>JASDFA010000018.1:190912500-200912500 GCA_035772735.1 Datura wrightii | reverse complement strand
AATTTTGGCCGTGCGCAGCCTGCGGGGCCTGGTGACGGGCTCCCTATCAACTCGTTTGATGGGCATCACTATTTTTCGCATAAATGACAATTTACGATTTTCTCGGTTTTTGGTGTATGTTAGCCCACGGATTTTTGGAGATGTGATCGACCGTCTCCGTTTGGCCTCAAATTTTTGCTGTGCGGGGCCTGGTGACGGGCGCCCTATCATTTCGTTTGATCCGCTGTTACACCCCGTAAATTTCTAGCATATAGATGGCCTATTCGCGTGTTGGTTAAGAGTATTTGAAATACATACATGCTAGAAAAAGACACGGGGAAAGATTGGACAACCGGCAAGTCGGCGCGTCGCAAGGCAAAATGCGACGTATAAAACGCATTCCAGGAATGCGACTTATAAATCGCATTCCTGAAATGCGACTTATAAATCGCATTCCTGAAGGCGACTTATAAGTCGCATTCACTGAATGCGATTTATTGTTTCTATTATATATAAGCCCCACTTCGGTTTTAAATCAATTCATTACGGTAATCAGTAAGGAATCAGTATAGTACAGAAAGTGATCAGAATTTAGATAGTCCTATCATTTTGTTTGATCGGCATCACTATTTTTTGCATAAACGAGAATTTACGATTTTTGCGATTTTTGGTATGTGTTAGCTCTTTATTAACAAAATAAGAACTGCCGAGATGCAAGTCTTTTGATGAGATCTCACATAATGTTGTTAAAACTGTAATATAATCGACGGAAAAATAGTTTATTAGAGGCATATTATATAAATGATCATAACTTTGGGCTGGATTATCCGTTTTACGCGATTTATTTTTCATTTTGTGTATTTTTTTGAGATCTATCTCGACAAACTGCCGAAAGGCGGTTTGGCCGAGCCATTTTTCTAAAATATGCCTCTATCGCACTCATTTCAACATATTTCCCGATATGGGTGACAATTTTAATTTAAAAACTGGTCCTAACGACCCACCACAACCGACACCACCATGGCAAGCGACCATGGTAGGCCAGCACTACCACCACTAATCTCTAGGATTTTATTTATATCATAAGGATAAGCATAGGTGTTTTAGTTTAAATTTTCTATCGCTGGGCATTCATCGATGGGCGTTGGGTCTCGACATAGGTTAGCATGTGACATCCGATGTCGTCCGGTCTGTCGAGACTAGCATAGTGCGCCTATGTTGCTAACTTTCAAACTTTTCAGTGCGTGTTAGCCCAGGGATTTCTGGATATTTGATCGACCGCCTCCGTTCGGCCCCAAATTTTGGCTGTGCACAGCCCGCGGGGCCTGGTGACGGGCGCCCTATCATTTCGTTTGATCGGCATCACTATTTTTCGCATAAATGAGAATTTACGATTTTCTCGATTTTCGGTGTATGTTAGCACACAGATTTTTCTAGATTCAATCGACCGCCTCCGTTCGGCCCCAAATCTTGGTGTGCGTAGCCTGCGGGGCCTGGTGACGGGCGCCCTGTCATTTCTTTTGATCGGCATCACTATTTTTTGCAGAAATGACAATTTATGATTTTCTCGGTTTTCGGTGAATGTTAGCCCACAGATTTTTCGAGATTCGATCGACCGCCTCCGTTCGGTCCCAAATTTTGGCTGTGCGCAGCCTGCGGGGCCTGGTGACGGGCGCCCTATCATTTCTTTTGATCGGCATCATTATTTTTCAAACAAATGACAATTTATGATTTTCTCAATTTTCGGTGTATGTTAGCCCACGGATTTTTGGAGATGTGATCGACCGTCTCCGTTTGGCCCCAAATTTTGGCTGTGCGCAGCCTGCGGGGCCTAGTGACGGGCGCCCTATCATTTCATTCGATCGGCATCACTATTTTTTGCATAAATGAAAATTTACGATTTTCTCGATTTTCGGTGAATGTTAGCCCACGGATTTCTGGAGATTCGATCGACCGCCTCCGTTCGCCCCCAAATTTTGGTCGTGCGCAGCCTGTGGGGCCTGGTGACGATCAACTCGTTTGATGGGCATCACTATTTTTCGCATAAATGACAATTTACGATTTTCTCGGTTTTCGGTGTATGTTAGCCCACGGATTTTTGGAGATGTGATCGACCGTCTCCGTTTGGCCTGAAATTTTTGCTGTGCGCAGCCTGCGGGGCCTGGTAACGGGCCCTGTCATTTCGTTTAATCGGCATCACTATTTTTCAAACAAATGACAATTTACGATTTTCTCGATTTTCGGTGTATGTTAGCCCACGAATTTTTGGAGATGTGATCGACCGTCTCCGTTTGCCCCCAAATTTTGGCTGTGCGCAGCCTGCGGGGCCTGCTGACGGGCGCCCTGTCATTTCTTTTTATCGGCATCACTATTTTTCAAACAAAGACAATTTACGATTTTCTCGATTTTCGGTGTATGTTAGCCCAGGGATTTCTTGATATTTGATCGACCGCCTCCGTTCGGGCCCAAATTTTGGCTGTGCACAGCCCGCGGGGCCTGGTGACGGGCGCCCTATCATTTCTTTTGATCGGCATCACTATTTTTCGCATAAATGAGAATTTACGATTTTCTCGATTTTCGGTGTATGTTAGCACACGGATTTTTCGAGATTCAATCGACCGCCTCCGTTCGGCCCCAAATTTTGGCTGTGCGCAGCCTGCGGGGCCTGGTGACGGGCGCCCTGTCATTTCTTTTGATCGGCATCACTATTTTTTGCAGAAATGACAATTTACGATTTTCTCGGTTTTCGGTGTATGTTAGCCCACGGATTTTTCGTGATTCGATCGACCGCCTCCGTTCGGCCCCAAATTTTGGCTGTGCGAAGCCTGCGGGGCCAGTGACGGGCGCCTTGTCATTTCGTTTGATCGGCATCACTATTTTTCAAGCAAATGACAATTTACGATTTTCTCGATTTTCGGTGTATGTTTGCCCACGGATTTTTGGAGATGTGATCGACCGTCTCCGTTTGGCCCCAAATTTTGGCTGTACGCAGCCTGCGGGGCCTAGTGACGGGCGCTCTATCAATTCATTTGATCGGCATCACTATTTTTTGCGTAAATGACAATTTACGATTTTCTCGGTTTTCGGTGAATGTTAGCCCACGGATTTCTGGAGATTCGATCGACCGCCTCCGTTCGCCCCCAAATTTTGGTTGTGCGCAGCCTGCGGGGCCTGGTAACGGGCGCCCTGTCATTTCGTTTGATCGGCATCACTATTTTTCAAACAAATGACAATTTACGATTTTCTCGATTTTCGGTGTATGTTAGCCCACGAATTTTTGGAGATGTGATCGACCGTCTCCGTTTGCCCCCAAATTTTGGCTGTGCGCAGCCTGCGGGGCCTGGTGACGGGCGCCCTGTCATTTCTTTTTATCGGCATCACTATTTTTCAAACAAAGACAATTTACGATTTTCTCGATTTTCGGTGTATGTTAGCCCAGGGATTTCTTGATATTTGATCGACCGCCTCCGTTCGGCCCCAAATTTTGGCTGTGCACAGCCCGCGGGGCCTGGTGACGGGCGCCCTATCATTTCTTTTGATCGGCATCACTATTTTTCGCATAAATGAGAATTTACGATTTTCTCGATTTTCGGTGTATGTTAGCACACGGATTTTTTGAGATTCAATCGACCGCCTCCGTTCGGCCCCAAATTTTGGCTGTGCGCAGCCTGCGGGGCCTGGTGACGGGCGCCTGTCATTTCTTTTGATCGGCATCACTATTTTTTGCAGAAATGACAATTTACGATTTTCTCGGTTTTCGGTGTATGTTAGCCCACGGATTTTTCGTGATTCGATCGACCGCCTCCGTTCGGCCCCAAATTTTGGCTGTGCGAAGCCTGCGAGGCCTGGTGACGGGCGCCTTGTCATTTCGTTTGATCGGCATCACTATTTTTCAAGCAAATGACAATTTACGATTTTCTCGATTTTCGGTGTATGTTTGCCCACGGATTTATGGAGATGTGATCGACCGTCTCCGTTTGGCCCCAAATTTTGGCTGTACGTAGCCTGCGGGGCCTAGTGACGGGCGCTCTATCAATTCATTTGATCGGCATCACTATTTTTTGCGTAAATGACAATTTACGATTTTCTCGGTTTTCGGTGAATGTTAGCCCACGGATTTCTGGAGATTTGATCGACCGCCTCTGTTCGCCCCCAAATTTTGGTCGTGCGCAGCCTGCGGGGCCTGGTGACGGGCGCCCTATCAACTCGTTTGATGGGCATCACTATTTTTCGCATAAATGACAATTTACGATTTTCTTGGTTTTCGGTGTATGTTAGCCCACGGATTTTTGGAGATGTGATCGACCGTCTCCGTTTGGCCTCAAATTTTTGCTGTGCGGGGCCTGGTGACGGGCGCCCTATCATTTCGTTTGATCCGCTGTTACACCCCGTAAATTTCTAGCATATAGATGGCCTATTCGCGTGTTGGTTAAGAGTATTTGAAATACATACATGCTAGAAAAAGGCACGGGGAAAGATTGGACAACCGACAAGTCGGCGCGTCGCAAGGCAAAATGCGACTTATAAAACGCATTCCAGGAATGCGACTTATAAATCGCATTCACTGAATGCGATTTATTGTTTCTATTATATATAAGCCCCACTTCGGTTTTAAATCAATTCATTACGGTAATCAGTAAGGAATCAGTATAGTACAGAAAGTGATCAGAATTTAGATAGTCCTATCATTTCGTTTGATCGGCATCACTATTTTTTGCATAAACGAGAATTTACGATTTTCGCAATTTTTGGTATGTGTTAGCTCTTTATTAACAAAATAAGAACTGCCGAGATGCAAGTCTTTTGATGAGATCTTACATAATGTTGTTAAAACTGTAATATAATCTATGGAAAAAGAGTTCATTAGAGGCATATTATCTAAATGATCATAACTTTTGGCTGGATTATCCGTTTTACACGATTTTTTTTTCATTTTGTGTATTTTTTTTAGATCTATTTGGACAAACTGCCGTAAGGCGGTTTCGCCAAGCCATTTTTCTAAAAACATGCCTCTATCGCACTCATTTCAACATATTTCCAATATGATTGACAATTTTAATTTAAAAACTGGTCCTAACGACCCACCACAACCGACACCACCATGGCAAGCGACCATGGTAGGCCAGCACTACCACCACCAATCTCTAGCATCTTCTTTATGTCATAAGGATAAGCATAGGTGTTTCTTTTTAAATTTTCGATCGCTGGGCATTGGGTCTCGACATAGGTTAGCATGTGACATTCGATGTAGGCCGGTCTGTCGACACTAGCATAGTGCGCCTATGTTGCTAACTTTCAAACTTTTCAGTGCGTGTTAGCCCAGGGATTTCTGCATATTTGATCGACCGCCTCCGTTCGGCCCCAAATTTTGGCTGTGCGCAGCCCGTGGAGCACTGGTGACGGGCGCCCTATCATTTCATTTGATCAGCATCACTAATTTCCGCATAAATGAGAATTTACGATTTTCTCGATTTTTGGTGTATGTTAGCTCACGGATTTCTGGAGATTTGATCGACCGCCTCTGTTCGGCCCCAAATTATGGCATATTATATAAATGATCATAACTTTGGGCTGGATTATCCGTTTTACGCGATTGTTTTTTCATTTTGTGTATTTTTTCGAGATCTATCTCGACAAACTGCCGAAAGGCGGTTTGGCCGAGCCATTTTTCTAAAATATGCCTCTATCGCACTCATTTCAACATATTTCCCGATATGGGTGACAATTTTAATTTAAAAACTGGTCCTAACGACCCACCACAACCGACACCACCATGGCAAGCGACCATGGTAGGCCAGCACTACCACCACTAATCTCTAGGATTTTATTTATATCATAAGGATAAGCATAGGTGTTTTAGTTTAAATTTTCTATCGCTAGGCATTCATCGATGGGCGTTGGGTCTCGACATAGGTTAGCAAGTGACATCCGATGTCGTCCGGTCTGTCGAGACTAGCATAGTGCGCCTATGTTGCTAACTTTCAAACTTTTCAGTGCGTGTTATCCCAGGGATTTCTGGATATTTGATCGACCGCCTCCGTTCGGCCCCAAATTTTGGCTGTGCACAGCCCGCGGGGCCTGGTGACGGGCGCCCTATCATTTCGTTTGATCAGCATCACTATTTTTGGCATAAATGAGAATTTACGATTTTCTCGATTTTTGGTGTATGTTAGCACACGGATTTTTCGAGATTCAATCGACCGCCTCCGTTCGGCCCCAAATTTTGGCTGTGCGCAGCCTGCGGGGCCTGGTGACGGGCGCCCTGTCATTTCTTTTGATCGGCATCACTATTTTTTGCAGAAATGACAATTTACGATTTTCTCGGTTTTCGGTGAATGTTAGCCCACGGATTTTTCGAGATTCGATCGACCGCCTCCGTTCGGCCCCAAATTTTGGCTGTGCGCAGCCTGCGGGGCCTGGTGACGGGCGCCTTGTCATTTCGTTTGATCGGCATCACTATTTTTCAAGCAAATGACAATTTACGATTTTCTCGATTTTCGGTGTATGTTTGCCCAAGGATTTTTGGAGATGTGATCGACCGTCTCCGTTTGGCCCCAAATTTTGGCTGTGCGCAGCCTGCGGGGCCTAGTGACGGGCGCTCTATCAATTCGTTTGATCGGCATCACTATTTTTTGCGTAAATGACAATTTACGATTTTCTCGGTTTTCGGTGAATGTTAGCCCACGGATTTCTGAAGATTTGATCGACCGCCTCCGTTCGCCCCCAAATTTTGGCCGTGCGCAGCCTGCGGGGCCTGGTGACGGGCGCCCTATCAACTCATTTGATGGGCATCACTATTTTTCGCATAAATGACAATTTACGATTTTCTTGGTTTTCGGTGTATGTTAGCCCACGGATTTTTGGAGATGTGATCGACCGTCTCCGTTTGGCCTCAAATTTTTGTTGTGCGGGGCCTGGTGACGGGCGCCCTATCATTTCGTTTGATCCGCTGTTACACCCCGTAAATTTCTAGCATATAGATGGCCTATTCGCGTGTTGGTTAAGAGTATTTGAAATACATACATGCTAGAAAAAGGCACGGGGAAAGATTGGACAACCGGCAAGTCGGCGCGTCGCAAGGCAAAATGCGACTTATAAAACGCATTCCAGGAATGCGATTTATAAAACGCATTCCTGAAATGCGACTTATAAAACGCATTCCAGGAATGCGATTTATAAAACGCATTCCTGAAATGCGACTTATAAGTCGCATTCACTGAATGCGATTTATTGTTTCTATTATATATAAGCCCCACTTCGGTTTTAAATCAATTCATTACGGTAATCAGTAAGGAATCAGTATAGTACAGAAAGTGATCAGAATTTAGATAGTCCTATCATTTCGTTTGATCGGCATCACTATTTTTTGCATAAACGAGAATTTACGATTTTCGTGATTTTTGGTATGTGTTAGCTCTTTATTAACAAAATAAGAACTGACGAGATTCAAGTCTTTTGATGAGATCTTACATAATGTTGTTAAAACTGTAATATAATCGACGGAAAAATAGTTTATTAGAGGCATATTATATAAATGATCATAACTTTGGGCTGGATTATCCGTTTTACGCGATTTTTTTTTCATTTTGTGTATTTTTTCGAGATCTATCTCGACAAACTGCCGAAAGGCGGTTTGGCCGAGCCATTTTTCTAAAATATGCCTCTATCGCACTCATTTCAACATATTTCCCAATATGGGTGACAATTTTAATTTAAAAACTGGTCCTAACGACCCACCACAACCGACACCACCATGGCAAGCGACCATGGTAGGCCAGCACTACCACCACTAATCTCTAGGATTTTATTTATATCATAAGGATAAGCATAGGTGTTTTAGTTTAAATTTTCTATCGCTGGGCATTCATCGATGGGCGTTGGGTCTCGACATAGGTTAGCATGTGACATCCGATGTCGTCCGGTCTGTCGAGACTAGCATAGTGCGCCTATGTTGCTAACTTTCAAACTTTTCAGTGCGTGTTAGCCCAGGGATTTCTGGATATTTGATCGACCGCCTCCGTTCGGCCCCAAATTTTGGCTGTGCACAGCCCGCAGGGCCTAGTGACGGGCGCCCTATCATTTCGTTTGATCGGCATCACTATTTTTCGCATAAATGAGAATTTACGATTTTCTCGATTTTCGGTGTATGTTAGCACACGGATTTTTCGAGATTCAATCGACCGCCTCCGTTCGGCCCCAAATTTTGGCTGTGCGCAGCCTGCGGGGCCTGGTGACGGCCGCCCTGTCATTTCTTTTGATCGGCATCACTATTTTTTGCAGAAATGACAATTTACGATTTTCTCGGTTTTCGGTGTATGTTAGCCCACAGATTTTTCGTGATTCGATCGACCGCCTCCGTTCGGCCCCAAATTTTGGCTGTGTGAAACCTGCGGGGCCTGGTGACGGGCGCCTTGTCATTTCGTTTGATCGGCATCACTATTTTTCAAGCAAATGATAATTTACGATTTTCTCGATTTTCGGTGTATGTTTGCCCACGGATTTTTGGAGATGTGATCGACCGTCTCCGTTTGGCCCCAAATTTTGGCTGTGCGCAGCCTGCGGGGCCTAGTGACGGGCGCTCTATCAATTCGTTTGATCGGCATCACTATTTTTTGCGTAAATGACAATTTACGATTTTCTCGGTTTTCGGTGAATGTTAGCCCACGGATTTCTGAAGATTTGATCGACCGCCTCCGTTCGGCCCCAAATTTTGGCTGTGCGCAGCCTGCGGGGCCTGGTGACGGGCGCCCTGTCATTTCTTTTGATCGGCATCACTATTTTTTGCAGAAATGACAATTTACGATTTTCTCAGTTTTCGGTGTATGTTAGCCCACAGATTTTTCGTGATTCGATCGACCGCCTCCGTTCGGCCCCAAATTTTGGTTGTGCGAAGCCTGCGGGGCCTGGTGACGGGCGCCTTGTCATTTCATTTGATCGGCATCACTATTTTTCAAGCAAATGACAATTTACGATTTTCTCGATTTTCGGTGTATGTTTGCCCACGGATTTTTGGAGATGTGATCGACCGTCTCCGTTTGGCCCCAAATTTTGGCTGTGCGCAGCCTGCGGGGCCTAGTGACGGGCGCTCTATCAATTCGTTTGATCGGCATTACTATTTTTTGCGTAAATGACAATTTACGATTTTCTCGGTTTTCGGTGAATGTTAGCCCACGGATTTCTGAAGATTTGATCGACCGCCTCCGTTCGCCCCCAAATTTTGGCCGTGCGCAGCCTGCGGGGCCTGGTGACGGGCGCCCTATCAACTCGTTTGATGGGCATCACTATTTTTCGCATAAATGACAATTTACGATTTTCTCGGTTTTCGGTGTATGTTAGCCCACGGATTTTTGGAGATGTGATCGCCCGTCTCTGTTTGGCCTCAAATTTTTGCTGTGCGGGGCCTGGTGACGGGCGCCCTATCATTTCGTTTGATCGGCATCACTATTTTTCAAACAAATGACAATTTACGATTTTCTCGATTTTCGGTGTATGTTTGCCCACGGATTTTTGGAGATGTGATCGACCGTCTCCGTTTGGCCCCAAATTTTGGCTGTGCGCAGCCTGCGGGCCCTAGTGACGGGCGCTCTATCAATTCGTTTGATCGGCATCACTATTTTTTGCGTAAATGACAATTTACGATTTTCTCGGTTTTCGGTGAATGTTAGCCCACGGATTTCTGAAAATTTGATCGACCGCCTCCGTTCGCCCCCAAATTTTGGCCGTGCGCAGCCTGCGGGGCCTGGTGACGGGCGCCCTATCAACTCGTTTGATGGGCATCACTATTTTTCGCATAAATGACAATTTACGATTTTCTCGGTTTTCGGTGTATGTTAGCCCACGGATTTTTGGAGATGTGATCGACCGTCTCCGTTTGGCCTCAAATTTTTGCTGTGCGGGGCCTGGTGACGGGCGCCCTATCATTTCGTTTGATCCGCTGTTACACCCCGTAAATTTCTAGCATATAGATGGCCTATTCGCGTGTTGGTTAAGAGTATTTGAAATACATACATGCTAGAAAAAGGCACGGGGAAAGATTGGACAACCGGCAAGTCGGCGCGTCGCAAGGCAAAATGCGACTTATAAAACGCATTCCAGGAATGCGACTTATAAATCGCATTCCTGAAATGCGACTTATAAGTCGCATTCACTGAATGCGATTTATTGTTTCTATTATATATAAGCCCCACTTCGGTTTTAAATCAATTCATTACGGTAATCAGTAAGGAATCAGTATAGTACAGAAAGTGATCAGAATTTAGATAGTCCTATCATTTCGTTTGATCGGCATCACTATTTTTTGCATAAACGAGAATTTACGATTTTCGCGATTTTTGGTATGTGTTAGCTCTTTATTAACAAAATAAGAACTGCCGAGATTCAAGTCTTTTGATGAGATCTTACATAATGTTGTTAAAACTGTAATATAATCGACGGAAAAATAGTTTATTAGAGGCATATTATATAAATGATCATAACTTTGGGCTGGATTATCCGTTTTACGCGATTTTTTTTTCATTTTGTGTATTTTTTCGAGATCTATCTCGACAAACTGCCGAAAGGCGGTTTGGCCGAGCCATTTTTCTAAAATATGCCTCTATCGCACTCATTTCAACATATTTCCCAATATGGGTGACAATTTTAATTTAAAAACTGGTCCTAACGACCCACCACAACCGACACCACCATGGCAAGCGACCATGGTAGGCCAGCACTACCACCACTAATCTCTAGGATTTTATTTATATCATAAGGATAAGCATAGGTGTTTTAGTTTAAATTTTCTATCGCTGGGCATTCATCGATGGGCGTTGGGTCTCGACATAGGTTAGCATGTGACATCCGATGTCGTCCGGTCTGTCGAGACTAGCATAGTGCGCCTATGTTGCTAACTTTCAAACTTTTCAGTGCGTGTTAGCCCAGGGATTTCTGGATATTTGATCGACCGCCTCCGTTCGGCCCCAAATTTTGGCTGTGCACAGCCCGCGGGGCCTAGTGACGGGCGCCCTATCATTTCGTTTGATCGGCGTCACTATTTTTTGCATAAATGAGAATTTACGATTTTCTCGATTTTCGGTGTATGTTAGCACACGGATTTTTCGAGATTCAATCGACCGCCTCCGTTCGGCCCCAAATTTTGGCTGTGTGAAACCTGCGGGGCCTGGTGACGGGCGCCTTGTCATTTCGTTTGATCGGCATCACTATTTTTCAAGCAAATGATAATTTACGATTTTCTCGATTTTCGGTGTATGTTTGCCCACGGATTTTTAGAGATGTGATCGACCGTCTCCGTTTGGCCCCAAATTTTGGCTGTGCGCAGCCTGCGGGCCTAGTGACGGGCGCTCTATCAATTCGTTTGATCGGCATCACTATTTTTTGCGTAAATGACAATTTATGATTTTCTCGGTTTTCGGTGAATGTTAGCCCACGGATTTCTGAAGATTTGATCGACCGCCTCCGTTCGCCCCCAAATTTTGGCCGTGCGCAGCCTGCGGGGCCTGGTGACGGGCGCCCTATCAACTCGTTTGATGGGCATCACTATTTTTCGCATAAATGACAATTTACGATTTTCTCGGTTTTCGGTGTATGTTAGCCCACGGATTTTTGGAGATGTGATCGACCGTCTCCGTTTGGCCTCAAATTTTTGCTGTGCGGGGCCTGGTGACGGGCGCCCTATCATTTCGTTTGATCCGCTGTTACACCCCGTAAATTTCTAGCATATAGATGGCCTATTCGCGTGTTGGTTAAGAGTATTTGAAATACATACATGCTAGAAAAAGGCACGGGGAAAGATTGGACAACCGGCAAGTTGGCGCGTCGCAAGGCAAAATGCGACTTATAAAACGCATTCCAGGAATGCGACTTATAAAACGCATTCCTGCAATGCGACTTATAAATCGCATTCCTGAAATGCGACTTATAAGTCGCATTCACTGAATGCGATTTATTGTTTCTATTATATATAAGCCCCACTTCGGTTTTAAATCAATTCATTACGGTAATCAATAAGGAATCAGTATAGTACAGAAAGTGATCAGAATTTAGATAGTCCTATCATTTCGTTTGATCGGCATCACTATTTTTTGCATAAACGAGAATTTACGATTTTCGCGATTTTTGGTATGTGTTAGCTCTTTATTAACAAAATAAGAACTGCCGAGATTCAAGTCTTTTGATGAGATCTTACATAATGTTGTTAAAACTGTAATATAATCGACGGAAAAATAGTTTATTAGAGGCATATTATATAAATGATCATAACTTTGGGCTGGATTATCCGTTTTACGCGATTTTTTTTTCATTTTGTGTATTTTTTCGAGATCTATCTCGACAAACTGCCGAAAGGCGGTTTGGCCGAGCCATTTTTCTAAAATATGCCTCTATCGCACTCATTTCAACATATTTCCCAATATGGGTGACAATTTTAATTTAAAAACTGGTCCTAACGACCCACCACAACCGACACCACCATGGCAAGCGACCATGGTAGGCCAGCACTACCACCACTAATCTCTAGGATTTTATTTATATCATAAGGATAAGCATAGGTGTTTTAGTTTAAATTTTCTATCGCTGGGCATTCATCGATGGGCGTTGGGTCTCGACATAGGTTAGCATGTGACATCCGATGTCGTCCGGTCTGTCGAGACTAGCATAGTGCGCCTATGTTGCTAACTTTCAAACTTTTCAGTGCGTGTTAGCCCAGGGATTTCTGGATATTTGATCGACCGCCTCCGTTCGGCCCCAAATTTTGGCTGTGCACAGCCCGCGGGGCCTGGTGACGGGCGCCCTATCATTTCGTTTGATCGGCATCACTATTTTTCGCATAAATGAGAATTTACGATTTTCTCGATTTTCGGTGTATGTTAGCACACGGATTTTTCGAGATTCAATCGACCGCCTCCGTTCGGCCCCAAATTTTAGCTGTGCGCAGCCTGCGGGGCCTGGTGACGGGCGCCCTGTCATTTCTTTTGATCGGCATCACTATTTTTTGCAGAAATGACAATTTACGATTTTCTCGGTTTTCGGTGAATGTTAGCCCACGGATTTTTCGAGATTCGATCGACCGCCTCCGTTCGACCCCAAATTTTGGCTGTGCGCAGCCTGCGGGGCCTGGTGACGGGCGCCCTGTCATTTCTTTTGATCGGCATCATTATTTTTCAAACAACTGACAATTTACGATTTTCTCGATTTTCGGTGTATGTTAGCCCACGGATTTTTGGAGATGTGATCGACCGTCTCCGTTTAGCCCCAAATTTTGGTTGTGCGCAGCCTGCGGGGCCTAGTGACGGGCGCCCTATCATTTCATTCGATCGGCATCACTATTTTTTGCATAAATGAAAATTTACGATTTTCTCGATTTTCGGTGAATGTTAGCCCACGGATTTCTGGAGATTCGATCGACCGCCTCCGTTCGCCCCCAAATTTTGGTCGTGCGCAGCCAGCGGGGCCTGGTGACGGGCGCCCTATCAACTCGTTTGATGGGCATCACTATTTTTCGCATAAATGACAATTTACGATTTTCTCGGTTTTCGGTGTATGTTAGCCCACAGATTTTTGGAGATGTGATCGACCATCTCCGTTTGGCCTGAAATTTTTGCTGTGCGCAGCCTGCGGGGCCTGGTAACTGGCGCCCTGTCATTTCGTTTGATCGGCATCACTATTTTTCAAACAAATGACAATTTACGACTTTCTCGATTTTCGGTGTTTGTTAGCCCACGGATTTTTGGAGATGTGATCGACCGTCTCCGTTTGCCCCCAAATTTTGGCTGTGCGCAGCCTGCGGGGCCTGGTGACGGGCGCCCTATCATTTCTTTTGATCGGCATCACTATTTTTCAAACAAATGACAATTTACGATTTTCTCGATTTTCGGTGTATGTTAGCCCACGGATTTTTGGAGATGTGATCGACCGTCTCCGTTTGGCCCCAAATTTTGGTTGTACGCAGCCTGCAGGGCCTGGTGACGGGCGCCCTATCATTTCGTTTGATCGGCATCACTATTTTTCGCATAAATGAGAATTTATGATTTTCTCAATTTTCGGTGTATGTTAGCACACGGATTTTTCGAGATTCAATCGACCGCCTCCGTTCGGCCCCAAATTTTGGCTGTGCGCAGCCTGCGGGGCCTGGTGATGGGCGCCCTGTCATTTCTTTTGATCGGCATCACTATTTTTTGCAGAAATGACAATTTACGATTTTCTCGGTTTTCGGTGTATGTTAGCCGACGGATTTTTCGTGATTCGATCGACCGCCTCCGTTCGGCCCCAAATTTTGGCTGTGCGAAGCCTGCGGGGCCTGGTGACGGGCGCCTTGTCATTTCGTTTGATCGGCATCACTATTTTTCAAGCAAATGACAATTTACGATTTTCTCGATTTTCGGTGTATGTTTGCCCACGGATTTTTGGAGATGTGATCGACCGTCTCCGTTTGGCCCCAAATTTTGGCTGTGCGCAGCCTGCGGGGCCTAGTGACGGGCGCTCTATCAATTCGTTTGATCGGCATCACTATTTTTTGCGTAAATGACAATTTACGATTTTCTCGGTTTTCGGTGAAAGTTAGCCCACGGATTTCTGAAGATTCGATCGACCGCCTCCGTTCGCCCCCAAATTTTGGCCGTGCGCAGCCTGCGGGGCCTGGTGACGGGCGCCCTATCAACTCGTTTGATGGGCATCACTATTTTTCGCATAACTGACAATTTACGATTTTCTCGGTTTTCGGTGTATGTTAGCCCACGGATTTTTGGAGATGTGATCGACCGTCTCCGTTTGGCCTCAAATTTTTGCTGTGCGGGGCCTGGTGACGGGCGCCCTATCATTTCGTTTGATCCGCTGTTACACCCCGTAAATTTCTAGCATATAGATGGCCTATTCGCGTGTTGGTTAAGAGTATTTGAAATACATACATGCTAGAAAAAGGCACGGGGAAAGATTGGGCAACCGGCAAGTCGGCGCGTCGCAAGGCAAAATGCGACTTATAAAACGCATTCCAGGAATGCGACTTATAAATCGCATTCCTAAAATGCGACTTATAAATCGCATTCTTCAAATGCGACTTATAAGTCGCATTCACTGAATGCGATTTATTGTTTCTATTATCTATAAGCCCCACTTCGGTTTTAAATCAATTCATTACGGTAATCAGTAAGGAATCAGTATAGTACAGAAAGTGATCAGAATTTAGATAGTCCTATCATTTCGTTTGATCGGCATCACTATTTTTTGCATAAATGAGAATTTACGATTTTCGCGATTTTTGGTATGTGTTAGCTCTTTATTAACAAAATAAGAACTGCCGAGATGCAAGTCTTTTGATGAGATCTTACATAATGTTGTTAAAACTGTAATATAATCGACGGAAAAATAGTTTATTAGAGGCATATTATATAAATGATCATAACTTTGGGCTGGATTATCCGTTTTACGCGATTTTTTTTTCATTTTGTGTATTTTTTCGAGATCTATCTCGACAAACTGCCGAAAGGCGGTTTGGCCGAGCCATTTTTATAAAATATGCCTCTATCGCACTCATTTCAACATATTTCCCAATATGGGTGACAATTTTAATTTAAAAACTGGTCCTAACGACCCACCACAACCGACACCACCATGGAAAGCGACCATGGTAGGCCAGCACTACCACCACTAATCTCTAGGATTTTATTTATATCATAAGGATAAGCATAGGTGTTTTAGTTTAAATTTTCTATCGCTGGGCATTCATCGATGGGCGTTGGGTCTCGACATAGGTTAGCATGTGACATCCGATGTCGTCCGGTCTGTCGAGACTAGCATAGTGCGCCTATGTTGCTAACTTTCAAACTTTTCAGTGCGTGTTAGCCCAGGGATTTCTGGATATTTGATCGACCGCCTCCGTTCGGCCCCAAATTTTGGCTGTGCACAGCCCGCGGGGCCTGGTGACGGGCGCCCTATCATTTCGTTTGATCGGCATCACTATTTTTCGCATAAATGAGAATTTACGATTTTCTCGATTTTCGGTGTATGTTAGCACACGGATTTTTCGAGATTCAATCGACCGCCTCCGTTCGGCCCCAAATTTTGGCTGTGCGCAGCCTGCGGGGCCTGGTGACGGGCGCCCTGTCATTTCTTTTGATCGGCATCACTATTTTTTGCAGAAATGACAATTTACGATTTTTTCGGTTTTCGGTGAATGTTAGCCCACGGATTTTTCGAGATTCGATCGACCGCCTCCGTTCGGCCCCAAATTTTGGCTGTGCGCAGCCTGCGGGGCCTGGTGACGGGCGCCTTGTCATTTCGTTTGATCGGCATCACTATTTTTCAAACAACTGACAATTTACGATTTTCTCGATTTTCGGTGTATGTTAGCCCACGGATTTTTGGAGATGTGATCGACCGTCTCCGTTTAGCCCCAAATTTTGGTTGTGCGCAGCCTGCGGGGCCTAGTGACGGGCGCCCTATCATTTCATTCGATCGGCATCACTATTTTTTGCATAAATGAAAATTTACGATTTTCTCGATTTTCGGTGAATGTTAGCCCACGGATTTCTGGAGATTCGATCGACCGCCTCCGTTCGCCCCCAAATTTTGGTCGTGCGCAGCCTGCGGGGCCTGGTAACGGGCGCCCTATCAACTCGTTTGATGGGCATCACTATTTTTCGCATAAATGACAATTTACGATTTTCTCGGTTTTCGGTGTATGTTAGCCAACAGATTTTTGGAGATGTGATCGACCGTCTCCGTTTGGCCTGAAATTTTTGCTGTGCGCAGCCTGCGGGGCCTGGTAACGGGCGCCCTGTCATTTCGTTTGATCGGCATCACTATTTTTCAAACAAATGACAATTTACGATTTTCTCGATTTTCGGTGTATGTTAGCCCACGGATTTTTGGAGATGTGATCGACCGTCTCCGTTTGCCCCCAAATTTTGGCTGTGCGCAGCCTGCGGGGCCTGGTGACGGGCGCCCTATCATTTCTTTTGATCGGCATCACTATTTTTCAAAAAAATGACAATTTACGATTTTCTCGATTTTCGGTGTATGTTAGCCCACGGATTTTTGGAGATGTGATCGACCGTCTCCGTTTGGCCCCAAATTTTGGCTGTACGCAGCCTGCAGGGCCTGGTGACGGGCGCCCTATCATTTCGTTTGATCGGCATCACTATTTTTCGCATAAATGAGAATTTATGATTTTCTCGATTTTCGGTGTATGTTAGCACACGGATTTTTCGAGATTCAATCGACCGCCTCCGTTCGGCCCCAAATTTTGGCTGTGCGCAGCCTGCGGGGCCTGGTGACGGGCGCCCTGTCATTTGTTTTGATCGGCATCACTATTTTTTGCAGAAATGATAATTTACGATTTTCTCGGTTTTCGGTGTATGTTAGCCGACGGATTTTTCGTGATTCGATCGACCGCCTCCGTTCGGCCCCAAATTTTGGCTGTGCGAAGCCTGCGGGGCCTGGTGACGGGCGCCTGTTCATTTCGTTTGATCGGCATCACTATTTTTCAAGCAAATGACAATTTACGATTTTCTCGATTTTCGGTGTATGTTTGCCCACGGATTTTTGGAGATGTGATCGACCGTCTCCGTTTGGCCCCAATTTTTGGCTGTGCGCAGCCTGCGGGGCCTAGTGACGGGCGCTCTATCAATTCGTTTGATCGGCATCACTATTTTTTGCGTAAATGACAATTTACGATTTTCTCGGTTTTCGGTGAATGTTAGCCCACGGATTTCTGAAGATTCGATCGACCGCCTCCGTTCGCCCCCAAATTTTGGCCGTGCGCAGCCTGCGGGGCCTGGTGACGGGCGCCCTATCAACTCGTTTGATGGGCATCACTATTTTTCGCATAAATGACAATTTACGATTTTCTCGGTTTTCGGTGTATGTTAGCCCACGGATTTTTGGAGATGTGATCGACCGTCTCCGTTTGGCCTCAAATTTTTGCTGTGCGGGGCCTGGTGACGGGCGCCCTATCATTTCGTTTGATCCGCTGTTACACCCCGTAAATTTCTAGCATATAGATGGCCTATTCGCGTGTTGGTTAAGAGTATTTGAAATACATACATGCTAGAAAAAGGCACGGGGAAAGATTGGACAACCGGCAAGTCGGCGCGTCGCAAGGCAAAATGCGACTTATAAAACGCATTCCAGGAATGCGACTTATAAATCACATTCCTAAAATGCGACTTATAAATCGCATTCTTCAAATGCGACTTATAAGTCGCATTCACTGAATGCGATTTATTGTTTCTATTATCTATAAGCCCCACTTCGGTTTTAAATCAATTCATTACGGTAATCAGTAAGGAATCAGTATAGTACAGAAAGTGATCAGAATTTAGATAGTCCTATCATTTCGTTTGATCGGCATCACTATTTTTTGCATAAACGAGAATTTACGATTTTCGCGATTTTTGGTATGTGTTAGCTCTTTATTAACAAAATAAGAACTGCCGAGATTCAAGTCTTTTGATGAGATCTTACATAATGTTGTTAAAACTGTAATATAATCGACGGAAAAATAGTTTATTAGAGGCATATTATATAAATGATCATAACTTTGGGCTGGATTATCCGTTTTACGCGATTTTTTTTTTCATTTTGTGTATTTTTTCGAGATCTATCTCGACAAACTGCCGAAAGGCGGTTTGGCCGAGCCATTTTTATAAAATATGCCTCTATCGCACTCATTTCAACATATTTCCCAATATGGGTGACAATTTTAATTTAAAAACTGGTCCTAACGACCCACCACAACCGACACCACCATGGCAAGCGACCATAGTAGGCCAGCACTACCACCACTAATCTCTAGGATTTTATTTATATCATAAGGATAAGCATAGGTGTTTTAGTTTAAATTTTCTATCGCTGGGCATTCATCGATGGGCGTTGGGTCTCGACATAGGTTAGCATGTGACATCCGATGTCGTCCGGTCTGTCGAGACTAGCATAGTGCGCCTATGTTGCTAACTTTCAAACTTTTCAGTGCGTGTTAGCCCAGGGATTTCTGGATATTTGATCGACCGCCTCCGTTCGGCCCCAAATTTTGGCTGTGCACAGCCCGCGGGGCCTGGTGACGGGCGCCCTATCATTTCGTTTGATCGGCATCACTATTTTTCGCATAAATGAGAATTTACGATTTTCTCGATTTTCGGTGTATGTTAGCACACGGATTTTTCGAGATTCAATCGACCGCCTCCGTTCGGCCCCAAATTTTGGCTGTGCGCAGCCTGCGGGGCCTGGTGACGGGCGCCCTGTCATTTCTTTTGATCGGCATCACTATTTTTTGCAGAAATGACAATTTACGATTTTCTCGGTTTTCGGTGAATGTTAGCCCACGGATTTTTCGAGATTCGATCGACCGCCTCCGTTCGGCCCCAAATTTTGGCTGTGCGCAGCCTGCGGGGCCTGGTGACGGGCGCCTTGTCATTTCGTTTGATCGGCATCACTATTTTTCAAACAACTGACAATTTACGATTTTCTCGATTTTCGGTGTATGTTAGCCCACGGATTTTTGGAGATGTGATCGACCGTCTCCGTTTAGCCCCAAATTTTGGTTGTGCGCAGCCTGCGGGGCCTAGTGACGGGCGCCCTATCATTTCATTCGATCGGCATCACTATTTTTTGCATAAATGAAAATTTACGATTTTCTCGATTTTCGGTGAATGTTAGCCCACGGATTTCTGGAGATTCGATCGACCGCCTCCGTTCGCCCCCAAATTTTGGTCGTGCGCAGCCAGCGGGGCCTGGTGACGGGCGCCCTATCAACTCATTTGATGGGCATCACTATTTTTCGCATAAATGACAATTTACGATTTTCTCGGTTTTCGGTGTATGTTAGCCCACAGATTTTTGGAGATGTGATCGACCATCTCCGTTTGGCCTGAAATTTTTGCTGTGCGCAGCCTGCGGGGCCTGGTAACTGGCGCCCTGTCATTTCGTTTGATCGGCATCACTATTTTTCAAACAAATGACAATTTACGACTTTCTCGATTTTCGGTGTTTGTTAGCCCACGGATTTTTGGAGATGTGATCGACCGTCTCCGTTTGCCCCCAAATTTTGGCTGTGCGCAGCCTGCGGGGCCTGGTGACGGGCGCCCTATCATTTCTTTTGATCGGCATCACTATTTTTCAAACAAATGACAATTTACGATTTTCTCGATTTTCGGTGTATGTTAGCCCACGGATTTTTGGAGATGTGATCGACCGTCTCCGTTTGGCCCCAAATTTTGGTTGTACGCAGCCTGCAGGGCCTGGTGACGGGCGCCCTATCATTTCGTTTGATCGGCATCACTATTTTTCGCATAAATGAGAATTTATGATTTTCTCAATTTTCGGTGTATGTTAGCACACGGATTTTTCGAGATTCAATCGACCGCCTCCGTTCGGCCCCAAATTTTGGCTGTGCGCAGCCTGCGGGGCCTGGTGACGGGCGCCCTGTCATTTCTTTTGATCGGCATCACTATTTTTTGCAGAAATGACAATTTACGATTTTCTCGGTTTTCGGTGTATGTTAGCCGACGGATTTTTCGTGATTCGATCGACCGCCTCCGTTCGGCCCCAAATTTTGGCTGTGCGAAGCCTGCGGGGCCTGGTGACGGGCGCCTTGTCATTTCGTTTGATCGGCATCACTATTTTTCAAGCAAATGACAATTTACGATTTTCTCGATTTTCGGTGTATGTTTGCCCACGGATTTTTGGAGATGTGATCGACCGTCTCCGTTTGGCCCCAATTTTTGGCTGTGCGCAGCCTGCGGGGCCTAGTGACGGGCGCTCTATCAATTCGTTTGATCGGCATCACTATTTTTTGCGTAAATGACAATTTACGATTTTCTCGATTTTCGGTGAATGTTAGCCCACGGATTTCTGAAGATTCGATCGACCGCCTCCGTTCGCCCCCAAATTTTGGCCG
Source organism: Datura wrightii (assembly GCA_035772735.1). Lineage (NCBI taxonomy): Eukaryota > Viridiplantae > Streptophyta > Magnoliopsida > Solanales > Solanaceae > Datura > Datura wrightii. The sequence goes on along the minus strand of JASDFA010000018.1, from coordinate 200,891,634 downwards.
TGCGCAGCCTGCGGGGCCTGGTGACGGGCGCCCTATCAACTCGTTTGATGGGCATCACTATTTTTCGCATAAATGACAATTTACGATTTTCTCGGTTTTCGGTGTATGTTAGCCCACGGATTTTTGGAGATGTGATCGACCGTCTCCGTTTGGCCTCAAATTTTTGCTGTGCGGGGCCTGGTGACGGGCGCCCTATCATTTCGTTTGATCCGCTGTTACACCCCGTAAATTTCTAGCATATAGATGGCCTATTCGCGTGTTGGTTAAGAGTATTTGAAATACATACATGCTAGAAAAAGGCACGGGGAAAGATTGGGCAACCGGCAAGTCGGCGCGTCGCAAGGCAAAATGCGACTTATAAAACGCATTCCAGGAATGCGACTTATAAATCGCATTCCTAAAATGCGACTTATAAATCGCATTCTTCAAATGCGACTTATAAGTCGCATTCACTGAATGCGATTTATTGTTTCTATTATCTATAAGCCCCACTTCGGTTTTAAATCAATTCATTACGGTAATCAGTAAGGAATCAGTATAGTACAGAAAGTGATCAGAATTTAGATAGTCCTATCATTTCGTTTGATCGGCATCACTATTTTTTGCATAAATGAGAATTTACGATTTTCGCGATTTTTGGTATGTGTTAGCTCTTTATTAACAAAATAAGAACTGCCGAGATGCAAGTCTTTTGATGAGATCTTACATAATGTTGTTAAAACTGTAATATAATCGACGGAAAAATAGTTTATTAGAGGCATATTATATAAATGATCATAACTTTGGGCTGGATTATCCGTTTTACGCGATTTTTTTTTCATTTTGTGTATTTTTTCGAGATCTATCTCGACAAACTGCCGAAAGGCGGTTTGGCCGAGCCATTTTTATAAAATATGCCTCTATCGCACTCATTTCAACATATTTCCCAATATGGGTGACAATTTTAATTTAAAAACTGGTCCTAACGACCCACCACAACCGACACCACCATGGAAAGCGACCATGGTAGGCCAGCACTACCACCACTAATCTCTAGGATTTTATTTATATCATAAGGATAAGCATAGGTGTTTTAGTTTAAATTTTCTATCGCTGGGCATTCATCGATGGGCGTTGGGTCTCGACATAGGTTAGCATGTGACATCCGATGTCGTCCGGTCTGTCGAGACTAGCATAGTGCGCCTATGTTGCTAACTTTCAAACTTTTCAGTGCGTGTTAGCCCAGGGATTTCTGGATATTTGATCGACCGCCTCCGTTCGGCCCCAAATTTTGGCTGTGCACAGCCCGCGGGGCCTGGTGACGGGCGCCCTATCATTTCGTTTGATCGGCATCACTATTTTTCGCATAAATGAGAATTTACGATTTTCTCGATTTTCGGTGTATGTTAGCACACGGATTTTTCGAGATTCAATCGACCGCCTCCGTTCGGCCCCAAATTTTGGCTGTGCGCAGCCTGCGGGGCCTGGTGACGGGCGCCCTGTCATTTCTTTTGATCGGCATCACTATTTTTTGCAGAAATGACAATTTACGATTTTTTCGGTTTTCGGTGAATGTTAGCCCACGGATTTTTCGAGATTCGATCGACCGCCTCCGTTCGGCCCCAAATTTTGGCTGTGCGCAGCCTGCGGGGCCTGGTGACGGGCGCCTTGTCATTTCGTTTGATCGGCATCACTATTTTTCAAACAACCGACAATTTACGATTTTCTCGATTTTCGGTGTATGTTAGCCCACGGATTTTTGGAGATGTGATCGACCGTCTCCGTTTAGCCCCAAATTTTGGTTGTGCGCAGCCTGCGGGGCCTAGTGACGGGCGCCCTATCATTTCATTCGATCGGCATCACTATTTTTTGCATAAATGAAAATTTACGATTTTCTCGATTTTCGGTGAATGTTAGCCCACGGATTTCTGGAGATTCGATCGACCGCCTCCGTTCGCCCCCAAATTTTGGCCGTGCGCAGCCTGCGGGGCCTGGTGACGGGCGCCCTATCAACTCGTTTGATGGGAATCACTATTTTTCGCATAAATGACAATTTACGATTTTCTCGGTTTTCGGTGTATGTTAGCCCACGGATTTTTGGAGATGTGATCGACCGTCTCCGTTTGGCCTCAAATTTTTGCTGTGCGGGGCCTGGTGACGGGCGCCCTATCATTTCGTTTGATCCGCTGTTACACCCCGTAAATTTCTAGCATATAGATGGCCTATTCGCGTGTTGGTTAAGAGTATTTGAAATACATACATGTTAGAAAAAGGTACGGGGAAAGATTGGACAACCGGCAAGTCGGCGCGTCGCAAGGCAAAATGCGACTTATAAAACGCATTCCAGGAATGCGACTTATAAATCGCATTCCTAAAATGCGACTTATAAATCTCATTCTTCAAATGCGACTTATAAGTCGCATTCTTCAAATGCGACTTATAAGTCGCATTCACTGAATGCGATTTATTGTTTCTATTATCTATAAGCCCCACTTCGGTTTTAAATCAATTCATTACGGTAATCAGTAAGGAATCAGTATAGTACAGAAAGTGATCAGAATTTAGATAGTCCTATCATTTCGTTTGATCGGCATCACTATTTTTTGCATAAATGAGAATTTACGATTTTCGCGATTTTTGGTATGTGTTAGCTCTTTATTAACAAAATAAGAACTGCCGAGATTCAAGTCTTTTGATGAGATCTTACATAATGTTGTTAAAACTGTAATATAATCGACGGAAAAATAGTTTATTAGAGGCATATTATATAAATGATCATAACTTTGGGCTGGATTATCCGTTTTACGCGATTTTTTTTTCATTTTGTGTATTTTTTCGAGATCTATCTCGACAAACTGCCGAAAGGCGGTTTGGCCGAGCCATTTTTCTAAAATATGCCTCTATCGCACTCATTTCAACATATTTCCCAATATGGGTGACAATTTTAATTTAAAAACTGGTCCTAACGACCCACCACAACCGACACCACCATGGCAAGCGACCATGGTAGGCCAGCACTACCACCACTAATCTCTAGGATTTTATTTATATCATAAGGATAAGCATAGGTGTTTTAGTTTAAATTTTCTATCGCTGGGCAATCATCGATGGGCGTTGGGTCTCGACATAGGTTAGCACGTGACATCCGATGTCGTCCGGTCTGTCGGGACTAGCATAGTGCGCCTATGTTGCTAACTTTAAAACTTTTCAGTGCGTGTTATCCCAGGGATTTCTGTATATTTGATCGACCGCCTCCGTTCGGCCCAAATTTTGGCTGTGCACAGCCCGCGGGGCCTGGTGACGGGCGCCCTATCATTTTGTTTGATCGGCATCACTATTTTTCGCATAAATGAGAATTTATGATTTTTTCGATTTTCGGTGTATGTTAGCACACGGATTTTTCGAGATTCAATCGACCGCCTCCGTTCGGCCCCAAATTTTGGCTGTGCGCAGCCTGCGGGGCCTGGTGACGGGCGCCCTGTCATTTCTTTTGATCGGCATCACTATTTTTTGCAGAAATGACAATTTATGATTTTCTCAGTTTTCGGTGTATGTTAGCCCACGGATTTTTCGTGATTCGATCGACCGCCTCCGTTCGGCCCCAAATTTTGGCTGTGCGAAGCCTGCGGGGCCTGGTGACGGGCGCCTTGTCATTTCGTTTGATCGGCATCACTATTTTTCAAGCAAATGACAATTTACGATTTTCTCGATTTTCGGTGTATGTTTGCCCACGGATTTTTGGAGATGTGATCGACTGTCTCCGTTTGGCCCCAAATTTTGGCTGTGCGCAGCCTGCGGGGCCTAGTGACGGGCGCCCTATCATTTCGTTTGATCAGCATCACTATTTTTTGCGTAAATGACAATTTACGATTTTCTCGATTTTCGGTGAATGTTAGCCCACGGATTTCTGGAGATTTGATCGACCGCCTCCGTTCGCCCCCAAATTTTGGCCGTGCGCAGCCTGCGGGGCCTGGTGACGGGCGCCCTATCAACTCGTTTGATGGGCATCACTATTTTTCGCATAAATGACAATTTACGATTTTCTCGGTTTTCGGTGTATGTTAGCCCACGGATTTTTGGAGATGTGATCGACCGTCTCCGTTTGGCCTCAAATTTTTGCTGTGCGGGGCCTGGTGACGGGCGCCCTATCATTTCGTTTGATCCGCTGTTACACCCCGTAAATTTCTAGCATATAGATGGCCTATTCGCGTGTTGGTTAAGAGTATTTGAAATACATACATGCTAGAAAAAGGCACGGGGAAAGATTGGACAACCGGCAAGTCGGCGCGTCGCAAGGCAAAATGCGACTTATAAAACGCATTCCAGGAATGCGACTTATAAATCGCATTCCTAAAATGCGACTTATAAATCGCATTCTTCAAATGCGACTTATAAGTCGCATTCACTGAATGCGATTTATTGTTTCTATTATATATAAGCCCCACTTCGGCTTTAAATCAATTCATTACGGTAATCAGTAAGGAATCAGTATAGTACAGAAAGTGATCAGAATTTAGATAGTCCTATCATTTCGTTTGATCGGCATCACTATTTTTTGCATAAACGAGAATTTACGATTTTCGCGATTTTTGGTATGTGTTAGCTCTTTATTAACAAAATAAGAACTGCCGAGATGCAAGTCTTTTGATGAGATCTTACATAATGTTGTTAAAACTGTAATATAATCGACGGAAAAATAGTTTATTAGAGGCATATTATATAAATGATCATAACTTTGGGCTGGATTATCCGTTTTACGCGATTTTTTTTTTCATTTTGTGTATTTTTTCGAGATCTATCTCGACAAACTGCCGAAAGGCGGTTTGGCCGAGCCATTTTTCAAAAATATGCCTCTATCGCACTCATTTCAACATATTTCCCAATATGGGTGACAATTTTAATTTAAAAACTGGTCCTAACGACCCACCACAACCGACACCACCATGGCAAGCGACCATGGTAGGCCGGCACTACCACCACTAATCTCTAGGATTTTATTTATATCATAAGGATAAGCATAGATGTTTTACTTTAAATTTTCTATCACTGGGCATTCATCGATGGCCGTTGGGTCTCGACATAGGTTAGCACGTGACATCCGATGTCGTCCGGTCTGTCGAGACTAGCATAGTGCGCCTATGTTGCTAACTTTCAAACTTTTCAGTGCGTGTTAGCCCAGGGATTTCTGGATATTTGATCGACCGCCTCCGTTCGGCCCCAAATTTTGGCTGTGCATAGCCCGCGGGGCCTGGTGACGGGCGCCCTATCATTTCGTTTGATGGGCATCACTATTTTTTGCAGAAATGACAATTTACGATTTGCTCAGTTTTCGGTGTATGTTAGCCCACGGATTTTTCGAGATTCGATCGACCGCCTCCGTTCGGCCCCAAATTTTGGCTGTGCAAAGCCTGCGGGGCCTGGTGACGGGCGCCTTGTCATTTCGTTTGATCGGCATCACTATTTTTCAAACAAATGACAATTTACGATTTTCTCGATTTTCGGTGTATGTTTGCCCACGGATTTTTGGAGATGTGATCGACCGTCTCCGTTCGGCCCCAAATTTTGGCTGTGCGCAGCCTGCGGGGCCTAGTGACGGGCGCCCTATCATTTCATTTGATCGGCATCACTATTTTTTGCATAAATGACAATTTACGATTTTCTCGATTTTCGGTGTATGTTAGCCCACGGATTTTTGGAGATGTGATCGACCGTCTCCGTTTGGCCCCAAATTTTGGCTGTGCACAGCCTGTAGGGCCTGGTGACGGGCGCCCTATCATTTCGTTTGATCGGCATCACTATTTTTCGCATAAATGAGAATTTATGACTTTCTCGATTTTCGGTGTATGTTAGCCCACGGATTTCTGGAGATCTGATCGAACGTCTCCGTTCGGCCCCAAATTTTGGCTGTGCGTAGCCTGCGGGGCCTAGTGACGGGCGCTCTATCAATTCGTTTGATCGGCATCACTATTTTTTGCATAAATGACAATTTACGATTTTCTCGGTTTTTGGTGAATGTTAGCCCACGGATTTCTGGAGATTTGATCGACCGCCTCCGTTCGGCCCCAAATTTTAGCCGTGCGCTGCCTGCGGGGCCTGGTGACGGGCACCCTGTCAACTTGTTTGATGGGTATCACTATTTTTCGCATAAATGACAATTTACGATTTTCTCGGTTTTCGGTGTATGTTAGCACACGGATTTCTGGAGATTTGATCGACCGTCTCCGTTCGGCCCCAAATTTTGGCTGTGCGCAGCCTGCGGGGCCTGGTGACGGGCGCCCTGTCATTTCTCTTGATCGGCATCACTATTTTTTGCAGAAATTACAATTTACGATTTTCTCAGTTTTCGGTGAATGTTAGCCCACGGATTTCTGGAGATTTGATCGACCGCCTCCGTTCGGCCCCATATTTTGGCCGTGCGCATCCTGCGGGGCCTGGTGACGGGCGCCCATTCAACTCGTTTGATGGGCATCACTATTTTTCACATAAATGACAATTTACAATTTTCTCGATTTTCGGTGTATGTTAGCCCACGGATTTCTGGAGATATGATCGACCGTCTCCGTTCGGCCCCAAATTTTGGCTATGCGCAGCCTGCGGGGCCTAGTGACGGGCGCTCTATCAATTCGTTTGATCGGCATCACTATTTTTCGCATAAATGACAATTTACGATTTTCTCGGTTTTCGGTGAATGTTAGCCCACGGATTTCTGGAGATTTGATCGACCGCCTCCGTTCGGCCCCAAATTTTGGCCGTGCGCAGCCTGCGGGGCCTGGTGACGGGCGCCCTGTCAATTCGTTTGATGGGCATCACTATTTTTCGCATAAATGACAATTTACGATTTTCTCGGTTTTCGGTGTATGTTAGCACACGGATTTCTGGAGATTTGATCGACCGTCTCCGTTCGGCCCCAAATTTTGGCTGTACGCAGCCTGCGGGGCCTGGTGACGGGCGCCCTGTCATTTCTCTTGATCGGCATCACTATTTTTTGCAGAAATGACAATTTATGATTTTCTCGGTTTTCGGTGAATGTTAGCACACGGATTTCTGGAGATTTGATCGACCGTCTCCGTTCGGCCCCAAATTTTGGCTGTGCGCAGCCTGCGGGGCCTGGTGACGGGCGCCCTGTCATTTCTTTTGATCGGCATCACTATTTTTCAAACAAATGACAATTTACGATTTTCTCGATTTTCGGTGTATGTTAGCCCACGGATTTCTGGAGATGTGATCGACCGTCTCCGTTCGGCCCCATATTTTGGCTGTGCGCAGCCTGCGGGGCCTAGTGACGGGCGCTCTATCAATTCGTTTGATCGGCATCACTATTTTTTGCATAAATGACAATTTACGATTTTCTCAGTTTTCGGTGAATGTTAGCCCACGGATTTCTGGAGATTTGATCGACCGTCTCCGTTCGGCCCCAAATTTTGGCTGTGCGTAGCCTGCGGGGCCTAGTGACGGGCGCTCTATCAATTCGTTTGATCGGCATCACTATTTTTCTCATAAATGACAATTTACGATTTTCTCAGTTTTCGGTGCGTGTTAGCCCAGGGATTTCTGGATATTTGATCGACCGCCTCCGTTCGGCCCCAAATTTTGGTCGTGCGCAGCCTGCGGGGCCTGGTGACGGGCGCCCTGTCAACTCGTTTGATGGGCATCACTATTTTTCGCATAAATGAATATTTACGATTTTCTCGATTTTCGGTGTATGTTAGCCCACGGATTTTTGGAGATGTGATCGACCGTCTCCGTTCAGCCTCAAATTTTTGCTGTGCGCAGCCTGCGGGGCCTAGTGACGGGCGCTCTATCAATTCGTTTGATCGGCATCACTATTTTTTCGCATAAATGACAATTTATGAATTTCTTGATTTTCGGTGTATGTTAGCCCACGGATTTCTGGAGATGTGATCGACCGTCTCCGTTCGGCCCCAAATTTTGGCTGTGCGCAGCCTGCGGGGCCTGGTGACGGGCTCCCTATCAATTCGTTTGATCGACATCACTATTTTTCGCATAAATGACAATTTACGATTTTCTCGGTTTTCGGTGAATGTTAGCCCACGGATTTCTGGAGATTTGATCGACGCCTCCGTTCGGCCCCAAATTTTGGTCGTGCGCAGCCTGCGGGGCCTGGTGACGGGCACCCTGTCAACTCGTTTGATGGGCATCACTATTTTTCGCATAAATGACAATTTACGATTTTCTCGGTTTTCGGTGTATGTTAGCACACGGATTTCTGGAGATTTGATCGACCGTCTCCGTTCGGCCCCAAATTTTGGCTGTGCGCAGCCTGCGGGGCCTGGTGACGGGCGCCCTGTCATTTCTCTTGATCGGCATCACTATTTTTTGCAGAAATGACAATTTACGATTTTCTCAGTTTTCGGTGAATGTTAGCACACGGATTTCTGGAGATTTGATCGACCGTCTCCGTTCGGCCCCAAATTTTGGCTGTGCGCAGCCTGCGGGGCCTGGTGACGGGCGCCCTATCATTTCTTTTGATCGGCATCACTATTTTTCAAACAAATGACAATTTACGATTTTCTCGATTTTCGGTGTATGTTAGCCCACGGATTTCTGGAGATGTGATCGACCGTCTCCGTTCGGCCCCAAATTTTGGCTGTGCGCAGCCTGCGGAGCCTAGTGACGGGCGCTCTATCAATTCGTTTGATCGGCATCACTATTTTTCTCATAAATGACAATTTACGATTTTCTCAGTTTTCGGTGAATGTTAGCCCACGGATTTCTGGAGATTTGATCGACCGTCTCCGTTTGGCCCCAAATTTTGGCTGTGCGCAGCCTGCGGGGCCTGGTGACGGGCGCCCTGTGATTTCTTTTGATCGGCATCACTATTTTTCGCATAAATGACAATTTACGATTTTCTCGGTTTTCGGTGAATGTTAGCCCACGGATTTTTGGAGATTTGATCGACCGCCTCCGTTCGGCCCCAAATTTTGGCCGTGCACAGCCTGCGGGGCCTGGTGACGGGCGCCCTGTCAACTCGTTTGATGGGCATCACTATTTTTCGCATAAATGACAATTTATGATTTTCTCGGTTTTCGGTGAATGTTAATTTACAGATTTCTGGAGATGTGATCGACCGTCTCCGTTCGGCCCCAAATTTTGGCTGTGCGCAGCCTGCGGGGCCTAGTGACGGGCGCTCTATCAATTCGTTTGATCGGCATCACTATTTTTTGCATAAATGACAATTTACGATTTTCTCGGTTTTCGGTGAATGTTAGCCCACGGATTTCTGGAGATTTGATCGACCACCTCCGTTCGGCCCCAAATTTTAGCCGTGCGCAGCCTGCGGGGCCTGGTGACAGGCGCCCTGTCAACTCGTTTGATGGGCATCACTATTTTTCGCATAAATGACAATTTACGATTTTCTCGGTTTTCGGTGTATGTTAGCACACGGATTTCTGGAGATTTGATCGACCGTCTCCGTTCGGCCCCAAATTTTGGCTGTGCGCAGCCTGCGGGGCCTGGTGACGGGCGCCCTGTCATTTCTCTTGATCGGCATCACTATTTTTTGCAGAAATGACAATTTACGATTTTCTCGGTTTTCGGTGAATGTTAGCCCACGGATTTCTGGAGATTTGATCGACCGCCTCCGTTCGGCCCCATATTTTGGCCGTGCGCAGCCTGCGGGGCCTGGTGACGAGCGCTCTATCAATTCGTTTGATGGGCATCACTATTTTTTGCATAAATGACAATTTACGATTTTCTCGGTTTTCGGTGAATGTTAGCCCACGGATTTCTGGAGATTTGATCGACCGCCTCCGTTCGGCCCCAAATTTTAGCCGTGCTCAGTCTGCGGGGCCTGGTGACGGGCGCCCTGTCAACTCGTTTGATGGGCATCACTATTTTTCGCATAAATGACAATTTACGATTTTCTCGGTTTTCGGTGTATGTTAGCACACGGATTTCTGGAGATTTGATCGACCGTCTCCGTTCGACCCCAAATTTTGGCTGTGCGTAGCCTGCGGGGCCTGGTGACGGGCGCCCTATCATTTCTTTTGATCGGCATCACTATTTTTCAAACAAATGACAATTTACGATTTTCTCGATTTTCGGTGTATGTTAGCCCACGGATTTCTGGAGATGTGATCGACCGTCTCCGTTCGGCCTCAAATTTTGGGTGTGCGCAGCCTGCGGGGCCTAGTGATGGGCGCTCTATCAATTCGTTTGATTGGCATCACTATTTTTCGCATAAATGACAATTTACAATTTTCTCAGTTTTCGGTGAATGTTAGCCCACGGATTTCTGGAGATTTGATCGACCGTCTCCGTTCGGCCCCAAATTTTGGCTGTGCACAGCCTGCGGGGCCTAGTGACGGGCGCTCTATCAATTCATTTGATCGGCATCACTATTTTTCTCATAAATGACAATTTATGATTTTCTCAGTTTTCGGTGAATGTTAGCCCACGGATTTCTGGAGATTTGATCGACCGTCTCCGTTCGGCCCCAAATTTTGGCTGTGCGCAGCCTACGGGGCCTGGTGACGGGCGCCCTGTGATTTCTTTTGATCGGCATCACTATTTTTCGCATAAATGACAATTTACGATTTTCTCGGTTTTCGGTGAATGTTAGCCCACGGATTTCTGGAGATTTGATCGACCGCCTCCGTTCGGCCCCAAATTTTGGCCGTGCGCAGCCTACGGGGCCTGGTGACGGGCGCCCTGTCAACTCGTTTGATGGGCATCACTATTTTTCGCATAAATGACAATTTACGATTTTCTCGATTTTCAGTGTATGTTAGCCCACGGATTTCTGGAGATGTGATCGACCGTCTCCGTTCGGCCCCAAATTTTGGCTGTGCGCAGCCTGCGGGGCCTAGTGACGGGCGCTCTATCAATTCGTTTGATCGGCATCACTATTTTTCGCATAAATGACAATTTACGATTTTCTCGGTTTTCGGTGAATGTTAGCCCACGGATTTCTGGAGATTTGATCGACCGCCTCCGTTCGGCCCCAAATTTTGGCCGTGCGCAGCCTGCGGGGCCTGGTGACGGGCGCCCTGTCAACTCGTTTGATGGGCATCACTATTTTTCGCATAAATGACAATTTACGATTTTCTCGGTTTTCGGTGTATGTTAGCAAACGGATTTCTGGAGATTTGATCGATCGTCTCCGTTCGGCCCCAAATTTTGGCTGTGCGCAGCCTGCGGGGCCTGGTGACGGGCGCCCTGTCATTTCTCTTGATCGGCATCACTATTTTTTGCAGAAATGACAATTTATGATTTTCTCGGTTTTCGGTGAATGTTAGCACACGGATTTCTGGAGATTTGATCGACCGTCTCCGTTCGGCCCCAAATTTTGGCTTTGCGCAGCCTGCGGGGCCTGGTGACGGGCGCCCTGTCATTTCTTTTGATCGGCATCACTATTTTTCAAACAAATGACAATTTACGATTTTCTCGATTTTCGGTGTATGTTAGCCCACGGATTTCTGGAGATGTGATCAACCGTCTCCGTTCGGCCCCATATTTTGGCTGTGCGCAGCCTGCGGGGCCTAGTGACGGGTGCTCTATCAATTCGTTTGATCGGCATCACTATTTTTCGCATAAATGACAATTTATGATTTTCTCAGTTTTCGGTGAATGTTAGCCCACGGATTTTTGGAGATTTGATCGACCGTCTCCGTTCGGCCCCAAATTTTGGCTGTGCGCAGCCTGCGGGGCCTAGTGACGGGTGCTCTATCAATTCGTTTGATCGGCATCACTATTTTTCGCATAAATGACAATTTACGATTTTCTCAGTTTTCGGTGAATGTTAGCCCACGGATTTCTGGAGATTTGATCGACCGTCTCCGTTCGGCCCCAAATTTTGGCTGTGCGCAGCCTGCGGGGCCTAGTGACGGGCGCTCTATCAATTCATTTGATCGGCATCACTATTTTTCTCATAAATGACAATTTACGATTTTCTCAGTTTTCGGTGAATGTTAGCCCACGGATTTCTGGAGATTTGATCGACCGCCTCCGTTCGGCCCCAAATTTTGGCCGTGCGCAGCCTGCGGGGCCTGGTGACGGGCGCCCTGTCAACGCGTTTGATGGGCATCACTATTTTTCGCATAAATGACAATTTACGATTTTCTCAATTTTCGGTGTATGTTAGCCCACGGATTTCTGGAGATGTGATCGACCGTCTCCGTTCGGCCCCAAATTTTGGCTGTGCGCAGCCTGCGGGGCCTAGTGACGGGCGCTCTATCAATTCGTTTGATCGGCATCACTATTTTTCGCATAAATGATAATTTACGATTTTCTCAGTTTTCGGTGAATGTTAGCCCACGGATTTCTGGAGATTTGATTGACCGCCTCCGTTCGGCTCCAAATTTTGGCCGTGCGCTGCCTGCGGGGCCTGGTGACGGGCGCCCTGTCAACTCATTTGATGGGCATCACTATTTTTCGCATAAATGACAATTTACGATTTTCTCGGTTTTCGGTGTATGTTAGCACACGAATTTCTGGAGATTTGATCGACCGTCTCCGTTCGGCCCCAAATTTTGGCTGTGCACAGCCTGCGGGGCCTGGTGACAGGCGCCCTGTCATTTCTCTTGATCGCCATCACTATATTTTGCAGAAATGACAATTTACGATTTTCTCGGTTTTCGGTGAATGTTAGCACACGGATTTCTGGAGATTTGATCGACCGTCTCCGTTCGGCCCCAAATTTTGGCTGTGCGCAGCCTGCGGGGCCTAGTGACGGGCGCCCTGTCATTTCTTTTGATCGGCATCACTATTTTTCAAACAAATGACAATTTATGATTTTCTCGGTTTTCGGTGTATGTTAGCAAACGGATTTCTGGAGATTTGATCGATCGTCTCCGTTCGGCCCCAAATTTTGGCTGTGCGCAGCCTGCGGGGCCTGGTGACGGGCGCCCTGTGATTAATTTTGATCGGCATCACTATTTTTCGCATAAATGACAATTTACGATTTTCTCGGTTTTCGGTGAATGTTAGCCCACGGATTTCTGGAGATTTGATCGACCGCCTCCGTTCGGCCCCAAATTTTGGCCGTGCGCAGCCTGCGGGGCCTGGTGACGGGCGCCCTGTCAACTCGTTTGATTGGCATCACTATTTTTCGCATAAATGACAATTTACGATTTTCTTGATTTTCGGTGTATGTTAGCCCACAGATTTCTGGAGATGTGATCGACCGTCTCCGTTCGGCCCCAAATTTTGGCTGTGCGCAGCCTGCGGGGTCTAGTGACGGGCGCTCTATCAATTCATTTGATCGGCATCACTATTTTTCGCATAAATGACAATTTATGATTTTCTCGGTTTTCTGTGAATGTTAGCCCACGGATTTCTGGAGATTTGATCGACCGCCTCCGTTCGGCCCCAAATTTTGGCCGTGCGTAGCCTGCGGGGCCTGGTGACGGGCGCCCTGTCAACTCATTTGATGGGCATCACTATTTTTCGCATAAATGACAATTTACGATTTTCTCGGTTTTCGGTGTATGTTAGCACACGGATTTCTGGAGATTTGATCGACCGTCTCCGTTCGGCCCCAAATTTTGGCTGTGCGCAGCCTGCGGGGCCTGGTGACGGGCGCCCTGTCATTTCTCTTGATCGGCATCACTATTTTTTGCAGAAATGACAATTTACGATTTTCTCGGTTTTCGGTGAATGTTAGCACACGAATTTCTGGAGATTTGATCGACCGTCTCTGTTCGGCCCCAAATTTTGGCTTTGCGCAGCCTGCGGGGCCTGGTGACGGGCGCCCTGTCATTTCTTTTGATCGGCATCACTATTTTTCAAACAAATGACAATTTACGATTTTCTCGATTTTCGGTGTATGTTAGCCCACGGATTTCTGGAGATGTGATCGACCGTCTCCGTTCGGCCCCATATTTTGGCTGTGCGCAGCCTGCGGGGCCTAGTGACGGGTGCTCTATCAATTCGTTTGATCGGCATCACTATTTTTCGCATAAATGACAATTTACGATTTTCTCAGTTTTCGGTGAATGTTAGCCCACGGATTTTTGGAGATTTGATCGACCGTCTCCGTTCGGCCCCAAATTTTGGCTGTGCGCAGCCTGCGGGGCCTAGTGACGGGCGCTCTATCAATTCGTTTGATCGGCATCACTATTTTTCGCATAAATGACAATTTACGATTTTCTCAGTTTTCGGTGAATGTTAGCCCACGGATTTCTGGAGATTTGATCGACCGTCTCCGTTCGGCCCCAAATTTTGGCTGTGCGCAGCCTGCGGGGCCTAGTGACGGGCGCTCTATCAATTCGTTTGATCGGCATCACTATTTTTCTCATAAATGACAATTTACGATTTTCTCAGTTTTCGGTGAATGTTAGCCCACGGATTTCTGGAGATTTGATCGACCGCCTCCGTTCGGCCCCAAATTTTGGCCGTGCGCAGCCTGCGGGGCCTGGTGACGGGCGCCCTGTCAACTCGTTTGATGGGCATCACTATTTTTCGCATAAATGACAATTTACGATTTTCTCGATTTTCGGTGTATGTTAGCCCACGGATTTCTGGAGATGTGATCGACCGTCTCCGTTCGGCCCCAAATTTTGGCTGTGCGCAGCCTGCGGGGCCTAGTGACGGGCGCTCTATCAATTCGTTTGATCGGCATCACTATTTTTCGCATAAATGATAATTTACGATTTTCTCAGTTTTCGGTGAATGTTAGCCCACGGATTTCTGGAGATTTGATTGACCGCCTCCGTTCGGCTCCAAATTTTGGCCGTACGGTGCCTGCGGGGCCTGGTGACGGGCGCCCTGTCAACTCGTTTGATGGGCATCACTATTTTTCGCATAAATAACAATTTACGATTTTCTCTATTTTCGGTGTATGTTAGCACACGGATTTCTGGAGATTTGATCGACCGTCTCCGTTCGGCCCCAAATTTTGGCTGTGCACAGCCTGCGGGGCCTGGTGACGGGCGCCCTGTCATTTCTCTTGATCGGCATCACTATATTTTGCAGAAATGACAATTTACGATTTTCTCGGTTTTCGATGAATGTTAGCACACGGATTTCTGGAGATTTGATCGACCGTCTCCGTTTTGCCCCAAATTTTGGCTGTGCGCAGCCTGTAGGGCCTGGTGACGGGCGCCCTGTCATTTCTTTTGATCGGCATCACTATTTTTCAAACAAATGACAATTTACGATTTTCTCGATTTTCGGTGTATGTTAGCCCACGGATTTCTGAAGATGTGATCGACCGTCTCCGTTCGGCCCCAAATTTTGGCTGTGCGCAGCCTGCGGGGCCTAGTGACGGGCGCTCTATCAATTCGTTTGATCGGCATCACTATTTTTCGCATAAATGACAATTTACGATTTTCTCGGTTTTCGGTGAATGTTAGCCCACGGATTTCTGGAGATTTGATCGACCGCCTCCGTTCGGCCCCAAATTTTGGCCGTGCGCAGCCTACGGGGCCTGGTGACGGGCGCCCTATCAACTCGTTTGATAGGCATCACTATTTTTCGCATAAATGATAATTTACGATTTTCTCAGTTTTCGGTGTATGTTAGCACACGGATTTCTGGAGATTTGATCGACCGTCTCCGTTCGGCCCCAAATTTTGGTTGTGCACGGCCTGCGTGGCCTGGTGACGGGCGCCCTGTCATTTCTTTTGATCCGCTGTTACACCCCGTAAATTTCTAGCATATAGATGGCCTATTCGCGTGTTGGTTAAGAATATTTGAAATACATACATGCTAGAAAAAGGCACGGGGAAAGATTGGACAAGCGGCAAGTCGGCGCGTCGCAAGGCAAAATGCGACTTATAAATCGCATTCCTGAAATGCGACTTATAAGTCGCATTCACTGAATGCGATTTATTGTTTCTATTATATATAAGCCCCACTTCGGTTTTAAATCAATTCATTACGGTAATCAGTAAGGAATCAGTATAGTACAGAAAGTGATCAGAATTTAGATAGTCCTATCATTTCGTTTGATCGGCATCACTATTTTTTGCATAAACGAGAATTTAAGATTTTCGCGATTTTTGGTATGTGTTAGCTCTTTATTAACAAAATAAGAACTGCCGAGATGCAAGTCTTTTGATGAGATCTTACATAATGTTGTTAAAACTGTAATATAATCGACGGAAAAATAGCTTATTAGAGGCATATTATATAAATGATCATAACTTTGGGCTGGATTATCCGTTTTACGCGATTTTTTTTTTCATTTTGTGTATTTTTTCGAGATCTATCTCGACAAACTGCCGAAAGGCGGTTTGGCCGAGCCATTTTTCTAAAATATGCCTCTATCGCACTCATTTCAACATATTTCCCAATATGGGTGACGATTTTAATTTAAAAACTGGTCCTAACGACCCACCACAACCGACACCACCATGGCAAGCGACCATGGTAGGCCAGCACTACCACCACTAATCTCTAGGATTTTATTTATATCATAAGGATAAGCATAGGTGTTTTAGTTTAAATTTTCTATCGCTGGGTATTCATCGATGGGCATTGGGTCTCGACATAGGTTAGCATGTGACATCCGATGTCGTCCGGTCTGTCGAGACTAGCATAGTGCGCCTATGTTGCTAACTTTCAAACTTTTCAGTGCGTGTTAGCCCAGGGATTTCTGGATATTTGATCGACCGCCTCTGTTCGGCCCCAAATTTTGGCCGTGCGCAGCCTGCGGGGCCTGGTGACGGGCGCCCTGTCAACTCGTTTGATGGACATCACTATTTTTCGCATAAATGAATATTTACGATTTTCTCGATTTTCGGTGTATGTTAGCCCATGAATTTTTGGAGATGTGATCGACCGTCTCCGTTCGGCCTCAAATTTTGGCAGTGCGCAGCCTGCGGGGCCTAGTGACGGGCGCTCTATCAATTCGTTTGATCGGCATCACTATTTTTCTCATAAATGACAATTTACGATTTTCTCAGTTTTCGGTGAATGTTAGCCCACGGATTTCTGGAGATTTGATCGACCGTCTCCGTTCGGCCCCAAATTTTAGCCGTGCGCAGCCTGCGGGGCCTGGTGACGGGCACCCTGTCAACTCGTTTGATGGGTATCACTATTTTTCGCATAAATGACAATTTACGATTTTCTCGGTTTTCGGTGTATGTTAGCACACGGATTTCTGGAGATTTGATCGACCGTCTCCGTTCGGCCCCAAATTTTGGTTGTGCGCAGCCTGCGGGGCCTGGTGATGGGCGCCCTGTCATTTCTCTTGATCGGCATCACTATTTTTTGCAGAAATGACAATTTACGATTTTCTCAGTTTTCGGTGAATGTTAGCCCACGGATTTCTGGAGATTTGATCGACCGCCTCCGTTCGGCCCCAAATTTTGGCCGTGCGCAGCCTGCGGGGCCTGGTGACGGGCGCCCTGTCAACTCGTTTGATGGGCATCACTATTTTTCGCATAAATGACAATTTACGATTTTCTCGATTTTTGGTGTATGTTAGCCCACGGATTTCTGGAGATGTGATCGACCGTCTCCGTTCGGCCCCAAATTTTGGCTGTGCGCAGCCTGCGGGGCCTATTGACGGGCGCTCTATCAATTCGTTTGATCGGCATCACTATTTTTCGCATAAATGATAATTTACGATTTTCTTAGTTTTCGGTGAATGTTAGCCCACGGATTTCTGGAGATTTGATTGACCGCCTCCGTTCGGCTCCAAATTTTGGCCGTACGCTGCCTGCGGGGCCTGGTGACGGGCGCCCTGTCAACTCGTTTGATGGGCATCACTATTTTTCGCATAAATGACAATTTACGATTTTCTTGATTTTCGGTGTATGTTAGCACACGGATTTCTGGAGATTTGATCGACCGTCTCCGTTCGGCCCCAAATTTTGGCTGTGCACAGCCTGCGGGGCCTGGTGACGGGCGCCCTGTCATTTCTCTTGATCGGCATCACTATATTTTGCAGAAATGACAATTTACGATTTTCTCGGTTTTCGGTGAATGTTAGCACACGGATTTCTGGAGATTTGATCGACCGTCTCCGTTCGGCCCCAAATTTTGGCTGTGCGCAGCCTGCGGGGCCTGGTGACGGGCGCCCTGTCATTTCTTTTGATCGGCATCACTACTTTTTGCAGAAATGACAATTTACGATTTTCTCGGTTTTCGGTGAATGTTAGCCCACGGATTTCTGAAGATGTGATCGACCGTCTCCGTTCGGCCCCAAATTTTGGCTGTGCGCAGCCTGCGGGGCCTAGTGACGGGCGCTCTATCAATTCGTTTGATCGGCATCACTATTTTTCGCATAAATGACAATTTATGATTTTCTCGGTTTTCGGTGAATGTTAGCCCACGGATTTCTGGAGATTTGATCGACCGTCTCCGTTCGGCCCCATATTTTGGCTGTGCGCAGCCTGCGGGGCCTAGTGACGGGTGCTCTATCAATTCGTTTGATCGGCATCACTATTTTTCGCATAAATGACAATTTACGATTTTCTCAGTTTTCGGTGAATGTTAGCCCACGGATTTCTGGAGATTTGATCGACCGTCTCCGTTCGGCCCCAAATTTTGGCTGTGCGCAGCCTGCGGGGCCTAGTGACGGGCGCTCTATCAATTCATTTGATCGGCATCACTATTTTTCTCATAAATGACAATTTACGATTTTCTCAGTTTTCGGTGAATGTTAGCCCACGGATTTCTGGAGATTTGATCGACCGCCTCCGTTCGGCCCCAAATTTTGGCCGTGCGCAGCCTGCGGGGCCTGGTGACGGGCGCCCTGTCAACGCGTTTGATGGGCATCACTATTTTTCGCATAAATGACAATTTACGATTTTCTCAATTTTCGGTGTATGTTAGCCCACGGATTTCTGGAGATGTGATCGACCGTCTCCGTTCGGCCCCAAATTTTGGCTGTGCGCAGCCTGCGGGGCCTAGTGACGGGCGCTCTATCAATTCGTTTGATCGGCATCACTATTTTTCGCATAAATGATAATTTACGATTTTCTCAGTTTTCGGTGAATGTTAGCCCACGGATTTCTGGAGATTTGATTGACCGCCTCCGTTCGGCTCCAAATTTTGGCCGTGCGCTGCCTGCGGGGCCTGGTGACGGGCGCCCTGTCAACTCATTTGATGGGCATCACTATTTTTCGCATAAATGACAATTTACGATTTTCTCGGTTTTCGGTGTATGTTAGCACACGAATTTCTGGAGATTTGATCGACCGTCTCCGTTCGGCCCCAAATTTTGGCTGTGCACAGCCTGCGGGGCCTGGTGACAGGCGCCCTATCATTTCTCTTGATCGCCATCACTATATTTTGCAGAAATGACAATTTACGATTTTCTCGGTTTTCGGTGAATGTTAGCACACGGATTTCTGGAGATTTGATCGACCGTCTCCGTTCGGCCCCAAATTTTGGCTGTGCGCAGCCTGCGGGGCCTAGTGACGGGCGCCCTGTCATTTCTTTTGATCGGCATCACTATTTTTCAAACAAATGACAATTTACGATTTTCTCGGTTTTCGGTGTATGTTAGCAAACGGATTTCTGGAGATTTGATCGATCGTCTCCGTTCGGCCCCAAATTTTGGCTGTGCGCAGCCTGCGGGGCCTGGTGACGGGCGCCCTGTGATTAATTTTGATCGGCATCACTATTTTTCGCATAAATGACAATTTACGATTTTCTCGGTTTTCGGTGAATGTTAGCCCACGGATTTCTGGAGATTTGATCGACCGCCTCCGTTCGGCCCCAAATTTTGGCCGTGCGCAGCCTGCGGGGCCTGGTGACGGGCGCCCTGTCAACTCGTTTGATGGGCATCACTATTTTTCGCATAAATGACAATTTACGATTTTCTCGATTTTCGGTGTATGTTAGCCCACGGATTTCTGGAGATGTGATCGACCGTCTCCGTTCGGCCCCAAATTTTGGCTGTGCGCAGCCTGCGGGGTCTAGTGACGGGCGCTCTATCAATTCATTTGATCGGCATCACTATTTTTCGCATAAATGACAATTTACGATTTTCTCGGTTTTCTGTGAATGTTAGCCCACGGATTTCTGGAGATTTGATCGACCGCCTCCGTTCGGCCCCAAATTTTGGCCGTGCGTAGCCTGCGGGGCCTGGTGACGGGCGCCCTGTCAACTCATTTGATGGGCATCACTATTTTTCGCATAAATGACAATTTACGATTTTCTCGGTTTTCGGTGTATGTTAGCACACGGATTTCTGGAGATTTGATCGACCGTCTCCGTTCGGCCCCAAATTTTGGCTGTGCGCAGCCTGCGGGGCCTGGTGACGGGCGCCCTGTCATTTCTCTTGATCGGCATCACTATTTTTTGCAGAAATGACAATTTACGATTTTCTCGGTTTTCGGTGAATGTTAGCACACGGATTTCTGGAGATTTGATCGACCGTCTCCGTTCGGCCCCAAATTTTGGCTTTGCGCAGCCTGCGGGGCCTGGTGACGGGCGCCCTGTCATTTCTTTTGATCGGCATCACTATTTTTCAAACAAATGACAATTTACGATTTTCTCGATTTTCGGTGTATGTTAGCCCACGGATTTCTGGAGATGTGATCAACCGTCTCCGTTCGGCCCCATATTTTGGCTGTGCGCAGCCTGCGGGGCCTAGTGACGGGTGCTCTATCAATTCGTTTGATCGGCATCACTATTATTCGCATAAATGACAATTTATGATTTTCTCAGTTTTCGGTGAATGTTAGCCCACGGATTTTTGGAGATTTGATCGACCGTCTCCGTTCGGCCCCAAATTTTGGCTGTGCGCAGCCTGCGGGGCCTAGTGACGGGTGCTCTATCAATTCGTTTGATCGGCATCACTATTTTTCGCATAAATGACAATTTATGATTTTCTCAGTTTTCGGTGAATGTTAGCCCACGGATTTCTGGAGATTTGATCGACCGTCTCCGTTCGGCCCCAAATTTTGGCTGTGCGCAGCCTGCGGGGCCTGGTGACGGGCGCCCTGTCATTTCTTTTGATCGGCATCACTATTTTTTGCAGAAATGACAATTTACGATTTTCTCGGTTTTCGGTGAATGTTAGCCCACGGATTTCTGAAGATGTGATCGACCGTCTCCGTTCGGCCCCAAATTTTGGCTGTGCGCAGCCTGCGGGGCCTAGTGACGGGCGCTCTATCAATTCGTTTGATCGGCATCACTATTTTTCGCATAAATGACAATTTACGATTTTCTCGGTTTTCGGTGAATGTTAGCCCACGGATTTCTGGAGATTTGATCGACCGTCTCCGTTCGGCCCCATATTTTGGCTGTGCGCAGCCTGCGGGGCCTAGTGACGGGTGCTCTATCAATTCGTTTGATCGGCATCACTATTTTTCGCATAAATGACAATTTACGATTTTCTCAGTTTTCGGTGAATGTTAGCCCACGGATTTCTGGAGATTTGATCGACCGTCTCCGTTCGGCCCCAAATTTTGGCTGTGCGCAGCCTGCGGGGCCTAGTGACGGGCGCTCTATCAATTCATTTGATCGGCATCACTATTTTTCTCATAAATGACAATTTACGATTTTCTCAGTTTTCGGTGAATGTTAGCCCACGGATTTCTGGAGATGTGATCGACCGTCTCCGTTCGGCCCCAAATTTTGGCTGTGCGCAGCCTGCGGGGCCTAGTGACGGGCGCTCTATCAATTCGTTTGATCGGCATCACTATTTTTCGCATAAATGATAATTTACGATTTTCTCAGTTTTCGGTGAATGTTAGCCCACGGATTTCTGGAGATTTGATTGACCGCCTCCGTTCGGCTCCAAATTTTGGCCGTGCGCTGCCTGCGGGGCCTGGTGACGGGCGCCCTGTCAACTCATTTGATGGGCATCACTATTTTTCGCATAAATGACAATTTACGATTTTCTCGGTTTTCGGTGAATGTTAGCCCACGGATTTCTGGAGATTTGATCGACCGTCTCCGTTCGGCCCCATATTTTGGCTGTGCGCAGCCTGTGGGGCCTAGTGACGGGCGCTCTATCAATTCATTTGATCGGCATCACTATTTTTCTCATAAATGACAATTTACGATTTTCTCAGTTTTCGGTGAATGTTAGCCCACGGATTTCTGGAGATTTGATCGACCGCCTCCGTTCGGCCCCAAATTTTGGCCGTGCGCAGCCTGCGGGGCCTGGTGACGGGCGCCCTGTCAACGCGTTTGATGGGCATCACTATTTTTCGCATAAATGACAATTTACGATTTTCTCAATTTTCGGTGTATGTTAGCCCACGGATTTCTGGAGATGTGATCGACCGTCTCCGTTCGGCCCCAAATTTTGGCTGTACGCAGCCTGCGGGGCCTAGTGACGGGCGCTCTATCAATTCGTTTGATCGGCATCACTATTTTTCGCATAAATGATAATTTACGATTTTCTCAGTTTTCGGTGAATGTTAGCCCACGGATTTCTGGAGATTTGATTGACCGCCTCCGTTCGGCTCCAAATTTTGGCCGTGCGCTGCCTGCGGGGCCTGGTGACGGGCGCCCTGTCAACTCATTTGATGGGCATCACTATTTTTCGCATAAATGACAATTTACGATTTTCTCGGTTTTCGGTGTATGTTAGCACACGAATTTCTGGAGATTTGATCGACCGTCTCCGTTCGGCCCCAAATTTTGGCTGTGCACAGCCTGCGGGGCCTGGTGACAGGCGCCCTGTCATTTCTCTTGATCGCCATCACTATATTTTGCAGAAATGACAATTTACGATTTTCTCGGTTTTCGGTGAATGTTAGCACACGGATTTCTGGAGATTTGATCGACCGTCTCCGTTCGGCCCCAAATTTTGGCTGTGCGCAGCCTGCGGGGCCTAGTGACGGGCGCCCTGTCATTTCTTTTGATCGGCATCACTATTTTTCAAACAAATGACAATTTACGATTTTCTCGGTTTTCGGTGTATGTTAGCAAACGGATTTCTGGAGATTTGATCGATCGTCTCCGTTCGGCCCCAAATTTTGGCTGTGCGCAGCCTGCGGGGCCTGGTGACGGGCGCCCTGTGATTAATTTTGATCGGCATCACTATTTTTCGCATAAATGACAATTTACGATTTTCTCGGTTTTCGGTGAATGTTAGCCCACGGATTTCTGGAGATTTGATCGACCGCCTCCGTTCGGCCCCAAATTTTGGCCGTGCGCAGCCTGCGGGGCCTGGTGACGGGCGCCCTGTCAACTCGTTTGATGGGCATCACTATTTTTCGCATAAATGACAATTTACGATTTTCTCGATTTTCGGTGTATGTTAGCCCACGGATTTCTGGAGATGTGATCGACCGTCTCCGTTCGGCCCCAAATTTTGGCTGTGCGCAGCCTGCGGGGTCTAGTGACGGGCGCTCTATCAATTCATTTGATCGGCATCACTATTTTTCGCATAAATGACAATTTACGATTTTCTCGGTTTTCTGTGAATGTTAGCCCACGGATTTCTAGAGATTTGATCGACCGCCTCCGTTCGGCCCCAAATTTTGGCCGTGCGTAGCCTGCGGGGCCTGGTGACGGGCGCCCTGTCAACTCGTTTGATGGGCATCACTATTTTTCGCATAAATGACAATTTACGATTTTCTCGGTTTTCGGTGTATGTTAGCACACGGATTTCTGGAGATTTGATCGACCGTCTCCGTTCGGCACCAAATTTTGGCTGTGCGCAGCCTGGTGACGGGCGCCCTGTCATTTCTCTTGATCGGCATCACTATTTTTTGCAGAAATGACAATTTACGATTTTCTCGGTTTTCGGTGAATGTTAGCACACGGATTTCTGGAGATTTGATCGACCGTCTCCGTTCGGCCCCAAATTTTGGCTTTGCGCAGCCTGCGGGGCCTGGTGACGGGCGCCCTGTCAATTCGTTTGATGGGCATCACTATTTTTCGCATAAATGAATATTTACGATTTTCTCGATTTTCGGTGTATGTTAGCCCACGGATTTTTGGAGATGTGATCGACCGTCTCCGTTCGTTCCTCAAATTTTGGCTGTGCGCAGCCTGCGGGGCCTAGTGACGGGCGCTCTATCAATTCGTTTGATCGGCATCACTATTTTTCTCATAAATGACAATTTACGATTTTCTCAGTTTTCGGTGATTGTTAGCCCACGGATTTCTGGAGATTTGATCGACCGCCTCCGTTCGGCCCCAAATTTTAGCCGTGCGCAGCCTGCGGGGCCTGGTGACGGGCTCCCTGTCAACTCGTTTGATGGGCATCACTATTTTTCGCATAAATGACAATTTATGATTTTCTCGGTTTTCGGTGTATGTTAGCACACGAATTTCTAGAGATTTGATCGACCGTCTCCGTTCGGCCCCAAATTTTGGTTGTGCGCAGCCTGCGGGGCCTGGTGACGGGCGCCCTGTCATTTCTCTTGATCGGCATCACTATTTTTTGCAGAAATGACAATTTACGATTTTCTCGGTTTTCGGTGAATGTTAGCCCACGGATTTCTGGAGATTTGATCGACCGCCTCCGTTCGGCCCCAAATTTTGGCCGTGCGCAGCCTGCGGGTCCTGGTGACGGGCACCCTGTCAACTCGTTTGATGGGCATCACTATTTTTCGCATAAATGACAATTTACGATTTTCTCGATTTTCGGTGTATGTTAGCCCACGGATTTCTGGAGATGTGATCGACCGTCTCCGTTCGGCCCCAAATTTTGGCTGAGCGCAGCCTGCGGGGCCTAGTGACGGGCGCTCTATCAATTCGTTTGATCGGCATCACTATTTTTCGCATAAATGACAATTTACGATTTTCTCGGTTTTCGGTGAATGTTAGCCCACGGATTTCTGGAGATTTGATCGACCGCCTCCGTTCGGCCCCAAATTTTGGCCGTGCGCAGCCTGCGGGGCCTGGTGACGGGCGCCCTGTCAACTCGTTTGATGCGCATCACTATTTTTTGCAGAAATGACAATTTACGATTTTCTCGGTTTTCGGTGAATGTTAGCCCACGAATTTCTGGAGATTTGATCGACCGCCTCCGTTCGGCCCCAAATTTTGGCCGTGCGCAGCCTGCGGGTCCTGGTGACGGGCGCCCTGTCAACTCGTTTGATGGGCATCACTATTTTTCGCATAAATGACAATTTACGATTTTCTCGATTTTCGGTGTATGTTAGCCCACGGATTTCTGGAGATGTGATCGACCGTCTCCGTTCGGCCCCAAATTTTGGCTGAGCGCAGCCTGCGGGGCCTGGTGACGGGCGCTCTATCAATTCGTTTGATCGGCATCACTATTTTTCGCATAAATGACAATTTACGATTTTCTCGGTTTTCGGTGTATGTTAGCCCACGGATTTTTGGAAATTTGATCGACCGCCTCCGTTCGGCCCCAAATTTTGGCCGTGCGCAGCCTGCGGGGCCTGGTGACGGGCGCCCTATTAATTCGTTTGATGGGCATCACTATTTTTCGTATAAATGACAATTTACGATTTTCTCGGTTTTCGGTGAATGTTAGCCCACGGATTTCTGGAGATTTGATCGACCGTCTCCGTTCGGCCCCAAATTTTGGCTGTGCGCAGCCTGCTGGGCCTGGTGACGGGCGCCCTATCAATTCGTTTGATCGGCATCACTATTTTTTGCAGAAATGACAATTTACGATTTTCTCAGTTTTCGGTGAATGTTAGCCCACGAATTTCTGGAGATTTGATCGACCTCCTCCGTTCGGCCCCAAATTTTGGCCGTGCACAGCCTGCGGGGCCTGGTGACGGGCGCCCTATCATTTCTCTTGATCGGCATCACTATTTTTTGCAGAAATGACAATTTACGATTTTCTCGGTTTTCGGTGAATGTTAGCCCACGGATTTCTGGAGATTTGATCGACCGCCTCCGTTCGGCCCCAAATTTTGGCTGTGCACAGCCTGCGGGGCCTAGTGACGGGTGCTCTATCAATTCGTTTGATCGGCATCACTATTTTTCGCATAAATGACAATTTACGATTTTCTCAGTTTTCGGTGAATGTTAGCCCACGGATTTCTGGAGATTTGATCGACCGTCTCCGTTCGGCCCCAAATTTTGGCTGTGCGCAGCCTGCGGGGCCTAGTGACGGGCGCTCTATCAATTCGTTTGATCGGCATCACTATTTTTCGCATAAATGACAATTTACGATTTTCTCAGTTTTCGGTGAATGTTAGCCCACGGATTTCTGGAGATTTGATCGACCGTCTCCGTTCGGCCCCAAATTTTGGCTGTGCGCAGCCTGCGGGGCCTAGTGACGGGCGCTCTATCAATTCGTTTGATCGGCATCACTATTTTTCTCATAAATGACAATTTACGATTTTCTAAGTTTTCGGTGAATGTTAGCCCACGGATTTCTGGAGATTTGATCGACCGACTCCGTTCGGCCCCAAATTTTGGCCGTGCGCAGCCTGCGGGGCCTGGTGACGGGCGCCCTGTCAACTCGTTTGATGGGCATCACTATTTTTCGCATAAATGACAATTTACGATTTTCTCGATTTTCGGTGTAAGTTAGCCCACGGATTTCTAGAGATGTGATCGACCGTCTCCGTTCGGCCCCAAATTTTGGCTGTGCGCAGCCTGCGGGGCCTAGTGATGGGTGCTCTATCAATTCGTTTGATCGGCATCACTATTTTTCGCATAAATGATAATTTACGATTTTCTCGTTTTTCGGTGAATGTTAGCCCACGGATTTCTAGAGATTTGATCGACCGCCTCCGTTCGGCTCCAAATTTTGGCCGTGCGCTGCCTGCGGGGCCTGGTGACGGGCTCCCTGTCAACTCGTTTGATGGGCATCACTATTTTTCGCAGAAATGACAATTTACGATTTTCTCGGTTTTCGGTGTATGTTAGCACACGGATTTCTGGAGATTTGATCGACCGTCTCCGTTCGGCCCCAAATTTTGGCAGTGCGCAGCCTGCGGGGCCTGGTGACGGGCGCCCTGTCATTTCTCTTGATCGGCATCACTATTTTTTGCAGAAATGACAATTTACGATTTTCTCGATTTTCGGTGAATGTTAGCCCACGGATTTCTGGAGATTTGATCGACCGTCTCCGTTCGGCCCCAAATTTTGGCTGTGCGCAGCCTGCGGGGCCTGGTGACAGGCGCCCTGTCATTTCTTTTGATCGGCATCACTATTTTTCAAACAAATGACAATTTACGATTTTCTCGATTTTCGGTGTATGTTAGCCCACGGATTTCTGGAGATGTGATCGACCGTCTCCGTTCGGCCCCAAATTTTGGCTGTGCGCAGCCTGCGGGGCCTAGTGACGGGTGCTCTATCAATTCGTTTGATCGGCATCACTATTTTTCGCATAAATGACAATTTACGATTTTCTCAGTTTTCGGTGAATGTTAGCCCACGGATTTCTGGAGATTTGATCGACCGTCTCCGTTCGGCCCCAAATTTTGGCTGTGCGCAGCCTGCGGGGCCTAGTGACGGGCGCTCTATCAATTCGTTTGATCGGCATCACTATCTTTCGCATAAATGACAATTTACGATTTTCTTAGTTTTCGGTGAATGTTAGCCCACGGATTTCTGGAGATTTGATCGACCGTCTCCGTTCGGCCCCAAATTTTGGCTGTGCGCAGCCTGCGGGGCCTAGTGACGGGCGCTCTATCAATTCGTTTGATCGGCATCACTATTTTTCTCATAAATGACAATTTACGATTTTCTCAGTTTTCGGTGAATGTTAGCCCACAGATTTCTGGAGATTTGATCGACCGCCTCCGTTCGGCCCCAAATTTTGGCCGTGCGCAGCCTGCGGGGCCTGGTGACGGGCGCCCTGTCAACTCGTTTGACGGGCATCACTATTTTTCGCATAAATGACAATTTACGATTTTCTCGATTTTCGGTGTATGTTAGCCCACGGATTTCTGGAGATGTGATCGACAGTCTCCGTTCGACCCCAAATTTTGGCTGTGCGCAGCCAGCGGGGCCTAGTGACGGGCGCTCTATCAATTCATTTGATCGTCATCACTATTTTTCGCATAAATGATAATTTACGATTTTCTCGGTTTTCGGTGAATGTTAGCCCACGGATTTCTGGAGATTTGATCGACCGCCTCCGTTCGGCTCCAAATTTTGGCCGTGCGCTGCCTGCGGGGCCTGGTGACGGGCGCCCTGTCAACTCGTTTGATGGGCATCACTATTTTTCGCATAAATGACAATTTAGGATTTTCTCGGTTTTCAGTGTATGTTAGCACACGGATTTCTGGAGATTTGATCGACCGTCTCCGTTCGGCCCCAAATTTTGGCTGTGCCCAGCCTGCGGGGCCTGGTGACGGGCGCCCTGTCATTTCTCTTGATCGGCATCACTATTTTTTGCAGAAATGACAATTTACGATTTTCTCGGTTTTCAGTGAATGTTAGCACACGGATTTCTGGAGATTTGATCGACCGTCTCCGTTCGGCCCCAAATTTTGGCTGTGCGCAGCCTGCGGGGCCTGGTGACGGGCGCCCTGTCATTTCTTTTGATCGGCATCACTATTTTTCAAACAAATGACAATTTACGATTTTCTCGATTTTCGGTGTATGTTAGCCCACGGATTTTTGGAGATGTGATCGACCGTCTCTGTTCGGCCTCAAATTTTGGCTGTGCGCAGCCTGCGGGGCCTAGTGACGGGCGCTCTATCAATTTGTTTGATCGGCATCACTATTTTTCGCATAAATGACAATTTACGATTTTCTCGATTTTCGGTGTATGTTAGCCCACGGATTTTTGGAGATGTGATCGACCATCTCCGTTCGGCCTCAAATTTTGGCTGTGCGCAGCCTGCGGGGCCTAGTGACGGGCGCTCTATCAATTTGTTTGATCGGCATCACTATTTTTCGCATAAATGACAATTTACGATTTTCTCGGTTTTCGGTGAATGTTAGCCCACGGATTTCTGGAGATTTGATCGATCGTCTCCGTTCGGCCCTAAATTTTGGCTGTGCGCAGCCTGCGGGGCCTAGTGACGGGCGCTCTATCAATTCGTTTGATCGGCATCACTATTTTTCTCATAAATGACAATTTACGATTTTCTCAGTTTTCGGTGAATGTTAGCCCACGGATTTCTGGAGATTTGATCGACCGTCTCCGTTCGGCCCTAAATTTTGGCTGTGCGCAGCCTGCGGGGCCTGGTGACGGGCGCCCTGTGATTTATTTTGATCGGCATCACTATTTTTCGCATAAATGACAATTTACGATTTTCTCGGTTTTCGGTGAATGTTAGCCCACGGATTTCTGGAGATTTGATCGACCGCCTCCGTTCGGCCCCAAATTTTGGCCGTGCGCAGCCTGCGGGGCCTGGTGACAGGCGCCCTGTCAACTCGTTTGATGGGCATCACTATTTTTCGCATAAATGACAATTTACGATTTTCTCGATTTTCGGTGTATGTTAGCCCACGGATTTCTGGAGATGTGATCGACCGTCTCCGTTCGGCCCCAAATTTTGGCTGTGCGCAGCCTGCTGGGCCTGGTGACGGGCGCCCTATCAATTCGTTTGATCGGCATCACTATTTTTTGCAGAAATGACAATTTACGATTTTCTCAGTTTTCGGTGAATGTTAGCCCACGGATTTCTGGAGATTTGATCGACCGCCTCCGTTCGGCCCCAAATTATGGCCGTGCGCAGCCTGCGGGGCCTGGTGACGGGCGCCCTGTCAACTCGTTTGATGGGCATCACTATTTTTCTCATAAATGACAATTTACGATTTTCTCAGTTTTCGGTGTATGTTAGCACACGGATTTCTGGAGATTTGATCGACCGACTCCGTTCGGCCCCAAATTTTGGTTGTACGCAGCCTGCGGGGCCTGGTGACGGGCGCCCTGTCAACTCGTTTGATGGGCATCACTATTTTTCGCATAAATGACAATTTACGATTTTCTCGATTTTCGGTGAATGTTAGCCCACGGATTTCTGGAGATGTGATCGACCGTCTCCGTTCGGCCCCAAATTTTGGCCGTGCGCAGCCTGTGGGTCCTAGTGACGGGTGCTCTATCAATTCGTTTGATCGGCATCACTATTTTTCGCATAAATGATAATTTACGATTTTCTCGGTTTTCGGTGAATGTTAGCCCACGGATTTCTGGAGATTTGATCGACCGCCTCCGTTCGGCTCCAAATTTTGGCCGTGCGCTGCCTGCGGGGCCTGGTGACGGGCGCCCTGTCAACTCGTTTGATAGGCATCACTATTTTTCGCATAAATGACAATTTACGATTTTCTCGGTTTTCGGTGTATGTTAGCACACGGATTTCTGGAGATTTGATCGACCGCCTCCGTTCGGCCCCAAATTTTGGCCGTGCACAGCCTGCGGGGCCTGGTGACGGGCGCCCTGTCATTTCTCTTGATCGGCATCACTATTTTTTGCAGAAATGACAATTTACGATTTTCTCGATTTTCGGTGTATGTTAGCACACGGATTTCTGGAGATTTGATCGACCGTCTCCGTTCGGCCCCAAATTTTGGCTGTGCGTAGCCTGCGGGGCCTGGTGACGGGCGCCCCGTCATTTCTTTTGATCGACATCACTATTTTTCAAACAAATGACAATTTACGATTTTCTCGGTTTTCAGTGTATGTTAGCCCACGGATTTCTGGAGATTTGATCGACCGTCTCCGTTCGACCTCAAATTTTGGCTGTGGCGCAGCCTGCGGGGCCTAGTGACGGGTGCTCTATCAATTCGTTTGATCGGCATCACTATTTTTCAAACAAATGACAATTTACGATTTTCTCGATTTTCAGTGTATGTTAGCCCACAGATTTTTGGAGATGTGATCGACCGTCTCCGTTCGGCCCCAAATTTTGGCTGTGCACAGCCTGCGGGGCCTAGTGACGGGTGCTCTATCAATTCGTTTGATCGGCATCACTATTATTCGCATAAATGACAATTTACGATTTTCTCAGTTTTCGGTGAATGTTAGCCCACGGATTTCTGGAGATGTGATCGACCGTCTCCGTTCGGCCCCAAATTTTGGCTGTGCGCAGCCTGCGGGGCCTAGTGACGGGCGCTCTATCAATTCGTTTGATCGGCATCACTATTTTTCGCATAAATGACAATTTATGATTTTCTCAGTTTTCGGTGAATGTTAGCCCACGGATTTCTGGAGATTTGATCGACCGTCTCCGTTCGGCCCCAAATTTTGGCTGTGCGCAGCCTGCGGGGCCTAGTGACGGGCGCTCTATCAATTCGTTTGATCGGCATCACTATTTTTCGCATAAATGATAATTTACGATTTTCTCGGTTTTCGGTGAATGTTAGCCCACGGATTTCTGGAGATTTGATCGACCGCCTCCGTTCGGCTCCAAATTTTGGCCGTGCGCTGCCTGCGGGGCCTGGTGACGGGCGCCCTGTCAACTCGTTTGATGGGCATCACTATTTTTCGCATAAATGAATATTTACGATTTTCTCGATTTTCGGTGTATGTTAGCACACGGATTTCTGGAGATTTGATCGACCGTCTCCGTTCGACCCCAAATTTTGGCTGTGCGCAGCCTGCGGGGCCTGGTGACGGGCGCCCTGTCATTTCTCTTGATCGGCATCACTATTTTTTGCAGAAATGACAATTTACGATTTTCTCGGTTTTCGGTGAATGTTAGCCCACGGATTTCTGGAGATTTGATCGACCGCCTCCGTTCGGCTCCAAATTTTGGCCGTGCGCTGCCTGCGGGGCCTGGTGACGGGCGCCCTGTCAACTCGTTTGATGGGCATCACTATTTTTCGCATAAATGACAATTTACGATTTTCTCGGTTTTCGGTGTATGTTAGCACACGGATTTCTGGAGATTTGATCGACCGACTCCGTTCGGCCCCAAATTTTGGTTGTGCGCAGCCTGCGGGGCCTGGTGACGGGCGCCCTGTCAACTCGTTTGATGGGTATCACTATTTTTCGCATAAATGACAATTTACGATTTTCTCGATTTTCGGTGAATGTTAGCCCACGGATTTCTGGAGATGTGATCGACCGTCTCCGTTCGGCCCCAAATTTTGGCCGTGCGCAGCCTGCGGGTCCTAGTGACGGGTGCTCTATCAATTCGTTTGATCGGCATCACTATTTTTCGCATAAATGATAATTTACGATTTTCTCGGTTTTCGGTGAATGTTAGCCCACGGATTTCTGGAGATTTGATCGACCGCCTCCGTTCGGCTCCAAATTTTGGCCGTGCGCTGCTTGCGGGGCCTGGTGACGGGCGCCCTGTCAACTCGTTTGATAGGCATCACTATTTTTCGCATAAATGACAATTTACGATTTTCTCGGTTTTCGGTGTATGTTAGCACACGGATTTCTGGAGATTTGATCGACCGCCTCCGTTCGGCCCCAAATTTTGGCCGTGCACAGCCTGCGGGGCCTGGTGACGGGCGCCCTGTCATTTCTCTTGATCGGCATCACTATTTTTTGCAGAAATGACAATTTACGATTTTCTCGATTTTCGGTGTATGTTAGCACACGGATTTCTGGAGATTTGATCGACCGTCTCCGTTCGGCCCCAAATTTTGGCTGTGCGCAGCCTGCGGGGCCTGGTGACGGGCGCCCCGTCATTTCTTTTGATCGGCATCACTATTTTTCAAACAAATGACAATTTACGATTTTCTCGGTTTTCAGTGTATGTTAGCCCACGGATTTCTGGAGATTTGATCGACCGTCTCCGTTCGGCCTCAAATTTTGGCTGTGGCGCAGCCTGCGGGGCCTAGTGACGGGTGCTCTATCAATTCGTTTGATCGGCATCACTATTTTTCAAACAAATGACAATTTACGATTTTCTCGATTTTCAGTGTATGTTAGCCCACAGATTTCTGGAGATGTGATCGACCGTCACCGTTCGGCCCCAAATTTTGGCTGTGCACAGCCTGCGGGGCCTAGTGACGGGTGCTCTATCAATTCGTTTGATCGGCATCACTATTTTTCGCATAAATGACAATTTACGATTTTCTCAGTTTTCGGTGAATGTTAGCCCACGGATTTCTGGAGATGTGATCGACCGTCTCCGTTCGGCCCCAAATTTTGGCTGTGCGCAGCCTACGGGGCCTAGTGACGGGAGCTCTATCAATTCGTTTGATCGGCATCACTATTTTTCGCATAAATGACAATTTATGATTTTCTCAGTTTTCGGTGAATGTTAGCCCACGGATTTCTGGAGATTTGATCGACCGTCTCCGTTCGGCCCCAAATTTTGGCTGTGCTCAGCCTGCGGGGCCTAGTGACGGGCGCTCTATCAATTCGTTTGATCGGCATCACTATTTTTCGCATAAATGACAATTTATGACTTTCTCAGTTTTCGGTGAATGTTAGCCCACGGATTTCTGGAGATTTGATCGACCGTCTCCGTTCGGCCCCAAATTTTGGCTGTGCGCAGCCTGCGGGGCCTAGTGACGGGCGCTCTATCAATTCGTTTGATCGGCATCACTATTTTTCTCATAAATGACAATTTACGATTTTCTCAGTTTTCGGTGAATGTTAGCCCACGGATTTCTGGAGATTTGATCGACCGCCTCCGTTCGGCCCCAAATTTTGGCCGTGCGCAGCCTGCGGGGCCTGGTGACGGGCGCCCTGTCAACTCGTTTGACGGGCGTCACTATTTTTCGCATAAATGACAATTTACGATTTTCTCGATTTTCGGTGTATGTTAGCCCACGGATTTCTGGAGATGTGATCGACCGTCTCCGTTCGACCCCAAATTTTGGCTGTGCGCAGCCTGCGGGGCCTAGTGACGGGCGCTCTATCAATTCGTTTGATCGTCATCACTATTTTTCGCATAAATGATAATTTACGATTTTCTCGGTTTTCGGTGAATGTTAGCCCACGGATTTCTGGAGATTTGATCGACCGCCTCCGTTCGGCTCCAAATTTTGGCCGTGCGCTGCCTGCGGGGCCTGGTGACGGGCGCCCTGTCAACTCGTTTGATGGGCATCACTATTTTTCGCATAAATGACAATTTACGATTTTCTCGGTTTTCGGTGTATGTTAGCACACGGATTTCTGGAGATTTGATCGACCATCTCCGTTCGGCCCCAAATTTTGGCTGTGCCCAGCCTGCGGGGCCTGGTGACGGGCGCCCTGTCATTTCTCTTGATCGGCATCACTATTTTTTGCAGAAATGACAATTTATGATTTTCTCGGTTTTCGGTGAATGTTAGCACACGGATTTCTGGAGATTTGATCGACCGTCTCCGTTCGGCCCCAAATTTTGGCTGTGCGTAGCCTGCGGGGCCTGGTGACGGGCGCCCTGTCATTTCTCTTGATCGGCATCACTATTTTTTGCAGAAATGACAATTTACGATTTTCTCGGTTTTCGGTGAATGTTAGCACACGGATTTCTGGAGATTTGATCGACCGCCTCCGTTCGGCCCCATATTTTGGCCGTGCGCAGCCTGCGGGGCCTAGTGACGGGCGCTCTATCAATTCGTTTGATCGGCATCACTATTTTTCGCATAAATGATAATTTACGATTTTCTCGATTTTCGGTGAATGTTAGCCTAGGGATTTCTGGATATTTGATCGACCGCCTCCGTTCGGCCCCAAATTTTGGCCGTGCGCAGTTTGCGGGGCCTGGTGACGGGCGCCCTGTCAACTCGTTTGATGGGCATCACTATTTTTCGCATAAATGAATATTTACGATTTTCTCGATTTTCGGTGTATGTTAGCACACGGATTTCTGGAGATTTGATCGACCGTCTCCGTTCGGCCCCAAATTTTGGCTGTGCGCAGCCTGCGGGGCCTGGTGACGGGCGCCCTGTCATTTCTCTTGATCGGCATCACTATTTTTTGCAGAAATGACAATTTATGATTTTCTCGGTTTTCGGTGAATGTTAGCACACGGATTTCTGGAGATTTGATCGACCGTCTCCGTTCGGCCCCAAATTTTGGCCGTGCGCAGCCTGCGGGGCCTGATGACGGGCGCCCTGTCAACTCGTTTGACGGGCGTCACTATTTTTCGCATAAATGACAATTTACGATTTTCTCGATTTTCGGTGTATGTTAGCCCACGGATTTCTGGAGATGTGATCGACCGTCTCCGTTCGGCCCCAAATTTTGGCTGTGCGCAGCCAGAGGGGCCTAGTGACGGGCGCTCTATCAATTCGTTTGATCGTCATCACTATTTTTCGCATAAATGATAATTTATGATTTTCTCAGTTTTCGGTGAATGTTAGCCCACGGATTTCTGGAGATTTGATCGACCGTCTCCGTTCGGCCCCAAATTTTGGCTGTGCGCATCCTGCGGGGCCTGGTGACGGGCGCTCTATCAATTCGTTTGATGGGCATCACTATTTTTCTCATAAATGACAATTTACGATTTTCTCAGTTTTCGGTGAATGTTAGCCCACGGATTTCTGGAGATTTGATCGACCGTCTCCGTTCGGCCCCAAATTTTGGCTGTGCGCAGCCTGCGGGGCCTGGTGATGGGCGCCTTGTGATTTCTTTTGATCGGCATCACTATTTTTTGCAGAAATGACAATTTACGATTTTCTCAGTTTTCGGTGAATGTTAGCCCACGGATTTCTGGAGATTTGATCGACCGCCTCCGTTCGGCCCCAAATTTTGGCCGTGCGCAGCCTGCGGGGCCTGGTGACGGGCGCCCTATCAACTCGTTTGATGGGCATCACTATTTTTTGCAGAAATGACAATTTACGATTTTCTCGGTTTTCGGTGTATGTTAGCCCACGGATTTCTGGAGATGTGATCGACCGCTCCGTTCGGCCCCAAATTTGGGCTGTGCGTAGCCTGCGGGGCCTAGTAACGGGCGCTCTATCAATTCGTTTGATCGGCATCACTATTTTTCGCATAAATGACAATTTACGATTTTCTCGGTTTTCGGTGAATGTTAGCCTAGGGATTTCTGGAGATTTGATCGACCGATTCCGTTCGGCCCCAAATTTTGGCCGTGCGCAGCCTGCGGGGCCTGGTGATGGGCGCCCTGTCAACTCGTTTGATGGGCATCACTATTTTTCGCATAAATGACAATTTATGATTTTCTCGGTTTTCGGTGTATGTTAGCACACGGATTTCTAGAGATTTGATCGACCGTCTCCGTTCGGCCCCAAATTTTGGCTGTGCGCTGCCTGCGGGGCCTGGTGATGGGCGCCCTGTCATTTCTCTTTATCGGCATCACTTTTTTTTGCAGAAATGACAATTTACGATTTTCTCGATTTTCGGTGAATATTAGCCCACGGATTTCTGGAGATTTGATCGACCGCCTCTGTTCGGCCCCAAATTTTGGTCGTGCGCAGCCTGCGGGGCCTGGTGACGGGCGCCCTGTCAACTCGTTTGATGGGCATCACTATTTTTCTCATAAATGACAATTTACGATTTTCTCAGTTTTCGGTGAATGTTAGCCCACGGATTTCTGGAGATTTGATCGACCGTCTCCGTTCGGCCCCAAATTTTGGTTGTGCGCAGCCTGCGGGGCCTAGTGACGGGCGCTCTATCAATTCGTTTGATCGCCATCACTATTTTTCGCATAAATGAGAATTTACGATTTTCTCAGTTTTCGTTGAATGTTAGCCCACGGATTTCTGGAGATTTGATCGACCGTCTCCGTTCGGCCCCAAATTTTGGCTGTGCGCAGCCTGCGGGGCCTGGTGACGGGCGCCCTGTCATTTCTCTTGATCGGCATCACTATTTTTTGCAGAAATGACAATTTATGATTTTCTCGGTTTTCGGTGAATGTTAGCACACGGATTTCTGGAGATTTGATCGACCGTCTCTGTTCGGCCCCAAATTTTGGCTGTGCGCAGCCTGCGGGGCCTTGTGACGGGCGCCATGTCAACTCGTTTGATGGGCATCACTATTTTTCGCATAAATGACAATTTACGATTTTCTCGATTTTCGGTGTATGTTAGCCCACGGATTTCTGGAGATGTGATCAACCGTCTCCGTTCGGCCCCATATTTTGGCCGTGCGCAGCCTGCGGGGCCTAGGGACGGGCGCTCTATCAATTCGTTTGATCGGCATCACTATTTTTCGCATAAATGATAATTTACGATTTTCTCGATTTTCGGTGAATGTTAGCCCAGGGATTTCTGGATATTTGATCGACCGTCTCCGTTCGGCCCCAAATTTTGGCTGTGCGCAGGCTGCGGGGCCTGGTGACGGGCGCCCTGTCAACTCGTTTGATGGGCATCACTATTTTTCTCATAAATGACAATTTACGATTTTCTCAGTTTTCGGTGTATGTTAGCACACGGATTTCTGGAGATTTGATCGACCGTCTCCGTTCGGCCCCAAATTTTGGCTGTGCGCATCCTGCGGGGCCTGGTGACAGGCGCCCTGTCAACTCGTTTGATGGGCATCACTATTTTTCGCATAAATGACAATTTACGATTTTCTCGGTTTTCGGTGTATGTTAGCACACGGATTTCTGTAGATTTGATCGACCGTCTCCGTTCGGCCCCAAATTTTGGCTGTGCGCTGCCTGCGGGGCCTGGTGACGGGCGCCCTGTCATTTCTCTTGATCGGTATCACTATTTTTTGCAGAAATGACAATTTACGATTTTCTCGGTTTTTGGTGAATATTAGCCCACGGATTTCTGGAGATTTGATCGACCGCCTCCGTTCGGCCCCAAATTTTGGTCGTGCGCAGCCTGCGGGGCCTGGTGACGGGCGCCCTGTCAACTCGTTTGATGGGCATCACTATTTTTCTCATAAATGACAATTTACGATTTTCTCAGTTTTCGGTGAATGTTAGCCCACGAATTTCTGGAGATTTGATCGACCGTCTCCGTTCGGCCCCAAATTTTGGTTGTGCGCAGCCTGCGGGGCCTAGTGACGGGCGCTCTATCAATTCGTTTGATCGCCATCACAATTTTTCGCATAAATGAGAAGTTACGATTTTCTCAGTTTTCGGTGAATGTTAGCCCACGGATTTCTGGAGATTTGATCGACCGTCTCCGTTCGGCTCCAAATTTTGGCTGTGCGCAGCCTGCGGGGCCTGGTGACGGGCGCCCTATCATTTCTCTTGATCGGCATCACTATTTTTTGCAGAAATGACAATTTATGATTTTCTCGGTTTTCGGTGAATGTTAGCACACGGATTTTTGGAGATTTGATCGACCGTCTCCGTTCGGCCCCAAATTTTGGCTGTGCGCAGTCTGCGGGGCCTGGTGACGGGCGCCCTGTCAACTCGTTTGATGGGCATCACTATTTTTCTCATAAATGACAATTTACGATTTTCTCAGTTTTCGGTGTATGTTAGTACACGGATTTCTGGAGATTTGATCGACCGTCTCCGTTCGGCCCCAAATTTTGGCTGTGCGCAGCCTGCGGGGCCTGGTGACGGGCGCCCTGTGATTTCTTTTGATCGGCATCACTATTTTTCGCATAAATGACAATTTACGATTTTCTCGGTTTTCGGTGAATGTTAGCCCACGGATTTCTGGAGATTTGTTCGACCGCCTCCGTTCGGCCCCAAATTTTGGCCGTGCGCAGCCTGCAGGGCCTGGTGACGGGCGCCCTATCAACTCGTTTGATGGGCATCACTATTTTTTGCATAAATGACAATTTATGATTTTTTCGATTTTCGGTGTATGTTAGCCCACGGATTTCTGGAGATGTGATCGACCGCTCCGTTCGGCCCCAAATTTAGGCTGTGCGTAGCCTGCGGGGCCTAGTGACGGGCGCTCTATCAATTCGTTTGATCGGCATCACTATTTTTCGCATAAATGACAATTTACGATTTTCTCGGTTTTCGGTGAATGTTAGCCCACGGATTTCTGGAGATTTGATCGACCGATTCCGTTCGGCCCCAAATTTTGGCCGTGCGCAGCCTGCGGGGCCTGGTGACGGGCGCCCTGTCAACTCGTTTGATGGGCATCACTATTTTTCGCATAAATGACAATTTACGATTTTCTCGGTTTTCGGTGTATGTTAGCACACGGATTTCTGGAGATTTGATCGACCGTCTCCGTTCGGCCCCAAATTTTGGCTGTACGCTGCCTGCGAGGCCTGGTGACGGGCGCCCTGTCATTTCTCTTGATCGGCATCACTATTTTTTGCAGAAATGACAATTTACGATTTTCTCGGTTTTCGGTGAATATTAGCCCACGGATTTCTGGAGATTTGATCGACCGCCTCCGTTCGGCCCCAAATTTTGGTCGTGCGCAGCCTGCGGGGCCTGGTGACGGGCGCCCTGTCAACTCGTTTGATGGGCATCACTATTTTTCTCATAAATGACAATTTACGATTTTCTCAATTTTCGGTGAATGTTAGCCCACGGATTTTTGGAGATTTGATCGACCGTCTCCGTTCGGCCCCAAATTTTGGTTGTGCGCAGCCTGCAGGGCCTAGTGACGGGCGCTCTATCAATTCGTTTGATCGCCATCACTATTTTTCGCATAAATGAGAATTTACGATTTTCTCAGTTTTCGGTGAATGTTAGCCCAC
Source organism: Datura wrightii (assembly GCA_035772735.1). Taxonomy (NCBI): domain Eukaryota; kingdom Viridiplantae; phylum Streptophyta; class Magnoliopsida; order Solanales; family Solanaceae; genus Datura; species Datura wrightii. Next base: position 200,852,465 of record JASDFA010000018.1, on the reverse strand, counting down.
GGATTTCTGGAGATTTGATCGACCGCCTCCGTTCGGCCCCAAATTTTGGCCGTGCGCAGCCTGCGGGGCCTGGTGACGGGCGCCCTGTCAACTCGTTTGATGGGCATCACTATTTTTCGCATAAATGACAATTTACGATTTTCTGGATTTTCGGTGTATGTTAGCCCACGGATTTCTGGAGATGTGATCGACCGTCTCCGTTCGGCCCCAAATTTTGGCTGTGCGCAGCCTGCGGGGCCTAGTGACGGGCGCTCTATCAATTCGTTTGATCGTCATCACTATTTTTCGCATAAATGATAATTTACGATTTTCTCGGTTTTCGGTGAATGTTAGCCCACGGATTTCTGGAGATTTGATCGACCGCCTCCGTTCGGCTCCAAATTTTGGCCGTGCGCTGCCTACGGGGCCTGGTGACGGGCGCCCTGTCAACTCGTTTGATGGGCATCGCTATTTTTCGCATAAATGATAATTTATGATTTTCTCGGTTTTCGGTGTATGTTAGCACACGTATTTCTGGAGATTTGATCGACCGTCTCCGTTCGGCCCCAAATTTTGGCTGTGCAGAGCCTGCGGGGCCTGGTGACGGGCGCCCTATCATTTCTCTTGATCGGCATCACTATTTTTTGCATAAATGACAATTTACGATTTTCTCGGTTTTCGGTGAATGTTAGCACACAGATTTCTGGAGATTTGATCGACCGTCTCCGTTCGGCCCCAAATTTTGGCCGTGCGCAGCCTGCGGGGCCTGGTGACGGGCGCCCTGTCATTTCTTTTGATCGGCATCACTATTTTTCAAACAAATGACAATTTACGATTTTCTCGATTTTCGGTGTATGTTAGCCCACGGATTTCTGAAGATGTGATCAACCGTCTCCGTTCGGCCCCAAATTTTGGCTGTGCGTAGCCTGCGGGGCCTAGTGACGGGCGCTCTATCAATTCGTTTGATCGGCATCACTATTTTTCGCATAAATGACAATTTACGATTTTCTCGGTTTTCGGTGAATGTTAGCCCACGGATTTCTGGAGATTTGATCGACCGCCTCCGTTCGGCCCCAAATTTTGGCCGTGCGCAGCCTGCGGGACCTGGTGATGGGCGCCCTATCAACTCGTTTGATGGGCATCACTATTTTTCGCATAAATAATAATTTACGATTTTCTCAGTTTTCGGTGTATGTTAGCACACGGATTTCTGGAGATTTGATCGACCGTCTCCGTTCGGCCCCAAATTTTGGCTGTGCACGGCCTGCGTGGCCTGGTGACGGGCGCCCTGTCATTTCTTTTGATCCGCTGTTACACTCCGTAAATTTCTAGCATATAGATGGCCTATTCGCGTGTTGGTTAAGAGTATTTGAAATACATACATGCTAGAAAAAGGCACGGGGAAAGATTGGACAAGCGGCAAGTCGGCGCGTCGCAAGGCAAAATGCGACTTATAAAACGCATTCCAGGAATGCGACTTATAAATCGCATTTCTGAAATGCGACTTATAAATCGCATTTCTGAAATGCGACTTATAAATCGCATTCACTGAATGCGATTTATTGTTTCTATTTTATATTAGCCCCACTTCGGTTTTAAATCAATTCATTACGATAATCAGTAAGGAATCAGTATAGTACAAAAAGTGATCAGAATTTAGATAGTCCTATCATTTCGTTTGATCGGCATCACTATTTTTTGCATAAACGAGAATTTAAGATTTTCGCGATTTTTGGTATGTGTTAGCTCTTTATTAACAAAATAAGAACTGCCGAGATGCAAGTCTTTTGATGAGATCTTACATAATGTTGTTAAAACTGTAATATAATCGACGGAAAAATAGCTTATTAGAGGCATATTATATAAATGATCATAACTTTGGGCTGGATTATCCGTTTTACGCGATTTGTTTTTTCATTTTGTGTATTTTTTCAAGATCTATCTCGACAAACTGCCGAAAGGCAGTTTGGCCGAGCCATTTTTCTAAAATATGCCTCTATCGCACTCATTTCAACATATTTCCCAATATGGGTGACAATTTTAATTTAAAAACTGGTCCTAACGACCCACCACAACCGACACCACCATGGCAATCGACCATGGCAGGCCAGCACTACCACCACTAATCTCTAGGATTTTATTTATATCATAAGGATAAGCATAGGTGTTTTAGTTTAAATTTTCTATCGCTGGGCATTCATCGATGGGCGTTGGGTCTCGACATAGGTTAGCATGTGACATCCGATGTCGTCCGGTCTGTCGAGACTAGCATAGTGCGCCTATGTTGCTAACTTTCAAACTTTTCGGTGTATGTTAGCCCACGGATTTCTGGATATTTGATCGACCGTCTCCGTTCGGCCCCAAATTTTGGCTGTGCGCAGCCTGCGGGGCCTGGTGACGGGCGCCCTGTCAACTCGTTTGATGGGCATCACTATTTTTCGCATAAATGAATATTTACGATTTTCTCAGTTTTCGGTGAATGTTAGCCCACGGATTTTTGGAGATGTGATCGACCGCCTCCGTTCGGCTCCAAATTTTGGCCGTGCGCAGCCTGCGGGGCCTGGTGACGGGCGCCCTGTCAACTCGTTTGATGGGCATCACTATTTTTCGCATAAATGACAATTTACGATTTTCTCAGTTTTCGGTGAATGTTAGCCCACGGATTTCTGGATATTTGATCGACCGTCTCCGTTCGGCCCCAAATTTTGGATGTGCGCAGCCTGCGGGGCCTGGTGACGGGCGCCCTGTGATTTCTTTTGATCGGCATCACTATTTTTCGCATAAATGACAATTTACGATTTTCTCGGTTTTCGGTGAATGTTAGCCCACGGATTTCTGGAGATTTGATCGACCGTCTCCGTTCGGCCCCAAATTTTGGCTGTGCGCAGCCTGCGGGGCCTAGTGATGGGCGCCCTGTCATTTCTTTTGATCGGCATCACTATTTTTCAAACAAATGACAATTTACGATTTTCTCGATTTTCGGTGTATGTTAGCCCACAGATTTCTGGAGATGTGATCGACCGTCTCCGTTCGGCCCCAAATTTTGGCTGTGCGCAGCCTGCGGGGCCTAGTGACGGGCGCTCTATCAATTCGTTTGATCGGCATCACTATTATTCGCATAAATGACAATTTACGATTTTCTCAGTTTTCGGTGAATGTTAGCCCACGGATTTCTGGAGATTTGATCGACCGTCTCCGTTCGGCCCCAAATTTTGGCTGTGCGCAGCCTGCGGGGCCTAGTGACGGGCGCTCTATTAATTCGTTTGATCGGCATCACTATTTTTCGCATAAATGATAATTTACGATTTTCTCAGTTTTCGGTGAATGTTAGCCCACGGATTTCTGGAGATTTGATCGACCGTCTCCGTTCGGCCCCAAATTTTGGCTGTGCGCAGCCTGCGGGGCCTAGTGACGGGCGCTCTATCAATTCGTTTGATCGGCATCACTATTTTTCTCATAAATGACAATTTACGATTTTCTCAGTTTTCGGTGAATGTTAGCCCACGGATTTCTGGAGATTTGATCGACCGCCTCCGTTCGGCCCTAAATTTTGGCCGTGCACAGCCTGCGGGGCCTGGTGACGGGCGCCCTGTCAACTCGTTTGATGGGCATCACTATTTTTCGCATAAATGAATATTTACGATTTTCTCAGTTTTCGGTGAATGTTAGCCCACAGATTTTTGGAGATGTGATCGACCGCCTCCGTTCGGCTCCAAATTTTGGCCGTGCGCAGCCTGCGGGGCCTGGTGACGGGCGCCCTGTCAACTCGTTTGATGGGCATCACTATTTTTCGCATAAATGACAATTTACGATTTTCTCAGTTTTCGGTGAATGTTAGCCCACGGATTTCTGGAGATTTGATCGACCGCCTCCGTTCGGCCCCATATTTTGTCCGTGCGCAGCCTGCGGGGCCAGGTGACGGGCGCCCTGTCAACTCGTTTGATCGGCATCACTATTTTTCGCATAAATGATAATTTACGATTTTCTCGGTTTTCGGTGTATGTTAGCACACAGATTTCTGGAGATTTGATCGACCGTCTCCGTTCGGCCCCAAATTTTGGCTGTGCGCAGCCTGCGGGGCCTAGTGACGGGCGCCCTGTCATTTCTCTTGATCGGCATCACTATTTTTTGCAGAAATGACAATTTACGATTTTCTCGGTTTTCGGTGAATGTTAGCACACGGATTTCTGGAGATTTGATCGACCGTCTCCGTTCGGCCCCAAATTTTGGCTGTGCGCAGCCTGCGGGGCCTGGTGACGGGCGCCCTGTCATTTCTTTTGATCGGCATCACTATTTTTCAAACAAATGACAATTTACGATTTTCTCGATTTTCGGTGTATGTTAGCCCACGGATTTCTGAAGATGTGATCGACCGTCTCCGTTCGGCCCCAAATTTTGGCTGTGCGCAGCCTAGTGACGGGCGCTCTATCAATTCATTTGATCGGCATCACTATTTTTCGCATAAATGATAATTTACGATTTTCTCGGTTTTCGGTGAATGTTAGCCCACTGATTTCTGGAGATTTGATCGACCGCCTCCGTTCGGCCCCAAATTTTGGCCGTGCGCAGCCTGCGGGGCCTGGTGACGGGCGCCCTATCAACTCGTTTGATGGGCATCACTATTTTTCGCATAAATGATAATTTACGATTTTCTCAGTTTTCGGTGTATGTTAGCACACGGATTTCTGGAGATTTGATCGACCGTCTCCGTTCGGTCCCAAATTTTGGCTGTGCACGGCCTGCGTGGCCTGGTGACGGGCGCCCTGTCATTTCTTTTGATCGGCATCACTATTTTTCGCATAAATGACAATTTACGATTTTCTCGGTTTTCGGTGAATGTTAGCCCACGGATTTCTAGAGATTTGATCGACCGCCTCCGTTCGGCCCCAAATTTTGGCCGTGCGCAGCCTGCGGGGCTTGGTGACGGGCGCCCTGTCAACTCGTTTGATGGGCATCACTATTTTTCGCATAAATGACAATTTACGATTTTCTCGATTTTCGGTGTATGTTAGCCCACGGATTTCTGGAGATGTGATCGACAGTCTCCGTTCGGCCTCAAATTTTGGCTGTGCGCAGCCTGCAGGGCCTAGTGACGGGCGCTCTATCAATTCGTTTGATCGGCATCACTATTTTAATCATAAATGACAATTTACGATTTTCTCAGTTTTCGGTGAATGTTAGCACACGGATTTCTGGAGATTTGATCGACCGCCTCCGTTCGGCCCCAAATTTTGGCTGTGCGCAGCCTGCGGGGCCTGGTGACGGGCGCCCTATCAACTCGTTTGATGGGCATCACTATTTTTCGCATAAATGACAATTTACAATTTTCTCGGTTTTCGGTGTATGTTAGCACACGGATTTCTGGAGATTTGTTCGACCGTCTCCGTTCGGCCCCAAATTTTGGCTGTGCGCAGCCTACGGGGCCTGGTGACGGGCGCCTTGTCATTTCTCTTGATCGGCATCACTATTTTTTGCAGAAATGACAATTTACGATTTTCTCGGTTTTCGGTGAATGTTAGCCCACGGATTTCTGGAGATTTGATCGACCGCCTCCGTTCGGCCCCATATTTTGGCCGTGCGCAGCCTGCGGGGCCTGGTGACGGGCGCCCATTCAACTCGTTTGATGGGCATCACTATTTTTCACATAAATGACAATTTACGATTTTCTCGATTTTCGGTGTATGTTAGCCCACAGATTTCTGGAGATGTGATCGACCGTCTCCGTTTGGCCCCAAATTTTGGCTGTGCACAGCCTGCGGGGCCTAGTGACGGGCGCTCTATCAATTCGTTTGATCGGCATCACTATTTTTCGCATAAATGACAATTTACGATTTTCTCGGTTTTCGGTGAATGTTAGCCCACGGATTTCTGGAGATTTGATCGACCGCCTCCGTTCGGCCCCAAATTTTGGCCGTGCACAGCCTGCGGGGCCTGGTGACGGGCACCCTGTCAACTCGTTTGATGGGCATCACTATTTTTCGCATAAATGACAATTTACGATTTTCTCGGTTTTCGGTGAATGTTAGCCCACGGATTTCTGGAGATTTGATCGACCGCCTCCGTTTGGCCCCAAATTTTGGCCGTGCGCAGCCTGCGGGGCCTGGTGACGGGCGCCCTGTCAACTCGTTTGATGGGCATCACTATTTTTCGCATAAATGACAATTTACGATGTTCTCGATTTTCGGTGTATTTTAGCCCACGGATTTCTGGAGATGTGATCGACCGTCTCCGTTCGGCCCCAAATTTTGGCTGTGCGCAGCCTGTGGGGCCTAGTGACGGGCGCTCTATCAATTCGTTTGATCGGCATCACTATTTTTCGCATAAATGACAATTTACGATTTTCTCGGTTTTCGGTGAATGTTAGCCCACGGATTTCTGGAGATTTGATCGACCGCCTCCGTTCGGCCCCAAATTTTGGCCGTGCGCAGCCTGCGGGGCCTGGTGACGGGCGCCCTGTCAACTCGTTTGATGGGCATCACTATTTTTCGCATAAATGACAATTTACGATTTTCTCGGTTTTCGGTGTATGTTAGCACACGGATTTCTGGAGATTTGATCGACCGTCTCCGTTCGGCCCCAAATTTTGGCTGTGCGCAGCCTGCGGGGCCTGGTGACGGGCGCCCTGTCATTTCTCTTGATCGGCATCACTATTTTTTGCAGAAATGACAATTTACGATTTTCTCGGTTTTCGATGAATGTTAGCCCACGGATTTCTGGAGATTTGATCGACCGCCTCCGTTCGGCCCCAAATTTTGGCCGTGCGCAGCCTGCGGGGCCTGGTGACGGGCGCCCTGTCAACTCGTTTGATGGGCATCACTATTTTTCGCATAAATGACAATTTACGATTTTCTCGATTTTCGGTGTATGTTAGCCCACGGATTTCTGGAGATGTGATCGACCGTCTCCGTTCGGCCCCAAATTTTGGCTGTGCGCAGCCTGCGGGGCCTGGTGACGGGCGCCCTGTCATTTCTTTTGATTGGCATCACTATTTTTCAAACAAATGACAATTTATGATTTTCTCGATTTTCGGTGTATGTTAGCCCACGGATTTCTGAAGATGTGATCGACCGTGTCCGTTCGGCCCCAAATTTTGGCTGTGCGCAGCCTGCGGGGCCTAGTGACGGCCGCTCTATCAATTCGTTTGATCGGCATCACTATTTTTCGCATAAATGACAATTTATGATTTTCTCGATTTTCGGTGTATGTTAGCCCACGGATTTCTGGAGATTTGATCGACCATCTCCGTTCGGCCCCAAATTTTGGCTGTGCAGAGCCTGCGGGGCCTGGTGACGGGCGCCCTGTCATTTCTCTTGATCCGCTGTTACACCCCGTAAATTTCTAGCATATAGATGGCCTATTCGCGTGTTGGTTAAGAGTATTTGAAATACATACATGCTAGAAAAAGGCACGGGGAAAGATTGGACAAGCGGCAAGTCGGCGCGTCGCAAGGCAAAATGCGACTTATAAAATGCATTCCAGGAATGCGACTTATAAATCGCATTCCTGAAATGCGATTTATAAGTCGCATTCACTGAATGCGATTTATTGTTTCTATTATATATAAGCCCCACTTCGGTTTTAAATCAATTCATTACGGTAATCAGTAAGGAATCAGTATAGTACAGAAAGTGATCAGAATTTAGATAGTCCTATCATTTCGTTTGATCGGCATCACTATTTTTTGCATAAACGAGAATTTACGATTTTCGCGATTTTTGGTATGTGTTAGCTCTTTATTAACAAAATAAGAACTGCCGAGATGCAAGTCTTTTGATGAGATCTTACATAATGTTGTTAAAACTGTAATATAATCGACGGAAAAATAGCTTATTAGAGGCATATTATATAAATGATCATAACTTTGGGCTGGATTATCCGTTTTACGCGATTTTTTTTTCATTTTGTGTATTTTTTCGAGATCTATCTCGACAAACTGCCGAAAGGCGGTTTGGCCGAGCCATTTTTCTAAAATATGCCTCTATCGCACTCATTTCAATATATTTCCCAATATGGGTGACAATTTTAATTTAAAAACTGGTCCTAACGACCCACCACAACCGACACCACCATGGCAAGCGACCATGGTAGGCCAGCACTACCACCACTAATCTCTAGGATTTTATTTATATCATAAGGATAAGCATAGGTGTTTTAGTTTAAATTTTCTATCGCTGGGCATTCATCGATGGGCGTTGGGTCTCGACATAGGTTAGCATGTGACATCCGATGTCGTCCGGTCTGTCGAGACTAGCATAGTGCGCCTATGTTGCTAACTTTCAAACTTTTCAGTGCGTGTTAGCCCAGGGATTTCTGGATATTTGATCGACCGCCTCCGTTCGGCCCCAAATTTTGGTCGTGCGCAGCCTGCGGGGCCTGGTGACGGGCGCCCTGTCAACTCGTTTGATGGGCATCACTATTTTTCGCATAAATGAATATTTACGATTTTCTCGATTTTCGGTGTATGTTAGCCCACGGATTTTTGGAGATGTGATCGACCGTCTCCGTTCGGCCTCAAATTTTGGCTGTGCGTAGCCTGCGGGGCCTAGTGACGGGCGCTCTATCAATTCGTTTGATCGGCATCACTATTTTAATCATAAATGACAATTTACGATTTTCTCAGTTTTCGGTGAATGTTAGCCCACGGATTTCTGGAGATTTGATCGACCGTCTCCGTTCGGCCCCAAATTTTGGCTGTGCGCAGCCTGCGGGGCCTGGTGACGGGCACCCTGTGATTTCTTTTGATCGGCATCACTATTTTTCGCATAAATGACAATTTACGATTTTCTCGGTTTTCGGTGAATGTTAGCCCACGGATTTCTGGAGATTTGATCGACCGCCTCCGTTCGGCCCCAAATTTTGGCCGTGCGCAGCCTGCGGGGCCTGGTGACGGGCGCCCTATCAACTCGTTTGATGGGCATCACTATTTTTCGCATAAATGACAATTTACGATTTTCTCGATTTTCGGTGTATGTTAGCCCACGGATTTCTAGAGATGTGATCGACCATCTCCGTTCGGCCCCAAATTTTGGCTGTGCGCAGCCTGCGGGGCCTAGTGACGGGCGCTCTATCAATTCGTTTGATCGGCATCACTATTTTTTGCATAAATGACAATTTACGATTTTCTCAGTTTTCGGTGAATGTTAGCCCACGGATTTCTGGAGATTTGATCGACCGCCTCCGTTCGGCCCCAAATTTTGGCCGTGCGCAGCCTGCGGGGCCTGGTGACGGGCGCCCTGTCAACTCGTTTGATGGGCATCACTATTTTTTGCATAAATGACAATTTACGATTTTCTCGGTTTTCGGTGTATGTTAGCACACGGATTTCTGGAGATTTGATCGACCGTCTCCGTTCGGCCCCAAATTTTGGCTGTGCGCAGCCTGCGGGGCCTGGTGACGGGCGCCCTATCATTTCTCTTGATCGGCATCACTATTTTTTGCAGAAATGACAATTTACGATTTTCTCGGTTTTCGGTGAATGTTAGCCCACGGATTTCTGGAGATTTGATCGACCGCCTCCGTTCGGCCCCATATTTTGGTCGTGCGCAGCCTGCGGGGCCTGGTGACGGGCGCCCATTCAACTCGTTTGATGGGCATCACTATTTTTCACATAAATGACAATTTACGATTTTCTCGATTTTCGGTGTATGTTAGCCCACGGATTTCTGGAGATGTGATCGACCGTCTCCGTTCGGCCCCAAATTTTGGCTGTGCGCAACCTGCGGGCCTAGTGACGGGCGCTCTATCAATTCGTTTGATCGGCATCACTATTTTTCGCATAAATGACAATTTACGATTTTCTCGGTTTTCGGTGAATGTTAGCCCACAGATTTCTGGAGATTTGATCGACCGCCTCCGTTCGGCCCCAAATTTTGGCCGTGCACAGCCTGCGGGGCCTGGTGACGGGCGCCCTGTCAACTCGTTTGATGGGCATCACTATTTTTCGCATAAATGACAATTTACGATTTTCTCGGTTTTCGGTGTATGTTAGCACACGGATTTCTGGAGATTTGATCGACCGTCTCCGTTCGGCCCCAAATTTTGGCTGTGCGCAGCCTGCGGGGCCTGGTGACGGGCGCCCTATCATTTCTCTTGATCGGCATCACTATTTTTTGCAGAAATGACAATTTACGATTTTCTCAGTTTTCGGTGAATGTTAGCACACGGATTTCTGGAGATTTGATCGACCGTCTCCGTTCGGCCCCAAATTTTGGCTGTGCGCAGCCTGCGGGGCCTGGTGACGGGCGCCCTGTCATTTCTCTTGATCGGCATCACTATTTTTTGCAGAAATGACAATTTATGATTTTCTCGGTTTTCGGTGAATGTTAGCACACGGATTTCTGGAGATTTGATCGACCGTCTCCGTTCGGCCCCAAATTTTGGCTGTGCGCAGCCTGCGGGGCCTGGTGACGGGCGCCCTGTCATTTCTTTTGATCGGCATCACTATTTTTCAAACAAATGACAATTTACGATTTTTTCAGTTTTCGGTGAATGTTAGCCCACGGATTTCTGGAGATTTGATCGACCGTCTCCGTTCGGCCCCAAATTTTGGCTGTGCGCAGCCTGCGGGGCCTCCGTTCGGCCCCAAATTTTGGCTGTACGCAGCCTGTGGGGCCTGGTGACGGGCGCCCTGTCATTTCTTTTGATCGGCATCACTATTTTTCAAATAAATGACAATTTACGATTTTCTTGGTTTTCGGTGTATGTTAGCACACGGATTTCTGGAGATTTGATCGACCGTCTCCGTTCGGCCCCAAATTTTGGCTGTGCGCAGCCTGCGGGGCCTGGTGACGGGCGCCCTGTCATTTCTCTTGATCGGCATCACTATTTTTCGCATAAATGACAATTTACGATTTTCTCAGTTTTCGGATGTCACATGCTAACCTATGTCGAGACCCAACGCCCATCGATGAATGCCCAGCAATAGAAAATTTAAACTAAAACACCTATGCTTATCCTTATGATATAAATAAAATCCTAGAGATTAGTGGTGGTAGTGCTGGCCTACCATGGTCGCTTGCCATGGTGGTGTCGGTTGTGGTGGGTCGTTAGGACCAGTTTTTAAATTAAAATTGTCACCCATATTGGGAAATATGTTGAAATGAGTGCGATAGAGGCATATTTTAGAAAAATGGCTAGGCCGAACCGTCTTTCGGCAGTTTGTCGAGATAGATCTCGAAAAAATACACAAAATGAAAAAAAAAATCGCGTAAAACGGATAATCCAGCCCAAAGTTATGATCATTTATATAATATGCCTCTAATAAGCTATTTTTCCGTCGATTATATTACAGTTTTAACAACATTATGTAAGATCTCATCAAAAGACTTGCATCTCGGCAGTTCTTATTTTGTTAATAAAGAGCTAACACATACCAAAAATCGCGAAAATCGTAAATTCTCGTTTATGCAAAAAATAGTGATGCCGATCAAACGAAATGATAGGACTATCTAAATTCTGATCACTTTCTGTACTATACTGATTCCTTACTGATTACCGTAATGAATTGATTTAAAACCGAAGTGGGGCTTATATATAATAGAAACAATAAATCGCATTTCAGGAATGCGATTTATAAGTCGCATTTTGCCTTGCGACGCGCCGACTTGCCGCTTGTCCAATCTTTCCCCGTGCCTTTTTCTAGCATGTATGTATTTCAAATACTCTTAACCAACACGCGAATAGGCCATCTATATGCTAGAAATTTACGGGGTGTAACAGCGGATCAAAAGAAATGACAGGGCGCCCGTCACCAGGCCACGCAGGCCGTGCACAGCCAAAATTTGGGGCCGAACGGAGACGGTCGATCAAATTTTGGCTGTGCGCAGCCTGCGGGGCCTAGTGACGGGCGCTCTATCAATTCTCTTGATCGGCATCACTATTTTTCGCATAAATGACAATTTACGATTTTCTCGGTTTTCGGTGAATGTTAGCACACGGATTTCTGGAGATTTGATCGACCGTCTCCGTTCGGCCCCAAATTTTGGCTGTGCGCAGCCTGCGAGGCCTGGTGACGGGCGCCCTGTCATTTCTTTTGATCGGCATCACTATTTTTCAAACAAATGACAATTTACGATTTTCTCGATTTTCGGTGTATGTTAGCCCACGGATTTCTGGAGATGTGATCGACCATCTCCGTTCGGCCCCATATTTTGGCTGTGCGCAGCCTGCGGGGCCTAGTGACGGGTGCTCTATCAATTCGTTTGATCGGCATCACTATTTTTCGCATAAATGACAATTTACGATTTTCTCAGTTTTCGGTGAATGTTAGCCCACGGATTTATGGAGATTTGATCGACCGTCTCCGTTCGGCCCCAAATTTTGGCTGTGCGCAGCCTGCGGGGCCTAGTGACGGGCGCTCTATCAATTCGATTGATCGGCATCACTATTTTTCGCATAAATGACAATTTACGATTTTCTCAGTTTTCGGTGAATGTTAGCCCACGGATTTCTGGAGATTTGATCGACTGTCTCCGTTCGGCCCCAAATTTTGGCTGTGCGCAGCCTGCGGGGCCTAGTGACGGGCACTCTATCAATTCGTTTGATCGGCATCACTATTTTTCTCATAAATGACAATTTACGATTTTCTCAGTTTTCGGTGAATGTTAGCCCACAGATTTCTGGAGATTTGATCGACCGCCTCCGTTCGGCCCCAAATTTTGGCCGTGCGCAGCCTGCGGGGCCTCGTGACGGGCGCCCTGTCAACTCGTTTGATGGGCATCACTATTTTTCGCATAAATGACAATTTACGATTTTCTCGATTTTCGGTGTATGTTAGCCCACGGATTTCTGGAGATGTGATCGACCGTCTCCGTTCGGCCCCAAATTTTGGCTGTGCGTAGCCTGCGGGGCATAGTGATGGGCGCTCTATCAATTCGTTTGATCGGCATCACTATTTTTCGCATAAATGACAATTTACTATTTTCTCGGTTTTCGGTGAATGTTAGCCCACGGATTTCTGGAGATTTGATCGACCGCCTCCGTTCGGCCCCAAATTTTGGCCGTGCGCAGCCTGCGGGGCCTGGTGACGGGCGCCCTGTCAACTCGTTTGATGGGCATCACTATTTTTCGCATAAATGACAATTTACAATTTTCTCGGTTTTCGGTGTATGTTAGCACACGGATTTCTGGAGATTTGATCGACCTTCTCCGTTCGGCCCCAAATTTTGGCTGTGCGCAGCCTGCGGGGCCTGGTGACAGGCGCCCTGTCATTTCTCTTGATCGGCATCACTATTTTTCTCATAAATGACAATTTACGATTTTCTCAGTTTTCGGTGAATGTTAGCCCACAGATTTCTGGAGATTTGATCGACCGCCTCCGTTCGGCCCCAAATTTTGGCCGTGCGCAGCCTGCGGGGCCTCGTGACGGGCGCCCTGTCAACTCGTTTGATGGGCATCACTATTTTTCGCATAAATGACAATTTACGATTTTCTCGATTTTCGGTGTATGTTAGCCCACGGATTTCTGGAGATGTGATCGACCGTCTCCGTTCGGCCCCAAATTTTTGCTGTGCGCAGCCTGCGGGGCCTAGTGACGGGCGCTCTATCAATTCGTTTGATCGGCATCACTATTTTTCGCATAAATGATAATTTACGATTTTCTCGGTTTTCGGTGAATGTTAGCCCACAGATTTTTCGAGATTCAATTGACCGTCTCCGTTTGGCCCCAAATTTTGGCTGTGCGCAGCCTGCGGGGCCTGGTGACGGGTGCCCTGTCATTTCGTTTGATCGGCATCAATATTTTTCGCAGAAATGAGAATTTACGATTTTCTCGATTTTCGGTGTATGTTAGCCCATGAATTTTTTGAGATTCAATCGACCGCCTCCGTTCTGCCCCAAATTTTGGCTGTGCGCAGCCTGCGGGGCCTGGTGACGGGCGCCCTGTCATTTCTTTTGATCGGCATCACTATTTTTCAAACAAATGACAATTTACGATTTTCTCGGTTTTCGGTGTATGTTAGCACACGGATTTCTGGAGATTTGATCGACCGTCTCCGTTCGGCCCCAAATTTTGGCTGTGCGCAGCCTGTGGGGCCTGGTGACGGGCGCCCTGTCATTTCTCTTGATCGGTATCACTATTTTTTGCAGAAATGATAATTTATGATTTTCTCGGTTTTCGGTGAATGTTAGCACACGGATTTCTGGAGATTTGATCGACCGTCTCCGTTCGGCCCCAAATTTTGGCTGTGCGCAGCCTGCGGGGCTTGGTGATGGGCGCCCTGTCATTTCTTTTGATCGGCATCACTATTTTTCAAACAAATGACAATTTACGATTTTCTCGATTTTCGGTGTATGTTAGCCCACGGATTTCTGGAGATGTAATCGACCGTCTCCGTTCGGCCCCAAATTTTGGCTGTGCGCAGCCTGCGGGGCCTAGTGACGGGCGCTCTATCAATTCGTTTGATCGGCATCACTATTTTTCTCATAAATGACAATTTACGATTTTCTCAGTTTTCGGTGAATGTTAGCCCACGGATTTCTGGAGATTTGATCGACCGTCTCCGTTCGGCCCCAAATTTTGGCTGTGCGCAGCCTGCGGGGCCTGGTGACGGGCGCCCTGTGATTTCTTTTGATCGGCATCACTATTTTTCTCATAAATGACAATTTACGATTTTCTTGGTTTTCGGTGAATGTTAGCCCACGGATTTCTGGAGATTTGATCGACCGCCTTCGTTCGGCCCCAAATTTTGGCCGTGCGCAGCCTGCGGGGCCTGGTGACGGGCGCCCTGTCAACTCGTTTGATGGGCATCACTATTTTTCGCATAAATGACAATTTACGATTTTCTCGGTTTTCGGTGTATGTTAGCACACGGATTTCTGGAGATTTGATCGACCGTCTCCGTTCGGCCCCAAATTTTGGCTGTGCGCAGCCTGCGGGGCCTGGTGACGGGCGCCCTGTCATTTCTCTTGATCGGTATCACTATTTTTCGCATAAATGACAATTTACGATTTTCTCGGTTTTCGGTGAATGTTAGCACACGGATTTCTGGAGATTTGATCGACCGTCTCCGTTCGGCCCCAAATTTTGGCTGTGCGCAGCCTGCGGGGCCTGGTGACGGGCGCCCTGTCATTTCTTTTGATCGGCATCACTATTTTTCAAACAAATGACAATTTATGATTTTCTCGATTTTCGGTGTATGTTAGCCCACGGATTTCTGGAGATGTGATCGACCGTCTCCGTTCTGCCCCATATTTTGGCTGTGCGCAGCCTGCGGGGCCTAGTGACGGGTGCTCTATCAACTCGTTTGATGGGCATCACTATTTTTCGCATAAATGACAATTTACGATTTTCTCGATTTTCGGTGTATGTTAGCCCACGGATTTTTGGAGATGTGATCGACCGTCTCCGTTCGGCCTCAAATTTTGGTTGTGCGCAGCCTGCGGGGCCTAGTGACGGGCGCTCTATCAATTCGTTTGATCGGCATCACTATTTTTCGCATAAATGACAATTTACGATTTTCTCAGTTTTCGGTGAATGTTAGCCCACGGATTTCTGGAGATTTGATCGACCGTCTCCGTTCGGCCCCAAATTTTGGCTGTGCGTAGCCTGCGGGGCCTAGTGACGGGCGCTCTATCAATTCGTTTGATCGGGATCACTATTTTTCTCATAAATGACAATTTACGATTTTCTCAGTTTTCGGTGAATGTTAGCCCACGGATTTCTGGAGATTTGATCGACCGTCTCCGTTCGGCCCCAAATTTTGGGTGTGCGCAGCCTGCGGGGCCTGGTGACGGGCGCCCTGTGATTTCTTTTGATCGGCATCACTATTTTTTGCATAAATGACAATTTACAATTTTCTCGGTTTTCGGTGAATGTTAGCCCACGGATTTCTGGAGATTTGATCGACCGCCTCCGTTCGGCCCCAAATTTTGGCCGTGCGCAGCCTGCGGGGCCTGGTGACGGGCGCCCTGTCAACTCGTTTGATGGGCATCACTATTTTTCGCATAAATGACAATTTACGATTTTCTCGATTTTCGGTGTATGTTAGCCCACGGATTTCTGGAGATGTGATCGACCGTCTCCGTTCGGCCCCAAATTTTGGCTGTGCGTAGCCTGCGGGGCCTAGTGACGGGCGCTCTATCAATTCGTTTGATCGACATCACTATTTTTTGCATAAATGACAATTTACGATTTTCTCGGTTTTCGGTGAATGTTAGCCCACGGATTTCTGGAGATTTGATCGACCGCCTCCGTTCGGCTCCAAATTTTGGCCGTGCGCTGCCTGCGGGGCCTGGTGACGGGCGCCCTGTCAACTCGTTTGATGGGCATCACTATTTTTCGCATAAATGACAATTTACGATTTTCTCGGTTTTCGGTGTATGTTAGCACACGGATTTCTGGAGATTTGATCGACCGTCTCCGTTCGGCCCCAAATTTTGGTTGTGCACAGCCTGCGGGGCCTGGTGACGGGCGCCCTGTCATTTCTCTTGATCGGCATCACTATTTTTTGCAGAAATGACAATTTACGATTTTCTCGGTTTTCGGGGAATGTTAGCACACGGATTTCTGGAGATTTGATCGACCGTCTCCGTTCGGCCCCAAATTTTGGCTGTACGCAGCCTGCGGGGCCTGGTGACGGGCGCCCTGTCATTTCTTTTGATCGACATCACTATTTTTCAAACAAATGACAATTTACGATTTTCTCGATTTTCGGTGTATGTTAGCCCACGAATTTCTGAAGATGTGATCGACCGTCTCCGTTCGGCCCCAAATTTTGGCTGTGCGCAGCCTGCGGGGCCTAGTGACGGGCGCTCTATCAATTCATTTGATCGGCATCACTATTTTTCGCATAAATGACAATTTACAATTTTCTCGGTTTTCGGTGAATGTTAGCCCACGGATTTCTGGAGATTTGATCGACCGCCTCCGTTCGGCCCCAAATTTTGGCCGTGCGCAGCCTGCGGGGCCTGGTGACGGGAGACCTATCAACTCGTTTGATGGGCATCACTATTTTTCGCATAAATGATAATTTACGATTTTCTCAGTTTTCGGTGTATGTTAGCACACGGATTTCTGGAGATTTGATCGACCGTCTCCGTTCGGCCCCAAATTTTGGCTGTGCACGGCCTGCGTGGCCTGGTGACGGGCGCCCTGTCATTTCTTTTGATCCGCTGTTACACCCCGTAAATTTCTAGCATATAGATGGCCTATTAGCGTGTTGGTTAAGAGTATTTGAAATACATACATGCTAGAAAAAGGCACGGGGAAAGATTGGACAAGCGGCAAGTCGGCGCGTCGCAAGGCAAAATGCGACTTATAAAACGTATTCCAGGAATGCGACTTATAAATCGCATTCCTGATATGCGACTAATAAATCGCATTCTTGAAATGCGACTAATAAATCGCATTCCTGATATGCGACTTATAAATCGCATTCCTGAAATGCGACTTATAAGTCGCATTCACTGAATGCGATTTATTGTTTCTATTATATATAAGCCCCACTTCGGTTTTAAATCAATTCATTACGGTAATCAGTAAGGAATCAGTATAGTACAGAAAGTGATCAGAATTTAGATAGTCCTATCATTTCGTTTGATCGGCATCACTATTTTTTGCATAAACGAGAATTTACGATTTTCGCGATTTTTGGTATGTGTTAGCTCTTTATTAACAAAATAAGAACTGCCGAGATGCAAGTCTTTTGATGAGATCTTACATAATGTTGTTAAAACTGTAATATAATCGACGGAAAAATAGCTTATTAGAGGCATATTATATAAATGATCATAACTTTGGGCTGGATTATCCGTTTTACGCGATTTTTTTTTTCATTTTGTGTATTTTTTCGAGATCTATCTCGACAAACTGCCAAAAGGCGGTTTGGCCGAGCCATTTTTCTAAAATATGCCTCTATCGCACTCATTTCAACATATTTCCCAATATGGGTGACAATTTTAATTTAAAAACTGGTCCTAACGACCCACCACAACCGACACCACCATGGCAAGCGACCATGGTAGGCCAGCACTACCACCACTAATCTCTAGGATTTTATTTATATCATAAGGATAAGCATAGGTGTTTTAGTTTAAATTTTCAATCGCTGGGCATTCTTCGATGGGCGTTGGGTCTCGACATAGGTTAGCATGTGACATCCGATGTCGTCCGGTCTGTCGAGACTAGCATAGTGCGCCTATGTTGCTAAATTTCAAACTTTTCAGTGCGTGTTAGCCCAGGGATTTCTGGATATTTGATCGACCGCCTCCGTTCGGCCCCAAATTTTGGCCGTGCGCAGCCTGCGGGGCCTGGTGACGGGCGCCCTGTCAACTCGTTTGATGGGCATCACTATTTTTCGCATAAATGAATATTTACGATTTTCTCGATTTTCGGTGTATGTTAGCCCACGGATTTTTGGAGATGTGATCGACCGTCTCCGTTCGGCCTCAAATTTTGGTTGTGCGCAGCCTGCGGGGCCTAGTGACGGGCGCTCTATCAATTCGTTTGATCGGCATCACTATTTTTCGCATAAATGACAATTTACGATTTTCTCAGTTTTCGGTGAATGTTAGCCCACGGATTTCTGGAGATTTGATCGACCGTCTCCGTTCGGCCCCAAATTTTGGCTGTGCGCAGCCTGCGGGGCCTAGTGACGGGCGCTCTATCAATTCGTTTGATCGAGATCACTATTTTTCTCATAAATGACAATTTACGATTTTCTCAGTTTTCGGTGAATGTTAGCCCACGGATTTCTGGAGATTTGATCGACCGTCTCCGTTCGGCCCCAAATTTTGGCTGTGCGCAGCCTGCGGGGCCTGGTGACGGGCGCCCTGTGATTTCTTTTGATCGGCATCACTATTTTTCGCATAAATGACAATTTACGATTTTCTCGGTTTTCGGTGAATGTTAGCCCACGGATTTCTGGAGATATGATCGACCGCCTCCGTTCGGCCCCAAATTTTGGCCGTGCGCAGCCTGCGGGGCCTGGTGACGGGCGCCCTGTCAACTCGTTTGATGGGCATCACTATTTTTCGCATAAATGACAATTTATGATTTTCTCGATTTTCGGTGTATGTTAGCCCACGGATTTCTGGAGATGTGATCGACCGTCTCCGTTCGGCCCCAAATTTTGGCTGTGCGTAGCCTGCGGGGCATAGTGATGGGCGCTCTATCAATTCGTTTGATCGGCATCACTATTTTTCGCATAAATGACAATTTACTATTTTCTCGGTTTTCGGTGAATGTTAGCCCACGGATTTCTGGAGATTTGATCGACCGCCTCCGTTCGGCCCCAAATTTTGGCCGTGCGCAGCCTGCGGGGCCTGGTGACGGGCGCCCTGTCAACTCGTTTGATGGGCATCACTATTTTTCGCATAAATGACAATTTACAATTTTCTCGGTTTTCGGTGTATGTTAGCACACGGATTTCTGGAGATTTGATCGACCTTCTCCGTTCGGCCCCAAATTTTGGCTGTGCGCAGCCTGCGGGGCCTGGTGACAGGCGCCCTGTCATTTCTCTTGATCGGCATCACTATTTTTTGCAGAAATGACAATTTACGATTTTCTCGGTTTTCGATGAATGTTAGCCCACGAATTTCTGGAGATTTGATCGACCGCCTCCGTTCGGCCCCAAATTTTGGCCGTGCGCAGCCTGCGGGGCCTGGTGACGGGCGCCCTGTCAACTCGTTTGATGGGCATCACTATTTTTCGCATAAATGACAATTTACGATTTTCTCGATTTTCGGTGTATGTTAGCCCACGGATTTCTGGAGATGTGATCGACCGTCTCCGTTCGGCCCCAAATTTTGGCTGTGCGCAGCCTGCGGGGCCTAGTGACGGGCGCTCTATCAATTCTTTTGATCGGCATCACTATTTTTCGCATAAATGACAATTTACGATTTTCTCGGTTTTCGGTGAATGTTAGCCCATGGATTTCTGGAGATTTGATCGATCGCCTCCGTTCGGCCCCAAATTTTGGCCGTGCGCAGCCTGCGGGGCCTGGTGACGGGCGCCCTGTCAACTCATTTGATGGGCATCACTATTTTTCGCATAAATGACAATTTACGATTTTCTCGGTTTTCGGTGTATGTTAGCACACAGATTTCTGGAGATTTGATCAACCGTCTCCGTTCGGCCCCAAATTTTGGCTGTGCGCAGCCTGCGGGGCCTGGTGACGGGCGCCCTGTCAATTCTCTTGATCGGCATCACTATTTTTTGCAGAAATGACAATTTACAATTTTCTCGGTTTTCGGTGAATGTTAGCACACGGATTTCTGGAGATTTGATCGACCGTCTCCGTTCGGCCCCAAATTTTGGCTGTGCGCAGCCTGCGGGGCCTGGTGACGGGCGCCCTGTCATTTCTTTTGATCGGCATCACTATTTTTCAAACAAATGACAATTTACGATTTTCTCGATTTTCGGTGTATGTTAGCCCACGGATTTCTGGAGATGTGATCGACCGTCTCCGTTCGGCCCCAAATTTTGGCTGTGCGCAGCCTGCGGGGCCTGGTGACGGGCGCCCTGTCAACTCATTTGATGGGCATCACTATTTTTCGCATAAATGACAATTTACGGTTTTCTCGATTTTCGGTGTATGTTAGCCCACGGATTTCTGGAGATGTGATCGACCGTCTCCGTTCGGCCCCAAATTTTGGCTGTGCGCAGCCTGCGGGGCCTAGTGACGGGCGCTCTATCAATTCGTTTGATCGACATCACTATTTTTCGCATAAATGACAATTTACGATTTTCTCGGTTTTCGGTGAATGTTAGCCCATGGATTTCTGGAGATTTGATCGATCGCCTCCGTTCGGCCCCAAATTTTGGCCGTGCGCAGCCTGCGGGGCCTGGTGACGGGCGCCCTGTCAACTCGTTTGATGGGCATCACTATTTTTACCATAAATGACAATTTACGATTTTCTCGGTTTTCGGTGTATGTTAGCCCACGGATTTCTGGATATTTGATCAACCGTCTCCGTTCGGCCCCAAATTTTGGCTGTGCGCAGCCTGCGGGGCCTGGTGACGGGCGCCCTGTCAATTCTCTTGATCGGCATCACTATTTTTACCATAAATGACAATTTACGATTTTCTCGGTTTTCGGTGAATGTTAGCACACGGATTTCTGGAGATTTGATCGACCATCTCCGTTCGGCCCCAAATTTTGGCTGTGCGCAGCCTGCGGGGCCTGGTGACGGGCTCCCTGTCATTTCTTTTGATCGGCATCACTATTTTTCAAACAAATGACAATTTACGATTTTCTCGATTTTCGGTGTATGTTAGCCCACGAATTTCTGGAGATGTGATCGACCGTCTCCGTTCGGCCCCAAATATTGGCTGTGCGCAGCCTGCGGGGCCTAGTGACGGGCGCTCTATCAATTCGTTTGATCGGCATCACTATTTTTCGCATAAATGACAATTTACGATTTTCTCAGTTTTCGGTGAATGTTAGCCCACGGATTTCTGGAGATTTGATCGACCGTCTCCGTTCGGCCCCCAATTTTGGCTGTGCGCAGCCTGCGGGGCCTAGTAACGGGCGCTCTATCAATTCGTTTGATCGGCATCACTATTTTTTGCATAAATGACAATTTATGATTTTCTCGGTTTTCGGTGTATGTTAGCACACGGATTTCTGGAGATTTGATCGACCGTCTCCGTTCGGCCCCAAATTTTGGCTGTGCACGGCCTGCGTGGCCTGGTGACGGGCGCCCTGTCATTTCTTTTGATCCGCTGTTACACCCCGTAAATTTCTAGCATATAGATGGCCTATTCGCGTGTTGGTTAAGAGTATTTGAAATACATACATGCTAGAAAAAGGCACGGGGAAAGATTAGACAAGCGGCAAGTCGGCGCGTCGCAAGGCAAAATGCGACTTATAAATCGCATTCCTGAAATGCGACTTATAAATCGCATTCCTGAAATGCAACTTATAAGCCCCACTTCGGTTTTAAATCAATTCATTACGGTAATCAGTAAGGAATCAGTATAGTACAGAAAGTGATCAGAATTTAGATAGTCCTATCATTTCGTTTGATCGGCATCACTATTTTTTGCATAAACGAGAATTTACGATTTTCGCGATTTTTGGTATGTGTTAGCTCTTTATTAACAAAATAAGAACTGCCGAGATGCAAGTCTTTTGATGAGATCTTACATAATGTTGTTAAAACTGTAATATAATCGACGGAAAAATAGCTTATTAGAGGCATATTATATAAATGATCATAACTTTGGGCTGGATTATCCGTTTTACGCGATTTTTTTTTTCATTTTGTGTATTTTTTCGAGATCTATCTCGACAAACTGCCAAAAGGCGGTTTGGCCGAGCCATTTTTCTAAAATATGCCTCTATCGCACTCATTTCAACATATTTCCCAATATGGGTGACAATTTTAATTTAAAAACTGGTCCTAACGACCCACCACAACCGACACCACCATGGCAAGCGACCATGGTAGGCCAGCACTACCACCACTAATCTCTAGGATTTTATTTATATCATAAGGATAAGCATAGGTGTTTTAGTTTAAATTTTCAATCGCTGGGCATTCATCGATGGGCGTTGGGTCTCGACATAGGTTAGCATGTGACATCCGATGTCGTCCGGTCTGTCGAGACTAGCATAGTGCGCCTATGTTGCTAAATTTCAAACTTTTCAGTGCGTGTTAGCCCAGGGATTTCTGGATATTTGATCGACCGCCTCCGTTCGGCCCCAAATTTTGGCCGTGCGCAGCCTGCGGGGCCTGGTGACGGGCGCCCTGTCAACTCGTTTGATGGGCATCACTATTTTTCGCATAAATGAATATTTACAATTTTCTCGATTTTCGGTGTATGTTAGCCCACGGATTTTTGGAGATGTGATCGACCGTCTCCGTTCGGCCTCAAATTTTGGTTGTGCGCAGCCTGCGGGGCCTAGTGACGGGCGCTCTATCAATTCGTTTGATCGGCATCACTATTTTCGCATAAATGACAATTTACGATTTTCTCAGTTTTCGGTGAATGTTAGCCCACGGATTTCTGGAGATTTGATCGACCGTCTCCGTTCGGCCCCAAATTTTGGCTGTGCGCAGCCTGCGGGGCCTAGTGACGGGCGCTCTATCAATTCGTTTGATCGAGATCACTATTTTTCTCATAAATGACAATTTACGATTTTCTCAGTTTTCGGTGAATGTTAGCCCACGGATTTCTGGAGATTTGATCGACCGTCTCCGTTCGGCCCCAAATTTTGGCTGTGCGCAGCCTGCGGGGCCTGGTGACGGGCGCCCTGTGATTTCTTTTGATCGGCATCACTATTTTTCGCATAAATGACAATTTACGATTTTCTCGGTTTTCGGTGAATGTTAGCCCACGGATTTCTGGAGATATGATCGACCGCCTCCGTTCGGCCCCAAATTTTGGCCGTGCGCAGCCTGCGGGGCCTGGTGACGGGCGCCCTGTCAACTCGTTTGATGGGCATCACTATTTTTCGCATAAATGACAATTTACGATTTTCTCGATTTTCGGTGTACGGATTTCTGGAGATGTGATCGACCGTCTCCGTTCGGCCCCAAATTTTGGCTGTGCGTAGCCTGCGGGGCATAGTGATGGGCGCTCTATCAATTCGTTTGATCGGCATCACTATTTTTCGCATAAATGACAATTTACTATTTTCTCGGTTTTCGGTGAATGTTAGCCCACGGATTTCTGGAGATTTGATCGACCGCCTCCGTTCGGCCCCAAATTTTGGCCGTGCGCAGCCTGCGGGGCCTGGTGACGGGCGCCCTGTCAACTCGTTTGATGGGCATCACTATTTTTCGCATAAATGACAATTTACAATTTTCTCGGTTTTCGGTGTATGTTAGCACACGGATTTCTGGAGATTTGATCGACCTTCTCCGTTCGGCCCCAAATTTTGGCTGTGCGCAGCCTGCGGGGCCTGGTGACAGGCGCCCTGTCATTTCTCTTGATCGGCATCACTATTTTTTGCAGAAATGACAATTTACGATTTTCTCGGTTTTCGATGAATGTTAGCCCACGAATTTCTGGAGATTTGATCGACCGCCTCCGTTCGGCCCCAAATTTTGGCCGTGCGCAGCCTGCGGGGCCTGGTGACGGGCGCCCTGTCAACTCGTTTGATGGGCATCACTATTTTTCGCATAAATGACAATTTACGATTTTCTCGATTTTCGGTGTATGTTAGCCCACGGATTTCTGGAGATGTGATCGACCGTCTCCGTTCGGCCCCAAATTTTGGCTGTGCGCAGCCTGCGGGGCCTAGTGACGGGCGCTCTATCAATTCTTTTGATCGGCATCACTATTTTTCGCATAAATGACAATTTACGATTTTCTCGGTTTTCGGTGAATGTTAGCCCATGGATTTCTGGAGATTTGATCGATCGCCTCCGTTCGGCCCCAAATTTTGGCCGTGCGCAGCCTGCGGGGCCTGGTGACGGGCGCCCTGTCAACTCATTTGATGGGCATCACTATTTTTCGCATAAATGACAATTTACGATTTTCTCGGTTTTCGGTGTATGTTAGCACACAGATTTCTGGAGATTTGATCAACCGTCTCCGTTCGGCCCCAAATTTTGGCTGTGCGCAGCCTGCGGGGCCTGGTGACGGGCGCCCTGTCAATTCTCTTGATCGGCATCACTATTTTTTGCAGAAATGACAATTTACAATTTTCTCGGTTTTCGGTGAATGTTAGCACACGGATTTCTGGAGATTTGATCGACCGTCTCCGTTCGGCCCCAAATTTTGGCTGTGCGCAGCCTGCGGGGCCTGGTGACGGGCGCCCTGTCATTTCTTTTGATCGGCATCACTATTTTTCAAACAAATGACAATTTACGATTTTCTCGATTTTCGGTGTATGTTAGCCCACGGATTTCTGGAGATGTGATCGACCGTCTCCGTTCGGCCCCAAATTTTGGCTGTGCGCAGCCTGCGGGGCCTGGTGACGGGCGCCTTGTCAACTCGTTTGATGGGCATCACTATTTTTCGCATAAATGACAATTTACGATTTTCTCGGTTTTCGGTGTAAGTTAACACACTGATTTCTGGAGATTTGATCGACCGTTTCCGTTCGGCCCCAAATTTTGGCTGTGCGCAGCCTGCGGGGCATAGTAACGGGCGCTCTATCAATTCGTTTGATCGGCATCACTATTTTTCTCATAAATGACAATTTACGATTTTCTCAGTTTTCGGTGAATGTTAGCCCACGGATTTCTGGAGATTTGATCGACCGTCTCCGTTCGGCCCCAAATTTTGGTTGTGCGCAGCCTGCGGGGCCTAGTGACGGGCGCTCTATCAATTCGTTTGATCGGCATCACTATTTTTCTCATAAATGACAATTTACGATTTTCTCAGTTTTCGGTGAATGTTAGCCCACGGATTTCTGGAGATTTGATCGACCGTCTCCGTTCGGCCCCAAATTTTGGCTGTGCGCAGCCTGCGGGGCCTGGTGACGGGCGCCCTGTCATTTATTTTGATCGGCATCACTATTTTTCAAACAAATGACAATTTACGATTTTCTCGATTTTCGGTGTATGTTAGCCCACGGATTTCTGAAGATGTGATCGACCGTCTCCGTTCGGCCAAAAATTTTGGCTGTGCGCAGCCTGCGGGGCCTAGTGACGGGCGCTCTATCAATTCGTTTGATCGGCATCACTATTTTTCGCATAAATGATAATTTACGATTTTCTCGGTTTTCGGTGAATGTTAGCCCACGGATTTCTGGAGATTTGATCGACCGCCTCCGTTCGGCCCCAAATTTTGGCCGTGCGCAGCCTGCGGGGCCTAGTGACGGGCGCTCTATCAATTCGTTTGATCGGCATCACTATTTTTCTCATAAATGACAATTTACGATTTTCTCAGTTTTCGGTGAATGTTAGCCCACGGATTTCTGGAGATTTGATCGACCGTCTCCGTTCGGCCCCAAATTTTGGCTGTGCGCAGCCTGCGGGGCCTGGTGACGGGCGCCCTGTCATTTCTTTTGATCGGCATCACTATTTTTCAAACAAATGACAATTTACGATTTTCTCGATTTTCGGTGTATTAACGCCCACGGATTTCTGAAGATGTGATCGAACGTCTCCGTTCGGCCCCAAATTTTGGCTGTGCGCAGCCTGCGGGGCCTAGTGACGGGCGCTCTATCAATTCGTTTGATCGGCATCACTATTTTTTGCATAAATGACAATTTACGATTTTCTCGGTTTTCGGTGAATGTTAGCCCACGGATTTCTGGAGATTTGATCGACCGCCTCCGTTCGGCCCCAAATTTTGGCCGTGCGCAGCCTGCGTGGCCTGGTGACGGGCGCCCTATCAACTCGTTTGATGGGCATCACTATTTTTCGCATAAATGATAATTTACGATTTTCTCAGTTTTCGGTGTATGTTAGCACACGGATTTCTGGAGATTTGATCGACCGTCTCCGTTCGGCCCCAAATTTTGGCTGTGCACGGCCTGCGTGGCCTGGTGACGGGCGCCCTGTCATTTATTTTGATCCGCTGTTACACCCCGTAAATTTCTAGCATATAGATGGCCTATTCGCGTGTTGGTTAAGAGTATTTGAAATACATACATGCTAGAAAAAGGCACGGGGAAAGATTAGACAAGCGGCAAGTCGGCGCGTCGCAAGGCAAAATGCGACTTATAAATCGCATTCCTGAAATGCGACTTATAAATCGCATTCCTGAAATGCGACTTATAAGCCCCACTTCGGTTTTAAATCAATTCATTACGGTAATCAGTAAGGAATCAGTATAGTACAGAAAGTGA
Organism: Datura wrightii; assembly: GCA_035772735.1. Classification (NCBI taxonomy): domain Eukaryota; kingdom Viridiplantae; phylum Streptophyta; class Magnoliopsida; order Solanales; family Solanaceae; genus Datura; species Datura wrightii. The sequence continues at coordinate 200,825,799 of JASDFA010000018.1, read as the reverse complement.
TCAGAATTTAGATAGTCCTATCATTTCGTTTGATCGGCATCACTATTTTTTGCATAAACGAGAATTTACGATTTTCGCGATTTTTGGTATGTGTTAGCTCTTTATTAACAAAATAAGAACTGCCGAGATGCAAGTCTTTTGATGAGATCTTACATAATGTTGTTAAAACTGTAATATAATCGACGGAAAAATAGCTTATTAGAGGCATATTATATAAATGATCATAACTTTGGGCTGGATTATCCGTTTTACGCGATTTTTTTTTTCATTTTGTGTATTTTTTCGAGATCTATCTCGACAAACTGCCAAAAGGCGGTTTGGCCGAGCCATTTTTCTAAAATATGCCTCTATCGCACTCATTTCAACATATTTCCCAATATGGGTGACAATTTTAACAATGTTAGCACACGGATTTCTGGAGATTTGATCGACCGTCTCCGTTCGGCCCCAAATTTTGGCTGGGCGCAGCCTGCGGGGCCTGGTGACGGGCGCCCTGTCATTTCTCTTGATCGGCATCACTATTTTTTGCAGAAATGACAATTTACGATTTTCTCAGTTTTCGGTGAATGTTAGCCCACGGATTTCTAGAGATTTGATCGACCGCCTCCGTTCGGCCCCAAATTTTGGCCGTGTGCAGCCTGCGGGGCCTGGTGACGGGCGCCCTGTCAACTCGTTTGATGGGCATCACTATTTTTCGCATAAATGACAATTTACGATTTTCTCGGTTTTCGGTGTATGTTAGCACACGGATTTCTGGAGATTTGATCGACCGTCTCCGTTCGGCCCCAAATTTTGGCTGTGCGCAGCCTGCGGGGCCTGGTGACGGGCGCCCTGTCATTTCTCTTGATCGGCATCACTATTTTTCGCATAAATGACAATTTACGATTTTCTCGATTTTCGATGTATGTTAGCCCACGGATTTCTGGAGATGTGATCAACCGTCTCCGTTCGGCCCCCAATTTTGGCTGTGCGCAGCCTGCGGGGCCTAGTGATGGGCGCTCTATCAATTCGTTTGATCGGCATCACTATTTTTTGCATAAATGACAATTTATGATTTTCTCGGTTTTCGGTGTATGTTAGCACACGGATTTCTGGAGATTTGATCGACCGTCTCCGTTCGGCCCCAAATTTTGGCTGTGCGCAGCCTGCAGGGCCTGGTGACGGGCTCCCATTCATTTCTCTTGATCGGCATCACTATTTTTTGCAGAAATGACAATTTACGATTTTCTCGGTTTTCGGTGAATGCTAGCCCACGGATTTCTGGAGATTTGATCGACCGCCTCCGTTCGGCCCCAAATTTTGGCCGTGCGCAGCCTGCGGGGCCTGGTGACGGGCGCCCTGTCAACTCGTTTGATGGGCATCACTATTTTTCGCATAAATGACAATTTACGATTTTCTCGGTTTTCGGTGTATGTTAGCACACGGATTTCTGGAGATTTGATCGACCGTCTCCGTTCGGCCCCAAATTTTGGCTGTGCGCAGCCTGCGGGGCCTGGTGACGGGCGCCCTGTCATTTCTCTTGATCGGCATCACTATTTTTTGCAGAAATGACAATTTACGATTTTCTCGGTTTTCGGTGAATGTTAGCACACGGATTTCTGGAGATTTGATCGACCGTCTCCGTTCGGCTCCAAATTTTGGCTGTGCGCAGCCTGCGGGGCCTGGTGACGGGCGCCCTGTCATTTCTTTTGATGGGCATCACTATTTTTCAAACAAATGACAATTTACGATTTTCTCGATTTTCGGTGTATGTTAGCCCACGGATTTCTGGAGATGTGATCGACCGTCTCCGTTCGGCCCCAAATTTTGGCTGTGCGCAGCATGCGGGGCCTAGTGACGGGTGCTCTATCAATTCGTTTGATCGGCATCACTATTTTTCGCATAAATGACAATTTACGATTTTCAAAGTTTTCGGTGAATGTTAGCCCACGGATTTCTGGAGATTTGATCGACCGCCTCCGTTCGGCCCCAAATTTTGGCCATGCGCAGCCTGCGGGGCCTAGTGACGGGCGCTCTATCAATTCGTTTGATCGGCATCACTATTTTTCGCATAAATGACAATTTACGATTTTCTCGATTTTCGGTGTATGTTAGCCCACGGATTTCTGGAGATGTGATCGATCGTCTCCGTTCGGCCCCAAATTTTGGCTGTGCGCAGCCTGCGGGGCCTAGTGACGGGTGCTCTATCAATTCGTTTTATCGGCATCACTATTTTTCTCATAAATGACAATTTACGATTTTCTCAGTTTTCGGTGAATGTTAGCCCACGGATTTATGGAGATTTGATCGACCGCCTCCGTTCGGCCCCAAATTTTGGTCGTGCGCAGCCTGCGGGGCCTGGTGACGGGTGCCCTGTCAACTCGTTTGACGGGCATCACTATTTTTCGCATAAATGACAATTTACGATTTTCTCGGTTTTCGATGTATGTTAGCACACGGATTTCTGGAGATTTGATCGACCGTCTCCGTTCGGCCCCAAATTTTGGCTGTGCGCAGCCTGCGGGGCCTGATGACGGGCGCCCTGTCATTTCTCTTGATCGGCATCACTAGTTTTTGCAGAAATGACAATTTACGATTTTCTCGGTTTTCGGTGAATGTTAGCCCACGGATTTCTGGAGATTTGATCGACCGCCTCCGTTCGGCCTCAAATTTTGGCCGTGCGCAGCCTGCGGGGCCTGGTGACGGGCGCCCTGTCAACTCGTTTGATGGGCATCACTATTTTTCGCATAAATGACAATTTACGATTTTCTCGATTTTCGGTGTATGTTAGCCCACGGATTTCTGGAGATTTGATCGACCGCCTCCGTTCGGCCCCAAATTTTGGCCGTGCGCAGCCGGCGGGGCCTGGTGACGGGCGCCCTGTCAACTCGTTTGACGGGCATCACTATTTTTCGCATAAATGACAATTTACGATTTTCTCGATTTTCGGTGTATGTTAGCCCACGGATTTCTGGAGATGTGATCGACCATCTCCGTTCGGCCCCAAATTTTGGCCGTGCGTAGCCTGCGGGGCCTAGTGACGGGTGCTCTATCAATTCGTTTGATCGGCATCACTATTTTTCGCATAAATGACAATTTACGATTTTCTCAGTTTTCGGTGAATGTTAGCCCACGGATTTCTGGAGATTTGATCGACCATCTCCGTTCGGCCCCAAATTTTGGCTGTGCGCAGCCTAGTGACGGGCGCTCTATCAATTCGTTTGATCGGCATCACTATTTTTCGCATAAATGACAATTTATGATTTTCTTAGTTTTCGGTGAATGTTAGCCCACGGATTTCTGGAGATTTGATCGACCGCCTCCGTTCGGCCCCAAATTTTGGCCGTGCGCAGCCTGCGGGGCCTGGTGACAGGCGCCCTGTCAACTCGTTTGACGGGCATCACTATTTTTCGCATAAATGACAATTTACGATTTTCTCGATTTTCGGTGTATGTTAGCCCACGGATTTCTGGAGATGTGATCGACCATCTCCGTTCGGCCCCAAATTTTGGCTGTGCGGAGCCTGTGGGGCCTAGTGACGGGTGCTCTATCAATTCGTTTGATCGGCATCACTATTTTTCGCATAAATGACAATTTATGATTTTCTCGCTTTTCGGTGTATGTTAGCCCACGGATTTCTGGAGATGTGATCGACCATCTCCGTTCGGCCCCAAATTTTGGTTGTGCGGAGCCTGCGGGGCCTAGTGACGGGAGCTCTATCAATTCGTTTGATCGGCATCACTATTTTTCGCATAAATTACAATTTATGATTTTCTCAGTTTTCGGTGAATGTTAGCCCACAGATTTCTGCAGATTTGATCGACCATCTCCGTTCGGCCCCAAATTTTGGCTGTGCGCAGCCTGCGGGGCCTAGTGACGGGCGCTCTATCAATTCGTTTGATCGGCATCACTATTTTTCGCATAAATGACAATTTATGATTTTCTCAGTTTTCGGTGAATGTTAGCCCACGGATTTCTGGAGATTTGATCGACCGTCTCCGTTCGGCCCCAAATTTTGGCCGTGTGCAGCCTGCGGGGCCTGGTGACGGGCGCCCTGTCAACTCGTTTGATGGGCATCACTATTTTTCGCATAAATGACAATTTACGATTTTCTCAGTTTTCGGTGAATGTTAGCCCACGGATTTCTGGAGATTTGATCGACCGTCTCCGTTCGGCCCCAAATTTTGGCCGTGCGCAGCCTGCGTGGCCTGGTGACGGGCGCCCTATCAACTCGTTTGATGGGCATCACTATTTTTCGCATAAATGATAATTTACGATTTTCTCAGTTTTCGGTGTATGTTAGCACACGGATTTCTGGAGATTTGATCGACCGTCTCCGTTCGGCCCCAAATTTTGGCTGTGCACGGCCTGCGTGGCCTGGTGACGGGCGCCCTGTCATTTATTTTGATCCGCTGTTACACCCCGTAAATTTCTAGCATATAGATGGCCTATTCGCGTGTTGGTTAAGAGTATTTGAAATACATACATGCTAGAAAAAGGCACGGGGAAAGATTAGACAAGCGGCAAGTCGGCGCGTCGCAAGGCAAAATGCGACTTATAAATCGCATTCCTGAAATGCGACTTATAAATCGCATTCCTGAAATGCGACTTATAAGCCCCACTTCGGTTTTAAATCAATTCATTACGGTAATCAGTAAGGAATCAGTATAGTACAGAAAGTGATCAGAATTTAGATAGTCCTATCATTTCGTTTGATCGGCATCACTATTTTTTGCATAAACGAGAATTTACGATTTTCGCGATTTTTGGTATGTGTTAGCTCTTTATTAACAAAATAAGAACTGCCGAGATGCAAGTCTTTTGATGAGATCTTACATAATGTTGTTAAAACTGTAATATAATCGACGGAAAAATAGCTTATTAGAGGCATATTATATAAATGATCATAACTTTGGGCTGGATTATCCGTTTTACGCGATTTTTTTTTTCATTTTGTGTATTTTTTCGAGATCTATCTCGACAAACTGCCAAAAGGCGGTTTGGCCGAGCCATTTTTCTAAAATATGCCTCTATCGCACTCATTTCAACATATTTCCCAATATGGGTGACAATTTTAACAATGTTAGCACACGGATTTCTGGAGATTTGATCGACCGTCTCCGTTCGGCCCCAAATTTTGGCTGGGCGCAGCCTGCGGGGCCTGGTGACGGGCGCCCTGTCATTTCTCTTGATCGGCATCACTATTTTTTGCAGAAATGACAATTTACGATTTTCTCAGTTTTCGGTGAATGTTAGCCCACGGATTTCTAGAGATTTGATCGACCGCCTCCGTTCGGCCCCAAATTTTGGCCGTGTGCAGCCTGCGGGGCCTGGTGACGGGCGCCCTGTCAACTCGTTTGATGGGCATCACTATTTTTCGCATAAATGACAATTTACGATTTTCTCGGTTTTCGGTGTATGTTAGCACACGGATTTCTGGAGATTTGATCGACCGACTCCGTTCGGCCCCAAATTTTGGCTGTGCGCAGCCTGCGGGGCCTGGTGACGGGCGCCCTGTCATTTCTCTTGATCGGCATCACTATTTTTCGCATAAATGACAATTTACGATTTTCTCGATTTTCGATGTATGTTAGCCCACGGATTTCTGGAGATGTGATCAACCGTCTCCGTTCGGCCCCCAATTTTGGCTGTGCGCAGCCTGCGGGGCCTAGTGATGGGCGCTCTATCAATTCGTTTGATCGGCATCACTATTTTTTGCATAAATGACAATTTATGATTTTCTCGGTTTTCGGTGTATGTTAGCACACGGATTTCTGGAGATTTGATCGACCGTCTCCGTTCGGCCCCAAATTTTGGCTGTGCGCAGCCTGCAGGGCCTGGTGACGGGCTCCCATTCATTTCTCTTGATCGGCATCACTATTTTTTGCAGAAATGACAATTTACGATTTTCTCGGTTTTCGGTGAATGCTAGCCCACGGATTTCTGGAGATTTGATCGACCGCCTCCGTTCGGCCCCAAATTTTGGCCGTGCGCAGCCTGCGGGGCCTGGTGACGGGCGCCCTGTCAACTCGTTTGATGGGCATCACTATTTTTCGCATAAATGACAATTTACGATTTTCTCGGTTTTCGGTGTATGTTAGCACACGGATTTCTGGAGATTTGATCGACCGTCTCCGTTCGGCCCCAAATTTTGGCTGTGCGCAGCCTGCGGGGCCTGGTGACGGGCGCCCTGTCATTTCTCTTGATCGGCATCACTATTTTTTGCAGAAATGACAATTTACGATTTTCTCGGTTTTCGGTGAATGTTAGCATACGGATTTCTGGAGATTTGATCGACCGTCTCCGTTCGGCTCCAAATTTTGGCTGTGCGCAGCCTGCGGGGCCTGGTGACGGGCGCCCTGTCATTTCTTTTGATGGGCATCACTATTTTTCAAACAAATGACAATTTACGATTTTCTCGATTTTCGGTGTATGTTAGCCCACGGATTTCTGGAGATGTGATCGACCGTCTCCGTTCGGCCCCAAATTTTGGCTGTGCGCAGCCTGCGGGGCCTAGTGACGGGTGCTCTATCAATTCGTTTGATCGGCATCACTATTTTTCGCATAAATGACAATTTACGATTTTCAAAGTTTTCGGTGAATGTTAGCCCACGGATTTCTGGAGATTTGATCGACCGCCTCCGTTCGGCCCCAAATTTTGGCCATGCGCAGCCTGCGGGGCCTAGTGACGGGCGCTCTATCAATTCGTTTGATCGGCATCACTATTTTTCGCATAAATGACAATTTACGATTTTCTCGATTTTCGGTGTATGTTAGCCCACGGATTTCTGGAGATGTGATCGATCGTCTCCGTTCGACCCCAAATTTTGGCTGTGCGCAGCCTGCGGGGCCTAGTGACGGGTGCTCTATCAATTCGTTTTATCGGCATCACTATTTTTCTCATAAATGACAATTTACGATTTTCTCAGTTTTCGGTGAATGTTAGCCCACGGATTTATGGAGATTTGATCGACCGCCTCCGTTCGGCCCCAAATTTTGGTCGTGCGCAGCCTGCGGGGCCTGGTGACGGGTGCCCTGTCAACTCGTTTGACGGGCATCACTATTTTTCGCATAAATGACAATTTACGATTTTCTCGGTTTTCGATGTATGTTAGCACACGGATTTCTGGAGATTTGACCGACCGTCTCCGTTCGGCCCCAAATTTTGGCTGTGCGCAGCCTGCGGGGCCTGATGACGGGCGCCCTGTCATTTCTCTTGATCGGCATCACTAGTTTTTGCAGAAATGACAATTTACGATTTTCTCGGTTTTCGGTGAATGTTAGCCCACGGATTTCTGGAGATTTGATCGACCGCCTCCGTTCGGCCTCAAATTTTGGCCGTGCGCAGCCTGCGGGGCCTGGTGACGGGCGCCCTGTCAACTCGTTTGATGGGCATCACTATTTTTCGCATAAATGACAATTTACGATTTTCTCGATTTTCGGTGTATGTTAGCCCACGGATTTCTGGAGATTTGATCGACCGCCTCCGTTCGGCCCCAAATTTTGGCCGTGCGCAGCCGGCGGGGCCTGGTGACGGGCGCCCTGTCAACTCGTTTGACGGGCATCACTATTTTTCGCATAAATGACAATTTACGATTTTCTCGATTTTCGGTGTATGTTAGCCCACGGATTTCTGGAGATGTGATCGACCATCTCCGTTCGGCCCCAAATTTTGGCCGTGCGTAGCCTGCGGGGCCTAGTGACGGGTGCTCTATCAATTCGTTTGATCGGCATCACTATTTTTCGCATAAATGACAATTTACGATTTTCTCAGTTTTCGGTGAATGTTAGCCCACGGATTTCTGGAGATTTGATCGACCATCTCCGTTCGGCCCCAAATTTTGGCTGTGCGCAGCCTAGTGACGGGCGCCCTGTCAACTCGTTTGATGGGCATCACTATTTTTCGCATAAATGACAATTTACGATTTTCTCGATTTTCGGTGTATGTTAGCCCACGGATTTCTGGAGATGTGATCGACCATCTCCGTTCGGCCCCAAATTTTGGCTGTGCGCAGCCTGCGGGGCCTAGTGATGGGCGCTCTATCAATTCGTTTGATCGGCATCACTATTTTTTGCATAAATGACAATTTATGATTTTCTCGATTTTCGGTGTATGTTAGCCCACGGATTTCTGGAGATGTGATCGATCGTCTCCGTTCGACCCCAAATTTTGGCTGTGCGCAGCCTGCGGGGCCTAGTGACGGGTGCTCTATCAATTCGTTTTATCGGCATCACTATTTTTCTCATAAATGACAATTTACGATTTTCTCAGTTTTCGGTGAATGTTAGCCCACGGATTTATGGAGATTTGATCGACCGCCTCCGTTCGGCCCCAAATTTTGGTCGTGCGCAGCCTGCGGGGCCTGGTGACGGGTGCCCTGTCAACTCGTTTGACGGGCATCACTATTTTTCGCATAAATGACAATTTACGATTTTCTCGGTTTTCGATGTATGTTAGCACACGGATTTCTGGAGATTTGATCGACCATCTCCGTTCGGACCCAAATTTTGGCTGTGCGCAGCCTGCGGGGCCTAGTGACGGGCGCTCTATCAATTCGTTTGATCGGCATCACTATTTTTCGCATAAATGACAATTTATGATTTTCTCAGTTTTCGGTGAATGTTAGCCCACGGATTTCTGGAGATTTGATCGACCGTCTCCGTTCGGCCCCAAATTTTGGCCGTGTGCAGCCTGCGGGGCCTGGTGACGGGCGCCCTGTCAACTCGTTTGATGGGCATCACTATTTTTCGCATAAATGACAATTTACGATTTTCTCAGTTTTCGGTGAATGTTAGCCCACGGATTTCTGGAGATTTGATCGACCGTCTCCGTTCGGCCCCAAATTTTGGCCGTGCGCAGCCTGCGGGGCCTGGTGACGGGCGCCCTGTCAACTCGTTTGACGGGCATCACTATTTTTCGCATAAATGACAATTTACGATTTTCTCGATTTTCGGTGTATGTTAGCCCACGGATTTCTGGAGATGTGATCGACCGTCTCCGTTCGGCCCCAAATTTAGGCTGTGCGCAGCCTGCGGGGCCTAGTGACTGGCGCTCTATCAACTCGTTTGATGGGCATCACTATTTTTCGCATAAATGACAATTTACGATTTTCTCGGTTTTCGGTGTATGTTAGCACACGGATTTCTGGAGATTTGATCGACCGTCTCCGTTCGGCCCCAAATTTTGGCTGTGCGCAGCCTGCGGGGCCTGGTGACGGGCGCCCTATTATTTCTCTTGATCGGCATCACTATTTTTTGCAGAAATGACAATTTACGATTTTCTCAGTTTTCGGTGAATGTTAGCACACGGATTTCTGGAGATTTGATCGACCGTCTCCGTTCGGCTCCAAATTTTGGCTGTGCGCAGCCTGCGGGGCCTGGTGACGGGCGCCCTGTCATTTCTTTTGATCGGCATCACTATTTTTCAAACAAATGACAATTTACGATTTTCTCGATTTTCGGTGTATGTTAGCCCACGGATTTCTGGAGATGTGATCGACCGTCTCCGTTCGGCCCCAAATTTTGGCTGTGCGTAGCCTGCGGGGCCTAGTGACGGGTGCTCTATCAATTCGTTTGATCGGCATCACTATTTTTCGCATAAATGACAATTTACGATTTTCTCAGTTTTCGGTGAATGTTAGCCCACGGATTTCTGGAGATTTGATCGACCGCCTCCGTTCGGCCCCAAATTTTGGCCGTGCGCAGCCTGCGGGGCCTGGTGACGGGCGCCCTGTCAACTCGTTTGATGGGCATCACTATTTTTCGCATAAATGAATATTTACGATTTTCTGGATTTTCGGTGTATGTTAGCCCACAGATTTTTGGAGATGTGATCGACCGTCTCCGTTCGGCCTCAAATTTTGGCTGTGCGCAGCCTGCGGGGCCTAGTGACGGGCGCTCTATCAATTCGTTTGATCGGCATCACTATTTTTCTCATAAATGACAATTTACGATTTTCTCAGTTTTTGGTGAATGTTAGCCCACAGATTTCTGGAGATTTGATCGACCGTCTCCGTTCGGCCCCAAATTTTGGCTGTGCGCAGCCTGCGGGGCCTAGTGACGGGCGCCCTGTGATTTCTTTTGATCGGCATCACTATTTTTCGCATAAATGACAATTTATGATTTTCTCAGTTTTCGGTGAATGTTAGCCCACGGATTTCTGGAGATTTGATCGACCGCCTCCGTTCGGCCCAAAATTTTGGCCGTGCACAGCCTGCGGGGCCTGGTGACGGGCGCCCTGTCAACTCGTTTGATGGGCATCACTATTTTTCGCATAAATGACAATTTACGATTTTCTCGATTTTCGGTGTATGTTAGCCCACGGATTTCTGGAGATGTGATCGACCGTCTCCGTTCGGCCCCAAATTTTGGCTGTGCGCAGCCTGCGGGGCCTAGTGATGGGCGCTCTATCAATTCGTTTGATCGGCATCACTATTTTTTGCATAAATGACAATTTATGATTTTCTCGATTTTCGGTGTATGTTAGCCCACGGATTTCTGGAGATGTGATCGATCGTCTCCGTTCGACCCCAAATTTTGGCTGTGCGCAGCCTGCGGGGCCTAGTGACGGGTGCTCTATCAATTCGTTTTATCGGCATCACTATTTTTCTCATAAATGACAATTTACGATTTTCTCAGTTTTCGGTGAATGTTAGCCCACGGATTTATGGAGATTTGATCGACCGCCTCCGTTCGGCCCCAAATTTTGGTCGTGCGCAGCCTGCGGGGCCTGGTGACGGGTGCCCTGTCAACTCGTTTGACGGGCATCACTATTTTTCGCATAAATGACAATTTACGATTTTCTCGGTTTTCGATGTATGTTAGCACACGGATTTCTGGAGATTTGATCGACCGTCTCCGTTCGGCCCCAAATTTTGGCTGTGCGCAGCCTGCGGGGCCTGATGACGGGCGCCCTGTCATTTCTCTTGATCGGCATCACTAGTTTTTGCAGAAATGACAATTTACGATTTTCTCGGTTTTCGGTGAATGTTAGCCCACGGATTTCTGGAGATTTGATCGACCGCCTCCGTTCGGCCTCAAATTTTGGCCGTGCGCAGCCTGGTGACGGGCGCCCTGTCAACTCGTTTGATGGGCATCACTATTTTTCGCATAAATGACAATTTACGATTTTCTCGATTTTCGGTGTATGTTAGCCCACGGATTTCTGGAGATTTGATCGACCGCCTCCGTTCGGCCCCAAATTTTGGCCGTGCGCAGCCGGCGGGGCCTGGTGACGGGCGCCCTGTCAACTCGTTTGATGGGCATCACTATTTTTCGCATAAATGACAATTTACGATTTTCTCGGTTTTCGGTGTATGTTAGCACACGGATTTCTGGAGATTTGATCGACCGTCTCCGTTCGGCCCCAAATTTTGGCTGTGCGCAGCCTGCGGGGCCTGGTGACGGGCGCCCTGTCATTTCTCTTGATCGGCATCACTATTTTTCGCATAAATGATAATTTACGATTTTCTCGATTTTCGATGTATGTTAGCCCACGGATTTCTGGAGATGTGATCAACCGTCTCCGTTCGGCCCCCAATTTTGGCTGTGCGCAGCCTGCGGGGCCTAGTGATGGGCGCTCTATCAATTCGTTTGATCGGCATCACTATTTTTTGCATAAATGACAATTTATGATTTTCTCGGTTTTCGGTGTATGTTAGCACACGGATTTCTGGAGATTTGATCGACCGTCTCCGTTCGGCCCCAAATTTTGGCTGTGCGCAGCCTGCAGGGCCTGGTGACGGGCTCCCATTCATTTCTCTTGATCGGCATCACTATTTTTTGCAGAAATGACAATTTACGATTTTCTCGGTTTTCGGTGAATGCTAGCCCACGGATTTCTGGAGATTTGATCGACCGCCTCCGTTCGGCCCCAAATTTTGGCCGTGCGCAGCCTGCGGGGCCTGGTGACGGGCGCCCTGTCAACTCGTTTGATGGGCATCACTATTTTTCGCATAAATGACAATTTACGATTTTCTCGGTTTTCGGTGTATGTTAGCACACGGATTTCTGGAGATTTGATCGACCGTCTCCGTTCGGCCCCAAATTTTGGCTGTGCGCAGCCTGCGGGGCCTGGTGACGGGCGCCCTGTCATTTCTCTTGATCGGCATCACTATTTTTTGCAGAAATGACAATTTACGATTTTCTCGGTTTTCGGTGAATGTTAGCACACGGATTTCTGGAGATTTGATCGACCGTCTCCGTTCGGCTCCAAATTTTGGCTGTGCGCAGCCTGCGGGGCCTGGTGACGGGCGCCCTGTCATTTCTTTTGATGGGCATCACTATTTTTCAAACAAATGACAATTTACGATTTTCTCGATTTTCGGTGTATGTTAGCCCACGGATTTCTGGAGATGTGATCGACCGTCTCCGTTCGGCCCCAAATTTTGGCTGTGCGCAGCCTGCGGGGCCTAGTGACGGGTGCTCTATCAATTCGTTTGATCGGCATCACTATTTTTCGCATAAATGACAATTTACGATTTTCAAAGTTTTCGGTGAATGTTTGCCCACGGATTTCTGGAGATTTGATCGACCGCCTCCGTTCGGCCCCAAATTTTGGCCATGCGCAGCCTGCGGGGCCTAGTGACGGGCGCTCTATCAATTCGTTTGATCGGCATCACTATTTTTCGCATAAATGACAATTTACGATTTTCTCGATTTTCGGTGTATGTTAGCCCACGGATTTCTGGAGATGTGATCGATCGTCTCCGTTCGGCCCCAAATTTTGGCTGTGCGCAGCCTGCGGGGCCTAGTGACGGGTGCTCTATCAATTCGTTTTATCGGCATCACTATTTTTCTCATAAATGACAATTTACGATTTTCTCAGTTTTCGGTGAATGTTAGCCCACGGATTTATGGAGATTTGATCGACCGCCTCCGTTCGGCCCCAAATTTTGGTCGTGCGCAGCCTGCGGGGCCTGGTGACGGGTGCCCTGTCAACTCGTTTGACGGGCATCACTATTTTTCGCATAAATGACAATTTACGATTTTCTCGGTTTTCGATGTATGTTAGCACACGGATTTCTGGAGATTTGATCGACCGTCTCCGTTCGGCCCCAAATTTTGGCTGTGCGCAGCCTGCGGGGCCTGATGACGGGCGCCCTGTCATTTCTCTTGATCGGCATCACTAGTTTTTGCAGAAATGACAATTTACGATTTTCTCGGTTTTCGGTGAATGTTAGCCCACGGATTTCTGGAGATTTGATCGACCGCCTCCGTTCGGCCTCAAATTTTGGCCGTGCGCAGCCTGCGGGGCCTGGTGACGGGCGCCCTGTCAACTCGTTTGATGGGCATCACTATTTTTCGCATAAATGACAATTTACGATTTTCTCGATTTTCGGTGTATGTTAGCCCACGGATTTCTGGAGATTTGATCGACCGCCTCCGTTCGGCCCCAAATTTTGGCCGTGCGCAGCCGGCGGGGCCTGGTGACGGGCGCCCTGTCAACTCGTTTGACGGGCATCACTATTTTTCGCATAAATGACAATTTACGATTTTCTCGATTTTCGGTGTATGTTAGCCCACGGATTTCTGGAGATGTGATCGACCATCTCCGTTCGGCCCCAAATTTTGGCCGTGCGTAGCCTGCGGGGCCTAGTGACGGGTGCTCTATCAATTCGTTTGATCGGCATCACTATTTTTCGCATAAATGACAATTTACGATTTTCTCAGTTTTCGGTGAATGTTAGCCCACGGATTTCTGGAGATTTGATCGACCATCTCCGTTCGGCCCCAAATTTTGGCTGTGCGCAGCCTAGTGACGGGCGCTCTATCAATTCGTTTGATCGGCATCACTATTTTTCGCATAAATGACAATTTATGATTTTCTTAGTTTTCGGTGAATGTTAGCCCACGGATTTCTGGAGATTTGATCGACCGCCTCCGTTCGGCCCCAAATTTTGGCCGTGCGCAGCCTGCGGGGCCTGGTGACAGGCGCCCTGTCAACTCGTTTGACGGGCATCACTATTTTTCGCATAAATGACAATTTACGATTTTCTCGATTTTCGGTGTATGTTAGCCCACGGATTTCTGGAGATGTGATCGACCATCTCCGTTCGGCCCCAAATTTTGGCTGTGCGGAGCCTGTGGGGCCTAGTGACGGGTGCTCTATCAATTCGTTTGATCGGCATCACTATTTTTCGCATAAATGACAATTTATGATTTTCTCGCTTTTCGGTGTATGTTAGCCCACGGATTTCTGGAGATGTGATCGACCATCTCCGTTCGGCCCCAAATTTTGGTTGTGCGGAGCCTGCGGGGCCTAGTGACGGGAGCTCTATCAATTCGTTTGATCGGCATCACTATTTTTCGCATAAATTACAATTTATGATTTTCTCAGTTTTCGGTGAATGTTAGCCCACAGATTTCTGCAGATTTGATCGACCATCTCCGTTCGGCCCCAAATTTTGGCTGTGCGCAGCCTGCGGGGCCTAGTGACGGGCGCTCTATCAATTCGTTTGATCGGCATCACTATTTTTCGCATAAATGACAATTTATGATTTTCTCAGTTTTCGGTGAATGTTAGCCCACGGATTTCTGGAGATTTGATCGACCGTCTCCGTTCGGCCCCAAATTTTGGCCGTGTGCAGCCTGCGGGGCCTGGTGACGGGCGCCCTGTCAACTCGTTTGATGGGCATCACTATTTTTCGCATAAATGACAATTTACGATTTTCTCAGTTTTCGGTGAATGTTAGCCCACGGATTTCTGGAGATTTGATCGACCGTCTCCGTTCGGCCCCAAATTTTGGCCGTGCGCAGCCTGCGGGGCCTGGTGACGGGCGCCCTGTCAACTCGTTTGACGGGCATCACTATTTTTCGCATAAATGACAATTTACGATTTTCTCGATTTTCGGTGTATGTTAGCCCACGGATTTCTGGAGATGTGATCGACCGTCTCCGTTCGGCCCCAAATTTTGGCTGTGCGCAGCCTGCGGGGCCTAGTGACTGGCGCTCTATCAACTCGTTTGATGGGCATCACTATTTTTCGCATAAATGACAATTTACGATTTTCTCGGTTTTCGGTGTATGTTAGCACACGGATTTCTGGAGATTTGATCGACCGTCTCCGTTCGGCCCCAAATTTTGGCTGTGCGCAGCCTGCGGGGCCTGGTGACGGGCGCCCTGTTATTTCTCTTGATCGGCATCACTATTTTTTGCAGAAATGACAATTTACGATTTTCTCAGTTTTCGGTGAATGTTAGCACACGGATTTCTGGAGATTTGATCGACCGTCTCCGTTCGGCTCCAAATTTTGGCTGTGCGCAGCCTGCGGGGCCTGGTGACGGGCGCCCTGTCATTTCTTTTGATCGGCATCACTATTTTTCAAACAAATGACAATTTACGATTTTCTCGATTTTCGGTGTATGTTAGCCCACGGATTTCTGGAGATGTGATCGACCGTCTCCGTTCGGCCCCAAATTTTGGCTGTGCGTAGCCTGCGGGGCCTAGTGACGGGTGCTCTATCAATTCGTTTGATCGGCATCACTATTTTTCGCATAAATGACAATTTACGATTTTCTCAGTTTTCGGTGAATGTTAGCCCACGGATTTCTGGAGATTTGATCGACCGCCTCCGTTCGGCCCCAAATTTTGGCCGTGCGCAGCCTGCGGGGCCTGGTGACGGGCGCCCTGTCAACTCGTTTGATGGGCATCACTATTTTTCGCATAAATGAATATTTACGATTTTCTGGATTTTCGGTGTATGTTAGCCCACGGATTTTTGGAGATGTGATCGACCGTCTCCGTTCGGCCTCAAATTTTGGCTGTGCGCAGCCTGCGGGGCCTAGTGACGGGCGCTCTATCAATTCGTTTGATCGGCATCACTATTTTTCTCATAAATGACAATTTACGATTTTCTCAGTTTTTGGTGAATGTTAGCCCACAGATTTCTGGAGATTTGATCGACCGTCTCCGTTCGGCCCCAAATTTTGGCTGTGCGCAGCCTGCGGGGCCTAGTGACGGGCGCCCTGTGATTTCTTTTGATCGGCATAACTATTTTTCGCATAAATGACAATTTATGATTTTCTCAGTTTTCGGTGAATGTTAGCCCACGGATTTCTGGAGATTTGATCGACCGCCTCCGTTCGGCCCAAAATTTTGGCCGTGCACAGCCTGCGGGGCCTGGTGACGGGCGCCCTGTCAACTCGTTTGATGGGCATCACTATTTTTCGCATAAATGACAATTTACGATTTTCTCGATTTTCGGTGTATGTTAGCCCACGGATTTCTGGAGATGTGATCGACCGTCTCCGTTCGGCCCCAAATTTTGGCTGTGCGCAGCCTGCGGGGCCTAGTGATGGGCGCTCTATCAATTCCTTTGATCGGCATCACTATTTTTTGCATAAATGACAATTTACGATTTTCTCGGTTTTCGGTGTATGTTAGCACACGGATTTCTGGAGATTTGATCGACCGTCTCCGTTCGGCCCCAAATTTTGGCTGTGCGCAGCCTGCGGGGCCTGGTGACGGGCGCCCTGTCATTTCTCTTGATCGGCATCACTATTTTTTGCAGAAATGACAATTTACGATTTTCTCGGTTTTCGGTGAATGTTAGCCCACGGATTTCTGGAGATTTGATCGACCGCCTCCGTTCGGCCCCAAATTTTGGCCGTGCGCAGCATGCGGAGCCTGGTGACGGGCGCCCTGTCAACTCGTTTGATGGGCATCACTATTTTTCGCATAAATGACAATTTACGATTTTCTCGGTTTTCGGTGTATGTTAGCACACGGATTTCTGGAGATTTGATCGACCGTCTCCGTTCGGTCCCAAATTTTGGCTGTGCGCAGCCTGCGGGGCCTAGTGACGGGCGCTCTATCAATTCGTTTGATCGGCATCACTATTTTTCGCATAAATGACAATTTACGATTTTCTCGGTTTTCGGTGAATTTTAGCCCACGGATTTCTGGAGATTTGATCGACCGCCTCCGTTCGGCCCCAAATTTTGGCCGTGCGCAGCCTGCGGGGCCTGGTGACGGGCGCCCTGTCAACTCGTTTGATGGGCATCACTATTTTTCGCATAAATGACAATTTACGATTTTCTAGGTTTTCGGTGTATGTTAGCACACGGATTTCTGGAGATTTGATCGACCGTCTCCGTTCGGCCTCAAATTTTGGCTGTGCGCAGCCTGCGGGGCCTAGTGACGGGCGCTCTATCAATTCGTTTGATCGGCATCACTATTTTTCGCATAAATGACAATTTACGATTTTCTCAGTTTTCGGTGAATGTTAGCCCACGGATTTCTGGAGATTTGATCGACCGCCTCCGTTCGGCCCCAAATTTTGGCCGTGCGCAGCCTGCGGGGCCTGGTGACGGGCGCCCTGTCAACTCGTTTGATGGGCATCACTATTTTTCGCATAAATGACAATTTACGATTTTCTCGGTTTTCGGTGTATGTTAGCACACGGATTTCTGGAGATTTGATCGACCATCTCCGTTCGGCCCCAAATTTTGGCTGTGCGCAGCCTGCGGGGCCTGGTGACGGGCGCCCTGTCATTTCTCTTGATCGGCATCACTATTTTTTGCAGAAATGACAATTTACGATTTTCTCGATTTTCGGTGAATGTTAGCCCACGTATTTCTGGAGATTTGATCGACCGCCTTCGTTCGGCCCCAAATTTTGGCCGTGCGCAGCCTGCGGGGCCTGGTGACGGGCGCCCTGTCAACTCGTTTGATGGGCATCACTATTTTTCGCTTAAATGACAATTTACGATTTTCTCGGTTTTCGGTGTATGTTAGCACACAGATTTCTGGAGATTTGATCGACCGTCTCCGTTCGGCCCCAAATTTTGGCTGTGTGCAGCCTGCGGGGCCTGGTGATGGGCGCCCTGTCATTTCTCTTGATCGGCATCACTATTTTTTGCAGAAATGACAATTTACGATTTTCTCGATTTTCGGTGAATGTTAGCCCACGGATTTCTGGAGATTTGATCGACCGCCTCCGTTCGGCACCAAATTTTGGCCGTGCGCAGCCTGCGGGGCCTGGTGATGGGCGCCCTGTCAACTCGTTTGATGGGCATCACTATTTTTTGAATAAATGACAATTTACGATTTTCTCGATTTTCGGTGTATGTTAGCCCACGGATTTCTGGAGATGTGATTGACCGTCTCCGTTCGGCCCCAAATTTTGGCTGTGCGCAGCCTGCGGGGCCTAGTGACGGGTGCTCTATCAATTCGTTTGATCGGCATCACTATTTTTTGCATAAATGACAATTTACGATTTTCTCGGTTTTCGGTGAATGTTAGCCCACGGATTTCTGGAGATTTGATCGACCGCCTCCGTTCGGCCCCAAATTTTGGCCGTGCGCAGCCTGCGGGGCCTGGTGTCGGGCGCCCTGTCAACTCGTTTGATGGGCATCACTATTTTTCGCATAAATGACAATTTACGATTTTCTCGGTTTTCGATGTATGTTAGCACACGGATTTCTGGAGATTTGATCGACCGTCTCCGTTCGGCCCCAAATTTTGGCTGTGCGCAGCCTGCGGGGCCTGGTGACGGGCGCCCTGTCATTTCTCTTGATCGGCATCACTATTTTTTGCAGAAATGACAATTTACGATTTTCTCGGTTTTCGGTGAATGTTAGCACACGGATTTCTGCAGATTTGATCGACCGTCTCCGTTCGGCCCCAAATTTTGGCTGTGCGCAGCCTGCGGGGCCTGGTGACGGGTGCCCTGTCATTTCTTTTGATCGGCATCACTATTTTTCAAACAAATGACAATTTACAATTTTCTCGATTTTCGGTGTATGTTAGCCCACGGATTTCAGGAGATGTGATCGACCATCTCCGTTCGGCCCCAAATTTTGGCTATGCGTAGCCTGCGGGGCCTAGTGACGGGTGCTCTATCAATTCGTTTGATCGGCATCACTATTTTTCGCATAAATGACAATTTACGATTTTCTCGATTTTCGGTGTATGTTAGCCCACGGATTTCTGGATATTTGATCGACCATCTCCGTTCGGCCCCAAATTTTGGCCGTGCGCAGCCTGCGGGGCCTGGTGACGGGTGCTCTATCAATTCGTTTGATCGGCATCACTATTTTTCGCATAAATGACAATTTACGATTTTCTCAGTTTTCGGTGTATGTTAGCCCACGGATTTCTGGAGATTTGATCGACCGTCTCCGTTCGGCCCCAAATTTTGGCTGTGCGCAGCCTGCGGGGCCTAGTGACGGGCGCTCTATCAATTCGTTTGATCGGCATCACTATTTTTCTCATAAATGACAATTTACGATTTTCTCAGTTTTCGGTGAATGTTAGCCCACGGATTTCTGGAGATTTGATCGACCGTCTCCGTTCGGCCCCAAATTTTGGCCATGCGCAGCCTGCGGGGCCTGGTGACGGGCGCCCTATCAACTCGTTTGATGGGCATCACTATTTTTCGCATAAATGACAATTTACGATTTTCTCGATTTTCGGTGTATGTTAGCCCACGGATTTCTGGAGATGTGATCGACCGTCTCCGTTCGGCCCCAAATTTTGGCTGTTCGCAGCCTGCGGGGCCTAGTGACGGGTGCTCTATCAATTCGTTTGATCGGCATCACTATTTTTCGCATAAATGACAATTTACGATTTTCTCAGTTTTCGGTGAATGTTAGCCCACGGATTTCTGGAGATTTGATCGACCGTCTCCGTTCGGCCCCAAATTTTGGCTGTGCGCAGCCTGCGGGGCCTAGTGACGGGTGCTCTATCAATTCGTTTGATCGGCATCACTATTTTTCGCATAAATGACAATTTACGATTTTCTCAGTTTTCGGTGAATGTTAGCCCACGGATTTCTGGAGATTTGATCGACCGTCTCCGTTCGGCCCCAAATTTTGGCTGTGCGCAGCCTGCGGGGCCTAGTGACGGGTGCTCTATCAATTCGTTTGATCGGCATCACTATTTTTCGCATAAATGACAATTTACGATTTTCTCAGTTTTCGGTGAATGTTAGCCCACGGATTTCTGGAGATTTGATCGACCGTCTCCGTTCGGCCCCAAATTTTGGCTGTGCCCAGCCTGCGGGGCCGAGTGACGGGCGCTCTATCAATTCGTTTGATCGGCATCACTATTTTTCTCATAAATGACAATTTACGATTTTCTCAGTTTTCGGTGAATGTTAGCCCACGGATTTCTGGAGATTTGATCGACCGCCTCCGTTCGGCCCCAAATTTTGGCCGTGCGCAGCCTGCGGGGCCTGATGACGGGCGCCCTGTCAACTCGTTTGACGGGCATCACTATTTTTCGCATAAATGATAATTTACGATTTTCTCGATTTTCGGTGTATGTTAGCCCACGGATTTCTGGAGATGTGATCGACCGTCTCCGTTCGGCCCCAAATTTTGGCTGTGCGCAGCCTGCGGGGACTGGTGACGGGCGCCCTGTCATTTCTCTTGATCGGCATCACTATTTTTTGCAGAAATGACAATTTACGATTTTCTCGGTTTTCGGTGAATGTTAGCACACGGATTTCTGGAGATTTGATCGACCGTCTCCGTTCGGCCCCAAATTTTGGCTGTGCGCAGCCTGCGGGGCCTGGTGACGGGCGCCCTGTCATTTCTTTTGATCGGCATCACTATTTTTCAAACAAATGACAATTTACGATTTTCTCGATTTTCGGTGTATGTTAGCCCACGGATTTCTGAAGATGTGATCGACCGTCTCCGTTCGGCCCCAAATTTTGGCTGTGCGCAGCCTGCGAGGCCTAGTGACGGGCGCTCTTGCAATTCGTTTGATCGACATCACTATTTTTCGCATAAATGACAATTTACGATTTTCTCGGTTTTCGGTGAATGTTAGCCCACGGATTTCTGGAGATTTGATCGACCGCCTCCGTTCGGCCCCAAATTTTGGCCGTGCGCAGCCTACGGGGCCTGGTGACGGGCGCTCTATCAATTCGTTTGATCGGCATCACTATTTTTCTCATAAATGACAATTTACGATTTTCTCAGTTTTCGGTGAATGTTAGCCCACGGATTTCTGGAGATTTGATCGACCGTCTCCGTTCGGCCCCAAATTTTGGCTGTGCACGGCCTGCGTGGCCTGGTGACGGGCGCCCTGTCAACTCGTTTGATGGGTATCACTATTTTTCGCATAAATGACAATTTACGATTTTCTCAGTTTTCGGTGAATGTTAGCCCACGGATTTCTGGAGATTTGATCGACCGTCTCCGTTCGGCCCCAAATTTTGGCTGTACGCAGCCTGCGGGGCCTAGTGACGGGTGCTCTATCAATTCGTTTGATCGGCATCACTATTTTTCGCATAAATGACAATTTACGATTTTCTCAGTTTTCGGTGAATGTTAGCCCACGGATTTCTGGAGATTTGATCGACCGTCTCCGTTCGGCCCCAAATTTTGGCTGTGCGCAGCCTGCGGGGCCTAGTGACGGGCGCTCTATCAATTCGTTTGATCGGCATCACTATTTTTCTCATAAATGACAATTTACGATTTTCTCAGTTTTCGGTGAATGTTAGCCCACGGATTTCTGGAGATTTGATCGACCGCCTTCGTTCGGCCCCAAATTTTGGCCGTGCGCAGCCTGCGGGGCCTGGTGACGGGCGCCCTGTCAACTAGTTTGATGGGCATCACTATTTTTCGCATAAATGACAATTTACAATTTTCTCGATTTTCGGTGTATGTTAGCCCACGGATTTCTGGAGATGTGATCGACCGTCTCCGTTCGGCCCCAAATTTTGGCTGTGCGCAGCCTGCGCGGCCTAGTGACGGGTGCTCTATCAATTCGTTTGATCGGCATCACTATTTTTCTCATAAATGACAATTTACGATTTTCTCAGTTTTCGGTGAATGTTAGCACACGGATTTCTGGAGATTTGATCGACCATCTCCGTTCGGCCCCAAATTTTGGCCGTGCGTAGCCTGCGGGTCCTGGTGACGGGCGCCCTGTCAACTCATTTGATGGGCATCACTATTTTTCGCATAAATGACAATTTACGATTTTCTCAGTTTTCGGTGAATGTTAGCCCACGGATTTCTGGAGATTTGATCGACCGTCTCCGTTCGGCCCCAAATTTTGGCTGTGCGCAGCCTGCGGGCCTAGTGACGGGTGCTCTATCAATTCGTTTGATCGGCATCACTATTTTTCGCATAAATGACAATTTACTATTTTCTCAGTTTTCGGTGAATGTTAGCCCACGGATTTCTGGAGATTTGATCGACCGTCTCCGTTCGGCCCCAAATTTTGGCTGTGCGCAGCCTGCGGGGCCCAGTGACGGGCGCTCTATCAATTCGTTTGATCGGCATCACTATTTTTCGCATAAATGACAATTTACGATTTTCTCAGTTTTCGGTGAATGTTAGCCCACGGATTTCTGGAGATTTGATCGACCGCCTCCGTTCGGCCCCAAATTTTGGCCGTGCGCAGCCTGCGGGGCCTGGTGACGGGCGTCCTGTCAACTCGTTTGATGGGCATCACTATTTTTCGAATAAATGACAATTTACGATTTTCTCGATTTTCGGTGTATGTTAGCCCACGGATTTCTGGAGATGTGATCGACCGTCTCCGTTCGGCCCCAAATTTTGGCTGTGCGCAGCCTGCGCGGCCTAGTGACGGGCGCTCTATCAATTCGTTTGATCGGCATCACTATTTTTCTCATAAATGATAATTTACGATTTTCTCATTTTTCGGTGAATGTTAGCCCACGGATTTCTGGAGATTTGATAGACCGTCTCCGTTCGGCCCCAAATTTTGGCTGTGCACGGCCTTCGTGGCCTAGTGACGGGCGCCCTGTCATTTCTTTTGATCCGCTGTTACTCCCCGTAAATTTCTAGCATATAGATGGCCTATTCGCGTGTTGGTTAAGAGTATTTGAAATACATAAATGCTAGAAAAAGGCACGGGGAAAGATTGGACAAGCGGCAAGTCGGCGCGTCGCAAGGCAAAATGCGACTTATAAATCGCATTCCTCAAATGCGACTTATAAGTCGCATTCACTGAATGCGATTTATTGTTTCTATTATATATAAGCCCCACTTCGGTTTTAAATCAATTCATTACGGTAATCAGTAAGGAATCAGTATAGTACAGAAAGTGATCAGAATTTAGATAGTCCTATCATTTCGTTTGATCGGCATCACTATTTTTTGCATAAACGAGAATTTACGATTTTCGCGATTTTTGGTATGTGTTAGCTCTTTATTAACAAAATAAGAACTGCCGAGATGCAAGTCTTTTGATGAGATCTTACATAATGTTGTTAAAACTGTAATATAATCGACGGAAAAATAGCTTATTAGAGGCATATTATATAAATGATCATAACTTTGGGCTGGATTATCCGTTTTATGCGATTTTTTTTTTCATTTTGTGTATTTTTTCGAGATCTATCTCGACAAACTGCCGAAAGGCGGTTTGGCCGAGCCATTTTTCTAAAATATGCCTCTATCGCACTTATTTCAACATATTTCCCAATATGGGTGACAATTTTAATTTAAAAACTGGTCCTAACGACCCAACACAACCGACACCACCATGGCAAGCGACCATGGTAGGCCAGCACTACCACCACTAATCTCTAGGATTTTATTTATATCATAAGGATAAGCATAGGTGTTTTAGTTTAAATTTTCTATCGCTGGGCATTCATCGATGGGCGTTGGGTCTCCACATAGGTTAGCATGTGACATCCGATGTCGTCCGGTCTGTCGAGACTAGCATAGTGCGCCTATGTTGCTAACTTTCAAACTTTTCAGTGCGTGTTAGCCTAGGGATTTCTGGATATTTGATCGACTGCCTCCGTTCGGCCCCAAATTTTGGCCGTGCGCAGCCTGCGGGGCCGGGTGACGGGCGCCCTGTCAACTCGTTTGATGGGCATCACTATTTTTCGCATAAATGAATATTTACGATTTTCTCGATTTTCGGTGTATGTTAGCCCACGGATTTTTGGAGATGTGATCGACCGTCTCCGTTCGGCCTCAAATTTTGGCTGTGCGCAGCCTGCGGGGCCTAGTGACGGGCGCTCTATCAATTCGTTTGATCGGCATCACTATTTTTCTCATAAATGACAATTTACGATTTTCTCAGTTTTCGGTGAATGTTAGCCCACGGATTTCTGGAGATTTGATCGACCGTCTCCGTTCGGCCCCAAATTTTGGCTGTACGTAGCCTGCGGGGCCTGGTGACGGGCGCCCTGTGATTTCTTTTGATCGGCATCACTATTTTTCGCATAAATGACAATTTACGATTTTCTCGGTTTTCGGTGAATGTTAGCCCACGGATTTCTGGAGATTTGATCGACCGCCTCCGTTCGGCCCCAAATTTTGGCCGTGCGTAGCCTGCGGGGCCTGGTGACGGGCGCCCTGTCAACTCGTTTGATGGGCATCACTATTTTTCGCATAAATGACAATTTACGATTTTCTCGGTTTTCGGTGAATGTTAGCCCACGGATTTCTGGAGATTTGATCGACCGACTCCGTTCGGCCCCAAATTTTGGCCGTGCGCAGCCTGCGGGGCCTGGTGACGGGCGCCCTGTCAACTCGTTTGATGGGCATCACTATTTTTCGCATAAATGACAATTTACGATTTTCTCGATTTTCAGTGTATGTTAGCCCACGGATTTCTGGAGATGTGATCGACCGTCTCCGTTCGGCCCCAAATTTTGGCTGTGCGCAGCCTGCGGGGCCTAGTGACGGGCGCTCTATCAATTCGTTTGATCGGCATCACTATTTTTTGCATAAATGACAATTTACGATTTTCTCGGTTTTCGGTGAATGTTAGCCCACGGATTTTTGGAGATTTGATCGACCGCCTCCGTTCGGCCCCAAATTTTGGTCGTGCGCAGCCTGCGGGGCCTGGTGACGGGCGCCCTGTCAACTCGTTTGATGGGCATCACTATTTTTCGCATAAATGACAATTTACGATTTGCTCGATTTTCGGTGTATGTTAGCCCACAGATTACTGGAGATTTGATCGACCGTCTCCGTTCGGCCCCAAATTTTGGCTGTGCGCAGCCTGCGGGGCCTGGTGACGGGCGCCCTGTCATTTCTCTTGATCGGCATCACTATTTTTTGCAGAAATGACAATTTACGATTTTCTCGGTTTTCGGTGAATGTTAGCCCACGGATTTCTGGAGATTTGATCGACCGCCTCCGTTCGGCCCCAAATTTTGGCCGTGTGCAGTCTACGGGGCCTGGTGACGGGCGCCCTGTCAACTCGTTTGATGGGCATCACTATTTTTCGCATAAATGACAATTTACGATTTCTCGGTTTTTGGTGTATGTTAGCACACGGATTTCTGGAGATTTGATCGACCGTCTCCGTTCGGCCCCAAATTTTGGCTGTGCGCAGCCTGCGGGGCCTGGTGACGGGCGCTCTATCAATTCATTTGATCGGCATCACTATTTTTCTCATAAATGACAATTTACGATTTTCTCGGTTTTCGGTGAATGTTAGCCCACAGATTTCTGGAGATTTGATCGCCGCCTCCGTTCGGCCCCAAATTTTGGCTGTGCGCAGCCTGCGGGGCCTGGTGACGGGCGCGCTGTGATTTCTTTTGATCGGCATCACTATTTTTCGCATAAATGACAATTTACGATTTTCTCGGTTTTCGGTGAATGTTAGCCCATGGATTTCTGGAGATTTGATGGACCGCCTCCGTTCGGCCCAAAATTTTGGCCGTGCGCAGCCTGCGGGGCCTGGTGACGGGCGCCCTGTCAACTCGTTTGATGGGCATCACTATTTTTCGCATAAATGACAATTTACGATTTTCTCGGTTTTCGGTGTATGTTAGCACACGGATTTCTGGAGATTTGATCGACCGTCTCCGTTCGGCCCCAAATTTTGGCTGTGCGCAGCCTGCAGGGCCTGGTGACGGGCGCCCTGTCATTTCTCTTGATCGGCATCACTATTTTTTTTGCAGAAATGACAATTTACGATTTTCTCGGTTTTCGGTGAATGTTAGCACACGAATTTCTGGAGATTTGATCGACCGTCTCCGTTCGGCCCCAAATTTTGGCTGTGCGCAGCCTGCGGGGCCTGGTGATGGGCGCCCTGTCA
This sequence comes from Datura wrightii, assembly GCA_035772735.1. NCBI lineage: Eukaryota > Viridiplantae > Streptophyta > Magnoliopsida > Solanales > Solanaceae > Datura > Datura wrightii. The sequence goes on along the minus strand of JASDFA010000018.1, from coordinate 200,799,829 downwards.
TTTCTTTTGATCGGCATCACTATTTTTCAAACAAATGACAATTTACGATTTTCTCGATTTTCGGTGTATGTTAGCCCACGGATTTCTGAAGATGTGATCGACCGTCTCCGTTCGGCCCCAAATTTTGGCTGTGCGCAGCCTGCGGGGCCTAGTGACGGGCGCTCTATCAATTCGTTTAATCGGCATCACTATTTTTCGCATAAATGACAATTTACGATTTTCTCGGTTTTCGGAGAATGTTAGCCCACGGATTTCTGGAGATTTGATCGACCGCCTCCGTTCGGCCCCAAATTTTGGCCGTGCGCAGCCTGCGGGGCCTGGTGACGGGCGCCCTATCAACTCGTTTGATGGGCATCACTATTTTTCGCATAAATGATAATTTACGATTTTCTCAGTTTTCGGTGTATGTTAGCACACGGATTTCTGGAGATTTGATCGATCGTCTCCGTTCGGCCCCAAATTTTGGCTGTGCACGGCCTGCGTGGCCTGGTGACGGGCGCTCTATCAATTCGTTTGATCGGCATCACTATTTTTCGCATAAATGACAATTTACGATTTTCTCAGTGTTCGGTGAATGTTAGCCCACGGATTTCTGGAGATTTGATCGACCGTCTCCGTTCGGCCCCAAATTTTGGCTGTGCGCAGCCTGCGGGGCCTGGTGACGGGCGCCCTGTGATTTCTTTTGATCGGCATCACTATTTTTCGCATAAACGACAATTTACGATTTTCTCGGTTTTCGGTGAATGTTAGCCCACGGATTTCTGGAGATTTGATCGACCGCCTCCGTTCGGCCCAAAATTTTGTCCGTGCGCAGCCTGCGGGGCCTGGTGATGGGCGCCCTGTCAACTCGTTTGATGGGCATCACTATTTTTCGCATAAATGACAATTTACGATTTTCTCGGTTTTCGGTGTATGTTAGCACACGGATTTCTGGAGATTTGATCGACCATCTCCGTTCGGCCCCCAATTTTGGCTGTGCGCAGCCTGCGGGGCCTGGTGACGGGCGCCCTGTCATTTCTCTTGATCGGCATCACTATTTTTTGCAGAAATGACAATTTACGATTTTCTCGGTTTTCGGTGAATGTTAGCCCACGGATTTTTGGAGATTTGATCGACCGCCTCCGTTCGGCCCCAAATTTTGGCCGTGCGCAGCCTGCGGGGCCTGGTGACGGGCGCCCTGTCAACTCGTTTGATGGGCATCACTATTTTTTACATAAATGACAATTTACGATTTTCTCGGTTTTCGGTGTATGTTAGCACACGGATTTCTGGAGATTTGATCGACCGTCTCCGTTCGGCCCCAAATTTTGGCCGTGCGTAGCCTGCGGAGCCTGGTGACGGGCGCCCTGTCAACTCGTTTGATGGGCATCACTATTTTTCGCATAAATGACAATTTACGATTTTCTCGGTTTTCGGTGAATGTTAGCCCACGGATTTCTGGAGATTTGATCGACCGTCTCCGTTCGGCCCCAAATTTTGGCTGTGCGCAGCCTGCGGGGCCTAGTGACGGGTGCTCTATCAATTCGTTTGATCGGCATCACTATTTTTCGCATAAATGACAATTTACGATTTTCTCAGTTTTCGGTGAATGTTAGCCCACGGATTTCTGGAGATTTGATCGACCGTCTCCGTTCGGCCCCAAATTTTGGCTGTGCGCAGCCTGCAGGGCCTGGTGACGGGCGCTCTATCAATTCGTTTGATCGGCATCACTATTTTTCTCATAAATGACAATTTACGATTTTCTCGGTTTTCGGTGAATGTTAGCCCACGGATTTCTGGAGATTTGATCGACCGCCTCCGTTCGGCTCCAAATTTTGGCCGTGCGCTGCCTGCGGGGCCTGGTGACGGGCTCCCTATCAACTCGTTTGATGGGCATCACTATTTTTCGCATAAATGACAATTTACGATTTTCTCGATTTTCGGTGTATGTTAGCCCACGGATTTCTGGAGATGTGATCGACCGTCTCCGTTCGGCCCCAAATTTTGGCTGTGCGCAGCCTGCGGGGCCTAGTGACGGGTGCTCTATCAATTCGTTTGATCGGCATCACTATTTTTCGCATAAATGATAATTTACGATTTTCTCGGTTTTCGGTGAATGTTAGCCCACGGATTTCTGGAGATTTGATCGACCGTCTCCGTTCGGCTCCAAATTTTGGCCGTGCGCTGCCTGCGGGGCCTGGTGACGGGCGCCCTGTCAACTCGTTTGATGGGCATCACTATTTTTCGCATAAATGACAATTTACGATTTTCTCGGTTTTCGGTGTATGTTAGCACACGGATTTCTGGAGATTTGATCGACCGTCTCCGTTCGGCCCCAAATTTTGGCTGTGCGCAGCCTGCGGGGCCTGGTGACGGGCGCCCTGTCATTTCTTTTGATCGGCATCACTATTTTTCAAACAAATGACAATTTACGATTTTCTCGATTTTCGGTGTATGTTAGCCCACGGATTTCTGAAGATGTGATCGACCGTCTCCGTTCGGCCCCAAATTTTGGCTGTGCGCAGCCTGCGGGGCCTAGTGACGGGCGCTCTATCAATTCGTTTGATCGGCATCACTATTTTTCGCATAAATGACAATTTACGATTTTCTCGGTTTTCGGTGAATGTTAGCCCACGGATTTCTGGAGATTTGATCGACCGCCTCCGTTCGGCCCCAAATTTTGGCCGTGCGCAGCCTGCGGGGCCTGGTGACGGGCGCCCTATCAACTCGTTTGATGGGCATCACTATTTTTCGCATAAATGATAATTTACGATTTTCTCAGTTTTCGGTGTATGTTAGCACACGGATTTCTGGAGATTTGATCGACCGTCTCCGTTCGGCCCCAAATTTTGGCTGTGTACGGCCTGCGTGGCCTGGTGACGGGCGCCCTGTCATTTCTTTTGATCCGCTGTTACACCCCGTAAATTTCTAGCATATAGATGGCCTATTCGCATGTTGGTTAAGAGTATTTGAAATACATATATGCTAGAAAAAGCACGGGGAAAGATTGGACATGCGGCAAGTCGGCGCGTCGCAAGGCAAAATGCGACTTATAAAATGCATTCCAGGAATGCGACTTATAAATCGCATTCCTGATATGCGACTTATAAGTCGCATTCACTGAATACGATTTATTGTTTCTATTATATATAAGCCCCACTTCGGTTTTAAATCAATTCATTACGGTAATCAGTAAAGAATCAGTATAGTACAGAAAGTGATCAGAATTTAGATAGTCCTATCATTTCGTTTGATCGGCATCACTATTTTTTGCATAAACGAGAATTTACGATTTTCGCGATTTTTGGTATGTGTTAGCTCTTTATTAACAAAATAAGAACTGCCGAGATGCAAGTCTTTTGACGAGATCTTACATAATGTTGTTAAAACTGTAATATAATCGACGGAAAAATAGCTTATTAGAGGCATATTATATAAATGATCATAACTTTGGGCTGGATTATCCGTTTTACGCGATTTGTTTTTTCATTTTGTGTATTTTTTCGAGATCTATCTTGACAAACTGCCGAAAGGCAGTTTGGCCGAGCCATTTTTCTAAAATATGCCTCTATCGCACTTATTTCAACATATTTCCCAATATGGATGACAATTTTAATTTAAAAACTGGTCCTAACGACCCACCACAACCGACACCACCATGGCAAGCGACCATTGTAGGCCAGCACTACCACCACTAATCTCTAGGATTTTATTTATATCATAAGGATAAGCATAGATGTTTTAGTTTAAATTTTCTATCGCTGGGCATTCATCAATGGGCGTTAGGTCTCGACATAGGTTACCATGTGACATCCGATGTCGTCCGGTCTGTCGAGACTAGCATAGTGCGCCTATGTTGCTAACTTTCAAACTTTTCAGTGCGTGTTAGCCCAGGAATTTCTGGATATTTGATCGACCGCCTCCGTTCAGCCCCAAATTTTGGCCGTGCGCAGCCTGCGGGGCCTGGTGACGGGCGCCCTGTCAACTCGTTTGATGGGCATCACTATTTTTCGCATAAATGAATATTTACGATTTTCTCGATTTTCGGTGTATGTTAAGCCCACGGATTTTTGGAGATGTGATCGACCGCCTCCGTTCGGCCTCAAATTTTGGCTGTGCGCAGCCTGCGGGGCCTAGTGACGGGCGCTCTATCAATTCGTTTGATCGGCATCACTATTTTTCTCATAAATGACAATTTATGAATTTCTCAGTTTTTGGTGAATGTTAGCCCACGGATTTCTGGAGATTTGATCGACCGTCTCCGTTCGGCCCCAAATTTTGGCTGTGCGCAGCCTGCGGGGCCTGGTGACGGGCGCTCTATCAATTCGTTTGATGGGCATCACTATTTTTCGCATAAATGAATATTTACGATTTTCTCGATTTTCGGTGTATGTTAGCCCACAGATTTTTGGAGATGTGATCGACCGTCTCCGTTCGGCCTCAAATTTTGGCTGTGCGCAGCCTGCGGGGCCTAGTGACGGGCGCTCTATCAATTCGTTTGATCGGCATCACTATTTTTCTCATAAATGACAATTTATGATTTTCTCAGTTTTTGGTGAATGTTAGCCCACGGATTTCTGGAGATTTGATCGACCGTCTCCGTTCGGCCCCAAATTTTGGCTGTGCGCAGCCTGCGGGGCCTGGTGACGGGCGCCCTGTCATTTCTCTTGATCGACATCACTATTTTTCGCATAAATGAATATTTACGATTTTCTCGATTTTCGGTGTATGTTAGCCCATGGATTTTTGGAGATGTGATCGACCGTCTCCGTTCGACCTCAAATTTTGGCTGTGCGTAGCCTGCGGGGCCTAGTGACGGGCGCTCTATCAATTCGTTTGATCGGCATCACTATTTTTCTCATAAATGACAATTTATGATTTTCTCAGTTTTTGGTGAATGTTAGCCCACGGATTTCTGGAGATTTGATCGACCGTCTCCGTTCGGCCTCAAATTTTGGCTGTGCGCAGCCTGCGGGGCCTAGTGACGGGCGCTCTATCAATTCGTTTGATCGGCATCACTATTTTTCGCATAAATGACAATTTACGATTTTCTCAGTTTTCGGTGAATGTTAGCCCACGGATTTCTGGAGATTTGATCGACCGCCTCCGTTCGGCCCCAAATTTTGGCCGTGCGCAGCCTGTGGGGCCTGGTGACGGGCGCCCTATCAACTCGTTTGATGGGCATCACTATTTTTCGCATAAATGATAATTTACGATTTTCTCAATTTTCGGTGTATGTTAGCACACGGATTTCTGGAGATTTGATCGACCGTCTCCGTTCGGCCCCAAATTTTGGCTGTGCACGGCCTGCGTGGCCTGGTGACGGGCGCCCTGTCATTTCTTTTGATCCGCTGTTACACCCCGTAAATTTCTAGCATATAGATGGCCTATTCGCGTGTTGGTTAAGAGTATTTGAAATACATACATGCTAGACAAAGGCACGGGGAAAGATTGGACAAGCGGCAAGTCGGCGCGTCGCAAGGCAAAATGCGACTTATAAAACGCACTCCAGGAATGCGACTTATAAATCGCATTCCTGAAATGCGACTTATAAGTCGCTTTCACTGAATGCGATTTATTGTTTCTATTAAATATAAGCCCCACTTCGGTTTTAAATCAATTCATTACGGTAATCAGTAAGGAATCAGTATAGTACAAAAAGTGATCAGAATTTAGATAGTCCTATCATTTCATTTGATCGGCATCACTATTTTTTGCATAAACGAGAATTTACGATTTTCGCGATTTTTGGTATGTGTTAGCTCTTTATTAACAAAATAAGAACTGCCGAGATGCAAGTCTTTTGATGAGATCTTACATAATGTTGTTAAAACTGTAATATAATCGACGGAAAAATAGCTTATTAGAGGCATATTATATAAATGATCATAACTTTGGGCTGGATTATCCGTTTTACGCGATTATTTTTTTTCATTTTGTGTATTTTTTCGAGATCTATCTCGACAAACTGCCGAAAGGCGGTTTGGCCGAGCCATTTTTCTAAAATATGCCTCTATCGCACTCATTTCAACATATTTACCAATATGGGTGACAATTTTAATTTAAAAACTGGTCCTAACGACCCACCACAACCGACACCACCATGGCAAGCGACCATGGTAGGCCAGCACTACCACCACTAATCTCTAGGATTTTATTTATATCATAAGGATAAGCATAGATGTTTTAGTTTAAATTTTCTATCGCTGGGCATTCATCAATGGGCGTTAGGTCTCGACATAGGTTACCATGTGACATCCGATGTCGTCCGGTCTGTCGAGACTAGCATAGTGCGCCTATGTTGCTAACTTTCAAACTTTTCAGTGCGTGTTAGCCCAGGGATTTCTGGATATTTGATCGACCGCCTCCGTTCGGCCCCAAATTTTGGCCGTGCGCAGCCTGCGGGGCCTGGTGACGGGCGCCCTGTCAACTCGTTTGATGGGCATCACTATTTTTCGCATAAATGAATATTTACGATTTTCTCGATTTTCGGTGTATGTTAGCCCACGGATTTTTGGAGATGTGATCGACCGTCTCCGTTCGGCCTCAAATTTTGGCTGTGCGCAGCCTGCGGGGCCTAGTGACGGGCGCTCTATCAATTCGTTTGATCGGCATCACTATTTTTCTCATAAATGACAATTTACGATTTTCTCAGTTTTCGGTGAATGTTAGCCCACGGATTTCTGGAGATTTGATCGACCGTCTCCGTTCGGCCAGAAAATTTGGCTGTGCGCAGCCTGCGGGGCCTGGTGACGGGCGCCCTGTGATTTCTTTTGATCGGCATCACTATTTTTCGCATAAATGACAATTTACGATTTTCTCAGTTTTCGGTGAATGTTAGCCCACGGATTTCTGGAGATTTGATCGACCGCCTCCGTTCGGCCCCAAATTTTGGCCGTGCGCAGCCTGCGGGGCCTGGTGACGGGCGCCCTGTCAACTCGTTTGATGGGCATCACTATTTTTCGCATAAATGACAATTTACGATTTTCTCGATTTTCGGTGTATGTTAGCCCACGGATTTCTGGAGATGTGATCGACCGTCTCCGTTCGGCCCCAAATTTGGCTGTGCGCAGCCTGCGGGGCCTAGTGATGGGCGCTCTATCAATTCGTTTGATCGGTATCACTATTTTTTGCATAAATGACAATTTACGATTTTCTCGGTTTTCGGTGAATGTTAGCCCACGGATTTCTGGAGATTTGATCGACCGCCTCCGTTCGGCCCCAAATTTTGGCCGTGCGCAGCCTGCGGGGCCTGGTGACGGGTGCCCTGTCAACTCGTTTGATGGGCATCACTATTTTTCGCATAAATGACAATTTACGATTTTCTCAGTTTTCGGTGTATGTTAGCACACGGATTTCTGGAGATTTGATCGACCGTCTCCGTTCGGCCCCAAATTTTGGCTGTGCGCAGCCTGCGGGGCCTGGTGACGGGCGCCCTGTCATTTCTCTTGATCGGCATCACTATTTTTTGCAGAAATGACAATTTACGATTTTCTCGGTTTTCGGTGAATGTTAGCCCACGGATTTCTGGAGATTTGATCGACCGCCTCCGTTCGGCCCCAAATTTTGGCCGTGCGCAGCCTGCTGGGCCTGGTGACGGGCGCCCTGTCAACTCGTTTGATGGGCATCACTATTTTTCACATAAATGACAATTTACGATTTTCTCGATTTTCGGTGTATGTTAGCCCACGGATTTCTGGAGATGTGATCGACCGTCTCCGTTCGGCCCCAAATTTTGGCTGTGCGCAGCCTGCGGGGCCTAGTGACGGGCGCTCTATCAATTCGTTTGATCGGCATCACTATTTTTCGCATAAATGACAATTTACGATTATCTCGGTTTTCGGTGAATGTTAGCCCACGGATTTGTGGAGATTTGATCGACCGCCTCCGTTCGGCCCCAAATTTTGGCCGTGCGCAGCCTGCGGGTCCTGGTGACGGACGCCCTGTCAACTCGTTTGATGGGCATCACTATTTTTCGCATAAATGACAATTTACGATTTTCTCGGTTTTCGGTGTATGTTAGCACACGGATTTCTGGAGATTTGATCGACCGTCTCCGTTCGGCCCTAAATTTTGGCTGTGCGCAGCCTACGGGGCCTGGTGACGGGCGCCATGTCATTTCTCTTGATCGGCATCACTATTTTTGGCAGAAATGACAATTTATGATTTTCTCGGTTTTCGGTGAATGTTAGCACACAAATTTCTGGAGATTTGATCGACCGTCTCCGTTCGGCCCCAAATTTTGGCTGTGCGCAGCCTGCGGGGCCTGGTGATGGGCGCCCTGTCATTTATTTTGATCGGCATCACTATTTTTCAAACAAATGACAATTTACGATTTTCTCAATTTTCGGTGTATGTTAGCCCACGGATTTCTGGAGATGTGATCGACCGTCTCCGTTCGGCCCCAAATTTTGGCTGTGCGCAGCCTGCGGGGCCTAGTGACGGGCGCTCTATCAATTCGTTTGATCGGCATCACTATTTTTCGCATAAATGACAATTTACGATTTTCTCAGTTTTCGGTGAATGTTAGCCCACGGATTTCTGGAGATTTGAACGACCGTCTCCGTTCGGCCCCAAATTTTGGCTGTGCGCAGCCTGCGGGGCCTAGTGACGGGCGCTCTATCAATTCCATTGATCGGCATCACTATTTTTCTCATAAATGACAATTTACGATTTTCTCTGTTTTCGGTGAATGTTAGCCCACGGATTTCTGGAGATTTGATCGACCATCTCCGTTCGGCCCCAAATTTTCGCTGTGCGCAACCTGCGGGGCCTGGTGACGGGCGCCCTGTGATTTCTTTTGATCGGCATCACTATTTTTCGCATAAATGACAATTTATGATTTTCTCGGTTTTCGGTGAATGTTAGCCCACGGATTTATGGAGATTTGATCGACCGCCTCCGTTCGGCCCCAAATTTTGGCCGTGCGCAGCCTGCGGGGCCTAGTGACGGGCGCTCTATCAATTCGTTTGAACGGCATCACTATTTTTCGCATAAATGACAATTTATGATTTTCTCGGTTTTCGGTGAATGTTAGCCCACGGATTTGTGGAGATTTGATCGACCGCCTCCGTTCGGCCCCAAATTTTGGCCGTGCGCAGCCTGCGGGTCCTGGTGACGGACGCCCTGTCAACTCGTTTGATGGGCATCACTATTTTTCGCATAAATGACAATTTACGATTTTCTCGGTTTTCGGTGTATGTTAGCACACGAATTTCTAGAGATTTGATCGACCGTCTCCGTTTGGCCCCAAATTTTGGCTGTGCGCAGCCTGCGGGGCCTGGTGACGGGCGCCATGTCATTTCTCTTGATCGGCATCACTATTTTTTGCAGAAATGACAATTTATGATTTTCTCGGTTTTCGGTGAATGTTAGCACACGAATTTCTGGAGATTTGATCGACCGTCTCCGTTCGGCCCCAAATTTTGGCTGTGCGCAGCCTGCGGGGCCTGGTGACGGGCGCCCTGTCATTTATTTTGATCGGCATCACTATTTTTCGCATAAATGACAATTTACGATTTTCTCAGTTTTCGGTGAATGTTAGCCCACGGATTTCTGGAGATGTGATCGACCGTCTCCGTTCGGCCCCAAATTTTGGCTGTGCGCAGCCTGCGGGGCCTAGTGACGGGTGCTCTATCAATTCGTTTGATCGGTATCACTATTTTTCGCATAAATGACAATTTACGATTTTCTCAGTTTTCGGTGAATGTTAGCCCACGGATTTCTGGAGATTTGATCGACCGTCTCCGTTCGGCCCCAAATTTTGGCTGTGCGCAGCCTGCGGGGCCTAGTGACGGGCGCTCTATCAATTCGTTTGATCGGCATCACTATTTTTCTCGTAAATGACAATTTACGATTTTCTCAGTTTTCGGTGAATGTTAGCCCACGGATTTCTGGAGATTTGATCGACCGTCTCCGTTCGGCCCCAAATTTTCGCTGTGGGGCCTGGTGACGGGCGCCCTGTGATTTCTTTTGATCGGCATCACTATTTTTCGCATAAATGACAATTTACGATTTTCTCGGTTTTCGGTGAATGTTAGCCCACGGATTTCTGGAGATTTGATCGACCGCCTCCGTTCGACCCCAAATTTTGGCCGTGCGCAGCCTGCGGGGCCTGGTGACGGGCGCCCTGTTAACTCGTTTGATGGGCATCACTATTTTTCGCATAAATGACAATTTACGATTTTCTCGATTTTCGGTGTATATTAGCCCACGGATTTCTGGAGATGTGATCGACCGTCTCCGTTCGGCCCGAAATTTTGGCTGTGCGCAGCCTGCGCGGCCTAGTGACGGGCGCTCTATCAATTCGTTTGATCGGCATCACTATTTTTCTCATAAATGACAATTTACGATTTTCTCAGTTTTCGGTGAATGTTAGCCCACGGATTTCTGGAGATTTTATCGACCGTCTCCGTTCGGCCCCAAATTTTGGCTATGCGTAGCCTGCGGGGCCTAGTGACGGGCGCTCTATCAATTCGTTTGATCGGCATCACTATTTTTCGCATAAATGACAATTTACGATTTTCTCGGTTTTCGGTGAATGTTAGCCCACGGATTTCTGGAGATTTGATCGACCGCCTCCGTTTGGCCCCAAATTTTGGCCGTGCGCAGCCTGCGGGGCCTGGTGACGGGCGCCCTGTCAACTCGTTTGATGGGCATCACTATTTTTCGCATAAATGACAATTTACGATTTTCTCGGTTTTCGGTGTATGTTAACACACGGATTTCTGGAGATTTGATCGACCGTCTCCGTTCGGCCCCAAATTTTGGCTGTGCGCAGCCTTCGGGGCCTGGTGACGGGCGCCTTGTCATTTCTCTTGATCGGCATCACTATTTTTTGCAGAAATGACAATTTACGATTTTCTCGGTTTTCGGTGAATGTTAGCACACGGATTTCTGGAGATTTGATCGACCGTCTCCGTTCGGCCCTAAATTTTGGCTGTGCGCAGCCTGCGGGGCCTGGTGACGGGCGCCCTGTCATTTCTTTTGATCGGCATCACTATTTTTCAAACAAATGACAATTTACGATTTTCTCGATTTTCGGTGTATGTTAGCCCACGGATTTCTGAAGATGTGATCGACCGTCTCCGTTCGGCCCCAAATTTTGGCTGTGCGTAGCCTGCGGGGCCTAGTGACGGGCGCTCTATCAATTCGTTTGATCGGCATCACTATTTTTCACATAAATGACAATTTACGATTTTCTCGATTTTCGGTGTATGTTAGCCCACGGATTTCTGGAGATGTGATCGACCGTCTCCGTTCGGCCCCAAATTTTGGCTGTGCGCAGCCTGCGGGGCCTAGTGACGGGCGCTCTATCAATTCGTTTGATCGGCATCACTATTTTTCGCATAAATGACAATTTACGATTTTCTCAGTTTTCGGTGAATGTTAGCCCACGGATTTCTGGAGATTTGAACGACCGTCTCCGTTCGGCCCCAAATTTTGGCTGTGCGCAGCCTGCGGGGCCTAGTGACGGGCGCTCTATCAATTTGTTTGATCGGCATCACTATTTTTCTCATAAATGACAATTTACGATTTTCTCAGTTTTCGGTGAATGTTAGCCCACGGATTTCTGGAGATTTGATCGACCATCTCCGTTCGGCCCCAAATTTTCGCTGTGCGCAGCCTGCGGGGCGTGGTGACGGGCGCCCTGTGATTTCTTTTGATCGGCATCACTATTTTTCGCATAAATGACAATTTATGATTTTCTCGATTTTCGGTGAATGTTAGCCCACGGATTTCTGGAGATGTGATCGACCGTCTCCGTTCGGCCCCAAATTTTGGCTGTGCGCAGCCTGCGGGGCCTAGTGTCGGGCGCTCTATCAATTCGTTTGATCGGCATCACTATTTTTCGCATAAATGACAATTTACGATTTTCTCGGTTTTCGGTGAATGTTAGCCCACGGATTTGTGGAGATTTGATCGACCGCCTCCGTTCGGCCCCAAATTTTGGCCGTGCGCAGCCTGCGGGTCCTGGTGACGAACGCCCTGTCAACTCGTTTGATGGGCATCACTATTTTTCGCATAAATGACAATTTACGATTTTCTCGGTTTTCGGTGTATGTTAGCACACGGATTTCTGGAGATTTGATCGACCGTCTCCGTTCGGCCCCAAATTTTGGCTGTGCGCAGCCTGCGGGGCCTGGTGACGGGCGCCATGTCATTTCTCTTGATCGGCATCACTATTTTTTGCAGAAATGACAATTTATGATTTTCTCGGTTTTCGGTGAATGTTAGCACACGAATTTCTGGAGATTTGATCGACCGTCTCCGTTCGGCCCCAAATTTTGGCTGTGCGCAGCCTGCGGGGCCTGGTGACGGGCGCCCTGTCATTTATTTTGATCGGCATCACTATTTTTCAAACAAATGACAATTTACGATTTTCTCGATTTTCGGTGTATGTTAGCCCACGGATTTCTGGAGATGTGATCGACCGTCTCCGTTCGGCCCCAAATTTTGGCTGTGCGCAGCCTGCGGGGCCTAGTGACGGGCGCTCTATCAATTCGTTTGATCGGCATCACTATTTTTCGCATAAATGACAATTTACGATTTTCTCAGTTTTCGGTGAATGTTAGCCCACGGATTTCTGGAGATTTGAACGACCGTCTCCGTTCGGCCCCAAATTTTGGCTGTGCGCAGCCTGCGGGGCCTAGTGACGGGCGCTCTATCAATTCGTTTGATCGGCATCACTATTTTTCTCATAAATGACAATTTACGATTTTCTCAGTTTTCGGTGAATGTAAGCCCACGGATTTCTGGAGATTTGATCGACCATCTCCGTTCGGCCCCAAATTTTCGCTGTGCGCAGCCTGCGGGGCCTGGTGACGGGCGCCCTGTGATTTCTTTTAATCGGCATCACTATTTTTCGCATAAATGACAATTTATGATTTTCTCGGTTTTCGGTGAATGTTAGCCCACGGATTTCTGGAGATTTGATCGACCGCCTCCGTTCGGCCCCAAATTTTGGCCGTGCGCAGCCTGCGGGGCCTGGTGACGGGCGCCCTATCAACTCGTTTGATGGGCATCACTATTTTTCGCATAAATGACAATTTACGATTTTCTCGATTTTCGGTGTATGTTAGCCCACGGATTTCTGGAGATGTGATCGACCGTCTCCGTTCGGCCCGAAATTTTGGCTGTGCGTAGCCTGCGGGGCCTAGTGACGAGCGCTCTATCAATTCGTTTGATCGGCATCACTATTTTTCGCATAAATGACAATTTACGATTTTCTCGGTTTTCGGTGAATGTTAGCCCACGGATTTCTGGAGATTTGATCGACCGCCTCCGTTCGGCCCTAAATTTTGGCCGTGCGCAGCCTGCGGGGCCTGGTGACGGGCGCCCTATCAACTCGTTTGATGGGCATCACTATTTTTCGCATAAATGACAATTTACGATTTTCTCGGTTTTCGGTGTATGTTAACACACGGATTTCTGGAGATTTGATCTACCGTCTCCGTTCGGCCCCAAATTTTGGCTGTGCGCAGCCTGTGGGGCCTGGTGACGGGCGCCCTGTCATTTCTCTTGATCGGCATCACTATTTTTTGCAGAAATGACAATTTATGATTTTCTCGGTTTTCGGTGAATGTTAGCACACGAATTTCTGGAGATTTGATCGACCGTCTCCGTTCGGCCCCAAATTTTGGCTGTGCGCAGCCTGCGGGGCCTGGTGACGGGCGCCCTGTCATTTATTTTGATCGGTAGCAGTATTTTTCAAACAAATGACAATTTACGATTTTCTCGATTTTCGGTGTATGTTAGCCCACGGATTTCTGGAGATGTGATCGACCGTCTCCGTTCGGCCCCAAATTTTGGCTGTGCGCAGCCTGCGGGGCCTAGTGACGGGCGCTCTATCAATTCGTTTGATCGGCATCACTATTTTTCGCATAAATGACAATTTACGATTTTCTCAGTTTTCGGTGAATGTTAGCCCACGGATTTCTGGAGATTTGAACGACCGTCTCCGTTCGGCCCCAAATTTTGGCTGTGCGTAGCCTGCGGGGCCTAGTGACGGGCGCTCTATCAATTCGTTTGATCGGCATCACTATTTTTCTCATAAATGATAATTTACGATTTTCTCAGTTTTCGGTGAATGTTAGCCCACGGATTTCTGGAGATTTGATCGACCATCTCCGTTCGGTCCCAAATTTTCGCTGTGCGCAGCCTGCGGGGCCTGGTGACGGGCGCCCTGTGATTTCTTTTGATCGGCATCACTATTTTTCGCATAAATGACAATTTATGATTTTCTCGGTTTTCGGTGAATGATAGCCCACGGATTTCTGGAGATTTGATCGACCGCCTCCGTTCGGCCCCAAATTTTTGCCGTGCGCAGCCTGCGGGGCCTGGTGACGGGTGCCCTATCAACTCGTTTGATGGGCATCACTATTTTTCGCATAAATGACAATTTACGATTTTCTCGATTTTCGGTGTATGTTAGCCCACGGATTTCTGGAGATGTGATCGACCGTCTCCGTTCGGCCCGAAATTTTGGCTGTGCGTAGCCTGCGGGGCCTAGTGACGGGCGCTCTATCAATTCGTTTGATCGGCATCACTATTTTTCGCATAAATGACAATTTACGATTTTCTCGGTTTTCGGTGAATGTTAGCCCACGGATTTCTGGAGATTTGATCGACCGCCTCCGTTCGGCCCTAAATTTTGGCCGTGCGCAGCCTGCGGGGCCTGGTGACGGGCGCCCTGTCAACTCATTTGATGGGCATCACTATTTTTCGCATAAATGACAATTTACGATTTTCTCGGTTTTCGGTGTATGTTAACACACGGATTTCTGGAGATTTGATCTACCGTCTCCGTTCGGCCCCAAATTTTGGCTGTGCGCAGCCTGTGGGGCCTGGTGACGGGCGCCCTGTCATTTCTCTTGATCGGCATCACTATTTTTTGCAGAAATGACAATTTACGATTTTCTCGGTTTTCGGTGAATGTTAGCACACGGATTTCTGGAGATTTGATCGACCGTCTCCGTTCGGCCCCAAATTTTGGCTGTGCGCAGCCTGCGGGGCCTAGTGACGGGCGCTCTATCAATTCGTTTGATCGGCATCACTATTTTTCGCATAAATGACAATTTACGATTTTCTCAGTTTTTGGTGAATGTTAGCCCACGGATTTCTGGAGATTTGATCGACCGTCTCCGTTCGGCCCCAAATTTTGGCTGTGCGCAGCCTGCGGGGCCTAGTGACGGGCGGTCTATCAATTCGTTTGATCGGCATCACTATTTTTCTCATAAATGACAATTTACGATTTTCTCAGTTTTCGGTGAATGTTAGCCCACGGATTTCTGGAGATTTGATCGACCGCCTCCGTTCGGCCCTAAATTTTGGCCGTGCGCAGCCTGCGGGGCCTGGTGACGGGCGCCCTGTCAACTCGTTTGATGGGCATCACTATTTTTCGCATAAATGACAATTTACGATTTTCTCGGTTTTCGGTGTATGTTAACACACGGATTTCTGGAGATTTGATCTACCGTCTCCGTTCGTCCCCAAATTTTGGCTGTGCGCAGCCTGCGGGGCCTGGTGACGGGCGCCCTGTCATTTCTCTTGATCGGCATCACTATTTTTTGCAATGACAATTTACGATTTTCTCGGTTTTCGGTGAATGTTAGCACACGGATTTCTGGAGATTTGATCGACCGTCTCCGTTCGGCCCCAAATTTTGGCTGTGCGCAGCCTGCAGGGCCTAGTGACGGGCGCTCTATCAATTCGTTTGATCGGCATCACTATTTTTCGCATAAATGACAATTTACGATTTTCTCAGTTTTTGGTGAATGTTAGTCCACGGATTTCTGGAGATTTGATCGTCCGTCTCCGTTCGGCCCCAAATTTTGGCCGTGCGTAGCCTGCGGGGCCTAGTGACGGGCGGTCTATCAATTCGTTTGATCGGCATCACTATTTTTCTCATAAATGACAATTTACGATTTTCTCGATTTTCGGTGTATGTTAGCCCACAGATTTCTGGAGATGTGATCGACCGTCTCCGTTCGGCCCCAAATTTTGGCTGTGCGCAGCCTGCGGGGCATAGTGACGGGAATCGGCATCACTATTTTTCGCATAAATGACAATTTACGATTTTCTCGGTTTTCGATGAATGTTAGCCCACGGATTTCTGGAGATTTGATCGACCGCCTCCGTTCGGCCCAAAATTTTGGCCGTGCGCAGCCTGCGGGGCCTGGTGACGGGCGCCCTGTCAACTCGTTTGATGGGTATCACTATTTTTCACATAAATGACAATTTACGATTTTCTCGATTTTCGGTGTATGTGTTAGCCCACGGATTTCTGGAGATTTGATCGACCGCCTCCGTTCGGCCCCAAATTTTGGATGTGCGCAGCCTGCGGGGCCTAGTGATGGGCGCTCTATCAATTTGTTTGATCGGCATCACTATTTTTTGCATAAATGATAATTTACGATTTTCTCGGTTTTCGGTGTATGTTAGCACACGGATTTCTGGAGATTTGATCAACCGTCTCCGTTCGGCCCCAAATTTTGGCTGTGCGCAGCCTGCGGGGCCTGGTGACGGGCGCCCTGTCATTTCTCTTGATCGGCATCACTATTTTTTGCAGAAATGACAATTTACGATTTTCACGGTTTTCGGTGAATGTTAGCCTACGGATTTGTGGAGATTTGATCGACCGCCTCCGTTCGGCCCCAAATTTTGGCCGTGCGCAGCCTGCAGGGCCTGGTGATGGGCGCCCTGTCAACTCGTTTGATGTGCATCACTATTTTTTGCATAAATGACAATTTACGATTTTCTTGGTTTTCGGTGTATGTTAGCACACGGATTTCTGGAGATTTGATCGACCGTCTCCGTTCGGCCCCAAATTATGGCTATGCGCAGCCTGCGGGGCCTGGTGACGGGCGCCCTGTCATTTCTCTTGATCGGCATCACTATTTTTTGCAGAAATGACAATTTACAATTTTCTCGGTTTTCGGTGAATGTTATCACACGGATTTCTGGAGATTTGATCGACCGTCTCCGTTCGGCCCCAAATTTTGGCTGTGCGCAGCCTGCGGGGCCTGGTGACGGGCGCCCTGTCATTTCTTTTGATCGGCATCACTATTTTTCAAACAAATGACAATTTACGATTTTCTCGATTTTCGGTGTATGTTAGCCCACGGATTTCTGAAGATGTGATCGACCGTCTCCGTTCGGCCCCAAATTTTGGCTGTGCGCAGCCTGCGGGGCCTAGTGACGGGCGCTCTATCAATTCGTTTGATCGGCATCACTATTTTCCGCATAAATGACAATTTACGATTTTCTCGGTTTTCGGTGAATGTTAGCCCACGGATTTCTGGAGATTTGATCGACCGCCTCCGTTCGGCCCCAAATTTTGGCCGTGCGCAGCCTGCGGGGCCTGGTGACGGGTGCCCTATCAACTCGTTTGATGGGCATCACTATTTTTCGCATAAATGATAATTTACGATTTTCTCAGTTTTCGGTGTATGTTAGCACACGGATTTCTGGAGATTTGATCGACCGTCTCCGTTCGGCCCCAAATTTTGGCTGTGCACGGCCTGCGTGGCCTGGTGACGGGCGCCCTGTCATTTCTTTTGATCCGCTGTTACACCCCGTAAATTTCTAGCATATAGATTGCCTATTCGCGTGTTGGTTAAGAGTATTTGAAATATATACATGCTAGAAAAAGGCACGGGGAAAGATTGGACAAGCGGCAAGTCGGCGCGTCGCAAGTGCGACTTATAAATCGCATTCCTGAAATGCGACTTATAAATCGCATTCACTGAATGCGATTTATTGTTTCTATTATATATAAGCCCCACTTCGATTTTAAATCAATTCATTACGGTAATCAGTAAGGAATCAGTATAGTACAGAAAGTGATCAGAATTTAGATAGTCCTATCATTTCGTTTGATCGGCATCACTATTTTTTGCATAAACGAGAATTTACGATTTTCGCGATTTTTGGTATGTGCTAGCTCTTTATTAACAAAATAAGAACTGCCGAGATGCAAGTCTTTTGATGAGATCTTACATAATGTTGTTAAAACTGTAATATAATCGACGGAAAAATAGCTTATTAGAGGCATATTATATAAATGATCATAACTTTGGGCTGGATTATCCGTTTTACGCGATTTTTTTTTTCATTTTGTGTATTGTTTCGAGATCTATCTCGACAAACAGCCGAAAGGCGGTTTGGCTGAGCCATTTTTCTAAAATATGCCTCTATCGCACTCATTTCAACATATTTCCCAATGTCGGTGACAATTTTAATTTAAAAACTGGTCCTAACGACCCACCACAACCGACACCACCATGGCAAGCGACCATGGTAGGCCAGCACTACCACCACTAATCTCTAGGATTTTATTTATATCATAAGGATAAGCATAGGTGTTTTAGTTTAAATTTTCTATCGCTGGGCATTCATCGATGGGCGTTGGGTCTCGACATAGGTTAGCATGTGACATCCGATGTCGTCCGGTCTGTCGAGACTAGCATAGTGCGCCTATGTTGCTAACTTTCAAACTTTTCAGTGCGTGTTAGCCCAGGGATTTCTGGATATTTGATCGACCGCCTCCGTTCGGCCCCAAATTTTGGCCGTGCGCAGCCTGCGGGGCCTGGTGACGGGCGCCCTGTCAACTCGTTTGATGGGCATCACTATTTTTCGCATAAATGAATATTTACGATTTTCTCGATTTTCGGTGTATGTTAGCCCACGGATTTTTGGAGATGTGATCGACCGTCTCCGTTCGGCCTCAAATTTTGGCTGTGCGCAGCCTGCGGGGCCTAGTGACGGGCGCTCTATCAATTCGTTTGATCGGCATCACTATTTTTCTCATAAATGACAATTTACGATTTTCTCAGTTTTCGGTGAATGTTAGCCCACGGATTTCTGGAGATTTGATCGACCGTCTCCGTTCGGCCCCAAATTTTGGCTGTGCGCAGCCTGCGGGGCCTGGTGATGGGCGCCCTGTGATTTCTTTTGATCGGCATCACTATTTTTCGCATAAATGACAATTTACGATTTTCTCAGTTTTCGGTGAATGTTAGCCCACGGATTTCTGGAGATTTGATCGACCGCCTCCGTTCGGCCCAAAATTTTGGTCGTGCGCAGCCTGCGGGGCCTGTGACGGGCGCCCTGTCAACTCGTTTGATGGGCATCACTATTTTTCGCATAAATGACAATTTACAATTTTCTCGATTTTCGGTGTATGTTAGCCCACGGATTTCTGGAGATTTGATCGACCGCCTCCGTTCGGCCCCAAATTTTGGATGTGCGCAGCCTGCGGGGCCTAGTGATGGGCGCTCTATCAATTCGTTTGATCGGCATCACTATTTTTTGCATAAATGACAATTTACAATTTTCTCGGTTTTCGGTGTATGTTAGCACACGGATTTCTGGAGATTTGATCGACCGTCTCCGTTCGGCCCCAAATTTTGGCTGTGCGCAGCCTGCGGGGCCTGGTGACGGGCGCCCTGTCATTTCTCTTGATCGGCATCACTATTTTTTGCAGAAATGCCAATTTACGATTTTCTCGGTTTTCGGTGTATGTTAGCACACGGATTTCTGGAGATTTGATCGACCGTCTCCGTTCGGCCCCAAATTTTGGCTGTGCGCAGCCTGCGGGGCCTGGTGACGGGCGCCATGTCATTTCTTTTGATCGGCATCACTATTTTTCAAACAAATGACAATTTACGATTTTCTAGATTTTCGGTGTATGTTAGCCCACGGATTTCTGGAGATGTGATCGACCGTCTCCGTTCGGCCCCAAATTTTGGCTGTGCGCAGCCTGCGGGGCCTGGTGACCGGCGCTCTATCAATTCGTTTGATCGGCATCACTATTTTTCGCATAAATGATAATTTACGATTTTCTCGGTTTTCGGTGAATGTTAGCCCACGGATTTCTGGAGATTTGATCGACCGTCTCCGTTCGGCCCCAAATTTTGGATGTGCGCAGCCTGCCGGGCCTAGTGACGGGCGCTCTATCAATTCGATTGATCGGCATCACTATTTTTCTAATAAATGACAATTTACGATTTTCTCAGTTTTCGGTGAATGTTAGCCCACGGATTTCTGGAGATTTGATCGACCGCCTCCGTTCGGCCCCAAATTTTGGATGTGCGCAGCCTGCCGGGCCTAGTGACGGGCGCTCTATCAATTCGATTGATCGGCATCACTATTTTTCTCATAAATGACAATTTACGATTTTCTCAGTTTTCGGTGAATGTTAGCCCACGGATTTCTGGAGATTTGATCGACCGCCTCCGTTCGGCCCCAAATTTTGGCCGTGCGCAGCCTGCGGGGCCTGGTGACGGGTGCCCTGTCAACTCGTTTTATGGGCATCACTATTTTTCGCATAAATGACAATTTACGATTTTCTCGGTTTTCGGTGTATGTTAGCACACGGATTTCTGGAGATTTGATCGACCGTCTCCGTTCGGCCCCAAATTTTGGCTGTGCGCAGCCTGCGGGGCCTAGTGACGGGTGCTCTATCAATTCATTTGATCGGCATCACTATTTTTCGCATAAATGATAATTTACGATTTTCTCGGTTTTCGGTGAATGTTAGCCCACGGATTTCTGGAGATTTGATCGACCGCCTCCGTTCGGCTCCAAATTTTGGCCGTGCGCTGCCTGCGGGGCCTGGTGACGGGCTCCCTATCAACTCGTTTGATGGGCATCACTATTTTTCGCATAAATGACAATTTACGATTTTCTCGATTTTCGGTGTATGTTAGCCCACGGATTTCTGGAGATGTGATCGACCGTCTCCGTTCGGCCCCAAATTTTGGCTGTGCGCAGCCTGCGGGGCCTAGTGACGGGTGCTCTATCAATTCGTTTGATCGGCATCACTATTTTTCGCATAAATGATAATTTACGATTTTCCCGGTTTTCGGTGAATGTTAGCCCACGGATTTCTGGAGATTTGATCGACCGCCTCCGTTCGACTCCAAATTTTGGCCGTGCGCTGCCTGCGGGGCCTGGTGACGGGCTCCCTATCAACTCGTTTGATGGGCATCACTATTTTTCGCATAAATGACAATTTACGATTTTCTCGATTTTCGGTGTATGTTAGCCCACGGATTTCTGGAGATTTGATCGACCGTCTCCGTTCGGCCCCAAATTTTGGCTGTGCGCAGCCTGCGGGGCCTAGTGACGGGCGCTCTATCAATTCGTTTGATCGGCATCACTATTTTTCGCATAAATGATAATTTATGATTTTCTCGGTTTTCGATGAATGTTAGCCCACGGATTTCTGGAGATTTGATCGACCGCCTCCGTTCGGCTCCAAATTTTGGCCGTACGCTGCCTGCGGGGCCTGGTGACGGGCTCCCTATCAACTCGTTTGATGGGCATCACTATTTTTCGCATAAATGACAATTTATGATTTTCTCGGTTTTCGGTGTATGTTAGCACACGGATTTCTGGAGATTTGATCGACCGTCTCCGTTCGGCCCCAAATTTTGTCTGTGCGCAGCCTGCGGGGCCTGGTGATGGGCGCCCTGTCATTTCTTTTGATCGGCATCACTATTTTTCAAACAAATGACAATTTACGATTTTCTCGATTTTCGGTGTATGTTGGCCCACAGATTTCTGGAGATGTGATCGACCATCTCCGTTCGGCCCCAAATTTTGGCTGTGCGCAGCCTGCGGGGCCTAGTGACGGGCGCTCTATCAATTCGTTTGATCGGCATCACTATTTTTCTCATAAATGACAATTTACGATTTTCTCAGTTTTCGGTGAATGTTAGCCCACGGATTTCTGGAGATTTGATCGACCGCCTCCGTTCGGCCCCAAATTTTGCACCGTGCGCAGCCTGCGGGGCCTGGTGACGGGCGCCCTGTCAACTCGTTTGATGGGCATCACTATTTTTCGCATAAATGACAATTTACGATTTTCTCGATTTTCGGTGTATGTTAGCCCACGGATTTCTGGAGATGTGATCGACCGTCTCCGTTCGGCCCCAAATTTTGGCCGTGCGCAGCCTGCGGGGCCTAGTGACGGGCGCTCTGTCATTTCTTTTGATCCGCTGTTACACCCCTTAAATTTCTAGCATATAGATGGCCTATTCGCGTGTTGGTTAAGAGTATTTGAAATACATACATGCTAGAAAAAGGCACGGGGAAAGATTGGACAAGCGGCAAGTCGGCGCGTCGCAAGGCAAAATGCGACTTATAAGTCGCATTCCTGAAATGCGACTTATAAGTCGCATTCACTGAATGCGATTTATTGTTTCTATTATATATAAGCCCCACTTCGGTTTTAAATCAATTCATTACGGTAATCAGTAAGGAATCAGTATAGTACAGAAAGTGATCAGAATTTAGATAGTCCTATCATTTCGTTTGATCGGCATCACTATTTTTTGCATAAACGAGAATTTACGATTTTTGTGATTTTTGGTATGTGCTAGCTCTTTATTAACAAAATAAGAACTGCCGAGATGCAAGTCTTTTGATGAGATCTTACATAATGTTGTTAAAACTGTAATATAATCGACGGAAAAATAGTTTATTAGAGGCATATTATATAAGTGATCATAACTTTGGGCTGGATTATCCGTTTTACGCGATTTTTTTTTTCATTTTGTGTATTTTTTCGAGATCTATCTCGACAAACCCCCGAAAGGCGGTTTGGCCGAGTAATTTTTCTAAAATATGCCTCTATCGCACTCATTTCAACATATTTCCCAATATGGGTGACAATTTTAATTTAAAAACTGGTCCTAACGACCCACCACAACCGACACCACCATGGCAAGCGACCATGGTAGGCCAGCACTACCACCACTAATCTCTAGGATTTTATTTATATCATAAGGATAAGCATAGGCGTTTTAGTTTAAATTTTCTATCGCTGGGCATTCATCGATGGGCGTTGGGTCTCGACATAGGTTAGCATGTGACATCCGATGTCGTCCGGTCTGTCGAGACTAGCATAGTGCGCCTATGTTGCTAACTTTCAAACTTTTCAGTGCGTGTTAGCCCAGGGATTTCTGGATATTTGATCGACCGCCTCCGTTCGGCCCCAAATTTTGGCCGTGCGCAGCCTGCAGGGCCTGGTGACGGGCGCCCTGTCAACTCGTTTGATGGGCATCACTATTTTTCGCATAAATGAATATTTACGATTTTCTCGATTTTCGGTGTATGTTAGCCACGGATTTTTGGAGATGTGATCGACCGTCTCCGTTCGGCCTCAAAGTTTGGCTGTGCGCAGCCTGCGGGGCCTAATGACGGGCGCTCTATCAATTCGTTTGATCGGCATCACTATTTTTCTCATAAATGACAATTTACGATTTTCTCAGTTTTCGGTGAATGTTAGCCCACGGATTTCTGGAGATTTGATCGACCGTCTCTGTTCGGCCCCAAATTTTGGCTGTGCGCAGCCTGCGGGGCCTGGTGACGGGCTCCCTGTGATTTCTTTTGATCGGCATCACTATTTTTCGCATAAATGACAATTTACGATTTTCTCGGTTTTCGGTGAATGTTAGCCCACGGATTTCTGGAGATTTGATCGACCGCCTCCGTTCGGCCCAAAATTTTGGCCATGCGCAGCCTGCGGGGCCTAGTGACGGGCGCCCTGTCAACTCGTTTGATGGGCATCACTATTTTTCGCATAAATGACAATTTACGATTTTCTCGATTTTCGGTGTATGTTAGCCCACGGATTTCTAGAGATGTGATCGACCATCTCCGTTCGGCCCCAAATTTTGGCTGTGCGCAGCCTGCGGGGCCTAGTGACGGGCGCTCTATCAATTCGTTTGATCGGCATCACTATTTTTCGCATAAATGACAATTTACGATTTTCTCGGTTTTCGGTGAATGTTAGCCCACGGATTTCTGGAGATTTGATCGACCGCCTCCCTTCGGCCCTAAATTTTGGCCGTGCGCAGCCTGCGGGGACTGGTGACGGGCGCCCTGTCAACTCGTTTGATGGGCATCACTATTTTTCGCATAAATGACAATTTACGATTTTCTCGGTTTTCGGTGTATGTTAGCACACGGATTTCTGGAGATTTGATCGACCGTCTCCGTTCGGCCCCAAATTTTGGCTGTGCGCAGCCTGCGGGGCCTGGTGACGGGCGCCCTGTCATTTCTCTTGATCGGCATCACTATTTTTTGCAGAAATGACAATTTACGATTTTCTCGGTTTTCGGTGAATGTTATTAGCACATGGATTTCTGGAGATTTGATCGACCGCCTACGTTCGGCCCCAAATTTTGGCCGTGCGCAGCCTGCGGGGCCTGGTGACGGGCGCCCTGTCAACTCGTTTGATGGGCATCACTATTTTTCGCATAAATGACAATTTACGATTTTCTCGATTTTCGGTGTATGTTAGCCCACGGATTTCTGGAGATGTGATCGACCGTCTCCGTTCGGCCCCAAATTTTGGCTGTGCGCAGCCTGCGGGGCCTAGTGACGGGCGCTCTATCAATTCGTTTGATCGGCATCACTATTTTTCGCATAAATGACAATTTACGATTTTCTCGGTTTTCGTTGAATGTTAGCCCACGGATTTCTGGAGATTTGATCGACCGCATCCGTTCGGCCCCAAATTTTGGCCGTGCGCAGCCTGCGGGGCCTGGTGACGGGCGCCCTATCAACTCGTTTGATGGGCATCACTATTTTTCGCATAAATGACAATTTACGATTTTCTCAGTTTTCCGAGTATGTTAGCACACGGATTTCTAGAGATTTGATCGACCGTCTCCGTTCGGCCCCAAATTTTGGCTGTGCACGGCCTGCGGAGCCTGGTGACGGGCGCCGTGTCATTTCTCTTGATCGACATCACTATTTTTTGCAGAAATGACAATTTACGATTTTCTCGGTTTTCGGTGAATGTTAGCACACGGATTTCTAGAGATTTGATCGACCGTCTCCGTTCGGCCCCAAATTTTGGCTGTGCACAGCCTGCGGGGCCTGGTGACGGCCGCCCAGTCATTTCGTTTGATCGGCATCACTATTTTTCAAACAAATGACAATTTACGATTTTCTCGATTTTCAGTGTATGTTAGCCCACGGATTTCTGGAGATGTGATCGACCGTCTCCGTTCGGCCCCAAATTTTGGCTGTGCGCAGCCTGCGGGGCCTAATGACGGGCGCTCTATCAATTCGTTTGATCGGCATCACTATTTTTCGCATAAATGACAATTTACGATTTTCTCAGTTTTCGGTGAATGTTAGCCCACGAATTTCTGGAGATTTGATCGACCGTCTCCGTTCGGCCCCAAATTTTGGCTGTGCGCAGCCTGCGGGGCCTAGTGACGGGTGCTCTATCAATTCGTTTGATCGGCATCACTATTTTTCGCATAAATGACAATTTACGATTTTCTTAGTTTTCGGTGAATGTTAGCCCACGGATTTCTGGAGATTTGATCGACGGTCTCCGTTCGGCCCCAAATTTCGGCTGTGCGTAGCCTGCGGGGCCTAGTGACGGGCGCTCTATCAATTCGTATGATCGGCATCACTATTTTTCTCATAAATGACAATTTACGATTTTCTCGGTTTTCGGTGAATGTTAGCCCACGGATTTATGGAGATTTGATCGACCGCCTCCGTTCGGCCCCAAATTTTGGCCGTGCGCAGCCTGCGGGGCCTGGTGACGGGCGCCCTGTCAACTCGTTTGATGGGCATCACTATTTTTCGCATAAATGACAATTTACGATTTTCTCGATTTTCGGTGTATGTTAGCCCACGAATTTCTGGAGATGTGATCGACCGTCTCCGTTCGGCCCCAAATTTTGGTTGTGCGCAGCCTGCGGGGCCTAGTGACGGGCGCTCTATCAATTCGTTTGATCGGCATCACTATTTTTCGCATAAATGATAATTTACGATTTTCTCGGTTTTCGGTGAATGTTAGCCCACAGATTTCTGGAGATTTGATCGACCGCCTCCGTTCGGCTCCAAATTTTGGCCGTGCGCTGCCTACGGGGCCTGGTGACGGGCGCCCTGTCAACTCGTTTGATGAGCATCACTATTTTTCGCATAAATGACAATTTACGATTTTCTCGGTTTTCGGTGTATGTTAGCACACGGATTTCTGGAGATTAGATCGACCGTCTCCGTTCGGCCCCAAATTTTGGCTGTGCGCAGCCTGCGGGGCCTGGTGACGGGCGCCCTGTCATTTCTCTTGATCGGCATCACTATTTTTTGCAGAAATGACAATTTACGATTTTCTCGGTTTTCGGTGAATGTTAGCACACGAATTTCTGGAGATTTGATCGACCGTCTCCGTTCGGCCCCAAATTTTGGCTGTGCACAGCCTGCGGGGCCTGGTGACGGGCGCCCTGTCATTTCTTTTGATCGGCATCACTATTTTTCAAACAAATGACAATTTACGATTTTCTCGATTTTCGGTGTATGTTAGCCCACGGATTTCTGGAGATGTGATCGACCGTCTCCGTTCGGCCCCAAATTTTGGCTGTGCGCAGCCTGCGGGGCCTAGTGACGGGCGCCCTATCAATTCATTTGATCGGCATCACTATTTTTCGCATAAATGACAATTTACGATTTTCTCGGTTTTCGGTGAATGTTAGCCCACGAATTTCTGGAGATTTGATCGACCGCCTCCGTTCGGCCCCAAATTTTGGCCGTGCGCAGCCTGCGGGGCCTGGTGACGGGCGCCCTATCAACTCGTTTGATGGGCATCACTATTTTTCGCATAAATGACAATTTATGATTTTCTCAGTTTTCTGTGTATGTTAGCACACGGATTTCTGGAGATTTGATCGACCGTCTCCGTTCGGCCCCAAATTTTGGCTGTGCACGGCCTGCGGGGCCTGGTGACGGGAGCCCTGTCATTTCTTTTGATCCGCTGTTACACCCCGTAAATTTCTAGCATATAGATGGCCTATTCGCGTGTTGGTTAAGAGTATTTGAAATACATACATGCTAGAAAAAGGCACGGGGAAAGATTGGACAAGCGGCAAGTCGGCACGTCGCAAGGCAAAATGCGACTTATAAAGCGCATTCCAGGAATGCAACTTATAAATCGCGTTCCTGAAATGCGACTTATAAGTCGCATTCCTGAAATGCGACTTATAAGTCGCATTCACTGGAGGCGATTTATTGTTTCTATTATATATAAGCCCCACTTCGGTTTTAAATCAATTCATTACGGTAATCAGTAAGGAATCAGTATAGTACAGAAAGTGATCAGAATTTAGATAGTCCTATCATTTCGTTTGATCGGCATCACTATTTTTTGCATAAACGAGAATTTACGATTTTCGCGATTTTTGGTATGTGTTAGCTCTTTATTAACAAAATAAGAACTGCCGAGATGCAAGTCTTTTGATGAGATCTTACATAATGTTGTTAAAACTGTAATATAATCGACGGAAAAATAGTTTATTAGAGGCATATTATATAAATGATCATAACTTTGGGCTGGATTATCCGTTTTACGCGATTTTTTTTTCCATTTTGTGTATTTTTTCGAGATCTATCTCGACAAACTGCCGACAGGCGGTTTGGCCGAGCCATTTTTCTAAAATATGCCTCTATCGCACTCATTTCAACATATTTCCCGATATGGGTGACAATTTTAATTTAAAAACTGGTCCTAACGACCCACCACAACCGACACCACCATGGCAAGCGACCATGGTAGGCCAGCACTACCACCACTAATCTCTAGGATTTTATTTATATCATAAGGATAAGCATAGGTGTTTTAGTTTAAATTTTCTATCGCTGGGCATTCATCGATGGGCGTTGGGTCTCGACATAGGTTAGCATGTGACATCCGATGTCGTCCGGTCTGTCGAGACTAGCATAGTGCGCCTATGTTGCTAACTTTCAAACTTTTCAGTGCGTGTTAGCCCAGGGATTTCTGGATATTTGATCGACCGCCTCCGTTCGGCCCCAAATTTTGGCGGTGCACAGCCCGCGGGGCCTGGTGACGGGCGCCCTATCATTTCGTTTGATCGGCATCACTATTTTTTGCATAAATGAGAATTTACGATTTTCTCGATTTTCGGTGTATGTTAGCACACGGATTTTTCGAGATTCAATCGACCGCCTCCGTTCGGCCCCAAATTTTGGCTGTGCGCAGCCTGCGGGGCCTGGTGACGGGCGCCCTGTCATTTCTTTTGATCGGCATCACTATTTTTTGCAGAGATGACAATTTACGATTTTCTCGGTTTTCGGTGAATATTAGCCCACGGATTTTTCGAGATTCGATCGACAGCCTCCGTTCGGCCCCAAATTTTGGCTGTGCGCAGCCTGCGGGGCCTGGTGACGGGCGCCCTGTCATTTATTTTGATCGGCATCACTATTTTTCAAACAAATGACAATTTACGATTTTCTCGATTTTCGGTGTATGTTAGCCCACGGATTTTTGGAGATGTGATCGACCGTCTCCGTTTGGCCCCAAATTTTGGCTGTGCGCAGCCTGCGAGGCCTAGTGACGGGTGCCCTATCATTTCATTCGATCGGCATCACTATTTTTTGCATAAATGAAAATTTACGATTTTCTCGGTTTTCGGTGAATGTTAGCCCACGGATTTCTGGAGATTTGATCGACCGCCTCCGTTCGCCCCCAAATTTTGGCCGTGCGCAGCCTGCGGGGCCTGGTGACGGGCGCCCTATCAACTCGTTTGATGGGCATCACTATTTTTCGCATAAATGATAATTTACGATTTTCTCAGTTTTCGGTGTATGTTAGCACACGGATTTCTGGAGATTTGATCGACCGTCTCCGTTCGGCCCCAAATTTTGGCTGTGTACGGCCTGCGTGGCCTGGTGACGGGCGCCCTGTCATTTCTTTTGATCCGCTGTTACACCCCGTAAATTTCTAGCATATAGATGGCCTATTCGCGTGTTGGTTAAGAGTATTTGAAATACATACATGCTAGAAAAAGGCACGGGGAAAGATTGGACATGCGGCAAGTCGGCGCGTCACAAGGCAAAATGCGACTTATAAAATGCATTCCAGGAATGCGACTTATAAATCGCATTCCTGATATGCGACTTATAAGTCGCATTCACTGAATGCGATTTATTGTTTCTATTATATATAAGCCCCACTTCGGTTTTAAATCAATTCATTACGGTAATCAGTAAGGAATCAGTATAGTACAGAAAGTGATCAGAATTTAGATAGTCCTATCATTTCGTTTGATTGGCATCACTATTTTTTGCATAAACGAGAATTTACGATTTTCGCGATTTTTGGTATGTGTTAGCTCTTTATTAACAAAATAAGAACTGCCGAGATGCAAGTCTTTTGATGAGATCTTACATAATGTTGTTAAAACTGTAATATAATCGACGGAAAAATAGTTTATTAGAGGCATATTATATAAATGATCATAACTTTGGGCTGGATTATCCGTTTTACGCGATTTGTTTTTTCATTTTGTGTATTTTTTCGAGATCTATCTCGACAAACGGCCGAAAGGCGGTTTGGCCGAGCCATTTTTCTAAAATATGCCTCTATCGCACTCATTTCAACATATTTCCCGATATGGGTGACAATTTTAATTTAAAAACTGGTCCTAACGACCCACCACAACCGACACCACCATGGCAAGCGACCATGGTAGGCCAGCACTACCACCACTAATCTCTAGGATTTTATTTATATCATAAGGATAAGCATAGGTGTTTTAGTTTAAATTTTCTATCGCTGGGCATTCATCGATGGGCGTTGGGTCTCGACATAGGTTAGCATGTGACATCCGATGTCGTCCGGTCTGTCGAGACTAGCATAGTGCGCCTATGTTGCTAACTTTCAAACTTTTCAGTGCGTGTTAGCCCAGGGATTTCTGGATATTTGATCGACCGCCTCCGTTCGGCCCCAAATTTTGGCTGTGCACAACCCGCGGGGCCTGGTGATGGGCGCCCTATCATTTCGTTTGATCGGCATCACTATTTTCGCATAAATGAGAATTTACGATTTTCTCGATTTTCGGTGTATGTTAGCACACGGATTTTTCGAGATTCAATCGACCGCCTCCGTTCGGCCCCAAATTTTGGCTGTGCGCAGCCTGCGGGGCCTGGTGACGGGCGCCCTGTCATTTCTTTTGATCGGCATCACTATTTTTTGCAGAAATGACAATTTACGATTTTCTCGGTTTTCGGTGAATGTTAGCCCACGGATTTTTCGAGATTCGATCGACAGCCTCCGTTCGGCCCAAAATTTTGGTTGTGCGCAGCCTGCGGGGCCTGGTGACGGGCGCCCTGTCATTTCTTTTGATCGGCATCACTATTTTTCAAACAAATGACAATTTACGATTTTCTCGATTTTCGGTGTATGTTAGCCCACGGATTTTTGGAGATGTGATCGACCGTCTCCGTTTGGCCCCAAATTTTGGCTGTGCGCAGCCTGCGGGGCCTAGTGACGGGCGCCCTATCATTTCATTCGATCGGCATCACTATTTTTTGCATAAATAAAAATTTACGATTTTCTCGATTTTCGGTGAATAACGCCCACAGATTTCTGGAGATTCGATCGACCGCCTCCGTTCGCCCCCAAATTTTGGTCGTGCGCAGCCTGTGGGGCCTGGTGACGGGCGCCCTATCAACTCGTTTGATGGGCATCACTATTTTTCGCATAAATGACAATTTACGATTTTCTCGGTTTTCGGTGTATGTTAGCCCACGGATTTTTGGAGATGTGATCGACCGTCTCCGTTTGGCCTAAAATTTTTGCTGTGCGCAGCCTGCGGGGCCTGGTAACGGGCGCCCTGTCATTTCGTTTGATCGGCATCACTATTTTTCAAACAAATGACAATTTACGATTTTCTCGATTTTCGGTGTATGTTAGCCCACGGATTTTTGGAGATGTGATCGACCGTCTCCGTTTGCCCCCAAATTTTGGCTGTGCGCAGCCTGCGGGGCCTGGTGACGGGCGCCCTATCATTTCTTTTGATCGGCATCACTATTTTTCAAACAAATGATAATTTACGATTTTCTCGATTTTCGGTGTATGTTAGCCCACGGATTTTTGGAGATGTGATCGACCGTCTCCGTTTGGCCCCAAATTTTGGCTGTGCGCAGCCTGCAGGGCCTGGTGACGGGCGCCCTATCATTTCGTTTGATCGGCATCACTACTTTTCGCATAAATGAGAATTTATGATTTTCTCGATTTTCGGTGTATGTTAGCACACGGATTTTTCGAGATTCAATCGACCGCCTCCGTTCGGCCCCAAATTTTGGCTGTGCGCAGCCTGCGGGGCCTGGTGACGGGCGCCCTGTCATTTCTTTTGATCGGCATCACTATTTTTTGCAGAAATGACAATTTACGATTTTCTCGGTTTTCGGTGCATGTTAGCCCACGGATTTTTCGTGATTCGATCGACCGCCTCCGTTCGGCCCCAAATTTTGGCTGTGCGAAGCCTGCGGGGCCTGGTGACGGGCGCCTTGTCATTTCGTTTGATCGGCATCACTATTTTTCAAGCAAATGACAATTTACGATTTTCTCGATTTTCGGTGTATGTTTGCCCACGGATTTTTGGAGATGTGATCGACCGTCTCCGTTTGGCCCCAAATTTTGGCTGTGCGCAGCCTGCGGGGCCTAGTGACGGGCGCTCTATCAATTCGTTTGATCGGCATCACTATTTTTTGCGTAAATGACAATTTACGATTTTCTCGATTTTCGGTGAATGTTAGCCCACGGATTTTTCGAGATTCGATCGACCGTCTCCGTTCGGCCCCAAATTTTGGCTGTGCGCAGCCTGCGGGGCCTGGTGACGGGCGCCCTGTGATTTCTTTTGATCGGCATCACTATTTTTCGCATAAATAACAATTTACGATTTTCTCGGTTTTCGGAGAATGTTAGCACACGGATTTTTCGAGATTCAATCGACCGCCTCCGTTCGCCCCAAATTTTGGCTGTGCGCAGCCTGCGGGGCCTGGTGACGGGCGCCCTGTCATTTCTTTTGATCGGCATCACTATTTTTTGCAGAAATGACAATTTACGATTTTCTCGGTTTTCGGTGCATGTTAGCCCACGGATTTTTCGTGATTCGATCGACCGCCTCCGTTCGGCCCCAAATTTTGGCTGTGCGAAGCCTGCGGGGCCTGGTGACGGGCGCCTTGTCATTTCGTTTGATCGGCATCACTATTTTTCAAGCAAATGACAATTTACGATTTTCTCGATTTTCGGTGTATGTTTGCCCACGGATTTTTGGAGATGTGATCGACCGTCTCCGTTTGGCCCCAAATTTTGGCTGTGCGTAGCCTGCGGGGCCTAGTGACGGGCGCTCTATCAATTCGTTTGATCGGCATCACTATTTTTTTCGTAAATGACAATTTACGATTTTCTCGATTTTCGGTGAATGTTAGCCCACGGATTTTTCGAGATTCGATCGACCGCCTCCGTTCGGCCCCAAATTTTGGCTGTGCGCAGCCTGCGGGGCCTGGTGACGGGTGCCCTGTCATTTCTTTTGATCGGCATCACTATTTTTCAAACAAATGACAATTTATGATTTTCTCGATTTTCGGTGTATGTTAGCCCACGGATTTTTGGAGATGTGATCGACCGTTTCCGTTTGGCCCCAAATTTTGGCTGTGCGCAGCCTGCGGGGCCTAGTGGCGGGCGCCCTATCATTTCATTCGATCGACATCACTATTTTTTGCATAAATGAAAATTTACGATTTTCTCGATTTTCGGTGAATGTTAGCCCACGGATTTCTGGAGATTCGATCGCCCGCCTCCGTTCGCCCCTAAATTTTGGTCGTGCGCAGCCTGTGGGGCCTGGTGACGGGCGCCCTATCAACTCGTTTGATGGGCATCACTATTTTTCGCATAAATGACAATTTACGATTTTCTCGGTTTTCGGTGTATGTTAGCCCACGGATTTTTGGAGATGTGATCGACCGTCTCCGTTTGGCCTCAAATTTTTGCTGTGCGGGGCCTGGTGATGGGCGCCCTATCATTTCGTTTGATCCGCTGTTACACCCCGTAAATTTCTAGCATATAGATGGCCTATTCGCGTGTTGGTTAAGAGTATTTGAAATACATACATGCTACAAAAAGGCACGGGGAAAGATTGGACAACCGGCAAGTCGGCGCGTCGCAAGGCAAAATGCGACTTATAAAACGCATTCCAGGAATGCGACTTATGAATCGTTTTCCTGAAATGCGACTTATAAGTCGTATTCACTGAATGCGATTTATTGTTTCTATTATATATAAGCCCCACTTCGGTTTTAAATCAATTCATTACGGTAATCAGTAAGGAATCAGTATAGTACAGAAAGTGATCAGAATTTAGATAGTCCTATCATTTCGTTTGATCGGCATCACTATTTTTTGCATAAACGAGAATTTACGATTTTCGCGATTTTTGGTATGTGTTAGCTCTATATTAACAAAATAAGAACTGCCGAGATGCAAGTCTTTTGATGAGATCTTACATAATGTTGTTAAAACTGTAATATAATCGACGGAAAAATAGTTTATTAGAGGCATATTATATAAATGATCATAACTTTGGGCTGGATTATCCGTTTTACGTGATTTTGTTTTTCATTTTGTGTATTTTTTTCGAGATCTATCTCGACAAACGGCCGAAAGGCGGTTTGGCCGAGCCATTTTTCTAAAATATGCCTCTATCGCACTCATTTCAACATATTTCCCGATATGGGTGACAATTTTAATTTAAAAACTGGTCCTAACGACCCACCACAACCGACACCACCATGGCAAGCGACCATGGTAGGCCAGCACTACCACCACTAATCTCTAGGATTTTATTTATATCATAAGGATAAGCATAGGTGTTTTAGTTTAAATTTTCTATCGCTGGGCATTCATCGATGGGCGTTGGGTCTCGACATAGGTTAGCATGTGACATCCGATGTCGTCCGGTCTGTCGAGACTAGCATAGTGCGCCTATGTTGCTACCTTTCAAACTTTTCAGTGCGTGTTAGCCCAGGGATTTCTGGATATTTGATCGACCGCCTCCGTTCGGCCCCAAATTTTGGCCGTGCGCAGCCTGCGGGGCCTGGTGATGGGCGCCCTGTCAACCCGTTTGATGGGCATCACTATTTTTCGCATAAATGAATATTTACGATTTTCTCGATTTTCGGTGTATGTTAGCCCACGGATTTTTGGAGATGTGATCGACCGTCTCCGTTCGGCCTCAAATTTTGGCTGTGCGCAGCCTGCGGGGCCTAGTGACGGGCGCTCTATCAATTCGTTTGATCGGCATCACTATTTTTCTCATAAATGACAATTTACGATTTTCTCAGTTTTCGGTGAATGTTAGCCCACGGATTTCTGGAGATTTGATCGACCGTCTCCGTTCGGCCCCAAATTTTGGCTGTGCGCAGCCTGCGGGGCCTGGTGACGGGCGCCCTGTGATTTCTTTTGATCGGCATCACTATTTTTCGCATAAATGACAATTTACGATTTTCTCGGTTTTCGGTGAATGTTAGCCCACGGATTTCTGGAGATTTGATCGACCGCCTCCGTTCGGCCCCAAATTTTGGCCGTGCATAGCCTGCGGGGCCTGGTGACGGGCGCCCTGTCAACTCGTTTGATGGGCATCACTATTTTTTGCATAAATGACAATTTACGATTTTCTCGATTTTCGGTGTATGTTAGCCCACGGATTTCTGGAGATGTGATCGACCGTCTCCGTTCGGCCCCAAATTTTGGCTGTGTGCAGCCTGCGGGGCCTAGTGACGGGCGCTCTATCAATTCGTTTGATCGACATCACTATTTTTTGCATAAATGACAATTTACGATTTTCTCGGTTTTCGGTGAATGTTAGCCCACGGATTTCTGGAGATTTGATCGACCGCCTCCGTTCGGCCCCAAATTTTAGCCGTGCGCAGCCTGCGGGGCCTGGTGACGGGCGCCCTGTCAACTCGTTTGATGGGCATCACTATTTCTCGCATAAATGACAATTTACAATTTTCTCGGTTTTCGGTGTATGTTAGCACACGGATTTCTGGAGATTTGATCGACCGTCTCCGTTCGGCCCCAAATTTTGGCTGTGCGCAGCCTGCGGGGCCTGGTGACGGGCGCCCTGTCATTTCTCTTGATCGGCATCACTATTTTTTGCAGAAATGACAATTTACGATTTTCTCGGTTTTCGGTGAATGTTAGCCCACGGATTTCTGGAGATTTGATCGACCGTCTCCGTTCGGCCCCAAATTTTAGCTGTGCGCAGCCTGCGGGGCCTAGTGACGGGCGCTCTATCAATTCGTTTGATCGGCATCACTATTTTTTGCATAAATGACAATTTACGATTTTCTCGATTTTCGGTGTATGTTAGCCCACGAATTTCTGGAGATGTGATCGACCGTCTCCGTTCGGCCCCAAATTTTGGCTGTGCGCAGCCTGCGGGGCCTGGTGACG
Source organism: Datura wrightii (assembly GCA_035772735.1). Taxonomy (NCBI): domain Eukaryota; kingdom Viridiplantae; phylum Streptophyta; class Magnoliopsida; order Solanales; family Solanaceae; genus Datura; species Datura wrightii. The sequence continues at coordinate 200,764,560 of JASDFA010000018.1, read as the reverse complement.
GGCGCCCTGTCATTTCTTTTGATCGGCATCACTATTTTTCAAACAAATGACAATTTACGATTTTCTCGATTTTCGGTGTATGTTAGCCCACGGATTTCTGAAGATGTGATCGACCGTCTCCGTTCGGCCCCAAATTTTGGCTGTGCGCAGCCTGCGGGGCCTAGTGACGGGCGCTCTATCAATTCGTTTGATCGGCATCACTATTTTTCGCATAAATGACAATTTACGATTTTCTCGGTTTTCGGTGAATGTTAGCCCACGGATTTCTGGAGATTTGATCGACCGCCTCCGTTCGGCCCCAAATTTTGGCCGTGCGCAGCCTGCGGGTCCTGGTGACGGGCGCCCTGTCAACCCGTTTTATGGGCATCACTATGTTTTGCATAAATGACAATTTACGATTTTCTCAGTTTTCGGTGAATGTTAGCCCACGGATTTCTGGAGATTTGATCGACCGCCTCCGTTCGACCCAAAATTTTGGCCGTGCGCAGCCTGCGGGGCCTGGTGACGGGCGCCCTGTCAGCTCGTTTGATGGGCATCACTATTTTTCGCATAAATGACAATTTACGATTTTCTCGATTTTCGGTGTATGTTAGCCCACGGATTTCTGGAGATGTGATCGACCGTCTCCGTTCGGCCCCAAATTTTGGCTGTGCACAGCCTGCGGGGCCTAGTGATGGGCGCTCTATCAATTCGTTTGATCGGCATCACTATTTTTTGCATAAATGACAATTTACGATTTTCTCGGTTTTCGGTGTATGTTAGCACACGGATTTCTGGAGATTTGATCGACCGTCTCCGTTCGGCCCCAAATTTTGGCTGTGCGCAGCCTGCGGGGCCTGGTGACGGGCGCCCTGTCATTTCTCTTGATCGGCATCACTATTTTTTGCAGAAATGACAATTTACGATTTTCTCGGTTTTCGGTGAATGTTAGCCCACGGATTTCTGGAGATTTGATCGACCGCCTCCGTTCGGCCCCAAATTTTGGCCGTGCGCAGCATGCGGGGCCTGGTGACGGGCGCCCTGTCAACTCGTTTTATGGGCATCACTATTTTTCGCATAAATGACAATTTACGATTTTCTCGGTTTTCGGTGTATGTTAGCACACGGATTTCTGGAGATTTGATCGACCGTCTCCGTTCGGCCCCAAATTTTGGCTGTGCACGGCCTGCGTGGCCTGGTGACGGGCGCCCTGTCATTTCTTTTGATCCGCTGTTACACCCCGTAAATTTCTAGCATATAGATGGCCTATTCGCGTGTTGGTTAAGAGTATTTGAAATACATACATGCTAGAAAAAGGCACGGGGAAAGATTGGACAAGCGGCAAGTCGGCGCGTCGCAAGGCAAAATGCGACTTATAAAACGCATTCCAGGAATGCGACTTATAAATCGCATTCCTGAAATGCGACTTATAAAACGCATACCAGGAATGCGACTTATATATAAGCCCCACTTCGGTTTTAAATCAATTCATTACGGTAATCAGTAAGGAATCAGTATAGTACAGAAAGTGATCAGAATTTAGATAGTCCTATCATTTCGTTTGATCGGCATCACTATTTTTTGCATAAACGAGAATTTACGATTTTCGCGATTTTTGGTATGTGTTAGCTCTTTATTAACAAAATAAGAACTGCTGAAATCACAGGGCCTGGTGACGGGCGCCCTGTGATTTCTCTTGATCGGCATCACTATTTTTCGCAGAAATGACAATTTATGATTTTCTCGATTTTCGGTGTATGTTAGCCCACGGATTTTTGGAGATGTGATCGACCGTCTCCGTTCGGCCTCAAATTTTGGCTGTGCGCAGCCTGCGGGGCCTAGTGACGGGCGCTCTATCAATTCGTTTGATAGGCATCACTATTTTTCTCATAAATGACAATTTATGATTTTCTCAGTTTTTGGTGAATGTTAGCCCACGGATTTCTGGAGATTTGATCGACCGTCTCCGTTCGGCCCCAAATTTTGGCTGTGCGTAGCCTGCGGGGCCTGGTGACGGGCGCCCTGTGATTTCTTTTGATCGGCATCACTATTTTTCGCATAAATGACAATTTACGATTTTCTCGGTTTTCGGTGAATGTTAGCCCACGGATTTCTGGAGATTTGATCGACCGCCTCCGTTCGACCCAAAATTTTGGCCGTGCGCAGCCTGCGGTGCCTGGTGACGGGCGCCCTGTCAGCTCGTTTGATGGGCATCACTATTTTTCGCATAAATGACAATTTACGATTTTCTCGATTTTCGGTGTATGTTAGCCCACGGATTTCTGGAGATGTGATCGACCGTCTCCGTTCGGCCCCAAATTTTGGCTGTGCGCAGCCTGCAGGGCCTAGTGATGGGCGCTCTATCAATTCATTTGATCGGCATCACTATTTTTTGCATAAATGACAATTTATGATTTTCTCGGTTTTCGGTGTATGTTAGCACACGGATTTCAGGAGATTTGATCGACCGTCTCCGTTCGGCCCCAAATTTTGGCTGTGCGCAGCCTGCGGGGCCTGGTGACGGGCGCCCTGTCATTTCTCTTGATCGGCATCACTATTTTTTGCAGAAATGACAATTTACGATTTTCTCGGTTTTCGGTGAATGTTAGCCCACGGATTTCTGGAGATTTGATCGACCGCCTCCGTTCGGCCCCAAATTTTGGCCGTGCGCAGCATGCGGGGCCTGGTGACGGGCGCCCTGTCAACTCGTTTGATGGGCATCACTATTTTTCGCATAAATGACAATTTACGATTTTCTCGGTTTTCGGTGTATGTTAGCACACGGATTTCTGGAGATTTGATCGACCGTCTCCGTTCGGCCTCAAATTTTGGCTGTACGCAGCCTGCGGGGCCTAGTGACGGGCGCTCTATCAATTCGTTTGATCGGCATCACTATTTTTCGCATAAATGACAATTTACGATTTTCTCGGTTTTCGGTGAATGTTAGCCCACGGATTTCTGGAGATTTGATCGACCGCCTCCGTTCGGCCCCAAATTTTGGCCGTGCGCAGCCTGCGGGGCCAGGTGACGGGCGCCCTGTCAACTCGTTTGATGGGCATCACTATTTTTCGCATAAATGACAATTTACGATTTTCTCGGTTTTCGGTGTATGTTAGCACACGGATTTCTGGAGATTTGATCGACCGTCTCCGTTCGGCCCCAAATTTTGGCTGTGCGCAGCCTGCGGGGCCTGGTGACGGGCGCCCTGTCATTTCTCTTGATCGGCATCACTATTTTTTGCAGAAATGACAATTTATGATTTTCTCAATTTTCGGTGAATGTTAGCCCACGGATTTCTGGAGATTTGATCGACCGCCTCCGTTCGGCCCCAAATTTTGGCCGTGCGCAGCCTGCGGGGCCTGGTGACGGGCGCCCTGTCAACTCGTTTGATGGGCATCACTATTTTTTGCATAAATGACAATTTACGATTTTCTCGATTTTCGGTGTATGTTAGCCCACGGATTTCTGGAGATGTGATCGACCGTCTCCGTTCGGCCCCAAATTTTGGCTGTGCGCAGCCTGCGGGGCCTAGTGACGGGCGCTCTATCAATTCGTTTGATCGGCATCACTATTTTTCGCATAAATGACAATTTACGATTTTCTCGGTTTTCGGTGAATGTTAGCCCACGGATTTCTGGAGATTTGATCGACCGCCTCCGTTCGGCCCCAAATTTTGGCCGTGCGCAGCCTGCGGGGCCTGGTGTCGGGCGCCCTGTCAACTCGTTTGATGGGCATCACTATTTTTCGCATAAATGACAATTTACGATTTTTTTGGTTTTCGGTGTATGTTAGCACACGGATTTCTGGAGATTTGATCGACCGTCTCCGTTCGGCCCCAAATTTTGGCTGTGCGCAGCCTGCGGGGCCTGGTGACGGGCGCCCTGTCATTTCTCTTGATCGGCATCACTATTTTTTGCAGAAATGATAATTTACGATTTTCTCGGTTTTCGGTGAATGTTAGCACACGGATTTCTGGAGATTTGATCGACCGCCTCCGTTCGACCCAAAATTTTGGCCGTGCGCAGCCTGCGGGGCCTGGTGACGGGCGCCCTGTCAGCTCGTTTGATGGGCATCACTATTTTTCGCATAAATGACAATTTACGATTTTCTCGATTTTCGGTGTATGTTAGCCCACGGATTTCTGGAGATGTGATCGACCGTCTCCGTTCGGCCCCAAATTTTGGCTGTGCGCAGCCTGCGGGGCCTAGTGATGGGCGCTCTATCAATTCGTTTGATCGGCATCACTATTTTTTGCATAAATGACAATTTACGATTTTCTCGGTTTTCGGTGTATGTTAGCACACGGATTTCTGGAGATTTGATCGACCGTCTCCGTTCGGCCCCAAATTTTGGCTGTGCGCAGCCTGCGGGGCCTGGTGACGGGCGCCCTGTCATTTCTCTTGATCGGCATCACTATTTTTTGCAGAAATGACAATTTACGATTTTCTCGGTTTTCGGTGAATGTTAGCCCACGGATTTCTGGAGATTTGATCGACCGCCTCCGTTCGGCCCCAAATTTTGGCCGTGCGCAGCATGCGGGGCCTGGTGACGGGCGCCCTGTCAACTCGTTTTATGGGCATCACTATTTTTCGCATAAATGACAATTTACGATTTTCTCGGTTTTCGGTGTATGTTAGCACACGGATTTCTGGAGATTTGATCGACCGTCTCCGTTCGGCCCCAAATTTTGGCTGTGCACGGCCTGCGTGGCCTGGTGACGGGCGCCCTGTCATTTCTCTTGATCGGCATCACTATTTTTTGCAGAAATGACAATTTACGATTTTCTCGGTTTTCGGTGAATGTTAGCCCACGGATTTCTGGAGATTTGATCGACCGCCTCCGTTCGGCCCCAAATTTTGGCCGTGCGCAGCCTGCGGGGCCTGGTGATGGGTGCCCTGTCAACTCGTTTGACGGGCATCACTATTTTTCGCATAAATGACAATTTACGATTTTCTCGATTTTCGGTGTATGTTAGCCCACGGATTTCTGGAGATGTGATCGACCGTCTCCGTTCGGCCCCAAATTTTGGCTGTGCGCAGCCTGCGGGGCCTACTGACGGGCGCTCTATCAATTCGTTTGATCGGCATCACTATTTTTCGCATAAATGATAATTTACGATTTTCTCGGTTTTCGGTGAATGTTAGCCCACGGATTTATGGAGATTTGATCGACCGCCTCCGTTCGGCTCCAAATTTTGGCCGTGCGCTGCCTGCGGGTCCTGGTGACGGGAGCCCTGTCAACCCGTTTGATGGGCATCACTATTTTTCGCATAAATGAAAATTTACGATTTTCTCGGTTTTCGGTGTATGTTAGCACACGGATTTCTGGAGATTTGATCGACCGTCTCCGTTCGGCCCCAAATTTTGGCTGTGCATAGCCTGCGGGGCCTGGTGACGGGCGCCCTGTCATTTCTCTTGATCGGCATCACTATTTTTTGCAGAAATGACAATTTACGATTTTCTCGGTTTTCGGTGAATGTTAGCACACGGATTTCTGGAGATTTGATCGACCGTCTCCGTTCGGCCCCAAATTTTGGCTGTGCGCAGCCTGCGGGGCCTGGTGACGGGCGCCCAGTCATTTCTTTTGATCGGCATCACTATTTTTCAAACAAATGACAATTTACGATTTTCTCGATTTTCGGTGTACGTTAGCCCACGGATTTCTGAAGATGTGATCGACCGTCTCCGTTCGGCCCCAAATTTTGGCTGTGCGCAGCCTGCGGGGCCTAGTGACGGGCGCTCTATCAATTCGTTTGATCGGCATCACTATTTTTCTCATAAATGACAATTTACGATTTTCTCAGTTTTCGGTGAATGTTAGCCTACGGATTTCTGGAGATTTGATCGACCGCCTCCGTTCGGCCCCAAATTTTGGCCGTGCGCAGCCTGCGGGGCCTGGTGACGGGTGCCCTGTCAACACGTTTGATGGGCATCACTATTTTTCGCATAAATGACAATTTACGATTTTCTCAATTTTCGGTGTATGTTAGCCCACGGATTTCTGGAGATGTGATCGACCGTCTCCGTTCGGCCCCAAATTTTGGCTGTGCGCAGCCTGCGCGGCCTAGTGACGCTATCAATTCGTTTGATCGGCATCACTATTTTTCTCATAAATGACAATTTACGATTTTCTCAGTTTTCGGTGAATGTTAGCCCACGGATTTCTGGAGATTTGATCGACCGTCTCCGTTCGGCCCCAAATTTTGGTCGTGCGTAGCCTGCGGGTCCTGGTGACGGGCGCCCTGTCAACTCGTTTGATGGGCATCACTATTTTTCGCATAAATGACAATTTACGATTTTCTCAGTTTTCGGTGAATGTTAGCCCACGGATTTCTGGAGATTTGATCGACCGTCTCCGTTCGGCCCCAAATTTTGGCTGTGCGCAGCCTGCGGGGCCTAGTGACGGGTGCTCTATCAATTCGTTTGATCGGCATCACTATTTTTCGCATAAATGACAATTTACGATTTTCTCAGTTTTCGGTGAATGTTAGCCCACCGATTTCTGGAGATTTGATCGACCGTCTCCGTTCGGCCCCAAATTTTGGCTGTGCGCAGCCTGCGGGGCCTAGTGACGGGCGCTCTATCAATTCGTTTGATCGGCATCACTATTTTTCTCATAAATGACAATTTACGATTTTCTCAGTTTTCGGTGAATGTTAGCGCACGGATTTCTGGAGATTTGATCGACCGCCTCCGTTCGGCCCCAAATTTTGGCCGTGCGCAGCCTGCGGGGCCTGGTGACGGGCGCCCTGTCATTTCTCTTGATCGGCATCACTATTTTTTGCAGAAATGATAATTTACGATTTTCTCGGTTTTCGGTGAATGTTAGCACACGGATTTCTGGAGATTTGATCGACCGCCTCCGTTCGACCCAAAATTTTGGCTGTGCGCAGCCTGCGGGGCCTGGTGACGGGCGCAAAACTGTAATATAATCGACGGAAAAATAGTTTATTAGAGGCATATTATATAAATGATCATAACTTTGGGCTGGATTATCCGTTTTACGCGATTGTTTTTTTCATTTTGTGTATTTTTTCGAGATCTATCTCGACAAACTGCCGAAAGGCGGTTTGGCCGAGCCATTTTTCTAAAATATGCCTCTATCGCACTCATTTCAACATATTTCCCAATATGGGTGACAATTTTAATTTAAAAACTGGTCCTAACGACCCACCACAACCGACACCACCATGGCAAGCGACCATGGTAGGCCAGCACTACCACCACTAATATCTAGGATTTTATTTATATCATAAGGATAAGCATAGGTGTTTTAGTTTAAATTTTCTATCGCTGGGCATTCATCGATGGGCGTTGGGTCTCGACATAGGTTAGCATGTGACATCCGATGTCGTCCGGTCTGTCGAGACTAGCATAGTGCGCCTATGTTGCTAACTTTCAAACTTTTCAGTGCGTGTTAGCCCAGGGATTTCTGGATATTTGATCGACCGCCTCCGTTCGGCCCCAAATTTTGGCCGTGCGCAGCCTGCGGGGCCTGGTGACGGGCGCCCTGTCAACTCGTTTGATGGGCATCACTATTTTTCGCATAAATGACAATTTACGATTTTCTCGGTTTTCGGTGTATGTTAGCACACGGATTTCTGGAGATTTGATCGAACGTCTCCGTTCGGCCCCAAATTTTGGCTGTGCGCAGCCAGCGGGGCCTGGTGACGGGCGCGCTGTCATTTCTTTTGATCGGCATCACTATTTTTTGCAGAAATGACAATTTACGATTTTCTCGGTTTTCGGTGAATGTTAGCACACGGATTTCTGGAGATTTGATCGACCGTCTCCGTTCGGCCCCAAATTTTGGCTGTGCGCAGCCTGCGGGGCCTGGTGACGGGCGCCCTGTCATTTCTTTTGATCGGCATCACTATTTTTCAAACAAATGACAATTTATGATTTTCTCGATTTTCGGTGTATGTTAGCCCACGGATTTCTGGAGATGTGATCGACCGTCTCCGTTCGGCTCCAAATTTTGGCCGTGCGCAGCCTGCGGGGCCTAGTGACGGGCGCTCTATCAATTCGTTTGATCGGCATCACTATTTTTCGCATAAATGACAATTTACGATTTTCTCGGTTTTCGGTGAATGTTTGCCCACGAATTTCTGGAGATTTGATCGACCGCCTCCGTTCGGCCCCAAATTTTGGCTGTGCGCAGCCTGCGGGGCCTGGTGACGGGCGCCCTGTCATTTCTTTTGATCGGCATCACTATTTTTTGCAGAAATGACAATTTACGATTTTCTCGGTTTTCGGTGAATGTTAGCACACGGATTTCTGGAGATTTGATCGACCGACTCCGTTCGGCCCCAAATTTTGGCTGTGCGCAGCCTGCGGGGCCTGATGACTTGCGCCCTGTCATTTCTTTTGATCGGCATCACTATTTTTCAAACAAATGACAATTTACGATTTTCTCGATTTTCGGTGTATGTTAGCCCACGGATTTTTGGAGATGTGATCGACCGTCTCCGTTCGGCCCCAAATTTTGGCTGTGCGCAGCCTGCGGGGCCTAGTGACGGGCGCTCTATCAATTCGTTTGATCGGCATCACTATTTTTTGCATAAATGACAATTTACGATTTTCTCGGTTTTCGGTGAATGTTAGCCCACGGATTTCTGGAGATTTGATCGACCGCCTCCGTTCGGCCCCAAATTTTGGCCGTGCGCAGCCTGCGGGGCCTGGTGACGGGCGCCCTGTCAACTCGTTTGATGGGCATCACTATTTTTCGTATAAATGACAATTTACGATTTTCTCGGTTTTCGGTGTATGTTAGCACACGGATTTCTGGAGATTTGATCGACCGTCTCCGTTCGGCCCCAAATTTTGGCTGTGCGCAGCCTGCGGGTCCTGGTGACGGGCGCGCTGTCATTTCTTTTGATCGGCATCACTATTTTATGCAGAAAAGACAATTTACGATTTTCTCGGTTTTCGGTGTATGTTAGCCCACGGATTTTTGGAGATGTGATCGACCATCTCCGTTCGGCTCCAAATTTTGGCTGTGCGCAGCCTGCGGGGCCTAGTGACAGGCGCTCTATCAATTCGTTTGATCGGCATCACTATTTTTCGCATAAATGACAATTTACGATTTTCTCGATTTTTGGTGAATGTTAGCCCACGAATTTCTGGAGATTTGATCGACCGCCTCCGTTCGGCCCCAAATTTTGGCTGTGCGCAGCCTGCGGGGCCTAGTGACGGGCGCTCTATCAATTCATTTGATCGGCATCACTATTTTTCGCATAAATGACAATTTAGGATTTTCTCGGTTTTCGGTGAATGTTAGCCCACGGATTTCTGGAGATTTGATCGACCGCCTCCGTTCGGCCCCAAATTTTGGCCCTGCGCAGCCTGCGGGGCCTGGTGACGGGCGCCCTGTCAACTCGTTTGATGGGCATCACTATTTTTCACATAAATGACAATTTATGATTTTCTCGGTTTTCGGTGTATGTTAGCACACGGATTTCTGGAGATTTGATCGACCGTCTCCATTCGGCCGCAAATTTTGGCTGTGCGCAGCCTGCGGGGCCTGGTGATGGGCGCGTTGTCATTTCTTTTGATCGGCATCACTATTTTTTTGCAGAAATGACAATTTACGATTTTCTCGGTTTTCGGTGAATGTTAGCACACAGATTTCTGGAGATTTGATCGACCGTCTCCGTTCGGCCCCAAATTTTGGCTGTGCGCAGCCTGCGGGGCCTGGTGACGGGCGCCCTGTCATTTCTTTTGATCGGCATCACTATTTTTCAAACAAATGACAATTTATGATTTTCTCGATTTTCGGTGTATGTTAGCCCACGGATTTTTGGAGATGTGATCGACCGTCTCCGTTCGGCTCCAAATTTTGGCCGTGCGCAGCCTGCGGGGCCTAGTGACGGGCGCTCTATCAATTCGTTTGATCGGCATCACTATTTTTCGCATAAATGACAATTTACGATTTTCTCGGTTTTCGGTGAATGTTAGCCCACGAATTTCTGGAGATTTGATCGACCGCCTCCGTTCGGCCCCAAATTTTGGCCGTGCGCAGCCTGCGGGGCCTGGTGACGGGCGCCCTGTCATTTCTTTTGATCGGCATCACTATTTTTCAAACAAATGACAATTTATGATTTTCTCGATTTTCGGTGTATGTTAGCCCACGGATTTTTGGAGATGTGATCGACCGTCTCCGTTCGGCCCCAAATTTTGGCTATGCGCAGCCTGCGGGGCCTAGTGACAGGCGCCCTATCATTTCGTTTGATCGGCATCACTATTTTTTACATAAATGACAATTTACGATTTTCTCGGTTTTCGGTGAATGTTAGCCCACGGATTTCTGGAGATTTGATCGACCGCCTCCGTTCGCCCCCAAATTTTGGCCGTGTGCAGCCTGCGGGGCCTGGTGACGGGCGCCCTATCAACTCGTTTGATGGGCATCACTATTTTTCGCATAAATGACAATTTACGATTTTCTCGGTTTTCGGTGTATGTTAGCCCACAGATTTTTGGAGATGTGATCGACCGTCTCCGTTTGGCCTCAAATTTTTGCTATGCGCAGCCTGCGGGGCCTGGTAACGGGCGCCCTGTCATTTCGTTTGATCGGCATCACTATTTTTCAAACAAATGACAATTTACGATTTTCTCGATTTTCGGTGTATGTTAGCCCACGGATTTTTGGAGATGTGATCGACCGTCTCCGTTTGGCCCCAAATTTTGGCTGTGCGCAGCCTGTGGGGCCTAGTGACAGGCGCCCTATCATTTCGTTTGATCGGCATCACTATTTTTTGCATAAATGACAATTTACGATTTTCTCGGTTTTCGGTGAATGTTAGCTCACGGATTTCTGGAGATTTGATCGACCGCCTCCGTTCGCCCCCAAATTTTGGCCGTGCGCGGCCTGCGGGGCCTGGTGACGGGCGCCCTATCAACTCGTTTGATGGGCATCACTATTTTTCGCATAAATGACAATTTACGTTTTTCTCGGTTTTCGGTGTATGTTAGCCCACGGATTTTTGGAGATGTGATCGACCGTCTCCGTTTGGCCCCAAATTTTGGCTGTGCGCATCCTGCAGGGCCTAGTGACGGGCGCCCTATCATTTCATTTGATCGGCATCACTATTTTTCGCATAAATGACAATTTACGATTTTCTCGGTTTTCGGTGTATGTTAGCCCACGGATTTTTGGAGATGTGATCGACCGTCTCCGTTTGGCCTCAAATTTTTGCTGTGCGCAGCCTGCGGGGCCTGGTAACGGGCGCCCTGTCATTTCGTTTGATCGGCATCACTATTTTTCAAACAAATGACAATTTACGATTTTCTCGATTTTCGGTGTATGTTAGCCCACGGATTTTTGGAGATGTGATCGACCGTCTCCGTTTGGTCCCAAATTTTGGCTGTGCGCAGCCTGCGGGGCCTAGTGACGGGCGCCCTATCATTTCATTTGATCGGCATCACTATTTTTTGCATAAATGACAATTTACGATTTTCTTGATTTTCGGTGAATGTTAGCCCACAGATTTCTGGAGATTCGATCGACCGCCTCCGTTCGCCCCCAAATTTTGGTCGTACGCAGCCTGCGGGGCCTGGTGACGGGCGCCCTATCAACTCGTTTGATGGGCATCACTATTTTTCGCATAAATGACAATTTAAGATTTTCTCGATTTTCGGTGTATGTTAGCCCACGGATTTTTGGAGATGTGATCGACCGTCTCCGTTTGGCCCCAAATTTTGGCTGTGCGCAGCCTGCAGGGCCTGGTGATGGGCGCCCTATCATTTCGTTTGATCGGCATCACTATTTTTCACATAAATGAGAATTTATGATTTTCTCGATTTTCGGTGTATGTTAGCACACGGATTTTTCGAGATTCGATCAACCGCCTCCGTTCGGCCCCAAATTTTGGCTGTACGCAGCCTGCGGGGCCTGGTGACGGGCGCCCTGTCATTTCTTTTGATCGGCATCACTATTTTTCAAACAAATGACAATTTACGATTTTCTCGATTTTCGGTGTATGTTAGCCCACGGATTTTTGGAGATGTGATCGACCGTCTCCGTTTGGCCCCAAATTTTGGCTGTGCGCAGCCTGCGGGGCCTGGTGACGGGCGCCCTATCATTTTGTTTGATCGGCATCACTATTTTTTGCATAAATGACAATTTACGATTTTCTCGATTTTCGGTGAATGTTAGCCAACGGATTTCTGGAGATTCGATCGACCGCCTCCGTTCGCCCCCAAATTTTGGTCGTGCGCAGCCTGCGGGGCCTGATGACGGGCGCCCTATCAACTCGTTTGATGGGCATCACTATTTTTCGCATAAATGACAATTTACGATTTTCTCGATTTTCGGTGTATGTTAGCCCACGAATTTTTGGAGATGTGATCGACCGTCTCCGTTTGGCCCCAAATTTTGGCTGTGCGCAGCCTGTGGGGCCTGGTGACGGGCGCCCTATCATTTCGTTTGATCGGCATCACTATTTTTTTCATAAATGACAATTTACGATTTTCTCGATATTCGGTGAATGTTAGCCCACGGATTTCTGGAGATTTGATCGACCGCCTCCGTTCGCCCCCAAATTTTGGCCGTGCGCAGCCTGCGGGGCCTGGTGACGGGCGCCCTATCATTTCGTTTGATCGGCATCACTATTTTTTCCAGAAATGACAATTTATGATTTTCTCGGTTTTCGGTGAATGTTAGCCCACGGATTTTTCGAGATTCGATCGATCGCCTCCGTTCGGCCCCAAATTTTGGCTGTGCACAGCCTGCGGGGCCTGGTGACGGGCGCCCTGTCATTTCTTTTGATCGGCATCACTATTTTTCAAACAAATGACAATTTACGATTTTCTCGATTTTTGATGTATGTTAGCCCACGGATTTTTGGAGATGTGATCGACCGTCTCCGTTTGGCCCCAAATTTTTGCTGTGCGCAGCCTGCGGGGCATAGTGACGGGCGCCCTATCATTTCATTTGATCGGCATCACTATTTTTTGCATAAATGACAATTTACGATTTTCTCGATTTTCGGTGAATGTTAGCCCACGGATTTCTGGAGATTCGATCGACCGCCTCCGTTCGCCCCCAAATTTTGGTCGTGCGCAGCCTGCGGGGCCTGGTGACGGGAGCCCTATCAACTCGTTTGATGGGCATCACTATTTTTCGCATAAATGACAATTTACGATTTTCTCGGTTTTCGGTGTGTGTTAGCCCACGGATTTTTGGAGATGTGATCGACCGTCTCCGTTTGGCCTCAAATTTTTGCTGTGCACAGCCTGCGGGGCCTGGTAACGGGCGCCCTGTCATTTCGTTTGATCGGCATCACTATTTTTCAAACAAATGACAATTTACGATTTTCTCGATTTTCGGTGTATGTTAGCCCACGGATTTTTGGAGATGTGATCGACCGTCTCCGTTTGGCCCCAAATTTTGGTTGTGCGCAGCCTGCGGGGCCTAGTGACGGGCGCCCTATCAACTCGTTTGATGGGCATCACTGTTTTTCGCATAAATGACAATTTACGATTTTCTCGGTTTTCGGTGTATGTTAGCCCACGGATTTTTGGAGATGTGATCGATCGTCTCCGTTTGGCCCCAAATTTTGGCTGTGCGCAGCCTGCGGGGCCTGGTGACGGGCGCCCTGTCATTTCTTTTGATCGGCATCACTATTTTTCAAACAAATGACAATTTACGATTTTCTCGATTTTCGGTGTATGTTAGCCCACGGATTTTTGGAGATGTGATCGACTGTCTCCGTTTGGCCCCAAATTTTGGCTGTGCACAGCCTGCAGGGCCTGGTGACGGGCGCCCTATCATTTCGTTTGATCGGCATCACTATTTTTCGCATAAATGAGAATTTATGATTTTCTCGATTTTCGGTGTATGTTAGCACACGGATTTTTCGAGATTCAATCGACCGCCTCCGTTCGGCCCCAAATTTCGGCTGTGCGCAGCCTGCGGGGCCTGGTGACGGGCGCCCTATCATTTCTTTTGATCGGCATCACTATTTTTTGCAGAAATGACAATTTACGATTTTCTCGATTTTCGGTGTATGTTAGCCCACGGATTTTTCGAGATTCGATCGACCGCCTCCGTTCGTCCCCAAATTTTGGCTGTGCATAGCCTGCGGGGCCTGGTGACGGGCGCCCTGTCATTTCTTTTGATCGGCATCACTATTTTTCAAACAAATGACAATTTACGATTTTCTCGATTTTCGGTGTATGTTTGCCCACGGATTTTTGGAGATGTGATCGACCGTCTCCGTTTGGCCCCAAATTTTGGCTGTGCGCAGCCTGCGGGGCCTAGTGACGGGCGCTCTATCAATTCGTTTGATCGGCATCACTATTTTTTGCATAAATGACAATTTACGATTTTCTCGGTTTTCGGTGAATGTTAGCCCACGGATTTCTGGAGATTTGATCGACCGCCTCTGTTCGCCCCCAAATTTTGGCCGTGCGCAGCCTGCGGGGCCTGGTGACGGGCGCCCTATCAACTCGTTTGATGGGCATCACTATTTTTCGCATAAATGACAATTTACGATTTTCTCGGTTTTTGGTGTATGTTAGCCCACGGATTTTTGGAGATGTGATCGACCGTCTCCGTTTGGCCCCAAATTTTGGCTGTGCGCAGCCTGCGGGGCCTAGTGACGGGCGCCCTATCATTTTGTTTGATCGGCATCACTATTTTTTGCATAAATGACAATTTACGATTTTCTCGGTTTTCGGTGAATGTTAGCCCACGGATTTCTGGAGATTTGATCGACCGCCTCCGTTCGCCCCCAAATTTTGGCCGTGCGCAGCCTGCGGGGCCTGGTGACGGGTGCCCTATCAACTCGTTTTATGGGCATCAGTATTTTTCGCATAAATGACAATTTACGATTTTCTCGGTTTTCGGTGTATGTTAGCCCACGGATTTTTGGAGATGTGATCGACCGTCTCCGTTTGGCCCCAAATTTTGGCTGTGCGGGGCCTGGTGACGGGCGCCCTGTCATTTTTTTTGATCGGCATCACTATTTTTCAAAAAAATGACAATTTACGATTTTCTCGATTTTCGGTGTATGTTAGCCCACGGATTTTTGGAGATGTGATCGACCGTCTCCGTTTGGCCGAGCCATTTTTCTAAAATATGCCTCTATCGCACTCATTTCAACATATTTCCCAATATGGGTGACAATTTTAATTTAAAAACTGGTCCTAACGACCCACCACAACCGACACCACCATGGCAAGCGACCATGGTAGGCCAGCACTACCACCACTAATCTCTAGGATTTTATTTATATCATAAGGATAAGCATAGGTGTTTTAGTTTAAATTTTCTATCGCTGGGCATTCATCGATGGGCGTTGGGTCTCGACATAGGTTAGCATGTGACATCCGATGTCGTCCGGTCTGTCGAGCCTAGCATAGTGCGCCTATGTTGCTAACTTTCAAACTTTTCAGTGCGTGTTAGCCCAGGGATTTCTGAATATTTGATCGACCGCCTCCGTTCGGCCCCAAATTTTGGCTGTGCACAGCCCGCGGGGCCTGGTGATGGACGCCCTATCATTTCGTTTGATCGGCATCACTATTTTTTGCAGAAATGACAATTTACGATTTTCTCAGTTTTCGGTGAATGTTAGCCCACGGATTTTTCGAGATTCGATCGACCGCCTCCGTTCGGCCCCAAATTTTGGCTGTGCACAGCCTGCGGGGCCTGGTGACGGGCGCCCTATCATTTCGTTTGATCGGCATCACTATTTTTCAAACAAATGACAATTTACAATTTTCTCGATTTTCGGTGTATGCTAGCCCACGGATTTTTGGAGATGTGATCGACCGTCTCCGTTTGGCCCCAAATTTTGGCTGTGCGCAGCCTGCGGGGCCTAGTGACGGGCGCCCTATCATTTCATTTGATCGGCATCACTATTTTTTGCATAAATGACAATTTACGATTTTCTCGATTTTCGGTGAATGTTAGCCCACGGATTTCTGGAGATTCGATCGACCGCCTCCGTTCGCCCCCAAATATTGGTCGTGCGCAGCCTGCGGGGCCTGGTGACGGGCGCCCTATCAACTCGTTTGATGGGTATCACTATTTTTTGCATAAATGACAATTTACGATTTTCTCGATTTTCGGTGTATGTTAGCCCACGGATTTTTGGAGATGTGATCGACCGTCTCCGTTTGGCCTCAAATTTTTGCTGTGCGCAGCCTGCGGGGCCTGGTAACGGGTGCCCTATCATTTTGTTTGATCGGCATCACTATTTTTCAAACAAATGACAATTTACGATTTTCTCGATTTTCGGTGTATGTTAGCCCACGGATTTTTGGAGATGTGATCGACCGTCTCCGTTTGGCCCCAAATTTTGGCTGTGCGCAGCCTGCGGGGCCTAGTGACGGGCGCCCTATCATTTTGTTTGATCGGCATCACTATTTTTTGCATAAATGACAATTTACGATTTTCTCGGTTTTCGGTGAATGTTAGCCCACGGATTTCTGGAGATTTGATCGACCGCCTCCGTTCGCCCCCAAATTTTGGCCGTGCGCAGCCTGCGGGGCCTGGTGACGGGTGCCCTATCAACTCGTTTTATGGGCATCAGTATTTTTCGCATAAATGACAATTTACGATTTTCTCGGTTTTCGGTGTATGTTAGCCCACGGATTTTTGGAGATGTGATCGACCGTCTCCGTTTGGCCCCAAATTTTGGCTGTGTGGGGCCTGGTGACGGGCGCCCTGTCATTTTTTTTGATCGGCATCACTATTTTTCAAAAAAATGACAATTTACGATTTTCTCGATTTTCGGTGTATGTTAGCCCACGGATTTTTGGAGATGTGATCGACCGTCTCCGTTTGGCCCCAAATTTTGGCTGTGCGCAGCCTGCGGGGCCTAGTGACGGGCGCCCTATCATTTCGTTTGATCGGCATCACTATTTTTTCCATAAATGACAATTTACGATTTTCTCGGTTTTCGGTGAATGTTAGCGCACGGATTTCTGGAGATTTGATCGACCGCCTCCGTTCGCCCCCAAATTTTGGCCGTGCGCAGCCTGCGGGGCCTGGTGACGGGCGCCCTATCAACTCGTTTGATTGGCATCACTATTTTTCGCATAAATGACAATTTACGTTTTTCTCGGTTTTCGGTGTATGTTAGCCCACGGATTTTTGGAGATGTGATCGACCGTCTCCGTTTGGCCCCAAATTTTGGCTGTGCGCAGCCTGCAGGGCCTAGTGACGGGCGCCCTATCATTTCATTTGATCGGCATCACTATTTGTTGCATAAATGACAATTTACGATTTTCTCGATTTTCGGTGAATGTTAGCCCACGGATTTCTGGAGATTCGATCGACCGCCTCCGTTCGCCCCAAATTTTTGTCGTGCGCAGCCTGTGGGTCCTGGTGACGGGCGCCCTATCAACTCGTTTGATGGGCATCACTATTTTTCGCATAAATGACAATTTACGATTTTCTCGGTTTTCGGTGTATGTTAGCCCACGGATTTTTGGAGATGTGATCGACCGTCTCCGTTTGGCCTCAAATTTTAGCTGTGCGCAGCCTGCGGGGCCTGGTAACGGGCGTCCTGTCATTTCGTTTGATCGGCATCACTATTTTTCAAACAAATGACAATTTACGATTTTCTCGATTTTCGGTGTATGTTAGCCCACGGATTTTTGGAGATGTGATCGACCGTCTCCGTTTGGCCCCAAATTTTGGCTGTGCGCAGCCTGCGGGGCCTAGTGACGGGCGCCCTATCATTTCGTTTGATCGGCATCACTATTTTTTGCATAAATGACAATTTACGATTTTCTCGGTTTTCGGTGAATGTTAGCCCACGGATTTCTGGAGATTTGATCGACCGCCTCCGTTCGCCCCCAAATTTTGGCCGTGCGCAGCCTGCGGGGCCTGGTGACGGGCGCCCTATCAACTCGTTTGATGGGCATCACTATTTTTCGCATAAATGACAATTTACGATTTTCTCGGTTTTCGGTGTATGTTAGCCCACGGATTTTTGGAGATGTGATCGACCGTCTCCGTTTGGCCCCAAATTTTGGCTGTGCGCAGCCTGCGGGGCCTGGTGACGGGCGCCCTGTCATTTCTTTTGATCGGCATCACTATTTTTCAAACAAATGACAATTTACGATTTTCTCGATTTTCGGTGTATGTTAGCCCACGGATTTTTGGAGATGTGATCGACCGTCTCCGTTTGGCCCCAAATTTTGGCTGTGCGCAGCCTGCGGGGCCTAGTGACGGGCGCCCTATCATTTCGTTTGATCGGCATCACTATTTTTTGCATAAATGACAATTTACGATTTTCTCGATTTTCGGTGAATGTTAGCCCACGGATTTCTGGAGATTCGATAGACCGCCTCCGTTCGCCCCCAAATTTTGGTCGTGCGCAGCCTGCGGGGCCTGGTGACGGGCGCCCTATCAACTCGTTTGATGGGCATCACTATTTTTCGCATAAATGACAATTTACGATTTTCTCGATTTTCGGTGTATGTTAGCCCACGGATTTTTGGAGATGTGATCGACCGTCTCCGTTTGGCCTCAAATTTTTGCTGTGCGCAGCCTGCGGGGCCTGGTGACGGGCGCCCTTTCATTTCTTTTGATCGGCATCACTATTTTTCAAACAAATGACAATTTACGATTTTCTCGATTTTCGGTGTATGTTAGCCCACGGATTTTTGGAGATGTGATCGACCGTCTCCGTTTGGCCCCAAATTTTGGTTGTGCGCAGCCTGCGGGGCCTAGTTACGGGCGCCCTATCATTTCGTTTGAACGGCATCACTATTTTTTGCATAAATGACAATTTACGATTTTCTCGATTTTCGGTGAATGTTAGCCCACGGATTTCTGGAGATTCGATCGACCGCCTCCGTTCGCCCCCAAATTTTGGTCGTGCGCAGCCTGCGGGGCCTGGTGACGGGCGCCCTAGCAACTCGTTTGATGGGCATCACTATTTTTCGCATAAATGACAATTTACGATTTTCTCGATTTTCGATGTATGTTAGCCCACGGATTTTTGGAGATGTGATCGACCGTCTCCGTTTGGCCTCAAATTTTTGCTGTGCGCAGCCTGCGGGGCCTGGTAACGGGTGCCCTGTCATTTCGTTTGATCGGCATCACTATTTTTCAAACAAATGACAATTTACGATTTTCTCGATTTTCGGTGTATGTTAGCCCACAGATTTTTGGAGATGTGATCGACCGTCTCCGTTTGGCCCCAAATTTTGGCTATGCGCAGCCTGCGGCGCCTAGTGACGGGCGCCCTATCATTTCGTTTGATCGGCATCACTATTTTTTGCATAAATGACAATTTACGATTTTCTTGGTTTTCGGTGAATGTTAACCCACGGATTTCTGGAGATTTGATCGACCGCCTCCGTTCGCCCCCAAATTTTGGTCGTGCGCAGCCTGCGGGGCCTGGTGACGGGCGCCCTATCAACTCGTTTGATGGGCATCACTATTTTTCGCATAATTGACAATTTACGATTTTCTCGGTTTTCGGTGTATGTTAGCCCACGAATTTTTGGAGATGTGATCGACCGTCTCCGTTTGACCCCAAATTTTGGCTGTGCGCAGCCTGCGGGGCCTGGTGACGGGCGCCCTGTCATTTCTTTTGATCGGCATCACTATTTTTCAAACAAATGACAATTTACGATTTTCTAGATTTTCGGTGTATGTTAGCCCACGGATTTTTGGAGATGTGATCGACCGTCTCCGTTTGGCCCCAAATTTTGGCTGTGCGCAGCCTGCGGGGCCTAGTGATGGGCGCCCTATCATTTCATTTGATCGGCATCACTATTTTTTTCATAAATGACAATTTACAATTTTCTCGATATTCGGTGAATGTTAGCCCACGGATTTCTGGAGATTTGATCGACCGCCTCCGTTCGCCCCCAAATTTTGGCCGTGCGCAGCCTGCGGGGCCTGGTGACGGTCGCCCTATCATTTCGTTTGATCGGCATCACTATTTTTTGCAGAAATGACAATTTACGATTTTCTCGGTTTTTGGTGAATGTTAGCCCACGGATTTTTCGAGATTCGATCGATCGCCTCCGTTCGGCCCCAAATTTTGGCTGTGCACAGCCTGCGGGGCCTGGTGACGGGCGCCCTGTCATTTCTTTTGATCGGCATCACTATTTTTCAAACAAATGACAATTTACGATTTTCTCGATTTTCGGTGTATGTTAGCCCACAGATTTTTGGAGATGTGATCGACCGTCTCCGTTTGGCCCCAAATTTTGGCTGTGCGCAGCCTGCGGGGCATAGTGACGGGCGCCCTATCATTTCATTTGATCGGCATCACTATTTTTTGCATAAATGACAATTTACGATTTTCTCGATTTTCGGTGAATGTTAGCCCACGGATTTCTGGAGATTCGATCGACCGCCTCCGTTCGCCCCCAAATTTTGGTCGTGCGCAGCCTGCGGGGCCTGGTGACGGGCGCCCTATCAACTCGTTTGATGGGCATCACTATTTTTCGCATAAATGACAATTTACGATTTTCTCGGTTTTCGGTGTATGTTAGCCCACGGATTTTTGGAGATGTGATCGACCGTCTCCGTTTGGCCTCAAATTTTTGCTGTGCGCAGCCTGCGGGGCCTGGTGACGGGCGCCCTATCATTTCTTTTGATCGGCATCACTATTTTTCAAACAAATGACAATTTACGATTTTCTCGATTTTCGGTGTATGTTAGCCCACGGATTTTTGGAGATGTGATCGACCGTCTCCGTTTGGCCCCAAATTTTGGTTGTGCGCAGCCTGCGGGGCCTACTGACGGGCGCCTTATCATTTCATTTGATCGGCATCACTATTTTTTGCATAAATGACAATTTACGATTTTCTCGATTTTCGGTGAATGTTAGCCCACGGATTTCTGGAGATTCGATCGACCGCCTCCGTTCGCCCCCAAATTTTGGCCGTGCGCAGCCTGCGGGGCCTGGTGACGGGCGCCCTATCAACTCGTTTGATGGGCATCACTATTTTTCGCATAAATTTCAATTTACGATTTTCTCGGTTTTCGATGTATGTTAGCCCACGGATTTTTGGAGATGTGATCGACCGTCCCCGTTTGGCCCCAAATTTTGGCTGTGCGCAGCCTGCGGGGCCTGGTGACGGGCGCCCTGTCATTTCTTTTGATCGGCATCACTATTTTTCAAACAAATGACAATTTACGATTTTCTCGATTTTCGGTGTATGTTAGCCCACGGATTTTTGGAGATGTGATCGACCGTCTCCGTTTGGCCCAAATTTTGGCTGTGCGCAGCCTGCGGGGCCTAGTGACGGGTGCCCTATCATTTCATTTGATCGGCATCACTATTTTTTGCATAAATGACAATTTACGATTTTCTCGATTTTCGGTGAATGTTAGCCCACGGATTTCTGGAGATTCGATCGACCGCCTCCGTTCGCCCCCAAATTTTGTTCGTGCGCAGCCTGCGGGGCATGGTGACGGGCGCCCTATCAACTCGTTTGATGGGCATCACTATTTTTCGCATAAAGGACAATTTACGATTTTCTCGGTTTTCGGGGAATGTTAGCCCACGGATTTCTGGAGATTTGATCGACCGCCTCCGTTCGCCCCCAAATTTTGGCCGTGCGCAGCCTGCGGGGCCTGGTGACGGGCGCCCTATCAACTCATTTGATCGGCATCACTATTTTTCAAATAAATGACAATTTACGATTTTCTCGATTTTCGGTGTATGTTAGCCCACGGATTTTTGGAGATGTGATCGACCGTCTCCGTTTGGCTCCAAATTTTGGCTGTGCGCAGCCTGCGGGGCCTGGTGACGGGCGCCCTGTCATTTCTTTTGATCGGCATCACTATTTTTCAAACAAATGACAATTTACGATTTTCTCGATTTTCGGTGTATGTTAGCCCACGGATTTTTGGAGATGTGATCGACCGTCTCCGTTTGGCCCCAAATTTTGGCTGTGCGCAGCCTGCTGGGCCTAGTGACGGGCGCCCTATCATTTCGTTTGATCGGCATCACTATTTTTTGCATAAATGACAATTTACGATTTTTTCGGTTTTCGGTGAATGTTAGCCCACGGATTTCTGGAGATTTGATCGACCGCCTCCGTTCGCCCCCAAATTTTGGTCGTGCACAGCCTGCGGGGCCTGGTGACGGGCGCATTATCAACTCGTTTGATGGGCATCACTATTTTTCAAACAAATGACAATTTACGATTTTCTCGATTTTCGGTGTATGTTAGCCCACGGATTTTTGGAGATGTGATCGACCGTCTCCGTTTGGCCCCAAATTTTGGCTGTGCGCAGCCTGCGGGGCCTAGTGACGGGTGCCCTATCATTTCATTTGATCGGCATCACTATTTTTTGCATAAATAACAATTTACGATTTTCTCGATTTTCGGTGAATGTTAGCCCACGGATTTCTGGAGATTCGATCGACCGCCTCCGTTCGCCCCCAAATTTTGGTCGTGCGCAGCCTGCGGGGCCTGGTGACGGGCGCCCTGTCATTTCTTTTGATCGGCATCACTATTTTTCAAACAAATGACAATTTACGATTTTCTCAATTTTCGGTGTATGTTAGCCCACGGATTTTTGGAGATGTGATCGACCGTCTCCGTTTGGCCCCAAATTTTGGCTGTGCGCAGCCTGCGGGGCCTAGTGACGGGCGCCCTATCATTTCATTTGATCGGCATCACTATTTTTTGCATAAATGACAATTTACGATTTTCTCGATTTTCGGTGAATGTTAGCCCACGGATTTCTGGAGATTCGATCGACCGCCTCTATTCGCCCCCAAATTTTGGTCGTGCGCAGCCTGCGGGGCCTGGTGACGGGCGCCCTATCAACTCGTTTGATGGGCATCACTATTTTTCGCATAAATGACAATTTACGATTTTCTCGGTTTTCGGGGAATGTTAGCCCACGGATTTCTGGAGATTTGATCGACCGCCTCCGTTCGCCCCCAAATTTTGGCCGTGCGCAGCCTGCGGGGCCTGGTGACGGGCGCCCTATCAACTCGTTTGATCGGCATCACTATTTTTCAAATAAATGACAATTTACGATTTTCTCGATTTTCGGTGTATGTTAGCCCACGGATTTTTGGAGATGTGATCGACCGTCTCCGTTTGGCCCCAAATTTTGGCTGTGCGCAGCCTGCGGGGCCTGGTGACGGGCGCCCTGTCATTTCTTTTGATCGGCATCACTATTTTTCAAACAAATGACAATTTACGATTTTCTCGATTTTCGGTGTATGTTAGCCCACGGATTTTTGGAGATGTGATCGACCGTCTCCGTTTGGCCCCAAATTTTGGCTGTGCGCAGCCTGCGGGGCCTAGTGACGGGCGCCCTATCATTTCATTTGATCGGCATCACTATTTTTTGCATAAATGACAATTTACGATTTTCTCGATTTTCGGTGAATGTTAGCCCACGGATTTCTGGAGATTCGATCGACCGCCTCCGTTCGCCCCCAAATTTTGGTCGTGCGCAGCCTGCGGGGCCTGGTGACGGGCGCCCTATCAACTCGTTTGATGGGCATCACTATTTTTCGCATAAATGACAATTTACGATTTTCTCGGTTTTCGGTGTATGTTAGCCCACGGATTTTTGGAGATGTGATCGACCGTCTCCGTTTGGCCTCAAATTTTTGCCGTGCGCAGCCTGCGGGGCCTAGTAACGGGCGCCCTGTCATTTCGTTTGATCGGCATCACTATTTTTCAAACAAATGACAATTTACGATTTTCTCGATTTTCGGTGTATGTTAGCCCACGGATTTTTGGAGATGTGATCGACCGTCTCCGTTTGGCCCCAAATTTTGGCTGTGCGCAGCCTGCGGCGCCTAGTGACGGGCGCCCTATCATTTCGTTTGATCGGCATCACTATTTTTTGCATAAATGACAATTTACGATTTTCTCGGTTTTCGGTGAATGTTAGCCCACGGATTTCTGGAGATTTGATCGACCGCCTCCGTTCGCCCCCAAATTTTGGCCGTGCGCAGACTACGGGGCCTGGTGACGGTCGCCCTATCAACTCGTTTGATGGGCATCACTATTTTTCACATAAATGACAATTTACGATTTTCTCGGTTTTCGGTGTATGTTAGCCCACGGATTTTTGGAGATGTGATCGACCGTCTCCGTTTGGCCCCAAATTTTGGCTGTGCGCAGCCTGCGGGGCCTGGTGAGGGGCGCCCTGTCATTTCTTTTGATCGGCATCACTATTTTTCAAACAAATGACAATTTACGATTTTCTCGATTTTCGGTGTATGTTAGCCCACGGATTTTTGGAGATGTGATAGACCGTCTCCGTTTGGCCCCAAATTTTGGCTGTGCGCAGCCTGCAGGGCTTGGTGACGGGCGCCCTATCATTTCGTTTGATCGGCATCACTATTTTTCGCATAAATGAGAATTTATAATTTTCTCGATTTTTGGTGTATGTTAGCACACGGATTTTTCGAGATTCGATCGACCGCCTCCGTTCGGCCCCAAATTTTGGCTGTGCACAGCCTGCGGGGCCTAGTGACGGGCGCCCTATCATTTCGTTTGATCGGCATCACTATTTTTTGCATAAATGACAATTTACGATTTTCTCGATTTTCGGTGAATGTTAGCCCACGGATTTCTGGAGATTCGATCGACCGCCTCCGTTCGCCCCCAAATTTCGTCGTGCGCAGCCTGCGGGGCCTGGTGACGGGTGCCCTATCAACTCTTTTGATGGGCATCACTATTATTCGCATAAATGACAATTTATGATTTTCTCGGTTTTCGGTGTATGTTAGCCCACGGATTTTTGGAGATGTGATCGACCGTCTCCGTTTGGCCTCAAATTTTTGCTGTGCGCAGCCTGCGGGGCCTAGTGACGGGCGCCCTATCAACTCGTTTGATGGGCATCACTATTTTTCGCATAAATGACAATTTACGATTTTCTCGATTTTCGGTGTATGTTAGCCCACGGATTTTTGGAGATGTGATCGACCGTCTCCGTTTGGCCTCAAATTTTTGCTGTGCGCAGCCTGCGGGGCCTGGTAACGGGTGCCCTGTCATTTCGTTTGATCGGCATCACTATTTTTCAAACAAATGACAATTTACGATTTTCTCGATTTTCGGTGTATGTTAGCCCACAGATTTTTGGAGATGTGATCGACCGTCTCCGTTTGGCCCCAAATTTTGGCTGTGCACAGCCTGCGGGGCCTAGTGACGGGTGCCCTATCATTTCGTTTGATCGGCATCACTATTTTTTGCATAAATGACAATTTACGATTTTCTCGGTTTTCGGTGAATGTTAGCCCACGGATTTCTGGAGATTTGATCGACCGCCTCCGTTCGCCCCCAAATTTTGGCCGTACGCAGCCTGCGGGGCCTGGTGACGGGCGCCCTATCAACTCGTTTGATGGGCATCACTATTTTTCGCATAAATGACAATTTACGATTTTCTCGGTTTTCGGTGTATGTTAGCCCACGGATTTTTGGAGATGTGATCGACCGTCTCCGTTTGGCCCCAAATTTTTGCTGTGCGCAGCCTGCGGGGCCTGGTGACGGGCGCCCTGTCATTTCTTTTGATCGGCATCACTATTTTTCAAACAAATGACAATTTACAATTTTCTCGATTTTCGGTGTATGTTAGCCCACGGATTTTTGGAGATGTGATCGACCGTCTCCGTTTGGCCCAAATTTTGGCTGTGCGCAGCCTGCGAGGCCTAGTGATGGGCGCCCTATCATTTCGTTTGATCGGCATCACTATTTTTTGCATAAATGACAATTTATGATTTTCTCGGTTTTCGGTGAATGTTAGCCCACGGATTTCCGGAGATTTGATCGACCGCCTCCGTTCGCCCCCAAATTTTGGCCGTGCGCAGCCTGCGGGGCCTGGTGATGGGCGCCCTATCAACTCGTTTGATGGGCATCACTATTTTTCGCATAAATGACAATTTACGATTTTCTCGGTTTTCGGTGTATGTTAGCCCACGGATTTTTGGAGATGTGATCGACCGTCTCCGTTTGGCCTCAAATTTTTGCTGTGCGCAGCCTGTGGGGCCTGGTAACGGGCGCCCTGTCATTTCGTTTGATCGGCATCACTATTTTTCAAACAAATGACAATTTACGATTTTCTCGATTTTCGGTGTATGTTAGCCCACGGATTTTTGGAGATGTGATCGACCGTCTCCGTTTGGCCCCAAATTTTGGTTGTGCGCAGCCTGCGGGGCATGGTGACGGGCGCCCTATCAACTCGTTTGATGGGCATCACTATTTTTCGCATAAAGGACAATTTACGATTTTCTCGGTTTTCGGGGAATGTTAGCCCACGGATTTCTGGAGATTTGATCGACCGCCTCCGTTCGCCCCCAAATTTTGGCCGTGCGCAGCCTGCGGGGCCTGGTGACGGGCGCCCTATCAACTCGTTTGATGGGCATCACTATTTTTCGCATAAATGACAATTTACGATTTTTTCGGTTTTCGGTGAATGTTAGCCCACGGATTTCTGGAGATTTGATCGACCGCCTCCGTTCGCCCCCAAATTTTGGCCGTGCGCAGCCTGCGGGGCCTGGTGACGAGCGCATTATCAACTCGTTTGATGGGCATCACTATTTTTCAAACAAATGACAATTTACGATTTTCTCAATTTTCGGTGTATGTTAGCCCACGGATTTTTGGAGATGTGATCGACCGTCTCCGTTTGGCCCCAAATTTTGGCTGTGCGCAGCCTGCGGGGCCTAGTGACGGGCGCCCTATCATTTCGTTTGATCGGCATCACTATTTTTTGCATAAATGACAATTTACAATTTTCTCGGTTTTCGGTGAATGTTAGCCCACGGATTTCTGGAGATTTGATCGACCGCCTCCGTTCGCCCCCAAATTTTGGCCGTGCGCAGCCTGCGGGGCCTGGTGACGGGCGCCCTATCAACTCATTTGATGGGCATCACTATTTTTTGCATAAATGACAATTTACGATTTTCTCGGTTTTCGGTGTATGTTAGCCCACAGATTTTTGGAGATGTGATCGACCGTCTCCGTTTGGCCCCAAATTTTGGCTGTGCGCAGCCTGCGGGGCCTGGTGACGGGCGCCCTGTCATTTCTTTTGATCGGCATCACTATTTTTCAAACAAATGACAATTTACGATTTTCTCGATTTTCGGTGTATGTTAGCCCACGGATTTTTGGAGATGTGATCGACCGTCTCCGTTTGGCCCCAAATTTTGGCTGTGCGCAGCCTGCGGGGCCTAGTGACGGGCGCCCTATCATTTCGTTTGATCGGCATCACTATTTTTTGCATAAATGACAATTTACGATTTTCTCGGTTTTCGGTGAATGTTAGCCCACGGATTTCCGGAGATTTGATCGACCGCCTCCGTTCGCCCCCAAATTTTGGCCGTGCGCAGCCTATGGGGCCTGGTGACGGGCGCCCTAGCAACTCGTTTGATGGGCATCACTATTTTTCGCATAAATGACAATTTACGATTTTCTCGGTTTTCGGTGTATGTTAGCCCACGGATTTTTGGAGATGTGATCGACCGTCTCCGTTTGGCCTCAAATTTTTGCTGTGCGCAGCCTGCGGGGCCTGGTAACGGGCGCCCTGTCATTTCGTTTGATCGGCATCACTATTTTTCAAACAAATGACAATTTACGATTTTCGGTGTATGTTAGCCCACGGATTTTTGGAGATGTGATCGACCGTCTCCGTTTGGCCCCAAATTTTGGTTGTGCGCAGCCTGCGGGGCCTAGTGACGGACGCCCTATCATTTCGTTTGATCGGCATCACTATTTTTTGCATAAATGACAATTTACGATTTTCTCGATTTTCGGTGAATGTTAGCCCACGGATTTCTGGAGATTTGATCGACCGCCTCCGTTCGCCCCCAAATTTTGGCCGTGCACAGCCTGCGGGGCCTGGTGACGGGCGCCCTATCAACTCGTTTGATGGGCATCACTATTTTTCGCATAAATGATAATTTACGATTTTCTCGGTTTTCGGTGTATGTTAGCCCACGGATTTTTGGAGATGTGATCGACCGTCTCCGTTTGGCCCCAAATTTTGGCTGTGCGCAGCCTGCGGGGCCTGGTGACGGGCGCCCTGTCATTTCTTTTGATCGGCATCACTATTTTTCAAACAAATGACAATTTACGATTTTCTCGATTTTCGGTGTATGTTAGCCCACGGATTTTTGGAGATGTGATCGACCGTCTCCGTTTGGCCCCAAATTTTGGCTGTGCGTAGCCTGCGGGGCCTAGTGACGGGCGCCCTATCATTTCGTTTGATCGGCATCACTATTTTTTGCATAAATGACAATTTACGATTTTCTCGGTTTTCGGTGAATGTTAGCCCACGGATTTCCGGAGATTTGATCGACCGCCTCCATCCAGAAATCCCTGGGCTAACACGCACTGGAAAGTTTGAAAGTTAGCAACATAGGCGCACTATGCTAGTCTCGACAGACCGGACGACATCGGATGTCACATGCTAACCTATGTCGAGACCCAACGCCCATCGATGAATGCCCAGCGATAGAAAATTTAAACTAAAACACCTATGCTTATCCTTATGATATAAATAAAATCCTAGAGATTAGTGGTGGTAGTGCTGGCCGACCATGGTCGCTTGCCATGGTGGTGTCGGTTGTGGTGGGTCGTTAGGACCAGTTTTTAAATTAAAATTGTCACCCATATTGGGAAATATGTTGAAATGAGTGCGATAGAGGCATATTTTAGAAAAATGGCTCGGTCGATCGAATCTCGAAAAATCCGTGGGCTAACATTCACCGAAAATCGAGAAAATCGTAAATTGTCATTTATGCAAAAAATAGTGATGCCGATCAAACGAAATGATAGGGCGCCCGTCACTAGGCCCCGCAGGCTGCGTACAGCCAAAATTTGGGGCCAAACGGAGACGGTCGATCACATCTCCAAAAATCCGTGGGCTAACATACACCGAAAATCGAGAAAATCGTAAATTGTCATTTGTTTAAAAAATAGTGATGCCGATCAAACAAAATGACAGGGCGCCCGTTACCAGGCCCCGCAGGCTGCGCACAGCAAAAATTTGAGGCCAAACGGAGACGGTCGATCACATCTCCAAAAATCCGTGGGCTAACATACACCGAAAACCGAGAAAATCGTAAATTGTCATTTATGCGAAAAATAGTGATACCCATCAAACGAGTTGATAGGGCGCCCGTCACCAGGCCCCGCAGGCTGCGCACGACCAAAATTTGGGGGCGAACGGAGGCGGTCGATCGAATCTCCAGAAATCTGTGGGCTAACATTCACCGAAAATAGAGAAAATCGTAAATTGTCATTTATGCAAAAAATAGTGATGCCGATCAAAAGAAATGACAGGGCGCCCGTCACCAGGCCCCGCAGGCTACGCACAGCAAAAATTTGGGGCCAAACGGAGACGGTCGATCACATCTCCAAAAATCCGTGGGCTAACATACACCGAAAACCGAGAAAATCGTAAATTGTCATTTATGCGAAAAACAGTGATGCCCATCAAACGAGTTGATAGGGCGCCCGTAACCAGGCCCCGCAGGCTGCGCACGGCCAAAATTTGGGGGCGAACGGAGGCGGTCGATCAAATCTCCAGAAATCCGTGGGCTAACATTCACCGAAAATCGAGAAAATCGTAAATTGTCATTTATGCAAAAAATAGTGATGCCGATCAAACGAAATGATAGGGCGCCCGTCACTAGGCCCCGCAGGCTGCACACAGCCAAAATTTGGGGCCAAACGGAGACGGTCGATCACATCTCCAAAAATCCGTGGGCTAACATACACCGAAAATCGAGAAAATCGTAAATTGTCATTTGTTTGAAAAATAGTGATGCCGATCAAACGAAATGACAGGGCGCCCGTTACCAGGCCCCGCAGGCTGCGCACAGCAAAAATTTGAGGCCAAACGGAGACGGTCGATCACATCTCCAAAAATCCGTGGGCTAACATACACCGAAAACCGAGAAAATCGTAAATTGTCATTTATGCGAAAAATAGTGATGCCCATCAAACGAGTTGATAGGTCGCCCGTCACCAGGCACCGCAGGCTGCGCACGACCAAAATTTGGGGGCGAACGGAGGCGGTCGATCGAATCTCCAGAAATCCGTGGGCTAACATTCACCGAAAATCGAGAAAATCGTAAATTATCATTTATGCAAAAAATAATGATGCCGATCAAATGAAATGATAGGGCGCCCGTCACCAGGCCCCGCAGGCTGCGCACAGCCAAAGTTTGGGGCCAAACGGAGACGGTCGATCACATCTCCAAAAATCCGTGGGCTAACATACACCGAAAATCGAGAAAATCATAAATTGTCATTTGTTTGAAAAATAGTGATGCCGATCAAAAGAAATGACAGGGCGCCCGTCACCAGGCCCCGCAGGCTGTGCACAGCCAAAATTTTGGGCCGAACGGAGGCGGTCGATCGAATCTCGAAAAATCCGTGGGCTAACATTCACCGAAAATCGAGAAAATCGTAAATTGTCATTTATGCAAAAAATAGTGATGCCGATCAAATGAAATGATAGGGCGCCCGTCACCAGGCCCCGCAGGCTGCGCACAACCAAAATTTGGGGCCAAACGGAGATGGTCGATCACATCTCCAAAAATCCGTGGGCTAACATACACCGAAAATCGAGAAAATCGTAAATTGTCATTTGTTTGAAAAATAGTGATGCCGATCAAAAGAAATGATAGGGCGCCCGTCACCAGGCCCCGCAGGCTGCGCACGGCCAAAATTTGGGGGCGAACGGAGGCGGTCGATCAAATCTCCAGAAATCCGTGGGCTAACATTCACCGAAAACCGAGAAAATCGTAAATTTTCATTTATGCAAAAAATAGTGATGTCGATCAAACGAAATGATAGGGCGCCCGTCACTAGGCCCCGCAGGCTGCGCACAGCCAAAATTTGGGGCCAAACGGAGACGGTCGATCACATCTCCAAAAATCCGTGGGCTAACATACACCGAAAATCGAGAAAATCGTAAATTGTCATTTGTTTGAAAAATAGTGATGCCGATCAAACGAAATGACAGGGCGCCCGTTACCAGGCCCCGCAGGCTGCGCACAGCAAAAATTTGAGGCCAAACGGAGACGGTCGATCACATCTCCAAAAATCCGTGGGCTAACATACACCGAAAACCGAGAAAATCGTAAATTGTCATTTATGCGAAAAATAGTGATGCCCATCAAACGAGTTGATAGGGTGCCCGTCACCAGGCCCCGCAGGCTGCGCACGACCAAAATTTGGGGGCGAACGGAGGCGGTCGATCGAATCTCCAGAAATCCGTGGGCTAACATTCACCGAAAATCGAGAAAATCGTAAATTCTCATTTATGCAAAAAATAGTGATGCCAATCAAATGAAATGATAGGGCGCCCATCACTAGGCCCCGCAGGCTGCGCACAGCCAAAATTTGGGGCCAAACGGAGACGGTCGATCACATCTCCAAAAATCCGTGGGCTAACATACACCGAAAATTGAGAAAATCATAAATTGTCATTTGTTTGAAAAATAGTGATGCTGATCAAAAGAAATGACAGGGCGCCCGTCACCAGGCCCCGCAGGCTGTGCACAGCCAAAATTTGGGGCCGAACGGAGGCGGTCGATCGAATCTCGAAAAATTCGTGGGCTAACATTCACCGAAAACCGAGAAAATCGTAAATTGTCATTTCTGCAAAAAATAGTGATGCCGATCAAACGAAATGATAGGGCGCCCGTCACCAGGCCCCGCGGGCTGTGCACATCCAAAATTTGGGGCCGAACGGAGGCGGTCGATCAAATATCCAGAAATTCGTGGGCTAACACGCACTGAAAAGTTTGAAAGTTAGCAACATAGGCGCACTATGCTAGTCTCGACAGACCGGACGACATCGGATGTCACATGCTAACCTATGTCGAGACCCAACGCCCATCGATGAATGCCCAGCGATAGAAAATTTAAACTAAAACACCTATGCTTATCCTTATGATATAAATAAAATCCTAGAGATTAGTGGTGGTAGTGCTGGCCTACCATGGTCGCTTGCCATGGTGGTGTCGGTTGTGGTGGGTCGTTAGGACCAGTTTTTAAATTAAAATTGTCACCCATATTGGGAAACATGTTGAAATGAGTGCGATAGAGGCATATTTTAGAAAAATGGCTCGGTCGATCGAATCTCGAAAAATCCGTGGGCTAACATTCACCGAAAATCGAGAAAATCGTAAATTGTCATTTATGCAAAAAATAGTGATGCCGATCAAACAAAATGATAGGGCGCCCGTCACCAGGCCCCGCGGGCTGTGCACAGCCAAAATTTGGGGCCGAACGGAGGCGGTCGATCAAATATCCAGAAATCCCTGGGCTAACACGCACTGAAAAGTTTGAAAGTTAGCAACATAGGCGCACTATGCTAGTCTCGACAGACCGGACGACATCGGATGTCACATGCTAACCTATGTCGAGACCCAATGCCCATCGATGAATGCCCAGCGATAGAAAATTTAAACTAAAACACCTATGCTTATCCTTATGATATAAATAAAATCCTAGAGATTAGTGGTGGTAGTGCTGGCCTACCATGGTCGCTTGCCATGGTGGTGTCGGTTGTGGTGGGTCGTTAGGACCAGTTTTTAAATTAAAATTGTCACCCATATTGGGAAACATGTTGAAATGAGTGCGATAGAGGCATATATTAGAAAAATGGCTCGGTCGATCGAATCTCGAAAAATCCGTGGGCTAACATTCACCGAAAATCGAGAAAATCGTAAATTGTCATTTATGCAAAAAATAGTGATGCCGATCAAACGAAATGATTGGGCGCCCGTCACTAGGCCCCGCAGGCTGCGCACAGCCAAAATTTGGGGCCAAACGGAGACGGTCGATCACATCTCCAAAAATCCGTGGGCTAACATACACCGAAAATCGAGAAAATCGTAAATTGTCATTTGTTTGAAAAATAGTGATGCCGATCAAACGAAATGACAGGGCGCCCGTTACCAGGCCCCGCAGGCTGCGCACAGCAAAAATTTGAGGCCAAACGGAGACGGTCGATCACATCTCCAAAAATCCGTGGGCTAACATACACCGAAAACCGAGAAAATCGTAAATTGTCATTTATGCGAAAAATAGTGATACCCATCAAACGAGTTGATAGGGCGCCCGTCACCAGGCCCCGCAGGCTGCGCACGACCAAAATTTGGGGGCGAACGGAGGCGGTCGATCGAATCTCCAGAAATCTGTGGGCTAACATTCACCGAAAATCGAGAAAATCGTAAATTGTCATTTATGCAAAAAATAGTGATGCCGATCAAAAGAAATGACAGGGCGCCCGTCACCAGGCCCCTCAGGCTACGCACAGCAAAAATTTGGGGCCAAACGGAGACGGTCGATCACATCTTCAAAAATCCGTGGGCTAACATACACCGAAAACCGAGAAAATCGTAAATTGTCATTTATGCGAAAAACAGTGATGCCCATCAAACGAGTTGATAGGGCGCCCGTAACCAGTCCCCGCAGGCTGCGCACGGCCAAAATTTGGGGGCGAACGGAGGCGGTCGATCAAATCTCCAGAAATCTGTGGGCTAACATTCACCGAAAATCGAGAAAATCGTAAATTGTCATTTATGCAAAAAATAGTGATGCCGATAAAATGAAATGATAGGGCGCCCGTCACTAGGCCCCGCAGGCTGCGCACAGCCAAAATTTGGGGCCAAACGGAGACGGTCGATCACATCTCCAAAAATCCATGGGCTAACATACACCGAAAATCGAGAAAATCGTAAATTGTCATTTGTTTGAAGAATAGTGATGCCGATCAAACGAAATGACAGGGCGCCCGTTACCAGGCTGCGCACAGCAAAAATTTGAGGACAAACGGAGACGGTCGATCACATCTCCAAAAATCCGTGGGCTAACATACACCGAAAACCGAGAAAATCGTAAATTGTCATTTATGCGAAAAATAGTGATGCCCATCAAACGAGTTGATAGGGCGCCCGTCACCAGGCCGCGCAGGCTGCGCACGACCAAAATTTGGGGGCGAACGGAGGCGGTCGATCGAATCTCCAGAAATCCGTGGGCTAACATTCACCGAAAACCGAGAAAATCGTAAATTATCATTTATGCAAAAAATAGTGATGCCGATCAAATGAAATGATAGGGCGCCCGTCACCAGGCCCCGCAGGCTGCGCACAGCCAAAATTTGGGGCCAAACGGAGACGGTCGATCACATCTCCAAAAATCCGTGGGCTAACATACACCGAAAATCGAGAAAATCGTAAATTGTCATTTGTTTGAAAAATAGTGATGCCGATCAAAAGAAATGACAGGGCGCCTGTCACCAGGCCCCGCAGGCTATGCACAGCCAAAATTTGGGGCCGAACGGAGGCGGTCGATCGAATCTCGAAAAATCCGTGGGCTAACATTCACCGAAAATCGAGAAAATCGTAAATTGTCATTTATGCAAAAAATAGTGATGCCGATCAAATGAAATGATAGGGCGCCCGTCACCAGGCCCCGCAGGCTGCGCACAGCCAAAATTTGGGGCCAAACGGAGACGGTCGATCACATCTCCAAAAATCCGTGGGCTAACATACAACGAAAATCGAGAAAATCGTAAATTGTCAATTGTTTGAAAAATAGTGATGCCGATCAAAAGAAATGACAGGGCGCCCGTCACCAGGCCCCGCAGGCTGCGCACGGCCAAAATTTGGGGGCGAACGGAGGCGGTCGATCAAATCTCCAGAAATCCGTGGGCTAACATTCACCGAAAACCGAGAAAATCGTAAATTTTCATTTATGCAAAAAATAGTGATGTCGATCAAACGAAATGATAGGGCGCCCGTCACTAGGCCCCGCAGGCTGCGCACAGCCAAAATTTGGGGCCAAACGGAGACGGTCGATCACATCTCCAAAAATCCGTGGGCTAACATACACCGAAAATCGAGAAAATCGTAAATTGTCATTTGTTTGAAAAATAGTGATGCCGATCAAATGAAATGACAGGGCGCCCGTTACTAGGCCCCGCAGGCTGCGCACAGCAAAAATTTGAGGCCAAACGGAGACGGTCGATCACATCTCCAAAAATCCGTGGGCTAACATACACCGAAAACCGAGAAAATCGTAAATTGTCATTTATGCGAAAAATAGTGATGCCCATCAAACGAGTTGATAGGGTGCCCGTCACCAGGCCCCGCAGGCTGCGCACGACCAAAATTTGGGGGCGAACGGAGGCGGTCGATCGAATCTCCAGAAATCCGTGGGCTAACATTCACCGAAAATCGAGAAAATTGTAAATTCTCATTTATGAAAAAAATAGTGATGCCAATCAAATGAAACGATAGGGCGCCCGTCACTAGGCCCCGCAGGCTGCGCACAGCCAAAATTTGGGGCCAAACGGAGACGGTCGATCACATCTCCAAAAATCCGTGGGCTAACATACACCGAAAATCGAGAAAATCGTAAATTGTCATTTGTTTGAAAAATAGTGATGCCGATCAAAAGAAATGACAGGGCGCCCATCACCAGGCCCCGCAGGCTGTGCACAGCCAAAATTTGGGGCCGAACGGAGGCGGTCGATCGAATCTCGAAAAATCCGTGGGCTAACATTCACCGAAAATCGAGAAAATCGTAAATTGTCATTTCTGCAAAAAATAGTGATGCCGATCAAACGAAATGATAGGGCGCCCGTCACCAGGCCCCGCGGGCTGTGCACAGCCAAATTTGGGGCCGAACGGAGGCGGTCGATCAAATATCCAGAAATCCCTGGGCTAACACGCACTGAAAAGTTTGAAAGTTAGCAACATAGGCGCACTATGCTAGTCTCGACAGACCGGACGACATCGGATGTCACATGCTAACCTATGTCGAGACCCAACGCCCATCGATGAATGCCCAGCGATAGAAAATTTAAACTAAAACACCTATGCTTATCCTTATGATATAAATAAAATCCTAGAGATTAGTGGTGGTAGTGCTGGCCTACCATGGTCGCTTGCCATTGTGGTGTCGGTTGTGGTGGGTCGTTAGGACCAGTTTTTAAATTAAAATTGTCACCCATATTGGGAAATATGTTGAAATGAGTGCGATAGAGGCATATTTTAGAAAAATGGCTCGGTCGATCGAATCTCGAAAAATCCGTGGGCTAACATTCACCGAAAATCGAGAAAATCGTAAATTGTCATTTATGCAAAAAATAGTGATGCCGATCAAACGAAATGATAGGGCGCCCGTCACTAGGCCCCGCAGGCTGCGCACAGCCAAAATTTGGGGCCAAACGGAGACGGTCGATCACATCTCCAAAAATCCGTGGGCTAACATACACCGAAAATCGAGAAAATTGTAAATTGTCATTTGTTTGAAAAATAGTGATGCCGATCAAACGAAATGACAGGGTGCCCGTTACCAGGCCCCGCAGGCTGCGCACAGCAAAAATTTGAGGCCAAACGGAGACGGTCGATCACATCTCCAAAAATCCGTGGGCTAACATACACCGAAAACCGAGAAAATCGTAAATTGTCATTTATGCGAAAAATAGTGATACCCATCAAACGAGTTGATAGGGCGCCCGTCACCAGGCCCCGCAGGCTGCGCACGACCAAAATTTGGGGGCGAACGGAGGCGGTCGACCGAATCTCCAGAAATCTGTGGGCTAACATTCACCGAAAATCGAGAAAATTGTAAATTGTCATTTATGCACAAAATAGTGATACCGATCAAAAGAAATGATAGGGCGCCCGTCACCAGGCCCCGCAGGCTACGCACAGCCAAAATTTGGGGCCAAACGGAGACGGTCGATCACATCTCCAAAAATCCGTGGGCTAACATACACCGAAAACCGAGAAAATCGTAAATTGTCATTTATGCGAAAAACAGTGATGCCCATCAAACGAGTTGATAGGGCGCCCGTCACCAGGCCCCGCAGGCTGCGCACGGCCAAAATTTGGGGGCGAACGGAGGCGGTCGATCAAATCTCCAGAAATCCGTGGGCTAACATTCACCGAAAATCGAGAAAATCGTAAATTGTCATTTATGCAAAAAATAGTGATGCCGATAAAACGAAATGATAGGGCGCCCGTCACTAGGCCCCGCAGGCTGCGCACAGCCAAAATTTGGGGCCAAACGGAGACGGTCGATCACATCTCCAAAAATCCGTGGGCTAACATACACCGAAAATCGAGAAAATCGTAAATTGTCATTTGTTTGAAAAATAGTGATGCCGATCAAACGAAATGACAGGGCGCCCGTTACCAGGCCCCGCAGGCTGCGTACAGCAAAAATTTGAGGCCAAACGGAGACGGTCGATCACATCTCCAAAAATCCGTGGGCTAACATACACCGAAAACCGAGAAAATCGTAAATTGTCATTTATGCGAAAAATAGTGATGCCCATCAAACGAGTTGATAGGGCGCCCGTCACCAGGCCCCGCAGGCTGCGCACGACCAAAATTTGGGGGGCGAACGGAGGCGGTCGATCGAATCTCCAAAAATCCGTGGGCTAACATTCACCGAAAATCGAGAAAATCGTAAATTATCATTTATGCAAAAAATAGTGATGCCGATCAAATGAAATGATAGGGAGCCCGTCACCAGGCCCCGCAGGCTGGGCACAGCCAAAATTTGGGGCCAAACGGAGACGGTCGATCACATCTCCAAAAATCCGTGGGCTAACATACACCGAAAATCGAGAAAATCGTAAATTGTCATTTGTTTGAAAAATAGTGATGCCGATCAAAAGAAATGACAGGGCGCCCGTCACCAGGCCCCGCAGGCTGTGCACAGCCAAAATTTGGGGCCGAACGGAGGCGGTCGATCGAATCTCGAAAAATCCGTGGGCTAACATTCACCGAAAACCGAGAAAATCGTAAATTGTTATTTCTGCAAAAAATAGTGATGCCGATCAAACGAAATGATAGGGCGCCCGTCACCAGGCCCCGCGGGCTGTGCACAGCCAAAATTTGGGGCCGAACGGAGGCGGT
The DNA here is from genome assembly GCA_035772735.1 of Datura wrightii. NCBI lineage: Eukaryota > Viridiplantae > Streptophyta > Magnoliopsida > Solanales > Solanaceae > Datura > Datura wrightii. The sequence goes on along the minus strand of JASDFA010000018.1, from coordinate 200,726,729 downwards.
CGATCAAATATCCAGAAATCCTTGGGCTAACACGCACTGAAAAGTTTGAAAGTTAGCAACATAGGCGCACTATGCTAGTCTCGACAGACCGGACGACATCGGATGTCACATGCTAACCTATGTCGAGATCCAACGCCCATCGATGAATGCCCAGCGATAGAAAATTTAAACTAAAACACCTATGCTTATCCTTATGATATAAATAAAATCCTAGAAATTAGTGGTGGTAGTGCTGGCCTACTATGGTCGCTTGCCATGGTGGTGTCGGTTGTGGTGGGTCGTTAGGACCAGTTTTTAAATTAAAATTGTCACCCATATTGGGAAATATGTTGAAATGAGTGCGATAGAGGCATATTTTAGAAAAATGGCTTGGCCAAACCGCCTTTCGGAAGTTTGTCGAGATAGATCTCGAAAAAATACACAAAATGAAAAAAAAATCGCGTAAAACGGATAATCCAGCCCAAAGTTATGATCATTTATATAATATGCCTCTAATAAACTATTTTTCCGTCGATTATATTACAGTTTTAACAACATTATGTAAGATCTCATCAAAAGACTTGCATCTCGACAGTTCTTATTTTGTTAATAAAGAGCTAACACATACCAAAAATCACGAAAATCGTAAATTCTCGTTTATGCAAAAAATAGTGATGCCGATCAAATGAAATGATAGGACTATCTAAATTCTGATCACTTTCTGTACTATACTGATTCCTTACTGATTACCGTAATGAATTGATTTAAAACCGAAGTGGGGCTTATATATAATAGAAACAATAAATCGCATTCAGTGAATGCGACTTATAAGTCGCATTTCAAGAATGCGTTTTATAAGTCGCATTCCTGGAATACGTTTTATAAGTCACATTCCTGGAATGCGTTTTATAAGTCGCATTTTGCCTTGCGACGCGCCGACTTGCCGGTTGTCCAATCTTTCCCCGTGCCTTTTTCTAGCATGTATGTATTTCAAATACTCTTAACCAACACGCGAATAGGCAATCTATATGCTAGAAATTTACGGGGTGTAACAGCGGATCAAACGAAATGATAGGGCGCCCGTCACCAGGCCCCGCACAGCAAAAATTTGAGGCCAAACGGAGACGGTCGATCACATCTCCAAAAATCCGTGGGCTAACATACACCGAAAACCGAGAAAATCGTAAATTGTCATTTATGCGAAAATTAGTGATGCCCATCAAACGAGTTGATAGGGCGCCCATCACCAGGCCCCGCAGGCTGCGCACGGCCAAAATTTGGGGGCGAACGGAGGCGGTCGATCAAATCTCCAGAAATCCGTGGGCTAACATTCACCGAAAACCGAGAAAATCGTAAATTGTCATTTATGCAAAAAATAGTGATGCCGATCAAACAAATTGATAGAGCGCCCGTCACTAGGCCTCGCAGGCTACACACAACCAAAATTTGGGGCCAAACGGAGACGGTCGATCACATCTCCAAAAATCCGTGGGCAAACATACACCGAAAATCGAGAAAATCGTAAATTGTCATTTGTTTGAAAAATAGTGATGCCGATCAAACGAAATGACAAGGCGCCCGTCACCAGGCCCCGCAGGCTTCGCACAGCCAAAATGTGGGGCCGAACGGAGGCAGTCGATCGAATCTCGAAAAATCCGTGGGGTAACATACACCGAAAATCGAGAAAATCGTAAATTGTCATTTCTGCAAAAAATAGTGATGCCGATCAAAAGAAATGATAGGGCGCCCGTCACCAGGCCCCGCAGGCTGCGCACAGCCAAAATTTGGGGCCGAACGGAGGCGGTCGATTGAATCTCGAAAAATTCGTGTGCTAACATACACCGAAAATCGAGAAAATCATAAATTCTCATTTATGCGAATAATAGTGATGCCGATCAAACGAAATGATAGGGCGCCCGTCACCAGGCCATGCAGGCTGCGCACAGCCAAAATTTGGGGCCAAACGGAGACGGTCGATCACATCTCCAAAAATCCGTGGGCTAACATACACCGAAAATCGAGAAAATCGTAAATTGTCATTTGTTTGAAAAATAGTGATGCCGATCAAAAGAAATGACAGGGCGCCCGTCACCAGGCCCCGCAGGCTACGCACAGCCAAAATTTAGGGCCAAACGGAGACGGTCGATCACATCTCCAAAAATCCGTGGGCTAACATACACCGAAAACCGAGAAAATCGTAAATTGTCATTTATGCGAAAAACAGTGATGCCCATCAAACGAGTTGATAGGTCGCCCGTCACCAGGCACCGCAGGCTGCGCACGGCCAAAATTTGGGGGCGAACGGAGGCGGTCGATCAAATCTCCAGAAATCCGTGGGCTAACATTCACCGAAAATCGAGAAAATCGTAAATTGTCATTTATGCAAAAAATAGTGATGCCGATCAAACGAAATGATAGGGCGCCCGTCACTAGGCCCCGCAGGCTGCGCAGAGCCAAAATTTGGGGCCAAACGGAGACGGTCGATCACATCTCCAAAAATCCGTGGGCTAACATACACCGAAAATCGAGAAAATCGTAAATTGTCATTTGTTTGAAAAATAGTGATGCCGATCAAACGAAATGACAGGGCGCCCGTTACCAGGCCCCGCAGGCTGCGCACAGCAAAAATTTGAGGCCAAACGGAGACGGTCGATCACATCTCCAAAAATCCGTGGGCTAACATACACCGAAAACCGAGAAAATCGTAAATTGTCATTTATGCGAAAAATAGTGATACCCATCAAACGAGTTGATAGGGTGCCCGTCACCAGGCCCCGCAGGCTGCGCACGACCAAAATTTGGGGGCGAACGGAGGCGGTCGATCGAATCTCCAGAAATTCGTGGGCTAACATTCACCGAAAATCGAGAAAATCGTAAATTGTCATTTATGCAAAAAATAGTGATGCCGATCAAACGAAATGATAGGGCGCCCGTCACCAGGCCCCGCAGGCTGCGCACAGCCAAAATTTGGGGCCAAACGGAGACGGTCGATCACATCTCCAAAAATCCGTGGGCTAACATACATCGAAAATCGAGAAAATCGTAAATTGTCATTTATTTGAAAAATAATGATGCCGATCAAAAGAAATGACAGGGCGCCCGTCACCAGGCCCCGCAGGCTGCGCACAGCCAAAATTTGGGGCCGAACGGAGGCGGTCGATCGAATCTCGAAAAATCCGTGTGCTAACATACACCGAAAATCGAGAAAATCATAAATTCTCATTTATGCGAAAATAAGTGATACCGATCAAACGAAATGATAGGGCGCCCGTCACCAGGCCCTGCAGGCTGCGCACAGCCAAAATTTGGGGCCAAACGGAGACGGTCGATCACATCTCCAAAAATCCGTGGGCTAACATACACCGAAAATCGAGAAAATCGTAAATTGTCATTTGTTTGAAAAATAGTGATGCCGATCAAAAGAAATGACAGGGCGCCCGTCACCAGGCCCCGCAGGCTACGCACAGCCAAAATTTAGGGCCAAACGGAGACGGTCGATCACATCTCCAAAAATCCGTGGGCTAACATACACCGAAAACCGAGAAAATGGTAAATTGTCATTTATGCGAAAAACAGTGATGCCCATCAAACGAGTTGATAGGTCGCCCGTCACCAGGCACCGCAGGCTGCGCACGGCCAAAATTTGGGGGCGAACGGAGGCGGTCGATCAAATCTCCAGAAATCCGTGGGCTAACATTCACCGAAAATCGAGAAAATCGTAAATTGTCATTTATACAAAAAATAGTGATGCCGATCAAACGAAATGATAGGGCGCCCGTCACTAGGCCCCGCAGGCTGCGCAGAGCCAAAATTTGGGGCCAAACGGAGACGGTCGATCACATCTCCAAAAATCCGTGGGCTAACATACACCGAAAATCGAGAAAATCGTAAATTTTCATTTGTTTGAAAAATAGTGATGCCGATCAAACGAAATGACAGGGCGCCCGTTACCAGGCCCCGCAGGCTGCGCACAGCAAAAATTTGAGGCCAAACGGAGACGGTCGATCACATCAGGCCCCGCAGGCTGCGCACAGCAAAAAATTGAGGCCAAACGGAGACGGTCGATCACATCTCCAAAAATTCGTGGGCTAACATACACCGAAAACCGAGAAAATCGTAAATTGTCATTTATGCGAAAAATAGTGATGCCCATCAAACGAGTTGATAGGGCGCCCGTCACCAGGCCCCGCAGGCTGCGCACGACCAAAATTTGGGGGCGAACGGAGGCGGTCGATCGAATCTCCAGAAATCCGTGGGCTAACATTCACCGAAAATCGAGAAAATCGTAAATTGTCATTTATGCAAAAAATAGTGATGCCGATCAAATGAAATGATAGGGCGCCCGTACCTAGTCTCCGCAGGCTGCGCACAGCCAAAATTTGGGGCCAAACGGAGACGGTCGATCACATCTCCAAAAATCCGTGGGCTAACATACACCGAAAATCGAGAAAATCGTAAATTGTCATTTGTTTGAAAAATAGTGATGCCGATCAAAAGAAATGACAAGGCGCCCGTCACCAGGCCCCGCAGGCTGTGCACAGCCAAAATTTGGGGCCGAACGGAGGCGGTCGATCGAATCTCGAAAAATCCGTGGGCTAACATTCACCGAAAATCGAGAAAATCATAAATTGTCATTTCTGCAAAAAATAGTGATGCCGATCAAACGAAATGATAGGGCGCCCGTCACCAGGCCCCGCGGGCTGTGTACAGCCAAAATTTGGGGCTGAACGGAGGCGGTCGATCAAATATCCAGAAATCCCTGGGCTAACACGCACTGAAAAGTTTGAAAGTTAGCAACATAGGCGCACTATGCTAGTCTCGACAGACCGGACGACATCGGATGTCACATGCTAACCTATGTCGAGACCCAACGCCCATCGATGAATGCCCAGCGATAGAAAATTTAAACTAAAACACCTATGCTTATCCTTATGATACAAATAAAATCCTAGAGATTAGTGGTGGTAGTGCTGGCCTACCATGGTCGCTTGCCATGGTGGTGTCGGTTGTGGTGGGTCGTTAGGACCAGTTTTTAAATTAAAATTGTCACCCATATTGGGAAATATGTTGAAATAAGTGCGATAGAGGCATATTTTAGAAAAATGGCTCGGTCGATCGAATCTCGAAAAATCCGTGGGCTAACATTCACCGAAAATCGAGAAAATCGTAAATTGTCATTTATGCAAAAAATAGTGATGCCGATCAAATGAAATGATAGGGCACCCGTCACTAGGCCCCGCAGGCTGCGCACAGCCAAAATTTGGGGCCAAACGGAGACGGTCGATCACATCTCCAAAAATCCGTGGGCTAACATACACCGAAAATCGAGAAAATCGTAAATTGTCATTTGTTTGAAAAATAGTGATGCCGATCAAATGAAATAACAGGGCGCCCGTTACCAGCCCCGCAGGCTGCGTAGAGCAAAAATTTGAGGCCAAACGGAGACGGTCGATCACATCTCCAAAAATCCGTGGGCTAACATACACCGAAAACCGAGAAAATCATAAATTGTCATTTATGCGAAAAATAGTGATACCCATCAAACGAGTTGATAGGGCGCCCGTCACCAGGCCCCGCAGGCTGCGCACGACCAAAATTTGGGGGCGAACGGAGGCGGTCGATCGAATCTCCAGAAATCTGTGGGCTAACATTCACCGAAAATTGAGAAAATCGTAAATTGTCATTTATGCAAAAAATAGTGATGCCGATCAAAAAAAATGACAGGGCGCCCGTCACCAGGCCCCGCAGGCTACGCACAGCCAAAATTTGGGGCCAAACGGAGACGGTCGATCACATCTCCAAAAATCCGTTGGCTAACATACACCGAAAACCGAGAAAATCGTAAATTGTCATTTATGCGAAAAACAGTGATACCCATCAAACGAGTTGATAGGGCGCCCGTCACCAGGCCCCGCAGGCTGCGCACAGCCAAAATTTGGGGCCAAACGGAGACGGTCGATCACATCTCCAAAAATCCGTGGGCTAACATACACCGAAAATCGAGAAAATTGTAAATTGTCATTTGTTTGAAAAATAGTGATGCCGATCAAAAGAAATGACAGGGCGCCCGTCACCAGGCCCCGCAGGCTGTGCACAGCCAAAATTTGGGGCCGAACAGAGGCGGTCGATCGAATCTCGAAAAATCCGTGGGCTAACATTCACCGAAAACCGAGAAAATCGTAAATTGTCATTTCTGCAAAAAATAGTGATGCCAATCAAACGAAATGATAGGGCGCCCGTCACCAGGCCCCGCGGGCTGTGCACAGCCAAAATTTGGGGCCGAACGGAGGCGGTCGATCAAATATCCAGAAATCCCTGGGCTAACACGCACTGGAAAGTTTGAAAGTTAGCAACATAGGCGCACTATGCTAGTCTCGACAGACCGGACGACATCGGATGTCACATGCTAACCTATGTCGAGACCCAACGCCCATCGATGAATGCCCAGCGATAGAAAATTTAAACTAAAACACCTATGCTTATCCTTATGATATAAATAAAATCCTACAGATTAGTGGTGGTAGTGCTGGCCGACCATGGTCGCTTGCCATGGTGGTGTCGGTTGTGGTGGGTCGTTAGGACTAGTTTTTAAATTAAAATTGTCACCCATATTGGGAAATATGTTGAAATGAGTGCGATAGAGGCATATTTTAGAAAAATGGCTCGGTCGATCGAATCTCGAAAAATCCGTGGGCTAACATTCACCGAAAATCGAGAAAATCGTAAATTGTCATTTATGCAAAAAATAGTGATGCCGATCAAACGAAATGATAGGGCGCCCGTCACTAGGCCCCGCAGGCTGCGTACAGCCAAAATTTGGGGCCAAACGGAGACGGTCGATCACATCTCCAAAAATCTGTGGGCTAACATACACCGAAAATCGAGAAAATCGTAAATTGTCATTTGTTTGAAAAATAGTGATGCCGATCAAACAAAATGACAGGGCGCCCGTTACCAGGCCCCGCAGGCTGCGCACAGCAAAAATTTGAGGCCAAACGGAGACGGTCGATCACATCTCCAAAAATCCGTGGGCTAACATACACCGAAAACTGAGAAAATCGTAAATTGTCATTTATGCGAAAAATAGTGATACCCATCAAACGAGTTGATAGGGCGCCCGTCACCAGGCCCCGCAGGCTGCGCACGACCAAAATTTGGGGGCGAACGGAGGCGGTCGATCGAATCTCCAGAAATCTGTGGGCTAACATTCACCGAAAATAGAGAAAATCGTAAATTGTCATTTATGCAAAAAATAGTGATGCCGATCAAAAGAAATGATAGGGCGCCCGTCACCAGGCCCCGCAGGCTACGCACAGCAAAAATTTGGGGCCAAACGGAGACGGTCGATCACATCTCCAAAAATCCGTGGGCTAACATACACCGAAAACCGAGAAAATCGTAAATTGTCATTTATGCGAAAAACAGTGATGCCCATCAAACGAGTTGATAGGGCGCCCGTAACCAGGCCCCGCAGGCTGCGCACGGCCAAAATTTGGGGGCGAACGGAGGCGGTCGATCAAATCTCCAGAAATCCGTGGGCTAACATTCACCGAAAATCGAGAAAATCGTAAATTATCATTTATGCAAAAAATAGTGATGCCGATCAAACGAAATGATAGGGCGCCCGTCACTAGGCCCCGCAGGCTGCACACAGCCAAAATTTGGGGCCAAACGGAGACGGTCGATCACATCTCCAAAAATCCGTGGGCTAACATACACTGAAAATCGAGAAAATCGTAAATTGTCATTTGTTTGAAAAATAGTGATGCCGATCAAACGAAATGACAGGGCGCCCGTTACCAGGCCCCGCAGGCTGCGCACAGCAAAAATTTGAGGCCAAACGGAGACGGTCGATCACATCTCCAAAAATCCGTGGGCTAACATACACCGAAAACCGAGAAAATCGTAAATTGTCATTTATGCGAAAAATAGTGATGCCCATCAAACGAGTTGATAGGGCGCCCGTCACCAGGCACCGCAGGCTGCGCACGACCAAAATTTGGGGGCGAACGGAGGCGGTCGATCGAATCTCCAGAAATCCGTGGGCTAACATTCACCGAAAATCGAGAAAATCGTAAATTATCATTTATGCAAAAAATAATGATGACGATCAAATGAAATGATAGGGCGCCCGTCACCAGGCCCCGCAGGCTGCGCACAGCCAAAGTTTGGGGCCAAACGGAGACGGTCGATCACATCTCCAAAAATCCGTGGGCTAACATACACCGAAAATCGAGAAAATCATAAATTGTCATTTGTTTGAAAAATAGTGATGCCGATCAAAAGAAATGACAGGGCGCCCGTCACCAGGCCCCGCAGGCTATGCACAACCAAAATTTGGGGCCGAACGGAGGCGGTCGATCGAATCTCGAAAAATCCGTGGGCTAACATTCACCGAAAATCGAGAAAATCGTAAATTGTCATTTATGCAAAAAATAGTGATGCCGATCAAATGAAATGATAGGGCGCCCGTCACCAGGCCACGCAGGCTGCGCACAACCAAAATTTGGGGCCAAACGGAGATGGTCGATCACATCTCCAAAAATCCGTGGGCTAACATACACCGAAAATCGAGAAAATCGTAAATTGTCATTTGTTTGAAAAATAGTGATGCCGATCAAAAGAAATGATAGGGCGCCCGTCACCAGGCCCCGCAAGCTGCGCACGGCCAAAATTTGGGGGCGAACGGAGGCGGTCGATCAAATCTCCAGAAATCCGTGGGCTAACATTCACCGAAAACCGAGAAAATCGTAAATTTTCATTTATGCAAAAAATAGTGATGTCGATCAAACGAAATGATAGGGCGCCCGTCACTAGGCCCCGCAGGCTGCGCACAGCCAAAATTTGGGGCCAAACGGAGACGGTTGATCACATCTCCAAAAATCCGTGGGCTAACATACACCGAAAATCGAGAAAATCGTAAATTGTCATTTGTTTGAAAAATAGTGATGCCGATCAAACGAAATGACAGGGCGCCCGTTACCAGGCCCCGCAGGCTGCGCACAGCAAAAATTTGAGGCCAAACGGAGACGGTCGATCACATCTCCAAAAATCCGTGGGCTAACATACACCGAAAACCGAGAAAATCGTAAATTGTCATTTATGCGAAAAATAGTGATGCCCATCAAACAAGTTGATAGGGTGCCCGTCACCAGGCCCCGCAGGCTGCGCACGACCAAAATTTGGGGGCGAACGGAGGCGGTCGATCGAATCTCCAGAAATCCGTGGGCTAACATTCACCGAAAATCGAGAAAATCGTAAATTCTCATTTATGCAAAAAATAGTGATGCCAATCAAATTAAATGATAGGGCGCCTGTCACTAGGCCCCGCAGGCTGCGCACAGCCAAAATTTGGGGCCAAACGGAGACGGTCGATCACATCTCCAAAAATCCGTGGGCTAACATACACCGAAAATCGAGAAAATCGTAAATTGTCATTTGTTTGAAAAATAGTGATGCCGATCAAAAGAAATGACAGGGCGCCCATCACCAGGCCCCGCAGGCTGTGCACAGCCAAAATTTGGGGCCGAACGGAGGCGGTCGATCGAATCTCGAAAAATCCGTGGGCTAACATTCACCGAAAATCGAGAAAATCGTAAATTGTCATTTCTGCAAAAAATAGTGATGCCGATCAAACGAAATGATAGGGCGCCCGTCACCAGGCCCCGCGGGCTGTGCACAGCCAAAATTTGGGGCCGAACGGAGGCGGTCGATCAAATATCCAGAAATCCCTGGGCTAACACGCACTGAAAAGTTTGAAAGTTAGCAACATAGGCGCACTATGCTAGTCTCGACAGACCGGACGACATCGGATGTCACATGCTAACCTATGTCGAGACCCAACGCCCATCGATGAATGCCCAGCGATAGAAAATTTAAACTAAAACACCTATGCTTATCCTTATGATATAAATAAAATCCTAGAGATTAGTGGTGGTAGTGCTGGCCTACCATGGTCGCTTGCCATGGTGGTGTCGGTTGTGGTGGGTCGTTAGGACCAGTTTTTAAATTAAAATTGTCACCCATATTGGGAAACATGTTGAAATGAGTGCGATAGAGGCATATTTTAGAAAAATGGCTCGGTCGATCGAATCTCGAAAAATCCGTGGGCTAACATTCACCGAAAATCGAGAAAATCGTAAATTGTCATTTATGCAAAAAATAGTGATGCCGATCAAACGAAATGATTGGGCGCCCGTCACTAGGCCCCGCAGGCTGCGCACAGCCAAAATTTGGGGCCAAACGGAGACGGTCGATCACATCGCCCAAAATCCGTGGGCTAACATACACCGAAAATCGAGAAAATCGTAAATTGTCATTTGTTTGAAAAATAGTGATGCCGATCAAACGAAATGACAGGGCGCCCGTTACCAGGCCCCGCAGGCTGCGCACAGCAAAAATTTGAGGCCAAACGGAGACGGTCGATCACATCTCCAAAAATCCGTGGGCTAACATACACCGAAAACCGAGAAAATCATAAATTGTCATTTATGCGAAAAATAGTGATACCCATCAAACGAGTTGATAGGGCGCCCGTCACCAGGCCCCGCAGGCTGCGCACGACCAAAATTTGGGGGCGAACGGAGGCGGTCGATCGAATCTCCAGAAATCTGTGGGCTAACATTAACCGAAAATCGAGAAAATCGTAAATTGTCATTTATGCAAAAAATAGTGATGCCGATCAAAAGAAATGACAGGGCGCCCGTCACCAGGCCCCGCAGGCTACGCACAGCAAAAATTTGGGGCCAAACGGAGACGGTCGATCACATCTTCAAAAATCCGTGGGCTAACATACACCGAAAACCGAGAAAATCGTAAATTGTCATTTATGCGAAAAACAGTGATGCCCATCAAACGAGTTGATAGGGCGCCCGTAACCAGGCCCCGCAGGCTGCGCACGGCCAAAATTTGGGGGCGAACGGAGGCGGTCGATCAAATCTCCAGAAATCCGTGGGCTAACATCACCGAAAATTGAGAAAATCGTAAATTGTCATTTATGCAAAAAATAGTGATGCCGATAAAATGAAATGATAGGGCGCCCGTCACTAGGCATCACATCTCCAAAAATCCATGGGCTAACATACACCGAAAATCGAGAAAATCGTAAATTGTCATTTGTTTGAAGAATAGTGATGCCGATCAAACGAAATGACAGGGCGCCCGTTACCAGGCTTCGCAGGCTGCGCACAGCAAAAATTTGAGGACAAACGGAGACGGTCGATCACATCTCCAAAAATCCGTGGGCTAACATACACCGAAAACCGAGAAAATCGTAAATTGTCATTTATGCGAAAAATAGTGATGCCCATCAAACGAGTTGATAGGGCGCCCATCACCAGGCCCCGCAGGCTGCGCACGACCAAAATTTGGGGGCGAACGGAGGCGGTCGATCGAATCTCCAGAAATCCGTGGGCTAACATTCACCGAAAATCGAGAAAATCGTAAATTCTCATTTATGCAAAAAATAGTGATGCCAATCAAATGAAATGATAGGGCGCCCGTCACCAGGCCCCGCAGGCTGCGTACAGCAAAAATTTGGGGCCAAACGGAGACGGTCGATCACATCTCCAAAAATCCGTGGGCTAACATACACCGAAAACCGAGAAAATCGTAAATTGTCATTTGTTTGAAAAATAGTGATGCCGATCAAAAGAAATGACAGGGCGCCCGTCACCAGGCCCCGCGGGCTGTGCACAGCCAAAATTTGGGGCCGAACGGAGGCGGTCGATCAAATATCCAGAAATCCCTGGGCTAACACGCACTGGAAAGTTTGAAAGTTAGCAACATAGGCGCACTATGCTAGTCTCGACAGACCGGACGACATCGGATGTCACATGCTAACCTATGTCAAGACCCAACGCCCATCGATGAATGCCCAGCGATAGAAAATTTAAACTAAAACACCTATGCTTATCCTTATGATATAAATAAAATCCTAGAGATTAGTGGTGGTAGTGCTGGCCGACCATGGTCGCTTGCCATGGTGGTGTCGGTTGTGGTGGGTCGTTAGGACCAGTTTTTAAATTAAAATTGTCACCCATATTGGGAAATATGTTGAAATGAGTGAGATAGAGGCATATTTTAGAAAAATGGCTCGGTCGATCGAATCTCGAAAAATCCGTGGGCTAACATTCACCGAAAATCGAGAAAATCGTAAATTGTCATTTATGCAAAAAATAGTGATGCCGATCAAACGAAATGATAGGGCGCCCGTCACTAGGACCCGCAGGCTGCGTACAGCCAAAATTTGGGGCCAAACGGAGACGGTCGATCACATCTCCAAAAATCCGTGGGCTAACATACACCGAAAATCGAGAAAATCGTAAATTGTCATTTGTTTGAAAAATAGTGATGCCGATCAAACAAAATGACAGGGCGCCCGTTACCAGGCCCCGCAGGCTGCGCACAGCAAAAATTTGAGGCCAAACGGAGACGGTCGATCACATCTCCAAAAATCTGTGGGCTAACATACACCGAAAACCGAGAAAATCGTAAATTGTCATTTATGCGAAAAATAGTGATACCCATCAAACGAGTTGATAGGGCGCCCGTCACCAGGCCCCGCAGGATGCGCACGACCAAAATTTGGGGGCGAACGGAGGCGGTCGATCGAATCTCCAGAAATCTGTGGGCTAACATTCACCGAAAATAGAGAAAATCGTAAATTGTCATTTATGCAAAAAATAGTGATGCCGATCAAAAGAAATGACAGGGCGCCCGTCACCAGGCCCCGCAGGCTACGCACAGCAACAATTTGGGGCCAAACGGAGACGGTCGATCACATCTCCAAAAATCCGTGGGCTAACATACACCGAAAACCGAGAAAATCGTAAATTGTCATTTATGCGAAAAACAGTGATGCCCATCAAACGAGTTGATAGGGCGCCCGTAACCAGGCCCCGCAGGCTGCGCACGGCCAAAATTTGGGGGCGAACGGAGGCGGTCGATCAAATCTCCAGAAATCCGTGGGCTAACATTCACCGAAAATCGAGAAAATCGTAAATTGTCATTTATGCAAAAAATAGTGATGCCGATCAAACGAAATGATAGGGCGCCCGTCACTAGGCCCCGCAGGCTGCACACAGCCAAAATTTGGGGCCAAACGGAGACGGTCGATCACATCTCCAAAAATCCGTGGGCTAACATACACCGAAAATCGAGAAAATCGTAAATTGTCATTTGTTTGAAAAATAGTGATGCCGATCAAACGAAATGACAGGGCGCCCGTTACCAGGCCCCGCAGGTTGCGCACAGCAAAAATTTGAGGCCAAACGGAGACGGTCGATCACATCTCCAAAAATTCGTGGGCTAACATACACCGAAAACCGAGAAAATCGTAAATTGTCATTTATGCGAAAAATAGTGATGCCCATCAAACGAGTTGATAGGTCGCCCGTCACCAGGCACCGCAGGCTGCGCACGACCAAAATTTGGGGGCGAACGGAGGCGGTCGATCGAATCTCCAGAAATCCGTGGGCTAACATTCACCGAAAATCGAGAAAATCGTAAATTATCATTTATGCAAAAAATAATGATGCCGATCAAATGAAATGATAGGGCGCCCGTCACCAGGCCCCGCAGGCTGCGCACAGCCAAAGTTTGGGGCCAAACGGAGACGGTCGATCACATCTCCAAAAATCCGTGGGCTAACATACACCGAAAATCGAGAAAATCATAAATTGTCATTTGTTTGAAAAATAGTGATGCCGATCAAAAGAAATGACAGGGCGCCCGTCACCAGGCCCCGCAGGCTGTGCACAGCCAAAATTTGGGGCCGAACGGAGGCGGTCGATCGAATCTCGAAAAATCCGTGGGCTAACATTCACCGAAAATCGAGAAAATCGTAAATTGTCATTTATGCAAAAAATAGTGATGCCGATCAAACGAAATGATAGGGCGCCCGTCACCAGGCCCCGCAGGCTGCGCACAACCAAAATTTGGGGCCAAACGGAGATGGTCGATCACATCTCCAAAAATCCGTGGGCTAACATACACCGAAAATCGAGAAAATCGTAAATTGTCATTTGTTTGAAAAATAGTGATGCCGATCAAAAGAAATGATAGGGCGCCCGTCACCAGGCCCCGCAGGCTGCGCACGGCCAAAATTTGGGGGCGAACGGAGGCGGTCGATCAAATCTCCAGAAATCCGTGGGCTAACATTCACCGAAAACCGAGAAAATCGTAAATTTTCATTTATGCAAAAAATAGTGATGTCGATCAAACGAAATGATAGGGCGCCCGTCACTAGGCCCCGCAGGCTGCGCACAGCCAAAATTTGGGGCCAAACGGAGACGGTCGATCACATCTCCAAAAATCCGTGGGCTAACATACACCGAAAATCGAGAAAATCGTAAATTGTCATTTGTTTGAAAAATAGTGATGCCGATCAAACGAAATGACAGGGCGCCCGTTACCAGGCCCCGCAGGCTGCGCACAGCAAAAATTTGAGGCCAAACGGAGACGGTCGATCACATCTCCAAAAATCCGTGGGCTAACATACACCGAAAACCGAGAAAATCGTAAATTGTCATTTATGCGAAAAATAGTGATGCCCATCAAACGAGTTGATAGGGTGCCCGTCACAGGCCCCGCAGGCTGCGCACCACCAAATTTTGGGGGCGAACGGAGGCGGTCGATCGAATCTCCAGAAATCCGTGGGCTAACATTCACCGAAAATCGAGAAAATCGTAAATTCTCATTTATGCAAAAAATAGTGATGCCAATCAAATGAAATGATAGGGCGCCCGTCACTAGGCCCCGCAGGCTGTGCACAGCCAAAATTTGGGGCCAAACGGAGACGGTCGATCACATCTCCAAAAATCCGTGGGCTAACATACACCGAAAATTGAGAAAATCATAAATTGTCATTTGTTTGAAAAATAGTGATGCTGATCAAAAGAAATGACAGGGCGCCCGTCACCAGGCCCAGCAGGCTGTGCACAGCCAAAATTTGCGGCCGAACGGAGGCGGTCGATCGAATCTCGAAAAATTCGTGGGCTAACATTCACCGAAAACCGAGAAAATCGTAAATTGTCATTTCTGCAAAAAATAGTGATGCCGATCAAACGAAATGATAGGGCGCCTGTCACCAGGCCCCGCGGGCTGTGCACAGCCAAAATTTGGGGCCGAACGGAGGCGGTCGATCAAATATCCAGAAATCCCTGGGCTAACACGCACTGAAAAGTTTGAAAGTTAGCAACATAAGCGCACTATGCTAGTCTCGACAGACCGGACGACATCGGATGTCACATGCTAACCTATGTCGAGACCCAACGCCCATCGATGAATGCCCAGCGATAGAAAATTTAAACTAAAACACCTATGCTTATCCTTATGATATAAATAAAATCCTAGAGATTAGTGGTGGTAGTGCTGGCCTACCATGGTCGCTTGCCATGGTGGTGTCGGTTGTGGTGGGTCGTTAGGACCAGTTTTTAAATTAAAATTGTCACCCATATTGGGAAACATGTTGAAATGAGTGCGATAGAGGCATATTTTAGAAAAATGGCTCGGTCGATCGAATCTCGAAAAATCCGTGGGCTAACATTCACCGAAAATCGAGAAAATCGTAAATTGTCATTTATGCAAAAAATAGTGATGCCGATCAAACGAAATGATAGGGCGCCCGTCACCAGGCCCCGCGGGCTGTGCACAGCCAAACTTTGGGGCCGAACGGAGGCGGTCGATCAAATATCCAGAAATCCCTGGGCTAACACGCACTGAAAAGTTTGAAAGTTAGCAACATAGGCGCACTATGCTAGTCTCGACAGACCGGACGACATCGGATGTCACATGCTAACCTATGTCGAGACCCAACGCCCATCGATGAATGCCCAGCGATAGAAAATTTAAACTAAAACACCTATGCTTATCCTTATGATATAAATAAAATCCTAGAGATTAGTGGTGGTAGTGCTGGCCTACCATGGTCGCTTGCCATGGTGGTGTCGGTTGTGGTGGGTCGTTAGGACCAGTTTTTAAATTAAAATTGTCACCCATATTGGGAAACATGTTGAAATGAGTGCGATAGAGGCATATATTAGAAAAATGGCTCGGTCGATCGAATCTCGAAAAATCCGTGGGCTAACATTCACCGAAAATCGAGAAAATCGTAAATTGTCATTTATGCAAAAAATAGTGATGCCGATCAAACGAAATGATTGGGCGCCCGTCACTAGGCCCCGCAGGCTGCGCACAGCCAAAATTTGGGGCCAAACGGAGACGGTCGATCACATCTCCAAAAATCCGTGGGCTAACATACACCGAAAATCGAGAAAATCGTAAATTGTCATTTGTTTGAAAAATAGTGATGCCGATCAAACGAAATGACAGGGCGCCCGTTACTAGGCCCCGCAGGCTGCGCACAGCAAAAATTTGAGGCCAAACGGAGACGGTCGATCACATCTCCAAAAATCCGTGGGCTAACATACACCGAAAACCGAGAAAATCGTAAATTGTCATTTATGCGAAAAATAGTGATACCCATCAAACGAGTTGATAGGGCGCCTGTCACCAGGCCCCGCAGGCTATTCATAGCCAAAATTTGGGGCCGAACGGAGGCGGTCGATCGAATCTCGAAAAATCCGTGGGCTAACATTCACCGAAAATCGAGAAAATCGTAAATTGTCATTTATGCAAAAAATAGTGATGCCGATCAAATGAAATGATAGGGCGCCCGTCACCAGGCCCCGCAGGCTGCGCACAGCCAAAATTTGGGGCCAAATGGAGACGGTCGATCACATCTCCAAAAATCCGTGGGCTAACATACAACGAAAATCGAGAAAATCGTAAATTGTCATTTGTTTGAAAAATAGTGATGCCGATCAAAAGAAATGACAGGGCACCCGTCACCAGGCCCCACAGGCTGCGCACGGCCAAAATTTGGGGGCGAACGGAGGCGGTCGATCAAATCTCCAGAAATCCGTGGGCTAACATTCACCGAAAACCGAGAAAATCGTAAATTGTCATTTATGCAAAAAATAGTGATGTCGATCAAACGAAATGATAGGGCGCCCGTCACTAGGCCCCGCAGGCTGCGCACAGCCAAAATTTGGGGCCAAACGGAGACGGTCGATCACATCTCCAAAAATCCGTGGGCTAACATACACCGAAAATCGAGAAAATCGTAAATTGTCATTTGTTTGAAAAATAGTGATGCCGATCAAACGAAATGACAGGGCGCCCGTTACCAGGCCCCGCAGGCTGTGCACAGCAAAAATTTGAGGCCAAACGGAGACGGTCGATCACATCTCCAAAAATCCGTGGGCTAACATACACCGAAAACCGAGAAAATCGTAAATTGTCATTTATGCGAAAAATAGTGATGCCCATCAAACGAGTTGATAGGGCGCCCGTCACCAGGCCCCGCAGGCTGCGCACGACCAAAATTTGGGGGCGAACGGAGGCGGTCGATCGAATCTCCAGAAATCCGTGGGCTAACATTCACCGAAAATCGAGAAAATTGTAAATTCTCATTTATGCAAAAAATAGTGATGCCAATCAAATGAAACGATAGGGCGCCCGTCACTAGGCCCCGCAGGCTGCGCACAGCCAAAATTTGGGGCCAAACGGAGACGGTCGATCACATCTCCAAAAATCCGTGGGCTAACATACACCGAAAATCGAGAAAATCGTAAATTGTCATTTGTTTGAAAAATAGTGATGCCGATCAAAAGAAATGACAGGGCGCCCATCACCAGGCCCCGCAGGCTGTGCACAGCCAAAATTTGGGGCCGAACGGAGGCGGTCGATCGAATCTCGAAAAATCCGTGGGCTAACATTCACCGAAAATCGAGAAAATCGTAAATTATCATTTCTGCAAAAAATAGTGATGCCGATCAAACGAAATGATAGGGCGCCCGTCACCAGGCCCCGCGGGCTGTGCACAGCCAAAATTTGGGGCCGAACGGAGGCGGTCGATCAAATATCCAGAAATCCCTGGGCTAACACGCACTGAAAAGTTTGAAAGTTAGCAACATAGGCGCACTATGCTAGTCTCGACAGACCGGACGACATCGGATGTCACATGCTAACCTATGTCGAGACCCAACGCCCATCGATGAATGCCCAGCGATAGAAAATTTAAACTAAAACACCTATGCTTATCCTTATGATATAAATAAAATCCTAGAGATTAGTGGTGGTAGTGCTGGCCTACCATGGTCGCTTGCCATGGTGGTGTCGGTTGTGGTGGGTCGTTAGGACCAGTTTTTAAATTAAAATTGTCACCCATATTGGGAAATATGTTGAAATGAGTGCGATAGAGGCATATTTTAGAAAAATGGCTCGGTCGATCGAATCTCGAAAAATCCGTGGGCTAACATTCACCGAAAATCGAGAAAATCGTAAATTGTCATTTATGCAAAAAATAGTGATGCCGATCAAACGAAATGATAGGGCGCCCGTCACTAGGCCCCGCAGGCTGCGCACAGCCAAAATTTGGGGTCAAACGGAGACGGTCGATCACATCTCCAAAAATCCGTGGGCTAACATACACCGAAAATCGAGAAAATTGTAAATTGTCATTTGTTTGAAAAATAGTGATGCCGATCAAACGAAATGACAGGGCGCCCGTTACCAGGCCCCGCAGGCTGCGCACAGCAAAAATTTGAGGCCAAACGGAGACGGTCGATCACATCTCCAAAAATCCGTGGGCTAACATACACCGAAAACCGAGAAAATCGTAAATTGTCATTTATGCGAAAAATAGTGATACCCATCAAACGAGTTGATAGGGCGCCCGTCACCAGGCCCCGCAGGCTGCGCACGACCAAAATTTGGGGGCGAACGGAGGCGGTCGATCGAATCTCCAGAAATCTGTGGGCTAACATTCACCTAAAATCGAGAAAATTGTAAATTGTCATTTATGCAAAAAATAGTGATACCGATCAAAAGAAATGATAGGGCGCCCGTCACCAGGCCCCGCAGGCTACGCACAGCCAAAATTTGGGGCCAAACGGAGACGGTCGATCACATCTCCAAAAATCCGTGGGCTAACATACACCGAAAACCGAGAAAATCGTAAATTGTCATTTATGCGAAAAATAGTGATGCCCATCAAACGAGTTGATAGGGCGCCCGTCACCAGGCCCCGCAGGCTGCGCACGGCCAAAATTTGGGGGCGAACGGAGGCGGTCGATCAAATCTCCAGAAATCCGTGGGCTAACATTCACCGAAAATCGAGAAAATCGTAAATTGTCATTTATGCAAAAAATAGTGATGCCGATAAAACGAAATGATAGGGCGCCCGTCACTAGGCCCCGCAGGCTGCGCACAGCCAAAATTTGGGGCCAAACGGAGACGGTCGATCACATCTCCAAAAATCCGTGGGCTAACATACACCGAAAATCGAGAAAATCGTAAATTGTCATTTGTTTGAAAAATAGTGATGCCGATCAAACGAAATGACAGGGCGCCCGTTACCAGGCCCCGCAGGCTGCGTACAGCAAAAATTTGAGGCCAAACGGAGACGGTCGATCACATCTCCAAAAATCCGTGGGCTAACATACACCGAAAACCGAGAAAATCGTAAATTGTCATTTATGCGAAAAATAGTGATGCCCATCAAACGAGTTGATAGGGCGCCCGTCACCAGGCCCCGCAGGCTGCGCACGACCAAAATTTGGGGGCGAACGGAGGCGGTCGATCGAATCTCCAGAAATCCGTGGGCTAACATTCACCGAAAATCGAGAAAATCGTAAATTATCATTTATGCAAAAAATAGTGATGCCGATCAAATGAAATGATAGGGAGCCCGTCACTAGGCCCCGCAGGCTGCGCACAGCCAAAATTTGGGGCCAAACGGAGACGGTCGATCACATCTCCAAAAATCCGTGGGCTAACATACACCGAAAATCGAGAAAATCGTAAATTGTCATTTGTTTGAAAAATAGTGATGCCGATCAAAAGAAATGACAGGGCGCCCGTCACCAGGCCCCGCAGGCTGTGCACAGCCAAAATTTGGGGCCGAACGGAGGCGGTCGATCGAATCTCAAAAAATCCGTGGGCTAACATTCACCGAAAACCGAGAAAATCGTAAATTGTTATTTCTGCAAAAAATAGTGATACCGATCAAACGAAATGATAGGGCGCCCGTCACCAGGCCCCGCGGGCTGTGCACAGCCAAAATTTGGGGCCGAACGGAGGCGGTCGATCAAATATCCAGAAATCCTTGGGCTAACACGCACTGAAAAGTTTGAAAGTTAGCAACATAGGCGCACTATGCTAGTCTCGACAGACCGGACGACATCGGATGTCACATGCTAACCTATGTCGAGATCCAACGCCCATCGATGAATGCCCAGCGATAGAAAATTTAAACTAAAACACCTATGCTTATCCTTATGATATAAATAAAATCCTAGAAATTAGTGGTGGTAGTGCTGGCCTACTATGGTCGCTTGCCATGGTGGTGTCGGTTGTGGTGGGTCGTTAGGACCAGTTTTTAAATTAAAATTGTCACCCATATTGGGAAATATGTTGAAATGAGTGCGATAGAGGCATATTTTAGAAAAATGGCTTGGCCAAACCGCCTTTCGGAAGTTTGTCGAGATAGATCTCGAAAAAATACACAAAATGAAAAAAAAATCGCGTAAAACGGATAATCCAGCCCAAAGTTATGATCATTTATATAATATGCCTCTAATAAACTATTTTTCCGTCGATTATATTACAGTTTTAACAACATTATGTAAGATCTCATCAAAAGACTTGCATCTCGACAGTTCTTATTTTGTTAATAAAGAGCTAACACATACCAAAAATCACGAAAATCGTAAATTCTCGTTTATGCAAAAAATAGTGATGCCGATCAAATGAAATGATAGGACTATCTAAATTCTGATCACTTTCTGTACTATACTGATTCCTTACTGATTACCGTAATGAATTAATTTAAAACCGAAGTGGGGCTTATATATAATAGAAACAATAAATCGCATTCAGTGAATGCGACTTATAAGTCGCATTTCAAGAATGCGTTTTATAAGTCGCATTCCTAGAATACGTTTTATAAGTCACATTCCTGGAATGCGTTTTATAAGTCGCATTTTGCCTTGCGACGCGCCGACTTGCCGGTTGTCCAATCTTTCCCCGTGCCTTTTTCTAGCATGTATGTATTTCAAATACTCTTAACCAACACGCGAATAGGCCATCTATATGCTAGAAATTTACGGGGTGTAACAGCGGATCAAACGAAATGATAGGGCGCCCGTCACCAGGCCCCGCACAGCAAAAATTTGAGGCCAAACGGAGACGGTCGATCACATCTCCAAAAATCCGTGGGCTAACATACACCGAAAACCGAGAAAATCGTAAATTGTCATTTATGCGAAAATTAGTGATGCCCATCAAACGAGTTGATAGGGCGCCCATCACCAGGCCCCGCAGGCTGCGCACGGCCAAAATTTGGGGGCGAACGGAGGCGGTCGATCAAATCTCCAGAAATCCGTGGGCTAACATTCACCGAAAACCGAGAAAATCGTAAATTGTCATTTATGCAAAAAATAGTGATGCCGATCAAACAAATTGATAGAGCGCCCGTCACTAGGCCTCGCAGGCTGCACACAACCAAAATTTGGGGCCAAACGGAGACGGTCGATCACATCTCCAAAAATCCGTGGGCAAACATACACCGAAAATCGAGAAAATCGTAAATTGTCATTTGTTTGAAAAATAGTGATGCCGATCAAACGAAATGACAAGGCGCCCGTCACCAGGCCCCGCAGGCTTCGCACAGCCAAAATTTGGGGCCGAACGGCGGCGGTCGATCGAATCTCGAAAAATCCGTGGGGTAACATACACCGAAAATCGAGAAAATCGTAAATTGTCATTTCTGCAAAAAATAGTGATGCCGATCAAAAGAAATGATAGGGCGTCCGTCACCAGGCCCCGCAGGCTGCGCACAGCCAAAATTTGGGGCCGAACGGAGGCGGTCGATTGAATCTCGAAAAATTCGTGTGCTAACATACACCGAAAATCGAGAAAATCATAAATTCTCATTTATGCGAATAATAGTGATGCCGATCAAACGAAATGATAGGGCGCCCGTCACCAGGCCATGCAGGCTGCGCACAGCCAAAATTTGGGGCCAAACGGAGACGGTCGATCACATCTCCAAAAATCCGTGGGCTAACATACACCGAAAATCGAGAAAATCGTAAATTGTCATTTGTTTGAAAAATAGTGATGCCGATCAAAAGAAATGACAGGGCGCCCGTCACCAGGCCCCGCAGGCTACGCACAGCCAAAATTTAGGGCCAAACGGAGACGGTCGATCACATCTCCAAAAATCCGTGGGCTAACATACACCGAAAACCGAGAAAATCGTAAATTGTCATTTATGCGAAAAACAGTGATGCCCATCAAACGAGTTGATAGGTCGCCCGTCACCAGGCACCGCAGGCTGCGCACGGCCAAAATTTGGGGGCGAACGGAGGCGGTCGATCAAATCTCCAGAAATCCGTGGGCTAACATTCACCGAAAATCGAGAAAATCGTAAATTGTCATTTATGCAAAAAATAGTGATGCCGATCAAACGAAATGATAGGGCGCCCGTCACTAGGCCCCGCAGGCTGCGCAGAGCCAAAATTTGGGGCCAAACGGAGACGGTCGATCACATCTCCAAAAATCCGTGGGCTAACATACACCGAAAATCGAGAAAATCGTAAATTGTCATTTGTTTGAAAAATAGTGATGGCGATCAAACGAAATGACAGGGCGCCCGTTACCAGGCCCCGCAGGCTGCGCACAGCAAAAATTTGAGGCCAAACGGAGACGGTCGATCACATCTCCAAAAATCCGTGGGCTAACACACACCGAAAACCGAGAAAATCGTAAATTGTCATTTATGTGAAAAATAGTGATACCCATCAAACGAGTTGATAGGGCGCCCGTCACCAGGCCCCGCAGGCTGCGCACGACCAAAATTTGGGGGCGAACGGAGGCGGTCGATCGAATCTCCAGAAATCCGTGGGCTAACATTCACCGAAAATCGAGAAAATCGTAAATTGTCATTTATGCAAAAAATAGTGATGCCGATCAAACGAAATGATAGGGCGCCCGTCACCAGGCCCCGCAGGCTGCGCACAGCCAAAATTTGGGGCCAAACGGAGACGGTCGATCACATCTCCAAAAATCCGTGGGCTAACATACATCGAAAATCGAGAAAATCGTAAATTGTCATTTATTTGAAAAATAATGATGCCGATCAAAAGAAATGACAGGGCGCCCGTCACCAGGCCCCGCAGGCTGCGCACAGCCAAAATTTGGGGTCGAACGGAGGCGGTCGATCGAATCTCGAAAAATCCGTGTGCTAACATACACCGAAAATCGAGAAAATCATAAATTCTCATTTATGCGAAAATAAGTGATGCCGATCAAACGAAATGATAGGACGCCCGTCACCAGGCCCTGCAGGCTGCGCACAGCCAAAATTTGGGGCCAAACGGAGACGGTCGATCACATCTCCAAAAATCCGTGGGCTAACATACACCGAAAATCGAGAAAATCGTAAATTGTCATTTGTTTGAAAAATAGTGATGCCGATCAAAAGAAATGACAGGGCGCCCGTCACCAGGCCCCGCAGGCTACGCACAGCCAAAATTTAGGGCAAAACGGAGACGGTCGATCACATCTCCAAAAATCCGTGGGCTAACATACACCGAAAACCGAGAAAATCGTAAATTGTCATTTATGCGAAAAACAGTGATGCCCATCAAACGAGTTGATAGGTCGCCCGTCACCAGGCACCGCAGGCTGCGCACGGCCAAAATTTGGGGGCGAACGGAGGCGGTCGATCAAATCTCCAGAAATCCGTGGGCTAACATTCACCGAAAATCGAGAAAATCGTAAATTGTCATTTATACAAAAAATAGTGATGCCGATCAAACGAAATGATAGGGCGCCCGTCACTAGGCCCCGTAGGCTGCGCAGAGCCAAAATTTGGGGCCAAACGGAGACGGTCGATCACATCTCCAAAAATCCGTGGGCTAACATACACCGAAAATCGAGAAAATCGTAAATTTTCATTTGTTTGAAAAATAGTGATGCCGATCAAACGAAATGACAGGGCGCCCGTTACCAGGCCCCGCAGGCTGCGCACAGCAAAAATTTGAGGCCAAACGGAGACGGTCGATCACATCTCCAAAAATCCGTGGGCTAACATACACCGAAAACCGAGAAAATCGTAGATTGTCATTTATGCGAAAAATAGTGATACCCATCAAACGAGTTGATAGGGCGCCCGTAACCAGGCCCCGCAGGCTGCGCACGACCAAAATTTGGGGGCGAACGGAGGCGGTCGATCGAATCTCCAGAAATCCGTGGGCTAACATTCACCGAAAATCGAGAAAATCGTAAATTGTCATTTATGCAAAAAATAGTGATGCCGATCAAATGAAATGATAGGGCGCCCGTCACCAGGCCCCGCAGGCTGCGCACATCCAAAATTTGGGGCCAAACGGAGACGGTCGATCACATCTCCAAAAATCCGTGGGCTAACATACATCGAAAATCGAGAAAATCGTAAATTGTCATTTATTTGAAAAATAATGATGCCGATCAAAAGAAATGACAGGGCGCCCGTCACCAGGCCCCGCAGGCTGCGCACAGCCAAAATTTGGGGCCGAACGGAGGCGGTCGATCGAATCTCAAAAAATCCGTGTGCTAACATACACCGAAAATCGAGAAAATCATAAATTCTCATTTATGCGAAAATAAGTGATGCCGATCAAACGAAATGATAGGGCGCCCGTCACCAGGCCCTGCAGGCTGCGCACAGCCAAAATTTGGGGCCAAACGGAGACGGTCGATCACATCTCCAAAAATCCGTGGGCTAACATACACCGAAAATCGAGAAAATCGTAAATTGTCATTTGTTTGAAAAATAGTGATGCCGATCAAAAGAAATGACAGGGCGCCCGTCACCAGGCCCCGCAGGCTGCGCACAGCCAAAATTTGGGGACAAACGGAGCCGGTCGATCACATCTCCAAAAATCCGTGGGCTAACATACACCGAAAACCGAGAAAATCGTAAATTGTCATTTATGTGAAAAATAGTGATGCCCATCAAACGAGTTGATAGGGCGCCTGTCACCAAGCCCCGCAGGCTGCGCACGGCCAAAATTTGGGGGCGAACGGAGGTGGTCGATCAAATCTCCAGAAATCCGTGGGCTAACATTCACCGAAAACTGAGAAAATCGTAAATTATCATTTATGCAAAAAATAGTGATGCCGATCAAACGAAATGATAGGGAGCACGTCACTAGGCCCCGAAGGCTGCACACAGCCAAAATTTGGGGCCAAACGGAGACGGTCGATCACATCTCCAAAAATCCGTGGGCTAACATACACCGAAAATCGAGAAAATCATAAATTGTCATTTGTTTGAAAAATAGTGATGCCGATCAAATAAAATGATAGGGCGCCCGTTACCAGGCCCCGCAGGCTGCGCACAGCAAAAATTTGAGGCCAAACGGAGACGGTCGATCACATCTCCAAAAATCCGTGGGCTAACATACACCAAAAACCGAGAAAATCGTAAATTGTCATTTATGCGAAAAATAGTGATGCCCATCAAACGAGTTGATAGGGAGCCCGTCACCAGGCCCCGCAGGCTGTGCACGACCAAAATTTGGGGCAAACGGAGGCGGTCGATCGAATCTCCAGAAATCCATGGGCTAACATTCACCGAAAATCGAGAAAATCGTAAATTGTCATTTATGCAAAAAATAGTGATGCCGATCAAATGAAATGATAGGGCGCCCGTCACTAGGCCCCGCAGGCTGTGCACAACCAAAATTTGGGGCCAAACGGAGACGGTCGATCACATCTCCAAAAATCCGTGGGCTAACATACACCGAAAATCGAGAAAATCGTAAATTGTCATTTGTTTGAAAAATAGTGATGCCGATCAACAGAAATGACAGGGCGCCCGTCACCAGGCCCCGCAGGCTGTACACAGCCAAAATTTGGGGCCGAATGGAGGCGGTCGATCGAATCTCGAAAAATCCGTGGGCTAACATTCACCGAAAACCGAGAAAATCGTAAATTGTCATTTCTGCAAAAAATAGTGATGCCGATCAAACGAAATGATAGGGCGCCCGTCACCAGGCCCCGCGGGCTGTGCACAACCAAAATTTGGGGCCGAACGGAGGCGGTCGATCAAATATCCAGAAATCCCTGGGCTAACACGCACTGAAAAGTTTGAAAATTAGCAACATAGGCGCACTATGCTAGTCTCGACAGACCGGACGACATCGGATGTCACATGCTAACCTATGTCGAGACCCAACGCCCATCGATGAATGCCCAGCGATAGAAAATTTAAACTAAAACACCTATGCTTATCCTTATGATATAAATAAAATCCTAGAGATTAGTGGTGGTAGTGCTGGCCTACCATGGTCGCTTGCCATGGTGGTGTCGGTTGTGGTGGGTCGTTAGGACCAGTTTTTAAATTAAAATTGTCACCCATATTGGGAAATATGTTCAAATGAGTACGATAGAGGCATATTTTAGAAAAATGGCTCGGTCAAACCGCCTTTCGGCAGTTTGTCGAGATAGATCTCGAAAAAATACACAAAATGAAAAAAAAAATCACGTAAAACGGATCATCCAGCCCAAAGTTATGATCATTTATATAATATGCCTCTAATAAACTATTTTTCCGTCGATTATATTACAGTTTTAACAACATTATGTAAGATCTCATCAAAAGACTTGCATCTCGGCAGTTCTTATTTTGTTAATAAAGAGCTAACACATACCAAAAATCGTAAAAATTGTAAATTCTCGTTTATGCAAAAAATAGTGATGCCGATCAAACGAAATGATAGGACTATCTAAATAATGATCACTTTCTGTACTATACTGATTCCTTACTGATTACCGTAATGAATTGATTTAAAACCGAAGTGGGGCTTATATATAATAGAAACAATAAATCGCATTCAGTGAATGCGACTTATAAGTCGCATTTCAGGAATGCGTTTTATAAGTCGCCTTCCTGGAATGCGATTTATAAGTCGCAGCCTTGCGACGCGCCGACTTGCCGGTTGTCCAATCTTTCCCCGTGCCTTTTTCTAGCATGTATGTATTTCAAATACTCTTAACCAACACGCGAATAGGCCATCTATATGCTAGAAATTTACGGGGTGTAACAGCGGATCAAACGAAATGATAGGGCGCTCGTCACCAGGCCCCGCACAGCAAAAATTTGAGGCCAAACGGAGACGGTCGATCACATCTCCAAAAATCCGTGGGCTAACATACACCGAAAACCGAGAAAATCGTAAATTGTCATTATGCGAAAAATAGTTATGCCTATCAAACGAGTTGATAGGGCGCACGTCACCAGGCCCCGCAGGCTTTGCACGGCCAAAATTTGGGGGCGAACGGAGGCGGTCGATCAAATCTCCAGAAATCCGTGGGCTAACATTCACCGAAAACTGAGAAAATCGTAAATTGTCATTTATGCAAAAAATAGTGATGCTGATCAAACGAATTGATAGAGCGCCCGTCACCAGGCCCCACAGGCTTCGCACAGCCAAAATTTGGGGCCGAACGGAGGCGGTCGATCGAATCTCGAAAAATCCGTGGGCTAACATACACCGAAAACCGAGAAAATCATAAATTGTCATTTATGCAAAAAATAGTGATACCCATCAAACGAGTTGATAGGGCGCCCGTCACCAGGCCCCGCAGGCTGCGCACGACCAAAATTTGGTGGCGAACGGAGGCGGTCGATCGAATCTCCAGAAATCCGTGGGCTAACATTCACCGAAAATCGAGAAAAATCGTAAATTGTCATTTATGCAAAAAATAGTGATGCCGATCAAACGAAATGATAGGGCGCCCGTCACCAGGCCCTGCAGGCTGCGCACAGCCAAAATTTGGGGCCAAACGGAGACGGTCGATCACATCTCCAAAAATCCGTGGGCTAACATACATCGAAAATCGAGAAAATAGTAAATTGTCATTTATTTGAAAAATAATGATGCCGATCAAAAGAAATGACAGGGCGCCCGTCACCAGGCCCCGCAGGCTGCGCACAGCCAAAATTTGGGGCCGAACGGAGGCGGTCGATCGAATCTCGAAAAATCCGTGTGCTAACATACACCGAAAATCGAGAAAATCATAAATTCTCATTTATGCGAAAATAAGTGATGCCGATCAAACGAAAAGATAGGGCGCCCGTCACCAGGCCCTGCAGGCTGCGCACAGCCAAAATTTGGAGCCAAACGGAGACGGTCGATCACATCTCCAAAAATCCGTGGGCTAACATACACCGAAAATCGAGAAAATCGTAAATTGTCATTTGTTTGAAAAATAGTGATGCGGATCAAAAGAAATGACAGGGCGCCCGTCACCAGGCCCCGCAGGCTGCGCACAGCCAAAATTTGGGCCCAAACGGAGACGGTCGATCACATCTCCGAAAAATAGTGATGCCGATCAAACGAAATGATAGGGCGCCCGTCACTAGGCCCCGCAGGCTGCGCACAGCCAAAATTTGGGGCCAAACGGAGACGGTCGATCACATCTCCAAAAATCCGTGGGCTAACATACACCGAAAATTGAGAAAATCGTAAATTGTCATTTGTTTGAAAAATAGTGATGCCGATCAAACGAAATGACAGGGCGCCCGTTACCAGGCCCCGCAGGCTGCGCACAGCGAAAATTTGAGGCCAAACGGAGACGGTCGATCACATCTCCAAAAATCCGTGGGCTAACATACACCAAAAACCGAGAAAATCGTAAATTGTCATTTATGCGAAAAATAGTGATGCCCATCAAACGAGTTGATAGGGTGCCCGTCACCAGTCCCCGCAGGCTGTGCACGACCAAAATTTGGGGGCGAACGGAGGCGGTTGATCGAATCTCCAGAAATCCGTGGGCTAACATTCACCGAAAATCGAGAAAATCGTAAATTGTCATTTATGCAAAAAATAGTGATGCCGATCAAATGAAATAATAGGGCGCCCGTCACTAGGCCCCGCAGGCTGTGCACAGCCAAAATTTGGGGCCAAACGGAGACGGTCGATCACATCTCCAAAAATCCGTGGGCTAACATACACCGAAAATTGAGAAAATCGTAAATTGTCATTTGTTTGAAAAATAGTGATGCCGATCAACAGAAATGACAGGGCGCCCGTCACCAGGCCTCGCAGGCTGTGCACAGCCAAAATTTGGGGCCGAATGGAGGCGGTCGATCGAATCTCGAAAAATCCGTGGGCTAACATTCACCGAAAATCGAGAAAATCGTAAATTGTCATTTCTGCAAAAAATAGTGATGCCGATCAAACGAAATGATAGGGCGCCCGTCACCAGGCCCCGCGGGCTGTGCACAGCCAAAATTTGGGGCCGAACGGAGGCGGTCGATCAAATATCCAGAAATCCCTGGGCTAACACGCACTGAAAAGTTTGAAAGTTAGCAACATAGGCGCACTATGCTAGTCTCGACAGACCGGACGACATCGGATGTCACATGCTAACCTATGTCGAGACCCAACGCCCATCGATGAATGCCCAGCGATAGAAAATTTAAACTAAAACACCTATGCTTATCCTTATGATATAAATAAAATCCTAGAGATTAGTGGTGGTAGTGCTGGCCTACCATGGTCGCTTGCCATGGTGGTGTCGGTTGTGGTGGGTCGTTAGGACCAGTTTTTAAATTAAAATTGTCACCCATATTGGGAAATATGTTGAAATGAGTGCGATAGAGGCATATTTTAGAAAAATGGCTCGGCCAAACCGCCTTTCGGCAGTTTGTCGAGATAGATCTCGAAAAAATACACAAAATGAAAAAAAAAATCGTATAAAACGGATAATCCAGCCCAAAGTTATGATCATTTATATAATATGCCTCTAATAAACTATTTTTCCGTCGATTATATTACAGTTTTAACAACATTATGTAAGATCTCATCAAAAGACTTGCATCTCGGCAGTTCTTATTTTGTTAATAAAGAGCTAACACATACCAAAAATCGCGAAAATCGTAAATTCTCGTTTATGCAAAAAATAGTGATGCCGATCAAACGAAATGTTAGGACTATCTAAATTCTGATCACTTTCTGTACTATACTGATTCCTTACTGATTACCGTAATGATTTGATTTAAAACCGAAGTGGGGCTTATATATAATAGAAACAATAAATCGCATTCAGTGAATGCGACTTACAAGTCGCATTCCTGGAATGCGTTTTATAAGTCGCATTCCTGGAATGCGTTTTATAAGTCGCATTTTGCCTTGCGACGCGCCGACTTGCCGGTTGTCCAATCTTTCCCCGTGCCTTTTTCTAGCATGTATGTATTTCAAATACTCTTAACCAACACGCGAATAGGCCATCTATATGCTAGAAATTTACGGGGTGTAACAGCGGATCAAACGAAACGATAGGGCGCCCGTCACCAGGCCCCGCACAGCAAAAATTTGAGGCCAAACGGAGACGGTCGATCACATCTCCAAAAATCCGTGGGCTAACATACACCGAAAACCGAGAAAATTATAAATTGTAATTTATGCGAAAAATAGTGATGCCCATCAAACGAGTTGATAGGGCGCCGTCACCAGGCCACGCAGGCTGCGCACGGCCAAAATTTGGGGGCGAACGGAGGCGGTCGATCAAATCTCCAGAAATCCGTGGGCTAACATTCACCGAAAACCGAGAAAATCGTAAATTGTCATTTATGCAAAAAATAGTGATGCCGATCAAATGAATTGATAGAGCGCCCATCACTAGGCCCCGCAGGCTGCGCACAGCCAAAATTTGGGGCCGAACGGAGGCGGTCAATCGAATCTCGAAAAATCCGTGGGCTAACAGACACCGAAAACCGAGAAAATCGTAAATTGTCATTTCTGCAAAAAATAGTGATGCCGATCAAAAGAAATGATAGGGCGCCCGTCACCAGGCCCCGCAGGCTGCGCACAGCCAAAATTTGGGGCCGAACTGAGGCGGTCGATTGAATCTCGAAAAATCCGTGTGCTAACATACACCGAAAATTGAGAAAATCATAAATTCTCATTTATGCGAAAAATAGTGATGCCGATCAAACGAAATGATAGGGCGCCCGTCACCAGGCCCTGCAGGCTGCGCACAGCCAAAATTTGGGCCCAAACGGAGACGGTCGATCACATCTCCAAAAATCCGTGGGCTAACATACACCGAAAATTGAGAAAATCGTAAATTGTCATTTGTTTGAAAAATAGTGATGCCGATCAAACGAAATGATAGGGCGCCCATCACCAGGCCCCGCAGGCTGTGCACAGCCAAAATTTGGGGCCAAACGGAGACGGTCGATCACATCTCCAAAAATCCGTGGGCTAACATACACCGAAAATCGAGAAAATCGTAAATTGTCATTTATGCGAAAAATAGTGATGCCCATCAAACGAGTTGATAGGGCGCCCGTCACCAGGCCCCGCAGGCTGCGCACAGCCAAAATTTGGGGCCGAACGGAGGCGGTCGATTGAATCTCGAAAAATCCGTGTGCTAACATACACCGAAAATCGAGAAAATCATAAATTCTCATTTATGCGAAAAATAGTGATGCCGATCAAACGAAATGATAGGGTGCCCGTCACCAGGCCCTGCAGGATACGTACAGCCAAAATTTGGGGCCAAACGGAGACGGTCGATCACATCTCCAAAAATCCGTGGGCTAACATACACCGAAAATCGAGAAAATCGTAAATTGTCATTTGTTTGAAAAATAGTGATGCCGATCAAA
The DNA here is from genome assembly GCA_035772735.1 of Datura wrightii. Classification (NCBI taxonomy): domain Eukaryota; kingdom Viridiplantae; phylum Streptophyta; class Magnoliopsida; order Solanales; family Solanaceae; genus Datura; species Datura wrightii. The sequence goes on along the minus strand of JASDFA010000018.1, from coordinate 200,695,018 downwards.
AGAAATGATAGGGCGCCCGTCACCAGGCCCCGCAGGCTACGCACAGCCAAAATTTGGGGCCAAACGGAGACGGTCGGTCACATCTCCAAAAATCCGTGGGCTAACATACACCGAAAACCGAGAAAATCGTAAATTGTCATTTATGCGAAAAAAAGTGATGCCCATCAAACGAGTTGATAGGGCGCCCGTCACCAGGCCCTGCAGGCTGCGCACGGCCAAAATTTGGGGGCGAACGGAAGCGGTCGATCAAATCTCCAGAAATCCGTGGGCTAACATTCACCGAAAATCGAGAAAATCGTAAATTGTCATTTATGCAAAAAATACTGATGCCGATCAAACGAAATGATAGGGCGCCCGTCACTAGGCCCCGCAGGCTGCGCACAGCCAAAATTTGGGGCCAAACGGAGACGGTCGATCACATCTCCAAAAATCCGTGGGCTAACATACACCGAAAATTGAGAAAATCGTAAATTTTCATTTGTTTGAAAAATAGTGATGCCGATCAAACAAAATGACAGGGCGCCCGTTACCAGGCCCCGCAGGCTGCGCACAGCAAAAATTTGAGGCCAAACGGAGACGGTCGATCACATCTCCAAAAATCCGTGGGCTAACATACACCGAAAACCGAGAAAATCGTAAATTGTCATTTATGCGAAAAATAGTGATGCCCATCAAACGAGTTGATAGGGCGCCCGTCACCAGGCCCCGCAGGCTGCGCACGACCAAAATTTGGGGGCGAACGGAGGCGGTCGATCGAATCTCCAGAAATCCGTGGGCTAACATTCACCGAAAATCGAGAAAATCGTAAATTGTAATTTATGCAAAAAATAGTGATGCCGATCAAATGAAATGATAGGGCGCCCGTCACTAGGCCCCGCAGGCTGCGCACAGCCAAACTTTGGGGCCAAACGGAGACGGTCGATCACATCTCAAAAAATCCGTGGGCTAACATACACCGAAAATCGAGAAAATCGTAAATTGTCATTTGTTTGAAAAATAGTGATGCCGATCAAAAGAAATGATAGGGCACCCGTTACCAGGCCCCGCAGGCTGCGCACAGCCAAAATTTGGGGCCGAAAGGAGGCGGTCGATTGAATCTCAAAAAATCCGTGGGCTAACATACACCGAAAATCGAGAAAATCGTAAATTCTCATTTATGCGAAAAATAGTGATGCCGATCAAACGAGTTGATAGGGCGCCCGTCACTAGGCCCCGCAGGCTGCGCACGGCGAAAATTTGGGGGCGAACGGAGGCGGTCGATAAAATCTCCAGAAATCCGTGGGCTAACATTCACCGAAAACCGAGAAAATCGTAAATTGTCATTTATGCAAAAAATAGTGATGCCGATCAAATGAAATGATAGGGCGCCCGTCACTAGGCCCCGCAGGCTGCGCACAGCCAAAATTTGGGGCCAAACGGGGACGGTCGATCACATCTCCAAAAATCTGTGGGCTAACATACACCGAAAATCGAGAAAATCATAAATTGTCATTTGTTTGAAAAATAGTGATGCCGATCAAAAGAAATGACAGGGCGCCCGTCACCAGGCCCCGCAGGCTGTGCACAGCCAAAATTTGGGGCCGAACGGAGGTGGTCGATCGAATCTCGAAAAATCTGTGGGCTAACATTCACCGAAAACCGAGAAAATCGTAAATTGTCATTTCTGCAAAAAATAGTGATGCCGATCAAACGAAATGATAGGGCGTCCGTCACCAGGCCCCGCGGGCTGTGCACAGCCAAAATTTGGGGCCGAACGGAGGCGGTCGATTGAATCTCGAAAAATCCGTGTGCTAACATACACCGAAAATCGAGAAAATCGTAAATTCTCATTTATGCAAAAAATAGTGATGCCGATAAAACGAAATCATAGGGCGCCCGTCACCAGGCCCTGCGGGCTTCGCACAGCCAAAATTTGGGGCCGAACGGAGGCGGTCGATCGAATCTCGAAAAATCCGTGGGCTAACATACACCCGAAAACCGAGAAAATCGTAAATTGTCATTTCTACAAAAAATAGTGATGCCGATCAAAAGAAATGATAGGGCGCCCGTCACCAGGCCCCGCAGGCTGCGCACAGCCAAAATTTGGGGCCGAACGGAGGCGGTCGATTGAATCTCGAAAAATCCGTGTGCTAACATACACCGAAAATCGAGAAAATTATAAATTCTCATTTATGCGAAAAATAGTGATGCCGATCAAACGAAATGATAGGGCGCCCGTCACCAGGCCCTGCAGGCGGCGCACAGCCAAAATTTGGGGCCAAACGGAGACGGTCGATCACATCTCCAAAAATCCGTGGGCTAGCATACACCGAAAACCGAGAAAATCGTAAATTGTCATTTATGCGAAAAATAGTGATGCCCATCAAACGAGTTGATAGGGCGCCCGTCACCAGGCCCCGCAGGCTGCGCACGACCAAAATTTGGGGGCGAACGGAGGCGGTCGATCGAATCTCCAGAAATCCGTGGGCTAACATTCACCGAAAATCGAGAAAATCGTAAATTGTCATTTATGCAAAAAATAGTGATGCCGATCAAATGAAATGATAGGGCGCCCGTCACTAGGCCCCGCAGGCTGCGCACAGCCAAAATTTGGGGCCAAACGGAGACGGTCGATCACATGTCCAAAAATCCGTGGGCTAACATACACCGAAAATTGAGAAAATCGTAAATTGTCATTTGTTTGAAAAATAGTGATGCCGATCAAAAGAAATGACAGGGCGCCCGTCACCAGGCCCCGCAGGCTGCGCACAGCCAAAATTTGGGGCCGAACGGAGGCGGTCGATCGAATCTCGAAAAATCCGTGGGCTAACATTCACCGAAAACCGAGAAAATCTTAAATTGTCATTTCTGCAAAAAATAGTGATGCCGATCAAAAGAAATGACAGGGCGCCCGTCATCAGACCCCGCAGGCTGCGCACAGCCAAAATTTGGGGCCGAACGGAGGCGGTCGATTGAATCTCAAAAAATCCGTGTGCTAACATACACCGAAAATTGAGAAAATCGTAAATTCTCATTTATGCAAAAAATAGTGATGCCGATAAAACGAAATGATAGGGCGCCCGTCACTAGGCCCCGCGGGCTGTGCACAGCCAAAATTTGGGGCCGAACGGAGGCGGTCGATCAAATATCCAAAAATCCCTGGGCTAACACGCACTGAAAAGTTTGAAAGTTAGCAACATAGGCGCAGTATGCTAGTCTCGACAGACCGGACGACATCGGATGTCACATGCTAACCTATGTCGAGACCCAACGCCCATCGATGAATGCCCAGCGATAGAAAATTTAAACTAAAACACCTATGCTTATCCTTATGATATAAATAAAATCCTAGAGATTAGTGGTGGTAGTGCTGGCCTACCATGGTCGCTTGCCATGGTGGTGTCGGTTGTGGTGGGTCGTTAGGACCAGTTTTTAAATTAAAATTGTCACCCATATTGGGAAATATGTTGAAATGAGTGCGATAGAGGCATATTTTAGAAAAATGGCTCGGCCAAACCGCCTTTCGGCCGTTTGTTGAGATAGATCTCGAAAAAATACACAAAATGAAAAAAAAAATCGCGTAAAACGGATAATCCAGCCCAAAGTTGTGTTATAAGTCGCATTCCTGGAATGCGTTTTATAAGTCGCATTTTGCCTTGCGACGCGCCGACTTGCCGGTTGTCCAATCTTTCCCCGTGCCTTTTTCTAGCATGTATGTATTTCCAATACTCTTAATCAACACGCGAATAGGCCATCTATATGCTAGAAATTTACGGAGTGTAACAGCGGATCAAACGAAATGATAGGGCGCCCGTCACCAAGCCCCGCACAGCAAAAATTTGAGGCCAAACGGAGGCGGTCGATTGAATCTCGAAAAATCCGTGTGCTAACATACACCGAAAATTGAGAAAATCATAAATTCTCATTTATGCGAAAAATAGTGATGCCGATCAAACGAAATGATAGGGCGCCCGTCACCAGGCCCTGCAGGCTGCGCACAGCAAAAATTTGGGGCCAAACGGAGACGGTCGATCACATCTCCAAAAATCCGTGGGCTAACATACACCGAAAATCGAGAAAATCGTAAATTGTCATTTGTTTGAAAAATAGTGATGCCTATCAAAAGAAATTATAGGGCGCCCGTCACCAGGCCCCGCAGGCTACGCACAGCCAAAATTTGGGGCCAAACGGAGACGGTTGATCACATCTCCAAAAATCCGTGGGCTAACATACACCGAAAATCGAGAAAATCGTAAATTGTCATTTGTTTGAAAAATAGTGATGCCGATCAAAAGAAATGATAGGGCGCCCGTCACCAGGCCCCGCAGGCTGCGCACAGCCAAAATTTGGGGCTGAACGGAGGCGGTCGATCGAATCTCGAAAAATCTGTGTGCTAACATACACCGAAAATCGAGAAAATCATAAATTCTCATTTATGCGAAAAATAGTGATGCCGATCAAACGAAATGTTAGGGCGCCCGTCACCAGGCCCTGCAGGCTGCGCACAGCCAAAATTTGGGGCCAAACGGAGACGGTCGATCACATCTCCAAAAATCCGTGGGCTAACATACACCGAAAATCGAGAAAATCGTAAATTGTCATTTGTTTGAAAAATAGTGATGCCGATCAAAAGAAATGATAGGGCGCCCGTCACCAGGCCCCGCAGGCTGCGCACAGCCAAAATTTGGGGCCAAACGGAGACGGTCGATCACATCTCCAAAAATCCGTAGGCTAACATACACCGAAAACCGAGAAAATCGTAAATTGTCATTTATGCGAAAAATAGTGATGCCCATCAAACGAGTTGATAGGGCGCCCGTCACCAGGCCCCGCACAGCAAAAATTTGAGGCCAAACGGAGACGGTCGATCACATCTCCAAAAATCCGTGGGCTAACATACACCGAAAACAGAGAAAATCATAAATTGTCATTTATGCGAAAAATAGTGATGCCCATCAAACGAGTTGATAGGGCGCCCGTCACCAGGCCCCACAGGCTTTGCACGGCCAAAATTTAGGGGCGAACGGAGGCGGTCGATCAAATCTCCAGAAATCCGTGGGCTAACATTCACCGAAAACCGAGAAAATCGTAAATTGTTATTTATGCAAAAAATAGTGATGCCGATCAAACGAATTGATAGAGCGCCCGTCACTAGGCCCCGCAGGCTGCGCACAGCCAAAATTTGGGGCCAAACGGAGACGGTCGATCACATCTCCAAAAATCCGTGGGCAAACATACACCGAAAATCGAGAAAATCGTAAATTGTCATTTGTTTGAAAAATAGTGATGCCGATCAAACAAAATGACAAGGCGCCCGTCACCAGGCCCCGCAGGCTTCGCACAGCCAAAAGTTGGGGCCGAACGGAGGCGGTCGATCGAATCTCGAAAAATCCGTGGGCTAACATACACCGAAAACCGAGAAAATCGTAAATTGTCATTTCTGCAAAAAATAGTGATGCCGATCAAAAGAAATGACAGGGCGCCCGTCACTAGGCCCCGCAGGCTGCGCACAACCAAAATTTGGGGCCGAACGGAGGCGGTCGATTGAATCTCGAAAAATCCGTGTGCTAACATACACCGAAAATCGAGAAAATCATAAATTGTCATTTGTTTGAAAAATAGTGATGCCGATCAAAATAAATGACAGTATTTGAACAAGTATTTGATCCTGTCCGACTCATGAACTGCAAAAGTCCAAGAAATAATAAAAGATATCTTTTTAATGATAAAATATTTGCATAATTTAATATGCTCAGGTAGTGTAGAGATATCTAAATCAATTTGAAATTGATTAAATCTTTCGGCGAAGTTTCTGGGGAGGACTTCTTGGTTTCCTCCGAAAGCACTCCACCAATCGTAAAACCATCTAGGGATAGTCTTACTGCTGATTTCAGGTCCGTATTTGACGAACCATGTGTGGTTGGCTGGCCTTAGGAACAGGAAGTTAAACCACGCGTCCCTGTAATCAAACCAGTTGTATGTTTGGGGCCTCAAGGGCCTTGAAAGGTTGATTGGTGTGTGAAGGTGAGATACCTGCCAATCAAATGGTGAGAAAATATTTTTAATTGTAAATTTTGAGTAGGCGATGCTACTCGGATCTGCCTCATCCTTGAGGATGTGTTCGACATCAATGGACCCTGTATCAACCAAAATAAATTCATAGTATTTTCTGGTTTTTAGGGGGTTGCTGGTTTCAATGAAGTTCTGATCAGTGTAAATAGGTCTGATCAGACTTTTGATGTCAAAACTTTCAAACTCCTTGTCTAGAGCTAAGACTGGAGTGATGAGATAGAAACATTCTTAAAGACTTCCTTGGTCTTTGGGATTCTTGCAACCTCTTTTCCTTTGGGGGAGAGGTTAGGATTGACTGCTTGGGCAAAGCTTTCGGGAGCTTTGTAAGCATAGCTGTCTTTGGTTTGGATTTTGGAGAATCTAGGTTCACCAGAAGGAGAAGATGATGAAGGTTTGGACTCTTTTATAAAAGGAGAAGAAACCTTAAAAGATGATTTAAAAATTAAAAGAATTGAACAGATTTTAAAAACCCCGGGAATGGTTACTAAGATAGCCCAGTTTCTGCAGCCTTTTCAGAAAGAACTTTGAGAGACCTGCTGTCGCACAGGCAAAATGCACCATTACAGTTGCAATCCGTTGTTGAATCTTCTGATTCTGATTCTTGTGCTACATTCAAGTAGTCTTCATCAGATTCTCCTTCTTCAGAGGAAGAGTATGGTATCCAGGATGTTGGGGTCCTGAATATCGACCGAGAAATTGGGATAGCAATTAAAGTATACCGGGCCATTGGCGAGGTTACTTTCTAAGACTCCTAACAGGGAATCATCAAAATTCAATAATCTATCATCACGTAATAGAAGACATAAAGGGATGTTTAAACCAATTTCCAGATGGATCCAAAATACAGTTTATACATTTATGCATGTTCATAATAATCAAGATCAGCCATACTAGGCTAAGTTTATTATCACCTGAGGTAGATACTTAAGTTAGACTATGTTACTTTGATTAATAGCTTAGAACAGCTTGTCAATATATTGTTAGAGTGGTTGAACCAGGTGGGGTTCCGGCAGATTTGAGGAAGATGATTCCTGTACAATTGTTTATATGATGTATAGTATCATTCTTAGGATCCGGTCTTTCATCTTTCCAAACAAATTGGATTTTTAAAAGATGATTATCCTTTTTAATCTGTTCTTTGAGCTTCAGGTCTGTGCAGAGCTCAAGGGCAACAACATTAATGAGACTGATAATGTCACCATATGCAAGTTCTGCATACGGGATCTTACCGTCACAACGATCTCTTATTTTGGACCTAACCTTTTCTGCAAAATGGGTAGGAAGGCCACTGATGAACCTTTCTTTCCAGTATTCATTGTTGCAGTCTGGCCTGATGAGTACCTTATTCAGGAACATATCCTTATACCATCTGAAGTCCGTGAGCTTCTTGCAGTATAGATTGTTAAGAATCTCCAGGCTTCTGTCCTGAAACAATTTGGGTTCACCCACAAAGTGTTTGGCGATGCTGTACAATAAAGTTGTAGTGGCATCTTCCTGATTTTCTTGGCTGACAAGCTCCTGGCCTGCTTCAATCTTAACAATTGTTTTTAGTGCTGTGGCACTAAGGATCTCCTGTCTGTTATGTTCGGTGAGGTAGTTATCCCACCAATTTTTCAACATTCCGGTAAAACCTGCAATAATTAAACCGCAAGCTTCCTTGTCAGAAGAGTTCTTCATTTTATAGGCAGTTATATTCATGCCTATTTCTTGTAACTTGGCATAGATCTGTCCTTCAGCCATGCCATCAATGTTCCATTCGGTGATGCTGGTTCCGTCAGCAGTACCCTGTGGATAGAAGTTGTTTTCCTCAAACTGCATGTCTGGGAATGAAGGCCTCTTGTAGAAGTTCCTGTTATTATGGTGCCTCTTGCTGGAGCTTTCTGCAATAGCACCAATCTTCTGACCATTGCTATCTCCTTTGTTGAGGTTAAGTTTAGTCAGTTCTTCACTGATTTTCTCAAGAAGGTTTTGTCCTTTAAGGTACTTTGGAAAATCCTTTTTGGAGAATTCATTTACCTTGAAAGGAGGTTCACTGAAAGAAGTGTGAACGGATTTGGAAGGACTCTGTTTGGAGCTAAAAAGGCTAGTACTAGAAGTACTGGGAGATTTTTTGGTTTCTTCAATCTGTTGGGAAACAACATGAAGAATTTGGTTTGTATAGTTATTCTGCTCGTAGACTTTGTTCAAATCTTCGGCAGTGACTGGAGCAGTAGGTTGGCTACTAGATTTTTTGAAGGGAGAGGCTTTTATAGTCTCATTTCTGTAAGGTATTAGGATACCTTCGAGTGGAGGAGTGACAGAGTTCACCGTTTTCTCCTTAGTATGCCATTGTCTGACAATCATTTTAAGAGAGGAGCTGCTGTCTCCAAGCTGACCAGTGACTTCTGTTCTGTTCTGTTCTGTCAAAAGAAATGACAGGGCGCCCGTCACCAGGCCCCGCAGGCTACGCACAGCAAAAATTTGGGGCCAAACGGAGACGGTCGGTCACATCTCCAAAAATCTGTGGGCTAACATACACCGAAAATCGAGAAAATCGTAAATTGTCATTTGTTTGAAAAATAGTGATGCCGATCAAACGAAATGACAGGGCGCCCATTACCAGGCCCCGCAGGCTGCGCACAGCCAAAATTTGAGGCCAAACGGAGACGGTCGAACACATCTCCAAAAATCCGTGGGCTAACATACACCGAAAATCGTAAATTGTCATTTATGTGAAAAATAGTGATACCCATCAAACGAGTTGATAGGGCGCCCGTCACCAGGCTGCGCACGACCAAAATTTGGGGGCTAACGGAGGCGGTCGATCGAATCTCCAGAAATCTGTGGGCTAACATTCACCGAAAATCGAGAAAATCGTAAATTTTCATTTATGCAAAAAATAGTGATGCCGATCAAACGAAATGATAGGGCGCCCGTCACCAGGCCCCGCAGGCTGCGCACAGCCAAAATTTGGGGCCAAACGGAGACGGTCGATCACATCTCCAAAAATCCATGGGCTAACATACACCGAAAATTGAGAAAATCGTAAATTGTCATTTGTTTCAAAAATAGTGATGCCGATCAAAAGAAATGACAGGGCGCCCGTCACCAGGCCCCGCAGGCTGCGCACAGCCAAAATTTGGGGCCGAACGGAGGCGGTCGATCGAATCTCGAAAAATCCGTGGGCTAACATTCACCGAAAACCGAGAAAATCATAAATTGTCATTTCTGCAAAAAATAGTGATGCCGATCAAACGAAATGATTGGGCGCCCGTCACCAGGCCCCGCGGGCTGTGCACAGCCAAAATTTGGGGCCGAACGGAGGCGGTCGATCAAATATCCAGAAATCCCTGGGCTAACACGCACTGAAAAGTTTGAAAGTTAGCAACATAGGCGCACTATGCTAGTCTCGACAGACCGGACGACATCGGAGAGCACATGCTAACCTATGTCGAGACCCAACGCCCATCGATGAATGCCCAGCGATAGAAAATTTAAACTAAAACACCTATGCTTATCCTTATGATATAAATAAAATCCTAGAGATTAGTGGTGGTAGTGCTGGCCTACCATGGTCGCTTGCCATGGTGGTGTCGGTTGTGGTGGGTCGTTAGGACCAGTTTTTAAATTAAAATTGTCACCCATATTGGGAAATATGTTGAAATGAGTGCGATAGAGGCATATTTTAGAAAAATGGCTCGGTCGATCGAATCTCGAAAAATCCGTGGGCTAACATTCACCGAAAATCGAGAAAATCGTAAATTGTCATTTATGCAAAAAATAGTGATGCCGATCAAACGAAATGATAGGGCGCCCGTCACTAGGCCCCGCAAGCTGCGCACAGCCAAAATTTGGGGCCAAACGGAGACGGTCGATCACATCTCCAAAAATCCGTGGGCTAACATACACCGAAAATCGAGAAAATCATAAATTGTCATTTGTTTGAAAAATAGTGATGCCGATCAAACGAAATGACAGGGCGCCCGTTACCAGGACCCGCAGGCTGCGCACAGCAAAAATTTGAGGCCAAACGGAGACGGTCGATCACATCTCCAAAAATCCGTGGGCTAACATACATCGAAAACCGAGAAAATCGTAAATTGTCATTTATGCGAAAAATAGTGATACCCATCAAACGAGTTGATAGGGCGCCCGTCACCAGGCCCCGCAGGCTGCGTACGACCAAAATTTGGGGGCGAACGGAGGCGGTCGATCGAATCTCCAGAAATCTGTGGGCTAACATTCACCGAAAATCGAGAAAATCGTAAATTGTCATTTATGCAAAAAATAGTGATGCCGATCAAAAGAAATGACAGGGCACCCGTCACCAGGCCTCGCAGGCTACGCACAGCCAAAATTTGGGGCCAAACGGAGACGGTCGATCACATCTCCAAAAATCCGTGGGCTAACATACATCGAAAACCGAGAAAATCGTAAATTGTCATTTGTTTGAAAAATAGTGATGCCGATCAAAAGAAATGACAAGGCGCCCGTCACCAGGCCCCGCAGGCTGTGCACAGCCAAAATTTGGGGCCGAACGGAGGCGGTCGATCGAATCTCGAAAAATCCGTGGGCTAACATTCACCGAAAATCGAGAAAATCGTAAATTGTCATTTATGCAAAAAATACTGATGCCGATCAAACGAAATGATAGGGCGCCCGTCACTAGGCGCCACAGGCTGCGTACAGCCAAAATTTGGGGCCAAACGGAGACGGTCGATCACATCTCCAAAAATCCGTGGGCTAACATACACCGAAAATCGAGAAAATCGTAAATTGTCATTTGTTTGAAAAATAATGATGCCGATCAAACGAAATGACAGGGCGCCCGTTACCAGGCCCCGCAGGCTGCGCACAGCTAAAATTTGAGGCCAAACGGAGACGGTCGATCACATCTCCAAAAATCCGTGGGCTAACATACACCGAAAACCGAGAAAATCGTAAATTGTCATTTATGCGAAAAATAGTGATACCCATCAAACGAGTTGATAGGGCGCCCGTCACCAGGCCCCGCAGGCTGCGCACGACCAAAATTTGGGGGCGAACGGAGGCGGTCGATCGAATCTCCAGAAATCTGTGGGCTAACATTCACCGAAAATCGAGAAAATCGTAAATTTTCATTTATGCAAAAAATAGTGATGCCGATCAAATGAAATGATAGGGCGCCCGTCACCAGGCCCCGCAGGCTGCGCACAGCCAAAATTTGGGGCCAAACGGAGACGGTCGATCACATCTCCAAAAATCCGTGGGCTAATATACACCGAAAATCGAGAAAATCGTAAATTGTCATTTGTTTCAAAAATAGTGATGCCGATCAAAAGAAATGACAGGGCGCCCGTCACCAGGCCCCGCAGGCTGCGCACAGCCAAAATTTGGGGCCGAACGGAGGCGGTCGATCGAATCTCGAAAAATCCGTGTGCTAACATACACCAAAAATCGAGAAAATCATAAATTCTCATTTATGCGAAAATAAGTGATGCCGATCAAACGAAATGATAGGGCGCCCGTCACCAGGCCCTGCAGGCTGCGCACAGCCAAAATTTGGGGCCAAACGGAGACGGTCGATCACATCTCCAAAAATCCGTGGGCTAACATACACCGAAAATCGAGAAAATCGTAAATTGTCATTTGTTTGAAAAATAGTGATGCCGATCAAAAGAAATGACAGGGCGCCCGTCACTAGGCCCTGCAGGCTGCGCACAGCCAAAATTTGGGGCCAAACGGAGACGGTCGATCACATCTCCAAAAATCTGTGGGCTAACATACACCGAAAACCGAGAAAATCGTAAATTGTCATTTATGCGAAAAATACTGATGCCCATCAAACGAGTTGATAGGGCGCCCGTCACCAGGCCCCGCAGGCTGTGCACGGCCAAAATTTGGGGGCGAACGGAGGCGGTCGATCAAATCTCCAGAAATCCGTGGGCTAACATTCACCGAAAACCGAGAAAATCATAAATTGTCATTTATGCAAAAAATAGTGATGCCGATCAAACGAAATGATAGGGCGCCCGTCACTAGGCCCCGCAGGCTGCGCACAGCCAAAATTTGGGGCCAAACGGAGACGGTCGATCACATCTCCAAAAATCCGTGGGCTAACATACACCGAAAATCGAGAAAATCGTAAATTGTCATTTGTTTGAAAAATAGTGATGCCGATCAAACGAAATGATAGGGCACCCGTTACCAGGCCCCGCAGGCTGCGCACAGCAAAAAATTGAGGCCAAACGGAGACGGTCGATCACATCTCCAAAAATTCATGGGCTAACATACACCGAAAACCGAGAAAATCGTAAATTGTCATTTATACGAAAAATAGTGATGCCCATCAAACGAGTTGATAGGGCGCCCGTCACCAGGCCCCGCAGGCTGCGCACGACCAAAATTTGGGGGCGAACGGAGGCGGTCGATCAAATCTCCAGAAATTCGTGGGCTAACATTCACCGAAAATCGAGAAAATCGTAAATTGTCATTTATGCAAAAAATAGTGATGCCGATCAAATGAAATGATAGGGCGCCCATCACTAGGCCCCGCAGGCTACGCACAGCCAAAATTTGGGGCCAAACGGAGACGGTCGATCACATCTCCAAAAATCCGTGGGCTAACATACACCGAAAATCGAGAAAATCATAAATTGTCATTTGTTTGAAAAATAGTGATGCCGATCAAAAGAAATGACAGGGCGCCCGTCACCAGGCCCCGCAGGCTGTGCACAGCCAAAATTTGGGGCCGAACGGAGGCGGTCGATCGAATCTCGAAAAATCCGTGGGCTAACATTCACCGAAAACCGAGAAAATCGTAAATTGTCATTTCTGCAAAAAATAGTGATGCCGATCAAACGAAATGATAGGGCGCCCATCACCAGGCCCCGCGGGCTGTGCACAGCTAAAATTTGGGGCCGAACGGAGGTGGTCGATCAAATATCCAGAAATCCCTGGGCTAACACGCACTGAAAAGTTTGAAAGTTAGCAACATAGGCGCACTATGCTAGTCTCGACAGACCGGATGACATCGGATGTCACATGCTAACCTATGTCGAGACCCAACGCCCATCGATGAATGCCCAGCGATAGAAAATTTAAACTAAAACACCTATGCTTATCCTTATGATATAAATAAAATCCTAGAGATTAGTGGTTGTAGTGCTGGCCTACCATGGTCGCTTGCCATGGTGGTGTCAGTTGTGGTGGGTCGTTAGGACCAGTTTTTAAATTAAAATTGTCACCCATATTGGGAAATATGTTGAAATGAGTGCGATAGAGGCATATTTTAGAAAAATGGCTCGGTCGATCGAATCTCGAAAAATCCGTGGGCTAACATTCACCGAAAATCGAGAAAATCGTAAATTGTCATTTATGCAAAAAATAGTGATGCCGATCAAACGAAATGATAGGGCGCCCGTCACTAGGCCCCGCAGGCTGCGCACAGCCAAAATTTGGGGCCAAACGGAGACGGTCGATCACATCTCCAAAAATCCGTGGGCTAACATACACCGAAAATCGAGAAAATCGTAAATTGTCATTTGTTTGAAAAATAGTGATGCCGATCAAACGAAATGACAGGGCGCCCGTTACCAGGCCCCGCAGGCTGCGCACAGCAAAAATTTGAGGCCAAACAGAGACGGTCGATCACATCTCCAAAAATCTGTGGGCTAACATACACCGAAAACCGAGAAAATCGTAAATTGTCATTTATGCGAAAAATAGTGATACCCATCAAACGAGTTGATAGGGCGCCCGTCACCAGGCCCCGCAGGCTGCGCACGGCCAAAATTTGGGGGCGAACGGAGGCGGTCAATCAAATCTCCAGAAATTCGTGGGCTAACATTCACCGAAAATCGAGAAAATCGTAAATTGTCATTTATGCAAAAAATAGTGATGCCGATCAAACGAAATGATAGGGCGCCCGTCACTAGGCCCCGCAGGCTGCGCACAGCCAAAATTTGGGGCCAAACGGAGACGGTCGATCACATCTCCAAAAATCCGTGGGCTAACATACACCGAAAATCGAGAAAATCGTAAATTGTCATTTGTTTGAAAATTAGTGATGCCGATCAAACGAAATGACAGGGCACCCGTTACCAGGCCCCGCAGGCTGCGCACAGCAAAAAATTGAGGCCAAACGGAGACGGTCGATCACATCTCCAAAAATTCGTGGGCTAACATACACCGAAAATCGAGAAAATCGTAAATTGTCATTTGTTTGAAAAATAGTGATGCCGATCAAAAGAAATGATAGGGCGCCCGTCACCAGGCCCCGCAGGCTGCGCACAGCCAAAATTTGGGGCCGAACGGAGACGGTCGATCAAATCTCCAGAAATCCGTGTGCTAACATTCACCGAAAACTGAGAAAATCGTAAATTGTCATTTCTGCAAAAAATAGTGATGCCGATCAAAAGAAATGACAGGGCGCCCGTCACCAGGCCCCGCAGGCTGCGCACAGCCAAAATTTGGGGCCGAACGGAGGCGGTCGATCAAATCTCCAGAAATTCGTGGGCTAACATTCACCGAAAACCGAAAAAATCGTAAATTGTCATTTATGCGAAAAATAGTGATGCCGATCAAATGAATTGATAGAGCGCCCGTCACTAGGCTGCGCACAGCCAAAATTTGGGGCCGAACGGAGACGGTCGATCAAATCTCCAGAAATCCGTGTGCTAACATACACCGAAAACTGAGAAAATCGTAAATTGTCATTTCTGCAAAAATTAGTGATGCCGATCAAAAGAAATGATAGGGCACCCGTCACCAGGCCCTGCAGGCTGCGCACAGCCAAAATTTGGGGCCAAACGGAGACGGTCGATCACATCTCCAAAAATCCGTGGGCTAACATACACCGAAAATCGAGAAAATCGTAAATTGTCATTTGTTTGAAAAATAGTGATGCCGATCAAAAGAAATGACAGGGCGCCCGTCACTAGGCCCTGCAGGCTGCGCACAGCCAAAATTTGGGGCCAAACGGAGACGGTCGATCACATCTCCAAAAATCTGTGGGCTAACATACACCGAAAACCGAGAAAATCGTAAATTGTCATTTATGCGAAAAATACTGATGCCCATCAAACGAGTTGATAGGGCGCCCGTCACCAGGCCCCGCAGGCTGTGCACGGCCAAAATTTGGGGGCGAACGGAGGCGGTCGATCAAATCTCCAGAAATCCGTGGGCTAACATTCACCGAAAACCGAGAAAATCATAAATTGTCATTTATGCAAAAAATAGTGATGCCGATCAAACGAAATGATAGGGCGCCCGTCACTAGGCCCCGCAGGCTGCGCACAGCCAAAATTTGGGGCCAAACGGAGACGGTCGATCACATCTCCAAAAATCCGTGGGCTAACATACACCGAAAATCGAGAAAATCGTAAATTGTCATTTGTTTGAAAAATAGTGATGCCGATCAAACGAAATGATAGGGCACCCGTTACCAGGCCCCGCAGGCTGCGCACAGCAAAAAATTGAGGCCAAACGGAGACGGTCGATCACATCTCCAAAAATTCATGGGCTAACATACACCGAAAACCGAGAAAATCGTAAATTGTCATTTATACGAAAAATAGTGATGCCCATCAAACGAGTTGATAGGGCGCCCGTCACCAGGCCCCGCAGGCTGCGCACGACCAAAATTTGGGGGCGAACGGAGGCGGTCGATCAAATCTCCAGAAATTCGTGGGCTAACATTCACCGAAAATCGAGAAAATCGTAAATTGTCATTTATGCAAAAAATAGTGATGCCGATCAAATGAAATGATAGGGCGCCCGTCACTAGGCCCCGCAGGCTGCGCACAGCCAAAATTTGGGGCCAAACGGAGACGGTCGATCACATCTCCAAAAATCCGTGGGCTAACATACACCGAAAATCGAGAAAATCATAAATTGTCATTTGTTTGAAAAATAGTGATGCCGATCAAAAGAAATGACAGGGCGCCCGTCACCAGGCCCCGCAGGCTGTGCACAGCCAAAATTTGGGGCCGAACGGAGGCGGTCGATCGAATCTCGAAAAATCCGTGGGCTAACATTCACCGAAAACCGAGAAAATCGTAAATTGTCATTTCTGCAAAAAATAGTGATGCCGATCAAACGAAATGATAGGGCGCCCATCACCAGGCCCCGCGGGCTGTGCACAGCTAAAATTTGGGGCCGAACGGAGGTGGTCGATCAAATATCCAGAAATCCCTGGGCTAACACGCACTGAAAAGTTTGAAAGTTAGCAACATAGGCGCACTATGCTAGTCTCGACAGACCGGATGACATCGGATGTCACATGCTAACCTATGTCGAGACCCAACGCCCATCGATGAATGCCCAGCGATAGAAAATTTAAACTAAAACACCTATGCTTATCCTTATGATATAAATAAAATCCTAGAGATTAGTGGTGGTAGTGCTGGCCTACCATGGTCGCTTGCCATGGTGGTGTCAGTTGTGGTGGGTCGTTAGGACCAGTTTTTAAATTAAAATTGTCACCCATATTGGGAAATATGTTGAAATGAGTGCGATAGAGGCATATTTTAGAAAAATGGCTCGGTCGATCGAATCTCGAAAAATCCGTGGGCTAACATTCACCGAAAATCGAGAAAATCGTAAATTGTCATTTATGCAAAAAATAGTGATGCCGATCAAACGAAATGATAGGGCGCCCGTCACTAGGCCCCGCAGGCTGCGCACAGCCAAAATTTGGGGCCAAACGGAGACGGTCGATCACATCTCCAAAAATCCGTGGGCTAACATACACCGAAAATCGAGAAAATCGTAAATTGTTATTTGTTTGAAAAATAGTGATGCCGATCAAACGAAATGACAGGGCGCCCGTTACCAGGCCCCGCAGGCTGCGCACAGCAAAAATTTGAGGCCAAACAGAGACGGTCGATCACATCTCCAAAAATCTGTGGGCTAACATACACCGAAAACCGAGAAAATCGTAAATTGTCATTTATGCGAAAAATAGTGATACCCATCAAACGAGTTGATAGGGCGCCCGTCACCAGGCCCCGCAGGCTGCGCACGGCCAAAATTTGGGGGCGAACGGAGGCGGTCGATCAAATCTCCAGAAATTCGTGGGCTAACATTCACCGAAAATCGAGAAAATCGTAAATTGTCATTTATGCAAAAAATAGTGATGCCGATCAAACGAAATGATAGGGCGCCCGTCACTAGGCCCCGCAGGCTGCGCACAGCCAAAATTTGGGGCCAAACGGAGACGGTCGATCACATCTCCAAAAATCCGTGGGCTAACATACACCGAAAATCGAGAAAATCGTAAATTGTCATTTGTTTGAAAAATAGTGATACCGATCAAACGAAATGACAGGGCACCCGTTACCAGGCCCCGCAGGCTGCGCACAGCAAAAAATTGAGGCCAAACGGAGACGGTCGATCACATCTCCAAAAATTCGTGGGCTAACATACACCGAAAACCGAGAAAATCGTAAATTGTCATTTATGCGAAAAATAGTGATGCCCATCAAACGAGTTGATAGGGCGCCCGTCACCAGGCCCCGCAGGCTGCGCACGACCAAAATTTGGGGGCGAACGGAGGCGGTCGATCGAATCTCCAGAAATCCGTGGGCTAACATTCACCAAAAATCGAGAAAATCGTAAATTGTCATTTATGCAAAAAATAGTGATGCCGATCAAATGAAATGATAGGGCGCCCGTCACTAGGCTCCGCAGGCTGCGCACAGCCAAAATTTGGGGCCAAACGGAGACGGTCGATCACATCTCCAAAAATCCGTGGGCTAACATACACCGAAAATCGAGAAAATCGTAAATTGTCATTTGTTTGAAAAATAGTGATGCCGATCAAAAAAAATGACAAGGCGCCCGTCACCAGGCCCCGCAGGCTGTGCACAGCCAAAATTTGGGGCCGAACGGAGGCGGTCGATCGAATCTCAAAAAATCCGTGGGCTAACATTCACCGAAAACCGAGAAAATCATAAATTGTCATTTCTGCAAAAAATAGTGATGCCGATCAAATGAAATGATAGGGCGCCCGTCACCAGGCCCCGCGGGCTGTGTACAACCAAAATTTGGGGCCGAACGGAGGCGGTCGATCAAATATCCAGAAATCCCTGGGCTAACACGCACTGAAAAGTTTGAAAGTTAGCAACATAGGCGCACTATGCTAGTCTCGACAGACCGGACGACATCGGATGTCACATGCTAACTTATGTCGAGACCCAACGCCCATCGATGAATGCCCAGCGATAGAAAATTTAAACTAAAACACCTATGCTTATCCTTATGATATAAATAAAATCCTAGAGATTAGTGGTGGTAGTGCTGGCCTACCATGGTCGCTTGCCATGGTGGTGTCGGTTGTAGTGGGTCGTTAGGACCAGTTTTTAAATTAAAATTGTCACCCATATTGGGAAATATGTTGAAATGAGTGCGATAGAGGCATATTTTAGAAAAATGGCTCGGCCAAACCGCCTTTCGGCAGTTTGTCGAGATAGATCTCGAAAAAATACACAAAATGAAAAAAAAAATCGCGTAAAACGGATAATCCAGCCCAAAGTTATGATCATTTATATAATATGCCTCTAATAAACTATTTTTCCGTCGATTATATTACAGTTTTGCGCCCGTCACCAGGCCCCGCAGGCTGCGCACAGCCAAAATTTGGGGCCGAACGGAGACGGTCGATCAAATCTCCAGAAATCCGTGTGCTAACATTCACCGAAAACCGAGAAAATCGTAAATTGTCATTTCTGCAAAAAATAGTGATGCCGATCAAAAGAAATGACAGCGCGCCCGTCACCAGGCCTCGCTGGCTGCGCACAGCCAAAATTTGGGGCCGAACGGAGACGGTCGA
The DNA here is from genome assembly GCA_035772735.1 of Datura wrightii. NCBI lineage: Eukaryota > Viridiplantae > Streptophyta > Magnoliopsida > Solanales > Solanaceae > Datura > Datura wrightii. The sequence continues at coordinate 200,676,177 of JASDFA010000018.1, read as the reverse complement.
TCAAATCTCCAGAAATTCGTGTGCTAACATACACCGAAAACCGAAAAAATTGTAAATTGTCATTTATGCGAAAAATAGTGATGCCCATCAAACGAGTTGACAGGGCGCCCGTCACCAGGCCCCGCAGGCTGCGCACGGCCAAAAATTGGGGCCGAACGGAGGCGGTCGATCAAATCTCCAGAAATCCGTGGGCTAACATTCACCGAAAACCGAGAAAATCGTAAATTGTCATTTATGCGAAAAATAGTGATGCCGATCAAACGAATTGATAGAGCGCCCGTCACTAGGCTGCGCACAGCCAAAATTTGGGGCCGAACGGAGATGGTCGATCACATCTCCAAAAATCCGTGGGCTAACATACACCGAAAATCGAGAAAATCATAAATTGTCATTTGTTTGAAAAATAGTGATGCCGATCAAAAGAAATGACAGGGCGCCCGTCACCAGGCCCCGCAGGCTGCGCACAGCCAAAATTTGGGGACGAACGGAGACGGTCGATCAAATCTCCAGAAATCCGTGTGCTAACATTCACCGAAAACCGAGAAAATCGTAAATTGTCATTTCTGCAAAAAATAGTGATGCCGATCAAAAGAAATGACAGCGCGCCCGTCACCAGGCCCCGCAGGCTGCGCACAGCCAAAATTTGGGGCCGAACAGAGACAGTCGATCAAATCTCCAGAAATCCGTGTGCTAACATACACCGAAAACCGAGAAAATCGTAAATTGTCATTTATGCGAAAAATAGTGATGCCCATCAAACGAGTTGACAGGGCGCCCGTCACCAGGCCCCGCAGGCTGCGCACGACCAAAATTTGGGGCCGAACGGAGGCGGTCGATCAAATCTCCAGAAATCTGTGGGCTAACATTCACCGAAAATCGAGAAAATCGTAAATTGTCATTTATGCGAAAAATAGTGATGCCGATCAAACGAATTGATAGAGCGCCCGTCACTAGGCCCCGCAGGCTGCGCACAGCCAAAATTTGGGGCCGAACGGAGACGGGCGATCACATCTCCAAAAATCCGTGGGCTAACATACACCGAAAATCGAGAAAATCGTAAATTGTCATTTGTTTGAAAAATAGTGATGCCGATCAAAAGAAATGATAGGGCGCCCGTCACCAGGCCCCGCAGGCTGCGCACAGCCAAAATTTGGGGCCGAACGGAGACGGTCGATCAAATCTCCAGAAATCCGTGTGCTAACATTCACCGAAAACTGAGAAAATCGTAAATTGTCATTTCTGCAAAAAATAGTGATGCCGATCAAAAGAAATGACAGGGCGCCCGTCACCAGGCCCCGCAGGCTGCGCACAGCCAAAATTTGGGGCCGAACGGAGGCGGTCGATCAAATCTCCAGAAATTCGTGGGCTAACATTCACCGAAAACCGAAAAAATCGTAAATTGTCATTTATGCGAAAAATAGTGATGCCGATCAAATGAATTGATAGAGCGCCCGTCACTAGGCTGCGCACAGCCAAAATTTGGGGCCGAACGGAGACTGTCGATCAAATCTCCAGAAATCCGTGTGCTAACATACACCGAAAACCGAGAAAATCGTAAATTGTCATTTATGCGAAAAATAGTGATGCCCATCAAACGAGTTGACAGGGCGCCCGTCACCAGGCCCCGCAGGCTGCGCACGGCCAAAATTTGGGGCCGAACGGAGGCGGTCGATCAAATCTCCAGAAATCCGTGGGCTAACATTCACCGCAAATTGAGAAAATCATAAATTGTCATTTATGCAAAAAATAGTGATGCCGATCAAACGAATTGATAGAGCGCCCGTCACTAGGCCCCGCAGGCTGCGCACAGCCAAAATTTGGGGCCGAACGGAGATGGTCGATCAAATCTCCAGAAATCCGTGTGCTAACATACACCGAAAATCGAGAAAATCGTAAATTGTCATTTGTTTGAAAAATAGTGATGCCGATCAAAAGAAATGACAGGGCGCCCGTCACCAGGCCCCGCAGGCTGCGCACAGCCAAAATTTGGGGCCGAACGGAGACGGTCGATCAAATCTCCAGAAATCCGTGTGCTAACATTCACCGAAAACCGAGAAAATCGTAAATTGTCATTTCTGCAAAAAATAGTGATGCCGATCAAAAGAAATGACAGGGCGCCCGTGACCAGGCCCCGCAGGCTGTGCACAGCCAAAATTTGGGGCCGAACGGAGACGGTCGATCAAATCTCCAGAAATCCGTGTGCTTACATACACCAAAAACCGAGAAAATCGTAAATTGTCATTTATACGAAAAATAGTGATGCCCATCAAACGAGTTGACAGGGCGCCCGTCACCAGGCCCCGCAGGCTGCGCACGGCCAAAATTTGGGGCCGAACGGAGGCGGTCGATCAAATATCCAGAAATCCCTGGGCTAACACGCACTGAAAAGTTTGAAAGTTAGCAACATAGGCGCACTATGCTAGTCTCGACAGACCGGACGACATCGGATGTCACATGCTAACCTATGTCGAGACCCAACGCCCATCGATGAATGCCCAGCGATAGAAAATTTAAACTAAAACACCTATGCTTATCCTGATGATATAAATAAAATCCTAGAGATTAGTGGTGGTAGTGCTGGCCTACCATGGTCGCTTGCCATGGTGGTGTCGGTTGTGGCGGGTGGTTAGGACCAGTTTTTAAATTAAAATTGTCACCCATATTGGGAAATATGTTGAAATGAGTGCGATAGAGGCATATTTTAGAAAAATGGCTCGGCCAAACCGCCTTTCGGCAGTTTGTCGAGATAGATCTCGAAAAAATACACAAAATGAAAAAACAAATCGCGTAAAACGGATAATCCAGCCCAAAGTTATGATCATTTATATAATATGCCTCTAATAAACTATTTTTCCGTCGATTATATTACAGTTTTGCGCCCGTCACCAGGCCCCGCAGGCTGCGCACAGCCAAAATTTGGGGCCGAACGGAGACGGTCGATCAAATCTCCAGAAATCCGTGTGCTAACATACACCGAAAACCGAGAAAATCCTAAATTGTCATTTCTGCGAAAAATAGTGATGCCCATCAAAAGAAATGACAGGGCGCCCGTCACCAGGCCCCGCAGGCTGCGCACAGCCAAAATTTAGGGCCGAACGGAGGCGGTCGATCAAATCTCCAGAAATCCGTGTGCTAACATACACCGAAAACCGAGAAAATCGTAAATTGTCATTTATGCGAAAAATAGTGATGCCCATCAAACGAATTGATAGAGCGCCCGTCACCAGGCCCCGCAGGCTGCGCACGGCCAAAATTTGGGGCCGAACGGAGGCGGTCGATCAAATCTCCAGAAATCCGTGGGCTAACATTCACCGAAAACCGAGAAAATCGTAAATTGTCATTTATGCGAAAAATAGTGATGCCGATCAAACGAATTGATAGAGCGCCCGTCACTAGGCCCCGCAGGCTGCGCACAGCCATAATTTGGGGCCGAACGGAGACGGTCGATCACATCTCCAAAAATCCGTGGGCTAACATACACCGAAAATTGAGAAAATCATAAATTGTCATTTGTTTGAAAAATAGTGATGCCGATCAAAAGAAATGACAGGGCGCCCGTCACCAGGCCCCGCAGGCTGCGCACAGCCAAAATTTGGGGACGAACGGAGACGGTCGATCAAATCTCCAGAAATCCGTGTGCTAACATTCACCGAAAACCGAGAAAATCGTAAATTGTCATTTCTGCAAAAAATAGTGATGCCGATCAAAAGAAATGACAGCGCGCCCGTCACCAGGCCCCGCAGGCTGCGCACAGCCAAAATTTGGGGCCGAACAGAGACGGTCGATCAAATCTCCAGAAATCCGTGTGCTAACATACACCGAAAACCGAGAAAATCGTAAATTGTCATTTATGCGAAAAATAGTGATGCCCATCAAATGAAATGACAGGGCGCCCGTCACCAGGCCCCGCAATCAAAATAAATGACAGCACGCCCGTCACCAGGCCCCGCTGGCTGCGCACAACCAAAATTTGGGGCCGAACGGAGACGGTCGATCAAATCTCCAGAAATCCGTGTGCTAACATACACCGAAAACCGAGAAAATCGTAAATTGTCATTTATGCAAAAAATAGTGATGCCCATCAAACGAGTTGACAGGGCGCCCGTCACCAGGCCCCGCAGGCTGCGCACGGCCAAAATTTGGGGCCGAACGGAGGCGGTCGATCAAATCTCCAGAAATCCGTGGGCTAACATTCACCGAAAACCGAGAAAATCGTAAATTGTCATTTATGCGAAAAATAGTGATGCCGATCAAACGAATTGATAGAGCGCCCGTCACTAGGCCCCGCAAGCTGCGCACAGCCAAAATTTGAGGCCGAACGGAAACGGTCGATCACATCTCCAAAAATCCGTGGGCTAACATACACCGAAAATCGAGAAAATCGTAAATTGTCATTTGTTTGAAAAATAGTGATGCCGATCAAAAGAAATGACAGGGCGCCCGTCACCAGGCCCCGCAGGCTGCGCACAGCCAAAATTTGGGGCCGAACGGAGACGGTCGATCAAATCTTCAGAAATCCGTGTGGTAACATTCACCGAAAACCGAGAAAATCGTAAATTGTCATTTCTGCAAAAAATAGTGATGCCGATCAAAAGAAATGACAGGGCGCCCGTCACCAGGCCCCGCAGGCTGCGCACAGCCAAAATTTGGGGCCGAACGGAGACGGTCGATCAAATCTCCAGAAATCCGTGTGCTAACATACACCGAAAACCGAGAAAATCGTAAATTGTCATTTATGCGAAAAATAGTGATGCCCATCAAACGAGTTGACAGGGCGCCCGTCACCAGGCCCCGCAGGCTGCGCACGGCCAAAATTTGGGGCCGAACGGAGGCGGTCGATCAAATATCCAGAAATCCCTGGGCTAACACGCACTGAAAAGTTTGAAAGTTAACAACATAGGCGCACTATGCTAGTCTCGACAGACCGGACGACATCGGATGTCACATGCTAACCTATGTCGAGACCCAACGCCCATCGATGAATGCCCAGCGATAGAAAATTTAAACTAAAACACCTATGCTTATCCTTATGATATAAATAAAATCCTAGAGATTAGTGGTGGTAGTGCTGGCCTACCATGGTCGCTTGCCATGGTGGTGTCGGTTGTGGTGGGTCGTTAGGACCAGTTTTTAAATTAAAATTGTCACCCATATTGGGAAATATGTTGAAATGAGTGTGATAGAGGCATATTTTAGAAAAATGGCTCGGCCAAACCGCCTTTCGGCAGTTTGTCGAGATAGATCTCGAAGAAATACACAAAATGAAAAACAAAATCGCGTAAAACGGATAATCCAGCCCAAAGTTATGATCATTTATATAATATGCCTCTAATAAACTATTTTTCCGTCGATTATATTACAGTTTTAATAACATTATGTAAGATCTCACAAAAGACTTGCATCTCGGCAGTTCTTATTTTGTTAATAAAGAGCTAACACATACCAAAAATCGCGAAAATCGTAAATTCTCGTTTATGCAAAAAATAGTGATGCCGATCAAACGAAATGATAGGACTATCTAAATTCTGATCACTTTTTGTACTATACTGATTCCTTACTGATTACCGTAATGAATTGATTTAAAACCGAAGTGGGGCTTATATATAATAGAAACAATAAATTGCATTCAGTGAATGCGACTTATAAGTCGCATTTCAGGAATGCGTTTTATAAGTCGCATTCCTGGAATGCGTTTTATAAGTCGCATTTTGCCTTGCGACGCGCCGACTTGCCGGTTGTCCAATCTTTCCCCGTGCCTTTTTCTAGCATGTATGTATTTCAAATACTCTTAACCAACATGCGAATAGGCCATCTATATGCTAGAAATTTACGGGGTGTAACAGCGGATCAAACAAAATGATAGGGCGCCCGTCACCAGGCCCCGCACAGCAAAAATTTGAGGCCAAACGGAGACGGTCGATCACATCTCCAAAAATCCGTGGGCTAACATACACCAAAAATCGAGAAAATCGTAAATTGTCATTTGTTTGAAAAATAGTGATGCCGATCAAAAGAAATGACAGGGCGCACGTCACCAGGCCCCGCAGGCTGCGCACAGCCAAAATTTGGGGCCGAACGGAGGCGGTCGATCGAATCTCGAAAAATCCGTGTGCTAACATACACCAAAAATCGAGAAAATCATAAATTCTCATTTATGCGAAAAATAGTGATGCCGATCAAACGAAATGATAGGGCGCCCGTCACCAGGCCCTGCAGGCTGCGCACAGCCAAAATTTGGGGCCAAACGGAGACGGTCGATCACATCTCCAAAAATTCGTGGGCTAACATACACCGAAAATCGAGAAAATCGTAAATTGTCATTTGTTTGAAAAATAGTGATGCCGATCAAAAGAAATGACAGGGCGCCCGTCACCAGGCCCCGCAGGCTGCGCACAGCCAAAATTTGGGGCCAAACGGAGACGGTCGATCACATCTCCAAAAATCCGTGGGCTAACATACACCGAAAACCGAGAAAATCGTAAATTGTCATTTATGCGAAAAATAGTGATGCCCATCAAACGAGTTGATAGGGCGCCCGTCACCAGTCCCCGCAGGCTGCGCACGGCCAAAATTTGGGGGCGAACGGAGGCGGTCGATCAAATCTCCAGAAATCCGTGGGCTAACATTCACCGAAAACCGAGAAAATCGTAAATTGTCATTTATGCAAAAAATAGTGATGCCGATCAAACGAAATGATAGGGCGCCCGTCACCAGGCCCCGCAGGCTGCGCACAGCCAAAATTTGGGGCCAAACGGAGACGGTCGATCACATCTCCAAAAATCCGTGGGCTAACATACATCGAAAATCGAGAAAATCGTAAATTGTCATTTGTTTGAAAAATAGTGATGCCGATCAAACGAAATGACAGGGCGCCCGTTACCAAGCCCCGCAGGCTGCGCACAGCAAAAATTTGAGGCCAAACGGAGACGGTCGATCACATCTCCAAAAATGCGTGGGCTAACATACACCGAAAACCGAGAAAATCGTAAATTTTCATTTATGCGAAAAATAGTGATGCCCATCAAACGAGTTGATAGGGCGCCCGTCACCAGGCCCCGCAGGCTGCGCACGACCAAAATTTGGGGGCGAACGGAGGCGGTCAATCGAATCTCCAGAAATCTGTGGGCTAACATTCACCGAAAATCGAGAAAATCATAAATTGTCATTTATGAAAAAAATAGTGATGCCGATCAAACGAAATGATAGGGCGCCCGTCACCAGGCCCTGCAGGCTGCGCACAGCCAAAATTTGGGGCCAAACGGAGACGGTCGATCACATCTCCAAAAATCCGTGGGCTAACATACACCGAAAATTAAGAAAATCGTAAATTGTCATTTGTTTGAAAAATAGTGATGCCGATCCAAAGAAATGACAGGGCACCCGTTACCAGGCCCCGCAGGCTGCGCACAGCAAAAATTTGAGGCCAAACGGAGACGGTCGATCACATCTCCAAAAATCCGTGGGCTAACATACACCGAAAACCGAGAAAATCGTAAATTGTCATTTATGCGAAAAATAGTGATGCCCATCAAACGAGTTGATAGGGCGCCCGTCACCAGGCTGCGCACGACCAAAATTTGGGGGCGAACGGAGGCGGTCGATCGAATCTCCAGAAATCCGTGGGCTAACATTCACCGAAAATCGAGAAAATTGTAAATTGTCATTTGTTTGAAAAATAGTGATGCCGATCAAAAGAAATGATAGGGCGCCCGTCACCAGGCCCTGCAGGCTGCGCACAGCCAAAATTTGGGGCCAAACGGAGACGGTCGATCACATCTCCAAAAATCCGTGGGCTAACATACACCGAAAACCGAGAAAATCGTAAATTGTCATTTATGCGAAAAATAGTGATGCCCATCAAACGAGTTGATAGGGCGCCCGTCACCAGGACCCGCAGGCTGCGCACGGCCAAAATTTGGGGGCGAACGGAGGCGGTCGATCAAATCTCCAGAAATCCGTGGGCTAACATTCACCGAAAACCGAGAAAATCATAACTTGTCATTTATGCAAAAAATAGTGATGCCGATCAAACGAAATGATAGGGCGCCCGTCACTAGGCCCCGCAGGCTGCGCACAGCCAAAATTTGGGGCCAAACGGAGACGGTCGATCACATCTCCAAAAATCCGTGGGCTAATATACACCGAAAATTGAGAAAATCGTAAATTGTCATTTGTTTGAAAAATAGTGATGCCGATCAAATGAAATGACAGGGCGCCCGTTACCAGGCCCCGCAGGCTGTGCACATCAAAAAATTGAGGCCAAACGGAGACGGTCGATCACATCTCCAAAAATCCGTGGGCTAACATACACCGAAAACCGAGAAAATCGTAAATTGTCATTTATACGAAAAATAGTGATGCCCATCAAACGAGTTGATAGGGCACCCGTCACCAGGCCCCGCAGGCTGCGCACGACCAAAATTTGGGGGCGAACGGAGGCGGTCGATCGAATCTCCAGAAATCCGTGGGCTAACATTCACCGAAAATCGAGAAAATCGTAAATTGTCATTTATGCAAAAAATAGTGATGCCGATCAAATGAAATGATAGGGCGCCCGTCACTAGGCCCCGCAGGCTGCGCACAGCCAAAATTTGGGGCCAAACGGAGACGGTCGATCACATCTCCAAAAATTCGTGGGCTAACATACACCGAAAATCGAGAAAATCGTAAATTGTCATTTGTTTGAAAAATAGTGATGCCGATCAAAAGAAATGACAGGGCGCCCGTCACCAGGCCCCGCAGGCTGCGCACAGCCAAAATTTGGGGCCGAACGGAGGCGGTCGATCGAATCTCGAAAAATCCGTGTGCTAACATACACCGAAAATCGAGAAAATCGTAAATTGTCATTTATGCGAAAAATAGTGATGCCGATCAAACGAAATGATAGGGCGCCCGTCACCAGGCCCTGCAGGCTGCGCACAGCCAAAATTTGGGGCCAAACGGAGACGGTCGATCACATCTCCAAAAATCCGTGGGCTAACATACACCGAAAATCGAGAAAATCGCAAAATTGTCATTTGTTTGAAAAATAGTGATGCCGATCAAACGAAATGACAGGGCGCCCGTTACCAGCCCCGCAGGCTGCGCACAGCAAAAATTTGAGGCCAAACGGAGACGGTCGATCACATCTCCAAAAATCCGTGGGCTAACATACACCGAAAACCGAGAAAATCGTAAATTGTCATTTATGCGAAAAATAGTGATACCCATCAAACGAGTTGATAGGGCGCCCGTCACCAGGCCCCGCAGGCTGCGCACGACCAAAATTTAGGGGCGAACGGAGGCGGTCGATCGAATCTCCAGAAATCTGTGGGCTAACATTCACCGAAAATCGAGAAAATCGTAAATTGTCATTTATGCAAAAAATAGTGATGCCGATCAAAAAAAATGACAGGGCGCCCGTCACCAGGCCCCGCAGGCTACGCACAGCCAAAATTTGGGGCCAAACGGAGACGGTCGATCACATCTCCAAAAATCCGTGGGCTAACATACACCGAAAACCGAGAAAATCGTAAATTGTCATTTATGCGAAAAACAGTGATACCCATCAAACGAGTTGATAGGGCGCCCGTCACCAGGCCCCGCAGGCTGCGCACAGCCAAAATTTGGGGCCAAACGGAGACGGTCGATCACATCTCCAAAAATCCGTGGGCTAACATACACCGAAAATCGAGAAAATCGTAAATTGTCATTTGTTTGAAAAATAGTGATGCCGATCAAAAGAAATGATAGGGCGCCCGTCACCAGGCCCCGCAGGCTGCGCACAGCCAAAATTTGGGGCCAAACGGAGACGGTCGATCACATCTCCAAAAATCCGTGGGCTAACATACACCGAAAACCGAGAAAATCGTAAATTGTCATTTATGCGAAAAATAGTGATGCCCATCAAACGAGTTGATAGGGTGCCCGTCACCAGTCCCCGCAGGCTGCGCACGGCCAAAATTTGGGAGCGAACGGAGGCGGTCGATCAAATCTCCAGAAATCCGTGGGCTAACATTCACCGAAAACCGAGAAAATCGTAAATTGTCATTTATGCAAAAAATAGTGATGCCGATCAAACGAAATGATAGGGCGCCCGTCACCAGGCCCCGCAGGCTGCGCACAGCCAAAATTTGGGGCCAAACGGAGACGGTCGATCACATCTCCAAAAATCCGTGGGCTAACATACACCGAAAATCGAGAAAATCGTAAATTGTCATTTGTTTGAAAAATAGTGATGCCGATCAAACGAAATGACAGGGCGCCCGTTACCAAGCCCCGCAGGCTGCGCACAGCAAAAATTTGAGGCCAAACGGAGACGGTCGATCACATCTCCAAAAATGCGTGGGCTAACATACACCGAAAACCGAGAAAATCGTAAATTTTCATTTATGCGAAAAATAGTGATGCCCATCAAACGAGTTGATAGGGCGCCCGTCACCAGGCCCCGCAGGCTGCGCACGACCAAAATTTGGGGGCGAACGGAGGCGGTCAATCGAATCTCCAAAAATCTGTGGGCTAACATTCACCGAAAATCGAGAAAATCATAAATTGTCATTTATGAAAAAAATAGTGATGCCGATCAAACGAAATGATAGGGCGCCCGTCACCAGGCCCTGCAGGCTGCGCACAGCCAAAATTTGGGGCCAAACGGAGACGGTCGATCACATCTCCAAAAATCCGTGGGCTAACATACACCGAAAATTAAGAAAATCGTAAATTGTCATTTGTTTGAAAAATAGTGATGCCGATCCAAAGAAATGACAGGGCACCCGTTACCAGGCCCCGCAGGCTGCGCACAGCAAAAATTTGAGGCCAAACGGAGACGGTCGATCACATCTCCAAAAATCCGTGGGCTAACATACACCGAAAACCGAGAAAATCGTAAATTGTCATTTATGCGAAAAATAGTGATGCCCATCAAACGAGTTGATAGGGCGCCCGTCACCAGGCTGCGCACGACCAAAATTTGGGGGCGAACGGAGGCGGTCGATCGAATCTCCAGAAATCCGTGGGCTAACATTCACCGAAAATCGAGAAAATTGTAAATTGTCATTTGTTTGAAAAATAGTGATGCCGATCAAAAGAAATGATAGGGCGCCCGTCACCAGGCCCTGCAGGCTGCGCACAGCCAAAATTTGGGGCCAAACGGAGACGGTCGATCACATCTCCAAAAATCCGTGGGCTAACATACACCGAAAACCGAGAAAATCGTAAATTGTCATTTATGCGAAAAATAGTGATGCCCATCAAACGAGTTGATAGGGCGCCCGTCACCAGTACCCGCAGGCTGCGCACGGCCAAAATTTGGGGGCGAACGGAGGCGGTCGATCAAATCTCCAGAAATCCGTGGGCTAACATTCACCGAAAACCGAGAAAATCATAACTTGTCATTTATGCAAAAAATAGTGATGCCGATCAAACGAAATGATAGGGCGCCCGTCACTAGGCCCCGCAGGCTGCGCACAGCCAAAATTTGGGGCCAAACGGAGACGGTCGATCACATCTCCAAAAATCCGTGGGCTAATATACACCGAAAATTGAGAAAATCATAAATTGTCATTTGTTTGAAAAATAGTGATGCCGATCAAATGAAATGACAGGGCGCCCGTTACCAGGCCCCGCAGGCTGTGCACATCAAAAAATTGAGGCCAAACGGAGACGGTCGATCACATCTCCAAAAATCCGTGGGCTAACATACACCGAAAACCGAGAAAATCGTAAATTGTCATTTATACGAAAAATAGTGATGCCCATCAAACGAGTTGATAGGGCACCCGTCACCAGGCCCCGCAGGCTGCGCACGACCAAAATTTGGGGGCGAACGGAGGCGGTCGATCGAATCTCCAGAAATCCGTGGGCTAACATTCACCGAAAATCGAGAAAATCGTAAATTGTCATTTATGCAAAAAATAGTGATGCCGATCAAATGAAATGATAGGGCGCCCGTCACTAGGCCCCGCAGGCTGCGCACAGCCAAAATTTGGGGCCAAACGGAGACGGTCGATCACATCTCCAAAAATTCGTGGGCTAACATACACCGAAAATCGAGAAAATCGTAAATTGTCATTTGTTTGAAAAATAGTGATGCCGATCAAAAGAAATGACAGGGCGCCCGTCACCAGGCCCCGCAGGCTGCGCACAGCCAAAATTTGGGGCCGAACGGAGGCGGTCGATCGAATCTCGAAAAATCCGTGTGCTAACATACACCGAAAATCGAGAAAATCGTAAATTGTCATTTATGCGAAAAATAGTGATGCCGATCAAACGAAATGATAGGGCGCCCGTCACCAGGCCCTGCAGGCTGCGCACAGCCAAAATTTGGGGCCAAACGGAGACGGTCGATCACATCTCCAAAAATCCGTGGGCTAACATACACCGAAAATCGAGAAAATCGCAAAATTGTCATTTGTTTGAAAAATAGTGATGCCGATCAAACGAAATGACAGGGCGCCCGTTACCAGCCCCGCAGGCTGCGCACAGCAAAAATTTGAGGCCAAACGGAGACGGTCGATCACATCTCCAAAAATCCGTGGGCTAACATACACCGAAAACCGAGAAAATCGTAAATTGTCATTTATGCGAAAAATAGTGATACCCATCAAACGAGTTGATAGGGCGCCCGTCACCAGGCCCCGCAGGCTGCGCACGACCAAAATTTAGGGGCGAACGGAGGCGGTCGATCGAATCTCCAGAAATCTGTGGGCTAACATTCACCGAAAATCGAGAAAATCGTAAATTGTCATTTATGCAAAAAATAGTGATGCCGATCAAAAAAAATGACAGGGCGCCCGTCACCAGGCCCCGCAGGCTACGCACAGCCAAAATTTGGGGCCAAACGGAGACGGTCGATCACATCTCCAAAAATCCGTGGGCTAACATACACCGAAAACCGAGAAAATCGTAAATTGTCATTTATGCGAAAAACAGTGATACCCATCAAACGAGTTGATAGGGCGCCCGTCACCAGGCCCCGCAGGCTGCGCACAGCCAAAATTTGGGGCCAAACGGAGACGGTCGATCACATCTCCAAAAATCCGTGGGCTAACATACACCGAAAATCGAGAAAATCGTAAATTGTCATTTGTTTGAAAAATAGTGATGCCGATCAAAAGAAATGACAGGGCGCCCGTCACCAGGCCCCGCAGGCTGTGCACAGCCAAAATTTGGGGCCGAACAGAGGCGGTCGATCGAATCTCGAAAAATCCGTGGGCTAACATTCACCGAAAACCGAGAAAATCGTAAATTGTCATTTCTGCAAAAAATAGTGATGCCGATCAAACGAAATGATAGGGCGCCCGTCACCAGGCCCCGCGGGCTGTGCACAGCCAAAATTTGGGGCCGAACGGAGGCGGTCGATCAAATATCCAGAAATCCCTGGGCTAACACGCACTGGAAAGTTTGAAAGTTAGCAACATAGGCGCATTATGCTAGTCTCGACAGACCGGACGACATCGGATGTCACATGCTAACCTATGTCGAGACCCAACGCCCATCGATGAATGCCCAGCGATAGAAAATTTAAACTAAAACACCTATGCTTATCCTTATGATATAAATAAAATCCTAGAGATTAGTGGTGGTAGTGCTGGCCTACCATGGTCGCTTGCCATGGTGGTGTCGGTTGTGGTGGGTCGTTAGGACCAGTTTTTAAATTAAAATTGTCACCCATATTGGGAAATATGTTGAAATGAGTGCGATAGAGGCATATTTTAGAAAAATGGCTCGGTCGATCGAATCTCGAAAAATCCGTGGGCTAACATTCACCGAAAATCGAGAAAATAGTAAATTGTCATTTATGCAAAAAATAGTGATGCCGATCAAACGAAATGATAGGGCGCCCGTCACTAGGCCCCGCAGGCTGCGTACAGCCAAAATTTGGGGCCAAACGGAGACGGTCGATCACATCTCCAAAAATCCGTGGGCTAACATACACCGAAAATCGAGAAAATCGTAAATTGTCATTTGTTTGAAAAATAGTGATGCCGATCAAACAAAATGATAGGGCGCCCGTTACCAGGCCCCGCAGGCTGCGCACAGCAAAAATTTGAGGCCAAACGGAGACGGTCGATCACATCTCCAAAAATCCGTGGGCTAACATACACCGAAAACCGAGAAAATCGTAAATTGTCATTTATGCGAAAAATAGTGATACCCATCAAACGAGTTGATAGGGCGCCCGTCACCAGGCCCCGCAGGCTGCGCACGACCAAAATTTGGGGGCGAACGGAGGCGGTCGATCGAATCTCCAGAAATCTATGGGCTAACATTCACCGAAAATAGAGAAAATCGTAAATTGTCATTTATGCAAAAAATAGTGATGCCGATTAAAAGAAATGACAGGGCGCCCGTCACCAGGCCCCGCAGGCTACGCACAGCAAAAATTTGGGGCCAAACGGAGACGGTCGATCACATCTCCAAAAATCCGTGGGCTAACATACACCGAAAACCGAGAAAATCATAAATTGTCATTTATGCGAAAAACAGTGATGCCCATCAAACGAGTTGATAGGGCGCCCGTAACCAGGCCCCGCAGGCTGCGCACGGCCAAAATTTGGGGGCGAACGGAGGCGGTCGATCAAATCTCCAGAAATCCGTGGGCTAACATTCACCGAAAATCGAGAAAATCATAAATTGTCATTTATGCAAAAAATAGTGATGCCGATCAAACGAAATGATAGGGCGCCCGTCACTAGGCCCCGCAGGCTGCGCACAGCCAAAATTTGGGGCCAAACGGAGACGGTCGATCACATCTCCAAAAATCCGTGGGCTAACATACACCGAAAATCGAGAAAATCGTAAATTGTCATTTGTTTGAAAAATAGTGATGCCGATCAAACGAAATGACAGGGCGCCCGTTACCAGGCCCCGCAGGCTGCGCACAGCAAAAATTTGAGGCCAAACGGAGACGGTCGATCACATCTCCAAAAATCCGTGGGCTAACATACACCGAAAACCGAGAAAATCGTAAATTGTCATTTATGCGAAAAATAGTGATGCCCATCAAACGAGTTGATAGGGCGCCCGTCACCAGGCACCGCAGGCTACGCACGACCAAAATTTGCGGGCGAACGGAGGCGGTCGATCGAATCTCCAGAAATCCGTGGGCTAACATTCACCGAAAATCGAGAAAATCGTAAATTATCATTTATGCAAAAAATAGTGATGCCGATCAAATGAAATGATAGGGCGCCCGTCACCAGGCCCCGCAGGCTGCGCACAGCCAAAGTTTGGGGCCAAACGGAGACGGTCGATCACATCTCCAAAAATCCGTGGGCTAACATACACCGAAAATCGAGAAAATCGTAAATTGTCATTTGTTTGAAAAATAGTGATGCCGATCAAAAGAAATGACAGGGCGCCCGTCACCAGGCCCCGCAGGCTGTGCACAGCCAAAATTTGGGGCCGAACGGAGGCGGTCGATCGAATCTCGAAAAATCCGTGGGCTAACATTCACCGAAAATCGAGAAAATCGTAAATTGTCATTTATGCAAAAAATAGTGATGCCGATCAAATGAAATGATAGGGCGCCCGTCACCAGGCCCCGCAGGCTGCGCACAACCAAAATTTGGGGCCAAACGGAGATGGTCGATCACATCTCCAAAAATCCGTGGGCTAACATACACCGAAAATCGAGAAAATCGTAAATTGTCATTTGTTTGAAAAATAGTGATGCCGATCAAAAGAAATGATAGGGCGCCCGTCACCAGGCCCCGCAGGCTGCGCACGGCCAAAATTTGGGGGCGAACGGAGGCGGTCGATCAAATCTCCAGAAATCCGTGGGCTAACATTCACCGAAAACCGAGAAAATCGTAAATTGTCATTTATGCAAAAAATAGTGATGTCGATCAAACGAAATGATAGGGCGCCCGTCACTAGGCCCCGCAGGCTGCGCAAAGCCAAAATTTGGGGCCAAACGGAGACGGTCGATCACATCTCCAAAAATCCGTGGGCTAACATACACCGAAAATCGAGAAAATCGTAAATTGTCATTTGTTTGAAAAATAGTGATGCCGATCAAACGAAATGACAGGGCGCCCGTTACCAGGCCCCGCAGGATGCGCACAGCAAAAATTTGAGGCCAAACGGAGATGTTAGCCCACGGATTTTTCGAGATTCGATCGACCGCCTCCGTTCGGCCCCAAATTGCATGTTCATAAATCGTGAAAATCGTATATTGTCATTTATGCAAAAAATAGTGATGCCGATCAAATGAAATGATAGGGCGCCCGTCACTAGGCCCCGCAGGCTGCGCACAGCCAAAATTTGGGGCCAAACGGAGATGGTCGATCACATCTCCAAAAATTCGTGGGCTAACATACACCGAAAATCGAGAAAATCGTAAATTGTCATTTGTTTGAAAAATAGTGATGCCGATCAAAAGAAATGACAGGGCGCCCGTCACCAGGCCCCGCAGGCTGCGCACAGCCAAAATTTGGGGCCGAACGGAGGCGGTCGATCAAATCTCCAGAAATCCGTGTGCTAACATACACCGAAAACTGAGAAAATCGTAAATTGTCATTTATGAGAAAAATAGTGATGTCGATCAAACGAATTGATAGAGCGCCTGTCACCAGGCCCCGCAGGCTGTGCACGGCCAAAATTTGGGGCCAAACGGAGGCGGTCGATCAAATCTCCAGAAATCCGTGGGCTAACATTCACCGAAAACCGAGAAAATCGTAAATTGTCATTTATGCGAAAAATAGTGATGCCGATCAAACGAATTGATAGAGCGCCCGTCACTAGGCCCCGCAGGCTGCGCACAGCCAAAATTTGGGGCCGAACGGAGACGGTCGATCACATCTCCAGAAATCCGTGGGCTAACATACACCGAAAATTGAGAAAATCATAAATTGTCATTTATGCGAAATATAGTGATGCCCATCAAACGAGTTGACAGGGCGCCCGTCACCAGGCCCCGCAGGCTGTGCACGGCCAAAATTTGGGGCCGAACGGAGGCGGTCGATCAAATCTCCAGAAATCCGTGTGCTAACATATACCGAAAACTGAGAAAATCGTAAATTGTCATTTATGAGAAAAATAGTGATGCCGATCAAACGAATTGATAGAGCGCCTGTTACCAGGCCCCGCAGGCTGCGCACGGCCAAAATTTGGGGCCAAACGGAGGCGGTCGATCAAATCTCCAGAAATCCGTGGGCTAACATTCACCGAAAACCGAGAAAATCGTAAATTGTCAATTATGCGAAAAATAGTGATGCCGATCAAACGAATTGATAGAGCGCCCGTCACTAGGCCCCGCAGGCTGTGCACGGCCAAAATTTGGGGCCGAACGGAGGCGGTCGATCAAATCTCCAGAAATCCGTGGGCTAACATTCACCGAAAACCGAGAAAATCGTAAATTGTCATTTATGCGAAAAATAGTGATGCCCATCAAACGAGTTGACAGGGCGCCCGTCACCAGGCCCCGCAGGCTGTGCACGGCCAAAATTTGGGGCCGAACGGAGGCGGTCGATCAAATCTCCAGAAATCCGTGTGCTAACATACACCGAAAACCGAGAAAATCGTAAATTGTCATTTATGCGAAAAATAGTGATGCCCATCAAACGAGTTAACAGGGCGCCCGTCACCAGACCCCGCAGGCTGCGCACGGCCAAAATTTGGGGCCGAACGGAGGCGGTCGATCAAATCTCCAGAAATCCGTGGGCTAACATTCACCGAAAACCTAGAAAATCGTAAATTGTCATTTATGCGAAAAATAGTGATGCCGATCAAACGAATTGATAGAGCGCCCGTCACTAGGCCCCGCAGGCTGCGCACAGCCAAAATTTGGGGCCGAACGGAGACGGTCGATCACATCTCCAGAAATCTGTGGGCTAACATACACCGAAAATCGAGAAAATCGTAAATTGTCATTTATGCGAAAAATAGTGATGCCCATCAAACGAGTTGACAGGGCGCCCGTCACTAGGCCCCGCAGGCTGCGCACGACCAAAATTTGGGGGCGAACGGAGGCGGTCGATCAAATCTCCAGAAATCCGTGGGCTAACATTCACCGAAAACCGAGAAAATCGTAAATTGTCATTTATGCGAAAAATAGTGATGCCGATCAAAAGAAATCACAGGGTGCCCGTCACCAGGCCCCGCAGGCTGCGCACAGCCAAAATTTGGGGCTGAACGGAGACGGTCGATCAAATCTCCAGAAATCCGTGTGCTAACATACACCGAAAACCGAGAAAATCGTAAATTGTCATTTATGAGAAAAATAGTGATGCCGATCAAACGAATTGATAGAGCGCCCGTCACTAGGCCCCGCAGGCTGCGCACAGCCAAAATTTGGGGCCGAACGGAGACGGTCAATCACATCTCCAAAAATCCGTGGGCTAACATACACCGAAAATCGAGAAAATCGTAAATATTCATTTATGCAAAAAATAGTGATGCCCATCAAACGAGTTGTCAGGGCGCCCGTCACCAGGCCCCGCAGGCTGCGCACGGCCAAAATTTGGGGCTGAACGGAGGCAGTCGATCAAATATCCAGAAATCCCTGGGATAACACGCACTGAAAAGTTTGAAAGTTAGCAACATAGGCGCACTATGCTAGTCTCGACAGACCGGACGACATCGGATGTCACATGCTAACCTATGTCGAGACCCAACGCCCATCGATGAATGCCCAGCGATAGAAAATTTAAACTAAAACACCTATGCTTATCCTTATGATATAAATAAAATCCTAGAGATTAGTGGTGGTAGTGCTGGCCTACCATGGTCGCTTGCCATGGGGTGTCGGTTGTGGTGGGTCGTTAGGACCAGTTTTTAAATTAAAATTGTCACCCATATTGGGAAATATGTTGAAATGAGTGCGATAGAGGCATATTTTAGAAAAATGGCTCGGCCAAACCGCCTTTCGGCAGTTTGTCGAGATAGATCTCGAAAAAATACACAAAATGAAAAAAAAAATCGCGTAAAACGGATAATCCAGCCCAAAGTTATGATCATTTATATAATATGCCTCTAATAAACTATTTTTCCGTCGATTATATTACAGTTTTACCAACATTATGTAAGATCTCATCAAAAGACTTGCATCTCGGCAGTTCTTATTTTGTTAATAAAGAGCTAACACATACCAAAAATCGCGAAAATCGTAAATTCTCGTTTATGCAAAAAATAGTGATGCCGATCAAACGAAATGATAGGACTATCTAAATTCTGATCACTTTCTGTACTATACTGATTCCTTACTGATTACCGTAATGAATTGATTTAAAACCGAAGTGGGCTTATATATAATAGAAACAATAAATCGCATTCAGTGAATGCGACTTATAAGTCGAATTTCAGGAATGCGATTTATAAGTCGTATTTTAGGAATGCGATTTATAAGTCGCATTCCTGGAATGCGTTTTATAAGTCGCATTTTGCCTTGCGACGCGCCGACTTGCCGCTTGTCCAATCTTTCCCCGTGCCTTTTTCTAGCATGTATGTATTTCAAATACTCTTAACCAACATGCGAATAGGCCATCTATATGCTAGAAATTTACGGGGTGTAACAGCGGATCAAACGAAATGATAGGGCGCCCGTCACCAGGCCCCGCACGGCAAAAATTTGGGGCCAAACGGAGACGGTCGATCACATCTTCAAAAATCCGTGGGCTAACATACACCGAAAATCGAGAAAATCGTAAATTGTCATTTGTTTGAAAAATAGTGATGCCGATCAAAAGAAATGACAGGGCGCACGTCACCAGGCCCCGCAGGCTGCGCACAGCCAAAATTTGGGGCCGAACGGAGGCGGTCGATCGAATCTCGAAAAATCCGTGTGCTAACATACACCGAAAATCGAGAAAATCATAAATTCTCATTTATGCGAAAAATAGTGATGCCGATCAAACGAAATGATAGGGCGCCCGTCACCAGGCCCTGCAGGCTGCGCACAGCCAAAAGTTGGGCCCAAACAGAGACGGTCGACCACATCTCCAAAAATCCGTGGGCTAACATACACCGAAAATCGAGAAAATCGTAAATTGTCATTTGTTTGAAAAATAGTGATGCCGATCAAAAGAAATGACAGGGCACCCGTCACAAGGCCCCGCAGGTTGCGCACAGCCAAAATTTGGGGCCAAACGGAGACGGTCGATCACATCTCCAAAAATCCGTGGGCTAACATACACCGAAAACCGAGAAAATCGTAAATTGTCATTTATGCGAAAAATAGTGATGCCCATCAAACGAGTTGATAGGGCGCCCGTCACCAGTCCCCGCAGGCTGCGCACGGCCAAAATTTGGGGGCGAACGGAGGCGGTCGATCAAATCTCCAGAAATCCGTGGGCTAACATTCACCGAAAACCGAGAAAATCGTAAATTGTCATTTATGCAAAAAATAGTGATGCCGATCAAACGAAATGATAGGGCGCCCGTCACCAGGCCCCGCAGGCTGCGCACAGCCAAAATTTGGGGCCAAACGGAGACGGTCGATCACATCTCCAAAAATCCGTGGGCTAACATACACCGAAAATCGAGAAAATCATAAATTGTCATTTGTTTGAAAAATAGTGATGCCGATCAAACGAAATGACAGGGCGCCCGTTACCAAGCCCCGTAGGCTGCGCACAGCAAAAATTTGAGGCCAAACGGAGACGGTCGATCACATCTCCAAAAATCCGTGGGCTAACATACACCGAAAACCGAGAAAATCGTAAATTGTCATTTATGCGAAAAATAGTGATGCCCATCAAACGAGTTGATAGGGCGCCCGTCACCAGGCCCCGCAGGCTGCGCACGACCAAAATTTGGGGGCGAACGGAGGCGGTCGATCGAATCTCCAGAAATCCGTGGGCTAACATTCACCGAAAATCGAGAAAATAGTAAATTGTCATTTATGAAAAAAATAGTGATGCCGATCAAACGAAATGATAGGGCGCCCATCACCAGGCCCTGCAGGCTGCGCACAGCCAAAATTTGGGGCCAAACGGAGACGGTCGATCACATCTCCAAAAATCCGTGGGCTAACATACACCGAAAATCGAGAAAATCGTAAATTGTCATTTGTTTGAAAAATAGTGATGCCGATCAAAAGAAATGACAGGGCACCCGTTACCAGGCCCCGCAGGCTGCGCACAGCAAAAATTTGAGGCCAAACGGAGACGGTCGATCACATCTCCAAAAATCCGTGGGCTAACATACACCGAAAACCGAGAAAATCGTAAATTGTCATTTATGCGAAAAATAGTGATGCCCATCAAACGAGTTGATAGGGCGCCCATCACCAGGCCCCGCAGGCTGCGCACGACCAAAATTTGGGGGCGAACGGAGGCGGTCGATCGAATCTCCAGAAATCCGTGGGCTAACATTCACCGAAAATCGAGAAAATCGTAAATTGTCATTTGTTTGAAAAATAGTGATGCCGATCAAAAGAAATGATAGGGCGCCCATCACCAGGCCCCGCAGGCTGCGCACAGCCAAAATTTGGGGCCAAACGGAGACGGTCGATCACATCTCCAAAAATCCGTGGGCTAACATACACCGAAAACCGAGAAAATCGTAAATTGTCATTTATGCGAAAAATAGTGATGCCCATCAAACGAGTTGATAGGGCGCCCGTCACCAGGCCCCGCAGGCTGCGCACGGCCAAAATTTGGGGGCGAACGGAGGCGGTCGATCAAATCTCCAGAAATCCGTGGGCTAACATTCACCGAAAACCGAGAAAATCGTAAATTGTCATTTATGCAAAAAATAGTGATGCCGATCAAACGAAATGATAGGGCGCCCGTCACTAGGCCCCGCAGGCTGCGCACAGCCAAAATTTGTGGCCAAACGGAGACGGTCGATCACATCTCCAAAAATCCGTGGGCTAATATACACCGAAAATCGAGAAAATCGTAAATTGTCATTTGTTTGAAAAATAGTGATGCCGATCAAATGAAATGACAGGGCGCCCGTTACCAGGCCCCGCAGGCTG
This sequence comes from Datura wrightii, assembly GCA_035772735.1. Taxonomy (NCBI): domain Eukaryota; kingdom Viridiplantae; phylum Streptophyta; class Magnoliopsida; order Solanales; family Solanaceae; genus Datura; species Datura wrightii. The sequence continues at coordinate 200,654,276 of JASDFA010000018.1, read as the reverse complement.
CGCACAGCAAAAAATTGAGGCCAAACGGAGACGGTCGATCACATCTCCAAAAATCCGTGGGCTAACATACACCGAAAACCGAGAAAATCGTAAATTGTCATTTATGCGAAAAATAGTGATGCCCATCAAACGAGTTGATAGGGCGCCCGTCACCAGGCCCCGCAGGCTGCGCACGACAAAAATTTGGGGGCGAACGGAGGCGGTCGATCGAATCTCCAGAAATCCGTGAGCTAACATTCACCGAAAATCGAGAAAATCATAAATTCTCATTTATGCAAAAAATAGTGATGCCGATCAAACGATATGATAGGGCGCCCGTCACCAGGCCCCGCAGGCTACGCACAGCCAAAATTTGGGGCCAAACGGAGACGGTCGATCACATCTCCAAAAATCCGTGGGCTAACATACAACGAAAATCGAGAAAATCGTAAATTGTCATTTGTTTGAAAAATAGTGATGCCGATCAAAAGAAATGACAGGCCGCCCGTCACCAGGCCCCGCAGGCTGCGCACAGCCAAAATTTGGGGCCGAACGGAGGCGGTCGATCGAATCTCAAAAAATCCGTGTGCTAACATACACCGAAAATCGAGAAAATCATAAATTCTCATTTATGCGAAAAATAGTGATGCCGATCAAACGAAATGATAGGGCGCCCGTCACCAGGCCCTGCAGGCTGCGCACAGCCAAAATTTGGGGCCAAACGGAGACGGTCGATCACATCTCCAAAAATCCGCGGGCTAACATACACCGAAAATCGAGAAAATCATAAGTTGTCATTTGTTTGAAAAATAGTGATGCCGATCAAAAGAAATGACAGGGCGCCCGTCACCAGGCCCTGCAGGCTGCGCACAGCCAAAATTTGGGGCCAAACGGAGACGGTCGATCACATCTCCAAAAATCCGTGGGCTAACATACACCGAAAATCGAGAAAATCGTAAATTGTCATTTGTTTGAAAAATAGTGATGCCGATCAAAAGAAATGACAGGGCGCCCGTCACCAGGCCCCGCAGGCTGCGCACAGCCAAAATTTGGGGCCAAACGGAGACGGTCGATCACATCTCCAAAAATCCGTGGGCTAACATACACCGAAAACCGAGAAAATCGTAAATTATCATTTATGCGAAAAATAGTGATGCCCATCAAACGAGTTGATAGGGCGCCCATCACCAGTCCCCGCAGGCTGCGCACGGCCAAAATTTGGGGGCGAACGGAGGCGGTCGATCAAATCTCCAGAAATCCGTGGGCTAACATTCACCGAAAACCGAGAAAATCGTAAATTGTCATTTATGCAAAAAATAGTGATGCCGATCAAACGAAATGATAGGGCGCTCGTCACCAGGCCCCGCAGGCTGCGCACAGCCAAAATTTGGGGCCAAACGAAGACGGTCGATCACATCTCCAAAAATCCGTGGGCTAACATACATCGAAAATCGAGAAAATCGTAAATTGTCATTTGTTTGAAAAATAGTGATGTCGATCAAAAGAAATGACAGGGCGCCCGTCACTAGGCCCCACAGGCTAAGCACAGCCAAAATTTGGGGCCTAACGGAGACGGTCGATCAAATCTCCAGAAATCCGTGTGCTATCATACACCGAAAACCGAGAAAATCGTAAATTGTCATTTATACGAAAAATAGTGATGCCCATCAAACGAGTTGACAGGGCGCCCATCACCAGGCCCCGCAGGCTGTGCACGGCCAAAATTTGGGGCCGAACGGAGGCGGTCGATCAAATCTCCAGAAATCCATGGGCTAACATACACCGAAAACCGAGAAAATCGTAAATTGTCATTTATACGAAAAATAGTGATGCCCATCAAACGAGTTGACAGGGCGCCCGTCACCAGGCCCCGCAGGCTGTGCACGTCCAAAATTTGGGGCCGAACGGAGGCGGTCGATCAAATCTCCAGAAATCCGTGGGTAACATTCACCGAAAACCGAGAAAATCGTAAATTGTCATTTATGCGAAAAATAGTGATGCCCATCAAACGAGTTGACAGGGCGCCCGTCACCAGGCCCCGCAGGCTATGCACGGCCAAATTTTGGGGCCGAACGGAGGCGGTCGATCAAATCTCCAGAAATCCGTGTGCTAACATACACCGAAAACTGAGAAAATCGTAAATTGTCATTTATGAGAAAAATAGTGATGCCGATCAAACGAATTGATAGAGCGCCTGTCACTAGGCCCCGCAGGCTGCGCACAGCCAAAATTTGGGGCCGAACGGAGACGGTCGATCAAATCTCCAGAAATCCGTGGGCTAACATTCACCGAAAACCGAGAAAATCGTAAATTGTCATTTATGCGAAAAATAGTGATGCCGATCAAAAGAAATCACAGGGCGCCCGTCACCAGGCCCTGCAGGCTGCGCACAGCCAAAATTTGGTGCTGAACGGAGACGGTCGATCAAATCTCCAGAAATCCGTGTGCTAACATACACCGAAAACCGAGAAAATCGTAAATTGTCATTTATGCGAAAAATAGTGATGCCCATCAAACGAGTTGACACGGCGCCCGTCACCAGGCCCCACAGGCTGCGCACGGCCAAAATTTGGGGCCGAACGGAGGCGGTCGATCAAATCTCCAGAAATCCGTGGGCTAACATTCACCGAAAACCGAGAAAATCGTAAATTGTCATTTATGCGAAAAATAGTGATGCCGATCAAACGAATTGATAGAGCGCCCGTCACTAGGCCCCGCAGGCTGCGCACAGCCAAAATTTGGGGCCGAACGGAGACGGTCGATCACATCTCCAGAAATCCGTGGGCTAATACACCGAAAATTAGAAAATCGTAAATTGTCATTTATGTGAAAAATAGTGATGCCCATCAAACGAGTTGACAGGGCGCCCGTCACCAGGCCCCGCAAGCTGCGCACGACCAAAATTTGGGTCGAACGGAGGCGGTCGATCAAATCTCCAGAAATCCGTGGGCTAACATTCACCGAAAACCGAGAAAATCGTAAATTGTCATTTATGCGAAAAATAGTGATGCCGATCAAACAAATTGATAGAGCGCCCGTCACTAGGCCCCGCAGGCTGCGCACAGCCAAAATTTGGGGCCGAACGGAGACGGTCGATCACATCTCCAGAAATCCGTGGGCTAACATACACCGAAAATTTAGAAAATCGTAAATTGTCATTTATGCGAAAAATAGTGATGCCCATCAAACGAGTTGACTGGGCGCCCATCACCAGGCCCCGCAGGCTGCGCACGGCCAAAATTTGGGGCCGAACGGAGGCGGTCGATCAAATCTCCAGAAATCCGTGGGCTAACATTCACCGAAAACCGAGAAAATCGTAAATTGTCATTTATGCGAAAAATAGTGATGCCGATCAAAAGAAATCACAGGGCGCCCGTCACCAGGCCCCGCAGGCTGCGCACAGCCAAAATTTGGGGCCGAACGGAGACGGTCGATCAAATCTCCAGAAATCCGTGTGCTAACATACACCAAAAACCGAGAAAATCGTAAATTGTCATTTATGCAAAAAATAGTGATGTCCATCAAACGAGTTGACAGGGCGCCCGTCACCAGACCCCGCAGGCTGCGCACGGCCAAAATTTGGGGCTGAACGGAGATGGTCGATCAAATCTCCAGAAATCCGTGTGCTAACATACACCGAAAACCGAGAAAATCGTAAATTGTCATTTATGCGAAAAATAGTGATGCCCATCAAACGAGTTGACAGGGCGCCCGTCACCAGGCCCCGCAGGCTGCGCACGGCCAAAATTTGGGGCCGAACGGAGGCGGTCGATCAAATCTCTAGAAATCCGTGGGCTAACATTCACCGAAAACCGAGAAAATTGTAAATTGTCATTTATGCGAAAAATAGTGATGCCGATCAAACGAATTGATAGAGCGCCCGTCACTAGGCCCCGCAGGCTGCGCACAGCCAAAATTTGGGGCCGAACGGAGACGGTCGATCACATCTCCAGAAATCCGTGGGCTAACATACACCGAAAATTTAGAAAATCGTAAATTGTCATTTATGCGAAAAATAGTGATGCCCATCAAACGAGTTGACAGGGCGCCCATCACCAGGCCCCGCAGGCTGCGCACGGCCAAAATTTGGGGCCGAACGGAGGCGGTCGATCAAATCTCCAGAAATCCGTGGGCTAACATTCACCGAAAACCGAGAAAATCGTAAATTGTCATTTATGCAAAAAATAGTGATGCCGATCAAAAGAAATCACAGGGCGCCCGTCACCAGGCCCCGCAGGCTGCGCACAGCCAAAATTTGGGGCCGAACGGAGACGGTCGATCAATTCTCCAGAAATCCGTGTGCTAACATACACCGAAAATCGAGAAAATCGTAAATTGTCATTTATGCGAAAAATAGTGATGCCCATCAAACGAGTTGACAGGGCGCCCGTCACCAGACCCCGCAGGCTGCGCAAGGCCAAAATTTGGGGCCGAACGGAGGCGGTCGATCAAATCTCCAGAAATCCGTGGGCGAACATTCACCGAAAACCGAGAAAATCGTAAATTGTCATTTATGCGAAAAATAGTGATGCCGATCAAACGAATTGGTAGTGCGCCCGTCACTAGGCCCCGCAGGCTGCGCACAGCCAAAATTTGGGGCCGAACGGAGACGGTCGATCACATCTCCAGAAATCTGTGGGCTAACATACACCGAAAATCGAGAAAATCGTAAATTGTCATTTATGCGAAAAATAGTGATGCCCATCAAACGAGTTGACATGGCGCCCATCACCAGGCCCCGCAGGCTGCGCACGGCCAAAATTTGGGGCCGAACGGAGGCGGTCGATCAAATCTCCAGAAATTCGTGGGCTAACATTCACCGAAAACCGAGAAAATCGTAAATTGTCATTTCTTTTGAAAAATAGTGATGCCGATCAAACGAAATGACAGGGCACCCGTCACCAGGCCCCGCAGGCTGCGCACAGCAAAAATTTGGGGCCAAACGGAGACGGTCGATCACATCTCCAAAAATCCGTGGGCTAACATACACCGAAAATCGAGAAAATCGTAAATTGTCATTTGTTTGAAAAATAGTGATGCCGATCAAACGAAATGACAGGGCGCCCGTTACCAAGCCCCGCAGGCTGCGCACAGCAAAACTTTGAGGCCAAACGGAGACGGTCGATCACATCTCCAAAAATGCGTGGGCTAACATACACCGAAAACCGAGAAAATCGTAAATTGTCATTTATGCGAAAAATAGTGATGCCCATCAAACGAGTTGATAGGGCGCCCGTCACCAGGCCCCGCAGGCTGCGCACGACCAAAATTTGGGGGCGAACGGAGGCGGTCGATCGAATCTCCAGAAATCCGTGGGCTAACATTCACCGAAAATCGAGAAAATCGTAAATTGTCATTTATGAAAAAAATAGTGATGCCGATCAAACGAAATGATAGGGCGCCCGTTACCAGGCCCTGCAGGCTGCGCACAGCCGAAATTTGGGGCCAAACGGAGACGGTCGATCACATCTCCAAAAATCCGTGGGCTAACATACACCGAAAATCGAGAAAATCGTAAATTGTCATTTGTTTGAAAAATAGTGATGCCGATCAAAAGAAATGACAGGGCGCCCGTCACCAGGCCCCGCAGGCTGCGCACAGCAAAAATTTGAGGCCGAACGGAGACGGTCGATCACATCTCCAAAAATCCGTGGGCTAACATACACCGAAAACCGAGAAAATCGTAAATTGTCATTTATGCGAAAAATAGTGGTGCCCATCAAACGAGTTGATAGGGCGCCCGTCACCAGGCCCCGCAGGCTGCGCACGGCCAAAATTTGGGGGCGAACGGAGGCGGTCGATCGAATCTCCAGAAATCCGTGGGCTAACATTCACCGAAAATCGAGAAAATTGTAAATTGTCATTTGTTTGAAAAATAGTGATGCCGATCAAAAGAAATGATAGGGCGCCCGTCACCAGGCCCCGCAGGCTGCGCACAGCCAAAATTTGGGGCCAAACGGAGACGGTCGATCACATCTCCAAAAATCCGTGGGCTAACATACACCGAAAATCGAGAAAATCGTAAATTGTCATTTATGCGAAAAATAGTGATGCCCATCAAACGAGTTGATAGGGCGCCCGTCACCAGGCCCCGCAGGCTGCGCACGGCCAAAATTTGGGGGCGAACGGAGGCGGTCGATCAAATCTCCAGAAATCCGTGGGCTAACATACACCGAAAATCGAAAAAATCGTAAATTGTCATTTATGCGAAAAATAGTGATGCCCATCAAACGAGTTGACAGGGCGCCCGTCACCAGGCCCCGCAGGCTGCGCACGGCCAAAATTTGGGGCCGAACGGAGGCGGTCGATCAAATCTCCAGAAATCCGTGGGCTAACATTCACCGAAAACCGAGAAAATCGTAAATTGTCAATTCTGCAAAAAATAGTGATGCCGATCATGAGAAATGACAGGGCGCCCGTCACCAGGCCCCGGAGGCTGTGCACGGCCAAAATTTGGGGCCGAACGGAGTTGGTCTATCAAATCTCCAGAAATCCGTGTGCTAACATACACCGAAAACTGAGAAAATCGTAAATTGTCATTTATGAGAAAAATAGTGATGCCGATCAAACGAATTGATAGAGCGCCTGTCAGCAGGCCCCGCAGGCTGCGCACTGCCAAAATTTGGGGCCAAACGGAGGCGGTCGATCAAATCTCCAGAAATCCGTGGGCTAACATTCACCGAAAACCGAGAAAATCGTAAATTGTCATTTATGCGAAAAATAGTGATGCCGATCAAACGAATTGATAGAGCGCCCGTCACTAGGCCCCGCAGGCTGTGCACGGCCAAAATTTGGGGCCGAACGGAGGCGGTCGATCAAATCTCCAGAAATCCGTGGGCTAACATTCACCGAAAACCGAGAAAATCGTAAATTGTCATTTATGCGAAAAATAGTGACATTGAAATGAAGGGTTTAATTTGGGTGATGAAAGGGATCCCCAAAATAATCTCTTCATTTATGTTTTTGGTAATAACAAAATCGTTTTTTAAACAAATTCCATTATTACAAATGTGAGCATTAGACAACTTGTAGTCAATCTGTATACGCTCACCAGTTGCACTATATAGCTTTGTAGTGCCTTTGGTTAGGTACTTAGTTGGTACCAGTCCTTCGATAATGCAGTTCCTGTCTGCACCACTGTCTAACAAAGCAATCTTGTTGAATGTTAGATCACCGATAATTAATTTAATAAAGATATGTGAACTCTGAGGTTTCACCTGCGTTATTGTAAGAACTCCTGGTTCTTCATTACCTTGGTGGGAAGATCCAGCTTCTTCAATGATATCTGTATAATGCTTTGGAGAGTTATGCTCTCTATCTGTGTCAGAAGATTCTTGGTCTTCTTTAATTTCTTTAAGCAGTTTTTTAGCCAGCTTCTCAACTTCGATGCTGCTAAGCCTTGCCTTGATGTCTCTAACTTCATCCTTTACCCCAACATCCTAGATACCTTGACACTTAATGTCAAGACCAAGAACATGAATAGCAAGGTTGATACCCGTGAAATAGCTATAATATACAGGGTATATTATAAGCTAATGAAGACCACAATAGCCCGCCTAACGCCTCCCCTCGGCTAAGCGGCAATTACGATCCCTTCAGGCTGGTCTATCTGATCCATTTTAAAACGGAGTTTAAAGGTTAGCCCAAAAGGCATAACGTTCCATTCATACTGTCCAAACGGAACATTGAATGCAGTTTTATATTTATCTTTTTCAGATATTTGAATTTGCCAAAACCCTGACTTCATGTCAAACTTGCTGTAGACATTAGCCTTAAAAGTTCTTTTCAAAAGATCCCTTTTATTAGGAATCGGATATCTGATCCATTTTAAAACGGAGTTTAAAGGTTTGTAATTAATCACAAGTCTGGGAGAGCCTCTTTCCTGCTCCGCAGCCTTGTTGACATAAAAGGCCGAACAGCTCCAAGGGCTCTTGGAGGGCCGGATAATTTTGTTTTCCAAAAGTGAGTTGATTTTTGTTTTACAGATTTCCATAAGATCATGACTCATTTGAATGGGCCTAGCTTTTGTGCTAATGGACCTTTCATTGAATCCATCAATATATGGTAAATCAACAGTGTGGGCTTTTCTGGCCCAAAAAGCATTTGGAAAATCTGAACAGATTCCAGTTTTAAATTTTTCCTCAAGATGGGCTATCTTAGTAACCATTCCCGGGGTTTTTAAAATCTGTTCAATTCTTTTAATTTTTAAATCATCTTTTAAAAATCCAATTTGTTTGGAAAGATGAAAGACCTTGAATGCAGTTTTGTCATGCAGAAATTTGCTTTCATTTTTTGAAAGAGTTCTAACAAAAGGAAATTCAAGGGTTTTCCCCAAAACTTTGGTTTTAATTGATTCAAAACCTGAAATGAAGGGTTTAATTTGGGTGATGAAAGGGATCCCCAAAATAATCTCTTCATTTATGTTTTTGGTAATAACAAAATCGTTTTTTAAACAAATTCCATTATTACAAATGTGAGCATTAGACAACTTGTAGTCAATCTGTATACGCTCACCAGTTGCACTATATAGCTTTGTAGTGCCTTTGGTTAGGTACTTAGTTGGTACCAGTCCTTCGATAATGCAGTTCCTGTCTGCACCACTGTCTAACAAAGCAATCTTGTTGAATGTTAGATCACCGAAAATTAATTTAATAAAGATATGTGAACTCTGAGGTTTCACCTGCGTTATTGTAAGAACTCCTGGTTCTTCATTACCTTGGTGGGAAGATCCAGTTTCTTCAATGATATCTGTATAATGCTTTGGAGAGTTATGCTCTCTATCTGTGTCAGAAGATTCTTGGTCTTCTTTAATTTCTTTAAGCAGTTTTTTAGCCAGCTTCTCAACTTCGATGCTGCTAAGCCTTGCCTTGATGTCTCTAACTTCATCCTTTAGGAGACTTATTTCCTTCCGGAGATCACCAATGGATGGCTCCTTACTCTTCTCTGAGTTGAATTTTTCCATGACTTGCTTCATGCTGAATGGAGTGACAGTTGGTCTGTCCTTCTTTTCTTTAATCATAAGCTTTTGGAGCTCAAGAAGGTACTTCCTTCTAGCTTCTTCATCTTGAATGTGTTCGATAGTAGCGAACAAAGTTTCTGCAGCCTTTTCAGAAAGAACTTTGAGAGACCTGCTGTCGCACAGGCAAAATGCACCATTACAGTTGCAATCCGTTGTTGAATCTTCTGATTCTGATTCTTGTGCTACATTCAAGTAGTCTTCATCAGATTCTCCTTCTTCAGAGGAAGAGTATTCTGATTCAGATTCTTCTTCTTCCAAAATGGAGAAGAGTTTCTGTTTCGTTTCCTCATCAACTCCGAGAAGATTAATCTTCTTCTTTTTCTTACTGTTTCTTGGGCAGTCTGGGGATTTGTGGCCTCTTTTGCCACATGTCCAACAGGTGTCCTCAACAGCTTGGGGTCTTCTTGAACCCTTTCTTTTGGACCTTCTTTCGTCCTTTCTATGTTTGGACCTTTCTGAGGTCTTTCTTGTCCTTTTGAAAGGTTCTCCTTTCCTGGTCCTTTTGTCTGGTTTGGACGAAGGAGGCTTTAACATAGGAAACCCAAAGTCTTGGCAGAAGGTTCCTAAGTCTTTGCTAGAATCTCTTTGATCCTTTTTAATCTGTTCTTTGAGCTTCAGGTCTGTGCAGAGCTCAAGGGCAACAACATTAATGAGACTGATAATGTCACCATATGCAAGTTCTGCATACGGGATCTTACCGTCACAACGATCTCTTATTTTGGACCTAACCTTTTCTGCAAAATGGGTAGGAAGGCCACTGATGAACCTTTCTTTCCAGTATTCATTGTTGCAGTCTGGCCTGATGAGTACCTTATTCAGGAACATATCCTTATACCATCTGAAGTCCGTGAGCTTCTTGCAGTATAGATTGTTAAGAATCTCCAGGCTTCTGTCCTGAAACAATTTGGGTTCACCCACAAAGTGTTTGGCGATGCTGTACAATAAAGTTGTAGTGGCATCTTCCTGATTTTCTTGGCTGACAAGCTCCTGGCCTGCTTCAATCTTAACAATTGTTTTTAGTGTTGTGGCACTAAGGATCTCCTGGTCCTAACGACCCACCACAACCGACACCACCATGGCAAGCGACCATGGTAGGCCAGCACTACCACCACTAATCTCTAGGATTTTATTTATATCATAAGGATAAGCATAGGTGTTTTAGTTTAAATTTTCTATCGCTGGGCATTCATCGATGGGCGTTGGGTCTCGACATAGGTTAGCATGTGCTCTCCGATGTCGTCCGGTCTGTCGAGACTAGCATAGTGCGCCTATGTTGCTAACTTTCAAACTTTTCAGTGCGTGTTAGCCCAGGGATTTCTGGATATTTGATCGACCGCCTCCGTTCGGCCCCAAATTTTGGCTGTGCACAGCCCGCGGGGCCTGGTGACGGGCGCCCAATCATTTCGTTTGATCGGCATCACTATTTTTTGCAGAAATGACAATTTACGATTTTCTCGGTTTTCGGTGAATGTTAGCCCACGGATTTTTCGAGATTCGATCGACCGCCTCCGTTCGGCCCCAAATTTTGGCTGTGCGCAGCCTGCGGGGCCTGGTGACGGGCGCCCTGTCATTTCTTTTGATCGGCATCACTATTTTTGAAACAAATGACAATTTACGATTTTCTCAATTTTCGGTGTATGTTAGCCCACGGATTTTTGGAGATGTGATCGACCGTCTCCGTTTGGCCCCAAATTTTGGCTGTGCGCAGCCTGCGGGGCCTGGTGACGGGCGCCCTATCATTTCGTTTGATCGGCATCACTATTTTTTGCATAAATGAAAATTTACGATTTTCTCGATTTTCGGTGAATGTTAGCCCACAGATTTCTGGAGATTCGATCGACCGCCTCCGTTAGCCCCCAAATTTTGGTCGTGCGCAGCCTGGTGACGGGCGCCCTATCAACTCGTTTGATGGGTATCACTATTTTTCACATAAATGACAATTTACGATTTTCGGTGTATGTTAGCCCACGGATTTTTGGAGATGTGATCGACCGTCTCCGTTTGGCCTCAAATTTTGGCTGTGCGCAGCCTGCGGGGCCTGGTAATGGGCGCCCTGTCATTTCGTTTGATCGGCATCACTATTTTTCAAACAAATGACAATTTACGATTTTCTCGATTTTCGGTGTATGTTAGCCCACAGATTTTTGGAGATGTGACCGACCGTCTCCGTTTGGCCCCAAATTTTTGCTGTGCGTAGCCTGCGGGGCCTGGTGACGGGCGCCCTGTCATTTCTTTTGATCGGCATCACTATTTTTTGCATAAATGACAATTTACGATTTTCTCGATTTTCGGTGAATGTTAGCCCACAGATTTCTGGAGATTCGATCGACCGCCTCCGTTCGCCCCCAAATTTTGGTCGTGCGCAGCCTGCGGGGCCTGGTGACGGGCTCCCTATCAACTCGTTTGATGGGTATCACTATTTTTCGCATAAATGACAATTTACGATTTTCTCGGTTTTCGGTGTATGTTAGCCCACGGATTTTTGGAGATGTGATCGACCGTCTCCGTTTGGCCTCAAATTTTTGCTGTGCGCAGCCTGCGGGGCCTGGTAACGGGCGCCCTGTCATTTCGTTTGATCGGCATCACTATTTTTCAAACAAATGACAATTTACGATTTTCTCGATTTTCGGTGTATGTTAGCCCACGGATTTTTGGAGATGTGATCGACCGTCTCCGTTTGACCCCAAATTTTGGCTGTGCGCAGCCTGCGGGGCCTAGTGACGGGCGCCCTATCATTTCGTTTGATCGGCATCACTATTTTTTGCATAAATGACAATTTACGATTTTCTCGATTTTCGGTGAATGTTAGCCCACGGATTTTTCGAGATTCGATCGACCGAGCCATTTTTCTAAAATATGCCTCTATCGCACTCATTTCAACATATTTCCCAATATGGGTGACAATATTAATTTAAAAACTGGTCCTAACGACCCACCACAACCGACACCACCATGGCAAGTGACCATGGTAGGCCAGCACTACCACCACTAATCTCTAGGATTTTATTTATATCATAAGGATAAGCATAGGTGTTTTAGTTTAAATTTTCTATCGCTGGGCATTCATCGATGGGCGTTGGGTCTCGACATAGATTAGCATGTGACATCCGATGTCGTCCGGTCTGTCGAGACTAGCATAGTGCGCCTATGTTGCTAACTTTCAATCTTTTCAGTGCGTGTTAGCCCAGGGATTTCTGGATATTTGATCGACCGCCTCCGTTCGGCCCCAAATATTGGCTGTGCACAGCCTGCGGGGCCTGGTGACGGGCGCCCTATCATTTCGTTTGATCGGCATCACTATTTTTTGCAGAAATGACAATTTACGATTTTCTCGATTTTCGGTGTATGTTAGCCCACGGATTTTTAGAGATGTGATCGACCGTCTCCGTTTGGCCCCAAATTTTGGCTGTGCGCAGCCTGCGAGGCCTGGTGACGGGCGCCCTATCATTTCGTTTGATCGGCATCACTATTTTTTTCATAAATGACAATTTACGATTTTCTCGATTTTCGGTGAATGTTAGCCCACGGATTTCTGGAGATTCGATCGACCGCCTCCGTTCGCCCCCAAATTTTGGTCGTGCGCAGCCTGCGGGGCCTGGTGACGGGCGCCCTATCAACTCGTTTGATGGGCATCACTATTTTTCGCATAAATGACAATTTACGATTTTCTCGGTTTTCGATGTATTTTAGCCCACGGATTTTTGGAGATGTGATCGACTGTCTCCGTTTGGCCCCAAATTTTGGCTGTGCGCAGCCTGCGGGGCCTAGTGACGGGCGCCCTATCATTTCATTTGATCGGCATCACTATTTTTTGCATAAATGACAATTTACGATTTTCTCGATTTTCGGTGAATGTTAGCCCACGGATTTCTGGAGATTCAATCGACCGCCTCCGTTTGGCCCCAAATTTTGGCTGTGCGCAGCCTGCGGGGCCTGGTGACGGGCGCCCTATCATTTCGTTTGATCGGCATCACTATTTTTTGCAGAAATGACAATTTACGATTTTCTCGGTTTTCGGTGAATGTTAGCCCACGGATTTTTCGAGATTCGATCGACCGCCTCCGTTCGGCCCCAAATTTTGGCTGTGCACAGCCTGCGGGGCCTGGTGATGGGCGCCCTGTCATTTCGTTTGATCGGCATCACTATTTTTCAAACAAATGATAATTTACGATTTTCTCGATTTTCGGTGTATGTTAGCCCACGGATTTTTGGAGATGTGATCGACCGTCTCCGTTTGGCCCCAAATTTTGGCTGTGCGCAGCCTTCGGGGCCTAGTGACGGGTGCCCTATCATTTCATTTGATCGGCATCACTATTTTTTGCATAAATGACAATTTACGATTTTCTCAATTTTCGGTGAATGTTAGCCCACGGATTTCTGGAGATTCGATTGACCGCCTCCGTTCGCCCCCAAATTTTGGTCGTGCGCAGCCTGGTGACGGGCGCCCTATCAACTCGTTTGATGGGCATCACTATTTTCCGCATAAATGACAATTTATGATTTTCTCGGTTTTCGGTGTATGTTAGCCCACGGATTTTTGGAGATGTGATCGACCGTCTCCGTTTGGCCTCAATTTTTTGCTGTGCGCAGCCTACGGGGCCTGGTAACGGGTGCCCTGTCATTTCATTTGATCGGCTTCACTATTTTTCAAACAAATGACAATTTACGATTTTCTCGATTTTCGGTGTATGTTAGCCCACGGATTTTTGGAGATGTGATCGACCGTCTCCGTTTGGCCCCAAATTTTGGTTGTACGCAGCCTGCGGGGCCTAGTGACGGGCGCCCTGTCATTTCGTTTGGTCGGCATCACTATTTTTTGCATAAATGACAATTTACGATTTTCTCGGTTTTCGGTGAATGTTAGCACACGGATTTCTGGAGATTTGATCGACAGTCTCCAATTGGCCCCAAATTTTGGCTGTGCGCGGCCTGGGGACGGGCGCCCTATCAACTCGTTTGATGGGCATCACTATTTTTCGCATAAATGACAATTTACGATTTTCTCGGTTTTCGGTGTATGTTAGCCCACGGATTTTTGGAGATGTGATCGACCGTCTCCGTTTGGCCCCAAATTTTGGCCGTGCGCAGCCTGCCGGGCCTGGTGACGGGCGCCATGTCATCTCGTTTGATCGGCATCACTATTTTTCGCATAAATGAGAATTTACAATTTTCTCGATTTTCGGTGTATGTTAGCCCACAGATTTTTTGAGATTCGATCGACCGCCTCCGTTTGGCCCCAAATTTTGGCTGTGAGCAGCCTGCGGAGCCTGGTGACGGGCGCCCTGTCATTTCGTTTCATCGGCATCACTATTTTTCCCAGAAATGAGAATTTACGATTTTCTCGATTTTCGGTGTATGTTAGCCCACGGATTTTCTGAGATTCAATCGACCGCCTCCGTTCGGCCCCAAATTTTGGCTGTGCGCCGCCTGCGAGCCTGGTGACGGGCGCCCTGTCATTTCGTTTGATCGGCATCACTATTTTTTGCAGAAATGAGAATTTACGATTTTCTCAATTTTCGGTGTATGTTAGCCCACAGATTTTTTGAGATTCAATCGACCGCCTCCGTTCGGCCCCAAATTTTGGTTGTGCGCAGCCTGCGGGGCCAGGGGACGGGCGCCCTGTCATTTCGTTTGATCGGCATCACTATTTTTTGCAGAAATGACAATTTACGATTTTCTCGGTTTTCGGTGAATGTTAGCACATGAATTTCTGGAGATTCAGTCGACCGCCTCCGTTTGGCCCCAAATTTTGACCGTGCGCAGCCTGCGGAGCCTGGTGACGGGCGCCCTATCAATTCGTTTGATCGGCATCACTATTTTTCGCATAAATGACAATTTACGATTTTCTCGGTTTTCGGTGAATGTTAGCCCACAGATTTCTGGAGATTTGATCGACCGCCTCCGTTCGGCCCCAAATTTTTACCGTGCGCAGCCTGCGGGGCCTGGTGACGGGTGCCCTATCAACTCGTTTGATCGGCATCACTATTTTTCGCATAAATGAGAATTTACGATTTTCTCGATTTTCGGTGTATGTTAGCCCACGGATTTTTTGAGATTTGATCGACCGCCTCCGTTTGGCCCCAAATTTTGGCTGTGAGCAGCCTGCGGAGCCTGGTGACGGGCGCATTGTCATTTCATTTGATCGGCATCACTATTTTTCGCAGAATTGAGAATTTACGATTTTCTCGATTTTCGGTGTATGTTAGCCCACGGATTTTTTGAGATTCAATCGACCGCCTCCGTTCGGCCCCAAATTTTGGCTGTGCGCAGCCTGCGGAGCCTGGTGACGGGCGCCCTGTCATTTCGTTTGATCGGCATCACTATTTTTTGCAGTAATGAGAATTTACGATTTTCTCAATCTTCGGTGTATGTTAGCCCACGGATTTTTTGAGATTCAATCGAACGCCTCCGTTCGGCCCCAAATTTTGGCTGTGCGCAGCCTGCGGGTCCTGGGGATGGGCGCCCTGTCATTTCGTTTGATCGGCATCACTATTTTTTGCAGAAATGACAATTTACGATTTTCTCGGTTTTCGGTGAATGTTAGCACATGAATTTCTGGAGATTCAGTCGACCGCCTCCGTTTGGCCCCAAATTTTGACCGTGCGCAGCCTGGTGACGGGCGCCCTATCAATTCGTTTGATCGGCATCACTATTTTTCGCATAAACGACAATTTATGATTTTCTCGGTTTTCGGTGAATGTTAGCCCACGGATTTCTGGAGATTTGATCGACCGCCTCCGTTCAGCCCCAAATTTTTACCGTGCGTAGCCTGCGGGGCCTGGGGACGGGCGCCCTATCAACTCGTTTGATCGGCATCACTATTTTTCGCATAAATGAGAATTTACGATTTTCTCGATTTTCGGTGTATGTTAGCCTACGGATTTTTTGAGATTCAATCGACCGCCTCCGTTCGGCCCCAAATTTTGGCTGTGCGCAGCCTGCGGAGCCTGGTGACGGGCGCCCTCTCATTTCGTTTGATCGGCATCACCATTTTTTGCAGAAATGACAATTTACGATTTTTTCGGTTTTCGGTGAATGTTAGCACATGAATTTCTGGAGATTCAGTCGACCGCCTCCGTTTGGCCCCAAATTTTGACCGTGCGCAGCCTGCGGAGCCTGGTGACGGGTGCCCTATCAATTCGTTTGATCGGCATCACTATTTTTCGCATAAATGAGAATTTACGATTTTCTCGATTTTCGGTGTATGTTAGCCCACGGATTTTTTGAGATTTGATCGACCGCCTCCGTTTGGCCTCAAATTTTGGCTGTGCGCAGCCTGCGGGGCCTGGTGACGGGCGCCCTGTCATTTCGTTTGATCCGCTGTTACACCCCGTAAATTTCTAGCATATAGATGGCCTATACGCGTGTTGGTTAAGAGTATTTGAAATACATACATGCTAGAAAAAGGCACGGGGAAATATCGGACAAGCGGCAAGTCGGCGCGTCGCAAGGCAAAATGCGACTTATAAAACGCATTCCAGGAATGCGACTTATAAATCGCATTCTGGAAATGCTACTTATAAATCGCATTCCTGAAATGCGACTTATAAGTCGTATTCCCTGAATGCGATTTATTGTTTCTATTATATATAAGCCCCACTTCGGTTTTAAATCAATTCATTACGGTAATCAGTAAAGAATCAGTATAGTACAGAAAGAAATCAGAATTTAGATAGTCCTACCATTTCGTTTGATCGGTATCACTATTTTTTGCATAAACGAGAATTTACGATTTTCGCGATTTTTGGTATGTGTTAGCTCTTTATTAACAAAATAAGAACTGCCGAGATGCAAGTCTTTTGATGAGATCTTACATAATGTTGTTAAAACTGTAATATAATCGACGGAAAAATAGTTTATTAGAGGCATATTATATAAATGATCGTAACTTTGGGTGGATTATCCGTTTTACGCGATTTTTTTTTTCATTTTGTGTATTTTTTCGAGATCTATCTCGACAAACTGCCGAAAGGCGGTATGGCCGAGCCATTTTTCTAAAATATGCCTCTATCGCACTCATTTCAACATATTTCCCAATATGGTTGACAATTTTAATTTAAAAACTTGTCCTAACGACCCACCACAACCGACACCACCATGGCAAGCGACCATGGTAGGCCAGCACTACCACCACTAATCTCTAGGATTTTATTTATATCATAAGGATAAGCATAGGTGTTTTAGTTTAAATTTTCTATCGCTGGGCATTCATCGATGGGCGTTGGGTCTCGACATAGGTTAGCATATGACATCCGATGTCGGTCGGTCTGTCGAGACTAGCATAGTGCGCCTATGTTGCTAACTTTCAAACTTTTCAGTGCGTGTTAGCCCACGGATTTTTCGAGATTCAATCGACCGCCTCCGTTCGGCCCCAAATTTTAGCTGTGCGCAGCCTGCGGGGCCCGGTGACGGGCGCCCTGTCATTTCGTTTGATCGGCATCACTATTATTTGCAGAAACGAGAATTTACGATTTTCTCAATTTTCGGTGTATGTTAGCCCACGGATTTTTTGAGAGTCAATCGACCGCCTCCTTTCGGCCCCAAATTTTGGCTGTACGCAGCCTGCGGGGCCTGGGGACGGGCGCCCTGTCATTTCGTTTGATCGGCATCACTATTTTTTGCAGAAATGACAATTTACGATTTTTTCGGTTTTCGGTGAATGTTAGCACATGAATTTCTGGAGATTCAGTCGACCGCCTCCGTTTGGCCCCAAATTTTGACCGTGCGCAGCCTGCGGAGCCTGGTGACGGGCGCCCTATCAATTCGTTTGATCGGCATCACTATTTTTCGCATAAATGAGAATTTACGATTTTCTCGATTTTCGGTGTATGTTAGCCCACGGATTTTTTGAGATTTGATCGACCGCCTCCGTTTGGCCTCAAATTTTGGCTGTGCGCAGCCTGCGGGGCCTGGTGACGGGCGCCCTGTCATTTCGTTTGATCCGCTGTTACACCCCGTAAATTTCTAGCATATAGATGGCCTATACGCGTGTTGGTTAAGAGTATTTGAAATACATACATGCTAGAAAAAGGCACGGGGAAATATCGGACAAGCGGCAAGTCGGCGCGTCGCAAGGCAAAATGCGACTTATAAAACGCATTCCAGGAATGTGACTTATAAATCGCATTCTGGAAATGCTACTTATAAATCGCATTCCTGAAATGCGACTTATAAGTCGTATTCCCTGAATGCGATTTATTGTTTCTATTATATATAAGCCCCACTTCGGTTTTAAATCAATTCATTACGGTAATCAGTAAAGAATCAGTATAGTACAGAAAGAAATCAGAATTTAGATAGTCCTACCATTTCGTTTGATCGGTATCACTATTTTTTGCATAAACGAGAATTTACGATTTTCGCGATTTTTGGTATGTGTTAGCTCTTTATTAACAAAATAAGAACTGCCGAGATGCAAGTCTTTTGATGAGATCTTACATAATGTTGTTAAAACTGTAATATAATCGACGGAAAAATAGTTTATTAGAGGCATATTATATAAATGATCGTAACTTTGGGTGGATTATCCGTTTTACGCGATTTTTTTTTTCATTTTGTGTATTTTTTCGAGATCTATCTCGACAAACTGCCGAAAGGCGGTTTGGCCGAGCCATTTTTCTAAAATATGCCTCTATCGCACTCATTTCAACATATTTCCCAATATGGTTGACAATTTTAATTTAAAAACTTATCCTAACGACCCACCACAACCGACACCACCATGGCAAGCGACCATGGTAGGCCAGCACTACCACCACTAATCTCTAGGATTTTATTTATATCATAAGGATAAGCATAGGTGTTTTAGTTTAAATTTTCTATCGCTGGGCATTCATCGATGGGCGTTGGGTCTCGACATAGGTTAGCATATGACATCCGATGTCGGTCGGTCTGTCGAGACTAGCATAGTGCGCCTATGTTGCTAACTTTCAAACTTTTCAGTGCGTGTTAGCCCACGGATTTTTCGAGATTCAATCGACCGCCTCCGTTCGGCCCCAAATTTTAGCTGTGCGCAGCCTGCGGGGCCCGGTGACGGGCGCCCTGTCATTTCGTTTGATCGGCATCACTATTATTTGCAGAAACGAGAATTTACGATTTTCTCAATTTTCGGTGTATGTTAGCCCACGGATTTTTTGAGAGTCAATCGACCGCCTCCTTTCGGCCCCAAATTTTGGCTGTGCGCAGCCTGCGGGGCCTGGGGACGGGCGCCCTGTCATTTCGTTTGATCGGCATCACTATTTTTTGCAGAAATGACAATTTACGATTTTCTCGGTTTTCAGTGAATGTTAGCACATGAATTTCTGGAGATTCAGTCGACCGCCTCCTTTTGACCCCAAATTTTGATCGTGCGCAGCCTGCGGAGCCTGGTGACGGGAGCCCCATCAATTCGTTTGATCGGCATCACTATTTTTCGCATAAATGACAATTTACTATTTTCTCGGTTTTCGGTGAATGTTAGCCCACGAATTTCTGGAGATTTGATCAACCGCCTCCGTTCGGCCCCAAATTTTTACCGTGCGCAGCCTGCGGGGCCTGGTGACGGGCGCCCTATCAACTCGTTTGATCGGCATCACTATTTTTCGCATAAATGAGAATTTACGATTTTCTCGATTTTCGGTGTATGTTAGCCTACGGATTTTTTGAGATTCAATCGACCGCCTCCGTTCGGCCCCAAATTTTGGCTGTGCGCAGCCTGCGGAGCCTGGTGACGGGCGCCCTGTCATTTCGTTTGATCGGCATCACTATTTTTTGCAGAAATGACAATTTACGATTTTCTCAATTTTCGGTGTATGTTAGCCCACGGATTTTTTGAGATTCAATCGACCGCCTCCGTTCGGCCCCAAATTTTTACCGTGCGCAGCCTGCGAGGCCTGGTGACGGGCGCCCTATCAACTCGTTTGATCGGCATCACTATTTTTCGCATAAATGAGAATTTACGATTTTCTCGATTTTCGGTGTATGTTAGCCCATGGATTTTTTGAGATTTGATCGACCGCCTCCGTTTGGCCCCAAATTTTGGTTGTGAGCAGCCTGCGGAGCCTGGTGACGGGCGCCCTGTCATTTCGTTTGATCGGCATCACTATTTTTCGCAGAAATGAGAATTTACGATTTTCTCGTTTTTCGGTGTATGTTAGCCCACGGATTTTTTGAGATTCAATCGACCGCCTCCGTTCGGCCCTAAATTTTGGCTGTGCGCCGCCTGCGGAGCCTGGTGACGAGTGCCCTGTTATTTCATTTGATCGGCATCACTATTTTTTGCAGAAATGAGAATTTACGATTTTCTCAATTTTCGGTGTATGTTAGCCCACGGATTTTTTTAAGATTCAATCGACCGCCTCCGTTCGGCCCCAAATTTTGGCTGTGCGCAGCCTGCGGGGCCAGGGGACGGGCGCCCTGTCATTTCGTTTGATCGGCATCACTATTTTTTGCAGAAATGACAATTTACGATTTTCTCGGTTTTCGGTGAATGTTAGCACATGAATTTCTGGAGATTCAGTCGACCGCCTCCGTTTGGCCCCAAATTTTGACCGTGCGCAGCCTGCGGAGCCTGGTGACGGGCGCCCTATCAATTCGTTTGATCGGCATCACTATTTTTCGCATAAATGACAATTTACGATTTTCTCGGTTTTCGGTGAATGTTAGCCCACAGATTTCTGGAGATTTGATCGACCGCCTCCGTTCGGCCCCAAATTTTTACCGTGCGCAGCCTGCGGGGCCTGGTGACGGGCGCCCTATCAACTCGTTTGATCGGCATCACTATTTTTCGCATAAATGAGAATTTACGATTTTCTCGATTTTCGGTGTATGTTAGCCCACGGATTTTTTGAGATTCAATCGACCGCCTCCGTTCGGCCCCAAATTTTGGCTGTGCGCAGCCTGCGGAGCCTGGTGACGGGCGCCCTGTCATTTCGTTTGATCGGCATCACTATTTTTTGCAGAAATGACAATTTACGATTTTCTCAATTTTCGGTGTATGTTAGCCCACGGATTTTTTGAGATTCAATCGACCGCCTCCGTTCGGCCCCAAATTTTTACCGTGCGCAGCCTGCGGGGCCTGGTGACGGGCGCCCTATCAATTCGTTTGATCGGCATCACTATTTTTCGCATAAATGAGAATTTACGATTTTCTCGATTTTCGGTGTATGTTAGCCCACAGATTTTTTGAGATTTGATCGACCGCCTCCGTTTGGCCCCAAATTTTGGCTGTGAGCAGCCTGCGGAGCCTGGTGACGGGCGCCCTGTCATTTCGTTTGATCGGCATCACTATTTTCACAGAAATGAGAATTTACGATTTTCTCGATTTTCGGTGTATGTTAGCCCACGGATTTTTTGAGATTCAATCGACCGCCTCCGTTCGGCCCTAAATTTTGGCTGTGCGCCGCCTGCGGAGCCTGGTGACGGGCGCCCTGTCATTTCGTTTGATCGGCATCACTATTTTTTGCAGAAATGAGAATTTACGATTTTCTCAATTTTCGGTGTATGTTAGCCCACAGATTTTCTGAGATTCAATCGACCGCCTCCGTTCGGCCCCAAATTTTGGCTGTGCGCAGCCTGCGGGGCCTGGGGATGGGCGCCCTGTCATTTCGTTTGATCGGCATCAATATTTTTTGCAGAAATGATAATTTACGATTTTCTCGGTTTTCGGTGAATGTTAGCACATGAATTTCTGGAGGTTCAGTCGACCGCCTCCGTTTGGCCCCAAATTTTGACCGTGCGTAGCCTGCGGAGCCTGGTGACGGGCGCCCTATCAATTCGTTTGATCGGCATCACTATTTTTCGCATAAATGACAATTTATGATTTTCTCGGTTTTCGGTGAATGTTAGCCCACGGATTTCTGGAGATTTGATCGACCACCTCCGTTCAGCCCCAAATTTTTACCGTGCGTAGCCTGCGGGGCCTGGTGACGGGCGCCCTATCAACTCGTTTGATCGGCATCACTATTTTTCGCATAAATGAGAATTTACGATTTTCTCGATTTTCGGTGTATGTTAGCCTACGGATTTTTTGAGATTCAATCGACCGCCTCCGTTCGGCCCCAAATTTTGGCTGTGCGCAGCCTGCGGAGCCTGGTGACGGGCGCCCTATCATTTCGTTTGATCGGCATCACTATTTTTCGCATAAATGACAATTTACGATTTTCTCGGTTTTCGGTGTATGTTAGCCCACGGATTTTTGGAGATGTGATCGACCGTCTCCGTTTGGCCCCAAATTTTGGCTGTGCGCAGCCTGCAGGGCCTAGTGACGGGCGCCCTGTCATTTCTTTGGCCTGGTGACGGGCGCCCTGTCATTTCTTTTGATCGGCATCACTATTTTTCAAACAAATGACAATTTATGATTTTCTCGATTTTCGGTGTATGTTAGCCCACGGATTTCTGGAGATGTGATCGACCGTCTCCGTTCGGCTCCAAATTTTGGCCGTGCGCAGCCTGCGGGGCCTAGTGACGGGCGCTCTATCAATTCGTTTGATCGGCATCACTATTTTTCGCATAAATGACAATTTACGATTTTCTCGGTTTTCGGTGAATGTTTGCCCACGAATTTCTGGAGATTTGATCGACCGCCTCCGTTCGGCCCCAAATTTTGGCTGTGCGCAGCCTGCGGGGCCTGGTGACGGGCGCCCTGTCATTTCTTTTGATCGGCATCACTATTTTTTGCAGAAATGACAATTTACGATTTTCTCGGTTTTCGGTGAATGTTAGCACACGGATTTCTGGAGATTTGATCGACCGTCTCCGTTCGGCCCCAAATTTTGGCTGTGCGCATCCTGCGGGGCCTGATGACGGGCGCCCTGTCATTTCTTTTGATCGGCATCACTATTTTTCAAACAAATGACAATTTACGATTTTCTCGATTTTCGGTGTATGTTAGCCCACGGATTTTTGGAGATGTGATCGACCGTCTCCGTTCGGCCCCAAATTTTGGCTGTGCGCAGCCTGCGGGGCCTAGTGACGGGCGCTCTATCAATTCGTTTGATCGGCATCACTATTTTTCGCATAAATGAAAATTTACGATTTTCTCGGTTTTCGGTGAATGTTAGCCCACGGATTTCTGGAGATTTGATCGACCGCCTCCGTTCGGCCCCAAATTTTGGCCGTGCGCAGCCTGTGGGGCCTGGTGACGGGCGCCCTGTCAACTCGTTTGATGGGCATCACTATTTTTCGTATAAATGACAATTTATGATTTTCTCGGTTTTCGGTGTATGTTAGCGCACGGATTTCTGGAGATTTGATCGACCGTCTCCGTTCGGCCCCAAATTTTGGCTGTGCGCAGCCTGCGGGTCCTGGTGACGGGCGCGCTGTCATTTCTTTTGATCGGCATCACTATTTTATGCAGAAAAGACAATTTACGATTTTCTCGGTTTTCGGTGTATGTTAGCCCACGGATTTTTGGAGATGTGATCGACCATCTCCGTTCGGCTCCAAATTTTGGCTGTGCGCAGCCTGCGGGGCCTAGTGACGGGCGCTCTATCAATTCATTTGATCGGCATCACTATTTTTCGCATAAATGACAATTTACGATTTTCTCGGTTTTTGGTGAATGTTAGCCCATGAATTTCTGGAGATTTGATCGACCGCCTCCGTTCGGCCCCAAATTTTGGCTGTGCGCAGCCTGCGGGGCCTAGTGACGGGCGCTCTATCAATTCGTTTGATCGGCATCACTATTTTTCGCATAAATGACAATTTAGGATTTTCTCGGTTTTCGGTGAATGTTAGCCCACGGATTTCTGGAGATTTGATCGACCGCCTCCGTTCGGCCCCAAATTTTGGCCCTGCGCAGCCTGCGGGGCCTGGTGACGGGCGCCCTGTCAACTCGTTTGATGGGCATCACTATTTTTCGCATAAATGACAATTTATGATTTTCTCGGTTTTCGGTGTATGTTAGCACACGGATTTCTGGAGATTTGATCGACCGTCTCCGTTCGGCCGCAAATTTTGGCTGTGCGCAGCCTGCGGGGCCTGGTGATGGGCGCGTTGTCATTTCTTTTGATCGGCATCACTATTTTTTGCAGAAATGACAATTTACGATTTTCTCGGTTTTCGGTGAATGTTAGCACACAGATTTCTGGAGATTTGATCGACCGTCTCCGTTCGGCCCCAAATTTGGCTGTGCGCAGCCTGCGGGGCCTGGTGACGGGCGCCCTGTCATTTCTTTTGATCGGCATCACTATTTTTCAAACAAATGACAATTTATGATTTTCTCGATTTTCGGTGTATGTTAGCCCACGGATTTTTGGAGATGTGATCGACCGTCTCCGTTCGGCTCCAAATTTTGGCCGTGCGCAGCCTGCGGGGCCTAGTGACGGGCGCTCTATCAATTCGTTTGATCGGCATCACTATTTTTCGCATAAACGACAATTTATGATTTTCTCGGTTTTCGAAGAATGTTAGCCCACGAATTTCTGGAGATTTGATCGACCGCCTCCGTTCGGCCCCAAATTTTGGCCGTGCGCAGCCTGCGGGGCCTGGTGACGGGCGCCCTGTCATTTCTTTTGATCGGCATCACTATTTTTCAAACAAATGACAATTTATGATTTTCTCGATTTTCGGTGTATGTTAGCCCACGGATTTTTGGAGATGTGATCGACCGTCTCCGTTCGGCCCCAAATTTTGGCTATGCGCAGCCTGCGGGGCCTAGTGACAGGTGCCCTATCATTTCGTTTGATCGGCATCACTATTTTTTACATAAATGACAATTTACGATTTTCTCGGTTTTCGGTGAATGTTAGCCCACGGATTTCTGGAGATTTGATCGACCGCCTCCGTTCGCCCCCAAATTTTGGCCGTGCGCAGCCTGCGGGGCCTGGTGACGGGCGCCCTATCAACTCGTTTGATGGGCATCACTATTTTTCGCATAAATGACAATTTACGATTTTCTCGGTTTTCGGTGTATGTTAGCCCACGGATTTTTGGAGATGTGATCGACCGTCTCCGTTTGGCCTCAAATTTTTGCTATGCGCAGCCTGCGGGGCCTGGTAACGGGCGCCCTGTCATTTCGTTTGATCGGCATCACTATTTTTCAAACAAATGACAATTTACGATTTTCTCGATTTTCGGTGTATGTTAGCCCACGGATTTTTGGAGATGTGATCGACCGTCTCCGTTTGGCCCCAAATTTTGGTTGTGCGCAGCCTGCGGGGCCTAGTGACGGGCGCCCTATCATTTCGTTTGATCGGCATCACTATTTTTTGCATAAATGACAATTTACGATTTTCTCGGTTTTCGGTGAATGTAAGCTCACGGATTTCTGGAGATTTGATCGACCGCCTCCGTTCGCCCCCAAATTTTGGCCGTGCGCAGCCTGCGGGGCCTGGTGACGGGCGCCCTATCAACTCGTTTGATGGGCATCACTATTTTTCGCATAAATGACAATTTACGTTTTTCTCGGTTTTCGGTGTATGTTAGCCCACGGATTTTTGGAGATGTGATCGACCGTCTCCGTTTGGCCCCAAATTTTGGCTGTGCGCATCCTGCAGGGCCTAGTGACGGGCGCCCTATCATTTCATTTGATCGGCATCACTATTTTTCGCATAAATGACAATTTACGATTTTCTCGGTTTTCGGTGTATGTTAGCCCACGGATTTTTGGAGATGTGATCGACCGTCTCCGTTTGGCCTCAAATTTTATCTGTGCGCAGCCTGCGGGGCCTGGTAACGGGCGCCCTGTCATTTCGTTTGATCGGCATCACTATTTTTCAAACAAATGACAATTTACGATTTTCTCGATTTTCGGTGTATGTTAGCCCACGGATTTTTGGAGATGTGATCGACCGTCTCCGTTTGGCCCCAAATTTTGGCTGTGCGCAGCCTGCGGGGCCTAGTGACGGGCGCCCTATCATTTCATTTGATCGGCATCACTATTTTTTGCATAAATGACAATTTACGATTTTCTTGATTTTCGGTGAATGTTAGCCCACGGATTTCTGGAGATTCGATCGACCGCCTCCGTTCGCCCCCAAATTTTGGTCGTGCGCAGCCTGCGGGGCCTGGTGACGGGCGCCCTATCAACTCGTTTGATGGGCATCACTATTTTTCGCATAAATGACAATTTAAGATTTTCTCGATTTTCGGTGTATGTTAGCCCACGGATTTTTGGAGATGTGATCGACCGTCTCCGTTTGGCCCCAAATTTTGGCTGTGCGCAGCCTGCAGGGCCTGGTGACGGGCGCCCTATCATTTCGTTTGATCGGCATCACTATTTTTCACATAAATGAGAATTTATGATTTTCTCGATTTTCGGTGTATGTTAGCACACGGATTTTTCGAGATTCGATCAACCGCCTCCGTTCGGCCCCAAATTTTAGCTGTACGCAGCCTGCGGGGCCTGGTGACGGGCGCCCTGTCATTTCTTTTGATCGGCATCACTATTTTTCAAACAAATGACAATTTACGATTTTCTCGATTTTCGGTGTATGTTAGCCCACGGATTTTTGGAGATGTGATCGACCGTCTCCGTTTGGCCCCAAATTTTGGCTGTGCGCAGCCTGCGGGGCCTGGTGTCGGGCGCCCTATCATTTTGTTTGATCGGCATCACTATTTTTTGCATAAATGACAATTTACGATTTTCTCGATTTTCGGTGAATGTTAGCCCACGGATTTCTGGAGATTCGATCGACCGCCTCCGTTCGCCCCCAAATTTTGGTCGTGCGCAGCCTGCGGGGCCTGCTGACGGGCGCCCTATCAACTCGTTTGATGTGCATCACTATTTTTCGCATAAATGACAATTTACGATTTTCTCGATTTTCGGTGTATGTTAGCCCACGAATTTTTGGAGATGTGATCGACCGTCTCCGTTTGGCCCCAAATTTTGGCTGTGCGCAGCCTGTGGGGCCTGGTGACGGGCGCCCTATCATTTCGTTTGATCGGCATCACTATTTTTTTCATAAATGACAATTTACGATTTTCTCGATATTCGGTGAATGTTAGCCCACGGATTTCTGGAGATTTGATCGACCGCCTCCGTTCGCCCCCAAATTTTGGCCGTGCGCAGACTGCGGGGCCTGGTGACGGGCGCCCTATCAACTCGTTTGATGGGCATCACTATTTTTCGCATAAATGACAATTTATGATTTTCTCTGTTTTCGGTGTATGTTAGCCCACGGATTTTTGGAGATGTGATCGACCGTCTCCGTTTGGCCTCAAATTTTTGCTCTGCGGGGCCTGGTGACGGGCGCCCTATCAACTCTTTTGATGGGCATCACTATTTTTCGCATAAATGACAATTTACGATTTTCTCGGTTTTCGGTGTATGTTAGCCTACGGATTTTTGGAGATGTGATCGACCGTCTCCGTTTGGCCCCAAATTTTGGCTGTGCGCAGCCTGCGGGGCCTGGTGACGGGCGCCCTATCATTTCTTTTGATCGGCATCACTATTTTTCAAACAAATGACAATTTACGATTTTCTCGATTTTCGGTGTATGTTAGCCCACGGATTTTTGGAGATGTGATCGACCGTCTCCGTTTGGCCCCAAATTTTGGCTGTGCGCAGCCTGCAGGGCCTGGTGACGGGCGCCCTAACATTTCGTTTGATCGGCATCACTATTTTTCGCATAAATGAGAATTTATGATTTTCTCGATTTTCGGTGTATGTTAGCACACAGATTTTTCGAGATTCGATCGACCGCCTCC
Source organism: Datura wrightii (assembly GCA_035772735.1). NCBI lineage: Eukaryota > Viridiplantae > Streptophyta > Magnoliopsida > Solanales > Solanaceae > Datura > Datura wrightii. The sequence goes on along the minus strand of JASDFA010000018.1, from coordinate 200,626,651 downwards.
GTTCAGCCCCAAATTTTGGCTGTGCGCAGCCTGCGGGGCCTGGTGATGGGCGCCCTGTCATTTCTTTTGATCGGCATCACTATTTTTCAAACAAATGACAATTTACGATTTTCTCGATTTTCGGTGTATGTTAGCCCACGGATTTTTGGAGATGTGATCGACCGTCTCCATTTGGCCCCAAATTTTGGCTGTGCGTAGCCTGCGGGGCCTGGTGACGGGCGCCCTGTAATTTCTTTTGATAGGCATCACTATTTTTCAAACAAATGACAATTTACGATTTTCTCGATTTTCGGTGTATGTTAGCCCACGGATTTTTGGAGATGTGATCGACCGTCTCCGTTTGGCCCCAAATTTTTGCTGTGCGCAGCCTGCAGGGCCTGGTGACGGGCGCCCTATCATTTCGTTTGATCGGCATCACTATTTTTCGCATAAATGAGAATTTATGATTTTCTCAATTTTCGGTGTATGTTAGCACACGGATTTTTCGAGATTCAATCGACCGCCTCCGTTTGGCCTCAAATTTTTGCTGTGCGGGGCTTGGTGACGGGCGCCCTATCATTTCGTTTGATCCGCTGTTACACTCCGTAAATTTCTAGCATATAGATGGCCTATTCGCGTGTTGATTAAGAGTATTGGAAATACATACATGCTAGAAAAAGGCACGGGGAAAGATTGGACAACCGGCAAGTCGGCGCGTCGCAAGGCAAAATGCGACTTATAAAACGCATTCCAGGAATGCGACTTATAAAACGCATTCCTGAAATGCGACTTATAAGTCGCATTCACTGAATGTGATTTATTGTTTCTATTATATATAAGCCCCACTTCGGTTTTAAATCAATTCATTACGGTAATCAGTAAGGAATCAGTATAGTACAGAAAGTGATCAGAATTTAGATAGTCCTATCATTTCGTTTGATCGGCATCACTATTTTTTGCATAAACGAGAATTTACGATTTTCGCGATTTTTGGTATGTGTTAGCTCTTTATTAACAAAATAAGAACTGCCGAGATGCAAGTCTTTTGATGAGATCTTACATAATGTTGTTAAAACTGTAATATAATCGATGGAAAAATAGTTTATTAGAGGCATATTATATAAATGATCATAACTTTGGGCTGGATTATCCGTTTTACGCGATTTTTTTTTTCATTTTGTGTATTTTTTCGAGATCTATCTCAACAAACGGCCGAAAGGCGGTTTGGCCGAGCCATTTTTCTAAAATATGCCTCTATCGCACTCATTTCAACATATTTCCCAATATGGGTGACAATTTTAATTTAAAAACTGGTCCTAACGACCCACCACAACCGACACCACCATGGCAAGCGACCATGGTAGGCCAGCACTACCACCACTAATCTCTAGGATTTTATTTATATCATAAGGATAAGCATAGGTGTTTTAGTTTAAATTTTCTATCACTGGGCATTCATCGATGGGCGTTGGGTCTCGACATAGGTTAGCATGTGACATCCGATGTCGTCCGGTCTGTCGAGACTAGCATACTGCGCCTATGTTGCTAACTTTCAAACTTTTCAGTGCGTGTTAGCCCAGGGATTTTTGGATATTTGATCGACCGCCTCCGTTCGGCCCCAAATTTTGGCTGTGCACAGCCCGCGGGGCCTGGTGACGGGCGCCCTATCATTTCGTTTGATCGGCATCACTATTTTTTGCATAAATGAGAATTTACGATTTTCTTGATTTTCGGTGTATGTTAGCACACGGATTTTTTGAGATTCAATCGACCGCCTCCGTTCGGCCCCAAATTTTGGCTGTGCGCAGCCTGCGGGGTCTGATGACGGGCGCCCTGTCATTTCTTTTGATCGGCATCACTATTTTTTGCAGAAATGACAATTTAAGATTTTCTCGGTTTTCGGTGAATGTTAGCCCACGGATTTTTCGAGATTCGATCGACCGCCTCCGTTCGGCCCCAAATTTTGGCTGTGCGCAGCCTGCGGGGCCTGGTGACGGGCGCCCTGTCATTTCTTTTGATCGGCATCACTATTTTTCAAACAAATGACAATTTACGATTTTCTCAATTTTCGGTGTATGTTAGCCCACGGATTTTTGGACATGTGATCGACCGTCTCCGTTTGGCCCCAAATTTTGGCTGTGCGCAGCCTGCGGGGCCTAGTGACGGGCGCCCTATCATTTCATTTGATCGGCATCACTATTTTTTGCATAAATGACAATTTACGATTTTCTCGATTTTCGGTGAATGTTAGCCCACGGATTTCTGGAGATTCGATCGACCGCCTCCGTTCGCCCCCAAATTTTGGTCGTGCGCAGCCTGCGGGGCCTGGTGACGGGCGCCCTATCAACTCGTTTGATGGGCATCACTATTTTTCGCATAAATGACAATTTACGATTTTCTCGGTTTTCGGTGTATGCTAGCCCACGGATTTTTGGAGATGTGATCGACCGTCTCCGTTTGGCCCCAAATTTTGGCTGTGCGCCGCCTGCAGGGCCTGGTGACGGGCGCCCTATCATTTCATTTGATCGGCATCACTATTTTTCGCATAAATGAGAATTTATGATTTTCTCGATTTTCGGTGTATGTTAGCACACGGATTTTTCGAGATTCAATCGACCGCCTCCGTTCGGCCCCAAATTTTGGCTGTGCGCAGCCTGCGGGGCCTGGTGACGGGCGCCCTGTCATTTCTTTTGATCGGCATCACTATTTTTTGTAGAAATGACAATTTACGATTTTCTCGGTTTTCGGGTGTATGTTAGCCCACGGATTTTTCGAGATTCGATCGACCGCCTCCGTTCGGCCCCAAATTTTGGCTGTGCGAAACCCGCAGGGCCTGGTGACGGGCGCCCTATGATTTCGTTTTATCGGCATCACTATTTTTTGCATAAATGAGAATTTACGATTTTCTCGATTTTCGGTGTATGTTAGCACACGGATTTTTCGAGATTCAATCGACCGCCTCCGTTCGGCCCCAAATTTTGGCTGTGCACAGCCCGCGGGGCCTGGTGACGGACGCCCTATCATTTCGTTTGATCGGCATCACTATTTTTTGCAGAAATGACAATTTACGATTTTCTCAGTTTTCGGTGAATGTTAGCCCACAGATTTTTCGAGATTCGATCGACCGCCTCCGTTCGGCCCCAAATTTTGGCTGTGCACAGCCTGCGGGGCCTGGTGACGGGCGCCCTGTCATTTCTTTTGATCGGCATCACTATTTTTCAAACAAATGACAATTTATGATTTTCTCGATTTTCGGTGTATGTTAGCCCACGGATTTTTGGAGATGTGATCGACCGTCCCCGTTTGGCCCCAAATTTTGGCTGTGCGCAGCCTGCGGGGCCTAGTGACGGGCGCCCTATCATTTCATTTGATCGGCATCACTATTTTTTGCATAAATGACAATTTACGATTTTCTCAATTTTCGGTGAATGTTAGCCCACGGATTTCTGGAGATTCGATCGACCGCCTCCGTTCGCCCCCACATTTTGGTCGTGCGCAGCCTGCGGGGCCTGGTGATGGGCGCTTTATCAACTCGTTTGATGGGCATCACTATTTTTCAAACAAATGACAATTTACGATTTTCTCGATTTTCCGTGTATGTTAGCCCACGGATTTTTGGAGATGTGATCGACCGTCTCCGTTTGGCCTCAAATTTTTGCTGTGCGCAGTCTGCGGGGCCTGGTAACGGGCGCCCTGTCATTTCGTTTGATCGGCATCACTATTTTTCAAACAAATGACAATTTACGATTTTCTCGATTTTCGGTGTATGTTAGCCCACGAATTTTTGGAGATGTGATCGACCGTCTCCGTTTGGCCCCAAATTTTGGCTGTGCGCAGCCTGCGGGGCCTAGTGACGGGCGCCCAATCATTTCGTTTGATCGGCATCACTATTTTTTGCATAAATGACAATTTACGATTTTCTCGGTTTTCGGTGAATGTTAGCCCACGGATTTCTGGAGATTTTATCGACCGCCTCCGTTCGCCCCCAAATTTTCGCCATGCGCAGCCTGTGGGGCCTAGTGACGGGCGCCCTATCAACTCGTTTGATCGGCATCACTATTTTTCGCATAAATGAGAATTTACGATTTTCTCGATTTTCGGTGTATGTTAGCCCACGGATTTTTTGAGATTCAATCGACCGCCTCCTTTCGGCCCCAAATTTTGGCTGTGCGCAGCCTGCGGGGCCTGGTAACGGGTGCCCTGTCATTTCTTTTGATCGGCATCACTATTTTTCAAACAAATGACAATTTACGATTTTCTCGATTTTCGGTGTATGTTAGCCCACAGATTTTTTGAGATGTGATCGACCGTCTCCGTTTGGCCCTAAATTTTGGCTGTGCGCAGCCTGCGGGGCCTAGTGACGGGCGCCCTATCATTTCATTTGATCGGCATCACTATTTTTTGCATAAATTACAATTTACGATTTTCTCGATTTTCGGTGAATGTTAGCCCACGGATTTCTGGAGATTCGATCGACCGCCTCCGTTCGCCCCCAAATTTTGGTCATGCGCAGCTTGCGGGGCCTGGTGACGGGCGCCCTATCAACTCGTTTGATGGGCATCACTATTTTTCGCATAAATGACAATTTACGATTTTCTCGGTTTTCGGTGTATGTTAGCCCACAGATTTTTGGAGATGTGATCGACCGTCTCCGTTTGGCCTCAAATTTTTGCTGTGCGCAGCCTGCGGGGCCTGGTAACGGGCGCCCTGTCATTTTGTTTGATCGGCATCACTATTTTTCAAACAAATGACAATTTACGATTTTCTCAATTTTCGGTGTATGTTAGCCCACGGATTTTTGGAGATGTGATCGACCGTCTCCGTTTGGCCCCAAATTTTGGCTGTGCGCAGCCTGCGGGGCCTAGTGACGGGCGCCCTATCATTTCGTTTGATCGGCATCAGTATTTTTTGCATAAATGACAATTTACGATTTTCTCGATTTTCGGTGAATGTTAGCCCACGGATTTCTGGAGATTTGATCGACCGCTTCCGTTCGCCCCCAAATTTTGGCCGTGCGCAGCCTGCAGGGCCTGGTGACGGGCACCCTATCAACTCGTTTGATGGGCATCACTTTTTTTCGCATAAATGACAATTTACGATTTTCTCGGTTTTCGGTGTATGTTAGCCCACGGATTTTTGGAGATGTGATCGACCGTCTCCGTTTGGCCCCAAATTTTGGCTGTGCGTAGCCTGCGGGGCCTGGTGACGGGCGCCCTATCATTTCTTTTGATCGGCATCACTATTTTTCAAACAAATGACAATTTACGATTTTCTCGATTTTCGGTGTATGTTAGCCCACGGATTTTTGGAGATGTGATCGACCGTCTCCGTTTGGCCCCAAATTTTGGCTGTACGTAGCCTGCAGGGCCTGGTGACGGGCACCCTATCATTTCGTTTGATCGGCATCACTATTTTTCGCATAAATGACAATTTACGATTTTCTCGATTTTCGGTGAATGTTAGCCCACGGATTTTTCGAGATTCGATCGACCGAGCCATTTTTCTAAAATATGCCTCTATCGCACTCATTTCAACATATTTCCCAATATGGTTGACAATTTTAATTTAAAAACTTATCCTAACGACCCACCACAACCGACACCACCATGGCAAGCGACCATGGTAGGCCAGCACTACCACCACTAATCTCTAGGATTTTATTTATATCATAAGGATAAGCATAGGTGTTTTAGTTTAAATTTTCTATCGCTGGGCATTCATCGATGGGCGTTGGGTCTCGACATAGGTTAGCATATGACATCCGATGTCGGTCGGTCTGTCGAGACTAGCATAGTGCGCCTATGTTGCTAACTTTCAAACTTTTCAGTGCGTGTTAGCCCACGGATTTTTCGAGATTCAATCGACCGCCTCCGTTCGGCCCCAAATTTTAGCTGTGCGCAGCCTGCGGGGCCCGGTGACGGGCGCCCTGTCATTTCGTTTGATCGGCATCACTATTATTTGCAGAAACGAGAATTTACGATTTTCTCAATTTTCGGTGTATGTTAGCCCACGGATTTTTTGAGAGTCAATCGACCGCCTCCTTTCGGCCCCAAATTTTGGCTGTGCGCAGCCTGCGGGGCCTGGGGACGGGCGCCCTGTCATTTCGTTTGATCGGCATCACTATTTTTTGCAGAAATGACAATTTACGATTTTCTCGGTTTTCAGTGAATGTTAGCACATGAATTTCTGGAGATTCAGTCGACCGCCTCCTTTTGACCCCAAATTTTGATCGTGCGCAGCCTGCGGAGCCTGGTGACGGGAGCCCCATCAATTCGTTTGATCGGCAACACTATTTTTCGCAGAAATGAGAATTTACGATTTTCTCGTTTTTCGGTGTATGTTAGCCCACGGATTTTTTGAGATTCAATCGACCGCCTCCGTTCGGCCCTAAATTTTGGCTGTGCGCCGCCTGCAGAGCCTGGTGACGAGCGCCCTGTCATTTCATTTGATCGGCATCACTATTTTTTGCAGAAATGAGAATTTACGATTTTCTCAATTTTCGGTGTATGTTAGCCCACGGATTTTTTTAAGATTCAATCGACCGCCTCCGTTCGGCCCCAAATTTTGGCTGTGCGCAGCCTGCGGGGCCAGGGGACGGGCGCCCTGTCATTTCGTTTGATCGGCATCACTATTTTTTGCAGAAATGACAATTTACGATTTTCTCGGTTTTCGGTGAATGTTAGCACATGAATTTCTGGAGATTCAGTCGACCGCCTCCGTTTGGCCCCAAATTTTGACCGTGCGCAGCCTGCGGAGCCTGGTGACGGGCGCCCTATCAATTCGTTTGATCGGCATCACTATTTTTCGCATAAATGACAATTTACGATTTTCTCGGTTTTCGGTGAATGTTAGCCCACAGATTTCTGGAGATTTGATCGACCGCCTCCGTTCGGCCCCAAATTTTTACCGTGCGCAGCCTGCGGGGCCTGGTGACGGGCGCCCTATCAACTCGTTTGATCGGCATCACTATTTTTCGCATAAATGAGAATTTACGATTTTCTCGATTTTCGGTGTATGTTAGCCCACGGATTTTTTGAGATTCAATCGACCGCCTCCGTTCGGCCCCAAATTTTGGCTGTGCGCAGCCTGCGGAGCCTGGTGACGGGCGCCCTGTCATTTCGTTTGATCGGCATCACTATTTTTTGCAGAAATGACAATTTACGATTTTCTCAATTTTCGGTGTATGTTAGCCCACGGATTTTTTGAGATTCAATCGACCGCCTCCGTTCGGCCCCAAATTTTTACCGTGCGCAGCCTGCGGGGCCTGGTGACGGGCGCCCTATCAATTCGTTTGATCGGCATCACTATTTTTCGCATAAATGAGAATTTACGATTTTCTCGATTTTCGGTGTATGTTAGCCCACGGATTTTTTGAGATTCAATCGACCGCCTCCTTTCGGCCCTAAATTTTGGCTGTGCGCCGCCTGCGGAGCCTGGTGACGGGCGCCCTGTCATTTCGTTTGATCGGCATCACTATTTTTTGCAGAAATGAGAATTTACGATTTTCTCAATTTTCGGTGTATGTTAGCCCACATATTTTCTGAGATTCAACCGACCGCCTCCGTTCGGCCCCAAATTTTGGCTGTGCGCAGCCTGCGGGGCCTGGGGATGGGCGCCCTGTCATTTCGTTTGATCGGCATCACTATTTTTTGCAGAAATGATAATTTACGATTTTCTCGGTTTTCGGTGAATGTTAGCACATGAATTTCTGGAGGTTCAGTCGACCGCCTCCGTTTGGCCCCAAATTTTGACCGTGCGTAGCCTGCGGAGCCTGGTGACGGGCGCCCTATCAATTCGTTTGATCGGCATCACTATTTTTCGCATAAATGACAATTTATGATTTTCTCGGTTTTCGGTGAATGTTAGCCCACGGATTTCTGGAGATTTGATCGACCACCTCCGTTCAGCCCCAAATTTTTACCGTGCGTAGCCTGCGGGGCCTGGTGACGGGCGCCCTATCAACTCGTTTGATCGGCATCACTATTTTTCGCATAAATGAGAATTTACGATTTTCTCGATTTTCGGTGTATGTTAGCCTACGGATTTTTTGAGATTCAATCGACCGCCTCCGTTCGGCCCCAAATTTTGGCTGTGCGCAGCCTGCGGAGCCTGGTGACGGGCGCCCTGTCATTTCGTTTGATCGGCATCACTATTTTTTGCAGAAATGACAATTTACGATTTTCTCAATTTTCGGTGTATGTTAGCCCACGGATTTTTTGAGATTCAATCGACCGCCTCCGTTCGGCCCCAAATTTTTACCGTGCGCAGCCTGCGGGGCCTGGTGACGGGCGCCCTATCAATTCGTTTGATCGGCATCACTATTCTTCGCATAAATGAGAATTTACGATTTTCTCGATTTTCGGTGTATGTTAGCCCACGGATTTTTTGAGATTCAATCGACCGCCTCCGTTCGGCCCTAAATTTTGGCTGTGCGCCACCTGCGGAGCCTGGTGACGGGCGCCCTGTCATTTCGTTTGATCGGCATCACTATTTTTTGCAGAAATGAGAATTTACGATTTTCTCAATTTTCGGTGTATGTTAGCCCACGGATTTTTTGAGATTCAATCGACCGCCTCCGTTCGGCCCCAAATTTTGGCTGTGCGCAGCCTGGTGACGGGCGCCCTGTCATTTCGTTTGATCGGCATCACTATTTTTTGCAGAAATGACAATTTACGATTTTCTCGGTTTTCGGTGAATGTTAGCACATGAATTTCTGGAGATTCAGTCGACCGCCTCCGTTTGGCCCCAAATTTTGACCGTGCGCAGCCTGGTGACGGGCGCCCTATCAATTCGTTTGATCGGCATCACTATTTTTCGCATAAATGAGAATTTACGGTTTTCTCGATTTTCGGTGTATGTTAGCCCACGGATTTTTTGAGATTTGATCGACCGCCTCCGTTTGGCCTCAAATTTTGGCTGTGCGCAGCCTGCGGGGCCTGGTGACGGGCGCCCTGTCATTTCGTTTGATCCGCTGTTACACCCCGTAAATTTCTAGCATATAGATGGCCTATTCGCGTGTTGGTTAAGAGTATTTGAAATACATACATGCTAGAAAAAGGCACGGGGAAATATCGGACAAGCGGCAAGTCGGCGCGTCGCAAGGCAAAATACGACTTATAAAACGCATTCCAGGAATGCGACTTATAAATCGCATTCTGGAAATGCTACTTATAAATCGCATTTCTGAAATGCGACTTATAAGTCGTATTCCCTGAATGCGATTTATTGTTTCTATTATATATAAGCCCCACTTCGGTTTTAAATCAATTCATTACGGTAATCAGTAAAGAATCAGTATAGTACAGAAAGAAATCAGAATTTAGATAGTCCTACCATTTCGTTTGATCGGTATCACTATTTTTTGCATAAACGAGAATTTACGATTTTCGCGATTTTTGGTATGTGTTAGCTCTTTATTAACAAAATAAGAACTGCCGAGATGCAAGTCTTTTGATGAGATCTTACATAATGTTGTTAAAACTGTAATATAATCGACGGAAAAATAGTTTATTAGAGGCATATTATATAAATGATCGTAACTTTGGGTGGATTATCCGTTTTACGCGATTTTTTTTTTCATTTTGTGTATTTTTTCGAGATCTATCTCGACAAACTGCCGAAAGGCGGTTTGGCCGAGCCATTTTTCTAAAATATGCCTCTATCGCACTCATTTCAACATATTTCCCAATATGGTTGACAATTTTAATTTAAAAACTGGTCCTAACGACCCACCACAACCGACACCACCATGGCAAGCGACCATGGTAGGCCAGCACTACCACCACTAATCTCTAGGATTTTATTTATATCATAAGGATAAGCATAGGTGTTTTAGTTTAAATTTTCTATCGCTGGGCATTCATCGATGGGAGTTGGGTCTCGACATAGGTTAGCATATGACATCCGATGTCGACCGGTCTGTCGAGACTAGCATAGTGCGCCTATGTTGCTAACTTTCAAACTTTTCAGTGCGTGTTAGCCCACGGATTTTTCGAGATTCAATCGACTGCCTCCGTTCGGCCCCAAATTTTAGCTGTGCGCAGCCTGCGGGGCCCGGTGACGGGAGCCCTGTCATTTCGTTTGATCGGCATCACTATTTTTTGCAGAAATGACAAGTTATGATTTTCTCGGTTTTCGGTGAATGGTAGCACACGGATTTCTGGAGATTTGATCGACAGTCTCCAATTGGCCCCAAATTTTGGCTGTGCGCAGCCTGCGGGGCCTGGTGACGGGCGCCCAGTCATTTCTTTTGATCGGCATTACTATTTTTCAAACAAATGACAATTTACGATTTTCTCGATTTTCGGTGTATGTTAGCCCACGGATTTTGGGAGATGTGATCGACCGTCTCCGTTTGGCCCCAAATTTTGGCCGTGCGCAGCCTGCCTGGCCTGGTGACGGGCGCCATGTCATCTCGTTTGATCGGCATCACTATTTTTCGCATAAATGACAATTTACGATTTTCTCGATTTTCGGTGTATGTTAGCCCACGGATTTTTTGAGATTCGATCGACCGCCTCCGTTTGGCCCCAAATTTTGGCCGTGCGCAGCCTGCGGGGCCTGGTGACGGGCGCCCTATCAACTCGTTTGATCGGCATCACTATTTTTCGCATAAATGAGAATTTACGATTTTCTCGATTTTCGGTGTATGTTAGCCCACAGATTTTTTGAGATTTGATCGATCGCCTCCATTTGGACTCAAATTTTGGCTGTGCGCAGCCTGGTGACGGGCGCCCTGTCATTTCGTTTGATCCGTTGTTACACCCCGTAAATTTCTAGCACATAGATGGCCTATTCGCGTGTTGGTTAAGAGTATTTGAAATACATACATGCTAGAAAAAGGCACGGGGAAATATCGGACAAGCGGCAAGTCGGCGCGTCGCAAGGCAAAATGCGACTTATAAAACGCATTCCAGGAATGCGACTTATAAATCGCATTCCGAAAATGCGACTTATAAATCGCATTCCTGAAATGCGACTTATAAGTCGCATTCCCTGAATGCGATTTATTGTTTCTATTATATATAAGCCCCACTTCGGTTTTAAATCAATTCATTACGGTAATCAGTAAAGAATCAGTATAGTACAGAAAGAAATCAGAATTTAGATAGTCCTACCATTTCGTTTGATCGGTATCACTATTTTTTGCATAAACGAGAATTTACGATTTTTGCGATTTTTGGTATGTTTTAGCTCTTTATTAACAAAATAAGAACTGCCGAGATGCAAGTCTTTTGATGAGATTTTACATAATGTTGTTAAAACTGTAATATAATCGACGGAAAAATAGCTTATTAGAGGCATATTATATAAATGATCGTAACTTTTGGCTGGATTATCTGTTTTACGCGATTTTTTTTTTCATTTTGTGTATTTTTTCGAGATCTATCTCGACAAACTGCCGAAAGGCGGTTTGGCCGAGCCATTTTTCTAAAATATGCCTCTATCGCACTCATTTCAACATATTTTCCAATATGGTTGACAATTTTAATTTAAAAACTTGTCCTAACGACCCACCACAACCGACACCACCATGGCAAGCGACCATGGTAGGCCAGCACTACCACCACTAATCTCTAGGATTTTATTTATATCATAAGGATAAGCATAGGTGTTTTAGTTTAAATTTTCTATCGCTGGGCATTCATCGATGGGCGTTGGGTCTCGACATAGGTTAGCATATGACATCCGATGTCGGTCGGTCTGTCGAGACTAGCATAGTGCGCCTATGTTGCTAACTTTCAAACTTTTCAGTGCGTGTTAGCCCACGGATTTTTCGAGATTCAATTGACCGCCTCCGTTCGGCCCCAAATTTTTGCTGTGCGCAGCCTGCGGGACCCGGTGACGGGCGCCCTGTCATTTCGTTTGATCGGCATCACTATTTTTTGCAGAAACGAGAATTTACGATTTTCTCAATTTTCGGTGTATGTTAGCCCACGGATTTTTTGAGAGTCAATCGACCGCCTCCTTTCGGCCCCAAATTTTGGCTGTGCGCAGCCTGTGGGGCCGGGGGACGGGCGCCCAGTCATTTCTTTTGACCGGCATTACTATTTTTCAAAGAAATGACAATTTACTATTTTCTCGATTTTCGGTGTAAGTTAGCCCACGGATTTTTGGAGATGTGATCGACCGTCTTCGTTTGGCCCCAAATTTTGGCCGTGCGCAGCCTGCCGGGCCTGGTGACGGGCGCCATGTCATCTCGTTTGATCGGCATCACTATTTTTCGCATAAATGAGAATTTACAATTTTCTCGATTTTCGGTGTATGTTAGCCCACGGATTTTTTGAGATTCGATCGACCGCCTCCGTTTGGCCCTAAATTTTGGCTGTGAGCAGCCTGCGGAGCCTGGTGACGGGCACCCTGTCATTTCGTTTGATCGGCATCACTATTTTTCGCAGAAATGAGAATTTACGATTTTCTCGATTTTCGGTGTATGTTAGCCCACGGATTTTTTGAGATTCAATCGACCGCCTCCGTTCGGCCCCAAATTTTGGCTGTGCGTAGCCTGCGGAGCCTGGTGACGGGCGCCCTGTCATTTCGTTTGATCGCCATCACTATTTTTTGCAGAAATGACAATTTACGATTTTCTCAATTTTCGGTGTATGTTATAGCCCACGGATTTTTTGAGATTCAATCGACCGCCTCTGTTCGGCCCCAAATTTTTACCGTGCGCAGCCTGCGGGGCCTGGTGACGGGCGCCCTATCAATTTGTTTGATCGGCATCACTATTTTTCGCATAAATGAGAATTTACGATTTTCTCGATTTTCGGTGTATGTTAGCCCACGGATTTTTTGAGATTTGATCGACCGCCTCCGTTTGGCCCCAAATTTTGTCTGTGAGCAGCCTGCGGAGCCTGGTGACGGGCGCCCTGTCATTTCGTTTGATCGGCATCACTATTTTCACAGAAATGAGAATTTACGATTTTCTCGATTTTCGGTGTATGTTAGCCCACGGATTTTTTGAGATTCAATCGACCGCCTCCGTTCGGCCCTAAATTTTGGCTGTGCGCCGCCTGCGGAGCCTGGTGACGGGCGCCCTGTCATTTCGTTTGATCGGCATCACTATTTTTTGCAGAAATGAGAATTTACGATTTTCTCAATTTTCGGTGTATGTTAGCCCACAGATTTTTCGAGATTCAATCGACTGCCTCCGTTCGGCCCCAAATTTTAGCTGTGCGTAGCCTGCGGGGCCCGGTGACGGGAGCCCTGTCATTTCGTTTGATCGGCATCACTATTTTTTGCAGAAATGACAATTTATGATTTTCTCGGTTTTCGGTGAATGGTAGCACACGGATTTCTGGAGATTTGATCGACAGTCTCCAATTGGCCCCAAATTTTGGTTGTGCGCAGCCTGCGGGGCCTGGTGACGGTCGCCCAGTCATTTCTTTTGATCGGCATTACTATTTTTCAAACAAATGACAATTTATGATTTTCTCGATTTTCGGTGTATGTTAGCCCACGGATTTTGGGAGATGTGATCGACCGTCTCCGTTTGGCCCCAAATTTTGGCCGTGCGCAGCCTGCCTGGCCTGGTGACGGGCGCCATGTCATCTCGTTTGATCGGCATCACTATTTTTCACATAAATGAGAATTTACGATTTTCTCGATTTTCGGTGTATGTTAGCCCACAGATTTTTTGAGATTCGATCGACCGCCTCCGTTTGGCCCCAAATTTTGGCTGTGAGCAGCCTGCGGAGCCTGGTGACGGGCGCCCTATCATTTTGTTTGATCGGCATCACTATTTTTCGCAGAAATGAGAATTTACGATTTTCTCGATTTTCGGTGTATGTTAGCCCACGGATTTTTTGAGATTTGATCGATCGCCTCCGTTTGGCCTCAAATTTTGGCTGTGCGCAGCCTGCGGGGCCTGGTGACGGGCGCCCTGTCATTTCGTTTGATCCGTTGTTACACCCCATAAATTTCTAGCACATAGATGGCCTATTCGCGTGTTGGTTAAGAGTATTTGAAATACATACATGTTAGAAAAAGGCACGGGGAAATATCGGACAAGCGGCAAGTCGGCGCGTCGCAAGGCAAAATGCGACTTATAAAACGCATTCCAGGAATGCGACTTATAAATCGCATTCCTGAAATGCGACTTATAAATCGCATTCCTGAAATGCGACTTATAAATCGCATTCCTGAATGCGATTTATTGTTTCTATTATATATAAGCCCCACTTCGGTTTTAAATCAATTCATTACGGTAATCAGTAAAGAATCAGTATAGTACAGAAAGAAATCAGAATTTAGATAGTCCTACCATTTCGTTTGATCGGTATCACTATTTTTTGCATAAACGAGAATTTACGATTTTCGCGATTTTTGGTATGTGTTAGCTCTTTATTAACAAAATAAGAACTACCGAGATGCAAGTCTTTTGATGAGATCTTACATAATGTTGTTAAAACTGTAATATAATCGACGGAAAAATAGTTTATTAGAGGCATATTATATAAATGATCGTAACTTTGGGTGGATTATCCGTTTTACGCGATTTTTTTTTTCATTTTGTGTATGTTTTCGAGATCTATCTCGACAAACTGCCGAAAGGCGGTTTGGCCGAGCCATTTTTCTAAAATATGCCTCTATCGCACTCATTTCAACATATTTCCCAATATGGGTGACAATTTTAATTTAAAAACTGGTCCTAACGACCCACCACAACCGACACCACCATGGCAAGCGACCATGGTAGGCCAGCACTACCACCACTAATCTCTAGGATTTTGTTTATATCATAAGGATAAGCATAGGTGTTTTAGTTTAAATTTTCTATCGCTGGGCATTCATCGATGGGAGTTGGGTCTCGACATAGGTTAGCATATGACATCCAATGTCGACCGGTCTGTCGAGACTAGCATAGTGCGCCTATGTTGCTAACTTTCAAACTTTTCAGTGCGTGTTAGCCCACGGATTTTTCGAGATTCAATCGACTGCCTCCGTTCGGCCCCAAATTTTAGCTGTGCGCAGCCTGCGGGGCCCGGTGATAGGAGCCCTGTCATTTCGTTTGATCGGCATCACTATTTTTTGCAGAAATGACAATTTATGATTTTCTCGGTTTTCGGTGAATGGTAGCACACGGATTTCTGGATATTTGATCGACAGTCTCCAATTGGCCCCAAATTTTGGCTGTGCGCAGCCTGCGGGGCCTGGTGACGGGCGCCCAGTCATTTCTTTTGATCGGCATTACTATTTTTCAAACAAATGACAATTTACGATTTTCTCGATTTTCGGTGTATGTTAGCCCACGGATTTTGGGAGATGTGATCGACCGTCTCCGTTTGGCCCCAAATTTTGGCCGTGCGCAGCCTGCCGGGCCTGGTGACGGGCTCCATGTCATCTCGTTTGATCGGCATCACTATTTTTCGCATAAATGAGAATTTACGATTTTCTCGATTTTCGGTGTATGTTAGCCCACGGATTTTTTGAGATTCAATCGACCGCCTCCGTTCGGCCCCAAATTTTGGCTGTGCGCCGCCTGCGGAGCCTGGTGACGGGCGCCCTGTCATTTCGTTTGATCGGCATCACTATTTTTTGCAGAAACGAGAATTTACGATTTTCTCAATTTTCGGTGTATGTTAGCCCACGGATTTTTTGAGAGTCAATCGACCGCCTCCGTTCGGCCCCAAATTTTGGCTGTGCGCAGCCTGCGGGGCCTGGGGACGGGCGCCCTGTCATTTCGTTTGATCGGCATCACTATTTTTTGCAGAAATGACAATTTACGATTTTCTCGATTTTCGGTGTATGTTAGCCCACGGATTTTTTGAGAGTCAATCGACCGCCTCCGTTCGGCCCCAAATTTTGGCTGTGCGCAGCCTGCGGCGCCTGGGGACGGGCGCCCTGTCATTTCGTTTGATCGGCATCACTATTTTTTGCAGAAATGACAATTTACGATTTTCTCGGTTTTCGGTGAATGTTAGCACATGAATTTCTGGAGATTCAGTCGACCGCCTCCGTTTGGCCCCAAATTTTGATCGTGCGTAGCCTGGTGACGGGCGCCCCTTCAATTTGTTTGATCGGCATCACTATTTTTCGCATAAATGATAATTTACGATTTTCTCGGTTTTCGGTAACGCCCACGGATTTCTGGAGATTTGATCGACCGCCTCCGTTCGGCCCCAAATTTTTACCGTGCGCAGCCTGCGAGGCCTGGTGACGGGCGCCCTATCAACTCGTTTGATCGGCATCACTATTTTTCGCATAAATGAGAATTTACGATTTTCTCGATTTTCGGTGTATGTTAGCCCACGGATATTTTGAGATTTGATCGACCGCCTCCGTTTGGCCCCAAATTTTGGCTGTGAGCAGCCTGCGGAGCCTGGTGACGGGCGCCCTATCAACTCGTTTGATCGGCATCACTATTTTTCGCATAAATGAGAATTTACGATTTTCTCGATTTTCGGTGTATGTTAGCCTACGGATTTCTGGAGATGTGATCGACCGTCTCCATTCGGCCCCAAATTTTGGCTGTGCGCAGCCTGCGGGGCCTAGTGACGGGCGCTCTATCAACTCGTTTGATCGGCATCACTATTTTTCGCATAAATGAGAATTTACGATTTTCTCGATTTTCGGTGTATGTTAGCCTACGGATTTTTTGAGATTCAATCGACCGCCTCCGTTCGGCCCCAAATTTTGGCTGTGCGCAGCCTGCGGAGCCTGGTGACGGGCGCCCTGTCATTTCGTTTGATCGGCATCACTATTTTTTGCAGAAATGAGAATTTACGATTTTCTCAATTTTCGGTGTATGTTAGCCCACGGATTTTTTGAGATTCAATCGACCGCCTCCGTTCGGCGCCAAATTTTTACCGTGCGCAGCCTGCGGGGCCTGGTGATGGGCGCCCTATCAATTCATTTGATCGGCATCACTATTTTTCGCATAAATGAGAATTTACGTTTTTCTCGATTTTCGGTGTATGATAGCCCACGGATTTTTTGAGATTTGATCGACCGCCTCTGTTTGGCCCCAAATTTTGGCTGTGAGCAGCCTGCGGAGCCTGGTGACGGGCGCCCTGTCATTTCCTTTGATCGACATCACTATTTTTTGCAGAAATGACAATTTACGATTTTCTCAATTTTCGGTGTATGTTAGCCCACAGATTTTTTGAGATTCAATCGACCGCGTCCGTTCGGCCCTAAATTTTTACCGTGCGCAGCCTGCGGGGCCTGGTGACGGGCGCCCTATCAATTCGTTTGATCGGCATCACTATTTTTCGCATAAATGAGAATTTACGATTTTCTCGATTTTCGGTGTATGTTAAGCCCACGGATTTTTTGAGATTCAATTGACCGCCTCCGTTCGGCCCTAAATTTTGGCTGTGCGCCGCCTGCGAAGCCTGGTGACGGGCGCCCTGTCATTTTGTTTGATCGGCATCACTATTTTTTGCAGAAATGAGAATTTACGATTTTCTCAATTTTAGGTGTAAACGCCCACGGATTTTTTGAGATTCAATCGACCGCCTCCGTTCGGCCCCAAATTTTGGCTGTGAGCAGCCTGCGGGGCCTGGGGACGGGCGCCATGTCATCTCGTTTGATCGGCATCACTATTTTTCACATAAATGAGAATTTACGATTTTCTCGATTTTCGGTGTATGTTAGCCCACAGATTTTTTGAGATTCGATCGACCGCCTCCGTTTGGCCCCAAATTTTGGCTGTGAGCAGCCTGCGGAGCCTGGTGACGGGCGCCCTATCATTTTGTTTGATCGGCATCACTATTTTTCGCAGAAATGAGAATTTACGATTTTCTCGATTTTCGGTGTATGTTAGCCCACGGATTTTTTGAGATTTGATCGATCGCCTCCGTTTGGCCTCAAATTTTGGCTGTGCGCAGCCTGCGGGGCCTGGTGACGGGCGCCCTGTCATTTCGTTTGATCCGCTGTTACACCCCGTAAATTTCTAGCATATAGATGGCCTATTCGCGTGTTGGTTAAGAGTATTTGAAATACATACATGCTAGAAAAAGGCACGGGGAAATATCGGACAAGCGGCAAGTCGGCGCGTCGCAAGGCAAAATGCGACTTATAAAACGCAATCCAGGAATGCGACTTATAAATCGCATTCCGGAAATGCGACTTATAAATCGTATTCCTGTAATGCGACTTATAAGTCGCATTCCCTGAATGCGATTTATTGTTTCTATTATATATAAGCCCCACTTCGGTTTTAAATCAATTCATTACGGTAATCAGTAAAGAATCAGTATAGTACAGAAAGAAATCAGAATTTAGATAGTCCTACCATTTCGTTTGATCGGTATCACTATTTTTTGCATAAACGAGAATTTACGATTTTCGCGATTTTTGGTATGTGTTAGCTCTTTATTAACAAAATAAGAACTGCCGAGATGCAAGTCTTTTGATGAGATCTTACATAATGTTGTTAAAACTGTAATATAATCGACGGAAACATAGTTTATTAGAGGCATATTATATAAATGATCGTAACTTTGGGCTGGATTATCCGTTTTACGCGATTTTTTTTTCATTTTGTGTATTTTTTCGAGATCTATCTCGACAAACTGCCGAAAGGCGGTTTGGCCAAGCCATTTTTCTAAAATATGCCTCTATCGCACTCATTTCAACATATTTCCCAATATGGTTGACAATTTTAATTTAAAAACTGGTCCGAACGACCCACCACAACCGACACCACCATGGCAAGCGACCATGGTAGGCCAGCACTACCACCACTAATCTCTAGGATTTTATTTATATCATAAGGATAAGCATAGGTGTTTTAGTTTAAATTTTCTATCGCTGGGCATTCATCGATGGGCGTTGGGTCTCGACATAGGTTAGCATATGACATCCGATGTGGGCCGGTCTGTCGAGACTAGCATAGTGCGCCTATGTTGCTAACTTTCAAACTTTTCAGTGCGTGTTAGCCCACGGATTTTTCGAGATTCAATCGACCGCCTCCGTTCGGCCCCAAATTTTAGCTGTACGCAGCCTGCGGGGCCCGGTGACGGGATCCCTGTCATTTCGTTTGATCGGCATCACTATTTTTTGCAGAAATGACAATTTACGATTTTCTCGGTTTTCGGTGAATGGTAGCACACGGATTTCTGGAGATTTGATCGACAGTCTCCAATTGGCCCCAAATTTTGGCTGTGCGCAGCCTGCGGGGCCTGGTGACGGGCGCCCAGTCATTTCTTTTGATCGGCATTACTATTTTTCAAACAAATGACAATTTACGATTTTCTCGATTTTCGGTGTATGTTAGCCCACGGATTTTTTGAGATTCGATCGACCGCCTCCGTTTGGCCCCAAATTTTGGCTGTGAGCAGCCTGCGGAGCCTGGTGACGGGCGCCCTGTCATTTCGTTTGATCGGCATCACTATTTTTCGCAGAAATGAGAATTTACGATTTTCTCGATTTTCGGTGTATGTTAGCCCACGGATTTTTTGAGATTCAATCGACCGCCTCCGTTCGGCCCCAAATTTTGGCTGTGCGCCGCCTGCGGAGCCTGGTGACGGGCGCCCTGTCATTTCGTTTGATCGGCATCACTATTTTTTGCAGAAACGAGAATTTACGATTTTCTCAATTTTCGGTGTATGTTAGCCCACGGATTTTTTGAGAGTCAATCGACCGCCTCCTTTCGGCCCCAAATTTTGGCTGTGCGCAGCCTGCGGGGCCTGGGGACGGGCGCCCTGTCATTTCGTTTGATCGGCATCACTATTTTTTGCAGAAATGACAATTTACGATTTTCTCGGTTTTCGGTGAATGTTAGCACATGAATTTCTGGAGATTCAGTCGACCGCCTCCGTTTGACCCCAAATTTTGATCGTGCGCAGCCTGCGGAGCCTGGTGATGGGCGCCCCATCAATTCGTTTGATCGGCATCACTATTTTTTGCATAAATGACAATTTACGATTTTCTCGGTTTTCGGTGAATGTTGTTAGCCCACGGATTTCTGGAGATTTGATCAACCGCCTCCGTTCGGCCCCAAATTTTTACCGTGCGCAGCCTGCGGGGCCTGGTGACGGGCGCCCTATCAACTCGTTTGATCGGCATCACTATTTTTCGCATAAATGAGAATTTACGATTTTCTCGATTTTCGGTGAATGTTAGCACATAAATTTCTGGAGATTCAGTCGACCGCCTCCGTTTGGCCCCAAATTTTGGCTGTGCGCCGCCTGCGGAGCCTGGTGACGGGCGCCCTGTCATTTCGTTTGATCGGCATCACTATTTTTTGCAGAAACGAGAATTTACGATTTTCTCAATTTTCGGTGTATGTTAGCCCACGGATTTTTTGAGAGTCAATCGACCGCCTCCGTTCGGCCCCAAATTTTGGCTGTGCGCAGCCTGCGGGGCCTGGGGACGGGCGCCCTGTCATTTCGTTTGATCGGCATCACTATTTTTTGCAGAAATGACAATTTACGATTTTCTCGGTTTTCGGTGAATGTTAGCACATGAATTTCTGGAGATTCAGTCGACCGCCTCCGTTTGGCCCCAAATTTTGATCGTGCGCAGCCTGCGGAGCCTGGTGACGGGCGCCCCTTCAATTTGTTTGATCGGCATCACTATTTTTCGCATAAATGACAATTTACGATTTTCTCGGTTTTCGGTGAATGTTAGCCCACGGATTTCTGGAGATTTGATCGACCGCCTCCGTTCGGCCCCAAATTTTTACCGTGCGCAGCCTGCGAGGCCTGGTGACGGGCGCCCTATCAACTCGTTTGATCGGCATCACTATTTTTCGCATAAATGAGAATTTACGATTTTCTCAATTTTCGGTGTATGTTAGCCCACGGATTTTTTGAGATTTGATCGACCGCCTCCATTTGGCCCCAAATTTTGGTTGTGAGCAGCCTGCGGAGCCTGGTGACGGGCGCCCTGTCATTTCGTTTGATCGGCATCACTATTTTTCGCAGAAATGAGAATTTACGATTTTCTCGTTTTTCGGTGTATGAGCCCACGGATTTTTTGAGATTCAATCGACCGCCTCCGTTCGGCCCTAAATTTTGGCTGTGCGCCGCCTGCGGAGCGTGGTGACGGGCGCCCTGTCATTTCATTTGATCGGCATCACTATTTTTTGCAGAAATGAGAATTTACGATTTTCTCAATTTTCGGTGTATGTTAGCCCACGGATTTTTTGAGATTCAATCGACCGCCTCCGTTCGGCCCCAAATTTTGGCTGTGCGCAGCCTGCGGGGCCAGGGGACGGGCGCCCTGTCATTTCGTTTGATCGGCATCACTATTTTTTGCAGAAATGACAATTTACGATTTTCTCGGTTTTCGGTGAATGTTAGCCCACAGATTTCTGGAGATTTGATCGACCGCCTCCGTTCGGCCCCAAATTTTTACCGTGCGCAGCCTGCGGGGCCTGGTGACGGGTGCCCTATCAACTCGTTTGATCGGCATCACTATTTTTCGCATAAATGAGAATTTACGATTTTCTCGATTTTCGGTGTATGTTAGCCTACGGATTTTTTGAGATTCAATCGACCGCCTCCGTTCGGCCCCAAATTTTGGCTGTGCGCAGCCTGCGGAGCCTGGTGACGGGCGCCCTGTCATTTCGTTTGATCGGCATCATTATTTTTTGCAGAAATGACAATTTACGATTTTCTCGATTTTCGGTGTATGTTAGCCCACAGATTTTTTGAGATTCAATCGACCGCCTCCGTTCGGCTCCAAATTTTTACCGTGCGCAGCCTGCGGGGCCTGGTGACGGGCGCCCTATCAATTTGTTTGATCAGCATCACTATTTTTCGCATAAATGAGAATTTACGATTTTCTCGATTTTCGGTGTATGATAGCCCACGGATTTTTTGAGATTTAATCGACCGCCTCTGTTTGGCCCCAAATTTTGGCTGTGAGCAGCCTGCGGAGCCTGGTGACGGGCGCCCTGTCATTTCGTTTGATCCACTGTTACACCCCGTAAATTTCTAGCATATAGATGGCCTATACGCGTGTTGGTTAAGAGTATTTGAAATACATACATGCTAGAAAAAGGCACGGGGAAATATCGGACAAGCGGCAAGTCGGCGCGTCGCAAGGCAAAATGCGACTTATAAAACGCATTCCAGGAATGCGACTTATAAGTCGCATTCCCTGAATGCGATTTATTGTTTCTATTATATATAAGCCCCACTTCGGTTTTAAATCAATTCATTACGGTAATCAGTAAAGAATCAGTATAGTACAGAAAGAAATCAGAATTTAGATAGTCCTACCATTTCGTTTGATCGGTATCACTATTTTTTGCATAAACGAGAATTTACGATTTTCGCGATTTTTGGTATGTGTTAGCTCTTTATTAACAAAATAAGAACTGCCGAGATGCAAGTCTTTTGATGAGATCTTACATAATGTTGTTAAAACTGTAATATAATCGACGGAAACATAGTTTATTAGAGGCATATTATATAAATGATCGTAACTTTGGGCTGGATTATCCGTTTTACGCGATTTTTTTTTTCATTTTGTGTATTTTTTCGAGATCTATCTCGACAAACTGCCGAAAGGCGGTTTGGCCAAGCCATTTTTCTAAAATGTGCCTCTATCGCACTCATTTCAACATATTTCCCAATATGGTTGACAATTTTAATTTAAAAACTGGTCCGAACGACCCACCACAACCGACACCACCATGGCAAGCGACCATGGTAGGCCAGCACTACCACCACTAATCTCTAGGATTTTATTTATATCATAAGGATAAGCATAGGTGTTTTAGTTTAAATTTTCTATCGCTGGGCATTCATCGATGGGCGTTGGGTCTCGACATAGGTTAGCATATGACATCCGATGTGGGCCGGTCTGTCGAAACTAGCATAGTGCGCCTATGTTGCTAACTTTCAAACTTTTCAG
Source organism: Datura wrightii (assembly GCA_035772735.1). Taxonomy (NCBI): domain Eukaryota; kingdom Viridiplantae; phylum Streptophyta; class Magnoliopsida; order Solanales; family Solanaceae; genus Datura; species Datura wrightii. The sequence continues at coordinate 200,603,860 of JASDFA010000018.1, read as the reverse complement.
TGCGTGTTAGCCCATGGATTTTTCGAGATTCAATCGACTGCCTCCGTTCGGCCCCAAATTTTAGCTGTACGCAGCCTGCGGGGCCCGGTGACGGGAGCCCTGTCATTTCGTTTGATCGGCATCACTATTTTTTGCAGAAATGACAATTTACGATTTTCTCGGTTTTCGGTGAATGGTAGCACACGGATTTCTGGAGATTTGATCGACAGTCTCCAATTGACCCCAAATTTTGGCTGTGCGCAGCCTGCGGGGCCTGGTGACGGGCGCCCAGTCATTTCTTTTGATCGGCATTACTATTTTTCAAACAAATGACAATTTACGATTTTCTCGATTTTCGGTGTATGTTAGCCCACGAATTTTTTGAGATTCGATCGACCGCCTCCGTTTGGCCCCAAATTTTGGCTGTGAGCAGCCTGCGGAGCCTGGTGACGGGCGCCCTGTCATTTCGTTTGATCGGCATCACTATTTTTCGCAGAAATGAGAATTTACGATTTTCTCGATTTTCGGTGTATGTTAGCCCACGGATTTTTTGAGATTCAATCGACCGCCTCCGTTCGGCCCCAAATTTTGGCTGTGCGCCGCCTGCGGAGCCTGGTGACGGGCGCCCTGTCATTTCGTTTGATCGGCATCACTATTTTTTGCAGAAACGAGAATTTACGATTTTCTCAATTTTCGGTGTATGTTAGCCCACGGATTTTTTGAGAGTCAATCGACCGCCTCCTTTCGGCCCCAAATTTTGGTTGTGCGCAGCCTGCGGGGCCTGGGGACGGGCGCCCTGTCATTTCGTTTGATCGGCATCACTATTTTTTGCAGAAATGACAATTTACGATTTTCTCGGTTTTCGGTGAATGTTAGCACATGAATTTCTGGAGATTCAGTCGACCGCCTCCGTTTGACCCCAAATTTTGATCGTGCGCAGCCTGCGGAGCCTGGTGACGGGTGCCTCATCAATTCGTTTGATCGGCATCACTATTTTTCGCATAAATGACAATTTACGATTTTCTCGGTTTTCGGTGAATGTTAGCCCACGGATTTCTGGAGATTTGATCAACCGCCTCCGTTCGGCCCCAAATTTTTCCCGTGCGCAGCCTGCGGGGCCTGGTGACGGGCGCCCTATCAACTCGTTTGATCGGCATCACTATTTTTCGCATAAATGAGAATTTACGATTTTCTCGATTTTCGGTGTATGTTAGCCCACGAATTTTTTGAGATTTAATCGACCGCCTCCGTTTGGCCCCAAATTTTGGCTGTGAGCAGCTTGCGGAGCCTGGTGACGGGCGCCCTGTCATTTCGTTTGATCGGCATCACTATTTTTCGCAGAAATGAGAATTTACGATTTTCTCGATTTTCGGTGTATGTTAGCCCACAGATTTTTTGAGATTCAATCGACCGCCTCCGTTCAGCCCTTAATTTTGGCTGTGCGCCGCCTGCGGGGCCCGGTGACGGGCGCCCTGTCATTTCGTTTGATCGGCATCACTATTTTTTGCAGAAATGAGAATTTACGATTTTCTCAATTTTCGGTGTATGTTAGCCCACGGATTTTTTGAGATTCAATCGACCGCCTCCGTTCGGCCCCAAATTTTGGCTGTGCGCAGCCTGCGGGGCCTGGGGACGGGCGCCCTGTCATTTCGTTTGATCGGCATCACTATTTTTTGCAGAAATGACAATTTACGATTTTCTCAGTTTTCGGTGAATGTTAGCACATGAATTTCTGGAGATTCAGTCGACCGCCTCCGTTTGGCCCCAAATTTTGACCGTGCGCAGCCTGCGGAGCCTGGTGACGGGCTCCCTATCAATTCGTTTGATCGGCATCACTATTTTTCGCATAAATGACAATTTACGATTTTCTCGGTTTTCGGTGAATGTTAGCCCACGGATTTCTGGAGATTTGATCGACCGCCTCCGTTCGGCCCCAAATTTTTACCGTGCGCAGCCTGCGGGGCCTGGTGATGGGCGCCCTATCAACTCGTTTGATCGGCATCACTATTTTTCGCATAAATGAGAATTTACGATTTTCTCAATTTTCGGTGTATGTTAGCCCACGGATTTTTTGAGATTCAATCGACCGCCTCCTTTCAGCCCCAAATTTTGGCTGTGCGTAGCCTGCGGGGCCTGGAGACGGGCGCCCTGTCATTTCGTTTGATCGGCATTACTATTTTTTGCAGAAATGAAAATTTACGATTTTCTCGGTTTTCGGTGAATGTTAGCACATGAATTTCTGGAGATTCAGTCGACCGCCTCCGTTTGGCCCCAAATTTTGATCGTGCGCAGCCTGCGGAGCCTGGTGACGGGCGCCCCATCAATTCGTTTGATCGGCATCACTATTTTTCGCATAAATAACAATTTACGATTTTCTCGGTTTTCGGTGAATGTTAGCCCACGGATTTCTGGAGATTTGATCGACCGCCTCCGTTCGGCCCCAAATTTTTACCGTGCGCAGCCTGCGGGGCCTGGTGACGGGCTCCCTATCAACTCGTTTGATCGGCATCACTATTTTTTGCATAAATGAGAATTTACGATTTTCCCGATTTTCGGTGTATGTTAGCCCACGGATTTTTTGAGATTTGATCGACCGCCTCCGTTTGGCCCCAAATTTTGGCTGTGAGCAGCCTGCGGAGCCTAGTGACGGGCGCCCTGTCATTTCGTTTGATCGGCATCACTATTTTTCGCAGAAATGAGAATTTACGATTTTCTCGATTTTCGGTGTATGTTAGCCTACAGATTTTTTGAGATTCAATCGACCGCCTTTGTTCGGCCCTAAATTTTGGCTGTGCGCCGCTTGCGGAGCCTGGTGACGGGCGCCCTGTCATTTCGTTTGATCGGCATCACTATTTTTTGCAGAAATGAGAATTTACGATTTTCTCAATTTTCGGTGTATGTTAGCCCACGGATTTTTTGAGATTCAATCGACCGCCTCCGTTCGGCCCCAAATTTTGGCTGTGCGCAGCCTGCGAGGCCTGGGGACGGGCGCCCTGTCATTTCGTTTGATCGGCATCACTATTTTTTGCAGAAATGACAATTTACGATTTTCTCGGTTTTCGGTGAATGTTAGCACATGAATTTCTGGAGATTCAGTCGACCGCCTCCGTTTGGCCCCAAATTTTGACCGTGCGCAGCCTGCGGAGCCTGGTGACGGGCGCCCTTTCAATTCGTTTGATCGGCATCACTATTTTTCGCATAAATGACAATTTACGATTTTCTCGGTTTTCGGTGAATGTTAGCCCACGGATTTCTGGAGATTTGATCGACCGCCTCCGTTCGGCCCCAAATTTTTACCGTGCGCAGCCTGCGGGGCCTGGTGACGGGCGCCCTATCAACTCGTTTGATCGGCATCACTATTTTTCGCATAAATGAGAATTTACGATTTTCTCGATTTTCGGTGTATGTTAGCCTACGGATTTTTTGAGATTCAATTGACCGCCTCCGTTCGGCCCCAAATTTTGGCTGTGTGCAGCCTGCGGAGCCTGGTGACGGGCGCCCTGTCATTTCGTTTGATCGGCATCACTATTTTTTGCAGAAATGACAATTTACGATTTTCTCAATTTTCGGTGTATGTTAGCCCACGGATTTTCTGAGATTCAATCGACCGCCTCCGTTCGGCCCCAAATTTTTACCGTGCGCAGCCTGCGGGGCCTGGTGAGGGGTGCCCTATCAATTCGTTTGATCGGCATCACTATTTTTCGCATAAATGAGAATTTACGATTTTCTCGATTTTCGGTGTATGTTAGCCCACGGATATTTTGAGATTTGATCGATCGCCTCCGTTTGGCCCCAAATTTTGGCTGTGAGCAGCCTGTGGAGCCTGGTGACGGGCGCCCTGTCATTTCGTTTGATCGGCATCACTATTTTTCGCAGAAATGAGAATTTACGATTTTCTCGATTTTCGGTGTATGTTAGCCCAAGGATTTTTTGAGATTCAATCGACCGCCTCCGTTCGGCCCTAAATTTTGGCTGTGCGCCGCCTGCGGAGCCTAGTGACGGGCGCCCTGTCATTTCGTTTGAACGGCATCACTATTTTTTGCAGAAATGAGAATTTACGATTTTCTCAATTTTCGGTGTATGTTAGCCCACGGATTTTTTGAGATTCAATCGACCGCCTCCGTTCGGCCCCAAATTTTGGCTGTGCGCAGCCTGCGGGGCCTGGGGACGGGTGCCCTGTCATTTCGTTTGATCGGCATCACTATTTTTTGCAGAAATGACAATTTACGATTTTCTCGGTTTTCGGTGAATGTTAGCACATGAATTTCTGGAGATTCAGTCGACCGCCTCCGTTTGGCCCCAAATTTTGACCGTGCGCAGCCTGGTGACGGGCGCCCTATCAATTCGTTTGATCGGCATCACTATTTTTCGCATAAATGACAATTTACGATTTTCTCGGTTTTCGGTGAATGTTAGCCCACGGATTTCTGGAGATTTGATCGACCGCCTCCGTTCGGCCCCAAATTTTTACCGTGCGCAGCCTGCGGGGCCTGGTGACGGGCGCCCTATCAACTCGTTTGATCGGCATCACTATTTTTCGCATAAATGAGAATTTACGATTTTCTCGATTTTCGGTGTATGTTAGCCTACGGATTTTTTGAGATTCAATCGACCGCCTCCGTTCGGGCCCAAATTTTGGCTGTGCACAGCCTGCGGAGCCTGGTGACGGGCGCCCTGTCATTTCGTTTGATCGGCATCACTATTTTTTGCAGAAATGACAATTTACGATTTTCTCAATTTTCGGTGTATGTTAGCCTACGGATTTTTTGAGATTCAATCGACCGCCTCCGTTCGGCCCCAAATTTTTACCGTGCGCAGCCTGTGGGGCCTGGTGACGGGCGCCCTATCAATTCGTTTGATCGGCATCACTATTTTACACATAAATGAAAATTTACGATTTTCTCGATTTTCGGTGTATGTTAGCCCACGGATTTTTTGAGATTTGATCGACCGCCTCCGTTTGGCCTCAAATTTTGGCCGTGCGCAGCCTGCGGGGCCTGGTGACGGGCGCCCTGTCATTTCGTTTGATCCGCTGTTACACCCCGTAAATTTCTAGCATATAGATGGCCTATTCGCGTGTTGGTTAAGAGTATTTGAAATACATACATGCTAGAAAAAGGCACGGGGAAATATCGGACAAGCGGCAAGTCAGCGCGTCGCAAGGCAAAATGCGACTTATAAAACGCATTCCAGGAATGCGACTTATAAATCGCATTCCGAAAATGCGACTTATAAATCGCATTCCTGAAATGCGACTTATAAGTCCCATTCCCTGAATGCGATTTATTGTTTCTATTATATATAAGCCCCACTTCGGTTTTAAATAAATTCATTACGGTAATCAGTAAAGAAACAGTATAGTACAGAAAGAAATCAGAATTTAGATAGTCCTACCATTTCGTTTGATCGGTATCACTATTTTTTGCATAAACGAGAATTTACGATTTTCGCGATTTTTGGTATGTGTTAGCTCTTTATTAACAAAATAAGAACTGCCGAGATGCAAGTCTTTTGATGAGATCTTACATAATGTTGTTAAAACTGTAATATAATCGACGGAAAAATAGTTTATTAGAGGCATATTATATAAATGATCGTAACTTTGGGTTGGATTATCCGTTTTACGCGATTTTTTTTTTCATTTTGTGTATTTTTTCGAGATCTATCTCGACAAACTGCCGAAAGGCGGTTTGGCCGAGCCATTTTTCTAAAATATGCCTCTATCGCACTCATTTCAACATATTTCCCAATATGGTTGACAATTTTAATTTAAAAACTGGTCCTAACGACCCACCACAACCGACACCACCATGGCAAGCGACCATGGTAGGCCAGCACTACCACCACTAATCTCTAGGATTTTATTTATATCATAAGGATAAGCATAGGTGCTTTAGTTTAAATTTTCTATCGCTGGGCATTCATCGATGGGCGTTGGGTCTCGACATAGGTTAGCATATGACATCCGATGTCGGCCGGTCTGTCGAGACTAGCATAGTGCGCCTATGTTGCTAACTTTCAAACTTTTCAGTGCGTGTTAGCCCACGGATTTTTCGAGATTCAATCGACCGCCTCCGTTCGGCCCCAAATTTTAGCTGTGCGCAGCCTGCGGGGCCCGGTGACGGGAGCCCTGTCATTTTGTTTGATCGGCATCACTATTTTTTGCAGAAATGACAATTTACGATTTTCTCGGTTTTCAGTGAATGGTAGCACACGGATTTCTGGAGATTTGATCGACAGTCTCCAATTGGCCCCAAATTTTGGCTGTGCGCAGCCTGCGGGGCCTGGTGACGGGCGCCCAGTCATTTCTTTTGATCGGCATTACTATTTTTCAAACAAATGACAATTTACGATTTTCTCGATTTTCGGTGTATGTTAGCCCACGGATTTTTTGAGATTCGATCGACCGCCTCCGTTTGGCCCCAAATTTTGGCTGTGAGCAGCCTGCGGAGCCTGGTGACGGGCGCCCTGTCATTTCGTTTGATCGGCATCACTATTTTTCGCAGAAATGAGAATTTACGATTTTCTCGATTTTCGGTGTATGTTAGCCCACGGATTTTTTGAGATTCAATCGACCGCCTCCGTTCGGCCCCAAATTTTGGCTGTGCGCCGCCTGCGGAGCCTGGTGACGGGCGCCCTGTCATTTCGTTTGATCGGCATCACTATTTTTTGCAGAAATGAGAATTTACGATTTTCTCAATTTTCGGTGTATGTTAGCCCACGGATTTTTTGAGATTCAATCGACCGCCTCCGTTCGGCCCCAAATTTTGGCTGTGCGCAGCCTGCGGGGCCTGGGGACGGGCGCCCTATCATTTCGTTTGATCGGCATCACTATTTTTTGCAGAAATGACAATTTACGATTTTCTCGGTTTTCGGTGAATGTTAGCACATGAATTTCCGGAGATTCAGTCGACCGCCTCCGTTTGTCCCCAAATTTTGATCGTCCGCAGCCTGCGGAGCCTGGTGACGAGTGCCCCATCAATTCGTTTGATCGGCATCACTATTTTTCGCATAAATGACAATTTACGATTTTCTCGGTTTTCGGTGAATGTTAGCCCACGGATTTCTGGAGATTTGATCAACCGCCTCCGTTCGGCCCCAAATATTTTCCGTGCGCAGCTTGCGGGGCCTGGTGACGGGCGCCCTATCAACTCGTTTGATCGGCATCACTATTTTTCGCATAAATGAGAATTTACGATTTTCTCGATTTTCGGTGTATGTTAGCCCATGAATTTTTTGAGATTTGATCGACCGCCTCCGTTTGGCCCCAAATTTTGGCTGTGAGCAGCCTGCGGAGCCTGGTGACGGGCGCCCTGTCATTTCGTTTGATCGGCATCACTATTTTTCGCAGAAATGAGAATTTACGATTTTCTCGATTTTCGGTGTATGTTAGCCCACAGATTTTTTGAGATTCAATCGACCGCCTCCGTTCAGCCCTAAATTTTGGCTGTGCGCCGCCTGCGGGGCCCGGTGACGGGCGCCCTGTCATTTCATTTGATCGGCATCACTATTTTTTGCAGAAATGAGAATTTACGATTTTCTCAATTTTCGGTGTATGTTAGCCCACGGATTTTTTGAGATTCAATCGACCGCCTCCGTTCGGCCCCAAATTTTGGCTGTGCGCAGCCTGCGGGGCCTGGGGACGGGCGCCCTGTCATTTCGTTTGATCGGCATCACTATTTTTTGCAGAAATGACAATTTATGATTTTCTCGGTTTTCGGTGAATGTTAGCACATGAATTTCTGGAGATTCAGTCGACCTCTTCCATTTGGCCCCAAATTTTGACCGTGCGCAGCCTGCGGAGCCTGGTGACGGGCTCCCTATCAATTCGTTTGATCGGCATCACTATTTTTCGCATAAATGACAATTTACGATTTTCTCGGTTTTCGGTGAATGTTAGCCCACGGATTTTTGGAGATTTGATCGACCACCTCCGTTTGGCCCCAAATTTTTACCGTGCGCAGCCTGCGGGGCCTGGTTACGGGCGCCCTGTCATTTCGTTTGATCGGCATCACTATTTTTTGCAGAAATGAGAATTTACGATTTTCTCAATTTTCGGTGTATGTTAGCCCACAGATTCTTTGAGATTCAATCGACCGCCTCCGTTCGGCCCCAAATTTTGGTTGTGCGTAGCCTGCGGGGCCTGGGGACGGGCGCCTTGTCATTTCGTTTGATCGGCATCACTATTTTTTGCAGAAATGACAATTTACGATTTTCTCGGTTTTCGGTGAATGTTAGCACATGAATTTCTGGAGATTCAGTCGACCGCCTCCGTTTGGCCCCAAATTTTGATCGTGCGCAGCCTGCGGAGCCTGGTGACGGGCGCCCCATCAATTCGTTTGATCGGCATCACTATTTTTTGCATAAATAACAATTTATGATTTTCTCGGTTTTCGGTGAATGTTAGCCCACGGATTTCTGGAGATTTGATCGACCGCCTCCGTTCGGCCCCAAATTTTTACCGTGCGCAGCCTGCGGGGCCTGGTGACGGACGCCCTATCAACTCGTTTGATCGGCATCACTATTTTTCGCATAAATGAGAATTTACGATTTTCCCGATTTTCGGTGTATGTTAGCCCACGAATTTTTTGAGATTTGATCGACCGCCTCCGTTTGGCCCCAAATTTTGGCTGTGAGCAGCCTGCGGAGCCTAGTGACGGGCGCCCTGTCATTTCGTTTGATCGGCATCACTATTTTTCGCAGAAATGAGAATTTACGATTTTCTCGATTTTCGGTGTATGTTAGCCCACGGATTTTTTGAGATTCAATCGACCGCCTCCGTTCGGCCCTAAATTTTGGCTGTGCGCCGCCTGCGGAGCCTGGTGACGGGCGCCCTGTCATTTCGTTTGATCGGCATCACTATTTTTTGCAGAAATGAGAATTTACGATTTTCTCAATTTTCGGTGTATGTTAGCCCACGGATTTTTTGAGATTCAATCGACCGCCTCCGTTCGGCCCCAAATTTTGGCTGTGCGCAGCCTGCGAGGCCTGGGGACGGGCACCCTGTCATTTCGTTTGATCGGCATCACTATTTTTTGCAGAAATGACAATTTACGATTTTCTCGGTTTTCGGTGAATGTTAGCACATGAATTTCTGGAGATTCAGTCGACCGCCTCCGTTTGGCCCCAAATTTTGACCGTGCGCAGCCTGCGGAGCCTGGTGACGGGCGCCCTTTCAATTCGTTTGATCGGCATCACTATTTTTCGCATAAATGACAATTTACGATTTTCTCGGTTTTCGGTGAATGTTAGCCCACGGATTTCTGGAGATTTGATCGACCGCCTCCGTTCGGCCCCAAATTTTTACCGTGCGCAGCCTGCGGGGCCTGGTGACGGGCGCCCTATCAACTCGTTTGATCGGCATCACTATTTTTCGCATAAATGAGAATTTATGATTTTCTCGATTTTCGGTGTATGTTAGCCTACGGATTTTTTGAGATTCAATCGACCGCCTCCGTTCGGCCCCAAATTTTGGCTGTGTGCAGCCTGCGGAGCCTGGTGACGGGCGCCCTGTCATTTCGTTTGATCGGCATCACTATTTTTTGCAGAAATGACAATTTACGATTTTCTCAATTTTCGGTGTATGTTAGCCCACGGATTTTTTGAGATTCAATCGACCGCCTCCGTTCGGCCCTAAATTTTTACCGTGCGCAGCCTGCGGGGCCTGGTGACGGGTGCCCTATCAATTCGTTTGATCGACATCACTATTTTTCGCATAAATGAGAATTTACGATTTTCTCGATTTTCGGTGTATGTTAAGCCCACGGATATTTTGAGATTTGATCGACCGCCTCCGTTTGGCCCCAAATTTTGGCTGTGAGCAGCTTGCGGAGCCTGGTGACGGGCGCCCTGTCATTTCGTTTGATTGGCATCACTATTTTTCGCAAAAATGAGAATTTACGATTTTCTCAATTTTCGGTGTATGTTAGCCCACGGATTTTTTGAGATTCAATCGACCGCCTCCGTTCGGCCCCAAATTTTGGCTGTGCGCAGCCTGCGAGGCCTGGGGACGGGCACCCTGTCATTTCGTTTGATCGGCATCACTATTTTTTGCAGAAATGACAATTTACGATTTTCTCGATTTTCGGTGAATGTTAGCACATGAATTTCTGGAGATTCAGTCGACCGCCTCCGTTTGGCCCCAAATTTTGACCGTGCGCAGCCTGGTGACGGGCGCCCTATCAATTCGTTTGATCGGCATCACTATTTTTCGCATAAATGACAATTTACGATTTTCTCGGTTTTCGGTGAATGTTAGCCCACGGATTTCTGGAGATTTGGTCGACCGCCTCCGTTCGGCCCCAAATTTTTACCGTGCGCAGCCTGCGGGGCCTGGTGACGGGCGCCCTATCAACTCGTTTGATCGGCATCACTATTTTTCGCATAAATGAGAATTTATGATTTTCTCGATTTACGGTGTATGTTAGCCTACGGATTTTTTGAGATTCAATCGACCGCCTCCGTTCGGCCCCAAATTTTGGCTGTGCGCAGCCTGCGGAGCCTGGTGACGGGCGCCCTATCATTTCGTTTGATCGGCATCACTATTTTTTGCAGAAATGACAATTTACGATTTTCTCAATTTTCGGTGTATGTTAGCCCACGGATTTTTTGAGATTCAATCGACCGCCTCCGTTCGGCCCCAAATTTTTACCGTGCGCAGCCTGTGGGGCCTGGTGATGGGCGCCCTATCAATTTGTTTGATCGGCATCACTATTTTACGCATAAATGAGAATTTACGATTTTCTCGAATTTCGGTGTATGTTAGCCCACGGATTTTTTGAGATTTGATCGACAGCCTCCGTTTGGCCTCAAATTTTGGCTGTGCGTAGCCTGCGGGGCCTGGTGACGGGCGCCCTGTCATTTCGTTTGATCCGCTGTTACACCCCGTAAATTTCTAGCATATAGATGGCCTATTCGCGTGTTGGTTAAGAGTATTTGAAATACATACATGCTAGAAAAAGGCACGGGGAAATATCGGACAAGCGGCAAGTCGGCGCGTCGCAAGGCAAAATGCGACTTATAAAACGCATTCCAGGAATGCGACTTATAAATCGCATTCCGGAAATGCGACTTATAAACCGCATTTCTGAAATGCGACTTATAAGTCGCATTCCCTGAATGCGATTTATTGTTTCTATTATATATAAGCCCCACTTCGGTTTTAAATCAATTCATTACGGTAATCAGTAAAGAATCAGTATAGTACAGAAAGAAATCAGAATTTAGATAGTCCTACCATTTCGTTTGATCGGTATCACTATTTTTTGCATAAACGAGAATTTACGATTTTCGCGATTTTTGGTATGTGTTAGCTCTTTATTAACAAAATAAGAACTGCCGAGATGCAAGTCTTTTGATGAGATCTTACATAATGTTGTTAAAACTGTAATATAATCGACGGAAAAATAGTTTATTAGAGGCATATTATATAAATGATCGTAACTTTTGGCTGCATTATCCGTTTTACGCGATTTGTTTTTTCATTTTGTCTATTTTTTCGAGATCTATCTCGACAAACTGCCGAAAGGCGGTTTGGCCGAGCCATTTTTCTAAAATATGCCTCTATCGCACTCATTTCAACATATTTCCCAATATGGTTGACAATTTTAATTTAAAAACTGGTCCTAACGACCCACCACAACCGACACCACCATGGCAAGCGACCATGGTAGGCCAGCACTACCACCACTAATCTCTAGGATTTTATTTATATCATAAGGATAAGCATAGGTGTTTTAGTTTAAATTTTCTATCGCTGGGCATTCATCGATGGGCGTTGGGTCTCGACATAGGTTAGCATATGACATCCGATGTCGGCCGGTCTGTCGAGACTAGCATAGTGCGCCTATATTGCTAACTTTCAAACTTTTCAGTGCGTGTTAGCCCACGGATTTTTCGAGATTCAATCGACCGCCTCCGTTCGGCCCCAAATTTTAGCTGTGCGCAGCCTGCGGGGCCCGGTGACGGGAGCCCTGTCATTTCGTTTGATCGGCATCACTATTTTTTGCAGAAATGACAATTTACGATTTTCTAGGTTTTCGGTGAATGGTAGCACACGAATTTCTGGAGATTTGATTGACAGTCTCCAATTGGCCCCAAATTTTGGCTGTGCGCAGCCTGCGGGGCCTGGTGACGGGCGCCCAGTCATTTCTTTTGATCGGCATTACTATTTTTCAAACAAATGACAATTTATGATTTTCTCGATTTTCGGTGTATGTTAGCCCACGGATTTTTGGAGATGTGATCGACCGTCTCCGTTTGGCCCCAAATTTTGGCCGTGCGCAGCCTGCCGGGCCTGGTGACGGGCGCCATGTCATCTCGTTTGATCGGCATCACTATTTTTCGCATAAATGAGAATTTACGATTTTCTCGATTTTCGGTGTATGTTAGCCCACGGATTTTTTGAGATTCGATCGACCGCCTCCGTTTGGCCCCAAATTTTGGCTGTGAGCAGCCTGCGGAGCCTGGTGACGGGCACCCTATCATTTCGTTTTATCGGCATCACTATTTTTCGCAGAAATGAGAATTTACGATTTTCTCGATTTTCAGTGTATGTTAGCCCACGGATTTTTTGAGATTCAATCGACCGCCTCCGTTCAGCCCTAAATTTTAGCTGTGCGCCACCTGCGGGGCCCGGTGACGGGTGCCCTGTCATTTCGTTTGATCGGCATCACTATTTTTTGCAGAAATGAGAATTTACGATTTTCTCAATTTTCGGTGTACATTAGCCCACGGATTTTTTGAGATTCAATCGACCGCCTCCGTTCGGCCCCAAATTTTGGCTGTGCGCAGCCTGCGGGGCCTGGGGACGGGCGCCCTGTCATTTCGTTTGATCGGCATCACTATTTTTTGCAGAAATGAGAATTTACGATTTTCTCAATTTTCGATGTATGTTAGCCCACGGATTTTTTGAGATTCAATCGACCGCCTCCGTTCGGCCCTAAATTTTGGCTGTGCGCCGCCTGCGGGGCCCGGTGACGGGCGCCCTGTCATTTCGTTTGATCGGCATCACTATTTTTCGCATAAATGACAATTTACGATTTTCTCGGTTTTCGGTAAATGTTAGCCCACGGATTTCTGGAGATTTGATCGACCGCCTCCGTTCGGCCCCAAATTTTTACCGTGCGCAGCCTACGAGGCCTGGTGACGGGCGCCCTATCAACTCGTTTGATCGGCATCACTATTTTTCGCATAAATGAGAATTTACGATTTTCTCAATTTTCGGTGTATGTTAGCCCACGGATTTTTTGAGATTCAATCGACCGCCTCCTTTCGGCCCCAAATTTTGGCTGTGCACAGCCTGCGGGGCCTGGGGACGGGCTCCCTGTCATTTCGTTTGATCGGCATCACTATTTTTTGCAGAAATGACAATTTACGATTTTCTCGGTTTTCGGTGAATGTTAGCACATGAATTTCTGGAGATTCAGTCGACCGCCTCCGTTTGGCCCCAAATTTTGATCGTGCGCAGCCTGCGGAGCCTGGCGCCCCATCAATTCGTTTGATCGGCATCACTATTTTTCGCATAAATGACAATTTACGATTTTCTCGGTTTTCGGTGAATGTTAGCCCACGGATTTCTGGAGATTTGATCGACCGCCTCCGTTCGGCCCCAAATTTTTACCGTGCGCAGCCTGCGGGGCCTGGTGACAGGCGCCCTATCAACTCGTTTGATCGGCATCACTATTTTTCGCATAAATGAGAATTTACTATTTTCCCGATTTTCGGTGTATGTTAGCCCACGGATTTTTTGAGATTTGATCGACCGCCTCCGTTTGGCCCCAAATTTTGGCCGTGCGTAGCCTGCGGAGCCTGGTGACGGGCGCCCTATCAATTCGTTTGATCGGCATCACTATTTTTCGCATAAATGACAATTTACGATTTTCTCGGTTTTCGGTGAATGTTAGCCCACGGATTTCTGGAGATTTGATCGACCGCCTCCGTTCGGCCCCAAATTTTTACCGTGCGCAGCCTGCGGGGTCTGGTGACGGGCGCCCTATCAACTTGTTTGATCGGCATCACTATTTTTCGCATAAATGAGAATTTACGATTTTCTCGATTTTCGGTGTATGTTAGCCCACAGATTTTTTGAGATTTGATCGACCGCCTCCGTTTGGCCCCAAATTTTGGCTGTGAGCAGCCTGCGGAGCCTGGTGACGGGCGCCCTGTCATTTCGATTGATATGCATCACTATTTTTCGCAGAAATGAGAATTTACGATTTTCTCGATTTTCGGTGTATGTTAGCCCACGGATTTTTTGAGATTCAATCGACCGCCTCCGTTCGGCCCTAAATTCTGGCTGTGCGCCGCCTGCGGGGCCCGGTGACGGGCGCCCTGTCATTTCGTTTGATCGGCATCACTATTTTTTGCGGAAATGACAATTTACGATTTTCTCAATTTTCGGTGTATGTTAGCCCACGGATTTTTTGAGATTCAATCGACCGCCTCCGTTCGGCCCCAAATTTTTACCGTGCGCAGCCTGCGGGCCTGGTGACGGGCGCCCTATCAATTCGTTTGATCGGCATCACTATTTTTCGCATAAATGAGAATTTATGATTTTCTCGATTTTCGGTGTATGTTAGCCCACGGATTTTTTGAGATTTGATCGACCGCCTCCGTTTGGCCTCAAATTTTGGCTGTGCGCAGCCTGCGGGGCCTAGTGACGGGCGCCCTGTCATTTCGTTTGATCCGCTGTTACACCCCGTAAATTTCTAGCATATAGATGGCCTATTCGCGTGTTGGTTAAGAGTATTTGAAATACATACATGCTAGAAAAAGGCACGGGGAAATATCGGACAAGCGGCAAGTCCGCGCGTCGCAAGGCAAAATGCGACTTATAAAACGCATTCCAGGAATGCGACTTATAAATCGCATTCCGGAAATGCGACTTATAAATCGTATTCCTGTAATGCGACTTATAAGTCGCATTCCCTGAATGCGATTTATTGTTTCTATTATATATAAGCCCCACTTCGGTTTTAAATCAATTCATTACGGTAATCAGTAAAGAATCAGTATAGTACAGAAAGAAATCAGAATTTAGATAGTCCTACCTTTTCGTTTGATCGGTATCACTATTTTTTGCATAAACGAGAATTTACGATTTTCGCGATTTTTGGAATGTGTTAGCTCTTTATTAACAAAATAAGAACTGCCGAGATGCAAGTCTTTTGATGAGATCTTACATAATGTTGTTAAAACTGTAATATAATCGATGGAAAAATAGTTTATTAGAGGCATATTATATAAATGATCGTAACTTTGGGCTGGATTATCCGTTTTACGCGATTTTTTTTCATTTTGTGTATTTTTTCGAGATCTATCTCGACAAACTGCCGAAAGGAGGTTTGGCCGAGCCATTTTTCTAAAATATGCCTCTATCGCACTCATTTCAACATATTTCCCAATATGGTTGACAATTTTAATTTAAAAACTGGTCCTAACGACCCACCACAACCGACACCACCATGGCAAGCGACCATGGTAGGCCAGCACTACCACCACTAATCTCTAGGATTTTATTTATATCATAAGGATAAGCATAGGTGTTTTAGTTCAAATTTTCTATCGCTGGGCATTCATCGATGGGCGTTGGGTCTCGGCATAGGTTAGCATATGACATCCGATGTCGGCCGGTCTGTCGAGACTAGCATAGTGCGCCTATGTTGCTAACTTTCAAACTTTTCAGTGCGTGTTAGCCCACGGATTTTTCGAGATTCAATCGACCGCCTCCGTTCGGCCCCAAATTTTAGCTGTGCGCAGCCTGCGGGGCCCGGTGATGGGAGCCCTGTCATTTCGTTTGATCGGCATCACTATTTTTTGCAGAAATGACAATTTACGATTTTCTCGGTTTTCGGTGATTGGTAGCACACGGATTACTGGAGATTTGATCGACAGTCTCCAATTGGCCCCAAATTTTGGCTGTGCGCAGCCTGCGGGGCCTGGTGATGGGCGCCCAGTCATTTCTTTTGTTCGGCATTACTATTTTTCAAACAAATGACAATTTACGATTTTCTCGATTTTCGGTGTATGTTAGCCCACGGATTTTTGGAGATGTGATCGACCGTCTCCGTTTGGCCCCAAATTTTGGCCGTGCGCAGCCTGCCGGGCCTGGTGACGGGCGCCATGTCATCTCGTTTGATCGGCATCACTATTTTCGCATAAATGAGAATTTACGATTTTCTCGATTTTCGGTGTATGTTAGCCCACGGATTTTTTGAGATTCGATCGACCGCCTCCGTTTGGCCCCAAATTTTGGCTGTGAGCAGCCTGCGGAGCCTGGTGACGGGCGCCCTGTCATTTCGTTTGATCGGCATCACTATTTTTCGCAGAAATGAGAATTTACGATTTTCTCGATTTTCGGTGTATGTTAGCCCACGGATTTTTCGAGATTCAATCGACCGCCTCCGTTCGGCCCCAAATTTTGGTTGTGCGCAGCCTGCGGGGCCTGGGGATGGGCGCCCTGTCATTTCGTTTGATCGGCATCACTATTTTTTGCAGAAATGACAATTTACGATTTTCTCGGTTTTCGGTGAATGTTAGCACATGAATTTCTGGAGATTCAGTCGACCGCCTCCGTTTGGCCCCAAATTTTGACCGTGCGCAGCCTGCGGAGCCTGGTGACGGGCGCTCTATCAATTCGTTTGATCGGCATCACTATTTTTCGCATAAATGACAATTTACGATTTTCTCGGTTTTCGGTGAAAGTTAGCCCACGGATTTCTGGAGATTTGATCGACCGCCTCCGCTCGGCCCCAAATTTTTACCGTGCGCAGCCTGCGGGGCCTGGTGACGGGCGCCCTATCAACTTGTTTGATCGGCATCACTATTTTTCGCATAAATGAGAATTTACGATTTTCTCGATTTTCGGTGTATGTTAGCCCACGGATTTTTTGAGATTTGATCGACCGCCTCCGTTTGGCCCCAAATTTTGGCTGTGAGCAGCCTGCGGAGCCTGGTGACGGGCGCCCTGTCATTTTGTTTGATATGCATCACTATTTTTCGCAGAAATGAGAATTTACGATTTTCTTGATTTTCGGTGTATGTTAGCCCACGGATTTTTTGAGATTCAATCGACCGCCTCCGTTCGGCCCTAAATTCTGGCTGTGCGCCACCTGCGGGGCCCGGTGACGGGCGCCCTGTCATTTCGTTTGATCGGCATCACTATTTTTTGCAGAAATGAGAATTTACGATTTTCTCAATTTTCGGTGTATGTTAGCCCACGGATTTTTTGAGATTCAATCGACCGCCTCCGTTCGGCCCAAATTTTGGCTGTGCGCAGCCTGCGGGGCCTGGGGACGGGTGCCCTGTCATTTCGTTTGATCGGCATCACTATTTTTTGCAGAAATGACAATTTACGATTTTCTCGGTTTTCGGTGAATGTTAGCACATGAATTTCTGGAGATTCAGTCGACCGCCTCCGTTTGGCCCCAAATTTTGACCGTGCGCAGCCTGCGGAGCCTGGTGACGGGTTCCCTATCAATTCGTTTGATCGGCATCACTATTTTTCGCATAAATGACAATTTACGATTTTCTCGGTTTTCGGTAAATGTTAGCCCACGGATTTCTGGAGATTTGATCGACCGCCTCCGTTCGGCCCCAAATTTTTACCGTGTGCAGCCTACGGGGCCTGGTGACGGGCGCCCTATCAACTCGTTTGATCGGCATCACTATTTTTTGCATAAATGAGAATTTACGATTTTCTCGATTTTCGGTGTATGTTAGCCCACGGATTTTTTGAGATTCAATCGACCGCCTCCTTTCGGCCCCAAATTTTGGCTGTGCCCAGCCTGCGGGGCCTGGGGACGGGCGCCCTGTCATTTCGTTTGATCGGCATCACTATTTTTTGCAGAAATGACAATTTACGATTTTCTCGGTTTTCGATGAATGTTAGCACATGAATTTCTGGAGATTCAGTCGACCGCCTCCGTTTGGCCCCAAATTTTGATCGTGCGCAGCCTGCGGAGCCTGGTGACGGGCGCCCCATCAATTCGTTTGATCGGCATCACTATTTTTCGCATAAATGACAATTTACGATTTTCTCGATTTTCGGTGAATGTTAGCCCACGGATTTCTAGAGATTTGATCGACCGCCTCCGTTCGGCCCCAAATTTTTACCGTGCGCAGCCTGCGGGGCCTGGTGACGGGCGCCCTATCAACTCGTTTGATCGGCATCACTATTTTTCGCATAAATGAAAATTTACGATTTTCTCGATTTTCGGTGTATGTTAGCCCACGGATTTTTTGAGATTTGATCGACCGCCTCCGTTTGGCCCCAAATTTTGGCTGTGAGCAGCCTGCGGAGCCTGGTGATGGGCGCCCTGTCATTTCGTTTGATCGGCATCACTATTTTTCGCAGAAATGAGAATTTACAATTTTCTCGATTTTCGGTGTATGTTAGCCCACGGATTTTTTGAGATTCAATCGACCGCCTCCGTTCGGCCCTAAATTTTGGCTGTGCGCCGCCTGCGGAGCCCGGTGACGGGCGCCCTGTCATTTCATTTGATCGGCATCACTATTTTTTGCAGAAATGAGAATTTACGATTTTCTCAATTTTCGGTGTATGTTAGCCCACAGATTTTTTGAGATTCAATCGAACGCCTCCGTTCGGCCCAAAATTTTGGCTGTGCGCAGCCTGCGGGGCCTGGGGACGGGCAACCTGTCATTTCGTTTGATCGGCATCACTATTTTTTGCAGAAATGACAATTTACGATTTTCTCGGTTTTCGGTGAATGTTAGCACATGAATTTCTGGAGATTCAGTCGACCGCCTCCGTTTGGCCCCAAATTTTGACCGTGCGCAGCCTGCGGAGCCTGGTGACGGGCTCCCTATCAATTCGTTTGATCGGCATCACTATTTTACGCATAAATGACAATTTACGATTTTCTCGGTTTTCGGTAAATGTTAGCCCACGGATTTCTGGAGATTTGATCGACCGCCTCCGTTCGGCCCCAAATTTTTACCGTGTGCAGCCTGCGGGGCCTGGTGACGGGCGCCCTATCAACTCGTTTGATCGGCATCACTATTTTTTGCATAAATGAGAATTTACGATTTTCTCGATTTTCGGTGTATGTTAGCCCACGGATTTTTTGAGATTTAATCGACCGCCTCCTTTCGGCCCCAAATTTTGGCTGTGCGCAGCCTGCGGGGCCTGGGGACGGGCGCCCTGTCATTTCGTTTGATCGGCATCACTATTTTTTGCAGAAATGACAATTTACGATTTTCTCGGTTTTCGGTGAATGTTAGCACATGAATTTCTGGAGATTCAGTCGACCGCCTCCGTTTGGCCCCAAATTTTGATCGTGCGCAGCCTGCGGAGCCTGGTGACGGGCGCCCCATCAATTCGTTTGATCGGCATCACTATTTTTCGCATAAATGACAATTTACGATTTTCTCGGTTTTCGGTGAATGTTAGCCCACAGATTTCTGGAGATTTGATCGACCGCCTCCGTTCGTCCCCAAATTTTTACCGTGCGCAGCCTGCGGGGCCTGGTGACGGGCGCCCTATCAACTCGTTTGATCGGCATCACTATTTTTCGCATAAATGAGAATTTACGATTTTCTCGATTTTCGGTGTATGTTAACCCACGGATTTTTTGAGATTTGATCGACCGCCTCCGTTTGGCCCCAAATTTTGGCTGTGAGCAACCTGCGGAGCCTGGTGATGGGCGCCCTGTCATTTCGTTTGATCGGCATCACTATTTTTCGCAGAAATGAGAATTTACAATTTTCTCAATTTTCGGTGTATGTTAGCCCACGGATTTTTTGAGATTCAATCGACCGCCTCCGTTCGGCCCTAAATTTTGGCTGTGCGCCACCTGCGGAGCCTGGTGACGGGCGCCCTGTCATTTCGTTTGATCGGCATCACTATTTTTTGCAGAAATGAGAATTTACGATTTTCTCAATTTTCGGTGTATGTTAGCCCACAGATTTTTTGAGATTCAATCGACCGCCTCCGTTCGGCCCCAAATTTTGGCTGTGCGCAGCCTGCGGGGCCTGGGGACGGGCGCCCTGTCATTTCTTTTGATCGGCATCACTATTTTTTGCAGAAAGGACAATTTACGATTTTCTCGGTTTTCGGTGAATGTTAGCACATGAATTTCTGGAGATTCAGTCGACCGCCTCAGTTTGGCCCCAAATTTTGACCGTGCGCAGCCTGCGGAGCCTGGTGACGGGCGCCCTATCAATTCGTTTGATCGGCATCACTATTTTTCGCATAAATGACAATTTACGATTTTCTCGGTTTTCGGTGAATGTTAGCCCACGGATTTCTGGAGATTTGATCGACCGCCTCCGTTCGGCCCCAAATTTTTACCGTGCGCAGCCTACGGGGCCTGGTGACGGGCGCCCTATCAACTCGTTTGATCGGCATCACTATTTTTCGCATAAATGAGAATTTACGATTTTCTCGATTTTCGGTGTATGTTAGCCTACGGATTTTTTGAGATTTAATCGACCGCCTCCGTTCGGCCCCAAATTTTGGCTGTGCGCAGCCTGCGGGGCCTGGGGACGGGCGCCCTGTCATTTCGTTTGATCGGCATCACTATTTTTTGCAGAAATGACAATTTACGATTTTCTCGGTTTTCGGTGAATGTTAGCACATGAATTTGTGGAGATTCAGTCGACCGCCTCCGTTTGGCCCCAAATTTTGACCGTGCGCAGCCTGGTGACGGGCGCCCTATCAATCCGTTTGATCGGCATCACAATTTTTCGCATAAATGACAATTTACGATTTTCTCGGTTTTCGATGAATGTTAGCCCACGGATTTCTGGAGATTTGATCGACCGCCTCCGTTCGGCCCCAAATTTTGGCTGTGAGCAGCCTGCGGAGCCTGGTGACGGGCGCCCTGTCATTTCATTTGATCGGCATCACTATTTTTTGCAGAAATGAGAATTTACGATTTTCTCGATTTTCGGTGTATGTTAGCCCACGGATTTTTTGAGATTCAATCGACCGCCTCCGTTCGACCCCAAATTTTGGCTGTGCGCCGCCTGCGGAGCCTGGTGACGGGCGCCCTGTCATTTCGTTTGATCGGCATCACTATTTTTTGCAGAAACGAGAATTTACGATTTTCTCAATTTTCGGTGTATGTTAGCCCACGGATTTTTTGAGATTCAATCGACCGCCTCCGTTCGGCCCCAAATTTTGGCTGTGCGCAGCCTGCGGGGCCTGGGGACGGCGCCCTGTCATTTCGTTTGATCGGCATCACTATTTTTTGCAGAAATGACAATTTACGATTTTCTCGGTTTTCGGTGAATGTTAGCACATGAATTTCTGGAGATTCAGTCGACCGCCTCCGTTTGGCCCCAAATTTTGACCGTGCGCAGCCTGGTGACGGGCGCCCTATCAATTCGTTTGATCGGCATCACTATTTTTCGCATAAATGACAATTTACGATTTTCTCGGTTTTCGGTGAATGTTAGCCCACGAATTTCTGGAGATTTGATCGACCGCCTCCGTTCGGCCCCAAATGTTTACCGTGCGCAGCCTGCGGGGCCTGGTGACGGGCGCCCTATCAACTTGTTTGATCGGCATCACTATTTTTCGCATAAATGAGAATTTACGATTTTCTCGATTTTCGGTGTATGTTAGCCCACGGATTTTTTGAGATTCAATCGACCGCCTCCGTTCGGCCCTAAATTTTGGCTGTGCGCCACCTGCGGAGCCTGGTGACGGGCGCCCTGTCATTTCGTTTGATCGGCATCACTATTTTTTGCAGAAATGACAATTTACGATTTTCTCAATTTTCGGTGTATGTTAGCCCACGGATTTTTTGAGATTCAATCGACCGCCTCCGTTCGGCCCCAAATTTTTACCGTGCGCAGCCTGCGGGGCCTGGTGAGGGGCGCCCTATCAATTCGTTTGATCGGCATCACTATTTTTCGCATAAATGAGAATTTATGATTTTCTCGATTTTCGGTGTATGTTAGCCCACGGATTTTTTGAGATTTGATCGACCGCCTTCGTTTGGCCTCAAATTTTGGCTGTGCGCAGCCTGCGGGGCCTGGTGACGGGCGCCCTGTCATTTCGTTTGATCCGCTGTTACACCCCGTAAATTTCTAGCATATAGATGGCCTATTCGCGTGTTGGTTAAGAGTATTTGAAATACATACATGCTAGAAAAAGGCACGGGGAAATATCGAACAAGCGGCAAGTCGGCGCGTCGCAAGGCAAAATGCGACTTATAAAACGCATTCCAGGAATGCGACTTATAAATCGCATTCCTGAAATGCGACTTATAAGTCGCATTCCCTGAATGCGATTTATTGTTTCTATTATATATAAGCCCCACTTCGGTTTTAAATCAATTCATTACGGTAATCAGTAAAGAATCAGTATAGTACAGAAAGAAATCAGAATTTAGATAGTCCTACCATTTCGTTTGATCGGTATCACTATTTTTTGCATAAACGAGAATTTACGATTTTTGCGATTTTTGGTATGTGTTAGCTCTTTATTAACAAAATAAGAACTGCCGAGATGCAAGTCTTTTGATGAGATCTTACATAATGTTGTTAAAACTGTAATATAATCGACGGAAAAATAGTTTATTAGAGGCATATTATATAAATGATCGTAACTTTGGGTTGGATTATCCGTTTTACGCGATTTGTTTTTTCATTTTGTGTATTTTTTCGAGATCTATCTCGACAAACTGCCGAAAGGCGGTTTGGCCGAGCCATTTTTCTAAAATATGCCTCTATCGCACTCATTTCAACATATTTCCCAATATGGTTGACAATTTTAATTTAAAAACTGGTCCTAACGACCCACCACAACCGACACCACCATGGCAAGCGACCATGGTAGGCCAGCACTACCACCACTAATCTCTAGGATTTTATTTATATCATAAGGATAAGCATAGGTGCTTTAGTTTAAATTTTCTATCGCTGGGCATTCATCGATGGGCGTTGGGTCTCGACATAGGTTAGCATATGACATCCGATGTCGGCAGGTCTGTCGAGACTAGCATAGTGCGCCTATGTTGCTAACATTCAAACTTTTCAGTGCGTGTTAGCCCACGGATTTTTCGAGATTCAATCGACCGCCTCCGTTCGGCCCCAAATTTTAGTTGTGCGCAGCCTGCGGGGCCTGGTGACGGGAGCCCTGTCATTTCGTTTGATCGGCATCACTATTTTTTGCAGAAATGACAATTTACGATTTTCTCGGTTTTCGGTGAATGGTAGCACACGGATTTCTGGAGATTTGATCGACAGTCTCCAATTGGCCCCAAATTTTGGCTGTGCGCAGCCTGCGGGGCCTGGTGATGGGCGCCCAGTCATTTCTTTTGTTCGGCATTACTATTTTTCAAACAAATGACAATTTACGATTTTCTCGATTTTCGGTGTATGTTAGCCCACGGATTTTTGGAGATGTGATCGACCGTCTCCGTTTGGCCCCAAATTTTGGCCGTGCGCAGCCTGCCGGGCCTGGTGATGGGTGCCATGTCATCTCGTTTAATCGGCATCACTATTTTTCGCATAAATGAGAATTTACAATTTTCTCGATTTTCGGTGTATGTTAGCCTACGGATTTTTTGAGATTCGATCGACCGCCTCCGTTCGGCCCCAAATTTTGGCTGTGAGCAGCCTGCGGAGCCTGGTGACGGGCGCCCTGTCATTTCGTTTGATCGGCATCACTATTTTTTGCAGAAACGAGAATTTACGATTTTCTCGATTTTCGGTGTATGTTAGCCCACGGATTTTTTGAGAGTCAATCGACCGCCTCCGTTCGGCCCCAAATTTTGGCTGTGCACAGCCTGCGGGGCCTGGGGACGGGCGCCCTGTCATTTCGTTTGATCGGCATCACTATTTTTTGCAGAAATGACAATTTACGATTTTCTCGGTTTTCGGTGAATGTTAGCACATGAATTTCTGGAGATTCAGTCGACCGCCTCCATTTGGCCCCAAATTTTGATCGTGCGCAGCCTCCGGAGCCTGGTGACGGGCGCCCCATCAATTCGTTTGATCGGCATCACTATTTTTCGCATAAATGACAATTTACGATTTTCTCGGTTTTCAGTGAATGTTAGCCCACGGATTTCTGGAGATTTGATCGACCGCCTCCGTTCGGCCCCAAATTTTTACCGTGCGCAGCCTGCGGGGCCTGGTGACGGGCGCCCTATCAACTTGTTTGATCGGCATCACTATTTTTCGCATAAATGAGAATTTACGATTTTCTCGATTTTCGGTGTATGTTAGCCCACAGATTTTTTGAGATTTGATCGACCACCTCCGTTTGGCCCCAAATTTTGGCTGTGAGCAGCCTGCGGAGCCTGGTGACGGGCGCCCTGTCATTTCGTTTGATATGCATCACTATTTTTCGCAGAAATGAGAATTTACGATTTTCTCGATTTCCGGTGTATGTTAGCCCACGGATTTTTTGAGATTCAATCGACCGCCTCCATTCGGCCTTAAATTTTGGCTGTGCGCCGCCTGCGGGGCCCGGTGATGGGCGCCCTGTCATTTCGTTTTATCGGCATCACTATTTTTTGCAGAAATGAGAATTTACGATTTTCTCAATTTTCGGTGTATGTTAGCCCACGGATTTTTTGAGATTCAATCGACCGCCTCCGTTCGGCCCAAATTTTGGCTGTGCGCAGCCTGCGGGGCCTGGGGACGGGTGCCCTGTCATTTCGTTTGATCGGCATCACTATTTTTTGCAGAAATGACAATTTACGATTTTCTCGGTTTTCGGTGAATGTTAGCACATGAATTTCTGGAGATTCAGTCGACCGCCTCCGTTTGGCCCCAAATTTTGACCGTGCGCAGCCTGCGGAGCCTGGTGACGGGCTCCCTATCAATTCGTTTGATCGGCATCACTATTTTTTGCAGAAATGAGAATTTACGATTTTCTCAATTTTCGGTGTATGTTAGCCCACGGATTTTTTGAGATTCAATCGACCGCCTCCGTTCGGCCCAAATTTTGGCTGTGCGCAGCCTGCGGGGCCTGGGGACGGGTGCCCTGTCATTTCGTTTGATCGGCATCACTATTTTTTGCAGAAATGACAATTTACGATTTTCTCGGTTTTCGGTGAATGTTAGCACATGAATTTCTGGAGATTCAGTCGACCGCCTCCGTTTGGCCCCAAATTTTGACCGTGCGCAGCCTGCGTAGCCTGGTGACGGGCTCCCTATCAATTCGTTTGATCGGCATCACTATTTTTCGCATAAATGACAATTTACGATTTTCTCGATTTTCGGTAAATGTTAGCCCACGGATTTCTGGAGATTTGATCGACCGCCTCCGTTCGGCCCCAAATTTTTACCGTGCGCAGCCTACGGGGCCTGGTGACGGGCGCCCTATCAACTCGTTTGATCGGCATCACTATTTTTTGCATAAATGAGAATTTACGATTTTCTCGATTTTCGGTGTATGTTAGCCCACGGATTTTTTGAGATTCAATCGACCGCCTCCTTTCGGCCCCAAATTTTGGCTGTGCGCAGCCTGCGGGGCCTGGGGACGGGCGCCCTGTCATTTCGTTTGATCGGCATCACTATTTTTTACGGAAATGACAATTTACGATTTTCTCGGTTTTCGGTGAATGTTAGCACATGAATTTCTGGAGATTCTGTCGACCGCCTCCGTTTGGCCCCAAATTTTGATCGTGCGCAGCCTGCGGAGCCTGGTGACGGGCGCCCCATCAATTCGTTTGATCGGCATCACTATTTTTCGCATAAATGACAATTTACGATTTTCTCGATTTTCGGTGAATGTTAGCCCACGGATTTCTAGAGATTTGATCGACCGCCTCCTTTCGGCCCCAAATTTTTACCGTGCGCAGCCTGCGGGGCCTGGTGACGGGCGCCCTATCAACTCGTTTGATCGGCATCACTATTTTTCGCAGAAATGACAATTTACGATTTTCTCGGTTTTCGGTGAATGGTAGCACACGGATTTCTGGAGATTTGATCGACAGTCTCCAATTGGCCCCAAATTTTGGCTGTGCGCAGCCTGCGGGGCCTGGTGACGGGCGCCCAGTCATTTCTTTTGATCGGCATTACTATTTTTCAAACAAATGACAATTTATGATTTTCTCGATTTTCGGTGTATGTTAGCCCACGGATTTTTGGAGATGTGATCGACCGTCTCCGTTTGGCCCCAAATTTTGGTCGTGCGCAGCCTGCCGGGCCTGCTGACGGGCGCCATGTCATCTCGTTTGATCGGCATCACTATTTTTCGCATAAATGAGAATTTATGATTTTCTCGATTTTCGGTGTATGTTAGCCCACGGATTTTTTGAGATTCGATCGACCGCCTCCGTTTGGCCCCAAATTTTGGCTGTGAGCAGCCTACGGAGCCTTGTGACGGGCGCCCTATCATTTCATTTGATCGGCATCACTATTTTTCGCAGAAATGAGAATTTACGATTTTCTCGATTTTCGGTGTATGTTAGCCCACGGATTTTTTGAGATTCAATTGACCGCCTCCGTTCGGCCCTAAATTTTGGCTGTGCGCCGCCTGCGAAGCCTGGTGACGGGCGACCTGTCATTTCGTTTGATCGGCATCACTATTTTTTGCAGAAATGAGAATTTACGATTTTCTCAATTTTCGGTGTATGTTAGCCCACGGATTTTTTGAGATTCAATCGACCGCCTCCGTTCGGCCCCAAATTTTGGTTGTGCGAAGCCTGCGGGGCCTGGGGACGGGCGCCCTGTCCTTTCTTTTGATCGGCATCACTATTTTTTGCAGAAATGATAATTTACGATTTTCTCGGTTTTCGGTGAATGTTAGCACATGAATTTCTGGAGATTCAGTCGACCGCCTCCGTTTGGCCCCAAATTTTGACCGTGCGCAGCCTGCGGAGCCTGTTGACGGGCTCCCTATCAATTCGTTTGATCGGCATCACTATTTTTCGCATAAATGACAATTTACGATTTTCTCGGTTTTCGGTGAATGTTAGCCCACGGATTTCTGGAGATTTGATCGACCGCCTCCGTTCGGCCCCAAATTTTTACCGTGCGCAGCCTGCGGGGCCTGGTGACGGGCGCCCTATCAACTCGTTTGATCGGCATCACTATTTTTCGCATAAATGAGAATTTACGATTTTCTCGATTTTCGTTGTATGTTAGCCTACGGATTTTTTGAGATTCAATCGACCGCCTCCGTTCGGCCCCAAATTTTGGCGGTGCACAGCCTGCGGAGCCTGGTGACGGGCGCCCTGTCATTTCGTTTGATCGGCATCACTATTTTTTGTAGAAATGACAATTTACGATTTTCTCAATTTTCGGTGTATGTTAGCCTACGGATTTTTTGAGATTCAATCGACCGCCTCCGTTCGGCCCCAAATTTTTACCGTGCGCAGCCTGCGGGGCCTGGTGACGGGCGCCCTATCAATTCGTTTGATCGGCATCACTATTTTTCGCATAAATGAGAATTTACGATTTTCTCGATTTTCGGTGTATGTTAGCCCACGGATTTTTTGAGATTTGATCGACCGCCTCCGTTTGGCCCCAAATTTTGGCTGTGAGCAGCCTACGGAGCCTTGTGACGGGCGCCCTGTCATTTCGTTTGATCGGCATCACTATTTTTCGCAGAAATGAGAATTTACGATTTTCTCGATTTTCGGTGTATGTTAGCCCACGGATTTTTTGAGATTCAATTGACCGCCTCCGTTCGGCCCTAAATTTTGGTTGTGCGCCGCCTGCGGAGCCTGGTGACGGGCGCCCTGTCATTTCATTTGATCGGCATCACTATTTTTTGCAGAAATGAGAATTTACGATTTTCTCAATTTTCGGTGTATGCCCACGGATTTTTTGAGATTCAATCGACCGCCTCCGTTCGGCCCCAAATTTTGGCTGTGCGCAGCCTGCGGGGCCTGGGGACGGGCGCCCTGTCATTTCGTTTGATCGGCATCACTATTTTTTGTAGAAATGACAATTTACGATTTTCTCGGTTTTCGGTGAATGTTAGCACATGAATTTCTGGAGATTCAGTCGACCGCCTCCGTTTGGCCCCAAATTTTGACCGTGCGCAGCCTGCGGAGCCTGGTGACGGGCGCCCTATCAATTCGTTTGATCGGCATCACAATTTTTCGCATAAATGACAATTTACGATTTTCTCGGTTTTCGGTGAATGTTAGCCCACGAATTTCTGGAGATTTGATCGACCGCCTCCGTTCGGCCCCAAATTTTTACCGTGCGCAGCCTGCAGGGCCTGGTGACGGGCGCCCTATCAACTTGTTTGATCGGCATCACTATTTTTCGCATAAATGAAATTTACGATTTTCTCGATTTTCAGTGTATGTTAGCCTACGGATTTTTTGAGATTCAATCGACCGCCTCCGTTCGGCCCCAAATTTTGGCGGTGCGCAGCCTGCGGAGCCTGGTGACGGGCGCCCTGTCATTTCGTTTGATCGGCATCACTATTTTTTGTAGAAATGACAATTTACGATTTTCTCAATTTTCGGTGTATGTTAGCCCACGGATTTTTTGAGATTCAATCGACCGCCTCCGTTCGGCCCCAAATTTTTACCGTGCGCAGCCTGCGGGGCCTGGTGACGGGCGCCCTATCAATTCGTTTGATCGGCATCACTATTTTTCGCATAAATGAGAATTTACGATTTTCTCGATTTTCGGTGTATGTTAGCCCACGGATTTTTTGAGATTTGATCGACCGCCTCCGTTTGGCCCCAAATTTTGGCTGTGAGCAGCCTACGGAGCCTTGTGACGGGCGCCCTATCATTTCATTTGATCGGCATCACTATTTTTCGCAGAAATGAGAATTTACGATTTTCTCGATTTTCGGTGTATGTTAGCCCACGGATTTTTTGAGATTCAATTGACCGCCTCCGTTCGGCCCTAAATTTTGGTTGTGCGCCGCCTGCGGAGCCTGGTGACGGGCGCCCTGTCATTTCATTTGATCGGCATCACTATTTTTTGCAGAAATGAGAATTTACGATTTTCTCAATTTTCGGTGTATGTTAGCCCACGGATTTTTTGAGATTCAATCGACCGCCTCCGTTCGGCCCCAAATTTTGGCTGTGCGCAGCCTGCGGGGCCTGGGGACGGGCGCCCTGTCATTTCGTTTGATCGGCATCACTATTTTTTGTAGAAATGACAATTTACGATTTTCTCGGTTTTCGGTGAATGTTAGCACATGAATTTCTGGAGATTCAGTCGACCGCCTCCGTTTGGCCCCAAATTTTGACCGTGCGCAGCCTGCGGAGCCTGGTGACGGGCGCCCTATCAATTCGTTTGATCGGCATCACAATTTTTCGCATAAATGACAATTTACGATTTTCTCGGTTTTCGGTGAATGTTAGCCCACGAATTTCTGGAGATTTGATCGACCGCCTCCGTTCGGCCCCAAATTTTTACCGTGCGCAGCCTGCAGGGCCTGGTGACGGGCGCCCTATCAACTTGTTTGATCAGCATCACTATTTTTCGCATAAATGAGAATTTACGATTTTCTCGATTTTCGGTGTATGTTATAGCCTACGGATTTTTTGAGATTCAATCGACCGCCTCCGTTCGGCCCCAAATTTTGGCTGTGCGCCGCCTGCGGAGCCTGGTGACGGGCGCCCTGTCATTTCGTTTGATCGGCATCACTATTTTTTGCAGAAATGAGAATTTGCGATTTTCTCAATTTTCGGTGTATGTTAGCCCACGGATTTTTTGAGATTCAATCGACCGCCTCCGTTCGGCCCCAAATTTTGGATGTGCGCCGCCTGCGGAGCCTGGTGACGGGTGCCCTGTCATTTCATTTGATCGGCATCACTATTTTTTGCAGAAATGAGAATTTACGATTTTCTCAATTTTCGGTGTATGTTAGCCCACGGATTTTTTGAGATTCAATCGACCGCCTCCGTTCGGCCCCAAATTTTCGCCGTGCGCAGCCTGCGGGGCCTGGTGACGGGCGCCCTATCAATTCGTTTGAGCGGCATCACTATTTTTCGCATAAATGAGAATTTACGATTTTCTCGATTTTCGGTGTATGTTAGCCCACGGATTTTTTGAGATTTGATCGACCGCCTCCGTTTGGCCCTTAATTTTTGGCTGTGAGCAGCCTGCGGAGCCTGGTGACGGGCGCCCTGTCATTTCGTTTGATCGGCATCACTATTTTTCGCAGAAATGAGAATTTACGATTTTCTCAATTTTCGGTGTATGTTAGCCCACGGATTTTTTGAGATTCAATCGACCGCCTCCGTTCGGCCCTAAATTTTGGCTGTGCGCCGGCTGCGGGGCCCGGTGACGGGCGCCCTGTCATTTCGTTTGATTGGCATCACTATTTTTTGCAGAAATGAGAAATTACGATTTTCTCAATTTTCGGTGTATGTTAGCCCACGGATTTTTTGAGTTTCAATCGATCGCCTCCGTTCGGCCCCAAATTTTGGCTGTACGCAGCCTGCGGGGCCTGGGGACGGGCGCCATGTCATTTCGTTTGATCGGCATCACTATTTTTTGCAGAAATGACAATTTACGATTTTCTCGGTTTTCGGTGAATTTTAGCACATGAATTTCTGGAGATTCAGTCGACCGCCTCCGTTTGGCCCAAAATTTTGACCGTGCGCAGCCTGGTGACGGGCTCCCTATCAATTCGTTTGATCGGCATCATTATTTTTCGCATAAATGACAATTTACGATTTTCTCGGTTTTCGGTAAATGTTAGCCCACAGATTTCTGGAGATTTGATCGACCGCCTCCGTTCGGCCCCAAATTTTTACCGTGCGTAGCCTGCGGGGCCTGGTGACGGGCGCCCTATCAACTCGTTTGATCGGCATCACTATTTTTCGCATAAATGAGAATTTACGATTTTCTCGATTTTCGGTGTATGTTAGCCTACGGATTTTTTGAGATTCAATCGACCGCCTCCGTTTGGCCCCATGATTTTCTCGGTTTTCGGTGAATGTTAGCATATGAATTTCTGGAGATTCAGTCGACCGCCTCCGTTTGGCCCCAAATTTTGATCGTGCGCAGCCTGGTGACGGGCTCCCTATCAATTCGTTTGATCGGCATCACTATTTTTCGCATAAATGACAATTTACAATTTTCTCGGTTTTCGATAAATGTTAGGCCACGGATTTCTGGAGATTTGATCGACCGCCTCCGTTCGGCCCCAAATTTTTACCGTGCGCAGCCTGCGGGGCCTGGTGACGGGCGCCCTATCAACTCGTTTGATCGGCATCACTATTTTTCGCATAAATGAGAATTTACGATTTTCTCGATTTTCGGTGTATGTTAGCCCACGGATTTTTTGAGATTCAATCGACCGCCTCCGTTCGGCCCCAAATTTTGGCTGTGCGCAGCCTGCGGGGCCTGGGGACGGGCGCCCTGTCATTTCGTTTGATCGGCATCACTATGTTTTGCAGAAATGACAATTTACGATTTTCTCGGTTTTCGGTGAATGTTAGCACATGAATTTCTGGAGATTCAGTCGACCGCCTCCGTTTGGCACCAAATTTTGACCGTGCACAGCCTGGTGACGGGCCCCCCATCAATTCGTTTGATCGGCATCACTATTTTTCGCATAAATGACAATTTACGATTTTCTCGGTTTTCGGTGAATGTTAGCCCACGGATTTCTGGAGATTTGATCGACCGCCTCCGTTTGGCCCCAAATTTTTACCGTGCGCAGCCTGTGGGGCCTGGTGACGGGCGCCCTATCAACTCGTTTGATCGGCTTCACTATTTTTCGCATAAATGAGAATTTACGATTTTCTCGATTTTCGGTGTATGTTAGCCCACGGATTTTTTGAGATTTGATCGACCGCCTCCGTTTGGCCCCAAATTTTGGCTGTGAGCAGCCTGCGGAGCCTGGTGACGAGCACCCTGTCATTTCGTTTGATCGGCATCACTATTTTTCGCAGAAATGAGAATTTACGATTTTCTCAATTTTCGGTGTATGTTAGCCCACAGATTTTTTGAGATTCAATCGACCGCCTCCGTTCGGCCCTAAATTTTGGCTGTGCGCCGCCTGCGGAGCCTGGTGACGGGCGCCCTGTCATTTCGTTTGATCGGCATCACTATTTTTTGCAGAAATGAGAATTTACGATTTTCTCAATTTTCGGTGTATGTTAGCCCACGGATTTTTTGAGATTCAATCGACCGCCTCCGTTCGGCCCCAAATTTTGGCTGTGCGCAGCCTGCGGGGCCTGGGGACGGGCGCCCTGTCATTTCGTTTGATCGGCATCACTATTTTTTGCAGAAATGACAATTTACGATTTTCTCGGTTTTCGGTGAATGTTAGCACATGAATTTTTGAAGATTCAGTCGACCGCCTCCGTTTGGCCCCAAATTTTGACCGTGCGCAGCCTGCGGAGCCTGGTGACGGGCTCCCTATCAATTCGTTTGATCGGCATCACTATTTTTCGCATAAATGACAATTTATGATTTTCTCGGTTTTCGGTAAATGTTAGCCCACAGATTTCTGGAGATTTGATCGACCGCCTCCGTTCGGCCCCAAATTTTTACCGTGCGCAGCCTGCGGGGCCTGGTGACGGGCACCCTATCAACTCGTTTGATCGGCATCACTATTTTTCGTAGAAATGACAATTTACGATTTTCTCGGTTTTCGGTGAATGGTAGCACACGGATTTCTGGAGATTTGATCGACAGTCTCCAATTGGCCCCAAATTTTGGCTGTGCGCAGCCTGCGGGGCCTGGTGACGGGCGCCCAATCATTTCTTTTGATCAGCATTACTATTTTTCAAACAAATGACAATTTATGATTTTCTCGATTTTCGGTGTATGTTAGCCCACGGATTTTTGGAGATGTGATCGACCGTCTCCGTTTGGCCCCAAATTTTGGCCGTGCGCAGCCTGCCGGGCCTGGTGACGGGCGCCATGTCATCTCGTTTGATCGGCATCACTATTTTTCGCATTAATGAGAATTTACGATTTTCTCGATTTTCGGTGTATGTTTGCCCACGGATTTTTTGAGATTCGATCGACCGCCTCCGTTTGGCCCCAAATTTTGGCTGTGAGCAGCCTGCGGAGACTGGTGACGGGCGCCCTGTCATTTCGTTTGATCGGCATCACTATTTTTCGCAGAAATGAGAATTTACGATTTTCTCGATTTTCGGTGTATGTTAGCCCACGGATTTTTTAAGATTCAATCGACCGCCTCCTTTCGGCCCCAAATTTTGGCTGTGCGCAGCCTGCGGGGCCTGGTGTCGGGCGCCCTGTCATTTCGTTTGATCGGCATCACTATTTTTTGCAGAAACAAGAATTTACGATTTTCTCAATTTTCGGTGTATGTTAGCCCATGGATTTTTTGAGATTCAATCGACCGCCTCCGTTCGGCCCTAAATTTTGGCTGTGCGCCGCCTGCGGAGCCTGGTGACGGGCGCCCTATCATTTCGTTTGATCGGCATCACTATTTTTTGCAGAAATGAGAATTTACGATTTTCTCAATTTTCGGTGTATGTTAGCCCACGGATTTTTTGAGATTCAATCGACCGCCTCCGTTCGGCCCCAAATTTTGGCTGTGCGCAGCCTGCGGGGCCTGGGGACGGGCGCCCTGTCATTTCGTTTGATCGGCATCACTATTTTTTACAGAAATGACAATTTACGATTTTCTCGGTTTTCGGTGAATGTTAGCACATGAATTTTTGAAGATTCAGTCGACCGCCTCCGTTTGGCCCCAAATTTTGACCGTGCGGAGCCTGCGGAGCCTGGTGACGGGCTCCCTATCAATTCGTTTGATCGGCATCACTATTTTTCGCATAAATGACAATTTACGATTTTCTCGGTTTTCGGTAATGTTAGCCCACAGATTTCTGGAGATTTGATCGACCGCCTCCGTTCGGCCCCAAATTTTTACCGTGCGCAGCCTGCGGGGCCTGGTGACGGGCGCCCTATCAACTCGTTTGATCGGCATCACTATTTTTCGCAGAAATGACAATTTACGATTTTCTCGGTTTTCGGTGAATGGTAGCACACGGATTTCTGGAGATTTGATCGACAATCTCCAATTGGCCCCAAATTTTGGCTGTGCGCAGCCTGCGGGGCCTGGTGACGGGCGCCCAGTCATTTCTTTTTATCGGCATTACTATTTTTCAAACAAATGACAATTTATGATTTTCTCGATTTTCGGTGTATGTTAGCCCACGGATTTTTGGAGATGTGATCGACCGTCTCCGTTTGGCCCCAAATTTTGGCCGTGCGCAGCCTGCCGAGCCTGGTGACGGGTGCCATGTCATCTCGTTTGATCGGCATCACTATTTTTCGCATAAATGAGAATTTACGATTTTCTCGATTTTCGGTGTATGTTAGCCCACGGATTTTTTGAGATTCGATCGACCGCCTCCGTTTGGCCCCAAATTTTGGCTGTGAGCAGCCTGCGGAGACTGGTGACAGGCGCCCTGTCATTTCGTTTGATCGGCATCACTATTTTTCACAGAAATGAGAATTTACGATTTTCTCGATTTTCGGTGTATGTTAGCCCACGGATTTTTTGAGATTCAATCGACCGCCTCCTTTCGGCCCCAAATTTTGGCTGTGCGCAGCCTGCGGGGCCTGGTGTCGGGCGCCCTGTCATTTCGTTTGATCGGCATCACTATTTTTTGCAGAAACAAGAATTTACGATTTTCTCAATTTTCGGTGTATGTTAGCCCACGGATTTTTTGAGATTCAATCGACCGCCTCCGTTCGGCCCCAAAGTTTGGCTGTGCGCAGCCTGCGGGGCCTGGGGACGGGCGCCCTGTCATTTCGTTTGATCGGCATCACTATTTTTTGCAGAAATGACAATTTACGATTTTCTCGGTTTTCGGTGAATGTTAGCACATGAATTTCTGGAGATTCAGTCGACCGCCTCCGTTTGGCCCCAAATTTTGACCGTGCGCAGCCTGCGGAGCCTGGTGACGGGCTCCCTATCAATTCGTTTGATCGGCATCACTATTTTTCGCATAAATGACAATTTACGATTTTCTCGGTTTTCGGTAAATGTTAGCCCACGGATTTCTGGAGATTTGATCGACCGCCTCCATTCAGCCCCAAATTTTTACCGTGCGCAGCCTGCGGGGCCTGGTGACGGGCGCCCTATCAACTCGTTTGATCGGCATCACTATTTTTTGCATAAATGAGAATTTACGATTTTCTCGATTTTCGGTGTATGTTAGCCCACGGATTTTTTGAGATTTAATCGACCGCCTACTTTCGGCCCCAAATTTTGGCTGTGCGCAGCCTGCGAGGCCTGGGGACGGGCGCCCTATCATTTCGTTTGATCGGCATCACTATTTTTTGCAGAAATGACAATTTACGATTTTCTCGGTTTTCGGTGAATGTTAGCACATGAATTTCTGGAGATTCAGTCGACCGCCTCCGTTGGGCCCCAAATTTTGATCGTGCGCAGCCTGCGGAGCCTGGTGACGGGCGCCCCATCAATTCGTTTGATCGGCATCACAATTTTTCGCATAAATGACAATTTACGATTTTCTCGGTTTTCGGTGAATGTTAGCCCACGAATTTCTGGAGATTTGATCGACCGCCTCTGTTCGGCCCCAAATTTTGGCTGTGCGCAGCCTGCGGGGCCTGGGGACGGGCGCCCTGTCATTTCGTTTGATCGGCATCACTATGTTTTGCAGAAATGATAATTTACGATTTTCTCGGTTTTCGGTGAATGTTAGCACATGAATTTCTGGAGATTCAGTCGACCGCCTCCGTTTGGCCCCAAATTTTGATCGTGCGCAGCCTGCGGAGCCTGGTGACGGGCCCCCCATCAATTCGTTTGATCGGCATCACTATTTTTCGCATAAATGACAATTTACGATTTTCTCGGTTTTCGGTGAATGTTATCCCACGGATTTCTGGAGATTTGCTCGACCGCCTCCGTTCGGCCCCAAATTTTTACCGTGCGCAGCCTGCGGGGCCTGGTGACGGGCGCCCTATCAACTCGTTTGATCGGCTTCACTATTTTTCGCATAAATGAGAATTTACGATTTTCTCGATTTTCGGTGTATGTTAGCCCACGGATTTTTTGAGATTTGATCGACCGCCTCCGTTTGGCCCCAAATTTTGGCTGTGAGCAGCCTGCGGAGCCTGGTGACGGGCGCCCTGT
Organism: Datura wrightii; assembly: GCA_035772735.1. NCBI lineage: Eukaryota > Viridiplantae > Streptophyta > Magnoliopsida > Solanales > Solanaceae > Datura > Datura wrightii. The sequence goes on along the minus strand of JASDFA010000018.1, from coordinate 200,567,883 downwards.
CATTTCGTTTGATCGGCATCACTATTTTTCGCAGAAATGAGAATTTACGATTTTCTCAATTTTCGGTGTATGTTAGCCCACAGATTTTTTGAGATTCAATCGACCGCCTCCGTTCGGCCCTAAATTTTGGCTGTGCGCCGAATGCGGAGCCTGGTGACGGGCGCCCTGTCATTTCGTTTGATCGGCATCACTATTTTTTGCAGAAATGAGAATTTACGATTTTTTCAATTTTCGGTGTATGTTAGCCCACGGATTTTTTGAGATTCAATCGACCGCCTCCGTTCGGCCCCAAATTTTGGCTGTGCGCAGCCTGCGGGGCCTGGGGACGGGCGCCCTGTCATTTCGTTTGATCGACATCACTATTTTTTGCAGAAATGACAATCTACGATTTTCTCGGTTTTCGGTGAATGTTAGCACATGAATTTCTGGAGATTCAGTCGACAGCATCCGTTTGGCCCCAAATTTTGACCGTGCGCAGCCTGGTGACGGGCGCCCTATCAATTCATTTGAGCGGCATCACTATTTTTCGCATAAATGACAATTTACGATTTTCTCGGTTTTCGGTGAATGTTAGCCCACGGATTTCTGGAGATTTGATCGACCGCCTCCGTTCGGCCCCAAATTTTTACCGTGCGTAGCCTGCGGGGCCTGGTGACGGGCGCCCTATCAACTCGTTTGATCGGCATCACTATTTTTCGCATAAATGAGAATTTACGATTTTTTCGATTTTCGGTGTATGTTAGCCTACGGATTTTTTGAGATTCAATCGACCGCCTCCGTTCGGCCCCAAATTTTGGCTGTGCGCAGCCTGCGGAGCCTGGTGACGGGCGCCCTGTCATTTCGTTTGATCGGCATCACTATTTTTTGCAGAAATGACAATTTACGATTTTCTCAATTTTCGGTGTATGTTAGCCCACGGATTTTTTGAGATTCAATCGACCGCCTCCGTTCGGCCCCAAATTTTTACCGTGCGCAGCCTGCGGGGCCTGGTGACGGGCGCCCTATCAATTCGTTTGATCGGCATCACTATTTATCGCATAAATGAGAATTTACGATTTTCTCGATTTTCGGTGTATGTTAGCCCACGGATTTTTTGAGATTTGATCGACCGCCTCCGCTTGGCCTCAAATTTTGGCTGTGCGCAGCCTGCGGGGCCTGGTGACGGGCGCCCTGTCATTTCGTTTGATCCGCTGTTACACCCCGTAAATTTCTAGCATATAGATGGCCTATTCGCGTGTTGGTTAAGAGTATTTGAAATACATACATGCTAGAAAAAGGCACGGGGAAATATCGGACAAGCGGCAAGTCGGCGCGTCGCAAGGCAAAATGCGACTTATAAAACACAATCTAGGAATGCGAATTATAAATCGCATTCCGGAAATACGACTTATAAATCGCATTCCTGAAATGCGACTTATAAGTCGCATTCCCTGAATGCGATTTATTGTTTCTATTATATATAAGCCCTACTTCGGTTTTAAATCAATTCATTACGGTAATCAGTAAAGAATCAGTATAGTACAGAAAGAAATCAGAATTTAGATAGTCCTACCATTTCGTTTGATCGGTATCACTATTTTTTGCATAAACGAGAATTTACGATTTTCGCGATTTTTGGTATGTGTTAGCTCTTTATTAACAAAATAAGAACTGCCGAGATGCAAGTCTTTTGATGAGATCTTACATAATGTTGTTAAAACTGTAATATAATCGACGGAAAAATAGTTTATTAGAGGCATATTATATAAATGATCGTAACTTTGGGCTGGATTATCCGTTTTACGCGATTTTTTTTTTCATTTTGTGTATTTTTTCGAGATCTATCTCGACAAACTGCCGAAAGGCGGTTTGGCCGAGCCATTTTTCTAAAATATGCCTCTATCGCACTCATTTCAACATATTTCCCAATATGGTTGACAATTTTAATTTAAAAACTGGTCCTAACGACCCACCACAACCGACACCACCATGGCAAGCGACCATGGTAGGCCAGCACTACCACCACTAATCTCTAGGATTTTATTTATATCATAAGGATAAGCATAGGTGTTTTAGTTTAAATTTTCTATCGCTAGGCATTCATCGATGGGCGTTGGGTCTCGACATAGGTTAGCATATGACATCCGATGTCGGCCGGTCTGTCGAGACTAGCATAGTGCGCCTATGTTGCTAACTTTCAAACTTTTCAGTGCGTGTTAGCCCACGGATTTTTCGAGATTCAATCGACCGCCTCCGTTCGCCCCCAAATTTTAGCTGTGCGCAGCCTGCGGGGCCCGGTGATGGGAGCCCTATCATTTCGTTTGATCGGCATCACTATTTTTTGCAGAAATGACAATTTACGATTTTCTCGGTTTTCGGTGAATGGTAGCACACGGATTTCTGGAGATTTGATCGACAGTCTCCAATTGGCCCCAAATTTTGGCTGTGCGCAGCCTGCGGGTCCTGGTGACGGGCGCCCAGTCATTTCTTTTGATCGGCATTACTATTTTTCAGACAAATGACAATTTACGATTTTCTCGATTTTCGGTGTATGTTAGCCCACGGATTTTTGGAGATGTGATCGACCGTCTCCGTTTGGCCCCAAAGTTTGGCCGTGCGCAGCCTGCCGGGCCTGGTGACGAGCGCCATGTCATCTCGTTTGATCGGCATCACTATTTTTCGCATAAATGAGAATTTACGATTTTCTCGATTTTCGGTGTATGTTAGCCCACGGATTTTTTGAGATTCGATCGACCGCCTCCGTTTGGCCCCAAATTTTGGCTGTGAGCAGCCTGCGGAGCCTGGTGACGGGTGCCCTGTCATTTCGTTTGATCGGCATCACTATTTTTCACAGAAATGAGAATTTACGATTTTCTCGATTTTCGGTGTATGTTAGCCCACGGATTTTTTGAGATTCAATCGACCGCCTCCGTTCGGCCCCAAATTTTGGCTGTGCGCCGCCTGCGGAGCCTGGTGACGGGCGCCCTGTCATTTCGTTTGATCGACATCACTATTTTTTGCAGAAACGAGAATTTACGATTTTCTCAATTTTCGGTGTATGTTAGCCCACGGATTTTTTGAGAGTCAATCGACCACCTCCATTCGGCCCCAAATTTTGGCTGTGCGCAGCCTACGGGGCCTGGGGACGGGCGCCCTGTCATTTCGTTTGATCGGCATCACTATTTTTTGCAGAAATGACAATTTACGATTTTCTCGGTTTTCGGTGAATGTTAGCACATGAATTTCTCGAGATTCAGTCGACCGCCTCCGTTTGGCCCCAAATTTTGATCGTGCGCAGCCTGCGGAGCCTGGTGACGGGCGCCCCAACAATTTGTTTGATCGGCATCACTATTTTTCGCATAAATGACAATTTACGATTTTCTCGGTTTTCGGTGAATGTTAGCCCACGAATTTCTGGAGATTTGATCGACCGCCTCCGTTCGGCCCTAAATTTTTACCGTGCGCAGCCTGCGGGGCCTGGTGACGGGCGCCCTATCAACTCGTTTGATCGGCATCACTATTTTTCGGATAAATGAGAATTTACGATTTTCTCGATTTTCGGTGTATGTTAGCCCACAGATTTTTTGAGATTTGATCGACCGCCTCCGTTTGGCCCCAAATTTTGGCTGTGAGCAGCCTGCGGAGCCTGGTGACGGGCGCCATGTCATTTCGTTTGATCGGCATCACTATTTTTCGTAGAAATGAGAATTTACGATTTTATCGATTTTCGGTGTATGTTAGCCCACGGATTTTTTGAGATTCAATCGACCGCCTCCGTTCGGCCCTAAATTTTGGCTGTGCGCCGCCTGCAGGGCCCGGTGACTTGCGCCCTGTCATTTCGTTTGATCGGCATCACTATTTTTTGCAGAAATGAGAATTTACGATTTTCTCAATTTTCGGTGTATGTTAGCCCACGGATTTTTTGAGATTCAATCGACCGCCTCCGTTCGGCCCCAAATTTTGGCTGTGCGCAGCCTGCGGGGCCTGGGGACGGGCGCCCTGTCATTTCGTTTGATCGGCATCACTATTTTTTGCAGAAATGACAATTTACGATTTTTTCGGTTTTCGGTGAATGTTAGCACATGAATTTCTGGAGATTCAGTCGACCGCCTCCGTTTGGCCCCAAATTTTGACCGTGCGCAGCCTGCGGAGCCTGGTGACGGGCTCCCTATCATTTCGTTTGATCGACATCACTATTTTTCGCATAAATGACAATTTACGATTTTCTCGGTTTTCGGTAAATGTTAGCCCACAGATTTCTGGAGATTTGATCGACCGCCTCCGTTCGGCCCCAAATTTTTACCGTGCGCAGCCTGCAGGGCCTGGTGACGGGCGCCCTATCAATTCGTTTGATCGGCATCACTATTTTTCGCATAAATGAGAATTTACGATTTTCTCGATTTTCGGTGTATGTTAGCCCACGGATTTTTTGAGATTCAATCGACCGCCTCCTTTCGGCCCCAAATTTTGGCTGTGCGCAGCCTGCGGGGCCTGGGGACGGGCGCCCTGTCATTTCGTTTGATCGGCATCACTATTTTTTGCAGAAATGACAATTTACGATTTTCTCGATTTTCGGTGAATGTTAGCACATGAATTTCTGGAGATTCAGTCGACCGCCTCCGTTTGGCCCCAAATTTTGATCGTGCGCAGCCTGCGGAGCCTGGTGACGGGCGCCCCATCAATTCGTCTGATCGGCATCACTATTTTTCGCATAAATGACAATTTACAATTTTCTCGGTTTTCGGTGAATGTTAGCCCACGGATTTCTGGAGATTTGATCGACCGCCTCCGTTCGGCCCCAAATTTTTACCGTGCGCAGCCTGCGGGGCCTGGTGACGGGCGCCCTATCAACTCGTTTGATCGGCATCACTATTTTTCGCATAAATGAGAATTTACGATTTTCTCGATTTTCGGTGTATGTTAGCCCACGGATTTTTTGAGATTTGATCGACCGCCTCCGTTTGGCCTCAAATTTTGGCTGTGAGCAGCCTGCGGAGCCTGGTGACGGGCGCCCTGTCATTTCGTTTGATCGGCATCACTATTTTTCGCAGAAATGAGAATTTATGATTTTCTCGATTTTCGGTGTATGTTAGCCCACGGATTTTTTGAGATTCAATCGACCGCCTCCGTTCGGCCCTAAATTTTGGCTGTGCGCCGCCTACGGGGCCCGGTGACGGGCGCCCTGTCATTTCGTTTGATCGGCATCACTATTTTTTGCAGAAATGAGAATTTACGATTTTCTCAATTTTCGGTGTATGTTAGCCCACGGATTTTTTGAGATTCAATCGACCACCTCCGTTCGGCCCCAAATTTTAGCTGTGCGCAGCCTGCGGGGCCTGGGGACGGGTGCCCTGTCATTTCGTTTGATCGGCATCACTATTTTTTGCAGAAATGACAATTTACGATTTTCTCGGTTTTCGGTGAATGTTAGCACATGAATTTCTGGAGATTCAGTCGACCGCCTCCGTTTGGCCCCAAATTTTGATCGTGCGCAGCCTGGTGACGGGCTCCCTATCAATTCGTTTGATCGGCATCACTATTTTTCGCATAAATGACAATTTACGATTTTCTCGGTTTTCGATAAATGTTAGGCCACGGATTTCTGGAGATTTGATCGACCGCCTCCGTTCGGCCCCAAATTTTTACCGTGCGCAGCCTGCGGGGCCTGGTGACGGGCGCCCTATCAACTCGTTTGATCGGCATCATTATTTTTCGCATAAATGAGAATTTACGATTTTCTCGATTTTCGGTGTATGTTAGCCCACGGATTTTTTGAGATTCAATCGACCGCCTCCGTTCGGCCCCAAATTTTAGCTGTGCGCAGCCTGCGGGGCCTGGGGACGGGCGCCCTGTCATTTCGTTTGATCGGCATCACTATGTTTTGCAGAAATGACAATTTACGATTTTCTCGATTTTCGGTGAATGTTAGCACATGAATTTCTGGAGATTCAGTCGACCGCCTCCGTTTGGCCCCAAATTTTGATTGTGCGCAGCCTGCGGAGCCTGGTGACGGGCCCCCCATCAATTCGTTTGATCGGCATCACTATTTTTCGCATAAATAACAATTTACGATTTTCTCGGTTTTCGGTGAATGTTAGCCCACGGATTTCTGGAGATTTGATCGACCGCCTCCGTTCGGCCCCAAATTTTTACCGTGCGCAGCCTGCGGGGCCTGGTGACGGGCGCCCTATCAACTCGTTTGATCGGCTTCACTATTTTTCGCATAAATGAGAATTTACGATTTTCTCGATTTTCGGTGTATGTTAGCCCACAGATTTTTTGAGATTTGATCGACCGCCTCCGTTTGGCCCCAAATTTTGGCTGTGAGCAGCCTGCGGAGCCTGGTGACGGGCGCCCTGTCATTTCGTTTGATCGACATCACTATTTTTCGCAGAAATGAGAATTTACAATTTTCTCCATTTTCGATGTATGTTAGCCCACGAATTTTTTGAGATTCAATCGACCGCCTCCGTTCGGCCCTAAATTTTGGCTGTGCGCCGCCTGCGGAGCCTGGTGACGGGCGCCCTGTCATTTCGTTTGATCGGCATCACTATTTTTTGCAGAAATGAGAATTTACGATTTTCTCAATTTTCGGTGTATGTTAGCCCACGGATTTTTTGAGATTCAATAGACCGCCTCCGTTCGGCCCCAAATTTTGGCTGTGCGCAGCCTGCGGGGCCTGGGGACGGGCGCCCTGTCATTTCGTTTGATCGGCATCACTATTTTTTGCAGAAATGACAATTTACGATTTTCTCGGTTTTCGGTGAATGTTAGCACATGAATTTTTGAAGATTCAGTCGACCGCCTCCGTTTGGCCCCAAATTTTGACCGTGCGCAGCCTGCGGAGCCTGGTGACGGGCTCCCTATCAATTCGTTTGATCGGCATCACTATTTTTCGCATAAATGACAATTTATGATTTTCTCAGTTTTCGGTAAATGTTAGCCCACAGATTTCTGGAGATTTGATCGACCGCCTCCGTTCTGCCCCAAATTTTTACCGTGCGCAGCCTGCGGGGCCTGGTGACGGGCGCCCTATCAACTCGTTTGATCGGCATCACTATTTTTCGCAGAAATGACAATTTACGATTTTCTCGGTTTTCGGTGAATGGTAGCACACGGATTTCTGGAGATTTGATCGACAGTCTCCAATTGGCCCCAAATTTTGGCTGTGCGCAGCCTGCGGGGCCTGGTGACGGGCGCCCAATCATTTCTTTTGATCGGCATTACTATTTTTCAAACAAATGACAATTTATGATTTTCTCGATTTTCGGTGTATGTTAGCCCACGGATTTTTGGAGATGTGATCGACCGTCTCCGTATGGCCCCAAATTTTGGCCGTGCGCAGCCTGCCGGGCCTGGTGACGGGCGCCATGTCATCTCGTTTGATCGGCATCACTATTTTTCGCATAAATTAGAATTTACGATTTTCTCGATTTTCGGTGTATGTTAGCCCACGGATTTTTTGAGATTCGATCGACCGCCTCCGTTTGGCCCCAAATTTTGGCTGTGAGCAGCCTGCGGAGACTGGTGACGGGCGCCCTGTCATTTCGTTTGATCGGCATCACTATTTTTCGCAGAAATGAGAATTTACGATTTTCTCGATTTTCGGTGTATGTTAGCCCACAGATTTTTTGAGATTCAATCGACCGCCTCCTTTCGGCCCCAAATTTTGGTTGTGCGCAGCCTGCGGGGCCTGGTGTCGGGCGCCCTGCCATTTCGTTTGATCGGCATCACTATTTTTTGCAGAAACAAGAATTTACGATTTTCTCAATTTTCGGTGTATGTTAGCCCATGGATTTTTTGAGATTCAATCGACCGCCTCCGTTCGGCCCTAAATTTTGGCTGTGCGCCGCCTGCGGAGCCTGGTGACGGGCGCCCTGTCATTTCGTTTGATCGGCATCACTATTTTTTGCAGAAATGAGAATTTACGATTTTCTCAATTTTCAGTGTATGTTAGCCCACGGATTTTTTGAGATTCAATCGACCGCCTCCGTTCGGCCCCAAATTTTGGCTGTGCGCAGCCTGCGGGGCCTGGGGACGGGCGCCCTGTCATTTCGTTTGATCGGCATCACTATTTTTTGCAGAAATGACAATTTACGATTTTCTCGGTTTTCGGTGAATGTTAGCACATGAATTTTTGAAGATTCAGTCGACCGCCTCCGTTTGGCCCCAAATTTTGACCGTGCGCAGCCTGCGGAGCCTGGTGACGGGCTCCCTATCAATTCGTTTGATCGGCATCACTATTTTTCGCATAAATGACAATTTATGATTTTCTCGGTTTTCGGTAAATGTTAGCCCACAGATTTCTGGAGATTTGATCGACCGCCTCCGTTCGGCCCCAAATTTTTACCGTGCGCAGCCTGCGGGGCCTGGTGACGGGCGCCCTATCAACTCGTTTGATCGGCATCACTATTTTTCGCAGAAATGACAATTTACGATTTTCTCGGTTTTCGGTGAATGGTAGCACACGGATTTCTGGAGATTTGATCGACAGTCTCCAATTGGCCCCAAATTTTGGCTGTGCGCAGCCTGCGGGGCCTGGTGACGGGCGCCAAGTCATTTCTTTTGATCGGCATTACTATTTTTCAAACAAATGACAATTTATGATTTTCTCGATTTTCGGTGTATGTTAGCCCACGGATTTTTGGAGATGTGATCGACCGTCTCCGTTTGGCCCCAAATTTTGGCCGTGCGCAGCCTGCCGGGCCTGGTGACGGGCGCCATGTCATCTCGTTTGATCGGCATCACTATTTTTCGCATAAATGAGAATTTACGATTTTCTCGATTTTCGGTGTATGTTAGCCCACGGATTTTTTGAGATTCGATCGACCGCCTCCGTTTGGCCCCAAATTTTGGCTGTGAGCAGCCTGCGGAGACTGGTGACGGGCGCCCTGTCATTTCGTTTGATCGGCATCACTATTTTTCGCAGAAATGAGAATTTACGATTTTCTCGATTTTCGGTGTATGTTAGCCCACGGATTTTTTGAGATTCAATCGACCGCCTCCGTTCGGCCCTAAATTTTGGCTGTGCGCCGCCTGCGGAGCCCGGTGACGGGCGCCCTGTCATTTCGTTTGATCGGCATCACTATTTTTTGCAGAAATGAGAATTTACGATTTTCTCAATTTTCGGTGTATGTTAGCCCACGGATTTTTTGAGATTCAATCGACCGCCTCCGTTCGGCCCCAAATTTTGGCTGTGTGCAGCCTGCGGGGCCTGGGGACGGGCGCCCTGTCATTTCGTTTGATCGGCATCACTATTTTTTGCAGAAATGACAATCTACGATTTTCTCGGTTTTCGGTGAATGTTAGCACATGAATTTTTGGAGATTCAGTCGACCGCATCCGTTTGGCCCCAAATTTTGACCGTGCGCAGCCTGGTAACGGGCGCCCTATCAATTCGTTTGATCGGCATCACTATTTTTCGCATAAATGACAATTTACGATTTTCTCGGTTTTCGGTGAATGTTAGCCCACGGATTTCTGGAGATTTGATCGACCGCCTCCGTTCGGCCCCAAATTTTTACCGTGCGTAGCCTGCGGGGCCTGGGGACGGGCGCCCTGTCATTTCGTTTGATCGGCATCACTATGTTTTGCAGAAATGACAATTTACGATTTTCTCGGTTTTCGGTGAATGTTAGCACATGAATTTCTGGAGATTCAGTCGACCGCCTCCGTTTGGCCCCAAATTTTGATCGTGCGCAGCCTGCGGAGCCTGGTGACGGGCCCCCCATCAATTCGTTTGATCGGCATCACTATTTTTCTCATAAATGACAATTTACGATTTTCTCGGTTTTCGGTGAATGTTAGCCCACGAATTTCTGGAGATTTGATCGACCGCCTCCGTTCGGCCCCAAATTTTTACCGTGCGCAGCCTGCGGGGCCTGGTGACGGGCGCCCTATCAACTCGTTTGATCGGCTTCACTATTTTTCGCATAAATGAGAATTTACGATTTTCTCGATTTTCGGTGTATGTTAGCCCACGGATTTTTTGAGATTTGATCGACCGCCTCCGTTTGGCCCCAAATTTTGGCTGTGAGCAGCCTGCGGAGCCTGGTGATGGGCGCCCTGTCATTTCGTTTGATCGGCATCACTATTTTTCGCAGAAATGAGAATTTACGATTTTCTCAATTTTCGGTGTATGTTAGCCCACGGATTTTTTGAGATTCAATCGACCGCCTCCGTTCGGCCCTAAATTTTGGCTGTGCGCCGAATGCGGAGCCTGGTGACGGGCGCCCTGTCATTTCGTTTGATCGGCATAACTATTTTTTGCAGAAATGAGAATTTACGATTTTCTCAATTTTCGGTGTATGTTAGCCGACGGATTTTTTGAGATTCAATCGACCGCCTCCGTTCGGCCCCAAATTTTGGCTGTGTGCAGCCTGCGGGGCCTGGGGACGGGCGCCCTGTCATTTCGTTTGATCGGCATCACTATTTTTTGCAGAAATGACAATCTACGATTTTCTCGGTTTTCGGTGAATGTTAGCACATGAATTTTTGGAGATTCAGTCGACCGCATCCGTTTGGCCCCAAATTTTGACCGTGCGCAGCCTGGTGACGGGCGCCCTATCAATTCGTTTGATCGGCATCACTATTTTTCGCATAAATGACAATTTACGATTTTCTCGGTTTTCGGTGAATGTTAGCCCACGGATTTCTGGAGATTTGATCGACCGCCTCCGTTCGGCCCCAAATTTTTACCGTGCGTAGCCTGCGGGGCCTGGTGACGGGCGCCCTATCAACTCGTTTGATCGGCATCACTATTTTTCGCATAAATGAGAATTTACGATTTTCTCGATTTTCGGTGTATGTTAGCCTACGGATTTTTTGAGATTCAATCGACCGCCTCCGTTCGGCCCCAAATTTTGGCTGTGCGCAGCCTGCGGAGCCTGGTGACGGGCGCCCTGTCATTTCGTTTGATCGGCATCACTATTTTTTGCAGAAATGACAATTTACGATTTTCTCAATTTTCGGTGTATGTTAGCCCATGGATTTTTTGAGATTCAATCGACCGCCTCCGTTCGGCCCCAAATTTTGGCTGTGCGCAGCCTGCGGAGCCTGGTGACGGGCGCCCTGTCATTTCGTTTGATCGGCATCACTATTTTTTGTAGAAATGACAATTTACGATTTTCTATATTTTCGGTGTATGTTAGCCCACGGATTTTTTGAGATTCAATCGACCGCCTCCGTTCGGCCCCAAATTTTTACCGTGCGCAGCCTGCGGGGCCTGGTGATGGGCGCCCTATCAATTCGTTTGATCGGCATCACTATTTATCGCATAAATGAGAATTTACGATTTTCTCGATTTTCGGTGTATGTTAGCCCACGGATTTCTTGAGATTTGATCGACCGCCTCCGTTTGGCCTCAAATTTTGGCTGTGCGCAGCCTGCGGGGCCTGGTGACGGGCGCCCTGTCATTTCGTTTGATCCGCTGTTACACCCCGTAAATTTCTAGCATATAGATGGCCTATTCGCGTGTTGGTTAAGAGTATTTGAAATACATACATGCTAGAAAAAGGCACGGGGAAATATCGGACAAGCGGCAAGTCGGCGCGTCGCAAGGCAAAATGCGACTTATAAAACGCAATCTAGGAATGCGAATTATAAATCGCATTCTGTAATTGCGACTTATAAATCGCATTCCTGAAATGCGACTTATAAGTCGCATTCCCTGAATGCGATTTATTGTTTCTATTATATATAAGCCCCACTTCGGTTTTAAATCAATTCATTACGGTAATCAGTAAAGAATCAGTATAGTACAGAAAGAAATCAGAATTTAGATAGTCCTACCATTTCGTTTGATCGGTATCACTATTTTTTGCATAAACGAGAATTTACGATTTTCGCGATTTTTGGTATGTGTTAGCTCTTTATTAACAAAATAAGAACTGCCGAGATGCAAGTCTTTTGATGAGATCTTACATAATGTTGTTAAAACTGTAATATAATCGACGGAAAAATAGTTTATTAGAGGCATATTATATAAATGATCGTAACTTTTGGCTGGATTATCCGTTTTACGCGTTTTTTTTTCATTTTGTGTATTTTTTCGAGATCTATCTCGACAAACTGCCGAAAGGCGGTTTGGCCGAGCCATTTTTCTAAAATATGCCTCTATCGCACTCATTTCAACATATTTCCCAATATGGTTGACAATTTTAATTTAAAAACTGGTCCTAACGACCCACCACAACCGACACCACCATGGCAAGCGACCATGGTAGGCCAGCACTACCACCACTAATCTCTAGGATTTTATTTATATCATAAGGATAAGCATAGGTGTTTTAGTTTAAATTTTCTATCGCTGGGCATTCATCGATGGGCGTTGGGTCTCGACATAGGTTAGCATATGACATCCGATGTCGGCCGGTCTGTCGAGACTAGCATAGTGCGCCTATGTTGCTAACTTTCAAACTTTTCAGTGCGTGTTAGCCCACAGATTTTTCGAGATTCAATCGACCGCCTCCGTTCGGACCCAAATTTTAGTTGTGCGCAGCCTGCGGGGCCCGGTGATGGGAGCCCTATCATTTCGTTTGATCGGCATCACTATTTTTTGCAGAAATGACAATTTACGATTTTCTCGGTTTTCGGTGAATGGTAGCACACGGATTTCTGGAGATTTGATCGACAGTCTCCAATTGGCCCCAAATTTTGGCTGTGCGCAGCCTGCGGGGCCTGATGACGGGCGCCCAGTCATTTCTTTTGATCGGCATTACTATTTTTCAGACAAATGACAATTTACGATTTTCTCGATTTTCGGTGTATGTTAGCCCACAGATTTTTGGAGATGTGATCAACCGTCTCCGTTTGGCCCCAAATTTTGGCCGTGCGCAGCCTGCCGGGCCTGGTGACGGGCGCCATGTCATCTCGTTTGATCGGCATCACTATTTTTCGCATAAATGAGAATTTACGATTTTCTCGATTTTCGGTGTATGTTAGCCCACGGATTTTTTGAGATTCGATCGACCGCCTCCGTTTGGCCCCAAATTTTGGCTGTGAGCAGCCTGCGGAGCCTGGTGACGGGCGCCCTGTCATTTCGTTTGATCGGCATCACTATTTTTCACAGAAATGAGAATTTACGATTTTCTCGATTTTCGGTGTATGTTAGCCCACGGATTTTTTGAGATTCAATCGACCGCCTCCGTTCGGCCCCAAATTTTGGCTGTGCGCCGCCTGCGGAGCCTGGTGACGGGCGCCCTGTCATTTCGTTTGATCGGCATCACTATTTTTTGCAGAAACGAGAATTTACGATTTTCTCAATTTTCGGTGTATGTTAGCCCACGGATTTTTTGAGAGTCAATCGACCGCCTCCATTCGGCCCCAAATTTTGGCTGTGCGCAGCCTACGGGGCCTGGGGACGGGCGCCCTGTCATTTCGTTTGATCGGCATCACTATTTTTTGCAGAAATGACAATTTACGATTTTCTCGGTTTTCGGTGAATGTTAGCACATGAATTTCTCGAGATTCAGTCGACCGCCTCCGTTTGGCCCCAAATTTTGATCGTGCGCAGCCTGCGGAGCCTGGTGACGGGCGCCCCATCAATTCGTTTGATCGGCATCACTATTTTTCGCATAAATGACAATTTACGATTTTCTCGGTTTTCGGTGAATGTTAGCCCACGGATTTCTGGAGATTTGATCGACCGCCTCCGTTCGGCCCTAAATTTTTACCGTGCACAGCCTGCGGGGCCTGGTGACGGGCGCCCTATCAACTCGTTTGATCGGCATCACTATTTTTCGCATAAATGAGAATTTACGATTTTCTCGATTTTCGGTGTATGTTAGCCCACGGATTTTTTGAGATTTGATCGACCGCCTCCGTTTGGCCCCAAATTTTGGCTGTGAGCAGCCTGCGGAGCCTGGTGACGGGCGCCATGTCATTTCGTTTGATCGGCATCACTATTTTTCGCAGAAATGAGAATTTACGATTTTATCGATTTTCGGTGTATGTTAGCCCACGGATTTTTTGAGATTCAATCGACCGCCTCCGTTCGGCCCTAAATTTTGGCTGTGCGCCACCTGCGGGGCCCGGTGACTTGCGCCCTGTCATTTCGTTTGATCGGCATCACTATTTTTTGCAGAAATGAGAATTTACGATTTTCTCAATTTTCGGTGTATGTTAGCCCACGGATTTTTTGAGATTCAATCGACCGCCTCCGTTCGGCCCCAAATTTTGGCTGTGCGCAGCCTGCGGAGCCTGGGGACGGGCGCCCTGTCATTTCGTTTGATCGGCATCACTATTTTTTGCAGAAATGACAATTTACGATTTTCTCGGTTTTCGGTGAATGTTAGCACATGAATTTCTGGAGATTCAGTCGACCGCCTCCGTTTGGCCCCAAATTTTGACCGTGCGCAGCCTGCGGAGCCTGGTGACGGGCTCCCTATCATTTCGTTTGATCGGCATCACTATTTTTCGCATAAATGACAATTTACGATTTTCTCGGTTTTCGGTAAATGTTAGCCCACAGATTTCTGGAGATTTGATCGACCGCCTCCGTTCGGCCCCAAATTTTTACCGTGCGCAGCCTGCAGGGCCTGGTGACGGGCGCCCTATCAACTCGTTTGATCGGCATCACTATTTTTCGCATAAATGAGAATTTACGATTTTCTCGATTTTCGGTGTATGTTAGCCCACGGATTTTTTGAGATTCAATCGACCGCCTCCTTTCGGCCCCAAATTTTGGCTGTGCGCAGCCTGCGGGGCCTGGGGACGGGTGCCCTGTCATTTCGTTTGATCGGCATCACTATTTTTTGCTGAAATGACAATTTACGATTTTCTCGATTTTCGGTGAATGTTAGCACATGAATTTCTGGAGATTCAGTCGACCGCCTCCGTTTGGCCCCAAATTTTGATCGTGCGCAGCCTGCGGAGCCTGGTGACGGGCGCCCCATCAATTCGTTTGATCGGCATCACTATTTTTCGCATAAATGACAATTTACAATTTTCTCGGTTTTCGGTGAATGTTAGCCCACGGATTTCTGGAGATTTGATCGACCGCCTCCGTTCGGCCCCAAATTTTTACCGTGCGCAGCCTGCGGGGCCTGGTGACGGGCGCCCTATCAACTCGTTTGATCGGCATCACTATTTTTCGCATAAATGAGAATTTACGATTTTCTCGATTTTCGGTGTATGTTTGCCCACGGATTTTTTGAGATTTGATCGACCGCCTCCGTTTGGCCTCAAATTTTGGCTGTGAGCAGCTTGCGGAGCCTGGTGATGGGCGCCCTGTCATTTCGTTTGATCGGCATCACTATTTTTCGCAGAAATGAGAATTTATGATTTTCTCGATTTTCGGTGTATGTTAGCCCACGGATTTTTTGAGATTCAATCGACCGCCTCCGTTCGGCCCTAAATTTTGGCTGTGCGCCGCCTGCGGGGCCCGGTGACGGGCGCCCTGTCATTTCGTTTGATCGGCATCACTATTTTTTGCAGAAATGAGAATTTACGATTTTCTCAATTTTCGGTGTATGTTAGCCCACGGATTTTTTGAGATTCAATCGACCACCTCCGTTCGGCCCCAAATTTTAGCTGTGCGCAGCCTGCGGGGCCTGGGGACGGGTGCCCTGTCATTTCATTTGATCGGCATCACTATTTTTTGCAGAAATGACAATTTACGATTTTCTCGGTTTTCGGTGAATGTTAGCACATGAATTTCTGGAGATTCAGTCGACCGCCTCCGTTTGGCCCCAAATTTTGATCGTGCGCAGCCTGGTGACGGGCTCCCTATCAATTCGTTTGATCGGCATCACTATTTTTCGCATAAATGACAATTTACGATTTTCTCGGTTTTCGATAAATGTTAGGCCACGGATTTCTGGAGATTTGATCGACCGCCTCCGTTCGGCCCCAAATTTTTACCGTGCGCAGCCTGCGGGGCTTGGTGACGGGCGCCCTATCAACTCGTTTGATCGGCATCATTATTTTTCGCATAAATGAGAATTTACGATTTTCTCGATTTTCGGTGTATGTTAGCCCACGGATTTTTTGAGATTCAATCGACCGCCTCCGTTCGGCCCCAGATTTTGGCTGTGCGCAGCCTGCGGTGCCTGGGGACGGGCGCCCTGTCATTTCGTTTGATCGGCATCACTATGTTTTGCAGAAATGACAATTTACGATTTTCTCGATTTTCGGTGAATGTTAGCACATGAATTTCTGGAGATTCAGTCGACCGCCTCCGTTTGGCCCCAAATTTTGATCGTGCGCAGCCTGCGGAGCCTGGTGACGGGCCCCCCATCAATTCGTTTGATCGGCATCACTATTTTTCGCATAAATAACAATTTACGATTTTCTCGGTTTTCGGTGAATGTTAGCCCACGGATTTCTGGAGATTTGATCGACCGCCTCCGTTCGGCCCCAAATTTTGGCTGTGAGCAGCCTGCGGAGACTGGTGACGGGCGCCCTGTCATTTCGTTTGATCGGCATCACTATTTTTCGCAGAAATGAGAATTTACGATTTTCTCGATTTTCGGTGTATGTTAGCCCACGGATTTTTTGAGATTCAATCGACCGCCTCCTTTCGGCCCCAAATTTTGGTTGTGCGCAGCCTGCGGGGCCTGGTGTCGGGTGCCCTGTCATTTCGTTTGATCGGCATCACTATTTTTTGCAGAAACAAGAATTTACGATTTTCTCAATTTTCGGTGTATGTTAGCCCATGGATTTTTTGAGATTCAATCGACCGCCTCCGTTCGGCCCTAAATTTTGGCTGTGCGCCGCCTGCGGAGCCTGGTGACGGGCGCCCTGTCATTTCGTTTGATCGGCATCACTATTTTTTGCAGAAATGAGAATTTACGATTTTCTCAATTTTCAGTGTATGTTAGCCCACGGATTTTTTGAGATTCAATCGACCGCCTCCGTTCGGCCCCAAATTTTGGCTGTGCGCAGCCTGCGGGGCCTGGGGACGGGCGCCCTGTCATTTCGTTTGATCGGCATCACTATTTTTTGCAGAAATGACAATTTACGATTTTCTCGGTTTTCGGTGAATGTTAGCACATGAATTTTTGAAGATTCAGTCGACCGCCTCCGTTTGGCCCCAAATTTTGACCGTGCCCAGCCTGCGGAGCCTGGTGACGGGCTCCCTATCAATTCGTTTGATCGGCATCACTATTTTTCGCATAAATGACAATTTATGATTTTCTCGGTTTTCGGTAAATGTTAGCCCACAGATTTCTGGAGATTTGATCGACCGCCTCCGTTCGGCCCCAAATTTTTACCGTGCGCAGCCTGCGGGGCCTGGTGACGGGCGCCCTATCAACTCGTTTGATCGGCATCACTATTTTTCGCAGAAATGACAATTTATGATTTTCTCGGTTTTCGGTGAATGGTAGCACACGGATTTCTGGAGATTTGATCGACAGTCTCCAATTGGCCCCAAATTTTGGCTGTGCGCAGCCTGCGGGGCCTGGTGACGGGCGCCCAGTCATTTCTTTTGATCGGCATTACTATTTTTCAAACAAATGACAATTTATGATTTTCTCGATTTTCGGTGTATGTTAGCCCACGGATTTTTGGAGATGTGATCGACCGTCTCCGTTTGGCCCCAAATTTTGGCCGTGCGCAGCCTGCCGGGCCTGGTGACGGGCGCCATGTCATCTCGTTTGATCGGCATCACTATTTTTTGCATAAATGAGAATTTACGATTTTCTCGATTTTCGGTGTATGTTAGCCCACAGATTTTTTGAGATTCGATCGACCGCCTCCGTTTGGCCCCAAATTTTGGCTGTGAGCAGCCTGCGGAGACTGGTGACGGGCGCACTGTCATTTCGTTTGATCGGCATCACTATTTTTCACAGAAATGAGAATTTACGATTTTCTCGATTTTCGGTGTATGTTAGCCCACGGATTTTTTGAGATTCAATCGACCGCCTCCGTTCGGCCCTAAATTTTGGCTGTGCGCCGCCTGCGGAGCCCGGTGACGGGCGCCCTGTCATTTCGTTTGATCGGCATCACTATTTTTTGCAGAAATGGGAATTTACGATTTTCTCAATTTTCGGTGTATGTTAGCCCACGGATTTTTTGAGATTCAATAGACCGCCTCCGTTCGGCCCCAAATTTTGGCTGTGCGCAGCCTGCGGGGCCTAGGGACGGGCGCCCTATCATTTCGTTTGATCGGCATCACTATTTTTTGCAGAAATGACAATTTACGATTTTCTCGGTTTTCGGTGAATGTTAGCACATGAATTTTTGAAGATTCAGTCGACCGCCTCCGTTTGGCCCCAAATTTTGACCGTGCGCAGCCTGGTGACGGGCTCCCTATCAATTCGTTTGATCGGCATCACTATTTTTCGCATAAATGACAATTTATGATTTTCTCGGTTTTCGGTAAATGTTAGCCCACCGATTTCTGGAGATTTGATCGACCGCCTCCGTTCGGCCCCAAATTTTTACCGTGCGCAGCCTGCGGGGCCTGGTGACGGGCGCCCTATCAACTCGTTTGATCGGCATCACTATTTTTCGCAGAAATGACAATTTAAGATTTTCTCGGTTTTCGGTGAATGGTAGCACACGGATTTCTGGAGATTTGATCGACAGTCTCCAATTGGCCCCAAATTTTGGCTGTGCGCAGCCTGCGGGGCCTGGTGACGGGCGCCCAATCATTTCTTTTGATCGGCATTACTATTTTTCAAACAAATGACAATTTATGATTTTCTCGATTTTCGGTGTATGTTAGCCCACGGATTTTTGGAGATGTGATCGACCGTCTCCGTTTGGCCCCAAATTTTGGCCGTGCGCAGCCTGTCGGGCCTGGTGACGGGCGCCATGTCATCTCGTTTGATCGGCATCACTATTTTTCGCATAAATGAGAATTTACGATTTTCTCGATTTTCGGTGTATGTTAGCCCACGGATTTTTTGAGATTCGATCGACCGCCTCCGTTTGGCCCCAAATTTTGGCTGTGAGCAGCCTGCGGAGACTGGTGACGGGCGCCCTGTCATTTCGTTTGATCGGCATCACTATTTTTCGCAGAAATGAGAATTTACGATTTTCTCGATTTTCGGTGTATGTTAGCCCACGGATTTTTTGAGATTCAATCGACTGCCTCCTTTCGGCCCCAAATTTTGGTTTTGCGCAGCCTGCGGGGCCTGGTGTCGGGTGCCCTGTCATTTCGTTTGATCGGCATCACTATTTTTTGCAGAAACAAGAATTTACGATTTTTCTCAATTTTCGGTGTATGTTAGCCCATGGATTTTTTGAGATTCAATCGACCGCCTCCGTTCGGCCCTAAATTTTGGCTGTGCGCCGCCTGCGGAGCCTGGTGACGGGCGCCCTGTCATTTCGTTTGATCGGCATCACTATTTTTTGCAGAAATGAGAATTTACGATTTTCTCAATTTTCAGTGTATGTTAGCCCACGGATTTTTTGAGATTCAATCAACCGCCTCCGTTCGGCCCCAAATTTTGGCTGTGCGCAGCCTGCGGGGCCTGGGGACGGGCGCCCATGTCATTTCGTTTGATCGGCATCACTATTTTTTGCAGAAATGACAATTTACGATTTTCTCGGTTTTCGGTGAATGTTAGCACATGAATTTTTGAAGATTCAGTCGACCGCCTCCGTTTGGCCCCAAATTTTGACCGTGCCCAGCCTGCGGAGCCTGGTGACGGGCTCCCTATCAATTCGTTTGATCGGCATCACTATTTTTCGCATAAATGACAATTTATGATTTTCTCGGTTTTCGGTAAATGTTAGCCCACAGATTTCTGGAGATTTGATCGACCGCCTCCGTTCGGCCCCAAATTTTTACCGTGCGCAGCCTGCGGGGCCTGGTGACGGGCGCCCTATCAACTCGTTTGATCGGCATCACTATTTTTCGCAGAAATGACAATTTACGATTTTCTCGGTTTTCGGTGAATGGTAGCACACGGATTTCTGGAGATTTGATCGACAGTCTCCAATTGGCCCCAAATTTTGGCTGTGCGCAGCCTGCGGGGCCTGGTGACGGGCGCCCAGTCATTTCTTTTGATCGGCATTACTATTTTTCAAACAAATGACAATTTATGATTTTCTCGATTTTCGGTGTATGTTAGCCCACGGATTTTTGGAGATGTGATCGACCGTCTCCGTTTGGCCCCAAATTTTGGCCGTGCGCAGCCTGCCGGGCCTGGTGACGGGCGCCATGTCATCTCGTTTGATCGGCATCACTATTTTTCGCATAAATGAGAATTTTCGATTTTCTCGATTTTCGGTGTATGTTAGCCCACGGATTTTTTGAGATTCGATCGACCGCCTCCGTTTGGCCCCAAATTTTGGCTGTGAGCAGCCTGCGGAGACTGGTGACGGGCGCCCTGTCATTTCGTTTGATCGGCATCACTATTTTTCGCAGAAATGAGAATTTACGATTTTCTCGATTTTCGGTGTATGTTAGCCCACGGATTTTTTGAGATTCAATCGACCGCCTCCGTTCGGCCGTAAATTTTGGCTGTGCGCCGCCTGCGGAGCCCGGTGACGGGCGCCCTGTCATTTCGTTTGATCGGCATCACTAGTTTTTGCAGAAATGAGAATTTACGATTTTCTCAATTTTCGGTGTATGTTAGCCCACGGATTTTTTGAGAGTCAATCGACCGCCTCCGTTCGGCCCCAAATTTTGGCTGTGCGCAGCCTGCGGGGCCTAGGGACGGGCGCCCTGTCATTTCGTTTGATCGGCATCACTAAGTTTTGCAGAAATGACAATTTACGATTTTCTCGGTTTTCGGTGAATGTTAGCACATGAATTTCTGGAGATTCAGTCGACCGCCTCCGTTTGGCCCCAAATTTTGATCGTGCGCAGCCTGCGGAGCCTGGTGACGGGCCCCCCATCAATTCGTTTGATCGGCATCACTATTTTTCGCATAAATGACAATTTACGATTTTCTCGGTTTTCGGTAAATGTTAGCCCACGAATTTCTGGAGATTTGATCGACCGCCTCCGTTCGGCCCCAAATTTTTACCGTGCGCAGCCTGCGGGGCCTGGTGACGGGCGCCCTATCAACTCGTTTGATCGGCTTCACTATTTTTCGCATATATGAGAATTTACGATTTTCTCGATTTTCGGTGTATGTTAGCCCACGGATTTTTTGAGATTTGATCGACCGCCTCCGTTTGGCCCCAAATTTTGGCTGTGAGCAGCCTGCGGAGCCTGGTGACGGGCGCCCTGTCATTTCGTTTGATCGGCATCACTATTTTTCGCAGAAATGAGAATTAACGATTTTCTCAATTTTCGGTGTATGTTAGCCCACGGATTTTTTGAGATTCAATCGACCGCCTCCGTTCGGCCCTAAATTTTGGGTGTGCGCCGCCTGCGGAGCCTGGTGACGGGCACCCTGTCATTTCGTTTGATCGGCATCACTATTTTTTTGCAGAAATGAGAATTTACGATTTTCTCAATTTTCGGTGTATGTTAGCCCACAGATTTTTTGAGATTCAATCGACCGCCTCCGTTCGGCCCCAAATTTTGGCTGTGCGCAGCCTGCGGGGCCTGGGGACGGGCGCCCTGTCATTTCGTTTGATCGGCATCACTATTTTTTGCAGAAATGACAATCTACGATTTTCTCGGTTTTCGGTGAATGTTAGCACATGAATTTCTGGAGATTCAGTCGACCGCATCCGTTTGGCCCCAAATTTTGACCGTGCGCAGCCTGGTGACGGGCGCCCTATCAATTCGTTTGATCGGCATCACTATTTTTCGCATAAATGACAATTTACGATTTTCTCGGTTTTCGGTGAATGTTAGCCCACGGATTTCTGGAGATTTGATCGACCGCCTCCGTTCGGCCCCAAATTTTTACCGTGCACAGCCTGCAGGGCCTGGTGACGGGCGCCCTATCAACTGGTTTGATCGGCATCACTATTTTTCGCATAAATGAGAATTTACGATTTTCTCGATTTTCGGTGTATGTTAGCCTACGGATTTTTTGAGATTCAATCGACCGCCTCCGTTCGGCCCCAAATTTTGGCTGTGCGCAGCCTGCGGAGCCTGGTGACGGGTGCCCTGTCATTTCGTTTGATCGGCATCACTATTTTTTGCAGAAATGACAATTTACGATTTTCTCAATTTTCGGTGTATGTTAGCCCACAGATTTTTTGAGATTCAATCGACCGCCTCCGTTCGGCCCCAAATTTTGGCTGTGCGCAGCCTGCGGAGCCTGGTGACGGGCGCCCTGTCATTTCGTTTGATCGGCATCACTATTTTTTGCAGAAATGACAATTTACGATTTTCTCAATTTTCGGTGTATGTTAGCCCACGGATTTTTTGAGATTCAATCGACCGCCTCCGTTCGGCCCCAAATTTTTACCGTGCGCAGCCTGCGGGGCCTGGTGACGGGCGCCCTATCAATTCGTTTGATCGGCATCACTATTTATCGCATAAATGAGAATTACGATTTTCTCGATTTTCGGTGTATGTTAGCCCACGGATTTTTTGAGATTTGATCGACCGCCTCCGTTTGGCCTCAAATTTTGGCTGTGCGCAGCCTGCGGGGCCTGGTGACGGGCGCCCTGTCATTTCGTTTGATCCGCTGTTACACCCCGTAAATTTCTAGCATATAGATGGCCTATTCGCGTGTTGGTTAAGAGTATTTGAAATACATACATGCTAGAAAAAGGCACGGGGAAATATCGGACAAGCGGCAAGTCGGCGCGTCGCAAGGCAAAATGCGACTTATAAAACGCAATCTAGGAATGCGAATTATAAATCGCAATCTAGAAATGCTACTTATAAATTGCATTCCTGAAATGCGACTTATAAGTCGCATTCCCTGAATGCGATTTATTGTTTCTATTATATATAAGCCCCACTTCGGTTTTAAATCAATTCATTACGGTAATCAGTAAAGAATCAGTATAGTACAGAAAGAAATCAGAATTTAGATAGTCCTACCATTTCGTTTGATCGGTATCACTATTTTTTGCATAAACGAGAATTTACAATTTTCGCGATTTTTGGTATGTGTTAGCTCTTTATTAACAAAATAAGAACTGCCGAGATGCAAGTCTTTTGATATGATCTTACATAATGTTGTTAAAACTGTAATATAATCGACGGAAAAATAGTTTATTAGAGGCATATTATATAAATGATCGTAACTTTTGGCTGGATTATCCGTTTTACGCGATTTTTTTTTTCATTTTGTGTATTTTTTCGAGATCTATCTCGACAAACTGCCGAAAGGCGGTTTGGCCGAGCCATTTTTCTAAAATATGCCTCTATCGCACTCATTTCAACATATTTCCCAATATGGTTGACAATTTTAATTTAAAAACTGGTCCTAACGACCCACCACAACCGACACCACCATGGCAAGCGACCATGGTAGGCCAGCACTACCACCACTAATCTCTAGGATTTTATTTATATCATAAGGATAAGCATAGGTGTTTTATTTAAATTTTCTATCGCTGGGCATTCATCGATGGGCGTTGGGTCTCGACATAGGTTAGCATATGACATCCGTTGTCGGCCGGTCTGTCGAGACTAGCATAGTGCGCCTATGTTGCTAACTTTCAAACTTTTCAGTGCGTGTTAGCCCACAGATTTTTCGAGATTCAATCGACCGCCTCCGTTCGGCCCCAAATTTTAGCTGTGCGCAGCCTGCGGGGCCCGGTGATGGGAGCCCTATCATTTCGTTTGATCGGCATCACTATTTTTTGCAGAAATGACAATTTACGATTTTCTCGGTTTTCGGTGAATGGTAGCACACGGATTTCTGGAGATTTGATCGACAGTCTCCAATTGGCCCCAAATTTTGGCTGTGCGCAGCCTGCGGGGCCTGGTGACGGGCGCCCAGTCATTTCTTTTGATCGGCATTACTATTTTTCAGACAAATGATAATTTACGATTTTCTCAATTTTCGGTGTATGTTAGCCCACGGATTTTTGGAGATGTGATCGACCGTCTCCGTTTGGCCCCAAATTTTGGCCGTGCGCAGCCTGCCGGGCCTGGTGACTGGCGCCATGTCATCTCGTTTGATCGGCATCACTATTTTTCGCATAAATGAGAATTTACGATTTTCTCGATTTTCGGTGTATGTTAGCCCACGGATTTTTTGAGATTCGATCGACCGCCTCCGTTTGGCCCCAAATTTTGGCTGTGAGCAGCCTGCGGAGCCTGGTGACGGGCGCCCTGTCATTTCGTTTGATCGGCATCACTATTTTTCACAGAAATGAGAATTTACGATTTTCTCAATTTTCGGTGTATGTTAGCCCACGGATTTTTTGAGATTCAATCGACCGCCTCCGTTCGGCCCCAAATTTTGGCTGTGCGCCGCCTGCGGAGCCTGGTGACGGGCGCCCTGTCATTTCGTTTGATCGGCATCACTATTTTTTGCAGAAACGAGAATTTACGATTTTCTCAATTTTCGGTGTATGTTAGCCCACGGATTTTTTGAGAGTCAATCGACCGCCTCCATTCGGCCCCAAATTTTGGCTGTGCGCAGCCTACGGGGCCTGGGGACGGGCGCCCTGTCATTTCGTTTGATCGGCATCACTATTTTTTGCAGAAATGACAATTTACGATTTTCTCGGTTTTCGGTGAATGTTAGCACATGAATTTCTCGAGATTCAGTCGACCGCCTCCGTTTGGCCCCAAATTTTGATCGTGCGCAGCCTGCGGAGCCTGGTGACGGGCGCCCCATCAATTCGTTTGATCGGCATCACTATTTTTCGCATAAATGACAATTTACGATTTTCTCGGTTTTCGGTGAATGTTAGCCCACGGATTTCTGGAGATTTGATCGACCGCCTCCGTTCGGCCCCAAATTTTTACCGTGCGCAGCCTGCGGGGCCTGGTGACGGGCGCCCTATCAACTCGTTTGATCGGCATCACTATTTTTCGCATAAATGAGAATTTACGATTTTCTCGATTTTCGGTGTATGTTAGCCCACGGATTTTTTGAGATTTGATCGACCGCCTCCGTTTGGCCCCAAATTTTGGCTGTGAGCAGCCTGCGGAGCCTGGTGACGGGCGCCATGTCATTTCGTTTGATCGGCATCACTATTTTTCGCAGAAATGAGAATTTACGATTTTATCGATTTTCGGTGTATGTTAGCCCACGGATTTTTTGAGATTCAATCGACCGCCTCAGTTCGGCCCTAAATTTTGGCTGTGCGCCGCCTGCGAGGCCCGGTGACGGGCGCCCTGTCATTTCGTTTGATCGGCATCATTATTTTTTGCAGAAATGAGAATTTACAATTTTCTCAATTTTCGGTGTATGTTAGCCCACGGATTCTTTGAGATTCAATCGACCGCCTCCGTTCGGCCCCAAATTTTGGCTGTGCGCAGCCTGCGGGGCCTGGGGACGGGCGCCTTGTCATTTCGTTTGATCGGCATCACTATTTTTTGCAGAAATGACAATTTACGATTTTCTCGGTTTTCGGTGAATGTTAGCACATGAATTTCTGGAGATTCAGTCGACCGCCTCCGTTTGGCCCCAAATTTTGACCGTACGCAGCCTGGTGACGGGCTCCCTATCAATTCGTTTGATCGGCATCACTATTTTTCGCATAAATGACAATTTACGATTTTTGTCGGTTTTCGGTAAATGTTAGCCCACAGATTTCTGGAGATTTGATCGACCGCCTCCGTTCGGCCCCAAATTTTTACCGTGCGCAGCCTGCGGGGCCTGGTGACGGGCGCCCTATCAACTCATTTGATCGGCATCACTATTTTTCGCATAAATGAGAATTTATGATTTTCTCGATTTTCGGTGTATGTGCCCACGGATTTTTTGAGATTCAATCGACCGCCTCCTTTCGGCCCCAAATTTTGGCTGTGTGCAGCCTGCGGGGCCTGGGGACGGGCGCCCTATCATTTCGTTTGATCGGCATCACTATTTTTTGCAGAAATGACAATTTATGATTTTCTCGGTTTTCGGTGAATGGTAGCACACGGATTTCTGGAGATTTGATCGACAGTCTCCAATTGGCCCCAAATTTTGGCTGTGCGCAGCCTGCGGGGCCTGGTGATGGGCGCCCAGTCATTTCTTTTGATCGGCATTACTATTTTTCAGACAAATGACAATTTACGATTTTCTCGATTTTCGGTGTATGTTAGCCCACGGATTTTTGGAGATGTGATCAACCGTCTCCGTTTGGCCCCAAATTTTGGCCGTGCGCAGCCTGCCGGGCCTGGTGACGGGCGCCATGTCATCTCGTTTGATCGGCATCACTATTTTTCGCATAAATGAGAATTTACGATTTTCTCGATTTTCGGTGTATGTTAGCCCACGGATTTTTTGAGATTCGATCGACCGCCTCCGTTTGGCCCCAAATTTTGGCTGTGAGCAGCCTGCGGAGCCTGGTGACGGGCGCCCTGTCATTTCGTTTGATCGGCATCACTATTTTTCACAGAAATGAGAATTTACGATTTTCTCGATTTTCGGTGTATGTTAGCCCACGGATTTTTTGAGATTCAATCGACCGCCTCCGTTCGGCCCCAAATTTTGGCTGTGCGCAGCCTGCGGAGCCTGGTGACGGGCGCCCTGTCATTTCGTTTGATCGGCATCACTATTTTTTGCAGAAATGACAATTTATGATTTTCTCAATTTTCGGTGTATGTTAGCCCACGGATTTTTTAAGATTCAATCGACCGCCTCCGTTCGGCCCCAAATTTTGGCTGTGCGCCGCCTGGTGACGGGCGCCCTGTCATTTCGTTTGATCGGCATCACTATTTTTTGCAGAAACGAGAATTTACAATTTTCTCAATTTTCGGTGTATGTTAGCCCACGGATTTTTTGAGAGTCAATCGACCGCCTCCATTCGGCCCCAAATTTTGGCTGTGCGCAGCCTACGGGGCCTGGGGACGGGCGCCCTGTCATTTCGTTTGATCGGCATCACTATTTTTTGCAGAAATGACAATTTACGATTTTCTCGGTTTTCGGTGAATGTTAGCACATGAATTTCTCGAGATTTAGTCGACCGCCTCCGTTTGGCCCCAAATTTTGATCGTGCGCAGCCTGCGGAGCCTGGTGACGGGCGCCCCATCAATTTGTTTGATCGGCATCACTATTTTTCGCATAAATGACAATTTACGATTTTCTCGGTTTTCGGTGAATGTTAGCCCACGGATTTCTGGAGATTTGATCGACCGCCTCCGTTCGGCCCCAAATATTTACCGTGCGCAGCCTGCGGGGCCTGGTGACGGGCGCCCTATCAACTCGTTTGATCGGCATCACTATTTTTCGCATAAATGAGAATTTACGATTTTCTCGATTTTCGGTGTATGTTAGCCCACGGATTTTTTGAGATTTGATCGACCGCCTCCGTTTGGCCCCAAATTTTGGCTGTGAGCAGCCTGCGGAGCCTGGTGACGGGCGCCATGTCATTTCGTTTGATCGGCATCACTATTTTTCGCAGAAATGAGAATTTACGATTTTATCGATTTTCGGTGTATGTTAGCCCACGGATTTTTTGAGATTCAATCGACCGCCTCCGTTTGGCCCTAAATTTTGGCTGTGCGCCGCCTGCAGGGCCCGGTGACGGGCGCCCTGTCATTTCGTTTGATCGGCATCACTATTTTTTGCAGAAATGAGAATTTACGATTTTCTCAATTTTCGGTGTATGTTAGCCCACGGATTTTTTGAGATTAAATCGACCGCCTCCTTTCGGCCCCAAATTTTGGCTGTGCGCAGCCTGCGGGGCCTGGGGACGGGCGCCCTGTCATTTCGTTTGATCGGCATCACTATTTTTTGCAGAAATGACAATTTACGATTTTCTCGGTTTTCGGTGAATGTTAGCACATGAATTTCTGGAGATTCAGTCGATCGCCTCCGTTTGGCCCCAAATTTTGACCGTGCGCAGCCTGCGGAGCCTGGTGACGGGCTCCCTATCAATTCGTTTGATCGGCATCACTATTTTTCGCATAAATGACAATTTACGATTTTCTCGGTTTTCGGTAAATGTTAGCCCACGGATTTCTGGAGATTTGATCGACCGCCTTCGTTCGGCCCCAAATTTTTACCGTGCGCAGCCTGCAGGGCCTGGTGACGGGCGCCCTATCAACTCGTTTGATCGGCATCACTATTTTTCGCATAAATGAGAATTTACGATTTTCTCGATTTTCGGTGTATGTTAGCCCACGGATTTTTTGAGATTCAATCGACCGCCTCCTTTCGGCCCCAAATTTTGGCTGTGCGCAGCCTGCGGGGCCTGGGGACGGGCGCCCTGTCATTTCGTTTGATCGGCATCACTATTTTTTGCAGAAATGACAATTTATGATTTTCTCGGTTTTCGGTGAATGTTAGCACATGAATTTCTGGAGATTCAGTCGATCGCCTCCGTTTGGCCCCAAATTTTGACCGTGCGCAGCCTGCGGAGCCTGGTGACGGGCTCCCTATCAATTCGTTTGATCGGCATCACTATTTTTCGCATAAATGACAATTTACGATTTTCTCGGTTTTCGGTAAATGTTAGCCCACGGATTTCTGGAGATTTGATCGACCGCCTTCGTTCGGCCCCAAATTTTTACCGTGCGCAGCCTGCAGGGCCTGGTGACGGGCGCCCTATCAACTCGTTTGATCGGCATCACTATTTTTCGAATAAATGAGAATTTACGATTTTCTCGATTTTCGGTGTATGTTAGCCCACGGATTTTTTGAGATTCAATCGACCGCCTCCTTTCGGCCCCAAATTTTGGCTGTGCGCAGCCTGCGGGGCCTGGGGACGGGCGCCCTGTCATTTCGTTTGATCGGCATCACTATTTTTTGCAGAAATGACAATTTATGATTTTCTCGGTTTTCGGTGAATGTTAGCACATGAATTTCTGGAGATTCAGTCGACCGCCTCCGTTTGGCCCCAAATTTTGATCGTGCGCAGCCTGGTGACGGGCGCCCCATCAATTCGTTTGATCGGCATCACTATTTTTCGCAGAAATGACAATTTACGATTTTCTCGGTTTTCGGTGAATGTTAGCACATGAATTTCTGGAGATTCAGTCGACCGCCTCCGTTTGGCCCCAAATTTTGATCGTGCGCAGCCTGCGGAGCCTGGTGACGGGCGCCCCATCAATTCGTTTGATCGACATCACTATTTTTCACATAAATGACAATTTACGATTTTCTCGGTTTTCGGTGAATGTTAGCCCACGGATTTCTGGAGATTTGATCGACCGCCTCCGTTCGGCCCCAAATTTTTACCGTGCGCAGCCTGCAGGGCCTGGTGACGGGCGCCCTATCAACTCGTTTGATCGGCATCACTATTTTTCGCATAAATGAGAATTTACGATTTTCTCGATTTTCGGTGTATGTTAGCCTACGGATTTTTTGAGATTCAATCGACCGCCTCCGTTCGGCCCCAAATTTTGGCTGTGCGCAGCCTGCGGAGCCTAGTGACGGGTGCCCTGTCATTTCGTTTGATCGGCATCACTATTTTTTGCAGAAATGACAATTTACGATTTTCTCAATTTTCGGTGTATGTTAGCCCACGGATTTTTTGAGATTCAATCGACCGCCTCCGTTCGGCCCCAAATTTTGGCTGTGCGCAGCCTGCGGAGCCTGGTGACGGGCGCCCTGTCATTTCGTTTGATCGGCATCACTATTTTTTGCAGAAATGACAATTTACGATTTTCTCAATTTTCGGTGTATGTTAGCCCACGGATTTTTTGAGATTCAATCGACCGCCTCCGTTCGGCCCCAAATTTTTACCGTGCGCAGCCTGCGGGGCCTGGTGACGGGCGCCCTATCAATTCGTTTGATCGGCATCACTATTTATCGCATAAATGAGAATTTACGATTTTCTCGATTTTCGGTGTATGTTAGCCCACGGATTTTTTGAGATTTGATCGACCGCCTCCGTTTGGCCTCAAATTTTGGCTGTGCGCAGCCTGCGGGGCCTGGTGACGGGCGCCCTGTCATTTCGTTTGATCCGCTGTTACACCCCGTAAATTTCTAGCATATAGATGGCCTATTCGCGTGTTGGTTAAGAGTATTTGAAATACATACATGCTAGAAAAAGGCACGGGGAAATATCGGACAAGCGGCAAGTCGGCGCGTCGCAAGGCAAAATGCGACTTATAAAACGCAATCTAGGAATGCGAATTATAAATCGCATTCTGGAAATGCTACTTATAAATTGCATTCCTGAAATGCGACTTATAAGTCGCATTCCCTGAATGCGATTTATTGTTTCTATTATATATAAGCCCCACTTCGGTTTTAAATCAATTCATTACGGTAATCAGTAAAGAATCAGTATAGTACAGAAAGAAATCAGAATTTAGATAGTCCTACCATTTCGTTTGATCGGCATCACTATTTTTTGCAGAAATGACAATTTACGATTTTCTCGGTTTTCGGTGAATGGTAGCACACGGATTTCTGGAGATTTGATCGACAGTCTCCAATTGGCCCCAAATGTTGGCTGTGCGCAGCCTACGGGGCCTGATGACGGGCGCCCAGTCATTTCTTTTGATCGGCATTACTATTTTTCAGACAAATGACAATTTACGATTTTCTCGATTTTCGGTGTATGTTAGCCCACGGATTTTTGGAGATGTGATCGACCGTCTCCGTTTGGCCCCAAATTTTGGCCGTGCGCAGCCTGCCGGGCCTGGTGACGGGCGCCATGTCATCTCGTTTGATCGGCATCACTATTTTTCGCATAAATGAGAATTTACGATTTTCTCGATTTTCGGTGTATGTTAGCCCACGGATTTTTTGAGATTCGATCGACCGCCTCCGTTTGGCCCCAAATTTTGGCTGTGAGCAGCCTGCGGAGCCTGGTGATGGGCGCCCTGTCATTTCGTTTGATCGGCATCACTATTTTTCACAGAAATGAGAATTTACGATTTTCTCGATTTTCGGTGTATGTTAGCCCACGGATTTTTTGAGATTCAATCGACCGCCTCCGTTCGGCCCCAAATTTTGGCTGTGCGCCGCCTGCGGAGCCTGGTGACGGGCGCCCTGTCATTTCGTTTGATCGGCATCACTATTTTTTGCAGAAATGAGAATTTACGATTTTCTCAATTTTCGGTGTATGTTAGCCCACGGATTTTTTGAGAGTCAATCGACCGCCTCCATTCGGCCCCAAATTTTGGCTGTG
The DNA here is from genome assembly GCA_035772735.1 of Datura wrightii. Lineage (NCBI taxonomy): Eukaryota > Viridiplantae > Streptophyta > Magnoliopsida > Solanales > Solanaceae > Datura > Datura wrightii. The sequence goes on along the minus strand of JASDFA010000018.1, from coordinate 200,536,899 downwards.
CGCAGCCTACGGGGCCTGGGGACGGGCGCCTTGTCATTTCGTTTGATCGGCATCACTATTTTTTGCAGAAATGACAATTTACGATTTTCTCGATTTTCGGTGAATGTTAGCACATGAATTTCTCGAGATTCAGTCGACCGCTTCCGTTTGGCCCCAAATTTTGATCGTGCGCAGCCTGCGGAGCCTGGTGACGGGCGCCCCATCAATTCGTTTGATCGGCATCACTATTTTTCGCATAAATGACAATTTACGATTTTCTCGGTTTTCGGTGAATGTTAGCCCACGGATTTCTGGAGATTTGATCGACCGCCTCCGTTCGGCCCCAAATTTTTACCGTGCGCAGCCTGCGGGGCCTGGTGACGGGCGCCCTATCAACTCGTTTGATCGGCATCACTATTTTTCGCATAAATGAGAATTTACGATTTTCTCGATTTTCGGTGTATGTTAGCTCACGGATTTTTTGAGATTTGATCGACCGCCTCCGTTTGGCCCCAAATTTTGGCTGTGAGCAGCCTGCGGAGCCTGGTGACGGGCGCCATGTCATTTCGTTTGATCGGCATCACTATTTTTCGCAGAAATGAGAATTTATGATTTTATCGATTTTCGGTGTATGTTAGCCCACGGATTTTTTGAGATTCAATCGACCGCCTCCGTTCGGCCCTAAATTTTGGCTGTGCGCCGCCTGCGAGGCCCGGTGACGGGCGCCCTGTCATTTCGTTTGATCGGCATCACTATTTTTTACAGAAATGAGAGTTTACGATTTTCTCAATTTTCGGTGTATGTTAGCCCACGGATTCTTTGAGATTCAATCGACCGCCTCCGTTCGGCCCCAAATTTTGGCTGTGCGCAGCCTGCGGGGCCTGGGGACGGGCGCCTTGTCATTTCGTTTGATCGGCATCACTATTTTTTGCAGAAATGACAATTTACGATTTTCTCGGTTTTCGGTGAATGTTAGCACATGAATTTCTGGAGATTCAGTCGACCGCCTCCGTTTGGCCCCAAATTTTGACCGTGCGCAGCCTGGTGACGGGCTCCCTTTCAATTCGTTTGATCGGCATCACTATTTTTCGCATAAATGACAATTTACGATTTTTGTCGGTTTTCGGTAAATGTTAGCCCACAGATTTCTGGAGATTTGATCGACCGCCTCCGTTCGGCCCCAAATTTTTACCGTGCGCAGCCTGCGGGGCCTGGTGACGGGCGCCCTATCAACTCGTTTGATCGGCATCACTATTTTTCGCATAAATGAGAATTTACTATTTTCTCGATTTTCGGTGTATGTGCCCACGGATTTTTTGAGATTCAATCGACCGCCTCCTTTCGGCCCCAAATTTTGGCTGTGTGCAGCCTGCGGGGCCTGGGGACGGGCGCCCTGTCATTTCGTTTGATCGGCATCACTATTTTTTGCAGAAATGACAATTTACGATTTTCTCGGTTTTCGGTGAATGGTAGCACACGGATTTCTGGAGATTTGATCGACAGTCTCCAATTGGCCCCAAATTTTGGCTGTGCGCAGCCTGCGGGGCCTGGTGACGGGCGCCCAGTCATTTCTTTTGATCGGCATTACTATTTTTCAGACAAATGACAATTTACGATTTTCTCGATTTTCGGTGTATGTTAGCCCACGGATTTTTGGAGATGTGATCGACCGTCTCCGTTTGGCCCCAAATTTTGGCCGTGCGTAGCCTGCCGGGCCTGGTGACGGGTGCCATGTCATCTCGTTTGATCGGCATCACTATTTTTCGCATAAATGAGAATTTACGATTTTCTCGATTTTCGGTGTATGTTAGCCCACGGATTTTTTGAGATTCGATCGACCGCCTCCGTTTGGCCCCAAATTTCGGCTGTGAGCAGCCTGCGGAGCCTGGTGACGGGCGCCCTGTCATTTCGTTTGATCGGCATCACTATTTTTCACAGAAATGAGAATTTACGATTTTCTCGATTTTCGGTGTATGTTAGCCCACGGATTTTTTGAGATTCAATCGACCGCCTCCGTTCGGCCCCAAATTTTGGCTGTGCGCCGCCTGGTGACGGGCGCCCTGTCATTTTGTTTGATCGGCATCACTATTTTTTGCAGAAACGAGAATTTACAATTTTCTCAATTTTCGGTGTATGTTAACCCACGGATTTTTTGAGAGTCAATCGACCGCCTCCATTCGGCCCCAAATTTTGGCTGTGCGCAGCCTACGGGGCCTGGGGACGGGCGCCCTGTCGTTTCGTTTGATCGGCATCACTATTTTTTGCAGAAATGACAATTTACGATTTTCTCGGTTTTCGGTGAATGTTAGCACATGAATTTCTCGAGATTCAGTCGACCGCCTCCGTTTGGCCCCAAATTTTGATCGTGCGCAGCCTGCGGAGCCTGGTGACGGGCGCCCCATCAATTCGTTTGATCGGCATCACTATTTTTCGCATAAATGACAATTTACGATTTTCTCGGTTTTCGGTGAATGTTAGCCCACGGATTTCTGGAGATTTGATCGACCGCCTCCGTTCGGCCCCAAATTTTTATCGTGCCCAGCCTGCGGGGCCTGGTGACGGGCGCCCTATCAACTCGTTTGATCGGCATCACTATTTTTCGCATAAATGAGAATTTACGATTTTCTCGATTTTCGGTGTATGTTAGCCCACAAATTTTTTGAGATTTGATCGACCGCCTCCGTTTGGCCCCAAATTTTGGCTGTGAGCAGCCTGCGGAGCCTGGTGACGGGCGCCATGTCATTTCGTTTGATCGGCATCACTATTTTTCGCAGAAATGAGAATTTACGATTTTATCGATTTTCGGTGTATGTTAGCCCACGGATTTTTTGAGATTCAATCGACCGCCTCCGTTTGGCCCTAAATTTTGGCTGTGCGCCGCCTGCGGGGCCCGGTGACGGGCGCCCTGTCATTTCGTTTGATCGGCATCACTATTTTTTGCAGAAATGAGAATTTACGATTTTCTCAATTTTCGGTGTATGTTAGCCCACGGATTTTTTGAGATTCAATCGACCGCCTCCGTTCGGCCCCAAATTTTGGCTGTGCGCAGCCTGCGGGGCCTGGGGACGGGCGCCCTGTCATTTCGTTTGATCGGCATCACTATTTTTTGCAGAAATGACAATTTACGATTTTCTCGGTTTTCGGTGAATGTTAGCACATGAATTTCTGGAGATTCAGTCGATCGCCTCCGTTTGGCCCCAAATTTTGACCGTGCGCAGCCTGCGGAGCCTGGTGACGGGCTCCCTATCAATTCGTTTGATCGGCATCACTATTTTTCGCATAAATGACAATTTACGATTTTCTCGGTTTTCGGTAAATGTTAGCCCACGGATTTCTGGAGATTTGATCGACCGCCTCCGTTCGGCCCCAAATTTTTACCGTGCGCAGCCTGCAGTGCCTGGTGACGGGCGCCCTATCAACTCGTTTTATCGGCATCACTATTTTTCGCATAAATGAGAATTTACGATTTTCTCGATTTTCGGTGTATGTTAGCCCACGGATTTTTTGAGATTCGATCGACCGCCTCTGTTTGGCCCCAAATTTTGGCTGTGAGCAGCCTGCGGAGCCTGGTGACGGGCGCCCTGTCATTTCGTTTGATCGGCATCACTATTTTTCACATAAATGAGAATTTACGATTTTCTCGATTTTCGGTGTATGTTAGCCCACGGATTTTTTGAGATTCAATCGACCGCCTCCGTTCGGCCCCAAATTTTGGCTGTGCGCCGCCTGGTGACGGGCGCCCTGTCATTTCGTTTGATCGGCATCACTATTTTTTGCAGAAACGAGAATTTACAATTTTCTCAATTTTCGGTGTATGTTAGCCCACGGATTTTTTGAGAGTCAATCGACCGCCTCCATTCGGCCCCAAATTTTGGCTGTGCGCAGCCTACGGGGCCTGGGGACGGGCGCCCTGTCATTTCGTTTGATCGGCATCACTATTTTTTGCAGAAATGACAATTTACGATTTTCTCGGTTTTCGGTGAATGTTAGCACATGAATTTCTCGAGATTCAGTCGACCGCCTCCGTTTGGCCCCTAATTTTGATCGTGCGCAGCCTGCGGAGCCTGGTGACGGGCGCCCCATCAATTCGTTTGATCGGCATCACTATTTTTCGCATAAATGACAATTTACGATTTTCTCGGTTTTCGGTGAATGTTAGCCCACGGATTTCTGGAGATTTGATCGACCGCCTCCATTCGGCCCCAAATTTTTACCGTGCGTAGCCTGCAGGGCCTGGTGACGGGCGCCCTATCAACTCGTTTGATCGGCATCACTATTTTTCGCATAAATGAGAATTTACGATTTTCTCGATTTTCGGTGTATGTTAGCCTACGGATTTTTTGAGATTCAATCGACCGCCTCCGTTCGGCCCCAAATTTTGGCTGTGCGCAGCCTGTGGAGCCTGGTGACGGGCGCCCTGTCATTTCGTTTGATCGGCATCACTATATTTTGCAGAAATGACAATTTACGATTTTCTCAATTTTCGGTGTATGTTAGCCCACGGATTTTTTGAGATTCAATCGACCGCCTCCGTTTGGCCCCAAATTTTGGCTGTGCGCAGCCTGCGGAGCCTGGTGACGGGTGCCCTGTCATTTCGTTTGATCGGCATCACTATTTTTTGCAGAAATGACAATTTACGATTTTCTCAATTTTCGGTGTATGTTAGCCCACGGATTTTTTGAGATTCAATCGACCGCCTCCGTTCGGCCCCAAATTTTTACCGTGCGCAGCCTGCGGGGCCTGGTGACGGGCGCCCTATCAATTCGTTTGATCGGCATCACTATTTATCGCATAAATGAGAATTTACGATTTTCTCGATTTTCGGTGTATGTTAGCCCACGGATTTTTTGAGATTTGATCGAACGCCTCCGTTTGGCCTCAAATTTTGGCTGTGCGCAGCCTGCGGGGCCTGGTGACGGGCGCCCTGTCATTTCGTTTGATCCGCTGTTACACCCCGTAAATTTCTAGCATATAGATGGCCTATTCGCGTGTTGGTTAAGAGTATTTGAAATACATAAATGCTAGAAAAAGGCACGGGGAAATATCGGACAAGCGGCAAGTCGGCGCGTCGCAAGGCAAAATGCGACTTATAAAACGCAATCTAGGAATGCGAATTATAAATCGCATTCTGGAAATGCTACTTATAAATTGCATTCCTGAAATGCGACTTATAAGTCGCATTCCCTGAATGCGATTTATTGTTTCTATTATATATAAGCCCCACTTCGGTTTTAAATCAATTCATTACGGTAATCAGTAAAGAATCAGTATAGTACAGAAAGAAATCAGAATTTAGATAGTCCTACCATTTCGTTTGATCGGTATCACTATTTTTTGCATAAACGAGAATTTACAATTTTCGCGATTTTTGGTATGTGTTAGCTCTTTATTAACAAAATAAGAACTGCCGAGATGCAAGTCTTTTGATGAGATCTTACATAATGTTGTTAAAACTGTAATATAATTGACGGAAAAATAGTTTATTAGAGGCATATTATATAAATGATCGTAACTTTTGGCTGGATTATCCGTTTTACGCGATTTTTTTTTTCATTTTGTGTATTTTTTCGAGATCTATCTCGACAAACTGCCGAAAGGCGGTTTGGCCGAGCCATTTTTCTAAAATATGCCTCTATTGCACTCATTTCAACATATTTCCCAATATGGTTGACAATTTTAATTTAAAAACTGGTCCTAACGACCCACCACAACCGACACCACCATGGCAAGCGACCATGGTAGGCCAGCACTACCACCACTAATCTCTAGGATTTTATTTATATCATAAGGATAAGCATAGGTGTTTTAGTTTAAATTTTCTATCGCTGGGCATTCATCGATGGGCGTTGGGTCTCGACATAGGTTAGCATATGACATCCGATGTCGGCCGGTCTGTCGAGACTAGCATAGTGCGCCTATGTTGCTAACTTTCAAACTTTTCAGTGCGTGTTAGCCCACAGATTTTTCGAGATTCAATCGACCGCCTCCGTTCGGCCCCAAATTTTAGCTGTGCGCAGCCTGAGGGGCCCGGTGATGGGAGCCCTATCATTTCGTTTGATCGGCATCACTATTTTTTGCAGAAATGACAATTTACGATTTTCTCGGTTTTCGGTGAATGGTAGCACACGGATTTCTGGAGATTTGATCGACAGTCTCCAATTGGCCCCAAATTTTGGCTGTGCACAGCCTGCGGGGCCTGGTGACGGGCGCCCAGTCATTTCTTTTGATCGGCATTACTATTTTTCAGACAAATGATAATTTACGATTTTCTCGATTTTCGGTGTATGTTAGCCCACGGATTTTTGGAGATGTGATCGACCGTCTCCGTTTGGCCCCAAATTTTGGCCGTGCGCAGCCTGCCGGGCCTGGTGACTGGCGCCATGTCATCTCGTTTGATCGGCATCACTATTTTTCGCATAAATGAGAATTTACGATTTTCTCGATTTTCGGTGTATGTTAGCCCACAGATTTTTTGAGATTCGATCGACCGCCTCCGTTTGGCCCCAAATTTTGGCTGTGAGCAGCCTGCGGAGCCTGGTGACGGGCGCCCTGTCATTTCGTTTGATCGGCATCACTATTTTTCACAGAAATGAGAATTTACGATTTTCTCGATTTTCGGTGTATGTTAGCCCACGGATTTTTTGAGATTCAATCGACCGCCTCCGTTCGGCCCCAAATTTTGGCTGTGCGCCGCCTGCGGAGCCTGGTGACGGGCGCCCTGTCATTTCGTTTGATCGGCATCACTATTTTTTGCAGAAACGAGAATTTACGATTTTCTCAATTTTCGGTGTATGTTAGCCCACGGATTTTTTGAGAGTCAATCGACCGCCTCCATTCGGCCCCAAATTTTGGCTGTGCGCAGCCTACGGGGCCTGCGGACGGGCGCCCTGTCATTTCGTTTGATCGGCATCACTATTTTTTGCAGAAATGACAATTTACGATTTTCTCGGTTTTCGGTGAATGTTAGCACATGAATTTCTCGAGATTCAGTCGACCGCCTCCGTTTGGCCCCAAATTTTGATCGTGCGCAGCCTGCGGAGCCTGGTGACGGGCGCCCCATCAATTCGTTTGATCGGCATCACTATTTTTCGCATAAATGACAATTTACGATTTTCTCGGTTTTCGGTGAATGTTAGCCCACGGATTTCTGGAGATTTGATCGACCGCCTCCGTTCGGCCCCAAATTTTGGCCGTGCGCAGCCTGCGGGGCCTGGTGACCGGCGCCCTATCAACTCGTTTGATCGGCATCACTATTTTTCGCATAAATGAGAATTTACGATTTTCTCGATTTTCGGTGTATGTTAGCCCACGGATTTTTTGAGATTTGATCGACCGCCTCCGTTTGGCCCCAAATTTTGGCTGTGAGCAGCCTGCGGAGCCTGGTGACGGGCGCCATGTCATTTCGTTTGATCGGCATCACTATTTTTCGCAGAAATGAGAATTTACGATTTTATCGATTTTCGGTGTATGTTAGCCCATGGATATTTTGAGATTCAATCGACCGCCTCCGTTTGGCCCTAAATTTTGGCTGTGCGCCGCCTGCGAGGCCTGGTGACGGGCGCCCTGTCATTTCGTTTGATCGGCATCATTATTTTTTGCAGAAATGAGAATTTACGATTTTCTCAATTTTCGGTGTATGTTAGCCCACGGATTCTTTGAGATTCAATCGACCGCCTCCGTTCGGCCCCAAATTTTGGCTGTGCGCAGCCTGCGGGGCCTGGGGACGGGCGCCTTGTCATTTCGTTTGATCGGCATCACTATTTTTTGCAGAAATGACAATTTACGATTTTCTCGGTTTTCGGTGAATGTTAGCACATGAATTTCTGGAGATTCAGTCGACCGCCTCCGTTTGGCCCCAAATTTTGACCGTGCGCAGCCTGGTGACGGGCTCCCTATCAATTCGTTTGATCGGCATCACTATTTTTCGCATAAATGACAATTTACGATTTTTGTCGGTTTTCGGTAAATGTTAGCCCACAGATTTCTGGAGATTTGATCGACCGCCTCCGTTCGGCCCCAAATTTTTACCGTGCGCAGCCTGCGGGGCCTGGTGACGGGCGCCCTATCAACTCGTTTGATCGGCATCACTATTTTTCGCATAAATGAGAATTTACGATTTTCTCGATTTTCGGTGTATGTTAGCCCACGGATTTTTTGAGATTCGATCGACCGCCTCCGTTTGGCCCCAAATTTTGGCTGTGAGCAGCCTGCGGAGCCTGGTGACGGGCGCCCTGTCATTTCGTTTGATCGGCATCACTATTTTTCACAGAAATGAGAATTTACGATTTTCTCGATTTTCGGTGTATGTTAGCCCACGGATTTTTTGAGATTCAATCGACCGCCTCCATTCGGCCCCAAATTTTGATCGTGCGCAGCCTGCGGAGCCTGGTGACGGGCGCCCCATCAATTCGTTTGATCGGCATCACTATTTTTCGCATAAATGACAATTTACGATTTTCTCGGTTTTCGGTGAATGTTAGCCCACGGATTTCTGGAGATTTGATCGACCGCCTCCGTTAGGCCCCAAATTTTTACCGTGCGCAGCCTGCGGGGCCTGGTGACGGGCGCCCTATCAACTCGTTTGATCGGCATCACTATTTTTCGCATAAATGAGAATTTATGATTTTCTCGATTTTCGGTGTATGTTAGCCCACGGATTTTTTGAGATTTGATCGACCGCCTCCGTTTGGCTCCAAATTTTGGCTATGAGCAGCCTGCGGAGCCTGGTGACGGGCGCCCTGTCATTTCGTTTGATTGGCATCACTATTTTTCGCAGAAATGAGAATTTACGATTTTCTCGATTTTCGGTGTATGTTAGCCCACGGATTTTTTGAGATTCAATCGACCGCCTCCGTTCGGCCCTAAATTTTGGCTGTGCGCTGCCTGCGGGGCCCGGTGACGGGCGCCCTATCATTTCGTTTGATCGGCATCACTATTTTTTGCAGAAATGAGAATTTACGATTTTCTCAATTTTCGGTGTATGTTAGCCCACGGATTTTTTGAGATTCAATCGACCGCCTCCGTTCGGCCCCAAATTTTGGCTGTGCGCAGCCTGCGGGGCCTGGGGACGGGCGCCCTATCATTTCGTTTGATCGGCATCACTATTTTTTGCAGAAATGACAATTTACGATTTTCTCGGTTTTCGGTGAATGTTAGCACATGAATTACTGGAGATTCAGTCGACCGCCTCCGTTCGGCCCCAAATTTTGGCCGTGCGCAGCCTGCGGGGCCTGGTGACGGGCGCCCTGTCAACTCGTTTGATGGACATCACTATTTTTCGTATAAATGACAATTTACGATTTTCTCGGTTTTCGGTGTATGTTAGCACACGGATTTCTGGAGATTTGATCGACCGACTCCCTTCGGCCCCAAATTTTGGCTGTGCTTAGCCTGCGGGGCCTGGTGACGGGCGCCCTGTCATTTCTTTTGATCGGCATCACTATTTTTTGCAGAAATGACAATTTACGATTTTCTCGATTTTCGGTGAATGTTAGCACACGGATTTCTGGAGATGTGATCGACCGTCTCCGTTCGGCCCCAAATTTTGGCCGTGCGCAGCCTGCGGGGCCTAGTGACGGGCGCTCTATCAATTCGTTTGATCGGCATCACTATTTTTCAGTGAATGTTAGCCCACGGATTTCTGGAGATTTGATCGACCGCCTCCGTTCGGCCCCAAATTTTGGCTGTGCTTAGCTTGCGGGGCCTGGTGACGGGCGCCCTGTCATTTCTTTTGATCGGCATCACTATTTTTTGCAGAAATGACAATTTACGATTTTCTCGGTTTTCGGTGAATGTTAGCACACGAATTTCTGGAGATTTGATCGACCGTCTCCGTTCGGCCCCAAATTTTGGCTGTGCGCAGCCTGCGGGGCCTGGTGACGGGCGCCCTGTCAACTCGTTTGATGGGCATCACTATTTTTCGTATAAATGACAATTTATGATTTTCTTGGTTTTCGGTGTATGTTAGCACACGGATTTCTGGAGATTTGATCGACCGTCTCCGTTCGGCCCCAAATTTTGGCTGTGCGTAGCCTGCGGGGCCTGGTGACGGGCGCCCTGTCATTTCTTTTGATCGGCATCACTATTTTTTGCAGAAATGACAATTTACGATTTTCTCAATTTTCGGTGAATGTTAGCACACGGATTTCTGGAGATTTGATCGACCGTCTCCGTTCGGCCCCAAATTTTGGCTGTGCGCAGCCTGCGGGGCCTAGTGATGGGCGCTCTATAAATTCGTTTGATCGGCATCACTATTTTTCGGTGAATGTTAGCCCACGGATTTCTGGAGATTTGATCGACCGCCTCCGTTCGGCCCCAAATTTTGGCCGTGCGCAGCCTGCGGGGCCTGGTGACGGGCGCCCTGTCAACTCGTTTGATGGGCATCACTATTTTTCGTATAAATGACAATTTACGATTTTCTCGGTTTTCGGTGTATGTTAGCACACGGATTTCTGGAGATATGATCGACCGACTCCGTTCGGCCCCAAATTTTGGCTGTGCTTAGCCTGCGGGGCCTGGTGACGGGCGCCCTGTCATTTCTTTTGATCGGCATCACTATTTTTTGCAGAAATGACAATTTACGATTTTCTCAATTTTCGGTGAATGTTAGCACACGGATTTCTGGAGATTTGATCGACCGTCTCCGTTCGGCCCCAAATTTTGGCTGTGCGCAGCCTGCGGGGCCTGGTGACGGGCGCCCTGTCATTTCTTTTGATCGGCATCACTATTTTTCAAACAAATGACAATTTACGATTTTCTCGATTTTCGGTTTATGTTAGCCCACGGATTTCTGGAGATGTGATCGACCGTCTCCGTTCGGCCCCAAATTTTGGCCGTGCGCAGCCTGCGGGGCCTAGTGACGGGCGCTCTATCAATTTGTTTGATCGGCATCACTATTTTTCGCATAAATGACAATTTACGATTTTCTCGGTTTTCGGTGAATGTTAGCCCACGGATTTTTGGAGATGTGATCGACCGTCTCCGTTCGGCCCCAAATTTTGGCTGTGCGCAGCCTGCGGGGCCTAGTGACGGGCGCTCTATCAATTCGTTTGATCGGCATCACTATTTTTCGCATAAATGACAATTTATGATTTTCTCAGTTTTCGGTGAATGTTAGCGCACGGATTTCTGGAGATTTGATCGACCGTCTCCGTTCGGCCCCAAATTTTGGCTGTGCGCAGCCTGCGGGGCCTGGTGACGGGCGCCCTGTCATTTCTTTTGATCGGCATCACTATTTTTCGCATAATTGACAATTTACGATTTTCTCGGTTTTCGGTGAATGTTAGCCCACGGATTTCTGGAAATTTGATTGACCGCCTCCGTTCGGCCCCAAATTTTGGCCGTGCGAAGCCTGCGGGGCCTGGTGACGGGCTCCCTGTCAACTCGTTTGATGGGCATCACTATTTTTCGCATAAATGACAATTTACGATTTTCTCAATTTTCGGTGTATGTTAGCCCACGGATTTCTGGTGATGTGATCGACCGTCTCCGTTCGGCCCCAAATTTTGGCTGTGCGCAGCCTGCGGGGCCTAGTGACGGGCGCTCTATCAATTCGTTTGATCGGCATCACTATTTTTCGTATAAATGACAATTTACGATTTTCTCGGTTTTCGGTGAATGTTAGCCCACGGATTTCTGGAGATTTGATCGACCGCCTCCGTTCGGCCCCAAATTTTGGCAGTGCGCAGCCTGCGGGGCCTGGTGACGGGCGCCCTGTCAACTCGTTTGATGGGCATCACTATTTTTCGTATAAATGACAATTTATGATTTTCTTGGTTTTCGGTGTATGTTAGCACACGGATTTCTGGAGATTTGATCGACCGTCTCCGTTCGGCCCCAAATTTTGGCTGTGCGTAGCCTGCGGGGCCTGGTGACGGGCGCCCTGTCATTTCTTTTGATCGGCATCACTATTTTTTGCAGAAATGACAATTTACGATTTTCTCGGTTTTCGGTGAATGTTAGCACACGGATTTCTGGAGATTTGATCAACCGCCTCCGTTCGGCCCCAAATTTGGCCCTGCGCAGCCTGCGGGGCCTGGTGACGGCGCCCTATCAACTCATTTGATGGGCATCACTATTTTTCGCATAAATGACAATTTACGATTTTCTCGGTTTTCGGTGTATGTTAGCCCACGGATTTCTGGAGATTTGATCGACCGCCTCCGTTCGGCCCCAAATTTTGGCCCTGCGCAGCCTGCGGGGCCTGGTGACCGGGCGCCCTGTCATTTCTTTTGATCGGCATCACTATTTTTCAAACAAATGACAATTTACGATTTTCTCGATTTTCGGTGTATGTTAGCCCACGGATTTCTGGAGATTTGATCGACCGTCTCCGTTCGGCCCCAAATTTTGGCTGTGCACAGCCTGCGGGGCCTGGTGACGGGCGCCCTGTCATTTCGTTTGATCGGCATCACTATTTTTCGCATAAATGACAATTTACGATTTTCTCGGTTTTCGATGAATGTTAGCCCACGGATTTCTGGAGATTTGATCGACCGCCTCCGTTCGGCACCAATTTTGGCCGTGCGCAGCCTGCGGGGCCTGGTGACGGGCGCCCTGTCAACTCGTTTGATGGGCATCACTATTTTTCGCATAAATGACAATTTACGATTTTCTCGATTTTCGGTGTATGTTAGCCCACGGATTTCTGGAGATGTGATCGACCGTCTCCGTTCGGCCCCAAATTTTAGCTATGCGCAGCCTGCGGGGCCTGGTGACGGGCGCCCTGTCAACTCGTTTGGTCGGCATCACTATGTTTCGCATAAATGACAATTTACGATTTTCTCGGTTTTCGGTGAATGTTAGCCCACGGATTTCTGGAAATTTGATCGACCGCCTCCGTTCGGCCCCAAATTTTGGCCGTGCGCAGCCTGCGGGGCCTGGTGACGGGCGCCCTGTCAACTCGTTTGATGGGCATCACTATTTTTCGCATAAATGACAATTTACGATTTTCTCGATTTTCGGTGTATGTTAGCCCATGGATTTCTGGAGATGTGATCGACCGTCTCCGTTCGGCCCCAAATTTTGGCTATGCGCAGCCTGCGGGGCCTGGTGACGGGCGCCCTGTCAACTCGTTTGATCGGCATCACTATGTTTCGCATAAATGACAATTTACGATTTTCTCGGTTTTCGGTGAATGTTAGCCCACGGATTTCTGGAAATTTGATCGACCGCCTCCGTTCGGCCCCAAATTTTGGCCGTGCGCAGCCTGCGGGGCCTGGTGACGGGCGCCCTGTCAACTCGTTTGATGGGCATCACTATTTTTCGCATAAATGATAATTTACGATTTTCTCGGTTTTCGGTGTATGTTAGCCCACGGATTTCTGGAGATTTGATCGACTGTCTCCGTTCGGCCCCAAATTTTGGCCGTGCGCAGCCTGCGGGGCCTGATGACGGGCGCCCTGTCAACTCGTTTGATGGGCATCACTATTTTTCTCATAAATGACAATTTACGATTTCCGGCATCACTATTTTTCGCATAAATAACAATTTACGATTTTCTCGGTTTTCGGTGAATGTTAGCCCACGGATTTCTGGAGATTTGATCGACCGCCTCCGTTCGGCCCCAAATTTTGGCCGTACGCAGCCTGCGGGCCCTGGTGACGAGCGCCCTATCATTTCGTTTGATCGGCATCACTATTTTCCGCATAAATGAGAATTTACGATTTTCTCGATTTTCGGTGTATGTTAGCCCACGAATTTTTGGAGATTTGATCGACCGCCTCCGTTTGGCCCAAAATTTTAGCTGTGCGCAGCCTGCGGAGCCTGGTGACGGGCGCCCTATCATTTCGTTTGATCGGCATCACTATTTTTCGCATAAATGACAATTTACGATTTTCTCGGTTTTCGGTGAATGTTAGCCCACGGATTTCTGGAGATTTGATCGACCGCCTCCGTTCGGCCCCAAATTTTGGCCGTGCGCAGCCTGCGGGGCCTGGTGACGGGCGCCCTGTCAACTCGTTTGATGGGCATCACTATTTTTCGTATAAATGACAATTTATGATTTTGTCGGTTTTCGGTGTATGTTAGCACACGGATTTCTGGAGATTTGATCGACCGACTCCGTTCGGCCCCAAATTTTGGCTGTGCTTAGCCTGCGGGGCCTGGTGACGGGCGCCCTGTCATTTCTTTTGATCGGCATCACTATTTTTTGCAGAAATGACAATTTACGATTTTATCGATTTTCGGTGAATGTTAGCACACGGATTTCTGGAGATTTAATCGACCGTCTCCGTTCGGCCCCAAATTTTGGCTGTGCGCAGCCTGCGGGGCCTGGTGACGGGCGCCCTGTCATTTCTTTTGATCAGCATCACTATTTTTCAAACAAATGACAATATACGATTTTCTCTATTTTCGGTGTATGTTAGCCCACGGATTTCTGGAGATTTGATCGACCGCCTCCGTTCGGCCCCAAATTTTGGCCGAGCGCAGCATGCGGGGCCTGGTGACGGGCACCCTGTCAACTCGTTTGATGGGCATCACTATTTTTTGCATAAATGACAATTTACGATTTTCTCGATTTTCGGTGTATGTTAGCCCACAGATTTTTGGAGATGTGATCGACCGTCTCCGTTCTGCCCCAAATTTTGGCTGTGCGCAGCCTGCGGGGCCTAGTGACGGGCGCTCTATCAATTCGTTTGATCGGCATCACTATTTTTCGCATAAATGACAATTTACGATTTTCTCGATTTTCGGTGAATGTTAGCCCACGGATTTTTGGAGATGTGTTCGACCGTCTCCGTTCGGCCCCAAATTTTTGCTGTGCGCAGCCTGCGGGGCCTGGTGACGGGCGCCCTGTCATTTCTTTTGATCAGCATCACTATTTTTCAAACAAATGACAATATACGATTTTCTCGATTTTCGGTGTATGTTAGCCCACGGATTTCTGGAGATTTGATCGACCGCCTCCGTTCGGCCCCAAATTTTGGCCGTGCGCAGCATGCGGGGCCTGGTGACGGGCACCCTGTCAACTCGTTTGATGGGCATCACTATTTTTTGCATAAATGACAATTTACGATTTTCTCGATTTTCGGTGTATGTTAGCCCACAGATTTTTGGAGATGTGATCGACCGTCTCCGTTCTGCCCCAAATTTTGGCTGTGCGCAGCCTGCGGGGCCTAGTGACGGGCGCTCTATCAATTCGTTTGATCGGCATCACTATTTTTCGCATAAATGACAATTTACGATTTTCTCGATTTTCGGTGAATGTTAGCCCACGGATTTTTGGAGATGTGATCGAACGTCTCCGTTCGGCCCCAAATTTTGGCTGTGCGCAGCCTGCGGGGCCTAGTGACGGGCGCTCTATCAATTCTTTTGATCGGCATCACTATTTTTCTCATAAATGACAATTTACGATTTTCTCAGTTTTCGGTGAATGTTAGCGCACGGATTTCTGGAGATTGGATCGACCGTCTTCGTTCGGCCCCAAATTTTGGCTGTGCGCAGCCTACGGGGCCTGGTGACGGGCGCCCTGTCATTTCTTTTGATCGGCATCACTATTTTTCGCATAAATGACAATTTACGATTTTCTCGGTTTTCGGTGAATGTTAGCCCACGGATTTCTGGAAATTTGATCGACCGCCTCCGTTCGGCCCCAAATTTTGGCCGTGCGAAGCCTGCGGGGCCTGGTGACGGGCGCCCTGCCAACTCGTTTGATGGGCATCACTATTTTTCGCATAAATGACAATTTACGATTTTCTCAATTTTCGGTGTATGTTAGCCCACGGATTTCTGTAGATGTGATCGACCGTCTCCGTTCGGCCCCAAATTTTGGCTGTGCGCAGCCTGCGGGGCCTAGTGACGTGCGCTCTATCAATTCGTTTGATCGGCATCACTATTTTTCGCATAAATGACAATTTACGATTTTCTCGGTTTTCGGTGAATGTTAGCCCACGGATTTTTGGTGATTTGATCGACCGCCTCCGTTCGGCCCCAAATTTTGGCCGTGCGCAGCCTGCGGGGCCTGGTGACGGGCGCCCTGTCAACTCGTTTGATGGGCATCACTATTTTTTGTATAAATGACAATTTACGATTTTCTCGGTTTTCGGTGTATGTTAGCACACGGATTTCTGGAGATTTGATCGACCGTCTCCGTTCGGCCCCAAATTTTGGCTGTGCTTAGCCTGCGGGGCCTGGTGACGGGCGCCCTGTCATTTCTTTTGATCGGCATCACTATTTTTTGCAGAAATGACAATTTACGATTTTCTCGGTTTTCGGTGAATGTTAGCACACGGATTTCTGGAGATTTGATCAACCGCCTCCGTTAGGCCCCAAATTTTGGCCCTGCGCAGCCTGCGGGGCCTGGTGACGGGCGCCCTGTCAACTCGTTTGATGGGCATCACTATTTTTCGCATAAATGACAATTTACGATTTTCTCGGTTTTCGGTGTATGTTAGCCCACGGATTTCTGGAGATTTGATCGACCGCCTCCGTTCGGCCCCAAATTTTGGCCCTGCGCAGCCTGCGGGGCCTAGTGACGGGCGCTCTATCAATTCGTTTGATCGGCATCACTATTTTTCGCATAAATGACAATTTACGATTTACTCGGTTTTCGGTGAATGTTAGCCCATGGATTTTTGGAGATGTGATCGACCGTCTCCGTTCGGCCCCAAATTTTGGCTGTACGCAGCCTGCGGGGCCTAGTGACGGGCGCTCTATCAATTCGTTTGATCGGCATCACTATTTTTCTCATAAATGACAATTTACGATTTTCTCAGTTTTCGGTGAATGTTAGCCCACGGATTTCTGGAGATTTGATCGACCGTCTCCGTTCGGCCCCAAATTTTGGCTGTGCGCAGCCTGCGGGGCCTGGTGACGGGCGCCCTGTCATTTCTTTTGATCGGCATCACTATTTTTCAAACAAATGACAATTTACGATTTTCTCTATTTTCGGTGTATGTTAGCCCACGGATTTTTGGAGATGTGATCGACCGTCTCCGTTCGGCCCCAAATTTTGGCTGTGCGCAGCCTGCGGGGCCTAGTGACGGGCGCTCTATCAATTTGTTTGATCGGCATCACTATTTTTCGCATAAATGATAATTTACAATTTTCTCGGTTTTCGGTGAATGTTAGCCCACGGATTTCTGGAGATTTGATCGACCACCTCCGTTCGGCCCTAAATTTTGGCCGTGCGCAGCCTGCGGGGCCTGGTGACGGGCGCCCTATCAACTCATTTGATGGGCATCACTATTTTTCGCATAAATGACAATTTACGATTTTCTCAGTTTTCCGTGTATGTTAGCACACGGATTTCTGGAGATTTGATCGACCGTCTCCGTTCGGCCCCAAATTTTGGCTGTGCACGGCCTGCGGGGCCTGGTGACGGGCGCCCTGTCATTTCTTTTGATCCGCTGTTACACCCCGTAAATTTCTAGCATATAGATGGCCTATTCGCGTGTTGGTTAAGAGTATTTGAAATACATACATGCTAGAAAAAGGCACGGGGAAAGATTGGACAAGCGGCAAGTCGGCGCGTCGCAAGGCAAAATGCGACTTTTAAAACGCATTCCAGGAATGCGACTTATAAATCGCATTCCTTAAATGCGACTTATAAATCGCATTCCTGAAATACGACTTATAAGTCGAATTCACTGAATGCGATTTATTGTTTCTATTATATATAAGCCCCACTTCGGTTTTAAATCAATTCATTACGGTAATCAGTAAGGAATCAGTATAGTACAGAAAGTGATCAGAATTTAGATAGTCCTATCATTTCGTTTGATCGGCATCACTATTTTTTGCATAAACGAGAATTTATGATTTTCGCGATTTTTGGTATGTGTTAGCTCTTTATTAACAAAATAAGAACTGCCGAGATGCAAGTCTTTTGATGAGATCTTACATAATGTTGTTAAAACTGTAATATAATCGACGGAAAAATAGTTTATTAGAGGCATATTATATAAATGATCATAACTTTGGGCTGGATTATCCGTTTTACGCGATTTTTTTTTTCATTTTGTGTATTTTTTCGAGATCTATCTCGACAAACTGACGAAAGGCGGTTTGGCCGAGCCATTTTTCTAAAATATGCCTCTATCGCACTCATTTCAACATATGTCCCAATATGGGTGACAATTTTAATTTAAAAACTGGTCCTAACGACCCACCACAACCGACACCACCATGGCAAGCGACCATGGTAGGCCAGCACTACCACCACTAATCTCTAGGATTTTATTTATATCATAAGGATAAGCATAGGTGTTTTAGTTTAAATTTTCTATCGTTGGGCATTCATCGATGGGCGTTGGGTCTCGACATAGGTTAGCATGTGACATCCGATGTCGTCCGGTCTGTCGAGACTAGCATAGTGCGCCTATGTTGCTAACTTTCAAACTTTTCAGTGCGTGTTAGCCCAGGGATTTCTGGATATTTGATCGACCGCCTTCGTTCGGCCCCAAACTTTGGCCGTGCGCAGCCTGCGGGGCCTGGTGATGGGCGCCCTGTCAACTCGTTTGATGGGCATCACTATTTTTCGCATAAATGACAATTTACGATTTTCTCGATTTTCGGTGTATGTTAGCCCACGGATTTTTGGAGATGTGATCGACCGTCTCCGTTCGGCCCCAAATTTTGGCTGTGCGCAGCCTGCGGGGCCTAGTGACGGGCGCTCTATCTATTCGTTTGATCGGCATCACTATTTTTCGCATAAATGACAATTTACGATTTTCTCGGTTTTCGGTGAATGTTAGCCCACGGATTTCTGGAGATTTGATCGACCGCCTCCGTTCGGCCCCAAATTTTGGCCGTGCGCAGCCTGCGGGGCCTGGTGACGGGCGCCCTGTCAACTCGTTTGATGGGCATCACTATTTTTCGTATAAATGACAATTTATGATTTTCTCGGTTTTCGGTGTATGTTAGCACACGGATTTCTGGAGATTTGATCGACCGACTCCGTTCGGCCCCAAATTTTGGCTGTGCTTAGCCTGCGGGGCCTGGTGACGGGCGCCCTGTCATTTTTTTTGATCGGCATCACTATTTTTTGCAGAAATGACAATTTACGATTTTCTCGATTTTCGGTCAATGTTAGCACACGGATTTCTGGAGATTTGATCGACCGTCTCCGTTCGGCCCCAAATTTTGGCTGTGCGCAGCCTGCGGGGCCTGGTGACGGGCGCCCTGTCATTTCTTTTGATCGGCATCACTATTTTTCAAACAAATGACAATTTACGATTTTCTCGATTTTCGGTGTATGTTAGCCCACGGATTTCTGGAGATTTGATCGACCACCTCCGTTCGGCCCCAAATTTTGGCTTTGCGCAGCCTGCGGGGCCTGGTGACGGGCGCCCTGTCAACTCGTTTGATCGGCATCACTATTTTTCGCATAAATGACAATTTACGATTTTCTCGATTTTCGGTGTATGTTAGCCCACAGATTTTTGGAGATGTGATCGACCGTCTCCGTTCGGCCCCAAATTTTGGCTGTGCGCAGCCTGCGGGGCCTAGTGACGGGCGCTCTATCAATTCATTTGATCGGCATCACTATTTTTCGCATAAATGACAATTTACGATTTTCTCGGTTTTCGGTGTATGTTAGCCCACGGATTTTTGGAGATGTGATCGACCGTCTCCGTTCGGCCCCATATTTTGGCTGTGCGCAGCCTGCGGGGCCTAGTGACGGGCGCTCTATCTATTCGTTTGATCGGCATCACTATTTTTCGCATAAATGACAATTTACGATTTTCTCGGTTTTCGGTGAATGTTAGCCCACGGATTTCTGGAGATTTGATCGACCGCCTCCGTTCGGCCCCAAATTTTGGCCGTGCGCAGCCTGCGGGGCCTGGTGACGGGCGCCCTGTCAACTCGTTTGATGGGCATCACTATTTTTCGTATAAATGACAATTTATGATTTTCTCGGTTTTCGGTGTATGTTAACACACGGATTTCTGGAGATTTGATCGACCGACTCCGTTCGGCCCCAAATTTTGGCTGTGCTTAGCCTGCGGGGCCTGGTGACGGGCGCCCTGTCATTTCTTTTGATCGGCATCACTATTTTTTGCAGAAATGACAATTTACGATTTTCTCGATTTTCGGTCAATGTTAGCACACGGATTTCTGGAGATTTGATCGACCGTCTCCGTTCGGCCCCAAATTTTGGCTGTGCGCAGCCTACGGGGCCTGGTGACGGGCGCCCTGTCATTTCTTTTGATCGGCATCACTATTTTTCAAACAAATGACAATTTACGATTTTCTCGATTTTCGGTGTATGTTAGCCCACGGATTTCTGGAGATTTGATCGACCACCTCCGTTCGGCCCCAAATTTTGGCTTTGCGCAGCCTGCGGGGCCTGGTGACGGGCGCCCTGTCAACTCGTTTGATCGGCATCACTATTTTTCGCATAAATGACAATTTACGATTTTCTCGATTTTCGGTGTATGTTAGCCCACAGATTTTTGGAGATGTGATCGACCGTCTCCGTTCGGCCCCAAATTTTGGCTGTGCGCAGCCTGCGGGGCCTAGTGACGGGCGCTCTATCAATTCGTTTGATCGGCATCACTATTTTCCGCATAAATGACAATTTACGATTTTCTCAGTTTTCGGTGAATGTTAGCCCACGGATTTTTGGAGATGTGATCGACCGTCTCCGTTCGGCCCCAAATTTTGGCTGTGCGCAGCCTGCGGGGCCTGGTGACGGGCGCCCTGTCAACTCGTTTGATGGGCATCACTATTTTTCGCATAAATGACAATTTACGATTTTCTTGGTTTTCGGTGAATGTTAGCACACGGATTTCTGGAGATTTGATCGACCGTCTCCGTTCGGCCCCAAATTTTGGCTGTGCGCAGCCTGCGGGGCCTGGTGACGGGCGCCCTGTCATTTCTTTTGATCGGCATCACTATTTTTCAAACAAATGACAATTTACGATTTTCTCAATTTTCGGTGTATGTTAGCCCACGGATTTCTGGAGATGTGATCGACCGTCTCCGTTCGGCCCCAAATTTTGGCTGTGCCCAGCCTGCGGGGCCTAGTGATGGGCGCTCTATCAATTCGTTTGATCGGCATCACTATTTTTCGCATAAATGACAATTTACGATTTTCTCGGTTTTCGGTGAATGTTAGCCCACGGATTTCTGGAGATTTGATCGACCGCCTCCGTTCGGCCCCAAATTTTGGCCGTGCGCAGCCTGCGGGGCCTGGTGACGGGCGCCCTGTCAACTCGTTTGATGGGCATCACTCTCTTTTGTATAAATGACAATTTACGATTTTCTCGGTTTTCGGTGTATGTTAGCACACGGATTTCTGGAGATGTGATCGACCGTCTCCGTTCGGCCCCAAATTTTGGCTGTGCGCAGCCTGCGGGGCCTAGTGACGGGCGCTCTATCAATTCGTTTGATCGGCATCACTATTTTTCGCATAAATGACAATTTACGATTTTCTCGGTTTTCGGTGAATGTTAGCCCACGGATTTCTGGAGATTTGATCGACCGCCTCCGTTCGGCCCCAAATTTTGGCCGTGCGCAGCCTGCGGGGCCTGGTGACGGGCGCCCTGTCAACTCGTTTGATGGGCATCACTCTCTTTTGTATAAATGACAATTTACGATTTTCTCGGTTTTCGGTGTATGTTAGCACACGGATTTCTGGAGATTTGATCGACCGTCTCCGTTCGGCCCCAAATTTTGGCTGTGCTTAGCATGCGGGGCCTGGTGACGGGCGCCCTATCATTTCTTTTGATCGGCATCACTATTTTTTGCAGAAATGACGATTTACGATTTTCTCGGTTTTCGGTGAATGTTAGCACACGGATTTCTGGAGATTTCATCAACCGCCTCCGTTAGGCCCCAAATTTTGGCCCTGCGCAGCCTGCGGGGCCTGGTGACGGGCGCCCTGTCAACTCGTTTGATGGGCATCACTATTTTTCGCATAAATGACAATTTACGATTTTCTCGGTTTTCGGTGTATGTTAGACCACGGATTTCTGGAGATTTGATCGACCGCCTCCGTTCGGCCCCAAATTTTGGCCCTGCGCAGCCTGCGGGGCCTAGTGACGGGCGCTCTATCAATTCGTTTGATGGGCATCACTATTTTTCGTATAAATGACAATTTACGATTTTCTCGGTTTTCGGTGAATGTTAGCCCACGGATTTCTGGAGATTTGATCGACCGCCTCCGTTCGGCCCCAAATTTTGGCTGTGCGCAGCCTGCGGGGCCTGGTGACGGGCGCCCTGTCATTTCTTTTGATCGGCATCACTATTTTTCAAACAAATGACAATTTACGATTTTCTCGATTTTCGGTGTATGTTAGCCCACGGATTTTTGGAGATGTGATCGACCGTCTCCGTTCGGCCCTAAATTTTGGCTGTGCGCAGCCTGCGGGGCCTAGTGACGGGCGCTCTATCAATTCGCTTGATCGGCATCACTATTTTTCGCATAAATGACAATTTACAATTATCTCGGTTTTCGGTGAAAGCCCACGGATTTTTGGAGATGTGATCGACCGTCTCCGTTCGGCCCCAAATTTTGGCTGTGCACAGCCTGCGGGGCCTAGTGACGGGCGCTCAATCAATTCGTTTGATCGGCATCACTATTTTTCGCATAAATGACAATTTACGATTTTCTCGGTTTTCGGTGAATGTTAGCCCACGGATTTCTGGAGATTTGATCGACCGCCTCCGTTCGGCCCCAAATTTTGGCCGTGCGTAGCCTGCGGGGCCTGGTGACGGGCGCCCTATCAACTCGTTTGATGGGCATCACTATTTTTCGCATAAATTACAATTTACGATTTTCTCAGTTTTCCGTGTATGTTAGCACACGGATTTCTGGAGATTTGATCGACCGTCTCCGTTCGACCCCAAATTTTGGCTGTGCACGGCCTGCGGGGCCTGGTGACGGGCGCCCTGTCATTTCTTTTGATCCGCTGTTACACCCCGTAAATTTCTAGCATATAGATGGCCTATTCGCGTGTTGGTTAAGAGTATTTGAAATACATACATGCTAGAAAAAGGCACGGGGAAAGATTGGACAAGCGGCAAGTCGGCGCGTCGCAAGGCAAAATGCGACTTATAAAACGCATTCCAGGAATGCGACTTATAAATCGCATGCCTGAAATGCGACTTATAAATCGCATTCACTGAATGCGATTTATTGTTTCTATTATATATAAGCCCCACTTCGGTTTTAAATCAATTCATTACGGTAATCAGTAAGGAATCAGTATAGTACAGAAAGTGATCAGAATTTAGATAGTCCTATCATTTCGTTTGATCGGCATCACTATTTTTTTCATAAACGAGAATTTACGATTTTCGCGATTTTTGGTATGTGTTAGCTCTTTATTAACAAAATAAGAACTGCCGAGATGCAAGTCTTTTGATGAGATCTTACATAATGTTGTTAAAACTGTAATATAATCGACGGAAAAATAGTTTATTAGAGGCATATTATATAAATGATCATAACTTTGGGCTGGATTATCCGTTTTATGCGATTTTTTTTTTATTTTGTGTATTTTTTCGAGATCTATCTCGATAAACCGCCGAAAGGCGGTTTGGCCGAGCCATTTTTCTAAAATATGCCTCTATCGCACTCATTTCAACATATTTCCCAATATGAGTGACAATTTTAATTTAAAAACTGGTCCTAACGACCCACCACAACCGACACCACCATGGCAAGCGACCATGGTAGGCCAGCACTACCACCACTAATCTCTAGGATTTTATTTATATCATAAGGATAAGCAGAGGTGTTTTAGTTTAAATTTTCTATCGTTGGGCATTCATCGATGGGCTTTGGGTCTCGACATAGGTTAGCATGTGACATCCGATGTCGTCCGGTCTGTCGAGACTAGCATAGTGCGCCTATGTTGCTAACTTTCAAACTTTTCAGTGCGTGTTAGCCCATGGATTTCTGGATATTTGATCGACCGCCTCCGTTCGGCCCCAAACTTTGGCCGTGCGCAGCCTGCGGGGCCTGGTGACGGGCGCCCTGTCAACTCGTTTGATGGGCATCACTATTTTTCGTATAAATGACAATTTACGATTTTCTCGATTTTCGGTGTATGTTAGCCCACGGATTTTTGGAGATGTGATCGACCGTCTCCGTTCGGCCCCAAATTTTGGCTGTGCGCAGCCTGCGGGGCCTAGTGACGGGCGCTCTATCAATTCGTTTGATCGGCATCACTATTTTTCGCATAAATGACAATTTACGATTTTCTCGGTTTTCGGTGAATGTTAGCCCACGGATTTCTGGAGATTTGATCGACCGCCTCCGTTCGGCCCCAAATTTTGGCCGTGCGCAGCCTGCGGGGCCTGGTGACGGGAGCCCTGTCAACTCGTTTGATGGGCATCACTCTCTTTTGTATAAATGACAATTTACGATTTTCTCGGTTTTCGGTGTATGTTAGCACACGGATTTCTGGAAATGTGATCGACCGTCTCCGTTCGGCCCCAAATTTTGGCTGTGCGCAGCCTGCGGGGCCTAGTGACGGGCGCTCTATCAATTCGTTTGATCGGCATCACTATTTTTCGCATAAATGACAATTTACGATTTTCTCGGTTTTCGGTGAATGTTAGCCCACGGATTTCTGGAGATTTGATCGACCGCCTCCGTTCGGCCCTAAATTTTGGCCGTGCGCAGCCTGCGGGGCCTGGTAACGGGCGCCCTGTCAACTCGTTTGATGGGCATCACTCTCTTTTGTATAAATGACAATTTACGATTTTCTCGGTTTTCGGTGTATGTTAGCCCACGGATTTCTGGTGATGTGATCGACCGTCTCCGTTCGGCCCCAAATTTTGGCTGTGCGCAGCCTGCGGGGCCTAGTGACGGGCGCTCTATCAATTCGTTTGATGGGCATCACTATTTTTCGTATAAATGACAATTTACGATTTTCTCGGTTTTCGGTGAATGTTAGCCCACGAATTTCTGGAGATTTGATCGACCGCCTCCGTTCGGCCCCAAATTTTGGCCGTGCGCAGCCTGCGGGGCCTGGTGACGGGCGCCCTGTCAACTCGTTTGATGGGCATCACTATTTTTCGTATAAATGACAATTTATGATTTTCTCGGTTTTCGGTCAATGTTAGCACACGGATTTCTGGAGATTTGATCGACCGTCTCCGTTCGGCCCCAAATTTTGGCTGTGCTTAGCCTGCGGGGCCTGGTGACGGGCGCCCTGTCATTTCTTTTGATCGGCATCACTATTTTTTGCAGAAATGACAATTTACGATTTTCTCGGTTTTCGGTGAATGTTAGCCCACGAATTTTTGGAGATGTGATCGACCGTCTCCGTTCGGCCCCAAATTTTGGCTGTGGGCAGCCTGCGGGGCCTAGTGACGGGCGCTCTATCAATTCGTTTGATCGGCATCACCATTTTTCTCATAAATGACAATTTACGATTTTCTCAGTTTTCGGTGAATGTTAGCGCACGGATTTCTGGAGATTTGATCGACCGTCTCCGTTCGGCCCCAAATTTAGGCTATGCGCAGCCTGCGGGGCCTGGTGACGGGCGCCCTGTCATTTCTTTTGATCGGCCTCACTATTTTTCGCATAAATGACAATTTACGATTTTCTCGGTTTTCGGTGAATGTTAGCCCACGGATTTCTGGAAATTTGATCGACCGCCTCCGTTCGGCCCCAAATTTTGGCCGTGCGAATCCTGCGGGGCCTGGTGACGGGCGCCCTATCAACTCGTTTGATGGGCATCACTATTTTTCGCATAAATGACAATTTATGATTTTCTCAATTTTCGGTGTATGTTAGCCCACGGATTTCTGGTGATGTGATCGACCGTCTCCGTTCGGCCCCAAATTTTGGCTGTGCACAGCCTGCGGGGCCTAGTGACGGGCGCTCTATCAATTTGTTTGATCGGCATCACTATTTTTCGTATAAATGACAATTTACGATTTTCTCGGTTTTCGGTGAATGTTAGCCCACGAATTTCTGGAGATTTGATCGACCGCCTCCGTTCGGCCCCAAATTTTGGCCGTGCGCAGCCTGCGGGGCCTGGTGACGGGCGCCCTGTCAACTCATTTGATGGGCATCACTATTTTTCGTATAAATGACAATTTATGATTTTCTCGGTTTTCGGTGTATGTTAGCACACGGATTTCTGGAGATTTGATCGACCGTCTCCGTTCGGCCCCAAATTTTGGCTGTGCTTAGCCTGCAGGGCCTGGTGACGGGCGCCTTGTCATTTCTTTTGATCGGCATCACTATTTTTTACAGAAATGACAATTTACGATTTTCTCGGTTTTCGGTGAATGTTAGCCCACGGATTTCTGGAAATTTGATCGACCGCCTCCGTTCGGCCCCAAATTTTGGCCGTGCGAAGCCTGCGGGGCCTGGTGACGGGCGCCCTGTCAACTCGTTTGATGGGCATCACTATTTTTCGCATAAATGACAATTAACGATTTTCTCAATTTTTGGTGTATGTTAGCCCACGGATTTCTGGTGATGTGATCGACCGTCTCCGTTCGGCCCCAAATTTTGGCTGTGCGCAGCCTGCGGGGCCTAGTGACGGGCGCTCTATCAATTCGTTTGATCGGCATCACTATTTTTCATATAAATGACAATTTACGATTTTCTCGGTTTTCGGTGAATGTTAGCCCACGGATTTCTGGAGATTTGATCGACCGCCTCCGTTCGGCCCCAAATTTTGGCCGTGCGCAGCCTGCGGGGCCTGGTGACGGGCGCCCTGTCAACTCGTTTGATGGGCATCACTATTTTTCGTATAAATGACAATTTATGATTTTCTCGGTTTTCGGTGTATGTTAGCACACGGATTTCTGGAGATTTGATCGACCGTCTCCGTTCGGCCCCAAATTTTGGCTGTGCTTAGCCTGCGGGGCCTGGTGACGGGCGGCCTGTCATTTCTTTTGATCGGCATCACAATTTTTTTCAGAAATGACAATTTACGATTTTCTCGGTTTTCGGTGAATGTAAGCCCACGGATTTCTGGAAATTTGATCGACCGCCTCCGTTCGGCCCCAAATTTTGGCCGTGCGAAGCCTGCGGGGCCTGGTGACGGGCGCCCTGTCAACTCGTTTGATGGGCATCACTATTTTTCACATAAATGACAATTTACGATTTTCTCAATTTTTGGTGTATGTTAGCCCACGGATTTCTGGTGATGTGATCGACCGTCTCCGTTCGGCCCCAAATTTTGGCTGTGCGCAGCCTGCGGGGCCTAGTGACGGGCGCTCTATCAATTCGTTTGATCGGCATCACTATTTTTCATATAAATGATAATTTACAATTTTCTCGGTTTTCGGTGAATGTTAGCCCACGGATTTCTGGAGATTTGATCGACCGCCTCCGTTCGGCCCCAAATTTTTGCCGTGCGCAGCCTGCGGGGCCTGGTGACGGGCGCCCTATCAACTCGTTTGATGGGCATCACTATTTTTCGTATAAATGACAATTTATGATTTTCTCGGTTTTCGGTGTATGTTAGCACACGGATTTCTGGAGATTTGATCGACCGTCTCCGTTCGGCCCCAAATTTTGGCCGTGCGCAGCCTCCGGGGCCTGGTGACGGGCGCCCTGTCAACTCGTTTGATGGGCATCACTATTTTTCGCATAAATGACAATTTACGATTTTCGGCATCACTATTTTTCGCATAAATGACAATTTACGATTTTCTCAGTTTTCGGTGAATGTTAAGCCCACGGATTTCTGGAGATTTGATCGACCGCCTCCGTTCGGCCCCAAATTTTGGCTTTGCGCAGCCTGCGGGGCTTGGTGACGGGCGCCCTGTCATTTCGTTTGATCGGCATCACTATTTTTCAAACAAATGACAACTTACGATTTTCTCAATTTTCGGTGAATGTTAGCCCACGGATTTCTGGAGATGTGATCGACCGTCTCCGTTCGGCCCCAAATTTTGGCTGAGCGCAGCCTGCGGGGCCTAGTGACGGGCGCTCTATCAATTCATTTGATCGACATCACTATTTTTCGCGTAAATGACAATTTACGATTTTCTCGGTTTTCGGTGAATGTTAGCCCACGGATTTCTGGAGATTTGATCGACCGCCTCCGTTTGGCCCCAAATTTTGGCCGTGCGCAGCCTGCGGGGCCTGGTGACGGGCGCCCTGTCAACTCGTTTGATGGGCATCACTATTTTTCGCATAAATGACAATTTACGATTTTCTCGGTTTTCGGTGTATGTTAGCACACGGATTTCTGGAGATTTGATCGACCGTCTCCGTTCGGCCCCAAATTTTGGCTGTGCGCAGCCTGCGGGGCCTGGTGACGGGAGCCCTGTCATTTCTCTTGATCGGCATCACTATTTTTTGCAGAAATGACAATTTACGATTTTCTCGGTTTTCGGTGAATGTTAGCACACGGATTTCTGGAGATTTGATCGACCGTCTCCGTTCGGCCCCAAATTTTGGCTGTGCGCAGCCTGCGGGGCCTGGTGACGGGCGCCCTGTCATTTCTTTTGATCGGCATCACTATTTTTCAAACAAATGATAATTTACTATTTTCTCAATTTTCGGTGTATGTTAGCCCACGGATTTCTGGAGATGTGATCGACCGTCTCCGTTCGGCCCCAAATTTTGGTTGTGCGCAGCCTGCGGGGCCTAGTGACGGGCGCTCAATCAATTCCTTTGATCGGCATCACTATTTTTCACATAAATGACAATTTACGATTTTCTCGGTTTTCGGTGAATGTTAGCCCACGGATTTCTGGAGATTTGATCGACCACCTCCGTTCGGCCCCAAATTTTGGCCGTGCGCAGCCTGCGGGGCCTGTTGACGGGCGCCCTATCAACTCATTTGATGGGCATCACTATTTTTCGCATAAATGACAATTTACAATTTTCTCAGTTTTCCGTGTATGTTAGCACACGGATTTCTGGAGATTTGATCGACCGTCTCCGTTCGGCCCCAAATTTTGGCTGTGCACGGCCTGCGGGGCCTGGTGACGGGCGCCCTGTCATTTCTTTTGATCCGCTGTTACACCCCGTAAATTTCTAGCATATAGATGGCCTATTCGCGTGTTGGTTAAGAGTATTTGAAATACATACATGCTAGAAAAAGGCACGGGGAAAGATTGGACAAGCGGCAAGTCGGCGCGTCACAAGGCAAAATGCGACTTATAAAACGCATTCCAGGAATGCGACTTATAAATCGCATTCCTGAAATGCGACTTATAAGTCGCATTCACTGAATGCGATTTATTGTTTCTATTATATATAAGCCCCACTTCGGTTTTAAATCAATTCATTACGGTAATCAGTAAGGAATCAGTATAGTACAGAAAGTGATCAGAATTTAGATAGTCCTATCATTTCGTTTGATCGGCATCACTATTTTTTGCATAAACGAGAATTTACGATTTTCGCAATTTTTGGTATGTGTTAGCTCTTTATTAACAAAATAAGAACTGCCGAGATGCAAGTCTTTTGATGAGATCTTACATAATGTTGTTAAAACTGTAATATAATCGACGGAAAAATAGTTTATTAGAGGCATATTATATAAATGATCATAACTTTGGGCTGGATTATCCGTTTTACGCGATTGTTTTTTTCATTTTGTGTATTTTTTCGAGATCTATCTCGACAAACCGCCGATAGGCGGTTTGGCCGAGCCATTTTTCTAAAATATGCCTCTATCGCACTCATTTCAACATATTTCCCAATATGGGTGACAATTTTAATTTAAAAACTGGTCCTAACGACCCACCACAACCGACACCACCATGGCAAGCGACCATGGTAGGCCAGCACTACCACCACTAATCTCTAGGATTTTATTTATATCATAAGGATAAGCATAGGTGTTTTAGTTTAAATTTTCTATCGCTGGGCATTCATCGATGGGCGTTGGGTCTCGACATAGGTTAGCATGTGACATCCGATGTCGTCCGGTCTGTCGAGACTAGCATAGTGCGCCTATGTTGCTAACTTTCAAACTTTTCAGTGCGTGTTAGCCCAGGGATTTCTGGATATTTGATCGACCGCCTCCGTTCGGCCCCAAATTTTGGCCGTGCGCAGCCTGCGGGGCCTGGTGACGGGCGCCCTGTCAACTCGTTTGATGGGCATCACTATTTTTCGCATAAATGACAATTTACGATTTTCTCGATTTTCGGTGTATGTTAGCCCACGGATTTTTGGAGATGTGATCGACCGTCTCCGTTCGGCCCCAAATTTTGGCTGTGCGCAGCCTGCGGGGCCTAGTGACGGGCGCTCTATCAATTCGTTTGATCGGCATCACTATTTTTCGCATAAATGACAATTTATGATTTTCTCGGTTTTCGGTGAATGTTAGCCCACGGATTTTTGGAGATTTGATCGACCGCCTCCGTTCGGCCCCAAATTTTGGCCGTGCGCAGCCTGCGGGGCCTGGTGACGGGCGCCCTATCAACTCGTTTGATGGGCATCACTATTTTTCGTATAAATGACAATTTACGATTTTCTCGGTTTTCGGTGTATGTTAGCACACGGATTTCTGGAGATTTGATCGACCGACTCCGTTCGGCCCCGAATTTTGGCTGTGCTTAGCCTGCGGGGCCTGGTGACGGGCGCCCTATCATTTCTTTTGATCGGCATCACTATTTTTTGCAGAAATGACAATTTACGATTTTCTCGATTTTCGGTGAATGTTAGCACACGGATTTCTGGAGATTTGATCGACCGTCTCCGTTCGGCCCCAAATTTTGGCTGTGCGTAGCCTGCGGGGCCTGGTGACGGGCGTCCTGTCAACTCGTTTGATGGGCATCACTATTTTTCGTATAAATGACAATTTATGATTTTCTCGGTTTTCGGTGTATGTTAGCACACGGATTTCTGGAGATTTGATCGACCGTCTCCGTTCGGCCCCAAATTTTGGCTGTGCTTAGCCTGCGGGGCCTGGTGACGAGCGCCCTATCATTTCTTTTGATCGGCATCACTATTTTTTGCAGAAATGACAATTTACGATTTTCTCGGTTTTCGGTGAATGTTAGCACACAGATTTCTGGAGATTTGATCAACCGCCTCCGTTCGGCCCCAAATTTTGGCCCTGCGGGGCCTGGTGACGGGCGCCCTGTCAACTCATTTGATGGGCATCACTATTTTTTGCATAAATGACAATTTACGATTTT
Organism: Datura wrightii; assembly: GCA_035772735.1. Taxonomy (NCBI): domain Eukaryota; kingdom Viridiplantae; phylum Streptophyta; class Magnoliopsida; order Solanales; family Solanaceae; genus Datura; species Datura wrightii. The sequence goes on along the minus strand of JASDFA010000018.1, from coordinate 200,505,897 downwards.
CTCGGTTTTCGGTGTATTCTAGCCCACGGATTTCTGGAGATTTGATCGACCGCCTCCGTTCGGAGCCAAATTTTGGCCCTGCGCAGCCTGCGGGGCCTGGTGACGGGCGCCCTGTCATTTCTTTTGATCGGCATCACTATTTTTCAAACAAATGACAATTTACGATTTTCTCAATTTTCGGTGTATGTTAGCCCACGGATTTCTGGAGATTTGATCGACCATCTCCGTTCGGCCTCAAATTTTGGATGTGTGCAGCCTGCGGGGCCTGGTGACGGGCGCCCTGTCATTTCGTTTGATCGGCATCACTATTTTTCGCATAAATGACAATTTACGATTTTCTCGGTTTTCGGTGAATGTTAGCCCACGGATTTCTGGAGATGTGATCGACCGTCTCCGTTCGGCCCCAAATTTTGGCTGTGCGCAGCCTGCGGGGCCTGGTGACGGGCGCCATGTCAACTCGTTTGATCGGCATCACTATGTTTCGCATAAATGACAATTTACGATTTTCTCGGTTTTCGGTGAATGTTAGCCCACGGATTTCTGGAGATTTGATCGACCGCCTCCGTTCGGCCCCAAATTTTGGCCGTGCGTAGCCTGCGGGGCCTGGTGACGGGCGCCCTGTCAACTCGTTTGATGGGCATCACTATTTTTCGCATAAATGATAATTTACGATTTTCTCGGTTTTCGGTGTATGTTAGCCCACGGATTTCTGGAGATTTGATCGGCCACCTCCGTTCGGCCCCAAATTTTGGCTGTGCGCAGCCTGCGGGGCCTGGTGACGGGCGCCCTGTCAACTCGTTTGAAGGGCATCACTATTTTTCGCATAAATGACAATTTACGATTTTCGGCATCACTATTTTTCGCATAAATGACAATTTACGATTTTCTCGGTTTTCGGTGAATGTTAGCCCACGGATTTCTGGAGATTTGATCGACCGCCTCCGTTCGGCCCCAAATTTTGGCTTTGCGCAGCCTGCGGGGCCTGGTGACGGGCGCCCTGTCATTTCGTTTGATCGGCATCACTATTTTTCAAACAAATGACAACTTACGATTTTCTCGATTTTCGGTGAATGTTAGCCCACGGATTTCTGTAGATGTGATCGACCGTCTCCGTTCGGCCCCAAATTTTGGCTGTGCGCAGCCTGCGGGGCCTAGTGACGGGCGCTCTATCAATTCGTTTGATCGGCATCACTATTTTTCGCATAAATGACAATTTACGATTTTCTCGGTTTTCGGTGAATGTTAGCCCACAGATTTTTGGAGATTTGATCGACCGCCTCTGCTCGGCCCCAAATTTTGCCCGTGCGCAGCCTGCGGGGCCTGGTGACGGGCGCCCTGTCAACTCGTTTGATGGGCATCACTATTTTTCGCATAAATGACAATTTACGATTTTCTCGGTTTTCGGTGTATGTTAGCACACGGATTTCTGGAGATTTGATCGACCGTCTCCGTTCGGCCCCAAATTTTGGCTGTGCGCAGCCTGCGGGGCCTGGTGACGGGAGCCCTGTCATTTCTCTTGATCGGCATCACTATTTTTTGCAGAAATGACAATTTACGATTTTCTCGGTTTTCGGTGAATGTTAGCACACGGATTTCTGGAGATTTGATCGACCGTCTCCGTTCGGCCCCAAATTTTGGCTGTGCGCAGCCTGCGGGGCCTGGTGACGGGCGCCCTGTCATTTCTTTTGATCGGCATCACTATTTTTCAAACAAATGATAATTTACTATTTTCTCAATTTTCGGTGTATGTTAGCCCACGGATTTCTGGAGATGTGATCGACCGTCTCCGTTCGGCCCCAAATTTTGGCTGTGCGCAGCCTGCGGGGCCTGGTGACGGGCGCCCTGTCAACTCGTTTGATGGGCATCACTATTTTTCGCATAAATGACAATTTACGATTTTCTCGGTTTTCGGTGTATGTTAGCCCACGGATTTCTGGAGATTTGATCGACCGCCTCCGTTCGGCCCCAAATTTTGGCCCTGCGCAGCCTGCGGGGCCTGGTGACGGGCGCCCTGTCAACTCATTTGATGGGCATCACTATTCTTCGTATAAATGACAATTTATGATTTTCTCGGTTTTCGGTGTATGTTAGCACACGGATTTCTGGAGATGTGATCGACCGTCTCCGTTCGGCCCCAAATTTTGGCTGTGCGTAGCCTGCGGGGCCTAGTGACGGGCGCTCTATCAATTCGTTTGATCAGCATCACTATTTTTCTCATAAATGACAATTTACGATTTTCTCGGTTTTCGGTGAATGTTAGCCCACGGATTTCTGGAAATTTGATCGACCGCCTCCGTTCGGCCCCAAATTTTGGCCGTGCGAAGCCTGCGGGGCCTGGTGACGGGCGCCCTGTCAACTCGTTTGATGGGCATCACTATTTTTCGCATAAATGACAATTTACGATTTTCTCAATTTTCGGTGTATGTTAGCCCACGGATTTCTGGTGATGTGATCGACCGTCTCCGTTCGGCCCCAAATTTTGGCTGTGCGCAGCCTGCGGGGCCTGGTGACGGGCGCCCTGTCATTTCTTTTGATCGGCATCACTATTTTTCGCATAAATGACAATTTACGATTTTCTCGGTTTTCGGTGAATGTTAGCCCACGGATTTCTGGAAATTTGATCGACCGCCTCCGTTCGGCCCCAAATTTTGGCTGTGCGCAGCCTGCGGGGCCTGGTGACGGGCGCCCTGTCAACCATTTTGAAGGGCATCACTATTTTTCGCATAAATGACAATTTACGATTTTCGGCATCACTATTTTTCGCATAAATGACAATTTACGATTTTCTCAGTTTTCGGTGAATGTTAGCCCACGGATTTCTGGAGATTTGATCGACCGCCTCCGTTCGGCCCCAAATTTTGGCCGTGCGAAGCCTGCGGGGCCTAGCGACGGGCGCTCTATCAATTTGTTTGATCGGCATCACTATTTTTCGCATAAATGACAATTTACGATTTTCTCGGTTTTCGGTGAATGTTAGCCCACAGATTTTTGGAGATGTGATCGACCGTCTCCGTTCGGCCCAAATTTTGGCTGTGCGTAGCCTGCGGGGCCTAGTGACGGGCGCTCTATCAATTCGTTTGATCGGCATCACTATTTTTCTCATAAATGACAATTTACGATTTTCTCGGTTTTCGGTGAATGTTAGCCCACGGATTTCTGGAAATTTGATCGACCGCCTCCGTTCGGCCCCAAATTTTGGCCGTGCGAAGCCTGCGGGGCCTGGTGACGGGCGCCCTGTCAACTCGTTTGATGGGCATCACTATTTTTCGCATAAATGACAATTTACGATTTTCTCAATTTTCGGTGTATGTTAGCCCACGGATTTCTGGTGATGTGATCGACCGTCTCCGTTCGGCCCCAAATTTTGGCTGTGCGCAGCCTGCGGGGCCTGGTGACGGGCGCCCTGTCATTTCTTTTGATCGGCATCACTATTTTTCGCATAAATGACAATTTACGATTTTCTCGGTTTTCGGTGAATGTTAGCCCACGGATTTCTGGAAATTTGATCGACCGCCTCCGTTCGGCCCCAAATTTTGGCCGTGCGAAGCCTGCGGGGCCTGGTGACGGGCGCCCTGTCAACTCGTTTGATGGGCATCACTATTTTTCGCATAAATGACAATTTACGATTTTCTCAATTTTCGGTGTATGTTAGCCCACGGATTTCTGGTGATGTGATCGACCGTCTCCGTTCGGCCCCAAATTTTGGCTGTGCGCAGCCTGCGGGGCCTAGTGACGGGCGCTCTATCAATTCGTTTGATCGGCATCACTATTTTTCATATAAATGACAATTTACGATTTTCTCGGTTTTCGGTGAATGTTAGCACACGGATTTCTGGAGATTTGATCAACCGCCTCCGTTCGGCCCCAAATTTTGGCCCTGCACAGCCTGCGGGGCCTGGTGACGGGCGCCCTGTCAACTCATTTGATGGGCATCACTATTTTTCGTATAAATGACAATTTATGATTTTCTCGGTTTTCGGTGTATGTTAGCACACGGATTTCTGGAGATTTGATCGACCGTCTCCGTTCGGCCCCAAATTTTGGCCGTGCGCAGCCTGCGGGGCCTGGTGACGGGCGCCCTATCAACTCGTTTGATGGGCATCACTATTTTTCGCATAAATGACAATTTACGATTTTCTCGGTTTTCGGTGAATGTTAGCACACGGATTTCTGGAGATTTGATTAACCGCCTCCGTTCGGCCCCAAATTTTGGCCCTGCACAGCCTGCGGGGCCTGGTGACGGGCGCCCTGTCAACTCATTTGATGGGCATCACTATTTTTCGCATAAATGACAATTTACGATTTTCTCGGTTTTCGGTGTATGTTAGCCCACGGATTTCTGGAGATTTGATCGACCGCCTCCGTTCGGCCCCAAATTTTGGTCCTGCGCAGCCTGCGGGGCCTGGTGTTGGGCGCCCTGTCATTTCTTTTGATCGGCATCACTATTTTTCAAACAAATGACAATTTACGATTTTCTCGATTTTCGATGTATGTTAGCCCACGGATTTCTGGAGATTTGATCGACCGTCTCCGTTCGGCCCCAAATTTTGGCTGTGCGCAGCCTGCGGGGCCTGGTGACGGGCGTCCTGTCATTTCGTTTGATCGGCATCACTATTTTTCGCATAAATGACAATTTACGATTTTCTCGGTTTTCGGTGAATGTTAGCCCACGGATTTCTGGAGATTTGATCGACCGCCTCCGTTCGGCCCCAAATTTTGGCCGTGCGCAGCCTGCGGGGCCTGGTGACGGGCGCCCTGTCAACTCATTTGATGGGCATCACTATTTTTCGCATAAATGACAATTTACGATTTTCTCGGTTTTTGGTGAATGTTAGCCCACGGATTTCTGGAAATTTGATCGACCGCCTCCGTTCGGCCCCAAATTTTGGCCGTGCGAAGCCTGCGGGGCCTGGTGACGGGCGCCCTGTCAACTCGTTTGATGGGCATCACTATTTTTCGCATAAATGACAATTTACGATTTTCTCAATTTTCGGTGTATGTTAGCCCACGGATTTCTGGTGATGTGATCGACCGTCTCCGTTCGGTCCCAAATTTTGGCTGTGCGCAGCCTGCGGGGCCTAGTGACGGGCGCTCTATCAATTCGTTTGATCGGCATCACTATTTTTCATATAAATGACAATTTACGATTTTCTCGGTTTTCGGTGAATGTTAGCCCACGGATTTCTGGAGATTTGATCGACCGCCTCCGTTCGGCCCCAAATTTTGGCCGTGCGCAGCCTGCGGGGCCTGGTGACGGGCGCCCTGTCAACTCGTTTGATGGGCATCACTATTTTTCGTATAAATGACAATTTATGATTTTCTCGGTTTTCGGTGTATGTTAGCACACGGATTTCTGGAGATTTGATCGACCGTCTCCGTTCGGCCCCAAATTTTGGCCGTGCGCAGCCTGCGGGGCCTGGTGACGGGCGCCCTGTCAACTCGTTTGATGGGCATCACTATTTTTAGCATAAATGACAATTTACGATTTTCTCGGTTTTCGGTGAATGTTAGCACACGGATTTCTGGAGATTTGATCAACCGCCCCCGTTCGGCCCCAAATTTTGGCCCTGCACAGCCTGCGGGGCCTGGTGACGGGCGCCCTGTCAACTCATTTGATGGGCATCACTATTTTTCGCATAAATGACAATTTACGATTTTCTCGGTTTTCGGTGTATGTTAGCCCACGGATTTCTGGAGATTTGATCGACCGCCTCCGTTCGGCCCCAAATTTTGGTCCTGCGCAGCCTGCGGGGCCTGGTGACGGGCGCCCTGTCATTTCTTTTGATCGGCATCACTATTTTTCAAACAAATGACAATTTACGATTTTCTCGATTTTCGGTGTATGTTAGCCCACGGATTTCTGGAGATTTGATCGACCGTCTCCGTTCGGCCCCAAATTTTGGCTGTGCGCAGCCTGCGGGGCCTGGTGACGGGCGCCCTGTCAACTCGTTTGATCGGCATCACTATGTTTCGCATAAATGACAATTTACGATTTTCTCGGTTTTCGGTGAATGTTGGCCCACGGATTTCTGGAGATTTGATCGACCGCCTCCGTTCGACCCCAAATTTTGGCCGTGCGCAGCCTGCGGGGCCTGGTGACGGGCGCCCTGTCAACTCGTTTGATGGGCATCACTATTTTTCGCATAAATGATAATTTACGATTTTCTCGGTTTTCGGTGTATGTTAGCCCACGGATTTCTGGAGATTTGATCGACCACCTCCGTTCGACCCCAAATTTTGGTCGTGCGCAGCCTGCGGGGCCTGGTGACGGGCGCCCTGTCAACTCGTTTGATGGGCATCACTATTTTTCGCATAAATGACAATTTATGATTTTCGGCATCACTATTTTTCGCATAAATGACAATTTACGATTTTCTCGGTTTTCGGTGAATGTTAGCCCACGGATTTCTGGAGATTTGATCGACCGCCTCCGTTCGGCCCCAAATTTTGGCTTTGCGCAGCCTGCGGGGCCTGGTGACGGGCGCCCTGTCATTTCGTTTGATCGGCATCACTATTTTTCAAACAAATCACAACTTACGATTTTCTCGATTTTCAGTGCGTGTTAGCCCACGGATTTCTGGATATTTGATCGACCGCCTCCGTTCGGCCCCAAATTTTGGTCGTGCGCAGCCTGCGGGGCCTGGTGACGGGCGCCCTGTCAACTCGTTTGATGGGCATCACTATTTTTTGCATAAATGACAATTTACGATTTTCTCGATTTTCGGTGTATGTTAGCCCACGGATTTTTGGAGATGTGATCGACCGTCTCCGTTCGGCCCCAAATTTTGGCTGTGCTTAGCCTGCGGGGCCTGGTGACGAGCGCCCTATCATTTCTTTTGATCGGCATCACTATTTTTCGCATAAATGACAATTTACGATTTTCTCGATTTTCGGTGAATGTTAGCCCACGGATTTCTGGAGATTTGATCGACCGCCTCCGTTCGGCCCCAAATTTTGGCCGTGCGCAGCCTGCGGGGCCTGGTGACGGGCGCCCTGTCAACTCGTTTGATGGGCATCACTATTTTTCGCATAAATGACAATTTACGATATTCTCGATTTTCGGTGTATGTTAGCCCACGGATTTCTGGAGATTTGATCGACCGACTCCGTTCGGCCCCAAATTTTGGCTGTGCTTAGCCTGCGGGGCCTGGTGACGAGCGCCCTGTCATTTCTTTTGATCGGCATCACTATTTTTCGCATAAATGACAATTTACGATTTTCTCGATTTTCGGTGAATGTTAGCCCACGGATTTCTGGAGATTTGATCGACCGCCTCCTTTCGGCCCCAAATTTTGGCCGTGCGTAGCCTGCGGGGCCTGGTGACGGGCGCCCTGTCAACTCGTTTGATGGGCATCACTATTTTTCGCATAAATGACAATTTACGATATTCTCGATTTTCGGTGTATGTTAGCCCACAGATTTCTGGAGATGTGATCGACCGTCTCCGTTCGGCCCCAAATTTTGGCTGTGCGCAGCCTGCGGGGCCTAGTGACGGGCGCCCTATCAATTCGTTTGATCGGCATCACTATTTTTCGCATAAATGACAATTTACGATTTTCTCGGTTTTCGGTGAATGTTAGCCCACGGATTTCTGGAGATTTGATCGACCGCCTCCGTTCGGCCCCAAATTTTGGCCGTGCGCAGCCTGCGGGGCCTGGTGACGGGCGCCCTGTCAACTCGTTTAATGGGCATCACTATTTTTTGTATAAATGACAATTTACGATTTTCTCGGTTTTCGGTGAATGTTAGCACACGGATTTCTGGAGATTTGATCGACCGTCTCCGTTCGGCCCCAAATTTTGGCTGTGCGCAGCCTGCGGGGCCTGGTGATGGGCGCCCTGTCATTTCGTTTGATCGGCATCACTATTTTTCGCATAAATGACAATTTACGATTTTCTCGGTTTTCGGTGTATGTTAGCACACGGATTTCTGGAGATTTGATCGACCGCCTCCGTTCGGCCCCAAATTTTGGCCCTGTGCAGCCTGCGGGGCCTGGAGACGGGCGCCCTGTCATTTCTTTTGATCGGCATCACTATTTTTCAAACAAATGACAATTTACGATTTTCTCGATTTTCGGTGTATGTTAGCCCACGGATTTCTGGAGATGTGATCGACCGTCTCCGTTCGGCCCCAAATTTTGGCTGTGCTCAGCCTGCGGGGCCTGGTGACGGGCGCCCTGTCAACTCGTTTGATGGGCATCACTATTTTTTGCATAAATGACAATTTACGATTTTCTCGATTTTCGGTGTATGTTAGCCCACGGATTTTTGGAGATGTGATCGACCGTCTCCGTTCGGCCCCAAATTTTGGCTGTGCTTAGCCTGCGGGGCCTGGTGACGAGCGCCCTATCATTTCTTTTGATCGGCATCACTATTTTTCTCATAAATGACAATTTACGATTTTCTCAGTTTTCGATGAATGTTAGCCCACGGATTTTTGGAGATTTGATCGACCGTCTCCGTTCGGCCCCAAATTTTGGCCGTGCGCAGCCTGCGGGGCCTGGTGACGGGCGCCCTGTCAACTCGTTTGATGGGCATCACTATTTTTCGCATAAATGACAATTTACGATTTTCTCAGTTTTCGGTGTATGTTAGCCCACGGATTTCTGGAGATTTGATCGACCGACTCCGTTCGGCCCCAAATTTTGGCTGTGCGAAGCCTGCGGGGCCTGGTGACGGGCACCCTGTCATTTCGTTTGATCGGCATCACTATTTTTCGCATAAATGACAATTTACTATTTTCTCAATTTTCGGTGAATGTTAGCCCACAGATTTCTGGAGATTTGATCGACCGCCTCCGTTCGGCCCCAAATTTTGGCCGTGCGCAGCCTGCGGGGCCTGGTGACGGGCGCTCTGTCAACTCGTTTGATGGGCATCACTATTTTTCGCATAAATGACAATTTACGATTTTCTCGGTTTTCGGTGAATGTTAGCACACGGATTTCTGGAGATTTGATCGACCGCCTCCGTTCGGCCCCAAATTTTGGCAGTGGGCAGCCTGCGGGGCCTAGTGACGGGCGCCCTGTCAACTCGTTTGATGGGCATCACTATTTTTCATATAAATGACAATTTAAAATTTTCTCGGTTTTCGGTGTATGTCAGCACACGGATTTCTGGAGATTTGATCGACCGTCTCCGTTCGGCCCCAAATTTTGGCTGTGCTTAGCCTGCGGGGCCTGGTGATGGGCGCCCTGTCATTTCATTTGATCGGCATCACTATTTTTTGCAGAAATGACAATTTACGATTTTCTCGGTTTTCGGTGAATGTTAGCACACGGATTTCTGGAGATTTGATCAACCGCCTCCGTTCGGCCCCAAATTTTGGCCCTGCGCAGCCTGCGGGGCCTGGTGACGGGCGCCCAGTCAACTCGTTTAATGGGCATCACTATTTTTCGCATAAATGACAATTTACGATTTTCTCGGTTTTCGGTGTATGTTAGCCCACGAATTTCTGGAGATTTGATCGACCGCCTCCGTTCGGCCCCAAATTTTGGCCCTGCGCAGCCTGCCGGGCCTGGTGACGGGCGCCCTGTCATTTCTTTTGATCGACATCACTATTTTTCAAACAAATGACAATTTACGATTTTCTCGATTTTCGGTGTATGTTAGCCCACGGATTTCTGGAGATTTGACCGACCGCCTCCGTTCGGCCCCAAATTTTGGCCGTGCGCAGCCTGCGGGGCCTGGTGACGGGTGCCCTGTCAACTCGTTTGATGGGCATCACTATTTTTCGCATAAATGACAATTTACGATTTTCGGCATCACTATTTTTCGCATAAATGACAATTTACGATTTTCTCGGTTTTCGGTGAATGTTAGCCCACGGATTTCTGGAGATTTGATCGACCGCCTCCGTTCGGCCCCAAATTTTGGCTTTGCGCAGCCTGCGGGGCCTGGTGACGGGCGCCTTGTCATTTCGTTTGATCGGCATCACTATTTTTCAAACAAATGACAATTTACGATTTTCTCGATCTTCGGTGAATGTTAGCCCACGGATTTCTGGAGATGTGATCGACCATCTCCGTTCGGCCCCAAATTTTGGCTGTGCGCAGCCTGCGGGGCCTAGTGACGGGCGCTCTATCAATTCATTTGATCGGCATCACTATTTTTCGCATAAATGACAATTTACGATTTTCTCGGTTTTCGGTGAATGTTAGCCCACGGATTTCTGGAGATTTGATCGACCGCCTCCGTTCGGCCCCAAATTTTGGTCGTGCGCAGCCTGCGGGGCCTGGTGACGGGTGCCCTGTCAACTCATTTAATGGGCATCACTATTTTTCGCATAAATGACAATTTACAATTTTCTCGGTTTTCGGTGAATGTTAGCACACGGATTTCTGGAGATTTGATCGACCGTCTCCGTTCGGCCCCAAATTTTGGCTGTGCGCAGCCTGCGGGGCCTGATGATGGGCGCCCTGTCATTTCTTTTGATCGGCATCACTATTTTTCAAACAAATGACAATTTACGATTTTCTCGATTTTCGGTGTATGTTAGCCCACTGATTTCTGGAGATGTGATCGACCGTCTCCGTTCGTCCCCAAATTTTGGCTGTGCGCAGCCTGCGGGGCCTAGTGACGGGCGCTCTATCAATTCGTTTGATCGGCATCACTATTTTTCGCATAAATGACAATTTACGATTTTCTCGGTTTTCGGTGAATGTTAGCCCACGGATTTCTGGAGATTTGGTCGACCGCCACCGTTCGGCCCCAAATTTTGGCCGTGCGCAGCCTGCGGGGCCTGGTGACGGGCGCCCTATCAACTCGTTTGATGGGCATCACTATTTTTCGCATAAATGACAATTTACGATTTTCTCAGTTTTCCGTGTATGTTAGCACACGGATTTCTGGAGATTTGATCGACCGTCTCCGTTCGGCCCCAAATTTTGGCTGTGCACGGCCTGCGGGGCCTGGTGACGGGTGCCCTGTCATTTCTTTTGATCGATGGGCGTTGGGTCTCGACATAGGTTAGCATGTGACATCCGATGTCGTCCGGTCTGTCGAGATTAGCATAGTGCGCCTATGTTGCTAACTTTCAAATTTTTCAGTGCGTGTTAGCCCAGGGATTTCTGGATATTTGATCGACCGCCTCCGTTCGGCCCCAAATTTTGGCCGTGCGCAGCCTGCGGTGCCTGGTGACGGGCGCCCTGTCAACTCGTTTGATGGGAATCACTATTTTTTGCATATATGACAATTTACGATTTTCTCGATTTTCGGTGTATGTTAGCCCACGGATTTTTGGAGATGTGATCGACCGTCTCCGTTCGGCCCCAAATTTTGGCTGTGCGCAGCCTGCGGGGCCTAGTGACGGGCGCTCTATCAATTCATTTGATTGGCATCACTATTTTTCTCATAAATGACAATTTACGATTTTCTCAGTTTTCTGTGAATGTTAGCCCACGGATTTCTGGAGATTTGATCGACCGTCTCCGTTTGGCCCCAAATTTTGGCTGTGCGCAGCCTGCGGGGCCTGGTGACGGGTGCCCTGTCATTTCTTTTGATCGGCATCACTATTTTTCACGTAAATGACAATTTACGATTTTCTCGGTTTTCGGTGAATGTTAGCCCACGGATTTCTGGAAATTTGATCGACCGCCTCCGTTCGGCCCCAAATTTTAGCCGTGCGAAGCCTGCGGGGCCTGGTGACGGGCGCCCTGTCAACTCGTTTGATGGGCATCACTATTTTTCGCATAAATGACAATTTACGATTTTCTCAATTTTCGGTGTATGTTAGCCCACGGATTTCTGGAGATGTGATCGACCGTCTCCGTTCGGCCCCAAATTTTGGCTGTGCACAGCCTGCGGGGCCTAGTGACGGGCGCTCTATCAATTCGTTTGATCGGCATCACTATTTTTTGCATAAATGACAATTTACGATTTTCTCGGTTTTCGGTGAATGTTAGCCCACGGATTTCTGGAGATTTGATCGACCGCCTCCGTTCGGCCCCAAATTTTGGCCGTGCGCAGCCTGCGGGGCCTGGTGACGGGTGCCCTGTCAACTCGTTTGATGGGCATCACTATTTTTTGTATAAATGACAATTTACGATTTTCTCGGTTTTCGGTGTATGTTAGCTCACGAATTTCTGGAGATTTGATCGACCGTCTCCGTTCGGCCCCAAATTTTGGCTGTGCTTAGCCTGCGTGGCCTGGTGACGGGCGCCCTGTCATTTCTTTTGATCGGCATCACTATTTTTTGCAGAAATGACAATTTACGATTTTCTCGGTTTTCGGTGAATGTTAGCACACGGATTTCTGGAGATTTGATCAACCGCCTCCGTTAGGCCCCAAATTTTGGCCCTGCACAGCCTGCGGGGCCTGGTGACGGGCGCCCTGTCATTTCTTTTGATCGATGGGCGTTGGGTCTCGACATAGGTTAGCATGTGACATCCGATGTCGTCCGGTCTGTCGAGACTAGCATAGTGCGCCTATGTTGCTAACTTTCAAACTTTTCAGTGCGTGTTAGCCCAGGGATTTCTGGATATTTGATCGACCGTCTCCGTTCGGCCCCAAATTTTGGCTGTGCACAGCCTGCGGGGCCTAGTGACGGGCGCTCTATCAATTCGTTTGATCGGCATCACTATTTTTCGCATAAATGACAATTTACGATTTACTCGGTTTTCGGTGAATGTTAGCCCACAGATTTTTGGAGATATGATCGACCGTCTCCGTTCGGCCCCAAATTTTGGCTGTACGCAGCCTGCGGGGCCTAGTGACGGGCGCTCTATCAATTCGTTTGATCGGCATCACTATTTTTCTCATAAATGACAATTTACGATTTTCTCAGTTTTTGGTGAATGTTAGCCCACGGATTTCTGGAGATTTGATCGACCGCCTCCGTTCGGCCCCAAATTTTGGCTGTGCGCAGCCTGCGGGGCCTGGTGACGGGCGCCCTGTCATTTCTTTTGATCGGCATCACTATTTTTCAAACAAATGACAATTTACGATTTTCTCGATTTTCGGTGTATGTTAGCCCACGGATTTTTGGAGATGTGATTGACCGTCTCCGTTCGGCCCCAAATTTTGGCTGTGCGCAGCCTGCGGGGCCTAGTGACGGGCGCTCTATCAATTCGTTTGATCGGCATCACTATTTTTCGCATAAATAACAATTTACGATTTTCTCGGTTTTCGGTGAATGTTAGCCCACGGATTTCTGGAGATTTGATCGACCGCCTCCGTTCGGCCCCAAATTTTGGCCGTACGAAGCCTGCGGGGCCTGGTGACGGGTGCCCTGTCAACTCGTTTGATGGGCATCACTATTTTTCGCATAAATGACAATTTACGATTTTCTCGATTTTCGGTGTATGTTAGCCCACGGATTTCTGGAGATGTGATCGACCGTCTCCGTTCGGCCCCAAATTTTGGCTGTGCGTAGCCTGCGGGGCCTAGTGACGGGCGCTCTATCAATTCGTTTGATCGGCATCACTATTTTTCGCATAAATGACAATTTACGATTTTCTCGGTTTTCGGTGAATGTTGGCCCACGGATTTCTGGAGATTTGATCGACCGTCTCCGTTCAGCCCCAAGTTTTGGCTGTGCACGGCCTGCGGGGCCTGGTGACGGGCGCCCTGTCATTTCTTTTGATCGGCATCACTATTTTTCAAACAAATGATAATTTACTATTTTCTCAATTTTCGGTGTATGTTAGCCCACGGATTTCTGGAGATGTGATCGACCGTCTCCGTTCGGCCCCAAATTTTGGCTGTGCGCAGCCTGCGGGGCCTGGTGACGGGCGCCCTGTCAACTCGTTTGATGGGCATCACTATTTTTCGCATAAATGACAATTTACGATTTTCTCGGTTTTCGGTGTATGTTAGCCCACGGATTTCTGGAGATTTGATCGACCGCCTCCGTTCGGCCCCAAATTTTGGCCCTGCGCAGCCTGCGGGGCCTGGTGACGGGCGCCTGTCATTTCTTTTGATCGGCATCACTATTTTTCAAACAAATGACAATTTACGATTGTCTCGATTTTCGGTGTATGTTAGCCCACGGATTTCTGGAGATGTGATCGACCGTCTCCGTTCGGCCCCAAATTTTGGCTGTGCGCAGCCTGCGGGGCCTGGTGACGGGCGCCCTGTCAACTCGTTTGATGGGCATCACTATTTTTCGCATAAATGACAATTTACGATTTTCTCGGTTTTCGGTGAATGTTAGCCCACGGATTTCTGGAGATTTGATCAACCGCCTCCGTTCGGCCCCAAATTTTGGCCCTGCGCAGCCTGCGGGGCCTGGTGACGGGTGCCCTGTCATTTCTTTTGATCGGCATCACTATTTTTCGCATAAATGACAATTTACGATTTTCTCGGTTTTCGGTGAATGTTAGCACACGGATTTCTGGAGATTTGATCGACCGCCTCCGTTCGGCCCCAAATTTTGGCCCTGCGCAGCCTGCGGGGCCTGGTGACGGGCGCCCTGTCAACTGATTTGATGGGCATCACTATTATTCGCATAAATGACAATTTACGATTTTCTCGATTTTCGGTGTATGTTAGCCCACGGATTTCTGGAGATTTGATCGACCGCCTCCATTCGGCCCCAAATTTTGGCCCTGCGCAGCCTGCGGGGCCTGGTGACGGGCGCCCTGTCATTTCTTTTGATCGGCATCACTATTTTTCAAACAAATGACAATTTACGATTTTCTCGATTTTCGGTGTATGTTAGCCCACGGATTTCTGGAGATTTGATCGACCGTCTCCAATCGGCCCCAAATTTTGGCTGTGCGCAGCCTGCAGGGCCTGGTGACGGGCGCCCTGTCATTTTGTTTGATCGGCATCACTATTTTTCGCATAAATGACAATTTACGATTTTCTCGGTTTTCGGTGAATGTTAGCCCACGGATTTCTGGAGATTTGATCGACCGCCTCCGTTCGGCCCCAAATTTTGGCCGTGCGCAGCCTGCGGGGCCTGGTGACGGGCTCCCTGTCAACTCGTTTGATGGGCATCACTATTTTTCGCATAAATGATAATTTACGATTTTCTCGGTTTTCGGTGTATGTTATCCCACGGATTTCTGGAGATTTGATCGACCGTCTCCGTTCGGCCCCAAATTTTGGCTGTGCGCTGCCTGCGGGGCCTGGTGGCGGGTGCCCTGTCATTTCTTTTGATCGGCATCACTATTTTTCGCATAAATGACAATTTACGATTTTCTCGGTTTTCGGTGAATGTTAGCCCACGGATTTCTGGAGATTTGATCGACCGTCTCCGTTCGGCCCCAAATTTTGGCTGTGCGCTGCATGCGGGGCCTGGTGACGGGTGCCCTGTCATTTCTTTTGATCGGCATCACTATTTTTCGCGTATATGACAATTTACGATTTTCTCGGTTTTCGGTGAATGTTAGCACACGGATTTCTGGAAATTTGATCGACCGCCTCCGTTCGGCCCCAAATTTTAGCCGTGCGAAGCCTGCGGGGCCTGGTGACGGGCGCCCTGTCAACTCGTTTGATGGGCATCACTATTTTTCACATAAATGACAATTTACGATTTTCTCAATTTTCGGTGTATGTTAGCCCACGGATTTCTGGAGATGTGATCGACCGTCTCCGTTCGGCCCAAAATTTTGGCTGTGCACAGCCTGCGGGGCCTAGTGACGGGCGCTCTATCAATTCGTTTGATCGGCATCACTATTTTTTGCATAAATGACAATTTACGATTTTCTCGGTTTTCGGTGAATGTTAGCCCACGGATTTCTGGAGATTTGATCGACCGCCTCCGTTCGGCCCCAAATTTTGGCCGTGCGCAGCCTGCGGGGCCTGGTGACGGGTGCCCTGTCAACTCGTTTGATGGGCATCACTATTTTTTGTATAAATGACAATTTACGATTTTCTCGGTTTTCGGTGTATGTTAGCACACGGATTTCTGGAGATTTGATCGACCGTCTCCGTTCGGCCCCAAATTTTGGCTGTGTTTAGCCTGCGGGGCCTGGTGACGGGCGCCCTGTCATTTCTTTTGATCGGCATCACTATTTTTTGCAGAAATGACAATTTACGATTTTCTCGGTTTTCGGTGAATGTTAGCACACGGATTTCTGGAGATTTGATCAACCGCCTCCGTTAGGCCCCAAATTTTGGCCCTGCACAGCCTGCGGGGCCTGGTGACGGGCGCCCTGTCATTTCTTTTGATCGATGGGCGTTGGGTCTCGACATAGGTTAGCATGTGACATCCGATGTCGTCCGGTCTGTCGAGACTAGCATAGTGCGCCTATGTTGCTAACTTTCAAACTTTTCAGTGCGTGTTAGCCCAGGGATTTCTGGATATTTGATCGACCGTCTCCGTTCGGCCCCAAATTTTGGCTGTGCACAGCCTGCGGGGCCTAGTGACGGGCACTCTATCAATTCGTTTGATCGGCATCACTATTTTTCGCATAAATGACAATTTACGATTTTCTCGGTTTTCGGTGTATGTTAGCCCACGGATTTCTGGAGATTTGATCGACCGCCTCTGTTCGGCCCCAAATTTTGGCCCTGCGCAGCCTGCGGGGCCTAGTGACGAACGCTCTATCAATTCGTTTGATCGGCATCACTATTTTTCGCATAAATGATAATTTACGATTTACTCGGTTTTCGGTGAATGTTAGCCCACGGATTTTTGGAGATGTGATCGACCGTCTCCGTTCGGCCCCAAATTTTGGCTGTACGCAGCCTGCGGGGCCTAGTGACGGGTGCTCTATCAATTCGTTTGATCGGCATCACTATTTTTCTCATAAATGACAATTTAAGATTTTCTCAGTTTTTGGTGAATGTTAGCCCACGGATTTCTGGAGATTTGATCGACCGCCTCCGTTCGGCCCCAAATTTTGGCTGTGCGCAGCCTGCGGGGCCTGGTGACGGGCGCCCTATCATTTCTTTTGATCGGCATCACTATTTTTCAAACAAATGACAATTTATGATTTTCTCGATTTTCGGTGTATGTTAGCCCACGGATTTTTGGAGATGTGATTGACCGTCTCCGTTCGGCCCCAAATTTTGGCCGTGCGCAGCCTGCGGGGCCTGGTGACGGGCGCCCTATCAACTCGTTTGATGGGCATCACTATTTTTCGCATAAATGACAATTTACGATTTTCTCAGTTTTCCGTGTATGTTAGCACACGGATTTCTGGAGATTTGATCGACCGTCTCCGTTCGGCCCCAAATTTTGGCTGTGCACGGCCTGCGGGGCCTGGTGACGGGCGCCCTGTCATTTCTTTTGATCGGCATCACTATTTTTCAAACAAATGATAATTTACTATTTTCTCAATTTTCGGTGTATGTTAGCACACGGATTTCTGGAGATGTGATCGACCGTCTCCGTTCGGCCCCAAATTTTGGCTTTGCGCAGCCTGCGGGGCCTGGTGACGGGCGCCCTGTCAACTCGTTTGATGGGCATCACTATTTTTCGCATAAATGACAATTTACGATTTTCTCGGTTTTTGGTGTATGTTAGCCCACGGATTTCTGGAGATTTGATCGACCGCCTCCGTTCGGCCCCAAATTTTGGCCCTGCGCAGCCTGCGGGGCCTGGTGACGGGCGCCCTGTCATTTCTTTTGATCGGCATCACTATTTTTCAAACAAATGACAATTTACGATTTTCTCGATTTTCGGTGTATGTTAGCCCACGGATTTCTAGAGATTTGATCCACCGTCTCCGTTCGGCCCCAAATTTTGGCTGTGCTTAGCCTGCGGGGCCTGGTAACGGGCGCCCTGTCATTTCTTTTGATCGGCATCACTATTTTTTGCAGAAATGACAATTTACGATTTTCTCGGTTTTCGGTGAATGTTAGCACACGGATTTCTGGAGATTTGATCAACCGCCTCCGTTAGGCCCCAAATTTTGGCCCTGCACAGCCTGCGGGGCCTGGTGACGGGCGCCCTGTCATTTCTTTTGATCGGCATCACTATTTTTCAAACAAATGACAATTTACGATTTTCTCGATTTTCGGTGTATGTTAGCCCACAGATTTCTGGAGATTTGATCGACCGCCTCCGTTCGGCCCCAAATTTTGGCCGTACGAAGCCTGCGGGGCCTGGTGACGGGCGCCCTGTCAACTCGTTTGATGGGCATCACTATTTTTCGCATAAATGACAATTTACGATTTTCTCGATTTTCGGTGTATGTTAGCCCACGGATTTCTGGATATTTGATCGACCGCCTCCATTCGGCCCCAAATTTTGGCCCTGCGCAGCCTGCGGGGCCTGGTGACGGGCGCCCTGTCATTTCTTTTGATCGGCATCACTATTTTTCAAACAAATGACAATTTACGATTTTCTCGGTTTTCGGTGTATGTTAGCACACGGATTTCTGGAGATTTGATCGACCGTCTCCGTTCGGCCCCAAATTTTGGCTGTGCTTAGCCTGCGGGGCCTGGTTACGGGCGCCCTGTCATTTCTTTTGATCGGCATCACTATTTTTTGCAGAAATGACAATTTACGATTTTCTCGGTTTTCGGTGAATGTTAGCACACGGATTTCTGGAGATTTGATCAACCGCCTCCGTTCGGCCCCAAATTTTGGCCCTGCGCAGCCTGCGGGGCCTGGTGACGGGCGCCCTGTCAACTGATTTGATGGGCATCACTATTTTTCGCATAAATGACAATTTACGATTTTCTCGGTTTTCGGTGTATGTTAGCCCACGGATTTCTGGAGATTTGATCGACCGCCTCCGTTCGGCCCCAAATTTTGGCCCTGCGCAGCCTGCGGGGCCTGGTGACGGGCGCCCTGTCATTTCTTTTGATCGGCATCACTATTTTTCAAACAAATGACAATTTACGATTTTCTCGATTTTCGGTGTATGTTAGCCCACGGATTTCTGGAGATTTGATCGACCGTCTCCGTTCGGCCCCAAATTTTGGCTGTGCGCAGCCTGCGGGGCCTGGTGACGGGCGCCCTGTCATTTTGTTTGATCGGCATCACTATTTTTCGCATAAATGACAATTTATGATTTTCTCGGTTTTCGGTGAATGTTAGCCCACGGATTTCTGGAGATTTGATCGACCGCCTCCGTTCGACCCCAAATTTTGGCCGTGCGCAGCCTGCGGGGCCTGGTGACGGGCGCCCTGTCAACTCGTTTGATGGGCATCACTATTTTTCATATAAATGACAATTTAAAATTTTCTTGGTTTTCGGTGTATGTTAGCACACGGATTTCTGGAGATTTGATCGACCGTCTCCGTTCGGCCCCAAATTTTGGCTGTGCTTAGCCTGCTGGGCCTGGTGACGGGCGCCCTATCATTTCTTTTGATCGGCATCACTATTTTTTGCAGAAATGACAATTTACGATTTTCTCGGTTTTCGGTGAATGTTAGCACACGAATTTCTGGAGATTTGATCAACCGCCTCCGTTCGGCCCCAAATTTTGGCCCTACGCAGCCTTCGGGGCCTGGTGACGGGCGCCCTGTCAACTCGTTTGATGGGCATCACTATTTTTCGCATAAATGACAATTTACGATTTTCTCGGTTTTCGGTGTATGTTAGCCCACGGATTTCTAGAGATTTGATCGACCGCCTCCGTTCGGCCCCAAATTTTGGCCCTGCGCAGCCTGCGGGGCCTGGTGACGGGCGCCCTGTCATTTCTTTTGATCGGCATCACTATTTTTCAAACAAATGACAATTTACGATTTTCTCGATTTTCGGTGTATGTTAGCCCACGGATTTCTGGAGATGTGATCGACCGTCTCCGTTCGGCCCCAAATTTTGGCTGTGCGCAACCTGCGGGGCCTGGTGACGGGCGCCCTGTCAACTCGTTTGATGGGCATCACTATTTTTCGCATAAATGACAATTTACGATTTTCTCGGTTTTCGGTGAATGTTAGCCCACGGATTTCTGGAGATTTGATAGACCGCCTCCGTTCGGCCCCAAATTTTGGCCCTGCGCAGCCTGCGGGGCCTGGTGACGGGCGCCCTGTCAACTCGTTTGATGGGCATCACTATTTTTCGCATAAATGATAATTTACGATTTTCTCAGTTTTCGGTGAATGTTAGCCCACGGATTTCTGGAGATTTGATCGACCGCCTCCGTTCGGCCCCAAATTTTAGCCCTGCGCAGCCTGCGGGGCCTGGTGACGGGCGCCCTGTCAACTCGTTTGATGGGCATCACTATTTTTCTCATAAATGACAATTTACGATTTTCTCAGTTTTCGGTGTATGTTAGCCCACGGATTTCTGGAGATGTGATCCACCGTCTCCGTTCGGCCCCAAATTTTGGCTGTGCGCAGCCTGCGGGGCCTAGTGACGTGCGCTCTATCAATTCGTTTGATCGGCATCACTATTTTTCTCATAAATGACAATTTACGATTTTCTCAGTTTTCGGTGAATGTTAGCCCACGGATTTCTGGAGATTTGATCGACCGTCTCCGTTCGAACCCAAATTTTGGCTGTGCGCAGACTGCGGGGCCTGGTGATGGGCGCCCTGTCATTTCGTTTGATCGGCATCACTATTTTTCGCATAAATGACAATTTACGATTTTCTCGGTTTTTGGTGAATGATAGCCCACGGATTTCTGGAGATTTGATCGACCGTCTCCGTTCGGCCCCAAATTTTGGCCGTGCGCAGCCTGCGGGGCCTGGTGACGGGCGCCCTGTCAACTCGTTTGATGGGCATCACTATTTTTCGCATAAATGACAATTTACGATTTTCTCGATTTTCGGTGTATGTTAGCCCACGGATTTCTGGAGATGTGATCGACCGTCTCCGTTCGGCCCTAAATTTTGGCTGTGCGCAGCCTGCGGGGCCTGGTGACGGGCGCCCTGTCAACTCGTTTGATCGGCATCACTATTTTTCGCATAAATGACAATTTACGATTTTCTCGGTTTTCGGTGAATGTTAGCCCATGGATTTCTGGAGATTTGACCGATCGCCTCCGTTCGGCCCCAAATTTTGGCCGTGCGCAGCCTGCGGGGCCTGGTGACGGGCGCCCTGTTAACTCGTTTGATGGGCATCACTATTTTTCGCATAAATGACAATTTACGATTTTCTCGGTTTTCGGTGTATGTTAGCCCACGGATTTCTGGAGATTTGACCGACCGCCTCCGTTCGGCCCCAAATTTTGGCCGTGCGCAGCCTGCGGGGCCTGGTGACGGGTGCCCTGTCAACTCGTTTGATGGGCATCACTATTTTTCGCATAAATGACAATTTACGATTTTCGGCATCACTATTTTTCGCATAAATGACAATTTACGATTTTCTCGGTTTTCGGTGAATGTTAGCCCACGGATTTCTGGAGATTTGATCGACCGCCTCCGTTCGGCCCCAAATTTTGGCTTTGCGCAGCCTGCGGGGCCTGGTGACGGGCGCCTTGTCATTTCGTTTGATCGGCATCACTATTTTTCAAACAAATGACAATTTACGATTTTCTCGATCTTCGGTGAATGTTAGCCCACGGATTTCTGGAGATGTGATCGACCATCTCCGTTCGGCCCCAAATTTTGGCTGTGCGCAGCCTGCGGGGCCTAGTGACGGGCGCTCTATCAATTCATTTGATCGGCATCACTATTTTTCGCATAAATGACAATTTACGATTTTCTCGGTTTTCGGTGAATGTTAGCCCACGGATTTCTGGAGATTTGATCGACCGCCTCCGTTCGGCCCCAAATTTTGGTCGTGCGCAGCCTGCGGGGCCTGGTGACGGGTGCCCTGTCAACTCATTTAATGGGCATCACTATTTTTCGCATAAATGACAATTTACAATTTTCTCGGTTTTCGGTGAATGTTAGCACACGGATTTCTGGAGATTTGATCGACCGTCTCCGTTCGGCCCCAAATTTTGGCTGTGCGCAGCCTGCGGGGCCTGATGATGGGCGCCCTGTCATTTCTTTTGATCGGCATCACTATTTTTCAAACAAATGACAATTTACGATTTTCTCGATTTTCGGTGTATGTTAGCCCACTGATTTCTGGAGATGTGATCGACCGTCTCCGTTCGTCCCCAAATTTTGGCTGTGCGCAGCCTGCGGGGCCTAGTGACGGGCGCTCTATCAATTCGTTTGATCGGCATCACTATTTTTCGCATAAATGACAATTTACGATTTTCTCGGTTTTCGGTGAATGTTAGCCCACGGATTTCTGGAGATTTGGTCGACCGCCACCGTTCGGCCCCAAATTTTGGCCGTGCGCAGCCTGCGGGGCCTGGTGACGGGCGCCCTATCAACTCGTTTGATGGGCATCACTATTTTTCGCATAAATGACAATTTACGATTTTCTCAGTTTTCCGTGTATGTTAGCACACGGATTTCTGGAGATTTGATCGACCGTCTCCGTTCGGCCCCAAATTTTGGCTGTGCACGGCCTGCGGGGCCTGGTGACGGGTGCCCTGTCATTTCTTTTGATCGATGGGCGTTGGGTCTCGACATAGGTTAGCATGTGACATCCGATGTCGTCCGGTCTGTCGAGATTAGCATAGTGCGCCTATGTTGCTAACTTTCAAACTTTTCAGTGCGTGTTAGCCCAGGGATTTCTGGATATTTGATCGACCGCCTCCGTTCGGCCCCAAATTTTGGCCGTGCGCAGCCTGCGGTGCCTGGTGACGGGCGCCCTGTCAACTCGTTTGATGGGAATCACTATTTTTTGCATATATGACAATTTACGATTTTCTCGATTTTCGGTGTATGTTAGCCCACGGATTTTTGGAGATGTGATCGACCGTCTCCGTTCGGCCCCAAATTTTGGCTGTGCGCAGCCTGCGGGGCCTAGTGACGGGCGCTCTATCAATTCATTTGATTGGCATCACTATTTTTCTCATAAATGACAATTTACGATTTTCTCAGTTTTCTGTGAATGTTAGCCCACGGATTTCTGGAGATTTGATCGACCGTCTCCGTTTGGCCCCAAATTTTGGCTGTGCGCAGCCTGCGGGGCCTGGTGACGGGTGCCCTGTCATTTCTTTTGATCGGCATCACTATTTTTCACGTAAATGACAATTTACGATTTTCTCGGTTTTCGGTGAATGTTAGCCCACGGATTTCTGGAAATTTGATCGACCGCCTCCGTTCGGCCCCAAATTTTAGCCGTGCGAAGCCTGCGGGGCCTGGTGACGGGCGCCCTGTCAACTCGTTTGATGGGCATCACTATTTTTCGCATAAATGACAATTTACGATTTTCTCAATTTTCGGTGTATGTTAGCCCACGGATTTCTGGAGATGTGATCGACCGTCTCCGTTCGGCCCCAAATTTTGGCTGTGCACAGCCTGCGGGGCCTAGTGACGGGCGCTCTATCAATTCGTTTGATCGGCATCACTATTTTTTGCATAAATGACAATTTACGATTTTCTCGGTTTTCGGTGAATGTTAGCCCACGGATTTCTGGAGATTTGATCGACCGCCTCCGTTCGGCCCCAAATTTTGGCCGTGCGCAGCCTGCGGGGCCTGGTGACGGGTGCCCTGTCAACTCGTTTGATGGGCATCACTATTTTTTGTATAAATGACAATTTACGATTTTCTCGGTTTTCGGTGTATGTTAGCTCACGGATTTCTGGAGATTTGATCGACCGTCTCCGTTCGGCCCCAAATTTTGGCTGTGCTTAGCCTGCGTGGCCTGGTGACGGGCGCCCTGTCATTTCTTTTGATCGGCATCACTATTTTTTGCAGAAATGACAATTTACGATTTTCTCGGTTTTCGGTGAATGTTAGCACACGGATTTCTGGAGATTTGATCAACCGCCTCCGTTAGGCCCCAAATTTTGGCCCTG
This sequence comes from Datura wrightii, assembly GCA_035772735.1. Taxonomy (NCBI): domain Eukaryota; kingdom Viridiplantae; phylum Streptophyta; class Magnoliopsida; order Solanales; family Solanaceae; genus Datura; species Datura wrightii. The sequence continues at coordinate 200,482,248 of JASDFA010000018.1, read as the reverse complement.
CACAGCCTGCGGGGCCTGGTGACGGGCGCCCTGTCATTTCTTTTGATCGATGGGCGTTGGGTCTCGACATAGGTTAGCATGTGACATCCGATGTCGTCCGGTCTGTCGAGACTAGCATAGTGCGCCTATGTTGCTAACTTTCAAACTTTTCAGTGCGTGTTAGCCCAGGGATTTCTGGATATTTGATCGACCGTCTCCGTTCGGCCCCAAATTTTGGCTGTGCACAGCCTGCGGGGCCTAGTGACGGGTGCTCTATCAATTCGTTTGATCGGCATCACTATTTTTCGCATAAATGACAATTTACGATTTACTCGGTTTTCGGTGAATGTTAGCCACAGATTTTTGGAGATGTGATCGACCGTCTCCGTTCGGCCCCAAATTTTGGCTGTACGCAGCCTGCGGGGCCTAGTGACGGGCGCTCTATCAATTCGTTTGATCGGCATCACTATTTTTCTCATAAATGACAATTTACGATTTTCTCAGTTTTTGGTGAATGTTAGCCCACGGATTTCTGGAGATTTGATCGACCGCCTCCGTTCGGCCCCAAATTTTGGCTGTGCGCAGCCTGCGGGGCCTGGTGACGGGCGCCCTGTCATTTCTTTTGATCGGCATCACTATTTTTCAAACAAATGACAATTTACGATTTTCTCGATTTTCGGTGTATGTTAGCCCACGGATTTTTGGAGATGTGATTGACCGTCTCCGTTCGGCCCCAAATTTTGGCTGTGCGCAGCCTGCGGGGCCTAGTGACGGGCGCTCTATCAATTCGTTTGATCGGCATCACTATTTTTCGCATAAATAACAATTTACGATTTTCTCGGTTTTCGGTGAATGTTAGCCCACGGATTTCTGGAGATTTGATCGACCGCCTCCGTTCGGCCCCAAATTTTGGCCGTACGAAGCCTGCGGGGCCTGGTGACGGGTGCCCTGTCAACTCGTTTGATGGGCATCACTATTTTTGGCATAAATGACAATTTACGATTTTCTCGATTTTCGGTGTATGTTAGCCCACGGATTTCTGGAGATGTGATCGACCGTCTCCGTTCGGCCCCAAATTTTGGCTGTGCGTAGCCTGCGGGGCCTAGTGACGGGCGCTCTATCAATTCGTTTGATCGGCATCACTATTTTTCGCATAAATGACAATTTACGATTTTCTCGGTTTTCGGTGAATGTTGGCCCACGGATTTCTGGAGATTTGATCGACCGCCTCCGTTCGGCCCCAAATTTTGGCTGTGCACAGCCTGCGGGGCCTAGTGACGGGTGCTCTATCAATTCGTTTGATCGGCATCACTATTTTTCGCATAAATGACAATTTACTATTTACTCGGTTTTCGGTGAATGTTAGCCCACGGATTTTTGGAGATGTCATCGACCGTCTCCGTTCGGCCCCAAATTTTGGCTGTACGCAGCCTGCGGGGCCTAGTGACGGGCGCTCTATCAATTCGTTTGATCGGCATCACTATTTTTCTCATAAATGACAATTTACGATTTTCTCAGTTTTTGGTGAATGTTAGCCCACGGATTTCTGGAGATTTGATCGACCGCCTCCGTTCGGCCCCAAATTTTGGCTGTGCGCAGCCTGCGGAGCCTGGTGACGGGCGCCCTGTCATTTCTTTTGATCGGCATCACTATTTTTCAAACAAATGACAATTTACGATTTTCTCGATTTTCGGTGTATGTTAGCCCACGGATTTTTGGAGATGTGATTGACCGTCTCCGTTCGGCCCCAAATTTTGGCTGTGCGCAGCCTGCGGGGCCTAGTGACGGGCGCTCTATCAATTCGTTTGATCGGCATCACTATTTTTCGCATAAATAACAATTTACGATTTTCTCGGTTTTCGGTGAATGTTAGCCCACGGATTTCTGGAGATTTGATCGACCGCCTCCGTTCGGCCCCAAATTTTGGCCGTACGAAGCCTGCGGGGCCTGGTGACGGGTGCCCTGTCAACTCGTTTGATGGGCATCACTATTTTTGGCATAAATGACAATTTACGATTTTCTCGATTTTCGGTGTATGTTAGCCCACGGATTTCTGGAGATGTGATCGACCGTCTCCGTTCGGCCCCAAATTTTGGCTGTGCGTAGCCTGCGGGGCCTAGTGACGGGCGCTCTATCAATTCGTTTGATCGGCATCACTATTTTTCGCATAAATGACAATTTACGATTTTCTCGGTTTTCGGTGAATGTTGGCCCACGGATTTCTGGAGATTTGATCGACCGTCTCCGTTCGGCCCCAAGTTTTGGCTGTGCACGGCCTGCGGGGCCTGGTGACGGGCGCCCTGTCATTTCTTTTGATCGGCATCACTATTTTTCAAACAAATGATAATTTACTATTTTCTCAATTTTCGGTGTATGTTAGCCCACGAATTTCTGGAGATGTGATCGACCGTCTCCGTTCGGCCCCAAATTTTGGCTGTGCGCAGCCTGCGGGGCCTGGTGACGGGCGCCCTGTCATCTCGTTTGATGGGCATCACTATTTTTTGCATAAATGACAATTTACGATTTTCTCGGTTTTCGGTGTATGTTAGCCCACGGATTTCTGGAGATTTGATCGACCGCCTCCGTTCGGCCCCAAATTTTGGCCCTGCGCAGCCTGCGGGGCCTGGTGACGGGCGCCTGTCATTTCTTTTGATCGGCATCACTATTTTTCAAACAAATGACAATTTACGATTTTCTCGATTTTCGGTGTATGTTAGCCCACGGATTTCTGGAGATTTGATCCACCGTCTCCGTTCGGCCCCAAATTTTGGCTGTGCTTAGCCTGCGGGGCCTGGTGACGGGCGCCCTGTCATTTCTTTTGATCGGCATCACTATTTTTTGCATAAATGACAATTTACGATTTTCTCGGTTTTCGGTGAATGTTAGCACACGGATTTCTGGAGATTTGATCAACCGCCTCCGTTAGGCCCCAAATTTTGGCCCTGCACAGCCTGCGGGGCCTGGTGACGGGCGCCCTGTCATTTCTTTTGATCGGCATCACTATTTTTCGCATAAATGACAATTTACGATTTTCTCGGTTTTCGGTGAATGTTAGCCCACGGATTTCTGGAGATTTGATCGACCGCCTCCGTTCGGCCCCAAATTTTGGCCGTACGAAGCCTGCGGGGCCTGGTGACGGGCGCCCTGTCAACTCGTTTGATGGGCATCACTATTATTCGCATAAATGACAATTTACGATTTTCTCGATTTTCGGTGTATGTTAGCCCACGGATTTCTGGATATTTGATCGACCGCCTCCATTCGGCCCCAAATTTTGGCCCTGCGCAGCCTGCGGGGCCTGGTGACGGGCGCCCTGTCATTTCTTTTGATCGGCATCACTATTTTTCAAACAAATGACAATTTACGATTTTCTCCGTTTTCGGTGTATGTTAGCACACGGATTTCTGGAGATTTGATCGACCGTCTCCAATCGGCCCCAAATTTTGGCTGTGCTTAGCCTGCGGGGCCTAGTTACGGGTGCCCTGTCATTTCTTTTGATCGGCATCACTATTTTTTGCAGAAATGACAATTTACGATTTTCTCGGTTTTCGGTGAATGTTAGCACACGGATTTCTGGAGATTTGATCAACCGCCTCCGTTCGGCCCCAAATTTTGGCCCTGCGCAGCCTGCGGGGCCTGGTGACGGGCGCCCTGTCAACTGATTTGATGGGCATCACTATTTTTCGCATAAATGACAATTTACGATTTTCTCGGTTTTCGGTGTATGTTAGCCCACGGATTTCTGGAGATTTGATCGACCGCCTCCGTTCGGCCCCAAATTTTGGCCCTGCACAGCCTGCGGGGCCTGGTGACGGGCGCCCTGTCATTTCTTTTGATCGGCATCACTATTTTTCAAACAAATGACAATTTACGATTTTCTCGATTTTCGGTGTATGTTAGCCCACAGATTTCTGGAGATTTGATCGACCGTCTCCGTTCGGCCCCAAATTTTGGCTGTGCGCAGCCTGCAGGGCCTGGTGACGGGCGCCCTGTCATTTTGTTTGATCGGCATCACTATTTTTCGCATAAATGACAATTTACGATTTTCTCGGTTTTCGGTGAATGTTAGCCCACGGATTTCTGGAGATTTGATCGACCGCCTCCGTTCGGCCCCAAATTTTGGCCGTGCGCAGCCTGCGGGGCCTGGTGACGGGCTCCCTGTCAACTCGTTTGATGGGCATCACTATTTTTCGCATAAATGATAATTTACGATTTTCTCGGTTTTCGGTGTATGTTATCCCACGGATTTCTGGAGATTTGATCGACCGTCTCCGTTCGGCCCCAAATTTTGGCTGTGCGCTGCCTGCGGGGCCTGGTGGCGGGTGCCCTGTCATTTCTTTTGATCGGCATCACTATTTTTCGCATAAATGACAATTTACGATTTTCTCGGTTTTCGGTGAATGTTAGCCCACGGATTTCTGGAGATTTGATCGACCGTCTCCGTTCGGCCCCAAATTTTGGCTGTGCGCTGCCTGCGGGGCCTGGTGACGGGTGCCCTGTCATTTCTTTTGATCGGCATCACTATTTTTCGCGTATATGACAATTTACGATTTTCTCGGTTTTCGGTGAATGTTAGCACACGGATTTCTGGAAATTTGATCGACCGCCTCCGTTCGGCCCCAAATTTTAGCCGTGCGAAGCCTGCGGGGCCTGGTGACGGGCGCCCTGTCAACTCGTTTGATGGGCATCACTATTTTTCACATAAATGACAATTTACGATTTTCTCAATTTTCGGTGTATGTTAGCCCACGAATTTCTGGAGATGTGATCGACCGTCTCCGTTCGGCCCAAAATTTTGGCTGTGCACAGCCTGCGGGGCCTAGTGACGGGCGCTCTATCAATTCGTTTGATCGGCATCACTATTTTTTGCATAAATGACAATTTACGATTTTCTCGGTTTTCGGTGAATGTTAGCCCACGGATTTCTGGAGATTTGATCGACCGCCTCCGTTCGGCCCCAAATTTTGGCCCTGCACAGCCTGCGGGGCCTGGTGACGGGTGCCCTGTCAACTCGTTTGATGGGCATCACTATTTTTTGTATAAATGACAATTTACGATTTTCTCGGTTTTCGGTGTATGTTAGCACACGGATTTCTGGAGATTTGATCGACCGTCTCCGTTCGGCCCCAAATTTTGGCTGTGTTTAGCCTGCGGGGCCTGGTGACGGGCGCCCTGTCATTTCTTTTGATCGGCATCACTATTTTTTGCAGAAATGACAATTTACGATTTTCTCGGTTTTCGGTGAATGTTAGCACACGGATTTCTGGAGATTTGATCAACCGCCTCCGTTAGGCCCCAAATTTTGGCCCTGCACAGCCTGCGGGGCCTGGTGACGGGCGCCCTGTCATTTCTTTTGATCGATGGGCGTTGGGTCTCGACATAGGTTAGCATGTGACATCCGATGTCGTCCGGTCTGTCGAGACTAGCATAGTGCGCCTATGTTGCTAACTTTCAAACTTTTCAGTGCGTGTTAGCCCAGGGATTTCTGGATATTTGATCGACCGTCTCCGTTCGGCCCCAAATTTTGGCTGTGCACAGCCTGCGGGGCCTAGTGACGGGCACTCTATCAATTCGTTTGATCGGCATCACTATTTTTCGCATAAATGACAATTTACGATTTTCTCGGTTTTCGGTGTATGTTAGCCCACGGATTTCTGGAGATTTGATCGACCGCCTCTGTTCGGCCCCAAATTTTGGCCCTGCGCAGCCTGCGGGGCCTAGTGACGAGCGCTCTATCAATTCGTTTGATCGGCATCACTATTTTTCGCATAAATGATAATTTACGATTTACTCGGTTTTCGGTGAATGTTAGCCCACGGATTTTTGGAGATGTGATCGACCGTCTCCGTTCGGCCCCAAATTTTGGCTGTACGCAGCCTGCGGGGCCTAGTGACGGGTGCTCTATCAATTCGTTTGATCGGCATCACTATTTTTCTCATAAATGACAATTTAAGATTTTCTCAGTTTTTGGTGAATGTTAGCCCACGGATTTCTGGAGATTTGATCGACCGCCTCCGTTCGGCCCCAAATTTTGGCTGTGCGCAGCCTGCGGGGCCTGGTGACGGGCGCCCTATCATTTCTTTTGATCGGCATCACTACTTTTCAAACAAATGACAATTTATGATTTTCTCGATTTTCGGTGTATGTTAGCCCACGGATTTTTGGAGATGTGATTGACCGTCTCCGTTCGGCCCCAAATTTTGGCCGTGCGCAGCCTGCGGGGCCTGGTGATGGGCGCCCTATCAACTCGTTTGATGGGCATCACTATTTTTCGCATAAATGACAATTTACGATTTTCTCAGTTTTCCGTGTATGTTAGCACACGGATTTCTGGAGATTTGATCGACCGTCTCCGTTCGGCCCCAAATTTTGGCTGTGCACGGCCTGCGGGGCCTGGTGACGGGCGCCCTGTCATTTCTTTTGATCGGCATCACTATTTTTCAAACAAATGATAATTTACTATTTTCTCAATTTTCGGTGTATGTTAGCACACGGATTTCTGGAGATGTGATCGACCGTCTCCGTTTGGCCCCAAATTTTGGCTTTGCGCAGCCTGCGGGGCCTGGTGACGGGCGCCCTGTCAACTCGTTTGATGGGCATCACTATTTTTCGCATAAATGACAATTTACGATTTTCTCGGTTTTTGGTGTATGTTAGCCCACGGATTTCTGGAGATTTGATCGACCGCCTCCGTTCGGCCCCAAATTTTGGCCCTGCGCAGCCTGCGGGGCCTGGTGACGGGCGCCCTGTCATTTCTTTTGATCGGCATCACTATTTTTCAAACAAATGACAATTTACGATTTTCTCGATTTTCGGTGTATGTTAGCCCACGGATTTCTAGAGATTTGATCCACCGTCTCCGTTCGGCCCCAAATTTTGGCTGTGCTTAGCCTGCGGGGCCTGGTAACGGGCGCCCTATCATTTCTTTTGATCGGCATCACTATTTTTTGCAGAAATGACAATTTACGATTTTCTCGGTTTTCGGTGAATGTTAGCACACGGATTTCTGGAGATTTGATCAACCGCCTCCGTTAGGCCCCAAATTTTGGCCCTGCACAGCCTGCGGGGCCTGGTGACGGGCGCCCTGTCATTTCTTTTGATCGGCATCACTATTTTTCGCATAAATGACAATTTACGATTTTCTCGGTTTTCGGTGAATGTTAGCCCACAGATTTCTGGAGATTTGATCGACCGCCTCCGTTCGGCCCCAAATTTTGGCCGTACGAAGCCTGCGGGGCCTGGTGACGGGCGCCCTGTCAACTCGTTTGATGGGCATCACTATTTTTCGCATAAATGACAATTTACGATTTTCTCGATTTTCGGTGTATGTTAGCCCACGGATTTCTGGATATTTGATCGACCGCCTCCATTCGGCCCCAAATTTTGGCCCTGCGCAGCCTGCGGGGCCTGGTGACGGGCGCCCTGTCATTTCTTTTGATCGGCATCACTATTTTTCAAACAAATGACAATTTACGATTTTCTCGGTTTTCGGTGTATGTTAGCACACGGATTTCTGGAGATTTGATCGACCGTCTCCGTTCGGCCCCAAATTTTGGCTGTGCTTAGCCTGCGGGGCCTGGTTACGGGCGCCCTGTCATTTCTTTTGATCGGCATCACTATTTTTTGCAGAAATGACAATTTACGATTTTCTCGGTTTTCGGTGAATGTTAGCACACGGATTTCTGGAGATTTGATCAACCGCCTCCGTTCGGCCCCAAATTTTGGCCCTGCGCAGCCTGCGGGGCCTGGTGACGGGCGCCCTGTCAACTGATTTGATGGGCATCACTATTTTTCGCATAAATGACAATTTACGATTTTCTCGGTTTTCGGTGTATGTTAGCCCACGGATTTCTGGAGATTTGATCGACCGCCTCCGTTCGGCCCCAAATTTTGGCCCTGCGCAGCCTGCGGGGCCTGGTGACGGGCGCCCTGTCATTTCTTTTGATCGGCATCACTATTTTTCAAACAAATGACAATTTACGATTTTCTCGATTTTCGGTGTATGTTAGCCCACGGATTTCTGGAGATTTGATCGACCGTCTCCGTTCGGCCCCAAATTTTGGCTGTGCGCAGCCTGCGGGGCCTGGTGACGGGCGCCCTGTCATTTTGTTTGATCGGCATCACTATTTTTCGCATAAATGACAATTTACGATTTTCTCGGTTTTCGGTGAATGTTAGCCCACGGATTTCTGGAGATTTGATCGACCGCCTCCGTTCGACCCCAAATTTTGGCCGTGCGCAGCCTGCGGGGCCTGGTGACGGGCGCCCTGTCAACACGTTTGATGGGCATCACTATTTTTCGCATAAATGACAATTTACGATTTTCTCGATTTTCGGTGTATGTTAGCCCACGGATTTCTGGAGATGTGATCGACCGTCTCCGTTCGGCCCCAAATTTTGGCTGTGCGCAGCCTGCGGGGCCTGGTGACGGGCGCCCTGTCAACTCGTTTGATCGGCATCACTATGTTTCGCATAAATGACAATTTACGATTTTCTCGGTTTTCGGTGAATGTTAGCCCACGGATTTCTGGAGATTTGATCGACCGCCTCAGTTCGGCCCCAAATTTTGGCCGTGCGCAGCCTGCGGGGCCTGGTGACGGGCTCCCTGTCAACTCGTTTGATGGGCATCACTATTTTTCGCATAAATGATAATTTACGATTTTCTCGGTTTTCGGTGTATGTTAGCCCACGGATTTCTGGAGATTTGATCGACCACCTCCGTTCGGCCCCAAATTTTGGTCGTGCGCAGCCTGCGGGGCCTGGTGACGGGCGCCCTGTCAACTCGTTTGATGGGCATCACTATTTTTCGCATAAATGACAATTTACGATTTTCGGCATCACTATTTTTCGCATAAATGACAATTTACGATTTTCTCGGTTTTCGGTGAATGTTAGCCCACGGATTTCTGGAGATTTGATCGACCGCCTCCGTTCGGCCCCAAATTTTGGCTTTGCGCAGCCTGCGGGGCCTGGTGACGGGCGCCCTGTCATTTCGTTTGATCGGCATCACTATTTTTCAAACAAATGACAACTTACGATTTTCTCGATTTTCGGTGAATGTTAGCCCACGGATTTCTGGAGATGTGATCGACCGTCTCCGTTCGGCCCCAAATTTTGGCTGTGCGCAGCCTGCGGGGCCTAGTGACGGGCGCTCTATCAATTCGTTTGATCGGCATCACTATTTTTCGCATAAATGACAATTTACGATTTTCTCGGTTTTCGGTGAATTAAAGCCCACGGATTTCTGGAGATTTGATCGACCGCCTCCGTTCGGCCCCAAATTTTGGCCGTGCGCAGCCTACGGGGCCTGGTGACGGGCGCCCTGTCAACTCGTTTGATGGGCATCACTATTTTTTGCATAAATGACAATTTACGATTTTCTCGGTTTTCGGTGTATGTTAGCACACGGATTTCTGGAGATTTGATCGACCGTCTCCGTTCGGCCCCAAATTTTGGCTGTGCGCAGCCTGCGGGGCCTGGTGACGGGAGCCCTGTCATTTCTCTTGATCGGCATCACTATTTTTTGCAGAAATGACAATTTACGATTTTCTCGGTTTTCGGTGAATGTTAGCACACGGATTTCTGGAGATTTGATCGACCGTCTCCGTTCGGCCCCAAATTTTGGCTGTGCGCAGCCTGCGGGGCCTGGTGACGGGCGCCCTGTCATTTCTTTTGATCGGCATCACTATTTTTTGCAGAAATGACAATTTACGATTTTCTCGGTTTTCGGTGAATGTTAGCACACGAATTTCTGGAGATTTGATTAACCGCCTCCGTTCGGCCCCAAATTTTGGCCCTGCGCAGCCTTCGGGGCCTGGTGACGGGCGCCCTGTCAACTCGTTTGATGGGCATCACTATTTTTCGCATAAATGACAATTTACGATTTTCTCGGTTTTCGGTGTATGTTAGCCCACGGATTTCTGGAGATTTGATCGACCGCCTCCGTTCGGCCCCAAATTTTGGCCCTGCGCAGCCTGCGGGGCCTGGTGACGGGCGCCCTGTCATTTCTTTTGATCGGCATCACTATTTTTCAAACAAATGACAATTTACGATTTTCTCGATTTTCGGTGTATGTTAGCCCACGGATTTCTGGAGATGTGATCGACCGTCTCCGTTCGACCCCAAATTTTGGCTGTGCGCAACCTGCGGGGCCTGGTGACGGGCGCCCTGTCAACTCGTTTGATGGGCATCACTATTTTTCGCATAAATGACAATTTACGATTTTCTCGGTTTTCGGTGTATGTTAGCCCACGGATTTCTCGAGATGTGATCGACCGTCTCCGTTCGGCCCCAAATTTTGGCTGTGCGCAGCCTGCGGGGCCTGGTGACGGGCGCCCTGTCAACTCGTTTGATCGGCATCACTATGTTTCGCATAAATGACAATTTACGATTTTCTCGATTTTCGGTGAATGTTAGCCCACGGATTTCTGGAGATTTGATCGACCGCCTCCGTTCGGCCCCAAATTTTGGCCGTGCGCAGCCTGCGGGGCCTGGTGACGGGCTCCCTGTCAACTCGTTTGATGGGCATCACTATTTTTCGCATAAATGATAATTTACGATTTTCTCGGTTTTCGGTGTATGTTAGCCCACGGATTTCTGGAGATTTGATCGACCACCTCCGTTCGGCCCCAAATTTTGGCCGTGCGCAGCCTGCGGGGCCTGGTGACGGGCGCCCTGTCAACTCGTTTGATGGGCATCACTATTTTTCGCATAAATGACAATTTACGATTTTCGGCATCACTATTTTTCGCATAAATGACAATTTACGATTTTCTCGGTTTTCGGTGAATGTTAGCCCACGGATTTCTGGAGATTTGATCGACCGCCTCCGTTCGGCTCCAAATTTTGGCTTTGCGCAGCCTGCGGGGCCTGGTGACGGGCGCCCTGTCATTTCGTTTGATCGGCATCACTATTTTTCAAACAAATGACAATTTACGATTTTCTCGATTTTCGGTGTATGTTAGCCCACGGATTTCTGGAGATGTGATCGACCGTCTCCGTTCGACCCCAAATTTTGGATGTGCGCAACCTGCGGGGCCTGGTGACGGGCGCCCTGTCAACTCGTTTGATGGGCATCACTATTTTTCGCATAAATGACAATTTACGATTTTCTCGGTTTTCGGTGAATGTTAGCCCACGGATTTCTGGAGATTTGATCGACCGCCTCCGTTCGGCCCCAAATTTTGGCCCTGCGCAGCCTGCGGAGCCTGGTGACGGGCGCCCTGTCAACTCGTTTGATGGGCATCACTATTTTTCGCATAAATGATAATTTACGATTTTCTCAGTTTTCGGTGAATGTTAGCCCACGGATTTCTGGAGATTTGATCGACCGCCTCCGTTCGGCCCCAAATTTTGGCCCTGCGCAGCCTGTGGGGCCTGGTGACGGGCGCCCTGTCAACTCGTTTGATGGGCATCACTATTTTTCTCATAAATGACAATTTACGATTTTCTCAGTTTTCGGTGAATGTTAGCCCACGGATTTCTGGAGATTTGATCGACCGCCTCCGTTCGGCCCCAAATTTTGGCTGTGCGCAGCCTGCGGGGCCTGGTGACGGGCGCCCTGTCATTTCTTTTGATCGGCATCACTATTTTTCAAACAAATGACAATTTACGATTTTCTCGATTTTCGGTGTATGTTAGCCCACGGATTTCTGGAGATGTGATCGACCGTCTCCGTTCGACCCCAAATTTTGGATGTGCGCAACCTGCGGGGCCTGGTGACGGGCGCCCTGTCAACTCGTTTGATGGGCATCACTATTTTTCGCATAAATGACAATTTACGATTTTCTCGGTTTTCGGTGAATGTTAGCCCACGGATTTCTGGAGATTTGATCGACCGCCTCCGTTCGGCCCCAAATTTTGGCCCTGCGCAGCCTGCGGGGCCTGGTGACGGGCGCCCTGTCAACTCGTTTGATGGGCATCACTATTTTTCGCATAAATGATAATTTACGATTTTCTCAGTTTTCGGTGAATGTTAGCCCACGGATTTCTGGAGATTTGATCGACCGCCTCCGTTCGGCCCCAAATTTTGGCCCTGCGCAGCCTGTGGGGCCTGGTGACGGGCGCCCTGTCAACTCGTTTGATGGGCATCACTATTTTTCTCATAAATGACAATTTACGATTTTCTCAGTTTTCGGTGAATGTTAGCCCACGGATTTCTGGAGATTTGATCGACCGCCTCCGTTCGGCCCCAAATTTTGGCTGTGCGCAGCCTGCGGGGCCTGGTGACGGGCGCCCTGTCATTTCTTTTGATCGGCATCACTATTTTTCAAACAAATGACAATTTACGATTTTCTCGATTTTCGGTGTATGTTAGCCCACGGATTTCTGGAGATTTGATCGACCGCCTCCGTTCGGCCCCAAATTTTGGCTGTGCGCAGCCTGCGGGGCCTGGTGACGGGCGCCCTGTCATTTCTTTTGATCGGCATCACTATTTTTCAAACAAATGACAATTTACGATTTTCTCGATTTTCGGTGTATGTTAGCCCACGGATTTCTGGAGATGTGATCGACCGTCTCCGTTCGGCCCCAAATTTTGGCTGTGCGTAGCCTGCGGGGCCTAGTGACGGGCGCTCTATCAATTCGTTTGATCGGCATCACTATTTTTCGCATAAATAACAATTTACGATTTTCTCGGTTTTCGATGAATGTTAGCCCACGGATTTCTGGAGATTTGATCGACCGCCTCCGTTCGGCCCCAAATTTTGGCCGTACGAAGCCTGCGGGGCCTGGTGACGGGCGCCCTGTCAACTCGTTTGATGGGCATCACTATTTTTCGCATAAATGACAATTTACGATTTTCTCGATTTTCGGTGTATGTTAGCCCACGGATTTCTGGAGATGTGATCGACCGTCTCCGTTCGGCCCCAAATTTTGGCTGTGCGTAGCCTGCGGGGCCTAGTGACGGGCGCTCTATCAATTCGTTTGATCGGCATCACTATTTTTCGCATAAATGACAATTTACGATTTTCTCGGTTTTCGGTGAATGTTAGCCCACGGATTTCTGGAGATTTGGTCGACCGCCACCGTTCGGCCCCAAATTTTGGCCGTGCGCAGCCTGCGGGGCCTGGTGACGGGCGCCCTGTCATTTCTTTTGATCGGCATCACTATTTTTCGCATTAATGACAATTTACGATTTTCTCAGTTTTCCGTGTATGTTAGCACACGGATTTCTGGAGATTTGACCGACCGCCTCCGTTCGGCCCCAAATTTTGGCCGTGCGCAGCCTGCGGGGCCTGGTGACGGGCGCCCTATCAACTCGTTTGATGGGCATCACTATTTTTCGCATAAATGACAATTTACGATTTTCTCATTTTTCCGTGTATGTTAGCACACGGATTTCTGGAGATTTGATCGACCGTCTCCGTTCGGCCCCAAATTTTGGCTGTGCGCAGCCTGCGGGGTCTGGTGACGGGCGCCCTGTCATTTCTTTTGATCGGCATCACTATTTTTCAAACAAATGATAATTTACTATTTTCTCAATTTTCGGTGTATGTTAGCCCACGGATTTCTGGAGATGTGATCGACCGTCTCCGTTCGGCCCCAAATTTTGGCTGTGCGCAGCCTGCGGGGCCTTGTGACGGGCGCTCTATCAATTCGTTTGATCGGCATCACTATTTTTCGCATAAATGACAGTTTACGATTTTCTCGGTTTTCGGTGAATGTTAGCCCACAGATTTCTGGAGATTTGATCGACCGCCTCCGTTCGGCCCCAAATTTTGGTCGTGCGCAGCCTGCGCGGCCTGGCGACGGGTGCTCTGTCAACTCATTTGATGGGCATCACTATTTTTCGCATAAATGACAATTTACGATTTTCTCGGTTTTCGGTGAATGTTAGCACACGGATTTCTGGAGATTTGATCGACCGTCTCCGTTCGGCCCCAAATTTTGGCTGTGCGCAGCCTGCGGGGCCTGGTGACGGGCGCCCTGTCATTTCTTTTGATCGGCATCACTATTTTTCAAACAAATGACAATTTACGATTTTCTCGATTTTCGGTGTATGTTAGCCCACTGATTTCTGGAGATGTGATCGACCGTCTCCGTTCGGCCCCAAATTTTGGCTGTGCGCAGCCTGCGGGGCCTAGTGACGGGCGCTCTATCAATTCGTTTGATCGGCATCACTATTTTTCGCATAAATGACAATTTACGATTTTCTCGGTTTTCGGTGAATGTTAGCCCACGAATTTCTGGAGATTTGGTCGACCGCCACCGTTCGGCCCCAAATTTTGGCCGTGCGCAGCCTGCGGGGCCTGGTGACGGGCGCCCTATCAACTCGTTTGATGGGCATCACTATTTTTCGCATAAATGACAATTTACGATTTTCTTAGTTTTCCGTGTATTTTAGCACACGGATTTCTGGAGATTTGATCGACCGTCTCCATTCGGCCCCAAATTTTGGCTGTGCACGGCCTGCGGGGCCTGGTGACGGGTGCCCTGTCATTTCTTTTGATCGATGGGCGTTGGGTCTCGACATAGGTTAGCATGTGACATCCGATGTCGTCCGGTCTGTCGAGACTAGCATAGTGCGCCTATGTTGCTAACTTTCAAACTTTTCAGTGCGTGTTAGCCCAGGGATTTCTGGATATTTGATCGACCGCCTCCGTTCGGCCCCAAATTTTGGCCGTGCGCAGCCTGCGGGGCCTGGTGACGGGCGCCCTGTCAACTCGTTTGATGGGAATCACTATTTTTTGCATATATGACAATTTACCATTTTCTCGATTTTCGGTATATGTTAGCCCACGGATTTTTGGAGATGTGATCGACCGTCTCCGTTCGGCCCCAAATTTTGGCTGTGCGCAGCCTGCGGGGCCTAGTGACGGGCGCTCTATCAATTCATTTGATCGGCATCACTATTTTTCTCATAAATGACAATTTACGATTTTCTCAGTTTTCGGTGAATGTTAGCCCACGGATTTCTGGAGATTTGATCGACCGTCTCCGTTCGGCCCCAAATTTTGGCTGTGCGCAGCCTGCGGGGCCTGGTGACGGGTGCCCTGTCATTTCTTTTGATCGGCATCACTATTTTTCGCGTAAATGACAATTTACGATTTTCTCGGTTTTCGGTGAATGTTAGCCCACGGATTTCTGGAAATTTGATCGACCGCCTCCGTTCGGCCCCAAATTTTGGCCGTGCGAAGCCTGCGGGGCCTGGTGACAGGCGCCCTGTCAACTCGTTTGATGGGCATCACTATTTTTCGCATAAATGACAATTTACGATTTTCTCAATTTTCGGTGTATGTTAGCCCACGGATTTCTGGAGATGTGATCGACCGTCTCCGTTCGGCCCCAAATTTTGGCTGTGCACAGCCTGCGGGGCCTAGTGACGGGCGCTCTATCAATTCGTTTGATCGGCATCACTATTTTTTGCATAAATGACAATTTACGATTTTCTCGGTTTTCGGTGAATGTTAGCCCACGGATTTCTGGAGATTTGATCGACCGCCTCCGTTCGGCCCCAAATTTTGGCCGTGCGCAGCCTACGGGGCCTGGTGACGGGTGCCCTGTCATTTCTTTTGATCGGCATCACTATTTTTCAAACAAATGACAATTTACGATTTTCTCGATTTTCGGTGTATGTTAGCCCACTGATTTCTGGAGATGTGATCGACCGTCTCCGTTCGGCCCCAAATTTTGGCTGTGCGCAGCCTGCGGGGCCTAGTGACGGGCGCTCTATCAATTCGTTTGATCGGCATCACTATTTTTCGCATAAATGACAATTTACGATTTTCTCGGTTTTCGGTGAATGTTAGCCCACGAATTTCTGGAGATTTGGTCGACCGCCACCGTTCGGCCCCAAATTTTGGCCGTGCGCAGCCTGCGGGGCCTGGTGACGGGCGCCCTATCAACTCGTTTGATGGGCATCACTATTTTTCGCATAAATGACAATTTACGATTTTCTCAGTTTTCCGTGTATTTTAGCACACGGATTTCTGGAGATTTGATCGACCGTCTCCATTCGGCCCCAAATTTTGGCTGTGCACGGCCTGCGGGGCCTGGTGACGGGTGCCCTGTCATTTCTTTTGATCGATGGGCGTTGGGTCTCGACATAGGTTAGCATGTGACATCCGATGTCGTCCGGTCTGTCGAGACTAGCATAGTGCGCCTATGTTGCTAACTTTCAAACTTTTCAGTGCGTGTTAGCCCAGGGATTTCTGGATATTTGATCGACCGCCTCCGTTCGGCCCCAAATTTTGGCCGTGCGCAGCCTGCGGGGCCTGGTGACGGGCGCCCTGTCAACTCGTTTGATGGGAATCACTATTTTTTGCATATATGACAATTTACCATTTTCTCGATTTTCGGTATATGTTAGCCCACGGATTTTTGGAGATGTGATCGACCGTCTCCGTTCGGCCCCAAATTTTGGCTGTGCGCAGCCTGCGGGGCCTAGTGACGGGCGCTCTATCAATTCATTTGATCGGCATCACTATTTTTCTCATAAATGACAATTTACGATTTTCTCAGTTTTCGGTGAATGTTAGCCCACGGATTTCTGGAGATTTGATCGACCGTCTCCGTTCGGCCCCAAATTTTGGCTGTGCGCAGCCTGCGGGGCCTGGTGACGGGTGCCCTGTCATTTCTTTTGATCGGCATCACTATTTTTCGCGTAAATGACAATTTACGATTTTCTCGGTTTTCGGTGAATGTTAGCCCACGGATTTCTGGAAATTTGATCGACCGCCTCCGTTCGGCCCCAAATTTTGGCCGTGCGAAGCCTGCGGGGCCTGGTGACAGGCGCCCTGTCAACTCGTTTGATGGGCATCACTATTTTTCGCATAAATGACAATTTACGATTTTCTCAATTTTCGGTGTATGTTAGCCCACGGATTTCTGGAGATGTGATCGACCGTCTCCGTTCGGCCCCAAATTTTGGCTGTGCACAGCCTGCGGGGCCTAGTGACGGGCGCTCTATCAATTCGTTTGATCGGCATCACTATTTTTTGCATAAATGACAATTTACGATTTTCTCGGTTTTCGGTGAATGTTAGCCCACGGATTTCTGGAGATTTGATCGACCGCCTCCGTTCGGCCCCAAATTTTGGCCGTGCGCAGCCTACGGGGCCTGGTGACGGGTGCCCTGTCAACTCGTTTGATGGGCATCACTATTTTTTATATAAATGACAATTTACGATTTTCTCGGTTTTCGGTGTATGTTAGCACACGGATTTCTGGAGATTTGATCGACCGTCTCCGTTCGGCCCCAAATTTTGGCTGTGCTTAGCCTGCGGGGCCTGGTGACGGGCGCCCTGTCATTTCTTTTGATCGATGGGCGTTGGGTCTCGACATAGGTTAGCATGTGACATCCGATGTCGTCCGGTCTGTCGAGACTAGCATAGTGCGCCTATGTTGCTAACTTTCAAACTTTTCAGTGCGTGTTAGCCCAGGGATTTCTGGATATTTGATCGACCGCCTCCGTTCGGCCCCAAATTTTGGCCGTGCGCAGCCTGCGGGGCCTGGTGACGGGCGCCCTGTCAACTCGTTTGATGGGAATCACTATTTTTTGCATATATGACAATTTACGATTTTCTCGATTTTCGGTATATGTTAGCCCACGGATTTTTGGAGATGTGATCGACCGTCTCCGTTCGGCCCCAAATTTTGGCTGTGCGCAGCCTGCGGGGCCTAGTGACGGGCGCTCTATCAATTCATTTGATCGGCATCACTATTTTTCTCATAAATGACAATTTACGATTTTCTCAGTTTTCGGTGAATGTTAGCCCACGGATTTCTGGAGATTTGATCGACCGTCTCCGTTCGGCCCCAAATTTTGGCTGTGCGCAGCCTGCGGGGCCTGGTGACGGGTGCCCTGTCATTTCTTTTGATCGGCATCACTATTTTTCGCGTAAATGACAATTTACGATTTTCTCGGTTTTCGGTGAATGTTAGCCCACGGATTTCTGGAAATTTGATCGACCGCCTCCGTTCGGCCCCAAATTTTGGCCGTGCGAAGCCTGCGGGGCCTGGTGACAGGCGCCCTGTCAACTCGTTTGATGGGCATCACTATTTTTCGCATAAATGACAATTTACGATTTTCTCAATTTTCGGTGTATGTTAGCCCACGGATTTCTGGAGATGTGATCGACCGTCTCCGTTCGGCCCCAAATTTTGGCTGTGCACAGCCTGCGGGGCCTAGTGACGGGCGCTCTATCAATTCGTTTGATCGGCATCACTATTTTTTGCATAAATGACAATTTACGATTTTCTCGGTTTTCGGTGAATGTTAGCCCACGGATTTCTGGAGATTTGATCGACCGCCTCCGTTCGGCCCCAAATTTTGGCCGTGCGCAGCCTACGGGGCCTGGTGACGGGTGCCCTGTCAACTCGTTTGATGGGCATCACTATTTTTTATATAAATGACAATTTACGATTTTCTCGGTTTTCGGTGTATGTTAGCACACGGATTTCTGGAGATTTGATCGACCGTCTCCGTTCGGCCCCAAATTTTGGCTGTGCTTAGCCTGCGGGGCCTGGTGACGGGCGCCCTGTCATTTCTTTTGATCGGCATCACTATTTTTTGCAGAAATGACAATTTACGATTTTCTCGGTTTTCGGTGAATGTTAGCACACGGATTTCTGGAGATTTGATCAACCGCCTCCGTTAGGCCCCAAATTTTGGCCCTGCACAGCCTGCGGGGCCTGGTGACAGGCGCCCTGTCAACTCGTTTGATGGGCATCACTATTTTTCGCATAAATGACAATTTACGATTTTCTCGGTTTTCGGTGTATGTTAGCCCACGGATTTCTGGAGATTTGATCGACCGCCTCTGTTCAGCCCCAAATTTTGGCCCTTCACAGCCTGCGGGGCCTAGTGACGGGCGCTCTATCAATTCGTTTGATCGGCATCACTATTTTTTGCATAAATGATAATTTACGATTTACTCAGTTTCGGTGAATGTTAGCCCACGGATTTTGGAGATGTGATCGACCGTCTCCGTTCGGCCCCAAATTTTGGCTGTACGCAGCCTGCGGGGCCTAGTGACGGGCGCCCTATCAACTCGTTTGATGGGCATCACTATTTTTCTCATAAATGACAATTTACGATTTTCTCAGTTTTCGGTGAATGTTAGCCCACGGATTTCTGGAGATTTGATCGACCGCCTCCGTTCGGCCCCAAATTTTGGCTGTGCGCAGCCTGCGGGGCCTGGTGACGGGCGCCCTGTCATTTCTTTTGATCGGCATCACTATTTTTCAAACAAATGACAATTTACGATTTTCTCGATTTTCGGTGTATGTTAGCCCACGGATTTTTGGAGATGTGATTGACCGTCTCCGTTCGGCCCCAAATTTTGGCTGTGCGCAGCCTGCGGGGCCTAGTGACGGGCGCTCTATCAATTCGTTTGATCGGCATCACTATTTTTCGCATAAATAACAATTTACGATTTTCTCGGTTTTCGATGAATGTTAGCCCACGGATTTCTGGAGATTTGATCGACCGCCTCCGTTCGGCCCCAAATTTTGGCCGTACGAAGCCTGCGGGGCCTGGTGACGGGCGCCCTGTCAACTCGTTTGATGGGCATCACTATTTTTCGCATAAATGACAATTTACGATTTTCTCGATTTTCGGTGTATGTTAGCCCACGGATTTCTGGAGATGTGATCGACCGTCTCCGTTCGGCCCCAAATTTTGGCTGTGCGTAGCCTGCGGGGCCTAGTGACGGGCGCTCTATCAATTCGTTTGATCGGCATCACTATTTTTCGCATAAATGACAATTTACGATTTTCTCGGTTTTCGGTGAATGTTAGCCCACGGATTTCTGGAGATTTGGTCGACCGCCACCGTTCGGCCCCAAATTTTGGCCGTGCGCAGCCTGCGGGGCCTGGTGACGGGCGCCCTGTCATTTCTTTTGATCGGCATCACTATTTTTCGCATTAATGACAATTTACGATTTTCTCAGTTTTCCGTGTATGTTAGCACACGGATTTCTGGAGATTTGATCGACCGTCTCCGTTCGGCCACAAATTTTGGCTGTGCACGGCCTGCGGGGCCTGGTGACGGGTGCCCTGTCATTTCTTTTGATCGATGGGCGTTGGGTCTCGACATAGGTTAGCATGTGACATCCGATGTCGTCCGGTCTGTCGAGACTAGCATAGTGCGCCTATGTTGCTAACTTTCAAACTTTTCAGTGCGTGTTAGCCAGGGATTTATGGATATTTGATCGACCGCCTCCGTTCGGCCCCAAATTTTGGCCGTGCGCAGCCTGCGGGGCCTGGTGACGGGCGCCCTGTCAACTCGTTTGATGGGAATCACTATTTTTTGCATAAATGACAATTTATGATTTTCTCGATTTTCGGTGTATGTTAGCCCACGGATTTTTGGAGATGTGATCGACCGTCTCCGTTCGGCCCCAAATTTTGGCTGTGCGCAGCCTGCGGGGCCTAGTGACGGGCGCTCTATCAATTCATTTGATCGGCATCACTATTTTTCTCATAAATGACAATTTACGATTTTCTCAGTTCTCGGTGAATGTTAGCCCACGGATTTCTGGAGATTTGATCGACCGTCTCCGTTCGGCCCCAAATTTTGGCTGTGCGCAGCCTGCGGGGCCTGGTGACGGGTGCCCTGTCATTTCTTTTGATCGGCATCACTATTTTTCGCGTAAATGACAATTTACGATTTTCTCGGTTTTCGGTGAATGTTAGCCCACGGATTTCTGGAAATTTGATCGACCGCCTCCGTTCGGCCCCAAATTTTGGTCGTGCGAAGCCTGCGGGGCCTGGTGACGGGCGCCCTGTCAACTCGTTTGATGGGCATCACTATTTTTCGCATAAATGACAATTTACGATTTTCTCAATTTTCGGTGTATGTTAGCCCACGGATTTCTGGAGATGTGATCGACCGTCTCCGTTCGGCCCCAAATTTTGGCTGTGCACAGCCTGCGGGGCCTAGTGACGGGCGCTCTATCAATTCGTTTGATCGGCATCACTATTTTTTGCATAAATGACAATTTACGATTTTCTCGGTTTTCGGTGAATGTTAGCCCACGGATTTCTGGAGATTTGATCGACCGCCTCCGTTCGGCCCCAAATTTTGGCCGTGCGCAGCCTGCGGGGCCTGGTGACGGGCGCCCTGTCATTTCTTTTGATCGGCATCACTATTTTTCAAACAAATGACAATTTACGATTTTCTCGATTTTCGGTGTATGTTAGCCCACGGATTTTTGGAGATGTGATTGACCGTCTCCGTTCGGCCCCAAATTTTGGCTGTGCGCAGCCTGCGGGGCCTAGTGACGGGCGCTCTATCAATTCGTTTGATCGGCATCACTATTTTTCGCATAAATAACAATTTATGATTTTCTCGGTTTTCGGAGAATGTTAGCCCACGGATTTCTGGAGATTTGATCGACCGCCTCCGTTCGGCCCCAAATTTTGGCCGTACGAAGCCTGCGGGGCCTGGTGACGGGCGCCCTGTCAACTCGTTTGATGGGCATCACTATTTTTCGCATAAATGACAATTTACGATTTTCTCGATTTTCGGTGTATGTTAGCCCACGGATTTCTGGAGATGTGATCGACCGTCTCCGTTCGGCCCCAAATTTTGGCTGTGCGTAGCCTGCGGGGCCTGGTGACGGGCGCCCTATCAACTCGTTTGATGGGCATCACTATTTTTCGCATAAATGACAATTTACGATTTTCTCAGTTTTCCGTGTATGTTAGCACACGGATTTCTGGAGATTTGATCGACCGTCTCCGTTCGGCCCCAAATTTTGGCTGTGCGCAGCCTGCGGGGCCTGGTTACGGGTGCCCTGTCATTTCTTTTGATCGGCATCACTATTTTTCGCGTAAATGACAATTTAAGATTTTCTCGGTTTTCGGTGAATGTTAGCCCACGGATTTCTGGAAATTTGATCGACCGCCTCCGTTCGGCCCCAAATTTTGGCCGTGCGAAGCCTGCGGGGCCTGGTGACGGGCGCCCTGTCAACTCGTTTAATGGGCATCACTATTTTTCGCATAAATGACAATTTACGATTTTCTCAATTTTCGGTGTATGTTAGCCCACGGATTTCTGGAGATGTGATCGACCGTCTCTGTTCGGCCCCAAATTTTGGCTGTGCACAGCCTGCGGGGCCTAGTGACGGGCGCTCTATCAATTCGTTTGATCGGCATCACTATTTTTTGCATAAATGACAATTTACGATTTTCTCGGTTTTCTGTGAATGTTAGCCCACGGATTTCTGGAGATTTGATCGACCGCCTCCGTTCGGCCCCAAATTTTGGCCGTGCGCAGCCTGCGGGGCCTGGTGACGGGTGCCCTGTCAACTCGTTTGATGGGCATCACTATTTTTTGTATAAATGACAATTTACGATTTTCTCGGTTTTCGGTGTATGTTAGCACACGGATTTCTGGAGATTTGATCGACCGTCTCCGTTCGGCCCCAAATTTTGGCTGTGCTTAGCCTGCGGGGCCTGGTGACGGGCGCCCTGTCATTTCTTTTGATCGGCATCACTATTTTTTGCAGAAATGACAATTTACGATTTTCTCGGTTTTCGGTGAATGTTAGCACACGGATTTCTGGAGATTTGATCAACCGCCTCCGTTAGGCCCCAAATTTTGGCCCTGCACAGCCTGGGGGCCTGGTGACGGGCGCCCTGTCAACTCGTTTGATGGGCATCACTATTTTTCGCATAAATGACAATTTACGATTTTCTCGGTTTTCGGTGTATGTTAGCCCACGGATTTCTGGAGATTTGATCGACCGCCTCTGTTCGGCCCCAAATTTTGGCCTTGCGCAGCCTGCGGGGCCTAGTGACGGGCGCTCTATCAATTCGTTTGATCGGCATCACTATTTTTCGCATAAATAACAATTTATGATTTTCTCGGTTTTCGGAGAATGTTAGCCCACGGATTTCTGGAGATTTGATCGACCGCCTCCGTTCGGCCCCAAATTTTGGCCGTACGAAGCCTGCGGGGCCTGGTGACGGGCGCCCTGTCAACTCGTTTGATGGGCATCACTATTTTTCGCATAAATGACAATTTACGATTTTCTCGATTTTCGGTGTATGTTAGCCCACGGATTTCTGGAGATGTGATCGACCGTCTCCGTTCGGCCCCAAATTTTGGCTGTACGTAGCCTGCGGGGCCTGGTGACGGGCGCCCTATCAACTCGTTTGATGGTCATCACTATTTTTCGCATAAATGACAATTTACGATTTTCTCAGTTTTCCGTGTATGTTAGCACACGGATTTCTGGAGATTTGATCGACCGTCTCCGTTCGGCCCCAAATTTTGGCTGTGCGCAGCCTGCGGGGCCTGGTGACGGGTGCCCTGTCATTTCTTTTGATCGGCATCACTATTTTTCGCGTAAATGATAATTTAAGATTTTCTCGGTTTTCGGTGAATGTTAGCCCACGGATTTCTGGAAATTTGATCGACCGCCTCCGTTCGGCCCCAAATTTTGGCCGTGCGAAGCCTGCGGGGCCTGGTGACGGGCGCCCTGTCAACTCGTTTGATGGGCATCACTATTTTTCGCATAAATGACAATTTACGATTTTCTCAATTTTCGGTGTATGTTAGCCCACGGATTTCTGGAGATGTGATCGACCGTCTCCGTTCGGCCCCAAATTTTGGCTGTGCACAGCCTGCGGGGCCTAGTGACGGGCGCTCTATCAATTCGTTTGATCGGCATCACTATTTTTTTGCATAAATGACAATTTACGATTTTCTCGGTTTTCGGTGAATGTTAGCCCACGGATTTCTGGAGATTTGATCGACCGCCTCCGTTCGGCCCCAAATTTTGGCCGTGCGCAGCCTGCGGGGCCTGGTGACGGGTGCCCTTTCAACTCGTTTGATGGGCATCACTATTTTTTGTATAAATGACAATTTACGATTTTCTCGGTTTTCGGTGTATGTTAGCACACGGATTTCTGGAGATTTGATCGACCGTCTCCGTTCGGCCCCAAATTTTGGCTGTGCTTAGCCTGCGGGGCCTGGTGACGGGCGCCCTGTCATTTCTTTTGATCGGCATCACTATTTTTTGCAGAAATGACAATTTACGATTTTCTCGGTTTTCGGTGAATGTTAGCACACGGATTTCTGGAGATTTGATCAACCGCCTCCGTTAGGCCCCAAATTTTGGCCCTGCACAGCCTGGGGGCCTGGTGACGGGCGCCCTGTCAACTCGTTTGATGGGCATCACTATTTTTCGCATAAATGACAATTTACGATTTTCTCGGTTTTCGGTGTATGTTAGCCCACGGATTTCTGGAGATTTGATCGACCGCCTCTGTTTGGCCCCAAATTTTGGCCTTGCGCAGCCTGCGGGGCCTAGTGACGGGCGCTCTATCAATTCGTTTGATCGGCATCACTATTTTTCGCATAAATGACAATTTACGATTTACTCGGTTTTCGGTGAATGTTAGCCCACGGATTTTTGGAGATGTGATCGACCGTCTCCGTTCGGCCCCAAATTTTGGCTGTACGCAGCCTGCGGGGCCTAGTGACGGGCGCTCTATCAATTCGTTTGATCGGCATCACTATTTTTCTCATAAATGACAATTTACGATTTTCTCAGTTTTCGGTGAATGTTAGCCCACGGATTTCTGGAGATTTGATCGACCGCCTCCGTTCGGCCCCAAATTTTGGCTGTGCGCAGCCTGCGGGGCTTGGTGACGGGCGCCCTGTCATTTCTTTTGATCGGCATCACTATTTTTCAAACAAATGACAATTTACGATTTTCTCGATTTTCGGTGTATGTTAGCCCACAGATTTTTGGAGATGTGATTGACCGTCTCCGTTCGGCCCCAAATTTTGGCTGGGCGCAGCCTGCGGGGCCTAGTGACGGGCGCTCTATCAATTCGTTTGATCGGCATCACTATTTTTCTCATAAATGACAATTTACGATTTTCTCAGTTTTCGGTGAATGTTAGCCCACGGATTTCTGGAGATTTGATCGACCGCCTCCGTTCGGCCCCAAATTTTGGCTGTGCGCAGCCTGCGGGGCTTGGTGACGGGCGCCCTGTCATTTCTTTTGATCGGCATCACTATTTTTCAAACAAATGACAATTTACGATTTTCTCGATTTTCGGTGTATGTTAGCCCACAGATTTTTGGAGATGTGATTGACCGTCTCCGTTCGGCCCCAAATTTTGGCTGGGCGCAGCCTGCGGGGCCTAGTGACGGGCGCTCTATCAATTCGTTTGATCGGCATCACTATTTTTCGCATAAATAACAATTTACGATTTTCTCGGTTTTCGGTGAATGTTAGCCCACGGATTTCTGGAGATTTGATCGACCGCCTCCGTTCGGCCCCAAATTTTGGCCGTACGAAGCCTGCGGGGCCTGGTGACGGGCGCCCTGTCAACTCGTTTGATGGGCATCACTATTTTTCGCATAAATGACAATTTACGATTTTCTCGATTTTCGGTGTATGTTAGCCCACGGATTTCTGGAGATGTGATCGACCGTCTCCGTTCGGCCCCAAATTTTGGCTGTGCGTAGCCTGCGGGGCCTAGTGACGGGCGCTCTATCAATTCGTTTGATCGGCATCACTATTTTTCGCATAAATGACAATTTACGATTTTCTCGGTTTTCGGTGAATGTTGGCCCACGGATTTCTGGAGATTTGATCGACCGCCTCCGTTCGCCCCCAAATTTTGGCCGTGCGCAGCCTCCGGGGCCTGGTGACGGGCGCCCTATCAACTCGTTTGATGGGCATCACTATTTTTCGCATAAATGACAATTTACGATTTTCTCAGTTTTCCGTGTATGTTAGCACACGGATTTCTGGAGATTTGATCGACCGTCTCCGTTCGGCCCCAAATTTTGGCTGTGCACGGCCTGCGGGGCCTGGTGACGGGCGCCCTGTCATTTCTTTTGATCCGCTGTTACACCCCGTAAATTTCTAGCATATAGATGGTCTATTCGCGTGTTGGTTAAGAGTATTTGAAATACATACATGCTAGAAAAAGGCACGGGGAAAGATTGGACAAGCGGCAAGTGATCAGAATTTAGATAGTCCTATCATTTCGTTTGATCGGCATCTCTATTTTTTGCATAAACGAGAATTTACAATTTTCACGATTTTTGGTATGTGTTAGCTCTTTATTAACAAAATAAGAACTGCCGAGATGCAAGTCTTTTGATGAGATCTTACATAATGTTGTTAAAACTGTAATATAATCGACGGAAAAATAGTTTATTAGAGGCATATTATATAAATGATCATAACTTTGGGCTGGATTATCCGTTTTACGCGATTTTTTTTTCATTTTGTGTATTTTTTCGAGATCTATCTCGACAAACGGCCGAAAGGCGGTTTGGCCGAGCCATTTTTCTAAAATATGCCTCTATCGCACTCATTTCAACATATTTCCCAATACGGGTGACAATTTTAATTTAAAAACTGGTCCTAACGACCCACCACAACCGACACCACCATGGCAAGCGACCATGGTAGGCCAGCACTACCCCCACTAATCTCTAGGATTTTATTTATATCATAAGGATAAGCAGAGGTGTTTTAGTTTAAATTTTCTATCGTTGGGCATTCATCGATGGGCGTTGGGTCTCGACATAGGTTAGCATGTGACATCCGATGTCGTCCGGTCTGTCGAGACTAGCATAGTGCGCCTATGTTGCTAACTTTCAAACTTTTTAGTGCGTGTTAGCCCATGGATTTCTGGATATTTGATCGACCGCCTCCGTTCGGCCCCAAATTTTGGCCGTGCGCAGCCTGTGGGGCCTGGTGACGGGCGCCCTGTCAACTCGTTTGATGGGCATCACTATTTTTCGCATAAATGACAATTTACGATTTTCTCGATTTTCGGTGTATGTTAGCCCACGGATTTCTGGAGATTTGATCGACCGTCTCCGTTCGGCCCCAAATTTTGGCTGTGCGCAGCCTGCGGGGCCTGGTGACGGGCGCCCTGTCATTTCTTTTGATCGGCATCACTATTTTTCGCATAAATGACAATTTACGATTTTCTCGATTTTCGGTGAATGTTAGCCCACGGATTTCTGGAGATTTGATCGACCGCCTCCGTTCGGCCCCAAATTTTGGCCGTACGCAGCCTGCGGGGCCTGGTGACGGGCGCCCTGTCAACTCGTTTGATGGGCATCACTATTTTTCGCATAAATGACAATTTACGATTTTCTCGATTTTCGGTGTATGTTAGCCCACGGATTTCTGGAGATGTGATCGACCGTCTCCGTTCGGCCCCAAATTTTGGCTGTGCGCAGCCTGCGGGGCTTAGTGACGGGCGCTCTATCAATTCGTTTGATCGGCATCACTATTTTTCGCATAAATGACAATTTATGATTTTCTCGGTTTTCGGTGAATGTTAGCCCACGGATTTTTGGAGATTTGATCGACCGCCTCCGTTCGGCCCCAAATTTTGGCCGTGCGCAGCCTGCGCAGCCTGGTGACGGGCGCCCTGTCAACTCGTTTGATGGGCATCACTATTTTTTGTATAAATGACAATTTACGATTTTCTCGGTTTTCGGTGAATGTTAGCACACGGATTTCTGGAGATTTGATCGACCGTCTCCGTTCGGCCCCAAATTTTGGTTGTGCGCAGCCTGCGGGGCCTGGTGACGGGCGCCCTGTCATTTCTTTTGATCGGCATCACTATTTTTCAAACAAATGACAATTTACGATTTTCTCGATTTTCGGTGTATGTTAGCCCACGGATTTTTGGAGATGTGATCGACCGTCTCCGTTCGGCCCCAAATTTTGGCCGTGCGCAGCCTGCGGGGCCTAGTGACGGGCGCTCTATCAATTCGTTTGATCGGCATCACTATTTTTCGCATAAATGACAATTTACGATTTTCTCGGTTTTCGGTGAATGTTAGCCCACGGATTTTTGGAGATGTGATCGACCGTCTCCGTTCGGCCCCAAATTTTGGCTGTGTGCAGCCTGCGGGGCCTAGTGACGGGCGCTCTATCAATTCGTTTGATCGGCATCACTATTTTTCTCATAAATGACAATTTACGATTTTCTCGGTTTTCGGTGAATGTTAGCCCACTGATTTCTGGAAATTTGATCGACCGCCTCCGTTCGGCCCCAAATTTTGGTCGTGCGAAGCCTGCGGGGCCTGGTGACGGGCGCCCTGTCAACTCGTTTGATGGGCATCACTATTTTTTGCATAAATGATAATTTACGATTTTCTCAATTTTCGGTGTATGTTAGCCCACGGATTTCTGGAGATGTGATCGACCGTCTCCGTTCGGCCCCAAATTTTGGCTGTGCGCAGCCTGCGGGGCCTAGTGACGGGCTCTCTATCAATTCGTTTGATCGGCATCACTATTTTTCGCATAAATGACAATTTACGATTTTCTCGGTTTTCGGTGAATGTTAGCCTACGGATTTCTGGAGATTTGATCGACCGCCTCTGTTCGGCCCCAAATTTTGGCCGTGCGCAGCCTGCGGGGCCTGGTGACGGGCGCCCTGTCAACTCGTTTGATGGGCATCACTATTTTTCGTATAAATGACAATTTATGATTTTCTCGGTTTTCGGTGTATGTTAGCACACGGATTTCTGGAGACTTCATCGACCGTCTCCGTTCGGCCCCAAATTTTGGCTGTGCTTAGCCTGCGGGGCCTGGTGACGGGCGCCCTGTCATTTCTTTTGATCGGCATCACTATTTTTTGCAGAAATGACAATTTACGATTTTCTCGGTTTTCGGTGAATGTTAGCCCACGAATTTCTGGAGATTTGATCAACCGCCTCCGTTCGGCCCCAAATTTTGGCCCTGCGCAGCCTGCGGGGCCTGGTGACGGGCGCTCTGTCAACTCGTTTGATGGGCATCACTATTTTTCGCATAAATGACAATTTACGATTTTCTCGGTTTTCGGTGAATGTTAGCCCACGGATTTTTGGAGATTTGATCGACCGCCTCCGTTCGGCCCCAAATTTTGGCCCTGCGCAGCCTGCGGGGCCTGGTGACGGGCGCCCTGTCAACTCGTTTGATGGGCATCACTATTTTTCGCATAAATGACAATTTACGATTTTCTCGGTTTTCGGTGAATGTTAGCCCACGGATTTCTGGAGATTTGATCGACCGCCTCCGTTCGGCCCCAAATTTCGGCCCTGCGCAGCCTGCGGGGCCTGGTGACGGGCGCCCTGTCAACTCGTTTGATGGGCATCACTATTTTTCTCATAAATGACAATTTACGATTTTTCTCAGTTTTCGGTGTATGTTAGCCCACGGATTTCTGGAGATGTGATCGACCGTCTCCGTTCGGCCCCAAATTTTGGTTGTGCGCAGCCTGCGGGGCCTAGTGACGGGCGCTCTATCAATTCGTTTGATCGGCATCACTATTTTTCTCATAAATGACAATTTACGATTTTCTCAGTTTTCGGTGAATGTTAGCCCACGGATTTCTGGAGATTTGATCGACCGTCTCCGTTCGGCCCAAAATTTTGGCTGTGCGCTGTGGGGCCTGGTGACGGTCGCCCTGTCATTTCGTTTGATCGGCATCACTATTTTTCGCATAAATGACAATTTACGATTTTCTCGGTTTTCGGTGAATGTTAGCCCACGGATTTCTGGAGATTTGATCGACCACCTCCGTTCGGCCCCAAATTTTGGCCGTGCGCAGCCTGCGGGGCCTGGTGACGGGCGCCCTGTCAACTCGTTTGATGGGCATCACTATTTTTCGCATAAATGACAATTTACGATTTTCTCGATTTTCGGTGTATTAAGCCCACGGATTTCTGGAGATGTGATCGACCGTCTCCGTTCGGCCCTAAATTTTGGCTGTGCGCAGCCTGCGGGGCCTGGTGACGGGCGCCCTGTCAACTCGTTTGATCGGCATCACTATTTTTCGCATAAATGACAATTTACGATTTTCTCGGTTTTCGGTGAATGTTAGCCCACGGATTTCTGGAGATTTGATCGACCGCCTCCGTTCGGCCCCAAATTTTGGCCGTGCGCAGCCTGCGGGGCCTGGTGACGGGTGCCCTGTCAACTCGTTTGATGGTCATCACTATTTTTCGCATAAATGACAATTTACGATTTTCTCGGTTTTCGGTGTATGTTAGCCCACGGATTTCTGTAGATTTGACCGACCGCCTCCGTTCGGCCCCAAATTTTGGCCGTGCGCAGCCTGCGGGGCCTGGTGACGGGCGCCCTATCAACTCGTTTGATGGGCATCACTATTTTTTGCATAAATGACAATTTACGATTTTCGGCATCACTATTTTTCGCATAAATGACAATTTATGATTTTCTCGGTCTTCGGTGAATGTTAGACCACGGATTTCTGGAGATTTGATCGACCGCCTCCGTTCGGCCCCAAATTTTGGCTTTGCGCAGCCTGCGGGGCCTGGTGACGGGCGCCCTGTCATTTCATTTGATCGGCATCACTATTTTTCAAACAAATGACAATTTACGATTTTCTCGATTTTCGGTGAATGTTAGCCCACGGATTTCTGGAGATGTGATCGACCGTCTCCGTTCGACCCCAAATTTTGGCTGTGCGCAGCCTGCGGGGCCTAGTGACGGGCGCTCTATCAATTCGTTTGATCGGCATCACTATTTTTCGCATAAATGACAATTTACGATTTTCTCGGTTTTCGGTGAATGTTAGCCCACAGATTTCTGGAGATTTGATCGACCGCCTCCGTTCGGCCCCAAATTTTGGCCGTGCGCAGCCTGCGAGGCCTGGTGACGGGCGCCCTGTCAACTCGTTTGATGGGCATCACTATTTTTCGCATAAATGACAATTTACGATTTTCTCGATTTTCGGTGTATGTTAGCCCACGAATTTCTGGAGATTTGATCGACCGTCTCCGTTCGGCCCCAAATTTTGGCTGTGCGCAGCCTGCGGGGCCTGGTGACGGGCGCCCTGTCATTTCTTTTGATCGGCATCACTATTTTTCGCATAAATGACAATTTACGATTTTCTCGATTTTCGGTGAATGTTAGCCCACGGATTTCTGGAGATTTGATCGACCGCCTCCGTTCGGCACCAAATTTTGGCCGTACGCAGCCTGCGGGGCCTGGTGACGGGCGCCCTGTCAACTCGTTTGATGGGCATCACTATTTTTCGCATAAATGACAATTTACGATTTTCTCGATTTTCGGTGTATTAAGCCCACGGATTTCTGGAGATGTGATCGACCGTCTCCGTTCGGCCCTAAATTTTGGCTGTGCTCAGCCTGCGGGGCCTGGTGACGGGCACCCTGTCAACTCGTTTGATCGGCATCACTATTTTTCGCATAAATGACAATTTACGATTTTCTCGGTTTTCGGTGAATGTTAGCCCACGGATTTCTGGAGATTTGATCGACCGCCTCCGTTCGGCCCCAAATTTTGGCCGTGCGCAGCCTGCGGGGCCTGGTGACGGGCGCCCTGTCAACTCGTTTGATGGGCATCACTATTTTTCGTATAAATGACAATTTATGATTTTCTCGGTTTTCGGTGTATGTTAGCACACGGATTTCTGGAGACTTCATCGACCGTCTCCGTTCGGCCCCAAATTTTGGCTGTGCTTAGCCTGCGGGGCCTGGTGACGGGCGCCCTGTCATTTCTTTTGATCGGCATCACTATTTTTTGCAGAAATGACAATTTACGATTTTCTCGGTTTTCGGTGAATGTTAGCCCATGGATTTCTGGAGATTTGATCAACCGCCTCCGTTCGGCCCCAAATTTTGACCCTGCGCAGCCTGCGGGGCCTGGTGACGGGCGCTCTGTCAACTCGTTTGATGGGCATCACTATTTTTCGCATAAATGACAATTTACGATTTTCTCGGTTTTCGGTGTATGTTAGCCCACGGATTTCTGGTGATTTGATCGACCGCCTCCGTTCGGCCCCAAATTTTGGCCCTGCGCAGCCTGCGGGGCCTGGTGACGGGCGCCCTGTCATTTCTTTTGATCGGCATCACTATTTTTCAAACAAATGACAATTTACGATTTTCTCGATTTTCGGTGTATGTTAGCCCACGGATTTCTGGAGATGTGATCGACCATCTCCGTTCGGCCCCAAATTTTGGCTGTGCACAGCCTGCGGGGCCTGGTGACGGGCGCCCTGTCAACTCGTTTGATGGGCATCACTATTTTTTGCAGAAATGACAATTTACGATTTTCTCGGTTTTCGGTGAATGTTAGCCCACGGATTTTTGGAGATTTGATCGACCGCCTCCGTTCGGCCCCAAATTTTGGCCCTGCGCAGCCTGCGGGGCCTGGTGACGGGCGCCCTGTCAACTCGTTTGATGGGCATCACTATTTTTCGCATAAATGACAATTTACGATTTTCTCGGTTTTCGGTGAATGTTAGCCCACGGATTTCTGGAGATTTGATCGACCGCCTCCGTTCGGCCCCAAATTTCGGCCCTGTGCAGCCTGCGGGGCCTGGTGACGGGCGCCCTGTCAACTCGTTTGATGGGCATCACTATTTTTCTCATAAATGACAATTTACGATTTTTCTCAGTTTTCGGTGTATGTTAGCCCACGGATTTCTGGAGATGTGATCGACCGTCTCCGTTCGGCCCCAAATTTTGGCTGTGCGCAGCCTGCGGGGCCTAGTGACGGGCGCTCTATCAATTCGTTTGATCGGCATCACTATTTTTCTCATAAATGACAATTTACGATTTTCTCAGTTTTCGGTGAATGTTAGCCCACGGATTTCTGGAGATTTGATCAACCGTCTCCGTTCGGCCCAAAATTTTGGCTGTGCGCTGCGGGGCCTGGTGACGGTCGCCCTGTCATTTCGTTTGATCGGCATCACTATTTTTCGCATAAATGACAATTTACGATTTTCTCGGTTTTCGGTGAATGTTAGCCCACGGATTTCTGGAGATTTGATCGACCACCTCCGTTCGGCCCCAAATTTTGGCCGTGCGCAGCCTGCGGGGCCTGGTGACGGGCGCCCTGTCAACTCGTTTGATGGGCATCACTATTTTTCGCATAAATGACAATTTACGATTTTCTCGATTTTCGGTGTATTAAGCCCACGGATTTCTGGAGATGTGATCGACCGTCTCCGTTCGGCCCTAAATTTTGGCTGTGCGCAGCCTGCGGGGCCTGGTGACGGGCGCCCTGTCAACTCGTTTGATCGGCATCACTATTTTTCGCATAAATGACAATTTACGATTTTCTCGGTTTTCGGTGAATGTTAGCCCACGGATTTCTGGAGATTTGATCGACCGCCTCCGTTCGGCCCCAAATTTTGGCCGTGCGCAGCCTGCGGGGCCTGGTGACGGGCGCCCTGTAAACTCGTTTGATGGTCATCACTATTTTTCGCATAAATGACAATTTACGATTTTCTCGGTTTTCGGTGTATGTTAGCCCACGGATTTCTGGAGATTTGACCGACCGCCTCCGTTCGGCCCCAAATTTTGGCCGTGCGCAGCCTGCGGGGCCTGGTGACGGGCGCCCTATCAACTCGTTTGATGGGCATCACTATTTTTCGCATAAATGACAATTTACAATTTTCGGCATCACTATTTTTCGCATAAATGACAATTTATGATTTTCTCGGTCTTCGGTGAATGTTAGACCACGGATTTCTGGAGATTTGATCGACCGCCTCCGTTCGGCCCCAAATTTTGGCTTTGCGCAGCCTGCGGGGCCTGGTGACGGGCGCCCTGTCATTTCATTTGATCGGCATCACTATTTTTCAAACAAATGACAATTTACGATTTTCTCGATTTTCGGTGAATGTTAGCCCACGGATTTCTGGAGATGTGATCGACCGTCTCCGTTCGGCCCCAAATTTTGGCTGTGCGCAGCCTGCGGGGCCTAGTGACGGGCGCTCTATCAATTCGTTTGATCGGCATCACTATTTTTCGCATAAATGACAATTTACGATTTTCTCGGTTTTCGGTGAATGTTAGCCCACGGATTTCTGGAGATTTGATCGACCGCCTCCGTTCGGCCCCAAATTTTGGCCGTGCGCAGCCTGCGAGGCCTGGTGACGGGCGCCCTGTCAACTCGTTTGATGGGCATCACTATTTTTCGCATAAATGACAATTTACGATTTTCTCGATTTTCGGTGAATGTTAGCACACGGATTTCTGGAGATTTGATCGACCGTCTCCGTTCGGCCCCAAATTTTGGCTGTGCGCAGCCTGCGGGGCCTGGTGACGGGCGCCCTGTCATTTCGTTTGATCGGCATCACTATTTTTCGCATAAATGACAATTTACGATTTTCTCGGTTTTCGGTGAATGTTAGCCCACGGATTTCTGGAGATTTGATCGACCGCCTCCGTTCGGCCCCAAATTTTGGCCGTGCGCAGCCTGCGGGTCCTGGTGACGGGCGCCCTGTCAACTCGTTTGATGGGCATCACTATTTTTCGCATAAATGACAATTTACGATTTTCTCGATTTTCGGTGTATGTTAGCCCACGGATTTCTGGAGATGTGATCGACCGTCTCCGTTCGGCCCCAACTTTTGGCTGTGCGCAGCCTGCGGGGCCTGGTGACGGGCGCCCTGTCAACTCGTTTGATGGGCATCACTATGTTTCGCATAAATGACAATTTACGATTTTCTCGGTTTTCGGTGAATGTTAGCCCACGGATTTCTGGAGATTTGATCGACCGCCTCCGTTCGGCTCCAAATTTTGGCCGTGCGCAGCCTGCGGGGCCTGGTGACGGGCGCCCTGTCAACTCGTTTGATGGGCATCACTATTTTTCGCATAAATGATAATTTACGATTTTCTCGGTTTTCGGTGTATGTTAGCCCACGGATTTCTGGAGATTTGATCGACCACCTCCGTTCGGCCCCAAATTTTGGCCGTGCGCAGCCTGCGGGGCCTGGTGACGGGCGCCCTGTCAACTCGTTTGATGGGCATCACTATTTTTCGCATAAATGACAATTTACGATTTTCAGCATCACTATTTTTCGCATAAATGACAATTTACGATTTTTGGCATCACTATTTTTCGCATAAATGACAATTTACGATTTTCTCGGTTTTCGGTGAATGTTAGCCCACGGATTTCTGGAGATTTGATCGACCGCCTCCGTTCGGCCCCAAATTTTGGCTTTGCGCAGCCTGCGGGGCCTGGTGACGGGCGCCCTGTCATTTCGTTTGATCGGCATCACTATTTTTCAAACAAATGACAACTTACGATTTTCTCGATTTTCGGTGAATGTTAGCCCACAGATTTCTGGAGATGTGATCGACCGTCTCCGTTCGGCCCCAAATTTTGTTGTGCGCAGCCTGCGGGGCCTAGTGACGGGCGCTCTATCAATTCGTTTGATCGGCATCACTATTTTTCGCATAAATGACAATTTACGATTTTCTCGGTTTTCGGTGAATGTTAGCCCACGGATTTCTGGAGATTTGATCGACCGCCTCCGTTCGGCCCCAAATTTTGGCCGTGCGCAGCTTGCGGGGCCTGGTGACGGGCGCCCTGTCAACTCGTTTGATGGGCATCACTATTTTTTGTATAAATGACAATTTACGATTTTCTCGGTTTTCGGTGTATGTTAGCACACGGATTTCTGGAGATTTGATCGACCGACTCCGTTCGGCCCCAAATTTTGGCTGTGCTTAGCCTGCGGGGCCTGGTGACGGGCGCCCTGTCATTTCTTTTGATCGGCATCACTATTTTTTGCAGAAATGATAATTTACGATTTTCTCGATTTTCGGTGAATGTTAGCACACGGATTTCTGGAGATTTGATCGACCGTCTCCGTTCGGCCCCAAATTTTGGCTGTGCGCAGCCTGCGGGGCCTGGTGATGGGCGCCCTGTCATTTCTTTTGATCGGCATCACTATTTTTCAAACAAATGACAATTTACAATTTTCTCGATTTTCGGTGTATGTTAGCCCACGGATTTCTGGAGATGTGATCGACCGCCTCCGTTCGGCACCAAATTTTGGCCGTGCGCAACCTGCGGGGCCTGGTGACAGGCGCCCTGTCAACTCGTTTGATGGGCATCACTATTTTTCGCATAAATGACAATTTACGATTTTCTCGGTTTTCGGTGTATGTTAGCACACGGATTTCTGGAGATTTGATCGACCGTCTCCGTTCGGCCCCAAATTTTGGCTGTGCGCAGCCTGCAGGGCCTGGTGACGGGCGCCCTGTCATTTCTCTTGATCGGCATCACTATTTTTTGCAGAAATGACAATTTACGATTTTCTCGGTTTTCGGTGAATGTTAGCACACGGATTTCTGGAGATTTGATCGACCGGCTCCGTTCGGCCCCAATATTTGGCTGTGCGCAGCCTGCGGGGCCTGGTGACGGGCGCCCTGTCATTTCTTTTGATCGGCATCACTATTTTTCAAACAAATGATAATTTACTATTTTCTCGATTTTCGGTGAATGTTAGCCCACGGATTTCTGGAGATGTGATCGACCGTCTCCGTTCGGCCCCAAATTTTGGTTGTGCGCAGCCTGCGGGGCCTAGTGACGGGCGCTCAATCAATTCGTTTGATCGGCATCACTATTTTTCGCATAAATGACAATTTATGATTTTCTCGGTTTTCGGTGAATGTTAGCGCACGGATTTCTGGAGATTTGATCAACCGCCTCCGTTTGGCCCCAAATTTTGGCCCTGCGCAGCCTGCGGGGCCTGGTGACGGGCGCCCCATCAACTCATTTGATGGGCATCACTATTTTTCGCATAAATGATAATTTACGATTTTCTCGGTTTTCGGTGTATGTTAGCCCACGGATTTCTGGAGATGTGATCGACCGCCTCCGTTCGGCACCAAATTTTGGCCCTGCGCAGCCTGCGGGGCCTGGTGACGGGCGCCCTGTCATTTCTTTTGATCGGCATCACTATTTTTCAAACAAATGACAATTTACAATTTTCTCGATTTTCGGTGTATGTTAGCCCACGGATTTCTGGAGATGTGATCGACCGCCTCCGTTCGGCCCCAAATTTTGGCCGTGCGCAGCCTACGGGGCCTGGTGACGGGCGCCCTATCAACTCGTTTGATGGGCATCACTATTTTTCGCATAAATGACAATTTACGATTTTCTCAGTTTTCCGTTTATGTTAGCACACGGATTTCTGGAGATTTGATCGACCGTCTCCGTTCGGCCCCAAATTTTGGCTGTGCACGGCCTGCGGGGCCTGGTGACGGGCGCCCTGTCATTTCTTTTGATCCGCTGTTACACCCCGTAAATTTCTAGCATATAGATGGCCTATTCGCGTGTTGGTTAAGAGTATTTGAAATACATACATGCTAGAAAAAGGCACGGGGAAAGATTGGACAAGCGGCAAGTCGGCGCGTCGCAAGGCAAAATGTGACTTATAAAACGCATTCCAGGAATGCGACTTATAAATCGCATTCCTTAAATGCGACTTATAAATCGCATTCCTGAAATACGACTTATAAGTCGCATTCACTTAATGCGATTTATTGTTTCTATTATATATAAGCCCCACTTCGGTTTTAAATCAATTCATTACGGTAATCAGTAAGGAATCAGTATAGTACAGAAAGTGATCAGAATTTAGATAGTCCTATCATTTCGTTTGATCGGCATCACTATTTTTTGCATAAACGAGAATTTACGATTTTCGCGATTTTTGGTATGTGTTAGCTCTTTATTAACAAAATAAGAACTGCCGAGATGCAAGTCTTTTGATGAGATCTTACATAATGTTGTTAAAACTGTAATATAATCGACGGAAAAATAGTTTATTAGAGGCATATTATATAAATGATCATAACTTTGGGCTGGATTATCCGTTTTACGCGATTTTTTTTTTCATTTTGTGTATTTTTTCGAGATCTATCTCGACAAACTGCCGAAAGGCGGTTTGGCCGAGCCATTTTTCTAAAATATGCCTCTATCGCACTCATTTCAACATATTTCCCAATATGGGTGACAATTTTAATTTAAAAACTGGTCCTAACGACCCACCACAACCGACACCACCATGGCAAGCGACCATGGTAGGCCAGCACTACCACCACTAATCTCTAGGATTTTATTTATATCATAAGGATAAACATAGGTGTTTTAGTTTAAATTTTCTATCGCTGGGCATTCATCGATGGGCGTTGGGTCTCGACATAGGTTAGCATGTGACATCCGATGTCGTCCGGTCTGTCGAGACTAGCATAGTGCGCCTATGTTGCTAACTTTCAAACTTTTCAGTGCGTGTTAGCCTAGGGATTTCTGGATATTTGATCGACCGCCTCCGTTCGGCCCCAAATTTTGGCCGTGCGCAGCCTGCGGGGCCTGGTGACGGGCGCCCTGTCAACTCGTTTGATGGGCATCACTATTTTTTGCATAAATGACAATTTACGATTTTCTCGATTTTCGGTGTATGTTAGCCCACGGATTTTTGGAGATGTGATCGACCGTCTCCGTTCGGCCCCAAATTTTGGCTGTGCGCAGCCTGCGGGGCCTAGTGATGGGCGCTCTATCAATTCGTTTGATCGGCATCACTATTTTTCGCATAAATGACAATTTACAATTTTCTCGGTTTTCGGTGAATGTTAGCCCACGGATTTCTGGAGATTTGATCGACCGCCTTCGTTCGGCCCCAAATTTTGGCTGTGCTTAGCCTGCGGGGCCTGGTGACGGGCGCCCTATCATTTCTTTTGATCGGCATCACTATTTTTTGCAGAAATGATAATTTACGATTTTCTCGATTTTCGGTGAATGTTAGCACACGGATTTCTGGAGATTTGATCGACCGTCTCCGTTCGGCCCCAAATTTTGGCTGTGCGCAGCCTGCGGGGCCTGGTGATGGGCGCCCTGTCATTTCTTTTGATCGGCATCACTATTTTTCAAACAAATGACAATTTACGATTTTCTCGATTTTCGGTGTATGTTAGCCCACGGATTTCTGGAGATGTGATCGACCGCCTCCGTTCGGCACCAAATTTTGGCCGTGCGCAGCCTGCGGGGCCTGGTGACAGGCGCCCTGTCAACTCGTTTGATGGGCATCACTATTTTTCGCATAAATGACAATTTACGATTTTCTCGGTTTTCGGTGTATGTTAGCACACGGATTTCTGGAGATTTGATCGACCGTCTCCGTTCGGCCCCAAATTTTGGCTGTGCGCAGCCTGCGGGGCCTGGTGACGGGCGCCCTGTCATTTCTCTTGATCGGCATCACTATTTTTTGCAGAAATGACAATTTACGATTTTCTCGGTTTTCGGTGAATGTTAGCACACGGATTTCTGGAGATTTGATCGACCGGCTCCGTTCGGCCCCAAATTTTGGCTGTGCGCAGCCTGCGGGGCCTGGTGACGGGCGCCCTGTCATTTCTTTTGATCGGCATCACTATTTTTCAAACAAATGATAATTTACTATTTTCTCGATTTTCGGTGAATGTTAGCCCACGGATTTCTGGAGATGTGATCGACCGTCTCCGTTCGGCCCCAAATTTTGGCCGTGCGCAGCCTGCGGGGCCTAGTGACGGGTGCTCTATCAATTCGTTTGATCGGCATCACTATTTTTCGCATAAATGACAATTTACGATTTTCTCGGTTTTCGGTGAATGTTAGCCCACGGATTTTTGGAGATGTGATCGACCGTCTCCGTTCGGCCCCAAATTTTGGCTGTGCGCAGCCTGCGGGGCCTAGTGACAGGCGCTCTATCAATTCGTTTGATCGGCATCACTATTTTTCTCATAAATGACAATTTACGATTTTCTCAGTTTTCGGTGAATGTTAGCGCACGGATTTCTGGAGATTTGATCAACCGCCTCCGTTTGGCCCCAAATTTTGGCCCTGCGCAGCCTGCGGGGCCTGGTGACGGGCGCCCCATCAACTCATTTGATGGGCATCACTATTTTTCGCATAAATGATAATTTACGATTTTCTCGGTTTTCGGTGTATGTTAGCCCACGGATTTCTGGAGATTTGATCGACCGCCTCCGTTCGGCCCCAAATTTTGGCCCTGCGTAGCCTGCGGGGCCTGGTGACGGGCGCCCTGTCATTTCTTTTGATCGGCATCACTATTTTTCAAACAAATGACAATTTACGATTTTCTCGATTTTCGGTGTATGTTAGCCCACGGATTTCTGGAGATGTGATCGACCGTCTCCGTTCGGCCCCAAATTTTGGCTGTGCGCAGCCTGCGGGGCCTGGTGACGGGCGCCCTGTCAACTCGTTTGATGGGCATCACTATTTTTTGCATAAATGACAATTTACGATTTTCTCGATTTTCGGTGTATGTTAGCCCACGGATTTTTGGAGATGTGATCGACAGTCTCCGTTCGGCCCCAAATTTTGGCTGTGCGCAGCCTGCGGGGCCTAGTGACGGGCGCTCTATCAATTCATTTGATCGGCATCACTATTTTTGGCATAAATGACAATTTACGATTTTCTCGGTTTTTGGTGAATGTTAGTCCACGGATTTCTGGAGATTTGATCGACCTCCTCCGTTCGGCCCCACATTTTGGCCGTGCGCAGCCTGCGGGGCCTGGTGACGGGCGTCCTGTCAACTCGTTTGATGGGCATCACTATTTTTTGTATAAATGACAATTTACGATTTTCTCGGTTTTCGGTGTTTGTTAGCACACGGATTTGTGGAGATTTGATCGACCGACTCCGTTCGGCCCCAAATTTTGGCTGTGCTTAGCCTGCGGGGCCTGGTGACGGGCGCCCTGTCATTTCTTTTGATCGGCATCACTATTTTTCGCATAAATGACAATTTACGATTTTCTCGATTTTCGGTGAATGTTAGCCCACGGATTTCTGGAGATTTGATCGACCGCCTCCGTTCGGCCCCAAATTTTGGCCGTGCGCAGCCTGCGGGGCCTGGTGACGGGCGCCCTGTCAACACGTTTGATGGGCATCACTATTTTTCGCATAAATGACAATTTACGATTTTCTCGATTTTCGGTGTATGTTAGCCCACGGATTTCTGGAGATGTGATCGACCGTCTCCGTTCGGCCCCAAATTTTGGCTGTGCGCAGCCTGCGGGGCCTAGTGACGGGCGCTCTATCAATTCGTTTGATCGGCATCACTATTTTTCGCATATATGACAATTTACGATTTTCTCGGTTTTCGGTGAATGTTAGCCCACGGATTTCTGGAGATTTGATCGACCGCCTCCGTTCGGCCCCAAATTTTGGCCGTGCGCAGCCTGCGGGGCCTGGTGACGGGCGCCCTGTCAACTCGTTTGATGGGCATCACTATTTTTCGTATAAATGACAATTTACGATTTTCTCGGTTTTCGGTGTATGTTAGCACACGGATTTCTGGAGATTTGATCGACCGACTCCGTTCAGCCCCAAATTTTGGCTGTGCTTAGCCTGCGGGGCCTGGTGACGGGTGCCCTGTCATTTCTTTTGATCGGCATCACTATTTTTTGCAGAAATGATAATTTACGATTTTCTCGGTTTTCGGTGAATGTTAGCACACGGATTTCTGGAGATTTGATCGACCGTCTCCGTTCGGCCCCAAATTTTGGCTGTGTGCAGCCTGCGGGGCCTGGTGATGGGCGCCCTGTCATTTCTTTTGATCGGCATCACTATTTTTCAAACAAATGACAATTTACGATTTTCTCGATTTTCGGTGTATTTTAGCCCACGGATTTCTGGAGATGTGATCGACCGTCTCCGTTCGTCCCCAAATTTTGGTCGTGCGCAGCCTGCGGGGCCTAGTGACGGGCGCTCTATCAATTCGTTTGATCGGCATCACTATTTTTCGCATAAATGACAATTTACGATTTTCTCGGTTTTCGGTGAATGTTAGCCCACGGATTTCTGGAGATGTGATCGACCGTCTCCGTTCGGCCCCAACTTTTGGTCGTGCGCAGCCTGCGGGGCCTAGTGACGGGCGCTCTATCAATTCGTTTGATCGGCATCACTATTTTTCGCATAAATGACAATTTACGATTTTCTCGGTTTTCGGTGAATGTTAGCCCACGGATTTTTGGAGATGTGATCGACCGTCTCCGTTCGGCCCCAAATTTTGGCTGTGCGCAGCCTGCGGGGCCTAGTGACGGGCGCTCTATCAATTCGTTTGATCGGCATCACTATTTTTCTCATAAATGACAATTTACGATTTTCTCGGTTTTCGGTGAATGTTTGCCCACGGATTTCTGGAGATTTGATCGACCGTCTCCGTTCGGCCCCAAATTTTGGCATTGCGCAGCCTTCGGGGCCTGGTGACGGGCGCCCTGTCATTTCTTTTGATCGGCATCACTATTTTTCGCATAAATGACAATTTACGATTTTCTCGGTTTTCGGTGAATGTTAGCCCACGGATTTCTGGAGATTTGATCGACCGCCTCCGTTCGGCCCCAAATTTTGGCCGTGCGCAGCCTGCAGGGCCTGGTGACGGGCGCCCTGTCAACTCGTTTGATGGGCATCACTATTTTTTGTATAAATGACAATTTACGATTTTCTCGGTTTTCGGTGTATGTTAGCACACGGATTTGTGGAGATTTGATCGACCGACTCCGTTCGGCCCCAAATTTTGGCTGTGCTTAGCCTGCGGGGCCTGGTGACGGGCGCCCTGTCATTTCTTTTGATCGGCATCACTAGTTTTCGCATAAATGACAATTTACGATTTTCTCGATTTTCGGTGAATGTTAGCCCACGGATTTCTGGAGATTTGATCGACCGCCTCCGTTCGGCCCCAAATTTTGGCCGTGCGCAGCCTGCGGGGCCTGCTGACGGGCGCCCTGTCAACACGTTTGATGGGCATCACTATTTTTCGCATAAATGACAATTTACGATTTTCTCGATTTTCGGTGTATGTTAGCCCACGGATTTCTGGAGATGTGATCGACCGTCTCCGTTCGGCCCCAAATTTTGGCTGTGCGCAGCCTGCGAGGCCTAGTGACGGGCGCTCTATCAATTCGTTTGATCGGCATCACTATTTTTCGCATAAATGACAATTTACGATTTTCTCGGTTTTCGGTGAATGTTAGCCCACGGATTTCTGGAGATTTGATCGACCGCCTCCGTTCGGCCCCAAATTTTGGCCGTGCGCAGCCTGCGGGGCCTGGTGACGGGCGCCCTGTCAACTCGTTTGATGGGCATCACTATTTTTCGTATAAATGACAATTTACGATTTTCTCGGTTTTCGGTGTATGTTAGCACACGGATTTCTGGAGATTTGATCGAACGACTCCGTTCGGCCCCAAATTTTGGCTGTGCTTAGCCTGCGGGGCCTGGTGACGGGCGCCCTGTCATTTCTTTTGATCGGCATCACTATTTTTTGCAGAAATGATAATTTACGATTTTCTCGGTTTTCGGTGAATGTTAGCAGACGGATTTCTGGAGATTTGATCGACCGCCTCCGTTCGGCCCCATATTTTGGCTGTGCGCAGCCTGCGGGGCCTGGTGATGGGCGCCCTGTCATTTCTTTTGATCGGCATCACTATTTTTCAAACAAATGACAATTTACGATTTTCTCGATTTTCGGTGTATTTTAGCCCACGGATTTCTGGAGATGTGATCGACCGTCTTCGTTCGGCCCCAAATTTTGGTCGTGCGCAGCCTGCGGGGCCTAGTGACGGGCGCTCTATCAATTCGTTTGATCGGCATCACTATTTTTCGCATAAATGACAATTTATGATTTTCTCGGTTTTCGGTGAATGTTAGCCCACGGATTTTTGGAGATGTGATCGACCGTCTCCGTTCGGCCCCAAATTTTGGCTGTGCGCAGCCTGCGGGGCCTAGTGATGGGCGCTCTATCAATTCGTTTGATCGGCATCACTATTTTTCTCATAAATGACAATTTACGATTTTCCTAGTTTTCGGTGAATGTTAGCCCACGGATTTCTGGAGATTTGATCGACCGTCTCCGTTCGGCCCCAAATTTTGGATGTGCACAGCCTGCGGGGCCTGGTGACGGGCGCCCTGTCATTTCTTTTGATCGGCATCACTATTTTTCGCATAAATGACAATTTACGATTTTCTCGGTTTTCGGTGAATGTTAGCCCACGGATTTCTGGAAATTTGATCGACCGCCTCCGTTCGGCCCCAAATTTTGGCCGTGCGAAGCCTGCGGGGCCTGGTGACGGGCGCTCTGTCAACTCGTTTGATGGGCATCACTATTTTTCGCATAAATGACAATTTACGATTTTCTCAATTTTCGGTGTATGTTAGCCCACGGATTTCTGGAGATGTGATCGACCGTCTCCGTTCGGCCCCAAATTTTGGCTGTGCGCAGCCTGCGGGGCCTAGTGACGGGCGCTCTATCAATTCGTTTGATCGGCATCACT
Organism: Datura wrightii; assembly: GCA_035772735.1. Taxonomy (NCBI): domain Eukaryota; kingdom Viridiplantae; phylum Streptophyta; class Magnoliopsida; order Solanales; family Solanaceae; genus Datura; species Datura wrightii. The sequence goes on along the minus strand of JASDFA010000018.1, from coordinate 200,438,225 downwards.
ATTTTTCGCATAAATGACAATTTACGATTTTCTCGGTTTTTGGTGAATGTTAGCCCACGGATTTCTGGAGATTTGATCGACCGCCTCCGTTCGGCCCCAAATTTTGGCTTTGCGCAGCCTGCGGGGCCTGGTGACGGGCGCCCTGTCATTTCGTTTGATCGGCATCACTATTTTTCAAACAAATGACAATTTACGATTTTCTCGATTTTCGGTGTATTTTAGCCCACGGATTTCTGGAGATGTGATCGACCGTCTCCGTTCGGCCCCAAATTTTGGTCGTGCGCAGCCTGCGGGGCCTAGTGACGGGCGCTCTATCAATTCGTTTGATCGGCATCACTATTTTTCGCATAAATGACAATTTATGATTTTCTCGGTTTTCGGTGAATGTTAGCCCACGGATTTTTGGAGATGTGATCGACCGTCTCCGTTCGGCCCCAAATTTTGGCTGTGCGCAGCCTGCGGGGCCTAGTGATGGGCGCTCTATCAATTCGTTTGATCGGCATCACTATTTTTCTCATAAATGACAATTTACGATTTTCCTAGTTTTCGGTGAATGTTAGCCCACGGATTTCTGGAGATTTGATCGACCGTCTCCGTTCGGCCCCAAATTTTGGATGTGCACACCCTGCGGGGCCTGGTGACGGGCGCCCTGTCATTTCTTTTGATCGGCATCACTATTTTTCGCATAAATGACAATTTACGATTTTCTCGGTTTTCGGTGAATGTTAGCCCACGGATTTCTGGAAATTTGATCGACCGCCTCCGTTCGGCCCCAAATTTTGGCCGTGCGAAGCCTGCGGGGCCTGGTGACGGGCGCTCTGTCAACTCGTTTGATGGGCATCACTATTTTTCGCATAAATGACAATTTACGATTTTCTCAATTTTCGGTGTATGTTAGCCCACGGATTTCTGGAGATGTGATCGACCGTCTCCATTCGGCCCCAAATTTTGGCTGTGCGCAGCCTGCGGGGCCTAGTGACGGGCGCTCTATCAATTCGTTTGATCGGCATCACTATTTTTCGCATAAATGACAATTTACGATTTTCTCGGTTTTCGGTGAATGTTAGCCCACGGATTTCTGGAGATTTGATCGACCGCCTCCGTTCGGCCCCAAATTTTGGCTTTGCGCAGCCTGCGGGGCCTGGTGACGGGCGCCCTGTCATTTCGTTTGATCGGCATCACTATTTTTCAAACAAATGACAATTTACGATTTTCTCGATTTTCGGTGAATGTTAGCCCACAGATTTCTGGAGATGTGATCGACCGTCTCCGTTCGGCCCCAAATTTTGGCTGTGCGCAGCCTGCGGGGCCTAGTGACGGGCGCTCTATCAATTCGTTTGATCGGCATCACTATTTTTCGCATAAATGACAATTTACGATTTTCTCGGTTTTCGGTGAGTGTTAGCCCACGGATTTCTGGAGATGTGATCGACCGCCTCCGTTCGGCCCCAAATTTTGGCTGTGCGCAGCCTGCGGGGCCTGGTGACGGGTGCCCTGTCAACTCGTTTGATGGGCATCACTATTTTTCGCATAAATGACAATTTACGATTTTCTCAGTTTTCGGTGAATGTTAGCACACGGATTTCTGGGGATTTGATCGACCGTCTCCGTTCGACCCAAATTTTGGCTGTGCACGGCCTGCGGGGCCTGGTGACGGGCGCCCTGTCATTTCTTTTGATCCGCTGTTACACCCCGTAAATTTCTAGCATATAGATGGCCTATTCGCGTGTTGGTTAAGAGTATTTGAAATACATACATGCTAGAAAAAGGCACGGGGAAAGATTGGACAAGCGGCAAGTCGGCGCGTCGCAAGGCAAAATGCGACTTATAAATCGCATTCCTGAAATGCGACTTATAAATCGCATTCACTGAATGCGATTTATTGTTTCTATTATATATAAGCCCCACTTCGGTTTTAAATCAATTCATTACGGTAATCAGTAAGGAATCAGTATAGTACAGAAAGTGATCAGAATTTAGATAGTCCTATCATTTCGTTTGATCAGCATCACTATTTTTCGCATAAATGACAATTTACGATTTACTCGGTTTTTGGTGAATGTTAGCCCACGGATTTTTGGAGATGTGATCGACCGTCTCCGTTCGGCCCCAAATTTTGGCTGTACGCAGCCTGCGGGGCCTAGTGACGGGCGCTCTATCAATTCGTTTGATCGCATCACTATTTTTCTCATAAATGACAATTTACGATTTTCTCAGTTTTCGGTGAATGTTAGCCCACGGATTTCTGGAGATTTGATCGACCGCCTCCGTTCGGCCCCAAATTTTGGCCGTGCGCAGCCTGCAGGGCCTGGTGACGGGCGCCCTGTCAACTCGTTTGATGGGCATCACTATTTTTTGTATAAATGACAATTTACGATTTTCTCGGTTTTCGGTGTATGTTAGCACACGGATTTGTGGAGATTTGATCGACCGACTCCGTTCGGCCCCAAATTTTGGCTGTGCTTAGCCTGCGGGGCCTGGTGACGGGCGCCCTGTCATTTCTTTTGATCGGCATCACTAGTTTTCGCATAAATGACAATTTACGATTTTCTCGATTTTCGGTGAATGTTAGCCCACGGATTTCTGGAGATTTGATCGACCGCCTCCGTTCGGCCCCAAATTTTGGCCGTGCGCAGCCTGCGGGGCCTGGTGACGGGCGCCCTGTCAACACGTTTGATGGGCATCACTATTTTTCGCATAAATGACAATTTACGATTTTCTCGATTTTCGGTGTATGTTAGCCCACGGATTTCTGGAGATGTGATCGACCGTCTCCGTTCGGCCCCAAATTTTGGCTGTGCGCAGCCTGCGGGGCCTAGTGACGGGCGCTCTATCAATTCGTTTGATCGGCATCACTATTTTTCGCATAAATGACAATTTACGATTTTCTCGGTTTTCGGTGAATGTTAGCCCACGGATTTCTGGAGATTTGATCGACCGCCTCCGTTCGGCCCCAAATTTTGGCCGTGCGCAGCCTGCGGGGCCTGGTGACGGGCGCCCTGTCAACTCGTTTGATGGGCATCACTATTTTTCGTATAAATGACAATTTACGATTTTCTCGGTTTTCGGTGTATGTTAGCACACGGTTTTCTGGAGATTTGATCGAACGACTCCGTTCGGCCCCAAATTTTGGCTGTGCTTAGCCTGCGGGGCCTGGTGACGGGCGCCCTGTCATTTCTTTTGATCGGCATCACTATTTTTTGCAGAAATGATAATTTACGATTTTCTCGGTTTTCGGTGAATGTTAGCAGACGGATTTCTGGAGATTTGATCGACCGTCTCCGTTCGGCCCCAAATTTTGGCTGTGCGCAGCCTGCGGGGCCTGGTGATGGGCGCCCTGTCATTTCTTTTGATCGGCATCACTATTTTTCAAACAAATGACAATTTACGATTTTCTCGATTTTCGGTGTATTTTAGCCCACGGATTTCTGGAGATGTGATCGACCGTCTCCGTTCGGCCCCAAATTTTGGTCGTGCGCAGCCTGCGGGGCCTAGTGACGGGCGCTCTATCAATTCGTTTGATCGGCATCACTATTTTTCGCATAAATGACAATTTATGATTTTCTCGGTTTTCGGTGAATGTTAGCCCACGGATTTTTGGAGATGTGATCGACCGTCTCCGTTCGGCCCCAAATTTTGGCTGTGCGCAGCCTGCGGGGCCTAGTGATGGGCGCTCTATCAATTCGTTTGATCGGCATCACTATTTTTCTCATAAATGACAATTTACGATTTTCCTAGTTTTCGGTGAATGTTAGCCCACGGATTTCTGGAGATTTGATCGACCGTCTCCGTTCGGCCCCAAATTTTGGATGTGCACAGCCTGCGGGGCCTGGTGACGGGCGCCCTGTCATTTCTTTTGATCGGCATCACTATTTTTCGCATAAATGACAATTTACGATTTTCTCGGTTTTCGGTGAATGTTAGCCCACGGATTTCTGGAAATTTGATCGACCGCCTCCGTTCGGCCCCAAATTTTGGCCGTGCGAAGCCTGCGGGGCCTGGTGACGGGCGCTCTGTCAACTCGTTTGATGGGCATCACTATTTTTCGCATAAATGACAATTTACGATTTTCTCAATTTTCGGTGTATGTTAGCCCACGGATTTCTGGAGATGTGATCGACCGTCTCCGTTCGGCCCCAAATTTTGGCTGTGCGCAGCCTGCGGGGCCTAGTGACGGGCGCTCTATCAATTCGTTTGATCGGCATCACTATTTTTCGCATAAATGACAATTTACGATTTTCTCGGTTTTCGGTGAATGTTAGCCCACGGATTTCTGGAGATTTGATCGACCGCCTCCGTTCGGCCCCAAATTTTGGCTTTGCGCAGCCTGCGGGGCCTGGTGACGGGCGCCCTGTCATTTCGTTTGATCGGCATCACTATTTTTCAAACAAATGACAATTTACGATTTTCTCGATTTTCGGTGAATGTTAGCCCACAGATTTCTGGAGATGTGATCGACCGTCTCCGTTCGGCCCCAAATTTTGGCTGTGCGCAGCCTGCGGGGCCTAGTGACGGGCGCTCTATCAATTCGTTTGATCGGCATCACTATTTTTCGCATAAATGACAATTTACGATTTTCTCGGTTTTCGGTGAGTGTTAGCCCACGGATTTCTGGAGATGTGATCGACCGCCTCCGTTCGGCCCCAAATTTTGGCTGTGCGCAGCCTGCGGGGCCTGGTGACGGGTGCCCTGTCAACTCGTTTGATGGGCATCACTATTTTTCGCATAAATGACAATTTACGATTTTCTCGGTTTTCGGTGAATGTTAGCACACGGATTTCTGGGGATTTGATCGACCGTCTCCGTTCGACCCAAATTTTGGCTGTGCACGGCCTGCGGGGCCTGGTGACGGGCGCCCTGTCATTTCTTTTGATCCGCTGTTACACCCCGTAAATTTCTAGCATATAGATGGCCTATTCGCGTGTTGGTTAAGAGTATTTGAAATACATACATGCTAGAAAAAGGCACGGGGAAAGATTGGACAAGCGGCAAGTCGGCGCGTCGCAAGGCAAAATGCGACTTATAAATCGCATTCCTGAAATGCGACTTATAAATCGCATTCACTGAATGCGATTTATTGTTTCTATTATATATAAGCCCCACTTCGGTTTTAAATCAATTCATTACGGTAATCAGTAAGGAATCAGTATAGTACAGAAAGTGATCAGAATTTAGATAGTCCTATCATTTCGTTTGATCGGCATCACTATTTTTCGCATAAATGACAATTTACGATTTACTCGGTTTTCGGTGAATGTTAGCCCACGGATTTTTGGAGATGTGATCGACCGTCTCCGTTCGGCCCCAAATTTTGGCTGTACGCAGCCTGCGGGGCCTAGTGACGGGCGCTCTATCAATTCGTTTGATCGCATCACTATTTTTCTCATAAATGACAATTTACGATTTTCTCAGTTTTCGGTGAATGTTAGCCCACGGATTTCTGGAGATTTGATCGACCGCCTCCGTTCGGCCCCAAATTTTGGCTGTGCGCAGCCTGAGGGGCCTGGTGACGGGCGCCCTGTCATTTCTTTTGATCGGCATCACTATTTTTCAAACAAATGACAATTTACGATTTTTTCGATTTTCGGTGTATGTTAGCCCACGGATTTTTGGAGATGTGATTGACCGTCTCCGTTCGGCCCCAAATTTTGGCTGTGCGCAGCCTGCGGGGCCTAGTGACTGGCGCTCTATCAATTCATTTGATCGGCATCACTATTTTTTCCATAAATGACAATTTACGATTTTCTCGGTTTTCGGTGAATGTTAGCCCACGGATTTTTGGAGATGTGATCGACCGTCTCCGTTCGGCCCCAAATTTTGGCTTTGCGCAGCCTGCGGGGCCTAGTGACGGGCGCTCTATCAATTCGTTTGATCGGCATCACTATTTTTCTCATAAATGACAATTTACGATTTTCTCGGTTTTCGGTGAATGTTAGCCCACGGATTTCTGGAGATTTGATCGACCGCCTCCGTTCGGCCCCAAATTTTGGCCGTGCGCAGCCTGCGGGGCCTGGTGACGGGCGCCCTGTCAACTCGTTTGATGGGCATCACTATTTTTCGTATAAATGGCAATTTACGATTTTCTCGGTTTTCGGTGTATGTTAGCACACGGATTTCTGGAGATTTGATCGACCGTCTCCGTTCGACCCCAAATTTTGGCTGTGCTTAGCCTGCGGGGCCTGGTGACGGGCGCCCTGTCATTTCTTTTGATCGGCATCACTATTTTTTGCAGAAATGACAATTTATGATTTTCTCGGTTTTCGGTGAATGTTAGCACACGGATTTCTAGAGATTTGATCAACCGCCTCCGTTCGGCCCCAAATTTTGGCCCTGCGCAGCCTGCGGGGCCTGGTGACGGGCGCCCTATCAACTCATTTGATGGGCATCACTATTTTTCGCATAAATGATAATTTACGATTTTCTCGGTTTTCGGTGTATTAGCCCACGGATTTCTGGAGATTTGATCGACCGCCTCCGTTCGGCCCCAAATTTTGGCCCTGCGTAGCCTGCGGGGCCTGGTGACGGGCGCCCTGTCATTTCTTTTGATCGGCATCACTATTTTTCAAACAAATGACAATTTACGATTTTCTCGATTTTCGGTGAATGTTAGCCCATGGATTTCTGTAGATGTGATCGACCGTCTCCGTTCGGCCCCAAATTTTGGTTGTGCGCAGCCTGCGGGGCCTGGTGACGGGTGCCCTGTCAACCCATTTGATGGGCATCACTATTTTTCTCATAAATGACAATTTACGATTTTCTCGGTTTTCGGTGAATGTTAGCCCACGGATTTCTGGAGATGTGATCGACCGTCTCCGTTCGGCCCCAAATTTTGGCTGTGCGCAGCCTGCGGGGCCTAGTGATGGGCGCTCTATCAATTCGTTTGATCGGCATCACTATTTTTCTCATAAATGACAATTTACGATTTTCCTAGTTTTCGGTGAATGTTAGCCCACGGATTTCTGGAGATTTGATCGACCGTCTCCGTTCGGCCCCAAATTTTGGATGTGCACAGCCTGCGGGGCCTGGTGACGGGCGCCCTGTCATTTCTTTTGATCGGCATCACTATTTTTCGCATAAATGACAATTTACGATTTTCTCGGTTTTCGGTGAATGTTAGCCCACGGATTTCTGGAAATTTGATCGACCGCCTCCGTTCGGCCCCAAATTTTGGCCGTGCGAAGCCTGCGGGGCCTGGTGACGGGCGCTCTGTCAACTCGTTTGATGGGCATCACTATTTTTCGCATAAATGACAATTTACGATTTTCTCAATTTTCGGTGTATGTTAGCCCACGGATTTCTGGAGATGTGATCGACCGTCTCCGTTCGGCCCCAAATTTTGGCTGTGCGCAGCCTGCGGGGCCTAGTGACGGGCGCTCTATCAATTCGTTTGATCGGCATCACTATTTTTCGCATAAATGACAATTTACGATTTTCTCGGTTTTCGGTGAATGTTAGCCCACGGATTTCTGGAGATTTGATCGACCGCCTCCGTTCGGCCCCAAATTTTGGCTTTGCGCAGCCTGCGGGGCCTGGTGACGGGCGCCCTGTCATTTCGTTTGATCGGCATCACTATTTTTCAAACAAATGACAATTTACGATTTTCTCGATTTTCGGTGAATGTTAGCCCACAGATTTCTGGAGATGTGATCGACCGTCTCCGTTCGGCCCCAAATTTTGGCTGTGCGCAGCCTGCGGGGCCTAGTGACGGGCGCTCTATCAATTCGTTTGATCGGCATCACTATTTTTCGCATAAATGACAATTTACGATTTTCTCGGTTTTCGGTGAGTGTTAGCCCACGGATTTCTGGAGATGTGATCGACCGCCTCCGTTCGGCCCCAAATTTTGGCTGTGCGCAGCCTGCGGGGCCTGGTGACGGGTGCCCTGTCAACTCGTTTGATGGGCATCACTATTTTTCGCATAAATGACAATTTACGATTTTCTCGGTTTTCGGTGAATGTTAGCACACGGATTTCTGGGGATTTGATCGACCGTCTCCGTTCGGCCCCAAATTTTGGCTGTGCTTAGCCTGCGGGGCCTGGTGACGGGCGCCCTGTCATTTCTTTTGATCGGCATCACTATTTTTTGCAGAAATGACAATTTACGATTTTCTCGATTTTCGGTGAATGTTAGCACACGGATTTCTGGAGATTTGATCAACCGCCTCCGTTCGGCCCCAAATTTTGTCCCTGCGCAGCCTGCGGGGCCTGGTGACGGGCACCCTGTCAACTCATTTGATGGGCATCACTATTTTTCGCATAAATGACAATTTACGATTTTCTCGGTTTTCGGTGTATGTTAGCCCACGGATTTCTGGAGATTTGATCGACCGCCTCCGTTAGGCCCCAAATTTTGGCCCTGCGCAGCCTGCGGGGCCTGGTGTCGGGCGCCCTGTCATTTGTTTTGATCGGCATCACTATTTTTCAAACAAATGACAATTTACGATTTTCTCGATTTTCGGTGTATGTTAGCCCACGGATTTCTGGAGATGTGATCGACCGTCTCCGTTCGGCCCCAAATTTTGGCTGTGCGCAGCCTGCGAGGCCTGGTGACGGGCGCCCTGTCAACTCGTTTGATGGGCATCACTATTTTTCGCATAAATGACAATTTACGATTTTCTCGGTTTTCGGTGAATGTTAGCCCACGGATTTCTGGAGATTTGATCGACCGCCTCCGTTCGGCCCAACATTTTGGCCGTGCGCAGCCTGCGGGGCCTGGTGACGGGCGCCCTGTCAACTCGTTTGATGGGCATCACTATTTTTCGCATAAAGGACAATTGACGATTTTCTCGGTTTTCGGTGAATGTTAGCCCACGGATTTCTGGAGATTTGATCGACCGCCTCCGTTCGGCCCCAAATTTTGTCCCTGCGTAGCCTGCGGGGCCTGGTGACGGGCGCCCTGTCAACTCGTTTGATGGGCATCACTATTTTTCTCATAAATGACAATTTACGATTTTCTCAGTTTTCGGTGTATGTTAGCCCACGGATTTCTGGAGATGTGATCGACCGTCTCCGTTCGGCCCCAAATTTTGGCTGTGCGCAGCCTACGGGGCCTTGTGACGGGTGCTCTATCAATTCGTTTGATCGGCATCACTATTTTTCTCATAAATGACAATTTACGATTTTCTCAGTTTTCGGTGAATGTTAGCCCACGGATTTCTAGAGATTTGATCGACCGTCTCCGTTCGGCCCCAAATTTTGGCTTTGCACAGCCTGAGGGGCCTGGTGACGGGCGCCCTGTCATTTCGTTTGATCGGCATCACTATTTTTCGCATAAATGACAATTTACGATTTTCTCGGTTTTCGGTGAATGTTAGCCCACGGATTTCTGGAGATGTGATCGACCGTCTCCGTTCGGCCCCAAATTTTGGCTGTGCGCAGCCTGCGGGGCCTGGTGACGGGCGCCCTGTCAACTCGTTTGATCGGCATCACTATGTTTAGCATAAATGACAATTTACGATTTTCTCGGTTTTCGGTGAATGTTAGCCAATGGATTTCTGGAGATTTGATCGACCGCCTCCGTTCGGCCCCAAATTTTGGCCGTGCGCAGCCTGCGGGGCCTGGTGACGGGCGCCCTGTCAACTCGTTTGATGGGCATCACTATTTTTCGCATAAATGACAATTTACGATTTTCTCAGTTTTCGGTGTATGTTAGCCCACGGATTTCTGGAGATTTGATCGACCGCCTCCGTTCGTCCCCAAATTTTGGCCGTGCGCAGCCTGCGGGGCCTGGTGACGGGCGCCCTGTCAACTCGTTTGATGGGCATCACTATTTTTCGCATAAATGACAATTTACGATTTTCGGCATCACTATTTTTCGCATAAATGACAATTTTCGATTTTCTCGGTTTTCGGTGAATGTTAGCCCACGGATTTCTGGAGATTTGATCGACCGCCTCCGTTCGGCCCCAAATTTTGGCTATGCGCAGCCTGCGGGGCCTGGTGACGGGCGCCCTGTCATTTCGTTTGATCGGCATCACTATTTTTCAAACAAATGACAACTTACGATTTTCTCGATTTTCGGTGAATGTTAGCCCACGGATTTCTGGAGATGTGATCGACCGTCTCCGTTCGGCCCCAAATTTTGGCTGTGCGCAGCCTGCGGGGCCTAGTGACGGGCGCTCTATCAATTCGTTTGATCGGCATCACTATTTTTTGCATAAATGACAATTTACGATTTTCTCGGTTTTCGGTGAATGTTAGCCCACGGATTTCTGGAGATTTGATCGACCGCCTTCGTTCGACCCCAAATTTTGGCCGTGCGCAGCCTGCGGGGCCTGGTGACGGGCGCCCTGTCAACTCGTTTAATGGGCATCACTATTTTTCGCATAAATGACAATTTACGATTTTCTCGGTTTTCGGTGTATGTTAGCACACGGATTTCTGGAGATTTGATCGACCGTCTCCGTTCGGCCCCAAATTTTGGCTGTGCGCAGCCTGCGAGGCCTGGTGACGGGCGCCCTGTCATTTCTTTTGATCGGCATCACTATTTTTCGCATAAATGACAATTTACGATTTTCTCGGTTTTCAGTGAATGTTAGCCCACGGATTTCTGGAGATTTGATCGACCGCGTTCGTTCGGCCCCAAATTTTGGCCGTGCGAAGCCTGCGGGGCCTGGTGACGGGCGCCCTGTCAACTCGTTTGATGGGCATCACTATTTTTCGCATAAATGACAATTTATGATTTTCTCGATTTTCGGTGTATGTTAGCCCACGGATTTCTGGAGATGTGATCGACCGTCTCCGTTCGGCCCCAAATTTTGGCTGTGCGCAGCCTGCGGGGCCTAGTGACGGGCGCTCTATCAATTCGTTTGATCGGCATCACTATTTTTTGCATAAATGACAATTTACGATTTTCTCGGTTTTCGGTGAATGTTAGCCCACGGATTTCTGGAGATTTGATCGACCGCCTCCGTTCGGCCCCAAATTTTGGCCATGCGCAGCCTGCGGGGCCTGGTGACGGGCGCCCTGTCAACTCGTTTGATGGGCATCACTATTTTTTGTATAAATGACAATTTACGATTTTCTCGGTTTTTGGTGAATGTTAGCCCACGGATTTCTGGAGATTTGATCGACCGCCTCCGTTCGGCCCCAAATTTTGGCCATGCGCAGCCTGCGGGGCCTAGTGACGGGCGCTCTATCAATTCGTTTGATCGGCATCACTATTTTTCGCATAAATGACAATTTACGATTTTCTCGGTTTTCGGTGAATGTTAGCCCACGGATTTCTGGAGATTTGATCGACCGCCTCCGTTCGGCCCCAAATTTTGGCCGTGCGCAGCCTGCGGGGCCTGGTGATGGGCGCCCTATCAACTCATTTGATGGGCATCACTATTTTTCGCATAAATGACAATTTACGATTTTCTCCGTTTTCCGTGTATGTTAGCACACGGATTTCTGGAGATTTGATCGACCGTCTCCGTTCGGCCCTAAATTTTGGCTGTGCACGGCCTGCGGGGTCTGGTGACGGGCGCCCTGTCATTTCTTTTGATCCGCTGTTGCACCCCGTAAATTTCTAGCATATAGATGGCCTATTCGCGTGTTGGTTAAGAGTATTTGAAATACATACATGCTAGAAAAAGGCACGGGGAAAGATTGGACAAGCGGCAAGTCGGCGCGTCGCAAGGCAAAATGCGACTTATAAAACGCATTCCAGGAATGCGACTTATAAATCGCATTCCTGAAATGCGACTTATAAGTCGCATTCTCTGAATGCGATTTATTGTTTCTATTATATATAAGCCCCACTTCGGTTTTAAATCAATTCATTACGGTAATCAGTAAGGAATCAGTATAGTACAGAAAGTGATCAGAATTTAGATAGTCCTATCATTTCGTTTGATCGGCATCACTATTTTTTGCATAAACGAGAATTTACGATTTTCGCGATTTTTGGTATGTGTTAGCTCTTTATTAACAAAATAAGAACTGCCGAGATGCAAGTCTTTTGATGAGATCTTACATAATGTTGTTAAAACTGTAATATAATCGACGGAAAAATAGTTTATTAGAGGCATATTATATAAATGATCATAACTTTGGGCTGGATTATCCGTTTTACGCGATTTTTTTTTCATTTTGTGTATTTTTTCGAAATCTATCTCGACAAACTGCCGAAAGGCGGTTTGGCCGAGCCATTTTTCTAATATATGCCTCTATCGCACTCATTTCAACATATTTCCCAATATGGGTGACAATTTTAATTTAAAAACTGGTCCTAACGACCCACCACAACCGACACCACCATGGCAAGCGACCATGGTAGGCCAGCACTACCACCACTAATCTCTAAGATTTTATTTATATCATAAGGATAAGCATAGGTGTTTTAGTTTAAATTTTCTATCGTTGGGCATTCATCGATGGGCGTTGGGTCTCGACATAGGTTAGCATGTGACATCCGATGTCGTCCGGTCTGTCGAGACTAGCATAGTGCGCCTATGTTGCTAACTTTCAAACTTTTCAGTGCGTGTTAGCCCAGGGATTTCTGGATATTTGATCGACCGCCTCCGTTCGGCCCCAAATTTTGGCCGTGCGCAGCCTGCGGGGCCTGGTGACGGGCGCCCTGTCAACTCGTTTGATGGGCATCACTATTTTTTGCATAAATGACAATTTACGATTTTCTCGATTTTCGGTGTACGTTAGCCCACGGATTTTTGGAGATGTGATCGACCGTCTCCGTTCGGCCCCAAATTTTGGCTGTGCGCAGCCTGCGGGGCCTAGTGACGAGTGCTCTATCAATTCATTTGATCGGCATCACTATTTTTCTCATAAATGACAATTTACGATTTTCTCAGTTTTCGGTGAATGTTAGCCCACGGATTTCTGGAGATTTGATCGACCGTCTCCGTTCGGCCCCAAATTTTGGCTGTGCGCAGCCTGCGGGGCCTGGTGACGGGCGCCCTGTCATTTCTTTTGATCGGCATCACTATTTTTCGCATAAATGACAATTTACGATTTTCTCGGTTTTCGGTGAATGTTAGCCCACGGATTTCTGGAAAATTGATCGACCGCCTCCGTTCGGCCCCAAATTTTGGCCGTGCGAAGCCTGCGGGGCCTGGTGACGGGCGCCCTGTCAACTCATTTGATGGGCATCACTATTTTTTGCATAAATGACAATTTACGATTTTCTCAATTTTCGGTGTATGTTAGCCCACGGATTTCTGGAGATGTGATCGACCGTCTCCGTTCGGCCCTAAATTTTGGCTGTGCGCAGCCTGCGGGGCCTAGTGACGGGCGCTCTATCAATTCGTTTGATCGGCATCACTATTTTTCGCATAAATGACAATTTACAATTTTCTCGGTTTTCGGTGAATGTTAGCCCACGAATTTCTGGAGATTTGATCGACCGCCTCCGTTCGGCCCCAAATTTTGGCCGTGCGCAGCCTGCGGGGCCTGGTGACGGGCGCCCTATCAACTCATTTGATGGGCATCACTATTTTTCGCATAAATGACAATTTACGATTTTCTCCGTTTTCCGTGTATGTTAGCACACGGATTTCTGGAGATTTGATCGACCGTCTCCGTTCGGCCCCAAATTTTGGCTGTGCACGGCCTGCGGGGCCTGGTGACGGGTGCCCTGTCATTTCTTTTGATCCGCTGTTACACCCCGTAAATTTCTAGCATATAGATGGCCTATTCGCGTGTTGGTTAAGAGTATTTGAAATACATACATGCTAGAAAAAGGCACGGGGAAAGATTGGACAAGCGGCAAGTCGGCGCGTCGCAAGGCAAAATACGACTTATAAAACGCATTCCAGGAATGCGACTTATAAATCGCATTCCTGAAATGCGACTTATAAATCCCATTCCTGAAATGCGACTTATAAGTCGCATTCACTGAATGCGATTTATTGTTTCTATTATATATAAGCCCCACTTCGGTTTTAAATCAATTCATTACGGTAATCAGTAAGGAATCAGTATAGTACAGAAAGTGATCAGAATTTAGATAGTCCTATCATTTCGTTTGATCGGCATCACTATTTTTTGCATAAACGAGAATTTACGATTTTCGCGATTTTTGGTATGTGTTAGCTCTTTATTAACAAAATAAGAACTGCCGAGATGCAAGTCTTTTGATGAGATCTTACATAATGTTGTTAAAACTGTAATATAATTGACGGAAAAATAGTTTATTAGAGGCATATTATATAAATGATCATAACTTTGGGCTGGATTATCCGTTTTACGCGATTTTTTTTTCATTTTGTGTATTTTTTCGAAATCTATCTCGACAAACTGCCGAAAGGCGGTTTGGCCGAGCCATTTTTCTAAAATATGCCTCTATCGCACTCATTTCAACATATTTCCCAATATGGGTGACAATTTTAATTTAAAAACTGGTCCTAACGACCCACCACAACCGACACCACCATGGCAAGCGACCATGGTAGGCCAGCACTACCACCACTAATCTCTAGGATTTTACTTATATCATAAGGATAAGCATAGGTGTTTTAGTTTAAATTTTCTATCGTTGGGCATTCATCGATGGGCGTTGGGTCTCGACATAGGTTAGCATGTGACATCCGATGTCGTCCGGTCTGTCGAGACTAGCATAGTGCGCCTATGTTGCTAACTTTCAAACTTTTCAGTGCGTGTTAGCCCAGGGATTTCTGGATATTTGATCGACCGCCTCCATTCGGCCCCAAATTTTGGCCGTGCGCAGCCTGTGGGGCCTGGTGACGGGTGCCCTGTCAACTCGTTTGATGGGCATCACTATTTCTCGCATAAATGACAATTTACGATTTTCTCGATTTTCGGTGTATGTTAGCCCACGGATTTTTGGAGATGTGATCGACCGTCTTCGTTCGGCCCCAAATTTTGGCTGTGCGCAGCCTGCGGGGCCTAGTGACGGGCGCTCTATCAATTCGTTTGATCGGCATCACTATTTTTCGCATAAATGACAATTTACAATTTTCTCGGTTTTCAGTGAATGTTAGCCCACGGATTTCTGGAGATTTGATCGACAGCCTCCGTTCGGCCCAAAATTTTGGCCGTGCGCAGCCTGCGGGGCCTGGTGATGGGCGCCCTGTCAACTCGTTTGATGGGCATCACTATTTTTCGTATAAATGACAATTTACGATTTTCTCAATTTTCGGTGTATGTTAGCCCACGGATTTCTGGAGATGTGATCGACCGTCTCCGTTCGGCCCCAAATTTTGGCTGTGCGCGCAGCCTGCGGGGCCTAGTGACGGGCGCTCTATCAATTCGTTTGATCGGCATCACTATTTTTCGCATAAATGACAATTTACGATTTTCTCGGTTTTCGGTGAATGTTAGCCCACGGATTTCTGGAGATTTGATCGACCGCCTCCGTTCGGCCCCAAATTTTGGCCGTGCGCAGCCTGCGGGGCCTGGTGATGGGCGCCCTGTCAACTCATTTGATGGGCATCACTATTTTTTCTATAAATGACAATTTACAATTTTCTCGGTTTTTGGTGTATGTTAGCACACGGATTTCTGGAGATTTGATCAACCGCCTCCGTTCGGCCCAAAATTTTGGCTGTGCGCAGCCTGCGGGGCCTAGTGACGGGCGCTCTATCAATTCGTTTGATCGGCATCACTATTTTTCGCATAAATGACAATTTACAATTTTCTCGATTTTCGGTGAATGTCAGCCCACGGATTTCTGGAGATTTGATCGACCGCCTCCGTTCGGCCCCAAATTTTGGCCGTGCGCAGCCTGCGGGGCCTGGTGACGGGCGCCCTGTCAACCCGTTTGATGGGCATCACTATTTTTCATATAAATGACAATTTACGATTTTCTCGGTTTTCGGTGTTTGTTAGCACACGGATTTCTGGAGATTTGATCGACCGACTCCGTTCGGCCCCAAATTTTGGCTGTGCTTAGCCTGCGGGGCCTGGTGACGGGCGCCCTGTCATTTCTTTTGATCGGCATCACTATTTTTTGCAGAAATGACAATTTACGATTTTCTCGGTTTTCGGTGAATGTTAGCACACGGATTTCTGGAGATTTGATCGACCGTCTCCGTTCGGCCCCAAATTTTGGCTGTGCACAGCCTGCGGGGCCTGGTGACGGGCGCCCTGTCATTATTTTTGATCGGCATCACTATTTTTCAAACAAATGACAATTTACGATTTTCTCGATATTCGGTGTATGTTAGCCCACGGATTTCTGGAGATGTGATCGACCGTCTCCGTTCGGCCCAAATTTTGGTCGTGCGCAGCCTGCGGGGCCTAGTGACGGGCACTCTATCAATTCGTTTGATCGGCATCACTATTTTTCGCATAAATGACAATTTACGATTTTCCCGGTTTTCGGTGAATGTTAGCCCACGGATTTTTGGAGATGTGATCGACCGTCTCCGTTCGGCCCCAAATTTTGGTTGTGCGCAGCTTGCGGGGCCTAGTGACGGGCGCTCTATCAATTCGTTTGATCGGCATCACTATTTTTCTCATAAATGACAATTTACGATTTTCTCAGTTTTCGGTGAATGTTAGCGCACGGATTTCTGGAGATTTGATCGACCGTCTCCGTTCGGCCCCAAATTTTGGCTGTGCGTAGCCTGCGGGGCCTGGTGACGGGCGCCCTGTCATTTCTTTTGATCGGCATCACTATTTTTCACATAAATGACAAATTACGATTTTCTCGGTTTTCGGCGAGTGTTAGCCCACGGATTTCTGGAGATTTGATCGACCGCCTCCGTTCGGCCCCAAATTTTGGCTGTGCGCAGCCTGCGGGGCCTAGTGACGGGCGCTTTATCAATTCGTTTGATCGGCATCACTATTTTTCGTATAAATGACAATTTACGATTTTCTCGGTTTTCGGTGAATGTTAGCCCACGGATTTCTGGAGATTTGATCGACCGCCTCCGTTCGGCCCCAAATTTTGGCCGTGCGCAGCCTGCGGGGCCTGGTGACGGGCGCCCTGTCAACTCGTTTGATGGGCATCACTATTTTTCGTATAAATGACAATTTACGATTTTCTCGGTTTTCGGTGTATGTTAGCACACGGATTTCTGGAGATTTGATCGACCGTCTCCGTTCGGCCCCAAATTTTGGCTGTGCTTAGCCTGCGGGGCCTGGTGACGGGCGCCCTGTCATATCTTTTGATCGGCATCACTATTTTTTGCAGAAATGACAATTTACGATTTTCTCGGTTTTCGGTGAATGTTAGCACACGGATTTCGGGAGATTTGATCAACCGCCTCCGTTCGGCCCCAAATTTTGGCCCTGCGCAGCCTGCGGGGCCTGGTGACGGGCGCCCTATCAACTCATTTGATGGGCATCTCTATTTTTCGCATAAATGACAATTTACGATTTTCTCGGTTTTCGGTGTATGTTAGCCCACGGATTTCTGGAGATTTGATCGACCGCCTCCGTTCCGCCCCAAATTTTGGCCCTGCGTAGCCTGCGGGGCCTGGTGATGGGCGCCCTATCATTTCTTTTGATCGGCATCACTATTTTTCAAACAAATGACAATTTACGATTTTCTCGATTTTCGGTGTATGTTAGCCCACGGATTTCTGGAGATGTGATCGACCGTCTCCGTTCGGCCCCAAATTTTGGCTGTGCGCAGCCTGCGAGGCCTGGTGACGGGCGCCCTATCAACTCGTTTGATGGGCATCACTATTTTTCGCATAAATGACAATTTACGATTTTCTCGGTTTTCGGTGAATGTTAGCCCACGGATTTCTGGAGATTTGATCGACCGCCTCCGTTCGGCCCCAAATTTTGGCCCTGCGCAGCCTGCGGGGCCTGGTGACGGGCGCCCTGTCAACTCGTTTGATGGGCATCACTATTTTTCGCATAAATGACAATTTACGATTTTCTCGGTTTTCGATGAATTAGCCCACGGATTTCTGGAGATTTGATCGACCGCCTCCGTTGGGCCCCAAATTTTGGCCCTGCGTAGCCTGCGGGGCCTGGTGATGGGTGCCCTGTCAACTCGTTTGATGGGCATCACTATTTTTCTCATAAATGACAATTTACGATTTTCTCAGTTTTCGGTGTATGTTAGCCCATGGATTTCTGGAGATGTGATCGACCGTCTCCGTTCGGCCCCAAATTTTGGCCCTGTGCAGCCTGCGGGGCCTAGTGACGGGCGCTCTATCAATTCTTTTGATCGGCATCACTATTTTTCTCATAAATGACAATTTACGATTTTCTCAGTTTTCGGTGAATGTTAGCCCACGGATTTCTAGAGATTTGATTGACCGTCTCCGTTCGGCCCCAAATTTTTGCTGTGCGCAGCCTGCGGGGCCTGGTGACGGGCGCCCTGTCATTTCGTTTGATCGGCATCACTATTTTTCGCATAAATGACAATTTACGATTTTCTCGGTTTTCGGTGAATGTTAGCCCACGGATTTCTGGAGATTTGATCGACCGCCTCCGTTCGGCCCCAAATTTTGGCCGTGCGCAGCCTGCAGGGCCTGGTGACGGGCGCCCTGTCAACTCGTTTGATGGGCATCACTACTTTTCGCATAAATGACAATTTACGATTTTCTCGATTTTCATTGTATGTTAGCCCACGGATTTCTGGAGATGTGATCGACCGTCTCCGTTCGGCCCCAAATTTTGGCTGTGCGCAGCCTGCGGGGCCTGGTGACGGGTAACCTGTCAACTCGTTTGATCGGCATCACTATGTTTCGCATAAATGACAATTTACGATTTTCTCGGTTTTCGGTGAATGTTAGCCCACGGATTTCTGGAGATTTGATCGACCGCCTCCGTTCGGCCCCAAATTTTGGCCGTGCGCAGCCTGCGGGGCCTGGTGACGGGCGCCCTGTCAACTCGTTTGATGGGCATCACTATTTTTCGCATAAATGACAATTTACGATTTTCTCGTTTTTCGGTGTATGTTAGCCCACGGATTTCTGGAGATTTGATCGACCGCCTCCGTTCGGCCCCAAATTTTGGCCGTGCGCAGCCTGCTGGGCCTGGTGACGGGCGCGTCAACTCGTTTGATGGGCATCACTATTTTTCGCATAAATGACAATTTACGATTTTCTCGGTTTTCGGTGTATGTTAGCCCACGGATTTCTGAAGATTTGATCGACCGCCTTCGTTCGGCCCCAAATTTTGGCTGTGCGCAGCCTGCGGGGCCTGGTGACGGGCGCCCTGTCAACTCGTTTGATGGGCATCACTATTTTTCGCATAAATGACAATTTACGATTTTCGGCATCACTATTTTTCGCATAAATTACAATTTACGATTTTCTCGGTTTTCGGTGAATGTTAGCCCACGGATTTCTGGAGATTTGATCGACCGCCTCTGTTCGGCCCCAAATTTTGGCTTTGCGCTGCCTGCGGGGCCTGGTGACGGGCGCCCTGTCATTTCGTTTGATCGGCATCACTATTTTTCAAACAAATGACAACTTACGATTTTCTCGATTTTCGGTGAATGTTAGCACACGGATTTCTGGAGATATGATCGACCGTGTCCGTTCGGCCCCAAATTTTGGCTGTGCGCAGCCTGCGGGGCCTAGTAATGGGCGCTCTATCAATTCGTTTGATCGGCATCACTATTTTTCGCATAAATGACAATTTACGATTTTCTCGGTTTTCGGTGAATGTTAGCCCACGGATTTCTGGAGATTTGATCGACCGCCTCCGTTCGGCCCCAAATTTTGGCCGTGCGCTGCCTGCGGGGCCTGGTGACGGGCGCTCTATCAACTCGTTTGATGGGCATCACTATTTTTCGCATAAATAACAATTTACGATTTTCTCCGTTTTCCGTGTATGTTAGCACACGGATTTCTGGAGATTTGATCGACCGCCTCCGTTCGGCCCCAAATTTTGGCTGTGCGTAGCCTGCGGGGCCTGGTGACGGGCGCCCTATCAACTCATTTGATGGGCATCACTATTTTTCGCATAAATGACAATTTACGATTTTCTCAGTTTTCCGTGTATGTTAGCACACGGATTTCTGGAGATTTGATCGACCGTCTCCGTTCGGCCCCAAATTTTGGCTGTGCATGGCCTGCGGGGCCTGGTGATGGGCGCCCTGTCATTTCTTTTGATCCGCTGTTACACCCCGTAAATTTCTAGCATATAGATGGCCTATTCGCGTGTTGGTTAAGAGTATTTGAAATACATACATGCTAGAAAAAGGCACGGGGAAAGATTGGACAAGCGGCAAGTCGGCGCGTCGCAAGGCAAAATGCGACTTATAAAACGCATTCTAGGAATGCGACTTATAAATCGCATTCCTGAAATGCGACTTATAAATCCCATTCCTGAAATGCGACTTATAAGTCGCATTCACTGAAAGCGATTTATTGTTTCTATTATATATAAGCCCCACTTCGGTTTTAAATCAATTCATTACGGTAATCAGTAAGGAATCAGTATAGTACAGAAAGTGATCAGAATTTAGATAGTCCTATCATTTCGTTTGATCGGCATCACTATTTTTTGCATAAACGAGAATTTACGATTTTCGCGATTTTTGGTATGTGTTAGCTCTTTATTAACAAAATAAGAACTGCCGAGATGCAAGTCTTTTGATGAGATCTTACATAATGTTGTTAAAACTGTAATATAATCGACGGAAAAATAGTTTATTAGAGGCATATTATATAAAAGATCATAACTTTGGGCTGGATTATCCGTTTTACGCGATTTTTTTTTTCATTTTGTGTATTTTTTCGAGATCTATCTCGACAAACTGCCGAAAGGCGGTTTGGCCGAGCCATTTTTCTAATATATGCCTCTATCGCACTCATTTCAACATATTTCCCAATATGGGTGACAATTTTAATTTAAAAACTGGTCCTAACGACCCACCACAACCGACACCACCATGGCAAGCGACCATGGTAGGCCAGCACTACCACCACTAATCTCTAGGATTTTATTTATATCATAAGGATAAGCATAGGTGTTTTAGTTTAAATTTTCTATCGCTGGGCATTCATCGATGGGCGTTGGGTCTCGACATAGGTTAGCATGTGACATCCGATGTCGTCCGGTCTGTCGAGACTAGCATAGTGCGCCTATGTTGCTAACTTTCAAAATTTTCAGTGCGTGTTAGCCCAGGGATTTCTGGAGAATTGATCGACCGCCTCCGTTCGGCCCAAATTTTGGCCGTGCGCAGCCTGCGGGGCCTGGTGACGGGCGCCCTGTCAACTCGTTTGATGGGCATCACTATTTTTCGTATAAATGATAATTTACGATTTTCTCGATTTTCGGTGTATGTTAGCCCACAGATTTTTGGAGATGTGATCGACCGTCTCCGTTCGGCCCCAAATTTTGGCTGTGCGCAGCCTGCGGGGCCTAGTGACGGGCGCTCTATCAATTCATTTGATGGGCATCACTATTTTTCTCATAAATGACAATTTACGATTTTCTCAGTTTTCGGTGAATGTTAGCCCACGGATTTCTGGAGATTTGATCGACCGTCTCTGTTCGGCACCAAATTTTGGCTGTGCTTAGCCTGCGGGGCCTGGTGACGGGCGCCCTGTCAACTCGTTTGATGGGCATCACTATTTTTCGCATAAATGACAATTTACGATTTTCTCGGTTTTCGGTGAATGTTAGCCCACAGATTTCTGGAGATTTGATCGACCGACTTCGTTCGGCCCCAAATTTTGGCCGTGCGAAGCCTGCGGGGCCTGGTGACGGGCGCCCTGTCAACTCGTTTGATAGGCATCACTATTTTTCGCATAAATGACAATTTACGATTTTCTCGGTTTTCGGTGTATGTTAGCACACGGATTTCTGGAGATGTGATCGACCGTCTCCGTTCGGCCCCAAATTTTGGCTGTGCGCAGCCTGCGGGGACTAGTGACGGGCGCTCTATCAATTCATTTGATCGGCATCACTATTTTTCGCATAAATGACAATTTACGATTTTCTCGGTTTTCGGTGAATGTTAGCCCACGGATTTCTGGAGATTTGATCGACCGCCTCCGTTCGGCCCTAAATTTTGGCCGTGCGCAGCCTGCGGGGCCTGGTGACGGGCGCCCTATCAACTCATTTGATGGGCATCACTATTTTTCGCATAAATGACAATTTACGATTTTCTCAGTTTTCCGTGTATGTTAGCACACGGATTTCTGGAGATTTGATCGACCGTCTCCGTTCGGCCCCAAATTTTGGCTGTGCATGGCCTGCGGGGCCTGGTGACGGGCGCCTTGTCATTTCTTTTGATCCGCTGTTACACCCCGTAAATTTCTAGCATATAGATGGCCTATTCGCGTGTTGGTTAAGAGTATTTGAAATACATACATGCTAGAAAAAGGCATGGGGAAATATTGGACAAGCGGCAAGTCGGCGCGTCGCAAGGCAAAATGCGACTTATAAAACGCATTCCTGGAATGCGACTTATAAATCGCATTCCTGAAATGCGACTTATAAGTCGCATTCACAGAATGCGACTTATAAGTCGCATTCACAGAATGCGATTTATTGTTTCTATTATATATAAGCCCCACTTTGGTTTTAAATCAATTCATTACGGTAATCAGAAAGGAATCAGTATAGTACAGAAAGTGATCAGAATTTAGATAGTCCTATCATTTCGTTTGATCGGCATCACTATTTTTTGCATAAACGAGAATTTACGATTTTCGCCATTTTTGGTATGTGTTAGCTCTTTATTAACAAAATAAGAACTGCCGAGATGCAAGTCTTTTGATGAGATCTTACATAATGTTGTTAAAACTGTAATATAATCGACGGAAAAATAGTTTATTAGAGGAATATTATATAAATGATCATAACTTTGGGCTGGATTATCCGTTTTACGCGATTTTTTTTTTCATTTTGTGTATTTTTTCGAGATCTATCTCGACAAACTGCCGAAAGGCGGTTTGGCCGAGCTATTTTTCTAAAATATGCCTCTATCGCACTCATTTCAACATATTTCCCAATATGGGTGACAATTTTAATTTAAAAACTGGTCCTAACGACCCACCACAACCGACACCACCATGGCAAGCGACCATGGTAGGCCAGCACTACCACCACTAATCTCTAGGATTTTATTTATATCATAAGGATAAGCATAGGTGTTTTAGTTTAAATTTTCTATCGCTGGGCATTCATCGATGGGCGTTGGGTCTCGACATAGGTTAGCATGTGACATTCGATGTCGTCCGGTCTGTCGAGACTAGCATAGTGCGCCTATGTTGCTAACTTTCAAACTTTTTAGTGCGTGTTAGCCCAGGGATTTTTGGATATTTGATCGACCGCCTCCGTTCGGCCCCAAATTTTGGGCGTGCGCAGCCTGCGGGGCCTGGTGACGGGCGCCCTGTCAACTAGTTTGATGGGCATCACTATTTTTCGCATAAATGACAATTTACGATTTTCTCGATTTTCGGTGTATGTTAGCCCACGGATTTTTGGAGATGTGATCGACCGTCTCCGTTCGGCCCCAAATTTTGGCTGTGCGCAGCCTGCGGGGCCTAGTGACGGGCGCTCTATCAATTCGTTTGATCGGCATCACTATTTTTCGCATAAATGACAATTTACGATTTTCTCGGTTTTTGGTGAATGTTAGCCCACGGATTTCTGGAGATTTGATCGACCGCCTCCGTTCGGCCGCAAATTTTGGCCGTGCGCAGCCTGCGGGGCCTGGTGACGGGTGCCTTGTCAACTCGTTTGATGGGCATCACTATTTTTTGTATAAATGACAATTTACGATTTTCTCGGTTTTCGGTGTATGTTAGCACACGGATTTCTGGAGATTTGATCGACCGACTTCGTTCGGCCCCAAATTTTGGTTGTGCTTAGCCTGCGGGGCCTGGTGACGGGCGCCCTGTCATTTCTTTTGATCGGCATCACTATTTTTCGCATAAATGACAATTTACGATTTTCTCGATTTTCGGTGAATGTTAGCCCACGGATTTTTGGAGATTTGATCGACCGCCTCCGTTCGGCCCCAAATTTTGGCCGTGCGAAGCCTGTAGGGCCTGGTGACGGGCGCCCTGTCAACTCGTTTGATGGGCATCACTATTTTTTGTATAAATGACAATTTACGATTTTCTCGGTTTTCGGTGTATGTTAGCACACGGATTTCTGGAGATTTGATCGACCGTCTCCGTTCGGCCCCAAATTTTGGCTGTGCACAGCCTGCGGGGCCTGGTGACGGGCGCCCTGTCATTTCTTTTGATCGGCATCACTATTTTTCGCATAAATGACAATTTACGATTTTCTCGATTTTCGGTGAATGTTAGCCCACGGATTTTTGGAGATTTGATCGACCGCCTCCGTTCGGCCCCAAATTTTGGCCGTGCGAAGCCTGTAGGGCCTGGTGACGGGCGCCCTGTCAACTCGTTTGATGGGCATCACTATTTTTTGTATAAATGACAATTTACGATTTTCTCGGTTTTCGGTGTATGTTAGCACACGGATTTCTGGAGATTTGATCGACCGTCTCCGTTCGGCCCCAAATTTTGGCTGTGCACAGCCTGCGGGGCCTAGTGACGGGCACTCTATCAATTCGTTTGATCGGCATCACTATTTTTTCGTATAAATGACAATTTACGATTTTCTCGGTTTTCGGTGTATGTTAGCACACGGATTTCTGGAGATTTGATCGACCGTCTCCGTTCGGCCCCAAATTTTGGCTGTGCGCAGCCTGCGGGGCCTGGTGACGGGCGCCCTGTCATTTCTTTTGATCGGCATCACTATTTTTCAAACAAATGATAATTTACTATTTTCTCGATTTTCGGTGTATGTTAACCCACGGATTTCTGGAGATGTGATCGACCGTCGTTCGGCCCCAAATTTTGGCCGTGCGCAGCCTGCGGGGCCTGGTGACGGGCGTCCTGTCAACTCGTTTGATGGGCATCACTATTTTTCGCATAAATGACAATTTACGATTTTCTCAATTTTCGGTGTATGTTAGCCCACGGATTTCTGGAGATGTGATCGACCGTCTCCGTTCGGCCCCAAATTTTGGCTGTGCGTAGCCTGCGGGGCCTAGTGACGGGCGCTCTATCAATTCGTTTGATCGGCATCACTATTTTTCGTATAAATGACAATTTATGATTTTCTCGGTTTTCGGTGAATGTTAGCCCACGGATTTCTGGAGATTTGGTCGACCGCCTCCGTTCGGCCCCAAATTTTGGCCATGCGCAGCCTGCGGGGCCTGGTGACAGGCGCCCTGTCAACTCGTTTGATGGGCATCACTATTTTTCGTATAAATGACAATTTACGATTTTCTCGGTTTTCGGTGTATGTTAGCACACGGATTTCTGGAGATTTGATCGACCGTCTTCGTTCGGCCCCAAATTTTGGCTGTGCTTAGCCTGCGGGGCCTGGTGACGGGCGCCCTGTCATTTCTTTTGATCAGCATCACTATTTTTTGCAGAAATGACAATTTACGATTTTCTCAGTTTTCGGTGAATGTTAGCACACGGATTTCGGGAGATTTGATCAACCGCCTACGTTCGGCCCCAAATTTTGGCCCTGCGCAGCCTGCGGGGCCTGGTGACGGGCGCCCTATCAACTCATTTGATGGGCATCACTATTTTTCGCATAAACGATAATTTACGATTTTCTCGGTTTTCCGTGTATGTTAGCTCACGGATTTCTGGAGATTTGATCGACCGCCTCCGTTCAGCCCCAAATTTTGGCCCTGCGTAGCCTGCGGGGCCTGGTGATGGGCGCCCTATCATTTCTTTTGATCGGCATCACTATTTTTCAAACAAATGACAATTTACGATTTTCTCGATTTTCGGTGTATGTTGGCCCACAGATTTCTGGAGATGTGATCGACCGTCTCCGTTCGGCCCCAAATTTTGGCTGTGCGCAGCCTGCGGGGCCTGGTGACGGGCGCCCTGTCAACTCGTTTGATGGGCATCACTATTTTTCGCATAAATGACAATTTACGATTTTCTCGGTTTTCGGTGAATGTTAGCCCACGGATTTCTGGAAATTTGATCGACCGCCTCCGTTCGGCCCCAAATTTTGGCTCTGCGCAGCCTGCGGGGCCTGGTGACGGGCGCCCTATCAACTCGTTTGATGGGCATCACTATTTTTCGCATAAATGACAATTTACGATTTTCTCGGTTTTCGGTGAAGCCCACGGATTTCTGGATATTTGATCGACCGCCTCCGTTCGGCCCCAAATTTTGGCCGTGCGCAGCCTGCAGGGCCTGGTGACGGGCGCCCTGTCAACTCGTTTGATGGGCATCACTATTTTTCGCATAAATGACAATTTACGATTTTCTCGATTTTCGGTGTATGTTAGCCCACGGATTTCTGGAGATGTGATCGACCGTCTCCGTTCGGCCCCAAATTTTGGCTGTGCGCAGCCTGCGGGGCCTGGTGACGGGCGCCCTGTCATTTCGTTTGATCGGCATCACTATTTTTCGCATAAATGACAATTTACGATTTTCTCGATTTTCGGTGAATGTTAGCCCACGGATTTCTGGAGATTTGATCGACCGCCTCCGTTCGGCCACAAATTTTGGCCGTACGCAGCCTGCGGGGCCTGGTGACGGGCGCCCTGTCAACTCGTTTGATGGGCATCACTATTTTTCGCATAAATGACAATTTACGATTTTCTCGGTTTTCGGTGAATGTTAGCCCACGGATTTCTGGAGATTTGATCGACCGCCTCCGTTCGGCCCCAAATTTTGGCCGTGCGCAGCCTGCAGGGCTTGGTGACGGGCGCCCTGTCAACTCGTTTGATGGGCATCACTACTTTTCGCATAAATGACAATTTACGATTTTCTCGATTTTCGTTGTATGTTAGCCCACGGATTTCTGGAGATGTGATCGACCATCTCCGTTCGGCCCCAAATTTTGGCTGTGCGCAGCCTGCGGGGCCTGGTGACGGGCGCCCTGTCAACTCGTTTGATCGGCATCACTATGTTTCGCATAAATGACAATTTACGATTTTCTCGGTTTTCGGTGAATGTTAGCCCACGGATTTCTGGAGATTTGATCGACCGCCTCCGTTCGGCCCCAAATTTTGGCCGTGCGCAGCCTGCGGGGCCTGGTGACGGGCGCCCTGTCAACTCGTTTGATGGGCATCACTATTTTTCGCATAAATGACAATTTACGATTTTCTCGGTTTTCGGTGTATGTTAGCACACGGATTTCTGGAGATTTGATCGACCGCCTCCGTTCGGCCCCAAATTTTGGCCGTGCGCAGCCAGCGGGGCCTGGTGACGGGCGCCCTGTCAACTCGTTTGATGGGCATCACTATTTTTCGCATAAATGACAATTTACGATTTTCGGCATCACTATTTTTCGCATAAATGACAATTTATGATTTTCTCGGTTTTCGGTGAATGTTAGCCCACGGATTTCTGGAGATTTGATCGACCGCCTCCGTTCGGCCCCAAATTTTGGCTTTGCGCAGCCTGCGGGGCCTGGTGATGGGCGCCCTGTCATTTCGTTTGATCGACATCACTATTTTTCAAACAAATGACAACTTACGATTTTCTCGATTTTCGGTGAATGTTAGCCCACGGATTTCTGGAGATGTGATCGACCGTCTCCGTTCGGCCCAAATTTTGGCTGTGCGCAGCCTGCGGGGCCTAGTGACGGGCGCTCTATCAATTCGTTTGATCGGCATCACTATTTTTTGCATAAATGACAATTTACGATTTTCTCGGTTTTCGGTGAATGTTAGCCCACGGATTTCTGGAGATTTGATCGACCGCCTACGTTCGGCCCCAAATTTTGGCCGTGCGCAGCCTGCGGGGCCTGGTGACGGGCGCCCTATCAACTCGTTTGATGGGCATCACTAT
Organism: Datura wrightii; assembly: GCA_035772735.1. Classification (NCBI taxonomy): domain Eukaryota; kingdom Viridiplantae; phylum Streptophyta; class Magnoliopsida; order Solanales; family Solanaceae; genus Datura; species Datura wrightii. The sequence goes on along the minus strand of JASDFA010000018.1, from coordinate 200,410,551 downwards.
TTTTCGCATAAATGACAATTTACGATTTTCTCGGTTTTCGGTGTATGTTAGCACACGGATTTCTGGAGATTTGATCGACCGTCTCCGTTCGACCCCAAATTTTGGCTGTGCGCAGCCTGCGGGGCCTGGTGATGGGCACCCTGTCATTTCTCTTGATAGGCATCACTATTTTTTGCAGAAATGACAATTTACGATTTTCTCGGTTTTCGGTGAATGTTAGCACACGGATTTCTGGAGATTTGATCGACCGTCTCCGTTCGGCCCCAAATTTTGGCTGTGCGCAGCCTGCGGGGCCTGGTGACGGGCGCCCTGTCATTTCTTTTGATCGGCATCACTATTTTTCAAACAAATGATAATTTACTATTTTCTCGATTTTCGGTGTATGTTAGCCCACGGATTTCTGGAGATGTGATCGACCGTCGTTCGGCCCCAAATTTTGGCTGTGCACAGCCTGCGGGGCCTAGTGACGGGCGCTCTATCAATTTGTTTGATCGGCATCACTATTTTTCGCATAAATGACAATTTACGATTTTCTCGGTTTTCGGTGAATGTTAGCCCACGAATTTCTGGAGATTTGATCGACCGCCTCCGTTCGGCCCCAAATTTTGGCCGTGCGCAGCCTGCGGGGCCTGGTGACGGGCGCCCTATCAACTCGTTTGATGGGCATCACTATTTTTTGCATAAATGACAATTTACGATTTTCTCAGTTTTCTGTGTATGTTAAGCACACGGATTTCTGGAGATTTGATCGACCGTCTCCGTTCGGCCCCAAATTTTTGCTGTGCACGGCCTGCGGGGCCTGGTGACGGGCGCCCTGTCATTTCTTTTGATCCGCTGTTGCACCCCGTAAATTTCTAGCATATAGATGGCCTATTCGCGTGTTGGTTAAGAGTATTTGAAATACATACATGCTAGAAAAAGGCACGGGGAAAGATTGGACAAGCGGCAAGTCGGCGCGTCGCAAGGCAAAATGCGACTTATAAAACGCATTCCAGGAATGAGACTTATAAATCGCATTCCTGAAATGCGACTTATAAGTCGCATTCACTGAATGCGATTTATTGTTTCTATTATATATAAGCCCCACTTCGGTTTTAAATCAATTCATTACGGTAATCAGTAAGGAATCAGTATAGTACAGAAAGTGATCATAATTTAGATAGTCCTATCATTTCGTTTGATCGGCATCACTATTTTTTGCATAAACGAGAATTTACTATTTTCGCGATTTTTGGTATGTGTTAGCTCTTTATTAACAAAATAAGAACTGCCGAGATGCAAGTCTTTTGATGAGATCTTACATAATGTTGTTAAAACTGTAATATAATCGACGGAAAAATAGTTTATTAGAGGCATATTATATAAATGATCATAACTTTGGGCTGGATTATCCGTTTTACGCGATTTTGTTTTTCATTTTGTGTATTTTTTCGAGATCTATCTCGACAAACTGCCGAAAGGCGGTTTGGCCGAGCCATTTTTCTAATATATGCCTCTATTGCACTCATTTCAACATATTTCCCAATATGGGTGACAATTTTAATTTAAAAACTGGTCCTAACGACCCACCACAACCGACACCACCATGGCAAGCGACCATGGTAGGCCAGCACTACCACCACTAATTTCTAGAATTTTATTTATATCATAAGGATAAGCATAGGTGTTTTAGTTTAAATTTTCTATCGCTGGGCATTCATCGATGGGCGTTGGGTCTCGACATAGGTTAGCATGTGACATCCGATGTCGTCCGGTCTGTCGAGACTAGCATAGTGCGCCTATGTTGCTAACTTTCAAACTTTTCAGTGCGTGTTAGCCCAGGGATTTCTGGATATTTGATCGACCGCCTCCGTTCGGCCCCAAATTTTGGCCGTGCGCAGCCTGCGGGGCCTGGTGACGGGCACCCTGTCAACTCGTTTGATGGGCATCACTATTTTTTGCATAAATGACAATTTACGATTTTCTCGATTTTCGGTGTACGTTAGCCCACGGATTTTTGGAGATGTGATCGACAGTCTCCGTTAGGCCCCAAATTTTGGCTGTGCGCAGCCTGCGGGGCCTAGTGACGGGCGCTCTATCAATTCATTTGATCGGCATCACTATTTTTCTCATAAATGACAATTTACGATTTTCTCAGTTTTCGGTGAATGTTAGCCCACGGATTTCTGGAGATTTGATCGACCGTCTCCGTTCGGCCCCAAATTTTGGCTATGCGCAGCCTGCGGGGCCTGGTGACGGGCGCCCTGTCATTTCTTTTGATCGGCATCACTATTTTTCGCATAAATGACAATTTACGATTTTCTCGGTTTTCGGTGAATGTTAGCCCACGGATTTCTGGAAATTTGATCGACCGCCTCCGTTCGGCCCCAAATTTTAGCCGTGCGAAGCCTGCGGGGCCTGGTGACGGGCGCCCTGTCAACTCATTTGATGGGCATCACTATTTTTTGCATAAATGACAATTTACGATTTTCTCAATTTTCGGTGTATGTTAGCCCACGGATTTCTGGAGATGTGATCGACCGTCTCCGTTCGGCCCCAAATTTTGGCTGTGCGCAGCCTGCGGGGCCTAGTGACGGGCGCTCTATCAATTCGTTTGATCGGCATCACTATTTTTCGCATAAATGACAATTTATGATTTTCTCAATTTTCGGTGTATGTTAGCCCACGGATTTCTGGAGATGTGATCGACCGTCTCCGTTCGGCCCCAAATTTTGGCTGTGCGCAGCCTGCGGGGCCTGGTGACGGGCGCCCTGTCATTTCTTTTGATCGGCATCACTATATTTCAAACAAATGACAATTTACGATTTTCTCGATTTTCGGTGTATGTTAGCCCACAGATTTTTGGAGATGTGATCGACCGTCTCCGTTCGGCCCCAAATTTTGACCGTGCGCAGCCTGCGGGGCCTAGTGACGGGCGCTCTATCAATTCGTTTGATCGGCATCACTATTTTTCGCATAAATGACAATTTACGATTTTCTCGGTTTTCGGTGAATGTTAGCCCACGGATTTCTGGAGATTTGATCGACCGCCTCCGTTCGGCCCCAAATTTTGGCTGTGCGCAGCCTGCGGGGCCTGGTGTCGGGCGCCCTGTCAACTCGTTTGATGGGCATCACTATTTTTCGCATAAATGACAATTTACGATTTTCTCGATTTTCGGTGTATGTTAGCACACGAATTTCTGGAGATTTGATCGACCGTCTCCGTTCGGCCCCAAATTTTGGCTGTGCGCAGCCTGCGGGGCCTGGTGACGGGCGCCCTGACATTTCTTTTGATCGGCATCACTATTTTTTGCAGAAATGACAATTTATGATTTTCTCGATTTTCGGTGAATGTTAGCACACGGATTTCTGGAGATTTGATCGACCGTCTCCGTTCGGCCCCAAATTTTGGCTGTGCGTAGCCTGCGGGGCCTGGTGACGGGCGCCCTGTCAACTCGTTTGATGGGCATCACTATTTTTCGCATAAATGACAATTTACGATTTTCTCGGTTTTCGGTGTATGTTAGCACACGGATTTCTGGAGATTTGATCGACCGTCTCCGTTCGGCCCCAAATTTTGGCTGTGCGCAGCCTGCGGGGCCTGGTGACGGGCGCCCTGACATTTCTTTTGATCGGCATCACTATTTTTTTGCAGAAATCACAATTTACGATTTTCTCGGTTTTCGGTGAATGTTAACACACGAATTTCTGGAGATTTGATCGACCGTCTCCGTTCGGCCCCAAATTTTGGCTGTGCGTAGCCTGCGGGGCCTAGTGACGGGCGCCCTGTCATTTCTTTTGATCGGCATCACTATTTTTCAAAATAATGACAATTTATGATTTTTTTCAATTTTCGGTGTATGTTAGCCCACGGATTTTTGGAGATGTGATCGACCGTCTCCGTTCGGCCCCAAATTTTGGCCGTGCGCAGCCTGCGGGGCCTAGTGACGGGCGCCCTGTCAACTCGTTTGATCGGCATCACTATTTTTCGCATAAATAAAAATTTACGATTTTCTCGGTTTTCGGTGAATGTTAGCCCACGGATTTTTCGAGATTCGATCGACCGCCTCCGTTCGGCCCCAAATTTTGGTTGTGCGCAGCCTGCGGGGCCTGGTGACGGGCGCCCTGTCATTTCTTTTGATCGGCATCACTATTTTTCAAACAAATGACAATTTACGATTTTCTTGATTTTCGGTGTATGTTAAGCCCACGGATTTTTGGAGATGTGATCGACCGTCTCCGTTTGGCCCCAAATTTTGGTTGTGCGCATCCTGCGGGGCCTAGTGACGGGCGCCCTATCATTTCGTTTGATCGGCATCACTATTTTTTGCATAAATGACAATTTACGATTTTCTCGATTTTCGGTGAATGTTAGCCCACGGATTTCTGGAGATTCGATCGACCGCCTCCGTTCGCCCCCAAATTTTGGTCGTGCGCAGCCTGCGGGGCCTGGTGACGGCCGCCCTATCAACTCGTTTGATGGGCATCACTATTTTTCGCATAAATGACAATTTACGATTTTCTCGGTTTTCGGTGTATGTTAGCCCACGGATTTTTGGAGATGTGATCGACCGTCTCCGTTTGGCCTCAAATTTTTGCTGTGCGCAGCCTGCGAGGCCTGGTGACGGGCGCCCTATCATTTCGTTTGATCGGCATCACTATTTTTCAAAAAAATGACAATTTACGATTTTCTCGATTTTCGGTGTATGTTAGCCCACGGATTTTTGGAGATGTGATCGACCGTCTCTGTTTGGCCCCAAATTTTGGCTGTGCGCAGCCTGCGGGGCCTAGTGACGGGCGCCCTATCATTTCGTTTGATCGGCATCACTATTTTTTGCATAAATGACAATTTACGATTTTCTCGGTTTTCGGTGAATGTTAGCCCACGGATTTTTGGAGATTTGATCGACCGCCTCCGTTCGCCCCCAAATTTTGGCCGTACGCAGCCTGCGGGGCCTGGTGACGGGCACCCTATCAACTCGTTTGATAGGCATCACTATTTTTCGCATAAATGACAATTTACGATTTTCTCGGTTTTCGGTGTATGTTAGCCCACGAATTTTTGGAGATGTGATCGACCGTCTCCGTTCGCCCCCAAATTTTGGCCGTGCGCAGCCTGCGGGGCCTGGTGACGGGCGCCCTATCAACTCGTTTGATGGGCATCACTATTTTTAGCATAAATGACAATTTACGATTTTCTCAGTTTTCGGTGTATGTTAGCCCACGGATTTTTGGAGATGTGATCGACCGTCTCCGTTTGGCCCCAAATATTGGTTGTGCGCAGCCTGCGGGGCCTGGTGACGGGCGCCCTGTCATTTCTTTTGATCGGCATCACTATTTTTCAAACAAATGACAATTTACGATATTCTCGATTTTCGGTGTATGTTAGCACACGGATTTTTCGAGATTCAATCGACCGCCTCCGTTCGGCCCCAAATTTTGGCTGTGCGCAGCCTGCGGGGCCTGGTGACGGGCGCCCTGTCATTTCTTTTGATCGGCATCACTATTTTTTGCAGAAATGACAATTTACGATTTTCTCGGTTTTCAGTGAATGTTAGCCCACGGATTTTTCGAGATTCGATCGACCGCCTCCGTTCGGCCCCAAATTTTAGCTGTGCGCAGCCTGCGGGGCCTGGTGACGGGCGCCCTGTCATTTCTTTTGATCGGCATCACTATTTTTCAAACAAATGACAATTTACGATTTTCTCGATTTTCGGTGTATGTTAGCCCACGGATTTTTCGAGATTCAATCGACCGCCTCCGTTTGGCCCCAAATTTTGGCTGTGCGCAGCCTGCGGGGCCTGGTGACGGGCGCCCTATCATTTCGTTTGATCGGCATCACTATTTTTCGCATAAATGAGAATTTATGATTTTCTCGATTTTCGGTGTATGTTAGCACACGGATTTTTCGAGATTCAATCGACCGCCTCCGTTCGGCCCCAAATTTTGGCTGTGCGCAGCCTGCGGGGCCTGGTGACGGGCGCCCTGTCATTTCTTTTGATCGGCATCACTATTTTTCAAACAAATGACAATTTACGATTTTCTCGATTTTCGGTGTATGTTAGCCCACGGATTTTTGGAGATGTGATCGACCGTCTCCGTTCGGCCCCAAATTTTGGCTGTGCGCAGCCTGCGGGGCCTGGTGACGGGCGCCCTATCATTTCGTTTGATCGGCATCACTATTTTTCGCATAAATGAGAATTTACGATTTTCTCGATTTTCGGTGTATGTTAGCACACGGATTTTTTGAGATTCAATCGACCGCCTCCGTTCGGCCCTAAATTTTGGCTGTGCGCAGCCTGCGAGGCCTGGTGACGGGCGCCCTGTCATTTCTTTTGATCGGCATCACTATTTTTCGCATAAATGACAATTTACGATTTTCTCGGTTTTCGGTGAATGTTAGCCCACGGATTTCTGGAAATTTGATCGACCGCCTCCGTTCGGCCCCAAATTTTGGCCGTGCGAAGCCTGCGGGGCCTGGTGACGGGCGCCGTGTCAACTCATTTGATGGGCATCACTATTTTTTGCATAAATGATAATTTACGATTTTCTCAATTTTCGGTGTATGTTAGCCCACGGATTTCTGGAGATGTGATCGACCGTCTCCGTTCGGCCCCAAATTTTGGCTGTGCGCAGCCTGCGGGGCCTAGTGACGGGCGCTCTATCAATTCGTTTGATCGGCATCACTATTTTTCGCATAAATGACAATTTATGATTTTCTCGGTTTTCGGTGAATGTTAGCCCACGGATTTCTGGAGATTTGATCGACCGCCTCTGTTCGGCCCCAAATTTTGGCCGTGCGCAGCCTGCGGGGCCTGGTGACGGGCGCCCTGTCAACTCGTTTGATCGGCATCACTATTTTTTGCAGAAATGACAATTTACGATTTTCTCGGTTTTCGGTGAATGTTAGCACACGGATTTCTGGAGACTTGATCGACCGTCTCCGTTCGGCCCCAAATTTTGGCTGTGCGCAGCCTGCGGGGCCTGGTAACGGGCGCCCTGTCATTTCTTTTGATCGGCATCACTATATTTCAAACAAATGACAATTCACGATTTTCTCGATTTTCGGTGTATGTTAGCCCACGGATTTTTGGAGATGTGATCGACCGTCTCCGTTCGGCCCCAAATTTTGACCGTGCGCAGCCTGCGGGGCCTAGTGACGGGCGCTCTATTAATTCGTTTGATCGGCATCACTATTTTTCGCATAAATGACAATTTACGATTTTCTCGGTTTTCGATTAATGTTAGCCCACGAATTTTTCGAAATTCAATCGACCGCCTCCGTTTGGCATCATATTTTGGCTGTGCGCAGCCTGCGGGGCCTGGTGACGGGCGCCCTGTCATTTCTTTTGATCGGCATTACTATTTTTCAAACAAATGACAATTTACGATTTTCTCGATTTTCGGTGTATGTTAGCCCACGGATTTTTGGAGATGTGATCGACCATCTCCGTTTGGCCCCAAATTTTGGCTGTGCGCAGCCTGCGGGGCCTGGTGACGGGCGCCCTATCATTTCGTTTGATCGGCATCACTATTTTTCGCATAAATAAGAATTTATGATTTTCTCGATTTTCGGTGTATGTTAGCACACGGATTTCTGGAGATTTGATCGACCGTCTCCGTTCGGCCCCAAATTTTGGCTGTGCGTAGCCTGCGGGGCCTGGTGACGGGCGCCCTGTCATTTCTTTTGATCGGCATCACTATTTTTTGCAGAAATGACAATTTACGATTTTCTCGGTTTTCGGTGAATGTTAGCCCACGGATTTTTTGAGATTCGATCGACCGCCTCCGTTCGGCCCCAAATTTTAGCTGTGCGCAGCATGCGGGGCCTGGTGACAGGCGCCCTGTCATTTCTTTTGATCGGCATCACTATTTTTCAAACAAATGACAATTTACGATTTTCTCGATTTTTGGTGTATGTTAAGCCCACGGATTTTTGGAGATGTGATCGACCGTCTCCGTTTGGCCCCAAATTTTGGTTGTGCGCAGCCTGCGGGGCCTGGTGACGGGCGCCCTATCATTTCGTTTGATCGGCATCACTATTTTTCGCATAAATAAGAATTTATGATTTTCTCGATTTTCGGTGTATGTTAGCACACGGATTTCTGGAGATTTGATCGACCGTCTCCGTTCGGCCCCAAATTTTGGCTGTGCGTAGCCTGCGGGGCCTGGTGATGGGCGCCCTGTCATTTCTTTTGATCGGCATCACTATTTTTTGCAGAAATGACAATTTACGATTTTCTCGGTTTTCGGTGAATGTTAGCCCACGGATTTTTTGAGATTCGATCGACCGCCTCCGTTCGGCCCCAAATTTTAGCTGTGCGCAGCATGCGGGGCCTGGTGACCGGCGCCCTGTCATTTCTTTTGATCGGCATCACTATTTTTCAAACAAATGACAATTTACGATTTTCTCGATTTTCGGTGTATGTTAAGCCCACGGATTTTTGGAGATGTGATCGACCATCTCCGTTTGGCCCCAAATTTTGGTTGTGCGCAGCCTGCGGGGCCTAGTGACGGGCGCCCTGTCAACTCGTTTGATGGGCATCACTATTTTTCGCATAAATGACAATTTACGATTTTCTCGATTTTCGGTGAATGTTAGCCCACGGATTTCTGGAGATTCGATCGACCGCCTCCGTTCGCCCCAAATTTTGGTCGTGCGCAGCCTGCGGGGCCTGGTGACGGCCGCCCTATCAACTCGTTTGATGGGCATCACTATTTTTCGCATAAATGACAATTTACGATTTTCTCAGTTTTCGGTGTATGTTAGCCCACGGATTTTTGGAGATGTGATCGACCGTCTCCGTTTGGCCTCAAATTTTTGCTGTGCGCAGCCTGCGAGGCCTGGTGACGGGCGCCCTGTCATTTCGTTTGATCGGCATCACTATTTTTCAAAAAAATGACAATTTACGATTTTCTCGATTTTCGGTGTATGTTAGCCCACGGATTTTTGGAGATGTGATCGACCGTCTCTGTTTGGCCCCAAATTTTGGTTGTGCGCAGCCTGCGGGGCCTAGTGACGGGCGCCCTATCATTTCGTTTGATCGGCATCACTATTTTTTGCATAAATGACAATTTACGATTTTCTCGGTTTTCGGTGAATGTTAGCCCACGGATTTCTGGAGATTTGATCGACCGCCTCCGTTCGCCCCCAAATTTTGGCCGTACGCAGCCTGCGGGGCCTGGTGACGGGCGCCCTATCAACTCGTTTGATGGGCATCACTATTTTTCGCATAAATGACAATTTACGATTTTCTCGGTTTTCGGTGTATGTTAGCCCACGGATTTTTGGAGATGTGATCGACCGTCTCCGTTCGCCCCCAAATTTTGGCCGTGTGCAGCCTGCGAGGCCTGGTGACGGGCGCCCTATCAACTCGTTTGATGGGCATCACTATTTTTAGCATAAATGACAATTTACGATTTTCTCGATTTTCGGTGTATGTTAGCCCACGGATTTTTGGAGATGTGATCGACCGTCTCTGTTTGGCCCCAAATTTTGGCTGTGCGCAGCCTGCGGGGCCTAGTGACGGGCGCCCTATCATTTCGTTTGATCGGCATCACTATTTTTTGCATAAATGACAATTTATGATTTTCTCGGTTTTCGGTGAATGTTAGCCCACGGATTTCTGGAGATTTGATCGACCGCCTCCGTTCGCCCCCAAATTTTGGCCGTGCGCAGCCTGCGGGGCCTGGTGACGGGCACCCTATCAGCTTGTTTGATGGGCATCACTATTTTTCGCATAAATGACAATTTACGATTTACTCGGTTTTCGGTGTATGTTAGCCCACGGATTTTTGGAGATGTGATCGACCGTCTCCGTTTGCCCCCAAATTTTGGCCTTGCGCAGCGTGCGGGGCCTGGTGACGGGCGCCCTATCAACTCGTTTGATGGGCATCACTATTTTTCGCATAAATGACAATTTACGATTTTCTCAGTTTTCGGTGTATGTTAGCCCACGGATTTTTGGAGATGTGATCGACCGTCTCCGTTTGGCCCCAAATTTTGGCTGTGCGCAGCCTGCGGGGCCTGGTGACGGGCGCCCTGTCATTTCTTTTGATCGGTATCACTATTTTTCAAACAAATGATAATTTACGATTTTCTCAATTTTCGGTGTATGTTTGCACACGGATTTTTCGAGATTCAATCGACCGCCTCCGTTCGGCCCCAAATTTTGGCTGTGCGCAGCCTGCTGGGCCTGGTGACGGGCGCCCTGTCATTTCTTTTGATCGGCGTCACTATTTTTTGCAGAAATGACAATTTACGATTTTCTCGGTTTTCGGTGAATGTTAGCCCACGGATTTTTCGAGATTCGATCGACCGCCTCCGTTCGGACCCAAATTTTAGCTGTGCGCAGCCTGCGGGGCCTAGTGACGGGCGCCCTGTCATTTTTTTTGACCGGCATCACTATTTTTCAAACAAATGACAATTTACGATTTTCTCGATTTTCGGTGTATGTTAGCCCACGGATTTTTCGAGATTCAATCGACCGCCTCCGTTCGGCCCCAAATTTTGGCTGTGCGCAGCCTGCGGGGCCTGGTGACGGGCGCCCTATCAACGCATTTGATGGGCATCACTATTTTTCGAATAGATGACAATTTACGATTTTCTTGGTTTTCGGTGTATGTTAGCCCACAGATTTTTGGAGATTCAATCGACCGCCTCCGTTCGGCCCCAAATTTTGGCTGTGCGTAGCCTGCGGGGCCGGGTGACGGGTGCCCTGTCATTTCTTTTGATCGGCATCACTATTTTTCAAACAAATGACAATTTACGATTTTCTCGATTTTCGGTGTATGTTAGCCCACAGATTTTTGGAGATGTGATCGACCGTCTCCGTTTGGCCCCAAATTTTGGCTGTGCGCAGCCTGCGGGGTCTGGTGACGGGCGCCCTATCATTTCGTTTGATCGGCATCACTATTTTTCGCATAAATGAGAATTTACGATTTTCTCGATTTTCGGTGTATGTTAGCCAACGGATTTTTGGAGATGTGATCGACCGTCTCTGTTTGGCCCCAAATTTTGGCTGTGCGCAGTCTGCGGGGCCTGGTGACGGGCGCCCTGTCATTTCTTTTGATCGGCATCACTATTTTTTGCAGAAATGACAATTTACGATTTTCTCGGTTTTCGGTGAATGTTAGCCCACGGATTTTTCGAGATTCGATCGACCGCCTCCGTTCGGCCCCAAATTTTGGCTGTGCGCAGCCTGCGGGGCCTGGTGACGGGCGCCCTGTCATTTCTTTTGATCGGCATCACTATTTTTCAAACAAATGACAATTTACGATTTTCTCGATTTTCGGTGTATGTTAGCCCACGGATTTTTGGAGATGTGATCGACCGTCTCCGTTTGGCCCCAAATTTTGGTTGTACGCAGCCTGTGGGGCCTAGTGACGGGCGCCCTATCATTTCGTTTGATCGGCATCACTATTTTTTGCATAAATGAGAATTTAAGATTTTCTCAATTTTCGGTGTATGTTAGCCCACGAATTTTTCGAGATTCAATCGACCGCCTCCGTTTGGCATCATATTTTGGCTGTGCGCAGCTTACGGGGCCTGGTGACGGGCGCCCTGTCATTTCTTTTGATCGGCATCACTATTTTTCAAACAAATGACAATTTACGATTTTCTCGATTTTCGGTGTATGTTAGCCCACGGATTTTTGGAGATGTGATCGATCGTCTCCGTTTGGCCCCAAATTTTGGCTGTGCGCAGCCTGCGGGGCCTGGTGACGGGCGCCCTATCATTTAGTTTGATCGGCATCACTATTTTTCGCATAAATGAGAATTTATGATTTTCTCGATTTTCGGTGTATGTTAGCACACGGATTTTTCGAGATTCAATCGACCGCCGCCGTTCGGCCCCAAATTTTGGCTGTGCGCAGCCTGCGGGGCCTGGTGACGGGCGCTCTATCATTTCGTTTGATCGGCATCACTATATTTCGCATAAATGAGAATTTATGATTTTCTCGATTTTCGGTGTATGTTAGCACACGGATTTTTCGAGATTCAATCCACCGCCTCCGTTCGGCCCCAAATTTTGGCTGTGCGCAGCCTGCGGGGCCTGGTGACGGGCGCCCTGTCATTTCTTTTGATCGGAATCACTATTTTTTGCAAAAATGACAATTTATGATTTTCTCGGTTTTCGGTATATGTTAGTTAGCCCACGGATTTTTCGAGATTCGATCGACCGCCTCCGTTCAGCCCCAAATTTTGGCTGTGCGCAGCCTGCGGGGCCTGGTGACGGGCGCCCTATCATTTCGTTTGATCGGCATCACTATTTTTCAAACAAATGACAATTTACGATTTTCTCGATTTTCGGTGTATGTTTGCCCACGGATTTTTGGAGATGTGATCGACCGTCTCCGTTTGGCCCCAAATTTTGGCTGTGCGCAGCCTGCGGGGCCTAGTGACGGGCGCTCTATCAATTCGTTTGATCGGCATCACTATTTTTCGCATAAATGACAATTTACGATTTTCTCGGTTTTCGGTGAATGTTAGCCCATGGATTTCTGGAGATTTGATCGACCGCCTCCGTTCGCCCCCAAATTTTGGCCGTGCGCAGCTGCGGGGCCTGGTGACGGGCGCCCTATCAACTCATTTGATGGGCATCACTATTTTTCGCATAGATGACAATTTACGATTTTCTCGATTTTCGGTGTATGTTAGCACACGAATTTTTTGAGATTCAATCGACCGCCTCCGTTCGGCCCCAAATTTTGGCTGTGCGCAGCCTGCGGGGCCTGGTGACGGGCGCCCTATCATTTCTTTTGATCGGCATCACTATTTTTCAAACAAATGACAATTTACGATTTTCTCGATTTTCGATGTATGTTAGCACACGGATTTTTTGAGATTCAATCGACCGCCTCCGTTCGGCCCCAAATTTTGGCTGTGCGCAGCCTGCGGGGCCTGGTGACGGGCGCCCTGTCATTTCTTTTGATCGGCATCACTATTTTTTGCAGAAATGACAATTTACGATTTTCTCGGTTTTTGGTGAATGTTAGCCCACGGATTTTTCGAGATTCGATCGACCGCCTCCGTTCGGCCCCAAATTTTAGCTGTGCGCAGCCTGCGGGGCCTGGTGACGGGCGCCCTGTCATTTCTTTTGATCGGCATCACTATTTTTCAAACAAATGACAATTTACGATTTTCTCGATTTTCGGTGTATGTTAGCACACGAATTTTTCGAGATTCGATCGACCGCCTCCGTTCGGCCCCAAATTTTGGCTGTGCGCAGCCTGCGGGGCCTGGTGACGGGCGCCCTATCATTTCTTTTGATCAGCATCACTATTTTTCGCATAAATGAGAATTTATGATTTTCTCAATTTTCGGTGTATGTTAGCACACGGATTTTTCGAGATTCAATCGACCGCCGCCGTTCGGCCCCAAATTTTGGCTGTGCGCAGCCTGCGGGGCCTGGTGACGGGCGCCCTATCATTTCGTTTGATCGGCATCACTATTTTTCGCATAAATGAGAATTTATGATTTTCTCGATTTTCGGTGTATGTTAGCACACGGATTTTTCGAGATTCAATCCACCGCCTCCGTTCGGCCCCAAATTTTGGCTGTGCGCAGCCTGCGGGGCCTGGTGATGGGCGCCCTGTCATTTCTTTTGATCGGCATCACTATTTTTTGCAAAAATGACAATTTACGATTTTCTCGGTTTTCGGTGTATGTTAGCCCACGGATTTTTCGAGATTCGATCGACCGCCTCCGTTCGGCCCCAAATTTTGGCTGTGCGCAGCCTGCGGGGCCTGGTGACGGGCGCCCTATCATTTCGTTTGATCGGCATCACTATTTTTCAAACAAATGACAATTTATGATTTTCTCGATTTTCGGTGTATGTTTGCCCACGGATTTTTGGAGATGTGATCGACCGTCTCCGTTTGGCCCCAAATTTTGGCCGTGCGCAGCCTGCGGGGCCTAGTGACGGGCGCTCTATCAATTCGTTTGATCGGCATCACTATTTTTCGCATAAATGACAATTTACGATTTTCTCGGTTTTCGGTGAATGTTAGCCCACGGATTTCTGGAGATTTGATCGACCGCCTCCGTTCGCCCCCAAATTTTGGCCGTGCGCAGCCTGCGGGGCCTGGTGACGGGCGCCCTATCAACTCATTTGATGGGCATCACTATTTTTCGCATAGATGACAATTTACGATTTTCTCGGTTTTCGGTGTATGTTAGCCCACGGATTTTTGGAGATGTGATCGACCATCTCCGTTTGGCCTCAAATTTTTCCTGTGCAGGGCCTGGTGACGGGCGCCCTATCATTTTGTTTGATCCGCTGTTACACCCCGTAAATTTCTAGCATATAGATGGCCTATTCGCGTGTTGGTTAAGAGTATTTGAAATACATACATGCTAGAAAAAGGCACGGGGAAAGATTGGACAACCGGCAAGTCGGCGCGTCGCAAGGCAAAATGCGACTTATAAAACGCATTCCAGGAATGCGACTTATAAATCGCATTCCTGAAATGCGACTTATAAAACGCATTCCAGGAATGCGACTTATAAATCGCATTCCTGAAATGCGACTTATAAGTCGCATTCACTGAATGCGATTTATTGTTTCTATTATATATAAGCCCCACTTCGGTTTTAAATCAATTCATTACGGTAATCAGTAAGGAATCAGTATAGTACATAAAGTGATCAGAATTTAGATCGTCCTATCATTTCGTTTGATCGGCATCACTATTTTTCGCATAAATGAGAATTTACGATTTTCTCGATTTTCGGTGTATGTTAGCACACGGATTTTTCGAGATTCAATCGACCGCCTCCGTTCGGCCCCAAATTTTGGCTGTGCGCAGCCTGCGGGGCCTGGTGACGGGCGCCCTGTCATTTCTTTTGATCGGCATCACTATTTTTTGCAGAAATGAAAATTTACGATTTTCTCGGTTTTCGGTGAATGTTAGCCCACGGATTTTTCGAGATTCGATCGACCGCCTCCGTTCGGCCCCAAATTTTGGCTGTGCGCAGCCTGCGGGGCCTGGTGACGGGCGCCCTGTCATTTCTTTTGATCGGCATCACTATTTTTCAAACAAATGACAATTTACGATTTTCTCGATTTTCGGTGTATGTTAGCCCACGGATTTTTGGAGATGTGATCGACCGTCTCCGTTTGGCCCCAAATTTTGGCTGTGCGCAGCCTGCGGGTCCTAGTGACGGGCGCCCTATCATTTCGTTTGATCGGCATCACTATTTTTTGCATAAATGACAATTTTCGATTTTCTCAATTTTCGGTGAATGTTAGCCCACAGATTTCTGGAGATTCGATCGACCGCCTCCGTTCGCCCCCAAATTTTGGTCGTGCGCAGCCTGCGGGGCCTGGTGACGGACGCCCTATCAACTCGTTTGATGGGCATCACTATTTTTCGCATAAATGACAATTTACGATTTTCTCGGTTTTCGGTGTATGTTAGCCCACGGATTTTTAGAGATGTGATCGACCGTCTCCGTTTGGCCTCAAATTTTTGCTGTGCGCAGCCTGCGGGGCCTGGTGACGGGCGCCCTGTCATTTCGTTTGATCGGCATCACTATTTTTCAAAAAAATTACAATTTACCATTTTCTCGATTTTCGGTGTATGTTAGCCCACGGATTTTTGGAGATGTGATCGACCGTCTCTGTTTGGCCCCAAATTTTGGCTGTGTGCAGCCTGCGGGGCCTAGTGACGGGCGCCCTATCATTTCGTTTGATCGGCATCACTATTTTTTGCATAAATGACAATTTACGATTTTCTCGGTTTTCGGTGAATGTTAGCCCACGGATTTCTGGAGATTTGATCGACCACCTCCGTTCGCCCCCAAATTTTGGCCGTGCGTAGCCTGCGGGGCCTGGTGACGGGCACCCTATCAGCTCGTTTGATGGGCATCACTATTTTTCGCATAAATGACAATTTACGATTTTCTCGGTTTTCGGTGTATGTTAGCCCACGGATTTTTGGAGATGTGATCGACCGTCTCCGTTTGCCCCCAAATTTTGGCCTTGCGCAGCCTGCGGGGCCTGGTCACGGGCGCTTTATCAACTCGTTTGATGGGCATCACTATTTTTCGCATAAATGACAATTTACGATTTTCTCAGTTTTCGGTGTATTTTAGCTCATGGATTTTTGGAGATGTGATCGACCGTCTCCGTTTGGCCCCAAATTTTGGCTGTGCGCAGCCTGCGGTGCCTGTTGACGGGCGCCCTATCATTTCTTTTGATCGGCATCACTATTTTTCAAACAAATGACAATTTATGATTTTCTCGATTTTCGGTGTATGTTTGCACACGGATTTTTCGAGATTCAATCGACCGCCTCCGTTCGGCCCCAAATTTTGGCTGTGCGCAGCCTGCGGGGCCTGGTGACGGGTGCCCTGTCATTTCTTTTGATCGGCGTCACTATTTTTTGCAGAAATGACAATTTACGATTTTCTCGGTTTTCGGTGAATGTTAGCCCACGGATTTTTCGAGATTCGATCGACCGCCTCCGTTCGGCCCCAAATTTTAGCTGTGCGCAGCCTGCGGGGCCTGGTGACGGGCGCCCTATCATTTCTTTTGATCGACATCACTATTTTTCAAACAAATGACAATTTACGATTTTCTCGATTTTCGGTGTATGTTAGCCCACGGATTTTTCGAGATTCAATCGACCGCCTCCGTTCGGCCCCAAATTTTGGCTGTGCGCAGCCTGCGGGGCCTGGTGACGGGCGCCCTATCAACTCATTTGATGGGCATCACTATTTTTCGCATAGATGACAATTTACGATTTTCTTGGTTTTCGGTGTATGTTAGCCCACGGATTTTTGGAGATTCAATCGACCGCCTCCGTTCGGCCCCAAATTTTGGCTGTGCGTAGCCTGCGGGGCCGGGTGACGGGTGCCCTGTCATTTCTTTTGATCGGCATCACTATTTTTCAAACAAATGACAATTTACGATTTTCTCGATTTTCGGTGTATGTTAGCCCACGGATTTTTGGAGATGTGATCGACCGTCTCCGTTTGGCCCCAAATTTTGGCTGTGCGCAGCCTGCGGGGTCTGGTGACGGGCGCCGTATCATTTCGTTTGATCGGCATCACTATATTTCGCATAAATGAGAATTTACGATTTTCTCGATTTTCGGTGTATGTTAGCCCATAGATTTTTGGAGATGTGATCGACCGTCTCTGTTTGGCCCCAAATTTTGGCTGCGCGCAGCCTGCGGGGCCTGGTGACGGGCGCCCTGTCATTTCTTTTGATCGGCATCACTATTTATTGCAGAAATGACAATTTACGATTTTCTCGGTTTTCGGTGAATGTTAGCCCACGGATTTTTCGAGATTCAATCGACCGCCTCCGTTCGGCCCCAAATTTTGGCTGTGCGCAGCCTGCGGGGCCTGGTGACGGGCGCCCTGTCATTTCTTTTGATCGGCATCACTATTTTTCAAACAAATGACAATTTACGATTTTCTCGATTTTCGGTGTATGTTAGCCCACGAATTTTTGGAGATGTGATCAACCGTCTCCGTTTGGCCCCAAATTTTGGCTGTGCGCAGCCTGCGGGGCCTAGTGACGGGCGCCCTATCATTTCGTTTGATCGGCATCACTATTTTTTGCATAAATGACAATTTACGATTTTCTCAATTTTCGGTGTATGTTAGCCCACGAATTTTTCGAGATTCAATCGACCGCCTCCGTTTGGCATCATATTTTGGCTGTGCGCAGCTTGCGGGGCCTGGTGACGGGCGCCCTGTCATTTATTTTGATCGGCATCACTATTTTTCAAACAAATGACAATTTACGATTTTTTCGATTTTCGGTGTATGTTAGCCCACGGATTTTTGGAGATGTGATCGACAGTCTCCGTTTGGCCCCAAATTTTGGCTGTGCGCAGCCTGCGGGGCCTGGTGACGGGCGCCCTATCATTTCGTTTGATCGGCATCACTATTTTTCGCATAAATGAGAATTTATGATTTTCTCGATTTTCGGTGTATGTTAGCACACGGATTTTTCGAGATTCAATCGACCGCCTCCGTTCGGCCCCAAATTTTGGCTGTGCGCAGCCTGCGGGGCCTGGTGACGGGCGCCCTATCATTTCGTTTGATCGGCATCACTATTTTTCGCATAAATGAGAATTTATGATTTTCTCGATTTTCGGTGTATGTTAGCACACGGATTTTTCGAGATTCAATCCACCGCCTCCGTTCGGCCCCAAATTTTGGCTGTGCGCAGCCTGCGGGGCCTGGTGACGGGCGCCCTGTCATTTCTTTTGATCGGCATCACTATTTTTTGCAAAAATGACAATTTACGATTTTCTCGGTTTTCGGTGTATGTAAGCCCACGGATTTTTCGAGATTCGATCGACCGCCTCCGTTCGGCCCCAAATTTTGGCTGTACGCAGCCTGCGGGGCCTGGTGACGGGCGCCCTATCATTTCGTTTGATCGGCATCACTATTTTTCAAACAAATGACAATTTATGATTTTCTCGATTTTCGGTGTATGTTTGCCCACGGATTTTTGGAGATGTGATCGACCGTCTCCGTTTGGCCCCAAATTTTGGCTGTGCGCAGCCTGCGGGGCCTAGAGACGGGCGCTCTATCAATTCGTTTGATCGGCATCACTATTTTTCGCATAAATGACAATTTACGATTTTCTCGGTTTTCGGTGAATGTTAGCCCACGGATTTCTGGAGATT
The DNA here is from genome assembly GCA_035772735.1 of Datura wrightii. Classification (NCBI taxonomy): domain Eukaryota; kingdom Viridiplantae; phylum Streptophyta; class Magnoliopsida; order Solanales; family Solanaceae; genus Datura; species Datura wrightii. The sequence continues at coordinate 200,391,919 of JASDFA010000018.1, read as the reverse complement.
TGATCGACCGCCTCCGTTCGCCCCCAAATTTTGGCCGTGCGCAGCCTGCGGGGCCTGGTGACGGGCGCCCTATCAACTCATTTGATGGGCATCACTATTTTTCGCATAGATGACAATTTACGATTTTCTCGGTTTTCGGTGTATGTTAGCCCACGGATTTTTGGAGATGTGATCGATCATCTCCGTTTGGCCTCAAATTTTTGCTGTGCGGGGCCTGGTGACGGGCGCCCTATCATTTCGTTTGATCCGCTGTTACACCCCGTAAATTTCTAGCATATAGATGGCCTATTCGCGTGTTGGTTAAGAGTATTTGAAATAGATACATGCTAGAAAATGGCACGGGGAAAGATTGGACAACCGGCAAGTCGGCGCGTCGCAAGGCAAAATGCGACTTATAAATCGCATTCCTGAAATGCGACTTATAAGTCGCATTCACTGAATGCGATTTATTGTTTCTATTATATATAAGCCCCACTTCGGTTTTAAATCAATTCATTACGGTAATCAGTAAGGAATCAGTATAGTACAGAAAGTGATCAGAATTTAGATAGTCCTATCATTTCGTTTGATCGGCATCACTATTTTTTGCATAAACGAGAATTTACGATTTTCGCGATTTTTGGTATGTGTTAGCTCTTTATTAACAAAATAAGAACTGCCGAGATGCAAGTCTTTTGATGAGATCTTACATAATGTTGTTAAAACTGTAATATAATCGACGGAAAAATAGTTTATTAGAGGCATATTATATAAATGATCATAACTTTGGGCTGGATTATCCGTTTTACGCGATTGTTTTTTTCATTTTGTGTATTTTTTCGAGATCTATCTCGACAAATGGCCGAAAGGCGGTTTGGCCGAGCCATTTTTCTAAAATATGCCTCTATCGCACTCATTTCAACATATTTCCCAATATGGGTGACAATTTTAATTTAAAAACTGGTCCTAACGCCCCACCACAACCGACACCACCACGGCAAGCGACCATGGTAGGCCAGCACTACCACCACTAATCTCTAGGATTTTATTTATATCATAAGGATAAGCATAGGTGTTTTAGTTTAAATTTTCTATCGCTGGGCATTCATCGATGGGCGTTGGGTCTCGACATAGGTTAGCATGTGACATCGGATGTCGTCCGGTCTGTCGAGACTAGCATAGTGCGCCTATGTTGCTAACTTTCAAACTTTTCAGTGCGTGTTAGCCCACGGATTTTTGGAGATGTGATCGACCGTCTCCGTTTGGCCCCAAATTTTGGCTGTGCACAGCCCACGGGGCCTGGTAACGGGCGCCCTATCATTTCGTTTGATCGGCATCACTATTTTTCGCATAAATGACAATTTACGATTTTCTCGATTTTCGGTGTATGTTAGCCCACGGATTTTTGGAGATGTGATCGACCGTCTCCGTTTGGCCTCAAATTTTTGCTGTGCGCAGCCTGCGGGGCCTGGTGACGGGCGCCCTGTCATTTCGTTTGATCGGCATCACTATTTTTCAAACAAATGACAATTTACGATTTTCTCAATTTTCGGTGTATGTTAGCCCACGGATTTTTGGAGATGTGATCGACCGTCTCTGTTTGGCCCCAAATTTTGGCTGTGCGCAGCCTGCGGGGCCTAGTGACGGGCGCCCTATCATTTCGTTTGATCGGCATCACTATTTTTTGCATAAATGACAATTTACGATTTTCTCGGTTTTCGGTGAATGTTAGCCCATGGATTTCTGGAGATTTGATCGACCGCCTCCGTTCGCCCCCAAATTTTGGCCGTGCGCAGCCTGCGGGGCCTGGTGACGGGCGCCCTATCAACTCGTTTGATGGGCATCACTATTTTTCGCATAAATGACAATTTACGATTTTCTCGGTTTTCGGTGTATGTTAGCCCACGGATTTTTGGAGATGTGATCGACCGTCTCCGTTCGACCCCAAATTTTGGCCGTGCGCAGCCTGCGGGGCCTGGTGACGGGCGCCCAATTAACTCGTTTGATGGGCATCACTATTTTTCGCGTAAATGACAATTTATGATTTTCTCGGTTTTCGGTGTATGTTAGCCCACGGATTTTTGGAGATGTGATCGACCGTCTCCGTTTGGCCCCAAATTTTGGCTGTGCGCAGGCTGCGGGGCCTGGTGACGGGCGCCCTGTCATTTCTTTTGATCGGCATCACTATTTTTCAAACAAATGACAATTTACGAATTTCTCGATTTTCGGTGTATGTTAGCACACGGATTTTTCGAGATTCAATCGACCGCCTCCGTTCGACCCCAAATTTTGGCTGTGCGCAGCCTGCAGGGCCTGGTGACGGGCGCCCTGTCATTTCTTTTGATCGGCATCACTATTTTTTGCAGAAATGACAATTTACGATTTTCTCGGTTTTCGGTGAATGTTAGCCCACGGATTTTTCGAGATTCGATCGACCGCCTCCGTTCAGCCCCAAATTTTAGCTGTGCGCAGCCTGCGGGGCCTGGTGACGGGCGCCCTGTCATTTCTTTTGATCGGCATCACTATTTTTTGCAGAAATGACAATTTACGATTTTCTCGGTTTTCGGTGAATGTTAGCCCACGGATTTTTCGAGATTCGATCGACAGCCTCCGTTCGGCCCCAAATTTTAGCTGTGCGCAGCCTGCGGGTCCTGGTGACGGGCGCCCTATCATTTCTTTTGATCGGCATCACTATTTTTCAAACAAATGACAATTTACGATTTTCTCGATTTTCGGTGTATGTTAGCCCACAGATTTTTCGAGATTCAATCGACCGCCTCCGTTCGGCCCCAAATTTTGGCTGTGCGCAGCCTGCGGGGCCTGGTGACGGGTGCCCTATCAACTCATTTGATGGGCATCACTATTTTTCAAACAAATGACAATTTACGATTTTCTCGGTTTTCGGTGTATGTTAGCCCACGGATTTTTCGAGATTCAATCGACCGCCTCCGTTCGGCCCCAAATTTTGGCTGTGCGTAGCCTGCGGGGCCTGGTGACGGGCGCCCTGTCATTTCTTTTGATCGGCATCACTACTTTTTGCACAAATAACAATTTACGATTTTCTCGGTTTTCGGTGTATGTTAGCACACGGATTTTTCGAGATTCGATCGACCGCCTCCGTTCGGCCTCAAATTTTTGCTGTGCGCAGCCTGCGGGGCCTTGTGACGGGCGCCCTGTCATTTCGTTTGATCGGCATCACTATTTTTCAAAAAAATGACAATTTACGATTTTCTCGATTTTCGGTGTATGTTAGCCCACGGATTTTTGGAGATGTGATCGACCGTCTCTGTTTGGCCCCAAATTTTGGCTGTGCGCAGCCTGCGGGGCCTAGTGATGGGTGCCCTATCATTTCGTTTGATCGGCATCACTATTTTTTGCATAAATGACAATTTACGATTTTCTCGGTTTTCGGTGAATGTTAGCCCACGGATTTCTGGAGATTTGATCGACCGCCTCCGTTCGCCCCCAAATTTTGGCCGTGCGCAGCCTGCGGGGCCTGGTGACGGGCACCCTATCAGCTCGTTTGATGGGCATCACTATTTTTTGCATAAATGACAATTTACGATTTTCTCGGTTTTCGGTGTATGTTAGCCCACGGATTTTTGGAGATGTGATCGACCATCTCCGTTTGCCCCCAAATTTTGGCCTTGCGCAGCCTGCGGGGCCTGGTGACGGGCGCCCTATCAACTCGTTTGATGGGCATCACTATTTTTCGCATAAATGACAATTTACGATTTTCTCAGTTTTCGGTGTATGTTAGCCCACGGATTTTTGGAGATGTGATCGACCGTCTCCGTTTGGCCCCAAATTTTGGCTGTGCGCAGCCTGCGGGGCCTGGTGACGGGCGCCCTGTCATTTCTTTTGATCGGCATCACTATTTTTCAAACAAATGACAATTTATGATTTTCTCGATTTTCGGTGTATGTTTGCACACGGATTTTTCGAGATTCAATCGACCGCCTCCGTTCGGCCCCAAATTTTGGCTGTGCGCAGCCTGCGGGGCCTGGTGACGGGCGCCCTGTCATTTCTTTTGATCGGCGTCACTATTTTTTGCAGAAATGACAATTTACGATTTTCTCGGTTTTCGGTGAATGTTAGCCCACGGATTTTTCGAGATTCGATCGACCGCCTCCGTTCGACCCCAAATTTTAGCTGTGCGCAGCCTGCGGGGCCTGGTGACGGGCGCCCTATCATTTCTTTTGATCGGCATCACTATTTTTCAAACAAATGACAATTTATGATTTTCTCGATTTTCGGTGTATGTTAGCCCACGGATTTTTCGAGATTCAATCGACCGCCTCCGTTCGGCCCCAAATTTTGGCTGTGCGCAGCCTGCGGGGCCTGGTGACGGGCGCCCTATCAACTCATTTGATGGGCATCACTATTTTTCGCATAGATGACAATTTACGATTTTCTTGGTTTTCGGTGTATGTTAGCCCACGGATTTTTGGAGATTCAATCGACCGCCTCTGTTCGGCCCCAAATTTTGGCTGTGCGTAGCCTGCGGGGCCGGGTGACGGGTGCCCTGTCATTTCTTTTGATCGGCATCACTATTTTTCAAACAAATGACAATTTACGATTTTCTCGATTTTCGGTGTATGTTAGCCCACGAATTTTTGGAGATGTGATCGACCGTCTCCGTTTTGCCCCAAATTTTGGCTGTGCGCAGCCTGCAGGGTCTGGTGACGGGCGCCGTATCATTTCGTTTGATCGGCATCACTATTTTTCGCATAAATGAGAATTTACGATTTTCTCGATTTTCGGTGTGTGTTAGCCCATGGATTTTTGGAGATGTGATCGACCGTCTCTGTTTGGCCCCAAATTTTGGCTGCGCGCAGCCTGCGCGGCCTGGTGACGGGCGCCCTGTCATTTCTTTTGATCGGCATCACTATTTATTGCAGAAATGACAATTTACGATTTTCTCGGTTTTCGGTGAATGTTAGCCCACGGATTTTTCGAGATTCGATCGACCGCCTCCGTTCGGCCCCAAATTTTGGCTGTGCGCAGCCTGCGGGGCCTGGTGACGGGCGCCCTGTCATTTCGTTTGATCCGCTGTTACACCCCGTAAATTTCTAGCATATAGATGGCCTATTCGCGTGTTGGTTAAGAGTATTTGAAATACATACATGCTAGAAAAAGGCACGGGGAAAGATTGGACAAGCGGCAAGTCGGCGCGTCGCAAGGCAAAATGCGACTTATAAAACGCATTCCAGGAATGCGACTTATACAACGCATTCCAAGAATGCGACTTATTAAATGCATTCTAGGAATACGACTTATAAATCGCATTCGTAAAATGCGACTTATAAATCGCATTCCTTAAATGCGACTTATAAGTCGCATTCACTGAATGCGATTTATTGTTTCTATTATATGTAAGCCCCACTTCGGTTTTAAATCAATTCATTACGGTAATCAGTAAGAATCAGTATAGTACAGAAAGTGATCAGAATTTAGATAGTCCTATCATTTCGTTTGATCGGCATCACTATTTTTTGCATAAACGAGAATTTACGATTTTCGAGATTTTTGGTATGTGTTAGCTCTTTATTAACAAAATAAGAACTGCCGAGATGCAAGTCTTTTGATGAGATCTTACATAATGTTGTTAAAACTGTAATATAATCGACGAAAAAATAGTTTACTAGAGGCATATTATATAAATGATCATAACTTTGGGCTGGATTATCCGTTTTACGCGATGTTTTTTTCATTTTGTGTATTTTTTCGAGATCTATCTCGACAAACTGCTGAAAGGCGGTTTGGCCGAGCCATTTTTCTAAAATATGCCTCTATCGCACTCATTTCAACATATTTCCCAATATGGGTGACAATTTTAATTTAAAAACTGGTCCTAACGACCCACCACAACCGACACCACCATGGCAAGCGACCATGGTGGGCCAGCACTACCACCACTAATCTCTAGGATTTTATTTATATCATAAGGATAAGCATAGGTGTTTTAGTTTAAATTTTCTATCGCTGGGCATTCATCGATGGGCGTTGGGTCTCGACATAGGTTAGCATGTGACATCCGATGTCGTCCGGTCTGTCGAGACTAGCATAGTGCGCCTATGTTGCTAACTTTCAAACTTTTCAGTGCGTGTTAGCCCAGGGATTTCTGGATATTTGATCGACCGCCTCCGTTCGGCCCCAAATTTTGGCTGTGCACAGCCCGCGGGGCCTGGTGACGGGCGCCCTATCATTTCATTCGATCGGCATCACTATTTTTCGCATAAATGAGAATTTACGATTTTCTCGATTTTCGGTGTATGTTAGCACACGGATTTTTCGAGATTCAATCGACCGTCTCCGTTCGGCCCCAAATTTTGGCTGTGCGCAGCCTGCGGGGCCTGGTGACAGGCGCCCTGTCATTTCTTTTGATCGGCATCACTATTTTTTGCAGAAATGACAATTTATGATTTTCTCGGTTTTCGGTGAATGTTAGCACACGAATTTCTGGAGATTTGATTGACCGTCTCCAATTGGCCCCAAATTTTGGCCGTGCGCAGCCTGCGGGGCCTGGTGACGGGCGCCCTATCAATTTGTTTGATCGGCATCACTATTTTTCGCATAAATGACAATTTACGATTTTCCCGGTTTTCGGTGAATGTTAGCCCACGGATTTCTGGAGATTTGATCGACCGCCTCCGTTCGGGCCCAAATTTTTACCGTGCGTAGCCTGCGGGGCCTGGTGACGGGCGCCCTATCAACTCGTTTGATCGGCATCACTATTTTTTGCATAAATGAGAATTTATGATTTTCTCGATTTTCGGTGTGTGTTAGCCCACGGATTTTTGGAGATTTGATCGACCGCCTCCGTTTGGCCCCAAATTTTGGCCGTGCGCAGCCTGCGGGGCCTGGTGACGGGCGCCCTGTCATTTCGTTTGATCGGCATCACTATTTTTCGCATAAATGAGAATTTATGATTTTCTCAATTTTCGGTGTATGTTAGCCCACGGATTTTCCGAGATGTGATCGACCGTCTCCGTTTGGCCTCAAATTTTTGCTGTGCGCAGCCTGCGGGGCCTGGTGACGGGCGCCCTGTCATTTCGTTTGATCGGCATCACTATTTTTCAAACAAATGACAATTTACGATTTTCTCGATTTTTGGTGTATGTTATCCCACGGATTTTTGGAGATGTGATCGACCGTCTCTGTTTGGCCCCAAATTTTGGCTGTGCGCAGCCTGCGGGGCCTAGTGACGGGCGCCCTATCATTTCGTTTGATCGGCATCACTATTTTTTGCATAAATGATAATTTACGATTTTCTCGGTTTTCGGTGAATGTTAGTCCACGGATTTCTGGAGATTTGATCGACCGCCTCCGTTCGCCCCCAAATTTTGGCCGTGCGCAGCCTGCGGGGCCTGGTGACGGGCGCCCTATCAACTCGTTTGATGGGCATCACTATTTTTCGCATAAATGACAATTTACGATTTTCTCGGTTTTCGGTGTATGTTAGCCCACGGATTTTTGGAGATGTGATCGACCGTCTCCGTTCGCCCCCAAATTTTGGCCGAGCGCAGCCTGCGGGGCCTGGTGACGGGCGCCCTATTAACTCGTTTGATGGGCATCACTATTTTTCGCGTAAATGACAATTTACGATTTTCTCGGTTTTCGGTGTATGTTAGCCCACGGATTTTTGGAGATTCAATCGACCGCCTCCGTTTGGCCCCAAATTTTGGCTGTGCGCAGGCTGCGGGGCCTGGTGACGGGCGTCCTGTCATTTCTTTTGATCGGCATCACTATTTTTCAAACAAATGACAATTTACGATTTTCTCAATTTTCGGTGTATGTTAGCACACGGATTTTTCGAGATTCAATCGACCGCCTCCGTTCGGCCCCAAATTTTGGCTGTGCGCAGCCTGCAGGGCCTGGTGACGGGCGCCCTGTCATTTCTTTTGATCGGCATCACTATTTTTTGCAGAAATGACAATTTACGATTTTCTCGGTTTTCGGTGAATGTTAGCCCACGGATTTTTCAAGATTCGATCGACTGCCTCCGTTCGGCCCCAAATTTTAGCTGTGCGCAGCCTGCGGGGCCTGGTGACGGGCGCCCTGTCATTTCTTTTGATCGGCATCACTATTTTTTAAACAAATGACAATTTACGATTTTCTCGATTTTCGGTGTATGTTAGCCCACAGATTTTTCGAGATTCAATCGACCGCCTCCGTTCGGCCCCAAATTTTGGCTGTGCGCAGCCTGCGGGGCCTGGTGACGGGCGCCCTATCAACTCATTTGATGGGCATCACTATTTTTCGCATAGATGACAATTTACGATTTTCTCGGTTTTCGGTGTATGTTAGCCCACGGATTTTTGGAGATTCGATCGACCGCCTCCGTTCGGCCCCAAATTTTGGCTGTGCGTAGCCTGCGGGGCCTGGTGACGGGCGCCCTGTCATTTCTTTTGATCGGCATCACTATTTTTCAAACAAATGACAATTTACGATTTTCTCGATTTTCGGTGTATGTTAGCACACGGATTTTTCGAGATTCAATCCACCGCCTCCGTTCGGCCCCAAATTTTGGCTGTGCGCAGCCTGCGGGGCCTGGTGACGGGCGCCCTGTCATTTCTTTTGATCGGCATCACTACTTTTTGCACAAATGACAATTTACGATTTTCTCGGTTTTCGGTGTATGTTAGCCCACGGATTTTTCGAGATTCGATCGACCGCCTCCGTTCGGCCCCAAATTTTGGCTGTGCGCAGCCTGCGGGGCCTTGTGACGGGCGCCCTATCATTTCGTTTAATCGGCATCACTATTTTTCAAACAAATGACAATTTACGATTTTCTCGATTTTCGGTGTATGTTTGCCCACGGATTTTTGGAGATGTGATCGACCGTCTCCGTTTGGCCCCAAATTTTGGCTGTGCACAGCCTGCGGGGCCTGGTGACGGGCGCCCTATCATTTCGTTTGATCGGCATCACTATTTTTCGCATAAATGAGTATTTACGATTTTCTCGATTTTCGGTGTATGTTAGCCCACGGATTTTTGGAGATGTGATCGACCGTCTCTGTTTGGCCCCAAATTTTGGCTGTGCGCAGCCTGCGGGGCCTGGTGACGGGCGCCCTATCATTTCTTTTGATCGGCATCACTATTTTTTGCAGAAATGACAATTTACGATTTTCTCGGTTTTCGGTGAATGTTAGCCCACGGATTTTTCGAGATTCGATCGACCGCCTCCGTTCGGCCCTAAATTTTTGCTGTGCGTAGCCTGCGGGGCCTGGTGACGGGCGCCCTGTCATTTCTTTTGATCGGCATCACTATTTTTCAAACAAATGACAATTTACGATTTTCTCGATTTTCGGTGTATGTTAGCCCACGGATTTTTGGAGATGTGATCGACCGTCTCCGTTTGGCCCCAAATTTTGGCTGTGCGCAGCCTGCGGGGCCTAGTGACGGGTGCCCTATCATTTCGTTTGATCGGCATCACTATTTTTTGCATAAATGACAATTTACGATTTTCTCAATTTTCGGTGTATGTTAGCCCACGAATTTTTCGAGATTCAATCGACCGCCTCCGTTTGGCATCATATTTTGGCTGTGCGTAGCCTGCGGGGCCTGGTGACGGGCGCCCTATCATTTCTTTTGATCGGCATCACTATTTTTCAAACAAATGACAATTTACGATTTTCTCGATTTTCGGTGTATGTTAGCCCACGGATTTTTGGAGATGTGATCGACCGTCTCCGTTTGGCCCCAAATTTTGGCTGTGCAGCCTGCGGGGCCTGGTGACGGGCGCCCTATCATTTCGTTTGATCGGCATCACTATTTTTCGCATAAATGAGAATTTATGATTTTCTCGATTTTCGGTGTATGTTAGCACACGGATTTTTCGAGATTCAATCGACCGCCTCCGTTCGGCCCCAAATTTTGGCTGTGCGCAGCCTGCGGGGCCTGGTGACGGGCGCCCTATCATTTCGTTTGATCGGCATCACTATTTTTCGCATAAATGAGAATTTATGATTTTCTCGATTTTCGGTGTATGTTAGCACACGGATTTTTCGAGATTCAATCCACCGCCTCCGTTCGGCCCCAAATTTTGGCTGTACGCAGGCTGCGGGGCCTGGTGACGGGCGCCCTGTCATTTCTTTTGATCGGCATCACTATTTTTTGCAAAAATGACAATTTACGATTTTCTCGGTTTTCGGTGTATGTTAGCCCATGGATTTTTTGAGATTCGATCGACCGCCTCCGTTCGGCCCCAAATTTTGGCTGTGCGCAGCCTGCGGGGCCTGGTGACGGGCGCCCTATCATTTCGTTTGATCGGCATCACTATTTTTCAAACAAATGACAATTTACGATTTTCTCGATTTTCGGTGTATGTTTGCCCACGGATTTTTGGAGATGTGATCGACCGTCTCCGTTTGGCCCCAAATTTTGGCTGTGCGCAGCCTGCGGGGCCTAGTGACGGGCGCTCTATCAATTCGTTTGATCGGCATCACTATTTTTCGCATAAATGACAATTTACGATTTTCTCGGTTTTCGGTGAATGTTAGCCCACGGATTTCTGGAGATTTGATCGACCGCCTCCGTTCGCCCCCAAATTTTGGCCGTGCGCAGCCTGCGGGGCCTGGTGACGGGTGCCCTATCAACTCATTTGATGGGCATCACTATTTTTCGCATAGATGACAATTTACGATTTTCTCGGTTTTCGGTGTATGTTAGCCCACGAATTTTTGGAGATGTGATCGACCGTCTCCGTTTGGCCTCAAATTTTTGTTGTGCGGGGCCTGGTGACGGGCTCCCTATCATTTCGTTTGATCCGCTGTTACACCCCGTAAATTTCTAGCATATAGATGGCCTATTCGCGTGTTGGTTAAGAGTATTTGAAATACATACATGCTAGAAAAAGGCACGGGGAATGATTGGACAACCGGCAAGTCGGCGCGTCGCAAGGCAAAATGCGACTTATAAAACGCATTCCAGGAATGCGACTTATAAATCGCATTCCTGAAATGCGACTTATAAGTCGCATTCACTGAATGCGATTTATTGTTTCTATTATATATAAGCCCCACTTCGGTTTTAAATCAATTCACTACGGTAATCAGTAAGGAATCAGTATAGTACAGAAAGTGATCAGAATTTAGATAGTCCTATCATTTCGTTTGATCGGCATCACTATTTTTTGCATAAACGAGAATTTACGATTTTCGAGATTTTTGGTATGTGTTAGCTCTTTATTAACAAAATAAGAACTGCCGAGATGCAAGTCTTTTGATGAGATCTTACATAATGTTGTTAAAACTGTAATATAATCGACGGAAAAATAGTTTACTAGAGGCATATTATATAAATGATCATAACTTTGGGCTGGATTATCCGTTTTACGCGATTTTTTTTTCATTTTGTGTATTTTTTCGAGATCTATCTCGACAAACTGCCGAAAGGCGGTTTGGCCGAGCCATTTTTCTAAAATATGCCTCTATCGCACTCATTTCAACATATTTCCCAATATGGGTGATAATTTTAATTTAAAAACTGGTCCTAACGACCCACCACAACCGACACCACCATGGCAAGCGACCATGGTAGGCCAGCACTACCACCACTAATCTCTAGGATTTTATTTATATCATAAGGATAAGCATAGGTGTTTTAGTTTAAATTTTCTATCGCTGGGCATTCATCGATGGGCGTTGGGTCTCGACATAGGTTAGCATGTGACATCCGATGTCGTCCGGTCTGTCGAGACTAGCATAGTGCGCCTATGTTGCTAACTTTCAAACTTTTCAGTGCGTGTTAGCCCAGGGATTTCTGGATATTTGATCGACCGTCTCCGTTTGGCCCCAAATTTTGGCTGTGCACAGCCCGCGGGGCCTGGTGACGGGCGCCCTATCATTTCGTTCGATCGGCATCACTATTTTTCGCATAAATGAGAATTTACGATTTTCTCGATTTTCGGTGTATGTTAGCACACGGATTTTTCGAGATTCAATCGACCGTCTCCGTTCGGCCCCAAATTTTGGCTGTGCGCAGCCTGCGGGGCCTGGTGACGGGCGCCCTGTCATTTCTTTTGATCGGCATCACTATTTTTTGCAGAAATGACAATTTACGATTTTCTCGGTTTTCGGTGAATGTTAGCACACGAATTTCTGGAGATTTGATTGACCGTCTCCAATTGGCCCCAAATTTTGGTCGTGCGCAGCCTGCGGGGCCTGGTGACGGGCGCCCTATCAATTTGTTTGATCGGCATCACTATTTTTCACATAAATGACAATTTACGATTTTCCCGGTTTTCGGTGAATGTTAGCCCACGGATTTCTGGAGATTTGATCGACCGCCTCCGTTCGGGCCCAAATTTTTACCGTGCGTAGTCTGCGGGGCCTGGTGACGGGCGCCCTATCAACTTGTTTGATCGGCATCACTATTGTTTGCATAAATGAGAATTTACGATTTTCTCGATTTTCGGTGTGTGTTAGCCCACGGATTTTTGGAGATTTGATCGACCGCCTCCGTTTGGCCCCAAATTTTGGCCGTGCGCAGCCTGCGGGGCCTGGTGACGGGCGCCCTGTCATTTCGTTTGATCGGCATCACTATTTTTCGCATAAATGAGAATTTATGATTTTCTCAATTTTCGGTGTATGTTAGCCCACGGATTTTTCGAGATGTGATCGACCGTCTCCGTTTGGCCTCAAATTTTTGCTGTGCGCAGCCTGCGGGGCCTGGTGACGGGCGCCCTGTCATTTCGTTTGATCGGCATCACTATTTTTCAAATAAATGACAATTTACGATTTTCTCGATTTTCGGTGTATGTTAGCCCACGGATTTTTGGAGATGTGATCGACCGTCTCTGTTTGGCCCCAAATTTTGGCTGTGCGCAGCCTGCGGGGCCTAGCGACGGGCGCCCTATCATTTCGTTTGATCGGCATCACTATTTTTTGCATAAATAACAATTTACGATTTTCTCGGTTTTCGGTGAATGTTAGCCCACGGATTTCTGGAGATTTGATCGACCGCCTCCGTTCGCCCCCAAATTTTGGCCGTGCGCAGCCTGCGGGGCCTGGTGACGGGCGCCCTATCAACTCGTTTGATGGGCATCACTATTTTTCGCATAAATGACAATTTACGATTTTCTCGGTTTTCGGTGTATGTTAGCCCACGGATTTTTGGAGATGTGATCGACCGTCTCCGTTCGCCCCCAAATTTTGGCCGTGCGCAGCCTGCGGGGCCTGGTGACAGGCGCCCTATTAACTCGTTTGATGGGCATCACTATTTTTCGCGTAAATGACAATTTACGATTTTCTCGGTTTTCGGTGTATGTTAGCCCACGGATTTTTGGAGATTCAATCGACCGCCTCCGTTTGGCCCAAATTTTGGCTGTGCGCAGGCTGCGGGGCCTGGTGACGGGCGCCCTATTAACTCGTTTGATGGGCATCACTATTTTTCGCGTAAATGACAATTTACGATTTTCTCGGTTTTCGGTGTATGTTAGCCCACGGATTTTTGGAGATTCAATCGACCGCCTCCGTTTGGCCCAAATTTTGGCTGTGCGCAGGCTGCGGGGCCTGGTGACGGGCGCCCTGTCATTTCTTTTGATCGGCATCACTATTTTTCAAACAAATGACAATTTACGATTTTCTCGATTTTCGGTGTATGTTAGCACACGGATTTTTCGAGATTCAATCGACCGCCTCCGTTCGGCCCCAAATTTTGGCTGTGCGCAGCCTGCAGGGCCTGGTGACGGGCGCCCTGTCATTTCTTTTGATCGGCATCACTATTTTTTGCAGAAATGACAATTTACGATTTTCTCGGTTTTCGGTGAATGTTAGCCCACGGATTTTTCGAGATTCGATCGACTGCCTCCGTTCGGCCCCAAATTTTAGCTGTGCGCAGCCTGCGGGGCCTGGTGACGGGCGCCCTGTCATTTCTTTTGATCGGCATCACTATTTTTCAAACAAATGACAATTTATGATTTTCTCAATTTTCGGTGTATGTTAGCCCACAGATTTTTCGAGATTCAATCGATCGCCTCCGTTCGTCCCCAAATTTTGGCTGTGCGCAACCTGCGGGGCCTGGTGACGGGCGCCCTATCAACTCATTTGATGGGCATCACTATTTTTCGCATAGATGACAATTTACGATTTTCTCGGTTTTTGGTGTATGTTAGCCCACGGATTTTTGGAGATTCGATCGACCGCCTCCGTTCGGCCCCAAATTTTGGCTGTGCGTAGCCTCCGGGGCCTGGTGACGGGCGCCCTGTCATTTCTTTTGATCGGCATCACTATTTTTCAAACAAATGACAATTTACGATTTTCTCGATTTTCGGTGTATGTTAGCACACGGATTTTTCGAGATTCAATCCACCGCCTCCGTTCGGCCCCAAATTTTGGCTGTGCGCAGCCTGCGGGGCCTGGTGACGGGCGCCCTGTCATTTCTTTTGATCGGCATCACTACTTTTTGCACAAATGACAATTTACGATTTTCTCGGTTTTCGGTGTATGTTAGCCCACGGATTTTTCGAGATTCGATCGACCGCCTCCGTTCGGCCCCAAATTTTGGCTGTGCGCAGCCTGCGGGGCCTTGTGACGGGCGCCCTATCATTTCGTTTGATCGGCATCACTATTTTTCAAACAAATGACAATTTACGATTTTCTCGATTTTCGGTGTATGTTTGCCCACGGATTTTTGGAGATGTGATCGACCGTCTCCATTTGGCCCCAAATTTTGGCTGTGCGCAGCCTGCGGGGCCTGGTGACGGGCGCCCTATCATTTCGTTTGATCGGCATCACTATTTTTCGCATAAATGAGTATTTACGATTTTCTCGATTTTCGGTGTATGTTAGCCCACGAATTTTTGGAGATGTGATCGACCGTCTCTGTTTGGCCCCAAATTTTGGCTGTGCGCAGCCTGCGGGGCCTAGTGACGGGCGCCCTATCATTTCTTTTGATCGGCATCACTATTTTTTGCAGAAATGACAATTTACGATTTTCTCGGTTTTCGGTGAATGTTAGCCCACGGATTTTTCGAGATTCGATCGACCGCCTCCGTTCGGCCCCAAATTTTTGCTGTGCGCAGCCTGCGGGGCCTGGTGACGGGCGCCCTGTCATTTCTTTTGATCGGCATCACTATTTTTCAAACAAATGACAATTTACGATTTTCTCGATTTTCGGTGTATGTTAGCCCACGGATTTTTGGAGATGTGATCGACCGTCTCCATTTGGCCCCAAATTTTGGCTGTGCGCAGCCTGCGGGGCCTAGTGACGGGCGCCCTATCATTTCGTTTGATCGGCATCACTATTTTTTGCATAAATGACAATTTATGATTTTCTCAATTTTCGGTGTATGTTAGCCCACGAATTTTTCGAGATTCAATCGACCGCCTCCGTTTGGCATCATATTTTGGCTGTGCGCAGCCTGCGGGGCCTGGTGACGGGCGCCCTATCATTTCTTTTGATCGGCATCACTATTTTTCAAACAAATGACAATTTACGATTTTCTCGATTTTCGGTGTATGTTAGCCCACGGATTTTTGGAGATGTGATCGACCGTCTCCGTTTGGCCCCAAATTTTGGCTGTGCGCAGCCTGCGGGGCCTGGTGACGGGCGTCCTATCATTTCGTTTGATCGGCATCACTATTTTTCGCATAAATGAGAATTTATGATTTTCTCGATTTTCGGTGTATGTGAGCACACGGATTTTTCGAGATTCAATCGACCGCCTCCGTTCGGCCCCAAATTTTGGCTGTGCGCAGCCTGCAGGGCCTAGTGATGGGCGCCCTATCATTTCGTTTGATCAGCATCACTATTTTTCGCATAAATGAGAATTTATGATTTTCTCGATTTTCGGTGTATGTTAGCACACGGATTTTTCGAGATTCAATCCACCGCCTCCGTTCGTCCCAAATTTTGGCTGTGCGCAGCCTGCGGGGCCTGGTGACGGGCGCCCTGTCATTTCTTTTGATCGGCATCACTATTTTTTGCAAAAATGACAATTTACGATTTTCTCGGTTTTCGGTGTATGTTAGCCCATGGATTTTTTGAGATTCGATCGACCGCCTCCGTTCGGCCCCAAATTTTGGTTGTGCGCAGCCTGCGGGGCCTGGTGACGGGCGCCCTATCATTACGTTTGATCGGCATCACTATTTTTCAAACAAATGACAATTTACGATTTTCTCGATTTTCGGTGTATGTTTGCCCACGGATTTTTGGAGATGTGATCGACCGTCTCCGTTTGGCCCCAAATTTTGGCTGTGCGCAGCCTGCGGGGCCTAGTGACGGGTGCTCTATCAATTCATTTGATCGGCATCACTATTTTTCGCATAAATGACAATTTACGATTTTCTCGGTTTTCGGTGAATGTTAGCCCACGGATTTCTGGAGATTTGATCGACCGCCTCCATTCGCCCCCAAATTTTGGCTGTGCGCAGCCTGCGGGGCCTGGTGACGGGTTCCCTATCAACTCATTTGATGGGCATCACTATTTTTCGCATAGATGACAATTTACGATTTTCTCAGTTTTCGGTGTATGTTAGCCCACGGATTTTTGGAGATGTGATCGACCGTCTCCGTTTGGCCTCAAATTTTTGTTGTACGGGGCCTGGTGACGGGCGCCCTATCATTTCGTTTGATCCGCTGTTACACCCCGTAAATTTCTAGCATATAGATGGCCTATTCGCGTGTTGGTTAAGAGTATTTGAAATACATACATGCTAGAAAAAGGCACGGGGAATGATTGGACAACCGGCAAGTCGGCGCGTCGCAAGGCAAAATGCGACTTATAAAACGCATTCCAGGAATGCGACTTATAAATCGCATTCCTGAAATGAGACTTATAAGTCGCATTCACTGAATGCGATTTATTGTTTCTATTATATATAAGCCCCACTTCGGTTTTAAATCAATTCATTACGGTAATCAGTAAGGAATCAGTATAGTACAGAAAGTGATCAGAATTTAGATAGTCCTATCATTTCGTTTGATCGGCATCACTATTTTTTGCATAAACGAGAATTTACGATTTTCGCGATTTTTGGTATGTGTTAGCTCTTTATTAACAAAATAAGAACTACCGAGATGCAAGTCTTTTGATGAGATCTTACATAATGTTGTTAAAACTGTAATATAGTCGACGGAAAAATAGTTTATTAGAGGCATATTATATAAATGATCATAACTTTGGGCTGGATTATCCGTTTTACGCGATTTGTTTTTTCATTTTGTGTATTTTTTCGAGATCTATCTCGACAAACAGCCGAAAGGCGGTTTGGCCGAGCCATTTTTCTAAAATATGCCTCTATCGCACTCATTTCAATATATTTCCCAATATGGGTGACAATTTTAATTTAAAAACTGGTCCTAACGACCCACCACAACCGACACCACCATGGCAAGCGACCATGGTAGGCCAGCACTACCACCACTAATCTCTAGGATTTTATTTATATCATAAGGATAAGCATAGGTGTTTTAGTTTAAATTTTCTATCGCTGGGCATTCATCGATGGGCGTTGGGTCTCGACATAGGTTAGCATGTGACATCCGATGTCGTCCGGTCTGTCGAGACTAGCATAGTGCGCCTGTGTTGCTAACTTTCAAACTTTTCAGTGCGTGTTAGCCCAGGGATTTCTGGATATTTGATCGACCGCCTCCGTTCGGCCCCAAATTTTGGCTGTGCACAGCCCGCGGGGCCTGGTGACGGGCGCCCTATCATTTCGTTCGATCGGCATCACTATTTTTCGCATAAATGAGAATTTACGATTTTCTCGATTTTCGGTGTATGTTAGCACACGGATTTTTCGAGATTCAATCGACCGTCTCCGTTCGGCCCCAAATTTTGGCTGTGCGCAGCCTGCGGGGCCTGGTGACGGGCGCCCTGTCATTTCTTTTGATCGGCATCACTATTTTTTGCAGAAATGACAATTTACGATTTTCTCGGTTTTCGGTGAATGTTAGCACACGAATTTCTGGAGATTTGATTGACCGTCTCCAATTGGCCCCAAATTTTGGCCGTGCGCAGCCTGCGGGGCCTGGTGACGGGCGCCCTATCAATTTGTTTGATCGGCATCACTATTTTTCACATAAATGACAATTTACGATTTTCCCGGTTTTCGGTGAATGTTAGCCCACGGATTTCTGGAGATTTGATCGACCGCCTCCGTTCGGGCCCAAATTTTTACCGTGCGTAGTCTGCGGGGCCTGGTGACGGGCGCCCTATCAACTTGTTTGATCGGCATCACTATTGTTTGCATAAATGAGAATTTACGATTTTCTCGATTTTCGGTGTGTGTTAGCCCACGGATTTTTGGAGATTTGATCGACCGCCTCCGTTTGGCCCCAAATTTTGGCCGTGCGCAGCCTGCGGGGCCTGGTGACGGGCGCCCTGTCATTTCGTTTGATCGGCATCACTATTTTTCGCATAAATGAGAATTTATGATTTTCTCAATTTTCGGTGTATGTTAGCCCACGGATTTTTCGAGATTCAATCGACCGCCTCCGTTCGGCCCCAAATTTTGGCTGTGCGCAGCCTGCGGGGCCTGGTGACGGGCGCCCTGTCATTTCGTTTGATCCGCTGTTACACCCCGTAAATTTCTAGCATATAGATGGCCTATTCGCGTGTTGGTTAAGAGTATTTGAAATACATACATGCTAGAAAAAGGCACGGGGAAAGATTGGACAAGCGGCAAGTCGGCGCGTCGCAAGGCAAAATGCGACTTATAAAACGCATTCCAGGAATGCGACTTATAAAACGCATTCCAAGAATGCGACTTATGAAATGCATTCTAGGAATACGACTTATAAATCGTATTTGTAAAATGCGACTTATAAATCGCATTCCTGAAATGCGACTTATAAGTCGCATTCACTGAATGCGATTTATTGTTTCTATTATATGTAAGCCCCACTTCGGTTTTAAATCAATTCATTACGGTAATCAGTAAGGAATCAGTATAGTACAGAAAGTGATCAGAATTTAGATAGTCCTATCATTTCGTTTGATCGGCATCACTATTTTTTGCATAAACGAGAATTTACGATTTTCGAGATTTTTGGTATGTGTTAGCTCTTTATTAACAAAATAAGAACTGCCGAGATGCAAGTCTTTTGATGAGATCTTACATAATGTTGTTAAAACTGTAATATAATCGACGGAAAAATAGTTTACTAGAGGCATATTATATAAATGATCATAACTTTGGGCTGGATTATCCGTTTTACGCGATTTTTTTTTTCATTTTGTGTATTTTTTCGAGATCTATCTCGACAAACGGCCGAAAGGCGGTTTGGCCGAGCCATTTTTCTAAAATATGCCTCTATCGCACTCATTTCAACATATTTCCCAATATGGGTGACAATTTTAATTTAAAAACTGGTCCTAACGACCCACCACAACCGACACCACCATGGCATGCGACCATGGTAGGCCAGCACTACCACCACTAATCTCTAGGATTTTATTTATATCATAAGGATAAACATAGGTGTTTTAGTTTAAATTTTCTATCGCTGGGCATTCATCGATGGGCGTTGGGTCTCGACATAGGTTAGCATGTGACATCCGATGTCGTCCGGTCTGTCGAGACTAGCATAGTGCGCCTATGTTGCTAACTTTCAAACTTTTCAGTGCGTGTTAGCCTAGGGATTTCTGGATATTTGATCGACCGCCTCCGTTCGGCCCCAAATTTTGGCTGTGCACAGCCCGCGGGGCCTGGTGACGGGCGCCCTATCATTTCGTTCGATCGGCATCACTATTTTTCGCATAAATGAGAATTTACGATTTTCTCGATTTTCGGTGTATGTTAGCACACGGATTTTTCGAGATTCAATCGACCGTCTCCGTTCGGCCCCAAATTTTGGCTGTGCGCAGCCTGCGGGGCCTGGTGACGGGCACCCTGTCATTTCTTTTGATCGGCATCACTATATTTTGCAGAAATGACAATTTACGATTTTCTCGGTTTTCGGTGAATGTTAGCACACGAATTTCTGGAGATTTGATCGACCGTCTCCAATTGGCCCCAAATTTTGGCCGTGCGCAGCCTGCGGGGCCTGGTGACGGGTGCCCTATCAATTTGTTTGATCGGCATCACTATTTTTCGCATAAATGACAATTTACGATTTTCCCGGTTTTCGGTGAATGTTAGCCCACGGATTTCTGGAGATTTGATCGACCGCCTCCGTTCGGGCCCAAATTTTTACCGTGCGTAGCCTGGTGACGGGCGCCCTATCAACTCGTTTGATCGGCATCACTATTTTTTGCATAAATGAGAATTTACGATTTTCTCGACTTTCGGTGTGTGTTAGCCCACGGATTTTTGGAGATTTGATCGACCGCCTCCGTTTGGCCCCAAATTTTGGCCGTGCGCAGCCTGCGGGGCCTGGTGACGGGCGCCCTGTCATTTCGTTTGATCGGCATCACTATTTTTCGCATAAATGAGAATTTATGATTTTCTCAATTTTCGGTGTATGTTAGCCCACGGATTTTTCGAGATTCAATCGACCACCTCTGTTCGGCCCCAAATTTTGGCTGTGCGCAGCCTGTGGGGCCTGGTGACGGGCGCCCTGTCATTTCGTTTGATCTGCTGTTACACCCCGTAAATTTCTAGCATATAGATGGCCTATTCGCGTGTTGGTTAAGAGTATTTGAAATACATACATGCTAGAAAAAGGCACGGGGAAAGATCGGACAAGCGGCAAGTCGGCGCGTCGCAAGGCAAAATGCGACTTATAAAACGCATTCCAGGAATGCGACTTATAAAACGCATTCCAAGAATGCGACTTATGAAATGCATTCTAGGAATACGACTTATAAATCATATTCCTAAAATGCGACTTATAAATCGCATTCACTGAATGCGATTTATTGTTTCTATTATATGTAAGCCCCACTTCGGTTTTAAATCAATTCATTACGGTAATCAGTAAGGAATCAGTATAGTACAGAAAGTGATCAGAATTTAGATAGTCCTATCATTTCGTTTGATCGGCATCACTATTTTTTGCATAAACGAGAATTTACGATTTTCGAGATTTTTGGTATGTGTTAGCTCTTTATTAACAAAATAAGAACTGCCGAGATGTAAGTCTTTTGATGAGATCTTACATAATGTTGTTAAAACTGTAATATAATCGACGGAAAAATAGTTTACTAGAGGCATATTATATAAATGATCATAACTTTGGGCTGGATTATCCGTTTTACGCGATTTTTTTTTTCATTTTGTGTATTTTTTCGAGATCTATCTCGACAAACGGCCGAAAGGCGGTTTGGCCGAGCCAGTTTTCTAAAATATGCCTCTATCGCACTCATTTCAACATATTTCCCAATATGGGTGACAATTTTAATTTAAAAACTGGTCCTAACGACCCACCACAACCGACACCACCATGGCAAGCGACCATGGTAGGCCAGCACTACCACCACTAATCTCTAGGATTTTATTTATATCATAAGGATAAGCATAGGTGTTTTAGTTTAAATTTTCTATCGCTGGGCATTCATCGATGGGCGTTGGGTCTCTCGACATAGGTTAGCATGTGACATCCGATGTCGTCCGGTCTGTCGAGACTAGCATAGTGCGCCTATGTTGCTAACTTTCAAACTTTTCAGTGCGTGTTAGCCAGGGATTTCTGGATATTTGATCGACCGCCTCCGTTCGGCCCCAAATTTTGGCTGTGCACAGCCCGCGGGGCCTGGTGACGGGCGCCCTATCATTTCGTTCGATCGGCATCACTATTTTTCGCATAAATGAGAATTTACGATTTTCTCGATTTTCGGTATCTGTTAGCACACGGATTTTTCGAGATTCAATCGACCGTCTCCGTTCGGCCCCAAATTTTGGCTGTGCGCAGCCTGCGGGGCCTGGTGACGGGCGCCCTGTCATTTCTTTTGATCGGCATCACTATTTTTTGCAGAAATGACAATTTATGATTTTCTCGGTTTTCGGTGAATGTTAGCACACGAATTTCTGGAGATTTGATCGACCGTCTCCAATTGGCCCCAAATTTTGGCCGTGCGCAGCCTGCGGGGCCTGGTGACGGGCGCCCTATCAATTTGTTTGATCGGCATCACTATTTTTCGCATAAATGACAATTTACGATTTTCCCGGTTTTCGGTGAATGTTAGCCCACGGATTTCTGGAGATTTGATCGACCGCCTCCGTTCGGGCCCAAATTTTTACCGTGCGTAGCCTGCGGGGCCTGGTGACGGGCGCCCTATCAACTCGTTTGATTGGCATCACTATTTTTTGCATAAATGAGAATTTACGATTTTCTCGATTTTCGGTGTGTGTTAGCCCACGGATTTTTGGAGATTTGATCGACCGCCTCCGTTTGGCCCCAAATTTTGGCCGTGCGCAGCCTGCGGGGCCTGGTGACGGGCGCCCTGTCATTTCGTTTGATCGGCATCACTATTTTTCGCATAAATGAGAATTTATGATTTTCTCAATTTTCGGTGTATGTTAGCCCACGGATTTTTCGAGATTCAATCGACCGCCTCCGTTCGGCCCCAAATTTTGGCTGTGCGCAGCCTGCGGGGCCTGGTGACGGGCGCCCTGTCATTTCGTTTGATCCGCTGTTACACCCCGTAAATTTCTAGCATATAGATGGCCTATTCGCGTGTTGGTTAAGAGTATTTGAAATACATACATGCTAGAAAAAGGCACGGGGAAAGATTGGACAAGCGGCAAGTCGGCGCGTCGCAAGGCAAAATGCGACTTATAAAACGCATTCCAGGAATGCGACTTATAAAACGCATTCCAAGAATGCGACTTATGGAATGCATTCTAGGAATGCGACTTATAAATCGCATTCCTAAAATGCGACTTATAAATCGCATTCCTGAAATGCGACTTATAAGTCGCATTCACTGAATGCGATTTATTGTTTCTATTATATGTAAGCCCCACTTCGGTTTTAAATCAATTCATTACGGTAATCAGTAAGGAATCAGCATAGTACAGAAAGTGATCAGAATTTAGATAGTCCTATCATTTCGTTTGATCGGCATCACTATTTTTTGCATAAACGAGAATTTACGATTTTCGAGATTTTTGGTATGTGTTAGCTCTTTATTAACAAAATAAGAACTGCCGAGATGCAAGTCTTTTGATGAGATCTTACATAATGTTGTTAAAACTGTAATATAATCGACGGAAAAATAGTTTACTAGAGGCATATTATATAAATGATCATAACTTTGGGCTGGATTATCCGTTTTACGCGATTTTTTTTTTCATTTTGTGTATTTTTTCGAGATCTATCTCGACAAACGGCCGAAAGGCGGTTTGGCCGAGCCATTTTTCTAAAATATGCCTCTATCGCACTCATTTCAACATATTTCCCAATATGGTTGACAATTTTAATTTAAAAACTGGTCCTAACGACCCACCACAACCGACACCACCATGGCAAGCGACCATGGTAGGCCAGCACTACCACCACTAATCTCTAGGATTTTATTTATATCATAAGGATAAGCATAGGTGTTTTAGTTTAAATTTTCTATCGCTGGGCATTCATCGATGGGCGTTGGGTCTCTCGACATAGGTTAGCATGTGACATCCGATGTCGTCCGGTCTGTCGAGACTAGCATAGTGCGCCTATGTTGCTAACTTTCAAACTTTTCAGTGCGTGTTAGCCCAGGGATTTCTGGATATTTGATCGACCGCCTCCGTTCGGCCCCAAATTTTGGCTGTGCACAGCCCGCGGGGCCTGGTGACGGGCGCCCTATCATTTCGTTCGATCGGCATCACTATTTTTCGCATAAATGAGAATTTACGATTTTCTCGATTTTCGGTGTATGTTAGCACACGGATTTTTCGAGATTCAATCGACCGTCTCCGTTCGGCCCCAAATTTTGGCTGTGCGCAGCCTGCGGGGCCTGGTGACGGGCGCCCTGTCATTTCTTTTGATCGGCATCACTATTTTTTGCAGAAATGACAATTTACGATTTTCTCGGTTTTCGGTGAATGTTAGCACACGAATTTCTAGAGATTTGATCGACCGTCTCCAATTGGCCCCAAATTTTGGCCGTGCGCAGCCTGCGGGGCCTGGTGACGGGCGCCCTATCAATTTGTTTGATCGGCATCACTATTTTTCGCATAAATGACAATTTACGATTTTCCCAGTTTTCGGTGAATGTTAGCCCACGGATTTCTGGAGATTTGATCGACCGCCTCCGTTCGGGCCCAAATTTTTACCGTGCGTAGCCTGCGGGGCCTGGTGACGGGCGCCCTATCAACTCGTTTGATTGGCATCACTATTTTTTGCATAAATGAGAATTTACGATTTTCTCGATTTTCGGTGTGTGTTAGCCCACGGATTTTTGGAGATTTGATCGACCGCCTCCGTTTGGCCCCAAATTTTGGCCGTGCGCAGCCTGCGGGGCCTGGTGACGGGCGCCCTGTCATTTCGTTTGATCGGCATCACTATTTTTCGCATAAATGAGAATTTATGATTTTCTCAATTTTCGGTGTATGTTAGCCCACGGATTTTTTGAGATTCAATCGACCGCCTCCGTTCGGCCCCAAATTTTGGCTTTGCGCAGCCTGCGGGGCCTGGTTACGGGCGCCCTGTCATTTCGTTTGATCCGCTGTTACACCCCGTAAATTTCTAGCATATAGATGGCCTATTCGCGTGTTGGTTAAGAGTATTTGAAATACATACATGCTAGAAAAAGGCACGGGGAAAGATTGGACAAGCGGCAAGTCGGCGCGTCGCAAGGCAAAATGCGACTTATAAAACGCATTCCAGGAATGCGACTTATAAAACGCATTCCAAGAATGCGACTTATGGAATGCATTCTAGGAATGCGACTTATAAATCGTATTCCTAAAATGCGACTTATAAATCGCATTCCTGAAATGCGACTTATAAGTCGCATTCACTGAATGCGTTTATTGTTTCTATTATATGTAAGCCCCACTTCGGTTTTAAATCAATTCATTACGGTAATCAGTAAGGAATCAGTATAGTACAGAAAGTGATCAGAATTTAGATAGTCCTATCATTTCGTTTGATCGGCATCACTATTTTTTGCATAAACGAGAATTTACGATTTTCGAGATTTTTGGTATGTGTTAGCTCTTTATTAACAAAATAAGAACTGCCGAGATGCAAGTCTTTTGATGAGATCTTACATAATGTTGTTAAAACTGTAATATAATCGACGGAAAAATAGTTTACTAGAGGCATATTATATAAATGATCATAACTTTGGGCTGGATTATCCGTTTTACGCGATTTTTTTTTATTTTGTGTATTTTTTCGAGATCTATCTCGACAAACCGCCGAAAGGCGGTTTGGCCGAGCCATTTTTCTAAAATATGCCTCTATCGCACTCATTTCAACATATTTCCCAATATGGGTGACAATTTTAATTTAAAAACTGGTCCTAACGACCCACCACAACCGACACCACCATGGCAAGCGACCATGGTAGGCCAGCACTACCACCACTAATCTCTAGGATTTTATTTATATCATAAGGATAAGCATAGGTGTTTTAGTTTAAATTTTCTATCGCTGGGCATTCATCGATGGGCGTTGGGTCTCGACATAGGTTAGCATGTGACATCCGATGTCGTCCGGTCTGTCGAGACTAGCATAGTGCGCCTATGTTGCTAACTTTCAAACTTTTCAGTGCGTGTTAGCCCAGGGATTTCTGGATATTTGATCGACCGCCTCCGTTCGGCCCCAAATTTTGGCTGTGCACAGCCCGCGGGGCCTGGTGACGGGCGCCCTATCATTTCGTTTGATCGGCATCACTATTTTTCGCATAAATGAGAATTTACGATTTTCTCGATTTTCGGTGTATGTTAGCACACGGATTTTTCGAGATTCAATCGACCGTCTCCGTTCGGCCCCAAATTTTGGCTGTGCGCAGCCTGCGGGGCCTGGTGGCGGGCGCCCTGTCATTTCTTTTGATCGGCATCACTATATTTTGCAGAAATGACAATTTACGATTTTCTCGGTTTTCGGTGAATGTTAGCACACGAATTTCTGGAGATTTGATCGACCGTCTCCAATTGGCCCCAAATTTTGGCCGTGCGCAGCCTGCGGGGCCTGGTGACGGGCGCCCTATCAATTTGTTTGATCGGCATCACTATTTTTCGCATAAATGACAATTTACGATTTTCCCGGTTTTCGGTGAATGTTAGCCCACGGATTTCTGGAGATTTGATCGACCGCCTCCGTTCGGGCCCAAATTTTTACCGTGCGTAGCCTGGTGACGGGCGCCCTATCAACTCGTTTGATCGGCATCACTATTTTTTGCATAAATGAGAATTTACGATTTTCTCGATTTTCGGTGTGTGTTAGCCCACGGATTTTTGGAGATTTGATCGACCGCCTCCGTTTGGCCCCAAATTTTGGCCGTGCGCAGCCTGCGGGGCCTGGTGACGGGCGCCCTGTCATTTCGTTTGATCGGCATCACTATTTTTCGCATAAATGAGAATTTATGATTTTCTCAATTTTCGGTGTATGTTAGCCCACGGATTTTTCGAGATTCAATCGACCACCTCCGTTCGGCCCCATATTTTGGCTGTGCGCAGCCTGCGGGGCCTGGTGACGGGCGCCCTGTCATTTCGTTTGATCCGCTGTTACACCCCGTAAATTTCTAGCATATAGATGGCCTATTCGCGTGTTGGTTAAGAGTATTTGAAATACATACATGCTAGAAAAAGGCACGGGGAAAGATTGGACAAGCGGCAAGTCGGCGCGTCGCAAGGCAAAATGCGACTTATAAAACGCATTCCAGGAATGCGACTTATAAAACGCATTCCAAGAATGCGACTTATGGAATGCATTCTAGGAATGCGACTTATAAATCGTATTCCTAAAATGCGACTTATAAATCGCATTCCTGAAATGCGACTTATAAGTCGCATTCACTGAATGCGATTTATTGTTTCTATTATATGTAAGCCCCACTTCGGTTTTAAATCAATTCATTACGGTAATCAGTAAGGAATCAGCATAGTACAGAAAGTGATCAGAATTTAGATAGTCCTATCATTTCGTTTGATCGGCATCACTATTTTTTGCATAAACGAGAATTTACGATTTTCGAGATTTTTGGTATGTGTTAGCTCTTTATTAACAAAATAAGAACTGCCGAGATGTAAGTCTTTTGATGAGATCTTACATAATGTTGTTAAAACTGTAATATAATCGACGGAAAAATAGTTTACTAGAGGCATATTATATAAATGATCATAACTTTGGGCTGGATTATCCGTTTTACGCGATTTTTTTTTTCATTTTGTGTATTTTTTCGAGATCTATCTCGACAAACTGCCAAAAGGAGGTTTGGCCGAGCCATTTTTCTAAAATATGCCTCTATCGCACTCATTTCAACATATTTCCCAATATGGGTGACAATTTTAATTTAAAAACTGGTCCTAACGACCCACCACAACCGACACCACCATGGCAAGCGACCATGGTAGGCCAGCACTACCACCACTAATCTCTAGGATTTTATTTATATCATAAGGATAAACATAGGTGTTTTAGTTTAAATTTTCTATCGCTGGGCATTCATCGATGGGCGTTGGGTCTCGACATAGGTTAGCATGTGACATCCGATGTCGTCCGGTCTGTCGAGACTAGCATAGTGCGCCTATGTTGCTAACTTTCAAACTTTTCAGTGCGTGTTAGCCAGGGATTTCTGGATATTTGATCGACCGCCTCCGTTCGGCCCCAAATTTTGGCTGTGCACAGCCCGCGGGGCCTGGCGACGGGCGCCCTATCATTTCGTTCGATCGGCATCACTATTTTTCGCATAAATGAGAATTTACGATTTTCTCGATTTTCGGTGTATGTTAGCACACGGATTTTTCGAGATTCAATCGACCGTCTCCGTTCGGCCCCAAATTTTGGCTGTGCGCAGCCTGCGGGGCCTGGTGACGGGCGCCCTGTCATTTCTTTTGATCGGCATCACTATATTTTGCAGAAATGACAATTTACGATTTTCTCGGTTTTCGGTGAATGTTAGCACACGAATTTCTGGAGATTTGATCGACCGTCTCCAATTGGCCCCAAATTTTGGCCGTGCGCAGCCTGCGGGGCCTGGTGACGGGCGCCCTATCAATTTGTTTGATCGGCATCACTATTTTTCGCATAAATGACAATTTACGATTTTCCCGGTTTTCGGTGAATGTTAGCCCACGGATTTCTGGAGATTTGATCGACCGCCTCCGTTCGGGCCCAAATTTTTACCGTGCGTAGCCTGGTGACGGGCGCCCTATCAACTCGTTTGATCGGCATCACTATTTTTTGCATAAATGAGAATTTACGATTTTCTCGATTTTCGGTGTCTGTTAGCCCACGGATTTTTGGAGATTTGATCGACCGCCTCCGTTTGGCCCCAAATTTTGGCTGTGCGCAGCCTGCGGGGCCTGGTGACGGGTGCCCTGTCATTTCTTTTGATCGGCATCACTATTTTTTGCAGAAATGACAATTTACGATTTTCTCGGTTTTCGGTGAATGTTAGCACACGAATTTCTGGAGATTTGATCGACCGTCTCCAATTGGCCCCAAATTTTGGCCGTGCGCAGCCTGCGGGGCCTGGTGACGGGCGCCCTATCAATTTGTTTGATCGGCATCACTATTTTTCGCATAAATGACAATTTACGATTTTCCCGGTTTTCGATGAATGTTAGCCCACGGATTTCTGGAGATTTGATCGACCGCCTCCGTTCGGGCCCAAATTTTTACCGTGCGTAGCCTGGTGACGGGCGCCCTATCAACTCGTTTGATCGGCATCACTATTTTTTACATAAATGAGAATTTATGATTTTCTCGATTTTCGGTGTGTGTTAGCCCACAGATTTTTGGAGATTTGATCGACCGCCTCCGTTTGGCCCCAAATTTTGGCCGTGCGCAGCCTGCGGGGCCTGGTGACGGGCGCCCTGTCATTTCGTTTGATCGGCATCACTATTTTTCGCATAAATGAGAATTTATGATTTTCTCAATTTTCGGTGTATGTTAGCCCACGGATTTTTCGAGATTCAATCGACCGCCTCCGTTCGGCCCCAAATTTTGGCTGTGCGCAGCCTGCGGGGCCTGGTGACGGGCGCCCTGTCATTTCGTTTGATCCGCTGTTACACCCCGTAAATTTCTAGCATATAGATGGCCTATTCGCGTGTTGGTTAAGAGTATTTGAAATACATACATGCTAGAAAAAGGCACGGGGAAAGATTGGACAAGCGGCAAGTCGGCGCGTCGCAAGGCAAAATGCGACTTATAAAACGCATTCCAGGAATGCGACTTATAAAACGCATTCCAAGAATGCGACTTATGAAATGCATTCTAGGAATACGACTTATAAATCGTATTCCTAAAATGCGGCTTATAAATCGCATTCCTAAAATGCGACTTATAAGTCGCATTCACTGAATGCGTTTATTGTTTCTATTATATGTAAGCCCCACTTCGGTTTTAAATCAATTCATTACGGTAATCAGTAAGGAATCAGTATAGTACAGAAAGTGATCAGAATTTAGATAGTCCTATCATTTCGTTTGATCGGCATCACTATTTTTTGCATAAACGAGAATTTATGATTTTCGAGATTTTTGGTATGTGTTAGCTCTTTATTAACAAAATAAGAACTGCCGAGATGCAAGTCTTTTGATGAGATCTTACATAATGTTGTTAAAACTGTAATATAATCGACGGAAAAATAGTTTACTAGAGGCATATTATATAAATGATCATAACTTTGGGCTGGATTATCCGTTTTACGCGATTTTTTTTTATTTTGTGTATTTTTTCGAGATCTATCTCGACAAACCGCCGAAAGGCGGTTTGGCCGAGCCATTTTTCTAAAATATGCCTCTATCGCACTCATTTCAACATATTTCCCAATATGGGTGACAATTTAATTTAAAAACTGGTCCTAACGACCCACCACAACCGACACCACCATGGCAAGCGACCATGGTAGGCCAGCACTACCACCACTAATCTCTAGGATTTTATTTATATCATAAGGATAAACATAGGTGTTTTAGTTTAAATTTTCTATCGCTGGGCATTCATCGATGGGCTTTGGGTCTCGACATAGGTTAGCATGTGACATCCGATGTCGTCCGGTCTATCGAGACTAGCATAGTGCGCCTATGTTGCTAACTTTCAAACTTTTCAGTGCGTGTTAGCCCAGGGATTTCTGGATATTTGATCGACCGCCTCCGTTCGGCCCCAAATTTTGGCTGTGCACAGCCCGCGGGGCCTGGTGACGGGCGCCCTATCATTTCGTTCGATCGGCATCACTATTTTTCGCATAAATGAGAATTTACGATTTTCTCAATTTTCGGTGTATGTTAGCACACGGATTTTTCGAGATTCAATCGACCGTCTCCGTTCGGCCCCAAATTTTGGCTGTGCGCAGCCTGCGGGGCCTGGTGACGGGCGCCCTGTCATTTCTTTTGATCGGCATCACTATATTTTGCAGAAATGACAATTTACGATTTTCTCGGTTTTCGGTGAATGTTAGCACACGAATTTCTGGAGATTTGATCGACCGTCTCCAATTGGCCCCAAATTTTGGCCGTGCGCAGCCTGCGGGGCCTGGTGACGGGCGCCCTATCAATTTGTTTGATCAGCATCACTATTTTTCGCATAAATGACAATTTACGATTTTCCCGGTTTTCGGTGAATGTTAGCCCACGGATTTCTGGAGATTTGATCGACCGCCTCCGTTCGGGCCCAAATTTTTACCGTGCGTAGCCTGGTGACGGACGCCCTATCAACTCGTTTGATCGGCATCACTATTTTTTGCATAAATGAGAATTTACGATTTTCTCGATTTTCGGTGTGTGTTAGCCCACGGATTTTTGGAGATTTGATCGACCGCCTCCGTTTGGCCCCAAATTTTGGCCGTGCGCAGCCTGCGGGGCCTGGTGACGGGCGCCCTGTCATTTCGTTTGATCGGCATCACTATTTTTCGCATAAATGAGAATTTATGATTTTCTCAATTTTCGGTGTATGTTAGCCCACGGATTTTTCGAGATTCAATCGACCACCTCCGTTCGGCCCCAAGTTTTGGCTGTGCGCAGCCTGCGGGGCCTGGTGACGGGCGCCCTGTCATTTCGTTTGATCCGCTGTTACACCCCGTAAATTTCTAGCATATAGATGGCCTATTCGCGTGTTGGTTAAGAGTATTTGAAATACATACATGCTAGAAAAAGGCACGGGGAAAGATTGGACAAGCGGCAAGTCGGCGCGTCGCAAGGCAAAATGCGACTTATAAAACGCATTCCAAGAATGCGACTTATGAAATGCATTCTAGGAATACGACTTATAAATCGTATTCCTAAAATGCGACTTATAAATCGCATTCACTGAATGCGATTTATTGTTTCTATTATATGTAAGCCCCACTTCGGTTTTAAATCAATTCATTACGGTAATCAGTAAGGAATCAGTATAGTACAGAAAGTGATCAGAATTTAGATAGTCCTATCATTTCGTTTGATCGGCATCACTATTTTTTGCATAAACGAGAATTTACGATTTTCGAGATTTTTGGTATGTGTTAGCTCTTTATTGACAAAATAAGAACTGCCGAGATGCAAGTCTTTTGATGATATCTTACATAATGTTGTTAAAACTGTAATATAATCGACGGAAAAATAGTTTACTAGAGGCATATTATATAAATGATCATAACTTTGGGCTGGATTATCCGTTTTACGCGATTTTTTTTTTATTTTGTGTATTTTTTCGAGATCTATCTCGACAAACCGCCGAAAGGCGGTTTGGCCTAGCCATTTTTCTAAAATATGCCTCTATCGCACTCATTTCAACATATTTCCCAATATGGGTGACAATTTTAATTTAAAAACTGGTCCTAACGACCCACCACAACCGACACCACCATGGCAAGCGACCATGGTAGGCCAGCACTACCACCACTAATCTCTAGGATTTTATTTATATCATAAGGATAAGCATAGGTGTTTTAGTTTAAATTTTCTATCGCTGGGCATTCATCGATGGGCGTTGGGTCTCGACATAGGTTAGCATGTGACATCCGATGTCGTCCGGTCTGTCGAGACTAGCATAGTGCGCCTATGTTGCTAACTTTCAAACTTTTCAGTGCGTGTTAGCCCAGGGATTTCTGGATATTTGATCGACCGCCTCCGTTCGGCCCCAAATTTTGGTTGTGCACAGCCCGCGGGGCCTGGTGACGGGCGCCCTATCATTTCGTTCGATCGGCATCACTATTTTTCGCATAAATGAGAATTTACGATTTTCTCGATTTTCGGTGTATGTTAGCACACGGATTTTTTGAGATTCAATCGACCGCCTCCGTTCGGCCCCAAATTTTGGCTGTGCGCAGCCTGCAGGGCCTGGTGACGGGCGCCCTGTCATTTCTTTTGATCGGCATCACTATATTTTGCAGAAATGACAATTTACGATTTTCTCGGTTTTCGGTGAATGTTAGCACATGAATTTCTGGAGATTTGATCGACCGTCTCCAATTGGCCCCAAATTTTGGCCGTGCGCAGCCTGCGGGGCCTGGTGACGGGCGCCCTATCAATTTGTTTGATCGGCATCACTATTTTTCGCATAAATGACAATTTACGATTTTCCCGGTTTTCGGTGAATGTTAGCCCACGGATTTCTGGAGATTTGATCGACCGCCTCCGTTCGGGCCCAAATTTTTACCGTGCGTAGCCTGGTGACGGGCGCCCTATCAACTCGTTTGATCGGCATCACTATTTTTTGCATAAATGAGAATTTACGATTTTCTCGATTTTCGGTGTATGTTAGCCCACGGATTTTTGGAGATTTGATCGACCGCCTCCGTTTGGCCCCAAATTTTGGCCGTGCGCAGCCTGCGGGGCCTGGTGACGGGCGCCCTGTCATTTCGTTTGATCGGCATCACTATTTTTCGCATAAATGAGAATTTATGATTTTCTCAATTTTCGGTGTATGTTAGCCCACGGATTTTTCGAGATTCAATCGACCGCCTCCGTTCGGCCCCAAATTTTGGCTGTGCGCAGCCTGCGGGTCCTGGTGACGGGCGCCCTGTCATTTCGTTTGATCCGCTGTTACACCCCGTAAATTTCTAGCATATAGATGGCCTATTCGCGTGTTGGTTAAGAGCATTTGAAATACATACATGCTAGAAAAAGGCACGGGGAAAGATTGGACAAGCGGCAAGTCGGCGCGTCGCAAGGCAAAATGCGACTTATAAAACGCATTCCAGGAATGCGACTTATAAAACGCATTCCAAGAATGCGACTTATGAAATGCATTCTAGGAATACGACTTATAAATCGCATTCCTAAAATGCGACTTATAAGTCGCATTCACTGAAATGCGACTTATAAGTCGCATTCACTGAATGCGATTTATTGTTTCTATTATATGTAAGCCCCACTTCGGTTTTAAATCAATTCATTACGGTAATCAGTAAGGAATCAGTATAGTACAGAAAGTGATCAGAATTTAGATAGTCCTATCATTTCGTTTGATCGGCATCACTATTTTTTGCATAAACGAGAATTTACGATTTTCGAGATTTTTGGTATGTGTTAGCTCTTTATTAACAAAATAAGAACTGCCGAGATGCAAGTCTTTTGATGAGATCTTACATAATGTTGTTAAAACTGTAATATAATCGACGGAAAAATAGTTTACTAGAGGCATATTATATAAATGATCATAACTTTGGGCTGGATTATCCGTTTTACGCGATTTATTTTTTCATTTTGTGTATTTTTTCGAGATCTATCTCGACAAACCGCCGAAAGGCGGTTTGGCCGAGCCATTTTTCTAAAATATGCCTCTATCGCACTCATTTCAACATATTTCCCAATATGGGTGACAATTTTAATTTAAAAACTGGTCCTAACGACCCACCACAACCGACACCACCATGGCAAGCGACCATGGTAGGCCAGCACTACCACCACTAATCTCTAGGATTTTATTTATATCATAAGGATAAGCATAGGTGTTTTAGTTTAAATTTTCTATCGCTGGGCATTCATCGATGGGCGTTGGGTCTCGACATAGGTTAGCATGTGACATCCGATGTCGTCCGGTCTGTCGAGACTAGCATAGTGCGCCTATGTTGCTAACGTTCAAACTTTTCAGTGCGTGTTAGCCCAGGGATTTCTGGATATTTGATCGACCGCCTCCGTTCGGCCCCAAATTTTGGCTGTGCACAGCCCGCGGGGCCTGGTGACGGGCGCCCTATCATTTCGTTCGATTGGCATCACTATTTTTCGCATAAATGAGAATTTACGATTTTCTCGATTTTCGGTGTATGTTGGCACACGGATTTTTCGAGATTCAATCGACCGTCTCCGTTTGGCCCCAAATTTTGGCTGTGCGCAGCCTGCGGGGCCTGATGACGGGCGCCCTGTCATTTCTTTTGATCGGCATCACTATTTTTTGCAGAAATGACAATTTACGATTTTCTCGGTTTTCGGTGAATGTTAGCACACGAATTTCTGGAGATTTGATCGACCGTCTCCAATTGGCCCCAAATTTTGGCCGTGCGCAGCCTGCGGGGCCTAGTGACGGGCGCCCTATCAATTTGTTTGATCGGCATCACTATTTTTCGCATAAATGACAATTTACGATTTTCCCGGTTTTCGGTGAATGTTAGCCCACGGATTTCTGGAGATTTGATCGACCGCCTCCGTTCGGGCCCAAATTTTTACCGTGCGTAGCCTGCGGGGCCTGGTGACGGGCGCCCTATCAACTCGTTTGATCGGCATCACTATTTTTTGCATAAATGAGAATTTACGATTTTCTCGATTTTCGGTGTATGTTAGCCCACGGATTTTTGGAGATTTGATCGACCGCCTCCGTTTGGCCCCAAATGTTGGCCGTGCGCAGCCTGCGGGGCCTGGTGACGGGCGCCCTGTCATTTCGTTTGATCGGCATCACTATTTTTCGCATAAATGAGAATTTATGATTTTCTCAATTTTCGGTGTATGTTAGCCCACGGATTTTTCGAGATTCAATCGACCGCCTCCGTTCGGCCCCAAATTTTGGCTGTGCGCAGCCTGCGGGGCCTGGTGACGGGCGCCCTGTCATTTCGTTTGATCCGCTGTTACACCCCGTAAATTTCTAGCATATAGATGGCCTATTCGCGTGTTGGTTAAGAGTATTTGAAATACATACATGCTAGAAAAAGGCACGGGGAAAGATTGGACAAGCGGCAAGTCGGCGCGTCGCAAGGCAAAATGCGACTTATAAAACGCATTCCAGGAATGCGACTTATACAACGCATTCCAAGAATGCGACTTATTAAATGCATTCTAGGAATACGACTTATAAATCGCATTCGTAAAATGCGACTTATAAATCGCATTCCTTAAATGCGACTTATAAGTCGCATTCACTGAATGCGATTTATTGTTTCTATTATATGTAAGCCCCACTTCGGTTTTAAATCAATTCATTACGGTAATCAGTAAGGAATCAGTATAGTACAGAAAGTGATCAGAATTTAGATAGTCCTATCATTTCGTTTGATCGGCATCACTATTTTTTGCATAAACGAGAATTTACGATTTTCGAGATTTTTGGTATGTGTTAGCTCTTTATTAACAAAATAAGAACTGCCGAGATGCAAGTCTTTTGATGAGATCTTACATAATGTTGTTAAAACTGTAATATAATCGACGGAAAAATAGTTTACTAGAGGCATATTATATAAATGATCATAACTTTGGGCTGGATTATCCGTTTTACGCGATTTGTTTTTTCATTTTGTGTATTTTTTCGAGATCTATCTCGACAAACCGCCGAAAGGCGGTTTGGCCGAGCCATTTTTCTAAAATATGCCTCTATCGCACTCATTTCAACATATTTCCCAATATGGGTGACAATTTTAATTTAAAAACTGGTACTAACGACCCACCACAACCGACACCACCATGGCAAGCGACCATGGTAGGCCAGCACTACCACCACTAATCTCTAGGATTTTATTTATATCATAAGGATAAGCATAGGTGTTTTAGTTTAAATTTTCTATCGCTGGGCATTCATCAATGGGCGTTGGGTCTCGACATAGGTTAGCATGTGACATCCGATGTCGTCCGGTCTGTCGAGACTAGCATAGTGCGCCTATGTTGCTAACTTTCAAACTTTTCAGTGCGTGTTAGCCCAGGGATTTCTGGATATTTGATCGACCGCCTCCGTTCGGCCCCAAATTTTGGCTGTGCACAGCCCGCGGGGCCTGGTGACGGGCGCCCTATCATTTCGTTCGATCGGCATCACTATTTTTCGCATAAATGAGAATTTACGATTTTCTCGATTTTCGGTGTATGTTAGCACACGGATTTTTCGAGATTCAATCGACCGTCTCCGTTCGGCCCCAAATTTTGGCTGTGCGCAGCCTGCGGGGCCTGGTGACGGGCGCCCTGTCATTTCTTTTGATCGGCATCACTATTTTTTGCAGAAATGACAATTTACGATTTTCTCGGTTTTCGGTGAATGTTAGCACACGAATTTCTGGAGATTTGATCGACCGTCTCCAATTGGCCCCAAATTTTGGCCGTGCGCAGCCTGCGGGGCCTGGTGACGGGCGCCATATCAATTTGTTTGATCGGCATCACTATTTTTCGCATAAATGACAATTTACGATTTTCCCGGTTTTCGGTGAATGTTAGCCCACGGATTTCTGGAGATTTGATCGACCGCCTCCGTTCGGGCCCAAATTTTTACCGTGCGTAGCCTGCGGGGCCTGGTGACGGGCGCCCTATCAACTCGTTTGATCGGCATCACTATTTTTTGCATAAATGAGAATTTACGATTTTCTCGATTTTCGGTGTATGTTAGCCCACGGATTTTTGGAGATTTGATCGACCGCCTCCGTTTGGCCCCAAATTTTGGCCGTGCGCAGCCTGCGGGGCCTGGTGACGGGCGCCCTATCATTTCGTTTGATCGGCATCACTATTTTTCGCATAAATGAGAATTTATGATTTTCTCAATTTTCGGTGTATGTTAGCCCACGGATTTTTCGAGATTCAATTGACCGCCTCCGTTCGGCCCCAAATTTTGGCTGTGCGCAGCCTGCGGGGCCTGGTGACGGGCGCCCTGTCATTTCGTTTGATCCGCTGTTACACCCCGTAAATTTCTAGCATATAGATGGCCTATTCGCGTGTTGGTTAAGAGTATTTGAAATACATACATGCTAGAAAAAGGCACGGGGAAAGATTGGACAAGCGGCAAGTCGGCGCGTCGCAAGGCAAAATGCGACTTATAAAACGCATTCCAGGAATGCGACTTATAAAACGCATTCCAAGAATGCGACTTATTAAATGCATTCTAGGAATACGACTTATAAATCGCATTCCTAAAATGCGACTTATAAATCGCATTCCTGAAATGCGACTTATAAGTCGCATTCACTGAATGCGATTTATTGTTTCTATTATATGTAAGCCCCACTTCGGTTTTAAATCAATTCATTACGGTAATCAGTAAGGAATCAGTATAGTACAAAAAGTGATCAGAATTTAGATAGTCCTATCATTTCGTTTGATCGGCATCACTATTTTTTGCATAAACGAGAATTTACGATTTTCGAGATTTTTGGTATGTGTTAGCTCTTTATTAACAAAATAAGAACTGCCGAGATGCAAGTCTTTTGATGAGATCTTACATAATGTTGTTAAAACTGTAATATAATCGACGGAAAAATAGTTTACTAGAGGCATATTATATAAATGATCATAACTTTGGGCTGGATTATCCGTTTTACGCGATTTTTTTTTTCATTTTGTGTATTTTTTCGAGATCTATCTCGACAAACCGCCGAAAGGCGGTTTGGCCGAGCCATTTTTCTAAAATATGCCTCTATCGCACTCATTTCAACATATTTCCCAATATGGGTGACAATTTTAATTTAAAAACTGGTCCTAACGACCCACCACAACCGACACCACCATGGCAAGCGACCATGGTAGGCCAGCACTACCACCACCAATCTCTAGGATTTTATTTATATCATAAGGATAAGCATAGGTGTTTTAGTTTAAATTTTCTATCACTGGGCATTCATCGATGGGCGTTGGGTCTCGACATAGGTTAGCATGTGACATCCGATGTCGTCCGGTCTGTCGAGACTAGCATAGTGCGCCTATGTTGCTAACTTTCAAACTTTTCAGTGCGTGTTAGCCCAGGGATTTCTGGATATTTGATCGACCGCCTCCGTTCGGCCCCAAATTTTGGTTGTGCACAGCCCGCGGGGCCTGGTGACGGGCGCCCTATCATTTCGTTCGATCGGCATCACTATTTTTCGCATAAATGAGAATTTATGATTTTCTCGATTTTCGGTGTATGTTAGCACACGGATTTTTCGAGATTCAATCGACCGTCCCCGTTCGGCCCCAAATTTTGGCTGTGCGCAGCCTGCGGGGCCTAGTGACGGGCGCCCTGTCATTTCTTTTGATCGGCATCACTATTTTTTGCAGAAATGACAATTTACGATTTTCTCGGTTTTCGGTGAATGTTAGCACACGAATTTCTGGAGATTTGATCGACCGTCTCCAATTGGCCCCAAATTTTGGCCGTGCGCAGCCTACGGGGCCTGGTGACGGGCGCCCTATCAATTTGTTTGATCGGCATCACTATTTTTCGCATAAATGACAATTTACAATTTTCCCGGTTTTCGGTGAATGTTAGCCCACGGATTTCTGGAGATTTGATCGACCGCCTCCGTTCGGGCCCAAATTTTTACCGTGCGTAGCCTGCGGGGCCTGGTGACGGGCGCCCTATCAACTCGTTTGATCGGCATCACTATTTTTTGCATAAATGAGAATTTACGATTTTCTCGATTTTCGGTGTATGTTAGCCCACGGATTTTTGGAGATTTGATCGACCGCCTCCGTTTGGCCCTAAATTTTGGCCGTGCGCAGCCTGCGGGGCCTGGTGACGGGCGCCCTGTCATTTCGTTTGATCGGCATCACTATTTTTCGCATATATGAGAATTTATGATTTTCTCAATTTTCGGTGTATGTTAGCCCACGGATTTTTCGAGATTCAATCGACCGCCTCCGTTCGGCCCCAAATTTTGGCTGTGCGCAGCCTGCGGGGCCTGGTGACGGGCGCCCTGTCATTTCGTTTGAATCGCTGTTACACCCCGTAAATTTCTAGCATATAGATGGCCTATTCGCGTGTTGGTTAAGAGTATTTGAAATACATTCATTCTAGAAAAAGGCACGGGGAAAGATTGGACAAGCGGCAAGTCGGCGCGTCGCAAGGCAAAATGCGACTTATAAAACGCATTCCAGGAATGCGACTTATAAAACGCATTCCAAGAATGCGACTTATGAAATGCATTCTAGGAATACGACTTATAAATCGCATTCCTGAAATGCGACTTATAAGTCGCATTCACTGAATGCGATTTATTGTTTCTATTATATGTAAGCCCCACTTTGGTTTTAAATCAATTCATTACGGTAATCAGTAAGGAATCAGTATAGTACAGAAAGTGATCAGAATTTAGATAGTCCTATCATTTCGTTTGATCGGCATCACTATTTTTTGCATAAACGAGAATTTACGATTTTCGAGATTTTTGGTATGTGTTAGCTCTTTATTAACAAAATAAGAACTGCCGAGATGCAAGTCTTTTGATGAGATCTTACATAATGTTGTTAAAACTGTAATATAATCGACGGAAAAATAGTTTACTAGAGGCATATTATATAAATGATCATAACTTTGGGCTGGATTATCCGTTTTACGCGATTTATTTTTTCATTTTGTGTATTTTTTCGAGATCTATCTCGACAAACCGCCGTAAGGCGGTTTGGCCGAGCCATTTTTCTAAAATATGCCTCTATCGCACTCATTTCAACATATTTCTCAATATGGGTGACAATTTTAATTTAAAAACTGGTCCTAACGACCCACCACAACCGACACCACCATGGCAAGCGACCATGGTAGGCCAGCACTACCACCACTAATCTCTAGGATTTTATTTATATCATAAGGATAAGCATAGGTGTTTTAGTTTAAATTTTCTATCGCTGGGCATTCATCGATGGGCGTTGGGTCTCGACATAGGTTAGCATGTGACATCCGATGTCGTCCGGTCTGTCGAGACTAGCATAGTGCGCCTATGTTGCTAACTTTCAAACTTTTCAGTGCGTGTTAGCCCAGGGATTTCTGGATATTTGATCGACCGCCTCCGTTCGGCCCCAAATTTTGGCTGTGCACAGCCCGCGGGGCCTGGTGACGGGCGCCCTATCATTTCGTTCGATCGGCATCACTATTTTTCGCATAAATGAGAATTTACGATTTTCTCGATTTTCGGTGTATGTTAGCACACGGATTTTTCGAGATTCAATCGACCGTCTCCGTTCGGCCCCAAATTTTGGCTGTGCGCAGCCTGCGGGGCCTGGTGACGGGCGCCCTGTCATTTCTTTTGATCGGCATCACTATTTTTTGCAGAAATGACAATTTACGATTTTCTCGGTTTTCGGTGAATGTTAGCACACGAATTTCTGGAGATTTGATCGACCGTCTCCAATTGGCCCCAAATTTTGGCCGTGCGCAGCCTGCGGGGCCTAGTGACGGGCGCCCTATCAATTTGTTTGATCGGCATCACTATTTTTCGCATAAATGACAATTTACGATTTTCCCGGTTTTCGGTGAATGTTAGCCCACGGATTTCTGGAGATTTGATCGACCGCCTCCGTTCGGGCCCAAATTTTTACCATGCGTTGCCTGCGGGGCCTGGTGACGGGCGCCCTATCAACTCGTTTGATCGGCATCACTATTTTTTGCATAAATGATAATTTACGATTTTCTCGATTTTCGGTGTATGTTAGCACACGGATTTTTCGAGATTCAATCGACCGTCTCCGTTCGGCCCCAAATTTTGGCCGTGCGCAGCCTGCGGGGCCTGGTGACGGGCGCCCTGTCATTTATTTTGATCGGCATCACTATTTTTCGCAGAAATGACAATTTACGATTTTCTCGGTTTTCGGTGAATGTTAGCACACGAATTTCTGGAGATTTAATCGACCGCCTCCGTTCGGCCCCAAATTTTGGCTGTGCGCAGCCTGTGGGGCCTGGTGACGGGCGCCCTGTCATTTCGTTTGATCCGCTGTTACACCCCGTAAATTTCTAGCATATAGATGGCCTATTCGCGTGTTGGTTAAGAGTATTTGAAATACATACATGCTAGAAAAAGGCACGGGGAAAGATTGGACAAGCGGCAAGTCGGCGCGTCGCAAGGCAAAATGCGACTTATAAAACGCATTCCAGGAATGCGACTTATAAAACGCATTCCAAGAATGCGACTTATGAAATGCATTCTAGGAATACGACTTATAAATCGCATTCCTAAAATGCGACTTATAAATCGCATTCCTGAAATGCGACTTATAAGTCGCATTCACTAAATGCGATTTATTGTTTCTATTATATGTAAGCCCCACTTCGGTTTTAAATCAATTCATTACGGTAATCAGTAAGGAATCAGTATAGTACAGAAAGTGATCAGAATTTAGATAGTCCTATCATTTCGTTTGATCGGCATCACTATTTTTTGCATAAACGAGAATTTACGATTTTCGAGATTTTTGGTATGTGTTAGCTCTTTATTAACAAAATAAGAACTGCCGAGATGCAAGTCTTTTGATGAGATCTTACATAATGTTGTTAAAACTGTAATATAATCGACGGAAAAATAGTTTACTAGAGGCATATTATATAAATGATCATAACTTTGGGCTGGATTATCCGTTTTACGCGATTTTTTTTTTCATTTTGTGTATTTTTTCGAGATCTATCTCGACAAACCGCCGAAAGGCGGTTTGGCCGAGCCATTTTTCTAAAATATGCCTCTATCGCACTCATTTCAACATATTTCCCAATATGGGTGACAATTTTAATTTAAAAACTGGTCCTAACGACCCACCACAACCGACACCACCATGGCAAGCGACCATGGTAGGCCAGCACTACCACCACTAATCTCTAGGATTTTATTTATATCATAAGGATAAGCATAGGTGTTTTAGTTTAAATTTTCTATCGCTGGGCATTCATCGATGGGCGTTGGGTCTCGACATAGGTTAGCATGTGACATCCGATGTCGTCCGGTCTGTCGAGACTAGCATAGTGCGCCTATGTTGCTAACTTTCAAACTTTTCAGTGCGTGTTAGCCCAGGGATTTCTGGATATTTGATCGACCGCCTCCGTTCGGCCCCAAATTTTGGCTGTGCACAGCCCGCGGGGCCTGGTGACGGGCGCCCTATCATTTCGTTCGATCGGCATCACTATTTTTCGCATAAATGAGAATTTAGGATTTTCTCGATTTTCGGTGTATGTTAGCACACGGATTTTTCGAGATTCAATCGACCGTCTCCGTTCGGCCCCAAATTTTGGCTGTGCGCAGCCTGCGGGGCCTAGTGACGGGCAAAATGCGACTTATAAAACGCATTCCGGGAATGCGATTTATAAATCTAATTCTGGGAATGCGGCTTATAAATCGCATTCCGGAAATGCGACTTATAAATTCTATTATATATAACCCCACTTCGGTTTTAAATCAGTTCATTACGGTAATCAGTAAAGAATCAGTATAGTATAGAAAGAGTTCAGAATAAGAAATCAGAATTTAGATAGTCCTATCATTTCGTTTGATCGGCATCACTATTTTTTGCATAAATGAGAATTTACGATTTTCGCGATTTTTGGTGTGTGTTAGCTCTTTATTAACAAAATAAGAACTGCCGAGATGCAAGTCTTTTGATGAGATCTTACATAATGTTGTTAAAACTGTAATATAATCGATGGAAAAAGAGTTAATTAGAGGCATATTATCTAAATGATCATAACTTTGGGCTCGATTATCCGTTTTACACGATTTCTTTTTTCATTTTGTCTATTTGTTCGAGATCTATCTGGACAAACCGCCGTAGGGCGGTTTGGCAGAGCCATTTTTCTAAAAACATGCCTCTATCACACTCATTTAAACATATTTCCTAATATGGTTGATAATTTTAATTTAAAAACTGGTCCTGACGACCCACCGCAACCGACACCAACATGGCAAGCGACCATGGTAGGCCAGCACTACCACCACTAATCTCTAGCATTTTCTCTATGTCATAAGGATAAGCATAGGTGTTTCTTTTTAAATTTTCGATCGATGGGCATTGATCGATGGGCGTTGGGTCTCGACATAGGTTAGCATGTGACATCCGATGTCGGCCGGTCTGTCGACACTAGCATAGTGCGCCTATGTTGCTAA
Organism: Datura wrightii; assembly: GCA_035772735.1. Lineage (NCBI taxonomy): Eukaryota > Viridiplantae > Streptophyta > Magnoliopsida > Solanales > Solanaceae > Datura > Datura wrightii. The sequence goes on along the minus strand of JASDFA010000018.1, from coordinate 200,348,739 downwards.
CTTTCAAACTTTTCAGTGCGTGTTAGCCCAGGGATTTCTGGATATTTGATCGACCGCCTCCGTTCGGCCCCAAATTTTGGCTGTGCGCAGCCCGCGGGGCGCTAGATACGGGCGCCCTATCATTTCATTTGATCGGCATAACTATTTTCCGCATAAATGAGAATTTACAATTTTCTCGATTTTCGGTGAATGTTTGCCCATGGATTTCTGGAGATTTGATCGATCGCCTCCGTTCGGCCCCAAATTTTGGCTGTGCATAGCCCGCGGGGCGCTGGTGATAGGCGCCCTATCATTTCGTTTGATCAGCATCACTATTTTTTGCATAAATGAGAATTTACGATTTTCTCGATTTTCGGTGAATGTTAGCCCACGGATTTCTAGAGATTTCATCGACCGCCTCCGTTTGGCCCCAAATTTTGGCTGTGCGCAGCCCACGGGGCGCTGGTGATGGGCCGTTCGGACCCAAATTTTTCATATAAATGATAATTTACGATTTTCGCGATTTTCTGTGTGTATAATGCCCAAGGATTTCTCAAAATTTGATCTGTCGTCTCCGTTCAGCCTTAACTTTTGGTTGTACGCTTCCTACACAGCCTGATGATGAGTGCCCTATCACATTATTTGATCGACATCACCATTTTTTGTATAAATGAGAATTTACGATTTTCACAATTTTTGGTTCGCGTTAGCCCACGGATTTCTCAAAATTTGATCGGTCGTCTCCGTTTGGCCCCAAATTTTGGCTATGCGCAACCTACAAGTCCTGGAGACGAGCTTCCTGTCACTTTATTTTATCGGCATCATCATTTTTCACATAAATGAGAATTTACAATTTTCGCGATTTTTGGTGTGTGTTAGCCCACGGATTTCTGGAGATTTGATTAACCATCTCCGTTAGGTCTCAAATTTTGGCTGTGCGCATCCTGCAAGGCCTGGTGACGAGCTCCCTATCACTTTATTTGATTGGCATCACCATCTTTCAAATAAATGAGAATTTATGATTTTTGCGATTTTCGGTGTGTAATGCCCACAGATTTCTCAAAATATGATTGGTCGTCTCCGTTCGACCCTAAATTATGGTTGTGCGCAGCCTACAAGGCCTGGTGAGGAGCATCCTATAACTTTATTTGATCGGCATCATCATTTTTCGTACAAACGATAATTTACAATTTTCGTGATTTACTGTATATGTTAGCCCACAGATTTCTCAAAATTTGAGTGACCGTGTCCGTTCGGCCCCAAATTTTGACTGTGCGTAGCCTACAAGACTTGGTGACGAAAGCCCTATCACTTTATTTAATCGGCATCACCATTTTTTGCATAAATGAGAATTTACGATTTTCAAGATTTTATGTGTGTGTTAGCCCACGGATTTCTCGAGATTAGATTGACCGTCTCCGTTTGGCCTCAAATTTTGGCTATGCGCAGCCTATCAGGCCTGGTGACGAGCGCTCTATTAATTTTTTTGTCCGGCATCACTGTTTCTGCATAAATGAGAATTTATGATTTTTAAGATTTTCGGTGTGTGTTAGCCTACAGATTTCTCGAGATTTGATTGATTGTCTCTGTTCGGCCCCAAATTTTGGTTGTGCCTGTCTTACAAGGCCTAGTGACGAGCACTCTATCACTTTATTTGGGCGGCATCACTATTTTTCGCATAAATGAGAATTTACGATTTTCAAGATTTTCGGTGTGTAACGCCCACGGATTTCTCGAGATTTGATTGACCGTCTCCGTTCGGACCCAAATTTTGGCTGTGCGCAGCCTACCAGGCCTGGTGATGAGCGCTCTATCTGTCATGCCTCAAAACTGGGGTAGGGCGTAACTGGCACTCGATTCATGATTGATTGAGAAGCCAGCTATATAGCATCTATAAATGTAATACTAAGGCTGACCAAGCCACCTTTCACAACCAACCAAGATAAATATTGGACCTATAATGCCTTGACAATAATAAATATGCAACCTGTAAAGCCGACAAGGCTACAATAAAGCTAAACAGAGCAATGGAAAGTCAACACGACTACACAACCAACACTACTATACAAACTAGTTCACATAAACCTCTACAGAGTAAACAAATTAAAATGCATGGGACAGGGCTCTGGTGTCACGACTCGAGTTTACACCCTAGTCGTAACACGAGACAAAGAATCCTGAAAGACTTCAAGTGGACCCATGGCATATTCATAGCATAAGACTTAACAATATAAACAACTAATAGAAACATAACTGAGCAAAAGCTAACTTTAAGAGCCAAATTCAAAACTTAAGGACATAATCTAACAAAGCATAATACATAGACTGAATCTGATTACACATGTCTGAAAGCCTCTACTAAACTGATGAGTTGCTGGGACAAGTCTCTAGCTAACTCCTAAAGTCTGAAAACTAAAATACAACTGAATAAGAACATAGACCTAGTCCTCGAGAGATTAGGACTCACCACAATCCGCTGAGATGGAATAAGGAGCGTGTCTACCCGCGGGGCGGAGTCTGGATACCTGAATCTATATCATGAAACGATATATCACATAAAGTATGTGGTCAGTACTTGAAATGTACTGAGCATGCGGAAAAACGTAAACAATTTTTAAAAAATATTATTTGATGCTACTTTGCTCTTTTTCATTTGACATAATATCCTAATATATACTATATATATTTTTATATAAATGATAATTACTAAATATGTCTATTTGGTTAGTTTAAAAATTATTAAGATTAAGTATGTATTTTATCTTTCTTAAATTGAAGTCATTTTTATGACTTAATTTCTATCCTTAGTTCATTATTGCAAATAATTATTTTTACTTTATTAAGTTCAACAAGCTTAATTAATTAATTTGTCTTGATTTTACGTCAATTATGTTTCAAAAGAATAGTTTAATTTTAGTCAATTTGACTATTATATAAAATAATTTTTTACTACAATTTAAATTCCATTTTAGCTATATTTTAAATTCAATTTCAGCAATTTTTTCCTAATTCCTAAATCAACCTTTATCACTTATTTTTTAACCTAAAACTAATCCAAATTAACCATTTTTAGCCCCAAGACCCAGCCCAAAACCAAATGTTACCCAGCCCATACCTTTTGTTAATATTCCCAAAATCCATCTTAACCCCCAATACACCTTTTTCCTCCTTCAATTTCCAGCAGACAAACACCCCTACTAAGAAGGATAGCAACCAAACGAACCCAATAAACGCACCTTCAAATCCGTCGAAAATCACGTGAAAAAGGTCAAAATCTCCCCCCATCTCCCTAGCGTCTCTCTTTTCCATTGTCTCACAGAGCTGCAGTGGCTCTTAGTCACTGTTGGCGTGAAATGGGGAGAAAGTCTCTCCATCTCCCTCAAATCAATCTAGAGCAGGTAACCTTCCTACTCCCTTTGTCGGATTTGATGTAGCTTTTCTCCATTTTCTTACTCTACCCATACCTTCAAGCTTGAGGACTCAAATTTTGAATTCTCAAGATCATTGAATTTTACACATCAATCTGCTCTATAAAAGGAGACAGCAAAAGGGGAAGAAGGAGGGGGCAGTGGTGATAGAAAATTAAAAGATCAGGACTGGTTGTTACTACTCCTTGTTTACTTAATATTTCCTTGGTATGTTCTAAAAAGAATTTCATTCCTTGTTTTCCAATACCCTGCTCCTCTGCTATCTCTTTTTTTCGCTGTCTTTTCTTTGTTTTCATCTGTCGGGGGTAATCCAAGATTACTTGAAGCTTCTCTGGTGAAAGACAACCTCACATTCTCAAACGCCTCTGTTTGCTGCCATCAAAAAGGTAATCTTTTATTGTTATTTCAGTTCTTATTACTATTATTTAATCTTCATAGCATTTTCTTTAGGCATGAGCTTTACTGTCTTCAAGTGCTACTTTGTTTCCCTTTTTTTTTGTGTATACGTGAGTATTAGATTAGGTCGTTGTAGCTTTCCTTTCTTTTTTCTTTTCTTTTTTTTTTCTTGTTCTATGTAATTTACTTTGGCATTTGTTATATTATTTTATTTTTCTTTACTTTGGTTTGGTTCTGCTTCTATTCGCTTGCATTTTAGCATGTATAATTAAGTCTCTTTTACAAAGGTATCTTTAGTTGTTAGGATTATTGTGTGTTTAGATTTCTTAGTAATCTAATGCTAATTTTATTAGTATAAGATTCCATAGTTCAAAAAAAAGTTTTGGAGTATTATTTTGTGGAAAATATGTGAATACCAGTAACAACACCCTCTTCCTCTTTTAAACTTGAAGTGCTTTTGGATACATCTCTTGAGGCATTATTTAGATTCTGATTTTTGTTAATGTTGTTTGAGTCATTTGAGTTATTAGTCTTACATATTGTTTTGAGTGCTAGTTTGAGGTCGATCATTTTGCAAATCTATTTAGCCTTGCTCCCATTCGTAACACTCGTTACATATCAAGAAATCAGTCTTGAGTCTGCTTATGTGTTTCTTTGATTTGTGTGACAAAATAAGTATTTGAATGGATTTAGTATGCTTAAAATGGTAGTATTGTGAGTCATTTACTTTGGAGTTTTTAAAATCTCTTGCATATAGAGTGTGTCAAGAATTAACGATTAGTCATGCTTTATAAGCCTAAAACAATCCTGTTTTCTTGCCTTTCTTAGCGGTATTATTCTGATATTACCTTGATTCGAACTAGCCATGATTTACCTCTGCCAATAAGCACAAATTGTTCTAGAATTTAGGTGAAGAAGTTGAGTTTATTCCAATTTTAGTTTCCTTAAAGTTGGCCTATAGCTTGCACAGTATAGATTCTAGTGTAGAACATAATTCTTTTAGAATAATGAGCAACTATGGAAGTTTTGGGACAACGAGCAAACACTCAAGTGGCGACTTTCACCCTCTGTCTCAAGATGAATGAATTGAGTTTACTCTCTTTTCTTTCTTTTAAAATGAGATATATGTTGTCTTTAGGTTATCTTTGTATTTCTTTTTTTTTTAAAAAAAATCATCATGCCTTTCCAGCGTGCTTCTTCTTAAAACAATTATGATATGTGTTGAATAAGAGTGGTAAAGTCTAAATATCGAACTCATCGGTGAACATAGGGATTGGCGGTTGTTGGGTAACTTTCTTAATGTTTCACACTAAATGCATTTTATGCTAATTGACCTTTTTATTTGTTTGCAAATTGAATTTGAGGTATAAGAATAATATGGGTTGCCATTTGTAAGTTTTTGAACATGTCAATGGGCTGAACTTTTGCTATTTACTTTAGGGAATCTAATTTGTGGTTTTATCATATGCCCCGGGTGTGAAGGTCGTGTGTACAGATGACCTACGCTAGAATGTGATAAATCTAGTCACGTGAATTACTTTAAAGATTAGTTTGGATACTTGAAGTGATACGATGAATCTCTTGCCTATTTCTATGTCGGTTGAATTCCATAATAATAAATATTTGTGTTTGTCATTTAAATATTGTGTATTAATTAATTTCTCCTTCTTGGCGCACGTGATACGACCGAGTCTGTTGGACTCCGATCTCCCGCATAACTCGAGTGGGGCATCATCCTATTATCATCAAAATCGGTCCGCTCATAGCTCAATAAGGAAGCAGCAGCAGCAACTGAAATTCCGAGCCAAACGCTTCTTTGCATTCTCTTGACTTCGTTACTTTATTTATTTGTTATGTTTTTTTGTGTGATACTAACATTTCGGATTTACTCATTTTACTAGATGACTTTATTTACTCATTTTGTTGGCCTTCAAATATTTTTCTCAACAAGTAGAAATAATCGAGCTCCTTTCAAACAATTTGGAATGATGTTTCGAGAAAAGTAACGGGTGAATTTCTTCGTTTTGTCAAAAGCTACATTTTTTTTTATACTTTAGAAACCTCATATGGAAAAGCTTTCTTTAAGATTTAGATATGATTCAAGTAACTCTTTGTTTCTAAATCGATGATTGCGTTTGGAAATTCCATGATATAGAAAGATTTTTGTTAAAATCACGGTAAAGGCATTAAGGATAAGGATCTTATTAAATTTATTTTTTTTTAAAAATTGTTGGAGGTTAACTTAAATCTTTTGCCTTTTGAGTTACAAACAACCAGTTTGATTGACGAATTGAGAAGTTGAGTTATGTACATAATTTAAAATCTTAATAAATTATGCATATTTTCGGAAATTAAATTTTTTACAATTAGTCGATATTATGAGTTAATTTATAAATTGAATTAATAAATAATTGAGTATGTTAATATATTTTATTTGCAAAAGTCAATTTTAGAAAATAAATAAGTTATACTTTTAGCCATAAAATTTTTAATTCGTCGGTCAACTGCATTTGCAGATTTCTCTAGGTGCATGACACTTTCTTCGGGAGATAACAAGAACTTTTACCCAAAAATCTGATTTTTTTTATTAAAAGATTTTCTTAAAATCACCTTTCTTAAATCGGTTTTCTAATTTTTGTAAAATTAGGTGGCGACTCTGTGTCTTTCAAAAAGAGCCGCACTTAAGAGACGTTTTCGAAGGCGAGTTCAAAAATGGGTCGTAATATTGTTAGTCTATGAATTTTTCGAGATTTGATTGACCGACTCTATTCGACCCTATACTTGGCCTTCCCAGGGCAACAAGGCCTGGTGACCAGTACTCATGGCATTTTCATGGTGGGCATCACCTTTTTGTTTGCATTTCGATTCAAACTTTTCGGTGTGTGTTAGTTCATAGATTTCTTTCGGCCCTAAATTTGGCGATGCGGTATCTCTTTTCGAGCATTTCGGGGCCTCAAAACGAAAATTCATAATTTTCAAGCTTCTCGGTATGTGTTAGTTCATGAATTTTTCGAGATTTTATCCATCAACTTCGTTTGGTCCCTAACTTGGCCATGCCGGGCCAAAATTCCAGGTGACTAGTAACTGCAATGGTTTTTTGGATCAAAATATTGATGAAGAGACATTTTTGGACTAAACTATTAATAGAGAATATTTTTATTCAATTTTATATAATTTAAAATTATTTTTAACTTTTTTTTTTAAATAAAAAATATTTTATTTTTATAATCAAACGTGCAATTAATTTATTGCTTCCCACCGCCACATCAATGAATACTCCTGTGTGAAGATTGAAGAAACCACGCCTCACGGAAATGATAACGAAAAGAGGGGAAAACTAAAAATACAAATCAATTTCCCACAAAATCAACGGCGAAAGTTATTCAGTCAAAACAGTTGAGAGGGCCAACTGGACCCATTTCAGAAGTTCCACGTTTTTCCCATCAAGTGACGGTGAGTCACCCCATTCATTTCTGTCATAACTCACACCGTCTCAATTATGTACCCCCCGTCCTCTCCAATTTTCTTCCCTTACTACCTAAATCATTTTCGTCATAGCTAAATTGGTCAAAAACATTATTCAAACGTGAAAATACTACTTACAGATTGTCATTTAACACGGAAAGTTATTTTCACTACCTCCCTTTAAAAAAAAATTATTATTATTGATCACTTCTCCTTTAATTTGTAAGCTACTGTTCAATTATTCATTTTTTCAATAGTATTGACTTTTGATGTAATTGGCATTAGCTTCAACTACCATTTCAAATTAGTACTCCCTTCGTTATTTTCTTAGGCGTCCCATTTTGCTTAAATTAATTTAAATATTTAAAAAAAAGTTGTAATTATTTTTATATAAATATAATAAAAAATATCTTAAAATTTATAAAATTTGATTCTCAAAAATCAAAATGTAAAGTAAAATAGACCAAACAAAATAGTTATTTAGACCTTAAAAAGGTAAATTCTGGAAGGAATATTAGTTAAATTAAAATATTACTGCCTTACAAATAAAAAAGAGTAAAAAGTCACCTGAACACGTTATTTTTTGAGTTTAATATCTCAACTCTTTGTTGTTTGAGTTTACAATCTGAACTATCACTCCTTGCTTATAAAAATATACCTAAACGTTGATTGGATTAGGTGTGTATCTTTAATCTCTCTTACGCACGTGGCATTTTATTTTTGCTGTAAAAATTACTTATATGTCATAATAACAGCTAAAATTGCTGACTAATTTTTTTTTAAATAAAAAAATTTCAACTTGAAAATCTCTTCTCTTTTTTTCATGTTTTCTTTATTTCTAATCAAAATTACAGACTTCTTCTTCAAATTTTCCCCTTATTCTTCATCTTTATTTAATTTATTATTCACATTCTAATTCTAAGACGGAGACAAACTTAAGCAAGATTTACATAAGTGGAACAAGAAAGATGAGAGAAGATAGGGCGTTGGCCAACAAAATAAGAATACTTCATAAAATTTGAGAAGGAAATTAGAGGAGGAAGAACTGTGTACAGCGAAGAGCTGAAAGGGTAGTTGAGATATTTCATGGGGTATAGAAAGCATTGAACATAAAAAATTAGTAATAATTTATTTTCGTTTTGCTATGATGAGATTTATTATATATGTGGAGTGCCACCTGAAAAAAAAAATGTAAAATAAAATAAAGAGTGCAGTACACACAACAAATGGTGAAATGTGTTTCTGTAAACAAGGGGGGATAGATCAGGTACTAAACTCAAACATCAAATAGTTTATGTACTCTATTTCAAAATAAGTGGTATTTTAGCCTTTTGATTTTATTTCAAAATAAGTGGTGTTTTACATAATCAAAAAGACATTAATGATATTTTTCCAATTTTATCTTTATTTAAATGGAGAGAATTTTACATAATCAAGAAAATACTAAAAAGTTACATTTTTTAGAGATATTTATTAAGGGAAAGTGGGTAAAAGTAATTTTTCTTTTTAGGAATGAGTAATTCTTTAAAGAGATGTGTCAAAACTAAAAACACTACTTATTTTAAAAAAACGAAAATAATTTTGATGAATTTTTGAACCTTTACTCAATAAAAAATATTTCATGCATTTAAGTCCCAACTGAGACAAGAAACACCATATTAATGTAGTGGCTAGAAATCCCAACTCTAAAGGTCCTTTGGTCATACGAGATAAAATCATGATTTTTGAAATAATGATATGAAATTATATTAGATGAAATTGAAGTTTCGTTTGGAAATACAATTTGAAAATTTTAAGTTGTATTTTTTTCTCATGAACATAAAATCCTCATAAGTTGCAAAAACTATCACAATTCCTTCAATTCTTATACAATCTTACTAAATAAGTAAAAGTTCATAACAAGGATATAATACAATGTATCAGAAAATCATTTTAAAAAAATACAACATTTATTGATCGAACTTTAGTTCAATAAAAAGTACAATTGAATATGAATTGTAGTGTACTACTCCTCTCACATAGTTGACAAACTTATACCCGATATAAATGATTAGCAACGATTGGTAAGAGTGATAATACCAATAATAAATTTTATTTATGTCTAAAATTAATGGTTGATAAATATAAAATGATGAGTTTTTTTCTGCAAAATATACTTGTGGGTCAAATTTTATATTTAAAAAGATACATCACATAATTTAAAATTTTTAAATTAACTTTTTTTAAGAATTTATATATTTAATATTAATTTTATATTATAATTTTAGTATCTCAAGATAGAACGACTATTAAGATATGACGATTTGTAGCACAAATTGGAGTTGATAACAGAAGTTGTAACTTGTAACCAACAATTTTGTGGGTCCCCTACTTTTGTGCGGCGAAATTGTGATTAAATCTTCTTTCGCCGTTAATCTCGCGGAGCTAGCAAAGTAAAACGAGGAAATTCTGAAAGGGAGGGAAATCCTCATTCCATACCTAACCCGGTCCAGCTAAAAAAAGAAAAAGAAAAAAGAAAAAAGAAAACGGTCAAAACTCAAAACTCTAGTCATCGGTTTCTCAACCCCATCCAGTGACGTGTAATGACCCTAGTGGTGTAGCCCCAGGAATCCAATGACAGAACTACTTTTCTCACTTCCCATATCACCTATATATCATCCTATATAAAACGGTCTCATATCCTCCTAGCTCTTTACTACTGCTTGTGACTTGTGGTGCTGTCTCGAGCGAGCAACCAAAAATATATATTATATTATATTATATTATATGGCGCCAAAACACAGCTCCCTAGTTCCTCTCATTTTCCTCCTCCTGCTCCTGATCTCCGTCCGGCACTCCTCCGGAGCTGGCCATGACTACCATGACGCCCTCCGAAAAAGCATCCTCTTCTTCGAAGGCCAACGCTCTGGCAAGCTTCCGCCCGACCAACGTATCAAGTGGCGTAGAGACTCCGCATTGCACGATGGTGCCTCCGCCGGAGTAAGTAATTATATATTGCTATATGAACAAACAATGTAACGTACGTTTGATAGAGATGATTAATTTTAATATAATGTATGACAATCAACCCAACAAACAGGTGGACTTGACAGGAGGTTACTATGATGCCGGAGACAACGTGAAATTCGTGTTCCCTATGGCGTTCACAACGACATTGTTGTCGTGGAGCATAATAGACTTCAAAAGGAACATGGGAAGCGAGCTGGGCAATGCTGTGAAGGCGGTGAAGTGGGCGACGGATTTCCTGTTAAAAGCCACGGCCAAGGAAGGCGTCATATATGTGCAAGTGGGTGACGCATTTTCTGACCACAGCTGTTGGGAGAGGCCAGAAGATATGGACACTTTGAGAACTGTTTTCAAGATTGATCAGAACCATCCCGGATCAGACGTCGCCGGTGAGATCGCCGCCGCATTGGCCGCCGCCTCCATTGTCTTCCGCTCCCTCGACGCGTCTTACTCTAATCTCCTACTTGATCGTGCCGTTAAAGTAAGTCTTTTCCTTTTTTTTAACTTTTCGACTAACTACTTGACTTGTTTGCAAATAAAGGAATCAAATGTTTGTAGTATTCAAATAGCATATGTATATAGGTTCTCTTTTTGACTTTACTTTTGGAATACCACATTCGAGTAGCTAGTAGTTAAAATGAAACATAAATTATCAACATATTTCTATGCATATAAGGTTAATACTGTCATTCTGATAAATAAATAGTAATCCCTCCGTCTTAATTTATATATTAAAAATTTTAGTTTAATTTTTATTAAGATAATTTATAGGCTCATAAACTTTAAAAGACTTACTTCATACCATAAGTTTTAAAATTTTCTTTTTCTTTTTGAAATTTTGTCATCAGTCAAACATAAATTGGAATCTAAAATATTAAAAATAAATAGTATTTTACATAATCAAGTATATACTAATGATGATAATTTAAAATAAAGAAAATTTTATTAAATTAAGAAAATACTAGAAAATAATATTTTTTAAAAATATTTATTAAAAATAAGTTAATAAAAATATATTTTAATTTTTAAAAATAAATAATTTTTTTAAAAAATATATTTAAATTAAAAATACAGACTTATTTTGAAATTGAGAAAGTATTTGTTTAAGGGGTGCGCAGTAAGTACTGCTATCTTATTTTACCTTTTTTTAAAAAAGAAATTGGTGAATTAGCAAGTATCCCACATTATTGGGTGTAATTAGCAAGTATATAGGATAATAAAAAAGTGAAATGCTTTGGGAAGAGTTGTGTTAGTGTCCTTTTGATCTGGCATTAAATATGTTTGTGACTCCTGCCTTGGCATACAAGTAGTTATTCTCCCCGCTTCAAAATAAGTGGTGGTTTTAGTTTAAATTTATTTTTTAAAAAAATTATTTTTTTCTAAAGAAAATAATATATTTTTACTCACTTACCCTTAATTAAATATTTTGAAAAAAAATATTTTTTAATATTTTTTTGATTAGGTAAAACTCTCTTGATTTAAATAATGATAAAATTAGAAAATATTATTAATATTTTTTTAATTATATAAAACACCACTTATTTTAAAATAAAATTAAAAAGTTAAAACATAATCATTAATTGTGAACAAAATCTTGCTTTTGGAAATATGGAGATTGATTGATTACACATGCATTTTGATCTGTGTTAGCATTTGAAATTTGAGGAATGTGTTTATAGTGTCAAAAAATGAGTAGTTTGTTATGGCCGCTTCACCACAATAATATTCCAAATGTCACTATCAACCAGCAGAAAAAGGTTAAAAAGGAAAAAAGAGAAGAATATATATATGACCGTTGGTGTTTTAATATGTAGGTTTTCGAGTTTGCCAACAGGCACAGAGGTGCATACAGCTCCAGCCTGCACTCTGCGGTTTGCCCTTTTTACTGTGACTTTGATGGATACCAGGTAACTTTAATTAAATTAAGGAGGGAAGGAAAGAAATTAATTGGTGTGTGAAAAGTTGAGTAGTAATTTATAATGTTGAAAATGGAACAGGACGAATTGCTTTGGGGTGCAGCGTGGCTACACAAAGCAACAAGGAGGCGGCAATATAGAGAGTACATAGTGAAAAACGAGGTGGTTTTAAGAGCTGGAGACACCATTAATGAATTTGGTTGGGATAATAAACATGCTGGGATTAATGTCCTCATTTCCAAGGTTAGTCATGGAGGGAGACAATATTACTACTATTCTTTTTTTGCTCATACTTACAATTTGTGTAAATCAAATCCGTCCTTGTCTCATTTATGACTTGGATATGTTCTTCTGATGTGATATCTATTCTTGACTTGTTCAGTCTGCCAATCACATGCTGTAGATATCCATACCTGTATTTAGTGGGTGTCCATTTGGTGGGGTCCGCCTAGCTCCATCTTGATTGAAAATATATACTGGTATAATTAATTAATCGGAGCAACGTAAAGTGTCTGATTATTTAAGTTATGGGCTCCATGTGGTGTGGTGTCCGAACTTTAACTAATTTGCACACAACTGAATACTTGTTATATTTTTTTTTTATCTCTAGAAATGCAATAGATAGCAAGTTTATATGCAAAAGAAAAGATAAAACAATTAAAATGACACAAAAAAGAGCGCATTCTTTCAAGTAAAGGGTAATGTGGTCCAAGCAAAGTTGGATGCATGAGTGACTTTACTGGTGGTAAGCATGTGCAAAAGGCAGTTGCTTATCTATATATATAATATATATAAATAATAGTATAAAATATGTACACATATGAACAGAGTTGAGTTATGATAAATATACAAAGTGCCAACTGTGTCCCTCGATAAAAGTGTGATTATGACTTAGCATTGTAGTAGTAAGGATTTTTTCAATATATCTGACAAGTTACTTTGCTGCTTAGATTCTCCTTATTAGCTGGAGTATATATACTAATCTCAACAAGTTGAAATAGGAAGACTAGATATGGTTTTATCTTTTCTTTCATTATATTTATGTGAAAACCAAAATTCCTGAACATTTTATTTTGACAGGAGGTGTTGATGGGAAGAGCACCAGATCTAAAATCCTTTCAAGTAAATGCAGATGCCTTCATATGCTCGATACTACCTGGAATTTCTCATCCCCAAGTGCAATATTCTCCAGGTAATAAGGAAATATATATTCTTAATTGAAAGCACTTGGGAATAGTGAATGCTTGTTAACTAATGATACTACTTAATTGATAATGTTTGTCATTTTGTTGTTGTGGGTGAGAAGGTGGACTCATCGTCAAACCTGGGGTTTGTAACATGCAGCATGTGACATCCTTGTCCTTCCTGCTGCTGGCTTACTCTAATTATCTCAGCCATTCCAATCATGTTGTGCCATGTGGCTCCATGTCAGCCACCCCTGCTCTCCTCAAACACATAGCCAAACGTCAGGTATACTTTTTATATTTTAATTTAGCGCCCCCCCCACCCCCAACACACACACACACACACACACACAATCTTTCTAACACTAAATTGGGGCTGGCTTTGCATTGAAGGTGGATTACATTCTGGGAGATAATCCTCAAAGAATGTCATACATGGTGGGGTATGGTCCACATTACCCATTAAGGATTCACCACAGGGGCAGCTCTTTACCATCTGTGGCGGCCCACTCAGCCCGTATTGGGTGCAAAGAAGGGTCCCGCTATTTCTTCTCACCAAATCCAAATCCAAATCGCTTGATTGGTGCCGTTGTTGGTGGACCCAATATCACTGATTCCTTCCCTGACGCGAGGCCTTTCTTCCAAGAGTCCGAGCCCACTACATACGTTAATGCGCCATTGGTGGGTCTTTTGGCTTACTTTTCAGCCCATCCTTGATTCCTCATTCCTCATAACATCTAGTATTATGTATGTAAAGAGAGAATGTAGTGGTGTGCAAAGGCCACCCTCTCTATTATTGTCCAACATTCTAATCATCAATGAACAATATTGTACTAGGACCAATATTATCCCTATAATTATGCCAACTATATATATATATATATTAATACGAAAAACAATGTCTCTTTTGTCTCATCTCCATGTGCCTTCAAACATCTCTTGTCCTAAATCATTAAATATTTTGGAAAAACAATCAGCTTGTGATTTGTTTCCCCTGGTAAATCACCTAGAAAGCTTTATGACATTTTTAAAAATCGATTCAACGTAATTAAGGTTACTTTTCTATGAAGGTAATGCATCTTATAATGAAAAGGCACGTCTTCTAGCTAGGTACACTTTCGTAAAAGAACATGAATTTGTAGAAAAACATGTTGTAGTCTTCGTAGGTTTCATCAACTAAATTTAATCTGTTCTGTAATTTGTATACTGCCATATACGTACACCAGTAATAATTTTCAATGTTTATTAAAAAAAAAACTAATAAATAAGAAATTTCTAATATATAACACCGTGAATACTCCAAATCTAAATAATTAATTAAAAGGTTATATATTAAAGACATCTAATTTTATTAGTTTGTCTTGGGATATCAGATCGTCTATGGTCATTAGATATAGCTAGCTGATAATTCCTTGTTCTTTTTCCTTTTTTACTTTAATTTTAGAGATGATAATTTTGATGCAGAATATATAATATCCTTAGATATTCACAGATCTCTAGCCTTACTGTTTTTAAATTAAATCACTAGCTAGCTAGTATCCAATATATAATTAAGGCAACAAGAAGACTTGATTTTGCATGAATTACCCCTCCACTTGTTCACCATGAAAACAAAATTAATTTTTTCTATTTTCCTCTCTTTCTCTTGTGCATTTCTGTTCACCGTATTCGACCTGATCAAGATCATCAATACTCTAAACCGAAGGAGCTTAATTATGAGAAAAAGCACTTCACTCAAATTCTTGACCATTTCAACTATAATCCACAAAGTTATCAGACTTTGCAACAAAGGTATCTTTTGAATGGTGAACAATGTGGTGGTATCAAGAATAATGCTCCTATATTTGTATATACCGGAGGTGAAGCAGATATCGAATTTATTATTCAAAACATCGGTTTCATGTATGATTTAGCGTCCCATTTTAAGGCCCTCCTGCTCTTCATTGAGGTATATATATATATGTCCATTCTATTAATTCTAGCTCCACTCATTATATTGTTTCTTGAAAAATTAATTCGTTGTTCTTACAAGTACTCCCCTGACAAGAGAGGATAGCTCAGATGGTATGGTAAATACTCTCTATTTTCAATTCTAAGGTCGTAAATTCGAGTCATCAAGAAATCAAAAAGATAAGAACTCCTAAGGAGGAAAAAAAAAAGCACTACCTTGCTTGTGCCTGATATTAAGTTTTCTGAGCTCATTCTCTGGTTTGTAGTTTGAATTGAGACGAAATAAGGTGAAATATAAATATTAAGTAAGAGTTAACCTATATATGAATAGTAATAATGTAAACTATAAGGAAAAAGGTCAGCTAGCGAAACAAGATTAATATAATAATATTAGTAAGCGTGTGATTACACACAAAGCTGGATCACGCGAATATAAATTGTTAAAATGATACGGTCAATTTCTTAGGAAGTTGTAGTCAATTGTTTCATCTTGTATGTAAATTCTGTTCTGCATAATGTAACTCAGCAGAGGGGAAACTAGAAGTTATAAGGATGTATCCTTTGGTAGCTGATTAGAGTTATGCAAGTATAGTATTGACAGAGATTAGTTATGAGGAAATTTGTATATATAGGATTACTTATTTTAGTTTTTGTCCTGCATAAAATAATACATAGATTCTCTCATAACTTACACTTATATTAATTAAGTGAATTTATAAATTATAAACTAAACATCATATTAATTTTATATATAAATCATAACTAGCTACCAATTATGGTATTCATATTTAATACTAGTATTAGAATTACAACTAAAATAAAAATGCGAAAGAGGGTATTCATGGTAAAGTGAATAAATAAAAATGAAAAAATTATTTTAAGTGAACAAATAAAAATAAATAAAAGAAAATACTGCTTTTGAAAAATTGGGTATCCATGTTTGATACTAATATTAGAATTACAACTAAAATTCGAAAACATATAAACTAAAGCCTACATTATGACAAGACGATGATTTTGATGTAAACTTTCTCGACAATAACGATATTTTACTTTTAAGTTTATATTTGGAATCCAACTCAAAAAATTCAAGCCTAATTTCCGCAGTCCAACAAAGGCAACAAGAAAAACTTTAGCCCCGGTCCCACAGCAACTTTTCCTATACAATACACTATCCTAAAAAATCAAGAAGAGTAAAACTTTTATGTATATTGATAAAGTAATTATATTTTTTATATTTTTTAATGATATTACTTATAATAGATGAAATTAGTGATGAATAATAACAAATAAATAACACGTTACAATAATTAATATATTAAATATCATCATACTATTAAATTTTTACTAGAATCGATGGATATAAAATTAAATCCAAAATTATATACTACTATTGAGAGATTCCTTTCTCCTCTCTGGTCCCTATATATATAACCAACCCTCAGTACCTTTTTCTCTGTGCAATTTGGCAACTGCAAAGCAGTGAAGTCGTAGAAGGAAATGAAAATCAGATTAATTCTTGTCTTCGTTGTGTGTTTTTCTCCAATCTCCTTTGCCAAAAATCCACCAAGATTTCCTTATGATCACTTGTCATCTGATGTGGCTTCTAAAGACAAAGAGCTGCTTAGTTATGAGACAAATTACTACACTCAAATTCTTGACCACTTCAATTATAATCCACAAAGTTACCAAACTTTTCAACAAAGGTATTTGTTGAATGACAAATACTGGGGTGGTTCCAAGAATAATGCTCCCATCTTTGTCTACACTGGTAATGAAGGAAACATTGAATGGTTTACTCAAAACACTGGATTCATGTTTGAAATTGCTCCGCATTTTAGCGCCCTCCTTGTCTTTATTGAGGTATATATGTTATCTCGATTTTTCTTATATATATATATATATATATATATATATATATATATATATATATTATTAGATATCAATTTTCAACTAATGGATTATATTGTTCTTATTGAAAATACATACTATGTATATATATAATGTGTACATGTTGGCAGCATAGGTTTTACGGGAAGTCAATACCGTATTCAAACAAGAGCACATTGGGGTATTTGAGTTCAACACAGGCATTAGCAGATTATGCAACTCTCATCATTGATCTCAAGAAAAACTTCACGGCCACTGACTCACCTGTTGTTGTTTTTGGGGGTTCCTATGGTGGAAGTATGTATATATCTACCTCCTCCTCCCCTTCATTTCTACAAATATATTTTCTATTTTAATATATTATATTATATTATATATTTTCTTGTGGCATATATGCTGCAGTGTTGGCAGCATGGTTTAGGCTAAAATACCCACATGTGACCATTGGAGCCTTGGCTTCTTCTGCACCAATCCTCAACTTTGCCAATATCACTTCTCCGTACACCTTTAATAATATCATTACCCAAGACTTTAAGGTAAAAGCTGAACTTTGAAGGGTGATAGATAACAAATATCTTATGAATTTTTATTTTTTTTTCCTTTCTTTTTCTTTTTTTAGATGTAATATTTATATATAAAGAACTATGTTCACATCTAAGTGACCCGAAGGAAAACTCCCCCTCCTCCCTTCCAAATCAAGGGGAAAATGTACTTCACATCAATATAATAAAAATTTATATAAATTGTTCAATTTGGGAGTGAATACAAAGGGAGACCAATAATGAAGATGATATAACACATTGTATGTTGAAATGTAAAAGGCATCAAATGAATACATACTACTGTATTAATTAGAGACATTGGAAATGTCGCTCCTATATTTTAAGATTGAACTGTATTTTCAGAATAATCCCAAGGTATATATCTTAATCAAATAAATAACAAAACAAATCCCTAGTTCTGAACTATAACAAGTGAAATTGATTGGTGCATTTTGGCCTATATTCTTCTTCTAGCTCTTACTTTTTTCTTGACGTATGTATGGGGAAAAAAAAATAAAACAGGGTGAAAGTGAGAATTGTTACAAGGTGATTAAAGGAACATGGAAACAAATTGAAGATACGGCTAAAACAGCCGGTGGATTGGAGAAACTTAGAAAGTCATTCAGAATATGCAAGTAAGAATTATCTTTAATAGTTGTCTAATTAAGGTGATGAGGGTAAAATACTAATTGGAGTAATATTATTAAATGGCAATAATATAGTAATGTTGTTTATCTGTAAAGCTAGAGTAAGGTGAATATCCTATTTTAATCAGCATTATTCAGTATGGGAAATAATAATAAGATTGTTTTCAATTATTTATAGGAATTATATAAGTCAAGGTTCTCTTGAAAATTGGCTCTCTACGGCCTTTGTCTACACAGCCATGACTGATTATCCAACTCCTTCAAATTTCCTTAATCCATTGCCAGCCTATCCAGTCAAAGAGGTACAATTTTTTATTTCAGAAATCACTCTAATTTTAAATAATGTTTTATTTTTATGTCACGGTAAAGTTAAATTAATAGACTTGGACAAATTGGGAATAATAATGTAGATGTGCAAGGCAATTGATGATCCAAAGACTGGAAACGACATGTTTGAGAAAGTTTACGGTGCTGCCAACATATATTACAACTACACTGGAAATGTCACTTGTTTTGATCTGAACGATGATTCGGATCCTCACGGCCTCGGTGGATGGACTTGGCAGGTAGTAATAATACGAACAGGAGATAGATAGTGTTTGAGGTGGCAAAATCCTCAATTTGCTTAAATTTGGACTGATAATTGACCCGCTTATTTATTAGTTCAGCCTAACTCATTTCAAGCCATCAAAGTTTGGGCTGATATCTAGTCCAAATTGATTCATGAGAAATCTTGTCAAAATATTTTCAAAAAGATATTTTTTTTAATTTGATACATTAGATTTAGTCATAATAAAGAAAAATATTACTTTTACAAGTTACCAAAAGATTATAAAAGAATAACTAAAATAATTAAAACTTAATCAGAATTGGGCAGGTTGGGTTAGACCTGCATTTTAACCCATTTCAGTCCAACCTGTTTCATCCCAAGTAACTTTTGGGCGGGTCGATAACCTGCTCAATTATTAACTCAACCCATTTTAATCTGCCCAAATTCAACCCAACCAGCCCATTTGCCACCTATAGATAGTATGTAATGATACTCCCTCCGTCCACTTCTATTTAAGAAAATAAATTTATCATACTACTTTTATTTAATGGAATGTTACAGATAAAGAAGATCATAAGAGAAAAATAAAAAGTAATTAAGTTAAACTACTTTTTTTTTTAAAGTTATGAAGTAACATATATATAGAGAGATTGAAATTGGTCAAATTAATTAGTCGAGTAACATCCAATTGTACATTTAGAGGAATCACCTACATATATGCATGCCAATACAAGTCGCACTGTCGAGACTGCGTGTTGAATATTGGGCTGTTTTTTATAGATGCTAATTTAGAATTTGAAGATTATGATTTTTATCATGATTTATGATATAATATATATATTTTTTTCGAGATCCACCCTATAATATGAGAGAAAAAATCAAAATAAGTAAGTTTAGCCTATACATGTATAATGATTTTATAAATATACATATGAGTAAAAGCTACATCCTGTTAATATGAGTAAAAGCTACATCCTGTGTGCTGGTCCATAATTATTTACCAATCGAGATAGTAAGCACTTGAATAACCTTGCAAAAGCATTGGAATTAAGTTAGACAGGCGTACGAGCAGCTGCATGGAATAAAGTAGGATGTATTGTAGACATTTTTTCCACGACATTATGAATTAAGTTTGAATGTCCAATGCTACCATAATTAGGTAAGTTAGCTAGGACTTTTAAGTAGGTTAATGGTGTGTTTGGTATGAATACGAAATGTCTTTTTTAGAAAATGTTCTTTGAAAAATAAGTGATTTTCTTATTTATTTTCTAGTGTTTGGTTAGTAAGAAAAAAATACAGTCCCAAAAGTAATTTAGGTATAATGTGGGCAAATATTATAATATCGAACCCGGACTCCTACTCTTTAATGCCCACATGGACCCCCATCTCAACCCAAGACCTGACTCTTGGCATAGGACTTGGACCCGACCTTAACCCCGACTCAGGGCTCGACCTAACCCTAACACAGGACCTCACTCTTGAACCCTACTCGATACTAGACTTCCGACCCCGACCTAGAACTCTACTTTAACCTAAGACCCAACTCCCGATCCATGACCCTAGACCAGACTCCCAATCCAACCCAAGACCCGACTCATGATCTGGGACCAAACCTCGAACTCGACTCAAGATATTTCCCTGAACCTAACCTTGAATTATTAGGTTTGGGGACTTGAGGTCGGTAGTCTGATAAGTGTTGCTGTCAGGAGTCAAATCTCGAGTCAGGGTCAGATCAATTTTCTCGACAAGGTCGAGATCAGGTCTTCAATCCTGGATGGGGGTCAGGAGTAGGGTCAGGATCGAGAGTCAAATCTCGGATTGAGGTTGAGTTGTGCACCGATTCCTAGGTTGGGGTCAAAATTCAAGTCCCGATTTTGAGGTCAAGAGTTGGATCCCGGGCCATGATCGAGAGTTGGGTCCCAAGTTGAGGTTGGGTCATATTTCGAATCTTGGGTTGGGGTTGAGAGTTGGGTCATCTTCAGGTCCCATGTTGAGGTTAGATCATGTTTCGGGTCCTTGGTCGGGGTCAGGAGTCTTGTCCCGGATCAGGAGTCAGGTTCAGAGTCAGGAGCCTGGTCTCTAGTTGGGGTCAGAGTCGGAAGTTGTGTCCCGATTAGGGGTTGAGAGTTGTGTCCCTAGTTGGGAGTTGGTCCCAGATCGGGGCTAGAAGTTGGATCCCAGATGGGGGCCTGGAGTCGTGTCCCTAGTTGGGAGTCGGATCTCAGATCGGGGTCGGAAGTTGGGTCCCGGTTGGTTATATTGAAAGAAAGTTTTAGAAATTATTTTCTTACTTTATGTAGGAAAGTTATTTTCCTTAAATTGAAGGAAAATAAGTTCATTCGAAAAATATTTTCTAAAATATTTAAGCCAACGAAATACGAGAAAATTGAAAAACACAATATTTTCCATCATACTAAACACATCCTAAAGTTGTGCAATTTTTATTTTTAGTTCCTAAAAATATTAGTAATATTCAAAATTCACCGGCCATTCCGAAATATTGTAAAGGTAAATAGGTTTTTTTCGCCTCTTTTCGATGTCTATTAGGATTACTTATTAATGGTTGATCAAATTTGTTGTCTTCTCCACCAATAACCAAGATGCATTTAAAGCGATTTTTAGGCTGGATGGAAAGTACAGAAAGAAAGGTAGAAAAAGAGGCATCGACTTTGAAATGATGGTAGTTTGAATTATTCCAGGTTAATTCAAATTTATGTCAAGTAAATTATTTAAGAAGATATAAAGTGTTTCCACAAAAAAAGTTCTTTATTTCAAAAGTTCAATTCATAAAGACCTTCCATTAATTGAGACGGAATCTCAATTAGCCCATTACATCTCTTTTATGGTAAAACACGTACACGGTCATTGCTCACAATGATATCTCACTTAATATAGTAGTAATAAATCTAACTATTGTGGAATAGGAAAAAAGTTCCTAATTCCTACCTAAGCTAGCTATATTTGTAAGTATCTTGCAAATAATTTTTTTGCCAGGCATAAATTTCATACTAACTTCACCAATTATGTGCAGTTGCATTTGCTTGTTTTAAAACTTTAACATAGTATGTTAATTTATAGACCTTTCTTTGCACAAACTGATATATACACTGTCTCGTTATTTGTACAAAACATATTGACTACAATATTTAAGAATTGATTCAAATTACAATAGGAATATATTAAGAGCAATCATAGGAAATATTATCTGTATAATTATGAAGTGATAGATCACACAGGAATCATCATGTGCTAGTCTCACTTTTTTTATATTGTATACTGCAGGCTTGCACAGAGATGGTAATGCCTACAGATGGGAACAGTAAGGAGAGCATATTTCCACCCTCCGAGTGGGATTACAATGAAAGGGCCCGATTTTGCCAATCAACTTTTGGCGTTAAGCCCAGACCAGATTGGGTAACTACAGAATTTGGTGGCTATGTAAGTCCCTACCTAATCAACAGGCCCATATTAACAACTTTTCAGCCCAGACCCTACTTATAATTTTTTTTATTTTTTTGGTCTTCAGAATATTGAAAGGGTTTTAAAAAGGTTTGGAAGCAACATCATCTTCTTTAATGGGCTAAGAGATCCATGGAGTGGTGCAGGGTTAGTGACTTCTCTCTTCTTCATATCTATTCTGGTCTAAAATGCAAATTTTCACATAGGTAACATACATTCACAATTTTATTTTATTTATGTAATTATAATCTTTTGGCAGGGTGCTCAAGGATATATCTAAGAGCATAGTTGCTATCATCGCAAAAGAAGGTTAGTAAGATAACTAACATAACGAACTTAATAATAATATTCATATGTTTGTATATTTGTTTATGAAAAGAGATCCTACGAAAATATCATTTATACTTATCTTGTTCTCTTAAAAACCCTCAACTCTTTGGATTATGTAGGTGCACATCATGTGGACCTTAGATGGTCGAGCAAAGAAGATCCAGAATGGCTCCGACAAGTGAGGGGAAAAGAGGTCAATATCATATCCAATTGGCTCTCTCAATACTATCAATCTTTAACTGAAATTTACTAATGTTTCCAAAATGGAGCAAAAAGAAAGAACAAATTAATGAAGTGATTCTACTTGCATGATTCCCAAATGTTCAATAACATATATATACATATTGTTTATGTTTTACCCTTTTGGTCTTGTGAAGTATCTCTAACGCTGACAATAGTTTCTTGGTTTGAGATGCTTCTCGTATACATATTATATTAAAATCACAAACGAAAAAGAAAAACTAAACTTCATTGCTAGAAAATGTAGAAAGACCAAATTGAAACCAATATGGGCCGACACTACCAGATATGATATGATCAACGGGACTGAACAGGTCGGATATGGGCCAATACCTATTTCATCAAATTAATTTGGATATAATAATGATTAGTTAACTGTTACAATTGTAATTTTGGGCAATGAAAATATACTGAAATCGTCTATATCAGCCCCATATAATTCGTTTAAATTACATTAATGTCCTTATCAAGGATTTAGGCGTATACCCATTGTTTGAAAGGGATGTTGACTTAAGATATTCTTTCCGTTTTAAGTTAGAGAGTAAGAAGTTAAAGAAGTTTGGAAAAAAATTATATGTAATATTAATATTAATACTCTTTAAAGAACAAAGGTAAGAAGAAGAAAAAAAGTGTAGAGGAGTTAAGTATAAGAAAAACATTATCCTAATTAGCGTGTACGTGGAGTCTCAACTATAGGACTCCAGGAGAGGTCAGATTTAGATACTTTTTTCCAGGAGAGGAGAAAAACAGAAACTTAACTAAGAGGGGACATTTTTAGATCAAAATAGAAATTTAATGAAATGGAAAATCAGTCACATTTTCCATTCAAAGTTGGGCATTGAAAGAATTAACGTGACAGGTTGTTTCAATGGTCGGCGACAAATTGTTGTTGTTTGAAGGGAAATAAAGTCCAACACCAGAGACGTGTTAATTTGACATCTTGAAGACCCTTCTGTTACAAGTGATTAATATAGTAACAATTCAATATATGTTACTTTATTTTCAAAAAGTAAGCTTTCATTATTAGGTTGGAGTGAAAAAGTAACAGTAATTTAACTATTTCCACATGATTAATAATGTCCTTCTACCGATAATAGACAAATAATTTATTGGGACAAGACACCTGCGGACCTAACACTAGTATTATTCCCAGGTCCGCGTTTACTTCTTAAAAGTATATTATTTTGGAAAAGTTAACAATTTAGAATTATTTGAAAATAACACTATACCTTGGGAGTATTTTTCTTTTATTTTCTTTGTTTTACTCCTGCTCTTCAAAATTCTCTCTCTATATATATAATAATAATAATAATAATAGAAAAGTGGGATAAATGGATAGGAGGATTTTTCATTTGAAACTATCATGTGGTGCAGGTAGAGTTTATCAGAGGCAAAGTTAGAGATATTGATCTCCAATGCTAAAGTAAATATCTTAACATTCAATCAAGTGTATTATTTAATCTTTTAAGTAAATAACTTCTTATAATATATATAAGTGTGAACAAATAATATTAATTTAAAAAAAATAATACATAATATAAAATAATATAATTTTATAAAAAAATTACATATTTATGTATCGCAAAAATTAACTATAAATTCGCTCCCTAGAACCTATATATCAACGTAAAAACTAATAGTACGTATATATGTATGCCGTCCAATGCAGGATATATACACCTACACTTTTAACTTGATATGTATTAGTACACTCCGTAAAGTCACGCCTATAGTTTATTTATTAAATATTTTTGGCAGAAACGATTAAACTTATATTATATTATTAAGCAAAAGGCATATAGGATTAGTTTAATACGAATACAATAGAAAATTGGAAACTTGAAAGAAGGGGAATATTCATATAGGGAAGGTATGCAAAGGGTAGTAATATCTTGTTTGCTGGCTCTTAATAAAATTTCTCCACACATTTGCAGTTGGAGGTAAGGTATAATTAATTAGGACCACCCTTGAGGATAACGACTTTACATTATTTTATATATATTGGTCCCATTCTATATATTCCAACCACTCTCATCTCATTATATATATATTTCTACGTGTCAGAAACCCATTTTCTCTAGCTCCCCCACATTAATTAGCTACTTCATTTTCATTATATATATATATATATATTTGAAGCAATTCTCATGAGCTGTAATACGAATGATATCTTCTTCTTTTTTTTTTCCTCTGGTAACTAAATGTTTGAAATAAAATTTGGATGTGCATTTTATCGTATGCCCGTTATATGTACCAGTTATACATTGAACTCAATATATATCATGAACATTGATGAAAACTTCATAATCATTTACAAGCTGATTCCTTCACAGAGTTAATACTCACTACTAGGAAAAATAGTGAATTTCGATATTGTTCTTCCGATGATCATAGTATGAAGTATTTTCTGACGAGCTTTAATATGAAATTTGAAAACTGAAATTTGTAAGATTTAATAAGCTATCTTATTTTCTTTAAAACACAATACACATTTTAACTCACGCTATCACACATGCTGAATTACCATAGCACCTCAGCACACGCAGCTCTCTCTCTCTCTATATATATAATATTAATCATAATAGATTACGATTTGATTTATAAAACTCCATACCTCTATTTCTCTCTCTTGTTTAGATTGATTTCAATCACACGGTAGAGAAATGAATTTTGAGTTCAGGATTTAGACCCTAAACCTTAAAACTCATGTCACGCTGAACATCTAAAGCATAAGCAATTTAATTTGAGGGTCCATCATTGAATGAGATGAATTCTAGTTTGACGCTATGTAAAAAAATTAAATTTTAAATCTTAAATTTAATCCACTTTCAAAAACTAACTTATAAAAAAAATTTATTTAAATCTATATATATATATAAAATCACCTATTTCACAAATATTAACCTTTTAATTCTTCAACATTTCTCGTATTAAAATAGCAAATGCATCATATATAAATTGAAACACATGTTGGTATAAAAAGTCTTTTAAGTGTGAGAAAAATAGGAGAGGCAGGAGAAATGGGCGGTCGCAAAATGCAGCAGAAAGTAAAGAAAGATGGAAAGTAATTATGACCAAAAGAGAAAACACACATACAGAGAGAGAGAGAGAGAGTGTCCAAAAGAGAATGGAGGTCTTTGTGTGGGCCCCCAGATTGTTGAGCTATAAAGTGGGCCTCCAATATTTGGAGGACTCTCCGATCCATGCAGCACGCTTTTTGTGAATTAAATTGAGTAGTAGCAAAATATAATATGATTTCTAAAAAGGAATTGGGACCATTTTCTGAAGCAGGCCAAACAGCCAGAAAAAGAGAAGACGTGGCTGCTTCTCTACTCTTTTCTACCTACAATTTTTATTGTTATTATTGTTATTATTTATATTTGGTACTAACATAAATGATTGCACACCATAATGGAGTGTATATATGTATATTACTTTCTTCTACAAAATCACTTGTTGATTGTGTGCTGCAAACGTATATATATATTAATAGAGCAAAATTGCATCTTCTCTTATTAACCAGCGGTGTGCCTATCCTACATCATTGTGTGCAATTTACTCCTTACAAGTAGCTATACTTCCATCAAGCATGGCCTATATTTGCTCTAACACCAGCATTTAATTAGTGTAAAAAGATAACATCAATCTCTCACATTTATAGTCTTGCAAAACATTGATACGTCACTAAAGTATGGAGTGCGGGGTTTTTAAATAAATAATATGGATATCTCCAAAATCATTTTGCAGCAAAAGAAAAAATTATACGGATAAATATTTTTCTAATAATATGGGTATTTCCAACATCATTTTGCAGCAAAAAAACAATTATGCGGATAAATATTTTTCTAATAATATGGATATTTAATTTCCAATAAGGCGCCGACATCATTTAAGAGTAATATAAAGTAAATATCAATTTTAGATTTAAAAAAAATAAACCAATGCAACCCTCAACTCAAATACGCAAAATCTTTGTGTATGCTACTGATTTGATAGTGTACAAGTATTTAATGTTTAGGATCTTGTTTTACTATATTTCATTGGTTGCTACATATAGTCCAACCTAATGGTAAGTAGGGTGTGGGGGTTGCTGTAAATAGTTAGGCGTGGTCCTTCCCTTTTCTGAATACTTTTTATTACTATATATCATTGAGTACTGTACAACCTAGCTCACATGAAATTGAATATTGATGAAGGTAGCAGTGGCCGGGAGTACTGTGTTTGAGGTATATATAAGGGGTGGGCTGCAAATTAAATGGAAAGAGATTTTTATTTGTGACAGTATGTAGGTGGGTACACCTTGAGAACAAAATACTTGCATTAGAGTTTAACTTTTCTGTGCTGATAATATATAAATTTTTATACATAATTAAGCAACAGTGATAAACAAACAACGGATTATTCAATTTTTAAACTATAAAAATCTTCACATTATCAACGTATGTAACTTACATTCCAATTGATCACGTGAGAAAGTGAAATATCAGATAAATGTTGTGAAGGTACTCAACTTTCATGCTTTCCTTCACCAAATAAGCTTTCTCTTAGTCTTATTCTAATATATGTGTTCTAAGAGAAAAACTTAATCTATTCCTTGTTCGGTAAGTTTGATGGTTGAATTGGGTGACTTTTTTCTCCCTTTTAATTCTTCCCTGCCTTTTTATAATGTGTAATGATATAAACAAAGCATAGAAGAAATAAAAGAAAAACACATATAGCCTTCATGACTTATCGAGGTCTAGGGCGGAAAAATTTGCTGGCTTTCTTGATGGTTTATATGGAAATTAAGGTCATATGTGGTTTAGTTTGGTTTGAGGTCCTATGTACAAACTTCTTTCTATATTTTTAAATCGAGTTTTGTATATTCAACTCATTTACAAAATTTGCCCCTTTAACTTTTTGAAAATTTCTTTTAAGAAAAGGAAGGTATTTGAACAATTAATATTACTGGCTAGCTATACACGGACAATTTTCAGTCTTTGTGCAAATTGCAAACATCAAAGATAAAATGAGGTGGTCACTTGAATAATTGACCTCCAGTTTAATTGAATAACATAATTAATGAGAATTTGTACAACTAATCTCAACTTTCTGAAGATGCCGTTAATTAACTTATTATTGTCGTTTAGTTAAATGAGAATCATGATCATCAAGTCTTTGTATAGTCCATCAAAATCATATCAGTACCCAAATATAGATTACTATTATCAAGACCAAAAAGTGAAACTCATGAAGCAAACATATAGACGTAACTAGAGTTAGTTAATATTCCACTGATCTAAAACTTCTTTTTTACATAGCTAGGTATATCTCCCTCCCTCCCTTATATGCCTAAATTTCCAAAATAACGGCATGAGCATTGAGTGTGGACAGATTGTGTGGTCACTGTAAATAAGGTTAAGGTCCGGTCCACCTTTGATACTCAAATGTGAAGAAAATAAGAAACAAAATTAACTTAGCTACCAATTACCGAACCTTTTTGAATGCAGAAGGCACCACCGTACGTCCTTATGCAACATTAATTCATTAAATTAGCCCCAAGGCTTCAAATCAAACTTACACAAAAAATTTTAATTAATGTTATTTATTTTGGGAGGAAGGAAGTAGTGATTAATATATATACGTTCTACCTAAAATCTTAATTTTCACACAGATTGTCTGGTTTAATTTTTCCATAATCAAGTGGAAATTAGGACCTTGATTTGAGAGGCAAGTAGCATCTGATACTTAGATTCTAATCTCGACGTACCCTTGCTTTAATTAGGTTTTATTTATATGACTTTCAATATAACGATCCAAAATTAAAAGCATACTTTGACTTAAGCTTAATTCTCATTCGATAAAACACATGCTATTAATATATAATCATAGTACTTAGAAAAATAATTGCAGACATATATATATATATATGTCAAATTATGAGCTCAATTAAATAATTATAAGTCCCCGACAGTCCTCCTTTATTTTAATCCCTATTACTAGTATAATTAGTCATTAATTAAGTTGGAAGATGCGTATCAACCTTTGGATTATGATTCATTGTTCTTGGTCTAAGATAGTCTTTAGGCAGATATATGTTACATTGCACTGGTACAATCCAATATTATATTTTAACTTAAGATGCAATTGATTCTTTTTAATGAATTAATACCTCTGTTATCATGCCAACTCACTAAAGAAAGACTTGGTCATTATTATTTCACGTGTACCTGGCTGCATTTTAAATTCTCCATGAGATAATAATAATAATTATTATGCTGTTATAATTATTATCATAAAAATATTAATTAAAGTTTCACAGATTGGTGATTGGTCATACAGAATCAGATAGTTTTTCTCACTTGGAAATTGGACAAGTCCAGATTTGGAAGCATTTAATTTGTTTCTTGTTATCAGCTCATTTTCTTTCACCACTTTCCCCAAATATCTCATGATATTATTTCTTCCCACCGCATTTGGACAATAATATTTTATTGAAAATAATTAACTTAGCAACATTTTTAAATAGAAATCCTCGCAACAACATGGTATCAGTATAAATTCATCATCTAACGATAAATTTTCGATTTAATTGGGAAGTATTTCATAAGCAAACATGAAAAATTTAATACAAATAAGAAATTATTTATATATATATATATATATATATATATAAGTAGCACTAATAATTTATTCAAAGCTTTGTTCTTTTCAAACTCCACATCCGTGAACTTGTTCTTTCACAAGCATACTTCGTTAAGTATCAATCAACTGATGATGATAAGTAATTACCTTTCCATGATGCTCATTATATATAGAACATATAACTAATCGACCATGAATAGAAACAATCTTTAAAAAATTAGTAATTACTTTGTGGATTAATTGTACATATTCATAAGTAGCATTAGTATTCATTTATACAAGATCGATCGACACCATTATATTAGACAAACTTGATATGTTTTAGCAAACACTTGATAATTAAATGTTTATATATGTTATGTCTCTTGAATGCGGTAATAGTTTATTTATTTAAAATATTGCTCGTGAATTGGAGCCAAAGTTGATAGAAGGTGGTTTTTTGACTTTTTCTTTTGAATAAAATTAAATGAATCGATTGCAAGGAGCATGTGAGATATGTGTTAATGATTATAGGGTGACACAAGATTGTTTGTATGTATTTGGTATTGAGATTTGAGGGACCTGCACGTATATATATATATAGTCTATGGATATGTAACAAAGCTTCCCAACAACCTCAATTATACAATCTTTTTTTTCTTCTTTTCTTTTTGTGTGTGTGTTCCCGACATCTACTTATTAAACAACTACTCCTACCTTTTCAAGGGTGTCTGAATCTACCTGGAAAACTGAGGTGGGATTTGTCTTAAACACGCAAAGTATTGTTGAACAGAAAGAAAAAGAAAAAAAAAGTTTTAATTTATTCAATTTGAGGAGTCCCCTTTATAATTTGTACTCACTACTCGTCAACATCAATGAAAAATGAAACATGCTAAGATAAAAACATGACATCATGTAAGATGGATATATAAATAATCTAATCTAACATGAAAGGTTATCAAACACATATTGTACAAATTAGTTAAATTCTGAACTCCAAAAATTAAAGTTTCATTTTAATTAATTAGTTTTCTCTTTCTATAACCTCAATTATAAAAGGTACTATAATAGATGCTTGAGTCTAGCTACCATTGGTTAAGAGTTGAGACTTGTCACAAGCATACAAAAAGGGGGAGACCATTTCAAATATAGATTCGATCACTTGCTCTGTATTATATAGTATATATATATATATACACACACATATATTCTTAAAATTAAGATTAACGTATACATTTATACTATAGCAAATGACCATTGACGTGCTCTGATAGTCAAAAACTTTGCACAATTCTCTGTACCAAATCTATCTATAAGATAAATATATATATAAGTATCTTGAAATCTATATATTAGTAATTATTCTTTTCCGTCTTCAAAATTTTGATGGAAGATACCTATTAATAGAAGAAATATACATATATTCGATAAAATAAATTATTAGTAATATATAGATTTCAAGATACTTATATATTAATGAGATAGGAGAGAGAAGTCCAAATGGAAAAGAGTGTGATTAATGTGAGAGAGGAAATAAGAGGAGAGAATTCAAACACGAAGTCTAAAGAGGAAAAGGCAGTTTCCTTCTCCTTTCTGTTCCCATTGGACAAATCTTATCTCATCTTCTTTCTCCTTTTCTTCATTGAATTAATAAGGAGATCTGAGGATTTCTCTCTTAAATTTTCCTCCTTTTTTTTTTTGATTTATTCTCTTTCCCCACCTCCTCTTTTGTTTTCTTCCTAGATCATCCCATCCGTCCTCATCATCATCATATCATATCATAAAACTAGGAATGGCCAAACGTCAATAATGTTGCTGTCATGCACGTGAATAACTTTACCACTCCAACGTAACTCTAAATTAATATCTACCTAGAAAATTCCTCATGTAAAAACTGTCTGCATCAAGATATATTGAACGAGCTAGAAGAGTTCATAAGTAGCACAAGAATATTTTACTATTACTCCATCGATAAGATTGCTAACCACAAAAAGGGCTTTTTGGAATCTATATGTCTAGCTACCTACTAACTATTTTGCTACATTTATTTTATTTTCTCTTTTATCTTTCTTATTTTTGTATGTTTATTATAGATTTTTAAATAGAAGATCTATCAAAAATAATTTTTTATTTTTAAAAATAGATATAAAATTTATGTATATTTTATTTTTTTTTAAATTTATTAATAAATATTATTATTATTATTGTTGTTGTTATTATCATTGTTGCTGTTATAGTATACTTTTAAAATTTACCAATTGTCTAGCGACAAATATATATGGAATAGTCGTTATTCAGTGGAAGCATCGTCTGAGAAATAGTAATACAATTCAAAGACAATTAATGGCACTCAAGTAGTTGCAATTAGGCTTAATCCCTACCAAAAAGGAAAAAGAACGTGTGGGCGATTAGCGTGTTGAAATAAACGACGGGGACCATATATAAGCATGTTTATTATTTCTCAATTTTTGCATTTACTATGCAAGGTATGTATCCTCCAGAAACAAGAATATATATATTGGTAATAGGCTACTCAAATAGCATAAATTAATTTATTTTTAAAAATAATTGATGATAAATAATTTGATACGGAGGAGAGTAAATACTTTTGAAAGTTTTAGTATAACAATAACAATATTTATGTGGTCCTGGAATATTATTATGAAGATTATACCATGCAACATCAGGTGTAAAAATCTGCAAAAACTTACCGTACGAGTGTCAGCCTGTCAGGCTCAAACTTAGGTGGGTCATGGATTCATATTTTTATCAAATGAAATTTTGGAGTCTAATTTTACAAAGCATTTAACTTACTGCTGCTGCTGCTGCTGATGATGATGATAATAATAATAATAATAATAATGTAAAGAACAATCCACCTTAATTACCGCATTTTTAGGTTCTCAAATTAGAATTGCTATAAACGATTAGCTTGCATCTTGTTCGTTTTATTTCTTTTTTTCCCTTCATGACGGGTTCTTGTATCATATGCAAATCACATTTCGATGTCAAATATAAATGTTGTATTTATTTTAAAATATTTGTCAATTTCAATTAGTAGTAGAATACTAATAAAGTGAGACATTTAAAAAAAAAAGAGAAATAGCTCTACGAGTAAGGCTATATATAATTTATCTTGTGAAATGCATAAAAATATTAGAATACAGATAAAACAGAGATAAATTTGATAAAAACTCTGCATGTTGAAAACATCTATCGACCCACCCTAGAGCCTATAGTAGGGAAGCGGTACAGTGTCAGCTGGCTGGCCCTACTCACTTCATGATCTGTTTGTTTGGTTTAAGCACAAAGGCCTTAGCCAGCCAGCAAACATAGTAACATGGGCTGTGTTTCGTATATGCTCAAGAATTATACTCATCTCTATTTTACATTAGTACTGCAAGAGATACATATCATATCTGATACCAATAAGAAAAAGAATCTCTTTCTTACTTCCCAGATTCATATGAAGATACATGTTCTGCCAATTTCAGTGCTACCAGTTATCTTTATCTTTTGCTTTTATTATTACTTATACTCTCTCACAATTTGTTCCAAAAAAATAAAGGGTGAATAAAATCCCGTGAGTCTTACATATACTAGAAGTACATAATTAGAAAAAAGAAACATTTGAATCATTTCAATGGGATCCACATGAAAAAGTACACAATCAATTAATTTATGCCCTCTTAGTAATTTTAAAAGGTTAAGTGAATTTTAAGACCTGAGTGTATATCTAGCTAGAAATTACAAACATTAGTTACTCAAATTGTTTAGTCCGATTGAAGCGGCGGGGCTCGCTAAACCAAGGCCTCTCGTCTTAAATTTTGCAAAATTCGAGTCTACAAACTAAGTTTTTGAGGTAGCTGTATCATTTTTCTTACACAAAAAGAAGAAAAGAAAAAGTTGTTGAAGATTTTCACACTCCGCCCATTCCATCATTTACGTGTGTATTTTTTTTTTCTATCTTAATTTATGTAATAAAATTAAATTAAATATAATTTAAATATATAAAATTATAAATTATAAAAAGAATTTATGTTAATATAATAAAAAAAGTATATTTTAAAAGTCATATAGTTTAATGTCGAAAATAAAAAGATGAAAAGCAGAAAGTATTAAGATGGTCGGCAATGACAAACGAATAGTGGTCAGGTTAATTAGCAGTAGTACGTACTAATACAGTATTGATAAAGAGACAAACGAATAGTGGTCAGTACATAGTAAATTGCACTGAATATAATGATTGATTTTTCTTCTTATCACGCAAATACCTTAAAGTAAAGTACTCTCGTACTTACATCTCTATCTACCTGCCCCTTAACCCCCTCCCAGCTCCCACCTCCCACCTCTCACCTCCCCCCTTAAATACCCACCTTTTGTTACTAACCTTTCCTACCTCACTTTGCAAAAATCTTTATGAGTTAGTAACCAATTTCTCTTTCCCTTTTGTGTGTGGGAAATGTCCATAAACCATATTTCTTCAGACCTTCCAGAAGCAGTGTGGTGGACTACACAACAACAACAACAACAACAACAACAACAACAACAATATATCATAGACTCCTCAACCAAGAAATCCTCATCCCCTAATTCTGCTCTTTGGCCTCCACCCCAATTCTATCACCACCCACCTGAAACTACCATGTTCGCCTTCAACCTTAACAACAACGACGAGGACGAGGAACAGGAACAACAAGTACTAACTGAGGAAAAAGACCACAACTCCGGACATCACGAAATCCCAAGAGAGCATTTGTTCGAAAAGCCACTAACCCCGAGTGATGTCGGGAAGCTCAACAGATTAGTCATCCCCAAGCAGCACGCTGAGAAGTATTTTCCGCTCAGCGGCAATAACAACAACAATGAGTGCGGTACTGAAAAGGGATTGTTACTGAGTTTCGAGGACGAGTCAGGAAAATCATGGCGATTTCGATATTCTTACTGGAACAGCAGCCAGAGCTATGTGCTGACTAAGGGCTGGAGCCGTTTCGTCAAGGAAAAACGGCTCGATGCCGGTGATATTGTTTTGTTCGAGCGACACCGGTCGGACGCTGACCGGTTATTCATTGGTTGGAGGCGGAGGAATACCACTGCTGCTGCTGTTCAAGAGAGCGCTGCGGCGGTGGCCCCGCCAGGGATGATGGGTGGTGGGTGGGCCCAGGTATACTACGGTGGACATCCTTATCCAGGGGCAGGTCTTCCATACCAACCTGACTGTCTTCATGCAGGTATCATTTTCTTCACACTCTACAGTACGCATGTACAAACCCTATCTTCTTTTTGTTTTGTTATCAATTCCCACTAATTTAATATATTTATAATTTTAGCTATCTTTGTATGTGTGTATATACCCACACACACATATACTGACAGATTAGATTTTAGAATTGATGTTTTCAAGTTTTGTGATAAATGGTATATTCAAATTATCGAGTGTAGGAGCCAAAAGAGAAGAATGCAGAAAATTCGATATATTTTAAATGTTGAAAAAAAAAGTTCAACTTGAAGTCTTAACTACGTAATTAGGTGGTATATATTAGAGAGAATATCTCTCTCTTTTGGTGGCCATGTTGCAAAGACTTTGCACATTTTGTCACATTGCAGAAAGTTTCTTTTGTAGGTTTCTAACAAAGAAAGATGATGACATTACTAGCTAGTATTATATTATAACAAGTGGCAGAGGCTACTAGCTACCTACCTGCATATATAAACAAATACTGTTATTTTGTCTTGTATGTGTTATTTAGAGATTCTTGAAAAATACCCACATCTTTCCAATTAGCTAGATAGGTCCGTTGAATATATTCACGCCTTGGAAAATTGGAAGAGATAGAAATGGTCCTAAACCTTACATTTTATAAAGTAGCTAGTCGGTACAGGCATGTTATGAGCAATAATTAAAGGGATTTTTTTTGGTAAAGTAGTGTTTATTTATTTTGTTTGTGACATAAATATAGGAAGAGGAGCAATGCAGAACCAAACAACAGCAAGTGTGAATAATAACACAAGAAGACACGTGAGGTTGTTTGGGGTTAACTTGGAATGCGAGGCCAATGAGGAGTCATGGTCGGAGCCAGCCCCAACCCTAGATGGCGGTGGCTCTTCCACGTCGAGCCACCACCACAGTCAGGGTCAAGCCAGCCAACCCTATTATCAATACCAAATTCAGTATTCAAAGGCTCATATTGCTGTTCCAGCTGCTGCCTCTTCCTATAATAATAACCATCACAATCACACGGTACATGACTCTTTATTTTATCAATGGAAAGTTTTTATTTTCTTCTTGTGTAACTTTCCTTTTCTCTTTAGACTAATTAGAATATGGTTAAAGATGTGACTAGTCCCAATTTCCAAGTATGATTTTCCTGTTTCCTTTACTGAGACAGATACATACAAATCTCTACAGTTACCCTAGCTAGTTATAATAGTATAATATAGTAGTATTTAATTCTAAAACTAGTATATGCCTAACAAGTGGATTAGTTAAGCCAGAAAAAGGTCATATTAAACAACAAAATCTTATGCCTTTAGTAAGTAGTCTAGTTGAACAAGTAATGTTCTTTTCTGGAAGCAATCAGATTTTGTACTACTTACTAGTAGTTGAAAAATAACATATAAGCATTTTTGGAACTTTGTATTAACTTAGCTTAGCTTATCTTTGCTTTGCTCCCCAACCAAATCATCTCTCAGAAAAAGCTTCACCGAAGATATCTGTAGATCTTATTCTCTTTTATTGTTGTGATAAATATGCTTTAAAAAATTAAGTTGATCGAATAGTTAAAAGAACAAGAATTTACGTGAACTTCCTTCAGCAGGGTCATTTTCAAAATAAGTATATATATTGGGGAAACAAGACCTCAAAGCTAAAGCTTAGCACATTAAATTATACTCAAAGCGATTTGGGTATGGAGTCTTTTCTTTAAATTAAAAAAAAAAATGAATACAAAAATTTTGGGGGTGAATTTCGTTTTTTTTTTTCTTTTCTTTGCCTTTACCTTCTTTTTCTAGTTTCCAAATAGAAATTTTTGTTCTTGTTTTATTTTCTTTTCCTCCTTTTGTTACACCTGTTGAGTCGTGTGAAATGAGAATACCTGGGGCTAAGAGTGGCATACCTTTTAATAATATAGTATGTTATCATGTCAACTATTTCATGTGACCTACTTGGTTTTCTTTCCTCTTTCTAATTATTTTATTGGGGGGTGTATGTGGTCCAGACACCTATAGCTAAAAACTTGCAAGGCAGCAAACTACGATGTACCTAACGATATTTATTTAGTTCAAATAGAAAAGACGGTCAAGATGAATAGCCTTCTGGCTAGACACCTTTAGTAAAAATAAACACAACATGTGTTATATAGTCAACTTTGGTAGTCACCACCAAGAATCTACTACTTTACAACCAAACCAAACTCTTTGGCATTCAAGAATATCTTGAAATAACACCAAACATATCAAAGACTTGAGCAGCTCTGCCATGGACCATTTTAACTTGGATAGTGACAATACACACAACTTTTTGTGATTGATTGAATCTCAATCCTATTCCTTTCCACCCCATCCTTTTTAGGGTTGAAGACTTTGGGACCCCTATTTTTCAAATTAGGTTTAAACAGACAAAACTACATCTAGTAAGTAAGTTTCCAAAAGATATACTTAGGTTAGTATTCAATACAATCTCCATTATTTTTTAGTTTAGAAAGTGACAATTCGTTATTAAAGTCAAATCATACTTTATCTATTTTCTGATAAAGGGGAATCAGTAAGAGTAACATAATATAGAATCAACATGAAACACATGTCTTGTTTCTGATAAAGACAGCAATAAAGCTTAATTTATATATATAATCTCCTTTTAATGATGCGTTCTAGAGTCAAGTAATGATGCTTCCAACCCTTTTAACATGAAACAAACTGACGTACTTATTTGAGGTTTTGCAATGTATGAAATTAAATTGATTATAAACAACAAAGTATTAGTATTTATATTGGTGACTGAGCTATCCCTATCGCCAAATAACCAGATGGTCCGCTGCTGGTATATATTATTTTATTAGTAATTCTTTTTATTTATTTCTACTTTTTGAATGCTCAAACCTCTATGATGGGATTGCTAATAATTATACTGTTTGGTTGTAACAGGATATGAATTTCTCAAGAGATGTCAACCAGATGAGATATCACCAGGGATAAGATCTGTAGATTTGACATCTAGGATTGACTATTACAGGCACTTGGAAAATTTAAAAAAATGAAAACTTTCTTGAAAAAAATAGGAAAAGAAAATCCAAAAAGGGAAAAAATCCCAGATTTTCTGGCAACTTTCTCCCCTTAGAAAAAGATGAGTGTATATCATAAAACTTTTAACACCTATTCCAAGTCCAGGGGGAATGGAAAAAACCATATGAAATATTGGAGGTGGAACTTTGAAAGATACTTCAGGGTGTTGGGTTTGTGATGTGGGGGGAGGTGGGCCCATCAGAGTATAGATGACGTCAGCAAAAGTCCAGATGGAAGAATACACACACACACATATATATGGGTGGTTGCATTCAAGAATCTATATAATTACATATTCTTTAGCTTTTGTTTTTCTATTTTGGTTGCTACTGTGGAGATTCTGCCTGAGATTTTTGTTAGGCTTCATCATAATCATGACACTTGACCAAAAATGAAGGATAGTAAGAGGAAGAAAAAAGATGACTCTTTTGCCAAGTGGTAGTGGTAGTGGGTGGTGGACTTTTTTTCTTATTGATAAGATGGCAGTCAGTCACAGCCCCATTAGTCATTTAGAAGAAAAACGCTCTTTGCCATCTCTTGAAAGGCAACTAACAGTTTAACTGCTTTTCTTTCACGTGTTGATGCTAATCCAATGGCGGAATTCTTCTTGTTTAACAGTAGTAGCATGTATATGTACATTGTACTTTTGGTGTTTTGATGATTCATATGAATATCTCATGAAAGACTCATCAATCTTACCTCTGTGAACTGAAAGTTTCATTTGTTACCACCATCAGCCAAACGTTAAAAATAGACAAACTTTTCCTCTTTCAATAAAAACTTTCACCAGTTAGTCCATGAAGAATGAATCTATTGCATTTACCTGCTTCTAGAACATAAGGATGAATACTCTTACAAAAATAAATTAGAGACCTCTGAACAACACAAGAAATTGGAAGGGAAGATGTGGATAGACCATGTCGGTGGAGTATGCAAAGAGGTTTTAAGAGTATAATTGTTGTTTGCATTTGTATACTCTTGGAAGTTTTACTAGTCTGTACTTGTCATAACACTGGCACCATAACTTTGGATAGTTGTTTCTAAGCATTTTCTTATTCTCTAAATAGGTTTAAGATTCAGTCTTTTTAGCATATCCCTCAATGTCCACCAAAAGAAAAGATGCAAACATACAAGATGACAGACTAAAAGTTAAAAGATGGCCAGTAATTATCTGCTGATAATTCCAATATTGTCATTTTCTATTTTGACATTAGAAACCGCCCTATGTTTCACATTTTCTAGTATTTTATCAAAGATATCCAGCAAGCAATTACTCCAAAATACAGAAACATTTATGTTTTAGAATCGTGAGATATGTGTCCATGTTTTTCTGCTGATAGGGTAATCAGGGGAAAAAAGGTTGCGCACTTACTTTGGAAGAATATGAGGACAAAGGCACCGCAAATGAAACATGAATACGGCTTTGGAAGCATGTCAATCACTTCCCATATAGCAAAGGCTGCAGGCTTTTCATTCTGGTCACATGTCCAAAACACAAGTTGCAAATGAATTGGTAGAATTTGACACTGTGCCTAGTTGAATAAATCAACCAAAAGATGAAAAGAAAGACAAGTATTACTTATTATTTTGTCAACAGTGGACCATCAAGGGAAAAAGGATACCCCATTGACTTCTATTAAGGACTCTCGCAAGATTTTAGTGCTCCTGCAAGTGGGAGGGTGTCACCAGATATACATATAAATTAGAGGTAGTGGCTTATCACAAGATTGAAAGGACTCCTCTTGCAACAATGGTCAATCATCACAGCGACAAATTAAATACATCTAATAACAGAAGGGCCATTTTCTTCCATTAGTTTTCCTCAAGCTCTACATTTTGTAGTATGTTCTAACAAATACTACCTGCAGTGGATCAAATTGTGTCTTTCTAAACAGATAAATTAAGAGGATGGTAAGCTTTGCTAAGAGAAAGTACCTAGACAGCTCTTAATATAAGCACCTTTAATTTAAGATAGGATAATGAAATCACCCGACTGTGATATTCTCCAAACCGGTATTTGAAACTATTTCACACATATAATAATTGAAGCTAGCAGCACGGGAACAAGGCCAAAATCACAGTACATGCACTAAAGGAACATAGAATAATTCCTGATTCAGTCTTATGTAGGATCCACGACGATGATAGAACTACAATTTATTGAACATGGTAGAAGATTTTTATTACAATGTGCTCAAATGAAGACCCATGTGCTTGACAGATTTCAATCAAGCGGCCAATTCCATGACCCCGCCAACAAATACCTAATAAGAACACCCACCAACAGTCACAGATGGGTCCGGAACTACAAATGCTGAGACTACCTTAATGGAGAGCTGATGGCACATCAAATAAAGATGGCAAGAGATGTATGCTTTAGAATCTGCAGCACATACTATGTGGAATAAAGTACCAAATAGAAGGCATTATTTGGGTGGAAGTCATTTTTAACTATCCAGTCCAAGTTTATCTGACCGGTTTTGGTCTAGTCCTGCCTCCTCCATCCAAATTTGAAATCAAACTACAGACTTAACTTAAAGCCACCAATTACTCCAAAAGCAACTGAAAAGCTCAAATGACAACTCCCTTCCCATGCATTTGGTGAGGAAGCACATTAGATAGGCTTATGTGTTTGGTATTGACCTTACACATTGAGGTTCAACGGATGTCAAGCCAAATCACTTTTATAAACAAGACCCGCAATGAGCTGAACATTGACCATTTCCGATATAATATCTTTCCCCCATTTCCCCACTACATACTGAAAGCAAACCACAACATCAGTAATTAAATAGAAGTCCAAAGGTCAAGTGCGTAGAGAGCATTTAAGAAAACTCACAACTTTTTCTTCAGAGGTCAAGTTTGTCCTTTGGGCGCATCAGTGTCCTTATGCAATTTAGAGTTCTCATTTTTCTCCATGACTTGTTGGATACCTTCTTGATATCCCACTATGAAACCTTAAAGTGCATCGTTATATGCTGACGCTCTTGTCATGTAAACTCACTGCAATTCTGGTCATAGTGTCTCCATTCCACCTCTTGCAGCCACGGCTAGGGTAGAAGAGATGCCAGAGATTCAGAACTCAAAACTAGAAAAGATCCCATCGGAGTTAAAAAATTTGTCTACTCATTGAAGAAACTACAAAAAAAGTCCAACTAATGTATAATAATATTGTACTACCAAGTATGTGCTATAAGGTGGATTGGAAGAAAGAGATATTCAGAATATGGTTAACTGTGTCTCTAGTAAACTCTCACAGGGTTGTATTGTATCCAGGATACATTTAATCTTGCAGTGTTTTTAATAGAATTATAGCAACACTATAACTTTAATATTTAAGACTTAAGGCACTCACTGACCAACAAGCTACTTGAATGTTCATGCGTGAGGACAATGAATAATAGAAGGAGAAAAGCAACAAAAAATTCATGTAAATTCAGTTACCTGTCCTCTAGTTTAACCCAGCTTTCAACTTTAAGTCCTCACCTCGCTCCCTTCTTAAAGCTATTACGGATGAACTAATAGAGTATATAGCAGCTGTAATTCTCTATATAAGTCACTTGTAAAGGTCTTAGTAGATGAAATAGGAGAATGAACTCATTGTAATCGTGTTCTTTTATTTTTTCAAATAATGGTGTTTGAGTCAGCTTGGGCGCACCTCGACTATTCCACAAACTACTTGTTACCTCCCACAAGCACAGGTAAGGGGTAATTGTTCTACAAAGGCTTAGGCTGATGGAAAAAAACACCTAGTAATTTTTGTCTATGAGGGAATTTGAACTCTAGTTTCTAAGATTTATACCCACCTTACAGCATAGATCCTAATATTAAAGCCTAACGCATAGATTGTAATGTTAGTAAGAACACTAGAAAGATTTAAGGATAACCAATGTCAAGGGTCAAGAAAAATATGAATCATGAAACTCCAGTATTTATATCAACATGGTACAACAAAAGATTAGTTTCCAAATGTGTTTTAAAGTATGATGAGCTAGGTGAAAGTGAATTCTTAGCTAGGGTTCTTGGCTTAGTATAAAGTAGTCTTTTTTCATATTTTTGAAGAGAGTTCTGCATACTTTAGCATAGTTATGGATATTCTTAGTTAGTTTTCATAGTTTTTGCTTTCCATTGAAGATACCAATTGTAATAGGAGAGTTCGAGTAGTTTTGATAATTTTAGATAGTTTTAGCTAGTTTTCCATATTCTCTCCATAGCTTTAGCCTTGTAATTGAAGTTGAAGATCAAGTTACTCAATTCAAGTTTCTCTTTTCTCATTATTGTTTGTAAGCGAAAATGTCTCATTAGTTGCTTTCTCTTCTTCTTTAGCTATGGGTAACTAAACTCAGATCTAGGGTTGTGAACCCAATGGGTTTGTGAATCCTAATGATCTCAATTGAGTGAAATTGATTATAGGCTTGATAATATTTGATTGATTGTTGCTTTGTCAAGTGAAATTGGTGGTTGAAAACCCCCAATTGCCTCTATTGTGCTTGGGAAAGCCAATTAAGGTTTGGGTAGCATCAATCAACAATGACCCAAGGCTTTAAACCTTGCTTAATGAATTCATCAAGACATAAGCTGAATCTAATTGGCAATTTGCAATCGGGTAGAATGGAGTTCTTATCAATTTGAGAAAATTGATGTAGATTGACATTGTTGGGAGAGTTGGAAGACACCCATCGATTGTCTAAGTTGTTTGCTTGCATATTAGTTGAAAGCTCATCCTCAATTAGCTTTTTTGAGTGATTTAGAGGAATCAACCCAAAAGAAGCACTTCCCTAGTTTTTCCTAATCTTGAGTTACAACTTTAAGCATAGTTTTTCCTAATCTTGAATTACAACTTTAAGCATTTCAATTCTTAGTTAATTACTCTTTTACCCCCTAATTAGCTTTTTTGAGTGATTTAGGGGAATCAACCCAAAAGCGGGCACTTCCCTAGTTTTTCCAAGTCTTGAATTACAATTTTAAACATTTCAATTCTTAGTTAATTACTCTTTGACCCCTAATCCAAATAGCTCTAAATTTGCAAATCACATTTGAAATTGTTTGACAGTACGGGCCTAAACAAGTCTCTGTGGATACGATCCCTACTCCAAACTTGGGTAAGTATACTATATCAACCGCATACATACTCACTAGTTGAGGTGGATCAAGGGGATATCGTTAAAAATCATTTCTCTAATAAAATCATTTTAGACAAATAGCGGAAGAAGATATGTTCTGAAGTACAAAATTTCATATTAAAGAGCAAGACTTTCACAAGATAATCAACAGTAAAGCAAGAAAATCAAGATGGACGATGACAAAGTCAGAAAAGGAATGATAAATAAAATATTTCCATGAAAGCTTGAGCAAGACCTAAGATATGCTAAGAGAAAAAAATTAAGAGGAAGAGAGAAATAAATTAAGACGTAATAGACTTGTTTGCAAGATTCAACCGACCTATGAACATTAACTTGCCTCACAATCCCTTTCATAGCAGACACACGTGCGGCGCATGCGTAATTGCTAGGTTTTCTTTCCTAGCTTCTTTAGTGTACAGTAACTGGTTGATAGCCTTTAGTGAGGTAGTCAACTAGTATTCCATAATAGGATTGGAGATAAGGTTTATGTCCCCTCCTTTGTACTCTTGTTTGGTTGATTTTTAATATACATGGTAGGGTCTACATCAGACCACCCACCACCACGGTAGGTGAAAGCTTGGGTGTAGGATAAATAAAGAGAACACTCTACACCCACACGGAGCTTGAGAGCTCTCGTAAAGACGATTGGAGGCGACTTTCTCGGTGAGCTTTTCATAGACAATATGGCCGGCGGGCAGCCTCCACCTAAGGTTACTCAGCCCCCTAACGTGAACCTCTCTTATGCAACCTATACCCCACCATGCAACCTATACCCCTCAAAACCTATTGTATACCATCACGGCAAACCCACAATTCGTTGGCCTATGGATAAAGTTGATCATGTGATAGTACTTTCTTTTTTGACAAGGTATTGTCCAAGAAAATTTATAATATGCTATTGTTGGTAAATTCTAGTTTGGATGTCCGGAACTACCAGGAATTGCGCAAGATTATTCCTACGCAGAGTGAGGTGAATTGTCAAGTTTTTGCAAAATAGACATGTTCTTATTCGATTGACATTGCTTGAAGATTATGTCCACTTGTTGTCGAAGCCTGCTTACTATGTCAAAGTCAAGGATACTTACTGTCAAATGCGTCCTCATAAGTGGGATCCTTGATTTGATTCAGAAGAAGTAATTGCCATTTCTATTGCATGGATTTCCTTTTCCTACGTTGCCTCCTAATTTTTTCGTAAAGGAATCCTTGCTCACTTGGTTCGTTAGTTGAGAAGACATTACATGTTGAAATGGTGACAAAGAACAAAAGAAGGTCAATTTGTGTGAGGGTAAAAGTTGAACTGAATTTACTTGGTGAATTCTCAAAGAGGGCAAATTCAAATTGGTATAATGAGGTTATTGGAGAGGTAAGATCGAAGTGGATTAACATTAAGCATAATTATATGCCTAAGTATTGTAAGAATGCAAATTACAAGGGCATAATATGGTTTTCATGTCTCACATCCTGAATTAATTGAGGAGACACAAGGAAATAATGAAGGCAATGATGATGTTGAGAACAATAGAAAAAGTGTGGAACCAAATGACAAAGGGATGGCTCCTCCCAAGGTGTTGAAGAGTGGATAAGTTGTAGGGAATGTGAATGATAAATGGAGATGGCAAGAAACTAGAAGTAAGAAATGTATGTCCAAAGATCTCAAGAATAAATTTCAGCAAAGGATGACAATGAGGCCTGT
Source organism: Datura wrightii (assembly GCA_035772735.1). NCBI lineage: Eukaryota > Viridiplantae > Streptophyta > Magnoliopsida > Solanales > Solanaceae > Datura > Datura wrightii. The sequence continues at coordinate 200,304,058 of JASDFA010000018.1, read as the reverse complement.
TAGAGTCCCACATCGGTGGGATAATGAGCACTTGGTCTCGTTATATGATCTTGAGCAATCCTCCCCTCATGAGCTAGTTTTTGGGGTTGAGATAGGCTCAAGGTCTTTCTTTAACATGTTATCAGATTCAGACTGGTCCCAATTCATTGTTTCGGATGTTGGGTGCCCGTCTTATTTTGTCCATGCTCTAGATGTCCAGTAGGGCTGCAGTCCCACAACAGTGGGATAATGAGCCTTTATTCTATTTATATGATTTTGGGTAAGTCTCCCATCTTTAACTAAGCTACTGAAAAGGAGCTTGTTCCAATTGATAAAGGAACTATGGTTCCTACACAAGCTGGGAATCGAATCAATTTGCAGCACTTGTTGATGAAAGGGAAGGACAGGATAGTGATGCAAATTGACAGCATTGATGGAGGTAATCGATGCCATGGAGCTAAGGATTGTGGGACTCAATTGTGGGCGGAAGCTAAGGATTTTAATCCTAAAGGAGCTAAAGCTGTTGGACATGGAGCAACTGGGAAAACTAAGAAATGGAGCAGAACTCAAAAGATCTAATGATGAATGCATTTTCAAGAGGTTGGATAAGTGTTTATGAAACTCGGAATTGCAACATTTGCTCCCTAATTTGGACGTCACACACTTGATCAAGAAGGACCCAGACCATGCTCCTTTGCTAATATCTTGTAGCTTGGATGATACTCCACTTAGAAGGTCCTTTAAATTCTTGAATTTTTGGGCTAAGCATGAGACTTCCCATATCTTAGTAAGGCGGCATTGGAGGAAGTACGTAAAAGGCAATTCTTCATCATCTTTCATCACAAATTGAAGAATGTTAAGCAAGCTTTGAGAGGGTGGATTAAGGCCACACTGGGGGAACACTAATAAAGTTCATGAGGTTCAATTTAAACTCAATCAATCACAATTGAATAGGGAAAAGTTGCACAAGGTGCAAGCCAACTTGACTAGGCACCTTGCAATTGAGGAAGAATTTTGGAGACAAAAAGCCAATATGTCTTGGTTCCAAGATGAGGACAGGAATACTAAGCTCTTCCTTGCTCATGTTCAAGGAAGAAGCAAGAAATTCCTACTAAATAGGATCCAAAATCAGATTGGAGATTGGTTGGGCACCACGGTTGATGAAGCAATAAGGTATTTCAAGGAACAATTCAGGGAAGAAAGAATTGAGGAAGGGGGGACAGGAGTTTGGCATCATTGATCATGTTCCAAAGTTTATTAGTTGGCTTCAGATGTTCCTTTTCTCATTCTTGTTGGGACATTGATTGTTGAGGATGTGATAGCCATGGTCTGTGATTTTTTCTCATGGTCAGGAATTCTCAAAGTTCATCTCATGCCAATTTGGTCTTCTTTCTATTTTGATGTTGATAAGGGAAGTTTTTATTCATGCCCATACCATCCAAAAGAAAGGGATGGTCTGGAAGTTTGAAAGGCCATTTGTATGTCATCTGCCAGAAAGACGACCATATGTCACAAGTTCTTGAACTGGAAAATGGTTATTCCTCTTGGTGAAGCAAATATCACATTAATCTTCAAGTACTTGAAGACGGATTTCCGGAACTGGTTTCCTGTCACATTAATTTTTTCTCTTATAGGTAGAGATGGGAAGGATGAGAATGAGTATGTGGTTGTATCATGTATGCATGCCTGTAGGCATGGTTTTATCTATCAATTTGAAGGAAAATCTTATACAAACTTGTGTCAGTTGTGAAGGTTCTATCTAACACTTATAGATCAATAGTTCATATGTGACTGAAATCCATTTTGGGCAGGATCAAACAAGACGTATAACAGGCAGAAGTGACGGGTTTAATTATCTCTAATGTTTTTAAGTAGCATTTTTCAAGATAATTAAGTTGTACTACACAGAATCCTTTTAGTATTTTGAATCTTAAACGAGGGAGTTGTGCCTTTTTGCCTAATCATTGCTCTAACAATAGTGTGTGCATCTAGAGCTTCTAACTAAGCCATCAAATTCATGAAAGCAATCCTAGTCTCAACAGTCTTGTAATCTCTGAACTAGACCTAATATTCTATTTGCAGGTAAACCTCAAGGATTTTGTCTTTATTGTCTCTTTTACGGCCTAGCGAATCACATTAATGACCGATCGGTATTACTCCCCCAGTTACTAATGCTGTTCAATGCAAGATTTTGTTAGCTAGTAGATTATCAAGATTTGGAACCAAACTAGCATATCCCACCATTCATATTCACGCTTACTACAAATGTCAACATGGTATGAGGTCCATGTCACAAGAGAATTATATAATTAGTCCTTTTCCTATATGTGCTTCATACACAAATTTTGCTTCAGAAAATTACTAATTGTAGTTTCCATACTCCTAGGACATTTGGCATACATATTTGCCAAAAAATGAGACAGAAACAAGGCATGTAATAGTTAGGGGCAGGCAAGGGTCTTAATCTTGACATATCAAGAGATTCCTGTTTGATGCAAACAAAATGTTTAACATTAGCCACCTACATCATTTGCCACAGGAAAAGAAAGTTTAATTACACTAGAAGAAATTATATTTACGAAATGAGTACTTACTGATAGGTATTTCGCAAGTAAGTATCAGTAATTTCATAGTAGGAAATTTTCCAACATTTATATTAGAATTGGGCGCTCCTGGATGATGCGTGATCCTGGGCCGGGATGCTTCGTGCGGTGGGCTACCTGTTTTGCTAATACAGTTGGTAATTCAATTGTGACATTTATTTTTAAGATCAGCATTATGAGTTTCCAACTCATTTTCTTAGGACATATTTAGAGGTGTCGGAAAATTTGGATTTTTGGTCAGACTTGTGCAATTGTCTAAAAACTAAGTGTGGCACTTACTATAATATTGGAAAAGTTTCTTTTGACATTTTTTCGTTCGGAAATGAAGTTTTCAATTTTGACATTTACATGATACCATAACCATTCAAACTCAAATTATATACCTTATGTCACTCACATGGATAATTTATACTAAAATTGGATTCTTCGATACAACATTCCTCTATAATTTTGTTCCTCAAAAATTGGGAATATTTGTAGTCTTTACAACTAAAATAGTGTCAAAATCATATAATTTGTCCTAAATCAAACAAATACCTAACCTTGGAACAATGAGTGATTTCTTCACTTCTTGCAACTCTGCATCCACATCCTTGTCCAATTTGCTTAGTTGAGCTGCACTTTCGAAAATCATCAGGTGGAAAATATCTTGGAGGCAGATAAAAGCAGAAGGAAATCTCACCATTTGTATTCAAGTACAGCTCATAACACTGGGGCTCTTCTGCATCAATGTAAGACATAATTTTTTCTTCTTCTTTTTTTGAAGAAAGAAGAAAACACATCATCAAATGCAAATCCAACATAAGTCCTTCCCTGGTTATAGAATATACGGTATAAAACGGAAGGTGTAAGTAGATATATGTATGGTAATAATGATATGTAGCATCCGAACCAAAACACTTGTACATGTGAAGTGTAGATAATGCATAAGTGTTAAAGCATATGACAGTACATACAAAGTCCACTTTCTTTTTCTCTGATAAGGTTAGACACAAAGTCCATTCTGCTAAGCTAGCTTCCCCTGAGTAAGCCAGTGCTAAAGAAGAGGACTAAGAAAAAGCTAAATATTCATTGGGATAGGTGCAGCGCTAATTAATTTCCGCCAATCGTAGTGGTGGCTGCTAAGTATTTCGATTAATAGTTTGCAGGATTTCTAGAATAGGACTCTTCGCTTGCTTCTTTCAGCCAGCTTAGCGGATGTGCGGCCGTATTCGACACCTCTTCGCTTACAGCTAGTGTGCTATTTAAAATAGTTGAAAAGGGGTGTAGCGATAGAAAGTTTTGAATCAATAATTCCTCAAAAGTCATCGGTAGTACGTTTAATACAGTTACTTCTATACCTTAGGCCTCAATTAGCAGTCGTAAGGCTGACTTGAAGTGTGTAACTGATAAGAAGACTTTTTAATATTCATATCTGGTTTACAAATAAAGAATATTGAGATCCAAATGGCATCCAAAGTGATAAAATTATCCAGGCAAGTTCATAACACCCTTTCAACATCTTGATGGTATGAACGTATTCTTTTGCTTTTAATTCCTACAAACAACACAACAACAATGATTCAGTCAAAGGCAGTCATATATATTTATCAAAATAAGAGCATTTATAAAAGTTCAAACATACCATGACTACCAAGATAATCTTTGGAAATCCAACTCATTTTTAATATTTATAGACATCTGTTTCTTTAACAAAAAGCTCAGAAAGTCATAACATCCATCTAGAATCCTATTATGGATTCACTTACCCTTTCATTTGGAAACTGGTTCTGTATATGCTATCATCGACTTAATTCCTCTAAAAACATAGTAATGAGCTAATTAGTGTTTCCATCCAAATAACCATGTCTTCAAAGTAAATACATTCCATAGTGTAATATCTAATAATCTACTCAAGTAGATTATTTGACGCATTTCATATAAAGAATAGGCTCATGAACCAATATATACAACTAAACAATGAGAAGGTCTTTCAAGTTCCAACTAATAAAAATAACTACTATAGATGCAGTATCACTTGCATACATCAGTCGATTGACTAGCAATACAAAAGCTAAACAGGCCATACCTTGTTGTAGCAAAACTAAAGCTAAACAGTGATCATCTCAATCACATTCTAATTAGCTCCACTGTAGTTCATTATTCAGCTTAAAAGTTGTTTGTTGGACATTCTAAACCAGCGGAATAATGAGTATTAGATATAACTCCATGAAGTGTATCAGCATTTAAGACGTTGACAATAATTCAATTGGAGCTCATTGTTCTGCTGGTTTAGAGTATACAGAAGCTCCATTTTTAAACAGTAATTCAAATACCAGTAGTCACGAATCTATCCCCAAACATGCTTGTAAAGAATCAAACTTATAAACAGGTTAACTTGCATGTACAGAATCATACTCATAAACAAGTGGTCCTTACATTTAACTTGCATGTACGGAATAACCAACAAAAGATGGAAGAAAATAAAAAGGGAAAAATTAAAGCAATAGTTATCATACGAGCATACTGGAGAATAGGTTGAAAGTAAGACAGAGAAAAACTCACATGAAACAGAGTAGAGAGCTATAAGAAAACTGCAATTACAGTTTTCTCGATGGACATATGAAACTGAATGACCAAAAAAGCAGAACCGCACTGGTCGCTCCAGGCGGGAAAATGAACCCTCAGCTTCATTGTCATTCCTGAATAACTCTTTACTTGCTAAAGCAAAAACAAAAAGTGGTATACATATGATCAAATTGCACGTACATTGCATGCTATAAATATAAAAACAGAAACAGGAATATCTATCTAATCAAGCTCACTTATATTTTGAGTTTTTCTCTCGGGCAATTTATCAAACAGGTTCATCTGGTCTCAGTGAAATCTGCAAACTGAATGCGAACAACAGCCTCCTCACGATTCAGTTTTCCCTGTTTCATCTATTCCTATTTCCAAAATTGTCATTCCGAAAAATCTGACTTCCCATCTTCTAAGATGTTAGTGTTCCAGTTCATACTTTCTTTTATTTTCTTTTTTTTTTTTTTTCTTTTTTTTAACAGAGACAATTTACGGGCTTAACTGTACTATAACACTACTATTTAATTCAAGGTCAAAAAAACCCTTCAAGTTTCTGAAATTTATAATATTTGTATCCATTTTTAGTTTGGCCTAAACATGCACATATAATATGTCCTTATCTCATAAATAACCCCAGCTGGTATAATTAAAAGACTAATCAGTGGACCCCTTCTTTTCAGTTTTCACATACAATATATGTTGTTGGGGAGCATACTGGGATCGTAGCATATAATTTATAATTCACATTATTTTGATGCAATATAAATTTAATTTGTGATTTAAAGTAATGTCATGATAATTGTACATTCACCTAGAGCTTTTAATTTAAATTCCAAGAAATGACACATTTTGTTACTTAAGATGTGCTCTGTATGATATGTTAAGTTGGCGAAATAATTTACTATAATTTAAATGGACCGAAACGTCTAACCGTCGTCTAATTAATCTTTTGATTATGCTCAGTTAATCTAATTAACATTTAACATTAATTAGAATGGATTAGGTTCCGTGTAAATAAGGGCAATTTAGCCCAACTAAATAACGATATATAGGGCATGATTACTTTTTAACTATTAATTCCCTCTATTTAAACTTGTGAGAAATCTACAAAGTTTTAATATTCTCCTCTTCTCATGGATCTCCAGCAGCAGCCAGTTTCTCCTCATCATCATCAACAACAAAACACAACCAACAACAACATCAACAACAATAAACTCTTCTTCTTCTTCTTCTATTTCCCCTTTAAATTTGCAAACAAAAACATCTCTCATGCATTGGTTTTTCTCTTTTTACTCTTGTCATGTATTCTTATCTACGATATAATACTTCAACCTCATCAACATGAGTCTCTTCTTAGCATTGGTTTTTTGTCCAAAAATTCTTGTGATTACTCTTATGGGAAGTGGGTTTGGGATGAAAGTTATCAATATTATAATGAGAATTGTCCCTTCTTGGATCCCGGTTTTCGATGCCAGAAAAGTGGTCGCCGGGATTTGGATTACCGCAACTGGCGATGGCAACCTCAAGCTTGTCATCTTCCAAGGTCTACACCTAATTTTATTCTTTTTCTTTTCAAATATTTTTATATTTTCCTTAATTACTATTGCATGTCTTCATGCTTTGCCTCATTAACATTTTTCCATATTTGTATATTTTTTTTTTTAAACTCCTTTTTTCATTGAGTTTTTATTTATTAACAAGAGATGAATTTAATTATTTAATGATACGAATGACAATGTGTAGTAATATTTCTTGAACTCACCCTCCCTCAAAATAACAAAATAAGAAACTAAATATTTCTTCTTTTTATATAAGTAGTTGATTGTGGAATTTGAAAGGGTAACAACTTTTTTGTACAGAGAAGGACTTTAATTTCCTTAGAAGTTATGTCAATGCAACAAATGGCTAATTCACAAATTAAAGGTGTGGCTTTCTTTCTTTCCATGGATTGATAGTGCTTTTCATGTTATTAGAAATCATGAGGTGTGAAAAAGTTGTAGCTTTATCATTACCTTCGCCTTTATTTGTTATGTCTTTAATTTCGTGATGACTTAAGTCTCTTTTTGTTTTTCTTCTTTACTTTGTTCAAACATTGATGTTGTTTGTGCATATTTATAAAATCATTGCTAAATGATAAATATAAATTATTGAATTATTTATAGAGTTACAACTAAGACGAACAATTGATAATTCTCAAGCTCCTATGAGTTTGAACTAATAGTGTGAGAATAAAAAAAGATAATCATAAGTAAATAAGGTTATTGTAAGCATGTTCTTTATATTCGTAATTTAATGGAAGCCTACTATAATAGGTTAAACTACTATTATGGACTACCATAAATGATTAATTTGTAGTTTGTTGATATGGTAACTAACCTATTATATAAGATTAGATTAAATTGATAGATCTTTACGTATGTTTTCTAACGTCGAGTAGTTAAGTTAATCACATATAAAATATGTTATTTCTTTTAATTATACACATCATTGAGGTTAATGCATATAACTAAAAGATGTGACAAATTTTAAGCGATTAACTTATTTACGCGAGGAGCACTTGAGAAAGCACACAAAATATTAAGCCTTGATGTAGGTTATGCAGATACATAATTCTACCTCCATTACCAATAAATTTGGATCAAATGCTTGTTAAGAATAATAGGATAAAAAAGCGCGGCCTTGTTTTTTTAACTATACAAATCAGCATGCTGCTTTATTAGGCCAGGTGGACTCATTATTGTCCTTTCCTTTCTTGCCTTTTAAACTTTTTTCTAGTATCTGTTTTCTCTTTCCGTTGGAAAAATAAGGATTTGATTCCTAAACTTGTCTGTATGGAGTATGAAGACTCAAATACGCTTTTAGGAGTTTTCAAGAAGGTGTCACAACTCACAAGTCTTTCAGAAATCCACACCTAACTTTACACCTGAAAGATGGTGGACGCCGCAATGATACTGAGCAAATCATTCATCTGACATGGATATAATTCGGAGGATCATGTTTCCAAATAAACACTAATTAAACATCGACTACTCCTATTTCTTTTCTCGTTTTGCTACATTATAAAATGGGCCCAATGAATACAAAATTATTATTTAGAAAAATGTTGTTTCCATTTTTTGGTTTTTGAACTCTGCTTTGTTTGTTAGTAACATTTTAATGTTGCAGGTTCAATGCAAAGGATTTCCTCGAACGGAGTCAGAATGGTCGAATAGTGTTTGCTGGAGATTCAATTGGAAGAAACCAATGGGAGTCAATGATATGCATGCTAGCACAAGGAGTAACTAACATCTCCACAATATATGAAGAATTTGGAAACCCCATAACCAAACACAGGGGTTTTCTCTCTATGAAATTTCATGAGTACAACCTTTCTGTCGAATATTACAGGGTACCTTTCCTAGTAGTGGTCGATCGACCTCCAACGAATGCGTTGAAAGAAGTGCGAGGAGTGATCAGGCTCGATAAGTTACACTGGTATTTCACGAAGTGGGTTGACGCAGATGTAATTATATTCAATGCTGGACATTGGTGGAATGAAGACAAGACTGTTAACATGTACGAATCCCAAGTGCTTTAGCAATTTCCTCTCTCATTTAAAAGTATGTCGCCCTCCCTTTAGAGACTGGACATGAGAGCTCTTCACTTCCAACCTAAAGACAGAAGCTCTTGTAGGCCCTGACTTCACCTTTAAGTCCATGACTGAGCATTACACGGAAAGGACTGGTGCGGTACTCACAAGTTACAGGAATCACATACCATCTGGAGTCTTCGACCATAAGAACTTCACCAATCATTAACATTGCACACGTTGCACGAAAAAATTCTACTTGTTTCTCTTATTTTGCAGATGCCAAGCTTCTTATTTTGACATGTGATCTCTAAAACCTTACATAAGATTGTTCGCATTGTAGGGGCATCCATTTCCAAGAAGGAACAACGGTGAACATGACCATGAATGTCGTGGAAGCTTTTCAAAGATCCTTGAATACTTGGGCCTCGTGGGTGATTCAAAATACCAAGCCTGAAAAGAGTCACATCTTCTTCCGCAGCTTTTCACCAGTACACTACAGGCAAGTATTTCGTAGGAACTAGTCAGTTGCAACACAAAAACACGATACTAACACTAATTTTTAATGCGCTCATTAGTACTCTTTTATTTTAGTTGAAGGGGATTTGGTGAAATTGATTTGCAGGGATGGAGCTTGGAATGAAGGTGGCCATTGCCACACAAATACAGCACCAGAAACGGACTATACCAAGCTGGAGAAAGAGCCAATCAACAATATATTCATTTCTGAGGTAGTCGAACAAATGCAAAATACAAGAAGAAACATGACCTTCCTAAACATCACATATCTGAGTGAGTTCAGGAAAGATGGCCACCCTTCAGAATATCGTGAACACGGCACCCCGGTTGGTGCACCACAAGACTGCAGCCACTGGTGCCTACCGGGAGTGCCAGACACCTGGAATGAACTTCTTTATGCCTATCTATTGTTGAATGGATATAGAACCAAGTTGAAATGAATTTGATGGTAGCACTATATGATTAGCTGTTTTCATATGCTTTGACCAGGGCTATTCATCAGGCTTTTCAGTTGAATTCACCTCAGTTTCCATTTCCTTGACTTTCTCAAGCTGCCTTAGGAGGTCTAATCTGTCTGGTCCATATGTAGAAGGTATCTGCCAAAAAGAGAATCAACCAGTTAACACAGCAGATAGGCTCACTCAAACTGACAGGAAACTGATGATCAAATACACACCAGAGATGGCATATATCTTTGAATTGCAGCCAACATAGCAGCGTGTCCAACTGCTGTAACCTGCAAGAAAAGTTACCCCATGTCAGCTTGCACTAAATCAAGCTCCACGAGTAATAGAGATGCAAAGAGCTACAATCATGTAGCAGGTGTGAAAGGAGAGAGAGAACTTGAGCTTTGTTCAAATGGACTAGTTTCTAATAGCAACTCAGCTAAAAGACTTCAGCATAGAAAATGCCCTCAAAACTAGATTGATAGAGTATCAACCACTATGCACTTATCCTTACTAGTAGCTTCACTACACCTAGTATTGCATTATTCAAGCTCGAAAAACCATGACGCTCGGGGAATAATCAATGGGTTTTTAGTGCCAGTTAAAGGTCCATGTCTTCAGTTACAGTTCACATTCAGATCTTGGACATGCATGATAATGAAATTGTTTAAGAAATAGAAAATAAAAATAAGCAGAATCTCAATCTTATTGGAACATGAACTATCGTTGTCTAATCAGCAAGTTCTACAGAGCATTAATTTTTTTGCCTGATAAAGAACAACGGAATAGTACTTACAGGGAGAAGCATAAGAAATCCAATAGGTACGACTGATGCCAAGTCAGTTAAAGTTCTCCGCAATGCTTGCTTCTCTTTTTCTGTCAACTCATCCCCAACTATGGACCTCCGAAGTAGCCCTAAAGCTGCAGCAACATCGATAGCGAGAAGCTGAGTTCCTTGCCAAACATCCTGGACATGGAAAATCCTTATTACTCTATGTGAGAGTCTCTTAATAGACAACTAAGAATTCTTACTACCAACTTCTCCTGAAGATAATGTGCTGAGTCATGATTTCCAACAGAATAGTAAGACATGGAAAACCTGTGTAGTGTAAACTCTAAATTATAAACTCTAGTTTGAATGCTTATAAGAACTGTGTTCCCTCCACGTATAATAATAAAGACCCAAAACAGGGAGATGGACCATATGGAGGCACATAATCAAAACACACGAAGTACTATAAAAATAAAGAAAACAAGTAGACAATAACAAATAGCACTAGAATAAGAACAAGAATAGTTGATTAAAATGTAAACAATTATCTAATCGTAATAAGCCCAAGGAGGAACCCGAACCGAATGTGATTCCATACCTATTGATGGAAGTTTTCTTAGACAATTGGCGGAGTTAAAAGCTAATTAAATGGGCCACATGTCTATCCCCATACCCACGGTATTTTCTCAAAGGTAATTCCACGAAAATGAGGTTATAAAGCATAGGAAAACCACACTACGGCTCTATTCAGTTGACATATGATGCACTACGTAAAACAGAAGAAAATAGATCAAGAGCATAATACCGTGCTAGTTTCTTTCAGTTTGTCCAATGATTTCTCAATAACACTCTCCTTTTTCTTCTGAAGAACCAATTGAGTTCTTTCAGCTCCTGCAGAATGTGTGGAAGTGCGATCTGCCTTCTGACTTTCCTCCTAGAGTAGAATGTATCAAAAACAAGCTAATCAATTTTCAGGGATATATAAACAGACCATGCATCTCCGGAATATCACTCTCTGAAAAAATGGAAATATATAGAAAATGAACTTAAAACAAATGAAGCTGGGTCATGAATGACCTACGCTGTGAGCTGGAGGTGCTAAACACAGTATCTATAATTAAGTTGCATCTGATTTTTCTTGTCCACAATTCAGGAAGAGATCAAGAAAGGGGATAAAGGGGACAGATGGATGGCTGTCGGTCAAAAACCTGACATCTTGCATGACTATCTCCAGACTTTGTACAAAGAAAAACTTTAATAATCTGTACATAATGCAAAGAGTTTTATTTTTTGCTTTGTTTTGGCATAAAGTTTCAAATGTTAGAGGAGTGATTATACAATTAAAATTTACATGTTCAACAGCATCCTTCAAAAACTACCAACCCCCCAAACCAAACTCATGATGTGAGAATTGTGGAAAATGCAACCAAGACACTTGATAAATGTGGGATTCTAAAAAAGATAATCACAGAACTATAAGAATTAAAACTCCATATAGAACATAAAATAGAGTGCCAATCTCTACCTACGTCTTATACACATTTAACATGGAAGTTTTCTTCGACTTAGAAAAGAATTGGAAGTTGAACCTCTAACATAAGAGTGAGTTCATCTCTTATATGGAAATCGATATTGGAAAAAGGTCAACATCTGGCGAAATAGGCCATCATATTATTTAGAATAGAATACAATGATTTTTCCACTGTTCAAGTATTATCACAACAGTAGTTACAAATCGACAGAGATAAAGATTATAGACAGAAATAAAGATTATAGTCTGAGGCTTTAAAGAGTTGGGAGGAAGAAGGTTTTCAGGCCAAGAATAGAAGTAGATGGAGAATTGTCCCTACCAGTATTTGGTGCACAATCTGGAAGGAGAGGAACTCTAGATGTTTTGAGAGCACAGAGAGTAGTATTCAGAAGGTCAACCTGAATTGTATTTTGCTGCTATGTTTTTGGTGTGATCAATTATTGTACTCAGATGATACCATTTCTATCATTGATGTTTTAGACTCAATCTAGTTATAGAACAGTAGAGTTTTGGAGATCTTTTGTATATACGGTTTCAATACAACCCATGTACTGTTTTATCATATAATACAGTTACAAATTTCTTTTTTTAAAAAAAAAGATTACAGACCAAAGAACCAGTTTTTAATGAATATATTTTACTCTTTCACAAGCAAGATAATCCATGTTCAACAAGATGAATGGAGTGGACAGATATACGTCAATTAACAGGACTACTTATGTATCATCATTAATCGGTTAGATGTCATGATAATCAGTACAGCCAAAAAGTTTATACTGAAAATGGAAGAGTGGAGTCTCAATAAACATTAACAAACTTCACAATATGAAAGAGACAAAAAGAAAGTGAAATAAAAAGACGGTGCATCTTACAACATGCTTGACACAGGCCTTCTACAGCAGTTAGGAAATACCTCCTCATAGTCATATTGATCAGCACTTCTTTGAACCCGCTTCTCCAGTTCCATTAGCTCACTCCTTAGTAGTTCAAACCTTTGAACTTCATTTGACTTTGAATCCATAATGCCTGTACTCTCTGATGGCTGTTTAGAGCCATCATCATCCTGCACTTAAAGAATGATTCCCAGTGACTTGAAAGATAAAATCACCTTTAACAAGTTTACAGAAATTTGAATTATAGAAGAAATTGAATAATGACCAGCCTAAGGAGGAGAAAGCATGTGCAACAGTGGCATGGAAGCAATTGCATTAATGTGCAAGTAGTCTCAGGAGGAGATAGTATGCAGTAAAAGGGGTTGCACAAAGCAAGACGCCACTGCTTACATTTTCAGGTGAACAGAATAATCAAAAATAAGCAATGTTTGTTCCTTCTTTGACAACTCTTCACTGAACCATGTTATTCCTCGCTTTCCATAAAATTACCATGGTTTCCAGTGATCCATGCTTCAGTTTCTCTAATAAGAAGTCTTAACGACGAATTAAGCAGAAATATTCCAAATTGCGAAAATATTTTCCTAGTCAATAGCTTGAGCAACATGGCATATCTTTTACACAGACTGAAGTTCTAACCCACCCATTTCATGCACTAAACCAAGTTTATCACCCTGCATATTTTGTTCACCAAACAGGAACCAAAAGCAAGCATTTCCAGCTTCTTGAAGTACTGAAACACAACAGGTAATATACATAACCAAGAAGCAGAACTAGCCATGACTAAAGAGCTAATCTATCACTAATGGTTGATAACAAGCATTTGAGCATGTATCTTAACTTTGCATTATTTGTTTTTATAAAGGTGGCGTCCAAGACAATTTGCTCACACCTCGATCATTCCACCATACTCGCTAAATCCCACTAGCACATGTACCAGGTAGCTCTGTCCACTATGTCCGCTAAAGCTCACACAGATGGCAAGGAATCACCTAATATATTTGTCTCTCTGCTAGGATTTAACCCCTGGGTCTCCAAAGTGTGCACCCACTTAATTGACCACTAAGCCACACTCTTGGGTCATACCTTAACTTTGCATTATCTGTGAGTTCAAAGTAAGCCCCTTTGCATTATCTGTGAGTTCAAAGTAAGCCCATTTATTTTTTTTATTTTTTATTTTTTGAGTTAACAGGAAGCCCATTTATTTATCTAGAGTGAAAGCTAGAGCAATATGAAGTAACATTAGTTTTTGACCCATCTTAAAGTTCCATGCTGAGGGAAGAGGAGATACCACTCCATAGTATGAAATCAAAGTGTAAAAGGCAGATCAATGGATGGTGTTACTTGAGAATAAGCTCAAGTTTGGATCTAGTATAAAAAGAGCAAAGAGAAGGACTAAATGCTCTCGCTCTCCAGATTATGAATTCAAGGTGTAAAACTAATGCAGATAACGAGAACGGTATATTTAAGCATCAGCACAAAATTTGGTTCTTCTACGGACAAAGGAAAGGAAAGGACTACATTCTCTCTCTCTCACACACACACAACCACAGGACGAAGAACTATGCATAGAATCAACAATTTTACAGAGAATGGGCAGTGCGAGAGAAATTAGAGAAGAGAAAAAAGGAAGCAGGTACGTCCTTTTACTTTCACAAAAGAAGAAATCATTAAAACAAATCTATCCAATCCCTTTTGCAGGACAAAGAATGATATTCATCATTTCACTACGTTTAAGTATTGAGAGCCATAAAACATCACTCTAACCCACACATAATCAAGAAAATGTTCAGTGTTCAAAATCTATGGCACTGCATTTGTCTATCCATAGGGGAAAAACAGTTATAGTTGGATTCAAGCGACATATCAATGCATATAACTGCAAATTAGATGATACATGTTGGTCAGAAGCTCTACAATAGTCTTTTTAAAGGATAAAACCCTGGAAATGCCTGGAAAATTATACCATAAACTATTCAACAGGTTTTGTTCTTTACCAAAAACCCCTGGAAAACTATATCATACAAACTATCTAACAGCAAAACTATATCATACAAACTATCAACAGCTCAGGAACGTACAATAGGATGCATAGAGGAGATCATTGCCAACCTAGAAGGAAAAACTAAGAGGAGAGAAATGGAGCAACGCTAGCCCCTGTTAAGCATATTACATAGTAAAGTAGTATTAAACTCCCAATAGTTTGAGACCCAAAAGGCTTTTATCTTAAATGAATCAACAACTTCCCAATGAAAGAATCTAACGAATTTGAGATCAAAAATATTACTGAAAACAAGGATTTGCAAACATACATGCGCAACTTAAAAAAGAAGCCCAAAATATACAATGGTAAAGGTAGGCATAGAGACAGTTCAGAGGTATACAATATCATTAGGAGTTGATGATGCCTGGTCTGCTGATTTGCTAGGCCGACGTCCTACGAAGCTCCATAATCCCTGTATCCTAGCACAAGAATCCACAATAATAAAACTCTCTGTGTGTGGAGAGTGGGGGAATTAGCAGAACAACGGCACATAACATCGGTACTAAGAGGCATGCTTGGCCTTTATCTTCACAGTACAAAATAAGAAAAAGAGGTGTCGAATACCTGTTGTTCCCACTCCTATTATGACCATCCTTGTTGTCCTTGCGTTTAGAGAACTGTTGCTCATCACTGCTTGATGGTGTAGACATAGTAGCATCATCCTCCTAGTTCGTACATATATCCAAACAAGAAACAAGAGCTAATCCCACTTCAGTATGCAATATTTAGATTTTTAAATTAAGAGAGCAGAGTTTTGTTCACTACGGCACATAATTTGACCAAAAGACTCTAAAAGATGTAAAGTTGGTTTAATTGCGTTATGCATGCAAGACGAGCAACATGAAGATGATTATATGGATTTTCCATCGAAAGAACTAACCATTTTGTGCTCTGCAAGGGATAAATTTGGTTTTTTCCCCATTATGCAGTAATGAATTTTTTATTGGTCAAGATAACAAGCTTGGAACTTGACAACAATTATTTTAAATTCAATGAGTACTTGAAATAGCAGCAGCATTTCCTGGCTAAGTTTTGGCTAATTTGTCAGAAGTACAGAAACTTTAAAAAGAAAAAGCTTTCCAACGATTTGAACTTCATATATTACTTAACGTGTTTAGCCAGAAAGACAATCTGGTGAAAAAACGTTCACCTTTTGTAGGCACCTACTCATTTGAATGCCCTCTTATTTTCTGGTGTTTTTGCAATAATGTCAAGGTTCACTAAGGAAAAGGATTAAGGGCTCTCCAAGATAATTTGTAAGTATTGATGTTGACCTTTTTTAAGTTAGCATTGCCTATTATCACTCCATTTATGCCTTTGTATCATCTTTGTCCTCTCTTTCCATTTATTCTTCGAAGATGACAAGAAGTTATGATTGGAGAGATGTCTTTCTTTACATGCGAGTGGTACTTGGAAGCTTGTTCCTCTTCCTTCAGGTAAATTTACTGTTGGTTGTTGTTGGATTTATGCAGTCAAAGTTGGCCCGGACAGCCAAGATAATCGCCTTAAGGTTGCCTTGCTGCCAAGGGGTATACTCAGATACTTCCTTTCTCATGGATAAAATAACATATGTATGTCCGCCTTTTTCTTTCCATGATTGTTTTCCACCATTGGCCTCCTTATCAGTTGGAAATTAAGAATGTTTTTCTCCACAGTGACCTTAAGTATGAAGTTTATATGGAGCAACCACCTGGGGTTTTTTTTTTTATTTGCAGGAGTCTAGTAGCCTTGTATGTCGATTGCACTGGTCACTCTATAGTCTGAAATAGTCTCCTCAAGCCTAGTTTGTGAAGTTCAACACAGCAATTCAGGAGTTTGACATGACTCATGGTGAAGCTGATCACCTTGTGTTTTATCGATATTCTACTCTAAATATGTGTAGTTATTTGGTAGTTTATGTTGATTATATCGTTATCACCAGCAATTCAGGACGGTATCACTAATTTGAAGCAACAATTCTTTCAGCACTTCCAAACTAAAGACCTCGACAGAGTAAAGTGTTTTCTAGGCATTGAGGTCGCTCAGTTCACATCAGGCATTGTGATTCATGCTCTTTGCCATATCTACATCCGACAAAAAGTAGCTCATAATCTGGAAAGCGCTCGCAAACGCGTTACAACAAAAGTATGTCTTAGACATTCTTGAGGAGGCGGAAATGACAAGATGTAGACCCACTGACACTCCCATCAATCCAAATGCTAAACTCCTGTCAGGACAGGGGGAGCCACTTAGTGATCCTGGAAGATATAGATGATCGGTTGGTAAATTGAATTATCTCACCATGACTAGACATTTCTTATCCTGTGAGTATTGTAAGCCAGTTTATGGATTATCATTGTGATAGTCATTGGATACAATTGTCCCAATTCTATGACTTAGGACTACTTTTCGAGGATCGAGGCTATGAGCAAATCGTTGGATATACAGATGTTGATTAGGCAAGATCACCTCTAATAGACGTTCTATGTCTGGATATTGTGTTTACCAAGAGGTAATTTGGTGTCCTGGGAGAGTAAGAAACAAAATGTGGTTGCTCGATCTAGTGCAATGGTTGTAGCAACTTGTGAGCTAGTTTGGATCCAACAGTTGGTCATAACATTAAAATTTGGAGAAATCAGTCGGATGAAAATTGTGTGTGATAATCAAGCGCCTCTTCATGTTGCGTCAAATTCGGTATTTCATGAGAGGACTAAGCACAGTGAATTGACTGTCACTTTATTAGAGAAAAGATATTCTTGGGAGATATTGTTGCAATATTTGTAAAGTCAAATGATCAACTTGCAGATATTTCACCAAGTCCCTCATTGGTCCTCATATAAGCTACATGTATAAGATTGTAACAAGCTCAATACATATGACGTACGTGCACCAGCTTGAGGGTGAGTGTTAGAATATTAATGTACATAGTGTGTCACATGGAAAAGAATTATTACATATTGTGTAAAATATAACTATAAATAGGGTCAGTGTAATAATGTAGATACTGTAATAATGTAGATACACATCTTTGTAATACTTTTTCCCGTGCCTTTACTTCTCAGACACTTTATACAGATCGGGTATGAACGAAAAGTCCTCCTCAAACCACCCTCACCAGTATCCTCTGATTGCTATAGGAATTCTAATCTACATTATCGTACTAAGTCAAAGAAGTTGATGGATTTGTATTTTTCATTTGATTCAGAGTTAAACCATAGGCTATACGATTTTGATGGGTCCGATTTCTGAACTTCATGATTTCTGTTTATGGAGGAAGTAATTTGATGGTCATTAGGATTTATATCTTCATTCTTGTTTCAGCTGAGAAAACCAAAGATCACAGCAACTAGAACCAGCACTACAACGACAGAACCCCAACGATTTTGGCATTGCTGGTCAAATATAGTACTTGTGAAAGAGACACGAGATAACTATGAAAACTAAGAAAATTTACATTACCTGTAGAACGATTGATGGGATACGAGGTGGCCATCATGAAATCAAAGGCTTCTTTCCAAACTTCAAGATCCATAATATGCTTATGTGGATATTTAAAGAGTGGAGAACAAGGTCCTAGACTATTAGAAACCCAAAAGGAGAAGGAAGACCCACGTCTTTGGTCTTAAATTAGGAGGACCCTAAGCTAAATGGTATTTTATATTTTTACTTAGAATAATAAACCCTAGTATAAAGAAGGTGAGGATTGCCCAAGACCATATAAAGGAGTCCAAGTTTCTCATCCCCGCTAATGTGGGACTCAATATTGTCCCACATGCCCACATTGGACACTTGGAGCATGGACGATACAAGATGCAGCCAAACATTAGGTAAACAATGAATTGGGATGAATTTGGCACTGGTACCATGTTAAAGAAATGGACATTGCACCTAACTCAACCCCAAAGCTAGCTCATCCAAATGGTTGAATCTAAAAGATGCCAAACCCCAATAAGAAAAAATGCCAAAAAAGAATAAATCCTCTAGCACAATTACGTTGCAACGACCAGTATAAGATATCCAATGGTTGAATCTAAAAGATCTGGTGCAATTTATGAAAATGTCAGGACTGAGCAGGACAATTCTGAGATGGAAAAAACTTGGTAAAACTTTTTTCTTTTTGAAATGAACTGCAGAAAGATACCTGCTGTAGGAAAGCTGCCTTTGTTCTAAATGAAACCTCAAGAAATTCAGCCTCTTTTTTAATTCTTCGTATCCTTTCAAGGTCAGAACATGCAGCTTTCAAGTGCTCCTTCTGTGAACTAGCACTTGACATATGCAGCTCCTGAAGCAATACCTCAAGCCTTACCAAAGCCTCTTCGACACTCTCCAGTGCCTAAAATGGCCCAAAAACTGTATCTTTAGATCCATAATTTAGTCCTTTAGATAGAGGAAATAGGCACCTTACAATGTGCCGTCGAAATCAAGGTGAAGCACTTTGATAAGAAGTCAGGTTTTAACCCAGAAATAGCAATTGATACAAAAACATGATAATTGAAAGAGGCTGATTGCCTTTTACATCTCATAAATCACAAGAGGAAGGCTATCTACTCTTTGTTTTTCAAAAAAGAGAGAGAGAGAGAGAGTATGAAAAAAGCTGCATGATTACTTTTGTTTGGTAGCAAGAGAACACTGAGAGGATGAACCAAGTAAAGAGAAGATAGAGCAAAAAAACTTTATTTGAGTAATAAAGCCTGGGGAAACCAATTGAAGAGCAAGGTCTCGCTCCCTCCACCTCTTTCACATATAAAAGGCTTGTGGCTTCTAATTACAAAGAAAATTATCTAAATCCAACAAGTAAAAAGTACCAACAGAAGTCTCAACTACTTTTTCTTTCTATCAAGAGTAATACTAATTTTAAACAATCAGAGGTTGCGAAAATTCTTTTGTTCGATTTAATTTCGTTTTTTTTTGTCATTTTGCTTTTTCATAAATGTTGTTGGACAAATATAAAAATAATGATGCTTCCTTTGTAAGGGCTTGAACTTGTTTTATTGATAGAAGTATCAAAGAAGACAGATATCCTAAAATCGAGTCTCACTACCATTTGACATCAAATAATTCTACATGTTTGGTCTATGGGGAAAAATCCCGACCTGCACTTTGGTTGGGGGCAACCATAAATCGAGAAAGGTTTCAATCCACTAAAAGTTTAAACTATAAGAAAGTGGTCTCACGACTCGGCCATACAATTAAATATTGAGATATCATTCTTACTATAACTTGGAAATATAAGAAAGAAATAACCATATGAGGGCAGGAATTGGTTAGCCACTAGCACACATGTTACTTCTCCATTGAGGTCCTGGAAATAGTGGGTCGGATATTGGACTTATAGGCAGTCTCTTTATCAGTTTATTTGCTTGGTTGGCAGTGCGGGGAGGGGGGGGGGGGGGGGGGGATATTTTGACAGCTGGGAATTTGATGGAGAGTAGTATTACTGCTGGTGCTTTAGGTGCAAACTTTCGGACAAAGACGTTGATCACCCTCTTATTGCTTTGCAATTTGTAAGATGGCTAAATGATTGTAGATTGGAACATGTAAATGAGCTGAAATAGATCTTCATGTGCTAGAATCACTACAGGATTAGTTTTGGGGCTTACTTTTTTTTTGGGCCACTGCTAATTATGTGAAGTTACAACAGCACATTATTAGTGCTCGATTTATAAAATTATCGTACCTTTTCAAACAAAGAATAAGATGGCTACACGATTGTGATGAGTAGTCTTGAAATGCAAGAGACAATGGTGTGTCCATGAAGGATGTGCTACAAAGCGGGACGTTTAGACAAAGGAAGAGAATATGTAGGTCGTGGTATTTTCCCATTAGTCATCATGTCGATTTTGTGTAGGAGAGAGATAAAAGAGCTTTTGAGGGAATAGAAAATGACTTTGTATAGCACGGGAGATTATGTGTTGTAGGTTCTTGCTTGTACACCGGAATTTTCACAAAACAAAAAAATTATTTACCATAATTAAAATAAAAAAAAAAAAGTTGAAGGCTCTGTATCCACCTCAACGTCCAACGGAATTAGAGAGGCACTCTTAAAGATTTATCACATCGCATGAGGATATATGCAACAGAAAATGCTTCATTTATAAGAAGTAATACCTTATCAAAGGAATCTGTTTCTTTCCTGATCTGTGAATAAGCTCCCATGCGAGTCCTGTACATGTTTTAAAGCATTGATATCAACATGATTTCCATATCACATGTGATTGAGTTGTAATGCCAATCCATTTGACCAAAGTTCCATAAATTATTGGACTGAAATGACTATTATGATAAGCAAATAAACTATAACTATGAACAAAGAAAAGCTAAGGACATTAAATAAGTCGGACTTACTCAGGCCATTTAAAATTTAGTAAAAGAAATGCAATAATTTAATGCACTCATATGGCACTCAAAGGTGTGGTTTAGTGGTCAATGAATTGGATACTAACCTAACAGACGACGGTTCAAATCCTAGCATGCTCTGATACCATGTTAAATGGTGTATACCAATTCATCTAAAAAGATTAAGTTGTTAGAGAAGAACACTTCTATTCATTTATTTTAGGTCTTCAACAAGGTAGACCAAGTACAGTACATGTCAATGTGCAAAGTTTGTGTATGTTTCCTGAGAGATATAATTAGTTCCACGGCGTCTAGGATCAAATATAGATCAGTCTATATCTGTAAATAGAAAAAGCACATGCATCATGCCTTTTACAGATAGATGAGAATAATGATAACAGTCAGAAACCACAAAAAGGGAGAGAAAGAAAGAGGGGAAGAGGAAGAAAGTCAACATTTTCTCATTCAACTTACTTCTCAACTCCTAGATCTTCCCTGCACTTCTTAAGCTTGTTGTGCCTGAAACATCCATGTTCACAAATTGTTACTAACTCCTGTAAATTAACTTAATTGATTGAAACTTTTTCCTGCTTCCTTACCCAGTTGAAAGGAATCTTGCTGCCTTGACATGAGAAGGGTTCTCCAGCCATTTACTATATTTGATGAAACTCTGGATCCAGTAAGAGCACACGTCTAATACTAGTGGGATAGCTTCTAAATTTGGAGGAACTTCTTGTTTATTTTTGTGCCCAGTATTGCAGATGGAATTAGCAGTAATGCCTGGATAAAAAGGAAGCCAGTCTAGCTCTTCACACACAACCTATCATGTAAAGATATTTCAGCTTTATGTGCCACATAAATGTGTACTAATGACAATTTCTTCATAAGAATACAAACCTCCACGTACAGTTGATAAGAGCTTATTGATGCAAGTTGAGGATAATATAATACGCTGCCCCCAATTAGATACCTGTTTAGAATTCAAAACGAAAAGTTGGACACAATGGAGCGTATTATCAGTATAGGCTAAGATAAATAAACGAGGAACACAAAAATACATTACCTAATTAACTCTTCAATTGGCTCATCAAGAGTATCAAATCCATTTTCAGAAAGAAAAGCCTTTGTGCTTCTTCCCAAAGCAATAAAGAAACCAAATATGGCCAGATCCTTTTCCAGAACCTGTATAATGTATCAGCAGTAAATATAAAAACCCGAATGCGATGTACAAAATACAAATTCAAGAGGGAAACATGTAAGTAATTACGTAAAGGCCTCACCTAAAGGTGTAGCAAAAATTTTACATTTCATACAGCTTTTCTGCTTTACTATGCCACAATCAATTTACCCTTGATAGGAGACTCATATTAGTCTCAATACTTTCTACAATATATTGATTAGTCCTCCACTTGGGCCACTTCCCTGAGATAAGGTTCACATACAATGTTTATACATCTGTCACCTTTTCTCAGGACATTTTAAGAAGCACCAAGAGAAATGACTGTGCATGAGGTGCTCCACACACCAACGTATTGCATTACATTGACATGCTCAAAATTTGCCGACCATTTATTAGAATCACTCTACATCCTTCTTTAACAGTAATAGCTACAAAATAAACATACAGCGAGTAATATTAGACTTCTAAATCAATGGAATGTATATACATTCAACAAGCAACTTGCAGTGCACAGAAACTCACTATTTCGCTTGTTCAAGCTTATAAATGTACCACTATCAGGTCAATATTCATGAGTGGCATCTTTGAAAGAAATTCGAGTAAGGTATCAAATAAGTAGAAGGGCTTTGGTCTAACCTCGATACTCTCACTTGTGGTGAGTCTGGACCATATTCTCTCTCGATCTATAGCGCGTTGAAGCTGCTTTTGGACAAGACTCACCCAGAATATAACCTCTTCAGTTCCTGAATCATTTTGTACTCTACATGCTGCAGCTCTGGGACCAAAATGGACAAGAAATTCTCTACGCAGACCAATAGGTTTCAGGGAATGATAAGCCTGTCGGAGAGGAATAAATTCGACAAGCATGTCCATCAATCTTCCAAGTGTGTCTGGAACAAGAGACGAAAATTGTGTACATGACAGTTTTGCAGAACCAAGTTTCATAATCGCTGCAATGCAACTGAGTGCAAGCATGAGGAGTGATACATCACTTGCATTTCGAGGAGATAAGGATGTTTGTTTTCTGGTCCTGCACGGGGAGAAACCTATTTAGGCATCAATTAATACACGAATAGCTATGCAGAATATAAATGTATTCATGGTTCTTTCAGTAAGTACATACTCTGAAGTAGCGGCAGCAAATCGCTGATCCTTCTCAAAATAATTCACAAAGGTGGTAACCACTGCTGGAATTTGCTCAGACCAAAACCAATCATAAGCTTCAGGTTGCTTGGCCAATAAACTCTCTCTAATCACGCTCTCCAAAGGAGCAGATTGCCTTGATAAACTTCATTAATGCAGAAAAGTACATTAGAATAGTATGTTTCAAATTAAAATGACAGTAGATAGGGAAATGAGCCCTCCACGTCAGGCACACCAAAAATGGAAGAGGATGAACCAACACAATAAAAAATGTAAGCAACAGAGTCTACTTGTCCTTGGGCCAAAAGTTCACAATCAATGCAAGTTTATAATATCAATAGCCTCCCATGGTGCCTAGATGACAGAATCTTCTAAGCAAAGGACGTGTTGCAGTAGATTTCAGGCTTCTATGCACAAAATACCAATTCTAATTTTCACCACCAATATAAAATCCACAAGTGACAAAATTAGCAATACATAACATCTGGAAATTGGAAGGTAAAAAAAGAGAGAAATAAGTCAACTTTTTCAATCAAGTGACGTTTAAATTAGAGACAAAGAAGTTGGCAATTATGTTCAGCTTCTAAAAGGCACAGGCATGGACAGTTTATATATGGTATATTTTGAAGGAACCTGCAGCTCCAAACTAAAAGGCAATGGGAGAACATCCTACATGTTTATCTAGCTTAACATAAGCATTATACGTTATGATGTGGCTAAATTCAGCTACATGCACTAGCTGACATATACCAGAACCCCAATTCCGCAATACACAGCATTTATCTATATGGGTTTGGGAGGTAAACATCAACAATCCTCTTATATCCAAGGACCAATACTAGATAATACACAAGTAAACAAGAGCTCATAGCACTGAATATCCTCTGCTGCTCCAGAGCAAAGGAAGAAACTTGATCAAGGGATTATAAAAGAAGATGAGGCTTCATCTAATAGAAAAAGATTAGGAAAAACTTGGGAAAGATAAAACAAAAAGAGAATTCGGGTGTACTAGCTGAATGACAAGGAATTTCTCTTCAAACCCCCCTCATACTTAGAGACTGGAAGAATCAGCGAGCAGCACTAGAAAATTAGATGCTGTCACTGAACTGGTGGCTATCAACGGATGGTCGTCATCCTGTTAAAAGATGTTCAGATTAGAT
This sequence comes from Datura wrightii, assembly GCA_035772735.1. NCBI lineage: Eukaryota > Viridiplantae > Streptophyta > Magnoliopsida > Solanales > Solanaceae > Datura > Datura wrightii. The sequence goes on along the minus strand of JASDFA010000018.1, from coordinate 200,279,349 downwards.
TATTTGGAATTTCCCCTCCTATGGTAGGACAATTCACTAATCAATTGGTATAGCGCATTGTATATCTGGATGTGAACACCAGTCAACTGATACAAGAAAACTGATATTTTATGTCGCAGGAACGACTTCCATCAACGTTATAAGTGGAAGTTGGCAAAATGTTCATTCAAGATCCTAGCATTAAATAGGTCGGAAATAGACTAGCATTCCATGTTGTTAGGTGATGAGATAGCTATAAGTGTACCACATTGAGAAATGTAAAAATAGTATTATGTGATGAGGTATAAAGGATATAGGTGTTAAGACATTTGTCTCACACCTCCCAAATTCTCAGTTATTTCTCTCGTATCTCTTATTTCTCACCTGGTCTAAGACCTTTAATGAGCATTTACGTGCTTCGAATTTACCAGTGACATCCGAGAAGAGAACATCCTTTGACAGATGGCAGCCGAGAAGTTTAGCAAACATAGAGATGGAAAGAGATGGATTTTGCCCAGCTGTTGTCAGATCAATTCTCATTCATTCTTTAATGGAATAGGGAACGGGAAGAGCTGCGGTTATCAGGAATGGGTTATAGCCTATGACTAAAAGCGCTGACTATCTATGAATGGCTAGGATCAGAATGCCAATCAACGAGATGAGCCAGAGAAGAATTTCAAGTTCAGACTATGATGACTGGAATCCTCACTTACACAACGAAATTGAGTTGATGGAGTAGTCAGTGCCTTTGAGTTATTCTCTTCGGTATTGCCTTCTCTAATCGTCAAAGGCGCCACGAGGCACTCGACTAGAAGGAGTGGCTCTGACTATTCATCGGCACTAGCCCCGGGCATGGATTTCTTCTTTGATTTAAGGAAAGGAACAGAAGAGAACCAGAACCTTCTCCTTCACACATTCAGTCTGATCTTATCTGCATTATTGCCCGATCAGAGTTGTACTGTATTAGATTAGTTATCTGTCTCCCCTGCCCTGTAAGAAGAGTCTGGTCTGTAATAACACAACCTAAAAGGAAGTCATTCCTAATAGGAAGTTTCTAGCTGTCTTTCTTGAGGAGCAAGAAAAGAGAGGAAATGGACTACCTGGTTTCGCCACTACATTTTATGAAAAAGGTAGAGATGAATCCCCATCCGAAATACTATGTTGGCCGAGATACCAATCAAAAAATACTTTGTTGGCCAAAATATTTTGTTGGTCTTGTGTTCCGGTTACGACTATCACACTATCGTCTACAGCAGTCTACTCAACAATCAAAAAACTTAGCATAGTTCCTCAAGAGTTTGGCATCAACGGCAACAAAACTGATCTGTTATTCGCATTGTTCCGCTACTATGATATGGACTACTTTTACTTATTAAAGTATACTTCTGCACGGAACATGCTTGCTTGTCACGGATGCCGGTCCTCTTGGTGGGTAGGTGCTCATTAGGTGTCAGTCACAGCCTACAGTGTTTGGGTCATGAGAGGAAGCAACATCAGTTATTTGTCCCCAGCACAAACGCGTTTTGGCTATCAAAATTGACTTGCCAATATCACTTTCAACCTACATATCTAACAAGTTTATAGGTCTAAAATCTTTAATTTCACTGCATCCTTCCTTATAATTAAAGTAATAAAAGAAGTATTACACTCGTTTGTAAAGGTGCCCCTCTGATGAAAATGATTGAGAGCTCTCAGAAGGTCTTCTTACAATGGCTCAACATTCTGGAAGAAGGTCACTACAAATTAACCTGGTCCCGGAGGCTTTATTAGGAGCAGTTCAAAAACTGGGGACTCTTCCTATAGCTCCCAAAGGCATTCACAATTATTTTTGTTTTTTATAACCGAGTAACCCCCAAGGGTTAGCCAGAGGCGCGCAGTTCAGAAAATGGTGGATAATGAGCCTGCCCTTACTTTACCCTTAATGACATGTTCTTATAGAAATGATATGACATGTTGAAAACCACAAGATTCTAATGGTAGGTAGATATGATATACATATTTAGATTGTATGCAAAAAGTTTTCCTTTCTTAAACTCCACGCTCCCAATCAAACACGGTCATAAAACACAGATGGAGATAGTATTTATTATGTATGAAATACTTACAGGAAAAGGGTTACAGTTGCTGAAAATGAACACATTTTCAGAAAATTAAAAATGGGAAAGCATGACAATGTTTTTAGGATAGAGATTAACTTTCTTGTAAATCAAATTTGTTCTGTGTCTAGAGTTCCAATAATATGTGTTAATACTCTTTTTCTTTTTTAAACTGGTAACTTTGTATATTCCTATAAATGATCAAAATAAAACAGTACATAGGTTGTACTGAGACCATATATACAGCAAAAGGACTCTAAGAAACTGAAGCTATTCTACTCTCCTAGATGGAGTCTAGTACATCTAGAATTTCTAGAGCTTCTCCTGAGTAAGAGTGTCTACACCAAAAACAAAAGAGTAAAATACAATTCATTTTTATCTGCTGAACAGAGTTGCTCCACTTGCTCCCATTCTCAAAACATCTAGAATTCCTTTCTTTCTATATGCTCAATACGTGTTAATACTTCTACCTTGCAAACAAATCAAAAAAATAGGAATTCCTTTGAAGAAAATGTTTCCCATCAAAAATGCTTTCTGTAGAAAATGCTTCATCAAAAAAATGTTTTCCATAGAAAATGGCATACCTTAGGAAGTAATTTTCTGGATCATTTCTATTTTTTATAAAAGTGACATCATAATAGTACAAGAAATAGGGGATGATGACAGTGTACTATTGATATCTTTGAGTATTAAAGGCTGATGGCAATGCATAAATGTTAATTGAAACAAGTGATAAAGTGAGCATTGAGATATTTGTAAAGGAAAAAGACTTCCATCCATATGTGACCGAAGTCATTTTCCTTCTTTTGTTGGAAAACACTTAAACTTGTAAGCGAAATTTTTCACAATTTAAGGTGACCAAATAAAGAAAAATTTTGAAACTATTTTCCAGCGCATACAGCCTGTGCCTTATATGTAGTCAAATCACCAATTATGCATCATTAATAAGATGCGACAAGCAGAAGGCTATGCTTCTGACTCTTGGTACACAGTTTTTACCTATTCCATCAAAGAGAGTAAAATGAATTACCTCCTCTGCGTGAAAACATTGATATCATTATCTCTTTCATCTCCTCGAGATGAAATCTCATTTGCTGCTTGCAGTAGAGAGTATACAGACGCCTGAAAAAAAGTTACAATGACTTCCACAAGGTCAGAAAATAACATCATACAGTGTAAAATTGAAATCCCAACCTAAAACTACTGGTAATGAACAGAATTATAAATCTTCAATAGCCCAGAAATCAAAATTCCATGGTAAGCACTTTTACATTATCTATTAGTGGTTTTCACCATTAAAAGATCTGTCTTCAAGTTTGTAATGGGGAAAGAACACACTGACGTGTTATATAACAAAATTGTTCCTCACTTTCAAAAAAGAGAAGAAAAGAAGAAAAAAAATGGCAAGCATAATATTCATCGCCAATTCTTTTTCTAAGGCTCCTGGCAAGCTAGCATTTATATTCGGACTTGCATAGATCTACAACTATGATTTCTTGAGTTTTCACTTGTTTAATACAAAACATAAGAATGACATGAGGAATATTTACTTGTCGTGCATTTAACTAATGCCTCAAGTACTGCTATGCACCTTAACACTAACAAAATATGTAGAGCAAGCAGTAGAAAAAAGAAGAGTATAAAAGTTACCAACCTGATAAGATAGCACCTTGATCCAACCAGTTCTATCACCGCCCAACCAGGCAGTTGAAAACCAGGATACCCTGGATAATGAGCCTTGTTGTCTAAGTCCCAGCTCAATTACTCTTGCAGCATCATGCAGTGATTGGACAAGTCCAGAACCGTTCGCTTCACCTTGCAGAGATAGATCTAGTTTTAGTCTCATTTCCTCCATATCACTGCTAGTAGTTGGTCTGGAACTCCCATTAACTGACACTCCATCCTCAGCAGAAGCAAAAGGCAAAAGGTGTAATATCCTCGATGTTTGAGGATTAATCCTACGTTTCATAGAATCCGGTATGCAGCTAAGATCACGATTTCCACCCTGTAACAAATAAAGTTTTGTGTGGCATCTCCTCCTTGTATTGCATTGATTGTATATCAGGTGATCCAAGCCTACTACTTTCCTGCTGAAATAATATTTTCTCACTGCCTTAACTGAAGGCCATGGACTAGAAGAACTGAAATAAAAGAAACACAATCAGCCAAAAGTTAACACGATCAGCCAAAGATCCAACGGATCTAAGATATTGTGGAAACTCCAATTTAAGTAGTATAAGAATGATTAACTATGAGGACTTTTTCTGCTAAAATTTTACTAAATCGGTGGTCAGTAATCCCCTATATCTAGAATCGACACAGTCCTTCAGGTCAGTGTATGAATCTTCAACTTTCAGATCAATTTAATCATCAAATCTCTGTCAGTGTCAGGACATTACAAGTCAAGATGTCATTCAGGATAAATGGTTGAAACTTCAAAGTTAAACCCGTCATTCAAGATGTCAAAATTTCAAGATTATTATTTCCAGAAACATTAATGCAGGGAAGTGTTGCAAGCAGCTAGTAAACACTAGTCATGATCCATCTACAGAACTCAAACCTCAGCAGATAATGGCACAATGCATCCAGCCCTCTACCCTGCTCCACTTAAATAACGAACTTGGTTCACCAATCAGGATTCAAACCCATGATATGCTTGGAGCACATATCCCCCATTTGTACTACCCTTGCCATTGAACCAAAGCCTAAGTGTGGCACTTATATAGTAGACTGTAACAAACAATTTTGTTTATTCCTAAGCTCATTATTAGCTCATAACTGGAGTAGAGAAGTAACAGATCCGAGATTTCCTATAACTAAATGAGAGAGTGTGTGTTTTCAATCCTAGACTAAACGGATATAAGAAAGGTATATGCACCAGAAACAAGTTTAGTAACAGACTCCTGCTTTACAACAAAACCCTTCCGTAATAGTCACACACAAAGACCCTTAAAAACTAGCCCCTCTCATGTCAGGTGACTCAAAACATTTTTCCAGCACAGCAAATTGTCATTTTTCGTCATCATCCAATCACAGCAAGGCAGGAAGTAAATTTGATGATATTGGTTCATAACTCCAAGCAAAATTTCTGGCTGTACGAAGCACCTCGTAGGAACAATTTTCATGACAATTTAGGTTTACATCAAAAATCCTACAAAGCGATTTACAGTTCCAGATTCTCCATTTGTTTAAACACTAAAATTTCCAGTTTCAGCTATAAACTTTAATTGAATCTTTTAGTAAAATTGACCATCAAATTACTGTCCGGTTCATTGAATGAAGATATCAGTCATGAGTTAACGATTCAGCGTACATGATGATAATACAAAGCTGGAAAACTGAGGGAGATGCCGTATAAATTACCTAGACGAAGGAAGATTTTGATGCTGGAGCTTCAACGACATCAGGTTCAAGCGAAGAACGAGAAAATTGGAAGTTTTGAGTGTTTGGGAAGGGAGAAATAAAAGGATTATTTTTGGGAGGTAAAGAGAGAAATGGTGGGAAATGAAAATGCAGCTGCAGTTTGTGAATAGCACGGGAAGTGACGTGGCACCAAGCGTTTATCCGTAGACGTGGGGAGACGATTGATCACATAACTCCTATGCCTCCATTATTCACTAATCACTACTATATTTAACGTAATTCATCTCTATTTAATAAAAATAAATTTTTAAAAATATCATAAATAATATGTAAAAGTATACTTATATAATAATACAAGAATTTTTACAAATTTTAAATTTTAAATTAATAAATAATTATACTTAATAATTTGATTCAATCGATTAATTCTTTCTTCAATTTGTTCTAATATCGTTTCAATAAACAAGAACATCGGAAAAAAAAAAAAAAAAAAAAAAGTCGACCAATGAATAAAAGTCGGCCCCCTTCATCTAAACAACATATTTTCAGCAAAGAAACAGAGGGTAGCCATTGTTAGGCAAACCCACGAAGAAATATATAAATTTCCTTCCAATTACGCGATAAAACGCGGTCTAAACTTCATTCCGGCTTAGGTACAGGTGTATAAAGCTGCAGAGAGCAATCCTACGGAGTTAGTTTCGTGAAATTTGGTCGGCGAAACGTCGTGCTACCGAGGTAAAGTAAATAGAATTTCTTTAAATTAGTACCAATGTGTTCCTAGCGTTGCAGTGAGCATTTATCCCTTCTGGACTATCGAGAAATAACGAGTTTTCGACAGTTTTCTGAAAGGTTAAAGTTGGGATAAATATATATATCAAAAGTGATAATTTCTCCCGAATATTAATGTATCTAGTTTTAATTGACGTGTATATGAATGTAGTTGGGAGAAACAGCAGAAGTACCGACGGAAATCACATCGGTCAGTCGGGTACTCAGAAAGCAGGTATGTAAAGTTATTCTTTCGGCAAGCCAGGAAGTATAGCTTAGAAAGTAAATAGAATAAAGGCTATTAACCGATACCAGCATACAGGAACGATTTTAGTACAACTTCCAGCAAGCATGCTAGTATATTAATTACGTATCATGCGATAATCAGAATAATAGATATTCAGGCAATACGTATTATATCTGTTGAGATTGTATCCAGTAGTAGATGGTACATTTTATGTTATTGAGCTGTATCCAGATATAATCAGATAGACAGATAAAGGCCAGGTAGCAGTTAGTCCAGCAATCAGAAATAGTGTAAAACAGAATATAGTATCAGTTATTTAATACAAACTGGCCTTGAGATACAAGAAGAGAATATGATTAGTATTTTTCATTTAAGCATGCTTGTTGTATATGTGTTTTGTATGTTGAGACTTGTTGTGGCATGTGGGCACCCTTTAGCATCCCCACCGCCCCTGGGTTATAGCTGTGTCGATACCAGATTCAGATACCGCCACTAGCTGGGCGATGCCGTCCGACTAAAGGACGATGATGGCCGACTACCATGATAATACGGTCCAGACCACCCTGCTTGCAGGGGTAGTTCAGTTTACTCTGCGCAGAGCTAGCACACCCTGTTTACAGGGGCAGACCACTCTGCGTGCACACTTGTGCCCAGAGGCAGGAGTCTTCGGACTCAGACACAGTTTATTGTCAGAGGTCAAGGCCTGAGCTACGTACCCAAGGGGGCCGGTAGGAGGAGCTCACAATTATCAGATGAGTGGAGTGACTTGTTTTTGGTTGGTTTAGACCCGAGTAGGGGTAAATAGATTGCTTGCTTGGTTGGCACCTTCCGGCTTATGGGGGTCGGTCAGGTATTGTGTGTATTATTATGTATATTGATATGTGCTAGTAGATACTGATAGACAGAAGGACGACACGTCTTCAGGTACGCACAGTTAGTTACAGAATGTATAAACTCTCCCCAGTTATCCTCAGCTAGATAGACTCAGCTACTTCTTGCTTAACTGTCATGTTATTGTGCTATTCGTTTCAGTTGCATATTTCAGTTTGCTTTACATGCTCAGTACCTGTGGTACTGACGCCCAGCGGGGCGCTGTATTGCTTGCCTACAGGTACTCACGGACGAGGAGCCGATCCCTCGTGATTCCAGCCAGCCAGTGAGTCATCAGCTCCTGTCATCCGGAGTCTGATTCCCAGAGGTGTAGCTCCTTTTCTTTTGTTGTGCAGTATGGGTAGGTCGGGGCCCTGTCCCGATCATTTCTATTAGTTTCTTACAGTATTCGTAGAGGCTTGCAGTCTGTATATATTCCCTGTGGTTAGTTGAGCCGGTCGTGTGAGGCCGTGCGGTCTGCTGTAGCTGTTTAGTATTTCAGTTTATGTTGGTCGTGTGGGGCCTTAATTTGATAGTAGTGGTGACCTTGCCGGTCACGTAGTTTTACAACAGTCTTGTGTTGAGTTACAGATAACTAGACAGCATGGTGGCCTTGTCGGCCCGCATAGGTTCCTTGTTATAAGCCTGTTTCTGGTTAGTTGTTGTTGCAGGTACAGATGGCTACAGGCCAGTTGGCCGGAGGCTGTATTTACAGCCGTTATATAGCCGATTTGTTTCTTGAAATAGGGCCAAAGCCAGCCAAAGCACCAGATGTGCTCAGGCTGGACCACTAAGTAGTCTAGAGTCTAGCAGGCACCAGGTGCCCGTCATACCCCCCCCAAGGTGGGGTGTGACAAACTTGGTATGGGGACATCCGATAAAATTGGAACACCAGGGACGGCGATACGTAACGCCTGGTTTACTTAGGCAAATCCCACATCGGTGGTGGAGGGGAACGAAGAGTGCTTTATAAGTGCTTGGATACCTCTACATTGTAGACGCGTTTTAAAGCCGTGAGGGGCGAGCCCCAAAGCGGACAATATCTACAAGCGGCGACCTGGGCTGTTACAGTTATTATCAGAGCCGGTGTCGGCCGGTGGTGGGGCAAACCTCAGCGAGGACGCCGAGTCCCTACGGGGGGTAACCATGGACGGTGATACGTAACGCCTGGTTTACTTAGGCAAATCCCACATCGGTGGTGGAGGGGAACGAAGAGTGCTTTATAAGTGCTTGGATACCTCTACATTGTAGACGCGTTTTAAAGCCGTGAGGGGCGAGCCCGATTCCTTTTTACACGAGCATTTAAATCCATATATTATATACATTTCATGTTAATTATTATAAATTTTTACTATTATGTCACGCCCCGCCTTGGGGGGTATGACTAGCACCTGGTGCCCTACTGGGACCTGAACTGCTAGACTGCTGAGTCTAAGCACTTCTGGTGCCTGGCTGGCTCTAACTCTGAATTCAAGGAAACGACGGGCTATATAACGGCCGTAAATACAGCCTCCGGCCGACTAGGCCTATAGCCACATGTGCTATAACATCAGCTAACCAGAATCACATACATATAGGGGAACCTAAGCGGGCCGACAAGGCCACCATGCTGACTAGTTACTTCTGAATCATTATAACAGATGCTAAACAGCTACGTGACCGACAAGGTCACCACTACTAACTGAATAAGGCCTCACACGGCCAACATAGACAACTAAACATACGCACGACCCCACATGATCAGCACAACTAACCATAGGGAAATACATACAGACTGCAAGCCTCTAAGAATACCGATAAAATGGTCGGGACAGGGCCCCGACCTACCCATACTGTACAACAAAAGAAAAGGGGTAAACCTCTAGCTATCTAGCTCCGGATGACTAGAGCTGATGACCCTGTGAGCTGGCTGAAATCACGAGGTATCGGCTCCTCGTCTATGAGTACCTGCAGGCAAGTAATGCAGTGCCCCAAACGGGCGCCAGTACCGCTGGTACTGAGTATGTAAAGCAACAACTGAAAAATATTTGAAAAACAACAATACAACCGATGGAACTGAAACAGAAAGAAATAGACTGGAACTGACTGAAAATGTAAAGCTAAGTTTGTTCTCAACTATGCTGGAAGGAGTAGGAGTCATACCTGGAAATGTATCGCTCTATTGTCGATCTACTCGTATCTAGCGTAACATGGCATAACATAACATAACATAACACAGCACACACAAACCTTACCCGGCCTCCATAAGTCGGGAGGTATAATCAACACGCAATCTATACCCCTACCCCGGTTGTCCCATCTCCTATAATAACTATAAGCATCCTGCCGATGCCTGGGTATGCACTTGGGCTCGCTGAGCCCCTGACTATAACTGTACCTGAGTCCGGAGGACTCCTGAATTAACACCCCGGGCGTACCCGCTCGACGGGGGTGTATAAAGGCCAACCAAGGCACAATATAGGGAAACCGGTATCCCATCTTCGTCCCCTGTGGAACGACATGTCACTCCGTAGAGTGACGTATCCTCGCCCTCTGGCGGACGAGTTGATACAGCTATTAACCCTGGGGCGGTCATGAATGCTAGGTAATCCAACCCCAAGACAATACAGTGGTCTCAACTAGTAATACTAACTGTGTATACCACATACTGAAGCTAGTAATGATAATGTATCTGTACATACTATATGCCGAACTAGTGATAGTGATATGTATGTATTTAATACATGCTGAGACTGATAATGGTATGTATATATAATCTTCTGTCATACTGTACTGAGTCTAATGTTGAACAAGATATAGTTTTTCTGTTGGGAATCATGTTGTATAACTGAGTTTCATAGTAACATGATTTACTATTTCCAACATGCTTTCTAAACTTCATTTTAATCTACCATTCTACTTCTGAGATACCTTACAGATACTTATATTGCTTTACTGAGTTTCAACTGAATACGATAATATCCTAACATACTTTACTAAATTACATGCTGGGCATGCTGTACAGTTCCTAACACTTTGTATTAGAATTTATATCGTGCTAGCAAGTTTCACGCTATACATAACACGATGCTTTCAATGTCGTACTAATATTCATACTAAACATAACATACGACTTCTGAAACATTCTACTGGCCTATGAACTATCTTACTATACCGTGACTACTAACTTGCCGAGGAAACTAGCTTTACATACCTTCGCTTCTGATTTCCCGACTAACTGGCGTAGCTCGGTCAGTATTTTCGCTATTTCTCCCAACTGCATCCATATATATATATATCAATTAGGGCTAAATACACTAATATTCTGAAAGAAGATAACATTTTTAATATATATATAGCCAAAACTTTGGCTTATCGAAAAACGATCGAAAACTCGCTATTTCTCGGAAGTCCAGAAGGGAGAAATACTCACTTTATGGCTAGAAGTATATTGACACTAATTTGGAGCAATTCCACTTACCTTAGCTCGGTAGCACGACGATTCGCCGGCCAAATTTCACGAAACTAAATCTGTAGGAATGCTCCTTGCTGCTTAATACCTCGATATCTAGAGTTAATTTGAGTTTGGACCGCGCTTGACGGCGTAATCGGATGAATATATATCGTAAACCTTCGTTCCTCTCTATTCTCTGTCGTGTTCTCTGGAAATTATAAGTTCAATGAAATAAAAACCGAAGTTTGAGGCTTATATACTTGAGCCTGGACAGGGCCTCCGTGACACGGAGCCAACACGGAGGCCCTCCCTCGGTGGCACGTTGCCATCGCGGAGGGGTTCTGCCCCGGCTCCTTCCGCGATGGTTCGACGGATTTCTTACCCGGTCTTTCCTCCGGGCCTTTTCCTAGCATGTATGACATTCAAAAACTCTTAACCAACATGCGAATAGGCCATCTACATGTCGAGAATTTACGTGGTGTAACATATTAACACATCAATATTTAATATAAATATTGGCATTAGCAAGATGCATTGTAATACAAAGTTATGTTTGTAGAATAAATTATATAGTATAGGTTAGGCAGAATACCTAAAAAATCCCTAAACTTGATACGTTTTTTTCAAATCCCCTTGATACTATTTTTTTTAATTGTATCTTATATTGATATTATAATTTAAATTTTGTGTTACTTGTAATTGACATTCTTAATCAACTCATATATTCACAACCTTCACTTATTCAGGTAAAACAACCTCTTCATGACATAAAATAATTTTTTTTTAAAAAAATTAAATTTTAGATTATTATAGTTATAACTCTTATGCACAATTTGTTTTAGATAATCTTGCAATAAAATCTGAAAAAAAATATCATGAACGAAATTATGCAAAATTTTTCTTTTTAAATCTTTTCTTGTTTGAACTATATTCGAAGTCCTAATAGTCAAAATTTTAAAATCATTTACAATTTTGTTAACTTATATATCAATCCATTATTTATTAGACTATATAATTATCCATCACAATATTTCAATACAAAAAAATAAATAAATTAAAGAAAGTAATTTTATTACGTATTAATACGTGAATTCCTTCTTCTTCTTTTAAAAAAAATTGTATAATCTAAATTTTATTTTTATAAAAAACACAACATTCCATAAGTTATTTCAATTAATTGAGTACTCTTGTTATTCACTCTCTTTATTGAGAAAAAAATTGAGTTGAAATCATCTCATAAAGATTAAACGAAAAGTTTAAAATTAAGTTATTATTAAATATTTAAAGTACAAAGTCTCACAGTAAAATATCATTCACTTTTTTTTGCCCTTTTAAAAATAGCGTTCACACTTGACAAAATACTCATTTAATTATTTTTCTAATATTTAGAATTTTAAAATTAACTAAATATTAAATTCTTCCTTATTTGAAATATACAGACAATATTAATATTTATATATACATATAATGCATGCATTTAAGTGCTCATATTAAAGCGAACGATTTTTTACCTTTCATCTAAACGCTATTAACGCTATTTCTATTACGTTTTTATTTATTGAAACAAGGATCAGAACAAACTGAAGAAAAAATTACTAGATTGGATTAAACTTTTATACATAATTATTTGTCAATTTAAAATTCATAATTTTTTTTATAAATTTTTATATTATTTTTTATAAATTTATTTTTATTAATGTGAGGGACACGCGCCTAGCGCGTACATTTGGACTAGTTAAGTTATACTGGGGGGAAACAAATAGTATTTGAGCATTTATTTCACTTGAAAAATTATTTAAATTTTGGGACGGAATTTTTTTTTTCTTCTTCTTTCGGAGTGAAATTTTGACTCAAAATATAACCAACCAAATTTTTGAAAAAAAGAAAAGTTATTTCCAAACGAGCCATTATTCTTTCTCTGGTCTCCCCTTCTCTTTCCTTTTGTTTCTCACTCTCTGTGCTCACTGCATCACCCATTTATGCCAAGGGTTTGCATCCTCTGAAGGTCTCACAAGTAAACTAAAGCTAGCACCTCTCGTTTCCTTTGAAGCACAATAACCGGTGGTACGGGGGACTTTGTGGATGCCAACCCTCGAAGTTCCTTAGTTATGTAATTTTGGAAAGGAGTAGGATAGCTTGGTGATGATCATAATATGGTGCATAAATGTATTTCACTTCTCCGAAGTCTGCACTTTCTCGGCCGCAATTCTTCCTCTGATTGTGCTTATATTGGTAATGCTCTTTTCAGAATTCCTCCAATCCTTTTGTTCAAAAGATGAATAAATCATATAATCTTTTTTCATTCTTCTACTGCAAGGTTTTTAAGTGTTACCCATCTTCGGAAGATGTTTAGTGTGGATTTTTATTTTTTATTTTGTATTGTTTGGTTATGCTTAATTTATAAAGTAGGTGACATATGGTATTCATACAAGGTGGAGGGTTGGAGAATAGTTGTGTGTAAAGTACCTTGGTGACATTTTTTGGTACTAAAATTGTAATATGGAGTAAAAGTTGGGATATTTGGAAGGAAAGCATTTTCTCCCTCTTGGCTGAAATACCAAATACTGGAAAATAATTTAATTTTGAAATATATTTTCTCGGCATATAAACACACCTATATGCCTGAAGTAGTTATTATAGAATTAAGCACATTTAAGTATCCTGGATGATGGAATTGTAAAGAAGAATTCATCTGTTTCTAATACTTGGTTAAATGTGACAGGGAGGCCTGTTGTAAGATTTCTTGGTTGTTCACTTTATTCTACTGCTAATCAAGTTGGCTGTCATAGTCATGATGAGAAGATTGGCAAAGTAAAACTAGCTCAGGACCTCACTGGTTTGGTTCAGGAATCTTTGAACCTGGAGGAGAAAAATTCCCAAGTATCTAAGAAATTGATGCCTATGGTTGAGAAGTCAACTGATGCTAGGGTCAGTGAGGATAAGAAACATGGAGTGTCGCTGGCTCAAAACTTAGCCAACTTGGTGGAAGAGTCTTATAATCTTGATATGACCAAACCTATGAATAGGGTGGAACATAAAAGATTACTTGAATTACGCATAAAAAAAAGAGTTAAGGAACAATGCATAAACGGGAAGTTTCAAAACCTCATAAAGAAAGTGATTGCCAATCCAAAAACACTTCGTGATGCCTTTGATTGTATTCGATTGAGTTCTAATGTTGATCTATCATTGGATGGTGAGAATTTGCCTTTTGAAGCCTTGGCTGAAGAGCTTTCTTATGGGTATTTTGATGTGAGTGCTAACACATATTCGATATCAACAAGGGGCCCAAAGAAAGAAGTCCTCGTCTTTCCAAATGTTAAACTCAAAGTTGTCGAGGAAGCAATCAGAATAGTATTAGAAGTTGTCTACCGACCTCACTTTTCTAAGATATCACATGGTTGCCGCAGCGGAAGGAGCCATTTATCTGCTCTTAAGTACATTCGCAAAGAGATAATTAATCCTAAGTGGTGGTTCACCTTGCCAGTTTGCAAAAAGCTCAACAATCAGATTCTAGCTAAGCTCTTTTCAATTATGGAAGACAAGATAGATGATCCTTTGCTATATGCGATTATATGTAGTATGTTTGACTGTGGGGTGTTGAATTTAGAATTTGGGGGTTTTCCAAAAGGACATGGTCTCCCACAAGAAGGAGCATTGTCTCCAATTTTAATGAACATATATCTTGACCTCTTTGACCATGAAATGTACAGGTTGTCAATGAGATATGAAGCTATTGATAAAGGATCAAGCGCTGAAGAAAGTGTGGTCAACTCTGTGCTACGCAGTTGGTTCAGGAGACAGATATCTGGTAATGGTTCTCAAGAATGTCATGATTTGGGCTACTCTGAAATTAGGGTACATTGTTGCCGCTTCATGGATGAGATTCTTATTGCCATCTCTGGTCCCAAAGACGTGGCGGTTGCTATCAAGTCTGAAACTGAAAATTACTTTAAGAATTCTCTTGATTTAGATTTTGAAAATAAAATAGATGTTTTTCCATGCGATGGGTCTACCAGCATTCGCTTTCTGGGTAGTGTGGTTAAAAGAAGCCTGAAAGAGAATCCGGCTGTAAAGGCTGTCCACAAATTGAAGGAAAAGGTAAAATTATTTGCTTCGCAGAAAGAGCACTCATGGGACAGCGGGACAGCGAGAATTGGCAAGAAATGGCTGGCTCATGGGCTGAAGAAGGTAAAAGAATCAGAGATTAAGCATCTCTCTGATGGTAGCTCCCTTTTGAGTCAAATTTCGTGTTTTAGAAAAGATGGGATGGAAACTGATCATTGGTATAAAGTCTTACTAAAAGTTTGGATGCAAAATAAAAATGTTAAATGTGAAACAAATGAGGATGTTATATTATCTAAGCATATTGTCGAACCAGCTCTCCCTCAAGATCTAAGAGGTTCGTACTATGAGTTTCAGAAGCGTGTTCAGGAATATATATCTTCTGAGACAGCTTCCACTCTTGCACTGTTACCGAACTCCAACTCTTCATTATTAGTGACACAGATCATAGCTCCAATTAGCATTATAAAGAAGCGGCTTTTTCGATATGGATTGACAAACTCCGAAGGATATCCCCGGCCATGTAATCCGCTAGTTTTTTGGGATGACAATGAAATCGTTGACTGGTATGCAGGTTTAATATGCCGATGGCTTAGATGGTACACTGAGTGTGACAACTTTAATGAGGTAAAGCTCATTATTTGCAATCAAGTAAGGTTGTCTTGCATCAGAACTCTGGCAATGAAATATAGGATACATGAGACTGAGATAGAGAAGAAATTTGATTTTGAATTACGCAGAATTCCTGCAACTGAAGATTTGGAGCTTGAGATAACCAGTGAAGCAACAAATTCCGAAGCTGTTGATAATGATGCCTTGATGTATGGAATAACATACAGTGGGATATGTTTATTCTCTTTAGCAAGAATGGCGAGTCAGTCACGTCCTTGCAATTGCTTCGTCGTAGGATGCTCAGCTGCAGCTCCTCGTGTATACACTCTTCACGTGATGGAAAGACAAAGGTTCCCTGGTTGGAAAACTGGCTTTTCTAGTTGTATCCATCCCAGTTTACATAGAAGGCGACTTGGGTTGTGTAAACGTCATCTGAAGGATCTACTTCTTGGTAACATTTCACTTCAATCTATTAATTTCGGTGCTTGGAAAGGAAACAACCTCCCTTGATGCAAAGTGCAAAGTGGTAAACATTCCGCCGGCTGCATGACCACTCAATAGTTGGAGTAGATGGATTGGAGAAGACAGGAAGATGCAAAAAACATGTAATTTTCTTGAAAATCTGGTTTTTTTGTCTCTGTGTGATTGAATTAAATCCATCATTATCATGGGAGTATATAACGTTTTGACTTGGGACATGTCTGAATTATGGTCTTCAACTTGGCTGTGTCAAATCATGCTAAAAGCTCAAAGTTTCTTAGGTAGCTGCCTTGAAGATTCCATGAAAGTTGTATGCTATTGGTCTGATACTGAGAACTCAGGTAGTTCAAAGAAACTAATCTGAAGGTAAATTTAATTGTATCCACAATGAAGTCTAATCTTCCTGCTCTCATTATTTTCTTGTGTTTTCACTTTTCAGAGCTACATTTTCTGAAACTTCCACCGACCTTGGTATTCGCAGAATTGTGAGAATTGTAAATTTCGCAAAAAAGAAGTTCGTGAAACTTTCAATTGCTTGGAGACGTGAGGTAATATGAATTCGTTTACAAGTTGTATTAGTGCAAGATAAAATTCTTGTTTGATTGTTTTGTTTTAGCTTTTTACAGCTTAATTTTAAATTTGCTTACGTTCTAGTACCAAGTATATTGATGACCAGAACTTGGGGCAAAGCTAGATTTTCTTGCAAACAAAAAGATGGTCAATCTAATTGGGATTGATTCTATTTTACATAATAATAAAACCGGTAAATGGTTGATTTACACATGTAAACAATACTGATAGCACATTTTACATATCAATGTTAAATATCTTGTCTGAAACTGGAATATTTGCGTGCAAGCTACTATAAACATTTAAGAAATAAATCATATGCTTAAAATTTTAGCCTGATCAAGTTCCAACAGGTATTGCCATTACCAAATGCTAGTTGGGGGATTAATGTATCTGTCAAGCCACATATAACTTATGCTGTGAGCATCGTGAGTCAGTTCATGCAGGCACCGAATGAATGACATAATCATTCTGCACGTTTCAATACCTCTTAAAAGTTGAATGAAAAACGAACTTGGTGAACACCAATGATTCCACAGACCAAAACCATGTCATTCAGCACAACCCATCAAACCTCTGCATAGAATTTACAAAAATGTATAATTGTTTGCTATTGTCTATATCAAATTGTTCACAGACTTTCATCAAGATTGGTTGGGGATAATCCAAGTTCCATATTACATCAAGTCATAGGTCTAGTCAGTCTCCTTGTGAGGTGAAAAGAAGACAAGTCTAAATCTCTAGCACGAGAAACAAATATATGCAAACTACTTATACATGGTGTCAGATCTACAGTATCACCACATCTCTCAAGGAATCAAGAATGTACTTTAAGCAACGCTTGGTAGACCAAGTCGATAAACTCATTGTCCTGCAATAAAATTAAGAAAATAATAATTTTTCCTTCATAATAGAAAATGCAGAAAACATCCTGTATGAGCTGCATGATGTATGATGTAAATGAAATATCAATGATCCAATTACTGAAATCGATCATGATTATCAATTTGATTAACATCAACATTACGTCTCTGTACACCGATATATTGTATCTTCATGATTTGAACACGAGTTGCAGTGTTGCACATAGGGTTGTTCAAGTAAGAATGAAGTGCTTGCAGTGGAAAGCATTTAAACTAGTAAATCTTACAATTTTGTAGATGCCTAGGCATTCTTCATCCCAAACATCCACCAAAATTTAGGTCAAACATTTTTCAATATTTTCAGGAATATGCTGGTGCGATGTGCCAAGTTACAGGTCAAGCTTGAGATTACGTGTAAAATAGATCCAACTGAAAACGAGATCCAGAACTTAGGTAGACTCTATACAAAAAGAAACTTTTCACTTGTTTAAACAGCAGATGGGGACCATAGGTCTATACACATTGAAAAAGAAATTGCACATTAGAAAAATCTGAAGTCAAAACCAAGAATTCATTTGACTGGGCATCTTAAGAAACTAAATATACAAATGATGCTCCATCAGTAAAAGTTCATATTTTAAACTAGCCACCTAGGATGTAACTTCTCCAACATAACAGATAGCTTCTAATTATTTTACCAATTATTCTAGTAACTACTTAATTAAATAAGACCTTAGAGCTTTTGATAAAGTAAATAAGAACTTAGAGTGCATTCTTCATCCAAAAAGAAGAACTTGGAACTTGCATGTGCATTTTAAACTTTCAGTCATTTACAAGGATCCTTTGATTGTGCACACAAGTCAGATTGAAATTATAAATGTTGAACCCTCCAAATCTTAATTTGTTTGCAAAGAAGCTGTTTTGATAATCACAAATTTAGGCATAAAATGCCCAAGCTTTATGCAATTGAACAAAACTCAATTACTGTTCAAGTACACAAAAGATGCACTCAGCAATGACAATATATAATTAATTAACACAGTTGTAGTCATCTGAATAGCAGGCAGAGTACATAGATTAAATCCTGATGGCTAGATATACCTGAACAAGCATTAGAAGCACGTTTTGAACTTTCTCTCTGCTTAGTGTTCCACTATTTGGAGGAATCTGAGTAGAAGTGAGAAATGGAGGCGGAGTGGGTGGTGGAAAGGGTTGAACTAGAGATGTACTATGTGGGTGTTGTGGATTCACATGAGGATAAAGGACAGGAGTAAATGTAGCAGAGGAGACAGGAGTTGTCACCAATACAGGTGATGCAGGAGGTGTAAAAAAAGAAGGCTTCACAAGATTTGCAGGGTGATTGGTACTATTGATGAGTTTAGCAGAATCAAGGCGCGACTGTGGAGGAAGTGATGGAGCTGACTGAACAGGTAATGAGACTTGCAAAATTGGAGCAGGAGATGGTAGGGGACTTGGAACTGGGGGTGATGGATCAACACTTTGAGCTGGAGGATGATATGAAAGTCCGGGGTCCACAACATTTGAATAAGTATGTCCAATAGTTGCAGCAGTCTGCAACAACAAAATACGATCTCAGGACTTTATTACACCCCAAGGAGGAGCCAAGTACTTTAAAGCCAATGTTTACTACACCAAAAGACATACCTTATCGGGAAAAGAAAAAAGAAGACGACATTCTCATTGATCTTCCATGATGCATTCATCTACTAATGCAGTCTCACTCATATCCCAAAGAAAAAGATGCATTTTTATTCCCCTAACTAGGCTATATCAGAATAGCCAGCTTCTGTATAACCTCGTTTTTTTCAGAGACATATAACTACAGCTGCTAGTCCCCAAGTGAAGACATCTCGATTCCATACTATGACTTTCGAATTCATTTCCATCCACTTGGTATCGTCATTAGTCAACCCATAGTTATTCTTTTGGAAATAAATGCGGTTTAAAGTACATGAACAGACACTAAAATTTTAAACGTGACAGTTTTAGATGCTAGATGGGAAATTATACATCAATATCATAAGAAAGTTTGGTACATACATTGAAGAAGTTCGTGAAAGAATCATCAGCACCATCCCAGGCCGTAGAGGTGGTAAATGCTGGTTCAAATGCCCCTTCTATTTCTGTACTCGATGGGACCACCTCATGTTCTTTAAGCTCACTGCACTTAAAGACACCAGGAGAGATTACAAATTAGAGCAGAAACAAACCACATCAAAGAAGGGGGAGAAAATCAAGAAGAAACACAGAAACTAACAGCTGAAGAGCAAAAAACATTGACCTTTTTTTCATAAGAGCAACAAGCATTGATTTATTCGCCCCTTATGGACATATATACTGACAAAGGAAAAGTGACAATGGATACAAGATAACAAAGTCATTATTAATTCCTCTATCTTCTCTTTTCCTCCGTAAGTGCCTGTGTTTAAGTTGGATCCTTAAGATCTAT
This sequence comes from Datura wrightii, assembly GCA_035772735.1. Classification (NCBI taxonomy): domain Eukaryota; kingdom Viridiplantae; phylum Streptophyta; class Magnoliopsida; order Solanales; family Solanaceae; genus Datura; species Datura wrightii. The sequence continues at coordinate 200,259,533 of JASDFA010000018.1, read as the reverse complement.
GAAAAAACATAAATGAAAAATTAATTCTAAGAAAGTAAAAAGCTCAGGTTCTATTTGATGTGCTCCATATTATTGACTCATTTCGTTTTGGTTAAAGTTGTCTCACTTAGCATGATAGTTTCCTACAGCCAATAGGAAAACTCAAACCAGTAGGTTAACTAGCTTACGTACGACTATCTTGACTACAGAAAGTAAAAGAAAAATGTGGTAACTACTAAAACCAAATAGGCTCCAATGTCTATAAGCCCTTTTGGTGAAATTTAGACTATTACGTTGTGAAATCCTTCTATCCATTTATAATGACAAAATATCTGGATAAAGGGGATGTACCCATCTGGCATAATAATTTAGAAAAGGCGGAATTGGATAACTTCTTTGCAGTCTTTCTCTCAAGGATGTAACAGTTTTTGAGGGGGGGTTTCCCACTAGTATTTTATTGAAATGTCATCTGGGGGTCAAAGTGACATTATCAGATCCATTTGATATTGGTTATATACAATATGAATATACCTATCAAAGTGACAGAAAAGTTCTACAGACCGATTCTAAGACCAACAAGGTTTATATAGAACTGAGTGTTGGGCACTGAGTACCGTCAAAATACAGATGTTAGGATAAATATTCCATCATACAAAATTAGACAGCAAGTGGCAGTACATAAAGCATAGAGGCAATAGGAGATGGTACGATTTTATCTCACGGGGACTTCCGAATTAACTAATCCATTGCCATGATGCTGTGACAGTTAAAAGTACTAAAGAGAGATAAAGCATACATACATTCATGTGGGAGGAAAATATCTTTGAAGACCTACAATCAGTTGGAATCCATACAATTCAATTAAGAACATAACACAATGCTATATGACGATTGAAGGTACTAATACATGTGTTGATATTTCACATTAGAAAATGCATATATGATCATGTAGGAATCATCAATTGATAATCACAATGTTACACACAGATTATTTTTCTTATGCCTCACATCAAACGACCCTTTAAGTACTTATCTTCTATCATGTTGCAGCAATAAAACAGTTTCTTACCATGTATTAAAATATGGAAATGCTATAGCGTCACCAGAAACAAGAATATTCATGAGTAGTGTCAAATAACTTGTGCGTATAATGAGGAAATCGCTTGACAAACATCTCAATTTCCAAAAAAAAAAAAAAGGAACGAGGGGAAGAATCAACGCACCTTTCTCTTAACTGTGGCTTCAGGGGAACCTTTGAGTATGCACCTAAAATTCTGGAATCCACCACATCAAAGTAAAATTATACAAGTTGCAGATTATGCGCCATGAATATGTAAGAAAAATGACTCAATTACTTCACATGCCCTGCACCACTAAACAAAATAGCAATAAATCGTCTTTGACATCATTTCCATCAACCGATATAACATAGACTTTTTTTATCAAGTATACCAATATGACACAGCGACTAACTGGTATTTCTATATGATTAATGCCATTTCCATCTAACACAAAGACTAAATAGTTTCCATACAAATTGGGCACCTCCATTAAGAAAAACTTAGACTTGGATACTTAACAGAAAATAGCAACATAACATCGCGCTAATAAATCTTTGATGTCATTGAAATCACATATTTAAAGCCTAACATATGTCATAATTTGACTAAACAAGCTCCAAAATTTGAAATATTTCATTTATAACAGCCTTCAACCTAATGCCATCTGATAGAACCCTATCATGGTTATCCTTGTCAACGACAAGTCATACTACCCTCCAGTTTAAAAATCAATTCAGGCTAGCTACAATAATAACAGTCAACCACAAGTAATTCGAAATACAAGGATAATAACCAGACCTTAACATTTTCTCAAAGTAGTTTGTTCACTTACTTGTTTCCTCTCTATTACATGAGAAATATCTGTAAGTGTTGCTATATGTGTAGATGTTCGGGAGAAGATGTAAGATCATCTCTTATAACATTGTCAAGTTGCTACATGCTTGTGGTGAGAGGATATGAATTGGTCCAGAATACAATGGGTAATGCTGAGCACAGTAAAGGAGGCACTATACCTGGGCTTTTTGAAGAAAGAAGAGAAGATGCAGTGCATGGGATGTAGCACTACTTGCTCTTAAGTGGGTAATATGGAGGGGGAGGACTAGGAGAGCATTTGACGGGGTCGAGAAAGATTTGTACATGTGAGGAATAGCCTCGTGTCTCTAGTTTCTTTTGTACACCCATGAGTTCTTTTGTAGAGAACCATATTTTGGTAGGTTTCTCGATTTTTTGGTATACTTCGTGTATACAGGGATTTCCCCAACATTAATAGAATTACTTCTTATTCAAAATGTTAATAAATTCCACCACCATAACAGTTGTTTGATATTGTTTACAAAGAGCCAATAATTAATCTACAAGAATGTGTTCTCCAACATCATAGATCTCCACTGCAATAATCTCAACCTTCATGTACAATTATACATTTTTAATAGCAAAGAGATAAAGCTCCACTAGAAATATAGCTTGGCTATGAAGACTGAAGAAGATGCCAACCTGCCAAAGAGATCTGCAACCCCCTCAATTTCATGTGCATTGTAGAACCAAATGCCATTGACTTCTTGGGCTGCATTGCGATACAACAAGTACGGAACCTGAACCTCAAACTCAAAGTCTCCCAAGAGATCTTCCACCATGTTTTCTGCTTCATATAAACTCAGATGTCAAGACAGAATTCACTCATATGAAGCATTACTTTCAAACATCATAAAATGAACAAAGTAAAAATAAAGAATTCTAAATGTTTTCTCCTATGAATTGAAAAGAAGAGGCCCGAGATATATTATTGAAAGAAGAAATGGAATAATACCTGTATTCCTACGGTTCATAACAATGAACTGGAACCTTGGCTGAGCACTCCTAAAATAACATAACCAACAACAACGATATGTGGTAATCCAACCTCCTTATAGGCACACAATCCATCAAAAACCATCAGGTTCCCATAATAATACATGGAAAACAACCTAAAAAGCCAAAGAAAACCATCACATAATTGTATGATATTTGCACAGTGATAATAGTTTCTGATGAAAGCTGAATCAGAAACTATTTTTGACAAAGCACTAGGCATCCCCTTATGGAATCTTTAAACATACAAGTAGAGTTGTCCAATTAGCGAACTGAACTAGTACGGCCCACTAGGGGGGGTGGACTGACCTGGAGTAACCCACCAACCTACATTCCATGAGGGGGAATCTGGCCCGTGAGACTAGCTTGACCAGGGAGGGAGAAAAGAAAACAAAGTATCAACAGCTAGTTAGATGCCTACGAATTCCCTAATTAAATTTATCAACACCATGCCGAAACATGCCTGCACTCACAGTTGCACTGGAAATGATATATTTTATTGTTTCGTTATATTACAAAATAGAGAGTTATTGCTTGTTTATATGGATGAGAACTATGTCAACTTTGGAACCAAAACGAACCCACCGAACCATTTTAGGTTAGATGTGCTTGTTAATTCAAGTTCCAATGCAAATGTTTTTCAGATTTCATTAGTTTCTTACTGTTGTCCCATCACTTTCTTGAATTATTTTTTATTTATGATAATCTACTTGCGTGTAAATAAGTTATTCTAAAGGAACACAATTTCTTTTATAGGAATCATCTCTAGATTCTTCAATTAAATTTCTTAGTGGAAAAAAAGGGTCCGAGACTATGTATCAAAAAAGGGGGTCCAAGACTATACCCCTCCCAAGGGTTTAGGGGTCAGGTTCGAGCTGGTTTACCCTCCATTGGGATCAATTCTGAGCCCTTGAACTCCTAAATTTTGGGGCTAGACCAGTTCGGCCTGGGAACTTTGCCATGTATATAAATGTTCAGACAAGCACCATAGCAGAAAATACCTGCTAAATATAATACACTGATATACAAAACAAAGCCGGATATAAACACTTTCATTTTAAATAGAAAACAAATCCAGTTACATGTCATATTGCAAGCATACCTCTTAACTACAAAGAAAGAACCTTCAACCTCCTTGCGGCTCTGCAATCCAAATTAAATATTCAATCAAGTTATACTTTAAGACAATATTTCAAGAAGACCGACTGACTGCATTATAAATAGGCCAATAGGTGGGAAGCAGGAGTACACAGCACAATCCCTTAGAATATATTCTTTCAGCACATCTAATTCACCACCCTTTCATCTCAATGATGTATATCATGACAAGTGCATCCAAATAGAGAAAAATGGACAGTGAAATTTATATGTTGATCCCGACTAGCTTGGGATTGAGGCATACCTTAACTTTGATGGTAATTTTATTTCAGCATTTTTCTGAACAAATGCACACATTAAAAAGTATACATCGCGACTTTCTAAATCATGCACAACTGAAGCAACATTCCACACATACTGCAACACACAATAAAACGCGAGTTGTGTAGTGACAGCAGAGAACTATTAGGAGATCAATCGTGAAATTTACTGTGTAGAAATTTCCCGAGGCACTTTCTACAATCATATCGATCATTATACGCAAAGAGAAATTAATGTGTACTCCCAGAAATTGCTCACATATACACATATATCTACATAAAGCACAAACTCAGTACTTCGTGGATATTAAAACAATTAATAATGACTAAGCCATCTTTTAGAAATTTAATTCAAGCAAACTGAATTCTGATCTACAAACATCCTCCCAAACTAGCATCTATTTCCTAAACTCGTTAGTATACAAATCTTATTTTCTCATTATACCTGGCAACAGAACAGAGAACTTAGAAATTTAAACGAAAATTGAGTGAACGAACCCATAGGTTGAGGTCAACATTGAACTCGTACAACGTAACATGAGCAGCGGTGATCAGGATCTCCTCAACACACGGATCGATTCTCTGTAGAACAGTGAGGTTTAGCATCTTCGTACTTCGCTCGTCCAGATTCGGCATTAACTTTGAAGTCGACGACATACTCCTTCTAGAACTTTCCAATTGATCCTACGGCTGAAAGAAGCAGATAATAGCGAGAGAGAACCGGAAAATCAATATGTTGATCGGAGAAGAAAATAGAGAGAAACGAGGAGTGAAGTAATGCAACTGACACTTGGTAGTGACTCAGAGGTGTTTGGTTTGATCAGTCTATAAACCCTTTTTAATTTTCTGTACTATTTGATTTTATTAAAAAGTTTAAAAAGCACTTTAAAAAAATCAAAAGCTCATATCTATCAATTTTTTATTTTTTAAACTTATAAATTATTTAGGTTTGATCAAATTATTTATTTTTTTATCTCATAATATTTTTTTAATTTCAATAATACCTCACTCAAATTTTTAATAAAACTTTATATTTTTGTGCATATTAGAAAAAAAGATAATTAAAAATATGAAAAGAAACAAAAATCGAGGTAGTATTAATTTCTTTAAATTATTATATTCAATTTTACAAATAGTATACTCCTAATAAAAAGTAAAGGAAATTTGTCTTGTTATTTAAATTATATATTTTAAAAATTAAAAATAACTTAAATAATTAGTTTATATTAAAATAAATAAAAATATAAATTAATTTAAGTTTTAGTTTTTTTAGAAATAAAAATATTATAGTAATTTATTTTTTATAGTGTTAACAGCTTTAAGGGTATTTTTGTTATTTGACCAAAAATAAGTGTTTAACAGCACTTATGTACCAAACATATCAATAATTTTTTTTCAGCTTCAGCACTTTTATCCAAACACGTAACTACTTATTTATAAAACAAGTTTCAGCACTTAAAAAATATTTTAAGTATTTATGGTTAAACGCTGCTTCTTTCTGGATCGGGCTAAAAGCTTCATTCTTAAACGGACTCTAAGAATCATAGCTTAATCCTATCAAATCAGGGCGTGGGCTTCTGCTAAAAATAGTAGGATTACCATCTCACATAGAAGGTGCAGTAAAATACTATCAAGAGATATCCTCTTATCTCATTCCGAGTACCAAACTAACCTATAATAGTTTTAATTTTTTAAGTATGTCACATTCTAACAAAATTGATCTCTTATATTTGAGTATAGGTTCAAAATAGTTCATTAAGTATGCACTTAACAGTTTGAGTCTTTTAAATTTTGTTAAACGTTATCATTTTTAGTCTCCGATAAAATATTTATCAAACTTTATATGTTAAATTTGACAGTCACTAAATTATCTGAGAAGATGTGATAAGTTGTTTGGCTGATTCGCAATACAAATATCATTCTCCTTATGTCGACTTCTTATCTTTTGTTTCAGATAGTGCATTGGTAGATTTACACTTGTTTAATTTTATAGGCTCTTGTGCTGCGATTTTCAGATTTTAAAGGGGTATTATTGTATTTTTGCATTTTTATTACTATTTGATTAGTGTTGCAATTTATCTACGTCAATAATCTACTTTTAATTTTTCCTTAGTAAAATAAAAACTAGTTAGAATTTGCTTATCGGGTTTAGATGTATTTGTCCTTACAACTTGTAGATTTTAGACCATAACACTTAAATCGCTGAAAAATGGTGTTTTGCATACAGAAGACACCCAAAATTGTGATCCAATGAGAATTATATTTTATGAGTTAGATCGCCACGATGACCTACAATTTTTTTTTTTACAACGGAATGGCAGTTTAACATGCGATTTAAGTTACCTAAGGTTCTATACAAATTTTGTTGTAATACGACAAAATCCGACCGACTTTTGAATCGGTCGAATTGACTTGATTAGTTTAATCTCAAATTTTAAAACTTTTTAAAATATTTTTTAGTGGCAAAAATCATTTAACAAGCCCAGTCGTTTAAATATTTGACAAAAATATTTTTAATATAACCAATTGGGTTCGGTCTGTTTTAGTTAAACATACAAAAAAATTATTTCGAGAAACTGACCAAACCGGCCAACTTTTTTTTAAATCAAAACTCTAATAAAAAATTTTAATTAAATTAATTTATTCCTGAGTTTTGATGCAAATAAATAAAGAAATAATTGGGATCAAATCAATTGATTCGATCGATTTTTCGATTGGTTCGAAATTCTGTTGATTTTTTTCGATTAATTTTTAAGTTCATTTTATTAGTTGTATTAAAAGTGTTTCATTTTAAACAAACGTAAGAGACTAAAAAAGCTTAAGGTTGCATACCAAAAATAAAAGTGACAATTTTGGCTAAAATTAGACATACATAAATAAGTACTCAAATTTGACAAATAAATACTTCAATTTATGTACATTTAAATATATTAATTTGACCTCAACAAATCAATATATATATATATATATATATAAAGGAGACTTAGAGGCGTGCTGATGTGGCATGCCTCTTTGAGCTCCATTTATATATATTTGTGATTTTTTTGGGCATTTTCTCCCTTTTTTGCATTTTTTTGAATTATTTTTTGCTACTAACTAATGGATTATCAATAAAAATCATATTATTGTTACACCCGTAAAATGTTATCGGTTGGTAGGCGTATGCGTGGATTTGTGAACGAGTAAGGAGAACTTGTCGCGTGTGGAAAACGCCTCGGAAGCAGGGTCGGGTGAGGCTAGGCCGCGAGGGGCTAGCGTGACGGGCCAGCCAGTTGGTGCGTTGGGCAGCGCGGCGTACCAAGCACATCAGCGCCCTGGGAGGCGCGGCGTGGCAGGGCCCTTAGTGCGATTGTTAGCGCGGGGTGCCGCCTAGGCCACCGCTCATGTTTATATATAAGTTGTGAATGCAAATCATTTTAACTTCGGCCAGTGAAGAGAGAAGCACGCAATTTCCGTCAAATTACGCTATCAGATGCCGTCCAATAACAAATTAACCTCGGGTAATGAGTTCTAGACCTACGGGAAGCATCTCTGCGGAGTTATTTCTTGAAAATTCGCTCGGCAAACTGAAACCCCGCCGAGTAAAGATTGTCGTAATTGTTCTAAATTGGATTTTAAACGGTCACGGGCAATAGATAAGCATTTCTCCCTTCTAAACTTTCGAGAAATTGTAAGTTTTCAACCGAATAAAACGAAGTTGAAGTTGTAGTTAAACCTATTGAAGGATATCGTTATTCATCGATTCCTATTATTAAAATAGCCTCATTTCCTCAGTATAAAGGCCACAATGGTATGGAATCATCGGCTACAGGTTGAACTAACCGAATAAACGAGAATCAACATTCGAGGTATATTAAGGTTTATTCTTTGATCAAGTTATTCTCATCGTATAGTGATATGACCTATGTCTCGAATGTAGATCATATGGTAATTAGTTGCTACTAGTATATAAAGATCAGGTATATTGTGATTAGCTGCTATCAGTAGATTATGATTACATATATTGTGGTTAGCTGCTAGAAAACGTATAAAGAATATATCACAGTATTTCTTGTCGGGAAAGAATATGTTAAGTGTGACTCACGCTAGAAGCATCATAGAAACTCCTCTGTTCTTTTGTTTATTGTGTTAGTAGAATTGGATGTTTTATTGTCAGGCCTAGGCCTTAGAAGCTCGTGGATAAGTATTCGGCCTGAGTTAGGAAGTTGAACAACATAGGCGCAATTAGGCGATATAACTACCAGTTTGGCGCCTGTATTGTTAGTAAAACTCGCCCAGAGGCCATTGACATACTTTGACGCCTCTAGAGGTAGAATATTGGATAGAATAGTCACCCTAGAGTCAATGGCACTAAAATTGCCTAGTGAGTTGAGGGTCAACCTGCCATATAGTTAGCTATTGTCAGTAATGGTCAGTTTCAGTTGACTTAGTGCTTACCATGCAAGTGGCCCAGAAAGTTATCTCAGTTGTACGAGTCAGATAGACCCGGGAGTACCCTACGGAGGAAACCTTATCAGTATTTGAATGTAGGGCCAACACCCAATTTGTTCTTGTAAGATACTCAGGTACAGGTTGCCGTGAGTGGCTACGTCCAGATAGGCTTACCTACGAAGTTAGGAATCCTACAACAAAGACATAGGGAATCTGAACAGAGCAAGTTAAAGTCTCAGGAAATAGGACCATGTTAGTGCAGTACTACCTTCGGGCTAAGAATTGTAGTAGGTTGTCCGTGAAAAGTTAGGGTCTGACTGCTAAGGAGCATGTCCGACTAAGTGGCAGCCCTACAGTTGTCCTAAGTAAAGAAATTAGACAAATGACCGTTCACGATAGTACGATTCGCTCATGAGCTACCATTGTCTTGGCATGACATTCAGAGTATCGTTAAGCCACTCTAGCTCTCGCCCTACTCAATCCAGACCGTTAGATATTATGATCACATCAGGATCCCCTGATCAGATATAGACGCACAAAGTGTGTCTGTTAGCAACTTTACAGACTATTCTAAGGGCGAGTAGCGCCGCGTTAAGACTTAAGAGCCAAATATTCCTTTTGAATGGCTAGTTTGAGATTAGAGTGTAGTATATTGGTTGGGATTAACCCAATCTAAGATAGCCTTTGGTTGACCAACCTCAGGGTTACTAGCAGTGTCGTTGCCTACGGGATTATTGATCGCTCAGAGGAGCTATATGATGATGTTATTGCGTACAGGGCTGTATAGATCGCTCCAAGGAGCTAGATGTTGTCACAAGGGACTACACAGAGGCCCAAGCCATATTACAGTCCATTCCATGGCTGGACTATTATCTTTATGTCGTATTGGCATCACTGACCCTCGACAAGCCTGGTGCCCGGGGTGCAGTTATCAGAAGTCCACCGGAGTCAGACACAACTACAGATCAAGAGCTAAGCGAGTTCAGTTACAGACCCAGGGGACAGGTAGGTTAGCTATAGCACCAGTAGAGTCATAGGAACCTGGATATGGGTATATAGATTGATGTGTATTTGCCAAGGCTTATGAGGGTCCCGGTAGGTTATTTTTGTGTTGCTTGTACCTTCCAGACTTATGGGGACCAGGTTAGGTTCTTGTTTATATGCTTGCTTGTTATTTGTCGCTTATTAATACGTAATTGTACAATTTCAGCTCATATACGTGTAGGGATTTACTGGACACAAATTATGAATAAGAAAGGTTACAGGTTATCTTTTGCTCCTTTTTGTTATTTACTTCCAGTTCTTTATCAGCTTCTATTTAGTCTTATTTACTGCCTTACATATTCAGTATATATTGTACTGATGCCCAACTATAGACACTGTATACTTGCCTGCAGGTTTAGACAGACAGATTATGAGACCTCCTAGCAGCTGTTCAGAGTCAACAGTTTGACCAGCTCCTATCATTCGGAGTTGTCAGGTTGTAGAGATTTATCTATCTTTTATTTGTATAGAATTTGGGTAGGCCGGGGCCCTGTCCCGACCAATATTTTCACTCCTAGAGGCTTGCAGACTACAGTCTTCAATTAGTTGGTTGTTGTTGGCCGTGTGGGGCCCATGTATGTCTTATTTCATGCGTTGACCGCGTGGGGCCTAGTATAGCTACCTATTTTCCTTTTCGTTATAACTGACAGCATGTCGATCTTGTCGGCCCGCATAAGATTTCTATTAATGTTATGTTGGCCGGGTTAACTGTTTTCTTTTACAAGTATTGTGTGGCCTTGTTGGCCCGAGACTGTGTTTACAATCGAGATATAACAGTTTGTTTTCTTGATTTGAGTCGCTAGTAGGCACCAGAGGTGCCTATGCACAGCTAGGTCAGCCCAGATCGCAGTGTGGCATTAGGTGCCAGTCATGCCTCCCAAGGTGGGGCATGACAATTATTATATAAGTGTGAAGCCAAAGTGAAAAGTTGAATTATGAGTTTGCCCTTATTGTAAATTAAAATATTATAAATCATCTAATTAATTAAATATTAATTAATAATAATCTCCTATTAAATATCATATCATATAAAATAATCATTTCACCCTTCGAGAAACAAAATTAACTATTCTTCATTAATGTACAAAAAAATAATTTTAAATAATTCTTTTGATAAAAGTAATATAAATAAGGATGTGGCTCAATTGGTTTGGAGGGTGGTTCTCCACATGAACGACCCAATTTCAATCCTTACTTAGTGCCTTCTGAGTCGAGCCTGTCGTACAAGGCTTGCCTAGTTAATAACAAAACCCTTTTAATTTATTCCTATGGTGTTTTCTGGACTGGTGTCTACATTTGCATATTAAAAAGTTAAAATGTTTACTTCAAATGCAAAATTGAGTGCTTGTTTATATATTACGACAATATATCTACACATTTCTGCGATCCGTTTACCCATTTCTGGAATGGTTGGGCCAAAAACGCACATTCTGGGAAAAAATCTCGAAAACCCTTCCGAATTCGACTCATAGATCTCCAACTCCCATTAAATCCTGTCACTAAATGCGCTATACATATATATTGCATTTGCATGATCCAAAATGCGAACCATTAGCAGAGTATTTGTAATAGGAAATGGCGTCGCCGGTGCAGAAAATCAGTGCTTCGGTTTGGTTCGAGCTTTGGGCTTATCCCATCGACAAACACTATATGTAATCTATTTCTCTTCCCCGTTTTTGTTATATAATTATTCTCATGTTTTGCAATTCAGCTGGGTTTGGTGTGCTAGATTGTGGACTTTGTTCTTCATCACAGCTCTATAGATTACATTTATATATGCATCAAATTAGTATATATTAATCGTCTTAGATAAAATAATATTTATGTTAGATACACTTCGTTAGAAATGGGTTAAGAGAGTGTTTTTTTCCACCTAAAGTTAAATTTTTAAGCTATTGATTTAGTGTTATTCCTGTTTCGTGGTTTTTAACGGACTATAAATTAGAATAATGCTTCTTTTGGCGTATGTTTTGCCTGGCGAGTGTTGTTTGTCTATACTTGTCTTCTGTAATTGGAGTATGGCGATTGAAAGAAACACCTCAAACTATTCATCGATGGAGCTCTATTTTTTCTCTTTACCAACTTTTATGGAGTTAGTGATTGCAAGTTGCCGGAGTATATTTCTAGTCTAGTGTACTTCAAATTCTGAAGAGGACTTGATATAAGGGGTTCTATTTCTGCAGTATGTCTGCAAATGGACCATGTTATGTGGAAAAAAAAAGGAAGAGCACAATTTTCTTTGTTGGGTTAGATTCTGAAGGAAAATTAACTGCACTATTAGTTCTCTGCATCATTTGAGTTCCTGCTCGGCATAGTTGTTTAGTGTGTCATCATTTCTCATCTGGTGCTTGCAATTGTTTTGCTCATTGTTGTGCAGCGAGTTATTAGGCCAAAAGGAGGTATTAACAAGCGACTTCAGTGGTTGCCTGTTTATCTCCACGAAAGGTTAGAAAATGTCAGAAAGTTGATTTATGGAGTTTCACTTCCAACTCAAATAGCAGTCAGAGGACAAAATTTGCCTCTTCCTGCTGAAAGACAGGGTACTATCAATTTCTGCAAGTTCACTAATACTAAAAAGCTATCTTTGTATTATATGCCAAATGATTGTGTTTTGCTGGTGCTGATGCAGTTTCTTCAGATACCGTAGAAGCTAATGCAAAACATATTGCAACACTATCTTGTGAAGCATTTGCCAAGTATGTTCTGTTATAGTATGTTTGTATTCCTATTTTTTGTGCATCCCAATGCGTTCTATGGTCCAAATGATGCGTTTCAAGCTCTTAGTCGGGCAGTATTAAAGCAATGAAATAATCAGAAAATGGTGGATTTAAATTTTCTTTTTTCTGTGGTGACCACATTTGTAGTTCCTTTGCTCATTGTTTTTAAAAACGAAAAGCGCCAAAAGTGATAAAGTCAATGCAACTTGAAGCAAAAAACGAGAAGTGAAGCGCACAATTTACTGAAAATTATGAAGTACCAAAATATATGAAGTTAGTACTTTAATAATCAACTTATAATTAAAAATAACTAATTTCAGCATCCAATAGACAACAATGCCGATATTAATGTAACTCCTCAAAGTTGAAACTTAAAGAATCAATTGCTTCTCGTTGGAATCACATTGCGCCTCACTGTTTGAAGCACATGGTGTCACCCATGAAGTGATAATCCCTTGCTTCACATCGCTTCATCACTTTAAATAATGGTTTTTAATTACACTGCATATTCTATTAGCAGCTAGGCAGTATCGTTTGGGCTTCTGTTTTTGTGAAACACATCTGATATGTATATGCATCTGGTTTAAGCACTTCTCAGTTTGTTTGATCATTTTTATTTTGCAGTTGAACTTCTTTTGTTTTTGAAAATTTTATTAGACGATAGAGAAAGTGCAGTGAAGTTGTTGAACTTCATTGTTGACTACAGGTTTGTAGATGTCCGTCATCTTAAATCTTACTGAAGCGGAACATAGGTCTTTTAGGTCCTTACTTGTTGCTCACTGTAAAGTGAAGAAACACATATCGCAAATTAAATTCTTTAAGGACATCGGTTTGTAGGAACAAGTTGTTGAGTGGGACAGCTTTACTGGTGATGAACAGTGACGCGAACAGTTTTTTGGCGGATTCTTAGAAATTCTTCTCATCTTTCTTTAGATAACCGAGAAATCTCCATGACTAGTGGCGCATGGTTCAAAACTCAGTGGATGCTCACTACTCTACCCTTCTCCACGTAAACAACATGCTTTTGTCTGCAGTAGAGTTCAAACCCATTACGTGCGCCTAATCCACAGTCTACACGTCACATGTTGTGCTCTTACCACTGGACCACAGCGTAATTACTTTCATCTTAAGCTTGAAGATAATGAATATTGTTGTTGGCCTTGAGCACTTGAACTTTCTAGACAATCAAAGTAATAGAATATGCTTAATAATGCAGATCTTTCTCTTTTTGGGATAAGTCTGACTCTGAATTGATAATAATGTTGAAGGCTCATAATTGGTATATACCCAAGATATATATACTTAGCAAGAGAATGGAGAAAACTATCCTTAGATATAGCTTTCCTGTTACTATGAATTCCCACTAGTCCCAAACTTCAGGAATAGAGGAAGGACAGAGGAAAAATTCAAGTATTCCTTTAAGGGTATTTGAATTTTAGATTCAAATTCTATAATACCGTTTCTATTTCTCATGTGAAACCTTCTTTTAATTAATAAAAATAGTTGCACATGATGGATAGAAAAAAAAATTTGTAATACTTTTCTCAGTTTCAAAGATATTACAAATCTTTTATCTAAGAAGAAAACAAATTGCATGGTAGAATTCAAGTTTGCAAATTGTTTGCTAGAAGATTCTCTTTGACGCAATTGCATTAAAAATGCTGCAATGGTTTTTTTCCAGACCCAAATCTTATATAAGTCAAATAGAATTCTAAAATAGCTTAGATATTTTCTATTACGTTATTTCGAGATAAAAGTCACGTGGGTATAGCCACTCAGTACCAAACAAAGTCAAATGTCTCTTTCAAAATTATGGGAAGCACAAAAATAGCTGAGGAAGTTGAAGCAAAAAATATAAAATCTAAGATAAAAAAGGTAACAGGTATATGACTCTTGATTGATGCACAATTACATGTAAAATTGGTTCTGCCGGAGGAAGTTACTTTTGAGATCCTGAGCGAACTATCTATGCTTGTGTGTTGCAATAGTTCTTATGCAACTGCAATACTGACTTCCTGTGAGCTCGTTTACGGCTTCTTTATTTGCAGGAGGTAGTGTTGGTTCAAATCTTGCTTTTAGATGTTAACATTACATCTGATCTTTCTATTTCACTTTCTCAAAATTTAGGGATGGTCCATCGTTAGTAGTTGCATCAGGTCGTGATACTATCTCCATTTCAAGCTCAATAAAACAGTTAGCTCCAGAATATGTTTTCACTGTGCAGGTTTGACAAAACTAAGCTTTGTTGTATGATATATCAGAACTTTCTCACCCAGCGAGGGAAATGCATATTTGCATAGATGAATTAAGAATGCTACTTCTTTAGTTTTGCTGAATATTTTCTCTTGAATGTCTAATATTATTAGTGTGTCTGATGTTCCTCTTTTTCTCGGACGCTTCATTTCAATTGGCATAGTCCTAACAAAGTTTGAAAAGCTTTCAAAAATTATGAGGTTATGCCATATATAATTTTCTCTTCAACTAGGATCTGTTTCTTCCAAACATTGGATGTCAGAGACAAATGAAATTTAATTTGCCTGTAAGCACAATTTCACTCTGGTGGTCCATTTCCTTTGGGACTCTATTTCAGTTTTGGCTGCACACAATTTCTTGAATTACCAAGTCGCTTTTGACTTTGCAATGGCTTAAAATTTTTAACCAATATCAAATGAGAGGGAATACAAATTCATTTGACATTTTAAGTAAGGACTTCCAAGTTCTTTAATGTGAATCTTATTAATCTCTACTGACCAACTCTCCTGCACTTTGAGATTGAATAATCATTGCTTTTAATTGTTGGCACGTTAGATTCGGTAGATAGTAGTATTCACGTTGGTCATGTCACACATGCACAATGGAAGGGAGGGAGGGATATCATGTGACAAATGATCTCCTAAATAAATTATTTTAGTTTTTTTTTCTTGCATTCAGGATCATATATACCTTTAACATTAATACCACAAGCCCTTTCTCAATGCCAATGTCGTTTGGAATTTCCTTCATATTTGTTTTTCCCTTCCACGTTTGAAGTTCCAAAGGAGTATTAGAATGAAAGTATGCTAATAACATTTGCTAGTTAGAAATGGTAAATTCTTTTGTGTTATGTTTTCAGATTCAACATCCCAGGTCACGTCTAAATAGGTTTGACCTAGTGATCACACCTCATCATGATTATTATCCTTTGACACCTGAGGGACAAAAACAAATTCCTTGGCTTCTTCGAAGGTGGATAACACCTCGGACATCTCCTGAAAGGCACGTGGTATGCAAATTTCTTGAAACATCTTTCTTGCAAAACCTTGAAGTTCTTTACCACCTCCACATTTTTTAGACATCTTCATTGAGAATTTTGAGGCAGATACTGACTGTTGGAGCCCTTCATCAAGCTGATTCTAATGCGCTGAAGGATGCAGCTTACACTTGGCATGATGAGTTAGCAACTTTACCAAGACCTTTGCTTGTGGTTAATATTGGAGGGCCTACAGGTAGTTTGCATATTAAAGTATTTTTTCTATACCTTAAATTACCAGATTTTAAAAAAAGTCTTTTTTCTATACCGTGCTTTGTTTATTTTGTTGTGAAAGGGTGATTAGCATTTTGGCTGCCAGACTTTAATCCTTGTGTAAATGTTAACAAATAAACTAACCAGGTTCTGAATGTGCTTTAGCCACAATTGGCATCATCTGTTATTACAGGAAATGACTGTTATGAACACTATATTTTGTTTAGCCCTTTAAGTTCTTCTTTGAGTTCCTTTGCTTGGTTATTTAAAAGCACTTATTGGTTGCCTTAGTGTCTGGTTAAGGACTCTGGATTTTATGGCATCTATTTAGAAACCATGGCTGGTCATTTTTTTAATAGACACCATGGCTGATCATATTTATTTGTACAATATGATTTGAAGGGGAAGAGGAAGGATGGTTTGGATACTTCTGAGCATATACATACTTGCATGCTCTTATTCTTGCTATAGCATTTCGTCTTGCAAAATGGTGCTTGCTGAATCATTTTTGGGTAAATAATTTTACATCTAGTAAATACTTTTTCCTCTGAGCAGAAGTTGCTAAGTTTCGTCAACCAGTGAGCATTTTGTTCTTTTTTCCCTTGTTATTTATTACAGGGATTAGAGCTTAGGGGCTTGTCAAATCTACATGAATAAGGGGTCAAACCTCCTTCTGCTTCCACCTTCCCCACCCCTTGCTTGAGAACAAAGAAGAGCAATTTCCTTCCAATTTATCTGTTAATGCTTAATGATTGAGCATGTTCCTTGAAGGGAAACTCAGATACAGTCCTCTTTGTGAAAAAGAAATCTGACTGTCAAAGGGTGGGCTGATTGCTGATAAAAGTTGAAGAGATCTTTTCCCTGGGGCTGTCCAGAGAAGTGCATGGTGGAATATATGTATTGTGGTTGAAAAAGAAAGATGACGATGTTTATGGGAGGCCAGCTAGCTTCTCTAAATTAATTCTTTAAATATAATACGGAAGCACATAGAGCAAAGGTCTTAGGGCTCTATGAGTGAAAGAGCCATGAAGGAAGTGCAAGCAATTTTATTGAGAATATAGTTTCTTCCATTTTTTACAAGTCAGATTAAACTGAAAACTTACAGTTTGGATGGCCAGATAATCACACTTCTGAGTCTCAGTGCTCTTCTAGCATTTATACATTATAAGTCTTTCGTAAAAGAGAAGCAAGTATGATTCTGGTAAATAATCATAACACGATAACCACCATAGTCAACTGGGAAGTTGACGAAGCTACTCCTTTACTTGTTCAGCAACAACAAGACTCTAGGGTGGATGACAGGGAGACCTCCAAATAGGTCCAACAAAATCTGATCAAATTAAGCAAGTTATTGGGGGTAGACTTCGAAGAACATGAACAGGAGGCTTTAGAATTATTGCTACAAGTCGATAGTTGCAGACAGGTGAGAAGAGTGGAGGCTGAAAGAGTCGGCAGAAAGAAAAAAGGCAAGGGGATGCAGGAACTCAAGAATCTAGTGAGCTTTGAGATGAAATTCAAAAGTAATGAAAAAAGGAATAAGGGGAGGAAGATACTCGAAACTAATCCATGCAGTGCAAATTAGTATCCTGGAATGTGAGGGGGTTGAACGACAGGAATAAAAAAAGAATTATTCAGAATCTGATAGACGGCTGGAAGGTTGATATCATATGTCTTTAGGAAACTAAACTAGAGGGGGACCATTACTGATATAGTGAAACAGGTTTGGGAAGGTAGATGGAAAGATTTTGCTTGCTTTGGAGGCTAGTGGCACGACAGGAGGCATCTTGTTTTGTGGGATAGTAGAAGAATGGGATGAAAGCTTTAGGCAATATAAAGTAGTGGATAATGCAAAGATTGGCCTCAAATCATACTCCAGTAGCATTGCAAGGAGGGTCTTGGCACAGGGGAAAGAGCTATTTTAAGTTTGAGAACTGGTGGTTGGGGACGTCAAGTTTTTGTGATAGAGTCAAGGAGTGGTGGAGCTCTTTCAACTGTACAGGTAAGCTTGATTATGTCCTTATCTGCATATTAAAGGCACTGAAATTCAAGCTGAACGAGTGGAGCAAAGGGCATGCTGGAAACTTAGGGATACAAAAGAAAAATCTGCTAAGTCAATTAGTAGAACTCGATCACTCTATGGGTACTAGAATATTGACAGAGGAGAAGTTAGAAAAGAAAGCAATATCAGATATAGAATATGAGACCTTACTAAAAATGCTGGAAACTTAGGGATACAAAAGAAAAATCTGCTAAGTCAATTAGCAGAACTCGATCACTCTACGGGTACCAGAATATTGACAGAGGAGAAGTTAGAAAAGAAAGCAACATTAGATATAGAATATGAGACCTTACTAAAAAATGAAGAGATTTCTTGGAGACAAAAGTCAAGGGCTTTGTGGCTGAAGGAAGGAGACAAGAACACCAAATTCTTTCGTAGGACAATAAATGCTCACAAGAAGTACAACAATATTGAAAAATTATCCATCCAATGGGAGATCACTGAGGAGCCATTCAGAATAGAGGAAGAGATCACTGAGTTCTATCAGAAGTTGTATACAGAAACAAATCATAGGAGGCCTATTAGTCAGTTCACTAATGATCCAACAATAACAGAAGAGGAGAGGGAGTCTTTACACAGGAATTTTGAAGTAGTCTTAAGATGCCTGAAAATGTGTGCCTCTAATAAAGCTCCCGGTCCAGATGACTTCTCCATGGGTGAAGATCTTCATAAAGTGTTGGGAGATAGTGAAGCATGATATCATGAAAGCTTTTCAAAACTTTCATGAGCACGAAATTTTTGAGAAGAGTATAAATGCTACATTCATAGCCCTCATCCCTAAGAAGAAAGGAGCACTAGAGCTAAGGGATTACAGGCCCATTAGCTTGATTAGAAACATTTACAAGCTGTTCTCTAAGGTCCTGACAGAAAGACTGAAAGGTTTGATTTCCAAACTGGTGGATGCTCATCAAATGGCCTTCATAAAAGGCAGATAGATCATGGATACAGTGTTGATAGCCAATGAAGCAATGGACTCAAGGCAAAAACTCAAGAAACATGGTGTTCTATGTAAACCTGACATAGTAAAAGCATATGACCATGTAAATTGGAATTTCCTACTGAGTATGTTGGACAGAATGCGTTTTGGACAGAAGTGGATAAGCTGGATCAAGTTTTGCACATCAACAATCCATTTCTCCATATTGATCAATGGTTCACCAGTGGGCTTTTTTCAAGCACAGAGGGGACTTAGGCAAGGGGATCCTGTGTCCCCTTTCCTCTTTGTAATAGTAAAGGCCTTAATGATCAAAACAGCAAAAGGGGATGGATGGATAAATGGATTTGAAGTTGCCAGGAATGGAAATGAGAGCTTAGAGGTGACTCATCTACGATATCCAGATGATACCTTATTCTATGTGATGCTGAAAAGGAACAACTGAGACATCTCAGGCTCATACTAGTGCTGTTTGAAGGGGTCTTAGGCCTGCACATAAATTGGAGGAAAAGTTTCCTATACCCTATCAATGAAGTCACAGGAATGAGGCAACTAGCAGCAGTTCTAGGGGGGAAGTGGGGACCCTACCTTCCATCTATCTGGGGATGCCCCTGGGAGCCAAATCAAAATTTGTGGAGATATGGAATACTGTAGTTGAAAACTGTGAGAAAAAGCTAGCAAGATGGAAGACTCAATATTTGTCTTTGGGTGGCAAGAGTAACCCTCATGCAAGTAGTGCTTGATGCCCTTCCAACATATATGATGTCTTTATTTCCTATTCCAGTTGGGGTCATCAATAAGTTGGATAGCATCAGGAGGAAGTTCTTGTGGCAAGGAGACAAAGTAAAGAAAGGCTATAATTTGGTCAAGTGGAAAACTGTCACGGTAGGGAAAAGATATGGTGGTTTGGGAGTCAAAAACTTGAAGATACAAAGTAAAGCTCTAAGGATGAAGTGGTTGTATAAACTGCCCAGTGATCATCAAGCTTTATGGGGAAAAGTTATTAAAGCCAAATATGAACAAGAGGATGAATGGATGACCAAGGAAATCAATACAACTTATGCGGTTAGTCTATTGAGATCTATCAAAGCATTGTGGACTATTGAAGACTCATACTAGGATCAATGTAAGGGATAGAAGCAGAAGTGATTTTTGGAAAGACAAATGGCATGAGACAGGTAGACTAGATTTGGTATTTCCTGACATCTTTAATATAGTGCTGCACCAAAGGAAGACTATAGCTGAACTGTGGACTCCTCAAGGCTGGAATATCAACTTCAGGAGGCAGAGCAATGATTGGGAAGTTCAAAGGGTGGACAACTTCTTTAGTACCATTGAAGAGTTTTCTGGTCTACAACAAGTAGAGGATGTACTCTGGTAGCTAGGTAGCAGTAAGGGACAGTTTAGGGTTAACGTGGCCTATAAACTGATGAATCAAAACACTGTCCAAACAACAAATTGGCCTTGGAAACAAATATGGAAAGCTAGAGTACCATAGAAGCTAGCATGTTTCAAGTGGCTCTTAGCAAGAGAGGTTGTTCTCACTCTGGACAACCTGATGAGGAGGGGACACATTTTATGTTCAAGATGCTTTCTTTGCGAAAAAGAAGCTGAAACAGTCAATCATCTCTTCTTCCATTGCAAGGTCACTAGTTATCTATGGAGCATCATCCTAAACCTCAAAGGTACGTCTTGGACCATGCCAAGGAAAGTCTCAGAAGCTCTCATAAGTTGGAAGAAGCAGGAGCTCAAGCAAAGGACAAGAGAAGATGGAGAATGATTCCAGTCTGTATCTGGTGGACAATCTGGAAGGAGAGGAATTCTAGGTGCTTCGGAAGCATAGAAAATGATGTACAGAAGATCAAACTGAATATCATTCTATTACTCTGTTTTAAGTGTAATCAGATCTACTCTAATGACCCGCTATCTATCCTAGATGTTTTAGATTCAATATGAACAGAACATAGTGGATATTAGAGCCTTTTGTATATAAGGTTTCAGTACTACCTAAATACTGTTTTGGTGATATAACACAAGTTACAGCTATCAAAAAAACAGAAAAAAGACGAGAAGTGCTGTTGCATTTTAAGTGACTGAAATGTCAATAACTTTGTTTATTGTGAAGGTAAAGTTGTATAGATCAGCCTTCTAATTCTTCTTGTGGAACTTTTCAAAAGCTAATACTTGCCGGCACATTCTTACAACTTCTTAAACTAGCTATGTTTTGTTTTTGGCTCACAAGTCTTTCTTTCCAGCTCATTGTAGATATGGAGCAGACCTAGCAATGGAGCTAACTGCCTTGCTGCTGAATATTGTTCCAACATGTGGGAGCATTAGAGTATCTTTTTCTCGGAGGACTCCTTGTAAGGTATACAATTTCATCAGTTTCATCTCCCAATTTTCCTTCTGGTGATTGGTTGTTGATATTGTAGTCAACAGGTCTCGGACATCATATGGAAAGAACTTGGAAATCATCCTAAAGTTCACATTTGGAATGGTGAAGGTACTGTTGACACAATGTTTGTGTTGAACTGTGTGACCATCTCATCTAGACGCTTAAGTTGTTAGAGAGAACACACTTTTATTTACTTAATTATATTCTCAACATACCCCCTCAAGCGTGGGCCTGATATTTTTTTTTTCACGGGCCAAACATGTGGAAATTCTTTTTGATAATGGATGAAGCTGAGATTCGATCCCAGAACCTCTGCCTCTGATACCATGATAAGAAATGGACTTTGGGCCTAACTCAATTCCAAAAGCTAGCTCTGCTTAAGACCTTATAAAGAGACCAATGACCTCTTAACCCACCGATGTGGACAAGAAATTCCTACTAACCAAGACAGAAAGTAAGTTTCCACTCACTACCGAAGCGCTGTCGCACCTCTATTATTTTTGGTGCAACGAGGTTTTGGTCTTTACAAGGGCACCCTTAACCAGATTCAATCCAAGGGTCAATCAAGGCTTTGAAACTGGTGAAAATAGTCGTAGTCGTCACAATCTCAGTTCCCCTTTCAACGAGACGTTCTTAGCTTGTCAAACTTTCTCTCCTTCATTACAAAAGTTATCCGGTAAGCAAGATCTTTGTATTCTTATCCCTTGCAGAAGAGCACTGTCTCTTCAATGAGAAAATAAACAGCAAAAAGAAACAAGTAGAAAAAGTTTGAGCTTTTTGATGAGCTAAACAAAAGGGTATTCTGATGTCAGATTTAATTGTTCCTCGGCAGATCTTGTATGGAGATTCATCAAAGAAATGGGGGATATAATTTGCTATTTAAGGAAAAGATGATCAGGAAAAAAAGAAGTTTATTTGGTTTATGCCTGTCAGATGTTCTTCTGTGGTTTTCATCAAACTGCATAACATTTCTTTCTTCCTCTGCCTACTGCACATAAAAGAAGAGGACCACATGGTCTATCTCTGTTATGAAAGCTTTTACTTGTCTTTCCTCGTACATGTAGATGGAAGAAAATTGTAGAATAATCTTCTATTTTCTGTCTCGTGGTTTGAAATATTGACAAGAAACTATCTTCTGGCAAAAAGTGCAACCGGGTAACAAGAAAGTAAAGCAAGCGATAGGATGTTCTGAGAGATACTTTAATCTTTTCCCCTCAAAGAGGGGATATTGCTGATACTTCAATTCTCGGTCAATTCACAGAATATCCGCAACAGTGTCTCTAGTTGTATTTCCTGCTGATGCCACTGACATGATGTATACAACCTTTTTACAAATATCCTTCAGGTCCGAATCCACATATGGGACATTTGGCTTTTGCAGATGCTTTTGTTGTCACTGCTGACTCAGTTAATATGTTAAGTGAGGCTTGCAGTACAGGGTAAGTTGGCCTTTATGTTGATTCTTGTCAATTCAATGTCCCTTCTATTCTCCTTTTCGTTAGCATTTCATCTAAAGAGTTTAAGGTTCAGGAAACCTGTTTATGTAATTGGTGCTGACCGATGTACGTGGAAATTCAGAGACTTCCAACGATCCTTGAAAAATCGAGGAGTAGTTCGGCCATTCACTGGAAAAGAAGATGTAAGTAGAGTTCTATTACATTATATTCTAGGCTCCTACTAGACATAAGGATAACATCACACTTCTGGATTCATTCTCCTTCGTTGAGTTTTTGAATGGCTAGAAATACGCTTTGGTAGACATTGGTTTAAGGGAAGATAATTGTGCAATATCCTTCTCTATCCTTCCCAACATCTTTCTTTTATCTTTTGTTTGCACTACTTCTGGCAGCAGGCACTATTTAATTTCTAGAACTAGTGTTGAAATACAATTGGAAGTGGATAATTTCATGTGCCATTTGACAAATATCTTCTTTTACTGCAACCATTCACGTCTTTCATTTGGAATTCAAGTGAATACACCAGTAAACATTAAGCTTACAGTCACTGGCCATGCAAAAGCCTGATGCCTGGAATCAAAAGTTGTGACTGTGTCTTATACTTCTCTTATTTTATAGATATCGGAAAGTTGGAGCTATAGTCCCCTGAATGATACTAAGGAGGCTGCTGCCCAGGTGATTAAAGCACTTGCTGAACGTGGATGGAGATTGCCATCATAATTTCTTCTCAACTATTGTAGTGTTTATCTTGATTAAGGCATATTTACCAGTTTTAGCCCCTGTATTACTGTTATAGGAAATGGAGAAGAGGGAATTTGTTGATTTTCTACCATCAGGATAAGTATCTATTCTTTCATTTTGGCTGTTTGGTTATTTATTTATTTCTGTCCAGTTTTAGAAGGCTTAATGCAATAGTGTATGGTACCTCTCCTCTTTCCTTTTACTTCCTGACAAAACAAGAAAAATATTCAGTCGTTATGTTGCCCAAACTTTCAAAAAGTTGTCACATGTGGCGGACCCTTCAAAAATGCATGACTTTTAAAAGATCCAACATGAACCCAACCATGCTTTTAAATAGTCCGAGCAACATAATTCATTTCCCCCTTTTCACTTCAACCCCTCATCTACTTCACTTTACAAAACATAGTGTTTTACTAATTTCTCGTTTGTTTTCTTAAAACTAAAATATTTGAATCTAAATGAACATATGTTTGAATCTAAATGAACATATGAATGATTGCTATTTACATCTAAATATTGAATGGTTAAGATTATTTAATTTTTATCTCTAGATCTGAATACTGAATGATTAATTTGAATGTGCATAATTTATTTGTAAACACAGTAAATATATAATTTTAATAAAAAGTAATTAAATATTAGAAAAATTAATAAATAAAATTATTATTTGATAAAAGAAAATGAAACATTTATGTTTGCTAGTGACGATGGAGATGTTTTGTAGTGGTGGTGATAATTGGTGTTAGTGGCTGGTAATGACAATGGGGATAATTGTGATGGTGGAGGTGGTTGATGCTGTATAGATTGTCTGACGGTGCACTACTAAAAAAATTACTATTTTTTCACTGAAATTTTCCATCGAAAAATGTTAAGTGACTATTTTCACCAATTTTGATTGAATTAGTGGAAAAAGAAAAAATAATAATAATTTCATATGGAAAATCACGAAGCTTCCCATTATTTCAATGAGAATTTATTTTCCATCATGGGTTTTTCCAGTGAACTGATTAAATGAGTGGGAAAATCATATTTTATAACAGAAATTTTCCATTGATTTGCGGTGGGAAACATCTTTATTTCTAGTAATGGTAGCGGTTGCTACCAGTTGTGAAGTTGATTGATGTTAGTAGTTGGTAGTATTAATGGTAGTGGCTGAAAAATGTATTGGTGGTAATTGATGGAGGCGCTAGTTGTGATGGTGAAAGTGGTTTGTAGTAGGAATTGATCGTGGTGGAGGTGGCGGTATATATAATTATAATGATGGAGGTGGTATGTATGATAGCGACTGACAGTGATATTTGATAGTGATGGTTGGTGGTGGTGGATGATGGTTGACAATGATAATGACATAGGTGGTTAATGGTGATAAAATAATCAATAACATAAAATTTTGATAATATCTTAAATTTTCACGTGTAAAATTCAAATTCAATGACATTAGCTGTTCTTAAGTTAACATAATTGAAAATCGGCTATTTGTGAAAATTTTCAATTATAAAGAAAAAAACCAGTTAAGAGAAAAATGAATCAATGAACTTGTGCAGGTCAAATATCGCAATGATATTCCAACTTCCATTAGTTTATTAAGAATCTCTTTTTTTTTAAAAACAAAATATATAGTTTGGACTAATGATCTCAACTAATTTGCGTAATGGATTAGGGGGAAAAGTTCATTGTTTAGTTGTCAACTCATGGGAATAAATTAATAGCGACTTGACTCATCCATGCAAAAATATTATTCTTAACATTATTTGAAAAATATGTTTTCTGTTTAATTAATTTTAACAATGGTAGTCAAAGGAGTATAATAATAAGATTAGGTAAATATGATTTTCCAAATAATTTCAAATTTGGTCCACCAATCATTCTCATTCTATCTGCCCCATCGATCAACTTTTTTTTTTCTTTTTCTTTCCGATTTAAAGAATTGATTTACCACTAATAAACTACCATATTCATATACTTGCTAGCTAATAGAACAACCACTCTTCTTCCTCCTTTTTAACTAAATAAAAAAAAATGAATTGATTTTAAAAAGTCCATTATCAAATTCTCGATATATAGTACTTAAAAGAATTAAACAACTAACCCCCTTGCTAGCTCCATTAGCCTAAAAAAATGATAATTATTTTCCTTGATGGTTAAATTCATTCATTTTAACACTATATAAGGTCTATTCCACCTTGTCATTCTCATCACAACTCACAAGAAACAAAGATCATAGGCCTTGAGTAATCAAGAAGACAAAATCACCCCCACAAAGTTTCTTTGAAAATCCTTCTTTAGTTCTTTAATTTGATCAAAATGGATAAAAGTGAATCAACCAAGATTGAGATGGGAGAGAGTAGCAAACTAGAAAGGAAACTAGGAAAAGCCCCACTTTTGGGATCACCATCTCATGCTATTTCTAGTGCTGTAGTTACAACTAAAAGAGCTGGTAATTACAAGAGGGGCATTGCTATTTTTGATCTAATCTTGAGAATTGCAGCTGCTGCTACTTCCATTGGTGCTGCTGTTGGCATGGCAACTGCTGGAGAAACTCTTCCTTTCTTCACTCAGTTCTTTCAATTCGAAGCTGGCTATGATGATCTTCCTACTTTTACGTAAGTAGATTATAATTTTCACATCTTAAGGAGTCTAACATGTAAATATTCGTTCAAGCTACGTGAACTTAAACTTATGTGTGTATATATATGACTCTATTACTTTTCAGAGCTCGAACACAGACTTTTACTTAAAATTTTAGAAAATTTTGTTGCTTCTGTATTTAATGGTCAACATCTATAAATCAACAAGATAAAAGAAAAATTGTTGGCTAAGAGTTATTAGTTCAAATATATGCATGTATAGTCAAGATGCTAGTGTTTAATTTGTTGCATGTATTTTTTGCAGGTTCTTTGTGATAGCCATGTCAATAGTGGTTGCCTACCTAGTCCTCTCCATACCATTCTCAATAGTGTGCATTGCCCGCTCTCATGTCGTTGTTCCAAGGCTGCTCCTCATCATCTTTGACACCGTAAGAATTACTAACAAAATAAAATACTCCTTTAATTTTATTTTGTTTGACACTATCTTTTCAAAAAAAATAATATAACGTATAATTTCTATAGTTTCTTATAATCACATAAATATTACTATGACATAGTACGAATCACTAATAAAATATCAAACATCTAAATTTTGTGAAATAACTCAAAATTAATATTACAAACATTTAATTCGTCACTAATTATGCATAACTTTTTAATCAGGCCATTGTCACATTAACAACATCTGCAGCAGGGGCTTCAGCAGCCATAGTTTACTTAGCCCACAATGGTAACCAAGACGCTAATTGGCTTGCATTTTGTAACCAATTTGGTGATTTTTGCCAAACAACTAGTGCAGCTGTGGTGGCTGCTTTTATCACTGTTGTGATTTTGCTGATCTTGATTGTTTTGTCTGCTATTGCTCTTAAGAGACATTAATGAAGAAGAAATGACCCCAAAAAGAATTTGTAATTTACTTTAATATTTGTATTTCTGTCTGGTTACTTTTGTAATTTGTCCCTTTATTGTCAAAGTATCCATTTATTCTGATGTTTTTATTATGTTCATTGTGGGTGAGGGGGAGTGTGCTTGTATTGTTGTGTTGGTGTTTGTAGCTTTTCATTAAAAAGGGAGAGAGAAAAAAATTATTCATTACAATTGGTGAACTATGAGAATTTTCTTATCCTAATTTTCTTGTATCTCTTTCTCCCTATATTATAAGTTAATTATGTTATATTCCTTCCGTTTCAAAAGCTCTTTTAGAAAGTAAAATGCATGTTTATTAATTTACTTTTAATAAATATTT
The DNA here is from genome assembly GCA_035772735.1 of Datura wrightii. Classification (NCBI taxonomy): domain Eukaryota; kingdom Viridiplantae; phylum Streptophyta; class Magnoliopsida; order Solanales; family Solanaceae; genus Datura; species Datura wrightii. The sequence continues at coordinate 200,232,113 of JASDFA010000018.1, read as the reverse complement.
TGAAAAAAATATTTTTTTTAATAATTTATAAATCTCTCTTCATTTAAATAAGGGTAAAACTGAAAGAACATCATTAATATTTTCTTAATAATGTGAAACATCACTTATTTTGAAATAAAATTAAAAAATTAAAATACCATTTATTCTGAAATAAAAGAACTATGCTATTTCATTTTTACGATTTCTATGTAACTTGTTGCAAACATCAATTACTGCACAAATTCTCATGGTACCTAATTTGTGATTCTGAAAATCACTCTAATATTTTTTTTTTTTTTTTTTTTTGCAAATTAGAATAGTTTTGGTTAGTTTTTGAAAATGAATTTTTCAATTTTGTTGGGTTTCACCAGTTTTTCAAGTGAATCTTTTTTCTCACCAACAAAATTTCAATTATTTTCAAGTGAAATGTACGTCGAAATCAATGGCGGGGATAGAAATTTAGTGAAAAGTAAATTTTCTTCTTAGTTGTATTAAGAGTGTGCAACATTAAATATACACTCATAATAATTAATATTTAACATTTATACATTATATAATTTTCCGACAAAACGTATGCATCAGACTATCCTTCACTTGAGATGACTCCGCGCATAATTGAAACACAATTTCGATTCATAAATATTAATTTGCAACTTCAAATATCACTTAATTTATATACAAACACTTACTTAATATTCTTAGTCATCAACATTCCTCATTTATTTTAATAGAAAATAGTTAAAAGTCAAATGGAAGTAGAATTCAAGCTAATATTTATATAGAATCTCCATAGTTTCAGGAAAAAACGGCTGAATAAAATTAATGGTCTAGAGCTAACTCACAAATGATATATAGGTATTATATATCTGGTGCACTAAAGTTTCTGCTATGCGCGGAATTCAGGGAAGGTTCGGATCACAAGAATTTATTACACGTAGTCTTATTATGCATTTCTGTAAAAGGTTGTTCCCACAGCTTGAACCCGCGACCTCTTGGTCACATGACAACAACTTTATCGATTACTCCAAAGCTCTTACATATATATTTTTTCATTTTGTTCTGTACTAGTTATTTATAATATAATATACTTGAATGATATAAAATATTTAAATTCACGTAATAATATAATTATTTATATTTAATTATATAAGGTGTATATAAGGTTTGAGACAGATCATGGAATCTATAGGTTTTAGGTTGAGCAGGACTAAGACAAGATACTTGAAATGTAAGTTTAGTGACGTAGCTCACGTGGCAAATGCTGATGTACGGATTGATAAACAAGTCATCTCCAAGAAAGGTAGTCTCAAGTATATGGGATTAATAATCTAAGAAAACACGGAGATCAACGATGATGATACACATCGTATTGGAGCGGTGGATAAGTGGAAAGCTCGCATCTGGTGTCTTGTGTGATAAAATGTGCTACCACGCTTTAAAAATAAGTTTTATAAAGTGATGGTCAGACCTTTGTGTTGCATGGGCCGAAGTGTTGGCCAGTCAAGAACTTGCTCGTCTAGAAAATGAGAATAGCGGATATGAAGATGCTAAGATGAAATATGGGCATAATAGGAGAGACAATATAAGGAATGAAGATATCCGGGGTAAGGTAAGTGTGGCCTTCGTAGTGGACAAGATGCGAGAGGTGAGGTTGAGATGGTTTAGGCATGCGAAGAGAAGATGCACAGATGCCCCAATAAGGAGGCGTGAGAAGTTAGTTATAGTGGGTATAAAAAGAGGTAATAGGCCGAAAAAATCTTGGGGAGAAGTGATTAGGCAGGACATGGCTCAACTGCAGCTTACCGGGGATATGACCTTATATAGGTAGATATGGAGGTTGAGAATTAGGGTAGAAGTTAGTAGATAGTCGAGTGTTGTCTAGCTTCCTTATCAGTTTTTGTTATTATTACTCTCTTGCTAGCTTTTTCTTCGATCGTAGTGTTATTAGTTGTTTTCTTTACTTCATTTATCATATTATTTGTTGATTGCTATTGTTTTCTTCTTCGGATTCTTCGCTACTGTATTTGCATGACATATTTGATCCTTTTGATGTGCTTTACTTGAGCTTCGAGTCTAACGAAAAAAATTTCTCTATCTTCACAAGGTAGGGGTAAAAATGCATATACGCCAACCTCTCCAAACTCCACTTGTGAAATTTCACTGATTTATTGTTGTTGTTACTATTAAAAAAATGTATTTACTAATATGACAATTTAAGTAATTTAATAAAGTTCTATAATATTTTTATTGTTGAAGAGTAGATAATTTGTTTATTTATTTTTACAATTTTTTGTACTTATTCATTTTTTTCTATAAACTTTAATATTTTCTAAATTAGAATTAAATTATAAAATTTGCTATAAAAAATATTTGGGATCTCAAATTTCGAGGGCCTAAATAGCCACCCATCCATCATTGACATTCTCATCAAATGTTATAGCCTCAATTAAGATAAGACAATAATGAAAAAGACATCAAAGACGGTAAACGTGTTATTCGATTACCAAATGTAACAAAACAAAATACTTATTTAAAGAATTTGAGTTGAAATTAGAAAATAAAAAATCACGAGAAACATGAAAAAAGAACTATAAGAAACGGTTATTTTTTTTTTATACTATGTAAAATTAAACAAAAATATTCTTAGTAAATAACTTATATAAAAATGTTTACGTCGTTAATACTTTGATCTAAAAATGTCTGTATTGTTACATAATGGGTCCAAAATATCGTCTTTTCCCAAATAAGTATATATATATATAATTTTTTAAACATATTCTTTTCCTAATAATATTATTTAAGCAAATGTTTATCCTACTTCAATTATGAAAAGATTATGAAATAAAAATATTTCGTATTTATATCATTTTTTTATCGTTATCAAAATAAAAATTAATATGAACTTATATATATGAATGATATTATCATTGAAAAGGTGTACGAAGTTATTCTATTTTAATTGATAAAATGAGATTAAGAAAAAAAAAGTATTTCTTACTTATTTATTAGTTAAAGTTATTTTAAACGAAAAGAAACAAGAATAGGATTCTTTAAAAGTAATATTTTTATTAGGAGTATAATGTACTTTTTTTAAAATAATATATTTATTAATAAAATAGAATTTTTGACCCATTAAGTAGCAGTAGGGACATTAATGAATCAAACTATTAGCTATAGAGATATTGTTGGGCCAAACTATTAACGGTAATGACATTTTTAGAGCAAATTATTAACGAATAACATTTTTATTCAATTTCATCTAATTTTAAAATATTTTTAACCCTTTTCATAATTATATATAAAAAATGATTCGAATAACATCTATTAATATTATGGAAAATAGTGTTCAAATATATAGTACTTTATATTTTTTGGACTTTAAGTATTTGGGAGCCTACTTGGTTTAAGGGAGTTGGTGTTTGATTTTAGAGTACAAAAATATTATAGGTATTGTTTAGTGTTATAGGGATTGTTTAGTGTAATTATCCCAATAAACTAAAAATCCATCGTCGTGTATATAACCCGACCCAAATGCAAGCCCGAGTAAAATAAGGGGAGCTCCACTATTCGACCCGGTACGAGACCTATATATAGAGCAGATGCTATTGGCCATTTAGCCATTATTTCAAATTTCTTCACCGAGCAGTGAGCACTGAGCGCTAAAACCCCTCTCTTTCTAAAGAGTGATATTCGTGTAGCGGAGATGTGGCCGAGTGCAGAAGGAGGGCCACCAGAAGTCACTCTCGAAACTTCCATGGGTTCTCTCACACTTGAGGTACTGTATTCTTCTTCTTTCTCTTTCCTTTTTGTTAATTTTGAAGTTGGGTTTTCTGCGTATAACGAGGAAAAAAAATGAAATTTGTAATTTGTTTAGATGTATTACAAGAATGCGCCAAGAACGTGCCGAAATTTCATAGAGCTTGCTCGAAGAGGCTACTATGATGATGTCAAGTTTCACAGAATCATTAAGGTTTTGTTTTTCTCGTCTCTTTTACCTTGTTACTAATTCTGACTGCTTTTGGATCTTTACTTATATTGTTTTATGATTTTCGTTTTTGGGGTTTTTTTGATTTGGGTATAGGATTTTATTGTTCAAGGTGGAGATCCAACTGGTACCGGAAGAGGCGGAGAATCTATCTATGGGTATGTAAAGCCTAGATGCTGTTTGTGTATGCTGTTACTTCAAATTGCATTTGATATCCTATGTGATAGGACAAGGGAAAGTAGAAAGTATAGCTAATTCAATTCTTGTTGGAGAATTAGATAATATAGCTAGTTCTTGTTGAGAGCAAGTAATGTGGAAACCAATCCAGTTAGTTTCGGGAATCAAACTTTTTTCTTCTTCTATAAATAGGAGCCTCTCTTTGCTTTGCCACCAGATTAACGGAAGAGAGTATTCCATATTCAGACGCTAGGGGTTGTCAGGAACTATAAATGACTAATAGGAGATTAAATGAGCCCCCTTCACCTGCTAGACCAAATTAGAAGATAGAAGGATTTGTCCACATCAACAGCATATCAAGCCCTTATCATAATGAAGTCTTAAAAAGGTGCATGGTGTGTAGTTTCCCTAGAAACACGTAAGAACTAACAACTCTATCAAATTTGAGAAGATGGACTCTAGGCACATGGAATCAGACATATGGTTTAAATATTTACGAGATGGTGAAATGTTTCCTCCTAGAATCGCCTCCAAAGAAGTTGCAGAAGAGGTGATGTTTGGCGAGTGGAGATGAAAACATCAAGTAAGACTCCAATAATGGACTCCCACAATGGGTAGAAACCCAACTCTGTTAAATTCGTAGGGTTACCCCTACATTTATGGTCAAATCCATTGGGGATTCTATGGGGAGTGTGGGTGGAGGCGGAAGAGGAAACTCAACTTTCCAATCACCTGAAGTGAGCTAAGATTAAAATTAAAGGGGACGGAAGTTCTATCCCCTAGGAGATTTATCGAAAATGAAGGTCTTCTTTTCACTATTTGAATCTGGGTCAAATTATCGATGATTTATTCTGTCGGAGAAGATGGGTCTACGACATCTCTGTCTCTTTCTTCGAACCAATGGTCTGCGAAAAATACAATTGGGAAAGATGTACCATCACACAATGAGACAAAGACAGATCATGTGTCTTTATCACAGGGTTGTCATCCACGTGCCCCTGCAGCTGCCTTCCCTATGGGCCAGTAAGTCAACCTATCCACTACGATAACTATCTGGGCCCAAACAAATTTGGGATTTTGGCCCAAATGGATGATGCCCCACTAAATCACCACTTTCAGACCTTTAATGAAGCACATGAGGAGCCACGTGGTAGAGCCGTTAATAAAAATCAAATTGTTCCACTTCTCTCAGGATTAAAAAAAATGGCCACCAAATTTCTACAAACATATGCAGCCTGGGAAGCAAGTTCGGCTATGTCTCATATCTCCCCTCTTTTAACAGATCAATCCAATCAAGTTATTGACATGCAATCAACCAATCCAACAGCCAACCAAAAAGTCTCCTTCTCGAGGCCCTTTGGTGATGTTCCTGGCTTACAAACCCCCGGTCCCACAAAGAGCACAGAGTAAATGTGGGTTGAACGAAAACGAAATGATGATTAAAGCAATTGTTTTAGTTGAATTGCAAGTACTGGCTAGTAATGAAGAAGCTGTCCGGAGACAAAAAATCAAAGGTTCAATGGCTACAACAAGGTGACATAAAATACTAAGCTCTTTCAGAGAATGGTAACACACAAAAGGTACAATACAATTGACAGGATAGTCATTATCGGTGAAGAGGTTTTGGATCCTGAAACCGTTAAGAGAGCAACGGTGGATTACTACAAGCACTTATACTCTGAAACTGAAACATGGAGGCTAAGTTTTGACTACACAGGATGCCCTAAGATCAGTCAAGATGAACAAACCTGGCTACAAAGACCTTTCTCTGAAGCTGATGTACTACATATAATCAAAGTGCTATAGACTGGGCCCCAGGTCCAGATGGTTTCACAGTGGGATTTTTCAAAACTTGTTGGGATACAATTAAAGATGACATGATGCAGACAATCCACAACTTCCATCAGAATGAGTATTTGAGAAATCACTAAATGTGACTTTTATTGCCCAGATCCCTAAGAAGTATGAACAGAAGAACTGAAGGACTATAGACCTACAAGTTTAATAGGAGGGTCTATAAAATCATATCCAAACTCATTACTGAGAGACCAAAGACTGTCATGGGCAAACTTGTCAACGACCACCATATGGCCTTTATCAAAGAGAGGCAAATCATGGATGCAACCCTACTAGCAAATGAACTGTTAGTCTCTAGGAACAAACAAGAAACACCTGAAATCTTGTGCAAGTTGGATGTTGAAAGGCTTTTGATCATGTCAATTGGTCTTTTCATTCTAAGTGATATGGGGTTTGGAGAAAAATGGAGAAACTTGATATTTTTCTGCATCTCAATTGAGAAGTTCTTAGTCCTAAACAATGGAAGTCCTGAAGGATTCTTTTCACTCAAGTAGAGGACTAAGACAAAGGGACCCCATTCTTTTTGTCCTTGCCATGGAAGGACTCAATTACATGCTCAGAGTTGCAAGCTCAACAATTGGATCAAAGGCTTTGGATCTACTAGCAACTAGGGCATCGACATGGAGATCACACATCTACTTTATGCAGATGATTCTCTTGTTTTTTGTGAGGTGGAAGTGACGCAAATTAGACATCTCAGAGCCATTCTCACTATCTTTGAGCACTTTCTGGTCTATGTAAACTGGAGCTGTCTCTTTCCGATTAATGAGGTGACGGATCTTTCTACACTAGCTAGAAACCCTAGATGCCAGTCAGGATCACCGCCAACAACTTATTTAGGAATGCCACTTAGTGCAAAAAGTAAATCCGGATCTGGAATGATGTGACAAAAAATTAGCAAGGTGGAAAAGCCAATAGTTGTCACTAGGAGGCAGAGTGACTCTAATCAGATCGGTCCTTGATGCCCTCCCCACCTACATGATGGAATTATTTCCCATTCCCAGTAATGTAGTAGACAGATTAGACAGAGAGAGGAGAGATTTTTTGTGGCAAGGATAAAAGAAGCATGAACCTAGTCAAATGGGATATTTTAACTCTTAATAAGAAGCAAGGAGGTTTGCTACAAAAATGGCTATGGAGATTTAATTTGGGGGACACTTCGTCGGAGGAGATTCATTGCTCTTAAATATGGCATGTTAAACCAATGGATAACAAATGAGGTCATCTCTACCTATGGAACTAGCACATGGAGAACCATTAGGAACTTATAGCCTAATTTGAAGAGCAACATTTGTTTTAAAATTGCGTAATGGTCTAAAAATTAGCTTCTGCGATGATGCATGGACAGGTCAGACCTCTTTGAAGAATCTTTCCCTAATCTCTGCTCTATTAGCCTACAATAAAGCCAAAATCAACCAAGTATGGGACCAACAAGGATGGAATCTTCTCTTTAGGAGAGCACTATATGATTGGGAGATTAACAATGTAGCAGAGTTGTTACAGGCTTTAGATCTTTTCAAGAACACACGAGAGTCACCGGACAAGCCAATATGGATGTTGAATAGTAAAAGCTCCTTCACTGTCAAGTCTGCTCACTGGAAGTTAAACCACAACATTCCACTACAAGGGTGTGGCCTTGGAAACTCATTTGGAAGATCAAAATCCCTCCAAAAGTCTCCTGCTTTACCCTGGTTAATGGTTAGGAAAGCATGCCTAACACATGAAAGACTACAAGGAAGAGGCTTTCAGATTTGCTCAAGATGTCTACTATGTGGAATAGATGCGGAGACAAATGATCACCTTTCCATCCATTGCAAGACAATTGCAAATTTGTGGTACATTTTTTTTTATATTTTATTTGTCAGTTGGGTCATGTCCAAAACTATGTTACTCAACAGCTGGAAAGGTATAGGCATAAGAAATGGGGAGGAGAATTGGTGGCAGCTGATCCCAGCCTACCTATGGTGGATAAGCTTGGAAAGAGAAATTTAAGACTTTTTGAAGACATTAGCAACTCAACTCACAAAAATTAGGAAGAATTTCTTAGTCTATTGTATTTTTGGTGTAAACAGGATTTCTTGGGGGATATAGGGGATTTGATAGATCTAGTAGGCAAAGTGTAATGACAAAACCGGCTCGATTATAATAGCTTTTGACAATATCCTCATGGCTCTTTGCTGAGCATATAATTATTTTCAGCTTCTTTTGATGCTGTTTTTGCTCTATATACAGGATGTTACTTTTATCAATTTAAAAAAAACTTACAAATCAATCGTTTTGTAAATAGTAAAACACAACACTAGGATGGTGCGTTAAAAATTAATGAAAGAGTGCAAAGCTCTGATCTTATTTACATCATTTACAAAGGTCATGTTGCACCAAAAAGCTAGCAAAGAAATATTTATTTTATAAAAAATAAATTTAAAATAAGTGTTTGGTCAAGTTATTAGAAAAATAAGTGTTTTTGAATAGTAGTTGAAGTTTCTTCGGAAACTAAAGAAAGTAGCTTTTCTTGGAAGCACTTTCTGAAACCTTGGGCAAGCAAAAATTTTGGCTAATATTTATAAACGTGCTTTTGAAGTTCATTAGCCAAACATATACATAAACTGATACTCTATAAAAATATTTTTTCGATTAGCACTTCTAGCACAAATTACTTTTCAAAATAAGCCAATTTTGAAAGTTTGGCCAAACATGATATAAATGTTATATTTAGATGCAAGTGTTTCAATTCGAGTTGATGTTTCAGTAGGACAAGCTGTTAGTGCGAATAAATTCAAGCCACACTTAAATACGCCTAAAGCGTGGTTGACCAATCAGTTCTAATGGTAAAAATTCTCGAAAAGAGAAAAGAGAAAAGAGAAAATGATCAAGATAGACATAACGTGGAGGCAAACATGCAACGAGAGGTTTGAGATATAATAATTCATAAAACCTCGTGAGATGTTCATGTACATGAAAATGAAGAGATCTTAATAAGTTGTCTCTATAAGAAAAAGATGGATTCAAAAAGATGTTGACAATGTTTTCGCCTATGAAGTTGTTGAAATAGTGCACTAGAATGAATATCTTGAACCAAAATGTGTCAGGGAATACAGATGGAGAAACGATTGGTCAGAATGATAAAGCGCAATTCAAGTGTTGATAGAAAGTAAAACTATAACGTACTAATAGATTATGCTTAGACTTATAATCAAATTTCCCAAATATTGTCGAGGACTACAAACAGAGAAATGGTTGGTCAGAATGATTAAGCGCAACTCAAGCGTTGATACAAAGTACAACTACAATGAACTGATAGATTATGCTTAGACTTAAAATCAAATTTCCCAAATATTGCACTTCTTAAGATGCTCCATTTGAAATATTTGAGGATAAGCCCATCAAAATCATGTTATTTAATACCTATAATCAAGTATTTAAAGTACATTGTCTTCTTTAACTTGGTTACTGGGCATTTCCTAAATATGAGTGTACAATTGTTCTTTAGATGAATGATACGAGATAAAAGGGAAGAGGATTGAAACTTATTCTCCAAGACGGTCACTAGTGAGAAGAGAAGGGGGCCGATTTTGAGTTTCCTTTTTTGATTTCAAGGAGATGGTTTATGGTAAGTAGGGAGGAGGAAGATAAAGATGAGGAGAGAGGTCATTCTAGTTTAATTACAGCGACGGTATAATTGTAATTTTATATATTTTCTTTGTAAAAAAATAATGATACGTTCACTGTTTTATTGGTACGTGATGTTTACATTTTTTTAAAAAGTGGTTAAACACCAATGTACGATCCAATTTAGGGCCATGATCGGCGTTAAAGGGTAGGATTAGGATCACCAAAGCGAGCCTTAACAGGAGTTATGGAAAATCAGGCAAACTTTTTCCTACATCTAGAGCTATCCAAATTTTTTCTTGTTAGCTAAACTAGACAACACAATAAATATCCATCAAGAACCCATAATTATCGTCTACTATTCGCCCATAGCACAATCATACTACATCCATCTCCAAAATATGATATGAAAGCCTAACAATTTATCACAAGTCGTAGTAGTAAACTGACTAACAGTTCGACTATACTCTATGAGTTTGAAGTAAAAGACGACAACAAAATAGATAAAGACAGTTTGCCAACGTGATGCAGTGTGGGGTTCCCCAAAAACTGTCAACTCATGTGCTCTAGTTAATGAAATCCTCTTCGACGTCACTTGCATTCTCTGTAAACGAAATTGTAAGGATTGAACCGCTAGCTCAATGAGTAATAATACTTAACCATAATCATTTTTAATGGAGACAAGTCAAGAAACATGCAAGTTTAATAATAAAAATATCATAAAAATCCCTTTTCAGAAATGGTAACAATGATCAATCTCATGTGTTTCCTGTAAATAGAATCAATTAACATTTCGATAATAAACTCGATAAATACTGTGCCATCAAATATTTATGGTTGGGAGGTCTCAAGAACGAATCACGTAATCGGTGTGCATTCCTACCTTATGAGATAACCAATAACTGTGGATCCCTTATAATGGAGTCAAATATAATGGTAGGTCCTTATTTGAGGGAAATTAGTATTTGTATGCTAGTTTTACCTTCTCTCTAGCGAGAGCTGTAATGATAATCTCTAAATACAAGGTGCACCAGGTCTAACAAACCTGCCGTTAGCTACGGGATCCTTCAAGGTCTACTCCCAAAATATACTGTCTTTATAACTATTATTTACTTGTAATAACTATTTTCGAAGCGGTGCAGAACATTTTGGTTCTTATCAAATCATATTATGTATCAAAATTTAACAAGTCACTTGTCAAGATAAATACTTCTCAAGTAAGCGTAAAAATATTTACAGTAACAGTAATCATATCTCAAGTAATAGTAGAACATGTCTAGTAATAGTGAGAATATTTAAAATGACGCTGAACATCTCATGAAAATGTTTCGGTATCGCATCAAGGACTTATCCCACATGCAAATTCAAAATATTTAGTAACAAATTAACTTTAAAAATCATGTGTAATTCATGCAAGTTACAGAAACCCAAATTGCCGTAAGGTTACTACTCACAATACTCTTCTCGAAATACCAAACTCGCTACTTCAAGCAATTTGTACGACTTCTTTCGATCAATCTATAATCATATCAATATCGATCTCATGTCAGTTTCTTTATTTAGGTTAACTCATAAGTAAATTAAAAATACCCAACCTTCGGGGTTCATGTTTAACTCTCAAGTTGTTGAATTATCTGTACCCATGCCATGTATAACTTAATTAATCCATAATCTATCAATTTCGATCTACAACAACAACATACCTGGTGTATTCCCACAAAATGGTGTCTGGGGGAATTGTGATCTTTTTCATACAATATTATTTGTCCAATTCTTTATCTAGATTATGCCAAATGTTTGCACACGCTTAAACCATATAAGATCAATAACAACCATATGAGATCACTCGAAAATATTTTCTTTAGTACCCAACTGAATTACATAGACCCAGATGATGAGCTTAATCAAACTGGAAGTAAGAAAATTTTACCCTTTGTATTTTTGAATGTCTTGGCCAGTTTGCCTTTGCTTATGTGTTTTTCACCAAAAGGTTGCAGCAAAATAAGTTTGATCTTCCTTTTACCCTTTCACATTTCATTGCCAACAAATCTCTGTCTTTTCAATTTCAGTAGCTCAATTGTTGGTGTATTTAGTATCTTTTGCTTAAGTTAGTTGTAGCAGAAGCTGTATCCTTTGTAAACCCCTTCCCCGATCCCCTTTTTCTATGCCAGATGGGCTTCAGGTCACTTTCTTTCTCTTTCTATATTTTTGTTTTGCTTTATTTGCTCGATTCTTCTCTCAAGTGTGTGTGTTTGTGTATATATATATATAGTTGAATTTCTTAAATACCCTTATTTTATTGTGGGTTATTACAACCAAAGAGGTGTGTATTAGACATACTTTGAAAGAAATTGGGTGTGAGATTTTTTCCGTGAAGAAGGAAATTTGGCTATAGGGTTGGGGATAAACTATGTATTAGTCCTACAATATCATTACAATTCTCTGTCTTGGCTGTCCATTAGTGGAATCCAGTAATAATGTGTTATGTAATAATAGAAAGTGAAATAAGAGAATTGGACAAGGAACTTAAGAGAGGTTTTATTATTTTTGATGGCGTCAAAGCAAAGGGTTTTACCCTTTCAGAAGAGGCAAGTGTCGAGAGTCATTTGACTCTTTAGCTAAAGGGGTACTGACATTTCAATAATGCGAAAGATTGTGTCCTTTCCATAAAGCCAAAAAACCATGACCTTTTAGTAGTCAAATGACCAATGCAGGAGAAGAAAATAGCTTGGTAAATCAAACATTATGAGGACCAAACATCCACATTGTTGAGAATATAATTAAGTTATAAAAGTTTGATCTATTTGACAAGTAGCTTTTAGATAAGATGGTTACGCAATGGTCCGTTATAAAGGGGACCAGGACTTGCAATCGTCGAAACTTTCAAGGGAAGAACTAGAAGGAATGGAAATTTGCATGGGACGAAACTTTCAAAAGCACAATTCTGAAAGAAGTTAGGAACCTGGAGTTTCATGTTAAATTCAAAGATGGGGAGCCAAGACACAGGGGAAGGATAATACCTAATTCAGTCCAATGAAGATCAAAATTCTAGCATGGAATGTGAGGGGGGTGAATGGGGAAAACAAAAGAAATTTAGTAAGAAGTTTGATTCAACAATGGGGGGCTGATGTCTATGTCTTTGTAGAAACCGAGCTATCAGGGATAGTTATGAAAGAGATCAAACAACTATGGAATAATAGATGGATGGGGGAGATACAACTAGATGGTTTAGTTAGAAGCGGTGGAATTGTGGTGTTGTGGGATAAACAACATTGGAGAGGAGAATTGGTGAAGGCTGGTGACCAATTGATAACTTGTAAGTTTGAAGGCTGTTATCAAAACATGACATGGTTTTTGAGCAATTTATGCTTTCTGTAGTCCTATTATTAGAAGGGACCTCTGGAAGGAGCTATCAGAGGCAAGGAATCAATGTAATGGGCTGTGGGTGGTGTGCGGAGATTTCAATGTCACAAGATTCCCACATGAGAGAATAGAAAGTCACAAATTATAGGGGCCATGACTGAGTTCACTGATTGGATAAATGATATGGAAATGGACCCTCCTTTATTTGGAGGATCTTTCACTTGGAGAAGGGTGGACAACCACGCAACAACTTCAAGGATAGATAGATTCATTTATTCATGCCAATGGGAGGAGATATTCACACAAATCAGACGAACAGTAATACCTAGAGTGGAATCGGATCATAATCCCATTTTGCTTTCCTGTGGTGATTTAAATCTGAAGAAATCCTATTTCAAATTCGAAACATGGTGGATGGAAGTGGATGGGTTTAGAGAAAAAGTCAAAGGATGGTGGAATTCTTTCAGTGTTGTTGGTACTGGCTCTTATATTCTAGTTACCAAGTTAAAATTATTGAAAGGAAAATTGAAGGAGTGGGGGTTGGAGAACAAAAGTAATTGGAAAACAAAAAAAGGGGAAATTCTCAACCAGCTAGCTTCCTTTGAAGAAATACAGGAGCATAGACCTCTGACAGAGGATGAGCTGCCGCAAAAGGCTCATTTATGTATGGAGTATGAGGATGCGTCCAGCAAAGAAGAGATAGCATGGAGGCAAAGATCCAGAGTACAATGGCTTAAGAAGGGGGACAAGAACACAATTTTTCCACAAAATGGCCACAGCCCACAAGAGATTCAACACCATTGACACCCTAGAAGTTGAGGGGACTTCTATTACTGACTCAGAGGACATTAGTAGGGCATGTATCAATTTTTATTAGAAATTATATAAAGAAACCGAACAATGGAGGCCGAATTTTGAAATGCAAAGAGTGGAAGGAACCGACCTGGAAGATAAGGAGTGGCTATAGAGGCAGTTTGAGGAATCTGAAGTTCTGGACTGCATCGAGCTCTGTGCCAGCAATAAAGCACCTGGGCCTGATGGTTTTCCCATGAGTTCTATCAGAATTTTTTAGAGATGTCAAAGGAGGATATCATGAGCACTATTAGGCATTTCCACTCATCAGTCTTTCGAAAAGAGCCTAAGTGCCACTTATTTGGCACTCATTCTTAAGACTCCAGGGGCCTGTGATCTTAGAGATTTTAGACCCATTAGTCTCATAAGTGGAGTCTATAAAGTCATAGGAGAAATGCTAGCAGGAAGGCTGAAAAGGGTTATGCACAAGCTAGTTAATAAATACCAGATGACATTCATTAAGAGGAGATATCACTGATGCAGCCCTTATAGCTAGTGAGTGTGTGGACACTAGACTCAGAGGGAAGGATCCTGGGATCATGTGTAAGCTTGATATAGAGAAGGCCTATGATCATGTTAATTGGGATTTTCTTCTCAACATCCTAAACAAATGGGTTTTGGTGACCTTTGGTTGAAGTGGATAGAGTTTTGTATCAAAACTGTTAGGTTCTCTGTTTTGGTCAATGGAGACCCTGCTGGTTTTTTTCCATCAGAGAGGGGCCTCAGGTATGGAGACCCTCTTTCCCCTTTCCTTTTCATACTAGCTATGGAGGGCTTTAATTACATGATGAGGTTGGTCAACCAGAATAACTGGATAAAAGGTTTCCAGATAGGTAACCTCACAGGAGAGGAGATGCACATCAGTCATCTTCTTTATGCAGATGATACAATATCTTTTGTGAAGGTAAGGCAGAGCAACTATGCTACATCAGAATGGTGCTGGTGGTTTTTGAAGCTGTTTCTGGTCTAGTTGTCAATTGGAGAAAAAACAGTATTTCCCAGTGAAAGATGTACCACATATGCACAGGCTAGCAGTCATTTTGGGATGTAGAATTGAAGCTCTCCCAACAGCTTATTTAGGAATGCCATTGGGCTACAAGCATAAAGAGTTGGAAATTTGGGATGGGATTGTGGAAAAAAACAGAGAAGAAGCTTGCCAACTGGAAAGATCAGTATCTATTTTTTGGTGGCAGAACCATCTTAATCAACTCAGTTCTAGATTCTTTATCTACTTACATAATGTCTCTATTTTCCATCCTTTCTAAAGTGGAAGAAAGACTAGATAAGTTGAGAAGAGGTTTTTTGTGGATGGAGAACAAGGAGGGTAAAGGTCTAATATAGTGAGCTGGAAAACTAATTAAGCAAGCAGGTTGGTGGACTTGGCATCAAAAATTTGGGGATCCAGAATAGATGTCTGCTAACAAAGTGGCTATGGAGGTTTGTAGGTGAGGAGAATGCTTTATGGAAGGATGTCATAGTTTACAAATATGGACAGAGCTCTCCATGGTGCTCTAACACAGTGTCTAGCCCCTATGGTGTATCAGTTTGGCGATCAATTAAGAATCTGTGGCATAAACTAGAAAAAACCTAAAATACAGTGTGGGAGATGGTACCAAGGTGCAGTTTTGGAAAGTACACTTGATTGGACATGAAGCCTTGATGGCCTCATATCCAGATTTGTTCATTTTGTGTGCAGAGCCTGAGGCAACAATAGTTGACAGTTGGTCCCCCCCAAAGGGTGAAATCTCAAACTTCAGAAGGAACTTGAATGATTGGGAAATTGAGTGAGTTGCTAGGCTCCTACAGGAAGTGAGTGGTTTCAGAGGCATCTTTTCAGCTCCTGATAGACTAATCTGGAAACATGATAGGGACGGAAAGTTTACTGTCAACAAGATCTACAGGAAAGAGCTGCTGGAACAAGACTGAAAGCATATCAGGCCCATGGAGACAGATATGGAAGTCCAACACACCAACTAAGATCAAGTGTTTCACTTGGTTGGTGTCAAGAAGAGCATGGCTCACACAGGACAAATTGAAAAGGAGATGATTCCAGATTGCATCCAGATGCTTCCTGTGTGGTGTAACAGAGGAAACAAACAACCACTTGTTCCTCCATTACAAATTCACAGCACAGTTGTGGATTTATTCCTGAACATCTCTCATGTTAACTGGACAATGCCCGAGCATACTGCAGACCTGCTTAGTTGCTGGATAAGAAAAGGAGGGACTAAAAGCCAAAAAATATGGTGGAAGATAATACCACCATGCATATGGTGGTCAACTTGGAGAGAAAGAAGCAACAGATGCTTTGAAGACACTGATAATCCAATCCAGAAAGTTAAAGAGAAATGTCTCAACACATTATATTTTTGGTGTAAAGAAGAAGGTTTAGAAATAGCTAAACAGTTGGTAGATTTTATAGGATCATTGTAACTTCTTGAAGGTTTTTGGGCACATATTTTTGGAGGTGGCCAGCATACCCTTAATGCTGATGAATACAACATTACTTTTATCACATAGCCTTAAGAGAAAAAAGTAGCTTTGCAGATCTAACAATAGAGGGAATAACACATCCACATTGTAATATTATTTAAAATACTTTTTTGAGAAAGAATATTATTTAAATACTCTCCCTTGGATGTTCTTTAATTAATAGATATTTGATTTAGCAAGCTATTTTCTTATCCAAGGTTGGCCATTCTATTACCAAAACTTGATGGTTCTTTGGTTGTTTCTTCCATATTTTGGATCTTAGTTCCATGGAAGAATATGTTACTGCTGAAACACGGAAGAATTGAAATCTTAGATTAAAACACTATGTATGGATGGTATGAACTGCTTTGCTGAAAGGTCATTGCCTCTCCTGTAGTTCAAGAGTCAAATGACTCTTTCCTCTTGGCACTTCTGGAAGAAAGGACCCTTTGCTTTATAAATAACAAAGTTCTTTTCACTTTCGGTAGAGAAGACCTAAAAAGTAATAAAATGAAATGGGTTTATCTGCGAAAACAAAATGAGAAAAATGAAGTATATAGAACATGACTTGTGACAAGTTTTCGCAAAGACCTGCTATTATATGGAGTCATATAATCCTATGGTTGATGTAATCACGATCAAGCATTTTATCAATTTATCTGCATGAAAAACTTGATATGCGTCTAATGGATATCGTCATATCCTATTTATATATGGCTCACTGGACAACGAAATCCATATGAAAATCTATGGAAGATTCAAAATGCTTATAACATGTAACGGTTTCCGAGAAAATTTGTTCAATAAAGTTTTAGAAACTTTTATATGGATTGGAAACAATCACATCATGTAGTATGATTGCCTTAGTGAATATTTATAGAGGGAAGAGTAAAAGAAAGACCGAATTGCCATTCTGTCTTGATAAAAAGACTTGGATCGAAATTGTCTAATTGTTGTGTATGTTAATAACTTGAATATTATTGGAATTTTGGAAGAGCTTTCATGGGAAATAAATTGTTTGAAGAAAGAAGTTGAAAATACAATTTTGTTTGGCTTAGAAATTGAGCATTTGGAAAATGGAATATTTTTATGTCAATTATCAATTAATGTTCACAGAGTAGATTTTAAAGCGATTCTACATGGATAGAGCACATCTATTGAGTATACCGATAGTTGTGATATTGCTTGACATAAGTAAAAATTCCTTTCAACCTATAATGTTGAAAAAGTTCTTAGTGTTGAAATAGTGTATCTACGTGCAATAGGAGCATTAATGTTTCTTACTAATAATACACGATCAGATATAGCTTTACCTGTAGGCTTATTGGTATGTTTTAGTTCTCTAGAAAATTCATTGAAATTTGTTAAGCACATGTTAAGTATCTTAGAGGATCAATTGGGACATGAGTTTGTCTTATTAATTAATTAAATTCACCACTAATTGGTTACACAGAAGAAGATCTTTTGTTCGATCCACATGAAGCTTGACCTTAGATAGGCTATTTTTTTACGTACGGAGGTACACCCATATCATGATATTCAGCAAATCAAATATGGTTATTAATTCTTCAAATTATGGAGAAATAATAGAACAAAAACATTGCACCAAAACAATTTCACTCCTTATATTCAAAAGAATGGTGAATAGTTGTTCAACAAAAAGTTCTTTTAAGTGATAATGTGAGGGATCTGTTCGCTGAGTCATTGCCAACCTCAACATTTGATAGGCTAACATAGAAGATTGCAATGTGTCGTCTCCGAAATAATTAATGTTTTCATCAATGAGATTAGATTAGGTGTTGTACTCTCTTTTCCTTGCTCTAGGTTTTGTTCCAATGGATTTTCCTTAACCAAGAAGTCATGCAAAGGATAATAACACTAAGTCATGGCTTCTTTCTCTTAAAGTTTTATTATTCCAGCAGTTGCACTAACAACTTGTGTATTTTATAAATCACTGTTACTATATATGAATTGTCAATTGTGAAAAGTTGTTTAGAATTATCTAAGTTTCTTCAAATTTTAAAAAGAAAGAGAAAGGAGAGATGAAATGAATTGAATGGGTAATCTCATGTGACTAAAGTTTGAGCTCGAAGTAACATGCCAAATTCATAGTTATATTGCTTCTGATATACATCTGTTAAAGGTATAATAGAACCGTTCCTATTGTCAAATAAATGTAAATAATAGGGCTAACTATCTGTTCAAGGTTGCTGCAAACAGACATAATATCTTCTACCACATGCTTAAGCTGTTGTCGTTCTGCAACTAGTTTGTTATCTCCAGCGCTTTCGAAGAAGACACCATCATTAACAAGGGACTGATGGTGAAGAGTTAATTGGGACACCTAATAGTAGAGTCATTTACTGTTGTTTTTATATATTAAAACTTGTCTGTCTGACATTTGTGAAGAAGGTCATCTTCTTGCATACTTGGCCTTTGAGTGACTTCTTAATTTAACCTTGCAGCCAGAAGTTTGAGGACGAGATAAGCCCACAGCTAAAGCATACAGGAGCAGGTATCATATCCATGGCTAATGCTGGACCAAATACAAACGGAAGTCAATTCTTTATCACCTTGGCACCTGCACAGTCACTTGATGGTAAGTACACATATCCAGGTTGTTTTCCATCAATTTGTATGAATAGGCTTTCTGTTGTTGAATCAGTTTGCTGTAAGTGCATGTGCTGATTTATTTTTGGCTTGCTCCCTTAATGACGTTTTTCTGTTTGTGTAGAACTATTACTTTTTGAACTTGAAGCTAGATAAGGAACCATTTACTTGGTGAGAAAAAGGTGTTCCAAAATTCAGAGGAATCCCCATGTCAACATGTTTGAGCTAAGTTCACGGATGACTATATCTGAGGAGGCTCTTCCATATACATAGGTGTTTGCATTAGACCAAGCAGTGATAATACGAAAATATATAAACAAAATGACACCACTTGCCAATTAGCCCATCTCAACTCACTGGTTGGGCGCTTCGTCTCCATTGTTTTGGACGGAAGTTCAAGCCCTCAACCTGGACCTATTTTTCTAAAATTATGGAGCTGAGTAACAGACTCCTTGTTAGCAAAATAAAGCAAACTTAAAAGGGACGTAACCCCTAACTACTTGTTGGGTGAGTATAAACTAAACCACTAGATCTAGAGTTCTCTTTGCTCAAATACTAACAAATGAAATTTGATAGTAAAAAAACCTATTGATCATCTGAGGAAAAAAAAACTCTTTTCCATTCCACAGCCAGATGTTTATTCTTGTCCAACAATTTTCTCCATGATTGTGGCACTCGATCATTACCAAACTGACTGCAATATTGAATATAGAGACATGTTTTCCTCTATGATATTACAAAAAGTGAATATTCATTGACGCAAGTTGTAATAATATACACGAAACTAGTTTTATTAATATAATTTGAATTTTTTATTTTTTAAACACGATGTCATAAAAATAGTATATGTAGTTCATTTTTAAAAAAAAATGTCAACCGTATCTGCATATGCAGATTAGCATATACAAAAAATTGGGCTTAAGCCACTATAGCTAACTTCTCATCGATGCCTCAGTGAGGAGGTGCGAGAGGTTAACTATAGAAGGTATAAGGTGAGACAAAGGTAGACCGAAGAAGTCTTGAGCACATGTGATTATATAGGACATGTCATACCTGCTGCTCACCGAGGACATGACTCCAGATAGGATGATAAGGAGGTCGAGAATTAGGATAGAAAATTAGTAAATAGTCCAGCGTTGTCTAGTTCCCTTATCAATATTTTTATTATTACTCTCCTACTATCTTATTCGTCGATTTTAGTATTTTTTTATTATTTCCTTTGCTTCAGTTATCATATTACTTGTTGATGCTGTTTTTAGCAAGGCTTCTTTGCTACTCTATTTGCTTTACATACTTTTTGATATGCTTTACTTGGGCCCTTCGAGGATCAACCACCTCTCTACTTTCACAATGTAGGGGTAACTGGTAAGGTTACGTACACATCACCCTCCCTCGACCTCACTTGTGGGATTGCACTGGGTATGTTGTTGTTGTTGGGTTTGTGGTAAGAAGGATCTAAAATGATAAGTACCTTCTGTTCCAATTTATCTGACACACTTCTTATTTAGCGAATGTTTAATGACGCTATCAACATTTTGCTCCTTTTGGGTCCTACTTGTTGGCAAAAAATCTACAAAAGGTGTACTCTTCTATTTAAAAATTTATATTTTAAGGGTAGTTTGGGAACATTGCAACGTTGCCTCATAATTTTTAAACTCCGAGTCCAGTCAAATTACATCATGGGATGGGGGGAGTATATATTAGATCATTGATAATGTATTTTGGGTTTTATGAAATTACTATTCTAGAAGAGCTAACCAATCCATTGAGGCATAGCTGATTGACTCTTTTCGAGGGCGTATACCTTTTCTATATCAGGAAGCATAGCTGTTCACTTTTCACTTTCTCATTCTGATGTAATTTTAATTATTTGTGCTTGTCATTTATCCCAAGGCCATCTTGATATGACTTGAGTGTAACATTGAAATGATAGAATATATTTTTGAAGACATTGGTGATGCTCGTACTATTAGCTGATGAGTTTTCGTTCATGAGATGTTAGGGAAACATACTATTTTTGGAAGAGTTTGTCGGGGAATGGAAATTGTCAAGAGACTTGGCAGTGTACAAACTGATAATACTGACAGGTATTGCGCTTCCCTATAACATTTGTGTTTACATTAGCATGAGGACGAATGTCACGCTACAACATTCCAAATAATGTTATGCGTACACAAAACATCGATAATCCAGGTCGTCTTTGTCTGGAGAAAATGAAATTTGCAAAAGGACTTGATAATTTTACCACTTTGTATGTAAATGTTCTGGTCAACTTGTCCTTGCCTGTTATATGTTTGAATGCAGAAAAAAAACTCATTCGTGCATAGTCTCATCTTTAATCATACATTGAGTATGAAAGCTCTAATTCCAGTTCCATTTACTACCCCTTATTCTTCCATTTGATATCAACGCAGACCAATCCATGATGTGAAGATATTGAGGAGTACAGTCAAAGATTGATGTTCTGCAACTTCAAAATCGTTACATTAGCTAAATAGCATCCAAGGAATGGTATAGTGTTCTAATGTTGTCATGACAGCAAGATTCATTCTATCTTCTGCTTTCTAAGTGGGAAAAACTGATCTGTCTGTATGTGGGGATGTGGATTCTAATTTTGTGCAAGTAAAACCAAAATGACATTGGAGAATCATAATTGCCTGAGAAGCCAAATGGGACAGCATTCTACTCTAGATAAAAGAATGACAAAATCCAGTAGTTCTTCAAGAAGTATTGCCTTAACAATTTGCTATTTTGTGTCAAATCCGGAAGTTTTGTTTTTTTGGGGGGATTAATATGAACTCATCATCGTTTAGGCGTGCATGATGCAAACCAATCAACGTTTAAACGTGTTTTTAAAATGCATTCTCCCCTTTTTTGATTGAATGGTGCGTGTAAATTCTCAGTTGGAGAAGACTTTTTGGAACTCGCCTTAGGGCGGGACAGTTGCAAAACCTCACGAGACTCACGTATGGGGTTTAGTTCTATAAGGCTTACACCCTAAGTGCTCGATTGTGTACCCTAGACATGTGCTTGTCCAACAGTTTCTATCAAAATCATGCACTGAATTCTCTAATTAACATTGTTGATCCTAAATTTTTTTAACAAAAGAATAATAAAGGTTCAATTCATTTATAGAAATATCAAGATTGAAAATAATTCAAATAATAAGTCATAGTATTGCATAATTATTAATTCAGAACATTGTGAGGATAATTATCATTTGAACATTCTAATGAAGATAGCTGGATAATTGAAATTTATATCCTTATTTTCTATTGGTTTTAATGTCTTTGGTTCTACTTAGCAGGCTTTTATTATTTTGCTATTTGTAAGCAATTTTGTATTTATTAATGAAAAAGTAGTGTTTTAAATTATAGTATTGATATTGTTTATTGATTATTTACTTCTAGGAAAGTAATATTTGTAGCTAAATGATGTTAGTCATGGAAAAGCAATGAGAATTGATTACTAAATCAGTGTGTTCATTGAAAACAGTTTGGTGATTATTACTCACCGTGTTTGTCACGAACAACATCGTTTATTTTAGCATTTCAGAGTTATATGAAATCTGAATTTATGATTTTTTTTTTTCATTTATAGTACTTGATGATTTACCAGAATTTAGTTTGGTTTGAAATTTGGTGTCCATTAGAAACGGTCTAGTGATTAATATTCATCATGTTTATGATGACTAATGCATTTTATTTTTGTATTTTGAGATCATGAAATTTGAATTTATGAATTTGATTGTCTTTCGTATGTTAAGTAGTACATGATTTTTTTGAATTTGATTGGCAGGCTTCGTTTAGCTTGCATTTTGGGGTTTTGAAACGTTTATTCATTATTTTCGGAGCTTTTAGTGTGTATTCGCACATGAATTTTTGAAAAACGGTCTATCGGCTCCGATTGTCATGAAACTCCAACGGTCCATCACAAATGAGCAAATAAGCGCCACTTATTCCTTATTCATGACCATCATCGCTTATTTTGCATTTTGAGGTCCAATAATATTTATTTATGTTTATTACAGCTTTTGATGTGTATTAGCACACATATTTTTTTGAAAAATAGTCAACCTTTTTCCATTAATACGGAACTCATCCGATCCATCACATATAAGCTAGTGAGCATTACTCATTATTTATTCATGACCAAGGTCGCCTATTTTGGTGTGTGTTACTCCACAAATTTTTTGAGATTTTATTGACCCACTCCGTTGGGCCCTAATTTTATCAAGCCCATCTTACAAGGCCTGACAATAAATATGCATTTTATTTTTTCGGTCGGCATCACTCTTTTTTACATATATGAGAATTTACGATTTTCAAGCTTTTCGGTATGTCTTAATCCACGGATTTCTCTAGATTTTATTGACCGACTTCTTTCGACCTAAAATTTTGTCAAGCCCACCTGACAAGGCATGGTGACGAGTACGCGTTTCATTTTCTCGGCCGACATCACTCCTTTTTGCATAAATATGAATTTATGATTTTCAAACTTTCCGTTGAGTGTTAGTCCACGAATTTCTCTACCGACTCCATTTGACCCCAAAATTCGTCAAGTCCACCTTACAAGGCTTTTTAACAAGTATAATTTCATTTTCTTCGCTAGCATCATTCTTTTTTGCATAAAGGAGAATTTACGATTTTCAACTTTTTCGGTGGGTTAGCTCACGAATTTCTTGAGATTTTATTGACCGATTCCATTTGACCTCAAATTTCATCAAGCCCACCCTACAAGGCCTGACAATAAGTACTCATTCTCTTTTCTTGGTTGGAATAACTCTTTTTTTTTGCATAAATGAATATTTGTGATTTTCAAGTTTTCGGTGAGTGTTAGTCTGCGGATATCTCGAGATTTCGTTAATCGACTTCGTTAGGCTCCAAATTTCTTCAAGCCCACCCTACAAGGCCTGACAATAAGTACGCATTTTACTTTCTTGGTCGTCATACCTCTTTTTTGCATAAATGAGAATTTACGATTTTCAAGCTTTTTGGTGTGTGTGAGTCCATAAATTTATCAAGATTTTATTGATCGACTCCATTTGACCTCAAATTTCTTCAAGCCTTCCCTGTAAGGCTTGGCAATAAGTATACAGTCTCTTTTCTTAGTCGGCATCACTCTTTTTTGCATAAAGGAAAATCTACGATTTTCAAGTTTTTCGGTGTGTATTAGTCCATGACTTTCTCGCGATTTTATTGACCAACTCACTAGACCTCAAATTTCTTCAAGCCCACCCTACAAGGCCTGACAATAAGTACGCAATCTATTTTCTTGATCGGCATCACTCTTTTTTGCATAAATGAGAATTTAAGATTTTCAAGCTTTACAGTGTGTGTTAGTGCACGAATATCTTGATATTTTATTGATTGACTTTGTTCGGCCCTAAATTTTGTCAAGCCCACCCTACAAGGCCTAACAATAAGTACGCGTTCTATTTTCTTTGTCGGTATCACTCTTTTTTGTATAAATGTGAATTTACGATTTTCATGTTTTTCGGTGTATATTAGTCCATGATTTTCTCGAGATTTTTCTAAAAGACTCCGTTCAACCCCAAATTTTGTCAAGCCCACACTACAAGGTTTAGCGATAAATACGTATGAGTACCATTTAATTTTCTTGGTCGACATCACTATTTTTCGCATAAATGAGAATTTATGATTTTCATGCTTTTAAGTGTATATTAGTCCGTGGTTTTCTCGAGATTTTTTTAAAAGACGCCTTTCAACCCCAAATTTTGTCAAGTCCACACTACAAGGTTTAGTGATGAGTACGTATAAGTACCATTTAATTTTCTTGGGTGGCCATAAGGGTAGCTTGTAGTTGGAGATTGGTAA
Organism: Datura wrightii; assembly: GCA_035772735.1. Lineage (NCBI taxonomy): Eukaryota > Viridiplantae > Streptophyta > Magnoliopsida > Solanales > Solanaceae > Datura > Datura wrightii. The sequence continues at coordinate 200,207,372 of JASDFA010000018.1, read as the reverse complement.
TTTCCAGCTACAAACACCCTTTTTTTCCCCCTCATAGTCCATTAGTGGGTAGTTCATTAATTTTTCGAGATTTTGTTGACCGATTTCGTTTGACCCTAAATTTTGTCAAGCCCACCGTACAAGACTTGGCAACAAGTACCATTTCATTTTCTTGGTTGCCATAACTTTTTTTGCATAAATGAGAATTTATGCTTTTCAAACTTTTCGGCGTGTGTTAGTCCACGAATTTCTCGAGATTTTGTTGACAGACTCTGTTTGTCCCCAAATTTTATCAAGCACTCGACAAGGCATTGCAAAAAGTGTACATTCTATTTTATTGGTCAGCATCACTCTTTTTTGCTTAAATGAGAATTTTTGATTTTCAAGAGTTTCGATGTGTGTTAGTCCACGAATATCGCAAGATTTTATTGACCGACTCTGTTCGGTCTCAAATTTTGTCAGACCCACCCTACAAGTCCTGGTAATGAGTATATTTTTCACTTTCTTGGCCGATATAATTCTTTTTTGCATAAATGAGAATTTACGATTTTTAAATTTTTTGGTGTGTTAGTTCATAGTTTTTCCGAGATTTTATTAACCGACTTTGTTCGGTCTAAATTTTGTGAAGCCCACACTACAAGGTTTGGAGATGAGTACATATGAGTACCATTTAATTTTTTTCGTCGGCATCACTCTTTTTTGCATAAATAAAAATTTATGACTTTCAAGCTTTTCGGTGTATGTTAGTCCACAGATTTCTTGATATTTTATTGAATGACTCCGTTTGACCCCAATTTTGTCAAGCCCACTCCACAAGGCCTGGCAATAAGTACCATTTCATTTTCTTGGCCGACATCACTCTTTCTTGCCTAAATTAGAATTTACGATTATCAAGTTTTTCAGTGTGTGTTAAGTCATTGATTTCTCGAGATTTTATTGACAGACTCTGAGTGGCCCCAAATTTTCTCAAGCGCACACTACAAGGCTTGTCAATAAGTACCATTTCATTTTCTTGGCCGATATGACTCTTTTTTACATAAATGAAAAATTACAAATTTCAAGCTTTTCGGTGTGTGTTAGTTCACGGATTTCTCGAGATTTTATCGACCGACTCTGTTTGACCCCAAATTTCTTCAAGCGCACCCTAAAAGGCCTGGAAATAAGTATGCATTCTATTTTTTTGGTCGGCATCATTCTTTTTTCCATAAATGAGAATTTACAATTTTCAACCTTTTCGGTGTGAATTAGTTCATGGCTTTCTCGAGATTTTTTTGGCCAACTTGTTTTGGTCCCAAAATTTTTCAACCGTGGTACAAGGTTTGGCGATAAGTACGTATTTTATTTTCTTGGTCTGCATCACTCTTTGCATAAATGAGAATTTACAATTTTGAAGCTTTTCGGTGTGTGTTAGTCCACGAATTTTTTAAAATTTTGTTGACCAACTCTTTTCGGTCCCAAATTTTTTCAAGCCCACCCTACAAGACTTGGCAATGAGTACCATTTCATTTTCTTGGCCGACATCATACTCTTTTGCATAAATTAGAATTTACGATTTTCAAACTTCTCATTGTGCATTAGTCAATGAATATCCCCAAATTTTATTGACTGACTCAGTTCAAGCTAAAATTTTTTCAAGCCCACCCTACAAGGCGTGGCGATGAGTAGTTTGAGTACCATTTTTTTTCTTGGCCGACATTACTCTTTTTTGCATAAATTAGAATTTACGATTTTCAAATTTTTCGGTGTGTGTTAGTTCATGATTTTCTCTAGATTTTATTGTCTGACTCTGTTCTGCCCCAATTTTTTTGAAGCCCACACTATAAGGTTTGCCGATGAGTACGTATGAGTACCATTTCATTTTCTTAGTCGGCATCATTCTATTTTACATAAATAAGAATTTATATTTTTCAAGCTTTTCGGTGTATGTTAGTATACAAATTTCTCGAGATTTTATTGACCAACTCCGTTTGACCCCAAATTTTTTAGCCCACCTTATAAGGCCTGGCAATAAGTACGCATTACATTTTCTTGATCGGCATCACTCTTTTTTGCATAAATGAGAATTTAGGATTTGAAAATTTTTTGGTGTGTGTTAGTTCACGAATTTGTCGAGATGTTATTGGCTGACTCCGTTTGACCCCAAATTTCTTCAAGCCCACCCTGCAAGGCATGCCAATAAGTATGCGTTCTATTTTCTTGGTCGACAATACTCTTTTTTTTTTATACATAAATGAGAATCTATGATTTTCAAGCTTTTCAGTGTGTTTAGTCCATGAATATCTGTAGATTTTATTGACCGACTCTGTTCGACTCCTAATTTTATCAAGCCTACCCTACAAGCTTGATGACGAGTACATTTTTCATTTTCTTGGCATACATCATTTTTTTTTTTTTGCATAAATGAGAATTTACGATTGTCAAGCTTTTCGGTGTGTGTTAGTCCATGGATTTCTCGAGATTTTATTAACCGACTCCGTTACCCCAAGTTTCTTTAAGCCCGCCCTACAAGGCCTAGAAAAAAGTACGCAGTCTATTTTCTTGGTCGGCATCACTCTTTTTTGCATAAATAAGAATTTACGATTTTCAAGTTTTTTGGTGTGTGTTAGTCCATGGCTTTCTCGAGATTTTGTTGATCAACTCGATTCGGCCCAAATTTAGTCAAGCCCACACTATAAGACTTGGTGACGAGTACATTTTTCATTTTCTTGGCCGACATCACTGTATTTTGAATAAATTAGAATTTCAAATTTTTAAGCATTTCGGTGTGTGTTAGTCCATTGCTTTCTTGAGATTTTATTGTATGACCCCGTTCGACCTCAAATTTTGTCAAGCCACACTACATGGTTTGTCGATGAGAACGTATGAGTACCATTTCATTTTCTTGACCGACATCACTCTTTTTTCGCATAAATGAGAATTTACGATTTTTAAGCTTTTCGGTATTTGTTAGTCCACGAATTTTTTGAGATTTTATTGACCAACTCCGTTCGGCCCTAAATTTTATCAAGCCCATCCTACAAGGCCTGACAATAAATACACATTCTATTTTCTTGGTCGGCATCATTCTTTTGCATAAATTAGAATTTAAGATTTTCAAATTTTTCGATGTGTGTTAGTCCATAGATTTCTCTAAATTTTATTGACCAACTTTTTGCGACCTCAAATTTTGTCAAGCCCACTTGATAAGGCATGGTGATGGGTACACATTCCATTTTTTTGGCCGACATCACTCCTTTTTGCATAAATGCGAATTTATGATTTTCAAACTTTTCGGTGAGTGTTAGTCCACGGATTTCTCGATATTTTATTGACCGACTCCATTTGACCCCAAAATTTTTTAAGTCCATCCTACAAGGCTTGGCAATAAGTACCATTTCATTTTTCGTCCGGCATCACTTTTTTGGCATAAAAGAGAATTTGTGATTTTCAAGTTTTTCGGTGTGTGTTAGTTCACGAATATCTCAAGATTTTATTGCCCGACTCTATTCGGCCTCAAGTTTTATCAAGCCCACCCTACAAGGCTTGGTGATGAGCACGTTTTTTCATTTTCTTGGCATACATCACTCTTTTTTGCAAAAATGAATATTTATTGATTTTAAAGCTTTCGGTGAGTGTTAGTCTACGGATTTATTGAGATTTTATTGACCGACTCCGTTAGGCCCCAAATTTTGTCAGGTCCACACTACAAGCCTTGGCAATAAGTATGCGTTCTATTTTCTTGGTCGGCATCACTCTATTTTGTATAAATGAGAATATATTATTTTCAAGCTTTTCGGTGTGTGCTAGTCCACAGATTTCTCAAGATTTTATTGACCGCTCTGTTCGGCCTCAAATTTTGTCAAGCCCACCTTAAAAGGCTTGGTGACGAGTACATTTTCCATTTTGTTGGTCGACATCACACTTTTTTGTATAAATAAGAATTTAAAATTTTCAAGCATTTCGATGTGTGTTAGTCATTGCTATCTTGAGATTTTATTGCCTGACTCCGTTCGGCCCCAACTTTTGTCAAGCCCAACTACAAGGTTTGACGACGAGTACGTATGAGTATCATTTCATTTTCTTGGCCGACATCACTCTTTTTTGCACAAATGAGAAGTTACGATTTTCAAGCTTTTTGATGTATGTTAGTCCACGAATTTTTTGGGATTTTATTGACCGGCTCCGTTCGACGCTAAAATTTATCCAGTCAATCCTACAAGGCCTGACAATAAATACGCATTCTATTTTCTTGGTCGGCATCACTCTTTTTGCATAAATGAGAAATTAATATTTTCAAGCTTTTCGGTGTGTGTTAGTCCACGGAATTCTCTATACTTTATTGACCGGCTCCTTTCGGCCTAATATTTTGTCAAGCCCACCTGACAAGGCATAGTGACAAGTACACATTTCATTCTCTTGGCTGACATCACTCCTTTTTGCATAAATGAAAATTTATGATTTTCAAACTTTTCGGTGTGTGTTAGTCCAAGGAATTGTCTATACTTTATTGACCGGCTCCTTTCGGCCTCAAATTTTGTCAAGCCCACCTGACAAGGCATAGTGACAAGTACACATTTTATTTTCTTGGCTGACATCACTCCTTTTTGCATAAATGAGAATTTATGATTTTCAAACTTTTGGGTGATATTAATCCACGGATTTCTCGAGATTTTGTTGACCGACTCCGCTTGGCCCAAAATTTTTTCAAGCGCACCCTACAAGGCTTGTCAATAAGTATGTGTCGTATTTCCTTGGTTGGCATCACTATTTTTTACATAAATGAGAATTTATGATTTTTAAGCTTTTCGGTGTATGTTAGTTCACGAATATTTTAAAATCTTATTGATTGACTCTTTTCGGCCTCAAATTTTGTCAAGCCCACCTGACAAGGCATAGTGACAAGTACACATTTCATTTTCTTGGCTGACATCACTCCTTTTTGCATAAATGAGAATTTATGATTTTCAAACTTTTCGGTGAGTATTAATCCACGGATTTCTCGAGATTTTGTTGATCGACTCCGCTTGGCCCAAAATTTTTTCAAACGCACCCTACAAGGCTTGTCAATAAGTATGTGTCGTATTTCTTTAGTTGGCATCACTATTTTTTACATAAATGAGAATTTATGATTTTTAAGTTTTTCGGTGTATGTTAGTTCACGAATATTTTAAAATCTTATTGATCGACTTTTTTCGGCCTCAAATTTTATCAAGCCCAGCCTACAAAGCTTGGTAACGAGTACGTTTTTTATTTTCTTGGCATACATCACTCTTTTTTGAGATAAATGAGAATTTACGATTTTCAAGTTGTTCAATGTGTGTTAGTCCACAAATTTCTCTAGATTTTATTGACCGATTCCATTAGGCGCCAAATTTCTTCAAGCCCACCCTATAGGACCTGGCAATAAGTAATCATTCTATTTTTTTGGTCGGCAACACTCTTTTTTTTATAAATGAAAATTTACGATTTTCAAGCTTTTCAGTATGTGTTAGTCCATGATTTTCTCGAGATTTTATTGATTGATTCTGTTCGATCCCAATTTTTTTCAAGCCCACCCTATAAGGCTTGGTGACGAGTACATTTTTTTTCTTAGCCGACATCTTTTTTTTTGCATAAATGAGAATTTATGATTTTTAAGCTTTTCGGTGTGTGTTAGTACATGATTTTTTCGAGATTTTATTTATCTACTCCGTTAGGTCCTAAATTTTGTCAAGCTCACACTACAAGGTTTTGTGAAGAGTACCTATTCTATTTTCTTGGCCGGCATCACTCTTTTTCTGTATAAATGAGAATTTATGATTTTAAAATTTTTGGTGTGTATTAGTCCATGAATTTCTCGATATTTTATTGACCGACTCTATTTGACCTCAAATTTCTTCAAGCCCACCCTACAAGGCCTGACAATAAGTACACATTCTATTTTCTTGGTCGGCATCACTCTTTTTTTTATAAATGAGAATTTACGATTTTCAAGGTTTTCGGTGTGTGTTAGTCCATGGCTTTCTTGAGATTTTATTGACCGCTCCGTTCGGCCCCAAATTTTTTCAAGCCCACACAACAAGGTTTGGCGATGAGTACATATTTTATTTTCTTGTTCGGCATCATTTTTTTTTTGCATAAATGAGAATTTACGATTTTCAAGTTTTTCGGTGTGTGCTAGTCCACGATTTCTCGAGATTTTGTTGACCAACTCCGTTCAGCCCCAAGTTTTGTCAAGCCCACCCTACAAGGCTTGGAAATGAGTACCATTTCATTTTGTTGGCAGGTATCACCCTTTTTTACATAAAGGAGAATTTACAATTTTTAAGCTTCTCGGTGTGTTAGTCCACAGATTTCTCAAGGTTTTATTGATCGATTGTTTGACCCAAATTTTGTCATGTCCATCCTACAAGGTCTGGCAATAAGTACACATTCTATTTTCTTGGTCGGCATCACTCTTTTTTTTACAAATGAGAACTTACGATTTTCAAGGTTTTCGGTGTGTGTTAGTCCAGTGCTTTCTTGAGATTTTATTGACCGACTCCGTTCGGCCCCAAATTTTTTCAAGCCCACACTACAAGGTTTGGCGATGAGTACATATTTTATTTTCTTGTTCGGCATCACTCTTTTTTTGCATAAATGAGAATTTACGATTTTTAAGTTTTTCGGTGTGTGTTAGTCCACGAATTTCTCGATATTTTATTGACCGACTCCGTTCAACCCTAAGTTTGTCAAGCCCAACCTACAAGGCTTGAAAATGAGTACCATTTCATTTTTTGGGCAGGCATCACCCTTTTTTGTATAAATGAGAATTTACAATTTTTAAGCTTCTCGGTGTGTGTTTTTATTGATCGATCGTTTGACCCAAATTTTGTCATGTCCACCCCATAAGGCCCGACAATAAGTAAACATTCTATTTTCTTGGTCGGCATCACTATGTTTTTGCATAAATGAGAATTTATGATTTTCAAGCTTTCGGTGTATGTTAGTCCATGGATTTCTCCACATTTTATTGTCCGTATCTATTTTACATCAAATTTCTTCAAGCGCACCTTACAAGGCCTGACAACAAGTACAAATTCTATTTTCTTGGTCGGCACCACTCTTTTTTGCATAAATAAGAATTTACGATTTTCAAGCTTTTCGGTGTGTGTTAGTCTTGGCTTTATTGAGATTTTATCGACCAACTTCATTCGACCCCAAATTTTGTCAAGCCCACACTACAAGGTTTGGCGATGAGTACGTATTTCATTTTATTATTCCACATTACTCTTTTTTGCATAAATGAGAATTTACAATTTTTAAGTTTTTTGGTGTGTGTTAGTCCACGGATTTATCGAGATTTTGTTGATCGACTTTGTTCAGCCCCAAGTTTTGTCAAGCCCACCCTACAAGGCTTGGCAATGAATACTATTTCATTTTCTTGGCAGTCATCACTCTTTTTTGTATAAATAAGAATTTATAATTTTCAAGCTCTCGGTGTGTGTTAGTCCACGGATTTCTCAAGATTTTATTGACCGACCGTTTCATTCCATATTTTCTCAAGCCCACCTTACAAGGCCTGGCAATAAGTACGCATTCTCTTTTCTTGGTCAGCATCACTATTTTTTGTATAAATGAGAATTTGTAATTTTCATGCTTTTCGGTGTGTGTTAGTCCATGAATATCTCGAGATTTTATTAATCGACTCTGTTCGGCCTCAAATTTTGTCAAGCCCTCCTTACAAGGCGTGGTGACGAGTACGTGTTCCATTAACTTGGCCGACATCACTCTTTTTTGCATAAATAAGAATTTAAGATTTTCAAGATTTTCGGTGTGTGTTAGTCAATGGTTTTCTCGAGATTTTATTGACCGACTCCGATCGGCCCACGAATTTTGTCAAGCCCACACTACAAGGTTTGGCGATGAATACATACGAGTACCATTTTATTTTCTTCTCTGGCAACACTCTTTTTTCCATAAATGAGAATTTAGGATTTTTATACTTTTCGGTATGGTAGGATTTCTTGAGATTTTATTGACCGACACCGTTTGGCCCTAAATTATTTCAAGCCCACTCTACAAGACTTGGAAATAAGTACCATTTCATTTTTCGGCCGGCATCACTCTTTTTTGCATAAATGAGAATTTATAATTTTCAAACTTTTCGGTGTGTGTTAGTCCACGGATTTCTTGAGATTTTATTGACCGACTCCATTTGACCCCAAAATTTATCAAGCCCACCCTACAAGGCGAGACAATAAGTCCGAATTCTATTTTCTTGATCGTCATCGCTCTTTTTTGCATAAATGAGAATTTGCGATTTTCAAGCTTTTTTGTGTGTTAGTCCAAGGATATCTCTAGATTTTATTGACCGACTCCGTTCGGTCCCAAATTTTGTCAAGCCCACCCTACAAGGCTTGTTGACAAGTTCACATTTCATTTTCTTAGTTGGCATCACTCTTTTTGCTTAAATGAAAATATACGATTTTCAAGATTTTCGAAGTGTGTTCGTCCATAGATTTCTCGAGATTTTATTGGCCGACTTCGTTCGGCCCCAAATTTTTTCAAGCCTATCCTCAAGGCTTGGCGATGAATATCATTTCATTTTCTTAGCCGACATCTTCTTCTTTTTGCATAAATGAGAATTTACAATTTTTAGGTTTTTCAGTGTGTGTTAGTCCATGGATTTCTCGAGATTTTATTGATCGACTCCATTCGGCCTCAAATTTTGTCAACCCATACTACAAGGTCTGCGATGAGTACGTATTACATTTTCTTGACCGGCATCACTCTTTTTTGCATAAATGAGAATTTACAATTTTCAAGTTTTTCAGTGTGTGTTAGTCCACGGATATCTCGAGATTTTATTGACCGACTCGGTTCAGCCCTAAATTTTTTCAAGCCCATCCTATAAGGCTTGGTGACGAGTACGTTTTTCATTTTCTTGGCTGACGTCACTCTTTTTTGCATAAAAGAGAATTTACAATTTTCAAGCTTTTCGGTGTGAGTTAGTTTGTGTCTTTATCGAAATTTTATTAACCGACTTCGTTCGACCCCAAATTTCGTCAAGCCCACACTACTAGGTTTCGTGATGAGTACGTATGAGTACCATTTCATTTTCTTGGCCGACATCATATTTTTTTACATTAATGAGAATTTAAGATTTTCAAGCTTTCGGTGTGTGTTAGTCCACGGATTTCTCGAGATTTTATTGATCTACTCCGTTTGGCTCCAAATTTTTTCAAGACCACCCTACATGGCTTAGCAATAAATACTATTTCATTTTCTTGGCCAACATCACTCTTTTTTGCATAAATGAGAATTTACAATTTTCAAGCTTTTCGATGTGTGTTAATCCACGGATTTCTCGAGATTTTATTAACCGATTCCGTTTGAGCCCAAATTTTGTCATGCCCACCCTACAAGGCCTAGCAATAAGTACGCATTCTATTTTCTTGATCGACATCACTCTTTTTTACATAAATAAGAATTTATGATTTTCAAGTTTTTCGGTGTGTATTAGTCCACGGATATCTCAATATTTTATTGACCGACTTTGTTTGGCCCCCAATTTTGTCAAGCCTACCCTACAAGGCTTTGCGATGAGTACCATTTCATTTTCTTAGCCGACATCATTTTTTTTTTTTTTGCATAAATGAGAATTTACGATTTTTAAATTTTTCAGTGTGTTGTTACTCTATGAATTTCTTGAGATTTGAATAAGGAATGAGTATCGCTCACTATCTCATTTGTGATGGATAGTCGAGTTTCATAACAATTGAAGTCGGTTGACCGTTTTTCAGAATCTTTAATCCTTCTTAGTATGTACATTTTTGGGTCATTCGTAAATGCTTTTTGTTTTTGTGGTGGTCTTTAATTTTTGCCCCTCGAATTTGTGGTCTTTAAGTTTTACCCTTCGACACTTTAAGTGACAACAAAATAGTCAAAATGCCCTTAACAGGAAAAAGTAAATCACAAAGCAAGATTAAATTCACAAGGCATAAGTTTGTGCCAAAATTAAATATATATTTCACAAGGCAGGAGTTCATAGGCAAAAAAAAAAATCGCAAGACATAAATTTTTGCAGAAATTATAACTTTATGGATAATTTCACAACATAAGTTCATAAAGCAATATTTCATAAGACACAAAAAAAAAATTGCAAGCCATAACTTTTTGCCCGCAGAGAACATAAGGCATAACATAAATTATGCATTGGGCACAAGTTCAGTAGAAAATTTGCGTTTGCAGGTAAAAGTTCATGCAACTGAACTTATGTCTTGGGCAGAAGTTCGTGAACTTGTGCTTTTTAGGGCTAATCTATGCCTTGTAATTTTTTTTAAAACAAATATTAGGGACATTTTATCCCATTTTTAATACTTAAAATACCAAAGGGCAAAAATTAAAAACCACCAATTTGAAAAGCAAAAATTAAAGAACAACCCAAAATAGAGACAATCGACACAAGAACTTGTACATCTTTGCTTAAACACACGAATTTTTAAGTGTTAGTCTTTTCCATTTAATCAACAATACAACTGATGAAGAGACCAAAAGAAATGAGGATAAATGAGTTGACAGAAAAGTTAACATCAAGAATTTTTCCAATTCCTTTGGAAGATAACATACTTAAAAGTTGACTAAAAAAAGAGGACAAAAACCATTCCATTAGAAAGAGAATCCGGATCTCTGCTATACTTCATACAAGGGTTCCAAACCTGTAACTCGGGCAAGAGAGAGATTAACTAATACAACCCACATCCTAATACACTACAATTCTATTTTTGGAACAAATAATAATTTCACTAGCCTTCCCAACATTCTTCTCCGCAAAAAGAATTATGCCTGCACATTCTGCACCAGAGATAATTGCAGCCATTAACCAAGTCAGCCGTTCAATTTAGCCCCATAAATTATATGATACAAGAGGCTTGATCTCATTTCAGATACGCTATTCAAGACTTGTTCTTGAATTTTGGCTTCTATTACCAATCATTCCCCACTTCTTAATGGATAGACTCACCGAACAAACAACTCTCAACTCAGCTTACCGTGATTACTATTTTGATTTAACTGCAACCCATTTTTTCCACCGGTGGAAGAGTTATATGCCAAGGCTGGTATTGTAGTGAATCCATTCTCTTTAATTGATCCGTCTTCAGAAGCAGAAATAATGGCTCTTTCCGATGAACTCACAGGTGACTCTTCTGGAGCCACCGGCTCTATTTGTGTCTGTTGCTTCTGTAATAATTCCATACGCCTCAAAGATGGCACATCTCCATCACAGTACCTGCGCCACATACTCCTATATGTTGACTCGATATTTCGTGTGAATTTTTCCCCATCACAAAGTGGTGATTTTGACATCAGTTCTCGAAGACTCATTCTCAAGTTTGATAGAGATGTAACATCTGAAGCCAACTGTATAGCCGACTCAATGTACTCATCTTCATTCCTCGCCACAAGCTTTTGTAACCCTAAAATGTAAAATTGCCCACAATTGTACAAAGTGTTAGAACAAACTTTGGATATTCCCCTTTTAACTTATTTCACAAGGTCAACCTTTTCTTCTGAGATTTTGCATCTCGTTTTTGGACATTATACTTTCATCAATTGGCAAATGCAAGCACAAGAGCTCATAAAACTCGGGGATATAATAAGAGTAAGAACAATGGAGAACATACTTACCGACTGTCTTAAGAAGACTCACACCAACATTGTGAGCGTGTACGGAACCTCCCATAGTGACACAAGGAACTCCCATGTATAGTGATTCACATGTGGTGGTTGTTCCAGCATAAGGAAAAGTATCCAAGCTACAAAAGGAGGTCTATTAGTTTCTTAAGGAACAGAGATCTATCAAATACAAAATGTTTCTGCAGCTTCCATGACGAGATATGTTGTGACTTACTGTTGACAGTCTAGCAGCAAATTTGTATGTTCATAGTTAATAACGCAAAGTTCTTGTACAAACTGTTTACATGTTTCTTGTTCGATTCAGACCCTATTACTTGTTTCTGTTTCAATTCAACCCCAGCTTTTTAGTTAATTGATTGATTCTGCCCTTGTTCGATTCTGCTCTTGTTCCTTGCTCTTGTGCGTATTGTTTTCTAGTTTCTTGTCACAACTGTTTTAGTTCTTGATTGATTCTGTCTGCGCTAGTTTCTTGTTTAGCTCGGTTATTTTGTTAGGTGGTTTAGTTTTCCATCCTTTATTTTGACTCTTTGTTGTCCTAGTGTAAGCATAGTTTTTCCAAACTGAAAGCATGGGACCGAAATGTTTCGGGGAATTATCCTAGTGTAAGCATAGTAAACCTACATTACAGCAGTTTCTAGTGTATTGTGGCTTTGGTAAATGATGGTAGAGTAAAGTGGTGTTCTCGGGTGGGACTGGGGGTGGGGGCCAAGGGTGGCAAGGGAACCGCTAGGCTGAGAGTTGGGTCTTGGAACATAGGGTTTTTGACGGGAAAGTCTATAGAGTTGGTGACGATTCTCAAGAAGAGGAAGATCTAACATAGTTTGGGCCGAGAAGACCAAATAGGTGGATACTAAGGCTAGAGATGTAGATGGGTTTAAATTATGGTACTCGAGAGGCTTGAAGATTAGGAATGGAGTTGGCATTTTAGTAGATACGAAACTCAAGGAGCTAATGGTAGAGGCTAGAAGGGTGAACAACCAAATGATAGTGATTAAGCTAGTCATTGGAGGACTTACCTTGAACGTGATTAGTACATATGCACCACAAGCGGGCTTGGACAAGCAGGATAAAAAGCGATTTTGGAAGAAGTTGGACGAGGTTGTGAGGGGCATCCCGCACGCCAAAAACTTTTCATAGGAGGAAATTTCAATGGCCACATCGGGACAACATCTAAAGGTTATGACAATGTTCATGGCGGTTTTGGTTTTGGGATAAAAGCGAAGATGTGTCGCTTTTGGACTTTGTGAAACTTTTGATCTGATGATATCTAATTCGAGTTTCCCGAAGGAGGATCACTTGATGGCCTTCCGTAGTACGATGGAAGAGACTCAGATAGATTACTTACTCCTTAGAAAGTGAGATAGAAGTTCATGTAAGGAGGGCAAGGTTATCCAAAGTGAGCATCTTAAAATCCAACATAAGCTCTTAGTAATGGATTTAGAGATTACGACGAAGAGGATATTATATGATCTATTGAGGATCAAGTCGAGCAATCTGACTACTGCCAAAGTTGATGGTGATGGGGGCTTGGGAGAGTAGTGGGCATGCTAGTAGTATGTGGGGTAGGACAGATAATTGCATTGCATTAGCAAAGTAGCTAAAGAGGTGTTGAGAGTCTCGAGAGGTTATGCTAGTAAACATCGATGGGATTGGTGGAGTGAAGCGGTCCAAGATAAAGTGGAAGCCAAGAAGGTTGCCTACATAGAGTTGGGGGAGAGAACAGACGAAAAAGCGACTAAGAAGGAAGCGAAGTTAGCGGTTACAACAGCTAAAACGGCACAATTTAAACGCTTGCATGAAGAACTTCAGGACAAAGGTAGGGATAAGAGGGGGACAGGAATATTGTACTGGGTGAACTAGAGCCCTCTGAGGATTGTCAAGATGTCGAGTATTGTAGGGATATCAAGTTTGAGGAGGTTAAAGAGGTTATTCGTAAAATGAGAAGAGAGAGGGCGACCGAATCAAACAAGATCATAGTGGATTTATGGAAAGTGTGAGTATAACGGGTATGGAATAGCTAACTCAGTTGTTTAACCTCATTTTTAGGACATCTAAAATGTCTGAAGAATGGAGGTGGAGTACAATGATCCCATTGCATAAAAAAGTTGATTTTTAACATTGCAATAACTGTATGCACCCAAGAGTGTGGCCTAGTGATCAATGAAGTGGGTGAGAACCATGAGGTCTCATGTTTAAACCTTAGCAGAGATAAAATATTAGGTGATTTCCTCCCATCTTTCCTAACCTTGGTGGACAGAGTTACCTGGTGCCTGTTGCTGGTGGGAGGTGACAGGTATTCTGTGGAATAAGTCGAGGTGCACGCAAGGTGGTCAAGACACCACGGTTATTAAAAAAGAATTGCAATAACTGTAGGGTATCAAACTACTAAGCCACACTATGGAAGTTTGGGAGAGGATGGTAGAGATGAGGATGAAGGGAGCCCGGAGAACCAATTTGAATTTATGTCAGGGGTGTCCGACTAAATTAATTCATCTCATAAGAAGATTGATGGAGCGGTTTAGGGAGAGAAAGGGGGATTTACATATCATGTTCATTGACCTGTAAAAGCTTACGATAAAGTCCCGGGGGGATAGGGGTGGTTCATTGGAGATGTTTGGTGGCTAAAGGTGTACATGTAGCTTATATTAGCACAATTGAGGACATGTAAGATGGATCCAGGACCCGTGTGAGGACAGTAGGAGGAAGACTCGAATCACGTCCCCATCATGAAAGGATTGCACGGTTGCATTAGGGATCGGCGCTTAACCCTTTTTATTTGCCTTGGTAATGGATGTACTAACACGGCATATTTGAGGAGAGATGTCATGGTGTATGCTATTTGCAGATGACATAGTTTTGATTGACGAGACGTGCGACAGGTTGAGCAGGACTAAGACAGAATATTTGGAGAGTAAGTTTAGTGACGTAACACACATGGCAGATGTGGAAGTAAGGATTGAGACACAAGTCACCCCCAAGAAAAGAAATTTTAAGTATCCGCGGTCAATAATCTAAGGAAAATTGGGAGATTGATAATGATGTCACATCACATTGGAGCAGGGTGGATGAAATGAAAGCTCGCATCCGATGTCTTGTGTAATAAGAATATGCCGCCAAGTCTTAATTGTAAGTTCTATAAAGTAGTGATCAGACCAGCTATATTGTATGGGGCAGAGTATTGCCCGGTCAAAAACTCGCATGTCCAGAAGTTGGGAGTAGCGAAAATGAAGATGTTGAGATAGATGTGTGGGCATACTAAGAGATATAGAATAAGGAACGAAGCTATTCAGGACAAGGTGGAGTGGTCTCCGTGTTGGACAAGATGAGGGAGGCGAGACTACGATAGTTTCGGGCATGTAAAGAGAAGATGCACGGCTACCCCATGAGGAGGTGTGAAAGGTTTGGTATAGCGAGTATTAGGAGAAGTAGAGGTAAGTCGAAGAAGTCTTGAGGAGAGGTTATTAGACGAGACATGACTAACCTGCAACTCACTGAGGACATAACCCTAGATAGGAAGTATGGTTGTTTTCTTTGCTTCAATTATCGTATTATTTTTTCGTTGCTACTGTTCTTTTCAGCATGCTTTCTTCGACTATGTTTGCTTTATACTTGTTTATTATATGCTTTACTTGAGCCGAGAATCTATCGGAAAAAGTCTCTCTACCTTCACAAGGCAAGGGTAAGGTTGCATACACCCACCTCTGATTCCACATGTGGAATTATACTGGGTATATTGTTATAGTTAATAACGCAAAGAAATAGTTGTTGTTCAGTTAAGAAAACAGTAGTAAACAAAGGGATCGTGACCTTTCATTTAGAATTTCATTGCAACGATTACTTGAAATAGCATGGCAGTGAAAAATATAGAAACTTGAACAATTTACAGAAGCAAATTGATCAATCACAACCTATGAGCAAGATGAGAAGAGCATATGCATGCTATGGGTGCCCAACCCCCTTAAAAATATATTCTAGGAAGAAAGAAGAGAAATGGAGATAGTAATAGCATCGTATTCTTTGTGTATCTTCAAACCGAAGCTTGATACCCCATAAAAGTTTGGAAGTGGAACTAAAAAGATAGCCTTTTTAACAATTTACAAATGAAATCAAAAGCTTACACAGATTAAGAATATAAGAAGGCCACATGAGCAAAGGCATTACCTAATGTCCATGAGGGAGTATGCTTGCATATGATCATGATTTAGAAGGATTAATGGCAAAAGATCAACTCTCTGTGGCTCCAATCCCAACTGCTCTAGAATAGAAAGGAATCTCTGCCTCACACTATCACAACAGAAAGGCTTGCACTTAACAATTAGCCGAGAATGTGGAACTGCAGATAGAATTCTTGCCCAAACTTGCAGAACTTTAGGCGTTATCTGTATTGAAAGCAAGTTAGTTAGAATAAAGGGAGGAAGAACAACAGAATGCTACCAATGAATACAGTTACACTTTAAAAAGCACGAAACAATCCCTCCAGTCCACCACATACTTCTCAATGACACTTGGTTCCAGATTAATACCTTAGCAAGATTGTTGAAGCTACCAAATGTAACAAAGCCATTGGATAAAGCAGGTGCTGGACACACTGGCCCAGCTTCAGGAGAGGGTGTATAACAAAGAAAGCTATTCGGCAATCGGACTAACTCTTCCACATGTCTGCCAATAAAATTGAAAGGATTAGCTACAAGATAGTCATGAGATCCAACTTGGTAAGGTCAACATGAAAAAACCTTTCTCCCACTTACTTCTGTTTTGTGTTGGGAGGGTCAGCCATAGCATCAGTGATTCTATAATCGATCGTGGGCAAACCAGTTGTGTTAGGGTATCCAATCCAAGTCACCTAGCAGAAGAAACATATAGAATCATGAGACGGCACAATAACAGCATAGAAGTTCCACCATAGCAAGTAGATTAGTTAAGACTTCATTATAGCAGTGAAGCTTGATAATTAGAAGTATAAGCATGTTTTCGGAGAATATTGGGAGTGGGAAATTTTCCATATGATGTTCAATAAGAGTGGTTGAATTAGCATAAAACCAAGATGACACAGTAGAATGAACTAACTTCCCCATTTCGGAAAAGTTTCACCTTTGGCTTCAGATGTCTTTATGAACTAATTAATTAACCAATTTCAAATGAAAATTTTGAGTTGACAGGCAATTTCTGGACAGACGTTCTATAACAATTCCAACTCTCCCATTTGATTCTCCTAGTAACACTGTTACCATATATCTTAGAACAAAATCGTCGTATGATCAGCGAATGTAAAGTATGTATTTTTCCTTCGTACTCGATAAGACCCACAATTTGAATCATACGAAACTATTGGGCTAGAATGGTCGAAAATCACTCCAACATAATTCGGAATGAGATCGAATGCATATACAGTCGTGACTCTGTTTTCATGATGCACACCAATCTCCAAACCTTCTTTAGAAATATGAACTTGGCAATAGCAACACATGCTACACATCTATCTCTATTGGTCAAAGCTCTTGGAAGCATAAAAGTCGAGAAAAGATGAGAGAGATATTCCCTTGGGATTATTAATAAGCCTAGTAAAGGAAAAAGAACAGAAGAACCACCAAATTCCAGTTTCTCATTTTATGCAAGTCCAGCATAACCATTCCCCGGAAAAAATATATCAAAAAAAAAATAAAATGAAAGACCAGATCTTTCCCTTAAAAGCCAGACATATTTCATGTGATGCAGTTGAGCCTCAGTCAAAGCAGCAATATCGAAATCGGAAACAACCAAGTTTAGGACATAAGCTAAAGATTACCTGTACAGGCGCAGGTCGGCAAGCCATGGTTCCCAGTTTATTATTTGCAGTGTGGCCTGTAAGTTCAACCATGATATCAACTTTATCTTCTCTGATCATGCTGGATACCTTTTTCTCATCAATCCCGTAGATATCCCTCCAGACACCACCCTTTTTCAAGACTTTGTCCCTAAACCTGTTTGTTTTTGCATCTGCCTGCAATCCCAAACAAACCCGTACAAGAGCATGTCTTAGTGATTTTGCCCAAAGAATGCCTTAATGATATAATCCGAACAGAAAACCAAAAGCTGTCGTAAAACAAAGACAAATGAGGGATTAGGGACTGAAAAGAATACCTTTACAACAGCTGAATAAACCACCACCTTGTAGTTTGTGTAGTCATGATAGGCAAGTGGTGCTTCGATGAAGTATGAAACAGAGTGAGTAAAATAATCAGGCGAGACATATCCAATCACAAGTGGCCTCTCCGGGACTTTTGAGTTGTCCCATGAAGTGTACTGTGGATATAATTTCATAAAACGCCGACCCCAGTCTCTGTATTCATGCAACTTACAGTCAGGATAGGCACCAACAGATCGAAACAGAATCATATAAAACCAAATATACAGCCAACTATAGGTACATGTATATTACTAATCGTAATGACAAAGGCCACCTGAAACTTTTTTCCATTATCTTTAATGATGTCATAAATGGGATTTTGGGGAAGTCCTATTCATCCAAACAGCAAGTGACGAAAGGGAAAAACAGGAATATTACATTGTCATGGTTAGGTTCAGGACACATCAAGTAGTAGAAAAACTCAAAGAAAACCTTCTTGTCCATAATCTTCTAAATTTTGTAAAAGTTGGTACACGATGGCCCACTTCTGCCAAAAATCCTCACTTCCTGACTAATCCAGAAACATGGAAGGCCAAACACTTGCTGGGGGGAACTTGTTACCTTATTTCCCTTGAAAGTTATAGCAGGTCACGAATAAATGCTAACATCAGCAGAGCTAATGAGAAATTTAAGGGCAGGTGAGCTTTATTGTGAAACTTGGGAAATTCAACCTCCAAATGTTAAGATCATTGAGCCTTCTCCAGCTACTTCTTTTTCCTCTATTCCAATCACCCTTTTTCCAGGTAGACAGGAAGATATCCACTAGGTAATCAGTGAGGTTATTTTGCATCACCATTGGAACAAAAGTTGGCAAACCCCCAGGGCTTAGCTTAAGTGGCAAAGGTTGAGGAACTTGTAACTTAGGTCACAGGTTTGAGCCCTGTGTCATGCAAACTAAGCCTGGTATTTTAAGTAGAGAAGGGTAGAAGGGAGGCCCCATTATCCTGAGTTTCGAAGGCTGTCATAGGTGCCCAAGGGTTGGCTCAGACAAATTTCTTGGTCATAAAAAAGGGGGCCCCCGGCTCATTTTTATCATTAAAGCTATTCCTACCTATGTTTAGAATCATATTATATTGACACTCGACCTAGTGGATGAAATGGAGAGTCCATATAACATAGGATTAGAGTTCTACTGCTAGCACTGGCGTCCCCCAGTGTATAGATAGGAAGAGACTGATGTTCGAACAATTACAAGAAGTTGAAAAGATGAGAATTCTGAGGTTTAACTCTCCTACCTAATGAAACTTCTGATTGATCTCATGAAAATGGATTGAAAAGAGGTTTCTATGGGCACAAGAACCATAGGCACATAGTGTCGCAAAGGGGAAAGTTGATACCTATAAAGCAGACTACAATAAAAGTTCCCATGTCCATGTTAGGCACCATATTGTACATATCCCACATCAACATCAAGATTATAAAGAAAACATGACTGACCACATTTTTTTTTGATGAGTATGATTGACCACATATACACTATTCTTTTTAATGCGCAATCATAGGAAACTCATATGTCAGTCATGTCCTTAAAATACAGTTGTTATTAGTATTATGCTATTGGCGTTCTCTTTGATAAAAATCTCATATGGCTATCGTTCTTAGTATTATGCCTATTGGCAATCTTCTGTGCAAAGAAGACTTTCCAACTTCTTCCTTACTCTCTCGGCCTGCACATCATACTTTCTTTATCCTCTTTCCTCACTGGTTAGTCTCTCCCTTGTCTCCCATGTTTGGGTAGCATTTGCAGCATGATATATTATACAATAGACCCCACAAGAAAGATGTAAATAAAACCTGTGAGCCTCATATAACTTGTCATCAGTTCCTTCATTGATGTAGTTCATGGCAAGTAACCGGTTCTGCAGAACACAAAAATAAAGATGCATGAGACAAGGTATAGCAAATCCAAAAACTTCTAAATGAAGATTCAAAAAGTTGCCATCTCATTTTGTTCAAGTAAAAAATTCCCATCGCATGTGCATAATAAGCCAGGAGACTATCAAGACATTGTTTCACTTTCAAATATGTTCCATTCCGAACTTCTCATTTTTGTCTTAAAGGACTTGAAATATAACAGTCTATCCTATCCGACAATTATTTTTTTTTTTATTTTGAGAAAAAAATATATAGGATTAGTAAATGCTAGCTAAACATCCATCAAAAGTAGCATCTAACAATCGAATTCATTTATTGTTACAATTATTCTAAAGACAAGTATTGATATCAAAAGAAGGGTCTTGCAGAAAAAGTCAAGAGTTCCAATATCATAAGAGAATAGGCATTACCTGGCCTGCATTTCGGGAATCAGGATCTATCTTGAGGCACTGCTCATATGCTTCAATGGCCAGAGATATATTGCCTGCATCCCTGTAAAGAACTCCTGTACAATTCCAAACAAATAGTTGACTATCCCATTAACCAAAGGAGTGCTACCTAGACAGCTTCAACCGAATAGGATGAATAAATCTTCAAGGATTTAAAATAGACATCTTCAAGGTTAATCACTTTCCAAAACTAAATGGATTACTTTGACAACTGTGAGAAATCATAAACGACCTAAAAGTTGGCCCTAACACTTTGGAAGAACTTATTAATAAAATTGGATGGCTTTATGAGAAATTTGTGGATGATAACATCAGAAAAATGGAAACAGAAAATTCCACAAAATACAGGGACAAGGAAGCAGTTACATTATAAATCACTGAATTAATGTTCTAGAGGAAGTAACACCATAACAACCTAAAGACAACCGAGATAGTTAACTTTCTTCTTTTTCTCTTCCTTTTTTTTTTTTTTTGAGAGGGGCTAGGCTGAGCAAACAATATACATAAACTGGGATAAGAAAGGGATAGACATGAGATGCATAGAGAACAAGAACAGACCCTAAGTTTACACACATAAAAGCGAGGTGGAAATAAGGACCTAAATTATTATATGCCTCTGCATATGTTGGGTTTGCAATGATAGCTTTCTCAATCATGCTAGCAGCAGCATCCATTTTACCCTGCGAGCAATCAAGAAAGATGCTACTAATGACAGGACATAATAATGTTACAAAGACACTAGTAGATATCAATCGATATTCACCTGAACCGTGTAAACTACTCCGAGATTGTTTAATGACTGAGAGAAGCTTGGTTTGATTGACAAAGCCATCTGTGAAACATGCAATCACAAATTGAATAAAATATACATCTCCTCAGCCAACCTAAATATAAAAAAACACACGTAAGATACTTGCCTGATAACATTCCACTGCTTTATCAAGGTTGTCCCTATCCTTGTATATCACTCCCAAATTGTTACATGCTTCAGCACAATGAGGATTAAAGTGGAAAGCAAGTTCATAAAACACAATAGCCTGCATGTGAAAATAAATCATCAACACCTTTACAATAGAAGCAACAAGAATAGGTTTCTCATCCACGAGAAGAAATGAATAACAAGAGTGGAACGAGGGAAAAAAAAAGTGATGTGGAAAGGAACTGAAAACTAAACACTAGAGGCAGTATGCATGTATATACTCCTTATGTCCCATTTCAGTGGCCTTGTTTGACTAGGCATAGTTTAATAGACTTTTGAAAGTGGTCTAAGACAAGAAATAGACATTTGTGTCTATAAATCATCTCATTAATGGGAAAGTGGACATTTTAAAGTTAAATGATTTCTAAATATAAAAAGTGGTCATTCTATTTGGGACAGACTGAAAAGAGAAGTGTGCCACATAAATTGGGACAGAGGGAATAGTAGAGTATGAACCTCAGCCATTGGGGGCTGCACAAACAAGCGCAATCCCTGAAAAAATGTGGCTCTTCAATGTTGAACTAAATACCCCACAAAACTAACCAACAACCTGACAGTTGATAACTCAACAATCCTATTACTCATTATGCTACAGCCCTTACGTCAACTGCAAGAGCAAATATTATTCTATGTTGTCATAAGCGGAGGGCCTTGAGCACAAAATTACCATGTCAAATTTCAGCATTTCACCATAGGCAACACCCAGATTATACATTGCATCAGCATAGTGCCAGTTATAGCAAAGAGCTTTCTTGTAATATGCCACACCTTGGTTGATGTCCCCTTCCAATTTAACCTGAATAGAAGAACCAAGAATTCATAAGCATGAAGAGATTTCGGCAGTTCTAGAAGAATTGACCTAAGAAACCAGAAAAGTTCTTACTTTATTATATTTTTTTTTTGGAAGAAAAAGGCTCTAATTTGTTAAAACTGCTAATAAAAGATAAGAACAGGTGTATGTCTTCTAATTTGTTCCCTTGACAATGTGATAATGCTTATATAAACTCAAGGTAACCTCCCTTTTTTTCATATGGGTTGGAGGCGGGGAGTTGTCAATTGGAAACTTCTTATGCTGCTTAACCAAAATTTCAGTCTTCATAGTAAGGCTGTCAAATTGGATGGGACAGCTCAGTCCCGGATAGTATAAGGGGGACTGGCTTTAGGGGTAAGGGGACGGGGGATGAAGCGGGTCAGAAGTGTGGTGCCAGGAGTCCTGGCCCGGTCCAAACCGGTCAGTTCAGAAAAAAATTGTTGGGAGTTGTTGCCCAACAGCTATTTTGACCCAAACGACTATTTACCCCCCCCCCCCCCAATACACAAACAAACCCTACCCCCAAACTTTTATTTTAACCCCCAAGTTTATTAAATTACACTTTTGGCCTATTTTTTAAACTATAAATACCCTTCCATCCTTCTTTCATTTTCCTGCAATTCTCTTACTCTCTCCAAATTTGTTAGTTATCTAAGTGCTATCAAGTTCTTTTTATGAATTGTTTATTATTTGGAGCAACTTTCAAGCTTCCAGTTTCAACATTTATCTACGGCTTACAGTGATAATTGTCTGCGTATATCAGACGTTTGGTACACTTGTTTCATCTTTTAATTTCTTTAATTTTTGCATTTAATTTATTTTATTCCAATTAAATTTCATATTCAATATTACTATACTTTTTAAATTATGGCTCCTAAAAAAGTATTAGGCATGACTATTCCTTCACTCCCATTTATCGGAAAAAGTAGTAAAGGGTGCATGTTGATGAAACTCCCTGGACCCAACAACCCGGCTTTCATAATACGAAGGATTTATTAGATAATGAAACCTTAGAAAAAGTCTATGAGAATCTTGACGAACAACAAATGGAAGAATCAAGAGAAGATGAAGAATTAGAAGAACAAGAATTAGACGAAACACCAATCAGTCCAATTACTGAAGCTCCAACTCAGTCTGGAGCTGATCTTTCCCCTGTACCTCTTACTAGGGGTTAGACTATTGTGCAACGGCACAGAAAGTCACTTGTATGGCTATTTATGACTCTTTGAAGACAACTTTTGTCACATGTAACAAATGTAAGAAAAGATTTGCACATGGATCAAACGAAACATAAGGTAGGACCGGGTAAACCTAGAAACTTGGGGAAATATTGTAAAGCGCAATGGCTTCACACTCGAATAAAAACCGGCGTTGACCCGAATCTTAGTGGTGCTTGCGCTCCAACTAGATCTGTTGGCGGTCCTAAAATGGTCCAACAAACATTAGACCCTGCTAACCTTGAGATTGTGCTACGTCTGTATAACAAAGGTAGGGACCGCGAAGAATTAGCAAAAATGGTCATCTGTGGCTTACCTTTTAGTTTTCTTTCTAACCCCAATTTTGTGCATTATATAAACAAACGAATAATGTTGCTTTACAGGATTGTCTAGAAGCATAGTTAGATCTGATGTTTTAAAATTTCAAAGTGAATATTGTCAATATCCGTTGTATATTCCATTACTTAGACTGTACAGTGTCTCACTTTTGATATAAGTCATAGTACTAATGGCAATGATTACTTAATTGTTATAGCTTATTGGATTGATCATAACTGGAATTTGCAACAACATATTATTGGGTAAAAATATGTTGATCAAAAACACACCGGGTCTTATGTATTTTCGAATGTTCTAGCAATTTAGAAATTATATGGTCTTGTTGACAAAGTTCTAAATGTTACATCAGATAATGTTTCTACTAATACTAAGGTCGTTAGTTATTTAAAAGCTAGAATTTGTCCAATGGCTGACAAAGGTTTTCATGTTAGATGTGTGTATCGTGTTTTTAATTTGGTTTTAAAATATGGTATTGATTTATTTGTTATTGGTTGTACTAAAATACAATATGCTTGTGGCTACATTTTTAAAGATAATAAAGTTAGTAGAGCTCATGAAATTTAAAGACCCTTGCATTGCCAATGAACTTCCATTTAAGAAAGTTCCAAATGAAGTTTGTACAGTGTAATTCTTTATATGAAATGTTAATTGTTGCTTTAGACTATCAAATGCCTATACAAATGGTATTTAATGCACATAATGCTGATCCCCTTGATCAAATTGTCGATACTGATTGGGATGAAGATGCAGAGTTCACTAATTTTTTTTAAAAAAATATGTTGTTACAAAACAAATTTCTAAAATTTATTATCCTACTATTTTACAAATATTAATGGTATATTTGTGCGATTTCAACAAAATTTGCCCAAGTATAAGAAAATAGTAGCATATGAGGCTGCTAATACATAAATGATTGCGAAATTTAAAGAGTATTCCCCAAGTTTATTTAATTGCTACTATACTTGACCTTTTTTAAAAGTTACCAGGCATACAAGGACTTGTTTCTAAAATTTTATGAGAGTTTAGAAATTGAAAAATTTGAAAGCCCAACTGTTTCCAGATGTAAAAGTAGCATATATGTTCGTGCTAAAATAATGTCTGGCCGATATAAAACTATGAAAAGAAATGACAATGTAGTTTCTCGTCCAACTTCTAAGGCTGGATTTAAAGATGAAGCTTTTGAAAATAGGGAGGGGCATATTGCTATTGATTGTTCTAGTAATGAAAATGACCTTGATTCTTTTGTTAATCAGGGATAGGAACCCTTATTAAGGACGAAGAATGCAAGGAGCAACTTGTATCAGGGTGGAGAGAACATAGCAACGCATTTCCATTACTTTCTAGAATGGTACTTATTCAAGCATCATCAACAACTTCAGAGAGTGCCTTTAGCGTAATCGGAGACTATAGACATGCATTAACAGAGGGCAGCTTGGAGATTTCCTTCAAGAGATTGAATCAAAGCGAAAGGAGAAACTTTGGCCAATCAAAATTAACCACTCGATAAGAAGAACTCAATGAGATACTCAACACTAATATCGATGACAGCATGGAAATTATGAACCGTCAAGCATCATTGCCAACTCCCGAGAGAATTCACGATCAAATTATACAACTTACAAAAAAAGTTATACAGGAAGCTCTTAGAAGCATACAAATATTGGTATGATATTTACATTACCTATTTAGATGCCTAGTTCAAATAGAACACTTCATAGCGGGTGGTTGTGTAGATTAGGTGCTCTTATTATACTTGTGGGGGAAATTCAAAATTTCTATTAAAATGAACTTAAAGGCTTTTAGCCATGAATTTTATTAAGAATTGTCTTACTTAGATAATTTATAGTTCATACTTGAGATTATTTTTCTTTTTATTACTTTCAAAAAATTACAAGTCTTTATAATTTTTATAGGTTTATATTTAATCTTAAATATAATTTCTTACTTAGCAATCTTATGATTTATTAAGTTTGAAGTTCTATTTTAAATTTGTAACTACTTTTCTAAATTAAGATTATTTTTTT
The DNA here is from genome assembly GCA_035772735.1 of Datura wrightii. Classification (NCBI taxonomy): domain Eukaryota; kingdom Viridiplantae; phylum Streptophyta; class Magnoliopsida; order Solanales; family Solanaceae; genus Datura; species Datura wrightii. The sequence continues at coordinate 200,181,896 of JASDFA010000018.1, read as the reverse complement.
TGAAGATGGTAATGTTATTTTCTAAATTAATATTAAGATATAATTTCTTACTGCAACAACAACATACCACATGAATCCCACAAGTGGGGTCTAGGAGGGCTCCGGGGTGGGTAGAGTGTACACAGCCTTACCCCTAACAAAGTAGAGAGGTTGTTTCCGATAGACCCTAACTCAGGTAAAATATAATTTCTTACTAAATTTTTATAATTTTTTGGACTGATATATGTAAATGAATTTAAAATTTAAAAAAAAAAAAAAAAAAAAGAAAGAGGCTCCGAACGTCCCGACCCGTCCCGTTAGTTAGTGGAATGAGACTGGGTCCCCCGGTGCGTTCCCCTAGACCCAGCCCGGCTAGGCCCGGTCCCCCATCCCCATAAGTTTTGGCCCCGTCCCGTCTCCCTAAATCCGTCCCATCCCCTTCATAGCTACTTCATAGCAATCATCTCATGTTCAACAAGAAGCAAAAGATAGCTGTGAACTATCAGGCAGAAAGTGAATGTGAAATGCCTTTAATCAAGTCTCTGGTTGCCATGCTCTTCACTATGAAATTGCAATACGGACTGTCAAATTTACCTTTGTGCCTAAATCAGTCAGAGCAATTGCCATGTTATTCTTTGCAATTTCAAAATTTGGGGACACAGCTAAACACCTGAATAAGCATAATGAGAAATAACAGCAATCAGATGGAGACTGCCAAAGCATATATAGCCACCTCACACAAAAGATAAACTTCAATCAAATAAACTGAATTTAGCATTGTGGCAACCTCTCATAACAAGCAATTGCAGACTCCAAATCCCCACGATTTTTGTATATAACACCCATATTGCAATAAGCTTCAGCGTACATGGGCCGCTCCAGTGCAGCCTTCTCGTAGCAATTAAGGGCCATGTCGTATTGCATCATCTCTGAATATACAACGCCAAGGTTATAATAAGCAGGCTGCAAATACAACAAAACATGTTAAAGTTTGGGCTTCCCTGATAAAGCCATGGTAACCAGAGTCAAAAAGGTCACTGGAAATAATCACCGCATAGTGTGAATCAATTTTGATAGCTTCATAGTATTTTTGAATTCCCTCCTGAGTGTTGCCAGCAAGCTTCAGGCTGGTTCCAATATCAGTCAATACAATTGCAAGGCATTCTGCTGCTGGTTTATATGAGGGGTCAGCTTTAAGTGCTTTCTCATAGGACTGCATTGATTTAAATACAACATAAAGATTAACTGAAAATTATTAATGAAGCAGCTCGGATTAGTGATAAGCTTCTGATTCAAATTCAACATAAAAATTAAGTCAACTATAAATGAAAGAAGAAATAGCTTCGAACAGTGATAACTTAATCACCAAATATATATATATATATATTAAAAGGAGCAAAAACCAGCAGAATAATTTAAAGCAGCTCATGTGTAATGCGCACATTACTTTTGCAATAAACTAATGAAGCTAAGATCATTTACTTAATCAGAAGTAAAGGTCCATCAAGGTTTAATCCTGATCTGAAAATGAGAGAACCAATTGGGATTGGGATTAGGACTGAATTCTGGCAGGATTTGGGATCAATTAGAGGGATGTGGAGTGGTCAATGGGTGCTTAGAGGAGACTTCAATGTCCGTGGATTTGAAAATGAAAGGACCAATTGCACAATCAGATCCATAGCTATGAGGGAATTTTCTGATACTATAATGGACTTGCAGCTCATAGACTTACCTCTTCAAGGTGCCCCTTTCACCTGGGCAAGGGGGAAGACAACTCTCAAGCTTCCAGGATTGACAGATTCCTCGTATCAACTGAACGAATGAAAGCTTTAAAGTTGCTAAGCAATCAGCCAAACCCAGAGCACTTTCCGGTCATAAGCCTATCCTTTTAGAGAGTGGTGAGTGGGACTCAAATCCTTCTTACTTTGAATTTGAGAATATGTGGCTGAAGCATGAAGATTTCCTAGACATGATAAAGAATTTGTGGCAGAATTATGTGTTCAGTGGCATTCCAGAATTTGTTCTGGTTCAAAAACTGAGAAACCTCAAGGAAATTAGCAGCTGGAATACTGAAGTCTTTGGGAAGCTGGATGAAAGGAGAAACAAGGCCTAGGAGGAGAGATCCACACTAGACCAGGATGCTGAAAACAGGCCCTTATCCCATCCTGAGAAGCAGAAGGCTGTTAACTTGAAAGTAGAGCTTATAGAGTTGGCCAAAGCTGAAGAAATATCTTGGGAGGAAAAAATCAAAATGTCTATGGCTGAAAGAAGGGGACAGGAGCATAAAATATTTCCAAACAATTGCTAGAAACATTGATAAGGAGGTGATCAAAGAAGAGATTCTGAGTTTTTATCAGAACCTTCACACTGAAATGAGTCATGGAAACCAATGCTAGCTTTGATGATGTTGCCAAAATATCAAGAGAAGAGAATGAGATGCTAGAGAGAGTTTTTGAAGAAGATGAGGGACATGCTGTGATTCAGTCATGTGCACCGGACAAAGCTCCTAACGAGATGGATTTACTATGAGTTTCTATCAAAAGCCATGGGACTTTATTAAACGAGTGGGAGCCATCAATTATTTCCGCCAGCAATGTTATATGGTCAAATCTTGCAATGCCTCTTTCATTGCTCTTATTCCCAAAAGAAAGGGGGTTGTTGAACTTAAGAGACTTTAGACCTAAGACCTATAAGTCTGATTGGTAGTGTGTATAAGATCCTAGCCAGGGTACTAGCAGAAAGGCTGAAGCTTGAAATGGGGAAACTAGTGCCTAATTATCAGAATGTCTTCATCAAGCACTGGCAAATCACTGATGCTGCATTAATTGGCAATGCGGTCCTAGATTGGAGATACAAAAGTGGCGAACCTGGTATCATATGTAAACCGGATAGAGAGAAAGCTTTTGATCAACTCAATTGGACTTATTTACTATCTATCCTAAGGAAGATGGGATTTGGGAATAGAGGGATAAAGTAGATCAAGTTCTGTATCACGACAGTAAAACGCTCTTTAATTGTTAATAGAGGGCTTGTGGGATTCTTCTCCCCACAGAAAGGGATTAGCCAGGGCAATCCACTTTCACCGTTCCTGTGTATTCAAGCCATGGAAGGTCTCAATAAAATGCTTGAAAAGGCTAGACAGATAGACCAGATTCAGGGCTTCAAGGTTGGTTCTAATGTTGGGACCACAGTCAATGTATCCCACCAGTTGTATGTTGATAATTCAATAAATTTTTGTGAGGCAGATAGATCACAGGTGCTCTTGAAACTGACTCTGCTACTTTTTGAGGCTCTGTCAGGGCTACATGTCAACAAGCTGAAAGTATCATTTATCTGGTAAACAATGGCCTAACCTGGAAGAACCATCTAGTATTTTGGGACACTCCATTGGCTCACTCTCCACAACCCATTTAGGTCTTCCACTAGGGGGACAAATTCAAAAGCTGTGAGATGTGGAATTTTATCATAGAGAAGTTTGAGAAGAGGCTTCAGATGCAATATTTAGGCTAACTCTCATCAATAGTGTTCTTGATAGCATCCCCACATATCTCATGTCGCTATTTCCCATTCCTAGTCAGGTGGAGGATGAGTTAGAATCGAAAGGAATTTCTTATGGAAAGATAACAACAGCTCTCACAAGTTTCACCTAGTCAAATGGGACAAAGTTATTCTGGGGTGGTCTGGCCAACAGAGCATGCATAACAAGTGTCTGCTAATGAAATGGTTATAGAGGTATGCTACAACTGACTCTAGCCTCGAGAAAGAGATCATCAAGGTCAAACATGGGGTGATAGATAACTGGAGCTCCAAAATTGCTAATGCACCATATGGGGTAGGACCATGGAAATACATCAGCAAGCTGGGCCAGGAATACTCTCAGAATGTTCACTTTAAAGTTGGCAATGGTTGAAATACTTCATCACTCATGGTGTAGTTTCCCTCAATTTTACAATGCTACTGAGAAGGATACAATGCTATACGAAGTTGAGGAACTACAAAAGAATCAAACTATGTTATAGATAAATTTACCTTAGTCTAGACGTATTATCACATGTGCGAAAACATTAGATGTACACAACTTTTGCAAATCTTTGCTTCCTATAAATACCACCCATGAAAGCATGAGCTCAAAATCACGGATAGAAAGAAGTCGCAACATGATGAGGCGATCAACCATGAGCTCAAAGATCATGGCATGGATTTGCAGCATACTCACTGAAGCATCAAAAGACGGGAGAATTTGGTTAGAAGGTGGGAAACTACGGAGAAACTGAGTTCTTTTGCACAAAAAAATATAATGAGCACGGTAGATATAAGAGCATTTCTCTTGCTCATTGGTCAGGAAAAACTTAAATGACTAGGAAGTGTCCAAAACGACAGAACTCTACAAAGAGCTAGAAGATTTCAAAGGTTTTCAGAATGGAGCAAAAAAATTATGGTGGCTAGAAGACAGTAGGGGTCTTTCTAAAGTGAGTTCACCTATATAAGCTATTGAATCAATCCAATCAACAGATTGTTCTATGGCCATGGAAGCACATATGTGAAGTAAAGATTCCATATAAGGTAGCATCTTTCACATGGCTACTAGCAAGGGAAATAGTTTTGACACAAGAAAACTTCAGGAGGAAAAAGATACCCCTTTGTTCAAGAGGTTTGTCTTTGTAGTGAAGAAGCTGAGACAGTCATTCATCTATTTATGACTATTTTTGCAATGCAGGGTAATTGATCAGTACTCCCTCTGTCCCAATTTATGTGGCACCTTTCCTTTTTAATCCGTCTCAAAAAGTACGTTACCTTTCTATAATTACAAACAATTCAACTTTAAAATTTCCCGTTTACCCCTTAATGAAATTATGTATAGCCACATAAATATCTAAAGGTATTTTAGACCTAAAGTTCCAAAAGTCTACCTTTTTCTTAAACATAGTGCCAAGTCAAACACATAAATTGGGACAGAGGGAGTATTCATTAATATCAGAAACATAGCTTAGAAAATGCCTAGTAAGACTACTGCAATTCTTTTTAGCTGGGGGAGACTGGAGTTGGAGCAATACACAAAGATGGATGATTTTCCCAGCTTGGACCTAATGGACAATCAGGAAAGAGACGAACTCAAGATGTTTTGAGGACAATAGCAACTCAATACAGAAGATCAAACTGAATCGCATTAGATTTTTTTGTTTTTTGGTGTAAGCAAATTTACATAGAAAATATTGTTTCAATAACAGAAATCCTAGGATCTTGTTAGGATAACAGAAAAGATTCTTTCTTTTGCTACTTGTAAATATGGTTCCAGTACAACCAATGTATTGTTTATTAATATAAACAATTGTTACTATCTCAAAAAAAAGAATCTATCAGTAGGATTGGACTTACCGATAGACTCGAGAAAGTTTGGTGGATAGTCATGAAATGGTGTTCATTAAAGGTAAACAAACAATGAATGCATCATTTATAGCATATGTGTTCATATTTTATGCATATTGGATATGGAAAAAGACTATGATAATGTAAACTGGGATTTTCTAATCAAAATGTTAAAGGATATGCATTTTCTATGATAATGTAAACTGGGATTTTCTAATCAAAATGTTAAAGGATATGCATTTTGGCAGGAGATGGGTCAACTAGGTTTTTTCTGCATCAGCATTGTTAGATTTTCAACCTTCATTAATAGGGCATCGGGAGGATTTTTTCCTCAAAGCGGATTGAGACAAAGGGTCTCATGTCTACTCTCCATTTCATTATTGTTATGGAAGGGCTTATTGTCTTAAACTTGTCCATCAAAACAGATGGCTAAGAGAATTTGAAGTAACAAACATGGGTGGAAGCAATATGGAGGTTTTTCATCTCTTGCATGTTGACAATGCTTTGGTTTTACTTTACGTTGTGGAACAGCTAAGGCAGTGAAGACATATATTCTTTTCTTCTTTTGGGATAAAGGTAACTTTTCTATATATTCACTGGAGCTACATCAGCAGATATAAGCCCCTTACAAAAGTGTTACAAAAAGGTACCTAGACTCATAAGCTTGAACTCCTACTGAGATCCTATATTAACCGTGTTTGAAGTTCACTTTGGACTAGATATTAACTGGAGGAAGTGTATGTTATTCCAAGTAATTTTTTTGATATCTAAGAATCTTTGTTGACCATGTTTCTCTATTTAAGCTCAAATTGGTCTAATATTACACGAAAACTGGTCTAAAATTGCTTTGCCACAACATTCAAAAGCACAATGATTGTATTTCTACTCTGCATCATATAACTTTTTTATGACAATTGTATCCGGATCAGCTTGCAGGCACCTAGACTATTCCATACCTCTTAGTCTCTTACCCGCGCATGTACCCAGTAACTCTGTTAACCAAGGGTTAGACCAATAGGAAGAGATCATCTAATTATATTGCCTCTACTGGAATTTAAACCTGAGATCTCATGGTTCTCCTCCTACTTCATATACCACTAAGTTACACCCTTGGGTGGCTCTACATCCTATACCAACCTGAACCTCATATCATGAGTAATACTCCTTGCCCCATCCTTTAAATATACAATGTCAGCATGTGACCTCTTTCCTGACAATAGGTCCACCAATTTCAAAACTTCAAATTTAAAAAAACGTGACTCGATCTCTTTTGATGATGTAGTAAATTTCATCAATACTGGAACTGAGTAGGTAGCATTATTACAAAAGTGCAACATTAGTTGCATATAAGAATGTGAGACGATAAGAATATAATAGGAGGTTAACAACTAATTTTAGGTTCACGTAAATTGGTGCTCCATGGGATATGCATAGATTTCAATTTTGGGGTATGCGTAAATGATAAGCATTAAAAAAAAAAAACATGGACGTAAATTAGAGGTGTATAGGTTTTTCACATAAAGAAAGAAAAGGAATACAAGAAGGGCAATTCCAGATTCACATATATAAGTCATCTATTAAGAGCTGATAAGATCCTCATGCATTACATCATTCATAGAAGTTGTAAGCTCTTCAAACCTTCTACAAAACTACTTTAAACTCAATAGAGAATTTTGCAACTCCAAATTGAATTACTCGCTGGAAACTTTAAAGTAATATAAGCTTAGATTATCAGACATGCAGTTTTTTCAGTCACGCCTATCAAACAAGGAATCATGAGTTATCAACACCCAGAAGCTCTGCTATATCCATAACATATCCAATGTGATCATCATTTTTGTTGAATACCACTAAATGTGATCAAGAAATACCAGTAAAAATAACTTCATGCGCATACCTCAGCAGCCTCGACCAGACGACCCTCATCTTTGTACAAAATGCCGCAATGGGTGAGGGCACATGCATTTTGTGGGTCCACTTTGATAGCTTCAGAAAAACTTTCAAAAGCAAGCCGCCCCATGTTTTGCATCTGCAGGCAAATACCTTTGCCAATCAGAGACTCAATACTTCCACTATCCTTCTGCAACACACTTTCATAGATAGCAAGTGCATCAACAAACTTGTTCCTAGAGCGAAGAATATTTGCATAAGTGATGGCATCCTTCTCTTCGAAAAACTTCTTTATATGACTTATTCTACCAGGAGAAGATTGCCCTCCCTTCAGAAAACCATTGTTACCAAGTGAGTCACTTTCTTTTCCATTCTCGACATCTTTTTCCGTCCACGCCATCTACCTAAACCTACGGAACCACCTGAACCTGTCAAATAAAAATATAGCTTCTTTTAATAAACAACAGAGGAAAAAGTAACAAGAAAAGGTTGTGTTAAGCTGTAAGAATCCCTAAGTGAGGTTTAACATCTAGTTCACATTGACTCCTTCACAGCATCTGGCCATAAATGAATTGCTACAATTTGAGCACAAGTGTGTGTTCATGGTGACTATTGAAGTAAGCATAGATAAAGTACACTCTCGTGATATTCTAGACGACCATTTATCAATTACAAACAGAGTATAATGAATAAAACTTGAACTCTTAACTAAAAGAACATTAGAAAAAGAATAAAACAAAGGCTTCATTCAACATTCACATGAATACAAAAACTTCCACCACTGTAAATTTTGCTACTTCTACTATCCTAACAAGCTTACCCTAACTTAACAATAAATAAAATAGTACATTACTATCCAACAAATACAAGTTACCCAAAAAAAACTCAAGGGTTGCCAAAACCCTATGTAAGTTAAACCCCTAAAAGCTAAACAACAAGTATCTTTTCACAAAAATCAACTCACGACTGAAACTAAACATGACCCTCTACACAAAAAGATAAACTGATCATGATTAAACCAAACAAAAGCTCAAGAAAATTAGGGCAGACACTTCAAAACAACCAAGAAAAAAAGAAGTTAATACAAACCTCACCTATTCAATCACTTTCACAACTGTGTTGCTTTCACCATACTGCCACACAGCTGCGGTTTTTGTTTGATGGGTTGTAAGGGGAGTAGAGTGTATATTTGTGTGCAGTGTGTGTGTCTGCGCGTATATATAGAGAGCGAAAGAGAGATACGGAGTGGGGTGCCCCAAGTGAGGGGTGGGGTATGGGCAACTAGGAGGGCCTCTTTCCGACACTGAGGTTTGATGTCTGCCAAAGCACCGGAGCCCCTGGTGTTCGTCCATTAGCTACAATGGCACCATATACAGGAGGACTCTTATTAATTACCCTTATCTGTTCACGTATTTGCGACGTTGCCACCGCTTTTCCGCCGCGTGAGCGCAGGCATTGACAACTTTTGTCATATTTCCTTTCACCTCCTCTTATAATTTATTTAAACTCGTTTAGCCCCATGTAGTTCGGTTAACTCGTTTTTTGACACTACACTATCTGATATTTTAGCTAATTACCTTTTCTAGCTCTTGAAACTAGTGATTTTTTTAATTTTTGGGTTTCAACCTGCGTATACTATTAACCTGTCCCGCACACGCATCAATATTTGAATTTATCTTGCACAACATGGCTCCTTAAACTTACAGTCTTAAATTCATCCTGCTTTATTATCATTTTTATTATTGTAAATTAAGTGGATCAAGTTGTTACATTAAAGACATCTCAAGTAAATCATCCATGAATTATATACTAAAAAAAGAAAAAATAAATCAGTTAAAAGGTACATTTGTATTATGCAATCTAATAGGAATGATTGATTGATTATTTTCATAATTTTATTGAAAGCACGTGAGAAATTAATAACTTGATTAAAAAAAAATTAGTCAAGTAGAAGTATGTATTGTGAAGGTTGATATTTGTTGAGTTTGCTCCTTTTATCACTTTATTCTCTTTTTACTTTCCCTCCCCTTACATCTTCAATTTTTTGTTGATTTGAGTTGCATTTTAATTTTTTTCTTAATGAATTTTAAATTTTATATTATTTCGTCAATTGAATTATTTGATTTGAGAATATTTTAAATTGTTAATTTTAGTATTCGTTTATAACATTTCGTGGACACTATAATTATTCTCTATTATTTTCTAAGAATTATACAAGATATTTAGTCAATTTCCACCTAAGAACTCACATATTTGATATTTTTTATTTTCTTGTATTGTACCATCGTGAAAACACAATAAAAACCTATGTAAGAGTTGTGTTTTCTTGAAATCTCATATTCGATTATCATTAGAATCTCCAAGTTTTTATCCATTATTTGAACTAATATTTTTGTATGTCGCTCATATTACACCATACTCTTTTATTATAAGTTAGCTCCAATGGATTTGGGTCATTTTAGAAGCAATAATCCATAAATTTGAACGCCTACATCATTAAAATATTTGATTTTTGTAGATTTTTTACAAATTATATACTTTTATTGGCTTTGGTTCATTTGGGCTGATTTTGTCCTTATAATAGGAGTGCCAAATGTATCATAACAGAAAATTGATTGGTCGGGAGTACTTTGTTTAAAAACTTGATTAACCAATTTTCAAAGTACAAGACACTAGAGAGGTATTTAGCCAAGCAATGACAAACAACTATTGTTACTAAATTCTAAGACCTGATTCGAGTTTGTCATAAATAAATAAATAAATAAAATTTATAGCTATAATTAAAAGCTTCTTACTCCGTTGCTTTATTTTAATTGGATGATAAACTAATAAGGTGCCGAATTAAAAATCAAAAGATACTATTTATTACTTTAAAAAAAGATAATTATGAAAATATATGACCAAAATAAAGAAAATAATAAAAACGATCTCTTTGAAAATAACATTTTTATCTTCACAAGGTTAGAGATAAGATTATGTACACATCACTCTTTCAATATCTCACTTATGGAATTATATTCTGTTATTGTTATTGGTCTATTATATTTGGAGGTATTTTTAAAATAATTATTTAGATATATTTATAAACAATTTTATTCTTTTAAAATTGATAAAAATAAATATCTTAAGTTTCTTTTCAAATATAATGGCAAATATGAAAAGAAAGATTTATCAAAAATGTACATTCACATGAGTTGTTTTTGTAACATATGTTATTCTTTGTAATTTTTTAGTGTTTGATGTAATTTTTGATACTTTTAATCAATTTATAGTGTTCGATTTAATTTTTAGCATCACACTTTATGAAAATTAATAAGATTTTTTTAATATTTATAATTAATTTTTCTTCTTCACAATATTTATTAAAGTAACGATTAAAATTTGTTAAATATTTAATAAAATTAAAAATTAACTCACTTTCAATAAATTTCAAAAACCAAACAATATTCAAAAATATATTTGAAGTATTATTTTAAATCTATCCATATATAAGAATTAAGATACCATTTTTATCATTTTCTCGAGCAAAATACATCTACTATTGGGGCCTTTTGAGGTTTTTTTTCAAACATTTAAGCACAAAACGATAAAACAACAAAGTTTGGGGGAATATATCATAAATAAATACAATTTGCAGGGTCCTTATAAAAAATACATCCAAATTTACAAGCCCAAGATTTGAGTGCTTCTTCTTTCAATAGTTTCAGTTCAAGAATAAGATTTTGGATCAGCGATCCACAAAATTTCCTACCTCTTTTGCCCCTCCAAAATTAACCATAAATGGCGATGACCATTGAAGGTACAATTTTTTTTGCTAAACCAGTTTCAGTTTTGAATTAGCAATAAACCTTTTTAAATTTATTTGTTTAATTTTTGTTTCTAGTTTTGCTATTCCTGAGCTTGTTTGTAGTTGTTGTATCGAAAGTTTGAGATATAAAGCAGTTGATTACCAGATTATGGTTGGTGGGTTTTTCCTATGGGTGAATATAAATGACCCAATTCTAGTTTGTTGAATTATTCCATAATTTTACTACAGCTGAAATACTTCTGATTAAACTTTTAGGCTTATAGTTCAAAAAGTTCACATTTTTCAATTTCTTCTTTGCTTTTTGCTGGGAATAGAATTCTTAATTCATCTATTACTTCTAGTTTTTTGAGTTCTTTAATAATTTTATTACAGCTGAAATACTTCCGATTAACGTTTAGGCTTATGGTTCAATTAGTTTCATTTGTCATATTTATTTTTTGCTTTTTGCTGGAAATAGAGTTCTTATCAAATCTTAATTCTGGGCTATAGTGGCAGCTTATGATACGTCCAAATCATTTTCCTTTTCACCCATACTTTATTCTTGAGTTAAAAATTCAGTTTGAACTAGAATTTGAGCAAGTTGCATGGTATTATCAAGAATAACTGCAGAAAGTTCACATAGATCCAAAAATCATTTAAGTGGATGTAGAATGCACTGGCATTCTCATTTTGGCCATCCGGTTGCGGATGGTAGGCTGACCTATGGTGCAATTCAACTTGCTAGTGTTGCTTTAGTAGATAAGTTATTGGCTATGTATCAAAACATGGAAGCATTGGAGAACTGTAAAATGTGTCAGGTTTTATCCTGGGCAAGCCTAATGGTAAAGCAATATGAGAGTAGCACATCTTAGAGATATGGCAAAGCACTGTTTGTCTTCAATTCGCTTCTGAAACTAAACTAAAAATTCCTGATAAGGGGATTGTAGTTTACTATTTCATCCTCTGGTAAGTGGTGACCCTGTCATTTGTAAGTACGACCAGCATGTGGATTAGGATCCTGGACTATGACTACTTCTTACTCTGACCTCTAATGAAACCGTATACTCATTTTTAATTAATCATGATCCAACTTGTTAATCAGTAGAACTTCAATAATTTTTCTAGCTGAACTACTACTCAATTTACCGTCCCATGAAGCTACAAGGTAAAACTGGGTCTATCTGGCTTGATCGGTATGAATAGAAAAGGGGTATTGCTTCATTTACTTGATGTTTCTCTTTGAGTTTTCTATTTACAAATGATGGTATCATCAGAACAATTAAGTTTGATCATATTTCTAATTCCATGTAGCTTGTTAACTTTTAAATTGTCGAATCTCATTATGTTCATACAATTACTAACTTGATTTTTTCTGGTTTTTGGCGTCATCTTTATGGTTCAATTGCCGGTTTTCACTTCTCGAATAAAGTGTAAGTGATTCAACTAATATTTGTTTTTGGTCTGTATTTCTGGTAGACTGTTTTCTGATATAATGTATGATCCAGGCTTGCGGGGCTTGCCTTCATGTTCTCTTCCAGCATCTTGTTACAGATCCTGGTAGGTCTTATAAACATTTTCCTGCATGATGAGTGTGTATCCCTGTGTTTCCAATGGTTGTGCAAGTACCAATGAATGTAGTGTACTGCTTGTGTAGTAACAAGTTCAATTAAGGTTCTCTACTTTCTCATTACCCCTTGTATACTGGCAAGTTCCCCCTCCATGCATTACCATATTATATGTGTGTGTGTTGTGTGTTGTGTGTTGTGTGTAAGCAAGAGGATCATTCTGTTTGCTTTTTGTGCATCTAATCAGTTTTTTAAATGTAATAGTGCCTCTTTGGTCTTATCCAAAGAGTTATTTGTAATGCTTTTGCTTCATATTGTTTCTTATAGGCTTGTGCTATATACAACAACTGGTGGCCAATGTTATCAGGTTTGTGAAAGAATGTGATCTACCTAATTATCTTATTTCTGCTTTCTTTAAGCAGAGTAAACTCTAATTGTTGGATAACTAAGAAGATTACTTGGTTTTGACAGCTCTTATGTATGTTCTGGTTCCCATGCCATGCTTATTCTTTGGAGGTGGATCCACACAGTTCCTAATAAGTCGAGATGGCGGGGGGTAAGATACTTTTACTATGTGCAGAAGTTTATTGGATTTCCTTCTCTCATGAATTTTCTTACATACTGCTGTAGGAAGTGCTTTCTTTACTTACGAGAACTGAGGATAAACTGTGCCTTTTGTGATGTTGAATAAAGGGGTGAGGAGGGGGAGTTAAATGGAAGGCGGTACTATATCTCATTAGCCCGCCCCCATTGTAATCCTTTCAAATCGGTCATGGTTTCTATTAATTTCCATCCATCTTTTAAATACAAGTTCTAGATCATGTTGACTTCAAACTCTGAGAGATTTATATGACTTCTTAGTTGATTCTCGTACATGCTTCATTCATAGAAGGGAAAAGCGGCAAATATGCCACTTAACTTTGCGATTTAGAGTGGATACCCCTCATTAAAAAAGTGGTGCATATGTACCCCGTCGTCCAACACATGGTGCAAATTTACCCTTTTCATTAACAAACTTATATTTACTATACTAAAAAAAATCATTAAACTGATTTTTCACTGGGGTGCTATATTGGGGTGCATAACCATTAATTACTGCAGAAGGCTGCTTATGTTATATATAGGATTTGGTGATTGCTAATTTGGCCAGTCACATCATTGTTTGGAGATTGTCCATCTGCCAAAACTGTGTTGTGTTAATGTTACTGCATTAATAAAATTAGCTTTCATTTGGTAAAACATTGCATATCGAGGAACTGATTAGTGGTACAGATAATGAGCATATGTGAAGTATGTGGTCTGATAAAACACGACCTTGCTGCACCCACTAACATGAATGTGAAAATCGGAATTCATCCGTTGCTTGTTTTATGACTAAAAAACTACATTACCACTTCTTTATATAGTGTGATTCAGTTTGGACTTTGGAGTGCTTTGCAATAAAAGTCATTTAACTTATCTATCAGAAGTCATTACTATTCTCAAAAAAAAAAAAAAAACCTTATATATCAAGAGTCGGGGTTAGGCCTATATAAGAATGAAAGGATTGGTTGTATATCTTTTACTATGATGCTCTAATAGCTTGTTTGGCCGAGCTTCTAGTCAGCCAAAAGTGCTTATTTAAGAGATTTGGTATTTGACCAAGATTTTACGAAAATGATTAGTGTTTTTGAGTAGTAGCAAAAACTGTTTTTCATAAGCTGAAAAATGTAGCGTTTTCCCAAAAGCACTTTTGGAATCTTGGCCTAACACAAATTGGTCAGACAGTCTATTAGTCTGAGTATCTACGATTTGATGTTATACATTTTTCACCAAATCCTTCTCATTTTAGGCCTTTTTGTTTTTCATCTTTGCAGCTGGATGGATGCTGCTAAATTCTTAACAGGGGCATCAGCTGTGGGAAGCATAGCCATCCCCATTATTCTCAGGCATGCAGATCTTATCCAGACAGGAGCCATGTTCATCGAATTCGTGTCGTTCTTCATATTTGTCTGCACGGTTCTGTGTTTTCATCGTGCCAGTCTTGACGACGAGTGGTGATATAAAAATTGAGGCGTTGCCGCGTTAGGCTCCTCGACTGTAATTATGTTGCCTGGTTCTGACAAACAAGAAAATGCAAAGAAAGGTAACTGAAAAGGAACCAATGCTAGAAATGAAACTAGAAAATTTATTTCCTAATGTGTATAGCTTTGTCAAATATCAGATTCTTGATGTGAGAGTTGTTTTCTCAAAGTCTGAACCTTTTGCTGATGGAACAAAAGATCATCTGTTTAGTTATTTGCATAGATAGTTTGCTAACAGATCATAAATCCTCAATCCTATTGTCTAGAAGGCACTATAAATATTGAGTGGATTTTTCTGCTTGAACTTAGTGCTTATTTTAATTATTTTTGGTGCATTTTCAAAAGCATATTATAGTTGAATTATTATTATTTTTTATTTTTTATTGTTGCATTTATTGATATAATCATGGATTTCAGTTGAATCATTGACTGTTCCAATTGTTAAGAAGCCAAGCATGGTTGAAATTCAGAAAAGAAAATTTTAAGACAAGGGATGTAGTAATTCATTGTTTTTATACACTTGATGTGCAAAAGCATATTTATGGAGTATTAAATAAGAATTTTTTGATATTTGATTTGTCAAAATATTTTTAAAAATATTTTTTTTCAGAAAAATAAGTTTTTTAAAAATAAGGAAGTGATTTTTTTTTTTCGTAATAGTAAAGAAAATAAGTTTTTTAAGTAACATTTTAAATTTATTATCTCCTTCCCATCTACTCAATACTCGCAACTCTCAGTTTCTCACTTCTTGACCATCCCACCCGGCCAACCCCGAACCCCCACTCTCCATCTATTCTCACTCTCATAGTGTTTTGCTAGATTACATATAATTATATAAATGTTCTTAAGATAATTTGTTTTTTGCATGCTTATTAATCAAACACAAAAAAATAAGTAAGAAATTCATCTATTTTTCAAAAAACATTAATATTTTCCATCGGTATAATTTTATACTTTATTTAAGAAGGATAGAACGCACACAAATTTTATTATTATTTTTATACGACGGAGACACTATTTCTAGCATAGCCTTATTAACTAGAGAAAACCAAAATCGACCAAAAATTCATCACAAATTTAATTTGATGGCACAAAACCATTAGAGACACTATTAAAAAAATTATAAATTAGCGACAGATAAATTTTGTAATTAAATAACTTCGACGCTAACCATTCTATTTAGAGATAAATTATCCAATTTTTTTTTGTTAAAGTAAAAACATATATAATTTGAGAAATTTCCAAATTGAAGTAACTTATATACTACTAGTCTTCTCTATATGCAAAAAGAGTTCTCTCTTTACATTTTTCAGTTTTCTAAGGTTGTCAGTATATATATATTTCTTTTTCTAGTCCTTTTCTTGAGTTGCACCAAATTTTCTAGTCAATATTTCAGTTTTGTCTGTTTATAATAATCCCTCAAAATTTGGAAGAATGCACAAAGATTAATATTATCCCTAGACAATTATTGCATATATATATATGTAAACATGTGTTCTTTATTATTAAAGTTATTAATTTCAAATTTTATCTTGAAATTATTATTCTTATCTTTATTTTACATATCAAACAGTTTCTTATAGGTCATCTTGCATCTAATTATCACCTAGTGATTCTTTTTTCTTTTTTAAGAAAAAACTCAACGAAAGTAGAAATATTTAGTGATTTTTTCTCATATATTCAGATATTGGTAAATAAGGTTAATATCTTATATCAATAACGAAGTCACATGTATTTAAGGGTTGTCAATTGATATGTTGTCTCTTTGTTGAAAAATTACTCTATATAGCTAGATAAAAAAATGTATACACACACACAATGTATTAATTTTTTTTGACTTCTTCATGTGTTTGTTCTTTTATAATTTGATACAATTTAAGTGAAAATCCCAATTTTGTCAATATGTGCATGATGGGAGGTACCTAACTAACAGGTTGAAATTAATCGAGAGAGACACAAATTTAATTTGAACACTGCAATTATAATTTTTTTTCAAAATCATATATATTGATGTTAGAAGTTTTTAAAAAAGTCTAAACATGGCAAATACATGGTTAAATAATTGTGTAACTATGTTTGGAATATTATTCAGTCTAAGAAACTTTGATTGGGGTCCTATGAATTATGATTGACAAAAATATTAGATGGATGTTGGACTAAGAAACAATAATATACAAGTACAACATTTTATTGTGTGAGAATATAATGCAATTTCTGGTAACTTTCAAACATTTCGTTTGACAATGTTAAAGGCCTTTTAACTTTTTTTTTTTAATTATGAAAATTAACTTATTGTGGGGGAAAAGAAAAGAAAATGGAGATGGTCAAATCTTTTACTTTTATACTTTTAAAGATTGAATCGATCCTCTGATACTACTTAATATAATATAAATATGTTTTATAACATTGTCATAAAATACGATACTAAAATAATAATACTGAATTATATTATTGATCAAGACTATTAGGTGGAGAAAGTGGTCATAACTCCAATTAAATCACTACTTTATATTTTTTCATTAATTTAAAAACGGTTATTATTCCTTGTAACCACCAACTCATGCTCTCCTCACATTCTCGTAACTTATTACACCATTATTTTC
This sequence comes from Datura wrightii, assembly GCA_035772735.1. Taxonomy (NCBI): domain Eukaryota; kingdom Viridiplantae; phylum Streptophyta; class Magnoliopsida; order Solanales; family Solanaceae; genus Datura; species Datura wrightii. The sequence goes on along the minus strand of JASDFA010000018.1, from coordinate 200,164,642 downwards.
CAATTTATTCTAATGAAAATTTCAACAACTATATATAAATAGTAGTCATTTTTGTATACATGTGTAAAAAATATTATAGAGCGCCTGCATGAGAAAATGAGGTTGGTGTTTTAAAAAAAAAATAATTTTCTTTATTGAAGTAAGCTGTTTTATTTGGTGAAATTTTAAATCGAATCATACGATACTGTTGGACTGTTGCATATCTTCAAGGAGACATTAAGTCAAGAAGATTACTACTGAATATTTTATTGCAATATGATTGAATCTCTTATAAGAAAGCGAAATATTCACTCCTCAATCTAAAGATATTTTATTTTCTTACGAAACAACATTACATCTTTCTTTATAGGTTCCAATAAAGTTAATTTCTAGACACATTTCTACAACCTCTTTTACAAACTAAGAACTTAGCCACATTGATAACATACCCAAATAATACACAAATAATCGTGCACTTGAGTTATAAAGATCTAAAACTACGTAACCACCTAGCTCGTTGAATATATTCGCGATCATTCATTTCTCCCTTCAAATGAACGCTCTTTATGTTAGTTAAGATATAATTCGATCGATCTAACTTACCTCTATAGAAAAGAACAATTTAATACACTCACCGTGCACAAAAAGAGAACATACAAAGTTAGAATAGATACTCTAATTATTAATTCCATTAAAATATCCAAGACAATCTCATCAGAGGTTAACTCAAAATATTTCCAACAACACATATTCATAAAAAATAAAAAATATAAAAACCTAGCTAGATCTCTTTATTATTACAAAAGATTACAATATAATTTCTAAAACTTTGGGATCTTGATGGATATATATTTAGAGTTAATTAACCCAATTCCATCAAATCATTATACATAATATCATAATATTCCATGTTCTAACATACACTTGATCAAGTGTAGAACACAAAATCATAATTATTAACCCTATCTATCTAAACAATGATGAAGTATTAATTAATTAAATTTTTTATATAAAATTCCAGTCATCAAAATCCCATAATGGGGTTTCAAACAAATCATTTAAAGTACTTCCCACTGGCTGTGAAGTTTGATCACCATTTTGTTCTCCTGCTGATGAACTTTCTAATGAACTTGTTCCATTATTATTATTATTATGGAAATTATTTTTTGGTGCAGGCTGTTGATGATCAACATTAATTAGTGGTTGAGGGGCTAATAATAATCCAGAACCAGCTGGCCTTCTATCAAATGCCCTAACACACTTTGATTTCTTGTAAATTCTGCACAAGCTGAATTCATGCTGCAACTGCAATAAAATTCAAAGAGTTTAAGTTATATACAACTGATAATACGTAAAATATATATATATATATGTATATTCACACAATATATCAGGTTATTTATAGGTATTAATTAATTTCTTGATAAGTATTTAATCCATTAGGATAGAAGATTAGTAGATAGTAGAGTGTCGTCTTGCGTATCCACATATATAACAATTGAAGTATTTCTCTTGTAGTTTTTTGTCCTTCGATTGTCACACTATTTTGTTGTAGCTAGTTACTGTACGTTTCTTCTTCAGAATGATTTATCATGCTTTCTATAGTCTTTTACAGTGATTTCTTCACTTTCATTTTTTATCATGCTTTCAATCTACTTTCATATGTTTTTTCTTGAGCCGATGGTTTATTAAAAACCACATCTCTATTTTTTAAGATAGAGGTAAAGTCTACGTACACTCTATCATCTCCAGACTCCTTTTGTGAAATTACACTAACTATATTATTGTTAAAAGATAGTGACTACTCACAACATGCTATATCATTAGAGGTTAACATTTTAATAGTGTAAAATACATTTTACGTACGCTTTCGATATACATAACTTATTAATAGAATGTGATGGTGTCTCTCTCGAGAAAAAGACAATATTATTTAAGCATCACATTTTTCATAAATTTCATAAAAGCTTTACACAAAAGTACTTACAAATCCGTTTGAGCGTAAGAATTATTTATTTATTTGAATTTTTTTAATTTTATTTAAAAATCAATGTTTAATTATTAAAATTTTAATAAAATTTTATTATTACTTTTTTATTTTTTAATAATTAAATATTATTTATAAAAATTATAATTAAATACAATTTTATTTTTAAATCTAAATTCATTTTAGTTACATGTGTGGTGAGCAAAAATTTTGTTATTTGTTAATATCAATGTATAGTCTATATCAATATATATTGTGATAAATAGTGGAAAGCAATAGAAGGTGTGAAGAAGTATATGCCAAACACTAGATGATACTAGTTAAAAAACAAATAAATAATCCATAGATAATTTTTTTTGTGTAACTTTTTTCTTTATATAAATTGACAAATCAAATAATGAATAATTTTTTTAGGGTCCCATGTGTATACTTGTTGAAAATACAATTAATTAAATAACAAATATAATTTATTTTAGTAAAATTTTAAATAAAATGATAATATTTTAATATGGTATCAGAGCAGATAAAGATTCTCAAATTAAATCCTACCGCCACTTATTATCAAAACAAGTATGATATGTCATTATTAAAAATATAGAAATTAGCGAGGGAAGAATTTTGTTGCTAAATAGCAAATTTTTTTGTTAATTTTATTTAGCGATGAATTATAAAAAAAGAAGAAGTAATTTTTAGCTATTAACAATTCAGCTACGGATTAGCGATGAAGTTCGTAGATAATTTCAATTTTATTTGTAGTGTTTCTGAAATCGGCTAATATATATATATATACAGTATACCCTCTCACCAACGACTTGATTCTTTTTAGTGACCAAGCACGTGAGGAGAAAAATAATATAATATAATATTTTTATTTTATCTTTAATAAGATAATTTGTAATTTATTTTATTCATAATAAAATAATTTATAACTATATAAAAATTTATATTTAAAATTATAAATTATATTCTTTTTAAATTTTCATACCTAATCTAATACCGCCACACAAATTGAGACAGAAGAATATATTACCTAGTTTCTAACATATACTTCTTCCGCTTAAAAGTAAATGGTATTTTAACCTTTTGATTTTGTTTCAAAAGAAATGATATTTTACATAATTAAGAAGATATTAATAATGTTCTTTCAATTTTACTCTTATTTAAATTAAAATTTTTTTATATAATCAAACAAATACTAAAAAGTTACTATCTTTTTAAAAATATTTATTAAGTATAAATAAATAAAAATATAATTAAACGGAGTAATAATTTCACTGAATCTGTATAAAGAAATGATTAATGAAGTACACTTTTTTTATTATGCTTCTTGTCAGAGCCACCTTCAATCATTACATAACATGTTACATAAGTTTTTGCAACCATGAGAAACAAACCAAATTTCTTGAACAGCCCATTGGTATAACGTGTAAAAGTTTCTGTTAGTACAAAAATAATAATAATATTGCAACGATTTCAAGTTAATATTAATATTATAATTAATAATTCATAATTTTACTGTAAAATAGTATTATAGATATTTAGCATATCTGATTAAAACTATTGTATTCATATGAGTTCATAATCAGTTATTTAATTTTATTTCTGTCTTCTCATCTAAAAGTTTAAATTTATTACTATAAGTTCATTTAGTTTATTATATCTCAACAACTAGTTTCACTTGATATGAGTAACTTTTTTTACAGTTATCTTTTGGGTGATATGAGAGTATAGATATTCTTGCACATAATTGGTGTATAAAAGTTTTTATATTTGGTCTTCATTCAGTGTTCAATACTCGTATTAGAATTTCGATTAATCTCTGAATTCACGTCGTGACGTAAGCGATAGCTATTTTTTTTAGGTAATATGACAGTATAGATATTCTTGCACATGATTGGTTTATAAACTTTTTCTAAATTTTTGATCTTTTACTTGGTGCTCGATATTCATAATGGGGCCTCGACTATTTTGGATTCACGCCATGTAAGCTAAAATCCTTTTTTACAGGCAGGGAAAGCACTTTCTTCCTACCAAAATTTTTTTCATGCCTAGAACCTGAACCTAAATCCAAAATCTTCATCCTATTCAATTCATCCCACCACAACCCTTGATCGGTGACTGATATATTAAAGTTAAAACTCATGATAAAAACCTAGAAGTACTAGAAAACCCTAATATTTTTAGGGTTGATATGAAAACTGACCTTTAAATTTGTCACATCATTATTGGTTATTGAAGCTTCACCATCACAAGCTTTATACTCATTCATCTTCCAGTGTGTCTTCTTCCCATTTGGAGCTCTTCCTTTATAGAAAACCATTGTTCTTTTGCCTCCAATTATTCTATAATTGTTTGATGAATACACAAAACCAGGAGTACCAGTAGCTTTCCAATATCCTTGTGTTGTAAGTCTAGTTGGTCTTCCTCCTTTAGCTTCCCTATCTTGAATTGGAATGAAGAAAAACCATTGCTCCGTGTCATGTTTAATTACTTCTCCGGCCATTGCTGCTTTTCATCAAAAATCACATTTAGAACTAAGTCGATTTGGAATATAAAGAAGTGAACTCACGAAAAAGCTAAGAAAATATTCAACATACATCTATTATATATGCATACTAGCTATTTTAACTTTTTTTTCTACATAGTGTAATTTTTCAGTGAAGGATCGAGATTCAAATGAATCCCGACCTTGTGCACCCCATGGTTTGGTTTCGCCCGTGCTATCAGGTCATCTAAGATAAAATTGTCTGTTGAAAATGTGCGATCATTTAAACTAAAACTTTAAACTGTTAGAGAGATTATATTTCTTATTATTTATTATTACTAAATTATATTCTGTCTCAACGCGTCCTTCACGTGAAGATTTGATTTTTTCTTTTTCGTGAATCAAACGCGTGAAAATTTTTGTTTAGGTATATAATGAGTTGTAATTGAGACTCGAATTCATGATCTCCACCTACCTGTTCTATCAAAAAGTATAAACTATAGATAAAAAACACACTTTTAATTTGTTAATTATATTATATTATGTATAATTAAGACTCAATAACATATGCAGATGAAGTAATTAAAACCAGTAATACAGTGTGAAAAAATTAGGTTTAGCAACCAACCTATTATTGTAGATTCATGCACTAATGAAAACCAAAATGCTAGATATGAAATTAAACTATCAAAACACCAAATTTAAACAAATTAAAAGGGTATAAACTTAAATGGTTTTGTATTATAGAAAAGTCATTTTTAGAGGAATTTCTCTCCTTTAATTTGTTGGAAAGAAAATACATTATAAACATCTAATTCTATTCATCATTACAAATGAAGTGTTACCTAAAACATTATCCTGTTAAAAAATAAAATAAAATTATATATATGAAATAAGTCTGACAATTTTTTCCCCTCTAATTTGTCTGTTTCAACTGCGCCTTTTAAGACAAACACATGAGTAGAAACTTAATTACTAAAAAAAAAAAAAATGAGTAATGAAATTTTGTATGCCTCACTCGATCGAGAAGTGGCTGTAATTAAAAATAAAAAATATTTTTTAAAAAAAGGTATACTTGAGTGGTTTTATATTAGAGAAAGGCATTTTTAGAATTTTTTTTTTTTGATTGGAAATACTTAATATTGATCATTATAAAATGAAGCTTTAATCAACAACAACATTATGATGTACCAAAATACAACTATATATCTAACAAAAGAAATTCCTAATTATAAAAAAGAATGAGATGCTAACTAATTAACAACAAAAAATTATATATGTTGTTCCAAAATACCACTATATATCTCAAAATAAATCTGACAAAAGAAATCCCTAATTTGTCCCCGCAGGGGCGGATCTAAGGGTGCAGGAGGATGTTCACCCGAATTTCTTCGATAAAATATTACACTGTACGTACAGAATATATATGTATATATACGAACCTGGAAGTTCAGATGGATTGTGATGATAAATATTAACAACTGGTATAACACGTTGAATGTCATCTCTTTTCCCTTGAAGCTTATTTCTCAGATAAAATTCCACCAATTCTTCTTCTGTTGGATAAAATCTATATCCTGGTGGTATCACATTATTATCATACGTATTCTCCATTCCTTTTTTTTTTAAAAAAAAAATAAAAATTGTATATATATATATATATATATATATATATATATATATATATATCTTCTTGAATTCTCTCTCAATAATTCTTGAAATTCTCACTCACTTAATTTTGTGCATGTCAAGGTTTGTTCTAGTTGAGTATTTATAGAGTTTAAGATTCGAGGGGAAAAAAATAGGGTTTTTTTATGTGGGGGTGAGGGGGTTTGGGGGGGGGGGGTGGAGGCATGGAGAAGGAAAGGAGTAAAAATTAAAACGAGTGAGATAAGGAAAGAAGGGGGTTGGGGGTTGTATTTTCAAGACTTGGAAATTTCAACGGCGTGTGAACAAGAGGAAACCTTACTACATTTTCATTCTTTCAGAGTTGTACTTTGTGTATTGAGTACATGTACATTCATTTTTAAGAAAGGGGGGTGCATGGAATTAGTCAAGCAATTTCTACTTCAAACTTGCACAAATTTTTTAGATTTTTTTTATACTAGAAAATTAAATGAATGAATGAATGAGCTAGATAATTTTTGAGAATGTTTTTTTTTTAAATTTAATCTAGCCAACGGCGAAATCAGAAATTTCACCAAGAGTGTGTTTTGTGTATAAGAAGGAAAACGTTCTTTTTTTTGGGGGGGGGGGGGGGAATATTTTCAAGGAAAATAACTGTGGATTTTTACTTGCTTATTTGCTTGTGTTCAGCACGAAAGTAAAAAATATTATCTTAAAAGTATTTGGATATAATCTAGATAAATACTATGGGAGATCAATAGGGTGTGGGGTGGTCGAAATGCGGATTGCGGGGTGACAATGAGGTGCGTCGGAGGTTGGAGAGAGTTAACACAATCAATGTGGAATGCCGCTTATGGAACTTGTTTACCCATTTCCTTATTTCTTTAAGGAACTTGTTTTCCTAGAACAAACGTTTTCCAAAAATTTCAACTAACCGAATATAAAAGAATTAAAAAACATTTCCATCTATACCAAACACAGAGTAGCTTGGTAAGCATGCGCATGCATATGTATGAAAAAACGAAATAATATTCATACATATATACATTATATAATTTTCAGATGACAGGTATTCAATTAATCAGCCATTGGCGTACATAGCTTCGCCCTTGTATCTAGTACTAGTAGTTCCTCATGTATTTGTCTATGTATGATGCTATAAAGACGGACAAATTAGAAATTACTTTCGTTAGATAAATATCGACAAATAATATTAGTCATAGGGATTATAATATTACCATGCATCGAAGGACATAATTAATGTCTAGAATCATCTTGTATTTTTTTATGACACAATTTAGTTATTAATAATAGTAATATTAACCTCTTTTGCATAATAAAAAGTTAAGAATTATCTGAAATTTTTTCCATAACTTATTTTTAAAAAAAAACATTCAAAGTCACGATCTTTATTCTTAATTTCCATAACTTATTTAACCAAGAACGTGGAAAAGTAAGATTAAAGTCAACAATCTATTTGTATACTAAAATTTAAAAGAGTCAAACAATTATCTATGATTTTTAAAATAAAAAAAGTATATTCTCACCCCTTATTCCTCTGAGAGTTTAATTTTATAAGTTAATACTACAAATAATTAAGTCGGACTATAAGCTCCATCTCTTTCTTGCTATTTTTTCCGATACATATATCGAATAATTCTGTTCATTAAAATTTAGATACACCATAAGTGAATGAGATTTGAATGTTGATCTCTAAGATTTATAATCACTTCATTAATCATTGGACCACGTTCTTGCACGTATTATTTCTTTGATTTTGTTTCATCTTATGTTTTCATTTTTCACTTGCTGTTTGGGGTGTTCGTATTGGAACCCGACTAAATTTAGATTCGCATCGGAAAATCCCACATTAGGGTAAAGCAAGGTAACTCCAAACCTAGTAAGGCTCGAATTCAAATCTCTAGTTAAGAATGAATGAATACTTTCCGCTCTACCACAATCCTCGTTGGTACTTTCCAATCTCCTATATATCCAACTATGAAGACGAAAACATAGTTCTATTCAGTAACCTAAATTGAAAATTTCACATAGAAATGTAAATTTGTCCTTGTTATATATACTCAAATCCTAGGGTTTTATGTGTGCATAAATATATCCTTCATATAAGGAAGAGATTAGTCAAAAACCATATGATAAGCCATCATTTAAATATAATGGTTGGAAAATAAGTACTATATATTATACTACAATTCTAGCATAATTAAGATTTTTTTTTTTAAAAAAAAATAGAAATAGCTAATGGTAGTATAATGGTGATTGATAGTGTGCATATATAGAGCAGTTGGTGGTAGTGGTGATTAGCGAGAGTATGTGGTGATTATAGGCCGTGATAGTTTATACTAATGAATTATTATGCAGTTGATAATAATAGAAAACGGACAACAGATAAAAATAAATAAGAGTAATTATAAAATATTATTTCGTAGAATTTCTTAAATTAATAGCACATTATAAATAATATTAAAATTTTAATAGAGTTGTTCTTCAAAACAAAGAAAAAGCTCGTCAAGTATTGAGAAATTTCTTTGCTTGACTATTTTTTCTTTTTCACACTTTACTCTTTCTATATATATGAAAGAAAAAAAACCCTAATTTCCTTCAACCCAACCGCGTCAAATGTATGGAATCCTAGTTACATCAAATAGGAATCTTGGTCACTTCTTGTCTCACTATTTTATTATAACAAACACATAGTCAACATATATATATATATTTTAATACTATTTAATTATTATTTTCATTAATTATATCATATAATATGTATTATTTTCTCATACTTTAAAAAGAATTACTTGTAAATTTAGAGGTGTAACCAGAAGAGATCGATATCACGAAAATTTTTATTGTATATGTATAAATACATTATTAATACTTTTACATATTTTAGAGGTCTGATTTAGTCTTGATCGAATGCTAGTTTACTGATTGAATATATATAGTGTGGACCAATTGATTTAGTTGAATTTTATTCGATTTCATTTTCCACAACTGAAATTAATTAGTCATTTGAATATATAGAATGAATAATTGTAATAAATAATACCAATATTATTTCATGGTCTTCTCTAATAAGTTAATTAGTTATGATTTACTGTCAATAGAGACAAAAATATAAAAGTGGAAATTCTTTTAGTTTGTGGAAAAACTTTAGCGTTAAGAAATGCTCCAGCTCGTAATAAATGATACCATTTATTTATAGAATTTAAATTATATGCATCGATATATATATTTAGTTGACTTATTCTTCTGTTTAATTATTTATATTTTGATTTCTCATAGTGCAAATTCTACTTTCACAACTAAATTAGACTTTTATTATTAACAATTCAACTTAACTAATATATATATATCAATTTTATATTATTAAATCATATTTATATGTTATTACTGATAAATTGTCTTATTTAACGATTAACAATAATAACATATTTCGTATATGATTACGCTATTGGGCCATGAGCTATGCTTTTGAAATTTTGTACTAATGCTTGTTCTATGAGATGACGTTTGCTGGCTATTTTTTGGATATGATTTCGAAAAATAATTATCGATATAAAATTTTAATACTAAAAAATAACAACCATTTATAATTTTCCCATGTTATTTGTTATCAAGATATTCAGGACCTATGGTTGTGATGCTGGGCCAGAGGCCTCATTTGGGGTTCCTTCCATTATAGAGTTTTCCTGTCTTGGGCCATTTGGTATCGTTATTGTGAATGACATGTGTAGGTAAATAAATGGATCGAGCTGAATTTAGCCTAGTCAAAATAATGGAGATCGTCTAAAGTTTACTTGTGTTGAAATAGATCGAATTAAAATGGGCTAAATGATGCGTTACAGTCCAATTGGTCCAAACACTTATTGAGGTTTAATTTCTTTGTTTGTTTCCTTTTAATTTATTTGTTATATAATAATTTTTTTTAAAAAGAATTATGACTATTTATAAACATATTAAACAATTTGACTTTTCTTTTTTATTAATTATTTATATTTATTTAAAGAATATGCACTTTTGGAGTATATATATCAATTTATGGGCGGAATTAATAAATAAACGGCTTACTGCCCTACTCAAGACGAATTAATTTTTTCACCCCTAAATGCTTCCCACTTCTGATTACTCTTACATGCATCGACAAGAGTTATATTTATCAAAATTTTATCATATATTGATTTAAAATTTGAATTTTATGAATTCAGATTCAAAATTTTAATATATCCCATTTAATTTATGTGTTTAAGTGGTTGATGTGATTGGTTCAAAACATGTCTTTTAAGTTCATTTCCTTGAAACTTACAAGTAATCGAATCTCTAGTACATGGTACTCGAATCTTTTACATGATATTATTATTTAATTAGTTGAAAAGTTAAATAACTTTTTCTTTCACCACCTTCTTTTTCTTCTCTTGTTCTTACTTCTTTCCTATCTTTTTTCATATGTCCTGCCAAAAAAAAAAAAAAAAAGAAGAAGAATGAATCATATCATATTTATGGTTACTTTGATATTATTATTGAATTTTTTTAAGCTTGATTTTTTAAGAAGACAAAGTAAGTTTAGTAATTTTTGTTTGAAGATTCGAGTTGAGTATAACAATCAAAAATAATTAAAATTGGATAATGAAATTTATAGTCATTTGGATTAATTTGAAGTAAAACATATTGGTGAAATCTCTCTAAGGAATTGTGAACAATTTGTTCCCATGTTACATGGTGATCCCACTATAATTTGTACACTATTTGTTTAAAGTTACTGTATAATCTGTATCGTAAAAAAAATATTTTTCAAAATAAATTGATTTTAGAAATTTGGCCAAACAGCTATTAATCTGACAAGTTTTCTGACAATCTATCAAGAATTAAACTCAAAATTTTCATTCGGAAATTATTTTTGCACAACTTATTTTAACTAAATCAAAAATTAAATAGCAAAACGAAATAATTCTATTGGTGCGTCACCCCAATAATTATGTGCATGCATATGTTCGCCTATCGTAAGGGGGGGCCTCAATTCCTTTTTGTGTCATGTCGATGTACGTTCTTACTTTTTGTATGCATGTGCCTTCGCTTCTGAATGAATTATTGTTCATCATCCTTCTTTTCTTTTGTTAATGAAGGGGAATTATCGAGTAACCGTAAAATTATTTTTTATGTTATTTATAAGTCATGTTTAGTGTGAAATCAATCATTAATATTCGCGTTAAGGTAATGTTTTCATTATACCTCTACAATGTAATTTTTATTTAAATTTTATTAACGCAAAATATTTTGTGCATTATGAACTGTTTCTTTTGTGAATGACTTTCTCTTGCTTCTACTTTTTTCATCTCATAGGACAAGGAAATTCATGAGAAATTAGGTAAAATTTTCTACGCGCATCAGCTTAGAGGAACAACAAATAATTGATAGTAATCTTAATGCATGGTATATTCTTCCAAAGTTTCCACATATTATTAATTACACACATGTGCTTTAATTTTTCAAGCAACTTCCTGTGGACTACCACTCGGTGTCACATCTCGATAGGGATGGCAATGGAGCGTGATAGATACAGAGTGAATCAAGATAAAGCTTATCCCATATAAAGGAGAAGAGTTTTTCAAAGACGAAACTATAGTCAGTGAATGATGAACAGTTAAACGTATCGTTTTTGTCTTACAAGGTTATATAATAAAACAGTTAACATGTTTATTTGTGGTAGCTTTCGCACACCTTGAATAATTCTATGAGATAACTCCGTTTATTAAGATTAGAACAGATAAAAAGCAATCACGTAATATTTTTTTGTTCCTGCTAGAATTTAAACATGATATCTCATGATTCTTAATTCACTTAAATGACCAATAAATCATACTCATATTATAACAAAATTAAAGCTAATAATAAAATTATTATACTACTAAGTAGATATAACCTAAATCTTTCTCATACATCAAACCAAGTGAAAATGTACACGAACATAATGCTAGCTAGTTTCTTTTTGTCTTTATCTATAACTTAGCTCAAATATTTTTTTAAAATTTTCTTAGCATTTGGGTCTTTTAACTAATTGCACTCCCCAGTTCATTTCGATCCTATTTCATGGATGGTAATATTTGTAGAATTATAAGATTTTTGAAATTTATAATTTTAAATATATTATATTAATATATTTATGTGACGGTAAAACTTGTCATGAGTGATAAAGTGAGAAAATTTAGTTATCTAGAAAGGAGAAAGGTGTACTACAAAGAATGGCATGAGCCGGTAAAAAAATATCATTATGACCAAATAAAGGTGTACTTTTTTAATAACTTAATCTTATAGATACGACGCTAACACAATATAAACATGGTATCAAAGGTATTATGTCTGAGTCTCAACCCCACACCCACTATTAAAAAAAAAAAAAATTCATGTGCTCGACTCATAAAAAAAATCAGACCTCACATAAGAAAGTATATTGGAGTTAAAATTAAATAAAGAAAAGTATAATCTCTCTAACAATCACATACTTTTTCCAAGAGTCTTTCAACCCTATCGAAAATTTTGATGTAACTTATTTTAAATTAAGACATAATTATTATAAGAGTAATTTTTGTCCTCCATTTTGTGGCCACAAATCTGAGCGTGATTTCCACTCTTCAATTATCATAAAAAAACATTGTAGGAAAAAATCATAACCTTGTCCCCTCCATTATCATAAAAAGACAATATTTTTCAACTTTTTGTCCTAGTTAACATCTTGACCCTGAAGTCTCCACTGAAAAATCCTTCTTATTAATCTTGTATAGTGCAGATATTTGACTGCTGGCAAACAAAACATCCTTTCTAAACCTCTCCAATCACGTGTGCGCACACGAATAGCTCTTCCTCGATGTTTGATATTCATTTTAAGGTTTGATTGATTTAGGATTGTGTTGAATATTTTTAATTTAAAGATATTGCGTCTTTTATTTATAACTCGAACCCAATACCTAATTACGAATAGATAAATATGTATCACTCCACTATAATTTATGGATACAACTAATTATTGTACATCAACATTATTAAAAGACTTTGGTCGAACTCCCCCAAAAGTCTCGTAAGCGTCAACAAATTGCAACCAAGGACAGAGCTACATTTCTGTTTACATGTTCAGCAGAACTCAGTAGTTTTAACTCGGACTATATGTATCAATAATTTATTGAAAACCCAATAAACTGCCTTAGCTTGTCTAGAATCCAACTCATAAACTCAAAATCTTAGTTCTACCTCTGAAAGGGACTATGTCTCGCTAAGTCTCATGAGAGGGATAATCGGCCAATCGTCATTCCACATAAGCTGATCAGTGGGAGCAAGAGAGTGTTTCATTGAATAATCCATCCAATACCTCTTCTATCTATAAAAATAACCAGCAGTTTGAATAACCAAACTCGTCTTTTATAACTACCTTTGTTTAATTCCCTTTAATATAAGTTGAAATTTGTTTGAAGCAATTTATTTCACTCTCAAGTTTTGCAGTTTATATTGAACAAGAAAATCTTTAATAAGAATAGCATAGGATGGATGGTTGTGCAACCACTCAGAGTAAATTATATGTATACCTCATTATCAAATGGGATTGTAGTGTGAACAAAGGGGTACAAGTGTTGTCTTTTTTATGTATTAAAGGTGTTTGGTTGGTGAGATAAGAATAATAATCTCGAGATAAAATGTGAAATTATTTTATCCTGTATTTGATTATAGATATTAATTAGTCTCAGGATTATCTTATCTCAGCATTTAAGATTAGTTATTCCATACAGAAGATGAGATAGCTAAAAATATCCTTGTCTATCCTGCCCACCAACCAAACAACTCCTAAGGGTTTCATGATCACTACTGAAAATAGCTTAAAGACGGGAAAAGAATGCTCGCTTGACCAAAGTTTAAAAGGCTAAGTTGTATCTTAGTTGGGGGTGGCGAAACACGATACTAGCCCATTGGGAACATGACGCCTTCATTTATTAACTAGTCCATTTTGGCTTGTCAGATTCAGCACATTTAAAAGTTGAACTAATTTGGACTAAATAGAGCCCAAATTGACCCACAAGAAACCTTGTCAAAATATTTATAGAATTTTTTTTAATTATTATTGAAATGTTATATATAGTTATGATTTTTAAAAAGGTTTTATTAGTTTTGTTCAGTAATCAAACCAATTATAAGAAAATAAATTAAGAAATTAAACTTTGTATGATTTGGCAAATTGGGCTATGACCCAATGTTTAACACATATTAATCCAACTCGTTTCAATCCAAATAATATTAGTTTGATTCGATAGAGTTCAGCCCAACCCCTTAACCCCTTTATTTGACACCCCTAATTATTCTTACCCATGACTGATTACATTACAACAAAGTTTAGGTAGTTAAAGAGTTTGTTAGTATACTTGGTTTTAGTAGTATATAGTGTACATATAAAAATGAAGAATTTGGGCAAGGATGCTGAAAATTCATAATGGCTGAATACTTGCCTTATTTTAATATTAGTAACATAAACAGGACTTACAAAGGTACTCACTTAAAACATCAAGATACTAACTTGAACCTCTTTCAAATTGTGTAGAAAAGAAATTCATAATTTCTTGAAAACTCAAAATGTATAGAGAGGAAATTTATAGTTTCTATATCAAGACGCAAGTTCATGCTTCATACATATTTGGAGGAAAGTTACCAGGTTAATGTCTCTGGTCAAGTTGTATACGGGGAAGAAAGCTGACGTTCAAGGAAAATTTGAGACGAAGCATCCCAGAGATCCTTTGCGAGTTTGGAGTTATAAGAAAGCTGAGAAGATCTTAGAGTTCTACCATTTCCTCCGAAGAAGTATACTCCCGAGGTTTCCTGGTAGAGTCATCAAAGCATGAGGAACCCCAGATAATAGCCAAGACATTTAATCACAATTCAAGATGAAATAGAAGAAGTAGCAGCAATAGCACAAAAATGTTCTAATAACTGAATACATAATAAAGCAGATAATGAGAATAGCAATTATAAGATGTTCTGATAAGCACCCCCTTATGTGATGCACAGTGAAATCAAGATGCTAAAATCTGAGGATAGATTCAGTGAAAAGAAGAAGAGAAAAGAGGCAGTTTAGTATGATTATTGGCTGAAGAGAGATGGCATAACTACACAATGGTAAATGACGATATCGATGTGTATCAGTTGTATTTATCTCGTAAACGATTTGCAACTCATAAGAGTAAACTGCACATTCGTAGAATAATTGTAATACCCTGTCTAGTGAATGGACTTGCATCCTTGGCTTATGTATGACATAGCACGAGGACATATATATTCAATTCAAGTTTGATAGGACTTGGGACTTAGGAGTGTGTTGGACATTGATTATGAGGGAAAATATGAGCTATGGACTTGTGGAAGATGATATTGGTTGCAATTGGTCGGTACATAAGGAATTAGGGAAAATAATATAAGCACTCAACAGCATGCAACAATTGTTATAGCATGTAATAATTGTAGTGGCCAGGCTGCGGGAGGAGCCGAATGGCCAGAAGCAGAGGCGGATCTAGAATTTTCATGACATGGGTGCACCACTAAAAAAAGAGAAAAAAGGAAGTACTAAGTGGGAATTAATCTCTGTTCCTCTAGGTAAATAACTTAGCATTCAAACAAGTGATTTAGCCTTTTTGGGGCTTGGGTGTCATCGGATAATATTAGATCGATTCTAGAAAATATGTACATAAAAACCTAGTGTGACGGAGAAATAATGGGTGCACGAGCACCATAAATTTGGCTATATATCTGCCCCTGGACAGTAGCATAGCACTACGTGATTGCTAGAGCGATCAAGGAATTGTACTAGATTGCTATAGCATGAGTCAATCACCAGAGTGCACAGAGGGGGTAAGGCCTCAGATGAGGCAGTATGAACCGTGTAATTGCTGACAAAATCCAACGAGATTGCTATAGCGCCGGAATGATCGCTATAGTGATCGCCTTATAGTGTCGAGAATATAACATGATCTCTATAGCATCACTAATGAGACCCGTTATAACATGATCACTAACACAGGTGTTTCCCGAATTTTACCCCCACACTTTCCAAATAGCTAGGACACTTATTATGAAGGGGAGAACTGAGCTACATCAATCCAAACCACTAAGGTGAGTTAAGAGTGGGCTATTTTAATTTATTATTATATCAAAACTTGACTCTTACTATGAATTCTTGAAACTACAAATATTCATCACTGGGAGAAATCCACAATTCAAAATCGAATTTCTTGATTCATTGGCCACAAGAGGTAATTGTTTTTTACTTGGTTGTTAAAAGATTGACATAGACAATGGAGAACCTAAGGAAGATAAGGGTTACTTATGCCAGTTAATGCTTTATGTGGAAATATTTGGGGTACATTGTGAGAAGGTGTTGCGTCTGCGGAGGATGGTTCTGAACTGTTTCAAAATACTGTAACTGATGCACGGTACAGTAACAGAGAAATTGCACAGTCGGACATCTAAAAGCAGGAACGGAAGATCAAGGGCATGGGAGGTTGCCCCTTTAGTCCTAATGTGGGCTAGTACGGAAGGAGAGAAATAGGAGAGAGTTTGAGGGATTGAATATGACTTTGTATATTTGAGGAAAAGTCTCTTGTACCTAATTTCTATTTGGTACACCCATTGCGATCCCGTGTCTTTCATAGACAAACCATATTTAAATGATGAAGGTTCCCTATTTTTTTGGTATACTGCTTGTATAGGGGAGCCTTTTCCAACATTGATAGAATTATTTACCTTACAGAAAGTATGAAAGAGAATAAAATAAGTCCCTTAGCTGCAGGGGGGTTGGCAGCAAACTTGGATAGTTTACTCATTTTGTATGGTAGAGATACGCTAATCAGTGACTGAAAGTGTGTATGGATGGTTCCTAGCTGTTAAGTTGGAAGCAGCATGGATGATTAAACTAAGAAACATGAAGCTAATTAACTTCAGAGTAATTACCTAACTATATGTTAACAAGTAAGCTTTCCAGGTCCCAGATTTTGGATTTTGACAATTACTCTGTGAGCAACTTGCTCTAATGTTGCTGATCTGTGTCAGGCTGTCCCTACTATATTTGATAGCATCAACTGTGGTTTTATGAATAAAATGAAGAAGACAAGCCAGTTATGTTCATGGAAACCAATTAATCTGGAACGTAGTATTATTCAGTATACGTGCAGCAATCCCTTCAACAGATGCATGCTTCCAACACGACAACATGCCACTCTCCTGCAACTCTACCTTAACTCTTTATCTTATTTTTATAAGTCAGTCTACCTTAACTCTTTATTGATCCACAATCCACATGATTTGACAATCCCATTTTCTGTGTTGAAATAGCAGAACTTCTTCTGTACAGGAGTATTATTCTTCATTAAAAATACTAAATGAGGGAAATCCGTCGACCATACGAGTACTTTAGCCTAATTTCACAGAGAAACAAGTTAGAAAGAATTTTGGGCTTCAGCTTCTACGAGAAAATTGTAGACATTGAACAAACAGGAACTTAAATCAAAGAAATGAACCAATAAATTGAGAGCAAATTGATACACATCACAAAACAGAAGACAGGAGGACAGACTCACTGGTGGCGCATGTACTGCATCTAGAACAGAGCCAATTCCTACTTCAGGAGACTGCAAAAGACCCAAAAGCTTCAAAACATAGAACGCCAACCATGAGATGCAAGAAGGAATTTCTCGCATAATGTTGGTTTTCACAACTCCAGGATCTGCAGCACTTCAGCATTCCAGAAACCAAAATAGAAGCGTTCAGGCAAATAAAATCACCACTTAAGACACACATAAAGAGCACTTCGATCAGATAGGATTACATGACCTAACTTACTAAAGTAAGACAGATAAAAAGTTAGAAAGAAATATTCCATAAACAAAAACTATATGAGCACAACATGACTTCTGTTATTCTATTGCAGAAAGTCAGAGACTAACTAGATGCTTCACAACCCTACAACTGAAGTAGTCCACAGTGCCCATGGTTTATAGCAACTATGCTCTTTGAAGTACGATAAGCAAACATAGCATGCGAACGCTACTCTTGAAATCATTATCCCCTTCAGAAATTATCATAGTTCTGCTCTCTTTGTGATGCAACTATCATGTTACACCCAGAAAAGCTCAGTTTTCACTTAAACATATGCATAAACATGAAAAAACAAAATAGCCTACAATTTTGCTTATAGGTAACTGGATATAGACAAATAGATGGCACCATAGGACAACTATGAATTAACCTGTACAAACCAACACAAAAGATAAGCTTTACCTTATTATACAAACAAAAGATAAGTTTTGCCTTAATATACAAACACATACTAGAAATGTATCGAGTTAAATTGATAACCATAATGACTTACGAGGTGACATAGAGAACCTAACATTTGTTTTATAAAGGAGAACACAAACATACATGACAGAGACACTGTGAGATTTCTCCACCAGACCAACTTGCCGATGAAGCTCATATGTGAAGAGCAGAAGGCATACTGCAAGAGAAATGGCCAGAGTTTTTAGGTGCCAATGAGCTCAAGGATATCAATGATTACTTTAATCTGGAAAATTCAACTTACATTTGGAAAGCTCATATACATGAGCAAATGGATAGGAACTTAATTTTGAAAAACTCAGCCCAGATATTGTTTCTCCACTGACCTCCATGCTAGACACTATCAACCAAAAGTAGAAAATGCCAAATTACACTGTTATCTGTATGTTCACCAATAACAGCCAAAAGAGCATTCCAAAAAAAAAAGGTACATCTGGTTCAATTCTTATCAACAAAACTACCGTCAACAATTTATATTCTACTATATTTCAGGAAAAAAACATAAACGAACAGGATACAAGAAAATTCTTAGCAGAGACTTTATTAACACAAACTATGTTCCAATGGCATCTGTCGATTTAGCAATGAAGAATCTATAATAATCTAGCTCATTATCTCAGGCAACATTCGTTCCCAGATCTCTAAGGCTTAGTTGTTAATCAACTAAACAGCTTCAAAATGACAGAAGGACACTAGTCCTAACACTGAAGAATATAGTGTAGAGGCATAAAATGAAGACTGTCAAAGATATTACCACAGATGAACATATGAAGAAACATAACATGCACTAGAGTAGTTAACAGATATGCTTTTGAGATTTGACACAAGCCAACACCTTTTCTATTTACACATAGAGTGTCCATAATGCTGATAAACATTGAGTGTACATAGTACTTATAGCATATGAATTACACCTACCATTCCGATGCGTGAATGATGTAACATTAACAACACGAGAAGGGATAGGGCTCTGTTCTAGAAGCGGCAAAAGCAGTTTTGTAAGACAAAATGGACCAATATAATTAGTTGACATCATCCTGCAGAAAAAAAATAAGAATGACCAATTAGCACATAATTTATGTTTCTCAGGATCATCGCAATCCTCATAGCATCCAGAGAAAAATGGGAGAGAGAGAGAGAGAAAAGATTAGCTCCTATCAGTGCTACAGGTACCAAGTCTGCCATGCAACTCACCAATGCAGGATCCTAACAAAACTAAGGTAGCTCCTATCAATGCTACAGGTGCCAAGTCTGCCATGCAACTCACCAATGTAGGATCCTAACAAAACTAAGGCAAAACGCAAAGTTTGTTGCGCATTAAAGGCAAGTGGAGGGTGTTGATAAATCACAAGAATTTTCTCCGAAAGATCTTGCTGCTATCTGATAAGTGAAGTTGGGAGAAATAGTACCGATTGAAGTGCTCTTCTATATTGTGTTTCATATCTCTGATATTTGCTCTATTCTATTAGTGCAACGATTAGTAGAAAGAGTTTTTCCACAAGAATAAAGGATGAAGCGCATATATTTGCAGTTTCACTTGAGAAGAATGCTCAAGCCAACCTATTGCAAGGATAATAAGCCATAACGAAGAAAAGCAATATACAAAGATTTAGGTGGTTTACTGATCACATTGTTCTGCAGTGGTTCTGTACGATGTCGCAAGGATTCCAGCATTATTTATTAGGAGCTGGATAGAGCAATGCAAATCTGAGTCCAACAGCCACTGTTGAAGGGAGTGTTTGAA
The DNA here is from genome assembly GCA_035772735.1 of Datura wrightii. Taxonomy (NCBI): domain Eukaryota; kingdom Viridiplantae; phylum Streptophyta; class Magnoliopsida; order Solanales; family Solanaceae; genus Datura; species Datura wrightii. The sequence goes on along the minus strand of JASDFA010000018.1, from coordinate 200,144,443 downwards.
GCTCAAGATTGACTTGTATGATGACAAATCAACCTGAAAAGCTTTTACACAAGCACCATCTATTTGTTCTTGGATGTTGGACACAATCTGTGAAACAAGAACAATGAAAAATATCTTAAAGAAGAATCAGAATGAGGTTGATAAAAGCCAATGACTGAATTACAGTACCTTTGACAATGAGTGCAATGACCTTCCAGCTGCAAGTATTAGAGGGTCAGTTAAACCATACTAGCATTGACTTAGAGGTGTGGAGGTTTCACTAAAAACTGCTGACAGTTAAAATCTTTAGATGCATGAACAATTTAAGAAAATAACAAGTTGCAAATGTAATTGGAAGTTGGAACAAAAGTAGTCTTCTGCTGAATTGATTGCTAATACTATAGATAACAAATTATTAAAATCACCAGAAAGCAATTTGATATATGGAATGGCAGTTTAAGATACTAAATATAAAAACAAGAAGATTCCTGGTCTAAGACAACAAGAAAGCAAGAAGATATAGGAAAATGGAACTAACAAGTGAATACCTCACCACTGTAAAGTGGCATCATCAATATCCCACATCAGAAACCGGAATTTTCTTCCCAAATTTCTTTGCCAAACAGCTTATTAACAAAGCCATAAATAATTGAGACAGTTCCTTCTACAATGAATTTGTGAAAATTTTAACAATGCGTACTCCCTTTGAAGATCCAATTATCTAGAGAGGGTTCCTGTTCTTACATCAAGATACCTCCCCCCCCCCCCCCCCAAAAAAAAAAAAACGCCTTTTTTGCTCTATTTACATGAAACAAAACCACCTGCTATACTTTATGTGATTTGTTTCCTGACCATGTGATAAGCCAAGGCAATTCCTGAAGCTGCAGCACCCTCTGAATATAACCGAATATATAAAATGACTAGAGGCCCTACAATAGAATGTGAAAGCAAACGGAGGGGGTAGCATTTCACCTTACTTTACAGTAATCAAGATCAACTACCACAGCATCAGTATTCTCCTATGCAAATTCTTAGCAAGGAAAAGCTACTCCAAGATGTAAATGCTAAGAAAAGAAATTATGCTATTCAGCTAAACTGTTCTGTAATGAGTTCAAAATTTGTGAAATTGGGTCGCAATTCTCATGCAAATACAATCTGAAAATTAGAAAAGACGGGGAATAAAAAGGTAAACCTTTCACTTAAGGATGAAGACCCATGATCAGCCCCTTAAAAGGACAACTATTACTAGTGATCTATGTATCTTTTGTCCTCCTATACAATGATCAGCTCTTATGAAAATCCTGTATAATGACAAGACCCTTATTTTCTTGAAAGAAAAGGCAACAATCAGATACTTTTGGTGTGTGATGACGTGTCATATATATTTGGGTTTTCTGATCTTTCTCCTCTTTCCCAGATTATATTTAGTGAGACTGTGTGAATAGGTTCTTATCTTTCAGACTTGCTTCCATGAAAATTAGCAACTCATGAGCATTCTTCCGAAGGGCACATAAAATAAGAGCTTCTGGACAACACCAGCATCTAAATGACATAATGAAACCTTTAAGACTAAAGATATTGTCATCATTTATGTATTGCAAAAAAAAAAAGGTTGCACTGAAGAGAGATAACAAAGCATCTTTCAACAATGCACTTGTAATAAAGATAACAAGCCATGACTAAATAAGAGTTGGTTTCACAGTCAGCCTTTAAATCAGGTCATTAAGTCATCCGAGATTCATGATTCCTGTCTCTAAGCTATAATCCTTAAAGAACTCAAATGTAAAATGAAGTTTATTAGCTATTAGGAAAGCAGTTAAATATGAACTCAATTACATGCATAAGTGCCTCCTTATAGCATAAGTCACTGGACATAATTAACAGAATTTGATAGAAAACACACCAACGACACGAAATCGTCAACCTAGGAAATAATGTTTGACACTCTCCATTTGTGTGGAGCGGATGCCACATAAGCTGCTAGGGATAACAAAAAGGTTGGATTTAACAAATATCGCATTGCACCCGTGACATATATCTTAACTAGACATCTCTTTGAATTCAAAAATTAATAGATCTGTAAGTTTACGGTGTAGTTCTCATGGAGAGTGCTTCTGCAGCACACATTACATCTTTTAACAAGTATAAATAAAATTAGAACGGCATTTTATTTTTTCATTATATCAATAAAGCACCCATGAAGAAACCCACCAAGAACAATGTAATAGTCTTCTTTAGCAAGGGCATAGGAAACAGCGGCACCCAAACCAGATGTGGCCTGTAAATGATTGCAAATTAACAGCAATAAGAACAAGACACAGATGGTAATGTGAAGCATAAATAGCTTGCAGCAATTGGCACATATGTGACATAGCACTCGGGTATGGATCCAACACTAGCAGAAAAAATTGGTAAAGCAGAAAAGACTTTCTTGAAGGCAAAATTAAGATATCTCTGGCTCAAATATGGTGATAGCCAACAAGAACACAAAGTTTTTTCACACAAAATAGCTAATGCCCATAAACGATATAATTGCATTGACAAAATTGAGGGTGATGGCAAACTGATTGAAGAAAACTCTCTGTACGAGTGTACCTAGGTCATTTACTATTCAAGACGAATCTGGTATGCAAAATAAATAGTTAGTGTGACATAGGTTGGAACAGAATCACATAGAACTACCAACATAAGCTAAAGAAACAAAAAAAGGCCTAAAGCACACTTACGCCTGTAATTATGCAGACTGGCTTTCTGATAGAAGCAACAGCAGCATTAGATGATGATATAGATAATGATGGTGAAGAACGATCATAGAATTTGGATTTCCGCAAGAAATGGCTGTGGGAAAACAGCTGCAAGTAGGATAGGATGATGGAGAAAGTCCAAACAACGGCCATTCTCCAGAATTGTCCTTTGCATAGAGTGATTAAAGCCTCCTTTAACTCATTTACCCCCATTTTTGCCTCTCTGAACAAGTTGTCTACACACACCTTGACAAAAGAAAACAAGGTATTCTATTCATTAACTGAAATCTCTCAGATAGAAGCAAGAAATGATAAGTACAAATTGGCATTTTTGTGGGCACTAATCTGGGACAATCAGATAGTCATAGCCATGAGGCTTGAAAGTTTCTAATATGTGTCACACCCCCTCTTTTCCAAGAAGAGTTGAAAAGCCATGACAAGTTGGTACTCAAGAGGTTTTTGAAAAAATAATTTGGAGTTGTCACCCAACATAAAAATGAAAATTGTCAACAAATTGTGCTGGATCACTTAGTTAAACTTTTGAAAACTTCCAATTCAGCTTGATTGAAACCCTTTTGAACTATTTAATTCCAAGACTAGTTTGAGAAACAGAGATCGTGTTAGGAAGTTCAGCTGAGACACCCAATCTGTTGATGGGCTGAAGCATGCTTCTAGAGATACAAGTAATGAACCATTTTCCGCCTAAATTTCCTTTTAATTTTGACCAAGATATATTCCCACGGCCAACTAACACTAAACTTAAGATCAATGACAGACCTAACATCCATCTCTACCCTTTTACATTTTCTTTTTCTAAAATTAAATTTAACACCAGATTAATGATTCAGCAAGCACAAAATCACTTAGAAGTCTTGGAGCTAATCAAAATTGGAAAACAAAATCAATATGAATGTCATCTAAATCAGTGCATAAACAGTCTCAAACAGATACCCATCATGTCATTTCATAGAGACATTTTATCAAACAGATTGAAAAAAAAATATAACTAAAAGAAAAGAGAGAGATTGGACTTTCTAATATAATCAGCAAAGCCCATGAATTCAACAAAATACAGATACCCGAACAACAGATTGTTTAACAGAGCTCAAAGTAAAAAATGGACCACGACTAGAAATCACAAGCCTTCTTCAAAGGACTTCCGTTTCAATAAGGTATCATAACATTGTTGTTTTTTTCTTTATTTTGAAAACATAACACTGGACTAATGATTCAGCAAGCACAAAATCGTGTTGGAGCTAATCAAAATTGAACACATAATGTTACTTCCATTTTATACAAACAGATTGAAACTAAAACAAAGAGAGATTGGACCTTTTCATACAATCAGCAACAGCCCTTGAATTGGAAAATACAGATTCCCGAACAAAGAATTGTTTAACATTGCTTTAAATAAGAATGGACGACGACTGTAAAACACACGAGCAGTGCTTCAAACAACTTCCGGTTTCAACAGAGAAGGAAGCTTTCCATTTTTTTCACAGAGAAAACAAGACGTGAGAGTTTGTTTGGCCATGCATTTGGTGCTGAATGCAACTGATCATGCATTTGGGGGTGAAGTTTATGAAGAATGAAATATTCAATTAAATAAAATTACATAATCTTTTTATATCATTCACATCATTTGAATTTACTCAAATATTCACTTCCTACTTTTTAACTTAATCTCAATACGGTTAAGAAAAATCCATCTTCAATATAGATTAAAAAAAACTTTAATTAACACTACTAAAAATATTAAAATTCAACAAATTCAGTAGAATTATCAATAATTTTCTTTTTATAAAAAAAAAAAAAGAACTGTCAGACTTTAAAAAAATTGACATACTTTCGTCCATTATTTTTTCCGTGAAAATAAACAAAAAGTATCAAAAGGAAATTATTGTTTTCTAAAGAAAACTAACACACGGACAATTTTTAAAGTGTAAAAAACTGCAATTGAAGAAAATAAATAAAAATTAATATTTTGTTTTTAAATGTAACATGAAAAATAGAATTTGAGGACTAATATATAACAAGACTGAGATGCAGTATCAAAAACAAAAAATGAAAGCAAGTTACGGGGGTGTCCATGTATTTGGCCTTTATATAAAGTAACAACAACAATAATCCCATAACAAGCGTGTCAACAAAGTTAGGTAGAAAGAAAGGAAACATGTGGAAAAAATACAAAGTTAGTCAGACAAGAAAAAGGAAAAAGAGGACAAATCTTGTCCAAATTGATCTCTGTTTCACACTCTTCTACACGGTTTAGTTCTATTATAAATAGAACATTTTGCTTTCATTATTTTATATACACAGATCCACAAGTCCCCACAAAAATTACAATCCAAAAGAGTAAGAACATAAAGAGAGTTATACACCCAGACAAATATTGTAGTGTTGAGTGTCCTCTTTAGTGAGTTATTCCTTTTACAAGTGTTTTCTCCTTGTAATTGAGAGTAATGTACTCTCATATTTATATAGTGAATCCTTCTACCCCGTGGTTTTTCCCCTCTATTTATTTGAGGGTTTTCCACATAAAATATCGTGTCCAATGTATTTTCATTATTTATTATCATATCAAACTTTAGTTGTGGTGCTTCCTCATCCCAACAGTGGTATCAGAGCTTCGGTTATTCTGTCTGTTTTATGCGAAGGTACTATCCGTGAATAGTAAATTTTCGTGAATAATAAGATCCGGTGAAAATACTATTCACGTGAATAGTAAAATTCGGTGACGATACAGTTTGTCATGATTGTTCGCAAAAATATTCAGAAACGATCTAGAAGGGTGTGAAGCAAATAGCAATGTCGAGTACAACAAAGTTTGACGTTGAGAAATTCAATGGGACTAATTTCTCATTGTGGAAAATGAAAATAAGGGCGATATTGAGAAAAGACAATTGCCTAGTTGCAATTGAAGGCAGGCCCACAGACTTTACTGATGACAGCAAGTGGAACGACGTAGACAGCAACGCAGTTGCTGATCTACACTTGGCACTAGCTGATCAAGTGTTGTCTAGTGTGGCTGAAAAACGGACAGCGAAGGAAATATGGGATACTCTTACGGGATTGTATGAGGACAAGTCTTTGCATAATAAAATCTTCTTAAAAAGAAGATTGTATACTCTTCGAATAGCAGAGTCCATGTCGGTTATTGAACACATCAATACTTTGAATACTATGTTTTTGCAACTTACAACAATGGGTTGTAAAATAGAGGGGACTGAACGTGCGGAGCTTCTACTTCAAAGTCTGCCTGACTCGTATGATCAACTCATCATCAACCTGACGAACAATACAAACAGTCTAGTTTTCGATGAAATTGCAGTCACTGTCCTAGAAGAAGAAAATCGGCTAAAAAACAAGGAAGACAGACAAGCAAGTTCGCAGCAAGCTGAAACTTTGATGATGGTGAGCGGAAGACCAACGGAACGTGGCCCCAGTGGGAGTCACAATCATGGTAGATCTAAATCAAGAAGTAAGAAGAATATCAAGTGTCACAACTGTGGCAAGAAAGGGCACGTCAAGAAAGATTGTTGGTTCAAGAAGAAGAGTGAACACTCTGAATCATCAAATGCTCAAGGGAATGTTACAAATACCTCGGATGATGGTGATATTTTATGTAGTGAAGCAATATCAAATAATAAAGGCAGAAAACGTTTCACTGATGTCTGGATCATGGACACAGGAGCAACATGGCACATGACTTCTCGGAGAGAATAGTTCCATCAATATAAACCTATCTCAGGAGGATTTGTGTTCATGGGAGATGATCATGCTTTGAATGTTATTGGTATTGGGTCTATCAAAATAAAGATATATGATGGCACAATACGCACCATTCAGGAGGTACGACATGTGAAAGAGTTGAGGAAGAATCTATTGTCTCTGGGACAATTAGATGATAATGGATGTTCATATAAGACTCATGGTGGAGTCATGAAAATATTGAAAGGAGCGCTTGTAGTGATGAAAGCGGAAAAACTTGCTGCAAATCTATATGTGCTTAAGGGTGAAACACACCAAGAAGGAGAAGCATCAACCGCGTCAGCAAGTTCATTTGAAGAATCGATAATGATGTGGCATCGCAAACTTGGCCATATGTCGGAACGAGGTTTGAAGATTCTTGCTGAGCAAAAGCTTCTTCCAGGGCTCAAAAAGGTTTCACTACCCTTTTGTGAGCATTGTGTTACCAGTAAGCAACATAGACTGAAGTTTAGCAGTTCCTCTGCTAAAAGTAAGGAAATATTAGATCTGGTCCACTCTGATATCTGAAAAGCACCGGTGGAGTCCCTAGGAGGAGCAAAATATTTCGTGTCATTTATCGACAACTACTCCAGGAGATGTTGGGTGTATCCAATCAAGAGAAAGACAGATGTTTTTTCATTTTTCAAAGAGTTCAAAACGCGAGTGGAACTTGAATCTGAGAAAAGGATCAAGTGTTTGAGGACAGATAATGGAGGAGAATACACTGGTGATGAATTTGATAACTTCTGTAAACAAGAAGGTATCAAAAGACAGTTCACAGTGGCATATACTCCACAACAAAATGGAGTAGCAGAGCGGATGAACAAAACCTTGTTGGAACAGACAAGACCTATGTTGGCAACTGCAGGATTGGAAAAACCATTCTGGGCAGAAGCAGTCAAAACCGCCTGTTATGTGATCAATCGGTCACCATCAACTGCAATTGATCTGAAAATGCCAATGGAGATGTAGACAGGAAAACCAGCTGATTATTCTCGCTTACATATATTCGGAAGTCCTGCTTATGTTATGTACAATGCTCAAGAAAAATCAAAGTTGGATCCGAAATCCAGGGAATGCATTTTCTTAGGGTATGCTGATGGAGTCAAGGGGTATCATTTGTGGGATCCCACTGCCCGCAAGGTAGTAATCAGTAGGGATGTTGTATTTCTTAAAAATAAGATACAAGAAAAAGAATGTAGCACTTCAACAGAAAAATCAGAGACTACTACAGTTGAAGTTGAAAAGATAGAAGAAGTCCAAGTTTCTTCTGAAGCAGCACCAGAGCACGAAGAACAAGAGCAAGCTGAGATTGAAACTCCACAAGTTTGACGGTCAACTCGGGAGAGAAGAGAACCAGCTTGGCACTCAGATTATTCTATAGAGGGCAATTTTGCATTCTATTAACAGAAGATGGAGAGCCTTCAACTTTTTACGAGGCTATGAAAGGCCAAGAATCATCTTTGTGGATGGCAGCAATGCAAGAAGAAATTGAAGCTCTTCATAAGAATAAAACATGGGATCTTGTTCAATTACCACGAGGAAGGAAGGCCATTGGAAACAAATGGGTTTACAAGATCAAACGCTATGGTAATGATCAAGTGGAGAGGTATCGTGCAAGATTGGTGGTGAAAGGATTCGCTCAGAAAGAAGGAATAGACTTCAACGAGATATTTTCTCCAGTGGTTCGACTCACAACAATTCGAGTGGTCCTGGCGATGTGTGCTACATTTGACTTGTACTTGGAGCAGTTAGATGTCAAAACTGCATTTCTTCATGGAGAGCTTGAAGAAGAAATATATATGCTCCAACCAGAAGGTTTTGAAGAACAGAGAAAAGAGAACTTGGTTTACAGGTTGAACAAATCTCTATACGGTCTCAAACAGGCGCCGAGGTGTTGGTATAAGAGATTTGATTCCTTCATTATAAGTCTTGGATACAACAGACATAGTTCAGATCCTTATGTTTATTACAAGAGATTTGGTGATGGTGATTTCATTATTTTGTTGTTGTATGTTGACGACATGTTGGTAGCAGGCCCCAACAAAGATCGTCTCACAAATTTAAAGGCACAGTTGCCTAGTGAGTTTGAAATGAAAGACTTGAGACCAGCAAACAAGATTCTAGGGATGCAAATTCACCGAGACAGAAATAATAGGAAGATTTGGCTTTCTCAAGAGAACTACTTGAAGAAAATCTTGCGACACTTCAAGATGCAAGACTGTAAGTCAATTTCTACCCCACTTCCTATTAATTTCAAATTATCCTCAAGTATGAATCCTAGCAATGAAGCAGAGAGGATGGAGATGTCTCGAGTACCGTATGCATCAGCAGTGGGAAGTTTAATATTTGCCATGGTATGTACAAGACCAGACATTGCACAAGCAGTGGGAGTGGTTAGTCGATACATGGCTAATCCTGGTAGAGAGCATTGGAATGCTGTTAAGAGGATCCTGAGATATATCAAGGGTACCTCAGATGTTGCAATGTGTTATGGAGGATCAGACTTTACTGTTAAAGGTTATGTTGATTCAGATTATGCAGGTGATCTTGATAAAAGCAAGTCCACCACAGTTATGTGTTTACTCTTGCTGGAGGAGCTGTAAGTTGGGTTTCAAAACTGTAGTCTATCGTGGCTACATCTACGACGGAAGCAGAATATGTAGCAGCTACACAAGCTAGCAAAGAGGCAATATGGATGCAGATGTTACTGGAGGAGCTCGGGCACAAAAAAGAGAATATTGCTCTGTTTTGTGACAGTCAGAGCACTTTGCATCTTGCAAAGAATCCAGCATTTCATTCAAGGACAAAGCACATACGAGTTCAGTATCACTTTGTTCGTGAGAAGGTGGAAGAAGGCAGTATGGATATTCAGAAAATTCACACTAATGATAACCTAGCAGATATGTTTACGAAGCCGATCAACAGTAACAAGTTTATATGGTGTCGATCTTCTATTGGCCTTGCAGAAACGTAACATTGCAGTGATTGGGTAGAAAGGATAGTATGAAGACATAATTGATTCTCAATTAAATCTTCAAGTGGGAGAATGTCAACAAAGTTGGGTAGAAAGAAGGAAACATGTGGAAAGAATACAAAGTTAGTCAGACAAGAAAAAGGAAAAAGAGGACAAACCTTGTCCTTGTCCAAATTGATCTCTATTTCACACCCTTCTACACGGTTTAGTTCTATTATAAATAGAACATTTTGCTTTCATTATTTTATATACACAGATCCACAAATCCCCACAAAAATTACACTCCAAAAGAGTAAGAACGTAAAGAGAGTTATACACCAAGATAAATATTGTAGTCTTGAGTGTCCTCTTTAGTGAGTTATTCCTTTTACAAGTGTTTTCTCCTTGTAATTGAGAGTAGAGTACTCCCACATTTATATAGTGAATCCTTCTACCCCGTGGTTTTTTTCCTCTATTTATTTGAGGGTTTTTCACGTAAAATATCGTGTCCAATGTATTTTCATTATTTATTATCATATCAAACTTTAGTTGTGGTGCTTCCTCATCCCAACAAAGCGGAGGTCTAAGGAGGGCCGTTACCTTTACATTGTGGATAAAGAGTTTGTTTTTGATAAATTCTCTAACTTAAAAAGGAATGTGCTCTCAGATGAGGATTGCAAGAAGAAATATCAAGATATAGAAAAAAATGAAGCAACATACAGTAGAAACAATTGGAGAATAAGAAACCACACTATTACTAAATACTACAACTAATATTTGCCTCTCTCACTTAACGGGCACACTCTTTTGCTACCTGTTAATCTTCTATTCTAATTTTCTTAACCAACAATTTTAGTTCGGACAAACTTGTTTCAGAATTATAATTTTGAGACTAATTTATTCCACCTTTCAAGTACGATAAAATAATACCGATTTTAAGGTATAAATTTATCCTGAATCAGTTATACCTTTAAGCAAACAAATTATAAATTCAATCTCGAACTTAATACTGAGATATTTCACCTTATCTATAACCAAATGACCCTTGGAGTTGGGTATTTTTATTTCGTGAAAGGTATTCAAGGAATTATAGAAAATATTAGGTGTAACAAGGTAATATGTCTAGGTTTGGGCGTTGAGTCGAGCCCGATCGAGCCGAGTGTATATCGAGTCGAGCCTTACCGAGCTTTAAATAGTACCAAGCCGAGCCGAGCCGAGCCGAGCCGAGCTCAACCAAACTTTTCTATATTTTGTCCGAGCCCGTGGCAAGTCGAGCCAACTCTTTTTTATCTAGATTTTTTTATATTTCTTGTAAATTTTATTTACCTAATTAATACTTATAGATCTCAAGATACTTTCTCAATAATTCAAAGAAATTATACTCATCATAATAAAAACATATCAAAGGATTATAAGTTGACAGTAATGATTTTTTTTCTAATTGTAGGACGAAAAATAAAGAGACAAATAACATTAGATTTTTTAAGAATTGAAAAAAACAGAACCACATCCAACAACAACCAGATCGTTGAATATGTATTATGTTTAATTTAACTTGTTTTTAATAATTGAAAACTTGATTTGATTTTGATTCTAATCAAAAATCAACCCAAACCGAACTACAAACACTCATACTGATACAGTAGACTTAAGTTACGTTGTTATTAAAAATTTAATAACATTGAATAAATATTAATCATATAATGTTAAATTAACATAGTAGTTTAAGTTAAATTTCTAATGTTCTTCGTAATTGAATTTAATGAAAGGATATTATTTCTTAAATCAAGCCGAACCAGTTCACGAGCCCGAGCTTGATCGAGTTTTTATCAAGTCAAAATTTGATTGAAATCGAGTTAAGCCGAGTCGAGCTAAATACATATGAGTCCGGTCGACTCGGCTCTTTGCCCAGGCCTAAATATGTCTAAAGTTCAAACCTTGGCTTCCAACTCTACTCTGGGAGAATGGCTCCATGCGAGGTGATCAGCATCACATCTCAATATGTCAATTAAACATAAATACTCACTCCGTTTCAAAATATGTGATATTTTAGTCTTTTGATTTTGTTTAAAAATAAGTGATGTTTTACATAATCAAGAAGACATTAATAATATTCTTCCAATTATACCATTATTTAAATAGAGAGAGTTTTACATAACCAAGAAAATACAAAAGAGTTACTCCCTTCGTTTCAAAATAAGTGGTGTTTTTAGCTCATGCACACCCATTAAGAAAACTATTCATTCCTAAAAAAAAAATGTATTTTTATCCGCTTACCCCTAATAAATATCTTGAAAAAGATATAACTCTTATATATATATATGAGGTGGGAATAGAGTAATGGATGATATGGGTAAGGGAGGGGGCCAGGTTGGGTGAGATGGGGTTCACTTCATCTTTTTTTTTTTTAAATGATATTTTTTAGTTTATTAGATTCTTAAATTTTAGTATTAATGGTCAAAAACGCATTTGAAGTATCATAATTTTTTGAATTTCATAATTGAATTGTTAGGTGTGTGTTTTTTCTATCCGAATTATCACCAAATATTTATCAAAACACACCTCAACTATCAGTTGTTCCCTTTTTCTACCTGAAATATCACCATCGTTCAGGATATGAAAAGTAAACAACTAATAGTTGAGGTGTGTTTCAATAAATATTTGATGATGATTCGGATAGAAAACTCACACACCTGATAATTCATATATGAAATTCAAAAAATCGTAATACTTCATATATGTTTTTTTCATCCTTCACTCTAAATTTTACTTCATAAAATACTTGTTAGACGAAATTAAAATAAAAAAAGGAGAAAATTCAAATTACTACAAATAACAAAAAGAAGAACATCATGCCACCATTTTGCTCTTCCTTTCCCTCTGGCCTTTTTTTTTCTTCTTTTCTTTAATTTATTTTCTTATATTTATTCATCTCTTTTGTACTTTAATTTCTCCGCCTCTCTCTCTCTAGTCCCCAACTCATTAATTTACTTCATAAAAACAGAAGCTTCTTAATATTTATAAAAAGAAGAATATCTATATATATATATTTAAAAAAAACAACTATTAAAAATGGTATTTATCACTAATTGACAACGGCGGGTTGGCTATTGCGTTATTAGACTTTAGTAGATGCTCCTTTTTGGTAGTGTCACTGGTTGGCCAAATCATTAAATTTGGGTGTTAAATAGAGAAAGTTGGATTAAATTTGAGCGGATTAAAATAAATTATGTTGATAAATAAATATTTTTTTATTTTATTTTAACTTTTAGATATACTAGAAATAATTGTTTAAAAATACTTGCTAGTTTCAAAATTCAATGGCTAATTGATCATATTTTTTCAATTCTACCCTTAGTACTTAAAGTCATTCTAATATGTGAAAAGAATTATTATTGTATGTTTCCAAAAAATTAGGATTATATTAGTCAAATTATCATCTATATTAATTTTTTCTTAATGAATATGCAAATCTTATCATAATAATTAAAATAAAACAGAGGGCGTAGATTATAGATTCATTCAGAATTTATTTATATTAAAATAAATTAAGAAATGGCCGATCATAACTCTCCACATCAAAATCTTACTAAGTTTTAATTATTTTTTTTAAAACTTATTTTTAAGTATCAAATCTTTTTATTTATTATTATGATGGTATATAATAAACATATCAAATTAAAATTGTTTTGACATAGTTTTTCATGTGTTGATTTAAATTACATATCAATTCAAATTTTAAAAAGGCTGAGCTAATAAATGAACAGGTAAATAACTTATCAAAACTTAAACGTGTTAGACGAGTTATTTTTTCATGTGAGAAATGCCTTCTTTTTGGGGCCCTATTTAATTTATACCAAATATTAATTTATTTTTGCAAATTTATCAGCTTCGGGCACAATTTCAGACAAACGTAACTGAAGTTTAGAATTGATCCACTTATTTATTAGTTCAGCCTATAAAATATGGAGCCGATATATAGCCTAAATTGTTCCACAAAAAATCTTATAGAAATATTTTCATAAATATATATATATATAACATATTAATTCAACTTATTTTTACTCGTCTAAATTTAATTCAATCTACTCATTTGACACTTCTGTATAAAAAAGATATCTAATTTTATAAGTAGTCATAAATTTCAAAAATAAAGAAGTCAAGAAATAGGACGGCGGAAGTACCTTTTTTTAACTAAACTAGGACTCTTAGAGTTATGTGTTTCTCTATAAATACACCACACACTTTCACTACTTCTCTATTATTACCATTTTTTCTTTCTTTTTCTTTTTTCCACACAACACAATATTAATGCAGCTATTTAGGAAAAGCTCAGTCTTACTATTAATTTTCTTGTTTGTAGTTTTATTATTATCCAACTATGGCGTGTTTGGTTCGTACGAGATACTTACATGTTTTCAATCTTCAAAAGATGTTAATGTCACGACTGATTATAGAACCGCTTATCATTTTCAACCTCCCAAGAATTGGATGAATGGTACGTTTTATTATACTACATAGATAGATAAATTTATATATATCTTTATGTATATGCACAGTATGTTATGATTATGGCGACTTCGTGATTTAAATTTTTTTACTACAAATACACAATTTAACCAAAAGTTATTATATTCATCTGAATCTATACCTAACATAGCAATGACCAGCACCCTAATAGTTATAAATAATAAAAAGATTATATTAGTTAAATTGCAATTTCTATTGATTTTTTCTTAATAAGTGTGCAAATCTTATCCTAACAATTAAAATAAAGCAGAAGAAGTACCACTTATAAAGTCTTAGAGTATTTTTTGAAGAGTATAAGTTAATTTTTATATAACTAGTCTAAGCGTACGCGCCCCGCGTGTCCCTCATATTAATAAAAATAAAATTAATAAGAATAGCATAAATCATATTTAAAATGTGTTTGTGTAACAATAAAATAATTTTGAAAGAAAATTATGAATTTCAAATTGATAAATAATATAAGAGTGATCCAATTTAATAATTCTTTCTTCAGTTTTGTTTTAATATTTATTTCAATGAATAAAAACGTCATAGAAATAGCTTTTAATAGAAAGGTAAAAAATTATTTGCCTTGACATGAACACTTAAATGCATGCATTATATGTATATATAAATATTAATATTTTCTATATATTTTAAAAAGAGATGGATAATTAGTTAGTCATAAATATTAGATTGATATTTAAATTAACAAAATTGTAATTGAATGTCTTAAATGTCAGAACTTTTAATATAATTCAAATAAGGAAAAATTTAAGAAGAAAAATTTTAGTCAATTTTAAAATACTAAATATTAGGAGTTTCACCTTTTACAAATTAGTAAAGATCTATAATAATTAAATAAAAACTAATTGAGAAAAATAGTGAATGACAATTTTATCTATCGCAGAATCTTCTATTGAAGGGCAAAAAATTTAATCAACATTCATAAGGACCTTCATACTTATATCTATAAAGAATATTTTGGTAAGTCAATAGGAGTAAAATATTATGCATATATTGAATGTTAGATTAGTTGATGAAATCTAAAGAAATTATCAAAGATTGCTCTACTGGAAGATTGTATTGCATTTTCAAACGAAATAAAATTATTTGAAAAAAGTAACAGTGAATTATAATATCGTCATTGAACCCAATATTGGTACAAAATTATAATTACTGCGTCCGTTTATGATGTAACAGATCTTGTCTTGTTGTAAATATTTTTTTTCACATTTCAATATATAATAATTGAAAAATATAACATGAACTTTTGTGCCCTGCAAAAAATTAAATTTTAATGGTCAAAAAACATATATATAAAAATATAAAATATAATAAAAATAGATAACAACTCAAACATATATCTAAAAATATAAAATATAAATATATAACATGATACAAAAAGAATTATTACCTCTTCGTCAACTAATATTATAGTCATTCGTGTGTCTTCCTTTGTTCATTTTCTTATACTCTTTCATTAATCCAGCTCCAATTACTAAGACTTTAATTATACATTAAGAATCATATCACCTTGGATTTTTGATTGACTTAATTTGTTCACAAAATCCTTTTCAAATTTCATTACAATATTATGTAAAATAAATAGTGCGCAAGAGTTATAATTATAATAATTTATAATTTTATTAAAAAAATTTATTTTATGAGATGAAGAGATTACTTTACCTGAATAGATAAAACTTGTGGATGTATGAATACATGAAGAATGTCAGTTATAAATAATACAAAATTCTAAATCATATAATATCAATATAAGACTCAACTAAAGGAGATAACATAGTATCGATATTAGACTCTACTAAAGGAAACAAACTAAGTTAAATTATTTTGAATATAAACAAGCTGGCATAACAATTACTATTGTGTTTTTCAAATCCACAACATTAAAAAAATTTATAACATGAAAAAAAAGAAAAAGAAAAATTAACACGAAAACTTACAAGGTTGGAGATTGAATCAAAAGTATTGATGTAGAAGAGTTGATGAATTAAATTATGTAATTATAAATCCATTTATTTAAGTGGAAGAATTTATAAATTAAAAAGAATTTGAAAGTATAAGAATATTAACACATTATTATTAAAAAGATTTTTTTTAATGAAAAAGAAATAAATAAATAAATTATGACTAAGAAAAAGGAAGAAAAAAAAAGAATGAACTTTTATAAAATTTCTACCATCAAAAAGGAAAAGAAAAACGAAAAAGTTTCCAACTTAAAAAGGGAAAAAGAATTTCGTGGAAGTGTTCTTTTTCTTCTTTTAATTTTTTTTTTTTAAAACAAAAATTAAAATTTATACAATAAATAGAATTATGTCATAAATAGAAAATATAATATAATAAATAAAATAAAAACAAATTCGTTACAATCAAAAAGGAAAAAGAATTCGGTGAATTTTTTTTATTTTTTTTAGATTTATACCACAAATAGAGTTATGACATAAATAAAACACCTAATATAATAAAACAAAATGATGAAAATAATTTAAAATAATAATTTAAATAATAATAGTAAATAATAATTTTATTTATTGTGATGTCTTTTAATAAAGGGCAAAATTTTTTTTAATATAATATAGATTATTTGAGAAGTACTAGTTTGTCTTCGGTCTTTTTTTTTTCTTTCAAATATTGTTTTTATGTCAAATTACAAAAAAAAAAAAAAGAAGGAAATTACTGCTAATTCCAATTTGATATATATGAATTTTTTATATGAATAATCCTATCCATAAAAAATCACAAACACTTTTATCTTTTAGGAAAAGCTATTTTGTCCAGCTTCTACTTAAAATTTTAAAAACATATTTTTCTATATTTAAAATGAGTTTTTTTTTTTTAAATAAGTATTTTTATCTGTAGAAGGTTAGTCAAACATATTGTTAATCTTCTTGATGTGCAAAATGCCCCAATATCTTTTTAATATATTTGTGTGTGTGTTTATACAAACTTGCTAGGGGATCTCGATGAGAAGACAACTGATAATTTTTTTGTAATTTCACTCTTCATTTGCTTATTATTTAATATACACACACACACTCTTCAATATTAAATTATGAATATATGATAATTGCATTCAATTGTTAATCTACTAATCGTTTCTTATTATTTGTTTTTTTATGGTCTCTCTCGACGCTTTCAAACATACAAAATAGACCCCAATGGTGAGTCAGAAACTTAATTACTATTTTTTTTCACAATAATTAATGATTCAACTATATTATTGAATTTAATTTAATTTTTTTTTAATGAACAGGACCAATGTATTACAATGGAGTATATCATCTATTTTATCAGTATAATCCATATGGATCGGCATTCAACAAACCTGTTTGGGCTCATTCAATCTCAATGGACTTGATCAACTGGATCCCATTGGAGCCCGCAATTTATCCATCCGAAAATTTTGACATGTATGGAACTTGGTCCGGATCTGCTACTATTTTACCTGATAACAAGCCCGTTATCTTATACACAGGTAAAAAAATACATTCCAAATATTGATCAAACTTCACATAGTTTGAAATATGAAAAGTGAAAAGTATAGCATACATTGAGGTGGAAACAACTATTTTTTGGATTGTTTATTACTTCTCTGTCTCAACTCACTCAACTTATGTGATATTTGACTAATCTTCAATAAAATTTAAATAAAAATATCCCTACTTAGAATACGTAAGAACTCTACTTCAATGTGGTAAAATTCAGAACTTTTAGAAGTAAAACTCGGAAGTTCAAAACTTTTAAAGGTGAAACTCCAACATGCCGTTGGAGTTGGTGTTAGTAACTATTAAACTTTTCATCTATACAGTTGCAAGTCCAGAATTTTTAGTTATGACGTATTTTTGTTCATAGCTTTTTAAAATGATGGTAGTGTTTGATTACAGATGTTAAAAGTAACTATTTGCCCTTTTTCCCCCTTATGCACAGGCGTAATAGATGCCAACATGACCCAAGTCCAAAACTACGCTGTCCCAGCCAACTTATCCGATCCATATCTTCGTGAGTGGGTCAAGCCCGATAACAATCCATTAATTGTTCCTGACACTAGCATCAACAAACTCCAATTTCGTGATCCATCAACAGCTTGGTTGGGCCAAGATGGGCATTGGAGAATTCTGATAGGAAGTTTGAGTGAACACAAAGGATTGACAGTATTGTATAAAAGCAAGGACTTCATCAATTGGATCAAGGCTGAACACCCACTTTATTCATCTACTATTGATACAGGAAGTTTTGAATGCCCAGATTTTTTTCCTGTTGCATTGCGGAGTACTAATGGCTTAGATACATCACACAAAGGGGAACATGTTAAATATGTTCTCAAGTATAGCCTCCCTCTTGCTGCTTTTGAGAACTACACAATTGGTACGTATGATGAGGGAGAAGATAGGTATATTCCGGATGACAATTTGGCTGATGGTTCGAAGGGACTAAGACTTGACTATGGCATGTTCTACGCCTCTAAGTCGTTCTATGACCCTAGTAAGGACCGAAGAGTTGTGTGGGGTTGGTCATACGAAGCTGATGGTTTCCCTTTTGACGAAAACAATAAAGGATGGGCTGGAATTCAAGCTATCCCGCGCAAAGTATGGCTTGATGTTAGTGGCAAACAATTAGTTCAATGGCCTGTTGAAGAATTGAAAAATTTAAGAAAGCAAAATGTACAATTGAGCAACAAAAAGTTGGACAAGGGAGAGATGATTGAAGTTAAAGGAATCACAGCATCGCAGGTTTAGTTTTTGGCCTTTTTAAAAAAACTAATTTTGAATTAATGTTTCTTCATAAGTTAAAGGCTAAGTTATGCCATAAAACTGAAACTGAAACTGAAATTGGGCAGGCTGATATTGAAGTGACATTCTCCTTCTCTAGCTTGGACAAGGCAGAGACATTTGATCCTAATTGGGCTGATCTTTATGCACAAGATGTTTGTGCCATTAAGGGTTCAACTGTTCAAGGTGGGTTGGGGCCATTTGGATTTGCAACATTGGCTTCTCAAAACTTGGAAGAACACACATCTGTTTTCTTCAGAGTATTCAAGGCTCAAGAAAAGTACAAAGTTCTCATGTGCTCTGATGCCACAAGGTTTGTTATCTCTTTACATTTTTAACCAAATGTAATTAGTCAACATATCTAATACTAGTCTGTTTGACCAAACTTTCAAAATCTGATCAGTTTGTCGTGTTTTTCAAAAAAAGTGTTTTTTAGAAGAGAAACTGTTTGTGTTTGACTAATCAATTTGAAAAAAACTTTTGTCATTGTAGCAATTTTCACTTAAGCCAAGGTTCCACAAGTACCTCTAAGAAAAAACTACTCTTTCCGGCTTCTGAAAAACAATGTCTGTCACTGCTCAAGAACACTTACTTTTTTTCCTAAAAATTGGGTCAAATGCCTCAACTTTCTAAAATAAGCCTTTTTAACTTGCCAAAAGCTTGGTCAAACGGGCTATAAACATCAACATAGCTTAAAATATATAGGAATAATCTAACCTCATAATTCTCCTTATTAATTGACAGGTCAAGCATTCAACACTATAATGCAAAGTGCAAATCCTCATTTGCTGGATATGTAGATGTAGATTTAGTAGACAGAAAGTTATCTCTGAAGAGTTTGGTAAGTTTCCTTTCTTCATCTTTTAGTTAATGAGTCGTACATTTATCTTTTTCTCTTTGGAATTCTATTTCTTTATTTTCCATTATTTATATGTTTGCAGATTGATAACTCAGTAGTGGAAAGTTTTGGTGTTGGTGGCAAGGTATGCATAACATCAAGGGTTTATCCAAAGTTAGCAATACATGACAAAGCACATTTATTTGTCTTCAATAATGGCACAGAGACAATCACAATTGAGACCCTAGATGCCTGGAGCATGAATGCAGCTAAAATAAACTAAAAAGTTCTGAGAAATAAAGTTAACAAAAACAAATAGAGAGAGATAGCTCTTTTCCCTTGGCAGTTGATGTATTAGGATCTATTGGTTCCTATAGAACCTATCATTAAAATATCTCTGTTCAAATTATTTGTAACGCCAAGGCAAGCATCGAACCTATCATTAAAATATCTCTGTTCAAATTATTTGCAACCTCCAGGCAGGTACCCAAGTAATAAATAACTTTTACTTGCTCATATCTCAACTATTCGACTACAATTAAGGCAGTGAAAAACAATTACCTAACTTTTTTGCATTATCAAAGCTGCAAAGGATCAAAAACCACGTCTCTTTGATATCTCCTTCTCCCTTGGCCTGACAAAAGATACTGAATTCGGCCTGATCAGAGATATTAGCTTTTCTTGTTTTATCTTCGCAAATAATAATCATCTCCACAAATACCACATTGGATGTATCCCATAAATTTACTGAATGGTCATAACAATCAGAAGGCAAACTTACATAAAAACTAACAAGTATTGCCATTGTTGCTTCACATTTTAGGTTACACTAGGTCACTTTCAGCCGATTGCCTCATGAAATGAAAAGAAGAAATAAAGGTGCCAGCAAAATAAAGAACATATGCAACAAGGCTCCACTGGAACAAGGCATATCACAAAAGATTTCACAGATATAGCAGGATTCCCCTCATATGTGAACAGATTAAATAACTAGAAGTAGTTGTCCAAATTAAATTTTCCAATACCAAGAAAACAGCAATCAAAGGACAACATCCAAACATGAAATCTCCAACTGCAATAAGGTGCTAGGTTCGTGTGGTATCCTGCACACCTTAACATTTCTTTCCAATGTTGGGACTGAAAATAGAGAAGGTTAGCTAACATCGGGATATAAGCACTAGATCCAATCATTGAAGACGACTCTTTTAAGAATTAACAACCAGGAATCACTCATTGGAGTCAAAGATGGCTCGCAAGCTGGTATAACTTAAAACAGCAGGCACAGAAGTCATCTAGTGGTTTAAAGTCTCACCTAACTAGTGTAGCAGTTGAAATGCATCAAATGTTGACAAAGTAAAGAACGATATGATTAATAGATACTAGACAGGGAAACTGCACGGTAACAAAATGGTGATTAAGACCATTCCTATCATAGTCGTTTCGAGGGAGGAGACACAGAATCTTCACTGCAGTGATCACTCGACCAGTTTGAGAATGCGTACAATGAGAATGTAATATATGATCAAATCAAATAATTTGCAACTACCTCGCCCAAGGGTGTGGCCTAATGATCAATGAAGTGGGTTGAGCACCATGAGGTCTCAGGTTCAAATCCCACCAAAGACAAAAATTAGGTGATTTCTTCCCATATGTTCGCCTTAGTGGACAGAGTTACCTACCGTACTTTGGTAGCTCCTAGTGGAGTATTAGTATGACAGATTCTCATAGGTGTCAAGTCACATTTCGATACATGTTGTTTGCGGGAGATGGCAGGTGTCCCGTGGAATTAGTCGAGATGCGCGCAAGCTAGCCCGGACACCACGGTTATCAAAAAAAAAAAAGTAGAAGAAGAATTGCAACTGCCCAGTGAAATGCATAAGATGTAAACTATCCATGACACCATGTAACTGATGGAGATAAACACACTTCAACTAGGAAGGCAACTGCCTGAAGAAGGTTCACCAGGCTCACTACTGGACACGCTTAAGGTGGATCTTAAGATGAACTAGAAAAACTTACTGCAGATTTAAGGAACATGATAATGGTGTCAGTCTTTTGATGCAAATCTCTACATGAATGGCTGGAGGCTATCTGTCCATGAACGTACAAACCCTGTGCTCTGGGCATAACAAACTGGTTGACAAAGAGCGCCGAGAGAAATTATCCCAAATCCAAAGCTCGCAGCCAACCGTGTGCATTCTTCAACAATTTAGGATCAAGCATTACCAATCTAGGTATTAATCACTTGACCAATATTGTAGCTACTTTAATTTGGTCAACCTATGGGCGGACTCAATTTTATTTCCTTGGGGTAAGGTCATCTTACCCTAATTTGACCATTTAAGCTACCTAAACCAGGGTAACCCAACTCATTCATCATCAAATGAATTCCAAGTTACTCATAACATTATTTCATCCAAACATGGACTATTCCACTCATTCCCACCATTCAATTAACTCTTGGTTCTCAATCCTTCAATTCTATACAATTTTGAAAGGAGGAATCACAATTGCAGTGAACCCAAGGGTATTATGACAGAATTATATATCATTTGGACCAATTGATGTTTTATCACCCAACAAAATCATGAAACATGAATAAAATCATAAATCATCTATCTAATGGTAATTGCATCTTTAAACCAAGCTGCATTTTAGAATTCCAATACAGTTAATAAGTAAAGGAAAACCTACATAGCATATAGCAATTTGTACAAGGAATTACAGTACAACATGAGACAGTAAACAGAAGCCTACTTTAAAGCTATAAAAAGATAGATTTTATCACAATTCACAGGTAATGAAATTCTTCAAATCACAATCATATAAAAATCTAACAAAACTATTTTCCATTTAAATTCTCTTGATCTCCATTGCCAAATGTACACCAAAACTTCCTAGAATAATATTTTCAGTTCCCATTAATACGGTAAACCCCCCATAAACTGAAAAAATGGATAATAAAACATATAGAGCTATCTCCATTGTATAATATTACCCCTAGTGATGGACTCCATGACTGAAAATTGGCTAGAAAATTTCACTTCAGTCCAGCTATGTGTTGTTTGGACGAAAACCTCAGTCCAGATTCCTTAACAATATGTATAATTCACGGAGATGTATCAAAATTAACTGAACTGCTTGTTATCATTTCAATCTAGAAAACCTGTATGGCGGAAAACACCATTGCGAACTTGACGAAGATCTCTCCCTTTGAGTGTTCTTCCCACGCCTTCGAGCACCGAAAACGTTGTTTTAGGTGATCTAGATGATCCTCTGGCTACGATCTCATGCGGCGGAAGCATCTCATCATCGCCCTCATCATCATCGATTTCTACGTCAGCAAGCTCGCCTCTTCTCGGCGCCTTCCTCGGCATCATAGGCACGTTAACTGGCGCCGAGTGTTGGAACTTCCTCACCGGCATGGTCTGTGAATAGTTACGGTTATAGCTATGTTCTCTAACCAATGGAGGCTTGGGAATCGTAGGAAACGCTCGCGAAAAAGGCATAGTTGATGAAGGCGAAGACGAAATCGGCGGTGAATGAAACTGCTTTGTAGCAGAGGGTGAGGAAGTTATCGAAGGTTTCCGATAAACGAGGGGACGGTTAAGTTTACGGTGATCCTCAGGCAATGCAGCGAGAATACCGAATTTCTCCGGCTGACGGAAGGTTTGCCTGCGACTGTTTTGAGAAGGGGAAGAAGAGCGGCGCTGAGGTTCAGTGAAGTCTCCGGTCCAGAAAACTTCATCTTCGTTCAGCTCATCGCCAGCGATGGATACATATGCATCACCGATAGCACTATCACTCAGCGGAGGAGAGAATACGCCGAGAAATCTATCGGAGGACGGCGATCGACGGTGGCGAAAGCTTACGACGCCGTTCTGGTCCATCGAGCGTCACTCCACTTCCGTTTTGCGTATGAGTGAAACCAGAAGGCCTTTAAATCACCTGCTCCCACCTCATTTTAACGGCTGAGATCACTAGAGTGGGACCTGCTGTGGCTTATCTACGGTTGATATAATGAAGATGAGGTAATAATAATTAATGACATGAAAGAAAGGGAGATTATGACAGTAGGTCCCACTTTTATCTGTGGGCCCAGTTCTCAATCACATTTCACATGGTCGCGTTCTAATAGAGACGGTAAAAAAATTATATTACATCACATAATTAAATTTGAATAATTTAAAATTTAAAATTACAATATATATTAGTTCTTCTATTTCATTTTAAGTGTTCTAATTTAACAATGCAAAAAGAATCAAAAAAGATTATCAAAAACAATAATTAATTTACTTTAAATAACAATTGCGAATCTCATTACAATTTACTTATTATCTATTAGATTTATAAATACATAATATGTATTTTTATATAAATTTTTTATATTTAATAATAATAATTTGTGAACTTAATAATTGTTCAATAATATTATGCGGTGCATAAAAATAATGTATATTTTCAAATTCATATTTTAACTCAAAATTCACATTATCCAAACACTTTTTCATATGATTATAGTTTCTCAAATTCTTTTAAATTACCTCTTCATGTTACTTTAGTATATAAATTACATTTAAGAGAATTGAAAGATTTTATATCTAAATTTACATACTAAAACAAAAGAGTATAATATTTATTGTCAGTCATAAATTAAAATTTATTCTAGTAAAAAGATTCAATGTTAAAATTTATATTAAACTTTGAATTCATATATTATAAAAATCTATTTTCAAAGTTGATATTTCTAATAAATTTTTATTTTTATTTTTAAAAATTTTAAATTTGAAACCTCTGATAAATAATAAAAAACCTCAATAGTCGTAATCTGATTTCATTTTCATTTCATTTCATTTCATTTATTTTTGTTGGTTTTCATAGGTGGTCCATTGAATTTAAGAAAATAGTAGTAGTAGGGACTAGGGAGGGGAGCATCCTTATCCAGAACAAGAATAGTGTTTATTCCTTAATCATCATTTTATTAAAATCAGATTTAGCTCCTAATCTTTTATTAGGAGTGCATTATTCAGATTAAATACAAAAAATTAATTTAAATAAAATATTAATATTAGAAATATTAAGTTTAAATAAATTCGATATCGAAAAGTTATGTTATATTTCTCCCGTTGTCTCTCTGCAAACTGTTAATTTCTTTATTAGTAATAAAAAAATAGCTATCATCTTTCATTTTCATGTCGTTCTTGTAAATTTTCACTTGGTAATATTATAATAATAAATTATTTTTATTTTATTTCTTATCTTAATTCGCCACACTATGAATACTTATTACTTCTACTATTTTACAACGTATAAGCATCTTTAATACAAATGCAATAGCTGATATTCATCATTTTCATACTTTTATTATAAATTTTTAACTCGTTATCATAATATTATGCAATATCTTACATGACATTTGTTTATCATTTTTTGTAAATAATATTATCATTTATTTTTATTTGTGATGTATGATTTTGCAAAACTTTAATTCAAGCAAGATCATAAATTACTTTGCCTTCAAAAGTGTGTAGTGATGTAGCCTATTACTCAAAAACATGGATAATTTGAAAATTATTTGTCTAAGTTTTAACTTCATAATACTAATTTCTCGTATTGTTTATAATGTTCTATTTACGTTATTTATTTTTTTCGTAATGATTTTATTCTAAATTATCTCTTATTAAATTTAAAATAATTATAACTCTACCAAACTGCTTGTTTAATATTATACTATTTTATTTAATTAATTTTATAAATATTTATAATCATATTTACAATTAATTAGAGGGTTGTTTATAACTCAACTTCAAAGAATTTTTTTTCTTGATTTTATCTTGAAAGATTGTCATGGAGGAAGAATTTTGAAGAGCAGTGAAAATTGGTAAGAGTCATCGTCATTAGGAATTAAGTTAGATCATGACTCAATCGAAACATATTCGACGTTCCTCATATTTCGTACAATTAAATAATTAAAAGAGTAAAATATCAAAACGAACAGGTCGTAATTAATTGTGTTAAAGGTAAGTGAACATGACATTGCAAATCAAAGAGAGTCTTTTCTTCGGCTAACTCTCAAATCTAGTAAAAAATTTGAGCCTATAAAATCTCACTCAATTGACTAATCAATTCTTTTTTCTATTGACATTGAGACTAATTAACGCTTTGACGATATTTCGTCATGTATTTATCATTTCGACGTTAAGTTTGCCACACTTTTTTTACTGATATTTTATCATTTGAGCCTATAAAATCTCACTCGATTAAATTTTTCATTTTACCCTTTATGAGATAATTTTAGCTCCAAAAAATTATTTTTCTCTTGATTTATGTGTCGAATAAAACACATTCACATAAATTGAAAAGGTAGAATAGTGTAGATTTAACTAAAGAGAGTGAATAACAAGAAACTCAATTAATTGAAACAACTTAAAGTGTATTGTGTTTCTATATTATACAACCTTGAGAAAAGAAGAAGAAGACGAAGAATGAGGAATTCAACGTATTAATGTAAAATGAAGTTACATTCATTAATTTTTTTTTTGTACCACGAGTTAAAAACTATGATGAATAATTTAGTTAGTTACAAAATTTTAAAATTTTAAGTGATAGGACTTTTAATACAGAAATCACATCTGACAAACACGATTATAAATCGCATTCGACAAACACGATTTATAAATCGCTCGCCTAGCACCGTTCTAAAGCATACGCCTAACACGATTTTATAAATCGCATTGAAAAAAAATAACTTAAAGTGTGTTATGTTTCTATATTTTCTTTCTTTCTTCAATTATACAACCTTAAGAAGAGAAGAAGAAGAAGAAGAAGGAATTCAATGTATTAATGTAAAATGAAGTTACACTTATTAATTTAATTTTTCGTACCATGAGTTAAAAAATTATGATGAATAATTTAATTAGTTACAAAATTTTAAAGTCTTAAAAGATAGGACTTGTAAAATGTGATTATAAATTGTATTTCTCAAATGCGATGTATAAATCGTATTTCTCAAATGCGATTTATAAATCGTATTTCTCATATGCGATTTATAAATCGCATTTGAAAAACACGATTTATAAATTGCATTGTACTGGCACGAACGACTTAGTAACAGATCGCTTCTTCCAAAGAACGCCCCATACGTTCTGTTCGCAACAATCCAATAAGTTTTCCGTCAAAGATTTGAACAATGAAAATAGATGGCGAGTGCCTAATTGAATTCATCGGGTTATGTAAGAACAAGGTTCAAGTCTCTTTTAGGAAGCCTCAACTTTATAAATCTCATTCGACAAACATGATTTATAAGGCCTCATTTCTTATCTTTAAGATTAAGACGTTTGAATCTGAATGCACATCTGAATGTTTAAGATGTTGTCTCTAGATCTAAACACTGAATGATTAAGATCATTTGTTTTTCAACATCTGAATGTGCATACTTTAGTTATTTGTAAACAAATCAAATATACAATTTAAATAAAATATAATTAAATATTAAAAAAATATTAATTTAATAAAATAAATTTATTATTTGATTAAAAAATTAAAATATTTATATTTGCTAGTGATGGTGGAGATGATTTATAGTGGTGGTGGTAATAATTGGTGTTAGAGCCTAGTAATAGTGGTGGTTGTGATATTTGTGATATTTGTGTTGATAGTTGTGGTTGGTGTGATAGTGACCGACGTGATGGTGGCGGTTGGTAGTTGTGATTGTGATGGCGAAATTGGTTGATTTTAGTAGTTGGTGGTGGTTGACGATGTATTAATGACATAGTTGGTGGCGCTGTTAGTTGTGATGGTGGAGGTGGTTGGTAGTAGGGGTTAACCGCAATGGTGGCAGTGATGGATAGGTGGCGGCGACGGCGGCCACAATGGATATAACTTTAATGAGGAGATATATTATGTGGTGATGACTGATAATAGTGGTTGACAGTAGTGGTGGTTGACGATGATAATGTTGGCTGACAATGGTGGTAGAGGTGGAGGCTGGTGATCGGGGATGATAATGGTGGTGGTGGTAGTTATGATGACATGGGTGGTTAGTGGTGATGACAAGTGGTTTTAGACGTAACGGTGGTGAAAATTATCCACACAAACATACCTCTTAATGATATTAAGACTTTGTTTCAGATCTTAATGACTAAACCTATTCAGATCAAATAAGTGCTTAAATTTAATGAAAACAAATACACTTAATGATATGAAACGTGGACCATTCAGATTCAAACCTCCATTAAGTGCAAACAAATGAGGCTTAAATCGCATTCGCTAACACGATTATAAATCACATTTGACACACACAATTTGTAAATTGCATTTGACAAACACGATTTATAAATTCCATTCTTCAATGGATTGACGTAATTTTTCTACCGCGTGTATATTTCCATAATGATGGTGTTTTTTCAAAATCAAACTTTGTTGTTCAACATCACAAACACAATTTATAAATTGCATTTGCCTAACACGATATATAAATTGCATCCGACAAAGACGATTTATAAGTCGCATTCGCTAAACACAATTTATGACAAACACAATTTATAAAACGTTTTTGATAAATCTTTAAACACGATTTATAAGCATTTGACAAATAATTTTTTAATCGCACTATCGGTAAATGGAGTTAAGTAGAGTTTTCTCAGACGTATTAATAAGTTAGCCCATGCTGTGAATTATTTCATGCTATAAATAAAAAACACACTATATAAATCGTATTCGCATTTATAAATCGTATTAGAATAATAACTAAATGATAATCTTATCTATCGTAAATAAAGAACAAAATATTCAATAAACATTTCTAAGAGTCTTCATGTTTTAAATATAATATAGATAGATAATAAGTTAGTGATATAAAATAAATTTGAAATTATCATCTCAAATCAAATATAAAATAAATTTAATATCAAATTTAATACTGAAATTATTAAAATTTAAATTAGCTAATATCACAAACCAAATATAAAATAAAATTAACACTATCAAATTTTACTAGATATTATTACTGTTATTACAGTTAACCAAACAAGTAAGTCGCATATGTTTCATATGTGCACGACAAGGACTCCTCATTAAAGCCCAAGTCACGAGTCAGGAGAAGACCTTTGCAACAAACCCAGCAATCCATCGCACCGTTCTCCGGTAGAATCTAACCACCGAACAGCCATGAACACCACGGTAATTATGTTTTCCGCCATTATCACGAATCTTAATTTTATGATTTTTGCACTCCAATTTTTTTTTTTGAAATTCGAAGGATGAATTTTTGGTTTTATTTGATTTTGAATTTGTAAAATGGTGCAGCAACGAAGTGGATCAGGTTCGTTACAGAGCCCTAGATCCCCATCTTCACAAGCACCGTTTCTATCGGTATCAGTTACCGATCCAGCTAAAATGGGCAATGGGGTTCAAGCTTACATCTCCTACAAAGTCATCACCAAGGTCATTTTTCCGTTGCCTTCTCTTTCCATTCACTAGTTATGTTTCATGTTTACTCTCCATATGCATGTGTAATTGTATAGCTAATAGTAGTATTATCCCGGAGTTGCTGGATTAGGGCTTCCACCATAGTCATATTATCTAAGAAACCCCTTTTTGGATCTCGAGCTGGGTTTCCTGTACTTCAGACTAGCTAATGACATTAAGTTCGATCCAATCTAAGATCAAATTCAGTAGCTTCTGATAAGACTGAGAGTAATATTCTAAGTAGATATGCCCTATGCTTAACGTATAAAATCAGAGTAAACGAATGGAAGGACTTCCCGGTGGATGTATATCCGGGAAGATGCAACCTTGGGTTTGACATAATTTACATGACTTTGAGGAGAAAAAAGTCTTGATTTGATACAATAGACAGTCTGTTTTTATGGTGATATGAGTTATGTAGTTTAAGATATATCATCCATAGAAAGAGAAATTAGGTAGTAGGGTGGGGTTCTTAAGAGACGCTAGGAAATTGAAGAGTCAAACATTACACATGGATAATGGCATATTAGTTATCTCATGTTCATATCTTGATTCTACTTGCATTTCATTGTTTAACCCTTACATGACTTCTGCGAATGTATTTAAAGCAAAGGTTGTCTTACTTCTAACTGCAAACCAAGTTTTGAATTCTATTTTTGATAGAGGTGGTGAGACTCGCAATCAAGGCCGCTGCTCTAGATCCTAATACAACAACTAAAACATCAATCTATGAATCCTTACAGTCTGTGTCACACAATTTAAGCTCATCTCAGTTCAATGATCAACTTATTTTTATTGTGAGAACTCATCATAGATTGACTAGTTGTGCGCTAGTTATTAACCTACCACAATCTTCCCCTTTTATCTGTGCTTGGGACCTGCAATGTAAGCAAGCTCATTCATGCTGAGTTAGGACCTCTACTGTAGAACTATATTGAATAGTGTGAACTGCTTATTTAAATTTTGAGCTATACTTCTATTTTTCACTTTGTGCCCGCAACAATCTCATTAGAGTTTGTATAAACGAAAAATATATAGTCCCTTGCTCTTTTTGCGCTGAACCCTTCTCTAATGTTCTAAGGAAAAGCTCCTTTATAGATACTTTTACCATCTTTGTACTTTTGTTACTCTCATTCAATTCTAAAGATCTTTTCCTTTAAAAGTATGCTTTATACACACAAACATGTTTAATATGTTGGTATTTTGGTCATGTTATAAAGAAAATCTCGTCGAAATTTAGTTGGGTTGGTTTTAGTTTGGAACATTGAGGCCTGAAATGTGAACCTCACAGGTTGTATTAGAGTCCAAGATTGCTTGAGGGTATTGGCTGTAGTCTTGGAGAATCCTTACCTCATGTGCTAGTTTTTGAGGTTGAGTCAAGTGAAACATCTATTTTTCTAATAGGCTGAAACAACAATGAAACAACAACTTAAGAACGTTGTGAGACCCAAGCTAATGTTCAAAGACTCGTTTTGGCTCCAGAGCTTATGCATCCCTATCCCTGCATCAAATGGAAGTTAATTTACTGGACTTAAGATTCAAAAATATTCTGCTTCTCCTGCTTGTTGTTATGGTTGTTTTTTTTCTTTTCTTCCTGTTCCTGGAACAGGCATTCATATGTTTCTTATCAGCAGAATATATAATATACTTCTTCTTGATTGTCCTCTAGTTCTTATTCCACAATTTTTTTTTAAGACAGACAAATTTGCCAGAGTATCAAGGGCACGAAAAGATTGTGATTCGACGTTATAGTGATTTTGTATGGTTACACGATCGTCTTTTTGAGAAATTCAAGGGAATTTTTATTCCTCCACTTCCAGAGAAGAGCACAGTAGGTACTGGCTACACTTCTTCCTTATGTACTGGTTTTTCTTTGACTTTTCTCTAACTCTAAGCGATGCTAAAACCAATAGGTATCCAATATGTTCAATCTGGAAATATATTGATATCATTGCTTATTAGAAATGAGAGGGACAAGAATTGGGAGTCATGTATGCGGAAGTTGTTATAGATTGACATATTTAACTATGACATATTTGGGGGCATCAATCCCGTTTTCTTTGGAGAAGTATTGGTATAAAGATTAAGTATTGGAATCTATCAAGGGAAGCCATCAACTTCCACACCAATAAAATAATCTTCATTTCAGAAAGCATTTGAGATTATTACTATCTACCTTCTTGCAGAAAAATTTAGATTTAGTGCAGAATTTATTGAAATGAGGCGCCAAGCTCTGGATGTGTTTGTCAACAGAATAGCTTCACATCATGAACTTCGGCAAAGTGATGATTTGAGAATTTTCTTGCAGGCTGATGAGCAGGTAATGAATGTTAATTGACTTGGTTGGACTGTTTAGTGGAGTTCATATGTTTTTTATGGAGTTATAATACCTTATTTGTCCGGTGTCTGTGAATTGTGATGATCTTTCTGATTGTTACTAAGCCATATCATGACGTCTCTCATCTTTATCTTGTAGTGATTTTGTGGTCTTTTTAGTTTGTGTTACTTAACCTTGTACACACACGATTGTTAGGGAACAACAACTGTAATTGAACCCAACTCTTTATTTCTATTAACTAATTGAGCATTATCTTTGAAGAATTTAGGGGTCACTCGGTTTAGAGACAAGTTATGCAGGGATTAATAATACAAAGACTAGTAAATCGCGGATTATAATGAGGGACTATTTCTTGTTGGAAGATGATTTCAGTGTTTTTAATTCATGTGCGGTGTTATCAATATCTAGATTCTTATTCCGTGTTCCATTCCGTGTGAAAAAATATATAGGTTCCTGTAGAACTTCTGCTTGTATTAATTATGAGGTAGACAAAAGTAGCTACCAAACATTGCATAAATAACCACTGAGTTTAGAACCGTACACCAGTTGGCTTTCGGGCATTTCTCAGTTATATAAAAAAAATGTATAATATAATGTTGGTATTCAGTTTTTCACTTAGTGCCAAATTTCTTATTTTAATATAATTACTACTTACCAATTTTTAAAAAAAAGAATGTTGGATTTTATATGGAGATCAACTCTCCTTACTACACCAACCAAACGACCCTTAAAAGTATTTTGATATGGTGAAACTAATGCACTGTTACCAGTTTCACATTTGGGGTTCAGTGAGCATATTGATGTAATGAGCTTCTAGAGTAATTAACTAGTCTTAACGGATCTTCGGTAGATTGGAGAGCTTATTTTTATTGATTTCTTTCAGATTGGTATTTGAGGACATCTCAAAGCTCTCCTCTTCAATTATTAAATGCTTTAGATTTCAAAATCTGTAGGAAAAATTCACTAACATTGAACTTGAGATATGAAATGCACCTTAGGTGCACAGGTATTGAACTATGTATCATGCATTAATGACATCAGCTTTCATATCTTTCCTTATATTGCTCACTTTCAGCTTTTTCTCAAAAGTGATTTGTGTTTGTTTTTCGTTGCCTTTTCTTCAGACAATGGACAGAGCGAGGTTCCAGGAGACTGGTATTTTCAAGAAAAAGCCTGCAGATCTGATCCAAATCTTTAAGGTATCTGACAGTTAATAACAATACAATTTCGATATAATTGTTCTTTCCATTCCACACTTTTTAAATTTTGATCACACTTATTGAAACAAACTCCCCTTTGTATGCTTTTTCTTTGATAGCATCTCTATTGATGCGTTAATAATATTGTAAATTGGCAATTCTACAATCATACATATAAAGAAGAAAAAGGGAAATTCTGTTAATTCAAAGTGGTAGCTAAAAAGTTGTGTTCTCTTTCGTAATTTGAGCTAGCTATTTTAGTAAATTTCTTGTGGTTTATTTTCTTATATCTTTGTGGCTGTGTTATAGGGATATTATCTTTGTATTACAATGAACTACAAGAAAGGTAGTTTTGGAAACTATGGCATAAAAGAAGGTTATATATGCAATGTTAATAAAACACCTCTGTGTTGTTTCATGTATTATTCTTGTGGTCTTCAGCATGTTCTTGTTCTGTCTCTAAGTGAGTGGAAACTAACTTGACATCTGTCCTTTGATGTGAATTACTGTTATGTAACTGTTCAAAATTTAATGTGGGCCTGTGGTGCATAGATCGCGTTTCTTTTCTTGAACTTTTAGGCATATTCGTGTACTTCAAACCACATTTAGCCGACGTCGCTGAGTGAGGGCATTACAATGGCTTGTCCACAGGGTTATTTTAGAACTAACAGTAAGCTGTAAATGGCAGGATGTGCAATCTAAAGTGAGTGATGTCGTTCTTGGAAAGGAAAAGCCAGTTGAAGAATCAACCCCAGAATATGAGAAGATGAAGAGCTACATATTTGAGCTTGAGGACCATTTAGCTGAGGCTCAAAAGCATGCATATCGTCTTGTCAAGAGACACAGAGGTAGGTAAAATCTAGTTTAAGGCATTGAGTACTCTGTGTAAGTGTATTTGCACTTCGGATATGTAATACAGTATTCCCACACTTTCTATTGCACTCTCTTAAGGTGATACCTATCCCATTCTCAAGAAGTGAGAGGCATGGCGATTCAGGTGCCATTGCCTTTTCTCTCTACCTTGCTCGTACCCTCTTCGCTTGCCTATAGCTAAGCTTCTGGGAGGAGTCATCCTATACGTTCGACCTTTAACAAATTGGACTGATTTACTAACTAACGTTAAAATTCATATTAGCCTTTGGATCCTCATTTTTGTGCTAGAGTAATGGTGAAAGAAGTTCATCATCAACTTTTCGGGGAGACAACAAGGTTAACCAAGACATTGGTCCCGGCAGGGCTCTGAACTCACGACCTTTGGTTCATCATCAACTTTTGCTTCAATGGGAAAGTTTACATTTGTAAATCTAAATATTGGATTTGAGAAGATTAAAGTTAAAGTGAAATTAACTAATGAAAAGCCTCTCCTATTTCCTATCATGAAGAAAGGAACAACATGCATGGCTCAATTGTTTTTCCCTTTTCCTTCTGGCCATAGTTGCTATAAGAAAATTCAATCTCAGAGGAGACAGGCACATTTTTATTCAGATCTGTGGTCGGGCATATAGTGAGGATCCAGAGAAGAAGATATTATTCAATGTAAAATCGTGAACTGGGACAGTATATCCCAGATGCAATTTGAAAATGAGGAATTTCAAATGTGAACTGTTTGGTCAAGCACCCTCTTTGTATTTGGCATTTCTTGATTCGTTTCATTGCCTCGCAGTTTTTTATCCAAAGATGGCGTATGACTTTTGTTATCTCATCATGTGTTTGTTTCTCTAGCATATTATGTGATTTATTTGAAACGAGGGTCCTCTTTACTTCTGTATTTTCCTTTAACTGCTTTGATGTTCGTTAATTGAGCCGAGGGTCTTTTGGAAATAGCCTCTCTGCCTCCACAAAGTAGGGATAAGGTCTGCGTACACTCTACCCTCCCCAAACCCCGTTTATGGGACTACACTGGGTTTATTGTTGTTATATTATGTGCTTTAGTTTCCTTTCTCCTTCTTATGTATATGACAAACTTGTCACTCCAAGCAGCTGACTTATGATTTTTCTTGTTAACTCAGAGTTGGGCGAGTCTCTCTCAGAATTTGGAAAGGCAGTCAAGCTTCTTGGTACTTGTGAGGACGATGCCCTTGGAAAGGCATTTTCAGAACTTGGGGCAAAATCTGAGATAATATCAATTAAGCTGCAGAAAGAGGTATTTTCAACAACGAATAACCAATGGTCTTTTCTGTAATTCAAAAGTAGGTAATGACAACACACACTGCTGTCTCACTCAGGCGCACCACCTTTTAATGCACTTTGAAGAACCTTTGAAGGATTATGTTCGAGCTGTGCAATCTATTAAGGTGAGTGGTCAACTTTCCTGTTACACTTGATTGGTAATCATACTTTAACAAGGTCAAAAAATAGTACCGTCAAATGTTTTTGCTTCCATGCAGTATCATCAAAGGCAAAAATTGTGGATGCATTAGTGAAGAAAGGCACAATGAAGTTATTTGAAGTTAACTATAAGCAGATGATGAAGTTATATGCACACGCAAGGAGAAAAAAAACTAAAAAGACAAGTGATAATTATATGGGTAGAGAAATTGCAATAATTGTTGTCACGTGCATTATTTGAAGTAAATCCATATCAGATCACATTCAGATACCATCCTAATTTTCTAATCAATATGCAATGGCAATTTTAAGTTTCTACTTAAGATCTAAGACCAAATACTTTTCATACAAAATTTCTAATTTTCTGTTCTTAATCATTAGTATATACGTATGTAACATTTGGGTAACAATAATTTATCACTTTCCAAGCCTGGTTTGAGCTTTGCTTCAGGACTCGAGCATGGCTTTTAAGGCAATAAGGTTCAACTTAAACAAGGGGAATCCGAGCCTGCCTTGAGCCTTGCTTCAGGACTTGAGTGCACATTTGACAAATACTGCATCCTCAAAGATAAACAACTGTTGCATCTGTATTCGTGCTTTCACCTTTTTGTTTGCTAAGAGTAACCTAATGTTCTGTTGCTGTCCTACACTTATATCCATGCTAACTTTGAACAGGCTACTATAGCGGAGAGAGCAACTGCATTCAAGAAGCAGTGTGAACTGGCCGAGACAATTAAGTTTAAGGAAATAGATTTGTATGGTTCAACACCTATACTGCTCTTCCTCCTGTCTTGTTTCTTTTGGTGCTTTCCTGAATCTGATCTTAATTTGCATTTGGTGATAGTTCTGTTGAATTTTTGCAAGCTTTTCCTTCAACATGTTCTCGCTTGTAAAATGACCTGGTCTATGATCCTTCTGCATTCTGGGGTGTGAAGAGGATTAAATATGATATCTTAAATCTGATAAACAAGGCTTCATTCTGTTTGCCATTAGTATGGTCTAATCTGTTACTCTATCGTCCACGCATGCTTAGTATGTGACATGTTTTGATGTTGATATAAATACTGTCTAGGTGTTGTTCTACTGGAGAAGTTGCAATTTTTTTTATTGGCTGCTAGATCTTTCAAACCAGTATGAGAATTTAGCGCCTTTAATTAGTTTATCATTGTCCTGCATGTTGTATATAGATAAATCTTAATTGCTGATTTCACCTACATTGAGCTCAACTTTATGACTGGGTTTATTAGCCATGATGTTCGCTCCTTGATATGCCTAAGTTTACACGAGTCCCTCTTATTTCTACCCCTCCTCCTGACCCCAGCTCCTCTTCCTCTTTCTTATGTGAGCAATAGCCATATAGGATGACAAACAGTACATGTTTTCTATACAACCTTAGATATAGATGGGACATCAACCAAAGGTCTTTTAGTATCAGGTATCGAACTGTAACTATTAGGTTCAAGATTAAATAGTGCCAAGTACTCTAACCAAGTGTGTATGTATTTAGTGAAATGTGAAGAAATTATTTTAAGATTTGATCCACTGAAGAGGATCACTTTTTGCAATTTTATTTAATGCAGCGTCCTCCTTCTGCCTTAAAAAAAGTATTTGATGTCATTCTTGCATATGGAATATGCATCTAGTTGGTGAAAAATTACCATTATAAAAGCTGACTTCTTTTTCGTCTTTCCTATCCTGTAAATCTGCAAGTAAAAAGTCGAAACACGTGTTTGTTACTTTATCTAAGATGGGGAAATATTCAGATTCTCTGTTTTGAAATAAAATTCGGCTCTTGCCATTTTATTGCAGAAATAAATACAGGCTGACACGATCAGAAAAGTTGGCTGAGGCTGAGCGTGAGTATGAAATGGTCAGTGTGGTTTAACTTATTCTTTTTTCAGTTGGCTAGTCGTGGAACTGTCCGGGCGGTGGCTGACATTTCCTCTCTGTGTAATACAGCTTAAGGCTGAAGGGGAAGAGGCATCAAGAAGATTTGATACGATAGTGAGGCTTATGAATGAAGAGATTATCCAATTTCAAGAACAGAAGACATCAGATATGGGACTTGCTTTCCATGAATTTGCTAAGGGACAGGCACGGCTAGCAAATGGGATAGCAGATGCATGGCGAAGTCTTCTTCCCAAGCTTGAAGCTTGCTCTTCATAATGATTTTACAACAAAATGAAGACAAACTTCAGCACAATCTGTTCTCTGACGTGAGAGCAGCATACATGGAAGTTGGGTTTGCAAAAGGGTCTTTGGGAATTGGTTTTGTTGCTGCAGCTTGGTGGTGGTATGAATTTGAGTTAGATAGTTGTGTAACTTGTATAGCAGCAAAGAGAAAAACTGAAAATAGCTTAAAAGTAATTTCTTTATCATCTGACAGGCAAAGTTTCAAATGCTGAATAAACTTGTTTAATCCATAGTTTTATTCTTCTTCTTCTTCATCCTTTTAAATCCCATTTTCCAATTTTCTATATTTGGATTGTCAGTGTGAGCTGTGCTTGAATTTATATTAGCTAAACTTTTGTTTGCAACAATTCCATTTTTGTTTCCATGGTAATTCATTTTTCAAAATATGTGAACTATGATTTCAAATTGTCCCGTCAAAGATTCATAAAAGAAAAGTTGTCCAGTTCACTAAGCTCCGGCTACGCGCGAGATCCGAGGAAGGGTCAGAGTGATTTTTACAGTATAGGTTAATGATGTGGCATTAATGTAGCTTGCAATTTGGTGTACCAAGCTCCCGTTATATGGAGTGTCCAAGGAAGGGTCAGACCACCGTCAATGATTTTTACAGTATAGATTACTGATGCGACATTATCATAGATTGTCTTGTCAGAGATTTATAAAAGAAGAAAGATAGTTTGATGCACTAAACTCTCGCTATACTCAGGATTATAAAAGCAGAAAAGCAATTTGATACACTAAGCTCTCGCCATACGCAGAATTCGAGGAAAGACCGAACCGAAATTAAAATTTTTTCTAATCCAAGTAAGTGACGCGACATTGTCATAGATTGCTGGTCAGAGATTTTTACAAAAATAAAAAAAGATAATTCGATCTACTAAGTTCTCCCTATGCCTGAATCTCAAAAAGATTGAACCACCCTTAAAGATGTATATGTCAATAAAAAATATCTATTCCTACATTTATGTATTATTTTTGGACTAAGAGTTGATCTCACTTACTTAAGAAGGAGCTTAGTAGTAATTGGTTGTTGTTTTCTTGTAGCTTGTCCACCACTTATTTGCAAAAGCCCTTATCCTATCTCATCAACATGTTCACAAAAATCAAAATAACCACTTCTAACTTCACACAGAATACAAAACTAAAACACAAATTGGAAAAAGGGAAGGCAAGTAGCCATGTCTTCCTTAACAACCAGACAACTACTCCACATAACACATAATTCCCAAGTGCAAATTTGTCCTTCCAGGTCTATTCCCCTATCAACTATGTTCATCACCAACAAGAACAACAATAGTAACAGGTTCTTTAACCTCAATGAGTTTTCAGGTTACCAGAATTTGACTGTTGTGGTGAAAGCAACTGGTGGGGATGGAAACATTTCACCTAAAGATCAAGATTATGAAGATGGGGTTTCTTTGGGAACCATGAAATTGCCTCTAGATATTGATCTTGCAAGATTTGAAACTCTACTTTTTCAGGTGCTTTTGATTGTGAATTTGTTTTCAAGATAGTACTCACCCTCCCTCCGTTTTAATTTGTTTGTATGATTTTGACTTGACATGGAGTTCAAAAAAGCAGAGAATTTTTTAAAA
Source organism: Datura wrightii (assembly GCA_035772735.1). Classification (NCBI taxonomy): domain Eukaryota; kingdom Viridiplantae; phylum Streptophyta; class Magnoliopsida; order Solanales; family Solanaceae; genus Datura; species Datura wrightii. The sequence goes on along the minus strand of JASDFA010000018.1, from coordinate 200,105,759 downwards.
TCTTGTGGTCTTAAACTAAAGATACGTAGGATGTTGAAATGTCTTGTCTTTACTTTTATTTGTATAAAACTCATTTGATTGCAATGAGTATTTTTAGTCCATTTAATTAGAAGTGGTAAGAAGAGTATGCTAGTTCTTGAATCCCCAGTGATCCTTCCTCTTTGAAACCATAGATTAAGAAAGCTGAACTTTTGTTGTATTCATTTGTTTGTAAAGAAAACCTCAACATCCCCAAGAGGTGTGGTGGAATGGTAAAGGTTCTTCCACCTTAACCATAGGTTTCGGGTTTGAGCCTTTCGAGCCTTGGGAATATAGTCAACCTTGATAGGGAGCCCTAAATCTGAATTATCGGATGGCTAACCCAAAGACCTTCAAAGGGGTTCAAGAGAATGACTAATGCAGAAACAATTTTCCTACGTAGGCATAGTGATTTAATTTAGAGACATTACCTAAGGATCCCAAAACTAGAACTCTGCTATACGAGATAGAACTAGGTTGTATCCTGTAGTCCTTAAGAGTCTTCAGCAACCACTTAAGGACTCGAGGCTATAGCATATAAAGATAGAATATTATCCGAATGAGAGATGATTTAGTCACATTTTGATTCATTTAGCAGCAAGTTTTATAATGAAAAGGACTAGTTTACTCCTCACTCATGTGCGCTCTTACAGAATCTCATTTCTGTGTCGTCACCTCGAGACCAAGAACAGAAAGATGGAGAATGAAAGGAAGTCATAACAAAGTGCCAAATGACTTTGTGCATTTGTTCATGTTTATTCTTGGCTCCCCATTTCACATGCAAATTCTCTGTATAAATGTTGACATAGAAAGGAAAGATGTAGTTCTAAGCACTGATCCTTAGCATTTTCTACTAGCATCTTTGTCAATAAACTGGATTATTTAGGATTCATAGAGCCGATTCCAACTAGTTTGGAACTGAGGCATAGTTGTTGTTGTTGTTTATCTTTGTCAATATAAGGAGACACAACTACCTCCTCCTTATGTTAACGTTAAGGATGCTTTGTTTTGTGACTTGCAGTGGGCTAACAGCCTTTGTCAAGGAGCTATGCTGCCACTACCGGTGCCCCTAAAGGTAACTCGTCCAGATTTCTAAACTCGCTATGCTGTCAAATTAAGCAAACACCCGTTCAAGCAATTCAGTCAGTAGGAAAGTCATATCACCAAACATTTAATTATATACAACCTCGTGAAACACTATAACCAATCAATCGAGAGTCTTCTATACATTTAGATACTTTCTATTCATTCCCGAACAGAATTGAGATTTGCATTGTGGGAAGGAACCATACTAAAATGAAAAAGAATGCATCAAAGTTTCAACAAACGAGGGATGAGTCAAAATATAAAGAAGTAAATATTAATCGTCCATATAGCAAAACAGGCAGATTCTGCTTTCTTTTTTCCTGTCTTTTGACTTATGTCATATTCATCATTTCATTTTCCCTTCTTTTAGAATGCTTATGAATGATACAAACGAAAAAAGTGTCCGATTCAGCAAAGTCATTTTTATGGGAAAATGCATACATTCACGGACTAAATACTCGAATTCTTCGTGTTGTTTGCAGAATGTTCACCAAGATGAGACTTACTAGTTAAACATTTTGTGTACAGGTGGATAAGATTCCTCGCGGAGCCAGAGTTTGCTTTATTACAGTTGACGATGCTCAAACTGAAGTACTTGCATATATAGACTGTATGGTTTTCCCTGCAACCGAGACCTCACCTCCAATATTTCGAGCCATAAGAAATGGACCTTCGAGAGATAAGGCGCCCCCCGGGGAGCCAAGAATCATGAGAAGCCTTTTAGGTGCCCTTCAGAAGTCTGTTGAGATAGCCAGAGTTTGAAAGTTGGAACACTTTTTTTTATATTCCAAAAGTTCTTTCTTTCAACACCCTTTTATGTATAAAAACATTTCACATCTTCAAATTCAATGAGACTTCATTATAAGTGTAATGAAATTTAGAGTAACATACATACTTCAAGTTGAAGAATCTTGAGTGTCAAACATAGGCAATGCATGCAGTTAACTCAAAAAATGGCTAGAAAAATATATCTGACACCGGCATCGGGACCCCGACTAATCCACTTCCGTGGCATAAGAAGGGGAAGTGCTCCATCCCAGGATTTCCCCAGGATTTGAACTCGAAACTTCTGATTAAGGATGGAGGGTTTTTAATAATCCTACCATAATCCTTGGGGGTTCTTTTTCTTTCTTCTTTCTTCTAGTCTAGTTTCTCACCCGATGTTGGATTCCCGCATTGAGGCCCCATATGAGAATGGAGACTCCTGCTATGCAGAACTCTTCAAATTTGTGTTTTGGCTATCTGGCAGCTTTTATGCTGATTACATAATGGATTTTGAAAACAAACATCAGAAAAACTTTAATTTTATCTATTTATTTATGAGTAGATCATAATGCAGATCCTATTTTATCTGCTAAAAATTGCAATCATGTAGTTGGCACATTTTGTTGAATAAGCTCTTTTTCTCAGTGTCAGAAGGATCAACGGTGTTTTTACTAATTTTCCTGGTGATTCGTATACTCCAAATCGATTCTATCTTATATGATAGTATATAAGTAAACATTGAGTTTAAGATGTTAATTTGACTTAATTTTATTGTAATGACAATATAACAAATCATTAAAGTGCTTACATCTCTGATGTGGTTTGCGAGCTATTATATAGAAGCGATTTACTCGGTGCACACCTAAAAAATAGCAACAACGAATCCTGGATTCCAAAAATAAAAATTAGTTTAAGAGAAAAACATCATACCAAAGTTGAATGACTTCAAATTCCTAAAAGTTGTTAAAGTTGTAAAAAATTAGAATGTACCAAACTTTTAGAATCACCAAAAATGCAAAGATTTTCTTTTCAATGATCAAAATTATGTGACCAAAATCTTATTAGAAGTGCAAATTGAACACTAATTTGAAATGTGGGGCTTAGATTATGGAATGGCATATTACATAAATTGATTACGTAAATAATGTTTTGCTATTTATGTAATTAACATATTATAACATGTTATTTGTTTTATTTAGATTATTATTAATTATACTTCTTAGATATAATCAATTATAAATATCTTTTAGACAATTTGGTATTATAATATTTTATATCAGGATAATATATAGAAGTTAAATACAATCTCTTTCGGACAACTCTTCAAATTGATTAGTATTTGACAGTTAATTAGACTTGAAGGAGAGTTTTGGTGTAACCAATAAAATTGATATCATGTAATCGAGTTTTGGTGTAACCAATAAAATTGATATCATGTAACCATACACCTTTGTGGTTCAATCCTCCTCCAAATTCCATACATAACGAGAGCTTAATATATTTTTTGTTTGGTTGGAAAACAAGTTATCCTGGGTTGAAATAACTCTAGATTGTTATCCCATCTTTAACGAGGAATAAGAAATAAATAGTTCCGTAATTAATTTTTGGGATAACTTATCACGAGTTAGTTATTTCAGAATTATAATATTATTTTTATCGCACCCCTCAATATGAGATAAGTTATCCTGATATAACTAATCTCGAGATTTTATCACAACTAAATATAAGATAAACCCATCTAAAAATTAATTTCGAAATTATTTATCCTTATTCTTTATTAAAAATAAGATAACAATTTCAACTTATCCCAATCCAAAATCAATTATCTCCCAATAACATATTTTTCGACCAAATGACCCATATCAATCTTTCCTTTTGTGTGCCCAATCTTTAGATATTGATGACGGTTGGTTCCAAAAGGGAAAGTAACTGCCGAAAAGCAAGTTGGCTTAGGTGAGCATTTTGGAGTTTGGCCTCATCCTATTCCAAAAACTTTGATACTCAGTATAATCTTCAAAAACCCATCTTCCTTTGTTTTTTGGCTGTCACTCAGTATTCCTTAATTTCATTCTCAAAAGGGTGAAGATGGGTTCTATCTCTTTTTGCGTTCATCCATTAATACACACTTCTAAGCTCGATTCCTCCTCCAAGACCCTTGTTTTCTTTAACTCCTCTTTGAGTTCAACTCCAAAGAACCTTTCTTTCTTCAACTGCACATCAAGAACTCGGCTTGTTTGTTCTTCTACCTCTAAAGATGGCCCTGAATCGTCTGTAGATAATAATCCTAGGTTGGGTTTTCAATATTTCTTGTTGATTCTCCAATTTTTCATTTTCTTTAAAAATTTTGATATTTTGGGGCTGATTTGCCCTTAATAATTATGCTTGGTGTGAGATATTGGGTAATTTTTAGTTTGTTGAGTTTGGCAAAGAGAAGTTCATTGGGTTATTTTGATGTGGTATTTGGTGCTGATTTTTGCTTGATGATTATGTTTGGTATGAGATATTAGGTAATTTTTAGTTTGTTGAGTTTGGCAAAGGGGAATTATTTGGTCTCCCCAGTTTGGAGGCTTTAGCTTTAGAAATTGGAGAATTTGTCTGTTGGTTTTGAGGTAGACTAATCCTCCTTTGACAGTATAATATGACTGTATATGGCTGAAATATTGATATGTCAATAAGTTTGTAACTTTCGCATTTGGTTATCAAATTTCTTGTTGCTGATTTGCCCTTAATAATTATGGTTGGTGTATGTTATTGGATAGTTTTTAGTTTGTTGAGTTTGGGAAAGGGGAATTCTTTTGTTTCCCTGCTTGGAGGTTTTAGCTTTAGAAATTGGAAATTTGTGTTGTTCGATTTAGGGTAGAATAATCCTTGTTTGAAAAGTTCGATATGTCCATGTTTATGGCTGAATATTGATATTGGAACTGTATATATGTTGAAAAGTTTTCAACTTTTATGTAATTTGAAGCTCTTTTAGGAGCTGTCTGCTTTTATTGTACTATTATGTACCTTCATCAATAGAATTTCAGCTTATCAAAACAAGAAAGTTTGTAACTTTAGTATCTTTTACTTTTTCATGATTCTGCTTGAAGTCTGATAGTTAAGATAGCTGAGCAAGAAAGATCAATATGAAGTATTTTGATACATATGTTTTTTCTAGAATGATGTTTTTGGACTCATAACTCAGGTATATGTGAATTCCGTAAAGCATAGCCGTCTTAGGTTGGGCTAAAGGAGGAGGGTTATATGTTGAAGGCCAGCAAAAATTAGTTTCTAACTATGATGAGTTTTCTAAATATTGAAGAGTAATCTGGATGTTGGACCTGAATAGAGCGGAATGGATATATATGATTCATGTAGCTAACACCAACCGGTTTAAGATTGAGGAGTGGTTGATTATTTTACATCTATTGCTGTTTTTTGACTCATAATCTATAAGCTTGCTCTTTTGAAGTTAATTATAATTAATGTTGGTCCATGTTTGTTATAGTAATTTCTGCATCATTGAAGGACCAGAGACCGTTCAAGATTTTGGTCAGATGCAGTTTCAAGAAATCCAAGATAACATAAGGAGCAGGCGAAACAAAATTTTCCTCCTGATGGAGGAGGTAAGTTTTCTCAAAGTTCAATTGTACTAGAATAAAACTGGAAGGAATACCTTATTATTGTTGTACTCTCGAATAGCTTCTTAAATTTCGGATTAATTTTCAGGTACGTAGGCTAAGAATACAACAAAGGTTAAAGAACTCAAACACTAGAGTTGAGACTGGTGAAGATGAAAATGAGATGCCAGATATCCCATCAACGATACCGTTTCTTCCTAACATGGTAATTTGCTGACTCCTGTAGTAAACAACTGAGTATACCCATTCAGTTGGTTTCGGGAAAGTAATCCGTACGTGTTTTGGTTTGTCAAAGTGTGGTTCTTGACAAATAGAGGTGGGTTGAGGATTCAAAGTTTATGGGTTTCTACAACGATCTCAAGTTAATATAGAATAATAACTGGGTTTCCAGTCAAATGTTTATAGATATTTAGTAGATCTCTTGATGCATATACAAGGTTTCGACAAAAATTACTGGGTTCACGTGAACCGTTGATGGAAACTCTAGATCGCCCCTGTTGACAAAGACCTTTTGCTTGTTATGATTAGCGACCTTTCTTACTTTGGAAGGAGGCGTATCTTTTTAGCTAGCTTAGCATTGAGAACAAATAGATGTTAAGCTTGCAAGCTTCATCACCGCTGCAACACTTCTGAGTTGAGATATCTGGAAGCTTGCTTAACTGACTTTATATATATATGAAGCTTATATCTGATCTGCAACATATTCTGTTTTATTTGTCAATCTGCATTTTGCGATGCTTTTAACCTAGTTACTTCAAGTTTACTCCTTTAGCAGTAACTTGGTGCATTCTTTGTTTGTATCAGACTCCAAAGACACTGAAACAGCTTTATCTAACAAGCTTTTCATTTATAGCTGGGATTATGCTCTTCGGTGGATTACTTGCCCCGATAGTAAGCTCATGAACTCAATTCTTTCTTTGCACCTTCCCTTCTCCTTATTCTGGTCCTGAATTATACGTAACGGGGTTGTGGTGTTAGTTATTTGCTTAGTCTTAAGTTACGAAGCCTCCGGGCTACTGAAACTCTTTGGCATGGCAGCTTGAGCTGAAATTAGGTATAGGAGGCATGTCATATGAAGATTTCATAAGGAACTTGCATTTGCCTATGCAATTGAGGTATGTAGACTGAAACCTAAACTACATTTTCAGGTATAGGAAGGGTCGCTGACTTATTCCTTACAAACATCGTTGAATTGTACAAAGTTGTTTACTGCATTGGTCTTTACTTTCCAAGAAAAGGAGGATAACAAAATGGTACCAAATAAATAAAAGACCACTTACATCGTCGTGACTCTGAGAATCGACTTCTTTTTTATCTTGTTCTCAGCCAGGTCGACCCCATAGTGGCGTCCTTTTCAGGTGGGGCAGTGGGAGTCATCTCAGCCCTCATGCTAATAGAAGCTAACAATGTAGTCCAACAAGAGAAGAAAATGTGCAAATATTGCGTTGGAAGTGGTATGTGCATGTGAAACTTATTACATTCATCACACAATATCCACGCCCGTGAACTCTTGAGTAATTATATCTTTTTTGATTATTTAAGTTCATGGTACTAGATTAATCATCAAAAGTGACCATAATCTCATTTCATGGTCATTTGGTGTAGGGTACTTGGCATGTGCACGCTGTTCAGCAAGCGGTAAATGCCTTTATACTGAACCAATTTCGGTGAGTGGTTCTTATCACCCGTTGCGTGTACCATCTCTTAAAAGATGTGCAAATTGCTCCGGGACAGGAAAGGTATGAAACATGATTATCACCTAATTTCATGCACTTAATAGTCATCTTAGGATATTAGTCTAATAGTAGTAATTATTCTGTTACATCACAAACTTATTCTTCATATCATCCAGCTTACTCTACAAGAAAAAAACAATGTTTGTATGGGAAGAATCCGTCACATGTTCGATTTGTGACCGAAGAATATAACTGTCATATTCGTCCACTTCAATGAATTCCTTCATAATATAGCACCAAAACGAGCCCTTTCCTCACTAGCTGGAATAAAAACCTCAACAACTATCTTCATTGAACCCCTTCTTCCTTCCTTGCTATCTACGAAACTAGTCCCTCTTTCATTCACTAAAGAAGACGCAGCTGATGGATACACATCACAAATCCATCACAATTTCATAGCTGATCTTTCTGTTATAAATATTCAGTCACAAATCAGTATATATAATGTGCTCAAGCATCTCTCATCTACTAGAAAAAAACAATATTTGTGTCCGAAGAATCCTTTACATATTTGAGCATCGCCAAAATTTGTGACCGAAGAATAAAACTGTCATATTCGTCCACATCAATGAATCCTGTCATAATACAGGAGACCAAAACGAGGCCTTCCCTCACTAGTTGGAATAAAACACCAACAATTTTGTGACGGACCTGTCAGTCATAAATATTCCATCAAACAAATACTTGTTTTTCTTGTAGTCTTAACGTGCTCATGCATCTCTCTCGTCACGTATTTCGACTTCTTTTCCTTGATCCTACATATATGCTAATGAATTTTTTTTTTCTTTTCATATTATGATTTTTCTTCTAGGTAATGTGCCCTACATGTCTGTGCACTGGGATGGTGATGGCAAGCGAACATGACCTTCGTATAGATCCATTTGATTAGGACACAAATTCTCATTTTGTAACTTACATTCAGACCCAAAAAAAAGTCATTTTCCTTTATTATAAGCATAGTGATATATAAGTATCCTTGTTAAGGCCAGGCCTTTGGTTATTAAGATGATAACTTCTCATCTTTCTATGAGTAGCAATATCAACTATGCTTCAATCATAGTAAGTTGGAGTTTGTTATATGAATCTCAGTTTTCCGTTTAATCTCGACTCATATCATCTTTTTACTATTAGTATATGTATTTCGAGAACAGAGATCTGCAAATCAGGGCCGCTCTAAAAAGCTGTCATCCAGCATTCATCCTTCAAACTACTCATCAATCATCCAGCTATATGAATTTTCACTTTTCTGTTTAATCTCAATTTCAAATTATTCTTTTATGAGTAATTGTTGAATTTTAAGCATCCTGATTGGTATATAAATGGTCGAAGTTGAAAACAATATGTTCACTTGAAACTCTGTGCAAGGCTATAGTCTCATCATTTTATGAGTAACAATATCAACTGCGTCTCAATCAAACAAGTTGGAGTTGGCTATATGAATTCTTACTTTTTCGTTTAATCTCAATTGAAGTCATTTTTTTATAAGTAATTGTTAGATTTTAGGATAGTAAATAAATGGTCAGAGTTGAAACTTCATGAAGGACTAGATAACTTGATAGAATATCTAGAGTTAATAAGAGTAAACATATAACGAATTTAAAATAATTATGAAACATTATTGAGTTTATGTAAATTCCCCTAAGCAGTTTTTCATATCACAAGTCCTCCTACTGAAATCAAAAGTTAATTTCTTAAAATAGTGATCTCGTAAAAACTTTTTTTGAGGAATGAGTCCAACCATGTCATTTCTTAATAACAATAACTCCTAATATTATCATGGATTTGAAACTTTTGAAGGGAATATAATTTGTTATTTAAAGGAAAAAGGTTTATTAATTTTAATATACAGGTTTAAAGTCATATGAGACAGTTTGGCCGAGTGGTCTAAGGCGCCAGATTTAGGCTCTGGTCCGCAAGGGCGTGGTTCAAATCCCACAGCTGTCATTTTTAAAATTTAAATTTATTTTTTTATTTTTATTGGAACCTCATATACTAGGTTAGGGGTGTTCAGGGGTCGGCTTGGTTCCATTATTAGTCAAAACTCAAAATCAAATCAAATTAATCTGTTTTAAAATTATTAAAACCAAACCAACTAATATATATTTTTCGATTTGATTGATATCGATTTCGGCTCGATTTGGTTCGGTTATTCATCGTACGCAAAAATAAAAGAAAAGATGAAAGACTACATGATCAATGAAGAAACTATGAATAGATGAAAGAATAACCATAATTTGGTATGTATATAGATCAAATGTTACTTGTACATTGGATGAAAAACCAGCAAAACAACATCAATGTTAGGAATGCACAGTACTTCTTGTGGTTGGTTATTTTAACCTCTTATTCACAGAAGACAATAACCCAAAATTTTATATATCTAATATAATTTAAAGTATTAAATTAAGTAAATATTTTTTCAAAACAGTAACCTTGAATGCAATATATTGATTAGTTTTGTTATTTATTTGCAAAACATGAACTCTGCTTCTTCGACTCAATTTTCCAACACAAAAATAAATGAAACTCATGGATGCAAAAACAATCATCTTTATCAATTGAACTTCTCGTTAGAGAAATACCACTGCACCATCACACCGTCATGATTTGTGAACCAAGGAACAAATGACCTGTTGCGCTGTTTTTTTAGGTTTTGGAGGAAGTAAAATAGCTCAATAATGCCCTTAGTGTTAAAATCTTATTTATTATTTTATTGGGCTTAGACCTAATATGTGCCTGCATATTTCTCTTTTGGTTGTACATTTCTAGTCTTTTATTTATCAAGTAAAACTTGATGAATACAAGTAGCAATAAAAAATAATATATTACGTATACATAATTATAATAGGGAAAAAGCTCAAATATGCCATTTAACTTTAGAAAAAGGCTCATCCATGCCATCATTTAAAAGTTGGGCTCATTTATACCAGCCGTTACTCAAATGGCTCATTTATGCCATTATTTTTTAACAAATCTAATATCTAATTTTGCAAAACTGAATTGGAAACATGTTCTATTTTTATTCAGCCACATCAATTAAAAAGATCACCTAATTAAATACCCATCCAACCTACCCATGACCCACTCCCTCGTTAACCCGACCCAAGACCCATTCTCTAATATCAATTAATACCCAATTTTCACCCCCCACTAGAAAAAAAAACTCTACTATTTTAATGTAAGAGAGTTTAATACAGTTCTTAGAAGATTATTAATTAAGTAATTAACATACTTCACACATTTTCTTTCTTCCAAGTAAAAAAAAGAAAACCTTAAACAACTTGACAAATTCAACATCTCCACCAACTCCATCTTGTTCTCTCTTCTCCTTTTCCGGCCAATATTCGCCGGAGCACCAGATTTTTCGGCATCCAACGGGAAATTAAGAATAGCTTTTCTTCCCCTCATCTTAAACGCCGCACAGTCATAAGCTCTAGCAGTGTCCAGATCAGTATCAAAAGTACCCTACCAAATCCTCGACCCTTTTCTACTTGGATCTCTTATCTCCGCCGCAAATTTCCCCCATGGCCTTCTCCTCACCCCTTTGTAATTCTTCTTCTTATTACTATTATTATTTTCATTACTACTACTCGCTGTGTCCGATGGAATTGTATTAATGTTGGAACTGATGGAGCTGTCGGAAGTTAGGCTGAGAATGGTATTTGAATCGATTTTGAATTCGGGGAAATCAGTGTGGAGATTGAAGTAAAAGGAATTGGTGAGTTTGGGTGTGAGGAAGGAGAATCTGAGAGTGAATTTGAAGTAGAAGGCTCTGTTTTTACTGAAGTTAAAAAAGGGGAAACGTCGGAGATATGATCGGAAAAACAAGAATTAAGGCTGTTGATGAATGATTCTGTACTTGTAAATCTTCAAGGAGGTGTTGTCGTATGAGAATACACGGGCAGTGGGGGTGGGAATTGGGCATTAATTGATATTAAAGAATGGGTCGTGGGTCGGGTTAATGAAGGTGTGGGTCATGGATAGGTTAGATGGTTATTTAATTAGGTGGTTTTTTAATTGATGTGGCCGAATAAAAATAGGACACGTGTCTAATCCGGTTTTGTAAAACCAGATATTAGATCTGTTAAAAGATAATGGCATAAATGAACCAATTGAGTAACGACAGTGCATAAATGAGTCCAACTTTTAACGGATGACATGAATGAGCCTTTTTCTAAAGTTCGATGACATATTTGAGCTTTTTCCCATTATAATATATATGTAAAATTTATCAATTCAATTTGATTATTTCTTCAATTATGTCAAATAAAATCAAAATCAAATCAAATATTATTAATTTTTAAAAATATAAATTTAAATTAAAATAAAATTAATTTATTTAATCAATTTGGTTAGATTTGATTTGATCTCTATCCAAACCGTGAACACTCCAGAATGAGAGGGGCTGGAGTATACTTCATCCGAACTAGATGGGGCACTTGCGGCTAAAAGTTTAAAAAAGAGGGGGAGTTTCCGATATATCAGCAAAAAAGCTCATCCCCAAACCCTAATATATAAACAGCGGCAGCCATTTCTTCAGCAACCACTGCAAACTAGGGTTCTTGCAAGCTGCTAAGTATCTCCGAGCTTCCTCACTAACCGAACCCAGCCGAAGCCATGGTACTCTTTCTCTTCTTTCTCAGATTCCTGCATAATTTCTACATCAAAAAAAGTTATTATTGCTGAAATTTCCATTTTATACTGAAGATTCAAAAGTATTTGCGAAAAATGTCGATTATTTTTAGCTTGATTTGTAAATCATCAACCGAGAATTTAATAGTTGTTTGATATTGTTTGTAGTCGAGGAGAAAGACCAGGGAACCTAAGGAAGAGACCGTTACACTTGGACCAGCAACGAGGGAGGGTGAATTGGTGTTCGGTGTTGCACACATTTTTGCCTCGTTCAATGATACATTCATTGTGAGTTATTGTTCTCTTCTTAGATACTGTATATGTTATGGTTAAGAATTGGGATGTAGAAGTGTTGAATTGGCTTATCGATTCATATATTTTTTGCTGAATCTTAATTTACATGTTAAATGCAGCACGTGACTGATTTGTCTGGAAGAGAAACTATGGTTCGCATTACTGGTATGCCTTAGTGTGATATTTTTTTGCTTCTATACTTTGTGAGTGTATCTTCGTTATCTTAGTTGTTGCTGATTAATTGGTAACAATATAATTTAAAGGTGTTGATTTCGATGGGAGCATTGGTTATACGAGTTTCTTCCAGGATCTAGCATCTTCTTGTTATTTTCCCTATTTGTTGACATATTTTTATTAGTTCAGTATAGGTGAAAGTTAGTCGTGCAACATGTAGAGTATCTATAGCATTAGGGAACCCTTAGTATGTCTGAGACAACAAATTATTGGTGTTAGAATGAAATGGTTCTATAGGAGGAGAATGGGTATTGAGGTTTCATGTAGTACCCCATCTAGTATGGAGTTTAGTCATAGTTGTTGGTGTAGTATTGCTTATGGAGACGGTTTTCATCTCAATTTGTTATACATCATGGTTGCAGGTGGAATGAAGGTGAAGGCTGACAGAGATGAATCTTCTCCATATGCCGCCATGCTTGCAGCTCAGGATGTGTCACAGCGATGCAAGGTAGTTGTGTGACCTTTAATAATGTATTATTTCTTAAATCCTACCGAATTGTTAAACACATCAGATCTGGAGGTTTCTAGTTCAATTCTTCACCCGGTACACTGCAATATAAACCATCAATGCATGAAAGAAGAAAATGACTTTTTGCCAAGATAGTACTGGCTGATTTACAGAGATTGAATATTAGCTTTTATTTATGAAAAAAGACATGATTGTAGAGCCTCACTATACTATAGTTTCAGTGAATGTTGGTGTAATTTTGGTTATCCTGGATATTGCATTCCATGTTTGTGCTGGATTGATTTTTCTTTGCTGCTTTTACCAGTAAAATAGGTGCCAAATTAGATAGCCCTTCTAGTAGAAGATTTTACTGAATGCCTGTACTCCTATCTACGTCTCTCGCTAGTATGAAGATGGTCTGAAAGATATTTTCTGGGTCCCCTATGCCTGATGCGTCTCACATTTGCTCAACTATATCAAGTTGGTCTATATAATTAATAGAAATAAAGTTGTCCATCAAAGATTCCTTTTGACCCGTAGATTTTATGTCACTGGTTTGGATCTATTATGCTTTATCCTAGAAGATTCCATTCTGAAGTGATGTGATATGCACCTTCAATTTTCAGACACTTATACCACTAACAATTACATAATGGCTGATGGTGCTTGAACCATGGAAAATATGAGTACTTCAGATTCTATTTAAGCGTTGAGGTTTTTGAATGGTGGTCAGTAGTTACGTATTGGATTCCATGCTAAGCCATTTATTTGGAGTTCAGATACAGCAATGCTAAGTTAATTTATGACTGAAGCTCTCATCCTTCCATCTTACTGATTTATGACTGAAGCTCTCATCCTTCCATCTTGCTAATAATTTAAATTCATTAAATTTTGATCTATAGGAACTTGGAATTAATGCTCTTCACATTAAGCTTCGGGCTACAGGAGGCAACAAGACTAAGACTCCTGGTCCTGGTGCCCAGTCTGCTCTTAGGGCTTTGGCTCGTTCTGGCATGAAAATTGGACGTATAGGTACAATATTTGTTATAATTTCTCATTATGATGGTACTCTGATAATTGTCTGTGTGCAATGGGAGTCAGAAAAATAAGATAATTGTCTGTTGCATTAGCAACCATCTATTTCATTGCTAGTGCTATTGTTTCCATGCATTATATGATGAAGTTCTCGTATTATGTTCATATTCTGTTGTATCATTGTTATGTCAATCACTTCCAAGTAATTCTTCCTATTTTTTTGCAGAGGATGTTACTCCAATTCCCACCGATAGTACTCGCAGAAAGGGTGGTAGAAGGGGAAGGAGGCTGTGAAGGCTGTTCTTTTCTGCAGCATGCTGCAAGTTTGAGAATATTGTTGTTGAGGATGCATGCACCTTTCGATATCTATTTACATTTGATTTCTAAATACTTTGTAGCTGATCATTTTTGGTTTCGAACCCCCTTCAATTCAAGTTGGCCAGCTTTCGAGATAATCAAGTTTTCGTGAATTTGGTTTAAGTAGGTTGATAGTTTGGAAAATTTACTTTTATGTTATCTAAGAAATCTGTTGGTTATAACTTTAATTTCATCAAATTAAAAGTTCCAATTGGAATTTCTAAGTTAAAACGTAATCTTAGTAAACTGGTTTTTGGATGAACGTAAAGTTGGAAAGACAAACGTTTACCAAAATCTTGTATGGATGTTTGCAACTTTTGTTTTCAATGAAATCTAGAATTCCATTTGTTTCGTGTAAATTTTATCATCTAAATGATTTTTTCTGCATGAGCTTTGATTACTACCGTGAGACGTGACAACCAATCAAATTTAATGAAGCATGCTTCAGCTGGTTATTTTTCTCAGTATCAAACCCACTTGATATTTTGAATTTGGAACATAAAAGTAGCAATTACATTTAGATGGAGTTGGCTCAAAAAAAAAATAAAAATTCCTCATTTGAAGCTCCTACTTGAGGGTAACTTTAAATAATAATTCAATGTTGAGGGGTAAATTTAGACACATATAGTCCACTCATTTCATGTTGAAGTTTTCGTTGATGGTAAAGGCAAAAACAAAATAATTTACTAATGATAAGGTGCGAATGGACCAAACATGTAACACACGAATAAATTTAAAAAGTTCAGACCGCACATCAATAAATTAGGACCTTTACCCTTGAAACAATATATAAAATTATACAATTTGCCCTTTCTGGTTTTTTACTTTTTATCCTTTAAATAGGCTGATTTTTATTGTTTACTACGTAGTGATTAAATTTATGTCTAATGGGGTATACGTTTTTTAAAAGCTGAAGTCACGCACATATATAATTTGTGAAATATTATGATACAAAAATATAAATTTATGTTCAAATAAAAAAGCTATGGGTTATGAACGATATAAATTAAAGATCAATATAAAATAGAGAAATATATTTATGCCATGTGAAGTTATTTATTATAAGCTGCATAAATTAAAGACCAGTATAAAATATGGATAAAAGTGCAAATGACCCGAAAGAATAGTCTGCTTTCCGCAAGAAATGAAACTTCATTATGGGCTCATACATATATGGTTTTGGGTTCTTTTAATCTTTGGCCCATTAATGCTCTGCTAAAACCCTAAACCGTCTCGTCTATAAAACTCTGCTTTCAACTTCAACCATTTGGGGAACGGACCCCCATCGTAGCCGAGTCAGAGTGAGCTTCTTCTCTGGTGCTATGATTTTCATGTTTGTGCAATTTTCTCTATGTCCATTTTTGTTTCAGTTCGTGTGAATATTGTGTTTCTTTTTCCTTTTAAATTCCTTTTTGGGGTTTATAACTGCAGCCTCTTATGCAATTAAGGATGCTACAGGGGATGTTATAGAACCCATATAGTGATTGCCATTCTCAACTTAGTCAGCTGAATTTCTTCTGTTGCAGTTGATTATAATGACTGGTAAATTTGTGTGTGTGTTGAATGCTCTTAAATATATTGTTTTGGGTGATTCGTATAACATTTTTGTAGGATGCGAGCAGCGTTACAAAGCTTGATATACTAATACAATTTCGATATACGATTTTGTTGTAAATTAATTTGATATCTTGCGCAGCCCTTAAGATCGCCTTCCACTATCCTCCATGGAAGCGTTTTGAGTCATAGCTGCGCTATATTAACTGTATATACACTATTACACACCTTTTTATGTACTTGTACATATAATCGTGTGGTGTATACTGGTGATTCTCTTTAGGGTTTTCCTTTAGGGAGTCTCCGTTTGCCTTGCCTAATTTTTATGTGTCATTTCCCTTTTTTGGTTCTATCTTTCCCATCTGGTATAGTAGAACCAAAGTTACTTTGAATGACTCTAGTTAGGTGGGGTGTACATTATATTGCAAGTGTTTTTAGTTAATTTATTCTTTGTTAGGGCAAGGATGATGAAAAAAAATTAGATGTGCGAGAGGTGAATTCCTCTATGAGCTTAAACATCGAGGCTTATTGATATTCTGACTTGCCTTAGTTGAAGTACTTTACTTTTCATTTATGCTGTCATATTTGTATGGTCGAATTTAGAAACACGCCATCTTTTGGGAATTAACTGTCAAAGAAATGGTCCATGTTTTATTTTGAGGGTCATATCCCTTGTTGTATCTACCTTTTCTCATATGGTGTTCTAGAACTTTGAGTTGTTCTAGTTGATTGGGGTGTACATTTTATTTCTATATATTTGTAGATTTATTTTGTTGTGGCAAGAATGATGAAAAACAAATTAGATGTGTGAGGGGTGAATTCCTCTATGAGCTCAATCATCGAGGCTTATTGATATTCTGACTTGCCTTTATTATCTACTTGCTATTTTGATTTAGAGAGCATAGTTTGATTAGTCATGTTGTTTAATAAAGAAGTGAAGTGTGGTTGTAGAAGTTCAAGTTAACTGGTTTTTCGAATTTGGAAGATGCCATCCTTGAAGAATTTACCAATAAGGAAATAATGGCTATATTTTGGTGGTTATATACCTCTTTTGGTGCTGTCTTTCCCATATCCTGGGATTGTACGACCAAAGTCACTTCTTCTAATGGCTCTAGTTGAGTGAGGGTTCATTATATCGCTAGTATTTTTTTGTAAATCTACTTTGTCGTGGCAAGAATGATTGAAAAAAATTAGATGTGCGAGGGGTGAATTCCTCTATGAGCTCAATTATCGAGGCTTATTGATATTCTGACTTGCCTTTTTCAAGTACTTACCATTTTGAATTTACAGAAAGAAATGAATTTTTTGTTTTGACTAATGAGGAAGTAATGTCTATTTTCCTGATAGTTTGTATTTTGTTCTATTTTTAACTCTTTTAGGCAGGTATAGGAATGATGAATATCTATTGTGTGAAGGGGGAACTCCCTATTGATTCTTACACTATCCACTTATTGATGTTCTGACCTCTGAACTTTTTTCATTATTGATTATTCTTATTTTGTTTTAATTAACTTAATTTTTGCTTACTTTTAACTCAATACATGGCAAGAATGATGAGACTATTAGATGTACCAGGGGTGTATTCCCAATGAGCTAAAACTTCTGAGGCTTATTGATATTCTGACTTGCCAATTTAATTCAGGAAGCTTTGTTGTGTTTATATCTGTTCTTGTTTTGCTTCATTGCTGGACTTATTTCTCTTTCTTGGTAGAAAGCTATTGTGAGTTCACTCTTAATTTTGTTAATGTCACATTGATCAAATTTACTTGTGATTAGTTTTTGTTTGCAGACTTAGTTTCCTATATGTTGGTCAGGCTTGTAAAAAAAGTCAGTTGGATTCAATGATTTTTCTTTCTTGTTGAAAGAATGATGTGAATGTTAGATGCGCGAGTGGTTGTATTCTTCCTCTATCAGCTGAATTGTTGAAGCTTATTGTAGATTTGGTTGACTTTTGTATTTTGTCAGAGTATAATGCATTTTTATTTTCTGTTTAATTCCTATTTATTTTGTTGCTTTTCAACTGTAAGAATGACAAAAATACAATTGCAAGAGTCACCGATTGACTTTGTGATCTCCAAAAGTTATGCTAATGTATTCTGACTTACCAAACTTGTTCCGATATTTTATTTTTGTTTCAATTCCTACTATTTTGTTAGAACTTTGTTCTTTGTAGAATTTCCCACCTTGCTGAATTGGTGTTGTCCCAGTGTTGTTTTAATATGGGCTCCATTTCAAAGTTAACTTTGGTTCATGAAACGAAGTTGGATATGGTTCGTGAAACAGTTGGAGTTATCTATATTTCAAGTTTCGGTCACCTGCGGAATTCTAGATTGTAACAGTCTAGTTTTTGGACTATACAGCTCAAGTCAAGTACTTACTATTTTGAATTTATAGAAAGAAATGACTTTTCTTTTTTTGTTTAGAAAGTAGCAATAAAAATGAAACTTCTGAAACTCGTGGTCTCAAATATATCTAATATTATAATCTGTGTGGGTCTAAAGATTTTTCATTAAGGTAAAAATGGAATGTTCAAGTTATTGTTAAGTGGGTCATGTCTCTTTTGCTTCTAATCTTATTCATATTGGATTATGAAGCATATGCACTTTGAATGGATCTAGTAGTTGTAGGTTGCACATTGCAAGTTGTTCTAAGTAAATTACTCATTGTCATGGCAAGAACTATGAGAAAAATTAGATGTGCAAGAGGTGGTTTCCTCTATGAGCTCAACCACTGATGGTTTAGGGTTTTCTGACTTGCCTTTATGATCCACTCCTGTCTTTTATGTAAGTTGTATACCAATAACATTTGTTTGACTAATGTGGAGTAATGTCTATTATTTTCCTGATAATTTGTTTTTTTGTTTCATTTTTAGCTCTTTTAGGCAAGTATAGGAGTGGTGAAAGCATTGCACATTCCATGTTGTTTTAAGTAAATTACTCATTGTCATGGCAAGAATGATGAGGAAAATTAGATGTGCGAGAGGTAAATTCCTCCATGAGCTCAATGGTTCAGGGTTTCTGACTTGCCTTTGAGAACCTCTTTCTGTCTTTGATTATGTACGTTAGTTGTATGCCAATTACATTTTTTTGACTAATGAGGAAGTAATGTCTATTATTTTCCTGATAGTTTGTTTTTTTTTGTTGCATTTTTAGCTCTTTTATGCAAGTATAGGGGTGGTGAATGTCTATTGTGTCAAGGATGAACTCCGTATTGAATCTTATACTATTCGCTTACTGATGTTCTTTTTTGTTATTTACTTTGTAACTCAATATATGGCAAGAATGATGAGACTATTCGATGTACCAGGGGTGTATTCCCAATGAGCTAAAACTTCTGAGGCTTATTGATATACTGACTTGCCAATTTAATTCAGTAAGCTGTGTTGTTTTTACTTCAATTCTTGTTTGCTTCATAGCTGGTCTTATTTGTTTCCCTTTCTTGGGAGAAGCTTTTTGGAGTTGCGGATAGTTCTTGGTTGCAGACTTAGTTGCCTATATGTTGGTCAGACTCGTAAGAAAAGTCTCCTGATAAAATCAAGAATTCAACTTTATTTTGTGATTACGTATCAATGACTTTTCTTTGTGGAAAGAATGATGAGAATATTAGATGCTCGAGTTGTTGGATTCATCCTCTATGAGCTGAATTGTTGAAGCTTATTGTTAATCTGACCTGCTTTTGTAATTTTTTTATTTTTTCAGAGTATATTATTCATACTTATTTTCTGTATAGTTCCTATTTATTTTTTTGCTTTTCAATGGTAAGAGTGATGAAAATACAATTGCAAGAGTCAGCAAATGACTCTGTGAGCTCCAATAGTTATGCTAATGTATTCTGACTTACCAAACTTGTTCCAATGTTTTTTAACATTCGTTTTTTTGCTTTGGAGATCTCATATTGAAGTTGCTCAATTCATGGTATTTAGTTTGAACTTTGTCTTGCTGAATGGGAGTTGGCCCAATGTTGGTGTTTTAATATTGACTCCATTTCAAAGTTCATTATGGTTTGTGAAAAAAAAGTTGAATATGGTTGGTGAAACAGTTGGAGTGCTGTACATCTCAAGTTTCAGTCGCCACTCGCCTGACCAAGTTTAGTTCGTAACAATCTAGCTCACAATGATGTTTAAGAGATTGACTGGCAGAATTTGTCGGAATACAAATTATATCATATGTAATTTTTTGGGGTTTATTTGAGCTTGTTATTGTGACTATAAACAAATGTTTTATTAGTTTTAATAGAAATTTGTTGGAAGGTAAATAACGTCTTTCTTGTGCCTCTCTAATAATAGTCTCATAGTGTATAAGTAATGGAGAAAGAAATTAGTCAAGATTAATCATTTTGGATCTCTTATTTTTGATAAGCTCGCTTAAAATGAATCGGTGGAGTGGCACTGTAGGTACATTTGAGCTTTTTTGATTTCCTTGGGGCTGAGCAATTGCACTGTTTATCTGTGATCAAATTTATCATGATCACTTTGGATATCGTTGTTTACGTAGGTGTTTTAGGATCATGAAATTGATTGCTTTTCATGTGTATTAGATTTTCTTGAGTTTGTTGATGGACTCTAATTGACCTAAAATTGGATGTGTCCATCAAAAATAATTTTGTGAACTAATGTTCTCCATGGCTGACGTCTCTTGTTTAGGTGTTGTGGTCATGAAATTTGAATTTATTTGACTATTTTTCATGTGTATTAGCATATGTAGATTTTTTTTGAATTTAATTGACGGATTTCGTTTAGCATGAACTTGGGTGTGTCTACTTATAAATTACCTTATGATCATGACTCATCGTAATCATCATGACTAACGTCATTTATTTTGACATTTAAAGTTCATGAAATTAATTATTTTTCGTGTATATTCATATATGTTGATGGACTTTGTGTAGCCTGAATGTGGCAATAGCAAATAACTTTGTGCTCAATACTCATTATGTTAGGCATGAATAACATTGTTCATTTAGATATTTCAGGGAAATGAAACTTCAAATTTTGAAATTAATTATTTTTTGGGTGTATTAATACATGTAAATTTTTCTGAGTTTGTTGACGGACTCTGTTTGGTCAGACATTAGATGTGTCCACTGTAAATAGCTTTATGATAAACTACTCATCATGCTTTTTATGGCTAAAGCAGTTCATTTATTGAAATATTTCACAAAAAGTAGGGACTATAAATTATTGAAATCTTTAAAGACCCTTAATTTTTTAATGGGTCAGTTATAAGAATATTAAGCGGATTAGAAAATTTATTATCAAATGCTATACTTCTAAATGATTAATTGATCCCGCTAAGAATCTGTAAATAAAAATTTAAAAATATTGCATAATTATTATTATTTACTTAAAACTAAGCTTAGTTGAATTAAACTTTAAAATTTAAAACTTAAAATAATTTATTTTAAATTTAAAAGATAAAATAACTCATTTTTAATTAAAAGATAGCCCATTAATTAGGCCCATAACCGAAAAAATTGAATCGAACCGAATTAGTTCGGTTCGGTGTTTGGTAAATAAAATAGAAAATCGAAAATCGAAAAAATCGAACCGAAATATTAAAAAACTGAATGCCCACCCCTATTTACGGGTTATCAAACTCTAATTCATGAAACTGAACATGATGTGTATTTATCACAGGGACATTTTCAGTGGATGCACCAAATTTAGGCCAAACGTAGTTCGTCACCACACTCAGTAAAATCAACATGTAATAATATCTTGAATTCATGAAATTAATTGCGTTTTGTGTGTTTGTACATGTAGATTTTTCTGAGATTGTGGACAACCTCTGTTTGACCTGTAATTAGGTGTGTCCAGAGTAAATAATCTTGTGATCAATAATGGTTATTCATTCAGGGGTTTAGAGTTATAAAATCTTGAATCATGAATTTGATTACTTTTCGCCTAAGTACATGTTATTTGGTGTATCTATTGAAAATGACCTTGTGATCAAGACTCATCATGTTCATCATGGCTAACGTTGTTCATTTTTGGCAGTTTAGGATCATGAAACTTGGATCAATGAAATTGATTACTTTTAGTGTGTATTAGTACAAGTTGATTTTTATGAATTTGTTGACGGACTTCGTTTGGCCTGATATTTGATGCGTCTATCGAAAATGACTCTGTAATCTCCAATAGTTATTCTAATGTATTCTGACTTACCAAACTTGTTCCAAGATTTTATTTCTTTTTCGTCATTTTTTGATTAATCTGTTTTTGAGATCTCAAATTGAAGTTGCTCAATTCCTGAGTTTTTATTAGAACTTCGTCCTTTGTAGATTTACCACATTGTTGAATGGGCATTGGCCTAGTGTTAGGTGTTTTAATATGACTTCCTTTCAAAGTTTGAATATAATTCGTGAAATATTTTGTGTGTTGTATAGCTCAAGTCCCCTTCACTTAAACAAGTAGTGGATCTGAATATCAAGTACAACTTGTAACTATCTATCTTTTGAGCTATATAACTCAAGTTCCGATCACCTGAATTACTGTACCTGAATATCAAGTATAACTCGTAATAATTTTGAAATTGCGAACACCTAAATAAGTGACCTGAATAGCTCATAACAATCTATCTTCTGGGCTATATGACGATTCTTTCACGATCTTAATGATTCAATAATGTTAAGAGATTGACCGGTAGAATGTGTCGTAAAAGCACTAGAAAGAAAGAACAACTATCTAGAAAGCAAGAACATAGTATTATTTTGATAAGTTAAAAATAGAGGATAAATATTTACAAGTTCTTTCTTGTCTCGAAGGATATCTAATTGACAGACAACAATAGAGCTGAAACATCAAAATAACAAACTCTTATATCCATCAAAATCTCATATTTTTTTCCCTTTTCCATAGTTTCTTTCTCCCAATTCTTTTTTCTAATAGTCTATCTTAGCTTTGTCCATACTCCATGCATCCAAAGCCTCGATTGTGATTGGCTCAGTTCCATTATTAAAGGCAAATAAATGTGCCTTGTCATTAATTGCCAATGTTGGATAGACTCTTGATGTTATGCATGTCTTTCCACCAGCACCAAAACTTTCCACCACTGAATTATCAATCTGTAAGTAAATAAATACCAAGAAAAAAAAATGTCAATAAAAGACTTTATATAGACGGGGTAGAAATATTTACTCTTTGAAAGATTTTTCATTCAGAGTTTGATACTCGTTTTGGAACTTGAGACTTGAAGGAAAACTTACCAAGCTCCTGAGAGACAGTTTCTTGTCTGCTAAATCCACATCCACATATCCAGCAAATGAAGGTTTGTACATTGTTTCATTGTACTTAAGAGTTGATCTGTCAAACATAAAAGGAAGTTTGTCAATTTCTCAAGATTCGACAGATTTTTGATTTGTCGTGTATTTTAAAGTAGTGATATATATATATACCTTGTAGCATCAGAGCAAAGGAGAACTTTATAATTTTGTTGTGCTTTAAAAACTCTAAAGAAAACAGGTGTATTTTCTTCCAAGTTTTCAGTAGCCAATGTAGCAAGACCAAATGGCCCAAGCCCTCCTTGAACATTTGAACCCTTGAGGGCACAAACATCTTGTGCATAAAGATCATCCCAACTGGGATCAAATGTCTCTGCCTTGTCCAAACTTGAGAAAGAGAATGTCACTTCAACATCAGCCTGTCATATTCATAAAAATATTCAAATTCTAAATTCGTCTCCATATAAACTAATGTTAGTCTAGTCTGAATAAATAATAAAAAAGTCTATACCTGTGCGGGTGTGATTCCTTTAACTTCAACCTTTTCCCCACTGTTGAGCTTCTTGTTGCTCAATTGGACCTTTTGGGTTCTTAGCGCATCTAATTCTTCAACAGGCCACTGAACCAATTGTTTACCACTTGGGTCGAGCCATACTTTACGAGGGATCAACTGAATTCCGGCCCATCCTTTCGCGATATCATCATCAGGCTGAATATCTGATTCGTTAGCCCAGCCCCAAATAACCCTTCGCTTCTTGCTCGGGTCATAGCAAGACTTTGATGCATAGAAGTTTCCATAGTCGAGTCTCAATCCCTTCCAACTATCGATTGAACCGGTATCTGGAATGTACCTATCCTTTTTAGTGTCATATTTACCAATAGTATAGTACTCGAATCGAGTGAGATCCATACTGTTCTTAAGCACATACTTATGTTCTTCACCATATTGATCTAACCCATTAGTGCCCTGCACTGAAACAGGGAAAAAATCAGGGCATTCCCAATTTCCAGTACCATTAGTTGAGTGAAGTGGGTGTTTGGCCTTGACCCATTTCATGAAGTCTTTGCTTCTGTACATTATGGCTAACCCCCTCCGTTTTCTCAAACTTCCCATCACAATTCTCCAATGCCCATCTCGGCCCATCCAAGCTGTTGTCGGATCACGAAATTGGGTCTTATTGATACTGATATCGGGAACGATCAATGGGTTGTTGTCAGGCTTGATCCATTCGCGGAGATACGGGTCAGATAAGTTGGCGGGAACTGCATAGTTTTGAACTTGGGTTTTGTTGGCGTCTATTATTCCGGTGTACAAGATAACGGGCTTGTTACCAGGTAGAATAGTTGCTGATCCGGACCATGCACCGAATTGGTCAAATGGTTTCGATGGGTAAATCGCAGGCTCTAAATTGATCCAATTGATTAAGTCCTTTGAGACTGAATGAGCCCAAACAATGTTGCCCCATACTGACCCGTTCGGATTGTATTGGTAGAATAGATGATAGACTCCATTGAAATACATTGGTGCTGTTTAATATATGAAAATATTAAAGTATAATTAGGAATAATTATTTTGTGGTTTTACGTAATGAAAATTAAATAAGTTTTACAAAAAATATTTGACTTACCATTGGGGTCTATTGTATGTTTTGAATGCATCAAGAGATCACCATGAAATAAAAATAATGACAAGAAATGATTAGTAAAGATAATTAAAAGGTAAGAATATGAGAAAGGCAAAAACAAGAAAATGGTACTAATACATATCACGCATGTATACACACATTAACATTGTAGATATATCTTGGTTGATCTAGACTAGACACAGTATATTCGACAAGACTCTGCATATCTAACTCGAACTATATGTTTGCGTTTTTTTTTGACACATATATAAAGAATAGAACTCACTAATGGAATGTACCATGCATCTATAGACACCAAATCTAGATTAGACGTATCGTGTTTAATAAAATTTAATTCATGCATCTGAAAAAATAATTGACGCATATATAAAAAATAGAACATTCGATGAAACATGTCGTGCATTTATATATCATATATAGACAACTCAACACAAATAGATGGTGAATTATTAGTAATAAATCTAGACAAAACTCAACATGTTCGACAAAATTCAGAAAAAAGAAATTGATACACATATATAAAGAGCATAACTCATATATTACCATGCATCTATAGACACCCAAATCTAGATTAGACTTAACGTGTTCAACAAAATTCAATTTGCATATTTGTGGGGGTAGATTTGACACATATATAAAGAACATAGCCACTGATGGAACATACAAATGGATGGTATGGCAAATCTAGACTAAACACACCATGTTTGACAAATTAAATTCTGAAAAAAAGAAAATTGACACATATATGAAGAACAGAATACGTGGACGCACCGTTAATCCAATGTTTTTCGGGTTGAAAATGATAACCAGTTCTATGTACAGTTTGGACATTTACAGCACTTTCAGATTGCAAGTGAATAAAAACTTTGTGGGAAGCAAACACAACATTATTGGATAATAAAACTACTAAAAAGCAAGCTAATATAATAGGCAAAGCCCAACGAGAAGTGCTTTTGGATGAATACTTCATTTTTTTTTCTTCTTAACTATTGGGCTTTGACTAATACTAAATATTTAATTTAATTTTTTTTAAAATATTTTTTTTGATAGGGAGAAAGAAACTTGGATTGAAGAAGAAATGAAAATGTGAGAAGTATTTATAGTGGAAAAAGGGGTGAAGTTTGTTTTTGATTGAGAGATGGTGAGTTAATTTAGGGGTTTTTATTTATTTATTTATTTATTTGAATAATATTTATCTAAAGTAATGAATATTTTTTAATGGTTTTGAGGTTGTTTTGGAAAATTTGTTGGTTATTGTTCTTTCCACGAGTCTTTTGTTATCTTTTTACGAGAATACGTCTTTTGTCAATTAATTTGTTCAAAATTTGGGGATTTTCCAAATTACATAAATACGATATAGGGAAGGAACAAGAGTAATCACAAATTATCTTTAGTACTGTCGAGTAAAGGATAGTTGAGATAAGTTATGTATTGTGGGTGACTAAACATGATCGCCACAAAGGTTATCACTTATTGTAGCGAGTTTTTCAAACTTTACGAACGTCGTATTATAAATTATGGGATGATTATATCTTATTTAGTTCTTTCACATAATAACTTGCCTAATATTACCAAATATTAGTACCACATAAGACCACACATTTGATTGCATAATTAGAAAACAAAAAGAGAAGTTCCCAAATTTCTTAGTACATATATATGGTATTAGAGAAGATACTTTATGCCCTCTAATTGTGGAGGACATCATCTACTGTTAAACTTGACACATTTTTTGTGTCTCTTGGGACATATTTGAGGACATATGTAGTTGTAGACATAATTCCTTTATTGCAATTGTTTATTTTAACTTAGGTGCATCCATGCTCCAAGCATTCAAAGTCTCAATTGTGATTGTCTCTGTGCCATTGTTGAAGGCAAATAAATGTGCATTTTCATGAATTGCTATTGTTGGATAAACCCTTGATATTATGCATGTTTTTCCACCGGCACCGAAACTTTCCACTATCGAGTTATCAATCTGAAAAAGAAAAAAAGAGGTTAATAGGAAGGATTCAAAAGAGAGGAGAAGAGAAACAGAGAGAATTGAGCACATTTATAGCCTATTTGGCCAAGTTTTTTAAAAGCCAAAAAATATTAATTTTAGAGACTTGATGACTGATGAGTTTGAATGAGCTTTTATGAAAAGGAAAAAAATCGTTATTGAATAGTAAGTTTAGTTGTTTTTCAAAAGTTTTAGAAAGTATGTAATCCAGAAGCCGTTTTTGAAAGCCTGACCAAACACAAATTGTTTTTCAAAAGTACATACTTTTTTCGAGAAACACTTATCAAAATGATATTTTGTTTTACAAGTTCTACTAAAAAAAACTATTAGTAAAAAATAATACAAGCAAACTTACCAAACTCCTAAGAGCTAGCTTCTTGTCTACTAGATCTACATCCACATATCCGGCAAATGAGGGCTTATACATTGCTTCATTATGCTTAAGGGTAGACCTGTCCATCAATAAGGAAACTAAACGAGATTAGCGATATAGATATATTTCTTATCATGATATTAGAGTCGGGTCATTCAATTCTTTAATTTATTCAAAATTAGATCCATGCTCGATAAATTGGAATGCATGAGATCTTCGAACTGAAATAGACCCAAGGTTCATGTCTTATTAACAACAAGTTGACAAGTAATTAGAGAAAATGTAAAATTTGATCCTTACAACTAATTGGATCGAAGAAACAAACCTTCTAGCATCCGAGCACATGAGGACCTTATAATTTGTTTGGGCCTTGAATACTCTGAAGAAAATAGGTGTGTATTCTTCCAAGTTTTTAGAAGCTAATGTCAGAAGTCCAAATGGCCCAAGCCCACCTCGGACAGTTGAGCCCTTAATAGCACAAACATCTTGGGCATAAAGGTCAGCCCATTTAGGATCAAATTGCTCAGCCTTGTCCAAGCTTGAAAAAGAGAATATTACTTCAACATCAGCCTGCCATTTTCAATTGTTGTACAAGTTTAGCCTTAATATGTAAAGAACAATGTATATATAGGATCTTAACATTTTTAATTAGTCTACTAAAAATATACAGTTTGCAACCATTATCGGTGTATATCAAGTGCATAATAAGTGTATAATCAATGTATTATAGGTACACATTGATCATACATAAATTATACACTGAATACTGACTAAACTTGTAAGAAACATGATGTTGTGTAGTGTAAGAGTTTAAACCTGTGCTGGTGTGATTCCTTTAACTTCAATCTTTTTTCCCTTGCGCAACTTCTTGTTGTTTAAGTGAACCTTTTGCTTTCTTAAGGTTTCTAATTCTTCGATAGGCCATTGAACCAATTGTTTAGCAGTTGGGTGGAGCCATACTTTGCGCGGAATAGCTTGAAGTCCAGCCCATCCTTTCCTGATTTCATCATCGGGTAAAATATCTGATTCATTAACCCAACCCCACACGATTCTTCGATTCTTGCTAGGGTCATAGAATGACTTAGATGCATAAAAATTCCCATAGTCAAGTCTCAATCCCTTCCAACCATCGATAAAATTATTATCCGGAATGTACCTATCTCTTTTGGTGTCATACACACCAATAGTATAGTACTCAAACCTAGTGACATCAAGGCTATTTTTAAGGACATATTTAACATTTTTGCCGCGATACGATGCATCTAAACCATTAGTATTCTTTAATGATACAGGGAAAAAATCAGGACATTCCCAATTTCCAGTATTAGCTGATGAATGAAGTGGGTGTTTGGCCTTGATCCATCTCATGAAGTCTCTACTTTTGTACAATATTGCCAATCCCCTATGTTTCCTCAAACTTCCTATCACAATTCTCCAAAGCCCATCTTGGCCCATCCATGCTGTTGTTGGGTCACGAAATTGGGTTTTATTGATGCTATTGTCAGGAACAATCAATGGGTTGTTATTGGGCTTGATCCATTTGCGAAGATATGGATCAGACAAGTTGGCCGGGATAGCATAGTTTTGGACTTGGGCCTGTTTCATATCTACTACTCCTGTGTATAGGATAATGGGCTTGTTATCGGGTAGAATAGTTGCTGATCCGGACCATGCACCATATTTGTCAAACTTTTTGGATGGATAAATTGCGGGCTCTAAATGGATCCAATTGATTAAGTCTTTTGAGACTGAATGGGCCCATACAATGTTGCCCCATACTGATCCTTTTGGATTGTATTGATAGAATAGATGATAAATTCCATTGTAATACATTGGTGCTGTTGGAAAAAAAAATGAAAATCAATAATATAAATCATGAGTTTATTGGTAATTGTGTGTGTATATATAATATTTAGAAAGAATTTTGAGGAAGAAAAAAAAGAAATATCTAACTCACCATTAGGGTCTGTTGTTTGTTTGGAAGGTAAGCATAGAGATACCATAAGAAAAAAAAACAATTAAACAAAGAAATAATTAGTGAGGTTAATTAATTCAATCCATAATTAACAATCATTGAGAAACAATCAAAGTAATTAACAAATAAAAATATGACAACACAAAAATGTAGGAAATGCGAACTATTTGTCATTCTCCACACATGATGCGTTAGACTTCACAAGAAATCGTGTCAGTAAGGGCAAAATAATAAGTTTAAATTTAAATTATTTTTAAATATAAATATATTTTATTTATTTGAACGGACTAATAAAAAAATAATATCACAAAATATGGAACTAGTTGAAGAAGAAAATGTCATGGGGAATATAAAGGGTAGGGTGCCTCCAACAAATTGATTTTCACCTTATGGCCAAAATCTTAGGTCAAATTAAAGAACTCATTTATATATTTTTCATGCTCCTTTTTTTTATTTTTCACTTTTGCACATTTTCATCTAAAATTTAGTTTTATATCTAGTTGTCTTGCCATAATAACTGGTATAACATTGTGTTCGAGTTTTAAAAATAGAATCATCTTTGGTCGAAAGCAATTTTACTTTCTAAAATAGGATTTCACGATGCAAATTCAATTTAATCGAACCCTAAAGCCAAAGATCAGGATCACACATCGGGATAGGAACCCCAAAAGAGCTAGCATAATTATGCTCGTGTAAGTTGAAAGAAGAAGTCTAATTCCAAACAATATAAAAACCTTAGCTTTATCTTGCCATAATATGTATAGCATAATTTCACGTTTGAGTTTTAGAAATAAATTCAATTTTAATAAGAAGCGATTTTTCCCATGCAAAACAAATTAATCATACCTCAAAGAATTAATATTTTTTTTTCTAAGTTAGAAAACTCGTGTTCAAGTCATAAGAACTGTGACAATAAACTGACACCACTTAAGTTAAATTCTACACACACTACTACTATTACTACTAATATTTTTCAATAAACAAACAACATGCTAGATACTACATCGAAAAATAACGCGGAGTAATTAAAAATCAATATGAGACATGTTATAAAAGCTTTAGAATACTCATAACATTAGACTCAAACTCGCGTTTAAATTATAAAACCGTGACAATAAATTGACACTTACTTGTGTTAAATTCTGCGTACGCCACCCAAAAGACAAATTAAAGAAGAAATTAAGATGAACATACCATTAATCCAATGCTTAGGAGGTTGAAAATGGAAACCAGTTCTATGAACATTTTTGACATTAACAGCACTTAAAGATTGCAAGTCCATATAAACATTATGAGAAGTAAACACTCCATTTATGTTTAATAAAACTATAAAGAGGCTAAATAAATAAATTTCCAAAGCCCCAACAGATGAATTTTTCTTCAAAAACTCCATTTATTTCTGAAAAAGTAAGAAACCATGTTGGTGTATTTATAGAGAAAACCAACTAAGATGAGTGGATAAAGAAACAGTTAATTTTTTTGGATTTTTTTTCTTTAATTAAAATGAATAAATTGTTTTTTTTTTTTGGGATAAACTTCAATTGTATAGCCGTTTTTTTCCTTAAACGAGCCTTTTGCCCATGCGATAATACCTTTTCTTTCTTTCCAGAGTTTATGTCATGATTCCGTAAGTGGCGAAGTCGAAATTTTTACACTAATAAATTTTAAAATATAAAAAAATTAATATATTAAGGGATTCAATATCTACTATATCTAAAAGTGTAATGTATGCCTTTTTGCACTCGATGCTGCATTGAATTTTTACACTCCCTCCATCCCAGAATATTTGTTACATTTTATTTTTCGACAGTCAAACTATATGAACTTCGATCAACATTTCAAGATGTATTTTCTTTTTATCAAATTAATATGAAAGAAATGTAATTTATAATACTTTTCGTATAATTTTTAAATATGCAAATTTTAATTTTAAAATACTGAATTAATTTAATCTCATCTAATTTAACTTTAAAAATTAGTCAAATTAACTTCTCAGGAAGGCGTCATATAACAATATATGTTCAAAACATTATAATAAAATAAAAATACAAGTTACACAATGTGAAAGATCAAGAAAATGAAACCTAATACCAACCTGCACCTAACTATATATTCACATAATAAAAATTTGCCTAATGTTAACAAATTATAGTAGCTACTATATAATTATAAGCACCACAACTTGTGATAATTACTAAGATTTTATCTCATAAAATCAATGTGACAATTAATGAAAAAGTAGAGAAGAATTAGGGAACGGAGCTATAATTCTACTTACGAATCAGAATTTAGTAATGTTGACACAAACCTTATATTTCTGTTAAAATTTCACTTAATATAATATATACACACACATATATGTTTTGATTTATCGAATCTCATAAATTATTTTTTTCAGAATTCAAAACTCATAAACTTGAAATCACGATTTTGCCTTTGAAATGAATTTTGGTTATGCAACATATATAGTTGAAAAGACCATACTCTATTCCTCTCCAAATTCACCAAATAAATGAGACAATTGTTGAGGATATTTGTATGTTTTGGAATATATGAAGAAAACAAATACAAAGTAGAATTTAAACATGAAACTAGTTAAGCAAAATGAAATGAAAATAATGTGGAATTCATCCAAAGGATATGAATAAATTCAATAATAAATAAACGTAAATTTCCGATGGAATAAAATTGATTTGTCGGAAATGTTTTTGACGAACTTTACATTAAAAAAGTCCATATTTTCAATGTTCCAACAAGAACCTTCATCTAAAATTCGCAACTTTTATTAAAAAAATCATAATATGCAGGTCAGTTTGTATGTACCTCAACTTATTTTACGAGAGATCTATCACTTTCTATGAGCAATAGGTATCAAATAACTTTGCCTATTAAAATTAAAACAAATAAAAAAAAATCATCGAGTGTTTTTTATCTGTTCAGTTTTATTGGTGTGCTGAATATGCATAACAACAAGAAGTGCATTACACATCACATTTACTTAAAAACTTTTTTTTCCAATAAAATCAGCATAAGTATCAACTACTTGTGGAAAATTTGTTGATGAATTTGGTAAAAACCTTTATCTTTCTACTTTCCATTTGCATATATATGTCTTGGAACATTTGCAGTTACTTAATAGCTGGCTGCACAACAAGTAACTCTTTTTTTTTTTTGGTTCAAATTGCTTTTCCACCTTTGAGTTTTTAAGTGGATTCTATTGCCAAATACATGTATGAATTCTTGCAAAAGAAAATGACCTTTGATACTAACTAATTAATTCAAAAAGCTAACTCGTTAGGTGAGAATTACATAAAATTATATAAGGAAAAAAATATGTTGTTAAAATCAAGGTGGGATTCTAACACTCCCTCGGGACCTGGAACTTTCGAGCGTTAACAACGTATAATATGTGGCCCAATATAAGTAAATCAGGATAAAATTTTAAAAATAGCCATTTTTGGATTTGTAATTGAAAAATAGTCACGGATTCCAAAATCATTAAGGAATTCATGACAGTCTCATGAATTTTATAAATCATACCAGTATCTCAGGTTTTTTTAACTCATTTAAGTTCGAAATATATGATACTGTGATGATGTTTCTACATCAAAAGTGGTTATTTTTCAAAAAAAATTCAAACGGCCCAAAAAGTGGCAAGCCCGTATAATTATTATGATAAATCAAAAATCAGTTGGGATGAGTTTAATTCTAGTACCATGTGAAAGAAAATTGACCTTAGGACTATAAACGGATGGCTCGATAATTTTTTGACTCAGACCACAAGATATACTAAACAATCTACTAAATAAGCACAAATAATATATTTCGAACCCTATAAATCAAATGAATAGAAGAATTTCAAATTCAAAATCTATAATAATATTCAGATACTGAATCCGCCCTACCTTAAGTATATATTCTTTCACTAAGAACACAAGAAAAGTTGATGACAAACTTCCTACATGCACTTCCACTAAGGTTTTGCTCACTTGATGACATGTTTCCACTATATATTACAACAACCTTTGCAAGAGTCAAGTACATTCTTAACACAATTTGGTGATACCTCAAAAAGAACCAAGTGTAAGGGAAATTTGGCATATGTAAAATAGATAGCTACATTATGAAATGAAGTGTAACTCCAAAATTGTTGCTACTTCTATATCAAAACTTTTATGTTCCACTAGATTCCCTTACCCTTAAATACCTAATTTTTATAAAAATAAATAAATAAATTTCCATTTCACATGTCAACATGATGTGTATTAATCATAATCTTGAAAAATATAGTTCCACCTTTATATATACATATATATATATATATAGTGCCAAAAAAATGAAATAATTTTCTTTTATAACAATAACAACATACTCAATGTATTTTCACCAAATGAGATCTGGAGAGGGTAAAATATACGTAGATTCTATCCCTTTCTCAGAGATAGAGAGACCGTTTTCAATAGACCCTCGACTCAAAGAAAAACAATCCTATATTAGGCTGGACAGACTAATCTTACTTGTACCAAAAATGAAGAAGCACTCGTTACCAGAAGTTTCTCCATTATCGAGATTCGAACAAGTGTTTTAATTTTTATTCTTATGGAGCTACAATATTAGCAATATATCTTTTTCTTTTCTGCATCATTACTTCTACGATCTTAGGAGCAGCTACGCCATGACCCAAACGAAAGTAAAAAGACTTTCAATTCTTTTTTACTTATTATTTTCTTTTCCCTCTTTTTACTTGAAAAGCAAGGAAGTTTTTTCTGTGCAACCTATTTCTCATGGTTCATGCATTAATAGATAAATTAATAAAATTATTGTTTTTACTTTTTAAATATTAGGTTAAGGGGAGATGTTTTTCGTGGATGTCAATTAGTAAATCTTGAGTTTACATTTCATAATCATAGCCCCCATAAATGGAAAGAGGAGTTTGCATTTGTTTTGAAGTCTTATTATAAAGTGGTGGAGAAAAAGTGGATGTTGATGTAATAATAATAAAACAATAAACAACATTACAAATATTTAACCATGTGTTCATTAATTCTTGGACTTAATGAATAAACAACAAGTTAGAAAGTTTATTCTCACAAATGGGGTCTGAGATGGATGTACGCAGACCTTACCCCTATTTTTATTCTCACAAGAGCTTTTACGGTTGAGTTAAGCTCAAGGTCCATTTTCTTATTAACAACTTGTAGGATGTCGATGAATCGACTATTTCTTGTGTGTGTGTTTGTTTGGGTATGAGCAAGTTGTTCTTTTGCCAAAGTTGGATAAGGCAATTGTCTTTGAAAATAAAAAGATGTTGCTCTTATTCATGTAGTGGCCACAAAAATTGGTTACAACAAGAAGGCATAATGTATGTAGTGAACAACTAATAAGTGTTAGCTTTGGCAGCTTTCACTTGGTGTCCCATAAAGTTAGAATATTCCTTTAACTTCTTGTACAATATACAGTTGTTGAATGTATATAGTTCAATTACTCGGAGAAATCCATGATGTTTCAACGAATGATCAGTGGACGCGCTCAGTATATAGGCAATGTCGGATCCAGAATTTAGACATTGAATTTTAAGTTTTAAGAGTGGATTCTGAAATATGTATCTAAATATCAAGTTTTAACGAGTCTAATTAACGAGTCTAATTGAGTTGGGAGGATTGCCTGGCATGGAAATAAGCGCTAGCTAGGACTCGAATCTTGTATTTAACTGTAGATTGACAGTCACTGTCACAGGGTCACCTTTGTCCATTAAGTGCTCTACCTCGGGCTATCGATCTTGGTTGGCCTTTCACTCCTAGCCATAAATCATAAAGTCAAGAATTAGAAATGATGTAATATACTCTTTCCATTAACTTCTCGTACCAGATCAACCCACTGCAACCATGAATGCAAAGCTTTAGCTTCCAGACCCAATCTCCATTCTAAAGTAGTTCTCCATCTGTGCATTATCTAAATTTGTCTTCCCCATTTGCACCTGAAAAATGATAACTTAGAAGAACATTAGGTTAAATCTTAGGCCACTAACATTGGCTAAAAAAATTGGCTCTCTAGCCTCCTTTCAGTACCATTGGTTCCTGAATTGTCCACAACACGAAGAAAGATCGGTTCACCATGAGCGCGGCTATGCAACAACTGCATTCTCCCAAAGTATCTATCTTGTTAACATACCTGCAATATTGTCATGGAGAGCTCCATTCTCTATTGATGTCGTGGAACGGATGCTGGCCTCCCATGTGCCACGAGTGCACGGTTGGCCTAAATGAGAGTCAACAACAAAGGACGTCATGGCAAGTAGTGGTTGTAACTCAACTCTTGTAATGTTGTGACTCAACCTCGTCGCATATCATCAAATAAAATTGGATTTTACAAGCAAAAATTATTAGCTAAACAGTGCCATCAGAAGAAAATCATAATATCATGTGTTGCCCACTTAACACTAGCATTTAAAATGTCATATCTTCCAACTGTTTCTCAGCACAGTTGCAGATAAATCATTCTTCCTCATAAATCACATATTTGGTGGAGTTTCCTTCAAACTGACAAGCAAATATTGATCCACCATTCGAACGTACCATTTGTGAGCTTACTCAGTACTCCATCTTGCAAAAAATTTCAATTATCAGCAAGGAACATAAACGCAACGACGACACAAAAAGAAGCAGAAGAGAGCCAACCAAAAAAAAAATCCTGCCACGTCAAGGAAGGATGGCATGACTATGTTCTCCTTAAGCAAAATATTGAAGTCCTTAGCCGAAGCTCCTGCACAACAAATTATGATTATAGAGCAAGGAAAAGAAAATTACCATCGGAAGCCTTGAACCAACTACCAGAGTTTCTGCATATAATCAGATACTTCAACAGCAACTAATAGGAAGGTATTAGGCCAATTACCATCAGAAAGTAAAAATGGAAGACAAAAATTCAGCCACTTACAATAGCTTGAACAATAAAAAGTAAATAAACAAAGACTAACAGGATTGAAGAAAAAGAAAAACAGGAGTTAGAATTTTAGGAGTAGCAGAAATTTGAAGTTTGGTAAATTACTGAATTTTCAGACTCAACTCAAGTATGGGAAACAAGTATATCCATTGTCTGAACGGAGTTGTTATTAAGGATTCATAGAGCACACACCAACTAGTTTGTGATCGAAGCATCATTGTAACTTATCTCAGTGTCCTGCAAGCTACTTATCAATACAATAACTAGCTCAATGTGAAATTAAGAGTAGAAGACAGCCGAAAAAGACGAAATATTGATACTAAGCATGATAGAACCATTTATTTGCTTGTCAAGCGATCTATTTCAATGATCAATAGATCATTTTAACAAAGATCCAGCACCTAGTTTTCACAGTCAAGAAGTGATTTTTTCTCTCCTTTTCTTTTTGAGTTACAATTACCAACATGTGATGAAATATAGTGATGCAGGAAGCCAGGAACACATCTCAATTTCTGATTAACTACGAGACATGGATGGTAATTGAAATTAAAAATATGAAAAATCCGTATAGGAGGCACACCTTACATCTTTGCAAAATAAGAGACCATATGCTAGTATTAACTATTTGTCATAATCCATTGATTCTTTATAGATCCATGTCCTAGGTATATCAAAAACATTTTTTTTGTTAAGCGTATATAATAAAATAGACTGAAAAGGTCCACCCCGAAATCAAGGGGTTACTAACTAACAGCTGAGTCCTCTCCTAACTGCAGGAGCTACTTGCCCACCATCCAGCTCACCAACTTCTCTTGCCTCCGTGGGAGGCTCGTTGCGGACAGGTTCGGACCACTTACAATACACGGGCTCTACAAGGAAGTGTTTGGATTAGGAGCATTTTCAATATGATTTTTTTCCTGTATTTGTTTGATGAGAAATGTGAGTTTGTTTTGTCCGCTTTCTTCATCCCCTCACCCTATGTTGCTAGGACTCTTCAAAAATATTATTGCAATCCAACATTCTGTTTTATCCGCTTTCTTCATCCCCTCATCCTATGTTGCTAGGACTCTTCAAAAATATTGTTGCACCCCTGTTGGATCCTTCAAAAGTTGCACTATTCTGACACACACCCGGTGGCATTACGACATAGCATTCACCTCATAATACTGGAACAATGTCAATTACCAGTAATCTCCACAAGAACAGGCACCTTCTTTGAAGTGGTGAAACCGATTTGCATCACGGACAACGATTATCCTAGTTGTAACCTGAGAAACAAACTTACAGAATGTGTGGCAGTCACCACAGACTCTAAGGTTCTTCATAATTCTAATAGTGGATTGTTCAGGCGTGCTTATGAGGCCAAATGCAATAGCCAACTTTTCACTATGAGAGAATAGGTTTCCAAGCTTAAGTTCTTCATCAACATCATGCAACACAAAGTTTGTATCAGGAACATAACCAGCAATCTCTAATTCCTTTAGCAAATATTTCAACTTCTCGTAGATCTCCTCCGATCGAGAATGGGTGTGGTCTCCAACGCTAAATCGGTGAATCTTGTTATCAACTTCAATCCATGTCCAACCAGGGATTTTCTTCAATTTCTTATGGGTCATTAGTTCCCTAATCTTGGCCACGTCCTGCCATTTACCCGCTTTAGCGTATATATTTGAAAGCAAGATGTAGTGTCCGGGGTTCTGGGGTTGCAATTCAATCAGAGATGTTGCCGCCTTTTCTGCAAGTTCAACATGGCCATGAATTCTACATGCTCCAAGTAATGCCCCCCAAAGCCCTTCATCTTTTGCAACAGCCATACTCTCTATTAACTGTAATGATTCATCAATCTTTCCAGCACGGCCCAAGAGGTCCACCATACAAGTAAAATGTTTGATATCAGGCTTCACTCCGTACTCTTTCTGCATAGAATGGAAAAGTCGTTTACCTTCTTCAACCAGCCCGCTGTGACTACAAGCATACAAAAGAGAAACAAATGTGATCTTGTTAGGCAATATCCCACTCCTTAACATCATAGGGAATATATCAATAGCTTTTTTGCCTTGGCCATGATAACCATAAGCCCCTATCATTGCACTCCAAGTTATAACGTTCTTTACTATCAAACCATCAAACACTTCCCTAGCAACATCAACAGATCCACATTTAGCATACATGTCAACCATTGCCGTCCCCAAGATAACGTCCAATGAGAATTTACTCCTCGCTATATATTCATGTACAAGCTTCGCCTTATGCATTGCCCCTATCTTTGCACAAGCATTTACAACATTTACCACAGCGACTTTATCCGGGACAACTCCTTCTTCTCTCATTTGATCGAACAAAACTAACGCCTCATTCGGATCCCCACACTCCGTACACGCCCCAATCATGACCGTCCAAGTCACAAGGTCCCTCTTAGGCATTCCATCAAACAGTTGCTTTGCATCCCCAATTATCTTACATTTCGAATACATATCCACAAGTGCTGCAACCACAAAGTCATCTGACTGCAACCCACATTTGTAAACAACATTATGAATCAATCTACCCATTTGCAGGTCCAATGTATCTCTACACACCCTTATCACAAAAGGCAAAGTATAATTATCCGGTTTATCCCCAGATCTTAAATACTCCCTAAAAGTCCTTAAACAGCTCATAAAGTCACCAGCTTTAGCATACCCACCAACCATAACACTCCAAGAAACAGCATTTTTCTCATTCAACCCACAAAACAAAGCATAAGAATCATCTAAAGATTTATGCATACAATATATGTATAAAAGTTTGTTAGCAACAATTTGATTTTCAAACAACCCATTAGTTGTTATTTGAGCATGAACTTGTCTTACTTGATAAAGACTTTTACACTTATTAAGTTCAGAAAGATAGAATCTTGGATCTAAATAATGAGAAAATTGTGAAATTGGTGTTTGTTCCTCATGTACTACTTGATGATGAGTTGTGGCC
The DNA here is from genome assembly GCA_035772735.1 of Datura wrightii. Lineage (NCBI taxonomy): Eukaryota > Viridiplantae > Streptophyta > Magnoliopsida > Solanales > Solanaceae > Datura > Datura wrightii. Next base: position 200,066,854 of record JASDFA010000018.1, on the reverse strand, counting down.
TCAGCCAGGGAGGGAGCTGAAGAAGAATAACAAAGTGTTGCATATTTGGAAGGAAAATTTTTTGGGGTTTTGGATTTGAACATTGAATTTGGCATTGGTGGTTATTGTTTCCTGAAATCTACTTCATATATATATCAGAGTTGAATTTTGTCCAACATTTTGAGGTCATGAAACACAATTTCATAAATTGTGTATTAATACATGTTAATTCTTTTGAATTTAATTGACGGATTCTTATTGACCTAATATTTGATGGTTCCCTCAAATATTCATCGTTTTGCCACAACTAAGGCAGTTAATTTTGACGTTTCAAACTCATGAAACACATTCATGAATTTTGATCATCTTTCGTGGGTCTACTAGTACAAGATGATTTGTGTTAAGCATATAAGTTTTGTGGTATATAACATGTTTATCTACATACTATTTAAGTTTTAAAAAATCAATTTACTTGCACTAAAATTAGATATATTAAATTTGTACTTGAAACTTGTTGATAGTAACAAAACAAAATACACTTCACCAAATGACTCTTGAAGGGAAAGTTATGGAGGCCGACAGAACCCATCAAGGCAAAGAAGGCACCATGAGTTTCCCGCAGGGACACTGCCCACAACAGCCGCACAACATTTACAAGTCACAAGCTTACAACACACCACCGTCCCCAGTCAATAGCCAACAGCTCACGACGAGCAATGCCACCACTAGACGTACCACAAGCACACAATGAAAGTCATGGCAACTTGCAACGACTTGGCTGTGCAAGCCACCAAGTGCCAACACTGAACATGTTGACTTCCCCCGGTGGATACCTACCCCCCAACTATCTTACTATATTTTGATTTCTTTTTTCACCATTGATTGTCACTATATAAGTATTGCAAGATGGAACATCAACTCTTCAAGGAATAACACTTTTACAATACATAGAGCACCATTTTTCACTTAAAGAATGCACCAAGAGTGGATCATTTACAGCCACTTTTCTAAATCCCAAGGTGGGATTTATTTTTGAAGACTGAATCAACCTACAATATATACTGCAGTTTGCAGTATTCACTCAGTATACAAGGAAAATACCGATACATACTAAATGATCATATGCACGATGGAACAAAAAGACCAATCTGTTAATTGTTAATCAGTGAGAGAGGAGATCGTGGTATAAGTGATGGCTTTAGTTCCTTTACTTGGAAGGACTCATATGAATTATTCTCTCGAAATTCCTCCAGTAGAGTCTCCATTGGCATGGCTCGCAACGACTCAATTGTTCCCTTGCTCGGTACATCTGGCTCAGACCTAATTGGTGTTGTTCCAGTTGGCTCATAATCCTGCGCATCATCAGAAAAGTAATATAAGTTCCGCACAAATATATTGTATGATGTCTTTTCTTAAATAGAAAATGCCAAGAGCTAAAGAAAAAGAAAGATACAGAGCTTCATTTCATTTGGTTCATATGCTAATTATGCAGGGTTTGTATGAAGTAAATAATGATGAATGGATTATATAAGGTGAATAATAATGTAGCAACCATTATATAGCTAAGAATAACGCAAGGAATGGTACATAAGGCGTTTTTCTCTTTAAATATTTTATTTTCATATTGTTAATACGTGTATTCTTGTTCCACATTTCTATCCAGAGAATGGAATATGGGAGCATTGTCTTCTCACCAACAGAAAAATAGGTAGTAACAAAGTGAAATTCTGAGAAGCTAAACATGTCCAGGGTAGATCCTGAACATTTGAAGTGAAGTAAGATTCTTGATTGGCATACCATAAACTTCTGCTGAAATGTTTCAAGGGCCTTCTGTTCAATGGAAGTAGACTGTGCGCAGTGATCTTTCTTAAGTTCATCAAGGGTCTCCGAGTGTGCACTGGCGGTACCCAAAATGCCAGATATAGATCCTTTTTCTTCGCCTGATAAGCCTGGAAAAGAATGAAACCAGAGGAAACATTACAAAACAGCACCCAAAAGTCATCACCAAATCACACCAACCATAAAAACCACAATTGTATAAGCTACTTTGCAAAAATTACTACTTCAAAAATAGAAACTACATATTGGCAGCAGCACCCCTACCAAAAATATGAACTAATCATGACAGTCAAAACTAGATAATCTACTATAAAGTGTACTACCTCATCTTATCATGTGTTACTAAATTTGTGCTTCTATTAACACATTTTACTTCCAAAAAGTCTTAACTTGTTGTGTATCTATAGAAGATTTTCTATAGTATTGAACTGCACACCTACCCTTTATTCTGTTAAAGAATCCTCAAAAGCTACAGAACCCAAAATCAGAACATACTAGACAAATTTTGAAGACTTACCGTCAATAGATTTAATGATATCTTCACTACTCCTTTTCAAATCTTCTTCAGCAGCTTCCCTTGTTGAATCAAATTCAGTTACATGTTGTTCATTGCCATCGCATATGTTCCTGTAACAGGAAAAAGAAAAAATAAAACAAAGGGGGATGTCATAATGATGTTTGGTGGAGTGCTCAAGTTTCTCTTCGAAGAGATTGGTCTTTCAAATACCCACCGACATAGTCAATATATATTATTTTCTGCTTGTATCCTATTTGTTTGTTATAAACCTTCCGTGATCCAGAACTGTTGGCAATGCAAGTTTAACCACTCACAAATTCCCTAAGTGGTTCTAGATATAGGCAACCATCTTACATTCTCCCAACAAATGTCAACTACTTGATGGTTCTCTTCCACCAGTATAAAGTAATGCCTGACATCCATAAAAACAGTCTCTCGATTCCCAGCTACAACGTTGTCTCAGTAAATACGAAAGAAGAGTATTAGAAGTTGATTTGAACACGTGGAAATATTTTCAAACAATTCAATATGGTATCAATGACAAATTATGTTGCATACCTACTACCGGGTATGGAACAAAGGAATCAGATATTGAGTGAACAGGCACAAATGAACAAAAGATGAAAAGACATCACATTCCCCAAAATAGTTTCTTTAACTAACAGTGTTAATAGGCACAAAATGGAAATGAAAATCGAATAAACACTTGGAAACCTTCTCACCAACAATTTAATTAGATAGTGATCGGAATATTATATCTGTTGTTTATTTCTATTTATCTGTTTGCAAAGGAAGGCGGAGTGGAGGGCGGGGGGCTTCTCCATCTTGAAAACAATATCCTGGTGGACTTGTGGAATCAAATTGAACATTTCATGTGTAGAGATTAAGAACCTTTGAATTGATAATACTTCTCCAATATTCATTCTCCTTTCTTGTCATAAACGAAATAAAATGCTTAGCATAGCTTTAGACAATTTACTTTTCAGACTAAGGAGCATGAGTTCTTATCCACTTACAAAACAGGAGGTAATATGCATCTTTCATTTATTAAAAGTAAATGAAAATGTGTTACATATCTGCTCTTCAGGCATGGAATAAAATACCAAGCAAAATTGAAAATTTACCTGACAACTGAATGCATTGTCGAAACATGTTGATTGCCCATGTCTTTAACCAATTCATGTGTACTTTGCCACCGTTTCACAGCTTTTTCAGTTGTGTTTACACTGGATAGAAAAGCCACCAATTGCTTACGGAACAAGTAGGAGCAAAAATATTTAAAATGAAAGAGTAAAGGAAAAACAACTATTCATTGGAAAAGGACAAAAAAATTATATCAGAGTTCAGTTAACCAAATAACAACAACTGAAACTTGGCACAGTAAAAAAATTCAGATATATTACATGCAAATTCAGATACTTACCACTTCTGCATGAGTAACTCCATTCGGCAATGTTTAGCAGCGGAGAAATCAGCATTTTCTTTGGTCTCACCTTCTGCTTGCATATAAAAGTCCTGCCATTTTCTTTTTGCATCTGTTGTAATACCTTCCATAGAGGATATGTGCCCATCCAAGAATGTCTTATTTCCAGAAACAGTTTCTCTAAGATCAACAAGCCTTGCATCAACCTGTGAGGTAAACTTTGAGAAAGGGAACAGAAGAAAGATCATATGTATATCAGAAGAGTAGAAAACAAACCAGTTCTTTTTGGCGACGCATGTGATTGGAGACCAAGGAAGTCACATCAGCAATAAGCTTCTCCGCATCTGATCTTGATTGCTCCTGAAGAAGACAAACACAGACGTCAGAATTAGAGGAACAAAAACATTGTTGTATCGGGGTCTCAAAGGCATACCTCATATGCCTTCTCAAATTCAGCAATAGACTTTGTTTGAATCTCATCAACTGTTGTTGCATGCCTTTCAAGTTTTTTTGACTCATCTAAAAGCTTGTCAAAAAATCCTTGAATGATCTCAGAGATATTTGTCAAATGCTCTGTACTGTCATTAAATCTCTACACGATTGGAAAAAAAAACGATGAACATGAAAAAAGGATGAACAATGCAGAACTATATCCACAAATGAACTTCAACAAGCAAAGTTCTGGATGTAATAAGTGTTGCTTATCAATCAAAATTTACAAGTAGAGTTCATATTGAAACCTGACGAAGCTCTCTAGCAAAATGTGCCATTTCCCCTTGGTGGGTTGACAAAGTGCTCTGAAGTTCAGTAAAAATGAAATTTGCTTCAACAGACTCTGCATCTAAAAACTGCAACAAGGAGAAGAATAAAGAAAAGGTGTTCAAATTAGCAATACATCTATTGTTGTATATGGACAGAAATCCAAATACATCAGAAGCTGAAAGCAAAACTATCATGTCGTACTTCTTTAATGGAAATAGAATTAGAAGAAGCCAAAGTCGAGATTTCCTCCAGAGAAGCATTAGAAGTAGCTTTATGCAGTCTCACTATATTTTGCATAGCCTCAAAGTGAGATATGTACAAAGCCTTCGAAGAATTAATTTTCCTCGTCAAGTCTAAGACAGCCTACAAGAAAAGTTATGACATTGAAGGTTTAAACCAACTGGAGAGAACCGGAAAAAAAAAAAGCACAACAATCATTAGCAGAACAAGCCAAATAAAGAGAAAAGGAAGAGACACTGGAATCCAGTAATCACCTTGTCATGTGATTCAAGAAAATTATGACAGAGTTTCTCAACGCACTGGAGGTGTTCATTTTGTCGAGACACAGATGTTGCCACTATGCTGGAAAGAGAACCAAGTTGCTTTGCAAGGTCAGATTGAAAGTTGTCTACCACTGACCTATTATCAGTATTCAGTTTATCCTCTCTAGCTGCAAAAAAAAAAAACAGACAGGATGAAGTGAGTAATCCTGACAAATCATGCAGCAGAAGCGATTAAATTTCTTACCAATTCTTTGAAATAAGGAAGCATTCTCTTGAATTGATTTCTCCAAGTCAGCCCGTAATACACATGCTTGGTGAGCCAGGGCATTTTCTGAAAATATCAGATTTCAAAGTTAAAACTGAATGGGAAAGCACACTTCAAAAAGAATGTTGAGATAACTATACCAGCTTTTTTTTGTTCAGAGATGACAAAATCCCTTTCCTTGAGAGTGTATTGGTGTTGTCTCAACTGTTCTTCAGTGTAGGCTAGCAATTTGCTTGTTTGGTTCAGTTGGTTCTGCAAGAACTCTCTACCATAAGAACTTTCAAACAGGTTGCAAAATACTACGAAGGAATAAAAGGCTAGCAATTCACCTGTGTTGCATCAAGTTTACAAGTCAAATCTGAGCACTGCTGAACCTGACTATCATGTCTACTTTGTAACTCCTCGAGTTGCTGATTATCACAGACATAACACAAGTTATTATTCACATAAGTGGAATATACAAGAGCTATTCAACTACGAGGGTTTCTGTCAAGTATAGACCTTCTGCTGGTTTTCTATGCTAACTCCCATTTGTTCAATTTGATCAGCCATTGCCTAAAATTTAAAAAGGTAAAAGATCCAATATCAGAAAACTCTTACGATAAACAAACTGAATAAATCCTAATACAGTTGAGATGAATATAGAAAACAAAGGGAACAGAGCTGTATAAGCAGATGAGCCTTTGAATCTCATCAAGATAAGATTCTTCAGGAGAAGGCATACTAGAAAGACTAGATATTTTTACTACTCATTTCTCTAACAGCCAAAAGAAGGGAGAAAAGAAAAGGACAAAGCAAAAGTTCCCTACCTTTCTTTCACACTCCTCCTGATAATATCGCTCTTTTGGTATATAAACACCATTCTTCTCACGAGCAGCGTACACCTCTGGAAGAAAGCAGTTGGAATGAAGGGGATCAGTAAAATGTTGCTCTGAACTTGTGGAGAAAAGCCTTTAAAATATCTCATAGACTAAATATAAAGTAATGACCTCCTTTAAGCCGCTCAATTTCGCCATACAAATCCTTGATGAGGGTTGATTTCATCATTTTCTGATTCACCTACAGATAAAACATCAAAAGGAATAAGATATTGAAGCAAAGTAAAACTAAAACAATTGTTACAGTTCACTTTTTTGTAATCTTATGTAGTTATCTGGAAAACAGAGTGTATTAGATGTTGCATCAAGTATTGCACACACAATAAATGTCAATAAATGAAGTCCAAGCAAATAGAATTCAACTAAGAAACCAAAGTGACTAGATTCACTACCAGTAATATATTTGCTTTTAAAACTGTCAGCTAAGTTATTCATTTTCCCTGATGGCTCTGAACTCCTTCTGGTTGGTATAAGCACTTCCTGACAAACAACCTTAACAATAATCTCCTTAAAGTTATAGCAGTAAATCTGGAATTTATTCCTTTGAGGTAGAGTGGCATACTAGATAACTTGGATTAACCAAACTCAATGCCTCTCATCTCCAAAAGGAATATAATCTAACAACTGCCGGTGAATGATAATTTGAAACTTATACTTGCTTCAATACTTGCTCCACACAACAATACTAAAACAAACAAATGAGGGATGCTCACATGTCGCAGTATAAAACACTAAGAGATCATAGATAACTGTGACATGATTATCATCTATGGAAAGATACCCTTTGGGTTAAAGCACTTCAAAAACATCCATACAAACAGAAGATGGAAAGCTGTTATATTGGACGAGCTTTTTCACGAAGAAAGCTTCGCGCCCAACTGCTTGTATATCAATCAGGAAGCAGCATTAAATACAAGGAGAGGTCAACATCAGGCAAAGATTTTCTATATTGAAAGAGTGAGAGAGAAGCATAAGGTGATTCTGCCAAGGAAAACATTTTGCTTTTTTCACAAATTTACCTCAGGCTTATTCCTTATATTTTTTGCTCTGTGGGCATAGTCTAGTGTGCTCAGAGTTTCCTCAAGACAGTGCACAGCAGGTGACACTGTGGCAATGATACATGTTTTGGTTCTACCTCCCAACGAATCACGCAGCAAACGTGTAAGTTTGCTATCCCTGGAATTAGTATCATAAAAGATGGCATAATAAGTATACACATCCAAGAATGGATAAAGAACAACCAAAAACCTTAGATACCTGTAAGGGATATGTCCAAGATGCTCAACAAGGGCATTAATCACTCGTCCAAGTGTTAGTAGACTTTTGTTTATTTCTCCAGCTTCCCTTGCACGACCCTAAGAATTAAAATTGTGAAGTATTTAACAGAACAGAATGATTTCCTATTTTACTATAAGTAATAAAACAGAAATCTAGTGTGCAAGGTATGAAAAGGCACAAGTACTTCTAAATGAGAAAACAAAAAGAGGAAAAAACTAAAGAGTGAAAGAAATATAAAACAATTGTATATGTTTGATTAAATGAGAACAAGAAATCAATTTCTAGAAGAGTTAATAGATGGACCAATAAATGGGTTACCTCTCTAGCCCCAGATCGAGAAATATTCTCTGAACCAGCCAAATCAACTAAATTCAACTTGCCACATTTTATTAGTTCTTCACCTTCAGGGGTTGCTTCCTTGATGTGTATAGTTATGGAAAAAAGAGAATGTGACCGACTGAAACAAAACAATTACTTTTTATCATCTTGTGCGCAAATGATAATATAGTGATTATCAAGACGAGCAAAAATGTATACCTTGATTGCTTATTGAGCAAGGTCTCTGCAGTCCGGCGTTTTGATGATCCCCTTTCAAGTAAGGTGAATATTTCATTGGCACTTGTCACAATTTCCTCTTCAAGCCCTCTAACTAGAACTCCACCTTTCCCATCTTCCATGAGTGGCAATTGTTTCTTCTGTCTGTCTTCTAAAGCGACTTTAGACAAATCCTCAGGGGCTAACAAGTCAGTGATTTCTTCATTATACAACTCTAAGAAAGTAACTTTCACACTGTATTCTGCATTTTGACTCTCCAATGTATCAAAAATTTGCTTCACTGCTCTAGGTATGACACCTGCTTCTTGTGGCAGCTCCCCATTAGGCCCACTCTGTGATGTCATGCAATCAAAAATAAGAAACAAAGTGCCCAAGCAAGCTTTTAAAGTGAATAGAAGCTCAAAGCCTGCTAGTCAGTACCTTGGACCTCTTGCATTCACCCTCCATAGTGTAAGTCTTCCCGGTACCAGTTTGCCCATAAGCAAAAATCGTACAGTTAAATCCCTCTAAAACTTCATTGACAATGGGAATAATTGCTTGATCATAGAGGTCCCTTTGCTGTGCTGAGGGGCCAAAAACCTGCACTTTAACAATCAGAGCAAGCATGACAATATTATAAGTAATGCTTACTGAATGACTTGAAGGTATCAAATTTACACAGTTTAGCATTGTGAATGACATGACATTTCGTAATAATATCAAATTGATTTCCATATCCAACTTCAAAAAAACAAACTATCCTCTCTTTTTTTTCTGAAATGCCTTAACGAAGCAAAAACTAAACTTTGTTTCCTTTTCTGAAGCAAGATATTAGCTCCAAACTATGACAAAAGGTTGAATCACGTCAGCAACCCCACTAAGTTCCTAGTTTGAGGTTTATGTTCAATTACTAAAAGAACCAGTTCTAATACATGTAATAACCAACCAACAAAAACATTAAAGAAATCGAACAGTATAACCATTACCTTATCAAAAGTGAAAATCCTATCTATGTGTTTTCCAGCAATGTTCTGGGAAACAGCAACCTCTCTCTGATACTCATTGCAAGTCACCACCTGCGGAGCATTACTCCGCAACTCATCGTTACTAAACGGCCTGAAAATCAATCCAAAAAACATCAACGCCAATACGAAAACACCAAAAAGTAAAGAAAATCGAAAACCCAATTTCCAAATACCGAATAATATAAACCCTAATCGCAAACTTCACCAAAAAAATATATATATCAAGTACCTGCAACGAAGCAGAACCTGAACATTTACACCTTTCTCCTTATTCGACATCTTCAAACGCTGAACACAGGGTGAACCTATGCTTCTCTTAGGTGTACTTGACTGAGCCACTGTGTATTTTAGGTGTTTGTGCGTGTTTTTTCTGTGAGTTTGTGCCTCTTGAGAGAAAATACTGAATCAAATGTATTCTTCTCTCTTTGGGATGATACTTGACTGAGCTACTGTGTGTTTCCGGTGTTTGTGCGTGTTCTTTTGTGGGTTTTGAGTGTCTGAGAGACAGAGAGTAGCCGTTTGGGCTTTGGGGGAGATCTGAAAATGGAAGCGGGAGGAAGAAGAGTTTGAAATTTGAGGGAGGCGCGTGTGGAAACTTGATCCGACCGTCTGTTTTGTAGACAATTAGATCAACGGTTGATATGAATTGCGATTGTCTGAATTTCAGATTAGTTGCTAATTTCAAATCAGAAAAAGGCCAAAAATACTCTCCTTCTATGGTTTGGTCTAAAATATCTTTAACTTTTATTTTTTAATTTAAAAATATCCCTATTTTCACCTTTTAATCTAGAAATATCTTTAGTCTTTGTGGAATCTAATGTCAACTCTCTTACTATGCTTAATGCTTTACTCACTCTGCCCAAACTGCTGACTTAATTAGAGAAGTTGTTTGTAGGAAATGATGAAGGTATTTTTAGACTGAAAGGCAGAATGAGGGCATTTGTGAGTCATTTTCTAAACGCTGGGGGTATTATGGACCCTTTTCCAATTTTATATTTTAAGCTCTTAATGCGCTTTTACGAAGCTCATTTTTTCGTTCAATAAAAGCGTGACAAGCGACTTTTTAAAGTTGAAAATGAAATTTTAATGAGTGAAAAAAATATAGTTAGTTTTAACATGTAAGAGGTAAATATAACTCTAAACCATGATTGTGTGAACATATTTGTTGAAAAAGTATAATGGCTAGCAAATATAAGCTTATTTTCGATAGTAGATGAACAAACATGACTCTTTTCTTTAATTTTATCTAATTCACTTCGATATGAATCAATCATATTTCTAATATTATTTTTATAAGATGTTTTTAATTCAATTGAGTGTTTTTTTAAACATTTCAAGCTCAAACTAATTAGATTATCAAACAATTAAATTTAAAAATATACTGTCTTTAACTTTAAATATCTTTTAAAGCGTAACAATCACTTTAATATTAATAATTTAGATCCATTTTTGTAACTAAAAGTAATACAAGATATTATAACAAGTAAAAAATATATTCCAGTTGGCATGCCCAATCAGCTGTCTTAATTCTATTTTTAAATATTCTACTACTTCTAAAATAATTTTAAAAGTTTATGTAACAATTGATTCAATTGAAAAAAAGTTTTCAAAACTAAAATCAATAAGAGCAAACCTAAGATCTAAATATTTGTGATATTGTGTGACGTACAATAATATTATATAGAGAGAGATATAGATATAGATATATTTTTCTTTTTACGAAAGATTACAAATTGTTATATTATCAACTCGAAAAAAAATAATCAAAAAACAGGTCTAGATTATAGGTTTAGATCCCAGTTGTGACACTCTATCAATTTTATGAACCCCGTCGCATACTATTTCATTATGTATGTGTTCTCGTATATCTTCTTTATGTATGTGGCCTTCATTCGCGTGAGACACCCTCTTATGTTAAGACGAAGATTCTGGTGTTGGAGGTAGGCTCGCATGCACTTAGATAAATTTTACAGAATATCTGCTATTGATCAAGAATTTTTCTGTACAAACAATACAAACAGGGTTTCTTGGTAGTAAGGTTCACCAAAAGACAATGTAGGTTTTGCTCATGTACCGTTATCAAGTTTACAAAATACTACGGAGACAGAAACACAAGTCTTTTTGATATTAGAGAAATTTCCTATGAGCATTTGGCCCGACTCCAGTTGGCACACATGTTTTAAACTGCGGGGAATATAAGAAAATGAGCGTAAATTCTACATACTAAATGTCAGTTACAACTCAAAATCGATCAAAATCGGAAAAAAAATGAAACAAATAAAGAAACCAGAAAATACAAGTTGTAACAACAAAAATTTTATAATAAATATAAAGGGTATGAGGAACTGTCATGCATACAGGGGTATTCATGATTCAGTTTCAATTGATTTTTGATCAAAATTAAAACTAGACCAATTTAGTCGATTTTTAAATTTAGAAAATCAAATTAAATTAAATTAAATAAAACACACCGATTTGGTTCAATTTTTCGATTTATAACTAGCTAATGACAAATTAATAATAGTAAAATTAGTGTTTTGAAGGCGTTTTCGAGGTGAGTTTTAGTGGGGCGTACCAAAAAACGTATTGGGGCGCAAATAAAAGGCATAGATCCGTAAAATGTGAGCCCCATAATTTGGGGAGTAAGTGTCGGGCGTAAAAGCGTAAGTCCCAGGCGTAAAAACGTAAGTTTCGGGTTTTAAATTTATTTTTTTTATTATTTTAAAAATATTTTTTTATAAATAATATTTTTATCACTGGTCTAAATAATATTTACGCTTTATGCTATCATGTTTTCATACTGTAGTCATTTTTTCTATAATATATCAATAATAAAAACAAATCTCATAGAAAATGACATTATAAGTAATTATTTTTTATGGTTAATGCCTAAAAATGATACCATTGAGATTTCATAATCCTATGATCCGATAAACTTTATCTATAATTTTATATTGCTCTTACGATATTTATCTTTATCCTTCTTCGAAATATATATATAAACAATGATCGTGTAAATATCAGTTTAGAGTGAGAAGAACTATAGAAGATCGGTGATGATTTTATTTTAAAGATTATCTCGACTATTATCATTTTTTGTTGTTGTTATCTTTCTCAAATAATAATTATAATTTTTTGTCTATATTATTGGGATTTGTTTGAATTTATTTGCAGAATTATTGAAAAATATTATTTTTACTTATTTGCTTAGTAATAAAATTATAAAATTGAAAATACATGAAATATACGCCTCGTAAATTAATGGGACTTACGCCTCACCCCGTGCTACGTAAAACGCCTCGTCTCGCGCCCCCGCCTTTTAAAACACTAAGTAAAACAATAGAGACATGAGATAACTATTTCAAGTGAACATTAGGAATCAACAAATTTCTCTCTACTATCACCAAGATGAAGCATCTGAATCTTCTATTATTTAAGTTGCATAACTGTAGAGGTTCTTCCACTTCACATGTCTAATATACACACAAAAATAATATACAACTTTTAAATAGAATGATCAAAAATCAAAGGAGCAAATGATTGAAGAATAGATAGATGTCTTAGCAAAGAAAATTAAAAATCGGCAATACACCACACCACATATAGAGAATTAGACTTACCGACGCACAAAGAAAATATTTTGTTGCAAAGAACAAGATATTGAGGAATTGTCCAAACGTAAAATCAAAATTAGAATGTTGTGTTTGGACATATTTTTTAAGAATAGAATTTAAAAGTGTTGTAGTGCATGTGAAATAAAGTATACTAAAACTAAATTAATGATTAAAAGAAATAAAATATTTATAAATATTTATGAAAACTAATGTCACATATTCAAATAATTATAAAATTTATCGGGTCAATTTGATTATTTCTTCAGTTATGTTTTAGTAGAACCAAAACCAAACCAAATATTATCGACTTTTAAAATTTAAAACCAATCCTAACCAAATATCAGTTTTTTTAATTAGTGTGGTTCGGTTTGCAGTTTGGTTTAGTTTTTTACCAAACCGAACACCCCTAAATTCATACAGTGCAAATGAAACAATTTCATTGCGTGATTCCGAGAAAGATGTAACTTGTCATCAGATATACATAAGAGAGAACTTATTTGAAATTCTTAACAGTCTAGCAGCAAGATCAGATACAAAATTTTATGATCACCATGCCTATATGGTGTAATGGGTTTAAAGCTGTAAACAGCAAGATAATTCCACAGAACCTACTAAACAAAATGTAATTGTCCTAATCCAAGAAACAAAATCTTAACAAACAGAAATTATGTTAATTGGTATGTTCCCTCATGAAAAGAAGTATGGCAGGATAAGGGAACCTGCTAAAACCAACAGAGGTTATTACTCCATAACTGCAACTCCTCCAGCAGCTTTGATCTTTTCTATTATTTCATTAGCCTCCTCTTTGGTTACTCCTTGCTTAAGTATAGCAGGGACTTTTTCGACCAGGTCCTTGGCTTCCTTCAAACCTAGACTCGTGAAGGATCGAACCTCTTTGATCACCTTGATTTTTGCAGCTGCATCAAATTTCTCCAACTTGACATCAAATGCTGTTTTCTCTGCCTTCTTCTCCTCGGCCTTTGCTGGTCCACCACCTGCTCCTCCCATGGCGCCCAAATCCATGCCTTCTACGGAAATTTGTTTCAAATCAGGATGCCTTAGTATCTCTCTGAGAGCAGGACCGATTTGTCTACGTTCTTCTGGGGGTAAAGCAGCAATACGTTCAGCAAGCTGAACTATCTTTTCTGATGGTGGGGGTCTAGGGCCATATGGATCATAGGCAGCAGGGTATTTGTATCTTATTGGTTTGGAATTGGGATCTCTGGGAACAAAATCAGGTTGAAATGAACGAGATTGCAGGGGCCCTATAATTTCACGAAGAGCTGCACGGGCATGGATGGGTCTTAACCGTGCAATAAGCTTCATGCTTAAGATATCACTTTCCAAGCAATGAATTGCAGATGATGCTAGATTGATCAAAATTTCATGTGTATGTGCTAATGCAGAAGACCTCGGATAATTTGGAGTTCAGCCACTAGGTAAAGGTTGTGTTTTGCACTCTTACCTTGAAAAGAAAATAAGACATTCAGCTGATCTAATAGAAACAACAAATAAAGTTCAATCATCTTGGTAAAAGCCAGCCAATGTCCATATGCACCTAATCTATAAATACAGACAGACACATTAATTCATCAGAAACTAAAACTTTCATCGGTTTAGTTTATGAAGGGTTATTAATAAAAGTTCCTAAAATTTATAAGTTGAAATGAAGTCTACGTAGATGCAACTAAAATCAGGGAGACAATATGACTTTAGATTGACACAATCTAAAGTATATTATAAACGCACCAAAGATGGAAAACAGGCCAGTTGTCATATTCAATAATAATAAGGCATTATAATACATAGATAGACACCTTAACTTAGCTTCAATTGGCAACTAAACACTTCAACTTTGAAAATGCAGGTCTAGATACCTTAACTCGGCCCCATAAATGCCCCAACTTTGAGAATACACATCCAACATGCACCCCCTTAAAGGTGTTTTGATATGCATTTTTAAAGTTAAGGAGTCAGTGAGACACACCTGTGTCAAGTTGAAGTATCTAGATGGGTCACAATTAAAGTTGGGGTGTTCAACTGCCAGTGAAGGGCAAGTTAAAGTGTCTATGCCTAATAAAAATATGTAACATTTTAATTTACAAGAAAACGATTTATGAAAGATGTACAGATAACAACTATTACGACAAAGAATGAACAAGACTCAAACTAAAGTGACAATCTCCTCTTAGTTATCTATAGAGAGGTCCAAGAGAATGCATCTAACATAATTTCTTTCAAATTAAACTTTTAAGTCCTTTTTACTAGGAGTGGGCATCGGTTAGGTTTTTGGTTTTTGATTTGCTGTGCCAATAACCAAACTGAACCGAAATTAGTTCGTTTTTCTTTTTCCAGTTTTTGCTAATTTGATTAGGTCGGTTTGGGCCTGTCATATTGGAATCACAAATTGGGTTTTTTCTACTGAAAAATATGTTCCTAAATTTAATTTTGTGAACATTTGACTGTTAAAATTTTAAAGCTAATACCTAATTAGTTCTTCTCAGGTCCAAAGTAGGACATTCTGCTTAGACAATTTATTATCTTTAAGAAGGCCAAGAAGTGTATGTTTTCATTGCTTGAAACTGGAAAACTGTTGATGCACCTATCAAAGGGAACACAGAGCTATCATTTACTGCTCTCCCACTGACTGCAGAGAAGAGTACAATTAATTCCGGTTAATGTGCTAACTGCTAACATCTCATGCCTTTTCACGAAGGAAATGATTTTCAGAGAGCTGAGCATAGCAAAAGCTAACGCTCATAAACCTGTGGATGACTTGTTTACATCTCTGCCGCGTTTACCAATAGCTGAAGAATCCAGAAAATGCAAATAATAACATGCCTTATAAGGTCTCCCAACAAACGTAAAAGATGAGCTTCTCCGGACTTGGAATCCAAATTTTATACTCTAAAATAAATACAATTGAAAACTTAAGAACTACTTATACATGGAATAACTTACACACATATACAGCCAAGAAAAGAGATGGAGACTTGGAAACTATTAAGACGAATGAGCAGTGGAAGATGGGCGACAACTGGTGACAGCTGGTAGCAATGGCGAGGGGAGACTCAGATACAGCTAAGAATGCAAATTAACTAACTAACTATTCACACAAAGTTAAGAAAAATTCAATCCTGAGGATTTTCAAGCAGCACATAGATCCAATTCAAAAGTCACATTTTCACCAAATCAAATAAAGGGAGTAGGGTTTATGGCTCATGAACACTGAGGGAAGGAAATCAGAGAACGAGGGAGAATGCAAAAGGTAAATGAATAAACTTACGACTTATCATTCACCGGAGAAAGAGATCGCCGCCGTGAGAGATTAGGAGAAGAGAGAGCAAAGTTCACAGTCCGGTGGAGTGCGGTGTCGACTGGTCGAAGAAGACGGGTGAATTTTGAATATAGGGCTGCCAAAAAAAAAACAGAAGAATTGGTTTGGGTCCAAATATTGGGCCTGAAAGTGATATATCCACAAGGCCTAATCCACCATTCAATTGGGCATTGGACTCATGAACAGCCCTTTGCTACACGGGACAAATGCACATCATAGCAGAATTTCATACATTTTTGCAAGTTTGGCCGATTTAGAATCAACTTAAGAACTACATGATTAGAGTTATTTTTTTCACAAATTAATTTGTTCATTCATTTAATTTCATTCATTTAATTTCATTCATGATACCTCATTCATTTCATTCATTGTACTCAAATTAAATAAAATTTATGAGAATTTATAATACAATAACTGAAACACTAAGAGCGAAAAAAAAAACATTACATATGTTGATACTCCACGTAGCAATCAATGTCATGAAATCACTGTTAACCAACATTAAGCAAATCTTTTTAAGATGAAAAAAGGAGGAAGAACATACTTTTGTTTGAAGTTTTCTAAACTGGCTAAAAGTTAAATAATTTTTAAAAACTAAATACGACATAAATAACAGGATGAAAAACTGGTCACCGGGTGCAATTCCTACTTACTACATATCAAAGTAGGAGATTGGAATCATCATAATTTTTTGAATTTGTGGTCAATTTTATAATTATTCAACCTAAATTTTAGTGTTACAATTATTAGGCTAAGCTTTGAAATTTTATTTTATTTAAATATCTTGAAGTTGTCGAGCTGATCAAGTTATTTATGAAATAATAAAATTTTATTTTTTTATAAGTATATCGTAATATTTTTGATAATCGAATATTGAAAAGGTATAATTCAAAACATAAGTGTAGACACTAGTCTTAAACTTTTGACCCTACTTGTATGGAAAAATCTTCAAAGTCAAAAATAAAAAAATTATTAAATTAAAAGTTTTGCTGATAAGGCAATTGAGGTCAAAAGTTGAACAACATCCCATTCCAATTCCGGTTCCAAGACCATTCTTATAATCACTGGCCACTTTTAACCTATTTCTTTGACAAATGGCCATTATTCTAAGTTTCAACTTCCACTTTAGCTACATTGATATTTTTGTTCCAATTTGTATTATCACTTCATATTTATGTATACTATAATAAACCACTTTTATAAATTATAAGAATTTAAATTTAGTTTGATGTACTTTTTTGTTTATTAATAAAGTCAATTTGTATATTCATTACACTTAGACCTAAAATTCTATCCTTAAGTCGAGAATATATCGAAAACAATCTCTTTGCTTCTGAAATAGAGGGTAAAATTTATATACACTCTATCCTCTTTAGACCTCATTTTATGAGATTACGCCGGGCTATTTGTTGTTGTTGTTAGACCTAAACTTATGGATGGGATCATGGGTGGTCCACAAGTCACAGCTTGCACTGACTGGATTTATTGTTTGTTTTATCTGTTTGTTTATTGCATTTTCCAAAGTCAGCAATGGATGGCTCACATGGTTATGGCTGCAATTTTGGAATCTTATATGATTCATTTCATTATTAAAGAAAGCCTCAAAATCTCGCAACGTGATTTAGTAGTCAATAAAGTGATTGAGAACCATGAAGTTTTAGTTTTAAATCGCGCCAAAATCAAACACACAAGGTGATTTCTTCACACGTATTCAAGTTTTGATGGACATAATACGTGTTGCCTATACCCTAGGAAATTAGTTAAGATGGATGCTGCACTTGCCTTGGTCATGGTATTAACTCATATATAAAAGTATAAACTACTACATCCTATTGACAATTTGAAGTGCCCTTGCTAAATAGGAGAACAAAAAGAATCAAGAAAATGGATACAAATGAATCAAAATATGATAGAAAGAGTGAGTTAAAAGCATTTGATGACACAAAAGCTGGTGTCAAAGGGCTTGTTGATGCAGGAGTCAGTAAAGTCCCTCAGATTTTCATTTCACCTCCAGTTATATCAACAAAGAACTCAAATTCCACCACAGGACAGTTCATATTTCCTGTCATAGACCTCCAAGGCATTGATGATGATCAAATCAATCGAGAAAAGGTCGTTGAGAAAGTCCGGGATGCATCAGAGAAATGGGGTTTCTTCCAAGTGATCAATCATGGCATTCCATGTGATGTTCTGGAAGAAATGATACGAGGTGCTCGTAGTTTTCATGAGCAAAATACTGAGATCAAGAAACAATGGTATACGCGAGAGTTAACTAAGAGGGTAGTTTACAACAGTAATTTTGATTTGTATAGTGCACCAGCAACTAACTGGAGGGATACTTTTTTCTGCATTATGGCTCCTAATCCTCCTAGTCCTAAAGAACTGCCTCCAATCTGTAGGTATGTCATTTCTGTGATACATGGTCTAAATGGGGTTCGACTGAATCCTCTTCGTTGAAATATTATACCGTGCAAATAGGATGAGGAAGTTCTTGTATAAACTCGTTGAATTCCCTTGACATAAGAGAATCTTCTAGTGCAGTTCAGTGTAGTCAAAGGTGAAAAACTATAAAAGGTGCTCCATGTCTATTGGGGCTTTAAGCACAATTGAAGTGTGGGATTTAGTCAAAAATGTAGCAATGAAAGAAAAAATAAAAATTTATATGTTTTTCAAGAAAAAAGTAACAAATTCATTCATAATATTTTCCTTTAACAACTAATACACTTCTATATGCTGATTATATTTGTTGTTTAATACCACTCCATTCAAGAAGCTTTTTTGAGCTTCAGGGATTAAGCGCGCCTTAAATGAGCCTTTAACAACACTGATGCAGTGGTAAAAGTGACTGAAAATTGCTTTTGCTTTAGGTTGCAGGTTTGGATCCCAGTAGTGACACTCTATCGCTCTTTTGAATCCCCTCGTTAGAATTCCTGGTTCTGCCACTAATACTGTTTCGTTTTTTCCTTTTTGATGCAATAAAGGGACATCATAATTAAATACTCCGAGGAAGTGAGGAAACTAGGAAGATGTCTATTTGAACTATTAGCAGAAGCACTTGGGCTCAATACAAGCCATCTGAATGACATGGATTGCGACAAGGGACTTTCAGTTGTGTGTCACTATTATCCTCCTTGTCCAGAACCAGAACTTACATTAGGTGCTAGTAAACATGCTGATGATGGATTCTTGACTCTGCTTCTTCAAGACCATATAGGAGGGTTGCAAGTTCTTCATGAAAATCATTGGGTTGATGTTCCCCCTACCCCTGGTGCTCTTGTGGTGAATATTGCAGATCTTCTGCAGGTAGGTCTGCTCTCCAATCTGTATTGAAAATGGTGATCATTAAAATTCATGCAAGTGGAACATTGATTGGCTCTGTGGCTATACTCTGCCGCCGGCGAATCCAGGATATAGAATCAGTGGATTTATAGTGAGTGTGTTCTATTTCATAGTATGCACCATCTCTAATTTTACACACACAAACACGCCGTGTGATTCATGTTGAAAAAAGTATGTTCAAATGAACAAACTACAAGTGGCTAGGTCTGTCACTGTTGACAACTTGTCCAGCGAGATAACAACAGTAAAAAAAGGCAGTCCAGTGCATGAACCATCCCGCGTTTATGCAGGGTTCGAGAAGGGCCACACCTCAAGAGGGTGTAATGTAGGCAGCCTATACCTTGACGCTAGCATCAATGCGTCAAAACAACAGTACAACAGTTCATTTGACTTATCTAATATTACTACGCTAGAAGGTTGTTCATGCAGAGAAAACAAGTCCGGAGGGGGTTTGACAGAATGGGCTTTGGTGATTTATCAATGTGTAAGAGGGTGTACAACACCACAAACTTGTAAAAAAAAAAAAAAAGAAGCTAATCTTTGAGTTTATCATGCTTATGAGCTTCTTCATCATTAGCTAAAGTTTTTTCCTTGTTTCATTTCATTAGCCATGGAAGAGAAAACTTAAAACTTGAAGCATAATTACTTTGTTATTTCACAAAAGTGCAATACTAATGTTGTTTGTCATCAAAATGTTCAGCTAATATCAAATGACAAGTTTAAAAGCGTTGAACATCGCGTACTGGCAAATCATGTTGGTCCAAGGATATCGGTGGCATGCTTCTTCTCCACATTTTTCCTAGCATCTTCAAGACTTTATGGGCCAATTAAGGAGTTGTTGTCAGAAGAAAATCCCTCAAAATACAGAGAAACAACAGTGCAGGAATATGCTGCCTATTTTACTGCAAAGGGACTTGATGGGACATCTGCTTTACCACATTTTAGACTTTAAAATTGATGTAATGAGAGTGGTGGAGATAGATAGTATATTGTAACAAATGAATATAACCACAGTTTACGCATTGTAATCATCAAGTTATAAAGAATCTCATATACTTTTTTGGTAATTTTGAAATTCCTAGCCTGTTTTCTCCTTTAAGTTTCATTTCCTTCTACTCGACAATTCACTTCTCTTCAAAGTTGAAGGGAGAAGTGAAACTACTACAGTTCAAGATGATCTGACACGATTGTGGCTCAAGTGAATCCTGGAATTACAATGAGAGCAACAAAAATAACTACGACTCAATCCTAAGTAAGTTGTGTCGGTTGTATGACTGTCACTCCAGTTAAGTATATTCTGTAATGTGAGGATTCATCATAAAGTTACTAGTTTTACACTGGCGGTCAACTTAGCATGACCCTCTACCTTTATCCGAGCTTGGGACCAACAATGTGAGCCAGCTCGCAGAAGCAGAGTTATCTGATCAGGAATAAGAATTAAAAATAGATTATAATACTGTGTTCAGTAGGAAGAAAAAATGAAATTCAAAACCAAGACAGATATGCATGGTTGATATAAGAGTTTAGATTAGTACCAGTAATACAAATGATGTGTTTCCTCTTCCTCCATTGCTTAGTGGACCAGAACTTTGAAGTGGTCTTCTTTGTCAGCTGATGCTGAATACAATAATGAAATCTTGACAATGACGAATTTGTCTTGAAGCTGAAAAAAAATACAATTCTCAGCTACACTAAAAATTTGTTGATTTATCTCTTTCTTTGTTTTTGACTAACATTTAGGTGATGTGCAAATTAATATGTATATATCTTAACTTTTACAAGGTATTTAACTTTAAATCTCACTTTTAGACAAAAGCTATAAAATCCATTAACAAATACTGATTGTTCCAAAGGACTAGGAAAAATGGAGGTGATCAGCACAAATGAAGCCAAGTACGACAGAAAGGCTGAACTACAAGCCTTTGATGAGACGAAAGCCGGTGTTAAGGGACTAGCAGATGCAGGTATCACCAAAGTACCAAGAATTTTTGTTCAGCCATCAAAGATTGAAGATTCAAAAATTCACAGCAACAAGAAATTCAGTTTTCCAATAATTGATCTTGATGGCATCAAGGAAGATCCAATCAAGCGAAAGAAGATAATCCAGGAAGTCGGTCATGCATCTGAGACTTGGGGTTTCTTTCAAGTCACCAGTCATGGGATTCCTATTCATGTTCTGGAGGAAATGAAAGACGGGGTTATCAGGTTCTTTGAGCAAGATACTGAGGTGAAGAAGCAGTGGTATACGCGAGACTTGACGAAAGAATTTACATTTAACAGCAATTTTGATCTGTTTGGAGCACCAGTAACCAACTGGAGGGACACTTTTACTGCCACCATAGCTCCTATACCTCCAACTCCTGAAGAATTACCTTCTGTCTGCAGGTATCATATGGTCTATATAGGCAAGTCACAAATTTAATATACAATCATGCCTCTATAATAGTCATCTTCTATAACAATATTTTATTATAACAGTCAAGTTTTTATTTGGAACCTATTTTTCATGTTTATACTATATTATGTGTTCTCTATAACAACATTTCACTATAGCAGTCAAAAGGTATTCATCCAAACCACGTTGTTATAGAGTGGTCTGACTTCATTATATTTTTATTTGCTTATTGTGCATGTGGGATAGGGATGTTCTGCTTGAGTACACAAAGCAAGTGATGAAATTAGGTGACACTCTATTTGAACTATTGTCTGAGGCTATTGGGCTTGAACCAAACCACCTCAAGGATATGGGATGTACCGAGGGGCTTATGGCTTTAGGCCATTATTATCCAGCATGCCCACAACCCGAACTTACTCTAGGCACCAGTAAGCATGCTGACAATGACTTCCTCACCGTGCTTCTCCAAGACAATATAGGCGGTCTCCAAGTTCTACATCAGAATCATTGGGTAGATGTCCCCCCTACTCCTGGAGCTCTCGTGGTCAATATAGGAGATATTCTACAGGCAAGTAGTATTACATTTAGCATACCTGTATCAGATACATACTTGTTATCACTTGTGTTATATTTTGGCTCAAATCATTTTCAGCTTATATCAAATGACAAGTTCAAAAGTGTTGATCATAGAGTACTGGCAAATAAGGTTGGTCCAAGGGTATCGTTGGCATGCTTCTTCATGTCAAATTTTACGCCAACACAAAGGCTGTATGGACCTATCAAGGAGCTGATATCGGAACACAACCCTCCAAAGTACAGGGAAACAACGATTAAGGAGTTCACAACTTATTTCAATAACAAAGGGCTGGATGGCAATTCCACTCTGTTGCATTTTAGGCTTTAGACTAAATAGTTCAAGCAATTGTTGGTGCAAATATAATAGGTAAGGTGTGTGTTGGAGTAGTTGATGAAATGATAAGATATTGCATCAGATAAGGTTTGTACAACTATATATGTCAAACTATGTATGCTCATTATGTAACCATCAAAAAATTCTACTCAGAGTAAGTAACTTTCATGATTATAATTAGAAACACTTCTTGAATAATTATGTTACTACTCTTAGAATAATCTATTCACCTTTGGGTAGAAATCCTTAAGTTATATCAATAGTGAAAGTCAATTTATCCATTTACTTTCAATAATAGGCATTTCATTAGTTTCATGGATAAACGACAAATTTTATGTTTGCATATTTTTCTTAACATACTAGTCTTGGCCACTTCAGTGACTAAGAGACTATATAAACATAAACGCACACATAAAATAATGCATGTGAATATTTTAAACATTCTAGTTTGGCCGAAACTTAATTAAAGAATAATTTTATCATTCATATTATGGGCTAAATATTAGTATCAACTAGCAGAAGCTTTATTTTTAAACTCAGAACTAATCCTCAAACATGAGCAATTTATAGTAATAATTAGGTTAGTTAGATCGAGAATACTTAATTATGTAAACAGATGCAAGAAGGTTAGACAACAGATACATGATTCCATTAACAGCTCAACAGTCAAGTTCCAAAACCGACAGCAGAACAGCACAACCACGAGAGATTATTGATTCAAGTTGCCGCATAAATCTTATACTTAATGCATGGCAGGATCTTGAACACAATAATAATCTTACAGAGAGATCTTACAGAAAACACATATATATCTTAACTTTTACATGGTATTCAATACCTCTGAGGTAAATTTAACTTCAAGGTTTAGACAAAAGCATAAAAAAAAATGGAGTTGATCAACATCAATGAAGCAAAGGATGACAGAAAGGCTGAACTACAAGCCTTTGATGAGACGAAAACCGGTGTTAAGGGACTAGTGGATGCAGGTATTACCAAAGTACCAAGAATTTTTGTACAACCATCACAGATTGAAGATTCAACAATTCACAGCAACAAGAAATTATTAATCAAGCTTCCAATAATTGATCTTGATGGCATCAAGGAAGATCCGATCAAGTGAAAGAAGATAGTCCAAGAAGTTGGCCATGAATCCGAGACTTGGGGTTTCTTTAAAGTGATCAATCATGGGATTCCTAGTCATGTTCTGGAGGAAATGAAACGCGGGGCTATCAGGTTCTTTGAGCAAGATACTGAGGTGAAGAAGCAGTGGTATATGCGAGACTTGACAAAAGAGTTTACATTTAACAGCAATTTTGATCTGTTTAGAGCACCAGCAACCAACTGGAGGGACACTTTTCGTGCCACCATAGCTCCTCTACCTCCAAATCCTGAAAAACTCCCTTCTGTCTGCAGGTATTATATGGTCAATATAATGGTGAAATTTTATTTGGAACCGATTGTTCATGTTATGTTCTCTGTAACAACATTTTCTATAGCATCCAAGATATTCAGACATAAAGAATGTCTTTATTGAGAGGTTTGAATATTGTATTATGTTTTTATTTGCTTATTGTTCATCTGTGATAGGGATGTTCTCCTTGAATACACAAACCAAGTGATGAAATTAGGTGACACTCTATTTGAACTACTGTCCGAGGCTATTGGACTCGAACCAAACCACCTCAAGAATATGGGTTGTACAGAGGGGCTTTTGGCTTTAGGCCATTATTATCCAGCATGCCCACAATCCGAACTTACTCTAGGCACCAGTAAGCATGCTGACAATGACTTCCTCACAGTGCTTCTCCAAGACAATATAGGCGGCCTTCAAGTCCAACATCAGAACCATTGGGTAGATGTTCCCCCTACTCCCGGAGCTCTCGAGGTCAATATAGGAGATATTCTACAGGCAAGTAGTATTACATTTAGCATACCTGTATCAGAAACATACTTGTCTTATCACTTATGATATATTCTCACTCAAACCATTTGCAGCTTATATCAAATGACAAGTCCAAAAGTGTTGATCATAGAATTCTTGCAAATAAGGTTGGTCCAAGGGTATCGTTGGCATGCTTCTTCATGACAAATTTTGTGCCAAACACAGGCTGTATGGACCTATCAAGGAACTGATATCGGAACATAATCCTCCAAAGTACAGGGAAACGATGATTAAGGAGTTCACAACTCATTTCAATAACAAAGGGCTGGATGGGACTTCCACTCTGTTGCATTTTAGATTTTAGAGTCTTGAGACTTACTTAAGCAAATTATTGGCGCAAACATTATGTCAAATTAGAAGCACTTCTTGAATTATTTGACTTCAATTGAGAAACTCAATAAGATGCACAAGTCATAGAAGCAGAATCGCCTAAAACACCATAAATGGAAAGAAAAACAAAACAGAGAAAAATCCAAGGCTGTAGCAAAGTATATTTCTCATGATACTAAATCATATTCTTCTTTAATGTTGTTTTAGGTGGAGATCCAGATTTGTTGGAGTGTGATGGATTTGTCCTTCAAGTTTATATATATCTTTAATTACTCATTTTTGGAATCATTGGATATAACAACATCAAAGTCTTTGTCAGATTTTTCTATTTGTTCTAGTTTGATTGATAGTTCGGAAGCATTCAATGTTATTATATCTGAACCCCTTCGCTGGAAAATTACACTGAATATATAACAGATGTCGAAATTCCCTTACCTACTTAGTGTGTTTATGTCATTGAAATGAAAAAAAATACAACTCGAATTCCAATTGCTAAATTTTGTTATTCTTCAAATATCACCTTATATGGTTTTTTTTTTTTTTTTTGAAGTTAGTGAAACATTGCACCAATTTGTTCTGACCAACTTAAAGAGTTAAACCCAACTAACTTGGCTTGACATCTAGACATGTGAAGAAGTTCTGGGAAACAATAAAAGTAAGTACATCATGTGAGAATATTTTTTTCCGTACTTCAGACTTCTCGTGAAATTAGTAGAGCTACAAACAAATCGACCTGAATACTACGGTTATTGAGAAAAAACACAAATAGAAATTAGAACACAAAACTCTCTTGATTTTTTTACTATTATTTAAAAGGTGATAAATTAAGGGAATATGAAAGTGGACCAAAATAGATAATCCTATTATTCTACAATTAGTGTAAAATATATTAATATAAGATTCACAAATTGAGTCTACTAAAATTAAGTATTTAATAAGTGAAATTTAAACCATACAAGAGAAAAATTGTTCAATATCGTATGACTTTCTACTCAAAATTGCTCAAATATCTTGTTGTTTGCTATTCAAGATGCGGAACTAATTTAATTTTAATAAGAATAGTGAGATAATTAACAAATTCACAAGTTAATTAGTAATAGTTTAAGACAACCACATCTCAACTCTTTCATTTCCTCTGTTTGTCAACCTTTCTTCTTTCTTATGCTCTATCATTTGGTATGCTGGATAAGTTGAGATATTTAGGATTAATATCGAGATAAAATTTATACTGTGTTTAAATATCTTTAACTTAATACAATATATAAAATTCTGAGATATTTCACCTTATTCCATCAAACTTGAGATTATTTTATCTCATCTTTAAGGTGAGATAAATTTTTTTCAAAAATTATAATTTCGAAATAATTTAATCCACGAACCAAACTATCCCTAGTTAAAATAAGAGTGGTTAGGCTTTGTTTGTCCACTTTATAGTACCTTTAATCACACTCATTTGTCCATTTCCAAAAGCACCTTTTAGCTATCACTCAAATTCTCATGGCTGAGCAAGGAAGCACCGCTGCAGCTCCGCCTTCTGAGTTGAAAACCCGGCCGGCGGGAAGCACCGAGCACAGCTGGTGCAAGGCTGTTCCCGTTGGCACAGGGATAACAGTATTAGCTCTCCTCTTATCAAAGTCACCTGACATTTCACTTCTCCAAAATGCCCTCCACAAACTACAAAATTCCAATCCTATTCTCAAATCCCAACTCCATTACGAGTCAAACACCAACTCCTACTCTTACATCATTCCCTCCACTTCTCACCTTCAAATCCAGCCATTCGATCTCTCATCAACGGCTCAGATTCTCCAAAGCCTCAAAACCTCCGATCTCACCTCAGTCTCCGATTTTCACCTCATCCTAGAACACGAAATCAACCGGAACTCATGGATAAACACTCCCAACACTTCATCGGATTCTTCGTCGGATTCCGACACCGATGTTTTTTTCGCCAGCGTCTATCAATTAAACGACGAGAAATCAGTCGTCGCGTTAAGGATTCACACGTCGGCGTGTGACCGAGCCGCGGCGTTAGCGTTGCTGAGGAAGTTGCTGGAGCTGATGAGTGAGGAAGATGGAGAAGGGACAGAATTGGAATTATTGAAAAAGATGGAGGTTGGTTTGGGAATTGAGGATTATATTCCAGCTGGAAAAGCGAATAAGCCATTTTGGGCGCGTGGGATAGACATGCTGGGCTATGGATTAAATTCACTGAGATTTTCTAATTTGAAGTTCATGGATAGTGAATCAACAAGAGGATCACAAGTTGTGAAATTGCAGTTGAATAAAGAAGATACTGATCGCATTCTTGATGTAAGTTTATCAACATTTAGTAATTTCCTTTTTTTAAAGTAACTCTGTGTCGGGTTAGCTTGCTGGCATATAGCGTCCCTAGTATCCATCGAGGTTAGGACAGACAAGAAAGAGACTATGTTTTAAATTTTTTATTTTCTTATTTAAGAGCAAGATAACAATATTTCTTTTTTTTTTTTCAAAGTTTTTGGTAAATTTTAATGGTCTAAGTTTGTTAAATATTTGATGAAAACAAAAAAGGATTTCACTTTTGATAAACTTAAAGAATTAAAATTGTTAAATACTATATGTAAGGGGCTATATTAAACTTATATACAAAATTCAGGGATCATTTTTGTCATTTTCACAATGTGCGGCGTATTGGTTTTTAATCATATATTTTTCTCACTTAATCATAACCAACTATAATATCCTTAGTATTATTTCGGAATTGTATATTTTTCTCTCTTAATCATAAATTAACTGTAATATCCTTAGTAAACAAAAAAAGAAAAGAAAAAGGAGATTACGGTTCAAAGGTAAGTAGAGACAAAAAATATTAGATGATTCAAATTTCTTAAGTTTTTATAAATAAAATTATTGGATACTTGCGTAGCTGACAAATAACAAGTATTTGATAGAATAGTAGACTAAACTAACTCGAACATTACCATCATAAAAAGAAAGACATTTCTAATGTCATTTTAAAGTTAGGTGACATCTTTTTTTCATTTTCTAAAAGTTAGGCAAAGGTACATTGCAAAACTCCCTTGGTCCAATTTGCTTGTTATGTTGTTTGAGGATTCGTGGCCCTGGCTGAATGCAGTGTACTATTCTCTTCTCGTGATGTACAACTTTAGTCACATTTAGAATGTGAATTGGCCAAAACATCCTCCATAGGAATAGAATCTTCCCTAAAAGTGAGCAATCGTATAACCTTTACTCTTTTAAAAATTAAGGTGTTGGGGTTAATTTGCCTACACCTTCTACCAGCATAGATACCAAATAACTGTGTCCACCAAGAATGTTATAACAAAAGATCCAATTTGGTTCATCGGTTGTAAACCGTTGCTCAATTGAGATCAAGTTTATAACTTGATTAATGGTTTAAATTTTATATGTTAACATTGCAAATCAAGTTATTTGAAAGTTAGTTACATGTAACTGTCTATGATAAGTCTGAGTTTGTAACCAGAAAAAAGAAATGAATTTATGTTGTTTGGACACTTCAAAAAATGTTGTCGCTTGTCGGATCCTCCAAAAATGTA
The DNA here is from genome assembly GCA_035772735.1 of Datura wrightii. Classification (NCBI taxonomy): domain Eukaryota; kingdom Viridiplantae; phylum Streptophyta; class Magnoliopsida; order Solanales; family Solanaceae; genus Datura; species Datura wrightii. The sequence goes on along the minus strand of JASDFA010000018.1, from coordinate 200,038,424 downwards.
CTATTTTTGGATGATCCGGCACACACCCTACAATATTCTTAAAGAATTCGAGCAACATAGGTTACACTCCCTAATTAAATGTACATTGTTTGCAATTTAATATTGGAAGGGACATTAGGAGATAGTAACAAAATCTGTATTTTGGCAGGGCTGCAGAACAAGAGGTATAAAACTGTGTGGGGTGTTGGCTGCTGCCGGATTAATTGCAGCTCATTCCTCAAAAGGCCTAAATGAGAATCAATGGGAGAAGTATGCAATTGCCACACTTATGGACTGCCGTTCGATTCTTGATCCAGTGCTTAGCCCTGATTTTCCAGGTTCGTAAATGGATTCAACTTTCTCTGCCTCGAGAATTTTGCCTTGTTTAACTTTTAAACCTCAAACTTGAACATTGGCCACTGAGGGACTCAATTAGTTCATTACTATCGTGCTCCCGCTTGAGGACAAACGACCAACGACCTTATTGGTCAAGACTGAAACCACCACTTATTTGATCCAGGTCCCCATTCTTGGCACCCATCTGGCCCGGTTGGTCACTACTGGCATCGCATTTCCTTTTTCTTCTTTGGACCACAGTTAGTCACAGCCGGTACCACCCCTGACGTCCTACCAGTGGTCACGTCTAGCATCAGTCTTTGGTCCTATCAATTGATCATGGCTAGCACGCCTCCCGAGGTCCAGGCCATCACATGTGATCTAACTTTGATTTGCAGCCTCAAGCGTTTGGTCAATATGCTCTGATACTAATTGTTATATACTAAATAGAGAAGCTCTGGCCTATTAAGTAGGAGAGGGGGAGCCGTCAATATATAAACTCATACCTACAATCAATCGGAAGTCAATTGGTATGCAACAAGTTTCTTATTAAGTAAATAACAAAGTTGTTATAGCTGACTTGCAAGTTAATTGGACATCATCTATGTACTTGGAAAAGCTCAAATTACCCTTGGTTTGTTGGAAACATCCTAGTAGCCCTTTTAACTTAGTTGCAAGTACCCCATACTTCAATACCATGTGATTGTTCTTACATTTGATAAAACTCTCACTACTGTTCACCTTTTTCTTTTCTTTTATATTGTTGTATCCCATCAGCCTTTCCCGAGTCTTAAACACCGACTTCTAAACTCAAAACTGGTCTGAAATGCCCATTTTTAGCTGGTTCAGGCAGATGTTCGCGCTGATCTTGATTTCACTAACTGTCAGCTTCTGTCCTTTTGGTCATTTCTATTGTTGCATCCTAAAGATGTTTACTCAGTGATGATAATAATATCACTCTCTGTTTAACAAAAGGGGCAGTGAAGACGATCCAACCCGTATCTTGGCCTGGCAAATCCCAGGATGGCCTGCAATTGAGGCTCTCTCTTTTGCATATAACCGGTGATCTTGCAGCCGTGGCATGGTTGCTTTCTCTTTTATTGAGATGAGTGTATGTCGAGAACAGCCTCTCTACCCCACAAAGGCCTGCATGCACCCCACCATCCCCAAACCCCACTTTTGGGATTACACTAGGTTGATGTTATGTTGTTGTATCCTAAAGATGTTTACTGCACAGAGTATATTAAAACGAAAACGATGACCTATATCATGCAGGATTTTATCATTCTGCAATTCTCAACACACATGATGTTAAGGGAGGAGATGATTTATGGGAGCTAGCAAAGAGAAGTTACACATCTTTTGCCAACGCCAAGAACAACAACAAGCATTTTTCAGACATGGGAGACCTGAATTTCCTCATGTGCAAGGCCATTGACAATCCCGGCTTAACGCCCGCCTCTTCACTAAGGACTTCCCTGATCTCCGTGTTTGAAGTTCCCGTGATTGATACCACCAGCACAGTGCATCAGCAAATCGGATTAGAAGACTTCATAGGATGTGCATCTGTGCACGGGGTAGGTCCTTCTATTGCCATATTCGACACAATTAGGGACGGACAGTTGGACTGTGCATGTGTTTATCCCTTCCCCTTGCATACTAGGGAACAGATGCAGGAGCTCATTGGTGAAATGAAAAGAATCCTTGTTGACTGGTAGCAAATTACAGGGGAATTGTTGATGGCTAAACAAGCATGTATTTTTTCTCACTGATCATGTTCAATGGAAATGCAATAAGTTTCTTGAAGAACAGTTTGTTTTTGACATCAAAGTTTCAAGTGCTTGTTCTTTTTCTGCTTGTTTCAAAGAAGCTAAGTTTATTGACTCCAAGTTGCAGTGCGTGGGCCGTCGACGATGTAACGAAATTTTACACCTTATCATATCAATTTAACCGGTTGTAGCAAGTTACTCTTCTATTCTCCAATTAGCATATCAGATTTGCTACGAAGATTTACTTATTATTATAGGTGAACTTAACGGAATGGTACACTGACAGTGCACTTAATATAAACTCTTTTTAAAAATACAAATGACAAGCTTCTATATGTTCAAAGTCCAATTCCATGAGCCATTCATGACTTTACTTTATCACCTAACTACTAAAATGCTGCTGACTCCAACTAACATGCAGCCAAGTACTTTTTTTTTTTGGGGTTAATGTGGTTAACACAGTGTTTAGTATCTAATTTTTGACCAAGTCAAAATTATGTATATGTATAACATGCATGCACCTCTTGATGATAATCAAACTACCAATTGTCCCTTTTGTATATTTAGAAATCCTTTTGACTTGATAACTATGACTACTACATATACTGCCAATTAAAGACTTCTGTGAAATGACAAAAAAAAAAAACAAGGTGAAGAGAAATTAAAATGATAGAGATTATGTATATTCTTGGTTAATTTTTTTTACGTTGAACTGTCAGCTTACCACAACTCTCTTCTTTTATTCGATTTGGAACCGGCTACGTCACCAAGCTCAAACTGGCCGAATTTAGGACTAAGGCATGCTAATAGTTGTTATTGTTATAGTAAGATGAACATCCTCAAAATGGTCTTAATGTAATTGAAAGGGCAAGAAGTAAATAGCAACTACATTTCTCTTTCAATTCTTGTAAATACAAATTTACAATTTAGCTAGTTGACATTAATTTAAAGAGAAATATAAACAACAAGATTACTTCTCTCAATTGCTTTCTCCTCATGGGGAAAGCAAAAGGAAGCTTACCTAGGATATTAAAGGTGTCTTAGTTTACTCTAGCACTTTAGTTTGGTACAAACTGAAACTAAAACTTAAAATGTAAATTACCTTCTCAATATATGATCTAATCCTTGAATCTATTTCTCCATATGCTATATTCACTCTAGAAGATTAGATGATTCCAACTTGTTCGGGACTGAAACGTTATGGTTGTTGTTGTATCCTCAAGCTAGAAAAGCAGTACAAAAGTAACAATACCTGTCTCGACTAATCTGATTCTTCTGGATCAAGGCCAGACTTGCATGACCCTGAAAAATATCAACCTAATCATAAAAGTTCCTCTACCAAGTCGCCAAAATCAAACTTCCCATTGCAACACTCCACAGCATTGACCACTACTTGAAAGGCAGCAACACTACATGGCACCACAAGTCCATTTGTTTGCTCAAAGCCAAACTCATTGTATGTCTTCTCCAACAAAATCTTGAACAATGGATGTGAAAGATAGCTCGTTGGCACCGCGAATCGTTCTCTTCCTTCCCCTACATACACTGCAAATGTTCCCATCTTTTTTGATGATTTAGCACTTGTTGGACTAGCCCCTTGATCATCATGATCATGATCCTTAACAAGCAAATACTCAAGATGTTGTGATTGATCATGGTGATCAATACTAGTACTACTAGTTGTTCTAATAACCTTAGCCTTGATCTTGGCTAATTTCTTCATTGAACCAAACTTCTTACCTAGCATTTTGTGTACAAGAAAATGAAGAGGAAAGAAAGAGAGAGAGAGCTAAAGAGAAGAAGTTGTAAATTTCTTGAAAATTTTTGCAATTGAGAAGAGTGGGTGACAATTGGTTTTGTAGTGTGGAGAATTTCTCAAAGAGGGCCAGCCTTTGACTTAAAAAATTGGAAGAATGCCTATATGATTGTTGTCTCTATGCACTTTTGACCCATATACAAAACGAACCGGACCAGACGGATTCAAAATTTAAACTTTCTGAATTCACGTTTGAAATTCTATCACGTTCTGTCACTACTAAAAAGGGAAACTCTCGTCCATGGTATTAACCTAAAGAGTTACAAACTAAAGCGAGATTATACATCGTGTAATTGATGATTTAAGTGATAGAAGCTTAAATGAAACACACATATATTACATTATTTGACGAACTCCGGAGTAAGTATTTTTTTTTTCTACCCTTAAAATATGTGTAAATATCACTTTAATTTTATTTTTTAAAAGTATACTTTGATTAATTAGGTAAATAGATGGTAGAGATCTAGAGTTGGTTCTATCAAATAATATTTACAAACATTTAAAAAGAAAAAAAAGATTACTTTCTTTAAATAAAATATCAACAGCTCATGTTATATTTTAGCCATTAATCCGTTACTTAAAAAAGGAAAACTGGATTAGTTACAACCATTAGATTCCTTTATAACAATTAACAAACAATTAATAATTTTAACCATTTGCATAAGCCATAATAATTGAATTAAGAATCAAGTTTAACTTAATTAACTCCAAATCAACTAGAAAAAAATTGACTTATCACCAACCCTTTAATATATTGGACGGCTCAAAATGGTGGGTACCCATGAAACCAAAAAAAAAAAACTAAATAATTATAAAGTATATATTATAATAATTAAACACTTGAAACATTTATCACTTTATGTGATTAAAAATTAGTCAAATTAAAGTACCAATTTTTTCTTTATATAGAACAAAAAAGAATGAAGAGAGTTGAAGAGTGGAGACCCATAAAGGAACAAAGAGAATTTTGGGCAAATAAGTAAACAAGGACGGCACACTAGCTACTTGCCAAATGTCAAAATAAATGGTTGAAATGACAAAAGGACATAGTTTTCGCTCGGTGTCCGATATTAGTATTAGATCATGACTAATTTGAATGTACGTCGCGTAGAGTCAATTTAAGGGGGAAGGTCTTGTTGACATGAGTTTTTCACTCGAGATCTATGATTAAGAATGAATGAATTTCTATGATCCCAGGCCGATACTTGACATGTACCCCCTCTTCCAGGTCCATCACAAAGAAAACGAAAATCAAGATTTGCTTTATCCGGTGCAATTCACCACAATCCTTAGATGATTTAGCCGGAATTTCGATCTAGTAATAAGACTGCTAGCGCATAATGCGTGAGTTAAACACACAACCCGGGTTCGGAATCTATCACGACAAAAAATCTAGTAGTATTTAAGCAAAAAGAGATGGAAAAAAAATGAAGCTATTATCCGCTCAATTTTCTACAAAAAGAGAAATACAGGAACCAGTTATGAAATCACTACTAGAAATAGGGATTTTGCCCACTGTAAATCAGTGGGAAATTTGTATTATAAAATATGATTTTCCCACTCATTTTTCACCGAACTAGTTCATTGGGATCAAAATGCATGGTGGGAAACAGATTCTCACTGAACTTGTGGGAAACTTCATGATTTTTTCATGTAAAAACACTATTATTTTTGCTTTTTCCGTTGATATTAGTGGGAATAGCCACTTGATATTTTTTGATGAAAAATTTCAAAAAAAAATAGTGACTTTTTAATAATGAATCTATTACTAATTAGTCGATAAATAGCCTTTAACTAATAAGGTTTCTTTTAATTATAATTCATCGTTACTCCGTCATTAATTAATCGCTAAATAGGCTATAGCTAATAAGATTTTTTATAATTCATAGCTACTAGTATTTTTGCCTAATATTATAATAATTTGACAAATTGACAGTACTAAAATGTGTGCCTTATTCAAAGGAGGAAAAAAGAAAATCAGAAAATTCTATTAGAAGCTTCTGATAAAAGCTTGTCTCCTTCATAAAATTCAATTCCCACATAAGTAAAATACCTTAATTAATAATGGAGAGATCACAATCAATTTAACCCTATAATATATGAAGTTTACTGACTTGATAAATTTGAATTTGTTCTGACTTCTGAGCGAAAGATCTATTAAGAAAGTTGACAGAGTGCTCTCCGTAAAAATATTTTTCATATATTCTCAGAGTTTAAAATCAAAATTTCAAATTAAAAATAAAGGAATCACATTCATTTGATTATCCTTCAAACATTTGTTATCAAGGAAGAAATGAAATTATCTAAAAATTATATTAGCCGTAACAAATTCACTCATTGTTTGATATTTATTTTGGAGCTTGACTTATTCAAATTTGTGCCCAAAAAATCTCACCCTGAAAGTAAAATTCTTCTTATCAAAGACGACGTTATTCCAAGAGTTTAAACTCGATACTTCTAATTAAAAACTTCCATACTAATTCTCTTAAGAATCTTTGTAAACTACTATTTTCTCTCTCTCTTTTTTTTTTTTGAGGTGGGGGGGGGGGGGTTAAGTCTTGAAGAGTGTTGTCAAGTCAACTTTTTTATACAGAGAAATGACTCTTTTTTTCACAAGTCAACATATCATATTTTTGTAAAGAAAGTTCTAACTCCATTGTCAAATATCAAAGTTAAAAGTTAACAACTTTGTCAACTATGTGAGGTTCTATCATTATTTATCCCCACCCCCCACCTTCACCCCACCCCACCCCACCCCCAATATTATGTGAGGGTCCTATGAGCTATGAGTGTGTTTTTTGGTATGGGTACTAGTTGTTGTTTAGATATTATATGTTGTCTCCTGCGCTACTATTATGTTTTCGGTATGCCTTTCTTAAAGCCGAGGGTTTATTGAAAACAGTCTCTCTACCTATGAGGTAATGATAAAGTGCGGCTACATTCTACTCTCTCCAGACCCACTTGGTGGGATTACAGTGGGTTGTCGTTGTTGTAGTTGTTGGTCCTATCAACTATGAAACTTTTTTTTCGTATTATTTACCTTTTTCATTTTGATAAAAAAAAAAAAAAACATATTATGTGTATACATACGTTTATACTAAATAAAAAAAAAGCTAAGGATAATTCAATTTTTAAGACCCAAACCGACCGGACTTCATTGTCTCTAGCAACGGGCAGCCCTTGCTCTGAACACGTATCAGAACGGATTGATACAGTGGGCTACTATATTGGGCTAGTGGGCTGGGCTCTAGATTCAGCAGAGTTTGGACTTCTCCAATTTAACAGATCATAAAAATTGTTTTGGCCCAAATTCTCTCTTTCTTTTATTTTTATATCTAAATTTACCGAAATTGGAACCTAAATCATTCAACGGATACATATTTCCTTAAGTTGTTATATTTTAAAACTCTTATTATGTTGGATAATTACTTGAAAATCTCTATTTTAAAAAAATGGTAATCAGGGTCAATTTCGTCATATGGTGTAAAATTTTCATTCTTTGTAAGTTCGATGAGTCATTAATATTGATTAATTACCTCGCAAAATAGCGTGGGCCATTTTTTTGACATATAACTGAAAAATAGTTTTGAAATAGTCATATTTTAACGTGAAAATAAAATGTAGATTAAAAAAAAAACCTTAACTAAGACACGGGAAAAATTCTAGCATGTTACACTGCGTTTGAAACTCTAGCAAACTACGTTTGAATTCAGAAGTCAATATATGTGAGACTCATGCACAATGTATTGAAGTATAAATTTTAACACGTTGTACTAAAGTTCGTGTTATTTTTTCCTACACCATTTTTTAAATACTTTTAAAAGTATTGTAAATATATCTTTATCATAACAAATATTTTTTTTCTCTATATCTAAATCTTGGTTATTTAGTTCGTTTTTCTTTTGTGGTTGTACTTGATTGAATATAAAATTTAAAATATGACCATATTGCTTATGATAAATATTAAAGTACTAGCCAAATAAAGAAAGAAAAAATGACAAAATTGGCCCGAATATTAATATGGCTTTACAGTTTACAGCCCGTTGCGAAACAAAGTAAAGACAAAGAATTAAAAGGCAATATTTGGTCCAAAAGAACTTTTGTCCAATTGGTCATTGGGCCAAAGACCGTTAATAATCCTTTTGATGTATTTTTTTTTTTTTAATATTTTTTAATAATATTGGTGCTTGAATCCGATTATGTTTGTTAGCATGGGTATCGGGTAACATTTTCTATCAAGATTTGCATAAATAGGAGGAAATAATTTAGTATTTTTTTTTCTGTCGAAATTTGAACTCGAGACCTTAGAGGCAAATCTAGAATTTAAGTTTTATGATTTCAACCTTTAACTAAAAAAACTAAGCTAAAATTCTTATAGAGATTCACTATAATGATGAAGAGGATGAGCTTCAAGAGAGTAATTCGGGATTCTTGCGGAATGGAACCATGCGGTACCAGACACGAGATAGATCTTCCAAAAAACAACGTCTTTTTCGAATAAGTCAGTTCATTTGATACCCTACACATCCACTCTTTTTCCTATTCAAAGATCAGGCCCCCTAGTTCTGTGTTTTCACATCAGAATTTATTTAGTCGCTGAATACACCAGCTACGTTATCTAATGACTAGACCACGTAGGGATAAAATAAATTTATTTTCAAATATAATTTTCTTTAGTGATCAAATTAAACTACTAAAAAATAATGTTAACGTAAAATGAAAACTTTATTTTTTGTGAGGGGTCCTCCACTATGATGAATTTGAATTTTGAATAGTGAATTTTGTAACCATAAAAAGTGCAAATTGTTCTTATATTTCTAAAACCAAAAAAGTTTTCTTCCGTTGTATCATCTTTTTATGTATCTTTTTTCCTTGTTTTTCTCTCCCTTGTCTCTTTGAATTTGGTAATATACATAGAGCATATAAGTTTTTTCCTTTACAATTACAAAATATTCGGTATGCAATCACTTATATTAGAGAGCGTTTTATTTAGTAACGTGAGATTTTTCTGACGCAAATTCTATTTAATCAGACTCCAATCCAGATATGTACTGAGAGAATCACAGAGGCTGACGTTGAGAGTGCGTAGAAAAGAGAGGAAAGCTAGCGGCGTAGTCATATGTAGTAAAGGGTGGTCAGTCGAACACCCTTTAATTTGTCAAAAAATTATACCACGTATGTAAACAAAATATACAAAATATATAAATTAAAATTTATTTTTTCATGCGTATAATTCGCATTTGCGAAATGCGATTTACAAATCACATTTTTTAAATGCGATGTGCTCCTTCATAATATTGTATAGTCGGAAAAAAAAATCAAAATATAACATACTTTAAATTGTTTCAATTAATCAAGTGTTCTTGTTATTCATTCTCTTTAATTAAAATTATACTATTTCTTCTATTTCAATTTTTGTGAATTAGGTGTTTGACCAAACAAATAGATTAAGAGATAGAAAAAGAATTACGTTGAAATCATCTCATAAAGAGTAAAATGAAAATTTTAACTAAATATTTAAAGTACGAAATTTCATAGTAAAATATCATTTACCTTTTTTATCTCTTTAAAAATAGAGTTCACATTTTAAAAAATAATTATTCAATCATTTTTTTGATATTCAAAATTTTAACATTAACATAATGAGATAATGAAATCATTGGTAATTTGTGAAAATCAAATACTTTGAAATTGTTTTTTGAATTTGAAAGTAGCAAAAGACATATTTTGACGTAAATATCAAGTGCGAATATATTTTTTTTCTTCAGTGAGTAAAAAGAGGATAGGATATAGAGAAGGTAATTAATAATTGAAAGACATAATTAGAAAAATTCACCTAATATAACCGTGAATTAAGGTTATTAATTATGTCTACCACGAGTGGCTTTTTTTTTTTTTTATAGACATAATTAGATAAAGTCTCCTATTTATTTATTTATTTATTTATTTATTTGTGTTTTTTGAGTCCTAAAATTACAAGTGTAATAGAAACTAGTGGTACCTTTATTATATACTTTTAATAGGGAATAAATAAACTCATGGTCCCTTTATTACTAACTCTAGCAAATCCAACAGTTTTTTTTTTTAATAATTAATATTCTCCTAGTTTTAAAATACTTATTATCCTTACAAAAAATATATGTCTCAAAATATTTCTCATTTTATAAGTTTAAAAAAAATAATTATTTTTTCTTATTTTACCTGTAATTATAATTATTTTTGAATGCTACAAACATCTTAATTTGTTAAAAGAAATTAATGTAGAGACATGTAAATAAAAAATAGGACAAATATTTTAAGACGAAAAGAGTAATCTATAGTATTGAATGAAAATGATTGCTCCAATTTCTTCTCAAAAGAACATATTAGTTTCATTGTGCTTTATTGTGATTGGGTACTAAAATCTAAGATTCTTTATTTATTAAAATTACTATACTTTTTAAGAACTAATTGTGTTTTGTTTTTTTGGTTGCTGGTCTGATGCTCGATATTTATTTTGTAGGTTGACTAATTGTAATTCGCACTAGAAGTTCATGCTGAAGTTTAGAGGATAAAACGCACTTTACTGAAAGCAATTACATTTTCAATTATAAATTCGAGATATATAATTAAAAATATAAAAATATTTATCATTTCGTCACAATCTTGAGTGATTATCTTAATTGATTTTAAAAAACCAGTTATGTTATTTTCATATTAGGTTAGTGATTGCATCAAGTGAACTATCACAATAAAGAGATATAAAAGAAAAAAAAGAAACTATAAAAGAGCTTAAAGAACCACTATAATGAATAAATACAAATATATAGTCTTTTTTTTTCTACACTCTTAACTAGAAATACAGATTAATTTAAGCTTTAGAAATAGAGAGATATTTGATAGAAAAATACTTTTCACTGAATGAATCTTACGCAAAGTAAATCTAAATTAATTGAATCAATGATTTTGATAAAAAGATTATTATATTATTATTATTTTAAAATTAGAAATAAGATGCAGAGTATGTGCGGACCAAAGGAGTTAATGAGTTCAAGTCTAAAAAATAAAAAATAAATAAAAACTCTTGGTAAATAATATTTTCTCTTAAATAAATTATAAATAATATGGATTTGAATTAAACAAACTAATGAATTTCAGATACCAGATAATTATATATATGTATATTTACCCTTTTTAAACTTTAGGTGTAAATAAAGTAGTCAATTCTTTTTAAAAGGAAGAGAAAATACAAGTGCATTGGATTGTTAACTACAATATGACTTTGTTATCAATTGTCACATTCTTGAGTTTTGACACATTTTGTTTGATGATACAATTGAAAGTTACAAGTCTTTTTTGGTAAGCTAAATCATTCTCCATTTTGAAGTTCCTAAATAAATATTAACAACAAAAAGGTCACATCTTATAGTCACCAAGTGAAAAGGAATTTTGCACCCATATAGTTTGGTATGTGTCACACTTTGAATGAATGGTTTCCTTAGTTTTGAAAATGGATAAATATGACTATCGGGATGATAAATATTTTTTTTATTCTTATAAAAATTTCGTGTTTAAACCTTGACACTCATTTGAATTAATCAAACCTCAAAATGAACATGATAAAGAAGAAAAAAGAATAAGCATGCAAGCGAAGTATTTCATTAGAGTATTGACAAATGTTAGAGGTGTCTACTTCAAAGTGCATAGAGTTACGTGTTATGTGTTGTTAGTAAAAGCTGATATGCGTTTCATGAAATTAGTTAAAGTGCGTTTAAACTGATCCGAACAACACAGTTATAATTTTTTTTTTTAAAAAAAAAATGAATGTGCACTCTTTGATATGACTGTACCTCTTTATTTCCTCTTTATTTTTTGTGTTTATTATGTTTTTTTATATTTAAAATTTTTTAAAGTGAAAAAATGGTCATGTTTAGGACATTAAAATATTATTCTTCTCCTTCCTTGGATCTGTAACTACCTTAACAGAATCAGGTACCTTTCCTACACACTACAAGTTGTCATTATTCCTTAGTATAAAAAATGAAAGCTTCCATTTATACCAAAATAATAAATAAAACCATTAATAATTCAACTGTAGATATTAATATGACCTGCAAAATAAATAAGTGTTAAATAGGAGTAGATAAGACTTATACATGATTAGGTCATATAATTATTGGATTAGGAATATTAATTCTTCATGATTATACACAGACTCCCTTTAATTAAACAGTGCAAGTCATGTGATAAAGAAATCAGATTGAACTTTATTTTTATGGTAATATGATTTGTGACATTTTGCTTTCAGAGAGCCGATTTAATTGATCTTCGAAGCTAAAATGAATTAAATTAATTTAATATTTTAATATTAAAATTTATACAATAAATATCATAAGTTGAGAATTATTGATATAAAAATATATATCATAAATTGTTATTAAACTTCATGTAATTTGAATCTTGAGAAATTAAAAGCATCAAGTATTTTTGAAACGGACTGAATAGTACTTTTCGTATATTTCTAAAATATTTGAAGAATCTATATCTAAATTTACAATTAAAATTAAATATCTTGATTCCATACTTAAACTCCCTCCACGTTAATTAGGAAGAGGAAGTATGAACTCTGGAAAAAAAAAGGTTGCTCGTTGCACTAAAGCTCCCGGCTCTTGCTATGCTTGGTGTCAGAAGAAGGGTCGGACCACAAAGGTCTATATCACATTATTTTAAAGAATTATTCACTCGATATTTAATATTAATATTGACATCCAATTAAATTTGAATTTCACATTAAAAAAACTTACATCGAAGTAATATATTTTTTAATAAAAGTAACTTCATACTTAAGTCTCGAATTTAAATTCTTTGACTAAGAATAAAGACCTACTTATTACTCTTCACCACCGACAATAATAATATCATATTTGTATAATCTCATAAGTAAAATTTAAATAAAAAATAAAATATATCCAGGTATTTGAAAGATCTATTTTCTATAAGCCATTAACTGCTCCACCATAATCCTTACTTGTTATCATATCAATTAGTATCATATAGAAATTCATAAAGAGAAAAACATATGTAGAAAGTGCCATGGTAGAGGAGCCAAATCCAGCTAAGCTAGCCTTCTATTCCCTTTTTTGCTTCTCCATAACATTAAAAAATTAGAAAAACAACAAGTTTTTGATTCCAAAACAAGAAGCTTCTCTCTTATAAAACTAATTCTCTTCTTTCTATAGCAGCTTCTCTTCTCTTCTCTTCTCTTTTTCCTCTCAACTGTACTCTCTAAATTCTCCCTACTTCTCTATAGAGCTTTCATAAACCCATACGTTAGGCCAAGCATATAAAGAATTGAAAGTACTTCCATAAAATAGGGGGGAAAAAGTGATAATGTATTGAAAGTGATGATGATATTAATGTCTCACCTTCCAAAAACCAACCTTTGCTTGAATCCAACTCTACTCAAAGAACCCATCTTCCCCTCTGTAATCTACTAATCTACCAAACTATCATAAAGGGATTTTACACAAGTAGTTGTAAATTTTCTTTAAAAGTACCTCACCAAACTTTTCTTGCTTCTTGTTCTACCATTAAAACACAACCCCCCCCCCCCCCAAAAAAAAAAAAAAACAAATCCAATCTTTACATTAAAAAATGGAGTTTTTTTTTTTGTGGGTTTCTTGAAAAAATTGCTGAAATTATAAGATAGGAGTTTTTTTTTTTTTTTTTGGCTTTGTTCTACCATTAAAACCCACCAAAAAAATCCAATCTTTACATAAAAAAAGGATTTTTTTGTGGGTTTCTTGAAAATGACTGAAATTATACAACCCCCACATCAGTTACCTTCATCTTCAAGCTCCATTAGTATACTACCTTGTTTATTACCTAGAGATAATGATGGGTCTCACCAAGAGAGTCTAATTAGTGGACCCAATATGTATTCTGTTGTAGATGTATACCAGGGGGGAAATAATACTGAGGTACAAGTAGGAGGAGGTAGTATTTCTGGTAGAAAAAGAGAGAGAAAAAGGAGAGAAAGAGAAGAAGGGGGAGATCAGCTGTCTCTGTTAACACTTTTTGTAACTGGTTTTAGGAAATCTTTGGTTGCTTGTAAGAGCAATTTTGATATTCTTGGTGGTGTTGGTGTTGAAGAGCTGCTTTCTTCTTCTTGTTCTGGTTTTATTTCTGGTTCTGCTTCTGCTACTTCATCAATGGAGATTAGTTGGCCTAGTAATGTCAGACATGTTGCTCATGTCACTTTTGATAGGTTTAATGGATTTCTTGGACTTCCTGTTGAGTTTGAACCTGAAGTCCCCAGAAGACCCCCCAGTGCCAGGTTACTATGTTTTTTTCTTTTCTTTTAAAGTACTTTTCTTCATTTTTGTTCTTTTAGTGGGGTTTTGCAAATCATTCACTTTTAGTTTATTTAGTATGATGATGATATGAAATGAGCTTAATGAAGAAGTGGATATTCAACCGTGACTTGATTGGGACTGAGGCGTAATTGTTATTGTTATTTGTTCTAAATCATTCATGACCTAGAATATGTCCTTGGTGTTATTTTATAACTATTATTATACTTTTGGTTTTTCCTTGTATGTGTTTCTAGTTTCGTTGTGTTCTGATGACATTTAATGTTCAAATATATCCCTCGGTCCCAAAATAATTGTCACTTTTCCCTTCTCAAGAGTCAATTTGATAAATCTTTGGAGCTAAATCGCAATTTGATATTTTAAAATTAAAATTTAGATATTAGAAAACTATGGTGAAATAATACATCTTAAAAAATATTGATCAAAGTTCTAGTAGTTTGAATTTCGAGAAGCAAAACATCACAAAGATTTTAGGGCGGAGGTTGTAGTTTTGTATAGGTGACATTATTATATTGAAATAGTAGAATATGATTTGAAAATTCCATCTTTCATTATTATTGTTATTCAAGTTTTATATTTTTGTTGTTTTCCCTTTCTGCTGAGCTGAAAAAGGGCTATTGGCTTCTTTTAGTTATCTTGTTAGTTGTTTAGGATTTTGACAGCCTTGTCCAGCATATGCTCATGAAACTAGGAGAAGAACCATATAATTGTGGTTTAAATTATTCTGGGAAAGCTAATAATTTATGCGGTGGAATGCATATATATTTGATTAATACATCCATGGATTGATGATTAATGGTGCATCCATATCTTCCTTACCACCTATAATTAGATCGAAAATAACATGTTCTTTTGCTTCAAGTTGAAATTTTCCTTTCTTCGTGATAACTACACATACCAAATATTGACTATTTTTTAATTTGTAATCAACACATTAGGTTGGGAAAAAGACTAGATCTTTAAGCATACTTTTCATTGAGTAAATGGAGAAATTATTACGTATTGGTAAGAATTATATATATATGTGAAAATGGTTCAGAGATACAGAGTGGGAGTTTAGTATAGTTTCTCCTGTAATTTGAGAAATGCCTTTGAACAGTTTGAAGTGGTATCCGTGCTTTGGAAATTTTGAGATATATGATGAGGATTTGGAGAAAATGAAGTATAGGCCTTTTTACTTTTACTTCTTAGTTTCATATGTAATATATCAAGCACTCCTGAACATGCATCCTTCAACACAGTAAAAGAAAATGAGAATTGAAAAAAAAAAGAAAGAAAGAAAAAGTTGTTCTCTTTGTTTGCCTAACAAGCTGTTGTTTCAAAATTGTTACTACAATAATGAGTATGTTACAGTCCCAAACTAGTTGGGAGGAGGCGATACGACTCCTCTATATCCTTCGACTTAGTCTGGTTTCATTCCAATACTTTGTTTGATAATTGTTTAGTTGATACTCACCTACTTTTCATATATCATACATGTTTATGATGGCACACTACTTTTGCGTAACTTCATTTGTATTCTAGTAACTTTTGGTCCTATCCTTAGCAGATGAGCTTTTATATGGTGTAAAACGATTTGTTCAGATTGTTGTCTAGTCAGAGAGTGTCACACTTTTCTAATTGATGTTGGTGTTGTTTTCTGCAGTACAAGAGTCTTTGGAGTTTCTACAGATTGCATGCAGCTTTCATTTGACTCCAGAGGAAATAGCGTCCCCACAATCCTTCTGATGATGCAAGGGCGCTTATATGCTCAAGGTGGCTTGCAGGTGTGCATCCACCAACTCTTTAATCTCCCTCACGTTGATCAATAAAGCGCTTGACTAGGCATCTGTCACTGTTCACTGATGTGTGTTTTCTCTAGAAGTTTCATAAGTTACATAACTTTTCAATGATGAAAATGGGTTGTCGACTTGCAGGCTGAAGGGATCTTCAGGATCAATGCTGAAAATGGCCAAGAAGAATTTGTCAGGGAGCAACTAAATAGGGGAATTATTCCAGATAACATTGATGTCCATTGCTTAGCAGGTCTTATAAAGGTAATATTCTGTATCTTGCTCATACAATATATTTCATGGAGATTGTTGGGTAATACTTGCGAGATGAAATTGACCCAAGATTATAATCAGTATCTTTTCATATCAGCATATGAGGCAAATTGTCTCATTGATGAAGTATACTTCCACTAATTGAATTGAAGTTTCTATTTGTGTAGTATTTTTCTTTCTTGATGACACTTGCGGATTTTTTACAACTCTTTGAACTGGCTACGCTGTTCTGTTCCAATCAAGTCAAAGAGTTCTTTCTCCTCTATTTGGACAGGGATAGGGGTTGGATTAGCAGTTCCTAGACATCCTTTGTCGTTTTCCCCATGAATTTTATAGTTGTTTTAATTTTTCATTTCAGCTGTATGTGGTAATTGACATAAAGTGATGATACTTTTATAGGCTTGGTTCAGAGAGTTGCCAAGGGGAGTTTTGGACTCCCTCTCGCCAGAGGAAATTATGCATGCTCAATCGGAAGAAGAGTGTGTGCGGCTTGTGAGACTTCTTCCACCAACTGAAGCTGCTCTATTAGATTGGGCTATTAACTTGATGGCTGATGTTGCTCAATTGGAAAGTTTTAACAAAATGAATGCACGTAATATAGCTATGGTGTTTGCTCCAAATATGACACAGGTAGGTTTAAACTTTCATGCAATTTGAAAGAAACATGAAGGAATCATATTGTTGCTCCTATGACATCTCTTTTTTCTTTTCTTAGTTTTGGGTGTGGGTAAGCTTTGGGACACACTTGTTAGAAAAGTCGTGGTGGTTGTGATATTGGCTATTTTAAGAGTGCAACTTCCATTTCATAGACAGCACGCTGACCTGTCAAGGAAAAACTAATACAATAGTTCAATCTTTAGAATGCAGTAAGTGTTTTCTTTGATTAACAAATGGTGAACTTCTGTCTGCAGATGGCAGATCCGTTGACTGCTTTGATGTATGCGGTTCAAGTTATGAACTTTCTCAAGACTCTAGTTCTCCGGACCTTGAAAGACCGAGAAGAATCTGTTGTAGAAGCTGGTCCTGCACCAGAACTGGAGCCATTCGATGAAAATGGACATCATAACGCTTCACAGCCAATAATTCAGAAGTCTAATGAGATCGAGGAGGATATCCTTATACACAAAGGACGACCCTCAAGTGGCGCTGCTAATTCTACCCCGGGAGAAATTAAAGTTGAGAATGAATCCCATGGATTACCGAGTAACATAGAGAACGTTCATCAGGACAAGAAGGGACACGCACTCGTTGATTGTCTTAGTGAAATCTTAAATCTGCCTGACAGCACAAAGGATGAGCTTGGATCTGGTAACATCAATTTAGCAAGTGGAAGAAGTCAACCGAAAATCCGAAGGACTAAAAGTGTGCATTCGAGTAGTTTTAGTCTGAGAGGATCAAAGAAAATGATTGAATGGCCGATAGTTCATGCAGCTGGGAATTTAGAGAAGGGCAAGGGGGTCAGGATCATCGATAGGTTGAATTCGACAACAGAGAGGGTGGAAGCCTGGCGATGAATATGTCTCGCCACAATGGGCCATTGCTGCCTCATCAAGATGTCAAATGGTTTTGATTTATGCTTGAAAAAAGAAACTGCATTATCCAGTTATGTTGTGTAATTGGGGTCACATTTTTCAGTCTGTGCTTGAATATTGGTTACTTTCTTAGTTGTTCAAACAGGAATTCTGTCACCTTTCCCTCTGGGCATGTTTGGCTGGGGAAACTAACAACAGGATGAATGTAATTTATGTGTTCTTTTGTAGAATGAATATTGTTGTGGTTTCCAATTTCAATTGGATTTTCTTCCTTTTAACATAAACTCCATTGTGCTTTTTACTTGCACTCTATAGTGTAGTGACCGGGTGATAAGTATTTCTTCATCTTTAATTAGAGACTTCGGGTTTGAGCCTTGGGAATGGATTTATCCTTGTACCCCTAACATGGGATTTTTGGCTCCAACCTGGATTGCTCGGTCCTCAAGCGGATATTGAACACATAAATAAAAAATAATTTGCATAATAGAAAATTTCGAGTTAGATTTGCAATTGAAATTGAGTTTAATACAAAGCGTAAAATTTATCCAAGATAACAATACAATACATTATGCAACAATACTAACAACCATCCAAACAACGAGTAAGGTGTGGCCAGAATTTATTCTTTTAGTTTGGTATTTTAATAGTGCTTACACGCATATAAGGATAGAACTGAAAGTGAGACACTAGCATTTGCACGAAACAAAACAAAACATATATCATAATCAATGAACATTTTGTAGAATGATGGTAACTAACAAAGTTCTCGACGTTGTTGAAAGCTACTTTTTTTCAGCTAATCCAAACAGGCTCCAAGTCCTGCACCTACTAGGGATGAAGAAGATAACCAAATTCCTGTGCTCAATGAAGCAGATGCCTCCATCAAACATCCAAATACATCTGTTCTCAAAAGCTGGTTCCTTGTTTGCACTTATTTTCTTGCAATGTTTATCCATTACTCACTTCGAGTACCCATCTTTCTGACACAGTCCTAGGGTATCGTAGGATAATCCCATTGATTGAGAGACTTGAATTAATGCTGACAGTAGTTCATTTCTCCTGCTAAGGGCCAGCAGAAAGGAACCAACATGTATCCACTTTCATCTGTAATGACAATTCATATTTCATGGTCACTCAACTTTTCAACATCTGGTGAACGCACTCTCTTTCTTATATATGTAGGTCAACCCGGAAGAGATTAAGCCCTTGACATATTATGATCCCCTGGGTGAGGCGTAGGTTGGGTTCAGTTGAGACTTGAGATCCTGAGGACTTGATGAAAGCAAAGTTGCACCATGTTGCCACCGGCTTCAAGATTCCGACAGCATACATGACTGTTTTCCATCTTTGGAATGAGCTTCACTGCTAAGTTCTTGTTATCATTTGTTCAGTTTCTCCAGTCACCAATAATCATTACAAGAACATGTACCGTTTCTAAAATGGTGGAAACGGGTGGCATCTCTGACCACAAATAACCGATCCACAATTTTGCTGACTCGCTTTACAAATAAGTGACAGTCACCGCATATTCTTAAGTTCTTTATGACAAGAATCTCAGTCCCTATTTCAGTGTTCAAGAGAGCAAATGCAATTGCCAAACGTTCACTATGCACGCCCATAATATTAGGAGGTTCTTGATTTATTACCTCTTGACCATTTTTGTTTGCTCCTCCATGCTGGCTTGCAGTATCCTCCAATCTATTCAACAATTTGTATATCTCTTTTGTTTGAGGATGGCTTCTATCGCCAGCCACGAAGAGGTGGGTTTTCCCTTTGCACTCAAAATAGCTATAACCTGGATCCTTTTTGAGCTTTCGTTCTCTCATCATCAATCTAACCCTTAATATACCTTCTGAATTATTTGCTTCTGTGTAGATATTTGAAAGTAGCACGTAATAGCCTATGTTTGTCGGCTCAAGCTCAACAACCTTGTTGAAAGCTAATTCTGCAAGTTTAACATTTTTGTGGATCTTGCAAGCACCCAAAAGGGCGCCCCATACAGCACCATCAGGTTCAACTTCCATTGATTCAATAAGTTTGTGAGCTTCCTCAAGTCGACCAACGCGACCTAATAGATCTACAATACAAGAGTAGTGCTCTGAACATGGCTTCAACCCATACTCCCTCTTCATTAGATCGAGATAATATACACCCTTTTTAGTCAACCCTGCATGACTACATGCAGACAGAACACTAACAAACACCGTTCCATCAGGTTGAATGCCAGTCTTGATCATCTTATCAAAAAGCTCCACAGCAATGTTTCCAAACCCATGTATTCCATAACCGCCTATTATCGCTGTCCATGACACCAAATTTTTCTCTGGCATCTCATCAAATATAATCCGTGCTTTCGCCAAATTACCACATCTAGCATACATATTTATTAGAGCATTCTTCAAGAATACATTACACCTCATACCACTGGACCTTATTTTCTCTTCCACCTCAAGACCAATCTTTTGAGCACCAAGATTAGCACAAGCTGATAAAACTCCAACAAATGTCACCGCATCAGGATTTACCTGCAACAATTCCATCTCATGATAAAGCTCCAAAACTTCTGCAGCCAAACCATTTTGCGCATATCCAGAAATCATTGCATTCCAAGTGATCAACCCCTTATCTGGTATGTGATCAAACAACTTCCTGGTTAACTCCATAGAAGCACAACGCACGTACATTGTCAACAAGCAGTTTGCAATAGTCAAATCATTCTCCAATCCACACTTAACATTCAAACAATGCAAGGACATTCCCAACCACAGATACTGTGGACCAGTACAACCTGGAACCAATCCCAAAAAAGTAACCGCATTAAACGGCACTCCTCTCTGCCTCATTTCAGTAAACAACGAAAACCCATTTAAGAAATTACAATTCTGAACATACCCAGAAATCAAAGCATTGTAACAAACAGTAAGGCTTCTTTGAGGAATTTCATCAAACACTTCCTGTGCGGATTCAGTTAAATTACATCTACAGTACATAGATATCAAAGCAGTTTGAACAAAAGGCTCAGATTCACAACCCAACTTGAAAACATGGCAATGGAGTTGTTTTCCGGTGATGGGAAGGGAGAGGGAAGCTGAAGATTTGAGAACGAAAGGGAAAGTGAAGGCATTTGGGGTGGCTCCAGATTGAAGCATTTGAAGGTAAAGAATGAGTGCTTCGTAGTATTGACCATGTTTTGAGAGATTTCTCAACTGGGTGTTCCATGGGGTAGCAGCAGTAGTAGTAAAGTTCGCAGCTTTGGTGACAATGGCGGCTTTGTTAGTATGAAAACGTGACACGAATCTGCTATATTTGTGGAGAGGTACGAGGTGTAGGTATCTGGTCATTTACTTAAGACAAAAGTGTGATTTGTTTGCTTTAATGTATTTTATAATAACTTGCTTTAGCCCAACATATGTCCCTGGGGCTATAAGTATGAATTTGTATTATGTCTCTTAAAATTCTTTAGAAGTGTGGTATAGGCTAGTTCTTAAAAACTCATCAATTTATAAATTTGTCGATTTTTCTTTTTAATCCACGATCATTCATCCGTTTTTTGTCATTAGTATCACATATAACTAATATCCGCTTATTTGCATCAATTTTAATTAAAATATTTTCTTACCCATTTATTGTTAGCTTTTTTTTGTTTGGAACCACTCGTTAGATGAGGTAAACTTAAATTAGAAACAATATAAGTAGTGGAAAATATGAAAGAAAAAGCTAAAATTTTGAATTATAAATAATGAAAAATAAGAATTTCATGTTTGTTGACTTCTCTATAACCTAGTAATATATTCAATGTATAAACATTTAAAGGGAAAAAGAAAGGAAATGGGAAAACCAAAAATGCCAAAAAGAAAATCAGTTGATGGAGTAGGATATTACGATGGTCCGCGATGCACACAGCACTGCAACAAGCTAGTGGATAGACCAATAGATTACACTTTTGTTCTAATGGATATAGCAAAACACCAAATATCACTCTGAGAGAAAGACAGAAGAAGAAAGCTTCAATCTTTAATTCCATTTTCTTTCTCCTTTTCTCCATGGAAGCCACTGCTTCTTTCTCCTCTTCCATGGCTTCCCACCATTTCTTTCCACTCTGTAAAGCCACCCTCTCAACTTCCAAACTTAACCCCACTTGTAATTCTTCTTGGACTGGTTCTACTCATTCTCTTTCCTTTTCCTCAAGAAACTCATTCACTGTAAGACCCTTTTCGGTTTTGGTTTAGTTTTTGTTTATTTTGTTTTATTTTTTCAGTTCCTTGTTGAAGATTCAATTTTTATGTAGAGGGATATATGGAGGGTGATCAATTCCCGGAATGTGGTTACTCCTAGAAGAGACATGCGTGGAGTTATTAGAGCTGAGATGTTTGGGCAGCTCACTAATGGACTTGAAACAGCTTGGAACAAGCTCAAAGGAGAAGGTAAAAAACATAAAGTACTTCTTAAAAAGATTCTGAGCTAATTTTATGTAAATTTTGAAGTACAGGAATTTCTTGGTTGGGTTAGCTGATACTTAAATTGTTAGTCTCGAGTAGGTATACAACTAATATGGAGTGAATGTGATTTGTTTTGAAAGGGAATTGAAGATTGATATTTTGGATAGGGAACAATATCTTCTGGTTTATCATATTTCAGGATACTTTCTTAAAATAATTCATTAATGCACCATAGCAACCTAAGGGAAGGTGTTTTATTTGCTGTGGTCACCATTCTGTTAAAGTAAATGGCCTTTGCTAGATAAGATAGGAGTGAATTAAGGTTTCCTCAAAATGTGGTATGTAGTCATACAATGATCTAAACACAGCTGTAAATGTATCAGTGAGGATTCTTGTTATGCAGGTTGAGGATTTGGAGATCGATTGGGATATAGAAAACAACAAAATTTTATGTCAAAGTAAATGAATTTTTGAAGAATCGGTCAGTAGTCGACCTAAACTTCTGCTATGAGATTGTGCGTGGACTTTTAGGCTTTCAGGCTGAGGTGATGTAGAGATGGAAGCTATAAAAGTAGGAACAGGAAACTTAATGTGGAGACTTAAACCCCACATGTTTAGAAGATTCGACAACAAGGCTGATTTCATTTTCAAGGTGGACGATGAGTTGTCATAGATGGCAATATTGATCCGTTCAAGAAGGTACCCGAGGGGGTATAATGGATTATACTGAAAGAGAAGAAACCAGGAAGATGTATAAGTTGATCATTAAACCCCTATGAAGTGTATGAAAAGGGAGGGGGACTGCTGCTATAAGATTTTAAATGCAAAGATTAGAACATATTAACAAATGTGGTTCATTGGATTTCTATTTAACAGGGATATACTTCTCCTTTTTAACTCCATAAATTATTGCTTGATATTATAAATTTTAAGTAATAAACTAATTGGAAAATATTTAATTGTTAAAAATGTGAGTTGCCTGCCTTATCCAAATCCAAACTTTTAATCATATTTTCTATATCCTCAATCATTCAAATTTTAGAGGTTTAAGCTCTCGTGCCCTTGCTACTAAATATGTGGTTATATATAATGATGAATTGGCTGTTGTTTGACTTCCTTGTGCTTCAGAGGTTTTGACCAAGGAAAACATTGTGGAACCTATGAGAGACATCAGGAGGGCTCTTTTAGAAGCTGATGTATGTTACTCTCTATTTTAGCAGCTAATCTCTATACATCAAATTTTGCCTCTCATTTAACTTTAATCCGGCAGGTTAGTCTCCCTGTTGTCAGAAGGTTTGTTCAGTCTGTTAGTGAAGAAGCTGTTGGAACTGGCTTGATTCGAGGAGTAAAACCAGATCAGCAACTAGTTAAAGTATGTATTATCGGACTGATGACTTTGAACAATACACATATGGGTATTAGCATTTTGTAGCAGGAAAAAAATAAATATTTCTGGTTCTCAATATGCATCTGAATTGTCTTGCGAAAATCTTACTTTTAGCCTTCACATGGAAACTCTCAGACTTGCATACAGGTGCTGGGATTTCTGAAGAGATGTATAGTGATAACTAGATTTTGTTTTATTTCTAGCATTTGTAGTTTGAGAACAGGACTGCCTCCCTTCTTTTGTTAATTTTATTGTGCTTGTACAACTGGCTATCAGATCGATCTGAACTTCTGTTTGTATCATTTGGTTGGTGTAGATTGTACGTGACGAGCTTGTGAAACTGATGGGTGGAGAAGTCTCTGAACTGGTTTTTGCTAAATCTGGACCCACCATAATATTATTAGCCGGTCTACAAGGTGTTGGCAAGACAACTGTTAGTGCAAAACTAGCTTTATATCTAAAGAAGCAGGTGCACTTCCATACTTTACCTTCTCTTACCCCTTCCTGACCTTCCTTCCCCCTCTACATGGTTGACTGGTCGCGGAACCTGTATTTCTTCAACTACATTCTAATATTAAAGTTAGGCATTTCAAACAATTGATGAGCACCGGTGGCATGGTCTGCAGGGTAAAAGTTGCATGCTGATTGCTGGAGACGTGTACAGACCTGCTGCTATTGACCAACTTGTTATTTTGGGTGAACAGGTATGCCGTGTTACTTTAGTAACAATAAGATTGTATGTCATTCCGTTTTAGGTGCTTTTTTTCTGTTCTTCTACACATTAACAATCTTCACTTATAGATTATTTTCTTTACAAGTACGCAGAATATCTAAACACAACTTTATTCATTCTCATGTTCACTGATAAGTGGGGGAACAGGTTGATGTGCCTGTTTATGCAGCAGGAACAGATGTAAAACCTGCAGAAATAGCCCGGCAAGGATTACAAGAGGCCAAAAAGAAGAACGTAGATGTAGTCATAATGGATACAGCTGGAAGGCTTCAGGTCATATCACTTAGTTTTTGGATTCCGCTATAACTTTTTCTAGTAGTTTGTATTTACATCTTTCTTAGTTCTTGTAGATAGATAAAGCTATGATGGATGAATTAAAAGAGGTGAAACGGGTACTGAACCCCACAGAGGTTCTGCTTGTTGTGGATGCAATGACTGGCCAAGAAGCTGCAGGTACTTCTACAGTCATTAAACATGTGAACAATCAATTACATGGAAATTATTTTATCACATAATCTCAAAAACTTAAGAACCTTATAGCTTTCTGTGAAGTGTAAATATATGCTTTTTCTATGCAGCTGGTTGTTATATTAAAATTTTATCTTAAATATGTAGTCCTTCACCAGCTCTACTTAACTGTAAGATCTGACTAAAAGTGTCATTACTTTAAAGATATTGGTACATTGTAGATAATGAATTCATGTATTCTGGGTCAAACATGAAAATGTGTCAATCATGGCTTTTTTACGGTGTTTAGCTTTGCGAAAAATGGCTTTTGAATAGCCATGTTCATATGACTTTCACATATTATCTCTGTGTGGCTTCTGTTATTCTTTGTTGACTGTGTCAATTGTAACTCCCTATCCACAAGAAGGGTTCACTAATCTTTATGCTGTATGATTTATCTCATTGAGAGATGTTTCTTTTTCCTTATCCATAGACATTCATGTATATATTGCCAAAACAGTGTGTCTTTCACATAATTGTTGCCAAAACTGTGTCACCCTTTTATGTTATGTTCCTTAATAATCCAGGCCATATTGTTATCTGCAATCTGCTTCTGAGACATGTAGTGAGAGCAAAATATCTGCTGTTTTTGTTGTGGCCACCAAGCATTTTTCTCAAGAGAAAGTTATATTGCTTTCTTCAAAGCTTGTGGACTTATGCCGCAGTTGTATGTGACAGTTAATTTGTTAGAAATATTAGTTACTTCGGAACTTTCTTATGGAGTATTTCCTAAATTTTTGCCCTATAAATAGTACGAATTAGGCCCTGGTCATAATATTTCCACATGGTATCAAAGCATACATATAGCAACAACTCTAAACTTACTGAAATCATGGCTTCCACCACCTGCAATACCACATCCAACTTTCCTCTACAGCCACCTCTAGCGGCAACCTGCCATCTTTCTCCAGCATCAACACAACAACAGCAGCATACCCAGTGTGGTCCCTCAAATAGGGTCTGGGGAGGGTGGGGTATAAGCAAACCTTACCCCTACCTTTGTGGGGGAGAGAGACTGTTTCCCAAAAGGATCTGGCATCAACACCAACCTATTAATACCACCATAACAACCAACCACAGCTTTCATCTTGTCTTCCCCACTTCTTCACCATCCTTCCTTGTTTCGGAAGGCATTAGTTAACTCATTTTCCCTTAAATGGCTGTTTATCTTTGAGAACCTCTGTAACTTTTAAGCTATTTATTAGTGAAATTTCCTACAGGAATTAGTCTCATTTAAAGAATATGCTAGTCGGAAAAAAAGAACAACTGATTATTTGAGTTTAATGGAGGAAGACATTCCACAATTTGAGTTGCTAAATGAATTTGAATATTGAAATTTGTTGCTAGATAGTGCAACAAAAGGCTGTAAAATCTCAAGACAGAAAGCATGGTAGCTCACTTATTTTGAGTTATAATTGACATAATTTATGCCCTTTACCAATCATTTCATATTGAAAACTGAAATTTCCAATTTGTTCTCTATATCTTATCATTCACATTGATGGAATTGTAGCTTTGGTCACAACATTCAATCTCGAAATTGGAATTACTGGTGCCATTTTGACAAAGCTAGATGGGGATTCTAGGGGTGGAGCAGCTTTAAGTGTCAAGGAGGTGGGTTCTTATTACTACATGACATATAGATCTGGTTTTTCCCTGTTCTAAGTCCAGCCTTGTTCAGAGAGGTAAAGGCTGACAATGAATGCTATCTTTGCAGGTTTATATTTGCTTAAACTTCTCTCTTGATTATCAGAATCAATATATATAAAACTTTTTTTCCCCCTTGAAAGGGAACATTCCGCAGAACAAAAACTAAAACATAAAGAGTGGTTGGACCACAAACTTCAGATTCTTCTATCTTCAACATGTCTTCTATGTATTATCTGGGAAGAAATTGTCTACTTTTCTCAAGGTTTAAACTGAATGGAGAAGAATTGAAGCCAATCAATTGATGATATCTGAATTAGTGATTATGTTGTGTCCAATGTTACAATGGATCATGCATTATAGACGACAAAATTATTGATTTGCTCTTTAACTATCAAGTTTTTCATTTTGAAATGAATTAAGATTTTGCACCACACTTATATGTTCACTACCACAGGTATCAGGAAAGCCAATTAAGCTTGTAGGAAGGGGTGAACGTATGGAGGACCTTGAACCTTTCTATCCTGACCGCATGGCTGGACGTATTTTAGGGATGGGAGATGTTCTGTCTTTTGTTGAGAAAGCCCAAGAAGTTGTAAGTGGCAAACAAGTATTTTTGCTTCTTTGTTTTTTTCTTACTTTGATTCTACTAGTTTCATTTGACTCCTTATAAATGATTTTAGATGCGTCAAGAAGATGCTGAAGATTTGCAGAAGAAGATCATGAGTGCAAAATTTGATTTCAATGACTTCCTGAAGCAAACTCGTACAGTTGCTCGGATGGGTACCATGTCCCGCGTTATTGGAATGATTCCTGGCATGGGAAAGGTATACCTTGTTCCTAGTAAATCATCTCTCCATTTCTGTGTTATAAGTATTGTATGGTGCGATTCATGTTTCTATAGTTACTGTACATATGTTAACTTGCTGGAAATGTAACACTGATTTCAAATCAAACCTTGTATCAGCTATGCTCCTTTCTTTTTATTTATGTGATGAAGCGGGACCAAATCCCATCTTGTTCATGCATAAACAGGTTACTCCTGCACAAATTCGAGAGGCAGAGAAGAGCTTAAAGATAATGGAGTCAATGATTGAAGTCATGACACCAGGTTATTTATCTTACTTCAAAGTTTCTAATTAGGACTTGTTGCTAGGTTTAACATGAACATATATACAAGTGCTGCTAGCTCAATTCATTGTCTTTCACCTTTCTCTCAGAGGAGAGGGAACAACCAGAATTGTTAGCAGAATCTCCTGCTAGAAGGAGACGTGTTGCTCAAGAGTCTGGGAAAACTGAGCAACAGGTAAAATCCAGTCGACTACTGATGCTAAGGATGGCATAAAACATGAATTCTTTTTCGGAGAATGTTCGATGCTCCTTGCATGCTCATCAACATAACTTGATTGCAATTTGTAGGTGAGTCAACTCGTTGCTCAACTTTTTCAAATGCGTGTACGTATGAAGAATTTGATGGGCGTAATGGAAGGTGGTTCCATTCCCGCACTGAGTAATCTGGAGGAAGCACTAAAATCTGAACAGAAGGTGCTTATCTTTTCTACAATTTTGGCTGAATTACTTACTACTAAATTAGAATATGTGAATATAAATGCTGCGTTTACTTTCTAACTCATAGGAGTAATATTTTTCTTGCAACAAATAAATAAATAAAAGAATGTGTGAATATGATGATCTATAAGCATCTTTGAGGAACTAGCTTGAATGAACCAAGTTTAGTGCTTTTAAGCCACAATTTTCTGAATTTGTGTTTGTTCCAAAATGGTAACCCAAGTTTTGTTCAAATATTCCAATAAACTAGGCGAGAATTTCTAGACCATAATCGTCTCTCTAACCAAAATAATTATTTCATTTTATTGAAGAGTTCGAGTTAATCTCTAACCATTCCCTCTCTCAACCATTGCGACAAAAGAAATGTAATCATGTGTATCTGTAATAGTAGTTAGTTCCAATTTCGGGCTCCTTACAATGTTGTAATCATGTCTTCTTACATATTAGTTGAGGTGCGTGCAAGCTGACCCAAACACCACAGTTTAAAAAAACATCTTCTTACATATCTCTTTTCTCTTCCTATATGCCTTCGAGATTGTAAATTCAACTTGTTCGAGGATTTGCTAATACATCTGTTAGTTCTAATACACATATCTATCTTATGATGGGAAAAGAAAACTATTCTAATCCGCGCTGTTATTTTGACTGGACTTGTCCCCAAAAAATGCATTTTTCTTGTATTTATAGATTCACCCTTTTTTCATCTTATTGCTTTATTAACTCTAACTTAAGCTGATGGTTCCGAATGATCATCTTGTTCCTTTCTTATCCAGGCTCCTCCGGGTACTGCAAGGAGGAAACGAAGGTCAGAACCAAGGAAACAATTTGCAGACTCAGGATCAGCTAGACCAGGCCCTCGTGGTTTCGGGGCCAAGAACTAAAACTATAAGACTAATATGTCAGATCAAATTTTGAAAAACAAGCATCTTTGACAAGCTACTTGTGAGTACTCACTAGAAAACAGAATCTAAATACAATTTTCCTGGCAAGAGAATTGTGAGCACTCTTTCATTTGATGAAAGAAGAGCAGAAAGGAAATGACAAGGGAAGATCTAGACAAGATTATAGTACATTGTATGTACTCTCAACTATGTAGTTTTGTCCCTCTTATTATGTAACTATTGTCTTCTTGATGTATCTAAAGGCTTTGATTTCTTCAACATGCCAACTTGTAATGTTGGATATTTCTTAATTTTGCATACTCCTTTAAATTTTACATCCAAATGTTTTTCGCTAGTTATAGCATGTTCGGTCAAACTTTTGAAACGCAAAACTCTTATTTTTAAAGAAGCACTTATTTTAAAAAATGAAGGTTGTTATTGTTTGGCCAGTCTTTTGGCGTAAGTGTTTTCGAGTAACAATAGAAGCTAAAAAAAGTAGCGCAATGCATATAGAAAGTTGATATTTACAAAACTTATTAGTAGTAACTTTCTAATATGTATCTTAAATATAACATTAACTTATGGGAGTACAACTTGTAAGACAAAAAATATATAAATAAACAAATAAGTTAAAAAAAAGAAAGTCAGCGGAGGATCTATTGGAAACGATCTCTCTACCTTCACAAGGTAAGGGTAAAGCTGTATACACATCACTCTTCCTAGACCTCACTTATGAGATTACACCTAATATGTTATTATTATTGTTGAATAAGTAAAAAAATTAAAAATTAGAAGAAATTTTTTCAAAAAGGGTAAAATTGTCATTTCTTTTGCTTTTTTTTTTCCCTAGTAAATATTTCTATCAACATTTTCTCAGGCAGCTGAAGCAAAGAATAAAAAGTAGTTGAGATCCCCTATTGATGGTAGCATTTCAAGGAATGTCATCCATGTGTTAGGTAAACTATTCTTTTTCATTCTACTTTTGGAAGCAAAATCTCATAATTCATACATAAACAAAGTGAAGTAGAATATATAGTTCTTAATTTCTAAGTTAAAATATTAACAATTTTTGTTGGATAAAAGAAAAAAAATTATGGCAAGTGGAGGTGAAAGTTTTCCAGCAGTGGATGCTGAAAAAGAGTTGAATCCACAAAACAATAAGGAATTTCAAGTTGATTCAGTATCATCACAAGTTGCCTCCTCAATTGAAAAAGAGGTAATCATTTCTCCTTTTCAATCGGTGTTTGATATTCGTATTAAAAGTCTCAATTAAATCAGTCTTACACCGTGTAAGACCGATTTAAAAGGGAAGCACTCCTATCTGGATTTTCTTCATACTCGGTGTCCAAACTCGAGACATCTAATTAAGAGTGGAGAAATCCTATCCATCTCATCATAACCTCTAGTGATCAGTAGTAATTAATTCGATGCATGCTATATATTTTCATTAAAATTACACATTATTTTTTTCGGACCCCGCTTATAAAATTATATTCAATATATTATTGTTGTAAAATATTTTTAATGCAGGCAAAGGAAAAATTGGAGAAAATGAAAAAAGACAAAGATAGAAAGGATGCAATACAAAATTTCAAGACTGCTATGATTATCTCTGGAGTTGTTGTTGCTGTTTCTGGTGCTATTTTTGCCATTACCAAAAAGCTCAGGGAGAGATCAAATTAATTAGCACATTTTTTAGTTAGTTAATTAATTATTTATTTATTAATTTATATAGTTTTGCACTTTCTTTTTTTAATATTACATATAAGAAATTTTGCTAGTAATATTTATTTATGTTTTAGGTTTTTTATAGTGAAGAGGTATTTTTATCATTTTGTTCTTGGATATGTGTAAGAGGACAATTTTGAGTCATTTTGAGAGGTGTTGTATACATAGAATTGAAATTGTTTAAAATCTCAATCTATTGTTGAGTTTTATATTCCTAAAGCTTTTTTTTTTTTTTTTAAATTTAATTTCTAGAGCTATTTTGATGCTTTGTGAATCTAGTTAAATATATTTAACCTTAAATTAATGTGTATAATTAGTTTTAAAAAATGATATATGTATAATATTTCGATAAGAAAAATTAACCTGAATAGTTACCCACTCAATTATATAATATATGTAATAGTGTTCGGATTTTGAGAGTCGAATTTTTTTTAAATTGTGATTATTCATATGTTATTTATATATTTTAAATCATTAATTATTGTGACTTATATTCTTTTTTACCTAGATTTTGAATATAAAAATTTTATTTTAAAAAGTATAAAAATTCTATATTCAAATTTACAATCAAATTTAAAAGTGAAAACTCTCAAATTTTGAACACAAAATTGGAACTTGGGGGAGTATATAATTGAACAATTTGGTGGGAAGATTTAACCCAATAGCTACCCACTCAAACTCAATCATATTAATTTAAAATAGCCACAAAATATATAATATATGTATAATTATATATAATTATAATACATATAATATGAGAGATAAGGGATAACTAATCCCAGAATTAACTTTAGGATGAGTTTGTTCCATATTTGATTGGAATAATAATTTCGATATAACTTGTTCCCCAATTAAATGAGAGCTCATTTGGTTTGGAAACAAGTTAATTCCGGAATAAATTATCTCAGAATATTCAATGTGAAATAAAAATAATACTATTAATATGAAATAAATTATTCCAAAATTTTATCCCAATCAATATAAAATAAATTTATCAAAAATTAATCTCAAAACTATTTATATCTTATATCAAATGAGCTCTCATGAAGGATCATTTGATTGAAAAAAAAATTATCCCGAATAAATTATTTTAAAATTAGTTATCTCGAAATTGCTATCACATTCTTAATACGAGATAAATAATATTATAATTCTAAAATAAATTACTTTAAAATTTTATCCAAACAAAATATAAAATAAAACATTCTCAAATTAATTTTGTTTAAAAAGCAAATCGTTACTGCTGTTTGTTTAAAAACCCTTGTGACCCACCAAAAAGCTCCCAAGTATGGCTGAATGCTGATGGCTCTGTAAAACTGGCGGCCTCTTGGTTTTAGAATCTGACTGATAAATCTTCCGCTGCAAGGTAATCTCACTCTGCATTGAAAAATCAGTCTGTTTTTCAGCTTTTTAATCGTTCGAAAATGAAGGATTTGATGCAAAAATCATCCAAAAAAACCAAGTCTTTAGCTGCATCCGTTACCGGTACTAGTGAAGGAATTGATAGAATTAGCTAGTTGCCAGATGATATACTCCATAATATACTTTCATCTCTTTACATTTTTGATGTGGTTCAGCTAAGCATTTTGTCGAAAAGATGGAACTATATATGGAGGACAATGCCGTACTTGAATTTTGATATTAATCGCTTTGGTTGTGAACGGATTAGACAGCCTTGGGATTTGGTTATGGCTCAATTGGGTCTTTATTAGTTGCACGTATAGTATTGTTTGCTTTAAGGTTTATTGTGGTAATATTTTCAATTTTTTCAATAAGGAGACTATTTTCCGTTGGATTCGTGTTGCAACATCGCGAAATGCTCAAGAACTTGTGTTAAGTTTTTGTCCTGCTGAGCCATTTGAGTTGCCATATTGTGTTTCGAATTGTGAATCTTTACGAGTTTTGAAATTACGGCTGGATGGGGCAATACTTAAGCGGCCCAATCATTTCAGATTTTATCAGCTCAAGTTGCTTCATCTTTTGGAAGTTGAGTTATCGAACGAGCATTTGATGAGTTGCTTGTTCTCAAGATGTCCTGTGCTAGAAAAACTGATACTGGGAGAATGTACTTTTGGAACTATGACCGTGCTTGATATTGCTTCGGCGTCTCTGGTTTATGTATCTCTAGTGAACTATGTTAACAATGCAGAAAGTTACAGCAATTGTAACGTCAAGATTTCTTGCCCGGAACCTCAAGGTCTTGAAATATGGTGCT
This sequence comes from Datura wrightii, assembly GCA_035772735.1. NCBI lineage: Eukaryota > Viridiplantae > Streptophyta > Magnoliopsida > Solanales > Solanaceae > Datura > Datura wrightii. The sequence goes on along the minus strand of JASDFA010000018.1, from coordinate 200,005,489 downwards.
CCAATGGCAAAGGATATAATTATAGAGAATCTCTTCTCTATAGAAGTTGTTCACCTCTTCTTTTTTGATCCAGACGGTGTAATAAAAGAAATTGGCATGTGTGTGCATAAGATGATCAAGAATCTCCCTTCTACATTAGCTTTGAAATTATGCATGGGTTCTGTTGCGGGTCTGTATAGAGTATCTCGCGAAGTAAGAAACTTCCCGGTCATGTTTTAGATATATAGATACTTAGATCTATACTAAGAATTTCAAATTCTTCAAATTCTATTAATAATAAATTATTATCTAATTAGAATTCAAATTCTTAATTTAATTATAATTATTACAAGATATCTTTATTTATATAATAACATAATAACAGATACAAATAGTAAATCGAGGTACCCCTTCTATGATTTATAAGCTCAAGTCCTTAAAATTGACAGTGGCAATTGATGAACTTTGCATGGAAGTCATGATGCTATTGCTCAAGCATTCTCCTAATTTAGAGGTTCTTAATTTGTTTTCTGATGAGAATTATGGCTGGGATGAAAACTGGAAACTGCATGACCCTAGTGAAAATATTATGTGCTTGGAATCTCATGTAAAGTTGATTCAGTTGGCTGGTTTCAAAAATGAAGAAAAAGAGATAGAGCTACTAAGGTTTTTCCTTAAGAATGCACACGTATTGGAAAAACTGATAATTGTTTGGGCTGACTATGCTGACAGATCAGAAGAGGCATCAGAGGAGGTTGTGAAGGTTCCCAGAACTTCTTCACATGTTGTTGTGACATTTCTTGATTTCAAACCCAAATCAAGATCTCGTTTCCGGTACAATACAGTTTAATTTAAAGAGGTTTTGATTGTTAGAAGTTACGTTGCTCGGACTCTCCAAAAAGGTTGCCATATCTGTGTTGGATGCTCAAAAAACGTATCACTTTTGGAAGATAGACATGCACCAGACTACATTTTTGAAAAGGCCAAGCAACATAGGTTAGAAGTACCCTTTTCGAGATTTCCTCATAAGAAAACTAGACTGTATGAGCAAGAACATATTGGCACCTTAAGTTTATGAATGTCTACTACTGTTTTGCCTTTTCAAAGAGCACAGAAAATTCATCTGCACAGCCCTCAATGAAGCATGTTTGACTCCGGACAAAGAAACGTTCAACCTTGTCAACAGATGTTACATGCTTCTCCGAGATTTAGAAAGTATCAGTCATCTCTTTCTGCACTATACAGTAGTTGTTGTTATCACAGGATCATTACGGAGTTGTAAGGAATAATTTGAGAGAAAATAAAACTCTATTACTCAAGAATAGAATTTACAAAGAGATTTTCAAACTCACAAAAAAAACTCTCAAAACTCACTCCACTCACTAGGAACTACTCTCTTAGAGATGTATTCACTCTTTGGTGGATGATATACAATGAAGATTAACCCTCCTTTTATAGAGGGTTGAGGTGGTATGAATGGAGGTGTGAAAGGGGAAACTTTCTTCATCAACAATGGTGGCTTGGGTAGGTGGTGAATGAATAATTCAACAATGGTGGCTTGGGTAGGTGTTGAATGAATAATTCAACAATGGTGGGTAAAAAAGAAATTTCTAGATATGTGCTAGAAATCTTTCAATTCTCTCCCTCTAGCCATATCTGGAACAACCATCCCGGCTATGTCTCTGCACAGCTCCAATTTTTCTCGAGTAACCACCTTTGTCAACATATCTGCTGGATTCTCCTTCGTATGGATCTTTACTAGTCTCAACAGTTGTCGATCCATCACCTCGCGTATCCAATGATACCGAATATCAATGTGCTTTGTACGGGAATGGTACATGGAATTTTTGCTCAAATCTATAGCACTCTGACTGTCACAGTGTAACTTGTACTCTTTTTGCTTGATTTCAAATTCTTGGAGAAACCGCTTCAGCCACAACATTTCCTTTCCAGCTTCAGCTGCTGCAATATATTCTGCTTCTGTTGTAGATAAAGCAACACACTTCTGTAATCTTGACTGCCATGAAACAGCTCCTCCTGCAAAACTGTAGATGAATCCTGAAGTAGATTTTCTACTATCAATATCTCCTGCCATATCTGAATCTGTATAGCCTTCCAAAATTGGATAAACTCCCCCATAACAAAGACATATATTAGTTGTACCCTTAAGGTATCTGAGAATCCACTTTACTGCCTCCCAATGCTCCTTCCCGGGATTAGAGAGAAAACGACTCATTGTACCCACTGCATGAGCAATATCTGGCCTTGTACACACCATTGCATACATCAGACTTCCAACTGCTGAAGAGTACGGTACTGATGACATTTCCCTGATCTCTTCCTTAGATGAGGGACATGAACTCTTGCTCAATTTGAAGTGATTGGCTAGTGGAATGCTGACTGGTTTAGCGTTGTTCATATTGAACCTTTCAAGCACACGTTCAATATACCTTTCTTGAGAAATCCATAATCTGCGGTTTTTCCTGTCTCTAGCTATTTGCATTCCCAATATCTGTTGAGCTGGTCCTAAGTCTTTCATGTCAAAAACTTTAGACAATTCCTTCTTCAGCTGGCAAATCTTTGTTGCATCCTTTCCTACGATTAGAATATCGTCTACGTATAGTAGAAGAGCAACAAAATCCCCGTCTGAAAATTTTTGAATGTAGACGCACTCATCTGTTACAGTTTTCTTGTATCCTTGACTTACCATACAAGAGTCAAACTTCTTGTACCACTGTCTTGGTGCCTGCTTCAGACCATACAAGCTTTTCTTTAGCTTGCATACGAGGTTATCACCTGAAACCTCAAAACCTTCTGGCTGCTCCATATAGATTTCTTCTTTCAAATCTCCATGAAGAAAAGTTGTCTTCACATCCATTTGTTCAAGCTCCAAGTTCATAGTTGCGACCAATCCAAGTATAACTCTGATTGAAGTCATCTTGACTACTGGTGAAAAAATCTCATCAAAGTCGATTCCTTTCTTCTGTTGGAATCCTTTGACTACCAACCTTGCTTTGTATTTCACCACTTTTCCGCTACCATCTTTCTTTAGCTTGAACACCCATTTATTTTTCAGTGCCTTCTTCCCTTTTGGAAGTTTTACGATCTCATAAGTGTGATTTTTCTGTAGAGATTCCATTTCATCCTGCATTGCAAGCAGCCATTTTTCTTTTTCCTTATGAGATATAGCTTCATGAAAACTCTCTGGTTCTCTATCTTCGATAAGCAGAAGATACTCGGATTCTGTATATCTTCTGGATGGAATCCGACCTCGTTCAGATCTACGAACTTCTGGATTGACAATCTGAGGATATTCACCATCATCTGAGCCTTGTGATGGACCTGAAGCTTCTGGTGGAGGGGTTTGTGGCTCCCCTGCTCAACACCCTCTTCTTCCTCTTCTTCTGCTTCTGGTACTTCATCGTTATTTCTCACAAATGATTCTGTTACTACTTCTGGCATCTGAGCAGCAACATTTGACTTCTGAGACATTGTGGGTTTTTCAATGTCTTCTATTGTCTGGTTTTCATGGAACACCACGTCCCTACTTCTGATCACCTTTTTCTCCTTTGGATCCCATAATCTGTATCCAAATTCTTCATCTCCATAGCCAATGAAAATGCATGGAGTGGTCCTTGCATCGAGCTTTTGTCTGAGCTCCTTGGATACATGTGCATATGCTAAACATCCAAATACTCTCAAGTGTGAGTATGATGGATTCTTCCCAGACCACAGTTTCTCTGGAACTTCAAAATTCAGTGGTACTGATGGTGATCTGTTGATCAGGTAACAGGCGACTCTGACTGCTTCTCCCCAGAATGGCTTTGGCAGCTTAGCCATACTGATCATGCTTCGAACACGTTCCATGATTGTTCGGTTCATTCTTTCGGCTACACCATTGTGTTGAGGGGTGCGTGGGACCGTTTTCTCGTGTCGAATACCATATGTTTTGCAATACACGTCGAAGACCTTGGAAGAGTATTCGCCTCCATTGTCTGACCGTAGACACTTTAATTTCTTTCCTGTTTCACGCTCTACCATGACATGAAACAATTTGAAGTACTCGAACACCTGGTCCTTTGTCTTCAGGAAATACACCCATACCTTTCGAGAAGCATCATCAATGAATGTCAGAAAATATTTGTTTCCGCCGAGTGATTCAATCTCTAAGGGACCGCAAACATCAGAGTGTACTAGACTGAGCAACTCTGATCTTCTCGTTGAAGAGGATTTGAACGAGACTCTATGTTGTTTACCAAATAGACAATGATTGCAAGGATCTAATGCAACATCTTTGTCAACATTGATAAGATTCTTATTTATTAGGGTAGACAACCCTTTCTCACTCATGTGGCCAAGTCTTTGGTGCCACAAATTCTGTGAAGCCTCCTTTTCTGCTACGTTGAGGCTATCTGTACATATCTTCACATGAGTCTTGTACAACGTGCCACAAATATGACCTCGAGCGACTGTCATAGCGCCTCTAGATAACTTCCATGTGCCTTTGCTGAAGTGATTATCATAGCCCTGTTTGTCAAGAGCTATACCTGAAAGTAAATTCAACCGAAGGTCAGGCACATGGCGGACATCCTTCAGAGTAATTGTACTCCCGGAACTTGTCTTTATTTGTACATCACCAATTCCTACAATCCCAGAGAAACTGGAATTTCCCATTTTCACAGCTCCAAAGTCACCGGCTTTGTATGTTGTGAAGTATTCCTTATGAGGAGTTACGTGGTAAGATGCTGCAGTATCTACCACCCATTCTGTGTCCTCTTTTGACACGTGAAGACATGTCTCATAATGTGTTGAACAGAAAGCTACATCTCCAAGGATAGTAACTAGTGTTTCTCCACCCTTATTCTTCGATTGCGAACTGCTCTGGCCTTGCTCTTCTAGCCATTTATAGCAATTCTTCTTCATATGACCCTCTATTCCACAATAATGGCACTTGAATGCTGGTTTTCTGCCATCTGTGGATCTACCCCTGCTCTTGCTCCTGCCTCTCCATTTGCCTCTACTACTCCTTTGTTGTTTCCCTTATTGTCTCCCACGATTTTCTGTAATAAGGGCATGGGTCTGATCTGTGCCCATGTCCTTTCTCCTTGCCTCTTCATTGAACAGGGCATCTTTAACCATAGACATGGTAAGTTTTCCATCTGGGGCCAAGTTGCTGAGAGAAACCACCAGCGTTTCCCAACTGTCGGGGAGAGAACTGAGAAGTAGAAGTGCCTGAACTTCATCACCAAGCGGCATCTCTACACATGATAACTGGTTCACCAGGCTCTGGAACTCACTGGTATGCTCGGCAACTGAAATTCCATTTTTCAGCTTCATGTTGACTAAGCGTCTCATCAACAAAGCCTTATTCCGAGCGGTCTTGGCCTGGTACATATCCTCCAACTTCTTCCAGAGGGCATATGCGTCTGTCTCCTGTGCAACATGGTGGAAGACACTATGGTCAATCCATTGTCGGATTTGACCAATAGTTTTTCGGTTTAATTTCTTCCATTCCGACAACTTGTCGGGATTAGGATTTACACCTTTTATTTCTATAAGGTCGAACAAATCTTTACAACTGAGAAGATCTTCCATTCGAGGTTTCCACAGCGTGTAGTTGGTGACAGTGAGCATAATCATGGCTCCGGAAGATGATGTTGACTCTTTTGTGGTCATTATCACCTTTCAGTGATTAATTCACCGAATTTGGGACTGAAATGTAATTTCTGAAAAATCTTGCAGAAATTACTGCAGTAGAGTACTGTAAATCGTCTTCCTCCTCAATTTCTTTTGGGAGCTCTTACGACTTCATACGACGTCGGATTTTAGTTCCGAAAATATGTATGAACTCGTGTCGACGAGAGGAATGCAATGGTGTACTCAGAATTAAGTTTTGAGCACTTTTGAAAATCTCAAAAATTTTCAGCCTTACACAATTCTGATGAGCACTTCCGACGAGGCTCTGATACCACTTGTTATCACAGGATCATTACGGAGTTGTAAGGAATAATTTGAGAGAAAATAAAACTCTATTACTCAAGAATAGAATTTACAAAGAGATTTTCAAACTCACAAAAAAAACTCTCAAAACTCACTCCACTCACTAGGAACTACTCTCTTAGAGATGTATTCACTCTTTGGTGGATGATATACAATGAAGATTAACCCTCCTTTTATAGAGGGTTGAGGTGGTATGAATGGAGGTGTGAAAGGGGAAACTTTCTTCATCAACAATGGTGGCTTGGGTAGGTGGTGAATGAATAATTCAACAATGGTGGCTTGGGTAGGTGTTGAATGAATAATTCAACAATGGTGGGTAAAAAAGAAATTTCTAGATATGTGCTAGAAATCTTTCAGTTGTTGGCATATGAATGCTGGTGCTTATGAAGAGTTTGGTAAAGCCATGAAGAAGATCTGGATCGGATGTCCCTGCAAGTATTGTTTTTGGTGCGTTTAGACAGAAAGGAATCACAGACGCTTTGATAGGATTTCAACTCCAAACCATTTCCTATAAGCTAGATTTTTGCGTAACTTATTTAGATTGATCAACTTAAGCCCTGTAAATTGCGCTGATCAATTTTTGGACTTTGTTAGCTCCCTAATCCTAGCATAGTCATGTATGTTGTTTATGTTGCACTAATGTGACCTCTTTTGTAACTTCTGCATCTTCGCGAGTAAAGATAATTTAACTTTGCTTCAATTTTTCCGTTTTATTATTACATGATGTTTCCTTTGTTTCAATTTTCGGATTGTTAATTGTTTTTACCGTTCTCTTCCAATTTATTTTAGCATGACTTCTTCATTATTGTTTTTCCTTTTCATACTTGATTTTGATATGTTTTACTTGAGTCGCGGTCTATCGGAAATAAGGCAGGGTTAAGGCTACGTATACACCACCCTCCTCATGCTCCACTTGTGAGATTACACTTGATATGTATTTGTTATTTAAAGTGACTATTTTTTGGATCTAAATGAAGGGATTAAAGAGCGACTAATTAGATTGAGAAAAAACTCAACCACACTCAAACCAATCAAATGAATACAACATATGAATCTTGCATATAAATTTTTCTATTTAAATAATATATAATTTACTTTAATCGATCATTTCTATTATCAAATTATTTAGTATAATATAAACGTAGAGTACATCTAAATATTTTCATCGCAATTGTGGCTTCTTCTAATATGTAAGAAATATATTAAATTTAGACTGTTTTAAGATTATATTATAGTATAAAATCAACTCAACACTTGTGTAATTAAATGATGAGATTTGGAAAGATTTACAAGTAAAGGGAAGTAAAAGTGCATATTTTTTTTAATTGAAGGTTAAATATATCTAATTATATATTGTAAGGACCAAAATAAGAGTATATGGATATTAAGGGACCAAAAACGTAAATGCCTAAAAAGGGTTTAGAAGGCGACCCACATGAATAAAGGGCGCAAACTGCCCCGAAAGCGCGCGAATCACCTTCTCACAGTGAAATTTCCATTTGAAAAATCCACCGGAAAATGTCCCTAATTCACCTGAAACCACCGTATCACGGCCATCCGCCGCCCCTTCGTCACCACAAACTCACCTTCCCGTGTCAAGTGACCAAACCAATTACTAATATCATTCTCCATTTCCCCATTTCTGCCTCCGCCTTAACAATAAAACCATCATCCGCACGCGCCGCTGCCAACTCCGGCAAATTCATTTCTCCTTTCACCTCTTTAGCTCCTCTTAAACCTTATCTCCTCTCAGAGTGGCAACCAATTCTCTGTGGATGGCTCTGCAGTGCTGTATCCGTTTACTCTCTGTCCAAAATTGTTCCCAAAGTGGGAAAATTCTCGTCTCTCATGAATCCCTTGGATGTTGTGAGGTTGAGAGAGGAGTGTTTGGTTTTGGGAGGTTTGTTTTTCGTTCGACTCGTTGGTAATTATCTGCAGCAAGCGTTTCTATGGGAAGCTGCGTTGAATTGTGTGTATAAGATGAGGGTTTGTGTTTTCCGTAAGGTTTTGCAGAGAGATTTAGGGTTTTTTGAGGGAGAAAGTGGGATTGCTGCTGGAGATGTTGCGTATAGGATTACTGCTGAGGCTTCTGATGTTGCTGATACTGTTTATTCTCTCTTGAATGTGAGTTGAGAAAATGATGCTTTGGTACTCCTAATCTATGTTGCTCGAACCCTCCAAAATGCTGCTGCAGCCATGTTGATATGCAACACCTTTGAAGAGTCTTAGCACCATAGCTCCTAACTACCAAGCCCTCAGAGCCTCCGGTTCTGTATACTTTTGTAATGTTAAATTGTGTGAACCGCATTATGACGACAATGCTTTTTGTACTCCCAACTACCAAAGCCCCCCAGGAGCATCTGTTTCTGTATATTTTATGTTGTTGAACTTTGTGAACTGCATAATTGGAAAGTTCAAACGGTTATACAGTTAGATTTATTTGTTGTGCTTATAACCACCCTCTCACGATTACTCTCTTGGATCAGCATGTGAAATATTTCTTTTGATGGTGGAATGTCATACGTACGATTTGTCTCCGAGACCTAAATCATTATTTGAACCACTTGAACCACTATATTAGACTAGAATCTTACCTTATGTTAAAGAGCTTTAACAGCTTATCTATAACCAAAAAAAGTAATGGTTTTGCTCTATTTGCATTATATAATATCCCGGCAAGGGGTATTCAAGTGGAATCCCTTTCTTGATCCCAGCTTCGTCTTGGGTTTCCATGAGATTTAAACTTGGATATTTATTTATGTTTACATATTCTTCCTCACTTGTGGTTTGGTTCCTTTTGTTGGACTAAGCACATATAGATATTTTCTTTTGAAGAGTGTTCTTTGGAATCAAAACTCGTGAGTACTATTAGTACCATGTTGAACAATATGAATTGTTTCATGAAATGTTTAAGTTGTTAGAGAATGGACACTTTTACTTTTATGTCTTCAACAAACCCCTTCCCTTCTCTTTCTAAATCTGTCACTTTGTTATTTACAGACGATTGTACCAAGTAGTCTTCAATTATCAGCAATGGCAATTCAGATGTTGTCCATCAACCCTGTTCTATCATTACTTTCCGCCTTGGTGACAAAAGATTCATTAGTTCTTACCTTCTATTATTATGAATTGTTTATGAATGTTGGATGAGTTTACATCGAATCTTGATGGGTGTTATTTAAGGTGCTTCCAATGATGGCTTTTGTGATTGGTTACTTGGGCGAAAAACTTCGTGATGTATCAAACAAGGCACATCTTGCTGTTGCTTCTCTCTCTTCCTATCTGAATGAGGTGAGTGTTTTTGGTTAAGATTTGTTTTCTTAAGCATATGAATGAATCTACCAACTGGCTTTGATCCAAAAGTAGTTGGTTTGTCTGAATTCTCTATATCCTTGTTATTCGAACTCCACTGTGAAATCTTTAATCAAAGCGCAATAGCTTCTTAGTCTTCTTAAGTTTGAGGTTGGTATACTTTTGGTTTTCCAAAATGAAGGTACGCTCATGAGCATTCCAACACATGGAGAAAACTTCTTCCACCTTCTTTTGTTTTATGTTAGTCTCTTCCTTATATTCAAAGAATCAAGCTTTCGATGCCTACTGAAGGCAAATTATTCCTCGTTACAGATTCTCCCATCAATTCTTTTTGTGAAGGCAAACAATGCAGAGTCCTGTGAAAGCAAGAAGTTCCAGTCTCTTGCTTTTGCTGACCTATCTGCGACTATGGGAAAGAAGAAGTTGAAGGCATTTATTCCTCAGTTGTTGCAGGCAATATATTTTGGCATCTTGTTCACATTTACCGCTGGCACGCTTCTAGTTTCAAAAGGTTCATTTGATTGCTCTGCCATGGTTTCTTTTGTAACATCCCTGGTTCTGTTGATCTCACCAATCCAGGTAATGCTTCAATTATTGGAAGGATTATATTTCTGTAAGTTCATTTGTTTGGAATTTTGATTTGTCCTGTCTTTGGAATAAGAGGAATAAGTTATATTACCTCCACCCCATGTACATAACACACTTCTAAACTAATTATTTTCCTGATTAATTTGACAAATTTCAAGAATCCAAATATGAAATTTATGAGATGTTTTGCCCTTAAACTAACCGCTGAACTACTTTATATTTTTCCTCTAAACTACAGCTTCGAATACACATAGCTTGAAGTCTAGTGTTACTTGAAGGAAGCATATAGAAGTAAGTTGTCAGTTTACTCGACAAAATATTGAATTGGTATGCATTACAATCGGTTCTGTCAGCTCGAATGATCAGTTAGCAGATATTCTTATAAAAACTCTCCGTGGATCCAAAATTGAGTATATCTGCTAGTAAGAGCATACATTATGTGCTTTCCAACTTGGGGGAAGTCTTGAGAAAGTCAATATTAGTAAGTGGGTGATAACCTTGGAGAGCAGGTTTAAATTCCAATAGAGATACTTTTGCTTAAACCTTGGTGAGGATAGTTGTCTTGTACCTGTTTTAGTAGGAGGTAGCAGGTATCCTATGGAATAGTCGAGGCACACGCAAATTGTCACGCCCCAGAACTAGGGTAGGGCGCAACTGACACTCGATTCATGGTCGATCGAGAAGCCGGTTATATAGCATCTATAAATGTAACACTAAGGCTGACCAAGCCACCTGTCACAACCAACCAAGATAAATACTGGGCCAACAATGCCTTGGCAATTATAAATATGCAACCTGGAAAGCCGACAAGGCTACAATAAAGCTAAGCATAGCAATGAAAAACCAATATGACTACATAACCCACACTACTATACAAACTAGTCCACATCAGCCTCTACAGAGCTGAAATGCACGGGACAGGGCCTCGGCCTACCCACGTTGTACACAAAATTGAAAATAGTCCAAACTAGGACATGGCTCCTGGAAGAGAGGAGCATACCACTATTCTGCTGAAATATGGCTTCTACTACATCCGATGATCTGAGCCTCGGCCTGTACCTGCAGCACGATTGCAGGAAGGGTCCCAAGACGAAGGGACGTCAGTACGAATAAAATGTACTGGTATGTAAGGCTGAAAACTGTAAACATGTAAGATAAAAATGATAACTAGGCCAGAAATAAGGAGTAGTAACAACCCGGAATCCTGAAAATAGAAACCTGACAATAAGTCATTATTGAAGTATAAATGCAACCATCTAATGCACAACAAAGACTATAACTGAAATGCCAGCAGACAGCCGACCATAAAATCTATATACAATCCGTCCAGCCAGTGTATCACACCGGGGTAAAAATAAAAATGCCTCCAGCCGGTGTACCATACCGGGGTAAAAATAAAAATGCCTCTAGCCGGTGTACCATACCGGGTAAACTCCGTCCAGCCGGTGTACCACACCGGGTGTAAAGTCAATAAAGCTTAGACAAAATCATAAATGGAGCCGATATGGCTTATACTGGACCAGCTCAATACATACAACATAGAAATGACGAATACTAAACATGTGGCTTTCATAGGCCTCCTTCGTAATGCATAACTGGAACTGAGTACATATAACATGTAAAGCTAGAAAATAGAACTTAAATGCATGAACTTGTATAAATCATAAGGAACTACGGATAACCTAAGAGTTTCAAAAAAATTTATAGATCGTCTCCAAGGAACATTAGAGCTCAGAAACTCGCCACGCTTGTTGTTCGGCTTAAGGGAAAGGGATTATGAAATCTCCCCTTGGCATGACATATTTCATAACATACACATAAGATAAAGGACAACCATAACCAGGTAATCCTAATTCGGTAAGCTTGTTTACCCTCAATAGCTTGTGACGTCTTTACGTGGCTTAAAATCGTTTACACATCCTCATCTCGGCTCTTTCACCAATTTCAGTTAGCAACCAGACCTTTAAACACATTCAACATCACATATATATACACATGACATATAGTAAGGACCAACTAACAATGCCCACGCTGAGGGGTATCCAACTCAATGTACAACTACGACAACAATCAACACAATATCACACTTTAGGTGTCTCACTTCGGCTAGGCATAATCTTAACATTTATCCTCAATAAAACATGAGACTTTAAAGCTTAAATGAAGCTTAACATACCGCCTCAAGACTTTTAAATAGGTTGCTGTCTCATTCGATTCACAACACATGAAATCGTGCTTAAAAGAATGATAGACGGGGCGCCTTACATACCTTTCTCCGATGAACTTTTTCCTAGCCGATTTTCTATCTCAATGATCAGCCTTCAACCTCCTTAATCCAGTGGTTTTATAGGCCAACAACAAGCTTAATCTATATAAAAAAATGCAGCCAACATAACTAACCAGAGGCAGTCAAAATAGCAACAACACACGGCAACATCAACAACATTTAGCCATTTTTTCAACTAATTTTCACTAACTTTTGAGGGAGAAAACAGAGGAAATTTTACCTTAGTTTTTCTGTGATTCTACCCCTCAATATGAAGTATAATTCCAGCAAAAGAAACAGCCAAAAAGCCTAAGGAAAACGAGCAAAACTCAGCTAACAAACAACAGTCCATCGGCAGGTCACTTAGCTGCCAATTTCCAGATTTTCGCTTTGCAATTTGAGAGGTTTAAAGGGGGCGAAATCCTTACCTTTTCTCTTGATTTCAACACCTACTCAAAGATGGATATGCAAGCAGTCCAAATAGATTTTGAAACGCAGAAAAACTTCTTCAAAACCTTGCCAAAACGAGCTCCAAAACAGCCCCTAACATACTTGGCAAGGTAATCTCAACTTATCTTGTGATTTTCTTGAACTTTGCTTGATGTTCCTCCTTGACTTTCTTTGTCCTAACTGCTGGAATTGAGAGAGAAATGGAATCTTTAGCAAGCTAGTCGATTTAGATTTAGCTGGAAATTTTTTCTACAAGGGAAAAATCAGATTTTAAGTAAATAGGGTGGTGGAGGCGCTAGGGCGTCATGCCCGCGTCGCCGCTCGCGATGGTTCGCAAAATGCCCATAACTTTTTACTCCGAATTTCCATTGACAAGCGGTTTGATGTTCTGAAAACTAGACTCAAAGACCTTTAATTTGATAGGTCGTGGGGCTCCTAATTCATTATATATTGGGAGATATGGTCGTTTAAAGTTGACCCTTACTTATGAACTTCACATACTCTTTTTTTTTTTGATCGTACACATTTCCCTTGACCTGCGACTATACGAGCCATCAGCTAAACAACTCCCTCAAGACCCTATCCTTCCGGAACAATTGGAGGTACCACAGGCATTAGAGGGTCTGCCACTCTACTACCCTCAAGTACTGCTGGTGCGGGAGGAATTCTAATACTTGGGGTAGGAGATTTACTCTGAGTCTCTGACCTGTCTCTCTGATCCACTGGAGGGAGATTAGTACCCTCCCCAGCGGCTGTGCCAATCAACCTTGTAATCATCTTCCTTGTCACAGGCATACTTTGAAACAATAACCCAATTTAGATATCACAGTACTTATGAGCTCGACCTATAGAACAAATTATTAGTAAAAGAAGTGAAACAATTCCTAAATGTCTTGTAGCCTCCTCATTATAAGTATGGTGCACAACATACCTATAAGCAAGACTCTACTAGACACGGCTTTGTGGACTCCCTAGGACACGACTTCACTCTGATACTAAGTCTGTCACGCCCCAGAACTAGGGTAGGGCGCAACTGGCACTCGATTCATGGTCGATCGAGAAGCCGGTTATATAACATCTATAAATGTAACACTAAGGCTGACCAAGCCACCTGTCACAACCAACCAAGATAAATACTGGGCCAACAATGCCTTGGCAATTACAAATATGCAACCTGGAAAGCCGACAAGGCTACAATAAAGCTAAGCAAAGCAATGAAAAACCAATACGACTACATAACCCACACTACTATACAAACTAGTCCACATCAGCCTCTACAGGGTAAACAAACTGAAATGCACGGGACAGGGCCCCGCCCTACACAAAACTGAAAATAGTCCAAACTAGGACATGGCTCCTGGAAGAGAGGAGCATACCACTATTCTGCTGAAATATGGCTTCTACTACATCCGATGATCTGAGCCTCGGCCTGTACCTGCAGCACGATTGCAGGAAGGGTCCCAAGATGAAGAGACGTCAGTACGAATAAAATGTACTGGTATTGAGGTTGAAAACTGTAAACATGTAAGATAAAAATGATAACTAGGGCAGAAATAAGGAGTAGTAACAACCCGGAATCCTAAAAATAGAAACCTGGCAATAAGTCATTACTGAAGTATAAATGCAACCATCTAATGCACAACAAAGACTATAACTGAAATGCCAGCAGACAGCCGACCATAAAATCTATATACAATCCGTCCAGCCAGTGTATCACACCGGGGTAAAAATAAAAATGCCTCCAACCGGTGTACTATACCGGGGCAAAAATAAAAATGCTTCCAGCCGGTGTACCATACCGGGGTAAACTCCGTCCAGCCGGTGTACCACACCGGGGTAAAATAACAAGACCTCCAGCTGGTGTACCACATCGGGGTATAGCCAATAAAGCTTAGACAAAATCATAAATGGAGCCGATATGGCTTATAGTGGACCAACTCAATACATACTACATAGAAATGACGAATACTAAACATGTGGCTTGCATAGGCCTCCTTCGTAATGCATAACTGGAACTGAGTACATATAACATGTAAAGCTAGAAAATAGAACTTAAATGCATGTATTAAAAACTTGTATAAATCATAAGGAACTACGGATAACCTAAGAGTTTCAACAAAATTTATAGATCGTCTCCAAGGGACATTAGAGCTCAGAAACTCGCTAGCTTGTCGTTTGGCTTAAGGGAAAGGGATTATGAAATCTCCCCTTGGCATGACATATTTCATAACATACGCATAAGATAAATGACAACCATAACCAGGTAATCCTAATTCGGTAAGCTCGTTTACCCTCAATAGCTTGCTTTTGGTGATTATTTGATGTTTTATGCTAGGTTAGGGAAAGTACGGGTTGTATATTGGTTGTAGGTGTCAAGGGAAATGTGTACGATCATAAAACCAAAGAGTATGTGAAGTTCATAAGTAAGGGTCAACTTTAAATGACCATATCTCCTAATATATAATGAATTAGGAGCCCCACGACCTATCAAATTAAAGGTCTTTGAGTCTAGTATTCAGAACATCAAATCACTTGTCAATCGGAGTTCGGAGTAAAAAGTTATGGGCATTTTACCGAACCATCGCGAGCGCTGACGCGGGCATGACGCCCTAGCGCCTCCACTGCCCTATTTACTTAAAATTTGATTTTTCCCTTATAGAAAACATTTCCAGCTAAATCTAAATCGACCAGCTTGTTAAGGATTCCATTTCTCTCTCAATTCCAGCAGTTAGGACAAAGAAAGTCAAGGAGGAACATCAAGCAAAGTTCAAGAAAATCACAAGATAAGTTGAGATTACCTTGCCAAGTATGTTAGGGGCTGTTTTGGAGCTCGTTTTGGCAAGGTTTTGAAGAAGTTTTTTTGGGTTTCAAAATCTATTTGGACTTGCCTATATATCCATCTTTGAATACGTGTTGAAATCAAGAGAAAAGGTAAGGATTTCGCCCCTTTTAAACCTCTCAAATTGCAAAGCCAAAATCTGGAAATTGACAGCTAAGTGACCTGCCGATGGACTGTTTGTTAGCTGAGTTTTGCTCGTTTTCCTAGGATTTTTGGCTATTTCCTTTGCTGGAATTATACTTCATATTGAGGGGTAGAATCACAGAAAAACTAAGGTAAAATTTCCTCTGTTTTCCCCCTCAAAGTTAGTGAAAATTAGTTGAGAAAATGGCTAAATGTTGTTGATGTTGCCGTGTGTTGTTGTTGCTATTTTGACTGCCTCTGGTTAGTTAAGTTGGCTGTATTTTTTGATATAGATTAAGCTTGTTGTTGGCCTATAAAATCACTGGATTAAGGAGGTTGAAGGCTGATCATTGAGATAGGAAATCGGCTAGGAAAAAGTTCATCGGAGAAAGGTATGTAAGGTCGCGTCTATCATTCTTTTAAGCACGATTCATGCGTTGTGAATCGAATGAGACAGCAACCTATTTAAAAGTCTTGAGGCTGTATGTTAAGCTTCATTTAAGCTTTAAAGTCCCATGTTTTATTGAGGATAAATGTTAAGATTATGCCTAGCCGAAGTGAGACACCTAAAGTGTGATATTGTGTTGATTGTTGTTGTAGTTGTACATTGAGTTGGATACCCCTCAGTGTGGGCATTGTTAGTTGGTCCTTACTGTATGTTATGTGTATATATATGTGATGTCGAATGTGTTTAAAGGTCTGGTTGCTAACTGAAATTGGTGAAAGAGCCGAGATGAGGACGTGTAAACGATTTTAAGCCACGTAAAGATGTCGCACAAACTGGCCTGGTCACAATGTTATAAAAAAAAGAGAGAGAATGTCAATATTAGGAGATTTGTAAATCTGCAAGGATTCATACCTTGTAAATGTGGGTATGTTGAGAATTCATGTACTTGTGTAACTAAGAGTTGGAATCACATATTTTACCCTTTTAGATTGGGTGTAAACACTATTTAAACTTAACATGTATTAGGGAATGATCAAGCAATTCTTTCTCAATATCTGTTCGTTACAATGATACCACAAATATTAAAGGAATTCTAATCAAGATGAAAATGAAATTTTTGATAAAGTAATAGGATCTTATTGATGTTTGGGCAAAAAAAATTGCCCGTATACAAGAGGTATACCAAAAAGTAGAAAACCTACAAAAATAAATGGTTTTCTATGATTGTCACCTAATCTTACATGCCTGCAGGGATCTCATGTATGCACCAAAAGGAAATAAGGGATAAGATGCTACTCCTCAACAGTATATAATTCATCTCCTCTCCTTCAAAAGTTCTCCCATGTCTCTCTCTATACTGCCCACATAAGTGCTAATGGAGCAACATTTCAAGCTTTTATGCCTTTTTTTGTGTCTGCCGCAATTCCAACTAAACAACACCTCTTTTGCAGTACCTGGCATCACCATCGCACTCCAAACCAAGTAAAAATATCCCACCATATCCTCGAAACTAATTGGCAACGAAGAAGAGATGGTCAACATTTTCACCCGACTCCTTATATATAAAACACCAACTAATGTAAGGAGTTTCCTCTTCTTCAAATTCTCAGCTGTCAATATTGCTCCTCTAGATACTAACCAAGTGAAGAAATAAATGGCTTGTTACTCAATTCCTAGTAAATACTGTGCGCTCAAAGATCTGGAGTGTTTGTGTCAAATGGAAAATCTTTTAGGAGCTGGAGATGATGACAAAGGAAGCAAGGACCAATTAATTACAACTGTCCCATGTTCTTATAGAATAAACATAGAGAGGTTTACGTGGGAGTGTCGGACCCGTACAATAGCTTTTTTTTGGGTGTTGGGAAAGAATCAAGCAGATCAACCTACAAATAAAATTAACCATGAGAGAACTTTACCTTATGAATTGCTGATCTAGAAGTACCAAAGTATCAGGTACTTGAACTGAATGAAGTGGAGCAAAGTTATTGTCTATTTGGCCAAGCTTTTGGGAGCCCAAAAGTGCTTGTTTTAAAAAAAGATGAGGTGTTTGGCCAAGCTTTGGGGAGAAAATAAGTGCTTCAGGAGAGTAGTAGAAACTATTTTCCAGGGGCTAAAAAAAACTAGCTTCTCCCTAAAAGCACTTTTGAGAAAAATACACTTTGAAACACTTTCAAAAAGCTTGGCCAAACACTAATTGCTGCTCAAAATCACTTTTTAAATTTATTAGCCAATTGCGAACTTCTCATCAGAAGTACTTTTTTGAAAAAAATACTTTTCAAAATAAGCTGATTTTAGAAGTTTGGCCAAACAGTCTAGTAGACTGAAGTGTCTTCACATCAGAAGGCATCCGTAGGAAGCTTTGAATAATACTGTGAATTACTCAAAACTTTCCCTTAGGAGAAAAAGCTTTTCTTGAGACAGAGGGTTTATAGATTTGATTCACTTCTCTATCCCATTTAATTGGAAGTGGCTTATACTTTTATGTTTCCCTTTCCTCTTTTGACTGTTTGTTGCTGTTTTTTTTTTCTTGTTCAGATAGACTTCTCTCATACTGCTTCATGTTGATATAATGGCTCAGCATGTGGCACAATCTTAGCTATAATCTGAATCTAAGAGTTTGCAGGATGTGGGAAAAGCATACAATGAATTAAAGCAAGGAGAGCCAGCAATTCAGCGCTTATTTAGTTTGACAAGGTTTGAACCAGAGGTAAATATGTAATTTATTGATTTATATGACTTCGGTAATGGCATGCAGGATAGAGCAGCAGAACCAGAATTAGGTGTCTTCCTTAAGTTATGATACAAAATTATTTGTCCCTGCATTATTGGACCTGAAACCAAAAAACACATGCTGTCAGATTTAAGAATCAAATATTTACAACCTGTGTTGTCAAAGGCTTATTTAAGGCTGAAGTTCTGAAAATCTTAGGGAGGGCGCTTTGCCTCGCTTAAGTTGTGGTTCAGTGTAGGCAAGGCACTAAGGCGTGCGCCTCGTTGCACATGAGTTCTATCTTGAATCGGGCAGTACTAAACAACTGTATTACTCCCTCCGTTTCTGTTTAAGTGTCTTAGTTTGACTAGGAAGAGAGTCTAAGAAAAATAAGAAGGCTTTTGAATCTTGTGGTCTTAAATTAAAGTTGTGTGTAGTGTACCAAGAAATCCTTTGACTCTTGTGTTCGTAAACAAGCCATGTGGAATGTTGGAGTTAGAGACTTACCAAATATAGAAAGGGGCATTCCTTTTGAATCATACCGAAAAGGAAAGTAAGAAACTTAGATTGAAACCAGGAAGTAGTTGTTAAGGAAAACAATATGAATGAATCTGTTACTTTTCCTTGAATTACGTATATATTTCTATTTTTTCCCTTCATAGCGCCTTTTCTTACTAAAGCCTGCACATAAATTGCACTTCGGAATTAAACCCCAGTATAACTGGGGTGCTATTATTTTCACCTTTGACACCACTGTTTACAACTGCTACCATCAATGTCATTACTGCAACTTGCAAGCCAGATAATCATCATATTGTATTCATATTATGATTACTGGAAAAGTCTATTGGAAACAATCTCTCTATCTCTGAGGTAGGGGTAAGGTCCACGCATACTCTACCTTCCCTAGACCCACTTGGACTACACTGGGTATGAGATTTCTCTCCAATGACCCCCAACTCAGTTCTATCTATTTTTCCATCATTTTCTTAGAATTAGAAAGCTCCATCTTATAAGGTGGCTGTATTACCATTTGCTTTTTTCATCTTCTACTTTGTATGATTGATTGCGATCTTCGCTAACGTAAAATTTCTCAGTTCTTTGAATATAGATTACGTCTATGTTGAACATCCTTGCAATTAGTATTGGTATTATAACTTTCAATTAGAATCATGCAATCAAGTGTGCCTGAATATCTACTATGTATAAATGTGCAGGAAATTGTGAACCCAGATGCTGTTGACTTAGATTGTGTGGCTGGAGACGTAAACTACTCTAATGTCTCTTTTAGATATGGAAAAAATGGACCTCTTGTATTGAAAAACATGGACTTACATATTAAATCTGGAGAAATAGTTGCCCTGTGTGGACCATCAGGAGGAGGAAAAACTACTCTTGTAAAACTACTCCTTCGATTATATGATCCTTTACAAGGTTAGCAGTTTTGTCATCACAGTGCCACAGTATGGAATTCAAATTAGCATCCGATTGCTAATGATGAATACAAAAATTATCTTCTCCTGTAGCATGACAAGTTTTACTTCCTCACTGACAGGTTCCATTCTCATTGATGGTTTGGATATTAGAGGCATTCGAATCGAGAGTTTGAGGAGAAATATTGGTCTGGTCTCTCAAGATACAGTAAATCCAACCCTCTTTCCTCTTGAAAACCATGATATGATAAATTCTTTTGCCTTAATTATTTCTAAATATTGTTAATCCTTTATTTGTGGTTAGTTTCTGTAGTGTTCAAGACTTTTGATGCTTATGCATTTCACTGTCGTATAGCAGAAGGAGTAGTTGTGTTAAGTTTTCTCCATTTTCCTTTGCTAATGTGCAATTATATTTGGTGGAGTTGGGGGTTGGGAATGGAGATTCATTACCTGGTACTAGTTTAAAGACCTACTTCTTAGCATGATTCTCCTGTTTCATTCCATAGAGTTGTGTTTTTCACCTCAAATTTACCATATTCTATAAATAAAAACTGCCAGGTTATGGACTGTGGAGAACTGAGCTACTGATTTTTTCACCAGAATCTCCTGGCAGTACTGGGGTAAGCAGGTGATTGACATCCTTGTGGTGGATGGCAAGAATTGGGGACTCAAATTTATTGTTAGAGCCAATAGAGGTTTGATGATTAGGTTGTTGCTAAAGCTGAGGTTCTTACACTGCAAGGATCTAGTCGAAGGAGAGGAGTTTTAGATAAGTTCTCTAAAGATTCTCCAATGAAACAACCCAAATTTGAATTTGCAAAGATTTCAAATGAGAGAACTGTTTCCTCTTTTTAGCTTTTGTCCTCCATTTGCTCTAATATTTATTTCATATTTTCTTATATGTATCCCATAACATTAAGAAAAGTTGCCGCATTAAATTAAGAAATTTTCTTAGCAAAGGGAGTTAGAAGGGTGCTCCTGATTGATATGCAGCCAAAGTTGCAGTTCCAGCTCTTATTTTCTTCCCCCCCTTTGGTTTCTTGTCTTCTGTGTGTTTCAGTGTGATTCAAGGATCAGCTACTTATTAGCCAACTAGAACTTAACTTTGGAAGCCGTCTTACAAAGTGCTTTCAGGTTCTCTACAGATGGATGTTTCATCGGAACTAATTGGGCATTGCCTAAGCTTGCCTATAATTCCTAATTATATCGTTCCAATATCTTTCTTGGAGATCAAATTATAGAAAGATGGAAGATATTTGGATATGTAAATGTGTAATAGGGAAAACACTAAAGTCCAACATCGGGTCAATGTGCAATATACTTTGTGAAGTGTTCTTATAAATTCTTGGTGAAAATATTTGCTACATGCTTAATTGATTAGCTATTGAGCATCTATTTTTGAAGGATGATGCTTGTCCTTCTGATGGACCTTGTTACTTTTTGAGTCCATCTCAACTTAGTTTACTTCTCTATTTGGCAAAGCTCTTCATCTCAAAGAAGTCGAACTAATACTCCCTCAATTTCTGCCGTGTTTGTGCTCATATAGAATTAGAGATAAAAGCTTCCTAAAATAAGTGGAACTACTATATATGAGTTGGACTTCAAATTTTACATGTCAGTTCAAAATATTATCTAGAAGTTAGTTGAAACATCTTATTTAATAAATAGAGACTTTATAGCGAAGAGACAGCATCTTGTTGAACCAATAGCCCGCTTTTCACACTTTCATGCTGATACTCTGTAATACTCTGGAGCTAACTTCTACATTATAAACACTTTCTTTAAATCCACTCTAGCAAGGTTAACTGAAGTGGGAAAGAGGGACTACATGCTGAATTGTTTTCTACTTTTTTTCAAAAAAATTATCAGACGTTATTTTCTGGAACTGTTGCCGAGAACATTGGATATAGGGATAGAATGACTGGTATTGATATGGAGAGAGTGAAGCTATCTGCGAGAACTGCAAGTGCAGAAGGATTTATTGAAGCGCTTCCTCTTAGCTATGAGACGAATGTTGGACCTAGGGGCTCAATTTTCAGTGGAGGGCAGAAGCAAAGGTATGAAACTTTTCCCACCAATTCACTTTGATTTTCTGAATTTTCTTATATATCTCTCGTGCAAAATCAATCAGTAGCATGCCTTACATTTTAGAGAAAAAACTTCCCCCTCTTGAGAACTTACTTGTCAAATGAAGGGAGTAACAGAATCTCACAGCAAGAAAGTTCTGTCAATCCAAAAATGATAGAAAGAGAATTAGATTTAATCTCGACAAGTTCGTGATTCTGGGGTTTGACTGTAGTTCTTCCTCTACAGTTGATTTTTCTCGACAAATTAATGTTTTCCCAAATTCATTTTGGATCCCCTTTTCGGGTACTTCAGCTTCTTTGTTTTCATCAATTTTAATTGGAAAATTCTTGTGGATCCTGGGTGTGTTTGGATTCAGCCTCTCTTTAGATCTTTACTGAAGGACTGTCTACCTTCTCAAGGGATGGGTCTCTAGGGAATGCTATAGAACCTGACATCTAATGCTCCCAGTTACTGAAAGACTTCCTGCAATTGAAAATATAGGGGCTGTAAAAGCTGACCTGTTTTGATCTAGGAAATTCTCTCATTCGTTTTCATTTTCATCTCAGAATAGCTATTGCTCGGGCACTTTATCAGGATCCATCTATTCTGATTTTGGATGAAGCTACTTCAGCATTAGACAGCAAGTCAGAGCTGTTGGTGAGACAAGCTCTGCAGCGGCTAATGCAAAATCGAACTGTAAGTAAAAGAAGCTTCTATAGTTTTGTTTACAGTTAAGTACCATGGCTCCTCAACCTCTCCTCTGTCCCTCGTTGTAATTATTTTACAAAAGTTAAAATTCAGGTCTCTCTGTTAACCACGATGAAGCATATGAACTGGAAATAAATACACATCTTATTTACCCAAAAAAAGGTGAAAAAAGAAAATCCCTATTCTGGTCAAGCGGGTTCTTCTCACAGTAGATGAGTGATAGAGGACATAGATTAACAGTCTCACCAAGATAGAGAACCTCGCAATACAGCTGGAAAGGGTGTAAATGGCTTTTTGTTTCTCTTTTCTGTCTGCTTTTGTGAGCATTGAAAAAGCTCTAATGATACAATATCCCTCTATATTTTTTTATAAAGAATTTCCTTCCCTTACTCCCAAGTCCCAAACAAGGGAGAACTAGATCTTCCCTCTCCTTTTTTCACTAGGCCAAACATAGAGTGAACTCCCAATTGTCCTTTACGAGTCAGCCGGTTCTCAGCTGATGACTGATGGGGTTGTATACTGTAGCTCCACTTGCAGCATTACTTATGGGCTTCAACAGCTGGAGTTCTTGGCATTGGTTTGAGTTTGACCACCACTCAATATCAAAACTTACTTTCACATGATTGGCCAATGAAAAAGAATCAATCCATCACGTGAGGAGGCATGTTAAAGACATAATTAAGTATCTCTCTAATAGCTTAAAGTTTTAGATGAGATGATGCCACACTTTAATTGAGCATTTCCCATATCATTTATGTTTTCTTCAAAATATGTTGGTATCTTCCATGTTAAATGCGATGACAAACATGAAGTTGTTTGCACCCAAACTTTTCGATGCTCTTCCTTTTTGGTAATAGACATCCACTTTCCGCAAAGGGTATTGTTGAACTGGTATAAGAGCAGTGGAATACACTAAAACATTAGTATATGCTATATTATGCTCTTCAAATCAGGATCTATTCTTTGTGAAATTTAAGTAATGCTATTATCCCAAGAGGGATGGGTAAATCATATGTACTTAGGATTTGGATTTCCAACTTAGAGGAATGATGCAGAGACCTTCCAATAGCCTGAACTGGTAGGACCTGATGTTCTTAAATCTTCGTCTTAGCTGGACTTTTGCTTTACAAAAGAAATTCCTCCTTTGAGTGGTGCTGTGCAATCTGGGCGAGACTGCTACTGGTTTAATCTGAAATTTCATCATTATTGAATTATGTACCAGATAGTAAGATTGTATGGATACCTCTTAGGACTTACCCTGTTTGTTTTTATTCTTCACTATCTAAATTTTTACATGTAAACTGAAGATCTAAATTGTTGCCAAAGAATCTTTGTTCTTGTCTAGCAAACATCCTTCACTGGTTGCTGTTGAAAACATGCACGAGATGTGAGAAATTTGACTTTGTATCCAATAGAAGTGTTTTAAGCCATTTTGATTTGAAGTTCGCTAATTGATGACACATTTATTGCCAAGAATAATTGATGATACCTTTCACATGCACATCTATCCTTCAGGACAGTTCTAATTGTTGTCTAGATCTTTACATCCAGGTACTAGTGATTGCACACCGCTTGGAAACAGTTCTAATGGCTGAACGAGTTTTCCTTTTAGAGGATGGGTACCTGCGGGAGGTTCCTCGCTCCTCTCTTTTGAACGGTCAGAATGGCCCACCAGCGTCAATGACTTTAACAATATGATGTTTATATGAAGCTAAAGGTCTGCTTCTTGGAAATGAATATGCACTGGTTGCTAAGTATCGAAGTATCCTACAACTTTCTTATCGTTTCAACGTAAGCAGCTTGTCACATCAAATGCACCCTTTCTCGGCTACATCCATGAGTGCTGACTATTAGGCTCGCTCGTTTGAGTGGGAGGGGCTGATATATTTGGTGGTATGTAAGGAACTATATGTTGGCACATTAGCTCACTTCTGTTCTTAAATGAAGTGGATACTAAAGAGGTTTAGTGCTTCTACTTAAATTATTTGTTTCCAGTTTTCTGTTTCACATGCCAAAAGTGTAAATTGCTTGTACAAGTACTTACAGAGTGATGTATATGATTGTATATCTTTACGACGATAGCATATTTGTTTTTGATATACTTTATTTGAGTTGAGAGTCTATTGGAAAGAAACTCCTACCTTCGCATGGTAGGAGTAAGATATGAACACACCATCCTCTCCAAAACCCCATTTGTGAAATTACATTGGTTATATTGTTGTTGTGATATATATTATGTTGATATGTAACATAACGTTGTTATTTTGCCTCGTCTATTAGTGGTAAATGATTAATTTATGTATGTGTGGGGGTTGTCGATTGATCCTTTAGATGTTTGTGAAGGTATCCTTTTCTTCAACAATTTCCAAAAACTTTGTAGTTCAAATGATTGGAGGGAAGTCCTGTGGTGTGATTAATCTAGCACCTAAATAATGCAGGATGAATGATTCAACACTTATGGACTTATGGTGTGCGATACACAAAGCTACCATTCTAACTTTATCGGTAAAGTTGATCATACAGTTTATAAGAAACTGAACTATCTATAGAAAGTTTTATGAGTGAAACTTTCACAAGTTTGAACTCGCCATAACTTTAGAAATCTAAAGTTTTCTCATAAGATTTTCTCATTCTTCGGGTTGTGTGGCGCATGAGTTGTACATTACTTCCAATCAGGGATAAAATATAAACAACGGGCCTCAAAAGGGGCTATTTGAGAAAATCAAAATTCCAACTTTAGGCCCATAAAAAAAAATCCTTAGTCATGGGCCGGTAGGGCAGTAAACTTGGCCCAATAAAATGGACAGAGTGGGAAGTTTTGCCGCCATATCAGAGTAGAATTTTTTATTTTTTTTTCTTGACTACTCACTTCCCCAAATTCTGTTCATTGTCGAGGCATTAATCATCCATCGGCAAGGTTAGCTTTTACCCACAATTTTCTCTACATAGATTTCCCCGATTTACGCTTAATATTGGACCAAGTTGGTGTAAAATTTTTGTGTTAAATTGATCTTTTCGATTTTTAATGATTTGGGTTGTCACCCTTTGTTCGTATTGTGTCCCTGGTTGCAATTTTCTTGTAATAATGGGTTATTGTTTCTACCAGTAACATTTAAAGACAAAAAGTTACTAGCTTTTATCTTCCCAGTTCCTAGAGATTTATCTCCCTGTAAATATAATGGACCAAGTTGCTTCAAATTTTTTATTTGGGTTGTTTTGATTTGTTCATGTGGTAATGGGTTTTTGTTTCTAAGAAAATAAAAGGAAGGTTCTTGGAGGTGTTTAGCATTTTTAAAATCTTTGAAAATTTGTTGTCAAAGGAAAACTATGATCATTCTTTTTGGAGATTATTAAAATAAAACATGGAAGCTATGGATAATCTTTTGTAAATGCTTACAGTTTTTGGGATGCTTGTTCAATGATGGAGGAATCTCTTTTTAATTAGCAAATGTTAATACTATTATCATAGTCTGATTAGATGGTGTATAAAACTTTCAAGTGATATGCTTCTGGTTTGTTGTCTTTAAGTTTTAGTAGTAAGAGCCAATGGAAGAGAAAAGGTTTACTACTCCATTATTCTGTTTGCTAGAGTTCAAAGTTTTAGTAGCACGAGCCAATGGAAGTGTAAAATGTTAGCTATTACTTCCTTCGTTTCAATTTATTTGTCTTATTTTCCTTTTCAATTCATTTAAAAAAGAATGATTCTTTCCTTTTTCGGAAACTCTTTAATTTTAACTTTCCACGTGACATGTTTAATACCACAAGATTAAAGTGCATATTTCTATATGTCTTTGATTTAAGATCACAAGATTCAAAAAGTACTCTTTATTTTCTTAAACTCTGTTCTAAGTCGAAACCATACAAACAAATTGAAGCGGAGGGAGTATTATGTTTGCTAGACTTCAAAGTCTTAGTAGCAAGAGCCAATGAAAGCGTAAAATGTTAACTGTTAGTCTGTTTGCTAGAGTTCAAAATCTTAGTAGCAAGAGCCAATGAAAGCGTAAAATATTAACTACCATTCTATTTGCTAGAGTTCAAATTCTTAGTAGCAAGAGCCAGTGAAATTGTAAAATATTAACTACCATTCTATTTACTAGAGTTCAAATTCTTAGTAGCAAGAGCCAATGAAAGTGTAAAATGTTCTATTATTCTTTTTACTAGAGTTCAAACTTTTAGTTGTAAGAGCCAATGAAAGTGCAAAAGGTTAACTATTCTGTTAACTAGAGTTCTGGAACCAGAAACTTGATTTTAGAAAGAGAAAAGAAGGTTTTAAAAGCATTTCTGAGTTCCAAATTTAATTTGCTTTACTGGTATAGCTAGTTATGGCTTATTGGTTTGATGGTCAAGAGTTAAATGCTTATAAAAGTCATATGTCACTCAGTAATCCTCAACTTCGCATGGCAAATGTCTTTGAGATATTGATGGAAAATTTGATAGTATATTTTAGTTGGTTTCTGTTGTTCATCGTAAGTTAATGCTGGATGCCATTAGACAGGAAATGCAATGGCATGGAGAAACACAATCTCAATTTTGAGCATTTATCCTTTTTTTTTTGGTTTGGTAGACATGGACACATCAAATCCTGCAGTCTTTGTCAATGCTGAGTTCCTTAAGGAGCATGTAGGACGGAGGGTTCGAACAGTGGTTCAGGTTGTGCAATCTGATGGTGATAAAGTCATTGGAAAATCCACAGATGAAAAACAGCTAGTTGTGAAAGGATATCCACCTAATCCTCTTTCAACTTTTGTTGAAGTAATTGGTATTGCTGACACTACCCAGTCTATTCAAGCAGAAACTTGGACCAATTTTGGCGATACACTTGGTACGTCTTGCTAACGTTATTCAAATAAATACACTTGTCTTTTAATATATCTGTTAATTCAATTGAATGTCAGTTTTGTATTATACATGTTTTTTTCAATAATCAATTCCAATTTTTCCGGCTGAGCTGAAAGAGATCCGGAAGGTGGAAATAAATAATTGTCATAGACTGATAAACTGTGTTTTTCCTCTTACTTATCGCTGGAAAGGGAAAAGGACAGTATTCTTAGATTAAGTTCATAACTCTATAATTGATGATGCAGTTTATGATAACTATAAGTACATAAACATTACCGTTGACAACCAAAAGTATCATCTACCGGGAACTTTAAGATCTATAGATATTCCACAGATGAGTGGGTTGTATTCAATTAAGTGAAGTGAATAATAGATGGTAGAGCCATACATTGATGTCCTTCTCAACCTGGCCAATTTATCTTCATTCTTTCACTTCTCTGAAATGTTTCTATATGAAATTCAAGGATTAAACCAGAGGTAATTATGGTTAGTGTAACTAATCAGGTTGTTATGATACTCATCTTATACTGTGTCTAGACTCGTAACATCATGTTATTATTCTTACTCTGTCGAACATATTCAAGATCAATGTACTAGTCTAACCTTCAGAGTCAATGATAAGACTGCATTTGATGTTACGCGTGGTATGAACAGTCTGATGATTGGTAAAGTTCTGCTAATGACTTGAGGTTTATTGAAACTTTTTGATATGTGCCTGTTAATCTACTTCTTAATCCCAAATTCTTCCTAATGTGGCAGATGTTATTAGCTATGACAAGGTTTGCAGACTGGCAAATGGTGACCATAAGCACTTGTTTATCTGAGGAATGGCGATCGAATGCTATAGAAGAGGATATACTCTTATGTCTGCTGCATTCTTCCAGTGTTTCAATGTATCATATTAGTTTTGAAGTACTTTTCAAATTTTGGATCTTCAGCAGCTTCTCTTAAGCAGTTTCATCATCAATAGTTTAGCTCTGTGCTTGATGGGAACTTGTTATTCTTCACATGCTATTTGGTATTAAACACTAACATTTGTGGTCCTACAAAATGCTAGTATAGTTTTTGGAAAACTTGTTTCTTTGGGGGTTGTTCCCACTGGTTTGCGAAAACAATCAGGGACTTGCTCCATAGAGCCTCCTCCCTCCTCCCAGAGACTTTCGTCCTCAGTATTCTCTATGAGCAAAGGTGCTCAAATCTTATTGCCTATATCTTATTTTTAAGACGAGATGGCTATATCCTATTAGAAGTTCATAATCTCTTTTTCTTTAATATTTCTAACAAAATTCTTAATAAACATTATTTCGCTTGATATATTTGTATTTTACAAAAAAGATTAAAACTAGATCCCTTTTAATAAGTAATAACTACTTTAGGTCCTTGCAAAATGTTTATATTTTTCATTTAGTTCTTCCCTCTAACTCCAAATAACCCAAGTCTAAATTGCTTTTGCACCATATTCTATTTTTGCAATTTATGTTAAAAGAAATAAAGTTTTTCTAAAAACCCATACAAGAATATCTTACAAATTTGACCTATTATTATCTCAATTATGCACTTTCATTTCTTACTTATAGTTTTCTCTTTAAAATTATAATTTGAAAACTTATTTGTTAAGCAGATAATTAATAACACCACATTTTTTTTTATAGAAATTCAAATTAATTGGACTACAAAAAATTATTAGTCTATCGGCATAAGTTATAAAATTATTTATTATTAAAAAAAATATACTCTTAAGGATTATCCTCGTGTTCCCACTAGTATAACACTAGATATGTAATGACATAAATACCCCTACAGATATTTACTTACGACGCAAAGGACAAAGAGAACATAGGGATAATATTGTCAATATACAAACATGGAGAAGAAAATAAATATCCCCAAATCAAAACCCTAACCAATCCAGCTGGTCGTCAATCTAGGGTTTATAAAATACCCCTCAAGAGATAGAAAGAGAGCAGAAATTTACTTTCGGAGAAGCTAGCTGTCGATTTCGCGTTTGCTTCCATAGTTGAAGAAAGAAAAAGGGTTCTCGTTTTCATCTCAGGGTAACAATTTCTTTTAGTTTTCTTCTTCCTTTTGAAGTACTTGTTTTTTTTAAAATAATTTATACAATTCACCATTGTTTCTGCTTTTTCCGGGGACCTTTTTTTGGGTTTATTTGGATTAGATTTGTTTTGTTTTTTGGCGAATGTAACTGGGGATTTTTGAAATAGTTGGGTTTTATTTTTTGTGTGGGTTTACATATATGGATCTGTGTGCAATGGCCCGTGGATTTCTGTTGATGTTTTGTTTACTTAGGAAGCTTGATTTTTCAGCTTTAGAGGTTAAATGAGAGGATATATTGAGATTGTACAGCAATAAATGTGAACACAGGAAGGAACAAGAGAGATGTGGGTCATTTTGCTGACAGGTGGAAATTGGAGTTTTAGGCATTAAAAGTTGGTTAATGGCGGGTTGTTGTCATTGTTGGAAAGAATGCTGGAATTAAGTCTCCAGGATGCATAGTCCACTGAAATAATCTAATTTCTAAGTTGGAGCATCTTCCTGGATACTAAAGCTCAAAGTTTCACTTTGCTTTGAACTAGAATTTGTGTAGAAAAGGAGGAGAATAAGCAATGTCAAGCTATTCTGCTCTGTGGCTGGTCTAGGAAGGTAGTAGGAAAATGGAAATTCATTGGATCATGTTATTAAGTTTTTCTGTTTTTGGGAGGCTTATAGAGTAGTACTCTGAAATTTAGAGAAAGAATCTATGTGGAATTCTATCAGTTAGTACTCTTTTGGTCTCAAAGACTAATTGTTCTCGAACTGCATCCAGCTCTCTCTCCTCAGGTTGGGGACATATTGTGTGGTACAACATCAAACATAAAAATAAGTCATTTTGATGAAATTTAAATTATTAAAGATTGATAATAATGTCGGAGTCATTTGGTTGCTGGTTAGGAAGTGAGTTATTCATGTATTAATACCAGAATAACTAGTACCATGTTTGGTTGCATTTTAGTTATGTATAAAATTTAGCACACCAAAGTACATCTTTGGTTACCAGCTTACATTTCCACATAACTAGTACATGTATAAGTTATGAGGGAGTCTGTGTATTATTTTATGCCGGATAGAAAATGGAATAGACCTTTGTGGTCCGGACCTTCCCCAAACCCCGCGCATAGCGGGAGCTTTAGTCCATCGGGCTGCCCTTTTTTTTTAAGAATTTATAAAGAAGATGGAATAACTAAACCCTGCACAACTAATTTCCGCATTACTAATACCTGCATAACTCTAATCAACAGCCAAATGGACCCCTAAATGTTGGTTAGAGTAGTGATTTGGAGTTAAAAATTGAAAAAGTTGGGTAGGAAAATGACCTCCGCCAATAGGTTAGGGAACTCAATTTTTTCCCTTTTGGTGAAATATATTTTCAGGCAATTAAACACCAGAAGATTTTTTTACATCATACCAAGTATACTTAGTTATGACTATAAAATCATTTATTTTATATTATGTACATGCAAAGATTACAAAGTAGTGTTCCTAACCTAAAGGTATTGCATGATCCAGATGCATTGATCTCATCTTATGCTCTTCCATCTCATCTATCTATCTATTTGAGGCAAAAGACTGACTACGACAAGGTTCTATTTGTTCTAACTTTCCTGTCTCTTTCCCAACATAGAAGGCTTCTCAGAGTCTTAATTGTTCAAGAATTGCTGTATTGAATGGTTGAGAATTCATCTTGAGCTTCAGAGCCGATGAAGGCTAATTTTTATTATACAGAAAGGAGTATTAGGCGTGCCAAATATTGTTTGAAGCCTTGGAGACAGTTTCTGAAATTTAGTAAATGGGGTTAACATCTTTTGTATAGTGCAATCATCAAACAATAGATCTTTGCTAGTGAACCTTCCGAAATTCTTAATCCAAAAAGGGAAAAAAGTAGCTATATCTTTATTAGGCCTTCAAAATTAGGGAATGAGGCAACATAAAATTGAGAGGTTGGGTGTTAAAGCTCTTATAATTCGCATTTCGAGCGACAATACCATTTAGGTGAGAATGCTAGACAAATCAAATGGAATTTAGAAACATTCTGATAATATGGATCTAGATATACACTACTAATTTGTAGTTAAGATGAACAGCAATAACTTTTCGCCTTTGCCTGGTGATGGCATGTGGTGGTCATGCTGCACTTGTAATTGGGATTAACTTATAAGA
The DNA here is from genome assembly GCA_035772735.1 of Datura wrightii. Taxonomy (NCBI): domain Eukaryota; kingdom Viridiplantae; phylum Streptophyta; class Magnoliopsida; order Solanales; family Solanaceae; genus Datura; species Datura wrightii. The sequence continues at coordinate 199,974,013 of JASDFA010000018.1, read as the reverse complement.
TGAAAAGGGCCATGATTTGACAAAAATGTGGACAAGTTATCATGAAGGATCTTTTTATGATACTAGAAAAGTTGGGGCCATCTCGGACGCTCCTTGATTTTCCTCTGGGTACTTGCTACTGGGTTATCCTGAAGTTATTGTCATGGATTTTGTATTTTTTAATATTTAGAAATAAAAGAAATAGTTGTGATTTAGTTAGACTGTATGATGGTGATGCTAATGAACTTGGAAGATAATAGTTATGTTTTGGATGTTGGAATTTTAAGCAAATGGTTTTGATTTCTAATTTAAAAAAGCTTAGGTTTACTGTAGTGGAAAAGAAGTTCTGTAATTTTGAGCTCTTCTTGTGTGCTTTCCACTAGAAAATGTAGTTCGAAAATGAAACTCAATGTGGCTGAGCTTTGTGAACTGGTCTAGACTTTGCAAACAGATTGTAGTGTCAAACTAGTGAAATACGCATCAATGGAATATTTGGATTCGTCCACCACCTCTCCAGAAAAAAGGACAGCAATGATGCGTATTTCTAGATTATTCAAGTGATACCTTTAATGGTTGATCTCACTTTTTAACTGTTTATTCCAAGCTCGTGAGTGTCAGCTATCGGATTTGTTTTACTAATTAATATTCACAGTCTAACATCATCAAGAGACTGATTAGACTTCTGATTGAGCTAGCTATGAAATAATCTGCTTCTTGAGGTCAAGTTTACTCTAATGGCTAGTAAAACAACTCGCGGACTGTTCTGATATTGAGCAATGGTTTTCTAGAAAGTGCAGTCGAGATTGCTCCTCTATCAGTACATTCACTGTATGTCCATTAATTTACTGCAGGGAGGTTTGCCTTACAGAATGGGACTTGTATTTTGGAACTGGAATTATGTTTTATGGGGATGGGTCTGGTGGGATCAAAACCTTGATGATTATTCCGTTAGCATTCTATTTTCCCTGCTACTGCCTGGGGATAGATTGAGCCTTTCATAATCTCCTCTCTTCTCTCTCTCTCTTTCTCTTTCCTTGTTTTCTTTTATTTTCTTTCATTTCCTTGTTCCATTGTTATGAATGCATTGGTCCTAAGTATAATTTAAACTAAAGGCTGACTTTCCTCCAGAAATCAATCAGTATCTACCTTTTAAGGAGTTCATTGGTTCATTTTGTTTGCACCTGATGGAGGATATTACCCTCTATAGTCATTCAGTATTCTTCTCTTGCCTGTCTTTGTTTGTATTGGTAACGTTTAGTCAGCCTTTTACTGAAAATTGACATTGGAACTCCTTGTCCATTTCTCATGGAACAAGCTCAATTGAGATATTCTTTACTCTGGAAATCCTCTTGGCCTTTCATTTTGGTTCAGCCTGTCCACAGTTTTCTTCTTTCTTTTGCAAATGCTTCCGGCTTCTGTGGTTCCATCAGAGTTGCAGCGCCAGCTTATCTTCCTAGAAATATAAGATGCCGAGAACAAGGGCCAGTGCTGCAGCTACTAAATCTGAACCTGAGAAGCCTGTTGAGACTGAAGAGCAGGTAGACTTCGAAGGGGATAATGAAGAAGATGAAGAGATCGAGTATGAAGAAGTAGAAGAAGAGGTAGAAATGGAAGAGGAAGAAGAAGAGGAGGTGGAAGAGGAGGTGGAAGAAGAAGAAGAGGAGGAGGAAAATGAAAGTGATGGATCTGGTGAAGGAAAGGATGAGGATGTAAAAATGAAAGTCAATGCAGATGCTGAGGATGTGGAGAAAAAGCATGCTGAGCTCCTTGCCCTTCCTCCTCATGGTTCAGAAGTGTACATTGGTGGTATTACTCCAGATGTTTCTGAGTCAGATGTGAGGGAATTTTGTGCGACAATTGGGGAAGTTACAGAGGTAAATTATTTTCCTGTTCATTAGCTGTTCTTTATTGGTATCCCTAATCTTACTTGATGACATGCATGAAAATGTCAGGTAAGAATAATGAAAGGGAAGGACTCAACTCAGAACAAAGGATATGCATTTGTTACCTATAGAAACAAGGAATTGGCATCCAAGGCTATTAAAGAGCTCAACAACACTGAGCTAAAGGTCCGCAAAATGCTAATTTCCTTACTGTTTCCATACTCTTTTGTTGTCTCTCATCTTTCCTACTTTAGTCTATCTTTTGTTAAACAGTTTACAGCCCTGAAGTGCATTTTTGTTAGTGAATGAAAATTCATCTATTTGCTTGTTTCCAACTCTTTGAATTCTCTAACACAACTGTTTTCTGTATCAGGGAAAAAGGGTAAAATGTTCTCCAGCTCAAGCTAAGCATCGGTTGTTCATTGGTAATGTTCCTAGAAACTGGGGTGAGGAAGATATGAGGACAGCTGTAACAAAAGTAGGTCCTGGGGTTATTACTATTGAGTTGGTGAAGGTAAGACACCTGGCTATTTTCCAACATACGTATGTTAGTCCATTTTCTCAACCTCTTGGTACAGTTCTTTATTGTCATTAGTTGTACATTTGCAGCTCCATGTTAGTCGACTCTTCCACGTATATCCTGTTATTCATGGAAAGAAGATTTAAGTCTTCCCTCTTCTCAAAATAAAAAAAGGCTAAATGAATTAAGTTCTTCCATATATATATTGCAAGAAAAGACAGTCTTAAGTTGCTTTAATTTTTTTTTTCTAATTCCTATGATACAGGATCCTCAGAACTCCGGTAGAAATCGTGGATTTGCTTTTATAGAATATTACAATCATGCATGTGCAGAGTATTCAAGACAAAAGATGTCAAATTCAGACTTTAAGCTTGATGATAATGCACCAACTGTTAGCTGGGCAGATCCTAAAAATGCTGAAACTGCTGCTTCTTCTCAGGTTCTACTTTTAGAACTCTTGCAAATTTTATCTTTCCTTCCATGCAAACTAATGTGCTGAAAGGTGCTTTCTTAAGATAATCCGGTGATTCCTATTCAGCATAATTTTTCTGTGCTCTGAACATTTTATCTCCTGCTCCACTCCCCTTTCTCCCACCTGCAAAACAAAAAGGACCATGAAATCAAAAGAAACATTGCTGGAGTTCCAACTGATTAACATTCAGTGCCGTTGAATTTAACAGTATGTATTCTTGCTTTGCTTTAGGGATTGCATCTGGGGTATCTTAGTGTAAGTTGGATTACTACCAAGTAGCTATATTTCCTTGAGAATGGTTTATTGTTTGGTGCATAAAACACTGGCCATTATTGTCCAGCTTAGTTGATTGACATATGTCTGAAGATGTGGAATTATAATGTATGCATCTTTTGACTCCTTTGGAACTCTATAGGTTAAAGCAGTGTATGTGAAGAACTTGCCCAAAAACATTAATCAGGACAAGCTAAAAGAGTTGTTTGAACATCACGGGAAAATTACAAAAGTAGTTCTTCCTCCAGCTAAACCAGGGCAAGAACAGAGCAGATATGGCTTTGTTCACTTTGCTGAGAGGTCAAGTGCTATGAAGGCTCTGAAGAACACTGAGAAATATGAGATAGATGGTATATCTGTTTCCCACTTCTTTCTTTGGGTTGGAGATCACTACATACAACAAAATGCATGCTGACACTGATGCATTGCTGCTCTTATTGGATCAGGAAAAATTCTTGAGTGCTCACTTGCAAAGCCTCAGGTAGATCAGAAATCTTCAGGAGGATCAAGCTCACAAAAGGGAGCCACACTTCCAACTTACCCTCCTCGTATTGGCTATGGCATGATGGGAGCTCCCTATGGTGCTCTAGGTGCAGGATATGGTGGTCCAGGTGTTGGCCAAGTAAGAGCTTTTTCATATTTTTGATGGTGAATGTTTGCCTTTGCAGTTGATTAGTAGCCTTTGCAAATCCTAGTCTTTTACTTGAGAATTTAAAACCAATTCTTTCTCAATACAACTTAGTATTTACTTTGCCTCAAATAAGTAGATCACTGTTCTTGGTAAATAATATCCAGTGATGGATGCTTACCCCCAACCCCAGAAAAAGGAAAAGAAAAAGAAATTTGTTGTTTGGATAATTTTGAGGTTTGTTTTTTTGTCCCCTTGGCTTTGGCATCACGTGATGTGTGGGTCATGCGCACATTACGGGTTCGAATCTTGCTGCATAAAAACTTGGTATTTAATTGAGGAAGTGTAGAGGCACGGGCCATTGTTCATTGAGTTTCAAACTGTGTGTTACTGGCCCTCAAGATTCCATTATTTAAAAAAAATCTCAAATAAGTTTCCCATTGATTTGTAGCTCATAAGAATCTGTTAATTCTTTTTTGTGGCAAGTTGTGCATGGCTTCTATTAATGGATATGAATAATCATCTAAACAATGTTGGTAATTGTGTCCAATATGTAGAGCAAAAACTCTGAGGAGATAACCTGTTTCCGATGTGTTAATGTTACATATCCAGGTGTTTTTTCCAAGACCGGAAATGCATATATTGCAAAGTTGCCTCTCCTCTCCTCTTCTGCTTATTAGTAGTATTATTTAGTAGGCGTGTTCTCTTATACTACTATTTCTTATTTCATTTACTTTGTATCTTTGCTATTTTGCTGGCATTTTTTCTTGCAATCATGCTTCGTAGACCTTCTGGAAAAAGCCTCTCTACCCCACAAAGGTAGGGGTAAGGTCTGATTACATCCTACCCTCCCCATACCCCACCTGTGGGATTACACTGGTCATGTTGTTGGTTGCAAAGTTGCAATATGTACTTCAAGATTTTCAGTGTGAATTAAATCTAAATAGATGAATCCACGGGCCTTCTGTTGTCATCCTCAAGTGTAGCTTGTGTTCAGGTAGATTTGTGAATCTGCTCTTTACTAACACTTGTTGCTGTCACTTCACAGCCAATGGTCTATGGAAGAGGAGCTACACCCGGTGGCTTGGCAATGATGCCGATGCTTTTACCTGATGGAAGGATTGGATATGTCCTGTAAGTACAACCTGTCTATTGCAATTGCTTTGGTAAGCGTGATAATGAATGGAAAAGTCCAAACCGATTTCATCATATAAAGGAAAACTAGTATCCAGGACCAAATATACTTATCAGTTCCTTATCAGGAGTCATGGCTGAAATTTAAAAAATGGAAGACCATTAATGCATATTATCTTTAAAAAGGTGCTTCTAAGAGAAAATACATGCAGCCCGTATATAGTGTTGGTGAACCTCTAATGAGCGTTAGATACTATAGTATCAGTCTATGTTTCTTGGACTCTTCAAAATCCGACATGGGTATGGCAACATTTTCGGAAAGTCCAAGCAACATAGGTATTAGTAATAGGTTGTTCAATTAGCTTCGCATATATATATATATATATACCTGGTGGAATAGTTCACAATCAGAAGTGCTTGTTCGCAAATGCTTCTTGGTTAGCTTATTTTCATTGTATTGTTTCTGATCTCTCTTTCCCATCCAGGCAACAACCAGGAGTTATGCATTCCCCACCTCCAACATCACGAGGGGGACATGGTGGCGGAGGAGGCTCAAGTGGTGGAAGGCGGGGTGACAGTGGTGGACGAGGGCGTTCCCGTTACAACCCATACTAGTTGTAAAAGCAGTGTTTTAAAGCACAATATTTGAGAGTAATCACTTTTGAGTATTTAAGTTATTTGACTTGTGTATCTGTAGCCTGTTTAAAGAATTTGACACTCATTTCTAATCTCCCTTTTACCTACTCTGTTAATGGTATCTTTCTCCTGTTAAAAGTATGTGCACATCACTGGGAGTTTTTTGACATCAAATTTCAGTTAGCACCTTTCCTTTCATTTTTTTTTTGGTAATACTGATCGATGCGGGTGAAATTTTTTGTGCACCTCAATCATATCGTGTTATTTTTCATTGATACTGAGTTCTTTTTTTGTTTTTACGAAAACATAAGATTGTGTTGTTTAATTTTCACCAACTTCATGAACCGCAAAGTCATAAGGCTGTAGTGTGATAACTATGATATGGAGATTTCGTGATGTTAGAATTATTTGGTGGATATACTCTTATTGACATATATTTAGATTGTTGGACTTAAAATTGTGTTTTCTTGTAAGACCTTTGATATCAGACACAAAAATAATACCACAATTATGGTTGAAACAATCACGAGGTTGCTTACATTGGAATCGAAAGTTCATGGGATAAAATAAGGCCTCATTTTACCCTCGAATTATTATCCCTTATCCTTATTATTCGGCTAATTTAGCAGCCTTTTGTTCAGTTTCTCGTGGAGTCAAATAATGGACCCCTTCAAGCATCAAACTAACTTAGGGCCAACAACACTTTCTCAAGATTGGGGTAAACGTTGCGTATACACCATGCACTGAATATATTGCTATTGTTGACAGAGGGATCAAAAAGGCAGAAATACTCGCAAATTATTGTTGACATAATCCTCTAACTACATTCGAAATGAAATGGAAACCTACACAAGAAACTAGTAGAGAACTTTTAGGAAACAAAATTTCAGACGTTAAACGAACTGTATGAAACCTAACACAACGGCAACAACTATCTGATGAATTTCGATCCGATACAGTTCCCATGACATCTTTTGAAGGATCCGAGCAACATACGTTACCAAAGGAGAGTCACCATCTATGTTGCTTGGATCCTCCAAAATTGTCTACGACACACTTTGAAGAATCTAAGCTACATAGGTCACCAGAGGAGAGTCATCAGCTATGTTGCTTGGATCCTGCAATGTGTCTACAGGGTGTGTGTGTCAGATCCAATATGGTTCCGATGACATCTTTTGAGGGATCCGAGCAACATAGGTCCCCAGAGGAGAGTCACCGGCTATGTTGCTTGGATCCCTACAAAATTGTCGACAGTGTGTGTGTCGGATCCAATATGGTTCCAATGACATCTTTTGAAGGATCCGAGCAACATAGGTCACCTGATGCAAGAATAACATATGCCTACAGGAAGGGTATACCAACCAGATCATAAACAATCTAATCTCAGTACCAACCAGATCATAAACAATCTAATCTCAGAAAGATAATAAAAACCAGAATATTAGAAGTACCTAATGGTCTCATTCAGTCCTCAGCTGGAATAGAACTTCTGCAAATTCAACTACAGCATTACCTAAAAAGTTATCTACATATAAAGGAAGAAAACACTTCCTACCCACTGAAGTTTAAGTCTTTAACGACAACTTAAAAGTTCTATAAATCGACAGCCAACATGATTAGAACCCTGTTCTTTATCATGCCTCCAAACTTTGACAACATCTAGTGATACATCTGAATCATCGGTTTCACTTTAACAACATGGACTACATCTGCAGCTCGGTCAAATGAAGACGTTTGAAGAAGGACCTTGTATTTGAGGCCCTGAAAGAGATGATTAGTCAGAAGTTAGTGGATAGTAGTTTTGAATATCAAGAAATAGTTGATGACAGATGAACCGAGAATATATATAAAAATATTCATTCAAGCATGGAATTTATAGCGATTCCATTCACCTGAGGTCGACGTCTCTAATAATCTGCAATGCAATGAAATGGATATAACTAATTTTGTTAGAGAATAACATAAATCATAGCCCAATCTTACTTCACAAATCCAGTAGCATTAAAGGAGCGTTTTGTTTTGGTCTCAAAGAAGTTGGATTCAATTGAACCCATATTCAAAACTATAGGCCGTCCCTGCATGTTACACAAACTCGTTTGTGTGTAAAGATTCGATACGAATGTGTATAAGTACTTCAATATAAGAACATGTAGTTGTCGCCAATTTTATAATAGCACACAGCTCCGAGCTTTCTTAGTCATAGAAACACAATCTTCCATGAAGTCCAACTGGGACTTGTAGTGAAAGCCAACATTTAGTGTCCGCAAGGACAAAAATTTAGACTGGTCCTATACGAGCCACGGAAGTAGAAATAGGGAACACTGAGTCACAGCAAGAGAAATAAGAGATTAGACGCGAATGAGTTGAGTGAGAGTCATCTAGAAACTTAAGCTCAAGACTCTAGCAGTTCCTATACTGTACTGAAAATGCAGGTTATAAACTAAAACAGAAAACTTGTGAGGATGAGGCAAGAATATGAAATGTATATTCGGTCTTACCAGAGAGAGAGAGAGAGAGAGAGAGAGAGAGAGATGTTTATAGAGGCATACTAACCTATAGAGCATGTCGAATGAATTCTCCAATGCCATAAAGACAAAGTTAACCTCGCAAAGCCAGACAGGTGCCAAGAAGAGAAATCATTGGCTGGATTCAGTTTTTTTGGGGGAAAAACAGGAATTAACATTTGAAATTATTATGGCTAATCAGAGCCTTGATAGGCTTACTTGGCTCGGTTACAAGATAAAATTACCCTATGCACTAACCTTGAGCACCTCTTAGAACTTACGGCTACTATGAGTCTAGTGTGGCATCGGGGATGCTTGATCACTGGCAGGAAGCCCATGAATTTGGTTGCTGATATTTACACCGTACTAAGACTTACCTTTGTATGCCTAACTTCATATCCATATTGGCTTGAACAAATGACAATGACGGGAGGCATTTACAGAGGACGACACAACATGGTATGTAGGTGACAATAGCTCATCTTATGCAATAGGGTCTTTATCAGTTCAAATACCACCATAATGACTGCATAGTAGCACAACTTTCAACTCCAGGACCAGCCCGTCAAGCCAGTTAGTGGTTCTGAACACTTGTCTGCTCCTGACTCCATTTCTTTTGGGAAATTGAAAAAGGATGACTTAGAAGGATTCGTCAACCTTGGAAAACAGGTAAAACTCGAGACTAGCTACAATTCACATTTCATGTTTCCGGTGTCTGGGGAACAATGTAGTCAATTCCTGAATCTCTCGTAGATACTGTTCTATCCAACATATCAATACCTTTCCTGAAACTAAGAAGACGCTTACACACTGCCTTTATATCCCTATCATTGCCTAATTAGAATCTACGGCTGCCAAAAAACTGTTCTTCCTCTGCAAGTACAGTGTATAAGGTCACCTATTTCTCACCAATGCCAGCACCCTCAGGTGTGGAACTACATTTGGCTGGGGGCAGTTACCTTACAAAATTTTATATGTTTTATAAGACCTTGCATCCCTCTCAAGGCATTTGTTTACAGTAAAGATTAATTATGATAAAAAATCCTAAAATTTATATAATTGAGGAGGACAATTGCCAATCTAAAGTTTTAGCCTTAAAAAGATACAGGTGTTGCAGGAATTTGAACGTGGTTGTGGAGGAAATTAAGTCTTAACTGAGGTCATACGATCAATATTTAAGTGGGATTCACAATCTAAGATACATATGGATAAGAGAAACCTAGCAGTATAGAGATGAAGTTAAAATGAAACTTCAATTTTCAAAAACTGGCTGTTCAAGAGATCTAGTGAAATAGAAATTGACTTTAAACCGACAAAAATGCACTTAGCTATCATACTATTTTAAAATCAACAACTTCCTCGAACATCCTTAAAGATTGAGTACACATCCATTACAGGTCCTTTCTTGGACATGCCATGCTGTTATAGTTACTACAGAATATAATGGAACTAAAACATATATAAACAGTTCATGATTTCAGTCAAGCAAAGATATTCTTAAGTTCAACCTCATGACTAGAAGAATGAACAATCTAACAGAAAAGGATAGTACCTTTGTCACAAATTTTTCAGGAAAAGACTGAAAGGTCCTGCGGTGGATCAATCCAAATGCTCTCGAAAGGATCTTGCTCTCCCCAATCGTAACACTGCTTTCGCGGGTAGTATCTGTCATGATCAACGGAATAGGATATGCAACGCCTTCCATAAAAACGAACTTTAGAAAAATAAATACTATTTCTCATCACCCCAAGAATATCTATCTTCGCTTGGGATGAAAGGAAACTCGCAAAAAGCGTCAAACCACCTAAAGTTTGCATCTCCACCCAAATTTTATTTATTTGGTCCAACTTATATATCACCGGATTTGCAGTAGAGCAAGTGTATATCACATAGATATCTCCATTGTGCTCTGCCATGAATTTTCCTTTCCACCAATTTTTGACGAAAAAGTTCTCGGGGCATCTGGGAGGTGGAACCACACGAACAAGCCAAGTTTGTTCTTCTGGATCATACACTCCCAACCAGCCAGTAAGACTCAGACAATAAAAGAGACCGTTGCAGAAAACTAACTTATTCCAAATGCTGCTAACAAATGGCAAACGGTTTTGGTAATTGGCAGTTGTCCATTCAGTTGCCCCTGGGTGACATGTGCTAATTGCAACCAAAGTGGGGCTGACATGCTTGACTGTGAAAACAATACAGTTAGGAGATGTCGGAGCTGCAGAAAAAGCAACTATCTGGTATGTTAATTCTAGACTTGGCAAATTGATCACGTTCTTCGTATATGGATTGAAGAAAAACACGCCCAAAGTTCTGGGTTTGTATAGCAGCAACCAGCCATCATTCGCATAACAAAGCCTAGAGCCACGTAACTCTGGTAGCTCAACTGAATAAGTTTGCCTCACAGAAGGGTCATAGAATTCAACCAAGTCACCGACTTTCGGGAAAAACATAAGCCAAGGTGGTTTATTCGCAACTCGCACAGAAATGGAGGCAGCAAGCCATTGCTTGCAAACAGCAGAAGCACGGATGTTTTCCTTCAAGTTTAACCGGGAGAGAATCTGTTCTAGAATTTCATTTGGTACACGAAACAATGTGAGTTGTTCATCAGATTTTTCATGCTCCTCAGTTGAAGTACCACCATTATTTGGAGCTGTCGCAGCTAATCTAGAAATATAAAAGTCATCATTAGTTTCAAAAATGGATAGTGAAAAAAAGGTAAATGTTGATACCGAATCCTTAAAGTTAACGTTATGCACAAAATATAATGTACACATTACCTCCACTTCCACCCCCACCCCCTTCTCCCAAATTCACTGAAAAATAAAAAGGAAACAAGAATAGAATCCAAATGTATCACCACGTGTAAACATGTCAGATGAGACAGATCCCTTAAGAGCCCTAGCAAAATTTATATACATGATTCGTAACCAAATAATGATAATTACAGTTGGCTTTCAGCATTAAATCCAAACCTTTCTGCTTTTAGAGTAACTCCTCACACGCAAAGGACAACATGAAAGACGACAAATCCAAAATCCGATAGATACAGTTGAACTATAGCATCAAAGACCAAAACATTCTGCCTTTAGCTTTTAGAGTAACTTCTCACACGAAAACGACAACATCAAAAGACGACAAAATATATCCTTAATCAGATAATTACCTTACAGGTGACTTTCGGCATTAAAATCCAAAACATTCTGCTTTCTTTCTCGCACACAAAAGGACAACATCAAAGGCGACATAACATTAAAGACGACAAAGACATATATCCTTAATCAAGTAATTTCAGGTGACTTCTTTTTAAAAAAAATAAAACATTCTGCTTTTTTTCTCGCACGCAAAGGAAAACATCGTTACTGGTGGCTTTCAGCATTGAATCCAAAAATACTGCTTTTAGAGTAACATCTCACACGCAAAGGACAACATCAAATACGACAAAGAACATATCCTTAATCAGGTAATTACAGGTGACTTTCAGCATTAAAATCCAAAACATTCTGCTTTTTTTTTCCGCACGCAAAGGACAACATCAAAGGAGACATCATTACTGGTGGCTTTCAGCATTGAATCCAAAAATTAACACGCAAAGGACAACATCAAAGACGACAAAGGCATATCATAATCAGGTGATTACAGGTGACTTTCAGCATCAAAATTAAAAACATTCTGCTTTTTTTCTCCCGCGCAAAGGGCAACATCAAAGACGACAAATCCTAAACTAGTTACAGGTGGTTTTCCGCGCAAAGGACAACATCAAAGCCGACATATCCTAAATCATTCAATAAACTGGACATACATTAAGCTGATTAACTGTCAGAACAACACCGAAACACTTGACTTTCTGTATATGCAGTTATTTTCCAACTAGACGCAACCGTTATAAACGGTTTTGATCCGAGTAACAACACAAGTCATCAATCATCATCAACACCACATATGTCCATTCCCTAACGTTAAAAAGAATCACAGATATGTTATGCAAAGTGACATGAATTGGGAACATGTTCAGATTAACAGATTGAATTGAAGTATAAAATGGTTAACAAATAGACATCCTTATATGCCCAGGTAAGCAGATCAAGTGAGAAATTGATAAACCCCTAATTGGGCATCCACCAAAAGTGTCAAAATTCACCTCAAGCACAAGAAAACCAAGAGAACACCACATAAACAAGCACTCAGCATACAACTAAATCTGCTCTTTTCACTTCAAATCAACTTCTTTTCCACCTTTTCGTTCTTGCAGAACTTTGGTTTTGGGGTTGGGGTTTGGGAATTCTTTAAACTCAATCACTTGAAAAAAAAAGACCACATCTTTCAACTCTTATCTAAGAAATCAAAACTCGGATCCACCCCACAAAAAACATGAATCACAAGCTAGATCAAAAACCCATATAAAATTCATTAAAATTCAAGTCTTTTCAATCAAATTCAACTCAAGAAACACACACACACACAAAAACAAAAAAGAAGGTTAAAAAAACAAGAAAACACACATAAAACTTCATAAAGCTGAAAACTTAGAAGGACTTACAGCTTCATCTTTCTTCGTTTCCTTCCAGCCATGGCTGCAAGAACTCAGTTTTTTCGGGCGTTTCTATCTAAGTTAAAGCAGTATATGTTTTTCAGTGTGCGATACAAAAAAGAGAGGAAAATATGCAAAAGAGGATTATAAAGCTGGAGAAAATGGCAACTGGCAACTGGCAAAGACTGTTGTCAACTGATCAGTACGTGAGAGTTACCACCCACACGTGTTGTTCAAAGGGCTTCCTTTTTTTATTCATTATTTTTATTATTTTTTAATTAATAGTTTTTAAGTTCAAAATACAAACAATCTCTAAAAAAAGACGACCTCATCATCTCCATTCCGTAGCAACTACGAGACCATTTCAAGAATGTTTTTCACAATCCAACATAAATGACCGACCGTAGAACCTTGTTTATAGTTGAGTATTTATAATCTCAAATTTTAAATTTTATATATGAGTTTCTAAAATGATCTCAAATTAACGTAAAATAATAACTGAGGTCACAATCAACTATTTATATACGTGTTCTGTGATTTTTAATACAAATTTAAAGTACGAATAAAAGTTAATGATTCCGTAAACTCATAATTTATTTAAAGATTAGATTCGCCTCTGACTAAGTTTAAGAGCTACTTGCCAGCGGAAGGAAAGGAAGAAGCAAAAGCTTTCGCGTATAAGTCACTCACATTATTAGTACTTAACCTAAGATCGAAAGTCCACGCGAGTCAGGTTAAATTAACCAAAAAGACACCCTTTTTTAAGTACCGTCAATAGAATTTTATATTTTAAAAATAAAAAAATAAACGTAACTGGTATAAAAAATTATTACTTTATAGTATATATCACTAAACTCATAAGTATAAATTGGTGATATGGTTAAAAAAGTATTTAAAATTTTGATTTCTTTTTTACGCTAATATTATATATAATTATTATTATGATGATGATGATGATGTTATATAGTGTTTAGACATGATTTAACATTGAGTTAATTAGGAAATTGTGACAGAATAATAGGAAATTGTGTCTGATTATTGGTTTAATTAAATTCACAGAACATGGCCACTTTTTTTAGGAAATTTTCAAATGGAACCTAAAATGGATTTTGTGTACTTACAATTTTTTTTTAAAAAAAAAATAGATCATTACAGCTATCTAATGTTTTATACATTATTGGTTAAAATAGTAGTAATAATTAGCTTAGATTTTTTTTGTTATCCAATTTTCTCACTAATGATTTAAATTTGTGTCGTGTAAAGCTCATTGAAAGAGAAAGCGGCTTTTTAAAGGGATTTTTTTATACCCTAACTTAAATCCAAGATATTTGATTAAGCCAGAAAGAATTTTATCCATCACACCAACCATTCTTGTTCAACATTTTAATTTTAAGATTATGTCATTGATTGCAAAAATAACTCCCTAATCTATTTAGTTGAACCTAACAAGTGTATGGTACATTGTTTGATAAAGTTTTGAAAATGGATTTTGTGTACTTACAATTTTTTTTCCCCAAAATGAAATATTTACTGTTGTTGATTTGAAATTGTAGTATTAAATAGTTTGAGTTAAAATAATAATAGTGGTAGTACTCATTATGATAAAATTAATTAAAATTAGTTGGCTAGTTGTCTTTTAAAAAATAATTAATGACCATCTTTGTTTGGAAATTCTCAAACTGGAAACTAACTTATTGGATTCTGTGTACTTGCAAGTTTAAATGGATTATTAATGATATCTAATGTTTGCTACATTTTTGGATAAAACTTAAGAATTGCAATATTAAATGGTTTGAGTTTAAACTAATACTAGGACTCATTTTACTTTCAATTAATTGTACTTAGTTGGACTTTAAAAATTAATTAGTGTTATTGATTATAAAATAACTCTGATCTATTTTCCGACATCAATATGGATAATTGGATTTGGAATATGAAGGTTAAATTATTTAATTTTCGATATCAATTTGGATGGAAAAATGTGTGTTAGTTCATAGATACTTTAACGTTTGGGATCACAAGACAAAAGTTTGGAATGTTTCAGAGTTTTCGGTGTACATTAGTTCTTAGATTATTTTGTCAGGATTGACGTTGCTTTTTTGGCGTTTGGAGTCGCAAAATTAGAATGTACGATTTGTATGAGTTTTCAGTGTGTGTCAATCCATAGATTCTTTAAAATTCATCCTACCAACTCCGTTGGACCCCAAATTTGATGGGTCCATCTGAAATGACCTGATAACTAATATTCATTGCTTTGATATGACTATTGATGTTTTTTTGTGTGTGTGTTTTGGGGTTAAGAAACAAGAATTCAAGGTTATTAGAGTTTTCTATGTGTGTTAGTTAGTTCATAGATTTTTTTATATTTGTTCGACTGACTTTGTTGGACTTTAAACTTGATAGGTCCATCTGAAATATCCTAGTAAACACTACTCATTACTTTGTCAGGACTTACATCGCTTTTTGAGCTTTTGAGGTCGTGAAATAAGAGTGAATGATTTTTAGGAGTTCTCGATGTGTGTGTGTCAACCCATAAATTTTTTAAAATTCGTACCACAAACTCCGTTGGGCCTCAAATGTGATAGGTCCATTCGAAACGACCTGATGACTAATACTCATTGCTTATATATAACTAGCTGCTCATTTTTTAGCATTTAGGAGTCACAAAACAAGAATCAAGATTTTTAGAAGTTTACGGTGTGTATTAGTCCATAAATTTTTTAAAATTTATTCGATCGACCCCGTTAGGCTGCAAACTTGGTCAGTGCATCAAAAACGGTATGGTGACCAATATTTATTGCTTTGTTAGGAATGACATCGCTTTTTTGGCATTAGAGGCCATGAAATCAGAATGCATGATTTTTTTCATAAGTTTTTGGTGTGTATTAGATCATAGATTGTTTGAAATTCGTTCTACAAACTCTGTTGGGTCTCAAATTTGATGAGTTCACCCGAGATGACCTGATGACTAATACTTATTTCTTTGATATGACAGGCGATGCTTTTTGGCATTTGGGGTTGTAAGAATTTGGCATTTTTAGAGTTTTCAGTGAGTATTAATAGTCCATAGATTTTTTTAGATTCATTCGTCCGACTCTGTTGGGCTCCAAATTTGGTCGGTCTGGCTTGGTGACCAACACTTATTTCTTTGTCGGGACTGACATTGCTTTTTGCAATTTGGGGGTTGCAAAATCGAAATGCATGATTTTAGAAGATCTCAGTGTGTTTTTTGAAATTCACTCTACCAATTTTGTTGGACTTCAAATTTAATAGGTCCATCTGATACGGTTTGATAACTAGTACTCATTGTTTTTATATGTTAGGTGATGTTTTTTAGCATTTGGGGCTCACAAAATAAGAATTTAGAAATTTTTCAAATTTTTCGGTGTTAGTACATAAGTTTTTTGAAATTCATTCGACCTACTCCGTTGGAATTTAAACTAGGTGGGTCCATTTGAAATGACCTAGTGACAAATATTCATAGCTATGTTAGGACAGATGTTGCTTTTCTTAGCGTTAGGGGTCGCGAAATTAGAATGCATGATTTTTAGGAGTTTTCGTTGTATCTTACTCCATAGATTTTTTTATATTTATTCTACCAATTCCATTAGGCTCCAAATTTGATGTGTAAATACGAAATGACTTGATGACTAATACTCATTTACTCAATATGGCAGGAGAAGGTTTTTTTAATATTTGGGGTCACAAAACAAGAATTCAAGATTTCTAAGAGTTTTAGGTGTGTGTTAGTCCATAAATTTTTTTGAAATTTATTCGTCCGACTCCGTTGGACTCCAAACTTGGTGGGTCTATCCAAAATGGCCTGATGAACAATACTCATTGCTTTGTTAGTGCTTATGTCGCTTTTAGGGTGTTTGGATCATGAAATCAGAACACATGATTTTTAGGAGTTTTCGATGTGTGTTAATCAATAAATTTTTTGAAATTCGTTCTACCAACTTTGTTGGGTCCTAAATTTGACGGGTCAATCTGAAACTACTCGATAACTAATACTCATTTTTTCAATATGACTGACAACTCTTTTTATGGCATTTAGGGGTCATAAAATAAGTTTGGAGCTCAACAGAGTCTGTCGAACAAATTTTGAAAAATCTATGGACTAACATACACCAAAAATTCTAAATTCTTATTTTATGACTCCCAAAAGTCAAAAACAATGTTGTTAATCATAATAAAGCAATCAGAATTAGTCACCAAGTCATTTTGGATGGATCCATTAAATTTGGGCCCAACGGAGTTGGTAGAACCAATTTTAAAAAATCTATGGACTACTACACATCGAAAGCTCCTAAAAATTATGCATTTTGATTTAGTGATCCCAAATGCCAAAAAAAGTAACATCAGGCCTGACAAAAAAGTGAATATTTATCACCAAACTATTTCAAATGGATTTACCTAATTTGAATCTCAATGGAGTCGGTCGAACTAAAATTTAAAAATTTATTTACTAACCAACACCGAAAAATCTGAAAAATCTTAAATTTTGTTTTGAGCCCCGAACGCCAAAAAAGCGTCGGTTATCATATTGAAACAATGAGTATTAGTCATCGGGTCATTTTAAATGGACCCATCAAATTCGGGACCTAACAGAATTGTTAGAACGAATTTCAAAAAATTTGTGGAGTAACACATACTGAGTATTCTGATTTCATAATCCTAAACACCAAAAAACAACGTCAGTCTTGATAAAATAATGAATATTGATCATCAGGTCATTTCGAATAAACCCACCAAGTTTAGATTCCAAAAGAGTCAGTCGAATAAAAAATTAAAAATCTATAGATTAATACATATCAAAAACTCTAAAAATCTAGAATTCTTTTTTTGTGACACCCAAATGCCAAAAAGTATCTCCAGTCATATCGAAGCAACGCGTAATAGTCATCAAATCGTTTTGCATAGACTTATCAAATTTGTGGCTTAGTGAACAATACTCATTGCTTTTTCGAGACTGACGTCACTTTTTTGGCGCTTGGGGTCGCGAAACCAGAATGTATGATTTTTAGAAGCTTTCAGTGTATATTAGTCCATAGGTTTTATCAAATTCGTTCTATCAGCTCTGTGGGGCTCTAAACTTTGTGGGTCCATCTAAAGCGATTTAGTGATCAATACTCGTTACTTTGTCAGGGCTTGTGTTCCTTTCGGGTATTTAGGATCGCGAAATCAGAATGCATGATTTTTAGAGTTTTCGGTGTGTATTAATCCACAATTTTTTGAAATTCGTTCTACCAACTCCATTGGCCTCAAATTTAATGGGTCTATCTGAAATGATTTGATGACTAATACTCGTTCCTTTGATATGACTAGTGATGGTTTTTGGGTGTTTATGGGTCACAAAATAAGAATTCAAGATTTTAAGAGTTTTTTAGTATGTGTTAGTATATAGATTCTTCAAAATTTGTTTAACTGATTATGTTGGGCTCTAAACTTGATGGATCCATTTGAAAAGTTCTGTTGGGCTCCAAATTTGATGGGTCTATCCAAAACAACATGATGACTAATGCTAATTGCTTTGATATGATAGGCAACACTTTTTTGGCATTTGGGGTTTATAAAACAAGAATTCAAGATTTTTCAGAGTTTTTCGATGTGTCTCAGTACATAGATTTTTTAAAATTCATTCGACCAAATTCATTAGGATACAAATTTAATGACTCCATGTAAATAATCTGGTGACAAATCTTCATTGTTTTGTCATGACTGACATCACTTTTTCGGTATTTTGGGTCACAAAATTATAATTCTAAATTTTTTAGAAGCTTTCGATGTGTGTTAGTCAATAGATTTTTTTGAAATTTATCTGACTAGCTCTATTGAGCCTCAAGCTTGGCAGGTCCATCTGAAACAAAATGATGACCAATACTCATTATTTTATCATGTCTAACGTCACTTTTTTAACGTTTTAAGGTAACAAAACAGGAATTTAAGATTTTTCAGAGTTTTTGATGGATGCATTCAAGAAAAAAAAATACTATGAGACTTTATTAGTATATTGCCTCCTTAGAAAAAATTCAGGAGAAGTAGAATCTCATTGAATCAATACTTATAAAAAGTATTGAGACTTGATTAAATTTGAATTTACACCTAAAAATTCATATTTTGTGTGTGTGTGGGGGGGGGGGGGGACGGGGGGGAGGGCAAACGCAACTATGTGCTCAATAGGGTACAAAATCAAAATTTTTAATTAAAAATAAAGAAGTACTTATCATTCTACCACACTTTATAAGTGTTATTTAACATCTTGTTAGTGAAACTCTAACCACTACATTAAAAGGGAAAATAAAAAGAAAGAAAGCAGAACTAAACATGACTAGTTTGATGTAACTACTGAAAATAGTGATGCCCAAAACTTGAGAAAAGAAGCCCACAATTAAGGACCTAAGCCTTAAGATGCATCAATTGGCTGAACTTGGGCTAAAGGGATCTATTTGACTACTTGTTGCTCAATAAAGCCCATTAAGTGATCTCATCATTCAATACATATTCTCAATGTCATCATTATCCAGTACTTGTCAATGACTATGAGACTTTAAAAAAAAAAAAAAATGAGAAGGACCTACACCTTATTAAACTCCAAGTATATTTGAGATCACTTTGTCAGATTGAATGTAAAAGAAGTCTAATAATACTGGTGATTTAGTTCGTAGCAGTTCAAGTACATGTAAAACTTATATTGGTATGTTGTTATTGACGAACAATATTGTCATCATTTCAATTTACGTGGCATAATTTGATTAAGAGTCTATTTTAGTTGATTTATTTTAAGTGATACAACAAATATCCAAATATCAAATCCGACTTCTACATACTTCCCACAAACTAGATGAAGCTCGGCTTTTAAGCATAAGCCATTAAGTTGGGAATCCCAACTTTTGATTTTTGACTTTTTTTTTAATTATTATATTAACTTAAAATCAAGTGCTTTAAAATATTTTTTTTTACCTTGTCCAAGAGTTTTATGTGACTGTAAAAAAAAAGATGCATAAGGAGTAAATGAGAAATTTATTATTCTCAGAATATAAAAAGGTACCATTCTTTTTTAAATAAACTAATAATAGTGTCCCTTTATTGTATGCACATCCACAAAAGATGATAGTCATTTTCATTATGGTGTAATTTTTGGTTCTTGAGCAGAACCATTTGATAGTTTTCTACATAAATAAATGTAATTATGTTGAATAGAATAAATAATGAAATAGTTAATATTTTATATGATCACTTTATAAATAAGTTAATTCTCGATGACTTTCGGTCGTTAAAGATATTTTTTGTTTCTCGCAAGAATAGATCCTCGTCGAAAAAATAAAAGACTGTTTCTTTATATATAAGAATAGAAATCGAATTCAGAATTGAATCTGAGGTTCTCAAATCCACCTTCAGAGTTGGACAAGCTAATAGTGGACTTTGAATGTTGTTTGGGGGGAAGGGGGGAGGTGGGGGGGGGAGGGGGGGATTGTATTTTTATTATTTTTTTCGTTTTGTCAAATTGAAAGTTACTAAACCAAGCCTTTCACCACTTGCCCAAACCATTCCCCCTAGCAACCAAGGAGTTGTCACTATCTAGCTCAAGACCTTTTTGTTTGTGTGCTAAAAGCAAAAAAAGTCAGCAGCATGCTTGTCATATTAAATTCCTTAAACAACAAACCACAATCTGCTCATTGAGAAAGACTATTTTTGACTGTTGGGGTCATGTTTCATTGACTACATTCACAAACAGGACCAAAGCCACAACCTTTTTTTTATATGTCCGGATCTAAATTGTGCTAACCTCAACTAATTTCATGAGGTATCTACTGTATCAAATAACTCTGTCCATTAAATTTGAACAGATAAGAATAAATCACCTAATGCACCAAGCCACAACATTTCCCTGCTATTCTCCTATGTTGTGTGGATTCATCATCTTTCTAAACATATTCGTATTCGAAGAGAGTAGTAAAAGTGTAATACTTCCTGCAAATTGTTCAAATACGCTAAAATTTACCAAAAAATCAAATACGGAACTCTGTCGGATACTTCCACGTAATCCTTTTGTATACGTGGAAGTACCCATAAACGAGTCCGAGCAACATAGCTACATTTAAACAGATTCAGCAGTAAATGATCACACAATGAATTCATTGCCATTTCAAATTACAAACTTGCAGATCAAACAGACAATATTATGCAAGAATCCTAGTTAGATACCTGATTGATTTTCTTTTTTTTTTTCTCCAACAGCTCAAGAAAATGATGATACTAATTATACTAGTACAAATCCTGAAAGAATTGCAGTTAGTGAAAGCACACAAAAATGAGCAAAATAAACAAACAGAATGGTTAACTTACATAGTTAACAACAAATTGGACATTGGATCAAACCATTCTCATTGCACTCTCCACATTTGACAGTACTCTTCCCATCCTTAGCCAACATTTTTCGACTTCCATTGCAGTCCATACACATCACGAACCGGATCCCTGCGCAGCCATCGCAGGCGGCCGCCGCCCTCGGGATCCCATCAAGTAAAATTCCCAATTTGCCCTCCTCCTCTAACTTCAACATTTCATCAGCCCCACCAATCAACCTCCCTTTTACAAATACTAATGGAACTGTCACCTCTTTTTTGCCCATTAGTTCTCTTAGTTCCTCCTTATACCCCGAATGCATCGATATATCGCGCTCAAACACCAGAGTATCATTCGATTCGAGTATTGCTCTAGCAGTGTTGCAATCCTCAAATGTCTTCCTAATACCCCTCAGTGTAGTTGTGTATATTACAACTGCATTTTCACCACCCGGAGGGCATTTTTTCTCGAATAATTCGAGCATGGTCTCTGCCTCCTGCGAATTTCTAGCTTTTCGCGAAAGTGGTGTTGCAGACACCATTTTCTTGATCTGTACTTCTTCTTCGGACAGCTCTTTCTCGAAAGCTTCCACGAGCTGTGGATCGAACAACGGGCTTAAACTCCTCCTCCTCGTCGAAACCACAACAGAATCAACCCTCACACTATCACATTTCAGCTCATTCGGGCTCCCCTTCTTCAAAAAATTCAATCTTGGTGACGTTTTCCATGGACTCTGCTGCAATTTACTCTCTTTCAACACAGTTTTGGGACTAAAATCAACCCCATTAGCACCATTAGCCCTTCCCTTATTCTCTTTACCACCAAATTTCTTGTATTTTCGCGGTGAGCTCATCTGATTCAAGAACTTCAACGGGCTACGAGCATCAATATCGCCAAATCCACGAAGGAAAGCTCGAGATTTCGGGCTAATTTTGGAATTTTGAACAACAACTTCTTCATCAAGACCTTCCATGAGCTCCCAAGCATTAATAACTTCATGAGATTCTTCGCGGGGTGGCGATTTCTTGACTTCTCTAACACATTCCTTGATGCAGGGAAGCGGGTTTCGTGTAAAGTTTCCATCTTTTTCAAGATTCAATACACCATAAGTGCTTGAAGTTAAGGACACAACATGATGAGTGTAATCATCATCATTTTTGCTCAAAGTTTCTTGCTTGAATTCGTTTCTGAAGAGTTTGGATGATACACAACCCATTGATTGGGAGTAGGGTAGGGGGGGATATGGGGGTTGGGTGGGTGGATTTTTCAGACAAGGATTTGCATTTGGTTTTGGTTGGGTTTTGAAGGTGATGATGATGATGAAAGTGGGAAATTTTCAGTTTTAAAAAAATAATAATAATAACATCAACGGTTATCACTGTCCTTACAACGGGCCCCAACGGTCGAAAATTCGAATGAAACCTGTCGGGGTAAATTTTTGTAAGAAACCCTTCAATTTCGCCTTAATGCATCTTTCATGTCTCAACATTTTATCGATTTTAGGAGAAAAAACTCAAATATGTCATCTTCCTTCCCAACTTCTTGGCTTCTCAGTTGAGAATCTCGAGAACCTTTTCGAGCATCTGTCTTCGCAGGGTAATTAAAAAACAAAGGAGTATTAAATTCTTTTGCTATCTTCCATTCCATTGTTCTGATCGAGCTAATATCCCTTCCGAAAGACCAAGCCATAATAAGATGAACTATTAGAAATCGTCTATATATGTCATGTCACTCGTTAACAGTTGAGCATAAAAATAACACTTTCATGATACATTTAGCCTTTTCATACCGCTAACAACTAACAACCCACGAATATGATTTTATAGGCTAAATTTCTTATTTTGAAATACCAGATATGCCACGTGTCGTCCAATTAAACCACCCACATTACGTAACCCATTCCATATATTTTAGCACATCCTCTTTATCGGTTACACACTGCATCTTGTTCGTGAAAATTAAATTTTGATACCGTTTATTAGGATCCAAAACGTTTATTATTATATCAAACGTTATATTTAATAATAAGGAAATAACTTTATTTTATTACCAAACTCATCATAAAAACATTATGTTTCGTCATAATTTTAATTCAAACTATTATCAACCTATCATGTGAGCTTCATCATAGACGGAATATTGAAATACCAACCATTAATGGAAACTTACCCATTTAATTTATGGAGATATAAATAGGCCTCGTGAATTTGAAGGCTCTTTGGGAAAAGTTATTTAATTTATAGCCTAAACTTTATAGGTGACCTCGAGCTAGTTAAGATTTGCCTTGACATTATAAAAGTCAACATTCTTCGAAGCATAGGGACAAGTAGATTAATGCTTATGACAAGGGACAAAAAAGTTGTCAATTATCAAGAATGTTGTTACTTAAAATGTCATTAAATCGACAACTACACTCCCAAACAATAATGGACCTTCATTATGGATACCATATTTAAAATCTCTTTTAGAAATTATGAGTGCCAAATGAGCAGGGCAGATTAATTTGGACGAATTAGAATAAATTAAATTAATAAATAGACGGGTAATTAATTCGTTAAAATGTATTTGGGTTGAGGTGAGGTAGGTCAAGATGAGCTAGGTGATGGATCATGCCTTAATACTCCTAACTTTTATCAAGTTTTAGCTGGCATTTGATCATAGATTTTGGATCAGATTTTAAAGATTTATCTTTAATATATATTTGACCATGAAATTTAATCAAAATTTGAAAATCCGATCTTCAAATATTTTCAAGTTAACAAAAATGGCTCAGCCTAGTTGTTGAGTTTTGAGACTTCCATTCAAAAACTTTTAAAGTAGAATGAACGTTCACACACAACTTCAAATTTCAAATCTCGCAATTTGAAAAACTCAAATCTATTTAATTATCTAATAATTTTTTTATTTATTTATTATAATTATATATAACACATCAAATCAACTACATATTTAACTTAAATTAGTTCAAACTTTTAGATAAACTAAATTGAAGGGGGGTAAAATGACCTTTTACTTCCCTTTCTTTTATCTTACTATCAATACCTCTCAAACGGAGGACTTGAACAAAAGTGAATTTGGGCCAAGGAAAGTAAGAAGTTATTCTGGGCTTTTCGACTGGCCCGAGCCCAGTCCAACAAGTTAGACTTCAAACAAAAGGCCCAACTTTTGTTTGCTCCAAGTGAAAACGAAGCCTCTTTTGTAATAGGCAAGCCCGTTTCTTATTCAAAACTAATTCCAAAATCTCCTTTCAATTGTAAGATGAATACGTTATCGTTATTCAAAAAATAAACGTGCAGAATGAAAACGATATCAATAAAGTACTGTCCACACGCACTTCCACCAAACGTCTATAATCAAATAGTAGCAGCAAAATCAGAACTTTTTCTCTTAAAAAGAGTACTAATACTCTTCTGTTTCGCTTTACGTGATACTATTTCAAAAAATATCATATGTTATACATAAAAATTTTACTTTAATTTTTTTTTAAAATAAACTTTTTTTTTATGATCATGTATATTTAGATACAAGTTTTAAAAAAATCGTAATCACATAAATATAATATTATGACATATTTAAATTTATGAGTTAGCTTCTTGAAATTTATGATTATCAAATTTGTGTGGCGGCTTTAGTACACAGTTTGTGAACAGATAGTGACAGCTAAGAATTAAACAAGGTCAAGGAATTCCAATGTGGTGTGCCCTAATAGTGCTTTATTACTTTAATTTCCAATTATTTATCATAATTTTTAAAAATAATTATTTTAAAGTTTTATTTTTAAAATAAAAATAAAAATTAAATAATTTTAAGAATAATTTTAATTAATATTTTTTTATGAAACATAAAAAAAAACACGTCAAATAATTTGAGAACGCGAAAAATACTAATTTTCACCTTTGCTTTTTGAGTAGTACTATATCACTAATGCATGCGCATAAGAAAGTGTGTTCAAGTTATCATTATTGCTACTCTCTAGCTAGGTCCCATGTTATCTTTAGTTTTTCTTTTGATAATGGTGATGTTTAGACTAATTTGATCACTAATCATTTTGATATGAAATGTATTTAAATGGAAAAAAAAAATTCATTTGTTTGAGATTGAAGTGTTGATATATTAATATTGTTGTTTTCATGTGTGATATTTATATTGAGATTTTCATTGGTTTGAATTTGTATTATGTAAAGATAATTACAGAGAGAAAACATTTTAATCTTTATCAAGATTATTTTATATTCAGCATTCAAACTGAGATATATGATTAAAAGTGAAATTATTGTATTTATCAAACTATAATCATTGGTTATAACTATATATTTCGTTATTTATATTCTCTTTTATTTCATTTTATATGCTGATACGTGATTATAATTAGCGAACATGTTATATTTCACTCTACTGTGCAATTTCTAGAACTTCTTGAGATTAGATTAACAATTTATTCAAGTTTTTGAGTATTGAAAAGTCCTATGTTTATTGTCCTATATATATTACATCAATAATACAATTGACAGGAAGAAAAGATAGTTGTTTTTTTTTCTTGTTACTAGTCAAAATCGGGAATAAAAAAGACAACTTTATTCATTATTTTAAGATTTTATATTTGACTCAAAATATTTAATTTTCATCTTGTTAGAGTTGTTCTAGACTATTAATAAAAAAACAAGAACAATCTTCTAGAATGTTCGCTGCCTTCTACCACGAACTTTCGAAGAAGAATTGACATATGTATAATGTAGATATTGCTCGAGCTAGTATGTCGATTACGTATTTAATAAAATTCAATAATTTTAATATAAATTTTATATTTTTATTCAAAAAAAAAAAGTGTATTAAGCCCTACCAACAAAATTCAAAATTCATTTCAATAATTTTACAATCACGTGTGTAATAAGTTAACGTACAAATAATGATCATTATTAAGAAATATAAAGACTGTATTAAGCAGTGAGCAAGTGCGTCACTCCTTGTGCAAAAATCCAATACTGGCGGCGCCACCGACTTTGGATTATGGAACAAATATGAAAACACGGAACTACAAGGCTTTAATTAGTCCAATTTGGAGTGCTTTGTCCCTTTTTGCTTTTCACTTACTTATGCCCAGTTCGTTTTAGTTATCGTGCACACTAAAAATAATTACATAAAAAGCAATTATTTTAAAAAATATATCAAGACTTAAATAAATTTTTATTTACTATAATATCCTCATATATATCATCGCGTGTTTGTTATCGCTAAATGGCAGGAGAATAGACCACCAAGAAGTTGGTGATTACCAATTTATCATATCAAGCTGAATTTGCATACTAATAGAGTACTAAATTTTCATTACTTAAATAGCATTTTCCTTGTGTGATTTATACTCTTCAATTTTCATTACTTAATTATTTTAGCCAATTGACTGGAACAAGATGCAGCAAACTAAAATGTAAGAGGATCCAAACAATCATTTATTGTACTTGACAATAACACATATTTAGTGTAGTCCTATAAGTGGAGTCTGAAGGAATCGAATATATGCCAACCTTACTTCCACATGGGATAGAGAGGTTATTTCTGGTAGACCTAAATCATTTATGTACTTGCACAAAGAAATCCTAATTTCCTGCATTTGGTCAGCAAAAGCTTTTTATCTCTATGGGAATTCCATTGGGGATTAATCTCATAAAATGAGCAGGTCAAAACATATACTTGAAACAAATCTCATTACAAGGCACACTTAGCTGCGGGGGCAAGAACCTCATATATTTGTTCTACAGCTAATGTAAGAGAGAAATCAATGTAGTAGCAGAAAACACTTAAAGCCAATACTTCAACCATCAATTTTCCTTTTCTTTGATTTTTGATCTTGAGATTGGTCGAAGGACCCTGAAGAGGTCAATGCACTACGACCGCTTCTTCCTGAATCTTGAATAGATTGGTCATTGGATTTTGCAGGGCCCTCGCTGTGTTTTCTCTTGGTAGATTTGGATGAACTCCCTGATCGCATAATACTCCGTGTCCTAGTACTTTGAGTAGGAGTTGCAAAGCGACGAGACAAATTGGTCATCGTAGTAGCAGACGATCTCTGAGTCATCATCTGCTTCAAGTTTATGCTGCTCTGTTTAAGCTCACTTGGCTCCGGGTAATGGATAAGGGAAACACGCCGTGAAATTTTGCCAGCTGTCAAAACATGCAAAAGCATCACAATTGGTGCAACAAACCATCTCACATGATGCTCAACAATGATAATAATGAGAGGGTCTCAAAATAAAAGGATAGTGTCATAAACAGGATAGTCTTGTGCGGAAAAAAAAAAACCATTATGCTTATACATCAGAGACGATCTTGAAGAGGTGGACACTAATTGACATATGATTATACTGTTTGAATGTAGTCCACGCTCCACACTGTGTGCTCTTTCCAAGAACAATTTCCTTGGCAAATAAAAGCTGTAGTCATGGGTACAATCTAGGCGCAAATATCATATAGTTTGACTTTTAAAGTTCTTTATATTGGTGACTAAAACAACTCAATACAATTCAAAGTCAAAATCTGCTTAAACACCTTAATATTGTGCTTTTATGCCAAAATAGCAGCAGTTGAATCTTGTAGAGGTTCACATTAAGGAATAACAATAAGTTTCACCAAAAATATAAACAAAGAGCATCAATAGTTGGATTATGTACAAGTTCCACACAATTAAGAAAGAGCAGTAATTTTTCAAATTGTAAACAAAAAGAGCATGTTTTATGTGGACATAATACGACAATCATCAAAGATATTGCGTCACATTAGCTGCAGTACTCACATGAAAACAATGCAAGGAACAACATAATGGTTGGTACAACCAAATTATGAAGTATGATGCCTCAACTGTCAATAAAATAGCTTTGAATTGAACGACATAACAAAGGAACAGATAGAGATGCCATATCCAAAGGGCCATTGCAGTATTGCACGTTTTGAGTGCTGAGAGATCATGAGTGAATAAGCAGACAAACGGACAGCAATATGCAAAGGTACTTTGTATTATGAAAGAAATGCCCAGAAAGTGTTACCAATTTTTGGCTCAGACTCAGAAGATAGAAAGACCACCGCATCTGGGTCCAACGCTTTACAACTGACCACTTCATATGATTTACCTATTACAAGAGCAATTATTGAGCAAGATGGAAATTAAAAGAATCTTTCATTATCTTAAAATGCCTACTATGGAAACTAGAGGTGCTGAGGTGGGGAAGCAAATTCAATTAGAAGTAAATGTTATTCTTAAGACTATACTTGCCAGCTGAATCTTCAAAGCTGCCCATATGCCCATCATGATGGAGCTTCAACGAAACTTCTTGCCCATCGAGACCTGGATGCTGGAGTAGCCAATTGGAAATGTAATAACTCAGAACTGATGCAAGTGACAATGACTAAAAAATATATTAACAACCTCTAGTGCACATCCAACATTAAGAGTCATTCTCATTCTGTTTAAAATCATAGTAATTCATAAGTAAACTCACTTTTTGTTTGGAAACTAGGAAAGGATGGGAATCCCTTGTATGGCATGTCCCAGAGAAAAAATAAAGAGGGACAAATCTCTTCATTAGTTGGGTAATTTCACCTATGTGAGGGAAAATATTAACTCAAACCTTTTTTTCTTTGCCAAACCAATTTTCACTTAGAGACCGAGGCTATCTAATTTTCTTCCGTGGAATGTCTTATTTGCGCCCTGCACCGTTAAAGGAAGAGAAAAACTTTGTCTCAATTTCTTAGTCGTTTTCCATTCCTTTCTCTTCCTTTACTCACTTTCCCAACGAAACATCAATTCCAGGATTAGAAAATTATCCCTGGATGATGGAAGAAATTCTTCTTTTCTTTTAATATGTAAATAAAATCTCATAGATAAACAAAGTCATCAAGGAGATGCATAGATGGGTGAGAAAAAAAGAACCTCAATCGAATCAGAGAATATAATGTACTTCAAACTATGATAACATGAGAATGTACATTATACTATGATAACATGAGAAAAAGAAAAAACCCAACAAATATCTTCATCTTCTGTACACTAAAATACATAGATGTTGGAAGAAACTTGTTCCACTATTATTTCCAATTGTGACTTGAACAAATGGGCGAAAAGAATGCATCTTATTACATCCTAAAAGTGGAGTAAAAATAAATTCTCGTGAATCTTACTTGATTAAAGGGCCACTGTATAAGCCAGAGCTCAGTTGAGTCTGTTAAGTTTAGACTGATAAGTGAATCCTTTTTCACCTCCTCAAATTCTGGTGGCGGTTTGTAGCTCAGTTCATTTGAAGCATCCATAATGATGGAATATGATCAGTAAGAGTGCTTGAGAATTGCAGACAAGATAGCTCCTGAAGCATAAGTTTACACAGAAAAGCATGAACACAAGATAACTCAAAATTTGAAAATCATGGAGAATTAATAGGTCTTTGACCAAAGCAATAAAATAAACAATCCAACTGTGAACTTATTAAGACTACCAAAGCTGCAGCAGATTAAATTTGATAAGACTTAAAATTCGCACAAGCACAAGTCTTTCTAATGCTCCAATCACTTTTTCATAAAGTAAGTTGACTCATTGATTCATCTAATGCTCCAATCATTTGAACTCATAAACACAAACTTCTACAAATTAACTTAAGAATTGAATAAGGGTAATCCCAATCACCTATGCCAGGCTACTCGGCACTTTCTGTCTGATTAACTATTAGTTCAGTTTCCATGGCAGACAATCCAATTCTCATGTGCCAAATTTCAAGAGACAGAGTAAAATATACGTAACACATAAAGCCAAATCAACATGGTACGTATGTAAACAACCTCTAAAGGTTGATACTCTTGTAAATATACGTAACACATAAAGCCAAATCCAGGATTTAATAACAGTAAGAGAAACTCTACACATACATTCTATTTTTCAAAAAAATTCTACAGCCTCGAGTAATATGATTCTTGTAATAGCCTTTAATTAAGGTACTCAAAAAAGGCACAACTAAGGATGCACCACGAGTAATATGACTCTTGTAATAGCCCTTAGTTCACCTTGAGTCTTTTCATCTCAACCTATTGGCTGATCCACGTAAGAGCCACCGGGTACACGTTCATCCTGGGACTTCCACCATTATAATACTCGGGAATGTTTTTGTACAGCGGCATTACTGTTTCTTGTACTTAGCACTGTCTTGGTGCTATTGTGCTAAGCTGCTTCAGTTCTCTAAAGTTAAATACTACTGACCTTTTCCAACAACAAAAAACAAATTTTTATTTTCAAAATCGATGCTTTATTTACTCAAACCCATGTTAGTATACTATACCATTACAACTTCTAGCAACTAAGAATGCTTATTAAGCTGTAAAATTCTCACTTATTAGACAATTGCAGCAAAACGGAAGTATAATCCAGCTCAATAAATTCAAGCAGAAAAGAGCCGAACCCAAACAAATCTTCGAACTACTACATCAATTGCTCGGGAAAAAAAACCCTAATCGAGAAATCTTACTGATAAAAAGGGGAAAATAAAGAAAAAATTAGTACCAGCAAAGAGCGGCAGGTTCGGGAGCTCTTGTTTTCTTCTCTTCTACTACTACTCTGCAAAACGCAAAACCCTAAACGAGAAGAAAAAGCAATTTCAAATTTCTTTCACATAAAAATAATATTGCCCCTCTTATTGGAATTTGACAAAAAGAAAGTCCCCTAAGAACAATTTCTTCAACTATTGCCCCTACCTTTTAATCCTTTTGGAATTATAAGGTCAAGTTCCATGTGTTAAATGAGCGGGTTGAACGAAAATAGATCGAGTTGATATGTGTTAAATAGTGGGTCATAACCTACATGTCTACTTCTTATTAAATTTTTTTTTTTTTATAGTTTAACATGTTACTTCAACTGTTTTATTTATTTTGATATTTTTTTTATTGTTATTTTTTTTTATATTTTGTTCTGATTGCATTTTTTTGAGTGAAGGGTCTTTCGAAAACAATTTATCTACCTCACAATGCGATAAGGTCTATGATTTTGCGTACATCCTATCCTCCCCAAACTTCACTTGTAAAACTATCCTTTATATGTTATTGTTGTTGTTATTTCGTAGTTTGTTTAGTATTTAATAAAAAAAATATTTATCTCTGTTATACTTATATATAACATATCAAATACAAAATATTTTTTAAAAGATATATTAATCAAATTTCTCATTGGTCAATTTGAATTATATATTAGCCCAATTTTTAAATAACCTGAATTTAGATAATTTAAAATAAATTAAATTAGTGAAAAAATTATTTGACCCATCTAAATTTGAGCGAAGTGAGCGAATTATATTTTCATGCATTAATTTTGTCACCCCTATTTAAACTAAAACTATAAATATTTTCTTCTTGTCCTTATTTTCAATACATTTTTATTCTTGACTTCATTATGTTCTTTTAACTCACAAAAATTGTTGCTTTTACAAATCGCATTTGACTAATGTTTATAGAAATTTTTAGGGCATTATTTGACTTTATAGTTTCTTGCCTTCTTATCACATTTGAATTTAGATTATTTTTTTTAAGAATATATTTTTCTCTTTTGTTCGAAACTATACTTATTAGTCAACAAAGATATAATGATAGTAAGACCAAAACTATAAAATAGTAGTAAAATACAAATTAATCCTGCCTAATTAGTACTTAAACTTCTTGCCATTATTCTAATCTTTCTTCTTATCTTGTGAAATGGAAAAAGAAAAAGAAAAAAAACTTCTTTACATGCTGACTTGGGTGATAGAGTTGACGGGTGTGTATAATTTGGTAAATATCAAATTATTATATTGAAATTAAATTTTTTAATACTTTGATTTTAATATTACAATATTTAATATATATTTTTAAAAAATTAATAATTCATACATTATTCAATATTTATAACACAAATATTAAACAACATATCGAAAATATTTAATTATATTATTATAAAGTAGTTTGATTAATTTTTATATAAAGTAACAAAAGCCCAAAAATCCTCTTAACTAAAAGTTTTTTGCCTTTGTTACTTAATATAAATTAAATTGGAGTACTTAATTATATATACGTACAATTATATACGATAAAAATTATTTAGACGTGTATTTTATTTTCAATCAATATTAAACGATTTTCATTTGTTTCAAATATGAGAAATTTTCTGAAAGTTCCTACTACTAAAAATCGAATAAATTATAATTATCAACTTATCGTATCATATAAAATCAAAATCAAACATAGAAGTCATACTAGAGTAAATCGAACTAGTTCCTCATAATAACAACAAAGTATTTTTAAAAAATTAAAAATTAAAAATTAAAAATATTAAATTAAAAAATTTTAAAATTGTACCGCACCGTACTCACAAAGTTAAAAAAGATATAAATAAAAAGAAAAAAAAAAGATTAAAAATATATATATATTCAAAAGTCGAAAATTCCACTCTTTGTCATTGCTTACGTACTACTATAAACTTCTTCTCGAAATCTTCTTAATAATTTTGTTAGGTAAAACATAAAATCAGAATATTAGCTCCTAATAAATTTATTTTATTCTTCTCATCTTTTATGACTTTATTATATAGACTCCTTAGGCAAAGTGCGATATGACTAGACTTGTAGATATTTTTCTACATATATACACATATATATAAAGATAAATATTTTAACGAGTTTGAGTTTTAAAAATGAAAAATTATATGATAAAGAGTATTTTTTTAAAAAATGAGTTCTATATAATATAAATTTGAATTAATCGGATCAACGAATTTCGAATATCAATAATTATAAAAAAAAAAAGAAATATTACAAGATTGTAGTTTTCAAATCAGCTTCCACCAGTAGTCCAACAGTAATAGCGGATAATTCTTTCCATCAAAACTTAGATATACATAATTAAATCACTTAATTGACCTAATTAGGTAGTTTGGTTCAAAATTCGTTACTATAATCTAGTGAGGTTGACTTAATTAATGTTGGTTTAATTTTGATTAATTTGTCTTTTTCAATATATATATTTTTTTTTAAAAGAATTTTTCTAAAGAAAGATTTATGTGCAAATTGCATGAGATGAAATTAAGGTCAATTAAAGCTTGACAATTGAGTGTAGTTATTGACAATGCCTAATTTGTTAATATCACTTTTATAGTGAAAACAAAATTTGTACCTAACATACACAGACTTGTTTATTCTTAATTAAGAGTACATCAACTTAATTCCTAAATTAAAAACCTATAAGCTAATATAATTAAGTCTATTAGACTAAGTAATTACAAAGTAAATATTATTTTAATGGTGTGATTATTGACCAATTCCAATATTTAAAGTTGTTTAGCTCTACCCACCTAATCACTTGTTGGTTTGACAAATGTCCTACCAAATCAATCTGGTTGGTGTTCTTCTTTTCCTAATTTTGAGAATTTTAGTTTCTTTTTTCAATATTCGATATTCGCTCTGAGCCTTCTTTATCTATAGATAGAGAAATATTTATTGTGTAAGCACAAGTAGCCCGAGTGTGTCGTATATGTGCTCTACAAGGCACACTTCATCTTTCTTCCCAAAGAGGCCCCTCCCGCCGTTTTTTTTAAATAATAATTTGAAGACGACATAATACCACGTTATGTTTGAAAGATATGATTTTTGGTATGTTTCTATATAAGATTTTCACAAATCTAAATAGCTAATAATCAATTTCTTTTTGAC
Source organism: Datura wrightii (assembly GCA_035772735.1). NCBI lineage: Eukaryota > Viridiplantae > Streptophyta > Magnoliopsida > Solanales > Solanaceae > Datura > Datura wrightii. The sequence goes on along the minus strand of JASDFA010000018.1, from coordinate 199,940,400 downwards.
AGAAAATGTGTCGAACCTTAAGGCAGGTATCTCATGCAATACAAGCACTACTGCTCGACATCATTGAGAAATAAAAAAATACTTTTTATTCATCCATCACAATCATCAGACGTAGAATTTAACTAATATCATACTAGAAAATATGACAAAACTCCATACTAATAATTTGTGTAGATATTTATCTTTAAAGATTACATGACATAGCAAATGCTAAATTACAAAAAGAAAATAACTTTGATGATCTTCCTAGAGAAATTAGAAAAAAAAATAAAGAAAAAATAAAAAAGAAATAATTAAAAGTTTATGTCTTGTGCATTAATAATATAAAGATTTTTTATACTATCAGATTAAATTAACTTATGATAACATATAATTCTTCATAACAATTAATAATTATTATTCCTATACATAATGACCATCTCAATAATTCTTTTATAATCTATAAGACTTTTCTATCCCAATTATTGGGTTTATGGGTCACAACCTCCAAGTTTTATGTAGTTAATTACTAAATTTCATAGTTAAATAAAATTTATTTAATTTTTCAATTCTTTGGTTAGAATTTAAATATAATTAACATCTACTTATACCTAATTCCACTTCAAAGTAGTATCTAACACGACCAAATTTTGGTACCTAATAGAAGTCATGCATATCTATTGATGTCACAGCTTATATAAGTAATTGGTTCATATTTAATTAATCTAATCAATTGTTAATAATTAATTATTGATTGTTGGTGCAAGTTATATGATTACTTTGATCCATATGGATTGAAGTGGGATGGTTGGGATCCTTCCACCTCTTAACTAGAGGTTTCGGATTCGAGCTCTTGAGATATATGGAGAAAATATTGTTGGGAGTCTTATAACGAGCCATGTAATGCGTAATACGAATTAGTCAGACTCCAATACGAGTACCGAAGACCATGTAAGAAATCCAAAAAATAAATATGATTACTTTGATTTATATGTTTAAAAAACAATAAACAGAAAAGGAAAAGTTATCAAAATAAAATAAAGAGAAAGAAATTCACTCGCGAAAATAACAAAATGGCTTAATATACAAATTGATGCTTCTAATTGCACTATTTTTAAAATCGACTCCTTAACTTCACGAGTTCTCAATTTAAAATTTCTAGTCAGTCCAAAAATGATTTTTTAAATATTCTTAACTTAGTGTGTTTCTCGCTTGTCTAGACGTGAATAACACATCAAATTCACATAGGAGAAAATAGTGACACATCACTATTATATTTTTCAATCTAAAACCAAAAAGAACCCCTAAAGAGAACGCTCTCCAAGTAGCTCCCTTATATTTTATAGCATGTTGTTGAAATGCTCAATCACGTTTGTGAATTTAAATTCACACTCCCCAAATACGTGATTCATATGCCTTACAGACACAGCAATCAAACATACACTAACATTATATAAATATAATCAACAATAGAAATTATCTATAAAAATACGTATTCCGACAAATTAGAGGTGCTTAATTGAAAATTCTTAAAGTTAAGAGCTCGAGTTTACAAAAACTTATAATAAAAATATCAATTTGTAGTATTAAGCCTAATAGTATAGTAGTAATGACAATCACAAATAAAACATTTTGATACTTAAACTAGAACAAGTTAATGAGATTTCAACTAAAGATCTTTTACATAATTTACAAATATTGTATCACACTAAATTTATAAAAAAAATGATTGTCCCTCTTATAACTAACTTCACTTTTTTTTTTTGCTATATAGAAAAAAGACAATCTTAAAATTTAATACCTCATTCAAACACAAATCAAAAATATTCTAAAGTGTCCCACAGATTCATATTTCATAGTAAACAATGTACAAAAAAGTTCATCAAATCATTGACTATCTCAGAAAGTAACATAATTTTTTTTTTTTGGAAGTTTCCTTTTGGTTCACTTTCATTTTGGCAAAGATGAACTCCATCTTCTAGAAAAAGAACACCATTGGTCCATTGTTTATTAGTATTATTCCCTGCCCCAAATTTCTTTTGAGCCTAGTATTTATTAAAATCAATCTATATATATTATAAAGTAAGGTTGCATCACACTAGCTTCTTCAAACTCTATTTGTGGAATTGCACTAGATAATATTATTGTTTCCTCTCGCAATTCAAATCATATAAACCTAGATCAATATTTCAAATATATTTTTCATCTTTAACATGAGAAAAGTCGCAATAATAATAATAACTACGTCTCTACCTTTCGGGTGGCTCAGTTGGTTTTGACTTGGGATTTTCATAATGAAAGTCGTAAGTTCGAAATCCTCCGCTTGTGATAACAGGGGATTGAGCTTCTGATGAGTTGAGCTCGTCGCATGGAGCTTGTCTAATGCATTTTACCTCTTCCGTGGGGTTTGCAGGCTATTGTACAAGAGTTGAGTTTACACTGTGCGCACCTTAAGAATAACGATTGCGGATACAAAAAAATAATAATTACGCGGTCTACACCCTAACCAGTCTCTATCAAGTTGATGTCGGTTATATAAATTTCACTTCTTTATTTTACTTCATTTTATATCATTATTATAGTATGAAAGAATTGCAACTTATATTATTATTTATATAATTTTAAAATATTAAATTAATTTTTTTTAATTTAGTTTTGAAGAGGAAGAAGATAATTATTTTGAGACGGAGGAGAATATTGATACAAATGTAAAAATAAATAAAATTCAATTTTTTTAATTAGTTATAAATATCTGCTTCCGTATGCTCTAATTGCCTTAGGATTTCTTCCTTTCACATTTGCCATTTTCCTTCCTCCTCTACTGTTTTCACTCTCTCTCTCTAGAATTTCTAGTTCTTTCTCTCTCTAGAATGCCTCAAGTTGATTTGGAAACTCTAGTTTCGGCCTGTGCCGGCGGCGGAGGTGACCGGAAAGTTGCATGTGAAACTTTGGCTGATATCGACGGCGAAAAGCCGGTGAAAGACTATTTGGATGAGGAGGAGAAGCAACCGGAACTTCCACCTGATTTTCCGCCGGAATCGTTCTGGCTTTCGAAAGATGCTGAGTTTGATTGGTTCGATCGAAACGCCTTTTTGGACCGTAAACAGTCTACGAAAGGTATCGGTCCAAACACGACTAACTTGAATCCAGGTTCAAATTCGAGTTCGCAGAGATTCTCCTCGACTTTGAAATCTAAGGCTTCGATTATCGGATTTCCGAAGACGCAGAAGGCTAGTTACGTCGATTCGAAACGGCGAACTTGTAAACCGGCAAACATAAGGCTTTTTCCAGCGAAGCGGTCTGAATCCACGTTGAAAGCGGCGTCGGTTACGGAACCGTCATCGCCGAAGGTATCTTGTATGGGAAGAGTAAGATCGAAACGAAGAAGCCGTCGATCATCGGAGAAATCGAAGAAATGTGAAAAAAAATCACTCGAGAGATCACGAAGCAGCAGTGGAGAGAAACGCAAAACCGGATTCTGTTCACGGTTACTATCAATATTCCGGTCGAGCAGGAGTAACAAAAAGCCGGCGAGGTCCAATACGGATAAAGTGCTGGGCTCAAGGGTAGAAGAACCAATAAAACCGATGAGAAAGAGCAAGAGCGTGAGCATAGGGAAAACGCGCGGAGCTCCAGTTGGTGTTGAGCCTGTTTTTTCTGAACCAGTCGGTTTAGGAGGGATGAAGCGGTTCTCTTCCGGCCGGCGATCGGAATCATGGGGAGGCGACGAAATCAACGCAGTTGTTTAAGGTGGGTCCCAATGGAGGAAGCTCGAAAAAGGCACGAAAAGTCTTCATGGTAGTTGGAGTTTTTTCTTTTTGGAATTTTGGCAGTAAAATTACGGTACCCTTTTTTTATATTATATATCTTTCTTTTTATAGTAAATGTTTTCCTTTCGCTTTGCTTTTTGACCTTTTCAGTAATAGGATGATGAATAGGTTTATTATATATAAATATTGTAAATAGATTTGATTTTGGAGTGAAGGCTTGTAAATTTTACTATTTCTATTAGTTTACAGTATTATAATGAAAATGATTTGGAAATAATCATTTTTACTTTGGTTTCTATTATCTTTTATTTGACATCTAGTATTTTTTTATATCCAACTAAATATTTAAATTCATGCTTAGTGATTAATGAAATGAGTTTCCTACTTAAATCTACTTAAGGTAGACCTATTTATCTACTTCTCAAAAATCTACCAACAAAGATTTAGATATTTTGGTTGGTACAACAAGGCCTCCACGACTAATTCTACACTTTTTTTAAAAAAATAGATACATATAATTATGGTGTTTTAGGTAAGTTTGCATATATTTATTCATGTAATATTTGAAATTGTTTAATTTTGTCTTTCTTTAGATTTTAGTGCATATATATATGCTTGCTTAACACAAGTTATTTCGAGTAAATTTTATGTAGTTGAATTTTTCAAAAAGAACATTCATATTTATGTTGTAATAAGTCCCGAAAAAGATCTTAATGAAAAAGTAGTTTCAAGAAATAAATTACGTACGAAGCGAATTTAAATTTAGTTGAACAGCCAAAATAAAAGGCATTATGCTGTAGCATATATTTACTGTCCTTCCATTAGCTATTTTTTCTTTGGTCTTGAAAAGAAACTTACACTAAACCTAAATTGAACTATATAATACTAAATATAATTAGAAATTAAATTATTAAAAATATATGTCCATAGAATTTTTTTTTTAAAAAAATATTAAATTCGAACTGATTGATTAAAAAACAATGGGTTACAGCACTTGAGAAGGAATCATACAGTCTGTCGAGGCAGAATTGTGACTTAGCACATGAGTTTGCTTCCACGTCGGTGTATTAATATAATTAACAACATATTCAATAAAATTTTACAGGCGAAATCGAGAGAGGATGATATGATATATATAAATTTTATTTTTATCTTTCAGATTAAAAATTTTTTTTTTGATGGACTCTCGATTCAAAAGAAAAAAATCAGACAAGAATAAAATATAAACAAATTTTATCTTTTTCTTTTTTTAAGGTTAATTTCTTTATGGCTTCTCACTCAATATTTGTGTCAGGCTCGATTAAGTTTAAATTTATATAATAAAGTTTTACATTAGTAGTTTAAATGCTCTCTAGCTAATAATGATAATTTTATATTTAGAGTTTGAATTTGAAATATTTAATTAAAAAAAAAAGAAAAACTTACCATTCCGATCCACTTATTGGTTAGTCATTACATATAAAAGCCAAATATCTATATTAGATCTAGCAACAATGAAAGAGGTAGCATATAGTTAAAGAATTTAACTGATCCCAACATTTTCGAAAGGGAGAACAAATATAATATTTTTTTTTACAAAAGAATTGATTCTATAGTTTCAAAATTGTATAAATTAAATGGTATGAACCATCGAATATATTGGTAGGGTGGATATAAAAGAAACAAAATAATTATTTTTAAAGATTGCGGTAGAATGATAAAAATTTTATTTTTAATCAAAATTTGAGATTTGAATCTTAAATATAGATTAGTTTTTGTAAAAAATACTTTTCTCCTGCTATAAAATTTATCGATATAAAATTAAATTAATTGAGTTTGAAAATAAATTCGAAACACCAAGTGACAATAAAAACTAAGTACAAGGAATTTTTTTTAGTCGTACAAGCTTTTGACATTTATTTAGTAGGAAAATTATAGTATTTTTATGAGGTGTTTTTTACTCCCTTTTAGATGGTTGAAGTCAAAATTATCGACTAATTAATTAGTCAAATTTTGCAACTTAGTAGTAGTGCTTTTGGAAAGAATATTAATCTTTTTTTTTTTCATTGTTTGTTATATTAAAAATTATTTTTTTGTTTTAGTATTTTTTTTTTAAAAAATATTATCGTTATTATTAATTAACTGCATAAAGTATAAATCAAATTTAATTTTTTTTCAGCATAATTAATAAGAATACTTTAGTAAAATAAACTCTATTAAATAATATCTTATTAGGAGTGTCAAGTCAAGAAATATCAAATTAAAAAATAATGGAGGAAATAGTAACGGAATCTTTTTCTTCCGTTTATTCAGAGTTTATATGATTTTATTTCTGTTTTAGTTTGTTAAAAATTGAGCTATCTTTAGATTTGGAAAAAGTTAAATTCCGGCTTCTCATCATATTCTTAATGATAAACTTTTATATTCACAAACGATTTTTATGATATATTTAAATCACAAGTTTCAATAGTCTTATCGTTATTCAAATGTCATGGCGTATTTGAAATCAATTATCTCAATTTTTTTTCTTTCGTGAACTTCTCGTTTTATTCTTTGTGATAAACTTTATAAGGAGTCGTTATTTAATGTGCTAGTAAAAAAATTAGCCTTTTGCACCCACGAAAATTCCGCTGAAGGACGAAAGTAATAAATTTCTCGAGTAAAATTTATAAATAGTTACTTTTCAGTCAGTGTAATTAAAAAATTAGTTACTATATGTCTCCAAATTCTAAAGAAGTTTTATTTGTGAAATTTCAAACTCCATGATAAGAATTAATTTTTTATTACGGGATCGAAAAGTTGTCAGTAGACACAATTAGTACGAATTTGTCCCTATGCGCGCGAGATATATGTGAGGCCCAATCCAAGTCACATTTATTAAAGGTTGGGCTGGGCTTCATACATCTGAATTTGTCTTCCATTTATGGGCTGGACTGGTCTTGCATTTCTCTTGCATGTTGAATCCAATGGAGCTCTCAAAGCTTCTACTTGCTCTCTTGATATTGATCTCACCTGTAATATTCACAATTATTTATTTATTTGGCACTTAATCTATATTGATTACAAAATTAATCCAAATTTAGCGGATAATGCTAACTAAGAAATCTCATACTAGTTTCGTACCCAATCAAACTACAACATATAAATTAAAATGGAGGGAGTACTAATTATGATATTAGCGCCCAACAATGTGATACTCTGATCTATTGCTCAATGAAGTAAGTCGAGAATTATGATATTAGCACTCAACGATGTGATCTAGTGATCAATGAAGCTTTGAGTTGAGAATCATGAGATCTCAGATTCAAATTTTATCAGTACTAGACTATTTCTTTCCATCCAACCATCCATCCATTGATGGACAAAGTTAGTTACTCGGTGCATATGCTGATCGGAGATAGTAATAAATATTCATGGAATTAGTCAAAGTACGTGCAGGTAGCATTTTCATACCTTGCCAAGGATGTACCAAGTGACAACCTCAGAGCATGGTGGAGTTGTCAAAGAACCAGTGTAGGTGTAGTATTTGTGAGAATGTTTCCTTATTTCATGTGTGTCAATTGTTCCAAGCTGAACTTGTGTTTCTTTTTGTGTTGCTACATCTCTTGCTAGCTCACTCAGTTTGTTATGAAGCTGATGAAAAATAAAAAAATGTTAACATATGAAATAGAGATAGAGTCGGAATTTTTATTAAGGGAATTCAAAATATGATGAAGTAGATAGCACATAGGAGCTCTTAGGTTGTGTTAAGGAGATTCGAAAAATATAAAAGAAATTTTGATTTTATATACACAATGTAACTTTTTGGCGACGAAAGATTTAGATGAGCCCCTTCGATCCAAGCTATGATATATACTGATAAGAGAATCCAAAATTTAATTTAAATTATATAGGTTCGATGTCTGGATTATATCATAACCTATTTGATTTATTGGATATTGAAATTTATTATTTTATAGTTATTAAGGTGAATTTTTTAACATAAAGACAGGGTCTGAGCTAAAGCCATTGATCAGATGAACCCTACTAATTAACATCTGGTCGTTAATAATCAATTAGTAATAAAACTTCAAGTATCATTAAAGGTCATGATGTAATAACAAATTTTCATTTATTCTTAATTAGAAATCTCGTACTCGAGTTTTGAAAATGAAGTAATATGTGTTTAGAGAAAACTGTGATAGTACCTTGGTCATTAGGGGATCAGGATGACCCAAATGGAAGAGAATTGCCAAAACTGCTATAGTATTGTCTTCAGCAAAATGAACTAGATGAAGCTCTGCTGCATATCTGCCAAATGTGATACTACCTTGATCACTTTTTTTTTTAAAAATTAATTGATTTATTTTTATATATAATTATGGTCAGTTTGCACGCACCTCAACTGCAAGGGGCGAAGCTAAGTTGAAGAAAGGGTGTTAAATTAAATTCCTTTTTGTCGAAAAAAATAGAGCAAAAGAAGTGATCTTTTTCGACATATCTATATTGTTGAATCCCCCAGTAGAGTGGCAAAGGTGGTTCAAAAGATGTTTTAGATGGAATATAGGTTCAAATCTCAAGTGTGAAATTTCTCGTATTTTTGGAATCCCCTAAACTTCTTGAATTTGTCACCCTTGACTATATTCCTAAGTACCTAGTATATTCCACCAACGCAGGTAATAAATAACTTTGACCATTAAAATTTAAACAGATACGAAAAATATTATTTAACATTTTTTTGTTTCTATTAATATTTTGAACCCTGATTTTCAAAATTTCACTCAGTTTATTGGAATATGATTACAGAAATCATGAAAATGAGTTATATATATATATATATATATATATAATGATAGATAAAAAAAAAAATCAACATAAATAGGCAAAAGGAAGAAAAAGAGTAGAGATAGTCATACTGAGTGCCATCAATTGTGTGTTCAGAAGGAGAATGCCAATGCATTTGCTTAAAGTTGTAAATTTTACCATCCACTATTAAACTTCCTGCATTCTCCCCATATTTTATCTGCAAAATATTGTTAATAAATCTCTCATGACAAATTAATAATAATGGTAAAAAATAAAAAATTTTAAAAATCATGTCAATTATAACACACATCTAGTTCTTCAGTTATTGACGAATTCTAAATTTAGTTCTTGCGATTATAATCGTGTGCTTTTTGTTCCTTTCAGATTTGACTCGCTATATTAACGTTAAATATAGAGTAACAATACAAACTTAATATAACTGTCTTTTCTTTTCCTTTCTAAAAGACAAGGACGATTAAAAAGGTCATCATTAAGAAAAATAAGATAGTAATTTCGATTAAAAAAAAATTCAATATTAAGTCCGGGAAGTGTTAATACTTAGTAATCATAGTAAATTTGAAAATATTCACTAGTAAATGTATCAAAACACACATTTCAATTAACTGAAAGTTAAATGTATTTATAGTCAGATATCACGGGGATAAAAATCAGAATTTGTGAACAACAATAAATTTGGAGAAATAAAAAGATTAAGAAAACTAACCCCAACATTAAATCCATTATCAACCAAAGTAGCAACTTCAGTGTGATTATATTGCATAATCAAGGGCTTCAACTTCTTGTTAACAACACAATTATCTTTAATAATGTTAATTGGAGATTGTGATTTGCCATTTGAGCAGGCTGAATATGTTGGGCTCAATCTTCCCCAACTATTTGGGCCTACTGGGCCTGTGTAACCAAATTTGACTCCCAAACCATCACCTAACCAAAAACAAAAAATTTAAGTTATATACACTCAAGGAGTTAAATTTTCACCCATGGTCTCTTTTTTGAGACAGTTGTTTAGTCAGTGATTTTTTGTTTATTTTTCTTTTCCAACTTATATGGGACTTTTTAGACCACGGTCTAACGATCCCTTTGAGCAAATTAGAAATTTTACTAGAAAACATTAAAACACAATCTAAAATTTTATTAATTATTGCAAATATTAGACGACGGTCTAATATTTTGTCTGTATAGTTGAGAAACATACGAGTAAACATCAGACCTCAGTCTAAAGTTCTCTTGAAGGGTAATTTCCTAAAGGTTATATTTTCATATTTTTTAAAAATAAGGACAAATCCTAAACGAGGAACCTAAAAAGGAAACTTTTGCGTAAATCAACCTATACACTAAGGGGCAAAAAGTTATATACAAAGTTACTATAGTTTTTTTTTAATACTATCATGTCAGTAGATAGATGATATTTATGAATAAATTACTTGCTACAACGACTGAAGATGATCTGATGATATATATAATGAAATGAAAGAACAATTATATGTTAATTAATACTCGAAGATTAATTAAAAAAAGTAAGAACTTTAGACAACAAAAAATAATGACCATGATGTTTTGTTCTTTTAAAAGCATATTCTCATCACAAACACGTCAAACAATTTTCAACAATTAAAGCAACGAATAGCTTCAAACTAGGATGCTTTTATTGCCTGTACTTTTTATTTTTTTAATTTAATATTTGATATTTGAAATTCACTGGCTCGATTAATTTTGACTCACGCCGCGTAGGAACAATTTAAGAGAGGAAGTGCATCGAGACGTCTCATTAAAGGTGGACAATCCCGAATTCAGGATTTAAAACTTATGAGTTCGGTATTTTAACCCTTCTAAGTTACATGATTCTAAAATGATAGTTTGTTTATCTAATACATCTGTCGAAGAGGGTAGAGGAATTTCATTCATCACACTTGTGTTCATGAGAGATGATGTGATTCAAAATTTATATTTGATGAATTTGATCTTTAAAACTATATCTTTCCAATGTGAAAAATATTGAATTCAGTTGAACCCGTAACACAGAATACATCCCCCTCTTTGCTCAAGAAAATGAAGAGATAAGTGAACTTACCAGATGCAGAAGAAAATAGATTGAGTAGAAGAACTACACATACACTGATCACCCAAACTGAAATTCCACTAACATCAGCCATTTCTGTTGCCAAAAAAAAAAAATTCAGTATCAATTTTCTTGAAAACCCAAAAACAAGAATTTAAATGAAACAAAAAAAATAAAATAATAAAATAAAAATTGTATTATTGATGACTTACAGAGGATGTCTGAAGGAGAGACACTCAGTATCTGATATGTTTTTTTTCTTTTGTTGGAACATTAACTCAATTTGTGTCCTTTATTTATAAGCTTTTTTGGGACAAACCTTTTTACTATATCAAAAGTTGCCCATGATTTGCTTTTGCCTTTTTTGTTTGAGGATATTAATACTTCTTTTCTAATTTAACTTATAATAATAGTTACTAATTCTATTAGGAGTATATAACTTGCTATAACATATAACGATAATTTGATTGGTTATTTTTTTTAAAAATATTGACTGTATATATAATTTAAATATATTTTAAAGTTTTATATCATGCGTGAGAGTTTCAATTAGTGACTTAATTTGTTTACTTTAATTTAAAATGAAGATAAATTTTTATCGCCTTTTGTGGCCATTAAAGGTTATGACAGAACGATAAGTGTCTTTTCATTTTTAACTAAAAAGTTTCGATTTGAATTTAGAAAATAAAATCAACTTTTAATAAAGAGTATTTTATCCCGCAAAGGTATCACAATTTTCAAGGAATATTGGGAAATTTATTGAGAGGGTGCATTTATTAGTATGATATTGTTAGAAGGAGTATGAATGCTAGTGAATTCTTTAGACTGTTAAAGATAAATATTGGAGTAGTATCTTTTTCTGAAAATGTGTTATCCCGTGACCTGTGAATTTTGTAATGACATGTTTTTTTTTAGGATAAAGTAAAATATTTTATTATTGTTACTAAGACAAAATATTTTTTTATTATTAAAGAAAATGCATATGTGATCCCAATTGATAATAGTTAATATTGATTTTGAGGATTTTAGAAAGAAAAAAAAGCGTATCAATTCGACAAACAAATCAAGCAGTTGAGAGAAATAGGGGGAGCAAAAGAGAAAGTCATTGTGCGCTAACATTTTCCGACTGATTATAATGTTAGTTGTGATGATCTAGTCGAGAGAATATGATATATCGATATAAATTTTTGTTTGTTTTATTTATGTAAGCTCAATTTACTTGATCGAAGGATGCAATAGAACCTTAAGAAAAAGAATAAGTATATGGTTTATAGTTTTAACAAAAGAAGAGGGGTTAGTGAATTTTTCTTTTTCCTTTTGAAAGTGGACGGTGACAACCACAATATTCTATCTTTGTTGCAGAAGCCACAAGTATCCACTGTGAGTTTAGAGGTCACTAATATCTCAAAAGGGTACACAAACCATTCCACAATATTAAAGTTGTGGCTTAGAGAACATCTAAAAGGATTGGAATTGACAAGAAGTGATAGACACAATTTCTTTTTTTGATTGGGGAGATAGTGATTGTTAGCTAGGGATGTATGTTATAATAGCTAGGGTTTGTCTGAGTTGGTGAACAAGTTATATCCAAATATTATGTCAACATTATAATTCGAAATTTAACAATCTTAAAATTGTTATCTTACTTTTTTTTCTTTGTCTCAATTTATGCTCGTGTGACTGATGGAGCATTGAAATTTTCTTGATCCAACTTGTATTGTGTTCTTTCAAATGGTGTTGATATGCTTTATTACTTCCGTAAGGTAAAGGTAAGGCTGCATAAACTCCACTCTCCTCATATCCGATTTGTGGGATTACACTGGATATATATTGTTGTTGTTGTGTATATTGTCAAATGGTGTCAAATAAAACAGGACAAAGAAACAGTATACAATTTTATTTCTTTGAGAAAGCATATACAACCTCCCTCGTGCTATGATCTAAAATTTTCTTTTCCAGCAATGAGATGCTACTTCCTTTGGCATTTATATGTTTTTTTTTTCAATTAAATATTCTGGTTTATTTCTGGAAAGAAGAAAAGTTCAATTAGATATCAGATACAGAATTTTATTAAACTTGTAAGAAAGGTTCAACCATATTTGGCAAATGGATGAGAAGAAGCCAAGATCTTCCAGCTTGGATCTTTGTTTCTTGTGACAAATACAAATAATGCACCAGCTAGTGACTACAAGTTATTATGTAGAGTTAGTCACGAGGAACCAAAGTTACTAAACAAAATGGATCATGACTTAATTCAGACTGGTAAGTTTTTACGTCTATTTCACCAGGTACCTACTATCTCCCGTCACCTAAATTAAACCACTCGCCAAAAATGGCTATGGTCCCACACAAGAAGATGCTCCTGAAGACACATGGAAACTATTTCTGAAATAGTTTTCATAATGCTATACTTCAATTAAAGATCAAGTCAAAGGAGAATTCCTCCTTTACGTATGATAGCTAGAAATTCACAATTATAAAGAGTCTCGAGTTTCCCGTTGAAAGTATGTGGTTCAATAGTTTCAAGATTTAGGCAGCACGGGTACCAGATATCGGCTAATCAAGGCTTATAGGCAGAACGAATAAAAATCGCCAACATTTTTTGTCTTTGTTTGAGTTTTTATCTACCCATAGGAAATAGCATCTCTATCTTTCAAGGTAGGGATAAGTTCTGTGTACACACTACCTTCCCCAGACCCCACTTGTGGAATTACACTGGGTATGTTGCTGTTGTTTGAATTTTATCTACCATGCATTTCACCCACCAGTGGATGCAATAGTGATCTGCCGCCAAATTTCAAATCCTGGATTCTCTAACTTGCTAGAGTAATTAATCTAGAGTATTATCAATTAGACATGTTACCTATCAACAGCTGAAGAGCCTGTCTCAAGCAGCCAAGCTGAACACCCGTTCCACATACGAAACCAAATCATATAAAGAAAAAGTTGAACAGAGTAGATTTTACCAAATTTACCACTGAGCATATGCATGTTGCAGTGGATTTCTGCATTGTTCAGTCTAGTCTGTACAAGAAAGAAAGTAGATAAAAGCAGATTTAAGTCGAACAGATTCAGTATTCCATTGAACCGTTCACTTCTCGACTGTGTGTGCGTGTGTGTATGTGTGTAAAATTCTACTACGATATAAAGAACATACGTCTAAAAGATCCAAAGAACAATGCAGGAAACTCAAAGTGACTAAGAGAATCCTAAAACAAACAGGAACAGATCAAAGTGTTGACAAAAATGATATCATAATCAGCCTGATCACTCAGAAAGCAAAATGTAGGGCCAGAAGGATTCAAAATGAGCATAAAAATGCAAGCACTAAAAGTCATATTCTTAATCTTATAGCTACTCAAAGTGCAAGAACCATATCTTACCAAAAGATCACCATGCTTCAAAGTAACACTACCTTTATGCATTGTGAAAGTGGAGGAAGCTTGTCACTGGACCACAGAACATGCTAGTACCCAACTTCCACAAGAAATGGCTACTATTGATTACTTCTTTTCTTCTGAGCTTCAAAAAGACATTAAGAATTGCCATAGTCAACTTTGATGCTCTATGCGTCCCAATTTAGGTGGTAGTATTTAACTGGGTATGAAGTTTAAGAAAGAAAGGGACTTTTGAAACTTGTGATTTAGGACCAGCCATAAACATTTGCGTGACTATAAATAATCACATTAAGAGTAAAATGAGAAATTTAAAGTTAACTGTTTCTAAATAAGGAAGTATGACATTCTTTTTGGGACAAACTAAAAGAAAAGTACGAAACACAAATCGGGACAGAGGGAGTAATATTTTAACTCCCATCTCAAAGCAAGGTGCAGTCCCTGATAATTCCAGGGCCAGACTATCTTGTAATGACAACTCAAAACTTGAAGGATTGTGAAAAATAGCATAATGTTTTCCAATTTTATCATCCTATAGTATTCCTTGTTCACCAGTTCATCACCCTATGTTTCAGACACACTAAAGTATTCCTTACACAAAATAATGCAATGGTGCACTAAAGTAAAGTAGTTTATGGTACGTGTCATGGGCAGCGGTTTTTGCAATATTCTATAAGAAGTCTGTATCAATCAGAGACAAGACACACTGCAAGAAGTTCTTTGCTTGTTCTTGATAAAATATTAGTCTCATATACTTGGGAAGAATCTCTTCATTGTCCTTTAAGTATAGATAGGAACTAGGCACCAAGAGATGAATAAGTAGTGCTACGGCAAGGTGGTCGTGAGACACACTTCTGTCAAGTAGAGGTGTCTATCTAGTCATTTGCTAAGTTAAAGTATCTAACTTAACAAATCGTGCCAAGGTTAAGGGGTTATCCAGGTATTTAGCCAAAATAAATGTTTTCCAACTTTATCATCCTATAGTATTCCTTGTTCACCAGTTCATCATCGTAAGTTTCAAACACAATAAATGCATCCCTTTACAAAAATAACACTATGGTGCACTAAAGAAAAGTAGTGCTTTGATAAGTGTTATAGGAAGTGATTTTCGCAATATTCCATAGGAGTCTGTTAAGAAAGACACAGGGGAAGAGAAGTTTTTTGCTTGTTCTTGATACAGCATTAATCTCGTATACTTGGGAAGAATCTCTTCATTTTCCTTCAAGTATAGGTAGGCACCAAAAGATGAATAAAGTAGATGGAGAATATAAATGGTCAAGAGAATTACAGAACAGGAAAATACATGTTGCGTCAGTTAGGTAGAATAATTATAATGCATGCACATATCTTGGCTGATTGTAATCAAAAGACGAACTAAGAACATGAAGGAGAGAAACTTGAGGATGACAGACCTGATGGCCATACCTGCTATGACATGCAAACGAAAGGGTGATGAAGTGGTTTATAAGCCATGTTACTCCAGCACAAGCCTTAACAATTTAGAAGTTGAATAAGCCAATAATGGGAGAATTTACCATAACATCTCATTAGCACCACTCATAATTGATATTATAAGTCAATGAGTTGCATACGTGAAGAGATGGAGCATCGAATGAAAATATAAACACCAAAGGGCAAAGGCTGCTCACAATTTGTTGGACTAAATATACAAGTCATACATGGAAAATCCCATTCCTAATTTTTGCTCTGGGAGTACATATTTACAATGTTAATCGCCTATACAGCCAAGCTATGTCTAACACAAAATATATAGCCAAGCCAAGCTTTGACTGTTAATACAAACAACACGACATGGAATAAAAACATATTGTATTAATAACAATGCGAATAGTGGGTAATGGATGAAGTTTCCTGTAACATATGACAATCTTTGGGGATGTGTCAAAGCCATTTACTTTTACCGACTAAAAACACAGATTTGATGAGGATGTAGATGAAACATCACTTTCCTCCAGAACATCTTTCTTTTTTATATACTTATCCCCGTGATAAAAACTTATCTTCTGCTCAGTTATAAGAGTGAGCCCCATAGCAGGTATTCTCCTGTGAAATTATCCAGAAAGAAAGCAGTTCAGACAAACTTGACCTCTTGTTACAGAGAGCATTAGGAAATTACACTATTGAAAAAGGGAGAAGGCCTCACTCCTTAGCGAGCATAAGTTGCCTGTATATATTCCACAATATCTGCACTTTCAAACATCTGGACTCCAGTATTTGGATCTTCTAAGTATGGGACCTAGAGACAGACAGAGTCATTATTAAGTTTTCCACATTTCTTGTGGGAATGTGGATGACACTTAACAGAAATCTAAAAGGTAGAGTAACATAAAGCAAAGCAAAACCTGGAAATGACCAACTCTCTCGTATAATACTTGGCGTTTCGGGCTACCACGAGCACAACTGCACCATTTGGTTTTAGTGCAGTCAGAGCAAATCAAAAGCAATGAAATTGTTGTAGAGCATACAGGAATGAACACATCAACTTTATCCTATTTTTTAAAATAATAGAAGCATCTTGTTGATCAAACTAGTCTTCTTGGAAACAGAATGCAATTAGTGAAGCTCCACACCAGCTAGAAATATCAGCTATGAAATTTCTTCAAACCCCTATCCAAAGCCAGATAAGAGGAACTTCATTCTTGAAACCAGTGGCAAAGCTCACTTTTGATAATAAATCAACAATTCAAAAGACAAGTGAACTAAATGCATTCAGATTCTCTTGTGTTCGGGGTGAGAGGAGGATCCTCTATTCACCCCTTCTAATAAATGTCAATTCACTTCTAAATTAAATCCTTTGCACGGAAACCTACTTAAATCAAATGTATGAACTTATAGAACACTTCATCGAAAAGATATTTATTGTTGATGGTATTCTCAATCAGATAACATTCTATTTATTCAGCTTATCATGGTGCCAACAGCATCCTATATTGCACAGTGTATAGGTTTTGTTCATCGTCCATTTCGTAGTAAGATTTACCTGTGAAGTATGTGGGGTAGCTCTAGTTCTACAAGGACCTCACGTACAACTTTGCAAAACGGAGAAGGCTGAAAGAATGACACAAGTGCAAGTCATGTAATATGGATATACTACTCAGCAAAAATTCTTTAACATAATGATCAGATTAGAAATCTGATAGAATTATTGATTTAGATTCATCTAAACCAAAACTGAAAGCAATAAACACAGTCGAACCTCGTATGCCCATAACTCAAGTGGCTTGGGTGGCAGTTTAGATGGCCTATAAGAAGACCCCTGGAAAAGTCACAAAAGAATCATCAATGTGTCCTGTTCTCAATACTAATAGTTTTCTGACAACAGTATCTTTTATGATGATTTGTCCTGTTCTCAGTACTAATAGTTTCCTGACAACAATATCTTTATACAGAAATCTTAACTTTGCATAAAATTAAGCGCATTGGAAGTCTTTTAACTTTTGAGAACTATGGATGCTGGACAAGAAGTTGTGACACCAAAGCCCACAAACTTATTAGCAGAGAGCGAAAAGCCTTTACCTTTCCCATTCGACCAATCATAGCAAAGCCTTCAGTAAGTGTCTGAGATGACAATATCCAATTTTCAATAAATTGTACATCTATTAAACACTCTTTCTAATAGATCTTACTCATTGATGACCAATGTTTGTAGCTTACAGTGAAAAGACCAAGGGACAACATAAGTGGGACATTTCCATCACCTGCACAAGGAAACCAACAGCATTAATGCACTCACTAAGAAAGAGTTTTACCAGAAAGATGGAAAAGTAGTAGGAGATCAATGAGTATCAAACCAAACAATCTCTTAAACTGGTCATTTGGAATTAACTGCGATTCATGCCAATCCAAAATCTAAATGTAGCCTATTTTTTCAGAATAAAAACTATATGGACACCAGTATACAGCTTAAAGCTTCAGATGTACGAACAAGTTACAACGTTAACATTAAGAAGTACAATTTAAATAGCTTTTCAACATAAGTTGGCCATTGCAGCATACCATATTTTCCAACCAAGTACTTGATAATCTCATCTGATTCATACATGGAAACTCCAGTGTTTGGATCAACCTGCAGCAGAATAACACAAAAGATAGATGCCATAATGTTGTAATAGACCTGATCAACGAAATAGAATAAATAACTGGATTATTTTGAAGAAGTTAAGTTCAGAGGAGTTACGGCATAGCTAATCATTTTCGCATTTCAGAATGAGCAAAACCAAAATGCAACACAAGAGACACCAGTGTCTGATGAAGAAACTACTTAAGCATGTTTTAAGCAATCTGAAGCCACAAGTAGAAAATTGTTTTCAAGAGAACTTTTAGTAAATTATTCCAAAGTATCAATAAGAAAAAATTTCTTCGTTGGCAGGTGAATTACACCTGGTGCCCTCAATTACATTCAATAACATAGTGGTTGAGGGTTTCTGAAGGAAAAAGAAGCATGTAAACAAAAAATCATTTCAATGAAGATTGTCTTCCTCGCAGCTTTGTTTTTGTCTCAACATAGTTTTTGACATGATCCTTCTCTTGACTCACATTCACACATCATCAAGAGAATACAAGAGGAGAAGTTCTGAAAAAAAAATAATTAAGTTTAAGAAAAAATGATGATGCAGGTTACAGGATGCCATATTATTTTATTTAGAGCACGTAAAAGTTTTGTGGTCGTGAGAGCTTGTGACTGCTTATTTTCTCTACAGGGAGCAGTAGGAGAGAAGTTATCTAACCATATAGGGGAACTGCTGCTTTCCACCCATCTGACCAACCTTGGGACGGAAATTCGGACCATTTCTTGGGCAAGGATAATAGAGGACGTCAAGATCTAAAATAGCAACTATTTCCCTAACCTGCAATAAAGTGACATCTTTAACCTTCAGGGACAAAAGGAAAGGAAAAAGATCAAATGAATAGTTCAATCTGTATTATATTCCAAAGAAAAGATGGTACTGGGCCGATAAAGAAAAATGTCACAAGATTCTTTTTTTTTTTTTTCTAGAACTCCATAGAGTTAGTAGGCTAATCAAAGCTGAAAGCATAAATAAAATAGTTCTACACAATTTATTAAAGTAGTTCTAAAGACATAGTGTAAAGTTTCACTAATCAACCATCTTAACAATTGAAAGAACTTCCAATATGGAGGCGCGTTGGAGATGCTTGGTTACAATAATTGGGTTTATATAAGTAAAAGCTTGCTTCTGTCAACTCCAGCTTTAATTCACATAACTGTAGAAGAGTAGATTATAACTATGAACTTCAATTAGAATGAGAAAGAAAGCAAATGCATCTGCAGTTACCTTCCTACAAAACGGGCAGCTGAAGAAATCCCCACATGTTCCATGCCAGGCAACATAACAGAGGAAACAGGTGAATTAATCCTATAATAATGTCTAAAACTTGGATAGGAGATAGGAAAAACTAAAAGGATAAGAAGGGTAAATTCATAATAAATAGATTCTGACAGTTGAATGTAATAGTGAGCATTAAAACACTTCCCCAGCAAAAATACCTTTCAAACTCATATATCTCGACTGGCTTCTCAGGTCGAGGACCTAAATTTGAACTCTCCTTCACCTTGAAGCCTATTATAAACATCTCGTGTCAGAAAAGCATCACCCAAGACTTATACTCTAAAGTTCAAACTAAAGGTGGATGAGAATGATAACTACCAGCAATTTCAAGTGCATACTGATCAGATGGAACCTCATTTTTGGAGACAAAAAATGCTGAATACCTGCAGTAGTACATAAAGAATAAGTATTCTATATTGTATCAACATCTGTATTTCAGAAGAATCAAAACAAAAGTCTTTAAGGAAACCCAAAAGAAAGATGTAAATAAGCTTCAACTCATCATTCCTGAGACTGAAATGTTACAACAAGTGACATTCTGGCTTCCATGCAAATCATATCAGGAATAACTATGTACGCTACATATAAAGATAACTAGATACTCCAACTTAGTTTTTGTACATCTTGAAGCATCGCGTTGCATTGTCTCGTAAAACTAAATAAGCTGAACTTCAGAAAAGCATCATTGCACCGTAACTGTGCTTCTTCATTTATCGCAATTACTTTTTTCCACTTCTCAATCTAGTTATAAATACCCCATCAGCTGCATCTCTATGATTTGTCTCATTACTAATGTCAACAAAAACTGAATCTTCTCTGGTTATCTACTTACTTTTGGTTTCCATCTTCTGCAAATAATTTTGGAATGCCATCTCATGTATTGCCCTCAATAAGTACAGAAAAAGGGACCAAAGGTCAAATTTTTATTAACTGTAAAAATAATATCTTGTTGCTCAAAATTCCATCAGGCACCCTACACTTGTGCTATGAACTACCAATACCTCTACTCAGGCCACATCTCAGTCTTGATAAACTAATGTATTCTATTAAGTTTGTTAAGATAAAATGTTTCACAACTACTATGAAGGGTGACATATTAATGAGATCCTGGGCAACTTAACCTATCACTGATTGTTCTGCACAGAAAATTTAACAAGTTAGCAGACTGTTTATCTGTCCATGTTAGATTACTTCTATCTAGCCAGCTCAATTTGCTTTCCACATAACACAATCCATCTTGGACATTAAGACTACAAGCATTGTTCCTTCAGTTTTCATGTTCATGAGTTTCTCTTGGCATGAAAACGGGCATCTCATCCTTTACTGTTGTCATGTCAACGATCTATCTGTTGCCGACCAAAATCTATAGTGCTCAATACAGATAGCTGGCTGCTCAGTCCAGCAAACTGGTTTAAAGCAGGGATGAACATATTATTTTGGAAATAACTTAAAAGAAAAGGAATGTTTCATTTCAATTCCTGGCTGCCTAAAGGTACGAATAATTGAAAAGCAGACTTCACAGTTCACATAATTCCATATCAGAAGACTTTATAGAAAAATGTCTATAACGAAAGCTGATTGTCATCTTTATTTAATAATTTATGTCTTCTTCTTATATTAGAAAGCAGAGTTTTGCATACAGGATGTGCTTCTTCTTCTCATTACTTAACTTCAATCACTGGTTATAAGAAGAAGTTACTGCCCAGCTGAAGGTACAAATAACTGAAATGGGAGACTCACATTCTCGCTCTAAAGTAATACAGGGTATTCTTTTGTAGCAGCTAGTCAGTTGGAGTTTAGTAGCCCAAAAGTACGATAAGTTTTTGCAAAACACTGGGATCACTAACCTCTTTGTTGGTTTACCAGTTATCCTTAGGCAAGTTCTCATCCATTGAGACTCATCCCCTCCCTAGGACTAAGCTCACCATCTCCTTTCTCTAACATACAGGTCAACCATTGGTCACTAGATGGAGTCCTTAGAGTTGTAAGTCGAGTCGCATAACTTACAATAACTACAATATTAGATGCAAAACCACAACTTCACATCAAATCAAAACTAGTATTTAGCGACTACTTAGCTCAGGATGTTCTGCTCTTCAAACTCGAACCAAATTAAAAGCATCCAAAAGAATCTGTTGACATTGCCTATAATTCTCAACAAACAAGTGTAATAACCTAATACTGTGGTGTCCGGGCCAGCTTGTGCATCGTAACTAATTCCACGGATACCTGCTATTGTTACCTTCCACTAGCACAAGTACCGGATAACTCTATCCACATCCTTGGATAGATGGGAAGAAATTACATAGTGCTTTTGCCTACGCTGAGATTGAACCTAAGACGTCATGGTTACCAACCTACTTTATTGACCACTAGGTCACACCCTTGGGTGCATAACTCATTCCATTTCCGGAAACACTTATCCCAAGTGATCATAAAGCTTGAATATTTCCCAATTCACAAATAATAAACAATTAGGAACCCTATGATATATAATTGACTAAACAAAATCAATGAATCGATCAACTAACCTCAATCCGAAATTAGTTAGGGTCAACTATAAGAATCTTCTGTACCCATTCATATTCAGATGATTCATTATAGTTAGACTACTTTACAACACATAATCAAACTTTGGAAAAATTTGAGGAATTAAATATGAAGTTAAACTGAATGAAGTAATTAGACAAAACCATACCCAGAAACAAGAGCACCAGTACCAAGGCGAAAAATCAAAGCAAGAGAAGCACCCAATATGTCCAAAATCTTATCAGTTCTCGGTGTAAATGGCTTAGGCTTCGGCGGCTTGAAGTTCGGAGGCGGCGAAAATGAAGATCCCGATTTAGGTTCCTCTTTGGTGCTCACAGAAGTGGAACCATTGGAACTATCTGAAGATTGCGCCATTGATTTTACAAACAACACTCTGTTGTTTCTAGACAGTTTCTGAGATGAAATTGGTAGGAAAATTGGCGCCGGTGAAACATTCAGAACTCCGGCCATGGTTTTCCGGCGAAGTTCAGAAACGACTAGTAGTATCTGTTGGTGTGGCCGAAAATGCAACAGGTAATTCTGTTATATTTATTTTTAGGGATATAAGGTTTGGTCCCTCAATTATAAATAAATTATAATATTGATCCTTTTATATTTGACTAACCATATTAAACCTTCAATTAATAAGAATTATGTATTTTGACCCATTTATATAAAAAATATGTTATATTTACATTATTTTACGACTATATTAAAGTCAAATATTAAATAATAGTAGTTAACATTACACCTAAGTAATTAAATACTATATTGGTTGATAAGTTGACAAATTTATTTATAATTACAAGCAGAAGGACTAAAAGTGTACTACTTCATAAAGTGTTTGCTTCAATTGTTTAAATAAAATTTCAAAATATTACTCCATTCATTTCAATTTATATATCTTAGTTTCGAAAGTTAACATATATTTTCTTTGCCAATAATATTTTAAATATTTTGAACTGTTAAAACAATTATAATTGATCTTTTTTTTTTTCACAAAAAAATTAATTTTGTACTTTGTTGCAATAAATGTTTAGTCTACATACAATCCATAAAATTAATCCCATATTTCACAGGCTAACTTTGGACATTTTTGGGAAAATAATTAAAAGTGTCAAGAAACTTAGACTTGTTTGTAAAGTTAATAATTAATACAATTATTTGCAGATTCTTATATCCATATTTGGTTAATCATTAAATGTGAAATCTATGTAATTATCCTAACATATAGTATTCTAATAAATATTCTAACTTGTTACCAAAAAATTGTTGACCTTTATTGTCAAATAAACTAGTATAAAAAGGAAGCCCAAGTAAAGAAAAGTACATCAATCCAAAAGACAAAAGAGAAGAGTATTATAGCTTTCAAATTAAATCACTATTTGCAAATGGCAAAATTTCTTGCTTCACTTTTTATCCTCTTTGTTGTTATTGCATCATCAGGTAGATCTCAGTTAAACATACATGCTTTATAATATTACAACTATTACCATTCATTTTATTTTCATCCTATTTCTTGCTAATCTGATTATATTTCTTTTGAGTTGATGGTCTATTGAAAACAGTCTCTCAATCCTTATAGTAATAGAGGTAAGATCTGAGTGGTTAAAGTCTGAGTACATTTTATCCTTTCCAGATTCCACTAATGAAATTACACTGCGCATGTTGTTGTTGTTGTTGTTATTAAATTACAATTACTGTCGGCGTTGCTTTTATTATATTTCTTTTGAGTCAAGGGTCTATTAAAAAGAACCTCTCTACCTTATAAAGATAGGGATAAGATCTAAGTGGGTAAAACTGACTACATCCTACCCTCCCCATATCTCACGAGTGGAATTACACCGAGCATGTTTGTTGTTGTTAAATTACAATTATTGTCGTAGTTATTTTCCTTCATATCTTGCTTTTGATTACATTTCTTTTGAGTCGATGGTCTATCAAAAATAACTTTTCTATCCTAACAAAGATAGGAGTAATGTCTGAATGGGTAAAGTCCGTGTACATCCTACCCTCCTCAAATCCCCCTAGTGAAATTACACTAGCTCATGTTATTGTTGTTGTTAAATTATAATTATTGTCGTCGTTATTTCTCTTGAGTCGATCGATAGTCTATTAGAAACAACCTCTCTATCCCCGACAAAGATAAAGACAAGGGTCTGAGTGGGTAAAAGGTTTAACTACATCCTACACTACTTAAATCCTGCTAATGAAGTTACACTGAATATGTTATTATTGTTTAATGTTTTAATTTTAATTTTTTTTTTTTGGTGAATGGAAGATAAGAGGATAGTTCCAATGGCATATGGGAAACGATGTTATGCTGATATTGGTTACAACGTGTGCACCCCAATGAAAGCTGATCATTGTATGCCGCAATGCATACAAGCAATAGGCTCTAAAATTACGCAAGCGACATGTATGATACACGGCGATGGCACTTCATATTGCGAGTGTGCATGGTCTTGTTACAAAGATCTATCTATGTAATCTCTACAATTTTATTCTTACCATTCATCAATAAATAATACAAGTCTTTTGATATAAAAAATTGATGTCTCCAAGTAGTTCTATATACTTTCTTTCGTCCATTTTTACTTGTTCACTTTATTAAAAATATATGTTCATTTTAGAAAATCAAGAGATTTGCTCTTATTACTGATTATAGTCATTTCTTACTGCATTTTTCAATACATTAAATTTATTATGTTTAAAGGGTAATACAATAAAATGAAAAAGGAACAAAAATATCTCTGGACTATTTAAAATAGGCCAAATTTACTCCTTGTTACGTTTTTGATAAAAGAAGATGTCCTTGCTATTATAATTTTTAGCTCAAAAATACCCTCAAACTATCCAAATCGACCAAAAATACCCTTCCAAAACAATAAAAAATGGGTTTAGTCAATTTATGCACTTTTGAAAGAGTTTATAATATTGGTGTGTGTTTTTGAACACAATGTTCAAAGGATGATATAGTAAAATTGTAGTTTAATTTATTTTATTGCTCCTTAAGAGGTATGCCAAGTCAATATTGGACAAATAAAAATGAACGGAAGAAATATAATATATTTCCCGCTTAATTTTTGAGAAAATAGTGTGGGGCTTGACCCAAAGCGAACAATTTAAGAGTCACGGAAGATATATGCATAGGGTAAAAAATACACCTAAAGTATTTCAATTTTAATTTTGGATTTCAGAGAAAACTATCAGGTGTGTGAGTTTCCTACTTGAACTATCATCAAATATTTATCGAAACATACCGCAACTATCAATTATTTCCTTTCCTAAAAAATAGAATTTGAAGCTTAACTTAATCTTAAAATCTAGCTCGTAAGGAAAAGAATTGCTCAAAACAATATAAGAAGATTAAATTCCCGATCCCACCACCAACATGGGACTATTAAATGTTAAAAGACTTTAAAGGTCAAATTCATTAAATTTAAATTCGGAATAAAAAAAAAAAAAAAGCGAAAGCTATTCAAGTTCATTATTTTATGTACTTGATTCACCTATTTCTTCCTGAAAGACAAAATGTTTGTTTAATTAATTAAAAAAGGGAAAGTAACTTTCTTGAGGTTGGCAATGGAAGGTTTGAGACTAAATAATATTAGGTCATTACACATGCTTAAATAATATTTCCTTTTTTGCGATTTACGTGGTATAATTAAAATTTTAAAATTTAAATATTTAAATTTGAATTATAAATTTGAACATAAAAATTTTAATTTATATATTTAAAAATTATCTAAAAAAATATTATAAATCTTCATAAGTAATAACTTAAATATTTAAAAGACAAATAAAGAAATTTCAGTTAAAAAAAAGATTTGGTTGACTTTTGAAATTTTTACTGTGTCATATATAAATTAGAGTGAAAGGAAGTATTTTTTTAAATTAAAAAAAAAAAAAAAAAGACAAGAGATTGTTATTGGATTTTCTATGAGTATATCCAATAACATTATGTAAAGTTTCAAATGAAAGTGCTACACTTTTAAGATTGTGTTGTCCTATGTATGCTAATTCAAAATGTACTTCTCTTCTCTCTTTTTTCCCTTTTAAATTAATACTTTTTGTTGAGGACTATAATTGTATTGAGCAAAATTTTGTTTTGTTTAGAGATACAAAGGAGCAACTTGCAAGTAGGTGTGTAAAATGGACGGATTTAATTAAATTAAAATAGGATGAGTTAATAAATAAAAAGGTTATTAATTCACTCCAATGTAACTAGCAGAGATAAATTGAAACAAGATAAAGTTAAATAATGTGTCATGATCTATCACGTTCAATTGTTACCAAATTTTAATTACCTTGATTGATTTCTTATATTACTAAAGAAAACTAATAAAAGTTTTTCATTCTCTTTATTATCGCTATATTTAACATATTAAACAAAAAAAAATTGTATTTTTTATATATATTTTGATAAGATTTTTATGGGTCAATCTAGAAAATAAATTTAATTTAGAGAAAAGGGTCAAATATATTTATCAACTTTATTATTTAGAATTGATATATCTCTTATTAAACAAATACCCATATATATCTTCGCTATTTAACAAATAAAACACATTTATTCTTTTTGCCGACAGAATCTATATTTATCGAATTAAAAATTATGACTTATTTTTTAATTAAAAAATTGTCACTTAGACTTAAAAAAATCTACATATCCATTGCGGGATTTTGACATTTTTGGAAAAATAAATAAATTTACAAAAAGGTTGGACTTGCTTGTAAAGTTAATAATTAATACAATTATTTTGCAGATTCTTGTAATCTATTTAATTCTCCTACATATAGTATTCTAATAATTATAATAAATTTTATACCAAAAAGAAATATTGACCTTTATTGGCAAATAAACTAGTATAAAAAGGAAACCCAAGTCAAGAAAAGAGTACATCAACCCAAAAAGAAAAAGAAAAAGTATTTCAAATTAAATCACTATTTTGCAAATGGCAAAGTTTCTTGCTTTACTCTTTGTCCTCTTTGTTGCTATTGCATCAACAGGTACTAATTAATTCTCATATGTAATATGATTTACACTTGCTTTAATAATAGTTTTTTTAATTGATAATTTATCAAAAATAATATTTTTATTTTATAAAAATAGAAATAAGATCTGCATATATTTTATTTTTTTTAAATTTTATTTGCGAGAGTATACTGAATTAGTTGTTATTATATGATATTATAATTACTTCCATCCGTTTTAATTTATTTATTTTACTTTCTTTTTTGATCCACTTGCTCTATAAAAGTAGGAGTAATGGTGCTCTATATATCAAGTCAAAATCAGATAAACAAAACTAAAACTGATCGAGAGAAAATATATTTTTATTTTGTTGGGGATCGATTTCCCGTATTTAATTCCAACCACAGTAAATAGAAATCCGTCGGTAAAAAAGGCATAAACGTGATCTATAAAAAACAACCTCTTTTATAACTCTCCTATAAAAATAAAAGTTAAAATAATACTGCATACATTTTGTCATCTCCAAACTCTTCACTTTCGAGACTACCACTAAATTTATTATTATTATTATTATTTATTTTATTTTTGTTTAATGAATTGCAGATAAGAGAATAGTTGGAGTGGTAGGAGGAGTAATATATGAATGCAGAGTTGATATTGGATATAACATTTGCACCCCTTCAAAATCGGATGCATGCATGCCATTATGCATTAACCAAGCAGCCGGCCGTAAAGTTAATTCGGCCACGTGTATGCTGCGCGGCGATGGTTCTTCATTTTGTGAATGTAGATATATATGCACCCAAACAACACCGCCTTCCGCGCACCTTAACTAATTACTATATATAAACAGATCTATTTGAATAATATTTATATTATATTTTCGCATTTGATGATTCAAGATTTTTATTAACGGATTCAAATTTGTTATTTCAAGGTAATTTTTAAGCTTGGTAAATTACTAACTCAATCTCTAATCATGTGTTTAAGGGGTTCAAAATTTATTTATGTATATAAAAATTTAAAACATTATCCTATATATATAGAGTACAATGTAATTTTTTATTGAGGGGGTTTGGATGGATACTTTCTCGACCCTCTAGATCTGTCCCTGCCACCTCCAATCCCAACTTTAACTCTATCTTCGTAGTTTTATTTTAGATATATATAAATATTTTTAAAAAAATATTTTTGAACACATTTAGAGTAGGGCTGCGTATCGGTCGGTTCGGTTCGATTTTGAAAGTTATCGGTTATCTGTTTGACATGCTAAACCATTAAAGAACCGTTAAGATATCGGAAAATCGGTTATTGATCATTATCGGTTCGGTTATCGGGTTAACCGGTAAGATCTCACATGAAAAATCTCATAAGTCATAAGTATGTTTAGCTAGAAAAAAGTGGGTGAAAAGAGAAAAAGCATATAGAACTAGCTCAACTAAAACAATCAACTTTAATTTAAATTAAAACACCATCCCCTTTACTTTTCATTGACACCCATTTCATCTTCTTGTTTGGATACTTCATATATTAAAGACTAAAATTATAATTTAATAAATTATTATCGAGTTATCGGTTAACCCGTTAAAAAAAGTGGTCAAACCGATAACCGAACCAATAACCCAATAACTTGAATAGTAAACCAATAATCAAACCGTTAAACTAATAATTTAAATTACTAATCTAACAACTTAATTATCAATTCGAATTATCGATTTAACAGTTAATTTGCACCCAGAATAATCAAACGCGTTGAAAGACGATAATTATTGATAGTTTGGAAAAAGGAAAGTTGGGCTTAGCCCGTGAGGAGGGCTCTCTTTGATATTTCATCAGTGGTACTTACATATTAGTGATTAGATAATAATTTAATATTTTATTATCTATAAGGTTGAACAATATATATATATATATATATCACAAGTAATTAGCTTTTAATATCTGTTGTAGTTAACTTCTCATACTTATTTATCAAATCCGTATATTTTTTTCCACATGTTCGAATCATCTCAATCTCGCTTTTTTTATTAGACTTCCACTTTATTCCGTATAATTTTATTTCTGATTCTATTTCTCCTTTTATGCTCACACATTCATATGAGCATCCTAATCTTTACTATCTACATGTTCTGAATGTGTGTATTCTTAACTGGCCAGCACTCTATCCAATACAATAAAATAGTAAGATAATTTCTAACACATAGACATATATTTAGATATACTTTAAATTATAATTTTTCTAAAAAAAACTAGGCCTTATCATCACTACAAAATTTGAAAAGGAGGAAATCTATATACCTTCTGAATGTGTGTATTCTTAACTGGCCAACACTATATCCAATACAATAAAATAATAAAATAATTTCCAACACATAAACATATATTCAGATATACTTTAAATTATAATTTTTCTAAAAACAACTATGCCTTATCATCACTAAAATATTTGAAAAGGAGGAAGTATATATGCTAAAAGTCTACAAGTATTATTTTTTCCTAAGAAACTAAAAGCTACATTATTCTTGATGTTAACCGTAGCATAAAATAAGTAAATATTTTGCTTTATCGAAATAATAATTTTTTGATTATTAATATGGTCCAATTTATCTATAATAAAATTATTTATTTGGATAATATCAACCATAGAATATTTAATAAATATGTGGCATGAATATAAAATATCATTGAACATTACTGGATATATTTTTACTAGAGGGGATCCTTTTCCCACATTTCACAGGCTAATTTTGGATTTTTTTTTTGGGAAATAATTAAAGTCACAAAAAAGTTTGGACTTGTTTGTAAAGTTAATAATTAATACAATTATTTTGCAGATTCTTGTATCCATAAAAAATGGTTGATCATCAAATACAAAATCTATTTAATTCTCCTACATATAGTATTCTAATTAATATAATAAATTTTATACCAAAAAAAAAAATATATGACTTTTATTGTCAAATAAACAAGTATAAAAAGGGAAGCCCAAGTCAAGAAGAGTACATCAACCCAAAACAAACAAACAAAAAAAATTATTATAGCTTGCAAATTAAATCAATATTTTGCAAATGGCAAAGTTTCTTGCTTCACTCTTTGTCCTCTTTGTTGCTATTGCATTATCAGGTACCAGTTAACTCTTATATAATAATATATGTTTTATATCTGGTTCGATAACATTTCTTTTGAGTCGATAATCTATTGAAAATAATTTTATTCTATAAAAGTAAAAGTAAGATCTGCATGCGTTCTATATATCATCTTCAGACTCCATTTGTGAGATTATACTGGATTTGTTGTTGTTATATGTTTTATAATATTATAATTACTCCCTCCATTTCAATTTGTTTGTCTTGCTTTTAGTTTGTTTCAAAAAGAATGTTTCTTTCCTTTTGGCATGTTTGAGACTACAAAATTAAATGACATTCTGATATATTCTACGTTTCTTTAGTTTAAAACCACCACGCACAAGATTCATTCAAAAGTCTTGTTTGATTTTTTAAACTCCGTTTCAAGTCAAAACCAGATAAACAAAATTGAAACAAAAGGGAAGTATATTTTTATTGGAGGGGATCCGTTTTCCGTGAAATGTGGGATTAATTTCAACTACAGTAAATAGGAATCCGCCGTAAGCGAAAAGGCGCAATCTGTCGAAAAAACCTCTTTACCTTAATAAAGTATACATCTTATCATTTTCAAACCCCACTTGTGAGACTACGCTGAATTTATTGTTGTTGTTATATGCTTTACAATATTATAATTACTCCCTCCAATTCAATTTGCTAATTATCTTATTTTCTTTTTTAGTCCGTTTAAAAAAAAACAGAATGTCTCTCTCTCTCTCTTTTTTTTTTTCCTTGATAACTCCTTAATTCTAACTTTCGATATAACTTGTTGAAAATCACAAAATGCATTCTACATATCTTTAGTTTATTACCACACACAAAATCGATTCATTTAGAAGTCTTTCTTTACTTTCTTATACTCCGTATCAAATCAAAACCAAACAAATAAAATTAAAACAAAAAGAAAATATATTTAATAGGAGTCCCTCCGTCCGTCCGTCCATCTGTCCGTCAGCGTAAAAGGAACAAATATGCTCTCTATCAAAAACAACTTCTCTTTACCCTACAAAAACATACATCTTATCCTCGATCTCCAGACTTCACTTACAAGATTACGCTAAATTTGTTTTGTTTGTTTGTTTTATGAAATTGCAGATAAGAGATCAATTGTTGGAGTGGTGGAGGGATTTGAATGCAAAATAGATCTTGGTATTAATGTTTGCACCCCAGTTAAATCTGAACTGTGTATGCCATTATGCCTTAGAGAAGCAGGCAGGAGTAAAATTAATTCCGTCACATGTATGATACGTAGCGACGGTACTACCTTTTGCGAATGTAGATGGAATTGTGCTAAAACACCTCATTGATTGATTTAACGGATTAAACTTTTATATATATCGATGTAACTTGCGATATTATAAAAAAATAAATAAATCGTATCAGTTTTTAAAATTTATCAGAATATTTTATTTAGACATTTGAATTAAGGTTTGTTTTAATGGTATGTATTTACGTTTGTCTATTAAGTTATTGAGTCGATCACGTTGCGTCACTACTGAAAAATCAATATTTTTTTTCCATTGAAATTTCCCTCTGGATAATATTAAGTGTCTATTTTCACTTATATCGGTGGGAAAAGAAAAAATAATAGTATTTTCACATGGAAAAATCATGAAGTTTCTCACTACTTCAGTGAGAATATGTTTGTTTCATAGTGAACTAGTTCGGAAAAAATGAGTGTGAAAATCATATTTTATAACACAAACATTTCATTAATTTGCGACGAAAAAAATCTTTATTTCTAATAATATATATTAACTATTGATTAAAAAAAATATAATATAATATAATGTGAGAAATTATTTTCGAAGAAAATTTAGGTGTTATAATAAAATATTACTATAGGAAATGATTATTATAGATAAAAATTTGACTATATATTATTTCTTCTTATTTTTCTTTAGGACTCAAACCTCCCCCTAAAAGCTCCTCTACTATTATAAGTGGGGGTTGGGGGAGCTAAATTATAGGCATTTTGCGTGTTGATAACATCATCAACCACTTGTTCACTATGCATTCACTTTTTGTATTTTTCCTATCTCTTTAATGTTCAAGTGGGGCTTCAACCATATTCAAATCTCCTTTTCATTTGATATATTTTTTTAAAAATATCATCCGGTATTCTGTACGTATTTTGGAGCTTGATTAATTCATATTCGTGTGAAAAATCATTATAAATAGACTGTAACATCATAGTAGGATCTCTCTCTCTATATATATATATCAAATTAGGCCACTTTGGGGATCCAATATCTGTTTTGGAAGCTCGACTAATCTGGATTCATGTCGGAAAATCATTATAAATAGACTGAATATATATAGTAGAATCTACATATATCTCTCAAACCGAGCCACTTCGGGGATTTAGTATTCGTTTTGGAGCTTGACTAATCTAGATTTATATCGAAAAGTTATTATAAATAGACTGAGCATCGTGGTAGAAGCTGCATCTCTCAAAACCACTTTAGGATAAAACACTTCTTAACAAAGACAACTCTCTACTAGTGCACAAACTCGAATCCTTAACTAAAAATGAAAAAATATTTATTATTTCACCATAACCTAATTTGATGCGTAAACTCAAAACTTCTGATTAAGATGGTACAATATAATATGAACAGAAATGTAGTAGCATCTTAATGTCGTCAAATACATTTTCAGGCGTGGATAAACCTTAGAAAAGTATGTTTTAGTTAATAATTTTGCCAAAGTCCAAAATGGCAAAGTTATAATTACACACGACTAATTAATCTTCTCCTAATTAGAACTTTATTTGAGGCAATCAATTGATTGATCAACTCTAGTCCACGTTCATGCATTACTTAATGGTACATTATTTTTTCATAATCGAGAAATTTCCAAGCGCACGATTTGAAATTTAACGGATAATGGTCCGTCTCTCTCTACTCTTTTTCACTTGAATACCAAACTTTTGTTTGTGACGGAGTTCAAAATCGTAACGTGTATCAGACTCACACATCATACGTTGAGTTCTTACTACTGGAGCCAAATTGTGTCATGAGGAATTTTTATTCCCTTGACAACATGCATGATCCTAACCAAAGTGAGATCTATGATTCAATATCAAGATCAAATATGCATAACATTAGAAAAGGTAGTAAAAAAACTAAAATATCACAATTGAAATGAGAAAAAAGCAATGATATTTTTAGACGCCCAAACCGAGTTTTTTGCACAAGAAGAGGAGTCAATGAAGTACCAATTAGGCAATTATACCAATTTATGGTGCATAGTAGTCAACCACTTGCAATTGTTTTAGTGGTCCTACTAGTGTTGCATTCTTGTTTTAAACCATGAGAAGAAAATAAGTTTTTACTAAGTCAAATCTGTATGTAGAAGTATATGTAGTTCATCTTTTTTTAAAAAAAAAAACTGCATAATACATAAATTGATATTTAAATTTGACCTTCGCTGACAAGAAAACACTTCAACTTTGAGAGTGCACATCTAGACATCTTAACTTGATCTCAACTGGCAACTAAACACTCTGACTCGTCCTCACTGTGTCTCATGGACACCTGACGCTGATATGATACATAAATTTTGGATGTATCTAGATGATAATTTTGTAAGTTGGAGTTTTCGATTAAAACAATGGAGACAAGTTGATGTGTTTAAATGTCCAGTCTTAAAATGGAAATGCTTACTTATCGATTGAGATCAAATTTGAATGTCTGTTTATATATTATGCTTCATTTAAATAATACATATGAGTTATTTATCATGTATACAAGTTATTAAAACACTGCAAGTTAGTTGATGGTTTTATCAATATTGGTCCCCTATTTAATGTTGTCAACGGTTTATATACTTTAGTTTTCTACATTGGTTGAGATTGAGAGGATAGAATTTTATCTCTTTCTAATGATTTTGCGCAATTCACATCTTATTATGAGATACAATGAATTGAGTTAGACGGAATATTTTTTTTTACACGAGTAATTAGTTATTGATTCTAAAAAAAAAGGAAAATATAAACTAGCATGCGCTTTTTCCCGCCACAAATTGCATTGTATCCTGACACTGAAGCAAGGAGCATGTAACCGGTAGATTCAACCGAACTCATTATTTTTTAACATAAAATACAGATACATATATAGAAAATTACTTAATTTTTAACAAATATTGTATTTCGAATTCATAATTTCAAAAAATCAAATAGTAAAAACCTAAATGTTAAATTTATCAAATTAAAATTCTGGATTCATTTCTATCATTCTGAAAGGTAAATGGGAAGAGAGTTTCAGAAGAATTAATCTGAATAGTTGCTCACTTAATCGTATAAATTCAAAATAATCAACAGATATTTAATATATATTTAATCATATACAGTAAACCCGATCGATCGACTACTTGGATAATAATCCCTTTTAAATAAAGCATGATCATATCAAAACTCATATTATAAGCACTCAATTACACTTCAACAACAACAAAAAATAAAAAATAAAAAAAAACCAACATGGTGGGGTCCAAAAGTGCTAAGGTTATACTTGTAATATTCCTTATTCCAAGGGGCATTTACAAACCTCATTTCCCTATAAAAAGCAAACACAACTATATGCTCCAAACAACAAATTACAATATTACTCAATAGGCCCCCAACAATGGGAAATTGTATAGTTCTTCAAGAAAAAGTTGTGAAAGTGATGAAAACAGATGGGAAAATTCTTGAATACAAATCTCCCATCAAAGTCCATCAAATTTTGTCACAATTTTCTGGCCATGTTATATCCAATTCCTTTCAATTAGTCCTTGATAATCAACATCTTCAACCAGATGATGACTTGCTAGGTGGCCAAATTTATTATCTCTTGCCTCAATTACAAGTGCAACCTCCTCCTAAATCAACCAAAAAGAAGGTCAAGTTTGCAAATGATCAAGTAGTCAAAAAGAAGGTCAAGTTTGCAAATGATCAAGTGAATGAGAAGGCCAAGTTTGCAAATGATCAAGTGAATGAGAAGGCCAAGTTTGCAAATGATCAAGTGAGTGAGAAGGTCAAGTTTGCAAATGATAATGTAAATGAGAAGGTCAAGTTTGCAAATGATCAAGTTGATCAATTATTAGAAGCTGCTAATAATGACCAAAAGAAAGAGGTTATTAGGGTTAAAATTGTCATTTCAAAGAAAGAGTTGCAAGAATTGTTGAGTAGTAATGAAGGTGGATTAATCAAGGTTGATGATATGATCATCAAGAGCACTACTATTGTTGAGGAAAGTACAATAGATGTTAAAGGATGGAAGCCTGTTCTTGATATTATACATGAACTTGACTAGCATATGGTGGCGTCCAGTTTACGTGCACTTCAAAAATATGTTATCAATACAAATATCAGATAATTCTGCCTACCGAGATTTGAAGTACTCCACTAGCATACTTTCTTCCTAGTTTTTTTTTAGTTTTCCAACTTTCCATAGTGTTAACTTGTATATAGGAATATACATACATCAATAACATAACTGCAGGGAGCAGAACATGATAGCGGACTTATAAGCTAAACAATGTGATAAAGAAAGAAGAAAGTTTGTTTTTTTGACTACTTTAACAGTTCCTTCTTTGTTTGCTCAAGAAACTATTTGACCAGACAAATTGAGAACTACTTTTATTAGATTATTATCGAATAATACCAGTTTGGATCGAATGACCCTATATTTTGTTATGATACATAAATATTAATATAATATATTTCTCCGTTTTATTTTATGTGTCTTACTAATTATTATTTTGTAAGTGTGAATAATGAATATAATCTGAAGAGATGTGAATGGAATAAGTTATATTTTGTGATAAAATTTAAAAACCTGGAAGTCATTTATGGGAACCTTAGCCAACAACAAATGTTGTTCCCCACTGACACTATTAGATGCATCAAAGTTATCAGTATTGTAGCTATATAGATCGAAAGGTGATCGATTAAATAATATTTATCAAAATAATTATATTGTGTATTAAAAATAATTATATATATATATATATATATAAATTTAAATATTTTAAATAAAATTTTTGATTTCGCCGTATAGGAAATGGCAAATGAAAACTCTTAACTTTATAAACGAGTGAATTTCACTTTTGCTAAACTAACTCAGCATGTTTTGTTACCATTAAGCTAATCTTAGTTTGTCAATGTGAACAAAAAACTAATAGGAATATTCAACTGTCACTAGTTTTTTTTTCTTCTTTCTTTTCCTACGTAATATATAAATAAATACTTAAATTTAATTTTTTAATTTTGAGGGTGTATATTTAGATATCTTAATTTGGTCTCAACCGATAGTTACTGAACACTTTAACTTATCTCTGGTATCTTTCACAGACCACTACGCTGATGTGACACATAAATTTTGACCGATGTCTAGATGAATCATTTTGTAAGTTAAAATGTTCAACTGACACGGGTAAAGATGAGTTGGAGTGTGTAGATGTGCATATTCAAAGTTAAAATATTTATTTATAAGCTAAGATCAAATTTAAATCCGACAACTATATGTCGTAATGATGAATAATAATACTCCACACTTTGAATTTAAGTTATATAAACTTAAAAATATAAATTTACTACTTATATCATCGATTAGTAACTTAGTCGGAATTTTTAATAAAGAAATTTAGATATCAAAAATATATATATGAAACCCAAGAGAATTCATTATCTTTGTATATGTTAGAGAATTTCTTTTAAAACTTTGTATATATGATATATATTTTGATTGAAGAAATTAATTGATGTAATTTAACATATCGTAACATATTACTATCATTAATTGATGTAATTTAATCTATCATAACATGTTACTATTTATTTTATAAATTAAAAATTAATATTTATTAAATTAAATATTTTTCAAAAATAATATAATTATATAAATATTTTTTACGTCGTCAATGTACGAACTTTACAATTATTACAAGTCTATAATTGGCGGTGGCCGCCCAACAAATGAACAACTAGTATATCAAAATAAAAGTAAAAATAAAAAATAAAAAAAGACTTCATGGTCCAATCAGTCTCCAGATGGAGAAAATTAAATTAATTACTAGAAATTAAAGATGATATTTTCCAATGGGTAAAAAGTAAATTGAAAAAATAATAAAGCAAAAGGGAATTGAAATAATTTTGTTTTAGAATGTGGGGTTACAAAAAGGATATGGTGACTCTTTTTTCCAATTTGTAAATGAGAATAGAATATTTGTCTCATAAAAAATAGTATTTTGTTGTGGTAGTTGGTTTTCCATTTTGAGTGTATCATGATCTTGATCTCTAAATTCATAATTTCCTCTTCTTCTTCTCCTTTTTTACGTATTCGATATTTATATCGGAGTTTGATTAAATTTAAATTCGCGTTAGGAAGTCTCACATTTGGGGGAAGGGAGGGGCGATAAAACGTTTTCTAATAAAGGGAACTTTGTACTGTACCTATGAAGGGACTTGAGTTCGATCGAGATCTCTGAATGAAAGAGTACTTATCACTCCACCACAACCCTTATTGATAAATTCATAATTTACTTGACAACTTATTCCTCACGACAAAAAAAATATATTAAAGGAAAAAAAAACTCCTCACCACAAAATGAGTATAACATAACATGTATTGTCCGCTATAGTTTAACAGGTCATACAGATTTGCCCTTTGGATATTATGATAATCATCAAATATTCAGAAACTGTTAGACTTGATTTCTCAGTTAAACGCTTTAGTTAGTATCTCAGAAAGTTACTTTTCTTTTTAATTCTAATTTTCTTCAACAAAGAAAAAGGTCACGATTTTTCTGAGATAATAACTATTAGATGAGTGATTATCTGAGAAATCAACTCGAAACCGTTGAACTCGTGTTGATGTGGTTGTTCTAACGTACTATACCAAAATAAGAAGAAAATAAAAACACTTCTATAATCTTTTCATTTTCCTTGTTCATATTTTGGCTTTTCATTATATAACAAGATTTGGTTTGGCTTGCAAGCAATATATTACAAGGAAAATCTCATTTATATATTTGCTATAAGACAAAAACACAAGACGTTAATTGAAAAATACCAACAACAACTTTTATGAACCATAAATTGAAAAATACCAAGACCAAAAGAAATTTACATAAACGGCCAGGTTTTAGTTATCCGTTGGAGTGTCAAATAGACCGATGGCGATTTGATTGAATATGAATGAGTTAAAATGGGCTAAATTAATAAATTAGTCGATTATTAATTGTCCGCTCTTGAATTAAGATAAATCGAGTAAATAAAATTAAATGAACGAATTTAGTTGAATTTAAATTGATTAAACGGATCATGTTTTCGAGAAACAAGATAGCTTGTCAACAAGAAAACCAAGAGCAATGTGAATGTGTTTTGAAAAATGGTATCCCACAAGTTAAAGAAAATATATAACGTCTTACTTGCCTTTGGCTCAAAGATAATTACGTAATATGAATTGACAAAGATATAGAATGAGTGCAACAAACACAATTCTATTTCTACTAATTAGAGCTATGTATACATATATAGTAAAACAATAATAATATAACCCGTGTAATTTCACTAGCGAGGGTTCAGGGAGGATACAATATTTTTATTTTTTGGGATAGAGCAAGACTGTTTCGATAGACCCTCCAATCAAAATAAAAGTATCCGACGTGGGATTGTGAAAAAAAAATAAGACGACAAAGTAGCGAGATACAAACAAGTGAAACTATAAATGGTAATACACATTGAAGAGTAAGAAACTATGCGATAACTAAATAACACAAGCTACTAAAAAGGAGAAGAGGAGAGGAGGTGGCTAGCCCTCTGCCTCTTCCACACAAAGTACGACAACACTAGTACTCAGTTACATACTAACCTTCTACTCTCTAATCCTTAATATCTTCGTACCTTTCTATCTAAAGTCATGTTCTCTGAAATTGTGTCATGTTGTCCTGTCTAATAATCTCCCCCCAATTCTTTTTCAACTTACCTCTATGACTCTCTTAACTTTTGCTACGGTCAACCTCTCGCACCTCATCATTGACACATCCCCGCACCTTCTCAAACACATCAAATATGTAAAAGCTTTATGACTACTCCTCTTACCTCAATAGCGTATAGTTCCAAATCTTTAATGCAAATATTTATTAATAAAGTTATACATAAATATAACATTTGTTAATAAACATATACATATATAGTAAAACGTTATATATAATACACATGCGTGCACATATACTAGGCACCTAATGACATGATATTAATTTAAATTTTGAATCTGTTTATAATTCATATTAGCCGTTAATAATTTATTATTATAGTTCCCTTCAGAGATTGATATCCGATAGACAAAAAAAGTCTTACTATGGGAAAATAAGGTATGCATTTTGCTTGCTTCACAAAAAAATTGACAACATGCCTGATGAGAAAATAAAATTCATTAATAATTAAGCTAAGTAAACTTCATATTGCATTAACAAACAAAAAAAAAAAAAGGATTTCTTGTTAAAACTTCTAATTATTTCAATGAACGTTGAATCGCACAAATTTAAATAAAATTATACGAATAGTGATAATTCATATAATTGATTTATAACTCACTCTAAATTGAGATGCCAATATTATTATTGTTACGGAAAGAAAATATCTCTTTGTGAGATAGGATTTCCACTAAAATTGTGAAATGTCATGTTGCATAATCTTTTTTAAAAAAATCAGTGATATGTATGTTGAACTTAATTTTTAGATTATTTTTGTACTTTTATGGAATATGTCTTTATCCAATTGCTCATTGCAGCAATTTGTTTGTCGATGATACATCAAAATACAACCAACTAAAAGAAGCCACAGCAAAAGTGAAAAGTGCAAACCATATTATATACCTAACATAATCACTATAATAGTTAAGATATTTATTGATAAAACATAGGGATATTTTTGTTATGTGAGCGCTTAGTTAAAGCAAGAAACGGCTCAGTCAGAGGTAGTGTCAAGCGACTGGATAAGCATTGCATATCGCGTGGTGTTTAGTGTCCCTCTCGAGGCCCTTTGAAATAAAATTCAAAGGACTAAGAGTGTCTTTCACTCCTGATCATACTCTCGTAACTGCATCTGGTCTTCAAAATCATGAACAACTTCTGATCTATGGAACAATATATAGGCAAAAAAAGTCGACAAAATAAATTCATAATTTCAGAAGGCTCTAACAGCCGGAGGTAGGGCCGAGCGACTGGACAGACACTGCACGCGCATGGTGTACAGTGCGCCTCCAGCAGCCCTTGAAATAGATTCAGAGGACTAAGCACGCGTGTCGTTCACATCCGATCATAGTCATAACTGCATCAGGTCTTCAAAGATCATGAGCAACTTCTGGTCTATGGAACAATATAGACATGGGAGAAGTCGATTCGTAATATCAGAAGGCTCTAAGGGTTGGGCACGGGGTTCCCAATCCCATACCCATTAATTTAAAAAAATCACAATGTATTGTGACAATTTGATGTATTTTAGCTATAAAGAATTAAGTGTAAAATGTTTTCCAATCTATAATTATATACCTTGCAACTTCCATTTCTCTTAAATTCTCCAAGATATATGATAAGCTATATTTAGTGCTGATTACTATATACAATTAAAAATTACCTACCTATTTGTTTCCTCTATTTTGTTTCTCCTTTTTTTTTTCTCCTGTTGTATTGCATGAATGATTCAAACTAATTTCTACCCCTACCCACAAAAATATTCAATTATGTTTGGATAATATCTTTTGGATTTTTTACGAAGTGTTCGATATCCGTATTGAGATTTGAGTAAATTTAAATTCGTATAAAAAAAGTGATCTAATATTAGGAGATAAAGCGCTTTCTAACAAAAATAACTTCATTCACTTGGATTTTATGCGCGCAGAAGCAGATGTAGTGCATATTATAGGTTCATTCAAATCCAATAATATATATTAAAATCTTTATTAAACAAGTTTTAATAATAGATTCCGAACCAAGAAAATCAAACGAGATGTGATAGAATTCAGAACTAGAGTTCATAATATTCAAAGGTAGATTCAGAATTTGAAACTTATTTATTCATACATCAGGCTTAAGTTACTATATAAACAAATATACAATAATATACTGAATTCACAATAAAATATATATAAATTTTTAGTAAATATTCTAATACATATATAAGATCTCGACAAAAAATATTGAACTCATAGGCAACATTTTGAATCCACCACTAATAATATTTAAATCTTAAATCCGCCCCTTATTATATTTTCTTTTAATTTGTCATGCTTGAGCCACCCTCAATTTTTAAATTAATTTTTTTAATTTGGATATTTGCGTATTGATAACATCACCAAGCACTAGTTTACCTCTTCTTTTAATTATTATTTTTTTATTTTTTAAAGTCCTCTATGATGCATTTTATTTTGTAGTTTCCTATCTCTTCAACTAGATGTTCAAGTGGGCCTCTATCTCATATTCATATAAATCATATCATCGATTTTTTATTAATTTTTTTCAGTCAAAAGAATGAAGTTTTTATCTTAAATAAATATATATATTTTTTAACATCATATTAAGTATAGGATCAAGCATGAATAGTGTTATAAAAGCAATCAATATTTGGTAGGTTAAAACTTTAATTTGCACGCCATATGGAGCACAACTTGGGATCTAAACAACTTGATTATGCACTAATAAATTATGTAATATGAATTAATGATGATATAACTTTGAGTTATGTAATACAATTTCATGTCTAATCAAATAGGTCTACGAACTTAAAACGAAACTGAGGGAGTAGCTCTTATATGTATGTGTATGTATGTATTTTTGATGCCACAACCGTGAAATTCTTATAAATTTAACGAGTCGATCTATTATGTTAAGTTTGTATAGTTATTACTCTGTAGTTGAGAATATTATTTTTTTACAAATATTCTAAATATCACCGTATTTTTTTATATAAATGGACAAAAAGCACATATTTTAGTTAACTGGAAATTAAATGTACTTAGCTAAATACTATATGAATCAAAAACCCGAACTCATCAATAACTGAAGGATAAAAAATATAATTTATCTCGAAAAGAATAATGCCAAAGTGAGATGCATCCTTCTCTCCATGATATAATTAATTTTAGTTAGAACGTCACAGATCGATAAGTTATATATACTGTTAGTACTATAAAAAAATAAATTATACTATCAATATAAATTAACGTATTTACTCATGAATATAGTTTTAACATATTATTTCATCTATAATTTCAAGTTGTCATTAGACTTGCTATAAGCAATTAGAGTCAAACCTATTTATAATGACATCGCTCATTTGAATATGTTTTAATTATTTAGATTGAAATATTATAATAAATAATATATAATAAGTATAACATAATATGATAAATTGATTTTAGAGAAAATTTAATTATTATAGTAAAACGTTATTACAAAGGATGATTGTTACAAAGAGGTTTGACTATACCTATAACAAAGATTAGCATGAGAACAGCCAGATACATTAAACTTCCGCTATATATGAAAATCGAGAAAAAATCAAATCATAAGAATCTATTATGTAAACAGTCTTATTCTATATTTCTGCGAAAAACTATTTTCACAATTCAAACACGTAATCTTTTGATCACTCTACCGGTCATAGATCCAGAGCAATATAAAAATGAGAAAAGCAATGATAGTTTTGGATGCCACAAACCGACCTTGTGCAGAAAATAACAGAGAATCCACTAGGCCAAACAAACAAATAGTCAATAATTAAAGAGTGTAAAATTGTTATGGTGCATAGTAATTAGTAGTCAACCACTTATATTTCCAAATTGATCTAGTGGCCCTACTGGCTCTTAACTCATTTAATGGGGTAAATATATTCATATATGGTGTCTGGTGAAGATCCACCACAACCCCCCAAAACAACAGCCAGGAAAGACATCACAATTATTAACCGATACTCTTAATATGATGTAATATTATTTATTTTGATCTAAATTTATAAGATTATGTTTAAAAGGCTTTACACTATCATAGGTAAAGGAGTGAATTGAATTCCCTTCTTTCGGAGGCATTGCAACAACGAAATTTTCATAATAGAGAATAAATTTATTAAAATGACAACGAAAGTATACTTGAACTGATCATAGTTTTAAAAAGTACAATCAATTCAATGTTAAGAACCTTAAAGACTGAACTCATAGAGTTTCAATTCTGAATTCGCTTGTATCTTATTCGTCCAGTAATTATACCATACAAAATAGGGTTAACAACCTTTTATGTATATATAAATTTGTGAAATTCCGTTAATATTGGAAAAAATTCTAAATATATCATTTTCTGCAATTGTTGAAGTCTTCCCGTCAGAATTTTTAGCTTCGTCAGTGTCTGAATCCTCAAGTTGCACAATCAACAAGGTGGGGTCCAAAGTGTTAAGGTTCTTCCCCCCTTTTTCCTTATATAAAGAACACCACCTATATGCTCCTCCAAATTCCAAACAAAACTTACACAAAAATTTCCAATTACTTGATTGTACACCATCTAACATAAACACAAACAATGGGAAATTGCATAGTTGTTCAAGAAAAAGTTGTAAAAGTGATGAAAACAGATGGGAAAGTTCTTGAATACAAATCTCCCATCAAAGTCCATCAAGTATTATCACAATTCTCTGGCCATGTAATATCCAATTCCCTTCATCAAGTCATTGATAATCAAAATCTTCAACCGGATGATGACATGTTAGGTGGAAAAATTTACTATCTTTTACCTATATTACCAGTAGTACAACCTCCAAAACCAG
Organism: Datura wrightii; assembly: GCA_035772735.1. Taxonomy (NCBI): domain Eukaryota; kingdom Viridiplantae; phylum Streptophyta; class Magnoliopsida; order Solanales; family Solanaceae; genus Datura; species Datura wrightii. The sequence continues at coordinate 199,896,613 of JASDFA010000018.1, read as the reverse complement.
CCACAAAAAAAAAGGTAAAATTTGCTGATGTTGAAGAAAAAACTATGCCAAAAACAGAGGCTGCAGTAAGGATTAAACTTGTCATCAGTAAAAAAGAACTTCAAGCTCTGTTGATGAGTACTGAAGGAGAAGGGGGATTAATCACAGTCGATCACATCGCGAAGGAAAGAGGCCATGTTAATTGCATAAGATGAGCTCTGTTTCAATCTATGTTGTTCGGATCCTCAAAAACATGAACTATTTTTGAAAAATCTGATATAGATACAACATGTAGTATAGATGAAGTGGAGTAGCACACAACCTTCTGACTTCAATTTTGTTATAGTTTTAGTAAACTTATAATTGCAATTAGAAGCAAAGAGGCCATGTTAATTACATAATATGAGCTTTGGTTCAACTTAACTTGTAGTTTCAACAAGTGAAACATGACATAAATCAAAAGCTGATTCCTGCGCAAGAATAACACACACAATGCAGATTTATTTTTCCTATTTTCACGGGAGAAATTATTTTTCTTATTTATGAATTTATTTTTTTTAGAAAAATTTCGACCAAACGAACACGAGAAAATAAAAAAAATATTTTCCCACTATATGAAACACATCTTAAAAGATAAAATAAGACAAACAAATTGAAACAGAGAGTAATAATTGATGAAATCTGTGTTTCCACACCAAAATCATAGAAACCAGAGAGGAAGGAAGAAGGAAGAAGAAGAAGAGAGCAAAGGAATTTTTACAGAGAAGTCTTATTCTCAGCAACTCAACAAGGAGGTTTACAACTTCACTTATATAGATTCTACACCGACCTTTTTTTCTCCCTCACGTGCAGCTCACACGCCTATTTAATCTTTTACTTAACTACCCTTTAACTACTTCTAACAAACTTCCTAACTGCTTAACAACCTGCTAACTGCTCAACCAATCACAGCAATTAAGCCATTTAACACTCCCCCTCAAGCTGGAGGCTGAAAAATATCAAGGACTCCCAGCTTGCCTAACAAGAACTGATGTTGCCCAGCTCCCAGTCCCTTGGTTAACAGATCAGCTAATTGTTCTCTGGTGCTCAGATGCTGTGGCATGATGAAACCAGACTTAACCCTCTCCCTTATGAAATGGCAGTCCAACTCTATGTGCTTGGTTCTCTCATGAAACATTGGATTATTTGCTATTTGAATGGCTGCCTTGCTGTCACTAAAAACATTGATAGGTAGAACCAGTTCTACCTTGAGCTCCTTTAACAATCCTGCTAACCAGATCAGTTCAGCAACTAAGGATGCCATGCTCCTGTATTCCGCCTCTGCTGAGCTTCTACTTACAGTAGGCTGCTTTTTTGACTTCCAAGATATCATAGAATCTCCAAACTTCACTATATAACCAGTGACTGATCTCCTTGTATTAGGACAAGAGGCCCAATCAGAGTCACAAAAACCAGTAAGTTGAGTAATGTCTCCTCTCCTTAACAATACTCCTAAACCAGGTGATTTCTTGATGTACCTTACCATCCTAAGGGCTGCTTCCCAGTGAGAAACTTTAGGATGTTGCATGAACTGACTCAACACTTGAACTCCAAAGCATATATCAGGTCTCGTGATGGTAAGATAAAGCAGCTTCCCCACCAATCTTTGATATGCAGCTATATCCTTCCATTCTGCATCATCTGTACTTCCAGCATGTGTATCATACTCTAAGCTGGTGAATTTATGATTAAGTTCCAAAGGTGTGGACACCGCCTTAGCTGCACTGAGACCACAATCTGAAATAAGCTGCAGTGCATACTTCCTTTGATTCAGCAATATCCCCTCCTTAGACCTCAAAACTTCTATGCCCAGAAAGTATCTTAAGACTCCTAGATCTTTCATCTTGAAATTCTGATTAAGTGTGTGTTTGGCTGCTGATATCATCTGTGAACAAGAACCTGTGATGAGTAAATCATCGACATAGACCAAGATTACAACTATGTCAGTCCCTAACCTCTTGGTGAACATTGAGTGATCATACATACTTTGACTGTATCCAGCCTTCAAAAAAGCTTCTGTCAGCTTAATATTCCACTGCCTTGATGCTTGCTTAAGACCATATAAGGATTTTCTTAATTTGCACACACTATTCTCCCCCTGTCTATGGAACCCCTGTGGGAGTTCCATATAGACATCTTCATCCAAATCACCCTGAAGAAAAGCATTATTTACATCCATCTGACAAATATCCCAACCTTTAGAAGCTGCAAGGCTAAGAACTGTTCGAACAGTTACCATTTTTGCAACAGGAGAAAAAGTCTCATGATAATCAAGGCCTGCCCTTTGTGTATATCCTTTGGCCACTAATCGAGCTTTAAATCTATCTACAGCACCATCTGCCTTGTACTTGATCTTGTATACCCACTTAGAACCTATAGGTTTCACTCCAGCAGGCAAAGGGACTATAGACCAAGTCTGATTGTCTTCAAGGGCTGCTATTTCCTGTTGCATGGCTTCTATCCATCTGGGGTCTTTACTGGCTTCAAGGAAGGAGTGTGGTTCAACAACTGAAGAGAAATGACCAAGATAAGCTTTATAGCTTGGAGAGACTCTGTCATAACTGATATGATTAGATATGGAATAAGGTGTTTTGACAGGTAGGACATAATCTTTAGTCCAAATAGGAGGCTTAGAAGGTCTCCCAGTTCTTCTTCTGGGAATGGAACTAGATGGAGCATGCATAGATGAATCTTGAATCTGATCAGGAGAAATAGGTTGATCAGATGAGAGGTTTGTGTCTACCTCAGCTGCAGTCTCCCCTACTGGAGATGGAAGAGTGGGTGGAAGAACAGTTGCATCAGAATCACTAGACAAACAAGGTGAAGTGGAATCTATATTTGGCCTGATAGGAGAGACCAAATCAGCAGAAAAAGGAATTGATGGAAATGATAAAAGTGAACAATCAACCTGCTCTGGTTTGTCTCTAAAAGGAAAACAATTCTCCTTAAAAATAACATCTCTGCTAACAAAGAAACTGTGAGTGGCAAGATCATACAGCTTATATCCCTTATGAGTAGATGAATAACCAACTAGAACAGCCATTCTCGACCTGGCAGCAAACTTGTCCTGCCTAGGTAAGACACTAGCAAACACTAAACACCCAAACACTCTCAAATGATCAAGTCTAGGAGGATAACCATACAGTAACTCATAAGGTGATTTACCTTGCAAAACATTAGTAGGCAGTCTATTGATAAGATAAACTGATGTTTGTACACAACTTCCCCAAAACTTTGCAGGAACTTGGGACTGTATCTTCAATGCTCTGCCTACATTGAGAATATGCCTATGTTTTCTTTCAACTATGCCATTTTGTTGTGGAGTATAAGGACAACTGCTTTGATGGACAATACCATGGTTATTCAACAATTCATCAATCTGATTGTTAAAGAATTCTGAACCATTATCAGACCTCAAGACTTTCAACCTTTTATCAAACTGTGTATATATCAATGACAGAAAACTCTTTAGTACTACAATCACATCTTTCTTAGAATGCAGAAGAGATACCCAAGTAAATCTACTGTAGTCATCCACAATAGTAACAAAGTAATGCTTCTTATCATATGTAGGATGTTTATGAGGTCCCCAAACATCTAGATGAACAAGCTGAAATATGGCAGTTGATTTACTATTACTTAAAGGAAATTGAGACCTGTATTGCTTAGCAAGTGGACATATCATACAATCTTTTGTCATTACTACATCAACTTTATCTTGCAAACATGGAATATGCTTCATAACCTCTGATGATGGATGCCCAAGTCTCTCATGCCATAAACTGAAATCTTCCTTTCCTTTTACAACTGATCCAACAATAGGTGTGCAGTGATCCTTCAAAATATACAGCCCATCTGTTTCTCTACCAATCCCAATCACCTTGCCAGTGAAGAGGGCCTGCAATACACACAATCCAGGATAGAAGGAAACAGAACAACCAAGATCCTTGGTCAATTTAGACACTGATAACAGACTGAACTGAAAATCTGGCACATGAAGGACATTCTTCAGTGTATACTGTCCTAAAAAAGTAACTTCCCCTACATGTTCTATTTGTGTTCTACTCCCTGTTGGCACTTGTACTTGATTACTTTTAAGATCAGTAATCATCTTAGCCTTTTCTAAAATCCTTTCATTTTTTGTAATATGATGTGTGGCACCTGAATCCACAATCCAATCAACAACACCAGTTGATATATTGTTTGAAGAGTACATACCTGTAACAGCATCTCTACAACTGCCTGTTGCAGCTGGTCTATCCATTCTGTTCAGCATCTCTTCATATTGTTCCTTACTGAAGTAACCACCCTGAAAAAACTTATCTGTCTGTGTGTTCTGTCCTACTCCAGCTGTTGCATTGTTTATTCTAGGTGTAAAACCATCATTCTGCACTTTCCTCTTGCTTTTGAAATCTGGTGGAAATCCCACCAATCTATAGCAATTCTCCTTAGTATGTCCTTTAAAACCACAGTGATCACATATTATCCCAACTTTTTTCCTGTAAGTGTTTGAACTTTGGTTTTGCATATTCATTTCCTTATGAACTGGATGAAATTGATTTCTCATAGCTTGCTCCTTTTGTGAAACTTGACATTGCCTTCCAACTGCCATTACCAAGGCTTCCTTTCCAATGTCTCCAGTACCTAACATCCGTTGACTTTCCTCTTGTATAACTACAGCATAAGCTTGATTCACAGTTGGAATCACAGAGCTCAGCAGTAGATTGCTTCTTACTTGTGCAAAGCTATCATTCAATCCAACTAAAAACTGCAACAACCTTTGCTGTTTAACATGTTCAACATAATGCCTCGAGTTCTCACATTCACACGAAGGAGAAGGAACCATAACATCTAATTCATCCCACATATCTCGCATTTTCGAGTAATATGTGGTTACTGATTCTGTTCCTTGCGACAACATACTAATCTCCTTCCACAGATGATAAATTCTGGTGAGATTCGACTTATCAAACCTCTCTTTGAAGTCTGTCCATATTTTCCTTGAACTGGAAGCATAGACTATGCTTGACAATAACTCCGGCGTCACCGCTGCACTTATCCAGGACATCACAACAGCATCACACCTCTCCCATTTCGCCTCTAGGTTTCCCTTGTATGAACTCTTCACACATGAGCCATCCACAAAACCTAATTTGTTTTTAACTAGTAGTGCTAAACGCATAGATCTACTCCATATCCCATAGTTTTCTGGGCCTGTGAGCTTCGTAGGGATTAAAGCAACTCCCGGCACATCAGAAGCTTGCAAATGCAATGGATGATTGTGGTCCATTTGAGGATCTTCTGTGATTTCAACGGAAAGTATTTCTGCCATACTCTCTCCCTTCAATCTCTAATTATCTGCTGGAATCAATTACAATTTCTAATTGCAATGACCTGCTTTGATACCATGATGAAATCTGTGTTTCCACACCAAAATCATAGAAACCAGAGAGGAAGGAAGAAGGAAGAAGAAGAAGAGAGCAAAGGAATTTTTACAGAGAAGTCTTATTCTCAGCAACTCAACAAGGAGGTTTACAACTTCACTTATATAGATTCTACACCGACCTTTTTTTCTCCCTCACGTGCAGCTCACACGCCTATTTAATCTTTTACTTAACTACCCTTTAACTACTTCTAACAAACTTCCTAACTGCTTAACAACCTGCTAACTGCTCAACCAATCACAGCAATTAAGCCATTTAACAATAATTATGATAAATTTGTGGGATCTGGCCCCTCTCCATTTTCCTTCTCTTCATTTTTTCCAAGTTCTTGTTTGAATTTGGGGACACATAACATGGATTAAATTTAATGGCTAAGATTTAGTTGATTAAAATAAATCCCTAAATATGATTAAATATAATAAATAATTATACATTTGGTTCCAAAAATTATTATAATTCAACAATCTTAATAATATATTATCTTGTTCATAAATAGAGAAAAAAAAAATTCTCTTCCTACTTATTATTTCCCTTATGCAGTATCTATCGTTCAAATATTTTTAATTAATAATTTATAGATTTTTTATTTCAATTTCTTTTTTAAGTTAATTTTTTGAAATTATTTTTTCATTGGAACTTTCTCTTTAGCATTAGCTATTATAGCTAGGTGCCTTAATATTCACCTGTATTTTTATTAAACGAATTATGATTAAAATACAGTAAAAAAGACATAAATAATATAATAAAAATTGAACAGATAAAATGAGATTCTCAATAAAAAAACTCATTAAATATTAACTCAAATACTTTCAAGTATCACAAAATCAAAGGATGTTCTTATGTATGCATTTTATACAAAGTAACTTGATTCTTCAATCGACAAAATAATTTTAATTATTAAATTTAATTTATGTCATGTGTTCCTGATCCAAACAAGAAGTAAAAACATAATTTACCTAAAATTGAGGGACCAAATGTGACATTAAACCCATAAATTATTATTATTATCATTATTTTTCTTTCTTAATTACATTAAATTTGAAAAATTTAATTTCTAATTAGAACTTATACAGATTACGAGGTAAACAAAATCCTATTGGCTCCTCAAAACTCACTTCTCCGTTTAGTGTAAATGCCTTTTCTCAATTCAATTGAAGTTCCACAGTAATGAATTTTTCTCCGTCCGATGGACACCGTCGTTAACTCCGCGCTCGAAGAAATCTGCTCTCATGGCGATTCCGGTCTCCATCTCTCGAAGCTATGGACGAAGCTGCAACCTTCACTTTCCAGTCAAGGCCTTAAACTTTGCCCAAACGTCAAAAAAGTCCTCTGGTTTAACCTCATTGACATTCCGGGCCTCAAATTTGAATCTAATGGTGTTGTTTATAGTTCTGTGGATAGTTGCGTTCGCTCATTCCAGCAAAGTGAGCGATTGGATTTGAAAATCGTCGCGCCGGAGCATATGTGTAATGGTTTTATCGGAATTTATGATATTGATGCCTCTGATGCTAAGCTTTCTAAGCATGAACGTCGCGTCCTTGATCGTCTTGCCACTGTTAGGTTTGCGTTCATTCTTTCTCTCGTTTCTTTTCTGAGCATATATGAATTGTTATTACTGTGTTTGACTGGTGATGAAATTTATGAAGAAAATTACTCTCTCTGTTCCAAAATACTTGTCATGTTTAAGTTCTAGGGTGTTAAACTACATGAAACTTTTACTGAACATTTTAAAATATATATAGTTCACCATATTTATGTGTGAAGAATTGCAAATTGTAGTACTTTTCGAATGGTTTTGGAATATCAAAATTTTAATTTTGAAATATTAAATTAATTTAATCTAATTTAGCTCCGACAGTCAAATTGACTCTTGAGAAGCAAGACATGACAAGTATTTTGGGATAGAGGGAGTAAGACTTGTAAAACTTGTGGTCATAAATGTGCCATGACATTTGCGGGGTTGTAAAATTTTTGTAACATGTCATAATATTTGTATTTACTGTTAAAGCTTCTCCTTAATGCTAAAATGAGAAGGTTAAATTAAAGCATTTTCATATTTAGAAAGGTGTCAACCTTTTTGGGACTGGCTAATAAGAAAATAGTGTTATTTTTTTCCTGATCTTAAACATGCCATAACATTTGTGTGACTATAACAATTTCTCATTAAAGGTAAAATGAGAATTTTAAGTTGCATGATTTTCAAGTTTAGAGAGGTATCAATCTTTATTGGAATGGACTAAAAAGGAAATGTTGCGACATAAATTGGAACATTGACTAATGTTGGCTGCTATAGACTAAAACCATAGATGTTGGGTAAATCTTCCCTCTAAGACTGGAGCAAATGGCCATATTGAAGTTTTAATTGGGATTTGTACCTGGCATATCGAGGTTGTTTATCTTATGCATCAACCATAGAGTCATCCATTCGGGACAAGCATATAACTATTGTATGCTGTTGTAAATCAGCAGTCTACTTTTGTAGCGAAATTTGGAGAAATCATGATCATGATGTGTTTAGTTAGAGTTTATATTTTAGCATCAGGAGACCAATATATTAAACAGAGCAACTTGAATTGTCCAATATCCAGGTAGTTTTTTCTCATTTGGACTGAAGTTGGATGATTACAGGCTTATGTAGGGTTTCTCTCTCTCTCTCTCTCTCTCTCTCTCACTCTCTCTCTCTCACTCTCTCTCTCTCATTTGAGCTGAAATTCCATGGTTATGTGGCTTACTGATCAGTTTAATAGTTTTTCTTATCTTTTGCTGGTATGTAGTCAATTACAAGTATGTGTGGCACACTCGATGCATATGAATAATTGGAAGACTTCTGAACTTTTATTTAGATGATAAAAGTGCAAAAAAATAATAGTTTAAAGGAAGTTTCAAGCACAATACAAATAGAACACTGACTTTTAAATAAGAAGAGTAGAGTGTGATAGAGAAGCCAATTTGCCCCATATTTGAAAGGTGGGAACCTAAGGCCAACCCTGAGAACATTTTGCAGAAGACAAACGAAGTTATTTATTGGGCTAGTTGTGTCAGGGGGAAACTTTTGTTATATTGGTGGTGTTTGGATCAACTTTTGTACACATGGACTAGAACTAGGTAACTATTCCATCAAGGTTAGACAGATGGGAAAAGATCATCTACTAGTATTTGTCTACCGGGATTTAAACCTCGGTCCCAAGATTTGTACCCACTTTATTGATCTCTAGGTCATACCCTTGGTTGCATGCTATGGGAAAATTTAAATGTTTACTGGTAACGGAAGTAGCTTAATTGCTTATCAAAGTCTCTCAACTTTGACCGAGTTTCAGAGGAAAAGGAATCGCGCAAAATGAGCTTGGAAAAGACTTTAAGATTAAAGGAAATGACATGTTCTACATAGTGAGGAAGCTTGAAAAACGAGGATTGATTGTCAGACAGCCAACAATCCTTAGGATAAGAGACATGGATGGAGAAGGGGACTTCAAAAAAGGTCCAGTTTCCACCAATATGCTCTATTTATCCCGCTACGCAAAGAATTTGGGTAGTCAACAAAGGCTTGAGATAACCAAGGGGGATAATTCCTTGGAGGATAGTGAGATCACTGATGGTGAAGATGAAAATAATGTTGGTGTTGCTGAGGAATCTCTTGATGTAGATCTGTGCGTAAGAGATTTTCTTCCGGAACTAGAAGCTGTCTGTGATAAGCTTGAAAATGCTGAGGGAAAGGTTGGTTTTGACAATGAATGCTCCATCTATCTGGCTTTTAGATGTACTCTATTGCTGATTCTTTTATTTGTTTTCATTTATGAAGGTCCTTGCTATAACTGACATCAAGCCAGAACTTGGTTATCAAGGGACTCGTGGGCATAGGAAATGGAGATATGTACGTTCTTCCTTTTTATTATTTTGTATCCTCAGTATATTGCAACTCGTAAACCCAACTCATGCATCATATTTCAATCCAAAACTTTGAACCCTAGATTCTCAAGAAGCTAAAGGAGGCTCAAGTGGTGGAGGACGATGATGTCATAGTAGACGGGAAGGTCAGTGAAAAGTACTGACTTATTAGTACCAACTGCTGTGGGTTTTATCTATTACATTTTCCTTTTCCATACAAGTATCTAAGACACCTTGGAAGTGCTCATGGCTCCACTGCATATAATCCCATTTATTCTATTGTTTCTCTTTTTCCTTTATGGACTTAGGTCCAAGGGTAATTATAATTCTTTTCTAACATTTTCTCCTATTGGAATCATGGAATGAACATCTTTGTCAGGAATCCACTGAAAATTGGTCAAATTGCACCAGCTTTCTGAACAAATCTGATCTAGTGGAAATGCAGTTTAATTTTTGTTGATTATTTATACTAGGTATCTTTTTTGTTTGATAGGTGTTTTAACCAACTTTGTCTCTTACAGTAAAGAATATTTTTGACTAGATTTTTTGCAGCTGTTTAATCCAACTTGTACTTTAGGGCAGGAGATTCTTGAATTTCAACTTAAGCAGTTCTGGTAATTGATGATGTGAGAGAAGCTTAAATTTTACATAGTACTTTGATAAATTGTATATTTGTTGGAAGAAGTGATTCTTTTTCTTACCAAAGATTGCTGATTCGACCTAGTTAATGCAACTAAATGACATATTGTCCTTTTCTGAAGTTGTTTTTGGCCTAAAATTTTGAATTGAGATTTATTGCATTTGGAACCGAGAGAGAAATACATACGTACTCAAGGTTTGCAATTCCATGAAACTAAAGAGATTATGACAAATTCTATGCTGAATAAAGGTCAATCTTGCCTACACTCAAGCTTGGACTTTTAGTGGAAGGGAAGTATTTATTTGTGGTGGTTCTTGGATTCTTTTTAGTTTTATATATGTGGTTATTGGATCTTAATACGATATAAGAGTTGTATCTGAAGCTTGGTAGCGGCTATTGTCTTCTGCTAAGTTACTCTTCAAATTTTTTTCTGCAAATTCTCAAACACACTGTATGGACATCTTTGAAATCAGTGTCCAAAGAGTAGGGTAAAGATTCACTGGGTTGAGCTGACCCTTTTCTTTATCTTTTTCCTTATTTTGGAAGAAGGAGGGGAATGTTACCGGAGGCTTACACCTAAAACTTGAATGATAGCTAATTTAATAACTATACATTCCAGTGCAAGTTTCTTACCTTCACCTTATCCCACAGCTGTCATCTGCAATTTCCTTGTCAAAAAAAAAAAGGTTTCTTAGCTTCACCATTTCTTGTCATCATTTCTCACTAAAAAAATTTCAGATTACCACTTTTATCCCTGTATGACCGATTTTGTAAGCTCAAGTGCCATATCTTGTAATTCTTGCATCTTCTTGATGCCTTGATTAGTATCACTTCATAAATAAATAAAATTAAACCAAAAAAAAAGAAAAACCAAACAAACCATATGTGCCATCACAACAGCGAAAAAAGAGTCTTAAGCTCTTACATATATTATCATAGCTTACAACATGATTGATGGCTGTACTTCAACAAAAATTTTCAATTTGTGAAAATGCTAGCTGGACAATCTACAGCGTAGGAATTAGGACTTTGACTGGCTAATTAATTGCTTATCTTTTGCCACTTTGCAGGAGGTCAAGTGTCTACATCTGTTGAAGAGGTTTTCACCAAAACATTTTGAAACAACGAAGAAAAAGGCCAAGAGAGGTCATATTTCGGACCTGCTTTTAGAGCTTCCTATTGAGCATCAGATTTATGATATGGTTGATGCCGAGGGTGATAGAGGGTTGCCCTTTATTCAGGTATAGGATATTTTCTTTTATGAATGTCAAAACTAATGCTGATATCATTTTACTAGTGCTGATAGTATTTTACGTGTATATTCTCTTCATTTTTAGTGTAATTTCACTCGATCTATAATTGCGTCTTGGATCATATTTTTTGAATTTTTTTCTCAGTCAACTTTGAACTTAAGTGATTGTATCTTTATGACATTTTTAGGTGCAATTTCACCAAAAGCCTCATTTTTGTCTTTATGATCATTCTTCAAGCCTTGGATCATATTTTGAATCTTTTGTGAGTCAGCATTTAGTGATATGGTACTCATTTATGTGTATAATATGAAAAAATTATTACAAAAGAAGAGACACATAAATGAATTGATGGATAAGTACAAAGAGGGCACAAATATATATTTACAGAGTATCCTCCCCCCCCTCAAAAAAAAAGGGATTTAGTCTAATGGTAAGAAAGTAACACGTGATATGTTTGTTAGATGCACGTCATTGGTTCAAACTTTACCGCAGACAAAGAATGGTATCAAGTGGAGAAGGGTAGAGGGAGGTCCCATTATCCACCAAGCTTCGACCCTTGCATCATTAACCTTGGTGATTTCTCGAGTATAAAAGAAATATTTATACAGTTGACATATGACTAATTGTAATCTAACATATTTATAGTCATTAACCCTGGCGATTTCCTAGAATTTATCAGCTCCATAGATCTATGTTGACAGCCTGTTAGAAAGCTTTTTTTGCCTTCCTGGAAGATGATAATTTCTTTCTTTGTAATGCTTGCATCTCTTTGATGCTTTTTGTTAATGATCCTTCTTATTTCCCAAAAAAAAAAAAAAAGCCTAAACAAGAGGAATTGGCAAGGCAGAAATAAGTGCAGGAGGTAGGGGCTTAATTTGGTCGTCTAAACAAGATGCCACCCTAGTCTATCTTAGTTATTTTGGTTCTCCCAATTATCTTCAATGAAGATGATAAAGGAGAAGAGAAAGCCAGACTCTCGAGGGTGTGAGGTGGTGACTAGATAGATGACTGGATCAATACTGAGGCTTATATGTTGCGGAAGCCGTGGATTATTGAAGAAGGATGAACTATAGTTGTTGAGAGTGAACCAGTCACGAAAATTGACCCTCCACCAAGAATTGTTTATAGTGTAGACACTTATAATCCTTGTCAAGGTGTTTATTGCTTTGGCAAAGAGATTCTTGATTACTGACTGTCGGTAAGCATGACAATCAAGTAGATAATAATAAAGGAGGGGAGCTGAGGCCAATGAGCTGCCATTATGGGGGTTGACCATGTACCTTAACATTTAAATTTGTGAGTGGTCGTTCAAACACTTGAGCGGTCCTATTTGTGCTACAAGAAAGAGGCAGAAGTTTGGGAAGTTGGAAAGCTAAATAAAGAGAATGAACCCATGGGGGAAAGTCAATGTAGTGGAGAGGTGGACAATCAGAGAGCCTCTCAAATATGTCCGACTGTCCACAAAGTCGTGACAAACAAGCCTTGCTGGTGGTTCTATGCAGAATGGACATATGGTGCATAGTTTTGGGCAACAGTTATTGGAATGTGGGTGGGAGGAGATGTTATGTGAGGAAAAATTAGTTGAATTTTTTTTTGGGAGCTTATGGGTAGGAGCAGAGTAGAAGATATCGACAAAAGGGCTACATTAGTGAGAAACGATTTGCCAACTATAAATATTTTTACAAAGATAATTTTGCCTTGAGGAAATTAATTTTCTGCTTCTGATTATGCTTCTTTCAAGAAGGAGAAATTTGTAACTTCTTCCCCACAATAGAAAAGTTGCTTCTACTTTCTTGTGTCAAATGAGCGGGTTGGATAATTGGGTAAATTTGAGCGAGTCAAAACGGGTAAGTTAAGAAACGGATAACAATCCAACCATCCCAAAATTTACTTGGGTCAAAATGGGTGGGGTTAAGATGGATTGAATTGCGGGTCATAACCCAACCTGTCCAATAATATTCAGATTGAACCAACATTATGATTTGTCATTGGGTGAAGCGTTAATTGGATGTAAGAGGGAGAGATTGTGGGGGAGCCAGCTTTGGACTTCAAGCTGCATCTGTAGCTGACAAGAACTTCGAATTCATGCAGTTTGCAGAACTGCATGAGTTTGAAGGCATTTAGAATGTCTCTGCTTATGTCTTAGAAGATAGCAAGTGGTGAAATGTAAAGATGGCTGGGGGTTGATTTTATGACCTAAGGTGACCCAAATTGACCTGTTTAGAACATGGGTCTGTTCGGGTTACAATCCAAATTGAACCAACAAGAAAATTGACGCAACCCTGTTCAATTTTGGGCAGGTTACAGATTTAGGAGTCAAATTTGACACCTCTACTTCTACTGCTTCCCAAAAGAACTTTTCCTTTTTTGGCCAAACACCTAGAATTTCTAGAAAAAAGTGTTTTTCTAAATAAAGAATTTTATAGCCTGTTTGGCCAAGCATTTGGGAGGCCAAAAGTGCTTAAATTAAAAAAATGAGGTGTTTGGACAAACTTTTGGGAGGCCAAAAGTGCTTAATTTTAAAAAATAAGGTGTTTGGCCAAACTGTTGGGAGAAAATAAGTGCTTCTGGTGAGTAGTCGAAACTATTTTTAAAAACTAAAAAAAGTAGTTTCTCGACTGGGGCACTTGTAGAAAATACACTTGGAGGCATTTTAAAAAAGTTTGGCCAAACACTAATTGTTGCTTAAAAGTGTGTTTTAAATTTATTGACCAACCACAAATTGATTCTCACTAAAAGTACATTTTTAAAAATCACTTTTGGTAAAACACTTTTCAAAATAAGTTGATTTTAGAAACTTGGTCAAATATGCTATTAGCCTCCAAAAAGCTTGGCCAACATTGTTATTAATCCTTTAAGATTTTCTAGTAACTAGAACCATCTATAATGTCATACAAGTATACAGAACTAGAGATAAATTAACTAACCACACCTTGAGGGCAATAATTTATGCCATGGGAGTAGGATAAGTTCTAGAAGCGTTCTTAAAACACGACCTAAATGTGCCTCCTTGTACCTCCTCATTTCCTTTAAGTCTCACTATTGCTTAAAAAAAAAAAAGAAACTGAAACACCTTACCTCTTTACCCATCAACCCACTAGTCACTTTTGTTCGCTCCCGTTCAGTGTCTTAGGAGATGTATAGCTCTTAACTCAAAACCCTAGAGACTCCCAAATACTTTTTGAACCCAAAATTTTTCTCTCATTTACAGGTACAACCATCTTTTCCTCTTTTTTATTTGTTTTTGCCATCTTTTCTCCTTCTCCTAGATTTTCAATTTACATGAATGATGTATTTTGGTTATTCTACCTTCATATTACATTGAGTTTCTTGTTGTTGTTAATGTATTTTGGTTATTTAAATCCTCATGTAAAAAGGCAATTAATGAGATATCCAATATTGTTGCTTTGCTTTAACTATTAATTGATTAAAAACTTTAATATGTATTTTTATTTTATTTGTTTATATATTTTAATTTATTTAAAATACTTAATTCAAGTTTTCATAATAAAATATTAAGTCAGTTTTCTGTTTAAATAATACTAATTGTAAACAAACCTTGATATTGTCTCTTTTCATCATTTTGGCACTAAGAAGCACTTTTTGAAAAGATTAATCGAACAATATCAAATACTAAAAAATACTTCTCAAATGTGGCTAAATGAACATTGTTATTCTCCAAAAGTGCTTCTCTAAAAGCTATTTTGCAAAAGTACTTCTCAAAGCAGTTTTTAGAAGTTTTCTCCCACAGCCCTAAACATAGCAGCCGCATGGGGATTGGAGCAGAATTAATGGTGTCAATAAGTTTTTCTAGTTTAACTTTTCTTTTTCAGTAAGTTTTCTAATTAAACTAACCAAACCTTTTGCAGTTTATTTATTTTTCTTTACATGTATGCCCCTCTTCAGATTGCTTTTTCTGTTATAAGGTATGACACACATTTATTGTTGGATTCATGTATTTGTGTGTGCATTTGATTATTTGAAGTTTTTCTAATTAAACTAACCGAACCTTTTGCAATTTATTTATTTTTCTCTACATTTATGCCCCTCTTCAGATTGCTTTTCTGTTATAAGGTATGACACACATTTATTGTTGGGTTCATGTATGTGTGTGCATTTGACTTTTCAAAATATGACTCTTATGTGAGGGTTCCTTCATATGTACATATGTGATATCAAAACTTTCCATGCCATTATAATGTTTTTGCAGGTATGCAAAAGGCTTGGAATAAGCAATAAACAACACTACAATCGGCTGGTTGATATTATTAATAGATTCGGAATACATATGGAGCCAGAACTCATGAACAAAGCCAAGGGTTACCGACTCTGGACTCCTGGAAACTATAATCCTGGAGCTTCAACTGTCACTCTGAATAAACCAGTAGCAGACCCTTCGGAAATTCTTGGCTGCACTCCACTTGGAACACATTTAGAATTTCAAGAGAACTCAGCGTTAGCCAGACAAGATGTGGATGCTTCAGTTCCTGAAGGGAATGGTGTAGCTAGTAGCCCAAATGTAAGCACAGGAACTTTACCAAAAATTTCTGATCACTTGGTGCTGGATGAAAAGGATGAATCTATCCCAGTTTGTCTGAACAGTTCACTGGACTCGACCATCAAGGTAAGCAGTACCACTTCTGATGCAGAGTTACAGATAGTGAGTGCATCTTCATCATATGTTGCGCCAGCAGATGCACTGGCTCCTACTGTGCCGACGCCTCCAAGACGCCGATCTTATCCGAGGTATCCCTGTCTCCCATTGGAAGCAACCAGTGCAAAGAGGGAGCAGTGGATACTTAAACTTCTACAGGTGTTTTTATTTGCCCATTCTTTTTAAGCTCTTCTGGCTGTTAGGCTACATTTTGCCACAGATGAAGGATCACAAATATTCTCTTTAATCAGGAGGAGAAGTTCCTGGTCAGATCAGAGCTATTCAGACGGCTTCAGGATCTTGAGAAGGAGAAGACGACAATGACAGACCGAAGGACCTTAGACCGTTGTCTGAATAGGCTTTTGCAAGGAGGACATTGTAAAGTTATTGTTGTTTATGTCCCTGTCCTAACAAATTGTAACCACAGTCGTAGGATACAGGTGGTTTTGCACCCTTCAGTTTCTAGTGTATCTGCTGAACAGATTCATGAGAGATTCAGGTCTTTTGAAACACAGATCCGCATTCAATCCTCTTCTCAATTGAAAAAGGGAGAGTCAATTTCTCAACTGAATGATCTCGCCAGGACACATCAAAGCATAAAATTGAACCAAGCTGAGCGAGCTGAAGCTATGCGTACAAATGGATTTGTACTGGCCAAGATGGTTCGCACAAAGCTTCTTCACATCTATCTATGGGAATATGGGAACAATTTGCCTGGCTGTGAAGATGTTTTGTCATCTTTTAAACATGGTCATGACCTTAAAAATCCTCATAGTACATGTAAATTAATTGATTTGAATGCTGCTATTAAGGGCATGCCGCTTGAACTGTTCTTACAAGTTGTTGGCTCTACTCAAAAGTTTGAGGATACGATCGAGAAATGTAAAAATGGGTTTTGCCTTTCTGATCTTCCTCTGCTGGAGTACAAGCATCTGATGGATATCCGAGCGACTGGACGACTATCATCGTTGATTGACATTTTACGACGTTTGAAGGTACAATGAATTTTACTTCGAGAATTTAGATTGCTGATGCTTAGTACAGTATGGTTGCTGGACAAGGCTTCCCAAAAATGTTAGGATTCTTAGAGGCTGTACGAACTATTAAGATAGGAATGTTGCTATTGGAAGAGGAGTTCATTGGTTCATGCTTTCCTTGAAAGACAAATTTTCTTTTAGATACATGCCCTATTTCCGGAGGAGCCTAAAATGTTATCCAACTGTTCGACTGGAGTTCATTTTCAATCTCCATTATCCACTAGATGCTAGAGGCTTTTCAACAAAAGAGAGCATAATGTAGTTCAGGTTGCTTTTAGAGAACCTGATGCATGGAATTCAGTCACTGACTCACTGATATCTCTTGACTAATTCATAAATTATTTAAGGGAGAACCTTGATGAGAGTGAAAATTGTTTTCTTTGTAACTCTCAGCAACTTCTTTTTGCTGGCATTTCTAATGTATAAAGTTATTCTTTTCCGATAAAGAAAAAGTTGTTATCTTCCAGATTATTAGAGCCTGCGGAGTGAGTACTTAAAGAAATAGCAGTTTTTGTAGTTGTAATCTGTTTGGGACACTTGTAGGGTGTCTAATAGTATCGAGTTTCAGGATTAATATTCCCTATGATGCTTTCAGTTTGGTGTTGCGGTATACCCCCTCTCCAACAAAGAAAAGAACACAAGAGAAAGAGCTAGAAATTATAATTGGTGATGACTGCCTGACAACGTATCTCTCCATGTGAAATACATTCTTATTGGTCATTCCTGCAAGTAAACGAAATCCTAAAGCTTCAAAAACTAGTGAAAAAGTTGCCAAGCTGGTGCATTCACCCTCTGAAAGGGAAAAGGCTTCATATATGGGAAAATCAAAACTAATTTATGGAATTCGTTGTATTGAACTCCTTCCTACTCTAGTGAGAAAGTATTGGCTGTAAGAGTTTCTGTTAGTTGTTTATTGATGCAATAGTTAATTGGTCTTGTATTTGCTTATGGCAGTTGATTAGGCTTGTATGTGGAGGACATCCAGAAAATACTGCAGATCTCCATCATACTACTCTGACTCATGTATTGGAGCTTAAACCTTACATTGAGGAACCTGTTTGCTCAGTGGGTTCATCTCATTTTATTCATTGTCCAGATCTTCGCCCTCAAATCAGACATGATTTTGTTCTTTCAAGTAAAAAAGCTGTTGAGGAATACTGGAACACTTTAGAGTATTGCTATTCTGCTAGTGATCGTAAATCCGCTTTGCATGCATTCCCTGGCTGCGCAGTTAATGAGGTTTAATCCTTTCTATTTTCCTTGCCTTCAGTGATTACTTTGAATTTTTGAGGTAGTGGATGTCCACATGGAAGGGCCTGACCACATTAGGTCTCTATTGGATGCAGCCTTACCTTGCATTTCTACTAGAGACTGTTATATATCTTTTCTAAAATTGCGCATTTAATCTACCTTAAGTGGTATGTTCAACTTTTAAAGGACATAACAACTCAGGAAATGGCCAAGAGTGACAATACTTGATGCAACAAAATGCTTAAAGCCAAGGGGGCTTAATTAGCCAACTTATGATGAAGTAGTGCACTTAATAGCATGTCTAATTTCTGTAGAGTTCGATTGCATCCTTGAAATGGTTAAGAACACAGGGAAATTCTTGTTGTACTGCTATTTCTCTATGATTTGTTATTTATCAAAAAAAAAAAAACTCCCTTTTGTCCGTTATACATGGCAGCTGGAATAGGAGCTCAAAATGTTCTGTGACTTGAATATTCTATTTACTAATAATTGAAGAAAAATATTGAAGAAATGGTTGAAGAGTTACCTTGATAGAGAAAACAGCAAGTCAAATTTGAAATTTGGATAGCGTAGTGATTTGAATTCTTGAAAGTTGTGAAATTTGTATAGAAATGGATTTGGTGTCAAGCATTTCGCCCAAACTAGGAAGTAAGGAAGATTATTTTTTTCTTTGATTTGTTAATTTGGAGGAATAAAGTGGATTGCCATGCAACAGTACTTCTATGTCTATCAAAAAGAAAGATTGCCTTTTAGAACTGTCATCTGTTTATATAATAGGATGGTTAGCTAAACTTGGTTAGTCTCTTGCTGCTTTGCATGTTTGATGACTTGTTCGTGCTTAAGAACTTGCTGCTGGATGAGTATTATGTTTGGAGAAATGTTATTTTTGTTTCATCTTCTGTTGCATTGTATTTAGGCTATTTTTCCCTCTTGATTATTTATTCTCAGTTTCTGTTTGTACTGAGAGGGAAGTAAAATGTTGGTCGGTCAGGTATTTCTTTTCCGATCATGGGCCTCAGTCAGAGTTATGACAGCTGATCAGCGGGCTGAACTCCTTAAGCGTGTTATTAACGATGGCCCGCAGAGGAAACTTTCATTCAAGGAGTGTGAGGAGATTGCTAAAGATCTGAATTTGACTTTTGAGCAGGTTCTTCTGTGTTCTCTTTGCCCTCTAGAGTTGCAATAAGAAAATTGTTTGATGAACTTATAGGACATCTGGTAGTTGAATCTGTTAAAAAAAATACTAATGTAGTTGATTAGCTAACTTATCTGATCGTCAGACATTATGGGGTCATTTAGTAATTGTTTGCCTTTCATCAACTCGTTTCTTTTAATGGGATGCCAGGAATGTAGTTTTCTTGGCATTTGGAGAATTCATTTACAGAAAAGTAGACATCTAGGCTTTCGTTTGTTTTCAACGGAAAATCATGTCAAATCTTACTCGGCATTTTTTGGCTTTGAATTGTATGTGTATTATGTTGTGATGCTACTATCAAGTTGAAAGAAACTTCAGGTGCCACACTCTTTATTATTCTTATTTTGTTGGCTATATTCTTCCAGCAATCTTAGAATCTGGATCCACTTAAGCCTTAGATAAGACAGAGTTGCTGAGGCACCTATATATTGGGAAATATGTTGCTGGAAAACGGGCTGATTCTAGGTTAACAATTTATTGTTGGAAACCTGACTTTCCAGATTAGTGAATTGCTCGATAGTCAGTGTTTAATTGCAGTTCTGCCATAAAATGGGATAGTTGCCAGTTTCCGCATGCAACTAGATGCTTATAGCTGAATTAGTTTGGTATTAGAAGGTTAAAAAGGGGGAAATAACAGAAAACACAATAAAGTTGAAGAGACAACCGGCTACTAGGCTTAGGGATGGAAGGAATCTTACCAGTGTTGATCTGAAAAAAGGTATAGATGAGTTGCTGCTGATCTCGTAACAAAGAGAAAGAAGGAAGAGAAAGATGAGTCCCCACAACAAAGAAAAAAAAGGAAGAGAGAGATGAGTGGCAGCTGATGCAGACTTTGTAAAGGACTTTAGTTAGATACGTAAGGCCAGTGTTCCCTGATATAATAAAAGGTCAATATTGTACTTAATAATTTACACTCATGACTAGTAGTAGTACATGTTTCTGTTAAGGGAGCGATAATACTGCTCTTAGTTGTGATTTGTGCTCGTGACTCAGACATATGTATGTTTTAGGGTGGCCACATCATTGTCATACAAATAAGAGGAAATACATAGAAAATTATCATGTTAAAGGACCAAAAGATTGCTTGAGGGGCCAGGAGTAAAGGATCTGTGTTGCCTCCAAATTTTTCCTACATCAGATTATTACTAAATCTGTCACAAACAAGCATCGTAGGAATCAACTTCTTTTTGCATGTAAACAATTAATTCTCACTTTCTTGTTGTGCAACTTGATGACTTTTATTAGGGAGCCATTTAAATGATGAATCAGTGAATGCATCAAACAACACCTAATGATCGCTTTTGTATGCATGAAGAGCTAAAAGTAGTTTTCCATTAGAAATCGTCTTGATTGGTACTCTCACATGTAAGTAGAGATCTGTTCGGACAGCCAAGAAAAATCGCCGGAGAAGTTTTTCGAGTTCAAAACTTTCTCTTCTTATGTTGCTTTCCTAACCAGGCTCTGATGCCATGTGAAACGGAATAGAAAATAAGAGAGAACTCGGCTTGATTATTCCTTCAAGCTATTGGGGTTTAAATAACTATGTTTACATGTCCTAAAAAGAAAGGAAATCAAAACGTAATTACAAATAGGAGTAAATTAAGCTACCTACTATAATTACACATATTCTAGAATATACAATTCGACAAGGATTCTAACACCTGTCACTGGAAAAAAAAAAGCTTTTTTCAATACTGATGTTTCATTTAATCATTACAGTATGCAAGTCCTACATTTTCAGTGAGGTGACGGTTCACTTGCAGGTCCTACGTGTCTATCATGATAAACGACAACGACGACTCACCAGATTTGATCGAGCTTCAGATGCTGGAAAGGATGGAATCCTGCCGCATCAAGGTACACCTACATTATCTCCAAAGAAAAGGAAAAGACCTGTAAGAAGGAAATCCTCAAAGCATGCGGAGGCTGGTCCCGAGTTTGGACAATCCCAGACGTTGAGCCAGATAATCAATGAGGAACAAAGCTCTTTCCCATCTACTTCATGCACACACACATGCAGCTTGGAGGGATATCATGTTCGAGATGACGCAGTAGCTGCTGAAGAGTCAGAATTACCTGAAGATGATGGGGTAGGACGTGCTTTTCTTGATAAATATGCCTTGTCAAGAGCAAAGCCTACACGCAGGGGAAGGTTCTGTTGGACAGATGATGTAGATAGGTAAATGTTATGAATTATTCCTACCTCATGAGGTCAATAACCAAGTGGCTGGTTGGTATGAACAGATTTTTTTCAAAGTTCCTGATGATAATAAGATTTTTGAGCTTAAATCCTTGTCATAAATTTGGTGATTTACTGCTGCTCACTTAATGCTTTACCCATGTTATCCTGTTGCCTGGATCTATTTGTATGTTTAAGCTTATACTTGGATTACATGAGGAACTTTATGTACAGGCAACTGGTGATCGAATATGCAAGACACCGAGCTGCTCTTGGAGCAAAATTCAATCGTGTAGACTGGGGAAAGCTTCAAAATCTTCCAGCACCACCTGATGCCTGCAGAAGGAGAATGTCATCATTAAGAATAAGTCGAGAGTTCAGAAAAGCTGTTATGAGACTGTGTAATGTGCTTAGTCAGCGTTATGTGGATTACCTTGAGAAATCCAAAGATAAAACATTGAACCATGAGGGTCACCAAGCAACGCACTGTTATTGCCTTAAACATACTTCGAACTTCCCATCTCAAGAGCCATGGGATAACTTTGATGATGCCAATGTAAAATTGGCCCTGGAAGATGCTCTGAGATGCAAAAAGATATCCAAATCGGATACCTTGACCGATGGTCAACCTTTCTTTGATAACTGCTCAGATGTTAATACTGATGAAAGACATGTGAGACTCATGCTTTCTTGTCAGTTATTTCATGAACCTTCATGGTGTAAATTAGTCGTGAATTACTTAAATTTAGGCTTAGCATTTCAACAAAAATATCAGCAACTTGATGTGCTGGCACTTGCTGTAGGTTGTTTGAGAAGTGTATCTTATCTTGTTTTTGAAGAAACCGTGACTAACTCAACTTTTTTTTCTTTACCAGATTGTTATTTGAATTTTTCGTTAATTTGTTTGATGTTCTCCTCTCTTTCAGGTCTCTTGTGGTCCTCAATCAGTTTTACCAGTTTCTTGTGGCCAATATGTTGAAAATTTTCCTGAAAAAACTGAAGATTCTTGTGCACCACTAAGTTCAAATAGGATCCCTCAGAAGTATGTGAATCTCACAATTGGCGGCATCCCCATCAGTAAACGATTATATGAATCAGCAGCAGTTGCTAATGCTGCAGAGCTATTTAAGCTCATCTTCCTCTGTAGCTCAAAATCTCCACTTGTGCCAACCCTGCTTGCTGAAACTTTAAGGCGCTATTCTGAGCATGATCTCTTTGCTGCTTTCAACTACCTCAGGGACAAAAAAGTTTTGGTAAATCTTGTTTTGTACTACTATGTATTTAGATGCTGACCTTGGTACATTTCTGAATAATACTCTCTCCACGTCAATTTATGTGATGATATTTGTGCTTTGAGATGTTCAAAATATTTTGTATGATTCCATGAAGTATATTAGTTTATACAGTTCCCACAATTTTCAAAAGTTCAAATTCATCAAAGTATTGAAATTTTGAATGTAGGACTAGATTTTCATTCATCACTGTAATATTTTCTTCCACTACCGCTAGTATAGTATACAAGTCAAATTAACGTCTTAGGTTTTGTGCTAGTCAAAAGCCATATATAAAAACAGGAATATAAATTTACAGCTTGTTTTTTACAAATAATCTGTCTTCACCTATATCCTATTACTATAAACGTAAAATAAATGAAACTCACTATCAGTTTCTTCAGTAGGTGCAACTGTTGCTACAAAGACCCATCCTGCATCTTGACCTATAATTAGAAAAAGAATTGTCCTGCATCTTTTGTTTTGTCCTGCAGATATGTCCTAAGCTTTAAATTTTTCTCCTTGCAGATTGGGGGCCACTCGAATAGTCCTTTTGTCCTTTCTCAAACCTTCTTGAATTGTATAGAATTTTCTCCATTCCCAAGTGATACTGGAAAAAGAGCTGCTAAGTTTGCTAGCTGGCTTTGTGAAAGAGAGAAGGAATTGATTGCTGAGGGGGTGGATCTTCCAACGGATTTGCAGTGTGGAGATGTTTTCCATCTTTGTGCTCTGCTTTCTTCTGGAGAACTATCAATTGCACCATGCCTACCCGATGAAGGTGTTGGAGAGCTTGAGGACTCCCGGATATCTAAACGCAAATATGATGACAGTGAATTTTCTGACAGTGACAGGTATAAAAAGCTGAAAACATCAATGACTGGTGATAGTGAGATTTGCTCACGCCGTGCAAAAGGGTTTCCAGGAATTAGGTTGTGCTTGAGGCATGCTACACTTTCAAGAATAAAAACTATGGATTTACTCAAAGACATTGACAACTATACTCACACACTATCTGTTAAAGAGAATCAAGCCACTGATATTGGCAGTGTCTCATTTGACTCAGATGACCAAGTAAATGAACTTCATGATAGTGGGGTCCCGTGTACTGCAGTTTCTCCGACCGAGTCACCATGGCAAGCCATGACTACCTATGCTGAGCGTGTTTGTTCTTTTGGTTCTTGCCCGGAACAGAACTCTCTGCTATGTCCGGAAATGTTTAGATCTGTTTATTCAGCTATCCAAATGGCTGGTGACCAAGGTTTGTGCATGAAAGACATCTCGAGGATTATAAAGATGCAAGGTATGTACGCACAAACGTACAAGGTCTTCTAACCCCTCCATTTAGATACTCATTGCATCTATTAATTTTTTCCCCAGAGAAAAAGCTCTCTGAAGCTGTCATTGAGGTGCTAGAAGCATTTGGACGAGTTTTGAAGGTTCGTCTGAATTAACAGTTAGCTATCTTCCCGTGTTCTTTGCACCATCTGATGAAGTTTCATGCACCTGCTTAGAGTTACCAATGAAAGAACTCTGTTGAAATCCTCAGTTATAGTTTATCTGATTTTACATTTGTGAAATATAATTTTCTTAAGTATCGTATCCTGTTTTTGAGGGTTGCCAGCATAGCCTTAATGCTGAGGAATACAACAATACCAGTTTCCTCTTTTTCTTTCTTTTTTCTCTTTTTTTTTTTGTGAAATATAACACTTTCACTCATTTATTGAATAGGAAATATTAGTAAAGGGATTTTTTTTTTAAAAAAGTCTTCCTTGGAGAAAAAATAGAAGCTGTTGGTTCGTTTGTTTATTTAAACAGATACTTGTAATGGTATGGTCAATGTGGATTCACCTGTGTTGTGTGTTTGCTAGTTTTGCCTGAAACTCCTCTCCTCTAGGTCTCTTCATTGTGTGTTTTACTTTTCTGTGTTGTGTGTTTGTTTTGTCACTTATGCATTGAATCTTGAGAATTTACTTCATATGAAACTAACTGATCGCTCCTGAAAACAGATGAATATTACCTTGAAATTCCCCGTAGCCCCCCAAATTTTATTATATTCAGAATAATGGCATACTTTGGTCTGTTTTAACATGAATATGCTGGTTTTAATTACCAAATGATATTTTTAAAAAATTGTTTTTTATTCAAAGAATCTACCATATATCACCTGAATTTTTGTTAAGCATGATGTACAATAAGGACAGAGGATGGAAAGAGAAGAAGCTATAAGTAGACCGGCAAAAATGCTTTGATGAGTTCCCTGATGTCTTAAGTTGGTTTAGTGATATGGAAATTTTTTGGTAGGTTAAAAAATGAATCATGTGACTGGGCACCAAACTTGGCATAGTTGTCATAAATATGGACTTCAAAATTCTTGTATTACTAATAGATTGCTCATCCATTTCAGTTTTTTGTGTTGGCGTTCTTCTCAGTGAAGTGTTAGCACTGAGCCTTGTGTTCTATGAATAAAATTGACTTACATGCTTAATTTGCTGCTGACCAGCTTCGTCAAATAAAATTGTGTGTCAAATAATATCATGGGTTTTATTTTGAGTAATAGTGGCTACTATTGCTCAAAATAAAACCAATGATATTATGTATTAAGCTTCATGTAGTTGTTTGTTTTACATGTGGGTTGATCAAGGAAAGACGGCATTATAGCTAGTGTATAATTAAAAGAGAATGAAACAGAGTGCAGTAGATGGACCATTGGGCCTTCTATTTAACTAATCATCTAGTGGGACCACAAAATGCAGGTCAATGCTTATGACTCTATTCGGGTGGTTGATTCTTTATATCGTTCCAAGTACTTTTTGACTCCAGTGGCTGCTATTCATAAAGATGCTACATTATCTCCTTATGAAGATTCTGAGGCTAAAATAAATGAGGAGTCTGCTACACATAATGGAGAAAATCATAAAGATGTTGAGTTGCAGAAGGAAATGTGTGGAAATCCTGATAAGGTACATAAAATCACAATTCTTAATCTTCCTAAAGCGATTGCTGAACCTTCAAGTGAAAAGCAAAACGTCAATGAGGCCAAAGGTTGTCGGCCTACTGAAGCTGGCTCACCCACAAGAAATCACCCAGAAGAACCATGTGAGCTCCACTATACTGGTTTGCATTTGTGTAAGCCAATATTGCCTTGGCTAAATGGAGATGGTACTACAAATGAACGTGTCTACAAGGGACTTGTACGCCATGTTCTTGGCATAGTGATGCAAAATCCAGGAATTAAAGAGGTACGCCCTTTTACTTTTGCAAAAACATGGATACCTGATCATGTGAATCTCTGCAATTTAGAAGTATCACTTTCTAAATTGTGCATCCTGAATTGCTTCAAAATATTAAGGACAAAGTTGATCTTTGTTGGTCGTACAATAAATCAGTGTAATTTTTGTCTTAGTTTCTTGTTAACACAGTATCTTTGTTTTGTTTTTTTGTTTTTTTGAGAATGGTAACAGTAGATATTTATAAGTGGTTCAGAAAAACTCAATAGTACTTTGGGTGTACTATAACTATATTTACAGCAAAAGACTCCAAAGAAACTGCAGCTATTCCCTGCTCCTGGATTAATCCTAGTACATCAAGAATTTCTACAGTTTCTACTGAGTAGGACTGACTAATCCAAAAACAGAATAGTAAAATTCAGTTCATTTTAATCTGCTGCACAGAACTGCTCCTATTCTGGAAACATCTGAAGTTCCTTTCTCTCCATATTGACCAACAGATACATGCTGGAATAATCCTCCAACTCTTCCTATCTCTAGCTTCATATCCTGCTCCTTCCCAACTTGCTAATGCAGCTATTATGTCACATGGCATAGCCCAAGTAATTCCTCTGAGGGCCAGGAACAGTCTCCACACCTGGATAGTTACTTTACAGTGGAGGAAGAGGTGCCTAACTGTCTCTTCTGTTTGCCCACAAAGACAACATCTTGGACATAATATGATTATCCTTAGTAAGTACTGCTTCCCAAGCCATCAACCACACAAAGCATTTTACTTAGAAAGGTATCTTGTTCTTCCAAATGTGTCTCCATGGCCATTCTTCAATCTCATGACTTGTCTGATTTAAGGTTCTGTATGCTGAGTTGACTGTAAATGCTCCTCTGCTGTGCCCATTCCACCATAGACTGTCCACTCCTTCCTTTGGTCCCTCCCAGGAGCCCAGTATAATGTAGAAGGCCTGTATCCTGCTCAGCTCCCAGTCATTTGGTAGCCTTCTAAGAGTGATGTCCCACCCTTGAGTTGTCCACTGTTCAGCCACTGTCTTGTTTTGGTATACCATCAAACTGAAAATGTCAGGGAACTCTTCTTGTACGCTCATTGCCCCAGCCAAGTATCTTTCCAGAAATCTGTTTTGTTGCCATCTGCCACCTTTATAGAACATTTATTTTTCAAGGTTGGTCAGAGGGCTCTAATGGACCTGCATAGACTAATCCCATATGGAGTGGTGATCTCCTTTGACATCCATCTATCCTCTTCTTCATATTTTGCTCTTATAGTCCTCACCCAAAGCATTTGATCTTCTTTTGTATATCTCCATAACCACTTCATTTTCAAGGCCATACTTTGGAACTTCATATCTCTGAGACCCAAACCCCCTGTATCTTTTTTTGATTTTATCTAGTCTTTTCTAAAAAAGCCATACTGTTAGGTTCATCGCTTATCTATCTTTTTCAATGTTCTCACATAGATTTTGTGTTGAATTATTGGGAACACCAGATTTTGTGCTGTATTCTTGGGAACACCACTTTATATCGATTTATTATGCTTCATTTCATATGGATTCATTTCCCCATGAATACTGGAACTCAATCATTGAATCATAGAATCATTCTTTATCTTCATTTTGATCATTGATGAACACTGTGCATTACCAATTTAAACATCCATTTCAGCATGACTGTTTATGTATAATCCGTCCCTCGTAGCAATATATATACACAGATACTTCTGATTTAATATTATATAGTTTCAAACTGACTGCTTAATTATTGTTCAGGATGATATTATCTGCCACATGCATGTTCTGAATCCTCAGGTATGATATTTATTTCTGTTTCCTCAGGACTTGTTTCTTCAGTCTGTTGATAATCAGATAAAACGTAACATGAAGCTGGTAACCACTTTCCATAGAAATGTCACACTGCAGGTCGTGCTTCAGTTGGTTTCCTTTCTTGTTGCTTAAACCTGTCTCACCTTTTTTGGGAGGATCTTTTTAAGTTAAAAAAAGAAGAGATTTTATCTTTGAGCTGTTTCATTGTTCTTGCTGGTAACCACTTTCCAAATGTGACACTGCAGTTCGTGCTTCGGTTGGTTTCCTTTCTTGTTGCTTAAACCTGTCTCACCTTTTTGGGAGGATCCTTTTAAGTTAAATAAAGAAGATATTTTAATGTTTGAGCGGTTTCATTGTTCTTGCCCAAGAAATTATAAAAATACCAAAATCTCTTCTCCAAGGCTCTTTTCATAAATTATGAGCTGTTCAAAATTTTCATGTTTTCTATAATATCAATCTGGGAATTCCTCTAGCTGTTTGTAGATTGATTGCCTCTTAGTGCGCATTTGGAGGCCATGATGCGCCTCCTAAACATAAAGTTCGTCTCTTTACCATACCTGTAGTTTCTACAAGCCAGGATCTTTTCTAGTTTGTGAGATCGTGTGCATCCTAGGCCAGGAGCAGAGTTAGAAGCCCAGCTACGTGTTCAAACCAAATAGCTTTTCCTCAGACTGTGTAATTTGTGTTGAGAAATTCATTAAATAAGTGCACATTAAATTTAGAACCCAGTTATCAACACTTGAAGTCGTCATTTGCCCAAATTTGCTACAGGGGGGACACAATTAGTTCTAATTTTTTGGTCTTGTAAATAACAAAGAAAATCAAAGTATTGGTAGTAATGGAGATCTCAAAGTTTCAACAATTATTCAAATCCTTTATGTTTAAGAGACACTTTTACCTTTTCTCATCTGCTTAAACATTCTTGTTGTGTCTTTTAGAGTTGCAGAAGTTTGTTAAACATGATGGTCCTGGACAACGATATCTTTGTGCGTAAGATTCCTCAGACAAATCCAAGCGGAGCACCAGCAATTCTGAGTAATCTACTTGGTCGCCATTTCAAGAAGTCGAAGTTAATTTCAAGGGAGCATTTCTTTGCAAACCCCTCTAGTACACACCTGTTGTAAAGAACAATATACATGTTTACGTGGGGTAGATGTTGGATCTAGTTATTTGTTTGTTCTTCTCTTTTGTCTCCTCGTACTTGCTTGGGACTGAGGCATACTTCTTGTTGTCGTCTCCTAGTCCTTATCTTTGTATAGTAATTTCTCTAGGAAAAATGCACAATTTGTAGCCCGATCAGACACAGAAAGTGGATGTACATGTAATTTCGGGATTTCCAGAAATCAAGTAGCTTTTGCCTAAACTTCAATTCACTTGTTATTATTGTATATTAACTTGAGGTCGATGTAGAAACACATGAACTTCAATTCTTGAATTCACCTCTAATATCCCATCGCTATTTTGAGAGTTCCACACCCCAATAATTGTGTGTGTGTGTTTTGTGTGGCTATGTTTAACAAATGACTATGAGAAGGGAATCAAGAAATTAGTTGATAAATTGATACCTCTTTAATTCAGTAATGGTTGGTTTTAAAATCAAGAAAATGGAAATTATTTCACTTGTTTAAGTATTAAGCTGGACAAAAAGTTCAAAATGGAACTGAAATCATACTATATATAGAGAGAGAATTGATTTAACTAATTCGAATTTGCTCGATAAATTCATTAAGGGGTAGAATACTTCATATTAAAAGGTTATTTATTTTTGGTCTTGAACCTGAGACTTTCCATTAATGGAGTTATTGGGTGGTTGAAGGATATTATAGCTGCACGAGGTTGACGAGTTCGAGTAGCTGCATGCTTATGAGAATGCAAAATTATCCGAAAGTATCATGACAAACACATTCAGCATCGCGGTTTTTGTAACGTGAGTTTAAGCTATATACATTATCTGATCAATATATGTTGTTGTAACATGAGTATAAGTTATATACATTGTGGGATCAAATTAGTTTGGTCTCAATTTTAGGTAGTTTGTCGCCAAGGTTGTTTGAGCCATGAATCCAACATCCTCAGCTGCTCCCAAAGCTTTATTGGAGCTGAAAGCAGCTCTATTTCATGGCTTCCGATCATTCAATCAGCTAAAACACATTCATGCACGTCTTATTCGTACAGGTTTTGATCAAAACAACTATCTTTTGAACTTACTATTGAAGTTTACTTTGAACAATTTCAACAACCCGAATTATGCTAAACTTGTTTTCAACCAGTCCCAAGAACCCAACATTTTTCTATACAACACTATGATTCGTGGGTTGGTTTCGAATGATTGTTTTCACCAAGCTATTGATTTTTTCCATTCAATGCGTGAAGAAGGTTTTTTGCCCAACAATTTTACTTTCCCATTTTTGTTGAAATCTTGTGCGAGGTTGTCGGATTTTGAACTGGGTGTTAAGGCTCATGGGCTGGTGGTGAAAGCGGGTTTTGATTATGATGTGTTTGTGAAGACTGGGTTGGTTTGTTTTTATGCTAGGTGTGGATTTCTTGAGGATGCACACCAGGTATTTGATGATATTCCTGAGAAGAATGTTGTTTCTTGGACCGCGATAATGACGGGGTACATTGATTTTGGGAAGTTTGAGGAAGCTATTGATTTGTTTCGGAGGTCGTTGGAGATGGGTTTGAGTCCTGATAGTTTTACCCTTGTACGTGTGTTGTCGGCATGTAGTCGTTTAGGGGATGTTGGTGCTGGTGAGTGGATACACGGGTACGCGGTGGAGATGGGTATGGGAAGGAATGTGTTTGTTAATACTGCTTTGGTTGACATGTATGCTAAATGTGGAAACATGGCGAAAGCTCGTGAGGTTTTTGATGAGATGGTAGAGAAGGATGTTGTTTCTTGGAGTGCTATGATTCAGGGTTATGCGGCGAATGGGCTTCCTAAAGATGCTTTGGAGCTGTTTTACAGGATGCAAAGAGAGAATATAAGGCCGGATTGTTATTCAATGGTTGGTGTACTTTCTGCGTGTGCAAGGTTAGGAGCGTTAGAAGTTGGCGAATGGGCCAGTAAGTTGATGGACATGAATGAGTTTTTCTCTAATGCTGTTTTAGGTACAGCTCTAATTGATATGTATGCTAAATGTGGACGAATGCTATCAGCCTGGGAAATATTCAAACAAATGAAGGTGAAGGACAGAGTGATTCGGAATGCTGTTATATCGGGTCTAGCTATGCACGGGCACGTGAAATCTGCCTTTTCTTGTTTTGGTCAAGTAGAGAAACTCGGTATAAAACCTGACGGAAACACATTCATGGGTCTCCTTTGTGCTTGCACTCATGCTGGCCTTGTTGATGATGGTCGCAAATATTTTCAGAGCATGACTCACTTGTATGCTTTGGAACCAATGATTGAACATTATGGATGCATGGTTGATCTTCTAGGCCGAGCTGGTTTGCTGGATGAAGCTCACTCGTTGATCGGAAACATGCCAATGAAGGCTAATGCCGTCATTTGGGGAGCTCTGTTAAGTGGCTGCCGGTTACATCGTGATACTAAGTTGGCTGAACATGTGCTAAAACAGTTGATTGAATTGGAACCGTGGAACTCAGGAAATTATGTTCTTTTATCAAATATCTATGCATCTAACAATAAATGGGACGATTCAGAAAAGATCAGGTCTTGTATGAACGAGAGAAAAATGCAGAAGATTCCTGCATATAGTTGGATAGAGATTGATGGAATTGTTCATGAATTTCTCGTTGGAGATACATATCATTCTATATCAGAGAAGATATACGCTAAACTCAGCGAGCTGAGCAAGGAGTTACGAGAAGCAGGCTATGTTCCAAAAACAGAATACGTTCTATTTGACATCGAAGAGGAGGAGAAGGAGCAGTTTGTAGGCTGTCACAGCGAGAAGCTTGCGCTTGCATTTGGCTTACTAAATACTAAGCCTAGTGAAGTTATCAGAATAATTAAAAATCTTCGTATCTGTGGTGATTGTCACACATTCTTCAAGCTGATCTCGAAGATAACGGAGAGGGAAATTATCTTGCGGGATAATAACCGTTTCCATTGTTTCCTTAAAGGATCATGCTCTTGTGGAGATTACTGGTAAGACTTCAGTTGGTAATATGATGTTGTAGAAGAGAATAGAGGCCATTTGGTGCCATACTCTTTGTCCCGAAAAGCAGAAGAGACAGGCCTAATATTTATCTGTCAACAAAGATTACTGTCAACTCGATGAGAGGAGTAACGCTATAAAAATGGGCAGCTGTGTGCACGAAATCATCCTGCATACACATAGGGTGGGGAGAAGGATCGCACCCCAAGGGGTGTGATATAGGCAGCCTACCCTGATGCAAGTATCAGTAGTGGACTAGTGGCTGATTCCACCGGCTCGAACCCATGACTTATAGGTCGAGACAACTATACAGTTGCTCCAAGGAAGAGGAGCAATGCTATTTGCAGCTCCACGCTGAGATATTGGGGTGTAGCGTTGGAAGCATTTAAGTTTTAAATCAGTAGCTATATCGGATAATGACAAAGAAAAGATGGAGAAGAAGCTGCCAACTTGAAAAGACAATGCTTATTTGGAGAGAAAGAAACAATCGAACTTTTGAGAGCAAAAAGCAGAATATAATGACCTTGAAGCACAGTTGTTGTTGTCTTTTCCTTGAGCTCTACGCCAAGCGAACTATGCCTAGTATTTATGTGGAGAAGGGTAGAGAGGCGGGCCCATCATCCCGAGTTTCGAAAGTTGCAGTTGGCTGTAAGAATGGGCTCCAAATGGATTTCTCACTACAAAAATACACAATTGTATTTTTTGCTAACATTAATGATACAGCATGCTTCACTTTCTCAACTCTTATCCTAGCATTTTCTTAGTGCTGGGTATTTATATCAATAAAATTACCCTAAAACTAGTGTATGTATATAAGAAAAAGATTTGTTTTATGAGGAATTTCTGAATTATGATATAGATTATGGGTTATTTTTTGCTTTGCAAATCATCAGTTTGGTCATAACTGATTTTGCATCTAGCTATTTTCTTCTGGTTGTGTAGAACCTTTCTATATAGGTTCCGTGGAGATTTAAAAAGATCATTTTCTTTTATTCAATTTGTAAGTAGTCATAAGAGATCCTTTTACCATAAATAAACATTGTTTATCACTTAAAAGTCACAATACTATCCCCTTCATCACAAATCGATCACGTGAGACTTCTCTCTCTCTCACGTGCAACCGGTGTTTGCAGCCATGGCATGGCGGCCTTCTCTTTTTCCTTATCATATCACACATCTGAGGCCCAACCAAGGATCTATCGAAAACCACTGGGTGTAAAGTCTGCATATACACCATCCTCCCCAAACCCCACTTGTTGTAACACTAGGCATGTATGTTGTTTTTAAATAACCATAAAAAAATGACAAATGGAAATTCACTCATAAGGTCTTGACAAATAGATCAATCAGCACAAATACTTTGCCGGAAGGCAATGCCCTTATTCATCTTACAAGAACTATTGTGAGTTCTAACAAAGTTCCAACATCATCAACATAATTCTCTTTACACGAAAAAGTGAAACAATATACAGTTGCTTCTGTCTTCAGAACACCTCGTCATTTCTTTCTTCTCGTGCAGTCCATCGTTTGAATACTGGAATTGTTTTCCACCACTTCTTTTGTCTAACACAGCCTCCGACAATGTTCCAACACTTCAAAAGATCACATGTAGGCTTAGGCATATTTCCATTTAAGACCAATCACAGAAAGAAATAGTTGCCACAGCCAGAACTCCGCAATGTTGAAAAAGATGGTTGTTCTCCTGAGGCAGAGCCACCCCATTAGCTACTAGATCGGCAGAAACCAACAGCTTTGACTCAAACTGTGTTTGTGTTAAAATTTCATTTGATTTATATAACTAATACATCCAGAACCAAGTAAACAAAAGAAAAAAAAATTATGATCTAGAACCCATAAACAAAAAATCCTTGTTCCGCCTCAAGTGTTCACTGCATATGCAGAACATAGACAACATCTAGAGCTTAAATGAATGCCCTTTCTCTTCACATTCTCCTGAGTCAAGCATACTTGTTTAGTCGCCAACCAGAAAAAGCAAGCCAGCTTGAATGGTATTTTAAATTTCCAAATGTACTTCCAGGGCCAGTTGATATCTTGCTGCTCAGTGTCAGAGACTAAACAATAAACCAAATCTTTGTAGCAAAAGCAAACCAATGTGATCTAATAGATCTCCAAGTACTCACCGTCCAAAGACGTTCTCACTATTTTAGAACACCATTGACTCTCTTGTCCATATTTGTGACAGATTGCTTCCCTCAATTAAGCTTGTTCTTCAACATTGTATCTCCATAGCCACTTCATTCACAAACATTTGTTATGCCGGCATAAGTTCCTGATGCCACGTCCACCATTTTCTTAGAGATAATAAGAGATTTCAGATTCACCAGATGAAAGCACCTACTTTATCTGTTTCCTTGCCAAACAAAATTCCTTCTCAATGAGTTAAAGTCTCTTTACCACTTTGACATGAAAAGGGAATAGAGAACTTAAGTAGGCAAAGAACATAGTACACTCTTCACTAGTATCATCCTGCCTCCTAATGAGAGATATTCGCTTTTCCACTTTGCCAATCTCTTTTCACCAGTATAATAAGTGAATGGTAGGAACTTGTTGAGAATCTGATTGTTAGAACTTCTTCAATTCAGATTATTGTAAGATTAAAGGCAATGCAAATACATGGAGGCCTCAGCAGAATAGGCTGCTGCAAAGCTCCAAAGAAAAGGTGAGGAATTACAGAAGAGGCAATGAAGATGTGGAATTTGATGTGGACTGACGCGATACCAAGACGCTGAAATGAATCAGTTTCTAAACATGAGAAAACCAGTTTTGGAAAAATTTCAAATATGATAAGTACTGAGCATGCATCTTACTTCCAACCTTGACGAGTTAAGAAAACATATGTAAAAGACTGTTTTTTTAACTAGTAAAATCGGAGCAAAGACACGTGTCTTCATTCATTAGCTTAGTGCAAAAACACCCATGCAGGTAAGTTTTTACCAACTGAACTCATCCAGCAAATAACTGGCCTATCAAGAAAAGTGATAACAGCGGCAGAAGAATACACTAGTAACGCAAACGACCAAAGTGAACCAAAAGACATGACTGTAGATGGAAGGATGGTCATCCGTATTCCTATAATAGTGGTTCTTGATTTTTCACCACAATGTAGTGGATGTGATGAGATTTAATGTATGAACTTCTTAGTGGAATACCAGATCATTCTTGAGCTACATAAAGATCTTCTTAAGTGGAAACACCGGGTTACTCTTGACCTAAACAACATGTTCGTTAATATACCATAGTGGAGTACTCAAGCTTATGTTATAGTACAAAAAGGAAGAGAATTTTAGCACTTTCATCATTGTTAAGCATAAGGCCTTCCGGATGTAATAGAGCAGCGTGATCCATTTCTTCTCAATGATCGTCTAATTTTGATTTTGAAAAAAAGATCTAAATTTTTGCAACTCAGTATTATAAATAAAGACTGGATACAAGAATTGCTTGAAAGTTACTCAGAGAAAACTATCTATGAAGCAATTATGGAATACATGAGATAAGGACAAGATATTCGATCCAAAAAATCGAAGAAACGACATGTTCATGCTCATTGCAGAGCAATTGACATCAGTGCAGATGGGTTCACACTGGTCAATAACAAACGAATGCTCAAAGCAAAGCCATAGGGCATACAAGAAAACAGAAGATTAGGTGAATGATGGCAATCAAACTTGTCAAACCATTTATCTTTATGATAAACTCAGTACAGAAAAGCAAGGAACAACGATCTTACAAAATTAATTCCAAAAATCTCAGTAAAGCAACTAACACAATTATTCATCAAACGAAATACTTAACCATCTGAATTTCTTTCTTCTTAAAACCACATTTCTCATAGAAAGGTCTATTCTCTTCAGTGCAATCAAGGATTACCTTATAACACCCCATTGAATGAGCATGATCAGCAAGATACTCAACAATTCTCTTACCTAATTGCATCCCGCGAGCACTCGAATCAACCACAACATCCTCAATATGTCCAGCTTTGCCACAATTCCTTACAAACTTCTTCTCGATAAACACACTTCCGGTTGCAACAATCTTCCTTGATCGGACATCTTCAATAATACAAATACAATGGTCATCGCCATATTTCGCGATTTCTTCGAATCTCTCCTTAAATTTCTCATCTGAGACAGAATCACAGACAGTCAATTGTCTCAGCAATTCAATGAAACCCTTTTCTTTGTCTGAAATCTCCAGCTTACGGATATGAAATGCATCTTCAACAGAATTTTCACTCTGCATCATTGCCTTCAAAAACTAACCAATTTTCCAGCATGAAAAACTAATAAGGCTCCATATATGACCAAATACAATGCAAGTAAAATGCCAAAAACAAATTCCACTGTAAAAAATAAAATTTTGGCCAAAACCCAATGCCTTTATCCCAAATTAACTAAAAGGGTAGAAAACTAAATGAAAGATGAGGTAAATGAAAATTTCCTAGTAGAGGCGGAGCTAGAGTATCACTTACAGTTTCGACAGAACCCAATAGCTTTTAGCCAAATCATTATATTTGTGGTAAGAAATCCACATAATATGTATAAATAACTTATTCAAAACTCAATAAGCTGCATTTCCTAAAATCCAAACCCATAAACTCAAAATTCTGGATCCGACATTCGTTTCCAAACGGAGATTTCTCATTCATAAAAATAATGAGTTGCCCATTTTGTGCTATTTGAGTATACACATGCTTTGGAATTTAGTTTTCCGCACTTTTTTTTACCAAACGCATCAACTATCTCATTTATAAAATCAATTTCAGTACGGAAAAAAATGAATTTTTCAGCAATTTTTACTTATCAGCTACTTTCAATCAGCTAATCCAAACAGATACCAAAAAGTAATTCTCAACATTTATTATTTATCAGTTCTTCATGCCTCGAACCATTGAAACTTAAGCCGCAAGTTTAGTGAGCGATCCAGCTATGGAAGAAAATCCTTTCTACAAATTTACTTTCAGTTAGCTAATCCTAATCGGTTCATAATCAAACGGAAATCGAAGATTTTCAGCCATTTGAAAGAGGAAAAAGTGCAAAAAAAAAAAATTTAATAAAATAAAATCTTACCTGAGAGAGCAAATAATCAAAAGCGAGAAGAAGATCTGTATGAATGCAATTGCAAATCAAATATGCTTAGAAAATTTGGGCTTTTTATGGCCCAATCCAAATGTACCCAACATGATTTTAGTTTTTTTTTTTTTTTCTTTTGGTTGTTATTAGGCGAGGACCTGCAGAAAACAGTTTTTTTCTGCGTCAACCTTTTTTAAATCCCTTGATGGAATTTCACTGGGTTATTATTGTTATTGTTTTTAAAAAAAATATAGTTTCACTAATATGTAGTTAGTTTAGTTATAATATTTGTTTTCATAAATAATTTTAAATTTTAATATATTTTTATAAATAATTAGTCTAGATATGTTCGTGAGCTTTGTTTGAAATGTATACTTCTCCGTTTTAATTTATTTATTTTACTTTCCTATTTAATTTATTTTAAAAAAAATATTTTAAAAAAAAAAAACTCTTTAATTCTAACTTTTCACATTACATATTTAAGACCGCAATATTAAAAGGTATTTTGATACATTCTATATATTAAAAGTCTTATTTATTTTCTTAAACTCCATATCAAATCAAAATCAAACAAACAAATTGAAATGAAGGAAGTAATATTTACTGTATCACAAAAAAAAAAATTATCGTGTATCGATTTTTATTTTCTCAAGTCAAGATTTATTAAGATTTTATGTAGTTTCCAATTTTGCAACAATGTTTTATCGACAATACATATTTTTTGATTAATAAATGGAGCATAGATTCGTTCTATATTTTGCGAATGACTTGCCATGCTTTTTAGGATTTGTCTCCAACTCTCTGACCAAATTCTCCTACATTAGGACTACGCATGGTTAATCAAATTTGATAAAAATATCTCCTTCCAAGCCATACATAATGTTCTGCAAAAATTTTATAGGTATCTATGAGATCAACTATGAAATTCTAAGTAAAAACTCTGTAAAATAAATGACAATTGTGTTTAAAGGCGGAGATAGAAGCCCAAATATGAGTTCAACCAAACTCAATTGTTGTGGCCGAAACAATGTATTTGTAGCAAGAAATTCATTAAATATACACATGTTAAATTTAGAACTTGAAGTTGTAATCTAAATCTCATAAAATTGAAATCTTGACTTCGCCTCGCGGTAGTGTTAGCTTCAAAATTTTCCATAAAGGATACAGAAGTCACTTTTGACAAAAAATAATGAAGGTAGCTCAATAATAACATGAAAGAAAAATACAAGAAAAAAGGAAAACAAAAAGATTTTAAGCATTGGCAAACAACTCAAAATTATGTTTGGCTCCTATAGAACAACTCTATAGCAAACAAAACTAAACAGTACATCAACTTAGAAGATGCGGACTGGCTTTCCCATTGTAGTCTTCAGATACAAGCACCTAACCTGTGCACAGAACGAAAAGAACGAATCAACAAACCGTTGTTGTAAAAACAATACATACATACTCGAGCTATAAGAGTATAACGAGAAATCTATGTTGCTCAGATCCTTCAAAAATGTAGTAGGTGTGTGTCTGATCAACGGAGGTGTGGCGTTTAGGAGGATCCAAGCAACATAGCAAGAGATGAGGAATCAGCAAACCACAGCTGCAAATCTATATTGTATCTTGATAATAATTGGACATATATACTCGAGCTATAGTGTATGACGAGAAATCTATGTTGCTTGGATCCTTCAAGAATGTAGTCGGATGTGTGTCAGATGATCCAACATAGGTGCGGCAGCATTTTAGGAGGATGCACGTAACATAGCAAGAGATGAAGAATCAACAAACCATGGTTCCAAAAGAAAAAAAGGTTGCATCTTGATAATCATTGGACATACATACATAAGCCATAGAGTATGACGAGAAATCTATGTTGCTCAGATCCTTCAAAAATGTAGTCAGTGGGTGCATTTTAGGAGGACCCAAGCAACACAGCAAGAGACCAAGAATCAACAAACCATGGTTGCAAAAGTCTATGTTGTATCTTGATAATCATTGGACATAAATACTCAAAGCTACAGTACAGAGTATGACAAGAAACCTATGTTGCTTGGATCCTTCATAAATGCAGTCGAGTGTGCGTTAGATCATCCTATGCAGGTGCAGTGGCATTTTAGGAGGATCGGAGATTCTCAGTAAAAGATAGAGGATAGAAATTACATGGTAAGCAGTGGCGATAAAACCTAAAAGATGCCCCAAATTAAGAGCCAAATAGAGATACCAAAAAACAAAGGAGAGAGAGGTGGAAGCTGAACGGCGATTAACCATGAACTGTTGCGAGAACCAAACCAGAAAGGAAGAATAAAAGGATAAGCTAGAAAACTAAGCTGGAACGACAAATAGTTTCAACAGCAAGCCAAAGAGACACGATGATGGGAGGATGGACGATTGCAAACCAAAGATATCTATGCCATACTGGAATCAAAGTAAATGAACTTACATTTTGCCAGTTCTTTTTCAATAATGAGACGAGGAAGTTAACACTCATTTGGACGTTCTGGAAAATTTGCTTGTCCTCCATGGCGACATTACCCACAGCAACACCCATACAGAGGACTTTCTTGAGCTGAAACTTGATAGTTGCTTTCATTTCGTTTACTTTTGACTCCAAAGACTCCTGATGTGTCACCAGAGTAGGAAACTTACTTGGAACCGGCTCAACAAAACCAAAGTGAACATCAGCTACAAGTAATGTAACGATCTTAAAGCAGAAAAAGAAGTGATATCACCAACCAGATCGGAAAACAATTTGACATCTTAAAAGGCAATTATATGGCTTTCAGGTATGCCAAGAAAAAAGAATTAAAGGCCAAGAATATTCACATAAACTTGCCTGCTTTGTTGAGACCAGGGCCCAAAAGACGAGGGATTTGCTTGATAACAGCTTCAGATGCCAAGAAAGCGTGGTACTTCTTTGCTAGCTTCTTCACTAATTTCTTGTTTTTGTTCAGCTTCTTCAACCCCTCAACATCCATATACTCCAAACCGATCTTCTCAGCCTGCAGTATATAAAAATGGAGAAGTTAGCTCCAATTATCAAAAGCCTAGCATGAAACTATTTTGACTTGACAACTCAAACTTGATCATATAGAATCTTTCACTTTCTGAACAGGGGAAGAGTGTGAAGTAATGTCCAACACTTAACAAAACCACTCAAAATCTCAAATTTACACAAAAAGAATAAGTAAAGATAAAAAGAAATGTCTGCCCAAACGGTCACTATACCACTAGAAGAGCTGACACAATGTTAAGATAATTATCAAGGGCAACCTCATAGATTAAAAGAGGCAGAGTGACACACTATATTGCCGTACGAATCTAAAAACTAGATCATCTCTTGCTTTAGAGTTATAAATGATAATGAGAATAATACAACAATAGTTTGCAATACAATCCAAATCACGCCCCAGAAATTGTGAGAAGTCAAATTACCTCCTCCACATGCTGAGCATCACCAAGCATGCAAACCTTCATCTTGGGACGGGGAATGTGTGGTAATTTAACAGAACCACTGAAACGCTTGTCCTTCTGGGGATCATAGTTCTTCAATCCAATTTGCAGCTCGATTGTCTCAGTAAAATTACGTTTTTTCTCCTTTGCATCACCGGCTACTTGTGATATAGCTTCTCTTACAGCCTCACTCTGTAACTTACTGTTACCAAAACAAGTACAAATATACAATTCCTTCAGAAAATTTCCAAGGAATACAATATAACAGTAAAAGTAACCCAAAATCCTAATTTAATTAAAAATATAGCAACCCAACATCCTAAAATAGCCTCAATAAATCATCGCGAAACTTGTGATTCAACCAACTTCACAAACCAAAGATAAATGAACAACCCCAATCATCGTCCATTTGGAACCTCTTCATTAAAAACTTGTTCAATATTGGAAAAAGAATCATCATTTATATTCAAATAACCCCATTCACCAGGAAATCTAATACTCCTCTAGCAATATAACATTACATCAGAAGTTTAACAACAAAAAAAAGTTGAAGACTTTAATGAAAAATGTAACATTCCCATCTCCACTCTGTTAATTTCCACAATACCCAGAAAACAAAACAACAACAACTACGGCTCAGTCCCAAACAAGTCGTGGTCGGCTATATCAATACTTAATTCTTCATTTAAGCTCATTTCATATCAATACCAAAATCTATTCATGACATAGTTATTTAATATTCACATATACATAGACCCAATAATGGCCATTACTCAACTTAAGAAAAAAATAAAAATAAAAATTAGGATATAAATCAAAATGTACTGGAAAATGCTAAGAAAAATTACCTCATGGTTGAAGATTTTCTTGTGAACTATATATAATTATACTTACCACCTATCAAAGCATAAAATTTAAATTAGACTGAATGTATATTTGCTATGAATGGTAAAAATGAAGTTTAGATTTTAAAAAAATAAATGAAGAAAGATTGAACCTGAGCAATCAACTGCAGGAAAAAATGAACTATGAAAATAAAAAAGTTGTTAGGGTTTAAAGTTGTTTTATGCTGTAAAATGTCTTTTATAACCCTGGACTTACCTTTTTTTTCTCTTTTTTAATTTATTTATTTACTTGGTTTCTTTTTAGCAAAATAACAATAGAAAGAAAAAAAAATGGAGAATTACTCAATTTGGAAGGCCAAATATATGATTTTGGAAAAAAGGTAGTTTCTTCTTTTTCATTTGCTTGGTTATAAGTCAATAACTACACACTAACGCGAATTGTGATAAAATGGTTGAGATTTTCACTCTTAATCAAAGGTCTCAGTTTTAAGCCCTTCGAAATTAAAATATTTCATGTTGGAAGCCTCCTTTCTAAAAATAAGTCATGTATGTAAATCTAAACTTAGTCGGACTCCGAATACGAATATCAAACCACACAAATGTAATTTAAAAAAAAAAAAAAAGCAATGATTAACCAAGTTATCCACAACTAGTCCTTTTCCAAAAGGGAGTATGTGACAATTGTCATCTTTAGTAAAGAGTGTGTTATGGCAACATATTAGCTAGAGACACTAACAATATACTATTAACACTATTTCTTGTGGTGAAAATCAAGAGAAAAGACATTCCAACTTATTTTCTTTAATTTTATTAATTTAATTTCAACCACAGATGCACAATTTATATCTATCTAGTGTGATACAATATTCTTTTTCCTGTAAAGAAATTTTAAAATTAAAAGGTAAAATTTATATACATAAAAGATAATAGTAATCTTATACATAAAATATAAACACTCGGTGAAAGAGATTTAGATGAACCCCTTGCGTTCCTTAGCTCTGTTCCTGATCATCACTTGAAAGATATGATCATAACAACGTCTCAAGCTAATACCTTGTATTAAGTTTAACGTTCAACGATCATATTCACATTTATTAATGGTTCATCAAATTTGATAAAATCGTCCTAAAAAATGAAGTTTAAGTCTTCTGCGAACAGACAATGCATAGTGTAATTTCAAAAAGTTTAATAGTGAATTATTGCTATAATGGTTATTAATTATTTGCAAAAAGTAGTGATAATCCCAAACTTTTGGTAGATCCATATAATAAGACATTTGATGACAATTTTACCATACACAATTGAATTAGTCGAGTCAATAATTTTCGAATACCAAAAAATTAATAAATACTATACATGTAGTTGTTGATTTTGTACCATATGGCCCCTTTATTACATTGAAACTCCAATCAAAATCTCCTAAGAATTGATATACATTTTCTCAATTCAAAATATAAACTTTTTTTCTTTTAATTAATTATTCTATGGCCCCACAATGAAACACTAATTTAAACATTTAATCAACTTGACTATATATTAAGAAGACTAATTAATTTAAAAATTAAAATAAGAAGAAGTTTGTCATTTGGAAAGATGACAAATCTTTCAACAAATCATTACAATTTGTGTGTAAAGCAGAATTTGTGCCTGTGAAAATTA
The DNA here is from genome assembly GCA_035772735.1 of Datura wrightii. Taxonomy (NCBI): domain Eukaryota; kingdom Viridiplantae; phylum Streptophyta; class Magnoliopsida; order Solanales; family Solanaceae; genus Datura; species Datura wrightii. The sequence goes on along the minus strand of JASDFA010000018.1, from coordinate 199,853,565 downwards.
TCGAGCTATTAAAATTTTCTCTGCTATTATGTCCATTCGATGATCATAAATTTTGCCCTTTTAGTATGATCTCGAATATAACTATTTATAGAATTGTGTGGCGTGTACGGTATATCCTTGTTGTTTTTAATTGAGACATATTTCGTTGACGTTTTGACCATTTTTTCATGTGAAAGAACTTTAACCATGTGTTTCTGAGCCCGAGATTGCGCCCATTCTACGCGTGATTCTGATTCTTTAATTATAACAACTTATTTTTCATAATGGCAGCATTTGCCTGAAAATTTTATGGCTGCTATAGTGTGGAGTTGTTATATATGTGTGCTAACATTTGACATTTATATCTCATCACTACTAAAAAAAATTCACTATTTTCCTATTGAAATTTCCCACCAAAAAATATTAAGTGGCTATTCCTACTGATATCGGTGGAAAAAAATAATAATAATGTTTTCACATGAAAAAATCATGAAGTTTTCCACTACTTCAGTGAGAATCTATTTTCCACCATGCGTTTTTCCAACGAAATGGTTCAGCGAGAAACTGATGGAAAAATCATATTTTATAACACAAATTTTCCGTTGATTGAGCAGTAGAAAAAATCTCTATTTCTGATAGTGCATTTAGCTGTTATAAATAAAAGTACGCGAAAGGCTAGTTTAATGATTTTGTATACCAAGAAGAATGAACGTATATTTTAACCGATTTAACCAAAAAAAAGGTATGAATGTAAAAAAAGATAAACACCCGTAGCCTTTTCTCGTGAAGTTAGGACCATAACTTGTGAACACTATTTTAATATAAATTTTTCTTTTATATATTGGTAATTGAAATTTAATATGTGAATAACATTAATGATGATTATCACAAATATTTTAATACATAATATATTTCTTACAAAATAACATTACACAATATTTGAGTATGACTATTATAAATGAGTAATTTTATAAAAAACATATTACTATACTGAACGTCACTGCTATTATAAAGAATTAAAATATAATATAAAAATTAATTTTAAAAAAATTAAATCGTTATAATGAAATACTGTTATAACGACCGATTAAATCATCTTTTTTAGAAACTGTTGAGACAAAACATAAAATAAGCCCACCCAACAAAAAAAAAAAAGGAGAAAAAGACAGAAATGAGTAGGTTATAAAATACAATAATCATTTCATCCAAAAAATTTAAAAAAAAAGTCACCATTTCCATAACAAAAAATAATTAAATAAATTAAGATGACAGCTTAAACAATGGAGGACTATTCTGTTGCTATATATTTTACAGAGAATATTTGCTATGAGATCAGTATTTAATAATTTATATATGTGTAGTTTGTGGATAAGTTTACATGTGATTGACCTAAGTCCTTAACACATTTTTTTTAAAAAAAAAAATTAATCTGATTATTTTAGTGATACCTGTTATTTTCAATCAATATAAATATTGAGTAATAATATATATTCATCAAGAATAATTTAGGCAGATGAAAAAAATTATCTAATATTTTTTATCTTCGCTAGAATTTGAACACGAGATTTCATAATTCTCCTCTCATATTTTTATTGATCACTAAGTTACACGCACTTTGATTATTTCATGATACACCTACTATCTCACACAAGCACGAATATCATGATCCACCCCACTAAATCTAATTAGACTGATAGAAAAAAATTATTCAAACTGAAGAATCTCGTGATTTTCATCTTACTTTATGAATCACTGATCTAAGTCGTTGGAATTTTTTTTTAAGGCAGTCAAAATAAAGGTAGGATGTCAATATTTTTCCCATGGAAAATAAATTATTTTTTTTCAATTGAACATTTTTTTTCTTACCAAACCTTATAATTGTCGGCATGCAATTCAATTCAAAATTTATGTACTAATTTTGTCCCTACTTGTTGCCAATGAAGGACCATGTTGCTAACTATTAAACACACACAATAAGCATTGCATATCCAATTCATGATAAAACTACAAAATTAAAGGTAGGTAAACAATAATTTCAATCATATATAAAATCTATACTATAATAAAAATTCACGTAAACTTAATAACTTTTGTTATGATTTTTTATATATAATTTTAAATTCAGTTATTATTGTATATTAATTTAAAGTCGTCACAAAAAATCACAAAAAGTAAAACTATGATTCGGCCTCTAATCTCAATTAGTTTTACATACATATATCAATGATACTCAAAATTCCTTCACCTTTAATCAGAATTATCAAGGTCAAAAGTTTACATGGTAGGAATTGAATAGTTTTTAGTAAAAAATGATTTAGTCCCTTTAGTCAGTGATCTATTCAATTTGAATCCAAATTAATCGAATCGAAGAATTTTATAAACTAGATATTGTGAAGGAAAAGAAAAACATAAAGAAAGCATCATCAATATTAGGCATGACCCTCCCTTCCATCATTGACAACTAATGATATCATAATTGAGTTAAAAATCCTAATATTACTATTTAAACTGTGGTGTTTTTTTTTAACCATATAGATTGTCATCTTTCTTCTTTTTTTTTTTCTTTTTTTTTTTGACATTATTAATTATAATATTATCTCGAGTTGCTCATTGGTGAAAAAATAAATAATAAATATCGTTATCACAATTTTGTCTCCAAATTGGAATTGAAATTATTACTAAAAGTCATTTTCATTGGCACAAAATATATGATATAAAAAAAAAGGTCAAGAGACTTATGATCAATTATTATTTAAATAAAAGAAAATATTTATATAGAATATTATTTATTTTATTTACTGATCATTTCCTGTGAAAGAGGTTCTTTTTTTTTTTGGGATTTCTATCTTAATCGAACATAGATTTTTTACTTTCGCTTGCAAATATTTTGTGTTGAAGAGGTAATGAAAAAGTTATTTTCTTCCTATAACATACCTATTAATTACGAGTCTGAGTCGAGAAATAATTAATTATTGATATTTGTGTATGAATACAATATATTTTGAATATTAATTTTTTTTAAAAAAAAATTGTGTATTTACCTTAAGAAATATATCGTTCAACTTTTTAATATAGTCAACCTGTCTGTACTTTTTGGTCTAGATTGGCTACTGAATTAAAATAATAATCAATTGATAAAAAGATGAAAATGAAATCACAATAAATATAAAATAGACCCATGCAACGTAGAAATCAAAAACATCATTTTTCCAGCAGGCTTGACCAAGACAATATATAGACTGGAAAAGTAGTAGTCTTATTTTATTTTTTTATTGTAATTATATGCAATAAAAGACGAGTTGATCACGAAAGATTACAATGGAATAATAAATATTTTTAAATTTTTAATTAAAATTTCTGAATTTAAGAATTAAATATGAAATTGATTTAATAGAGAGTATTTTATTATATATATTGTTTTAAAAAAAAACAAATTAAAATGTTATTTATTATATATATTGTTCTTGAAGTCTAAGCTAATAGTGAACGCGCACACTATAGGGCGTGAAGCCAACGTATATGCACACACAGTGTGTGTGACAAAGAAATAATAAGTATAGTCGCATTATTGCGTTCGAGACATGAATATGAAGTCATGTTTATTAGAAAGCGTTTTAATGTTTAATATAAGACTTAGTAATTTAATTTCAAATTTAATTATGTTTCGATATCAAACAATAGATATGAAACTCCAAAGAAAAGAAATAGAGTAATGAATATAGTCGCTAATGTATTGAAGCATTGACTATGAAGTCGCGTTTATTAGAAAGAGCTTTAACTTTCAATATGGGATTTATTAATGCGATTTCAAATTTAATTACACCTCAATATAAATATCAAGTATCAGATCATGTGAAACTCCAAAGATAAAAAAACCTTAATACTTGTTGAAACAAAAACAAGAGGATTGAAAGTAAGGAAAGATGAGAAAAAAGAAAGGTTCATTTTTTGTTATTTGAGTAATAGTTAATATCTTAGAAATTTTCTTTTATTTATCGAAAGAATTTGGAATCAAGAAAAAAAATAACGTTATGAGATTATAACTATAAGTTGAGTGATCATCCGAGAAATTAACTGAAAAAAAAGGAGTGAAAGTAATAAAAGCAGCAAACAAGGAGAAGGATGTCAAAGTCAATAGCTCGAGTGTCAATGAAATATTAAATGGATACAAATAATTATTCACTACTATGAATCTAAAGTGAAATATGAATATTTATCTATAAGGACTTTAATTTGATGTTGCCAAATGAATTACAATATATAATTTTTTTGATAGAGATGTAAGTGTTTGGCAAAACCTTAAATCACTCTATTTAACGAAAGAATCAACTAATTAAAAAGATATACCTATATTAAAATATAAGGAAAGATCAAATTGGGTTATGGTGAGATAATTGAAATTCTCTTGTTATTAATCAGAAATTTAAAATTTAAATTTTGCGTATGAAAAATCTTGCTGGAGTCATCATCTCCAAATCTAAACTCGTGAATCTAAATTAATTAGATTCCAATACATATATTCAATACAAAACAAAAAATCATTAAAAAGGAGAAAAATATGGACCCGCCCGACCTATTCTGGTCCAAATTTAGAAACTTGGAAAATAGACCAAGTACATACCAGATTTGTGGACCAGAGTTGAGTTTGAGCATCAATTATTGACCCACCATTTGCTTCGATAATAAAATTAGCTCATGAAAAATTTAGTTAAATTATATAAATTTAAATGAATTAATAATCATTCATAATTAACTTAAATTAGTTTATAGTTGAACTAATATATAATTTAAATTATACTTTCTTCTTTTTAATTATTTTATTTTATTTTATTTGTGTAGTTAATTTTAAAATTAAAAAATATTTTAATATATTTTACTAAAATAAAGGAGTACTCGAGTGCACTTACCGGCGATACTCGAGCACGTGGTACATTATGTGAATAAATTGTTTCGTCCCAAAAATTTTGACAAGTAGACTTACCGGCAAAAAAACGCAGTCTGTAAATATATACTCCGTCCCACGCAATTCGAACTCTGAGTACTCCGTTTAGTTCTCCGACTCTCTCTCTCTCTCTTTCTCTCTCTCTCTCTCTAGATTTTTCTCTCTCTAAAACTCGCTCACTGACTGAGTTTGTTGTCCGAATCTCTAGGCCTTTGTAGAGCAGTTATTTGACCGAATCTCTCTGAAACAGCTCTCCTCAATGGAAGTCGAAACTACCGGCGTGTCAAATTTTGATCTCAACAGCTCCTCTCAGGCTCGTTCTCTTCCTCCGTATAGAAAACTCCTGGACATGTCTGCTCGTGAACTCTCGGAGCTCCATATTCCAGATTTTCGGAGCTCCGACATGTCGACCTCTTCGCCGGCTCCGGAACGCGAAGGATTTGGTTCGCCGGTCGCTGCCGGTGTAGAATGCGACACCGGCATGGTTTCAGTTCCGGCGTCCCCTTCCATATCTGAAAACGGCGGCTGGGAATGTGATTTCTCCGACTCTGCTGGAAAGACGCCGAAGTGTCCCTCGACTGCCGCGAAGAGATTGCAGAAAGTTTACCGGAGTTATCGTACTCGGCGTATGTTAGCTGACTCTGCTGTGGTAGCTGAAGAGCTTTGGTAGGAGTTCTAACTAAATCAGTACTATTATTACTACCTCTGTATAGATTTACATGATACTTTTTACTTTTAGATAATATTCAAACTGTTTAACTTAGAATGTTAGTCAAATTTACTCTAGAAGACGAGAAAAAATGTTGCATAAATTGAGACTGATAGAGTATCTTTAAGAGAACTGTGGAAATTTTTACTTATTTTTGTTTAGTTTTTTTATGCTATTTGTTTGATGTGTATGAAGGTGGCAAGCAATTGACTATGCTCGGTTGAATCACAGTACAATTTCTTTCTTCAATTACTTGAAGCCGGAGACGGCGGTTTCACGGTGGAATCGCGTCGGCTTAAATGCTTCTAAGGTATCGTTTATGTTTTACTTTGTGCAAGGATTATACTGCTGTGATTGATTATAATGGATTATTACGTGTGAATGATAACTCATGGAAATTATGCAGAGATCGCGAAACGAAACTCAGGTATTAGTGTTACTAATGGTATAGTTGTACAAGTTCCAGTTTATATAAATTGAAAATTATTCAAAGATCTTATTATACTAGTAATATTTTCATTGTTATTTTTAATAAGATAATTTAATGTTATTTCTGTCATGTTAGGTGCTCTTTCGTATTCAACTCTTTATTTTGTGTAGTATAAAGCATAGGTCCCCACATAAGTTAATGCAGATCAAGTTATGTGGTATTCTATGCTAGAAACAAAACAATGTATTAGATTATTAGTAATTCAAAATTTTATGCTGGAGAATTAACATTGTAGTAGTAATGCAATATTTTATAACAGAATTGTTTTTCTCATCTGAAAAAACCAAACAAGCACTAACTGTATATACATTCTGGCCAGGTTGGTAAAGGTCTGTCCAAAGATGCCGAAGCTCAGTTATTAGCTTTTCAACACTGGATTGAGGCTGTGAGTCTGCCCCTTTTACTTTGGCTTCCACTCTTGCTTTATTTGAATACGCCCCTCCCCCAAAATTTAATTTCATTATTAATGAAATATCAAATTTGATCTATGTATTGTGGTAACTTTAGATTGATCCACGTCATCGGTATGGGCATAACCTGCATATCTATTATGAAGAATGGTGTAAAACTGATGCTGGCCAGCCCTTCTTCTTTTGGTAAGGAAGCTGAATGCTGAAACTGGTGTCGCATGCATTGTCTCAAATGTAAATCTTCAGGTTGTCAAAGTCGCAGTTGTGTGATCTCACAAAAGTGGATGTAATATTAGCTTTATGCTAATTTTCCATAAACCCTGCATGAATTTCTGGGTGGGTTAACTATTTCTTTATTATTGTTTTGGGCTACTGTTGGAATTTTTGTTAAAATTGAGGATTGTAATGATTGAATTTGTTGACTGTAAGTGTCGTGTGTTTGTCTGAATTGCATCCATAGCTATAGGATAGAGCAGCTTATGTGCAAATTTATTCCTTAAGATTATCTTGCTAATATGTTTATATGTTAAAAGTTATAAGCTTTAGTCTGGGTAGCTTAGAATGACTAGGTATATGCAGGTTGGATCTTGGAGATGGCAGAAAGGTTGATCTCAAAGAATGTCCAAGAACTAAGCTTCAGAAAGAATGCATCAAGTATCTTGGACCTGTATGTGGTGAATCTTTTGTTACTTATGCTCTACATATCACGTAGTTTAGCATCAATCACACACTGCAACAGACATATGTCCACTAAAATACTTGCATCAAATCTTTAGCCATTGCTGATGCCTTTGATTAGCTTTGTCATTCACGATCTAACTTGATTCCTTGTTTTGCATGTCCCAGTGCACCTTTATTTGTCCTTAATCCCATTCCATGGTATTAGCACACAACTCCTAATTGTTCCCTCCTGATCTTTCTGTAATCAGCAAGAGAGACAACATTATGAGTACATAATTGCTGGAGGACAGATACTGCATAAGCTAACTGGAAATCTTCTTGACACAACTAAAGGGCCGCCAGGGACAAAATGGATCTTTGTGATGAGCACCTCAAAAAGACTCTATGTTGGAGAGGTGAGCGGCATAGACAGCTGCATAAATTTCTTGTTTTGGTTTTCCTTTATTAATATTATTATCATTCTTGAAATTTATGATTATCCTACAAATTCCTAAAAGATTGCTTTCTCTAATGCCTTTCAGAAAAAGAAAGGATTGTTTCATCATTCCAGCTTTCTGGCTGGTGGGGCTGCTTTAGCTGCTGGAAGACTAGTGGTACAGGATGGGATTGTGAAGGTAGATTGATTTTAAGTATCGTAATATCTATATGAACAACATTTGGTATTAGTTTAATCAGGGAACTGTTACAAATTAAATTGATTAGGTAGATTTATCTTTACCGTTGTCAGATGTGATATTTGTAAGACTTCCTAATTGAACAATTTTGACTCCATCAGTAGTATGACACTACCTGTGATAATTCTTTGGCAATTTCCTTGCAACTTTAATACTCTAACCATATAACTGTGTATGGGTTTATTATACCGACTCTTTTGTCTTGATGTACATGTGTTGGACATATGACATATGTATAGGTGGGGGTATTTTGTGCAGATATTCTTCAAAATACCCTACAAATATTGGGTAATTATCTGTATACATACTGAATACATACCCCATATCCATGTTCATGTTCATGTGACGTAGGCAGAGGAAGAGCTGAAGCTGTAGAAGTAAAAAGTTTGTGTTCACTTCTTCCAAAATCATTTTCTGGCTTAGGGCTGCTTTATCTTCAACAGGATGTGTGAAATAAAGAGGATACTGCCACCTGAATCATATGCCTGCAACTCTGTGCCTAATCTAAGTTGCTGTTTACAATGTTTTGCTTGAATTCTGCTATACTCTGACATTCTTTTTCTTTCAGTCCATTTCACCTTACAGTGGACATTATCGGCCAACGGATGATAGCCTTGAAAGCTTTCTATCGATTCTCAAGGAACATGGAGTCAACGTGGATGAAGTTGAGGTGAGTGATTTTCATGTGTCTAGTCTTACATCCATATTTCTCCTTTGATGTCTTTAACACATGAGAGAGCAGCTTATCTCATTATTTACATTTGAGTATTCAGAAATTTATTTTATGTTACAAATGGCACCAAGACTCTGCAAAACAAAAAGAGAAGCAAATCTAAGTAAGACTCAAGTCCTCCATCACCTCAACGCCTATTATAAGCTATGTTGCTCGGACTCTTCAAATATATCACTGGTGCATGTTGGGTCCACCAAAAGTTGTGCATTTTTTTGGATGATCCAACACAGATGCAGCAATATTTTTGAAGAGTCCGATCAACATAGATTATAAGTACAGTGTGGGGAATACTCTGCTCCTCGGATCACAGTTCAAGATAAACAAATAAGAACTCTTATTTTGTTGATAGGATTGCTCAATTCCACCAAATGCTCTTCCTTTAGTATGATGCTATTACGTACTCCAATTGCTTTAGTACCATTTTCTCTTTATGCTAAGCAACTGTATTCCTTTTTGTCTTCCTAGTCTTATATTTCTTTCCTTTGCTTTCGCATTGCTTCCTTCAATGCTTACAAGGTCTCTAGTCTTTTACCATACGGTCTGCTTTGGATCAGATTTGACTTGTGGTTTCATGTGATTACTTACCAAGTTGTAATCTAAATAATCCGTGTCTTTGTGATCTGTCATCAGATAAAAAAGGCAAATGAAGACTATGACAACTCCGAAGATGTAAAATCTGTTGAAAAACGTCCGTCTAAACTTTCAACTCTATCAGAGTCTCCTCCTCAAGCAGTGAATGAAGAGGAGAAAGACCATTCCGCAGAATCTATTGGAGAACTAGAAGATGAAAGTAGGACAAGTAACTACAAGAGAACGCTCTCAGGTGGGCTTCAGAGCCCGAGAAGAGAAGTGCCAAAGACTGCTATACTGGAAAGGATCAATTCCAAGAAGTCTACAAGATCATATCAACTTGGCCATCAACTCTCCCGGGTATGGTCAACAGGTGCTGGTCCAAGAATTGGCTGCATTGCCGATTACCCAGCTGAACTAAGATGGCAAGCCTTAGAACTGACTAACGTTTCACCTAGACCTTCTGCATCATCAACTCCTAGGCCTTTCGACGCTCTTTGTTCACCTACTTGTTCATCACCAGTTTTTGGCAATGTACTCGTGAAGTCTTCTTGAACCTCTAGCAAGTGTAAATGCCTTGTTCTTTAGCTATTGTCTTTACATTTTGAGTACGTGCTATGTCCTCAGAAGGACTCAAAGAGCTGTTTATGAATCTGTTTCTTCGGCTCTTGAAATCAGGCTGATGGATTGGATAATTAGGAATATGTGTTGGTGTATGGCACAATGAAAATGGTAATGGCCGAATTGGGATGGCAACCCAATTTGCTCATTGGAAACTCAAACCTTGAAGTTCTAAAATTGAATCTGGATTTAATTACAGAGAATTATTCATTTTTTTTAGGAATGTGTTAATTTTATTTTTCCAAATATAACTTAGCAGTTGGATTTCGAAATTTGAAAAATCAGCTCTAACCTAATTTTTCAACTCACTTTTTACTTTTAATTTTTTCTCTTGGATTTTTATGAAAGTAATTCTATCTTTATATCTTAAAAAATAATTAGTTATTAGTGTTATTATTCTTTGTACTAATAATCCTTATAATTGTGTTAAAAATTGACAAAGTGCAACAACATTACATATAGTAATTTATATTTGGGATCCAGATCCAATTGTTATTTTAATTAAATATTTTTTTTTTATTTAACCCACAGCCCAACCCAATCGAGCCTTGCCTAAATCTGACAAGTCAAGAACTTAATCCTATCAAATCATGAACTAACCTATCAGATCAAACTCATACTGACGGCTCTAATCATAGTAATGTCTTGTGCATGCTAGAAACTACTAATCCTTACCCCTACCCAAAGTAACCAAAATTAGGCCTTCAGATGTGAAGTATCCCACGTGGAGGTTGGAACATTGCCTACACGTGGCACTTATAGATACACTGGGATCTCTCCTTACCTATATTTATGATTTGGCGTGACACGTAGTACTCATTCACCGCCTTTTTTTTTCCTCCATCTCTTTTTTCTCATTCTTCTTTCTGCTCACTTGTCCTCACTTTTTTTTTCTTTCTTTTTTTTTTTTTGTTTTTTTCTTCACTATGAACACCAAACAGATCGCAGATTCGACTCCTCTGTACACGGCGGAGGAGTGGAGGTTTTTCCGGCGGAGATGGCGAAGATGAACTGGTGGATTGTGAGATATGGAAGCAGCACAAGCGTTGGCTTATTTGTCTCAACAGAAACAGCTCTAAAATTTGAAGGTTACGAATTTTTATTATAATTTAAAATTAATAAATAAATTAACAATTAAATATATATAAATTTCATAAATTTTTTAATATCTATAGGTAATGAATAAAAGCTACCGACCTCACGTGAACATGCGACTTTCATGCTATACCCGTCCCTGAGTTTCTGAGGTTAGTTACTTTCTTTTTTAAAATTTTCTCTTTCAATTGCGATTGAAATTTTTTTATAGTCAATTTTAACTTGTTTATTTAAAGCATCGAGTAATTTGTAGAGAATAATAAGAGGGTAAATAATTTAAACACGTAGTCGCTACGTAGAGAACAACACAAAAGGAAAAAAAAAAAACAAATAAGACGGCAAAGATTGAATTACTCAGGCCTTAAAATTCAGTTAAATTACGAAAATATCTATTTTATCCACATGTCAGCATCATAACTGGCCACATCCTTCATCATAACGCCCTACGTAGTTCACCGCAACAAGCTAATTCTCTGTACGATACTTTCGAATCGTTTGATCGGAAAATAAATTATTTTAGATTAAAATAATTTGGAATAGTTATTTTATATTTAATAAAAATAAAAAATACATTTTTTTGAGATTAATTTTTAGATAGATTTATCTCATATTTGGTTGGGATTAAATTTCAGTATAATTTATTTCATATTAAGGTGAGATAAACATAACACTATAATTTCGGAATAACTAATTTTGATATTAAGGGTGAGATAAAAATAACACTATAATTTCGAAATAAGTTATCTTGAGATTTTATTTCAATCAAACGTGAAATAAACTCATTCAAAAGTTAATCTCAGAATTATTTATTTCTTATTCTTCATTTAAGGTGGAATAATAATTTTGAATTATTCTAATCTGGGATTAGTTATCTCGGGATAACTTGTTTCTAAATCAAACGATTCTTTTTTTTTAATTTAAATTTTGTCCTAATTAAATAAAATCGTATAAAATGAAGGTAATGTCTAGGGAGGTTAATGTGGCAGGATAAGATGATTTATAACACATAACAACAATAATAACAATAACAACAATATATTTAATATAATTTTATAAAGTGAGAATTGACAGGGTAATGTTTACATAATTTATTTCTATTTTGTGAAGGTAGAAAGATAATTTCTGATTGACCTTAATTTAAATAAAATATATTAAAAATCAAATATATAAAGCAAATATGATAGCTAAAAAGTAATGTGAAAAATAAATAATAGTTACTATGGGAGGATACTTGAAAAGAACTTAGGGTGATAAAATTAGCTCATAAATATAGTACTCGCGTAATCTATTCAGTTTAAATTAGTTATTGATCAATTCATTTATTAGCTCAAATTAATTTATGAGAAATGTTATTAAAATATTTATTATATCATAAATAAAAAGGTAAGTATGATGCCCGATAGCCATAAAAAAACAAATTTATTACGTACTAAAAAAGTTTTAAGAGAATAAATAAAAAAATTAAAGTTTGATAAGAATTGTGTAAAGAAGTGGATTTTTGACCTAATTCAATCCAAAAAGTTAGTTTGTGAGAGAAAGATTGCCCAAGTATGTATAAGGACACCATCTATCTCATTCATCACCAATGTGAGATCTTTTTTATTCTTCAACACCCCACCTCACGTCTAGGGTTACGTGGGAAGTTCTTAATTAGGGGCCCAACATCGGGTGAGATAGATCATGTTTTGATATCATATAAAGAAATGAATTTTGGGGTCTAACTCAACCTCAGAAACTAGCTTTTGATATTGAGTTAGATTCAAGATCCATTTCTTTATAAATTGGACAGGTTGAATTATGACTTGCCTTTTAGTTTATTACAATTCAAGTAATTTTTGATGTACTTTCTCTGTTCCATTTTAATTGTTAGGATAAGATTTACATATCTATTAAGAAAAAATTAATAGAGATAGTAATTTGCCTAATATAACTCTATTAATTTTTTGAAAAACATACAATAATAATTCTTTCCATACTTTAAAATGACTCTTAAGTACTAAAGGTATTAGAATTGAAAAAATACGATAATACAAGCTGCTGCAAGTAGCTTTGCAAGCAGTTTTCTGATGTTGCTTACGGCACAAGCTGCAAGTAGCTTTTTGAAGTAACTTACAAGTACCTTACGACACAAGTTGCAAGTAGCTTTGCAATTAGCTTCTTCAAGTAGCTTACAAGTAGCTCTGCAAGCAGTTTATAAAACAATTTCTATTTTTTCAACTCATTTTGTACATCAATATGATCAAGAGAAATAAAATTTCTTCCCCCTTAGTTTCTTTTCCTATATCTTTCTGTTAGCTACATTTTAAAAATATTTAAAATGTTTGTAGAGAGTAAGGGATAAATGTTTTAGCCACGTCGTTGCCATGTAAATTGTCATATACAACTAAAAAGGGGCCGCAAATATTGAATCAAAGCCTTCTAAATTCCTACCAGAATTAAGAAACTACCCCCTTTTCTTCTCCACGTGTCAGCATCTCAACGGGCCACATCCCTTCACTGTAATGTCCTACTGTTTTCATCTTTTTTAAACATAAAAAAATCGACTAAAATTATGTGTCTATTTTTGATATTCTTTTGTAAAAAAAATATTCTTATATAATTATATGTATGATAAATAAATGTTATACCACAAATACAATCAATATAATATGAAATATAACAAAAATAATAGCATAAAATTAAATCCTTTTTTGCATGTCACTGTGAAAGCCGTAATGTCCCAACGATGTCAAGGTGTCAGGGCCAATTTGACCTTACGTGGAGTAGAGCGGAGCAGATGGATTTTTTGTGAATTTAAGTCTCATGCAGAAAAACTCTACATATAAATTTGAAAAATATAAGATATATATACATGTAATATAATTTTTCATTTAGTATGAAGTCGCACTCGACCCTCCGAATCCATCTTTAAATCTAGTTCCGATCACTCACATCCACACCCGCCGCATTGCCATCCTTAAATTAGCTCTCCCAAGTGTCTAGTCTAGCCTCCTTATGTGACATTGCACACACGTGGTCTTTGATGATACAGCTTCCTTCGTACAATGGTGGGTGTGCATTTTTTCCTGATTTGACATGACACGTGGCACGCATTCACCACCTTTCTTTTTCTCCTTTATTTAAAAAAAAAAAAAGAATTTCCTTCTTATTTCTGCCCTCTTCTCCATACTTTTAATTTAATTTCTATATTGTGTTTTTTTCCCTCTGCAGTTTGCTTTTCTTAAATTTGTGTGTACAAAATGAACGACGATTTGACGCCACCGTGCAAGGCGGAGGAAGGGAGGTTTGCTGGTGGAGATGGTGAAGATGAACTGGTGGATTGTGAGATTGAAGCAGCACAAGCATTGGCTTGTTTGGCTCATCCAGTGAATAGAAATGATGAGTTTTTAGTTCCAGGACCATCTGGTCGTTCTGAGGTTAGAGTTCTTTTTATTGTTTTGTTTTGAAGTTCCCCTTTTTATTTCGGGTTCTTTTTACAGTCGATTCCAACTTGTTTGTGATTTGAAGCAAAGTGTGTGTGTGTGTGTGTGATTTTTTTTTTCAGTTTAAAAGTTTGGATTTTGGAGTGTTATGTAGTGAATATTTGGGTTGAAATGGGTAAAGTTTATGATGATATGTGTATATTTGTGCAGGCATTTTTAATATGTATTTGTATCATGATTATTGAGTTGATTTCTCGGATGGTCACTCAACAACTAATCCTTATTATCTCAGAAAGCCGCCTTTCTTCGGAAAGAAATGGAGATAATACTTATTAGTTAAGTGACCAGCTAAAAAATCAACTCATGATTATTAGTACTCTGTGACTTCCACAATTGGAAATGTAGCTCTGTAAAACTCTGCTAGTAATCTTGGTTACAATTTGAGGTTAGGAGTGAATAGTGAGCTCTTAATAATTTCGTTTATCTTTTGCTGAAAAGACAAAATAGGGTGGCTTGTTTTTATTTTCAAAATTTACAGTTCGGGAAATTTTGCAAGTTAGGGCAGATGTACAATTAAAGCTGTGGGTTCAGCTAAGTTTAGTAGCTTTGTCTCAGACCTTGTGTTAATGTGTTAAGAACTTTAATAAATCTGAAAAAATATTAAATTTCAAACCCGTTAATTCAAATTGATCAGCGAGTATAGTTGCATCCTGAATCCATGAAGTTCAAGTCTTAGATCACCTCTGTAAATTGCAAGGATTTTTAAACTTTAATAACTACTAAGTTCTATGGAATCAACCAGTAGAAATATAATGCACAGATTTCATACATAGTAGCTAAATGAGCATGCTAGAGGCGTTTTCAAGATTTAAACTTGAGTTTTTTCAATCTTTAAGGTTCTTAGGCTAAACTCATTGTCCTTTTGAAATAATGGGTTCAAAATTTAATATTTGTTGGAACTTTGGTGATCTCTCTCTCTCTCTCTCTCTCTCATACACACACATATATATCTTGTTCCTGTCGAAAATACTAGGTTAAGTTGAACCCATTGTACAAAGGCGGATGCAGCCTTCAGAGCACATGGTATCTTCACTTAATCTGGGAAAAAATAAATAGTTTTCTTGATTTTTGTTTGCAAACGTGAAATCTTCTGTGAATTTCAAAGAGTTCTATATTAAACTCCTCTTGTTTACCATCTTTTCAGCAAGTCATTTTAATGGAAAGCTGTTAGAAGGAGATGTAAGTTTCCTCTAAGAATTTCACCAGGTAGGGGGTTTTCAAGGACAACAATGCAAGGTGTTTACTTTTAATGGTTCTAATGCTGTTTACTTTTAATGAATTCTCGCTAAATGGGTTTGCCCATATGAGTTCCACGTTTTATCTTTACTTGTGGTTTGTCCTTAGAACTGCTAGAGAGGGTGGCCGAGACAGTAGATGCAGAAGATGGTTTGGAAAAAGAGCTAGCTGGTCTGACAGGGGGATTTTAGGTTAGTATATAAATTGGTGGTTGGCTGGGTTGTTAGCTGCCCTGTTCTTCTCTGTGGCTTGCTGGGTAGGCTGGAAGCTTTGCATGCCATTAGAGCTCGATTAATGCATGAAGGAGGATTGAAGTTGGATGAGACTTTAAGTGAGGAGGAATCGTTCTGTGATGGGGCTCAAGATTGGTCTTTCTGAGCTTGAAGATGAACATTCTTTGTGGAAAGACCGCTCCTTTTGGATCATTAGCTTGGCATGATGAAGGTAGGAATTTTGAAGGGAGGTGAGTGTTAGTGTGATGTGGTCTGAGTATGGGTGGTTACAAGTAGAGCTGTGAGGGAGGAAATAGTAGCTGTTGTAGTTGATATGTTAGCTGTAGCCTGTGGGTTTCTCCCTGGTTAGTTGCAGTGGTGGATCTGGTGAGTCCAGATGTGGGGTTGTGGGACCACTGGTGGTCCAAATAAATCTATTGAGAGCATCTAGTGAGAGGTCAGAGAGAGTGGGGTCAAGCCAAAAGAATTGTTAGACATGTTGATTACTTATGAAGTAATCAATAACCCGGAGAGCACTTCTTTCTTTGTTATTGTATCCAAATATGATCAACACTAATCATTTTCAAGATCTTACACTTTTTCTTTAATTTTTATTTTACAACGCAAGCACATTATTTAGTAGTATCTTTTTATATATTTTTTTAATTGTATACTTATTGATATAGGAACACGCACAAAGCATGTATCCTAAAACTTGTATATTATACTTTCATGCACACTGGCATATTCAATGTATGTCTCTAGCATTATTCCATGCAGGGGGAAGATTCACTAAATAATCCATAAAGAAAGACTGATCATGATTATCTCGCATATTTTTACTATATTGGGGTGTATGCCAATTCTCATAATATCAGCTATATCTAATGGATATACTACTCTCTAGTCTGCATGTATTTACTCCGGAAAACTGTTAGTTCCTGAATACATAATTGAAAATGTGTGTTGGGAAAGAAAGAACACAAATACGGTTGTGCCCAAGATCAACACTTTCCCCTCTTGAAAAAGTCTGTGAGAAGCACAAACAAGCAACAAACCAAGCAACAAGATGATCCAAACACAAAACAAAAGATATGAGGCGCACGATTTTAACGTGGAAAACCCTTTCAACGTGAAAGAGTAAAAAACCACGAGACCCTTCGGTCTAACCAACTCCACTAGCACCAAAAGAGTGTACA
Source organism: Datura wrightii (assembly GCA_035772735.1). NCBI lineage: Eukaryota > Viridiplantae > Streptophyta > Magnoliopsida > Solanales > Solanaceae > Datura > Datura wrightii. The sequence continues at coordinate 199,836,532 of JASDFA010000018.1, read as the reverse complement.
AATCAACAATCCAACAACACCACAATGATATCTAGCCCTTAACAACACTACGAAGGCACTAGAATCAAAATAGAGGAACAAATATCGCAGAAATCAACAAAAACAGCAGTCTGGTCCGAAGCTTATAACTCAAAATCTAACCGTTGGAATTCGATCTCCACCGTTCAGATTGAAGCTTCACGAGTCCCCTGACTCCCCCTAAAATTTCAGCTCGATCGGACAAGATTTGGACCTCCGATCGTCGCAAAAACCGGACCTGCGTTTCACAGAATTGCACAGGGGCAGTCCTCTCTTTCTTCTCTCTTTTTGTGCGAAAATAATTGTATGTTCTCCCTAGGATGGTGCTGAGTTTTTAGCCCTCAAAGTGGACAAAAGGGCTGAAGACTTTTCTTCCAAAAATGGGCCATTTAAAACACATAGTTGGGAGCCCAAACCCAACAATGTGGCTGGGGGATAAAGAAGATAAAAGAAAATCTAAATAGGAGTTCCTCTTATTGTTATCGTCTCTTTATAGGAGGTGGAAAGATTTTTTCAAATCGTTGATGAATCATGAAGTTCCAAGTCAGACACTACAGTTTCGTGTATGTATTAATCAATTTTATTTTTTTTGAGACTGTTAGCTTTGTATTCCTCAGCTTTAATGGTATGATGGACACCTCCAAAAACTTTTAGTGGTAGCTTTTCCCCGTCCACCATTGGAGTAGTACGCATTTTAGTGGAAAGCTGTTAGAAAGAGACTCTATGCCTGGTTTCAAAGGACAAGAATGCGAGATGTTTACTTTTAATGGTTCTAATAATGTTTTCTTTATTGAATTCTTGCTTAATGAGTTTACTCTATGGTAGGAAAAATAGAGTGGAATTTGGATAACAAAACAACATATATCCTTGCACTGCTTGGCTCTTGAACTTTACACAACTGACAAGAATGTCTTCTTGAGGCATCCTATCTGAACTTACAGTTGTGAGTCATAGATTGCTCATAGTGGAAGTTAGAGCACCATTTCCGTTGTTTAGTTGCTCAAGATAACAGACGAAATTGTATCATTAACATTATTGTGGAATTGCGGAATTCTTTCTCATGGAGAAGGCACAGGTTAGAATAGTTTGTCTAGAGCAACACGGGCTTAATTTTAGCTGTTGACAGGATTTTCCCGTCTCTAACAACTTTTGGAAGATAAATTGACATTTTTATCTAATAGAGTTTCTTCATGAGCATTTAACTCTCATTTGAGGAAATCGGTGCTCTTTAAAAAAAAAAAAGAAAAAAGAATCTTGTTATTTTTATCTAAGCAGACAGATACATTGACTTTTGCAATACTATTACCAGATCTTTTGTAGGAGTTGAGTAATGCTTTTGCTTTTAACAGAAGCAAGTAACAGCGATACAGTCCGAGCAGGCATCTGAACCCAAAACAAGTTCTCAACATGCTCTTAACTATCCACCAATTGCCAGCAGAAGATCGAGGCAGAATTTGACTGAGGTACTGAAATTTTTTAATCTCTCATCCTTATATCCTTTAGGATGTTCCTACATTGTTGCTTGATTTCTAATTATCTCAGGAGGAGAAGGAAGAACGAAGACTCTGTCGCGTGTTAGCAAATAGAGAGTCTGCTAGGCAGACGATTCGCCGGAGACAGGTATGCTGGTATGCTCATCCGAGCTATTCTTTTGGTGACATCAGTTTATTATTGAGGGCCCGATTCCTATTTCTAATATAGAACATCTTTTAATGCAATGTCTTTCCCTCAGAGCACTTCTGCTGTTTTGAGCATAAAGCCATAAACCTCCTTTTCAATTAGCTTCTGTGGGTTGTTTATCAACTAGCTGACTGCAATAATGCTCAAGATTTCTTATAAGTTTTAAGCTTCTGACTAGCTCGAACTCCTCCAGAACTTGTACTAGTTTTCTTTTCCAACTCAACTTGTTCTAGTTCCACACCAGTACCTTTCTTCTATTACATTTCTTTCCTGGTTTACATTCCCTGCGAATGCTTTAGGAAGTTGTTCTGGCTTGCTTTTTCCTAAGGCTAGTCATGGTAAAAATTACCTGGAGAAGATGTAAACGACGGTGTTAAAAGTGGTTCTTTATAAATCTCTGATTGCATCTTTACACCATTCTGCTTTTTAACAATTCCGATGACTATGGTGTGATTAATTTGGAAACACATCAGGCAACCGAAACCTTATAAGCAATTTCATTTAACTAATTCGCGTTGTATGTATGTTGTTTATTCTTTCCCTGCGGAAGCTATATTAGATATTACATCTGCATTGTCTTTAGAGGTGTCCGCGGTGGGGGTGGGGGGTGGGGGGGATTGAATTTGAGTGGGTCAAAACGGGTTGAGTTAATAAATGGGCAGGTTGTTGACCCGCCCAAAAGTTACTTAGGTTGTGATTGCTTTATTTGTTTTTCATAATTTTTTTTAGTTACCCACGAAAATATTTTCCTCTTTGTTATGGTTATGTATAACATATCAAATTAAAAAAATTTATATTTTGACAAGATTTCTCATGAGTCAATTTGGGATAAAATGGCTAAGCTAATATATTAGGTGGGTCAATAACCTGTCCAAACTTGAAGTTGATTTTTCCACCCTTAGTCCTGTTCACTTGACCTCTTAATAGAGTAATCAACATAATGATATGGCAAGGTCTTAATTAATGAATAGCACTTAATGTAGAATTTTCCCATACCAGCGAGTCTTGCCTTTCTTGTGTTCGTCTTGACAGAACATATGATGCTCATGTAATTATTTATTTCTAGGCCATGTTGTTCGTCTTGACAGAACATATGATGCTCATGTAATTATTTATTTCTAGGCCATGTATGAAGAATTGACAAGAAAAGCAGCTGATCTTGCATCGGAGAATGAAAATTTGAAGAAGGTATTCGGGAGAATTTCTTTTCACTTGTATTATCCGAGTTTTGACAAACAACTTGATTCTGAAAGTAAACATATAACTCGGTCCATGCGATCTTAAGTTACTTGTCCTACTATTACATTGGTTTTTTATGGTATGCTACAAATCTCCACATACTCATTTTTTTCCTGGATGATATTTGTGACAACTAGAAAAAGGAGCTGGCAGCCAAGGAGTACGATTATTTGAAGAACAGAAACGCTAGCTTAAGGCTACAGGTAATTCTGGTTTTATTGAGGAAAATATGAACTTGGATATTCAGAATATGAAAGAGGTACATCATCGACCTGAACATGTCACATGTGAAAAGTTATAACGGATGACTTTGGCATTCTGCAGATAGCTAAATTAGAGAAGGCTGAAGCAGAGGAAACAGATGGTACTTCTAGGTCGAAACCTGTAGAAATCTCCACTACAAGTACCGGTCCAGCTCCACTTCCGACTCCACTTCCAACCTCTCTTTTTAACCAGTCTCCTATAACACCTTTCTTTTGGCCGCCCATCGTTCAACCCTTTAACAGTTTCCTATTACAGTGTAGTACTCCAAATATTTCTGATACTACATCAGTGTCGCCTTCACCAATTGCCGGAGAATATTCTAATAACAGACAACAGAGTTCGAATCCAGGAAATCCACTATATGTACTTCCCTTCCCTTGCTTTATTCCTTGTCATCCTCAAAATAGTCCTTTTCTTCCTTGGTCCTCTACCCTCGATAAACATGGCGAGACTTCCGGGGTCCATCAGTGTAGTACTTCATATCTGAATGTGGAGAACAATCAAGCAGCGATTGCACAGGAAGGGGAGACAGATGCTCCTGATTCAGTAAAAGCTCCACAAAGAGACTTCCTTCACAAACCACCGGATGGAGGTGCATCTGAGGGCAGCCGGCAGCCTTCCGGGGTTCACTCCAGAAAAAAGGTCCGGACGACTGCTGCTTCAAGCTCTCACATACAGCCTGGTACCTCTAGACAAAGCGACACCTCTCGACAGCACAACACCCCTGATATCAACACCGTCTCTTGTACCGCGGGACATGTAGGAGATACTACGCACAAAGAAAAGACATCTCAAGAATCCATCACCTTCTCTAGCGAAAAGACGGTAGATGCCATGGCAGCAACAGAGGCTCGGAGACGAAGGAAAGAGCTAATGAGTTTTAAAGGCCACCATTCTGATCAATTTGGCCCACACCGATAAGCTTTTCCGAGCCGCGAAGTCTAGCAGAAAAGAAGGCTTTTCCATCCGCTCTTGTTGGAAGCTTGATGTGAATTCTTGGTTAGTTGATGGCCAAGCTCCTACAGTAGAGATCACTTTTTTTGGTTTTTGTGTTTTCTGTTCTCTATGCAGTATGTACTAAAGGGCCAACTTATTGAAGAAATACTGCAAACTGTTGGGAGTTTGTAAATCTACCATCTTGAGTGGATGCATCTTTTGATTTCAATAAAGAGATGGATTATGATGTAACAGCAGCAAAACATTACAGGTATTGTAGGAATACTACTAACACCTGTATAGGATGTTTGTTTCTAAATTGTGAAATAGTTTAACTTTAAACTTTTCATTTTATGCGTTGTAATATAAATATTACTACATCATCAAAACTCACCAACTAGTTATTCAGACGCGACGTGAGCCTTTTATCAGGCAGATTTTTCATTTGCTCCTTAGTTTATGGGATCGTCTTTAGTTTTTTTCTTTGTTTCTCAGTTAACGGGGTATTAGTAGTTGTCTCCCTCCCAAAGAACATATGCACTTTGTTGGTTTATATAAATCAAGAATATATGCACTTCGTTGGCTCTAAAAGGAAAAAAAAATGTTATTCAATCTACCAAATACAACTAAAGGTGTTTAACTTTTTCTAAATCGAAAGAAGAGAGAGCTCGTAACCACTGTTACAAAAATCTTATAATCATATATTTAAACATATGGTATATCATGTTTAAGATTATAAACGGAACAAGACATCTTTTGTGTTAATATAAATATTAAATACGAGTAAACTCTACCTACGAAGGTAGACAAAAAAGAAGGAAGGATGAAAACAAGATTCAAGAATCATCTATTAATCATACATAAAAAAAGATATGACAACAAAAAATTTATTTAATTGAATAACATCTAGCTTTTAATACACACTATCCCATGATGGTCTATAAACTAAGATAGGACTTTTAACACAAGGTATTTTCCCACCCCACACTAAAGAACCAGAGAGAACCCAAGATTTTTCCCTAATGAACTTTCCCTTGAGCTCAACTCTAAAAGACTTCTTCTCATTGACTTTACTGAATGACAAAATATTTGGCACAACTTTTATAGAAAGACAGTTTGGTCCCCTAACTTTTGCTTTGTACACAGCTTTGCCATTACCAACATATGTCACAGTTCTATAAAAAATTGCAGAAATGTCACTTTCATTTGCATGTTGAAGTTGTAAATGCATTGAGGGGTAATTTAGTCCATCTGCTCCTTTTGCTTTTGGAATGCTTGAACAGTTGTACTTTTTGCTTCCAGTGAGTAAAGCTATGTTTGTGCTGTTATAGCCTTCTTTGCAAAAATAGCCTATGTATGAGTCAAAATCAAGGTCATATATTAAACCAGGATTAATTGCCTTTCTTGGATTTATTTGTCCTGATCCTGAGGCTAATTCAGCTCCCACTGGCCTAATCTTCATTGATTTAGCTGAAATGAAAAAAAAAAAAAAAGTTACATCAACTTCCATATAATGATAGTATAAAATAATTTTTACACTATCAGATCGTACATTGATGAAGCTACAGTCAACGAAGAATGGTTGGTTAAATCCTAAATATTCATAGTAAAACTACTGGTTTCGCCGGTAAGCTCCCGTAAAAAGATACTCCCTCTGTCCCAATTTTTATGATGCATGTTGATTGAACACAATTTTAAAAAAGACTTTTGAGATTAGAAGTTGAAAGCTAAATCATTTCCAAATAAGTATGACGTTCTTTTTGGAACAGGCTAAAAAGAAAAGTATCACACATAAACTACTAACACTTCTGCTGCCTATGAAGAATGATCAACTAAACAACCTTTATCGAAAAATTATAAAGTACTATGTCTATAGGTCAAATATTTCATTTTATATATACATATATAGAGATATTAAATCTTGATTATTCTTACTGAACTCCTAGTTTCGCCTCTGAGGTCAATGACAAAGCTAAAAATTTCACTAAGGACCTTCAAGGTTTGATATACATACATATATTAAAAGTAATATTTGACCCTATATATAATATATAATCGTTCATAATAAGTGAAATTAGTTTATGACGGATATTGAAAACCGTACCAGTTGTCATAAGAGCGGATTTGATAGCAGCAGGAGACCAATCAGGATGAAAGGATTTGACATATGCAGTGGCTGCAGCAACATGTGGACAAGCCATGGAAGTGCCAGATTTAATACTAAACTTCACAAATCTCTTGTCATCAGATGTTTCTCCTGATTCAACACTCAATCCTGAATATGCAGCCAAGATACTCAATCCAGGTGCTGCTATATCAGGCTGCAACACAAATAATCTTTCGTGTCAGCACCCGAGTCAGAATTTTCACTAAGAATAGTCAAGCGCACGACAATGAAAAAGTCAAGGGGATTTAAAAATAATATAACCAATGTAATCTCACATGAAGTGAGGTCTGGAAAGGGTAGAGTGTACACAGATCTTACCTTATCTCGTAGAGATAGATTATTTTCGATAAACCATCAACATTTAACATATAATATATACACATAAATTTTCATTAATAGAATAATTGCACATTTTCAACGAGTTTGACTATCCTTTCACCAGTCGATTAGTTATGGAAGATTTTGCTGGCTAGAAGTCAAAATATAATTAAGAATATCTTGAATATTTTTAGTTTGTGTTTTTTTTTTTTTAATTAAAGGAAGTAATATATGAATAAGAACATATAACATTCTACTAGAGAGAAAAGTCAAAAAGAAAACAAAGAAGTCGAGAGAACTCGAGATATAACATATACATACAATTATTTTATCTATTTATCTATATAGTATAACTTTCTAGTGAAGTGGTGTCAATTGACAGTGGTATACACAAGATTTTGAGCAGGTAGAGTTAGCTATATTCTTACAATTCTGATTGGTACGTAGATTTGAGTTTAATTACTTTCATTATCAAATAGATATTCACTTAATTGTTTTATACAAAATACTTTTTGCACACATAAGTAAAAGAAATTTTACGAAGCAGTGCCAGCTGACATCTATTTAATAAAAAATTATATAAAATATTTATTGCGCACATACATAAAAAATTATTACGAAGCGGTGTCCGATGAAATCATTAATTCTCTTTTTATTTTTTATTTACCTTGAGAATGTTGAGACTGACTGTTTGGGGTCCTCTAGATGAGAAAGAAGGCACAAATGGTGCAGTCATGTTCACAATTTTTGTTTTGTATATCACAGCTTGTGGGGATCTGAAAATTCATCCAAAAAAAAAAAAAAACAATGACATAATTCAGTATCGAAGTCAGAATTTTCAGAATAGTATAAATTAATAAACATAAAAAATTAAGAGAATTCAACATCTACTATATGAGTATGAACCCCTTGCCGGCACGAATTTGAATTTAGTCAATTTTCCAATAATACTGGATATCGAATGAAAAACCCCAAAAAAATGACAAAAAAGAATACTTACTTTGTAGAATTTATGTACTTCTCAACTTGTGCAGCATAAGTATTGTTGATACTTGTTGATGAAATATATGTGATAAATGGAGTGTCTTTAGATTTATCAGATAATATAATAGTACCAGCTCCTTGTAATCCTTTGATGTTGTAGTCTGGTTGATTATTTCCAAGGCAATATACTATTTTCCCTTTCACTTTGCTCTTCTCTAAAGCACCTAGGTCGCAAGCACTGAGTTTAAGAAAGAAATGACAATCGTAAAAAATATAAAATAACAATAACATATTTAGTGTAATCTCACGAGTGGAGAGATTGTTTCCTATGATAAAAGGAAGATGCTGAATAAGCTTAGGAAAATATATCTACTTCGTACGTTCCCAATTTATGTGATACAGCTTGATTGAAAGAAATAATATGCGACATTTAACAAAAGTTATGGTCTTAAACAATGTCATAAATATTTATATGGCAATAAAACTTTTTGTTAGGAAAGAAATTAGACTCTGTAAGTTAATACTGCATGAAGTTTAAGAAAAAAAGGAAGAATTTTTTATGTAAACCGACCGTATGGTCTTAAACAAACCATACACAGATATTTATATGGATATAAAAGTTTTTATTTTGTTAAGAAAGAAATTAGACTATGTAATTTGGCATTTGAAAATTGTGTTTTTAATAACATATCATCATAAGATTTTTGCGGTTATAAGAATTGTGAAATTTATAATTTTAAACTTGTCGTAAGCATTTATGTGATCATGCAAGATTCTCGTTACAGGGTAAAGTGAATTGTATAAAAATATATGATTCTTTGCAGAACTAACTAATAAGAAAATCGTGTCACATCAATTGAAACACTACGGATATTAACGTACCTTGAATTTCCATGATAAGATGCATTGGCTACTTCTGCAAGAGGTCCCGTGGTTAAGGGAAACCATTTTTTTGTTGGTTCAAATGTGTTGATTGAAATTCCCTATAAAATTAAAACAAAAACAAAAAAAAAAATACAAGTAGTTTTCTTTGATTATGTATAAAGGATGTTAAGTAGGCAAGTTCGGGTTGAAATAGATGAATTTAGTAAATACACGGTCATTAATCTGTCAAAGAATTACTCAAGTTGAATTAAGATGGCTAAACAATAAGTCATAACTCAAAATGTCCGATTCTAATAGATTTTTTAAGAGTTAATGATTAAAAACACACCTGAAGAATTTTGGTTTTTCAAGTTTCCTATCTGAATTATCAGGTGATCGTTCAGGTAGGAAAAGAGAACAAGAGGTGTGTTTCCATAAAAATTTGATAATAATTCAGGTAGAAAACTCGCATAACTGATAATTCAGATATGAGACTCAAAAAAAAAAAAGGAAATACTTTAAACGTGTTTGACTCGCCAATAAACTATGTCTAGCCATAAAAAATACCATCTACTTGCAGTTTTTGACCACATCTTTTTTGAAAAATAGCCCTTGTACTAGAGTTGTAAATTAATAAGTGAAACTCCGTGATAGTGGCTATTTTTCAAAAACCGCACCCCCCACCCCCTAATTATGTAAAACAAGCATATAAGTAAACTAAAAGAGAGTTTGTGTAACTTACAGAAATAGGAACTCCATTACCCAACATACCATCAGTCTGAAATTGTCTATCACTGGTACTAGCAGCCACTGTGAAGATCCATGGTGCTACATTTTCAATAGTTCCCAAATCAGGCCCACTATTTCCACCTGCACAAGTTGTCAAAATCCCCTTTTTCAGGGCATGAAATGCCCCAATAGCTATCGAATCCTTGAAAAAATCGCGCGACGAGCCTCCGGCGGAGAGGGAAATTATATCCACTCCGTCGGAGATAGCCGCGTCGAACGCGGCTAAAATGTCGCTGTCCGAACAGCCCATGGACCAACACGCTTTGTACATGGCAATGCGTGCGGATGGGACCCCTCCGCGCGCTATGCCTTCCGCTAGACCGTACAAGCTGGCACCTGGGACGGGTATTCCCCCGACCGTGGACGCCGTGTGGGTCCCGTGGCCTTCGAAATCGGCCGGTGTGATCTGGTCCATGTCGCCCGCGCCTCCAAGATTGAAGTACCGTGCTCCAATCACTTTGCTGTTCATTTACAAAAATATTAGCGGAGAGTTTAACTTTTATACACTAACAATATTTAAAACAAATAACTTTTGATATAATAGAAATATATTTACTAATCCTATTTAATGACATAATAGCAACGTAATATTAAAAAGTCTTGTTAACTATGAGTTATTTAGCGGAAAATAGCGAAAATTTTTACTACTTATGGCTAAAATTAATAGGTAATATTTTGAGTGAAATGTCAAAAACACACCTAAATTTTTTTATTTTTTGAGTTTTTAATCTGAACAATCACTAAATATTTGTCGAAAGTGTCTCAACTACGAGTTGTTCCATATATATATTTATAAAATTATTATTACCTCTTATTTCACTTGTATAAATAAATATTAGAGTTTTGATTATTATTAATAAAATTATTTTTTTTATTCTGTTAGTTTACTTCATTATAGAACGTCACTAATTTATATACTCAACTTGTATTTTTTTAATTTTATTTTATCCCAAAAAGTTGATATTTATTTTTTTTATTAAAAAAATATTTGTTATGATTTTAAAGAAGTAAAAAGAAGAAGACAAAGTTGATAATGTAAGGGCAAAAAAAATATTTTATAAAGTCAATTAGGATAAAGGAGGGAGAATGTCTACTGTTCAAAATGGAGAGGGAAGTTTGATTTTTAAAATAAAGTTGAGTGGGTAAAATGATTTTCACCTCTTAATAAAGCTCTAAGACACTTAATTTAATGAAAAAGTATATTAAATATTCATAAGATAAATTAATTACTCTAATCTATCTCCTCCCCAGCTAATTTTATCAAATACCATTAAATTTAAAATAATTAACTGTGTGCGTCCTACCTGAATGTTTAGGTAGGAAAAGAACAACCGATAATTGAGGTATGTTTTGGATAAATTGTTGATGATAGTTCCGGTAGCAAAAATGAACAGTACGCAGTTTAAGAATAAAACTCGAAATGTCATGATACTTCAAGCGTGTTTTTGACCATTAATTCTAATATTTTAGATGTGAAACATCACAAAGAGGAAGGGTAATACTAATATGTATTCCGTATTTACATTAAATCAAATAATTTAACGTTGTAATTACAAATTAAATTAAAACTTCATATCACATAACTATAATGAACAAACAAATTTGTGTATAATAAACAATTTGTATTCATTAAATTGAGGATATCGAGTGCGAATAAATATTTATCGGGGGATTGACAAGACTTACTTGTTGCATTTAGTGAAGTTGACACCTTCGTCACATTTGCCTTTCCATTTTGAAGGTGGAGGCCCAAATCCTTCATCATTGAAACTTGGTGATTCAATCCAAATTCCTAACAAACATATAAATTTTAAAAATAAAAATAAATTAAATGTAAGTATTGGTTGCATATATCAATAATATGTTTAAGTGATTGGATGAACTAAAATGTCCATTATATTTTATTATTCGTAGGCAGGTTAGTTTGGGCACACGTTGTCTATTTAATTGAGTAGAGATAAATTTAGAATTTTATGTTTATAAGTTCTGAATTCTAGAAAAGATAATTTATATACATATATATATATTCTTAGATTTCTTAATATAACAAATATAGGATTTCAATCAAAGCTATTGGGTTCTAGCGAATCCATAGCTAGAACTCTAGCTTCGTTTTCGCCACGAAATATCTACTATCTCTCACCCGTACAAATACTGCATTGAAAATTTTCTTAATTGTTTAAATATTGGATACTAACATGTATTCCTAAAAAAAAATATAAATTCAAAAAAGAGTATTAAGAGTTGGTTGCACGTACCAATAATATGTAAAGTATTGGATATATATATTATATTGGCAAATTTAGAATTTTGTATATGAGTTCTGGATAAGTTATTTATATACGTTTCTTACATATATTTTTTAACACAAATAAAATTCTACAATAGTCGTAGCTAGAACTTTAGCTCCACCTCTGCAACTTGATACGTGCGATCTTCCACCAATACAAATATCAGACCGAAGAGTTTTCGTAATTGTTTGAAACATAATTAGGTACTAACCTGAATCAATAACACCAACAATAATATCACTTTCAACTTGTGGATTTCTTTTAACATTCAAAGGCATTCCAATAAAATCCCATGATCTTGTAGTACGAAGTTGTCTAATAGTGTTTGGAAACACTGAAATAACATCTTCTCTACCTGCAAAAAAATAAGAAATAAAAATTGATCAAAATAAAAAACAATGAATTCTAGACGTTAAAATTCATCTATATTTTGGATATTATTTCATACGCGATAGAATGTCTGCTTCTTCTGGCGATAATTTTGCCACAAACGCGTTAAAACTTCTTTCGTAACTGTGTAGCACCCTCGGTTGTAGTGCTAGTCCTAAACTGAAAATTAAAAAAAAATCGTCGAGAAAAATAAAATAAAATAAAACAAACAATATTTCGAGGCTCGAATAACTAATTTAAATCAACATAATTTTTCATAAACATTATCGACATTTAAAGAATTGAACAAATGAACAAATCATTATAAACTCATACTAACGAAAACACTATTCAAATCGTACTAATAAAACATAATCGAGTTACATTACTACAACTCTCCTCATATTTTTGGTTACACTATACTTCAATCAATCACCAACAAATTAAGATGGGTAAAGGGGCAAATATATCTTTCAACTTTATAATTTGGAGCAGATAAACCTCTTGTTAGAAAAAAATGCATGTATACTTTCGTCGTTTAACAAATGATGCATATATATCTTCGTAATCTAACAAATTGTATATATTTACCATTTTTCGTTAACAGACTGAATTTAAAACTGGTCTTTTAATTTTAAAATATCACATGACTTAAAAGAGTTACCTCATTCATTTTTCACCCTTCCCCAAGCCAGTAACAAAAAAAGAAAAGGAAATGGAACCAGCCATAAGGTTCCAGACCCGACCCAACTAAAAATAATTCAATTCCTCTTTTTTTCAAATATCTTCTAAGCTCATTTTATGACTGAATAAAAGAGGGATTGAGACATTTTTTCACTTCGATCGGGTCTAGAGGGGAAAAAAAGTGAAGTAATATTTTAAAGTCACGTGACATTTTTGAAATTAAAAAGCAAGTTTTAGAATTTTTTTTAATTCACTAAATATAGGTCAGTTAAAGAAAAGAGTAAATATGCATCATTTGTTAGACAACGGGCGTATATATGCACCGTTTATTGAACAACGAGGGTATATATGCACCTTTTTTTAATGAAAGGTATATCCACTCTATATCGCAAAGTTGAGGGGTATATTTACCCTTTTTTCAATTAAGATTGTCGTGGAGTTGTAATTACTTTTTCTTTCTCAATCAGATATCTCGAATTTGATCTCTAGGTATGAAATCGTGTTATGGAGCCTTTTAGCTCTCAATGTGAGCCTTCAAATTTAGTGAAGCCCCAACGCGAATATCATACACCAAATGGCCAGAATCCAAAAACAATATGTATATATACACACACTCTCCAGCCAACCATACTCAACGAACCATCGAGGATTAGTAATGACAACAAGAACAACAACGATAACGATAAATCAATTACAAAAACAAATATATAAAAATGGGAAGAAAAAATATTTACTCTGATCCAATTGCTTGTTTGAGAATTTTGTTGTGAATGTCAAGCAAGAACCTTGTGTCTTTTGGAAGTTCTCCCATATATACAATATATGACTGTTAAAACAATATAATAACATGATCACTAAAAACAAACTAAAAAAATTAACTTACAATATGGAAAATATAATGAAAATAACATCAACAACGATAACAATAATATATTCAGTATAATATAAGTGGAGTCTGAGAAGGATTGATAAGACAGTTTCAGATGAAAGTATAAAAAGAGAAGAATACATTAATAAAGCTGACATGCTGAACATAACGGGGAAACCAACACTATGAAAATAACATCAATATTAAAAAAACAATATTAAAAAATTACCTTTCTTTGATTGTCATTATTTGCATTAACAAGAAGAGACAAATTGAAGATGAAAATCAAAATACTTCTCAACATTTTCATTTTATTTCTTTAAACTTAAACTATAGTTGAATTTAGAGTTCAAAGGGTAGTGAATAATTTGATTTATATGGATTTGAATGTGGAAACTTTTTGTGACTCTAATTAATTTGTTCCATAATAATTGGGACCTTGAACTAATCTTTCGGATAATAGTTATTGGTTAATATTTTTGCTTAATTTTAAATTATTGATATTTTTAGCTCTAATTATGTTTGTGTATATTATGTAAAATTAAATAAAATGTTTGAATAATTATGAGCTGTGATAGAAGATATTGTTGAGTGATTAAAGAGATTCATTTATGTTAGTTTCCACTAATTATGGAGTTTAATTAATCTTATAGACTTAAATTTATGTAAAGTTGTTATTCCCTTCGAAAGATAAGATTTCTCAATATAAAAACATACTGTTTATTAAATAAATGAGTATATTTAATAAAGGTAAAATATGTTAATAGAATTGTTATAAAAAAATTTACCTTCATTTAGACTTTTGATCTAACAGTACTCCGTTGTTATAAAAAAGTAATTTACTCTATATCGAGTAATTTTACCTTCCGTTAGACTTTTGGTCTAATAGTAACCTCCTGTCACCAAAAAAAAGTCTCTGTTTTGCGCTTGACCCGTGTCGGAGCTTCAACTTGAGGTAATATTTAACTAAAGTAGAAAGTTGATTGATAAATTTAAAATTTTTTTTTGAAAAATTTAAACACGTGAAATACATTCATTTTGCGTTGAATCTCTGTTAATGACAAGAGCAAATAACGATTGACTAAATTGAACAAATTTCCCATCCTACATCAACAAATTTGAACCTTTTTCCTTCAATAAATGAAATAGTACCCTTCCTAAATCACAAAATATAAAGAATAGTTTATTTTTATTTAACTTCTTTCTTTTTTATTTGTGAAACATCACAACAAATAGGTTAGGAGGCAAACTGTAAATGATTGAAGAATAGGGTGCAAATTAAAATTGTAAAATATACCTTAGAGGTGTAAAATGCAAAGAACTCCATGTAAAATTCATCATATATATAAGGTTAATTATGTTTATATATATATAGTAAACGTTGAATATTCTTTTTAACTTTTTTCGTGTGTCTGATTCTTTATATTTTGAATGGCCCCTCCATAGTTTCTAGCCTCTGGGAACATGTGTTCAATTTGCTGTTGAATTTAATATGTAGTGATCTGAGGTGGCTATTGAAAAGAAATTACTAAGGATCGATGCGTTTGGTATGAGGAATAAAATATGATATTTCGAGATAAATTATAAAATGAGTTTATCACACATTTGATTAGGATAAAATTCTAGAATAACTTATTTCGAAATTAGTTATCCCGGATTTGTAGTATTATTTTATTTCATATTTGAGGGCGGAATAACAATCGCGGAATAATTAATCCAAGGATGATTAATTCAGGAATAACGTGTTCCCCAATAAGACGAGCCCTAAGTGAGAATAAATCCTCATTCCTCTGGGTAAATAACTCAGAATTTTACCAAGTTCGCCGTTTAGCCTTTTTGAAGCATAGAGATCAACAGATAATATTAGATAAATTCTAGAAAATATGTACATAAAATACCTAGCTTAGCGGAGAGACTATAGATTTAGGGGTAGTACCTATCCAACCCGTTTAGGTTTGGACGAATTAATAACCCACATATTTTATTAACTCAACTTATTTTTACCCACTTAATCCATGCCATATGTTAAAAGTTGGGCTCATTTATGCCACTATTTTTTAACAGATCTAATATGTGGTTTTGCAAAACCGGATTGGACAGGTGTCCTATTTTTATTCAGCCACATCAATTAAAAAAAAATCACCTATCTAGATACCCATTCAACCTACCCACCCTAATTAACCCGACCCACGACCCACTCCCCAATTAACCCGACCCGCGACCCAAACACGACATGGAATTGGGTATTAATTTTAATTGGGGAGTGGGTCGTGGGTCGGGTTAATTGAGGAGTGAGTCGTGGGTCGGGTTAATTAGGGTGGGTAGGTTGAATAGGTATTTAGATAGGTGATTTTTTTTAATTGATGTGACTGAATAAAAATAGGACACCTGTCCAATCCGGTTTTGCAAAATCACATATTAGATCTGTTAAAAAAATAGTGGCATAAATGAGCCATTTGAGTAACAGCAGTGGCATAAATGAGCCAAACTTTTAACGGATGACATGGATGAACTTTTTCCTAAAGTTCGATGGCATATTTGAGCTTTTTCCCTTTTAAATTTGATATGTTCTATATAATTATAATATAAGAATTTTTTTTTATTAGGTACTCAAACAAATTATAAGAAAACAAACAAAGAATTTAAATTTTTGTAGGTATTGGAGGGGGGAGGGGGGAGGGGGGGGGATAGAATTATAACACAATTTATAGTCCATTTCAGCCCAAATAATTTTTGATAACTCAGTCTATTTTTACATATGCTTAGCTTCAGCCCAACCCACTTATTTAGCACCACTACATGAATTCACGTGTCCCATAATTTAGGTAAAAAAGACCTAGAAGGCTAGAAGTGATCAATTAGGCTTATAATTAATGTGGTAATTATGAACTTGCCCTTTTTGTTATAATTCATGAGATTACATTAACCAAAAATGGTTTTGCTTTACCCCTATATAATACCTTGTTCCAAATTAGATCAAGTAAAAGTTATATTGTTAATTAGTGTGTTGAGTAAAAAAGCTTAGAGCAAAAATAAAATAAGAAAATGGGGAAGGGTCTTATAAAGTTTTCAACATTTGTTGTTGCGCTCTTGCTAATCATCACGGGTATTTGTCTCTTTTTTTCAAAATTCTACTCTTTTTCGCCCCTAATTTATCGCTAAATAATTAGTTGTTCGATAATTTTTTTTTTTATAATTCATAACGAACTACATTAGTACTAGAATTTTACTGTTTCATTATAAAATTCATCCGTCATTATTTCAATTCTTTTGTAATAATTTTTCTTGTTTCTAATCATCATTGGTAACAAATTTTTGATATCATCTTGATTTGAAATCAATAATTCGATTAAACTTGAACGAATTGAATAGATCGTATGAGTGTATATATATGAAATGATAATTTTGTTTAAATATTTTATATATGCAGTTGCAAATCCATCCATCAAGGTGACTGCCGTGCACCACTGTGATAAAGCCAAGGACTGTGAAGAAGTTTGTCAAAATTGGACACCCCTTTGTATTTTTCATATTTGCATATGTTCCCATGATCGAGACGAATCTGGAGAAAGAAAACAAATTAAATATGAATTAATAGGTGCATAAAGCCAAAAAATAAAAGTGTATTTATTTACTTTTATTTTTGGCTTCAATGTGTTTCTTCTATTGTTTGTTGGGAAATTTGGAAAATAAGATCTGAAGGAGTTAGAGTTTTATTAATAAAAAATAGTTTGATTTATTTTTCAGAGTCGTTATTTGGATTTGAGTTTTGATGTTTCAAGTCACCTTGTGAATCTCCTGATTAAAAGAAAATGACTCTTTATTTTTGATAAGAAATTCTATTGATGAGAGAGATGGTGTGAAGCACCCCTCAGTCCTAAAATTCTAGCATAATCACTTTTATTGACTTATACACGACTTAAACAATTCTTGAGTAAATGGTGTTTGACTTAATCACATAATTTACTTAAATGATTTGCTTAGAAACGTGACTTACATTTTCGGCCCAGGAATATAACCACACACGAAACTTTTTATTTACAACTGTTGACTAAGGAGCGTATCAACCCACATTGGTCAAACTCAAATTATTAGTCTTTTCGCGATGCAAATTTTAACGAGAGATATATTCACTCCAAATCACAAATTTGAGGAGTATAATTGCTCTTTTCTCCTATAATATAGCAAATAAAAAGATATTTTAACAAAAATTTTTATGGGTCAATTTTGACTACATACTTAGTCCAGAAGATGGATTGAGTTTCAATAAATTAAAATAGACTGAATTAATAAATAAGCAGGTTATTAATTCAGTCAAACTTGAACGAATCATATTTTTATATGCTAATAAATGCTACAGTGCATAATGAAATATTTTCCTAATAAGTTTTATTTACATCAAAAGGTAAAGAAGTAAATTAAAACACAGAAAAAAATGTCATTTTTAAAAAAATTATAAAAAAATATATGTGATTTTATTAGATAATTGGTAGATTAATTTCACTGAGAAAATCATTTAGGCATATTTACAAAAATGTTATAAAATTTATGCGAATATATTTACGTGATTGAGAACATTAGATTTTATAATTCTAAATTGATATCTTGAAGATATTTTATTAGTTTTGACCCCTTTTTTAATTTATTTTTAGTCAAATTTATATTAACTCGACCATTGTGAGATTACATTAATAACAAGTGGAATTTCCTTTAACCCCTATATATATAATGTTGCAGAATACATTTCTCCAAATCAAAATCAATTAGTAGAAATTGTAGTGCAAAATAAAATAAAATAAAATAAAATGGGGAAGGCTCTTATGAAGTTTTCAACATTTGTTGTTGCTTTGTTGCTAATCATCATGGGTAATTATCTTTCTCTAGCTATAATTTATCGCTAAATAATTCGTCGTTTAATTCTTTTTATTTGTCCTCAATTTTGCGATTTAGAGTGAATGTATCTTTAATTATTAAAATGATGTATTTATATCCTCGCTGTTAAACAAATGCTGCATATATACCCCCGTCGTCAAACAAATAGTGCATATTTATTATTTTCCGTTAACAGACTGAATTTTAAAAAAATTTAAAGCTAGTTTTTAAATTTTAAAAATGTCACATCACTTTAAAAAGTTAACTCACTCTTTTTTTTAACCCTTACAGACTTGAACCAACTAAAAATAATTTAATTCCTCTTTTATTCAGATCCGTTCTAAACTCATTTTATGACTGAGTAAATTTAAGAGGGATTGCGACTTTTTTTTTTCATTTGGGTGAGGTCTAGAGGGGTAAAAGATTAAGTGAGGTAACTTTTTAAAGCTAGGTGGCATTTTTAAAATTTAAAAAATTAATTTTAGAATATTTTTTAATTTCAATAAATATAGATCAGTTAACGAAAAGGGTAAATATGCACCATTTGTTAGACGACGAGGGTATAGATGCACCATTTGTTAAACAACAAGAATACATATGCACTACTTTTTTAACGAGGAACATAACCATTCTATATCACAAAGTTGAAAAATATATTTATCCTTTTCCCATTAGATAAAATTGGTGACAGATTTTTGCTATATAATAATTTGATTTGTTTTAAATATTTTTAGTTGCAGATATTCCATTAATTAAGGTGGCAAAGGCACAAGTGCAAACATGTCATAAACGAAGTGATTGTTTTTATTGTGTGCTTCCTTTTTGTATTTTTCATCAATGCTTTTGCTTTGACAAGGCAAAGTTTGGAGGGGCTCCACCACCCAAAAATGGCGTTAAACCCGAAAATTGATATCGGAATAAAAATTTATTCGCGCTCAATATTCTATATTTAAATGAACTAAGCGCGAATATAAGTTTTTATTGTTGACTTATCGACTCTTATCATATATGCATGTATATTTCAATTTCCTCAATTAATGGATATGAACTTCAAAAACTCTTATGTTGAGTAATACATGTTGTCATAATTATGCGATTTGCTGAATGGAATGATAATTTAATTTTTTGGCGCATCATCAAAATTATAGAATTAGCATTTACTAGTCACTTTTCGGCTTTATCATTATACCTACTATGAATTTTACCCCATTACATTTGTGAACTACCCGAAAAGGTGATTTTCCCATCAAAATTTACTTTATGTTTTCGTGAGATTACATCAAATTATTATCCAATCATGCCTAAAAGTTATTTGGGCCAGGTCAAGTAGAGACGAAATTACAATATATTGAATATATAGGTAAAACGCTATTCTATATGATTATATAAAAGTAATATTACTTATTAAAATAATCTCTTAATTAGAGATGTACAACATAAGAATTTTTGAAGAAAAAAATAAAAATATTAATAGCCAATTTTAAAAAATAATTTTTTAATTGAAAGTTAATAAGCAAATTCTAAAAAGCTCTATATATACTGCCAAAATCGAAAGCAGACTTAACAAAAAAGGCCTCTTTTGATTCTACTCTCCATTTTTCATGTCTCGCTGCTACTGTCGTTGCGGTCAGAGACCGGTGAAAGTTGAAGCCTAAAAGTGGTTTCATTCTAGGCTGAATTTTCTTCTCTCTTTCGTCCTTATTTCATTTAAATTAATATAAACTCATTAAAGCTAAATATTACACAATTTTTAAAAATTTTGGTGCATCCATTCATAAAAATTCAATTACTAATATAGTGTACGTAGTTTAGTTTTAAAATTTTGAGTTAAGGTCCAAAAATACACCTGAACTATACTGCTTTTGCGAGTTTAGTATCTGAACTATGCGAAGTTTGCGTTAGATATCTGAATTATCACCCTCAGGTTATAGAAACACGCCTAAATATTTATATTACTTTTGTGTGATACACGCGCCAATTTATTTTAAAAAAAATATCAGGTGGCTGTCCACTATTACAATTTTGTATATTGATATGATCAATACCTATAGGTTGCACACTAACGAGTGTATTCTTTGTTAATGAATTAATTATATTTATTATTTGATAATTAAATTAGTCAAATAAATAAATTATTAATCCAAATAGAATATTATTATATTCTTTACTAGTACCGAAAATATAATTAATATTGTGAACAAATTAAAATTTTTTATTTAGAATAGAAAGTTAATATATATATATATATATATATATATATATATATATATATATATATTGCTTATGATTAATATTTATTTGAGAAATAAATAAAATTATTAATAATTAGCAAACCTACTTGGAATTGGTTTCTCTAATCCACGGGTTGGGCAAGTCACGTACTGCCAACGAAAATATCCATAAAAGTTTAATTATGGAATTAAACTTGGGATATTACCTTAACCAAATAGGAAAAAGGCTTATAAGTGATATTATATAAAGGGTCACGGAAAAAGTTTCATAAGAAGTTTTTATGGAAAAAAAAAGTTTTCATCTTGAGCAAAGTTTTTATGAGAGAAAACTTTATTGAAAGTGTGTGAATACTATATCAAATCGAGAGATAAAATATTATTGGTAGGAAAACTTTTGAAAAATATTTCAAACACAATATTTGTAATTCAATTTATTGACAAGTTTCCTCAATTAAGGAGTTGATCGCAAAAATCGGTCTCGGTTGAATACGCATCTTCGTACAAAGGAAGAATCAGGTTTGTCTTGAAATCCATTCTTTTAGATGTAAATAAATTTTAAACAAAAATATGATTCCTTAGGGTACCTTGATTGGAATTTATTTTACCATAGGCATCTTAGCAATCTAAAAAATAAAACATGGTTGATCTATCTTTCAGCGAAAGTGTTAAAAAAAAAATAGTGTAGGACTTCTTTGATTCATTAAGCAAAGTGTAAAAAGAATAATTTTTTTTTGTAGGACTTCGTTGATTCTGTCAGCGAAAATATTGTAAGACTTCGTTAATTCTTTCAGCGAAGTGAAAAATAAAAAAAAAAGAGGTTGCGGCACAAGTATGATCGTCTTTTAAGTTCACGAGAAGGAAAAAAGAATTGAGTGCATTTAGAATTTATGTAAACCCTTTAGAATTAGGATTCCTTTTCCTACAATATATAGGATTTTTTTTTTTTTAAAATGAAAACTGTAGTCTATAAATTGAATGAAAATTTTGTATCATGGCAGCGACGAACAAAATGAGGAGAGCTAATAAGAGAGAGCAAGATGAAGAGCTGATTAGCGAGTTCTGCAGAAAAATCGAAGTAGAAAATCGGGTTATTACGATATGCATGCACAAAAATAAGAAGAACAATAATTCTAAGACGACCACATTGGACGTATTGCCAAGTTGTCTCATCTACAAAATACTTTGTTATCTTCCTTTTAAAGAAGCAGCTCAGATGAGTATTCTCTCGAAAACATGGCTGCAAGCTTGGTTGACTCATCCCAACTTGGCATTCGAATTCGGGGTTCCTTATATGAAAATACTGGATGCTATTATGGAGAGATATAGGGACGGAAAAATCCCTATAGAAAAGTTTGAATTATCAGACTCTTCAAGTTCCTCCTCTCGAGGTTTTCCTTTGATTGATAAGTGGATTGATATTGCACTTCAGAATGGAGTAAAAGATCTCGTCTTTAAAGTTGCTGGCGTTTCATTGCCTATTTTCACTATCTTGGCAGCCAAATGTTTAAGAGAATTGGTTCTCGAGGGATGTACTCTTATGCCTAGTGGTGTCGTGAAGTGCAATTCTTTGAGAAAGCTTTCTCTATCTTATCTAGAATTAGATGAAGACATGCTTCAGACTCTACTTAATAGTTGTCCTTTGATTGTGAGTTTGGTGTTTGAGTATTGTTCGGGGGTGGGAAGGATTGAGTTGTTGAATCTTGAGAAAATCAAGTCAGTTTCAATTTCGACACAAAGAAACCTTCTTGTTAAAATCCGATCATCAACTCTTGAACACTTGTCTTATTCTGGTTATTTATCATATGGATTGGACGTTGATGAATGTCAAAATTTGACGTCTCTAGATCTATCATATATGTGGACATCCCGTGGAAGTCTGGAGTACCTTATTTCTCGATTGCAATCGCTAAAGGTCTTGAAGATTCAGTATTTTGAGGGCATAGCGGAGATTAATTCTCCAAATTTGGTATCATTTGAGTATATCGGAGATCAAATTCCCGGACTTAAAATTGCAAGAGATTCAAGGAAATTGAAGCACTCGGAAATTGTTCTTCACTGCTACGACTATTTGAATATTGATGCATGGTTTTGTAAGTTGAGAAATTTCTTATCAAATTCGACGTCTTGGTCTCAAGTTTCCCTTTATTTTCCCAAATGCAATGAGATCAACATGAAAGATTTACAACTGCTGCACAACAGATCAATTCCTGCCCCTCAAGTGGACGTTTTAGATGTTCATATTCCATGTCAGAATGAGGAGTACTGCCCAACGTTTGTCCAAGCGTTGCTATGGAGTTGTCATCCTACCAGACTCAACCTGCACTCTTAAGTTAGTTAGTTTCTGAATAATGCTCTGCTTATCTATAAGACATTATTGTTTTCAGAATATTTATTGCTAACTTTGATCAAATCATTGTTTGTTTCAGCTAGTGTGTTTGTTTCTATTATACAAACTAATTTTTTGATTCTCACTCCATGTTTAATAACCACTTTAGGACCTAGTAACCAAGGTTAGTGCCAAAAAATCTCATGTTAGGTGCTAATGCTCCTTTCTAAGGGCAATTCCATTCCCAAAGTGTATCCCGAGGCTTTTAATTATAGATGAAAGAATACTTATTGCTCATCCACTACACTAAAGAGTGTTTGTAAAAAGCACTAGTGATCACTATACAGTTTATATTAAAAGCTGAAAGAAAATCGATATCCAAGCTTAGAATGAAATATATGACCCCAATTACAACATAATTGGATAATACATTGTCTTTTTTTTCAAACATAATCACAACCATTAGACTTCTCGACGAGGCAATTAACAATACAAATGAAATTAGTTACAAACTTCATCGCTAATCTATTAACCCTTATATATATATATATATCGGGTTTTGCTATTTAACTTTAAAATTTGTCCACCGTTAATTTATCTTGTTAACCTCGTTTCCCCTCTAGCTCCACCCTTGGATGGCTCTCAACATGACATGTTTGAATTAGTTTGAATGCTCTTTCAATTTTTTTTTAAGTAACGCTTAGTAAGAAAGATACTTTTGAAGTATTTAATTATAGTCGACGAGCATCTTTTAGCAAGTTGACTAATAATAATATTTTTGAACAAAAAAAATGTAACAGAATATAAACATTGACCCTTTTCCCTGTATAATGTAGTTAATGAACCTTGTTTTTATATTATAATTCATGAGATTACATTAATAACAAATGGGATTTGCTTTTACCCCTATATATATAATGATGTAGAATACATTGCTCCAAATCAAAATCAATTAGTAGAAATTGCAGTGCAAGAATAAAATAAAATGGGGAAAGCTGTTATGAAGTTTTCAACTTTTGTTGTTGCTCTATTGCTAATCACCATGGGTTAGTGTTTGATTTTTTTCTTTAATCGCGATTTCTTTACGTTTTTAAAATATTTTAAATTATTAATTATTATGACTTAAAGTGCTTTTCACGTAAATTTTATTGTCCCTCAGATACATAAGTTTTAAATTTTGTTTATAAGGTAGAAAATTTATTGTCAATTGAAGAAGTTCACTGTCTTGAAATATCATGAACTTCGATTTTATATGTAAACACTACTATTTAAATTTTTTTTTGATTAAGTAGGGCCTTTTTTTTTTGAATAATAAGTGAATATTTGTGTTAGAATATGCTTTACTTCATGTTTCAAGACTGATATTTTTTTTGGTCTCTAGATTTCCATACATTGCATAATTAAATATTTTCCAAATAAGTTCCATTAATATTTACATCAAAAGGTAAAGAAGTAAATTAAACCACACAAAGAAAAGTTACTTTTAGAAAAATTATAAAAGAAATATTTGTGATCTTATTATTAGATAATTGGTAGATCAATTAATTTTATACTGAGAAAATCATTTACGTTATTGAGATTTGCTTTATATATATATATATAATGCTGTAAAATACATTGCTCCAAATCAAAATCAATTAGTAGAAATTGCAGTACAAAATAAAATAAGAAAATGAAAATTTCAACATTTTTTGTTGCTCTGTTGCTAATCATCATGGGTAAATTTTTCATCTTTTTTGTTATCTCTCTATGCTCTTAATTTATCGCTAAATAATTCGTATCAAATATAACTTTTTAATAATTCATCGCTAAATATATTAGTGATGGAATTTTTCTCTTTCGTCACAAAAGTTATCTTTCATTAATTAATTCTAGTTCTTTTTTTTCATAATTTTCTTTGTTGCTAATCATCACTGATTTGTCCCTCTTTCAATTTTTACTCTCTCCGACCTAATCTATTGCTAAATAATTCATTGTTAAATATATATATTTTTTGAAAATTCATCACTAATTCTTGATTAATTTTTGCTATATATATGTGTGTGGAATAATAATTTGATTTGTTTTAAATGTTTTTAGTTGCAGATATTCCATCCATTAAGGTGGCAGAGGCACAATTTACATGTCATCATCGAAGTGATTGTATTTATTGTGTGGTTCCGCTTTGTATTTTCCATAGATGTGTTTGCTTGTCCAACACAAAGGTTGAAGTGGCTTCACAACATGGCGTGAAACCCGAGGACTGATGTCCGGATAAAAAATTATTCGCGCTTGATATGTATTGGGTGCGAGATAAGTTTATCGTCATATATGTTTCAATTTCATAAATAAATGTGGACTTCAATAAAAAAAATTAGCTATAAATTATTGCATATATATAAGATTGAGAAAATAATTAAAACTTACGAGTCTCCCTCTATTTTATTTGACAGAGGTGGAGAATATCATTCTATCTGTAACAAGAAAAAAGTAGTAATTCAGTTTCAAATGATTTGAACTTGGAAGCAACCCGCTATTTAATTATCGATAGGCGAGAACAAACAACTATTGACTGTTTCACCTGTCTATTCTATTATGACCAACTTGGAGACATCAGAAGAAAAACTTAAAATTCAATAAATAAAATCAAGATTGAAAATGAAAGTCTCTTTCTGGAACCTATTCATCATCATATTGTTGTTGAAACTAAATAAAAAATGATATTAAAATATTTGATACATAAAATCATAATCTGATAAATATACATCGAAATCTATAATCTACTTAATATAAAGTAGATAAAAAAATTAATATATAATATAAATAAAATTAAAAATAATAGTACATGTTGCCATAATACGCGATTCAGTAAATGAAATAATTTGGAAGCTGCATATTGTTATGATTTTTTTCAAGAGAGTTGAAAATATGAATAAGAATTTGTGTCTTTAATTAAAACATTGAATAATTGCATATATAAAATATAGACTTTTATTAAAATTAAGAAGTAAATATTCTACAAATTTTTATATTTTACATAACACGCTTTCATACTATACAGCCCAATCTGTTATTGATATTATTTATTTTGAAACTAGACTCATACGTCTTAATTATGAGTTTTTTTAAAAAAAATTTATTATTTGAACGATGATGATATTTTAGGTAGAAAAAGGGAATAACTAATAGTTGAGGTGCGTTTTGGTAAACATTTGATGATAGTTCATATAAGAAGTTCGAGTACCTGATAGTTCGGATACAAAACTCAAAAAATCGTAAAATTTTAAGTATATTTTGCACCCATACTCAAATTAAAAAGAAGCTGCTATTTTTAAGGTATTCCAATACTCGTGAGGCCTTTTGAAAAAGAGAAAAAATGTGTGATATTGGTCCAAAGCGGACAATATTATATCACAAAAAATGACACGTGGTGTTCTTAAAAGTGTCCGGCCTTAATTATTATCCCTGCTTAACAAAACTTTTAAAAAAAATGACCTTAAGTTGAAAAAATAAATTGCTAGAAAGAACTCCCGTTGCCCTTCATATATAAGTTTTAATTTTTGCCTATAAAATAAAATTTATGGTCAATTAAAACAAGTTTACTGTCTTGAAATATCCTGAATTTTTGTCTTATACACAAAAGCTAAAACTTAAACCTCGGGCAATAAAAACTTTACCTATGTTGCCCATCATGTATAAGTTTTAGCTTTAGCATATAAGACAGAACTCATGATCAATTGAACGGATTTACTATCTTAAAATATTTTAAATTTTTATCTTATCAAAATTAATTTACATTAACAACTTACACCGGATGAATAATAAAAATTTTACCTAACAAGTTTTCTAAAGCGCAGACTATTTCTAAAAGAAAATCAAGAAATAGGATTTGCTTCATGTTTCAAGGCTGATATTTTTTTTTTGTTCTCTAAATCTCTCTATATTGCAAAATTAAATATTTTCCTAATAAGTTTACATCAAACGATAAACAAGTAAATTAAATCACAAAGAAAACTTACTTTTAGAAAGAATATAAAAGTCTTATTAGCTAATTGGTAGATTAATTAATTTTATACTAAAAAAATAATTTTTTTTCATTTCACATATCCTAAGATAAGATGTTATATTTATGGAAATATATTTACGTTATTGAGATTTGCTTTATATATATATATATATATGTATATATATATATATATATGTATATATATATATATGTATATATAATAATAATACACTGCTCTAAATCAAACTCTATTAGTAGAAATTGCTGTGCAAAACAAAATAAAAAAATGGGTAATTATCCTTCTTTTTTTTTTTTAGAATTTTCTAATAATTTGTCGTTAAATAAATTATTGCTAGAATTATTTTTTTTCGTTGCAAAATTTCTCTGACACTAATTTGAGTTCTTTTTAAATAGTTTATTTCCTTGTTAATCATTATTGGTTTGTCCCTCTTTCATTTTTTACTCTCTCTAGACCTAATTTACCGCTAAATAATTCGTTCCTTAATTTGTTATTGAATAAAATTAGTGACATATTTTTGCTATATGATAATTTGATTTGTTTTAAATATTTTCACATATTTCATTTATCAAGGTGGCTAAAGTTGTCAAAATGGGTTTGACCTGTGAGGTCGGCCCAACCCAATCCTTTAATTAAGTTGGGTTGAGACAATTTTTTACAATTCATTTAGAAATAAGGTCTAAAAGTCCAGCCTCATTTGGCCCGTCAGCCTCAGAGGCCTAGCCCGTGAGGCTCAAAGGCCAGCCCAAGCCGCGAAACTTAAAAAATAATTAATTATTAGATATATAATATATTAACTAATTAAAAAAATAAAATAATAATATAAGATAAAATAGAAAGAATGAAAAGATGTGCATTGTATATTTTTACAGCAGCAGTACATACTTACTACAACTAGACTTCTAGAAGTTTAGAACTATTAATATTTAATAGGATTATATTTTATACAATAAATCAATAATAAGATAAAGACTTTTAGCAAATAAAATTAGGTTTAATCTTATAAATTATATGCTTTTCTTCTAGCCGTTTTGGTGTCACGCCTCACCTTGGGGGGTATGACTGGCACCTGGTGCCCTAGTAGGACCTGGACTGCTAACTGGTGAACCTAAGCACATCTGGTGCCTGGCTAGCTCTATTTCAGATTTCTGGAAACAACGGGCTATATAACGGCTGCAAATACAGCCTCCGGCCAACTGGGCCTATAGCCACCTGTACATGATTTCAGCTAACCAGAGACATACTTATAAAGGGGAACCTATACGGGCCGACAAGGCCACCATGCTGTCTAGTTATCTGTAACTTCATCATAAAGAATACTGTATATCTACGTGACCGGCAAGGTCACCACTACTATCAGACTATGGCCCCACACGACCAACATAATCAACAATACTAAACAGCTAAACACACGCACGGCCACACATGACCGGCACAACTAACCACAGGGAAATATATACAGACTGCAAGCCTCTAGGAATACTGATAAGATGGTCGGGACAGGGCCCCGACCTACCCGTACTATACAACAAAAGAAAATGAAATACACCTCTGAATATCAAGCTCCGGATGACAGGAGCTGGTGACTCTATAAGCTGGCTGGAATCACGACGGATCGCCTCATCGTCTATGAGTACCTGCAGGCAAGTAATGCAGCGCCCCACTGGGCGTCAGTACCACTAGTACTGAGTATGAAAGCAATTGAAATAATACAACTGAAAACAACTGAATATAGAGAGCATAACTAGCATTTCTGTATAGTAGGAGATAGCTGAATCTGAAGAAACTGATATGAACTGAATCAAGCTTTCTGTACTGATAAGGCAGAGGCGTACCTGCAGACGCGACGGCCTGCTGTCTAGTAGCTAGTATATAGCACATAAATAGATATACAAGTAACAAGCAAGAGCCAATACCAACCCCCAAAAGTCGGATGGCGCCAAGCAAGCAAACAATCTATATACCTCTACCCGGGTCAAAACCAATCCAAAAATAAGTCACTCCACTCATCTACTCACTTTGGAGCTCCTCTACCGGCCCCCTGGGTCTCCCGCTCGAGCCATAGCCTCCGATATAAGCAACCGTGTCTGAGTCCGGAGGACTCCTGATTTTAGTTCTTTTTAAATAGTTTATTTCCTTGTTAATCATTATTGGTTTGTCCCTCTTTCATTTTTTACTCTCTCTAGACCTAATTTACCGCTAAATAATTCGTTATTTAATTTGTTATTGAATAAAATTAGTGACATATTTTTGCTATATGATAATTTGATTTGTTTTAAATATTTTCAGATATTTCATTCATTAAGGTGGCTAGAGCTGTCAAAATGGATTTGACCCGTGAGGCCGGCCCAACCCAACCCAATTCTTTAATTAAGTCGGGTTGAGACAATTTTTTACAACTCATTTAGAAATAAGGTCTAAAAGTCCAGCCTCATTTGGCTCGTCAGCCTCAGAGGCCTAGCTCGTGAAGCTCAGAAACCAGCCCAAACCGCGAAACTTAAAAAATAACTAATTATTAGATATATAATATATTAACTAATTAAACAAAATATAATAATATAAGATAAAATAGAAAGAATTAAAAGATGTACATTGTATACTTTTACAACAGCAGTACATACTTACTACAACTAGACTTCTAGAAGTCTAGACTTCTAGAAGTCTTTAATATTTAATAGGATTGTATACAATAAATTAATAATAAGATAAAGACTTTTAGCAAATAAAATTAGGTTTAAGTCTTATAAATTATATGCTTTTCTTCTAGCCGTTTTGGCTCCTGCACAGCTTTTCTTCTTGAGCAATCACAACTTTTTGTGAATTTTTGATCTCTTCATTTTTAGTGAGTGACTAATTAATTAAATTTCTTCTTCTTTTGGTTCATCTTAATTATTATCTTATGTACTTGTTATAATGAAGACTTATAATCGTTGGTGATTTTTAAGTAATCACACTTTTTTATTTATCATATTTTAGATTAAAATTAAATTTTATTAAAGGATCAACCCGTGGCCCGCTTAGGATTGGATTGGGCTGCCATTTTTAAGGCTCTTTTATTAAAAGGGTCAGTCCATCCTAACCCGTTTAACTTGTTAGCCCACTAAATTTGAATTGGGTTAGATTGGATCAACCCGTTTTGACAACTCTAAAGGTGGCAGAGGCACAATACGAAAAATGTCATCATCCAAGTGATTGTGGTCATTGTTTGTTTCCTCTTTGCATTTTTCACAGATGCTTTTGCTTTTCCAAGTCAAAACTTGAAGTGGCTTCACAACATGGTGTGAAACCCGAGAATGAATGATATCGAGATAAAAATTTATTCGCACTTGATATTTACAATCATATATAAATATATCGAGTGCGGGATAAATTTCTCATTGTGTATATTTCGATTTCATAAATAAATGTTTAACTTCATCTTGAAAAGAGTTGCAAGGTAAAAAATATGGATAAGAATTTGTGTCACTAAATTTTATTAATCATAAGAATTTAAATCACTGCAGAAATAAAATAGCAGACTTTTATTAAAATTAATAAACTGAATATTTTATCAAATGCAAATATTAGACTCCTACATACTACTAAATGACTAATTATATTGTTCTAGAAAAATATAACAATAACAAATAAAGAGAATGAGTTAAATGATGTGGAGGTGTAATTGGATGACGCGTGCCAAAAATGATATTGAAAAACTAAAAATTAGCTTATAATATCGAGCGTGAAAACCGTTAATTAGTGGTTAGCGGCATAAAAGAGCCAAAGGTATAACAACAGGAGAATTATTAGAATTAAAGATTTTTTTAATTTATATATACCCAATATTTCTATTATGTTTTGTCGATGTAAGATTTGTTTAAAATGTTTACCTATCATCATCTAGAAAATATGAAATTCGCCTAAACCTAATTTGAATGATGAGGTTTGTCCCATTATTGTTTAAGGTTGCGCATACAATGGTCCTGATATCATTTGTAATAGTCCAACCCACTAATAGTGTTGTTTATCTCGGATCAAGGCCTACACGATTTTAAAACACGTTACTAACATCTAAAGTTTATTTCGTTATATATACAAAAAGGTTGTAATAGCCCAACCCACTAATAGTATTGTTTATTATTATTATTATTATTATTATTATTTTTATGGACTTCTAATTAATGTCATTAACCACTTTTTTTTATTAGCATAAAGTATTCAATTCAGTTACCCAAAAAAAGAAAAATTGTGGTTCCATAATCTTATTTTTAATCTCATGTTCAATTTGATTCTATTGCTCTACCACTATATATATAGTTGCTAAACAATACATTTCTCCAAATCATTCCAAAGTTTATAATATTTCTTGTTTAATTAATATGGCCAAAATTATGATGAAGTCTGCTTTCTTTGTTGCTTTGTTGCTGATCACCATGGGTTTGTTTCTAATCTCTTTATATGATATTTTATTTTTAATTTTTGTTTTTCGTTGGAGCAAAGATAAAGTTTTTTTTTATAGGTCACAGATTCAAACCGTGAAATCAACTAATTTTTTTTTTATTATATAGTTGCAGATATTATTCCATCCTATAAGGTTGAAGCAATTCATGAATGTGATAATCCAAAGGATTGTGAAGCACATTGTCCTAGAACTCTTGCACCTGTTTGTATTGCTCATAGATGCATTTGTTGGTCCAAGAAAAAGATGGAATTGGCTACTACACAAGGAGTCATAAATCCCAAAAATTGATTGTATTTTTATTTGAGTGAATTGTACTAAAATTGATATATTTGGACTATATATGAGATCTTGATCTTGAGTAATTTATACATGTTATCAAATTGTGAAGTATTTGAGTCTTAAAACGATGACTTTAGTGACGAAGACAGTATTTTTATTAAAGAGGTTAAATGATGCGGTGATGTAATAGGATGACATGTGACAAATATGATATTTAAAAACGATAAAATTGACTTATAATATACAAAGAATGGGAACTTTAGTGGTTAATAATATAAAAGAGTCAAAAAATATAACGACATAAACATTTTTATGATCAACTATTAACTACCTAGAGTGTCACACTATAATAGCTTGTTTGGCGAAATTTTTGGGAGGCCAAAAGTGCTTATTTTTTAAAAATGAGGTGTTTGACCAAATTTCTGTGAGAAAATAAGTGTTTTTAGTGAGTAACATATACAAGTTGTTTTCGGAATTTAAAAAAAAGTAGTTTCTCCTCAAAAATATTTTTGAGAAAAATACACTTAGAAGCACTTTTCAAAAAACTGATCAAACACTAATTATTGCTTAAAAGTATTTTTCAAATTTACTGACCAAACACAAAACGTTTCTCACCAAACATACTTTTCTGATAAGCACTTCTGAAATTATTTTTTTTTTATAATAAACTGATTTTAGAAGTGAGTTAGACTCATATTCTATTATTTTCATTGATTTATCTTTAATTATTTATTATATTTGCATTGACTTCTAATTAATGTCATTACTGATTACCTACTTGCTTTTATTAGCACAACTAATATTCAAATCAGTTACCAAACAAAAAAAAAAATTGTTGACCAAAGTTGGTTCCATATATATATATATATATACACACATAGTGCTAAACAAGACATTTCTCCAAATCATTCCAAAGTTTATACTATTTCTTGTTTAATATGGCCAAAATTCTGATGAAGTCTGCTTTCTTTGTTATTGCTTTCTTGTTGATCATCATGGGTTTGTTTCTCAATTCTTATTAATCCCTTCATATGCTATTTTATTTTTAATTTTTCTTTTCTTTTCATATGTATCGAGATCTAGTTACAGATTTGAATTATGAAATCAACTATTGATACTTGCGTTAGAATAAACTGCACACATTCTATACACTCTCTCAGTGAGGTTGGGGAGAGGGGGGCTCTGTAGTGTCAATTACGCGTTCGCACTCACATATATATAAAATATTTGACTATGAATCAAACTTAAGTTCATTATAAGAATTTATATATTTTAAATTTTTGATCCGTCTTTGATTAGAGGCTGATGCAACACTACACTAAGGTGTGCTTACCTTTAAGCCCTATATTTGTTGTGAATGCGGATTAGTCAGACCAAATAGCCAATGAGTATTGAATATTGAATCGTTAAACCAAATAAATAAATAAATAATTAAAAATAAAAATAAAAATAAAATGAAGGTAATCTATTTGTTAGTCTCACATGGAAAGTAGAAAATAAAAAGAGGTTATTTATAAGGGGTTGAATATTTGTGAGGCCTTTTGAAAAAGAAAAAGAAAGTGTGATATTTGTCTAAAGCGAACAATATTATATTATAGAAAATGACACGTGCTTGTCGTCAAAAGTGTCTGATTTTAAATTTTTATCCTTATTTAATAAAATTTTTAATAAATAATTTTAAAATAAAAATTATAATCAATTGAGCAGATTCACTTTATTTTAGGTTCACTTTCCTAAAAATAAAAATCATATAGTGGTGTACATAAGATTTACTCCATGTTTCAAGGCTCATATCTTTGTCTCTAGATCTCTCTACATAGCATACTTTAAATATTTTCCTAATAAGTTTTACTATTTACATCAAAAGGTAAAGAAGTAAACTAAACAACATAAAGAAAAGTTACTTTTAGTAAAATTATAATAGAAATATTTGTGATCTTATTAATAAGATAATTGGTAGATTAGTTAATTTTATACTAAAGAAAATCACTTAGGTACTAGATTTCTAAATTAGACATATTTACAAAATTTTATAAATTTATGTGCTAATTAGATGATATAATATTTAAGGAAATATATTTATGTTATTGAGATTTGCTTTTATATATATATATATATAATGTTGTGGAATACATTGCTCCAAATCAAAATCAATTAGTAGAAATTGCAGTGCAAGAATAAAATAAGAAAATGAAGTTTTCAACATTTTTTGTTGCTCTCTTACTAATCAGCATGGGTAATTGTCCTTTTTTTTTTTTGGTTATCTCTCCACTTTTAATTTATCGCTAAATAATTTATTATTTGATAGAATTTTTTTAATAATTCATCGCTAAATAGATTAGTGATAAAAGTTTGTTGTTTCTTTACAAAATTTATCCATCATTAATTCAAGTTCTTTTTAAATAATTTTTTCCTGTTGCTAATGATTATTAATTTGTCCTTACAATTTTTACTCTCTTTGGCCCCAATTTACAGCTAAATAATTTGTTATTTATTTATTATTATTTTGATAATTCATTGCTAAATAAAATTACGAACAGTTTTTTGCTATATATATAAAATGATAATTTAATTAGTTTTTTTAAATATTTTCAGTTGCAGATATTTCATCCAGTAAGGTGGAAGAGATAAAATTAAAGCATTGTGATAGTAGCGATGAATGTTATGATTGTTATATATTTCGAGCTTATTGTATTTTTCATAGATGCGTTTGTCTTGCCAAGTCAAAGTTTGAAGTGGTTTCACAACATGGCGTGAAACCCGAGGATTGATGTTGGAACAAAAATTTATTCGTGTTCAATTATAACGGTCACATATATTGAGTGTGGAATAAATTTCTCGTCATATAAATTTAGATTTCCTAAATAAATATCAACTTTAAAACTCTTATATTGAGTAATAACGTGGAAGTGTCACATTCTAAGTGTGTTAGACCCATATTTTATTGTTTTCTCATATAAGATTGATTAAATTCTAATTATTGTTTATTACATTTAAATTCACTTTTAATTAATATCATTAACTACTTACTTTTATTAGCAAAAAAAATATTCAAATTATGAAATCAATAATTGATACTTGCGTCAAGATATGCTGCACACATTTTATACATTCCCTCAAAGGAGGTGGAGGTGGGAGGCTCTACAGTGTCTGCTACGGGTTTACACGCACACACGTCTCTATAAATATTTTGGTGTGTGAACCAAACTTGGGTTCTCGTAGGAACTCATATATATTTCAAAATCTTTGATTCGTCTTTGATCATAAACAGATGCAACAATGCGACATTAGGTTCATTCTGAACCCCTTATCTTCAGCGTGGAGCATAAATTTATGTATAAATATCCACTAACCAGTAACTTGAACTTATAATTTTAAATAATACAAAGGGTTCAATGCTAAAACGGGAGATTGTAGTGAAGCACATTGTCCTAGAACTCTTGCACCTCTTTGTATTGCTCATAGATGCATTTATTGATCCAAGAAAAAGATGGAAATGGCTACTACACAAGGAGTCATAACTCCCAAAAATTGATGTAATTTTATTTGATTGAGTTGTACTAATTTAATTTATATATTTGGATTATATATATATCATCAACGCAAAGAAAAAAGTTAACTTTATATATATGGTGTTATTTTTCAACGAAAGGGTTTGGACATAAACCCTGCATAGCCCATTAAAAAGGAAGTGAATTTTGCCGAGAAGTAATTTCTCCATTCTTAGGGCTTGAACTTAAAATTAAATTGAAATGTTTGATTGATTAGATGAGTCGTGAAGTATAAGATTACTGATCTATCATTGTTCCATATGTTAACTATGATACATCATTCGTACCAACGTACAAGTATTTCAAAGAAAGAAAATAAAGGTCGAAATTAAGATGAATGTCAAATCATGTATAACATTATTCTCACTGTGCTACCCTACACTAAGGAAGGAGGAATTGGTATCAGATCAACACAAAGTTTTGGTATGGAGAAAGATAGCACATATATAGCTACGAACAAAGTTCAAAATAATAAACAATTTCCTCTATCAAACAACAGATTAAGTACTCTTAGGTTATCATGATAATCTCACAAACAATTCAAAAGATCTAAACAAAAATTCATGAGTTTGAAAAGCGAGAATAAATGCTTTACCCCAAAGCGGGTGAGACTTTTCAACGCGAATTTATGAGTTTGAAAATCGATAATTAATGTTTTACTCCAAAGTGGGCGAGAGAGACTTCTCGACACGATTTCATGAGTTTAAAAATCGAGAATAAATGCTTTACCTCAAAATAGATGGGACTTCTCGACACAAATTCATCAGTTTGAAAATCAAGAATAAATGCTTCAACCCGAAGTGGGTGCGACTACTCGACACAAATTCATCAATTTGAAAACTAAGAATAAATGCTTTAACCCAAGTGGGTGGAACTTCACAACGCAAATTCATGAGTTTGAAAATAAAAAATAAATACTTTACCTCAAAGTGGGTGGGACTTCTCGACTTCCCCACCTAAAAAAAAGCCTTTCTGTTTCTCTATTTTCTTCGGAGTTAAGTAAATTCCAACTTCCACCGTTTGCTATCTACCTTAATTATACTATATTCAGAAGCGAAATTAGGATTTCAATTCTATACCTCCTCCAACTATTAAAATTATATTTTTTTAATATTATAAATTTATATCAATTATTTATTGTAATTTTAGTAGATCTTCGACCCTAACATGATAACCATTAAATTGCAGGAAAAATTTTGAAAAAAATACTTCAACAATCTAATAAAACGAAACCATAAAGCATCCAATTTGTTAAAACTCTAAAAGCATTGCCCTTAATTTAAATACCAAAAAAAAAAAAAGTTCTAAAACTGAGAAAAAATTAAATAAAGAAGTTTGTTTTTGCTTGCAAATCAAGTAAAGTTTGCTCACAACATCTCTTGTGACCTCCTCACGCAGCGTCTCACCTTCTTCACAAACTCAACCCTATTATCCCTCCATTCCTTTGCCGCATCAACGTTCGCCGGCGATTCATCATTCGGACTCGTAAGCATCGAAATTATACTCAGCATGATACTCTCCACCGTATGCACCGGCGTCCACCGCTCGCTCGCCAGCTCATAGAAATTCGGATCGTCACCGGGAGGATGGAGAATAGATATACAAACCCGACCGTCAGGATAAACGTTCGGATGCCAGATCTCCGTGATGAATTTCACGGTCGGCGGATTGTTTGGGTAATCCGTCGGGAAACTCATCGTGGCGTTGAAGAATCCGCCGTCGAATAAGGTTTCTGGTGGACCAATGATTGAGATGCTCCACTCGAAAACGTTGTTCTCGTCGACTAAACCGGCGGAGAATCCATCGACGGGACGCCGGTTTAGGTCTTTAAGCTGTTTTTGGAGGAGGAGAGCGGCTTGTGATGAAGCCATTTTTTTTTTGTTTTTCGTTTTGTTATACTAAAAGAG
Source organism: Datura wrightii (assembly GCA_035772735.1). Taxonomy (NCBI): domain Eukaryota; kingdom Viridiplantae; phylum Streptophyta; class Magnoliopsida; order Solanales; family Solanaceae; genus Datura; species Datura wrightii. The sequence goes on along the minus strand of JASDFA010000018.1, from coordinate 199,799,450 downwards.
AAAAAAGAGTTTTTCTATTGGGAGAAATTTTTGATTGTTTGTTAGGGGTATATATAGGAAAAGTTTTTTTTTTCCATGAATAACTGGGATACGAAAGGTTTAAAAAAAAGAAAAAATTATTGGTTGTAGTATTATTTTTCCTAGTTTATATTAAATTCCATTGATTATATATTAATCTTTTTTTTCTGTTTGCCAAATTTGTGTTGAATTCTAAATTGAGTTCAATAGTGCATGATTTCAAAAAAGTATTTTTCTATTTCATAATTTGACTCGATACAGAGTTTAAAAAATAAAAAAGAAAAAATTTGAGATGTGTGATCTTAAGTATATATATCATACTTTTTCCTTTCAATTTTATTTGTCACATTTCATTTTTCGAGAGTTAATTTAATTAAAATTTAAAACTTAATAAAATTAGACTAATTCAATAATTTAAATATTCAAAAATTATATAAAAAATAATATAAGTTTGTAACTCTTGACATATTAATTTGACAAAATACTACATTTTAAAATGTTGGAGTAATATTTACGTGGTTAAAGGTTAAATTATTTTTAATTACAACATTGTGTCTTTATTTTTTTTAAGAAGACATTAGAAAAGGGTGTCACATAAATTTAAAAGGAGTTACCTAGTTTCTCAATTTAACAAACTATTACAGAGGCATCCTTAGTTGTTTATAGTTTATATCTCTCAATCAATTATCCTGAATATAAATTATGTTATATATACATAAATACATTCGAACCTCGTTATAACAATCTTTCTTAGTATATATATATTATATGAAAGAAAAAGTCAAATATGTCCTTAAACTTTGCTTATATTGCACTGAAATACCCGTCCATCTGAGTTAATGGGTCGAATAGTTATTTGGGTATTATTTGGGAAAATGAGTCTGACGGATTCGGTCTCATTAAGGGCATGGATAGCTCAACTTTTGAACGGCAAAGGCACATTTGTCCCTAGCTTTAAACGACGGGCATTATCATGCAATCATGCAATATCACATAGTTTAGAGGCATATAACGGTCAAGTTTTCATTGGACCGATTTTTCGTGTAAATCAAGAGTCTATTGGTCAATTATACTCCTACCATTATTATAACCATACTTCTCTTGAAATTGCTAATATATATACACAACATACACTATCTCTTGAGGGGATAACCTATAATTAGATAGTGCAATACATGACAATATTAATACTAATACAAGCTTATAATCTACATCTTCTCCCTACCCCTTGTTGTAGTTACTCATACAGTCTATAAATCAATCTGTTGACAGCGTACCAGCCCGGCAGCTCCTCCGTAGCTCAGCCATCTCTCACTGCCTTTGTTCATATTCCATCTTATCCGGGTGACCGACAAATCTTTGGGAGGTAACCGTTCAAATTTCTCTCTCGATCTTGTTGGTTCTTCTTCATTGCGTATAACATCACATTCATCAGCTTCCGGTTTCTTGCTCGTGGTTTTTGTTTTTGTTTTGGGTGTCTGTTCACTCTTCTGAGACGCTAACTCGTCATCTGATCCTACTTCAACATTCGGATCATTGCCATAACATAGAGCTGCAAGACAACAGGATGAACCATGCTCAGAATGGGTATCGCAGAGTTATCATTGAGGTAGCAAAATTGGTAAACGAAAATCAGTAGAGCAGTTCAACATATTACCCAGGGGTTGTTCATGTGATTGATCTATCACTCGTTTCTCCTGATTTGGGACTGAATTAACAACATGTGGATATCTCGGGAGGGCATCACGCCACTGTTTCCCCGAGTAAATCATTCGGAAGGGAGTATCTGGCACTGGAGTAACGACGTAGATACCTGATTCATCCTCGGAAAATGATCCACAGAGAAAATGTGGGGTACGATTTCTCATAGCATCATTCTCCATTTTACTAGTCATCTGAGTATAATAGTAATATGAATAAGGTCGCTAATTGGACAAGCATACAGTTTACCTCACAAGTAATACATATTTGAAGTCTTTCTTTACATGCTAATATACAGAGATACAGAAGCTCATCAAACACTAAATATGTTCAACGGTAATCACGCCAAGCATCATCACTCAAGAAAGTGCCATTGAATGAGTGAGGCTACATTGAATACTCGAGAGACCAGGCTTTCGAATGAGAAACATCGCTACTGCGTCTGTTAAACCTAACAGGTTGTATCAGGAGTAAAATTCACAGACAGCGACGCATTGGATGTTCTACATGAAATGTGAGCCTAATGTTGGGTGTACACCATGCATTTTCAGACCCGTCAAGTGCTTTATTGACAGTGCAGACTCTCATTTTGGACTTGGCTTCTTTAAATACAAGAGTGGAGAAACTTTTCTTTTTTGATAGGTATATCAAGAGAAACTTGAAACGGCAACTTCTTAGATGTTTGGAGGTGATAAATCAAGGGTTCAAAAGCTGGAAGAGTTGAAAGATGCCAGTAGGGTCACTGAAGATGTCAAAAAGCTGTGCCATCAGAGAAAATGAGTGCATTAAGGAATAATCGAAGTGATATAGATAGAATAAACATGAAAGACTTGTTGATTTCATGATGGTTAAGAGGATTTGTAACTAATTGTGGCTTATACAGAGGGAATTGGACGATTGGCCGGAGTTGCAGAGGAGACCAATCATTATTCAAGGGAGAATACACAAATTTATGCTGTAAGCTCAGATTTTACCTTTCCCTTCTTTCATTATTGTGTTTATTGATGTGTACAGTAGGAAACCAAAACATTAAAAAACACGTCTATACTCAAAAGAAAAATCCAGGAAAAAAAAAAAGAGAAAACAGAAAGTGCCATTATATTCTCCCAAAGGAAAAAATTAGCAGGAAAAACCGCATAAAGAACAGATTTAACAAAAATAATCTTAACCAGTACACACCTGAAACCGAACAGCTGCACCATCTGCCTGACAGTATGCAACCATGCCTAGAGCTCATAAAAAAGTTAAAAGGGAAATGTGTCAGGATGGATTACAAGCATATAAGTTAGACTCAAGGAAAATGTAACTTTATCTATCGATATCAAATGTATATTTCAGAAGCACAACGCCCCCACCCCCAACACCCGAGGTCTTAGAATTAAGCTGATTCTTCGTCTTCATCCAAGCTGTGCCACTATGCAGAGAGAGTTAACACTGCACACCCTTCTCTTCTACTCCCTCCTCAGTCCTCCTTAGCAAAAACAAAACGTGCAAGTTGTAGACAGAAAGCTCATGAAACAGTATACAATGCCCCTTTTTTTCTCACACAAATTCAGTGTCATTATGCAAACACTTGTTTGATCGCTCGCGAATACCTCATTTTGAAACTACTTAAATCTATATAAACAGTAAGATCTTTGCAGATGGAAAAGATAACAGATTTTTGAAAAGTTGAAACCTGTTACTTGAGAAGCTTGCACACTCCATATCGCTAGTAGAGACCGAGTGAAACTATGCAATCCCTGTTGTTTAGTCCCAACTAAAAGGTTTCCTGTGACAGGTACATCATATGCAGCCTTCGGCAAGCTAAGGATCTTTAGTGTCCCATCATCACATGATACTACAATACATCTATGAACATTAACAAATACAATTTGAGAGAAAGACATCAAAAGTAGATATCCAAATCAAATTCATTAGCAGGATATGCTTATACCTTGGCTCTGGCAACCAGTCCACACTGTATATATGAACTCCCTGGCCTACGTTATACTCCCGCAAAGGACGGAAGGGATCCCTGTAAGAAATAAAAGTTAGGACATTAAGAAAAAGAAAAAAAATATATGTTTAGAACATGAATAGGAATAGGAATAGGATTTGTATATAGTATCCTACATGGAAAAGGGTTGTTATGTAGCGTCTATAGATAGGGCTCATTGTGAAATGTAGATACATTGTGTGTCCGTGCGCATATTTATAAATGCAAATACAACAAGTAACTCGTATGAGCTTTGCAACCTAATATTGCTTGAAAGTGCCGTAATAAATCAATGCAACTGGCAACTGCAGATTTCCTATAGCGTGATTGACCACTGTGTTCTAACCATGGTTGCCTTATGATACTATTTAGCAAAAGAACAAGAAAGTACCCTTATTACCCTCACTATCTGAGGATAAACAATTTTCAAACAGTCGATCAATTATCAGCAGCATACAACCAAATAATTGTTTTTCATTAGAAACTACAGCAAAGCAATATAAAACAGGCCATATTCCATTGCTGAATACTGTTTGAGCCTGCACTATGTATAGTTCACAAAAGTATGATGACCCCTGGGACTTAACATACAGCATATAATGCAAAATAAAGCTTAAATATATATATACACAAACTAATCAAAAGCAAACATCTTCTTTTTTTTAAATGGGTCTCATCAAGGAAAAAAGGACGCACAGTAAATCATGGAAAAGACAAAAAAAAAACTTGCTACTCTATATTTAAAAAGCATAAACGTCCAAGAGACTAAGAGGACTGAGAGTGGGAAGAAATACAGAAGAATGTGTATGGATTACTTCGAATCATTATGTATTTCTTCTGCTTCTTGATATTCTTTCAGCAGGATGAAAATAAGAGGGTACAGATTACCAACGAAAAAAATCACAATGACAGAGACTATCAGAGGACGTAACGCATATAGAAACAAGCTTACCTTAAGTTCCAAAATTTCAGCCCCTTGTGACCAGCTGATATGATAATATTTGCATTCCCCGAATCACTGCATACAACATTGTATCAAGCAGGCAAATCAGTGAACCAGGCAAAATAAAAGAGAAGCTTAGACAGTCACTACATTCCCATTATGGTAATCATACTGTTGAAAAAACTAAAAATTTTGAACCAATAAGAAAATAGTGGGCATTGAAAGATACACATCACAACAAACCCCTTCATGCTGATTCACCCTACAATTTTCATATTCAGACTTATGTTGAAACAAATTACAAGCCACAAAATAACTAAGTAGCCACAAACTTTACCAGTTACAGGATAATGCAATTAATGCAGCTTTATGAAAAATCAAAAGCAACATGGCCTTTATTTTAGAGAAGTAACCATATGGATTGCTTTTGGGAATGACATCGAATAAGTTTAGCACCACAAACCTTTCAAACGGTGCCCAGGAAAGCGCCCGAATAGGACCTGTATCTGCACTGAAGCAAAGCAAAGGCCTTGTGTCTGCAGGCAAAAGGACTGTAACATGAAATCACAACTGAACAAAAAAAGCACTATAATATGACTTGAGAAAAGTCTTTGGGGAAGGAAGAATATGACTCACACTTTAAACAAAAAACAGCATTCAAGTAATGTCACATACATGACCTCAGCTAGAACAAGTGAAGAGGAATAAGCAAACAAAACAGCCACCTCATTAAGTTGAATCTCATGAAACCAAAGAAAAGTGCAATACAGAAGTCAGTTAATACCTTTAGATGAATTATTGGCTGAAAACTTCCACAAGGCAACCTATCCAAAAGCACCTATCAGTTTTACAATGCTAAATAGTGAAAGTCCAGAGGACTCACTCTCGACCTTCTGTAAGTACTCAAAACGCATTTCATATGAACAAGATATTGATTAGAAATAATGAGATTATATACTTTGCAGAAGCATGGCTTCAAGTGTATGAAATAAGAGCAAGACTTATAGGACAAACAGACTCCAAAAATTAAGATTTGAAACAGGTACTTGGGTTCAGGGATGCAACTTAATATACCGTTGTCTGCAGAACTATTTTGAAAAAACAAAGGAAAACAAGAAGAAAATTAAATTAGAACCAGTACCACTCCATCATTATATCCACCGAGAATCATATCATGCGGAGGTGAAGCAGACCACTCCACTGTTAACGGAATGCTTCAAGAGAGACGGAAACAACGAGAGAGATTAATTTAAGAGAGACTGAAAGATCATGTAGAAAGAGAAAATGCTATAAGCTTTACAGAAATAAACAAGTTGCACACTAAGGACACCTTTTTTGAATTACAAGGGAACCCACAGCCGCTACCCTTTGGGTGCGCATAGGTTAAATCCCGTTCCAATGTAATAGCCAACACACTAAGGACAATGTTAAACTTGTAGTACAGACAATTTAAAGGTTAAGAAGCTATCATGCCCAATACCCAATACGAGCTTTGTAAGATGAAAGTTATGGGGGAACGGAGGACTACTAGAAAATATGGTTATGCACATAACATACAAGATGACAAAGTTAATAGCGCAGAACGCTCAACTAATACATAGAGATGTTGCTCGTCACTGTTAAGTTTAACACTTATCTAAGAGCCAACTTTGAAGTCTACAACCCTATATCCATTCCCTCAATCCCACTATGCTGAATCATGAAAATCTATTTGAATGGTACTGTTCCAAGAATTTTCCTGATCTTAGTTCACCATATGACACATAATCCTAGCTTCATTAGGATAAAGATTGTTAACAGTCTACAAGTCATAAAGATAGGAATGCAAATGCAGAAAGTAAAACTTATTAAAAAATCATAGTAACTATGTCACAGAAAAGACATTTTGAATCATCAAACAGAACAGAAAGAGCAATTACACTCTGAGCACTAAACTACCTTTGCCCATCACAGCTCTTCAGCATTGAACATCTGAATACAGGTTGCAATTTCAGGAAACGAGGATCAGTACCCTTCTTTTGAACAGAAGGATAAATAGCTTTAATTGTATGAGGAAAAGGAACCTCCCACCTGCATTAGATAATGAGGGTTATGAGATTGCATAATCGTACAACATAGAAGACCAGGGCATTTATGGTGGGAGAAAGATGGAATGCAAGAAACAGTACCAAACTAAAAGAAGTAACAATGAGGAAGAACAAGGTACGAAAACAATCTTGACTGACTATACAAGGTATAAAAAGAATCTTGACTAACTATACTTCCATATATGATTAATAAATTGGTCCATTTCCTGGAGATAGAGGTTTAACAAAATCAAAGTCATTTCCTCAGCCCAATACATTTTAGGCCTTAAACATTTAAGAAATTACTCCAAGCTGAGCCTTCTTGGTGGTATTCAACATCCATCCGTCTTAGTTGATTATCAAAATGGCCTAGACTACTGCAGCCTCCAAAGAATTTGACTTTAGGAGGAACCTCAGTCTTCTTTCGTCCTCCTCAACTATGGAAATATATCAAAAGTGAAATTTCCTAAGTCTTCAGCCATATACAAAGATCACAGCAGACAACGTGGGATGTAAACTCAAGTTTTATATGAAGATCCGTCAAACTTTGACAGATTATTCCAAATTGCAAACAGATGGCTGAAGCAAGATTGGCAAAGTGTGCCTAAAATCAATAGAAAAAGTAAGAAGTAGATCGAAGAAACATCTCAAACTCCTTTTTTCTCAAAAAAAAAAAAGACACATCTCAAACTCCTCAACTGTGTACAAAAGCCTTATACACTCTGGCATGGGGAAACAAGTGAATAGACATAGCAGCGGAAACACTCAACACAAGTTTTTCAATAAATGGAAATAAATAGACCAATTAAGTGAAGAAGATAAAGAAAAAAAGAATAGGTGGGATCACTGCTGAATCTACTGCCAATGGAAATTAATATAGGAAAGTAAAAATTCCATATAAAGTGGCTATTTTTACTTGGTTGGTGGTGAAAGATTCAGTTGTAACTCAGGAGAAGTTAAGAGAAGAGGAATTCATTTGTGCTCAAGATGTTATTTATGTGGGCAAAATTCAGAGACAATTGACTATCTGTTTTTACATTGCAAGATGACCAGTCAGTTATGGGATCTGTTCACAAGCTTTAGAGGTATAAGGTGGACAATGCCAAATAGAACTTCCGATACTCTGATAAGCTGGAATTCAGAGGGGACCAGCAGCACAAACAGAGATAGATAGAAAATTGTCCCTGCAACAATTTGGTGGACAATTTGGAAGGAAAAGAACTAAAGGTATTTTGAAGAGACTAGTAGTTCCTTACAAAGGATTAAGATGAATTTATTCTTATGTTTTGAACAAAGCTGAGTGACATAAGAGAAATGGAGAAGAAGAAGGAACTTAAGAGCAGAATTAGAACAATGAGGGATTTAAATAAAATGAAATAAGTTCAAGAGAGAGTGTGACCTGAAGAGATGGTTGGAAATGTCAGAGTTGATCACCTAATTGTCCTCATTTCAGAGGCTCCATGAGCATCTACCGACAGTATAAGGAGATGGTATGCTGCGATTTATTTTTGTAGCTATTGGGTTAAGTTTTTTTACAAACTAATTTAGGAGGAGTATTTTTTAGGTGAGAGATCTTCAAGTTTTGTATATTGAAAGTAATACTAGGTGAGAGATCTTTAATGGTGATACTGCATTTAAAGCATTTTTTTTTTAAAGGAGTGCATTTAGAACCTTATTATAATTATTTTTTATAGTTAACTAAGCCATACATTTTAAATTCAGTACATATCTGGATAACTTTCCAATCTAAAGATGTAACAGTAGTGCCTCATAAAAAACACGATTAAGAAATTGTAACATAGAACTAGGTCAAAATCAAATCAAACCAGACATTTTCTTTGTATGACATTTGATTTAAATATGCTATGTTGCACTCTCATATCGAGATTACGAGGTGCAAAGCACTGACTATTCAGTTAGAAGTATTTACAAAGGGAGGCAAAGAAGAGAAAATCTTTTGCAGATTTTTCTTTTCAAGTCCATCTAGAAAGTCTATTTGCTTTCTGATGTCTAAGATATTCAGCAGCGGTCCATATATGTGTCTTGTAGAGTGAAGGAAAGGAAAACCTCATGTCTTACGTCTTCGACAGTTTCCATAACTTGTATAACAAAGGAAAGGATTTTAAAATGGCGCTTGGAAATGGGTTTAATTTAGTTCACGTTCACAGCTCCATTGTGCTGCACTCTCATCATTGAAGCTCTTAATAGGTTATAAAATTGGTGGCCCTATATCTTTCCAATTTCAAAATAAAGGTGTTACCGACAAAACTAATGGCATCAAGTAGATTCATTCTGTTTCTTTGAGCCAAGGATTTATTGGAAACAACTCTCTAACTCCCAAGGTAGGGGTAAGGTCTGCGTATATTCTACCTTCCCCAGACTCCACTTGTGGGATTACACTGGGTATGTTATTGTTGTTGGATTTATTCTGTTCTAAATCCCACCAGGAACCCAGAGAAAAATAATAGGGATTTTCCATGAAAGCTTTATACAAGAGCAAAACTATTAAAGGGAGAACTTACACTTCTAAAGCTCCATTTCCCAGCATCACAGCAAGATAACCCATTCTATGTCTGGAGACATCATAGTGATTTAAAGGCCTCCATTTAACATCCCTTGCTACTTTTCCATTGTGAGCTAAACATAACACCATTCTAGGTAGATAAACATCAGTTGGTATGTGTTGCATTACATGAGAACCATTCTCATCAAACTGTGAGGAAACAATGCCATGGCTCTCAGGTGTTTGGGACATGTCGGGAGATTCTTCATTCACATCTTGTGTTAGCGAAGCCAAGGTAGAATTATGAGTTTCATTTTCCATTCTTTCTTTTTCTTTTTTTCTTCTCTTTGCGGAGGCACGATTCTCATTGGACCCTGCTGAAACAAGACCATTGCTAGCACCTGTCTGGGAACTCACAAATGGAGACTCTTCAGCAACATCTTGTGTTAGCGGAATCACACTAGCATTCTCAGTTTGACCTTTCGATCTTTCCTTGTATCTCACTCCTCTCCTCTTTGAAGCAGTAGGCTGAGAATCTAGAGATACCGCATTAATAGATCTTTCTTGATTTTGCCCAAAATCTACTTGGGCTTCATTCATATTTCCACAAGACAAATCTACTGAAAGTTCTGTTGATTCCTGCGGGTACTCTATAGCAAGAGGTTGTAAATTGTGGTCGTCACAATCTCGATCACCTAAAGATTCAGTTACAGGTTTTTTTCTCGGTCTTCCTCTTGGTTTTCGAGGTCCAGATGCTTCTTCCTTAACTGCTTCACCAGGGTTCTTTCTCGGTCTTCCTCTCGGTTTTTGAGGTCCAGATATTTCTCCCATAGCTGCTCCACTTCTTGTCGAATTTCGATATGTCTTCTTGTTAACCTGAGCTAAAAAATCTTCTTTCACAATTAAATCTTTTTGAATGAGATCTAACATACACCATATCTGAATTACACCTCTGCCTGTAAGTGGGGCACCAATCTTGTTATATGATGAACCAGGAGGATTAGGAGCAATTGCGACAAACTGCAGAATCAATTGAAAAAGCAAGAAATCAATTTGGATCATATCTGAGCAAGTGTGCTTGACATAGTTTTTTTTTTTAAAAAGGGAGCAGATAAAGACATGGCCTTTCTTGATAAAGTAAATCAACATGAGACATTCAGTACAGAGTGAGTAAAAATTATAAGGCCAAAATAATTATGATTAAATTGATTCCATTTCCTTCGCCCTCTCTAGAGTTCTCCATTGGGCCATTAACACTGTTCCAGACATAATAATTTTTGATGAGTAAGTTATCATATTAAATGACACATCGAAAACAGCTGCATTTCCGTAAGCTTTTTAAGACAATTAAAGAGAGGAAGAATCAAACAGTTCAGGGACAAATGCTACAAAGAAAACGAAATTCCTTATGCTGCTGTAACTTGAAGATAGAATCTATCAGTTCTTTGTCCCCACTCTTTAACCCGAGTTTCTCTTACATTGTTATCTTAATATGCTTCTTGAAAAATCAAGATTAGCTCTCATTCTCAGTAGTAACCAATTGCATCTCAAATAAACAATAATGAATGTGGAATGTCTTCTTAGAATAGTCAAGTATGACAAATTTCAATAAAAGTTCATCAATTAATATTTTCTCTAGAACAAAGAAGGTACCAGAAAAAGAATTGGAGATGAGACAAGACTTGTCCGTTTGACATCATTGAATTTCTTTTTCTTTTGAGAGGGATAAACAAAGGATCAAAAAGTAGATTTATAAGAGTGGTACCTCACTTTTGATAGGAGCATGCCTATTTTCATAAGCTTGGGGACACCAGTCCATCCCCCACACTAGACCTCCAACATACATTATAAAATCTTTGCTGCAAAAGATACAATGTAGACACCAGTCTAAATCATTTTGCAAACCAATCTATAAATAAATTGATCAGTGGTGTAACCAAAAGCACAACGAAGTCTTGTCCAAAATATTCAAGAGATCATAAACACTATCTGTAATAAAAATATCATGAGAAAATGGAAGCATGAAAGAGAAAAATAGTTCCAAAAATTCAATGTTCAGAAAATAGATTCAATAACCAACTCCAGTACTATGAAACAAGGAGAGAAGAAGTCTTCTGAAACAGATGATCGAAGGATTAAGGGATTCTGGATTAAGAGGTTGTCTATCTCGCACATGCTGATGACACACTGATTTTGTGTGAAGCAAGTAACTGGAAAAGCCAGAAGACAGACAAGAGCTTGAAGCCAACTTGAAGGATCATTCCGGTGTGCATCATGTGGACTATATGGTTGAAAGTGAACAATAGCTTTTTTGAGGGAAAAAAGCAACGCATTTCTTTTGTGAGTTATAGATGCATTGAACTTATGTGTGATACAGGGGCAATGTGCTGGAAAATCCAGCTTATCTTTTGGAATTTTTGGAAACCTTGATGTTGTAACTATTGAGATTTTCTAGTGTGGATCTTTGGCAGTACCTTCTTGGTACTTTTCATTAATAAAATTACCTCACCTTATCAAAAAAAAAGACTTCTGACACAGTAATTGGAAATTTGTTGGTCAAAAGAAGGGACTGTTTTGATTGAAAAGTTGCAGAAAAATGGCTGGAATTGAGGATAAAAGAGGAGGTGCTACCTTGATGCTGTAACTGCTGAGATTTTCTAGTTTGGATCTTTTGCAGTACCTTCTTGGTACTTTTCATTAATAAAATTACCTCACCTTATCAAGAAAAGACTTCTGAAAATGTAATCGGAAATTTGTTGGTCAAAAGAAGGGATTGTTTTGATTGAAAAGTCACAGGAAAAATGGCTGGAATTGCGGATAAAAGAGAATATTGGAAAGAAAGTTTTGCCGCTAGAATTGTCACCAGAAGAGACATGGCGCCACCAGCAGTGGCCAAAATGGTCACTAGGAAAAGGCACAGATTGCAAAACATGCCGCTAGAATTGTCACCAGAAGAGACATGGCACCACCAGCAGTGGCCAAAATGGTCACTAGGAAAAGGCACAGATTGCAAAATATAGAAAAGAAAGAAAGCTATAGAGGGGCAGGATGCATAAGCCTACCTTACATAAAAGAGTACATCAGAGAAAAGATCATAACTTTTTATTGACTGATGGAAGAACAATGTACAAAAAGAGGTCCGCATTCTGAATGCTGAAACATGAACATCCGAGTCAATTCGCTAGCATAACTTGCTCTCCCACCAACTTATAGCATCTGGATTATGTAAGTTTCATGAACCCTTTTATAGCTTATTGACATGCAAACAGGGGGAAAACATAAATAGCCCCAGAAACATATCATGTCAAGTAATCAACAAAACTAAGCCTCACTAGCAAACAAGTATGAATCCTCACTAATCACGTGACTCCATTTAAGCTCGTCTCATGTCAATATTATACGAAATAAAATAATAACTCAGCCTACCTCGATTCTTTCGGAACTGGCTGCTCATTCACCAACTGCTTCTGCGACAAATCAACTTATCTCATCAGAACTACGTCCAGAAAAAGCAATAAACATCGAAATTCAGCAAAATGTCAAAAAAAATGTACCTTTGGAACTTCCGCAGAAGAGAATTGAGGCAAACTTACTTCACCTGTGACATCTTTTCCTTTTGAACTCTCATTCTCACAAGCAAATTTAACTTCTCTTCTTTCGTAATTGAGATATCGCCATTCTCTGCATGTCTCGACATAATTATTTTTTAATAACAAACTACAAATTTTTACATCATAAAAGTTCAAAATTAGTAATTTTTCAATCTACTTTAAGAATGTGACGGAGGAAGCTAAACTATTAAAAATTACATAATTTTCACATCAAAATAATAATTCAAAAGTATTTTTCGACTTACGTTAAGAATGTGATGGAGGAAGCTAAACGATTAAGCTCAGCTCGATCAGCATCGTCAATTTCTGGTACGCCGGTGAGCTTAGAAATTGTATCCACTGCTTTGAAGTGATTCTCTACTGAGTAATCGAACAATGAGACAGGAATTCCCGACGGAGACTCGCCGCCGGGAGCTTTCTCCGGCGCGGTGGCGGGAGATTCAGGAGCATTGTTTTTGGATTTTGGTTGTGATTTTCGCTTCTGCTTGCAACGCTTCAATTCATCGGCGATTGGAAGTTCGCCATCGATTTCCATGACTTTGTTGATTTAATTTTTTTTTTCTAACCGTGCAGCAAAATCGCGCGCCAGAAATCGGCGTGGGATTTTTTGGGATTTTGCTGCTGGGAATCGAACCCTCGTTTGGTTGATAATGTAAAGGATGACAAAGCGATATATACTAAGCTGCGTGATTATAAATAAATAAATAAATACAAATGGGTTACAAATTGTGGAAGCTAATATCGTTGGGCCTTCAGGATGTATTGGACCATAAAATCACATGCTTTGCTCAAGCTAAGGCCCACTTCTTAGTTTGTTGATGTGTCCCCTCGTCTCAAACATCCGGCCCACTCTTCATTCATCAAGGGCCATTATACAATGCAAGGAGAACCACGCACCCCAAAAACTAGCTATTGAAGTGGAAGAGTCCAAGATTATATAAGTCTTATATTAGCTATTCACTAAAATCGATGTTGGACTCAAATCTCATACCTTGCAATAGGATCATAACAAGTCATCACGTTCTACATCCATCATCCTCAATGGTTGTGTGGTAGATCATTTTTAGCATCGGACCAACACTGTAATACCGACATTACCATACAATCTAGGAAGAACCACACCCTAAAAATCTAGCTATGTGAGAGTCCAAGGCTATAAGTCCCACATCAACTCCCTATTAAATCGATGTTGGACTCAGTTCTCATGCCTTATAATAGGATCATAATAGACCATTCTTCGATCCTTTCAATAAAAGAAATTCAAGTTACATGTAAACGCAAGAATTAGGATACATGTGCAAGAGAGTGTTAGAGAAATACTCATCTCTTATCGATAGTGTAAGGATTTTCAAAGAAACTTATAGTATTTTCAGTAACTCCACTAATTATCTTAAGATTTTAAATTGAATGCTCGGAAATATATATAAAACTATTTCTTTTGCATTAAAGAAAAACACACAATAATCAAAACCCCACTTTGAGTGAATAATATTCTTGTTACTTGCAAGTTGCATTGAGAATTTCTAGTTGACTAGAAATATATACTTCACAGTATCCCATGTTAAAGTACGGATAGGACAAATATAATCTAATGGTATGATTAATAGCCAGATTGAATCTTTAGCTTAGATATTTTGTAGAATAGTGAAGAAATATAAAAATCACATAAAAGATAGAACCACATCGAATGAAATTGATCATACATGCCATCCCATAAAAAGCCAATTTCTGGCCAAAGGGGGGGAAAATATTGTGCCATGATGAATGGTACAATTTGACCAAGAAAAAAATAACATACAATATTAAGTAGTAGTACTCTTAATTTCTCTAACAAACACCGGTAAACCGCCACGAAATGAGGCGGTCAAGCCAGGAGAGAATCGAGGGGTGTGGTGTGATAGATGAGCTAATTCGATGTTAAATCGCCGGAGGAATGAAAGAACCACACTTTTAAGCTCAACAAGAGCCATTTCTTTACCCAAACATACCCTTGTCCCAGCTTGAAAAACTGGATACTTAAAAGGGTTTTCTTGAGAAAAAATACCGTATTTATTAATCCATCTTTCTGGCTTGAATTCTAAATAATCAACACCCCATAATTCCTCCATTCTTCCCATAGCATAAGGATGATAAGTAACCCTAGTTCCTTTTTTGATAAAAGTCCCATCAGATAAAAAATCATCTTCCAAACAAAACTTTGAATCAAATTGGATTGGTGGGTAAAGTCTCATACTCTCATAAACACTTGCTTGCAAATAATGAAGATCTCTCAATTGTTCACAAGTTGAGAGTTCTTGATTTGGTCCAAGAACTTCATTTGCTTCTTCTCTAATTTTCTCAGCTACTCGCGGATTCTTCGCGATTAGCCAGAAGAAACTTGTTGATGCAGATGCCACGGTGTCTCGTCCAGCTAAGAGGAAGCTAATCACAATATCTCTTAAGTAAGTCTCGCTGACAGTATCCCCTTGCATGAATCTTGATAGAAGATCCCTATGATTCGAAAACCCTAATTTTCGACGTTGCCTAATGACTTCTTGTGCTAGTATGTTGATCAATTTGATGGCTTTTTTCAACTTCCTTTCACTCCCTATGTTGAAAAATCTCTTGATCTTCCACACAATTGGAGACACATTCATAGCTCTTTCAGCTGATAATTGTGATGCCAAGTCAAAAGAGAGAGCAAATTGTGAAATTGGAAGTGACAATTCCAAACACTTTGGATCCAATCCAAAGGAAAATCTACAAATACTATCAAATGAAAATCTCCTAAAAACATCTTGTAAATCCAAAATCTCATCTTTATTATTAGCTACACAAGCTAATAATGGGAGAAGTCTATTGTGGATTTCATTGTTGATTATTTCAAATGCATATGATCTTATGGAAATTCGTCGGAGTTCAAGACTAGCCATGTTCTTCTGAAATCTCCATAAATCTCCATCCACATTGAAGATTCCTCTACCAAGAAAATCACCCAATATTGTTGAGAAATTTTTCCCTTTTGGGAAATTCTCAAATCTTGTTTTAAGCATGTACTCGACGTTTTCAGGATTCGCGGTGATGATGTTGTTAAGAACATGAATGTGTATGGTTCTAGTAGGTGAATTCTTGAGAAGATGAGTATACCAATCACACAAATTGGTGAATTGAGGGTACCAACTAGATGTAATATAAGATTGACAAATTTCACATTTGCACAAAAACTTTAATCTCACAAAATAGCAAAGGAGAAATAAGAAGAAGGAAAAAGAGATGACAAAGAGAGAAAAGATAAGGAAATCAATAGTAGAGGCCATGGATGATGAAAATAGAAAAGCAATTGGAGAAGAAAGTAGATATATATATATATATATATATATATATATATATATATATATATATATATATATATATTTGAATAAGCAACTTGATCTTCAATATTGTAAATTTGTAATTAGATAAGAATACATTTTCAATTAATAAATCATGCTTATATGACTAAACATATAATAATAGAACCATAAAAGAAAATTTTAAAAAATAATAATAGCACCTCCCCCTTCCCCCAAACCCCACCTAAAGAAGAAATGAGTTGTCAATAATATATCTAGTCACCTAAAAGATAAGTATAAGTAATTATTTCTGATGACACAATTAATATTAAACATAAAAAGTAAAGTATAAATATTAAAATATAATAATAGTGTAAAAAAATTTTTACTATCGATATATATAAATTAAATTCAAATCAATTAAAACACGATTAATGCGTACATTTTCTTTAAAAATAATAATAACTACTAATGGAAGCACGTGTTATTATTCTTCATTAAAAAGATTATTATACCATAAAGTTTTTATTAAAAAAGAACATTTGGCAGTACACTTAGCAAGTGGGGGCATATTTATTTTATGTTCCTTTAAAGTCAATAATAATATAATATTAACCTAAAAATAGTTAAACAAAGTACTTTTTTTTCCAAGTCATTTTTGGTACTCTACTCAACCACTAGTTTTTGTCGCATATCCCATAAAGTAATATAAGTTCCGTCTATTTTAATTTAAGTGCTTTAGTTTAATTAAACACGATTTTATAATTTTAAATTAAAAATTCATATATAACAAGTTATTATCGGAATTAATTTTCTAAAAGTATATATTCAGTTTGTGATAGTAATCTATTATGAAAGTTATTAATTGCTAATATAGTTATTGCAATTGTAAAACAAAAATTATATGTAGAATCTATTAAAAATATTCATCAAATATTGTCAAAAAAGGATTTAACCACGAAATTCATTGTTAAATAGTCCGTATATAACAATTTTTTATTAATATGTCGTTAAATTTATTTTTTGGCGACGTAAGTTATTCGGCGTTAATTTCTTCATTTTCTTTTTAATTAGTGTGTGATTTCAAACTTATCATGTAATTTTCATAAAGAAGTATCGTTAGAGATAAAAATAAGAATATTAAAATTAAAAAATTGCTCAATATAAAAAAGTAACGTTCTTTTCTAATCAAACAAAAAGAAGAATAAGATATATGAATTAAAACGAATGGAATAATATAGTTTGGACTTTGGACCACCCTTTAGCTAGTAATTTCTTAACTACACGGAAGTATTCATATATATATATTGATTTGTCAATTAGTGAGAATAATTAAGTAGGTATAACTAACTTTCTAGACTGATTATTGGGTTCAACATTTCACACGAACAATACGCAAATGATAGTTCGGTGTATTAAATTCCTGTAATGTGTAAGATTTGGAGAAGGATCGGATCTTAAAAATCAATGATCAGATGATAATAATTTTTTCAATTATGTCAAAAAAAAAAATTTATACAAACAATCTGTGAGAAAGAAAATAACGTTGTCTAATTAGTCGAAAATGAAAAAAATCAACATGAGAAGTCGATATTCTAATTGATACAAAATTTCATGCAAAAGACAATTACACTTTGTAGGGTAATATTTCAGCGTAAAAGTTATCCGTACAAAACTTTTACATCAAATCAATATATTTGGTAAAAATAGTAAGTCATGTTCTGTCATATCAAATGCAACCATAATGATGTACATATGTATGATATATGTAGAATATATGAATTCACGGGAATCTAATAGCTTTTGTTTAAATTTTATATATATATTAAAAATCTATAAAAGATTTATAAATATTTAATTATAACTTATGTTATTATTCTATATTAACTCAAGATCGTTATAAAAACATATAAATTTTAAATCTTAAATACTTCTCTTGCTTAATAGATATGCATATATATACTTGTGGGTAATATATAGATGAAGATTAATTTTAGGAAAGGGATTGAAGAACACACATTTGAAAGCATGTTTATTTGTTGGGTGAAACAGGTAGAAGGTCTATCATGTTGTTTGGTAAAATTAATTAATAGTTTATCCACTCAAAAAAAAAAAAAGACACACAAGTTTTAAACTAATTCAATATAGCAAATAATTAGATATTTTGAGCTCGAGCCTTAAAAATATAAAAGAATATTTGATAAAGAACGTCTCTCTTCAATTGGCTGCTTTTGCAGTGCTAAGTCAAATAAGTCGGACCTTCAAGGGTGACACGAAGTATAGTATAATTGGGTCAGCGCATTTATTTTGGGTAGAGAGAATCATAGATTTAAAATTTTTAAATTTTTGCCCTCTCCACCTGAGGAGTACGATCACAAAACCTACAATTCAAAAAAATTGACGAAGATCTGCACAAGCAATCTATATTAATCATGACTATTATTATATTTCAACAAATAAAAATTTCGAATTAAAATGATTGATCAACCCGATATTGAATATTAGAGGCATAAAAGAAATTTCTAAATCATATAAATAAGTGGTAACTTTGTAAAATTTTATTTAGATATGAAATGGTAAGTAATCACTCATAGTGATACCTCAAATGAAAACCACCCCCTCACCTCCCACCCAACACCTACCCAAAACAAAAAAAAAAGTAAGATAAGAGTTTAATTAATTATGCTAATGATGTAAATAATATTTATATAATCAAATTATTTAAAAATTAATTATATATAATAAAATATTTATCTATAAATATAAATTTGTGCTATAACAGGTTAAATCATATTCGTGATGTTAAAATTCACTATACTATATATCAATATATATAATTTGATTGGTTCGTTTTTATTACTATTTGAGATGCATTATTTATCTTCTTGTATTATATTTTTAAAGATTTGCTTCGAGAGATATGATAGAAGGTGATGAGTTGATAATTTATCGAATTTTTAATTTATTATTTACCGTTTTATGCAGATTCGAGTAAAATAAAAACGAAAAGGGTTGTCAACTTAGTGATTGATGTGTAATAAGAACCTTAAATAATTAGGCAAAGGACAGAGGGAATAATTAGATATATTTTATAAAAGCCACTTATACAAAACACAAATTAAAAAAGAAAAGAAAAATATGGGAATCTTTTAGATTTTTCTCTCTAAAAATAATCAAATATTAATGTGCATTTAAATGATTCATCAAGTGGACTTTACTTCTAAGTTTTTAATTTCCATATGAAATTATTATAAAAAAATTCAAAGTGCTGATCACTAGGTTGATATTTAATTTGAGTTTGTACATATATTGTATAATTTATTAAATCCAACAATTTTTTTTTAAAGAAAATCAACCAACTTGTATTACTAGTAAAATTTCTAATCATTGCTTGTTATTTTATTTATTTCTATATTTCTTTCTTTTAAACAAATTGTAATATATCATCTTCAATTTGTATATCAAATAATAATAAATAAAAAATAGAACTTGGAACTTTGTATTGCATTTTTTGAAATAAGAAGAATAACACTTTTGGTCTCTCAGTCCATAAATTCTTATATTGATCCTCATGTATGTGATTTAATATCTTTAAATAATTAAAACCTGTATATTTAATTCTTTTACGTAGAAAATATGAAAATTTAAACTATACTTTTAGGAGTATATTATTTTCAATATGAAGTACTTAATATTTATGAGTTTACTGTAACGCATGAGTAATTAAACAGTTAATAGTTCAGAAAGTTTATGCTTGAAAATAAATGTAATTAGTCAGAAATTACAAAAACTAAATAAAAGTTTATTAATAATTAAGAGACCAAAATGTTGCTTAGAAAACAACCCCAACTTGTCATTAATGTATATTAATAGCATATCATTATTTATAATAAAATAAAAAATAATTTTATAATTTTTTTAATTAATTAGAATATTCAAATTAAAATATTTAGTTTCATTAGATTTCAGGAGGGATATTGTTGTAGACAAATGATTGATTTAGACTTTATATTAATTAAAAACTATATAATATAATGGTGAGAACGTGCTATGTTCCCTAAGGAAAGGTTATTATCAATGTGCCTAGCAATTTTTTTATTTTGAGTTTGGGGCATTAATTCCTTCATTGTTAAATTAGTTTATTTTATTCTATTTAAATTCAGTTCAGTTTGTCTATTTAATATTATTATCATACAATATTGTGGAAGTTAGATTATGATTTGAAAAATATATATATATATAAGAGGTAACTTGTAAATTATATATACCTATGAGGATTTTTGCCTTGTTATAAAAAAGGGAATGGGGGAAAACAAACTCTTTTCTTGGTGGAGTAGGTACTTAGTCATGTAGAATTGGATTGCAATACATAATTCTCCGATCGAGAGAACAAATGATCAGTGGGGGTATGTTGATCGACTGAATATGCGTTAGAAAGATTCATCTCTTTTTCTTGCGATACCAAAAAAAAGGAATGAACTTGTAAACCGTCTGCTTCCATAGAATAGTATAAATATAAGAAGTCATATTTGGATCCTTTGGAAACCATCACCAAATACGTTGGACACACACACACACATAAACAAAATGTTGTGTCGTCCAGTGGGGCCTAAAAGACTTAAACTCCTTCCTATAATTGGTTTGTCAGATTGCGTTGCTTAATGCTCTAATAGAAAACAAATTAGTGGGGCTATGTTGATCGACTAAATATGCGTTAAAAATGTACATCTCTCTTCCTTGCCGCACACAAAAAAAATCGGGCTAAACTTCTACATCACCCTCTTCCATAGAACAATATATATATATATAAAGCGAAAAACATAAAATTTTACATAATTACGTAGTCATATTGGATTCTTTGGGAACCATCACTAATACGTCCGACCTATATATGTTTAAACAAAAATATCGTATCATCTAAGTGGAACATAAAAGACTTAAAGCGTACCTTATATAATAGAAAGATAATAATATGAGAGCACCACCACACCATTCATAAATATTAGCATTTGTTAAATCTATTATGAAATTCTTGTAGTAGTTATTCTTATCACTATCATTAGCTTTTTAAGAGTGAAGAATCTTGTATGATTAGTTCCTAAATAAAGGGATTAGTTTATTTCTAGGGTCCTAAAGAGTTGTGAAAAAACATGATTAGAAACTCTTGAAGGGACAAAATATGTAACAAAAACTCAGTAAAATTTATATTAAGTGATCTCGAATTCTGAGTTTCGATAATAGAATAAATCCTAATAGAAAATGCTTTTTCCTTTAATATGTTTAATACGATACAAATTCAAAATTAATCAGAACCTCAAAATAGATATCAAATATCGGGTAAAAAATGAAAAAAAATAATTTAAAAGCTTCTAGAGAATAATTTCAATCCACATGAAGCTAACTGTTCTTAATACTTTATAAATCCTTTCTGCAGCTACAAGGAATAATATTTTATCCTAATTTTTAAAATTATTTTGCAGGGCATGATCATGCTTCAAGAGTATTAAAGGAGCAAAAATTAATTATAAAATTGAATTACTAATAAATATAAATAATAAATTTTGAACCTAGTAAATTAAATGGGTTATAATAGATCTCGAACACATGTTCATAAATTTTAAATTTTGA
Source organism: Datura wrightii (assembly GCA_035772735.1). Taxonomy (NCBI): domain Eukaryota; kingdom Viridiplantae; phylum Streptophyta; class Magnoliopsida; order Solanales; family Solanaceae; genus Datura; species Datura wrightii. Next base: position 199,777,691 of record JASDFA010000018.1, on the reverse strand, counting down.
ATCATCTCCAATTACAATAACAGAACCCGTCTTAGATACACCTATGGACTATTAGAATATGGTATTTCAGTTGATCTGTAAGCAAATGCATTAGCCCATTGCAATTTGCAACTGCTTGTAGCATATAAAACTATGTTGATCGGACTCTTAAAAAATTTAATAAGCACGTGTTGAATTTTTAAAAATAGTATGTTTTTGAAGGATTCGAATATGATTAACACGATAATTAAAGAGTTCAAATAACATAAATTGCATATTATTCTTCTCATTCTTATAAATTGAAAATTATGATCTTCAAATATTACATTTAGGTTATATTATTGACTTTAAAGGAACATAATAATATTCCCCCACTTGCTAAGTGTACTGCCTAATATTTTTCTAATAAAAACCTTATGGTATAATAATCCTATTAATGAAGAATAACAGCACGTGCTTCCATAAGTAGTGTTTATTTTTTTTAAAAAAATACATGAATTAATCGGGCTTTAACTGATTTGAATTTAATTTTTATATATTGAATGACAAAAAAAATATATATTAGCATTATATCTTAATATTTGTACCTTATTATTAATGTTATTGTTGGAACGAACACTTATACTTGTTTTTTAGGTGACTAGATATATACTATCGACAATTTATTTCTTCTTTTGGTGGGAGGGGTGCTATATTTGTTAATTTTCTTTTTCTTGTTTTATTATTATTTGTGTAGTCTTTTATAGAATGGTAGGTGGAGAACCTTGAATAGACCTCTTTAGTATTGAATAATATGATGTTGCACTATATATTAGTCATGTAAGTATGATTTATTAATTGAAAATGTATTGTTATTTAATTACAAATTTACAATAATATTGAAGATCAAGTTGATTATTCAAATATATATATCTACTTTCTTCTCCAATTGGTTTTCGATTTTCATCATCCATGGCCTCTACTATTAATTTCTATATCTTTTTTCTCTTTATCATCTCTTTTTCCTTCTTTTTATTTCTCCTTTGCTTTTTTGTGAGACTAAAGTTTTTGTGCAAATGTGAAGTTTGTCAATCTTACATTACATCTAGTTGGCACCCTCAATTCACCAATTTGTGTGATTGGTATACTCATCTTCTCAAGAATTCACCTACTAGAACCATACACATTCATGTTCTTGACATCATTATCACCGTGAACCCTGAAAACATCGAGTACATGCTTAAAACAAGATTTGAGAATTTCCCAAAAGGGAAAAATTTCTCAATAATATTGGGTGATTTTCTTGGTAGAGGAATCCTCAATGTGGATGGAGATTTATGGAGATTTCAGAAGAAAATGGCTAGTCTTGAACTCGGACGAATTTCCATAAGATCATATGCATTTGAAATAATCAACAATGAAATCCAAAGTAGGCTTCTCCCACTATTAGCTTGTGTAGCTAATAATAAAGATGAGATTTTGGATTTACAAGATGTTTTTAGGAGATTTTCATTTGATAGTATTTGTAGATTTTCCTTTGGATTGGATCCAAAGTGTTTGGAATTGTCACTTCCAATTTCACAGTTTGCTCTCTCTTTTGACTTGGCATCACAATTATCAGCTGAAAGAGCTATGAATGTGTCTCCAATTGTGTGGAAGATCAAGAGATTTTTCAACATAGGGAGTGAAAGGAAGTTGAAAAAAGCCATCAAATTGATCACCATACTAGCACACGAAGTCATTAGGCAACATCGAAAATTAGGGTTTTCGAATCATAAGGATCTTCTATCAAGATTCATGCAGGGGATATTGTCAACAAGACTTACTTAAGAGATATCGTGATTAGCTTCTTCTTAGCTGGACGAGACACCGTAGCGTCTGCATCAACAAGTTTCTTCTGACTAATCGCGAAGAATCCGCGAGTAGCTGAGAAAATTAGAGAAGAAGCAAATAAAGTTCTTGGACCAAATCAAGAACTCACAAGTTGTGAACAATTGAGAGATCTTCATTGTTTGCAAGCAAGTGTTTATGAGAGTATGAGACTCTACCCTCCTATCCAATTTGACTCAAAGTTTTGTTTGGAAGATGATTTTTTACCTGATGGGACTTTTGTTAAAAAAGGAACTAGGGTTACTTATCATCCTTATGCTATGGGAAGAATGGAGGAATTATGGGGTATTGATTATTTAGAATTCAAGCCAGAGAGATGGATTAATAAAGACGGCGTTTTTTCTCAAGAAAATCCTTTTAAGTATCCAGTTTTTCAAGCTGGGACAAGGGTGTGTTTGGGTAAAGAAATGGCTCTTGTTGAACTTAAGAGTGTGGCTCTTTCATTCCTCCGGCGATTTAACATCGAATTAGTTCATCCCTCGATTCTCTCCTGACTTGACCGCCTCGTTTTGCGACGGTTTACCGGTGTTTGTTAGAGAAATTAAGAGTACTACTACTTAATCTTGAAAACTTGTAGCTTTTGCTTGTTGACAATATATTGTATTTTTTTTCTTGGGTCAAATTGTACCATTCATCAAAGGCACAATATTTTACCCCCTTTTGGCCAGAAATTGGCTTTTTATGGGATGGCATATCTGATCAATTGCCTTCGATGTGAGATGATTTGGAGTACGAGAGTCTAATTATCTAATTTTCAGTGTGAATTCAGATATAAAAATTTTAATGTTTTCTAAAATAAACTTCACATATTTAAAAATCGATCTTTAAATAATAATTGTGTTGCATGAAATGGGACAGAATAATTAATAGTATTGTCTTTCTCTTATTGAAGCTTTATGCATAAGTTGTATATATGTATTGCTACCCAAATTGTGTAAGTAATTAAGAGAAACTATAAAATAGGCAAATCAACAACTAATTCCATAATTCGAATTTCTAATTTATAAATTATATAAGATAATTTTACCGTTATTTTTAAGTTCTCTTTTTTATAGTCAAGGCAGAATCTATAGTTTAAAATATAAGTAACTTTTAGTCATGTCAATATTCTTAAAAATTGAAACATAAAATAATGCAAGTGTTGGTCCAATTGCATTATCAAATAAACATGTTGGCCACTATCAAATGTGACCATTAATACATGGTCACTATAAATTTTCCTTAAAAAGAACATGAGATTCAACACAAAATTATTTGCCTAATGCTTAAATGATTGACCACAATTGGTCTGCCATATTATAAAAGCTAATGGTTGATTTACACAAATGACCCTTTTTTTACACCATCGTTTAGATTTTGTTTCTATTTGTGCAAATAATAACCTTCGAAAAAATATTATTGTGAACATTGTTAAACTCCAGGTCTATCGATATTTGCTCATACATTATTACTTAATTTTATAGATAAAAAAATATGAAACTATCGTCAAATATTAAATTATGGTCATGGTCTAACGTTTTTTTTTTGAAAATTTTTAATAAACAACAGACTCATTTAGGGGTGTCCAAAAACTGATTTAACCAATAAACTGAACCAAACAAAATGTTATTAGTTTATCAATATTGGGTTATTTGGCTAATAATTTTTAAATGGTTTTTTGTAATTTTTTTTATTAGACTATCAGTTCGATTTTCGGTTCTAAGAGTTTAGTTAATTGTTAAACCGATAACCCAATAAGATTACACTAAAATTATCTTTTTTATTCCTAATTATAAAATAGTGACTTTAGATTTTAAATACAAACTTTATTTTCTTTTGCATTTTATAGTTATTAGACTTAGTGTCTCTATTTTCTTTCTGAAGTAGTTGGCTTGATGGGGTTATATCCATCCGTGTAAATTAATTTTTTTTGAGAGATTGCTATCGTGCTACTGCACCAAAGTTTGCTACTTAATTAGAAAGAACATAACTTTATTTTAGCAATAACTTATTTTAATTTGTTTCAGCTTATAATTCGTGAAAACTTTTATGCATGAAAGTAGTGTATGTATGAAGTTATGAACAAATAAAAACAAGAGAAAGAAAAAAATTAGAGGATCATTTTCTCATCGGTGAAATCGAAAACCGAATTGTTAAGGATCAAAAATCGATTAACCGAAAACTGATAATGAATATCTTATTTGGTTATCACGGTTTAACATATTTACAAATCGAAAGTCGATAATACACATAATCGAATGGAACCGATCGATAAGCACACCTAGTCTCATTATCCATCGATGAAAATTGACATAAAAAATATAAACATAGACCATCCTTATGGAAATTAAAAAATAATAACAACAATAATATATTCAATATAGTCTAATAAAGTGAGATTAGAGTGTACGCAAATCTTATTCTTATCTTATAAATAAAAAAATTATTTTTGATATATCGACGACAAAAAAATCAAAAAATAAAAATAAAAAAAACTTCCACTCAACAAAATTAATTTTAAGACATTCCTACTACTTAATTTCTTGCCAATTCATCAATTTAAAACCATCATTTCTTAGGAAAAATCAAATAGGAACAAATATATATATAAAGTGGTAGGGGTACCCCTTCTTCAATACTTCAAAATATATATATATATATATATATATATATATATATATATATATATATATATATATATATATATATATATATATATATATATATTTTAAAGTCTTGAAGAAGGGGTACCCCTACCACTTTATTTTCTTGAGCTTCTTTTGGGTCGTTTTCCCACATCGATCGATCGTACGTATATTTCTCAACTTATCTCCTAGGCACGTTTCTCGGTGTCTTTATTAGTCGTGTGGGACGGCTCGAACACACATAGAGGTCATTTTAATTACTCTTTCTGTCTCGAAATATTTCGATTTAGTTCATTTCACGATCATTAAGATTAGTAATAGATACTTTTTTTGTTTCCTTTTAGTTATCGCATTTCGCTTTTTTGAGAGTCAATTTGACTAATTTTCAAAGCTAAATTAAATTAGATTAATTCAATTTTTAAAATTAAAATTTGGATATTCAAAAAAATTACTATTCGAAAAGTATTATAAATTATAATTTTTTTATCATAGCAATATAATCAAAATTCATATTGTTTGACTCTCAAAAAAAAATTATGACCAGTATGTTGGAACGGTGGAAGTACAAGGTATAGTTTACAAAGTTAACTACCTCTTTTTATTAGATATCTTTTGAGAATTGAACGCTATGAAAAAGAGTTAGTTCATTAACATAAAGGCATAGTTGGAAACAATATTATTTTGTCTTAAATTTCTAAAGGGACATTTATTTTAGGACTTTTCTTTTTTGGTTAAAGCGACACTTAATTTTTTATATATAAATTTTTTTAAACGGGATTAAAATTTAAATGGTGACACTGAAAAATCTTACTCTCTCCGTTTCAATTTGTTTGTTTTTGTTTGTTTTATAAAAAAATGTCTCCTTTTTTTTTAACAATTCTTTAAAAATTTTTCACGTAACATGTTAGACTAGAAGATTAAATAATATTTTAATATATTTTACATATTTTTAATTTAAAATCACGACATTATGCACTAAATGAAAATCAGACAAATAAATTGAACGAGAGTATTTGTGCAAATCACCCTAAAGTAAGGACTACAAAAACTTGGTACTACAATGCAATAGAAGCCTAATTTATTTTTATAGTACTCCAAAGAACAAAAACTCTAGAACTAATTAAACATAACAACCAAACATATATATAACACAAACTTTTAAACCTAGGAATTACATTTAGAAAAAAAAATAAAAACTAGAGCACACTGATTTAACACAACTAAAAAAAAAGCAACTGGTACACTAAAGATTTTGCTACGCGCAGGATTCGAGAAAAGGCCAGACCATTAAAGTCTCTCTTGTCTGCAGTTTTACCTTATATTTCTGCAAGAGGCTGTATTCACGGCTTGACATCAACAACTTTACCAATTATGTTACGGAAAGATTTTTTGAGTGAGAGTGGATTTCAAAGCGGTATAAACAGCATTCCATCCAGCTTCAGTAGGGTGAACTCTATCCCAAAAAAATGCAGATTTTGGATCATTACAGACTGTGTACATCTTTTCACCTTTCTCATTCATACTTCCACACGAATATTCATGACTTATTCCCATACAACATGGCCTCAATGGCGTCTCGAATCTCGTACTTCCTGCATTTAACAATATCATATCGAACTTAAATTAAATTAAAGTACTTTATTATTCAATATAATATATTTTTCGATGAAACAGTATCAAGAATGATATATATATGTACCTGGCACACCTTTACGCTCCAACACAGTGGTGAAAGAACTAAAAAGATCGAGAATCATAAAAGTTGAACCCATAGTTTCATTGTTCAATTTTTCCACAGCTTGTTGCAATAGTGAATTGTGAAAATCCACAGCAATATTCTCAGTTGCATTGCATTGTTGAAATGAATTGAAAATTGTGCTTTGTGGTAGACATCCTAAAGGTTCCAATGCTGTCACTGCTATTTTTTTTGCACCCAATTGGTTCACTCTTCTCATGTTTACAGCTAGTTGATTTACCACACTTGTTATGAAGGCAGGAAGATCCTACACACACACACAAAAAAAAAAAAAAAAAACACACCATCACATGTATGTATATAAACATGTGTTGCTCGGACTTTTTCAAAAAATGCACTATTTTCTAGAGGATTTGACATGCGTAACTATGACTTTTGTAAGAGTTCGAACAACATATATGGTATACTACGCGCATATTATTATAACATCACAGTTACAGAAAATTTATGTTGTTTTGACTCTCGAAAAATATGTTGTCGCACCACTCGTGTAAGATTATTTTTGAAGGATCTGACACATGTACGACGATATTATTGAAGAGTCTGAGCAACATATAGCATAAATGCATATATATTATAACATCACATGTACAAAAAAATTTATATTGCTAGGAGATCTCCATAAATGTTGGTGCATCGGTATAAGTACTCTAAAAATATACTATTATTTGGAAGATCAAACACGTATGCGACGAAATTTTTAAAGAGTCCGAAAAATATAATATATAATTCTTATTTAAAATTCATTACAGGATATGAACTACCAAATACCATATTGTTTAGTTCGATGTTTTCGTTCTACGCAATACATACTTTTATTTCATATCACATATTTGTTATTTTCCATCAATACATGTATCGAGTAATTTTATTCACCAAATTTTAGACTAATGAGAAGAAATTAGTAGTAATTTTTGTCTCACCTAAAGTTTGAACAACGATTTTAAAGTTTTCACTCAGTTCATTGACCATTACGGTCAGATATTTATATGTGGGGCGGATTTTGAATAGCATAAATATAAATTCATTTGAACCCATAACTTTTAAGTTTTAACTTAGACCTAAATATATCTACGTAAAATTTACTAAAATTACATAAAATATTAAACTATGAAAGTGACAATTTCTGTGGTTAGAACCCGAGTCCTGTACCCAAATATTATAGATTACCTACGTCACACCCCACGTAAGTGCGACCCTTTCTCGAATTCTTGTAATGAATTCAGCTAGTTTATAGTACTGTCGTAGGTGTAGGCCTAATATATAATTTATTTTCAAATGAAATTGTTCACAAAAATCCAAGAGAAGTAGGTTGGTCAACTTCTAAATTCTTCTCCTAGTGTCAGTATTCCATTTAATATACAAAGAGGCCCTTCTATTATTCTAAATATCAATTGTTCACTGTACATTTCAGTTCAAGGACTATAGTACTACTTTGACATTTTATCTCGATTCAAGAGTTTATAATCATATAGTCAAACTTGGACTCATAATTTATGGATATGATATGTTACTATCATATTTCAAAATTTTAGGTGATATATAAATTGATACGGAGAGCGTTGTCTAAAGTCGGTATATTGTCAAGGTATTGGGTGTAAGAGTAAGGTTGCAACATGTTAGGTGTGTGTTACGAGTTTAAATTTTATTGGAGATGAAAAAAAATTATTTAGATGGAGAAAGGTAGATCAGAGGAGATTTTTAAGTTCGAACTTTTCTCAAACACACACACACAAAAAAAAATAATTGAGACCTCAGAAGAAGATGCGTGTGTTTGAAAACATAATATATTAAGTAAAAAGTATGGTATATTTAACAAATTAAAGGTTTAAAGTTTAGATGAGATGGTTACGCAATTTAAAGGTTATCAAGGAGATTAAAAAAATGTTATCTCTGTTGTAATGTCTACGAAGGACAGACTGATGAGAACAGGTCAAAGAGAAAAACTAATAGACTTTTAAGTTAGCATGACAAGTTTCTGAAGAAGAAAATCACGTGATATCTTAAACAAATTATCACAAGTTCACATGATACATGCGTTTTTAAATTTGATAATAATATCATAAGACCAATTGAATCTAATCAAATAATACGTGTTATGAGCTTGGACATCATTGTCTCAACTAGACCACAAATTTTAATTTTGATTTCTTTTGTTGTTTCTTGGTTTGGCACACCAGCATTGAATCCAAGAGCATAATTTTCACAAGGAAAAAGGTGTGTGTCACCCTAATAATGATAGCCAAGACAAAAGAATTTTTTTTTTTTATTCTTCTAATGCATTTTTATGGTTAGCAATGATCCACCGAATATAAACTATTTTAGTAAGGCCCAGTATATAATTTGTACCATATGAAAATTTTACATAAAATCCAAGAGAAGTAGGTTGCTGGTGTCAGCACTCATTATTATACAAAATGCCCTTCTTTTTATTGGTTTTTTATTCGATATTTATATTGAAATTTGAGTAAATTTAAATTCACATATTATATGTCTTAGGATTCAAACCTAAAATCTCTAATTAACATAGAAAGAATTTCTATTATCTCACCACATTCTATATTGATTACCAGATGCCCTTCTATTGCAAGGTTCAACAAATAAAGCACTACATACTTTCATTTAATCCATAATTATTTGGTATTTGGAATTTATTACTTTCTTTTATTTGGGGTTGAGCCAGGTAAGACTAAGGGATTCATCCAGAACCTTTTTATGTGAAACATTACACTATTTATACATGATTAAAATTATTTTTTATGTATATATAGTGGATGTTGAACCTCTTTTGACTTATTCGTGTATTTACTTCTTCATATTTGAACTCCCTTAATTAAAAACCTGGCTCCACCACTATTTCTGTCCCACCGCACCCTTGGTGGTAATATCAAATGAGTTTAAGTTATATACAACCATTTATAAAATATATATAATCAGGTCGCTCAAAGAATATATATACAGACATAAATCTCCTTAAAATGTGAGATCGATCTTTTACTAACTAGACAATTTCTTTCGATATGTCTAAGTTTTGATGGACAGAGTTACGTTATTAACTCATACTGATGAAAAATAGTAGGTATATATCCTATAAAATTTATAGGCGTAAGCTGATTCGATCACCACAGTTATATATATATAAAAAATTATAGTAAAGTACCTGAGCTGTGCCACCCTTAGCAAGATAAGCACCATAGTCATTTCCAGCAAGAGAGAGCAAGAACAATGAAGATTGAACAATATCTGCCTTTGTATACACTGAATCAGCCATCAATTTTGTGAAGAAATCAATTTGAGTTGTCATGTTTGGCTCTGGTACTAAAGTATTAAAAACACCAGTTCCTCCATAGGCAAAATTTACTCCATATCTTAGCCTGTTTGTTGCATATTTCATCCATCTATATGGTACTGGTGATTTCACTCCCAAGAATTTTGCTGGTTTTTTTTTTTTCATGTCAAAAAGTGAGGGTTAGTATATTAGTAACACATTATCAGGTCATTCAAAAGATATTTACACGTAATCATTAAATAAAAAGTGAAATTTGTAATTATGAAAGTAAAATAAGTTATAAAAAATGATCTGACAGTGTAAATATTATTACGTAATTGGTAAATATATATATTAGTTAAACTTGCTCGCACTTAAGGGGGTAAACTAGTTGTCAATTATGTTGCCTAGACTCTTCAAATACACTTTCGGGTGCGTGTCGTAGGATATTTTTAAAAAGATTCAATATGAATGTGGTAACATTTTAGAGAGTCCGAGCAACATAGATAGTCTATGAAGTATATCAAGAATCATGAGATATCAAGTTCAAATTGATCTCAAGCAAAAGCAAAGCCGGGATTTCAAATTTATAGGTTCAAAATTATTATTTATTCTCTTTTTTAAAGTTAAATTCTTAATTTTTTCTCATCTATTATATCTTGATAAATATAATTATCCCACATCTATATTAATAAAAAATATATACTAAATATTTTATAAAATTAATCGAGATGCCTCCGTCAAGACTCAAGATTATGATGAGCTGTTATTAGAATAAATAAATCATAGAAAGTGGACAAACAAAGTGCAATGAACAAGTGAGAGATAATAATGACAGTGAAAGAACTAAAACAAACTCAGTTTAGCACTAATTAATCTTTTCATAGCGTCACACTTTCAAGAAAAAAAAAAAAAAGTACTTTAAAAACTCTTTCTAATATGAGATTTCTACGTAAACAGTCAAACAGATTTACTATTTATTTTTTTTAATCATACATATAAATTATATATCGATTATATATGACTTTACATATATTATATAAATATTATATATTTATTAATTATTTTTAATTTAAATTATTGGATAAACAGATATTTAAGTTAATTTCTTTTTAATTTTTTATAGAGAAAATTAATAAAAGTAATTATGGTGCACTGACAAAAGATTGATGCAGAAAAAGAGAAAAAAGAAACAAAAGTTTCTGAATAATGCAACATGTCATGCCCCAGCAAAAAAGCATACAAGAAAAAAAGTAATTAAGTCACTAGCAACCCACTATGGAAAAAAATAAAAATAGAAATAGAAAAATAAATTGTTAATATAAACCAAAAGTTGAAAGACAGATAAAAAGATAAAGTGAATATAATGATGAAAAAGAATAACATGGGGAGAAGGAAAAAAGAAAAGTTCAGCTAGGCTGGGACTAGAATATACAACACATTAAAGAATGTAAATATATACTTTTTTGTCTTATATTTTTCTCTCGCTCGATATTTGATATTTCGCTTGATTACATTAAATTCATATATTATAAAATTTATTTATAAAAATATTAATTTTAATAAAAAAAATTTATTCTTAAAATTCAATTCAAGAATATAACTCCGGTATTATATTACTAATAATAATTTTAATTTATATACCATAGTTAAATAATAGGGATTTCTTTATATAAAAGTATTGTTTAACATTGATTTGACTATAAATTATACTTACTTTCTCCGTTTTAATTTGATTATTTGATTTTGATTTGATATGAAATATTTAAAAAAACACATTTTTAAATTTTATGATCTTATATAAAGATTTGTAGAATATATTAAAATACTCTAATTTTATGGTATTAAACATGTCATTTGAAATATTAGAATTAAAGAGTTTGACAAAAAAATATTCTTTATTAAAGAGATTTAAAAAAAAAGTGAGACGAAAAAATCGAAACGAAAAGAATGGTATTTTTATCACACTGAACTTCTCTATTGCTATCTAGATAATCACCTTCTATGTAATTTATTCAGTAGGTATCCAAAAGATAACAAACTGATAGAGGGAATCCATTAATAGAATGTACCTAAGTAATCAGTGAGAACACGGCCATCGGAAAACCTGCCGGAGGGCTTGCCGGGAAAAGTGACACCATAAGGTTGTTTCCAAGAATTAGCCACTGATTTCCTGTTATTCCCTGTATCAGCATATGAATCCCCAAATACAAACAGTTTTGTTGGTTTAAATCCATAAATTTGATGCTTTCTTTGGCCATTTTTGTAACTTTTCTGGTTTTTGTGGCCATGCTGGTAATGATGGTGAATTGAACCTTCAACTTGAACACCCCATAAAAATCCTGTAAACATATATGTATATAGTTTAAATTTTATGCATTGACAATAAAAAAATAATAATAATAATTACATAGATCATGTATAATGTAATTACACCTAAAGTACATGTTAAACTGCACTGATAATCAATAGCTAGTTGAACACCTTTTATCGCTAAATTATTTTGTATATTGGTCACAAAATAAATTTAAATCTTGTACCTTCGATGAAATTCTTAATTTCGCCACTGATAACGTAAAAAGAAAAATTTCTAGTACCACGAGATATAACTTAAGGGATCAAGTTTATTCCCAAGAGCAGCAAAATATGTAACAATAACATACTCAATGTAATCTCATAAATGTATGAGTAGAATTAGAACTAAGTAATAACAAGTGAATGATAAAGAAAATTAAAGGAGGTGATAAGATTTCAGAAAAAATGTGAAGTAAATAAGATTAAAATAAAATGGATATATATATACACATATATACACATACATACCTGTGATGAAGATAAAGAAGAAAATGAAGAAGTTAGAGAGCTTCATGGAAGTGGAGAGGAGAGTTTTGTTTTGAAGGGGAAATTTGGGGAAAGAAGAATAGTGAGATTCTCCTGTATTTATAGATATGATAAATAAGGAATAGGGAACCATCAAAGGTTGCGGTTGCTGTGGAGTGATAAATTCTTATTTTTTCTTAATTAAAAGTCTCAGACTGTTGTCTCTGGTAGGAAGCGTTTTATTCTCAAAGGTCAAACTTATTAAGACTCACAATAGACATTGAACGCTGGACCAAAATCGAAAAAAAAAGTATTTGGGGGGTAGGGGGGCATTGGTGGAGCATAATTTGGTCTTTTTGCCAATGGGAAACCAAAAGAAAAAGGGGGTGGGGGTGGGGGTGGGGGATGGGGTTTATTATTGACTGGTGAAGTATAATTTGTTCTTTTACCAAATCAACTATAATATAAAAAGACCATTTTGTAGATGCCACAAGTTCATGGAAGGGGTCTTTTGGGAAATTAACTATATTGCAAAAGATGGGACATATATTATTTTCTACAACAATATTTTAAAATTTATTATTTAGAGAATTATATATCTTTGTTTTTCTTTTTCTAATTGCAATATTATTCGGATCAATTTGCATTGCACGCATGTCAATTATAGCCAAACTTTTCTATAATAATGTTATTTGTTTCGATATTTTCTTGCCGCTATAACGAAATCTTATTGTAGAAAATAATATAATATAATATAAATTGAAAGATCGTTTCATAGAATAAGACTGTTATAATGAAATGTTATTTGTAGAGGATGACTACTACAAAAAGATCTAACTGAATTTTATAAAAAATACTTGTTATCTTCTACCAATAAGGGTAATAATATTTAATTTTTAATCAATATGAAAAAATTAAAAAGCATTTATTTTTCTCATGCTCAGATGCGCAGATGAACGTTTCTAATCGAGGGTCTATGCACAAAGTATTTACACAATCAGATTACTTATAAAGTAATTGCATGTAAGTTTAGTGGATAACATTAATTGAAAATATATAATAAATGATAAATAAGCACATTATAACATATTAAATTACAGTAATGATATATTAAATAATTGTATTGTCACCAATGACTGGGCCAATTTGGGCTGAAATTAATTGCCCCAATGGATGTTATGGAAGTAGGCTTAAGTGCTTCAGGCCCAAATGACATATCAAAGTGGTCCAATGCAGATGTATTTGGGTGCTCTAAAAAAGCTCATTTGCAAAGTAAACTTCAATATATAGCAACAAAAGTTTCACAACTTTATACATATTCTTGAATGGAGTAATTTTGATAACCAGACTAGGGAAAATAGACATCATTTGCAACTCAATTTAAAATTCAATGTATAGTCAAAAAGATTTTGATTTCGAATCAAGAAATAAAGGACTTTCTGATAGGAAGCGATTTCTCCTTCTTCCTTTGATGCAATCTATACGATACGAATCTGAATTAGTTATACCAATAAAGTTTAATTATCAGATCGGTTGCAGCAACACAATTGCACGACTTTCTAACTATTCTTGAAATGAGTAATCTTGATAACCAACCAAGGAAATTAAACATCGTTTGCAAATCAATGTCGATTTCAATATAGAGTCAAAAAAGGTCACAGTTTTCGAGTTCTAGGAATGAAGAAATTCTTGATAGGGAGTGATTTCCCCTTTCAAGCGACCTATACAATATAAATCTGAATTAATCAGATCAGTAGATTTCAAATACCAAATTGATTGTTGTAGCAACACTATTGCACCTTTCTTGTGCTAGAACTTTAGCTCGGAAACACAAAAGTACTGTACGCACTTTTTTGAAAAGATCGGGCTTGGAATTATTGGAAGAATTGGTGTATCATAAGGGATTTGCCTTTTCTATTGATTCCTGCGGATTGGATCAAAAACAATTCTTGAATGAAACTTTCTAACTATTCTTTAGCCCATGAATTTCTCAAAATTTGATTGACCATCTACGTTCGGCTCTAAATTTTGGCTGTGCCCAGCCTACAAGGTCTGGTGATGAGCGCTCTATCAATTTTTTACGTCGGCATCACTATTTTTTTTTATATAAATAAGAATTTACCATTTTCAAGATTTTCGGTATGTGTTAACCCATGAATTTCTCGAGATTTGATTTACCGTCTCCATTCGGCCCTAAATTTTGGCTCCGCCCAGCCTATAAGGCCTGGTGACGAGTGCTCTATCAATTTTTTTGGCCGGCATCACTATTTTTTGCATAAATGAGAATTTACGATTTTCAAAATTTTCGGTGTGATTGACCATCTCGAGATTTGATTGACCATCTTTGTTCGGCCCCAATTTTTGGTTGTGCCCAGCCTATAAGGCCTGGTGACGAGCGTTCTAACAACTTTTTGGCCAGCATTACTATTTTTTGCATAAATGAGAATTTACAATTTTAAGATTTTTGATGTGCGTTAGCCCATGGATTTCTCAAGATTTGATTGATCGTCTCCGTTCGGCCCCAAATTTTGGCTGTGCCCATCCTACAAGGCCTGGAGACGAGCGTTCTATCATTTTTTTTTTGCGTAAATGAGAATTTACAATTTTCATGATTTTCAATGTGTGTTAGCCCATGGATTTCTCGAGATTTGATTGACCGTCTCCGTTCAACTCCAAATTTTAGTTGTGCCCAGCCTACAACTCCTGGTGACGAATGCTCTATCAATTTTTTGGCCGACATCACTATTTTTTTTGCATAAATTAGAGTTTATGATTTTCAAGATTTTCGGTGTGTGTTAGCCCATGGATTTCTCGAGATTTGATTGATCGTCTCCGTTTGGTCCAAATTTTGGCTGTGCCCAACCTATAAGTCCTGGTGACGAGCGCTCTATCAATTTTTTTGGCCGACATCACTATTTGTTGCATAAATGAGAATTTACGATTTTCAAGATTTTCAATGTGTGTTAACCCATGGATATCACGAGATTTGATTGACCGTCTCTGTTAGGCCCCAAATTTTGGCTGTGCCCAGCCTACAAAGCCTGTTAACCAATGCTCTATTAATTTTTTTAGCCATCATTACTATTTTTTGCATAAATGAGAATTGATGATTTTCAAGATTTTCGGTGTGTGTTAGCCCATGGATTTATCGAGATTTGATTGACTGTCTCCGTTTCTTAAATTTTGGTTGTGCCCAGCCTACAAAGCTTGATGACGAACACTCTATCAATTTTTTTGGCTGGCATCACTATTTTTTGCTTAAATGAGAATTTATGATTTTCAAGATTTTTGGTGTGTGTTAGCCATGGATTTCATGAGATTTGATTGACCGTCTCAGTTCGACCTCAAATTTTGGTTGTGCCTAGCCATAAGGCCTAGTGACGAACGCTCTGTCAATTTTTTTGGCCGGCATCGCTATGTTTTGTGTATAAATGAGAATTTACTATTTTCATAATTTTCGGTGTGTGTTAGCACATGAATTTCTCGAGATTTGATGGACCATCTCCGTTCAGCCCCCAATTTTAGTTGTGCCCAGCCTATAAGGCCTGGTGATAAGCGATCTGTCAATTTTTATAGCTGGCATCACTATTTTTTGCATGAATGAGAATTTACGATTTTCAAGATTTTCGGTGTGCATTAACCCATGAATTTCTCGAGATTTGATTGACTGTCTCCGTTCAGTCTAAATTTTGGCTGTGCCCAGCCTATAAGGTCTAGTGATGAGCACTCTATATTGGTCGGGATCACTATTTTTTGCATTAATGAGAATTTACGATTTTCATGATTTTCGTGTATGTTGGCCCATGGATTTTTTGAGATTTGATTGACCATCTCTGTTCGGCTCCAAATTTTGACTGGTCCCAGCCTACAAGGCTAGGTGACGAGCGTTCTATCAATTCTTTTGGCCGGCATAACTATTTTTTGCATAAATAAGAAATTTACAATTTTCAAGAATTTTGTTATGTATTAGTCCATTGATTTCTCGAGATTTAATTGATCGTCTCTGTTTGGTCCTAAATTTTGGTTGTGCCCACCCAGCCTATAAGGCTTGGTGACGAGCGTTTTATCAATTTTTTTAGTCAGCATCATTATTTTTTGCATAAATGAGAATTTATGATTTTCAAGATTTTTGGTATGTGTTAGCCCATGGATTTCTCAAAATTTGATTAACCGTCTACGTTCAGCCCTAAATTTTGATTGTGACAAGCCTACAAGGCCTATTGACGAGCGCTCTATCAATTGTTTTGGCCGACATCACTGTTTATTACATAAATAAGAATATACAATTTTTAGAATTTCGGTGTGTGTTAGCCCATGGATTTCTCGAGATTTGATTGATCGTCTACGTCCGACCCTAAATTTTGGTTGTACCCAGCCTATAATGCCTGGTGAACTAGCGCTCTATTAAATTTTTTGTCCGGCATTATTATTTTTTGGCATAAATGAGAATTTATGATTTTCAAGAATTTCAGTGCGTGTTAGCCCACGAATTTCTCGAGATTTGATTGTCCGTCTCCGTTCGGCCCCAAATTTTGGTTGTGCTCATCCTACAAAGCCTGGTGACGAGCGTTCTATCAATATGTTTGGTCGTCACCACTATTTGTTGCATAAATGAGAATTTACAATTTTCAAGATTTTCGATGTGTGTTAGCCCATGAATTTCTCGAGATTTGATTGACTGTCTCCATTCGGCCCCAAATTTTGGCTGGGCACATCCTAGAAGGCCTGGCGATGAATGCTCTATCAATTTTTTTGCTGGCATCACTATTTTTTGCATAAATGAGAATTTATGATTTTCAAGATTTTCGGTGTGTGTTAGCCCATGAATTTCTCAAGATTTGATTAACTGTCTCTGCTAAGCCTCAAATTTTGACTGTGCCCGATCTACGAGGCCTAGTGACGGTCGCGCTATCAATTTTTTTGACCTGCATCACTATTTTTTTTGCATAAATGAGAATTTACGATTTTCAAGATTGTTGGTGTGTTATAGCCCATGGATTTCATGAGATTTGATTAACCATCTCCGTTCGGCCTAAATTTTAGCTGTACCCAGCGTACAAGTCCTGGTGACGAGTGCTCTATTAATTTTTTTGGCCGGCATCACTATTTTTTTCATAAATGAGAATTAGATAATCAAGATTTTTAGTGTGTTAACCAATGGATTTCTCGAGATTTGATTGACCGCTTCTGTTTGGTCCAAATTTTTGTTGTGCCTAGACCAAAAGGTTTGTTGACGAGCGCTCTATTAATTTATTTGGTCGGCATCACTATTTTTTGCATAAGTGAGAATTTATAATTTTCAATATTTTCAGTGTGCGTTAGCCCATGAATTTTTTGAGATTTCATTGACCGTCTCCGTTCGTCCACAAATTTTGGTTGTGCCCAGCCTATAAGACCTGGTGACGAGCGCTCTATCAATTTTTTTGACCGGCATCAATATTTTTTGCATAAATAATAATTTACGATTTTCAAGATTTTTGGTGTGTTAGCCCATGGATTTCTCAAGATTTGATTGATCGTCTTCGTTCGATCCCAAATTTTGGCTGTGCCCAGCCTACAAGGCCTGGTGACGAGTGTTGTATCAATTTTTTTGACCAACATCACTATTTTTTGCATAAATGAGAATTTACGATTTTTAAGATTTTCGGTGTGCGTTAGCCCATGGATTTCTCAAGATTTGATTGACCGTCTTCGTTAGGCCCCAAATTTTGGCTGTACCTAGCCTATAAGGCCTGATGACGAGTGCTCTATCAATTTTTTTAACCGGCATCACTATTTTTTGCATAAATAAGAATTTACGATTTTCAATATTTTCAGTTTGCATTAGCCCGTGGATTTCTCAAGATTTGATTAGTCATCTCCGTTCAGCCTCAAATTTTGGCTATGCCCAGCCTACAAGGCCCGGTGACGAGCGTTCTATCAATTTTTTTGGTCGGCAACACTATTTTTTGCATAAATGAGAATTTATGGTTTTTTAGATTTTTGGTGTGTGTTAGCCCATAGATTTCTCGAGATTTGATTGACCGTCTCGGTTTGGCCCCAAATTTTGACTGTGTCTAGCCTACAAGGCCTGATGACAAGCGTTCTAATAATTTTTTTGGTCGACATCACTATTTTTTGCATAAATAAAAATTTACGATATTCAAAATTTTCAGCGTAGAAATCTGGACAGGAAGACCAGGAAAAACATTATCAGGATCATGAATATGAGGATTCTCTTCAACAATAAAAGGATCTCCATACTTATCACTTATTGTTTGCTAAGTTTCCCCTTTCTCTTACAACATAAATTTCATCACATGGCCTCTTTTCACTTATAGCCATCATCTTGTGCTGCATTTGAACTATGAACAATTCACTCTCATTTAATTCAAACAAGCTGAAAACCAACATTATTGACAAGAACAAAGCACAATACCATGAAATTCTCTCCGCTAATATTATCGATGAATCAAATCGAAACATGGCTACAAGATTAATGTTGTTTGTTTGAGGTTCTTTTCTTGAGATGTTTCTTTTTAGAAATTTTGTAAGAGGATTAGGAGGGGAATTAACTTGATATAGTTGTAGTTATGTGAAAGAAGGGGAGTTGAAAGGTTTTCTTCATGGGGGGAGTTGATAGCAACAAACAAAGGAAGATATTGAAATGTATTATAGATTACTACTTGTTGAATACAAAAATGACATTTTAACTTCTTTTTGTAAGAAAATTATTACGCCATCATCGAGCCCAAAAGGCGCGTACTAGGTGAAGTTACGAATTTGTCATAAAACTATTTCACTTTCCTCTCCCGTTCAATTATGGGATTCGACTAAGGTGTCATGTGCACTTCTTCGTCAGAAACTTGACAACCTATAAGTATGTCAGTCTTCTCTATGACCTGCCCTCATCAGTCCGCCCTTCATCATGAAGTCACCATACATGCTCTTTAGGGACTCAACCGTCCTTACTTAGGTTTGCTCCACCACTATACTGGGGAAGTGTCTGGCTCTAGTACGATATTTATCATAGCCCAAGACCATAGCGCGTATTATCTGCTTTAGCCAACGTGACTCGTGAATTTGTCCTTTGGGTTATTGCCATTATCGAGCTCAAAGGTGTGTGTACTATGTAAACTTGTGTCTCATCGTATAAAGTCCTTTACTTTTCTTTTACATTTCGAATATGAAATTCGGCTAAGGTGTTATGCGCATCCAATCTTACAAGTATAGCCTTTTCTTTGACTCGCCCTATTTTGTATATATAAAAGACCTCTTCCACGCAATAATTTGATCAAAGTTGATCCTATTACAGAAATAGCATCAGAAATTTTACATTCATTAGGTTGATGAATATTGGTGTGAGTTAGTTTTTGTTTGTGTTTTATTACAATATGATTTTATTTTTTCAAAAAAATGAAAAACAGATAACTTTAGGGTTGCTTGGAAGTTTTAGTTACTGAGAAAATTGGTAAAGTAATATTCAACTCTATCCTGAAACTTTGTTTGTTAAATGGAAAATAAAATAAAAAAAGATAACTTATACAGATCAGATGAGTCTTCCTTTTTGTTTAATATTGTACTTCCAATTAAATGAAAGTTTTATATTGTCACTTAAAACTCGTCTCTTAACAAGAAACTTCAACACACTATCCTTCTTCGAATTCGAGACTTCTGATTAAGGGTGAAAAAAATACAAGAACATGGCATCAATCACTACGGGGCGAAAATATTAAAACCAAAAATAAACAAGAATAAAATGAAAGGAAGAATTACTAAATGATACCCTATTTCAGTTTGCCACTTGAATACATACATGAAAAGAATCATGAAAATGACCTCCATTTTATAAGCTCTTTACATATATATTATATATATTTCCCAGAACTGGGATATATTTATTTGGTTTGCAAAGAATGGAGGGAAAATAAGAGTGTAAGAACAATGGCTGTGATGGATGCTGTTAGAAACACAACGTTCGTCGATCTCCAGGAAACGATTCACACGAGGCAGAGACCGATGAATCCAATGGTAATCACGGTTTCATTAACGTTTTCTTTATATAATTCAGAACTTCGTCTACATCAACTGTCCACGCAACTGAAACCGGGGAATAATCTGTCCAAGGGTTGCTCGTATTCCACCTAATATACCAGATGTTAGTTTTATGGAGCCACGAAGAAAATTAGTTCAAATACTCTGAAAGTAGTGCAATTTTGGTGGATCCGACACAGGTGTGACAACATTTTTAGAGAGTTCCGAGCAACATAGCAAATACTTACTTCTTTAGCCCTTGGTCCAACAAGGTGTGCCCAACACAGATGCCCTGTGTCTCAACTCTCACGACGCCCTTCTTGAAGGTGAAGAGTTCAGGCCGAACTAGTGCCACAAAACTAACAGGATCGTGTAGGAAAATTCCTGCAGTGAGGATGGGCGAATAATTATCAATGGTGCCAATCGATAAGAGAGGAATACAAGAGAAATGCAAGAAATTGGTCCACAAACAATACAAGAACAGAAGTTACCATAGACACCATCTGATTTCACATGCCAATCACGGTAAAATTTGCACATGTCGCACAAAAATTTAGCATGTTTCCCTTCAGATTGCTTTAGTTCTTCGAGATCATCATCTAAAAGCAGGGAAGTGTACTCTTAATTGAGAGGTGGACAAAATTATACAATTAAAGGTGCAAATAATAGAAAACTTCGACATTACGAAGTGAACATTCACCTTTCAATTTGACTTGTGTTGTAATGTTGATGCCTACAACATCAATATTTGCCCCTGAAGTAAACACAACATCAGCAGCCTCGGGGTCCCCATATATCTGCTTAGTCAGAAAACTAAGCAAATGAATAGACAGTAAAAATTGGATGATCGAATACAACAAAGACTGATTCTTCGTCTTCCCATGATGAATCGTGAACATGCAAAAAGAGTTTGATCTTATAAACTTGACACAAAGGTGACAGAAAAGAAGAGATACTGACAACATACGAAATGATATATAATTCCAACAAGAATTTATAGTTTTTTTAAATACCCGTAGTGTTCACACAAGTTTGCGTAAGCTTGAACTAATTCCATGGGATACCTCCCACCAGCACATGGACCCGTATTGTACTCAAATAACAAGGAGAACTTAGAGTCTCTAGCACTATTCTTAGATATTAGGGTTCAAATAACTACTAACATTTTCTTATAGTTCTGCATGGTGAATATCAAAGTAAGAAGTTTTTGTACAGACATTTACCAGGTCAAACAACTATTAAAGCATGCTTTCACATTGTAAAATATTGTGAATATTGTATAGTATTTATATAAACCAATGGGAGAAAAATCACCCACATTTGCTTCGGCAGCAGGATTAACATTTCCTAAAGCGAAGAAGGAACCACCAAGTACGACCACTCGCTTCACCTTGCTTGCAAAGGTTGAGTCCCTTTTGACAGCCTAACCAACAGATAACAACAACAAAAAAAATTTAAAGTACAAGGCGAAAAATCAGAAACTTGAAAATCGGAAGTTTTAAGATACTAGTATACTACGTACCAACGCCAAGTTTGTCAATGGTCCCAGTGCAAGTATAGACACTTCACCAGGAAATTCAGAAACTTTTTCCACCAAGAATTCCGATGCAGATTTATCGATTTTCTTAGAATTTGGAGAAGGTAAGAATAAGTTGCCTAAACCATCTGAACCATGAACAAAGTCTGCAACACGTGGTTCCCCTCTCTATAGCAAAAAATAAGATGAAAAGATGAACTGTTAGGTGACAATACGTTGAGAATCATTAATGGAGAAAGGAAATTAAGCATGATCCAAAAAGAATTTTGAGTAAATGGTCAAGCAAACAGTGATTATACAGGATATGATGTGCATATAAAAACAGTCGCTTATTTTCCTAAATCAAAGGGAATAAAAGAGCACTGGAGAACTTCGCAATGTGCTTCATGAAACCAAAAGCAATCATCATCTTTTCTCTTTAATCTATTCTAATATATGTCTACACAGTAGGAAAATGTTTAGAAATTAGCTCCAGGTTAGGTATCTTCACAGTGATGCTGCAATCACATGTCTCTTTCCATTTATTTCTTGTTATTTGGAATAGTATGTGAGATTGCAAAGAGAACAAATTGTTACTATTAGAAGGAATATCTGGTAAAAGTAAGAACAAAATTACCTTCAGAGGTTCAGGGCTACCCTCCGCCACGGGAACATCTGGATATCCTGCAGCTTCACACTATCATTTTGCAAATTAAGTTAAAGAAGTAATTGATCAAGAACTTGATCCACAAATTGTAAACACGATATATAGAAAGGAAAAAAATCTACCAAAAGTAAATAAAATACCAAAAAGAAAAAAAAGCATACCAAAAGTAATGCATTCCGGGTAGCATCTTTTGTAGTAACATTGCCAAAGATTGTAGTCAAGCCTATGATCTCAACTTCTGGTGTCTGAAATGCCATTAGAATTGTCATACTGTCATCTAATATCAACAAAAACAAAATCAGCCCCAACGTGACAAATGGAAACCAAATCGAACATGAAGCTCATTGGGAAACACAACTCAGCCTGTTGAAAACTTATTATGAGAGAGATACAGGTCTTTCTTTTTCATTCACTGTCACTATTTATCCCCCATATGTGAGACTATAGAAATGAAAGAATTTCTTGAATTTTTTTCAATCATCACTAAGTATTATACTTGATCTTTTTCTCGGTTGATGAGTCACCAAGTATCATATTAATTCTTGGTAAACTTCATCTTTCATTAAGAAAGTCGATTTACCGGAAAAGAGATTTCAGAACAGAAAGGGCAAACCGTTCCAAACTAAGATAAATTCTAGGCTTCCTACAGACTTCTTGAAGAGGTGACGATTAGCCCATTTTGCAGATTCTGGGTCAACATGAAAGAAGACGGACACACTGGGAACATCATCAACCCTGCTCTTTAGGGAAAAGAAGGAAATCAAACATTCAAGCGAAAAAATCCTGCTGTTACATTAAGTTTTCTCTTCTCGAAGACATCTTTCTATGATCAAAGGACTCTCCTTGAGTTTGCTTCCGGGTTGGTTCCAAAGATTATCTTTTTCTTATTCTAGAGCTTCACATCTCTTATTGATATCCCATCTTGTCTTTTTTGTTATATAATAGCCAACCATCTTTGCTGCTTTTTCTTCCTCACTATTATTTAAGTTCAAAGTTTCCAATACGGAGTCATGTTACATATTGTTCAATAAATGATAGCATGTCCGAGTTAAAAGCTAAAAGTGATGTACTAGGTAAACAAAGTTTTCAGACTAATACTCTACTATAGTACTATAGGTTTTACCTAAGAATTAAAGAAATTACAAAAGACAACTTGTGAAATTTGTCAGAGCAGTAATACAATTTCTTAGGTGCCTATGTGTTAGTACTATCTCCCTATTTCTTTATGAAAGTAACAAAACTTTCCTTGACTAAAAGAAGTCTCACAGTTTATGAAGAAGGATCAGAAAAGATCACATATAAAGTTAATTGCCTACTTTCATAAACTAAAAGTATAGCTAATGTGGGATGACAAAAAAAACTTTATCTCCAAGATTCTCTACACCAGAAAAAACTGAAAGAATTCCAAAATTCACAAATTCCAGAAAAAAGAGAACATCTTCCATGTTCCATCTGATTATTATAATAAAAGAGATGGAAATAGAAATGGACACAATAAAGTAACTTGGACCCTTTTTCGATATCAGAATCTGCCCTTCTCTTGGCACTTTTAACAACAAAAAAGAAGAACCTTCAAGTCTCCTAACAAAGTTGAATCCCAGTAAAAGATACCACATTCCCATAAGAACTCCGAAAACCGTATAAAATTTCCCAAAAAAGTCATCTATTCGTCTGAGAAGCACAAAACCCGATTCCAGTCAAATAAACAATTTAGCTGAAAATTACTGAAACTCTCAACTTTAAATTAATTCATGAAAAACAATCAACAGCCAAATTCAAGAAACTGAAAAAAAAAAATGATGATATGTGCTAAAGTTCCAAACTTTAAACAAAAGGGTAGAATTCTATAACAAAAAAATCATCTATTTGCCCAAGAAAGCAAAACTCAATTCAAACAAACAATTCAGCTGAAAATCACTAAAAATCTCAACTTTAAATTTATCCATGATAAAAGAACACCCAAATTCAATAAACTGAAGAACAAAAAAAATTACCGAAATTTGCTTAAGTTCCCAACTTTAAACAAAAGGGTAGAAGATTTTACCAAAAGGTTATCTATTTGTCTAAGAAAATCATAACCCAATTACCATCAAGTAAAAAAATTACTAAAATTATCAACATTAAACTCATTCATGAAAAACAAACAACACCCAAAATCAAGAAACTGATTAAAAAAATGCTTAAATTTTCTAAAGTTCCCAACTTTAAACAAAAGGGTCATTCTATTTGTCTAACAAAATCAAAACCCAATTACCATCAAATAAACAATTCAGCTAATTACTAAAACTCTCAACATTTAACTCAACAACAACAACATACCAGTGTAGTCACACAAAGTGGAGTCTGTGGGGAGCCTAGGGTGTAGGCAGACCTTACCCCTTCCATAGAAGGAGGGAGATTGTTTTGGATAGACGTTCGGCTCACTCTCAACATTAAACTCATTCATTAAAAACAAATCAACACCCAAATTCAAGAAACTGAAAAAAAATGCCGAAATTTGCTAAAGTTCCCAACTTTAAACAAATTTTTCTTTAGGGTAGAAGAATTTTTACCAATGCCAGGATCAGTGTCAATAATGATCTTTTCACGTTGCTTAGCAAAAGAATTGTTGGGAGCCACCAACCCATCAAGCAAATCACCATCACAAATCGACATCCTTGAAAAAATTTCAAGAATTCAAAAGGGAAATTTTATTGAAGAAAAAAGAAAATTAGGGGAATCTTTGAGACCTAGAAAGACAATGAAATTACAATATAATAACCAAAAAGCTCAAATCATAGAATAAGAAAGAAAGAAAAACAAAGTGGGGATTTATTAATAAGTGAAAAGGATAAGAGTTTGTAAGAGTCAGCTCTGACGATGAGCTGAATTTTTCTAAAAACTCTGCTCCTTTTCTTTTCTTGTTTTTGGTGAGTCAGTTTTTGTGTTTTGTAAGGTTTGCTATGTATGAATATATATGTGTTTTCGGAAAGAAAGTAGATAAGATTATGTGGCTTAGTCCAAGTGGTAAATTTGGTATCCTAATTTGATTCGCATTGTGTTAGCTTTGGGTTTTCCACTTGTCATCCGGGAGACTCAAACGCGAGATCTCATATTAACCTTATAAATGCAAAGACTGTATCCGAAAATTAAAGACAACTCGAAGGCCTCATCTTGATATTATAGCCGCAAAGACGAATTCGGGATTTAAAATTTATGATTCCCGCAACTATTTCAAGTTAATATAACAATAATTGAGTTTACATTGCAGTTTACTCTTATTTTGTGCTGGTATTTAATTTGTGCACACAATAATAATACCTTACAAATGATGTTCAGATGTGATTTTAATTTCTGAAAATATATTTAAAATAATTTTAATAATAATTTACATACAATAATTTACTTCTTGTTAAACTAAGAAAACAAAGAACAACCCATCTATGATGAGGATCTCTAAGGAATTGTAGGTTTATCCATTTCAAGGAATAAACATAACAATTTGTACTAACATTTTGCTACCAACTAAAAGGATATTCTCAAATTACCTCCTAGATAGAGAAACAAGAAAGACGAGTGGAGAGAGTTTTTTGTTTTCTAATTTTTGAAGCGAAACATGACAAGTATTATGAGAAAATAAGGACATTGGTTATTGTAGTATTATAAAGTGGTTGAATAGTATTATAAAGTGGTTGAACATAAATTATTGCACGTTATGGCACATGTATTTGACCTGGAAAATAAATGGAACTTCTGTTAATAATAATTTCACATGCACATGGATTGATACAAGTGACTTTTCAACACCAAACAAAATTGAATAATAAGTGTTCGATTTTATAATACAAAGAGATGTATATCGAAAATTGAGTCATTACAAAAACGCTTACTGTTTGTATTAATCGAACAAACGGAATATTTACATGTGTGAAGTATCACCATAAAACATGACAATATGGAAAATCATAAGTGATATATCACCTTCCCACATTTTCCTCATTTGAAGCTCAGAAAAAAAAGGTAAATTTTCAAAAAAAAATTTCTCTAAATACTGATTCTAAGTTGGGAATTTCAATTTGACATGGCAGTAAAAAGATTTAGTCCACACTTTACTGTGGACTCAGTAAAAAATTCATTAGATCAAATCTTCCTGCTTTTTCTTTTCACCATATAATGCACAGCTTTCATGTCTTGGCATTAGGGGAACCCAAAATACTAGCTGCACTCTTTGCCAAATGGCTTTTCATATTTCCACCAGCTTGTGCTGAGCCCTTTGCATTTGTCATCTCAGCCACGAGAGCCGATTTCTTTATCTGCCAAACGAACCACGACAGGTCAGCAAATAATAGAAACCAGAAACCGCAACATTCAACAATTGACGGATATATGTCAACGGGGCCAAAGGTAGACTTCAGATTAGGGGCTGAAAACCATGTATATGTGTTAAGAAACTCATTAAATATGTACAAAGATTAAGTTGAGAACCTAGTTATAAACCCATAAAGTTCAAATCTTGAATCTCTCTGTTAATGTCACATTCATTATCTTCTCATCTTGAAATAGATACAACCATTTGGGGCTATAAACATATATAGGAACTTTTTGTGGGATAAACAGTCCAAGGTAAAAAATTTAACTTACCGCTGCAATTCTCTCCTTGTGAATGTCACTTGTAAACTGAGAAACCAGAAAAGAAACAATCAGATAACCAGAAGAGATTGGAATAAAGAATACAATCACAAGAAAGTCTAAATAAGTATTGAACTCACCGGCTTCTTGTAGGCTCTGATATCATCCCCGCCAAAACCTGGGAGGTTCATATTCCAATTCCTTTCTGTATCAAATACACTTTAATAGGTTAGGTACTGCATATCGGTGGATCAGTCAGGAATAGAAGGTAACTTACCAAGATGCAGAAGGATGTCCTTCGCTTCCAATGTATTGGATTTTCTATGCTTGGCCAATGAACAGCCAAATGTGGTAATCTGGTCAAGCACAAAGTAGTTAAGGACCAGTACAAAAATGAGGAGCATGCAGTTAACATAGTATTGTCATTTGGCTGGAGCATATACAGGTCCAAAGGGACTCTAATATTAACTTAAACCACCCAAAAAATATAAAAACAAAAATATGTTCAAAGCTCTGATGTTAACATGTAGTGGTGTAGAATGAATGACCAGCTCATAGTAGAGCTCCTACTTTCTAGAAGTGTGAGGAATGATCGGCCTTCCATTTCCTCCACACCGACTTTAAAAGGGGGATCAAGATTCTCTGCATGTTACCAGAACTATATTGTCCAATAAATGCGAGTCTGAATACACAAATCCTACTGGAGCTGATACTGCCTTCCCAAAGATTGTTCTACATGCATAGCTGCATTCACCCTTGTCAAGTTACTAATACTCCCTCTCCCATTAATTTTCTGTCCCTCAACCCACCTCCCCCTTTTTAATTCCTGCCACAACATTTTAGGAGAACCATAAAGTATGGATGTTTATATCAATTTATCTGTCGCATGAATCATCCAGAAAAGATGCATTGAATTTCTGGTAGTCCATAATCAAAAAAGTCATTGTGATTGTTCCAGAAGAAATTATGAGGTGTGTGCCCAATGCTAGACGCAGAGGCGCATAATAGATCCATATAGCGTTAATTAACCCAGAAACTGACAAGGGACGGCTGATTTGAAGAGAGAGATTGCACAATATTCCAATCCCCTCTTCTGTACTCCCTCCTTTAGGTTTGTAGAATCACACATAATATAGCTACAAGAAATGAGCTTCCAATTCGCTTGGCATTTACATAAAATTCCATTTCAAGAAAAGCAAAATATCCAATTGAAAGAGATAAAAGACACTGATCCTCATAGGAAGAATATATCTCATATATAAAACAAGAACTTAAACGACAATCGGAGCAAATCTGAAGTTCTCCTTAAAAGTAAGAACATCTGTTCATTTCCTCCGTTGGAAAAATGAAAACTTTATGTAGAATAATCAGGTCTACGGGCAAATCATATTTACTGCTTCCAAGAATTCATTGTGATACAAAGAAAATCATAGTTCAGTACAAACAGATACCTTGATTCAGGTGGCAATTTCAACCTTTCTTGTACTCATCAGGAAGTAAGCTATAAATGAAAGCACTATACCCTTGAGCTTACCACATTAAGCTGAATGGAATTGCACAACTGAAAAATAATCGCATTATCTATGAAAACGGACTAGCTAGCTTTATCCTATTAAAGATAATGAACTAGCTAGCTCTATCCTATTAAAGATAACAAACTAGCTAGTACTATTAAAGCAAGGCCAAAACTTCAGCCCCACTAGAGTACTTCTGAGAATAAGCTACAATATACCTATCAGATTGCCAAGTGAGATTCCAGAATATAGTAATGTTTCAGTGTGAAACAACTAGAATATGAACTTACAGATTCCACGAATTCCTCTGCTATATCAACGAGGATGTCTTCAACTTCAGCATCCAATTTCTCTGATGGATCAATCTGTCAATGACAGATGCAGGTCAAGGAAATGAATATAAAGGCAAAGAGAATAGACAGACCTGATACCAAAATCAAATAGCAGGAGAGACAAAGAGGACCAAACGTCGAAAGATTTTGTTCATTTTCCAAGTCGACTATGAATGACAAGGCTTCTATTATTATATTTTCAGAATTCAACATGATTGCCCTACTTTTCTTACCAGGCTTGTACACTTTAGGAAGTTTTTTAGGCCAAAAATGAGGGCCAAACAGGAACTCTTACCAAAACATCAACTAGTGATAGCACATTCCCAATGCAGTGACTGATAAAACAAAGTTCTAGCCTGAACAAAGGTCTATGAGATAGTACAAGCATGGGTAGATTCAGTACTTGCAGAGAACTAACAGAAAACAAAAGGTGATTCCTGATTCTTAGGTGAACACCATGAATTATCATTTGGTTCATTCTTTTTCCTTTGCGGTAATTGAGAAATCTCTCGGGCTAGCAGCACACAGTTCGAAACTTAGTGGATAATGGTCCCGCCCCTCTACCCTTCTCCACTTAAATGCCAGACTTTTGTCTGTTGTAGGGTAGAACCCACGACATGTGCTTAACCCACACATCACGAGTTGCACTCATTTGGTTTATTCAAAACCAAACCACATCCTCATAAAAGTCCAGAAACACACTGTTTCTAGTGAAATCTTCTTGTACTTCAGTCAAAAGCTACCATGGACTGCACACCGGAAAATCCACTGCTGAGTGCTGCCTTACACTGAGGCAAATGGCGACTACTCATTCCCTACCAATTTACAGATGATGCATAACTGAGATTAACTTCCTGAATAGCAGTCATATTTACATTATCTACAACAACAACAACCACCCCGTGTAATCGCACAAGTGGGGTCTGGATAATTTTATATTATACTGCTAAACAAAAAGTTCCTAGCATGCCGAATCATGGCCCAGTTGGTTTGGCTACCTAAACTTTCACCTTGTTAGTGGGGGTTCGATTCCGCACCTTGTAATCCCCTATCAAGCTGAAATATCTTACTAAGGAATTTCCTACTTGCCTCTTCAAGAATTAGAGATAGAAAACTTGGAAAGCTACCTATTACTAGGTTTCCTCATCTAACTAATCTCAGCTTGCAAGTTAACAGGATGTAGCTTTACAAGCAACATCACCATTTAGGACGGTATCATATGTTCAATCTTGCCATTGGGCAGCTGAATTCTAACAATATAAGAGCCAATCAACATTACCTAGTGATATAGCACCAAAAAGTGAGACTAATAGAGGGAGAAAGAGTACAGAAAGAGAAGAATAAGAGAGGAAGAGGGGGGAAAACAAGGGAGGAGGGAGGAGGAAGGGGATAAATAGAAAGAGGGCCGTAATATCAATTCAATACATCTGTTATACATTTTTTCCCGCACAAAATGCATGAAGGTCCTAATTATCAAGTAAAGACATCTAAGCAAATAAAAACATTTGAAAGTACTAGAATTAATATCTAACTAAAATGATAAGACTAGACTAAACCATATATCTAAATATAAAGATGAGAATAGATAAAGTCTTTAATAAGACTTTATTCAAACTAAACGATAGGATAAATAAAAAGCAACTGTATCCTTTTTATAATAGCTGCATCATCTAATTTATAGAAATAACTTCTCAATTACTGATAATCTCGTATAGCTGCATTCTCAACACAATGCAAGCAAAAGTATCTCATCCTATCAACTGACATGGAGTTTTTTTTTTCTTTGAGAAGATAACATCAACTGACATGGAGTTTAATAATCTTGGTTCAACACAAATTTCAAAACCACTTATCTCATCCTATCAGCTGACATGGAGTTTAATAATCTTGGTTCAACTCAAATTTCAACACAATGCAAGCAAAAGCATCTCATCCTATCAACAGACATGGAGTTGAACAATCTTGGTTCAACACAATTTCAAAACCACTTATCTCTTGGAACTTCAAGATTAGTACTGATAAGATAACCAACAACAACTACGCCTCATTCCCAAGTCCCAAACACTGATAAGAAAACCAAACAAGCAAAATGCAAATTCGTAATTTATGTGGAAGGTCCTCAAGAACTACATGCAGGATATTAACATTGTGAATGATCCAGCTATGACCTACATGCCAACATAGTGAAGACAGTAAATCCTGAACATATGTTCTCCTTTAAATTCCATCAACCTATACTGGGATACTTATAAAAAATTGGTACATATAGGAATAATTTCAAGAAAAAGGACTCTCTAAATCAGGTAGATCATGAAATATTATCAAAAATTGGAGACGACGAGTTTAACATGTCCAACTGACCTGGGTCACAATCTCCTGGATGCTTCTCTTGCTTAGGATCCTAGTACAAGGATCCCCCATCTCTAAAGTGGTAGCAGCCTTACTAGGAGGTCCTGGCTGGACTGCAGTGGATTGCATCAATGCATGCGATGAAGGCCTCTGCATTCCTAATCCTTGACCCCGGGCAAGTGGTTGATTAGATAATGATTGTTGAATCCTGGATGGAGGCATCTGTTGGCCCAAATGATCTTGGGACTGACTTGAGGTTGACGGTTGTGACTGTTGGGCAGAGGATGTGGTAGAAACAGTATGCTGATGCGGCGAAAGAATATGGGACCTTTGATGCAAAGACTGAGGACTAACTTGAGGTCTCAATGACGGTGTCGGCAAAGGGGGCTTCCCCGGTGCTCCTGAAGACAACCATGGCTGATTCAGGGACTTTGGACTTTGAGAGCTAGCAGTATGTGATTGGGACGAAGGAAATCCCACCGACTGAACTCTCAACATGCCATGGCCTTGAAAATTCTGCAAGGTAAATGAAGAAGAAACAAATAACCTCAATATTTACAGCTAACCTGAACCTAAAAAACCAAATAGTAAAAAGGAAGTACAGAGAAATGATTATCTATGGTAAGGAATTACTAACCTGTGTAGCAGCAGACTGACTACTGATGCTCGTCTGAGGTCTAAGAGAAGAGGGGACAGGTCTCAGTTGCTGAGGAGGAACCCCAGCAGGCCGCATTGGTGAAGTTGAACCAAGCGAACCCATCATTCCCATCCCATGCATTCCTTGTATAGGCTGCCTCACCTACAGAAAACAAGAATCAGTTAATATTCACACACAATGTAAATCAAGAACCCAGGCGTGTGAATGCACACAAAAGTTCGACGTAT
The DNA here is from genome assembly GCA_035772735.1 of Datura wrightii. NCBI lineage: Eukaryota > Viridiplantae > Streptophyta > Magnoliopsida > Solanales > Solanaceae > Datura > Datura wrightii. The sequence continues at coordinate 199,745,491 of JASDFA010000018.1, read as the reverse complement.
GCAAATTCATAACTCAAAGAACCATATTCATAATTCAACAATGATAGACCCAACTACAAAAACCAGAGTGACCAAGATCCAAAATCGCCTAGCAGTTCATGAATTGCATTCTGCTGTCCTAATGCCTATATAAGATACAATAGCGATTCGGAATACTAAATCAAGTAACCTGAATCATTATATGTCTGTCTTACTATTAAGTACTCCCTCTGATCATTTTTGTCCGTCGTTTAAAGTTTTGGCATACCCAGTAAGAAAATCATTAAATAGCACCAATCATTAGGGATATTTGACCAAATATAATAGCATGGTTAATTATCTCCAACACAGCTATGTTAGGCTTCATCCCACCACTGACTATGGTACTTAATATTGCGTCTCCGAAATAAAAAGTAGGTGAACAACGGAGATTGGACTTAGCATGGTAGAATCACAATCCATTGCCTTGTTCCAATTGGCTACACCACCCTTATGCCCTACACATGTTAATGTCTCCATTTTGATTCTCTATTACCCAATAATGTGGAACTATTAATATGGTCAAAGCAAATTGTCTGAATTCTAGCCGTAGCATGGTACCCATCTAATTTTTTGCTAAAGCTAGTTTGCACGCGCCTCAACTATTCAACTAGCTTGTCTGCCTTTGATGGTATTCAGACCTTGATCTTCCATGGCCTTCATATCTGCTTTATCTACCGCTAGGCCACTACCCCCCATGCTCCTCTAATCTTTTTTCAGTAATTTTACTTCTTTAAGCTTCTCCTTTTTAATAGTGAATGATCTTCAGAGCCTACTCCTAGCGGATTAGTTTATAAATTAGACTGCAATTAGCAAACTTTTTGTTGTTCAAGAATTAAAAGTTATCTAGTAGGCTAGAATTGGCATAGAAAACTGCAGTTTCATACATCTAGGAAAAGAATGCAGCCCAATCAAGTAATGAGAAAGGCGAATAATTTAATACCTGTGAGGTAGTTGAGGTGGGCGCAGAATCAGGCAAATTGCGACCTATACCACCGAATTGCTGCCCAAAAGAAGGCGGCGTCAATGAGGAGAAAGAGCTACCAGGGTGATGAGCTGGTACTCCCATCGCCATACCAACTCTAGGGTTTTGCATAGAAACCGAAGAAGACGAAATCGAAGAAGAAGAAGAAGATGATGATGAGTGAGGTGGCGGAGGAGGAGGTGGAGGAGGTAAGGAGAAGTGTTGAAAAGGTGATGGCTGTTGCCATGGCCGGCTAAAGGGTTGTCTTGCTTGAGCATTTTGTGAAGTGGGCGCTAAAGGGTTTTGCAGTTGAGCGGCGGCGGCCGCAGTGATGGTAGTGGTGGTGGTGGTGGTGATAGAGGTGGGTTTAGCAGCTGAGGTTGTGGTAGGGTTTAGGTTTACTGGTTGTGATGCTACTAATGTAGTGGTTGTAGTAGAAGGAAGTTGACTGGTTGCAGCGGAGGAAGAAGCTGGTGGAGCCGGAGATGGTGCTGGAATTTGTTGTTCAGTCGGCTGTGAAATAGATGTCGACGGTGACGGTGACGGCGCCGGCGCCGGCGGTTGACTCTGCTCCATTGGAGTAGATAATTTCTTGATTTCCAAATGATTAATTGAGAGTTTTTTGGGGGAATGATTATATATATAGATGATATATATTGTCATCATTAAGTTTTGTTTTTCTCATTTAAGTGTGATATTCGGCTCAGCTTATACTATCTCCGACCTCGATTAGAATAGCTAACGAGTAGCTTTATTTATCGAATTTCGGACAAATAAAAAGAGATCACTTCGAGTCAGCTTGTACTATCTCCAACCTCAATCAGAACAGCTAACGAGAGTAATTTTATCTATCGAATTTCGGCTAAATCAGTAGTTAGATTTATTACTATTATATTAAGTGAGATGCCAATGTTTTACCATAAAAGAGATGTAATGGGCTAGTTGAGATTTCGTCTCAATTAATGGAAGGTCTTTATGAATTGAATTTTTGGAATAAAGAACTTTTTTGTGGGAAACACTTCATATCTTCTCAAGTAATTTACTTGACACAGATTTGAATTAACATGGAATAAATCAACCTTCCATCATTTTAAGTCGATGCATCTTTTTTAGCCTTTCTTTCTATACTTCCCATCCAACACTAAAATGGCTTTCATGCATCTTGGTTATTGGTGGAGAAAAAAACAAATTTGATCAACCATTAATGAGTAATCCTAATAGACATTGAAAAGGAGGCCAAAAAAACCTATTTACCTTTACAATATTTCGAAAAGGCTAGTGAATTTTGAGTATTACTAATATTTTTAAGAATTAAAAATAAAATTGCACAAGCTTTAGGATGTGTTTAGTATGAAGGATGTGTTTATTTTCCTTCAATTTAAGGAAAATAACTTTCCTACTTTATTTTCTAAAACTTTATTTCAATATCACCAATCGGGACCCAACTTCCGACCCTGATCTAAGATCCGACTCCCAACTAGGGACACGACTCTAGACCTCCACTTGGGATCCAACTTTTAGCCCCGATCTGGGACCGACTCCCAACTAGGGACAAAACTCTCAACCCATAATCTGGACACAACTTCCGACTCTGACCCCAACTAGAGACCAGGCTCCCTACTCGGAACCTGACTCCTGACGACGACCAAGGACCCGATACATGATCTAACCTCAACATAGGACCTGAAGATGACCCAACTCTCAACCCCAACCCAAGATCCGGAATATGACCCAACCTCAACTTGGGACCCAACTCCCGATCATGGCCCGGGATCCAACTCTTGACCTCAAATCGGGACTTGACTTTTGACCCCGACCTAGAACTCAGGGCACGACTCAACTTCAATCTCAGATTCGACTCTCGATGATGACCCTACTCCTGACCCCCATCCAGGATCGAAGACCCGATCTCGACCTTGTCGGGGAAATCGATCTGACTCTGACTCGACATCTGACTTTCGACACCAACACTTATCAGACTACCGACCTCGAGTCCCCGAACCTAATAAGTCAAGGTTAGGGTCAGGGACAGGTCTCGAGTTGAGTTCGAGGTTTGGTCCTGGATCATGAGTCGGGTCTTGGGTTGGGTTGGGAGTCTGGTCTAGGTTCAAGATGGGGCTAGGGTCTTGGATCGGGAGTTAGGTATTAGGTTAAAGTAGAGTCCTGGGTCGTGGTCGGAAGTCTATTATCAGGTCGGGTTCAAGAGTAGGGTGCTGTGTTAGGGTCAGTTCGAGCCCTGAGTCGGGGCTAAGGTCGGGTCCAAGTCCTATGCCAAGAGTCGGGTCTCGGGTTGAGATAGGGGTCCATGTGCGCATTAAAGAGTAGGAGTCCCGGTTCGATATCATAATATTTGCCCATATTATACCTAAATTACTTTTGGGACTATATTTTCTTCTTACTAACCAAATACCAGAAAATAAATAAGAAAATCACTTATTTTTCAAAGAACATTTTCTAAAAAAGACATTTCGTATTCATACCAAACACACCATTAACCTACTTAAAAGTCCCAGCTAAATTACCCAACTATAGTAGCATTGGACATTCAAACTTAATTCATACTGTCGTGGAAAAAATGTCTACAATACATCCTACTTTATACCATGCAACTACTCGTACGCCTGTCTAACTTAATTCCAATGCTTTTGCAAGGCTATTCAAAGTGCTTACTGTCTGGATTGGCAAATTAAGGACCAACGCACAGGATGTAGCTTTTACTCATATTAACAGGATGTAGCTTTTATACATATTTATATTTATAAAATCATTATACATATATAGGCTAAAATTACTTATTTTAACTTTTTATCCCATATTATAGGGTGGATCTCGAAAGAAATATATATATATATATATATATATATATATATATATAAATTGTGAATCAAATTATTAAATCATATATTAATTTTAAATTATGGTAAAAATCATAATCTTCAAATTCTAAATTAACATCTATAAAAGCAGCCCAATATTCAATACACAGTCTCGGCAGTGCGAATTGTAATGGCATGCATATATGTAGGTGATTCCTCCAAATGTACAATTTTCTCGAGATTTGATTGGCCGTCTCCGTTCATCCCCAAATTTTGGCTGTGCGCGGCCTACAAGGCCCGGTGACGAGCGTCCTATCACTTTATTTGATCGACATCACCATTTTTTGCATAAATGAGAATTTACGATTTTCACGATTTTCGATGTGTATTAACCCACTGATTTCTCGATATTTGATTGACTGTTTCCGTTCGGCCTCAAATTTTGATTGTGCGCAGCCTACAAGACGTGGTGATGAGCGCCCAATCAGTTTATTTGATTGGCATCACCATTTTTCGTTAAATGACAATTTATAATTTTTACGATTTTCGGTGTGTGTTAGCCCACGGATTTCTCAAGATTTGATTGACCGTCTCCATTAGGCCCAAATTTTAGCTGTGCGCAACCTACAAGGCCTGGTGACGAGCGTCGTATCACTTTATTTGATCGGCATCACCATTTTTCGCATAAATAAGAATTTATGATCTTCGCGATTTTCGGTGTGTGTGTTAGCCCACGAATTTCTTGAGATTTGATTGACCGTCTCTGTTGGGCCCCAAATTTTGGCTATGGGCAACCTACAAGGCCTGGTGACGAGCGCTCTATCACTTTATTTGATTAGCATCCCCATTTTTTGCATTAATGAAAATTTACGATTTTCAGAATTTTCGGTATGCATTAGTCCATGAATAACAAAGTAAAAACTGTCGAGATGCAAGTGTTTTGATGAGATCTTACACAATGTTGTTAAAACTGTAATATAATTGCCGGAAAAAGAGTTCATTAGTGGCACATTATTTTAATGATCATAAATTTGGGTTGGATTATCCGTTTTACCCGATTTTTTATTTTGTGTATTTTTTCGAGATCGATCAGGACAAACTGCCGCTAGGTGGTTTAATGAAGCCAATTTACTTAAAAATGCCTCTATCGCAGTCATTTAACATTCTTTCCCAATTTTATTAATAATTTTAATTTAATAACTGATACTAACGACCCACCACAACTAACACCATCATTACAAGTAACCATGGTAGGTCAGCACTACCACCACCAATCTCTAGCATTGTCTTTATGATATAAGGATAATCATAGGTGTTTTCTTTCACATTTTCGCTCACTGGACATTGATCGAAGGGCGTTGGGTCTCAGCATAGGTTAGCATGTGTCATCCGATGTCCGTTTTCGTTTGGCCCCAAATTTTTGCTGTGTGCAGCCTACAAGGCCTGGTGACAGGCTCCCTATCACTTTATTTGATCGGCATAACTATTTTTCTCATAAATGAGAATTTACGATTTTCGGTGTATGTTAGCCCACGGATTTCTGGAGATTTGATCGACCGTCTCCGGTTGGCCCCAAATTTTTACTGTGCGCAGCCTATAAGGCCTGGTGACAGGCGCCCTATCACTTTATTTGATCGGCATAACTATTTTTCTCATAAATGAGAATTTACGATTTTCGCGATTTTCGATGTATGTTAGCCCACGGATTTCAGGAGATTTGATCGATCGTCTCCGTTTGGCCCCAAATTTTGGCTGTGCACAGCCTACAAGGCCTGGTGACGATCTCCCTATCATTTCGTTTGATCGGCGTCACTATTTTTCGCATAAATGAGAATTTATGATTTTCGCGATTTTCGGTGTATGTTAGCCCACGAATTTTTGGAGATTTGATCGATCGTCTTCGTTTGGCCTCAAATTTTTGCTGTGCACAGCCTACAAGGCCTAATGACGGGCGCCCTATCACTTTATTTGATCGGTATAACTATTTTTCTCATAAATGAGAATTTATGATTTTCGCGATTTTCGGTGTATGTTAGCCCACGAATTTCTGGAGATTTGATTGACCGTCTCCATTTGGTCCCAAATTTTGTCTGTGCGCAGCCTACAAGGCCTGGTGACAGGCGCCCTATCATTTCGTTTGATCGGCATCACTATTTTTCTCATAAATGAGAATTTATGATTTTTGCGATTTTCAGTGTATGTTAGCCCCGGATTTCTCAAGATTTGATTGACCGTCTCCGTTTGGCCCCAAATTTTGGCTGTGCGCAGCCTACAAGGCCTGGTGACGAGTGCCCTATCATTTTGTTTGATCGGCATCACTATTTTTCGCATAAATGAGAATTTACGATTTTCGCGAATTTCGGTGTATGTTAGCCCACAGATTTCTCGAGATTTGGTGGACCGTCTCCGTTTTGCCCCAAATTTTGGCTGTGTGCAGCCTACAAGGCCTGGTGACGAGCGCCCTATTATTTCATTTGATCGGCGTCACTATTTTTCGCATACATGAGAATTTACGATTTTCGCAATTTTCGGTGTATGTTAGCCCACGAATTTTTGGAGATTTGATCGACCATCTCCGTTTGGCCTCAAATTTTGGTTGTGTGCAGCCTACAAGGCCTGGTGACGAGAGCCCTATCATTTCGTTTGATCGGCATCACTATTTTTCGCATAAATGAGAATTTACTAGTTTCGCGATTTTCGGTGTATGTTAGCCCACGGATTTCTGGAGATTTGGTCGACCGCTCCGGCCCCAAATTTTGGTTGTGCACAGCCTACAAGGCCTGGTGACGAGCGACCTATCATTTCGTTTGATCGGCATCACTATTTTTTGAATAAATGAGAATTAACGATTTTCACGATTTTCGATGTATGTTAGCCCACGGATTTCTCGAGATTTGATCGACCGTCTCCGTTTGGCCCCAAATTTTAGCTGTGTGCAGCCTACAAGGCCTGGTGACGGGCGCCCTATCACTTTATTTGATCGGCATAACTATTTTTCGAATAAAAAAGAATTTATGATTTTCGCGATTTTCGGTGGATGTTAGCTCACGGATTTCTGGAGATTTGATTGACCGTCTCCGTTTGGCCCCAAATTTTGGCTGTGCGCAGCCTACAAGTCTTGGTGACGAGCGCCCTATCATTTCGTTTGATCGGCATCACTATTTTTCACATACATGAGAATTTACGATTTTCACAATTTTCGGTGTGTGTTAGCTCTTTATTCACAAAATAAGAACTGCCGAGATGAAAGTCTTATGATGAGATCTTACATAATGTTGTTAAAACTGTAATATAATCAACGGAAAAAGAGTTCATTAGTGGCACATTATCTTAATGATCATAACTTTGGGCTGGATTATCCGTTTTACATGATTTTTTTTCATTTTGTGTATTTTTTCGAGATCTATCTGGACAAATTGCCGTAAGGCCGTTTGGTGGAGCCAATTTTCCCAAAATATGCCTCTATCGCAGTCATTCAACATATTTCCCAATATGATTGACAATTTTAATTTAAAAACTAGTTTTAACGACCCACCATAACCGACACCACCACGGCAAGCCACCATGGTAGGTCAGCACTACCATCACAAATCTCTAGCATTGTCTTTATAGCATAAGGATAAGCATTGGTTTTCCTTTTAAATTTTCGCTCGCTGGGCATTGATCGATGGGCGTTGGGTCTCGGCATAGGTCAGCATGTGTCATCCGATGTCGGCCGGTCTGTCGACACTGGCATAGTGCGCCTATGTTACTAACTTTCAAATTTTTCAGTGCGTGTTAGCCCACGGATTTCTCGAGATTTGACTGACCGTCTCCATTCGACCTCAAATTTTGGCTGTGCGCAGCCTACAAACCCTGGTGACGAGCGCCCCATCACTTCATAAATGAGAATTTACGATTTTCGTGACTTTTGGTGTGTGTTAGCCCACGAATTTCTCAACATTTTATCGATCGCCTCCGTTTGGCCCCAAAATTTGGCTGTGCGCAGCCTACAAGGCCTGGTGACGAGTACCCTATCATTTCGTTTGATCGGCATCACTATTTTTCACATAAATGAGAATTTACGATTTTCGCGAATTTCGGTGTATGTTAGCCCACGGATTTCTCGAGATTCGGTTGACCGTCTCCGTTTTGCCCCAAATTTTGGCTGTGCGCAGCCTACAAGGCCTGGTGACGAGCGCCCTATTATTTCATTCGATCAGCGTCACTATTTTTCGCATACATGAGAATTTACGATATTAGCGATTTTCGATGTATGTTAGCCCACGAATTTCTGGAGATTTGATCGACCGTCTCCGTTTGACCCCAATTTTTTGTTGTGCGCAGCCTACAAGGCCTGGTGACGGGCGCCCTATCACTTTATCTGATTGGCATAACTATTTTTCTCATAAATGAGAATTTACAATTTTCGCGATTTTCGATGTATGTTAGCCTACAGATTTCTGGAGATTTCATTGACCATCTCCGTTTGGCCCCAAATTTTTGCTTTGCGCAGCCTACAAGGCCTGGTGACGAGCGCCCTATCATTTCGTTTGATCGGCATCACTATTTTTCGCATAAATGAGAATTTACGATTTTTGTGATTTTCGGTGTATGTTAGCCCACAAATTTCTCGAGATTTGATTGACCGTCTCCGTTTGGCACTAAATTTTTGCTATGGGAAGCCTACAAGGCCTGGTGACGGGCGCCCTATCACTTTATTTGATCGGCATCACTATTTTTCGCATAAATGAGAATTTACGATTTTCGCGATTTTCGGTGTATGTTAGCCCACGGATTTCTGGAGATTTTATCGACCGTCTCCGTTTGGCTCAAAATTTTTGCTGTGCGCAGTCTAAAAGGCCTGCTGACGAGCGCCCTATCACTTTATTTGATCGGCATAACTATTTTTCTCATAAATGAGAATTTACAATTTTCGCGATTTTCGGTGTATGTTAGCCCACGAATTTCTGGAGATTTGATTGACCGTCTCCGTTTGGCCCCAAATTTTGGTTGTGCGTAGCCTACAAGGCCTGGTGACGAGCGCCCAATCATTTTGTTCGGTCGACATCACTATTTTTTGCATAAATGAGAATTTACGATTTTCGCGAATTTCGGTGTATGTTAGCCCACGGATTTCTCGAGATTTGGTTGACCGTCTCCGTTTTATCCCGAATTTTGGCTGTACGCAGCCTACAAGGCCTGGTGACGAGTGCCCTATCATTTCGTTTGATTGGCATCACTATTTTTCACATAAATGAGAATTTACGATTTTCGCAATTTTCGGTGTATGTTAGCCCACAGATTTCTGGAGATTTGATCGACCGTCTCCATTTGGCCCCAAATTTTAGCTGTGCGCAGCCTACAAGGCCAGGTGACGAGCGCCTTATCATTTCTTTTGATCGGCATCACAATTTTTCGTATAAATTAGAATTTACGATTTTCGCGATTTTCGGTGATGTTAGCCCACGGATTTCTCGAGATTTGATTGACTGTATTCGTTTGGCCCTAAATTTTTGTTGTGGTAGCCTACAAGGCCTGGTGACGAGCACCCTATCATTTCGTTTGATCGGCATCACTATTTTTCACATAAATGAGAATGTACGATTTTCGCGATTTTTGGTGTATGTTAACCCACAGATTTGTGGAGATTTGATCGACCGTCTCCGTTTGGCCACAAATTTTTGTTGTGCGCAACCTACAAGGCCTGGTGACGGGCACCCTATCACTTTATTTTATCGGCATAACTATTTTTTTGAATAAATGAGAATTTGTGATTTTCGGTGTATGTTGGCCCACGGATTTCTGGAGATTTGATTGACCGTCTCCGTTTGGCCCCAGATTTTTGCTGTGCGCAGCCTACAAGTCCTGGTGACGAGCTCCCTATCATTTCGTTTGATCGGCATCACTATTTCTCTCATAAATGAGAATTTACGATTTTTGCGATTTTCGGTGTATGTTAGCCCATGGATTTCTAGGGATTTGATCGACCGTCTCCGTTTGACACCAAATTTTGGCTGTGCGTAGCCTACAAATCCTGGTGATGAGCGCCCTATCATTTCGTATGATCGGATTCACTATTTTTTGAATAAATGAGAATTTACGATTTTCGCGATTTTCGGTGTATAACGCCCACGGATTTCTGGAGATTTGATCAACCGTCTCCGTTTGGCCCCAAATTTTAGCTGTGCGCAGCCTACAAGGCCGGGTGATGGACGCCCTATCACTTTATTTCATCGACATAACTATTTTTCGAATAAATGAGAATTTTTAATTTTCGCGATTTTCGATGTATAATGCCCACGGATTTCTCGAGATTTTATCGACCGTCTTCGTTTGTCCCCAAATTTTAGCTGTGCGAAACCTAAATCGCCTGTGACGGGCGCCCTATCACTTTATTTGATCGGCATAACTATTTCTCTCATAAATGAGAATTTACGATTTTTGCGATTTTCGGTGTATACGGATTTCTTGATATTTTATTTACCGTCTTCGTTTGGCCCTAAATTTTGGTTGTGCGCAGCCAACAAGGCCTGGTAACGAGCGCCCTATCATTTCGCTTGATCGGATTCACTATTTTTTGAATAAATGAGAATTTACGATTTTCGCAATTTTCGATGTATGTTAGCCCACGGATTTCTGGAGATTTTATCGACCGTCACCGTTTGACCCCAAATTTTTGCTGTGCGCAGCCTACAAGGCCTGGAGACGGGCGCCCTATCACTTTATTTGATCGACACTAGTATTTTTCTCATAAATGAGAATTTACGATTTTCACGATTTTCGGTGTATGTTAGCCTACAGATTTCTGGTGATTTGATCGACCGTCTCCGTTTGGCCCCACATTTTGGCTGTGCGTAGCCTACAAGGCTAGGTTACGAGCGCCCTATCATTTCATTTGATCGGCATCATTATTTGTCGCATAAATGAGAATTTACGATTTTTGCGATATTCGGTGTATGTTAGCCCACGGATTTCTGGAGATTTGAATAACCGTCTCCGTTTGGCCCCAAATTTTTGTTGTACACATCCTACAAGGCCTGGTGACGGGCACTCTATCACTTTATTTGATCGGCATAACTAGTTTTCTCATAAATGAGAATTTACGATTTTCGCGATTTTCGGTGTATGTTAGCCCATGGATTTCTGGAGATTTGATTGACCGTCTCCGTTTGGCCCAAAATTTTTGCTTTGTGCAGCCTAAAAGGCCTGTTAACGGGCGCCCTATCACTTTATTTCATCGGCATAACTAGTTTTGTCATAAATGAGAATTTACGATTTTCGCGATTTTCAGTGTACGTTAGCTTACGGAGTTCTGGGGATTTGATCGACCGTCTCCGTTTTGACGCAAATTTTGGCTGTGCGCAGCCTAGAAGGCTTGGTGATGAGCGCCCTATCATTTCGTTTGATCGGCATCACTATTTATGATTTTTGCGATTTTCGGTGTATGTTAGCCCACGAATTTCTCGAGATTTGATCGACCGCCTCCGTTTGGCCCAAAAATTTTGCTATGCGCAGCCTTTAAGGCCTGGTAACGAGCGCTCTATCATTTTGTTTGATCAGCATCACTATTTTTTGCATAAATGAGAATTTATGATTTTTCCGATTTTCGATATATGTTAGTCCACGGATTTCTCGAGATTTGATCGACCGTCTCCGTTTGGCCCCAAATTTTTGTTGTGTGCAGCCTACAAGGCCTAGTGACTGGCGCCCTATCACTTTATTTTATCGGCATAACTATTTTTCTAATAAATAAGAATTTATAATTTTCGCGATTTTCGATGTATGTTAGCCTACAAATTTCTCGAGATTTGATCGATCGTCTCCGTTTGACCCAAAGTTTTGGCTGTGCGCAGCCTACAAGGCCTGGTGACGGGCGCCCTATCACTTTATTTGATCGACATAACTATTTTTCTCACAAATGGGAATTTATGATTTTCTCGATTTTTGGTGTATGTTAGCCCACGGATTTCTCGAGATTTGATCGACCGTCTCCGTTTGGCCTCTAATTTTGGCTGTGCGCGGCCAACAAGGCCTGGTGACGGGCGCCCTATCACTTTATTTGATCGACATAACTATTTTTCTCATAAATGAGAATTTATAATTTTCGCGATTTTCGGTGTATGTTAGCCCATGGATTTTTAGAGATTTGATCGACCGTTTCCGTTTGACCCCAAATTTTAGCTGTGCGCAGCCTAAGAGACCTGGTGACGGGTGCCCTATCACTTTATTTGATCGGCATAACTATTTTTCTTATAAATGAGAGTTTACGATTTTCGCGATTTTCGGTGTAAGTTAGCCCACGGATTTTTGGAGATTTGATTGACCGTCTCCGTTTGGCCCCAAATTTTGATTGTGCGCAGCCTACAAGGCCTGGTGATGAGCGCCCTATCATTTCCTTTTATCGACATCACTATTTTTTTCATAAATGAGAATTTAAGATTTTTGCGATTTTCGGTGTATGTTATTAGCCCACGGATTTCTGAATATTTGATCAAACGTCTCCGTTTGGCCCCAAATTTTTCTCTGTGCGCTGCCTACAAGGCCTTGTGACGGGCTCCCTATCACTTTATTCGACCGGCATAACTATTTTTCTCATAAATGAGAATTTAAGATTTTTGCGATTTTCGGTGTATGTTATTAGCCCACGGATTTCTGAATATTTGATCAACCGTCTCCGTTTGGCCCCAAATTTTTGCTATGCGCATCCTACAAGACCTGGTGACGGGCACCCTATCACTTTATTTGATCAGCATAACTATTTTTCTCATAAATGAGAATTTATGATTTTCGCGATTTTCGGTGTATGTTAGCCCACAGATTTCTGGAGATTTGATTGACCGTCTCCGTTTGGCCCCAAATTTTGGCTGTGCGCAGCTTACAAGGCCTGGTGACGAACGCCCTATCATTTCGTTTGATCGACATCACTATTTTTTGAATAAATGAGAATTTACGATTTTTGCGATTTTCGGTTTATGTTAACCCACGAATTTTTCGAGATTTGATCGACCGTCTCCGTTTGGCCCTAAATTTCTGTTGTGGGAAGCCTACAAGGCATGGTGGCGGGCGCCCTATCACTTTATTTGATCGGCATAACTATTTTTCTCATATATGAGAATTTACGATTTTTGCGATTTTCGATGTATGTTAGCCCACGGATTTCTGGAGATTTGATTGACCGTCTCCGTTTGGCCCAAAATTTTTGCTATGTGCAGCCTAAAAGGCCTACTGACGGGCACCCTATCACTTTATTTGATCGGCATAACTATTTTTCTCATAAATGAGAATTTATGATTTTCGGGATTTTCGGTGTAAACGCCTACGGATTTCTAGAGATTTGATCGACCGTCTCCGTTTGGCCCTAAATTTTGGCTGTGCGTAGCCTACAAGGCCTGGTGATAGGCACCCTATCATTTCGTTCGATCGGCATAACTAGTTTTCTCATAAATGAGAATTTACGATTTTCGCGATTTTTGATGTATGTTAGCCTACGGATTTCTGGAGATTTGATTGACCATCTCTGTTTGGACCCAAATTTCGGCTGTGCGCAGCCTACAAGGCCTGGTGACGAGCGCCCTATCGTTTCGTTTGATCGGCATCACTATTTTTCGCATAAATGTGAATTTACAATTTTCGCGATTTTCGGTGTATGCTAGCCCACAGATTTCTAGAGATTTGATCGACCGTCTCCGTTTGGCCCAAAATTTTTGCTGTGCGTAGCCTACAAGGCCTTGTGACGAGCTCCCTATCATTTCATTTGATCGGCATCACTATTTTTCATATAAATTAGAATTTATGATTTTTGCGATTTTCGGTGTATGTTAGCCCACGGATTTCTGGAGATTTGATTGACCGTCTCCGTTTGGCCCCAAATTTTTGCTGTGCGCAGCCTACAAGTCCTGGTGACGAGCGCCCTATCATTTCGTTTGATCGGCATCACTATTTCTCTCATAAATGAGAATTTACGATTTTTGCGATTTTCGGTGTATGTTAGCCCATGGATTTCTAGGGATTTGATCGACCGTCTCCGTTTGACACCAAATTTTGGCTGTGCGTAGCCTACAAATCCTGGTGATGAGCGCCCTATCATTTCGTTTGATCGGATTCACTATTTTTTGAATAAATGAGAATTTACGATTTTCGCGATTTTCGGTGTATAACACCCACGGATTTCTGGAGATTTGATCAACCGTCTCCGTTTGGCCCCAAATTTTAGCTGTGCGCAGCCTACAAGGCCGGTAGATGGACGCCCTATCACTTTATTTCATCGACATAACTATTTTTCGAATAAATGAGAATTTTTAATTTTCGCGATTTTCGATGTATAATGCCCACGGATTTCTCGAGATTTTATCGACCGTCTTCGTTTGTCCCCAAATTTTAGCTGTGCGAAACCTAAATCGCCTGTGACGGGCGCCCTATCACTTTATTTGATCGGCATAACTATTTCTCTCATAAATGAGAATTTACGATTTTTGCGATTTTCGGTGTATACGGATTTCTTGATATTTTATTTACCGTCTTCGTTTGGCCCCAAATTTTGGTTGTGCGCAGCCAACAAGGCCTGGTAACGAGCGCCCTATCATTTCGCTTGATCGGATTCACTATTTTTTGAATAAATGAGAATTTACGATTTTTGCAATTTTCGATGTATGTTAGCCCACGGATTTCTGGAGATTTGATCGACCGTCACCGTTTGACCCCAAATTTTTGTTGTGCGCAGCCTACAAGGCCTGGAGACGGGCGCCCTATCACTTTATTTGATCGACACTAGTATTTTTCTCATAAATGAGAATTTACGATTTTCACGATTTTCGGTGTATGTTAGCCTACGGATTTCTGGTGATTTGATCGACCGTCTCCGTTTGGCCCCACATTTTGGCTGTGCGTAGCCTACAAGGCTAGGTTACGAGTGCCCTATCATTTCATTTGATCGGCATCATTATTTGTCGCATAAATGAGAATTTACGATTTTTGCGATATTCGGTGTATGTTAGCCCACGGATTTCTGGAGATTTGAATAACCGTCTCCGTTTGGCCCCAAATTTTTGTTGTACGCATCCTACAAGGCCTGGTGACGGGCACCCTATCACTTTATTTGATCGGCATAACTAGTTTTCTCATAAATGAGAATTTACGATTTTCGCGATTTTCGGTGTATGTTAGCCCACGGATTTCAGGAGATTTGATTGACCGTCTTGGTTTGGCCCCAAATTTTGGCTGTGCACAGCCTACAAGGCCTGGTTATGAGCGCCCTATCATTTCGTATGATCGGCATAACTATTTTTTGAATAAATGAGAATTTACGATTTTCGCGATTTTCGGTGTATGTTAGTCCACGGGTTTCTCGAGATTTGATCGACCGTCTCCATTTGGCTCCAAATTTTGGCTGTGCGCAGCCTACAAGGCCTGTTGATGGGCGCCCTATTACTTTATTTGACCGGCATAACTATTTTTCGAATAGATGAGAATTTATGATTTTCGCGATTTTCAGTGTATGTTAGTCCATGGATTTCTGGAGATTTGATCGACCGTCTCCATTTTGCCCCAAAATTTTTTTGTGCGTAGCCTACAAGGCCTAGTGACGAGCACCCTATCATTTCGTTTGATTAGCATCACTATTTTTCGTATAAATTAGAATTTACGATTTTCGCGATTTTCGGTGTATGTTAGCCCACAGATTTCTCGAGATTTGATTGACCGTCTCCGTTTGGCCCTAAATTTCTGTTGTGGGAAGCCCACAAGGCATGGTGATGGGCGCCCTATCACTTTATTTGATCGGCATAACTATTTTTCTCATAAATAAGAATTTACGATTTTTGTGATTTTCGATGTATGTTAGCCCACGGATTTCTGGAGATTTGATTGACCGTCTCCGTTTGGCCCAAATTTTTTGCTGTGCGCAGCCTAAAAGGCCTGCTGACGGGTGCCCTATCACTATATTTGATCGGCATAAATTTTTTTCTCATAAATGAGAATTTACAGTTTTTGCAATTTTCGGTGTATGTTAGCCTACGGATTTCTGGAGATTTGATCGACCGTCTCCGTTTGGTCCAAAATTTTGGCTGTGCACAGCCTACAAGGCCTGGTGATGGCGCCCTATCATTTCGTTTGATCGGCATAAGTAGTTTTCTCATAAATGAGAATTTTCGATTTTCGCGATTTTCGGTGTATGTTAGTCTACGGATTTCTGGAGATTTGATCGACCGCCTCCGTTTGGCCCCAAATTTTGGTTGTGCGCAGCCTACAAGGCTTGATGACGAGCGCCCCATCATTTTGTTTGATCGACACCACTATTTATGATTTTCGCGATTTTCGGTGTATGTTAGCCCACGAATTTCTAGAGATTTGATCGACCGTCTCCGTTTGGCCCCAAATTTATCCTGTGCGCAGCCTACAAGGCCTGGTGACGGGCGCCCTATCACTTTATTTGATCGGCATAACTATTTTTCTCAAAAATGAGAATTTATGATTTTCGCGTTTTTCGGTGTATGTTAGCCCACAGATTTCTCGATATTTGATTGACCGTCTCCGTTTGGCCCTAAATTTTTGTTGTGGGAATCCTACAAGGCATGGTGACGGGCGCTCTATCACTTTATTTGATCGGTATAACTATTTTTCTTATAAATGAGAATTTTCCATTTTCGCGATTTTTGATGTATGTTAGTCCACGGATTTCTGGAGATTTGACTGACCGTCTCCGTTTGGCCCAAAGTTTTTGCTTTGTGCAGCCTAAAAGGCCTGTTAACGGGCGCCCTATCACTTTATTTCATCGGCATAACTAGTTTTGTCATAAATGAGAATTTACGATTTTCGCGATTTTCAGAGTACGTTAGCTTGCGGATTTCTGGGGATTTGATCGACCGTCTCCGTTTTGACGCAAATTTTGGCTGTGCGCAGCCTAGAAGGCCTGGTGATGAGCGTCCTATCATTTTGTTTGATCAGCGTCATTATTTATGATTTTCGCGATTTTCGGAGTATGTTAGCCCACGAATTTCTCGAGATTTGATCGACCGCCTCCGTTTGACCCAAAAATTTTGTTGTGCGCAGCCTTTAAGGCCTGGTAACGAGCGCCCTATCATTTTGTTTGATCGGCATCACTATTTTTTGTATAAATGAGAATTTATGATTTTTGCTATTTTCGGTGTATGTTAGTCCACGGATTTCTCGAGATTTGATCGACCGTCTCCGTTTGGCCCCAAATTTTTGTTGTGGGCAGCCTACAAGGCCTGGTGATTGGCGCCCTATCACTTTATTTTATCGGCATAACTATTTTTCTAATAAATAAGAATTTATGATTTTCGCGATTTTCGATGTATGTTAGCCCACAAATTTCTCGAGATTTGATCGATCGTCTCCGTTTGGCCCAAAGTTTTGGCTGTGCGCAGCTTACAAGGCCTGGTGACGGGCGCCCTATCACTTGATCGGCATAACTATTTTTTGAATAAATGAGAATTTATGATTTTCGCGATTTTCGGTGTATGTTAGCCCATGGATTTTTAGAGATTTGATCGACCGTTTCTGTTTGACACCAAATTTTAGCTGTGCGCAGCCTAAGAGGCCTGGTGACGGGTGCCCTATAACTTTATTTGATCGGCATAACTATTTTTCTTATAAATGAGAGTTTACGATTTTCGCGATTTTCGGTGTAAGTTAGCCCACGGATTTTTGGAGATTTGATCGACCGTTAACGTTTGACCCCAAATTTCAGCTGTGCGCAGCCTAAGAGGCCTGGTGATGAGCGCCCTATCATTTCCTTTTATTGGCATCACCATTTTTCTCATAAATGAGAATTAAAGATTTTTGCGATTTTCGGTGTATGTTATTAGCCCACGGATTTCTGAAGATTTGATCGACCGTCTCCATTTGGCCCCAAATTTTTCTCTGTGCGCAGCCTACAAGGCCTTGTGACGGGCTCCCTATCACTTTATTTGACCGGCATAACTATTTTTCTCATAAATGAGAATTTAAGATTTTTGCGATTTTCGGTGTATGTTAGCCCACGAATTTCTGGAGATTTGATCGACCGTCTTCGTTTGGCCCCAAATTTTTTCTATGCGCAGCCTACAAGGCCTTGTGACGGGTTCCCTATCACTTTATTTGACCGGCATAACTATTTTTCTCATAAATGAGAATTTAAGATTTTTGCGATTTTCGGTGTATGTTAGCCCACGAATTTCTAGAGATTTGATCGACCGTCTTCGTTTGGCCCCAAATTTTTGCTCTGCGCAGCCTACAAGGCCTGGTGACGGGCACCCTATCACTTTATTTGATCGGCATAATTATTTTTCTCATAAATGAGAATTTACGATTTTCGCGATTTTTGGTGTATGTTAGCCTACGAATTTCTGGAGATTTGATCGACCGTCTCCGTTTGGCCCCAAATTTTTCCTGTGCGCAGCCTACAAGGCCTGGTGACGGGCGCCCTATCACTTTATTTGATCGGCATAACTATTTTTCTCAAAAATGAGAATTTATGATTTTCACGTTTTTCGGTGTATGTTAGCCCACGGATTTCTCGAGATTTGATTGACCGTCTCGGTTTGGCCCTAAATTTTTGTTGTGGGAAGCCTACAAGGCATGGTGACGGGCGCCCTATCACTTTATTTGATTGGCATAACTATTTTTCTCATAAATGAGAATTTTTCCATTTTTGCGATTTTCGATGTATGTTAGCCCACGGATTTCTGGAGATTTGATTGACCGTCTCCGTTTGGCCCAAAATTTTTGCTTTGTGCAGCCTAAAAGGCCTATTAACGGGCACCCTATCACTTTATTTCATCGGCATAACTAGTTTTTTCATAAATGAGAATTTACGATTTTCGCGATTTTCAGTGTACGTTAGCTTACGGATTTCTAGGAATTTGATCGACCATCTCCGTTTGGACGCAAATTTTGGCAGTGCGCAGCCTAGAAGACCTGGTGATGAGCGCCCTGTCATTTCGTTTGATCGGCATCACTATTTATGATTTTCACAATTTTCGGTGTATGCTAGCCCACGAATTTCTTGAGATTTGATCGACCGCCTCGTTTGGCCCAAAAATTTTGCTGTGCGCAGCCTTTAAGGCCTGGTAACGAGCGCCCTATCATTTTGTTTGATCGGCATCACTATTTTTTGCATAAATGAGAATTTATAATTTTTGCGATTTTTGGTGTATGTTAGTCTTCGGATTTCTCGAGATTTGATCGACCGTCTCCGTTTGGCCCCAAATTTTTGTTGTGGGCATCCTACAAGGCCTGGTGACTGGCGCTCTATCACTTTATTTGATCGACATAACTATCTTTCTCACAAATGGGAATTTATGATTTTCGCGATTTTCGGTGTATGTTAGCCCACGGATTTCTCGAGATTTGATCGACCGTCTCCGTTTGGCCCAAAGTTTTGGCTGTGCGCAGCCTACAAGGCCTGGTGACGGGCGCCCTATCACTTTATTTGATCGACATAACTATTTTTCTCATAAATGAGAATTTATGATTTTTGCGATTTTCGGTGTATGTTAGCCCATGGATTTTTAGAGATTTGATCGACCATTTCCGTTTGACCCCAAATTTTAGCTGTGCGCAGACTAAGAGGCCTGGTGAAGGGTGCCCTATCACTTTATTTGATCGGCATAACTATTTTTCTTATAAATGAGAGTTTACGATTTTCGCAATTTTCGGTGTAAGTTAGCCCACAAATATTTGGAGATTTGATCGACTGTTTCCGTTTGACCCCAAATTTTAGCTGTGCGCAGCCTAAGAGGCCTGGTGACGAGCGCCCTATCATTTCCTTTTATCGGCATCACTATTTTTCTCATAAATGAGAATTTTAGATTTTTGCGATTTTCGGTGTATGTTATTAGCCCACGGATTTCTGAAGATTTGATCAACCGTCTCCGTTTGGCCCCAAATTTTTCTCTGTGCGCAGCCTACAAGGCCTTGTGACGGGCTCCCTATCACTTTATTTGACCGGCATAACTATTTTTCTCATAAATGAGAATTTAAGATTTTTGCGATTTTCGGTGTATGTTATTAGCCCACGGATTTCTGAATATTTGATCAACCGCCTCCGTTTGGCCCCAAATTTTTCTCTGTGCGTAGCCTACAAGGCCTTGTGACGGGCTCCCTATTACTTTATTTGACCGGCATAACTATTTTTCTCATAAATGAGAATTTATGATTTTCGCGATTTTCAGTGTATGTTAGCCCACAAATTTCTGGAGATTTGATCGACCGTCTTCGTTTGGCCCCAAATTTTTGCTATGCGCGGCCTACAAGGCCTGCTGACGGGCACCCTATCACTTTATTTGATCAGCATAACTATTTTTCCCATAAATGATAATTTACGATTTTTGCGATTTTCGGCGTATGTTAGCCCACGAATTTCTGGAGATTTGATTGACCGTCTCCGTTTGGCCCCAAATTTTTCCTGTGCGCAGCCTACAAGGCCTGGTGACGGGCGCCCTATCACTTTATTTGATCGGCATAACTATTTTTCTCAAAAATGAGAATTTATGATTTTCGCGTTTTTCGGTGTATGTTAGCCCACGGATTTCTCGAGATTTGATTGACCGTCTCGGTTTGGCCCTAAATTTTTGTTGTGGGAAGCCTTCAAGGCATGGTGACGGGCGCCCTATCACTTTATTTGATCGGCACAACTATTTTTCTCATAAATGAGAATTTATGATTTTCGCGATTTTCGATGAATGTTAGCCCATGGATTTCTGGAGATTTGATTGACCGTCTCCGTTTGGCCCAAAATTTTTGCTTTGTGCAGCCTAAAAGGCCTGTTAACGGGCGCCCTATCACTTTATTTCATCGGCATAACTAGTTTTGTCATAAATGAGAATTTACGATTTTCGCGATTTTCAGTGTACGTTAGCTTACGGAGTTCTGGGGATTTGATCGACCGTCTCCGTTTTGACGCAAATTTTGGCTGTGCGCAGCCTAGAAGGCTTGGTGATGAGCGCCCTATCATTTCGTTTGATCGGCATCACTATTTATGATTTTTGCGATTTTCGGTGTATGTTAGCCCACGAATTTCTCGAGATTTGATCGACCGCCTCCGTTTGGCCCAAAAATTTTGCTATGCGCAGCCTTTAAGGCCTGGTAACGAGCGCTCTATCATTTTGTTTGATCAGCATCACTATTTTTTGCATAAATGAGAATTTATGATTTTTCCGATTTTCGATGTATGTTAGTCCACGGATTTCTCGAGATTTGATCGACCGTCTCCGTTTGGCCCCAAATTTTTGTTGTGTGCAGCCTACAAGGCCTAGTGACTGGCGCCCTATCACTTTATTTTATCGGCATAACTATTTTTCTAATAAATAAGAATTTATAATTTTCGCGATTTTCGATGTATGTTAGCCTACAAATTTCTCGAGATTTGATCGATCGTCTCCGTTTGACCCAAAGTTTTGGCTGTGCGCAGCCTACAAGGCCTGGTGACGGGCGCCCTATCACTTTATTTGATCGACATAACTATTTTTCTCACAAATGGGAATTTATGATTTTCTCGATTTTTGGTGTATGTTAGCCCACGGATTTCTCGAGATTTGATCGACCGTCTCCGTTTGGCCTCTAATTTTGGCTGTGCGCGGCCAACAAGGCCTGGTGACGGGCGCCCTATCACTTTATTTGATCGACATAACTATTTTTCTCATAAATGAGAATTTATAATTTTCGCGATTTTCGGTGTATGTTAGCCCATGGATTTTTAGAGATTTGATCGACCGTTTCCGTTTGACCCCAAATTTTAGCTGTGCGCAGCCTAAGAGACCTGGTGACGGGTGCCCTATCACTTTATTTGATCGGCATAACTATTTTTCTTATAAATGAGAGTTTACGATTTTCGCGATTTTCGGTGTAAGTTAGCCCACGGATTTTTGGAGATTTGATTGACCGTCTCCGTTTGGCCCCAAATTTTGATTGTGCGCAGCCTACAAGGCATGGTGATGAGCGCCCTATCATTTCCTTTTATCGACATCACTATTTTTTTCATAAATGAGAATTTAAGATTTTTGCGATTTTCGGTGTATGTTATTAGCCCACGGATTTCTGAATATTTGATCAAACGTCTCCGTTTGGCCCCAAATTTTTCTCTGTGCGCTGCCTACAAGGCCTTGTGACGGGCTCCCTATCACTTTATTTGACCGGCATAACTATTTTTCTCATAAATGAGAATTTAAGATTTTTGTTATTTTCGGTGTATGTTATTAGCCCACAGATTTCTGAATATTTGATCAACCGTCTCCGTTTGGCCCCAAATTTTTGCTATGCGCAGCCTACAAGGCCTTGTGACGGGCACCCTATCACTTTATTTGATCAGCATAACTATTTTTCTCATAAATGAGAATTTATGATTTTCGCGATTTTCGGTGTATGTTAGCCCACAAATATCTGGAGATTTGATTGACCGTCTCCGTTTGGCCCCAAATTTTGGCTGTGCGCAGCTTACAAGGCCTGGTGACGAGCGCCCTATCATTTCGTTTGATCGACATCACTATTTTTTGAATAAATGAGAATTTACGATTTTCGCGATTTTCGGTTTATGTTAACCCACGAATTTCTCGAGATTTGATCGACCGTCTCCGTTTGGCCCTAAATTTCTGTTGTGGGAAGCCTACAAGGCATGGTGGCGGGCGCCCTATCACTTTATTTGATCGGCATAACTATTTTTCTCATATATGAGAATTTACGATTTTTGCGATTTTCGATGTATGTTAGCCCACGGATTTCTGGAGATTTGATTGACCGTCTCCGTTTGGACCAAATTTTTTTCTATGTGCAGCCTAAAAGGCCTACTGACGGGCGCCCTATCACTTTATTTGATCGGCATAACTATTTTTCTCATAAATGAGAATTTATGATTTTCGGGATTTTCGGTGTATGTTAGCCTACGGATTTCTAGAGATTTGATCGACCGTCTCCGTTTGGCCCTAAATTTTGGCTGTGCGTAGCCTACAAGGCCTGATGATAGGCACCCTATCATTTCGTTCGATCGGCATAACTAGTTTTCTCATAAATGAGAATTTACGATTTTCGCGATTTTTGATGTATGTTAGCCTACGGATTTCTGGAGATTTGATCGACCATCTCTGTTTGGACCCAAATTTTGGCTGTACGCAGCCTACAAGGCCTGGTGACGAGCGCCCTATCGTTTCGTTTGATCGGCATCACTATTTTTCGCATAAATGTGAATTTACAATTTTCGCGATTTTCGATGTATGCTAGCCCACAGATTTCTAGAGATTTGATCGACCGTCTCCGTTTGGCCCCAAATTTTTGTTGTGCGTAGCCTACAAGGCCTTGTGATGAGCTCCCTATCAATTTATTTGATCGGCATCACTATTTTTCATATAAATTAGAATTTATGATTTTTGCGATTTTCGGTGTATGTTAGCCCACGGATTTCTCGAGATTTGATTGACCGTCTCCGTCTGGCCCCAAATTTTGGCTGTGCGCAGCCTACAAGACCTGGCGACGAGCGCCCTATCATTTCATTTGATCGGCGTCACTATTTTTCGCATACATGAGAATTTACGATTTTCGCGATTTTCGGTGTGTGTTAGCTCTTTATTCACAAAATAAGAACTGCTGAGATGCAAGTCTTTTGATGAGATCTTACATAATGTTGTTAAAACTATAATATAATTAACGGAAAAAGAGTTCATTAGTGGCACATTATCTTAATGATCATAACTTTGGGCTGGATTATCCTTTTTACATGATTTTTTTTATTTTGTGTATTTTTTCGAGATCTATCGGGACAAACTGCCGTGAGGTGGTTTGGCGGAGCCAATTTTCTAAAAATATGCCTCTATCGCGGTCATTAAACATATTTTCTAGTAGGATTGACAATTTTAATTTAGAAACTGGTCCTAACGACCCACCACAACTGACACCACCATGGCAAGCGAGCATGGTAGGCCAACACTACCACCAAAAATCTCTAGCATTGTCTTTATAGAATAAGGATAAGTATAGGTGTTTTCTTTTAAATTTTCGCTCGCTGGGCATTGATCGATGGGCGTTGGGTCTCGGCATAGGTCAGCATATGTCATCCGATGTCGGCCAGTCTGTCGACATTGGCATAGTGCGCCTATGTTGCTAACTTTCAAACTTTTCAGTGCGTGTTAGCCCATGGATTTCTCGAGATTTAACTGACCTTCTCCGTTCGGCCCCAAATTTTGTCCATGCGCAGCCTACAAACCCTGGTGACGAGGGTCCCATCACTTCATAAATGAGAATTTACGATTTTCGCAATTTTCGGTATGTGTTAGCCCACGGATTTCTGGAGAGTTGATTGACCGCCTCTGTTTGGCCCGAAAATTTTAGTTGTGCGCAGCCTACAAGGCCTGGTGACGAGCGCCCTATCTTTTCGTTTGATCGGCATCACTATTTTACGCATAAATGAGAATTTATGATTTTCGCAATTTTCGGTGTATGTTAGCCCAAGGATTTCTTGAGATTTGATCGACCGCCTCCATTTGTTTCCAAATTTTGGCTGTGCGCAGACTACAAGGCCTAGTGACGAGCGTCCTATCATTTCATTTGGTCGGCCTCACGATTTTACGCATACATGAGAAATTACGATTTTCACAATTTTCGGTGTATGTTAGCCCACGGATTTCTAGAGATTTGATCGATCGTCTCCATTTGGCCCCAAATTTTTGCTGTGCGCAGCCTACAAGGCCTGGTGACGGGTGTCCTATCACTTTATTTGATCGGCATAACTATTTTTCGAATAAATGAGAATTTACGATTTTCGCGATTCTTGGTGTATGTTAGCCCACGGATTTCTGGAGATTTGATTGACCGTCTACGTTTGGCCACAAATTTTGGTTGTGCGCAGCCTACAAGGCCTGGTAATGAGCATCCTATCATTTTATTTGATCGGCATCACTAATTTTCGAATAAATTAGAATTTTTCATTTTTGCGATTTTCGGTGTATGTTAGCCCACGAATTTTTTGAGATTTGATTGACCGTCTCCGTTTGGCCCAAAATTTTTATTGTGCGCAGCCTAAAAGGCCCGGTGACGGGCGCCCTATCACTTTATTTGATCGGCATAATTATTTTTTGAATAAATGAGAATTTATGATTTTCGCGATTTTTGGTGTATGTAAGCTCACAGATTTCTCGAGATTTGATCGACCGTCTCCGTTTGGCCCCAAATTTTTGTTGTGAGCAATCTACAAGGCCTGGTGACGGGCACCCTATCACTTTATTTGATCGGCATAACTATTTTTCGAATAAATGAGAATTTAAGATTTTTTGCGATTTTCGATGTGTGTTAGCCCACGGATTTCCGCAGATTTGATTGATCGTCTCTGTTTTGCCCAAATTTTGGCTGTGCGCAGCCTACAAGACCTGGCGATGAGCGCCCTATCATTTCATTTGATCGGCATCACTATTTTTTGAATAAATTAGAATTTTTGATTTTCGCAATTTTCGGTGTATGTTAGCCCACGGATTTCTCGAGCTTTGATCGACCGTCTCCGTTTGGCCCAAAATTTTTGTTGTGCGCAGCCTACAAGGCCTGGTGAAGGGCGCCCTATCTCTTTAATTGATCGGCGTAACTATTTTTCGAATAAATGAGAATTTATGATTTTCGCGATTTTTGGTGTATGTTAGCCCACGGATTTCTTGAGATTTGATCGATCGTCTCCGTTTGGCCCCAAATTTTTGTTGTGCACAGCCTAATATGCCTGGTGACGGGCACCCTATCACTTTATTTGATCAATATAACTATTTTTTCACATAAATGAGAATTTACGATTTTCGCGATTTTCGGTGTATGTTAGCCCACGGATTTGTAGAGATTTGATTGACTGTCTCCGTTTGGCCCCAAATTTTGGCTGTGCGCAGCCTACAAGGCCTGGTGACGAGTGCCCTATCATTTCTTTTGATCGGTATCACTAATTTTTGAATAAATGAGAATTTACGATTTTCGTGATTTTCAGTGTATGATAGCCCACGGATTTGTCGAGATTTGATCGACCGTCTCTGTTTGGCCCCAAATTTTGGCTATGGGCAGCCTGCAAGGCCTGATGACGGGCGCCTTATCACTTTATTTGATCGGCATAACTATTTTTCTCATAAATTAGAATTTACGATTTTCCTGATTTTCGGTATATGTTAGCCCACGGATTTCTGGAGATTTGATTGAACCTCTCTGTTTGGCCCAAAATTTTGGCTGTGCGCCGCCTACAAGGCCTGGTGACGAGCACCCTATCATTTCGTATTATCGGCATCACTATTTTTCTCATAAATGAGATTTTACGATTTTTGCGATTCTCGGTGTTTGTTAGCCCACGGATTTCTCGAGATTTGATCGACTGTCATTTATTGGCCCCAAATTTTTGCTGTGCGCAGCCTACAAGGCCTGGTGACGTGCGCCCTATCACTTTATTTGATCGGCATAACCATTTTTCTCATAAATGAGAATTTACGATTTTTGCAATTTTCGGTGTATGTTAGCCAAAGGATTTCTGGAGATTTGATTGACCGTCTCCGTTTGGCCCCAAATTTTGGCTTTGCGCAGCCTACAAGGCCTGGTGACGAGCGCCCTTTCATTTCGTTTGATCGTCATCACTATTATTCGCATAAATGAGAATGCAGATTTCTCGAGATTTTATTGACTGTCTCCGTTTGGCCCTAAATTTTTGCTGTGGGAAACCTACAAGGCCTGGTGATGAGATCCCTATCATTTCGTTTGATCGGCATCACAATTTTTCGCATAAATGAGAATTTACGATTTTTGCGATTTTCGGTGTATGTTAGCCCACAGATTTCTGGAGATTTGATCGACCGTCTCCGTTTGGCCCCAAATTTTTGCTGTGGACAGCTTACAAGGCCTGGTCACGGGCTCCCTATCACTTTATTTGATCGGCATAACTATTTTTCGAATAAATGAGAATTTACGATTTTTGCAATTTTTGATGTAGCTTAGCCCACAGATTTCTGGAGATTTGATTGATTGTCTCTATCTGGCCCCAAATTTTAGCTGTGCGCAGCCTACAAGGACTGGTGACGAGCGCCCTATCACTTCGTTTGATCGGCATCACTATTTTTTGAATAAATGAGAGTTTACGATTTTTGCGATTTTCGGTGTATGTTAGCCCACAGATTTATAGAGATTTGATTGACCCTCCGTTTGGCCCAAAATTTTGGCTGTGCGCAGCTTACAAGGCCTGGTGACGAGCGCCCTATCATTTCGTATTATCGGCATCACTATTTTTCGCATAAATGAGAATTTACGATTTTCGCGATTTTTGGTGCATGTTAGCCCACGCATTTCTCGAGATTTGATCGACCGTCTCCGTTTGGCCTAAATTTTTGCTGTGCGCATACTACAAGGCCTGGTGACGGGCGCCTTATCACTTTATTCTATCGGCATAACTATTTTTCTCATAAATTAGAATTTACGATTTTCGCAATTTTCAATGTATGTTAGCCCACGGATTTCTGGAGATTTGATCGACCATCTCCGTTTGGCTCCAAATTTTGGCAGTGCGCAGCCTACAAGGCCTAGTGATGGGCGCCCTATCACTTTATTTGATCGGCATAACTGTTTTTCTCATAAATGAGAATTTATGATTTTCGCGATTTTCGATGTATGTTAGCCCACGGATTTCTGGAGATCTGATCGACCGTCTCCGTTTGGCCCCAAATTTTGGATGTGCGAAGCCTACAATTTCTGGTGATGAGCGCCCAATCATTTCGTTTGATCGGCATCACTATTTTTTACATAAATAAATATTTACGATTTTCGCAATTTTCAGTGTATGTTAGCCCACAGATTTCTGAAGATTTTATCGACCGTCTCCATTTGGCCCCAAATTTTTGTTGTGCGTAGCCTACAAGGCCTGGTGACGGGCGCCCTATCACTTTATTTGATCGGCATAACTATTTTTTTTATAAATGAGAATTTACAATTTTTGTGAGTTTCGGTGTATGTTAGCCCACGGATTTCTGGAGATTTAATCAACCGTCTCCGTTTGGCCTCAAATTTTTGCTGTGCGCAGCCTACAAGGCCTGGTGACAGGCGTCCTATCACTTTATTTGATCGGCATAACTAGTTTTCTCATAAATGAGAATTTACGATTTTCGCCATTTTCGGTGTATGTTGGCCCACAGATTTCTCGAGATTTGATTGACCGTCTCCGTTTGGCCCAAAATTTTGGCTGCGGGCAACCTACGAGGCCTGCTAACGAGCGCCCTATCATTTCGTTTGATCGATATCACTATTTTCCGCATACATGAGAATTTACGATTTTTGCGATTTTCGGTGTGGGTTAGCCCAAGGATTTCTCGAGATTTGATCGACCGCCTCCATTTGGCCTCAAATTTTGGCTGTGCGCAGACTACAAGTCCTGGTGACGAGCGCTCTATCATTTCATTTGATCGGCGTCACGATTTTTCGCATAAATGAGAAATTATGATTTTCGCGATTTTTGGTGTATGTTAGCCCACGGATTTCTAGAGATTTGATCGACGGTCTCCGTTTGGCCCCAAATTTTTGCTGTGCGCAGCCTACAAGGCCTGGTGATGGGTCCCCTATCACTTTATTTGATCGGCATAACTATTTTTCTCATAAATGAGAATTTACGATTTTCACGATTCTTGGTGTATGTTAAGCCCACAGATTTCTGGAGATTTGATTGACCGTCTCCGTTTGGCCCCAAATTTTGGCTGTGCGCAGCCTACAAGGCCTGGTGATGAGCATCCTATCATTTCGTTTGATCGGCATCACTATTTTTTGAATAAATTAGAATTTTCAATTTTCGCGATTTTCGGTGTATGTTAGCCCACAGATTTCTCGTGATTTGATCGACCGTCTCCATTTGGCCCAAAACTTTTGTTGTGCGCAGCTTACAAGGCCTGATGACGGGCGCCCTATCACTTTATTTGATCGACATAACTATTTTTTGAATAAATGAGAATTTATGATTTTCGCGATTTTCGGTGTATGTTAGCCCACAGATTTCTCGAGATTTGATCGACCGTCACTGTTTGGCCCCAAATTTTTGTTGTGCGCAGCCTACAAGGGCTGGTGACGGGCACCCTATCGCTTTATTTGATCAGCATAGCTATTTTTCGAATAAATTAGAATTTAATATTTTTGCGATTTTCGATGTATGTTAGCCCACGGATTTCTGGAGATTTGATTGATCGTCTATTTTTGGCCCCAAATTTTGACTGTGCGCAGCCTACAAGGCCTGGCGATGAGCGCTCTATCATTTCATTTGATCGACATCATTATTTTTTGAATAAATTAGAATTTTCGATTTTCGCAATTTTCGGTGTATGTTAGCCCACGGATTTCAAAAATTGATCGACCGTCTCCGTTTGGCCCAAACTTATTGTTGTGCGCAGCCTACAAAGCCTGGTGATGGGCGCCCTATCACTTTAGATAATCGGCATAACTATTTTTCGAATAAATGAGAATTTATGATTTTCACGATTTTCGGTGTATGTTATCCCACGGATTTCTCGAGATTTGATCGACCGTCTCCGTTTGGCCCCAAATTTTTGTTGTGCGCAGCCTACAATGCCTGGTGACGGGCACCCTATCACTTTATTTGATCGGCATAACTAGTTTTTTCATAAATGAGAATTTACGATTTTCGCGATTTTCGGTGTATGTTAGCCCACAGATTTCTGGAGATTTGATCGACCGTCTCCGTTGGGCCCCAAATTTTAGCTGTGCGCAGCCTCCAAGGCCTGGTGATGAGCGCCCTATCATTTCGTTTGATCGGTATCATTATGTTTTGAATAAATAAGAATTTATGATTTTCGCGATTTTCGGTGTATGATTATCCACGGATTTGTCGAGATTTGATCGACCGTCTCCGTTTGGCCCCAAATTTTGGCTATGGGCAGCCTACAAGGCCTGATGACGGGCGCCCTATCACTTTATTTGATCGGCATAACTATTTTTCTCATAAATTAGAATTTACGATTTTCCTGATTTTCGGTATATGTTAGCCCACGGATTTCAAGAGATTTGATTGACCGTCTCCGTTTGGCCCAAAATATTGGCTGTGCGCAGCCAACAGGGCCTGGTGACGAGCGCCCTATCATTTCGTATTATCGACATCACCATTTTTCGAATAAATGAGAATTTACGATTATCGCGACTCTTGGTGTATGTTAGACCACGGATTTCTCGAGATTTGATCGACCGTCACCTATTGGCTCTAAATTTTTGCTGTGCGCAGCCTACAAGACCTGGTGACGTGCGCCCTATCACTTTATTTGATTGGCATAACTATTTTTCTCATAAATGAGAATTTACGATTTTTGCAATTTTCGGTGTATGTTAGCCCAAGGATTTCTGGAGATTTGATTGACCGTCTCCGTTTGGCCCCAAATTTTGGCTTTGCGCAGCCAACAAGGCCTGGTGACGAGCGCCCTATCATTTCGTTTGATCGTCATTACTATTATTTGCATAAATGAGAATTTACGATTTTCGCGATTTTCTGTGTATGTTACCCCACGGATTTGTCGAGATTTTATTGACCGTCTCTGTTTGGCCCTAAATTTTTGCTGTGGGAAGCCTACAATGCCTGGTGACGAGATCCCTATCATTTCGTTTGATCGACATCACAATTTTTTGCATAAATGAGAATTTACGATTTTTGCGATTTTCGGTGTATGTTAGCCCACGGATTTCTGGAGATTTGATCGACCGTCTCCGTTTGGCCCCAAATTTTGGCTGTGCGCAGCCTAAAAGGCCTCGTGACGGGAGCCCTATCACTTTATTTGATCGGCATAACTATTTTTCTCATAAATGAGAATATACAATTTTTGCGATTTTCGGTGTATGTTAGCCCACAGATTTCTGGAGATTTGATTGACCATCTCCGTATGGCCCCAAATTTTGGCTGTGCGCAGCCTAACAGGCCTTGTGACGAGCGGTCTATCATTTCGTTTTATCGGCATCACTATTTTTCGCATAAATGAGAATTTACGATTTTCGCGATTTTCGGTGTATGTTAGCCCACTGATTTCTGGATATTTGATCGACCGTCTCCGTTTGGCCCCAAATTTTTGCTGTCGCAGCCTACAAGTCCTGGTGACGGGCACCCTATCACTTTATTTGATTGGCATAACTATTTTTCTCATAAATGAGAATTTATAATTTTCGCGATTTTCAGTGTATGTTAGCCCATGGATTTCTGGAGATTTGATCGACCGTCTCCATTTTGCCCTAAATTTTCGCTTTGCGCAGCCTACAAGGCCTGGTTACGAGCGCCCTATCATTTCGTTTGATCGGCATCACTATTTTTCGTATAAATTAGAAGTTATGATTTTCGCGATTTTCGGTGTATGTTACCCCACGGATTTCTGGAGATTTGATCGACCGTCTCTATGGCCCCAAATTTTTGCTGTGCGCAGCCTACAATGTCTTGTGATGAGAGCCCTATCATTTTGTTTGATCGGCATCACTATTTTTTGCATACATGAGAATTTACAATTTTTGTAATTTTCGATGTGTGTTAACCCACGAATTTCTGGAGATTTGATCGATCGTCTCCGTTTGGCCCCAAATTTTTTCTGTGCGCAACGTACAAGCCTAGTGAAGGGCGCCCTATCACTTTACTTGATCGACATAACTATTTTTCTCATAAATGAGAATTTACGATTTTTGCAATTTTCGGTGTATGTTAGTCCATGGATTTCTGGAGATTTGATTGACCATCTCCATTTGGCCCCAATATTTTGCTGTGCGGAGCCTACAAGGCCTGGTGACGGGCGCCCTATCACTTTATTTGATCGGCATAACTATTTTTCTCATATATGAGAATTTACAATTTTCGCGATTTTCGGTGTATGTTAGCCCACGGATTTCTGAAGATTTAATTTACCGTCTCTGTTTGGCCCCAAATTTTTGTTGTGCGTTGCCTACAAGGTCTGGTGACGGGCGCCCTATCACTTTATTTGATCGGCATAACTATTTTTCTCATAAATGAGAATTAGCGATTTTTGCGATTTTCGGTGTATGTTAGCACACGGATTTCTGGAGATTTGATCGACCATCTCCATTTTGCCCTAAATTTTGGGTTTGCGCAGCCTACAAGGCCTGTGACGAGCGCCCTATGATTTCATTTGATCGGCATCACTATTTTTCACATAAATTAGAAGTTACGATTTTCGCGATTTTCGGTGTATGTTAGCCCACGGATTTCTGGAGATTTGATCGACCATCTCCGTATGGCCCCAAATTTTTGCTGTGCGCAGCCTACAAGGCCTTGTGACAAACGCCCTATCATTTTGTTTGATCGGCATCACTATTTTTTGCATACATGAGAATTTACGATTTTCGTAATTTTCGGTGTGTGTTAGTCCACGAATTTTTGAAGATTTGATCGATCTTCTCCGTTTGGCCTCAAATTTTTTCTGTGCGCAGCGTACAAGGCCTAGTGAAGGGCGCCCTATCACCCTTTTTGATCGGCATAACTATTTTTCTCATAAATGAGAATTTATAATTTTTGCGATTTTCGATGTATATTAGCCTTCGAATTTCTGGAGATTTGATTGACCGTCTCTGTTTGGCCCCAAATTTTTGTTGTGCGGAGCCTACAAGGCCTGGTGACGGGCTCCCTATCACTTTATTTGATCGGTATAACTATTTTTCTTATAAATAAAAATTTACGATTTTTGCGATTGTCGGTGTATGTTAGCCCACGGATTTCTGAAGATTTGATTTACCGTCTCCGTTTGGCCCCAAATTTTTGCTGTGTGAAGCCTACAAGTTCTGGTGACGGGCGCCCTATCACTTTATTTTATCGGCATAACTATTTTTCTCATAAATTAGAATTTACGATTTCCGCGATTTTCGGTGTATGTTAGCCCACGGATTTCTGGAGATTTGACCGACCGTCTCCGTTTGGCCCCAAATTTTGGCTGTGCGCAGCCTAGAATTCCTGGTCACAAGCTCCCTATCATTTCGTTTGATCGGCATCACTATTTTTCGCATAAATGAGAATTTACGATTGTCGCGATTTTTGGTGTATGTTAGCCCACGGATTTCTGGAGATTTAATCGACCGTGTCCGTATGGCCCCAAATTTTGGGTGTGCGCAGCCTACAAGGCCTTGTGACGAGCGCCCTATCATTTCGTTTGATCGACATCACTATTTTTTGCATACATGAGAATTTACGATTTTCGCGATTTTCGGTGTATGTTAGCCCACGAATTTCTAGAGATTTGATCGACCGTCTCCGTTTGGCCCCAAATTTTTCCTGTGCGCAGCCTACAAGGCCTGGTGACGGGCGCCCTATCACTTTATTTGATCGGCATAACTATTTTCTCAAAAATGAGAATTTATGATTTTCGCGTTTTTCGGTGTGTGTTAGCCCACGGATTTCTGGAGATTTGATCGACCATCTCCGTTTGGCCCCAAATTTTTGCTGTACGCAGCGTACAAGGCCTGGTGACGGGCGCCCTATAACTTTATTAGATCGGCATAACTATTTTTCTCATAAACGAGAATTTATGATTTTCGCGATTTTCGGTGTATGTTAGCCCAAGGATTTCTGGAGATTTGATTGACCGTCTCCGTTTGGCCCCAAATTTTGGCTTTGCGCAGCCTACAAGGCCTGGTGACAGGCGCCCTATCATTTCGTTTGATCGGCATCACTATTTTTCGCATAAATGAGAATTTACGATTTTTGCGATTTTCGGTGTATGTTAGCTCACGAATTTCTGGAGATTTGATCGACCGTCTCCATATGGCCCCAAATTTTGGCTGTGCTCAGCCTATAAGGCCTTGTGATGAGCGCCCTATCATTTCGTTTGATCGACATCACTATTTTTCTCATAAATGAGAATTTACGATTTTCGCGATTTTCGCGATTTTCGGTGTGTGTTAGCCTACAGATTTTCGGAGATTTGATCGATCGTCTCCGTTTGGCCCCAAATTTTTCTATGCGCAGCCTACAAGGCCTGGTGACCGGCGCCCTATCACCCTATTTGATCGGCATAACTATTTTTCTCATAAATGAGAATTTATGATTTTTGCGATTTTCGATGTATGGTAGCCCACGAATTTCTGGAGATTTGATTGACCGTCTCCGTTTGGCCCCAAATTTTGGCTGTGCGTAGCCTACGAGGCCTGGTGACGAGCGCCCAATCATTTCGTTTGATCGACATCACTATTTTTCGCATAAATGAGAATTTATAATTTTCGCGAATTTCGGTGTTTGTTAGCCCACGGATTTCTCGAGATTTGGTTGACTGTCTCCTTTTGGTCCCGAATTTTGGTTGTGCGCAGCCTACAAGGCCTGGTGACGAGCGCCCTTTCATTTCGTTTGATCGGCATCACTATTTTTCACATAAATGAGAATTTACGATTTTCGCGATTTTCGGTGTATGTTAGCCCACGAATTTCTGGAGATTTGATCGACCGTCTCTGTTTGGCCCCAAATTTTGGCTGTGCACAGCCTACAAAGTCTGGTGACGAGCGCCCTATCATTTCGTTTGATCGAATTCACTATTTTTTGAATAAATGAGAATTTACGATTTTCGCGATTTCCGGTGTATGTTAGCCCACGGATTTTTGGAGATTTGATCAACCATCTCCGTTTGGCCCCAAATTTTAGCTGTGCGCAGCCTACAAGGCCGGATAATGGGCGCCCTATCACTTTGTTTGATCGACATAACTATTTTTCGAATAAATGAGAATTTTCAATTTTCGCGATTTTCGGTGTATAAGCCCACAGATTTCTCAAGATTTTATCGACCGTCTTCGTTTTCCCCCAAATTTTAGCTGTGCAAAACCTAAAACACCTGCGGCGGGCGCCCTATCACTTTATTTGATCGGCATAACTATTTTTCTCATAAATGAGAAGTTATAATTTTCGCGATTTTCGGTGTATGTTAGCCACGACTTTTTTGATATTTTATTTACCATCTTCGTTTGGCCCCAAATTTTGGTTGTGCGCAGCCAACAAGGCCTGGTAACGAGCGCCCTATCATTTCGCTTGATCGGATTTACTATTTTTCGAATAAATGAGAATTTACAAATTTCGCGATTTTCAATGTATGTTA
Source organism: Datura wrightii (assembly GCA_035772735.1). NCBI lineage: Eukaryota > Viridiplantae > Streptophyta > Magnoliopsida > Solanales > Solanaceae > Datura > Datura wrightii. The sequence goes on along the minus strand of JASDFA010000018.1, from coordinate 199,710,674 downwards.
GCCCACAGATTTCTGGAGATTTGATCGACCGTCTCCGTTTGACCCCAAATTTTTGCTGTGCGCAGCCTAAAAGGCCTGAAGACGGGTCCCCTATCACTTTATTTGATCGGCACTAGTATTCTTCTCATAAATGAGAATTTACGATTTTCACGATTTTCGGTGTATGTTAGCCTAAGGATTTCTGGAGATTTGATCGACCGTCTCCGTTTGGCCCCAAATTTTAACTGTGCGTAGCCTACAAGGCTAGGTTACGAGCGCCCTATCATTTCATTTGATCGGCATCATTATTTTTTGAATAAATGAGAATTTACGATTTTCGCGATTTTCGGTGTATGTTAGCCCACAGATTTCTGGAGATTTGATTAACCATCTCCGTTTGGCCCAAATTATTGTTGTACGCATCCTAAAAGGACTGGTGACAGGCGCCCTATCACTTTATTTGATCGGCATAACTATTTTTCTCATAAATGAGAATTTACAATTTTCGCGATTTTCGGTGTATGTTAGCCCACGGATTTCAGGAGATTTGATTGACCGTCTTGGTTTGGCCCCAAACTTTGGCTGTGCACAGCCTACAAGGCCTGGTGACGAGCGCCCTATCATTTAATTTGACCGGCATCACTATTTTTTGAATAAATGAGAATTTACGATTTTCACAATTTTCGATGTATGTTAGTCCACGGATTTATCGGGATTCGATCGACCGTCTCCGTTTGGCCCCAAATTTTGGTTGTGCGCAGCCTACAAGGCCTGTTGATGGACGCCCTATCACTTTATTTGACCGGCATAACTATTTTTCGAATAAATGAGAATTTATGATTTTCGCGATTTTCGGTGTATGTTAGTCCATGGATTTCTGGAGATTTGATCGATCGTCTCCGTTTTGCCCCAAATTATTGTTGTGCGCAGCCTACAAGGCCTGGTGACGAGCACCCTATCATTTCGTTTGATTGGCATCACTATTTTTCGTATAAATTAGAATTTACGATTTTTGCGATTTTCGGTGTATGTTAGCCCACAGATTTCTCGAGATTTGATTGACCGTCTCCGTTTGGCCCAAAATTTCTGTTGTGGGAAGCCCACAAGGCATGGTGACGGGCACTCTATCACTTTATTAGATCGGCATAACTATTTTTTTCTCATAAATGAGAAATTACGATTTTCGCGATTTTCGATGTATGTTAGCCCACAGATTTCTGGAGACTTGATTGACCGTCTCCGTTTGGCCCAAATTTTTTGCTGGGCGCAGCCTAAAAGGCCTGCTGACAGGCGCGCTATCACTTTATTTGATCGGCATAACTATTTTTCTCATAAATGAGAATTTACGATTTTCGCGATTTTCGGTGTATGTTAGCCTATGAATTTCTGGAGATTTGATCGACCATCTCCGTTTGGCCCAAAATTTTGGCTGTGCGCAGCCTACAAGGCCTGGTGATGGGCGCCCTATCATTTCTTTTAATCGGCATAACTAGTTTTCTCATAAATGAGAATTTACGATTTTCGCGATTTTCGGTGTATGTTAGTCTACGGATTTCTAGAGATTTGATCGACCGTCTCCGTTTGGCCCTAAATTTTGGCTGCGCAGAGCCTACAAGGCCTGGTGACGAGCGCCCTATCATTTCGTTTGATCGGCATCACTATTTTTTGCATAAATGAGAATTTACGATTTTCGCAATTTTCGGTGTATGTTAGCCCACGGATTTCTGGAGATTTGATCGACCGTCTTCGTTTGGCCCCAATTTTTTCTGTGCGCAGACTACAAGGCCCGGTGACGGGCGCCCTATCACTTTATTTGATCGGCATAACTATTTTTCTCACAAATGAGAATTTACGATTTTCGCGATTGTCGGTGTATAACGCCCACGGATTTCTGAAGATTTGATTGACCGTCTCCGTTTGGCCCCAAATTTTTGTTGTGCGCATCCTACAAGGTCTGGTGATGGGCGCTCTATCACTTTATTTGATCGGCATAACTATTTTTCTCATAAATGAGAATTTACGATTTTCGCGATTTTCGGTGTATGTTAGCCTAAGGATTTCTGGAGATTTGATCGACCGTCTCCGTTTGGCACCAAATTTTTGTTGTGCGCAGCCTACAAGCCCTGGTGACAGGCGCCCTATCACTTTATTTGATCGGCATACCTATTTTCTCATAAATGAGAATTTACGATTTTCGCAATTTTTGGTGTATGTTAGCCCACGGATTTCTCGAGATTTGATCGACCGCCTCCGTTTGGCCCCAAATTTCGGCTGTGCGAAGCCTACAAGGCCTGGTGACGAGCGCCCTATCATTTCGTTTGATCGGCGTCACTATTTTTCGCATAAATGAGAATTTACGATTTTAGCAATTTTCGGTGTATGTTAGCCCACGAATTTCTGAAGATTTGATCGACCGTCTCCGTTTGGCCCAAATTTTTATTGTGCGCAGCCTACAAGGCCTGGTGACGCCCTATCACTTTATTTGATCAGCATAACTATTTTTCTCATAAATGAGAATTTACGATTTTTGCGATTTTCGATGTATGTTAGCCTACAGATTTCTGGAGACTTGATTGACCTTCTCCATTTGGCCCAAATTTTTTGCTGTGCGCAGCCTAAAAGGCCTGCTGACGGGCGCGCTATCACTTTATTTGATCGGCATAACTATTTTTCTCATAAATGAGAATTTACGATTTTCGCGATTTTCGGTGTATGTTAGCCCAAAGATTTCTCGAGATTTGATCGACCGCCTCTATTTGGCCCCAAATTTTGGCTGTGCGTAGACTACAAGGCCTGGTGACGAGCGCCCTATCATTTCGTTTGATCGGCGTCACGATTTTTCGTATACATGAGAAATTATGATTTTCACGATTTTCAGTGTATGTTAGCCCACGGATTTCTAGAGATTTGATCGACCGTCTCCGTTTGGCCCCAAATTTTTGCTGTGCGCAGCCTACAAGGCCTGGCGACGGGTGCCCTATCACTTTATTTGATCGGCATAACTATTTTTCTCATAAATGAGAATTTACGATTTTCGCGATTTTCGGTGTATGTTAGCCCACGGTTTTCTGGAGATTTGATCGACCGTGTCCGTATGGCTCCAAATTTTAGCTGTGCACATCCTACAAGGCCTTGTGACGAGCGTCCTATCATTTCGTTTGATCGACATCACTATTTTTTGCATAAATGAGAGTTTACAATTTTCGCAAATTTCGGTGTATGTTAGCCCACGGATTTCTCGAGATTTGATTGATCGTCTTTGTTTGGTCCCAAATTTTGGTTGTGTGCAGCCTACAAGGCCTGGTGACGAGTGCCCTATAATTTTGTTTGATCGGCATGACTATTTTTCGCATAAATGAGAATTTACAATTTTTGCGATTTTCGGTGTATGTTAGCCTACGGATTTCTCGATATTTGATTGACCGTCTCCATTTGGCCTCAAATTTTTGCTGTGCGCAACCTACAAGGCTTTGTGACGAGCACCCTATCATTTCGTTTGATTGACATCACTATTTTTCACATAAATGAGAATTTACGATTTTAGCGATTTTCGGTGTATGTTAGCCCACGAATTTCTGGAGATTTGATCGATCGTCTCCGTTTGGCCCCAAATTTTTGTTGTACGCATCCTACAAGGCCTGGTGACGGGCGCCCTATAACTTTATTTGATCGGCATAACTATTTTTCTCATAAATGAGAATTTATGATTTTCGCAATTTTCGGTGTATGTTAGCCCACGGATTTCATGAGATTTGATCGACCGTCTCCGTTTGTCCCCAAATTTTTGCTGTGCATAGCATACAAGGCCTGGTGACGGGCGCCCTATCACTTTTTTTTTGATCGGCATAACTATTTTTTCTCATAAATGAGAATTTACGATTTTCGCGATTTTCGGTGTATGTTAGCCCACGGATTTCTGGAGATTTGATTGACCGTTTCCGTTTGACCCCAAAATTTTGCTGTGCGCAGCCTACAAGTCCTGGTGACGAGCGCCCTATCATTTTGTTTGATCGGCATCACTATTTTTCGCATACATGAGAATTTATGATTTTCGCGATTTTCGTGTATGTTAGTCCACGAATTTCTCGAGATTTGATTGGCCGACTCCGTTTGGCCTCAAATTTTGGCTGTGTGTAGCCTACAAGGCCTGGTGACGAGCGCCCTATAATTTTATTTGATCGGCATCACTATTTTTCATATACATGAGAATTTACGATTTTCGCGATTTTCGTGTATGTTAGCCCACGGATTTCTGGAGATTTGATCGACCGTCTCCGTTTAGCCCTAAATTTTGGTTGTGCACAGCCTACAAGGCCTGGTGATGGGCTCCCTATCACTTTATTTGATCGGCATAACTATTTTTCTCATAAATGAGAATTTACGATTTTCGCGATTTTCAGTGTATGTTAGCCCATGGATTTCTGGAGATTTGATTGACCGTCTCCGTTTTACCCCAAATTTTGGCTGTGCACAGCCTACAAGTAGGGGTGGGCAAAAAAACCGAAAACCGAAAAACCAAACCGAACCGAATTAATTCAGTTTTTCGGTTTCGATTTTTTCGGTTTTTCGGTTTGGTTTCATTTTTTTTTAAAATTTCGGTTTTTCGGTTCGGTTTTCGGTTTTCATATTTCGGTTTTTCGGTTTTTCGGTTTAACCGAAATTTTACACTTTTCTTTTTTTAAATTATAACTTAATTTCAAAAAAATAAAAATACTACACCCAACCCAAATCTCAAAGCACAATTACATTTAGAGAATTATTTATATAATTGATACAATTGCTTAAGTTTTTTTTACAAATAACAAGTTTTATAATAGTTTTAGCATGTTAAGAAAATTCTTACTATTATTAATATGCTTTGAAAGAAAAATGAAATATATAATATTTATTTAACAAGAAATTAGGGACCATAGATTATTAAAATCTTAAAAGACCCTTAACTTTTTATTGGTTTTGTTATAAGGATATTAAGCATATGAGAAAATTTATTATCAAAAATTCAAATGTTATGTATGTACTACTAAATGTAAATCAATTGATCCCACTATTTTCTTTATTTAAAAAGTTAAAATTAAGCTTAGTTGAATTAAACTTTAGAATTCAAACTTAAAATAATTTATTTTGAATTTAGAAAGATAAAACAACTCATTTTTAATTTAAAAAGTAGCTCATTTTGTAAGTTAAAAAATAGCCCATTAATTAGGCCCATAACCGAAAAAACCGAATTAGAAAAACCGAAAAAACCGAACCGAATTTGAAAAAAACCGAACCGAACCGAATTAGTTTGGTTCGGTGTTTGGTACACTACATGAAAAACCGAAAATCGAAAAAACCGAACCGAAATTTAAAAAAACTGAACCGAAAAACCGAATGCCCACCCCTACCTACAAGGCCTGGTGACGAGCTCCCTATCATTTCATTTGATCGGCATAACTATTTTTCTCATAAATGAGAATTTATGATTTTCGCGATTTTCAGTGTATGTTAGCCCACGGATTTCTGGAGATTTGATTGACCGTCTCCGTTTGACCCCAAATTTTTGTTGTGGGCAGCCTACAAGACCTGGTGACAGGCGCCCTATCACTATATTTGATCGGCATAACTATTTTTCTCATAAATGAGAATTTATGATTTTCGCAATTTTCGCTGTGTGTTAGCCCACGGATTTCACGAAATTTGATCAGTCGTCTCCGTTCAGCCTCAAATTTTGATTGTGCACAGCCTACAAGGCCTGGTGATGATCGCCCTATCACTTTATTTGATTGGCATCACCATTTTTCGCATAAATGAGAATTTATGATTGTCGCGATTTTCGGTGTGTGTTAGACCTCGGATTTCTCGAGATTTGATTGACTGTCTCTGTTCGGCTCTAAATTTTGGCTGTGCATAGCTTACAAGGCCTAGTGACGAGCACCCTATCACTTTATTTGATTGGCATCACCATTTTTCGCATAAGTGAGAATTTATAATTTTCACGATATTCGGAGTGTGTTAGCCCACGTATTTCTTGAGATTTGATTGACCGTCTCCTTTCAATCCCAAATTTTGTTTGTGCTCATCCTACAAGGCCTGGTAACGAGCGCCCTATCACTTTATTTGATCGGCATCACTATTTTTTTACATAAATAAGAAATTATAATTTTCATGATTTTCGGTGTTTGTTAGCATATGGATTTGTCGAGATTTGATTGACAATCTCCATTCAAATTCAAATTTTGACTGTGCGCAGCCTACAAGGCCTGGTGTTGAGCGCTCTATCACTTTATTTGATCGGCATCACTGATAATGCTCAAACCTAACCTCTTACTGAAGTGAGAAGTAGACGTTGTCACTAAAGAACCCAACTAGAGGTTGGGGTTATATCCACAGGTAATAGGGAGAACTTGGATTATAGCCAGTAATTGAACTTGTGGGGTAGTTACTTCAAAATAGGAGGATTCTGAAGAAAATCAATAATAAAAATAAATATTAAAATTCTTGTGTTGAGTCAATATTAAAGGATAACTACGGTTTGTGTTCCCCATGGGTTCATAACTGCTTTAGGTATACACTAGTAATTATCACCAATACTTACTGATAAAACTGAAAACTTAGGTTCATTCAAACGACCAACCAGTCCCTATTGAATGACTATACCCAATTATTTGACCAAGTCTCATGAACGGTTTCAAACTATCCGTTATCACTAAGTTTTAGATTTAACTATCCTGCAACCACAACTCAAGTTAATACAATGATTATAAAAATCAAGGCTCTGTTGTAATTCTCTTTTCCAAATCTCTACCTCTTCGACCAAAGCAAGTAAAAAATTCGGGCATGTCCTAACTGTAACACCCCGGATAATTTGAGTGATAAAATCGTGCTTTTGAGGTAGTATTAAGAGTTCCTAATAGGCTAATAAGGAAGTTTTATGAGTTGTTTTAATCAATCTATGATCATATTTAAGATTAGATATCGATCAAGTTGTGGAATAAAATTCGGAAAAAGTTATCGCAAAAATTTTCTTCTTGAGATTTCTTGAAATTGAGGTCAAATTTCTCTAGGATTTTCACCCAATCTGTAAGGATTTAGGGGTTTTGAACCTATCAAATTAAATATCTATGAGTCTAATTTCCAGTACATCAAACCGTTTGTCAATTCGACTTCGGAGTAGAGAGATATTCGCATTTTCGCGAGACCAAGCAAGCAAGCACCTCACAAGGTCTTAAGGCGGTGGAGAACTATAAATAGCCCCTTGGTCGGTTTGTTCTTCATCCAAAATTCATTTTTCCAGCATATATTCCGTATGAAATCTCTCTCAAGTTCTCTCCATGGTTTTCTTTGGGTTTTGAGTCTAGAAGTCATGGATCAACATGATTTTGGTGTCGGAAAGTCGGGAATTGCGTGTAGCCCGTGGTTTGAGGCCTTGTGGATTATGGATACCCGATGTACGAGAGTTATTCTAGCTAGGGGTTGAGCCCAAGGTGCCTTGTGCCTTGTGGATACCAGACGCACGAGAGTGTTTTCGGCTGAGGAGTTGAGCCCAAGGAGTGAAATGACCTACGGGGTTGAGAATGATGTCCTCCGCAGTGTAGAATTGAGACATGATTCGAGAGTGGTCCGACATGTCTGAGCCTTTCCTGGGATCGCGATTGGTTCTCCCAGATGGATTGAGCTCCGCTAACTGTACACAACCGAGAGAGTATCCGACAGTGCTTGACTGATGATGTTGATTAACTGGTGTGTACTTGTGATTTGTTTGGCATTATACTATGGATATTGCTTGTGGTATTTGTTATCTGATAGCAGTGGTACTAGATGCTGGCTGGTATTAGCTGAGGCGATTAAGAGGTCTAGAGGCGATGACGGTTGAGCTGGGTCAGCTAGGTGTCGTTGTATTGTTATTTACTTTTTGGACTTGCCGGGCTTATGGTGGCCGGGTAGGTTCTATTTGTATGTTTGCTTATACTTTCTAGGCTTATGCGGGACAAGTAGGTTTTATGTGTTTATTTAAGTTAAGTTCTCCTTCTGTAATATTTGGTATATCTATTGATCTCTAATCTTAGTCTTTCAGTTATTTCTACCTTTCATGCTCGGTACATTGGTGTACTGACGCCCTAGTCGGGGCACTGCATTCATGCCTACAGGTGACGATAGGATGATAGATCGAGTTCTTTGTTGCTGAGTGGAGTTCCAGCTGAGTTGGTGAGCTCCAGGTCTTTCGAAGTCGCCCCAAATGTTTGAGTTAAGGGTAGTTTAGAGCCCTGTCCCGATCATTTGATTACTAATATATCCATAGAGGCTCATAGACATTGTTGTGGTTTTAGTATATTGTTATAGGCCAGGTGGGCCATGTTGTATTATTGTTTTTCATTCCGTGGCCTTGACGGCATATGGTATTTATTTTTTCTTGGTTGGTCAGGTGAGCCAGCTTCTGCTATAGTCAATCATCTTATTCTAATTTTATAGTTGTTGTGTTGTTGAACCTCATCAGTTCTGGCCTTTATTTTATTTTTGGGGTGTCGGGTATGCTCATATCAGGAGTAGCACCAGGTGCCAGTCACGCCTCCCAGATTTGGGGTGTGACACTAACGTTGCGCACCGTTAAGAAACGTTTAAGCATGAAGAGAATACAATATAAGTATTTGGTATTAGTTTTACAAACACTTTGTGTAACCCTAGCTTGTTAATCCACCATGGTTCCCATGGATTTTTTGAGATTTGATTGACCGTCTCTGTTGTCCCAAATTTTGGCTATGTGCAGCTTACAAGGCCTGGTGACGAGCTCTCTATCACTTTATTTGATCAGCATCACCATTTTTTGCATAAATTAGAATTTACGATTTTCTTGATTTTCGGTGTGTGTTAGCCTACGAATTTCTCGAGATTTGATTGACTGTCTTCGTTTGGCCTCAAATTTTATCTTTGCGCAGCCTATAAGGCCTGGTGACGAGCGCCCTATCACTTAATTTGATCGTTATCACTATTTTTTGCATATGAGAATTTACGATTTTCACGATTTTCGGTGTGTGTTAGCATACGAATTTCTCGAAATTTGATTGGTCGTCTCCATTAGGTTGCAAATTTTGATTGTGCGCAGCCTACAAGGCCTGGTGACAAGCGCTCTATCACTTTATTTGATCTACATCACCATTTTTCTCATAAATAAGAATTTACAATTTTCACGATTTTCGGTGTGTGTTAGCCCACGGATTTCTCGAGATTTGATTGACCGTCTCCGTTCGACCTCAGATTTTGGCTATGCGCAGCTACATGGCCTAGTGACGAGTTCCCTATCACTTTATTTGATCGGCATCATCATTTTTCGCATAAATGAGAATTTATGATTTTCGCGATTTTCGGTATGTGTTAACCCATGTATTTCTCGAGATTTGATTGACCGTCACCGTTCGGCCCCAAATTTTAGCTGTGCGCAGCCTACAAGGCCTGGTGACGAGCACCTATCACTTTATTTGATCGGCATCACTATTTTTTGCATAAATGAGAATTTACGATTTTTATGATTTTTGCGATTTTCGGTGTGTGTTAGCACACAAATTTCTCGAGATTTGATTGACCGTCTTCTTTCGGATCCAAATTTTGGCTGTGCGCAACCTATAAGGCCTGGTGAAGAGCGCTCTATCACTTTATTTTATCAGCATCACCATTTTTCGCATAAATGAGAATTTACGATTTTCACGATTTTCGATGTGTTTTAGCCCACGGATTTCTCGAGATTTGATTGACCGTCTCTGTTTGGTTCCAAATTTTGGATGTGCGCAGCCTACAAGGCCTGGTGACGAGCGCTCTATCACTTCATTTAATCAGCATCACCATTTTTCACATAAATGAGAATTTACGATTTTCGCGATTTTCGGTGTCTGTTAGCCCACGAATTTCTCGAGATTTGATTGACCGTCTTCGTTCAGCCCCAAATTTTGGCTATGTGCAGCCGACAAGGCCTGGTGACGAGCTCTCTATCACTTTATTTAATCAGCATCACCATTTTTTGCATAAATGAGAATTTACGATTTTCGCGATTTTCGGTGTGTGTTAGCACACAAATTTCTCAAGATTTGATTGACCGTCTCCATTCGATCTCAAATTTTGGTTGTGCTTAACCTACAAGGCCTGGTGACGAGCGCCTTATCACTTTATTTGATCGGCATCACTATTTTTTCATAAATGAGAAATTACGATTTTCGCGATTTTCGATTTGTGTTAGCACACGGATTTCTCGAGATTTGATTGACCGTCTCCGTTCGGATCTAAATTTTGGCTGCGCACAAGGCCTGGTGACGAGTGCCTTATCACTTTATTTGATCGGCATCACTATTTTTCGCATAAATGAGAATTTTTGATTTTTGCGATTTTCGGTGTGTGTTAGCCCTCGAATTTCTCGAGATTTGATCGACCATCTCCGTTTTGCCTCAAATTTTTGTTGTGCGCGGCCTACATTGCTTGGTGACGAGTGCCCTATCACTTTATTTGAGCGGCATCACCATTTTTCACATAAATGAGAATTTACGATATTCGCGATTTTCGGTGTGTGTTAGCCCACATAGTTTTTGAGATTTGATTGAATGTCTCTGTTCGGCCCCAAATTTTGGCTGTACACAGCCTACAAGGCTTGGTGGCGAGCGCCCTATCACTTTATTTGATCGGCATCACCATTTTTTGCATAAATGAGAATTTACGATTTTCGCAATTTTCGGTGTATATGAGCGCACGAATTTCTCGAGATTTGATCAATTTCTTCTAGTGAATTTTTTTGTGAGCTCTCTATAATTATTATTATACTCCTTTTGGCCAAGATTTCCAAAAACATTAAGCTAAGTCATTGTTGATAAGGAATAACCAACTCACAGTTAATAAAGAAGAAAAAGAAAGAAGATAATAACCTTGGGATTATCCACCAAGATTCGCATTAGGACCTAACTAATTCGGATTAACGTTGTGTAAGGTCCATGAGAGGGAAAGTGTTTGTTACCAAATTTTTTCTTTCGTATATTAGGCTTGAACTGAAAATCACTTGATTAAGTGTGGAGAGATCATATTCATCATGTCATAATCCTTGATGGTGATAATTTTGACACTTAATTTGCATATATTTGACTTATAGGCCAAATCTAAACTTCGTTAATTTCTTAAACCCAATGCTCAATGAATCACTTCACATAAAATGGGACAGAGGGATTACAGATTTAGTATGGTGCTCACTGAACTTCTGTAATATCTAAAGAGTGAGTCTTATGTCGGTCATTTAAAACACCACACATAGAAAAAAGACTGAAGAAACCATATCTGACAGAAATGGTTTCATCTTTCCATTTAGGAGTTATGAAGCAACAAGTAGACACTTTGAACAGATGATAATAGTAACAACCAAATGTCAAATGTTTTTAAATAAAGTGAACTTCTTTCAGGAAGAGATATGGGGAAAATGAAGCTCCAATAATAGGTGTTGTTGAATTCCAGAATTTCTGTTTTCTGGTTAAATAATAGACCTAAGAAGTATAATAACATGGGGATACATGTAATATAGTTGAGGATTTCGTTTCTCATATAGTCAGTAAGAAACTAAGTTCCGATTTTAACTTTAGCAAGCGTGTGACTGCCTGAGCCTGAACAGACTAGTCTACGCTCAGCCAATATTCCAAACTTGTCCCGACGGTTCAGTGGATGGATAGCACAATGATTTATACAACTACTCATGAAGTAGTAGCATCATGTCTATGATCAGCCTTCTCTTCATCTTCATTAAGAAGTTGGTATCTTTGATCATCAGCATTTGCTTCTTCAATAGCAGGTGCACTAAAAGGAGCCCTCTCACTGTTGATGAACAAAGAAATAGTACTATTAGCTATTTAGTAACTCATCAAGTCAAGAACTATCAATAGATCACAAATCCAAAAGCTACTATTGTTCATTATGTTGTTCGGACTCTCCGAAAATATTGCCGCATCCATTTCCGATCTTCCAAAAATGCACTATTTTTGGAGGATCCAACACGCATGCATCACCATTTTTGATGAGTCCGAGCAATATAGATTGTTAGACTACAATGTTACACTTTCTCCAATGTTTTGTCATTTATGAAACTATTCAATAATGTAGCAACCAGGGTGCAGCAAGGGGGTTTATCTGAACGTCCATTTGCCAAAAATTATATTATATATAAGGTCAAAATTCCTTTTTATATATAGATAGATATTGATTTACTTGACTTTTTCATGTGTTTATTTCTTTATACTTTGGATCGACTATTCCAAGAATACCTGCTACCTCCCACCAATATAAGCATCGGAGATAACTCTGCTCACCCAGGCTTAGACAAATTAATGGGACGAAATCAAGTAGCATTTGATCAGTGAACTTTACGCATGCTTCTCTGTTCATTTTCTAAATTCTGAATGGTAACATGAACTTGATCCCAAGCCACAAAAAGTGAACTTGGAGTATAATCAAACTATAAGATTCAAAGATGGGGGGTTGAGTTCAGATTGCTGTTAGATGGTCTTAGGTAAATAAGAATTTTTCATTTAGTTTCACATTTTCAGATGCTGCTAAAAGATTATTTCAGCTGATGCATTATAGAATGTTTACTTTCTTGGCTTTTGTATGAATTATTGCAATCAGTGTGTTATTTTACCTCATCCCTGTCTAATATGATATTATGAGAGTTCATAATCAATAATAAGATAACGAATTCAAAGAGCATGACATACGTTTTCGAGTAAATGATCAGCCCAGTAACCACAAGTGCAAAGGCTACAAAGTACAGCCATTCAACCTGCAAATTTCAGCTAGGAGTGATTAGCACAGGATACATGACAAAAATCAGCGGGTCTATGGATCAACTAAACTAAGAGACAGGCTCTTGGGACTACAAGTGTGGCAGAAACCATCAAAAAATTCATTGAATACGGGAAAAGAAGGGATAAATGTACCTTTTGCTTGTAGAAAAAGGTTCTGATGACAACTGCCCACACATCGGATGTGAGAAGAGATAGATTGAACAAGGTTGAGCCGCTCATCTGCATTTGAATTACTCGTGCCTTACTTTAGTATGATGAAACCATATATCCGACAACAAATACACGTGCACTAAATAATTCAGTTTGGATGGAACTATGAAGAGTGAAAGTTTTACCTTGAGAAGAAACGGAACAAAGGTGTAGAACATAAAGCTTGCCACTGCATAGCCACAGAAGGCTAATATCTGGAGAAAATAAAAACAGAAATATACAGAGGAAAATGTCACATTACCTAATATGATTTTTTATACTGAAGAACTAAGGCATTTCTTTCACTGCCTAACTTAAGAGATAAGGAGATCAAGAAATATGATTAAGATCTTTTCCAGTATTTCTTTCACTGCTTAATTGAAAAACTAAGGCATTTCTACCTAATTTGTTCTGATTAATGAGTAGCACAAAGTGTTTTTCTTTTCTAATTGCCTTGATATCCGTTACTTGAAATGAGGATCTTTTGGAAACAGCTTGTCTACATCCACGAGGTAGGGTTAAGGTCTGCGTACACTCTACCCTCCCTAGACCCCACATCTATGAGATTACACTGGGTATATTGTTGTTTAGGTAGCTCAAAACATAAGAAATGTGGTAGTAGTGCTTTTGCGAAGTCTTGAAACCAGACAAAAATGACACAAGATAAGGACATATATATTAGATAATTTTTCTTGCATCCCACTGCAGTTCTCGTGTTCAAGCGTTAGACAGAACCAACCCCCACCCCCTATCCCCGCGACCAAACCGAAAAACATCAGGTGGGCAATCTGTCAATCCTGGATGGTGCAAACATGTACAGTGCTCTTTAATGTGAATGTGTCTCGCAGACCATCCTAAGATTTTGAAAATTTTCATGTCTTGTCTCGAATTCTACTTTCCAATGAAAATAAGGCACAAGACCATCAGCCACAATTAACTCCTAAACCTTGGTGAGCCACTTTTCAAACTCAATGGTTTTAACTTGTTGTTTCCAACTCTCATGAACTCGGACGCAGCTCACAATTTTGAATTGATTAGCGCTTTCATATCCACCTCCAGTGAAGGTTATCCATCTGAATTCATCCACAGGGGTGAGACTGCACCTTTGCTTTCTAATGAAAGTGGCTTACCTTGCTTTTGTTTTTAATCTTCCAGCCAAGGAGTTTCTGAGTTCCTATTGAAGAGTCCCAGAAAAACAACAACAATATCCCCAGTGTAATCCACAAGTGGGGTCTGGGGAGGGTAGGATGTACACAGACCTTACCCCTACCTTTGTGGTGTAGAGAGGTTGTTTCCCATAGACCCTCAGCTCAAAAGAAGTGTAATCAAAGCTATTGAAGAGTACCAAATGTATACAAATAAGCATTTTAGAAAAACTTTCCATTCTGCAATCGTCAGTTCATCAAAAGAACATATCAGTTGGAGGAATCGCGGCCTCCATATCATCACCTACGAGGGTGATAGCAATATTCCCATAAAATTCTATTGTCTTTTACAAATTTATAAGTGGACTATCAAGCTAAATTAAGTTGACTGGAACTTATGAAAACTGCATAACCCTGTCTCTCTGCATGTGTCCTGAATCATTATTTCAGACCAAATACTGCATTAGAACTACGAATGAGGAGCGAAAATAAGAAAACGAATCTAAGTCACTTACAAGCTCTGCAGACCACTTGACTGATTCCAGACTCTTCCTTTCCAAGATTGGTCTGAGAGAAAGTTAAGTCATTAATGCTCGTCAGGATTTCTTTGTGTTGGAACTGAGACATTGTACATTATAAAGTTCCATAGCTATAAGAAATGCATGTGCAAAACAGTTTTTTAGATAGAAAGGATACATCTCAATTATAGTAACAAGCAAGCCGAAAAGACCAATCATGGAAACCACTTCGATACGATCCTTCTTTTTCACACAGAACTCCTGCACCAAAGCTAATTATAGTTAACATACCATAAGTTTTTGATAAGAAGAGATGCCTATGCTTATATTTAGAGTAGCTATCCGGTAGAAGGGAACATTTGAAAATATGAAGAGACAAGATTACACCAACCTCACCAACATTACTCATTGAGAAGAAAAATGTCCCTATAACGACAAATATATCACCAAGAATAGGTTTGGAACCACCTGCATTGGAAATGGTCGAAGCATAAGGAAACTAAGCAATTTCCTTAATTAGGCGCTTCCCGCCTAGGAGTGGCAATTAGCTTCTCTTTGCCTCCCACCCTTTCTGTTCCTCTCAAAATAGAAGTTCTTTGGAGAACTCAAGGGAAAGATAGGAAGTCAAGAAAATATCAAAAGTGAGAAACATTTTTCATTTACCACCTAAATAAACCATTTTAGGAAACAGATAGTACCACTTCCATCACTCGCCTTAGCATCTGATAGAAGCACAAGTCCAAGACCACCTAAACAGACTGCTGCACCAAAGAATTGCCACGGAGAATATCGTGTGCCCAAAAATAGCCAAGTCAAAATTATCACCCAAGCTATAGTCCAGCAATCCAATATGGTCACGCTGGTGATTGATGAGTATTGATATGCTTTATTTACTGCAATACATTCAATGGAAGTTAATTTCGTATCCTGGATAATTATGACTACACTAAAGTTCTAAAAATCTTACAATGACATGAAAGTACTAAGGGAAACCTTTCTACCACATATTTTCAATCAAAATACGGAGGACTGATCGTGCTTTGAAAGAAGAATAACCATTCAATCAAATTATGGTTGGGCACATACGTTGTGCTTCAAATTTCATACATATAGTTCTCATTATGTACACAAATTGAACATATTGGAAAGAAGATTGCACAACGATGTAAATTATAGTTCCTCAGAGAGGAAAAAAGAGAGGCGTGTATTGTAAATCTTTGCAAGCATTTTAAGAGACATGAATGTAATAGGTAGAGGTCAAATTTTTCTATATCAGTTGGACTTTGGACCAAATATATGAAATTCCAGATGTTAGATCTTAGCTTAAGAGGGATATTAGATCTACTGTTGTTTCATTTTTTTTTAATTCGTTCTTATTTTCTAGCTCCTTTCCAAACTGGCTAAAGCTCATAAAACTCCTCTTAGCTCCCATGTAAAAATAGGTTATTTTCTTACTTCATGAGGATTATACGTCAAATAGGTGGCATCAAGCCATGATGCTTCTAAATTTGAACCAAAGGACTGATTATAACTTCTTTATTTTAGGGTCCAATCCACTGCATACATTAAAAAAATATGGAGTTTGAGATTAAAATCCAACTCCCAAAAGCATACTGCAGAGTAAGTAACCAACCATACAAGAATAGAACAGAAGCCTCCAAATGTGTTGAAGCTTCATGTTGCATCATGAAGCCTTTGTTTACTTCGGATGATCTGGTAAATTGTCTATGAGTGAATTAAAAAACGTAGGCCTTGGGAAAGATTTAAAAGGGAACAACTAAATAGGTTGGAACTTACCTATTCCCTAAGTTCTTACTACAGAACTCACACCTAATTTGCAGTTTAGTAGAGTTAGAGTATTGGTATCAGTGGTAGCTAGCATGCATTGTAAAAACTTAACTTCCTCCAAAACAGAGTTCCAAACGTCAAATTTCATAAACAAAGGGAAATTTAACGATATCTATTGCATGAATAAATGGCACTTCAGTTCAAGGTCCAACAGGTTATGGAAGCATATTCTCAATGTTGCAAGCAAGGTAAAGGTTCAAGAGTTAATATGGACAAAGCAGAGAATGTCCATTTAGCGGAGAAGCAACTTACCAAGAAAATTTCCCTGGACATCAGCTACACCTAAAAGGGCATACCAATACCAAGGAACCTGCAAATTCAAGATAGCATTCAATCGGTAACCATTACGTAAAACTAAAAACCAACTCCACTTAATAAAGTGATACTCATGAATTAGTTTCACTACAATAGCATAAGAATGAACAAACTTTAATGAGTTGTTCACAAATTTGATTAGTCATATAAAATTGAAACCAGCTAGTTTGGGATTGAGGGCAGGAGCGGAGCCACAATGGTGGCTTCGAGTTCAGCAGACTCCGGTAGCTTTGGCTCAAGCCTAGTATTTGTGTTAAAATATTCATTTAATATGTACAAATAATCTGTCGAGAAACCAGTAAGCAAAAATAACTACGGTTCAGAATTCATAAACTAAAAATCCTAGCTCTACCTTTGATTGATGGCGTAGTTACTGTTATAGTTATGTTTATTACTTTAAGTAATATCAAAATTGACTCTTGAATAGTGACAAAATACCTGTAACTTCTGCCTCCTATAAATCATGATTCCTCCATACACCAAAGCTAATGTTGTGTAAGAGAAGAATGACAGGGAAAGTGGAGTATTTGCACCTACAAATGCAAACAAAAACTACCCAATTATCAAAATGCTTCTCAGCTATCAAGATTCTTTAATAAACAAACCCCATTTAACCAAACAAACAATATCATAATAATTCAATCATCCAACAGAAAAAGAAAAAAGAAAGTAAGCCACCCCCCCACTCCACCCCATCACCAGCAGCTTCAACCCCCAAAAGGTGAAAAATTTCAAACTTACCAAGATTTGCTACTAGAGAAGAAGTGAAACTCATGAAGGCCATAACAAAAGACACCACTTGACCCAAAAACAAAGGGTAAAAAGTCCTCAATACGCCCTCATAATTCCTCCACCAGCTGCTGCTATCCATAGCTAAACTACCCTCCCAACCACCCACCCAATCCACCCCAAAAGCAAAAAAAAAAAAAAAAAATCAAATCTTTACCAGAAAAACTAACAGAAATAAGCAATTAATAGAAGCTTCAACTAAAAAGAGCTTCTATAAATAGAGAAAAACAGATGAAAAAAGAAAGATGTGTGATGTATTTATGGCTTCTTGTTTTTTTTGTCATTGACACAGATCCCTAATCTGAGCTGACGTTTGTTTCTTTGAAGAAAAAGACTCACCCCTTTGTGGGTAGTGGGTATTGAACAGAAAATAATATTAATAATAATAAAAAATATATATATATCAACAGAGTTAGCAGTTGGTACAAACAAAGAAAGGAAGAGAAAGAAAGAGAAATGTTACAGCAATGGCGGGAGTTATCCACCTAACGGTCAAAACACGTTTATATCGTTACTTAAGACTTTCCTAATTATGTGTTGCTTACTATCTCGGGTTTGGGGCTTGAGTATAATATAGATAAAAAAATTTAAATAGTTTTTAAAGAAATTTTTGTAATAAGTAGTGTTATTTGTGTTTATATTTATTTATAAAAATAGCAAGATTTTACTTAATTATAAAATGTAATTGTATTTTGATTTTAAAATGTAGCGAAATAAGCGTATTCTCGTGCATAATAAGTATATCAGAGTGTATATAATATTTCTATAGGGGAAATGTATTTTATTCGTGCGCATAATAATAGTGAAATAAATCGTATTTGCACGCTTATAATATCTCTATCTAACTATATCCGCTCAGGTAAGAAATGTATCCGCATGTATTATAAAACTCCAACCTATCGTTATATTTCGTAATTCTTTTAAATTATTTTTAACTTATATTTTTATACATTAAACAAATTGCATATGTTTATTTTAGTTAGTGGATGAACGTATTGATTTAAAGTTAATATATTTATAAATTGATTTTTTCGAAAATGTTAGAATTAATCTCTCCATATACTTTTATATTGTCAAAGTCGTTATAACAAAAGATAAATTAAAGAAATAAATTTATTACGTGTGATAATTACATATAAAATTACTTGAACATTTAACTCATATCTCGTTCCATATTAATGCTTAAACAAAACCAAAAAAAAACATATTATTAAATCTTAAATTCTCCATTTAATTCAACTTTTTAGTTTTTATTTCTCATTTTTACGGGCCAAGCATACGGAAATTCATTTTGATAATAGTGATGAGAAGATACGAGCACAAGACGTCAGAATATTTGTTTATTCTGACATCGCGTGAAAGAAATAAATTTTTCTTCTAACTTAAACTTAAAAGTTAGCTCAAAAGGTAAGAATTACACTCCAAATTCTTGTCCCATTACTAAAGGGCTTTTGGCCCATTAGATTGCGAAAAGGGCTTTTGGCCCAATTAGCTACCGAACCCCAAAAAAATTAAAAAAAATTAAAAAGAAGGAAGAAAGAGATCCTTTTTTATGTTTCAAACCAACCGGTCAAATTCAGAAATGGACTAAGATGGACTGGTCTTGATAGTTTATTCCTTCGTGAAAAAAGTCTAATAAAAATGACTTTCATAAGAACTGATCTTGATTTTTTAATACCGCTCAACAATTTTTTTAAAAAATAGTTTTTTCTTCAGAAAATTCTAATTTTTGTTCGTAAGACAGACGTACATGATAATTTAAGACAATGAAGTTGCCAAATTTATCAGAAGTTTTACCTTATAGACAAAAGTTAGAACTTAGATATGTCATCTACCAAACATAAGTTCTAACCTTTGCCCATAACACAGACGTTCAGGATATTTTTAAGACGGTGAACTTACTCAATTGACCAGAACTTTTGTCTTATAGACATAACACACAAGTTAGAATTTAGGTATGTTACTCATTAGATATAAGTTCTAACTTTTGTCCATTAGGCATACGTTCAGGATATTTCAAAACAGTGAACATGTTCAATTAACCACAAGTTTTGTCTTGTAGGCAAACGTTAGAATTTATATCTGATAGACAATATAAATTCTTCCAAGCAAATTTTTTCAAGTTAAGGTCATTTTTAAAGATTTTTATTAAGCAGTGACAAAAATTCAAGACCGAACATTTTGGGGGACACTAGGAGTAATTTCGTGCCCACCCAAATACCCGATATTCATATTAGGACCCAATTAAATCCAGATTACAATTAAGGTAAGCACTCTCTAACAAAAATGACTTTATATAGCCAAGCTTGAATAAAAAACATCTAATTAAAAATACAGTAATACTTATAACTCTACCACAATGTTGTTTGTTTTTTCTTTTTTGTAAAAATTCTTTAGCATCAAGAGGTAAATTCTAATCTCATATTTCAATGTACAATTTTATAAACTAACCATGCAAAGATTTTTTACAATATAATTACATGTAACTTTGCTATGTTTTGTAGGTAATTAATCAATATTTGGTGTTTGATTTATCTATAATTAACTTCTAAGTGACGGAATAATATAAATAAAAAATAAGATTTGACTTTATTAAATGAAATTATTGCCTAGAAATGCCTAGAACCCTTCATTTTTAAATCAAAAATTTCTAAATAAATATCGAATGATTAAATAAATAGATTATTAAATGTAATTATACAATTATGTGCCACTGCCAATTAAAATAATCTGCTTAAAGTAACTTTGTTACCTCTAAAAAAGATTATTAAATGTAAAACATGTCAGTATGAAAGAATCTTTACGATACATGTCATAAAATAATTAACTTAACGTAATCGGTAACGAAATTAGGATTTTTATTAAGGAAGTTTAATTTAAAATATGAAAAAATAAATATAAAAAAATATTAAAGAGATTCAATATATGTTATATATACATAAAAATTATATATATAAATATAATTTTTTAATGAAAAAAGTTTAGATGAATCTCCTTGTCTTTACCTGGCTATGCCCCTAAATGTAGCCTTGGATTTTTTTCTCCCCTAAAACTAACCCAAAATTGATGAATTTAACTACATCGAAAAATAGTGGGTCGACTTAAAGAAACTGACGGACTCTTTCAATTTTTCTCAATTAAAATGGAGAAACCTCCGTTGATTTTCTTAAATTAAATTAGATCTCACCTATAGATTTGTGCCAAACAATTTTATACGCCAAGTAGGCCAAAATTCAACGATTTTAGCACGGGGTTACGACTAATTCAGTGATCTGTAGGGGTGGGGATGATATGATATATATTAAATATTATATTAAAATTAAAATTTTTGTATATTATAATTTTGTCGATATAATGATATGTGGTATGGTAATTGATATGATTTTAAAAATATTTTGATATTTGATGTTTATAACAAAAAATATCGTAATATCGAATGTCATACCGAAGTATATAGGTACATATATAATTTATATATATTATTATAATAATACTAGAAAATATATTTTAAAAAAATTTATTAGTACAAAATTAGTTATTTAGACATTGAAACTTTGGCTACTCTATCTTAATTGAAATTCTTTTTTTTGCGTGTAATAGATTCAAGAAATAAATTGTTTATACTTTCTTTTTAATATATTTACAATGTAAAATGTTAGTATGATATAATTGTGATATTTCTTAAAAAATTGAAGTCATAATTCTCTATTGTACGAGTATATATATGTAGGTCGATGTCGAATAAACTATGGTTACCGATTTACCGTATCGCAAAATACCGAACCATACCGAATTAATTTGATATGATAATGGTATAGTGTTTTTAAAAATCCAAATTATCTTATCGAAGTTTTAAATACCATACCATGTTCATCCCTATTGGTCTATCAAACATATATATATAATTAAGTAATTAAAATATACATTTTTAACAGTTTAAAGTTTAATGAGATGATTTTACATCTTAATATGACGTCAAAATAGACGAATGTCCTAGATTTGAGTCTTATCACTATCGCCCACTATTTTGACCAATAAAAAGAATCAGGTCCGCACATTATAGTGGTCAAAAAGTATATTGGCTCGATGCATGACCATATAGATGGTCCTGTATCTACTCTGAAAAATAAGCTCCTCGCGCTTAATATGAACAAACTAGGGCTAATTTGCTTCGGTTAGGATTCACCTTTTGAAAATAAAATAAATCTAATTGATTGTTTTTGCATGGGCTCATCATCTGATGTAGAATCAATGTAAAAGAGAGAAGCGTCCCCCATTATCTTGACCCACGAAAAAGAATTATACTACATGTCAAAGAACATATTAAATGAAAACATAATTAAGTACTTACAAAAAATGCTCTCTTTAACCCCTTAAATAATTAGATCCATGAAATCGCCACACACTTTAATATATAATTCCCCCCTCCCCCCTCCCCCCTCCTCCCCCACATTAAAAAAAAAAAAAAAAAAAAAGCTTTAAGTAAACAGATCTCAGGAAAAATTAAAAGATTTAGTCAAGCATATAAACAATATTACTAATATTCATCAAGTGGTACATCAAACAAGAGATTTTAGCTCTATAAATAGAGAAGAACAATGTGCCTCCTATATCCCACAGCTTCTCTTTTTTTTTTGCCAATTGCCAATATGCTTCTCTTCAAAAATATTTTTCCCTTTAATACAAGGGAATCACCAACTAAATTATTTTCTAAAAATTATCTATCTCCTAGTTTTCAATATAGTGATACTAATATAAATGTTTCATCATTTGAGAACCATAAAAGAGAGAGAAAAAAATTATTTTACATGAAATCAGAAAATGTAGGACACCATCAACAATATTCTCAACTCAAAGCCAATAATGGTATAGGGATTGTTGAGTTTTTTGAAGGGAAGAATATTCTTGTCACTGGTGCTACTGGGTTCCTTGCAAAAGGTAATGCACAGGTTCGAGTCGTGGAAGCAATTGTTAATGTTTGTATTAGGGTAGGTTGTCTAGAGATCACATTCCTTAGGTGCGGCTCTTTCTCAGATCTTGCGTAAATGTAGGATGCTTCATACATCAAGTTGTCTTTTTTATTTTATATACTTTCTCGTTCTCATTTTATGCGATGCATTTTAAGTTGGCACGAAGTTCATTAAAGAAAGAAACACTTTTAAAAAATATCATTCTTTTTGTGACATACTTCTAAGAAGAAACATGCGTACATCACATAAATTGAGACGGATGAATGATACAAGAAATATACATATAATTGTTTAATAAGTAGTCTGATTATTTAAATATTTGTGATGGCGTCAGTATATATAGAACTTAAAATTATATATATATTATTCACGAAGTTCAAAAACAAATTTAACCCTTTCTCCATATTGACATTTTTCCAATAAAATAATTATTATTTTTGCAGTTTTGATTGAAAAGATGTTGAGAACAACACCAAAGGTGAACAAGATCTATATACTCATCAGGGCAAAGGATAAAGAAGCTGCAATTCAAAGATTTACAAGTGAAGTATGTATTATATATACATATAGTATATGTTTTCTTTAATTTCTTCTCTATGTTTCCTTTCTAAAATTTGAGATGCACTATAATTTTTCGGCGAAAAGTTTTCAATTGATCATCCGAGTTAGTATATACCCTAGCCAACCAGTGGGGCCAGAGCCTCCCTAATTATCAAACGGATGTCAATTAACATATCTTCGTTAAAAAATTATACTATACAAATAAATAAACAATTTAAAATATATACATAGAGTTAATTGTTGTCGTGTTTCGTGTGGTTTGACTTCAAAACAATAAAACATGGCAGTTTGACTTATTTTATTGAAAATTTTGATTTCACCATTGAGTACCGAACGATAATATGAACAAACTATTTACACCTTGATTTTTTTTTTGTCTAAAATTCAGATTATAGAGTCAGAATTATTCCAATGCCTAGAAGAAATGCATGGTGAATCCTACAAGTTATTCATAGAAAATAAATTGGTTCCAGTTGTTGGAAATATTCATGAGCCAAATCTTGGTATGGATAGTATTATTGCTCACAAAATTACTCAAGAAATTGATTTGATTGTTGATTCTGCAGCCATCACTACATTTGATGAGAGGTTAATTTTTTTCCCCTTTTATAACTAACTAACTAAATAAATTATTCTACTAATTAAAATACACAATTTAATTAACAATTTTTTTTGGTTATATGTTTCTAGGTATGATTTAGCTCTTGATGCTAATGTGAATGGTCCATATCAACTCATGATGTTTGCCAAGAAATGCAAGCAACTTAAACTTCTTATGCATTATTCCACAGGTTTGGATTTGAATATTGTGATCGAGTTTAAGTTATATATACTGACAGTAAACTATCATTGTCATATGCATTTGATTATAATATTGAATTAACTTATATATTTCTTTTATTTAAAGCATTTGTCAATGGAGAAAGAGAAGGACTAATATTGGAGAAGCCTTTTACAATGGGAGAAAGTATAACAAAAGAGAAAATCACTTCAATTTCTCCATTTACTAATTTTCCATCACTGGATGCTAACAATGAAAGGGACTTAGTTTCAAAATTGAAAAACAATATTACAAACAATATTGGATTGGAGCAAATAATGAAGGATTTTGGAGTTGAGAGGTATTCTCTCTCTTTAAATAAATTATACATATTACTATTAATTAGAGACTCGCGAATTTCTAACGAAAATTTTCTAGGGAAATCCATCAGAAATATGGGACTTCTAATGAAATGTCCATCGGAAAGATATCCGCCCGATCAAGGATTTCTCCAGAAAATTTTCTAGAGAGATTCATCAGAAATATAAAATTTCTGATGGAATGTTCATTTAAAAAGAGCCAATTTCCGATGGACTTCTCTCGAAAATCTTCATTGGAAATTCGTGTGTTTTTAATAGTTAATTATATTTGAAAATTTTTCCCTTTTTTTTCTGGTTGATTAAATAGGGCAAAATTGTATGGATGGCAAGATACATATTCATTTACAAAGGCAATTGGTGAAATGATGATAAATAGCATGAGAGATGAAATTCCAATACTTATTATTCGTCCGTCTGGAATAACAAGTAGCTATAAAGAACCTTTTTTAGGATGGATACAAGGATTCAGGTATTATATTATTTATTTTAGGTTTCTACGTGTGTTCACGGGTGTCTATTACGTGTATTGAAAAGTACTTAATCACATAAAAAATATATATCTCCAACTTTAATTGAAACATGTTTGAAGTTTCACCGTTTACTTGAAATTAATACATGCAATAAAAAGAGTTGACATATTTTAATTAGTGGTTAACTTACCGACGTAATGGACACTTGATCAGAACGCATGCAAAAGCTTTTTCAAAAGTTTGAATCGAAAGTGTCTAATAAAAATATACGATTTTATCATGTGCTCGATCAAAATAGACTATAACTCAAATATTTAAATAAAATTTACTGATAAATTTAATATTTCTGACGTTTCAAATTCTCTCTTTATCATAATTAGGATAATCGATCCTATAATCTTTTTCTATCGAAAGGGTGACCTCCCTGGCTTTCTTGGTGATCTTCATTGTCTTATTGATTTGGTAAGTATTTATATTTACTTAATTATATTTTTGATACATCTTTGTGTCAAGCATTATTACATTTCATTGACCCAGCACATAGAAATTCATTTTAATAATGAAGCAGTCACAACTAAAAACTTGAAATTAGCAACAACAAACACTACTAAAAAAAGTGTAAAAATTAAGGGATACAAACCGATGGAATAAGTTTGGTCCAAAAAAATCGACCTATCTATTGGTTTCTATTTTTTTTTTTTAGAAAATTAATTATTTTAAAAGAGAACTGATGGATTGAGTTATTTTTTTTCGTGCAAGGAATGCATGCTTAAAGAAAACCAACGTGGTCCCTTAGTTTTGTATCATTTTTTACGAAAATCAAGGGACTTTGTCAGTTTTTAAAATGCAAAATTACAGTTGAAAAACATAAATAAAACGGATGAGAATATTTCATTAAAAAGCATGTGTGGTTGAGTGATAGAATTGTCCAATGTCTTAGTAAACATCTTGGTTTGATTTCAAGTAGCTTTATTTTTTGGCCCTCGATTTTGACCTAATTCTTTGTAGTAAAATTTCATAGCTAAATAATAAAATATATTGCTAATCCTAGTGATTGATTTTATCATTAAATTTTGTTAGCTATAAGCAATTCAACAACGAAGTTTTCAGTTAAGTTCAACTAATTTGTAGCGAGTGAGACTCAAACCTAGAACCAGTACTACCTACTCTGACACAGTGTTAAAGTATGTGATCATCTCATTTAAAAATCTAATTCATCAAAGAGAATGCATTTTTATTTACTAAATTATATTTCTTATATACGTACGGCCCCTCACATCCAATCCAACCTGATTCTTTTTCATAGTCCAAGTATGTAAAAATTCTTTTTAATAAAAAGTGACGTGACGATAAGACTCGAATTCTAGACGAATACTCTGATATTATATTGGAATGTGTGACATCTCCTTTACAAATTTAAGTTAATAGAAAATTATTTACTTAATTATATCTTTAATAGTTATATATTCAACAATTATATTATTAACTTTTTTGTTTGCATAATCTGACCAATTCTTTCACTTGATGTAGGTTCCAGTTGATATGGTTGTAAATGCAACAATGGCTGCAATTGCAAAACATGGATATTTGCAAAATCCAGAATTAAATGTGTATCATGTGACATCAACATCTATGAATCCTATCTCTTTATCTCAGATTTTTGAATATTCTTATGATTTTTTCAAATTATTTCCTTTTGTTAATTCAAAAGGAGATAAATTTGAGGTTAGAAAAATGAGATTTTTTGACAAAATGTCAGATTTTGAGAATTATATTTGGGAGGTATTACTCAAGCAGCATGAAGTACTAGATGAAAAAGAGCTTACAAAGATTCAAATGCGTTTAATTAAAAGAAAGGTGGAATATTTGAAGAATTTCAACAAACTCTATGAACCCTACATGTTCTACAAAGGCTGGTAAGTGTCATATTTACTCTTCTAATATTTTCGTTTACAGAGGACATGATCCTATATAAAAAAGTTTGAACGTCGTCAAGAATTAGGATAAAAGGACAGTAGATAGTCGTGTGTTGGAGTACTTTTACGACGAAGAGACATGAAGCTATATAGTTCGCTCTTCTTAATTATCTTCTCCATATTAGTATTCGCATATATAGTATCCTATTATTTTTCGATTGTACTGTTACTTTGTTTGCTTTGTTTATCTTGCTATTCTGTTGTCGTTATTTTCTTGTCTATCCTGCTTTTATTTCATTTTTTTTTTTGGGCTGAGGGTTTTCTGAAAACAACCTCTTACCTCACAAGGTAGGGGAAAAGTCGTCTGCATACTCTACCCTCTCCAAACCTCACTTGTGAGATTTGACTGGACATGTTGTTGTAGGCGACACAATTTGTGTCCCGATAAAAATGATACATTGTTTTTAAATTTATAAACAAGTTAACTTTAAATATTTCATTTATCCTCAATGAAATGTTTTATAGCCACATAAACATTGACTTTATACCTAAGTTTCAAATGTCATTCTTTCTTTTTTAAATTTTATTCAATTAAACGCTTCATATAAATTGGAACGGAGAAAGTAGGTAACCACTGAAACCTGAGAAATAGATCTATCTGTTATTGCTAAAAACATGACATTGATCAATTTAATTTGTCCTTTGATTCTTTATTAGGAGTAAACAATATAATTCTTAAAATTATTTTATGTATTAATAAATGACTTTTTTTTTTTTTGCTAGGTTTCATAATGGCAACACACAAAAGCTAATGGGAGAGATGTCTGAAGAAGAGAAAAAAAGCTTTGAAATTGATGTGACAAAAATTAATTGGAGAAGTTACTTTGTAAAGACTCACATTCCTGGTGTACAAAAATATGTACTAAAAGGGAAAAGGATTCACTAGTTTCGCCTCATGAGCTCGATATCTTTTTAAAAATATATATATTAATTTTTAGAAGGGGGAGCCAAATAATTCGAACATGCGATCTAAAGTAATTTTAGAACTATTGTGTCTACTATAATGAACATTTTCCTTATGTTAAGAGTGAAAATTTTGTTTTTATCTTATTTGCGCAATGCGATTTCTTTACCTTGCATTGCACGAAAAGAGACTGAGCTGACAAAATGGAAATGCGTCTTGATTTTCTCTGACTCTTTACATTAATATTACAATAGATCCAAAAGAAAGAGATTCAATTGAACCCCCTTCAAAGGATGTGACTCCGAGCAGTTTCATTTAACTAGATCTTGAAAATCAATGTCGCGTTTACAAATAAATAATTACATCTTAATACCAAATAAATCAGGATTAGCTATATAAATATTACATTACTTCATTTAAATTGATCTGTTTTATACCAATATTATGCAAATAAAAATAACTATTGAAAGAGCTACCGTGAATGCAAATGCAGTCAATCAAACACTTTTTACAAAAAAATTATATTACGTATGTAGATCAAATATAAAAAAACTCTTTGTGTCATTGTCTCAAGAACATTAATTGGAGAAATTACTTGGTAAAGACTCACATTCCTGGTGTACAAAAATATGTACTAAAAGAGAAAAGGATAAATTGATTCTTAATATTAAAACAATTAAATATTATTTGTTTGTACTTTGTACTTGTGTGATAAATATTAGTATTAGAAGCACTAAGGTCAGACCTTCGTATAGGGTAATTTGGGCTTTCGTTATTTGAGTTGTTGTATTTACTTTCTGGAATTGTAATTGAACATTAGTTTTATTATTATAATTGAGAAATTGGTTATTGTTATATTGAATTTGAGTTCATTACAGATGTTTTGACGGACAGTTGATCAGATCTAGCATGACTCATACATAAACGATAATTAAAGCTGACAAATAAAAATTTCTATATAAACCAAATTCATATAAACTAACTTTAAGCAATTTTATATATTTTTTTGAATGAAAGAATATGAAGAGTTAGTGGTATCAACTTCTTGCCCTTCTCCTTAAGTATAATAATTATGTTGCCAATAATAACTCTTAATCATTTTTTAGCCCTTAAATATTTTTTTCTTACACCAAATGATGCTATTTTATTTTGATCACCTTTTTAATATATGATTCTTTTAAATGAGTTTCATTTAGTTCTGACGGTAAAAATTTCAT
This sequence comes from Datura wrightii, assembly GCA_035772735.1. Taxonomy (NCBI): domain Eukaryota; kingdom Viridiplantae; phylum Streptophyta; class Magnoliopsida; order Solanales; family Solanaceae; genus Datura; species Datura wrightii. The sequence continues at coordinate 199,681,856 of JASDFA010000018.1, read as the reverse complement.
AAGAATTTTTAGATTGGCTATGTACGTCACAATTTATGCTTATTATTTTTTTAGTTTAAAAACTCTAGCCGATCTAATTTCATTTTCTTATCGAAATATTCATTTAGCTTGCTTTTTTTGAAATTAACCTTTATCGTTGCTTTTAATACTTAGACAAAGTTGAGTGATAATAAGAAAAATATTTAATTAGTAATCACTTATTTTTATAATTTGATAAAGTTGAATAACTTCTTCAATATTATTCTGTCCATTTTTTTTAATTGTCATATTTCACTTCATACGAATCAATTTATTAAAATAAAAGTTAAATATACCTACTATTATTATGTTGACATTTTCCTCTTTCTTAATATAATAATCCTAAGGCCTAAAGAGGTGACAATTATGCATATTTTAGCATAACACCTCTAATACAATGTATGTAGAACAAGGTCTTATCATATCAAAGTGTCATACTTTATTTCTAACAAATAAACATTTTTATTGTTTTATTTTTGTTTGATACTAAAATTAAAGTCTCTATCCAATCAAAAACATTCATATAATGTATGTAGAACAAGGGTTATCATATGTCAAAGTATCCATACTTTATTCTAACAAATTAAACATTTTCATGGTTTTATTCCTTCAATATATTAAATGTCTTTGTCCAATCAAACACGTTCGTAAATAATTTTGCTTTTCTTTTCTTGATTTACTATTAATCCAAATAATACTGGTGAATTAAGGATCAGTATTTTATCGTTTTTTTCTACATTATTTGTAATATGATTTCTTTATTACTGTATTTACTTTTCAAAACTTATTTCAAAATGCTTTACTTGAGCCGATCGAGGCTTTATCTGAAACAACTGCTCAACTATTTTCACAAGAGAGGAATAATTTCTGTATATATACTACCTTTCAGATATCACGTATAGGATTACACTGAAAATATTATTATTGTTAAGGCAGTATTAATCCAAGTGAAATGTGAAAGGGTCCAGCCTTCATAAAGTGTTAGAAACAAATGCATTGTTTCTTGTACTTCTTTTTCTTTAGTCTTTGAGTAATAAATTTAGAGAGTTCCATTATTTGACCCAAAACTATGAATCCAACTAAGCAAACATGTAAAATAAACTCACACACACACATAAAAGGTTAATAAAATCAAATTCATTCAAATAACTTTAAAACACCAAATCAACTTAACCTAACCAACACTCAACCTATTGCCAACTTGTCATCTCCATTCTCAAACCACAAACTTTTATCCACGTGTCCTCCCCAACCCCCACGATAAATAACCTTCCAAATTATCGCCAATTAAATTTTGGAAAAAATTGATGTGTTTCACTACAATATTATTTACATATATATAACCCTTTTCACAAAGCCAAAAAAAGAAAAAGTAAAAAAAAAATTCTAAATATTGTAAATAAAACACGAGAGTTTTAATCAAAAGCAATATTTGAATTAGTTTGTGCAAATCTCAATTAATTTCATAAGATATCTAATATCTTTCAACAACACGTATATATCGAATAACTTTATTCTTTAAGACTTAGAGATGTGAGCGAAAAATTCAAACATAAGACCTCATGAATCACGATTCTTAAGTAACTTTATTGATCTTGACTATGAGTCACGCTCTATATACCAAAACATATGAGTTTTTTCTTGTGAGATTATTTTTTTCTAGTGAAATTATAAGTTTGCCTTATCATTTCCTCCAATTTTTCTTGATTTTCCATCACTTGCAAGATTCAATAAAAATGCTCCTAATAACTAATAAGGATTATGGTAGAATGGAGTCATCTTTGTTAGAGAGTATTTTATTCTTAACACAAGATTTTATGATAAATTTAAATATAATCGGATTCTAATTAATTGTAAAGAAAATTAAAAAAAAAATGCTCCTAATAATTTCTTCTAAAATTAAAAATTAAAAAGCTCCCTTCCATTCTCCTTTTTGGTCTTTCCAGCCTGTTCATACTGTTATTTCTTTATTATTATTTTATTATATTTATATATTAATTATTCAATCCTTGTCATTATTAAAATCCCCCTTTGGTTCTTCTCTCCTTTCTGATCATCCTTCTCCCTATTTTCAAGATTCTTCATTCACCTCCAACCCTCAAATCCCACCTCCCCCTTCCACCAATTCTTCATTTTTCTTCCATTTTCCGACACCCTTTTGCGTTAATCACAAAACCCAGAATTTATTTTCATCAGAAAATCTGCTTTCGCCGGCGTAAAATTCAGAGAATCGGAGCAACCAAACAGAAAAAAGCTATGGCGGAAGAACATGGATTTCAGTCGCCGGAAGGCGGCCACCATCGGTTATGCGCTAACAATTGTGGCTTCTTCGGTAGCCCCGCCACCCAAAATTACTGCTCCAAATGCTACCGCGACATTTCCCTCAAAGAAGAGCAAAAATCCGGCGCAAAATCCGTCGATTCTCTTTTTCCTCCGCCGTCGTCGAGCTCGTCGGAGGTGGTTTCACCAAAAAGGGTGTCTGCACAAGTGAAAATTGATCCGGTTGTTTCGATGGCGGATGTGGTGGTGCTGCCGCCGGCTGCGGCGGAGCAAGCGGTGGCCCAGCCGAATAGGTGTTTGGTATGTCGGAAGAAGGTGGGGTTAACGGGATTCAAGTGCAGGTGTGGGACCACATTTTGTGGGACCCATAGGTATCCAGAGGTCCATGGATGTACGTTTGATTTCAAATCAATGGGGAGAGAAGCCATAGCTAAGGCAAATCCACTGGTCAAAGCTGAGAAATTGGAGAAGATTTAATCTGAGCCGTCCGGTTAGATGACTTTTTCTTCAACCAGAAACGACGTCGTCATGGTGGTGGTTGTGGTAGTTCTCCGCCAAGGACCAAATTGAAAATGAAAGGAAAATATTGGGGTTCTTTTGGTTCCACAAAAACTGTGAATTTGATTATGTATATTTTTCCTCTTTCTTTTCGATTTTCTTTTTTAATGTTTATCCTTTTTGTTTCTGGAAAATAATTATGTATTACTTGGCTTGCTTTGTAGAAAAAGACATTTTAATCTGAAATTTCGAAGGTGTTTGTTAGTTTGCTTCAGAAAATTTCCATGCATTATTTGTTAAAATAATACATGAAATTGATCAACAAATGATGACATATTAATAACATTTGATTATCTCACTTAAAAGAGACATTTTGATAATTCTATGGATCAAAATTTGGATTATATAAAAAGAAGCTACCTAATGGTTCTGTTAGGATTTGTACTAAAACCTCATGCATAATTTTCAATTCACTTCATTGACAACGTCTGCGGAAATTTCATTAAGGTGATGTATGAGGTTGATGTGGCAGTGAGGTTAGGTGTATAGGTTATTCTAAAGAAACAAAGTTTCAAGTATCTTGGGTCTATTATTCAAGGTAATGGAGAGATTGACGAGGATGTCACTCACCGTATTAGTGCATGATTGATGAGATGGAAACTCGCATTTGGAGTCTTGTGTGATAAGTTGCCATCAAAACTTAAAGGCGAGTTTTACAGAGTGATGGTCAGACCTACTATGTTGTCTGGGGCGGAGTGTTGGCGGTCAAGAACTCTCATGTCCAGAAAATAAAAGTTGCGGTAATGGAATGTTGCGATGGATGTGTGGGCATGCTAGGAGAGATATTAGAAATAAAAATATCCTGGTCCTAGTGGAGGATAAGATGCAGGAAGCGAGTTAAGATGGTTCAGACATGTGCAGAGGAGATGCCCGGAGGCCCCAGCGTGGAGGTGTGAGAGGTTGTCGAGGGATGGTTTGAAGAGAGGTAGAGGTGGGTAAAAGAGGCATTGTGGAGAGGTGATTAGACATGACATGACGCTACTGCAACGTACATGGAACATGAACTTAGATAAGAGGTTGTGGAGGACACGTATCAAAGTAGTATATGAGCAGGGAGTAGAGCATTGTTTAGTAAATCCGCATGCAACTTACATGAAACATGACCTTAGATAAGAGGTTGTGGAGGACACGTATCAAAGTAGTATGTGAGCAGGGAGTAGAGCATTGTTTAGTAAATCCGCATGTATTAGTAGTCGTAGTATTATTCATATGGTATCTTACAAGTAGATTTTTGATATTATTTATTGTTTCTTGAGTTTTGTGTATCATAGTATTTTTACTTCAGATGATGTATGACATGTTTTATTTCATCTGCTATTTCTTTTCCTGAATTGCTTGGTTATCTTTGTGCCAAGGGTCTATTAGAATCAATCTCTCTGCTTTTGAGATAGAAATAAGATCTGCGTATACTTTATCCTTCCCAGACTCCACTTTATAAAATTATATTGGGTATGTTGTTGTTCATATCAACGGCTAGACAAAATATAATGTAAATTTTATTGGACTTTGTCTTTGCCACTTCACCATTCAATCAAATGACACAAGTCCTAGTTTCTTTCCTTCCTTTTTGTTCTTACATTATAGTTCTTTAAACACATTGCCAACTTTTTTTTTTTGGACCACAAAAATAAGTTCTTTAAACTCTATTACCAATAAAACTTGAATGACACGTGTCAAAAGTACATTTCTTTTTAAAAAAAATAGCATACTAGATCACATCAATGTTTGAGTTTGCATCCAAAATGCATTTGTTGTTCTTCCCACCAAATATGTGGTAGAAATATATCTAACTTTTATAAATTTGTGTTTTGCAAATTCCTATAATATGTTGGCTGAAAAAGAAATTAAATAGCAAAACAAAAAAAAAAAACACCTTCGTTATGAAATCTATTATTTATACTTATTTAGTGAATTGCTTATTACATATTTAAGATCTGAGCTAAAGTTATATAATTTAAACAGAGACAAATACATAATTTTGAGTTTGTAAATTCTACAAAATGCAACTAACTTGATCTTCAATGTATTATTCATACATATTAAGTGAATTCCTTGACACAAATACAAGGGTTTAATAAGTCAAAACAATCGAATTCTGTCTAATTCATAGTTACAACTCTAATTCTGCCCCTGCATCAATTGAAATGAACGATTAAATTATCCACTGCATCCGCCTCTGTATACCGATATGTTTTATATTTATAAGATTTATTGTGCTACTATTATAGTCTACGAAATAAACATAAAATAGAGTTACCCAAAAAAGGTAATTGAAAATTTCAAATGATTTTATTGCCATTGCTAGAGTTCATCCTTTTGATGAGTCTTCATTTCTTGAAATTTCTTTCGCAAACATGATTTAGAGGAAGCAAAACTTTGAAGCCATAACTCATCAACCATGAATGTGTCATTAGTTTCATTGTTCCTATGCCATGACCAATGTGCATGTGTCTCATTGTATACCTTCAATCTACCATGTCCAAAACTTGCCTCTCTAAACATTGATATTGATGGGCTAGGGTTTTCAAAGCTTCAAAATAGCCACACACACAAAAATAAAAGATCATGTTAGCCCGTTGAAGACAAAATTAAATAAATACAGTTAAACTTCTTTATAATAACGTCAGATATTTTTTAGCTGCTATAGTGAGACGTTATTATAAAGAACATATAATATAACATACGAGTAATATGAAATTAGTCGATTTCAAAGAAAACTTGACTGTTATAGGAAAATGTCTTTATAGAGAGAATGCACGACTATTATAAAGAGATTTGATTGTAAAAATTTGATCTCTCTCTAACAGTTTAAATAGAACAGACAGATGTCCTGATTTTGAGTCTCACCAACTAGTAACAAAAAGAACACACTTTTAGAGTTGATGGGCTATGGTTTTCAAAGCTTGAAGATGTCAAAAAAATAAATAAATAAAATTATGTTACCCCTCGAAGATGTGATCTATCTTTAACAGTTTAAATTTTTAAATGAGATTATCAGATGCTTCACTATGGTACTTTTTAAAGAGACAGAGGTTCTGATTTTGAGTTTCATCGATGACGACATCCATTAACAAATAAGAAAATACATTACTATTTACCTAATTTCGTCATCAACATCTCATCATGTGCGGGTCTGTTTTTTTTTTTTTTGCGAAGATGAGGCGGTGGTGGTGTTCAAGAAAATATTAATAAAAGTGTGCTCACTCTACGTATTAAACTTTAAGATAAGATAAATTAAACACTCACTTCGACATAGCCTACTTGAAAACATAATAAGAATCAATTAGAAACTTACATCATAGCCAGCCCTTCCCTGTTTCCTCCATCTCCAATTGTCACATAAATAGGACCACATGGATCTGCCTTGTTATCATAAACCCTAGTCTACAATATATACCAAAACAAAACAATGATGTACCAAATAATTAGTGTAATTTGAAGTTGAAGTTGAAGTAAAAAAAATGTATTTATAAGTTGAAATTATGTTTAGACATGCATTTCATCTGAAAGAAAAAGTTGAAGTTACTTGTGAACTTTCTTTAAAAAAGAAACAATTTTTTTTTAATATTCGAACAACATCCTTAAGACAGATAATCAATTACAATAAATTGAAATAATATAGATAGTATACCAAAAACTTACGCTGTCACTGCATATATACCACAAATAAAAAGGTAGCTCAGTACTTACAAAACGTTCATATGCATGAACATGCCCTGCAAAGACAATATCTACTCGAGCTTTGTACAACAATTCCTCCATTGATTTCCTCATACTTTCACCTTCCCCTTTATGAGCTAAATTAGAGTTGTACCACGGAGCGTGGACGATCGTGAAAATCCACGGTGTCATCGCCCTATCAACCATCGCTAGGTCAGCATGTAGCCACGCATATTGATCTGATTGGGCGTCATAGTCCGCGTAGGAACCCAACATGATGATGTGGCACCCCGCCACGTCGAATGAATAGTATAGGTTCGACGTGGAACCACTTTCTTGGTATGGCATTAGCCACCTCGAGTTATAAGCTTTAAAACCATGACGATAAATTATTGGGAAAGTTTCGATTTCGTGATTGCCATGTGTCACCATCCAAGGCCTCTTGCTGGCATATGGCTCCACCAATCTACCAAATGAGTCCCAAAGTGGCTGTTGAGTGTCAGCATAGGACAAATCCCCAGGCAACAAAAGTACATCATAGTCTTTTGCACCTACATGTTTTAAAGTTGAGGCTGTCCACTCTGTTTGACCCAAGTCTCCTGTTAAACGGATTCAAAATTTGAATACTATGAGTTTAAATTATATAAAATTTCATCATAACTTGTTTGATTTAATGCAAATCAAAATCTATTTTTATCTATATTTTCTTTTAGTGAATCTTTTAACACATATTATATAGACAGGGGTAGATACGAATTCGGCTAAATTTAAATAGTTTTTGTTCGAAAAATATATTTGTATTAGGAAAATCCAAATATATACACATGTTAAATTTTAGAACCTAGTTATTAGCCCTTGAAGTTATTGTTCTAAAATCTAAAACTCAAATTTTTTAAAAATTTTGACTCCGCCGTTATACTTATATAAGGTCCGAGCCAAAGCTATTGAATTTGGACAAACCTATAAGTTATCTTCTATATCTACCCGTGACACACAACTAGGTCATTTATAAGGATAATAATCATGAGGGCGCGAAAACATGCCCAAAAGTAAACGAACCCCCTTGGACTACTGTGAAAAACACAATAGAATTTCCTAGCCACTTTTCACCTCTATAATTGAAAAAATAACCAATGTCATAGAATTTCAACTTCTACAATTGAAATTCTATGATATATAATCAATGAAATTTTTCGAATTAAATAGGGGTTTTATGATTTTTGCTTTGATCTTATTGTAAATCATTTGACTTTTAATTTGGAGTTAAGTTTCATCTAATAGATCTGATTATAACCTAGATGTAAGTACATTTTCTAAGCAAAATTAAAGATTAGTTTAATTCTCAATAATGTACCTTAATTAATAAATTAACTGCATTTTTAATTTGTGTCAGCGGAAATTCAGGTTTTAATTGGAAATTTTCAGATTCAGCCATTAAAAAAGAGGAAAAAATTACACTTTTATTGTTTTCTATCAGTGTTGGATACCAGTATTAGGATTCCGATTAATTAAAATTTACGAGAAAAATGCTCCGTAACAGAATTTTTTTTATGTTTAAGGCTTTGTTTGTAAAGGAAGGAAAGGAAAAGAAAACGTTGAAGTGAATCAAACAACAAGACAGAGAGAAAATGGATCAAAATGTTTATTTGGTCGAAAAGAAAGGAAAAGAGATGCACGACATAGCAACAATATTACGGATTCGACCAAACTCAATATTATTAATATAATATAAAAATATATATAAAAAAGAAATTCAAGAAATATTATATTGTGATATTTGAATTAATAATTTTAAAAATGTACTGAGTTTAATGTTAAAAAATTTAAAATATCGAACACCCATATTAAAAAAGATTAGATCCATCTTTTTGCTTTCAAACAACTTTTCTTTTTATCTTCCTAACTAAAGTTCTATTCTCTCTTTTTTCCTCATGAGATTTGATATCCGATTAGTCTGGATTCGCGTTGAAAACTCTCACTTTGAGGGTAAAACGACGAAGGTGACTTCATAGTTCATATGCATTAATACTCAAATTCGAGACCTTTAATTAATAAGGAATCAGTGTATGCTACTCCACCATACAACCTTTAGGTAGTATCTTTCTAAACATTATTAAAAAAGTAGGAATAATTTTGTTAGTTACAAGTTATTTAGCATCAGATCAACCACAAAACAATAGCTAATTCTATTTTTTTTTTTCACAACTAGAAATTAAGAAATTAGCGACAAGCAAAATTCCGTAGCTAAACGATAAAAATTTCATGTTAACTCATTTAGCGACGGATTATGAGAAAATTTTAATTAGCTAGGAATGTATCGATTAAAAAGAAATTACCGACAAATTTCGTAACTAATTTCATGTTTTCTAGCCGTATTAATTTGTAGTGAAACTTAACTAACTTTATTTGCTTATTTTCTTCAACAAACAAAAACTAAAGCGTAAAAAGTGCATGAAAAAAGAAAACGTAAAGATTAGTGCAACAAAAATTTGAACTCACCAATGATGGCAAACTCAATGGGAAAAGTTGATGGTGGCGTTTTAAAGCTAAACTCCGGCCCACTTCCACCACATCTATAATAATACGTTGTGTTTGGGCCTAACGGCCCAATTACGACGTGATGAATCTCGCCGGAGTTGTAAAAAAAGTAACGGTACGACGTCCGTTCTCCGGTCACCGATGACTTGTCGTAGTTCCCCGGCGACGTACCGTACTCCACAATGGATTTTTCATGTTTATGAGATGTTATCCATGTTACTCTCATGTGATCTTTCCCTACTAAAGAAATATGTACCTAAAAAAAAACCAAAAAAAAAAAAAGGAGAGAGATTCAATATGATATAATTTTGGTGGGATGATTGGAATTCCGCTACCTTTAACCAAAGATTTTCGTTCGAGCTCTTAGATAGCAAAACTTTTTGGTGGGAAGTTCTCCCCACCCCCCACCCCCCAACCAACGAGCCTCTTATTGAACCTTGTTTGGTATGAATCTGAATTAGTCGAGTAAGTGAGTTATATGGATTTTAAAATTCCATGAAAGTGGCTATTTTTCAATTATAGAGCTAAAAAGTGGAGTTTCATATGTGAATTTTGAAACTCTATCACAGTGGCTATTTTTCAAAGACAGGGCCGAAAAATGGTCAGTAAATGCTATTTGTACATAGAACATTTTGGTTGAGAGCATTTTAACCCATTGCGGGCCTCTTAACATGTCAACTCCGCACCAAATCCAAATTAGTCAGACTAGTGAGTTTCCAGTACCCTAAAGATGTAAAAAAAAATTTGATGTTACGTGGAGAAAATGTAGTTGAACATACCTGTTTGGGCTCGGATTCTGATCGGGTAAGAGTGGTGAAGATGGCGGGTCGGGAATGAGGACGGGAATATTCCGATGATGCAGGGAAATTTGGGAGAGAGACAAGGAGGAGGAGGAGGAAGAAGAAGAAGAAAAGTGTAGAGTATTTTGCCATTTTGTTATGTGCATAAGATAAGCTAATGCTTTTTTGAAAGAGGGAAATCGTATATACTAAGAATATGAGAGAATAACTTTAACTATATATAAACATTTGGGTTCAAGAATTTTGAAAATTGGATATAATAATATGTTACGTTATCCACCATAAGGTTGGTTGAGTTAGTGCAACAGGTGGTATGCCTTGTCAAGGATCGATTCCCCTTGTCAACGTCTTCTCAGTTGAGCTTGTCACATCAGGTTTGCGCAGTGCGGTTTATATCTCACGTGTGATTTACAAGTTATTACATAAGAGCGGGTTTAACCAGTACACGCTCGAAAAATAGTGGCTATGAATCTCAGGTTCTAAAAAAGATAAAATAAATAAATAAATAAATAAATAAATAAATAAATGTTATGTGAGATGGCATTGACGTGAAGCAAGTCCATTGAGACAATTTCTTGGATATGCTTACGGCAATGACTACATTAACTGAACAAACGGAATATATATATATATATATTATAAATTGAGTTTTTTTTTTAATATTATTTTTCAGTATCTGGATTGTGGTGCGAGTAAATTTAAATTTGCGTCGGAAAATTTCATATTAAGGGTTGAAATGTTTCACGATAAAAAATAACTCTGTATTTAGCTGGGGCACTAAATTAAGACCTTTGATACTAAACAAAAAAAGTACTGATTACATCCCAACCACAATCCTCTTGGTTATATAAGTAAAGTATTTATCTTATTTTTCCCACTATTAATTTTGTTTTTTAAAAAAATAACTTGATTGCACCAAAAAACAAATGTACGAATAACTTAAAAGTATTATGTTCCATTTTTAAAAATATAATTTCAAGAAATTTCTGATTATTTCACTACTAAATACACGCGAATTTCTCCTTGAAATTTCCTCGGGAGGTTAATTGGCTCATCGAAAACATTTCCAACAAACGAAAAAATTAATATATATATAGGCTATAACAAAAAAAAAATTGTATAAATCTCACATTAAAGTGTAATATTTAATTTATTTATTTATCATCCTTATGATATCTCCAAGAAATTCTTTGATTTTAACCATTTACCTCATTGTTATAATATTATGATAATTCAATTAATTCACATTTTTTCCTCGAATTCATACAGGCATAATACGCCAATTATGAGGTAATAAAGGCTAAAATTATAACTGAATATTTACTAAAATTGGCTAGATTTGTAAAACATTTTAGCAAACAGACAAAATTTAAAAGCTAAAATCCAAAAAAAAGTGTATAGATAATATCAGGGGCGGATTTAAGGGGTCTCCTGGTGCTCATCTGAACTCACTTGATAAAAAATTACATAACATATGTGAACACAAAAATAGAAATCGGCTTAATGGTTTAGGCGGTTCAAAATTTATCTTGAGGTGTCGGTTCAAATTTCAAACACTATATTTTTATTTTTCGAACTCTCTTGCTGAAAATCTTAAATTTTAATAAATTAAAACATAGGTGTAAATTGAACTCATTTTAAAAAGGTATAAAGGCAAAAAAAAATAAGTAATACAAAAATAACTTCTTGATACTATAAACCATTAAATAATTCTGATATAAATTTATGATTAATATTTAATATCGGAGATAGCGGTTAATATCGATACTCCAATTATTTACATATATATATTTACATTAGTTTCCAGTCTGAAGATAAGATTTAGTTTTAAATTGATTGGATTTTCCAAATGATGGTTAATGTAGCTTTCCAAATTAAAAAAGGAAGGAAATACAATTTTGGAATTATCATAATTAAATTAATTGATAATTTTTTTTTAATAATCATGGTGTTTGGATCAGGTTATGTTTATTGTGATTAATTTTATGAGATATCTGTCACCTCCCACAAGTAATAAGTATTAGGTAATTTTATCCATCAATAAAGATGGAGCTAGAAGCTCATACAGGGGTTCGGCCGGCCACAATAGCTTTTGCTCAAATCGTATATTAAGGCTAAGAAGTTCATTAAATATATATATGCATATTAAAATTAAAATCCAATATTAACATTTGAAGTCGTCATTCTAAACTTCAGAACCCATAAAATTAAAACTCTAACTCCGTCTCTATAAACCACCAAGACAATAATACATGAAAAGAAATCACTTTCAAAAGAATTCATTCTAACTGAGAAATAATATCCAAATTCAAAATTTAAAATTTATATATCCTTATGAAGACTTTTACGTGTCACCTTTCTAAGACTGCCACGTGTATGAATGACGACTGTCCTAACTAATTAGACAGCTTTGACATATAACATTGAAACATAGTAACGGCCCGTGAAAGTTGAAATTTTTTCCATCCAACAAAAAGCTGATCAATAAATACGCTATTAAATTTGACGGACATTATTATTTAATATTTATATTATTAAAAAAATAAATATTTAATAAAAAAGGGCGGAAGATGAATAAAGTTATGCGATATTTATATTAATTGAAAGATATTATTAAGGAATATGTGAAATCATAAATTAACAGGATATTATTGTTATAAAAATATTACATAGTATAAAATTGTCAAGTAAATGATGGCAGTTAAAAAATATATATATATCCGGTATCATAAGCTTGATTAATTTAATATTTATAATTCATTAAAAGAAAAAATGCTTCCTCCTAGTAAAAATTTTCGTATTTCAAGGTTTGGCTTGAGCGTAAAATTTAAGCCGAAACTAGTTAGTATTTTAAATATAGAGTCGACATAACCAAGTAGCATTGACCAGAACTTTATATTTATACAAAGAAATTAATTAAATATATAAATAATTTATTCAAAATTTAATAAATTACTTTTTTAAAAATTCTAATTTGTTTTTCTGATCGGAATCTATTATTTTTCCATTTTAAGACTAGCTAGAGTTCTTGAATACAAATTCGATATAAGCAAAGTAATATTGGCTATGTTGTATTTATATTTAAAAAATTATTTAATATATATATATAATTTATTCAGAACTCAATAAATTATATTCTTTTTTTTTAAATTCAAAATTTTAAATTTATTTTCTCTTATCCATCCCGCCACATCCATAATAACTGCACCACATAACATAAGATTTTTCCTAAAAAGTTCACATCTCAATTCCCCACCCCACCCCACCCCACCCCCTCCTCCCTCTCTATACTTATACGTTATATATATAGTCATATAGTTTTCCATATATATCTCTCCTTCAACTTTATTATTCCTATCACCATGGCTGCTATTAAGGTTCATGTTCTTCTATTTTTATTGTCAATTATTTTAGCCATTGATTCTTCAATTTCATATGAAAGGCCAACAGCAAGAAAATCCATCTTTTTATCTTTATCTCAAGATCTTGATTCCTCTTCTCCTCAACAGGTACACAATTTAATTTATATTGTCTTGTTCGTCCGTACATATAAGTTAAATTCTTCTTTCAAATTTCATTTTTGATTATGATTTGATGTTTTCTTCGTTGTGTCGTTTAGGGTTTTGATATACTCATTAAGAGAAACATTTGATAACATTAATCGTAAGTATAGACGGAGTTAAGAATATATCGTATAAGGGTTTATCTGAACTCACTTCTTACAAAAATTCTAAATTATTTTTAATAAATTTTAAAAATAATATTACATAAATCGAGACCGGAGGAGTATTTTATATTAATTTAAGGTTTGTTTGTTCTTGTAGATTCCAACTAGTATGAAAATGAAGAGTCCTGTGAGCTAGTGAAGAAAACAAGAAATAACAAAAGTATTACACATAGTTGTCAGCCTTATACATAGACTTCATCGAAAATTACAAGAATTTGTTTTCATTTGACTTAAAGCGTTTGTTCATTAATTTTAAAAATTTATATTCAAATAAAGTATTTATTTGGTTATAAAATTTTATCAGATTTTAAAATTTTAATTTTCAAATATTGATAAATTGTCAAAAACGTAGTCAAGTTAGTTTTTGAAATTTTGAGATTTTCACTCATAAAATTTTTATTTTAAAAAAATTCAGTTAAATATACAATTTCAAATTCTAAAAATCACAACTTTAAAAACTTAAATTTTTTAAAATTTCAAATTTTAATTTCAAAATCTACTACCAAAACAAAAAGTTAATACGTCTAAGTTATTGTGTTAACACCAAACTTAGGTGGTGAGGAAGTTGAGCTAATTAATTAGTTCATATCATATTCACCGTTCAGCCTGACATGTTGACAATTTGCTACAATATTCATTTTGAGATTCGATTATTTATAATTTGTGTAAACTTTTTTACTTTTAATGATAATACATTTTTTATTAAAGATAATTGTATACCTAGTATTTGAATCCCGAGTTTAGATTAAACTGATAACTTACTTTTCTATTCTACAATGTGCGCTTATGTGTTTTTTCAAATCATCATAATTTTTTTTTTTAATGTTCGCTACTTACATTAAAATTTAATTAATTTATATTTATATTAAAAAAATTATTTTAAAAATAATATTTTTATTTTCAGAACTCGATTCGGAACCTGTTAAAAGAATAGAAGAATGGTCGTGACTCCAATTGGAGAGAGAGTTATTATTTTAGTTTGGTCAATGAGATAGTAGGCCACCACTAAGTACTTCATTGTCTTTTAACATATTCATAATCATAAAAAGATGTGAAGTCGAAAATTAGGGTAGAAAATTATAAATAAATAATCGAGTGTTGTTTAATCTTTCTTATCAGTATTATTAGCTAGTATTAATCGCTATTTTGTTCTTCAATTCTATTAATATTTATTATTTTTTTTGCTTCGGTTACTTTATTATGTGTTATTGCTACTATTTCTATTCTTCATTATATATGATGTTCAACATGACTACTTCGCTACTGTATTTTTTTTTCCTTACTTGATTTTATTGCGTTTTACTTGAGTCGAGAGTCTATTGAACACAACCGCTCTACCTTAACGAGGTAGGGCTAAGGCTGTCTGTATACGCATTATCCTCCCCAAATCCCACTTATGAAATTACTCTAATATAAATGAAATAACGTCATTTAATCTGCTCTCTAACAGTTTAAGCTTTTATACCCGATGTCCTCTTTTAGGTGCACGTTTCCATGGTGGATAGTGACAAGATGAGGATTTCATGGATAACAGAAGATTCTGGTACACCGGCGACGGTGAAGTACGGTACATCTCCGGGAAGTTACCCATTTTCAGCAAATGGAGACACCACAACATACAAATATATTTTGTACAAATCTGGTGAAATACATAATGTTGTTATTGGGCCATTAAAGCCCAATACAGTCTACTACTACCTTTGTGGCCCATTTTCAAGCCCAGAATTCAATTTCAAAACCCCTCCAGCTGGATTTCCTATCAAATTTGCAGTTGTAGGTAAGAGCTCTATTATCTGGATTAATAAATATTTGCTCAAAACATGTTATTTGTTGAATTTAAATTACCTATACTGATAATGTAAAGTCTTACTTTTACACTGTTAGTATAATTTGACTCATCGAAGGGGAGCCTTGGAACAATGATAAAGTTATTTTTGTGTGACTTATAGGTTACGAGTTTTAGTCGTGGAATTAGTCACTGATACTTGTATCAGGGTAGACTGTCCATATCACACCTCCTTAGGGTGTGACACTTTTCCAAATCCCGCGTGAATGCGGAATAGTTTGTGCACTGAGCTGCCTTAATATAATATGACTTGTTGTAATAAGTGTTATACCATATTATCCAAATTACCATCTTGCACTTGTTACAAACAGTTACTTGGAATTGACTTTTATGTGTCTTGGTAGTTGATAGTATAATTTTTTTTTATTCTCGATAAATTGCTCATCATTGTTGGATTACACTGGATATGTTGTAGTTATTGTTATAAATTGCTTGTCGCTAAATAGGATTAGCGACGGATTTTTTTATACCACATAATTTGTGTCTGTCACTATTTCCTGTTTTTTTTTTTTTTTTTTTTTTTTGCAGTGGCATGAAACGATCGAGTGTATTGGGATTTTAGGATTGCCCTAACGAGTAAATTTATGAATTATACAGGTGATTTAGGGCAAACCGATTGGACAAGGTCAACCCTCGATCATATTTCAAAATCAAATTACGACGTTATGTTGTTGCCCGGGGACTTATCGTACGCGGACACTCTACAACCCTTATGGGACTCGTTCGGACGCCTGGTGGAGCCGTTGGCGAGCCACCGCCCGTGGATGGTGACTCAGGGAAACCATGAGGTTGAAAAAATACCACTTCTTCATAGCCACTCCTTCACATCATACAATGCAAGATGGCTCATGCCATTTGAGCAAAGTGGTTCAACTTCAAACTTGTACTATTCTTTTGAAGTTGCTGGGCTTCATATCATCATGTTGGGCTCATACACTGATTTTGGGCCTGGATCGGCCCAATACAATTGGCTCAATAATGATTTGAAGAAAGTTGATAGGAAAAAAACACCATGGCTTGTTGTTCTTTTACATGCACCATGGTACAATTCTAACACTGCTCATCAAGGTGAGTATGAATCTTATGGCATGAAATCATCTATGGAGGATTTACTCTTCAAGGCTCGTGTCGATATTGTCTTTGCGGGACATGTTCATGCTTACGAGAGATTTGTAAGTTTTTCCCGTCGTCCTTCTCTATATATATCGTTACAGTACCAAAAAAATATTAAAGAATTAGCTGTGAAATTTGTCACTATATAAGCATAGCTCATAACTAAGAGATTTACAGAGAATTCATCGTTAAATAGAACTAACGATGAGTTTCTATTTCTTGATAATTAATTATTTCTTGTGTTTAATTCATGATATACATATATAGACTCGAGTATACAAAGATAAAGCCAACGATTGTGGTCCAATATACATCACTATTGGAGATGGTGGTAACAGAGAAGGCCTAGCCAGCAAGTAAGTTTTTTTGTTTCAATTTCTTTTGCATTTCTTCTCTTTTTTTTTTTGGATTTTAAACAAATTTTAGCCCGTATAATTATCGCATGTATAATTTTTTATACACTTGTTACAAACTCAGTATGTTTGTAATTAGTTTGACTAAATTTTCACGTCTTTATGCCTATTGTCTTAGAAGTTGTTTCTAGAAAAGATTATATGTCTGATCAGGTATCCAATTAACTATTAGTATCGTGGCAGTGTCACCATCCATATTATCATTGACGAATCAAATTAGTTTCTCTTTCAATTAATTTTTTTTTTTTCGCGCGTTGAATATTTTTATGGATGAAATATTACAGGTATATAGATCCGAAACCGGAAATTTCAATTTTTCGAGAGGCAAGTTTTGGGCATGGTGAACTTGATGTGGTAAATGCAACTCATGCAAAATGGTCATGGCACAGAAATGATGATGATGAAGCTGTTGTTGCTGATACTTTTTGGATAACAAATCCTTCTTGTAAACTATAAAGGCGAACACCTAGATTGAAAGAAAAGAAAGAAAAAGAGAATAATAAAGAATATATATTATACTCTTGGGAGAGTGTTAGATTTTAGAAAAGAATTGAAATTCAATGGTTTACTATTCAACTAATAATGTTCTACTATATTTAATTTCTCTGGTTAACTTGAATCACGTGTTGCAAAGTTTATTATGATGACGATATTTCGAACAGAATCTCTTACATATTCAGAATTCAAACTCGAAATCTTTAATTATGAGTGAAAGAATCTGAACCATCGCACCACGATTAATCCATGTTGGTTGGTCCTAAATATGTGAATAAGCAATGAAGCAAATTAATGTCAATGGAACTTTTTTCAATTTGGCCAACAAAATATTTGCATGAAAAGGAAATAGACAGCTAGCTTCCTTTTCATTGTTCTATTGATCATGTTTCAATATTTTTTTTTCGAGGTGACTCGAAGGTATGACTTAGCGAACGATAAAGTGGATTGTAAGCTGCGAGAGATTCAGATTCGAACAGAGAACAAAATCGATAGATGATTTCTTCATATTTATTTTAGCCCCGTGAGAAAATTTACTCAATATCTACATTGATGGAAGGTACATAATGGTAGAGATGATAAAATTAGCTTATGAAAATATGACGTGCTTAAATTTGAACGGATTAACTACTCGACCATTTACCAACACAATCATTTTGATCCGTCCAAATTGATTAATCCAAAAACTGGGCTAATTATGTAGCCCAAAGTAACCCTCTTTTCATTTTCTATCATATTAATTACTTTAGACATTGGTACATAAAGTATCACACATTCACATTGGATATGCAAAAGAATCGTACCTTAAGGAAGCGTACAATATGCAACGTATGTTGACACAAACATTAATGACTAATTTCATATCTCGAACTTATAATTTATAAATAACATGAAGATAATTTTATTATTGCTCTAAAACTCCACTCCACCACATTCTTTTAAACCATGCGAGAAAGCTTTTTTCCCTTTTATATGAATTAATTTTCAATTCATCATTATGATTTGTGGGGATCAAAAATTTGATGCAAAATATTGTATATTATCTTATGGGATCAATCTACTGTATATTATAATTTTTTACACACAAATTTATACTCTACGTCAAAAGTTATGGGTTCAGTTGAAGCGTTGAACCCGTAACAATTTTGGTACATCTGTCACTGGACACATCTTACCTCTACTTTCAAAAAAGGATAGCTCGGTATATCCAGACCTTCATTACGTGTGAAGTTCGAGAAGGATCGGATCCCAATTCCAAAAAACAATAAAAAATAAAAATAGTAAGTTAAATTAGATTTTTAAAAATATTTGTTGGTGGAACTAAATTCATATTATGCAATGCTGTAAAAATAATTAAACATGATGAAAAATGTTGGAGAAAAGGTTGACAATAAACTATAAAGACAGACAAAAAGTTCATTAAAAATAAATATTTAATTAGTGTTTCACACCAATAGCATCTCAATCTAATTTCCCTTCTAAATAAAGCATATCAATCTAGATTAAGTGGACCTAACTTTAATTTGTTTTTATTATTAAAAAAATAAATGTAACTACCTCAATAGATTTGTGGTACATCAATTGTTAATTTTATTTATTTTTTATTTTTTAAAAATGTAACTACCTAATAGATTTGTGGTCCATCAATCATTAAAAAAAAAGGATTATTTTTTTTAAAGAATTTTATTCTAATCTAATTATGGAAATTAATTGGTATAATCAATAATCATGAATCCAATGTTTAGTTAATATTTTTATAACATTAACTTGTTGGAATAGTCTTAAACTCACAGGAAAATGCACAATTAAGAGGATATATTATCCTCTTTGGGTCCAGAAGGGAAATTATCCCTTAATTAATTGATTAGTTAATATTTTATTAGAAAAAATAAATATTTCACATAATAATTACCAACATTTTATTCTGTCTTCCATACTAAATTTCAACTTTTGCAGTCTTCGAGATTCTCTTCTCATCATTATAACTCTTTTTACAAGGGACCAAAATTAATTCAGTTTTTTTTTTTCCCCAAAAAAATTTTGGGAAAAAAAAAAGAGAGTAGAAAAGAACAAAAAATCAATTTTATGATTTTTCCATATTGCAATCTAAGCCATCAGATCAAAGATCTAGTTTTGAATTTGATGGTTGATGTGTGTGTACTAATTAGTCCACATATGCGACTCTTAAATTCAATCGATTTAATTTATATTCACCAACAGTATAATAAAATAATATAATTTGTAATACAAAATTTATCAATATTTAATCGTGTATTTTTACAAACACATCTATTTTACCTAGCCTTTTTTTGGAACTGTATCTAAAAATCTTTACGCTTTTTATACAGATCAAATTTTACTATTTAAATATCGTTATAATTATTATCTCCTCCTATCAAGACTTTCTTGATCTTATAATACCATATATATATATATATATATATATATATATATATATATATATTAATTTTATAGGTCGGGTTTGTTTCGCCTAAAGTCGAGGGTCTACCGGAAATAACCTCTCTACCTTTAAGGTAGTGGTAAAGTCTGCGTATATTCTATCCTCTCCATACCCCACTTGGTGAGATTACACTAGGTGTTGTTGTTGTATGTTAATTTTATGTATAATCTTACGACTTTGCAGTGTGATTTAACTCCCTCTCCCCCAAAAAATAAAATTCATATCTAAAAATTTTTACGCTTTTTATACCAATTGAATTTTACTATCTTAAAATTATTATAATTATAACCAATGTCTATACATTATGACTTTTTTAGTCTTTCGATATTAAATATATATATGTTAATTTTATACATAATTTTATAATTTTGCAGTGTGACTCGACTGGTGCATAAAATTTAAACTGTGAAATTTTAAGAGTGATAGGTCCACAAAATGAGTAGCAAATATAAACACTCACGTGTAGGGTTCAATGTACCACAAGAAAAAATAAATAAATAATGGCAAAAAAAAAAAATCCATCATTAGAGTTGCAGGGTAATGGTATTATGTGAAATCATTAGGAGTTTACCTCAGAAAATAAAACAAGTAAAAACTTTAAAATTTATTTTGCTGCAATGGGTGATGAGGTCATTGCAATGGGGTTTTCATTTAAAAAAAAAAATTATAAAAATATATTTTTTAAAAGTTTTAAGTGACATTAAAAGTGTTCACATGTATTTGCATCCCCAAAAATATTGACAACTCTTCACATGTATCAATAATGTCCCAATAGGATTACACACGAGTTAACCCCACCCCACCCCCCACCCCAACCCCATAAACACCCTCCACACCCAACTTCCAAACTTTCACCTTTAATGGGTCGGTTTGGTTATTTGAATCTAGAGTTTATTGAAAATAATTTTTTTATTTTTAAAAAATAGAGAGATTTTTTTGAACTTATTGTTGTTATTATAGTTATTATAGTTACTGTTGTTGCATCTGCATCGACTAATTTAAATTCGTATTATGTGGAGCTTTTTTTTTTTAAAAAAAAACATTTCTCATAAGGAATTTCTCAATTCCTAAGATTTCCTATTGTGGGGTAAGGGTGTGCAAATTAACGGTTAAACTAATAATTCGAATTGATAGTTGGGTTATTGAATTAATGATTCGGGTTATCGGTTTAACTGTTTGATTATTGATTTACTGTCTCCAATTATTGGGTTATTGATTCGGTTATCGGTTTAACCACTTTTTTTAACGGGTGAATCAATAGCCCGATAATAATTTATTAAATTATAAGGTAAGTCTTCAATATATAAAATATCCTAACAAGAAGATGAATTCAGTGTTGATGACAAGTGAAGGGGATATTCAAATATAAATTAAAGTTGATTGCTTTAGTTGGACTAATTTTATATGTTCTTTCTTTTTTCACCCATTTTTTGTAGCTAAATATACTTATGACTTATGATTTCTTTTTTTTGTGAGATCTTAATGGTTAACCCGATAACCAAATTAATAAAGATCGATAACCGATATCTTAACAGTTCTTCAACGGTTTAGCTTGTCTATAAATCAATAACTAACAAGTAAAATTAATAACTTTTAAAATTAAACCAAACCAATCGATACGCAGTCCTCTTTGAGGAGCTTATTAGAAGGAAAAAAAAATGCACTCCTTGTAATGAATACAGTCTTCATTTCTAATGTATCGCATTTTGTGGAACTTATTAAGAGAGAAAAAAAAATAGTCCTTATAAAAAATATTTTTATTTCTATGAATCGAAATCGAGACACTCTGATATAATTTATTTTATAGCCAAAATTTTAATACTATAATGAATTAGTGATAAATATTTAAATATTAAACTCATCAAATTAAAATTCAGTATTTGTCGCTGAAGAGGGTGAGGGGGTGTGGGAGGGGTGTTTCATTTTTTATTTTTCTATCTGTGTTGGATATTCGTTTTTGGATCCGATTAACCCCAATTCTCAATGGGAGTTTCCATTTCGAAGGGGTAAAACACTCCTTATCAATATCGACCTCATTCTTAAGGCTGAAATGAACCTTGAATCTCTAATTAAGGATAGAAAAGTATTTATTAATCACTAGATGGTGTAGGAGGGTGCTTCTTTTGTTTGTTTTCTATCAGTTTGGAGCCCGACTAATCTATATTCTAGCTGATGAAAACTCTCACTCTAGATGTAAAAACGCTTTTCTACAAAAAATGATTCCATTTTTTTAAGATTCGAACTCGAAATTTCAAATGATCCAACCACAATATTTAAGGGGTGGGGTGGGGGGTTATCCCTTATGTGTGTTGGTCTTGAATGGGTAAAAGAAGGGGCTAAGTGAATAATTGTAGTTAATAGGCAAATGTAGGAAGGTGATGATGAGTATGGATGGTACTCAATTGTATTAGAATGAATGCCCTTTGACATCTATGGCCATGCAAATCTTTTTTTCATGAATGCTGCCATTTACCATTCATTTATGAAACCAAAATCATTATTTCTTAAAATAAAAAATAAAAAATAAAAAAATTTTGTAAGTAAATTAATTTCAATGGGCTGCAAAAAAAGCAGAGTGGGTTTTATTTATTATCTTAATTAAGAAAGAATAAACAGTAAGTCTAGATGCCATTATTATTTTATTTTAGCTATATAGGCCTTTGCCATCATTATTATTTTCAGAACAAATACACTTTGCCATTAATAAGGACAGAACCCCCAAAATAAAATAATTATTTATGATTTTAACTCCAAAAAATGAAAGAATATATAAGAAACTATGCCATTACTAAATATTAATACTCGACTACCCAGTGGCCTTCTATCATGTTAATTTTTAATCTTTATATCTTTTTTTATATAAAAATAAATTATATTTAATAATTAGAGAATTATTATCGTTAAATATAAAATAACAGTACAAACTTAGAGTCTTTATTTTTAGCTTATAAGTCATAATACACACATGCATTGATATAATTTTTTTCGTGCAATTTTAGCTGATACAATATGCATTAAATCTGCCATTTAAATATAATTTACCCACTGTTTGAATATAATTTTTTTAATTAATACATCTAATACTCGTCTAATATGATAACTATAACTACATTTTATAAATACATAAATAATAATTGTATTTCTTAATTGCACTCTAAACAATAACTTATGATATTTTCTTTCAAAACGAAATAAAAGATGCCTTCATCAAAATTCACGAGAAAAAACCATATGATTTTTGAAAAATTATTCCACCAAAACATTATTAGCATGAATGAGAAGAAAAAAAAAAGAAAAGAATATTATACTTTCTTCCAAAAAAGAAAAAAACATTAATTGACAAGGCTTTAAGGCTATCATTTTTCACGTTAATGCACTCATAATTAACCTCATAAACCATGAGGTTAGTCCATCTGTAAAATTAAAACTTTCATAATTATTTCAAATTTAATCACACTTAATATCGCAAAAAGAATGCTTACTTTATGATTATTATTAGCATTTACCTAACTAAAAAACAAAACACTATCATGCTTAATATTAATTCACTCACGAAACTTAGCTTAATTACTTTTGTATTCAACTTTATTCTTTTTCTTTCTAATACATGTTGAGGCTTTTAGATTAATTTTTAAAATTTAAGAGGTAAAAAAAGAGAGTTTAATTGAAAAATGACTAGTTTTTATCTCAATTATCGGTTTAATTCGATTATTACAAACTATAAAAAAAATTGTGCACACATGAATACATATTTCTTAGGCATTTGTTATTCAAAATTCATTTATCGATCGATCTTATTCAAACTCACATCAGGTAAAATTAATATAAAAAATAAAATAATAAAATATTTTTTAATTAAATTAAATTTTAAGAAATCTCAATTATTTCACTGCGTCCTATATTTGTGTTATTTAATCAAAAGTGAGTACAATTAACTCCAAATGTTGTCCTATTTTGTCTAATCAACTATTTTCTTTTGGTGATCCTAATATAAGAAACAAAGAATGAAAAAACAACCTCTTTTTAGCTCCGATAATAAGGTTTTAAATTCCAAATATGCCCCTCAAAGATAGTAGCTACTGGTAATTACTTCGTCATTTTTAACTCAAAATTTCGTATTAGAGCTTTAAATATAAATTACCTTTAAATGAAAGCATTTTACTTTCGATGTGATACTCTTCAATATAACTTTAAATTTAATCGAAACATTTTACGAATATCAAACACCGAATAAAGAAAACAATACTTACATGGGCATGGGCAAATGAGTCTAAGTTAATACAAAAAGTTATTCTAAGAAAGAAAAAAAAGAAGAAATATGTAAAATGGATAAACATAAAAAAGAAATTTAATTAATTATGGTTCGGGGGTAGGGGGTAAAGGAGGGGGGTGGGGTGTGTGGACGTGATGATGGGCCTGCCTTGGTTCGAACCAATCCAAAACATCATTGCGAATCTTTGGAAGGCCAAACCCCTATCATCATTGGACACAACTTATTGAATTGCCCAAAATGCCCATATTAAGGCCCAAATCTCTACTTAAAATGACAAAACTACCCTTGATTGTTTTTGTGCAAAGACTTAAATGCCCTTTTACTATATTCATTCACATGACGCCATCACTTTGGCCTTAAAACAAACATTATATTCATAATCATGGGAAGAATGGATACACAAACTGAATTTTTAAGTTATATATACTGGCAGTATAAATTATTAACGATAGATTTAGAATTTTATTTACGAGTTATGAGAGTAAAAAATAGCACTTAGTGACTACTATTGATCTTGTTATTGGAAAATAATTATTCTTACCGATATTTTAAATTTATAAATAAAATTTTAGGAATGTCACAATTTTTATAAGTAAAATTTTAAAACTTCACGATAGTAGTTGTTTTTTAGTTACAAACCTTACAATATAGCTATTAGTAAATTTATAAAACTCAATAATCTTTGCTCAACCTTATAGATTTTAAATTCTGAATTTGAGTACGAAATAATTATTTATTATAAACTTTTTTTGATAATCATGGTGTTCAAGTCAGCTTACGCATATCTTGACTAATTTTATATGTGCCACCTCTCACTAGCAACAGATATCACGTAACTCGATCTATTAAGACTTGAACAGATAAAAAGAAATCATCCGATATTTCATTTATCATAGTTGAATAGAAGGAGGAGGTTTTAAGTCATTGCCTATAGATACAACCAACTATATAATTATACACAAGCCGCCTTCCATGCTTACACATGCATGATTGTTGTGCAGATAGAAAGAGAGATACAAAAAGCCATGTCCCCCTACACACACACCCTCCCCCACAAACCACCCCCAACCCCCCCACCCCCCCCACCCCTAAAGATTTACTCTTTCTCTTTCCTACTTTCCCCACTATATATATCTCATTTTTTACTGCCCAAGAAGTATTAGTTGTGGTTGTTTGTTGTAAGAGAGAAAAACACACACCAAACAAAATCTTCTTTCTTCCTTCTTCTACTTCTTGTTCTATAACTAACCAAAGCCCTTCCAAAAGGTAATCTTTTTTGAAAAGATCAAGAATCCCTCCCCCCCCCCCTCCCCAACCCCCCAAAAGCAATTTTTTTTTTAAAGTTTACAACTTTGCAACTTTCTTATTCCTTTTGTCTCCCCCCCACATACTAAAATTGTCAAAAGGTTATGTTTTTATGTCTTCTTAGGAATATTTGTTTTTCTTCTAACAATATTATATTGCTTCTTGAAAGAAAAAAAAATTCAAACTCTTTTTTTTTAATAATCTCATGCATGTTGTTCAACTTGGGAATATTACAAATTCCCTTTTCTTTGATTTTCCTTTTTTTTTCTTTTTTTTTTGTGTGTGTAAATAAGAAGTTTGTCTCTTGCTATACATACTTTATTCTTGTCTTCCAAGTGAGGTAAACAGAAAGTTTTTCTTTTATATTTTTAAAAAGGGCACCAATTCTTGAAAGTGTGAAGATTTGGAAATTTTTTTCTTCTTCTTATACTTAACAAGAAAATTTCAACATTTATATCCCACTTGGTTCTGTTTTTCTCAATTCTTTGTTATCATTTGTTTTCCTCTGAATTGTAATGATTTCCCCTTACACCAAACAAAGGTTAGGCAAAATTCTCATTAATGCATATCATCATTTCCTTTCCTTTCCCTTTTCCCATTTTCTCAAAATCATTTTTCTCATTTTATATTATCCTAATATCTTCTTTGTAGGTAATAGGTGCATTATGTAGTTTATCTAATCTTTTGTTCGGATTTTTCAAATATATTATTGTGCCCGTAGATCACATTTTTTTAAAGAATCCAACATGCATTGGTGTTTCAATATTCTCAAGAAATCCTACACATATTAGACCACACCTTTGGGTCAAGCTTGACACATTTGGACTAATTTCACGAGATATCTGTCAACTCCTATCATCTAGTGTTATTTTGTCTCTGCTACTTTATCGACCACTAGATCACACCTAAAAGGTGCTTGACACACACATTCTTTAACTTAAATCTCATGATTCTATTTTTTTTTGTTTTGGTTGTTTTTGTTTTGCAGGAAATGGACAGAATCAACTCAAAGCTCTACTTGCAAAACTGCTACATAATGGCTGAAAATGAAAGGCTGAGGAAAAAAGCAGAGCTATTGAATCAAGAAAACCAACAACTTTTGAGTGAACTCAAACATAGGCTATCATCACAAGCTGGTCCTAGCAACAACAACATTATTAATAACAACAACAACAACAATGGAGGAAAAAACAACTCAATTCCTGATCTCAATCTCTCCAATTGTTCTTCCTCCAAGAATGCCTCATCAAAATCCAAAAAGAAGTGAAATTCAAAGATCTAAAAAAAAAAATCAAGAAAACATCATGGGGTCCTACCTAGTCATTGAACTAGTATTATGGTTCCTTTTTATTTTTATTTTGGGGGGTGTTATATATTATTATTATTAGTAGTAGTTTACTAAGGGGGGTCAATTGTAGTAAGTTATGTTTTTTTTTTTTTTTTAGTTATATGGAAGAAGAATAGGTAGGGAGGAAGGAAGGGATATATGTAATTTTTTTTTTCTTCTTTATTTCTGTTTTAATTAATCTTTTGTTTTAGTATGGGGGGTGGGGTAGTTCTGTTTTGGAGCTAAGAAGTTGTAATCAAATCTATTAGCTATAAAGAAATATAAAATATGGTTCCTTTATATTATTTTCTCTCTTTAATTATCCTTTTTGTTTCATTTTCTATAGTGTTTGAATTTACCCAATATCAAAAAAGAGTGATTGCTATATCAAGATATTGATATACACCTAAAAGACACATATATTTATATATTATTTATATTTATATTTTGCTATATCAAAATATTTATATCAAATTTGACCGTCACAGTAAAATATTTATTATAAAAAAATCTAACTAAAATAATAACATAGTTGTTAGACATGACCTTATGATCAAATAATAAGTAAAGAGATTAAACTTTCGGGTGAGACTATAAGCAGCTATCCACCGTTTCGATGCACCTTCACCTATTTTTTGATTAAGAACAAAAATCTATTTTTAGATAGAGATTTTTTATTTTTATTTTTTGAAAAAAAAAAAAAGAATGTTGGCAAATCAAAGAGATTCTGTGAGTTGAAAAAGGATCTAATCAGAGGAAATGTCATACATAAGATTTATTTTTGTGTATACTATATGTTATAAAAGTCAATGAGGATTTTAGTACCTTCTTCTTACTAGGGCAGAGGGGGACCCACATATCCCTTTTGGATATGACATGGCGTCTTGTCATTTGCTGATGCTATCCACGTCACTAAGTACATTAATTCAAAATAGAAATAATAATAATATTGGTGACGGAAAAAAAAGTGCGTCGCTTAAATTAAAGAAGAGGGGTATTAGATATTGAATCCCGATACATTAATAAAAATCTTATCATCGCCACTAATGTATTTGATTATTATTGCGATTTTACTATATTTATGTAATAACTGTGGATGAATAAGTATTTATGACATTTAGTAAGAAACGCTTTATCTTCGGAGAGATAGATTAGTTTGAGTTTTATTTATTTGAATTTTACAAAAGAAAAAAGTGTCATGTAGATTAAAACGAAGGGAGAAGATACTAAATCCCTAACATGTTAATAAAAATTTTATCGCCGCTATTGTTGTATTTGATCATTATTGTGATGTTACAATATTTATGTAATAACTACGGAAGAAGAAGTATTAATGATATTTGATAAGGAACGCTTTATCTTGAGAGTGAGACTTATTGATGTAAATTTAAATTAGTGGAAGTTTCAATTATTTGGTTTTACACTAAAGTTTTAATCAAAAGAAAAGAGTGTCGCATAAATTAGAAGGAAGTAGATATTAAAAATCCGACCTTCCATAAAAATCTTGTCGCCGTCACTAATGTATATGATCATTATTGCGATTTTGCTATGCTTATGCAACAACTACGGAGAAAGAAGGGTGGAAATTCTTTATCTTCAAAGTGAGACTTATCAATACAAATTCAAATTAATCGAGTTTTAATTATTTATTTTATACATTTAGTGTCGGGCACCGTTTTACTTTTAGAATTTGAAATTTTCAGGCAAAAATCCAGATTAATTAGATCCCATTTTATTATTTTATCTTTAATGTGAGACTTCTTAATGTGAATGTGGATTATAGTTGACTCCAAAATAGCACTTACCTAAATAAAATTAAAAATTGTTTTATATCCTTGTATTCAGTATAACAATTAATGTTTAATAAGTCGATAAGCTTTTATATTTTCACTAAATTTTATTTAAATATTTAAATTATAATTTATTTTAATTGAGCATTTGCATACATAATAAAAAAAAATTTATTACACACTTTCTATTTAAAATTTTAAAAAATCTTATTGCGTTGTCAAATGTTCATTATATAATTAAATTGACCATATAAAATATGAGTCATATCCTATAATTATACACAACACCTCAATTGAAATAGGCATGAAGTTTTAAGGCTTATCGAGGCGAATTCATATAATTAAAGGAGGTGACACTCAGAGCTAGAGCCAAAATTTTAGTTTTATGAATTTTGAATTTTATCTAAATTTTAACAACTGTATTCTAACTTAATATTTACATAATATTTAATAAATTTTTAAACACAAATATATTATTAACAAAAGCTACTAAATTCGATTGAGCTTGTATTCGAACTTATAACTCCGCCTGATGACATTTTCTCATATATTCATATGCTCAATAAATCATAATTCAAATATCTAAAAAAAATTACTAATAAGTTTATGAGGTTATTGTTATATTAAAAGACAATATTTAAGTATTGTGTATGACAAACCTACAATGCATTTATTATGTCATTAAGTACAATCAAACAAAGAACTCAAATATTTTTTTTTATATATATATTTTTTACTTTTTGATCTAACAAACACCATTTCCCCATACAAAAAATTAAACATGAAACCAAACGAAATGATTTTTTTAAAAAAAGTACCTAATATACATATTTCTGACCTTTCTTTTTATTTTTGTGTGTATAAAATAAATTCTATTTTAGTATAATAACTTATATATTATACGAGAAAGATAAATTATACTAGATGAATTTTATATATGCACAGGATAAATTCTATTCTAATGTAATAGCTCACATATTACATGAGAGAGATAAATCATGCTAAACAAGTTTTGTTCTACAAGCTCAACCGAGAAACGAAAGGAGATAGAATTTTTTCTTTGGAAGTATCTAATATAAATATTTGTGACCTTTCTTTTTATGATAAGAGAATTCACGATCGCTATCCTTTGAATGCACACGGGATATATAAATTCCGCTCTAATATAATAGTCCGCAACACATATGAGAGAGAGAGAGGAAATCACACAATACAAGCATACTGCGATGAAATAGAACGAGAAAAACTAAAGGAAGTGATGTTTTTTGAAAGTACCTAATATACATATCTTTTGACCTTTCTTTTTTCTGCTAAAATATAACAGTTCAAAAATCACATGAAAGAAATATATCGCACTAAACAAATCCCGTGCAACTAGCTCGATTGAGAAATCAAAAGAAATGATTTTACTTTTATTTTTTTGTAAGTAGCTAGTATACATATCTTTGACCTTTTTATATCCCCTAGTCAACAATTTTCTTCATTTCTTATCCAAGAGATTTCAAATTTATGTTTGATTTTTATTCATCATCATCATCATCATTTTCTGAATATATCTAGGGTTTTGCAGGTCACTTCATTGAAATATATCACAAGTAGAAACAATATATTTTGTTTTCCCAGTAGCACAAGTCAAACTAGAAGCTAATAAATACAGAAGCACATAGGCTATGATGACTGTAAATAAATAAATAAATAATTATTCATTCCCATCACTCAGAATTCAGAAATGATGGCAAATTTTAATTTTTACTACTATTATTTTTTAATTTAATATTTATATTTGATTTTTTCTAAAAAAATTATTTCTTCACTTAGGTCATCTTTTTTGTTGAGAAGATCTTGGTCATCAGAAACTATATCTAAAAGGCATCATTTCCTTCTTCTAAAACCAATCTTTTCAAACAATCAAGAAGATGAAATAATAATAATATTCCATGTGTTTTAATTTATTTATCTGAATTTGACAATAAAATTTGAGATAGTAAAATAATTTTTTATAATTTTAAATTACAGATATGCAAAATATATTAAATTATTTATTTTGTGAATCGAAACATATCACGTGAAAAATTAAAATTAAAGAATTACAGAAAAGAAATATAAGACAAAGAAATTAAAATGAAAGAAGTAGATAATAAGGGGTCATTTGGCGAAGACAAGTTATGCTGGAATTAATTACAATGAGATTAGTTATCTTAATATTATTTCTTATTGATTATTTGATTTATCGTATAAAAAGTAACATACATTACATAAAGAAACACAAAGAAGGAAAACAAGAAACCACACAAAACACAATCGCTTAGTATTTCTTTTGTACAAGTGAAAACCAAATTCATGAGGCTCTGTTTTCTAAGAAGAAGTTGTTTGTTTATAAAAAAAAAAAAACCTTCGCCTTATTTAGTAGAAAAATAATTTGAAGGGATATTTTTGTCATTTTAAATTTTTTATCTTGAAATAATTAATTTTAGTACTATTATTCTACTTTTTGACGGAGATGACTAGTCCCGCTACTAATTACTAATCCTTATATAACTTACCCCAAAATTAGTACCAAAGCAGAGATAAAATGTTATTAACTGTTAGATTTATTGTATTAAAAATAACATATATGATACATGACATAATTTCTGATAAAAAAAATTATTTATTTACAAATATATTCCCCCTTTTATTTAACAGGAAAAAATTGACGGACTTTCCGGACTAACTAATCTCAATACTATTATTCTATCTTTTGACAGAAATAAATTTTAATCACTAATTATGATATAACTTATCTCAAAACTAATAATAAAATAAAAAATCAAACAATATTTTCATTATAAAATTATTTATACTTGTCCGACATATCAAATTACACCTAAGAATCTTACATGTCATACACATATAATAATTAATGAGGGGAAAACATCTTTTTCTACTTTCAATTTATGAGTAGTAATACATTATTTTGTTGAATGGACTTTTTATTGGTATGGGACGATATTGCTAAAAAGTCAAGATTGAAATTAAGTACGTATTTCTGCATCACTTCAACATGTCCTCTTTTTCTCTTCCAAAATGTTCCAATATAATAATTGTTTTTGTTTTATACTCCTTCGATTCTTTTTTACCTGTTAGAATAAAATTTACATGTATATTTTTTAAGAAAAAATTAATAAAATTACAATTTAACTAATATAACCATATTAATTGATAGATACTTTTTAAAAATAATATAATAATTATCTTTTTTTACATTCTAAAGTGACTTAAGTACTAAGGGTAGAGTTGAAAAATAATACTTCATCTGTTTCATTTTAATTGTTAGGATAAGATTTATACACCCATTAAGAAAATATTAATAGAGATGGTAATTTGACTAATATAACCCTATTAATTTTTTAAAACATACGATAATAATTCTTTTCACAACTTTAAGTACTAAGATAGAATTGAAAAAATATGGTTAATTATCTCTTAAATTTTGAAACTAGCAAGTATTTTGAAAGAATTATATGTAGTATACCTAACAATTAAAATGAAATGGAAGGAGTAGTTAATTATTTCTTGAAATTTGAAACTAGCAATTATTTTGAAACAACTATCTTTAGTATACCTAGCAACAAAATAGAAACGGAGGGAGTAATCGTTATGTTCGAATCAGCTTGCACGCACCTCAACTAATTTGACGAAATACCTGCTATCAACATAAGTACCTAATAACTCTATCCACCACGACAGTCTTATTCCTTTTTTGTCTATCCACCACGACAGTCTTATTCCTTTTTTGTTTGTTTTCCGCACGATGTTTGGTATCAGCTTTGAAGCCCGAGTAAATTAGAATTCATGTTGGAAAGTCCTACATGGGGAGGTAAAACACTCCTTAATAAACATGACTCAATACTCAGTAAGACCCAAATTCAAAATCTCTGATTAAAAAATTTGAAAAATACTTACCACTCTCTTTATGACACTAGTAATCTGTCTATATCAAACACTAATATATAGGGTAAACTGTCTATACCAAACTCTTTGAGATTCAATGCTTCGCTGGATCCTACGTGAACGAAAAATGCTTTGTGCATCGAACTAACCTTTTTTTTTTTCTATGATGCTTATATGCACCTCAACTATTGCACTGAATACATGTTACCTCCCAATAGAACAAATTTGGGATAACTCGGCCTTTCTTTTAGCTAAATTAAAAACACTATATATCAAGCAAATCTCAAAACTACGTTGATGAACTTCCCTTCAGATTTTCATGAGGACAAGACAATACTTGCCAAATAAAGGTAAAAAGAAAAAAAAAAGGAAAATTTTAAAATACAAATACAATCGAAAATGAAAATAAATTTCCATAATATTCATGTTACATTTGATTTAGGAGTTCTTTTTAAAAGCCTTGAGAAATTTTCAGGGAGTTGAAAAATTAGCTCCAACTACAATATCTATGCCAGCACATGCAATTATCTGTTATGGCATTGTACAAATGAGGACTGGTGAGTGGGAAAAGAAGCCAGATGAAACCTAGCAACCCAGCTACAGATGCCACTGTTACCATCCCTAAGAACCATAAAAGAGGAAAAAACAAGAATTATCATTAGTACCGGGTAACTCTATCTACCAAGGCTTAAGCAGATAGAAAGAAAACACCTAATGTTCTTTTAGCTATGTTGGAGAGTTAAACCCTGATATCCTATGATTTTCGCTCACTTCATTGACATTAGAGCATATTGCAGGGTGCCTGGACTGATATGTAACTTAACATGCTTGGTTTGATGATAAAGATGCCAGACCTAGAAGGAAATCGGTCAGAACCTCTTCCACCCGGGGGAATAACTACGTGTGTCGAAGGGTGGTCAGTTGAAAACGCTTCGCCAATTATAAGGTGTATATAGGTCACAAATATGAGTTCTTATAAATAAATATTAAATCTTTAACATTCTTTAACATCCTTAGAGAAATTACTCGAGAGATTCCTAGTTTTGCCACTGCTAAACCCCTACCAGAAAGACTTTTAGGAATAAAGTTGCATCTAATATATGCATGAATTCATGCATTTAAGTTTTTGTAGAAGATTATTATCTTCCATTATGTTACGATCTAATATATGTTGTTGAAGCCTGTATAAATTATTTTCTTTAGAAAGACAAAACTGCTATATTTGTATGATTGAGGTCATTCGCCTAATCATACAATCTCCTCAATTAACAGTGAAATCCTAATTTAGAAGTTGTAGTGTAAGTCATGTAACCTAGCCAAACACACTCGGACAAAGCAAAGCACTCGATGCTTAGTGGAACTCCAAACCTGATTGACATGGTAATTCGACATTTATAACTTCACCTACTATACAGTCCACACGTTATATTTACACCAGCATCATGCACGAGCACCATCTTCCCTTTCTAATCGTTTCATAGAGAGTTGAATTCAGCTAGTGAAAAGTATGACGTACCTGTCCTCCGTGAAATTATTACAGGTAACCCCATATAGTTACAAAAAATATGAGCAACTAGTGGAGCGGTAAGATGTCCTGCAGTTAACATATGTATAGTGCATTAAACAAAAGCATCAAATATTTACAACATTATATAAAACATAGACCAATACTAGAAAGAGGGGAAAATCATTAGCAATGATTGCTACTGGGACAAAATAGAGGATTCACCTCACACGCTAACTTGATAGTCTACGCTTTCAAACTTGGTACATTGGAGATCCAATTAAGACGTGGATTATGATATGGAAATTTTACATTCATAAGGAAACAAACCCGAAAATGTGTAAAGCTAGAGTTTAAAGACTTTAATGGAACAGCTCTTCAAACAACAGCAGCTATTACTGGAAGAAAGATGTGCATTCTTTTTGTTATGTTTAGCAAATTTTAAGCCTTAAAATTTAAGAGTGTGCACATAAGCCTCCACTCATCCTCCATCAACTGACAGCTTCCCTGTTCTCTCCCTACTACATGACCAGGGGCTCAAGTAGTAATCAGGTCTTTATTGTTACTTTTTCTCCCTATTACATTTCCTGTTCTCTCCATATGATTAGAGCACAGTGTAAGCATTGCTAACCTGTACGAACAAAGAGAAATGAAGCGTATGATCCAAAGATGACCGTGTAGCCGACCTGGAAGCCTGAAAACATAAAAGCCACATCTGAATGCAAACAAAATATCACTTGACCTATGTGGTGAACATGCAAAACTACTTAATTCATCCAATATGTGGAGAAAGAATGATGTGGTGAACAGACAAGCTTTATTTTTTTTTGAAGTTTCGTTTCATGATGTATGCCAGCTAAAGGATGGAAATGATTGCATCCAAAAAGAAGTATGAACATCACAGAGAGTTTAATGAACAGAAAGTCCAGTATGGCTTCAGGTTCTAACAAACTTGTCAACTGCCATGTTGCACAAAAACTAAGCAAGAACATACATTTTTTTTTGAGCTAAAGTAAAGTTGTCTCTGTGTGATCTTATTGGTCATGGGTTCGAGACATGGAAGCAACCACTAACGTTTGCATTAGGATAGACTGTCTACATTGCCTCTTGGGATGCGACCCTTCCCCGGACCTTGAGCGAATGCGGGATGCTTTGTGCACCGGGCTGCCCTTTTTTTTTTTTATAGTGCCATTCCCATCTTCAAAAATTCTAGCATTTCTTTCCTTCTAATTAATCCTGCATATCGCGGCAGGGATGATGTTCCAGTTAGAAAAGAAGGGTTTGATGATGCCTCTCCTATGCCAAGCAAGCAGAAATTCCAAAAAAAGGATCTTGGATGCACCAATCGGTGAGTTGATGATGTTTCATGTCATGTCTAATCGCCTCTCTCTGATTCTTTCTTGGTCCAACTCTCTCCTTAGTCCTTAGACCTATCATTCTCGCATCTCCTCACTAGAGCATCTGTGCTTTTTCTCTTTACATGCCCAAACCATGTAAGTCTCACTTCCCACATCTTGACCGTTACTGAGGCCACTCTCACCTTGCCCTATATAATGTCCGACCTTCCAATATTTTTAAAAAAATTCAGAGGTAACGATACTACTTCTCCTTTGATTGAAAAAGATTAACAATTCTGATATCCCCCCAAGTGGTTTAAGGTTTGAAAAAATGAGATGTGGCTAGCTTCTTTCTGATGACCCATCTGCTTGAGACTTCATGGATACATTTCGAGGCGAGTAGCCTAATCCGACATATACTAAGCAAAATGGATTTGTTGATGAATATGTGGCTGATGGAATCTGGTCTGTGACGTAACATCAGTCACATTCAGTTGCCCCTTCACTGACTTCAGAATGTTTTGTGACCAAGAATGAAGCAGGTATTTCGATCCATAGGTTAGGTGGCTTAGTTTTATGTTGATCACCTATAAAGATGATCCATAGAAAAACTAAGAAGAGAGAAGGAAAGAGTATGAGGTGGTGGGGATGGAGAAGAAAGATTTATCAAAGGGGGTGCAGATTGGATCAAAAACAATTCTTGAATGAGGCCAAGGATGAATGGAAAAAGAAGTATTTAATAGTTCTACCTCCTATTTTTCCTATTTTTTATGAAGAGAATGAATCTTTTCTGGAAGAATCAGAAAAAAATAGGTCAGAATCTCCTGTGGGAATGATATGGAAGATCCAAAACCAAGAATAGCGGTCTTTGCAAGCAACTACATAATGGAGTCAGTCACTCGGTATAGATTGGCTCAAAATGTGAGTCAAATCCGATATAATACCTATGGGTAAGATTCAGAGAAAGGAAGGACACCATGACTTGGAATTTCCAGGGAGTTGGAGAGAAAGAGCAGCATTTTCTCTCTCTAGCATTTTCATATAATTCTTCCGAAATTTGGACTATCTTCCTGGTGAACTGACAGGCTTTATTAACTCAAACTTGGATGTTATTTCAATATATTCTGATTTTTAGGAGTTCCATGCCATGTATACGTGCAAACTGAATGTCACTTTGCCCCATGTAATAAAAATGCAAAATTGCTTAATCCGTCAAAATATATGGAGAAAGAACGATGTACAGAACTGATAGGCTTTATCCATTCTCAAGATTTGATGCGATTGCTCCTACTACAATATACTATTTTTCCAGGAGGGTCTCACTCTAATAGAAAATCAAACTTAAATCAACATGACACTCTTGCCAATGAAAGCATCATATAAGGGTCATCCATTCATATTAGACTTCTGATATATAAAGATTTAATGTGGAGACAAAGATCATACCTACAGTCATAAGAGCTTTGAGCCAGCTGCCACTTCGTTGGGCATATTCTAACAAATGGTTTAAATGAGCTGCAAGCACACAACACAATAGTTGCTCCTGATGAGTTAACGAAAAAATATCCATAGTTTCAATTAAAGTAGCACACTTCATCTTTAAGTCTAAAAGTTAGTTAATATAAAACAAACAGTGAATGACATCTCCTTTTTTATTTGTCTATTTATAAATGCTTATTTCATGTGTACATAACTATATTCGAGAATCGCAATGTCTGTGAATGGGAGATATGATCCTCTTGCCAAATATAGCTATGTAAATAACATTCTTTTTTCTTTGCTACTGCATATGCAAAAGCAAAGACCAGTAGCTTTAGGAGTATCCACATAACAGGTGTTTCCGTACCATTTTAGCTTCAATATTACAATTTCAGCTTATTGATCAGCACCTATTTTGCTCCATAGATATAGAAAAACATCATTGAGGTATTCACTAGGACATCATGTTTTTTTAAATCAGGTAAATAATTTTATTAACAAAAAGAGAAAAGACCCGAATACAAGTAGTATACCAAAATAAGAGACTAGGACAGCATGTTCTAACCATAATAGCATTTCTAATGCTGAAGCGCAAAGTTGCAAAGATAATTCAGGTTTTTGTGTTAACTTGCTGGAATTAATATAAGTCAAAAGTTATTAAAGTCATTATGGGTATTTTAGATACTTTGAGGTCTAGATCAATTATATTTAATCCAATATCTATCTTTTAAACACTGTTTGACAACTATTCACATGTATATTGTACTTTAATTGTTAGTTCTGAATACTCGATGCGCACTTGCTTCAGTTAGAATACGCATAAATGAATTCTTTAACTAAGATATTATTTAATTCCACTAAATCCATGAATTTCACAGTTTTAACTAATGTCTTAGGGTCACTCTGTTTCATAGGACAAATGTATCTCAGAGATGTAGTGTCCTTATTTTACGAAAATATTTTCCATTGTCTTGTCGAATAGTGTCTGTGTGGTCGCCTTGGCCAGAAGACATATATCTCAACTCTTGAATCCTAAAAATATATGCAAGTACAAACTCATGCTTCTTGAAAGTTTCCTTTGAAAAATGAAATTCTTGTAGCTTGTACTTACCTAAACTGAAAAATATAGGACAAAAGAACACAACCTTATAGGTGCCGAATCCTCCACAAAGAAGCAAAGGTATCATACAAGCTCTAAAAACCAGCTCTTCTGTAAGTGGGGCCTGTTAAAAAGGACATTGTCCAAACAACAATTAAGTATAGAATATATTTTCATGTTTATACATTGTAGCTTACTTTGACATGAATAAGGAGAAGACGCACACCATGTGATTTCATTGTTTTATTTTTTTTCTTGAAAGAAACATAAGGTCAAGTACACACCATGTATGAATAACTTCAAAAAGACATTCTAGAAGCACTTCTCACAACATGTTGGAGTATTTGGTTGCGCATAATAAATGATGATCTTCTAAGGTTAATTTCAGGATCACCTCCCAAAGAGCTATATTCATGATAGCTTTTAGAGGACTTTCCAGGAAGACTAATTCATTATAACTATCCAAAAAGGCCCATGAACCAATACCACATATTTAGTTCTTGCCATTCCTGCAATTAAATTATAACCGTACTACTTAACACATCCTCTAAACAGTTAAAGCTAAACTCTCACAATAAAAGTTACTGAAGCGGGAGACTTGGACATACAAGCTATTTTAGTAAATACTAAAACATCATTGCAGATCTATAATGTTTGAAATTGGTGTAACTCTGACAAAGTAGTATCAGAATTTATCGCGCAATGCCATATTTTGATATTCTTTTGGTCCTATGGAAAACAGGTCAGCTTCTATGTAGTTTGTTTATGCGACAGGAGAATATGCAAGATAATAACAAGAAGACTTATAACAGGAAAAATTGCAAAGAAGAGGATTTAGCTTATGTAGATAGTGTTATGCAAAGTATACGGCCGTTATGGCCATGTTTATGGATGAAATTATATTACTTGATCAAAAACTAAATAAATGGTGAGACAGTAAATCATCTTCTATTACACTGCAAATTTGTATGGCAGATTTGGTCTATGTTTCTTAGCTTGTTTGGGATTCAATTGGTTACGCCAGCAAATGTGGAACAAGTGCTAAGCAGTTGGTAAAGTCAGATAATGAAGAAAGTGAACAAAAAGATTTGGAGGACCGTTCCATTATGCATATTCTGAAATGTTTGGCTCGAGAGGAACAAAAGATGTTTTGACGGGAAGGAAGAGAACTCTTTGCTGTTGAAGTATATAGATGCATTCATGATCTAAAAAGCTCGTGAAATGCTGAATTTCCGAATGATCTTGATGTAATGCTAGATTTTATGGATTCCTTACAGCCTTAAGAGGATTCCTATCTAGTTCTGTTGGACTCTCTCTCAGTACCTTCTTGGTATTGAGTTTATTATAATAATACCTTTACTTATCAAAATAAATAAATAATGAATTGATCTTTTCCAGGGCACCCAAAAATTAAAAAAAAAAAAGAAACAGAAGACTTAATATATTTCTAGTTTGATGTAATCATACAATCTGGCATAGGAAAATGCATCTGCATATATACCAAATATGCAGGGAGATGGTGGCATGAAAGCTATTTTAAAAGTGAGTTAATAATAACAGAAGTTTGAGGATAAATTTTTTACTGATCTTGCAACCATGAAATAGATGGATTCAAGTAAATTCTGATCCTAATATGAAGATCAGATAGCCAAGTGCATTAACATAGGGAACAGAGAAGGTAACCAGCTTAACATTCTAGTAAAGTTACTGACCACAAAATAATTACGCCATGCTGAAATATTGGACGCCATTGAAGAGATTGATTCAATAAATTCATGGACAACATTTTTAATACTAGCAAATGACAGGCTTCTTCCATTTTCCTGATCTTCTCGGCCCGAGTCTAGCAACAATAACAGCTTGAGGATCAAGGTCCCAGCGTACATTAAGGAAGTCAATGCAAGAGGAAAGACAATAGCTTGCCACTGTTTTAAACATAAAATTGCATTTCAGCAATCAGTCACCCTTTCTCAATCTGCGAGTCATAGAAGAGCAGAACTTGATAACAACCACATGCAAAGCATTGTCTCATGCAAAATAATTAATCCAGTGAAGATATGATACTTACGATATGATCCAATCTGATGCCATAAACACTGAAAAGGTGAGATTTACCCCACTGAATCTGAAAGATTGGAAAATTGTATCAGAGCGAGAATATCAGAGGAGGTTGCTGGTAAAATAAGCTTTGCAGAAAAGTTCCAAAACCAAAAATTCGTTCATGGATGAATGGGCCCTGATTATGTAAAACCAATGCAAGTCCTGGCTTCCAGCAAAATATAAGTATTTGGTTTAAGAGATACATATCCTAATTGAGGATTGGAATGTATATATACACAAGAAGACAGAAAAAGCTCATACACATATAAAGAGAAAGATAAGGATCAGAGGAGGGATCATGCTCTCAATTTAGCATCTTAACATTTGGCTTTGGCACAATCCTCACGATATTTTAAATGACAGAGGTTCCTTCTGATACTTTCTGTCAGCTGTTGCTACTATGAATTAAATACCCTTTCTTTCTTCAGTCTAATGTAAGACTTAAATAGAGTTAACAAGTAAAATAAGTTATGGCGAGCATTTTCATATATAAGGGTAACATATTCCACAAATATAAAGCCTGTGCAATATGTGGACTTTCCTCACAGCTCATGGTTAGTATGCTGTCAAATTCCCACAACTAGTACACTTAGAAAGACAGTTAAATAAGGTAAGGATATATTTTATGTGGGAAGGAAACTTAGACAACAAAAAGTTCCACTTGGTTAAATAGGATAAGGCGAGAAATTTCAAACAAGAAGGGCGACTTGGGATCAACATCTTAAGAGTGCATAACAAGAGCCTTCTCGTAGAATGGCTTTGGAGATTCTGTGGGAAAGAGATAATGTGGAATAAAGTTATTATCGGAAATATGAGAAGGCTAATCCATGGAGTATATGAGCTTGTAGATTGGATAATGGTGATACTGTTAGGAAGAGCATAAAAAATAATGCCAGAATTGCAGAATATAGCCAAGTTGGAAGAAGGAAATGGGGAGAAAGTCATGAAGTGGGAGGACACATGGTGGGTAAAATCACCTCTAATTGAGAAATATCCAAATCTATAGGCCATAGTATGTAAACGTAAAACAACTATAGCTGAGTTAGAGAAGGAAATAGATGGCTCCTGCAAAACAAAAGAATTTCTTTGATTGGGATATCGAGAGGGTGGACAACTAATTGGAAAACTAGAAGCGGCAAAAGAGCTCTAAACACAGAATGACAGATTGATAGAAGGCTGAAAAGGATGGAGTTTCTACAGTAAAATAATACTAAAAAGTATTGGTGGAGACAATCAATAGCCATAGAACTCCTTATGGATAGAAAGTGGTGTGCTTCACTTCGATTGCATAGCCGTAGCATAGAGTCTGTTTAATCCAAACAAATTTTGCAGAAGAGAGTGATAAGCATGTGCAGAAGATATTTCTTTTGTGGAGAGGCTGCAGAAAGATTCAAAATATTTACTTGTGTAGCTTTATATCCAGGAAAATCTAGGGCTTGTTTACTACTCCATTCATTCCATTTTGTTTGGTGTGGTTCAGAGTACGAGGGTCGAAGTAGTCAATTTTCGGACATAAATTCCTCAAGTTATTTGGAAGCAAGATTTGCATATTATATTAGGAAACTACATAAAAAATGCTATAAGTCAAAATAGTTATTAAATTTTTTTTTTAAGGAAAACATGGTCAAAGAAGAACATCTTTGACTCTCCAAATAGTAAATGTGCCAAACAAAGTGGAACTGAGGGAGTAATACTTTTAATAAAATGAGTGACCCCTAACAATCTGATGGACACATTTATCGTTGGAGAAATCAGAAGAAAGAGCAGAATCTCAAGGCAACATGGAACAGTGACCTCTGTGCTTAATATGGACAATATGGATGGAAAGGAATTGCAAATGTTTTTAAGGAAAGTAGTTGCATTTCGTTATATAGAGTAGAAAAGCCTAAAATTTTGGTTTTTTTGGTGTAAGATGAAACACGTAAATTGTTTTGACACCTTGCTGAACTAAATCAAGTCATTGGCTCCTTACAATAGGTAGAGAGCATAGTCCTGCTTTTTTACAAATGCCAATGCTCCCTTGCTGTTGTTTTTAATAAAAGTTCTTATTTTTTTTATTCCCTAATTAACCTCATCCTTTATTCCCTTGTCTGTGGTTATTAACCATACACATGACATTAGTTGCCAACTCTGCAGCTCGTAAGTCATAACTCAAGATGAACATACTTGTCCTCCGACATATCTGGGACAAAAAATACATTAAGGTATAGTGACACATCTACAAGGACTTACTGTGTATGACATATGAATAGAATAAAAGGTGTAGAATTTAAATAGAGCTTGTCTTACAGATATACAAGTTACAGAAAAAAATTCTGCTGCAAATCAGCAGACATATGGAGTGGTGTCATCGGAAAAATTGAAAGAAGATTGGCTAATTGGCAGATGCAATACCTCCCCATGGGAGGCGGACTCACAGTCATTAAGTCCTGGATAGCCGCCCCACTTATATAATGTCTCTTTTCCCCACCAGGAAAGATGTTGGAGCAAATTGACAAATACAGGAGGAATTTCCTTTGGGAAGGAAATAGCAACTCACAAATTCCACTTGATCAAATGGGAGAGAGTAATTCAACCAAAGTCCCAAGGTGGCCTGGGAATTAGAGACCTTTCAGTACACAAGAAAAGCATGTTGATGAAATGGTAAACAAGTGGATCAAGCCTTGTGGAAAAAGGTTGTGAATGCAAAACATGGTTCTAATAATCATTGGAGCACCAAGGCTGCTAGTTCTCCATATGGTGTACTTCCTTGGAAGTATATCAGCAAGCTAGGGGAGGAATTCTATCTCAATTGTAAGTTCAAGTGGGCAGTTGATCAAAAATAAGGTTCTGGGAAGATATATGGCTAGGGGACTCAACATTACAAGCAGATTTTCCTAGTCTCTTTGCAATAGCCACAAGCAAACCTTCAACTATCTCTCAAAATAGAGCTGACAATACTTGGAACCCTCAATTCAGGAGGAACATCCAAGATTGGGAACTACAAGACCTTCTCAGTCTGCTGGGGAGGCTAGAGACTGTCCAAGTTAATGACCAATCACCTGACAAACTCATTTGGGGGGATAAAGCAGTTGGCAAATATTCTGTGAAGGCAGCATACTATTCATTATGTGCTCAAAATGAAATGCTAGTTAATTGGCCATGGAAGTTGATCCAGAAATCCAAGTTACCCCCAAGTGATTTGTTTTAGCTGGCTAGTGCTTCATGAAGCCTCCCTCACCCAAGACAGCCTCATCAGGAGGAAAATCCACATTGTCAACAGATGCTACATGTGTCATCAGACCCCAGAGACCAACAGACATCTTCTTCTCCATTGTACAGTAGTCACGGGATATGGAACATGTTCATCGCAACTTTTGGCCTAAAATGGGTTATGTCAGATAGTATTAAAGATGCACTGGTTAGTTGGAGCTCATGGAGAGTCAGAAAACCCATCAGGAAAGTATGGAAGATGATCCATGCTTGCATTTTTTAAGGTGTCTGGATAGAAAGAAACAACAGGTGTTTTGAAGGCACCTCTTCACCAAGCTACATTGTTAAGGCTAGAGTTTTAACAAATCGCTCTAGCTGGAGAAATTTCTCCCCTGCCAATTTCCCCAAAGCTTTTTTGAACTTTGTTAGCTTCTTAACTTTTGATTAGCCTTTTGTAATAGAGCTAACAATGTCTTTTGCTTTTCTATGCTCTCTAAATTCTGCATCTTCTTGATGCCTTCTATGGAATACAATATCTTATTTAAAAAAAAAAAATCTGCTGCAAGATGACAGTTCCACTTAGTATTATGTTCCTATCTCTAATGAAAGTTGGAAACTTTATGCGTTTAGAGGAAAATATTTTCCACGGGAACGAATTTTATGCAAAATAGTTTCCCTTCACAAAATAATT
The DNA here is from genome assembly GCA_035772735.1 of Datura wrightii. Classification (NCBI taxonomy): domain Eukaryota; kingdom Viridiplantae; phylum Streptophyta; class Magnoliopsida; order Solanales; family Solanaceae; genus Datura; species Datura wrightii. The sequence goes on along the minus strand of JASDFA010000018.1, from coordinate 199,637,917 downwards.
TTCTTGATCATATTTCCGTTTTGGGAAGATATGAAGTAGCGGACTCTTATGGTGATTGTACAAGGTGGATAAGGTATGAGAATAATTTTTAAGTGATATTATTGGTAAAACGAACTCCGCCTGTGTGAGCTCGCTCACATTGCTAGTCCCAAGCCCGGATAAAGGAGGAGGCTTGTCGAGGGTCAATTGAAAACAACCTCTCTATCCCATAAAGGTAAGGGCACGTTGGGTACATCTTATCCTCCCCGGACCCCACTTGTGGGATTACACCAAGTTTGTTGTTGTGGTTGTAGTATTATTGAATTCAATGGAAGAAAGTGTATCTTTTTTTGACTTTATAATTATTTTTTCCTGTTCTTCAGCAGAGTTAGCATGGGTACTTTCGTCATTTCGTAACGCTCGGCTTGAGTTTTACTAAACTCTATATTGGACCGGACGAGTTTTTCATTTGTGCAATTTGGTGTATTAAAGTTCCGATACATTAATTTTCCCCCCATAAATTGATAACAACAATACTAACATACACAAACCTTATTCTACGAAAGTAGAGAAGTTATTTTCGGTAGCTCCCATGAATTGATGAACGATTTTAATAATTTATGAGAGCACGAGAGAGCTAAAATATAACCTACGAGTGTGATTTGATTTTTGATTATTAAATATTTAACTGAATTTATTAGCAAATTAATTTTTAGGCTATATACGTAACATAATACATATATATATGATATCACAAATTTTGAAAAATTCTCATTAGTTATCCTCTTTCGATAGTTGTTTAATAAATCACTATTATTATTATTTTTTATATAATTTATAAACTTTTTAAACTATGATTCTCTTGTACCAAACTGAAAATCGGATGAAAAAATATCATATCATGATCTAAAATTTTATAAATTAATCAAATATTAGATAATGATCTGTTTTATATTTAAAATTAAGAAATATATGAATACATATTTGTTATATTTGCACAACTTCTTTTAAAAAATTGAACAAAATTCAAATGATAGTCTAAAGTTAGGAGTGAAGTCATTTTTCCCATTTCAGTGGCAAGTACTATACATTGAAGATGCATTTTCCAGATTAGAAAGTTGCCAAACACTGGAAATTTCATCACAACAAACACACCAAAAATTCACCAAAATGTGAACAGCTGCTAACATTTTCATATGGTTTTCATATAAAACACACTAAAAATTGCTTATATACTGAACAGCTGCTAAAATTGACCAAAATGTGAATTTCAAGTTTTCAACTTTAGAAAACCATAGTAAAGTAGCAAAGCTCAGGAAAGCAGGAAGTTCATCTATTGAAGTTGAAGTAGTTTCAGCACTTCATCGATAGAATACTCTGATTCTATGTAACGTAGCAGCAAAGAAAATCGTATTTCTAACAAAAACACAGATCCTTCAGTGGAATTAAGAACTGATTTTTTTTCACTAAAAGACCATAAAGTGCCTTCAAACTTCAACAATTGTTTTCTTTCAAGTCCTAAAATTCCCAATCAAATTTCAAAAAAGCAGAAAAATATTATCAGAAACGAAAACTTACAGGGAGGATAAGTGAGCAAGCAATGAGGGAGAAAACAGAGGAAATGGCGGCGCATATGAACCGTCGGATCATATATGATTGAAACGAATCTGGCGGCCGTAATCGGAGAATCAACGTCGGAGCATACAAGATCGCAACATAGAAAATTGCCATCGCAGTGCACGAAATCACTGCCAACGATTTCGACACATCGCCTTCACCGCCGCCGCCGGTGAATGCTACTTCCATCTTAAAGAAATTAATCACTGCCAAAATTTAATCATTGCCAAAATTAAAGAAATTGAAGCATATTAAGATCATAAATCATAAGAAAAATCAAAACTTCAAAGGCAAACTACACCAATAGAAGACTGAAGTCCAAACCGTATCTCTAATCTCTAGAAAAATAAGAAAAAATTAGCTAAAAGTATGTTTTTTAAATTTTTTTTTACCTAGTATAGAACGTCAGCTCCGACGACAATAGCTGTTGGAGCACCACCGGCAGTCCGGCACCGACCGTATCAATGGCGAGAGAGAGAAAGAACCCTAGTTTCTATACACAGCAGCGACAGCAGACGTGTAAACTGATTGGGTTGGGTCTTTTAATATTGGGCCAATTTCGTTTATTACCTATGGGCCGGGGGATTGGAAATTCAATCGAAGAAAATATAACCTACGAGTTTGATTTGAATACAAATTTCTTCCATTGAATTTCCAATCCCCCGGCCCATAGGTAATAAACGAAATTGGCCCAATAATAAAAGACCCAACCCAATCAGTTTACACGTCTGCTGTCGCTGCTGTGTATAGAAACTAGGGTTCTTTCTCTCTCTCGCCATTGATACGGTCGGTGCCGGACTGCCGGTGGTGCTCCAACAGCTATTGTCGTCGGAGCTGACGTTCTATACCAGGTAAAAAGAAAATTTAAAAAGCATACTTTTAGCTAATTTTTCTTATTTTTCTAGAGATTAGAGATACGGTTTGGACTTCAGTCTTCTATTGGTCTAGTTTGCCTTTGAAGTTTTGATTTTTCTTATGATTTATGATCTTAATTTGCTTCAATTTCTTTAATTTTGGCATTATTGTTGCTGTGTATTGTGTGAGGCTCGTTTAATTGCGTGCTCGTTTCTGTAAATTCTTGAACAATTTATTTTTGTCTCATCGTTTAATTAATTGTGTAACTCATTTATGTCTCCTCGTCTAACTTTCTGTTGTTTCTGTCTCCTCTCTCGTTTAATTGTGTGCTAGTTAGTCGTGCTGTTGCAGTTTGCTCGAGTTCCACAGAGAATTGGTTTTTACATTCTTGATTTTCTGGAGAAGTAGAAGTTCTGCTGAAAATTATTTTCTTCCTTGCAAAATTCCAGCTTTGTCCCAAAACTCCAGTCTATGGCCATTATGAGGTTGCTTTAGGTTTTGAAGAATATAAATAAGACTACAGGTTTTTTAAAGAATAAGAGAGGGATTCAGAGAGTGAAGCTGTGTAACTTACTCTGCTTGAATAGCTTGTATTTATATCATTTCTTGATTTTAGACTATTTGCAATACTCTGTGTAGCTGTTATTGATTTCCTTCCTTGGTTGACTCTAACTGTTGCTTGCTTGCAACTCGAATTTGAAAATCTTCTGTCTTCCTTTATTTCCTTGCATTCTGGACCAATTCCTTTGTGCTTTGCTACAAATGTGAATTTCCTTTATCCTTGACTTCTTGTGAATCAAATTTGAATACTTGCATTCTGCTGCAACTCGGGATTTCTTTCAGTTTTTACTTGGACAAACTTCATTCCTTGTGCATTACTTTATACCTGGTCTTGTTTCTGGCTATCTGCTTCTTTGTTGTAGCTTGTACCTTGGTTAACTTCTCGTCTTCTTCAGGCCGATTCTTCTCCTTGTACCTTGGTTAACTTCTCTCCTTCTTCAGGCCGACACTTACCTTCAGATTGATTCGCTGGTCCTTTTCCTTCTTTAGCTTTGACAGCTCATACTCATTTTGTAGTCCTCCGCTTACTTTGCTGGATACTTGATTGACAGCTTGACTGATCTATCCTTTTTTATTCTGTATAGATTGCTTCTTTTCCTTCCCTCTTGTGTCATGATCATCTTGTTTTGCTTTTTTTCAATTGATTTCTTCCTGCAATCAGTAGTACTTGTGAGATATTGACTATAATATGTGTTATCATCATTAAAACACCTGGGAGGCTAACAATTATCAGAAAGCAGATCTGTATCTACTCTCTACAAGTAACTTTGCTGGACTGTCTGCTCATTTTTGCTACTTCATGTTTTCCTATTGCAGGATATATCCACCTTGTTGTAGCAAATTTTTGTCATTAGTTGGATAAAGAAAGCTCTTAAATATACAGAAGAATGGTAAGTTCTCACTTACACAATATTCAGCTTCCTTCTTCCTAAGTTGATTTCAGGATGAAAAAAGTGAAATGAGAAGATGAATGTTGGAAACTCTCTTGTTATTGCTTTATTTTTGTAAAAATAGTTGGAAACAGACTAGATTTCATGAGTTGGATAAAAAGAGAAAAGAAGAAAAAGGATTCTTAAGGTATTTTATGATGGTACGGAGGTCAAAGGTTTAACTTTTACCTGTTAGTAAAGGTGCAGTGCTATATTTTTTATGCAACAGCAAGGAGGAGGAAATGTTTAAATTCTTTTATTAATTTTTTAATTGTCATAGTTGCCTCATGTTACGCTGTTCAGTCTGGCAGAAAAGAAACAGTTTTAGACTTGGCAAAATTTGTTGACAAGGGTGTGCAGGTCAAGCTCACTGGTGGAAGACAAGGTGTGTCATACAATCTCTTTATTTGAGTGGTTTAGATACATTTAAATCTAGACATTTATGGGCTGCATTGAAATTATGTGCTAAATAAGATTTTAGGTTAGTTGTGCTTATGCTTTTCATCCTGTTTCAACAAGTATTTAATTAACATCCCAATTTGTTCAGTTATTGATGGCTGGAATAGATGGAACCCAAGTAGCAATATGTTACTGTGGAGGCTAGGGGATGCATGTCTGCTCATACTAAGTTTGATCTTTTAAGACTAGTAGAGTCCCATGTTGATTCGGAGCATGGATTGTCTCTCTTTATATTATCTTAGATAGTTCTCACCTTATGAGCTAGCTTTGAGGGTTTAGTTAGATCTAAGGTTGGGTCTCTTAACAATGACATTCATTCTATCAATTAGACCTTGTTTAGTTAAGAATATCTACCTTTGCTGGTTAGGGGATGGTATAGGTGAGACATTCATCCTCTCAATCACACCTTTCCTTGCTAAAACAACTTATTCTCGTCTATTAGCCAGTCTGGGACTATTTTTTACCTCTTTGTTATCATGCTCTCTGCTGTAGCTTATGGGGTTATGTTGTTGGTACCTCGCCATAAAGTGGGTCAGGGTTGTGAGTTGCACAAGTTACAATCTTGCTGATTAATTCTCTTCACAGTGGTAGGAACACTTAAAGGCTATGATCAGCTGCTTAATCTTGTCTTGGATGAAGCCGTGGAGCACCTTAGAGGTAACAAACTTACAGTTGTCTTTCGGACTTCTATTAAGTTCAAAAGGCATTTGTTTTCGGTTTTATGTAACTTTTCTTGAAAATCCTATTTGCCTCTATCACTTTTCGTTATTTCAGTACAATGGAACAGCAAATTGCTTATTTAGATGCTAGCACTCATCATCGATAATTTTATTGCTTCCGGAAAAGAATCTCATTTGTTGTACAGTTGATGATTTTAAACTTTTTCTCCATAGATGCTGATGATCCCCTGAAGACTACTGATCAGAAACGAAGTCTTGGCTTAATAGTATGTGTTCATTTATCATTCATCTATAGCAGTTTTCTGTTCTGCAGTAAGCTTTTGAATGCTGCTCTTATCCAACTGCTGGAACCGTCATTAAGCGCATATAAATTTCTTGCGTTCTTTTACCACTTGCTTTTTTGCCCTTTTTAATGGGGTGGGGGAGCGCAGAAGTTCCTTAATGAGAAGTCATGGCATTGTTTTCCGAAATTGTTTAGTCAAATGTTTAAACTGTAATAGAACAATTTCTTTCCAAAAGTACTGTTATATATTTCAACGTGTTGGCATCAAAACGATCCCAGGTGGTTTCAAGTTTTTATGAGTATCTGGTTGCAAACTGAAGAAAATTATCCTTAGTTATAAAAATTTGTTTCAAGCTTTTTGTAGGCGTAAAAAAAGCACATTTGATAGTTTCAAGCATATTCTACAGAGTATCCATCTGAATTTTGAAGTATATACTAAGTACTATACATGTCTCCAAAAGAATAATATGCCTTTTAAAGAAGTGCCATAACTTTGGTACGAGAATTTGTTACGACCTATGGTGCTCGCACTCTCCAAAAATGCCACAGCACTCCTGTCGGATTTTCAAAAAATATAATTTTTTTGGAGGATCCGACTTGCACCCATCTGCATTTTTGAAGAGTCCGAGTAACATAGATTACGACTATGGTTAGGTAATGTGGAAGTTTAACATAAATTTGACCACTTATCTCTGTTTCTAAAAGTCTTCCTTTCGCGCACAGGTCTGCAGGGGTACTGCAGTAATGCTCGTGGCTCCAACTGATGGTACAGACGAGATATCTAATCCTTTCGTCCAGCCAGACGGGGCATAGAGGGATCAACCTTGTTATTTTTAATTTAGCTCAACTGTAATGCTGTAAACAGTCTGCACCTTTGCCTTTTGTTTGCAAATGTTTTCTGTTTCTATTAGAAAATGCTTCTTCTAGCGGAAACTGGAGATAAGTTGTACTCTATGGAAGCAAAGCTGTAACTAGTGAAAATTGTCGTCACAGTTTGAGTTCCTGCTTTCAACGTGACTCTTAGCTTGTCATTCATTTTGCATTATCGATATATTTCCTTGTTGATGTGAAGTCATTTGTGTTCCTGTTTCACCTGTGACAGTGTCGGATGATCTTGTATCAAACATCGACCTCTAGCTTTGGCTATTTCTCAATTTGTGCCTGTCATTCTTGATGAGCCATGCATGCCATTCTTCTCTTATTACCTGAACCGCGCTTTCGTCGTTTGTACAGGTGCTCTTGAAGTACCAGATACCTCCTCCTCCTTCACCCCTACACCCTTTAGTAAAAGAAGAAAGAACAAGGTGTTGTTAAGGTTTGTTATTCAGCAAGTCTTTCTACCTCTCAAGATTGGGGTAAGGTCGGTCCACGCACTATATTCTCAATATGCATTAGTGGGTTACACTGGCTCGAGTGGTGGTTATAAGATAGAACAAAGTTCTCACACATTTGGAGAGCCAAAACATCTCCTATGCGGTCCTAAAGTGGTCACTTTTGCAGTATTTATTCCATTTTACTTTTATTTTTCCTAAAATTCAATGGTACATTTTTTGTCTACCTTTTACTTATACCTTTTAGTCGTGAGTACATCGGAGACAGTTTATTTACCTTATAAATATAGAGGTAAGATTAGCGTATATTTTACTCTTTCAAACTCTATAATTTTTTATTTTTTTTAACATTACTAATCATTGTCATGACTTGTGTATGTTTGAAAACTTACCTCACCTACTAGAGTACATGAGACATTGAATACCTATTTAACATTTTGACACAGTAACAGTTTCTATTTCCATCTTTCTTTGTCACAATCCCAAATAGGCTGACAAAAGCTAATTGATTCACTGCCAAAAACTAAAATAGAAAGACATCAATAATGTCCTTTTACCTTAATAAATACTTGTTCAAGGTTGGTGTATCTGTTTTTCTACTGTCCAATAAGACTTTATGAGAAGTAGGGGTAGGACCACAGCAAACATATTCTGTGGAGTACACGTGTTATATCTAATTGAATGCAAAATAAAATACTCATAAAAATGTTTCTCCAATTAATAAAAAAGAAATACGCACTTCTTTAAATATGAAAAAGGAAAGCAATTTAATAATGCACTTCTCCGATGATCGAGGAAAATAACAATGACAATAATAATAATATATTTAGTGAAATTTTATAAAATAAAATATACGTAAATTTTATTTTTATCTTATAAAAACAGAAAAAAGTTAAGTTTCTAAAAAATTCTCGAACTCAATATAGCAAATTAAAATAATAGTTATGAAAAACATTATTAAAGGCTCCTTTACTTTGCACCTAGTCTTTTAATGCCTATAAATAAATACTTTTAAATATAAAGATAACAAAATAATTCTCTTCTTTAAATAGCTATAAATTGTTGTTCTTATCTAAATTTTAATGTTCTTGAGACAATAACATAAAGAGTTTTTTTATATTTGATCTATATATACGATATAAATTTTTTTACGAAAGTGTATGATTACCTGTCTTTGTATTTACTGTAGCTTTTTCAATTGTTATTTTTATTTGCATAATATTGGTATAAAACAGATCGATTTAAATGAAGTAATGTAATATTTATATAGCTAACTCTGATTTATCTGGTAATAAGATGTAATTATTTGTTTGTAAGCGCGATGTGATTTTCAAAATCTAGTTAAATGAATTTGCTCGGAGCCACATCTTTTGAAGGGGGTTCAATTTCTTCTGGATCCATTGTAATATTAAGTCAGAGAAAATCAAGGCGCATTTCCATTTTGCCAGCTCAGTCTCTTTTCGTGCAATGCAAGGTAAAGAAATCGCATCGCGCAAATAAAATAAAATCAAAATTTTAACTCTTAACATAAGAAAAGTTCATTATATTAGAATTAATAGTTCTAAAATTACTTTAGATACCGATCTGATGAGGTCGAAATTAGTGAATCCTTTTCTCTTTTAGTACATATTTTTGTACACCAGGAATATGAGTCTTTACAAAGTAATTTCTCCAATTAATTTTTGTCACATCAATTTCAAAACTTCTTTTCTCTTCTTTAGACATCTCTCCCATTAGCTTTTGTGTGTTGCCATTATGAAACCTAGCCAAAAAAAAAAGTCATTTATTAATACATAATTGAGAATAATGTTTACTCTTAATAAAGAATAAAATGACAAATTAAATTGATCAATTTCATGTTTTTAGCAATAACAGATAGATCTATTTCTCAGGTTTCAGTGGGTTACATACTTTCTCCGTTCCAATTTATATGAAGTGTTTGATTGAATAAAATTTAAGAAAGAAAGAATGACATTTGAAGCTTACGGTCTAAAGTCTATGTTTATGTGGCTATAAAACATTTCATTGAGAATAAATGAAATATTTAAAGTTAATTTGTTTATAAATTTAAAAATAATGTATCATTTTTATCGGGACACAAATTGTGTCGCCTACAACAATATGTCCAGTGAAATCTCACAAGTGAGGTTTGGAGAGGGTAGAATGTATGCAGACGGCCTTACCCTACCTTTGTGAGGTAAGAGGTTGTTTTCAGAAAATCCTCATCCCCCCCCCCCCCCAAAAGAAAAAGCAGGATAGACAAAAAAATAACGACAACAAAATAGCAAGATAAACAAAGCAAACAAAGTAACTGTACAATTGAAGAATAATAGGATACTATATATGCGAATATTAATATGGAGAAGATAATTAAGAAGAGCAAACTATATAGCTTCATGTCTCTTCGTCATAAAAGTACTCCAATACACGACTATCTACTATCCTTTTATCCTAATTTTTGACGACATTCAAACTTTTTTATCTAGGATCATGTCCTCTATAAACGAAAATATTAGAAGAGTAAATATGACACTTACCGGCCTTTGTAGAACATGTAGGGTTCATAGAGTTTGTTGAAATTCTTCAAATATTCCACCTTTCTTTTAATTAAACGCATTCGAATCTTTCTAAGCTCTTTTTCATCTTGTACTTCATGTTGCTTGAGTAATACCTCCCAAATATAATTCTCAAAATCTGACATTTTGTCAAAAAATCTCATTTTTCTAACCTCAAATTTATCTCCTTTTGAATTAACAAAAGGAAATAATTTGAAAAAATCATAAGAATATTCAAAAATCTGAGACAAAGAGATAGGATTCATAGATGTTGATGTCACATGATACACATTTAATTCTGGATTTTGCAAATATCCATGTTTTGCAATTGCAGCCATTGTTGCATTTACAACCACATCAACTGGAACCTACATCAAGTGAAAGAAGTGGCCAGATTATGCAAACAAAAAAGTTAATAATACAATTGTTGAATATATAACTATTGAAAGTATAATTAAGTAAATAATTTTCTAAAAACTTAAATTTGTAAAGGAGATGTCACACATTCCAACATAATATCAGGAGTAAGTAGCATTGGTTTAGGATTCAGAGTCTTGTCGTCATGTCACTTATTATTAAAAAGAATTTTTACATACTTGGACTATGAAAATGGGATTGGATATGAGGGGCCGTACGTATATCAAAAATATAATTTACTAAATAAAAATGCATTCTCTTTGATAAATTAAGTTTTTAAATGAGATGATTACATACTTTAACATTTTATCAGAATAGATAGTACTGGTTCGAGGTTTGAGTCTCACTCACTACAAATTAGTTGAAACTAACTGCAAAATTCATTGCTGAATTGCTTGTAGCTAACAAAATTTAATGATAAAATCAATCACTAAATAGGATTAGTGATATATTTTATTATTTAGCTATGAAATTTTACTACAAAGAATTAGGTCAAAATCGAGGGCCAAAAAATAAAGCTACTTGAAATCAAACAAAGGTATTTACTAAGACATTGGACAATTCTACCACTTAACCACACATGCTCTTCGATGAAATATTTCCATCAGTTTTATTTATGTTTTTCAACTGCAATTTTGTATTTCAAAAATCGAAGAAGTCCTTTGATTTTCGTAAAAAATGATACAAAACTAAGGAACCACGTTGGTTTTCTTTAAGCATGCATTCCTTGCACGAAAAAAAAATCAACCCAATCCATCAATTTTCTTTTAAAATAATTATTTTTTTTAAAAAAAAATAAAATCGATAGATTGGATCAATTTTTTCTTGATTTTTTTGGACAACTTATTCCATCGGTTTTTATCCCTTAATTTTTACACTTTTTTTTAGTGGTGTTTGTTGTTGCTAATTTCTATTTTTTAGTTGTGACTGCTTCATTTATGAAAATGAATTTTTACGTGCTTTATAAATGAAATATAAGGCTTGACACGAAGATGTGTTAAAAATATAATTAAGTAAATAAAAATTATAAATATTATACCTATTGAAAAAGTATACTCACCAAATCAATAAGACAATGAGGATCACCATGCAAGCCAGGGAGGTCACCCTTTCGATAGAAAAAGATTGTAGGATCGATTATCCTAATTATGATAAAGAGAGAATTTGAAAAGTCAGAAATATTAAATTTGTCAGTAAATTTTATTTAAATATTCGAATTATAGTTTATTTTGATCGAGCACATGATAAATTGTACGTTAAACATTTTCGATTCAAACTTTTGAAAAAACTTTTGTGCGTGTTCTAATCAAGCGTCCATTCTATCGATAAGTTAACCACTAATTAAAATATATCAACTCTTTTTATTGTATGCATTAACTTCAATAAACCGTGAAACCTCAAACATGTTTCAATTAAAGACAGAGATATATATTTTTTATGTGATTAAGTACTTATCAATGCACGTAATAGACGTTCATGAACATATGGAGAAACTTAGAATAAATAATATAATACCTGAATCCTTGTATCCATCCCGAAAAAGGTTCTTTATAGCTACTTGTTATTGCAGAAGGACGAATAATAAGTATTGGGATTTCATCTCTCATACTATTTATCATCATTTCACCAATTGCCTTTGTAAATGAATATGTATTTTGCCATCCATAAAATTTTGCCCTATTTAATCAACAATTAATAATTATAAATTAAAAAAGAAGAACTTTTTTCAAATATAATTAACTATTAAACACACGAATTTCCAATGAAGATTTTCGAGAGAAGTCCATCGGAAATTGGCTCTTTTTAAATGAACATTCCATCAGAAATTTTATATTTCTGATGAATCTCTCTAGAAAATTTTCTGGAGAAATCCTTGATCGGGCGGATATCTTTCCGATGGACATTTCATTAGAAGTCCCATATTTCTGATGGATTTCCCTAGAAAATTTTCGTTAGAAATTCGCGAGTCTCTGATTAATAGTAATATGTATAATTTATTTAAAGAGAGAGAATACCTCTCAACTCCAAAATCCTTCATTATTTGCTCCAATCCAATATTGTTTGTAATATTGTTTTTCAATTTTGAAACTAAGTCCCTTTCATTGTTAGCATCCAATGATGGAAAATTAGTAAATGGAGAAATTGAAGTGATTTTCTCTTTTGTTATACTTTCTCCCATTGTAAAAGGCTTCTCCAATATTAGTCCTTCTCTTTCTCCATTGACAAATGCTTTAAATAAAAGAAATATATAAGTTAATTCAATATTATAATCAAATGCATATGACAATGATAGTTTACTGTCAGTATATATAACTTAAACTCGATCACAATATTCAAATCCAAACCTGTGGAATAATGCATAAGAAGTTTAAGTTGCTTGCATTTCTTGGCAAACATCATGAGTTGATATGGACCATTCACATTAGCATCAAGAGCTAAATCATACCTAGAAACATATAACCAAAAAAAATTGTTAATTAAATTGTGTATTTTAATTAGTAGAATAATTTATTTAGTTAGTTAGTTATAAAAGGGGAAAAAAATTAACCTCTCATCAAATGTAGTGATGGCTGCAGAATCAACAATCAAATCAATTTCTTGAGTAATTTTGTGAGCAATAATACTATCCATACCAAGATTTGGCTCATGAATATTTCCAACAACTGGAACCAATTTATTTTCTATGAATAACTTGTAGGATTCACCATGCATTTCCTCTAGGCATTTGAATAATTTTGACTCCATAATCTGAATATTAAACAAAAAAAATCAAGGTGTAAATAGTCCGTTAACAGGTCAGTTAGTGGCATAATCAAAATTTTCACTAAAAAAAATCTAACACATTGAATTTTTTAAACGCGAATATTGGATCACTTAGGTATTTATTCTGAATAACTTTTATTCGTAAAAGAACCTCCAAAGAATAAGCACAAGTAAGGAGGATTATGGCTTATCTTACGTAATATAATCTTAACAAGGTCAATTGTTAAGGTGATTCAATATATATATATATATATAGTACTTATCTACACGGTATAATTTTTCAACAAACCTAAACACCCCCCTTGGACAAGGGTGGCGACTCCGTCACTTACGACCAGCTATAGCCATCAAAAATTGGTGAATTAAATACCTCTCGTCGAAAAACTATGTTACATATATAAGTTTCAAATTATGCTCTTTTTATCAGTATATTAAATCTTGAATATTCTCGACTAACTTTTAAGTTTTGAAAAAAAAAAGAAACTTATAGAAGAAAGAATACTTAAACATACTTCATTTTCCAATCTGTGAAATGCAGCTTCCTTATCCTTTGCCCTGATGAGCAAATAGATCTTGTTTACCTTTGGTGTTGTTCTCAACATCTTTTCAATCAAAGCTGCAAAAATTAAACCAAAAAAAAAAAAAATTATGTTATTGAAAAATGTGACAACCAAGAACTCTAAAGATAAGAAATAAATGTTAAAAATAATAATAATAACATATATACACACACTATTAGGTCACTTATGAGATATTAACTTAAAGTCCATACTCTAAAGCAGAGGCTTCATCTGAATCTCCTTCGTCGAAAAATTTGTAAATGTATATGACTTAAATTTATATGTTTATTTTCTTATATTTTGAATTCGGTTAATGAAAATCAAAGACATACCTTTTGCAAGAAACCCAGTAGCACCAGTGACAAGAATGTTCTTCCCTTCAAAAAACTCAACAATTCCTATACCATTAATATTGGGTTTTTGATGAGTTATAATTATTTCTTTTTCATCCTCCATGGTTATGGATGCAACATTAGTAATTGCTTTGAGTGGAGAATATTGTCCAACATTTTCACACTTCATGTAACATAATTTTTTTCTTGATTTTTTATTTTTCTCAAATGATGAAAAATTGTTATTATATAATTCAAACATAGTAGTAGAAACATGATTTTGAGTGAATAAACTATAAGTATTTTCCCTTGTATAATTAAGGGGAAAAATATTTTTGAAGAGAAGCATATTTTGCAATTTGGGAAAAAAGAAAAAAAGAAAAAAAAGAGAAGAGCTGTGGGATTGGAATTAAAATGATATTCTCTATTTATAGAGCTATAGCTAGGGAGTATAAAGGCAACAATAGAAACTGATGTGTGGTGTACCACATGATGAGTATAAATAATATTTGTTGTATCATATCTTTTAAGAAAAAATTAAGTGACGTGACAAACACTTTTGATTATATTTACGTTATATAATTATGATTTTGAAATAAAATTACAAAATGTAATTACAATTTGAGTTTTGTATAGCAAACACACAATAGATATGTGCTCGCTGATACAATTCTTTCACGCATTTTCAGTTGATATTATTGATATTCGCCTAATACAACAGATACCCCGCTTGAATACAACTCTTTCACGAATACAGTTAATATCCGCCTGATACAACAACTGTAACTATGTTTCGTAATTACACTTTAAACTATAGCTATTTGTGAAGTTTTCTCTTCTTTTAATTTTTCTGGGACCTGTTTTGTCTAAAACTTTACGGATATTTCCAACAGAGGTCTAGTCGAAAAGTCATTAAAATTTGGTTCATCGATAACTCTTTCGACAAATTTCTCTGAAAGTTCTTGTTATGTTAGTAGTGTTTAAACTGTTTAAAAGAGCATTTTGTTAATGCTTAATAATATGTTCAACAAGTCCCCTCAACCGTAAGGTCTGATTCTCTTTTACGAGTCAAGAAAATATGAATAGTTTACTTGTAACGATGGAATTTAAATTTTACGCGTTGATATCATATAAAAAAGTACTTTTGAAGAGAAGGATATTTGGCAATTGACAAAAAAGGAAAGTTTTGGGATAGGAGCCCAGATGATCTTTTACATTTATAGAGCTAGCTAGGGAGAGTAAATACACTAATAAAATCTGGTGTTTGGTGGGGTTACTTGTCTTTTACAATAAAAGCTACAACTACTAGTCAACCACATGTTGAGTGTCACTAATACTGTTATGTGAAAGAGTTTCGGGTCGGCCATTCGAATGATAGATATATGATCTTTTTAAGTATGTTTTGGACAATCGTCATCTTTTAAGCTAGTTTTGAACTTAAGTTAGATTCAAGATACATAACATGATATTGGAGACAGACCCATCCTAATTTGTTGTTTACTAATATCGGATTCCTATATTAAAAGAAATAAAATATATTTTTCTCCGTACCAAATACACCCTCTATCAAGTATTCATTCATATGCTATACATACGCTTGTTCCAACAAGCTTACTATATGTAAGGTTCAAATGGTGTGTTTTCTCAACGCGGCTACTAAAAATGTGAATTTTTGATTAAAAAAGCTTATGAATTTTATGAAAAATTTGCTCGTTGAAAATATTTTTGATGAATACTCTATCAAAATTTTATATTTTTATCGCGTTTTAATAAGAACGTCTATCGAAGATTTGAGTTTTTTATTAGATATCTCTTATAAAAGGGCCCCTATTATCATATCTAATTAAATGCAAAATAATTTACTCTCTATTAATATGGGTTGAATGGCAGACGCAGTTGATCACATTGGGAAAACAAATGAAAAAGCTATTAACAGAGAGGGAGTTAGAATTTTTAATTTATGAATATTGAATTTCGAAAAAATATTTCATTGTTAAGTATATTATTATTATATATTAAATATATTTTTAAATATAATTATAAGTATATTTTTAATGGGTAAATATGTATTATTTGTTAGACAATAAACATATATATGCATTATTTGTTAAATAGTGAAGGTATATATGCATCATCTTTTTAACAAAGAATATATCCGCTCTAAATTATAAAGTCGAGGAATATATTTTTTTTCATAATATAATAATATATTTCTCAAATACTAGAATATGTAACTCCGTCTCTAATAATATAATAATGTAGTTATCCAATAACTAAATTATTAATGCATTAATTAAAAGCACAGCCATCCAAGCTGTTTGCCCATACTTATATCTATTCCTAATAATTAATATCCT
The DNA here is from genome assembly GCA_035772735.1 of Datura wrightii. Classification (NCBI taxonomy): domain Eukaryota; kingdom Viridiplantae; phylum Streptophyta; class Magnoliopsida; order Solanales; family Solanaceae; genus Datura; species Datura wrightii. The sequence goes on along the minus strand of JASDFA010000018.1, from coordinate 199,622,239 downwards.
CCTTTTTTTTTTATTTTATCCTGCATTTCATTTGTAGAAGAGAATAATATGATCTTTAAAACATGTACTTGTCTCAATATTTAAAATAATCTATTATTTTTTTCTAAATAGATTAAAAAGGTAATTATATCATATAAATTATAACGGAGGAAGTATGTTATATGGATGGTGTACACAATTAATTTTTTCTATAATGACAACGTTTGTCTGAAAATTTTATGACTGTTATAGTGAGTTGTTGTTATATATGTATACTGGCATTTGATGTTTAGATCTCATTTAACTATTATAAACAAAAATACGCAAATATCTAATTTAATGATTTTGTGTTAAACCCCTTAATTTTTTTCTCGGTTTATTAAATAATTTGATAATGAAAAATGCAGTTAATATAAATTCTAATTCTTATAAAGATATTTATACTATATATATATATATACACACACACACACACATACACATCTGCCGATTATTTTAAATTTATACGGTTGAATGAATAATTATTTGAGTTAATTCTTCGTAATTCTGTTCAACCTTTTTGTTTGGTAGCTAAGTGGGCCAAAATCCCTTTTCACATTTGAACTATCTGGATGGGCTAAAAGCCCTTTGCATTTGGGTGATAGCATTGGGCCATGATACAAAAACCATGGATCACTCAGAAACTTTCATTAGTTATCTCTTTTTGGCACAGCTATTTTTAATAAATATTTCTCTTTTTCTTATCTTTTATTTAATAATTAAATATTTTATTATGGTTATCTCTAACATATCAATTAAAAAAAATTAATAATATTTTAATAAAATTTCTTATGGATCAAATACTTTGGTGTCCGGGATATATGTGTCAAATAGCTAGTTTTGGCTGAATTTGAAGACGTCAAAATTGATTGAATAAATAAATGGTGAGTTATTAACCCGTTGAAAGGTTGGCCTGGGTCAAGACAGAATAAATAATGGGTCATAGAAAAATTTTAATTTATTGCTTATTTTCTTATAATTTGATTAAACATCAAATTAATTTTTTTTAATTATGATTAACTCGTTTTAGAGAAAATATTTTTCAAAAATTTTGATCAATCGAATACAGAAAAGTGTTTTCTCCCTTCCAAACACACCCTTAGTCATTAAGCTATTTTGTTTATTTCTTATATATATAATTTTAAAATCACTGAATGAGTCTAAATAGATCCTAATGATTTAAAATCTATAAAGTCTTAATATCATTGAGATGCTAATTATTCAAAGATTGTTTTGTAAATAAAAAATTACACTGCGAAAAATCGTCATTGTCATTCACCATTATCAACTATCATTTTTCATAACTACCAATACTGTCAATTACTATTATCTACCGACAACCGTCATCATCACTAGTCGTTATATATTTACAGTCACTACCCCCACTAATCATATTACCACAACATCCGGATCATACATTACTGACAACCATCATTATTATTTACTGTTACTATTATTCACCACAATTATCAGTCGCCGCCGAAAGACCCTTTAGTGTATTGAAAAGGCAGGCGTACAAAAGAACAAAGTGTGATGTCAATACAATCTATTTCAAAAGCTGGGAAAAACACTTCTTTTTATGAACTGTTGTCTTTTTTTAATAATGTCTTTAATTTAGGGTTTTCAAGATTCAAATTTCTGTCCACAAATAAACATATCATGTACTTGGTACATTGCCAATAAATGGTTAATGTATCTTCTGTCAATCACATGAATGTATTTTCAGTGTCATTTTAGTGTATTTATATACCATCAGAACTCTTTGTAACGGTCATTTTTTATAATAATATTATATTATAATGATCTAGTTTTATTTAGATTCTACATTTACTATTTTGTATAACATCATCTCGCTATTACAGTCAAAGAACATTCAAATAAATGATGTCATTAGAGAGAGGTTTGACTATGTGACGTAAATTGACTGGACATAAAGAACGTCTTTGATATATAATCTAACTAAACACAAAAGGGGAGTGGGTCGGAGTTAGGGAGAGGGGGTTGATAGGTCTAGTTAGGAGACAATCAACGTGAAATTAGTGTTATTTATAAGACTTGTCTCTATTTTTCACCATCAGAAGTTATTTTTCTTATTAGAAACTTGTTTCTTTAGAAAAAATGTTTTTAGAAAAACAAAATTTCAACCAAATATTGAAATATTCGAAAAACACACCCGTAATTTAAGAATGGGTATGAGCTTTTAACCAAAAATTGTCATAAACATTTATTTAACCATAAATTATCTCATTAAAGTATAATTAAAAAGTTTAAAATTGAATTATTTTTAAATATATCATAATATCCTTCTTTTTTGAAACGTAATAATAAGATAAATATAACACATAAATTGAGATTCATTATATAAGAGGCCAACATAATGCCAAAACTTTCTTACCAGAGAAAAATTGAAATACAGGATAACACTCAAATATATCAAATAAAAAAAATAAGAACTTGTCACTACTAAAAGATTTAAGTCGAATCAGATAATTGTGAAAGAAAATGACTTGACGAAATATCAATATTTATTTAATTTAGCGTCTTCGCGCAGCGGTTTCACGTTGTGCATTGAAGAAGACAGCGGCAACGGGTTGTCCAAGATCGTTTTCTTGGGCAAAATTTCGAGTGTTGAATTGGTCCCTTGAAGTTGGTTGGCTAACTGAACTTCTGCATTTCTGCTTGAAGAGAACAAACACAAACCTATGGATCCCAATATTTGGCCTTGGGATCTCATAGCTCACCAATTCTCTTCCTGTTTAATTAGATCAAGTACATAAAACCTATTAGCTATTAATTAATTACAAGATTAATAATAACTATTATAACTAAAGTAAACGTATTAACATGATTAAAACCTAATTTCAACTAATATAGATTATTTTTTATGTTATTGTTTTATTTTTTGATATGTTTAATGAATTTCAAGAGATTATATAGTCATTTCAAGATAACTTTCTTTTATGTGATTTTAGGTTTATTTCGTCATATATTTATACCTTTACTCTCTATACTTACAAAACGATGCATCTAAAGATCGACATGTAACAAGATCAAACTATCTCAAGCGATCTGTCATTTTATCATCTAATTGTATGCTCCTTATACCTTTTATCAAACACGATCCCTCTTAGTAATAATATGTAAGTATTCATTGAGACAATTAATACGTAATTTAAAGTTAAGATAGTTATAAGGAAAATGACTTCTTTTTATAGGTCAAAGAAGTTATTTCCTCCTTTGAAAGGAAATCTTTTTCGACTTCTATCATATCACACACCTAAAAATGACTTTCTCGTGAAAAATATTTTCCTAAACGTCAATTTTCCTCATACCAAACTTAATCTTAATCTTGTATAATCATCTTATAGCATCTGCATTTCTGTAACACTCGTCTTATGAATATCAAGTTCAACTTTAGAGATTTAATATTCACGTTAATATTGTTGATCTTATAATTATTCTATAAAACAGGTAGAAAATATATATAAATATAAAGTATTAGTAAATAATAGAAAATCATTTTATTTTATTTTCTTTCCATATTGTGGAGAAGATACTGAACTTACCAAAAGTAGCATCAGTTGTACCTGGAATGTCAGTTACTATCCTGTCAAAATAATCAGTAATACACTGTCAAATAATTTTTTTTTAAAATTATTATGACTATATATAACATATCAAATAAAAGAACATTCTTTTGAAAATATTTTGACAAGATTAATTTGCGCTACATATTAACTCAGACTGAAATAGACTAAGCTAATAAATAGACAGGTCAATAATTAATCTAAACTTGAACGAGTTGAACAGATTATATTTTCATGATCTAATTTTACCAACAATAACAGCATATATGCTTGGCCATTGGCTAATAATTACTTTGGACTTAGCAATTAGTCCAGAGTTTATTTGAGTCATACGTGTTTGCTTTGTCAAGTTATTTATCATATCATGAAAGGAACAAGTTAATATTATTACTGTTAGATCGGTAAAGATTCTACCACAGTATCAGGAGTCTTGAAAATTTGTAGCTTACTCATATTTTCATCAACTATCAAGTCATTTTTATCTGACTGTAGCAAGTAATCTGTCGTAATTTTTTTTAAAAATAACAGTTAAACTCTTCTTTCTTTTCTAGTTAGTTTTTCATTGGGGTTTAGGGCATACCAGTGGAGATGCTCTCTTAGATAAGGATCACTAGGACCAGGAACATCTGGATCTGTCATGATCTACATATAAAAAATAAATTAATTAAAAAAAAAAAAGACCAACATAATAATTGTTAATTTTGCATATTAGAAGAGTTTTAGTAAATTATATACACGGACAGTGTAAGTAATTTTTTATATTATATATATCAGATTATCCAAAGAAGTGATCAGTTTGTAATTCTTGAAAATAAGGCAAGTTAGCTGTTGTGCTACGTACAACAGGTAAAGATTACTTGATAGCTATCATGTCACTCGGACTCTTCAAGAGTGTCAATGGACACGTGTCTGAATAATCCTCCAAAAATAGTGTGTTTTTGGAGGATCTGACACGGGTACGATAACATTTCTGAAAATTTTGAGTACCGAATATAACATGATCATGTAAAATAAATTAGCTTATACTACTAGCATATATAATTTAAGCAACAACAGCAACAATAATAACGACAACAAACTCGGTGTATACACAATCTTACCTCTACCTTATGAAGGTAGAGAGGCTGTTTCCGATGTACGAAAGATGTATGTAAGAAAAAGTAATAGAAATATATACCAGTGTGAAGAAAGTTCTCAAATCTCCTCCTTGAACTTCAACTTTAGGTCTAGAAGAAACAGCAGAAGGGAAAAGTTCATGGCCATTGCAAACTAATTTGTTGTTAAAAGTGATTGTCATTTTTATTGTAGGATTGAATGAATCAAGAACATCACCAATTACTCTCCCAACAATTAGAGGCTCTAAACTTCTAGTTGCCATATTGATGATAAAGAAAAGAAGAAGCAAAAAGAATAAGAGATTTTTATCAAAAATATATGTTGTGAAGAAAGACTTAGTTGTATTGGACAAATTATATTAGAGAGGGCCACCTTTATATATGTGTGTGTACTAAGATATAGCTATCATAGTGTAAGGAGAATATAAATTAAAAAAGAGGTATAAAAACATGGGACCTAATTAAGGAAACTTCAAAAAGTATTAGAAAAAATATTTTTTGTTTAGGTCCTACTCCAACCCATCCTCCAAACACACCCCCAACCCCCACCCAACATCTTTTTTTTTGGGGGGGGGGGAGGGGGAGGTGGGGGTGGTGTTAAAATGATATGTTAATGTTATTATAGCTATTATGCATCATAACAAATACAGGATTGTTATAGATTAGTAGTTCTTATTACGATGAGAAAGTCGATTCATATAAAGTATTATTATTTGAAATTTTTTCTTAGGAAAATAGTTCCTAGTTTGTCTGTCAAAGAAACGCCGGTATCAAACAGAGGAGAAATTGCTTGATATATCTATACCATAACGAATATTTTTTCTTTTAGTTTTCAGTTGATAAGTGAATCAGTATTAGCAACTTTTAGGTGACGCTTATGATGGAGAGTGAGTTGATAATGACAGATCAAAGAAAAAGACTGGTGAATGTCTCGACTAACAAGCTTCTGAAGAATGATGCACATGACACCTTAGGCGAATTCGACACTAGAAAAGGGAGAGAAGAATGAAGTGTTATGTAAGACATAAACATAAGTTCAGATGCTGCACGCATTGTCAACTCGATGATGACATAGCCCAAGAAAAAAATTATTAGATCTGTTGGTTCAAAGGGGATAATATATGACATGAATTTAACTATGATAGATATGATATTAGAATCTTGTCTCCCATCATACGATGGCGAGGCAAATCTTAGCAATTAATCCGTGAAGAAAGGATTACGCATAGCACCTTAGGCAGAAATCCCACACTACAAAAGGAGAGCAAAGTGTTATATAAGATATAACACAAGTTAATATAGTATGTGCGCTTCTAGTCTCGATGATGACATAATACAAGAAATAAATCCATGAAGCCTATTAAACTAAAGAATAAACAATACATATCATAAACTTAGGTTATAAAATTTCATGTCTCAATCATAAAATACTGTCCTATATCTATTTGGACTATTAAATATTTTTTCTATTCTAATTTATGTAACGATATCTAATTAAATATCGTATCAAATCAAACAATATATTACATGAAATGAAATGACCCAATGTACGATGTTGATTTTTTTTTTTCTTGAACAATCTCATCATTGAGTCCTTTTCTTTCTTTTTATGCCAATTTATTGGGTACTTTCCCTTCTACCTCATCTCTTTAGAGTGGGGGGCACATGTACCAAATAACTTACAAATTTGACAATTGTAAGTACATAGAAAACCAACTTTTATAATTTCTTTTAAAAGTTGTTGGAAGTAATAAATCCTTTGACCTATCCAAAGTACTATAAAACTCCATTAACATCTCTTGTATCCATTCTCCCAAAGAAAGGAAATAGTGATGGTTTTTTTCTAATTAAAAATAACATATAGATAGACATTTTAGTTACTTGACCTTAATTGATAACTGAATACTTTAATTTTGAGGATGTATATATATTTAGATATCTTAACTTGTTTTTATTTTGTCTGTTGAATACTCGTTTTCAGAATTTGTCTGTCACATCAGTCTCGAATATTTATAGACACAGTAAAAATAAATTAAAATATTTAAATTTGCATTCTCAAAATCATAAAATATTTAGTTATGAGTTAAAAATAAATTAAAGTGTCTTTATATCTATATATTATGTCTTTTTATTATTAATATTATTATTTCATGTCAGTATTGTTCAACACCTGAATGGCTGAATGGGATTCTAGGAATTGGTTCTTGATTTGTTGTACAGCTTAAAATTAATAAATTAATAAAATACTTTTTTCTTCTCTCCCATATATAATTGTCAGATAATATCCTTTAAATTAGATTTTGGCATGTGGTCCCAACTATTCAAGTTGTCACATTAAACTATTTTTTTGTTTTGTTTTAAACACTTCGTCCGATTCCGATATGATTATATTTGAATTTTACGTATTGCAAGACTTATTTTTAAAGTGGCACTTCTAACAGATATTTTTTCATTTTAAGAGGTTAAACTCAAAACCTCTAACTAGTTAAAAATGAAAAAATCTCAATCATTCCAACACAACTCATGTTAATCCTTCTAGTTCAGTGTATTTAACCCTATTTCTATTTTAATCTATTCTAATAAGAATTATATTGTTCTAACTTTAGAAATAATTTAACTTAAATTTTTCATCTTACTTCTAATAATAAGGTTTTTAAAGGCACATGTTTTTTAATAAAAAATTTCGTGTCTAGTCAAATAAAATTCATATAAATTGAAATGAAAGGAATAACTAATTAATATGATTAATAACACTACAAGATAGGGTTTTTATTTTTTTTTCATCCGGTATCCGATATATACTTGTATTAAGGCTCATTAATCCGAATTCCCACCACGTAAGATCCAGGGATAGAGATCAATTCTTACAGGAATTTTTTTTCTCATACACTGAGCTCAAACTTGAGATTTTTAATTAAGGATAGAGATTATATTCATTCCACCACGACCCCTCGAAGGTAGGGTTTCAACTCAAATGCATTCTATAAAAGAAGGAATCATTTGCTTTTTAATTTAGAGTAATGAGACTTGTCTTATTAATAGAACCTTTCCCCAAAATTACATTAGAAAAATTAAGATTGTGATTAATTAGGGGAAAAAAGTTAGTAATTCTTTTTAAGTAAGATTCTTTGATCATCATCAAAAGTATGGGCACACTGTTCAGAGTATAAAGGGAACTCCACCATATAAATAAAAATTAAATTTTAAAAAAAAAAACTGACAAGTCATTTCAAAATGTAAAGATGATTTGCCCATAATTCTTGTTTTGGAAACTTTCTTAGGTTAGTGGAATTACCATAATTAGAAACCAAAGTACACTATTAAATATCCTAGTCATCACTTCATGTCAATGCACTAATTCAAACAACATATAATTAATTATAATGGCCTCTTTATTATATTCTTGCACCTATCTAGAACAATTTTCAAGATCAACCCTTTCTTAATTATATAAATTTAGGGTGTGTTTGGTTTGGTAGAAATTAAAGAAAAAATGTAAAGGGCAGCACGATGTATTATAATGATTTATTGTACGTAATCTTATGTTGTATTTTTATAAGTAGGGGCAGAGGGGTGCAAGGGAAATTATACTATGTAGATATGGGGATTTTTTTTTTTTTGCATATATATATAAAGTTGTTGAATCTCCTTGGCATAAAATTTTTGTTTTTTGAATTCCCTTGTTTATATTTCTGGCTTCCCCACTATTGACAAGAGGTTATTTTCATTACTCGAACTCGTGACTTTCTAGTCGCATGATAGAAAGAAAAAAATGTTCTCTACAAAAATTATTTCTCTAGTATACTTTACTTTTTTTGGAAAATTAATAATTTTTATTACTTATTTTCTGGTGTTTAGTAGCAAATAAAAAATATTATCTTATCAATATTTATATATAATTTAGGCAGACATTATAACGATGAAGGTGGGGGGTGGAGGGGGATAAGGGGGTGGGGAGTTGGGGGTCTGGTGAAACAATTACTAGACTACTAGTGTTAATTTACGGTAGAAATTTTACGGGGTAGTCTGTTTTGACACTACCATTTAACATATGCCTATTTTTTAAAAACTTTTCCACATATAGCGATGTCGATAGTTAGACTTGAAAAAAGAAAATCATATTTCATATGAGTAAAGCATACGAAAATTTCAATCGAAAAATAGTAATTTTTCGTAGTGGTACACATACGAAATTTTTTTAAAAGAGAACACAAGTTAAATGATGGCGTGAAATTGTGTATTTTGTGGACTTTGCACGTGTTAATATTACACAAACCGAAGTCATTCTAACAAAAAGTTCATATGACCTGGAGCAACGGTAAAGTTGTTTCTGTGTGACTTATAGATTACAAGTTCGAGCAGTACTGGAAATAACCCTAATACAGGCATTAGAATAGATTGTCTATATTACACTTCTCGAAATACAATCCTTCTCTAAATCGTGTTAATACAAGATATTTCGTGCACCAAACCGTACTCTATATTACTTGATCATTGCACATATAGGACATAACAAAGTAATTAATCTAATCATACATTAAACATGAATTCTAGTATATATCTTTGAATATCCCCAGCACAAATTATTTCTTGACTTAATTTCAAGGAAAGAACTTATCAAATTGCATAAATAGTAACACATCATTTCCAAATTAATATATTTTTTGTTTGTTTCGAATATTAGTGACATCGTTATTGTTGATTTGAAATTGGCCAAGAGAATATATAGCAAACTTATTTAATTGAATTGAATTAGAATCAACAAGTCCACATGGCAAATTGAGATGACTTTACACTTAAGTCAAAAGTTCCATGCAATAATTCTAGTATTTAATTATATGAAAAAGAAATTCCTTTTTGTCCCATTTTAAGTTTGTGATTTATTTTTTTAAAATTTAAAATTTGACCGGTAAATTATATTTTACAAAAAGAAAAAGAAGAAGAAGAAAAGATCATAATATTAAATTGCAAAAAAAGATTCATGCTCGACGTGAAGAGATTGTTCATATCATGTGTGAGAATTATATTTAGGAATAACTAGTTATTATTATTGTTGTTGGACCAATGAATCTTTGTAGAATTATGTGCATTTAAAAATTTGTAATAACAGGTAATCACGAATATTTGTATTTGAAAAATAATATAGAGATATAAGATTTATTAATACGATGCTTTAAGATATTACGGTGTCTTATTTATGAGTTATGGTTTTAGTGCTCTTTCTAAAATGACAAGATTGATGATCTTGGACTTCACTAACACGGGCCAGCCCGACTAGACCTTCAAGAAGGAAGGAATATCACCCGACCCAAATGAATGGATACCCGATTTCAAGACCATCATTTAAGTCATACTCATAATACATAAAAATTTGTAAGTCTATTCATTTTTATATAACTTCAAATATGTTGTATTCGAAATTAGGTTTGATCACAAATTTAAGTGAAATGTTTAAAGTTTCGTATGATTGAAGTTTAGTCATATTTGTCAAATACATCTTAATCTACCAAATTAATGAACTTTATATAATGAAATTTTTGTGTTTGAAGAACTCTTTAGCTTATAAATAGTGCTGACTTTCCTTTGGAAATGTTAAGCAATTAAAAAATGCTACTTTAAAAATATTTGAGTGAGACATTTGATTGAAAGGTGAAATTATATATCCAAAGTTAGAAGAGCAATATTCTTGAATATTAATACACAACATGTTGTGTCAGTTAATTGAAACTGTTATTTATTCTCTTATTTGCTCGTGGAAAAAATTATCAACAGTTGTATTTATTTTTCGATTTGCTCATACGTATTAAATGAATTTTTTAACATAAAAATATGGTTTGAGCCGAACTCGTAACTTGCTTTATGGCTACGTCTCTACAGATATATAAAATTTGAGTTAAAGTTACTAAGTTTTGTCAAACCCTAACACCAGTGCTTAACGTTTCCTTGTCCCTGCAACACACACACAAAAAAGAGTATACTGAATTATTACCTAATTTTGTCTTTTATAGTCTGTTCCAATCTTGTTGTTTTATAGTCTTGTTTGTAACTGGTGGAGTGGAATATATACACATATATCTATATATTTTTAAAAAATTAAAAAGGAATATCAATAAGATCACAAATATATATATATATACACATAGGGAGATGGCACAGTTCTATGCTTCTTCAGGTTCTTTTACCCTCTTTTCACTGTTTTTTTTTCTTTTCTAAAAGTTTATATTGTGGTCATATTCTTCGGTTCAGAGGCGGAATCAAGATTTTTAGTTTAACAGTTTTTAAATCATGATTTTTTTCTCTGACTTATTGGATTCTCGATAGATTATTTGTACTCTTATTAAATGAAAGGGTTTGAGCCAATGTTATTGGTTTATGCTGAACCCGTATCTACTACTCTGGCTTTGCCCCTGCTCTCATACTTGTATGAAGTCAAATAATTTGAGCACTCTGTATATGGATGCTTTTCTACGTGTGTGTGTGTTTTCCATCATTTTTCTTCCAATTGTTAGGGGTAAGTTGTGTCATGTCAGTAACAATCGAACCCACTAGTGATATTGTCTGCTTTGGACCTAGACTCGTAGGGCTTTAAAACGCGTCACTAGCGTATGACTATAGTACTTTTTGCAACTTGTTTTGAATTGTTTTAGTTAGTAGATTTTAATTATTATTTTTTAATTGGGGTTAGGGGAAGGGGAAGGGGAAAGGGAGGGAATTATAAGGTAGTAATGAATTTGAACTCTCACCAGCAAAGTGAAAGTTCAGATAGTCAACCAATTGAGCTGCTAAGATCTCTCTTAGTTAGTCGATTTCATTTTGGTGTAACAAATAATTTTTTCAGGTATGACTGGGAAAATACTTGTAATTCTCTTCATTGGATTCTTGGCATTTGCTTATCAATCAATTTCGCCACCTCCTCCGAGAATATGTGGTACCCCTAATGGGCGTCCAATCACAGCACCGCGAATTAAACTTTCCGATGGAAGGCATTTGGCTTATAAAGAGCAAGGCGTTCCCATATCCCGAGCAAAGTACAAGATTGTGTTCATCCATGGATTCGATTGTTGTAGGCATGATGTTGCTTTTGCGAGCACCCTTTCTCCTGTAATGCCCTTTTTTTCAATTTCATCTCATTCGTCGTAGAATTATACTATGCAGATATATAGAGGGGAAATAAAATGAGTTTTTTCGGTTAAATATGAATAGCAAAGGGGTACATGGATGTGACATTGTAGTTTCTTTCTGAATTCCCACTTATATAAATTCGTGATTCCGACAGTACTGGAGTTACAGGTCACACTACAGAATTCGTCTGTTGCTAATTCATTCCTATCTGTAATTATGGTGCAGGATGTTATTGAGTGTTTGGGGATATACATTGTTTCGTTTGATCGACCTGGTTATGGAGAAAGTGATCCTCATCCACAACGAACACCTAAGAGCTTAGCTCGCGACGTTGAGGAATTAGCAGATCAATTGAAATTGGGATCCAAATTCTATGTTGTTGGATTTTCAAGCAGTTTGAGGATGTCTCAAATTCTTTTCGACATTTAGCTGCTATTGTGTAATGACGCTCGAGAAATGTCTAATAGATTGGTGGGAGCAGCGCTTCTAACGCCTGTGGCTAACATCTGGTGGCCCGGTCTTCCTGCAAATTTGACGGAGAAATCATACTACGATATGCCAGCCCCGGATCTGTGGACAGCCGGAAATCTTTTCAGCTCAGGACAGACAATTGGCACCAAGGTTTGATGCCTCGCAGGAACCATATCGGGTGAGAACTACGTTGTTTATATATAATTAATAGCTATCGTGTAGTTCTAACGAGACTTTCAAATGCTCGAGTGTCACGTTCCCCTTCTCTCCTGCCCTCTTTTTCCATCGCCTCGTGCATTTGGAAAAAAAGAACAGAAGGGAGAGGTTGATGCTAAGTGACCTTTCTGACACGACTTTCAAAAATGTGTTGTGAATTGTGTCCCCCTATTTGAAATAACAGAGACTAGAATCCCATGCAATCTGACTATTTCTTTCATGTATAGCTTTGCATAATGTTTTGCGGTGTCAGTAGTTATGACCCGGAGATAATTGACTATACTAGAAAAGCTATTTCTAGTGTTCTATATACTATGTTATTTTTAAATTTTGAGTACAAAATCGTACATTTTAAATATATTTTACATGTTTGAGTATCAAAATTTGTTCATTCGTTGTCACAGGCACAGATAAGGCAACAAGGGGAGTTCGAGTCCATCCATCGCGACATGATAATTGGAATTAAAACATGGGAATTCGACCCTATGGACCTCGAGGACCTGTTCCTCTAACAATGAAGGCTCTGTTCACATATGGCAAGGCGATGAGGACGGCCTTGTACCTGTCGTTCTGCAACGACTAACAATGAAGGAGATGGTCACTTGTTTCCTTATGCTGATGGAATGGGAGATAAAATTATGAAGACATTCTTACTTGGCGAGACCTTTGTTCTATAGAGGTATTATTAAGGTCTATGCTACTCAGATTCTTCGGAAATATCTTCAGAGTGTTTGTCGAATCCTTCAAAACATATGCAATTTTTGGAGAATATGACAATACGATTATGACAATATTTTGTAAGGGTTCAAGCAACATAATGTTCTTGCAAGTTATATGTATTCTCTTTGTAAATTAAATTTTATGTTCTATACTTAATTGGTGGACACGTGGGTGTCCACCGGACACAATAGACACAAGTTGAAGTAATTAGTTGCTATTGAGATCAAGTTGAGATGTGCTTGGCAATATTTGCTTGAAAATAATGCAAAATAAACATCGATTTGAGATAAAGAATTAAAAATGTTATAGCATTCATAATTCTAATTGCGAACACGCATATACATAGAATTGTAATAATAGATCGAAGCGATATCGCTTTCACAGAATGTTAGTATAATAAGACGACAATATGCAAGACAAACCAACTTGATGATGAAAACGATGCGCCATCTTTGTTTGAAGCAGCCTTAATTACTTGTAGAAAGGGCCGGAGCGAGAATGATGGTTACACTTACACGTTTAGTAGACTTCAGTAATTTTAAGTCAAATTATACATACACCAAAATAGAAACAAATTTATGATTTGAATTTTATAAGCTTGTCATTGAAATTTTACGACAAGTTATTTAATTTATTAAGTTTGAAATTTAAAAAAAAATAAAAATTAGCACATATATTATCTGAATTAAAATTATTTAATTCGGACAAAACTTGCAATTAATGCACTAGGTTCGCCCCACCATACCTGGACAAGCTACAGTAGAGTAGGCGGCGGAAGTATTTATTTCGTATTTTAATACGTATAAATAATTTTATCCAATCAAACAATTAATTCTGGGTGTATTATTTTCAGCTCAGTTTTATTGAGTCCCAACAACAGGGACAGATCCAAATTATATTGGTCCAAGAAGATATATTTTTTAATTTCTCCACTTGTTCCGAAAATCTAATGCTAGTTGGGTTTTTTTTCCTTACGGCATTCGGTATCCGTTTTGAAATCCGATCAATTTAAATTTGAGCCGAAAAATATTACTATAAAAATAAAATGTTCTTTGTCAAAAATAATTATATACTTAGACTCGAATTCAAAGCATTTGATAAAAGATGGAGAGTAATTATCATTGCATCACAACTTTTGATAGTTAATGCTAGTTTGTCGTAGCTTGCCAATTAATCAAGTTGAGAAACATATTTGAAGTATCGCGATTTTTTGAGTTTCATATCTGAACTATTAGATTTGTGAGTTTTTTATCTGGACTAGCACCAAATGTTTATCAAAACACACCTCAACTATCAGATGTGTGAGTTTTCTTCCTAAAATATCACCATCGTTCGGGTAGGAAAAGTGAACAACTAATAGTTTAGATGTGTTTCGATAAAAATTTGGTGATAGTTTAGGTAGAAAACTTGCACACCTGATAGTTCAAGTATGAAACTCGAAAAATCATAATATTTCAGGTGTGTTATTCACCTTCACTCTTTTATTTTTTGATCCCTCTCTTCATCTCTTGTTAAATCTATCTGATTTGATATGACTTTTTTTTTAATAACGATCTGATATTTAAAATTTTCTGTAGTTCGTTTAATTCAGATTCGTGTAGTGTAAAAGTAAAACAGTTAATTTAGACAAATATTCCTTTGTTTAAGCATTCATTTAAATATTTTTCCTATATTTAAAAGTTGAAAAAATATAGATTATGGAAAATAATCATTTTGAACAACATTAGACTCGAGTCTAATATTTGATTGTATATTGTCTAACCTTACAGATAAAATATTAAATTATCATTAAAGTTTGTAATAACTTATAAAATTATAGACTGTGGTATAATGTTTTGTCATAAGATTTTTAATTTATTCAGAAAAAGATCTTTCGACTGTATTAAAAAAAATTCATAAATTACAAGAGATATAAAAAGTGAATCATTTAAGAAACAATTATCGCAAAAAGAGATAACCGACAAAAAATTCACCGAGTATGTAAACTGCTCCCTACTAAAAGATATGACTTCACATATATCTATATCTATATAATATTAAAAGTGTGAAGATCCTTAAAAATACTGATTGAACTTTTTGTCATTCATTAAAAGATATTATAATAGACGAAATCGTCATTTACTCTTCTTCTTTTTTTAATTATTATTTTTAATTGTTATTTTGAAATTTCAAAGAGTTAAAAAAATTTAGTACCGAAAATTTCCATAGAATTTCCACATTAAAAATTTCCATGAAATTTCCACACTTACTTTCCATGCCTACTATTTTTATACTATTTTGTTTAGTGAAAATTTTCATAAAAGTTAAAAAAAAAAAATCATATCGAGAATCTCCATTGAAGTTTCCATGCCTACTATTATTATTTTCATAAAGTTTACTATTTCCACGCCTGCTATTAAAGCTTTCACGCTAAATTCTTTTTATATTAGGTTTTTTTTAAGCATAATTTTTTTTATAGTATAAATCTTTTTAAAAAAATTAAATTTTTATCTCCTTTTTGATAGTCACAAATTTTTTTCTTAATTTTTTTTTCTTTTTGATAGTAGTGTTCCACGCCTATAAAAAAATTTATAATTAATTCATCAACACAATATACTTTAAGTCCTTTCAATTAATCGACTGCTCTTTTTATTACTCTCTTTAGTTACATCTACACTATTTATTCCATTTTAATTTATGTGAAGTTGTTTGACTAGACACATAGAATAAGAGAGAGAGAAAAAAATTAAGCTGAAATTATCTCATAAAGGGTAAAATGAAACGTTTAAAATTAAATTATTCCTAAATATTTGAAGTTGAAGCATCATACCAAAAATATCATTCACTTTTTACCTTATTAAAAATAAAGTTCGCACTTAATAAAATAGTTATTTAATTATTTTTTTAATATTTTAAAATTTAAAAATAACTAAATTTTATATATTAAATCCTTCCTTATTTAAAATATATAAAAAATATTAATATTTAGAAATTTAAATGCGATTAAGATCTTATTTTTAAAAAATAATTATACATTGAATAAAATTATACTTATAATGCAAATCAATCTTATGTTGAAGACTTTTATAAATATAATTTGAAAAAAGGGAAGGTTGATGCACAAAGCATCCCACGTTTGTGATATAATATCAATTTGTTAGTGCTAAAACAAGCCAGTAATAACTCACGGTATGATTTCATAAGTTCTAATTGTTTAAACTAATAACTTATACTATATGTTCTATTCTACTATATAACTTTAATTTGTTTTGCAATGCATCTTTGTAATGCTAATATTTATATTAAATATTAATCTCTTAATAGTGCAGTAATACAAATTTTGTAATAATTGTCATGAAATATACATGTAATGCATGCATTTAAGTGCTTATGTAAAAGCAAACGATTTTTTAACCTTTCAATCAATCGCTATTTCTACAAATTTTTGTTCATTGAAATAAGTATTAGAACAAACTTAAGAAAGAACTACGGCATTGGATCAAACTCTTAAACATAATTATTTACCAATTTAAAATTTATAATTTTCTTTCTAAATTCTTATATTGTTAGACAAACACGTCTTTAAAATATTATTTATACTATTTTTAAGAATTTGTTCTTATTAATATGAGGACACGCGCAAGACGCGTACACTAAAACTAGTTATATTAGAAGTGTGAAGGTCTTTAGAAATGATGATTAAACTTTTTATCCTTCATTAAAAGATATCGCAACAGAAAAAATCGTCATTTATTATTTTTAATTGTTATTTTTTAAAACTATTTTTTCATACCAAAAATTTCCATAAAGTTTACTGTTTCCACGCCTACTAAAAAATCACACAAATAAATAAATAAATAAATAAATAAATAAAAAGAGCATTTTAGGATTTTTGAAAAAAGATCTGTTTGAAAAATTAAGTTAGAGTTTTGAATTTGTGGATTTGAAAGTTAATTTTAGAAATTAAATTTAAAAATTGTATATCACTTTTTGTTGTGCTAGATATATATAAATATTTTAAAAATAATATTTTTTTACTTCTACACTGAACATAAAAAAATAAATAAGAAATTACTTATTTTTCTAAAAATTTTTTTTACAAAAATGCCACTTATTTTTCTAAAAATATATTTCTTTCGTACCGAATACATCCTAAATTCCAACATGTGTTCTACACTGACCATATCCCTATGTGCTACTAGAAGGGTAAGTACTCGTTAACGTAATTTTAAGTTCGAATCCTACTGAATACATAATCGCTTTTATTAATGCAAGATATCGAATATAGATTTAAATTTAATTAAATTTAAATATAAATATCGAATATCAAAGTAGCACTCTGACCCCAATCAAGATGCCATTAGGTTCAGTGATTGCCTAGTTGATAGTCAATGGGTCAAGCGGGAGTGAAATTTGGTATAATGTACATTGGATTAGTCAAATTTAACTTTGTTTTAATTTACGTGTAATTTTCTAGTCTCTGAAATTTAAATTATATGAATTTTAATTACTATTTAGTATATATTTTCGTTATATTGACATAAGAAGAAATATAATTTATAGTATTTTTTGTTTAATTTTTAAATATTTAAATAATAATTTTATAATATTGAGTCGGTCTGATCCTATTTAGCTTCAAAAATTAACTAAATTTACTCTCGAAAAGTGAAAACTGCCACATAAATTGAGACGAAAAAATAAACACATTAAAACAGTCATCACCCGAGAAAGTCATTAGCATTAGGGGTGTGTCAATGAGCGAATTAAGCTGAATTTATACCGAGTTAGAATTAAGTACTATTTAATAAATAAATAAATCATTAAAATATGTTCAAAGATTATTTGAGTTGCAACAGGCTAGGTTAAGTTGAACTAAATAATGTGTTCAAAGATTACCAAATAAATATTCTTATATATATATATATATAAATATATGTATGCATGTATGTAAAAAATTTTGTGAATTAACTTAGACAACCTAAATAAATCAATGAATTGGATGACTCGAAATAAATTGAGTTAATAAATAGGCGAATCACCGGCCACACCTTATCGTGTTTCATTGGCAAATTTTCCTATGACCTTTCCATTTAACGTGTTTCAGACTCCTATCTGCTATAGTACTATCTCCTAGCATAGTTTTTACGATTTTTTTTTCCACTTGAAATTCAATATTTATATTGAAGTTTAATTTAATTTCATGTTAAAAAAAATTATATTAAGAGTTAAAATACTCCAAAATAAAGGTGACTTCTTATTTAATAGAACTCAAATTCGAGATCTTTAATCTAAATTTTATTAAATACTCATTAATTATTATCTCAATTTATGTAACGAAGAATTTCTTAAGAATATATATATTATGTGAAATATTACAATTAAAAAGTTACACTCTTTGTATTAATGTATGTGACATTTTTTAAATTTTGAGAGTCAAACAAATTCTTTTATGTGTTTTAAATATTTTAAATAGTCAATTATTGTTGCTTATAACAACACTTTCTACATAATATATATAAATTTCATATCAGAAAGATTAAAATTTTCATATATCCTCAATTATAAAAAACAAGTTTAACTCTCGAAATTCAATATGTGTCATATACATTAAAACAAAGAAACTATTAAACATAATTTATTATTTTTTAATAAATTTTAAAAAAATATAAAACACATAAATTAAAACAGAATAATAATACAATATAAACAGGGTATGCATCGATATCATCACCCCTCATTACCCTAGGTGACAAAAAACGACATAGTTGCACATGGGGTTACAAGCATTTGATAAGGTGGACCAAGAGTTAAAGTTACTTTCCCTTTGTCCACGTCACGTGATATATTTTTCTTTTTAATTTATGTGATAAAAAAAATAATATTTTTTTATATATAAAAATAATTTAACTTATAATTATATAAATATTAATACTTATTTTAAATTATAAATTATGAAAAAAATTCTAAAATTTCGTTACCTAATCAAAATGCATTAAATCTGAAATTATAATTTTAAAAATATAATAAATTTAATATTAAAAATTTTTAAAAAATAAAATTTCATCGAATTAAAATTTTGAATCCGCGTGTATTTATCTATTAGTCAAACTATGTTAGCTTCTCCCTTCTGGATCCTTGTGGCTATAAAACTAGTGTGTCACCACCATTATTTCACCAAGTTTTCATCTCCAATCATCAAAAATGGCAGAGTCCCCTGCTACCTCAGGTTCTAATCCCCCACCCCCACCCCCACCCCCCCTCTTTCTTCATGCTTGAAATGCTGCAAAATTTTTATTGCAGAAAAATTGTCATATATATATATATTTTAATAACAGTCAGTGTAATAAAGCTAAAATCTGCGTAGATTCTGCTCTTTCAAAATTTCACTTTGTGAGATTACAGTGAGCTGTTGTTATTATAGCAGTAACAATCACTGAGAACACCTCGACTATTCTGTTGGATACCTTACCATAATCAGCAGTAGTAATTCTGTTCTCAAACACTTAATCAGATGAAAAGAAATCATCTTACGTTTTCAGTAAATTTTAACTTTGGTCTCTTATCATTTTTTCCGTCTAATTTACTTCATTGACCACCGAACCAGAACTTACTGAAGTACTATTGGCATTAAATGGGATGAACTTTATTTTTTGCTTCAATTAAGTAAATGGGAATGTTAGGTAAACATATAAAAACTTACACAGTATACTTGTTGCAATTTGGTTGGAATTGTTTCAATTTAGTCATGCATTGTTCATGAACTAATTAATTTGTTTTCTTGATTTTTAGCTCTAATTTGAAAAAAAAAAATTTCAGGTATGACTGGGAAAATACTTGTAATTTTGTTCATTGGGTTATTGGGATTTGTTTATCAAGCAGTTACGCCACCTCCTGCGAGAATATGTGGTACCCCTAATGGGCCTCCGATCACAGCACCGCGAATTAAACTTTCGGATGGAAGACATTTGGCTTATAAAGAACAAGGTGTTTCAAAAGATCAAGCAAAGTACAAAATTGTGTTCATCCATGGATTTGATTGTTGCAGACATGATGTTGTTATTGCCAGCACCCTTTCTCATGTAAATTCCCTTTTTACCCTTTCTTTCGTTTTGTTGAAAAATTATACTATGCAGATATAGAAAAAAATAACTTTATTTTCAATTTTTTGTTTTTTTAGAAATTGTTGAATCCCCAGCAATCTTTCCCTGCCTTGCAAATATTGAAGGCAGGGGTGGAGCTAAGTACAATTAAGGGGTTTTGTTGAATACTGTTCGTTGAAAAATTTGATTCCCAGGTGCAGATAAGAGGGGAGATGAGTTTTTCGAATATAGATATATATAAACTATTGAATCGCCTTAAAAAGATTCTCGTGTAGTGACAAAGAGGGTTTAAAATTTTAATTTTGGTCACAGGTTATTGCAGTTTCTTTCTGAATTCCCTTGTTATGTTGCTCGAACTCTTTAAAAATATTATCAGGTGCGTGCTGAATCTTCCAACAATAATACAAAGTTTTGAAAGATCCGACACGGGGTGGATAATATTTTTGAAAAGTTCGAGCAACATACTCCCCTTGTATATAAATTCTTGACTCCGTCGCTCCTAAGTTTAAACATCAATTTGAAAGTTAAAAGCTTTCTCTTTTTGAATCCCCTTGGCTATGTTGTTCGGACTTTTCAAAAATATCATCAGGGGTCTGTTGAATTTTCCAAAAATAATATTTTTGGAAGATCAAACGCGGGTGGGATAACATTTTTGAAAAATTCAAGCAATATATATACTTCCCTTGTATATGTAAGTTCCTGACTCCGCCACTACTCGTAAAATCTTGAAAAATCAGTTATAATAATTTCTGTCAATTATATGTTGTGGTGCAGGATGTTATTGAGAGTTTGGGAATATACATTGTTTCATTTGATAGACCTGGTTATGGAGAAAGTGATCCTCATCCACAAAGGACACCAAAGAGTTTAGCTCTTGATATTGAAGAATTAGCAGATAAATTGGAATTGGGATCCAAATTTTATGTTGTTGGATTTTCCATGGGCGGACAAGTTGTTTGGGGCTGTCTCAAATATATTCCTCACAGGTATTGTTCGTTTAAAACGCTTTTCTTGAGTCGAGGGTCTATCAAAAATAGCCTTTTTACCTTTCCACAAGGTAGGAATAACGTCTGCATCACTTACCCTCCCCAGACCTCACTAGTAGGATCATGTTGGGTATGTTGTTGTTATATTATTCATTTAAAATGTTTTTCTTGAACTGAGGGTGTATTAGAAACAACTTTTCTTCCTTCATACAAGGTAATGATTAGGTCCGCATATAATCACCTTCCCCAGACCCATTTATGGATCACGTTGGGTATGTTATTGTTGTTGTATTGTTCATTTCTTTACCATTTGTTGTCCATACATTGATGGTTTAAAAAATATTTATAAGTAATTACAAGTGAACATCTTCATAAAATTTTGTTGGTAATTTGGTAAAAATGGCAAGTGACCTGCCATCGCATAGAGGCAGGAGCTAGAATTTGAACTTTATTGGGTTAGAATACCACTGAACCCGAAAAAATATTGCCGCACCCATATCAAATCCTTCAAAAATTTACTACTTTCTGGCACACAGTACCCTTCAAACAACAACATATCCAGTATAATACCACAAAGTGGAGTCTGAAGAGGGATAGAGTGTACACAGAACTTACCTTTAGCTTGGAGGTCCGACACACACCTGTCGGTATTTTTAAAAAGTCTAAGCAAACATAGACTTTTAAGTGTACATCCGCCTCTTGCTATCACATGTTAAAATCCACTAATTTTGTTATACTGTCAGTGTATATAACGTAAATATATGGCTTTGTAACAGATTGGCAGGGGCAGCACTACTAACACCTGTGGTTAACTATTGGTGGCCTGGTTTCCCATCAAATTTGTCCACAAAATCATATTATGATCAACTTTTACCAGATCAATGGACACTTAGAGTTGCTCACTATCTTCCATGGCTAACTTATTGGTGGAACACTCAAAAGTTTTTTCCATCTTCAAGTGTTGCAGCTCATAGCTCTGACATTCTTTTCACTCAAGATATGCAATTGGCACCCATATTTGCAGCCTCACAAGAACAATATCGGGTAATTATTATAACTTTATCATTAGTACTTAAGTCTTGTGTCAATCTATCTGACGTAGATGAGGATTCAAGATTTAAACTTGACGGATTCAATCTTTATAGTCTTACTATTGATTCATTATGGCTCCACTTTAGGTGCCTGTTTGACTAGGCACGAAGATTAGGAAAGAATGAGTGACTTTCGTTTAATTATAATTGGCATGGATGTAGATTTCAGGATTTTAATTTGATGGGTTTGATCTTTAGGTTCTTGCCGCTGAACTCATTACGGTTTTTTGAAATTATGAGTTTGGAATTTAATAGTCTCTAGTAGGGGTGGGCGTTCGGGCAATCCATATTCGATATAAAAATTTCGGTTTGGATTTTTGAGTTTTGGATTCAAGAAATTAAATCCAAATCAAATAAAGTTTGGATTGGATCAATTTTCTTAAGTTCGATTTCAGATTAATCGATCTGAGCGTATAAGTTGATTTTCTTCTTCTTACAATCTAAGAGTGAATGTCCTAATAAAGTATTCATGTCAAATTGCTGTGATAATTTCTCACTCCCACAGCAATCATTCAAATCTTGAAAATAAGATAGGTTACTTGATAGGTTTAGATAACCTAAATATGCAAAATTTGCTACACTAATAGTGTACTCCTTCCGTTTCAATTTTTTTGTCTGATTTTAATTTTTTATCCTTTTAAAAAAAATTGTCTTTTTTTAACAATTCTTTCATATCAACTTACCACATGACATGTTTTAGACCATAAGATTAAAAGACATTTTGATATATTATTCTACGTATCTTTAATTTAAGATGACAAGATTGAAAAGTCTTTTTTATTTTTTAAAACTCCGTATCAAGTCAAAATCAGACAAACAAATCGAAACGGAGGGAGTATATTACTTCTCCTATTTGTTACTTCTCAGGCACAAATTAGACAACAAGGTGAATTTGAATCACTCCACAGAGATGCAATGATTGGATTTGGTACATGGGAATTTGATCCAATGGATTTGAAAAATGCATTTGATAAAAATGAAGGTTTTGTACATATATGGCAAGGTGATGAAGATGGACTTGTACCTGTTATTCTACAAAGATACATTGCAGAAAAATTACCATGGATTCAATATCATGAAATGAAAGGTGGTGGACACTTATTTCCTTATGCTGATGGAATGGGAGATAAAATTATCAAGACATTTTTACTAGGTGAAAAATTTGTACTATAAAGAGCGCGATATATACGAGGAAATATAGGCCTTCGAATATGATTTAATTGAGTATTGGGGGGGAAGGGGAGAGAGAATAGTATTTGAAATTCGAAGTTGAAAAAGGATATTTGAAAGTTTGATTTGAATTGATATGTTACATGTATTTGTGTGGTTTGTATAATGACACTATAGTTGGGGCCTTGCCCAAGTTGAAATTAATACAAATATTCATCATCAATGTGGTTTGTTTTTGTAGTTTTTTTAATATCGACGAAGTTAAGAATATTTAAGATATATATAATTGTTCAGCGAAAAGTGTTCAATTGATCATCTTTTGTTGATGGTAGCTTCGCTCTTCTATTTTTTTATTTTTTTTTTCAAATTGGAGATAGACTCAGTTTATTTTTGTGTGCACATCATCAAATTTTAACCTCTAAGTTATCGAATATGTCATGTTGCAGCCCATACACAAAACATCCAACATTAGCAAGGTTTGGGAAAGGGTCGCACCTCAAGCGGTGTGATATAGATAACCTATCCTGATGCAAGTATTAGTGCATGTTTCCACAGCTCGAACTAGTGACTTATAGATCTAGGTCACACGGAGATAATTTTACCATTAATCCAAGACTCCCCTTCATCAAAGTTATTGAATAGCACCATTGAAATCGAAAAGAGAAGAATCAAGTTGTGTTAAATTTAATTCAGCATAAAATTAGTATTATAATGCTTTTTAGAAAAAATTGAAATATCATTTTTTCAAATATCGTACCGAATCGATCGATGAAAATCCAAAATTAAGTTCCAACAATAATAAGGAACAAGCCTCAAATGGCATGCTACATGCTTTTATTTTTTTATAAACCCCCTATTTATTTATTTTATCAAAAGCATTGTGGTAAGATAGATTAGATTTCTTTACCCTTAATCAGATCATATCTCATCAAAAAAAATCATAGTAGGAAGCACTTCTCCCCTAAATAGGCCATACGTTGTGCAAAATCATCGATACGAATATCGAAAAAAATTCTGTCCAACTTGATAGACTCATCTATTTGATGCAACATGACATAAAAGAAGAAGACTTCATTAATTAATATTAACTAAAGCTTATAAATGAAACATTAATGACGTTCTAATCCATGCTTTTGGTTAGATAAACACTCCATTAAAAGAATTTTTTTTTACACATGATGACACATGTAGAAAAGTACTAATTAAGTTTTTCAACGTCCAAAGGTTATCGTAGGATGATTGTGATTCTTTTATTCTTTATTGGAGCTTTATATTACGGCTTTAAAAATGAATAACTTTTTGATACAAATAAATCAAGGTCAAATGTTTTCTTGTCCGGCTCACGAAAATCGAAAAGTATCACATAAATTGAGACAGAGGGAGTACATGACTTGTCAGAACCTCACAACCATTTAGTTAAATGAAAAGACACGTGAAGTTCTCATCGTCACTCGTTTAAAACGATAATTTGAATTCGGCTTTGCATATACTTAATTTACATGTCAAAGACTCTTTTTAATTTCTTAAAATTATGTCCGGTCAAATATGATTAAATAAAATGGAACTCTGAAAGTATTACTAAAATTCACTTTTTTCATACATAACTTTTTTGTATCCGGAGTTTACTAATCCAATTAATTTGAATTAATGCTACATAAAAAGCTCATTAACGAGAGAAGTGATTCTTATAAAAAAAATCTTTTATTCTCAAAATTTAAACCCGAGATGTACAATCATTGATAATTTATTTATTTTTTTAAATGTGATGTAGATCATGAAGCAGCCATGCCACCCTTTTGTAATATTTTATCTATTTTATTTAGCTATACGTTTTCCAACACATAAAAAAAGCTGAGTGCAACTGAAGAAATCTTTGAATATTGAAAAATACAGTCAAGTCAAATTATATGAGTTTACTATTTGGGGTTCAGAATTGTGTTTGAATGTTTCATGAAAGTGACAAGTGAGAGATTTTGATTTGATTTTGATTTTTTTCTTTTTTAAATGAGGCTCGAAATTAATATCGCACGTTCGAATCTTAAGAATAAAATTATCTTTAATAAAAAAAATATTTCGTTTCTTAAAGTGAAACTTTCAAACGTGAATTTAAATTAATTGAATCTTAAAACGGAACCGAACGTTAAAATAAAACAAAAGGAGATAGGGGGGAGGGTTGATTTACGCGCAAGTGTTCTTTTTGATAGAGTTAAGTGATGAGTGTTAATTGAGAAATGGAGGGAAATAAATTGGAAGGAAGAGAAATTTAAAATTTTCTTTAAGCTCCTTTTGTAAAAGAAATTTTGTCCCACATTGATAGGGAAAAGGGAAATATGTATGATTATATTGAGAAGTACATCTTTTAACTATTAAAAAGTTGATAAGAAGGTCTCCTCTTGCACTATTGTTTCTCCACTCGGATTTGGATTTGATATATTTTTTGGATCAAATTTATTTAAAATCTAAATAGACTGTTTCGCGCAACTGGAATTGTCTGCCTTGGACCGGCGAATCGCGAATTGTCACCTGCAGTTCACCGATTCAAACATAGAATGCCAGCGCAGAATTTCTTGAGGGATTTTGTGATAGATCGGCGTTGCACCAGCGGGCCGCGAATCCTCACCGACGAAATATCGGCGAAACGGACCAAAATATTTCCTTTCTCAAACGATAATAATTCCGAACAGACACTTTTCGGACAGGTGTTTTCACACCAGTTAACTTCAGTTCTTTGGCTATAAATAAAGGCATTTTGTCTTCCTTTTTTTTTTAGCACTTTTTCGAGACTTTTACTAGCAAATTTCGCGATCATTTTGCATTTTTTTGAAAAAATATTCGAGTCTATCGTGTGTTCGTTACCGTTCTTCGAGTTCGACGAAGTTTTTGGTGTTTGAGGTACTGCGACACCATTAATATGTTAATCCGTTTTATCTTGGGAGGAAGTAATCCAAAAACCTCAACTACACCGAGGGGATTAAATTTCTTAAGGACACACAGTGAATTCTATGAAATCGGGTATTATTCATTTTCTTTGTTTTACATATTTGAACACAGGACAACAACACTTTTGATGTTAAATTCAATCTAAAGTTTGCTTATATATTGCTCAATTTTATATGTAAAACATTAGATTATCGTCTAATGTTTGTAATAAGTAACAACTATAATTAATATTTTGTGTTAGCACACTTAGCAGCCCATTTATAGTTTCTTCCATCATTTTATTACCTAGGCCCAGAACTAATTCCTAGCCCAGTATATCTACATTAGCAGCTTAAAAGCCCACAAAATTCATACTCTTCCTTGGTGATTTTTTTTTTCGTAGCCCAAAAGAAAACTCTCTGTCTCTTTTAACAAATGATCTTCAAATAATAACAACATATTTTTCTTTGGTTTCAATATCGTGTTCCGTATTTATTTTAGGGTCCCAACTAAATTTGAATTTGCGTAAGATCCATTTAAAAGGGAAACGCTTTCTAACAAAATTGTTTACATACTCGGTGCTAGAACCCTAAATTTAAGCTTAAAGATGGAGAGATCCTATTCATCCCACCGCAATCCTTATTACTAAAAACACTTAGTTAAATAATGAATGAGATAACAGAAGGATCGACATACATAGATACATACATATATATATTAATCTGTTACCTGTAAAACTTGGGCTGAGTTGACCCATTTCCACTAAGCCCAACTGTTGGCCCCAAACATAGTTGGCCCAATGCCCTCTAAAAATAGGCCGATTTACACAAATGTTCCATAATTCAGCCTTTATTTAGATTTTGTCCTATTTTTAGGAAATGAACTTTTCTGACAATTTTAAACTCGGGTCCGATGCTTGTTCATATATATATATATATATCAATCTTACAGATAAAATATTAGACTATCTTCTAAATTTTGTAATAACTTACAAATTTTGCACCGTATCTAACATTTTCTCAAAGAATTTCAGTTTGTTCAAAAAAAAAATATATATATATATAGCGTGGTCTAAAAAGGCCACTAATTATCACTCGTAAGAGATACACTATCAGAAAATTACTAATTTTTAATGGACATTCCGTCGAAATAAACTAAAAAACATTTCATTGCCATAGATTCTTTATCTCTAAACATTTATAGACAGAACAAATATAATAATAGGAAAAAAAATCACTCGATATGAAAAACGTATAGCTTTACAACTTTGCCCTTTTCTAAATTAAATGTACTGAAAAGGATATATATATATATATTAACACCTTCACCCACTTCATAATAATATAAGTTATTTGTCTTTTTCAGTTTTACCAAAAACCTATAGAATTACTAAAATAAATTAATTATCTAAAAAAAGTAAACAATTGTCAATTTTAGTTTTCTATTGTATTATATTTTGACAACATTGACTGTCAACTAGATAAAGAACGTAATCAACTAACGATCCTATATATGGCTATGTCACTGAGCATTTTTTTCCTTAATACGAGTACACGTGTGATAAAAATCATTCAATCGCCACTCAAGTTAATTGATTAGCTTACATCATAAAGACCATTCTTTCTTTCGTCCTTAACTAATGGTTTCAGATGAAACTCGAAAAATTAAAAAAAATTACGTTAAGAAGCGTTATTAGATGCTAGCTAAGACTTTAAATGATTTTTTTCATATATATGTCATAAATTTTGAATTAAGAACGTTACCAACTAACTACCCTATATATGGCTACACCATTAAGCACTTTTTCTTAATAGAAGTACATACGCGATACAAATTTAAATTAACAGAATAATAAATTTTGAATATCGGATGATTAATAAAAAGGCTTAAGGAATATTCCAATTTCAACCCTTTCATTTTCATAGAATTATTTACTTAAAGATTCCATGAATTATTATTTCCAACAGAAAAAGATTCCATTGAATGACTTTTTCCAATCCAATAAGTTATTTGTAGCACATATCATTTTCAATCTTCACATCAATGTTTCCAAAATTGTCCCTAAAGTTTAATTGCGTCACGTAATTACTAACTAATTATCCATGATTAAAAAAGACCCCACAAAAAAATTATTTCTCACAAATATTTTGTATATTTTTTCCCTATTGGAGAAAGATGTTATTTCCTCCTACTAACCGATCGATGATACAGTTAAATCTCGTTATAATAATATTATTTATTAAAAAATAATTATTGTCTAAGATTTTTCTCAATGGGGCCATGCTTATCTCATGCAAGTCAAATGAGAAGTAGTGTTTCTCAAACGGGTAAGATGAATAGCGTGTAAAAATCTGTTCTTGAAAGGGGAACAATAGAAATAACTACTAATACCTTGTAGGCTAAGGAGCAAAGACGAGGAATCTATTTAAGGAAGGGCTCACTTCTAATTAGCGCTAGTTGATGAGTTAATAACTTCCGAAAGCAATTATGATCATTGGCTGATCCGAGAGAATGATCAGTCATATTTTTAACTGATCAAACACGGCCTAGACTACTACGGAAAAGTATATACCACTTGATCATAATTAAGTAATAAATATGCGTATATAAAAGATAAATGTGATGCATCGTCGATTTTATATAAATAAACACCTGATACGGTTCATATCGTATGGTGTTAAATTTGGTTCCTTTATACAGGAAATATGTTATATTTAGTGTATTTTTAGAAGTACATCACAATCAAATATGAAATAGTTATTAATGGTGAAGTGATAGTACACAAAAAAAGGATCAAAAAGTGCATATTTTAAATAATTGAAGATTAAATATATTAATCAAATAACACAAGGATTAAAATCAAGACTTACCGATAATCAAAAGACAAAAAGTGCTATTAACTCTAAAACAACTTTATTATATGAGAAGTAATTTTATTTAAACGATACAACTATAAATTTGGATTAAAATTCTTTTATTTTCCCTTTAATTATGTTTTTTAAAAAAAGGTCACAATTTTTTTTTTATTTTTCACTCGACGTTCGATATTTTTATTAACGTCCGATTAAATTTAAATTAACGCATTATAAAACTCATTTCTAAAAGCAATACTGTCAATAAAAAAAATTCACACGCAATACTTAAATTTAAAACTTCTAATTAATTATGCACATCACAATAATTCGAGATGTCGTCTTCTTCTTTTTTTTTTCTTTTTTGTTTTTCACGTGAGCAGATTTTATTGACTAATATACAATTTTATAGTATCAAAAAATCATAAAAAGTAGGAAAACATGACAAAGAAAAAACATAAAGAGTCAATTGATTAACAATAAAATACTTTCTTCTTCTATTTTTATTTATTCAATATTCATAAAATAATTTTATTTTATCACATTTTAGTATAACAAATTTAATAATGAAATAAATTAAAAATTAAATAAATTCATCTCTTAATTTATTAAATAAAATAAATAATAATAAACATCTATTTTTAGTACCGATGAAATAGTAATAATTATGCACATATCATTAACGTAAGGATTAAGGCAAACTCACAAAGTAAAACATGTTTATCATGAATATTCATTGGAATTCACAACTACTACCTACTTTTTCCTTCATTAAAAATATCTAATAATGTTTTGGAGATAGGAATGTTTCTTTAATGTTACACAAGACGAAGTTAGAAGAGATTCAATATCTATTATGAAAAAAAGGTTAATATATTTTTTTATTTTTGTGATTCAGAGTGAATATATTTTTAATTTAAAAATAATGTTTATATATTTTCGTCATTTAATAAATAATATATATATATATATTTTTGTTATTTAACAAATGATGTATATTTACCTTTTTTTGTTAACAAACTGAATTTAAAAAAATAATCTTAAAATTGATTTTTTCTAATTTAAAAAATGTCACATCAACTTTAAAAAATTACCTCATCCATTTATTTTACCCCTCCATACCCGATTCAAATTCGACCCAACTAAATAAATTCAATCCCTTTTTATTGAAACCCGATTCTATCTCCTCCTTTTGTTTTCTCCTCTTGTTCAAACGAATTTGAATACGTAAAACATATTCAAAAGGTAAATATAAAATTCAAACTTATTTTATGACTCAATATACACAAATTTTTAAAAATAATAACAATTAAAAAGACTAGCGATTTGACAAATCGTGGCTTAACACAAATAGCTAATAGTTCTGATACGATTCCCCTGCTTCATTAGTCATAAGCTCTCGAAAGAAAATATGATACTTCTACCGTTTCAATTTATTTGCCTTAACTTTTTTTAATTTGTTTCACAATAAATATTTTTTTCTGTCAACTCTTTAACTCTAAGTTAACTTTCCATATGACATGTTTGAGACTACCAGATTAAAGATTATTTTGGTACATATTATATATCTTTAATTTAAAATTACAAGATTCAAAAAATTTTTTATTTTCTTAAATTAAATTTCGTATTAAATTAAAATCAGATAAATAAAATAAAGTAATTAATATAATTATCATAATGTTTCCTAATTAATTAATAGCATTTACAAAAATGTAATAATTGTTTTCTAGAAAATTAATCATCGACACCGAAAGCTCTTTTGCTTAAATGTGTCGATAACTCTCTCTTTAGCTTTGCGGCGATCTTTCCAATTTAATTTTGTTAGGAGTACTTTCGAAGCAAGGATAAAGTTATGTTTATATAATTTATGATTAATTTATATAATTAAATAATTTATATGAAGGGGTATATAATATACGGAGAGCTAAAATATTTAATTTTTCTCTTTATATTATACATGTTAATATTGAATTTATTAGTTTAATGTGTCAGTAATAATTGTATTTTTACTATTAAAAAATTATTATTTTTTCACTAAAAAATGTTAAGTGACTATTCCTAATTGATGAGAAAAAAATAATAGTGTTTTCACATGAAAAAAATCATAGAATTTCCTACTATATCAGTGTCCCACCATGTATTTTCTCGGTGAACAAATTCGGTGAGAAATGAGTAGGAAAATCACGTCTTATAACACAAATTTCTCATTGATTTGCGGTGGGAAAAATCTCTATTTCTAGTAGTGTTCACATGAAAGGTCCATCAGATTGAGAAGTTCAAAAGACATACATATATCACGTTGAGGTGTCTAGATGGTCACTGTGCATGTTAGAGAATTTAACGATCAGTGAAGATCAAGTTTAAATATCTATTTATATATGTATTCTGTGTATTTGAAAGCTATGCAAATATTAAAAAGCTTGAGAAAATTATTATAAAAAAATAAAAAATTTAAAAATTAACTTTTAAAATAGTAACTTTCACATAAAATAACAACGAAAAAAGTATGAGTATTTACATGCATCAAATAAGTTACTTATGTCACAAAATTTGGATGCAACTCTAATTTCTTAAATTTTATATAAAATATTTTATGCATCAGGTCGCCTTTTATGAACAATATTTTGTATACAAATTTTCTCTTTCTCTCTGTTTCTTTGATTGCGTGACCCTTGGAAAAGGTCAAATCATTTATACCAACGGAAAGTCATTACGAATGGTTTATCTCATCCTATCACATGACACTAATTTTACCAGTTACTTCAAAACTCTCATTCATTTATCTTAAAATTAGATCAAAATAAATTAATTTAATATTTTATATTTAAATTAATATATTAAAAAACTATACAAAAAGTTTTGGATTCAACGTATTTGAGAATCAAAATTTGGTAACTTTTGGATCTCATTTCTTAATTGTAAAATATAACTCAATATTTTTATCCCAAATAAATTGTCTCCCTACTGGAAATAAAAAAAAAACATAAATTTTCATACTTTCATTGAAAATTTTATCAAATTAAAATATTAAATAGCCCACTAAATTAAATTAGTCTGTCATTCTTGGTGGAATTTTCCTCCAATCAAAGCAAGAATATTAGTGACCCCACAAACCACTTTCTTGATAAATCATATTACATTTTCTAGTTGGTGTGTCACCATCCACTTAGTTTAATTTCGTATTCGAAATTCAGATTCGATTAATTTAAATTTATATAATATAAAATTAAATATTTTATTTATTTTTAAAGTTTGAAACAAAATTTTTTAGTTACGAGTAAAGATATTTTATCCATTCATCACATTCTTTGACAGAGCAATCTCTTTTAAATATTAGTAAAACTCATTTATTATGTGGGAAAAAAAACTAAAACAAAATTATAAAAGCACACACCTCAACTATTCTGTCTGCGTGAATCGAATGAACCTAAAAAATACAACAATTTAAACTGGTTTTTCATTTATTTTTTAGTGTTTTGACGTAAAATATCAAATGCTGATAAATTTTAATCGTCACATAATATCGGATGTTGGTAAATTTTTAATGTCATCACATAAAGATTACCTGTGACCACCCTTATTTCTTTGCGTGGTCCCTCTAAAACTAAGCACCTACCTCAACTATACAAGTTTAATAACAGTAATTCTTATCTTTTATTTGGTAATCTATAAAGAGTGTGTATATATAATTAAATATATTTATTAATATCAATTGTAATGGAATGATTAAAATTCTTTCATCTTTAATCAGAGGTCTCGGATGAAATGAAAAAAATAATATTATTGGGAGTGTCCGTACTCAGAAATAGACTCTGAAATTATATGAATTCAAATTAATCGAATTTTAACATGAATATGAAACACAGAATAGAAAATGAGGTAGGCCTATATATAGCAGGGGAAGAGAAGACAGTAGAACAGAAAGTATTCTCTATACTCTGCACTCTGCAGCCAAAAAAAAAAAATTGTGGCCATTCCCTTCATATCCTTATCATTTTATTTTTTTTGGATATTTATTATTGTGTTCTTGAATTGTCCAACTACTTTTTTTTCTCAAGTTAGATTGGAGGAAACTTGTTAGATAGGGTAATTTTTGGTCTAAAACTCTATCAAAAATTTTCTTGATTTTTCTTCTTGTTTTCTTGAAATCTTGTTTTTGTTGGGGGTACCATTTACAGGAATGATCAGAAAGATGATAGCCCTATTTGGAATTGTGATATTGGCACTGATATATAGGGCAATTATGCCACCACCAGCAAAGATATGTGGTTCACCTAATGGACCACCAATTACAGCACCAAGAGTGAAGCTTTCTGATGGGAGATATTTGGCCTATAAAGAAAATGGTGTTCCTAAAGACCAAGCAAAACACAAATTTGTTTTCATCCATGGCTTTGATTGTGTTAGACATGATGTTGCTTTGCTCACAACTATTTCTCCTGTATGTATATACATGTTTTACACTTGCTTTTGCTTTTTGACTTTTTCTTTTTTAAGGTTTTTTTCATTGGTTTCCACCTTTGTGTCTTGGTAACCGCATTGGAGTACTAATTCTTGTAAGTCCCACTATGGGCCCGTTCGGGCTTATAAAGATTAGCGTCAGGAAGTCCCAATTTGGAGAGGGGTTGAAACCTAAGATTTTTCGTTGAGAATGAAGAGGTACTTACGATCATGCCTCTCCGGACTTCTCAATTTGGTGTCTGGTATCCGCATTAGGATCTTGACTAATCAGATTCATATTGGAAAGTCCCACTTTAACCCCGCCCCGACTTATTTAAATTCACGTCTGAAAGTCCCACTCTGAGGACAAAGACCACTCCATTTAGGGGGTTCAAAATCCAAGATTTCTAGTTGAGTATAAAGAGAAACTTCCAACCTACCACAACCTCTCTAGTTGTTTTATGATTGCTTTTAATTTCCAATCCCATGTCTGACACCCCCTTGTGGATCAAATTCGCCTCGGAAAGTCCAACTTTAGACATAAAAGGCTTTTGACCAAAGGCAATTCTATTTTCAAGCCTCGAACCCGAGATCTCTAGTTAAAGTACAGAGGGATACTTATCACCCCATCATATGAATCTAACTGTGGCTGCAATAAATTTTTTTTCTTCTTCTTATTGCAGGAGCTTATACAGAGTTTGGGAATATATATTGTGTCAATTGATAGACCTGGTTATGGAGAAAGTGATCCTCATCCAAAAAGAACACCAAAGACTTTAGCTCTTGATGTTGAGGAATTAGCAGATCAATTGGAATTGGGATCTAAATTTTATGTTATTGGATTTTCCATGGGTGGACAAGCTGTTTGGGGCCTTCTCAAGTATATTCCTCACAGGTATAAATTACATTTATAGCGTCTCTGTTAGTTAGTTAGTTTGCTTGCCCCTCGACTATTTAACACGTCACCTGTTAGCTCCCACCAGCACAAATACAGTTAACTTAGTGTTCCAATGCTTTACAAATTGGCTTGATTTTTCCTACTAGTAATAAATTGATAGTTTAGTTCTTCGGATTTTAACTTATAGACACTGACAATGCAACTGATATCCGGAGTATTAGTGTATTGTACTTATCTTTTAGATGAGGTTCTCGAGTGTGTATAGTTTTCCATGTTTAACTTGTTAGACATTTGAAATTGTGTTAACAGATTGGCTGGAGCAATTCTTCTAACACCAGTGACTAACTACTGGTGGGGTAGTTTTCCTGCAAACTTGACTAAACAAGCGTACTACGAACAGCTCGTGCAGGATCAATGGACACTTCGGATTGCTCATTATCTTCCATGGCTAACTTACTGGTGGAACACTCAAACGTTGTTTCCTTCTTCCAGTGTTGCATCTTTCAGCGAGGATATTCTTTTCGAGCAAGATAGAGTACTAATGCCTATCTTTGATTCATATCAGAGTAAATATCGGGTAAGTTAGTAATGAAAAATGGTCATTGGCAACAATAAGCAACGCTTCATATCAAGTCTGATATAGTAACCTGTAACATAAGAGTCATAACTTGCTATATAACTAAGTTAAATCGCGCTGATAGTGTAAAATTTTCTTAATGCCATGATGATTCGTAACGATTTTGATCATAACCAAATTGTTCAAATGTAATTCTCCTAGTTCTTGTTGTGTTCTTTGACATTTCTGAACTCTGAGTTCTGTTCTGTTCTGTTCTGTTCTTGATTTGAGTTTAGGACCTGGTAAGACAGCAAGGGGATTATGAGTCGATCCATCGCGACCTAATGATAGGATTCGGGACATGGGAATTTGATCCAATGGAGCTGGAGAACCCTTTCCCTAACGGTGAAGGATCCGTTCACATATGGCAAGGCGATGAGGACGGTCATGTACCTGTGATTCTACAACGATTCATCGCGAAGAAACTACCATGGATTCACTACCATGAAATGAAAGGTGGAGGTCATATGTTTCCATGGGCTGAAGGAATGGGAGATAAAGTTATGAAGACATTTTTACTTGGAGAGCCTTTTGTTCTGTGAAAGTTGTGAAAGGGGAGGGGGGCTTGTTGCTGGTTTTTAGTATTTGGATTCAATGACTCTTTTTGTCATTGAACATATTTGAATATTTTGTCAATAATTAAACTCTACTTATCTCGCTATGACTCTTCAAAAATATAGTTGTGCGTATGTCGGATTCTCCAAATGTTATGCATTTTCGGAGGGTCCGAGCAACACAGTCAAGTAGTTGGATAAAGTCATGAACACATTATAACCTGTAGAGCCTTCGCTTCAATTTATTTGTCTCATTTTGACTTGACACGAAATTTAAGAAAGTAAAGAAGATTGTTGAATCTTGTGTTCTTAAACTAAAGATACGTAGAATCCACCAAAATAATATTATTTAATTTGTAGGTCTCAGACATGCCACGTGAAAAATTGTAATTAAAGAGCTGTCAAAAAAGGAAGAGTGAAAGGTCAAAAACACATTACACGCCTAAAGTATCCAAATTTTTTGAGTTTTCTGTCCGAACTATTAGGTATTTAATTTTTCTACCTGAACTATCACCAATTTTTTATCAAAACAGACCTTAACTATCACTTGCTCACTTTTCTTATTTGAAAATTAATCTTTTAGGTAGGAAAAAGGAATTGTTGGGATCGATAATAGCGCGTCATGTGAAAGCTAATAGGTGCAAATCTTGACGAAATTTGATGACAAGGAAAAATTACATTAAAATAAGCCTAATATTTAATATGATTTAATCAAGTGGCCTACATATTGAAAAACTAATATAAAAACCATAGAACCTAAAGAGAGAATAGTCTCTCCCTAAATAAACTTTAATTACTATATTGTGGATGTTACCGTGTTGTGTATGAGAAGAAAAAATCTTCTCTTCCAAGAAAAGGATAACTATTGTAAAACACAATTATAACGTAGAATCCAACAGAGGTAGAAATTCAAAACAAATCCTAACATGAACAACTGATAGTTCGAGTGTGTTTTAATACACATTTGCTAATATTTTGGGTAGGAAACTCATGCACCTGATAGTTCAGGTATAACACTCAAAAAACCGTGGCATTTTAGGTATGTTTTTCACCATTCTCTCAAAAAGAAAAGATGCATTCTTTATGAAACGAAGTAAAAAAGAAAAGTAAAATAAACAAATTGAAACGGAGGAAGCACTAATTAAGTTGTTTCATCCAAGTTTATAGATTGTAATGGACCCGCCCCTTGATCCTTCTAACACTTAAAAATCATATTTTCGTCAACAATTCTAATCCTAACTTGTGACATACATCACGTTGCGCTTTTACCATTAGACCAAAATGCTGAGGCAATTTGAAGACTTTAAAATTTAATGAGGTCTCTATTTGGTACTTCATTTTCTTGAATGTCCAAGTTAATCCTATGATACTTTATTCCTAATAAATTAAATAATCATTATTGGGGCAGAAACATCAACTAACAACTATTCTAGATAAAGTTTTTTTCTATTTATTATTAGTAGACATGTAATGCACAAACAACCTGCTATTATATATATAGCTTATATCATTACTTTGACTTAAAAGGATATTTCTTTTTTATGTTTTATTTATTTTATGTGTAGGGACAAGTAAAAGCAATTGAATTAGGTGATGTGGGGACATTGAAAAAGATCCAATTTATTGGGGTACCAATATGGACAAATAATGTGACTCATTATAATTCACCTTTATTGAGGGATGGTCTACATATTCAAAGGAGTCTTTTATGATTTATCTTTTTTTTTTAAATATATAATTATTCATTAAAATAATAGTCTATAAATATAATATATATATATAGGCTAGTGAATATAAATATTTTTTGTCGAGTTACGTTGTCATATGTGTAACTTTTTCCTTTTTCTTTTTATATAATTAATAATATGATTGCCGGTACTTATTGACTAGATGAATTATACTCGTGTTGTGTATGATTCATTAAAGAGGTAAATGCTCTCTACTAGGAGTTTCACTTCGCTCCAGAGTTCAAATCCGAAACCTACAGAGCGAAAAGATTTCATATGTGAACTATTAAGGTAAAGAGGCCGGATAAATAGTTGGGGAGTGAAATAGTCTTTTTAGGGATTGAGGGGCTTGAACCTTCACGACTTTTAAAGTCAACAGATTAGTTTTACATACAACATATGATGATGCCCTATCAACTGACTCGCATAAAATACGGGGTTAGTTTTCATATCTTTGGTGGTGTGGTTAGCGAGTTATGTACATATTTATGAGCCCATTAGACTAATTGCCTTAAGTAATTATATAGGCCCAATTCCAAATAGTTCACATATCTAATTTAAGCCCATTACATGTTGTTTCAAACATACCAAACAACCCTTTAAAAAACATAACCAAAAATAAAATAAAATAATAATTACACTGGGGAAGAACTCATGAGACTTTTTTCAATTATTCATATTTTACCTTCTGAAACCTTTTTTTTCAAAAAAATAAAAAAAAAATTGATAGGGTGAAAGGCAAAAGTATATAACAATCAAATCTCTTTATAATAATATTGTTTGTTTGAATATCTTTTGATTGTTACAGCTAAATATTACTATAGAAAATATATAATATAACGTAATATGAAAAATCAATTTCAAGAAACTTGCAAGTGAAGTGAAATGTTGTCGTAGAAAATAATTGTTATAGAAAGGTCTGATTACATTACAATATGTAGAATTCATATTACCACCAAAGCTAATTGTTGTGCAGTGATAGGTGCTCCTTTATCTTTAATCAGAGGATTTGGTCCCGAAAATATAATTCTTTTTAGTAGAAAATATTTTTTCTCAAATTAATTTTTTTTTACGTGAATCTAGATTAATCGGGTCCAAAGAGAATTATCAAATGATTTTCTAATCTATCAAATTCAGACCGCACTTGATGGGATTACACTGAGTTGGTGTTGTTGTTGTTTCAAATCTATCAAACAACTAAGGACTATTCTTGGAGGCCCTTTCAAACATTTCATATAATATACCATCTGACACAATTGAGTTCTTTTTGGTATCTTATTCCGTGTTGGAATTTAACTAATTTAGACTTATGTCACGTAAGATAAGTTTTATCATATTGTTTTTAAACATAGGGCTCGATTTTGAAATCTGGATAGAGGGATACTATCTATCCCGTCATAATTTTTGACAGTGATACAAATATATATATTTTTATTTTTTATTTCTCATTCGATATCCAATACTTACATTGAATTTCTAACTAATTCAAATTCGTACCACATAAAACATATTAAAAGAAAATGCACTTCATGCCTAAATAATTATATACACTAAAGCTCGAACGCATGACCTTTCTGATTAATTAAAAGGTAAGAGACCTTATCGACATTTTTTATGGAAATTTCAAGGAAAGAGAGCTATTAAATATTGACTGATTATTTCTGCTGAAAATTAATTAAATAATTGCATTTGTAAAAATAAATTAGGAAATATTGAAAATGTCATAAACGTGGTGGTTGGGTCTGTTCAACAACCCCCAAAGTTTGACTAAAATCTGTTTCTTTAATTTCATTCTAGAAAGTTAAATTATTATTGACAAAATGAGAAAGAAGAAAGATCTAACTTTTGACATTTTTCATGTAGTACTTCCTCTCCTCAGGTGTCTTTTACCTTTTTTTTTTCGCTATTTGGTGTTCTTTTATCTTAAAATTTTTCTTGAAAAATTCTAGATTGGATAAATGAATGCAAGATATATGTCTTTTAAATGGTGTCTGATACGCGGTATTTATATCGGTGAGCCAACTAAATTCGGACTCACGTCGGAAAGCCCCACATTGAGAGGGGTAAAACCTTCCTAATAAAGATGACTCCCTACACAAGACTCGAATCAAATACTTTTGATTAAGAAGGAGGAAATACTTAATTATCATTCCACCACAGTCTATGTTGATACATTATCTTTTTACACACATATATATATATATATATTTACCATTAAACTATAATTAAATAATATATATTTTCATATTAATTTCTAATTATATTGATTTAACGTAAATAATCGATGCTAATAAGTTTTCACCAATTAAAAATTGCCTTGTCAATTCATTTGGGACAGGAAAGCACATGTTGAGAATAAAAACATAAAACACTAAATGAACATTGACAAACTCCTTTATTTCTTTATTCATTTTTTGGTGAAATTATGAAACCAAACATAAATAAAATAATCCTACTAGAAAACAAACCAAGATGATGTGAAATGTCCAACAATGATTTATTTACAACCTTATCAAATAGACCTTTGAATCATTTCTTGATTTTTGTGCTATAAAATCTTTGTAGAAAGAAGAAAAGAAAATGGCAGCAAAAATGAGCAAAAAAATTTCTGCAGCATCAGCCAGGTCTCATACTAGAAAAACTAAACAGAAGAGTTCAATTTCTCTTCTTTCAGGTACTCAATATTTTTATTAATTTTTTTTTTGCTTTTATTTCATTTAGTATGACGATGATATGATACGAGTTTAAATGAAGAAATGAGAATTTCATATAGCTGACTCCGAAATTTGTTTGGGACTGAGGCTTAGTAATAGTTGTTGTTGTATTTGAGAATTTTTCTTGATTTGTTTGCATTTCATGTTATCTATTAGAATCCCATTTAACTACTTGATTATTTTCAGAAAGTTGTGGTTTTTATTTGAAATTCTTGATATATATATATGTCTGCATACTTTGGTGATCAATGGTGTAGGTAGAATATGATATTGGGTTTTTTGGAATTTGTATAGCGGCGGAGCTAGAATTTTTAGTTTATAGATTTTAGAATTTGGACCATAATTTTTTTTCTTATTAGGTTCTGAATAAATTATTTATATAATATAAATACCGTATTTGAGCCAAAATTATTGAGTTCTGCTGAACCTGTAATTAACGGTTGTGGCTCGTCCCTTTTTGGGAAGTGTGTGGCCATCTTATCTAAAATCTTAAAGGTTTTAGATAGAGTCCATTTTTGTTTACTTAATTATATGGTCAACATGCTCCTCATGTGCGGAGCTGATTCATTTTCACGAGCCAAGCACGTAGAAATTCTTTGTTGATAATAGGTGATGGTGAGACTCGATACTATTATATACACTAAGACCTTTGCTTGTTCTGATCAAATACCATGTAAACTGTGTGATCGTCTTGTCTCGTCTAAATGCTTAAGTTGTTAGAGAGATCACGCTTTTTTATTTACTTAATTATGTCTCGACATCTCTATACAAGATAAATTCTAGATATCTTGTTATCTATAGTTCATTGGATTTTTGTATACAACTTGCAAAAATGTGGTTGAAATTGTTTTGAGTTGTTAACATTCTAGCTTGTAACCTTAGCTACATTGCTCCGACCCTTCAAAAATGCTGCAGCATCCATGTCAGATCCTTGAAAATGCATAGCTTTTGGAAAAACTGACATACACCTGCCTGTATTTTTTCGTAGAGCCCGAGCAACATACCACAAAAAGTTCTTGTAGCAGAGCAAGTTTACAAATGTGTTCTGTTTTTCTTGATTGTAAAATTTCATTGTGAACTTTTCAGGGATGTTTGGGAAAATTCTAGCAGTCTTCTTCGTGGGGTTCTTGGCGTATGCTTATCGCGCAATACAGCCTCCTCCTCCGAAGATTTGTGGCACCCCTGATGGTCCTCCTGTCACAGCACCAAGAATTAAACTCAGTGATGGGAGATACTTAGCTTACAAAGAGCATGGCGTATGGAGAGATGAAGCAAAACATAAGATTGTGTTCATCCATGGATATGATTCTAACAGACACGACGCTGTTGTTGCAACTGGCCTCTCTCCTGTAACTCTCATCGATCAGTTGATCAACCTGAACTCTGTCTTTATTTCTTTTTTGCTTATTATAACTTTTTGAGGTAACAAAATGCTGTTTCTTTTTTCTTCCAGGAGGTTGTTGAAAGTTTAGGAGTATACATTGTTTCAATTGATAGGCCTGGTTACGGAGAAAGTGATCCTAATCCAAAACGAACAGTGAAGAGCTTGGCGTTTGACGTACAAGAACTTGCTGATCAATTAGGTCTCGGGTCCAAATTCTACGTAATTGGATTTTCGATGGGAGGACAAGCTGTTTGGACCTTGCTCAAATATATCCCTCACAGGTACTTTATATGAGAATTAGCTCATAATATGTACCTGTGTGTATACATGTGTTTGCTGTCGGGGGCAGATTCAGGATTTAGGCTGTATGCCTTTGTTTATAAGGTCCTGAGCATTGAATCTGTTGTGTATACTATTTGTTGCAATCTTAGTGAATTTTACTCAAATTTATGCTCCACGTCAAAAGTACTGGTTCAGATGAACTCGATGCTGTAATGCTGCATCCGCTCTATAAAAGCTTGCTTGTTTAAAATGTGACAGATTGGCTGGAGCAGCTCTTCTAGCTCCGGTTACCAACTACTGGTGGCCTAACTTCCCAGCGAACTTGTCTAAAGAAGCGTTCAGCCATCAGCTTCCTCAGGATAGATGGAACCTTCGAGTTGCTCACTACCTTCCGTGGCTTACGTGCTGGTGGAACACTCAGAAGTTTTTCCCTGCTTGTAGTGCTGCTGCTTACAACCCCGGCGCTCTTTCTTCCCAGGACCTGGAGCTAATGCCAACGTATCGTGCCAGAACAGACCTTTATGTAAGTTCTCTTCTCTTGAGATCATACCTCTCGTCGAACAGCACGAAAACATAATCTATTTTCTTGAGTAATTACAGCATTTAACTGTGAACTTGTTCATCTTGTGATCTTATGAGATACTAGCAGTAACATAATAATGTCATTAGTTATATACTAATATCTGTTTGCAAGGATAGCCTTGGAACAAGGATAAAGTTGTTTCCAACTCTCCATGTGACCTATAGTTCGCGAGTAACTGATACTTGTGTCAGGTTAAGCTACCTATATCACACACCCTTGATGTATGGCCCTTGCAAAGAGGTAAACCGGGGTACTTTTTGTGCTGAGCCAAAAATATCTTACTCTAAACAATGCACCTCGCATAAATAGATGTTTATAATGTTTTACCACTTGAACTGACCTTAGATAGGCCGCGCCTCCTCAAAGTGCAATGAAGGTCACGAACCTATAACAAAATTTCCCATAACAAAATTTCTAGTTTCGCTACTGAGAGCTTTGATATTCTTTATCTTATTAATACTTGACCGTTACTCTGTTTGCACCTCAGGCTCAGGTGAGGCAGCAGGGACAACACGAGTCACTCCACCGCGACCTAATGATTGGCTTCGGGACATGGGAATTCGACCCTATGGATTTGGAAAATTCGTTTCCTAATAAGGAAGGTTCAGTACACTTGTGGCAAGGGGACGAGGACAAGCTCGTCCCTGTCACTCTACAACGATACATTGCACAACGACAACCATGGATTCGATATCATGAAATCCCGGGTGCTGGTCATATGTTCCCGGTTCTTGATGGCATGGCTGACAAAATTGTTAAATCTCTTTTGATCGGAGAGAAAAATGTTTCGTAAGATTTGCATACGTACCATTTCAATTACATGGATTGTGCTTTGAGTATACCTTCCATATACAACTATATTACTCATACTCCTCAAATATATCGACGGATGTGTGTCGAATTCTGTAAAAGTAGTGCATTTTTGAAGAATCCGACAATATAGATGGCTAGTCACGTTTTAATAAAAGAATGGCATTTTTAGAGACTATTTTCAATGGTATGTTGTGTGAGGATTGGTGTTTTTGCACCTTTATA
Source organism: Datura wrightii (assembly GCA_035772735.1). Lineage (NCBI taxonomy): Eukaryota > Viridiplantae > Streptophyta > Magnoliopsida > Solanales > Solanaceae > Datura > Datura wrightii. Next base: position 199,578,660 of record JASDFA010000018.1, on the reverse strand, counting down.
GTGAAATTCATAGGGTATAGAATTTTTTGTAGTTTAATTGTTCTTAAGCAGTTATTTACGAGTTTAAATTATATACATCACACGTTAATATAAGAAATATTTACAACATCGCTTTTACCTAATGTAGCCGATAACTATCTTATTCTTAAAATTATAAATTTCACATCTTAACGAGATTTATCTATAAATATCCTTTGATCAATCTGATAATATAAATAAATCTTTACGCTATATATATAATCCTCAAAGTAAAAGAAAAAAATTATTTAATTCTCTAAATAATAATATTTTCAGATGAAAAACGGTGGAAAGAGAGTTTTTTAAGTATGTAAATTTCAGTTTAAACAAATGAAAAGAATAAATTAGTCATATTATAATATTTTAATATTAATAATAAGTAAGTCAAAAGAATTATTATAAAGAAATTAAAATTAAGGAGATAAATAAAATGAGTTGAAAATCATAAATTTTTAAGTTTAATTTCCAATAAAGGCCAAATATATTACTCCTTCACTCACTTTTATTTGTCACGCTTTTATTTTTTGAGAGTCAAACTGCATGGACTTTTATTAATATTTTAAGATGCATTTTTTTTACAATATTAATAGAAGGAGGATTCCGACTTACAATATTTTTCGTATAGTTTTCGAACATCTAGATTTACAATTTAAAATATTAAATTAATCTAAATCAATTTAATTTCAAAGATTAGTCAAATTGGCTTTCGTGAAGTGAAACGTGACAAGTAAAAATGAATAGAGAGAGTAGGTGATTTTTTGTCATATGTTCAAGTCTTGATAGATAGACTTAGAATCTGTGTTGATAGAAGATAACAGCTTAGAAGGTACCACATAAAATTAATTGAGGTGCACACAAGTTTATCCATACTTATATTAAAAAAAGGAATCGCAAAAAAAAAAAAAAGAACATCCTACCCTTTATTTGGATTGTGGTTACTTATGATTTTATAACTTATGGTACTGTATTATATGGTATTGTACTGCATTTTAATGTAAATACAATGTTTAGATAGATTGTATAGTTTGCTGTTATTTAATAACATTTTTATTGTTTGGTTTGACTGTATCATATTGTATTATAACTGGTAAGTTTACCAAAATGTCGTAAATTATTATATATGTTAAATTTATCAATAATTACTAATAAAATAATTTAATATTATTTTTTTCTGCTAATTTATCAGAAATTATGCCTTATAAATATATTACGTTGTTAAATTCATATAAATTTTAATAAAATTAACAAAAAAGGAAACATGTCAAAATAAATATACATAGATTTCAACAAAAAAACAAGCAGACTTTTAAGAAGTTTAAGATATCAAACCTAAAAAAAGAGAAGACTGAACCCAGAGGAGAGCTGAACTCAGAATACTAAAATTTTTGGGTGGAGTTAAATAATATAAGATAAAAGGTTAAAATAGGATTATGTAGTAGGGGCATAATTGAAAAGAAAAATTAGGAAACAATGGAATTACATCAAATTAATGGTTTAATAAAGTGAGGGTTTTCACGACTACGAACTATGAAATCAAACTATGTCATACCATATATTTTAAGTAACCATCAAAACAAACATGATACTCTTGTCATACTATATCATGATTAACTACCATTCAAATAAAGGGTTAATTGGCATTAAAAAAAAAATCAATATGAATTGTTATGGAATTGAAGTCCCACAAAAAATTATATTGAAAGTATCGTTATTATAATGAGCCCTATAATAGGTGACCCGAATTAAGGGGACTTTAATGTAAGATACTATTTAACACCTGGTGGGAACAAACAAAAAGAATCTAAAGAGGGTGTGGGGGGATTGAAAAAGAAAAAGTTTTTGGTCAAAAGTTGTTGATATTATTAGATCAGAGAGCTCAGACTCAGATCTCTTAAACCTTTCTTCGTATCTGAATGAGTTTAAAATTCTGTGAATCAAAAGTATTCAATACAGAATTTTACTAATTTCAAAATCAAGAATTTGCTGCAGCTGAAAAAGAAAAAATGGCAGCTGGGGGGCCAACGAGGAAAATTTCAGCAGCTTCAGCCAGGGCTCATACTCGTAAAGCTAAGCAAAAGACTTCTCTTCCTCTTCCTTCTGGTGGGTTTTCGATTTCCTCCCTTTTCTTTCCCTCTGTTTTTCTTTCAATTTATGGGTATAATTTTTCAATTTTATCATATGTGGAAAATATAGTGAAGAACTGAATCTTTATTATGTAAAGTTGATAACTTTTTAACCAGATGTCTTTGAGTTTGAGCTTAGGATATGAAGTTGCCTTTGTTAGGAAGTACTTTAGGCTGATGTGGGACTTTCTTGCGCGAATCAGGATTTAGTCTGGTTCCAATGCGGGTAGCTGACACTGGGTTGGGAAACTAAAAATAAAAGTTGATAACTTTTTTTTATATTTGGTGGAAAGTTTTGATTTTGATATATTCTCGCATTCTGATGTGTTTGTTGCGGCATGTAGCAGATATAGTGATGAACTGAATTTTTATTATGTAAAGTTGATAACTTTCTTAACCAGATGTCTGAGTTTGAGCTTAGGATATGAAGTTTCCTTTGTTAGGAAGTACTTTAGGCTGATGTGGAACTTTTTTGCGCGAATCCGAATTTGGTCCGGCTCCATTTCGGGTACCTGACACTGGGCATGTAGAAAATATAGTGATGAACTGAATCTTTATTATGTAAATTTGATACCTTTCTTAACCAGCGGTGTCGGATTCGAGCCAAGGTAGGGAGTCGCCTTTGTTGGGTTCGAGCCGGGCTAGGGAGTCAACTTTGTTAGGGAGCATTTTATCCCCCAATGTGGGACTGTCCGGTGTGAATCCGGATTTATTCCGGCTCCAATGGGTACTGGACACTGAGAGGGTAACCAAAACAAAAGTTGATAACTTTGTTATATTTGGTGGGAAGTTTTGATTTTGATTATGATTTTGATTGCTTTTCTCACATCTGGATGAGTTTGTTGGGGCATGTAGAATATAGTGATGAACTGAATCTTTATTATGTAAAGTTGATAACTTTGTTACATTTGGTGGAAAGTTTTGCTTTTGATTTTTTTGCACATCTGAATGAGTTTGTTGGTGCATGCATACATATTACTAGACTTATAGAGAGAATGGATCCTTTTGGTAATTTTGATTTCTTATTACATCCGATTGAGTTTGTTGGGGCATGCACATATATCAATGAACTTATAGGGTGAATGGGTCCTTTCAGTGAATCTTGGAATTGGATGTTATGTATCATTTTAGTTATGCAAGCTTGGTTTGAAACTTAACTACTTGATTTGCTTTACTTGAGCCGAGGAAGTGGGATTTCACTTGGTATGTTGTTGTTGTAAGTTTGGTTTGATTGTAAAGTTGAAAATTTGCCTGCAAAATATCTTGGCTAGCATGCCTCTTGGCAGCAAACACAAAGCAGTGGGAATTTGAGACGGAATAGTAAAGAAAACATAAAGGAAGTTGGCTAAGTGGAAGGCACAATACTTATCTTTGGGAGGAAGAATTACACTCATTAATGCTGTCCTAGATTCTCTACCCACATATATAATGTCCTTATTTCCTTTAACATCTTCAGTTCAGAAAAAATTAGATAGACCCAGGAGGGATTTCCCGCGGCATGGGTGTAGAGAGGGCAAAGGTTACAATCTGGTGAAATGGCAGATATCAATGAAGAGTAAAGAGAGGGGTGGTTTGGGTATCAGGAACCTGAGATCACAGAACAATTGTTTATTGGTGAAATGGCTTTGGAGATACAATAGTGAGGAGCATGCATTATGGAAGGAGGTGACTAAATGCAAGTTTGGTGAACTCAATCCATGGTGTACATTTGTGAGTACCGGCAGTTATGGGGTTGGAGTATGGAAGACAATTAGATCTCTATGGCCCAATCTGGAAAGGAACTTACAGAAGACAGTAGGAGATGGTAAAAGAATAAAATTTTGGAAGGATGCTTGGAAGGAGACAGTACCACTGATGGAGACTTTTCCAGACTTGTTTGCTATCTGCAACAACCCAGAAGACAGCATAAATGAAGTTTGGAGTGCACAGTGCTGGAAGTTAAACCTTCAGAAGGTTGTTGAACGATTGGGAGATTGATAGAGTAGCTAATTTGCTAGGTAGGATTGGTGATTTCAAGGGGACGAATTCTGAACCAGACACCTTGAGATGGAGTCACAATAGAGATGGACAATTCACTGTCAACAGGGCATATAGAAAGGAAGGCATGGTGCAGAATGAGGAGCAGCCAAAATTATGGAGAAACATATGGAAATGTCCAGCCCCAACCAAGGTTAAAGGCTACACTTGGTTGGTGGCAAAGAGAGCCTGTTTGACACATGAAGTGTTGAAGAGAAAAGCAGCCATCATAGTATCTAGATGTTTCTTGTGCAAGGAAACAGATGAAACTAACAATCATCTATTCCTATATTGCAAATTCACTGCACAGATTTGGTCCTTATTTCTAAACCTGACTGAAACAAAATGGTCTATGCCTGAACATACATCAGACTTGCTAAGCTGCTGGATGAAAAGAGGAGGAAGCAAGAGTCAGAAGAAGTGGTGGAGGATAATCCCATAGTGTATCTGGTGGACAGTTTGGAGAGAAAGAAATGAGAGATGTTTCGAAGATAGATCCAATTCCATTCAAAAAGTTAAATGGAATTGTATAGTTTCCTGCTACTTTTGGTGTAAAGAAAGAGGACTAGAGGATTTAGACTTTTTTGTTGAATTATTAAGATCCCTGTAAGTATTTGATTTCCTCTGTTCTTTTGCAACTAGCACTTTTTGATGGTCCTCAGCATGTCCTTAATGCTGAAGAATACATACTTACCAGTACCTAAAAAAAAAAATGTCAATAGAAATTATAGCTTTTCATTAGAATTGAAATTTTTGATTTGAAGATTAGTTGATTGAGCTTGCAATTTTTTGAGAGTTGTAGCAAACACTCTTCATCAATCTTGGAATTGGATATATCAATCTGTAAATAGGGGGTCCATTCTCAAAAAAGAAAATTTCTAAATAGGGACAATCAGTATTTTCTTAAAAGTGAAATTTTAGTTTAACTTGATTTGATTTGCTTGAGTGTGCAAATGTTTCTGTACACAATCTCCTGTTTTCCAAAAGTTCTATTTGTTGCTTGAATCAGATTGCTCTTTTCTATTTGACCTTCTAAATTATTTGAATTCACGATTATCTTGCAACTCAAATGAGATCATTTCAGGGACGTTTGCGAAAGTTCTTCTGGTTGTTTTGATTGGGTTATTGGCGTGGGGTTATCAGGCAACACGACCGCCTCCCCCTAAGATTTGTGGGTCCCCGGATGGTCCTCCCGTCACCGCACCTAGAATCAAACTTAGTGATGGAAGACACTTGGCTTACAAGGAGACTGGTGTACCTAGAGAGCATGCAAAATATAAGATTGTGTATATCCATGGGTACGATGGTTGCAGGCATGATGTTCCAATTACCATCTTCTCTCAAGTAATGTCACTTGATTCTTTCGCTCGTATTCTTTTATTTACCAACTCTATATTTGAACATAACTTTTTGTCCTTTTGCAGGATGTTATTGAAAGTTTAGGAGTGTACATTGTTTCCTTTGACAGGCCTGGTTATGGAGAAAGTGATCCTAATCCGAAACGAACAGTCAAGAGCTTAGCTTTTGATATCCAGGAGCTTGCCGATCAATTAGGCCTGGGATCCAAATTCTATGTTATGGGATTTTCAATGGGGGGACAGGCTGTTTGGACCTGTCTCAGATACATTCCTCACAGGTAATCTTTTTCCTGGAAAAGCAGACTCTATAAAGGAATCTCAACACCTTTTATCAGGAGCAGAAACTTAAGATTTTTGTTATATGATTGGTTTTTGTTTTATTAAGTTATTTGAAATGAATATCAAGATTCAAGAATCATGTTTGTTACTTGTAATAGATTGGCAGGTGCTGCTCTTATTGCACCAGTTGTAAACTATTGGTGGCCTAGGTTACCTGTGAATATGTCCCAAGAAGCATTCAACCTTCGGCTTCCTCAAGACAAATGGACCCTTCGCGTTGCTCATTACCTTCCGTGGCTCACCTATTTGTGGAACACTCAGAAATTCTTTCCTGCATGCAGTGCTGCAGGTCGCAACACTGCAATTTTCTCTTCAAAGGACCTAGAGCTAATTTCCAAGAGAAGTTCGAATCAGGACTATCGTGTAAGAGCTCTTTCCTTTAGTATCAATTTTTTATGACAATGCAGCTATAGATGGCCTAAGTTTTGGTCAAAAGCTATGTTGCTTGGACTCTCCAAAAATGTTGCCACACTTGTGTCAGATCCTCCAAAATGCACTACTTTTGGATGATTTGACACACCCCTGATGACATTTTTGAATAGTTTGAGCAACATAGGACAAAATTATCATTTGACCATGGCCTGTTCATTGTGAAATATTTTCGAGGTACCCTCTACTTTTGTATAGCTAAACTGACATCTTGTACATCAATGGAAAATGTTTATTTTATCAAAAAAAAAATAATAATAATAATAGCTATCCAGTTTGCATCATTCTTTGCACTTTTCTTTACCCCATATCAGAGGTTGTTAGATCCATGCTGGATTACATAAATGTGCCAAAAAGGAGCCCCCCTCTTTACATAAATGTGCCAAAAAGGAGCCCCCCTCTTTCTTTTGTACAAAATTTGTGTGTTTATTGGTTGCAAAGTTTAAAACGGCGTCACTAGTATTTAAATGTTTAAGTAGATGGAACCAGGGTGGTACTGGGGGAAATAGGGTCCAAGAGCTTAAAATCTGGGGGCTTGAAAAGAGAAAAGAAGATGTTAGGGAGGACGGTGTTGCAGCTACATTTATAAATTTGGGTTGGAAATTATTCAAGTTGAGCTTGAGCCTGGCTGCATATTACTTGATCTTGGGAACCACCTCAAACTTGGTTAACGAAATATTTATCCATCTCAAGCTTGAGCTCAGCGTGGGCATGATGATATCTATTTTCTCCTAATTTCTTCAATCCAGAAGCGAATTCTGGAATCAACTGCTACTAGACCACTATAACTTTCTACTATCAACTGTAGAGGAGAGAAAGAGGGGGAGGGGGGAGGGGGGGAGGGGGGGCATACTGAGATAGAGAGAGACGAACAAAAGAACAAGAGATGAGGATATGGAACCTAGTTGAGTCCAACTAAAAATCAAAAGGCTAAGTAATTAATGGTTGGCACTCTTGTAAGTTGATTACGTGGTTGGTCTTTGCTTTGGACTATAGCATGCGGCCTACTGCGTCACTTGGAAATGCTAGTTTTATATTTTAGACCTAGAATAAGAACCTCCTGTTTGGGATTATTGCAATCAAAGTTTGCAAGAATAAATGTGACAAATTTGTGGTCACCTAAATGTAGCAAGTTTGTGCTTATAGAAGCCGAATCAAGATTTGTTCCTACACAAGTCGGCTAATCTACAACTCTAACTGAAGCTTAGTTTCGTCAGTGAATAAATATATGTATCCCGAGTATCAACAATGGAGCATTGATATGTAATACATTGAGGTCAATCATAATACTTCCAATGATGGATCGGCATTCAACAAATAGACATAGTAAGGCATAATGGTTAAACTTTCTTTTCTTTTTGATGATAATGGTGTTTGGACCAGATTGTGCACCTTGACTAATCTATGAATGCTTGTTATCTTTTACTAGTACCCATATTGAGTAACTTTGTCCACCAAGACCCAGAAAATTAGGAAGAATTTTTCTAGTGTTGCATCTGCTCAGATTCTGACTCCAGTTTTTCGATCACCTCCTTGGAGATAAAGCATAATAGCTAATTTAGTTTGGTATAATGAATCATTAATTGACTAAGGAAGTAATACTCTGTATTATAAGCATCAACTGGTGTTCAATGGTTCATTAGTTGAGTTAGGACATAATACTTTTCTGGCCAAAGATGTCTAGGTAGGGTTCTTGAGAGGACCCATATTTGTTGAAACCTCCAAGTCTCACTATTAAGTTTTGAGGCCCTTAACAAAAATGGGGCCTAATAAGCTTGTTGTGTATGGAAAAGTGGATGAGAAGCATGGGTAACTAGGCTTCAAATCCTATCAGAGATAACCGGGGGGAAAAAAACTAGGGGATTTCTTCTCATCTGCCTAAACCTTAGTTGGCAGGTTATCCGGTGCCTGTATTAATTGGAGGTAGCAACTAGCAGGTACCGAATGAAATAGTCAAGGCGCACGCAAGTTGGCCTAAATATCATCTTTATGGAGACGATGTTTGTTGTGCATGTAGATGTGGTGTATAGGACAGCGGGCCTTAGGATGACTCTTTGCGTACCAAGGGAATCATGCAGAGTGATGAAGACACTCCTATGCGAGAGATAACACCCCTTTGGCTGGTAACATTATTGGCACGCCATTTCATTAGCTTGGCACTAGTAGGAAGGATTATTACATGAGAGTGCAAAATCTTTGAGCTTTAGCCATTTTCAAATTATAGTCCAATTCTGTTTGTGGCCTATTCTTGTATGAACTTTTCCAGCTTATGACCAAAGTTTGTGGTAATGTAATATATGATTTGATTAACCAATCTTGCATTCTGACTGTGTTCAACGGTAGCATCTAATAGTCTATGTAATAAGAGGTCCGTTTGTTTAGCAATCCTTTGTGTATAACATAGCTCTTGTCTGTCAAAGCTTTCATTCCCAGAGGCAGATAGCAGTGAGCTTATGCTGCTTTTGTTAACAGAAAATTGAACTCCACAGGCAAAGCTTTTGTATATAGAAAATTAAATCGACATGCAAAGTTGCTTCTTATTTCTGGTCACGTTCTCACGCTTGCTTCTCGTTGTTTAGACTGTACTGTCAAGGGCAGCAAGTGTTTGACTAGGCTTAATGGCCAAACACGCGTACATTTTAGTAATTTGCTTTGTCCAATACGTTAGAATTCTTTCTCTTGTTTGTTTTGCAGAGCTCTCATTTTCTTTAATTTGCACTGTTTCTGGTACTCATTCTCCTATGACACTTCAGGCACAGGTAAGACAACAAGGAGAATACGAGTCCCTCCACCGCGACTTAATGATCGGCTTTGGAACATGGGAATTCGATCCGGTGGAACTTGAGAACCCGTTCCCTAAAAATGAAGGTTCCGTTCACTTGTGGCAAGGCGACGAGGATAAGCTCTCACCCGTCACACTACAAAGGTACATCGCACAGCAGTTACCATGGATCCAATATCATGAAATTCCAGGTGCCGGTCACTTGATTCCAATGCTCGATGTAATCGGAGAGAAAATCATCAAGGCGCTTTTAACCGCGTAGACTTGATCATTCTTATAGCTGCACCCAAGGTTTTATCCTGCCCGTCGTGATGTCTCTTATTTGCCTACATATCTCGTGTTTTATCGTTCGTTCAGTTTCATATATTGATGTCAATTTTTTGACTTTGAGAAATATTTTGTATCACAAATATCTTAAACACAGGTTACTTGAGGCAATGGTAATGCGATAAGGTGAATGTGATTTCGGTTCAAATCCCGATATGTGGGGGGAAAAAAATTGTTAGGTGATTTTTTCTCATTCGTCTAAATTTTGATGGATAGAATTGCTTGATACTTGTACTGGTGGGATATATAACGAGTACTTGGCGGAATATTAATCGAGAGATAGAGGGTAGTTTAGACATTATCCTTTTGATGTTATTTGGTGAAATGATGAATGGGCCTGTCTTGAAGAATTAACCCCGAATTTACTAAAATATGTAAGCCTCAAGAAAAGAGAAATATAGAAAAATGGTTCTTTTTTCTTGGTTTTTATCCAGTGTTCGGTATTCGCTTTGAATTCGTGCCTCGTAAGATTCATTTAATCATGAAGAAGTACTCCATGTCAAGGATTTTTTCAAAGACATAGCGCCCATTAGCCATTTTTCGACTCTTTTAAAAAAGTAACTACAATCATGTAGTTACAAATTCTACAGTTTTACTGGTGAAATAATATCCTAGAGTTTTGCAGGTAGAGTTTAAAACTCGAGGACAATTATTATTTTTCAATTACAGGAATTGACAAGAGGCTATATATGATTTTTTTCTATTTTTTATTCTTATGACTCGAATCAGAAACCTCTAATTAAAAATGGAAGGATCTTTTAAATCAAAGACTTGACCATTTAAACCTCTATGTGACATTTTTCACAAACTTTACAAACGGAAGTTCTTGTTTTTCATATTTTTTATTTTAAAACGTAGGAAACCACTTGTTTTACGTTAATGGGGCTTTGAGGGACGTCCTTTTTTTCCTTTATCAAGCAAGTCACACTTAATCACCCTTGATATCTTCTTGATAACTGGATTGAATGTCTCATCATAGTCTGTACCCTATTATTGCTTGTAGCCTTTGACTACCACGCAATCCTTGTAGCGATCAATAGTCTCATCAAACTCTTATTTTATCTTGGATAACCACTTGCAAGCCGATATATAAATTTCGAAATCAACCGATTTTATGCCGGTAAATACGAAATCATTAGGTGTTACTAGTTTGGAATTTTTGCACGGTGATACAAAATTGGACCTCGATGAAACTGTGTTAGGTATGCAAAAATCTTGGATAGGGTCAGGGTCAGAGGCAATTTTTGGGGGAAGTGTGGTTTTTATAGAGGTAACATTTGATGAAATTACTTCAATGTCCCTTCTTTTGGTAAGCAATGTGAATAATGTGACATTGATGTTGTGCTTTATTGCCAGGGGTATGATGGGAAGAATGAAATCTTTTCATTTTTAGGCCACTTTTTCATATTTTTATAATTGAAAAATAGTTATTTCGCGGAGTTTCAAAATTTATAAGGGTTTGTGGAATTGAAAATTTTGAAAAATTAACTATTTTTCAAAGAGAGGGTCGTAAAATAGTCATTGGGTGTTATTTCTGCTTTAATCAGATGTCTCAGGCTAGATCAATGAAAATGTAGAAATTTGTAGGGAGCATCTCCCCCTTAAATATGTCACACATGGCGGGAATCTATATTAGTCAGATCAGCAGATTTCAAACACCAAATGATTATACTCAAGAAAAATATTGCTCTTTCCGTTTAGGATATGGTGGGATGAATCAGATCCTCCTATATCAGAAGTCACTATTAGAGTCCTCGAACGCAGAATCCCAAGCAGAGAGTGCTTACCTTTAAATAGACATTTACAATCATATCTGAATTAATCGAATTAATAAATTTTTGATATTAGATAATTATATAGAGAATCAAACAAAAATTGTGCTTTTCTATTTTAATTATTATTAATTCCTTCTATCGGGGTTGGGTACAACTTATATGATACAGTAATTTTAAAAATCAAATAGTGGGAAATTGATGACTAATTTGCAAAGAACATGAAACAATAAACAGACACAAAAATAATTGTATCTAATGATTCAACGTTTAATTTTATTAGGTAAACGGTGCATATGCTGTTGAAATTTATGATATATATATACATATATATATATATATATATATATATATATATATATATATTATAATTTTCTCGAGATCTGAGAAGAGTAGGGTGTATGCAGATTTTATTCTTTATCTCAGGAGATATAAAGATTGTTTCTGATAGATTCTCGATTTAAGGAAAAATATTTCAAAATAGATCGAAAAAAGAAATCACGAAAGAGAAGAAAGCATGTTAAAGTATTCTGGAAGGAAAAAATAGTAAGTGCAACAAAATAATACGATAATCGAAGTACAAGAAATAACATATATCAATAGAAATTGAACAAAAGACAAGAAACTACATGAGTAATATTACGATTATTATATGAAAGAATATAAGAGATAATGTTCTACTACCTATTAATCTTCTACCTAATTCATATCGTTTATAACCTCTTATTTAAAATCATATCATCGATAAGCTGAAAACTTCTAAAATATAATTTATATTATATTAATAATCAAACTTTTGATTTTTAAAACTATTTTGAGGCTCTTTTTTTTTCTTTTTTTCTTTTTCTAAAAAAGTCCAAATCTCATTATTTAATAACAATGTAATATATAACTTTTCTGAACGTGGCAAAGAATTATTTATATATAAGGATTAAAGTTTAAGCGTAAAGCATTGGTAAACTTTTGTAATTGCACTAGTAGTCAGAAATTTATATATCCAAATGCTAAATTATTCAGGAAAATCTCATAAACAGTCATTTTTTGATTTTTATAATTTTAAAATAGCCACCGTTGAGGAATTTCAAAATTCACAAGGAAATTTCAAAATATTAGAGTTTTACTCGTAGAATTTAAAACTTGAAATAACAATAATAAATTTAGTATAATTTCATAGATGAAATTCAGAGAAAATAGTATAGCGCAAATCTCACACCTATATTGTGATGATAGAAAAATTATTTTCGATAAACTCTCAATAATTTAAAACTTAAATGGTCTATTTTTTAAAGATAGAATTGGAAATGGCTAGAAAGTGCTATTACTGCAAATTATTGTTGGGCTTTTTGTACAAGCTCAAACTAGGGTCGGGTAGGCTAGTTGGGCTATGTCCAGTTTGACCAGTTCTCTCTTTGATGCCTGTTATATATGTTGGAAAAATTATTGGAAATATTTCACAAGTGGCATTATTAGCGTTCGTTTTTATAATATATATTGAGATTTTTTTTGAAAAAAATATAGTAGTATTTTATTTTTAAAAATATATTAAAATATATTATATTTTTACATATATAATATCTAAGTTTAATTAAAATGGCTCGAATACAGTATTTAATTTTAATTGCATACGTATCAAAAGCTTGTGATATAGTTTTTGACGCAACAAGTAGGGGAAAACAATTCTGGTATCAAAAATAAAGCAGTTGATTCTGCAGAGTGAGCTACAATAAGGACCCGATGTCATTGTGTTAATAAAAAAATGGCTTGCGGTATGTTAACGAATTGGTCCACTACAAAAACAAGACTTCATAAGTTAACGGACTTGAGAATGGAACAAAAAACAGGAAGACTCAACCGTCTCTGGAAAAGAGATGCAACTATGTTGAAAAGACAATTACCTCACTTGCAAACATTGTTGATCAACAAGACGAATATACGGGTCTACAAGAGTGTATTACTTTAGAAATTCTAACAATTTGTTTAACCAATACAAATTGTGACTCTGATCTCGTAGATATTTCAATTTGAGCAAATGATGATGCCATATCTTCAATTCGACTAATTCTTAACAAATTAGTACTCGCAATTTGTGAGGACCATTCTAGCTATATAAGCTGAAAGTATGTGAAGACATTAACTGTATGTGCAACTTTTAAAAATAGGAGCCGGAAGTATGTGAAGACATTAACTGTATGTGCGGCCAACTATGAATAAATGTATTTTTGAACGATGTGTGCAAGTGAATTACATAAGAGGTCAACTGTATGTGAAGGGTATGTAAAGTGTATGTGAAGTATATGTTGTATGTATGGGGAAATCAACACCCAAAATATATGTTATATGTATGTTATATGTATATGTCAGGTATTTATTGTTGTCTTTACCGAGAGAATACTGCTCAATGTTAGAATTTTTAGATATACAAATACATATATTTTGTATAACTGCTATAAAAATACATAACATTGCTATGTTTTGCAACTTTTTTAAAATAACATTTTAAAAATAATAAGAGAACCAAAATTACTATATGACTATAGCAGATAATTTTCATATTTTTTTATAATATTAATTATATTAGCATGAAAATTACTAATTTTTAGTAGTGATATAAAGTACAAAAGACTTAATAATATAAAGATTTTTCGAAGTTTCAACTTTAATGAATAAACTTATATTATATTTATAGAATTTTTTGATCTATTTTAGCTTAACAATATAAAGATTTTTCAAAGTTTCAACTTTAACGAATAATATCATATCATATTTACAGAAATTTTTGATCTATTTTAGCATAAAACTATTAAGATTCTCACGACTTGTATAGGAAAAATAATATTGATATTAATTTGATATTATTAATCTTTTTTATTTGATAGTACTTGTAATCTATGTATTACACACATTTTAAGAGATATTATTTTTATATACATAATAAATAATGATATTAATAATATTAATACTATTTCTCGTCTTATACATTTTATTTAGTATTAATTTTATTCGAATGCACTTGTGTAAGCCAAACAACACTAACATAATAATAACATACTCATTGTAATTCTACAAGTGAAATATGAGAGGATATAATGTACCGTGTATATATATCTTTCCTATTTTTATGAGTCAGAGAAATTATATAGATTCTCGGCTCAAAAGCGACAAACCAAAGCATACATAACTAATTTTAATATTATTAATTTCAGCATTATTAATATATCTTATTTCCGCTCTTATATTTTAAGGCATCCTTTGGTATGTGGGATACAATAAATAAAAATATCCGATGAAATTATTTTATCTTACCTTCTATATGAAATAATAATCTCAATCACCATTTTAGTATAAATAACTTCAAAATCAACTGTTGGTGAATATACCGCAAATTACAGTTGAAAATTAAAAAATCAGATAAAAATGCATAAATAAATATTCAGGTTGATGCACGGATATTTTGTTCTCTTTAAGGAAATTCAAGTCTATTGCGGTGTAATCTTCACCGGTCCAACAGGAATTCTCTTGCCTTATCCCCTCCAGGATACTGCAGCCTAACAACATCGTATGACTCAAACAACTCCGGATCTGTTGATAAGTCCAAAGTTCCACCAAAAGAACATCTTTCTTCAACATAAAATTACTCTCTTTGAATATTTTTTTAATATAAATTGTCTCTTTAACTACACTAACCTCAAAACATACTATAATATTTCCACACTTCTGATCTTTCTCTGCTATTTTACATTCTACAACACAAGGAAGAAGACATCCTTTATATAGTGTAGGATTTTTCCGCAAGTAAATGTCAAGAACGTGAATAGCCATTTAAGGATTAATGAGAATAATTAATAAGAGATTATGATATTAAAAATTACATAAATTATACAGTAAATAATAACCATTTTATTCATTTTATAGCCATTAATATACTAAAATATAACGTACTTTAATATTACAATTTTAATATTAAAATATATATATACACACTCTTAACATCACCTAAAATCTTAACTCAAATATAAAATAAAATTAATTTTAATTTATATCTCAAAATTATTACCTTTACCTCACGTGCAACCCGAAAGAAAGGATGAAAACGTTCAAAGTATTTTACCAGTAGCAGCAGTAGTACTAGCTAGAGAAGAAGGTACACACTATTAACTTTTAAATTTTAACTATTTTACTTTTAAATTTTAACCCCTTAAAAAAACAAAAAACAAAAAAAGAAAGGGACACGTGTAGAAGCAGGAAGAAATAAGAACTAAAAGCAACGATTGCCATAGAAACACCTGTCTAATACGTGTCAGTTTCTCCATCCATACCCCCCCAAAGGTTTCCTATTCTTAGTAATTGTTTTCTTTTTTAGACTTTCCAATTATTCCTATGTGTTACTTTCCAAATCCCGCATTTAGTCACTTTTACTTGTCACGTTTTATATTATAAAAATTAATTTAAAATTTAAATAAGAGTAATTACTTAAATCTTTAATTTTTTAATTAATATATTAAAAATTAATATTTTAAAATTTAAAAAATTTAACTTTCGAAGAATAAAATGTGACACGTAAAAATGAACGATAATTTACACCCTCTTGCTTACGTCTTCTAAAATGAACCCCACTTAAACCCCCCACCCCCCACCCCCCCTTGCAAAACACAAAAACAAAAACCTCGTCTTTGAATAAATGTGACAAAAATGATGTGAATGAACCTATATATCTTTCTTCCTCTTAGGTTGTCTTCTTTGTTCTTTATATTCTTTCCCTTACACACAAAATCTCTTGTCTTTAATTAATTTCACTACTCAATATGTTGTGTGTGTATATATATAGTTAATGGCTACTATGAGTTTAAGTTTCTTTCATCATAACTTATTCAAGAAAAAAAGAAGGTAAGTTTATTCATTTTCTTGATTTTATTGAGGTTTGTATGTGTGTTTTTGAGTTTTTTTTTTCAAACAAGTTACATATTTGGTCGGTCGGCGAATAGAAGGTAAAAATTCCTATTTTATGAACCTAAGTAAGTATATATATATATATATATATATATATATATATATATATATATGTTAGATGCGAATTCAGAATTTGAAATTTAAGAGTCGAAGTAGATGTTTTTATTTTGATGGTTCAAATTTAATTATTTTTACTTGTTTAATAAATTTTTATAACACATATTTACATGTATAAGGAAAGATTTCTTGTTCTTTTTTTTTATTTTTTTGTATTTTTTTTTTCTTGGGATTCAAGGTATTTATAGGGTTTCACTTGAGTTGCAAAATTGTGAACTAGTTATCATGCCTCTTTTTCATTTTCATTGTAATATTAAAACTTCATATGTATATGCATATTTTGGTTAGGTTTTTTCGGGAATCTTGGTAGCTTAGTTGGTTAGCTATTCGACTTCGTCGTAGACTCGATTCACCAGCTTGTAATTTTTCATATAATAAAAACAATTTATTTTAAAAAAATGGTTTTCTTTTCCATCTTGTCATTCCATTTTTATCTTGTTGTGGATTAGTGTATGAATTAATTTAGGTCTAAATAATTGGGAAAAAGAAAAAAACTGTGTTTTAGATCTCTGTTAGCCCAATAAAAAATCATTAAACAAAAGTGGAAAGTTCCCAAGGTATTTAAAAGCCCACATGCCAAAGAATATGTTCCTGTTTTAGTAAGTCCATTTGTTGCTTTTGAGACTGACAAACCCCTTTTTTTCCTTTGAATTTTTTTTTTAGAACTTTGTTTATATAAATCTTTGGAGTTTAAGTTACCTACGCTGACGGTTTAAAAATCATTTAGAATTATTCGTATTATTTAAGTCAGGTTACTTAAAAAGGTAATTGTAACTAAATCTATTTAGTAATGTAATAAATGATAACCAATTTGCTATAACAATTTAAATTCCTCTTGTTGTAGTGTGTATAAATTAGGTCCATATATTATAGGCGGATTCAGAATTTGAAAATTTTACGAATTATTTGTTGTTTTTATGCATTGATTATCGTATTGTTTTGCTTTAGTTACTATGCAACATATTTTGTTGTGCTTTCACATTCGTTGCCTTCTTGTTATGGATTGTTATATTAATTTTTTTTAGCAGAGTGTTTATAGGAAGCTACCTATCAAACATAGATAGGAAGGGGTTAAGATGTGCGTAAGTTGTACACTGGATATGTTTGTTTAGGGATAATAATATAAGTTCAAAATTATTTAAGAAGCTAATAGGACCCCGCAAAGTTTAACTGTCTTTTTAAAATTAAGAACCGGGGGATTTTTATGTATTCTCTCTTTGTAATACTACCTCAACTTTGTATAAGTTAGTTTTCTTAAATATTTGGAGGGTAGATGCTTAAAATTGTATTGGCTTGCTCAGTTTCTCTTATACTCCTTTATGTTCGAGTTTACCTCATCATCCGAGTGCTATTCCACGATACTCGCGTCTTTTTTTTGGTCGGGTGCTGCATTGTTTAGATTCTAATGTAACATGTGTCTTTCTCTTAACTTTGTATTATTTGAGTTTGGTATATTTGTTCATGACATATAAACATTTGAAATTTTAGGTCCAACTGTAATTAGTAAAATAGAAGTCTTAACAAAGATGGGAGTACCAGAATCGGAGATGGTGTCACAAGGTGAAGTCCAATCAACAATGCAACCGGACCAAAACCAGCACAAGAACCACCCGTTCCCGTCCCTTGGTCGACAAGCATCGATCTACTCCCTCACGCTCGACGAATTCCAACACACCCTTTGTGAGAGTGGGAAGAATTTCGGGTCTATGAACATGGATGAATTCCTTAACAGCATTTGGACTGCTGAAGAAAACCACGCGCACGCGCACGCGCATGAGCACTCTCATGCTCAGCCTCACAGCCAGGCTGCAAGTACAGGGGAAGCCACTAGCGCGCCACATTTTGCGTTAGGACAGGGCAATGTTTCGATGGAGAAAGCTATTGTCAAGCAGCCAAGCTTGCCAAGACAGGGGTCCCTTACGCTTCCTGAGCCGTTGTGTCGTAAAACTGTAGATGAAGTTTGGTCAGAAATTCATAAGAGCCAACAAGAGCAGCAAAGGAACAACGGGGGCAGTGTACCGAACACAGGTAACAGTAGTTCTACTCAACGACAGGTTACGTTCGGTGAAATGACACTCGAGGATTTCTTGGTTAAAGCAGGGGTCGTACGAGAACAGGGCAATACGGCCCCTGCACCTCCTCAGCAGCAATCATATATGATGTATCAAAACAGTACAAATCCCTCTATGGCCACAATGGCTCGGCCTGTTATCGGCCTCGGTGGAGTCACGGCCGGTGTCGGTGTTGGCGTCGCCATTCCTGGCTATGCGCCGCTTCCACAAACCGGGGTGGTTGAGGCGCCCGTGTACCCAATCAGCATGAAAAGGGGCAGCGGGTTCCCACAACAGCCAATTACGCCCGTTTACGGTGGGAGAATGGGGAACGGTAGTGGGGTCGGGTACGGGCAAGTGCAAGGCGTGACCGGAATGGCGTCGCCACTAAGTCCGGTATCGTCTGATGGACTATGTGTCAATCAGGTCGATAGCGGGGGCCAATACGGGTTGGAAATAGGAATCAGAGGCGGGCGAAAACGCATAATGGATGGTCCAGTTGAGAAAGTTGTTGAAAGAAGGCAAAGGAGAATGATCAAGAACAGAGAATCAGCAGCAAGATCAAGAGCAAGGAAACAGGTAATTTAATTTCTATAGTGCTCCGACTTTTCAAAAATGTCGTTGCACCCGTGTCGTGATCATTTTTGAAACGCAACATAACTTAATTTCACTCCCCTTGCCCTTTTTGCTTATCAAATTTCCTTGGTGCAGGCTTACACTGTAGAACTTGAGGCAGAATTGAACCAGCTAAAAGAAGAAAATGCACATCTAAAACAGGCCCTGGTAGTAAATATATTAGCAGATTTGTCCTTAATTTTGGAGTATGAATTGTAACTTTACATCATTGATCTTATATAAAAATCTTTAACATTTTATATAATGAAATTGATGTTTTTTTTTTTTTTTTTGTTGGTTCTTGTTTTGTTCTTCCCTGCAGGCAGAGCTTGAAAGGAAAAGGAAACAACAGGTAATTATTACCACCGATGTTGCTTGGACTCGTCAAAAAATGTTAGCTTGTTGCTACCTGACACGTATCCGGTGACATTTTTGAGGCGTCCTTGTCAATAACACTTGTTATAACTGGTTTATGGTTACCATATCAAAATGTCTTGACTTTTATAACTTGTTTTGTGGCAATAGTACATTGATGAAGTGAAAATGAAGGGGCAAACTAAGGCGCAACAGGCGAACGGCAAATTACGAGGGATGAGGAGGAGCTTGAGTTGTCCTTGATGACGATGACGACGACAAAAGGATAAAAAACACGGGTGTGATTCTTGCGGTTCCTCGCTCGCCGGTGATGAGATGGTTTCTGGCAATTATACAACGACGGAGGAGTTGACGAGTCATGGAGTAGGTATTTTTATTTAGTAGTTAGTGTAGTGTACTTAGCAACCTAAGATTCGAGTGGAATTAGTGAGTCTCACCTTTTCTTTCTCTCCAAGTTATAGACTCAGAGAAGGATTTAGTTCGGTCGAACTTAATAACTTTTGTTTCTGACCTTTGCATATGTATTTAAAAAGAACAAAACTCGAACTCATTTATCATTTATCATTTATCAACAATCGACTAAATTACAAAATGAACTCTTTTTCAATGAAACCAAGCTTTCTTTATAACCAAAAGCTTGCAAAGAGTAGCCATTTTTTTGGTGGCCAAGAACTCTATTTTTCTTTAGGAAAGGATCAAATATGTCCAATTGACATGTAACAACTTCAAGAAAAATTTCCCCATTATTTCCATATCCAAGTGACCTTTTGATATTTAAAAAAGGGCCAATTCTCACTTTTTTAGCCCAATAGCCATCTTTCTCCATAACCCATATGTCAATACTTGTTTCTCTACCAACAATTATTGGCTCATAAATGTACATAGCAATGGAATCATTGAACAATGATAAATCCCCTTGTTTGGATACAAATGACTTTGGTGTTTGAATCTCAACAATCTTGTCATTTCTCATATCAAATCCAAAGATTTTATCATTTTTACATGCCCTCCAATAGTAAAATCCATTCAAGTATGTGTTACCACTTGATTTGGCCACGTCACGACTACAAATGTTGAATTCCTCGAAATTTCTCCAGGAATTCGTACTCAACGTATAAATTGAAATAATCGTAGGAGAATGCCAGTCTTCTGAGTACACGTCCCAATAATCTCTCATCCAAACGACTTTATAGTCACCAGTACTCGAGGGCTCAGCCCCGAAACCAAATTTATATGAACACAAACTAAATGAATTAGGGCAATTTAGGGGTTGTGACATTGGTAGGGGCTTAAATTCCTTAGTAGAAGGGTTCCATAGTGCAACATCTTGTACTTGATCATTGTAAAGCAAAAACAAACCATTTAATGGACCAACAACTTCCCACAAATGTGCAGATGTTTTTAAAACATCTTGGTACAAATGGGATTTTGAAACTAATTTGTTTTGTTCATCATCATCATGATGATATTGGAACAAAGTGAAACCAGATTTCATTGTATCAAGAAAATAATGATGAACAAAATAACTTGTGGGGTTGTTGATATTTTGAAGATGTTTTTGAATAAAAATTGGATTTTCAATTAATACATACCAATTCTTGGAGACACACTTGAGTTGTAAGAGACATTTCACAGGCAATCTTGACAAAATCTCCATCACTTGATCTTCTGGTAAGTCACTAAAATTTGTTTTTTGCACCATTTTTTGAACCTTCAAATGTTTCTATAGAATAAAGGAAGGGAAAAAAAGTAGAAGAAGAAGAAATTATTATGAAGAATATGGAGAGTTTAGTACTTTTTAGGGGCATGTATGTGTATGTGTATATATATACACACACAAAACAAATGCACACACTGGCACATATACATATGTGTGTGAAATGAATATCAACCACATATATAAGTTGCTTTACGTTATAATGCTATCCGTGAATCTTAACTTGTGATAATAGGTTAGTTATTATTTTTTTCCTAGGATATGAGAGTAATATTTGTCAAGAGATTTACTTAGAATTACTTAATACGTAATCTAATCGTGTCATACAAAATCAAGTTGAGTCAAGTTGAGCTTTTTTTCAGAAAAAATCGAGTCGAGCCGAGCTAAATATATGCGAGCCAACCCGAGCAAAGCTCCAAAGCGGCTCAGCTCTTTGCCCAACCCTAATAACAAGTAATTTTGTATTATTTTTAAGATTATAAATATCATATTTTAAAAATATTTATCGATCTAAATTATTTATATCGACGATATATATAAAATTTAAACTCAATAAACATACATTTGTGTGTGTCAGTATAATAGCCATAGGTTTTCAAGGTAAGCCATGGCCCACCTTATCAAGAGAGGAAGTATTGTATTTATTATTGTAATGTAATCAAGAAGAGGCAACGTGATTCTTACCTAACATTTCATCATGATGACATACATAATAGAGATGAGTTAATTAAGTTAATTAATATTTGGTTAAAAATAAATTAAGACTTTGGTTAAGATTAACTTGTTTCTTATACAAGGGATTGGAATATTAGTTTAATTCAAATGGGAATATTTCTTGTTTTTTAAAAAAATTCAACATGAATTCAAGATATACTCCAAAAATTATAATTTTAGTTAAGTTTGTGCTAAAGATAAAAGATGGTGGCTTTTGGGAGAAGGCAAGGGTTTTTTCTTTTAATTTTTTATGAAGGAAAAGTACAAGAAACAAATTAATTTTAATATTCGTAAGTAAATAAATATTAAATATCATTTGTTTTAACATTATTTTAATTTAAAAAAAAATCAAATATGCCATCAAACTTTAGGAAAAAACTCATCTATATCATCTGTTAATAGTTAGACTCGTTTATGTCACTACTGTTACTCAAAGAAGTCATCATGCTATTATTTTTTAATAGACCTAATATCAGATTGTACATGTGGCAATATTTAAGTTGGCCACGTTACTTAAAAATTTTATCTATTAAATTATCCATACAACTAAAAATTTTCGATTCATGCCCAAAAAAATTCACTCATATTTTAACCCGAAAAAGTTGATGCAAGACACTATCATGACATGCCTTGGTTGGAAAATGATAGATATCAACTCAAAATTTTCTGGTAAAGAGTGTAAAAGTTCAAATATTATAATACATAGATCTCAAAAGTGAATAATTGTCATAAGAGATTTACGTTACTAAAAATTCACACTTTTTCAAACTTAAAAATTTAAATAGACATAATTTTATTTTATTTATTTATTTATTTATTTATTTTAACAGACATAATTTTAGAATTCTTGGGGAAGCAATTACTTTTTTTTTTAAGTTAGGATATTGATTTGTTGAGTCAATTTTTAATATCATCATGAATTTCTTAACAATGATAACTATCTTGAATAGAATATTTTGATTTTTTCATTCTACCAATTAAATTCATTTTATTTACCTCGCTCTCGAAAAGAAAAATATGAGAGAATCAGATAATTTTTAAGAATATTCACACTTTGTGATATTCTTTTAGGGATTTGCTTAAGATATAAAGGAGAAAAAGAGGAAGGTTGCGTATAATAAATTTTTGTGATTTGATTCAATTTTTCGAGTCCTACGCATAACGATAATTTAGAGTTGAATGATTGAAGTCTCATTTAGATTTAGTCAAAGAGATTGAAGCAAAGTTATCAATTCAACCATTCGAATGATCTTTTCTAAGATTGACCTCTTTTTCAAATAAATTGAACTTCGATACCGCATTCATCAAAAAGATATGACCTGCACCGAGCTACTTTTTTTAATTATAAAGAATAATAATTGAAATGACTTGAGCTAATTATCAGATATCAACCTAATTATTAGATGAGATGAACTGAAATAAATTGAGCTAATAAATAAACAGATCAATAATCAGCTCAAATTTAAATGAATTGGATGGATTATTTTTTCATGAACTAATTTTACCGCCGGTATGGCGAAGTATGTGTTACATCACGACTTCAATAAAAACAAAATTAAGAATTATTTATATCAATTGGCCACTTGTCCTATATATGTTTATCCTAATTAGTTGATTACCAAACTATTCTCAACTAATGTTGAAGGCCACTTTTTTTTTTGGGTCATTTATTAAATTTTTTTTATTGACCTATCATGCACCAAAATTCCACATTATTGGACCACATAAGAAGCTCACCTAATCAAAGTGGGGAAAGTTTGTGTGAATATAGGGTGTAGCTTTTTATTTTTTAAAATAACATTGAGAAAATGACCATTTTCTATGAATTATTTATCGATTTCTTATATTATATTTTAGCGATCTTCGTTAAAAAAGACGAGTACTGTATAGATAGTGATTGTGGGATCAATCATTTGAGCCATAATCATAGTGTATAAAAATTTACAAGTTTAATTGCTTTGAAATCAACTTCAAGCTAACATGATTGAAATTATAAAAAAACGTGTTTGAAGTTTAGCAACAAGATTGCGACATTCTTCCTTGAGTTTGAAAGCAAACTTTTGATATTTTTTGCTGAAGTTTCGCTTATCAAGGCCAAACATATTAAGCCAAACTTCAAACATGTATGTCTGAAGCTTCAGACATATATGTTTGAAACTCAAAGTAATTTTTAAAAAATTTGAATTATCAATATTCATCTTTGTTAATAATTTCAAGCTTTTTCACTCAATTTTTTAAACTCGTAACTAGGATGATTTTAGTGCTAAAAATCTTTAATTGGCTACATATGCAATTTATTTTAAAATGTGGTTGCACCTTAAATGGTGCTATGCAAATGTGCTATGTAAAAAAGATTATAAATTTAAAATAATATTTGTAATGAATCATAAAGTCGCAATCTCCTTGAATAAAGGTAATTTACAAAAATGACCTTGGAAGCTGGTGTTTTTGAATTTTCTCTCCCGCTTGCTTTATGGGCAAAACTGTAAGTTTAAATTTTTTGCTCTATGGGCAAAACTTTTAACTTCTAATCTTGAAGATTTAGTCATGAAGTAAGCCAGAGTTAAAAGTTCAAGAGCATGCATTTTCAAGGTCATTGAGTGTAAAATTCTGGTGTAAAAAAAATGTTAATGGGCTCTGAAAAGGTGTCCAATGGGCTATTGTCTTCAGGCCCAACTAATTAGTTCTAAGGCTTGTAGGTTTAGACCAGTTCTCTCCCTTTGTTGAATCTTGGACTCTTTTCAAGAAAGGAAGGGCCCAAAACATAACCCAACTTCTAGCCCATTAATGCTACTTTGGGTCACAGCTCGATTTCAATCGTGGCCCTAAACGGTTCAACCCGTTAATCTTTTCGTTCCATTTATGCGGCGATTAGTGTAGGCTTAGTCCAATAAGTCCCGTAGCAGAAGTGCCCGTTAGAGTTTCAATATTTGTAGCTAGATCTCCCGCTCTAACCCATATATGAGACACCTTTTTATCCTCTCACATACACAACCATATGGTTATTTCGAGAGAGAATGTTTGTGAATAAATTTTATTTAATGTGAATTTAAATTAATCAAATTTTAAAACAAAAATCGAATACTAGTGAAAAAAAAAAAGAGGACAGGTATTACAATGTTTAATTAGTCAAAGTACAATGCAGGCTGACTTATTTATATTTTAAAAAAATACTTATTGAGATTGGGAAGCACATCGTAAAAAGTGATGAATTAATCTGCATTAAATAAATGCACGTGTTGTGTTTTAAATGAATTTTTTATTATTTCATATTATAAGAATTTTATCGATTACCACTCTAATATTGCTCGTATAGTTTCTTGTCCTTCATCGTATGTTTCTAGTTGTTACTTGTTTATCATTTTGTATTTTGCTGTTTTGTAATTTGTGACGGGTATTAATTGTTGTTTCGATATTATATGTTGTCTCCTGTGCTGCTATTATTTTATGAGTCTGTTTTTCTTAAAGTCGAGAGTCTATCGGAAACAACTTTTATACTTCTGAAATAGTGATAAGGTATGCGTACATTCTACCTTCCTACCCAGAGCCCACTTAGTGAGATGAATACTGAATTTCTATTATAAATAATATTATATATAATAATGAATAACTATTTAAAATATTTAAAAATATAAAAAATTTAAGTGTTACTCTCGAAATTCGAACGATTTTCGTTTATGAAACGTAGGGAATACCTGTCTCAAGATAATTAGAGGAACACTTTTTATTTTGATCAATGCAAATTTGTCGTTGCTCCATATATTATATTTCCTTTCCATACTGATTCCCAAAAATAATATTGAAAAACATCAAACTTTTGTGTTCTTTTATGTGCTTAATTATAAAATATTTCACATAGAAAAAATTAAATTTTGCGTAATATATAAATAGACATTTAAATTTAATTTCAGTTGGCAAGTGATTACGTTAATTTTGAAAGTACACATTCAGACATCTTAACTTGATTTCAACGGACTACTAAACACTTCAACTCATTTCTACTGTGTCTCGTTGATACCCGATGTTATCATAACACATAAATTATGGAGGCAAATATGTGTCCTTGTGTTTTTGAGGCAATTCAAGTTTTTTCTTTTTGGACTCGTTATTTTCCAACTCTTTCTTTTGATGACTTTCAATTTTTTTCACCATTTGGCTAATGTTATGAAAACATGTTTCTATTTACTATCTAATTCAAATTTGGTTTAGTAATAAGAGTGTAACATGATTTATGAGTTAGACGCAGTTTACATAATTGAACTTTGTCGCACAGAAAAAACTTAGTATTTAAGTGATGACGAATAAAAAGGGGCCAAACAGGCTTAACATACGAGAAAATACATGAAAATTTAGCCTTCTTGCAAAAAAATAAATTACTAGGATAGCTATAAAAAGAGTGCATAACATGTTTTCCTTTACTAACCAATCCAAATTATTGATCAATAATTCAAATTTGGTCCAGCGAAGTGTTCGGTACTCATTTTGAGACTCTTTCCATTTTTAGGGCTCGGACTCGAGACTTCTGGTTAAGTTACTACTGGCCAATTTCTTGATGAAAACTAAGCTCTTCTTGCAAACGAGTACTTGCAAAGAGTAGCCATGCATTTCCCCATGGTCCAAGGCACTTGTTTCCCACGCGGTGTCTGATACTCGCATTAGTGTTCTGGCTATCTCAGATTCCTCAACTGCATGAACCACTTTGAGACCTTTGGTTAAGTTACAAGTAGTCAATTTTTGATGGGAACTAAGCTCATCTTGTAACCAAGTCACTTGTTTCTCACGCGGTGTTCGGTATTCGCTTTAGTGTTGTGGCTATCTCAGATCCACAGGCTGCACGAACTCGAGACCTTTGGTTAAATTACAAATAGTCAATTTCTTGATGGAAACTAAGCTCTTCTTGTAAACAAGAACTTGCAAAGAGTAGCCATTTCCCAATGGTCCAAGACACTCAACAATCTCTTGTGTTCTTGGATCAATCATTGCAAGTTTTGAACTTGTAGTTTCAAGAAAAATTTCCCCATTGACACCATATCCAATTGGTCTCTTAACAATCAAAGTGGATTCAAGAACCAATTTTTTGGTCCAAACTCTAAACTTTTCCATCACCCAAATCTCAATACATGTTTTGCTCTGAACAAGAAAATGAAACAACATAGAAACAGAACCATCATACAAACCAAGTGTTCCTACATTTGAATTGAACACATCTGGTGTTTGTATCACTTGAAATTCTTCATTTCTAAAATCAAATGCAAGAATTTCGCAGCGTCGTTCACCGTTGATTTTCTTCCAGTAATAAAATCCATCAAGATATGAATCAAAATATGACATAATTATATGACTACTCAAAAATGTATTGTCCTCAAAATGCCTCCAAGAATCAGTACTTAGTGAATAAACTGAAACAACAGCTGATGCACTTCTTGTAAATGTTTCTTCTTTCCAAAAATAATCCCTTATCCAGACAACTTTGTAATCTTTACTCGAAGGGTCCATTCCAAATCCAAAATGATGAGCATAAGACCTCGGACTCTTCAAAAATGTCGACGGGTGCATGTCAACACCTCCAGAAGTAGCGCATTTTCGAAGGATTTGACACGGGTGCGGCAGTGTTTCTGGAGAGTCCGAGCAACATAGGCTGACATCTGTATTGCTCGGACTCTTCAAAAATGTCAACGGGCGAGTGTCGGAACCTCCGGAAGCAGCACATTTATGGAGGATATGACATGTGTGTGACGATATTTCCGGAGAGTCCGAGCAACATGGCCTGAAATTTTTGTTGCTCGGACTCTTCAAACACGTTGACGGTTGCATGTCGGGACCTTCAAAAGCAGCGCGTTTTTGGAGGATCCGACACGGGCGCTGCAACATTTCCGAAGAGTCCGAGCAACATGGTCTGAAATCATTGTTGCTCTCGCACTTCAAAAATGTCGACAGGTGCGTGCCGGAACCTTCGGAAGCAACGCATTTATGAAGAATCCGACACAAGTGCTGCAACATTTTCGGAGAGTCCGAGCAACACAACCTACTAAAACAAGGATAAATAGGTGGACTAGGTACTTTTATTTTCTTGATTTCCTCTGTTGCAGGGTTCCACAGGGCCATTTCATTCTTATCAAGATTGTGCACAAAGAAAAGTCCATTCAATGGGCCAATCAATGGCTTTAAAGAAGTAGATTTGTGCAAGTAAGAATCTTGAAGCAAAGGGTATTCATCAATTGAGATAGACAATTGTTTTGTGTCCAAGAAATAAAGATGAACAAATGGAATTGCAAGATTTGTTTTATGACAAAAGTGTTTGATAATAAAATTTGGAGTTTGAATAAGTATGTACCAGAATTTGCAGACAGATTTGAGTGTCAATAGAGATTTCACAGGCAAAATTGAGAAAATCTCCATGATTATGTCTTCTGGAAGTTGATCAAAACTTGAAAAAGACCCCTCCATTTTGAAAGAAATCAGAGAAAATGAACTGTCTTATTGTGACCTCACAGATTGCTGAAAATCTTCTATTATATGTTCAACAGAAGACAACGGATTCAAGATTTGAACTTTATAAGTTCGAGATCAGAATTCTATTGTGTTTACTAGATTCGAAATCTCTTATATGTACTTATTTAATGAACTTGTTAACATACATATAGGCCGGTCAGGATTAAAGCTATTGTGTTCGGATGAACTCATAACTTTTTTAAAAAAAAATAATTGTGCTATCTAGGCTAGCTTGTACACACCTCGACTAATTACATGAGGTATCTGCCACCTGCTGTGCACAGATTGATTAATTTCATGGACTGTTCTTATGCTTTTTTTTTTTCACCGAGTTTGGACCAAGTACTTGATACCTGATACGTCTTAACACTCACTTTTTTCACCAACTCAATTTAATTATAATAAATTTATATAATTTGAAGTAAATACGAAATAGGTACAAATTTTCTTTGGGCCAACCACATAATTCATCTTCCCAACTACCAAAAAAAAAAATCAAGAAACATGCCTTAGTGATACTCTTTAAATATTTTTAAACATACCAACATGTCAAATTTAAAATGTTTGTTTGGTTGGAATTGTCAAGATGACTGGAAAAGCATTAAATGCCTTTGTATTATTAAAGGGTGATTCGCATATATAGGATCTTCGAGTGTTACCATTTAAATTTGACCATAAATTTTGACGAATTTTCAAAATCTTTCATTATTCGATATATATGTCGGTGAAAATAGAAAATATCCAACGAATATTTAGAGGTGCAAGCAACCTAGCCATCACTTTGCCAAAAAAAAGAAAAAAGGTCAAAATGTGTAGGCACTAAAACTTTAAATGATTCTTAATATTAATTAAATTATTCCCTTTCATGAGATTTCAAATATGTCAAAAATAAAAAAAATTATGACAGATTCTTTTTGTTTTAGTCAATGAAACAGATTATGATTGATTTCACCAATAAAATAAAGTCAAATGGGTATCTATTTTTGGTTGCTTGATCTTGTGCTATTGGCCCGAGCGGCAGCACAAAGCCTAGGTAACTCTATCCACCAGGTCATAAGTAGATCGGAAAAAATTACCTAAAAAAAAAAAATCCTTTGCCTATTTCACCAAACAAATGCTTTGCCCACCAGTTCAGCAACGTAGAGACTAGGTAACTTTATTCACCAGAACATAGATAGGTCGGAAGAAATTATCTAGTATTTTTTTTTGTTTTGCCTATTTCACCGGACAAATGCTATTGCCCACTACAACAAAGAATGGATAACTCTATCTACCAAAATACAGGTAGATCGGAAAAAATCACCTAGTATTTTTTTTCTCGTTATTTCACCGAACAAATGCTATTGCCCATTGATATGGCAGCATAGAGACTGGGCAACTCTATCCACCGGAACATAGGTAGACCGAGAGAAATCACCCTCTTTTTTTCCCGGGCAAATGCTATTGCCCACCAATACGGCAGCATAGAGATTGAGCAACTCTATCCACCAGGACATAGATGGATTAGAAGAAATCATCTAGTTTTTCTTTTTTCTTTTTTTGCTTTCGTTGGAATTTGAACTTGTGAAGACAACCTTGTTACAAGAATTGTCCTTCATCCTGTCTCTCTTTCATTCAAGCATTTCAATTTCCTCTATCAGAAAGTTCAGTTAAAAGGAATGGAAATGTAAATAATAGTTACTAAGTGCAGTTTCTACCAGATTGATTCTTTTTAAATCCAAATATGCACAAGTTTGCTCAACATACAACGACGACGACGACAACATCAAGTAGGGTCTGGGGAGGATAGGATAGAATGTACGCAGATCTTATTCCTACCTTTGTAGAGTATAGAGGTTATTTCCGAATAGACCTTCCGCTCGACAGACAAGAAAAGAATTTGAAGCATTCAGGCAAGAAAATGTAACAGCAAAACAGCAAGATACAAAGTAAGTGAAGAAACAGATAATAATACACACAAGAAAAAGAAACAACACAAGTACTAGATAATAATCTACTAATAAGGAGAAGCGTAGAGGAGGCTATCCCCCTACATTTCTCACACAAAGTGCGACAACATTCTCCTACCTTCTAACCTTCTAGCCTAATCCACCCACACAAAGTTCGACAACACTTTGCATAAACCATGCGACCTACTATAGAATAACAGAATAACCACCCTGCAAAGGCAAATAACAACCGTAAAATACTTTGTGGAAGTTGCCATTTGAAAACTGTATAGACAAATCAGGGAATGATGTGGTATAGAAACTACAAATTCCTGCTCCGTCGTCCAGCTAGGAGCGGATCTACTCTTAAGTGATGAATTCCACAGAACGCAGTAGCTTTTAAAATCCTGCATATATGTGTGTATAGATTATCTATCCAGAATTCAATAAGCAAAAAATTTAAAATTCTGGATCTGCCACTGTAGTCCATCCAACTTGCAGAATACTCCATATTCTCTCCCTTTTTTTCTCAAACTGGATAAGTCATTCATGCCACCCTAAAAATATCTGGAAGAGAACAAAAACTCTTCCAGCTTGGTCATATTTCTGAAATGAACTTGTGGAGGTTCCTCAACAAGCTAAGTTTTCACCAAAGAAAACGAAATCGTGACAGATATGTAGGGAGCATAAAATTACAGGCAACCTACGGCTAAGAAATGAAATAAAAGTAAACCGAATGACCAACATTAGATCAGGCCATAAGACTCGACAGAAGGAAAGGGGAGGGGGTTATAGAGATCGAAGAAATTTGGGATTAACGGTGAGGAAGACTAACAACATCAACAACAGTCTGCCTTAGTTCCAAACAAGTTGGGGTTGGTTATATGAATCATCACTGACCATGCTACGCCATTTAAACACATCTCATGCCAATATTAACACTGAAGAGGACTAAGAGCCACATAAATTACTGATAACGGAAGATATACTGGATATATAGGAAGAAAACGAATAGTGATCTAGGAAATACACGGCATACCAAGCAAAGACTTGTATGACTTTAGTTAATTGCTTAAAACATTAACTAAAGGCAGACATGTGAGCAACAAAGAATTTGGTAAGGGAGCTTACAACAAATAGATGATTCACGTTCTTTTAATACGTCCTCTCTAGCCAGAGCTTCTCTTTCTTGAAATAACAATCAAATACAAATGCCTCCCCAAAAACCAATCCGTACAGCAACATCCCAATAGGAGTCTTATACATAGTCCTATACACCCATAAGGCATAGTCCAGAAGTTGAAAAGACAATAAAAAGCACCTTATCTTAACACTGTATTGCAAAAAGTTCCTTGAATGGAAAAGTGAATTGGTGTCGTCATTTAGAAAGAAACCAATACCAAAGAGAACTCAACTGGCAGGGAAGGGCCAATTTACCTAATTTAGGTATACGTTGAATTCTGAGCATCTCAAAACATTTGACATGATTCTACAACTACAACTACTTCTTCCGTTTCAATTTGTTTGTCTTAGTTTGACTCGGAATGGAGTTTAAGAAAATACATAAGACTTTTGAATCTTGTGGTCTTAGACTAAAGATGTGTATAATGTATCAAAATGCTCGTAGAATCTAGTGAATCTAAATATGCCGTGTAGGATTTGGGTGTCAAGAGTTATATAAACATAGAAAATGACACTCTTTTTTAAAACAGACTAAAAACAAAAGTAAGACAAACAAATTGAAATGGAAGGCGGTCTTTGTCGTTGATTGACATAGTTTTACATTATATTTTTCAATTTATTGCAGTTTGTTTATTTTTATGGTATTTTTTTCTTTACATTGTAAATTTCTTACTGTTCTTCATTTTACTCTCATTCTTCACTAAAGCACCACTTTAATTGACTTTACAGTTAAAGATCCATACATCTTGGTGCTTTTGTACGCTTTTCACCTTTGAAAACACTAGTACCTACTAATATCAAGATAAATTTGTAAATTTTAGTGTTGGACCATATATGTCTCCTGAAATGGTGTAAGAGGAAGAGTAAATAACTAGATATATCTATCTGCGCTGTTTTGCCGAACTTCGGTCTGGCTAAAAAGATAATACCTCTTCTTTGCCTTCAACCTATCCCTCCCTTTTAACAAGCATGAGTAAGATCAGAAGTACATAGCCGAGAGCAAAACCAGGGGAATATGTCGTTACAGTCATTGATATAAGATATTATGTCTAGTAAGTTCAACGAGTACAAGAAATGCAAGGCTATTCTGAATTGGCCGAGCAAGTTGTTTTCTAGAAGGATTTTATTACACTTTAAATTGAAGTAGTTAATTCAGTGTAAAGTCATGTTTGTATGTTGTTACTTGTTAGGGGTCGTTTGGTAGGATATATTAGAGAAAATAATACATCTATTAGCCTTGGTATTATTTAATACCTTGTTTGGTAGTCTTTTCAACATATGTATAATATGTATAACTAATACATAGCAACCCGGGTATTAGCAATACCAAAGTTACTAATACATGGATAGGCATGGTTAAAGACAGAACTGTCCTTGAATACACCAAATAAAAGTATCAAACAATGGATAAGAAATAATCCCAACATAACTAATCTCAGCACAATTAATCTACGCATTACTAATACGTCTTATTCGGTACTATTCTAATACATCCTACCAAACAACCCCTTAGTGATATGTGATTCTTCCTACAGCCTATAGTTTTAGGTTTTCTGGCATCATCTGGAATTTTCAACATGCCATAATTTAGATGCTGCAAATTAAGCCTAATCGGCAACTTTGACTGGCTGAGAAGCTATCAAATGGCATGATTTTCAAGACAATACCCCTATATATACGTGCAGAAAAAATAAGCCGGGTATTTAAGTGGAGAAGGATAGAGGGCTGGCCATTATCCCCGGGTTCCAAAAAGTGCAGTTGGTCCTGAGGTTGGCCCCTGACTGATTTCTCAAACATAAAAAAAATGCATGTAAATATACATACATTATAGACACACACACACACCACTCTAATAAAACTCCACTACCAGTACAGCAAACAACAGGTCTGATTTTCCAGATTAATTCTCTGCAAGCTTCCAGTAATGAAGCATATGCATCTTTAGTGTATTAGGCAGAAATGCATCTCGCTATTACAGTCCTCTCCCGCTCTCCGTTTTTGTTTACATGCTTCATCTTTTATTCTCTGTTAACCTCAGCAGCTATATCGGTATTTCAAGAATGTAGATATACACAACGCCTCCCAAAAAAAAAAAAAAAAAAAAAAGAGAAAGGGAGGAGGGGGGAGGTGAAGCAACAACAAGGATTATATGATGAAATAAAATAAAAAATCGACTTCATGCATTTATAACACGGAAGTTTCCTTACAAAAAGAAACAAATTAGGGAGATAAAGGATTGAGGAAAACTAGTAACAACAGTAAGCAGTGCACATCAATGCACGAACTAGTAACAACAAGTATAGAACAAATGCAAACGATATGTTTACTTTAACTGAAAGAAGAAGATGAGTCCAAAATTTGATGAAGGACAAAATTTATCATAAAGAACAGTGTTGTACCAATATAACAAAAAAGAATCAACCACTAAGGATAATGTACCTCCTTGCTCTCTCGAGATGAGGAAAATTTGAACTCCACTGCAGGGAAAAATTGTTCAAAATCTATTCATATTCAAACTGAACATCTACATGCAAATACTTCCTCATAAGCCTTACGATAAAAGATGTGAAGTTGGCTAACGTATGGCATTCTTCGTGTGTTTTGGTTTCTGAAACAACCCCGTAGATTACCAACTTCCTCAGGTTAGGGCACCTTTCCAATAGTCCTGCTACCCAATGTGAGAACAGGTCGCTAATGACCGTCCATCCAAGCTCCAAGACGACCACATTTTCCAATTGAAAAGAATCTTGCGATCCATAATGAAGTGCTGTCTCTCTTAGTTCATAGCTCAACGATAGATGACTTAATTGAGGAAAGCACGCGGAGATCGTCTCGATATCCACAGCCTCATCATCATCGTCGAATACAACTCCCCATAGCCTTAGTCTTCTCAGCTTTGATGATTTTGCTATCATATGATGGAACTTGGACCACATGATTGTGAAATTACTGACATCCACAATCTCGAGATTTTCAGCACTCTCGCCAATATCAAGATGGATGACACTAACATCATCGATCTTAAGCAGTCTCAATGAACCCTTGCTGACAAGCTCAAAGACCTCAAGTGTACAATCCTTCAAATGCAGCTTCTCAAGACTATCCGCTTCCAGAATGATTTTATCCAAACTAATGGCTTCAACATAGATATCTTTCAAAGAGTTACTAGTCAGCTCCATCGTTGCCTGTGGATCAGACATAACAATGTCTATACTAACCAGACTCAAGACCTCAACTTTTGGGCAGGCTGTGAGGAAAAGGCTCAGGTCTAAAGCTGATATGCTGACATAACTTAGTGAAAGAGACCTCAAGCAAGGGAACTTTTGGTAACTAGGTTCAACACCCGTGATTGTATTGTGTGCAAGAGCCAACACTTCTAGCCTCTGGCGACCACATTTTTCGAGTATATTAATGTTTGGGGTAGTCCTGACATTGTAATGTAACTGGCGTAACGTTTCTCTGGTATACATTAGCCAAGCTATCACTGGAGCAGCAGAGAACTCATCAACATCATCCATGATGATTGAAAGGCAATGCAGTCCATTAGTCTGGAAAATCGTCTGAGTTACGATTATCTCAAGTCTGCTCCTTGTGAGCTCATGATAAACCGGCCAGTCATTCGAGCTAAAGGTGAGTGTATGAAGATGATTCCTCCAAGCCTCTCGCCACTTCCGACAAGTAGAAGATGCAATCACAACATCTCGCGCGGCTCCAAGCCGGGACAAAATGTTCCCAATGACCTCAACAGGAAGGTACTCCATACCCTCGAATACAACAACAAATTCAAAAAGGGCCCCTAGAAAACAATGCTATAGTCCAAGCAATCAATCATGAAGAACCAGAAGGGCACATCAGTACTCAATGATTTTAATACTTTTCACACTAATGTGATGATAGGATCATCTCCATAATATAACGAGTTTACAGGCAATACACGTCAATAACCAAAGGAAGGGAAAGAATGAAAAGGAATCATCATGGTATGCTTAGATGGAGAGGGCTAATGGCATGTTATGAAATTGCAGCTCCAGGGCATGTGATAGATTTACTAATAGACTAATTTCGGACAAAACTTAATAAGACGAAAGATTGGTCAGGCTTTATGTTGAAATGAAATCTGTCCACCTAAAAGGAATATCAATTGTTACCGAAAGGCAAAGGTGCCTGCTCTGGAAGATTCCATCTCTGATCATCTTCTGTCTCAAATATCTGTGGCATGTTGAATGAATTTCTGTGCCCCATAGTACGAGAATGTCAGCAATAAATTTATCTCGAGAATGTCAGCAATAAATTTATCTCTCCGCGAGAAAAAAGCTGCATTAAAATAACAGGAGTCACTTCACAGAAAACATGATGAAATTGTTTTGCACTTTTGGTTTCACCTCGTCATGTTCTTTTTCTTTGTACAGGAAGAAGGTATAAACAGTTACTGGTGACACATAATTTGACCATTCAGCATTTCAGCTATACACCACAAAATGACACATCAAAGATCCACATTAACCTACCATGACTAAAAATATCTACGTGGAAGCTAATTTTACAAATACCTTAAAGAAGCACCTCTCTCTCTCTCTCTCTCTCTTTTAGTATACAAAGTAACATACTGGAGACGTATTGTCGTTCTTCCCTAATCTTCAGAACCCCAACAAGAATTGTATAGAATTGTTGCAGATATTTACTGATAACAGATACAAGCCAACATAGAGAAAAAAATCATATCAAAAGTAATTTTATGGAAAGTCAGGGAATAGCTTGGGATTTCACAAATCAAAACAAAACAGGAAGCTTGATTCAAAATTGTCAAGCCACAATTAAATCTCACAGATGTAAAACTTCCGTATCAGCATGCAGGACTTATAATCTTAATGGGCACAAGACATAGACTACTTGATATGGCCAATCTGCTGCAGATGACTGTTACTATATGCTAAAACCTTTTTTTCCTTTTGATAGTTTATGTTAAACAGCCTCCCTACCCCTTAAAGGTAGGGGCAAGGTCTGCGCCCCTCCCCAAACCACACTTGTGGGAATATACTGGGTATGATGTTGTTGTTGATAGTTTATGTTAAAAGTCCAGAAATAACATTGTTATCTGTTGAATACATCCAGTTTTATGGCATGAAATATTAATTTTTATTTTGTGGTTAGTAATCCAAAACATTAGGACAATTCCCCTTCTTTTTGGAATGGTGACAGTAAAACATTAGGACACTTCCTCAGCCAAAATATTCCTTCTTGTATTCCATAATTTCCTTGTTTCATATTAACCCATATACCTGGGTAAAGAGTCCTTACATGGTTAAGGTTCTCTTTACTTGTTCCCTTTTACATGGTAAGCCTCTATAAACTTGATTAACACATAAGCAAGCAGATTCTTTACGCTAATTGTCTGGTCAAAATTTTTCCTTCTTTTTTAGAAGTTACTATTTTTCTCTCTGATGACCCTTCTGGTGGCACCACATCTTTTCCGGTGGCATCATCTCTTCAGACCCCCATTCTAGTCATTCTTCTAGCAACTTCCAAGTAAAATGTTCTCTAAACTTTTCTCGCCTTTTTCTTCATAGTTCCTTTATTTATTAAGTAGAGTATTTTTATTACACAAATGGCTTTGGAGATTCAGCCAATTGAAAAGATCATTTAAGTGAAATATGGGCTCCTAAACCCTTGGATTACCAAACAACTTCAGCAACATGGTTCTTACAGCATCTGGAAACATATTAGGGCACACTGGAACTCCTTTAAATCTTACACTTCTACGCATATTGGCAATGGCAGGAAGACAAAATTCTGGAAAGATGTGTGGCTCGGTCAAATGTCACTAAAGGAGTAATACCCAATTCTCATTTGTATCTCTCAGAATCAGGATGCTGCCACCTCAGGTTGCCAGTCAGAACAGGGATGGAACTTGAATCTTAGACGAGCCATCAACGATTGGGAGCTGAAGAGTGTCTCATTTTTGCTTCACCAGTTGCAGAGTCGCACTATCCTACAGTCCAAACCTGGCTCCTTACTGTGGAAAGGAGATTCAAAAGGAAGATTCACTATTAAAGGATGTTACCAGTTCTTAAGGAACTCTATTGCCACTCCCAATTGGGCATGGAAATGTATTTGGAGAAAAAAGTCCCACTGAAAGTGGAGTGCTTCACATGGCTGGTGACTCACGAACAGTGGTCAACTCAAGATAACCTTCGGAGAAGAGGAGTGATCATTTGTAGTAGATGTGCACTGTTTGAGAGGCACAGTGAGGATGCCAATATCTTTTTATTCACTGCGCATTCACTAGACAGATCTGGGACTTTGTTCTGAACATTGTCAGGGTTAACCAGACAATGCCAAGGACGACAAAAGAACTGCTCCAATGCTGTTACTCAAAAGGTCTGGGTAAGACAGATGAAAACATGGAATACTCTCCCTTCAGCAGTATGGTTGACCATTTGGAAGGAAAGGAATGTAAGGATTTTGAAAGAAAATCAGAATATGTAGTTAGTACGTATAGAGACGGCTGGGGAAGACTATCCATTTATGCACTATATGGATTGTCTACCTTGCAAGGAGAGAGAAGTGCTTTTAAGGGAGAAAGATCGCATTCTCATGTTAAATCTAGATATATACAAAATATAATTACATGACGGTGATGAACTTTCAAAACAGCATGTCAACTGTTATGGACGAACTAGATTCCCTGAATTTTTATACTCGCTTGGTAGTGGTTAGTAATAACAATACTGTACTTTTTTTTATCGTTTAAAAGGTGTTGTATTAAATGTCCAGCAACCAGAAGGTGTTGTGGGGAATTTACAAGGGGTAGCTCCATTACATATTGTGTAATGAGGTCAAAAAATTCATTAATGGCCTCTACAACATTTTCAATTGCCACGTTACACAAGAAAACAGTAGGGACCCAAGATCTGTCTCTGCCAGCAGTTTAACAACTGCACCTATTTGCAGTAATTGAGTAAAGAAGTACATCCCATCCTAGACATGCAGGGATTCTAGCAGCTAATTGAGGATAAATTTCTTTTTGTGTATGTTATAAGCATTTTCTTTCACAATACAATTACCAGCAACTTCCGGAGGAAAGATCCCAATGCCACTTTCTTTCTAGTGATTGTTTACTTGTTCAAATACTACTCTGCCAACACTATTCAGGTGATTGATTACTATTTCTTTGATTCTTTTAGTATTTTTCTTTTGAATTAACAGACTCACGTTATTTCACCACCTTGAGCAGAAAGTGAAGAGAATTATGTCATTTTATGTCAATAAATCTAGGTTAATACAGTGAAACATTCTTCATGATTGTATCATAATTAAGAATACTCGGAATTATAAACTTCATTTAGTTTGAATTTTCTTGATTTCATTCATATGTGTTCTCAACACTTAATAAATATTTTTTTCTTTCTTTTACTTTTCTATTTTCACACTTCAAAAGTTGAAAACTCGCAGAGGAACCTCGACAAATAATTAGAAGTATACATACAATATAGAATTTCTTTTCTTTACCGCAAAGATCCAAAAGAACTATAGAAATAAATAAAAAGCAGAACTTTCTAGGAGGAAGGTTACTCCTTTATATAAAATAATTCCCAAAAAAAAAAAAAAAACTTGCATGTCAAAACAAATTGCTATCTATTCCATAATAATTTAAAGCCTCGACTGACATACATTGCAGGGAAGGATTCCTTTCAGTGGTGTACTTTATGGAGAAAGGCTTCCAAGAGCAAGTAGATATTTACTTTTCAAGTACATTCCTTGTGTTGTTATCATACTAGCTACCATTTGTATCACTCTCTGTCGCCTGTGCATATGGTTATGCTCTTAAGCGATAGGACTATAATACCCGGGACAATGATTGAAAAGATAAAGAAAGATTTTCTTTGATTTTTGAAAGGTAGAGAATAAAGGAAGCTCTAGGTCTCCAACTGGACTATTGTGGTCTAGATTAGCATCAAGATAGAATTTTCTCTTTCTTGTCCTTAGAGTTATTCTTGGCCCCTTCACGGAAAAAGTTAAGAACCTAAAAGACAATTATTATGGTTCAACTTTAATTCGGTTAATTAGTTGACCATTTTCGATGTCTAACACAAGTATTCAAGTTGAAGATGTCATCCGCCTCCTCCTTTTCGGAGTATTCTACTTGAAAAGAAGTTAATTTTTTCACAAATACAATACTTGCAAACTGAATCCCCTTCACAATAGCACTTATGCAACAAACGTTAGCTATACTCCTTCCATTTTCCGTTCTAGTTACATTATATCTTCCTACCAACTAATGCATAAAAACTACTTAAACGGTAATCTTAACTTTGCAACTTCAAATGGGTTTGGTGACAAGAGGAATGTCTTACATTTATACATCTCCGCAGTGAGATAGTATAATGGTTAATGGAGTTTCATTTGAACTTCTTCAGGAATAGCAAAGGATGTTCACACAGATCATTTATCCCCATTACTTCTCTGCTTTGCCATGGAGAGGATCAATAACCCGCAGGAAAAGCAATAAATGGAGCATGTCTGAATGGTCTTATGATAAAAGCTATCAGTAAACAATAGATTGAAATATCAGATCCAATATAGGCAGATGATACTAATTTTCTATAATCCTCAACTAAGACAAACCTGTTCGCCTTTCAAGACCTTGACATAGTTTGTGGTAGTGTATTGACTCTGAAGCGGTACAACAAAATCGGAGTTCAAACCTATGGGAGGTGCATAATAACCACTCATCTAACTACAACCAAGGGGGTGATTGCACATGAGTTCCTTACACACTGCCAGGATCTCCCCGTAGGAGGCAAATTCAAGGAGGAAGAGCTTTGGCTACTACAGTTCCAGAGAGTATTGAAAGGATGGAAAAAAAGTACATGCCAAAAGGAGTGAGAAGTATTTGACGAAGAGTACTCTTAACTACATTTTCATAATCTAGCATTGGTGCCTAAAAAAACTGAACCCTATGAGGGTAAATGAATGAGATAGGAAATTTCACATGGTGAGTTGGGAGAGCTGGATAAAGACAGAGGCCATATATGAACAGAAGAGCCTCGGTAGGAATGGAAGCCTTAGCATCTAGGAATAAACTGTGTTTAACTGAGCCAATCAAGGGGTGGTTGCACATGAGTTCCCTACAAACTGCCTGTATCTTCCCCTAGGAGGCAAATTCAAGGAGGGACAGCTTTGGCTACTACAGTTCGAGAGAGTATTGAAAGATAGAAAAAATGTACATGTCAAAAGGAGGGAAAATTATTTGACAAAGAGAACTCTATCTACATTTTCATATTCTAGCACCGGTGACTTAAAAAATGAAAACCTTATGAGGTTAATGAATGAGATAGGAAATTCACCTGGTGAGTTGAGAGAGCTGGAGAGAGACAGAGCCCCTATACGAACAGAAGAGCCTCAGTAGGAACGAAAGCCTTAGAATCTGGGAATAAACTGTGTTCAACTGAGCCCTTTTGGGATGGTTATGGGAGTTAAAATTGATGAGTATTATATATGGAGGGAACTGCTCAATAAAATGTATAGACGCATACATCTCTCAAAGAGGCGACTCACTCTTATCAAACAAGCTAATGGAAAAGATCATGAAAAGAGAGGATTTCATGAAGTTTATAGGAATCTCTTTTAGGAGCGAAAACTGTACACCATGTTGGCTCGGTATCTGGTGAGCTGTATTATTCTAACAGCTGAATTTCTCATCTCTTTTCAATCACAACTGCAAAGAAAGCCATAGTTGTGGAGATTCTTAATGCGAAAGGAGGGCAGATGGCACCAGACATACATTTTAGACAAGTATACAATACTAAAAATTGACAATGTGGAAAGGTTTCCTCGCAACTGTACAAGATTTTCACAATTAGGGCGATGAGATGGTCCGGATGGTGACCTTCCCAAATTATTCTCCAAGAAGTCTCATCATAATCTCCTGCTTGAGATGGTGAAGTAAAATCATTTGGGCGTCAATTGGAACCATTCAAAAAATGGCATTTTTCACATGAAAAAAATGCATTATTATCAATTTGTGGAAGTATTGTTATAAAGGCAACAATATCATTGAATTATACAGCATTATCCATTTCAAAACAATATACTAAAGTATGAAGACCTCAGTGGTAATGAGATGTGAATCACTTCTAAACTCATTAAAACTTCATGCTGCTTTCACGCTCAAGATTAACCCAGAGAAATCAGAAAACAAAGCCAACACATGGACGGCTAACAAGTTTTCTGAATATATGAGCCCAAAGAACAAATTGTCACTAAGCAAGCTAATGATAGTAATGATACACCTATTGCACATAATTTGCCCAAAATTGATGCAATCATGATAATTTCTTTCTCAATATCAAGTTAGTAAGGATTAGAAA
Organism: Datura wrightii; assembly: GCA_035772735.1. Taxonomy (NCBI): domain Eukaryota; kingdom Viridiplantae; phylum Streptophyta; class Magnoliopsida; order Solanales; family Solanaceae; genus Datura; species Datura wrightii. The sequence continues at coordinate 199,536,988 of JASDFA010000018.1, read as the reverse complement.
ATGGAAACAATAAGTTGTATTTATCTTGGGGATCAATATCTATGACCATTCCTATTGAACTACTCAAAATTGAATAGGAAACAAGAACACAAGCTAAACCACTTTACTACTCCTGCTGTTTCAACTAGATGACACAAAATATTAAAGACAGCTCATTAATAAAGCTAAAAAGAGAAACATATCATTACAAGTACCTTTGACAAGCCATACGACCAAATAGACATGGCCAATTTGGTTTCCCTCATCCCATGGCAATCTCACTGAAGTATGTTCCATTAGGAAGACGCCACTACAATTTTTGTGTCCATCAATCTTTCTGATAATGATTGTTTCAATGTTCAGAACTCAGACAAATGGTGGATGAAGAGCAAGGGGCGAGGGAGGAGTATGAGAGTTCCTATGGAAGCATTTATTAATGTTTTTATGATATGTTCCCGTGTAAAAGAACACATGAGAGTTTAGAACGAACCAATTGTTATTTTTTGTATGAGATGCACCAAAACAAGTTGACTTGTCAGAGAGAGAGAGAAACTAAATGGATAATAATGGTAAGACACAAGCTAAGAATAATCTTCTGAAAGTAAGGAAATAAATTTGTTAACAGTACAAGATATGCTTCATGCTTGACTAAGTTTAGTACGAACTGTTGCGAGTACAAAATAGTGAGTAGAAGCAAAAACTGTGAAATGACTGTAAAAGCTTCCATCATTGCATCTACTTGCAACGTGAAATATAAGAGGCACCACCTCATGAAGATTGTGGGTAATACAAGAAGATGATCAACGAGCCCCAAAGAACTACAGAAAAATCCTCCAAGCTACAGAAGTGCTACTAGTTTGAGAGTTTTTTTTACATCAATGGGAGCTCAACCATAAATACAGAGGCTAACTAGTAATTAGTTGTCTTCCAATATTGGGTAGACCAAGCAACATTATGATTAAGTGTTCCAAAGAGTTGCAGAACACTTAGAAATATACTAGCATCAATGTGCTACATCTAAGTGGCACACTAAGAAGATGTACCTTCCACTGGACCCCAGCTCTGTATTGTGATGCCATTCAGAGAATCTACTAATCAGGATCTATTTTGTACTAAGCCACCAATAGAGTAAGATTACAACCTAAGCCCCAAGCACAGGATCACTAACTCAACAGGCTCAATTAAAGGAATTACCAGCATACAATTGAATCAGGATAAAACCAGCCGTCAGTGATAAAAGGGAGAGAGACCATTGCATCTAGTGAGCACTATAGCATCTGCTCAGTACCTCTATTATGAACCTTAAGAGGGATATAGTAACAAAGTTGCAACCCATTCAATTAGAACACACTCAAACTGTGCACCATTCAGTTCTATTCACCAGCAAACAATTCAAAGTGCGCGCAGACAAGCAGCAGAAGATGGCGCACATCCGCCCCCATGTCACTACCAACAGATCCACCATTCCAGAGGAAGTAACAGAAAACCCAATCAAAAATGTGCTTTGGAAGCAGCATGGTCAGCAAGAACCTTATCTCCTATCATCAATCAAAAAATGGCACAAGCAAGACAGTCTTTCCAAGAGAAAATGGCCCCATACTACCAGCAGTTGTGAAAGTACAAAGGAGTCCCACAACTAATCAGAAAGTTAGTTGCCTGCAGAATGAACTTCAGGTTTTCCAGAAATGCTCAGCCCACAGTTAGTAGCAGCCTGTAAAATGAACTTCAGTTTTTCAATAACTCCTCACCCCCCCCCCCCCCAATAAGTGGCAGCGTGTACAATGAACTTCAGGTTTTCAACAAACTCCACACCCCATCAGAGAAGCATCTTTAATCGTCTAGGTAATTTTCACATCATAAGGTCATTAATTCTGCAACAATAGCAGAACCTATTTCCTATGAGCTCTTCACACTCAAAGGTTGAAGGGTAAGAGACTGCAATAACAGCAGCTCAGTCTAATGAATCTTGATAAGAACACCATAAGAATGAGATCTCTCCATAACCTGCCAGATTGACCAAAAAGTTGCTTGCAACATCATGTGTGATTGAGGTTCTATACATTAGCAAAGTTTAGAAATCCACCATATAAACACCCTGCACGAGCTCCCAGATTATTTTTCAGTGAGAAAGATGAGGAGAATCAGAAATATAATTATGACCTATCTAATTATCTGAGATGGTAATAAGAAATCCGGACTGAGATTGAAAAAAGAAAGGAAGAACAGGAAGATGCTAGAGAAAAAAGCTGGAAACAAAAAGAACAACGTAAGGTAAGGACATTGTTCCTTTAAATAAGTACTATAGATAGAGATATGGCTGGACTGAGAAAGGTAGGAACCAAAACCCCTCACCTGTACTTGTAATCTATTCTCATCCCAAGCCCTCACATCAACTTATGTCGTGTCAAAATAAGAAATGCCAGTGAAAATGACATTTGATCATCATGCCCAATATTAAGCTCAAATCAACTCCAATAAAGCCCTAGAATGAACTATTTAGCCCAGGAAACCCATTCTTATGAATCTAGGGCAATATCCTTCGTCTGACAATAATAAGCCGCCAGCCTCCCTAGCCTGCATATGAAAAACCATCTAAACCTAGATACTCTGAAAAGTAATACAGAAAAATACTAGCACATAGATTCTAGGAACGCAGTGCCCAAGGACAATTAGATTAAAAAGTGGGTGCTTAGCAGAAAGATGGGAGATAGATATTTGCTAATATAGAGCCACTGTCACATGGCTTTGTATAAATGTTTGCATACAGTCATTTAAGTTAGTTCCTCCTATTTCTTCTAGTTCATATCCCGATGCAGATAATACAATCTCATAGTATCATTAATTAATGAGACAAAAAATGCTGAACAGGATCATAAAACAAGAAAAAAGATCATTTATAGAAGAGAGCAAACAATATAAACTTTGTTCAAATAAATAAGTTAATGGAATAAAGCTAACTGCTTTTCAAGTGCTCGAAATAGTCCAAGGGAAGTAACTTTACATGGTGCCCAAAAAAATGAAATATAATATAGCAAATATAGATGGCTCAGTGGTAAGATGTATCACTGAGTAGAACAGGGACACATCAAAATATTGTTTCCTTACTTTATGTTTGGAAGTGTTCAAATATGTAATCAGAGGAGCTATTAATAAGGAGGTATCCGACAAGTTTGAAGAATAACATAGACATATCATAATATATGTGGCATCATATCCTCCTGTGATCCAAGGAGAGCTATGGCCAATAAGAAGAGAACTCCTGACATCTAAAAGCTACACGGTGCAGGCAGATGCTCCACCTAATTTCTTTTAACAATGGATCTCAAAACTAATAATTTGAGAGTTCATGTATAAAAATAAAAAATAAAAAATAAAAAAAGCACATGCTTACGTGAACAGGAGAGTCTCACTCAAATCTGGTCAGCCACAAAGGAAAAGTATTATGTCTTCGTGTCCTTGCAAGGTCTTTAACTCTGCGGCTGTATGGTATACTGTTCAAATAAAACCTGCTTCATTTGTGTTGGACAAATTTTGAATCATTAGCACACATCAAGGGCATAAACAAAATCTTGATTTTAGGGACCACTGTAATACTATATGCAAGTAAGCCCCCACAATCACAAGTTATGATTTTCTCATATCGTTGCAAAACACAATACCAACTATGAACATGCATATATCTAAAGGAACTCAAAATGCATTCATGAAATCAATTACAGAAAAATGGCATCTGCAATCAACGGCATAGCTCATTGTAGAATGGTACAAAACTGATTCTAGGCTCCATTTGTATTTGACTTAAAATTCATGGACAAGGTGTAATTTCTTACCCAAATAAGTTGGGTCAGTATGAGACTCAAATCCTAGTTTATTAGAAAAGATTCACACTGAGAACTATATAATACATGGATCTATCACATCTCATCTTTGATGGATCCCTAGACCCCTGAGGGGAATTTAACCCCCTAACAGTTATAAAACACTGGCCACCTATTTTTGAGAAAAGGAATTTCATGCTGGTTTGGTCAATTTAAATGCTAGCCACAGTCAAACTTGGGGAAAAGATTGTTCTAACCCTACTGATATTAGAGAACTCAAACAACAACAACATACCCCGTATATAGTCCCACACGATATAAAGAACTCAAAGGTATTATTAGATTATACTGACTGCCATTATGAGTGGCTAAAACGTCAATGTTCCTCTTACACTACATTTGAGATTCCACCCTAGCAAAGGACATCTAAGAAAATATAACTAAGACAATTGCCAATAATTGGAAAAGGAAGCTACACACATGTGCATATGTATATCGATATTACTATTATTACAAGAATTATGAAAAGGTTAAAGTTAAACTGCTCACTGTATTTACTTGGGTGAAACAGAGGTTTGTAGGAATGTAGGTAAAAAACAGAGGAATAACGATTTTCCACGATTTAGCAAAGAAGAAAGTGGAAAGGGGAAGTACAACTGCAAACAGTCCAGAATGGAGAAAGCTATCACTTTTACTGCTCTTCCAATCATACCAAACAAAACTAAGTTTTGAATACTTCACATAAGTGAAATAAATCAACCAATTTCTCTCTTTTATCCTCCCTCCCTCCCTTTTTGGTAAATAATTAATGCTTTCAGGAACTCCTATATGCAACATGAAGCTTTCCTGGACAGCAAGATTTCCACATCTAAAATCTCTAGTTAATGTAGTAGCTTACCAAATTGGGGCATCAAATATTCAATTTTCTTTTTTTAAAGTAAAAAAATTGATGCACTCCTGGCTTCTTTTTGCTGTGTGATGAATAACTACAAGTATGTTTCGGTTCCAAATTGAGAGGCAGGGTTGGTCACATGAATCCTCAATATTCACTCACCCCTTTCATTCCAATGCTCAAAAATGATGTTTTTCTTAATCCATAAGTAAGTGTAGTCCATAGATTCAATTTTCTGTTTGATTATATCAAGTTCCAAGTATTTTTTAAAAACTAGGCACTTTGTAAATTCACAATCAAACAAAAAATTGAATTTTTTTTAGAAGAAAAAAAACTATGGTTCTTAGATACAATCAGTTGGAAAAAGCAAAGAGCAATCTATTCATGCAAAATCTGTATAAAAAAATGAAAAAACAAACACACAGAATACTAAACGATCGAGTGAGGAGATCAGCTCGGTAATGGGTTTTTTATTTTTTTTAATTTTTTTGGTTAGAAAATCGCAACCAAGCAAAAGCCTAAAACCCAACAGAAATTTACAAAAAAGGAACACACCAACCACACAAGAACATAAATTTGATAAGAGAAAAAAAAAAAGGATCGGATGCCAAAATCAACTCAAACCCAATGATATTTTCAATCGATCAACCAAGTAAAACCCAAAAAAAATAAAAAAACATAACAAACAAAGAAACATGAACTTGATAGAAACAATAACATAAACTAAAACGATGATCGGATGAATTACCGGAAAAAAAATTGCCGGGGAAGAAAACGGTACCCTTCTGCTTCTGGAGGATGATCGGTTTGATTGAGACGAATTAATTTAATAAAATTTAATTTAATTAATTTATAGAACTGATATAGAGAGAGATAATAATTAGATAAAGAAAAGACCCTCACGTAAAGAGAGAGAAAGAAGAGGAGTAATTTTGTGCGCTCAAGGCAAATGACTTTCACATGGCAGTTTGGATTATTTTATAGGAGTAGTGGCCTCTTTTTCATTCTTTTCTTTTTTTCTTTTGTTATAATTGTGCAGTCCGAGCCAATTTAAGCGCATTTTAATTAATTTTACAGAATATGTGTCATTTTTCATCAGCAACAAATATCAGATAACTCTATACATTAAGGCAAGGACATATCGGAAGAAATCACCTAATATTTTTTGTCTCTGCTGAGATTATTCTTTACGTTTTTCTTTATACATTAAAAAAAATTAAATTTACTAAGGTAGAATGTGTTCGGCGCGAAGGAAAATATTTTTTTTAAAAAACAAATTGATTTTGTTATTTAATTTTTTGAATTCGATATGTGAGTTAATAATATGAGAGGTAGAGTGAATAGGGGTGTGTGGGATGATGGGGAATGGGGATGGAGAATTACGAGCGAGGAGTGTTGGAGGATGGGGAGGATACAATTAATATGTGAAATATTATTTGTAAAATTTATTTTTCTGAGAGAAATCTTATTAGATCAATTTGTTGGCTACAAAACTTTCATCTTATTAGTGAAGGTTCAATTCTCCGCTTTGTAGTTCTTTCCGTATTCTCCTGTCCCTAACCCCTAACTTTCGATATGAAAGTCATTTTTCTTATTTACAAAAAATTTATATTTTCTAATAAAATACTTTTTTTCAAAAATCTTTTATCAATTCAATATGAAAAAACTCAAATATTCTCTAAAAGTTATTTTTCGCCATATCAAACACACCCATAATATGCTAATATATTTTAAAATTGCTACCTTTTTTACATAAAACATATAACATAATATAAAAGATTTCATTCTAAAAGAATTAATCTATTTAATAGAATATTCTTATAGAGGATTGTTAATCTCGACCCAGTCAAATGAACATGGAGTTAGTGAAAATATGTAAAAAGGAAATTGATAGCCTTTTACAAAAAAATCTTATCAAACCTTCAAAGTCACCATGGTCTTGCACAGCTTTTTATGTCAACAATATTGCTGAAAAAGAACATGGTGTACTAAGATTGGTAATAAATTATAAACCTTTGAATAAAGTTTTAAAATGGATTAGGTATCCTATTCCTAATAAACGTGATTTGTTGTCTAGATTATATGATGTCAACATATTTTTAAAATTTGATTTAAAATCAGGATATTGGCAGATTCAACTTTTTAAAGATCATACTTATAGAACGGCATTCAATGTCCCATTTGATCGATACGAATGGAATGTTATGCCCTTTGGTTTGAAAAATGCCCCTTCTGAATTTCAGAAAATTATGAATGATATTTTCAATCCATATATACATTTTATTATTGTTTATATTGATGATATACTTGTGTTTTCTAAAACTCTAGAATTGCATTATAAGCATCTTGATATCTTCAAAAGGATTGTTACTCAAAATGGGTTAGTAGTTTCTAAACCCAAAATGAGTCTGTTTCAGACTAATGTTAGATTTTTGGGTCACTACATTTGTCAAGGAAAAATTGTTCCTATCCAGAGATCAATCGAATTTGCTTCTAAATTTCCTGATGTTATAACTGACAGGACTCAACTGCAGAGATTCCTTGGAAGTTTAAATTATATTTCTCCTTTTATAAAGGATTTATCTAAAGATTTGACTCCTTTATTTGAACGTCTCAAAAAGGGATATAATTTACCCTGGACTGATGTTCATACTGATATTGTTAAAAGGATAAAAGAGAAGGTGGTATCTTTACCTTGTTTAACTCTTGCTAACCCTGCTTGGCAAAAGATTGTTGAAACTGATGCCTCTAACATAGGTTTTGGTGGCATTTTAAAATAAATAAACCCTTATGATAATAGAGAATATTTGATTCGTTATTATTCTGGAAAATGGAATGCTGCCCAGCAAAAGTACGCTACGGTGGCACATGAAATGCTTACTATTGTCAAGTGTGTCTTGAAATTTCAAGATGATCTTTATAATAAAATTTTTTTGATAAGAACTGATAATAACGCCATTAAATTCGCGTTTAGCAAAGATTTTAAACATGACACTTCAAAGATAATATTTGCAAGGTGGCAAGCTCAATTAGCCCCTTTTGATTTTGATATTGAACATAAAAAAGGAAGTGATAATTCTCTTCCAGATTTTAACCAGAGAATATTTAAATGAAAACTGAAAAAATTTGTTTTCAATGCAGGATGAGGCCTGAATGGCCATCACAATCCTCCTCTAATAGAAGAAGGGGAAGAAGTCCGGCCGATATAACGCCCGTGGAAGAGGAAGGACAAGTTATAGCGCCACTTCAGGAAGTTATACTTCAAACCCTGTTATACGAATGGGTAACAGAACACTTGTGAATGAGAATATTTCTCAGCAAGAGGAGGCATCTTCATCTGCTTCAATCAGTTTGGGAGATATCCCAATGGATAGCCCGTTATACGAGGCTTTACAAAAATATTTGAATGATAAGAAAAAGAAGCAAAGTGATACCTATGCTTTTGTTGCCATGGATACAGCGGATGAGTCAAAAATTTTTTGAGAAGGTATCCAAAAGAGAAATTATATTTCTCATGGACATACAATGGCAAGGCAACATTTGGGATACCCAAAAATATTTAACAGAGAAGTTATACTTCCCGGGTGAGTCATACAAAACCCGAAGTTATTATGAGAATATCCTTATCTCTACTGGGAGTGTAGAAATATCTCACTTCAAAGATAACAGGGATGAGACAAATTTATAACTTCTGGAAACTTATTATCAAACGGATTATATCTGCAAAAGAATGGGGTATATCTACCATGAAAGAGACACGAGTTATACTTGGAGGTGTAAAAATAAACTACACCTATTGGGATTATATCCAAGCATTTTCATATGTTCTTTATTATAATAATGACAAACACAAGCATACGTGGTTTATAAAGGTATGCTCTAATTTGTTTCAAAAGTTCATGCCAAATTGGTTTTTGAACTGGTGGACATTCCACGGGCCGACTATTAATATTTTGCCGACCCAATTCAAAGAATTATATGATAATTAGATACAAGTATCCCTATTCATAGATCGGTTATACTGAGAAGATCATGTCAGTTGGCCAGAAAAAATTGGTCATATTCACTTTTTCATAGAATTTTCTATCCCTTGGATTCATAAATGGATCTCTGAATTCTGTTATACCGAAGAACAAATTCCTTCTATATACAGGGTTTATTATAACAACTTCTTGGAAAAATTATTAAAGACTGATCCCACCACAGGACATCTCTATGGACAACAGACTATTGATGATATCAATAAAGTTATGACCAGTTATAAAAATAAAGAAAAGACTGTGGACTTAATTGATGAAAGTCCTTTGAAGAATATTGCTTGAAAAATCGCGTGTCAATCTAGTAATAAAGATCAGCAGATTGAGAATTATCTCAAACTGGTAAGGAAAAATTTGTTGGCATCATTTGAACAAATTACCAACAAATTTGATACATCACTATCACTTTATTTGGTCGACATCACTATTTTTTGCATAAATGAGAATTTACGATTTTTAAAATTTACGATGTGTGTTAGCCCACGAATTTCGCGAGATTTGATTAGCCGTCTTCGTTCGGCCCCAAATGTTAGTTGTGCGCAGCCTGCAAGACCCGGTGACGAACGCTCTATCACTTTATTTGATCGGCACCACTATTTTTCGCATAAATGAGAATTTACGTTTTTCACAATTTTTGGTGTGTGTTAGCCCACGGATTTCTTGAGATTTGATTGGCCCTTTCCGTTCGGCTTCAAATTTGGTTGTGCGTAGCCTACAAGACATGGTGACGAGCGTTCTATCACTTTATTTAGTCGGCATCACTATTTTTTGCATAAATAAGAAATTTATGATTTTTGAGATTTTCGGTGTGTGTTAGCCCACGAATTTCTCGAGATTTGATTGATCGTCTCCGTTCAGCCCCAAATTTTGGTCATGCGCAGCCTACAAGGCCCGGTGATGAGCGCTCTATCACTTTATTTGATCGGCATCACTATTTTTCGCAAAAATGAGAATTTATGATTTTCATGACTTGCGGTGTGTGTTAGACTGTTAGCCCACAGATTTCTCGAGATTTGATTGACTGCCTCCATTCAGCCCCAACTTTTGGCTGTGCTCAGCCTACAAGGCTCAATGACGAGCGTTCTATCTCTTTATTTGATCGGCATCACTATTTATTGCATAAATTTATGATTTTTAAAATTTTCGGTGTGCGTTAGCCCACGAATTTCTCGAGATTTGATTGGTCGTCTCTGTTTTGCCCAAATGTTTGTGCGCAGCCTACAATACCTGGTGACGAACGCTCTTTCACTTTATTTGATCGGCATCACTATTTTTCACATAAATGAGAAGTTATAATTTTCATAATTTTCGGTGTGTGTTAGCCCACGGATTTCTTGAGATTTGATTGACCGCCTCCGTTCAGTCCCAAATTTTGATTGTGCGCAGCCTACAAGGCCTAGTGACGAGCGTTCTATCACTTTATTTGATTGGTATCACTATTTATTGCATAAATGAGAATTTATGATTTTTGAAATTTTCGGTGTATATTAGCCACAGATTTCTCGAAATTTGATTGGCCGTCTCCGTTCGACCCCAAATGTTGGTCGTGCGCAGCCTACAAGACCCAGTGACAAGCGTTCTATCACTTTATTTGACCGGCATCACTATTTTTTGCTTAAATAAGAATTTACGATTTTCACGATTTTCAGTGTGTGTTAGCCCACGGATTTTCTCGAGATTTGATTGGCCGTCTCCGTTCGGCTCCAAATTTTGACTGTGCGCAACTTACTTCTGTGTAGCCAAGGAAAGTAAGATTCTAATAGAAATGACCTTTGCCTCTGTTGAAAGGGTCTCGCCATAGTCTATTCAAGGCTTGGTGACGAGCACTCTATCACTTTATTTGGTCGGCATCACTATTTTTTTCATAAATGAGAATTTGTGATTTTTGAGATTTTCGGTGTGTGTTAGCCCACGGATTTCTCGAGATTTGATTGGCCGTCTCCGTTCAGCCCCAAATTTTGACTGTGCGCCGCCTACAAGGCCTGGTGATGAGCGCTCTATCAATTTTTTTGGTCGGCATCACTATTTTTTGCATAAATGAGAATTTACGATTTTTGAGATTTTCGGTGTGTGTTAGTCCATGAATTTCTCGAGATTTGATTGACCGTCTCCGTTCGATCCCAAATTTTGACCGTGCCTAACCTACAAGGCCTGGTGAAGAGCGCTCAGTCAATTTTTGGCGGCATTGTGGCTTGCCACGTTAATTTAAAAAAAAGGTTGGTAACTTTATGGCTATTTGTAGTCTTATACAATAGCGAAAATATTTTTGATATCAAAATACAACGGAGGGTATATGTGGTCTATTTAGCATAATGAAGAGATAATTTTAATCCTTTTCAACTTTTAAAATAATAAATATTATTTTGAAATAGTTTTTTTAATAACAATGATAAATATTTTGAGACGCGATTGGAGTAAAATAGTCCAATTAAAAGAGGAAGACAAAGTTGAATGAATCAGCCACAAGTACACTCGTGACAGATTGACAGGTTGTAAATTACTCATTATTATGTTTTTTACTTCTACTCTCCATTATTATATCCAACAGAAGGGGTATAGTATTTTAAATTATTTGATTGCAGTATATTGGTGCAGTTATTACTTCTTGATTTTAAAAACAAAAAAAAAAGGTCAAAAATATTGCTAAATTACTATCTTTTCCATATGTTGCATATCTGAACTATCGGGTATGTCTAGGCTTGAATGGAAGGGTGATTATAGCCTTGCTCCTAAAAAAATAATATCATACATTCATGCTAAGAAGTTAGTAGCAAACGGGTGCCTGGCATTTTTGGCACACATTCAAGATATTTGTAAAGATGAGCCAGTTAAGTTAGCACGTGAATTATTTTATTTGTATTAAAACATATCTCGATATCGTCGATTGGAAATAAATATTTGATCAACTCAGCATTGAGGTGTATTTCAATACAAAGGGAGTGATAATTTAGATTGATAAAAAGAATAATAAATAGTTGAGGTATGAAACTCGAGAAAAAGTGATAGTTTAAATATGTGTTTTTACCATTAACTCAAAAAGCAAAAAAAGGAAGTTGTGTATTATTTTAAAAATAATATGAAAACGTGAGAAAATTATATCCCAGCTTCTCTCAAGACCAGGACTCCTTACAACTCGCACCAATAGCGACATTAAATGGTCAGAGATTTACCGGAAAGGCAGGTCAAACTGACCCTCCTCCACCCTAATCATCTTATCTATTAATGACAAAGGCTAAGGTAAATCAAAAGAAATCACCTATTATTTTTTTTTCCTTTTAATCTTTGTTGGACTTTACACTTTAATCTCTCATAATTTCACCCTCTTTATTAATCGCTAGGTCAGTCATTTCTTTTGAAAAGATTACCAAGCTGTCCACATAAGGCTCACATATATTAAGAAAATAAGTGATTTCTTACTTATTTTCTTGTGTTCGATACAAAGTTGATAGTACTGTCCCTAGAATACAAGAAAATCCTTCCACTTCTATAGGATCAGAGCTATCAGTAGATTATACAACCTGCCAATACTGGCAATTTTTACATCTAATTGGCAATTTTTACATCTAATAAACACAATAGAAAGATATGTATAAAGATATGGCAGATTAATTCCAGGAGTAAATCTTTATTTCATCCTTTGTGTATTCTAGTGAAAAGTACATTATAAACATCATATCTCAGTGAAAATCATCTCACTTTCCAGCTCCTTTACTGGCTGTTGTCATGAAAGACTCACCACAACCACATTGCCCTTTAGAGTTGGGATTAATGAAAATGAATTCAGACCTGCACATAAGATGTAAAAAGATATCACTAGCTGCTTGCGGATACCATATGAAACGGGAACAGGTTTGGACAAGCCAAAATATAGTTAAAGGATGTCTCAGGGCAGAAGCCGTTCATAGGGCTGCTGCATCTGAGGTATTGATGCTATCAACATTTTGATTCTCTTCTGGACACCTGCCCCTTGAAATATTCACTGGAAGAAATGAAGCCAGATAGATTGTATGCTTACCAAAAAGCTAACATGAACTGAAAATCCAAAAAATGAGAAGATAAACAAGAAGATACTAAACTATTGCCTCCCTCATCCAACATTAAGTCTTGACACTAAGGTTTTGTGGCATATTTCTCAAAACTAACCTTATAATAGAAAATTTTTCCCAGAATAATTTGCACATAAACAAATGATAATAAGACCCTCAACGGCATTAGAACAGCTAATAGAGTATGTTACGTGTCATCAGTATAAACTAAAGCAGAAGACCACAAAATTAACGGCAACAGGTGGGAGTTGGATAATGCAGCAAGTGAGAAAGCTAGAGAGGGTTAAAAATGTTGTGAGATACTTAAACTAACGTATTCTCCAGTCCTTTTCATCCAAAAGAAAAATGAACCACTTGTGCACAAAATTAAAAGGCTTAATACCCTATAGAGTTTGAGTGTCAGCCTAATAAAAGTAACCAGCAATACAGAAACGGAAAAGTAAATCCCTTACCTCAATTTATCATCTACAAAATCCATCTTGGTACCAATCACGTGCATCAGTGCCTTAGGATCAATAAGTATTTTTACTCCCTTCTCTTCAATCAACTCATCAAATTTACCCTTCTCGTCTACAATGTTCAAAAGGGTTGTGATTAGAAATAAAACCACAACAGAAATCCATATAATAATCAGTTTGATGCTGTATAACATCATTAGCCAGAGACTGATTAGTCCTGCTGATATATTATTTTGTGAGCATGACAACATTGAATAGATTCAACAGAGAGAGTTCATAAATAAAATTGCCCCCAGGGCTTGGCTCAATTGGAAAAGGTTGAGGGACTTGCGTCAAATAGGCAAATGTCTTCTCACCTACTTCATTGACCACTAGGCCACACACTTGGGTGCACTGCAATTATTCTTGAACATTCTGGGAATTAAATGGGTGATGTCAAGCTCTACCATTGAGTTACTATCAAGCTGCAATAAGAAGGGACTATCAAAGGAAATGAAGTAAGCCCGGAGTATAATACCAGCAGCTCTTTGGTGGTGCATATGGAAAGAGAGGAATAGGAGATGCTTCGAAGGATGAGAATTCATCCTTGAAGATCAATCAGATTGCATTCTATTGATAAGTTTTTGGTGTAAACAGGATTGGATAGAGGATGGTGAATCCCTGCTACAATTCATAGAAGCTTCTGTATAGGAGACATGGTTTTTCTTTCTGGTTATTTTCTGGGATCTAACTAGAGCACTCTCTTAGTGCTGGTTTTTTATATCTATAATATCTTACCATTTCAAGAAAAAACTCAAATAATCTATTATTATAACAGGAAAATATTGGTCCTGAGTAGTCTTTAATAACAGTAAAAATCCTAGAACATACAATATTGATAGCAGGGACAGATATTCTCTTTTTTATCATTATAGCAGAGGCGGATCAATTACGGAGAGTGCCAGGGTGGGGATGCATAGGCACCCATAAACCTCAGTGGAAATTCTAATATATGTGTGTCTATTACATATATGTGAAAAATAGCAGACATATTTGATGATAGCACCTGGAATAACAAAGAGGTGTCGGGTACCGTCAATGAAGTGCTAGACTTTTCTGGTCAAAGTTGAGAAGTCGATCCCCACTTGAATTTTTTTTTGCTTCAGCACCTTCAGATATTCTCATCTTTTTTTTCTTTTTCTCCTTTAACTATTTCTCCCGTGTATTCCCCTATGTCTATTTTCGAGAACCAATTTGGCAATCAACAATAGAAGTCATTCATCTTCTAAGAAGATTGTTGGAGTAGTATAGGGATAAGAAAAGATACTTACATATGGTGTTCATACACTTAGAAAAGGCATACACAGTCCTTGGGGAGGTTTTATGGAAATACTTGGAGTCTATAGGTGTACCTGTAGCATGTATTGAAGCGACTAAGGACATGTACAATGGAGCTAAAACTCGAGTGAAAACAATCGGAGGAGACTCAGAGCACTTCCCAATCGAGATGGAGTTGCACTAGGGATCAACTATTAGCATGTTTTTGTTTTCCTTGGTGATGGATGAATTGATACAACATATTCAACGGGCGACGAGACACGCAGCGGAGTTAACGAGAGGTTTGGAAACAGACCCTAGAGTCTAAAGGTTTTAGTTTGAGCAGACTAAGACAAAGTACATGGAGTGCAAGTTCAATGATATGTCATTGAACCGGATGTGGAAGTGAGAATTGATACACAAGCCATCCCCAATAGAGGAAGCTCCAAGTATCTTGGGCCAATAATCCAATAAAATGGAGGGATTGATGATGAGGAGTGGAATTGATGAAATGGAGGCCCGCACCCGGTGTTCTATGTGATAAGAATTGCCACCAAGACTTAGAGATAAGATCTATAGAGTAGTTAGACCAACTATATTGTATGGGACAAAGTTTTGGTCAGTCAAGAATTTCCACGTTCAGAAGATAAATGTAGTGGAGATAAGAATGCTTACACTAGGAGAGATAAGACTAGGAATGAAGATTTATGGGGCAAGGTGGGAGTGCCTCAGTTGTGGACAAGATACAGAAAGCGAGACAGAAATGGTTCGAACATGTAAAGAGGAGAAGCACAAATGGCCAGTGAGGAGGTGTGAGAGGTTAGCAGTAAAAGGTCATAGGTCTATGGAGAGGCAAAAGTAGATTGAGAAAAAATTAAGGAGAGACGATTAGACATGATATGGCAGACCTTCATAACCCTAAATAGAAAAGCATAAAGGTCGAGAATTAGTATAGAAGATTAGTAAATAGTCAAGCGATTTCTCTCTTTCTTATGGGAGAGCATGGTTCTAGCTTAGAGCACCTTATTTTCTCCCTCTTCTACTTGTCAGTATCATCATTAGTATTATATTATTATCTTATTCTTCAATTGTATCACTATTATTGTTTCTTTTATTTGAGTTATATTTACTATTTTGTTGTCAGTACTTTTCTTTTCCAAAGTAATTTCACTATAGTTTTTATTCTTGTATTTATCAAACCTGTTTTTAAAAATGCTTTTTTTGAGCCGAGGGTCTATCAGAAACAACATCTCTACCTTACACAAGATATGGGTAAGGTCTACGTACACCCTACCACCCTCCCTAGACCTCATGATCACACTAGGTATGTTGTTGCTGTTGCTATTTCCCTCTGCCAAACTGCCACCACCAGTCCACCTCTGACCTCTCGATGTCACTATGCAGCTGCTGTGTAGCCGGCTAGCGTCCATCGACAGCCTCTATAAAACTTGCTCTCTTTATCTCTTACGTACTCTTTCTGTTCACTTTTACTTGTCCACAATAAACTTTGCACTTTCTTTAAGAAAATAATAAATGAAGTGTAGCATTTCAAAAAATCGTGGAAATTAGTAGTTAATTTTTTTTTGAGAATGTAAGTTAGCTAGTATATTGAAAAGGAGAAAATGCAAGCACCAAACTGGTGCTAAGTCTAAACAAGTGTCAGGAGACCTTCCAAACAAAACAAGATGGAAGGACTTCTGTATTGAAAAACCTTCGCTTGCAGCGAATCAATGAAAAGTAACATACTATCTTCATTGTTCATATCCTGAAGATTTCTCCAAAAAGCCAAAAGCACTAATCAATTGAATTTAAGCTGTTGTACACTAACCGACTTATCTTCAAAACATCTGTCATTTCTTTCCTTTCATATACTCCAGCATATGCAGGCAGGAGTGGTGCGCCAAATCTTCTTAAATTGTTTCTTGATTCCTCTGGAGTTCCAACAAAACAATAAATCTGTGATAGTCAGTGGCCCACGATTGAAATCTTGAAAAGATTAAAAAAGAGTGGCCACAACTGTCTGGCCACCGGGCAATGTAAAAACAGGTGGCTGCTACTTTATGCTTCCCAGTTGCACATGAAGCACCGTCTGCAAGTAATGACTCCTCTTCTTCGTAGATTGTTGAGTGTAAGACAAGCATCATGAGACAACAACCACACAAAACAACTAACTTTATAGGGAGCTCTAGATTTGAAAATTTGTTTTCATGGCCAACTGTTAGGACCACCCCCTCCACTATTAAGGGCCTTGTAACATGCCTTAACAGTAAAGCTCCCATATTCTTGTCCATTCCATGTAATGCAATCCTCAACTTGATCATTGAGGAATGCCATCTCTAGATCTTTCAGTAGAAGTGCAATTCTTGGAATCTCCCGATCAAAACAATTCCTTCTCAAAGAAATGCACCAAGTGTCACCGGACCTACATCGTGAGACAAGATAACCTGCAGTGTTAATAAAAGAATAGAGCTCCTAGTACTTGGTTCTTACCGGTGAACGCCCCATCCATGTATCTCGCCAAAATATTGTTTTTCTCCCATTGCCTACCTTGATCTTAATATTGTTTACAAAGAAGGGCCTGAAAATGTGTTTCCAAAGACCTTGATCATGAGAGGAGAGCACAGGGCCAGTGAACCAGGGATTTTGAACACCATACTTGCTTGAAATAACCCTTCTCCATAAACAGCTTTCTTCCCTTCCACCTCCACAATTGTTTCATAAGCAAGCTCTCACTGTGTAACTTCAAATTTCTAATGCCAAGCCCACCCCTATTTTTGTCCAATACCACCTTATCCCACCTCCGCAAATGATAAGAACTCTTATCTTTGTTTCCTTCCCTTAGAAAGTTCCTCCTAATTTTATCAAGTTTCTCACTCACACTTGCTGGAAATGGAAATAAAGACATAAGATGTGGGAAGAGAGTCGAGGACACTATTGGTGAGAATCACTCTGCCTCCCAATGAGAGATATTGTCTTTTCCAGGTAGTAAGCTTCTTTTCACACCTTCCCTCGATTTTTTGTCAGACTTGTTTTGATTCGTATCTCGCTCCCAAAGGCAAACCCAGATAATCAGTAGGCAACACACCAATTTGACATCCCAAAACTTCCCCAAGCCTGTGAATGTCCTGCACAGTATTAACAGCAAGCATGGAACTTTTTCCGAGATTTATTTTCAAACCTGACACTGCTTCAAACAAAACTAAGATGACTCTCAAGTATCTTATTTGTGATTCTTCAACACCACAAAGAAAAACTGTATCATCAGCGTAGAGTAGATGAGTAACTTCTACTCCGGAGTTTCCAGAAACACCTGAGCTGAAGCCTTAATTCCATCAAATGACATAGACTTGCACAGCATAGAACTTAAACCCCCAATAGCTAGGACGAATAACAAAGGAGATAAGGAATCCCCTTGTCTCAAGCCCCTAAAAGAAGGGAAAAAACCTTATGGAGATCCCTTAATGATGACTGAAAACATAACAGTAGAAATACATGTTCCGATCCAACTAATCCACTTAGCTCCAAACCCCGTATCTTTAAGCATTCTTAGAAGATGTGACCAATTTATGTGATCAAAAGCCTTCTCAATATCCAGTTTACACAAAATTCCAGCCACTTCTTGTCTTTTTCTACTATCGGGGCACTCATTGGCTATAAGTACCACATCAGTGATTTGCCTCCCTTTGATGAATGCCAACTGTGAGTCCACAACTAGTGAGTTCATCACCCTCTTTAATCTTTTTTGCCAACATTTTTGAGATGATTTTATAAAAGTTCCCCAATAAACTTATTGGCCTGAAATCTTTCATACCATAGCATCTGCCTTCTTTGAAACAAGAGCAATACAGAATGCATTAAAACTCTTCTCAAATTTGCCCGTTTGAGAAAAGTAATTAACGGCAGCCATAATCTTGTCTTTCACCACTGGCCAACACCGTTTGTAAAACTCCATGTTGAATCCATTTGGACCTGGGGCCTTCTCTCATTCACAACTCTGATGGTTTCCTCCACCTTCTCTTTCCATTTAAAGTTCAAAATCTTCCAGAAAACAGGAAGTTCTTTGGTAATTTATCACATTAAATCCTTCTCTCCAAGTGCAATCACTCCTGATTTTTAATCGAGACCATCATTAGTAATTAATGTGAAGGGTAAAACAGGAAAAAGAGATTGTCTTTCTTTTGATAGGCTAAAATGGAGAAGTAAAAGTAAAAATTTTCGTATAGCGGACAACTAAAAGTGAATGAAAGAAGTAATAAATATCTTCCTTAAATCCTTTCCCTTTCGATTTAAAGTTCAAGATCTTCCTGAAAACAGGAAGTTCTTTGGTATTTTATCACATTAAATCTTTCTCTCCAAGTGCAATGGCTCCTAATTTTTTAATCAAGACCATGAAAATTCAAATATGCTCAACCCAGTGAATAGTTATTCATTAGGTTTAAATCACCCTTTCACTTAAATAGATATAAATCCTGATATCCAAAATACTAATATGCACTTACACCGGAGTTCTTCAAAGAATGCTAATTTCAATTCTCCCATGAGGTGAAAATGGGTCGCACCTTCTAGAACTGTTACAGCAGGAAACTAGGTAGCTTGAACAAACACAATTTCATCTGCTTTCAAAATGGATATTAGAATGACTATACTTGCTCGTTGGACAAACTACCTCCGGGCATATGATTAGTTTCAATCCTGGGACTATGACCACCAAAATATTTAAAAACTAGAACATACCCCACTTTACCAATCATATCATCCATGGGAGCCTTGTACAGTTAGGATAACTGTTTCAAAATATGGGTACTGATGGAGGACAATTGTTAGTGAATCATGTATTATTGTAATATTAAAAGCTTACATTCTGCTTTGTCATAATTATTAACTTTTTTTTCTTGATCAGTTTGGGTATATAAACCAAAAAGGCAAATAACTCAAAGTAGAGTCCAAAATCAATCAAGCCACTTAAATGTATATCCTATTTGGACGTGAAAATAGTAACATGTCTATGTTCAAAGTAGTGTCCCAAACCTAGATCTGCCTCTGATAGATAGCTATGATTATTGATCATTGGATAGACTTGCTTTTTGCCAAAAATGAAATGAGCAGAAGTTGGTTTTATGATATAGGGCCAATTTTGGGTGTGGATACAGTGGATGGAGGAGCATTTTTATCTCCTAGGAAACCAAGACCAAAACTAAGAATAGCATTATGTGCTCTTACATAAAAGTTGTTGTATAGTGTCATTTGTATTGTTCCTACATTGTATTTATTGTTCTTGAATTTTTACAGCAAAATCAATTATGACATGAAAGTTAGGATTACAAAACAAGAGGTTCATCACTTATTGGTCCAAATGCATCAAAAGCTTGATCATAAATGTCCTGGAACACTTCCCAGTCGAGATGGGGTTGTACCAGGAATCAACCTTCAGCCCATTTTTATTTGCCCTAGCAATGGATGTATTGACACAGCATATCCAAGAGGAATGCCATGTTATATGTTATTCACAGACGACATAGTATTGATCGACGAGATATGTGACGGGGTTAACAATAAACTAGAGACATGGAGACAGACCCTAGAGTCTAAGGGGTCGTTTGGTAGAGTGTATAAAAATAATGTTGAATAAGGTGTATTAATAATGCTAGTATTAGTTATGCTTACATTAGTTATGCTAAGATTATTCTTATTCACTGTTTAGTTTGGTGTATTAAAAATAACATGCATTACATAATTTCTTTAAAAATAATTATTTGTTTATAAAAATACACTCCACAAATAAGATAGAAAGGATGTAGAAAAGATTTCGAGGGGCAATTGTGTCTATAACCATGCTACTACATGCATTAAAAAGCACTGCATTACTAATACCATAGCTTTTCATGTATTGGTTATGCATAGCGTAATATTAAATCGAGTGTATCACTCACGCTTGCATTAGTTATACATAGGTTGAAAAAGTATACCAAACAAGTTATTACTAATACACAAAGTTAATACATGCATTATTTTTTCTAATGCATCCTACCAAACAACCCCTAAAGGCTGAGCATGACTAGAACCGAGTACATGGAGTGCAAATTTAGTGTCATATCGTAGGAAGCGGATGGGGAAGTGAGGATTGATACACAAGTCATTCACAAAAGAGGAAGTTTTGAGTATCTTGGATTGATAATCCAAGGAAATGGAGAGATCAACGAGGATGTCACAAATCATATTGGAGTGGGGCGATGAATTGGAGGCTCACATTCAGTGTCCTATGTGATAAGAACGTGTCACCGAAACTTAAAAGTAAGTTTTACAGAGTGGTTGTTAGGTTGGCCTTGTTGTATGGAGTGGAGTGTTGGCTAGTCAAAAACTCACACATCCAGATAATGAAAGTAGCAGAAATAAGAATGCTTAGATTGATATATGGGGTTACTGGAAGATATAAGATTAGGAACAAAGATATAGGGGGCATTGTGGGAGTAGCCGTTGTATCAGACAAGATGCGAGAAACGAGACTGAGATGGTTCGGGCATGTAAAGAGAAGCAGCACAGATGCCCCATGAGGAGGTGTGAGAAGTTGGTAGTGATTGTTTTGAGAATAGGTTGAGGTAGCCAAGGAAGAATTGGAAGAGGTGATTAGACAAGACATGGCACATATTCAGCGCACCGGGACAAGACCCTAGACAGGAGAGGATGGAAGTCGAAGATTAGAATAGATTGTTAGTAGGTACTAGAGCGCCTACACTCTTCACAGGGATAGAACAGGGTTTTTTTAATAAGTAATTAAAGATTTTTTAAATTTGTGCACTAGGCATAATTGCAAGTTATGGCCTAGTGCAATCCTTCTATTGTTCTAACATTCCATTTACATCATGTACAATAACAAGATTGCACCAAAAAGCTACCAAAAAAAAACATTTATCACCATTGTTGTTTCTTTTACTTTGGTTATCTTTAATTATTTATATTATGAGTACTTTTTTGTTTCTTCAAATCTTTTATCATAGTTTTTATTATTGAATTTCTTTCAAACCATTTTTCTTGAAAAACGATTTTCTTGACCCGATTATCTATCGGAAACAACCTCTCCATCCCATAAAAGTAGGAGTAAGATCTACGTACACCCACCCTCCCCCAGACACCACTTTTGGTAATACACTAAGTATGCTGCTGTTGTTGTTGTTGTAGATAAAACCTATGGTCAACATATTTTCCACCCCAAAAGGAAAACACCAATACACTATCCGAAACTAAAGGAAAATGTCAATGCTAAACAATTCTTCTTTTGGCGCTTTGATTTTTGTAAAATTTTTGCTTCACAATTCGCCAGTTGGAGATAGATCCTTTACTAATAAAAAATTTTCAAAATACATTCCCGCCAATTGGAGATAGATCCTTTACTAATAAAACAATATTTAGAATACCTGACTTGGGACTTGTTACAATATCAAAATGTTGGATTCAAATTTCCTGCGGGGACCTTATGAATTACTTTTAGAGCCCGTAGACACGGGCAGATCTAGGGTATCGGTGTAGATTCTCGGGAACCCAGTAACTTTTGCGTAGACCCTGTATTTATATTGAGAAATTCATTAAATATATATATAAACTATTTGTTGGAAAACCAGTAACAAAATAAGCTCTTGGTCTAGGGGCAGAAATGGAACTTGCTTCCTCCTTAGTGAGGGTTCAATTACCTTGGGCACTTACAAAAAAGTTCTTTTATTTGAGATCAATAAAAACGAGGTTGGCGACTTCAAATGAACACATTGCACCAAGGAGTTTACAGACTGCAGCCGCTCTCCTCTCATCTGTCCAGACAACAAGAAAGGACCTCTAGACTGAACAAGGTGAGCCATCTGAGTTTTCTCTTCTCACATTCTCGCGATCCAGATGAAACTAGGGTTTTTAGAATGTAATTAATATTGATGTCCTTTTGCAAAGGATGATCTTCTTTCTTTTTAATCACCATCTTAATTCCCCCGATTAATGCCCATTTTATGATTTCAAATTTTTGTTACTCTAGAAACGGGATATCTCCTTTTATTTATTCATTTTTTTTCCATATTTCTCCAAATGTAACTTTAGTTCTTAATGATTGATATGTCGTACATACATGCTTTTGTGATAACCTTAAATCATACTTTCCATCAATATGTGCATCCATGCCAAGGCGGATAACAACCCTACCCAGGCTTTCCCATATGAAAATCCACAATCTAGATCCAATACAATTGGCAAGATCTCCTCTTTTAACTACCGAATACAGGAACTTGATTAAATTTCTTGCTCAATCTATCTTACACTCATTTGGTATGTGCGTCATAGGGTTTTAATATTCTACTTTTTGGTGCATACACTTTTACATGTCCCCCTGGTTATGTGTTTTTTCCCCTTTATAGGTTGGCCAGGGATAATTCCAGCGTAGCAGGAATTTTTGCTCCAAGTTATTTGATTTTCTTTCTGTGATATAATTTATTTAAGATACCACATTATCCACCCAATATGAGTTACTCTCCCAAGTGCCAGAGCTATCCAAGGAGGGCAGCATTCTAAACCTCTTCAAATGAGTAATAACTTATCTAGCCATTAATGAATGTGATATTCATATTCTGTTTGCACCAACTTTCTTTTATGATGTCCCTTTCCCCTTTTTTCCTCCTGCAATTTTTGAAATTTAACTCCGTGCACTGCGCCCCCCTCCCCCCCCCCCCCCTTTTTTTGTGTGTGTGGGAAGGGGGGGGGGGGTTGTTAGGTATATTATCACCCACTGGCAAGTGTAATTGAATGTCACTTTTAGATTATAACTATAGCTATTAACATCTTTCCATATTTTCAAACTAGTTCTAGATAATTCTTGGTTTGGGAAAAATCAAAGAAGTTAAACCACATGAGGTGGCAAAAGTAACCATAATAGGAAAAACGTTAAATACTTCAAGCATCAATATAGTAGTACACAAATTCCCGTTTCTAAATCCTCCATGTTTAAGTATTTCACTTCTGCGAAATCCGCAGAACAGTTTCAGTGGACTCCATGATGAAGTAAAATTTACTTCAGAAATGTTGCACAAATTCCCTTTTGTTCCATTTTTTCTACGGTGTTTGTTTTTAATTGCTTTAGTGCTTTTCTTAGAGAAGGAAGTGGCAGATGTATTACCTGATAAAATGTCATTCAAGTTCTTTAAAGTTGCTTACATCATACCACTAGAATAGCCCATTAATGCCAACTTCTTTATTCCTCTACACTAAAGCAAAAAAATTCAGATGGCAATATGCCCCATTTGATGATCATCACAAATTTGAAAGCTTGAACGAAGTTACAGGTGAATTAAGTCATTAATCTTGTAATAATTGAGGCAAGAACAATTTCAGAGGGGTTGAGAAGGGAGCTAGATGAAATGGCTTTGGCCCAAGAGATTAGTTGGAAACAAAAATCGAGGGTGTTATGGTTGAAGGAGGGGACTCCAACACACAATTTCCATGGGATAGCATTCGTTAATAGGAGAAGGAATTTCATAGAGTCGGTGGAGGTTAATGGGGAGATGCATGTGGGGAGGAGGAAGTAAAAAGGGAATTGTATATTTTTACAAGCATTTGTTTGAGGAAGCAGATTGGAGACCTAAGCTGGGGGGTTCAGGATTCAGTCATATTGGCACGGAGGAGAGTGAGTGGCTAGAGAGGGCAATCGAGGAAGAAGAGGTGAAGAGGGCAATGGAGAGTTGTGCGGTTAACAAAGCTCTGGCGCCTGATAGTTTCACTGTGGCTTTTCCAGCACAGCTGGAATATGGTCAAATCTTTTTTGATGGATACTATTGTTGAGTTCCAGGAAAGTGGTGAATTCGAAAAGAGTTTGAATGCTTCGTCTGTTGTCATTATTCCTAAGCGGGAGGGAGCATCGTGCATGAAGGACTACAGACTTATTAGTCTAGTGATAAACATCGATTAGATCATCTTTGAGGTGCTTTCCAATAGACTTAAAAAGATGCTGGACGAGATTGTTTCTACTTCACAAAATGCTTTTGTGGAGGGCAAGGCAGATTTTAGATATAGCTCTGATGGAGAATGAAGTGATGGATTTGAGGAGAAAGCAAGGAGTGTCAGGTGTATTATACAAGTTTGATCTTGAGAAGGTCTATGATCATGTGAACTGATGTTTCTAAGAATCCATCATGTTCTAGATGGAATTTGAGGAGAAGATAGATCAGATTTTGCATTTCTTCCGTGAGATATTCAATGTTAGTGAATGGCAATCCATGCAGTTTTTTGGGAGTTCGAGGATTCTGAGACAAGGGGTCCTCAATCTCCAAGTTTGTTCATTTTAATTATGAAAGCTTTGAGTAGGATGATGGACAAAGTTGTCCCGGGAGGTTACTTAAAGGACTTTAATGCAGTGATTGTAGGTGTTGGTACAGTATCAATTTTTGTTGTTTGTGGATGATATTTTGGTTTTTTGTGATGTAGATATAAACCAACTGGATTATTTAGGTCAATTGCTTACTTGGTTCCAGGTGGTGTCAGGCCTTAAAATTAACTTAAGAAAGTGTGAGATTATTCCAGTCGGGGAGGTGGATGAAATTGGGTTGCTTGCTTAGGTTTTGAACTGCAGGGTTGGGGCTCTTCTGACTACTTATCTTGGATTACTGCTAGGTGCTTTGAACAAGGATGTTGGGGTGTGGAATCTAGTTCTTCAGAGGGTTGACAAGAGATTAGCAGGGTGACTGAAAAGATATTTGTTCAAAGGCGGAAAAGAAGTGCTTATTAAGAATAAGAGCTTTATCAAGTACTCCCACCTATTTCATGTCTTTGTTCATGCTCCAACTTGGATCATCTGATAATTAGAAAGACTTCAAGGAAAATTTCTTTGGGATGGGGCTAATGGAACAAAGAAGTTTCACTTGGTGCGGTGGGGAACTGCCATATCTCCTAAAAATGGGGAGGTCTTAGAATTAAAGACTTGGCGGTTTTTAACAAAGCCTTGTTGGAAAAATGGCTTTGACGACTCAGGATGGAGGTACACGCCTTTTGGAGAGGGGTGATAGTTGATAAATATGGGGTAATGGAAGGGGGGTGGAGATCTAGAGATGTCACTACACCTTTTGGGTGCGGTTTGTTGAGAAATATAATGAAGGGATGAGATGATTTTAGCGTAAATATCTCATTCAAGGTTGGAAATGTAAGAACAATTAATTTTGGGGGACATAGGTGGTGTGGAGATAACTTACTTAAAGATGATTTTCGGAATTTGTTTAGAATGTCACGCCATGGAGAAATGAAACCCGGTAAATTAGGGGGCACACGTGGTGGAGAGAGTTTTGGGATATAGGATTTAGAAGGAATTTCGATGATTGGGAGGTGACTGAGTTCCAAAGGTTGTTGGCCCTTCTATATAGGCAAGTCACTTTGGTGAATACCCCGATGCTCTGTGGTTGGGTTTGGGGAATCATGGACTTCTCTCTGTTAAATTTTCTATGAGAACTTCTGGTTAGGGAGGAGATGTGTTTCCATGTGATGCAATATGAATATGGCAGGTGCTGAGGAAGGAATGCTTCTTCTCTTGGCTAGCAACTAATGGGATAATTTTGAAGGCGGAAAATTTTAGAAAGCGGAAGGTTGTATGTGTCGGTTGGTATTACATATTCAGGGAGGCGGGCAAAAAAGTGGATCACCTTCCCCTACATTGTCTTTTACCATGAGATTATGGTGAGACATGTTATGATGGTTTGGAACTTCTCGCGAAACGCCAAAAACTGTGAAAGAATTGATGTTTTGTTGGAGAAGATTGAGGGCATGGAATGTGGTTCCTCTTGCATTGGTGTGGGTTGTTTGGAGAGAGAGAAATAGAGGAGCTTTTGAAGAGGTAGAATCGAATTTTACTCAATTGAGGAGTAGCCTCCGGTCACTTATTTTCTTTTGATGAACCCATAAAGTTCCTTGTTGTATAGAAGAATAGGCGATTAGTAGAGAATCATGTATTGTAGATTCTTTACTTTTTGGCATACCCCTTGTATACAGCCAGCTTTTGCCCATGTTTATGAATGAAATACATTAACCTTATCAGAAAAAAAAACATCTCTCTTTTTTCTGTTTATTCATCATGTAGCTCATTAGTTGATGCCCTCCACTAATAGACCCGAATGAAGCTTATGCCTCGAAATTCAAATGCATTAAGCTCAAAAAGAACAAAGTTGCAGCAAGGAGCATATTATAAACCTAACTATGTTCTGCCAATACTATTTAGGCAGATCAAGGTGCTCCAATTTTCTAAACGATTGTTAGCATCAGGATGCTTCTTCGCATTTATTTTAGAAAGAGTAACCATATTATCTTATAACCAGAGAGAGACACGCCCAAAAGTTTCAAAATCTATTTTATTATACCGATGTGAAAATGCTACATAATGAGTACACTTACTTGACTGCAGATGGACCTACCAGGCCCAATGGTTTATGTAGTTATGACAGAACATCAACAGTATGAATTACTCAAACGGTTGGCCAAGGTGATCAGTGAAGATTATGAATGGGGATCTACATTCAGAGAGGAAAGCTGGAGGGCTGTTAGTGAGCAGATGCAGAGAATTCATCCACTCTTTTCGGTTGATCGTCTGAAGACAAAACTAAGAAATCTGAAGAGACAATACCGGTTATTTTCAAATTTGTTGTCCAGACGAGGAGTCCAATGGGATAGAAGGACTAATTCAATGGTGTATGCTCGTGAAGGGGTGTGGAAGTCATATGTCTTGGTAAGTGTTGCTTTCTGCTTCATTACTTTGATACATAGAAGGATCAACCTAACTTTAAAAAACCACATCGAGGGCATCATTTATCAGGAATGAAGTGCGTTTTTTTTTTTTTTGAAAATTATTTATCAAGGAATATATATCCTACTTGGCAATTATAGTAAAGGAACTACTGACCACAAACAAATTTTTCAAAACTCAAGGGGGGCCACTAGCTTCATGTCAGCTATTAACTATTTTCCTGGTTTGACAATAAAGATAGGAAGACTTTAGGTGTTTCAGTCCATTTCAACTCACCCATGTTATATGCCAATTTTTTTTGCAGGAGTATCCACTGGGAAGCCAATTCCGTAACAACGGCATTGAGCCAAGGCTTTTTGATGCCATGCGTGACGTCTTTGAAGCGGGGGTTTCAATAGATGGATGAGCAGTGTAGCACAAGTTTCTTCTTAAGCTGAAAGGTATTATACAGTCATGCTGTACTGTCTGCCAGAGTTACATCCTTAATCATATTCATTCCAGTATAAACACTATTTACTGTTACTTTAAAATCAGCTGAATCTTTCTAAGCAGAGCGCAGAGATTACACCATTTTTCTTTGATTAGTTTCCTGCTATAATTGTTCAATGGATAGATAAATGACCAAATCACTGCATCCAAAGCTGTGGGCCTATAAGTAAATAAAGTTGGTGAAACCATGGATGATCGGGTTACCATGTGTTGGCAGGAGGTAGCAAGTACCTGAACACCATGTTATTAAAAAAAGGGGGCAAATTACTGTTACTTATCTTTTGACATGCTTTCATAATATATTTGCATAGCAGTAGGACAACATCAACCAAACTGACATACTTGGCTCCAAAAGATTACCACTTAAGTTGAACATATTTACTTAATCCACTGCAACCAAATCAGACCAGGTAATACATATGCAAAAACAATTACGTATTCCAAACCTATTGACTCTAAATGCTCAGTTCGACTTGATTTCATTAGCTCAATGCTTCTATATATGATATATGGTATCTAGAGACTGGGCTGGATTGTAACTCTGGATTAAAAGGGCAGCCCGGTGAACTAAAGCTCCCACTATGCGTGGGGTCCGTAGAAGGGCCGGACCATAGGAACTTGCATTTCTGCAAGAGGCCGTGCACAGCTTGAACCAGTGACCTCCTGGTCACATGGCAGCAAGTTTATAGGTTACTCCAAGGCTCCCCAACTCTGGCTTGATATACAAATTACATTATCAAAAAGAAATGCTCAATTTGTCTCTGGTAACCTACGTCAAAGGTCCAATTTATCTAACTTCCAACAAATTTTGTGAAAAAAAAAGTGAAATATTGCAATACAAAAGATAGATATCTAATTTAGACAGGAAATTTTCACCATAAATTCATCCGAAAATGTGATAAAGGATAAAAATATGATATTTACCTGCGTAATTAAGTGTGTAGGATAAGCCGTTGCATCCACGAGCTTTAACACCGAGCTTAAGGAAGGGACGCTGCCGTTGCTGAAGGAGATTGCTTATTCTGCTGGCGGCGGCGTCCGTAAGAGTTATTGCTTGCCGCCGGACTGAATTTCCGATTCTCTCCGCCGCCTTTGCCAGCACCGGTGACACCATCTTGCGGGTTCTTCACTAACGCAAATGGATCCGGTTTTTCGTCGTTATTATCTTTTTCTTTTTTT
This sequence comes from Datura wrightii, assembly GCA_035772735.1. Classification (NCBI taxonomy): domain Eukaryota; kingdom Viridiplantae; phylum Streptophyta; class Magnoliopsida; order Solanales; family Solanaceae; genus Datura; species Datura wrightii. The sequence continues at coordinate 199,508,046 of JASDFA010000018.1, read as the reverse complement.
TTTTGCTTTTTCGGGTTTTTGTGTTGATACAACTTAGCTTTTGAAAATTTTGGGGGCTGTAAATATATTTTTCTGAAATTTTTGGGGTGCGTTGTGAATTAAACAAAATTATAACCGCTTCATAGTATGATAGCCCCTTAAATTTGTCAGTAAAATTTATTCGCAATTAGAGATGATCAAAACATATTTGAAATCATGATTTTTTAATTTTATATCTGAATTATCACGTGTGTCAGTTTTCTATATGAATTATCATCAAATATTTCATAACACATCACAACTATTAAGTTTGTGAGTTTCCTAACTGAAATGTCACCATCATTCAAGTAAAAATAAAATGAATAACTGATGTTTAGATGTGTTTCAATAAATATTTGGTGATAGTTCAGGTAAAAATTTTTCATACCTAATAGTTCAGGTATAAAACTCAAAAACTCCTAATACTTCAGGTGTGTCTTTCACCCTTCACTCCTTGAATTATGATCTGTTCCGATTGAGCACGGAAAAATATGATAAGTTATTCATATTAGATAATTCCAACTGAAATTTTGAAAAAGTTTTTGGAGACTGTAACTAAATATTTAGAGTTGTGTTATGAACTAAAAAAAATTATAACCGCATCATACAGGAATACAATTCACTTCAAGATGTCTTGATGGTGAAATGTAGACATGCAAAATTAAAATTTTGTGTGCCCAAGGTCAAATTATCTGACACCGATATTGGGAACATTGATAGCCCCTTAAATTTATTAATAAATTTCATATAGAAAGCATATAGTTAATGTATCGTTTATTTGTGATGGAAAGTTCAAAATGAAAGCCTTAAAGCATTGAATATTAGTTATAGTAATGAAGATACATTCAAGCATCTGACATAAGAAGATATTTATATTTATATCACATACAAAAATATGAAATTCAGACTCATACGATAAGTTAAGGCCAAAATTTAATATCTAAATATTTGATTTGATAACCAAATCCTATTTAAATTGTAAAAGGCATAGTTTTATATTAGGTAAATCAATATATTTATGCTAGTTTGTAGCCTAAATGCATCTGATGTGTTGTAGTTCTCTATATATGACCATCAAACACTATGTCGAGATTTTTAATTAGAAATTTCGAATTCAATATTTCCTCATTTAATATGACATGCGCAACACAAATTTGAATTAGTTAAGTCAGTGAATTACGAATACCAAATGATTATACCAAAAGAATCTCAATATATGTAGTATTATGATTTTTTAGTACATTCATTACGATCTCAGCTTATGATTCAATTGTCATGTATTTAGCTAATCAGTAAATAGAAAAATGCATAATACATAGATAAACACCTTAACTTGGTCTCAATCGATAGCTAAACATTTCAACTTGACCTCAACTGACAACTAAATACTCCAACTTTGAAAATACACATCTAAACACCTCAACTCGTCCCCGTTGTATCTCGTGTACACCCAACGATGACGGGACACATAAATTTTAGAGTGTTATATGATTATTTTGGAAATTGAATTGTTCAACTGATACGGTAAAGACGAGTTGAGGTGTCTAGATGTGCATCCTCAAACTTGAAGTGTTTAGCTACTAGTTGAAGCCAAGTTAATGTATTTATCTATGTATTATATATTTTAAAAAAATAAATTAATCATCATTATATTTCAACGACACTATTCTCCATTCATCTTAAATAGTATTTTAGTAAAAAAGAGAGACATCCTAGGAGCTAAATCAGATAGTGACTAGATTCATTTTGTAGCACGAGATTCAGTAACAAAAAAACGTGTGTGATATAAGAAGAAAAGACATAATTAAAGAAAGAAATTACTTAATATTTTGATAGACATACATGTAAAATGTTCAAAATTATGGGGGGTGGAGGGCAAGTAGATTTCAGATCCAGTACAATATTTCTTGCAGAATAACTAAAATATACCACAATATTCATTCCAAATGAAATTTTTGGATCCTCAAATTTGTAACTAGCCAATAATATTCCACAACGTCTCACTTGCTCAGAAAGAACTAGAAGATCAGAATTTGCTGATGTATATTGTGGATTGATCCCATTTGTCTTTGATTTTATATTGTTAAATCCCACAATTCCATCTTGAAAGCAATCAACACACTCATTTAGTGTTGATTTTAAGCCTTGATCAATAATTTTTGAGTCCTTGAGCATTTGTTTTATGTATATTTGCGTGTTCGTTACGTTTTCGATTTCCAAATCCATAATATTCACCGCAAAACTCACTCAATCTTTTGAATACATGATTTTTGGGCTCGACTTCATGATCTTTAAACATACATTGGGGTCCCAACCTTTGTCATCTCTATTGCATGCTTTAGCGAGTAAATCCGAAGAGATTTTTTGTGATTTTGGAATAATGATTTCTGAAGAGTGAAGGATGAAAGAGGAAAAGATGAATGGAACGAGAAGAAAAAAATTACTTGAAAAGGCCATGATTTTTAAGACATAGGCTTCGAATTATAGCCCATAAACTCTCGATTTAGACATAAACATTATTTTATTTCATACATTTTTCTCGTGAAACGAGAAAAATAAAGTTTCAAAGTACTACCCTCATATGAATTGCGTTAGTTGGGCTATAAGAATTTTTTTTCTTCTATTAAGGTAAGAAATAGTACTAAAAGATTATGACAAAGTGATAAATACTATTTCATCTCTAATACAAATTTTTGATTGAGCTTTAAATATAAAATCACCTTTATTAAAAATGTGAAATAATTCATTGCGAATTTATATTTAATTGAGGCATTAATATAAATATTAAATATTGAGTAAGAAATCAAAGAAAAGACAAAAAAATGAAGTAATTAGCAAAAAAAAAAAAAGAAAAGAAGAAATCATGTAATCAGACGAAAAATAGAAAGAAAAAAAAGAAAAAGAAAAGGAGAGATATTTGGCAAAGCTTTGCTCCCACTAGAAAATGAAAACACATATTAAAGTACCCATCATAAACATGGCACAAATGTCTGTATCTTAATACATGTCACCATCTTTTTTTTTAGCATATGCTCGGTGTTTGTTTTGAGGTTCGATTAATTCAGATTCATATTGAAAAGTTATATAATAGGAGTAAAATATTTTTTATAAAAATCAATTTCGTATTCAAAACTCAAATTTGAGACATTTAATTAAAAATAAAAAAGTACTTACCACTCCACCGTATTTTTCCATGATCACTCATCTTTTTTTAGGCAAAGGGATATCACATGCTAGTTTTTCCAATTCTAAATATTAATTATTTTAACTAGTTAAATTTATTTCAAATTATTTGATACTTAGGAAGTTTAAATATTATTTATTATTTTGTTACAAAATATATTCTTATTGTTCTAATAATTAGTCGGGAGCATAGATATATTTTTTCATTAAAAGATAGAGACAAATCGATAAGGAGAATTGAAGTCAAAATTTAAAGTTTATGAATTCTAAACCACCACAAAATATATAGCTCGTTTTAGTTTATGAGTTCACAATTAAATAATTTATACATATTTAATAAAATTTTAATGCAAATATAACCTATAAATAACTAAGCAAAATTAACGAATAGACATAATAATATTCTAATATGTTCTTTTCAGAATTTGTGCAGACCTTAAAAGACATATAACAAGTCACCTTAACACCTAATATTTTTGGATATGAATAAACTCCAAAATGTTTTCTAGTGAATTTATTGATTATGGTGAGTAATATAATCTAATTATATAGTTTTTCTTTTTTGTTTTATGGAATAGGGTCAATAAATTTGATATTATTCTACACATTCACACTTTGTAGGAGCAGGTTTTCTTTTTCAAACATATATTTTAGTTGATTAACGATTAAATAAATGAGAGAATTATTCGAATATTTTATCGTGTCTGGTATCTACACTAAATCAAGTAATTTAACAGTAGCAATTAAAAATCAGCGAGGAAGAATTCTACACTTAGCCATAATCAAGGGAGAAATGAACTTATGAAGAACTGGTGCATCTTTTTCTCTTGGATAATCGTGGCGTCCGGATTAGCATGCATGCAACTCGACCACCTCTCACCAGCAACAAATATTTTAGTTGATTAGCGATTAAATAAATGAGAGAATTATTCGAATATCATATCGTATTCGATATCTACACTAAATCAAGTAATTTAATAGTAGCAATTAAAAATCAGAGAGAAAGAATCCTATCACTTAGCCATGATTAAGCGAGAAATGAACTTATGAAAAACTAGGGTACTTTTTCTTTTGATAACCATGGTGTCCGGATCAGCCTGCGTCCATTCCGACCACCTCCCACCAGCAACAAATAACTCTGTCCACCAAAACTAGGATAGATAAGAAGAAATCACCTAGAGTAAGCTTGCGCATTTGCACCTCAACCGCCTCCCACCAGCAACAGGGACATATGAAAAGAAATCTCCTAGAGTTAGCTTGAGCAAGCTTCGACCACTCCCACTACCAACAAGTAACATGTAACTCCATCCTTGACCACGTGCACCTGGACCATCTTCCACCAGCAATAGGTAATATGTAAATCTATCCATCAAGGCTAACGCAAACGAGAAGAAATTACATAGTGTTTTTTTATCTCCGTTGAGATTTGAATCTGAAACATTATGGTTCTCAATCATTTCATTGACCACTAGATCATACTTTTGGGTGCGTTCTCAAATTATGTTATCTCATTTTTTTCAAATGGATAAATTTTTTCTTAAAAATAAAAAGTGTGAAATATAGATTCTTATATTTGCCTTTTCTTTTCCATAAAGTAGTGTGAATAAAAAAAGAGTGAGGGTGATTGTTGTCTGTTGAGCAATTCATGTGAATGAGAGTAATAGTTTTGGTAGAAAGTGCAAGATATTTTTCCAAATGGGCTAAGGCTCAAAGGCCCTTCTCCGATTGTTCCCCAGAAACTAACAAAAAAATGAAAAAGGGAAATTGCCAACACTTTCTCCTAGTCCTACTCTACTATGTGAGTACAGTCCAACAACACCAACAGTAGCCAAAACTGCTCTCTTTCTCTATCTTTCAGCAAAGTTTCAAAGAATTTCTGCAATTTTTTTATATCAAGAATCCTGCAATTCTCTTTTGGGATTTCTCAATCTTCAATTTCAGGTGGAATTTTCTTTCTTTCTCTCTCCATGTCTTGTTCTTTTCCGCTGTTTCTGGGTGAAGTGTTAGGTTTGCCATTGTTTTGAGAATCTTGATACAATCTTAACAATTGTAAGGTGCTTTATTCTTCTGGGTTTGTTTTCCTTGGGTTTGTGTAATGCTAATTGATAAAGATTGTTTTTTTCTTCCTGCTATTGCATTTTCTCAATCTATACAATTGTGAGGTTCTTTAATCTTATGGGGTTGTTTTCTTTGTGAGATTTTGTAATGCTCATTGATAAAGATTGTATTTTTTTCTTCCTGCTATTTTATTTTCTCAATCTACACAATTACGAGGTTCTCTATTCTTATGGGGTTTGTTTTCTTTGTGGTTTGTGTAATGCTACTTAATAAAGGTTGCATTTTTTACTTCCTGCTATTACATTTTTTCAATCTATACAATTGTAAGGTTCTTTTTCTTATGGGTTTTGTTTTCTTGATTGGTTTGTGTAATGCTGCTTAGTAAAGATTGTATTTTTTTCTTCCTGCTATTGCATTTTCTCAATCTATACAATTGTGAGTTTTTCTCTTTATGGGGCTGTTTTCTTTGTGGGTTTGTGTAATGCTGCTTAGTAAAGATTGTATTTTTTCTTCCTGTTTGTGCATATTTGCATTTTGTTCTTGTTTGTGCTCTCTGTACTATACTCACTAAGTCTGAAATTGTGGCATAGTTTTGGAGCTTGGTAACTCATATTTGTTATTCAATTTAGATTATTGAGGATTTGAACTCCTTTTTACCATTTACAAGCTTCCTTTAAATAATTTCTGCTGCTTTTTTCCTGTTTTATTGATTGGCAGGTGTTGAAAGAAAAAAATTGGACTGGAATTTCAGATATTGTCTAGGTGGTTGGTTATATTTTTTCTGGATTAATTAGATTAGTTTGAGTTGAGTGTGGTATTTTTCTGTTATGGCTACTTGTACATCAGCTGTGTTTATGCCTCCTGATACACGACGGTCACATGGGGTATTGACTGTTCTTGGTGGTAGACTTTGCCCCTTGAAAATTCAAGATGAGAAGATTGGATATTTGGGTGTTAACCAAAAGGGTACGTCAAGTTTGCCTCAAGTCAAATGTTCAGCCAATTCTCACAGTCTCAACCAGTATCAGAATAAAGATTCCTTTCTAAATCTACATCCTGAAATTTCCATGCTTAGAGGGGAAGGTAACAATACAATGACTACCTCTAGACAAGAAAGCTCAAGCGGAAATGTCGCTGAGAGCTTGATGGATTCATCAAGCTCGAACAATTTTAATGAGGCCAAAATCAAGGTGGTTGGTGTAGGAGGTGGTGGATCAAATGCAGTTAATCGCATGATTGAAAGCTCTATGAAGGGTGTAGAGTTTTGGATTGTGAACACTGATATTCAAGCAATGAGGATGTCACCTGTAATGCCTGAGCATCGACTGCCAATAGGTCAAGAACTCACAAGGGGACTTGGTGCAGGCGGTAATCCAGATATAGGGATGAATGCTGCCAATGAGAGCAAGCCGGCCATCGAGGAAGCAGTTTATGGTTCAGACATGGTTTTTGTGACTGTAAGTTCACCCTATGGTATAGACCAATTACTTTATTGGAAAAGAAGTTTGGGGTTATATGAAATTTAATTAATTCTTTTTGATCAGTAAACTTAAAAATATATTCTTTCCTTTGTTTCTTTTTTCCTCTCATTTGTCAGAAACTTAGATACCATATACTATTGTATAACGACTTCTGTTTTTTCTTTCTTTTATAGTAAACCTAAGTAACTTCTTTAGTGAGGCGCTGCTTTCTGTCTCATAGTGAAGAACTGCTGAAGTGATTCTCTTAATTACATTACCAGATTGAATTGGTCAAATAAGATGCAGAATTCCTAACGAAGATAACTTTAGGTAATAATTACAGCTAAATTACACACACTTGAACTTAGACTCTTCCTTCCACCCTTTTGGTAAACTTTCTGAACACTTCCCCGGCCAACAGAAACATTGGATACAGTAATAAAGGATGACTGTTGGAGGAATATATTCCTTGATGCTCATTAGAAAGTAGGTATCACATTATTCTGCTCAATCCCTTTCAGCTTCTCTGATCTACCAACTTCAAAATGCTAACAATTCCCTGATACTATGAGCAACCTGAAAGGGTGTCTGTCCGCGTATTGCCTTCGTATTGCACTGCAAGCTTGAGGAGAATGAGTGGAGCAAGGAATCATATTGATTTTTAAATAAAATGCGAGTATCTTAATAGCCATTCACTACCATAAATAAATATGAAGTATCTAACAATGATTATATTATCTGTTTCTTTGATTATGAATCTTTCAAATATTATCTAAATATCTTTAATTTGCGATTTTATAGTACCTTTTATGTAGTTCCTTACATATGCAATTTTTCTTGAATGAAATTAAAAATCAATATCCACATTCACACCGAAAATTATATGTTTTGGCCCTTGTATGACAAACCTCATCATTCATTTAGGGATGAGGGAATACTATGTACTGAGGCATGGAGAAGAAATTTCCAGAAACATTCAAGTTTTCAACCACACGTATAATTAGTATTCTCAGTTTAAAAGGAGTGTTTGGTACCAAGCAAAAAGGATCATTAGGTGAGCTGGAGGCTGGAGAGAATATGAAAATTATTCCTGACTTATCTGATGGGGCAAAACTAAATGATATTTCATGAGAAAGGATCTGATTTTACTACATCATCCTTGCAAAGAGTTGATAAACTTTCAAAACCAAGTGTGCTTAGGTACCACCATAATTGAACAAGAGGCTATGGTGGTACCACAATAAGTCGATGGTAACTAAATGGTGATTTTAACATGGCTAGATCTTAGTATCAGCAAAGTTCCATACCAAGTGTTTATGAACTTTAAAAGATGTTTGGAGGTCACAATTAAAATTCTTAATGTGAAGAGACATTTTTTAGCGTACTCCTAAAAAAGGATGTTGTGCCCTAGAATGTAAGTATAATTTCTCCCTCGGCCTTTTGGTTCCAAGACTCTGTCAGCATGCATTAGCTTATCAATCATCAGTAAGGTGCTATAAGCATCCAAGAAGGGCATCATAGAGTATGCCATAAAAAAATTATGTGATTTCTTCTACCCTCCACCGAAGAGAATATCAGGACTTTTCTGTGTGCTCTTGTTTCAAGGAGAGAGAGATCTAATATCTTTTTTTGGTTTCCCATTCCATGCTTACCACCCTTGAGAAGGAGTCCTTCCCCTTTGATATGGTATTAAATGTCATTCAACAGTAAGGATATATTTGTCCGGAAGCGCTGTAAAGCTAAATGTTTGATGATTACATGTTGCTGTGTTAAAATTAAATTCCTCAGTTGTCTTTGGACTTGCCGGAGGCTTTATTCTCTCACTTTTTTGTTCCTTCTCAAATGTGAGCTCCAACATGTAATGTACAGGCTGGAATGGGAGGAGGAACAGGAACTGGTGCGGCTCCTATAATAGCAGGAACTGCCAAATCAATGGGCATCTTAACTGTTGGTATCGTTACAACCCCCTTTTCTTTCGAGGGACGAAGAAGAGCTGTTCAAGCCCAAGAAGGAATTGCAGCTTTGAGAGAAAATGTTGATACTCTAATTGTCATTCCAAATGACAAATTGTTGACAGCTGTTTCTCCATCAACCCCAGTAACTGAAGCTTTTAACCTGGCTGATGATATTCTTCGGCAAGGAGTTCGTGGTATTTCTGATATAATTACGGTAAGTATGTTATTCACAGTCTTATCTTTCATTTTCTGTTTTCTTCTTGCATAGTGCCAAGGATCCTAAGTAAGCATTTGCCTGATTATTCTTTACATCTAGGATCCTACTTTTATAAGCATCACCAGGATGTGTTATGTTTGTTCTATGCTTTGAAGGGAAATCATAAGCTATACACAGATGAAACATAAAACTCTGTATTATCCCTGTGCCTTAATGTAAATGAAAGATGTATATGAAGTGAATACTCTAATAAAGTTTCTAGATCATCTACAGGTTTAGCCTGATCTATATACCTTTCTGTGTATTTGTGCTATTTACAATCAGTATAAAACTTTATTTACCTATCACAAAAACATATGTAAATCACCTTTTCTTCTTGTTATGCTGCTAAATTATTTTGCCTGTTAATACATGACTCTCTTCACATGCTGTCCAACTCTAATTGGCCTAATGGATGCCCTAGAATTTATTTCGATAAATCATTCAATCAACTATGTCTTAGTCACAAACTAGATGTGATAATGCCCTAAAATTGATTTGCATCCAGGGCTTTGGTCTAGTGGTAAGAGTATGGCTTGTGATGTGTGGATTAGGCAAACGTCATGATTTGAACCTTGCCACAAACAAAACCTTGGTATTTAAGTGGAGAAGGTTAGAAGGGTGGGCCCATTATCTATGAAATTTCGAACCTTGCACCGTTAGCCCCCGGGATTTTGCGGTTATAGGAAAAACCCTAAAATTGACTTAGTGATACTTAATTCCTTCCTTTAGACAAACTGGTCCTTAACTACAATAAGACTTGATTGGCAAAATTTACCAATTTTTTCTGGTGATGGTGGCCTCAGGAATTCAGTGTTTAACTTGTCCAGTAGTCATGTTTTTGCATTTTCTTTAACGTTTTTCAAATGTCTGCCATTTTCACATCATCATTTTCTGAATTGTCTTTTAATCAATGTTTTGGACCAGCAGAGTTGCATATTAAAATTTTCTCAAGTTAAACAAGTTAACTGATAAACTTAAGGACCCTTGTGATGTGAAATATAACTTTAATGGGGTGTCATTCGATGAAACCTGGCTCACAAATGATGGTTGCCCTTGTCTCTTTTGTGTATTTTTGACCTTGATATTAGTAACTGGAAAGGGAAATTCCTGCATGCTCCGACCCGCCCATTTGCGAGCACGGCATGTGGTACGTTATCAATAATGTGAAATGGTAGCTCATCTATCACCACAAGCTTCTGAATCATACCATATGATCTCTTACTACTTCGAAAGCAAATTAGGCTCATACACATATCACTCGCCCAAGGAGGATAACTCCATGTACTCTACACGCGTTCATCTTCACTTAAATGCATCAGAACTTATGGACCTTAATGTAGCAGATACACGTCAACTTTCTATATTTGGCATATTCTTTCCTCGTACATAAATTGGATTTTCTTTTGAAAGTGGCTTCTTCTGTTAAGTGGGTGAATATCAAGGCCTGTATTTAGTTGTTCATGATATATCTTCATGAATTACAGATTCCCGGGCTAGTAAATGTGGATTTTGCTGATGTGCGTGCTATTATGGCAAATGCTGGGTCCTCTTTAATGGGAATAGGAACTGCTACGGGTAAGTTCACAAAGTTATTTTAATATTTGTTGGCACTAAGCCATTTCTCTTTGTTGGTTTCCTCTTAATTCATAACGTGATTTAAAAGTCTCTGTCTGATGTGATGATGAAGCCTAGTGAGACACACAGACAGCCTACACGACTAAATCATTATTTATGCACTTAAAACCTTTCTAGACATTAACTAAAAAAAATCAATGTATTGTAACTGATGAAAAGGACGTATGAGGTCACACCTAAGAGTGTGGCCTAGTGGTTAATGAAGTGAGTTGAGAACCATGAGGTCTAAGGTTAAATTCTCAGCGGAGGCAAAAACACTATGTTATTTCTTTTCATATGTACAAGCTTTGGTGGATAGAGTTACCCGGTACTTGTGCTAGTGAGAGTTAGAAGGTACCCGTGGAATTAGTCTAGATGTGCGCAACCTGGTCCGGACACTATGGTTATCACAAAAAAAAAGGACATGCGGCTGTCAGAATTTATCCGTATTGTATAAATTTATGTTTTTTTTCTGAAATTGTGGAAGGAAATTATAAGATAGGGTATCGAACCTTTACCAACAAGGCGAAAGTTCAGGTAGCTAACCAACTGAGCTACTAAGAATCCCCTATTATCTAAATTTATGTTTTTTACCTAGAATCCCCTGTTTTTGCACCAGTGCCATTTTTCTTGTGCAAAGTGCAGCCATTGACATATTCAAGGTTTATAAAAATTGTAACAATCCAAACTGAAATAACAAATACACTCAAGACTAATTTCCTGAGATGTTTTGGAGGTGCGTTCTTTTTTCGTGTATATATACTTATTGAAATGTGGAAGCTGAGGCGAAATGAACCTCGTGTTCAGCAGACAAAATATTTTCTCTTATTTCAAGGAATTTCTTTTAGCAACTAAGAAATCTGTATTTTAGTTTCGAACTTGGTGGGTAATGGACCCACCCTTCTGACCTTCTCTCTTAAATACCAAGGTTTGATTTTGTCTAGGAAAAGTTTCATTTGTAGTTCGTTTTCTACATCTATTTTGTAGAAATTGGATTTGTTACTGTTAAATGTTGTGCAAATTATACTTTCTCAAAAAAAAGTTGTGGTAACTATTGTGATATTTAACTTATGAATCATGCATTATATTTATTTTGATAACCGTGATGGCCGGGCCAACTTGTGTGCACTTGTCTAATTCCACAAGGTACTTGCTGCCTCCCACTAGCACATGCACCGGGTAACAGAGGTAATATAGAGTATAGACTTTAGGGAGATCACAGAGGTAATATAGAACCAATGTAAGTTATGCATGGTAGATTTACTATAGATGCTAATCATGCTATATTTTTTTTATTAAGAAGGTCAAGGGAAATTTATAGGACAGGATGAATGTTCTCCACATGATATTCATTAACCTAGAAAAATCTTTTGGTGGAGGATTTGGGAAGATAGGTATAGATATCAAATATAAAGTTCCAGAAGTGATACTTCGGAAAAAATTGGTCAGAACTGTGAAAATAGTGAAGAAGGAGATACAGATGAGTTTTGCCATAATTATAGGTTTATACCGAGAATCTTCTTAAGCTCACTTTTATCCTAGTTATGGTTGACCTAACAAATGGCTTACATGAAAAGGTTCTATGATACATGTTAGTTGCAACGATACTGTGTTAGTTGAAGAAACTAACGAGGGTATTAGCCAAGATCATAGAGAAGACCTTAGAGAGCAAAGGAGTTGGAATAACTAGAAGTAAGAGGGAATATACGCACTACAAGTTTAATCCTCCATAAAACGAATGAAGGGTGAGTTAAATCAACGAGGATCGTGGTGCCCATGTGCAGACAATTTCAGATATTTAGGTTCAGCGTGCTTCTGCTAAAAGAAATATTTTCCAACTGAAACACTATATATAAAGGCAGAGAACTGAGGGAAGGGGGGGGGGGGGTGCTGGATTGTGGTTGGGTGGGGGAGACTTTGGGCCTTCATGGAGGGAGAAAAGAGTTCAATATTCATGGCTCGAGGTTGTGAGGGAGATTATAGCCTTCCATCCCAATATGCTATGAAGAGAAATCTAAGCCGACATCTCATCAACATAAATAGCTGCTTATAGAAATTTCAAATAGTGAACCTATCTAGAAGAGTTTCCTCAAGTTTCCTCGAAATTCTTGGAATTTTCTTTTAAAAAATTGAGTGTGATCTAAAAAGTAACACCTTTATCTACTGATGTTCCCATTAGGGAAATTGGAAAAATAAATTCTCCGGACTGAACACATCTGACATTTTTCTGTGAGTTTCCTCCTATTATTGGATGCTATTTGGCTGCAGATGTTAAGATTTTTTTTTTCAATTCAGTCACTTGCTGACAATAACGATTGATGGTCCATTTCTTGCTGGACCGCTTCTTACTTCCGGCTTTCCTCTTGAAGGAAGTAGAAACTATATGCGTTTTCTGCTTTGTTTAGGCTATTTGAAAATATTTCATGTCCAATGAAAAGCAGCAAAATCTCATCTGTAGTTCCAGCAGGTTTGCATGTAGAATATGCATATCAAGATTTCAGATATGTATATTATCCATGTATAGTTTTGTGCATCTCCCAAATAGCTGGATTTAGTAGTGAGGCTATTGCTAACAAGATATGTTATTTGTGAGAATGGATTGATCTGTTGATGCTGTTACTGACTCATCAAGAAGAAAATTGATATTGTTTGTTGATATTACAGGAAAGACCAGAGCCAGAGATGCAGCACTGAACGCCATTCAATCTCCTTTGCTGGACATTGGTATAGAGAGAGCCACTGGAATTGTGTGGAATATAACTGGTGGTAGTGATCTAACATTATTTGAGGTACCCAACTATTTTTTTCTCTCTCTCTCTCTCTCTCTCTCTCTCTCTCTCTCCACACACTTATTAATCATCCTTAGGATGCACCTCTTGTTGACTGAAACAACAACACCATACCCAGAGTAATCCCACTAGTAGAGTTTGGGGAGGGTAGAGTGTACACCGACCTTGCCCTACCTTGGGAGGTAGAGAGGTTGTTTCCAGTAGACCCCGGCTCAAGAAAAGCAAAACAAAGCAGTTTGGAAAAAGAAATGATGGAAGTGAAGAAGCCTTGACAAAATACTACCACTAAATAATACGATAATCAAAGCACAAGAAACAATAGATAATAACAGAAATAGAAGGATAAGAAACAAGAGTAATACTACGACTTTACGTAATGTAGAAAATATTCTGCAGTAAAAGCCTTTTACTCTTTCAGTGTAGAGATTTTCTATTGAAGATAGCATGTATGAATGTGTGAATTTCCTTGTGATTGATTCTTACGAAGTAAATAAGAGAGAAGCTTTAGCTAAAGGTGCATGAGGGTTGTTAAAAAAAATGACCTACGCTTCTGGTCAACCCTGCTCATTTATCTGCTGCCTCTCAGCATTTATTCACGCACACCAAATGTATGCTTGTTTTAGGCATCAAAATCATGTCAGACACAAATACACTCATTAAAGCAGTTGAACGTGACCACGCCACTGTCAATTGGACCTTTCGTCCACCCAGAAGGGATGCCAATATTATAATTATCCAATTTATTGAGGCTTTAAAACCAAAATTTAATTTCCAGAAGTTAAAAAATTGCATATTGTATGCTATAAAATAAGTTATAATGGTAAATTTACGGACTTCGTATGAGAATCACAACATTTGAACAAAACTATGAATTGTAAGGAAGAAAAAGGTTTTCATGCTCTCTAGGTAAACATATATCTTAAACTCTTATCTTATGTTATATGGAGACAATTGTATGTGACACAGTCTTTGTACCTTCGGTTATTTTAGTTGTATATCTGTGAGTTTTAATTTGTGAAATAGATGAAATATGTTTTTAGAGAACTCAATTTTGGTGGCATATTTACGCCATGACAAGGTTTACCTCTAAATATAAAACATCTGTAGTAGTGGAGTTATGCTCTGATTTTCAAAGTGTCCATGTATGATCCTGCATGCCCTCTTTAAAATCTCTAATTTATCTGATTCGTGAAGTCATCTCTCTCATACCTGTGTGTGTCCTCTTTACACTTCACTAGGTGAATGCTGCAGCAGAGGTTATATATGATCTTGTGGATCCAAGTGCGAACCTCATTTTTGGGGCTGTGATAGACCCATCAATAAGTGGACAGGTATGTTCGTATCTCTCATTAGGTTATAATATTTCTTCGGTGACATGATTCTTTGCAGATTTTGACATGCATCGAAGCTAGAAAGTATTAAGTTCTCTCAAAGCTTCTAATTAAACAGTTGAAAGAGTGAGCAGTTATATCATACATTGGGAGACTGATCTTGAATTTAATCTAAGACGAGAAAGCGTAAATAATTGACTGCATTATATAGTGCATGAGGTTATCCAAAATTTGCATGGATATGTGAGATATCTTGATGGTGCTTCATGGGTGACTAGTCTATGCGAACTATCTTGATGAAGTGTGATCATGACATCTAGGACTAATCAAGAGAAATAAAAAAGGGGCTAGGAATAAAGAAGACGGGGAAGTGTCATCTGGGGATAAGAACCTTGAGTGGACTGTATGAAGAGGCAAAGAGTTTGGCATCTTTTTCAGGGTTGCTACTTGCTAGTAAACGGGAGCTAAACATTAGGTGATTTCTTCCTACATTTGTCTAAGCTTTGGTGGATAGAGTTATCCGGTACTTGTGCTGGTCGGAGGTAGCAGGTACCTCGTGAGAGCAAAACAAGGAAAGTGTGGGGGTGCAGGTGGTTAGCACCAGAGGTAAGGATGAAACTAAATATGGTTATTTATGTGAATGTCGGATTTGGAACTGAATGTAATTGTCCTAAGGGTTGCAAAAAGAAAAAAACAGAGGCTAAGAAGACGGATGACACGAAATTAGGCTGACAGAATAAAGGAAAAATCTTCAAGAAAATATAGTTATATTTTCAAAATATCTCTCTTTTCCTGAACTGCTTTTCTATGCTTTTCCTTGAGTCGAGGGTCTATCGGAAATAACTTCTCTACCTTCCAAAGTAGGGGTAAAGTTTGTGTACACACTACCCACTTGTGGGATTACACTAGGATGTTGTTTCAAAATGTTTTCTCTACCGAAATTGTAAGAATCTGATATCATGTAGAAAGAGAACAGGGAGAAGAGAAAGTTGTTGAAGAATGAAGAGAATCATAGAGATAATCAGCTTCCTTCAATTTTCTCTTCCTCATTTTCTCTTTTGACACGGAATCAGAGCCTTCATAATTTTTGTGAAGACCTAAGTAAGTTGTTCCTATGAGGAGACAGCCTTATGGCCCCTGCCTGTCAAAAAACTTTCTAATTGATAGATTAAGTGTTTAGAAAACAGAAATAAACTTTCCTTCTACAATAATAATACTGCCTTCCTTCCTTGCCATTGATGTGAAATTATTTTTCCATTAAAAAATATGCAGCTGGTGTGACTTTGGCTTCATTTTATACATCATTTTTTGGTTATAGCTCATGACACATGAGTAATTTCTAATTTTGCAACACGAAAGATCTTATATCACTTGTCCATTCTCATATCACACGTAACTGGTAAAGTTGTTGCCACATGTTTGAGTTGTGGAAACAACCTCTTTCAGAAATGCAGGGTAAGACTGTGTACAATACACCCTTATGGTCTGGCCCTTCTCCGGACCCTACACATAGCGAGAACTTGGTGCACCAGGCTGCCATTCTCATAATTTATCAATTATCATCATTGTACATTTAGTGAGTTATGAATGAATTAACCAATAGAATACTCGAGCATATGTACTACCCTAGTTATGGATGAGCTCTTTAGTAGTATGTAGGACGAGGTTATGTTAATTAAGAAACTACCATATGGGCCAATGAAACTATAGAGACGCTATGTAGTGGAGGGGGTCTTATGCTAAGTACAAGTGTAATGCAGAACATATTCACCACAAATTTAGCTCAGAATGAGGTGAAGTGAGATTAGACAGATTTGTGGTTCCTAAATGCGAACAATCGAGTATCTAGATTCAAGCTTCCAAGAGAATGTCATAATAGATGAAGAAGAAACATAAAATTAAAATAGGATGACTAAAACGGGAGCACTATGCTTACGAAATTACCTAACAAAGTGAAAGGAAAGTTTTATAAAACAATTGTGAGACTAGCAATATTATATGGCAGTAAATGTTAGATATCCACAATATGAATGTCGTAGAATATAAATGTTTACTAAGAATAGAATACAATGGAAGTAAAGGATCCGTATATGCAAAATGTTATAGTTAGGATTTAGGCTTAGTTGTTGTTACAATTGCATTAAGTTTGATGTTTGCCAAGTGTTTTTTCTTCCTTTTCGGTTTGAGGCTTGTATAATAGTAGGATAACATGAGATTTAGAGAACTTCTAGTTGTAGGATCTCTAATTTGTCTCAACGTTATTGAGGCGTAGAAGATCAATTGATTTTGGTACTTTTTTAACTACAAATTTGAAGCTGTCGTTTCCCCTATAACTCCCAACGAATTCATGTTTTCCTTCATGGTCAATCTCATCGTTATCCACGTGATGCAGGTCAGCATAACACTAATTGCCACTGGTTTCAAGCGCCAAGAAGAAAGTGATGGGAGGCCTCTCCAGGTATTCCTCTCTTCCACCCTGTCCCTTCACATCTACGCTCTACATGTGAAAAATTTTGGTTTTGGCAATCATCTTATGAAATACGTTCCATGGTGTTCGACTACAGGGAAACCAATTAGCACAGGGAGATGCTTCATTTGGAACTAACAGACGACCTGCGTCCTTTTTGGAAGGTGGTTCAGTGGAAATTCCCGAGTTCCTCAGGAAAAAAGGGCGATCGCGCTATCCAAGAGCTTAAGTTAGTCCTCCTCTTTTCCTGTATGTATAGCACTCCCCTTTTGTCCTTCTTCTTCTCCACAGAGTTCCATCTCTATCTTTCAAAGTGATACACATGCGTTATACGTACAGGATCTTGGTTATGCATCAAATATCGAGTTTATCTCGTGGAAAAACATTGTCCATCTCGTTTTTTTCTTAATAATAATCATAATAATGTAGTAGTGCCTATACATGTTAGTTTGCTAGTGAGTGTAATAAGCTGGAGACACTATCAGAGGTAGATTTTAGAAGCACAATCTGTCTGGTTTACCTTGTGATCTGTAAAGTCTTTGCTGTAACGTAGATTTCCAGAGTCGAATTTGTGCACATATATGTCATTTAGGATCAGTTTTGAACTTGTTCATCAGTTTACACCCGATGCGTATAAGTATTTACCCGTTCTATTTAGCATTTTTTTGTTTGCAAATGATATGTTGAGATACTGACTAATGTAACTGACTCAATTCGTGGAAAGATATACTCCGGAGTTTTAGATTTATTTATATGAAGTATGAAGGAAATGGACCGTTTGGTCCTTGAACAGTTCTTTTGAAGCAAGGGATTGATTGAATTTATCTTATTAAAGACAATTCATGGTTCATGGATTTACTAGGTCAATCTTCGAAGCTCGTTGGAAAGGGCAGTGAAAGAGAAATCATACAAGATATGAGGTGCTCATGTTGAGATATTGACTGATGTAACTGACATGCAGTGTAATTTTAACTATTTTTTCTTCTTTTTTTTAAAGTGAAATTAGTAGTGTCAGTATCCGTATAATCGACGTATAGAGCTGCTTGTCGTTCCAACAATGCATTTCTCAAAGCGAGACAGAGGAATTGCTTGACGTTGCATATTATAACATGGAATTATCAGTTAGCAAATGATATACTGAAATGTGAAAAATATAAGACCAAAATATTCGGAGGACTCTCCTGACAGCTCCAAAATTTCTTCTTACTTAGAATAAATCGTCGATTTGATGGGTAATCTAACCTTCTTATTATCCTATAACACTATAATATCGACCAATTACATGAAAGTGGACATGATTAAGAATTTAGAAGAAGTTTACATGAAAATGGACATAATTGTCGCTGAAATCGAGGTCTTATTTAAAGAGAAAGATCTCAAATATTTGAATCGACCCTAGCCATCTTTATATTCTTTTTCTCTAGTTCACTTATCTAGACTTCAACAATTTTTAACTCTTTTTAAGTAACTTGATTATGTTTGACATTAATATCAAATGGACAAAACCTTTTAACTTTTTCTAAATGGAAAACCATAAATGAAAAAGAATTTGTACTTGGTCTTTTCAATTTCCACATGTGGCTTTGACATGACAAGACAAACTTATTCTTATGTGTATACATAGTGATGCACCAATGTGGTGAGAGATTGATTTAGATCTCTTTATCTTTAATTAAAGGTATTGTGTTTGAAGTTTTAAGAATTAAAAAATATGGATTGATAGTGTGGCTCTTCAAAAATGACCCTTGTAATATGCGAATTGAATTTCATTGATCTCCGGTGGGAAAGAAAAAAAAGATATATAGAGATGTAATAATGGCATTTGCACAAATGTCCTCCTTACAGGTGATTTTTAAATTTTTACTTTTTAAAATTGTTGGTCTTTTTTTTTTACCCTTCAAGATTTTAAGTAAAAATAATTAAAAAAATTGTCCTGTAAAAAAAATCGCAAAACAAAAGAAAATTTCCAATCAATTAAAGTTATGCCCTAGGCATAAATTTAACGACACAAATTATGCCTCAGAACATAAGTTTAGTGGCATGAGTTATGTCTCAAGGCAAAAGAAATTATATCAAAAACACAAGTTATGTTCAAGGCATAAGTGCCGTCACACAAGTTATGCCTGAAGACAAAAGAACTTGAGCTCAAAGAACAAATTATGCCATCAGTGTCACAAGTTATGCTCAAGGCATAAATTATGTCTTTAGTAATACAAGCTATGCTTTAAGAAAAAAAATTATGCCGGATGCATAAGTTACCTCTCATGGCATAAGTGTAATGACACAAATTATGCCTAAAAGCAAAAAAAAATTAAGCTAAAGACATAAATCCAGTGGTGCAAGTTATATCCAACACATAAGTTCGGTGACATAAATTATGCCATAGGGTATAAATGCAGTGGCAGAAATTATGCTCTATTGACATAAGTGCGCGGTGACATAAGTTATACCTGAAGGGAAACATAAATTAAACTCAAGGCATAAATTCAGTGGGGGCAAGTTATGTCCAAGATACCAGTTTAATGACACAAATTATGCCACAATACATTATTTCAATGGCAGAATTATGTCTTAAAGACATAGGTGCTCTAAATATCTTGCCTTGTGGACCAAATATTATAGAACTTATGCCTTAAAGACAAATATTTTCTAAAAAGTTCTATCTTGCGAAATTAGCTTTGCCTAACCAAATTAAATTATAATTAAAGATATTTTAGCTCATAAATTTTTATTTACTAAACATTAAACATAAAATATAAAGATCACAAATTTAAAAAATAAAAATTAAAAATTATCATAAAATAAAAACAGTCGGCGCAGAAAAATTAAAAATGTTTGACGTGACACATTAATCATAGGCCCACAATTGTGGACAAGCCCATGTGGGATGCGTCTTATTGCAATGACTTGACAAAGAAAAGTGGTATACCCTCACAGAAAAAAAGGAACAAAGAAGAAGAATTTGATTTCTTTCAAGAATAGAAGAGGAAAAAAAAAAAGGAATTTATTTATAGCTGGTTATTCTTCGCGAAAGATTGCGATAGAGTGATAAATAAATCTTCATAATACGAGAGATATAAAATCAAAATTTTTTATAAAATAATTTTGATATTATTGTATTTAGTATGCTATTTGATATGCTTTTTTAAAATTTTTAGTATTCGATATTGGTAATTCGAAGTATATAGTTATATATATATATGAATTCATATATATATTATTATAAAATTAATAAATATATAAAATAGTATATAGTATTCGTACAAAACTAATTGTTTGCGTATTAGAAACTTTGATTACTTTATCTTGATTGAAATAATTATTTTTTGAGTGTTAATTAATTAACGAAAGAAATTGTATGTATTTTCTTTTGAATATTTCTATATGTATAAAGTGTTAATATGACAAAATTGAGACGATTCTTGAAAAGTTGAGATCTTATTTCTATATCGAAGTCGAACAAATTATAATTATCAATTTATTATATTATAACATATTGAAACTGAACTTAAAAATATTAAATCATATTGAATTAATTTAATATAATTAAAAAAATAAACTTTTTATTAAAAAAAATATCTCCTCATATCCCCTTCCAAACTAGTCTCTGTCTCATTAAATGATTGATACAGCTAGCTCACAAGCAGCCCTTATTGATGTGACCACATATTTCTTTTTTTTATTCGAAATTTAAATTTTATGAAATTAATTTTTAAAATTTTTAATATTAAAATCATGATATTATTAAAATTATTATTCAGATAATATTATTTATATTTCATATTAAAAATATTAAATTCAGATAATTTGATATTGCAAAACTGCATTCGCTTCTGAATCTCGGATATCAAATTCTATATTTTCATTGGCCAAAAAGCTTAGAAACAACTCTATATATTTCCCACCCCCACCCAAAAATCAATGTTAACCTCACAACCCTCCAAGAAGATTCACAGATCAAATTTAATAAATTTTACATATAAATTTATACGTCATATTAAAAATATTAAATTTTATTTTTTTTATTGTCCGAAAAACTTAGAAGTGACTATATTTCCTATCCTCGACCAAAAATCAACGTCAACCATATAATTCCACCAAAAATTCACTGGAAAAACTTAATAAATTTACGTTCTGCATTAAACATACTGAATTTAGATTCTAAAATTGCATTTGCCCCCTAAAACTTCTAGATCATATTCTACATTTTCATTGGCCAAAAAACTTACGAATGACTCAGCCCCACCCCTCCCAACTCAGAAATCAATGTCAACCTTATAATCTAACCAAAAATTCGCTGACGAAACTTAATAAATTTTTACACATAAATTTACGTTTTGCATTAAAAATACTAAATTCAGATTCTAAAATTGCATCCGCTCCTAAAACTTCTAGATCATATTCTACATTTTTATTGGTCAAAAAACTTAAGGAATAACTCACTCCCACCTCTCCCAACCCAAAAATCAACGTCAATCTTATAATACTTTTAAAAATTCAAAAATATTGAATT
Source organism: Datura wrightii (assembly GCA_035772735.1). Lineage (NCBI taxonomy): Eukaryota > Viridiplantae > Streptophyta > Magnoliopsida > Solanales > Solanaceae > Datura > Datura wrightii. The sequence goes on along the minus strand of JASDFA010000018.1, from coordinate 199,486,399 downwards.
CATATGAATTTGATGTCGTAAAGCTACATCCGTCTTTTGAATCTCGTATATCAAATTCTATATTTTCATTGGCCAAATCTCTATATACCCCCACCCCCCTCTTACCCTATCCCCACTTGAAAAATCAATGTCAACCTCAGAATCCTCCAAAAATCCACTAACCAATTAATGTATTCCACTTATGTGTCTAATAAGAGGCCTATCTTTTTCCATTCTCTTTTTGCTAATATCACATTTTTTTCCCCCAAAGTCATAGAGTTAACCACACAAATTTGAGCATCAAATATCCACACAAAAAGACACGTACTATTCTCATTTGCCATAAAAAAGAACAACTACTTTGTGGTCATGACATTGCAACTCCCCCCCTTCCTCTCCCTAACTATCGACAGTGATCGAATGATTGAGATTTCTTTTTCTTAATTAAATGTTTAGAATTTGAGTTTTAGATATAGAAAAAATCTTGTTGGGAACGTCACTTTCAGAAATGAATCTTGCAATATCTGTATTTGAATTAGTCAGACTCCAATGCAAATATCAATACCGATGGAAAACACACAAAAAAAAAAACAACTATCACCCCCCTTTCCCACCCCCAATTACAAATCTTTTCCCCTTTCCCCCACACAAAATATTAATACTAATAAATCCCCTCCCTCCCTCATATTGCATTATTCTCCAACACAAGAATATATTCTCTCTTTTTACACTATAGTTTAGAGACTACAATAAAACTATCATTTCTCCCTTCAACAACACTCTCTCCTTTTGGCTAGCTCCAACACTATAGTTTGGAGAATAGCCAAAAAAAAGAAGGGAGAACTACTCCTTTCATCCCTTCAACTTACAATTTGCTTCAAATTCATGCAAGAAGAAGAAGAACAACAACATATATTCAACGATACATTCATTATTATGATGAACAAACGAGAAAATTCATTGATACAATCCTCTAGACGCCCCGACCCTAACGGTGACAAGACCAAGTCAACGAGGCCGACTAATTTACTAGTCAAGAAAAACAATGTGGCCAAGCGCGATCAATTAGAAAACCGTCTTCACCACGACTCGATAAAATTCAATGACGCAGGAGCTCCTGCGTCAGATGACGACAACGATGCTAGCATGCCCGTTCAAGGGCATGCTTGCACGCGTAACGAGGGCGGGTTGATTACGGTGGAGGAAAATGGACGTGAGAGATTGAAGAGACATAGAGTTGAAGTGGCAGGACGTGTATGGATACCAGAAATTTGGGGACAAGAGGAATTACTCAAAGATTGGATTGATTGTAGTGCATTTGATGCAAAATTGATGAATAATAATAATATAATGTCAGCAAAAGCAGCTTTGGTTGAAGAAACAAGAAGATCAAATTCTACTTGCAGATTGACAATAGAAAATAGCTGTTGAAATTATAGTTAAATTTTTTTGAGGATCTTTCGGAAATAATCTCATTATCTTCATGAGACAGGGGTAAAGTCTGCATATACTCTATTATTTCTATACGTCACTTGTTATTGTTGTCATTATTATTGTTGTTGTTGTTATTGTATTATAGGTAAGTTTTGATTTTAGTCCTAGTGAAGTGATATATGACTCGGTACTTCTTATCTTCAATTAATAAAAAACTATGTTTTGGGTCACTTTATGTCGGAATTAGTATGTCATACTTGCTTTTAGAAACATATAATCTTTGAATATAGAGTAATAGTATAAATTTAACATATCACGTGTCTAATTAAGTGGTGAAACAATAAAAAATTAGGATAAATTTGTAAATATTTATAAGCAAAGGAATCAAAAAGTGTATATTACGATTAATTGAAGATTAAATATATTTTCTTAATGAAATACGAGGAATAAAATCAAATTTTATCAATAATCTAATTTCTAATTATTATTATTTTTCTTTAATGGCTATTTTTGTAATTTTAGAAGTGACATTGATCCATTGAGTAGGTTGCGTAGAATTTAGCTTAAAGCGGCTATTCATTCTCTTGTTTGCATCATGACACGTTCTTTTCCCTGACCCACAAGTTGACAGCTCGGAGATCAGAAAAACAATTTCGTTTTTATCTCGTATCCTAATTTTTCAAGGAAAAGAATTTTTTTTTTCAAGATAAAATAAAGAGGAGCTATTCTCGGAAAATTATACTGTATAGACAAATCAATCTTTTTAAATATATGTTGAAACTACTTTGAGATGTTCTTTTTTGAGTCAAGGATCTATTGGAAATAATCTTTTTACCTCTCAAGGTAGGGTAAAGGTCTGGATACACTTTATCTTTCCTCAGACCCCACTTGTGGATTTACGTTGAGTATGTTGTTGAATCCCCTTGAAACTTATACATTACATTGACTTTCCATGGTGAAAATTTTAACTCCGCCACTAATTAGAAGCACTTTACCCCCAACGTAGAACTTTCCGACATGAATCCGAATTAATTGACCCCAAAATGGGTAGAGACACCAAATGAGAAACCAAAATAATAGGAAGGAGAAAAGGTAAGAGAAAGGCAAAATAGAATTTTCAACATTTAACACAGATCACACAATGTGGCTGCAGGAGAGATGCATCCATGGAGGCTAAAGTCCAACTTGTCATACAACATGCATAAGAATATCATACAAATAAATAAAGAGGGCTAGTGAATTAAGGGTGACAAGAAAGTTTTAAAATTAAAAAAAAGTGACACAAGTCTTAAGTATTGAGTTGAGGTGACAATTTTAAGATTAGTGTTAATGACACTAGTTTTAAAACCCTCAAGTTTTGTTATTTACACAAAGTCCCTATGTCCCCTACTCCTATTCAACCATCCCCTCCCCAGCCACCCCACCCCATCCTCCTCCCCCTCCCTCACCCCCTCCCCCCCACCCCCCACCCCTCTCCCCCCGCTGTCATCACCCCCTTCCTTCTCCTGCACCACCACTTCTGTTGCCACTTCCTCCGCTGTCACTTTCTCCGTCACTATCACTATCCCTCCACCGCGACCACCACCACCTACTCCTCCTCCGCCGCCACCACCACCACCTCCTCTGCTACCATTACCACCACCACCAACAACTTTGGCCTCTATCACTACCCCTGCCTTTTCTATTGTCATCACCACCACCTCCTTTTCCACTTTATTTTTCTCACTTTCCGACCTTCACCTTCTGCCAGAAAATCAAACAACTGTCGAAGTTGTTGCAACACTTCAACAATTGTTTGATTTGTTGCAATAATTAAGCCGGAGTTGTTGCAACTTCAACAGTTGTTTGAGTTTTTGCAACAACTATGTTAAACTTGTTGCAACAAGTATCGTAGTTGTTGCAATCCTTCACCTTCTGCCAGAAAATCAAACAACTGTCGAAGTTGTTGCAACAACTTCAACAATTGTTTGATTTGTTGCAACAACTAAGCCGGAGTTGTTGCAACAACTTCAACAGTTGTTTGAGTTTTTGCAACAACTATGTTAAACTTGTTGCAACAAGTATTGTAGTTGTTGCAACAATTTCAACATAGTTGCAAAGTTGTTTGATTTTCTACAGATTTTCTTAATGGTTAGAAAAAAAATATTTTCAAACTCACAATCAAAACAAAATAAAACTTGTAAACATAAGAGGAAAAAAGAGAAGAAAAAAACAACGAAATAAAAAAGATGAACACAACGGTGCGACGGCGACGGTGGCAGCTATGGCGACATAGAAGAAGAAGAAGAAGAAGAAGGAGAAAGAAGATGAGAAAAATCTGGAGAGAGAATAGAAAGAGTAAGAAAAAGTTGTATGAAAAAGTACGGAAAAAAGATGAAATTCAAATTTTGAAAATGAAAATTTAGGAGGAAACTTTTTTTAAAGTTCTGGAAATTTTAATTTACACCCTAAAAGTTTTAATCACCCTAATCAGATCTACTTTTTAATTAATGGCAATCGACAAAGTCAATGTCACCTTTTTTAATTCCAACACATTTTTGTCACCCTCAACTCATTTTACTAAATAAAGAACCCCATAAAAAAAAAAGATGGTCCCAGCTTTAAGTTATTGAGAAATCTGCTATATATGACGGTTCATTATAACTTAGTAGGTTTGACCCAAAACCTGTATATGTGTTGAGAAATACCAAATGTGAATCCAGTAGCATATATAAGTAGTTGGTTTGGTGGCAGATGAGAGATTGCCAGAACTCATAAACTTCAAACTTTGGATACGTCTCTGCTCTGAATTATATTTCTACATCATTGACAAATAATGTTGACAGCATATTTGTCATACAACATGCATATGGATATCTTACAGAAATAGAGAAAAATTGCAGATCATTATCTTGTTTTTCTAGTATAATATGCAATAACGATATCACGAAGAGATGTGGTAGATAGATAAAGTCCCTCTACCCTTAAGCAGAGGTCTCGTGTTCGAGCAAAAAAAACGGAGTAATGATATTGCTATGTATGAATCTGAACTGCCTCTAAAAAAGGGAAAAAAGGAACAGAATCTGAGGCTTCAAAAGGCTTAAAATTACTATAATTACATACAGTGTTTTCCAGTATCAGCTATGAAGCTATGTGGCCAGGAGGCCAGGGGCAAACCAACTCCCATATCTTCACTGTCCCGTCATCACTGGCCGACGCCAAAAGCCTTTTATCCTGAAAGGTTTTGACAGAAGAAAGTAAACATATTGCAGGAGTTGTTTGAACAAAAAGAATCTTTTTTTTTCATTTTGTTAGGAAAATAGAGAAGAAACTCAAAATACGCAAACACAAAGGTCCTCGAGCAATTTGCTGAAGAAAAAAACTACTCAAATTAAGACGGATACTGATCAAACTAAAGGTAGAAAGCATAATATAGTGTTTTCACCCTTCTAGTCTTCCATATAAAATAACAGGACGGAATTTATGAGAATACAACAGAAAACAAACATTTCCCCTCCTTGAAAAACCATACAACAATCATTGCAACGTCTAACATATTTGTTGTCCACATCACCATTTGTCATCTCTGACACACATATCTTATCACCTATGTTGCTTGGACTCTTCAAAAATTTCGCGAGTTGTGAGTCGGATCGTTCAAAAACTATGCATTTTTAGACGATGCAGACACAGGTGCGGCAATATTTCTTTTGGATGGTCCGAGCAACTATGCTACATATCTGTCAATAGAAACCGAGGTCCACAAATATTCTTCAAGGTCCAAACCAAAAGCATGATTTCAGAAACCTTTTTCATCCAATCTAACAAGTTTAAATGTAGGTGCCACATGAAGTCCCATCCACAATAAAATTGTGCATCGATAACAGAGGCGGTGTAAAGTTTCGGGGCCGGCTTCATCTGAACCCAGTACTTTCGATGCGGAGCACAAAATTTATGTGTAAAAAAGTTTAGGAAAATTGCAACAAATAGAAGATATGAAGCCATAACTTCAAAAATATTATGGTTTCAACGCTAAGAACCTTTGCCATAACTTCAAAAATATAATGGGTTTAACATTAAGAACCTTAAAGGTTGAACCTATAAAACTTAAATCCTGGATCCGCCTCTGATTGGTAACACGCTCAGAAGTTTACAGGTGATCAAGCATCTTAGCAGCATACTAATTGTAGAGTTTAAAGCAATGACAGATGAACAAGTAAATGTCAGAATCCTATCATTGTGGTATCCCAGTGACTTACCCCAGCACGCCATTTCACAGAATTTATATTCGTTTCATGAGCCTTCTCCTTTTCCAAAAGTAGTTTAAATGTAAATCCATCAACCTGTCATCAGACAGTAAATTTATTATACCAAAGAAGGTTGGAAGAGACAATAATAGCCAGTAGTTGTACAACATCATTCATATGATTCGTTAAAATTATATTAAATTAACAGAGGCAGTTCCTTTTAGTTTTTTCAGCTGTCTCAAATGGATTTTCACCTCTACTTGATTAAACTTATATGTGTTTTCCCAACAGTGTATGTAATTTTAACAAAGACATTCAAGTTGAGAGAGATTTGGCGAGAAGAACAAAATCAGAATCCAAGAACTGTCCTAAGCCAGGTGCGGATGCAGCTTTAAGTTACCGGATTCATTTGAATCAAGTACTTCCGACGCAGAGCATAAATTTATGTGTAAATATCCATCAAAATTGCAACAATTAGTAGATATGGATCCATAACTTAAAAATATAATGGGTTCAATGCTGAGAACCTTAAAGGTTAAAACCGTAGAGCTTATATCTTAGATTGGCCTCTGTCCTAAGAAGTTACATGAATATGTTACTGTAATCTGCTGTTTCTTGCTTTTCTCTATTTTTTTCTTCTTTCAAAATAGTAAAGTTTGTGTGCATCTCGACTAATCCATGGGGAAGCATTCCTAGCATGCAAGCACAGGCAGCCAAGATAATCCTACCTGTGAAGGATGAAGCCGACGGGCCCACACCTAGTGTTGTAGATGAGATTCGAACCTGAAATATCCAGGTTGTTGCTTCCGTGCCTCAAGCACTACGGAGGCACCAAATAAAAGCTCACCTCTTCCACTGCGACCCAGCAGCTGGTACACCAGCAGCTACAACATACCTAATGTAATCCCACAAAGTGAGGTCTAGGGAGGCTAAAATGTATGAAAACCTTACCCTTGGAGATAGAGAGGCTGTTTCCGATATAAAAAGAAAGTCATGCCATTCCTTCATTCTTAAGATACAAAGAACGCATAAAAAACTCGCGAAGTCAAAATATATTTAGCATCTGCAGTAAGGAACCACATAGCAGAGGGTAAACTAGTGACTTTCCTGAACCAGCTCCCACAAGAAATTTGGGATTATAGGAGCGTTCTGGAGTACGGAGCTCAAAACTTGATCCAAAGATCAGCATGTATTGAAGAAGCTATAGAATCAATTCCTAATAGTACTAGTTTGAAAGGCTCGTTAGAATTGATCTGCTACGGGATTAACATTTATACGCAACACATAAGTACCTGAAGCACTAAATGATATAATCATCAGCTGCTGCACTGGCAATTATTTCTGGGTCCTGGTCTTCTTACTTAGGTACCCAACGGATCGTTTCCCTACTCATATTAGAATATCAAGTGTGTAAGCCTGCAGGAACAACTATAACGTACTCGATAAAAAGAGATCAAACATGAAATCGAGACAGTCAAACAAGCTAAGAAACTCTTAATCCATGAAAAATAGACCGTAGATCTTAAACTGCAACCCCCCCCCCCCCAACCCCAACACACACTTTATAAAAAAGGAAAAATGACTGTCAAAGAAAGGTAATACTAAGGAGTGCAAACAGAAAAAAAATATATATATTAGCTTGAGCATCATAAGAAATAGATCAGTGTTGTCAAAGACGCGCTTAAGCCCTAAAGCGAGTCTCAAAACGTGCTTAGTATTTCTCCTCGATTAATGTGCGCTTTAGTGTCGTCATCAAGGTTCTAAAGCATACTTTTTCTTGCCAATGAGCCTCTTCTGAAGAGGCGACACTAAACAATTGACATTTCACTTTGTCGTGATTTTTTTTTTTCAATTTTCTTGTTCATATATTTGTCATTTATGCTTATAATTATTAGTTTTGGACTAAACATATATATTTATATTTTTATCCCTTTGCGCCTTTTTTCTTTAAAACCCACACTTTATTTACGCTTTGCCCTTAAAACCCCAATGGACCTAGGAGCTTTTTTGTGTCTTTTGCATTTGATAACACTGAAATAGATATAGAGTAGCTACCTCAACTAGTCAACTGAGAAAATTGTCCTGTCATGATATCCAGAAAGAGTGCAGGCATGTGACCTAACAAGCACAAAAAGGAGATGGTTGCAAATCAGGAGTTGGCCAACATAGTAATTGCTGAGAACAATTACATCAAACATTGTTTTACTAAATAAATGAAGACCACTCTTAGACTGAGAGAAAAAATAAACAAAGCAATAAATGTGATCACTTAGGTGAACAAAAATACTTGTCCACCTGAATGCATCAAAATGATGTTCAGAAGACATACACCCTTTCTTTTGAAAAACTAAACATATGTGCATTTAGATACAAAGGCTTATTCCAAAACAAAGAAAACACCTTTTCACTCTTTCATAGGGATTGGGGAAGATCTTTCAGTTCTTAAAAGCTTAAGCTTAAGAGCTTTATCCCCCCGCATGACAAAGACTGCCCATTTGTTTCGGAGCCCACCGTTGTCACGGATCATGGGTTGGATGGCAAACCATCGCTTTCTTGGAGGCATCTTGAGGCTGCGACTCTATTTTTATTGAAGGAATTAATTGGAATCTATATTGCTAAGTGGAGGTTGAGTCATGTAAAACTGAGGATGTTGTTGCTTTGCTACATTGACTCAGGGGATAAACAGGGATGGCTTCTTAAAGCACCCTTCTACAGTAACTTAAACCAAAGATATCTTAAATTTTTGGATATAAGACCAAACCTTGTAAACTCCAAACACATGAACACTAACAAAATAGAGGATAACAGTCATGAAACTAGATATAGTACACGAGTTGTCACAAACAGCTATAAAGCTTTAACATATTGCACTCTTGGCTATTAGTCCACAGAAAACTCAGGTATACTGTTAGTACTTAGTTCTAAGTTTTCTGAACACAGAGTTGACTGAATTACAGAAAGTTCATCTATATTGGTGGTCGCAATTGCTTTCAGCCCAGTTCTCATGTGCGCGTGAGGCCAATCCTCTTTCTTACTCTTTACTAGCCCACTAGTAAGGTAAATGTTAATAAAGTGGAAAAAAAAAACTCTTCACAATCAATCCCTTCTGAGAGTAACGTCAGACTCTACAAGTCCGTGAATCAACTATATAGGATCTCATTATGCTTATGAAAGTGAGGATAAGATCGAGCTTACCAAGGGTCACTAGCATCAATCGAAAGGGCTTCACAACTCCATATCTTAATGGTGAGGTCATCACTGCAAGTTAGAGAATTCAATGTAAAATCTGTTTAGCAGTGACTACGACAACTCTCCTATTTAAGATACACCAGAGACTTGAGAGCTTATATTTTAAAACGAATTCAGCAGAAAAGATACTAGTTTTGCCTCCTTTGCGGGGGTTGTTGTTAGAGTTGGGTATTGAATGTGAACTGAAATCAATATGAATGAGATGATACCGAAACTGTCACTGTACCTTCAAAGTGTAGACAAGCTCATGGGCATCCCCGACATTTTTCCAAATGGAAGTGGTGGCATCAGAGCAAGCTACTGCCAACAATTTGGCTGACGGTGACCAGGAACACGATCTAACAGTCCATGATTCTTACAAAACAGCCTGCAAAATTTCCTTCTAAGAGTTATTACAGCTCTTTTTTATTTATAGGTTCACATAGTCATTGTAGCTAAAGAATGAATGTCACTTTATTTTCTTGAGCATAGAAAGAGTGATGGAGAAGGAATAAAGAAGGAACATAGAGGACAACAGTGCTTATGAGGAACATGAGGTTTACCAAATGCATAGATAAGCTAAAAAGCGTTTATAAATCAATTTGACCCAACTTAGAGCGCAGCCAAACAACCTCTAAATCCATAAGTTTTTGCAATAAAATCAAGGGAATTTTAGTCATTCTAACAAACGAACAGTTTATCAACATTTGTTTATTGAACACATCAATTCCTTATTAACAGTTACCGCTCTTTTATCCAAACTAGTAACTGTTTATTTATAAAATCATTTTCAGCACTTAAAGTTTATCAGTTATTTACAATCAGCTAATCCAAATGGGCTCCTAATAATAACTATCAACAACAACAACATATGCCATGTAACTCGGAGCCAGCCTAATAAGTTCTGTCAGAAACAAGCCTGCATATCATAAAAATTGAAATGAAAAAGGAAAAACAAACCTTGCACTCGAAAGAGCCGGAGAAGTTCTGTTCCCAGATTCGTACGGTTTTATCATCACTACGGGATGCGATTACGAACGGAATACCCCAAATTCCGGTATCCTCCTTCCAAGCGATACCCAAAACCTTACCGGTATGGCCTTCGAGCCTTTGAATCTCTTTCAGTTCAAAATCGCCGTCACTGAATTTCATCCTAAGAACACGACGGAGTTGTGGTGGCGAAGCGACTGTGCTGCTCGGCAGCAAATTTATCAGATTTTGGTGATCTTTGAGAGACTTGTACAGGGAGCTTAGAGAGGAGTACTTAAACCGTTGGGCTGTTAAGTTAGTTACTTACTTTATGAGCTGACAGTTAGACCCCTATATTTTTGATAAATTCATTTTTTAAAATTTTTAATATTGATCAACTTATTGTATTTTTAAAATTATAAAACTTTTATGAATTTTCACATAAAAAAGATTACTTTATTTAATTACATCTCATGTGAGAAAAACGACTTTTCTAGTTAAATAGAGAAAAAAGTTATATACATTGGCATTTTCCTTTTCATTTTTTTAAAAAAAAATCTGAGAGTTTCCGATATTTTTATTTTCTTGATGACTTAAATCCATAATCTTAAGATTGAATGTAGAAGGTACTTACCTGACCAATTCTCTCTTGTCGCACACATGGCATCCACTCTCTAACGCATATCAGTTTTACCTCCACCCCTATTCCTACCAACTCTCGTAATATTTATTTAGATTATACTAATATAAATATTATTAAGATAATATTATTTTTACTTATACATTAAATGCAAGTAATTTTATGAAAATTCACCTATTATAGTCTGATGAATAATGATAGATATCTTTTAAAATTAATCGAAATGCGTGAAAGCTGACCAACGACCCCACTAAAATTATTTTGATGGAAAACATTTTCATTCCTGCTTATCACACCCTTAACACTAAAATTATTTTTCTAATCCCTCCTGCCAAACTAAGTTGCAAATACATCTACTAAATTTGTTCAATTTCTACCATCATCTTTCCAGAGCTTCAGTTGATTCTCTACTACTTTGGCATTTGTAATTCTTCAATGTTCTTCACATCCTTAGACTTTCTGCTATCCCTTTTGCTTCTTGTTATCTCTTGAGCTTCACAGCCCATCCATCCGCACATCAACTGTTTGTTATAATGCCTAGCTGATAGAATTCACATAAACTTCGAGAAACTTCACAGAATGCTTCATAGGCGAGTTGGGTCAATCTTAAATCTTCGTAAAAATGCAATATTATCCACTGTAAAGGAGCTGGGCAATGTTGGTCCGTTGTATTCAAGTGCATCAGCCATGGAAGCTTTACCAAGAAAGCTGAAAAGGGCTGAAAAGAAACCGTGGGTGACGAGTGTTAATGAGCTTAAGCGGAGAGCAAGACTGGAAAAGCAAGAGAGAAGGGTGGTACGTGAAGTTGCACTGCGGCCACCGGAAAATGGGCTATTAGTTGAAAAGCTAATCCCAGTTGCTCATCAGGTCTTAGCTTCCAGAAGTCAATTATTAGCTTGTGCTTCAAGGATTTCGGAGGAAATTCCTATTTATTTTTGCAGGTAAGATTCATTTTGCATTCAAATCTTGCATTTTTAGCTAACTTTCTTGCAACTAATCATATGTAAAAGAGTTAATCACTGTTTCCTGAGTTTCACACCCCAACCCCAACTGTCAATTGTTTTTGTTTTCTACCTAAACTGTCACTGTATTCCTTTTTCCTATCTGAACTGTCACAATCTATATATTAAAATACACATCGAAGCTGACTAGGTCAACTATAGGTTGTTCCCCTTTTTCTACCTGAACTATCACCATATACTCATTCAACTAGGTGTGTTTTAATACATAGACCGTCATAGTTCAGGTAGAAAAAAGGAACAACTGATAGTTCAGTTGTGAAACTCGTAGAAAATTATAGTTCAAGTGTGATTTTGGCCATTAACTCTATGTAAAATGGAACTAGGTTTTAGTAGAACAGAAGCATGGAGAAAATATGGTGAATTTTTCTTGATAAGGTTATCTGGCAGAGCATATTTTTTTGGAGTAAAGCCGGTCTGAAGTCCCAATAAAGGAGTAGGGCTGTGGTAGATTGAGCATTAGCTTAATAATAATCAAATATGATACTCGTTTTACTTATTATTATGCATACTTAGCTAAGAGCGTAAATATAAGAAAATGATCCTTATAGGTGATATCAACTAGTTCAGATTAAACTAGTTATCAAGGTATGTGAGATTAAGAACCCTAATTTGCTATAAAAGGCAAATTATTTTGTAAGGGGTTGGATATTGAAGTTGGAAAAAAAGAAACATTTGAAGTTGAAGTAGGAATATTTGTGTTTTGACATGAATCTCACTTGGAAAAAAAAATTGAATGAGTGAAAACCATTGATTGTTATACTTCTCTAACAACTTTTTCAATTTCAAATTCTTTGTTTCAAGTTGAAGTTTGAAATAATGAATCAAATTGTGAACAAACATGGATTTGAAAATAATATATCAAGTTAAGTTGAAATAATGAAATTAGGTGTATGGACAAATGGTATTGAAATGAAATAGACTTGACTAGAGCAGAACAGAATTGTCAAGCGAGTGCCTGTGTTGTGATCTCTGTCGTTTTGTTCAGCTTCTGTGCCGAAGTTCATGTTGGTCATCCACCACATAAGATCAGAACTTGCAATGTTAGCGGCAGTCGGAAGAACAAAGAGCATACATGGCAAAGAGGGGGTGTAGATCATGTATTACCTGTTGTAGAATCTTTTCATCTCTATGACAGGTTGGGAAGAGCTGTTTCACATAATGAGCGACTTGAGGTTGATCGCATCCCAGCCCTTGTGGAATTATGCATTCAGGCTGGTGTGGACTTACCTGAGTACCCAACCCGAAGAAGGAAGTTCCCCATTTACCGGGTTGCTGGAAAACTCATAGATTTTGAGAAGAGGTTTCCCAAGGATGATTTGTCTGGGAAGACCATAGAAACTTTTAAGTCCAGTGGAGATGAAAATTATTTGAATTTACCCTATGATGACATAAAAGGTATGTCTTTATGTTACTACAATGTTTTCTCTTATAATTGTTGTCATTTTTCAATGTGGATTTTCCTATTGAAATACATCCCAAGTAATTTCCTCTCATGAGTTTCAAGTACGTAAAAGAAATATATCTTATGGTCTGACAACCTTCTAATTTGATTTTCCACAACTTATTTATCACTTCTCCAGGATTTGCCACACGAGGAGTGGAATCTTGGGAGATCATGCGTACCGGAGCCATACAGCTCATGCAAACGTATGGTGTTCAAACATGTGGATATTGTCCCGAGTTGCAAGTTGGGCCAAAGGGTCATAGGGTTAGGCAATGTCAAGCTTTCAAGCACCAGATGAGGGATGGACAGCACGATTGGCAACAGGCGACAATAGATGATCTTCTCTCGACTGTATATGTTTGGCATGTCCGAAACCCGCATGCTGGTGACCTTTTGGTAGATTCTTTGAAGAGGTATTATGGAAAGTTACCTGCGGTCGTTGAACTGTTTAGTCAAGCTGGAGCACAGATCGGAGATGATTACTATCCCATGATGAGGGAAGATGTTGTAGTTCCTGGACTAGATGAAGAAAAATTAGTTGTATAAAGCTCTGAAAGAGATGTGCTCGGACGATGAAAAGTTAGTAGGCATTTAGAGTCCTGAAACTGACGAGGAGAGCTCAAAGTTAATGCTAGGACATATTTGCTCTTCATGTATCTACTAGATACTGCCAAAGGTGAGATGGAGAAAGCATCCAGAGAGGAGGTTGGGGGTTTCTTTAATGTTTTAAGCTTCACTTGTGATGCGAAAGCCGCAGGAAGCAAGGTTGAGGTGGTTTGGACATGTGAAGAGGAGATGTCTGAATGCCCCAGTACGGAGGTGTGAGAGGTTGTCAATGGATGATTTCGGGAGAGGTAGAGGTAGGTCGAAGGAGCGGTGGGGAGAGGTGATTAGACAGGTCACAGTTTCAACTTAGCGAGGATATGGCCCTAGATAGGAGGTTGTAGACACAAATCAGGATAGTAGGTTAATAGGGAGTAGAGCGTTGTTTATCTAATATGCTTATACTAGTAATCGTAGTACATTTATGTGCAGTGTCTTGCTTTTAGATTCTTGATTACCTGTTGTTTCTTGTATTTTTTGCTTCAATTAATATTTGACATGTTTTGTTTCATCCGCTTCTGATGGCTTTGATTTGTTTATTCTTTACCTCATGGTTTACCGAAAACAGCCTATCTATCTCTGAGGTAGGGGTGAGATCTGCGTACACTCTACATTTTTTTGGGACTACACGGGTATTGTTGTTGTCGTCGTCGTGTTGTGAAAGCCACAGCACTACATATATGTATAACCAAAGTGATGACCTGTGTGTTTTCATTCAATAAGCATAACGTAATCAAATATAGAGATGCTCATATTTTCTGGAAAAGAGTTTAACAAACCATCGCATCCAACATTCCCATAATTTACAGAGATGACACTCTTTAGGTATGTGTATATATGCCTTAAAGGGTGATCTTCTGCAACTAAACTCAGATGAAGAAACATCATATTTAACCAATCAACCAGCCAAGGAAAAATTGTCAAACGATTACAACATTGTGTTATGAGGCAGAAACTTCAAAGAGCTGTTTTTAATCCAATATAGGTAAAAATTAGATCTTTGAGGCAAAGCCGATGCCCTCCTGTGCCAATTGGTCCAAGCTAGTGAGGGGTTGAACTTTTGCAACTTTAGCAATTGCCTTGTTCTCTTCAGGTGTCCCGCTCTCAAGGAATGCACCGACGATCTTTCCGTCTTTGACCCAGTATTGTCCAAACTTGTGAGTTGCAGAGCTGGGATCAGCGTCCCCAAAGAGCACTGTTTCGCCCACGTTATCACCATAGAATTGCCACGACAAATCGAAGGCACGGGAGTAGAAGTATGGAAGGTAGTCATATTCATCAATGGACTTCCCTTGCTCGCTGGCAAAAATTGCCTGTGCCAGCAACAATGTAAAATTAACATTTTAGTTCGGGAATTTGTAACTACATTTGACTGGGTTGATTGAGAGAGTTGAAAGACACTAGCAAACTGCACAAAGCTGTTCTAGGAAGTCACACAGTGGAAACAAAAAGACGACCTGTGTGAATGTAATTTAACGTTGTACTGTCACATATTTGTACTCGTGCTGCTATAACAAATATACATGCGCCAACATAAACAACCAATAGGCAAGTAGAGTGGAGAAAGTTTTCAGTATTTGATCACCCTAATCTACACGGTAGTGTACTTCAAATATCCAGTTTATATAATAGAACAGTCATAGTTGACCAGTAAAGAATTAACATATTATTAGCAGGATGATAATATAACACTTTCATACTAACTCTGGACAGCACCAGGGAGCTGTCACATACCTTGACAGCCTGCTCAGCAGATTTGCGAGAATGATCAACATGTTCAACTCTTCTAATGTCATTGTACATTTTCAAAGGAAAAGTAGCAACATCACCCACAGCATATACATCAGGTACACTTGTTTTAAAGAACGCATCTGTCTGCAAATAGAAGCATTATTGTAAGTACAGGACTACAGTAAAATTTGAATGGAATATGACATAGCGCATTGTATTTCTGATACAGACTAGAAACAGACAGCTTATAGCTTGATGAGAACACACAGCTTGGTTCGACAACAAAAATATGCTGTTTCCTTATCAACAAGTTCAAGGGTTTCCACTATTTGATACAATTTCTCATGTGTGATTACTTCATTTCTTTGTATTGCTAAAGTATCACCAGAATTGCTGGAATCCTTTGATCTGTTCCTTTAAGTCTTTGACAAATCATCTCAGTTGCTCTCATCTACTTTTGAAGCTTATACTGAACTTTTTTTTTTTGGTACATTATACTGGACTATATAATGGTTTAACCGTGAAAATGACAAAATTATCAAAAAGCACGCAAAGTCAGAACTTATTAGGAGGATGAGTACTGAGCACACACCTTTATTCCTCCCTTCTCCTCTTCAACTTGCCCTTTGAATAGAGTCGTGAGTGGCCTTGCTCCGACTCCTACCACTACTATGTCAGCTTCCAAAACTCTTCCATCTTTAAGTTTGACTTCCTTCACCTGCAAATTGGAAACAAAAAAACTGTGAGGTAATGCTCTCAACAAGATTTCTCAAAATGGTGCAAATCTTGAGAAAAACCTCTCCATTTGGATGGGTATCAAACCCAACAGCCACTGTGCCCTTGATGATATTCACTCCCTTGTTTTGATAATAACCTTCATAGAATGCAGCTATGCCCTGTGTGAAAAGCCGAGGCACTGCAAAAAGCAAAAGGATTACAGTAAGATTAGAATACAATGAAGCAGGCAATATATTCTCCATAACTGAATACCATGAAACAGTTTAACGTTTCATGTTATGCATCAGTGCGGGAACTAGAAGCAATTTACTTACTGCACCATGGTTCTGGGTAAACCATATTAACTTCGATGTTGTTCAGTCTCAATACAGCACTAAGCTCGAGACCGATGTACCCTCCCCCAACAACTACAGCCTTCCCATTTTTCTTAGCTTTTAATGCTTCCACAAGCTGATCAGCATCATCGATTTCTCTCAAGTAGAAGATGTTCTTGGAATCAGCACCTTGTACACCAAAATCTGACAACTTCAAAACCTGAACAGACATAGAACAAGAAGTTCATGTAATGACCAATGACAAAAAGTAAAAATATTCAACACAACCACATTCCAAAGAGACTCACAGTGGATCCAGTTGCAATAACAAGTGTTTGATATTTAAAAGATTCCCCAGCTGCACTAACAAGAGTCTTTGAAGCAAGATCTGCTTTCACTATTTCGGTACTCAGGATCAATGATATGCCTGCAAGACGAGACCATATGATTCATAAGAGATGTAGTCTAGGATTCATAAGAGATGTGTTCTCGACCAGATATACCACCATATGTAAAGTTGACAGAAGTCATAGATGACCATATGTCTGAAAATAATACTTAAACACAAAAAATTATTACCTTTCTCTGCATACCACTCAGGAAGCAGTCTCTCTCCTCCACTTCCAACACACACATGAAACCCTGGGAGTCTAGCAGCTCCTGGTAGATAAATGGAATATCGAAGGTGTTAGGGAAAACATTTTTCTGATACCAAGTCAATTACAAAAGTTTAAAAATTCCAGCAGCTTTTTGACATAGCAATTTATGGCAAACGCATGAGATGACATACTGTATATTAATTAAATCATGCTCAAATTGTTTTTCTATTTTTCATTTTTTCTCACTGCTAGTAGGAGAAGAAATAACCACTCTACAAGAATAATTTAGTAAAATACATTTTCAAATGTGTGTACAAGGACTTTAACTATGATGAAAGATAATATGCATTTTCTGTAATACGACTTCTATTCAAGTGCACATCTAGACTACCACAAACTAATGTCAAAATCAACTATCCAAGGAAAACGAAGACTTGCCTTCAGGAAAGAGGTATGCCTTGCTAAGTGCAGGACGTTCATAAGGAGCCACCTGAGGTAGAAAAAAACATTTTAGCAATCAGATCAAATCTAACACTATTTACCTGAAAGAAGGAAAGATTGTTAGATATAAAGTTTAGGCAGGCTGAGCAGGAAAGAATGGACATAAGAGTAAATAAGTTGCAAGAAATCAACCAAAAAGAGAGAGAAAGAGAGGCAAAGCCTAACACACTAGGGATAAAAGAGGTCTGATCAGAACATTTTTTGCAAAGAAGGTACAAATTTAAAAGCAAATGGTAAAATACAAGATGCTTTTCCTTTCCTAGTTGACAAACGTATGTCAAAGGGAATTTAACAATCTTGTATATTTATCTATGGAATTGTGAATGAACGCTTTCTGGGAATTTACAAGCATAAGCTGATGAAAAATTAGCTTATAACATCAACACAACAGAACTTAGAGATTCTTATAGATAACTAATTGGAATACCAAGATAAATCTAGAGACAAATGATAACACAATATTTACAGAAAACAAAATAAATGCTCCCTTCTCCAGAATTAAGTCCACACATGCAGCAATACAACTATGATTTACAAGTAAATTAGAGAAGGCAAGAAAGCAGTTCAAATACTTACCGCCTCTTTGGAAATAATAGCCAGTTCCCCAGGCTTAACTCCCTGTTTTGCAAATTCTCTAGCGGCATACCCCTGCAAATGCAACCAAACTTGATAAACTCATTTACAACCACGAATTCTAAAATCTGAAGGCATAACAACAAGATTTGTTCCTACAATAGTTCAGAAACAAAACAAGAAATTTTTGAAGAGTTGTTATAATCTTTTATTTCAGCTAGTTCCTAATAAAACATTTTTCCACATCCGGCGAAAAAGACTAGTGTAACCTGTTTGTAAATACCCAAAAAGGAATCTTTTATACAAAACAAAGAAATAATTTGTGGGCAGAAATAGCAATACATATTATTTCTATAGAATCTTAATCAAATACATCTACAGTTTCTATGCCAAAGGATAAAATAGAGGAGACTAGGATACACTTTTAACTCGTCAAAAGACATTTGATTTTGTATCAACTGGTTATAATCATCCAAAATACATAGAATTAATTATGTCATGATCTCTTGCTCCAAGTATCTCCACAAGACAACTGGTAGGTTCTACATTTTCAAATCACTTTGTACTCAATGCCTCCAATTCCATTTTGAAGCAACTCAATTTCAACAGCAAACGAAAGCAATGAAGGAAATAAGCTTATCTACAACAACACTCTAGCTCTCACTCTCCAGAATTAAAAAAAAAAATAGACATGAAAAATAAAAGGAACACACAACGTATATGTATATGAGCACATGTGTCTGTGTCTAATCACTTGGTACTCAAAGCCACCAACTCCATTTCGAAACAAATCAACTATTCCAGCGCAGATTAAAACATTGAAAGGAGATAATTCTCACTTCCAAACTCAATAATCTAACAATCGACTATCAAAAATGGTAAAAACTGAAAATATATGTATTTATGTGTGTGTAGAACCACACACCACTGAACCTCGAGGATTTCTCAGTTATCAGAAGAAAAATGTATATATACATCTATCTATGTGTACAGATGCAGAAACCAAAAGTTCATTTCACTATGCTAAACTTTCAGATCTGCTGTGAACTATATAGCACATCAAAAAACTGTCACCGGCTAAATCATCACAAAACGATCCACAAAACTAGAATCGTAATTCCGAACTCGAAATCGAACTCAAACTCAAACACGTAAACTCAAAAATTAAAGTCATAGTAGAAAGTTAAAATTGAGGATCGATCGATGAGATACTCACAGCAGAAACGCCGCCACCGACGATCACGTACTTGAATGACTTCTCCGCCATTGATGAATTTTCTCAGTGAAAATAGTTCGAGCTTTTTTCTGAAGATCGATTGATGAATGTGGACTGGTATTTATAATGGATGCACAATGAGTCTCATGGTGATTGGCCAAAATGGATGAGAGAGATAAAAAGACGAGGAAGGCCATGGAAGTCAATAACGAACGTACACGTGGCACATTATCTGCCGATCGATTAGCTGACTGTGCCGTCGCCACGACAGTTGAAGAGAAGATCAAGTCAATTTGGAAATGTGAATCTTTTTTCTTTAAAAAAATATTAATTAGAATAAATTTTGATTTTTTTATTTTTTATTACTCTCTCTGTTCATTTTTATTAGTACAATAATAAATTTTTTTTAAAATAAAGCTATTTGTCACTCAAGAGAAAATAAACTTCGATTCCTTCTCGAATTTGTCAACAGTAAAATACCAATCGTTATATGTTCATATGTCATAAAGTTGACACACTAATCTTTGTTATGTGTAAAAATTAAATAGTATATTTATTCATAATTATCGTATAATATACTCCTAAAGTGTAGCACTATAATATGTTAATACAGGATATTATGAGCATATAATATAAAGTGAATAATTTTTTTTGAATAAAATGTGACAATTTAATGAATCAACTATGAAGTTGGCTCTTCTGGAAATTAATAAAGTAAACAAGTGGGAATTATTTATTTATTTATTTATTTTGTTCCTTTTTTTTGGGTCTTCGAAGTGGAAATTTAATTTATTAGAAGTGCTCTTTCTTTTTCTTTTTTTTTAATTCTATTAATGACTTCTTGGCAATTCAATGAGGTTTGACACTTGTCTTTTAATTAATAAGAATTTATTTATTTTTTTAGAAAAGTCACAATCATTGACATCATTGCTGAGACAAAACAATTGTACAATAAAGGAAATAGTCAAGTGTGAAATTTTTTTTAAAAAAAGAAAATTGGGAAAGAAAGTGTGAAAGGGATCTTGGTCAAGTATCAACCAACCATATATTAAAAATTCAAAACTAAAGTAATAAATTAAATCGGTTTTCGCCGTCAAAGATTGTGGTAGAGTGATAAGTACTTCGTCATTCTTAATCAATGATTTAAGATTTTTGTGTATGAAGTCATTTTTTATAGGAACATTTTACTCTTCAAAGTGAATTTTTTTTTATGCATAGGTCCATAATGGTTAAAAAGCTTAATTGTTTTGTTGAATAAAGCACATTAACTTAATGATGGAATATAGGTGAAAGTGTTGATCCATTTCAATATATGCTCCTCTAAAACAGAGTCGAATTCATAATTTAAAATTTATCATGAGCTTCTATAACAATCTCAAATTAATAATATAATATTAATTAGGCCTATAATCAAATATTTATAGACATTTAGTAAAAATTTTAATACATAGATAAAGGTCTCAATGAAAATTATAACTTTTTATAAACTCATATACTATACAATGAATCTGTCCCTTTCCGAGGCACAGAGTGGACTAAATCAAATCCCATCTAGCATAGACCGATAGAGTTCACTCTTCCGATAGTAATTTCCTTTTAATGAAATTTTATACGAGACAAATTCAAATTGATCGAATTAATGAGTATCAAATATCGAATCGTTGCATGAAAGAAATTAAAAAAATAAAGGGAAAATCTATGATCAAGTGTGAAAGGTATAAATGATGAGGTGACCAAACTAACAAAGCCTTCTTTCAATGGCTGACCTAAGAACCAGAAAGGTCAAAATAGAAGTCTGACCAGGCATTTTGGCCAATATGAATATATTTTATATAATTAAATCACTTAACTATAGTAAAATTATATTATTTGATGTAAATATTCGATATGGATAAATATTTATCGTAAAGGAATTTGTGTTATATCATGCTTGCATAGTTATGAAATGATAAGAACTTTTTCATATCGGATATCTTATATATACACTTTTTTAAGCCCTTAATTATTATTAAGTGATAAGCATTTTGACCTTGTTGATTAAGAATCGTAAACGCATTTTTATTTTAATTTATTGATTCTTAAAATTAATTATTTAATTAGGTATAAACACTCGGTACGTTTAAGTTTTTACCAAGAGGATTGTTTCTTTTAAAAACACTTTTCTAACTAAATTTCATAAATGGTTTCAAATATTAGACTATATTGGGCTACTATTTTGGCCCAAAAGAGAGATTGGGCTAGACTGCCCAAACTACTTACCCTTAATAAATGAGCTCTTACAACACTACCCAAATATAACCATATAGATAACTTAATTAGAATTATAGATCAAGCACCATAATTCCATAAGTTATGTCAATACGGATTGCGATGGAATGATAAGTATTAATTCATCTTTAATAAGAGATTTTGAGCTCAAGTCTTAATTACGAAATCATCTTTATTAGAGAGTATTCTAATTTGAAATTTCTTGACGTGAATTCAAATTTATTCAATTGTTAATATCAATACCGGACATCGTATGAAAACCAAAAGAAATAAGTTATGCTGCTGAATTTTGTATAGGACCCTCTAATATCATAAAATTGTCATTTGATCAGATCTTTTGAAATATATATATATATATATTTTTAACAAATATTTTTAAGAAAATAAATTATTTTCCAAGGAATATTTTTCGTCATGTCAAACGCACATACTTAATTCCATACAAAATTAAATGGGTATTTATTTTGCCTGACCTAAATTACAATAACAATAATATATCTAATATAATCCCATAAGGTGAGATTTGCATACTTGAATTCCTCACTAAAGTAAGCTCCTACTAACTTCCCTATCAGAAAACCAGAGTCTTATCCCCCGTTTGATAGGGGAGAAAGTGCCTTTTTATTTTTTTTGTCCTCGGAAAGAGAAGGATAATATATATATATAGACCTTAACTTCACCTCAAAGGTAAAAAGACTATTTT
Source organism: Datura wrightii (assembly GCA_035772735.1). Lineage (NCBI taxonomy): Eukaryota > Viridiplantae > Streptophyta > Magnoliopsida > Solanales > Solanaceae > Datura > Datura wrightii. Next base: position 199,464,211 of record JASDFA010000018.1, on the reverse strand, counting down.
TTATAAAACCTCAAGTAGAAAAAAATAATCCAAATCAGTTCAGAATTCTTTGACCTAAACTAAAGAAAGAAAAGTCATTTTCCCTCATTAACATATATTCTAGATTTTATTTTTCCTCTTACACTTTTGTTCTCTCTTTTCCCTTTCATGCTTTCATAGAAAGCATAAAAGATAATAAACTTAGGATTCAATATTGTAAAAGTTCCTTTTTAGTCCAATTTTTTCCCATAGGACACAAGCATTCAATAGTTAAGAGAAGGACCACATGCAAAAACCCTTTAGAGCCTTCTATCCTCCTTTGAGACATTTTTGCCCATGTTTGTTTTTTTTTTTTTTTAGTTTTTTAATTCGGTTATTGATACTTGTATTGAAGTTTGATTTTGCGTTGAAAAATTTCATATTAGAGAATAAAATATTAATCTAACAAATATGATTTCATACTAAGATCTCGAATTTAAAACTTTTGATTAAGAATGAACGATTACTGTAATATCATTCCACTGCAAATTTTGATTGGTGCACATGAAAGTTATACTTAGTACAAAAAAAAAATCAGTAGAAAGTCCTATATAAGTACCAATGTACCAAACCAAAACTTAATCTTCACTGTTGAATTTTGCAGTATTGCAGTCTTTAACCCCCTTCCCTGCCCCCCACCACCACCACCACCAACACACCCACCAACACAAACTATAAAATTGTGCTTCACGTGGCAAAACATTTTCCACAAATAAGTTGATAAAAAAATGATCCGTTAAATCCGTTCAAATTTAAACGAGTTAATAATCTATTCATTTATTATCTTAGTTGATTTTGATTTTTAACCTGTCCAATTCACCTCATTTAAAAGTTGACTGTTTTGTGCTAATATGTAGGTCAATCGGCCCATAAAAAATCTTGTTAAGATATTTTCAAAAAGGATTTTTTTTTATTTGCATACCATAATATAGAAATGGATGTTTTGTTAGGTTAAAATTTTGGTAAGAGTTGGGTCGGTTAAGTTATGACTGATTATTTTGTTCATTTTGACCTAGCCTAGATATCCAGTCCATTGTTGCGCCTTAATGCATTTCGAGGAGAACCAACTAGCTTTGGGTACAAGTGGCATCTCACCCTGACCACAACTCACTCACTAATTCTTCAACATCAATCGGTTGGGCCTCCACTTAATTTTACCAAAGCTTCATCCCGATCATGGATAGATCACTCATGTTCGGGTCCATAAGCAATGACAATTGCCCATGAAGACTTGCTCACGAGTTTAAGTAATATGTGTGACCCTCTCATTTATTAATTTAAATCATTTTAACTAACTTAAATTTAACTCAATTCGTTCATTTTTATATTTGTTGAGAGTGGGGACCAACAAATATATTGTGATTTTGAGGGGGGCACAACACAAAAATTAACCATCCCTTTCCCAAAGAAAAATTCCCACGAAAGTGATAGTTATTCTACTTTTTGACAATTGACATATCCTGGACCACAACTATCACTTTTACTTTTTTTAACCCCAAAAGTTTGGTTCCAAGTCTAGGAACTACCTTCTCTACTTTTTCTTCTTATATTCCATATCTCCCCTTTTACTTAACTTTTTAGGTCCACTGCAAATATTCTCTTGGAGATTAACTAGAAATTTAGTTCAAATGGCAACAAAATATCCTTGTAAATGTAAATTTATGCTTAGAAATTGCATTTGAATGACATGATATATGAATTGGCATGTGGAAGAACATAAAAGGGCAGTTCGATGGATAAAGTATTGGACATTCATTCAGGGTTCGAAAAATGATCGTATCTCAAGAGGTGTGATGTAGATAGTCTATCATAATACAAGTATTTGTAGCATGATATACATAGACAATTTTATCGTTCCTTCAAAGAATGTGCAAGAACATAAAACTTTTCCCATTCAGGGTTGGTCAAACGGTCAGTTATTTTTACGTGGTTGTCGCGCCCCATTTTTCCCCTCGCGGGCCAAAAGCGGGTTTCGACGTCGAGGACTCTTGAGGGTGGAAAAGAAGAGTCGCCACCTAACGGATTAAGGTGCGTTAGGGCACCGTTCTAAGCTAATTTGTTACCTAAGTCAACCAGAGTTGGGTAAGGGCTTAAATTACCTCAAAAGGAAGGTGTTAGGCACCTTTGGAGGTCCACAAATGTGGTTCCCGGCCGTACTCATAAAATGGGGGTATTAACTAAGTGATCACATAAAGTCGATGAATTATTAAACATAAATAGAATACTAACTTAAATACTAAATTAGCAGAAACTAAAATATAAAACTTAGTGGGATCAGGTTTTGACAAGGCTGAAAACGGGCCCAATTCGATACTACTCCCTTCTATTCTATTTTTAAAATCAAGATAGTTTGAAGAGAATAATATATATATATATGTATAACTTGAGAAAAAATCATTTTAAGAAAATCGTATATATTATATTTTTAACAAAAATTTTTTTTTTAGATGAAAATATATCAATATTTGAACATAACAATGATAATTTTAAAATATTTAAAGCTTCTTAGAAAAAATGAATTTAGAAAAGATGGGAGTAATAGGTTGCTTTGTATTTACAAAACAAATATGCGCTTCATACGTGAAATCAGCAATAGCCTGTCTGTTTCATCATCTCCCGTCTACCCACCTAGTTAATTATTAATCCTACAACGCTTCTAGATGAAAATGACTAGCGGCCTAGTATTTTGTCTACCCGTCCCAAACTTAACGTCCAAGAGGCGTTGGACAACTATTTTGGATTTTTGGATCTAAATTCCTAAGGCTTTATCAAAAATGATTAAACGCCAAACAAACAGATAATAATTAAAATAATTAGCAAATATGTTCTCAAATATGCCTCTAATTAAAATAAATAGGCAATAAAACATGCTTGCAAATTAAACCCTATATATATGATATCTAATTGCTATATTATTAGATTGAATTTCTACAGGCATGATTTCAATTGCTAAAATTTAACATATAATGCCCAAAAATATAATTTAAACAATTCAAACATAACCCAATATTTAGAAGCATCTTATATCCAAAAAAAAAAAATATTTAACACTTAAGCATATCATTTAAATTATCAAACTATTTTTTTTTTAAGAAAAAAAAAATAATACTAATAATAATAATAAAAGCAAAATTTAAGAGGGGGTAACCTAGCAGCTAGCTAAAAATCTAGAGACGTATTATTTTTTTTTTTGTTCCTATTAGGAATAAATTTGAGAAACATTAATCCTATAGGCATGATTTCTAATAGAAGAAAATAAATTCATATTATTCCTATAGGCATGATTTCTATTTTAAAACAAATAAGACGATAAAATAAACCCCCGCCCCCATAACCCCTTTTTTACTATTATTATTGTTTTATTACAAACATTACAAAAATGAAATAGAATGAATAATTACAACATACTAAAATAATTAACAATAAATAAATCCAGTAGCCTCCTTTCATCCCGATAACTCTTTTGATGAATGTCGGTATAAGCCGATACCTGCTTAAGGGTTAGTACAATCATAGATACAAGAATAATATTCGGATACTCTTAGTCATGAGTTTGACTAAACTTGGAAAAATCACATCAAGAGCAGATTAAACATACAGTCACGAGAAGAAAGCAATCAAAGAAATTAACATAGTAAATGATAATCTGATAAAGGTAAATAAACTAACCGACGAATGACAAAGTTGAAAGAAAAATCACGGATTAATAATGCAACAAAACGCCCTGATTAGTACCCGTCCTCAACGCGTTAAGATCATGAGAATCTCAAGGATTCCGAGCAGTGTATGCATAGATGAGGTATAAAGGAGCCATAGAATTTAAAAGAGGAGCAGAGAGCGGAAAAAAAATGCTTCGGAGCCAAGCAAATTCTGAGTACTTATGTTAACAAAGGAATAGCAATATTTGAATAAAATTGATCTTCTTAAAGAAGATGTGTTCTCTCTCTAATTCTTTTTTTTTTTCTAAGTCTTTTTTTTTTCTCTCTAAGTGTCTCCCTTTTTTTTTTCTAAGTCTCCCCCTTCTCTTTGGGTTTTCTCTCCTTTTAAAGAAGAGAAGAAAATCCCCTTTTGCTCAAAACATGGAAAAGCTAAAGCACTAAAAAAAATAAAGGAGCCATTAATTCAAATTAAAGTTTAAAAAAATAATCACCCACTACAAAAACTAATAATTATGTCACCACTAAACAAAAAAAAATGATTATTAATAAATATACTACACTTGTAGATAATTTAATAAATAGAAAATAAAATAATTTAAATTATAAGAAAATCATATAAACATTATTATTAATAAATAAATTATAAATTTAAGTATACTTATATAAATATCATATGATTAAATTATTATATTTACGAAAAATTTAATGACTAAAATATAAAATCAGGTCGTCAAAAAATCATAAAAAATCATATTATTAATTTAAATAATTTATAAATTCAAGTAATTTTATTATTCAAATAAATTTATAAAATTAGCAAAACTAGGTAAATAATTTATTAGGTAAAGGATATATTTTAAAATAAGGGTGCATATTGATACGAAATATATTATATACATCGTAATTATTTAATATCAAAACTTAAAATTAATATAGGTCATATATATATATATATATGATTTGAAATGATTTTCGCAATATTATGATTATAAATTATTTTATAAATATAAAAATAAGTCAAATATTTGCACAAAATATATAAACAAATACATACATATATAAGTAGCATATTGAAGCACAGGTCGGTCAAAATTGGGTGTCAACAGCTGCCCCTTCTTTGCTCGGGAATGAAGGATGAATTGTCGAGCAAAGAACGTTGACTTAGTAGCCAATTTTGTCCGACTGAAGGAAAAATTTCGGTAGGGCCAAGTAAAAGGAAAGTAAGTCATGTAGATGTTGCGACCGAGACTTCAGTTTCAAGTCACCTACATATCTCGGGTTTCACGAGAATCAGGCCGCGTGTAGTTCTGGATCGTAGGGACGAAAGAGATCCCTAAAAATTGACAACACGAGGCTTGAATAAGAATGGGGTAGCCCGAGAATGATAGGTTAAAAATAGCAGAGAGTAGCATAAGAATATCAAAGAGCGGGGAGAGTTTGAAAATGACGTGATAGTCATTTGATCAGATAACATGAGAAGGAAAGCAATAGCAGCCTGCAAGCTAAAAAACTTGGATAAATGATTAGTCGATAAATTTAGGGTAATGCTTAACCCTAGGACAATGCTTAGCCCTTGAACAAATAATTTAGGGTAATGCTTAACCCAAGGACAGTGCTTAGCCCTTGAACAAATAATTTAGGGTAATGCTTAACCCCAGGACAGTGCTTAGCCCTTGAACAAATAATTTAGGGTAATGCTTAACCCCAGGACAGTGCTTAGCCCTTGAACAAATAATTTAGGGTAATGCTTAACCCAAAGACAGTGCTTAGCCCTTGAACAAATAATTTAGGGTAATGCTTAACCCTAGGACAGTGCTTAGCCCTTGAACAAATAATTTAGGGTAATGCTTAACCCTAGGACAGTGCTTAGCCCTTGAACAAATAATTTAGGGTAATGCTTAACCCTAGGACAGTGCTTAGCCCTTGAACAAATAATTTAGGGTAATGCTTAACCCTAGGACAGTGCTTAGCCCTTGAATAAATAATTTAGGGTAATGATTAACCCTAGGACAGTGCTTAGCCCTTGAACAAATAATTTAGGGTAATGATTAACCCTAGGACAGTGCTTAGCCCTTGAACAAATAATTTAGGGTGATGCTTAACCCTAGGACAGTGCTTAGCCCTTGAACAAATAATTTAGGGTGATGCTTAACCCTAGGACAGTGCTTAGCCCTTGAACAAATAATTTAGGGTGATGCTTAACCCTAGGACAGTGCTTAGCCCTTGAACAAATAATTTAGGGTAATGCTTAACCCTAGGACAGTGCTTAGCCCTTGAACAAATAATTTAGGGTAATGCTTAACCCTAGGACAGTGCTTAGCCCTTGAACAAATAATTTAGGGTAATGCTTAACCCTAGGGCAGTGCTTAGCCCTTGAACAAATAATTTAGGGTAATGCTTAACCCTAGGACAGTGCTTAGCCCTTGAACAAATAATTTAGGGTAATGCTTAACCCTAGGACAGTGCTTAGCCCTTGAACAAATAATTTAGGGTAATGCTTAACCCTAGGACAGTGCTTAGCCCTTGAACAAATAATTTAGGGTAATGCTTAACCCTAGGACAGTGCTTAGCCCTTGAACAAATAATTTAGGGTAATGCTTAACCCTAGGACAGTGCTTAGCCCTTGAACAAATAATTTAGGGTAATGCTTAACCCTAGGACAGTGCTTAGCCCTTGAACAAATAATTTAGGGTAATGATTAACCCTAGGACAGTGCTTAGCCCTTGAACAAATAATTTAGGGTAATGATTAACCCTAGGACAGTGCTTAGCCCTTGAACAAATAATTTAGGGTAATGATTAACCCTAGGACAGTGCTTAGCCCTTGAACAAATAATTTAGGGTAATGATTAACCCTAGGACAGTACTTATCCCTTGAACAAATAATTTAGGGTAATGCTTAACCCTAGGGCAGTGCTTAGCCCTTGAACAAATAATTTAGGGTAATGCTTAACCCCAGGACAGTGCTTAGCCCTTGAACAAATAATTTAGGGTAATGCTTAACCCAAGGACAGTGCTTAGCCCTTGAACAAATAATTTAGGGTAATGCTTAACCCCAGGACAGTGCTTAGCCCTTGAACAAATAATTTAGGGTAATGCTTAACCCCAGGACAGTGCTTAGCCCTTGAACAAATAATTTAGGGTAATGCTTAACCCCAGGACAGTGCTTAGCCCTTGAACAAATAATTTAGGGTAATGCTTAACCCAAGGACAGTGCTTAGCCCTTGAACAAATAATTTAGGGTAATGCTTAACCCAAGGACAGTGCTTAGACCTTGAACAAATAATTTAGGGTAATGCTTAACCCAAGGACAGTGCTTAGCCCTTGAACAAATAATTTAGGGTAATGCTTAACCCAAGGACAGTGCTTAGCCCTTGAACAAATAATTTAGGGTAATGCTTAACCTAAGGACAGTGCTTAGCCCTTGAACAAATAATTTAGGGTAATGCTTAACCCCAGGACAGTGCTTAGCCCTTGAACAAATAATTTAGGGTAATGTTTAACCCTAGGACAGTGCTTAGCCCTTGAACAAATAATTTAGGGTAATGCTTAACCCAAGGACAGTGCTTAGCCCTTGAACAAATAATTTAGGGTAATGCTTAACCCAAGGACAGTGCTTAGCCCTTGAACAAATAATTTAGGGTAATGCTTAACCCAAGGACAGTGCTTAGCCCTTGAACAAATAATTTAGGGTAATGCTTAACCCCAGGACAGTGCTTAGCCCTTGAACAAATAATTTGGGGTAATGCTTAACCCTAGGACAGTGCTTAGCCCTTGAACAAATAATTTAGGGTAATGCTTAACCCAAGGACAGTGCTTAGCCCTTGAACAAATAATTTAGGGTAATGCTTAACCCTAGGACAGTGCTTAGCCCTTGAACAAATAATTTAGGGTAATGCTTAACCCTAGGACAGTGCTTAGCCCTTGAACAAATAATTTAGGGTAATGCTTAACCCTAGGACAGTGCTTAGCCCTTGAACAAATAATTTAGGGTAATGCTTAACCCTAGGACAGTGCTTAGCCCTTGAAAAATAAATTTAGAAAATACCTTTGAAGATCCATATGGAATGATTGCAAATTTGGTACCTGTTGCATCCTGCGTTCAAAGAAAAGATTATAAGATTAAAATGGGGAAGGCTGATTTGTGCCTTTACTCGTCCGTTGTTATTCCGATCTCATGAGCTTGACGATCAAATTGGATGTCACATCCTTTTTCGAAATCAACTCCTTGGCTTGACTGAGTCTTGATGAAATTTTGAGATCTTTCTCAAAATTCCTGCCCCAGTTACATAGAAACGCTCGATCTATTGAATTTTTGAGGTCCTCTCAAAAATTCTGCCCCAGTGTAGACTTCTGTTGCAAATGACGCAAAGTTGTGAATTTTTGAGGTCCTCTCAAAAATTCTGCCCCAGTTGGAAAAGGAAAGGAGAAAGGAAATTTTATTGAGATATAGACCGAACCCATAAGGGCGCCTACGTATCCTTCTTAAACGGGAATCAGGTCCAACGTAGTTCAGAATACAAAAAAAATGAAAGGTTTTCGAACAAAGAAATAAATCAAGTTGAGGATAGCATTGGGCAACAACTTTCAATTCGGGTGGATAACCTTGGCATCAATTAGAGCTTGGATCATGTCTTTCAATTGGATTATAGATTCATCCAAAGGAGTATACTGCTTAGATGAACTTGCTCGGGGTCTCGCGGGCTTGCGAGATTGTTGAATCAGAGGATTTTAAAAAAAATTGGTTGCCTTTGGAGTGTAGGTGGAGGAGGCAATTAGATTGGGATATGAGGAGAAAGAAAATTTATTTGATTGAGACCGAACCCAAAATGGGCTGCCTACGTATCCGAAAGGAATCAGGTCGGACGTAGTTCGCAATCATCTATGTGATGGATGACCGGAGCAGTCTCGATATAAATGGGCTTAGGGTACGATCTCTTGAAGCATGAGACATGTTGGATGTAACTGTATGAGGTAAATAATGAAACATGGTGGGCGATTTTTTTTTGCGGTATGGCTTGATTTGAATGAGTTGCATATGTATTATGTGAATGTTGATTTTGAGGAAGGGAGTAGGCATGACGAAGATTGTTTTGAGGATATAAGGTTGATGGTATGTCGGAGGAAAACTTATGAAAGTGATGCGAGGCTTGATAGAAGCATGATTTTAGGAAGGAGACCAAAATAATAAACAAAAAAATTGAAGCATGACATGTAGTTGATGAAACAAACACATTAAATATATTTCACATGGTAAATAAAAAAAATTAAACACGTTTATACGTCTTCCTGATTTGGGGGCCTCTTTTATGCCAGAGGTAGGCCTAACGAGTTAAAGAGAACTTGTTATTAAATATCGTCATTTTGCTCCCAAAATAAACCCCCAAAAAATAAACTTTATTATTATATAAGATCACAAGAATTACAATAAAACAGTAAATCTTAAAAACATCTTCGTCTGCATCCAACTTCTTCGGATCTTCTGATACTTTGTCGAAATGGTGGCGATCTCCTAAATTCGACCACCAAGCTAACCATGCCGAATTTTGGATACGAAGTTGGGAGACTCATTGTGCCTGCAATAAAAGAAAGGTTAGGCTATCCTACCCACTCGGGAGCACAATGACGATATTTTAAACAAAATTATCTTAAGATGCACACAATTCATGAATCGTCTTTTATCGGGATTAAAACTGATCCCTTAAGACTTAGGGCAAGTTTCTATTTAATCTTGACGTACCATGGACGTCGCGATTTTTCTAAGTTTTAAAAGAAGTGCAAGCCTTGCTAAAGGAGTACACGGTCACGATCTAAGAGTAGAAGTGGGTATGACACGGTTCCCTCGAGCGGACAACTCGAGAGTGAGGAAGCTTATGACCGTCGACGCACCGCTGATCGACCAAATCACAAACAATCCTTGAGGTGTTTTAAACTGGTGAACGGCCGTGAAACCACGCAACCGTCATTGTGTGTGAAAGTGTGAAATTCCCAAGTGGGGGAAGTATGAGCGATATGTCAGATAAATAAAAGAAAATTACAACAATTTATTTATCGACAATTACATAAGAAATAATAAACAATAAGAAAACAAAGAAAACGGTTAGTAACTTCGTGATAAAGTCAAAAATAAGAAAATAAATCAAACACTTAGCAAGTTAACAGTTAATTAAACCCCATTTAAATAAACACGTAATGGTTAAAGCCTAATATCCCCAGCAGAGTCGCCATTCTGTCGCGCCCCATTTTTCCCCTCGCGGGCCAAAAGCGGGTTTCGACGTCGAGGACTCTTGAGGGTGGAAAAGAAGAGTCGCCACCTAACGGATTAAGGTGCGTTAGGGCACCGTTCTAAGCTAATTTGTTACCTAAGTCAACCAGAGTTGGGTAAGGGCTTAAATTACCTCAAAAGGAAGGTGTTAGGCACCTTTGGAGGTCCACAAATGTGGTTCCCGGCCGTACTCATAAAATGGGGGTATTAACTAAGTGATCACATAAAGTCGATGAATTATTAAACATAAATAGAATACTAACTTAAATACTAAATTAGCAGAAACTAAATTATAAAACTTAGTGGGATCAGGTTTTGACAAGGCTGAAAACGGGCCCAATTCGATACTACTCCCTTCTATTCTATTTTTAAAATCAAGATAGTTTGAAGAGAATAATATATATATATATGTATAACTTGAGAAAAAATCATTTTAAGAAAATCGTATATATTATATTTTTAACAAAAATTTTTTTTTTAGATGAAAATATATCAATATTTGAACATAACAATGATAATTTTAAAATATTTAAAGCTTCTTAGAAAAAATGAATTTAGAAAAGATGGGAGTAATAGGTTGCTTTGTATTTACAAAACAAATATGCGCTTCATACGTGAAATCAGCAATAGCCTGTCTGTTTCATCATCTCCCGTCTACCCACCTAGTTAATTATTAATCCTACAACGCTTCTAGATGAAAATGACTAGCGGCCTAGTATTTTGTCTACCCGTCCCAAACTTAACGTCCAAGAGGCGTTGGACAACTATTTTGGATTTTTGGATCTAAATTCCTAAGGCTTTATCAAAAATGATTAAACGCCAAACAAACAGATAATAATTAAAATAATTAGCAAATATGTTCTCAAATATGCCTCTAATTAAAATAAATAGGCAATAAAACATGCTTGCAAATTAAACCCTATATATATGATATCTAATTGCTATATTATTAGATTGAATTTCTACAGGCATGATTTCAATTGCTAAAATTTAACATATAATGCCCAAAAATATAATTTAAACAATTCAAACATAACCCAATATTTAGAAGCATCTTATATCCAAAAAAAAAAATATTTAACACTTAAGCATATCATTTAAATTATCAAACTATTTTTTTTTTAAGAAAAAAAAATAATACTAATAATAATAATAAAAGCAAAATTTAAGAGGGGGTAACCTAGCAGCTAGCTAAAAATCTAGAGACGTATTATTTTTTTTTTGTTCCTATTAGGAATAAATTTGAGAAACATTAATCCTATAGGCATGATTTCTAATAGAAGAAAATAAATTCATATTATTCCTATAGGCATGATTTCTATTTTAAAACAAATAAGACGATAAAATAAACCCCCGCCCCCATAACCCCTTTTTTACTATTATTATTGTTTTATTACAAACATTACAAAAATGAAATAGAATGAATAATTACAACATACTAAAATAATTAACAATAAATAAATCCAGTAGCCTCCTTTCATCCCGATAACTCTTTTGATGAATGTCGGTATAAGCCGATACCTGCTTAAGGGTTAGTACAATCATAGATACAAGAATAATATTCGGATACTCTTAGTCATGAGTTTGACTAAACTTGGAAAAATCACATCAAGAGCAGATTAAACATACAGTCACGAGAAGAAAGCAATCAAAGAAATTAACATAGTAAATGATAATCTGATAAAGGTAAATAAACTAACCGACGAATGACAAAGTTGAAAGAAAAATCACGGATTAATAATGCAACAAAACGCCCTGATTAGTACCCGTCCTCAACGCGTTAAGATCATGAGAATCTCAAGGATTCCGAGCAGTGTATGCATAGATGAGGTATAAAGGAGCCATAGAATTTAAAAGAGGAGCAGAGAGCGGAAAAAAAATGCTTCGGAGCCAAGCAAATTCTGAGTACTTATGTTAACAAAGGAATAGCAATATTTGAATAAAATTGATCTTCTTAAAGAAGATGTGTTCTCTCTCTAATTCTTTTTTTTTTTCTAAGTCTTTTTTTTTTTCTCTCTAAGTGTCTCCCTTTTTTTTTTCTAAGTCTCCCCCTTCTCTTTGGGTTTTCTCTCCTTTTAAAGAAGAGAAGAAAATCCCCTTTTGCTCAAAACATGGAAAAGCTAAAGCACTAAAAAAAATAAAGGAGCCATTAATTCAAATTAAAGTTTAAAAAAATAATCACCCACTACAAAAACTAATAATTATGTCACCACTAAACAAAAAAAAATGATTATTAATAAATATACTACACTTGTAGATAATTTAATAAATAGAAAATAAAATAATTTAAATTATAAGAAAATCATATAAACATTATTATTAATAAATAAATTATAAATTTAAGTATACTTATATAAATATCATATGATTAAATTATTATATTTACGAAAAATTTAATGACTAAAATATAAAATCAGGTCGTCAAAAAATCATAAAAAATCATATTATTAATTTAAATAATTTATAAATTCAAGTAATTTTATTATTCAAATAAATTTATAAAATTAGCAAAACTAGGTAAATAATTTATTAGGTAAAGGATATATTTTAAAATAAGGGTGCATATTGATACGAAATATATTATATACATCGTAATTATTTAATATCAAAACTTAAAATTAATATAGGTCATATATATATATATATGATTTGAAATGATTTTCGCAATATTATGATTATAAATTATTTTATAAATATAAAAATAAGTCAAATATTTGCACAAAATATATAAACAAATACATACATATATAAGTAGCATATTGAAGCACAGGTCGGTCAAAATTGGGTGTCAACAGTGGTATTTCATACATGTCTTAAATTTTTCAATTAATTTAAATTCGCTTCACACTAGGCTAGATTAAAGAGGGAAGCACTCTCGGTGCTAGCAAGTTTTTCTTTTTCCAATTTGAACTCAAGAGTCAAGACCACTAGTTAAACATATTCTATTTTACTTTTTTATTTTTTTTCCTCAGGTTTCAAACATCGTAACAATTTTTTTTTAAAGCATTGTAACAAACATACTGAAATATTAAAAATTACTTTTAACACCAAGTTATCAACCTTTTAAATCAAATTCTATTACGTAAGATTAACAATGTCTTAAGAAAAATTAAATGATCTATAAAAAGATTATCAATAACTTTATATCTCAAAAAAAAATCTTACAAAATATATACTTAATAATATATATTATATTTTTTCAAAAGAAATAAGGTCCTCCGTTAAAATTTGATTTTAGATCACTAATTTTATTAAGCCACAATCTTCCATTATTATGAATTAGCAAGAAAAAACAACTTTAATTCCTTGATTTCCCGCCAATGCCACACTTGTTCATTTTTTAACATATGGGCAATTCTAATTATTATTTTTTTTTTTAAAAAAAAAGAAAAATCTTTTTATTGCTAGATGTTGTTAATCATATTAGTCACTTGGTAGGCTCCCTTCCATGGGCACATGTTCCATAATATAAGAAAGATACAATGTATTTTTTTTTCTACTATATTTTAATGTTCTAGCTTTGTATATAGGGTTGATTTTCTTCAATCTCTCTTTATGATTTGTATATTTTCTTTTGATGAAGAACTCTTAGAGTGGTCCTAAAATGATTTAAAAAGTAGGGTAGTTTAAAGAAAATTGATAAATCATATCGGATCGATAAATTGAATCAAACTAAGAACGAGAATTGACTAGTGATTTAGTTTAACTTGGTTTGCATTAGAAAAAGAAAATCGATCATAATTGATTTGATTTTGATTTTAAAAAAAAGTCAAATCTAAATCTGAATCGACATTATATTTATATAAATTTTATAAATATTTTATATTTAAAAATATTTATTATAATGTAATTTGTAAGTATTTATTGAACTTTTACATAATTCATGTCTCTTAACATATTATTTCAAGTTTGAACTTATAATTTTAATGGTATAATGTGTTCTTGAGTCGAGGATTTATTGAAGACAACCTCTTTATCTCTCAAACTAGGCATAAGGTCTACGTACATTTTAACCTCTCTAGACCTCAATTATGGGATCATACTGAGTTATTATTGTTGGTGGTGGTCGTGGCATGGTACAATAAATCTTTATATAATTATAGCTCATAAATATCTAATAACTCAAATAAAACTCAAATCAAAACATGTTTATTTTCATTATCTCTTAGCAATAGTACTTGTTTTATGGGTTTTTATTATTTTTATTGTTGGTGACGCTATATTTTAGCACAATGACATGACTCATTTCACACTTTCTATTTTTTCTTCGTAACCGCTATATAATTATTTTTTCTTCAAAATATTTGAAAACATTAGTTGCATATTTCGTGTTGCATAGACGTTATCGAAAAAGAAGATCAGAAAAATAACCAAACAAAACTGATATCGAAAAAATAGACCATTATTTAATTGATTTATAGATTTAAAAATTGATATAATTGATTCGTTTAGATAAATAAAAATATCACACCAAATCAATTTATGTACATCGCCTATTAAAAAGAATAGCACCAAAATCCGTTATTTTCTTTCTTTCTTTCTTTTTCAAATCAAAAAATCTAATTATTGATTTTATATTAAATTAAAATCAAATAAATAAATTAAAAATAGCGAATATATATTTCAAAAACTTTATGAATTATTCTTATTTGCTTTTTTAAGCCTTTTGGAATAACATCAACAAAAGGTGACTCTCTCATATGTAAAAGTCCAAAAATAGGCAAAACCATCCAAAATAATTTTGTACCTTTAGTCTGACAGACACCTCATCCCTTATGCTGCTTTTTCTGACATTGTTTCCTTTATTTTCTTTAAAAAAATTATTTATTCGATATTTATTTTGAAATTCCGACTAATTGAATTCACATCGCTTTAGATTCATCAAAGGAGAAAGCATGCACTTTAGATCTAACGATCTAAGTTTTTGGATAAGATGATTATATATACACTTCAATATAATATTAGTATATATAAAGGTTTCGAGTTTCGAATTTCAATATCACTGATTTATGCAAAAAAGAATTAAGCTCGCATATAAAAGCACTTGTTGAAGATATAATTAAATAATAAAAATATGATCTCGACTATAACACCTATGCAGATTATTGGAAGGATTATATCAAAAAAGTCGAGACCTAACAAAAGAAGCTGACATATAAAATTAGTTCGATGCTTATTATTCAAATATTGTTATTGCTTTTTTTCTTAAAAAAAATTACTTAAACTTTTAAATAAAATGATCACACTAGCTATTTAATCGGAAGACCAAAAAAGTATAGGAAAAATGGAAATTTTATAAGTGAAAATTTATTTAGGTGGATAATTAATGTGAACTAATTATTAAAAGATAGCCACAAGTTTCTAATAAATCTAGCTAGTATTATTATGCTCATATATACCTATACACTTAATAAATAAAATAAAAAGGTAAAATAATTGTACAACATAATGTATATGTAGTCTTTTTTTTTAATTATTTTTTATATTTTGAAGATGAAACATAATTAATTTTATTTCAAATCCAATGTCAGCAATTTTCTTTTTTTCCATATATACAAAAGGAAATACTAATTTCAAATGTAATAATAAATTTGCCAAACTTATTGTTTGAATTTAATATTGTCCTTTTTAATTAATGACATTATGACTGCAGCAAAAAGAGCTGACTTTGGTTGGTCGGCCAAAAAAAATATTTTTTTCGTTTCAATTTATGCGTTAAAATTCAAATAAATGTGAAAATTAAGAAATAAATAAAGATTTTTTATATCTTTATAAATAATTATGTGGTTTTCGAGTAATAGAATAAAAAAATTCTAGCAGAGAAAGTTTACCCCTTTAATCATAAGCTTTTATATTGTGTGAATTTTAAATTAATCAACCCGAAACGAATACTAAATGCTGAATAAAAACAATAACAATCGTACATCCTAATTTCAAATAAATTGAAATCGATAATATATATATAAAATCGGATGTCGGTAAAGAAACCAAATAAAAAAGGTACGTGGATTGTAATATAAAAATTAGTTTTAAAAAATATGAATTATAATATAGAAACTAATAACAATCATAGAATTGTAATTCAGAAATTATATATCATACATGAATTGTGATAGTAATAGTGCTATTTCTCCTCCTTTTTCACCAACAAAATTGATAATACTTGTGCATTTATCTTTTTTATGCACAAACATAATGAGAAACTGAGATTTTCTCATTTTTAATGGTAGTAAATTTCGAATTCGAACTTTATAAATGAATTTTTTTTTTGAATAAAAATAATATTTTCCATTAAATAAATTCTAAGCAGCACGAATTTGAACTAGTCGGATTGATTAACTCAACACATTTCATATTTATAAACTTTTTGAATAATTATTGTAAAAATATTAGTGTCTAGAATATGAAGTACAATGAGTAGTAGGTTGTGCTTTTAGTTGTGATAAGATATGCTAGGAATAAAGGGAGAAACATTTTTTAAGTAGAAAAGAAAGAAGATATTAATTGTTCTAACCACCAACTTTAATTTAGATGAGTTAAATTTTTTTTTTAAGAAATCAAATCATACAATATAATTGATGTCATTCATTCAAAAGCCTCCACAATCATGGAGTTTCTTGGAGTAATTGATTAATACTCTTCTTTTGTTATCTAAGTACAATAATAATGACTTTTTTCTTCTTTCTTAGTGAGTTATAGTAGTGCTAATTAGTTTGTTTTATAAATATTTGGATATTTGAAATTCTCAAATTCGACTAATTCAAATTCATGTCAAAGTTTATTTTTAAAGTAGATGAATCTCATCCATCACCATATCCCTTGATGTTACTATTATAATCATACTCATACCTCTTTACGAAATATTGTTATAAAAAAAATATAAAAAATAACAAATCACGAGAAATCAGAAAACTTAGCTATTGCAACAACAATAATAATAATAACATATCCATTTTGGTCTCAAAAATGGGGTTTGGAGAGGATATAGTGTACGCAGACATTACTCCTATTTTAAAGTTAGAAAGACTGTTTTCAATAGACTATTGGCAAAAGAAAAAAGAAAACTTAGCTATTATAGAAAAATATTGCTATATATGGTGACTATTATGGAAAGGTCCGCCTTAGTTTAATTTGTCCCTTTTTCTGATTTTTCCTTGCATTAAATCTCAACTAATTTGAATTCACATTGTATAAGACGCATTAAAAGAAGAAATGCTTCTTCTTCTTATTTTTTTATATTCAAAATTTAAATAAGATAACTCTGATTAAGCGTGAAGAAATCTCATATGTCCATCACATCCTTGGGTAGTGTACTAGTTAGTTTGTCAACCAAGCTTTCAACCAACAATATCACTCTATATGCCATCAATATTTTAGCAAGTAATTAATCTAAACTTAGATTGGTACTTAGTAGTGCTAATGAGGTGACATTCCACCTAACAATATGTTTTGTACTAAATATTCTAATGTATGTACTTTGTTTAAGGGGCGAATTCATAAGTTATTATATAGGTTCGTAGAATTAGTAACTTCAGTCAAATTTAATATACATATTGAGAAATTCACTAAATATGTATATATAATAACTTATAAATCTAACAATATAATTTCATACATTTTAAATTCTAAATTCAAAAAATTGTCAGAATTTACACATTTTAAATTCTAAATTTATCTCAATTTTATTTTGATAAAATTAAAATCCCATCCCTATCGTATTCAAATAAAACCAAAAAAGGTTTAAATGTATGAAATTAAAATCTCATAATGTTTCATAATTGGCTTCTTGAAAACTCTACCTACCTATAATTGAGCTGTTTTTTTATTTTATTTGGTAAACTTATTATTTTCCAATCTATTAATAGTGTTTGAAAAGACCATTAATTGCCTTCTTTTGTTAGGCCTCTTAAGTAAAGAACTAAGGGCCCGTTTGGCCGCAAAATTTTGAAAAAAAAAAAGTTTTTGTTTTCGAAGCGAAAAATAGTATTTCAATATTAAAGTTATGTTTTGCTAATGAATATAAATTAAAATTATTTTTGAATTTTGTGAGTGATATTAAGTGAAAATAATTTTTGATATTTTTAAAATTTTAAAATTTAAATTTTTTATGAACAAATATAAATTTCAGAATTTGATTTCGAATAAAGATAGAAAATAATCATGATCAAACGGAAACTAAATTATTGAAAATTATAATATACTTTAGGAAGTAGCCAATTTCCTATCAAAAGTGAATGAACTCTTTATTTATTTATTTATTTTTTTTTTTTTATTATTATTATTATTATTATTATTATTATTATTATTATTATTTAATGAATGAACTCGTTCAAAAGATAAAATAATAATTGTTACTTGCAAAAAAAAAAAAAAAAAAAAGAAGCTAAAGTAATGCCTAACATTTAAAGGTCATATTATGGTAAGAAAAAAATATGATAACATTATAGAAACCTCGGACAATAAATAGTAAATATATTAGATAAAAATATTAATACTATAAAATTATGTGAAAATATTGATGAATCAAATATTATAAGATAAAATTTTAATAAGAATATTATCAACTAGTATGAAATTTAGAATAAATATTTACGTGGCGTTAGTGATGTCTAAATTCTTACATTTATTTAATTTTTACTCTTCCTCTCATCTTTTTGTTGTTTGTCCATTCAACTTTGATACGTGATTTTCTTCTTGTTTGAAGTTTATTAGACATGAATAAACTTGACTGAACATTAATTTAAAAAAAGAAAGAGACTTTTAAAATTTATATTCTGAATAAGTTATAGATATATATGACTATAAAATATTTTATTAAGGAAAATAATTTAAAAAAATTTAAATTAAATTATTTTTTAAATAAAATGATATAATTTTTTTATATATTATTAAAATAAAAATATGCCGTATAAATTAAAACAAAAAGTATAGAATTATTTTTAGAAAAGGGATCTCCATTATTGGATCACCAAAAATTTAAAAATGAAAAACAAGTATTAAATAATTGAAGGAATAAAGCATCCTAAGAAATTAAAGATTTATTAATTATTTTCAAAGCAAAATGTTAGAGATCAAGCACGTTGTGACTACCAAATAAGATTGCTAACAACATTTCTAATTTTACTTTAATTAAATAGTTTATTATACACTAATCTTCTAGGTAAACAGAAATAATTAAATTAATCGCCTAATTGAAATATTTAATAAAGGGTTAGAAACATTTTTTGATTCCTAAGTTATTAATAAAATTTAAATTTTGAATTATTTATCTTTTAGTTAGTTGAAATGTGTATTTTAAATTTCCATGCTTGTGATAAATGTTCACAAATTTATCATAGGAAAAATAACACTTTGTGTCTTTTCATTATTGACAAAATTATAATTTTGATTCGTGTGAGTTGAGATAATATGTCTTTGTATATTTAACTTTTAATTAATTAAAATGTGTAGTTTTATTTTTTCGTATAGAGAAAATGCTATATTTTTAGCTGAGTATTTTTTGTTTCAATGAATTTAAATTCTCATTTTGTATCTTGATTAATTGAATTATTTTTTTAATTCAAATTATTCGAGATGTGTTTTTGAGTGTTTCTGGATTATTTCGCCCAATAAAAAAAACTCCTCTTTTATGAATTTTTCTAAAGGACTCTTCTCTTGAATTTTTCTTGAACTGAGAGTCTATCAGAAATAACCTCTCTACCTCCCAACGTAAGAATAAGGTTTATGTACACTCTACCCTCTTGAACTTCCTCAATCCCCACCTGTAAGATTATATTGAGGATATAATTATTATTATTATACTATTCTTTTGAATATTATTAAAAAAAAAATTAATTACCAGCATTCCACCAATTAGTAAACCGAGATGCCATTGCTCTTCCTTCTCTTGTATCGAGTCTAAGATCGATTAGAAAAACTCATTTTCATTTTTATTTGAAAAAGGTTAATCCAAATTAAATAAAAATAATCGATTTAATATATTACCAAAAAACCAAAATAACCACGAATATCGAGTTAACACTGCCTTGCTTCCATTCTATATCTCACCTTTTTCTATATCCACGTTGCCATTTGTCATTAGTTGATCTTCTTAACCAGCTTGAGATCAATTTCAAGCTAGAATAACCTATCGACATTGTTATTATTTTCGTTAAGATTAAAACGTTAATAAAACCAAACAATTGTAAAATAACAAAAAAAATTTCGAATCCTAAGATACGTGGGACCATTTTCTACTCCTCAGGGAGTGGACCCCATGTTCTGAAGAAGGACCACATAATGTTAGAAAAAAAAACACAGAATAAGAGAAATTTTTTCTGTGTATGAAAATGAAATTACAGAAAAAAGAAAAAAAAAAAAGAATAGTGTGTCCCTTTCTCTCATCTTCTCCACATCTTTGTCCACCGAAACAGCATAACACACAATACCCTTTTTCTTTCTCCTTTCACTCTGAGAGAATCTGAAACCATTTTTTCTGTAATTTATGAAAGTTTGGAGCTTTAGATCTTTCATTGTATCAGTTGCTTTAATTTGCAGGTAATATCTTTTTTTTTTTTAATCTTTTTTTTTTCATATTTTCTTGATTTGCTTAGTTTTGTTGAGCTTTCAACTTTTTGTTAGTAGTTTTGGACACCCTTATGCTTAATCTTAGTGGGGCCTTTTGAGTTAACCTTCTAAGTTGCATTGATTTCTAAGCTATACACATTTTCTTTATTTGCTAGTTTTGTTGAGCTTTGAACTTTTTGTTCAGAGTTTTGGACACCCTTTTGCTTAATCTTTAGTGGGTTTTTTGAGTCATAACCTTCTTTTAACTGAAGTTTCTAAGCTACATTTTTTCTTGATTTACTAGTTTTGTTGAGCTTTGAACTTTTTGTCAGTAGTTTTGGATACCCTTTTGCTTAATCTTAGTGGGTCTCTTGAGTTTAACCTTCTTTGCATTGATTTCTAAGTTACAGTTTTTTTCTTGCATCATTTTGTTATTTGTGTCACTCTATGTGCTTTTGGATTTGTACTGAAACTTGCAAGTTTTTCCCTTTTTGTGTCCTTATGGGCAAGTAACGTGTACTTGCAAAAGTTTTTGCATTTAATTCTTTTGGACTTTTCATTTGGTTAATTTACTTTTCTTGTTGTTATCTTCATTTTTCTAGCATTTTCCTTCTTTTTTTCCAGGATGGGGGTTAGCTAGATGGGTGGTTTGAAGTTGTTTTTGTTACATTTTTCTCTTGCAGAAATGGTGGAAGTTGACAACTAAATCCTATATTGAATCTTTTTTTCTTGAAAGTTGTAATCTTTTTCTTATTCTGAGCATTTTGGTGTATCAAATAGATCTATGCCATTGAACTGAATGTATTTTCATAGCTGAATTAGGCTGGACCACTTTTCACACTTGATTGAAAGATAGGCATTCACACTGCCTAAGAGTTCTTTGAGAAATATAATACCCTGAAAGTATCTGACAACATCCATTTTTGTATTTATCTGATTCTGAGAGGAATATGATAATGAAAGGAGATCTGATATTGTGAAAAGGATTTCTCAGCACCATAAATGAATCTATGTTGAATCTTTGGCCTCAAAATTTTGGCCAATGGTTACTGAGATCTCAGCAACGTGGGTTTGTTAGAGTTATTCCCAAGAAATTATATCCAAGTTTTTGAACGAGCATCTATAGTTCTGTTCTCTAAATGAAATGCTTAATAGTCATCCATCTTATTATCCTCATGTTTTATACCTCTTCTGTGTATGTATTCTAAGCATTTTATATGACAATGATTCTGATGTTTAAGGAATACAGTAGCTGGAACTTATTTCATAATAGAATTTAATTGTCATTACAGGTTGAATGGAAGATAGCAGCATGATTGAATTGAGCACATGGAGGGATTGAAATTAGAAATTTGGATTACATGTGACATATGAAGCTCAAGTATGGTTGTAAAGGTGGTTGTCAGTTGAAAGATGCTTCTGTTTGGACTTCCAACTTTAATCCTTTTACCTTCTGCTTGCTGAGTTCTTGGTGATTTGTCCAACCAGTTCTAAGTGATGGGTTCATATTCTGGTAGTTGTGAAATTATTGAGGTGAAAGATGAGCTGGAGTTGTTTCAACGTTCTGAAAGGTTTCGTCAAGTACGAGAACCAGGCAGAAAACAGAAGCCTCCTTTGGTTAGAAAAGGACCTAATAAATTCTTAGAAGATGATATTAATCATCTTTTTGAATCCATCAATCTAAGATCATCAAAAAGTCTGGATTTGTCAGATCATGTGAGAAGAGATGCCTCAAAAAGGCCAATGAGGGGCGGTGGATCTCATTCTCCAGGAATTGGGTTTTCAGAGCCAATCTCTCTAAAGCAGGCCTTACGGGGTTTATGCATTTCGCAGGCGGCAGAAATGGCTGCAATGAAGCGGTTATCCAAGTCACCGGGTTCTCCAAGAGTTCCAGAAACTGGAAGGATTACAAGCTCTTACAGGTTTGCAGATACAAGTGAATCTGGTTTCCCTCACGCAGAAAGACTAGTTCAAGATGAAAGCACTTCAGGAATATTCAACAAATTGCCCCATTACCGCCAAGAACAGTATGTTAAGTCTGCGAACCATAGTCCCCATTCTTCTCCCCGACTTGTCATTAAGCCATCCATATCAATGCGTCAAAATAACAGAATAGTACCATCAGAAAGCACGTCGAACTCTTTCCAAAGGACGCCTCAGTACATTGGAGATCCAAAGCTACAGTCACCAGGTCAAAGTACCCTTTGTTCTCCTAAATATGTTGGTAAACAGACTATTAAGAGTGCAGAGTCCATTGCCAAGCAAAACGAGAGAATATTTCCTGAAGAAAATGTCCTGAACTCCGGTAAAAAGGTTTCTCAACAGTTTGCACAAGCAAAGGTGAGGTTACCAAACCAAAACACTTTATCTTCGCCTAGACTTGTTGATAAACCAGTCATTATGTTTGCTGAGTCAACTGTGCTGCGAAACGAGAGGACGGTGCCAGCAGAAAGCATGTCAAGCACTTCGCAAAAGATGCCTCGATACCCTGAAGAACCCAATATGAAGTTACCAGACCAAAGTGTCCTGTCTTCTCCTAGATTGGTTGAAGCACCAATTGTTCAGTGTTTTAACTCCCCTCGCCAGGAAAAGGAGAATGCATCTGTGTCGAAGCATCATGAGATTAGATCACTACGAACTGTGTCAATTGAGGAAGAAGTCCAAACTTCAGCTGCATCTTCATCATCATTTACCTCTCGCAATGATGTTTTGGGGTCTGGACCAAAAGTTTTGCAGCATAATTCCAATAGAAGTGTGGTTACATCATTTAGAATCGCAAACAAAAAAGCTCCTAAGCTGAGACGGAAAGCCATGTTGCAAAATGTCTCTTCATCCAGTGGCACGAGAAACAAGGAGAACAAATCTAACAAAAGCACCTCTCATACTGCAAAGCCAGCAGTCAAGAACAAGACCCTTGTCAAAAAGAAAGAAAAACCAGAAGCAACAGTAACATCCGGCACTTTTAATCTGACCCTTGGAGTAAATGGTCCAATGGAATCACCTAAGCAACTCATCTGTCAGCAATGTCAGTGTGCTCTCAAGAATGTAGGAAATGAGTCTGGTAAGGGACCTGCAATTCAAGGTTCTGGATGTACAGCTGCTGAAGCAAGTGAAAATAGCAGTAATTGTCATGCTACTAAACCAGGCTTCGCCAATAATGGCCATGATGACAGGGTTACCCCTGTCTTGAAACTCAATAAGGCATCAAAAACTAGAGAGCAATGGGACTTTTCACAGAGCTCAAAGAGTAGTATTGGTGATTACAGTTGTAGCACAACCATCAGTGACGAGAGCAATCTGAGTGGGTCTAGTACTGGGAATAGGCCACACATGTCTAAAGATGGCAGGTGGGAGGCTATCAATCAGGTGAGAAAACGCCACGGATTTTTAGGGTTAAGTCATTTCAATTTATTGAAGAAGCTTGGTTGTGGAGACATTGGCACAGTGTATCTTGCTGAACTGCTGGAAACTAACTGCTTGTTTGCAATAAAAGTTATGGATAATGAATTTTTGGCAAGAAGGAAAAAGTTGCCAAGGGCCCAAACTGAAAGAGAGATTTTGAGAATGCTAGATCACCCTTTTCTACCAACTCTCTATGCACAGTTTACATCAGACAACTTATCATGCTTAGTTATGGAGTTTTGTCCAGGTGGTGATTTGCACGTCCTCAGGCAGAAGCAGCCGGGCAGAAATTTTCCTGAACCAGCAGCACGGTATGATGTGCTCCAATTTAATAAATTATTTTCAAAACTACTACAATGAAGCTTGGTAGGATAAATGGGTAATTCAGCAAAAACATAATGTCTCTCTTTTGATTTGTGCTCAGGGGTGGTAGAATGTATAAATTAGTCAGAAATTTTTACTGGAATAAATGGATTGGACTATACATGGGTGATAAAAAGTTGACAATGTCTTGTGTTTTCTATTTCTTAAATGATTTGTTGTTGTTGTTTTAAATGATTTACAAAGTACTAGAAGAGTGCCGCCTTTGTTGTGGCTTTGATATAGAGTTTGATGCAGACTTGTTAATAAGTTTGTTAACTTATAGACATTAAATCTAGTATACCCACCACCATAAGCTTTAGTGGTCAAGTATGCTCACCGCCTCTCATTACACTGTCAAGTAGCTAAGCAACTGTGGTGGGGGGTTTTGAATTGGTTCAGAATACAGTGGGTCATGCTGAGTACAACAGAGGCACTGAATAGCCTCAGAAGAACAGAAGACCCAGGGCATGGGGTGTACCCGACTAGCTCTCATATAAGTATGATGGAGGGACCATAATAGGAGAGCTTTTGAAAGGGTCAATAATGATTTTCTACATTTGAGGAGTAGCCTTGTGTCTCTAGTTTCTTTTTGTGCACCCGTGAGTTTCTTGGTTCCATAGACGATTGGATGACTTCTTGTAGATAATCATACTTTGGTCTAGGTTTCTCTACTTTCTGATATACTACTTCTATATGGGGATTTCTCCAACATTAGTATAATTATTTACCTTATAAAAAGAAACTTCATTGGTTTTGGCCATACAATGTCTTGAGGCTTATTGACAAGGCAAATTCTTTAATTGGCTGGCCAGTTTCTTTGGTTAGATATATCTTCCTCTTTTCCTCCTAAATCAACTCAACCCCATCCCGACAAACCAGAAAAGGAGAAAGAGAAAAGGTAGAAATTGAACTCTGCATTTCCTCCAAAAAGGAAATAAGATCAAAAAGGAAGAACTGAAGATTGAGAATTAAACAGAAAGTTTTTTGTGGTTCTATTACGTTTGGATAGTTAGTTTATCTGTAGTGGAACATAGTTAATTGATTAATGTAGTGATGCTATGTCAAAATCTAAAATCTAGATTTTGCAGAAGTTAGATCCACAACTTTATGGTGATGCTATATTAATTTGACATGGAAAGAGAGAAAATTGGACTATTGTTTTAAAAGTTAATGCTAATTTTCTCCATCTCTTTGGAAAAGTGATTAATATCTGCCCTTGGTGAAAACAAGTTTCGAAGGTGGTGCATAGCAATTCTGTTTTGCATTATCAAAACTTTAAGCGCAGGGATAACAGATTGGTTGTCTTATTAATCTTTTGACTTACAAATTCCTGTATTTAGTGATCAGCAGTGAGTACTTTCTAATTCTAACTCATGGTAATTGTAGGTTTTATGTTGCTGAAGTCCTCCTTGCTCTAGAGTATCTGCATATGCTAGGAGTTGTATACCGGGATTTGAAACCAGAAAACATACTGGTCCGAGAAGATGGTCACATCATGCTTACTGATTTCGACCTCTCACTCAGATGTTCAGTTAATCCCACTCTTCTAAAATCATCTTCACTGGGGGTTGAGGCTCCCAGGATTTCTGGTCCATGCACGGGCTCTAACTGCATTGATCCATTTTGTTCTGGACCGTCATGTCAAGTTTCTTGCTTTAGCCCCAGAATTTTACCTGCCACGGCACGTGCAAGAAAGCTGAAAGCAGAAGCTGCAGCCTTTAACAGATCACTGCCTCAGCTAGTGGTAGAGCCAACAGAAGCACGGTCCAATTCATTTGTTGGTACACATGAATATTTGGCTCCGGAAATCATTAAAGGCGAGGGCCACGGGAGTGCTGTTGATTGGTGGACACTAGGTGTGTTTCTTTACGAGCTTCTATATGGGAAGACCCCATTTAAAGGTGCTGGAAATGAAGAAACTTTGGCCAATGTGGTCATGCAGAATCTCAGGTTTCCCGACAGCCCGCTTGTCAGTTTTCAGGCAAGGGATCTAATCAGAGGGCTTCTCGTGAAGGAGCCTGAGAATCGATTGGGAACGGAAACAGGGGCTGCTGAGATTAAACGACACCCCTTCTTCGATGGCCTGAACTGGGCATTAATAAGATGTGCCATTCCACCAGAAGTACCTGAACTTTGTGACATTGGATATGCAAAACTAGCTTATCAGGAGAAGAGCAAAATGTTTTTAGAGTATAGTTCCAAAGAGCATTTAGAATTTGAGTTGTTTTAGTAAATCTTTATACCACTCTGCATCCATTCTTGTAATTAATATGTCATATAAAATGCTGAGAACAATGGGAATTTTCGTCTACATAAGAATGAAAGATACATGGCATCCTCTCTATGCAGTTTTCTACTTGATTTGATTTACCAATAAAAAATTGGTTTATTTAGCTGATAAATCCTGGTGGATACTTCTCCTTCTCAATTTATGTAACGTCATTTGATTTGACACAATTTTTCTTCTCTTTAGCCGGATTGACATGATTTTGTGCTTCTTCATTTGTTCATAAAGATTGGCATAAATTTGTACTATATTCATTCCACCTATCATGTTAAATTGCTCACCAACCTTGTCTAATTGGTATCACTTTGTGCTTGTTCAATTGCTCACAAGATCCAGCTAGATTGACATGATTATATTTTATACATTTTACCTATTTTGTTAAATTATTCACAAATCCCGCGGAAATGACATGATTTTTCTGTGTTGTTAAACAAGGTGTTCTTTGATTTCGCAGTATAAATCAAACCACCCCAAATTTGCTCCAAATGATCTCATAAATTTGAAAGAAAACCTCCCAACACCAGCATAAACGATCCTCAATCACCAATTTAGTCGAAGAACACCGTTTGGTTAGTTTTATATTTTAAAAAATAATTTTTGCAGAAATGCTACTGTGTTTGCTGTAGTATTATGTTTACACTTGCATTGATTGCCAACATGTGGATAAAACTATCTAAAGATAATCACTACCTTTAAAAGGGAGTGCATTTCTCCAGCCTACATTATTCCAGAAAAATGAGGTAAAGGAAGTAGCTTGTGTAAAACAATAGGAAGAACATAACAAACAATCCACTTGAAATGAAATTCACTTACAACTGCTGAGAAATTAGTCAACAACATCAAGGGAATTGCTACAAAAACTTCCCCTTTTGAGGATTTCAGTTTTGACTTAAATACGTAGACTACATACGTATATCTAAGGAAATATTTGGATCAATGGAAGCATACAAGTTGAATCAAAAGCTATATAGATTCTAAGCAATGGAACACGGTGAAGCTTAGTCGCATAGGGTTTCTTTGGCTCATGGGATATTCAGGCCACCGCCTACTTATAGTATGGTATAGGTTTAAAAAAGACGACAAAAACTGTACAAGTTTCCGGGGTATTATCTGCTTCTATAACTTCTAGCACACCTACTGATAGGTTGATTCACAGATATATCATATATACATGCATTTCTACACTTTGAAGATGAAAAGTGACTAGTCCTGATCATTGCCACTTGTACCTTGTGAGGGTTGTGCTATTTTAGCAATGGAAAATGATAGCTTTCTTGAAATGATATTAGTTGGTCATAACACCCTTCATTTTTTGCTACCATCATTGTTAATTCCTTCACGGGTCACTGCTTCCAAAAGTCTGAAACAGGCATCTGTTGAGGAGACCAGGTGGAAATTCCTTCAATGCTGGCCACATCAGCAAAAGGAGAATATGGTCGAGTCGCTTTTGTTTTAACCAATGCCTGAACATCAGGGGAAAACAATTACACAAACATATATACATGAATAGACAAATAGTAGAAGCAATAATCACATTGTTGTGCATCTTCCAAGTATTCAGTAGCTTATTTGCAGCTGGAGTTGCCTTTAGTACTTGATAACACAGCGTGCTTACTTTCTTACACAAATTCTTACACAAATCATAAGCATATACCTTTGACTGACTTGGTCCATACACGCTCCTCGCTTGCTCGATAGAAGAATAAACTTCAAATGCTTGATTCGATTCACGATGACACTTTATGACGCGAATTTGGTCCTTTCCCTCCAGAGATCGACTTTGCAGATACATTATAAGCCGTGAAGGGGGACCATTTGGAAGATCTTTCTTTCCATGAGTCAATTCCATTGTCACCAGGTCATCCAAGAGGACATCCCATAAAACTGAACATGGATCTCTAGCCGGATTGAACTTCTTTTGTGCAATAAGATTGGAAGGTTGCTGGCAACAAAAAGGTAGAAACTATTTTCAGATTGAGGACACGTGCACGGAAATAGTGCAGAACTGGGGTTTATGTAAAGAAGGTTCAGATGTTAAAGAATGCTGGGATGGCAAAAGATTTTTAATCCCCTTTAAATTATTCAAGTGAATTGACTTATTCACTTACTTGCAACAGAATGACCCTCCGGTGAGTAACAAGAATTATTCTTCCTTTAGGCAGCATGAAATGGTCTTCATAGGCATCAGTCAAGGCAAACTTTGCACGTACTCTGAAAAGGTCAACCTGGCCAAAAAATGATCCAGATTCTGCAAGTTGCAAGATTGCCTTCACAGAAGGAAGAGAATAACTATTAGTTTATACTTGACAGTAAATCTCAGCCCACAAATAAGACCATAAAAAGTAACAAGCAAACCCGAGGAACAAGCTACTGACATTGTAACACAGTTAAAAGGTGAAATGCAGAGTAGGATAACATTGCTTAGTTCATCTAGGAAAGCATACAGGAGTAGGGATTTTTTACACACAATTTTGCTGTAATAGCTGTTTTGTTTGGAGCCTGATAATCATTGCA
Organism: Datura wrightii; assembly: GCA_035772735.1. NCBI lineage: Eukaryota > Viridiplantae > Streptophyta > Magnoliopsida > Solanales > Solanaceae > Datura > Datura wrightii. Next base: position 199,435,159 of record JASDFA010000018.1, on the reverse strand, counting down.
CCGTGAAGGTGGGGTGATATTTGGTGCTCATTAGGTGTAAGTTTTGGTTTGTTAATGGTAATTTACAGTGTTACCAAAAAAAAAAAAACCCCGAGGAACAAGGAAGCATGTACAAGAAGTGCTAGAAAGACTTCATTCTTGTAGTCCCCATAGAGGAAAGTTAAGATCTGGTAGCAACAGTTCTATCTGTATTTTTGCACACATCAATCAAGTAACACTGTCTTAGTTTCACCTTTTGCATTACCACACTTTTTTGCTGGTACTGTTGAGAATTAGGAAATTATTTACATAGCAAACGCCTATTCCTTGTAAATATAGAGATTAGGATTACTTGTAAACATTAATAAACCCTAACATGCTTGAGGGAATAAGCAAGCAATTCATTCTCAAATCTATTCTTTCTTCACAGGTACACCCACTATTTTCTGCAAGCTACTCACCAAATCTTAGCTCGTCACTTTACCCATTTATTTTTCCTTCTAATTGGAAGATAATTTGGTTCAGACCCAACAATCAATTTGATGTTTTCTTATAACACAACACAGAAACCTCTATGGCATAACTTAATTTGTCCTAATAAATATAAGAACATGGTGCTGTTAAAGGCGAACTGAAGAAAAACACCAAATTCTGCTAGCGCTTAAAGTAAAAAGCGAAACTGAAGAGAGCATTTTAGTGAAGAAAGGCTCAAATAATGGAAAAAAGTACAGAGGTAATGCAAGAAAAAGTAACGGGAAAGTGAGGTATGCACTTAAAACTTTGCGGACGTCTGACAAATGGATTAAATTGTACAAATGTTTCTTTTTCGTTGGACGTTACTAATTACACGACACAAGTGTAATACAAACCCCTTTTCATTTTCTTCTTTTTTTGCTTTTCCCTTTTCTTCTATCTGTTTCCTCCAGTTGGAGTTGAAATACTCATCTCCTCCCATTTATACCACTTTCAAGCCTCTCTTTTCAATTACAAAATAAAAACAAAAACAAACAAATAAATATGAGAAAGCATTATCTTCTTCATCATTTTCCTTATTAAATCTCATGTTCAAGCATATTGGAATGTCATAAAGTAGGAAAGAAGAGGAAAGCAAGAGACACTCCAGTAAAGAAATAACCAAGTTCTGTACCTGTCCTTGTGATTTATACTCATCATAGGGTCGAACAAGATTATCAGCACTTATCACTCGAGGCAGCCTCCTTCGAAGTAGTTGATCTTCAGAAGCTATAGCAGATGCTATTTTCATTCTCATAGCATTGGCACCTTCAGTTGTTTTTGACAAAAGGTCCAAAACACCACTAACAGGCTGAGCAGCAGCACCAATCAACCCTTTTCCCACACCTTGTACGAAACCCTCAACTCCTGAAGCTTTGGCACCTTCCAAAGGTTTTGTTAAAATTCCAGTGACACCTCGGAAGAGACCCTTTGCAAATGCTCCTCCACCTTCTCGAATAACATCACCAAAGTCCTCTACACCTTTGCTTTCCTGAAACAAAAGAATGGACCAGAGAGAATTGAGTACCAAACAGAATTTAAATTTCCGCATCATTGATGTAAATATAACGTAGTAACATAACCAGAAGCGGGGCTAGGATTTGAAGCTTATGGGTTCGGGAGTCTAGTTCTTTAAAGTTAGTAGGTTCTAAATTAATAATTTGAACATATTCAATAAATTCTTAAGACAAATATAGACTTTGGACCAAAACTATTGGGTTCGGCCGAACCCAATAGTGATACATTGGCTCCGCCCCTGAACACAACACTTATGAGGAAATTGACATTTCCTGGAAGTGTTATCATATCATAAAGAGGAAAATATGTACATTACGGAAAAGGTAAAAACGAAGATTTTTTTTGAGAAAGGTGATACATCTGTATATATAAAAGTTAGCTACACAGAAAAATTGTGTAGTCTTCCATAATTACAAGGCGGAGTGCAGAAAGAGCACTCTTAATCCTTTGTCTTCTCACAAGGATTCTAAATACTTTGCCTATTTCCTTTCCGAACCATGCTATCTTCAAAATTAGATATCCCTTTGAACTACTCCAGACAGCTATAGAACTCAGCTTATCTATCTCTCAATCATTAAGCAATCTTCTAAAAATGAGGTTCCACAATTAGACAGTCCACAACTCAGAGGTTCCTGAAAGACCTCCATAGACCGACCCCATAAGAAATTCCTCACTGCTTTGGTAGTCCACTTTTCTTCCATACCCTACGTTTTCCTTAATCATCTCCTTCCCTAGAGACAGTTCTTCTGTAGCAAATCTCCATACCCATTTCATCAAGCTTTCGTTCTGATCTCAAATTATTAATACCCACTCCTCCTTTCTTCTTAATGGCTAGAGGAGAATTCCATTTGACTAAATAAATTTTCTTCTTTGCACTGTTTTCCTCCCATAGGAAATTTTCTTAAGCTATCTATCCTTTTGATTATACTCCCAGAAATAGGGAGTAAAGACATCATATATGCGGATATAGCGTCCAATACTAAATTGATTAGCATAATCTGCCCCCCCAAGGATAAAAATTGCCTCTTCCAGTTGGCAAGCTTCTTCTCACACTTCTTTACAACCCATTTCATATCCTATTGGATTTTCTCTTAGCCCCCAAAGGCATCCCAGCTATATAGTAGGTAGAATTTCTACTTTTCCTCCAAGAATGCCAGCCAGCATTTGGATTTCATTACCTTATTGATTGGATAAATGACGCTTTGTTCCCGTTGATGTGTAGTCGAGAGATGGCTTCAAATATAATAAAAATCAGCCTCAGTACTTTCAAGTGCTCACTATTTGCCTCACAAAATACCAAGGTGCTATTAGCATATTGTAGATTAAATATCATCAACGCACTATCATCCCTGGAATTGATCTTAAAACCCCTTATACTATCTTTATCACAACATTCAAACCATCAACAAAATTATCAACGCACTATCAACAAATTTTAAGTTCCCAAATACCACATTGGAGCATCAAAGGTGTATGGTCTGATTTGAATCTAGGAAGAATTGATTGCTTGATATTTCTGAATATTTTATTCCACTCTACTGAGATCAGAAACCTATCTAACCTGGCTTCATCTCTGTCACCTCTTCTCCGTGAATAATTACCTCCTGCTAACTGAAGATCCACTAGTTCCATATCTTCAATAAATTCTGAAAAGTCACTCATAGCTCTTGTGATTCTATTGCAGTTCTTTGTTTCCGATGGAAATTTCACAGTATCAAAGTCTTCACATATCATCCATGGCCCAGAGAATAGCCCTCTAACCCTTGCCAGTACCTATTTACTGGATTATATTACATGTTATAGAATAAGAACTCAGGCTACATCTCTCCATCCCAAATTTTGCCATTCCACAAAACTACAATATCCCCTCTAGTTCCACTAGCTTCTAATTGTGCAAATTTTCCCCATCTATTAGCCACAATTCTTTTATAATCTCCTTGATATCCCCTTCTAAATTGGACTCTTGAAAGCAGAAGATACCTGCTTTCCAACTATGCACCAAACTTTTAATCAGCCTCCTCTTTCTAGGTTGATTTAACCCTCTGATGTTCCTTTTAACCAGCCTCCTCTTTCTAGGTTGATTTAACCCTCTGACGTTCCATGATAAAATGTTGATCTTCATTGACCTTGGATGATAATATAACTCCCTTACTTCTACTTCCATTACTTCTGAAATTTCTCCCAAAATCCAACCCTTCAAGTTCTTTCAATCCTTTCCTTTTTGATTCTTTTGATTCCTGAATATCTTTTTTCTTTCTGTTCTCTTGTCTTTTGTTGTCGATTTTCATAAAAAAAGTTCCAAAGCTTCTCTCTTGCACCCGTGAAACTCGATCCCAAATTCTTTGCTCATTCTGATGATGTTTTGATGCACCCATATTGATGCATCGAATCCTAAGTCCCTCTCTCCCTCAAGGGTATGTTGATTTAGTGGTACTGCTTCTTCCGCCTAGCCCACTGCCTTCTCTATCTCATTAACTTGCATGTTCACACTGTGGAAACCATGAGAGCCTTCTTCTTGACTTCCTTTGTTGATAATGGAAGTCCTTGAATTGACCACTTCAATCGTATCCTGTCGATCTTCCTCTTTTTCTCTCTTTCTGTAATATTTTCTTTCACCAGGAATGGTTCTGCGTGGTATGTATTCCGATTCCCCTATGTTCTGTATGGGCAGGCCCTTTGGACTTGAGTTTCCAAAATATTATGGGCCAACATATCTGGGCAAAGTATATTTTTTGTTAGCTTGTCCTTTGCATGAGCAGCCACATGCAAGGTTGCAATTAATGTTCTCCGGTACTTCCTTAGAGCTTCCCATGTGCCTGCCGTTCTCAGTCGTTGAGCCCCCCCCACTGCCCTTACCATGAGTGAGCTCCTTTACCCACCGGATCGAATGCGCCTCTCCTCTATCTGCTCCGTACTGAATCTTACCGGAGCTTCGCACCAGATTCTACCTTCACTATTCAGAATCTCCCCTCCATCACCTCTAACCTTCAATCTCATCCATTTGAAGTGATTTTTCAGCTCTGTTTCTTCTTCAGTTTGTACACAACCACCACAGAAATCGCCAACCTCCTTGAAAACCTTCTGGGACCATAAATATCAACCCTATCAGTCTGATCCATACATGTTTCACTTGCTCTTCTCTTGGCACAACTCCCACCATTGAATTCCATCATTGAAGTTAAATCTTGTGCTTTTTCCAGATCCATTCATCTCTCAGGACACACTTAACGATTAATTTCGACGAGTATTCCAATAAAAATTGATTGTGGCCCATCTCGTATATATTGGTTCCATGAGCATGTTTCCAAGAAGTGGCGGCCCATCTTCAGATTCCAACAGCTTAGGTGTATCAGAAATCTTTAGCCGAGGGTCTATCGGAAACAACCTCTCTATCTCACAAGGTAGGGGTAAGATATGAGTACACCTCACCTTTCCCAGAACCCCACGTGTGGATTACACTGGGTATGTACAGTAGGTGCATCAGAAATATCTTCCAGAAAGCAGCCCATTAAGCTCCTGTGGAGAAGTTTATTTTGTGAAGAATCGCCTGAGATATGAGTGACATCTTGTTCTGCCTGGACCAATGCTACATTCATTTCTCTGGATGACCATTTATGGCTTCTCACAGTGTCCGAATACAGAAGACCTTCCTCTTTTCTTTTTCTAGGACAGTAAATGCTAATCTCATGGGTTTTGTATTTGATGAACCTCTTAATTTTTGTTGCAAAATCCAATCAACCTGTATTAAATGCTATATTAGGTATAATAATAACTGACCTCCTCCTCCTTTGGACGCTGACGATGGTTACATAAAAACCATGTTTGTTATAGTTTCTCGCACAAAAAAGCACTGAGAAATCATCACGAAATCTCCATCTGCTCACATAATTCCCCTTGACTTTCAATGCATCCTTTAAAGTGTCACATAACTACATCATCCCCCTCCTGCTGAAAGTAGTTCTTCTGCTTAAGTTCCTACCACGTTCCATCCTTTTGTACCATTCCTCGGCTCTGGAAAAGCTTCTAACAATCACATGACTCAAAGGCCACCGAAAAATATATTTTCTTATCACTCGTTCCAGCTTCAATGGTTGAGTGTCAGAATAAGTGCTGAAATAAGAAGGTCGTGAAAGAAAAGAAAGGAGAATGCAGCTCTGGTGATCGAGTACCACAGGAGCAGGGGTTCCAAAGGCTCAGAAAGGACCTCTAGGATTTTACCTTGGGAAGAGTGCCTGAGAGCATTTTAATTGACCATATGTGTTTGGGTAAAAACAAAGATTTAGATTTTCTAAATTTCAGCAATTTTAGATGACTTGTAAATCAATGATCTAATCACATTAATTGCTCTTCAGTACAGGTGAAAAGATTAAAGAAGTTTGAAAGAAAAATCTTATAAAAAGAGCGCTGCTAAATAACATGTTAAGTGTGGTGTATCGTTTATTAGAGTTGAATTGCAGAATTCTCTTAATCCCACACATTCATGTTTTCTACAGTTCAACATGCACGTTACAGATATGGTAAAAACAAAGATTTGAGTTTCTAAATATTAGCGACCTGTAAAACCATGATTGAATCACATAATTGTTGTTCAGTAACTGAGCAGCAGCAACAACATACCCAGTGAAATTCCACAAGTGGGGTCTGGAGAGGGTAGAGTGTGCCCAAACCATAACCTTACCTTGTAGAGGTAGAGAGGCTATTTTTGAAGGACCCTCAGCTAAAGTGAACGACAGTAAAGAAAACATGACAACTAACAAGGAGAGAGCAAGACAACGTTCAACTACATACTAATCTTCTGAAGCTGCACCATCTCCTGTCTAATCACCTCTCCGTAATACTTCTTTGGCCTACCTCTACCTCTCCTCATACCCACTATATTCAACCTCGCACACCTCCTCACCAGGACATATGCGCATCTCCTCTTCACATGCCCAAGTCATCTCATCCTTGCTTCCCTTATCTTGTCCACCATGGATGCCACTCCTACCTTGTCCAGGATATCCTCATTCTTAATTGTATCTCTTCTAATATGCCTACATCCATCTCAACATCCTCATTTCCGCAACTTGTATCTTCTAAATATGAGAGTTATTAACTTTCCAACACTCCACCCAATACCTTTAATTTTTGGTGGTATCTTTTTATCACACAAGACTCTGAAGGCAAGCCTCCATTTCATCCCCACCGTACCAATACGATGTGTGATATCATCGTGGATCTCCCCATTTCCTTGAATTAAAGATCCAAGATATTTAAAACTCTCTCTCTTGGGGATAACTTGTGTATCAATCCTCATTTTTACGCCTGCCTCATGCGTTGCATCACTAAATTTGCACACTAGATATTCTGTTTTGGATGTGCTCAACTTGAACCCTTTAGACTCTAGAGTTTGTCTTCACACCTCCAACTTAGCGATAACTCCCTTGCGAGTCTCATTAATTAGTACTATGTCATCGGCAAATAACATACACCATGGCACCTCACGTTGAATATGATGTGTCAATTCATCCATCACCAAGACAAATAGAAACAGGCTAAACATTGATCCCTGGTGCAACCCCATCTCGATTAGGAAGTGCTCCGAGTCTCCTCCCACTGTTCTTACCCTAGTCTTGGCTCCATCATACATGTTCAGCACAGTGTTGTCAAAGGCGCGCTTAAGCCCTAAAGCAAGGCTCAAAACATGTTGCACAGGCCTTGCTTAATGTGCGCTTCAATGCCGTCATCAAGGTTCTAAGGCATTCTTTCCCTTGTCAATGAGCCTCTTCTGAAGAGGCGACACTAAACAATTGATATTTCACTTTATCATAATTTTTTTTTCAAAGAAATTGTTCCTATATTTGTCGTTCATGCTTATAATTATTAGTCTTGGAATAAACACATATATTTGTGTTTTTTCTCCCTTTGCGGCATTTTGAATTAAGCCCACACTTCATTTGTACTTAAAGCCCCAGTGGACCTTAGAGTTTTTTTGCCTTTTTTGCTTTTGATAACACTGGTCCTTCATTGCCATAATGTAAGCCACCAGTATACCTCTAGCCTCTAGGCATCTTCATAGGACTTCCCTTGAAACTTTGTCATAGGCCTTTTCTAGATCAATAAACACCATATGTAAGTCCCTCTCCTCTCCTTATATTTCTCCACTAGTGTCACAAGATGAATAGCTTTTGTAGTTTATTCCCCCGACATGAATACGAACTGATTCTTGGAAATGGATACACCCCTCCTCACCCTCATCTCCATCACCCTCTCTCAAACTTTCAAAAAGATTAAAGAAGTTTTTGAAAAGAAAGTCATATAAAACGAGCGCTGCTAAATAACATGTTAAGTTGTCATGCACCATCTCATTGATGAATGTTCGATTGCAGCATTTTCTTATTCCTACACCTATTCTAGAACAAAATTTCCAAGAGCTAGTGTCTTTGGTACTATATTGTCATTTGAGAGATAAAGTTCTGTGCATCTTTCGCAAAATTCGCAAAGAAAAGACAAACAAGAAAATAGAAAAAAGTTGAGAGAAAAGTTAGACATTGATGAACCTGTTTCTGTCGACTTTGAATAAATTTCTTATCCATTGACAATGCAGCAACACCTTTACTCATGTGTCCAAGTGCGCTACTGGCATTGCCTAATATATCAAGGCCAGACAGTAGTTGGAGAGGCTGGCTAAGAAGATCCTTCTTGATGTTTGCAATAGCACTACCAATCATAACACTATGCCTCATACATACATTTTCCACAAATCTTTGGTTTATCCGCACCTGATATGATATAAGAAAATCACCCAAAACAAATGTAACTTAAACGGGCTATGATTACAAAGGGATCACCAAAAAAATAGCATGACTACTAAGTTAAGAAACAATCATACATGATGGTCCTAGTATTGGAAAAAAATGATTAAAAAAAAAGAATGTTGAAGTTGTTTGCGAGCAAGAATAAATTGTTATCAAGTGATCCTTTTGAGCAAAGTAAATGCACGAGTAGACCCAGGACTCCTAACTGAACCCCAGATTACAACCCCTAAACACAGCAACCAAAATATTCAAATCTTTGAGTTGAAGCACCAAAAAATGCTTACAGTCATATTTTCAGTGTTTCCAAGTGCAGTCATCAGACTAGCCCAAAACCCAAGAACACCCACTGGCCGTTGTGTTGGGGACATGATCATAGAAACCTTCAAGCGAACTTCGGATATGTTGAGAACACTGTCAATAAGAAAAGGTCTTCTATAATAAAACTTAGGACATCTCAGAAACTAAACAGATAGCATAATGAACTGAACTTTTACCCAATTTGTATTATGGGATCAACAGAAACTGAAGTAGTTTCTGTATCATACAATCGACTAAGATTGGTTTGCTGAATCATCCCATGAAGTCGCCAAATTATTGGTTCATGAATCTTTATTAGAAAGGCAGAATTTTCAGGTCCCTGCAAGAATGTGCCTCATGATATTAGCAAAATACTAAGCATAGCAAAAATGTATATAAGGGAGCAGTCTTTTCAGAAAAGAGGAACGGATTCATCTACTAACTTGGAAACCTATGTATGGATATGCACATAGATCTAACGATCCATTAGATTGCTGCGTCAGGGAAAATTTCAAAACATAATCATTCTCTTGTCCAACTCTCTGTGGCCGGAAGAGAACTGGGGTTGGAGTTAAAGGCAATTGATTGTCCACTTGAATACCCCTCATTCTTACTTTTAACCTGAATCATAAAATTTGAGATCAGTTAATGAAGTAACTTCATAGATAATTAATGTAAGTTTGAAAAGAAGTAAAATAATATAGCATCCATCACTGAAATAGACGGTACAAATATATTATTACCGGCTGACTCCAGACCCCAATCCTGTTGAATATGAGAGCACAAGACTCTGCACTGACAGATATAGTATCTCTTCTGGTGTATGATCAATAACTGATAATCCAAGCTCTGCGACCTCAACAATGACATGGAATTCACTCTCTGAGTTAGAAAGTGTTTGCTGTGACACAGAACTAGTTCCAGAAGAGGGTAACAAAGAAGGACTTCTATTCAAAATAGTGTGGATGGCATTTTCAGGCATCCAATCACTGATTTTGACTACATTAACTTTCTCTTCTTTTTGGATAATGACATGCAAAGCTTTCTTAGGTCCTTCAGAGACATGGATGGGCTGATGATCAAATATGTCATCAATATTATAAGTCAGTGATGCTGCAGGATCGGATCCATCAATCATGACTTCCAACAATCGTCGTCGACCAAGATCTTCCCAGGAAAAGGATGCTGAAGCATTGGGAGGAAGAAATTTCCATGAATCGTGAGCACCATCAACTTGCCGGAAACGTATAGGAAAAAACAATGAGCGGTTTTCGACCCTGTGAACACATTTGGTCAGTAATTTGTCAGAGAAGGTCATGAACGAATATTCCAATCTGATTAATTTTAACGATACTGAAAGTAAATAAAGATAAAATGTTAGAAAAAGTCAATGAAAACATGTAATCTGAAACAAGGAGGAGAAATAGCAAGATAAAAAATAATGACATGTCTCCTCATCACAATGAATAAAAAACTTCATGAAATTGTAGAGCATAATGAATAAAACAGCACACTCCAATTCTAAAGTTGAAAGCACTTGGTCCATATCTTTACTCATGACTAATTAAACAAGTTTGGTTATTGCGTATTAACCAACGAACTTAATAAAAATGACGGTTCACTTAGGAGAACTAAAAGGACTCAAACAGAGAATCAAAAGTTATTGTTTGCTGTTAAAAAAGAAAAAGGAAAAGAAAAGGAGAAAAGGAAAAGAGAAGATAAGGACATCTGTTGAGATGAATCTGAGATCATCCAACCATACTGAAATACAATTTATCCATGTTCCCCAAGGATGGGAAGAAAAAGAGACAAGCTTTACAAGCCTTGGTATCTCTATCACTGGCAACATTCTGTCTCAAGCATGTAACGATTTTCTAGCTCATCCAATAATATTGAAGACAATACCAAACATGATGGTGCTACTCTCACTAGAATGAAGTACAACACGAACACCTCAACGAGAAGAAATTAATGACACAACTCAAGGATTAAACATCAAACCCAAGGGGAAGAAGCATCACAACTGAAGTATGTGATGATGGTCTAACCTGTAAGGACTGGTGAAGGAATTGGGTCGAAGTATAACTTCATAGCGTGAACTTTTTGTTCCGCTTCTCACTTCAACCTTGAGATGCATTAGGTTATGAGTGGTCTGATTTTTCATGCAAATACACATTACACCTTCACTATCAACACTAAATGGTGGGCTCCAATCATATCCATCAAGCCGCAACTGAGAAAGAAAAATTAGAAAGGATCATAAGAACGAAATAACAGACTAACTTTAACATTGAGGGGAACTATGAATTATTAAAAAGAAAAGGGGAACTATGAATAACAGCAAGCAGAATGTTGATTATATACAGACCTTTAAAAGTTCCACTTTACTAGATCTCCATGAAAAATGTTTTGGAGGATCTGTAGGATGAATCCACTCCACTGACTGAGAATCCAACTGACGCAGGCACACACTACATCCAACCCTATTGATGAATAAGCTATGTGGTTGAAAATGCACAACCTGCAGATGAATCCGATAACGCATTCAGTATGAAATTGATCTCGGTCATTCCTTTTCATTTGACCTCTTTGAGGATCAGCTATTTCAGAATACATATATTACATGTTTCAGATTAGTTGGTTAGGATGTGGTAGGGATATAAAAGTATTCCTGTGTACATTCTTCAAAGACTAACCATTTTCTGCACAATAATTGATTTTCTTACTTGATGTCACAACTCCTAACAACTTGCTATTGAGAGTAAGTTTTGTGTCATTCTGATGCTTTGATCCCAAGCTTGCTACTCTATAAGTTGGGAGCAATGAATTTTCTAATATGATGCCTAATGTTGAGAAACCTTTACTGGAAGAAAATTTTCCTACTCATATGTTGGCTTTTTTAAACCTGTTGCTAAAGCCAAGTCCTACTTTAATAGAGTCTTTGTTGAGAACAGTAACGGTGCATTTATCAGCCTTCCTTAATGATGAACATCATAGCTTTTCTTTGACCTTTTCATGACTTTAATTTAGTGTCCGAACAAATGAAGAGGCCAATCATATCTTTTTTTTTTTAAAAATAAATAACAACATACTCGGTATAATCCCGCAAGTGAAGTCTGGGGAGGATGGTGTGTACGTAGCCTTACCCCTACCTTGTGAAGGTAGAGAGACTGTTCTTGATAGACCCTTGGCTCAAGAAACGCATACTAAAATCAAGTAGGAAAGGAAATACAGTAGTAAAGTAGCCAAGCTGAGCATAATGGGAAACATAAGAGCAGCAACAACAAATAATACGATGAGCGAAGCGAAGAAAACAACATATAGTAATAAAATTGAAGAATGAGATATATGGTAGTAATAATAACAATATTAATAAGTGAAACTAGTCAATGCTCGACTACATACTAATCTTCTACCCTAATCTTCGACCTCCATACCCTCCTATCTAGGGTCATGTCCTCAATAAACTGCAAGTATGTCATGTCCTGTCTAATCACCTCTCCCCAAAACTTCTTCGACCTACCTTTATCTCTCCTCATACCTGCCATAGCCAAGCTCTCACACCTCCTCACTGGGCATCTGTGCATCTCCTCTGCACATGCTCGAACCATCTCAGCCTCACTTCCCGCATCTTGTCCACCATGGAGGCTACTCCCACTTTGTCCCAAATATCTTTGTTCCTAATCTTAGCTCTCTTAATATGCCCACACATCCATCTCAACATCCACATTTCCGCTACTTTCATCTTTTGAACATTTGATTTCTTGATCGGCCAACACTCCACTCCATACAACATAGCGGTCCGACAACCACTTTATACAACTTACCTTTAAGTCCTAGTGGCACCTTCTTATCACACAGGACATCTAATGCGAGCTTCCATTTCATCCACCCCGCTCCAATACGATATGTGACATTATCGTCAATCTCCCATTTCATTAGATTATTGACCAAGATACTTGAAACTTCCTCTTTTAGGAATGACTTGAGCATCAATCCTCACTTACACATTTGCCTCGTTCCAATACAATGTGTGACGTTATTGTTAATCTCCCCATTTCATTGGATTATCGATCCAAGATACTTGAAACTTTCTCTTTTAGGAATGACTTTAGTATCAATCCTCACTTACACATTTGCTTCATGAGTTATGCCACTGAACTTGCACTCCAAATACTCTATTTTAGTCCTGCTCAATCTAAAGCTTTTAGACTCTATGGTCTATTCCAAACCTCTAGCCTATCGTTGACTCTGCACGAGTCTCATCAATTAATGCTATGCCATCTGCAAATAGCATATACCATGGCACCTTCCCATAGATATAGCACATCAATTCATCCATCACAAAAGCAAATAGAAACGAGCTAAGAGATGATCCTTGGTTCAACTCCATCATGACTGGGAAGTGCTCTAAGTCTCCTCCTACTATCCTCACTCAGGTCTTGGCTCCAGCGTACATGTCCTTAGTCGCCCTAATATAAGCTACAGGTACACTTCTAACCTCCAAACATCTCCATAGAACCCCCTAGGCACTTTGTCATATGTTTTTCATAGGTCAATGAACACTATATGCAAGTCCCTCTTCCTCTCCTATACTGCTGCATTAATCTCCTTATTAGATGAATGATTTATGTAGTTGAATGTCCCCAATATGAATCCAAATTGGTTCTCGGTAATAGACACACCCCTCCTCAGCCTCATCTCTATCACCCTCTCCAAACTTTCATAGTGTGGCTCAACAACTTGATACCCATATAGTTGTTGCAATCTGAACAAGACCTCCCCTCATCATCTTACGAATAACCTTCTTAACCTCCTCAAACTTAATACCCCTATAATACCCAAAATCTGGACGACTTTCAAAGTGCTCTATATCGCCCAACACAATATTCATGCCCCCCACTTCATTCAAGTGTTTATGGAAGTATGTCTGTTATCTTCTTCTAATGTGTGCCTCTTCTACCAGTACTTAGCCTTCCTCATCTTTGATGCACTTCACTTGATCCAAGTCTAGGTCCCTCCTCTCTCTCACCTTGGAGGGACTATACAACTTTTTATCCCTACCTCTATCTTGTAGGCCTTCTTACAGTTGTTTTAGTCATTGTAACCGCTAATTGCGCTTCCTTCTACGCCGCCTTATACCTCTCTCTATTTACCCTCTTTTTCTCCTTGTCTTTACTCTCCACCAACTCCATAGAAGCAGTCTTCTTGGCTTCCACTTTTGATTGTTCCATTCCACCACCAATCCCTTCGATGTCCACCAATGTTACCCCTTGAGACCCCAAACACCTATCTAGCTACTTCCCTAATGCAATTACTTGCACTCTCACATACTGCTCCCATCCCCACTATTCCCCCAAGCCCTCATCACCATCAACTTCTCTCCTATCTCCTGAGCTCTGGCAGTAGTCAATCCACACCATTTGATCCTCGGTAGATCATACAAAGTCCTCTTTTTCCTATTCCTCTTAATCTCTATACATAGTTTTATTAATATATACAAACCTGGTTTGGTGGAGGATCCAGACATGTCACAGTAGTATGAGGTTAGAGGTAAAATGTTTTAACTTTTTTAAACATCATCATGCCAAAACCTTAAGAACTCCAGGAAGATCGCCTTTTTTCAAAAAAAAGTACATTTCTCTTTTCGTCCAAAGTGGAGATCTGACACTCAATTCTCAACCCAGGTATTCCCTCTATATTTGTGTGAGGAATTTTTTTTGCCTTTCTCTTCTTCATAACAAAATTATTTTTGTTTTATAAAAGTGAAGCAAATACAAGGAGGACAATATGTCCTCAAATGACAAAATCTCAAAGGGTGTGGATTAGCCAGCTAGTAGAAAAGGCTTGTGTGCTGTAAATTCATACAAATAAAAATACATTTTCTCAATGTAGTTGTATATCAATTGCAGGATACTTGACTACTCAAATAAGCTCCTATATCCACGAGGGAAAACTCCCCCATCTCTCCCATCAAAGAAGTCCTATTTTTTACTTTGTTTTGTTTTCTTTTTGATCATCAGCTTAGTGCACAGGTTTCATAAGCTTGAAACTTGAACCAGTACATGCATCATCTGGGGCATAACAGACGAAACAAATATATTAATATGCAGCTGCTCCTAAAATCTACAGTTATAAGAGTCTCATGCCAAAGAGTTTCAACAATTCTTTTCGTCTTCCTGTTTTAAAGAATCATCTTACATTTGAGCTCCAATACGATCTTCCTATTCATTCAAATTGTTCTATCCGTATGATGGCTAAGATATCCATATTTGGGACAATTTCTTAATTGTTTTAGCAATCCATTGTCTTTGGATCCTATAATCTCTCCATTCTCTAATTCCATTTTCCTCACAGTTCTTCAGACAAGTCTTTGTACTTGTAGTCAACTTCTATTCTTTACTTAGTGTCCTATAAACTGTTTTTGTGCCTAACTCAGCAGCCGAAGTTGGTGAAATAGTTTCATATAGGATTGGATTCTTGCCATCAGAGAAATTCAGACTTCAGTTCTCTTTAGATAAACCTGAATACAGTTGATGTTGGAAATGTTCTTGGAACATTTTCTTTTGAGAAAGGTAACAACTAGAATAATTTATTTTGAACTTTTATTCCTATGGGTTTTATTTAGAAGTTAAAACCCTTTCTACTAGAAAAAAAGTCACGGAAGATTTGTCAGCTAATTACTTAGAGACTCTCCAAGTAGCTGAGGGATCATTTAGCAGCCAGACATCTTTCTTTTCTGATAATCTAATGCTAGAAAATAAATAATATCATGGATTTCCACTAAGTGACATCTATAAAATGAAAATTCTGCTTTATGATAGGGGTTTAGAAAAAGTAAGAAGAAATTAGAAATTATTATATTAAGTGTAAAATCAGAATACGTAGCAAAGAAACCGACTATGAGCCCATTCAGTTTAGCTGATTGAACTAGTTGATAAGCTTTAAGTGCTAAAAAGCATTTTAAAGTGTTGGAACTGATTTTATAAGGAGTTACAAGTTCGGATAAAGGTGTTGAAACTGAAAATAAGCAAAAGCCATAAGTTGTTTTTTAATCATAAAATACAAATTTAAAAGTATCCTTGTAAAGAAAAGGTGGAACGATGGACATGGGGTGAAGAGAAAGTTTGTGAGTTTGTTTTGGGAAGGGTATTTTAGGAATTAGAGAAAACGTTAAGTACTCCCTCTCTCCCAATTTATGTGACACACTTTCCTTTATAGTCAATACCAAAAAGAATGATAGATTTTTCTTATTTGGCAAATGTTTAATGACACTATCAACATTTTACCCATGTCGGGTCCCACTTATTTGGCAAAAAGTCAACAAAGGTGTACTCTTCTATTTAAAAACTCATTTATCTTGAGGGTAGTTTTGGAACATCGCAAAGTCTTCCCATATGTTTTAAACTCCTTGCCAAGTCGAACTACATCACATAAATTGGGATGGAGGGAGTAAAAGACTTGGTCAAACCAAAAGTGCTTATAAGCTGAAAAACCAACTTACGGCTTTTGGCTGATTTTGGGTTATAAGCACTTTGGGTATTTACTAAACGCGTAGATAAGCCTAAAGTACTTATAAGCTAGTTTGACCAACTTATAAGCTTAGTCAAACACTTTTATGAGAAAATGATTATGAAGCATATGTTGCAACTTCTGAGACTTCAACTTACACCATTCACATCCAATAACTTTGCCTATGATTTTATTGAATTGGAGTTCCTTGATCCGAGGGTCTATCGGAGACAGTCTCTCTACTTTCATAAGGTAGGGGAAAGGTCTATGTACACTCTATACTTCCCAGACTCCACCTTGTGGAATTATATTGGGTATGTTGTTGTTGTTGTTAATTGAATTGAAGTATTCCACGACAGGAAAAAACCACATTGAAGCCTTTCTGTACAAGAAAAATCATCAAGAAGTTTGAACTTCGCGTAAACTTTCTAGAATGGTAATGATTGGACTAGCTGAAATACATTTGTGATAAATGACATGCGTTTTGAAAGGACAAATAGCCTGCAGCCTATTCACCACTAAGCACCAGTTAACATGACAAGGAGTTACAACAATTTAGGATACCTTTGTTCTGTCTGAAGTCATGCGCAACACCACCGAAAGCTTGTAATAAAATCCATCCACACCAAAGGCCTTGACATCAACACGTTGCTGCAGAAAAGCCAAGTTTATTAAGCGCCATAATTTTATCCATTATGAATAACCCAAACTTTATCCATGTTACCTTCTTTTCCAGCTCAAGAAGAGATACCCCAGAACTGAAGTTCTCAGAATTTTGAAGAGCGACAGCGATGCCCACCCGTGATGAAAGAAAGGCATCATTACGTGATGAAAACAGCATGACACCACCACGGCCAACATAGTGTTGTGGAGAAAGCATGCTGGGAGTTGGACTAGAATCTTCAATAACTTCAAGTACTTGAATATTTTTCCTTGCACCAATCTGTCTACTCACTGAAGTAGGGGGATTTTTCACTGCTAGTTTAGCTGATTTAACAGCTCTGGAAAGAGAAAGTGAATCTACATCTGAGCTTTCCAATGGCTCAATTTCCACAACTTGATAAGCCAAAAACAAGAATGAGTCGTTGCTAATCCAATATGGAACAAAGAACCGTATGGTTTTAGGAGCAGCAGTAGTTCCTCCCATGTCACGTTCAACACTAACGCGCAACCTCCTGTACAAGGCACCACTCCATACAAAATTAGTATCACACAGTCTCCCATAAACAGAATAATTTCTGAGGAAATCATGGTGTGCACGTGTGCATACGCACAAAGAGACCTATTTCCCACTTGTAACATAGCTTTTTCTTTATAAATTAACTTATGTAAGAAATGCAGCTTCTACGTAATGGAAAGACTGAGGTCTAGCTTTGTCACTCCTGAAACCAGACTGAAAAACCACTGAATGAAACCAGCTACGCTCAATATCCATTTTCTCAACAATTTTCATGACAAGGAAAATCACTATTTTGTAGGCACTTTTGATTTCTATGGCAGAATGTTTTCTTTTTGCTGCAATAATAATAATGATAATAAGGTATCATGGAAGCAAATTGAAGGTCAAATACCCTTGCAAGGTATCATGTTTTGTCTGGCTGGTAGCTAACAAGGATTGTTTAACTCATGAGAAGTTACAGAAGGACTGCCATTTGGCTTCTAAATGCCTCCTCTGTAATGAAGCACAGGAAAACAATAGTCACCTGTTCCTTCACGGTAGAGTGATTGACCATCTCTGGCAGCTGTTTTTAACATTGGGGAAGGTGAAACGGGTAATGCTACGGAACACTGTGGACCTGTTGAGGTGTTGGAATTCATCGGGGAGCAAAGTAAGGAACAAAAAATGGTGGAAAGGCATACCAGCTTCTATTTGGTGGACAGTGTGGAGAGAAATGTCAGGTGCTACGAAGGCAGCCAAAATTCTTTACAGAAGATCAAGCTTGACTGTATTACGACAACGCATTCCTGGTGTAAAGAAGTTACTATAGAGGAGTCTGAGTCAATGTTAGAGTTTTTGGAATCTTTGTAAGTAGCTATATTTTAGATTCATGGATCTTCTGTAAATCTGGCTCCCAGTATAAAATTTTGTGCTGATGAATATACTGTTACCATTATCAAAAAATAAAATAAAATGATACTACTACTACTACTACTACTACTACTAATAATAGTAAATAAGAATTTTAAACAATTTTTAATAAGACTAGAAAAGAGAGCAAACACTCTACATGTGATGTTTTATGCTTGTCTTAGTTTCTTTTCTGCATCTAGGGAAGCCTGTCTATTTTAAGCTCTTGGCATTCTTACTTTACTTTTTACCTAATTAGTTCTGCATTAGGGTGAGTTTTATGCTTCGGCCTTCAATAAAACTGCTAATGAGTCTTGTAATTTATTAGTAACTATCAGATAATTTATATAATGGGAATTATTTGACAAAACTTCATGCTAAACACTTTTTTTAATAACGCTGTTGTTCATACCAGCTCGCACACACCTCGACTACGCCGAGTACATCATGATAAACTATCTTACCATTTATTTTGTTATCAATAAAGTTCTCGCCGCATCCCTATAGTAAATGAACTATAATTATAATTGGTATAATGCATATTTATTTTAGAGATGATGATACAAAGGGTTAATATGGCCAACCCCAACTAATTCCAGTTTGAGGTACAATTGATAATTTGACATATTTATTCGTTTTGTTTCTTCCAAATATTTTCCCAAGTCCTATATTGATGGCCACTTTATCTGGTGACCAACTTTGAACAGAAAAAGAGAGTGCAGTGAGAATGTTGGAGCCATTTCTTGATGCATATACTTCTAGTAACACGTAAAGCAATACAAACCTTTTCCTTAGTTGGTGAACCATAGAAAATGATGAAGCATGATTGTTACTCGTAAGATCCAAGATCAGTACAGGGTCCTGTTTGCATGGAGGTGAAAAGTAGATTAGAGCAGGTCTACAAACAAAAGCCTTTTCATGAAATGTACAAATGCTATGTTTCATGTGTGTGTCTGTAAGAGGACACAAATATTATATCCAGAAGCATAAATATGCACATATTTACTTCAAGAATATCTACCTTTTCCATAATCCAACCACCTTGAAGAAATAACATCAAATATATAGGATTCCGCACATCAGCAGAATATATGTGCACAGTCTCCCGTGATGCCATAAAACCCCGATGTCGCTCTACAGTGTTTCCATCTTTATATTTTTCCCAGATCGTAAAGTCAGCTCCACAAGGAAGCCGGTTCTCCAACTTCAAGGGAGAAGTAATTGATAGCTTCCAATCATAAACTGGGGCATTTAGCTCTGTATGAAGTACTGATGCATCTGTACCAATACAGAGCCAAAGCTGCTTACCGCTGCCACCAGGACAACACAAAAGTAGATCCATTTTCTCAAGCTGGTTTAGCTTCAGTGCAGAAATAGGTATCTTGTTTCCATGCTTTACAGTATTTTGTCGAGAAAGTGTACTGCTCTCAATAGGTGTTTGGTCCTTACCCAAGGCAAGGGCAGAGCCCACAGCAATAGGACGACCCCATGAATAAGGAGTCTGAGAATAACCAAGGCATGGACGGACTTGTAAACAGTGGTTAGAGCTCTTGGAGACGCATGTCCAAGGCAAGATAGCCGAAGAACCAGGACTAGTAACAATATTGTCTGTGCTATTTGCACCAGTCTCCTTAACTTGCTGCCTTGAACGAGTCCAACGTCTTCGGCGTACAGTATTGTGAGCTGACTTTGTGCTACACTTGAGAGAATTTGGAGGCCACCTCAAGGTTTGAAAATCAGGTCCATAGGCCCATCCATCAACGTCAACAAATTGAGATTTGTCAACAGTCCAAGACGATATCCATTTCCATCCAGGAGGTAGGATAGGTTCAAAAAAGTCCTTCATTCACAAAAAGAGGAAAAGGTCAACAAAAGCTAATCAACACTAACTAAAAGCAGAAGTCAGGAAATGCTCACATTTGAGGAATAGGCGAAATCCCTAGTGCTCCATCGCCCTGGGTCTTTTCCACCAGAAACTGGATGGTTCCGTTGATTCTCAAAAATCTCTTCAACAAATATGCTATAATTTCGAACTTCTGAAGACAGATCTTGAGTATGAAACATGGACTCATGACATGATGAAATATCCAATGTGATATCTGAATCATTGCTAACTGTAGCGAGTGCCCGGAAAATTACGTGCTTTTTTCCATTTTTGGTGACAACCTCCAAAGCCACATAATCATCTCCCAGTGTTTTGGTGACCACTGACAAGGGCAGGAAGGAGCGGATGCTCTCCCATGGACCTTTAGGTGTAAGTCCTACCCAAAACCCTATATCACTAGCACCAGTCTTTTCTCCTTTGTCATTTTCATAGTTTAATGTCATTTTCTTCTCAAAGTAAGACGTTGAGACAAAAAGGCAGCCACAAGAATTTGTGTCATTACTGTTAAGTTGACCCTAGAAACGATATTAGTATGAGCACACAATGAGGTAATATTGACCACAATAAAATTTCCAAATTACAGAATAAACAAAAGAACCAAGACGAAAGAGCCAGCAGTGCAACTAACCCTTTTTCTTAGAGGATAACATCCAAAGTTTTCAACGTCAGACACTTGATGCAGCACTCTGATTGAAGCAACCTTCTTTAAAATATTTGGACCATGTCCAACGGAAAATGATGACGCGCCAACAACCTCACCTGTGTTGACCATGTTCAAACTACATATTTTAGAATCTAGCAATTATAATATAATAAAAAACAAAATTCAGCCTTGCTGATCTGATTTTTGAAGAAGTCAACCTACTATTTAGCTTTCCTGAGACTAAGAAAAAAACATTGTTAAAGAGATGGAGTAGAATGAGGGAGGCTAAGGTGCACTGAAGTGACAAAACTAGCTAATAAAAGAAAAGAATAACTCCAAATCATTAGACTATCTGCAGCAAAGAAATTTTAAGTTCCGCAAACTACTGCATTTATCTGATGAATAATCCTTCGGAAAATGAAGATACTTCATTTTCAGCTAAGCTATAGCAACTCCAAGCAAAATTGAAAAACAAAGCTTTCTGCCCTCCAATTTCGATATGAAAATGAGAAAGCTCTAACAATGATTAATTTCTTTGGCATGCATGCTGAGACAGAAATGAAAATATAAAACAAGAGATACACCATTTATGTGACTATAAAGCCTCATATGTTTTCATTAAGATTAAGATGTCTGAATTTGAATGCACATTTGAATATTAAGATGTGCATTAAAAATTAAATGTTTGAAACTGAATACACATCTGAATATTTGAATGCACATCTGATGATAGTTTTCATAATATTTGAATATATAAAAATTGTCTTTATTTAAAAAATCATAAATTAAAAATTTAAATAAAATATTAAATTGATCTAACATTATACCAATAGAATATATTTAAATAATCAATGACAGTGGAGGTGATGATGGCTAGCGATAGTGGTTGTAGGTGCCGATGGTGATTGTGCTGGGTGATGGTGGTGGTTCTGGAAAGTAGCTAGTTGTGATGGTGACTGACAATAGTGTTTAACAGTGATTGTTGATCATGATAGTTGGTGGTGAAAACTAACAATTGTGGTGGACGATAATGATGGCTAAATGTGACAGTGAATGATGACAATGATTAGTGATATATAGTGGTGGCTGGTTGTGGTGAATGTCATTAGTGTTTGGTGGTTGAAATGGCGGTTCGTGGTGATGATTGTAAATGGTGGTGACAACCGACTTATATGATTAGCAGTGATTGTGGCTGATGATGGTGGTTATAAGTGGTGAGTTGTGATAGTTGATAGGTGGTGGGAGGTGACGGTTACCGGTGAAAATGTATGGAGTAGTGATGAACTGCATGCCATCTTTGTAGAAACTTTGAATAGACATCTTAATGATTCAGATCCATTAAGTGGTTGTAAAACTATAAAAACAAACGCACTTAAAGATTAAGATCTGAATAATTAAGATTCAGACCTAAAAACAGACAGACTTAATGGCTGAGATATGAATGATTAAGATTAAGACCTTCATTATGTGCAAACACACGAGGCCTAAAAGCATAATATCAATATGCAGAGGGAGTTCCAAATTCTAAATTTTCAGTTATGTTGACAAATCAAGAAGAATATGAGTTTATATGAAGAATTATATGCTTCAAAGCCCCAAGTTACCTTTTCCAGCCTTTGCAGAAAGGTTTGTCACTTCAACTTCCAGCTTTGCCAGCCCCTATAAGAAAATGCAAGGTTAATTACAAGAATGAAAAATGCTTATTGGAAGTGCCAAAAGGAACGTAATGCTCTCATTACAGGTGGAGGATTTGGACTGAAACAAAAATTCAGAATGTTTCCATGTAGGAGCATGTCTTCAGGTTATTCATGGGATAGAGCAGGTTTTTGAGCATTCTGTTTAAGATTACCTTAAGGTGTTCAAGAATAGCCTTGAAAGCCCTCAAAAGATATGGGAAGGCTCTATTAGAACTGTTATACATATCCTCCATCTTTTTTAAGGATACCTTCTTCTCACCTTTCAACTCTTATTTCTATTTCATATGAAAGTCTACTATGCAAATCGGGAAAAACAAAGTTCGTAGAAGTACACATATTCTTTATTCCACTCGCCGATTACCTTCAAAGGAACTTCAAATATGAAGAGTTCACACCATTTAGCGGTGGCTTCATCCACGTTATTTTTTCTAGTAATCAGTGGCTTCACACATTTGGTCCTTGCACTCTGAGGAAAAAGCTTTTGTTGATTTGAATCCTGATTCTCCACAACCAAGCGCAAAGCACAGAAAAAGTTATGACTATTGCCGTCATCATTGACAGGCAGACCCTGTTAGAGAGAAATAAAATGAGAACCTCAAAGTAACTAAAGTTAATTGACAGCAAACCCCACTCATGGAAATTAGTATGTCAACAACCTTGGCTTCAACTATCTGAACAGCAGCATAACGTCGAGGTTCCCTTGATTCATTGGCAACATTTAATCTATCAGAATACCTTGTAGGTGGAATCCATACAGAAACAGAATTATCAGGTGGCAGTGACTCAAATGCATCTGAGTTTTGCTCAACTTTTTTCAGATACATATCACATCCAAGTTTATTTTCGACCACCACCATCCGAAAATCATCGTCATCAAGTGCCACAAAGCTAGTATTATCTTGATGTGCATCCCCACGACGAACTTCCTGCAGAAGCAAGAAATAATCAGAATCTGAAAGATATAAAAAATAACTGAAGAATATCTTGAGAATCACACATTGTCACCTTAATCTTAATTGCTTTCTTCTCAAGTTCTCTCTGTTTTCTCCACGACTCAACAGCTTGCCCCAATACATCAAGATTTGCCACACTCAGATTTATGTTTAAAATGCTGGTTGCAGCGATTCTTACCCTTGTACCAACTCTGGAAGGTGGATGTACATTGGTCTCATAAGTCTCAAACCTGCAAAATGAAGAATAACAGTTGTGGTAACGCGTGGCAACAACAGAAGAAAAATGAGTCAACACAGTAACAAAATGATAAAGGGTGGATGGTGAAAGATATTACTTAAATATTCCATCAAAAGGCTCAACAAGTGGTTCCCACGCTTCTAATTGTGTGTTGAAAGTGGACGCAGCCATTGAAGAAATGAGAACAGCATTCATTGCCTCTAGTCGCCCGTGTGTTGCAAGCTTAATATTAGTGATTGTTGCATCAAAAAGAGGTGTTACCTGTAATACATAAATGCACTGATAAACAGACAAAAAAGGAGAAAATCATCATATGGGTAAAGAGAGTTTCTGAGGGCTGCAGACCATTCCGCATAAGCTGTCCAATAGAGTCACAGAAAAACATCTGATTTTCATGTCAGCTGTTATGTTGTCCCTTGTCTTTGGCTTCACTGAATCACCAAGAGTAAATGCCAATCTACTAGAAGGTTTTTTCAGATCAGAGCGTGCAAGGAAAGTGCAAGCCTGCAATGCAGTACAAAATGATTGTGTGATCAAGGAAAGTAAGCAGCAGGTCAAGGAAGTATACATTCCAGGAGAAGATATAGCAACCATGCAACAGATACTAAAATTGAGGATGATTAAGATGCAACATAAGTGGAGATCCAGAAGATAGTATCTCTGACCTGATTGTCAACTTTCCAAATGCTCCAGCACTGAGAAGCCCTGGAGCCTGAAGATCTTGAAATGGGCATCTCAAGAACATTAGCTTGACTAACAAGATCCATCCTTGGGCAGCAAAAGTTATCCAAATCGGGTGCTTCATTGCTTCGTGTCATTACACATCCCAAAGCAGCATAACCAGGAGGAGCAACTGGGTACCAGAAGAAAGCTTCTTCCAGTCCTTTGCCCGCAATATGAGCAACTTTTGTAAATTGCACAGCCTTTGCAGAAACTTCAGGATTGTCAGCCTTGAATATTATACCCAGGGGAGGTGGTTCTAAGCTGAAACAAGGAACGATCCCATATGTCAAAAAAAGTTGTACTGTTGAAAGTAGACAAAAAATATCAACTGAAAGGAAATTTAAAAAAACACTTACCCTTCAGTAATACAGTCACCCAGTACTGCATAACCAGGACGTCTTATAGGTCTCCATATAGAGACTGCAGGGCGGAGATCACTACCCCTGTCCCACCAGATGCGCTCAAAGTTTGGAGTTGAAATATAACAAGAGGTCGCTTTAGAAATCGATCTGATAATGTCCCATCCTGATGAAGTTGCACTCTGTTTACTTGTCTGGTGATGCAGGTGCTCGCTCTCACTAGTTAAATCAACAGTAGGTACTTTTAATGAAGAAGTATACCAGCTTGAGCTCCAAAGAAGAAGATTATTCAGATCAAAACAACAGCTTTTCTGAGGATGACTACTAGATGGATGGGCATAGAATGACCCAAGAGCATTATCCAAACGCCAAATACTGTAACCTGATGTGAATGCAGTATTAGAAGCAACACTCAAGATACATTCCAAAAGCTTCGTTGATGTTACCAGATCAGAACGTATGCAATGAACTATGTGATTAGGAGGCGGTTGTGTTCCTATATGAGCAACACAACCCATTGCGACATATCCAGGTGGCGCAATAGGCAGCCAAAGAGAACAATCACCAACATCTTGTGCCTTCTCAGATCCTTGAATGTCAGAAAATAAACCTATCAGCCTGAAGTCAAGTGGCTTCCTGACACGCCCATACATATTGCTCACAGCGACAACTGCTTGTGAAGGAGGATTGGGTCTGAGAATGAGTAAAATGATATGCATTAGGCAAGACATTAAAATTCTTCCAGAAAAAAGCAAACACAATTATAGCTTCTCTGTCCATTAACATTCTCTTAGCAAAGTAAACATTAGCAGCATTTAAATGGCACAAGAATAACAAAGAAAACTATGTCAAACAAAAAAAGTTACTGTGTTTCATAAAGGTGATAAAGTCCACATGACAGTTGAAATGAAATTGAACTTGTAATGACTAAAAAGATACTTCAGGGCATATGGATGGAGGAAACATCTAATTAAGAAAGTTCACCGTTTACAACCAAGGTCCATGGTTTAATCTTAGACTACAAGCAACGGAAAATCAGAAGCAAAATTAAGCACCCCAGAGAAGAATGCAATGCTTTAGTCTCCAAAAAAGGGCCTTGTCAACAATTTTTTGTGCATATCAGTACTCAACCAGCAAAGTAAAGTTCCATTTTTTACTTTTAACTGTTTATAATTTTATGCATGCTAATTATTCTTTTGGTGCAGAAAAAAAATAAAATTCGAGCAGTGCTTAAGAGGATCATTTAACTGATCAATCTTCTGATGGAACAATAGATACAAGGCTGTTTTACTTGCCCATAGTTACCCCAGCGTCTTGGATGCTATTATGCAGTACAGCCAGCATGATATTTAAAAAGAATAGAATAAACTACCACATAAGTTTCTTATTTCAGCTAAAACTCTAATTATGTGGGGAATTATATCAGAGCACTTTTTTTCTTTGAGAAAGGTAGTAATATATGTATTCATCAGCACCAAGTTGGTACTGGTATCAATATTTTATATCAGATTACTTTGGAGCAGGAGAAATCATTATCCCTGAAATCATAGCATTATCAAACCTATTTCAACTCAGCCGGATGTGAGAGCATCAATCTGATGTCTTCAAATAAAAAATTAACCAAGAGTCATGTATCAGCACTATCAAAATATTGCACATAAATTCGCAAACAAAGTCAGAAAGCTGGAGACAAATCAGAGCCCTTGCACATTTTAAGGATCTTCTAACCTTGATGTGACACAATCTCCCAGAATAACATAGTTCGACGGTGCTCTGGGCCTCCAGAATGTAAGGTTGTTCAGACGTCCATGTTCTGCAGAAGTGCAATAGAATCAAACATCAAGATCTATGACAGAATAGATTAACAAAAACAAACTTATAAGAAATGGAAAAAAGAAACACCTTTGGGACAAACCCAAATTCTATCAAACTGAGTACAAGGCAACAGGGGATCCGCACTCCCAAAATGTAAAGCAGCGGTTGCCTGATTCTGCAAATTGAGTAGAAGGGAGACCACACCAAGAGAAAGGTGGGCACATATATCCGTTGACAACAAAGAAATATTTGTTTTATCCTTAACAGAAGTATATCCGCCAGATATATCAACTGGGTCAAGAATAATAAGACCAGAATCAGCCTCAACAGTTAAATCCTTTACAAGTCCCCGAATCCATGTATCATTTTCTTTTGCTGCATACCTGTTGCATCAAATTGATAAGTATCTGAAAAATGAAGGAGGGACATAACTACATTGCTCAATGTGCTATTCCCCTGTTTGCTACATTTAATGAGCTTCTCAGCGTTCAGGCTATAATGATAGAGTTAAGGCCAAGGTGAAACAAATGGTATAACATTAAAAGTGCTTGACAGCATTCAGGAATGGAGAGAGAAGAAAGAAACCACCCCCTTCTTAGTATCAAAATCAGCTGTTGTCTGGATATAAATGCAAGCAAAAAAATGGATCTCTAAGCTGATGATTTACTTCCTCATTATACGTACTACATTAGAGCAAAATCAAACTACCAATTAAAATATGACATGTGTAACTTACGACCATTACACCTCAGTATGGCCAAAATCTATCAGCCTCCAGTGATAACATGCTCATACTTATTAAAAAAGAAAAACTGGAAAATAAAGATAGATTTTAGTGACAAGGATCTTACATGAAGTTAAGGTCCATTTTCGCCCGGAGGAGTTTTTCACCATGAGCAAAGTCATCCAAAGATGATTTACTACTATCGTAAAATGTGAACTCAGGAGAGACAACCTGAGAGAGGCAATATAACAATCAAGCAACTAGGCCTCAATCTAGATAAAAAGTTAAGAACCAGAATGATAATGTTTAAAAGCTGACCAGAAGCTGGTCAGCTGTAGCAATGGCAACTAGAGTACAAGAAAGCAGTGGTAGAAAAAGAGAAGGAAACATATATACAAAAGTAACAAAAAACAATAACTTTCTCTGATCATCATGATGTTACCAGAAATTAATTGAAGAGGGTATACTCCGCAAACGAAATCAATGGAATACCAAGATAATAAGTTGAATCAGAAACATAAGTCCTACTAATAACCCACAAAAGAATGTTTGAGTTTAGGACCCTCAAACATTCTTCTCCTTACAGCAGCTAGAGCGATAGTTGTGTGACCCAACCTAGTATACTTGATGGGTAAAGAAAACGTTAACAATGAGACCAAGATTGACAGCCCTCTAACAAAATTAGCTAACAGATGGTTAAGCCTATGAAATCTGTTGACGATTCATTTTATGATTTTCATAAATCAATATCACTAGTAAAGCACACTGGTTCCCGTCTTGTAAAAAGGTAGTCAAGAAATCTCATGTAAACAAACTCCATCATACTTCCAATCATTCATACACATCTACCCGTAGCCGCACAGAAACAGCAAAATAGTAATTTTTAGATCAATGCAATACTTGGTTATCAAAAGATGAATGGGATATTGTTCTACCTCCATTTTCCAGAAATGAGGTCGATTATAACCATGAAATAACACTCGAGAGAGTGGGAGTTCCCATAATAAATTTAATTAAGACACTAACAAGAATGGAACAACAAACTCGGTTTTCAGGTGGTAGGTGCAAATGATGCTAATCATGAGAATTATATCCCAAAGTACAATTGGAAATATATAAACAAAGGTTAACACTGTAATGTCATTACCGCAATTTACATATGAAGAAAAACAAAGACATATAATAGATCACAGAGAAATTTAATATAATTGATTTACCTGGGCCTCAAAACTGTAACTTTGTATTTTACTTGATCCATTCGGGTCAAAGTCGGAAGCATCTGAATTATACAACAATTCTTCCATGGATTTCATACTTTCATCATTGTCGGAATTACTGTTAGAAATTATGACATCAACACCATCTTCTTGGCAGACCGAGTAGCTGCTTTCGTTGCTTAGGTAAGTATATCTTCTTAAAAGCAAGCCATTCTGCATAATAAACATATTAAAGGCACAAGGTCATTTTCACAGGACTAAGAGCTTTTCCATGACTAGGAAAGATGATCATCCACCTTCAGTATTCACAAAGGCAACAAGTCAACAAATAAGAAAATATCTACGTGCTTCATAATGGGTGCTCTCCAAATTGACATTATCCAAGCCAGTACTGAGGTAGAGTTGTTAGTACCTCAATTTTCACATTCACAAATCTAAGTCTCTTGCCACGACCAATAGTAATAATATGTTGAATTCCAGATGAATGGAGCCTCTTCACTTCCACTTTATCGGTCAGGCGTATTGTTTTTCCACAACCATCATAGGTGTATTCATCAATCCCTACAGCATCTGCAACTAGCTGTCTATTGGGAGATAATAATACTAAATCCTCTTTCTGCTCATAAAGAGGAGCGGAGAGGATTATGCTGTTACTTTTACTAATTGGATCATTCTTGGGATCCATGATCTCCTCTCTACCAGTCATTGCTCCCAAAGATGGCACAAAAAACTCACAAACAGATAGTAAGAAGTCTGGTACAACAAGAATACGAGGCTGCTGTATCCGTAGAACAAATGATTTGGATGCCAGTCTCCATCTGCAGTCCATCACAACCATTGTTGAAGTTGGAAAGTCAACATCAGTTTCAGGAGAGTTCTGTCGATGAGCATCAATGCATGACCCAAGCATAAGCTTCATTTCAGGCTTTGTATCTGGGCGAATATCTAAAATAGAGAATTTTGGGATAGTAACATAAAGGTCAGCCTCAGATAATGATGTCATTCGGTAAGACACCCAAAGATCTTCAAGCTGCAAAAGACAGTGAAGCGGGCTACAGTAAGGTAAAATGTGACATGGATACAATGACCAACCAAGAACATGCTACTGAAAGAAAAAACAGAAGAGGAAGGGAGAGAAGAAAGAAGCTAATTGTTAGACTAAGCTCAAATATAGACCTTCATGTTGACACTGTACAACAACAACATACCCAGTGTAATCCCACAAGTCAGGTCTGGGGAGGGTGGTGTGTACATATCATAATTCAGTGTCACATACAAAATGACTCACCACAACATGAGCCAGGCATGACCCCTCATGAGCGTCATTCCACAACTCCAACAGCGCATATCCCACTTCCACAGCCATTATGGTAACTGTTCGTGATAGGAGTATTTGACTGTTTACGTTCACTTTATCAGCTAGCATTTTTATTGTATCTTTTGAAGCAGAATTGCTGCTGCGGAAACTAGGTGGCAGTCTCGGACTCTCTGAGAAATTCATGTAGAAACAATCAAGAATGACATTATATTCTTTATCTGACATCACGCCATGTAACAATCCAACCTGCTTGAAAAATCAAAATAAACATTAAGACTTGTAACATAAGGAATCAAACATAGAAGTATCAACTTTGGACTCTTATGAAAATCAATAAAAAAGCAAATGCTGAACCAAGAATCCTCTGCCCAGCAACAGCCAAATAATGGTAAACTGACTTGTATATAAGATAACAAGTAAATATGAGTCAATAGTATCAGTATACTATATTAAGAAATTAATATTACACAGAAGGCACTATGAAAAAATGACACCACTTATAGAAAGGTTACTGACAGAACACAACCTTTACTTCCAGAACAAATGTTGGGACCTTCCTGAAAACATCTCGCAAACTGCGCCGAACATAAACATGAATATCTCTGCCTTCACGTATCATTGGTTTGCCTATACATCCATTAATTCCCACGGCCATGTTAATCCCCAGAATCTGAAATGTTACAGAAGATTTCAGAAAGTGCTATGTTTTATTCCAGGATTGTTGACCATTAAAAGCAGAAATCAAATACCTCTGCGTCAAGAATATCAAGATGGACAGCTGAAGGATCTTTTTCGGGATACCCAAACCAACAAAATTCGTTTTGGACACGCAGATGGCCAAGATCAAGTTGCATGAAACTGCACATAAAGGAAACATATTTGTCGTTGTAAATTAACTGGGAGAAAAATCAAGAGAACAAGAAAACAAAAGCCACAAGTGCTAAATCCAAGAGAAATGAAAACCTTTGTACTTCATTCGTGCATACAAAGAATTTGCTTAAATCCTTTGGCAAACAAAGAGCAAAATATGTGCAACAAAAACGACAGGATAAAAGATGAGGAAAAGAGCAAGCACCACTTTGTAGAACACAGTGGCAAAGCTCAGCAGAGGAAGCTTAAATCCCTCTAACATCAAGATATGTATGCAAATATTTTACATGAACCTTATTCTTGCTTTAGTTAAAAAAGATGCACACACAATTAGCCAGTCTATCGGATGATAGAGAGAGCAACATATCATGTTAGTTGGGACTAATGAAAGTATAGGGTGGGAAGAGATGGTTTGTTACAGTAAAGTCATTTTATCATAAGCTTTTAGTGAGGAAGGAATCGCGTTTCCCACGGTTATCAGTTCGGATTCCTAGGACACCAAGGAAGGTGTATTTGGTTGGCAGCAAGGGGAGTTATCAACTGTGAAGTTCTCTGTCCTAATCAATGGAAGCCCTGAAGGCTTTTTTCAATCCAGCAGAGGAATAAGGCAAGGGGACCCTTTGTCCCCCTTTCTCTTTGTCCTAGCCATGGAAGGACTCAATCACATGCTCAGAATTGCCAATGCAAACAGTTGGATCAGAGGTTTTGGAACTACAAAACAACCTGGGCATCAACATGGAGATTACTCATCTACTTTATGTAGATGATTCTCTCATTTTTTCTGAAGCAAAAGTTGCACAAATCAGACACCTTGAGCTATTCTCACCATTTTTGAAAAGCTCTTTCTGGTCTTCATGTAAATTGGAAGAAAAGTTGTCTTTTTCCTGTTAATCCCGCAGCTGACCTCCCTACACTAGCTACGATACTTGGTTGCCAATTGGGATCACTCCCAACAATCTACTTAGGATTGCCTCTTGGTGCAAAGAGCAAATCCACAGAGATCTGGAACATGGTGATCGAGAGATGTGACAAGAAGCTAGCAAGGTGGAAAAGCCAAACCTGTCTCTAGGAGGCCGATTAACTCTCATCAACTCAGTCCTTGATGCCCTCCCCACCTACATGATGGGTTTGCTCCCCATCCCGCAAAGCGTGGAGGACAGACTAGACAAACTGAGGAGGGATTTTTTGTGGCAAGGTAACAAAGACAAATGAACCATGAATCTAGTAAAATGGGGAGTCTTAACCCTCAGCCAGAAGCAAGGAGGTCTGGGTATCAGGAATCTTCACCCCAAGGACGCCTTTGGCATCCAAAGCCTACTCCAAAAATGGCTATGGAGATTCAGTTTTGAAGACACTACATTATGGAGAAGATTCATTGCTCATAAATATGGTTTGTTAAATCAATGGACAACAAATATAGTCACATCCACTTATGGGACCAGTACTTGGAGAACCATCAGGAATTACTGGCCAACTTTCAACAGCAACATCCGCATTGAAATTGGAAATGGTCAAAAAACTGTTTTCTGGGATGATGCATGGACAGGGCAGAATCCTTTGAAGACCCTCTTCCCTGGTCTCTACTCTATTAGCCTTCAACAATAAACCAAGATCAACCAGGTATGGGATCATCAAGGATGGAACCTCCTATTCAGGAGAGCGCTAAATGATTGGGAGATTGACAGAGTAGCCAAGCTATTGCAATTTTGGTATCTTTCAAGATCACTCCAGACACACCAGACAAACCTAAATGGTTGTTGAACAGTAAGGAAATTTTCACAGTCAAGTCTGCCTACTGGAAGTATCACAGAACCTCCATCACAGTGACTTGGCCTTGGAAACTCATTTGGAAAATCAAGATCCCCCTAAAGGTCTCCTGTTTTGCTTGGTTAGTAGCTAGGAAAGCATGCCTAACACATGAAAGGATACTAAGAAGAGGTTTTCAGATTTGCTCAAGATGTCTACTCTGTGGATTAGAAGTGGAAACAAATGACCACCTTTTCATTCATTGCAAGACAACTGCAAATCTGTGGTACATGTTCTTTTCAATTCTTGGGGTTAACTGGGTCATGCCCAGAACTACCTTTGAACTATCAATTGTTGGCACGAGATAGGCAGCAGAAACGGAACAGAGAACTGGTGGCAGCTAATCCCTGCTACCATTTGGTGGATAGCTTGGAAAGAGAGAAACTTGAGACTTTTTGAAGACAAAAGCACCTCTATCCATAAACTTAGGATGAGTTGTCTTAGTCTCTTATACTTTTGGTGTAATCAGGAGTTATTGGGAGATACAAGGAATTTGATAGATTTTATAGGCAAATTGTAATGATATGGCCAACTTGTTGTAGACTAGCTTTTTGACAGCTTCACCACGGCTCTTTTTATGAGCTTGTAATTATCTTCAGCACTCCTCAAGTGCTGCTTTTGATTTGAATACAGATGTTACCTTTATCCAAAAAAAATATTGACAGTTGAAACTTTGAGAAAAAGGTGGATTGCATATGTCAACTGGTGCTTCATGTGCAAATGCTCAGTTGAAGATGTGGAATGCTTCCTACTACATTGTGGCAACTTGGTTGTGGTATGAGATTTTGAGATGGTTCAGGATGCAATGGGCGACGCCAAGCACAGTGAAAGAGGCAGTCTACTATTGAAAATTTAGAAAAAGGAAGAGCAGTCGAAGAGACTGAGATGTTGTCCTACTAGTACTCATGTGACACCTATGGAAGGAAAGAAATAGGAGAGCTTTTAATGGAATATAGAATGACTATGTGCAATTGAGGAATACTCTCATTCCTAGTTTTTTTTAGCGCAACCATGAGGTTCCAGTGTATCTCGAAGATTGAGTGTCGTTTGTAGAGAATCATGCTATATTATAGATTCTCTACTTTTTGGATACTGCATGTATACAGGTATATATAAAGCTATTTATGAAATTAAATTAGTAAAAAATAATTCCCAGGAAATAAATCATCGACCTTCAGTCAAACCAATTGGGAGAGAATCAATAGATTCATTTTAGGGACTTCCCATCATTTGTAAAACAAAAATACTTTACGAAAAATGATAGAGAGAGCATAAGGCAACCAAAAGCAGTGAAGAATTGAAAACACAGAAAAACTGGTCACGCAAACAGAAGTCATCTTAAGAACAATGATGTGTAAGTAAGGCTGATAAAGGAGCAAGAGGTAAAAAGATGTGCATAAGCCTGTGAGGTTTTATGCATGGAGAGAAATCTATAAATACACTTCCGTAAAGACGATGTTTTAAATGACATTCAAATATAGTTACCAGTGAGCCACAGAATGCCACAACATTCCAACTTGAAATTGCAAAAAGGAACAATTCAGGAATTTTTATCTTGCATATCCATCAAAGAAAATACATAAAGAATGGAATACCATTTCCTGAGCATAACAAGGTATTCCCAACTGAAAGTTAGAACCTTCTGTCATAACTTCCTCTTTTTTCTTTTTGGGTTTTGGTAGTGCCAGATTCTGCACACCACCAAGACTTTCTGTAACTCTTTTAGAAGGAGCTCTTGCCAGATAAACCCAAGAATAATGAAAGAGAAAACGGCAAAACGCTGCAAGATCATCATCCACAATTTCCCTATTATCATCTCTTGTAGCTCATACAATCATTGGGTTAAGCACGGCTCGGTTAGCTTAAGTACTCCAGCAATTAGTGATATAAGGTGGTATATTGACAGACACTTGTAAGCAAAAGGTCAAAAAAAAAAAAAAAACACGTTGATATCAATGTACACAGAAAATAGCATAGCATCTGGCAGTGAAGTCATTGTAAGAGTCCTAATTATCAAACGTTCCCGAGGCTTTGGTTCAGTGTTAAGAGCACAATGAGTGATATGTGGGTTAGATGCACATCATGAGCTCGCAGGCTAAAAGCCTGCTATATAAGTGGGAAAGGGTAGAGGGACAAGCTCATTTCAAGCAATTATCGAGGCTTGCACCAGCTGACACTGGGGATTTCTTGATCATCAGCAAAACAAGAAAAAAAGAGTCCAAATTATCTAATCTCCAGGAAAGACAAACTCTAAATTGTAAAAATGCATAATATAGACAAGCTAGAGTTTGATAATAAAAGATAGCTGGATAATGACTGACTCTTCACTTCTGGAATTCCTTGGGACAATTATTAGGGGGGTGTCAAGTGAAAGGTCCAGCTTTATTGCAGAGGCACCATCGACCTCATATTTCTGAATCAACCATTCAATCCCCCCAACCTTATCAACGAGTTTAATGGCTTCCTCAGTATGGGGAGTCGCAAGCTCCATGAAGTACGCAGTAATCTGCAGGTTAAAAGAACACGAATCTGTCAATTTCTTTAACAATCCAAAATTTTCATGCAGACATACACACCACAAAAGTATCCCCCTCATTGATTAAACAAATCCTAGCATATACACACACAGGAAAAATCTAACAACTCTTATCTTCAAACAGACATCCATTATCTTCAAACAGACATCCACTAGGGAAATTCCACCAGTGCATGACTTCTAATCCTGCTTGCATTCATAATTTTCTGCTTAAAAAAATTTCAGGAAAGCTAAAGGAACGAAAAATTGATCTAGCTCTTTTCAGCTCCTTGTGCAGTGCATGTTCACCACTCAAACAAAGAAGAATGATTGTTTTCTTTTGCGTCTGTACTGAAAGAAGCATCCCATATAGTTTACAGGTACACAACAGCAGAATACAAGTTTTAATGAGATTGTCAGTAAGAATATCCACAAATAATAACTAGACCAAAGCCTTCATCAAGAAATGCTAGGTCGAAAAGAAGCAAAAGGAAAGAGCAAGTTTCATATGTTAAAAGAACTAAAACGCTTACCTCTTGAACAAACCTATAAAGGAAAACTATACGAACTGCTGATAGCCGACCACGCAAGCTGTAGTCATATCCTTCATAATCGTCATCTTCTGTACTATGAGACTTAAATACAAACTGAACCAGGGGAGAAACCATCTTAGTACAAATTAATAAAAATATATGTTAAAGAGATATAACAAAAGGGTAGCTAGGACAGAACCCAAATTCAATGTGTGTGTGTATAGAGTAAATGTATTTTCAGTATTGAAATGGTCAAAATCGGACATGTAAAGAATGGATCTTGGATCTAAATCAACCCGAAAAGCTAGCTCTCTCTTCTATATGTACACACACACACACACAGAGATATATCAGTCAGTGATTGCAAGAAATTACGTGAGAAATCGGACAACTGACTATCATCAATAAAAAGTTTGTAGTCTGAAATTTCTGTTCAGAGAATAATTGAATACCTGAATGAGTGATTCAGCCCCTTGATTGCGAATATCACATAGCCAACCCCATCGCTGGTCTGAGCCAAGTGTTAGATCACATAGCCTGAAGTTCCCAAGGGTTCCTTCTATGGAAGTAGAACTTGGATGAACCTTGTTAGATATAAAAGTAAAATATCAAAACAAAAAATAGAACGGCACAAATTCTAAAGCTGGGACCACATGAGTGGAATCCAACAGGAATGTCTCTGAATGACCAATCAAAATTCAATAGAGATAAAAAGCAATATGAATTTAATATCATGCAAGGGGCTCACCTTAATATCCAGCAGAAAACTTTCCTGCACAAACATAGCAAGCTGAGAGCCATCCTCCTTATTGAGGAACACTGTGACACTGTCAACATTCATGTTTAGGATAAACAAAACACGGTTTCTTCCGTGACCAAGCAACCCTTTGACATGTGTATGGCCCAGTTCTTCTGTTTTCTCTTTGATCAATGAAGATTCATCGGGATCTTTCGGGAGATCTTTACTAGTTACAGTGTTATTTCCTGAACTCAGATCAAAGCCAAAATTGATCAAAGCAACAAGAGTAGGTCTGTTGCAAAAGAATTCCAGCTTGGACATACTAATACTCATCTGAAAAATTTTTGAAGGGAAAAGCAAGAGTTAAGTAAAGTTCAGTATAAGGAATCTCTCTAGCTTTTACTCCTCTTCAAGAAAGCAACATTTAAGACAAGTATGCTACCTGCGTATCTATGCCATCATAGTCAGGAGAATCAGGATGTCGCGTTGTAAATGTTAGAGAGACAAAATCAGAGTCATCAGACCCCAATGCCTCGTAGAAAATATCACTAGCAAGACTTCTTGCCCTTGATAGCTCCTTCTCAGGGGTGGTAGCTTCAATGGAATCTGTGAAGGACAAGAAATCTGGCAAGGCATCTTTGAAAATATCATCCTCTTCTATTTCCGTCAAAGGTGGCTCTTTCCCATGAGGTTCTAAGGGGTCAGGGTAGCTGAAAGCACCATGATCCATTAAAACAGAGCATGCCAGATATTGGGGACCCGAACATAAAGAACCTTGAAGTTCATCCTTAATTTTCAAAGAGTGTAGTTTCATCTTTACTGACAAGTCACCTTCAGAATGCAATACACGCACCTGGTAAAGAATATAACTTCATTTAACATTCAATTTCTAACACAAAGATGCGCAGTAGCTGATGATTTTCAGTTGTGAAGGGTGTTTCACAAGACAGCAAGTGAATATAAATTGTCAACAGGATTGTTGATTCCACATACATTTTAAATTACCTACATAATAACAATCTGTACATAGAAAAGGGTTATCGTCCAATATGAACATGAGTAAAGTCCACTACACTAGTCTCATCTGAGTACATAACATGCAGAGTAGCGGTCTCTCGGACATGCACAAACCAAAGAGCTATTGCAGTTAATAAAATAGAGTTATGAATCTTAATAAAATTTTCCCGTGCCTTTATTTCACAAACCCCTTATGTTCCAGCTGGGAATTTTGACTTTTGTAAAGATATGACACCTAGGCCTAACTCAACCCCAAAAGCTAGCTCATGAAGGGAGGATTGCCCAAGTCTATATAACCAAACTGCCAGTCCATTCCCCAACCAATGTGAGACTTAACCCACTCTAACAATTTTCATCTGGAAAAGGAATAGTATTTCCTTCTCCTAGTCTTCTTTTCTCCCCTCATCATAATTCAACATGCATATCAGATATTTAGCCTCAGTTTTGCACCCTACTTTTTAGTTTTTATCTCCCTCCTCATAGCTTGTTATTTTTAGATTGAAGTTGTCTCCTTTATTACATCCTCAGGATCATGTCAAGATTTTCAAGTTCAAACCCACTATAAATCCGAAAGTCTTGCATGCTTTATAACCAACTTGGACCACTTGGATGTCTCAATTACCGACGAATTATGTATCCTCTGAACAAGGGGATCGTACTACCAGAATAGTACCAGGAAAGAGAAAGACAGTCGCCGAAGGAATGCAATGATACACAGAGTCTAAGTCAGTCACCACTGTTTGGTCCAGACTGTTGCTTTCTTCCCCTTTTCATTTCAAAAAACACCGCCTCCTTAGCTTGCCTAGATAATTCAGACAGTCTGAGGCAAGCTCAACTTCAAACTTATGCTAGAACCAGGTCTACATTGCCACTTCCCAACTGTCGAAAGATATACTTCCTCAAAGTGACACACGCAAAGCTATTAGAATAAGTCTATGCTTCACAGTAGAAAATTTTTAGAACTATCCCTCATTACTCTCTTTTTCCTTATAATACTGACTTACCAAAGAATATTATCTTACCAGCAGTTCCATTCCACAATCCCCTCTACCACCTAGGTTGTGCAAACACAATATCCACTTGCACTATAAATTGTATAGCAAAACAAAACACAACACAGTAACGGATGTAAGTATCTATGGTGCGCAAAGTGCAGTGATTCATTCAGACACAAAGACAACAGCAACAACATACGCAATGTAAACCCACAAGTGGGGTCTGGGTAATTCAGACAGAAAGACGAGATGACCTAATAAAAGTATATGGCTTCTCCCACAATCCACATTTAACTATATGAGTACCCACTTCTAGAATTTCAAGTTCTTAAATAAAGTAGCATTTCCCCTTTCAAATATCACTACTTTTCTTTTAAAGGTCCATTTCAGATTTCACTACTCATTGTTGTCTTTTACGACAGCACACACCACAATGTTATGCGCTTAAGTCATTACAGGTGGGATGACTAATCAATCCTTGCAGCTATTCAATCATTCACTATTTAATATATAATGACTGTCTACAACAACATACCCAGTGTAATCCCATAATTCGGGTCTGGAAGGGTAGTGTATACGCAGATCTTACCCCTACCTTGGAAAGTACAGAGGTGGTTTCTGATAGACCCTCGGCTCAAGAAGAAGTATATCAAAGCAATTTAGGAAAAGAAATAACGGAAGTGGAGAAGCCATGACAAAATACTAAAGACAACATAACAAAACATTCTGAAAAAGGGAATAGTAACTACAACAAAATAATCACAATACAAGAACAACAGATAGTAACAGATATTGAAGACCAAGAAACTACAAGTGTACTACTAGTATGGAAGAATAGGTGAGACAATACTCAACTACCCACTAGCTTTTTTTTTAATAAAGTAAGAATATTATTAACAAAAGGGCATTACCTAGCCCGTATATAAGAAATATACCAAAAAGTAAAAATTCTTACACAAACACATGATTTTCTACGAAAGCAACCCAATCATCTATACAAAAAGTAACCTCATAGGTGCACCAAAAAGAAATAAGGGAAAAGAGGCTATTCGTCAAGTGTAAAATATCTTTCTCTACTCCATCAAAAGCTCTCCTATTCCTCTCTCTCCATATGGTCCACATCAGTGCTAACGAGGCAACATCATATGCCCTATATCTCCTCCTCTATCTTTTAGGAGGGCGGAGCTAAACAATGTTTCTTTCACAATTCTCGACATTACCCACTCAATACCAAACCATTTAAGCAACTTCCCCTATAATGAAGATGCTATCCGGCAATGTAAGAGCAGATGATTCACATCTTACCCTAATTCTTTGCACATGAAGCACCAACTTACACAAGTAATCTTCCTCTTCCTCAAGTACTCCATTGCAGTGTTGTCAAAGGCACGCTTAAAGCGAGCTTAAGCACGGAAGTGAGGCTCAAAACACGTTGAGCGCTTCGCCTCGCTTAATGTGCGTTTTAGTGTCATCATCCGGGCTCTAAGACAAACTTTTCCTTGCAAATGAGTGTTCCCTGAAGAGTCGACACTAAACAATTGATATTTCACTTAATCTTAAAAAAAATTCAATTTCTTTATCATATATTTATTATTCATGCTTATAATTATTAGTCTCGGGCTATGTTTATATATATATTTGTATGTTTTCTCCCTTTGCGCTTTGCGCTTGAAGCCCCAATGGAACTATGGACCTTAGAGCTTTTTTGCGCTTTTCCCTTTTGATAACACTGCTCCATGTCAAGATCACCCCCTTCGCAGCTAACCAAGTGAAGAAGCGCACCTTTCTCAGTACTTTAGGGATCCATATCGAGGTATGTGGAAAAACAGTCTTTTCTCTCAC
Source organism: Datura wrightii (assembly GCA_035772735.1). Classification (NCBI taxonomy): domain Eukaryota; kingdom Viridiplantae; phylum Streptophyta; class Magnoliopsida; order Solanales; family Solanaceae; genus Datura; species Datura wrightii. Next base: position 199,395,087 of record JASDFA010000018.1, on the reverse strand, counting down.
CAAAAGCTTCAGATAACAGCTCTTAAATAGAAAAGACGTTTCCCCTTGTTTCCCATTTCCAAGCATCCTGACAATCCGTACCAATTTTTTTGTTGGTGAAGCAAACCAACCAAGATTTGAAATTCTCCAACTTCCCAATCTTGTAAGTTTCTCTTAAACCTCAAATCCCAAAAACACTTCTCCCTATTGTAAACTCCATAATTGGATAACCGACATAATTAGAGAAAGTGAGTCTCAAAGTATTGTTTCCACACCACCTATGACCCCAAAAACTCACCCTACTCCCCTCACCCACTCGAAAAGATGTATTCTCATTAAACTCTTCCCATCCCTTTAAAATACTCCTCCATAGTCCAAAACCGTTGGGGAGAGAGACATTTTTAGTCCTCCAACCCCCTTCCAAAACCCCATACTTCTTTGGAATCACCCTTTTGCAAAAAAACATTCACCTCTACCCCAAATCTCCATAACCACTTTCATAGAAGTGCCTTGTGTTAAAGACCCCTAGATCCTTAATACCAAGGCCACCCCAACATTTTTGGTGTGGTTACAACCTTCTAATATACCAAATGAAACTTTTTCCCCTTTTTGAAGTCATTATATAAAAAATCTCTCAGGTCTTCCTCCAACTCCTCCGCAACACTAGCAGGAGCTTGTAGCAAAGACATAAAGTACGTAGGAATGCTCTGACAACTTGCTCTTAATTAACACTTCGTTTCCCCTTCAGATAAGTACCTCTTACCCGCCTGCAAGTTTTTTTTCTACCCTCTCTATCATTGGATTCCAAGCCTCTTTGTCTTTATTAGATGCTCCCAGAGGTAGCTCAAGTAAGTAGTTGGTAGAGCCCAACCTTGCAATTCAAAACCTACGCTAGAGCCTCGACGTTCTCCAGCTTGTCAATTGGTATAATCTCGCATTTCCTAACATTGATTTTGAGACCTAACACCACCTGGAACCATGTCAATACTTGCCCCAAATAAGACAACTGGACTCTGTCAGCATCGCAAAACACTAAAGTGTCATCTGCAAACAAAAGATGGGACACCTTCATCGCACTTTGGCCGCCAATTGCAATAGCGAACCCCCTCAAATAACTGCCCGTCATAGCTCTATCCATCATTCTACTGAATGCTTCCATAACTAAAATGAATACCATAAAGGATAGAGGGTCTCCTTGCCTCACCCCTATCGAGCTACTTAAAAAACCACGTGGATTTTCGTTAACCAATACAGACTATAGCAATAGAGATATAAAACTTGATCCATTTCCTCCAACTTGCACCAAATATCATCTTCAACATAATGAAATTCAAGAATTCCCAATTGACATAATCATAGGTCTTCTCAAGATCCCCTTTGCATAAGACTCCTCGTTCTCCTTGCTTGCGTCTTGAGCCAACCTCTTCACTAGCTATCAGTGTTGCATCTAGAATTTGTCTACCTTCCACAAAAGCATTTGAAGAAGTAAGACCTGTATCATCCAAAACCTTTTTTAGTCTATTAGAAAACACCTTAGAAATAATCTTATAGATGCTTCCCACTAGGCTAATGGGTCAAAAATCCCTGATACTCGAAGCTCCCTCTTTTTTCCGGAATAATGACAACAAAACGAGGCATTAAGGGTTTTCTCAAACTCCCCTATAACCTGGAAGACCTCAATATCCCAAAACTGCTAAAAGAATGCCTGAGTGAAACCATCAGGATCTTATCTCTTGCCCAACTGTCAACCGCCTCCTTTACATCCCCTTATCCTGTCACTCTTTCTAGCCACCTCCTCTTTTCCTCCCTTATTTGATTAAATTCTAGAGCACATGACCTTAGATAGGAGGCTATGGAGGACACGAATTAGTCTTCTACCTTAATTTGTGTCTTCCACAGACTCCTATCTAAGATCATGTTCTCAGTAAGTTGAAATTGAGTCATGTCCTGTCTAATCCCCTCTCCAGTACTTCTTCGGCCTACCTCTATCTCTCCTACAATCATCCATAGCCAACCTCTCACACATCCGCATTGGGGCATCGTGCATCTTCTCTTCACATGTCGAACCATCTCAACCTTGCTTCTCACATCTTGCTCTCCACTGAGGCCACTCCCACCTTGTCATGGATATCTTCATTTCTAATTCTTTCTCTATTAGCAAGCCTACAAATTCATCCAGCATCCTCATTTCCGCAACTTTTATCTACTGAACGTGAGAGTTCTTGACTAATCAACACTCTGCCCCATACAACATAGTTAGTCTAACCACCACTCTATAGAACTTGCTTTTAAGTTTTGGTGGCACCTTCTTATAACAGAAGACTCCGAATGCAGCCTCCATATAATCAACCTTGCACCAATATGATGTGCGACAACATCATTAATCTACCCGCTACCTTGGATAAACCCCAAAATAATTGAAACTTCTTTTTTGGATGGACTGCGTACCAAGCCTCACTTCTACGCCAGCCTCATGCATTTCATCACTAAACTTGCACTCCAAGTATTCTATCTTGGTCCTTCTTAACCTAAACCTCTAGTTTAGCGCGTTAACTCCACTGCGAGGCTCATCAATCGGAACTATGTTATTTGGAAATAACATACACCGTGCCACCTCTCCTTGGTTTATAAATGGCTCTCCATAGGAAGTAATCCATAGTTCTGTTACTATAGCAAAATCTTACTTAAGAGAAAGGAACTTCAAATGGCATAGGCCTTTTGATTGACCAGGGACTTGAAGATTTAATCAAAGAAGAGAAAGTAAGTTTTCAAAGACATTGACTTAAAGAAAGGCAAAGTCCTTCATGAATTAAGTAAAATGAAGTAAACTTAGTTATGCTCTCCAAATGGATTATTTTTCTAAGACTTTCACACATCAGCAGCAGAAATTCTTGATTCATTTCATCAATCATGCTCATGCCACGCATTAATGGACAACTGTTTGAAATCTATCTGCAACACCCCCCTCCCCCCAACATAAAAGAAAACTTTATTTCTCCTATTCATGCACATTTTTTCTTTTGATTGGTTCCAAATACTGACATCCATGGCAAATAATTTACCCAAGAAAAAACTAAAGAAAAACTAAATCACAACACAAGAAAGATAAACAGAACTAGAAATTGTACTAATGTATAGGAAGTCAGAAAAACCTTTCCACCAGCAGCAAGAATGTCAATAAGTAGTCTCTCATCAGGTCTCTCTGCCAAATCATCTATAGCCTGCAAATTTGATAGGAAACAAAGTAGCAGAAGCATAAGACTTTGTAGATACAACTACTTCAATCATATAATCCTGACAACCAACCTTTACATATAATGATAACTTCATCTCAATCAGTGTTCCATTAACAACAAGCTCTGCTGTCCTAGCATTTACAGCTCGAGATTCAGCAATTTCCATTACGCCATCGCCTAGTTCTCCAAGTATGTCCATAGGAGGAGGAGTCTAAAACGAAAGACATGTAAAGAAAGTATTAAGTTTTAGCTGGTTATAGGAAGTAAGACGAGGAAGAATGAGAAAAGCAATAGACATTATTTGTATAAACATACGGAAGCTCGATAAGTGGCTTTTGTAAGTTCTCTCAGCCAAGTAGCTTTCATCTCCTCATCACGGAACTCTATTATCATGGTGTTAGAGGACTCCAGAACCTAAAGAAGAAAATACATAGAAAGTAATGAAGAAAGTAAAATACATAGAAGAAAGAACAAAAGAAACACATTGGTGGTGGTACCACTTATTTACAGAGAATTTAAAATAAATGAGAAAAAGTGTTACTCATCCTGTAGATGCAGGAATAATAAGGGCTTAGGGATTAGTTTAGCCACATCTACTAGGTAGGCTGATGTTGGGCGTATCTACACGCCTTTACACCATGATTTGCCATGTTTAAATCTTGTTCCGAGAATAAATATGCTAAATATTCTTAATTATTATTCATTTTAGTGTTTTGGGACTAATGCAATGTGTTTTGTAGGTGAAGATGATCAAAATTCGGCTAAGTTTTGGACGAATAGAAGGTCCTTGGGCGTGAGGCTCAGGGCAAAGTTGTCTGCCTTGCGGCACGGCCCATAGCGAAGGGAACTCTGACTTTTAAGCTCTCTGAAATTTATCCCTGCTAGCAGAATCCCAAGGCAAAGCAAGGAGCCTCGTTGTACGAGGTCCGCAACAAGACAAGGAGCCTCACCGCGTGAGGTCCAAGGCAAGACACAGGCCCTCGTGGCGCGAGGCTGCCTAGACAAGGCCATTCTGGCCTGTTTTGCCTAACCGTTGTGGTGGACCTTTTTAGGTGTTTTCCATATTATAAAAGCCACACTTAAATGTTTTAAACAGGAGTTCGACATTTTTTTTTTTGAAAAGGATTAAATAGGAGTTCGACATTGTGGAGCACAAAGCATAGACAGAAGCATTATTCTATTTAGGGTTACTTCTCTTCTCTTTTGCTTAGCATTATTTTTCTTGATATTGTAATTAGATTATGAGTGGCTAAACGCTCTTGTTCTAGGGTTATGGACAGAGTATGAACGTTGTATCGTAATCTAAGTTGTTTCTACTTTTCTTTACCATATGAATTGTTCGTTTAATCTTGCAATTACTATTCTATTGATTCGCAGCCAATAGGATAAATGGAGAATCTTTAATGGAACTCGAAAGAGGGAAGTTAGGATAAGAACATGGATTAACAGAGTCGGATGTGTCCTGTGGGACGAATTTGCAGCTAGAATAAATATATACCTAGTTTGCCCTAATTGGCTCTTAGACAGGAGTTATAAATGCATTTGAGTTAATTACGAGTATCATCACTTAACAATATAGGTATGACGCTAACTTGGATAGACGATAAGAGACTCGAAAGACCACGATAATAATTTTAACCCTGTGAGTCAACAATTAGGTAGAGATTAGCATGACAACAACGGTGTAGATATGACGGGATTAGTGGAAAGTGCCATAGCCCAAGAATCCATCTCCTCTGTGAATTAAAACCCAATAAAGCAATTATTGTTACTTTTCTTAGCTTAAATCGTAAAGTAAAAGTAAAACAACTACAACAAACTTTCTTTGTGGAAAACGCTTGTTCTTTTAAGTATAATAGAATAAATCAAATAGCTGCCATTCATAAGTCCCCACCGGATTCGACCTTCGATTACAACGCAATTGTTGTATTACTTGGTGACCACGTACATTTGCGTGTGCATTGGAAACGACAACATAAACCTATAGCTAAACCACTAAGGTTTGGTTGTTTTGTCGGAAAGAACATGTTATAAAAATGTACCTTGGATCTAACACAACCTCAAAAAGCTAACTCATATGGTGAGGATTGCCCAAGACCATTTAAAGAGACCAATTTTTTCCTCATCCCACCAATGTGGAACTCAAGAGGAACCTTTTCGTAGCAAGACAAAACCATCAAATATTCAACTTGTTCCCTAACAAAAGTGTATTCAAAGTAAGTATTTTTATAATTATAGTCCACCTAAGAAGCTTGTATGCTAGATTTTGACCCTAGTGTCCATTTGAAAGATGTTAAAGCAATACGTTACAAGAAGTCGAAAAGAAACAAGACAAATGCCGAGATCTCCTAAATACAAGCGCACTCCTCTAAATTTTGAGCCTATGTAAAAGATCTAAGCCCATTAATTTTCTAAGACTAAACCATTTAGAGAAGCCCCTTTATATAAAAAGACCATAGTTCCAAATTGAGATGAAATTTGTAACAAAGATTTGTAGACTTTGAGAATTCCAAGCAACTTTATCTAGTCAATCAAAATTATCAAAAGATAAAATTGTGTGGAATTTATGCCTTTCCTTTGTCAAAGGATGAGCAAATTCTAGTTCCCCATTCCCTTTTTGATGGGTAATTCTAGTTCCCCTATTTAAAACTTGAATTTCTTTTTGGAGATAAGTGACCGTCATGGCCACATTGCCCATGCGCTCATTGCACTCAATCCAACTATTTTATTCTAGCATTCATAATATAGGCCTAAAGGTGGTGATAAGAATCCTTTTCTTCATCTTATTGCTTCGTTTACTATTCATCATTTTCTTAGAAATTGAAGAGCCTAGATTGTGGTGCAGTGAGTTTCTCTTATAACCATGTATCAACTCGTGCTCCCTTCATGTCTTATCCCAATTTTCTTTTTCTTTTCTTTTTGATGTAGAGGGGTCTTGGAACAACACTACAATTGCCCAACTTTTTGACGGATTTCAAAATTGCATTGAACCAATTACCATCATCACACAAGACCTCTTTCTAAAGCAACTTGACTGTTTAATAGTAAGATGTTCCTTTCTCTGAGAACTTCCCTAGAGCAATAGGCTACTTGCTGTCTTTCTCTATCTGCTTTTAGGTCTTTATCAAGTAGTTGCTACACATTTTTTCCCTACACATTTTCTCTTGATTCTCGATTTCTCTCACTTTCCACAAACCTTTCTTCCTCATATAAGGCATTTTTACAAGTCTGTGCATGCTCATCTATGTGTTGGGGAAGGATTTCAATGAGGAGACTTGCATACCTTCTGCAGATCCATGCCTCTGGCACTGATGCTGATACAGGAAAAGGTACCTCCGATGTTTGCAGGAGGAATTTCATGTACTTGCTTACCAGCCATACTATAGGATTCAAAGTCACAAAAACAAGTTGGAAAACTTCCATATAAGGAGGTGAAAGAAACGAGGCAGAGGATAAAAGTACGGAAGACGAATATCAAAAATCTAAAATATGCACCTTGAGCATCTAAGATAACTGTGGGAGAGCTCAGAGTCCAAGGCATAAAGAGATAAACCAGATAACACAAGATAACATGGTTGCCATGAAGCAACTGAGTAGCCAATCCCCTAAATCAAGAAAACAAAGTAAAGTTAACGATATTAAGCCAGTGATTAATATAGTAACTGCAATTCATACAACACCTACATACCCTCCAAACAAGGATCCGAGCCTCAGTTGCAAGATCGGGGGGGTACCATGGGGCATATTCTGGTGGGAGATTTTCAATGGCAGGCTGCTCGGTTTCTGGCATTGTTCGGTATAGTATGTCTAACAACTCCATCAGCCTGCGATATCTTGCTGGTGAAAAGTGAAGGCCAAAATTAGGAACTTGAACAGAAACACGCATTGATGGATGGCCGGGATGAGGCACCTTAATCTTCACAAAAAGATAAACAGTAACAAAATTAAGCAACCACAAGAAGAGAGCATCAGAATGCAACTGCTAATTAAACGCCATTGATCGTAAAGTCAAAACAGAATAAACTATTTTAGTATTTTGTACCTGATCCACAATAACAGCCATTCCACACCTATCAACAAGAGAGCATAAGTTCTTGGCATCTTCCAGGTTATGACATGCCGAAGGCTGACATGACAAACTGCACTCCCAATTATCAGAACCACAGTCTGTGAAAGAAGCTGCTATGTCCCTTCCAGAGATAAAAAAACGAGAATACAAACTTTGGTTCTGATCACCCAGTAGGCCATCACCCTATATCCAAGACGCATATGCTAATTGGTTGTGTATAGTATAAAAACAACTTAGCTTCTTGAACATGACATACCTTGGTATTTAAAGTAAAATGACCCAAATCCAAAAGAAGATGGCTATCACATTGAAAAGACCCATGTGGTCTAATAGGAACTCTGACTTTTGGAGCATCAAGATCAATATCAAGGGCAAATCTGAGAAACAAGTTATTAGCACAAACGAAATAATTCATCCTAAGAAGCAAGAACAAAATCATAAGAATCAGATTATCAATCATATGCGATGTTAGTAAAAGTCATCGGTTCATTGCTTAAAGAAATAAAATGTAGGGTCATTGTTTAATGCGTGAAGCCATTAGCTTTAGAGAAGTATGTGCTTCAAACAGGTACACACAAATTGATCTCAATGAGAAGTGGCCAATTCTTTGAATCTAAACTTTTAAAGGTTGGACTAATATCAGTAGTAAGTAGGATACTAAAATTAGTTATTTTAATTGTAGTTTGATTATTACAACACTATATTCTAATACGTTTGTTACTTTTTAATTTTCAGTAACTCTTTTTTGACAAAGTAATAATAATTAATTAAAAGTGACAAAAGACGTCCGTATACCAGAAATATACCAAAAAAGTAAAAACCTTATAAGAAAATATGGTTTTACACAAATGATACCCAACCTTCTCCACATAGCAACTTCGTGTGTGCACCAAAAAGATAAGGGATAAGAAACTTTCTCAAGTTTACATAATCTATCTACTCCATCAATAGTTCTCACATTTCTCTCTCCATATAGTCTACATAAACACTAGAGGAGCAGCATCTAATGCTTTACGTCTTCTCCTTCGTCTTCTATAGGTCCAACTAAATATTATTTGTTCAACAGTGCTTGACACCACCCACTAGAGTCCAAACCATCTCAAAATTTCCCACCATGAAAGAGTCGCTTCCAACAACATAAAAAGAAACATATCACATCTTCTCCGAAGTCTTACAAATGAAGCACTAACTAGCACAAGCGATCTTCCACTTTTCAAATTTTCCACCGTCAAGATCACCCTCGTAGCTAGCCAAGAGACAGATAACACCTTTCTCGATACCCCAGGAATCCATATCGAGAGATGGGAAAAATCTAACTCCTCCCTAATCAAAAGTTTCTCATACTAGGACTTAATAGAAAAGACGTCATCATCCCCAGGCCCCCATCTCCATACATCATGGCTACCCAATGTATTTTGTTTCTGAAGCGACTCAACCAAACTTTGAAATTTTGTAACCACCAATTGGGCAAATTCCTCCTAAACTTCATATCGCAATGCACTTTTCCCACTTGTAGATGTCGCATCCATTGGATAGGCGTCTTACTCTGGCATGAGACTTCATACATGTTTAGGAATATGATTCTCAGATATCGTTCCAACTCCCCAAAAATTTACCCTACTCTCCTCACTTACCCTAAATAAGATGTCTTTTGAACTCTTCCAACCCTTTCAAGATATTCCATCATGGCCACACTCATAAGTGTGACATATTTAGTCCTCCATCTCCTTCCCAAGACCTCATATTCTAAGCAATCACAACAACACCACCAACATACCCAATGTATCCTTTGGAAGTACTTGGTGTTTCTATCCCCTTAAACCACAAGCACCTAGATTTTTGTCTCCAAGAAGTTTCTTCTGCTTTTTCTAGGTTTTGGATCTCTACCTTTAACTACAGGATCTTGTTCTTTTCAATTTGAGTCAATACCTTTCCCTCAGTAGCCTGTTCTTCTATCATAAGTTCATCCATAGCTTTGTTAGTTCTAGTACTAAGCTTTACGAAGACCTACCTGTTCCAAGTAGAAAGATCTTTCTTCAAGAATTTTAATTTCTGAGAGAATTAAATCTGGAGAGCCATTAACCATAAAACCTTGCCACCATTGACTGATCATATCATGAAATCCATCTTGTTGTAACCACATATTTTCAAACTTGAAGTATGAAGGGTCAGAAGTCCAATCACCACTTTCCAAAGCTAAGGGCCCTATGGTCAGAAAAGACCCTTGGTAAAGCCACCAGCTTCACTAAGCCAAAGAATTCATTCCATTTAGAGGAAATCAAAAATCTATCAATTCTTGAGCTTGTAAAGAGTCAACTCCCCTGGTCCAAGTGTAAGCAGCACCATGTAAGGGCAGATCAACCAAACCCATGTAAAGTCAGAAAAGCTCTTCATTGCCTTTGATCTCCTTATACAGTTATGTCTCTCATGTTCAATCTACATTCATTGAAGCCACCACCTATGACGCACCATTCAACCCATAAGCCTCTGAAGGCAGCCAATTCATCCCACAATTCCAACCTTCCAGGTTTGTGTGAGGACCATATACCCCGGAAAAACAGAACCTGAAGTCCATATGTAAACCCTCTAACATGGCAGTGATGGAGTGTTGCCCCTGATAAGAGTCTAAGCATTTCCATTGTCTTTTGTCCCACATGACAATTATGTCACTCCTTGTGCCACTTGCTTTCAATTCAACCCATTCGACCTATCTAGAGCCCCCAGTTACCATAGCCACAGAACAACACTTTGTTTTAGTTTCTTGTAAACACAAGAATATCGGGTTTCCATTTCTGAACAAGTAGCTTGATGGTATTTCTTTTGCTTATATCACTAAGCCCCCCGACATTCAAGCTAATAATTTTTGCTTTCATTCAGAGAAAGCCTTGTGGAACTGCACTGTTTGGCCCATCTCCCTTCTCATAGGTGCACTCCAATTGCTTTGCCACAATTTCACCCCTTTCCTTTGAACTTTTCTTCTGTTTATCTTTCCCCTTTGAGTGTTGTAACTGTAATTTTCTTTTTTGTTCCATTCGCGTGATCATCTCGAAAATTTTGAGCTCAAATCCAACTGAGTTGACCCCAAATGCTTTGCATGCTTTGGACATCACAATCTTGGTCCAATGAGATGTTTGATAACTGTCGGGCTTGAGATAACTTGCTGCTCTTCCAATCTTGTATAAAAGCAGACAATTAACATTCGTGGTTTCATCTACCGGATGTGGTGAGCCTTAGAGATCGAACTTTCACTCTCATATAATATTCAATACTTTCCGAAGCTCAAGGCAAAACGACAACAATAACAACAACAATACACCCAATGTAGTCCCACACAGTGGGGTTTGGGGAAGGTAGAGTAAAAGAAGCTGATGAAACAAAGCATGTCAAACATTAACTAAAGCAAAAATAATACAAGAAACAATAGATAATCAAAACTCTAAGAGCAAGACATTACATAGAATAGTGCTACGACTACTAGTATGGGTTGATTAAATAAACAACGCTCTACTCTCTACTAACCTACTACCTTGATTTGTGTCCACCACAACCTCCTATCTAGGGTCATATACTCGGTAAGCTAAAACCGAGTCATGTCCCATCAAATCACCTCTCTCCACCGCTTCTTCGGCCTAACTCTACCTCTCCTAAAACCATCCATCAACAACCTCTCACACCTTCACACTCAAGGCACGAAAATAAATAAATAAATATACAGCAATAAATGAAGTAACTCAAACTTCTCGAATTCATATACAAGGCTTGTTCCAAGGCATACACAATAATTCCGACCACAGACATATTAGGAAGGCTTATGCTGCCAACTACTTTTGCCAGGAAACATATATGATCCAGTTTATATTTTTACCCCTATCACATTAGTATGTTAACATACAAAAAAGAATAATATATAGCCCTAGTGCATCGGGCACTACACCTGTTATGTTAGAACAAGGAAAAACTGGAAAAATCATAGAGCAAATTAAGCAACCTGCTTTGCTTCTTGAGTACCATCTGAAATTGCTCCTGAGCTCTGCGAGTCATCTTTTCAATATTTTTCTGCATTAGCCATTAAATACAAAAGATTAGCTTCATTCACAAAATGCTACATTTACATGGGCAGTAAATCATAAATACTGGATATTCAGAAAAGGTCACCTGTAACACAGTTGCAGTTTCTAATGCTACAGTAGGGCTAACAGCGTTGCTCCTTTTCATAAATTCTACAAACCGGTCATAGGTTTCCCTGAAAACCTGTCAAGTAATTTTGAAAGATAAGTGATTTAGATTTGTTTGCTATTCACATGCAATGACCGGGCCAGCCCAGTGCACAAAGCATCCGCATTGGCAGGGTCCAGGGAAGGGCCACACACACAACCCCCCCCCCCCCAAATGAGTGTGACTTAGACAGCCTACCCTAATGCAAGCATTAGTGGTTGCTTCCACAGCTCAAACCCGTGACCTATAGGTCACATAGAGACAACTTTACCATTATTCCAAGGCTCCCCTTCCCGTGCAATAACCAAAAACACAAAATAAAGCAGACAATAACAACCTTGACAAGAGATACAACACAATGCCTACGCAAAACTGTGAATAAGACATGGAATCCAACACATAATTATTATTTTATGCATATTATTTTTCTTGGGACATGTATGTCTCAATCTGACAGAGATGACAGGGAAGAAAATCAGATTAACAAAGGGGACAAAGAGATACATCATTTACTGTTTGTTCATACTATCCACTCCACTGTCCATACAAATACTATTGCAAAACCAAAATTCCTTCTTTCCTTCCCCATCAGTTCTTAATGATAAACAGAAGTAAATTCAAAAGTAAAAGCACCCATGGGGATACCACCCATATACAAAGAATAGACAAGATCCCAGTTAATTTATGAGAGATCTTATATCATAATTTCTATAGTCCTCGGACTAAATGTTTTACTATGTTAAGATTACTTCATCATTTGCATAACAACTTAAGAGCCATGCTTCACTAGGTTAACAGTTTAGACAAATAATACAAATTCCGAAAGAGGTTCCATATAAGATGAGAAACTAGTCAAATGTAATGCCGAGGTGGTTCAAATTCATTAGTTGAGATACAAAATACTATAGTTTACAACAACATACCCCGTGTAATCCCACAAGTGGGGTCTGGGGAGGGTAGAGTGTACGCAAACCTTACCCCTACTTTGGGAGGTAGAGAGGTTGTTTCTGATAGACCCTTGGCTCAAAAAAAAAACAGATCGAAAAAGAAATAACGAAAGTTAAGAAATCATGGCAAAATACTATTGAAATCATGACAAAGTATTACGAAAAAAAAACAGTAACTACAACAAAATAAGAACAGTAATTACAACAAAATAGTGCGATAATTGAAGTACAAGAGACAGTAGATAGTAACAGAAAACGAACGACCAGAAACTACAAGAGAAATACAACGACTACTTGTATGGAAGAATAAGTGAGATAACGCTCTACTACCTACTGACCTTCTACCCTAATATGTGTCCACCACAACCTTCTATCTAAGGTCATGTCCTCGGTAAGCTGCAACTGCGTCATGTCATGCTAATCACCTCTCCCCAGTACTTCTCCGACCTACCTCCACCTTTCCTGAAACCATCTATAGCCAACATCTCACACATTTGCACTGGGCATCCATGCATCTCCTATTTACATGCCCAAACCATCTCAGTCTTGCTTCCCACAAATTTTCCTCCACCGAGGGTACTCCTACCTTGTCCTGGATATCTTCATTTCTAATTCTATCTCTCCTAGTATGCCCACACATCTACCGCAACATTCTCATTTTAACAACTTTCATCTTAAACGTAAGAGTTCTTGACTGGCCAACACTTAGCTTCATACAACATAGTTGGTCTAACCACCACTATGAATAAACATAATACTATAGTTTACTAAGGTAAATTTGAAGAAGCATGAGATTATACTACGGACAAGGTGGAGAACATAGAATAGATTACTAGTGTCGTCAGCTGTGATGAGGATCGCTTCTTACAACAACAACAGCAGCCCAGTGTAATCCCACCAAGTGTAGTTTAGGGAGGGTAGAACGTACGCAGGTCTTACCACTACCTCAGAGGTAGAGAAGTAACCCTTAAGATTCTGCAGTACAGCAACCAGCAATAGAGTAGAGAAAAACCTAGCAGAATGACCAAAGAGATTTATAGGAAGGGGGAAATGAAATATGGTTAAGAGTACATTATCTAGCCTCTTTACCAACTTCTTATGTTATTTATGACTATACCAACTTGGAGAACTTCTATGGGGTGAAAGAGGTGAAGAAATACCATCTCATAAACTGGGATGTAGTAAACCTGCTCATAAAGGGTCTAGGGTCCATAGTATAAAGGTTTGCAATAGTGCCTTAGTGAACAAATGAATTTGGAGATTTTTCTTGGAGGATTAGTGAGGCTTTATGGAGAATGTCATCATTAACATGATTGGGGCACAACAAAGAAGCTGGAGGAAACCAGATATCCGGACCATATGGAGTAGCCTTTTGTGGAGAAGCATCATGAAGATGTGGGATAATTGTCACAGACTTGTCTAGTTTAAAGAGGGAGATGACACTAGAGTCAGCCTTTGGATACAGAGGTTCTGCGGAGATGCCTCCTTATGCAATGCATTCCCTGCCATACTTGGTATTTCTTGCCAGAAGAAGACCACAATGGTCCATGTATGCAGGGAACAGGAAGGAAGAGTTTTGTGGAACCACAAAATTGAGAAGAAATTTACAGGTTTGAGAGATGGAAGAACTTCACATCTTACTTGGGTTCCTCTACAAATAAAATATCTTGATTATGATCAACGATAATTCAAAATGAGAGGGACAAAGATTGATCTGAATGATCATCCGTCCGGCATTACTAAAAAGGAACATGATAAACTTCTCTTACCTCTCAGTGTGGATTCCAAAAACACCACGCCCATCAGCTAATTTGCACGGACAACAGCATGCTAAGCTATCATAAAGGCGGAAATTTGAGAAAAAGAAAAAGATATATACACTAGTTGGAACTTCATGAGTATGGGGGTAGCAGAAGTTGTTAATCATCTGCTACAATTCCAGATTAGATGTATAGTGTGGTAGCCTGGTATATCTCCTATACCAGAATTTTACTATTATATTGATAAAACTAAAGTTTATCAAAATGATAAGATGGAATAAAGCGCATTGAGGGAGGCTGATACAGTCAATAGCGGACCATGACCAACAAAACATAAAGCAATATAGTGGATAAGAAGGCTCTCAACTGGGCTGTCAAACAATCATAAGTTCCTGCTGCCTCCAATACCAAGACAAACAAATAATAACACACTAATGAAAGCGAGGAGGGGTTGACATCCACATCTATATCCTTATCCATTCTTCTTTTTCTAGACACAGAATTCATTAAGAGAAGGGAGCCCTGGAGCAACGATAAAGTCGTCTTCATGTGACCTATATGTCACGGGTTTGAGCTGTGGAAGCAATTACTAATGTTAGCATTAGGGTAGGTTGTCTACATCACGCCCTCTGGGGTGCGGCCCTTCCCCCCACCCTCCTAATGCGGGATGCTTTGTGCACCAGACTGCCCTGCCCTAGACAATTCATTAAGAGGAAAAAATTCAAGCATCAGAATAATATAGTATGTTACAGAAAACAACCCAAGCAGGGATCCTACAAGATTCATGCTCCTTGACCTCAAATCCAATCAAATGAAATCTCGATCATGTCAGTTATCACGACAAAAGAAAATTCCATTTAAAACCATAACCTTTACCATCAGTAGTATCCAGTAATTCTAGGGTGACATATATAAGAAGGAACCTTAAATTCTGAAACCATGTCCATTAATTAAACTCGGAGAATGAAATCTCACAAGTTTAAATATATTGGATTGAATAATAAATATTAAAGTTACATGGAATTAAGTTATATGCCACCATTCAAAATCATCCAACTTGCAAAGTTTTTTCCACAAAGACAATACAAAATGAACAGAAGCTTTCACATGCATCTGGACGAACAGGCAGGAAATATAAGCATAACGAAATACCGTGACATCACAAGAAGAGATTCTTGCAGATAGACGCCAGTCAACATTTTCCCCAGGAGGTGCTTGTATGAAACTAGCTTCTAGAGCATTCACTTTCTGCTCACTAACGACACTCTGCAAACAAATACTTCTGTTAATCAGTCAACTGCTCATATGTATAGCAAAAAACAAATATATCAACAACTATGCATCAATTCAAAACTAGTTGGTGTCAGCTATACAATCGTCAATATCCATTCTACAGGCTAGCGTGTGCTTAGATGGGCATGTCCCAACAGATTTAGTACTCACGGAATTTATCATAGTTAACTTATTTTAGCAGAAAAAATAACAATTACATTGAAATATTTACTGGTGGTGCATTCCTGTGATGCCATATACCAAATTATGAGGATTTATTCGCTTCCGTTTTCATGCCCTTTTTTGTGCTGTTCCTCAGAATTAAATCATATAATTTCAGATCATTTCGGTAATAGAACTAGCACAAGGTTACTTCAATGGAGTTGCCTCTGTTTGGGAGCAAATTACTGACAGCATTCTGTTTGCAGTACAATCATTAATAATAACTGTGTTTGCAGCGCAAAAACATATTAAAGAAAACCCTTCTCAGGTTCACGGATTAAGGAAATGATGAATTTCATTTCAATCGAAGTGTATCTATTTCTCCTTTTCTAATACGCATACCTGAATACCAAAAAGAAGAAAATGCATAACCAAGAACAAGAATATATTTCCATGCTAACATTTCTACATTAGAGAACTCACCCTAAGCCATTTTAAATCAAACGTGTAAGCTCTAAAACACACACACCATAAGAAAATGTACTAGTGCAAATTCATGCTCAAGTCAAGCCATGATTCTAGCATTGGAGTGTGTAGCCAAACCATGGTTCGAATCCCAACAGTGATAAAAAATAATAGGTAACTTTTTTTCCATCTCTGTATCAAGCCTTGGTGGACAGTATGACCCAGTGCATGTGTTGATCGAAGATAGCAGGTAAATGGTGGATAAAGCTAGCCAGACACCACCATTGGAAAAAAATATCCAGAATCATATAAGCAAAGGGGTAACTTCTTTTTACAAAACTTTATAACACCAATTATAGGATCTCTGACATTAATAAACATAATAAAGAGAAAAATTCACAATGGAGAATTGGGAAAGGAACCAAAATAACAAGTGAACTACAGATAGAGGATTGGAAAAGGAATTTGAGTACAAAATATCACCAGTTTTTATCAGAGGTAGCATCAGCCACAGGATCTAATGAAACATTCTAATCATATCATGATTCAAACAGGAGAGGCAACTAAAAGGCTATATAGACACCTTATGCAGTGCTTTAGTTTCACATATACAGTTAATTACGATCATTCAGAAAGATGACATTTAAAAAGGCACAGACCTGGGCAAGGGAACCCTCAGGAGCAGACAACCCGTAAAATTTCAGTGTTAGATCGCAATGGGAGGTTCGATGCTTTAGCTTTGTGGACACACAAAGATTTTCAAATCTACCGCCAACAATCTCTGTGTTATCTATATCAATTATCCTTGCAGCTGCCCTACTGATAGAAACATCTAACAAATACTGGATCATATTTTCCTTTCCATGCTGCAGCGCTAATTCCTCATCTGGCTGGTAACTTAGTAATTTATTGATTGCTTGCCATTCCTCCCGAGTCAATTGGTCCTCCAGTGTATTAGCTTCTTCAGAAGTGTCCCCTGCAGACACATCTGCAGTATCTGTACTCCTAAAGAAACAAGCAAAAAAATCCAAATGTGTCAAAGATAACTAAAGATAAACATTGGGAAAAGATCAGTCACAAAGAGCAAGAACTAAGGAATTCCAGAACAGTTTAAGATAAAATAAAAAATAGTTTGTGAACAGATCAATGGATATAGTGTATGACCAACCATCTAAAAGAAAACCAGCCTCTCTTTCTAAGCATTCTTTGTTCAGCTGCCTCCTTTGATTTCAAAGATTCAACTTTTGCATGAGCAAGAAACCTAGAAGACAATCCACCAAATTACAAAATGTTATCATTAATTGAATGAATACAATCTAGAAATTGCATGAAGTTTCAGAGCATTCAAAGATATAACAATATGGTGAATACAAGAGGTCTGAAAGAAGACAAGGATTCAAAAGGCTGAGAACTGATTCTAGGGTTGTACATCAAAAGGCAATGATTTGCAAAGGGAGGGATATCACCATTGACACCAAAATTCCATTTTAAGAAATCATCTAGTATAAATAAGCAAGCTTGTTTTATGTCGGGTAGCAATTCAACAATATATCTTAAAAAGAATCAAATTTGAGATCCCGATATACACTCTAGGTTAAGAAAGGAGATCTGTTTTTTCCCCTCTCACGAATGCTGCCAAACATTATACTCCATAATCTTCAGAATGGAACTCCAATACAAATATGATATATCCAACTATCTATACAAAAAATAATTTCTTCATACAAAACACAAGGATTTTTCATGCCAGCTTTTCAACTCCTTCAACCACTCTTCTATTCCAATCTCCAAATGATCCAATACATGCACAAAGGTGCTAGTCTCCAAACTTTTTTTCCTCTCCCCCTTTTTGTTCAGCCTCCGAGCTGATATAGTCTCTGCCACTATTCCAGGAAGTCCTCAAGAAATGTTAAACAATGGGCATAATATTCCTTAATTCCAACATGAACTCAGAGTGAAGGAACAAGTGGTATGTGTCGTTCGCGCCCTTCTTTTACATGCAACACCACATATTCCCTCCTTAAATTGTGCATTACAAGAATAGCATCCCATGCAACACACCTAGCAAATAAAGCTAATTTTGGAGAGCACCCATCTCTCAAAATATCTCTACGCGAGTTTCGCATCTTACTTTTTAATCAAGCTAATATAATAGGACTTCACAAAGAAAGATTTTGTCACTGGCCCTCTCCATTACAAGGGGCATACTGCTTTGACATTTTAATGTAGTTTGATGCTTGAAGAGGTTGGGTGCTCACGGCTAAGTCAATGTTCTTATGTAGGTTCATGTATGTCGATGCTTCCGATCAAATTGTTGCCAAATTGGCTTGGTTCAGCATAACTTTTTACAGGAATGGCATACTCTCATCCCAAAGAAGAAGGGTGCCACTGAATTAAGATACTTCAGACCAATCAGTCTAATAGGAAGCATATATAAGATCTTCTCCAAAGTTCTCACAGGAAGAGTAAAAGGTGTTATGGCTAAGCTGGTAGATTCACAACAAATGGCATTCATACAAGGTAGACAGATCATGGATGCAGTTTTGGTAGCCAATGAGGCAGTGGGGTCAAGGCAGAAACAAAAGAAGGCAGGAATACTTTGCAAGTTGGATATAGAAAAGCCCTATGATCATGTCAATTGGGGCTATCTACTAGGAATTCTGGAGAAAATGGGCTTTGGGCAGAAATGGATCCACTGGATTGAATTCTGCAATACATCAGTGAGTTACTCAATCTTGATAAATGGGGCACCAGCAGGGTTCTTCAGAGCACAAAGGGGTCTCAGACAAGGAGATCCGCTGTCACCATTTCTCTTCCTTTTAGCAGTGGAAGGGCTTCACAACATGATCAAGATAACAAACACAAATGGCTGGATGCAAGGCTTTGATGTAGCCAGAGAAGGGAGGGAAAGCCTAGAAGTTACACACCTGCAGTATGCAGATGACACACTTATATTTTGTGGGGCAAAAGAAGAGAAAATCAAACATCTGAGAATTATTCTAGTTATTTTTTAGGGGATGTCTGGACTACACATCAATTGGAGGAAAAGTTATTTGTATCCAATCAATGAAGTGACCAACATGGAGAGTTTGACAAACATACTGGGAGGGGAGATAGGGGCTCCTCCTACAACATATCTTGGGATGCCACTAGGAGCTAAGTCAAAGTCAAGTGAAATCTAGAACAGTGTGATTGAGAAGTGTGAGAAGAAGCTAACCACTTGGAAGAGACAGTATTATCATTAGGAGGTAGATTAACACTGATAAATTCAGTTATGGATGCACTACCCTCAAACATGATGTCCCTATTTCCTCTCCCGGCAGAGGTAAGCAAAAGACTGGACAAAATCAGAAGGCAGTTCTTATGGAAGGGGAATAAAGATAGGAAGGCTACACATTGGTTAACGGAAGACTGACACTGGATAAACAAAATGGGGGAATGGGAATAAAAAATCTGAAACTCCAAAGCAAGGCTCTCAGAATGAAATGGCTATGGAAGTATGCTAATGACAAACAACACCTATGGGGCCAAGTTATCCAAGCAAAGTATGAAGAGGAAGATAGATGGATGACCAAAGATATCGTGGCACCTTATGGTGTGAACCTGTGGAGAACAATCAGAATGTTATTGAATGAGCTCAAAAGCTATACCAAAGTCAAAGTGCTGAATGGGGAGAAAACTAGCGTCTTGAATGATGAATGGCATGAGGTAGGAATATTGAAATCCCAGTATCCAGATATACAGCCCTTACTGGAACAACAAGATGCCACTATTGCAGAATTAAGAACACAAGAAGGCTGGAAACAACCTTACCTCTAACTCTTATGTCGGCTGGTGTTTTATGTGTAAGAGTGCAAGCGAAAATGTTGATCATCTTTAACTGTACTGTAAGGTGGCTAGTCAATTATGGAGGATGGCGCTCAACTTGTTCCGGATACAATGGGTGATGCCGGGCACAAGAAAGGAGGTTTTGCAAAGTTAGATTCTTAGGAAGGGGAAGAGAAGCTCAAGGGCATGGGCTGTCGCGCCATCGGCAATCATGTGGGTCATTTAGAAAGCGAAATAAAATGGCTTTCGATGGGGTGGAACCAAGATTTTGTAAAGTTGCAAAGTAGTGTTTTGTCTCTAGTTTCTTTTTGATGTACTTACGAGGTCCCTATTTGTACAAAGGATAGGATCTGTTTTATTGAGAATCATATTTTGATGTAGGTTCTCTTCTTTCGGTTTACGAGTAGTGATACGGGATTACCAAATTATTAATAAAATTATTTAGCTTATCAAAAAAAATGAATACTTGATTCAATCTGCTAAGACTATTGTCTACAGGCACCCCTTAATTCCATCAGGTAGCTTATTCTCCTAATCTAAGTTGCTTGGACTCCGGTGCGGGTGTCCGATACGGGCGTGGATCTAGAGGTCGGATCCTTCATGGTCTAAATTTTAAGATTCGAGGATACGGATCCAAGTATGGATACGGGTGCGGGGATTCGGCTAAAAATAATTCAAATATCTAAAAATAGAGTTATAAAATCTAGATTATGAAATATTATGTAAAAAACTTGAGGAGAAAATATTAAGCAAGAGAAGAATCTGAGAAGGAGATAAAAGAAAAAGGAGGGACATAGAAATTTCTATATACAAGGTATTCCATTTTCTTCAATTTCACCTTAGCTTTTGTTTTGATTACAAAAATCATTGAATCTGTTCGGAATTTCCCAGTCGTTTTTGGTCAAAGTATCTAGAATCGATTGACCACATCAGGTATGGATCCCACACCCACACCCACACCCACGTTGTGTGGACATGGATGCGAACCGAAAGTGAAGAGTCCGAGCAACTTAGCTCCTAATGCAGCAGCGAGATGTTGACTTGAATCCACCAAAGAAAACAAATAGTGTAGAGAAACCACAGACCTACTCGACGCTAAAACATATTTTATGAAGAAGATACTTCACTTCTCACGTTTCCAAATTGGAATATGCCTCCTAAATAATATATCCCAAGATGTTTCATAAATATCCTACACACGTAAATCCACTATTGCCGCCTTAATATTCACTACTGAATATAAGCAGGAACCAACTCCCTGCACCACAATGAGCCGAATGTTTGCCATTTCCATTTCCAATTATGAACCGATATATTATGAGAAGCCATTTACTCCTACCATGATTCATCTCCATAGAGGAAACTTGTGCGGAGGGTTTCTATATTTAGTTGTCACTTTCAAAGAGCTGCCACTTTGGAAGAGAGTCTTCGGCAAAGTGACAGCTCTTTCATGCAATTTTGAGGACTTTATGTTTTCATACATTTTTTGAGCATATACAAGATTCCAACTAATGTAAATGGTCAACTGCCCTTTTTAGAGATTTATGCTTCTGTTTGAAGTTTTGTTATGACTGTATACATGTGTACGTGGATTTCCATTCTTTTGTTAAAAAATTAAAACCTTTATTTGAAGCCCCTCTTCCAGCCCCACCCTGAAAATATAGAAAACGAGAAAACAAAACAAAGAAACGTTGTGGTATACTCCAAGCTAAGATACCCTATCAGGATCAGCTTAGTGAGAATTTTACAGAAAGAGAACGGAGAGCGCTAATAAAAGTCAAAAAGAAGGAAGTTAGTCACCAGTTATTCCAATATCAAGAAACATAAAAATGTTTAAAGAACAGGTCTCGGGTTTGAGCCGTAGAAGCAGCCACCAATGATTGCATTAGGGTAGGCTGTCTACATCATACCCTTTGGGGTGCGGCCCTTACCCGGCCCCTGCTAATGCTTGATGCTTTGTGCACCAAGCTGGCCTTTTTTTTTATTTATAATAAATGTTTAAAACGTGCAGGTAATAGGAAGAAAAATTGTGTAACCTACCTCCATAATAAAATAACCTTAGGATCAAGATCTTTCTCAATGTCTCTGATCTCTGAGCTATCAACAGTCGGCAGCTGTTGCAATGAATCAGAATATAATTGTACATAACGCCGACGAAGATGACATAGGGCTTGAATTTGGTCCCAAGAGAATCTATAGCTGCAAAAGTGCAGAACCAAACAAATACTTTGATCAAAGAAACATGAAAAATATATACAGCAGATCGACATAATTCATTTGAGACAGAAAAATCTAAAGAAAGATAAAGTTCCTTTAAAATGTTTGAAAAGCTTTCACCAATTTGGATTGAGGAATCACGATTTTTTTTAATCAAATAAAAGGTTTCATTGATAATAACAAGGCTAACAGGGCCGTATACATGAGATATACCAAAAAAGTAGAAACCTACAAAATATGGTTCTCCCCGAAAGACACTCAATCCTCTATACAAATAGGAACAACATGAGTGCACCAAAAAAAATAAGGGATCAGAGACTACTCCTCATTTGACGTTACCCGATAAATACCAAATCATCTAAATATATCTCACCATATCCTCATGGCTACTTTGCAATGTAATAAAATATAATGCACATCCCTCACCTGCCTCCTTACATAGCAAAACACAAACTTATGCAAGCGAGCTTTCGTTATTTAAGATTTTTCGCCATCAAAATCACCCCTCTAGTAGCTAACCACGAGAAGAAGCACATCTTCCTCTACACCTTAGGTATCCAGACCGATTCATACGGAAACTATCCTCCGCTCTAGCCAAAAGCTTCTCATATTAGGACTTAATAAAGAACACTTTGTTATTCCCCAACTCCAACTCAAAGCATCGGGTCTATCGATTGGCTCGCATTAGTTGTGATGTAAAGCTAGTAATCTTTGAAGCTCGTTCAAGTCCCAATCTTGGAAATTCCTCTTTAACCTCAAATCTGAAAAAGTCCCATCTCCTTGTGTCTCCCTAACTTGCTGAACAAATGATTCCATTTGGCAAGAGACCCTATACATAAAATCGAGAAATCATCCTTTAGCACCAAACCTTCACACCACTTTTGACTCCAAAAACTAACTCTACTCTCATCCCCAACCTTAAAAACAATCTTGTCATTAAAGGCTTCTCACCCCTTCATTATATTCCTCCACACACCACACCCGAAAGGCATATGAATCTCTTTTATTCTTCATCCCCCTCCATAACTCCAATATTTATCTGTTGTCACTCCTCTCCATAAAGCTTCTCCACAACCATTTACCTAAAAGTGTTTTGTTAAAAACCCTCAAGTCTTTAACTCCAAGTCCTCCCCACTGTTTAGGAGATGTTATTGTCTCCCTCCAAACTAAGTAAAACTTCTTTGCACCATCCACCGCATCCAAAAGAAAGTTCCTTTGCAACCTTTTCGATTTTCCTAACATTGATAAGTGCATCGAACAGGGACATGTAATAATGGAGGAATACTCGATAAAAAGCTCTTAATAAGCACTTCCTTCCCTCCTGGCAAGTATCTTTCTTGCCAACCTACTAAATTCTTATCTACCCTTTTGAATGACCAGATTCCAAACATCAAGATCCTTGTTTGACGCACCTAGAGGTAATCCAATGTAGGTAGTAGGGAGAGCCCCTACCCTAAATGCAAAACTTGCCAAGCATGTCAATGTTATCCACTGCACCAATGAGTATGATCTCACATTTTCTGAGGTTGATGTTAATTCCTGACACCAGCTAGAACCAAGTTAACACTTGTCCATGGTAGTTCAATTGGATTCCATTTGCATCACAAAAAACTAAAGTATTATCTGCAAATAGAAAATGGGTAATCAGGATGCTGCCAACACCACCAACCGCAACCTTAAACCCCTTGATATGTCCGTCTAAAACAGCTCTGTGCATCATCCTGCTCAAAGCTTCAATTAACAAAATAAAAGGAGTAGATGATAAAGGATCTCCCTACTTTAAACCCCTCGAACTACCGAAGAAACCACATGGATTTCCATTCACTAAAATAGAGTTCTCATAGAAAAGATGCAAAAATTAACCCACCTCCTCCATTTCTCCCCAAAGCCCATCTTCAACATAATGAAATTCAGGAACTTTCAATTTACTTAATCATAAGCCTTCTCAAGGTCTAACTTGCACAAAACACCCAGCTCACCATGTTCTTTCTTCGAATCTACCACTTTATTAGCCACCAAAGCTGCATCCAGAATATGTCTTCCTTCGACAAAACATTTTGTGAAGACGAAACAATCTCGTCCAATCTCTTAAGTCTATTAGAAAGCACCTTAGAAATGATCTTATAGATGTTTCCCACTAGACTAATAGGTTTGTAGTCCCAGATACTAGAAGCCGCTTCCTTTGTAGGTATGATGACACAATTGAAAAAGCATTTAAGCTCCTTTCGAATTCATCCCTCTCCTCTCTCCTAGAACTCATAAATAGTACTCAAATATATCATTGTTTGACCGTGCTCCAACAATTCTGAAAGAAAGCCAAAGTGAAATCATCTGGACCTGGAGCCTTGTCACCCCCAAACACTCCACCGGCTCACACACCTCCTCCCGTCAATCACTCTCTCTAACCACTCACTATTATGCCTTTCAATCTGATTGAAATCCAAACCCCCTAAATTTGGCCTCCACTCTGCTTACTCTTTGAACAATGTTCACAAACTTGAACAATTTTTCCCTCTATTTCCTCCTCCCCCACATGAACCCCCTCCAGACCTCCACTGACTATAAAATTTCTCCTCCTATTTGCAATTGCTACCTTGTGATAGAAATTTGTGTTAGAATCCCCCTTTTCCAACCACAACGCCCTCAATTTTTGTCTCCAACTAATCTCTTGAACCAAGCTAAGAAGCTAGCTCCCCTTCTAAAACTTCTTTCTTCTCCTCTTCCCTTCCTGCCTCTATTTTTTCCTAACTCCCCCACCTCATTCACAATCACCCTCATTTTCACCTCTACCCTCTCAAACAATTCTTCCACACCCTTATGTCTTTCTTAAGCATCTTTAAATTTTTTACATGTATGAAAGATGGTCACCCCTCCATGGCACAGCTACCCACCACCCGACTACTCTATCTACAAAGTTTGTCATTCGCAACCACATGTTCGCAAATCTAAAAGGAGATCTCATCCTTCTACCCCTAGCATCGTCCAACAAAACAGGTGAATGATCTGAGATCAGTCGCAGGAGGCGGATTGGATCACACTTGGTGCAAACTCCTCCCAAGAAGTAGACACAAGGAATCCATCCCAACGAGATTTGGAACTCGAGTCCTCCGATCTAAACCATGTGAAAGTGTCACCTGTTAAAGGTAAATCTATAAGAAGATGGTTACAAATAAAGTCCGAGAACTCCTCCATAGACCTGAACTCCCACACACACACACACAAGGAACTCCCACCTCTCCATACAATCCCCTAACTCCTCCCAAACTCCACCTTAGACCCCTCCCTTACAGGCCTATACACCCCCAAAACCCCATTTCCAATGTTTCTAAATCGAACTCCCCCTTGTTAACCTCCAGACAATCCATTTTTCTACCACCAGAGAGAATAAGTATTCCTTCTGCACTTCCCCCTGTCGAAATATCGTCATACTTAACTCACCTCCCCCCCCCCCCCAAAAAACACACTCTCTTCTAATAGTGCTATCCGTCAAAGTCTGCACTTTTTGTTTCTTGAATACATATCACATATGCTCCCAATTCCCTAAACCTACTTTGATGATGGCCCTGCTACCAGGTTCATTCACCCCCCCCCCCCTCATTCCAAGAAATAATTTTAACTTCCAAGGATAACTATTCTACCATCACCACCATACCCCTCATCCCCCATAACTCTCAATAATCATTAGATAAAATCAATATGGTGTCAAAAGTACTTAGTATATAGACGTATATAGGGTCCTCGACTTTCTATCATTACCATTTTACCATTTAACGTAAATTTCTGTTGATAATGGTTTTTTATCAACCGTATCCACTTTTTGTTCAAATTCTTCGTAATCAGTATTCGAAAGAAAGATAGTATGAATCCGATTTATATTTGAAAAAAATTCTCATTAAGCCAAAGTATAACAACAACAATTATGTCTCGGTCCCAAACAAATTGAGGTCCACTATATGAATCCTCATTTCATATCATGTCATCATCATACTAAATAAAATAGAAGTGAAAGTACGTATACATATAATAATACAAGTTCCATAACAAGTTTAAAACCTATCCTCAATTAGTAGCTATCACCTATATGGGTCTTTTTCTTCCATTGTGCCAAAAGTATAATTCAAACAAAACTACAAAAGAGATCTCTTCATACTCCCCAGTCCCCATACCCCCTTATATTAACAAAACCTTTTTTTTCCTACTCCAAACTGTCCAAAGAAAAGGTAAAATGGTGTTGTGTTCCTATCTGCTCTCATTTTCCTTACACTCTATGGATCCTCCAATTAACATCTGTCTATACAGCAAATCTAAATAGCAGTCAATTGGTCCAACAATCACCAGAAGGGCCACAGCAAATCTAGATTGTGGACTATTTGGAAAGAGAGAAATGCAAGATGCTTTGAAAGTGAAGCCAGCTATATGCGGAAGACAAAAAACAACTATATTGCTTTAGCTTTCTTTTTGGTGTAAAGAGGAAATGATTAGTGATACAGAATCTCCAGTTGACACAAGATGCGGATTTGATGCGAAACTAGATCATTCTGTAATTATTTCAAGCACAACTGGTGCAACAATTTTAGTACTAACCATTTTCTCAAAAGGATCATTTATGACCATCAAATGCTTACCACATTTTCGTCTGCTGCAATCCTGCACGAGCAGCATACCGCCACCAACTACTGACATCCTCCAAAACAGGCACCATTGGTCTCAAATGAGAAACTTCAATGTATGTCTTATATCTTGTAATGACCTCCACAAGTCTTATCCAATCATGATATTGAACCTGTAATGATTAACATTATTTGCACTCAATCATTGTTAACAGACAACAACAAAAGTTTCTTTCTATTTGTTTTCCTTCCATTTGATGTTGGGATGGTAGTGGAGATTCCCTATTTCAGCAAGCAAATCAAATGAAGTGTACAAAAAGGAAAGAAAGAACTCTAAAGTCGGAACACAAATTAGAAGTTTCTTGAGCGCAAGGCAAAAGTAAAGGGATGAATTTGATGGGATCAAGTTGAAATTGGTCAGAGTTAGAAAAACAGACCTTTCCTTCATAGAAAAAATAATTCTATAAACAAGTGTGTGAAAGAAAAGTAGAAAAATGTTGAGGGTGATCCCTCCAAGCCCAAGTTGAACAATTATAATAGAGAAGGTAGGCTCCAGTTTCCTTGGATACCTTGTTTTCTTCTCTCAGGGGAAATAAGCAACTACTCGGGATTCAGAGAAAGAATCGTATGTCAGCTTCAGGTAAAGGTTTTGGGAATTGATATAAATCAATGATAAAAGATAATGATAGAAGAGGATAGAGAATAAGACCATGAACAAAAAAGACTGAAGAGCACTGTGTTTTATGGTACAAACAAAATGAATAAGGTGCCTCGAAACACAGTAAAGGCACTAGGGCAGTGTATGATGCAAAAGTGTGTCCAAATGCATTATATTTTTAAAAGATTGCATTTCAATGGTCATTTCTTAAAATGGAACAATTATCACAAAATTATTTAGAAAGATTTGGCAACAAAACAAGATGGGCTAGCACCTCATTAACTGTCAAAGATACGTCACTGACGATCAGAGAAGCCATCTCAAAGGGAATATTAGGATCATTTCTTTCTTGATTTCCCAGACGATGATACTTGAGGACTCCATTAATTGGTGACACCAAGTAGTTGCGATCTTCAGCCCATCCAGATAAGTTTCTTCTGCTATTTGAAGGTTCATTAATACCATCTTCAAATATCTGAGCAACAAGAAGAGGATTAGAAAGGAATAAAGAGAAAATACCATGGAAGTGGACATGAATCTTATCCAATGGCTAACATGAACATGTAAGTCACAGGTGTTGGTGCAAACTTCCTAACAACAGCCATAGGACAACAAAAAGTAAAAGGCGAAATAAGAATGTACCTCAATCCATTCTTTCGGAGTAAGATCCTCCCATTTCTTGTCCAACTTCCATGGCTTGCTGTTTGAATCATGGTACATGGCAAGCCTTTCAAGTTGCACCAACTATAAGAGGAAAAGTCACTTAGTTCAACAATCATGACCATCATTGTTTGCAAGTCTAAAAGCACATTTACGATTGCAAACCAAGAAATCAACCACTTATGCAGCAGGCTCCAAGAAAAGCAACCACAAAATGTAGCCACTAAAAGTAGGGAAATCTAATGTCTGCTTTCCCAACTACAAGGAAAAATACTACGTTCTCAATAATAGAGCACAAAACAAGAAAAATTTTATGTGAGAAAATATATCTTGTTCTTCCCTAGTTAAAAATGTCACTCTTCTTTACTGATATTTAAGTGAAATGAAGCTTTCATGAATAAGTGAGAATTTTGAGAACCTTATAACAAAAAAAAACCAACTATTTCGAGATAGAAACAAGTCAAACACTTGTAAGGCGGGACTTCCCAATCTCACTCAAGGTCAATCAATAGAATATCATGGAAGGAGGTCAGGGATTCCTAGCGTTACCCAATGCACTTCAGCAAACACGCTATGCAAGACCAATTGACCTACCGTTAAGCACGCTAACAAAGAGTAAAAACAGATTAAGAGATGCTAATCAGTCATAGGAACACTATGGAAGACTACAATACTAATAGACATCAACACCTAGTAACTAAATCACCCACCCTTATCCATGTCCAGTTTAAGAACAACCACAAGTTTTTAGACGCCAACTGTTGTGAGAACATCAAGAAAGGGCTTCTCACTGGTAGAAAGTAGAAGAATAGTGTCATGGTGATAGAGCACATTTTTGCATTTATGAAATTCTAAGTCATCTCTCAAGTGAATTGCTTAAAGGGGAAGAAAGACTGAAATGGATAGAAACCAGTCTCTTGACTCAAAGTCACTAAATGAAAAAGATATACATCTATACTATTATAAAAGCACAAAGCCCCTATGCAAAATGTTGATAGTCTTTTTTATCTTTTAAAAAACAATTTTACATTGCACAACATTGTCATTTTATTATTTTCCAGATATTTAGGACTTTGAAATCAATTAAAATTTTGCATATTAAAGCTTTCCTTTACAAACTACTATGTAGGAAATCCTAATATTTAGGAATTTAAATCAATTAAAATGATTTTTTATGACGTTGACCAGCCTGTGTGCACCCTGATTATTCCACTGAGTACCTGCTACCTCCCACCAGCACAAGTATCGAGTAACTCAGACCACGAAGGCTTAGGTAAATGGAAAAAATCACCTAGTTATTTTTGTTGGCCTCCACGGGTACTTGAACCTAAAACCTTATAGTTCTTCTAACACTTCATTGACCACTAGAACACACCCTTGGATTGAATGCATGGAAAATCTCATAAGGTAAGAACCATAAAAGCCTGAAGAACCACCCTAAGTTATGGATAAGACTGCCTACTAATATTTACATTCACATCTTCGTATACTTTTATAGAGATTGCACATAAAATTAGAACTTTATTAGAGAAGACAACATGAAAGTAACAAGTCCAAAAATCATTTTTTTGCTAATAACAAATCTCTCTTGAGAATCGCCTTGGACTATCGACTTCTATAGTCTTGTATGGAGAACACAATCTTATGAAATCTACCTTTTATTATGGTGCACGCCATGTCGGCTAGCACAAGCATACATTGATCCACCGAGCAGCTTGCTACGATCAACAAGTAAATACGACGATAATTCTGGAGACCAAACCCAGAGTAAATGGGCTCATATTGAGTGTCATACCTAGAGGATCTCTAGGTAATACTCAATGGCTCAACCACACAGTCATCTTGTGGGAGAATTTTATCAAATCTACCTTTACTTTGACCACTCAAATAAATTTAGAAATGCATAGAAACTCGGTTAGATATGTAGAATCATTGCAATACAAGTATTCAAGTATCCCAAAAATCACTTTTCCATTGTAGGATAGTGTCTCGCTTGTCGTGGAAATTTTGTGTTTGGTATGGTTTACAATGGATGATGTCAGGCATAGCCAGAGAAGTATTGTACTATTGTATATAGTTGGCTTTATACTAAACGGAAGAGAAGACGCAGGATGTGGCATGTTGCTCCATTAGCCCTTATGTGGGACACATGGAGAAAGAGAAACAAGAAAGCTTTTGATGAATAGAGAAGGATTTTGTTCATTTGAGGAATAGCCTCTAGTTTCCTTTTTGGTGTAACCATGAAGTTCTGGTGGGGATAAAAGATTGGGCGTCATTCGCAGTAACCATATCATTTTGCAAAGTTTTCTTTTTTTGTTATTCTCTTGTATGTTGGTGCTTTTTGTGTCCATTGTTAATAAAATCTTATTTTACCTTATCAGAAAAGAAAAAAAAGGTATCCAAAAGACACCAAGCTTCAACACCTTAGGTTGGTATGTCACTCTCCCGGAGTTTGCAGCTCACTCCGCAATTCCATTTCCGAATCAACCCACCAGACAAGTCTCCCTAAAATCCAATCATAGATCCACGTCATCCCTAAACACTTTCAAAAGTATTCATATCCTACTTATTGATGCTGAGAGACGGCAACATTGCCACTTCTCTGAAAGTTCTCTTCTTCAATGAAAAAATGCAAAGATAATTGAAATAAATCTAATCCTGTATTTGAAAAAAAATAACCGCGCCAATCTATGAAAAACTCTCGCTACTCTCCTTATGGCAGTATGAAATCTACCTCACTGTAAAAAGGAAAGGAATAACAATATCCCAATCCAGACACAAAATTGGAGTGCTCATGGACAACAACGCAATTAAAATGTACAACAATTTTATCTCCCACAGATTATCACCATTTGATTGACCTGAAAGTCAATTTTCTTGAACAACCTCGCATGGAAAAGAGAAACAACTTACCTTACGCAATTTATCCAAAGCACCACTAGTATCAAAGGTTTCATTCCCTTGTTCATCCATCGTAACTGCTGCAAGCTTTGCAAGAGTAACCCCACAAGAAAATGGATGCCCAGGATTGCTAAATTTGTGACCACCCATTATATGCAAAAAAAAAAAAAAAAAAAAGCAGACCAAGCTAAGAGTAGAAACTATAAATCAAAGTATCACAGTTTACAAAAACTAAATAATGGAGATATAATGCAGACAAAGAAATAGTGAAACTAAACTCAGATTAGGAAAACATCAATAACTGACACAAACAAACCTGACAGAATCCTCATATCTGATATGGACATTGCTAATTGAAATCTTGAGATTTCCAATTATAGTACCAATTAATGACCCAAGCCAAGAATTTCCAGCAGGGGGCTGTTAATGGAAAGAGTATTATTAAATTTCCAGGCAACTTAGCACCTGATTCGCAAGCGGCGAATATCAAACAAAGGTAAAGAGTTTGCCGATGTAAGTAAATATTACAAAGAAATTAATCAGATACTGAAGTTGGATACACATTTAAAGAATCAATCCGAAAGAGAGGATAAAAATGCTAGTTTTAGTGTAGATGCTCTTTATTCCTATCACATTCATTTAAAGCTGCTAACTGTCATAGTGAAAAAAGCAACCAGGTTGGTGCTCAAAGAATCATTATAACACATAACAAGGTAAAAGACAAAAGCCCTTTGATTTCCCTCGCTCCAGCCTCCACTCTCCAACCTTTCAACATAACCTTTTGACAATATCATGGTTTGCTAATCATTCTCCTTCATTTCAGATTCCAACACTACAAATGTGTTTAATGGTCAGGGGACATTAAGTACGAAATACCAAAACCTACAGAGCATTAGATTCCAAAGATTATTGACAACTTTGCAAGGCATAATCAGATTATACTCATCCTCGTGAGGGGGAAGTTCTTTGGTATATGAGGTTCAGGACGAATTAACAGGACCGAGAATTAGAAGAATTTCTTAGTTTGGTTGAGTTATTGTATGGGCAGAATATGCTAACCGATGGATTGGATGTATGGAGATGGCGAGAAAGCAGAATTGGTTATTCACCAATAAATCTTATTACGAGAGGTTATTCAGGAGATATAATTGTATTTTCCCTCATTGTGCTATTGGGTACCCCGGGCTCCGAGGAAGGTGTGTTTTTGTGTGGTTGGCAGGTGTAATATTGACAGCGGAAAACCTGAGAAAGAAGAAGATCACTTATGTTAGTTGGTATTTCATGTGCAAAAGTTTGGGTGAAGATGTAGATCATCTCATGTCAAGTGGCTAACCGACAGTGGAGGGTGGTTCTTAATTGGTTTGGGATGCAATGGGTGTTGCCGAACATAGTGAAGGAGGCTTTGCATAGTTGGGTTTCAAGAGGGGGAAGAGGAGTCCTAGGGCACGGAATGTTTCCCCACTAGCAATTATGCGGGTTATTTGGAAAGAGAGAAATAGGAGAGCGTTTGAAGGGGTTGAACAAGATTTTGTTAAGTTGCAAAATAGTCTTTTCTTTCTAGTTTCCTTTTGGTGTTTCCATGAGACCCAATTTGTACAGATGACTGGGTCTCTTATATAGATAATCGTATTATGATGTAGTTCTCTCTTTCGGTATACGGCTCATATACGGGGTTTTATTCCCCTAATTGTTAATAAATTATTTACATTATCAAAAAATGATTTGCATCCTCGCTCATATATTTACTATCGGAACATGCAACAACTTAAAGGTATGCCCTTATTTTCCACAGATTATCTGCTGTAAGAATATTTTAGAGCCCTAATTTATTTTCTTTTTTTTTTGTGCAGGCGAAAATAATGGTGTTGGATCTAGTGGAAAAACGAACTTCAGAAAGGCCAAATATTACATCGCGCAATACAAACAAAAAGTTTTAAGAGAACATCGGTGACGCAGAACGAGTACAAATGTATGATGGTCACTTGACATCCATTTATGAAACGAAAAGCATATGCCTAGACACATTTAATGTCAAACAGACTTTATCTAGAAAGATGTCATTACATTGTCTTTGATGAGAGAAAAAATTATCCTATGTAAATTGAAAAAAGTGAAAAGGGAGGAGTCAGTGAAACGTGAGTGCCAACCATCAAAATCATTTCAACTTGAAAATAATAGGCATAGTTAAGAACATACACTTCCCAACTTTGATCTTGATAATGCCTCAAGGGTGGCTGATTCTGCTTCCTGCATGATGAGCATTAAGCATCAATGTACTACTCAAGAATTAGTGTTCTAAAAGGTGTCATTCAGAGATAGACTTAGGAAGTTAAAGTAGAGCTTAACCATACTGCAGACACTACAAAGCAAACTTTTTTTTTTTTTTTGGGGGGGGGGGGGGGGGAGGGGGGGAGGGGGGAATTCTAAATAAAATTTCAGGGAGAAAAAGGATAACCCCAGGGAAAACACCTTATAAAATTCTTGTCCATCAAAAGTATCCTTAGTGAAGCATGTTTAACTCACGATAAACTTAACAAGAGAGGATTTCAGCTGGCGAACAGATGCTATCTTTATTTTGAACAATAGAGAAACTGTCAAGCATCAGTTTCTACACTGCCCAGTTGCCACTGATCTGTGGAGTATTTTCTACTGTATTTTTGGTTTGAAGTGAGTCATGCCACAGAATATGAGAGAGGCACAGACGAGTTGGAGCTTGTGGAGAGTTGATAAAACCATCATAAAAATTCCGGCTGATCCCTGCAGTCATCTTTTGGAGCATATGGAATGAGAGGAATAGGAGATGCTTTGACGGAACCTCAACTCAAAACCACTTTCCCAAAGCTAAATGTTTACACAATCTTTTTTGCTAGACTAAGTTAGCTACTGTAATTAGCCCTGATCAATTTTTGGACTTTGTTAGTTCCCTTATCTTAGATTGACACTGTTAAAGGGACTAACAGCTCTTTATTTTGTATTTATATACCTGTAAGTATGCATCTTCTTGATGGCCTTTTGTGAATGAGATACCTTACTTCATCAAAAAAAAAAAAAAGTATCCTTATTGCCAAGTATTTTGTGAAACACAAGAATGTCTAAGGAGTTGAACTGAACCATACTGATTCCTATCATAGATGATACAACAGTCAAACATGGAACTTAACACCCTTTCCTCTCTAAATCTCATATCCCAAAAACTCTACCACCTGTGTCCCCAGTATTTGATGAATTATCGCCTCCTTTTGGCATGAGACCCGGTATATGCTCGAGAATTCATCGTTCGAAAAGATATCCCCGCACCACTTGTGTCCCCAAAAACCGACTCTCCACCCATCTCCTACTTACAAAGATTATTTAGGCATTGAATTCTACCTTAAACCTTCATGATATTCCTCCATAAGCCACATCCAAAAGGCATAGTGACATCATTTGTTCTCCATAGCGCTATATTTGTCAATTATCACCAGTCCAAAAAGCATGTACCTCCAACCCAAATCTCTCCATATTTATCAATTATCACCTCTCTAAAAAGTATGTACCTCTACCTCAAATCTCCATAATCCTTTGTCCAACAAAGCTAGGTCTTTAACTCCAAGACCTCCCTACTTTTAAAGAGATGTGATAGTGTCCCACCGCACTAAGTGGAACTTTCTTTGCCCATCCGTCAAATCCCAGAGAAAATTCCTTTGAAACCTTTTTCGACTTTCTTGTGACTGAAGTTGGAGCATGGAACAAAGACATGTGCTAAGTGGGTATACTCGATAAAGTGCTCTTAATAAGCACGTCCTTCCCACCTTTGAACATGTATCTCTTCTGCCACCCTGCACTGCAAGTCTCTTACTTCCCATACCAGAAATCTAATTTCTCAAGTTCGACAGTTCCTATACTTCCCATACCAGAAGTCAGCCCTTAGGCCAACTCCAATCCTCCTCTTCAAGTCTATATCGAACATTCTCGTACTCGTACCAACACCAATGATGATTCTTCTCATGATACGGGTTCAGTGTTAGCTCCCAATATCTCATCTCCTAGTTTTCCATTCATGCTTACACAGTGACTCCACCATTGAACTCGCTAAGGTAATTACCCGAAATCAACATCCTGTTTATAATTTCTTGAGTTATCATCTATTATCCCCATTATATTGTACCTTTTTCCCACTTTGTTTATGTTCTTATACTTAAGAATGTTAAAGAAGCATTGGGACATTTTTTTATCTATGTTTTATTGACACCCAATTTTTATACATTCCAGAACCTCGTGGTGCTCCAAAAAGCAAGAAGGGATAAGAGGTTATTCCTTAAGTGTGCAAAATCCTTCTCTGTTCAATCAAAAGCTCTCATATTTCTCTCTCCATGTGATCCACATAAGTGCGAGAGGAGCAAAATCCAATGCGCTACTTCTTCTCTTCCAACTTCTAAAATCCAGCTAAATCTTATTTCTTTTTTTTTTTTGAAATTTGGTAATGTACAGCTAAATATTATTTCTTTACGTGTCCCACATCACCAACTCAATTCTAAACCATCTCAGAATTTCCTCCACAAGCAAGATGCTACCAACAATGTAAGAGGAGGTGATTCAGATCTTCTCCTGAATTTTTACACATGAAACACCAATTGATACAAGTAATCTTCCTCTACCTCAAATTCTTTGCCGTCACGATCACCCAATTTGCAGCTAACCAAGCGAAAAACACACCTTCCTCAACACCCTAGGGATCCATATTGAGATATGTGAAAAATCTAACTCATCTCTAATCAAAAATGTCTCATAATAGGACTTGAAAGAAAAGACATTATTCCCGCCCCTCATCCTCATACATCATGGCTATCTGGTGTTGTTCTTCGATTGTGAAGCAATTCAACCAAACCTTAAAATTCTGCAAACTCCCGTCTTGCAAGTTCCTAAACCTCAAATCCAATTCACTTCCCCCTCTTGCAAACTCCATAAGGGTTGAACTGACATCTCCTTTTGACATGAGATTTTTATAAATGTTTGCAAATGTGATTCTCAAGAAATGATAGAAGAAATGAATGCTCTGAGGGTCAATAATACTTGAAATTGATTCAATATTGTTGGATTTTATTGGGTCTATAGTGTAAATGTAGGTCCTGATGGCAAGATTGATTGATTGAAAGCTTGCCTTGTTCCCGAAAGGATATACTTAGATTTATCGCCTTGATTACGGTGACACATTCTCTCCCGTTGCCAAAACTGCCTTTGCCGACTACTTATCTTCTTAGCAGCAATGCATCAATGCCTTTTTGCATGGTAAGTATATATGGAGCAACCATCAAAGTTTGTTGCTCGCGATCACTTTTGTGGTTTAAAATAGTCTCAATAGCATAGTTTGGGAGATTCAGTCTGGTGAGACAGCAATTTGGGATGTCTCGTAGTGGAAAAAATTACAAATCATTCTGTTTTTTATCGACATGATGGTCCAGATAAATGTATCTACTTGGTAGTCTATGTTGATGACATTGTCATTATAGATAATGATCAAGATGGAATTTTTCTGCTATAGCAAATTTGTCCAACCACTACTAGACCAAGAATTTGGGGAAGTTAAAGTACTTTTGAAGGATCAAAGAAGCACCCAATCCAAAACCGATATTTCAATCTCACAGAGTATGCTTTGAATATACTAAGGGACAGGCATGACAGTTTGCTAACCTATTGATACCACCAAGGATCCTAATGTCAAACTTGGTCCTGATCAGGGAAGCTTTTGGAAGATCGTGGCAGATACTTAAGATTGATCAGATAACTGAATAACCTCACAATTACATGACCAAATATTTCATCCGCAGTGTCATTAGTCAGTTTCTCTGATCCCTGTGTAAAGGTCATTGGGTTGTAGTAATTTGTATCCTCAATCTGCCAAAGGAGCTCCAAGACAAGAATTGTTACATAAAGACAAGCGTCACTTCGCCATTGTTGGATATTCTGATGTGTATTGGAAGGTTCTCCATCAGATAGACATCTCACTTCTGGATATTGTTGGAAAAGTTAAAAGGCAAGACGCTGTCACCAGATCTAGTGCATAAAAGTTACGGATCTTACTACTTGTGAGCTTATTTAGTTAAAACAACTGCTCCATGAGTTAATGTATAGAAGTCAAATAGATGAAGCTAATATGCGACAACCAAGTCGCTCTTCCCATTGCATCAAATCCTATTTTCTCCTTGAAAGGACCAAACATACAGAAGTGGACTGTCATTTTATTAGATATAAGATTGAATCCGAATGCATAGCCACCAATGTTGTTAGCTCGAATGATCATTTGGCAGAGTGTCTTACTAAATCCCTCAGAGGACCTCAGATTGAATATGTTTGGAGCTTATATATGTACACCCTAGCTATAGGGTTAGTGTTAAGATGTTTTATGATTGGAACTAATTCAGGATAATTTGATCTGGATTTAGGGATTTAACTAAGGGATTTGATTAGGAATTTATTCTGTAATTATAAACTTACCAAATTGTATACATTGTAATTCCTATAAATTTCCAACCAAGCTTGAGGGAATAATCAAGCTTCTCTCTCACATTACCCCTTCTCTTTCTCTTAAAGTAACCCTGAGAAGAGGGTGAACATGCATTCAAAGAATTTTGAACAATTGCATCCCATTGCTACAACAGTAGTGACACCTTAAGATCCATCCCATTGCTTCAGTAATCAAAATGAAGTTAATTTGACTGGTATTATCAAAATTAAAAATAAACATGTAGAAGTATTAGGTCAAATAAATTTAAGAGAAGAAGTCCAACTAAATATGAGCCTTTGACAATAATCAAAAGCATTTGATGAAGGAAATTTGCGTAAGACGAGTGTTAACCTCTATTTGTTGAAGTTTTGCCTCAAAAAGTTTTTTCCGGTCTTCTTCCTGATGACAAAAAAAAGGTAAACATAAATTAATTTTCCACTACTTAAAATGTTATGCTTTCTGAACATCAAAGATTTCTAATAATAAAGGCTGCAATACATCATTGCAATCAAATCAACAAAAGTTGTGTGCTTCATACCTTAAGAGACCTTCCATCAACAACAGGATGAGCTAAAATGAAGACTCTATCAATAAGAACAATGACAGGCTCCTTGCCAAGACTTTTCCAAG
The DNA here is from genome assembly GCA_035772735.1 of Datura wrightii. Taxonomy (NCBI): domain Eukaryota; kingdom Viridiplantae; phylum Streptophyta; class Magnoliopsida; order Solanales; family Solanaceae; genus Datura; species Datura wrightii. Next base: position 199,356,994 of record JASDFA010000018.1, on the reverse strand, counting down.
GAACCTGTATTCAGACAGAGAAGTGATATTAGAAAGCAAAACACATGACACTGTCGAGGAAAAAAGTGAGAGTTATGAAAGCAAAATGATCCACGCGCCTAATCTCTAAATGCTTTGGTACCAATTTGGTGTCCGTAAATGGTATATACCGTTAACTTATCAAAAAGGTAAAACAACATAAGGCAAAAAGTTATACCAACTTTTGATATATGATGTTAAGGTTTCCACATTGGTTGGGAGAGTGGATTGTTATTCTCTTACTTGTATAGTTTTGAGCAATCCTCACCCACGAGCTAGCTTTTGGCATTGAGTTAGGCCTAAGGTCCATGTTATATTGGTCATGCTCCAAATGTCCAACTGTGAGCATGTCCGACGAGTGTTAAGTGTCCCACACTGATTGGGAATAGTTTGTTATGTCCTTATATGGTCTTGACCATGAGTAATCCTCACCCCATGAGCGAACACTTTTTTTAGAGCGGTGACAGTAACATTACTATTAAAAAACTTTCAGCACCCCACGAGCCAACTTTTATGGTTGAATTAAACCCAAGCTCCATTTACTTTAACATATCAAAATGATATAAGGTGATTTTGTAGTCCTAATACCTGAACATAAACTAATAAATTCCCACCGAATTTTGTATTGACAGAAAAGATCAGAAACCCCTCAAAACAAGCACAAAATAAGGACCTCAGTGAGCACATCATCATTGTAATTAAAAAGAATTAGTATAACCACAATTAAAGTAAACTTGTGACAAGTTTATACTTTTTTTTTTATCAGGTAAAGGTACATCATTCATAAACAAGGTCAAAACTATGACCATTTACAAGAGTAACACCAAAAAGTAGAGAATCTACAAAAATACATGATTCTCTACAAAGTCAGCCCATTCTTCTATACAACAAGGCACTTTGTGATTACACCAAAAGAAAATAAGGGACCGAAGAGTACTCCTGAGTTTGGTAAAACTCGACTCTAGCCCCTCAAAAGCTCTCCTATTTCTCTCTCTCCAGACAACCCACATTAGGGCAAGAGGAATCAAGTTTCAGGCTCTACGTCTTGACAAGTTTATACTTGAGTAACTACAACAGCTATAACAAGTAAAGCAGCAACAAACAGAACCTATAAGAAGCATGCATGAGAACTATAAACCACAAAAATATTTTTTTATCAAGAATAAACCACGAAAATCATAGAGGAGGTATTAAGTAAATAATTTTAAACAAGGATGATTGAAAGTGACCAAAAAGTATCTGTGAGGAAAACAATTATCAAAATACCTTAAGAGTTATGGTTCCAACAAAACCAGCTTTGACAGTAACTGGTAGTTTCAGCGAATTCAAAGCCTCCGCCTTCAGTTTCAAGTCCTTGAGAACCACATCGCCTATAAAAGAATGAAAGATTGTAACGGGGATACCAGTACAAATTTAGGACGTGAAACCCCTTTTTGTTTTGACAGATGAAGGTGAATTTATTCATTATGTAGCAGGCAACCAAAAAATTCGGAAAAGCGCAATAAGGATCCTATAATCAAATAATATAAAATGTACTTTTCATGGAAGGCTCAAAAAATGTTTTAGCAGTTGCCATTTCCACTTGCAGTTTGTTTTTTCAGTTTTAAAAAGGAAATTTATGTGCATCAAGAAGAAGGGAACGAGGAAAATACTAGATACTCCTAAAGTAGACAAAAATACAGCACTTAAACACTAAAAGATCAGTCAAATGGCTATTCTGAGAGAGCCTATAACATTATGCAGCAAAGAGGACAGGATCACACTCTATCCCATATACGGTATTCTATAAAAACTTACCTTCTGGATGAAGTTGATAATCTGTTAATATTTCATATCGATGAGATGAAATGTATATAAAAATTACATAATCTTACAAAATGACGAACTATCCACTAAGAGTGACCAGTTGCTAAACCGGATTGAGATATCGCACGTGGTCTAAATGTAAAAACTAAAAAATTTCACTATTGTTCATAAAAGTATTTCCAACTCCTTCATACACTCTTCCACTTTTTTCTTGGATAAGGTAAATAATTTATTATAAATGGGTAAATCTGCTGTATACAAGTAGTATATCAAAAAGTAGAGAACCTACAACATAATATGTACAAACGACACCTAATCTTCTGTACAAATAGGAATCTCATGCATGCACCAGAAAAAGAAAGTAGAAATGAGAGGCTGTTCCCCAAATGTACAAGGTTGTTCTCTATTCTTACAAATCTCTCATATTTCTCTCGTTCCACAGTCCACACAACCACATGAGTGCTAACAGTGCGACATCCCACGCTTTTCGACTTCTCTTCTTTCTCCTAAGTGTCCAACTGGAGAGAGACTCATTCATGAACTCTTCTACTATCTAAAATGAATGCATTTATGGGTACATATTCAACAAGAGTAAGTATCTTGCATAGATTTTTGCTATTTGTTAAAATATCAAGTGAATGTGTGTCTAGATTGGCACATGTCCACATTTATTTTACTTGAATAATTTTAATTTATCTTTTAGAATGTAACAGTATCATAAATGTAGCACAAAAGACTGTTGCTATGTCAACTTTATAGCTTACATGAAAACCACAAGTGAAATCACTCCCCCAGATCCTGCTACAGGGATTCTATAATGTCTAACATTGAGTCAACATCCTGTACAAAATCTTCTTTACACCAAAAGTGAAACAAAAAAAAAAAGTCAATTCATCTTATTTTCTGTATGGAATTGCTGATTCTTCTACAGAGTGGTGGGTAGATCTACTATATTGTATGGGGTGGAGTGTTGGTCTGTCAAGAACTCCATGTTCAGAAGATAAAAGTTGTGGAAACGAGGATGTTGAGATGGATGTTTGGCCATACTAGTAGAGATAGGATTAGAAACGAGGATATACAGAACAAGGTGGGAATGGCCTTTGTAGAGGACAAAAATTAGCACTATGGAAATCACAATATATCTCCATGGGAGGAAGACTCACTTTGATCAACTCAATTTTAGATGCATTGCCAACATATGAGATGTCCTTATTTCCTATCACTAGCAAAGTAATCATGGCCCTGGATACCCTAAGGAGAAACTTTTTATGGCAAGGAAATAAAATAGGCAAAGGTTTCAAATTGGTGAAGTGGGAAACAGTCCAACAAAGTAGAGGGCAGGGAGGTTTGGGGGTCAAGAATTTAAAGCTGCTGAATAAAAGTCTCCTCGTGAAATGGCTATGGGGATATAACCAGGAAAACTAGGCTTTGTGGAAAGAGGTGATCCAACACACATATGGACATGCTGAACAATGGTGCACAAATATGGAAATAGATACTTATGGAGTGGGGGTATGGAGAACAAGTAGAGCTCTCTTGTGGGCTATGAAGGCAGATTCAAATTACAAGGTGGGTAGAGGCAACAAGATCCTATTCTGGAAGGAGAATTGGATTGGACAAGGGTCATTGCAGGTTCTGTTCCCTAGATTATTTACAATATGCACCAATCCTGAAGCCCAAATAGGAGAGATGTGGTCCCCTCAAGGATGGTATCTAAACTTCAAAAGAATGCTAAATGATTGGGAAATAGCAAGGGTAGCAGAGCTGTTTACAACAATTGGGGCCTTCCAAGGAACTACTATGGAATCAGATAGAATGATATTGAGACATCATCGGGATGGACTGTTCTCAGTGAATATACAATATAAAAAGGGGCTGATGAAGCTGCAGGGAGGACACCAAGGCACTGGAAGTATGTATGGAAAAGTGTGGCACCAACCAAGATGAAATGTTTCATCTGGCTAACAATCAGAAGAGCTTGTTTGACCCATGAAGCACTTCAAAGAATGGGAATATACTTAGCTTCAAGATGCTCATTATGCAAGGAGGCCTTAGAGACAAACAACCACCTCTTCCTACATTGCAGAGTTAGAACACAAATATGGACACCATTTATTACTTTGGCTAGGGTGAACTGATCTATGCCAGAACATACTGCAGATCTACTAAGTTTTTGGATTAGGAGGGGAGTAGCAAGAGCCAAAAGAGATGGTGGAGGACAGTACCAGCTTGCATTTGGTGGAACATCTGGAAGGAAAGAAATGAAAGGATATTTGAAGGCAAAGAAAGCTCCATATAGAAGATCAAGTGGAGAGTCATCACTTCTTTAGGTTTTTGGTGTAAAGAGCAAAGTGTAGAAGAGGAAGTTCAATTAGTGGACTTTATAGAACTTCTGTAATTATCTCAGTAAATTGTAAATTTTTGGAGATGGCCAGCATAGCCCTTAATGCTGAAGAATACAAAGTTACCAATTATAAAAAATAAAAGATGAGGGAAGCGAGGTTGAAGTGGTTCGGACATGTAAAGAGGAGACACACAGATGCCCCAGTGCAAAGGTATGAGAGGTTAGCTTTGGTGGGTTTTAGTATAGGTACAGGTAGGCCGAAGAAGTATTGGAGAGAGGTGATTAAACAAGACATGGCGCAGCTTCAGCTTACCAACAACATGACCTTAGATAGGAGGTTATGGAGGGAACTAATTAGGGTAGAGGGTTAGTTGGTAGTTGTGCATTACCTAACTTCTCCTTTCATTTCAGTAGAAGTAGTATTACTCTTCCAGTTCTTGTCCTTCGATTTCTATTACCATATGTTTTTCTTGTTAGCCTACTATTTTGTCGTAGTTACTGTGTATTTTTTTACAGCATACTTTATCTTCTTTTTGAACTGAGGGTCTATCAAAGCAGCCTCTATACCTCCCAAGGTAGGGTTAAGATCTGCATACACTCTACCCTCCCGAGACATCACTTGTAGGATTACATGGAATATTTTGTTGTTGTTGAGTTGTTGATTCCTTCAAAATATCTGTTACTTTTTTCCTTCCATATGGTCCACCAGATACAAGCCGATATGGTCTACCACCACTTTTTTGTGCCCAATTAGTCCACTAAATAGGTTCCAACAGGCAAGTAATTCCTGTGTAGTCTTGGGTTGCAGTCTTGGGCCTAATACCTAACATCCCTTTCTTACTTAGAAATAATTGGCATAATATTCTAGTGACCTGACAATGTATGAACAGATGACTATTGCTCTCAAATTCCTTCCCACATAGATAACATCTAGAACACAGTTGCATTCCTCTGCTCTTTAATGTGTCTTGTGTTAGGTAGGCATTTCTCACCACTAACCACACAAAACAATACCTTAGGGGGTATATTCTGCCAGGCTACTTTCCAGCTCCATATACGATATTGTTATCCAGCTTGGACTAAAGAAGAAAGCACGGGGAACTAGGATCAAAAATTAGAGGGACTTTATATGAGATGCCTGAAGGAGAGCCTTGGCTTAACTAGTAAAGTTGTTGTCATGTGATCAGGAGCAGGAGGTCACGAGTTCGAGCTGTGGAAACAGTCTCTTGCAGGAATGCAGGGTAAGGCTGTGTACAATAGACACTTGTGGTACAACCCTTCTCCTGAACGGCTGAACCCGCGCATAGCGAGAGCTTAGTGCACCAGGATGTCCTTTTTTTGCCCTTTTATATGGGATGCCTCGGCATGGAGAAGAAGTTTCACTTGGTAAATTGGATATTGACACGACACCAAAGTGTCACCGTGGACATTTAAGGGATTTTATCAAGTGCTGCTTGGAAGTGGTTGTGGAGATTCCGAGCAAAGTAGAATGTTTTTTCGGAGGGAGGTGATTGCTTAAAAATATGGGATCTTGGAAGGGAAATGGAGAACTAAAAAGATTACTATTTTTTAAGGATATGGGCTTTGGCAGAATATTTTAAAAGAATAGAAAGAGTTAAATAAAATGTATGATTTAGTGTAGGTAATAGGAGTAGGTTAAGTTTTTTGGACATAGGTGATGTGGGAAAACAACATTTTGAGCATCACTTTTCCTAATATGTCAAGAATCTCACATCAAAAAAATGTCAGTCCAACGGGAACAAAAGCTACAAGGCAAAGAAGTTCATTGGGACTTTAGATTTAGGAGGTCACACAGTTCTAAAGTTTCATTGAGTTGGTTCATAAACAAGAAATTACACAAGCAAGTCATGATGCATGTAGATGGGAAGACGGGAGTAATGGCATTTTTTTGTTCAAGTATTTTTATGAGAAACTTGTGCACATTTTGGCGTCAGTTTTCCCACATTTATAGGTATGAATCCCTAGAGTGCCGAGAAAGGTCAACTCTTTCACTTGGCTAGCTATGAGGAGCCGAGGAGGTGATTTTGATGGCTGAGAATTTGAGGAAATGGAGAATTACATGTTTCACTTGGTGCTTCATGTGCAAATACTCAGGAGAAGACGTGAATCATCTCCTTCTACAATGCCAATTGGAGTCCAGCGCGTGGTGGGAAATACTGAGATGTTTTCATCTTCAGTGGGTGAAGTCATGCATAGTTAAAGAAGATGTGTTCAGTTGGATAGGGTGCAGTAAAGCTAAAGGATAAACCAGTGACCAGGGTGAAAGCGGGGTCAACCATTGTGGATGAATGGTACAATTGTGACATGAAAATTAGAAACACCTGCCTTTTAGACTAAATTTTCTCATCAAATCAATACACTATTTCTCATTAGAGAAGAAAAATCACCAGCCTTTCAGCTACAATCTAGTATAACGTGAATGAACAAATTGAATTGGAAATTCAAATACCAAACAGGAAACAGAAAATATGAATATACCTTGCCATACACTGATTCTCAAAGCCTCTGCCGACAATCCATGGACATATTCACCAAGATATCTTCGAAGCAAATGCAGAACCTACACCATGTACATAATATTGTTCAAAAGCTAATACAAAAGAAAAAGAAGAAAAAGAACTAACAGTCAATTAAACATGACAGCATACATACCTTTTCCCTTCATCTGTTAAATACAATTGACAAAAAAGTATTAAAAAAATTGATGAAGTAAGTGATTTCATTAAAGGCATCAAGTAGATTCAAGTAGTAAAAAAGATAGTAAGTACAAAAGAGAGTTTGCTAGTATTACTACAATGTGCCCTATACTAAAGATAAGGAACTAACAAAGTCCAAAAAGGTGCCAAGGGTGTTTAAAGGGAAAAGATTACGGCAGCTATATAAACATATAACACATTTAGCCTTGACAGTGTGGTTAGGAGTTGATATCTCATAAATTATTTGGTTTTGAACCCACTACATACTTATGGTTCTTACAGTTTAATGATCAATTGCTCTTCTTGTCAATAAATGAAGGTTAATATTTGCTCGGTCCGGTTTTATATTGCAGGATAGGGACTCTCCCTACTACTTATCTGGGTTACCTTTGAGGGCCTTGAATAAGGATATAAGTGTGTGGAATCCGGTTCTTCAAAGGGTTGAGAAGAGACTTGCGGATTGCCAGAAGAGGTATTTGTCCAAAGACGGGAGGGAAGTGCTTATTAAGAGCACCTTATCAAGCATCACACGTATTTCATGTCCTTGTTTCATGCTCCCACCAGTGTTACAGAAAAATTGGAAGGTCTTCAGAAGAAATTTTCTTTGGGATTTGACGGATGGGGTAAGGAAGTATCATTTGGTTCGACGGGAGACTGTGACAACTCCAAAGAGCTGAAAGGGTTGGGAGTAAAAGATTTGAGAGTCTTCAACAACGCTTTGTTAGTAAAATGGTTGTGGAGATTTGGGGTGGAGGTCCAATCCTGAGAGGGGTAATAGTAGATAAATATGAAGTGATGGAAGGAGGTTGGAGAACTAATGAGATCACGTTGGCTTTTGGGTGCGGAGTGTGGAGGAATATCGCGAAGGGATGGATAGATTATTTTTTAAAATGTCTCTTCCTGGGTAGGGGATAGGGTAGAGGAGAGAAGAAGAGTTAGTTTTTGGGAGATAAATGGTGTGGAACATGTTGCTAAAAGATGAGTTTTCGAGCATTTATAAGGTCTCGTGTCAAAGGGAGGCAGTAGTCCAACACATAAAGGGAACACAAAGGGAAGAAACATCTTGAAATTTGAGGTTCAAGAGGGATTTCAGGATTGGGAGGTGAATGAGTTTCAAAGGATGCTAGCTCTACTCCATCAGTATTGTGAACCCGCTGATAGATTCGATACTATGAGATGAAGTTTGGATAACAATTGTTGTTTTCTCAATCAAGTCCTCTTATCAGAAGCTTTTGGTGAGGCTGGAGGAGGCTTTTCCTATAAAGGCGATTTGGATTCTTAAGGTGTCTAGGATCATGTGCTTATTCACTTGGCTAGCTACTAAATGGGTGATTTTGATGGCGTAAAATCTTTGGAAAAGAAAGGTTGTTTGCATCGGCTGGTTTTACTTATGCAAGGAGGGGGGCGAAGAGGTAGATTAGCTCCTTCTACATTGCAGTTGCGCCACGAGACTGTGGTGGGATATGTTTGGTATGTCTTGGGCGATGTCGAGATCTACGAAGGACCTGTTGTTTTGCTAGAAAGCTGGTAGAAGCAGGAGAAAGTGCAGAGCTTGGGATGTTGTTCCTACGGCATTGATATGGATTGTCTGGAAAAAGAAACATGAGGGCTTTCGAAGGGGTAGAAGCGAGTTTTGGGCAGTTGAGGAGTAGTCTCTGGTCCCTTATTTATTTTTGGTGCACCCATGTAGTTCCGAGTCATATAGAGGATTGGGTGTCTTTTGTAGAGAACCTTATCTTTTTGTAATTTTACTTTTTGGTATATTTCTTGTATATGGCCGACTTTGGCCTAGTGTTTATGAAACCGTTTACCTGATTAAGAAAATGAAGGTTAATAACTCTCAAGTTGTAGTCTCAGGGAAAAACATCACCTATTGCTCAAACCTCTAGTAGCTATAAACTAACTCAGTGTTTATCAAAAGCGAAAAGCGCAAAAAAGCTCTAAGGTCCACTGGGGCTTTAAGAGCAAAACGCAAATAAAGCGTGGGCTTTAATGAGAAAAGGCCCAAATGGAGAAAACATACAAATATATTATATCTAGCCCAAGACTAATAGTTATAAGCATGAATAACAAATATATGATAAAGAAATTGAATTTTTTTTAGGAATATTTATGTTATGAAAGAGTACGAAAAAAAAAGATTTTTTCCTAATTTGATCGGATTAAAAAGAAACTTTGGGATTGCTGAATCACAGACAAAAAAAAGAAAAAATAAACATATAAAGCAATAGAGCCATCATAGTATTTTTTAACTCCTCCGAAAGGAAGGATGGCAATTTGATTATTTACCCATCTGAGTCTGATAGATTCTATTTTTCTCTTTCTTCAATAAGGGTGATTTCAGCATCACAAGATTAGGAAGTGAAAGAAGTAACAACCCAAATAACTCTAGAGCCATGGAAGATTTCTCAGATATTATTCAAGATTTGGAATTAGTGGACCTCCCTTTATTTGGGGGCTCTTTCACTTGGAGCAGAGGAGACAATCACGAAGAGGCTTCTAGAATTGACAGATTTCTTATCTCAACGGAATGGGATGAAAGTTTCTCCAATATCAGGGAATCGAAACTACCAAAGGTGGCTTCTGACTGTAGCCCGATCATGCTGCAATGTGAAGATTGGATCAGAAATAAATCTTACTTCAAATTTGAAAGCCGGTGACTGCAAGTCCAGGGATTTAAAGAAAGGATCAAAGACTGGTGGTCTTCTTTTGTGGTGGCTGGTAGGCCAGATTTCATTCTAGCTGCCAAACTAAAAATGCTCAAGGAGAAAATCAAGGAATGGAATCTGGAAAATTATGAGAATTTGGAAAGGAAAAAGACTGATATTCTAGATAGGATTGCCCATTTCGATAGCCTACAAGAAAACAGGAATCTATCAGATGATGAGTTAATTCAGAAAGCACATTTGGCTATGGAAGTAGAGGAAATGGCAAGACATGAAGAGGTGGCTTGGAGGCAAAGGTCCAGAATCCTTTGGTGGAAGCAGGGAGACAAGAACACTAAGTTCTTCCATAGAATGGCCAATGTGCATAGAAGATACAATACATTGATGAGCTTGTGATAGACGGAGTTTTTTGCACTGATCCTGAATTGATTAAGGGAGAAATCATCTCTTTTTATCAAAACCTTTACTCAGAGATAGAATCTAGGAGACCTCAATTCTCACTTGAGAACTCACAAAACATTTCTGGGGAAAAGCAAGGATGGTTACGGAGAGAGTTTGAAGAACAGGAGGTTTATGAATGCATAAAGATGTGTGAACTGGAGAAAGCACCTGGCCCTGATGGTTTCTCCATGGGATTTTTCAGGTTTGCTGGGATGTGATCAAGAATGATGTTATGGACACCATCCATAACTTCCACTCTCGAGCTCTTTTCGAAAAAAGCTTCAATGCCACCTATGTATTTCTGATCCCTAAGAAGAATGGTGTCAAGGAACTTAAGGACTTCAGACCCATCAGCTTGATAGGAAGCGTCTATAAGATCATTGCAAAATTGTTGGCAGAGAGACTAAAGAAGGTAGTTGATAAACTGGTAAGCAAGCATCAAATGGCTTTCATCCTAGGCAGACAAATAATGGATGCGGCCCTAATTGCAAATGAGTGTGTAGACTCCAAAATGCAAAGCAGGGAACCTGGTCTCTTATGTAAACTTGACATTCAGAAAGCTTTTGACCATGTAAATTGGGATTTCCTCCTTAATATCCTAAGGAACATGGGTTTCGGCACTAAATGGATTAGATGGATAAAGTTTTGCATCAACAATGTCAAGTTCTCCATTCTTGTAAATGGAAGCCCTGAAGGCTTTTTCCCTTCTCACAGGGGCTTGAGGCAAGGAGACCCTTTATCCCCTTTCTTTGTTCATAATTGCTATGGAGGGTCTTAATAATATGATGGAAAGGATTGCTTTCAATGGATGGATCAGGGGGTTTAAAGTGAAGAATAAGCAAGCAGACAACCTGACAATAACTCACTTGTTGTATGTTGATGATACACTGGTTTTCTGTGAGGCAAACATAGAAAATGTTCTGAACCTCAAAGTCATTATGATTATCTCTGGACTCCATGTACTAGGAGAAGAGCTTGATTTTTCCTGTGAATGAAGTGGCAGCCAGCCAAAGCCAGTTGCTTGCTAACATCCTGGGTTGTAAGGTAGGTTCACTCCCTACCAAATACCTTGGTTTGGCACTGGGAGCAAAGAACAAGGCCCTAGAAATCTGGAATGATGTTTTGGGCAAATGTGAGAAGAAGTTGACAACCTGGAAGGCTCAATATCTATCGCTTGGGGGAAGAACCACTTTGATCAATACAGTGCTGGATGCATTGCCCACCTATGTCATGTCCCTGTTCCCTATCCCTTCTAGAGTGGAAAAAAGGATGGACATTCTAAGGAGGTAGTTTTTATGGCAAGGAAATTCAGAGAAGAAGAGGTACAACCTAATGAAATGGAAAACAGTCATCATGAGCAAAAGGGATAGGTATGGGTGTCAGAAATTTGAGACTACACAACAAGAGCTTGCTGACAAAATGGCTATGAAGGTATGCCAGAGAAGATAATAGCTTATGGAAAGAGGTCATACATAAAAAGTATGGAGCACTTGGTCACTGATGCACCAAAACAGTAAACACTCCACACAGAGTAAGCTTATGGAAATCAATGAGGGTTCTTTGGGATGCCTTTGCAAATAACACTGAACTATGTCCAGGAAATGGTAGAAAAATTGCTTTTTGGAATGAGAGATGGGTTGGCCAGCAACCTTTAAAAGACAGTTTTCCAGAATTTCATAGACTGACTATGAATAATGATGCCTCTATTAGTGAAGTCAGAAATCAAAACGGATGGAATTTCAACTTCAGAAGAGGCCTAAATGATTGGGAAATGGAAAGAATGACCTCCTTTTTGCAGATTCTAGATGGGGTGGGTGCTCTTAATGATGAGGAAGATGTCTTGGTATGGAAGGGCAAGGGGACAAAGGTGTTCGCAGTAAAGGGTGCCTATGCTTTCTTTAGTAATGATGGTCATCATTCATGCTGGCCCTGGAAGCAGATCTGGAAGGCTAAAGCACCTGCAAAAGTGAACTGCTTCTCATGGTTGGTGGCTAGAAAGGCTTGCTTAACTCATGAAAATCTTCAGAGAAGGGGTTTACAGCTGGTGTCCATATGCTGCCTTTGCAATGCAACAACAGAAGATAACAACCACCTTTTTTTGCAGTGTGCATTTACTGGCCAGCTGTGGCAGTTTTTTCTGGCACTGGCAAACATTCAAATGGGTTATGCCAGAAAACACCTTTGAACTTTTGATAGCTTGGGACCAAGCTGGGTGGAATGTAAAGCAGAAGAAATGGTAGAGGGCAATCCCTTTGTGCATTTGGTGGACCATTTGGAGGGAAAGAAACAATAGATGTCTTGATAACAAGAGTAGTACTTTACAGAAAGTAAAGATGAATTGTATTCTGCACTTGCATTTTTGGTGTAAAGAATTTTGTATAGAGGATGCTGAAGCCATCCTAGACTTTTTGGAAGCTTTTTGAAGTGTGAATAGGCTTCTAGTTTTTCTTTGTACTTCCTTTTGCCAGTGCAATCTTTTATGCACTGATGAATACAATGTTACCATTCTCAAAAAAAAAAACAAATAACAACAGAAATTGAAGGACAAGAAACTAACGAAGCAATGCCACAACTACTAGTATGGACGGATAACAAGACAACACACTACTACCTGCTAACCTTCTACCCTAATGCGCGTCCTCCACAACCTTCTATCTAAGAACATGTCCTTGATAAGTTTAAATTGTGTCATGTCCTATCTAATCGCCTCTCCCCAATACTTCTTGGCCTAGGTCAATTTACTTTTTCTTATATTATATATGGGAGTTTTCCCACCATTAGTAAAATTATTTTCCTTCTTTCAAGATCTCCAATTTCTTGGAATGCTGCAACAGTCTCCGTCAACTCTCCTTTGGTTATACTCCAACACTATTGAAAGAACATTAAGTAATCCATTTGATGTTAAGGCCTTGTCTCCTGCACAACTCTCTATCACTTCATGCACCTTATTCTCTCCTATAGTCCTTTCCAACCATTTCCTCATTTTTTTCTCCTATCCAGTTAAACTCTATCTCCTCCCCCCTCCGCCTAAGCATTTAGGCCTCCAACTAATGTTTTCTTTAAACAAATACTCATAAAATCCCAACATTGCACCTCTAACTTCCTCCTACACCAATACCTCATTCACTTCTAAGGAATTAAAGTCGCTCTTCCTTTTACTCGATACAGCTACTATGTGGAAAAAACTTTCTATTAGCATTTCATCCTTCAACCATAATCCCCTCATACTTGAGCGCCATCTCGCTCTTCTGGAGGATCTAGAAGTCAAGGTAGAAGGTAGGTAGGTACTTGAGCGTCGTCTCGCTATCTTGTGTAAGCTTGGTGGTTGTTTGGCACACCTACGTGTTTCTCCTTTCATACCAGTGGTATTCTCATTATTCTTGTAGTTTCTTATCCTCTGATTTCTGTTACTACCCCTTGATTCTGGTGCTTCAGTTATCGCATTATTGTGTTTATAGCTATTGTTCCTTTTTGGTTGTTGATAAATGTCATGTAAGGCTTTCCCTATTATTTGTTGTGTCTAGTTTACTTTTGTATTTTCTTTTCATACTGCTTTGTTATGCGTTACCTGAGACAAGGGTCTTTCGAAAATAGTTTCTCTACCTCCCGAAGTAGGGGTAAGGTTTTCGTACAATGTACCCTCCCTAGACCCCACCTATGGGATTTTACTGGGTATGTTGTTGTTGTAACAATAATGCCCTCATAGTTTTGCCTACAATTAGTCTCTTATGCAACCACCAACGAGGCCAACTCTCTATTCATGTCCTCCTTCCTAGCTCTCTCTCTCTTTCTTCTAACACCCGCATCCCTTCAACTCGCTCCACCTCACACAACTCATTCACTATTATTTTTGCACCTGCTTTTCCACTTGCCAAAAAATCATATTACTTGTAGATATTATTGATCATCACATAAATACTAAAATCCCTACAAAGACGTGGCTTTTACTTTGAACAGTATCTCAATTCCTTTTTTTCTCTTTATTAAAAGTAAATAAAGGAGCCCAACACTTTCTAGAATTGATTTTAAAACCATCCTCAAATATTATATGCAACAAGCACTATAATTGAATTTCCTTTTAGTTCGGACTGATTATTTACATACCAACATTGTTATTGTACACTTAGTTTTAAATTTTTACTAACTTCAGTATTACTACCCACAGAAATGGTTTTTCATTCTTTATAAAAATTAATACCATATAGTTTGTGTGACACACTAAGATGATATACCCACAGAAATGGTTTTACATTTTTTATAAAATGAATACCATAGGAATAGTTTGTGTGACACACTAAGATGATACCACCCAATTTCAAAGCTTACTTCTTTCTCATTTTTGCAAATATTTTTTTACATGGTTTGCCGTCTTCTAGCTTTTTATCTCTTTTATGGCTCTTGTTTTAGGTGAAGGCTCTTTCATGGCTCTTGTTTTGGGTCAAGTGTTGTGTCAAGAGATAGCTTTTCTCTTTAGTGTCACATCAACTGTATGTTGTTTCGACAATGCATCAAGAAGTGGTATTTCCTTTGTATTTCAATCCGAATAGCAACTTATATTTCTTTTTCCAATATATCAAAAAGCATTGTACTTGAGTTCTCAATAGTAGTAAACTAAAGAAGCATATCACACAACAGCTATAGTAGTCCACTGACTGGCACTAAAAAACTCCACTACTTCCAATGCTTACTCAAAAAATAGGCTGAAACTAATTCACCTTGATTTCCAAATTTTAATCATAGAAAAACTAGAACTTTAAAAACAATTCAATTAACAAGGAATAAATACAGTACAAACTTTGAACAATTTAAACAACACACACAGAGACACACCAAAAAAAAAAAACGCAGTGAGGTGTAAACTTAGAAGCATATAACAAAATAGCTATAAGGAAATAGTAGTCCACCCACTGGCATTTAAAAAAAATCCACCACTTCTAAAGCATACTCCGAAAATTGGCTGGAACTAATTCACCTCATGATTTCCGAATTTTTACATCAATTAAAAACTATAACTTCAAAAAAAAAAAACAATTCAATTAACGAGGAATAAATACAGTACAAACTTTGAACAATTCATAACACACACAAAAAAATAAAAGTGAGAATGAGTGTTTGTTTACATGTGCTTCGAACATGATGATGAATCAGTGGCGATCTTTCACAGCGGCAGGAATCGAACGCCGAGATAATAATTAGCGGCGATCACCGCTCAATGCAAGATGTTCATTAGTGATGAAACCCTAGAACTTTCTCCAATGCAGAGAGAGAGAAAGATCGAAGCTTTGGAATGTAAAAACAAGGAGTTTTTGGAGTACTTGGTATTCTTGAAGGGAGAGAAGTGAGAATTAGGAAAATGGCGAAATAGGTTGATGAAAAGTATATGTGTGTACATAAGAAAGAAAAAAAAAACGCATAAGCTGTCATTTCCTAATACTGTGCATTGCAGGCCGTGCGGTTTTTTCTGTTAAACGGGTCGGGTCAAACAACGTGTCAGGTCAAGTCGGGTTATAGTTTTGGGCTTTGGGTGATTTTGTAATTTCCAAATCTTAAAAGGTTTGCTTCGTAACAATTGAAAATCTTGAGGATTTGACCTTTCTTTTTTAGCATATTACAACAAACCCAATTTTTTGGTTGGATTGTGTTTATTATTGATTTCAGCAATTTTATCAAAAACATATATAGTGATTTAGTAATTTATAAAATCGATTCTATCGATTGATATTTGTTAGCTATTTTTAATCTGCTCGTTCAAAGGTTTTAAATATGTTTTGAGTATTTTTATTTAACTATTCATTTGTTTTGAATAAGTACAATTGATATCTGGTATTTGTTGTTAGTGATAGATGATAAATATTTCTTGAAATTAATTAATATACATGGATATATATCCCATCTATATGTCTCTCTTCCTGTCATTTTGTCATTCAATTTGGAATACTTACGTAAATTAATTTGAATATCGATTATAAAAAATAATAACAAGTATAAATTGTTCATGTCTTGTATGAATTTAAAATCATTAGTATGTCTAATTAAAATGCATGTGAATATGTTATCTTTTATTATTATCCAACTTTTTTTTTTGGTAATAATTATGAAATATTATTATAAGATAAAAAATTTATATATCTAAAGAGTACCTAGTGCCATGACCACCTTCCAAGGCCTCAAAATGAATAATGTATAATCATTGTATAAACTTCTCAAACTTCTATATTTTATTTGATTTTCTAGTAGTTTGTTTCAAATTTTTAGAAGGTTAAAAATATTTATATTAATAAAATGAGGTGTTTGGCTAAATTTTTGAAAAAAAATAAGTGTATTGGGGTAGCACAAGTTATCTTTCAGAAGATAAAAGAAATTATTTTCCAAAAATATTTCTTTGAAAAGCACTTTTGAGAAAAATGCAATTAAAAATACTTTTAAAAAGTTTGGCCAAACACCAATTGCGGCAGAAAAATTTCATAAAAAAATAGCGTTTGATTGAAAGGTAAGAAAATAATTTATTTTTATGTGAACACTTAAATGCATGCGTTATGTGTATATTTCATGTTAATTATTACAAAATTTGTATTACTTCACTATTAACAAATTAACATTTAATATAAATATTAGCATTACGAAGACGCATTGTAATACAAAGTTGTATAATAGAATAGAACATATAGTATAAGTTTATTAGTTTAATATGCACTTGTGGAATCGTATAATGAGTTATTACTGATTTATTTTGACACTAATAGATTGATATTATATCACTAACGCATTTATTTATTTGTAATTGGTCATCCAAACTAATTAAGAAAGACTCATCGAAATTAATTGTCACGCCCCACCTTGGGAGGCATGACTGCACTTGGTGCCCTACTAGGACCTGGACTACTGGAACAACTGAGCCTGAGCACTTCTGGTGCCGGGCTGGCTCTAACTCTGGATTCAAGAAAACAACGGGCTATATAACGGTTGTAAATACAGCCTCCGGCCGACAAGTCCTATAGCCACCTGTAAGGATAAACAGCTAACCAGAACAACCAACTATAAGGAGTCCTATACGGGCCGACAAGACCACCATGATGTCTAGTTATAACTACAAAATGAGATCTGACGCTAAACTGATTTGTGACCGACAAGGTCACCAGCTAACAACTGAACAAGGTTGTTATACCCCGTAGGATTCCCGGCACCTAGATGGCCTATTCGCACGTTGATTAAGCATATTTGAAAGCCATACGTGCTAGAGAAAGGCCCGGAAAAAAGATCGGACGCGAAACCTGTCGAACCATCGCAGAAGGAGCCGAGGCAGAGCCCCTCCGCGATGGCAGCGTGTCACGGAGGTGAGGCCTCCGTGTTGGCTCCGTGACACGTTGGCCTTGTCCAGGCCCAAGTATATAAAGCCCCACTTCGGTTTTAAATCATTTTAAACTTATAATTTCCAGTGAAACAGAGATGAAACAGCAGAGAAGAGAAAAGAACGAAGGGGGTAATATAATTTTCGTCCGATTACGCTGCAAAACGTTGTCCAAACTCAAATTAACCTCAGATACCGAGGTATTTAGCAGCAGAGAGCATTCCTACGGATTTAGTTTCGCGAAATACGGCCGACGAATCGTCGAGCTACTGAGCTAAGGTAAGTGGAATTGCTCCAAACTAGTGTCTATGTGTTCCTAGTTGTGAAATGAATATTCCTCCCTTCTGGACTTCTGGAAAATAGCGAGTTTTTGACCGTCTTTCGATAAGCCTAAGTTTAGGCTATAAATTATATTGAAAGTGACGTTGCTCTTTAAAATAAAGTTGTATTTAGTATTAATTGACATATTTATGAATGCAGTTGGGAGAAAATAGTTGAAGTACCAGCCGAGCCTCGTCCGACAGACGGATAGTTCGAGGATAAGGTATGTAAAGCTAATTTCCTCGGCAAGTTAATAAAACTCGGTATAGTAAAGTAATTTAAAGGCCAGTAGAATATTCAGAAGTCATGTGTTGTGTTTGTTACGAATGTTGGTACGATATTAGAAGCATCATGATATAATTAGCGCGAAACTTACTAGCACGATATAGTTTCTAATATAAGTGTTAGGAACTGCACAGCATGCTCAGTATGTGATGTAATGCAGAATGTTAGGACATTATCGTATTCAGTTGAAACCCAAGAAAACAATGTAATATCTGTAAGACATCTCAAAAGCAGAATGATAGGTTAAAATGAAGTTTAGAAAGCATGTCAGAAATAGTAAATCATGTTATTACAGAAACTCAGTATACAGCACAGTATGGCAGAAGATTATGGTTATCCATATATATTATTATCAGTCTCAGCATGTATTAAGTACGTATACATTACTATTACTAGTTCAGCATATCGTATGTACAAATACTTTACTACTATTAGCTTCAGTATATGGGATATGCAGATAGCATTACTAGTTGAGACCACTGTATTGTCTTGGGTTGGATTACCTAGCATCCATGACCGCCCCAGGGTTGATAGCTGTATCGACTCGTCCACCAGAGGACGAGGATACGTCGCTCTACGGAGTGGCATGCCGTCCCACAGGGGACGAAGATGGGATGCCAGTTTCCCCATATTGTGCCTTGATCGGTCCTTACACACCCCTGTCGAGCGGATACGCCCGGGTGTTGATTCAGGAGTTCTCCGGATTCAGGTACAGTTATAGTCAGGGGCTCAGCGAGCCCAAGTGCATACCCAGGGGACCGGCAGGATGCTTACAGCTATTATAGGAGATGGGATGACCGAGGTAGGGGTATAGATTTTGTGCTGGTTGTACCCCCCGACTTATGGGGGCCGGGTAAGGTTTGTGTGTGCTATGTTATGTTGTGTTATGTTATGCCATGTTACTTTAGATACGAGTAGAACAACAGTAGAACGATACATGTCCAGGTACGACTCCTACTCCTTCCAGTATAGTTAAGAGTAGGTATAGTTTCACATTATCAGACAGTTAATCTATTCCTTTCTAATTCAGTTTCATCAGTTGTATTGTTGTTTATAGATATTTCTTTCAGTTATTGCTTCACATACTCAGTACCAGCGGTACTGACGCCCAGTGGGGCGCTGCATTACTTGCCTGCAGGTACTCATAGACGAGGGGTCGATACCTCGTGATTCCAGTCAGCTCACAGGGTCATCAGCTCCAATCATCCGGAGCTAGATAGCTAGAGGTTTACCCCTTTTCTTTTGTTGTACAGTATGGGTAGGTCGGGGCCCTGTCCCGATCATTTCTATTGTTATTCCCAGAGGCTTGCAGTCTGTATATATTTCCCTGTGGTCAGTTGAGCCGGTCGCGTGAGGCCGTGCAGTTGTATAGCTGTTAGTACTTTTATTTCTTTTATGTTGGTCGTGTGGGGCCATAGCTTGACAGTAGTGGTGACCTTGCCGGTCACGTAGCTTTCCAGTATTTCATTGTTGAGTTGCAGATAACTAGACAGCATGGTGGCCTTGTCGGCCCGCATAGGTTTCCCTATATTGAATGTGTTCTGGCTAGCTGATAGTGCAGGTACAGGTGGCTATAGGTCAGTTGGCCGGAGGCTGTGTTTACAACCATTATATAGCCGGTTTGTTTCTTGAAATAGAGCTCAGGGCCAGCCAAAGCTCCAGACGTACATAGGCTGAACCATCTAGCAGTCGAGAGCCTAGCAGGCACCAGGTGCCCGTCATGCCCTCCAAGGCAGGGTGTGACAAAGGCCCTATGCGGCCATTACATACAACTAACCACAGGGAATATAATACAATCTGCAAGCCTCTAGGAATAATAAGATGGTCGGGACAGGACCACGGCCTACCCATACTATACAATCAAAAAGAAAGTACACCTCTGTTTTCCAGGCTCCCGATGAAAGGAGCTGAAGGCTCTGAACGCTGACTGGAACTACGAGGGATCTGCTTCTCGTCTATGTGTACCTGCAAGCAAGTAATGCAGCGTCCCAAAACGGGCCTCAGTATCACTGGTACTGAGTATGCAAAGCAACAACTGAAAATAACTGAAAGTAAATAATGGCTGATAGTAACTGGAGCAATAAGGAAGATAGACTGAAACTGACTGGAATAGTGGGTTCATGACCAACCTTAACTATTTTGAAAAGAGTAGGAGTCGTACCTGGTAACGTGGCGTCCTACTGTCTATCTAACCATAACTAAAATAACATGACATAACATAACACAACATAAACCTTACCTGGCCCCGATAAGCCGGAAGGTACAATCATCACAATCTATTTACCCCTACCCAGGTCATACAACATCACCTAGTAACTATAAGCAACCTGCTGATCCCCTGGGTATGCAACTTGGGCCCGCTGGGCCCTGACTATAACTGTACCTGAGTCCAGAGGACTCCTGAAATCAACACCCCGGGCGCAAGCGCTCGACGGGAGTGTATAAAAGCCGACCAAGGCAAAATATGGGAAAACTGGCATCCCATCTTCGTCCCTAGCGGACGGCATGCCACTCCGTAGAGAGACGTATCCTTGCCCTCTAACGGACGAGTCGATACAACTATTAACCCTGGGGTGGTCACAGAAGCTAGGTAATCCAGCCCAAAATAATACAATCAAGTCTCAATTGATAGCAATGACTGCATATAATACATAATGAATCTGATAATAATAATATAATCTCTGACATGTTGCACTGAATCTCATACTAAAGCATGATATAACATTTCTGAAATAATCTGCTGGGACTTATGCTATTTTACTAAGTTTCATGGTAAACACGATATAATATTTCTGACAAACTTTACTAAATTTCATACTGAGTACGCTATACTATTTCTGAAATACTCTACTAGAATATATATTGTTTTACTATACTGGGACAACTAACTTGCCGAAAGAAACTGGCTTTACATACCTCGACTGCCGGCTTTCTGATTAACTGGCGTAGCTCGGCTAATATTCACCTATTCTCCCCAACTGTTATCATATTCATGAAGGAATAAAATTAACTTCATTATTATACTAGAGAAAAACAATACTATATATATAACTTACTGACTATTCTTCGACTTATCGAAGAATGGTCGAAAGCTCGTAATTTCTCAGAAGTCTAGAAGGGAGAAATACTCACTTTAAGCCTGGGAGTGTATTAACACTAGTTTGGAGCAATTCCAATCACTTTGACTCGGTGGGTCGACGCTTCGCCGGGCGAATTTCATGAAACTAACTCTGTAGGAACGCTCCCTGCAGCTTTATACTTCGGTATCCAAAGTTAATTTGAGTTTGGACTGCGTTTGACGGCGTAATCGGACGAACATTTATGTTGAACCCTCGTTCTCCTTTGTTTTCTGGTTGTTTCTGTTGGAAATAAAATGAAAAGTGACTTAAAAACGAAGTGGAAGGCCTTTATATACTTGAAGTCAGTTGCATAGCAATGTGGCACGCTGGCCATCGTGCCAATTTGGCTCCGTGCCACGCTGACCATCGCGGAGGAGGTGCCTCCGTGCCACGTTGCCCCTCTAGACAACACGGTTTGGACTCCTCTTACGAAAATCTAACTTGGCACCCGTTCGGCCTTTCCCCGGGCCCTTTCCTCGCACGTATGACATTCTAAAACTCCTAACCAACATGCGAATAGGCCAACTAAGTGATAGAAACCTACGGGGTGTAACATTAATGAAAACAGTCACTAATGTTTGTATTATGGTAGGCTGTCTATATGACGCTCCTTAGGGTGCAATCCTTCTCCGGACCTTGTTAACGCGAAATGTCTTGTGCATCGGACAATCATTTTCAAATTGTATTTTTAAAAGTCTTAAACATAAGATTGATTTGCATTATAAGTACAATTTTATTTAACATCCTAAACATAAGATTGATTTGTATTTTTTATATATTTCAAACAAAGAAATATTTAATACATAAAATTTAGTTAATTTTAAATTTTGAATATTAAATAAATATTTTTTCTAATCTAACATCTTCACGTAAATTGAAATAGAAGAAATAACGTAGATTTAATTAAAAAAAGTGAATAACAAGAGCACTTGACTAATTTAAACAACTTAAAGTATGTTATATTTTTATATTTTATTTTCTTTTTTTTTCGATTATACAATATTTTAAAAATAAAAAGAAGAAGGAGGAGAAATATAAATATATACGAAATGCAACTTATAAATCGCATTCAACCTATATATGTTATTGGTAAATCACATTCAACTCATATATATTATTGGTAAATCACAATCAACCTATGCGATATACAAATAGCATATGCGATTTGTAAATCGCGTACAGTGAATGCGATTTGTAAATCACATACATTAAATACTACTAGATTCAACTTTCGATTCACTCGTGGGATCCAGGCAGTCCGGGGGATCACCACTACTCCTCTCTTCTCGAGAATTCATACATCCCTTTTTACTATCAACCTCGTCGTAGTTACAAAATAATGTAATACTTTCACACTCTCTTCACAAAAGTCACATTTCTTTTAAAAAAAAACATAAAATCATCAACAAATATGAAGTGAACGAGCTTCAGAACCTACACATTTAACTCTGAAGTTTGAGTACTAATACATCTTGTTCATAATTCTCAAGGAATGCTTCATTATCAGGACAAAAAGCATGGGATGATTAGAGTGACTTTATACAGCTAAACATTTTGGTAATTCCTATATATTACATCTCTAATCTTCAATTTATCTTATTTATTACCCCACAAATAAAAATCCTAAAAGACTAAACAAAATAAAACAAAACAAAATATAAATTCTAAGCAACTTTCCAGGAGTATTGGAGTTAGTAAAGTTGTTGTTATGTAATCAGAAGGTCATGGGTTTAAGCCGTGAAACTAGTCTTTTGCAGAAATGCAAGATAAAATAATCTACAATTGATCTTTGTGGTCCGTCTCTTCATCGAACCCCGCATATATCGAGAGCTTTAGTGCATCCGGTTGGTCTTTTCTTTTAGATTGGTTGAGGAGGACGTTTTTTTTAAATTTAAAATTTAGGTATTTTCTAAACTTTTTGATAAATTTAAGTTTATTAAAAATTTAGATACTTTATAAAATACAACTTTTAAAAATTATAATCTAATTCTACATTTTAATATTTCAACTTTTGTGTCTTTTAAGTTATTTTTTGGGGAAAAAATCATTTAAATTCCCCGCGCCAGCCGTCAGTCCCCTCAGAGTTGCAGCCATAGCTCCATTACCTCTGAACCTGCGTTTCCTGCAATTCTTCGATAAAGAGCTAACTCTTTCTCAAATCTCAACTCCTTAATTCTTGCTTGAAGAAGAAAGTATAATTTCTGATACTTATTTTACATTTCCTTTTACGTAGTTAGGGTTTTTCTTTTATACATCGCATTCATGTTTTTTCTATAATTTTCATTTTTTTTAATCCTGTTGTTGTTGCAGGTTAAGAGTTAATCTTCAGTCAAATGGACGATTCTTCAAGGTAAAAAGAAAGCAAAAAAAATGAAGGAAAAGTACTATAATACCTGTTAATTAGTTCATAGCAATGTTTAGTATGTTATGTTAAATTGCAATCTATGAAATTTTAAGCATTTTTCTAAAAGTAATATCGAGTTGAACTGGTCAGTTTGTTTAACGAGTGCCTGGTTTTTGAGTTTATGATATTTAGATTTTGTTTCCCTTTGAATTTGTAGAAATTTGCTTGAGTTTTTTAGTGTATGCAATGTGAATTTACGGGAAAAATAATGTAGTGTGTGTTAGGTAGTTTATAGAGATATTTAGTATGTTCGCAAATTGGAATATATGAAATTAAGCATTTTCTAAAAGTAATTTCAAGCTGAATTGATTAGTTTGTTTTATGAGTGCCTGGTTTCTGTGATACTTTAGAGTCTGTTTCCTTTTGAATTTGTAGACATTTACTTGAGTTTTTTACTAGATTTAATGTGAATTTGCAACAAAATAAAAAATTTATCCAGGGAGGAGGAGAGCAACACCATTAGGATACTGGTTGCTACAGACTGTCACTTGGGCTATATGGAGAAGGATGAAGTACGTAGGCATGATTCATTTCAGGCATTTGAAGAGATATGTTCTATCGCGGAGAAAAAGCAGGCAAAAATGCTCTCTATTCTCCCTTGGTTTGACAAATTGCCTGTATCTATTGGTGGAATTAACATCTCACTCCCCAGTCTTTTGTTTCTATATTTTGTGACAATTATCTATGGTCCATTTACCAAATGGGTGAAAAACTCAGTATAAAATTTTGTTGAAATCTAGTAAATACTTCAGAGCATTCATTCTTCCCCATGAGCTTCTGTTGCAGAGAAACATAAAAGCATGCAAGTCCGACCAATAGGGTAAATTGAAATGGCAGGTGCTTTTATCATTTTGTCTCTTCATCTTTCCCGTACTCGAGAAATGAAACTTATTGATCAAACTGATAGAGGGAAATTTAGACTCACTAATGCTTTTCAATTCCCTTCTTCATTGTATTGTTCCCCTTGTCATGTTCAAAGTATTTTGGTGGCCATGAGTGAAGCCCACTTTGTGCTTTTTCAAGGGGCAGGTGAGATCGTGTTGGTTGTTTCTGATTGCAATGATAGGTAGCAGAGATAAGACTGTGGCGTGCTGTAATAAGTGATTAGCTGTAGAGGTGGAGGTATTGGATGGTGGCTAAAATTGGCTGCGGGTAAGTGACAATTGGGGGCAACAAGCGACTGTGATCTGTCGCTGAGGATAGTTTTCAGGAGCAGTATGAGGCAAGCGATGGTGGTTGGAGGAAGTAGGAGAAAATGACTTGTCCTTTGAAAGACCTAAATGCTATAGCATGTTCTGGTGTATTGTCTTTTCTAATTGGAGAATGTTTTCCTTAATTTTAAACAAGTGAAGGCATGAATATTTGGAAAATGGTTTTCTAAAAAATAGCCTGCGTCTTGCCAGTAGATTGTTCTGTTGTACATAGATTAGTGTTAATGTCTACATTGAAAAATAGTTTGGAAGATCTCCACATGCAAATTTCATTTGTCAGTAATTCTGTACACATGTATTCATGTCACTTATATTGACTTTACTTTGGCTCCAGGTGGACTTTGTGCTTCTCGGTGGTGATCTGTTTCATGAGAATAAGCCATCCAGGGCAACACTGGTGAAAGCCATTGAGATTCTTCGCCGCTATTGTCTCAATGATCGACCGGTGCAATTCCAAGTTGTTAGTGACCAGACAGTGAACTTTGCTAACCTGTAATAACCATTTATCTGAACTCTGCTAATTTATAATTGCTATTCTTCCTCTAATTGTCATGCTTTACTTCTTTTTCTTCATTCTTTTTGTTTTTTTTCTTGATAAGTATGAAAACTACTTATAGAAAGTAATTGAAGCTTTTGAAACATTAATCTTATGCTCGACTTGCGCCTCTT
The DNA here is from genome assembly GCA_035772735.1 of Datura wrightii. Classification (NCBI taxonomy): domain Eukaryota; kingdom Viridiplantae; phylum Streptophyta; class Magnoliopsida; order Solanales; family Solanaceae; genus Datura; species Datura wrightii. Next base: position 199,331,645 of record JASDFA010000018.1, on the reverse strand, counting down.
TTTCTATGTTCTATCAAAGGATTTCCCAGCAATGTTAGTTTATCTGAAATTCTTCTTCGTCTTCTTCTTTTTCCTTTGCTCCTCCTTTTCTATGCTTTACCTGAGGAATTTCCTGCAAAGTTTATCTGAAGTTGTGATTTACATTTGATGCTTTCCATTAAGTTCCTTTACGTTTACTTCTTTGCTAGCATAATCTTTCTCTTCTTCTCTTTTTAATGTTCTGTGGGTCTTATTCAGATTTGGTCACGTAAATTATGAAGATCCTCACTTTAATGTGGGGTTGCCTGTTTTCAGCATTCATGGCAATCACGATGATCCAGCTGGTGTGGTATGAATCCATGAAAGTTTCTTTACTTTTTCTCTTCATTGACCAGCAGGATGGACTATTTGTGATCATACCTTTGCCTGTGTGTGCAATGTGATCTTTTTAAAAATAAATTATGAGATATCAAATCAACTTTGCTCCGAAAATGGCCTGTAGGTATTTATCCTCCTTTGCAGGGGAATTAATGTATAGCTGAAAAGCTAGATGCTATTTTTGTTAAAATATGAATGAGAATGTGCACAAACAACAAGAGACAATTACTACAGAAAAGGAATTTGCTTATTTTTGTTTAAGTATGCTATCTTTTCATGTATTTAAGGTGGACAATATCTATGGTCTTCAGCTACTCCTGTTGCAGGAAATGAATTTGTTGAAATGTTACAGTGGAAGTAACTGGGGTTCTTGAAAGTTACTAATTATTGCACAAATTTGTGGAGATAGGGTCTTCACCACCGTTTGATACATAAGACGAAATCTATGCTTCTCAGCTCTCCAATATTTTAATAGTATTTTACGTGATAAAAAAAGTGTAATAAGAGATTCATCATTGTGAATGGTGAACCTTATTCTTTGCAGTCTCTAATTTTCATATGGGTGCTTTAGATTTTACATGTTTTCTCTCACAGAGAAATTTGGGTTTTGACCCCTAGGGTGCGGCTGGATCCTTGCTATAACACCACCTCTCATACTGATTATATGACAACCACAACTACACCTCAGTTTCAAACAAGTTGGGGATTGCTATATGAATCCTGACTGCCCATCTTTGTAATTTTTAAGTGAATGCCATTATGAGAATTGTTAAGGCTTAAAAGAAAAAACTTTAATCGGATATAGAGAAGTGAAATAGGTACAACAAAAAGTTTCAAAGTGAGTGTGCATGACCTTGTCATACAGAATATTTACTGAAGATCCTTGTTTTGGAAGTTCAACATTGTTTTGGGACGGAGCAAAAGAGGAAGGTGGGTATCCAATTTTGCAGGGAAGGTTTACTATTGATTATTCGGAGATTCGAATTATCTGCATATTTGTGCTAATGAACTCAAACAACTCTTACTTCGCTGTTTCCAAGTAAAGCTAATGTTTAGGTGGACGCCAGTGTTATTTCTTGGACTAGCATTTAAAAATCATTCTTATGGATCAATTAGCCAGAAAACTTTATCAGAAAGTTGAGTAACATATTCTTTCTTAAGTGCTTATCTGGAGTTGCTGTTGTCCACTTATGTTACAGGACAACCTATCTGCCGTTGATATCCTTTCCGCATGCAATCTTGTTAACTATTTTGGTAAAATGGATCTTGGCGGTTCTGGTGTTGGGCAGATCGCTCTGTACCCTATTCTTATCAGGAAGGTTTGCTTGTGATAACTTCAATAAGTGGCTGCTGAGTTCGAAGCATGAATTTATTTCTAACTACATGCTTTGCAGGGTTTAACATCAGTAGCTCTTTATGGTCTTGGGAATATCAGAGATGAACGCTTGAATAGAATGTTTCAAGTATTGTTTCTAGTTCCTTTTCAGATCTGTCTGGCTGTTTGACAAGAACAGATTTTAATTGTGTTCCTTTTGGTACTTGAAGACACCACATGCCGTGCAATGGATGCGACCTGAGGCTCAGGAAGGGTGCCAAGTGTCGGACTGGTTCAACATTTTGGTACTTCATCAAAACAGGTTGGTTAAGATACTGATGATAATAATTGAAAATCTCTTTTCTTAACCTTAATTGATGTGCTAGGATCTCTGTAAGTAGTTTTAGGTCAGAACATCTTCCTATATTCCCTTTTGTGATTATGGATAGCTGCAGTTTTATGTTGCAGCAAATAGTTGTACAAAAAAAATGTTACCTTCTCAAAAAAAAAAAACGAAAAAACTTTAACCTGTTTTAGTAGAACTATTGACAATTTTGTCTGGGCAATAACATTCTTCTCTTTTCTCGCCAAATTTTCCAGAGTAAAGACAAATCCAAAAAATGCAATAAATGAGCATTTCCTGCCTCGGTTTCTGGATTTTATTGTGTGGGGTCACGAACATGAATGTTTAGTGGATCCTCAGGTGCTTGTAATTCTGAAGCTTCTTGATTTTTGTGCTTGCTCTTTAAATCCTGAGAAGTGTGGTTAAATTGAAGCTTATCTTTATTACAGGAGGTTCCAGGTATGGGTTTTCACATTACTCAGCCAGGTTCTTCTGTTGCGACATCACTGATTGAGGGTGAATCAAAACAAAAACATGTACTTCTATTAGAAATTAAGGTTGCACTTCATGAATTCCATATTTAGCTCTTTCTTTCTGTGCTGGTCATGCTTTTATATTTGGGTAATTGTTTCTACTTTACTTAGGGAAATCAATATCGTCCAACAAAGATACCTCTGAACTCAGTGCGTCCTTTTGAATATACTGAGGTAGCTTCTTTTATCAACCGGATCCTCTATACTGAGATAGCTTCTTTTGTAACTACGTACCTACACAAAGGATTTACTTCAAATTCCTTTTTTGTTATGGTGCATGGTGCAGGTTGTGCTGAAGGATGAACCTGATATTGATCCTAATGATCACAGTTCGATTCTTGAACATTTGGATAAAGTAGTATGTATATTCCTCGTTCTCAATCCTTTGTGTTTGTTCAGGATATTATATAATAAATCTTTTGCGCGCTTGTTATCTTCTATTCCTTTAATTGAGAAGTTTATGACCGTGATTGAATTTCCACCACTTCTGACTGTGATAGGTCAGAAAGTTGATAGAAAGATCTAGTCAAAAGGCTAATAATGGATCTATTGTAAAGCTCCCCTTAGTTCGAGTAAAGGTGGGTTTCTTATGTGACGTGTTTCACTTTTTATTCGTTGTCCCTCTCCCTTTTTTATTTTAGTGCCAAATTCATGTCCCGTTGTGAATGACTAATTTGACAGGTAGACTACTCTGGGTTTATGACTATAAATCCTCAAAGGTTTGGACAAAAATATGTGGGAAAGGTACTTTCTTACACTTATTTCTGGATCACGGTTCTAATCGCTTTTTACAAATCCTGGCGCCTCTCTGGAGAGATGCATGCAGGACTGCTCATGACATTTTCGAATTTATAGGTTGCCAATCCACAGGATATTCTCATATTCTCAAAATCTTCAAAAAAGGTTGGCAAGGAAGGTAATTTACTGTTTTCTTGGGAGTGAAGAATCTATTTACATTTGTTTGGCATGTAAGTTTAAGCCACCAGTCTCACCCTTTCCATGGCTTTTCACCGGTGACTGTATTTTGTGTTTCACAATTAATGGTTTAGCTTTGCTAAGTGACCGTATGATCATTTTGTCGGTGAAATCTAATTCTTGCCCACGACTTGAACAAATCTGATTCATTTATATCATGGAGACTCTGGACATCTTGGGTTTGTTACTTTATTAACATTAGCTCTACTGAAACTGGATCTCAAGTTATCCATCTTAGACTGTCATAAGATAGTCTCCAATTTGTCATAAGGAAACTTGTATCATATATATACTGTTGAATCATATAATGTCCCACTTGGGTAGGTAAGGGCATTAAATGGGGTTAAAAGGTCTACTCCATCCATTACATTTAGGTTTTGGGTTGGATGTTGAAATTCTTCACATACAACACAAAAGATTGTTTAGGCCATCATAAGCTTCTACATTCAACTTTTGCCCCCTAGATTTTTAGAGAACAAGCAGTATCATCGGCTTGAAAGCCCCCCCTCCCCCTGCCGGCCCTTGCTTAATATAAAACAATAGACATTTTCACTTCCAACATAATTTATCCAGAGGGAGTTTTACAATTCATCTATGAGATTGGTATAGAGTATCTTATAAGTTGCTCAAGATATTTTTACCATTCCAGGCTTCCTAATAATTTTTGATCATCTCTAATGCAGATAGATGGTACTTGTAATGCTAAAGGATAATTCATCCATCATTTTGGATACCTTGATTCTCCTTATCCAAGCTTCTAAATTTGATTCTTTTGTGTTTAATGATATTGTAATCTACGGTATTTTTTATTACCCACCTTTATGAACATTTCTTTATTTCCTGTAGCTAAATTTGATGATTCTGAACGGCTTCGCCCTGAAGAATTGAATCAGCAGAACATTGAAGCTTTAGTTGCTGAGAGCAATTTGGTGGGTATCAAGTCAAGTTTAAAAACATGTCATTCCAATATCCCTAATCACCTCTTAAATAATTCAGCGTTTGGGTTGTTCTTATATCCAAAACAGAAGCATATTATGTTTCTATTTTTCGAGTTCGCAAGAGTTTTCTTTGGATAACCAAGTTTCCTGAAAGTAAAAGAGAATGCACTCTTGGCAGCACGATGAGGTTTCCAGTTGGGCATTTTTATAATTTCACCTGAAATCTTCTGTCTTTTCAACTAAATTTGGCTTTCCTTGTTTACCACATAATATATCCAATTAGCAGTTAAAGAAAAGCATGTATCTAACAGTAAGACAATCTGACTCTCCCAATTAGTGTATAAACAGAAGATTTGATAAGAGCAAGCATGAGTGAAAACATTTTGATGCTGATAACAGCACATCAAAATCATTTGTTGATAATGTTTTTCTAATAATGACTTTATGCTACAGAAAATGGAGGTACTTCCAGTCAGTGATCTGGATATTGCGCTGCACAACTTTGTTAACAAGGATGACAAAATGGCTTTTTATTCTTGCGTACAATACAACCTTGAGGAAACTCGAGTGAGTATGTCATTTTGTTATGTGGTAGTCACTATAATCAGGGATGTTGCTACAATCCAGTTTTTTCCTACTTCTACGTGTTTGTTATTTTAATTGTGTGATACTAAGCCTGAAAGATTTCTTAACAGAACAAAATAGCTCGTGATTCAGATGCGGTGAAATTCGAAGAAGATGATATAGTTTTAAGAGTTGGAGAGTGCTTAGAGGTAAGAATTTTAACACTTTTACCATGAGACCATATGTGCTACTTTTGTGTTGGTGGGGACCAATACTTCTTTTTTTCAACGGTGGTGTTTAGGGAAACTTGCTTGCACGTCGGCTATTCCACCCGATACCTGCTATTTTTCACCAGTATACGGGTAACTCTGCACACAAGGCTGAGACAGATAAGAAGAAATCACCTAGTCTTTTTTGTCTTTGCTGGAATGAGAACCCACGTTTCCAAGGCTGTACCCACACACTTCAGTGAGAACTAGACCACACCCTTGGTTGCATGGTGGGAACAAATACTTTGGACTCTATTAAGTAGTGCACACATCAAGATTCCCTTAAAGGAGCTTGTACCTTATCAATTCTCTTCCCTTTGTTCTTGGTTAAGAGTTTCAATTGGGAAAGATAGGTTGGGCACGCATTCACTATTTTAAAAGGCGAGGTATTGCTGTCCAGGTTAACACAGAGTAAAAAATGACCTTCAAGTCTGGCCCTTAAGGTCCACTCATGATTGTAAGCTACACATTCAGAGTGACGTGAACTTTTTGCACGTGCTTGGTCACTTTCAATCATCCCAAATTGTACATATTTTGCTAGTTAAAATTTGGCCAAGATGGAACGCGTCAGTCTTGTGATGATGATTAAAGCTGTACTGCTTTTTGATTTGAATTAGACAGGTGGACAAGTTCTTCCAAACATTCTGTGATTGTGATTCACTATAATTTTACATATTGACATCTATTTTTTCGTGATTGTACTTATCATGTGAGATTCTCTTGGGCTTGTAAATTGCACAAATCATTACTGGTATGTGATGTTCTGAAGAATTATGTCATTATATGGCTTGTGTAGGAACGTGTCAAACAAAGAGCTGCAGGAAATAAAGACGATCAACCTTTCTCCTTTAGTGGACAGTCTTTGGAGGTATTCCTTGTAATTTTTAGCTGAGGATGATCTTATAGAGTCAATGTCCATTGTTATTTTGTCGAGAACCCATAAAATCCAAGGACATCTTATCCGTAATGTTTAAGGGCATTGTACTGGTTCTCAGGATATTCGAGGCAAAAGTATTGGGGTAGGATCAGCAGTTTCATTCAGTGATGATGAGGATGCCACTATGCTCTCCGCCTCAAAGTCTACTGCCGGAAAAGGAAGGAAAGAGTCATCTCAATCTTTTAGATCGTCTCGTGATGCTTCTGAAGTTGGCAAGACCTCTTCAAGGGGAAGGGGTAGGGGTAGAGGCAGAGGAAGGGCTTCCACTAGCTTGAAGCAGACAACTCTTGAAGCATCTCTGGGATTCCGTCAGTCACAGAGGTTTGTCCTGGATTCGTAATAGTGATGCTCTAGTTAACATATTTTTGTCCTGCTTCCAGTCTTCTTTACAAATATTCCAATTTACCTACACATGCAGAGGTTTTCTTTGAGTTGTGCTTGTCTCTTGATTTCTTTGGAATCAAAAGCGTTCCTATGTGGCTTGTTGCTGTCGTAAGCATCAAGCATCAATAAAAGTTCCATTTTATTTCTGTTCTAAAAACAACATGTACCTTGTTAAGAATTATAAAGCAGTAACGAATCAGAATACACTCGCCTTGAGCAAATAGGGGTGCCATTGGTCTCACAAAAGCTGCCTGGCTGTAAGACAAAAGAATACCCATCATAAAGATGCTTCACACTCTTTGAGTTGCAGAAGCAGATAAAATTATTTGCTGCTTTTCTTAAATAAGCAAATAGAGAACACTATTTTTGCTTTGATTAGAGTAAATAAGCAATTATGGTTACTACTAACGGAAGTTTTGATGTTTTAGCATTTTAGTGTTTTATTGTTTTTTTTTTTCCAATTCCTATATAAATTTAAACTTTCATGAATAATTTACAGTATACGGATAACAATTTTGTTTTCCCGATTTTGCTACTTTAGAAACTTTTTATTACTTAGGAGTTTGATGTGCTATTTTTATTTCTTACTCCTTTAACTTAATTGTTGTGGAGTTTTTACACTTCCTAAAAGGAGGAATTATTTACTGAAAATGAAATGACAACAAGAGAGGAGGAAGTATTCTACATCACAAAACTCATTTGCGTATGTATATATTCAATCAGTGAATGTATGTGGATTTCTCTAATTTTAAATTTGTGGAGAAGGATCTCGGCACAACTTAAAATTAGTTTTGAAATGGCCATGACAACAACACAACTAATTCTTGAGAGTCAAATGGAAGAACAGAATTATGGGACAAAGAAAGTTACTTTAATTATATATTAGGATAAGAATGCATTAAAATAGAATTGGTGACTCAATGATAATTTGTTGAAATCATTTTGTTTTATGCATCCATTATAAATAGAACTAATAAGATGCCCACATTTGTCAAACCAAAAGAATTAAGTTGTTAAGAATGATGAATAGATGAGAAGATAATATAACTCATTTTTCATTGATTGCTCACATTATGATAAGGAAACGATAGCTGCTTAAAGTACAACAACAATTAACAATACACCCAATTAATTTAAAGACTGATTTAGTTGTCATCTCTTTTAAATGTTCGCATAAAACAAAGGCTCTTCATATGAAAGAAAAAGAAGCATCGTCTTCAACATTTTGTAGGGTCAACTTTTGCAAATAAAATTGTGCCAGTAAAAATACCTGATAACAGTTTCTTCTGCTTTAGAATTTTGCTATAATTTTAGGTAATGTAAGCATTGTTTGCAATTACTCCATGTCATAGAAGTCCTTTACATAAACTTTGTTGCTGCAGATCTGCATCAATTGCTGCATCTGCGTCAGTGCGAACTATTGCCGAAGATGATGAGAATGTGGAATCTCCTTCGAGTGATGAAGATGCCAAACAGGACACAAATGTTATTGACGAAAGCTCAGTATGTCCTGTCTTCCTTATTGAATACATTTCTTGCCCCAAGCACTTCTCTTCCTGGTCTAGAAAGCCGTGTTAGGGAAGGAAAAAAAGAATATTGGAAACAAGTAAAGACATTTAGCTTGCACACGAATTAATTAGTCTTATATGAGCATTACATTGCATTTTGTACTATCAATGCCAGCATTCCTCGCACTGCCTAAGAATAGAAAGAAAAAGATGAAATGGCAATAAAAAACCTTAGCGCAAGTTGATGACTATTAAATTCTACCTCTCCTTACATTGCCTGAGAATTGAAGTCTGAAAATGTAAATGTGAATGAAAGAACTTACATTCGAGTAAGAAGGAAAAAAATTGATGCCTGTTCTATTTACTGATGATCCGTGGAGACTCCGACTCATTCTTCAGTCCACGTTTCCCACTTAACCACAGTGCTTTTCAGCCGCCAATTATGTGGTGATCACTTTTGCATTGAGAGTAAGGAATGAGGAGTTCCAGTTGCTTTGACCTACTGAGCAATGTATTACTGGCCAATGCGGTAACAGTAAACATTACCACTTTAGTTTGAATCTCCCCTGTGAGTTTTTCTTGGATAGTGTGCATGAAAACTGCATAGTGGTTGGTGAAAAGTATTTCTTAGATATATCATCATTTTCTGTCTCACTACCTCCTGCTGTATACTACATAATCGTGCCTTTATATGCTGTCTCCCATTGCTAGGATGATGATAAGACAGTCCAGGGCAAAGGACGCAAAAGGGCTGCTCCAAGGGGAAGGGGTAGAGCTTCAGCAACAGCTGCTAAAAGGGGTAGAAAATCAGATAGCTCCTCATCTTCACTTCAAAGGATGCTGATGGATGAAGATGATGATGACGACGACGACCACATGGCAAAGAAAGAAAATAAACCTCGACCTCGGGTAAGTGATGTATTGGAAAGTATATTTTGGATTGAATCATATAGCTGTTTTAATGGCAATGCTTATACTACAAAAACATACCTAGTGTAATTCCACAAGTGGGGTCTGGGGAGGGTGGTTACCTTGTGAGGTAGAATGTTTGTTTCCGAAAGACCTCCGCTTATCAAAAGCATAACAAATCAGGTATGAAAAGGAAATACAATAGTGCAGAAGCTATGTTGAAAATAATGGAGAAAAGAACAACAACAATAACAAATAATACGATAACCTTCTATTTAGGAGGGCAGGGTAGTAGCGAGTTGTGTGTTGCACGGCTTTCTCGTTCCCACGAGTAGCCTAATTTTGCTCTTATAGCTCCTGTCTTTCGTTGTTTATTCCTACATGATGCTACTTGTTTATCATTTAGTGTATCGCTTTTGTGTGTTTTGATGCGAGCACTAGTTGTTGTTGTTATTATATGTTGTCTTCTGTGTTGCTATTACCTTGTTGGGTCTGTTTCTCTTAAAGCCGAGGATCTTCTAGAAACAGCCTCTCTACCTTTAAGATAGTGGTAAGGTCGGCGTACATTCCACCTTCCCCAGACCCCACTTGATGGGATATTACTGGGTTGTTGTTGTTGTTGTTGTTGTTGTTGTAGTGGAATCTGTATCAAATTTGTAAATATGGTTTCAGTACAACCCATGTACTGTTTTGCTCATATGGAATATACATACAAATTACCATTTCAAAAAAAAAAAATTTAAAAAATTATATGATAACCGAAGTAAATGAAACAAAATGTGATAATAAAAACGAAGAATAAGATAATAGATAGAAACAATAATAATACTAATAAGAAAAACTAGACAACACTCTATTACCTACTAACCTTCTACCCTAGTCCTCGACCTCTATATACTCCTACTTAGGGTCATGTTCTCGGTAAGTTGCAATCAAATAAAATTTGAAATATATTTCTTCTCCGTGAAAAATGTTATCCTGTTTAAGTTGAATTTTGCTCTTGGCTTCTTCTTGGGTGTGCCTACAACTATGTAGCCTTCTTTATAGTTGTCTTTATAATTATCTTAGTGAGAAACTCGGTCAAGATTATGCTTCTGCAATCTAATATAGGGGCTTGAGTTTATCTCATCATTAGGCATGAGTTCAGCCACTCCAAATGAAATTTCTAATCAGATTTTAGTGGCTCATTTTTTAAGAAACAAAATGTAAATTGTGTTATTGGAGAACTAATGGGAGATCAAAGTAGATTAAGTTTTCTTTCTTTTGAGGTACAGGAGGCTGAAACTTAACTATTAGAGTCAGACCCATGTAGGTATTGATAAATATTCAAGAATTCTGATGTTGAGGAGAGGTGCAAAATAAGTTGGGAAATTGCACAGGACAAATAATAAGGAAGTCTCTCCTTCACTGAGCATTCAAAAAGCTGTGCATTTTACCTCACCTTACAAAATGTTTTCTAATTTAACATGGTGTGCATAACTAATGTTCTTTGCAGGTGACTAGGAATTATGGTGCTTTAAGGAGGTGACCATAGCGGGAACTTCTGATACCATTTGGTCCATTATGTTGATTATGATGACCGAATTTGCATAGCAAGTTGTAAATATACACTAGTAAGTTGCAGAACGTTTTTGGTTTTAGTTCCAGCAGCTTTGTGTTGTCATAGTTGATATGTGAGGAGTAGGTCTTGTTTCTTTACAGTTTACAGGTACAGTTGACTTCTAATTTATTTTGGACATGCATTTGCTCTACTAACTAAGCGACATTGTTATGTTTCTTCCAGTGTGGTATATCAAGTGTCTTCAGTCAGATTGTGGAGTTCTTTTTCCTTAACATTGTCTGAAAGACAAATCTTAAAGGAGCTTTGTCAATTTGATCTGCTGCTTTTGGATTACCCTTTTATGGCTTTTATCCAGGTTTTGGCAATTCTTCTAACCTTTAAGAATTTGTCCCGGGGGGGGGGGGGGGGGGGGGGGCTGATCTATCAATGGAAAGATATCCATGTGTGGTGTGATAAGGTATCCTCGATCATAATTAACATCTTTCACTACAAGCTATCGACGTTGTCTTAGATTGAGCGTTGACTTATCTTATAGTCGTTCAATCTTTAAGGCGGGTTCTTAATTAAAAGATAAGAGAGCATCTCTTCTCCTGTAGTTGTAGGGTCATTTTGCTGAGTTTCTTCGACATGGTTCCCTCAAAACTGCCTGACCACTTGTATTGAAAAAAAAGTGCACCATTTGGTTCAAGCCTTTGTCGTCAATTACAGAACACAACTTAGAGGGCCGCGACTGTCTTGAACTTGCCACATTAGGATAAATGGTATTGCCGGACACTGCTTTGTTAGTAGATTTTACTTTTTTGTGTAAGATGCAGACAAAAATGTTGGAATATAAAAAGTTGTTTTCGTATAACCTATAGGTCATGGGTTTGTATTGTGAAATTAGTTTTTCTAGACCCTACGTGAATACGGGATGCTTCATGCATCGGACCATCTTTTTTATAAGATGATTACATGCAAAACTTTTATGATAAATATTAAGTAGTAACCTATAATTATGATAACTATAGCTATCACAAGTTAAATTATTGATAATATTAAAAATCTTCAACATTATCAATGTGTATAAGTTAAATTCTTTATTATTAATTTTGATGTGAGTTCGCGATGAATGTGTAATGCAAAGTGTCACTCGTGTGTTTGTCTATTTAGGAAAGTTGAAATTTTCAAAGGTGGGCTTGGATCTTGGCTATGTGGACCGGAGGTGTCATTCCTCACATTTGCCGTTGTCCCCAGACTTCAGTTTTTCAACACTTGTATACTTTTTAAAGAGTCAGACATGCTCCTGTCTCTATCTCCAAGTGTGTGATCCATCCATTTATTGAGTGACTTTTTCTTACTATCATGGTGGAGTCCCTATCTCTTAAAACCCAATTAGACTTTCCTCTTATTTGCTGATTGAAGAAAGTCTTGTATGACTTCAAACAAGCGAGAAATATCCTTTCAATCTTATTAGTCATACGCACAAAAACAATGCTAACGAACAAAAAAAAGAACTCACTGGGACGCAACGGCTTATCGCCAAGTGTTAAGTACATATATGGCAAGAGAACACTTGTTCAACCAAATGATGACACCATATTGTACAACAAAGAAATGATTTTTTTAAAACTATGCAACAATTGATCTAGATATGCTATTATTATGGCATTCATACGAAAATGGAAGAACTAATGCTTGAACACCCGAGGTTTTAAACTTTTGGCATAAAAGTCTAAGGTTATGATTCAATTATTGACATATTTTTTGAATTAATTCATAGTAAAAAAAGATAAAAGCATAAAACTCACTACATCTTGAGGTGATCTAGATGAGTCAGGCCAAATAAAATAATACCTTAATAATGAGATATGATCGTGGTAAATAATACCAGAGTCAGATTTAATAGCTCGCATAATATGGCGATAGTGCAAATCTCAATGAGAACACCGAATCTTTAAGAGGATGAGTGTAACAGTTCACAAACCTCTGACGTTTAAACTAAAAAGCGGTTTTAACTATGAAGCTTGCCTAAGACAATTTCCAACAAAATGTGAGGGATTTTGGACCTCACAATTTTGTCTCATTGAGCTTTAATATTTATACGAAGTATATATATTGTGTTCAACAAGTGTATAATATTATATAATACTGTATATCGTGTATAAGTATTATTAAGGAAAAAATTATACGGATACAATATAAACATATGGTATGTAAATGTAATATTTTATATTGGACTATATAATTTTTATAAAAATTCCTTTAACTAACCCAAAAAGAGACAATTTAGTGAAAATTTATGAAAAGAGAGTGAAGGATTACGGGTCAAATCTTCTTTGGTTACGGGTTACCCATCTACTTAGCTCCAGATCCGACTTGAATTAGCCGTATTTATAAACAAAGCAATTAACTATCCTTTCCCTAAACACAACGTTCCTTACCCTCGATAAGAAATCGAAGTTTCCGGATTCCGAGCTGACCTCTGACCGGAGCTTCCGCCGTCACCGTCGTTTAAGTTTGATCGGAAGTTAACATTCGATAACCGGTATGTTGCTTATTGTGGTATTTGAACAATTTGCGTGTGGACTATTGTTTTTTTTCGTCTTCTTCTTTTTGTGAATCAGAAGTGTACTTTTTTGTACTAATTTACTTATTTTTAGTTCAGGAATATATAATCTTCTCTATATTTTCCTTTTCAATGGATTATATTTGGTGAAATTTTGAAGCTTTTATGTCCACATACTTGAGATGTTCTTTTATATTCGGTTCTTTTTTCAGTTTCTCCTATGAATTATGATTACAACAGACTTAGCTCACAATGTTCTTTTTGCTCAATTTGAGAATAGTGCCGCAGAAAGTTGATTTAAATATTCTGAAATTTGGAAGTAACATTTTATTTGCTGCGTTCCATTTTGCCTCAGGATTTTGATAAATTATGCACCCGACTTTTAATGTCAACTAAGTTATAGCCTGCTTTATTGAAGTATAGAAATTACACTGCAATTCGATGATTGCCAAGTCTCTGGATAATTACGAGATTAGGCGTGATTGTGGTTTAGAGAAGCCCTAATTTTTGTTAAGAGACAAATCATTTAGTTTTGCAATGAAACAGACCCAAATAATCAGAATGGAAGAGTATTTATGTATCCTACCCTAAATAGTTTGGGATTGTGGCATAGTTATTGTGTTGTTAAATGTAATTGACCTTCTAAAGGGGCCGAAAATTTGCAAGCATGGTGTGGCTTGACTTAGGTATACTATGCTCAAGAGTGATTGACCCTAATATTGTGCTGCCCAATCTTGGGCTTAATGGAAGGAATGTGGATGAAAAAGTTTGTGCACTAGGAACTACTTGTTTTTTTTAGATGAAGGAATTAGGAACCAATTTTTACATTGGACTAACACATTTACTCCAAAGAAAAATAACATATCTTTCAATTCGATCGGAAAAGCACTAGCCACTAGGCAGAGCAAAAATACACATAGGAACCAAAGTTTGAATTGATCAAAGTTAACGCAAAATCTGTACTCTTCCTTAATGCAAGTATAAAGTAATCCTATATGTCATACAAGTTTCTGATGAAATATCAAATCCAAAAGGCATGGTGTTACATATTTAAAGATCTAAAGAAGAGAAACCATTTAAAAAAAATGAATCCAAAAGGCACGTAGTCTAAATATAGGATAGCTATTCCAAAAGGAAATGCATTGTGAAGCAAACGTTGATACAAGATATATATTCACTAGGCAAGAGGGGGTTGCTCGGATGGTAAGCACCCTCCACCTCCACCTCCACCTCCAACTCTAAGGTTGTGGGTTCGAGTAACCAAGGGAGCAAAAAGGGTGGGAGCTCCTAGGGAGGGGTTAAAAAAAAGATACATATCACCACTCTGTTTATATTTCATTATTTTGATGCCATTGTTGTGCTTCCACAATTGACGTTTGACGTCAACAATTGAGACCATAGGAACCAGAAATTAGTCTAAAATAAATAAGTTAGAGAGGTGGAAACAAGATTGGGTTAGAAGGGATGGAGACAATGACAAGTGATGGATGAGATATGAAGAGATTAGAGATGTGGGGAGTAGAGAGAGAGAGACTAGGAAGAGGCTAAAGTTCAAAATATAGGTTGCTTTTTAGATTATATTTGCATGGCATAAAAATTTAATCAAGAGAAAATAATCCTGTTAAAGTGGTGACTATAACCTTGCCAAGCTCTAGTAAATCACAAGCCGTCTCTGCTAATTTTCAACTCTATACCTTGATATGAAGGGGTGCGATGAAACTGAAAACCCTGAAAATGTCAACCGAAATGAGAACTTCGGTTCGGTTGGTTCAAGGTTAATGTTTTTAGAATTTTCGGTATTTTAGTTTAGTTGTCAGTGTCAATCATTCGGCTGCTTGGTTTTTAACCAAAGTTTGTGAAGAGCTTCTGCTGGGCTCCTTAAGGCTAGTCTTTATTTTTGAAAAATTCTATTAGCCCAACCAAATTCCCCAGCCTCACACATCTGAAGCCCAAGCTTGGGTGACCAAAGCCTAAAGTAAACTAAACTTACCGAGGCCCTTTAGCTTAGTATTACACTGTTAAACTAGGGTTCTCGTTCCTCCAATCCCAAGTAGGGTTTTCGCCTTTCCAGTGTTGCTGCTGCTGTGCAGCTGCTCTGCTGCCAGTTGGCGCCTGCCGCCGTCCGTCATCCTTGCATTGCTAACTGATTATTACTTTTCTCATAGTCTGATTCACTAACAAGTTGGGAACATAATTCAGCATAATTAGCCTTGAAATTTAAGCATGAAATACTGAGCATAAAAGCCTGTTCATGTAATTTTACTAGATTATGTATTGAGTAGTGTTTCATGATCGCATAAGAATATCAGTTTGGGTTTTGTTTGTCAAATGGTGCTTAGGAACTCAATTGTTCTATCATCTCCTATCATTTACCAAAATTATTGGCAGCATTTCTCTGAATGAAGTCGAAAGTTAACATAAATTTGTCAGTATGTTTTACAATCACATGCATTTGCTTCTGTTAAGGTCATTGATCAGTAAGTTTGTTTTACATCCACATGTGTTTGGTGCAGCTAAGGTCATGCCTAAAGTAAAAACAAACCGTGTCAAATATCCAGAGGGGTGGGAATTGATTGAACCTACTCTTAGTGAACTACAAGCAAAAATGAGAGAAGGTATTGTCATTTCAATTGATAAATCTATCTAGTGTTTGTTGTTTTCTGTAGTCAAAATGATGTTCATCCCCTAACTCAGTAATGTGGAATTTTATTGTTGGTTTGACTGCTGGTACAGCTGAGAATGATCCTCATGATGGCAAAAGAAAATGTGAGGCTTTGTGGCCTATTTTCAAAATTGCCCATCAGAAGAGCCGGTATATTTTTGATCTCTTTCACAGGAGGAAAGAGATCTCCAAGGAGTTATATGAGTTCTGCATGGATCAAGGATATGCGGATCGAAATTTGATTGCTAAATGGAAAAAGGTATGTTCATCCTCTCTGCTTCAGTTTTTGTGTGCCATCTTTGCTTTTTAAGTGCACTGACATGGACCGTCCCCTTTTCACTTGTGGGGTACTCCTGTTCACATAGCATAACCAGTGCATAACTCTCTTCTTTCTGAATGTATTTCTGTTTTACTCTTGTTTTAGTACTTTCTCTGGTGTGTGGGGTGGGTGGGGGTTGTAAGGGAGTTGGGGTGGCATATGCACAGTTTTGTATATAGCGACTTTGTTGTCAAGTCTCACTGTTTTGCCTCTGAATTACAGCCTGGTTATGAACGGCTCTGCTGTTTGAGGTGCATGCAACCACGGGATCACAACTTTCAAACAACCTGTGTCTGCCGAGTTCCACAACATCTAAGGGAGGAGAAGGTTATAGAATGTGTCCATTGCGGCTGTAAAGGTTGTGCAAGCGGAGATTGACCTGTTCCTTAAAATCAACTATTGCTTCGTTTTAGATGTTTTTGTACTCGTAGTAAACCTCCATCTATTCAAAGCACACTGATCAAACAATGTCTAGCACATCAGAGTCAATTCAATGCAAGAGCTGTGTTTGATGAGATAACAATTGTGATCGCAGTACCTACTGTAACCTGTGTAAACCTATTTATCGCAAACAACTTGCCTTAAATTAACTTTGATATGCTTGATTGCAATTAAATCACAGGTTACAGCCATATCATAACTGTCATACATTCCATGTATACAATTTGAGACTCTCATAGACAAAATGGAGAATTCATGACTTTCCCATTCACCTGGTAATTGCACAATATAATGTGCTAAAGATTCTCCCGAGAGGTCAATTGCTGCAAGCAAAGATATTAATGATGAACGAGGAAGGTTTTTCTGTTATGCTACTAATACTTGCTTTGCTATTCTGCCGAAGCTTGGCTGAGGAAGAGTTACGGGACACATTGGGACATGTACATCATAAGAAAATAGCTGTCTTTTACGTATTTGTTACAAGACTGACTGCACAATGGCCCAAATATTTTACAGTTCTGGTGATTCCACGTCTGGATAGTGGATTTGAATTGTGCTTCTATGTATCTGTCTTAACACGTTTAAGAACTTCCTCTTCGACTAGAATTGATTGTTTTCTTCTTTGTTGGAGGGCAAAAATGCAGAAGAATTTGCTAACATGAGTTGAGACATCGATGCCAACATTGCGGTTCTGATCTTCTTGAACTGCGCGTAAATTGTAGAAGCCAATCACAGCTCTCTATTAGCAGGAACAAGTTTCAGTAACTTGGCCAGATCATAAGACTTGAAATCTTTGCCATAACAAAGGCTAATATCAAGGGGTGTCCTTCCATCCTGTGAAATGCAAATGTTCAAAGGTTACTAAGTTTTTCACATGCATACATAGTTTTTAGGAAAAAGAAGCATAGGCAGGAGAGCAATGGTAGGGTATGAGTAGGGCAAAGAGAAGTCCTCCACCCGATGTTTACACCACATTACACTAATATACCATGGTTAAGACATAAACTAAAGTGAAAATGTGTATTAGTTAACTATGGTTTAGTGATAACAATGTACTATAGTTAACTAACACACGTTTTCACTTTTATTATGGTGGATAATAAATTTTTATAGTTCATCTACCATTTGAGTTGGATTGGCATGTCTATCAGTGGCGGAGCCGGGATTTCCACAGAGGAGATTCAAAATATAAAGAAGTAGAAACACAAAAAAGCCAAGGGGATTCAGTATTTACTATATCTCCACCCCTGACATCTATATCAGTACAATTGCATTTTTAAGATCTATGGGGAAAAAGATTAGCTTTGCACAAAGTCAGTTGATTTAACAAGAAAACATGATGAAGGAGATATTCTCAATCACCCAAAAGAAAGACTGGCCAGCATGGGAAAGTTTTCAAGAGCAAACATTTTAAGCCTTAAAAGATTGCACCAGCAAGAACACTAGTTCTGCGATCAAGTTATAATTATACATAAAATTACCTTATTCTTTCTGTATTTATCTGCTCCATTGACTAGAAGAATTTTTGCTATGTCTCTGTTTCTGCTTTGCATGGCTATGTGCAGTGGCGTCCAACCCTCCTGTAAGAGGAAATTACTAGCAACTAAGCTAACAAGATCGCGAAAATGACTTAGAATAACATAAAAAGTCCACTTACATTATCAACGACATTCACATCAACCTTGTATTTGATTAACATTTTAACAGTTTGCATAGCTCCTACTTGAACTGCATAATGTAGCGGGGTGACACCGTCCTATTTAACAGGGTGAAAAAGGTATAAATATATGACCCCGTGCAATGAAACTTTAAGCAAGTTGTTTGAAAAAGTGAAAAGCAAATACATGTTGTCTCACCATATCCCTAACTTGAGGGTTTGCACCTTTTCTGAGAAGATGACTGATGACAGCCTCTTTTTTACAAAAAACAGCATGGTGAAGAGCTGTTTGCCCTTCCTGTCACCAAATAACTCAATGACTACTTCAAAAACACAATGTACGAACAAATATTCAACGTTAATCAACGATATCTACATTACGGATACAACGAATCTTTACCTTATCAACAACATCAATATTAAGACCCTCCTCTAGAAGTCTATCCATAAACCTTATCTGCCCTGCTAGTGCAAAAGTGTGAAGAGGGTTCCATTTTGCCTGGAGTAGAAACAGATCCGAGAGTATCAGGTCTTGTTCTAGAAACCAGCAAAAGAATGTAAGAACCAAATATCATATCCATATATTTCTCTCTAATAATGTGGTTTTAGTCTCTGAAGTTTGTAGGAAGTATCTAAGACGGTTAGAAATCAAGTCCCCTGCTTGCACAAAGGATACTAATTTACTTAAAAGGGAAGATGTTAGTACGAAAAGAGGCAGCTGAAGCTCCTTAGAACTTACAGTTGATATCTTATCCAGCTCTGGAGTTTGATTGCGATACAAAATTGCTCTTTCCTCTGGGCTCAAAAGCTGTTCAACCTCTGAAACGCAAAAGAAGATTCTCGTAACAGATACTAGAGATTCAAAAGACATCAGATAATTGAACCTGAAGCATTTCGAGACTACTAGAACAAATGCTAGAGATTCAAAAGATATCAGATACTGCATCACAAGGAAAAAGAAAAAAATGTTTCCCTAGAATGACAATCAGTAGACCAGGTTTTGAAAAGATAAGCTCAATTGATGTAGTAGAGCTCCTGACAACTGAAGCTTGGGCACAAAACTAAATCCAGAAGAAATTATGCAATACAACTTATTGAACATCATTTGCTGTTTCTGCAATTTCTACTATTACTAGCTTCTCAAACAGACTATCTCTCGGATTCATTTTGCCTTGTTTTGTAATAGAGTACCTCTGAGCTCAAAAGCTGCTCAACTTCTGAGATAAAAAACAAAAGTAGATACTAAATACTGCTATCTTTCACTGCCCAACACAATGGACTTTTTTTTTTTTTGTGTGTGTGTGTGGGGGGGGGGGTAGGGGGGTAGTGGTGGGGGCAGCTAACTGAACCTGCAGAATTTCTGGACAGAGACAGATTTGGGATTAGAACTTTATGGGTGCGAGTTTGGAATTACCACAACCCATCTAATTTACTTGGTTCAAAATTAATCATTTGTACTTATTAAGTGCATCTCTTAACACATATACAAGTCTGAACGAAAGCTATTGGTTTCGGACGAACCCATAACATATACACTACATCCGCCCCTGTTTCCCTGCTAACTAGAACAGATATTAGAGATTTAAAATATATCAGATACTGCACCACAAGGAAAAAGAAAAACTATTTCCCTAGAATGACAATCACTAGAGGCAGGGCCGAGCCACATGGGTGCTAGAGGGTCATCAAAACCCCCTTTGGGTGGAAAATTACACTATAGATAAGGTTAAGATTACACTTGATGTATCTTTGTGTGTTCACTTCTTCGTATTTTGAACACATTAGTGAAAATCCTGACTCTGCCGCTGCCTAGAGGTTCTGCCAACTGAAGCTTGGGTAACAAAACTAAATCAATCAAAAAATTTGCAACACAACTTATTGACATCATTTGCTGGAACCATCCATTCTTCAAACTCTACTATTACTAGCTTCTCAAAATATAATCTCTAGGATTCAATTGCGTAGCTTTTTAATCCCTTCTTTCATCTTTCGACATTTTGAATAAACGATCACTTCTCAAGAATTTTCCAAAAGAAAATGAACACTTACTATAAGTACCCCACTTGATAACAGGAGAAGAAAAAAAGTAGTACCTTTCACAAACTCCTCTTCAAGGTTGCTGCTAGACAACCCATTTGTAGAATTGGCCGTTGCTTTATTTTCCGCTTCATATTCCGAGCTACTCTCAACACCCATGTCTTCTTCTTCTTCTTCCATGTCATTCTCGTCATAATTCTCTTCCTCCTCTTCCTCTTCTTCATCATCTTCACTATCACTACCTTCATCAGGATCTTCCCAAAAAGAAGCTTTACTTAAGTTGGCGACACTACTCCATTTACGAAATTTTTGAAAAGAACGAAAACCCAAATTAATTCTTCTGGTAAATCTGAAAGAAACGACATTGGAGCAGCCTAAACTGCAGGTATAAGCAGTAGAAGGTGTTGGAATTGGCCATAGCTGCGTAAATGAAGAAGTTGGATTACACTGCAACGCCATTATTTTCTCCATTTTCAATCTTCAGGCTAAACTACAATAGCAAATTGCTGGTTCCCATGAACCAAGAATGTTGATTGCGCAAGAACTTGGATAATTTACTCTCTTTGAGGCATTCTATCGAACAGTTAAGATGCTTCCGCAATGGGCTATTCAGAAAGGATTACGCGTCATGAAGATTATACAGGCCTCTCTAAATGGGCTTCATCCATTTGGGCTGTCATAGATATAGCCCACGTATGTTTCACTCTCAAGGAACAATTAAAAGAAGCCCGGGTGAAGTGCAAAAATAGTTCCTTTTAGGACCTCTATTTGAAGAATAGTCAAAATTGACAAGATTTTTAAAATTTAGTTACTTTAGAATCAACTTCAGACATGCGGGTATGAAATTAAATAACGGGGCTTAAAGTTGAAAATTTTCAAACGCCTACACTTTGGATCCCGAGGTTTTTCAAAATAGTTTAAAGAGAAGCATCTCGAATAATTGCTATTTTACTCAGATCTGTTCCATAAAAGTCCAGACATTATGAAATGTTTGTTGACTATTTGACAGTTGAAATTTCACGTGGCACCTTATTTGGTCGCCTCCATGTAACTTGCATTTTATTTGGGTGTTGATTTGTTCTAATTCGAAGAACAAATTATTATTTTTGGATAAAAGTTTATTTACCCGGACTTCATGCTGAAATATTTGAAGTGTAGCCACTCCCAAACTTCATGTCAATTGTATGAAGTGTGATATGTATGAAGTTCGATCTTGCCGGGACCACGACTTCAGGAAAAAAATGTTCGAAGTTTGACCTTTCCAACGCCACAATTTCAGTAAGAAATATTTGAAGTTTGCATTGGCAAGCTAGACAGTTTGACCTTGCAAAGTCACAATACTTCAGGCAAAAGATGTCCGGAGTATGCCAAACTTCAGACACAATTTTTTGCAACTTCAGGCTCGAATACTTAACATAGTTTCAAGACGGAATATAGCTAAAATGTATATTACAACATATATAAGCATATTTTTGATGATTACTTGAAGTTAAATTAAATTTAAATCTGACATAATTCATCTTTTATATAAACACTTAATATTTTAATCATAAGTTATTTCGTACAATAGCGAAAATATTCTAATACTTTACATGAAATAGAAACCTAAAACTAAATCAAATACCTAATAATCAACTTATACTTCCTAGTCATAGGTGTATATATAGTCAAATCGCACTTAAGTTAAGTCAATCAAATTCAATATACGTCTCGAATCTTATTTTCACACTCAAATTATATCGAATTAATACGAGTGGGATAAAATTTTTGAAACACGTAAACATCCTAACATGAAAATGGAATGGATTTTCTGACTCTTGTTGGAAAAAGAAAATGATTTTTTGATATCTTGGCAGTTACTCCAATTACTTCATGATTTCTTTTTAATGCATGCTATGAATATGAAATATATATATAGTACAAGTTTTTTTTCCCCACAAAAATGTAAGACAAAACTGCAAATTAAATGGACCAATTAAATTCCTCATAGTACTGATGAATTATTGAAAGAAAAAAAAATATTTTGAAAGCAAAATGTTGCTTTCTCCCTTTCTTTTGGTCTTTTACCCTCATTTTGTTATTTGGGTCACTGCTCATTAGTGAGGGGTTGCTTCTTCTAAAAATTTTAAGTAAACGTATTTGACTGGATATGGAGTTTAAGAAAGTTTATTTTTTTTTTTGTTCATTTTTGAAATTGTGAGATTTAGAACAAATTATAGATATTTTTGTCTTGTTAAGAGAAATCATATACCTGAATCCATAAGCTAAGATCAGACGATGAAATAAATCCATCATCTTGCATTATATATTATTAGAAAATATGAAATTATCTACGAAATTTGCCGGTAATCCCCAGCTAATTTAACGCTAAAAAGCTCGTAGCTAATTAGTTTTTTTTGTAATCCGTCACTAATCTGTAGATAAATAGGATTATCATGTTGTTTAGTTACAGAAAAGAAACCCCACGTGCCTGATTGAGGACCATATCAACCGATTAATAAGATCATCTCATACCAATACTGTAAGAAAATTAAAATAAAAAGTACTAGAAGTTCTTGATATTTTTCTACTGACATAAGAATTTTTTTGAAATATCAACGCATCAGATTCCATCAAAACTTCAAAATTAAGCATGTTTAAACGAGAGTATCATCGATTACAAACTTTACGATGAGCTTAAAATTATAATAAATAATTAATCAATTTCATGATGAATCTTCGT
This sequence comes from Datura wrightii, assembly GCA_035772735.1. Lineage (NCBI taxonomy): Eukaryota > Viridiplantae > Streptophyta > Magnoliopsida > Solanales > Solanaceae > Datura > Datura wrightii. The sequence continues at coordinate 199,308,666 of JASDFA010000018.1, read as the reverse complement.
AATACGAATAATATTTTGGAAGAATTTTCTAAATTTTGTTCCAGCTGAAAATATTCTTCTTAATTTCTTTATCACCAAGTTGTTTTATTTTAGAAATTAATTGTATGGACTTTAATTTGTTGCTTATGCATAGATATCGTTTCCGTTAATCAATACCAATTAGTAATAATTTAATTAATTAGAGACCAAAACCTACTTGTAGGTTGATGAGAAAGAATCTTAAGTGCATTTAATTAGTCAACCTGTGAAGATAATTAATTAATTAGTTAATTATCACTAAAAAATTTTTTAAAAAAAGAATGATGATTATAGCTTGTACCTATTGTATTGTATTGTATTGTATTGTGTTGTTAGTTTAAATACAATATTAAATTCATTATTATGTAACGACGGATAGTCTTGTAACGATCGATTTGGTGTGATCGCGTCGTTACCCTATTTTGTCTTTCATTTATTATTTAACAATTCTATTTTATCCTTTACCTTTTTATAGTAGCTATATCCCGTAACCTACTTTTTTTCATAGATTTATCCTTCAAATTATTGATGTATGACATTATTTAATGATGAAAAATGATACAAGCTATTAAAATTTATTAAAATAATACAATACAATATAATACGATGCATACAATATGACACATTATGTAACAGTATATAACAAGTAACACCCATCCAAATATAATGTTAGTGAGGATTTTATTTTTGTAATTTCTGGGGGGTATTCAAACTCCTTTAATTAAAAAAATTACACTATATATACAAAATCAAAATTACTACACACACATATATAATAATAAATACTAAAATCTCATAATTTCTTTCTATATTTACTCGTTTATATTTTGAATTTCTAATTCCGCCACCGATCATTTCTCTCGAATATTTTATTGTCAACAGTTAGGTGATGACGGATACTTTCCACTTTGTGGAATAGTACAAGCAACAAATAGGTATTAATTTAGTTAATGATGTTACTAAACACATGGATCTTAATTATCTTGCAGGACTAATTGGCTGTGTAACAAACTCACACTTATTTCTTTTTCTTTTCTTTTTTAACGAGAGTATATTAAAAAATTATGAGGTAAATTTGTCTCTTTTCGTTAAAAAAAAGATCCACGTGATATCAGTTTATGAAGATAAAAAATCAAGTCCTCACGTAAGAGGAGTCCGTGTTAATAAAGACATATAAAATGAAAGTATCATTTTAATAATTTAAACTTTTAGACGTGATAATTAGATAAGGTAATGAATCAAAACATGGTGCCAAAAAATTTCAATCTCTCTTAAACATCTCATAATTAAATCAAAGCCATATAAAATATTTGGGCAAGTGGTATTCTTTTGGACATGAAACAAGCAAAGAATAATTAGACCTTTGACCACATAGAAGTTTGATATATATTGCCAGTTTGGTCTTCATTTTGTTTTTCTAGATAAATGATTCCTTGTTCAAATTCTTTTTACATTTCATAATATTTTATTCGATGTTTAGTATTCGTATTGAAGTTTTTATTAATTTCGATTCCCATCATTATAAGAACCATTGACTCATTTTATGATATTTTTTGGGGGGTGGGGGTGGGGGAGCGCTCCTTACTAAAAAGAAAAATTCATACTCAAAATTTGAAACGCGAGACTTATAATTAAGAACGAAAGGATTATAATTATCCCACCACTATCTTTGATCATTATTTTAACATAATTAATAAAACTTTGCATGTGTGAGTTTGCTCAGATTTATTAACGAAACTAGAATTTTTATAAAGAGATTCATAATATAAAACGTAAACACACGAAGAAGTTAAAAAAAAATTAACATATAATTTGTATATATATAAACCTATTTGCACAATATAATTTTTCGATAAAGAAAGATGTTAGTTGACTCCCTTTGGACAAGGGCAGCTTCCCCATGCTTACATAGCCAAAATCCAAACCTGAACAAAGGAGGATAATGATATAACCACTACAATATATAACTCTATCCTTAAGGCTAGATAATCCTAAAGTACGTACATAATATCGAAATATCATCGATCAAATTAAATAGAGCATTTGTGATAATGATGATTCATAACGTAATCCCTACTAGCTAATTTAAAATTGAATCGTAGTTATTATTATTTTGTTAGGTAATTAAATTTATCTACGCAATAACAAATTGAAGGTCACTAAAATTTAAACTCGTAACACTAAGATTCAAATTCTATATCTATCTATCTCTATATATACATTTTGACACAATAATTTTCACAAGTGATTGTTGTGTTTCTGAAATGCAAAAAATTGTTGTAAATTGTAATAATTGATATCACATTGGCTGTCCTTCTTAATACTGTTGCAATGAAACATTCTACTTAATTCTTTGCAATGGGACATATCATTATTGTAGTCCCTCACTTACTCTATCATTCATTTATTGAATCGATGATATATCAGAAATAGTCTTTTTATTTTTATAAAATAGGAATAAAGCTATGTATATATTATCTTTTTTAGAAAATTTATCTCTTTGCTTATCTGTCAGAAATAACTTATTTATCTTTATAAAATAAAAGTAAGATTATGTATATACCATTTTCTTCAGACTCCATTTATGAAATACACAAAAAATATTGTTATTGTTGTCTCCATCATTTGATTATTCATGGTTTAATTTAATTAATTAATTAGTTTGATTTTTGTTTATGAAAAAGTAGCTGAAAATATATTTTTCTGTCTTGAATTATATTTCGAGTGAAATAATAAAAGATAATATAAGTGATTTTTTTGATATAGAATGAAAGAAAAGTACTTAGCTTTGTTCACCAATTTCCGATAGTTTAGTGTTCGTTTAACTAATAAATTCTATTTTATATGATTTTTTTTTATTTGTCCGTTTAAAAAGGAATGCCATACTTTTATAGTTGAAATTATTTATTTTTAAATTTTTTATTTTACGCTTAATATAACATGCTTTTATAGCTACAGAAATCTCATGGCATGCTTTCTCTCTTACATTTAATGTGCAATTAAACTGTGTCACATAAATTAAAACATACAGAATAAATGCCGATATTCTTTTTATTTAAAAAAAAAGAAAAAAGAAAGAAATTCATGAACCAATATTTCCTTCTTATGATAGTATTTTGCTAATAAATTTCATATTTTTAATATAATATAGATTATTATTCTTATTACTTCATTCGTTTATTTTTATTTTTCCACTATTAATTTGACACACCTTTTAAGAAATAATAAATCAAATGATAATTTTATATCACCTTTTGAATATAATAAATTTAATGCTTTAAAAATATATTAAAAAATAACTATAATTAATTAATAAGGATAAATTAAAAACTAAATAATATATTATGTCTTAATTTTTTAAAATGAATAAATAAAAATAAATATTTATTTTTAATATAACGAATAAATAAAATGGAGGAAAAGAATACTATTTTTGTGTCTGGTTAGAAAAAGACACAAGCTAAAGGGAACCATTCTTTAGTCCACTTCTCAATGTTATTTCATTTTCACTAAATTTAATGTTCTCAACTGCATTTTCTTTTTTATTGGATAAAATTTTATCAATTTGATAATTCAATTTTGCTTTTGAATGGACCATCTTAATTAGTAGTAATTAAGTTTTGAGATTAATAGAGTGATAAAGAAATTCCTTATCCTTTTAAATGGCAATTAAATGACGAATTTAAAATTTAAATTTAATGATTTTGGTCTTTTTTTATGTATATATATATCGAATATATTGGTTCAAAAGGATTTTTAACTGAAGAGTTTCATCCACTTGATGGCAACCGAAACAATAACCAAATCGATCAGTGGCAGGATTAAGTTTTTCAATAAGAAGATTCAAAATATAAAGAAGTCACTACCGCAAATCAGTGAAAAATTTGTGTTAATAAAACATGATTTTTCCACCCATTTTTCATCGAACCAGTTTACTGGGAAAACACATAGTTGGAAACAGATTCTCACTAAAGTAGTGGGATACTTAAGATTTTTTCATGTGAAAACACTATTATTTTTTCTTTTTCACCGATATCAGTGAGAATAACCACTTAATATGTTTGGCGAAAAATTCCGATGGAAAAATAATGACTTTTTAGTAGTGAGTAAATATATGAAGAAATCGAAAGGATTCAATATTTACTAGATATATATAGTTAATTTTCCGACCAAGAAAATTCGGACAAACCTCATTCTGATACCTTAGCTCCACTCCTGAAACTGATAACGCTAATACGATAAGAGAATTAAAGTTGCAATTATCAAAATCAAAGTTTTTAAGATTAATATTGATCTAGTTTAACTTATGATAGTATGCTCGTCGCTATTATCATGTTTATCAAATTACACTAATCATAAAATTTATGTAAAATCATTAATAAACGATCTCATAATGTTTATTTTTTATTCGATCGATGTATAAAACTTAAATTAAAAATAATAATAATAATCAGCACAAAGTATATAAATATATTTCTTGATTTGTAATTGGTGGTTCCTTCTGACTCATTTTAATTATGGGCCCATTTCTCAACATCACAATTTCTTTTTTTTAAAAAAAGAAATATCAACAGACTTAAACTATGGTAAAAAAGATCTATGTATATAGAAAAAAAATAATTGTAGTTTGGTAGGTAAAACGTTCCGTGTTAATAGAGTTTGAAAAAAATTATATTTTAAAAAGTGTGATATAGATAATTTATTTTGACGTAAATATTAATAATTATTTTCACGGCTCAAATTAGTGACCTGAATTATGATATGAGAATAAAATTAGCTTATATTATTCATTATTGTTTCAATTTTTGATTTTTTAATTTTTTTAAGAAAACATTATCACATGTAAACAGTAAAGGTTTCTGTTAAACTATCTGTCTTTTTTAATTTGTAATTTTTTTCCAAATAAGTTGACATTAGCACACAAATTAAATAGTAATTCCAGGTCACAGAAAAGGACAAATTAAACACAATAATAATTAATAATAATAATTATTATAATAATAACAATAATAATATATAAAAATAAAGTACAACTCCTAGAATCAGATCAAGTCAACTTAACAATTTCTTCTAAATAATATAATTATTATTTTTAGGAAAAAAAAACAGATGAACTGTCACTGAAATTTGTAGTAGTACTTTCCATTAAAGAAACCCTTTATGAAATTAATATGGTCTTTCTATTCTTCTGACTTTTAATGTAAATACAAATTTTAAATTTTGTATGTTAGACTATGTAAAAGTATTTATATGATCAGATTATTTTAAAGATAATTATAAATAATTTTTTTAATAATAATTGATAATTTTTAGAGTTTAAGTTATATATATCGTTAGTATAAATAATTTTTTATTATGTTGTGTCTACAGATAAGTTTCTTAAAAATATGAGATTCATAATCTTGAAAATAAGTCATGTTTTCTGTTACAGTAGAGAAAAATAATACGTTGGTATAAGAGTTTTTTTTTTTAATATTAACGGTGTGTATAACTTAAACTCCACTCTTTAATAAATGATAAATAACTAATAGTGTGAAAAAATTTATTACACTATTACCACATATAGTTAAATTCATATCACCATTAAAGGTTGCAATGGAGGATAAGTACTCATTCATCCTTAACAAGAACTCTCGAATTTGAGCCCTTGATATGTAGTCGTCTTTGTTAGGGAGCGTTTTAGCCCTAATGTGGGACTTTCCAGGTGCCAATACGAATCTAGTTGAGTCTCAATGCGCGTAAGAAACCAAAAAAGATCACGGAGCGATTTACCCCCTCCTCTAATAGAAGATTTTCTGGCTCGAATCTAAATTTAATCGGATCTCAATGCAGATACTCGACACCAAGTGAATTCCCCCCTCCCCCCCGCCCCAATAATATGGGATTTTCTAACGCGAATAGTTGAGTCTCAATGCGTGTAAGAAACCAAAAAAGATCAGGGAGCGATTTACCCCCTCCCCCTCTAATATAGGATTTTCTGCTACGAATCTAAATTTAATCAGATCTCAATGCAGATATCCGACACCACATGATTCACCTCCCCCCCCCCCCCCCCAATAATATGGGATTTTCTAACACGAATAGTTGAGTCTCAATGTGTGTAAGAAACCAAAAAAGGTCAGGAAGTGATTTATCACCTCCCCCTTTAATATAGGATTTACTGACGCGAATCTAAATTTTAATCGGATGATCTCAATGCAGATACCCAATACCAAGGGATTTACAATCCCCCCCCCCCCCCCCATCCCCCCAATATGGGATTTTCTGACGGGAATAGTTGAGTCTCAATGCGTGTAAGAAATCGAAAAAGATCAGGGAGCTATTTACCCTCTCCCCCTCTAATATGGGATTTTCTGACACGAATTTAAATTTAATCACATCCCAATGCAGACGCGACACCAAGTGAATCCCTTATTTAATTGGCCATGACCTGGCCAAAAACCTGATTTTTCTCCACTCTATTGGTAATTTTTTTCAGTTACATACCAAACTGTTTGCAGAAGAAAAGAACCTACAAAAATCTCTATACTTCTTCTTCCATTTTCCTTTCTGCAACAGCAAAGGATAAATCCCCCCAAAAAACAAAAAAAAATACTTTAAAAACTCCCCTTTTTCTTCTTTCTTTCTATCTTTAGTTATCAAAGAATCAATTTTTGGGTCAAGAATGAGAAATATAGCAAGTTGTTACAATGAACATGCTATAAAAGTAACAGATTCATATTGTTCTGGTCCATCAAATCAACCACTATATCATATTCCTTCAGTACAAAATGTTGTCACTTGTATTTACAGAGTCAAATTACTCTCAACAGAGAAGCAATTCTTGATCAAAATCACATGGTGCAGCCTGCTGCAGCACGGATTTTCGATCAGCATAAGTGACAAATTCAATAAGAATTTCAAGAAAGTAGTAATGATAGACAAGACAAAAGAGTTGAAAGCAACTGAATTCTTCTTCTGTTGTTCAAGATTCAACATTTTCTGGGATTTTTCTAAGGCTATGTATGAAGCAGGACCAGAACCAATCAAAGGGTATTTTGTGAAAGTCATGGTGGATTCTGAGGTGGGGTTGATTCTTGGTGACATGGGGCAAGAGATTGAGGTGGAGAAATTGAATCTTGATGATAAATTTTCAAGATTTGTATTGGTTTCAAGAAGTGAACATTTTTCAGGCAGTTCTGTTTTTGGTACTAAGGCTAAGTTTTGTGACACTGGAACATGTCATGACATAGTGATCAAATGCAACAGTACAGAGGAAAAGGGCTTCAAGCATTCATCTGCAGCCTTGTGTGTTTCGATCGATAGGAAGAATGTCATACAGGTGAAGAGATTACAGTGGAATTTTCGCGGAAATCAGACGATTTTTGTGGATGGATTGGTTGTGGATTTGATGTGGGATGTTCATGATTGGTTGTTCAATCCAAAATCTGGATGTGGAATGTTCATGTTTAGGACAAGAAGTGGATTGGATAGTAGGTTGTGGCTTGAAGAGAAGAATTTGGAGCAAAAAGAAGAAGGAAAAGTTGGATTTTCTCTATTGATTTGTGCTAGTAAGAATCCTGATTAACTCAGAAAAAAGGGGGTAAAAAGTCTATCTTTTTTAGTTTTCCATTTTTAGTTCTAATTTGTTTCTTGTTTATCCTGTTCTTCTTCTTTTTTTTTGGAAGAAGATAGGAATAGTCTATGTTGCTCGGATTTTTCAAAAATACTGTCGGTTGTGTGTTGGATTCTCCGAGATTAGTGCATTTCTGAGGATCTGAACAGATACGGCACAAGTTTTGGAGAGTTCGAGCAAACATAGGAAATGGTCATGGTTATTATAAAGTGTTTGATTATGCAGATTATGGAATTGTAAATGAAAATTTTACTTTTCAAGGCTTCAACTTATTGAGTTCTTTGTTGATTTGGTGCTAGTAAGAATCCTCTGATTAATTCAAAAAGAGAAAAAAAGATTCATCTTTTAGTATTTCATTTTAGTTCCTTGTTTCTTAATTATCTTCTTCTTCTTTTTTCCGAATGTGAGCCTTGACATAACTGGTAAAAGTAATGTTATGTGATTAGGAGGTTACTAATTTGAGCTCTAAAAACAGTCTCTCATAGAAATACTGAGTAAGACTACGTATAATAGATCTTTTATGATCCGGTCCTTTTTCAAATTCTGCACATAACGAGAGCTCAGTACATCATACTTCCCTTTTTTTTTCTTCTTTTTTTTGGTTGATGAAAGATAGGATGGTCATGAGTTTTATCTTCTTGTTTTTTCATTTTTTGTTGAGTAGTTTCATGGAAAATTCTTGTGTCAGAAGAGGTTAGAAGAGAATTTATTGCAGAAAGATATGAGGTAGACTTTCCTGATATATAAAATTGGAAGGTACAAAAATAACAGCATATGACATAAGATGGGCAAAAAGGATTCTTTACTGTGAACCTTAAAAGTGAATAACATGGGCTTCATTTGTTTGTGTGTAAAATTTTCCTAACCCCATGATATTTTTTTCTCTTTCCAACTCGATGTTTGATATTCGTATCAGAGGTTCGATTAATTTGAGTTGCGCGTTTCATGGCCCATTATGGTGGCAGTGCTCCCAACAAAATTTTCTCTATACTCAGAACTCAAACTTGAGACTTCTGATTAAGGGAGAGACCCAACCATCCCATCACGACTGATGTTGGTTAAATCACATGTTACATGTTTCTCTAAAGTTAGAAAATTCTACTACAAAATAGATCTTATTAATATATACAATAACAATAACATACTCAGTGTGGTTTCATAAGTAGAATTTGAGGAGAGTAGATATATACAGACCTAACTCTTATTTTTGTGATGTAGAGATGTTGTTTCTGGTAAACGTTCGGCTCAATAAAATAATTTTCTGACCAAGTTTGATGAAAAATGCAAAAAAAAAAAAAAGAGAAGAAAAGAAAAGAAAGTACTAAAAGCAAAAAAAAACTATGAAAATATTGAAGACGAAAAAGTACTGATAGTAAAAAAAAAGTAAAAATAACCAAAGTAAAAGTAACAATCATAGTAATAAGATTGAAGAATAAGATAATGCTAGCAATAACATAATAGTTATAATACTGGTAACGGATCAAGTAGGTGTTTCAGGCTAGAATCATGTTCTATTCTTGAAAGAGAGAAATTGTTCGATTATCTACTAACTGTCTATCTCAATTCTCGACTTTCATGCTCTCCTCAATTTTAATATAAGCGTTTCCAATAAAATTTATTAAATGTTTACTGCAAAAATAAATTGATAAAATTGATCCTAGATTGTGGCTATTTTCTTTAACTAAGTGAAAAGAAAAAAAGATTTAAGGCTACTAATGCAAGAGGCCGAAAGAGAACAACAACAAAAGGTCCAAAAAATTAAGTGAAACTCCATGTGTGATTGGGCTTTTATCTGGGCTAACAACTCAACTCAACAGCCCAAGTATATTAGTTGCATTTCCTAGGCAGGAATTGCACCTGCACTTTGAGCACCTAGATGCGTGGGGCAGAGAGTTCGTAATACTCCCTTTGATTCATCAAGTTTTTTCTTCGTTTCGGTAGTGAATTACCTACTAAAGAGACAAGCCTGCACACTTTATTTGAGACTACTAAGACATGCGGCAGACTATTTCATTAGGTAACAGAAGAAGAGACCTAAGCGTGACAAATGCCATACACTTAAGTGATAAAGGAAAGCAAGACTTTATCTTTTTTCAAGGCCTGTTCGGACATATGATTTTCGTGAAATATCAAGTTGGTGAGCCGTGTGACCGAGGCTTTTATCTGGGTTAACAACTCAACTCAACACCCCAAATATATTAGTTGCATTTTCTAGGTAGGAATTGCACTGGATAACCTATATATTAATATATAAGAGTGAATAAATATTACTACATATCCTTCTGCAGAAATGCATAAGAAGATCGTATATAATAAATATTTATAATCCGATTATTCCTCAAACTCCGTATATTAAGTTTATAAATTTTTTTTTCCTCTGTTAGTATAAATTGAAAATATTATATATAATTTTTTGAAAATTAAAAACCAACAAAATAATTATTTAATTTTTATAAAGTCAAAGTAGCTTTCAAACACTTCAAAGAAAAAGGTCAGCTCCTACTCTTCACCTGAGCTAAAATTTCCCCTTCGAATTCCTTCTTCTTCCCAATCGCCGGAGCTTATCAAATCCGACGTCGTGTCCCCTTCCGATCACAATGGTAACACCGCCGCCGGCGATTCACTCTCCGTCATCTACCCAATACACCCAACAATTCTTAAGCAACGTTCTTTCCCAGCGAGGTCCTTCTTCTCTCCCATACTCCGAAGACGTCAAATGGTTAATCCGTCAACACCTCGTTTCCTTAGCCGACACGTTTCCTTCTCTTCAACCCAAAACCGCTACCTTCACTCACAACAACGGCCTTACAGTGAACCTCCTTCAGTCGAACGGCACCGTTCCGATGCTCTATCAAGATGTCACCTACAACATCCCGGTAATTATCTGGTTAATGGTGTCTTACCCTCGTCAAGCGCCGTTGGTGTTCGTGAACCCCACGCCCGACATGGTCATCAAACGCCCACATCCGTTCGTCGACCCTTCGGGTATTGTTTCGATCCCTTATTTGACGAATTGGGTATACCCAAGTTCGAATCTTGCTGAATTGGCTCGTAATTTGAGTCAGTTCTTTAGCCGTGATCCCCCTTTGTTCACCCGACCTCGCCCGAACCCGCATCCTCCGCCGAGTACTAGTTTTTCGAGTAGTGGGTCGACTCGACCCGCTATACCTCCTCGGGTGTATCCACAATCACCTTACGGGAGTGGTAGTGGTGCTGGTGGGGTAGGGGGGAGGGTAATGGATGATCCATGGGAGATGTATAAGAGGAGTGCAGTAGATGATCTTGTGGTAAAATTGCATAGTGATATTGAAGGGCTGAGGAGGACAAGGGAGGCGGATATGGAAGGGTTGTTTAGTGCACAAGGAGCATTGAGGCGGCGAGAGGAGGAGTTGAGGAAAGGGGTTAAGGAAATGCTGGATGAAAAGGAAGGGTTAGAGCAGCAATTACAGATGGTTTTGATGAATACTGATGTGTTGGAGGGGTGGGTTAGAGATAACAAAGCAAAAGTGAAGAAAATTGGGAATGTGAATGTGGACGAGGTGTTTGAGCCTTTTGATAGTCTTTCAAAACAGATGTCAGATTGTACAGCCTCGGATTTGGCTATGGAGGATGTGATTTATGCGTTGGATAAAGCTATACAGGAGGGGGCAATTCCTTTTGATCAGTACTTGAGGAATGTAAGGTTGTTGTCGCGTGAGCAATTCATTCATCGTGCCACGGCTTCAAAGGTTAAGGCTGCTCAGATGCAGGCTCAAGTTGATAATATGGCTTCTAGGCTGTCCCAATATGCTTTATCATAGATGTTGAATTACTTGGATTTTGTGTGCACTATGGATTGAAGAGGTTAGTTTTTTTCAAGGTAGGTTACGTGTGAATAATATGTCAATTCTTTATTTCTGCACAAAGAAATTTTGACGCTACATATTGGCATAAGTTCTGCATGTTTTCAATGATTGTATCAGTTAGTGAGCAAAAATATAGTGTGATTTAAGCGATTTTCCTGAATAATTGGTACCCCGATTATTTAATTTCTTTTTGAGTCTTTGCAAGTCTAATTGGTGTTGGGACCCGTGATTAGCTTATGTCATTACATTCAAAGAATGAGTTGTAAAAAGTACTAAATCTATACTTCTACCTAAGATGGTTTTTTCCATGGACATTTGTACCAATGAGTGATTTGTAATCTATCATTTCTTTGTACGCTACATAATTTATTGTAATTTCATGCTTCATTTGCTTACTTTTTATAAATTTATCATCAGAAGTTCCAAAACGGGCTCATTACCGAGTTTTGAACCGCGCCCTAACTGGCTCTCGGGGATTTCTCGGTTATCAAAAGTAAAAGAACTCCAAAACGTATCTCTCTTACTAAAGCTGTTTGGAGTTATGTTCACTTGCTGTCACATTGGCATGAAACTTCAGTATGTAAAGCTTGATTGCTTTATCAGATAAACGACAAGAAAACTTCAAGGTTTATAGAGGAGACAACTTTATTATTGGGCCATTTGGAAGATGCAATTATTGTGAACACAATCATTTCCTAATTCACTTTCGTTCCCGTACTAGTTTGTCCAGCTATGATTCAGAGGCATTTCAGTTGAGGAGTTCTGTAAGCCCATTTGTTCTCTCTGAATTGAAAAAAACTATTTGGGACTCCTACTTCTGTTTTAATGTATTAGAGCTTGAAGTCACATAAGATGCCATTTATGTGAATGATATCTATAAGTTGAATTAGATCCACGTCTTTGAAATTTTCTATAACAGAATCTCCTCCACTTTCTTTGCCATAAAGTTCAGGTAGAATGGGTAAATACTAAGTAACTCCTTATAGAATTGTGTTCTTGTGGTATTTGTACCTCATTATTAAATGGACGTTTACATTTTAAAGTGAGAGTGAAGAGAAGATCATTAAATTCACTTGACTTTGTTTAACTATCAAGGGACAAAAATGTATGTTAACAATGACAACCACATATCCAGTGTAATCTCACTAGTTGAGGTTTGAGGAGGGTAGAGTGTACGCCAGTGTTATCAAAAGCGAAAAGCGCAAAAAAGCTCTAAGGTTTATTGGAGCTTTAAGCTCAAAGCACAAATAAAGTGTGGGTTTAACGAGAAAAGACGCAAATGGAGAAATATATATGTTTAGTCCAAGACTAATAATTATAAACATGAATAACAACTATATGGACAGATAGATTGAATTTTTCTAGGATAAAGTGAAATATTAATTGTGTAGCGATGATTCTTCAGGAAACGCTCATTTGCAAGAAAAAATTTGTCTTAGAGTCTTGATGATGACACTAAAGTGCACATTAAGCGAGGCGAAGCGCTCAATGTGTTTTGAGCCTCGCTTCAGGGCTTAAGCGCGCCTTTGACAACACTGGTGTACGCAGACCTTACTCTACCTCGTGGAGGTAGAGTAGCTGTTTCCGAAAGACGCTCAACTCAAATAACTCACAACAAAGCAATGTTAAAATAACATGCATACACAAAATAAACATAGCAAATAATAACAAAATCATCACATAATATTCAAAAAAAGGAACATTACATAAAAATATAATACGATAACCAAAGCAAAAACAACAGGTATTGATAGAAATCGAACGGCAAGAACCTACACGATTAGTACTAATTCTACTAGCATGCACGAAGGCCACCCTCGATTATCTACTAATCTTCTATTCTAATTCTCGACCTCTAAAAACCCCCTATCTAAGGTTATGTCCTCGGTAAGCTGAAGATGCGCCATGTCCTGTCTAAGCCTCACCTCAATACTTTTTCAGCCAATCTCTACCTGTTCTTAACCCCACCACTGCCAACCTCTCACACCTCCTTACTGGGCCATCTGCACATCTCCTCTTCATGTAGCTGAACCATCTCAGTCTCACTTCCCTCATCTTGTCCCCCACGCAATCCACTCCCACCTTGTCCGGGATATTTTCATTCCTAATTTTATCCCTCCTAGTATGCCATACATACACCTCAGCATTCTCATTTCCGCAACTCTAATTTTCTGAACATGAGAGTTCTTAACTGGCCAACACTCCGCCCCATACAACATAGTTGGCTTAACCGCCACTTTGTAGAATTTGCTTTTAAGTTTTGGTGGCACCTGAGGGACAAAAATGTATGTTAAGTAGTTTATTTCTAGTCATATTTTGGAACTTTATTTTAATAAGGCATATTTGGGATGACTTAAAATGAAAAGAACTTCATATAAATAAGGAGAGAGGAAGTATATGGTAACCTGCAAATATTTTGATACTTTACAAAAGGTAAAGCATTAAAAACTTCCTCGGCTACTGTTGACTGTGTTAGGTCCTTCAATTAAAAGGGATTATTGAGGCTTATTTTTTTCAAGTTTTAAATCTTGGGTAAAAAGGGACTCTTCTTGGATGAGTGGTTAATAAGATTTGACCTCGTTTAAGACCTCAAAATTTTGTTTACATAAAATCTCCTAAATATAAAAGTGAAAACTCTACCCAGAGAAAGAAATCCACAAGTGTTTTTTTCTTGATAACTGTGGTGTGTAGGCCGATTTGCGTGCACCTCGATTAATTTCACGGGGTAATTAGGCAACCAACATAAGTTCTGATAACTCTGTCCAGAGCTTGAATAGACTGGAAGAAATCACCTAGTGTTTTTGCCTCTGCCGAGATTTGAACTTGAGACCTCGTGGTTCTCAACCCACTTCATTGATCACAACCCCCCCCCCCCCCTCCAAAAAAAAAAAAAAAGAAATCCCAAGCATTTTGTGAACCCGCAAGTTATTTCCCCTTATATCAAAACATAAACTCTCTTCTTCCTTTCATAATACAAAACAACTAAAAATAAAAGGAGAGAACGAGATGAAAATTTGAAATCAGTTGGAATTGAGAGTGGGTAGTGGTTCTTTTTTTTTTCCCCTGTTAGAGTGGGTTAGTCCTATGTGGACTTGGCAATCCTCCCTTTTAAGATAATTTTTGGAGTTGAGTTAGGCTGAAGGTACATATTTTTACATGGTATCAGAGCCAGGTCCGTCTTGTTTTGGCTCCCATGTTGTATTGCCCATGCTTCAGTTGGCGGTTTGGGCGTGCCGAGAGTATTAGAGTGTATCAAGATCCCACATTGATGTGGAAATAGGCTAGTAGTCTCATTATATGAATTTGGACAATTCTCCCCTCTTGAGCTAGCTTTTGGAGTTGAGTTGGCGCAAGGATTATATCTTACATGGTATCATAGCTTATAACAGTCCCTGTTGAGGACCCATGTTATATTGTCCATATTCTAGTTGCGGTCTGGGCGTGCAAGGTTATTAGAGTGGGGTAGAATCCCACTTTGGTTGGGGAATGGTTGGTGATTTCCTTATATGGACTTGGATAATCCTTCCCTCTACCTAGTTTTTGGAGTTGAGTTACGCTCAAGGACCATATCTTCACAGCCCCAAGTTTTTAGTAATTTATAATTCAACCCCAAGGCCCAAGCCACTTAATTACTCGAGTACTGGTCGAAGTCCCTCTTTTTAAAAAGGAAACTTACGGGTCTTTGTCCCCAAATGTTCTCTAATATCTCACCATACCAGAAACCTCATCATTTTGAATGTATAATCTTCTCAGTCCTCCTTTATTATATTGTAAATATGATGAGCGACTTGTTCTCCCTTTTGTTTTGATTTGCTTTCTTTCACTTCTTTCCAATGTTTGATGGATCTGGGGAGTGGATTTCTGAAGTGTTGTATGTAGATAAGGTGGTTTTGGAAGTAAACTAAGTGATATTAACACAGATTTGATTAATTGTGCAGTAAAAAGAAATAATTGGCAGCCAGAGTATTGACGGAGGAGACATGAGGTTTTGGACTTAGTGTTAGTGAACTTCCGAGTGTGGGGTGGAGTGGGGCAGTTGAAGATTATTATATAAGAGGAATTTTTTGAAAAGGTTGGATGATGGGGTGAACAAATTGGCGATATATGTAATTCCTTTTCTACAAGGAAGGATTTTCCTACATAGGTTTCTTTACTTCACATTGCTAAAATTTCTCAAATATTGATCCAAAAAAGTTTTTCAGTTTCTGTTCTTTTCTATTTAATGGGAAAATGAGAAACTCTGGAAATCTTTTAACTCTGAACAGACCATTAATGGTTTGTTGTTCATTTCCAATCTCTTCATTTGGGAGTTCCATTGCTTGGGCTCTTCAAAAATATCATCGGATGTGTATCAGATCCTCCAAAAAATATGCATTTTTTAGAGGATCCACCACAGGTGGCAACATTTTTGGAGGGTCCGAGCAAGACTGTTTGGGAGCTATAAATCCTAGAACACCGGGTATGAGTGTTGGAGAATCCAATCATTTAGACCGAGAAGTCTTGAGAATGATCAACTTCCCTAATTCTCAGTTCATGATTGGCGCCTCTCTGAAAAAGTAAAAATGGGTGAAGCCTGAGATGCTTCCAGAGATATTGATACTTCCTTGGAAAGTTGTATAGAAAGCTAAGGCGCTTAATTGTGAGATTGATCTGTACTGGTTTGTGTTTACTCTTATCGCTTTAGCTCGCTCCTGTAATCCTGTTATAATGCAAAAGTCTATTCCCACGTAATATACACTTTGCTTCTGCTTTGTCAACATCATCACCCATTACTCCAGTCTTACACATATATGATTGTGCTGTGTATGAGAATTAGTTTGAGTAGTACCTTGTGTTAGTTGGAACTTGTCCTTCTTAAAAGAAGAAAAGGGAACTACTCTTCTTCTTTTTCTTCAACTACAAGTATGCTTCTTGCAAATGTAAATGATGGTTATGTGCTTGTTTCGGCTATATGTCAATGATTTCAGAAAGTATGCAGGACTTATAGGAAACAAAATGGTAAAGCTAACTTGTTTAGTACTATCTTCTGGAATTATGTTTATCGGACATGAATGCAATTGAGGGCCAACACAATAGTACTTATTTTGATCGAATCAGTGACGAGCTCCTTTCTGCTTCCTCCCTGCACACACCCACAGAAGTTTCTCTGTGTGTGTGATCAATTGTGGCAGTAATGGATTAGATTGTGCTCATGTGTGAACCTTCTTTCTTCTTGGGGCTTAGAACTGATCAAGTTGAATGAAGACAGCTAGGCTCGCGAATAAGTGAAAACTGTTCGCTAGCTGTTATTGAACTTAAAATTTACAGTTTAATTCCTCTGCAGGAAGTGTTCGCATCCTATAAGCAATGTGTACATACATTGTACAGTCCATTCTAATATGGATGGTAATATACTTGTCATTTGTGCAATTTGGTTAGTGCACCTTTGCAGCTCTTGCAACACTTTTTTCATTGTTCAAGATTCTCTCCCTCTTGAGTTTTCATTTTCGCTTTTTTGATAGGTATGGATGAAACTTATGTTGCTCGGACTCTTTAAAAATGCCGACTTGTGCATGTCGAATCCTCCAAACGTGGTGCACTTTTAGCGAATCTGATACGGATGCAGCAACAGTTTTGAAGAGTCTGAGCAACATTGGAAGAGGGCTACTGTCTTTGTTTGATGCCCCCTCTCCTTGCCCTCACCCCTATCAATTCTTGTATGGAAATGAGTGATTTTGCACCCACCATCCCTAAACTGATGATCACAAATTGCTTAATCCGTTGCCATCTTGGCCACATGGCACAATCTTGATGGGTCGAGTTGAAATCATTTTCAACTGAAGGGTTGAAAATTACAAAGTATTTAATGTTTAACCGCTTCAACATCAACTCTAGACCTACAAGACAAGACTGAAGTTGAAAAATCCAAGTATGAAGTTAGAAATTTCAAGACATGTGTCTGAATTTGAACTTCGGACATGTATATCTAAAGTTTGAACTATCAAGTCTAATTTCGGACCTAAATGTCTGAAGTTGACATAAAATATTTCTGAAGATGAAGGTCCGCCTTCCCCGTTGGTCTTCTCCACTAGATGGAGCAAGCGGTGAAAGAGAACTCTTAGCCGATAATACACCTTTCTAGGCTTTTTGGTTAAGATCAAGTATAGTATTTATTCTTATCAGTTTAACATTTGATATGTGGATCATTGACTCACTTGATATCAACTCAATTCTTTTAGGGCAAAGGTTGGTAAAGTTACTGTCATGTGACAAAGAGGTTACGAATTCGAGCCGTGGAAACAACCTCTTACAGAAATGTAGGGTAAAATTACCTACAATAGACTCTTGTAGTTTGATCTTTCCCCGACCCCGTGCATAGCAAGAGTTTAGTGCATCAGTTTATTTTTTTTTTCCTTTTAGGGGAAACATCCATCTCGATAGTTAGTTGAATATTATTTTGGACTATCTCACCTTAATAAAGAAAGACTTAAGAAAAAATAAACAAAAAAAAAAAGAAGAAGAGGTGAGAGATCTGAATCTAAAGTGCTAAAATCTATGCTTTCACGTGCTGAGTTCCAACCCCAGGGGACACCTAAAACAAGATCTTAAAATTCTCCATGTCAAATGGCGAGCTCGAATTCAAGACTTTTGAAATTAATAGAGGCGAAACTAAAATTGTAGTTGCAGGTTTATCTAAAACTTATACTTTTGATGTCGAACATAATATGTGTGAAAACTCGTTAATATAATTTTAAAAGTATAATAATTCTGTATCGTATTAAAAACTTTAAAATTCGAACTCATTAAGTCAAATGTGTGAATATGTCTTTGCCAATGGCTCCTGCTCGATTAATTTGGATTCGCATTGTATAAAATCTGTTAACGATGAAAATTTTCATTTTCAAAGCTCGAATCAATACCTCTAAGCAGGGACAAAGAGCTCCTGTTCATATTCTTGGCAATGGAAGACAGATCAAAATAATTAAAAATTATAAACTTTCACATTTAAATGTTAATCATAGCTAATCTTGTCTCTTAAACTTATAAAGTATTTAATTAGGAAGATTTCCATCAAATAAATTGGTGTTGTCACTATTCATGCTTGCTCATTTTCTTATTAAAACTCACTTATCAATCACCAATTGGACTTATCATTTTATTATTATTATTTATTTATTTGTTGCATCTTCTGACTTTGTTACTAATTTAACTTCAATTATTTTTCCAAATAATAAATCAAAAGTGAGTACTAGTTCCATATGCAGAAACATGGAGAATGACGAAGCATTATTAAATATAAGAAAAATAGTCAATGTTGCTCTAATAGCCGTGGATCAATCGAAAACAACCTCTCTATTTTTTAATTTTATTCTCTTCAGATCCTATTCGATGAGATTACACTGAATATGTTATTATTGCTCGATTGCTCCTAATAGAATAATTTTTGTCTTACGTTTTGATTTTGGCATAAAAATATCTTCACTATTAGCTAATGGTTTAAAAATACCCTTATCGTTTGTCAAGTGATTAGAAAAATGCCCTCTTACCGATGGTAATCTCGACTTGATTGGAAAATGATCAATGTTACTCCTGAACTATTCAAACTAAAATGATTGGCTTTTGCTGAATCGGAAACAAGCTTATAGCATAGCCTTGCCATCAAGATATATGGTGAGATCGAAGAGATATCTCTATCCTTTGTTAGAATTCTTGGATTCGAACCTCGAAAATAGAATAGTAAGAAGCATATTTTCTTTAATGAATCTTATACAAAATAAAATTAATCGAATCAGCCAATAATGAATAGTAAATGATTATATTAAAAAAAAAAAAGGTTTTCTTTAAAGTGGAATCCTTTTTCTTGTATGTATCATGCTATGGTCCCCCTCCCTCAACGGTCTTTTCCTTTTTTAAAAAAAAAATAATAATAATTTTTAGTTTATTTTTTTTTTGTTTATTTTTATTGGTTGGTGAGACTGAGGCATGGGGGCTGTACTAATTGCCTTTTAAATCAGTTAATTAATACTAATTAGAAAATTAATTATTTGGTATTATTGCTTCACTTTATTCTTGTTAACTTTGTACCTAATCCACAAAGGTGAGCTCTGTAATTAAACATTAAAAACACAATTAAAGTTCAATATATATACGTAGAGTTGCGGATACTAAAATAATATGTGAAGTCACATAATATTTAAAATTATCATATTCATTAAAAGGATGCTAGTAACACGCATTAAAGATGAAAAGAGTGAAGGTCGCTCGAAATAGTTTGTTCATGTCTTGCATCGATCTACAAATATATAGATCTTTAGGTGTGAAAACTAAGGTAAGTGAAGGATTCAGCTAAAAGTAGAATACAACGGAAGAAAAAAAATCTATTAAGTAATAAAGAAGATACAGTTAATTATTTTATGACTAACCTCAACTTGATTGAGACTAAGACGAAGATATTGCGTTGTATAACAAGTACTTATTATTCTATTTTTCAAATTAAGTATCGTATTAAACTTGTAACGAAAAATAATCCGTCATTATAAATTAAGTTAACTTGATACTTCTCTTTTCTCATTATTTTTATAATATCTTATTCACTCTATATTTCTTTTTTAAATCTATTTTAATTAAGTCGAGAATTTTTCAAAAATATTTTATCTTCGCAAAATAAAAATAATAAATCAATCAAGATTTTGTCACGTAACCATAAAGTTAAAGAAAACAAGGGACCTATAATCCCCCGTTTTAGGTGTAAGCACTTGGTTTCTAGTTACCATTAATTAAATCCACTTTCTTTTTTCTTGTTTTACTAAAAATAATATTAAAAAAGAAAATAATAATAATAATAATAATAATAATAATAATAATAATAATAATAATAATAATAATTTTATGGAAAAAGTTGCTCTCCTCCTCACAAGATTTTTGTGGGCTTAAAAGTTGTTTTTCACTTAAAAATAAAAAAAAATTTAAATTAAATTAAAAAAAATAAAAAACCAACTCCTACCCATTGTTTTTACCTCCTCATTTCTTTCCTCATTGTTCAATTTATGGAAAAAAAAAATCTAATTCTTTCTGTTTCAAAATAACGGTTGTTCATGTAATGAAAAAGATATTAATAATTTTTTAATTTAAATAATTTTTTATATAATTAATAAAAATATTTTTTTACTTTTAAAAATGAATAAATCTCTTAAGAATATATTTAAATTAAAAATATCATTTATTTTAAAACATATGAAATTATTTACTTTGCCTTTTCTTCGAAGAAGGGATACCAACTACTTTCTTCGTTTTAGATTACTTGTCACGTTTTTTCTTTCATATTCTTACAAAAATATTAATCAAAAAAATAATTTAATACTATGCTATTTTCTTTTTCATTATATTAATCTCTTTCTATATTTTTCCGAATAAAGATCAAGATAAAAATTGATAGTTAATTATATCTTAATTTTTAAAGTAATGACTATTTTAGGTTATTTATTTTTAATAAATACAGCAAATAAGATGAACCAAAGAGAGTATATTTGTATCTAGGTAAGTACTCTTTCGTTCTCAATCAAAAATTTTAATCGACTTTTGATAAGAAGGGTAAAATTTCTTGTACGCGAATCTAAATTAATCGAATTGTGAAAAATAAAATAAAATAAAATTATGAGGGTAAAAATGTCATAGGGTAAAAAACCGCTGGTTGCGTGCACAAGGGGTCGATAACATCGATGATATTGTAGCCCTTAGTAACATAACAAATCCACCAACTCCCATGTGTGTGGCCGTACTATAAAAACCTAACATTCACTCCCCAATTTCCTCATTAAATTTCTCTCACAATTTTCTCAAGCAAATTTCTCTCATTTTTCAAACTATTCTTTAATCATGTCTTGCTACAAGGGAAAGTACGCCGGTAAGTAACCTTTATTTTGTTCAAATCTTGATTTGTTTGATCCAAAATTTTGTTTCTTTTGATAGATCTTGTGGTTTTTTCATCTGGGTTTTTGTTGTTTTTAGATCTTGTTTAGATCTTGGTTGTTGGGTACTTTTTCTTTTATGTAAAGACTCCAACTTTCTGTAATTTTCTGGAAGAAAGTTTTGATTTTTATGTTTGAAGGGTCCCTTTTCATGGTCCCGCTAGTAGATCATTTATGTTTGTTTTATCTTTAGTTTTGTTATTTGAAATCAGTTCTTCATTTGCCCCATATATTGCATAATTATTAATCATATTTTTGAGTTTTGTTATCTCTGTTGCTGCATGTATGGGCTGGATCTGATTCCACTTGTTCTGTTGAGTTGTAGCACTGTTCCTGTTTAGATTAATTTGTGTGCATCTCAGATTTCTCTGTTACATTCCCAGATTTGATTTGTTTATAGTTTCTGGATCTGATAATTTGTTAAAAGTTGAAATCTTTTTAACAAATGATCCCACATGGATTTGAAGGTGAGGCTTAGGATGATGGGATCTGGATGCCTAGAACTGTTGTTGATTGTTTTCTTTTTGTTTTATGCTATAGTTTCTGTCAATTTGGGTGTTTTTGCTTTATGTTTTGTCTATGTTTTGTGTTGGATCCTTAAGAATAGTGCATTTTTGTAGAGTCTTGAGATTATTAACAATGCTGAATGCTTGTAGATGAGCTTATTAAGAATGCTGCATACATTGGCACCCCTGGAAAGGGTATCCTTGCTGCTGATGAATCCACTGGAACAATCGGCAAGCGTCTCTCGAGCATCAATGTGGAGAATGTAGAATCAAACAGGAGGGCTCTCCGTGAGCTTCTCTTCTGCACCCCCGGGTGTCTTCAGTACCTCAGCGGAGTTATCTTGTTCGAGGAGACTCTCTACCAGAAGACTGCTGCTGGTACGTTTTGTACAACTTTAATAACTGATCTCCATTTTACCTGATTGTTGCATTTATGTGTCGATCCCAACTTGTTTAGGACTGAGAAGGAGGCATAGTAGTAGTAGTAGTACTTATTGTTTTATGTAAGTTGCTTAAACAGCCTTGTATTGCATTACACTGATGATCTGATATTGGTGGCAGGCAAGCCTTTTGTTGATGTCATGAAGGAAGGTGGAGTCCTTCCCGGTATTAAGGTTGACAAGGGTACCGTTGAGCTCCCCGGAACCAATGGTGAGACCACCACCCAAGGTCTTGATGGCCTTGCAGAGCGTTGCCAAAAGTACTATGAGGCTGGTGCTAGGTTCGCCAAATGGCGGGCTGTGCTGAAGATTGGTGCCAATGAGCCTTCTCAGCTCGCCATCAATGAAAACGCCAATGGCCTTGCCAGATACGCCATTATCTGCCAGCAGAATGGTCTTGTACCCATTGTTGAGCCTGAGATCCTTGTTGATGGATCCCATGACATTAACAAGTGTGCTGAAGTTACCGAGCGTGTTCTTGCTGCTTGCTACAAGGCTCTCAATGACCACCATGTCCTCCTTGAGGGTACCTTGTTGAAGCCTAACATGGTGACTCCCGGTTCTGATTCCGCCAAGGTTGCACCAGAAGTGATTGCTGAGTACACCGTCCGTGCCTTGCAGCGCACAATGCCAGCTGCTGTTCCCGCTGTGGTGTTCTTGTCTGGTGGTCAGAGCGAGGAGGAGGCCACCGTCAACCTCAACGCCATGAACAAGCTCCAGACCAAGAAGCCATGGTCGCTTTCCTTCTCCTTCGGACGTGCTCTTCAGCAGAGCACCCTCAAGGCGTGGGGCGGAAAAGAGGAGAATGTTCAGAAGGCACAAGCCGCATTCCTTACCAGGTGCAAGGCAAACTCCGAGGCTACACTCGGAAAGTATGCCGGAGGTTCCAACTTGAGTGAGGGTGCTTCCGAGAGCCTTCATGTCAAGGATTACAAGTACTAGAGCAAATTTAATGTTTTTGTTTTTGGTTTTTGATTTCTGTTTCTTGATTTCTGTTTTGAAAATGAGATGACAATATGGTTTTACAAAAATGTCTTATCGGTGGACAGAATGTGTAAGGCTTTTTTTTTTTCCCGTTCAATAAAAAAACTAGTAAACAAAATTTGGTTTTGTGACATTGAATGGTCTCTTTATGAGAAATGCTAAATGATTTATGATTGACATACAATTTGATATGATTCTTGATGCATTTTTCTTTCTAACTTGTATGTTTTGGAAGTTTCATGTGAACTCTTGGGATCGTAGTTGATGAGCTGAATTTATATAAAGCAATTAAAAAGCTGTCAAACATGTGCTATTAGCTATATGTTACAATTAAAAAGCTATCAAAGATGTTATTTACTTTAAAATGGAGATTGAAGCATCTTGTTGTAGGGTGACATTTACAATATTTGGGATCATAGATTTTGTTGTTTTCTTTTTAACTAGTAACCAAACGATCGCTTATTGTTCTCAAGTAAACCGCCTTAGGAGAGAAGGTGGAGGAAGTGTCCGAGGGGAGAAGGTCGTGAAGATGGCCTTGTTATTCAAACGAATGGAGGAGAGGGGAGAAGGTCATGAAGATTTGGAGGGCCATTCGGCCTTGTTTCCAATACAGGAGTTTTACGAGCGTTGATAGGTTCTGGAGTTATGTCTATCGAATGAATGAAAGATTGATCAACCTAGATCAACCTAAATTTGAATTCTGATGAACCTCTCTGAAAATCTTCTACTAATAAACAATTTCCAACGGTTAGTTTTTGTATTGAAATCTGAAAATTGGTCACTTTTTTTTTTTTTTTTGTTTTGTTATGTGAAATGTAGCTTTCCACATGTGGGGCTGTTTGCTACCTAACCTTTTTTTTTGATTGTGGTCCTTTTTGTCTATTGCTTACATTTGACTGTTTTATTGGTTCAATAGTGAGAGTGACAACTTATCTATCATGTGATCCTTCGTGGGGTAGGTGTATGGGACACGAGTTTAAACACGAGGCAATAAATACTAGGTGAGTTTTTCGATTTGTCTAAAATCTAGCTATCAGAGTTACTCGATATATGTGTTGGTAGGAGATAACAAATACTTTCAGACACCACTGTCATCGAGGCAAAAAAGTTTGTCATAGTTTCTTTCTTTCCCTTGCCTCCGGATGCCTTAGAACAGTGGCGGAGTCAGAATATAATGTAATTTTTTACCGAAAGAGATTCAGATGAACCATCGCGGCCCTACCAGAATAGATTTGATTGGATGAGGAACGAACACACATTAGTTTGAGAGCGATAGGGAATTCGGGATAAAAAAGTAAATATACTTTTCGTACGAAGAAAGCTAGGCCTTGGTGAAAGTCAACATATTAGAATATCAGACATGACCGGACCAACTCTGCCCGTCATCTCTTTCTCTCACAAATCAGATCTAGCGATTCTAGAGCCAAATGTTGTAATGCCCTCGGGGAAGAGCAACAACATCGCCTGCAACATATAAAGATTTGGGCTTATGTTGGGGGTAAAATTAGGATTGTGTTTTCAGGTTATTTATTTGTTATAGGGCTATATTGGGCTGCTATATATACTGACTAAAATTTGTAAAAGTAAAGATTAGGCTCAAATCTAAATTTCAGCAAGAAAGCCCATATCTTGTAAATTTCATTTGTTTCAATGGGCTGGGTGCCACTATAGGCTTAATAGGCTTGAGTTCATTATTTTTTGCCATTAGGGCATAAGTTCTTTAACAGTGCAGAACAAAACTTATGCGATATTATGATGCAAAAATATAAACTTATAAATACAAGAAATAAGAAAAAAAGAGATTAGTGTACAATATCATATCTCTCGGGTGATTTATATTTAATTAAGTGCATGTTTGGTATGATGAAAGTTATCTAGGAGAAGATTTTGTATAATGAGAAAGTCGAAAACTCATTTACCTAGAATGAACTCGTTCAAAGTGTTTTCTCCTACGACGATAGAGTTTATCAAGAACTCAAATATTCGAAGCATCGATTCAAGTTCAAAAGAAACTTGAATTAACTTTCAGTGTTTGATTACCGAAAAATATTTTCTACGAAAATGGAAAAGTGACTTCTTATTACTTTCTTCGATTAGCATTTAGACATTATTTTATAAGCTTTCCTACTCAAGATATTACCATAGCACTTTGCAATTTGCTAATATTATTATATATATATATATATATATTATATTTTTAAAAAAATATTTTTCACTCACTAATTGTTGGCTTCCGTCATACTGAATACATTCCAAGTACAACTACAAGTTAGAATACAGGTTCTGCTGAATAACAATAGCTTTTGCTTGATTAATATATTTGTGTTAAGAAATTTAGAATTCAGTTATTTTCACCTGAAGTCACCATTCAAAATCTAAAACCTATAAAACTAAAATTCCGACTCCGCTTCTACAATTCTACTCCAAATATATGTATCATGAGCAAATAATATAACTTATGCCGTGATCATTTTTAAAGACCTAAAAAAGGCAGCTTGATACACTAAGCTTCCGTTACATGCAGAGTCTGAGGAACAACCAAATCAAAAGTGTGTATTATACACAACTTTTACCCTATATTTTTACAAAAGATTATTTTCACAACTCGAACTAGTAACCTCCCGGTCATTTCTGAAAACCTAAAAAGCTTCTATTTAGCAAAACAAATACAAAATTGAGTCATAAAACGTCATCAACCTGTCATAATTGTTGAGCAGTATATATTTATTAAGAATATATATTAATATTATTATTGTTGATATTAATATTTATTTTTCCAACTTCTGAAAAGTTATATAATAAAGTCTGAAAAAAAAAATTGGGGTTTACCCATTCATAGGTATAAAGAGAACATACTTTAAGAAAAATACATGTTCAGGTTTTCCAAATAGGGATATTTGAAGTGAAAATTAAACAAGTACATATACTTTTGTGATCTCAGTTACTAGTCATATCAATTACCTCATCATACATCACAAGATTCACAAAGAAAAAGAACTTTTTCTAAAAAAAAATATTATGTATATAATTGATTCCAAAATAATTAGAAGCAAATTCAGAATTTGAATTTTATTGATTCATACGATAATCTGATCAAGTTAATACTGCAATAATAACTGATTTTACAATCAAGGATGTGTGCTCGGTATTGAGGAAGACATTTCAATCTTTTCATGTTCGGTTTGGTCAAAAGATTTTTTAAAACACATTGTCTAGGAAAATAAGTTTATTCTTAAAAATGAATAAAATGACTTCCTTGGTGAAAGTAGGGAAAACAAGTTCGACAACACTTCACATTAATTATGTTCTCCCCACTCTTCAACACACCTGATTTTCACCTCCATCGCCGTAAGCCCAATCCCGACCATGACACCACCCCACACCCTTATCCACTGCTCCACCTCCTGTAATATTTATATAGATTATATACAGATTAATATTTATAGGATAATATTTTTCTAAAAAGCATTTTCCTTCCCGCCGAACAATATTTAAATTATTTAATAAAATTTTAAATATATTTATAGAATTTGATAAAAATTATTGAATTCACGTAAATCCGTAATCGAGCTTCTGGATACACCCCTGAATATAAGTGACTTGTTTTTGACTGAAAGATGATGACACAATTATTCATGAAACAAGAAATAAGTAGAGAATACATCTGAAAAACAATTAGATCAGCTTTGCTATTTCAAGTGTCTTTCTGGTATAGGGAGGCTTAACATTTATTGGAAAGATAGTATACCATTTTTCTAGTCAAAATTTAGGTTTAATATACTAATAATTTTAATAATTTTTTTTTCACTATCAAGTCGTCTAAAAATAACTATAATATTAACTATATTAAGTGAGATTAGCAACCTACAGAAAAAGCAGATTCAAGATTTGAAATTAGTTAGTAAGTTTTGACGATTCTTCGTTTTCACTAATCCACTATTCATCTATGTTATTGTGTTCGCAGTTTATCATATGTTCATATTTAGTGAATTTTCAGCGTACATATATATATGCAGAGTCAAAATTTTTAATTTATAGGATCGAGAGCAAAATTCTTTTTGTTTAAAGGTCTTTGGATATAATTATTTATTTATATATCTATATAATAATACATAGATATATTATTAAATGGTTTTATTAATACAAATACGGGGGTTGAGTCAAAGCTCCGACTCTGTACATATATAAAATTTGAGTTTGGGATTGACAATTTTCTGATCAAGCTCATGCAGGCGAAGTTTAAGTGATTCTTTCTTTTTAAATTTTTTCATCCGGTGGCTAGCTAGTGTCTAATATCTGTTATAGAATCTCGACTAATTTAGATTCACATAGTATAAAGTTCATTAAAAAAAAGCACTTTCTATCAGAAATTCTTTTATAGTTAACGTTTTACCCGATACCAACCTTTAATTAAAGGAGGAATAAGATTGTGCTAAAATGGCATCATATATACATTGTGCTAAATCAAGAGGGTAATAAGACCTAAGATGTTGAGGTGGGGTGGAATGGGGGTGGGGGTGGATGGGGATTATCATACAAAGTTTTATATAGATCCCAAGATGCAATTTTGAGAAAAAAACAATGCTTATTTTATGATAAAGATGCTTTATTTAATTTTATAATATTAATTAGTGGTAGACAAGATAAGACAAGTACGATCGACTCAACTGAGTTTAACAGTATCTCGCATCATGAATGTGGATGAATAGTTTACCAAATCATTTTCTTTTAATGAAATATTGTCCTTCAACAATGATGAAATCAATTTATTTATAAGAAATTAAGGTCCTTCATGTTTAAGAAATAATTTGGAATTATTCTTTGTTCTTCAAGAACCACAATGTAACATTTGTAGAATGGTGTCCACATTCTATGTACATAATTTCAAAATTCTCAAAGTACAAAATTTATAATAGATTACCTATATAATGCATATTTGTGGAATCAAAAATGTTATAAAATTCTCTTAAATATCTTATTATGACAAGACGTGAAAAGTACAGTTAAATCACTTGAGTAAAGTGGAATATAATCACATTCTTTTGAATGAAAAGTTAATTAAAGAAGATCTTCATTACTAATAAAAGAGTTTCTCTTTGACAAAAATGAAATCATTTGCTACAATATCCCATTAATAGCATTCCAAAACATTTTTCAAAATAGACTTTGTCACTATCCAACACTCAAAATTTTTTGCTATTTTTTGATTTTGTAATTGAAAAATAGCCATAACCGTGAAGTTTCAAATTTTACAGGTGAAACGCCTCTAAATTAACAAGGTTCAATTGAAGGGAAAATTAATACATATGTCTGCATAAATAGCTTTGTTCAATAGATAACAACCCTTTCAAGATTAATTTACCACATTGCTATGCACAAATAAGCAAAAAACTTTTAAGAAAATCAGCAAATTGAAGAGAGAAAAAAATAATGAAGAGAATCACATCAATCCAATACTTTACAACAACAACAATAACGACATACTAGTATAATTCTATAAGTGAGGTTTGGAGAAGGCAGAAAATACGCAAATCTTAATTGCCTTTACTTTTGTGAGGTAGAGAGGTTTTTCGATAGACTTTCGGCTAAAAAAAATATATATGACATAGGATTGTAATGAAAACAAGACAACAAAATAGCAAGATATCAATTCAATACTTTACAACAACAACAACAATAACATACCAGTGTAATCCCACAAGTGGGATTGGGGGAGAGTAGGATGTACACATACCTTACCCCTATCATTGTGAGATAGAGAAGTTGTTTTTGATAGATCCTCGACCCAAAAAAAAAAATATCAGACGCGGGATTGTAGTAAAGAAAAGACAACAAAATAGAAAGATATCAATCCAACACTTTACCACAATCCCATAAGTGGGATATGAGGACAGTAGAATGTACACAAACCTCATCTCTATCTTTATGAGGTAAAAAAATTATTTTCGATAAACTCTCTACTCATAAGAAAAGTATCTAACGCAAAATTATAATGAAATAAGACAGCAAAATAGCAAGATACCAATCCAATACTTTTGAATACAAAAAATTATAAATAGAACATCTTGATCAAAATAGTAAAATTAGGTAGCCAAATTGATCAACCTCCTAGCTAGAACCAGTTAATTAACTTCAACTCAATATTATGTTCCACAAAAACAGTTAGCAACCTCAGTAAAAGTAAAAAAAAAAAAAAAAAACAAACCACTTACCTCCTCAAGACAAATTTGTCAACAAATATTTAATTATTATTTAAAAAAAAAATAAGACACTTACAAATTGTCTTGTTGCACTTGTAATCAGTACTCATCATCATCGATCAATTATTTCCACCACCACCACCGTCACCATCACCACCACCTTTGGTTAATTTCAATTCATAATTCTCCCATAAGTTTTGTTGTTGATGAGCATGATCTCCCATTAAGTACCTAAAACATGATGATCCATCAGCTTCATAATATTGATTGTTGATTTGCACATGATGATTACTATTATTGTTGTAACATGATGACAAACTTGTTGTTGTGTTTTGATCTTTTCTTTTCTTGTTGCACTTGATAAGGTAACTATTAATGATGTTACTCCATTTGTTCTTGCACATTGTACCACTTTTTTCATACCCTAAAATTGTCATTTTTGCACCAATTTCTTCCCATAAAATATGATCATCATCATCATCATCATCTCCCAATTGTTGAAATCTTGATTCCATGCTAGTCCTTAGTTGTATTAACCTAGTGATTTCACTTTCACTCCAATGTTGGTCAACCCCATCTTTCAGACCTCGAATGTCAACAATGTCTTCAACATCAGGATCATGATAACGCGGATTACTACTAATACTAGTACTATTGATCATCAAATCTTTGCCACTTAGCTTGTGCACAGCCTCCATTAAAGATGCATCGCGTGCTTCTATCCAAGCTCTCTCATTAGCCCAAAATTTATGTTCCCTTTCCATACGAATCATTTCTTGATTCCTCCATTCTTCTTCCCTCGAAATCCTTTCTTGCTCTTTATGCTCAATCATCTTCATCATTTTCTCCAACCATGCTTCTTGTTTCTCCATCAACTTCCTCATTTGTTCGTCGATGAAGTCTTTTATCTTTGCCTTCAAGCTCCTCTTCCCCCTCCTCTTCTTTCCCATAATCTTGTATTCTTGATCACTATCTTGATCAGATGAAGTTGTGTTGAATTCAGAAGACGAAATTAGACTAGGGCTATCAGACAATGTA
Source organism: Datura wrightii (assembly GCA_035772735.1). Classification (NCBI taxonomy): domain Eukaryota; kingdom Viridiplantae; phylum Streptophyta; class Magnoliopsida; order Solanales; family Solanaceae; genus Datura; species Datura wrightii. The sequence goes on along the minus strand of JASDFA010000018.1, from coordinate 199,278,073 downwards.
GGAGCTTGTTGTTGTTGATGTTGAAAGTTGTTGCTGTTAACTGGATTATAAGGAAAATGACTTCCAAGATGAAGAGCTTCAGAACCCGAGGCTGAAATGTTATTGCTTGTTTCACCATATAATGCTTCTAGTTGTCGAAAAAATCGATAGTGTTTCCCATCTTGTCTTCCAGCTTTGCCTTCTTTAGTCTTCTTGTAGTACTTGTACAAGTTCTCAAATTTCTCTCTACACTTTTTCCCAGTCCTTTGGTATCCATGTTCCTCACACATAATCCTACAATATTTATATATAAAAGAAAATAAATTAATTAATGTGATCTCTTATATATAGTAGTAAAAACTAAAATAAAATTTTATATCAAAACGATCAGAATAGTTTGAAACCACATTTGTAGCCCTACAATTTTTCTCAATAGGTTGAAATGACATTGTCAATGACTCAATCTCTATAGATAACAAGTCACATAGGAAACTACTACATTAGGTTTGGAGATAGATAATGAGACCGGCATGTATAACAAATTATAACTTATTTGGAATTGAGTCGTTGTTAGTTGTTGTAAGTAAATAAACGATAAGGACGGCACCTTAACTTAATTCTGAATCTATTTCTTGGAAGAAAATAAGTTTCTTGAAAATTTTCCATCTCGAGTTGCATTCCCAATGTAAGGAATGGTGAAGTTACGAATTTCCTTTTCAGTTTGAAGACTCTGGAAAGATTACCTTCTGACTCTTGTGGGACTTCATCCCATCTCGTGAGTAATTCGACAAGATTACAAATCGACGAAAAGATTTTTTCAGGTTTCTTGACATTACCCTAATTTGAAATCCCCCATATGTATGTTTCAAACTGTCACGTGATAAATTTGATATTTTCCTCACAAACTACTACTATCTTTTTATTTATTTATTTTTCTAAAAGAAAAACAAGCAAATAGGAATTTTGCTCTAAGGTTTGAAAAAAAAGGTGGAAACAAAAAGAGGAAAGTGATGTAATAATAGTTAAAGATGAAAATAACATCTGATTCTCTAACTGAACTTCAATGTAGTGTCATTTTCTAACACAAAATTGGCAACCTATTCCACTCCAGAAAACTCATTGTTTTCTTCCTTTCCACACTGTATAATATATAACATTATGTATGTATAGATTTTCCAGAATCCACGTTGCTCGAACTTTTTAAAAATATTGTCGATCGCGTGCATCACCTATGCTGGATCCTCTAAAAAAAATGCACCAGTTCTGAAGGATCCGACACGTGCGTAATTGTTGATGTATTTTGAAGAGTCCAAGCAACATTTAACTAGAAGGGTGTAACTCAGAATTTTACGCAATTTTTGTAAGGAATTGTTTTAACAATACTAATGCTTTATATTCAAGAAAATTGTACAAAAAATCATGTATTTCCCAAAACATCCTCATGAAACAAAAGCAAAAATAATTTCAAAAAACTAAGGAGCAACTCAAAGTTTACTACAATTTTTGTACCAGAAAGGAGATTGACTAAGGATTATCTAGAAAGTCATTATGTATGTATTTATAGATTTCCCAAGACACCTATGATTTGCTCGGACTCTTTAAAATATTGTTGGTTGCACTTGTGTTGGATCATTTTTCCTTTTTTTAAAAAAAAATTACACTATTTATAAAGGATCCGCACACACCTGTTGATGTATTTTAAAGAGTCGGGGCAACATAGCTCAAAACCTCCTCAAGAATTAATAACAAAAAAAAAAGGAGTAACTTAAAATTTTTAAGGAAGATCGATTAATATTAGTATTGCCTAATATTCTAGAAAATTCATTTTTTCTTGCACACATGTACAAAAAATTATGTATTTTTCAAAACATCCTCATGAAACAAAGCAAAATAGTAATAATAATAATAATAATAATAATAATAATAATAATAATAATAATTTACAAGAAGGGAGATTGATTAAGGGTGATGAGTAATTATATAGAAAATTCATGTTTCTTTGTATAATATATAAAATTACTACTTATGTATTTTCCAAAAGCTCATCAAGAAATTAAGGGAAAAAAATAATTAAATAACTCAAAATGACAATTTGTAGTAACAAGATATTTTTAAAAAAAAAAGATTTTGGGAGGAGATTCTTTTAGCAGGATTGAACAATAGTGAATGAACCTCCCAAAGAAAAAAAGAAATGAAGAATATATAAAGAATAATATTTTGAAAAATAGTTGTTGTTTTCATGTACAAAAATTAGTAGAATTGAAAAATGAGTAGTTTATATGTACCCCTTTTGAATTTGTACGTAAAAGGAAAAAATTTAGTAGGATTATACAAATGAATTAACCCCAAAAAAAAAGTTTAAAAAAAATTCAAGAACTTAAGAAGAACGAGTGAACGGACTATCGGAGACAACTTCTCTACCTTTTGAGGTAGAGATCGATAAGATCTACTTATACTCTACACTTCTAAACCCATCACTTATGAGATTATACTAAGTACGTTGTAGCTGTTGTAAGAACATAAAGAGGAATATTTTTCTTGAACAAAAACTTAGTAGGATTACACAAAGTGAATTAGGTTTTTTTGTGTGTATATGTGTATATATTTTATTTTGTGTGGTACCTGGAAATTTCATCCCATAAGGGACCTTTTTGATTAGCTTCTTTGAACTTTGAATCCAATCTTGATCTAATTTCAAGTAGTGTAAGTGTTTCTTGTCTGGGCCACCGCCCGCTTCCGTCTCCACCACCACCAACACAACCACCACCGCCAGTTTCCATCTGATCCATCCCGCTAAAACCGGCACTCGTAGTAGCAGCTCCTACCGGACTCGAATCCGTAAGAAACTCGTGCTGGTGCTGGTGCTGGTGCTGGTGGTGATGGTGATGAGTAGTAAGCCCGTGAGCTGATGAGGACGAGGACGGGACTTGGGTCATACTACCCATCACCATCTCGTACTGATGATGATGGCCCGGCCCGAGATTAGTCCTGTTTAGCTGTTGTTGTTGTTGCTGCTGTTGGTGAGCGGTAGCAGGTATCAGCTCTGACGGTAGTACTGCTGCTGCAGCCTGGATAGAACTGAAAATCGGCCGTCCTCCTCCGTTCATGTACTGTCTTAGATCTACCATTCCATACTGATGATGATCCTCCATTTCAAACAAATTAAACAAAATCGAACACCAAATATATAGCGTATTCCCTATATATTACGAACTCTGAAATCTATAGTAATTTTGATTCAGACTCTGTATATATATATTTTTTAAAATTTAAGAAAGTAAAATCACGAAGAAGAAGTTTTGGGCTTGGGAGGGGTAGGGTGGAGGGGGGGGGGGTCGGATTCGGATTCGGACTCGGATAAGTGTCCTTTAGAGAAAAAAGCTTTGAATTTGAGTATGTAAAAGGAGTACTGCTGTAAAAAAATGGACCCATCTTCCTTTTAGCTGGAATTATAAAGCTTTCCTCACTCTTTTATTATAATTCCTCGTTTCAATTTGTTTGACTGGTTTTGATTTGATACGGAAATTTAAGAAAGTAATGATATGTGGAACGTACTGAAATACCCTTTAGTCATAAACATATCAGGTGGAAAACTAAAACTAAACAACTGCTAAAAAAGAATAGAGACATTCTTTTTTAAACGGACTAAAAAGAAATAAAATAGGACAAATATATATATATATATATATATATATATATATATATATATATATATATATAAAGGGTGGTTTTGGGAAAAATTGATCAAAGTGAAGAAAGGACGGATAAGAGTGGAAAAGTCACGAGAACTAAAAAAACTTAAACTTTTTATAGGCTAAAATTAACTGGTCTATGAAAGTAAAATTAGTAATTTGATAATAAAAGATTGATTATAACAAGTTAAAAATATATTAAACGAGTAAAAGTTTTTTTTTTTTTACACAATAACAATAATAATGTTGAGCGTAATTTTATAAGTACAGTTTAAAGAGGCTGGTGTCCATGTACATAATTGTACTTCTACTTTGTGAAGATAGAAATATTGTTTTAGATAAATCTTCGATTCAAATAAAAATATTTATATATATATATATATATATATATATATATATATATATATATATAAGATAAATCCGTAGTATAGCATGGGTGAAACCGCATTTATCAGATGAGCTTCAATTGAATCCCTTTTATTGAAAAATTACGTATATATAATTGAAAAGTTCTTTATACTATGAATATATATTTTTGATATTCTAATCGGTATTTGACATTTGTTTTGGAGTCCCAATTAATTCATATTCACACTGCGTTAGATTCGTTAGAAGGGGCAATGCTGATCCCTACCGGTATTTCCCTATTTTTAGTGCTTGAACCTGATCAGAACTATAAGAATGAAGGGATTCTATCCGTTCCAATCCCACTGCAATCCTTAGTGGTGAATGCGGCATATATAAGATTTATATTATATATAACATTTCTTTTTGATTTTTCAGCCGATATTCAGATCATTTCGAAGTTCCGACTAACTAAAATTTGCGCGTGCCACATAAAGCCTATTAAATGAGTAACCAATTTCCGATAGAATTGAGATATTCTTTATTATCATGACTCGAACCCGAGACCTCGGTGAAACATCTTATTCATCAGTAGGGTTTGATTAGGTTGCAACAGTGCTTTGGATTCTGTTTTTTTGACCTTTTACTACTCAAGCTTACAACAGTCTCTTTCTCTCTGTAGGAGAATTAATATACTGACTATTACTTATAGTAATAAATAATAATAAATAATATGTAACACTGCAGTGTACTTACAGTCCCACCATGCATAAATAATATATATATAATTCTTTAATTTTTTATTTTATTTTAATCTATTTATCTAATTTTAACTTGACATAAAATTTACCAAATTAAAATAATTTTTGTACTGTGAATCATTAATTAGTACTACTGTTTATTTATTGGCTTTTAATTTTATTCCAAGTTACATTCTTTTTGTTCTCCTAATTAACAGTACTTTTTTCAGATATATAGAGAGTTGTGGGGTTAATTAATTAATTATGCAAAGACAATTCTTCGGTCTAAAATTATTGTACCCCTTTCTTAAAAAAAACACAAAAAAGTTAGTCCGCATATTCATTTTTTCTTGTTACGTTTTGCTTTAAGAAAGTTAATTTAATTAATTTTTAAAGCTAAAACTTTTTTCTTGATTTTCCACTCAGTATTCGATGCCCGTTATCGGTGTTGGAGCCGACTAAATTCAAATCAAGCACTGCAAGGCTCATTTCTGAAATCGACTCTATCAATAATTTTTTTTTTAAATTCATAGAGTGAAGTGAAGCTACCTCGATGGGGGTATGGTCTACGTATATTCTACTATTTCTCAAATTTCACGTTGTAAGATTACACTAGATTATTATTGTTATTGTTATAGAGTTAATGAAACATGACAATTAAAAATAAACCGACTACAATATTTGAATAACAGAATAGTGTTGATTAGTTAGCTTTGACAACTTTTAAGACAAAAAAGAGGGCAACCACACACTGTTAGCTTAATAATGAAAATGATGTTTCACCTTTGAGATTTGACCAATTAATGGTGTGTATAGTACTGTCCTTATTTTGTTTTTTCCTTTTCTTTTGAGACATTACTTGACATATTATTATATATTTATAAATTAATTAGATGAGAAAAACACACCAATTAAAGAAAAAAAAATTAGCATTCATAAACATTTTTTAAGCTTTCGTTTAATCATAAATTTTGAAGTTAAAATTTAAATTTTTTGAGTTTTTAAGGTTATGCTAGAATATGCATTTTGTATGTAAAAAAAATTAAAGTTTTGTTAGTGGAAGTCCCTAAAATTCAAAAATTGATTTGAGCTCGTTTTTAAAAAACTTAAAAATATTTGAAGATCAAATTTTAATATGATCAAATTTCATGATCAAATAAATATTTGAAGATAAATTTTCAAAATCTTCTCTCAAAATCTATAATCAAACACTATATATATATATTAAAGTTTGAGTGTGCGCGCGCGTGTATATATATATATATATATGGCTAAAGTTTCTTTGTGATGTATTTCTTCCAGCCACACATTAATTCCTTTTTGTTCCCTTTGTCCACTAACAATATATAATATATATAATGAACTTTAGGTCTAATAAGGATTTGAATAATGATAGGAGATGGTGAGTGTCTGATTGAATTGATTATATCATGTAACAATAAGATTCAAGCCTGTCATCAGTTAAAATTAGAATTATGTCGCATATTAGCCCATATATGACCAAGAAAATTAGTGTAAGAGCGTAAATGAATGATACGACATAGGAGTTGTGCTCGAATGACAATGAAAATCATATGATTCAAGATATCGTCGTTAAATTGAAATCTACAGAGTGATATTATAATGTACGCCGTATTTGGGACTAAAACAAGCGGGGTACTATTGGAATAGAAGAAAGAAGTATAATTTCATCAAGTTACAAGTATATATGTCAAATTATTATTATATGATTAAAAAAAATTAAAATTTTTTATTAAATATTATTATATGAAAGAAGAGAGGTATTTCCTTCACATGACTTTCTTCTCGAGAAGTAAAGAAAATTGTAATATATTATGGAAAAGGGAAATGATTAGAATGGTCAATGAAATGATGAAACACATCTAATGAAGACATACTGTGTAGTCTGTCTTTTTGCCTTTGTCAAATTCTTGTTCATATTGTATGTCATGTCAAAAAAAACAAAAAAACAAATTTTGTTCTCATAGATTCATATTGATCTAATACATTATCAAATATATTTTAAAAAATATACGATGGTTGGTGGTGATGATGATTAATAGTAGTGATTGTGCATTTCGACTTAACGTGGTGACAGTAGTGGATGGTGGTAGTAATTGTGGGTTTCAAATGGACGTGGTGGTGATAATGATTAACAGTGATTGTAGGTTTCGCCTGGACGTGGTGGTTGGTGCTGATCGACTATAGGGATAACTAATGGTGATGGTAACTGATAGCCATGATACATAATTGGTGATATATATAGGTGGCGGATTGTGGTGAATGTCGGTAGTGAATGATGACGGTTGTGGTAATGATGATTGATGATGATGATCGTAAATAATAGCCAGTAGCAATGTCGACTGAATCTGATGATGATTGATGGCAATAGTAGCTATGATTGTGGATAGTGATAATTACTGATGGTAAGCGATGACACGATAGTGGTGTTAGTTGATAATGAAAGATCGCTATAATGATTAGCAGTAAAAGTAGAGGGAGTAACAGTTGAACTAGCAGAAATTCTTGAATGAATAGCATCTTAATAATCGGTCTGATGGACTCCGTTAGTGTTATTATTTGCATATCTACTATTCGAGAATCGATAAAATCAATTTTTACCAAGAATGAAATTAAATTATTGAAAATTTTAAAAATACACTTTTAAATGTATTACATTATGGTAGACAATATTTTCTAATATATCATTATGGAAAAAATCATCAAAAGAATTTCCATATTTGGTTTGCTCATCATTAGCCATATGCTTCAATGATTACGAAAGGCAAACACGCAATATTTGATACATTATAATTTATAGTTGATTTGTTTAATCTCATTATACGTTAAAACTTCTTTATATTTATTTGTAATGCTGGTGTTTGAATTAATTTCTACGTTATTATTTTATTTAAATTTTTTAAATATTTCACACTTTAAACCACTTAATTATACATCGTGCATGAGTTCCCAACCCCTAACCTCGATACTCTGAGATTGAGCCCGAGATCCTGACCTCAAGACTCGAGATCCAATTCAGTCTCGAGACTCGACCACTGCTCGAGACCACACCCCGATCTTTAGACCCAACCCTAACCATTAACCTGAGATCCGACCCCAACCCCCACTCCAAGACACAACCTGAGATCCAACCCCGATCCTCGACCTTGATCCTGAGACCCATCACTCTCGAAACCTTGATACCTGACCTTGAACTTGGTCGAGTCTGAGGTTTGGTCTTGTGTTGATTTGAGGTCAGGAACTGGGTCACGATTTCTGATCGGATTCTAGATCAGGAAAGTTCTCAGTCAAGAATCAGATCTCGGGTTAGATTCTGACCGAAGTCAAGTCTCATATCGAATTTCAGGTCATAATAGGTTTCTAATAAAATGTTAGATTATTAGAGAAAACACCCTTAGTGCAATTAATCACTAAGGTCCTCCCTTAAAAATCTTATAATTAGTTTATCAACTTTACAAATTTTGAGAAACTTTCCTAAAAAAGGAATGTTGGGAAAAATAATCTCCAAATATTATATATATTCATTGGCTTTCACATGTTAGTTTTTAGACTGTAGTGGTCAAAGGGAAAGATTTAAATAAATATTTTTTCTAAGAAAAAAAAAAGAGAAATTCTTGAAAACTTGTGCCTCCTTCATAGCTATAGGTTCTGAAACCCTTTTTGCCTTTTAAAATTATTTTGCTAACACTTTTTTGTTTTGCCAAATGCAGGTGCTCACCATAATCAATTATTATTTTGCATGAATTGAAACAAGAAACAGTTAAATTTGTCTTTCAAACATCATTGGATATTGTATAAAAGGAAAGAAAAGAAATACATGTAGTACTAGCTAGAACAATAGAAGATGACCTATAGAACATCGTTGGTCGGTATTTGTATTGAGATTCGATTAAATTTAAATTTAGACATTGCAGGATTTAATTCTGAAGACAACGCTTCAAACATAATTTTTTTTATTCTCAGAGACTCAACCCTATCACTACTAAAAAAATTATTATTTTTCCGTTGAAATTTTCCATCGAAAAATATTAAGTGGTTATTACCACTGATATCGGTGGAAAAAATTAATAATAGTGTTTTCACATGAAAAAATTGTAAAGTTGCCCACTACTTCAGTGAGAATCTATTTCTCACCATGCCATGCGTTTTCGCAGTGAACTAGGTCGGTGGGAAATGAGTGGAAAAATCATATTTTATAGCTCAAATTTTTCATTGATTTGCGGTGAAAAAAAATTCTATTTCTACTAGTATGAGACCTTTGGTTAAGCGTCGAGAGATCTCAATTATCCCACCATAATTTACATTTGGGAAAAATAGTCTCCAACTTGCTACTAGTGTAATATATAGGTTTGATCGCTTTGACCTAGATCCCATGTATATGTTAAAAAATCATTAAAAAATTATATGAATATTAAATTTTAAATTCAATAATTAACACTTAAAATTATTATTATAAAATTCTGAACTTGTAAAATTTAAATTTTGAATGCATCTTTCTCGAGACAAAATATAATTATTTATTATTAGAGGAAAGTAGAAGCATAAATAGAATATATATTATCCTTTCAACCCCACAAAAAGAGGACATACATATATACTACTCCATTCGTTCTCATTTACGTGACACTATTTTTTTTTAGTCATTTAAAAAAAATACTATCTTTTTTATATTTAGTATTACTAAAATTACAATTTCAAATTTTAATTTTACCCTTAAATTTCATATCTAATCAAATATTTTCACTTAAATTTTAAAACAAAAAAATATTATATATTATCCTTTCAACCTCACAAAAAGAGGTACATGCATATATACTAGCTAGGTACCATATATCACCAAATTATACAAAGAGTGGCTATAGCCATTACTAAGAGAAAAATTATCAAGAGAGTTAGGGATATCAGCGTCGGACTCAAGATTTTCACTATAAAATTTAAAATATGTAGAAATAAATATATAAAAAATTAAATAAATTCAAAATCTACTGTATATATAATATAGTTTTCCGTCAAAAGAAATTCAAATGAATTCCATGCTCCCACTTGACTCCGTCCCTTGGCCCTTTCAGATGGAAAAATTATATAAATTCAAAATCTAGAATATATACAATATAAGTTTTCATCAAAAAAAAATTCGAATAAACCCTATGCTCGCACTTGACTCCGCCCCTTATGTGGTGGTGGGAGGAGGGGTTGGGGGGGAGGGGGAATCAATAATTGTACATAATATTTTCATATTATATTATAAACACCATCACATAATTATCAGTCCACGTGATACAAAAAAAATAATAATAATAAAAGTAGTACTTTTTCTGGTACACTTTTTCTTTTTTAATAATTTTTTATGTATGAAATTGTACGTCAATATGATCTCTTTAGCTCTTAAAACCTTTGCACCAATAGTATAGTATGCCCCTAGATATTTTGGATTTTAGTTTGATAAATTGTGTGAATTGGTCTCGTTTTAAATGTTAAAGGTATAGTATACTTTGATTTAGTTATTTAAAAATATATATAAAAAGATGTCGATTTTTTATACACGGTCCAAAAAAGTAAAATATGTCGCATAAAATAAAACCGCGAGAATATTAGATTTGTACGTATATTGATGTCGTCATAATCAAGCTCATGGCATGTATTGTCTCCTTTAACGCAATTGACCGTAACTAACAAGAATTTTGACAATTCAGCAGTAATTCATCATCGTCGAATCCGATTAGCAACCTATTTTTAGTTGTTTATCGACAGACATTGTTCATTGCTAATTCTTGTTATTTTATAGTATAAGATTTTATCACAATTTATTTAATTAACTGAGTTTAGAAGTCAATAATTTATACTTGTTAAATAAACAAATTAATACATACACAAAATTCATACTAAAATTATTATTTTCGAATAAACCCGTAAGTTATACTCAATCTCCGACCTCGAAAATCGTAGGCGTTATAGGTCCACCTGCCATTTCACATCCAAACAAAACTTAAAAGTTAAGAGAGAGACTATAGCAAAACAGTAAAAGGACATGGCCCTACAAATTATTTTTCTTTTCTTTTTTCGATTCAATATTTGATATAGGTATTAAAATTGAATTAATTTAAATTCGCGTCTGATAGAACTCATTTAAAAATAGCACTTTTTTAAAAAATAATTTTATATCTAAAATTTAAAATTAAAACTTCTGATTAAAAAAATAATAATATCATTCGCTGCACCAAAATTATCAACAGAAATGTAAGAAGAAATATCCAGTTTCTTACACAAAAATCCAAATTAAACTGACCCCATTTCCATAGCAATGGATTTACTATTTAAATTCCCAGCTACCTCTGCATCAAATAGTAGTAGGCTATTAAATTTATATTTTCTAGAGCGCTCGCAGTTTAGAATTTTCTTTCATTAAAAAATTATATTATATAGTTTTGACTCATACCTTATATGCAAGAGACGGATAATCTATAGTTTCGATTACTACTAGTTCTTGTCGATTACCAAGTAACTTTTTGCTGTGAATTTGATTATATATTATTGTATATATTAGTTAAAGTTACTGTAAAAATTTATAAATTTCAAAACCTGAATTGATCTTCCCTACTTAATTATATGTATGTTAAAAAATTTCATTTAATATGTATGAATAAAATTTATTCAGAACTGAGTAAGTTATCTTTTCGGTTAGCATTCAAAATCCATAAATATAAAATTTTTACTCCATCTTTGAATGATCATTGATCAATCAATGAAAATTTTATATCCACCGCGCTGATCACAACCTATATTATTATATATTGTTGTACATTAATTGATTGTAAACTCAATTATATATTATTGTATATATATTAACTTAAAATTGCTAAAAAAACCCATAAGTTTCAAAAATGTGGATTTGATTGTGCCTACTTATATGTATGCTAAATTGTTTACTTAATATGCTAAATCAAGCTATACTTTTTTAATTAGAATTCAAAATTCATAAACTTAAAATATTTTTACTTCATTATCTTTGAATGATTATTGATTCAGTCAATGAAAATTCAATCTCAGTTCGGCTGACCACAACTATATTATTGTATATTATTACTTATTGACCGTGAACTCAGTTATATATTATTATATATATTAACTTAAAATTATCGTAAGAACTCATAAACTTTAAAACTTGGATTCAATCGTTCCTACTTATAAATATATTCTAAACTCTAAGCTATTACTCCATTACCATTGAATGATCATTGATTCGGTCGATGAAAATTCAATCTCCGCCACGCTGACCGCAACTATATTATTGTATATTATTGTACATTGACAGTGCATTCAGTTATATATTATTATGTATATCAACTTAAAATTATCGTAAGACTTTAAAACTTGGATTCAATCGTCCCTACTTATAAATATTCTAAACTCTAAGCTATTACTCCATTATCATTGAATGATTATTAATTCAGTCGATGAAAATTCTGTTTCCGCCATGCTGACCACCAACCTAGCTATTATAGGCATGCAAGTGACAAAGTGTGCAGCTATAGCTAAGGCTTAAGGGGGCCTATTGCCTCCCATGGAGAAAACAAAAACAAAAACTCTATCTCAGTTTGTGTCTGTTTCAATTTATTATCAGTTTCAGAGAGATATCACCCTACCACTGAACAAATACTGATGGCTTGTAATTGAAGAGAAACTGTTACATCCCATATTGCACGTATATAATAGTAGTAACACATAGAGTACGAATTTCTGAGAGTTAAATTTTCTAATTTTAATCATGAATTCAGAATATAAAATTTATATATTTAAAAATTGTATAAAAAATAGTTTAAGATATAACAATTAACAACTTAAAAAATTTAATAGACATAAAAAATATGATTAGGAAAAAATTATTTAATTTTTAAAATTTTAAAAAATATCACGTAAAATGAGACGGATGAAGTATTGATTACCTATAGAGCCAAGAGAGGCAAAGAGTAGTAGTACACGCTGCTCTCTGAGTGCTCTTCTCAAGCCATCTGTCCCTACTCTTTTGTCTAATTTTCTTCAATTCTTTTTTTTAACGTTATCTATATTCGAGTTCAATTAATTTAAATTTATATAAAAGTAAAAAAGAAGGGGGTGGAAGGCGGGGAGGGGAGTGTTTGTTATTAAATGCGAAGTTATTTTAGAGGTCGAACACATGATATATATCTTTGATTAGGAATGAAGGACACTACTAGGCTACTAGCAAGAAATTCGTTCTATTTTCGGCTGTACAAACCCTCGGGATTGTAGTCAGAAATCACTTGCTTCCGACGCTATTCAAGCGGTTTCACACCCATCAAAAATCACCTAGTCTCGATTTGGGTCACCCAATTGATCTAAAATAATTGACTTTAGAACAGATTAGTCAAAATAAGGTGCGCGAATTTTCGTGTAAAACTCTCCGATCGACTATCGCATGCGGAAATCGATGAATATTTGGTAGTGGGAATACTTACTATCGGGTGGGGAGGGGGGGTGGAGCCATCATTATGCTTACTAATTCGATAGAACTTAGAGTTTTAACGTAAATTATGTATTTGTATTAAATATTCATTTAACATATATAAATAACTTATTTATGAACCAGCCAAAAAAAATTATAATTTAAAAATAAAAAATTTAAAATTTTGAAATCGCATCTGACTTATATCATGCAATCATAATCTTGTTCTGCATGGCATGCATGCATGGCTCTAATAAGTGATGATCCCCATTTATTTGCTACTTGCATAATTTTGACTTGGGTTTGCCAACTTTTGTTTTATTATATTTGCCTATGTGATAATATACCTTAGTTTATAAAATATTGAAAATCAAACCTCCTTTTCGAATTTCTCTTACAACTTATTTGGATGATCGTAATTATACGTATATGTTTCATAATTGTATAATATTATATTATATTATATTTTTTATATTATTTTAATAAATATAACGTTTGAATGAAATATTTTTGCATCCTTCTTAAACCTCATTTGTGAAATAATATCGAACACATTATTGTTGTAAAGTTTGGTTAGATTGCATCATTCTCCATTGTTACATAATATGTACACATTAGCAACGTCAAAGGCGAATCTAGAATTTAAACTTTATGGGTTCAATCGTAAGCTTTTTAACATTGAACCCGTTGTATTTTTAAATTTATGGGCTCATATCTATTATTAATTTCAAGTGTAGTAAATTCTTATACATATATATGCCTCGCGTCGAAAGTTATAGGTTCAATTGAACCCATACTTGTAAGGCTAGATATGACTCTGATCAGCAATTTAAAGGATAAACTTAAAAAAGAATAGAATATGAGGTAAAACTATTATTAAAAAAAATAGAGTAAAAAATAAAATATGATTATTAAATAATAAGTAAAGACAAAATTAAAAAAATAATAATAATAACACAATCACATCGAATTGATCATTACATAAATAAAAAAAAATTTATTATGTAACAATGAATTTAGCAAATAATGAAACATTATTAACATATAAACTAAATACATGTACCACAAATTGCTTTATTATCAATATTTAAATGAGTAATGACAATTAGCGCGGCTCAAGAATTTTAAATTAAGTCAATTTAAATAAGTCGTCATATCATTAAAAGTGCATGAAAATAGAAGATATCATTCTTTTTATAATAAATTAAATTAATTGTATCATATAAAATAAAATAGAAAAAATATGTTTCTAGAGTGAGCAAAATCAGCAATTTGAGGTCAAAAATCGATTCGATTTTTCAGTTGCATATGAATTTTTAAGTCTTTTTTATATATGTTTGAAGGGTAATCAGTCGAATATTTTATATTAAAAATTTATATATATATATATATATATATATATATAAAAGTTGTAATGATCTTTTAACAATTCCTCTTGGGCTTTTTCCTAGGAAACCTAGGAGTATGATGGAAAATAATTTCCTATAGATCTCAAGATGAATTAATTTTGAAAACTTAGGTACAATTTTGGTACAATAATTAAAATGAGTTACATAATTGAGGGACATATCAATATTTTATTCATACATCAAAAAAAGGCAAGATTATAATAGACTTCTTGTTTGCATACTAGGAAAGTGGCTCCCACATACCTTAGGTAGCTTTTTCATTATTAATTATGTCTCTTCTCGTAGTCGAAAATTATGGTGAGATAAATTAGATTTTTGTATAAATTAATTTCCAAAAATACTTTTTGTTTAGATTGTTATTTTAAATTTATTTCTATTTTAAAAAATTTGTAAAAATATAGCTCTTGAAGCATGTAAAATATTGAATTATAGTTTAACAGTCTACAAAATTTTAGATCATTATCTAGTGTTTTCTCATAAAAATTTTAATTTGCTCAAAGAAATCTTTCAATGTTGATCTAACATGTTTAAAATTTGCAAGAGAAATAAAAAGAGTATTATTTACTAAATAGTTGTCGTCTAAAAAAGGGACAACTGACAAAAAATTCTATCTTTGATTAGTGGTCTCAGATTCAATCTTTGATAGAGAGATCGAGACCTGTGAGTTACAGTCCAATAACTAGTGAACCTTAGAGAAATAGAGATATCTATCATTAGTGCGTTGGCCTGTGCTAGAATCAATCGGAAACTTGAGAGGCAGTGGTTCAACATGCGGCCAATGTCAGCGGTTCAAGTCCGCTTATCACTAACTCGTAAACTTAACTGTTTGAAATTCAATCAATTTTTTCAATTCAACGGTTCGATCTCTTTCATGACCTTTAATGAGTCTCACAAACGAGAATCCAGATTAATAGTCAGGGTCACAAAACGGATACCGACACCGGATGGGACCCAAAAACAATGTTTCTAATTGGATGAATTGATGGATGGATTTGATTTGTGACACTCTTTCTGAGTGGCTGTTCCTTGTTATACATAAAGAGACAACTTGTAGTTGATAGTACCAACTTGACTTCTCCTAAACCTTTCAATTAACATAATTTGTGAAACTCTTTTATCAATCCACTCATTTCAATGTTCAAATTCTCCTTATTATTCAAAATGTTTTGCTTAGAAATATTGCTTAATTTTATTTCCATCCATTCCAAACAAAACAAAAAGTATGGGGTTTGAAGTGTAACAAGTCAAAACTTTTGTGTATTCGAACATAATTTCCTGAAGTGAAACTATCCTTTTTTTTTAATTTCTCATTCGGTGCTCAACAAGGTCTACGTACACCCACTCTCTCCAGACTCCATTTGTGAAATCACACTGAATATATATATATATATATATATATATATATATATATATATATATTGTTGTAGTTATGTAATTCGTTATTGATTTGTTGTTAAATAGTTTATACCTAATATGATATTATCTTATTCATCGTTAAATAGAATTGACGATGAACGTTTTTTCTTCAATGATAAAAGTTATCCATTACTAATTCTTCTTCTTCTTTTTCTTCACACGGCATTTAATACCATAAGATTAAAAAATATTTTCGTATATTCTACCTATCTTTAATCTGAAATACATAAATAATAATATAAGTCTAAATTCATCTGAATCACAATTTCTTTTTTTAATATATAGTACACTCAAGATCGAGATTCCGTCAAAATAATTAATCATTAAAATATTGCCAGTCCAATGTGGATCGAACAACCCATGAACAATTTGAGTTTATCAATGATAATTTATAGGACCCCATATAGAATATAATTAGCAACGATCAATTTAGGCCCCATATATTGAAAATGATGCATATTTTTTTCTCATTTATTTCTTAAAAAAAAAGGCCTCTTAATAATAAAAATTCATCGATAAAATCTATTTAGCGACGGTTTAGTGATGATTTATTAAAAATTATCAAAGAAAATAAAATTCAATGGCAGATGACTTCTGTCGCTAAACAATAAAAATTTATTGCTAAAATTTTTATTTAGGAGAAAGATAACTTATGAATAATCAAAAATTTTTGTTTATTGCGAACAATTTAGAGATATACTGATGAAGAATTTTATTGCTAATTTTTATTCTTTATTTTGGGTGAAATTTTATATATATTATTTTTTATGTCAAATTTTCTTGGTGAAATATAATTGGTTGTATTTAAAAAATTGTCTTATCATTATATGGGAGAGTGAGTTGTCAACCCTAACAAAAAGTAAAAAAGGTTAATCATTATACTTAAGAAAATTATTATCTTTTGTTTAAGTTATGAAAAAGTAAACACCTTTTAGTGGAAAATTTTGATATTTGAATAAATAAAAGGGCGGGCTAATTTGACACGTGTCGATCAAACGGTGGTCGGGAATTTGGCTAAGTACTTGTGTATTTTTCTCTATTTACTTGTATCCGATATTTACACTAAAACAATAAATAAAATATATTTATCTTTTATATAAATACAAGGATATTTATCTTTTTTTTTTTGAGTTGCGCGAATGTTGCTCCTCCGCTGCCACAAGTTATGACATAAACTCAACGCACTTATACTGCCTAAAGCGGGTACCCTCCAAAGTGCAATAGAGGTCACCAACCTAGGCGATGGACTTTCTAAACCGCTCATTAACCTCATTCAAGTAAGTAAGTGATATCTATTCACACTTTAATTTAGCAGTGACTTTCAAAGTTACGTTCTTTTATCTGATATTTACTAAATAATACTTCTTCTTTCACGGTTTATGTGAAGAAATTTGGAGTACAGGGGATAAAAAAATATACTTGTTGATTTTTTAAAACTTTTAAAATAAAATTTACGTAGACAAAATTTTGTAAGTCAATATAGTTAATAATTCAAAATAATGTATATATATATATATATATATATAAAACTCTCCCCAAACGATAACTATGAGCCCATTTTTATTGGGCTTAAGGATCTTCACGTCTTTTGTCCATCCAGTATGGACTAATATACATAACTTGAGGCCCATTTCTCATAGATACAATACATGGCTCCATATATGCATAAGTAGATAATCATTACGGGACCTTATGCAAGGTGAAATCGAATTAATCAGGGCTTTAAAATAAATATCAAACATCGAGCGAGAAAAGAAAACATTCAAGAACCATAACATGGGATTAAGTGAAATAGTGAATAAAGATTTATTATGAATAAATTGATATATAAAGCTATACAAGTCAATAAATGTTTGGATCGTGATGTGATATCAGACTCAGACTCCTGCAGTACGAAATGAAAAACTTTATCTAGGACGCTGAGTCCCTAGGTATATGTGACGCCATTAACAGAAGATGAGCTGAAGAGGATAGGTTAAGCTGGAGGACGGATAGACTTATAGACTAACAAATTTTGAAGAAGCTATTCGTATGACTCCTTGGACAAATCTCATATCGTAATGAGAGAAAAAGGTAAAGTAACATATACTACAAATGTACGTGACATATATTTGGGTTGTGACAAATGTTTCTAACTTAAATTTATGTTCAAACACTTGGAAAAATTCATGCATGGAGAATTTATCTACTATAGCATCATTATGCACGGTTTTCAATCTATCGGAAATAGTCTCTTTATTCTAAAAAGATTGGGGTAAGATCTGCGTACACTTTATTCTTTTCAGACTTCACTTATGAGATTGCTAAACGAAATATATTATTATTGTCGTAGTGTCATTATAATGGTAAACTTGACTTAGGATAAACATTAAAAAAAAAGTTTTTTTTTGTGTGTGTGGAAATTGACAGCAGGCTTGGGTTGAAAAATAATGTAATTATGGGCTCAAAATTCAAAGCCCATCACTTTTTCCCTTCCATAATATTAAAAAATCTATCATTCTTTTGGATGTTCCCTTCATGTGTGTCACAAAGCTGAAAATTAGGGTTAGTGGGAAGGCTTTTCCTCTCGAGTAAAAATTTATCCGTATCGAATATCTACTTCAGATTAATATGTGCATAACACGTATTCGTATTCTTATTAATTAATTATGATTAATTAATAAGAAATATGAGTATATTAAACATTTAAATTAATGTAGTTTGAATTAAATATTCGATATGGATAAATTTTTATTGTCAAGTTAGGATAGCAAGAAGTTAATTTAGTTACAAACTTCCTACATCTATATACTTGTTTTTTTTTTTTTTGTCATTTAAGTTATGGAGTAAATTATTTATATATATTAAATAAAATTTTAATATAAATTCAGAATTTAAATCATGATTAATGAGTTCTATCGAAACTGTAATTATCATTGTGGCTCACCCTGCTTAAATATGTCATAATATGACTATAAGACTTTTGAAATATGATATTAAATATCTATAATATTTGTGTAAGTATAAAACCTTGTCACTAAGAGTTAAACGAGAAGTTTAAGTTATTACATTATTTAGAAATATAGAAATAGGTTGAAACAGACTAAAAAGAAAATAAAACCACATAAATTAAAACATAGAAAATAATGTAATTAATTTTCTTGGATTTACTATTTGTACGGGATTATATAACTAAATAGAAGGTAGGGAAGCTTTAGAGAATTCAACGGTTAATTAAATTATCTTTGTATGATTTATAAAGTCACGTGTTTGAGCCGTGGAAGCAGCCACTAATATTTGTATTAGGGTGAGCTATCTACATCACATCCCTTACAGTGCGGCCCTTCCCTCGACGCTACGTGAAGTTAAGATGATGCTTTTATGTACTAAACTATCCATATAGCAGATTGTCTACGTCACATTTCTTGGAGTGCGGCCCGTGCGACCCTTCCCTCTACCCTACATGTATTATACATGAGATGCTTTGTGCATCAAGCTATTCATATAGTAGGCCGTCTACATCATAATTCTTGAGATACGGCTCTTTCTAAATTCTGAGTAAACATGAAATACTTTCCGCACCAAGTTGTGTCCATATAACTGCATAGAGAATTAGACCAAGGTGCAGTCACGATCGAAAGGTACTTGAAATCCATAGAGATTACTTTAATTATATATATAGAAAGACAAAAATGTTTTTGCGTTTTACAGTAAGTGGCTAGCAATTTAGATTTAGACATCAAAATAAATTCATAAGAAACAATCATTATAAGTTTTACCTGTTATTTCAATAGGATTAATTAATATCTTCTATTAATTAAGTGGTGCTCCTCCAAAATCTTGGATTTTAAAATTCACTTTAATTTCTAATTAGTTTTTAGATGAGAAATTCATTAGATATTCTGAATTCGAGCCTCACTATCATTTATTATTAAAAATAAAATAAAATTGTGTGTTTGGTTTATCAAAAAGAAATAAGTTTGCACGTGATGAAACGTGTTGAATGCATTATTCATTAAATTAAAATATATTTTTCTAATAATTTAAATTTTTAAATGAAATGATCATATATAAAGATATAAATTCGCACCCGTAATGAAATTTACTTTCTTAAAGATACAACTTTTGAAGAAATAATAACCCTAGGAATTTGAAGTATATTATATTAGTTTGGATATATATATATATGCTACATTCATACGGTAAAATTTAATTTCATCAAGATGAACCATCATCTAATATATATATATATATATATAATTTTTTGGTGAAAAAGATACAAATGAACACTCTTCCGGCCCTCTAGCTAAGCCGGTGTCTATTCACCCCGTTCTATCTAAGTACTAATGTATTACTCTTCATAACTAAATTAAAATTTACTTTATTGTTAAAGAGAAAGAAAAATTATCGGGATTTTTTTTATTTCTTGCCTTAAACAAAAATAACGCCAGTAAAATAATAAAGATAAACATAGTAAATGAAGCAACACGAAGTACTGGAAAAGATACTACGTGAATACTAACTAATATATCTAAATAAGGTAGAAGAAGAGAAGAGGAGATAGACTCTCTACCTCTCCGACATAAAAGTACTATAAATACTCAGCTACCTAATTAGTACTTCCTTCGTTTCAAAATAAGTGGTATTTTGCATAATCAGGAAGACACTAATGATGATGTTCTTCCAATTTTACCCGTATTTAAATGAAGAGAGTTTTTACATAATTAAAAAAATATTAGAGAGTTACATCTATTTCAAGATATTTATTAGGGGTAAGTGGGTAAGAATACATTTTTCTTTCTAGAAATGAGTAATATTCTTAAGGAGTGCGCATGAGCTAAAAGCACAACTTATTTTGAAACGGATGGTGTACCACCTTCATCCTCGACCTTCGTACCTTTTTATCTAGAGACCATGTCTAAGTAAGTTAGAGATAAATTACACTCAGACTCAAACTCGAGACCTCTGATTAAAGATAATATCATATATAACTTAAATGTATCTATTGAAGAAATACATTAATACTGTTTAAACCTCATCTCTTTAAATGTATAAAAAGGTCACTGTTAATTCTCCAAACACTTAGGTATCCAACTCACAAATCCAACACCATTAATTTTTTTCCTGCCTTACACCCAAAATCCTTCACACACAACACACAACACACACACTCACTTGCAGTTCATCAATAACTGGTTTCAACTTTCATCAAAATTTCCCCTTCCATAAATTAAATGGCTTCCTTAATCCATTTTATCAATAATCTTCACACCCCTTTCTATGAACCTTCCCTTAATTCTCAAAAAAGAAAAAAGAAAAAAGAAAAAAATAACCTATATATAAATGGCGGCTAATTATGGTGGTGGAAAGAACAACATTATTATCGGGGGCAGTAATAATAACTCTAATAGTACTGCCCCCGATAACAAAAGTTATTCGGGGCGTCACCCCGTTTATCGAGGAATAAGGCGAAGAAAAAGCAGTGGGAAATGGGTTTCCGAGATTCGCGAGCCGAGATCCCCTAACAGGATCTGGCTCGGCACGTTTCCCACCGCCGAAATGGCGGCTGTGGCGTACGATGTGGCGGCGATCGCGCTCAAAGGTCCCGACGCGGATCTCAACTTCCCGAACTCGGCCGCCTCTCTTCCCGTCCCCGCCACGAGCTCTGCTCGTGACATCCAGTTGACTGCAGCCGGGGCGGCTGCAGCTGTTGGGGCAGCCGGGGATGCGTTGTTGGCTGCCGCGGTGGCGGGGGCACGCAGGGAAGTAGTAGTAAATGAAAAGGGTAAAATGGAGAATATGGAGATTCAGAATTTCGAGTTTATGGATGAGGATTTGATATTTGACATGCCAAATGTTCTTGTAAATATGGCTGAAGGGATGTTACTTAGTCCACCAAGGTTCAATTTACTTGATGATGATACTACTACTACTATTGCCTACCAAAATTTGTGGAATTATACCTAATTTAAAAAATAAGTTTTATGTAATTATAAAAAATAAAAAGTTTAAAAATAAGTTGAATATGTAAATTATAAATATCAACATGGATTGTGCTGGGATGCATGGTTGGAATCCTTTTGTCCTTAAGAAGAAGTTTCGGGATCGAGCCTTATAGATTAACTGGGGCTTCAATGCAAATACTAGACACGGAATGGAAAATCAAAAAATAAAATAAAATGTAAATTATAAATTATGTGTGTGTTTAATTTGCATGCTGTTCTTTTATTGTTTGTAAAGGGTTTTTCATGTTCTTTATAAGAAGTATATATACAGCATTATATATTCCTGAAAGTTTTGGTTCAAAGGAAGAAATTACTATTCTTTTTTCATTCTTTTAACACCACGAGAAACCCGCAATCGCGATCCTTCGAATACGCATTGATAAATTCATTCATGTGCAATATCTCGCAAATCACGTCTTCTGTATGTTCTTGTTTGATAAAGTTTATGGTATTTTGAGTTTAACAAAAACACCAGCAAAGCCAAATATATATATATATATATATATATATATATAATTTTGCATACACATATTGTCAAAAGGATTAATCACATTTGGTAGGTGAAAGCAACCAATATTAGAAAGTTTTCTCAATTAGGATCATTGAAGTGTAGATTCTAGCTAACTAGGGTTTTGTCCAACTAACCTTCTAAGTGATTTACTATTTTATCCCTTTTCTATTCTTCTTTCTTTTAGAGGGAGTAACTTGATCACATTATACTCTCTGTCTCAATTTATATGACGATATTTGTCTGGCTAACGAATTTAAGAAAGAAAGTTTTTTTTCTTTTTTGAAGTTTGTGATATAAAACAAGTTATATAACACACATTTGTGTATCTATAAATCATCTCACTGATGGTAAAATGAGAAATTTAAGATTAAATTATTTTTATATAATAAGTATGACATTATTTTTTAAACAGATAAAAACTAAAAATGTTTCACATAAATTAAAATAAAGGAAATATTAATTCTTACAATAGTTAACTATTTTCTTTAATGGTGCATCTCACTTCGTTTTCGAATTCTGAATCCACCTCCATGTCAGAGTGCAATTGTAAAAACTACAATAATATTGACTGTTGTATTGGACATATTAAAGCATATGATAAGCAAATGGAGCCTTCATATAGACTCTGAGCCACTACATTAAACTATGAACTAGAAGAGAGGAGGGTAGTGATGATAAATGAATCCGCCCGACATTAGGATTACTCGTTAATACTTTATCAAATTTGATAGATTCGCTCTCATAAATAAGAAGTTTGGAAGGGATAGTATCAATCACTTCACGTCCATTCGACGTATCCATTATAATCATCTCATATCCCCTTTGTCTTTTGGCTAATTTGCATTTGGTCCTATTTTGTGTTGGTCTTTAATTTTTACCCTAGATAATAAATAATTTTTTTGCGGGCATAAGTTTATCTTTTCGTATCATAATATTTCATAAGTTATGCTCTGACATGAATTCAGTTTCTAAAGAATTTACGCCTCACTAGGCATAAGTTGAATTACGAAAGGGTAAAAAGTTAAAAACCAGCTCAATTTTATGTCATCTTTTTGTATGATTTTGCTGAATGTCAGAATTTTATGGAGTACTATTGGGCCATAATCACTTTTTATGGCCCAAGTCCAAACATATAGAATGGTTTTCACAAAGCCCAAGAATTAGTTGTTTCTCTCTCTCTCACAAAGCCCAAGAATTATTTTTTTTCCCTCTTGGTTCTTATAAACCAGATAGATTATAGTCTAAATATTTCTTTTGAAATTAAAAAAAAACCTAATAAAAAAAATACTATTGACCATAATATAAAATTTTGTAGGTTATTATTGCAAATGTTAGATGATAGTTTACAGTTTTGTCTATAAGGTGTTGAGTAATATATATAAGCAAATATTAGATTCAAATTTAACGTTATTCGATAGGATAATTTTTCTAAAATTATGTTCACATAACTTTTAATAATAAGTAGGATGAAATGTAAATAAAGCAAAACTATGCTCTATATCTACTGAAAAAAATATTTACCTACTAGCTCAAATTTAATTTTAAATTTATTATCTGATTTAGCTCATATTTAACAGTAAAATAATTGAAGGTGCTCAACTAGTTGCCTTTATCAAATAATATCCTTCCAACCTCAATCTCGAAACACCGGAAAATTGCCGTTTATTATACTGAATTTTGATCACTAGGCCGTTTCCTAATTAAGCCTGGCATCAAAATTCAATATCGTTCGATTTGTAAGATAGAGAAGTAAATAATTATGAAAAATTATGCTTTATGTTTACTAGGAGAAAATATTTACGTCGGGTAACTCAAATTTTAAGTTCGTTATCTGGTTTAGTCCATATTTATATATAAACGTCTTTTATATAAAATTACATACTTTTAAACAATGTTAATACATTATGTATAATATTTTTAGATTCAAAAATAATACTATACAATATTGTATATAAAGTTACGTAGCATAATATTTTATGTTAGGACGTATATGTTTGAAAATGTTCCTAAAACCAGTAAATTAAATAATTGAAGGTGCTCAACTTGTTGAACTTTAACAAATAATATACTTCCTACCTCAATCATGCATTTTGGTTCCCAATAATTACTCTCCAGCTCATTAAACTACTATTGCACTTATTATATTTCTCCTCTTTACACATAAAAATATCTAGCAATCAATCAAGAAAATTATGTTGTATCTAAAATCTTAGATAAAAAATGAGTGAGAATTTCAATATTGATGAACAACATGTTGTCACAATCAATTGGGAAGTGAACAAGTACCAACTACAATTGATGCAACAAAAAATCTCCCAACCACCTCAACTCCTAAGAGAATCGGCGGGGCGAAGTTGTTGTTGCATTTTTAGGGTACCTCAAAGTTTCATTAACGTCAATGGTCGATCCTACGAGCCTCAAATAGTGTCGATTGGCCCCTACCATCGCGGAAAAGACAACGTTAAGATGATCGAAGAGCACAAGTGGCGATTTTTGGGAAATTTGCTTAAGAGGACAGAGGAAAAAGGACTCAATTTGGAGGATTATTTGAAGGCAATTCAACCACTTGAAATGAGAGCAAGAGAATGTTACTCAGAGGCAATACTTGTTGATAGAGATGAGTTTGTTGAGATGTTGGTTCTTGATGGTTGTTTTATAATTGAACTTTTTAGAAAGATTGGAGGTGTAATTCCAATTGAGAAAGATGATCCACTTATCTCAATGTCTTGGATTTACCCTTTTTTCTTGAGGGATTTAATTAGACTTGAGAATCAAATCCCATTTTTCATACTCCAATTCTTGTTTGAATTCACCAATATGCAAGGTGAGGAATCATCAACTCCTTCTTTAGCAAATTTAGCTTTGACTTTCTTTAACTCCACACTACAAAGGCCTATTGAAGTTCTTGAAAAGTTTGGAAATCTTGAAGGCAAACATTTACTTGATTTTCTTAGATCAAGTTACATTTTTCTTGACCATGAAGAGCCTAAAGATAGAAGGAGTTCACCTACACATGTCATACAATGCATCTCCAAGCTTCGTCGCGCGGGTATTAAGCTAAGGCCTAGGAAAGAAGAGACATTCTTGGCTATAAAATTCAACAACAATGGATTCATTGAGATGCCAACAATTACCATAGATGATTTCATGAGCTCATTCTTGATAAATTGTGTGGCATATGAGCAATGTCATGTGGATTGTTCAAAGCACATGACAACATATGCAACATTTCTTGATTGTTTGGTGAACACACACAAGGATGTTGAGTACTTGTGTGATTGCAACATAATTGAGAATTATTTTGGGACAGATTTTGAAATTGCAACATTCATCAACAATCTTGGGAAGGAGGTCATGTTTGACATTGATGAGTGTTACTTGTTGGAATTGTTTATTAAGGTGAATGATTATTATAAGAGTAGTTGGCATGTCCATTGGGCAAGTTTTAAGTACACTTATTTTAGTTCTCCATGGTCTTTTATCTCAGCATTGGCTGCTCTTGTGCTTTTGGTATTGGCCATTCTCCAAACCCTTTACTCCATTTTGAGTTATGTTCACACTCCTTCTTAATATTGATCATTAAAAAAAATTGATGATTGTGTAGGAATTCACTATTAATTCTTGCTATATTGATAGGAGTATGTTTTTTTTTTCTTTTCATTTTACTAGTACTTTAGTATTTTTACTTGGAAAAAAAAAAGTCTAATTTTGCCCTCTATTATCAGTTAGGCTATGTGCAGAAGACAGAGTCGGGATTTGAAGTTTATTTTTGTCTGAAATAGGAAGCCAAATTTACCCTTTGCAACATTGTTATCTAAACAAAACCCTGTCATGATGTTTTTTGCTTTAAAATAATCTCCAGTTGGTCAAATAACTCAAAAATATCCTTCCTACTATTAACAAAAATCTTTATTTCTTAAATTAACGCTAAAAAAATTCCTTCCTACGAGACACAAGTATAGTACAAATATGTATATATATAACATTCATAATACATTCTTAGCCAAGATTTGCCATGGAGTATGGGGTGTAAAATGGCGGGTTGAGCTAAATATGATGAGTTAATCATCCGTTCAAAAATTACCTGGATTTAAGTAGGCTAAAAAATGAATTATAACCCCAATCAGCTCAAGTTTTACTAAATTAAAATTATTTTATGTGTTTTTTTATAACTTTATAAGAAAGAGAGGCATATACCAATTATTTAGAACAGATATAATCGATAAAAAAAATTTTAAAATAAAAAAAGATGATGGTCCAATTAGAGTTGTCCCTCCCTTCCATACACAAAGCAGGAGATTATCGTTGCACTGTGAAACCAGCCTTTGACACCATGCCACTTAACGACTCGTGGTGCACCTCATAAGGTCACTGGAAGACTCGTTCTTTGACCTGGTGTAGAAAATCCTATTTTCTCAATTTCAACCCTCGGATCTGATCTTAAAGGGCTTTCGAGGTATTACAATATCTCCTCCCAGTTAGAGTATAATGAGCTGTATTTTCTGTTTCCTTAATAACTCATTAATAGAAAAGGTTAGCTCTTCATTAACGATGTGGTATTGTTGCATTAAGGTGTGTTTAGATTTTATATCACCTGTATTTTGTTTTCATTTAATTAATGATACATCCTTAGTTTTATTTTTAGCTTATGCATCCCGCCGACTTAGTAATTCTAGTCCAAACGTTTTATTTGTTTTAAAAGTTTCATTAAATATGCATAAAATATTAATTTAGATTTCAGTAACTTAAAAATACTAGAATCACGACCCAATAAATTTCAAATCATGCCTTTGCCTTTCCACATACTTTAACCTACCAGGTGTATTCTCGGGGAGAAGGGCAATTTCGAGTTAAAATTTATAAAGACGAGAACATGGATGAGCCAAATTTATAACAGAAGGCAAAGTTAGACCTTCTCGCAAAGTACAAGGACTAAAGTACTACTAAAATGAAAAGAAAAGAAAAAACCATACACAGGAAAGGGATAAATATACCCCTTAACTTCTGCAAAATTAGAGTGAATATACCTCCCCACTAAAAAAATGGTGTATATATACTCTCGCCGTCTAACAAATGATGCATATTTGTTAAACGGCAGAGTCTATATACACCACAGAAGATTATATCCTCTCAAAATCACAAAGTTAAGAGGTATATTTGCCTCTTTTCCCAACATGCTCCTATCAATATATCAAGAGTTAAGACTTGAAACCCAACATGATCATCAATATTATTCGATTTTCTTAATCATTAATATTAAGAAGGGTCTACATCACATTTCTTGGGGTGCGGCCTTTTCCTAAACTCTCTGCTCTCTTTTTTTATATAATCAAATATTAAGGAGGGCTAACATAACTCAAAATGGAGTAAATGGTCTGGAGAATGGCCAATGCCAAAAGCACTAAAGCAGCAAATGCAGAGACAAAAGACCATGGAGAGCTAAAATAAGTGTACTTAAAACTTGCCCAATGAACATGCCAACTCTTCTTATAATAATCATTCACCTTATTGAACAATCCCAACAAGTAGCACTTGTCAATATCAAACATGATCTCTTTCCCAAGATTGTTTATGAATATAGCAACCTCAGCATCTGTCCCAAAATAATTCTCAATTATGTTGCAATCACTCAAGTACTCAACATCCCGGTGTGTGTTCACCAAACAATCAAGCAATGTTGCATAGGTTGTCATGTGCTTTGAACAATCCACATGACATTGCTCATATGCCACACAATTTATCAAGAATGAGCTCATGAAATCATCTATGGTAATTGTTGGCATCTCAATGAATCCATTGTTGAATTTTATAGCCAAGAATGTCTCTTCTTGCCTAGGTCTAAGCTTGATCCCCGCGCGACGAAGCTTGGAGATGCATTGCTTGACATGTGTAGGCAAATTGATCCTTCTATTCTTAGGTTCTTCATCATCATGGAAAATATAACTTGATCTAAGAAAATCAAGTAAGTGTTTCCCTTCAAGATTCCCAAATTTTTCAAAAACTTCCTTAGACCTTGGTAGTTTTAAGTTAAAGAAAGTTAAGACTAATTTGGCTAATGAAGCGGTTGATTGATCCTCACCTTGTATAATATTGGTGAATTCAAACAAAGATTGGAGTATGAAAAATGGGATTTGATTTTCAAGTCTAATCAAATCCCTTAGTAAAAAGGGGTAAATCCAAGCCATAGAGAAAAGTGGATCCTCTTTCTCAATTGGAATTACACCTCCAATTTTTCTAAAAAGTTCAATTATAAAACAACCATCAAGAACCAACATCTCAACAAACTCATCTCTATCAAGAAGTATTGCCTCAGAGTAACATTCTCTTGCTCTCATTTCAAGTGGTTGAATTGCCTTCAAATAGTCCTCCAATTTAAGTCCTTTTATCTCTGTCCTCTTAAGCAAATTGCCCAAAAATCGCCACTTGTGCTCTTCGATCATCTTGACGTTGTCTTTTCCGTTGTGGTAAGGGCCAATCGACACTATTTGAGGCTCATAGGTTCGACCATTGACGTTGATGAAACTTTGAGGTACCCTAAAAATGCAACAAGAACTCCGCCCGGCCGATTCTCTTAGGAGTTGAGGTGGTTGGGAGATTTTTTGTTGCATCAATTGTAGTTGCTTCTTGTTTACTTTCCAACTGTTATTTCTGACAACATGTTGTTCATCAATATTAAAATTTTCAGTCATTTTTATTTTTGGGTGGAGAGAGATCAAGATTTCTTTTTTTTTTTTAAGGACATAATTTGTTATCTTGATTGATATGGAAGAGGACCAATTTGTGCATTTCAGGTACAGTTTGTGGGGGCTACACATTGTAGTGGAAAAGAACTATTAGGAATCAAGATAATTGTGTTTAATATAAGTCACTTTATCACAATAGCTAATCATTTAAAATTCCATAGACGAATTTCAAACAAAATATGATTGATAATTTCATTTTTATTAACTCTCTTAAATAGTAATAATATCACATAGAATAAAAAGAGATGGGAGTTAAAACTAGATCAAAAGGAGAAAAAGATTAAAAGGAATAAAGGTTGCTTTTATTTTTTTGGTACTAGTTCACATGCTTACTACTAGGGCCAAGAAGGAGATGGATTTGTACTGGTTCACAGATCCAAGGAGATAAAAGAATAACAATTTGTCACATGTCGATTGGTTAAGAATAGAACTGTCAAAATGGATTTGGCATGCGAAGGATATATAATTTAACCTTTTATATAAGTCAGTGAACTGGATTAATATTTATGCGCTTCATTTAAAAGTGAGGCTTAATAGCCCAACCGCTCCTGGCCTGTCAGCCTAAAGGGTTGGGTAGAGACCAACTTGTGAAGTTAGAAAAGTAATAGTAAATTAATTAATTTCTTTAAAAAATTCAAAAGTAAATTGTACTTGAAATGCACCAGTTGGTTTGGATTTGTTCCTTAGGGCATAAATACAATGACTGTTGAACTTCTCCCCCTTAGGCACAAGTTCATACTGTTGTATTTATGCTTCAGGGAACAAATTCATACTGCTGAACTTATGTCATGCTGCTAAATTTAGGTCTCTGATGCATAAACTGTGTGAACTTATCATGAGACATAACTTGTGTCCAAACTTATGCTTTGTGAATTTTTCTTTTTTCGCGCGATTTTTTTGTCTTTTTTGTTGTTAGGGGTATTTTTGATCATTTTTTAGTCACTTAAAGTGCTGAAGGACAAAATTTAAAGACAACGAATTTGAGGGGCAAAAATTAAAGACCACTCCAAAATAAGGGCATCTGTGTGAATAACCCATTCTATTTTAGATTGTGAGAAAATTATTGTCCAGATTGTACCAAAAATCACTTAGAGAATGCTATTTTGAACTTTAAAAAAATAAATTAAAAGGGCTGACCCGTCCATGCCCCCAGCCCGCTTATGGCTGGGTTGGACTGTCATTTTAAAGGTCCTTCAATGAAAAGGGCCAACGGTCATCATAACCCATTGAATATGTGCAAAATCTTATGGAAACCCTAATATTCTTACATAATTAATTTATAGCTGGGCAATTAAAGAATAGAGTTTCATTTAACTTTAAAAATAATATGAATTCAATGTCAAATTCAGAACTCATAAACCTAACTCATATGATATGCAAGAGCGAAAGAACATGATCCCAAGATTAAATTGAGCGTATATAAATAAATTATATTGTACATATAAATAAGAATTATTTCTCATCTACGAATATAAATTATTCGATATCCTTTACCTAAATTAAGTTTCCTATCTGTAGAATTTCTTGCTCCGCCATCGATGATACATCATTGCCATTTAATATAAAGGTTCAAAAAATGAAAAGATTAATTTAATCTCCACAATCTTTTATTTCTAAAAATCATACAACCTTTTATGAAGAAATGGACTCAAGCAAAAAAAAATTACTGAATTCGAATGAATTTTTTAAGTTATCAATCAAATATGTCCACGTTTGTCGATTTTTAATTACTTTTTTGAATGGTTAAAAATACACTTAAAATATTCAGCTATTTTGAGTTTTCTATCTGAACGATCACGTGTTTACTTTTCGTACCTGAACTATCACCAAATGTTTATCAAAACACAACTCAACTATAAGTTGTTCATTTTTCCTACTTGAAATATCACCATCGTTCAGGTGGGAAAAGTAACACGTGATAATTTAGGTGTGTTTTGATAAACATTTGCTGTTAGTTCAGATAAAAAACTAAAAAAAAGTGATAATTTAAATGTATTTTTCACCCGTCACTCTTAATATAAAGTAGAAAATATTTATATAACTCGATTCAATGAATTAATAATATTGTTTGTCTCAAAGTAGAATTCAACCACACATGTTTTGGATGTACTATAAATCAATAAAAACCTTTATAAAAGAAAAAGAGTTATAAAAGAGTAAAAAGGAAAATATTGCTATTAATAAAGGTTCACGTTTGCTATAAAACAAAAGTTTTGTCCTTTAGTTGATATTTGTCTTTCAATGAGAAAAAAGTTGGACAAAATTGTGTAATGGTCCCCCTAAAAAGTTCAAGATGCAGCATTTGGTTCTGCAATAAAATACGTGGGCACTTTGTCTCTCTTCAACAAAATTTCCTTTCTATCCTCAAAAATTTTGCGGGTCTCGAACTGTAGTAAGATGAATAAAATTTTTCGTTATTAATCAGATATTTCAAATTTAAATTTTAAGTATAAAAATACTTTCTTCTTTAATCAATACATAGCAAAATGATAAGAGTCGTCCATTCTCAATCAAATATCTCAAATTTAAGTTTAAATATAGAGAAATTTATAGTAAAAACGCTTTCACGTTTAATCGATATATATATATAAGTATTAGGTACAGGTAAGCGCTCAGATATATTCCCGATCAAGTGCATTTTAATGTGAATTATGAATACCGATTCGGAATAAAAAAAATTGCAACACGTGCGCCTCAAAACATTAAGATAATGAATGCACCAAATTTTATTTATTTATTTATTTATGTGAGGGAGTGGGACAATAGAATGACAAGATTGTCTTCTAGTGATTTTTGTCTTTTAATATAAGATAATATTTAATTAAATAAATTTTTGGATGGCATCAATAAAATCGAGTCACTTTTCTTAATTTTATTGGACAATAATAACACTAGCTTCCATATAAAAAAACAATTTTAGTACTTTGTTCACTTGCTACTTTTCCTTTTCTTTTTTTTTTTTTTGGTCCCAACTCAAAATGTAAAATAATAATAATAATAATAAAATTAAATTAAAATTAAAAATTAAAAATCTCAAAATAGGAATAATTGGGATGTTTTTATGGTTATACATTAAACTTTAGGTTGGTTTGTCAAACTTTGGCCATGTTATAAAAGATTGCATACCACCATGTTCTACAAATAATTTTTCATGGGCTTTAGGTGTGGGCCTAAAGCCTTTTCATTTGGGCTCTAATGATAATCATCATCAATCAAGAATTTTCAATGGGTAGCCTTTTTAAGATTTGGTATTTGATGTTGTTCTCATTCAAGAATGGAAAAATTTATGTGATTTAACAAACTAAGGTCCTATATTTATACGAAGTAATGATAGTTTGAAATAATTACATAATATAGTGATAATTTAGGTATTTTTATAATAGCAGATACGCATAACTATATTTATTATTCGGGAGAGTACAATTAGACAGAAACATTATATATGTTCGAATACACTTATTAAGCACACGGATAATTATTAAGCTTAAGGAATATTCGTTAGATTCAATGTGTATCATGGTCTCAAAACAATTGTATCTTGATAAAATTTCAATATTTATTATCAATAATTCAGTATTTTCTTTCTATTTATGCAAACAAAATAGTCTATTATATGATATGGAACAACAATAATAATAACATACGTAGTGTAATTTCGTAAGCGAGGTTTGAAAAGGATAATGTGTATGAAAATCTTAATTTTATTTTATAAAGATAGAAAAACTATTTCCAATAGACCCTCAGCTATTAAAAAAGAACCTTCATGTTTGATAAATTGTGAGATACAAAAAAAAAAATTGAAAAATTAACTTTTGTAATTTGGATTTTTCTATTTCTTTTTTTTTTTTAATTTATGGGAGAAAGTACTACGTACTACTACCTTTTTGTTAATTTAAATTAAAGCAAATCCACTAAAAATCTGAGGTTGACCAGACTATGTACTTTTTGCGCATGCACGAGTGGCCCTTGTCTTTTCTTATTTATTACTCGCTTCGTTTTAATTTATTTGGCTTGATTTATAATACGAAGATTAAATTAATCAATATTTGGTATGACAAAATGACGGAATTAGAATTTTTGATAAGGTGATTCAAAATGTAGAAGAGTCAAATCTCTCTATAGTGACAGCGTTTGTCTGAAAACTTCATTGTTGTTATAGTGATGTGTTGTTATATATGTATGCTGACATTTTTCGTTTAGATCTCATTTAGCTGTTATAAACAAAAGTATGCAAATATCTAGTTTAATGAATTTGTGTACCAAGAAGAAGGATTGTATTTGTTTGCCAATTTAAACGAAAAATAGAAAGAGTATGAATGTAAAAACAAAAACAAAAAAACATCAATAGTATTTTCTCGTGAAGTTACGACCATAACTGGTGGATACTATTTTAATATAATATTTTTCTTTTAGATATTCATATTTGAAATTTAGTATGTGCATGATATTAATGATGATTACCATAAATATTTTAATATTTATTTACACATAATATATTTCTCACAGAATATTATTGCACAATGTTAGAGAATGGCTGTTACAGAAGGGTAATTTTACAAAGAGTATACCGCTATAATGAACGTCACTGCTGTTATAGGTAGAATGCTATTATAGAGAAGTAAAATATAACATGAAAAATTGGTCCTGTAGAAAATCAGGTCGTTATAATGAAATGTCATTATAACAAATGGTTGTTACAGAGAGGTTTGACTGTATATAATTTTTTGCCGAAAGCGAACCCCTTTCATCCCACGTCCTGGCTCCGCTGCTGGTGTGAATTTGAACTTAAAATCTTTATTCTTTTTGAAATAAAATTTAAATATTTAGAAATTACCTAAAAAGCACAAAAAATGGTCATATTTACCCCTATACTATCATAAAAAAATTACATTTACCTTTCGTCATAATTTTTTAATATATTTATCCTTACCATCTAAATTTGAGCATATATTTATTCTTCTAACTGTTAACTCTTATGTCCTGACCATTATTTTCTTATATGACGTTTTACTTGTTGAATGAGTCCACACATTAATATTTAACCCCACATGACAAAGAGAAAAACAAAACAATATATATTGAGACAAAAATAAATGTCAATTTATTGTTTGTATGTTTGCAAGAGACGTGTATGATTTACAAGAGGAGATTTTCTTTGAGAGTTTGTGAATTTCTGTGCACCTTTTGGTATCAAAAAGTGTTCAAGGAATGAGACATTTATATATTTTGATGGATTTCTTTAATATATATATATGAAATTTTATTTTGATACGAGAAGAAATTTTGGATCTAACTCGACTTAATATGTTTAATGTTTTCCAGAAGACAACATATACATGTAAAGAGACACATAATTTTTGTTCCTACTTATGTGCGACTCAACACCCCTACTCGCACACCAAAATTGGATGCGGACAATTCAAGAATATGAGGAACCAATGTCGGGTAAGTAAATCATGAAGAAACGGGCTTAATTTTGATACTATACATAATAAGTGAATGAATTACGAGATCTAACTTATTAACGCTAAAAGTTTGCTTCACAAAGCAATAATTGCACAAAATTATATGAACATGCACATAGTCTCATTTCACGAATGTGTTCAATAGAGTCAAATCTAACGGACTCAAACCCTAATACAAAATATTTTTTTTAATAATCTCTTATACTTCGTGAAATAAAATTAATTCAGACCAGTAAATTTCGAATGCACAATTTTTTGGCATGAAGGTGCAAGGCACCTTTTTCTTTTTTTCTTCTCAATTTTTGTCTTTAATGTTGTCTCATTTGTAATTAATTCTTTCCAAAAAGAAACTGTTTTTTTCTCCATTAATTTTTTATTCAATATTTTGTTTTGTTTTCATATATATAAGAGCACAAACAAATTAATTAAATGCCTTATTTTTTGTTTTTTCCCCTCATTTTTAGCCCCTATTTATCACGTTGTCATTTATACCACTTGTTTTTATTTACTTTTTTTAATTTTTTATGTAATTAATATTGTGTGTACAATATGTGTTCAATCATCAATACACAATAACAAGAGTTAAAAGAAAATGCATCGAGGTTGGTGTGAAAGCAGACTTATTCTTATCTTGTTTGTGAAGACAGACAGATTATCTTTTAGATATATAGATTGTCGGCTCGAGTAAATTATAATATAATCAAGTAATAAGGAAAGTAAAATACAGCAGTGAAGCAATTATGCTAAACATAATGAAGAAGAGAATAGTAGCAACGACACATAATACGATAACTGTACCGGAGCAAAGCTGGAAATAACATGTAATAGTAAAACCTAAGAAGAAGATAGTATGTGAGTAATATAATTATAATAACAATGTTGACAAGAAAAACTAGGCAACGCTCAATTACCTACTAATCTTTGACCTCCACATCTTCCTATCGAAGATCATGTCGTTGATCGTAAATTGCAGGTGTGTCATATCCTATTTAATCACCACCTCTTCCCGATACTTCTTCAATCTATCTCGACCTCTTCTCGTAGACTATAATTAAGTAGATTTGACTAATCCAAATTAACATTGTCACAATTATGCTCATGTGTGGTATAATTAATATGACCAAAGTCCAACAAGTAGAAGCTAATTAAAATTAAACTAATAAAGTAAAAGACAAAAAAGAGCAACATGGGGAAAATAGTTTAGGGCAAAGAGATATAAGCACAGTCCAACTCATAGACATGCAGCCATTTAGTTGCCTTCTTAGGGTTTGATGAGAATTCCAATAAATTTGACAACTTCATCTTTGTTTATTTTTATATAATAAATAATTTTGTCTAACTTGCATGAGTACAATATAATATTTTGTTCGAGTTAATGACGAGATGGATAAGATTTTTTTATTTTTAATTAATTAGAGGTTTTTTATTTCGACCTAGATAATGATAAGGAGAGTTTCCATCTTCAATAAGTCTTACAAGACGCAAATTCAGATAAATCAAAGTCTTAAAGCGGATATTGAACACTGTGTGAGAAAAAAATTAGAACAAAATTCGATCATACCTCTTTATAACGACATCATTTTTTCGGATATGTACGTTTTGGCTGTTATACAGAACATATAATATAACATCACATTAAAATCGATTTCGAATAAAATTTAGATATCCCTATGAAATATTGTTATAAAGAATATTTTTTTTGGAAATCTTATCTTTGACCAAGAAAAATTAGCATCAAAATTTTCCCTTTAAATAAAGTGTTTATGTACTTCCTATGAAAGTGAGGCCAACATTGGATTCTTTTCTTCTTTTTCACAAGTACAATGAGAATCTATATTTTGTTAAATCATATGGCTATAGCTACTTGTAGTAACATGTTTGGAAAATTTTGACCAAATCACAAATATAGATTTTGTTTTTGTGACATAGATAACATTTTAATATGGATGGTAAAAACTAAAAATAAAAATAAAAATAAAAACAACATAGGATACCTTTTTAATATGTGATTTAATTGTAAAAAAATTATATATATACTTCTTTTTGGTATTCCAAACTCACAAACCTGATTAGTCAAAATGTATATCGTGCAAAATCCATTAAAGAAAAAAGCATTTTTTATGAAAAAATTTTCATTCGCAGATCAATCACGAATTTAAAACTTTTAATTAAACGTGTAACATGAGTTTCAAATCAGACAACACAGAGAGAAGTAAGTATTTCAAAGTAGTCATCATGAGTCACTTTGGTTATTACCAAGGGTCATTATGGGATGAATATGACCTCATTATTTTTTATTAAAAAATTTAAATTCGAATACAAAAATAATAATAATAATAATAATAATAAAAAGGGCTTTTCATTTCAATAAATCTTATCTGACACGAATTCAAATTGATGAGATCATAATATAAATACCGAATCTAAGATAAAAAAAAGTAAAAAAAAGATTCACTCTAGTTAACCAAAAAGAAATCACAAGGGGCCCAAACAAATCTATCATGACAATTGACAAGATACAAAAGTTAGAACACAAAAGCTGATAAAATTTTATTATACATGAAATTCAGAAATATATATATATATATATATACACATGCCACTAAAATACATAGACTAAAAGATAAATATTTAAAAATGTTTTCACAAGGGTTATGAATGAAAAATAGAAAGGGACATTTACAACTTTTTCATCTGCAAATTCAGTTTGTTTCATTTTCATGTCTTTCCAATTTGATTTAAAAGCAAAGGTTAAAAATCCAAAAAAAAAAGGAGATAAATATAATTTATATAAATAATTATATTATTTATTTTATATGGCGGAATTAATTAACCAGGTGTTCTTCGTGTTTAATTCAGAAAAAAAAATTGAAAAAAAAAATTAAGGAGAAATTTATAAATTAACTTGTAAGGAAAAAAAAAACGTGAAAAAAGGAACATAGAATCAGAAGCAACAAACTAGAGCATATGATGAAAGATGATGCACTTTTGCTTTGTAGTTTGTGATCATTTTTTTTTACCCCGTGAAAGACGAAGAAAAAAAATAAAAATTAGGGCTAAGAATTAAAAAATATTTAGATTTTAAGTTCTTTAGCTTCTTAAAATATAATAAGTTGTTGTTTAGCAATTTAAATTTTAATTAGGATATGTTTTTGAGGTTTTACGCCCTAAAATAAAAATTCGTCCTAACGTCTAAACGTACATGCCTGACTGATAAGGCTTACACCTCATGTTGCATGCTTTCGCCCCCATGAATTGCCCTCATGTGCATTTTTACTGCTCTCATTTTACGCGCCCCGAAAATACATTTTAAAACACCAATTAGTAAAAGTTGAAAAGATGACTAAATGAGTTTTTAGCTGACTATTTAATTACTCATCAACTCTTTATTGCTCATATAATTGATGTAATTGATCAGTTGAATCACAAAATTAAACCATAAATTAATATTATTTTAAGAGTAATGGAAAAGAATTATCCACTTGGCCTAAGATCCCAAATTATTATATAAAAATAATGTTAAGACACAAATTATGTCTGCTAGACATTAAAGTATATATTAGGATCTAGGGTAAAATTATAGACAATAATATTAGATTTAATTAAGTATAAATTTTTTCAATATTATATGCATATACTATATAATTAATTTGACCTAAATCCGACAAATAGAAGTTAATTAACATTAAATTAATGAGGAAAATGACAAAAAAAAAAACATGGGAAAAACATATGAGGGACAATAAGCACAGTCCCAAGTCATAGACATGTGGGTAATTTGTTGTTTTCAATTCCGTTCGATTTATTTTACTTGTCATATTTTTATTATACGTTTCTTAAAAAAATATTAATAAAAAATAATTTAACTAAATTACTTTTATTATTTTTGAAAAAAGGGATAAATATATCTCTCAACTTTACGTTCAGAGCAGATATATTTTTTGTTAAAAAAGTGATGCATATATATTCATCATTTGTTAGACGACAAAGATATATATATATATCATTTATTAGAAAACGAAGATATATATATACTATTTGTTAAAAAATAAAGATATAACTTTTTTTAACGAAAAACGAAGATATATATATACTATTTGTTAAAAAATAAAGATATAACTTTTTTTAACGAAAGGTATAAACACTCTAAATCACATATTGTTACATATGCACCAATATGCACTACTCTCTTTTTTTTTTTAGTACATTAATCTCTCTCCACATTAATTTATTAAGTTAATACAAAGGTGCAAACTAATAATTACTTTTATCTTTATTTTTTAAAATGATAATCATTTTAAATCAATTACTTCTAATAATCACGATAACTAAAATGGACTGAAGGCAAAAATATTTTACAACTCTTTTTTTGTTATTTAGGGTAACTTTGTCTTTCTCTAGACACTAAGAGAAAAACAAAAATTAGCATCAGAATATTTTCTTAATTTCTTTTTAATTAGGTATGAACTATTTAGCGATATATTTTCTTAATTTTTTTTTTATTAGCTATGAATTATTTAACGACGAATTAAAAAGAAAACATCATAGGATGCCTCTTATACGTTTGGCCTTATGTGTTGTACTTAAGTTTTCACATCTTCCTTTTTTAACATGACATGACAATAATCTAAATTTTCTGTCTTTTTTTCCCTTTTTATTTTGTGATCTTATTTTTGTTTGGAATTCTATAAAATAAAAAATTTTGCTAAAATCTACTAGTTTAACTTTTTAGTTCTTCCCAAACTTGTTCATAAAGTTTACCAAATTAAGTAAGTGAATCCATTTACAAAAATAGATAAACAAAAAAAATTGGTTGTTTCATTGTAAGTTGTTGTTCTTCTTTTTGGCAACAATGGGATGGTAGATAAAATTAGGTTGATAAACATAAACATAACATTAGTAGCATTATTGAAAAAAATAATTAAATAATATGACGTTTGTGAGGGAGGGCGGATTGGTAAGAGTGGGTAACACAGAAAGACCGATAGATTTATAGGTTGATATGCTTCTGAAGAAAGGTGCACATATAATATGTATCTTAAGCATTTTGCATCGAAATGAGAGAGAAAAGTGAAGATATATATTTATAAAGTATAGGATAGATTCATATGGTGCAAATATTTTTAGGCTCAATGATGACATAATTTAAAGGTCAAATTGTAAAATTAGTTGTTTTGAATGGAACATACGTGTCATAGGTTTAGGTCGTCACAAATAATCTTGTTATCACTTGTAAAACCTTCAGAATATCTAATTATAGTTTTTAGTTTGTTTTTCTTCTTCCCAAGTCTTATCTTCGACCCCGTTTGGACGTAGATTTTGAATCTAAAATTTAAAATTTAGTGTTTTTTATACGTTCGGACATGCATTTTTACTTCTAAAAAGTTTGAAGTTTTAAGAGTGGAAGTAAAATTTCTCCTATAAACTGATCTGAATTTTCAAAATCTGATCAAATTTAATGGTCAAACAAATATTTGAAGAATAAAAATTTAACATCTGATCCAAAATTTATGGTTAAACGCTAGCTTAATATTTCAAAGAAAGATAAACGATAATCTAGTTAAATGTTCTTCTTAATAGGTGTCAAAAATTTAAACGACATTTTAAATGGATCGGGGGTGAGGGTGGGGGGTCCTACTCGGTGTTTGATACTCATTTTGAAATTCCATTTGAATTCGCATCGAAAAATACTACTTTCGGGAGTTAAGAATTTTCTATTAAAGACGATTCATACCTAAAATTCAAACACAAAATCTCTAATAACATATAAAGAAGTATTTACCACTCCACTACGATATTCCGATGGTTAAAAACACTATACTTTTGTTTCTTTCATATTGGAAAAAGTGATCTCAATAGTAGGGAAAATTGAAATAGTACATATTCAACAACAAAAGGCAATAATTTGTTGGAATAAAATGAATAAATAGGAAAAAAGATTTTCTCGATTCTTTAAATTAAATTAAGCATGCATAAGTACTTAAAAAAATTGAGTAACTTTTAATATTAAAAGTAGTGCCTTTTTATATTTCATTTTTTTTTCATGCAGTGTACTTTATAAATATTTTTCAATTACCAAAGAAAAATTTAAAAAAAATATTTATTCAACTTGAAACCAATTTGTAATTCATTTTATGATTATTTTAATTACGTAAAAGCACACTAGGGTGAGAACCCGGCCCATCTCTATTTTTCGGGTGCGCATAAAATAATTTTTTTTTCCAGTTTAATAGCTCAAACTACATCGGAGAGGCAAATCACACTAGACAAATCCCATACAATAAGCTCGATCGAGAAAGTATGCAGAGAGTTTTGAATCTGAGACCTCTCATTTGATAAATCACTTGCTTAATCAACTTGCGCTCACCCTTACAGATAAAAAATACACTACTTTATTCAGTACGAAATAACTTAAAATTAAATAGTATATATATATATATAAAATCTATTTATATAATATATTTAGAAAGTAGATAAATTAATATGTGACACTGAAGCATAAAATAATACAGTCAATTCTCTCTAAAAAAAGAATTGATACTAGTGGATATTTCTAATCCAAAAAAGACCTCTAATTTCATTGATTAAATAACAAAATATAAATAGGTTAAAAATCCAAAAAATAAACTTTATATTTATCTTGTAGAAGTAGACAAATTATTTTTGAAAACCATTTTCGATAGATATTCGATTTAAATAAAGCATTTCAAAACAATTTGAGAATTCATATACAAAAATGAAAGCAGTAAAAATTAAACAAAGGACGAAGAAAACGATTTTTTTCAATTCCCAAAATCTCAGATTTTATGAGTTTTGAATACCAGAAACATCAACTGGATTTGAAATATGTTATTTATACATATAATAAATTTATTAATATAAATATTATATTCAGATTAAAATTACTGAATTCTATTGTACTCATAAATATAAATGTAAAATACTATTTAACTAGATTTTGTAAAAGCTGACAAAGATGAAAGCTGAAATCCAGAAAATATATAGGCATGCCACTAAAATACAGGGACTAAAAGATAAATGTTTCCATAGTGGTGAAAAATACAAAGAATATTCTTACCTACAAATTTATTTATTTATTTATTATTATTATTATTGTTATTA
Source organism: Datura wrightii (assembly GCA_035772735.1). Classification (NCBI taxonomy): domain Eukaryota; kingdom Viridiplantae; phylum Streptophyta; class Magnoliopsida; order Solanales; family Solanaceae; genus Datura; species Datura wrightii. The sequence goes on along the minus strand of JASDFA010000018.1, from coordinate 199,236,185 downwards.
TTATTATTATTATTATTATTATTATTATCCCTTTTGAATAAAAAGCAATGTGTCAATTCAAAAAATATAAAAAGTTGACTGTCCTTTTTACTTTTCACAAACATTCTCTATCTTAAAAGATTTGAAAGAATAATTAAAAAGTCAAAATTGTTTGAATTAATAGTTGAAAGTTGAAACTAATAGTATTTACATGTCAAAAGAATATATATTTAATTAAACAATGATCTTTCAAGTCTTCAAAGTAATGTTGATTTCAAATTGGTGGGATTATTGACATTTACCAAATACTTTCTTTTGTCTTATTTATCAAAAAGTCAAAACACATTTCTACTATTATAATTATATATGGTGTGTTTTTAAAAATATTCGTTGCAGAAAATTTTACGCTGTTGTCTTCTGTACGAGTTTGGATTGTGCCACAATTCTATTATGGCTGATCATCCTCTTAAACCAGCGATTCAAATATATATTTGTTATAAACTTATTTTCCTTCTTTTAATTTCTTGTTTTGTTGATTAGAAGTGTCTAACTATACTAATCATAATTACAGTTTTTCGTTTTAGAAATCACATAGTTTTATCTTAATTTATGATTTTTTTGTAAAACTTTTTAAACGTTTTGTTATAAAATTGTGATGTATAGGGTTTATTTTTCAAAAAAAGTACATGTTCAAATTCACAAAGAAAAATAAAAAACTTGAACTTTCACTAGTTGTGTTAATTTCAAATATTTTGTGGGTTTTCATTAATAAGATAAAAATATATAAGTGCATTTTATGGGGTCACTTCCTCTCTTTTCAAGTCAAATCAAGAACTCATTTCCATAATGTTTCAATAATTATTGATAACAGAATGGAAATAAAAATTAAAAAAAAATTGTGGGTAATTAAATTAAATAGGAGTCTTGCAAGGACAAAATGACTCAAATTTTGGAATATTAATAACTATTTCTAGTAAAAAGAAAAACATATTATATTAATAGATTAAATGAGTTAGATGTTAATATTGAATAGTTCTAGCTAGGGTGAAATAATATAAATATAACGAATGAATGCTTAAGTATTCTTGATTTTTGACTCGAAGTATATTTTCTCGTCTAGCGTGTTACGTGTCGCATGTCTTGAACCATAAGATTTTGGAATTCTCGTTATGTTATCATACGTACTTAAGTATATATGTGTATTTTAAATTTTGAATTCGCCTCTAAAATTATTATTTGTGAAACATTTTGCTTTCATAATTGTCTTAAGGTCTTAGAATATGGCTCATTCTTGGACTAATATCAATTTAGTCATTTAAAACATTTTTCTTTTTTCTTTTATTTTCTTTTTCTAGTCATTTAATACATTGGATCGTATAAACAAAAAAAGAAAATTTTACATCAATTCTACTCACTCTGATAATAAATTAAAATAATTTTATAACGCGAGCATTATGAAAAATATTCGATTTAAAAACTTCATCAACCTAATGAGTGCGGATTATGTTTGTCTCGAATTCATAATTTTAAATTTAAGAGTTCTAGATTACAATTAATTTTTTTTAGTTTTACAATTTTAAATAAATTATTTATATTTAATGTCTTTATTACAAATAAAGGATGTGAATTCAAATTACGGAAATCTATCATATGATATTCTAGAGAAAATAATACAACAGCTAGTCACTTCAATAATGAATTAGATATATTGTACGCTTATAATTATCGTCAGAGGCGGAATTAGAATTTTAAATTTACGGATTCTAAATTTTAAAATGACAATTTTTACTGATATAACTGTATTTGAAATCTAATATTTATACATATTTAATAAAAATTTACTATTTAATTAAAAATTATTAAAATCATCTGAACCTGTATTCAAACTTCTAGCTCCGGCCTTAATCACAAGTTGAGGTTAACAACTTGTTCATAATGGTTATTGCACTTTTGTACTGGTTAATTAATAATCTTGTTGGCAAGGAATATGAGAAAAATGTGCATGCATATAATTGTGTATAAGAGAATAATTTTCCTAAAAATGATGGCTCTTTAATGGAGAGTGTATAGGTACTATTATGGTGATGAATGAATAGCTAGACTAACCTAGCTAACTACTCGGATCGGCTCGATTAATTTAGATTCGTTGTATTGAGTTTATTAAATTGGAAAATGCTTTTTATAAAAAAAAAATATTTTAAAAGGTGAAAGAATTCTATCTATGTCATGTAGTATTTACTGGTCACTTTTCGACTATCTTTAAAAAAAATAGTCATTCTCAAAAAATTTCAAATTTCACTAGTGAAATTTCATGACAATGTCGTAGAGTTATGCGTGTTAATTTTTTAATCTCTTTCTACAATAATAGCGTTCAATCGTCACTTTTAGCTCTGTCTTTAAAAAATAATCATTATCGTGATATTTTAAATTTACAAATAAAAATTCATGACAATTTCTAAAAGTTTAATAACCTGTTAAATTTGAAATTTTATAATAATAGCCATTTTTCAATTACAAGAATTTAAAAGCCATAGTGGGTATTTTAACTAGCTGAGGTACACTGACAAATTGTTTAAAACTCACAGCTTTTTAGGTACTTGTATATAATGAGAATGGCTAAACAATGGTACTTGAAGTCTCCAGTGAAGTGAAGGACAATTATGTCAAATAGGCATTGAGGATAGTGTTATTTTTTGGTTTAATTATTTCAAATTTCAAAATTTATCAATTCAATTAATTTGAATTCTCATTATTTAGGATTTTTAAAGATGAAAACGCTTTTTATCAGAAGTTTCTTCGTTCTTAAAGTTTGAAATCGAGAAAAAAATTCGGTCATCTTACCAGACTGCTTAGTATGAAAAATAATGTTAGTTTTTGGTGTAACGATTTAACGTTGAAAATTCACCGACTCAACTAATTTAGGTTCACATTGCTTAAAATTTTTAAAGATGAAAGAGTTCTCTATCAGAAATTTCTTCATTCTTAGCATTCGAATATTGAATTTTTTTATTATGGGAGGGAAATCTCGATCATCTTACCACACCCCTTAGTGGTTAAGAAAAGAAACAAAATAGGTCCATATGTTGCGCTAAAATAAGCCAAATATACTATTAATATGGTATGATATCGAGTGATTTACAAGAATGACTTTTCAAGTGGATGATCCTAAATTTTTTATCTCGCTTGTACTATTGATAAAATTTCAAGTTTAACAGGCTTTTTTTTTTTAATTGAGGGTCAAAAATTCAAGATAATCGCTTTCCAAATTGGTGAGTGTAATTCTTATATGAATATTGGCCGCTTTGGGCCAGGGTTGCACATTTTCTTTCAAAAATTTTGCAATTTATCATTACATTTTATAAATATATATTTTTCAACTATCAATGTGAGATTTTATTTGCCCGTATCACGAAAAGTATATAAAACACTATGTCAATTGAGGAACACGAACTTGGTACAAGTCCGACGGACCAAAGAATTTGTAGGCCAGTCCATGTGTCATGTTTGTTTAAGGACAAGGACAATATCGTGGATCAACATGAGTTGTGTTGGGATAGTTGAGGTCCCTTCACTCTTAATCAGAATTTTCGAGTTCGAGCCTCGATTCCTAAATATGGAGAAAAACTTATAAGGAGCATTGCCATTACAATGGGCCCTTCAACGCGTGATCCAGATTAATCGGGGCTGCAATGAGAGTATCGAACACTGTGTGAAAAAAAAAAGAATAATATTATGGAATGAATCACTTTTTACTTTTGTGATTAATAAATAGTTACTTGTTTTAGAATTTTAAAATCATAAACAAAATATTAAGGGCTGTGGAATAGTGGTGAGTGAAGTAGGTTGAAAAATCATAAATCTCAAATTCAAATTTCAGCGAAGGCATAAGTCATTAGGTGATTTCTTCCTATCTATATAAGTCTTGGTGGATAAAACTACTCAATATTTATATTAATGGGAGATAGTAAATACCCCATGAAATTAGCCGATAAATGTATTGGACACCATGGTCATAAAAAATATCATTGTTGGTAACACCAACATTCTGCGTATGGCAAGACCACTAAGGGACTAGAATGGTCCGGGTTGGAGTCATGATCGAACATGACGCTTGCTCGGTGGGCTTAGTAAAGAAATAAAATTGTGCTCTTACTATCAGCTATAGCTTTTGCATAATGATTAAATGCTAGATTCTAATAAATGATATCAGAGTCAATATCAAGAGTTCGATTTCTAAGAACAACATGTTGCATGCTGATACAGGTGTTGGAAGAAAAATTATTTGATAACACCAACATCCTATCTATAACGAGGCCTATAAAAAAAATTAAAGTGACCCAAGTAAAAAATATAATCGAACACGACACTTCCTTAATTCGCATATTTTAGAGATAAGATTAACACTTTATCTAAAGACAAAACAAAATAATATAATGGTTTGTTATGAGAGGAAAGATGTCAAAATTACGCGCAAAAGTGTAATTGGTCCACAAAATGCTCCGCTAGCCGCTTGCCAGCTCTTCTATATACTTTCCCATTTTTCTATCTTTTATTACCTATAGATGCCTTTTTGAATTTTATTTATTTATTATTCATCGTTCGAAAATTTACTGACTCGAACAATTTAAATTTATCTCGAGTAAATTTATCAAAATTTTTTTTTTAGGATAACTTTTTGACATTCGAAATTCATGAGTTTAATTAATTGAAACTTACATTACGTAAGATTTATTAAAAAAGAAAACATATTTTCTATAAGAATATTTATCATTTCTAAAGATCGATAAAAAAGTACCATACCTATCATACTGAATGAGATAAGTTCATGATCATCCCGACTAATCAAATTAATAGTTAAGTTGAAATTGAAGAGATCTCAATCATTTTATCATGATGTCATTTCCTTCAAAATTATTGTATGATGCGTGATAAATTTAATTGTTATATATATTTAATAAAAATTTTAACACATGCATATAATTTGAATCAAAACTACTAAATAACGAAGACTTACCTCCGCCCCCTTGTGGGGTTAATTGACAAAACTTTTCACTTTTACCTTTTCCATTACTAACCACCCCCACCCCAAACATCCTACTGTCTCACAGCCCCGCTCTCCCGCCCCCCCCCCCCCCCACCCTAAAGTCCTAGAGAGAGACAAACAACTCAACCCACCACCCAACAACATTCTTTCTCACTTAACGGTGAAATCAAAATTTTCATCAAAAATTTTAAAATATAAAAATATAAACACATAAAAAAATTTAAAAGGATTCAATATCTACTGTAATATAATTTTTCATGAAAGAATATTCCAATGAACGTTTTTCATCCTATCTGGTTCCGCCCCGCCTCGACCATCAACCACAAATTGTTGGCAAGTGGCACTATCCTTGTTGAGTTTATTTTTTAGCCTCCTCCTATTTATCAACTAAAATTAAAATCATAATAGACCCATAAAAAAAAAGAAAAAGACTTTGCCTGCTGGTTGTGGTACACTATTACTACAAACCCCACAGTCCTACACATCTACTGTTTCCATCTTAGTAAAATAAAAAACGATATTTTATATATATATATATATATATATATTTTTTTTTTTTACAATACCAAAATTTTTCATGTTTCTTATGTGTAATTTATTTTATTTATTTATCATCCACCATGCATTTTGCCTCGATCTTGTAAAAACACTCCAGATTTGAATCAGGAAGTCTCCTCATTCTTTCCCCTTATCCCCCTTTTTAGAGACCTTATTAGTACAATTGTACTTGTAAAAAACATGTCTTCCTTTCATAATATTTATCGTGTTTATTTTAAATCGCGCTAACGAGAAAAATAAAAAGAGCTAAGATATAATAGTTTTCGTATAATTATTGTGTTTTACTTTATTTTTAATAATTAAATTATATAAATTTTGATTAATATTTAAAAATAAATTTCGTTTTATCATATTGATAAAAGAAGAATTGCAATTTATAATCAATATGAATTGTGATGAGATGGTTAAGATCCCTCTGCCGTTAATAACTAGAATGGTCTTATGTTCAAGTTTTGTGTAGAAGAAATTCTATTGGGAGAGCTTAGCTTACGCCATAATGGGTCCTGCAATACGCTATTTTAATTCGTTGGGACTTTAATATAGACACCAAACACATCAGATTGGGTACCAATTAACTCTAAAAAAGATAAAATATGATAACTATTTTAAAACAAAAAGAATTTAATTGTGCATTAAAATTTTATATTAATATACATTTATTTTAAATCGCACAAAAAATTATAAACTTCAAATTCTGAATCGGTTTTCTACCACCTAGCTCTCTTTGTCTCGAGTCTCTAACTATATGTACACAACTTCCCCACCTCCAACTCCACTTTTCAAAACCCACATAACAATCCCCACAGCACCTCCAGCTCCTAACTCCAACTCCAAAATCTCTTTGGTTTAAAAAAAAAAAAAAAAGTTGAAAACTCTTCAACAAAATTCAAAAATCCACAGCTTCTGATTAAGAATTTGATCTTAATTTTTTTTTCTTCCTCTAATGGCACAGAAGCATTTGTATGAGCTTCTGCAAGAAGATCAAGAGCCATTTCAGCTTAAACATTACATTGCTGATAGGCGTTGTCAGCTCAAACGATTCGATAAAGTAGTTGTGAAGAAACGGAAACCCATTACAGAGAAATCGATTTCCAGTAGTACATTGTTATGCAAACACGCCTGTTTTTTGTCGTTTAGAGATTCACCTGATGTAATGAAATCACCGATAAGTTTCCTCCCTTCTCCATCTCCTCCGGCGGCTGCGGCTTCGGCAGCAAAAAGCCCGGCGAGGAAAGTGTTTCTCCATGTGCCTGCTACGACTTCCTCTTTACTCCTTGAAGCCGCAATGAGGATTCAGCAGCAGCACCAAAATCGACCCAAATTGAGGAAAACCCAGATGGGTTTCGGTTTATTCGGGTCGATTTTGAAGAAAATCAAGGAGAGACATATGAGTAAGAAACGCGAAATTAAGAACGGGGTTTTGGTGAAAACAGAGGAAATTGGTGATGACTTAAGGAGTGGATCTTGCTCTTGTAATCACAGTAGGCTTAGTAGTGCGGGTTGGTCGGAGAGTAACGAAGGAAAATCAATGGATTTCGAAACTTCCAGTAGTTGCAGGTCCGATAATGAAGAAATTGAGCTTGATGGCGGCGTTAATGGTGATTTTAGTTCGTGTGACAGCAAATATTGTTCGAGCCCTTTGAGCCCTTTTAGATTTTCTCTTCAGAAATGTCCGTCGACCGGTTGCCGGACGCCGGATTTTTCATCGCCGGCAGCATCTCCGGTTCGTCACAAGAAAGAGGTTTGTCATTTTGTCTCTCTGCTTTGTCAGTGTAAAATATTATCAAAAAAGTATAATCCTTGTATAAAGAGTATGCAAGTTCTCGGATTCAAGCTCCGAATATAAATTTTTTTCTGTTAGAGAGCATTTTACGTTAATATAAGATTTTTTAACGAAAATTTTTAATTAATCGAGTCTTAATATAAATAGCGAACACTAGTGATAAACCAAAGAATTTTCTCTGGGCACACATCTATTATGATTTATAACTTGTTATAACGGATTAAATTATATAACTTATTTTTTTAATTACTATATATGTAAGTTTATTACTTTCTCCTATACTTTGAACTCTTTTAACATTTAACCTTTGTTAATTTATTGTTATATTAGTTTTACTAATATGAGTAAATTCATATGCTTATAAAGAGTTTAATTTCTACTTATATTAAAATATACACTTGATAATCTGAAAAACAATTTCATTAAAATGTAACTATAGTTAATTTAGCCTATCACGACTAGTGAAAAAACAGTTCGATGCATAAAATATGTTATATTAGCAAAGTGCGAGAAAGAGTCTCATTCCAACGAGTGTGTTGTAAATATTTGTGGTCATCTGGCTAGGGAGATATAAGCTCAGTTGGCAGAGCTCTGCTTTTGCAATCGGATCCTATCAGAGCTAATAACTTGTTGTACCATATTAAATTGCGAAGTAAATTATTATTTTTACTGTAATTATTTAACTTTAATTTCTAACTTTTTTGCGGGTATGAAAATGAGTCAACTCGTAACTCAGATGACTAAGTTTGACCTGTCGGCAAAAGGATCTCGTCGTTCTGATACGGTGGCCGGAGTGTCGACAGTAAATGACAAAAATGCCCATTGAAACTTTTGGCTTTTTAACAATCAAACAATTGTGTTAGGGGAGAAATTTGTCATATAACTAATGGGTAGAGGTTTCTCATTTGTTTGAGAATTGGACCTTTTCTTCAAAAAAGGACAAAAGCAAAAATTTTGTTTTTGTCAATTTGGACCCAATTGATAATATCCTAATCTTCAACATCACTCTTCCCCATATTCCTGCCGTATCAATTTATATAGCTTCATTTGACTCAACGCTAAATTTTAAAAAACTATAAAAAAAATTTATATTTTAAAATAAATTATAAAATATTTGCATAGCTATTAGTTATTATTATTGTTTCTTCCATAGTGTATTTTTCTTTTTAACTACTTTGATATGTGTTATTCGGGTCGAAGGTCTTTTGAAAATAGTTTTTCTATTTCCACAATGTAAGGATAAGGTCTGCATACACTCTACTTTTCCAGATTCTTTTGCTTATGAGATTACAACGGATATGTCGTTACTGTTGTTGTGGTTGTGTGGCTATAAGTTTTCCGATAAGAAAAAAGCAATTTTTATGGAATTCGTAGGAAATTGGATCGTTGGAAACGTTCTAGACGGACCTTCCTCGGGAAACCATTAACGACGAGCCATTAATGAGTGGACGTCTGTCGGAAATTCGCATCTTTTTTAGTAGTTTTTGAAGTTAGATTGTATCTAAATAAAAGTTATGATATTCTTTTTGAAAGAGATTAAAATGAAAAATATGCTGTATAATTACCAAATTCTAGAGTATATTAGAACAAAAATATCAACAATCAACTTCATATAATTCCATCAAATAATTAAAACACCAAACATTTTCTTGAAATTATTTAGCTTATTGTATGTTTTGTATTTATTGGATTTCTTGTGTTTAGGACAAAGAAAACTATGAAGCAATAGGTTTGGCAAATATTGAACAAGAAGAAGATGAGAAAGAACAGTGCAGCCCGGTTTCCGTCTTGGATCCTCCGTTTGATGACGATGGACATGAAGGTGCATACGAGTACGAGGACGAGGACGAGGATGAGGAGGAAGATGACGACTGTGGTAGTGGATGCAACTATGCGCTCGTACAGAGTACGTATATCATTTCCTCAAACTCATTTTGAATACTAATTAATGTGCGATATATGATTTAATATGTGATAAATACGAACATAGTCAACGAGTATTCATATAGCCGATCTCAACTTGTTTGGAAGTGAAGCGCAATTATTATATAATTAGTTGTGAAGTCATTTTCAAGAGTTATGGAAATGCTGATATCTCTAAGGACACAGTTTGGTTGGATTAGATATATAAAATACTATAATTGTAAGGTCATAACCAATTTGATAATGTTGATTTTGATATATGTTTGAATTATTTCATGTGGGATCCATAAGAAGTTTCAATCTTTAAATAATCACATAGTTATGAGTAAATCTCTATTGTAAAATACTAATTGATAAAAAAGAGTCGGACCACAAGGGTCAATTGTATCCTGCATTTCCGTAAGAGGTTGGTCCTACCGTTCGAATCTTTAACCTCCTTGTCACATGACAACAACTTTACCAGTTATGTTAATGTTACTCCCCCTTCATAACGTGGTAAAAATGATAACTAACATATGCGATTTTTTTAATTTTTTTTTGACAGTGCCAGTGTATATAACTTAAATCTTTTATTAATTGCTTGATGACCCACAGTTAGTACATGTGGGGTTTTCTCACTTAATTGATATCAAACATCTTGAATTTCAAAAATATTTGCTAACTTTGGGCTCTGCATTATTCAGTGTTTTTTTTCAGACTGTTATGATTCAGAGGACCTAATTAAATGATAAAGGGTACATTTAGTAGGGCCTTTTATGTTGTTTTTTTAACATTTTATTCATAGTTGAAAATCAAATTAATAGTGTATAATATAAGATCTCCTTTTCTGCTAATTTTTTGGACAGTGACAATAAATACAAAGTCAAAAAGGGACAGAGATGTCTAAAAATCACAAAGGACTAAAAGTTGTTATTCTCATTTTTATATATTTTGCTCGATCTTTTTAAAAATGTTGTCATACCGTGTTGGAATCTCCGAAAATGTATGCACTATTTTTAGAGAACTGATACGCACACGTTGATATTTTTGAAGAGTCTAGAACAACACAAATTTTTACTATGTTTGGTTGTTCTGTATTAGTAGGGTCTTTTAAGTTGTTTTCTAGCATAGTAGTATTCCTTCTTTACCATTTGTTCAAAGTAGAAGATCACATTAATAGTCATAATATAAGATTCTTCAAACTTGTTAGCGCATTTGTGTCGGATCCTTAAAAAATGCACTACTTTTGGAGGATCAGACACGCACCTGTCCACATTTTTTATGAGTTTGAGCAACACAAATTGTCACTGTGTTTGGTTTATTTTTGGAGGAACCGACAGGCAACTATCGACATCTTTGAAAAGTTGGAGCAGCACATATTTAAGATTTTTACTATGTTTGGTTCATTCTTTGTAGTTGCAATTAGATTTTCTCTTGAAAAAAATCTGAGACTGTTGAAACTTATGTTGATTGTCCTGCATTGCTAACAGGAGCGCAGCAGCAGCTTCTGCACAAGCTTCGTAGGTTCGAGAAACTAGCAGAGTTGGATCCAATTGAACTCGAGAAACTGATGCTCGAAGAAGAAGAAGAAGAAGAAGAAGAAGGCAACGATGATAATGATGATGATGATTCGGTGCTATCATACAGAGACCGGGATTTTGACACGTTTGCAAGCGAAGTGACAATCCCTTTGGACATGAAAAGGCTAGTCTCGGACTTGATATCCGAGGAGAAAACCGAGACTAATAGCTCGAACAATAGGGAGGAAGAAGTAGTCTTTGGAAGAGTATGCAAGAGGTTAGATTCATGGCAACATGTCAGATCAGACACCATCGACATGATGGTAGAATCGGACTTGAAAACCGAGCTTGATGACTGGAAGAAATTTCAAGAACAAAGGAAAGAAACTGCATTGGAAGTTGAAGTTTCAATCTTTAGGTTGTTAGTAGAAGAATTAGCAGAGGAGATAGTCCATTTTGCTGGACATCATGGAATTTTCAATGAAGTTTTGGCCTGATATCAAAGCGTTTCTCCGCGAATCCAGATTAGTCGAGACACCAATTGCGATTCTGGACACCAGGTGGGAAAACCATAAAAGAACACAGAGAAATCTCCTTTGTAGTTTATTCTATCATAGTCTAACTTTGTACTATGACTTAGGCTATAGTTTGTAGTGCAACCCAAAGAGTTCTTTTGGGGTGTTAGACAATAGTATTAGTAGCAAAATTACTTATCATGTACATGTGAGGGGGAAGGTAAATTCTATCTTGCTTCATGAGACTAAAAAGTATAGCCCTCAATTTTCTTACTAGAGGAAATAATCTTGTACCAAGAACTTTGCTTCTTGATTTAATTGTTTGTTGAGTTGATAGACATCCACTTTGGTGTACCTTTAGTTCAATCTAGAGTCATTTGTCCAAGTTTCGGTGAATAGAGTTATGCAAAACTTGTAATAGTGAGAGGTAGCATGTAATTGGTGAAATAGTTGAAGTGCAACTGAGTTATACAAAACGTATATTAGTGAGAGGTAGCAAGTAACCGAAAGAATAATTGAGATGCATGCAAGTTATTCAGTAAGTAATCGGCGGAATCAGCAAGTAACTGACACAATAGTCGACGTTGACACAATAGTCGAGGTTCACACAAGCTGACGTAGATACCAGTGTTATCACAAAAGAAAAGGGAGATTTGAAATCATTTAACTTGGTCTTTGAAGAGGAAATCATGTCACTTTCACATGACACCAAATATTTGACCTTTTGTGAACTTTCCCCATAAAGAGTGCTAGCTGATGTCAAATTGATGCCATTTCACATAAACTTGGAACTCAAAAGAAAATTCTTCCATAATAGAATCAAAGTCAATTCTTTGATCAGATTTTAAGTAAAGAATATGATTCTAGTACTATAGCACAAGACATATCAACAGAAGTAGATTCTTTTTTTTTTTTTACTTTCTTATTAGGTGTCCGGTATCTACATTGAAACTCGACTAATTTAGATTCATGTATTGCAGAGTCTATTTCTAGAGGACAATACCCCCAACAAGATTTTTTTCATATCCAGAACTCGAACTTAAAACCTCTAACTAACGATGAACTCAATCATCTCATCACAGTCCATTTAGATAACTAAAGTAGGTGTTATTCGGTCTTCGGTATCTACATGAAACTCGACTAATTCAAATTCATGCATTGCAGAACCTATTTCTAGAAGACAATACTCCAACAAAATCTTTTTCATATTCAAAACTCGAACTTAAAATCTCTAACTAACGAGCAAAAAAATCCCAATCATCTCATCACGATTCATATTAGATAACTAAAAATAGATTCACCTTTACCTTAAAAAGAAAAAAAATACTCACAAGGAATCATCTTCTTTTTTTTTCCCAACCTTTTAATCTTATCCACTCTATCTTTTATTATTATAGAAATGCTTTCTAGCTACCACTAAAGCAAACAACAAATCCCAACCAAAAATATTCTCACAATAATTATGAAATTAGTTTACTTTACATAATTTAATTTACTAAAGTATTTCATAGTGAATAATATAGTACTATATACTTATGAATTACAAAAATGTTCTTAAAAGTGATTATATTGGGACCTAATCCAACTAATGACTAATAATTGTTATAGCAAAAGTTGTTTTGGAGAATAGATGCTTCTTGTTCTTTTGCACCTTTTATATTTTGTTATTTTATTATTTAACTTTTTGCTCAAAAGAGAATATTATATTATAAAGCAAAGAGGAATAAATAAAGTTCAGAATAAAATATCATTTCTTCTTTTATAATATGGATAATGATAAGTGTTATTTATTTTTTAAGTACTATAAATTGCCTAAATCTATCAAGGCATATAATTTTTATTTACTCCAAAAAAAAATTATGAAAAATTAGGATTCAAAGATTGATTTTCATCTATTTATATTAATAAAATTATCAGCATTATCGATAATTGTTGCGAGCACAACAAATGGGGCGCGCTTTGAAAGAAGTGATCTGTTACCAAGTCGTCTTATTGGGAATAACAAGAGCATCTCTCAATACTCAAAGTTTCATATCTGAAGCGAATTTTCAAGAAACTGCTCGAGTTTTAGCAAAAGCGGCTCTCCGAGGTGGTATCGATTGGTTGAAAGGCCTGAAAGAGAACGTTGTTTTGGGGGGAGTGATACCCGTTGGTATCGGATTCAAAGGATTAGTGTAATCATAATGATAAAGCTACTAAATATCTAAAAAGTAATTTGATGTGTATTCAAACTGATACAAATATTACCCCATTGAAACGAATTTGGGTCATGAGTTCACCGTAAACCCTATAATTAATCTGCACTATATTTTTTATTAAAAAATTATATCTTTTTGTATCGAGTTTTGATTTATGCTAATTATAAAAAAGAAAGAACAAGTTGCATCTCTAGACAAACATATCTAGGAATAGATCTCTAACATATCTAAACAATTTAGATTTCTAAATAGTACAACATAAAATAAGTTAGAAAATTTAATTTCTTCCATGTTGAGTCGGGTCATGGCACAATAAAGCTATTACACAGAAGTGAATTTACTCGACGTACATTTGAAAAATAGTAACGATGCATTTTCCTAATTAATTAATTCATTCATATATGATTACTTTAATAAATAACTAATTAGGTAAATTAAATTAATTTAATATATACATCCGATACAAATAAGTATTTACTAATTAATAAATTAGTGGCTAACATGCTTCAACAACCGGCAGATTAGAAAGTTCAACTAATTCTCTCCTACAATTAATTAAAAATATTCTAACAATATATTTTTATAATAATAAAGCCTTATATTAATTAAATATATATCCCTTTTTCTTCATCATTGATCTATTATTTTTTGTCCTTATTTATTTATTTATTTATTTAGTTTTTGCTATAATTAGTAATTGGGGCCCACATAGATGTCGATATATGATTAGTTTTTTATTTTTTATATTATATGAAAATATACTCCCTCCCGTCTTAATTTATAATAATGGAGGAGCATATAATTTATCTGGCGTTTACAGAATTAATTTAATTTATTATTATTAAGTAATTTAATAAAATGAAAATATATATTACTTGACTATATATTACGTATTTGTTGATTCAATATAAATATCTGATATGAATTAATTTTTTTATCAAATAATATGGGGGACTACAAAAAAGAAATACAAACGTTTTATTTAAAAATTGGGTATTTTTTTATTTAATATTTATATATGAAAATAAGTTATAATAATGATTTTAATTATAATAATGAGAAAAATTATATAATATATGGATAATGGAATAATGATAGAGGGGCATCTGTTTACCACTACATATTGCTTTTAATTATTAAAAACACAGCTCAAATGACTAAAATTAGAACAAACTAAACTGCATTACATCAAATCATAACATGCTTTTCTTTTTTAATCGCTAGTGATTAACGTGAGATTTTATTCTTATATTTAATAATCTTTCGTTTAAAATATAATTCACATGATATATTATTTATTAACTTATAATTTGGCGATTAATTATGTGTGTGTAAACGGGCGTGTATGTGTATATCACATATATTATCTGAATATTTATAGTCATCAAATATCAATATATTTCACTAGTTTTTTTTTCTATATGCATTTTCAATGCTAAAATAATAAATCGGCACATAAGTCTGATCTTATATTATCACTTCGTCATTTTCATACTTATTTTATCAAACTATTAATATAATATTGAGCTAAAAATGATATTATTAAATTTGAATCATACTCAAATACTTTTCACTAAAAAATCTCACGGCATTAAAATTATCATTATATTTTATATAAAAAAAATTTAACTAATAATATATAAATTTATTCGCACACTCAACTCAAAGAATTTTGTCTTTTTGGTATTATTTTTTCAACAAATATTTAAAAGTTAATTGGAAATTGATAATAATAAGTTGTGGCTATAATATTTCAATATATACTTTCATATTAATTATTATTTGATGACAAAAATTGTCCATCATTTAAAGATAAGTCCATGCCTCAATGATTGAAACTTTTGAAATAGAAGGATATAAGAAATTTACATGTTTACAGTTAAGGAAAAATATTCCATCAAACTTTGACACGTTACTACAATAATTCCAACTTAATTTTAAAAAAGAATCCACGTGAATTCAAAATTTTTAAATTTATAAATTATGAATTATAATTTATTTATTTTACAAAATTTTTAATAGATTATATTTATATATTAGATAAATTTCTTATTATAAAAATAAAATTTTAAATTAAAATTATTTATAATCTATTGAACCTGAAACTTCTATTACAGCTTCGTCTCAAAAAATAATATTAAATAAATCATAACTTGGTTGAGAAATCAATTACATATTATAAATTAAATTTTTTCTCATATTAATTTAATAAAAATATATATATTTTTAAACTATTGATTAAGATTTGTATTATTTTTGTTCAAAAAAATTAGATAATTACAACTATTTAAAACGAGGGAAGTTTCATTATATCTAAAAAATTGCCGTCTTTTAAGTCTTCAATTGTATATTGTCTTAACAATTTATGAATATACATTCTATCTATTTTTCATGTTTTATACGTTTTTAAAAGATAAATATTAATTAAAAAATAATTTAATTAAATTATTATAATTATTTATTTAATTTTAATTTAATACTACTCTTTCATTTATCATACTGTCTCTCTCCACATTTATTATTGGAGTTGGGGTAAAAATTTCAAAAGAAAAATAAATTACAATGAAATGACGTCTACTCAAGTTTTATCTCTATTTTATAATGATATAAAAATTATTTTTGATAAATCATTCGCTTAAGTAAAATATATCAAAAATTAAATATGTAAAATAAATACAATTTAAATAATATGATCATTGATTCGCAAATTAAGTTATTTCGTGATTATAAATACTAAATGTAATAAATGAAAAGGTTTTTAAAAAAAAAGAAAATTAAACAATATTTTTGTAAATGAAGATGCATTTATATAGTGACAGTATATATATAGTATAATGTCATATCTATCTGGTGGCAGAATTAAAGTACAGCAGAAATTAAACAGCTTTTAAATTTAATGCCATCTGTATTTTTATTTTTTATTTTTATTTATTTATTTATTTATTTATTTATTTATTTTTACTTGGTTTGTTTTCTTGTCAAATTAATTAATGTGATTGATAGTTCACAGAAGAATAATTTGTCACAAGAGATATTGTAATAATAATAATAATAACGAGAAGGGAATTTATGTTTCAATTCTTTACTGCTACAAATTAAACTAATTCTTTTTGTGTTCTTAGTTATCGGTATTATGAAGAGATGATTAGACAAGACGTGATATATCGATAGCTTATTGAAGACATGATCCTATAGCAGGATATAAAGATCGAGGATTAGAGTAACAAGGTTAGTAGGTAGTCGAGCGTTGTCTAGTTTTATAATCACTCTCATACTATATTATTAATCTTCGGCTCTATTCTCACCCTGTTATTTTCTTTACTTCAGTTATCGTATTATCTGTTGTTGTTACGTTGTTACTGTTCACCTGTCCTTTTATTTTTGGCATGTCGTTTTCACTTATGTATTTTCTTTCGGTACTTGCTTTTGATATGCTTTACTTCAGCTCTCGAGGGTCTATCGGATACAACAGCTCTATACTGAGTATGTTGTTATTATTATTGCTGATACATTTTTTGATCAGTTAGATTGATCAACCCCGACCTTAGTGAGAAAAAAGATGATTAAACGAAGCATCTTATTTTCTTATTTAAACTTCACCTAATCAAAAAACAAATTATATATATACATATATTAAATTTTTTACTATAAATATTGAATTTGAGTTAAGTTAAGTTACTAAATTTTATCGAACTCGAAGTTTGAACCACAAACTACTTCTAGCTCGTTAGATGAACTAGAAAAATATTTTTCTTTTTGCCAATCCAACATTGCAAAACATTTTTTTATACTCACATATTAAATACAAAAATACGTGAAAAAATCATTTATTTCCCGTAAATTTATTTTCAATATCTTTTTTTCATACCAAATACGTATAATTAAAACCTAGGTGCATGCATTTAACTTTGGCTAAAATTTAGTATTTCCAACATGTCTAAGAGAATCCAATGCCAAACTTCAATATTTTCCATATAACAAATAAAAATAAAAACTTTATTATAAAATAACAAAGACCAGGTTCACCTAATTAAAACTGTTGACCAAATTGATTTATTATATTTTTTTTTCCTCTGGCTAACAAAAAGACAAGAAATTTCCAACAGACGTTTTCGAAGGACATCTTCTATCGATAGAAAATTTGTCGAAAACGTTATCGACGATTCAAATTTTATTTGATTTTCAATTCAATATTCGTTAGAAATTTTTTATTTTTGGTATTACCAATAATAATATATATATATAATGCACTTTTACAAGTAGAGTCCGAAAAGAATATAATATATGCAGATTTTATTTTTATCTTTACAAGATAAAAGAGTTATTTTTGATAAGCCCTCAACATAAAAATAAAATGTAACCAATGCAGAATTATAAAAAAATAAAATAGCAATATTTCTTTTTTTGGTATTGTTTCTTTTGAAAAAGTTAATAAATAGGTCATGATATATACTTATTGGTGTGTGTGTGTATATATTATGTTCCTATTGCCTTTGTCTTCTTTTCATTACAAAATCTTCACAATCTTCTATAATATTGGGCTTTGACCAAGTCAATTTTACAATAAATACACTCACATATATAATAATACAACAACTATTATATATTCAGTATAATCTTATAAAGTGAGATTTGAAAAAAAAAATACACGCAAATTTACCTCTATCTCAAAAGCAGAGAAAATATTTTTGATAGACTCTAGACTCAAGAATATATAAATCAAATTAATTCAGAAGAACAATTAATAATAATAATAATAATAATAATATATCTTAATTCTAATATGCCTATGAATAGAAATTAAAATAAATTAAGCTCCAAAAAGTGTACATTTTTTTGAAAATTATGAATAATCAAATTTCTTTATAATAATATCATTTATCCTAATATTTTTTAAAATATTATAGCTAATATATAATATAACATATTCAGATATAAAGACAACACATACATATCACAGCTTCTGCTTATAAGGGCTCCATGCAGTGTAAATTTGAATTCATTCCGTAATAGTGAATTTCAAATATTAAATGATTTAAAAAAAAATGTAAAATAAATATATTCAAATAGAAAACACAGACATCACATACCCTATTTATGTCAGTAAAATAAATATGTGATTGGTTCATTTCATTTGGTCGTGAGGTGTGGGCTCTTAGCCGGAAGATACGAATTTAGTATTTAAATTCTATTGATTTAATTTTTAAAAAGATTTAATATCAAATTTATATATTTTTAAAATTATAAATTCATATTTATTATTTATTATATAAATTTTATTATATAAATTTATATTGCACATTAAAAATTACAAATTCAATTAAATCTGTATTTATAATAGTACATCCGCCCCGACTAGAGAAGACAATAATTTCGACAAAATCATAAATCAAAGATATTGTACGTAGATTATATTGTCTTTGTGGGTTTTGTGTGTGTGTGTGTGTATATATATATATATTTTTTTTTTCCTAGGTTGACAACATCAATTATTAGGCAAATGGTGATTGATGAATTTTGTTTTTATTTTATTTTTGACTTCTAGTTTCTAAGTATTAAGACCTTAGAAATGGGTGGCCATATTGCCTTTATGGCACCATTATTTTGAATGAACTTTATATTGTAAGTATGTATATATATATGATTAAAAAAAATATTGGTACATTGAATTGGTTAAAACAAATTATTTATAGTACTTTTTAAGTCTTATCTAATTTGGATCACGATAGATTATCCATAATAACATTATGATGGTGTAAAAAATTATTGTAATATAACGCTCGTGATGGACGGTGGATCAGTAAAAGATAAATTACAGAAAATATTAAAAGGCTTTTAAATTAAGTTTCTCAAGAAGGTGGGTAAACGATATTTTAAGCAAATCTCATATTAAAATAAGAGAAAAGTGAAGAGTTTTGTATTACCATATTGGAGTCCGATTAAATCTGAACTCGCACATAGCATGGTTCATTTTTGGGACAACGCTTCCAATAGAGTTTTTTCTATTTTAAAAAATTCAAACCTGAAATCTCTGATTAATTAATGATAGAAGAATCAGAATCAATCCTACGACAATCCATATTCGTACGAAGATTATTATATACTATATATTATGACCAAATGACACCAAATTTAATATGAAGCATAAGAACGGGGACGCCACTCCGTTCATGCACTATGTAACGGTAAAGTTCGTCCTTCTTAATTCAATAGATAATTCTCTCTCCATATATATATGTGTGTCTGTCTTATTTCATTTGTGTAATATTTCATTTCGCGAAAACAAAAACAAATTTAATATATAAAATAGTATCGGGAAAATTTATTAATTCTCATGCCTTTTGCAGCTAAATTTGTGTCGTGTATGATTCAATTAACAAGAGATGCTCTCTATCAAGAATTTTTTAATCCTAAAACTCGAAACCAAACTCGTTAAGCATAGAGGAATATCATCCATTCCACTATATTTCTTTCTTATTGTGGATATAGGAGCATATATTATACATCGAATCATTTGACCATATACTTTATATAATTAATTATAGGCAACTAACAAGTAATAATAAATTAGCATTGGTCCTCTTAATTCTATTAATTAATAAATTTATTATATAGCTGGTTTGGGCGCTTTAGTCGAGACAAATCCTATTTTGTCTATATCCTCCCTATCAGGAGTGAAGGGTGAAAAACATACCTAAGATATCACGATTTTTTTATATTTCATATTCAAACTATCAAGTGTGTGAGTTTCCTACCTGAACTATCACCAAGTAGTTTATCGAAACATGCTTAGACTGTAAATTATTTCTTTTTTCTAACTGAACGATATATGGTGATATTTCAGGTAGGAAAAGTGAGCAATTGATAGTTGAGGTGTGTTTTGATAAACAATTGGTGATAGTTCAGGTAGGAAAAGTAAACACCTGATAGTTTGGGTAGGAAACTCAAAAATCCTAAATACTTTATGTGTTTTTGACCTTTTACACTCCCTATTACTATGTTCTCAGACTCAGGAAAAAAAAATTCCGTTAGCCGACTTTTATAGCAAATTCTATTTGTCGTTCTTCGCCGCTTTGGATTCTGGGTCTTACTTCCTAGCCCCGGTGGGAATAATGACTAACATTATATATAGAACATTATATATAGGTTGTTGGTGGAGCAAAGGTAGTTCTCCATGCATCGGACATGTAGTTTACCGTATCAGTTGCGACACGTACGGGAATGAAAATGGGAATGGGAATGGGAATCACTCATCCAAAACTGAAAAAAAATGGTTAAATTTTTTAATTAAGTTTGATCAACTTGGACACATAGAGGAAGCAGACTAGCCCAAAAGGAGTGATATCTCATAGATGGGCCCAAATAAGAAAGTTGGGCTTTCTAAAGCTTCTCATTACACAAATAACACTAGTAGGAATTGCATTCCGTAACCAGTTTTCACGCTATTATTTAAGCTATTTTAAATTTATCCAGTGGACTGACTCTCTTTGGAGTTCAGTTCCACATCTTTTATTGAAGTTAATTTTGAAATGGCTAAACTTATAATAATTAATGAACCCAGGCTATGTCTTAAATAGCGGGCCTCAAATCGGCTATTTGTGTACTTCACCCGATAATCTAGGACACAGATCCAATATGTAAAACGGGCTCAAGAGAGTACCAATTTGGGCTTTTACATTATTGGACCTACAGCATATTCGGCTTTCGTCTTATCCTCATTCAGTGCTTTCTTTTAAGTTTTTGCACTGATTGTCCCTGTTCCGAATAATCTTTAACTTTTGTTTTTGTTGCTTATTTGATAAAATTTATAGACAAATTATCCTAATCTATGACCTAATTTTGCGTGGCGTAAATTTAGAGAACATTTGCCTCGTTTGGCATAAGTTCTGTAGGAATTAAGTTAAATCTCTTACGGCGTAACTTGTGAGTTCTAAAACTGAATGTTTGCGCTCAACTTAGGAACTAAGTTATGTCTCTTACAGCATAACTTGTGGGTTCTGAAACTGAACTTTTATCTCACTCGGTACAAGTTCCATTGGAACTAAGTTATGTCTTTTACGGCATAACTTATGGGTTTTGGACTGGACTTTGCCTCAATTAGCATAAGTTTTATAGAAATTAAGTGGAATAACTTGTCATATCTCTTAAGGCATAACTTGTGTTATATAATGATACGAAAATATAAACTCATGTCAAACGAAAATTATTTATTATTTCAGTGTTAAGAGTATTCTCGGCCGCTTACTTTTTACTTAAAGCGCTGAAGAGAAAAAAATTAAAAATCACTGAGGACAAATAATATAATAATACTAGTTATTTATAATCTACTTGTCAAATATCTATCAAAAACTACATAACAATAAATTCTTATCTTACATTGTATTTCTTAGACATATAAGATATGAACTAAGGGAGTGGTAATATGGTAAATGTTCATTCCCTATTTAATCAAAGGTCTTGAGTTCAAGCTCTAAAAATAAAATTATTTTTAATAAAGAGCGTTAAAATATTTGATAATTTAAATTAATGAGATATTAAATTTTATGGCATTGGATGTTGAAGGCAAAAGGAAAAAATGAAGAAGTATTCAATGGTTTCAACTTGTTACTAGCAATCAATTAATGGACCATTTCATATTAGCCTTTATATAGCTAAAGTTAGGGCATACTACTAAAGATTACGATTAACGATAAGTATTTTTTCATTTTCAATTAGATGTTTGATTGTTTGAGTTAATAAGAATGAAATTATATTTGGTAGGAAGCACGTTAATTATATTATCTCTTAAAAGAGGATTTTCTGATAGTGGCGGAGTAAGAATTTATTTATTAAAAAGATCCAAAATATAAAGAACTGAACACATGAAAAAGACAAGATGATTCAATATCTACTACGTATACATATATATAATCTCTTTGTGTCTCCTGAAATAAGTTCGTCTATGTTTCTCGATATAAATATAAATTAATCTGATTCCAAAACGAACACACAACATCATGTGGAGAAAAGAAAGGCCTTGCTTTTTACTAGAGACCTCTTTTACTTACTTTTATTTAGCAGTATGAGATTTTTGAACTTGAAAGCCAAGTCTACCTTTAGAATAATCAATAGCTTTGAAGACACTTGGAAAACTTAAAATGAAAAAACTTCAAGTGAATAACACACTTGCATGATGAGCCTCCCACTCTTACTAAAAATTTCACTATCTCCGTTCACGTTTACTGGTTCATGTTTGACTTGACACAATTTCTTAAAAATTCATCTTGCTTATTAGAAAACACATTAAAAATAATTACTTCCTCTGTTTCAGAGGTGGTGCGGCCTGATGGTTAACGAAATGAGATGAGAATCAGGAGAATGTATCAGGTTCAAATTTCGACAGCGATAAAAATATTAAATAATAGAATTACCTGATACGTATATAAAGTACATGTGCATGCATAAACCGATCTGAACATCACAATTATTATTATTATTCCAAAAAGAAAAAAATATTTGGCATAACTTTGGAAGTCTTGTTTTTGTTTGACTTGAGAGCTATTATAATACCGTTGGAGTATAAAATAAAAGAAATATTTTGGCTGTTTTCTATTCAAATCCCCCAAACACTGTACAAATTGACACCATGTTATAGTAGTTGGTAGTATCAGTTTTGTCTACTCCAACGGTTATGTTTTTTGCTACATATTTTTAAAAAATTAAAAGTGTGTTCGAAGAAAAATATTTTCGATATTATGATATTTTATATTGATTTGTGTCTTTCGTATTAATCTCCAACACACCTTATTTTTATCGTCGGCTCGTAGGCGTCAATCTTACCTGCTCCATCTCTCATAATATTTTTCTAGATTATATACAGATGCTTTTTAGGATAAGAGTTATCTCAAATTATTTGCTATTTTAGAAGTTCAAGATAAAATTAATTATCATTTTTTCCCCATTTTATTGTTAGTAGTAATTATTTTTGAAAACTACAAACACTGTCGATAAAATAAATATTCAATGAAGAAAGATAAAAAATAAATTATCTCTTTTTTATTAATATTTTTTTAAGAACAGCTTAAAAAAAAACTCTGACAAATCATTTCAGATAAAGGGAGTAATATCTTTTTCTTTTTCTTGTTATAAATATTAACTCCTCAAATGTCAACATTGTAAAAGCTCTAGGTTTCCCTGGCAATTATAAAAATTAAAAATAACATGTAATATACATTATTTATTTGCCATATATATGGTAATGGCTAATTAATTAATTAAATTATTCAAACATGACATAAAGTAAATAAAGTTAGTCAAATTTTTAGAAGATATGGTTAAAATCCCTAATGAATATATATATATATATTGCAAGTAATCTTTTTAGCTTTTACTTTTTTGTAGGTAAAGTAGTTAGCAATTTTTTAGCTAAAGTTAGGTTTTTTTGGAGGGGGTGGGGGGTGGGGGTGGGGTTCATAGCTTTAATTCCCAATGGAATCTTAATAAACTTTGCTCTTTCCTAGAGACTTCTAACTATACTACTAACTTTAATGCATTTGATAATTTTGATGTCTAAGGGATATAATCTAATTAATTGAATTATTTTAATGTGAATTCAAATTAATTGAATTGACGAATAAAAAGAATAAAACACTAGGTAGTTCTTTATGGACATTTGATAAAATCAGAACGATACTGAGAAGATATTTGCATGATAGCCTCTCGTTCTTGTTCAAAAACCCGAGTGTCTTTCATCAGGTGGTAAGCACTATTTACCTTCAATTCTAAGGTTGTGGGTTCGAGTCACCAAGATGCAAAAAAGATAAAGAGTTTCTAAGAAGGGGTTAAAAAAGAACTAAAAAAATAAAAATGTATAGAATCATGTACTATTTGTTTCATTTTTGTGTAACGATATTTTTTAATTCATCCGATTTAAATAGAATTGCACCTTTTTATATGTAAAAAACTTACCTTGAAATTTTATACTTTACCCTTAGTAACATGCTTTTATTACCTATTTTTATTACCTATCGATCAAACGCTATCACATGAATCAAAACGGAAGAAATTCTTACTAGTCTAGAGAAAATTAGTGTTCATAAATATAATGGAAGGCCATTGCATTGCCAAGCTATTTGAAAAAGAAAATTTTCAAAATCTACGATGAAACGCTAGCTTAAAATCTTGAATTCATCCCCCATCTAAACCACAATGTAAGGCTAAAAAGAATAAAAAGTCACAATCTTAGTTGAACATTTCTTCATAAATAAGATCATTAGAAATCCACAATTTCTTTACTAGACTCCATTCAAAACCATAACTTAACAACACAAACAAACATAATAGTCAAACATATTTTGCTTGATACAAAAAAACTTATTGAAAACACACTTAATTAAGTAAAGCCAACAAAGGAAGAAGGCAAAACTTCCTTTCATTCTTAAACTTTGTGTCGAGTCAAACTAAATCAGACACACAGAAAGTTAAAAACTTTTCTTCATAGGATACATTTTCACCAAACTACACGATGGAGATAAGAAAAAAAAAGAATCCACAGCTTGAGAGAGACCTGTTTTAGTTACAAACATGTTTACAAGGGGTATTTCCCTTTTGAGAACCTAAAATTAGATCATCATACAACAAAAACATGAAAAGAAAGAAGAAAGAATACACCCGCCAAACGCGAAAAAACAACCATATATAAATAGAAATTTCGATTATCTTAAATATATATCACACAAGCCTAATTTAGTCGTCGTTCACTGAGCTTTTTTAAGGTGATTTTTTTTCTTTTCAACGAATCGTTTCTATACTCTTGCTCAGCTCCTCCAACTTCTTCATCCTCATTTTCTCGCTTTCGCCCACCAGCTATACACACGATGAAAAACATAATGAATCAGACACGTCGAAAAGAGTTCTAAATACACACACACAAAAGAAATGTGTTTTTCTAAACTAATGATGAATTCAGTAAATCATATTCACCTCCATCAATCTTGATATAAGTTGTACTTTTTCCTTGTGTTTTTCGTTGAAGGACTCGAGAGCTTCTTTGTATTCTCTCTCCTGTAGTCACAGATTGAAATGGCTATAATCAAGAATCTCCTATACCAGTAAGTAGTAAATTCCATCTCGGGGATTAAGTAAATTCAGATGAAGTGTAACAATTCATTATATTGATATCTATGTTGCTCGACTCTTCAAAAATTCCTCCAAAAGCTATGCATTTTTTAGGATCCGACATGAGTTCAGCAACATTCTTTGACGGTATAAGCAACATAGATAGATATTACTATCAACAAGAATTATGATCCAGCCAAACACGACCCCCATGCCAAAGATAAAGATTTTTAAAGAATGAATAAAGAGTTTAAAACACGACAAAAGGACAAAAATACACTGTACGGGCTATGCAGACGAAAAACGATAAGTGAATTGACACCATCTGCCTAATCCTTGGTTGGCAAAGTCAGCTGATACCTAAGCTAGTTGGATGTAGCAAGTACTAGCAGTCGAGGTGCCTACAAACTAGCTTTGATACCACCATTATGAGAAAAAGACAACGTATAGGCTATTTGCGCACAGATATATATGGTGAGAGTAAATTCAAGAATGTAATGGGAAAATATGTTTTTATACCTTCTTCTGGCAAGTCTGTCCCAGGGGTTTTAACTCCTTGTTGACAGCATCAATCCTCTTTCGGACCATTTGAACTTCTTTCTTCATTGGATCTGCTAACGCTTCTAGTTCCTGAGAATTTAGTTGAACTTCATGAGGTATACATATATATACATACATGTATTGTACAAACTTGATCTGAAGTTAATTACCATTCATAACAATTGAAATTTCCAAAATTTATACTAACATTTTGTAATGATATAAACTGGCAAATCTTGATATTTCCACAGTTACAAGAGTTACCCTTATCAAGGGTGGCGGAAACAGAATTTTTGCTAAAGGGGTTCACTGTAAACATGCAAAGAAACCAAGGGAGTAGATATACATGAATCGAAGGGGGTTCGGATGAATCCCCTTGTACTACTCTGGCTCCACCCTGCTTGTCAACTGTTGTAATTTCCAAAATTTACACACATATTATACCAATGTTGACTGGCAAAAAATAATCTACAAACCTGATTTATCAGATTTATGCAGAAAACCATAACATAAAGAAGGAAATTACATAGATCAGAGTTGTTTTGGAGCCCAAAAATGTTCAAAAAGAAGAGAAACCCCAGAAAGGGAAAGGAAAAAAAGCAAAGACAGAAATGCATGTTAGAGTTGATTTATTTGCCCAAAAATTCAAGATTTTGTTGAGATAAAGAAACAAATCTCTGCTGCAGATTATTAATCTTTCAGACATTACTTAGCCTTAATTTTCTAATTTTCAGCTTAATATGACAAAATTCCTCAAACTCATAACAAATCTAAAGCTACTATTTCAAACACACCAATCTCTAATCTTCAAATATGCAGAAAACTCATGAAAAATCCTAACTTTAAGAGTAAATTTTACTTATAAATTCAAGAATGAAAAGAAAAATCAAACCCCATACTTACAAAAAAAATGAGAACACCAATCTTTAATCTTCAAGTATGAAGAACCCCCACCAAAATCCAAACTTTAAGGACAAATTACCAGCTCAAAATTCAAGAATGAAGAGAAAATCAAAACCCATACTTAAAAAAAATGAACACATCAAACTCTAATCTTCAAGTATGCAGAAAACCCCACAAAAAATCCCAACTTTAAGGCTAAATTTCCAGCTCAAAATTCAAGAAAGAAGAGAAAGTTGTAAGCTTTTTTTTTTGGGTCATAAACAGTTAAAAAAATAACCCATACTAATTTTTTTTCCAAAAAAGAACACACCAATCTTTAATCTTCTAGTATACATAATAAACCCCACAAATTTTTTTCCAACTTTAAGGGCAAATTCCAGCTCCAATTTCAAGAATGAAGAGAAGATCAAAACCCCATACTTCAAAAAAAGAGCAGACCACTCTTTAATCTTCAAGTATACATGAAAAAAATCCCAACTTCAAGAGCAAATTTCAAGAAAATAAGCAAAAAAAAGGAAAGAAAGAAGTTAAACAAACCTCACGAATAATAGCCAAACGCCTAGTCTCTTCTTCAATACGACCCAACTGAGCTTGAACTTTCTCCTTAACTTCAAGTTTCTTCTTCTCAATCTCTTCTTCCTTAGCTTTAAAAGTTGAAAGTGCAGATTTTGACATCTCTTCATCTTCTTTACTTAAATTCCCATTAAAACTCAAACTCCCTGAAATCTGACCAGCTTGCATCAGTGTCTGTAGCTGCTGCTGCTGCTGTTGATTCTGCATTTTTTCAGCTAAATTTTTTGTTCTTCACTAAGAAAGAAACAAAAAGAAACAAACCCCTCTTCTTGTTTGAATTCTTCTCTTTAATCTTTTTCTTTTTTTACCCTTTAACTTTTGCTTTTTGTATGATGGAAATGGAATGGACCCTTCTTCCTTTTTTCCCTTTTTTTCTTGGTTCCAACTGTTGCAGGGTGCTTATGTTATGGTACAATATACACAGTGAGGGGACAGGGGCAGGCCTTATTGTTTAAAGTTATATTGACAGCCCATCTAATTATTTTTCTTTTTTTTAGAAAAAAAAAAATGGTTTTATGTGTGACCCACAAAAGAGAGGGTGAAAAGTATAAATAGTGAAACTATGTGGGTGATTTTCTAAGTAATAATATGTTTTCTTAGAGATTCTTTCTTCTTTAATTAGAGATCTCGAGAAATTCTTTACGGAAAACACTTCTCTTCATGGATCATATATGGTGTGCATCTAGATTAACCAAATCAACTGATTTCGATTCTTAGATACGAGATAGTTAACCAGAAAAAAAATGTGCATCTTTACTTAATCATCGATGAATATGATGCAATAGATGAGATTTTGCCATCTCATCCTTAATTAAAGATTCTGAATTCAAGCCATATGAGTAGATCGATTCCTGGTAAAAATGATTTCATTCACGGATCCTATACTACTCAAAGCTAAATTAATCGAATCAGTCAATTCCAATGTCTAATACTAGATAATTAACTAGGAAAGAAATGCATGTAGATGGATGAGATTTTTTCATTTTTAATTAAAGATTTTAAATTCGAACCATATAAATAGAGAAATCCTTAATAGAAAATTTTACCTTCGTGAATTCTATACGGAGTGCAAATTTAGATTAATCAGATCAATATCGATATCGGAGAATCTCATTTATTCATTACATTCTTTGGTAGCTAAGTACAAATATGTTTTTCTTCCTAATTTACCATTTAATATTCAACACTGAAATCGAATAATCCGACTAATTTAAATTCATATTACATGAAATCTATAAAATGAAAATATTCTCTATATCAATTTTTAAAATTCACATAGTTCGAATTTAAAGTTTTTTTTATTAAAAATAAAATTAAAAAAATTTATTCCTCTCTATATCGATCGATAACTAAGTAAAAATATTTGAATCAACCACGCAAAGAAAAAAATCAAAATATCCCAACAATGCAACTATTCATAAAAGTAGCATTGGAAAAGAATTTTATAACTTTAATTTGCTGATTTTATTGTCTTTATAACTATTTCTGAGCTTGTCATTATTCACTTTTTCTTTTTTAGTATTAACGATTCGTTTAGTTCGCGAATAAAATTATTTTATATTTATAATTTTAAAATTATTTTATTTTATTTTTTAGGTAGAATAGAATAATAATAATTGCGAGATATAATATTATTTTGAGTTTGTTATACTTTTAATTAAATAAAATATAAATTTAATTTTGAAATATCTTATTTTATCTTGTGAATCAAACGACTCCTATATATATCTAATATTAGATATTACATTAAAGATAAAAGAGTGAAGGATAAAAAAATATATCTGAAGTATCATGGTTTTTTAGTTTCATATCTAAACTATCAAGTATTCATTTTTCCTACCTGAATTATCATCAACCTACCTGAACGATAGAGATATTTTCAGGTTAAAAAAAAAAAGAACAACTGATAGTTGAGGTGTTTTTCGATAAATATTTAGTGATAATTCAAATAGAAAACTCGCACATTTGATAATTCACATATGAAACTCAAATAAATAAAATATTTTAAATGTGTTTTTCGTCTTTCACTCCATATTAAAATTGGGATAAGAGAATAATTAGTATTATAATTACACATAAAATAAGTGTTTTTCGTCTTTCACTCCATATTAAAATTGGGATAAGAGAATAATTAGTATTATAATTACACATAAAATAAACATCAAAAAATATATATAAAAATTTAACGAGATTCAGTCAAGCTCAATCTTCACGATGAAATAATCAACACTTTGTTTTTTTTTTCATGGAACAATGGTCCATACTTTACTAGACTTTTTTTTTTGTTGTTATATTTTTTCTTGAGCTGTTACTACCCAACTCCAACTAACTCTTACACTTCCTCCACATGGCTTTGGTGTTCTTAATTTTACTTTCATAAACTATCATTCTTTAATAACTACCTTTACCAAAACACAATGTTAATGTATGGAGGACAGTTCGGTGTACTAAACTTCCATTATATGTTGGGTTCGGGAAGGATCGGACTGCACAAGAGTCTATTATATGTAGTCTTACCCTATATTTATGTAAAAAGTTGTTTTCGCTACTCGAACCCCTGATTTCCTGATCATATGAAAACAATTTTACAAATTACGTCAATACTTCCCTTCACAATTAATGTTAATATATATTGTATATATAATTTACATTACGCGTGAACTTTTTACAATAAGATTTTTATTAATTTATTTTTTACTTGTTTTGCTGAGGCAAATTGTAACGTAAGTGATATATGTTAGTTGCATTCCAAAATGATAGGCAGCTTGACATTGTTCACTTGATTACTCCATCTTTGCAAGACTTTAGGTTTGAGTAGGTTGACATCCTACGTAAAACTAGTCGATTTATAATACTTAACTTGTTTAGAACTAAGTCGTGATTATTATTATTCTTATTGTTATTGTAATTATAAGTATATTCGGCGCATGAAAGTTACTGACCCAACTAACCTAGATTCGCATAGGATAGGTTCACTCAGTAGCGGAGTCAAAATTTTCACTAAAAAATGTGAAAGATAAAAAAATTGATATACAAAAAAGATCTCAAGAAAATTCAATATCTAATATATATACTAAAAAATGGTGCAAAGAATTCATTCAAATTTCTTTTGTCGGAAAATTACATTCAAAATTAAAAAAATCTAAATAGTAAACATAGGACTAAAATAGAATCAATATATCTTGATTTAGCACTGAAAAATTTATCTCAATATCTTTAATCTTAATTTTTTTTTCTTTCTTATTTTAATAGTCATGTCTTTCCAACTTTTGTACTGAAAAATGATTAATTTTGTAGCTTTTTTTTTTTCAATTCTTAAGAAAAAAAAAGGTTTGGTAAAGAGTGGGCAGAAAAGGTGGCATGCATGACTCACCAACATTAAAAAAAGAAAATAAAGAAAAAAAGATAAATAATAAATGAAAAAAAATACGCCTAAATAAAGAAGAAAAAATAAACTTTTAACTAACTGATCGAGAAAGATTGTGGTGAGACGGTAAGTGTTTCTACGCCATTTTTAATCAGAAGTCTCGATTAAAGCTATAAAACTGAAATCGCGGCTTTTCATAAAAAGCAATTTCGCCTCAAATAAAATCTTTCAATACGATTCTAAATTAATCAAACCCCATAACAAATATCAAATACTGAATTATTAAAAAAAAAAAAAAAGAGTTGGAAGTTTTAGCTAACTCTGTTAACAAATATGACCAACTTCCAAATTTGATTTTAAAGAAGAATATCTGTCTGTCATAAAATATACATACAACATATTATTTTCAAAATTTTAAAATACTCCCACTTTTTTTTCCTTTTTTATTATACAATAAATTACCAACACTTTATTTTAACTTGTTAGTTGGTTATGATGGAGTCAAGTTGTACTTTACATATTCAAAATTTTTAAAAATATAAGTTTCAATTTATTTATCTTACTTTCTTTTTTAATCATTTTAAAATAAATATTTTTTTTCAAAAAAATTCTTAATTTTAATTCTCTATCCGACATATTTAAAATTATAAAATTAAAAAATATTTTTAATACATTTACATATTTTTAATTTAAAATTATAAAATTTTAAAAAAAAATTCTTTATTTTTCTCTGTATCAAACTAAAATTAAATAAATTAATTAAAACAAAAAATTATAATTATAATCATTAAGTAAATGGTGCTTAATCTTTTCTTTTTCTTTTATAATGGGGACCATTTTCCCCACTTGACCAGTTGACATTTTCAAGATTCAAAATTTCAATAATATTCTTTTTTTTATCGTACGGTTGAGATTAAATGATCACGATCATCATGACCCTAGGAATCTCTTATGTGGGGCCATTAATGGTGGGTGATCAAAGCACGTAATAATAGCAATCAATTTCGCGTGCTAATCAATTAATTGTCTATTCGTGTAAATATATAATTTTGATCATATTTGTGGTTGTTTTTGCAAAACCTAATCATTTTTATTAATTTATTTTGGAAATTTGAAAAGAAAAAAATATATATTTTGATTGTGAAAAATTAAACTTCCTTAACATAAAAAAAAAAAAGGGAAGAATAAAATTCATCAAGAATATTGGTGAAATAAAAAACTAAAAGACGATAGTAATTTTCTGAGTCAGTTTGAATTTATAATTTTAGAATATACAAGAAATTAAGAAATGAGGATATATACGAGTACTCCGTAACTAATTTCTTAAGGATGACTTTTTATTGGTGAAACAAAGGGCAAAACAATTCTAAATCTATCTAAATTTAAATTTTTAGAACAAACGTGAAAGATTACGTACGCATTATCCTCTCCAGAATTCACTTGTAAAATTTCACAGAGTATATTGTTGTTGTTTTTATTATAGAATATACGAGAAACAAATGACGATATATAAGTACCTCATGACTAATTTCTTAAGGATACGATGAAAATAATACTTTGAATCGATCAGAATTTAAAATTTAGAATATATGAAAAAGAAATTAAATGATAATACATTATGAATATTTCATGACTCATTCCTTCTTTATGAATTTAAATACTACTAGTACTTATTTATCCTTCATTAAATTTAATTAAGGATAATTACAAAATAATAATGATAATCCTTGTTTTGTTTGTATAATTATTTCTTCAAAGATTTGGATTTCATTTTCAAAACTTTATCTTCAATCATTTGCTCTGTCATGCCAGGCCAAAATAATGTATAATATATGATACTAATTAGTATTTTAATTAAGTACTAATTATTAAGTATGTGTTTTTCTTATTTAAAAATTAATCCACACTTGAAGGTAGTTAACCAACTGTTTTTTTCTTGGATTCTTGACCTAACTCTAATTATTAGCTAAACAAAAAACATAATCACTTGGGTTATAATTGGCGATTGTTTCTAAATTTTATGTCGGGTACAATGGAATGTGAGAGTTTTTTCTTATTTAGTTTTTTTGCGAATAAAAAGTTTAAACGGTGAGTTTGATACAATTTCATAGAACTAATGTTCAGTGGTCACTTTTCGATGAGGTCTTTGCAAAATAATTATTGTCGTGAAATTATATTTTGACGATGTCATAGAGTTGGTTTGTTTATCAAAATGGTCAGACGATCAATATTTTTTCATTTTTATCATGGTAACGTCGTTTATTTAGGTGTGTTTCAGGATCTTGAAATCCGAATTCATAAATTTGATTACTTTTCGTGTGTATTAGTATATGTTATTTTTCTGAATTTTATTGACGGACTCCTTTTGACCTGAAATTTAGTGTGTCCACCAGAGATGGCCTTGTGATTTAGACTCATCATGTTCAAAATGGCTAACATTGTTCACACTGCATTTCAGGGTCATGAGATCCGAATTTATGAAATTGATTACTTTTCGTGTGTATTAATACATGTTGATTTTCATGAGTTCGTTGGTAGATTGAATTTAGCCTGAAATTTATATGTCCCTCAAAAATGATCTTATAATCAATACTCATCATGTTTTTCATGACTAATGTCGTTTATTTAGGTGTTTCAGGATCATAAAATAATTAATTTACATGTCGTTTTCATGACTATAATACATAATCATAAACCTAAGCAACTCAGAAGAAATCTGAAATCGTCCTTAATATAAAGTGCTTTACCTTTTCAAGTGAACTTTTCGGACGCAAATTTAATTTGTCCAGTTCTAAAGTAAATACCTAACAACGGGCGAGGAGGAGGAGGAGGAGAATGAGAAAAAAAACACCTCAGAAGAGACCAAATATGAAAATGATGTGCAGTTAAAATGACAAGTTTATATTTATGTCAATATTCATGTGGATTTATCCATAATGATAGAGACTTTATTGTTTCTTTATAAAAAAGAATATTAATAAATATCTTTTTTCTTCATTTATTAATTAACAGAATAATATAATTAAACTACCAGATTCAGTTGGATAATCCAACAATTTTGATATCTTAGTTCCACCTATTTGTGCTCATTTTCTTTTTGTTTGTATTAATTAAAAAAAACTAATTGGACCCCATTCACTAATTTAATTGGGAAAAAAAAAAGAAGAAAAAGAAATAGGTCCTTACATGTTATATGACATCTGAAAATTTTCTAATTTAGTAAATAAAGTTGTTGTAAAACACATTATGAATTGTTTCAATTTTGAGTTTCAAAATGGAGAAATTCTTGATCGGAAGTTTCTTGTTATTTTAATAGATTTATGTAACGCGAATTTAAATGAGTTGAATCACTAAGTTTTATAAATAAAAAAATAATTCAATGCACAAAGTATATGATGTTCACACGCAGCGTTGAGGAAAAATCGCACTAATGAAGTGTACGTATGTAGCTTACTCTGACGTAAGCATTAGTTTTTTATTTCAACTCATTTTTGAGAACGTTCAGTGTCAAAATGACTGAATGATTAAATTGCCAATCTCTGAGTGGCTCGAACTCATAAACCTATAAGTAACACATGAATAACTTTATCGGTGCTCCAAAATTTCCTTTTGAATTTTAAATTTCATATCATTATAAATAAATAAATAAAAAGTATCAATCATCCATAAAGCACAAAAGGCCAATTCCATGTACATTATTTTTCCATTTAGTTTTTCTTTTTCTTTTTTGTTTCTTTTACTGCAATTATTTTTTCGGGACTTTTTTTCTATAAGTCGAGCGCTATCGAAAACAGTCTCTGTACCTTTGAGATAAAAATAAGATCTGCGTATATTGTACTCTGAACCCCACTTTATTATATTGAATTGTTGTAGTAGGGGTTTTTCTTTCTTTTTTCCACTTTAATAAATATCCTTTACTGGAATTCCAATGGCTATATTTTTCAGTTCCTCAAATTAATTATTAAAAAAATTAAAATTTATTAATTAGTTTCTAACTCACTAATGAAGATTCCATAACTAATAGAGGTTGAATGACATAATTCTAGTCTGTTGAACTGCTTATTCATGTGATATGGAAGCTTTACCTACTACTATTTTCTTTATTATACCATTAAACCTCGTTATAACAGTGATACGTTATAATGATATTTCATTATAACGATTTAATTTTTTTTTTAAATTAATTTTTTATATTATATTACTTTTCTATAACAATATTATACCTGTAACAACAATGACATTCATTATAGCGATGTACTCTTTATAAAGTTACCAATTCATAACAGTCGTTCTCAAATATTGCGTAATAATCCTTTATAAGAAATATATTATATATTTAAAATATTTATGGTAGTCATCATTGATGTCATACATATAGTAAATTTTAAGTACGAATATTTAAAAGAAAAACAAATTATAGTAAATGGTATCTATCAGTTATGGTCATAACTTCACGAGGAAAGACTACTGGTGTTTCTAGTTTTTCGTTAAATTGATTAACAAATACATTCCTTCTTTGTAGTATGCAAAATCATTAAGCTATTTTGTTTTTTTGCATGCTTTTATTTATAACAGCTAAATGAGATCTAAATGTCAATTGACAGTATATATGTATATAACATCTTACTATAGCATTATAAAATTTTCAAATAAACACTATCACTAAAATGAAGTTTGACTAAATCCTCAAAGTTGAATTGTCTTTTAAATTTAATGCTTGATATTTGATTTATTTTTTTTTTAAAAAATAGAGCTGTCAAAACGAGCTGTTCCACCCCAACTCAACCCCTTAACCCTTGCAAGTTATTTTGATGAGTTAAGATGGACTGGTCTTTTGTTTAAAATGACCTTAAAAATTCTAGTAGTCCAATCCAAACTTAAGCGGCCCATATGCTAGGATGGGCTAATCTTTTAACTTTTTTTATCATATCCATACTCACTTACTCTTTCGAACGATGTTAGACTCAGATATAATGTTTATGCTTGCATATATTGGTCATCCTTACATACAAAACATATTTATAATAACTTACAAATTTTAAAATTTATTCTAACAAATTTTTAATTTGCTAAAAAAAATCTTTTGACTGGTTTAAAAGATTTTAAATTACAAGAAAAATAAAAAGAGAGTCATTTACTAAACAATTGTCGGAAATGGAACAAACATCCTTTTTTCTTAGGCGGTAAGATTGATTTTATTCAAAAGTGTGGCCCACACAATGTCGGGGGGGGGGGGGGGGGAGGGGGTGGAGGCAAAAGGACGGGTTCTGCAAGTTAACTAGGAAGGCGAACAATTGACTTGGAGAGGAAAAGAAACCTGGGACTAAAAACGAACCGCGATGATAGTTTCTTGTTCCTGAATGGATCTGTTTTATTTTTTTACACAAAAATTTCACATAAATAAGAAGATATTATTTCCATTATGAAACTTCATTAGTATGCTATATTTGGAGTGTTAAAATGCACCCCCATTATAACTGTGCCAGAGCCCAATAGCCCATATAATTCCAAACACACCAAAGTTACTTATCCAATAGGTATGATGGACTCTCATGTGACCACCAACACTTGATGATCCATTAGAAAAAAAGCCCAGAACAAGAAATTGGTCCTCATATTTTAGCTGGACTCAAGTTCAATAAAAAGGAATTGGTCCAACATAAATTCTGCAAGGTTTTTTATATATATGTTTGAATTAAATAAAGTTGTGTCTGACTAAGTTAGATAAATTATGCTCTATTTTTTGTGAAAATCATGAGGAATAATTCTTTTTTTCGAGTCACAAATTTTATATGGTATCAGAGCAAAGTATATTTTGAAAGCCAAACACTGGTTTCTTTAATCGACTGATGTTTACTGTATTATATATGGCTTCATTCGATAGCCCACCACAAATGCTATCGGTACCAATCATCATCAATGGAGATATCTATAATGGTTGAACCAGGACGATGACGAATGTTTTAAGAAAAATGAGTTTATGCTTATGGATGTCACATTAGAGATGCCTCATTTCGAATTTAACCTTCTCTTCCTTCTTTTTTAAATAGCCATCATATTTCGATGTTCACTAATCTGACTAATTCAAATTTCCAATGTGGAGGAGTCATAAAAGTGTAAACATTCTCTACTAGAAACTTCTCAACAAAATATTTTACAGCAACACATTGAATTTTAATATATAAAAATAGATTTTATCGTTATAATATTATCGTATCACAAGTCACAACAATCTTCTGAGTTAAAAGTTATTCGCACTTAATATTTATATTAAATTATATCAATTTACTAAATTTAAATAGTGTAATAAGGCAAGAATATATATATACATATATATATATATATATATATTGCAACAAATGTCATGCATGTCTAATGTATATACTTTGAGTGCAAATGAAGTATTTATCCAATCACTAGAATTGTTTCTTCATATCTTTTTTCCTTTTTAGCTTCTTCCCACTTTATTTCAATTATTTTCTCGGTTTCATTTCTAATAACAAAAATTTTATTAAAAGCGATATTCTCATAAATAAACTGTGTAATACGCAAATATAAAGCTAAATACTCTTATATGGGTAGTTGAATAAGAGAGATAAGTTCTTTTTTTTTATAAATATAATTAGATTTTAATATAAATATTAAATATAAAAGCAAAATAAATAAATAAATAAAAATAAGGAAGACGTCGGAAAAATAAGTCACGTGCTTGCACGTGATTAATATAAGTGTACTATCGCGTGCCTGTGTTTCTTCACTTTAATATTTTATAAAAATAATAAAATAAAAAAACAAAAGGTTCAGGGTGGGTGGGGGTTGGGTGGTCCCTGAGGGACCCACATGAGAAACTGTTAAATATCTGACACATCTGTACAATTTTATCTGACATTTGTGTCAGTTGACGTTTTTAGAGTAGTCTCTTTCCCTCACAGACATGTGTCCCAACATTATCGGGTGTACATAACTCATCGAAAATTAAATTATCACGTTGAATTTAAATTTATTATATCCAAGTTTGATTTATCGTATTGAATTGAACTCTGAAAGTTTGATATCTGGTATCTAGTTTAGTTAGCGATTATCAAAATTGAACTTTTAAAATATTTTGAATCGAATATAGAACGCCTGCTTCTAAAAATCTCGTGTCTTCTTTTGTTTATGGTAACAGTTATCACGTCAGATGTTAAATTATCAATAACAACAACCCAATGTAATCCCACAAAGTGGGATCCAGACGATTTTCATACCTTAACTATCCATCATTCTCTTTACCTATTTAAACTATTACTCATTTCTATGTTGAGTTAACTTATATACAACCATTATCGCGTGAACCGATATTTAGCCTATACATTCATTTTACCATATGTACCTTTAGCGATCGCGGAAAATATAAAATACTGAGTGTATGAGTTTTGAATTCGAGAAAAAAAGTAACTTATTAGATTTTGAATAAATATATTATTCACATACATTTAAAGTAAAACTTTTAATATAAGCACATCATGAACGAAAAGGATCCTACGTCGATGACGTAAGGAGTCTTGAATTTGTTTATTTGAACTTGAACAGTTCTTCACGGTGAGCTAGCTTATAAGGTTAAAGTAACGCCAACATTCATTTTAATTTTAACAGAAACTATTAAATTATTAAATTTATAACTAGAATTCTAGCTCCGCACTTATTTAGCTATGATACTTTATTATGATTATCATGACAGAAAGTAATCAAAAGGGAAAATATGACATTTGACCACAAATTAAAGTTTTAATTTTGAGTCAAATTGTTGAACTTGACAATATCATGACATGCATGTGGAAGGATCAAGAGGATGAGTTAATAAATTAAATAATTTTTTTAAAAGTTGCCCTAGGTCTTATCATCTTATCTCTGGTAAATAACACCTAGAGAAACATATTAAAAAGGGAATATCTTGGTAATTGTAATTAATTAATAATTAAACATGATTAAACTTGTAATCTTGTTCCTTCTTAAAGACAAAAAAGAAATACTAAATAGTTGGAAAGTGCATGGAAGTAGGAGGAAAGCTCATGTGTTAGCAAAATAACCCCATCATAATATAAACTTTTTTCATCCTCTACTTTATAATAATAATAATAATAATAAGTTTAGTTGAGCTCATAAACCTCTCTACATAATCTAATATCAATTCTTATTCTAGTTGACATGACCAAAACTTTGTTACTTCTACTAATTTAGCTCTCGTTTGGTCATAAATTTTGAACCCAAAATTTAAAATTTTGAGTTCTTAAAATTGTATTTGAACATATATTTTACCTGAAAATAATTTAAAATTTTATGAGTGGAAGTCCTAAAAACTGGCATGAGTTAATTTTAAAAAATTTAAAAATATCTGAAGATCAGATTTTATAACCAAACAGATATTTAAAAATAAAATTTTAAAAAAATCTACTCTCAAAATTTATAATCAAACGTTAGCTTAAAGCCAATGAAAATTAGACAAACTCTGATTTTTTTTTTCTGAAATAGAACTTGCAATTTTCAGTTTCTTGTTTATTTTTTGAACTCATTTCATCACATTCTTGACTTGTTGTAGGTATAAGGAGAAAAAGTTTAGTTATTTTGAGTCTACTTATAAGGAAATCGCATAATCCGCTTTCATGCAATAACTTACAAATCACATGGAAAATAAAAATTGCACTATGCAAATCGTGTGTGACGAGCTCAGTTATCTTCTGCGTTCAGTCTTTCTAGGTTTGATTTCTTAAACTTTTTATAGGTTTCTTTTTTTTGTTGTTGAAATTCGTGTATATTTATTTTGACTTGTTTCTTTTGTTATTAATTTTATTAGATTTATATGAATTTAACAATGTAATATATTTATAAGACATAATTTGTGATAAATTATTAGAAAAAATTATCTTAAATTATTTTATTAGTAATTATTGATGAATTTAATATATTTAATAATTTAGGGCATTTTAATAAACTTACCAGTTATGCTACAATATGATACAATCAAACCAAACAATAAAAATGTTATTGAACATCAGCAAACGATATTGTCTATCCAAACATTGTATTTACATTACAATATAGTATAATACCATACAATACACTACCGTATGTTATGAAACCATAAGTAACCACAATCCAAACAAAGTGTTAGACATTTTTGATAAAGAACACTTCAACCTTTAAAACGGTATTTTTTTCGATGTAAATTCAAGTTAGTCGAGTACTGAAATAGAAAATAATTTTTTTTTTAAAACTTATACTTTTTCTTCTTTCGTTAAATTATACTGGGCGTTTAAAACTTTTGATTTTAAATATGTCATGATTTTTCACGAGGCTATAAAAGCTTGTTAGTAAGCATAAAATGAAAAGTTTTAAATTAAAAACATTTCAAAGTTAAGCAATAGAAATCATTATTTTTGAAATAAACTAAAATAAAAATAGAATCACATAAATTGGAATGAGTAAAAGAACCGTAGGAATTTATAAAACTTCAAATTTTGCATCGGCCTTCGAAATAAGACGCCTCTATCCTTAATCAATGGTCTTAGATTTCAGTCTTAGAAATGAAAAAGATTCCAATAAGAACCAACTTTCTCTTTAGTGCACCCTTATACGATTCTAATCTAAATTAATCGAGATCTCAAATATATAGATAGGAAAACTTTTTTTGAAAAATCTTTTGTAACCCCCCACCCTCACCTCAACTGTCTTGTCTCACTATCTTTTTCTTCAAATGCCCCTATATGAGCTCCAAGTCTGTAGCTTTGCAGCAAACACCCCCCCCCCCCTCCCCCCCTTCCTCTCTCACTGATCTCTTCCTGCAAAAGATACATACAAAAATGGTCCACTGAACTCACTGCAAAAGCTCCCCCTTTTTTCATCAAGAACCAAACTTTAAACACCCAAAAAAAAAAAAAAAACAAAGAAAACTTCAAGAAAACAAGCCAACACCAATAGGGTCCCAAAAAAAAAATCCCATCTTTTTTTTCTTTCTTTCTTTCTCTGTTTCTTGTTTTCAATACTGTACTCTGTGTCCCCAATGGACTTCAATCTGAAAAAATGGAGAAATCAACAGCAAAATGAGTCAGAAGAAGTAGAAGAAACACCAACTAATTCTGCAAAGTTACCAAGACTTGTTCTTGATCTTGACTCTTCTTCTTCTACTTATTATTCACAATCTGCTTCTGGTTTTTCTGGTTCTGTTTCTGATTCTGATTCTTTTGCTCTTCCATTGTTTGTATCTGAACCTACCAATAAATTGTCAGCATTTACTGTTTCTGCAGATTCAACACTCACTGCCACCAAATTTCCCAGTAAGTAAATACTTTTTCTTTTTACTCCCTTTCTAACTATGTTTATTCTGTCTAATTCAAGATTTGAACTTTATGGGTTCGGAATGTGAATGAAGAATTTGACGTTTATGTTTGTATATATTGAGTAGTTTCCTTAACATAGATACAAGTTTTGAGTCAAAACTATTAAATTCCGACAAAGCCAAATGTTACTTCTTATTTGTATATAATAAATCTTAAACACATTTTGCGAAATTAATGGCTTCGCTATGGCTTGTGTCTATTAAAGTTTTGAGCTTTTTTATTCATACAGGCGTATTCCAGATTTAAACTTTCGGGTTTAGAATGCTATTTTATATAAATTGAATAGATTTCTTAATATATATATATGTATATATATATGTATATATATATATATTTTTTTAAATCAAAACTATTGAATTCACTCGAAATAAAGTATTACTTCTCATGCACATATATATTAAATCTTTGAATGCACTTAGGATTGTTCTTGGCTTAAAGTTTTGAGCTTTTTAATTTTTTAAAGGTGGATTTAAGATTTGACTTTTATGAGTTCTGAACGTCATTTATATATATTTAGTAGATTTCTTAATAATATATAGTTTGAATCAAAGTTATTAAATTTAACCAAAGTCGAATATTACTTAATATATATATAATAATCTTGAACATCCTTAACGAAATTATTGTTTTCTCCATTTTTTATATATGTGATAGATTTCTTAACACATACACATGATTTTAACTATAAGTATGAACGCGACCCGAAGTCAAATGTTACCTTTATGCATATATATTAAATCTTGAACACTCTTAGCGAAATTACTGAATCCAGTTATGTTTCTGCCTATTAGGGCTCGTTTGGTTGGGGAACAAGTTATCTCAGGACTATTATCTCACCGTCAATGTAATATAAAAATAACACCACAGTCTCGAGATAACTAATTTCGAAATTTTATAACCACTAAACGTGGAATACACTCATCCCAAAGTTGATCCCAGATTAGTTATCCCTTATCCCTAGTATCAAATGCATCTTTTGAAGTTTAGAGCTTTTTTGTTGTAATGTAGCATATCCATAATTCTTTTTGTTCTTGTTTTGGACCATAGGGATGGGAAGTAGTTACTTCAGTTTGGCTCAGTGGCAAGAACTTGAATTACAAGCTTTGATTTACAGACATATGTTAGCTGGTGCTCCAATTCCTCATGAACTTCTTCATATTGTTAAGAAAAGTCTCATCAATTCATCTCCTTATTATAACTTGCCTCAACACTTTCAACAATATCATCATTATCAACAAGCTTGTAAGTTTTCTTGCCTCTTATTTATCTTTTAAAATTTAATGTCAAATTAGACTATGGTAGTACTACAACAATAACAAGCTCGCTGTAATTCCATAAGTGGAGTCTGGGAAGGCAAAGATGTACGTAGCCTTACCCCTATCTTTATGGGACGGAGAGATTGTTTCTTATTGATTCTCGACAACTCTCCTCCATTATCCGAGCTTAGGACCGACAATGTGAACGAACTCACACAAACGGAGTTAACCCCGCTCCCCCCCCAACCAATATCTGTCAACTTTTTCACTGTCACCCCAAAAATATCAAACTCTGCCTTATGTAAAGTTGCCAGAGTACGATTAACCTTTGAATTTGAAATCACTGCTTATATACCCGGTATTGATCATAATTCACAAGAACATTCTGTAGTCTTAGTAAGAGGAGGAAGGATTAAGGATTTACCCGGTGTGAGATATCATATTGTTTGAGGAACCCTAGATGCTTTTAGAGTAAAGGATCGTCAACAGTGGCGTTCTAGTGCTGTCGGAGTAATGTTGTTGGTCTATGTTTCTCAGTCAACTAAACTAAGAAGAAGAACTTCATTTTACTATGTCTTCTCCTCCTATTCCTATACTGCTTTGATGTGATTTCCTATTTTCTTGGTTTTTAAGTTTGGAAAAGAGAAATGGAAAACATATACTAATAAAAAGTACTGCTATATGGCTTTAGTCAACATCTATATTGTTTGGACTCTTCAAAAATATAATTGAGTGTGTGTCGAAACATTCAAAAACTATGCATTTTTGGAATATCGAACAAGAGGGGGGCAACATTTCTTGAAGGTACGAACAATATAAGTCAACACATTCAAACTAAACTAGTATACTTGCTTAAGTCAATGAGTTCAATTGATCTTTAAAGTCTTATACATTTTCCAAAAATATTGATTTTGAGTATATTTTTGAGTTCTAAAAACCATCCTTTATAAATTAATGACAGATTCAACATTTAGACGTTTGGGGTCAGATGAAAAGTGAATATATTCTGAAATTTATATCTAACTTTTTCCGCAAAACACTTGATTCTATTGAACATGTGAACTCATGGTTGAATCTATTACTGCACCTACCCATTCTTGAACTTTGTACGAGCGTTGCCACATACAGTGAAGGGTGGTCAGTTGAACATCCTTCATATGTATATAGAAACTTATATTAAGTATATACAAAAAAAGTTACTATATATACTAAATCTTGAACAATCTTACCGAAATTTCTGATTCTGCTGCCGGATACATGAGTTCCAAGAAAAAAAG
This sequence comes from Datura wrightii, assembly GCA_035772735.1. Taxonomy (NCBI): domain Eukaryota; kingdom Viridiplantae; phylum Streptophyta; class Magnoliopsida; order Solanales; family Solanaceae; genus Datura; species Datura wrightii. The sequence continues at coordinate 199,192,298 of JASDFA010000018.1, read as the reverse complement.
AGCTACTAACAACTCTTTTTTTTTTTTAAAAAAAAAATTATGAAGTGCTACAATCAGGGTATTGGGGAAGAACAAGTATGGATCCAGAGCCAGGGAGGTGCAGGAGGACTGATGGGAAGAAATGGAGGTGTTCTAGAGATGTAGTGAGTGGTCATAAGTACTGCGAACGCCACGTCCACCGCGGCCGGAACCGTTCAAGAAAGCCTGTGGAAATCACCACAACCGCCGCAGCCAGCACGGGCGGCAGCGGTAAAGTCAACCCTGCCATGTCCAGCCATGGCGGGGTGACTCCTCAATATGCTCTATCTGGAGATGCAGCTTCTATTGATCTTCTCCACCTCAGTCAAAGGTATACATTTTGAAATATTGAGTTTAAGTTATGTGCACAGATAATATATAATATTTTATATCATCAAGTTAACTTATCTGTTATAACAGGTAACTATTTAACCAAAAAAAATGAACTTATAATCTATGAAATATAATAGTAAAGAATCGATATAACAGTATATAGTAAACATAATCAAAGCTCGAACAGATGTAAAGGAACTCTAGTCTTTTTTGCCTCCACTAACAAGTAAATGGTTTTTTGGCAAAAGACAATATGGGTAGTTTTTTTTTTCCCACAATCATGATGTCTGAGTCAGTTTGCATGTATCCTCTCCTTTTTTTTCCCTACCACCTCCAATGAGACATGTCAAAGTTATAATGTTTGATTGATACTTGTATCCCAAAAGGGAGAATGTATCTAAAATCAAAACCTTCCTTGACCAAATTGCTTTATCTTTATCTGCTTCAAATTCCACTTATCACATTTTCCTATATTCTTTCATTCACTCATGGAGGGGTCCATGCTTTTTTTTTTTAGTTTCTCAATCACTCTCCGATATTCATATTAGAGTTCAAATAAATTTGTTTACAAATTAAAAGGTTTCATATTAGGATAAAACGTTCCCTAACAAACTTGACTTTAGACTCAACCTCGAAATCAAGAGGAATACTTATAATTCTACCATAACCGTTGTTGATTTATACTTGTTCCCCAAAAGGGAGAATATCTAAACTAAAACCTTGATCATGGCTTTATCACAATTTTTTCCTACTCTTTTTTATTTTTCATTCATTTATGGAGGGGTCCATTTTTTCTTGTGATTGTTAGAATCTCATTCAAGATTGTTTTGGTCCACTTTCAGTTTCATGGTTGGACCCCCCAAACCCCACCTTCTTGACTTGTTCTTTTTCTGAGTTTGCTTTAGTCCTTTAGTACAATTTTTGTATGTCTGCATATTGAGTAGGACTCACCCCATCCACTTGTTCTGTGTCTCTTCATATTTAAAGCCCCCCCACCCCACCCCACCCCACCCAACCGCCCCCAACCCAACCTCCAAAAGCTATGGAACTTTGGGTGTGGTTTTTTTATCGAAATGGAATGACTTTTCTTTTTATCTTTTCATTTATTATTTATCGTGAATGAAGGAATCATTACACCTAGTATGTCTGGTCGAGAGGAAGTCGTAACTTCCATTCAATATTGGGGGCTACAGTAATTACAAATTTAACTAGCGCGATACTATAGTGACTTGGCTTTGGGATGGGTTTTCCACGGACAATGCCACCTTAAATCGGTTTTTAGTCTTCATCATTTACTCTACACACACATGTAGTGATGTGTAAGTTTTATGTATCAACGGAGTAAAAAATATTTTACGGAATCAAATCACTTACAAGATAATTTTGTATAAATATCAAATGGTAATAGGGTAAAAAGGTTAACTAATTTGCTATCACAAGTTGCACTATATTGATCGTATAATAAATCTTTGCTCCGTCATCGTGTATAACTTAAATCCCTACATTTATTTGGCATATTTACACTATACATCAGTCCAACAAAGCCGTTTTACCTTCTCAAATAAGAATAAAGTCTGCGTACACTTTATCCTCTTCAGACCTCACTTATAAAATTACACTAGGTTTATTGTTATTGTTGTGCATCAGCCCGACAAAGTTCAGAACAAAAAATAATTCATCTTTATTTATTTTTTATTTTTTATTTTTACGAATTTATTCAGTATTATCGTTGTATAAGCAGTGTATACACTTATTTTAGGTTTTTATACATTGAGTATACATTATCACCAGCTCCTACTAGCCGAAAATGTTAAGATCCCTTTATTTTTGTCTTTTGCTTGATTTTGAGATGGGCTTATAACATGGCCCGTTTTAATTTGCAGGCCTTCAGATTCTATAACAGAGAAAAAGGGCCCAATGGAAGAAGCCCAAAATCATGATGGTAAATCCAGTAGTCAAATCCTTCGCCATTTCTTTGATGATTGGCCCAGACAACAACAACTTCATGATAGTGAAAATGCTAGTTCAATGGCTTCTGCCACCAGCCTCTCCATTTCCATGCCCGGAAATCCCTCGTCCGACGTCTCGTTGAAGCTCTCAACGGGGGACAACAGACGTAACTCTGGTGCTGGGGCCAGTAACGTTGATCGTTCCACGTGGGGAACGAACCAAGTGGTGTCCATGGGCGGACCACTAGCCGAGGCTTTAAGGTTATCGACGTCCAACTCGTCCCCAACGAGTGTTTTGCGTCACTTGCCACGTGGCAGCACGTCGGAGGCTAGTTATGTGAGCACTTGATTATATGCAAGTGTCTCTCTTGATTTGGCTATGGACTATATAAGCTTCTTTTGGTTTGTTTGCAACTGTGGCGTTTGTGATATCTTGGTTTGTGCAGGTGAAATCATGAAAGCTTTGCTTATTTCTTTTACCTATACGTTGTGCATGTTGCTATGTAACATCACTTCCAGCGGAGTCGTCATTTCTGTTACAATCGTCTTTAAACTAAAAGTCTAAAAAACTTTGGCTCTATGACAACCGCACAATGAGAATGTATCTACATCTTTTATTACCGTTTACCATATTTTCCAACATTAAGTGGTAGAACCTCCTGAACCAAGCGTATTGCTTGACTTACTTTTCTTCTCTTATACTAATAAGTCAAGCCTTCGCTCTTTGCCTTAGTCATGGATTAAGTCATCTGTATATAGTTTCACTTCGCTTCTGGCATTCTGTACTCTGCCCTCGGACCATAAAGGGAACGCAAGGCAAGAAAACCTTGATATGCACGAGACAAGCATAAGACATCAAAACCCAACATAACTCTTAAAAGAGGAAACTCGTTTGGTCCATCGACACACAAAAAGTATGTGCAAAAGAACAAACCCCTTTTCTTTCTTTTTTTTATTTTTTATTGCATGCAATGTTTAGATTTACGTCTAGATTGTATCTATTTAGTAATCAGTCCGTTAGATTATATACTTGTTGGGAGTTTCATGAGGCTTCATTTTAAGCACTTGGATTTTTGTCCTCACCAACTATATACTAGAATTTACATTGGAACCACCAAGTTGGTGTGTGTTTGGGGGGGGACACTTCTAACCACCAATTTTGAGCCCAATGAAACATCATTAGATCAACTCTATTTCCATTTTATGGGTTATTGTAGTTTAAGTCACATAGTTGATATCCAGTTTGGCTGTACATATGAAGAGATCTTTACTACTACCTCCCAATGTTCTCAGCTAGATTATAATTTACAGAATGCAATTTGAACTCACTGAGCAAAACCTGCTGGAGAGCCCGTCCCAGCAGTTCGACATAAATTCATCGATTTTACATGTGCTCGTTAAGCACTTCATCATCTCTGCGTATATCATTGCTCAGCTAGTAGTGGAAAGAACTCCAAACCTTTGTCACGTGGAACTCCTCCGCCAGACTGATGCAATATTGCCAGACTCGTCAAGCAGCTATGTGGATGACCAGGTAGTGTATAAATCTTTCAACGAGGTCACAAGTCCGCTCATTCTTCAACGGGTTCTTCTTCTTCTTCTTCTTCTGCTTCTTGTTCGTCTTCTTTGTCGACTAGTGCATAGACCACTGCTGTTCTACTAGGTGCATACACCATAAAGGAACGAGGACGATCATCATACCATCCTTCCTGTATAGATTTTAGAAATTTCTTTCTGAGACAACTAAAAGATGCAGGCTGAGATAATAACAAAGGGAGAGTTTACTTACATAGGTGAAAAATTCGGCATTGTGATCAATTCTCCCAAAGCCACCAAAAAGTGGATCATCCGAGTCCAAGACAACCTGGGAGCGCGACATTTGAGTTAAATCACATCAAAATAGAATTAACTGAATTCATAGAGGCCAGAGCGCATCAAGAAGGCAGCATTCCGAAATCTTTTTCTTAGGATTCACCTACAGTAAGGACTTTAAAAGGAGACCTAATTCAAGGGATACCAGGATGCCCTATCCTTTTTTAAATACCGGAAATGGAGCAGTTCCGAATTAGAGCAAGAGTTCGTCACTACAGTGTTTCTGCAAGAAATTCTTACTTTCCAAATAAGGTACTAATTTTGAATTGAATTTAACATGCCTTCACATTTGCATTAACATCGTCAACAATCCAACTAAACCTCATATTGTTTTATCACCTGATATGCAAGTGAATACCTTGAGGTTTTAGTTCTTGATTTATCACTTGTCATCCTACGTTTTAGCGATTGCAAAAAGGTATGGGAACAGCCAAACTAGCGATCAACAAATACCAGCATTTCAGACACAGCATTTCATATTTATCTACACTACTGAAAGAATGGAAGTACTTGGAAAGAAAAATGAACAGTTTGGATCACGATGGGGAACAGTAACGATTCACTAATCAAAGGAACATTTTCTGATTATTCATTCTAATGTCAAATAGTTGGTTGTATTGCTCATAAAAGTGATGGCCTCCATTTCAAAGGAAAGACCGAGAAATGTACTAGGATAGAAGAAAGGTTTCAACACAGCATACCTTGTATTTTCCAGGCTTCACGCAGCCTATACGATAATCTGAATAACTATTTGTCCAGTGAAAATTAAAGACAAAAACTAGGTTTCCTCTTTCAAAAACAATCATCCTATCTCCTTCATTCTTTCGTGATATGAACTGGTGTTGTGAAGTCATAAACTGCCACAAAGAATGGATAAGAATTAGTCCATTACAGTGAAGTGAAAAAAATGAATAAATTACAAATGAATACAGTAGTAATATACATGACCACTGAAGTAAATAAAGCTGCACATCAGACTATTATCATGCTTGTTTTCTAAAGAAGACTACCAAGAGATTGGCATAAGAATAACTTCTTGTTCCGTATGTTCTCTTTTGACTCGCTTTTGCATTAGAAGTTGCACGAAATGTCATTATCAGGTTTTAAAGTCAGCTCAAAGATGCTTTGACAACCTAAGTAGAACAGATATGAGCACCCAAGGGTGTGGTCTAATAGTAAATGAAGTTTGTTGAAAATCATTAGGTCTTAGGTTCAAATCCAAGTGGAGGAAAGAAAACACCTTCTTCCCATTTGTTCAAAGCCTTGGCGGACAAATACCAAGTACCTGTGAGGTAGCAGGACTCCGTAGAATTAGTCGAAGTACGGACAAGCTGGTCCGGACACCACGGTTATTTATGAAAAAGAAATAAGCAGGGAAAACTAAATAAAAAGAGGAATGAGCCTTGGGGGATTTACATGTCTGAAAATGAAACTGGATGCATAGAACTATCAGAAAAAGAACCATAGGGAACTTCAACTGCTCTAAGGGCGCAGTAAGCTCAAATTAACAAGTTCATTTCAGAACTCTAGGAAAGAGTATTAAGATAATCATCGTTCTATCTGTTCTTCTGAAATATCCACGCACAACCTGCGCTTTATATATGGTGAAAGAAATCCATACATGCACCGTGAGCTGGATTTCCATACAAAGGAAGTGCTAACTATACTGGTAAAGCCAGGGTATCTTTAAATCTCTGTTCTGAAACAGGTGATGTGCCTATGTATGGATATAATTCTCATGTTCTGGTAGTTTTAATGATGTTCATTGCTATGTTTGCTCCATTTGGAGGTATTATAACTAGTTATGGCTGGTCAAGACTTTAATAAATAGGGTAAGTAACTACTTTTTATTTTCAAAAATTTGTTACAAGTTCGAAAATTTAACTGCATTTTTCCAATGATACCACATCTACCGGAACATAATCAGAAAGTAATTCTCATTGATCAGCAAAGTAAATGACAGGAGCCCAGTTTAATCTGGTTGTTCAAAGGATGATGAATGATCAAGCATTTTCAGTAACCTGTATATAGACAGATAGTAAAAGATATTACATGAAGATGCTTAGCACATAGATCAGAAATTACGTTTTACAAGACCTCAATGAAATTCCTCAAAAATTAATGATAACTACTGGTACGGGGATCAAGAAACGCAAAACTGAGAAAGCAGGCACAATATAAACACGTACCTCATATCTCTCTTCAAGATGCTGCATAGCCTGGTCAAATTCTTGCAACCCACGGTATCTTAAATAATCTGCATCTCCCTGAATATCCAACAAGGATAAGGACTCAAAAATTAAGACTGAGAATAGCTAAAAGTGAACATGGTATAAAGCCGCGAAAAAGTTTATTTTGACCCTCGTACTCTAAAGTCTAAACCCCATCATTTGTTTTAGGAACTGCGGGAGTATTTGCATCAGCGCCACATCAATGCACCAAGAAGCTAGAGTGGTAAATCATATAACCTAGATAAGAAACAGTGCAAGGGCTAACCAGATCAAATCTCCGTCTGCATTTATCATAACTGAATTGGTTTCCGGGAATTACTGTGCCATCGGGGAGGTGTTGATCAGCCCTAGGGAAATCAATCCACTCTGGAAAACATAAATGGATGTATTACTGTACTATAAAGAATACCAGGGTCCAGGAAAAATGTAAAAGATCAAAAGCAGCTAAGAGAAGAAATATGGTCAAGGAAAAAAAATAGGTTAGCAATCTATACCAGGGTGGCCGAATTCATTTCCCATGAAATTTAGGTACCCTTCTCCACCTAATCCCATAGTTACAAGCCTGATCATCTTGTGCAATGCTATCCCACGATCTATTAATGGTGTTGACGGTCTATCCAGAGCCATAAACTCATACATATCCTGAAAGGATAGTGGGGTGGGAGGTGAGGGTGAAGCATTATCTGAGAACTTGATAAACTAAATCAATAAAGCATACCGCTTTAGTAATTGAAGACGCCGTTTTGGGGCCTTACAAACTCATAATTGACATTTGCTTGTTAACAATTTCATTTTCTTGTATTGCTTATAGGATAGGGGACATTCACGCTCATACATTATTACTATAAAAACAAAAAGGTAGTATTTAAAGGGAGAAAGTAGTGGATTCATGTATAGATACATCCTTCAGAGAAGATTTTTTTCAGAAATTAAGCTGATAGTTTCTTGAAATTATAAAATATCTGATAGAACTTGTGTGTGAAAGAAAGTAGACTTCTCCCTCAAATTAATGGATGAGTTAATAATGCAAATTAAAGTTCTCCTTCAAGTGGCATTGCCAATTTTAAGTTTCAATTTGATTGCTCAGAAAGACAAAAAAAAGTGTATATAACCTTGTCCATCAACCAGAATGCTATAGTTTTATCACCAACTAGAGCTTGATCGTGACTTTCAGCATATGAAACACACTTTTCCAACCATCTTCTATTTGTCAGTGTATGAACAATATCTCCCACTCTCCAGTCCTCATCCCGTTTCCTGTAACAAACGGTATTAGAAAAGCAGCTTTTTATATCAGCGACTTGCATGCAAAAAAATATTAACTGCTGGGAATCAATCGAAGTCGAACACAAAAAAACTAAGGAGCATATCCTGAGAGCAAGCAAGTATTCTGTATTCTGAATAGATAGAGCATATAATCAAACAAGTTGTAGACACGAAGTTCCTTCGTACTAGGTCTGTGACACATTGAAACACATCTAACTAGACAATGGAGTAGCTCCCCTTCATAAAAGCAGAAATATCGAAAACATCTGACTAAAGTTGGACAAACAGTCAGAGAATAATCTTTCTAAAGTTGTGTCCCGCAACAAGAGTACATGCACCTTTGTCCCACTTATGAGATAGTTCGGAATTAATACCAGTTCCAAATATCCAAACGCTACACCACTCAGACATTGAGAAATTACTAAAACACTTCCTACATGATGGCACCAATATTTTCTTAGGCAAACAGTCCAACCATGGATGCAATCATACTTGTTTTCCCATTTCTTTCCCTTACACAAGACTAATATTACCTTCCTCCAGATATAAGGTAAACAAGCTTCCTCCACTTCTGCCCCTTTGTTGAACTTATGCCTCCTGCTAGGAATGGCTCGGATGCTTCTAAATTAGAAATAAATTGAAATGCAAACCAAGAAATTGTAATCAAAACTGGTTTTGGCAAGTGCATAAGAGGGAATAAGCTGGCTTGATTGCAAGAGTCCATGTACAGCAGTACAGGATCAGTGTAGCATCACTATCAGAATTGCTAACCCATTGAAAACAAAGAAAAGGGCAAAAGGAGCTGAGGCAGATGGTTTTTGCCGGGAAAGCATCCTGTTGACTCTTGAGTGATTCAGAATACTGCTTACTAGAAAACTTCACGAGTTGACTGAGGGCTTCAGTAAAATCTAAAGAGAATAGGGGCTCTCAGACAAGGAAAGAAAAATGTACAAGGAACAGTAAAATGTTTCAGTGCTCGAGTCTCCTCATCTATTGTGAACTTCAAATCCACATCAGTGACACACTATTTGTATGTTCTCTAGCCATACATCAATCAAAATTAATTTACTTTATAAAAAAAAATAATAATAATAATTCAAGGATAAATATATAAAGATTTAGAAACAGCATACTTGAGCAACTCAATCCATTTATCAGCAATTGCCATATGCAGCCGATAGTCAAAGCCAACACCCCCGTCTTGAACGGGAATACAAAACGTCGGCATTCCACTAACCTGAAATGAGTAGAAAAAGAGAGGCATTAAGGGAAGATCAGAAGAATCGCAGCCCATATAGAGTAAAATGTTCTTTCTCTTCACATTGCATAATTTGCAATTAGCATAAATATCTCTTTCATAAAAGAAGAACCTCTGAAAAGCACAATACATGGTTTTCTACAAATGAAGAAGTTTGCTTCAACTTTCTATGCCAGATTCCACCTGAGTTCATTAATGGATTTCCACACCTATGTTAGAGGTGGGAAACAATGAAACTTCAAATTTAACTCTAAACAGGGTTCAGGAAGACGAGAATTTGGATCAGTTAGGAAGCATTAAGAAAAAACTTTTTAAAGTAGTTTTCTGAAAAGTGAACCAGAATCCTCTTAGAACAAAAACTTGTATCCCTGACATCATAACCTAATTGATTCTCCATGCTGTTTTTCGTTTTTTAAGAAAAAAAATTCATTCGTCATATACTTAATAGGTGGTTTTAGCTGATGGTATCCTCCAGCTTGATGATCCTATCATCAGAAATTCAGCATATTGAGGTCTCTTTGGATTTTAATCACAATCTCAGAGCATTGCAGTACCGTAAGGTCAAGACCAAGAACTACTTACATCTTCACCAATGGTAATTGCATCTGGGAAAAGCCCATGAATAAGATCGTTGACCAGCATCAAATACACCACAGCATCCACATCAGTTGTGAGTCCAAAGTATTCATCGTAGTTCCCAGTGAATCCCACCTATAGAAATTATAATGTATCAGGTAAGTAGTTTAGCAGAATACTTGGTAAAAACAGATGAAGCGGGAAGAAGGAAACTGATACTTCCAAATAGTATGAAATTAGTTGTGGATATAATGAGTTCCTGAAGCTAAAAGAGAGGACCCTCGTAAACCTTCATTTTTCATTATATGCTGTATATTTGGGAAGTATTTGCCAACTCCACCTATGTGAGGCTGCAAAGTATAGCCAGTCTCAAGCTTGGATGAGGGGGACTACACTAGGTTGAGCGTAGCATAAAAGAAGTTCAAGTCTGATGAAACCTGAATAGAGTGGAATGGGTGCAACCGATTCATATAGTTGCCTCAACTAATTTTGGATTAAAGCATATTGAATTGATAGATTGGAAATTGTTGACCAACATGTTCTTCAATGTTTTTGCAAATTGGTAAATTATGTAACTCTTAGTTGTCTGTTTTGTAGTAATGAGTAATCTCAATCACATAGACACCTTTAATTTATGTAAAATTCATCTCTTTCAAGAACTTTTTACAAGTAAAAACAGCTCAAAGATTGCTCAACCCAAAGAAGAGATGGAAAAAATAGTGGAAATTGACTACTCAATTTAAACTAGAAAATAGTACTTCAGCTCCTTAAGAGGCCATTTGCACTCTCAAATGAAAATCACCAACAGATTTTTGCTAAAAAAAAATTTTAATGACTGTGGAGTCCGGGCCAGCTTGCCACCTCGACTAATTCCACCGGGTTATCCACTACCTCCAACCATTAGACGTATCGAATAACTCTACCTACCAAACCTTGGCAAATGGGAAGAGATCACGTAGTATTTTTCGTCTCCACTTGGATTTGAGATTGAGACTCATGGTTCTCCCCACTTCATTGACCACTAGGTCACACACTTGGGTGCAAGATTTTTGCTAGACTATTTTTCCATTTGATAGGACAGATTTGCCTTATTCAGGCAGATAATTAACATAACTTGCAGGCATTTAGCTTATTCAATGAAAGAACAGGAACAATAATAAAGCCGGTTTTATACTACGATAATACCAGGGCAATACGATATAAAATCAAGAGAAGGTTAGAATTCTTCTAGATAATATAAAATCATAATGCGGCTAATAAATGGACTTGGTACTAAAAAAATAATTGTTGCACTTAGATGCCTAATTACTTTATGAGTTGCTTAATAGAATACTAACTAACTGCTGTGTACTCCATAGAATGATATAAAGGTAAACTAGGTTTTTCTCCATGATTTGGTAGCTAGTTACTAGGCACCTTGTTGTCTAAAAGCCGTCACTTGTGATCACAAAATTGAGTATAAAAATTATGTGGAATCAACTTTACCGATAATCCGTGGTGAGTATACATCATGGATGTCACACCATCAAATCTAAATCCATCAAATTTGAACTCATCCAACCACCATCTCGCATTTGAGAGAAGATACCTAAGTACCTATAACAAAAAACATATTTTCTGTCACACCCATTGACACGAGGCATAAGGTTCTGGCTGACTCGTGTTTCAACAGAAGAGAGTACCTCCCAGTGTCCATAGTTAAAGAGGCGGGAATCCCACATCCAATGATAACCACGAGATCCAGAGTGAAAATAACAACTATCTGTGCCATCAAACATGTTCAGCCCATCTAAAGTATTGTTTGATGCATGGCTGCAAAAAGTTGCATAATTCCAGTGAGTTTAGGACAAAGAAAAATATGTCAATATAAAATAAGTGTCGGTAAAAGAAAAGGATAATCCTTCTTATGATTAGATTCTAAAATGAAGCACCATTTCTTTCATTTATGAATTAGATCATAGGAAATGCACCTAATGGAGAGAGAGCTTAATGATGGATCCAGGGGACTAAGAAGTAAAGCGTGATCTGAACTATGCACTTGCACATTAAACACAACAGCACAGAAAACAGACTCAAAATGGAGCAAGTACAGTAGTACACCAGCTCAGTACAAAACCCAGAAGTCGACCAAAAATCGTGCAAAGGATGCAGTGTTTTTCACTTTTTAACCTCCTTTTTATGCTTTAGAAGTTTGTACTTCTCTTAAGTTCTTTTATTGCCATTTTCACTTAGGAATTTGGGCCGAAATGGATGAACTGGATAAAACACTGCATATCTACTGTCTAATTCTTGGTGTTGATCAATGGAAGTCGTGAAGGCTTTCTCCCATCTCAAGGAAAACTATATGTAAATATTCAGAAACAAGAAATGACAAAAAAAAACACTTCATCCATAGCTTCACTAAACACAATTGCAATAGTAAAAGATTAATCAATACCTGTGAACAATGTCCATTAGAACAACAATTCCTAGCTCATGAGCTTTATCAATTAAAGACTTAAGGTCGTCAGGAGTCCCAAAACGGCTGCTTGGTGCAAAAAAATTTGTAACATGATAACTGAGACAAAGAAGGATAACGAGTTCCATTAGAAATACCAAAATAATCATTTTGAACACTTATTGGCACCACTTGGTTAGATGAGAGAGACATCTTGCTGAAGATATAGAGTAAACCAGGGAAACAAACACAAACAGCAAAGAATTACCCAAAACTAGCATAATAAGAATGCTCTTGAATAGCCATAATTTGCACCGCATTGTACCCAAGCTTTTTTATGCGAGGAAGAACATCATCTCTAAAATTCACGTATGAGTTAATTTTAGGCTCCTGCAATCACAAATATGGAACCATATCTAAGGTTAGAGGATAACAACATACACTCAATACTTAAGACAAACAGCAAACTTAAGGTGACAGAGATAGAAAATAACTAAAAGCTTCTCGAAAATGCATGTAGCATTAAACTCCTATCCAGTATCTTGGGAGAAAAAGGAAACAAAAAAGGGGCCAAATATTTTCTTTTATTGCTTTTCGATAAAGACAAGGGGGCAAAATATTCAAAGCGCATCACATTTTGCAGCTACAGTATATATGGCTATATGCACGAGGAATCAGCTCTTGCTATCATAACATTTAATATACAAAAGTATCACAAAAAATGAAGAAGTCCATATAAACCAGCTGGAAACGTTCAAAAAATCTTGGTACAGAAAAAAGGTATCTCATACTTTTTTATAATAGTTCTCGAAAACTGGGTTATATAAACAGAAACAATAGTAATAGGAAAATAAAGAGAGTCAAAAATACACCAGTGGTTTGCACTTGACAATTTTCAGTGTGCTCTAGTTTCCCTATCCCAGCATGCTTTTATTTTGGAAGATGATACTTAGTAAAGGACAACATCAACATGTGAAAAGGGACCTTCAGATGCCACTTCTATAACAGCAATAAAAGAAATTAACATCTGGTTCATAAAGTTAACATCCAGGACACCACACAGCAAAACCTTAATTAACCAGCAATCACTTCACTTCGCCTTTCAACAGCCACTTTAGTGAAATAACTGCTCCAGTGACAAAATGTTCACATAATACAGCAGTCATGACAGATAGAACTCAGATTCATAAATTATAAATTACATGAAAGAGGAAGGATGCGCACCGGACTACTCATTCCAATATGAGATTCATATATTCTCAGCGACTTCGGTTTCTTTGGCCGTGGATGTTGGAATATATACCTCTCCTACAAGGAACAAAAACGAATCATAAAAACGAAACAAACAACAGAAACAAAATAGCATTTGTGAGGATGCAGATATTAGCAAGGGAATACAGACAACTTCATAGGAAAAGAAAAGAAAAAACTTCTAGCTCACAGACGGCATTTCAAGACATAATAAATAAGCTAATGGACAAAACCAACTTGACTAACACACAGTAGAACATCAAAAAGAAGAATTGGTATAAGACTATTAATCTATGCTTTCTGATAAAGAAATGGATATTGGTTCTAGCTAGCTTTCATGGTGTGGTGATACCATTTAAGGAAATCGATATTGGGTCCAACTCAACCCAAAAACTAGCTCATGAGAGGAGGATTTGCCAAGTCAATATAAGGAGACCAACCATCCAGTTTTCATCCGATGTGGGACTCTTCAACACCCGCCTCACGCCTAGGGCAACATCTAGTGCATGGGCAATTTAATATGGAGGCCCAATATCGGTACACAATAATTGGGATGAGTCATCTCTGATACCGTGATAAAGAAATGGATCTTGGCGTCTAAACTAGCTCATGAGGGGAAGATTGTCAAGACCATATAAAGAGAGGAAGAACCCTAATGCCCACTAGTGTAGGACTCAACACTCCATGCACGCCCAGTACTGGACATCTGGAGTGGACAATATAAGATGGGCCCCAACATCGGATGAAATAATGAATTGAGCTAGCTTTTGGGGTTGAGATATACCCAAGATCCATTTCTTTTCTTGGTATCAGGGTCAAGCCCAGCTCAATTCATTATTTCATCTGATGTTGGGCCCCTATCTTATATTGTCCACACTCCAGATGTCCATTCCTAAGCGTATGTGGGAGTATTGAGTCCCACATCAGTGGGCATTAGGGTTCTTGGTCTCTTTATATGGTCTTAGGTAATCCTCCCCTCATAAGCTAACTTTTGGGGTTGAGTTAGGCCCAAAATCCATTTCTTTTCACTTTCCATAGACTAACTGAAATACATAGGTTAACAAGTCAAAATATTATGTAGTTTTTGTATTGAAAACTCTATTCCGCACAAAACCTTGCTTATCACTTGGTTTCTCTTTTTCCTTTATTATAAAGTCGGTGTACATGCCAACTTCCATGTGCCTCAACTATTCCACCGGGATACATGCTACCTCCACTAGTAGTAAGTGAGTATTCATCCAGTTTATCACTCAAATTATTGCTAAATAAATACGAGAATCAGCTAAGCTTAAGAAAGAGATAATTAAAATCTCTTAATGATTGCTCAGAGAGAATCTCTTAATGTGGAAGGCTTCTGAGTTATGACAACTAAGGTGGTCTAGTATTTCTCGAGGTCCAAAGGTTGCAACTTTAAGCGATAACTTGAAATGTATTCTGTAAGGAAGCTGAAGAAATGGTTAGGCATATAATTGTTCAGCATGAACAAGTGAACGAATTGTCTATCGGAAACAGCTTCTCTACCCTTTATGGGGGGTAAGGTCTACATACAACCTACCCTTCCCAGAGCCCACTTGTGGGATTACACTAGGTATGTTGTTGTTTGTTTAACAAGTGAAAGAATATTGGACCCTCATTTTTGGCTTGACGCATGGGTATGGCGTGCGACCCATTCCATATTGTATGTAGGATTCCCGTTCATCTAGACTTGCTATTTTGGGGATGGAAGCGGAAAGATCAGGCTACAGTATAAAATGCTTATTAAGGTGCATTGGGCTGTTAAGAAATAAGAAAGCTTTCAGCAGACAAAATTTACTATTAACAGGTTCCAAATCCTTGTGTATCTCAATGATTAGTCTGGCAGCTTGGGAAACCAAGCAGATAGCCATGAAGACTTCTGGAGCTCTCTTCTTTTTATCCCTATGCACCTGTTATCCATGGTTGAGATCCTTCTTCTCTTAGACTCATAGTTGATGTTCAAACTTCAGTAAAGCTCCATATCCAAATACTTATATCTTTATCTAACACAGCTCGATTGTAAAACCTTATCTAATATTGCATTTTGGTGCATAATGGTTGCTGTACGTGACGTAGATGCAATGCTAGATACAGTAGAGGATTTGCACAATTATAACTATGCCTATTGCACTGGCTTAGTGCAAGCAAGTATTTATGAAATCTCACATTACTTATCAAAATAAATAAGAAACTTATAAAAGGATAGCATACTCCTTACATAATCTGATTGTCTCGAATCTCTACAATTATTTTTTGGTAGCAATCTTTATCTATTTCCAGTAAAACCCATTCAGCCATTTCACTTACATAAAATTACTATCTAAATAGAAGAACATGGCAAACTTACAAGTGAATTTTCTGGTATGGTTTTTCAGAAATCATTTCAAACTTCAAAAGTACTATAGATTTTTTATTCCATTGAAGTATGACCATCTCACTTAAAAGTTCGAGCTATTAGAAAGAGCACAGTTTAATTTACTTAATTATATCTTCAACATACCCCTCACATGTGCATCTAATTTATTTTTCATGATAAAGCATGAGAAAATTCTTTTTGATATAGGTGGCATTGAGACTCGACACCAGGACATCTGCCTCCTCTGCTGCCATGTGGAAGTATGATTCAACACATTCCTTTAAATGCAGAACCAAATACGAGACCATATACTAGGCTATTAGCAACAACATAGAGAAAAGTGTGTAACCTCTTCAGGTGGATCATAATATATTCCATTGTATGGAATTTCATCAGGAGGCTGTACAGAGAACTTGATCCAAGCAGGAATGGAATCCTTAACACCTGATGGAGTGTCCATGCGTATCTACATTTCAGTATATTAAGAGCAAATATTAGCAAATAGAAGCATGGAACCACCATGATCAGACATAGACTATAAACTATAATTTTTTATGAAACCTGCACTATATACATTATGGAAATGATGAATTACAATTAAATCCTCTGACCTAGAACTTAGATCAAACATAGAAACTCAAATAGTGAGGTGCATTGTGCAGTCATGCCAGTCTGACAACCTGTTGCTCCTGAGTTTTAAGGCGTCATTCTTCCAAGTAGAAGATGACTAAGTTGATTGTAATAAATCTTCATAAAATTTCCAGAGTTATACATCTTTTTTTACATGACAGTATTTGATTGGATGTGAAGTTTAAGATGTGAAAGATTTATTTATTATATTAGTGATAGTGGTAAAAGACATTATACAATTCGCAATTGTGAAAACAAATAATAATCACTGACAATTAAGTTTGCTAAAGAAAACATCATATCAAAGTTTAGATTTTCAATAATTTTCTGAAATTGAATTATTGCAAGAGGTGAAGGTTTGTCGAACTTGAATGCATAAAAATTGAGGAACGTCCTAAGATGGAAAGAGTGTCATATAAATTGGAACAAAAGGAATACGTTATACCATCGCATTTGATGGAAATCAAATCAACTAAGCAGGTTGGCTGTCAGATAAGGTTTGCTAATAGTGTTCTTATCATTGACTAGTTCTCAGTAGTAAGGCATTTGGAAACTAAAGAAGAATGGACCTTACATTTACTAGAATAAAACAGAATAAATAAATAAAATTGTTCTTAAACAGCACTTTCAGCATTAGTTTCATTTGTTAGATTAAGGAAAACAAACTGAAAGAAAAACAGAACACAGGGCAGGATTAAATGATTAATTGATAACATCATGGTTAGCTTATTGGTTGGCTGTAACTTTTGCATCCATCAGAAATCAAATTCATCACCTACATATTTTCTTGTTTACAAATTCCTTAATCAAGTACCAAACAGATTCAGTGTTTTTCTTTAAGTTAACCTAGAAGATATTTGTTGTTACTAATCTTGAGTTGAATAATTAAGAAATTGTGTCATGGCAACAACTTTTGAAAAAGCTTATTCATAGATGAATCTGTATTTTGTTACTTATTGGAGGGGTGCGCTATCAGGTTTAAAAGTGATTAGACCTATATAGCTAAAAAGAATTCTTGAACATTCTTTGACATAAGTATTTTAACCGAAAAGGTAGAGAACAGTAGTACCAACAGCCAACACGTAAGATAACCAAAGTCAATCCGAGCACTGTAGAAAATGAGTCATACCTTCACTCTGGACCCATGAGGAATTGCAGGAGAGCCATCCGCATTATTTGGCAGAAAAATCTCCCACACACCAAATTCATTCTGCTTATAGACCATGAATTAGTTTTATGCAACATTCCATCACTGCATAGAGCTTAACATTACTGGTGTTGAAGTGTGTGAGACATCTCATCTAAAAGCTTAAGCTGTTAGAGAGAGCACACTTTTATTATTTAATTATATTTTCAACAACTGGAAACAAGTCAAGAAAGATTACTTTAAAATCTTAAGAAATCCACATTTTCTTGCAAAGCCTTCCTTGTAACATGCAAATTTGAGAAGGGGATCACGTGACAATACAACTCAATCAGCAAAGGGGTAATAGAAAAGGTAAACAGAAATAAGAATACGAGAAATTTGATAGAAACTGTGAAATGAATCAAAAAATAATCGACCGAAAAGAACACAGTGCTCTTAAACAAATATTTCCCAACAGAACTACTTGGGTATGTACTATGGAGGGACATACCCGAGTCATAACATCAGCATTTGGATCCCAATTGTTGAAATCTCCAATGAGGGAAGCTGACTGCAAAGGAAAGGAGAGGATATACATGCAATCAGACTTTCAACAAACCTATAGTATCAGATCATAAACAAAATGCAGAAATTGGTATAACTGATGGGCACAAAAGTAGAGAACACCAATGACTTTCCAGGGTATTTCACATTATTGATCTCTCATTTCACCATATACTGCACCTAAACCTTATTTTTCTAGTAATCAGTTTACGCAAAATGTCAGAATGTGCAGCTTTGGTAGACAAATGTTCTGCCATATATATAACAATTATGTGTTGTCGAAGGGATTCTCCTATA
Organism: Datura wrightii; assembly: GCA_035772735.1. Classification (NCBI taxonomy): domain Eukaryota; kingdom Viridiplantae; phylum Streptophyta; class Magnoliopsida; order Solanales; family Solanaceae; genus Datura; species Datura wrightii. The sequence goes on along the minus strand of JASDFA010000018.1, from coordinate 199,174,119 downwards.
TTTAGAACGTTCCTTGATGAAAATTAACATACTGAACATATCTGACTTAATAAGAATCCAGAACAACATTTATTCTGATAAAAGGACCCACTAACCAAAGAAAAACCACTTGGTTTGCTCTAAAGGTACCTATACTGGTAGAACACAAGCCGGGTCAAAATATAATGTTTGCATTCCTTGAGACAAATCTGTACTTAGTTGGCTGATCTTGAGTCGATGAGTTCTAGGAAATCTGGGAGCTAATTCTTACATGCCAAATAGATACTTCACTTGCTAGAAACAAAAGAAAGATTCAGCACTCTTTGTTCCAATATTTGGGGAACCGAAATTTGCAATCTAGGGTATTTTAACATAGTTTCTCAGTTCTTAAACTTTAATCTCAAAAGATGACTTAATATATTCCATTATCACTCCATCCTCAAAACAGACCATCAAATTGGACCAGAATTATCTTACAGTCTAGGTCAATCGGTCACTAAGTTAAGGCCTAGATCAAGCTTTCAGAGCTAGTGCGGTCAAGTAACAAACTCTAACTTTAATAAGTCAAGCCAAACAGGTATTCTCCTTGTTTTTACGTCAGAAGTCCATCCCAGTTAAAGACCATAATCCATGCACACGACATAAACTGTGGACAGACTACGATATTCTAAAAGCATCAGAAAAGAAACCTCTTTCAAGACTGCTAACTGGGACAGAAGGACCCGATAGAACATGTGAATGTCTTGAGCACACTTCACTTTTGCAAACATCTTTCTTGAGAATTATAACATAAAACTTTCCGTTCTACTTTATCTAGTATCTCTCACCTTTTAATTCAAAAAAGAGGTGGTTTTCAATTTTGCAGTTCTTTTTATCACAGGGAATCTAAAATAAAAGAGAGAATGGAAACACTGACCTTGGCACCAGGAGCCCACTCACGATAAGTGATACCTGTAGCACTGGCAATAAAGTTCACGTATGATCAGTGAGAGGTACTTCAGCCTCTCTCAGGAGAGCAAACTTACACAAGGAAAGGAAAAGCATCTACAGTAATATCAGGGTTACAGATCTGATACACGTACATATACTCCAAGGAGAAGAAAAACAGAAGGTAAAAGATTTTACTATAAAGGGAAAAACTATATCAATGAAGTACATAGATCCTCTTCCAACAATTAGGTGTAACAATAGCTCCAGAAGGTCCCCTGTGTAAACATTAGCTTTTGAAGGTTCACTTTCCAGGATTGACACCTGTTGTGCGAGACAGATATATTCTATTAAATTTAGTAACGGAAAGGCCTTTGTGGGATAGCATCCTTTTCATAATCGAGTAATTAACACAGGAGGGAAGTAAGAGATACTACAGAAAAACTTTCAACAACAGATGATATGTTAAAGAGTGCTAGAAAATTAGATGACACCTATTTTTAGTAAGACTGAGAATGTCAAGAATTAACCGCTGCTATATACATGTGTCCCAATACAAACCATAATCTATTTCTCTTTCTTTTCTCTGCAGCTATTACAACCTCTAATCCCTTTTAATTCCTCTGTATCATATTGTATTGGTACGAGAGTAAGTCAAAGAAGTACCAAGTTGGCATCAAAGAATCACATTATGGCATGAAACATTGACAAGGTTTTGCACAAGGTTGGTCTCAAATATCTTCAGAAGGAAAATTAAATAAGATATGAAGCAGTTATTACCTACGAGTGAAACCCATCTTTTCATAACCACGAGAAAAAGCTTCCAAACCACCCTCATACTTGTCAATTGCCTCCCTCATTTTCTTGTACTGTGAAAACCTGAAAGTGGACAGCATAGGAAGAAAAAAAGACTTTAGATTCTAGATGGTCATGTCGAGGTGCAGGAACTGCAGAGAAAGACAACACTGCCACTTCGAGCAGAAAGAAAAAGATAAATGCTGAGGGAAAAAGATCCACCAAGAGCAAAACTATAATTACATAACCAAAGGAAAATAGTGTATCAAGACCAACGACATCCAAACATAGAGAAAAATTAACAGAGAACGAACAAAGATTCTGGAAGTGCATGTGAGCATGGTAGACTGCTAGTAGAAATTAAACTAGCATGTGTCGTGCTATGGACCTATTGCGTCCTTCAAGACCTAAATATGGGAGAAAAAAATAAAGAATGTATAAAGCAATAATCAAACCTAGGCAGAAGAACAAGCAAAACCAACATAGGATCAGGGCAATCAAAGACAAGCATCAATGACAACGATAAAACAGAAATTTTAAGCATTCAGATTGAGAAAAGTTTCTGCTTCGAAAAAATAATGACCAAAATATGATAAAGCATCTTGAGTTGGAGGCTTTTCTCTTGCTCAGCACGAAGAGTTTCAAATAGAGCATGTTTCCATAATGCTACACTTGTTTCCGTGCTAATGAATAATCAACATTAGAACACACTTCTGGACAAAATATCAAGTGAGCAACAGCAGCATGGAAGTTTCCAAACATAAGAGTGATTGACAACAATCTGGAACATTGTAACATATCTGGTCATTATCCTAAATTCCCAATAGAAATAATTTGAACCAATAAAGAAAAGGATTAAAAGGAGAACAAATAATATCTTAAAAGATCATTTCAAATAGAAATGAAAACAGTGGCTGGAAATGCCTAAACCAAGAACAAAAAATGGGTCAGATGGACCAAATTGCAGCTTAACTGGTTTATGGTTCTCCAGAGGGTTTATTCCTCTCCAAAGAGGCTTGGCACAATGATCATCTCCCTTTTTTGTTCACAGAAGTGGTGATCGCTTCTCTCCCTATTTGTCCATGGACAAAAGAGTAATTTGTCCATGGAGGAACTTAGAAATAGGCTGAAAGTGGCTGTGGACAAGGGATGGATTAAGGGATTTAATGTGAAGCCGGTAGCCTATCAAAACATCCCCATTACCCCATATTATATGCTGATGATAGCATCATACTCTGTGATGCTGAGGAGAGGCAACTGATGCACCTAAGAGTCATTTGACATGCCTTTGAGAGAGTTCCTGGCCTCAGAATCAACATGAACCAAAGTTTCCTTTTCCCAGTCAATGGAGTTCACAACATACACTCACTGGCTGAAATGTTGAGATGCAGAATTGATGAAATACCCAGCATTTACCAGGAAGATGCAGAATTGATGAAATACCCACCATTTACCAGGAAGATCTCTTATAGTCAAATATAAAGGCACAACAGAAGAGAATGGAGTTAGATAAGGTGGAGAAGAGACTGTTAAACTGGAAGAGGCACTATCTTTCAATGGGTGGCAGACTAGTACTTATTAAAAGTGTCCTGCATTTCTTCCAACAATATCACTACTTCCTGAGTCCTAGAAATGAGTGACAACTCAGAAGGCATTTCTATGGGAAAGAAATGCAGAAACAGTTGCGAATTTATATATAAATTATGGGGCATGTGAACCCGTGGTCTCTCCGTAAAATGAGATATTTTAGGTATATATGTTTTAAAATTGGCATAATATTCTATGCTGGCACCCTTGATACAAGAATGCTAAATGGTGCACTTGGTTAAAGGTTGAATTATTAACCTTGAGTACTTGGGTTCAAATCTCACTTTTTACATTTTTTTAATTCTTTTTTTTAGTGGTGCACCCATGGTCTAGAAATCCTAGATTCGCCTCTATGTAGAAACCAAAAAGTATCAGTAAAAGGAGGCTCATGTCTTGGAGTAAGAAACCTGAAACAGTGATAGAAGCCTCTTCTACAAATGGCTGTGGAGGTACAATCTAAAGAATAAAGTAGTGATTACAGCAAAATATGGTGGGTCAACTCGGTCTGCCTATGGAAAACATAAGGAATCACTGGGCTGATTTATTCAGCTGTACAGTTTTCAATCTAGGCAACGGAAGAAAGTAAAGTTTGACAAGATGCATAGCAGGGCCATATTAAACTCTTTGAAGCGGAAGAGAAAATAAGAGAGAACTCGGCTTAACATGGTATCAGAGGTTCTAGGATTGAATCTCGCCGCCACCCATTATCAAAAAGAATTTCCACATGCTTGGCCCATGAAAAAATAATCATGCCTGTATGTGTGGGGCGTGTTAAGAATATAAATAAGTAAATAAAAGTGTGCTCTCTCTAAAAGCTTGAGCTTTTAAAGGTTAAGCTTTTAGATGAAATGATCACACATTTCACAACCTCAAAGATGATTTTCCAGATCCTATGACATGGCAGATAGCTTACATCTGAGTTGCTGAAGAATGTTTGGAAAGATTTCACATATAAGTACACAAATGGACTGGTAAGCAGTAGCATACTGAAATCAGAAGATAAAAATACTAAAGATCATCAACCAGATCACCATCACAGGCAAAAAGTACAATAGCCTATAGATGACATAATATCATCTCATGTGCAATTTCCCAATCAATGAATTCTGTCCCTACAATAAGCAAATTACTCAACGAACAAACACATTTTTACCTGTAATCAAGGTGTCCACGATAGTTAGTCAAAAGGGGGTCTATTTCGTAAATCTTCTGACCAAGTCCAGGTGGAGGAATGCCCTTCTTTCTGATCCTATCAGATTCATCGATGATTGTCACTTCAGAAGTATCTAATGTTTTGGACTCCTTCAGTTTACCACCTTCTAGTTGAAGTGATGAAGCAAAATCCATCTCTTCAACATTTTCTGTAAGACCACTTGCTGGCTCAACGTCACCGTTCTCAGTTTTAATCTGGCTAGTGTGTTCCATTGTTGAACTATCTACATCAGTTGATACCTAAAACATTAAATGTAATAAACAGTTATGAAGTAAATTGACAAAATTAACCACCAAATTCATTTCTCATGGAATCAAAATTCAATAACAATTTCATTTAAGCAGACTCAGGAAGACATCTATTTAGAAGTGCTTTCTGCAAGAAATCTGCCACCTCCCCCCACCCCCCACCCAGAAAAGAGTCCATTTTCATGCTGGTGGAGAATAATGTAACATACTGGGGAATTTTCTGGAGCTGTCTCAGTGGCTTCCAATTGGTCTGCGGAGGATGAGGAGCTATCACTCTGGCTTCCAGGCACAAGGACTTTTCCCGATGCTGCAACTTTAGAAGGTCGGGATTCGGACTGGTAAGAAGACTTTTCAGCCAAGATCTTCCCTACATACATATATAAAATTAGCTATATCTCCACAATAGAAGAACACTACTCAGAGCAACTTAGGCTACATAAGTGTCAATTGATCATGGTTGAAGAGAGCAAAGACTTGTGTATTAGAAGTGATGCTCCAGAAGCAATCAAAAAGTTTTTTTTTTCCAATTACAATTTTAGCAAACTATTCAACTACACGTTCAGAGAAGAAAAAGGTTCGTTACTTAGTCTAAAGATCAAATTTCAAACAGTCCCATCTAGCATAAAGTAATGTTAAAAGAATCTCATTCTTCAGTATGACAATTCTTCAGGGATATCAAGAAACTTCTACAGGAAGTCCACAAAAGTACAGCAGACATGACATCAACTTTAACTATTCAATCAATAAATCAACTAAAAAAGCAAAACTGAAAAGTGAAAAAAAATCTGATCACACAGAGAAAAAAAGTACACATGCCGGTTCTTACAACTTGTTGTTAGAGGAATAAAGATCTCTCCAGAAAGCACCATACAGAATGTCCTTTTAAACCCAGACAGACACTTCTAAAATGTAACTATTACCTTTAACAATGTCAATCAATCTTTTTCATGAACATTCATTAATTTTTTTCTTAGAGAATATAAAAAGGGTTTAAAATAGACTTCAAGAACACCCAATTAGACAAACCAAAGGAATAAAACTATTTCTTCAGTGGGACAATTTTCAGGGAATTATCAAGAGGTTGAAACAATATTGTCTACCAAGGTACAACAGACTGGCATCACTTGTTAATAAAAGAAGCCCCATTTCTTCAGAAAAAAACCTCAACTTTCAGTATTTCATCACTCAATCAACACATCAGGTAAAGAAACAAAAAAAAAGGCTGAGCAGTCATTGAGAAGGAGAATGAAAATCCTAGCACTAATTCTTACAGCAAAATTATACTTTAGATCAATAAAGATCTCATCAGGAAGCACCATAAAGAAGGTCCCGAGTCGCACTCAATGATTGCTGACCAAACTTCAAAAGTTACTACCTTTAGCAATGTCAACCAAGTTTCTCCATAAAAGTTGCTACCTTTAGAAATGTCAATCAAATTTTCTCCATGAAAACTCACAATTTTTCTTCCTCAAAGAATATGCCATCAATAAAGTTTCTCCCTGAAAAAGATTCATCATTTTTTGCTTTCTCAAAGACTATACTTAAAAGGGTATACATAACACTTAACTTTCAACAACCCCAAATACACAAACCAAAGAAACAACCTTGACCCACATCAGGATTCCAAAAAAAAACACAAGAAAAACACACACACAGAGATTGAGCAATACGTGAAACAGAATGCTTTTTCAAGAAGACAGAAACGTTGGCATTCCTCCGATCACCATTACTGCTGAACCCATGAGATTTGTACACTGATGGAACAGCAGGAAAACGAACTCCAGAGAGTGTGTACACCATTTCTTTTTCCCTTTATCTCTCTCCTCTTTAGGGTTTCTATGAATCTAAATCTTTTTTTTCTTTTTACATTCCCTTCTGGAAAGAAGAGGAAAGGGAGATCTGAATAGTGATAGGAGTAACTAACTGACTGTCAAAGTGCTGAGTTCAAGGCGCCAAGAGAAGCGTGAAGAGAGAGAGAAACTGAGTGGAGGAGATTTTATACCTTATGGGTTTTAAAAGAGTTTTATATTTTACTCAATTTGTTATTTTTATTTCATATGACATTAAGAATACGTTTGTCGAGGATTTACTGAAAATAATATTTATACATTGCTATTGTTATTGTTGATATAATAATACGCTTTCGTTTTGAACAAGTTGAGATTTATTCTATATCAAAGTAAGAAATGTCATACTAAGAAAAGTCTAGCTTCAAATTCGACTTTCAACTTCCTTATACAGCGATTCTAAAACTATTTGTTTGAATTTAATTATTATTATTTAAAATTTAAATTATGATCTTTTAATCACCATTTCGAGAGATTTACTTATGCAATCAATTGAAAATGTTATTTCAATTATAAGATCATTTTTTTATAGAAGAATAGTAAACAAAAATAAAATAGCATATGAGGAAAAATATTTTTTTATGAATATATTAATTTTTGAATCTCTTTGTAATGGTAAATATAATTCAAACTTATTTAACGTCATAATTTTGAATTGTTTTTATTTAATCTACTTATTAAAATTTTTAATTTTGCCGTTGAATATAAGATATTTTCTTTAATGGTATCATCATTATTAAAGTAATAAATTGAAGTGATTTAATTAACCACAATTAGTGATAAATATGCATATAAATAAATTGATTTTTTTTTTCTAGAGGCTCTATTCTTGGGGAAACTTCCAAATATATAATGAGATGGGTTGCATGGAGATTTGAGTGAATGGGCCCACACAAAACTTTCTCCATCGTCAATTTGATATTTATTTTGCAGAAAAGAAAAAAAAGTGGAGTTCTATATAGCCAAATGGGCACGTGCAGGCCCAAAAAAGAATTGTACAATATATTGGATCTTCAAAAAGATGAGGAATGAAAGGCTACTAAATGAAAGTCCATGTGCAAGTGATTAGCTGTCTCTTTTCTATCTTGTGGGGTTTGACACTCAGATCTTTTTCTGAATCTTAGTGGCATTATTCCTTCTTCTTCTTTTTTGAATAGTCCTGGGGTTTATTTGCACATATCTTAATTAAATTTACGTAATAGTTATTGTCTTTGTGTTATTTGAGTTGGAAATTTTATAAAAATAATTTATTTATTTTCATAAGATCTGCGTACAGTTTATTCTCGCAAAATTCTACATTACGAGACTGTATTGAGTATGTTGTTGTTGTCGTCGTCGTCGTCATGCTTTCTTTCACTAACATATGTATGGGGTAACTGTGTTTACCGAGACTTGAATATATGAGAAAAAAACACCTATTGTTTTTTATGTGTCTATTGGAGTTTGAACATTAAAGGCATCCAATATCGGCTTCCTGTTTTGGAATTCAAATAATTTGGATTTGCACAGAAATTTCTTACTTTGCGGGATGAAGTAATTTCTATCAAATGTAATTATGCCTTCAAAGTTAAGACTAGAAACTTCGGATTAAGAATAGAAGCTGCTTATCACCCTATCTTGAATTTAGTGGTTTTAGTGACATTATTCATTTTTATTTTATTTTTATTTGATATATAATATTTATATTGGAACCACAGACTAATATTTGTGTTCGTGTTGCTTAACGTCCACTAAAGAGAAAAATAATTTCTATTAAAAGATTTTATTATTCAACGTTTAAATTTAAAATCTTTCATTAAAAATAACGCGATATATATATATTTTTTAACCCATCATGAGTTTTAGTGATCTTAGTGGCATTATTCCATGTCCACTAAAAGTTGAGTGTTTTTGTTGAAGAGTATTTTGATGGGATATTCTTTTAGTTTCATCGATTTATCATTATATACTTATATTGAAAAAGATGCCATTAATATCTTTGATTTTAAGTGCCACTTGAATGAGTTGAGGAATTTTAACCTAGAAAACTTTTAGCTTTGCTATTGGATCAAAATTTTATTGATATAAAGTGTGTTTACTTATTATTTTATGTTTGATATGTAAGTAAAAAATATTATTTTATAAATATTTGTATACAATCTAGACAAATAATATGAAAGACGGGAGTAAGAGAGTGGGTTGGTGGAGATGGGGGCAACGGGAGTAGAGTAACGATGAGGTGTGTTGGAGGTGTGTTAGAAGGTGAGGAGGACACAATCAATATAGAATGTCACTTATGAAACTTGTTTTCTCTATTTCCATTGTAAAAGTCATTTTACTCATTCAAAAAAAAAAGTTGTTCTAAAAAAAACTTTTCAAAAATTTAACCAACGATATAAAAAAAAATTGTAAACTACTCTTTTAAAAAATATTTCGTTCGTACCGAACGACAAACACACGCAAATTCCCAAGTGATAGGGCATATATAGCCCAATCCTTTGTTTGTCCAAATTCCCAAGTGATAGGGCCTATTCTAAGGCCCAAGTGAGCAATGATTCTTAAATGAATTATTCAAACTTATTATGGTTAAATGATTTAGTCAAGTTAAAAAGAAAATATTAATCATGATTAAGTGATAAATATTTATATAATAATATATGCCATGTATTTATTAATTTGATGTAATTATCACGCAATTGGGATGAGCCAGGTCTTAATATATTTTTTATGTGTCTGAGACGTTAACATGTAGAGGAAGGAATGCATCGAGATAACGAACAAGGCAATTACATTTTTGGCTTTTTTCTGCATGAGATTAGCTTAGTCATGGATAAAAAAATTGAATTGGCCTAAAAATATTTGAACGCACTATATATGATATAAATTTCGTCAGATACATATCGATTTCTTTTTGATAAATCAAAAATAGATAATTATCTCGTCAATAGCCAGAAATTGAATGTTTTCCCTTGACTTTGTTTTTCTCATCGCTTGGAGATCTAAATATTCATACACTTAGCAGTAAATAAAGCACTTTTAACATACATAATTACCATCTAACTATTCATATACTTAGCAGTACATGTTTTTGAGTTTCATCAAATCTTGCATTCCCATTGTAATCACCATGTATGTTTTTTCATGTTTATTGATCTTGTCATGCATGCATATATATTGGTTGACTTTTATCCAATGTCTGGTATCTTTTTTAAATTCGATTAATTTAGATTTATATTTAAAATGACACTTTGAGGGTAAAATATTTCCTAATCAAAGATAACTTCATATTTTGGACTCGAACTTAAAACTTTTAGATACTCTGGTTGGGATATATGAATACTTATATCACTTCATCACAACTTTTGGTGGTTCATTCATTACTTTTCTTTTTTTGTTTGTTTCTTTGTTGACAAGGAAACCCACAACTGTTTCCCCTTAGGTGCGCACAGGGTAAACCTTGCTCCTGTGCAATAACCCGCAAACTATATATGAAAGATAAATCTCACCAAGCAAGCCTCATGTGGCAAGCTATTTCACTAGGCAAGTCTCATGTTGAAGGTTTATCTTGATCCAGAAGGCCAACCCTCGCAGACAAGGGGTTTCAAACTCTTGGTACCTATTTGTTAAGTTGAAGTTTTGATGACTGACAAAACTGATAAAGTGAACCAGGTTCATTATCCAATTGGATGTATTCCCTTGCTGTGCAGGTACATAGAGGCGAGGACATAAACTCGAACTCAAATAAGGAAAGGAGAAGTCCTACGCATGCTGAACAAGCCAAATCTACGCGCAACAGGATAAGCGGAAAGTTTCCTTCCAGGACATATAAAGCAGCAAATTGGATTGGACAAGGACCACATAGTGTGACGCGTAAGCAGTAAGTTGAATAAGAGGAGTACACATATTACTCAAGGAGCTTGACAACTCTATATATGATCCATATTGAGAAGAAGAAGACTTGATGATTGAAAGAGAGAAATACACGTGATTAGTTCTTAAAGCAGTTGTCGAGAGAAAATGAAAATTAGCTTTGTGAGTTGAGATAATTTGTTCAAAGTGTTGTGTTAGTTTCTGGCTCAGGGTATTGAGTTAAGAAATTTGTCACTAGTTAGAGTTAATTATTGAGATTGAGATACTAGAATTAGTCCGTTGGATTATACAATTGTAATTTAAAATCTGCTCGTAGAAATCAACAAAAGCCTAGTGGATATATTATATTTTTTCACTTTCTTTAGCAAGGAGGTTTATTACAGAATTTCGATGTGTTTGTATACTTAGTTGTTCTATTGTTTGTTTGTCAACTGGTTCACTTACACTATTTTTACTGTTGGTGACTATTTCACTATTTCTTTAAGAATATTGCTGAAAACTATTATTGGGTTGGGTTCACACATAAAAATGTGCTAGTTAGCTCGTTAACTCGTTCTCCTCCTGAACCCTATTTAATATTTCCTTTGTCCACTTTTGCTTATTCAGAATTCCAAAAATAGATTTTCATTTTTGTTTGCCACTTTTTATATATCAAGAAAAAATAATTATTTTTTTTCCTGTTTTACCATTAATATTAATTACTTATTCCCCAAATAATTTATTAGGACTTAAAACTATATATCAATTAATATTGGTATTATATGATGAAATACATGTATTGATCATTATTTTTTGAAGGGTGTGTAAAATTCAAAGTGATTGAAAAAAATATTTAAAAACATTATTCTACAGAAAATTATAGATAATAGAGGATATCTAAATCGTGAAAATCAATTACATGATGGGTCCCGTTGAAAATCGTGAAAATTAATTATTCGTTGTTCAATTATTTTTGGTCTGGTTAATCTGTATTCACTATGAACAGATTCATTTTTAGAAAGTAAAATAATATTATTTTCGACACTCGAATTGAAATATTTGTAAAATATGTGAAGATATATCCCTTATCTTTTTTGGATAATGTTAAACTCGATTTAATATTTGCTCAGTCTTACAAATAAAATATTAGATCATAGTTTAACATTCACAATAACTTTATAATTTTAATTTTTAATTTTAATTTTTTTAATTATATCGGTTAGGAGAGGGAAAATAAGGGAATCAAATCCTCATCAAGACGATAACAATTTAGGTAATCAACCAACTGAGCTATCAAAATTCTCCAACTTACAATATTTTAAATTATGCTCTAAATTTTGTCATAATATTTTTAATTTATTTAAAAAAGAAAATCTTTAAACTGATGAGTTAAATAGTCAATAAATTATTGAAGAAATAAAAAAATAAATAAATTATTTACTAAATAATTTTCCAAAAAAGGGTCAAGCCACAAAATTTCTTCTATTACATGGAACATTATTTAGATATTTTTAATCATTAATTAATTACCAACAATTTTATAACCTAAAGTTTGTCGAGAACAAAAATTAAGCTATTTTGTTTAGGCCACGTCAAATAAATGACGTGTCATGAAATAATTGGTCTGCTGAGGTCAATACACCAATTGAATGAGGCTTTTATTCCATTGGTCAAAGTTATCAAACTTCAATGTTTCAAAAAATGAGTACATAATAACATCTTTGATCCCTTAATTATTTATACATTTTTATTTTGAGTCTATATATTTAATCTTCAGTTAATTAAAATATGTGTTTCTTACCTCTTCATGCAAAAAATATATATGTTATATTTGGACTTTTTAGAGAATCATTTTGATTTTATAGTTCTTTACGAATTTGTAAGTTTCATGTCTTTTTAAGATGATACAACAGGCTTTAACTTATTTACGACTGAGATATAGTTATTATTATTGTTGTTTATCATTTTTCTTACAAATTTTTTTATTTTTACAAACAAAAGACCTGGAAATGTCATTTTCTTCTATTCAAATTCTAAGTGATTATTGAAGGCCGTTCCCTCTTTTCTAGACTTATATTACTATTACAATAAAGTAATAATACAAATTTAACATAAAAATTAATTAATTATATAGTAAAACAATATGTTATCGCGAATTTGCATAATATAAATTCATCAAGAGGAGTAAAGGCTTCCTTTATTTATTTTCTCATGCTAAGTTTATGACACAACATTTCTAATTAAAAATATAAGAATTTCGCCGACACCATTACACTCCTTAATGATTGACATAATTTTATATTAGTTGTAGAAATGGTGAAATTTATGGATTGATTGATAAGATAAATTTAGTTATTTAGACATAAATTGGTTAATATTTGATATAATCTTATTCGACTATGCTGAATATGTTATTATTATTGTTATTTGAAAAATAATTTAATTTGAAAGTTAAGTTGAAAAATGTATGAAAAGAGATCAAAATTAAAGAGGGTCAAAGTGAACTAAAAGAATATAGCCTTGGGGTCAGAACATATATAAGGAAACATCTGAGATAAGTTGGATAATAAAGATAATTATGAGGTTATAATAGCAAATAACTTAAAATTCGATATACTTCAGTAGAAAGCAAACTGTAGCCGATCTAAATTTGCTCCATCTTAAGCCGTCTACCTCGGCAGGGTAGCTGTTTGAACTTGTGTGCTACTCCGGCGACCGTGGGATACCCTCCGGTGAATTTCCGTCGAAATACAATATCGGCGATCTGCATTCACAGTGAGTCAATTCCTTCATTCCATTTCTATATGATGCAGTTTTGCTAGGGCAAACAAATAGCAGTTTATTTCTCTCTGATGCAGTTTTGCTAGGGAAAACAAATTGCTGTAGTTTTCTCGTCATGAATATATAATTCATAAATTTTGAATCGAATCTGTATGAACTGATAAATTGATCTTCAATAAGTTTTTTTCTGTTCTTTCAATTTTTAGCATGGTGTAGTAAAATTGATGAAGTTCGAAACAAAAGTGGGCATGAATTAGCAATTTCTGTTCAAGTTCTGCAAAGTTGAACAATTTTTTTTTTTGCCATTGAATTGGAGGATATGTGAGCATTCTATATGAATTGGGATCACCATTTTCAGGAGTATTCGGAGTACTTCTCTTAGCTCATTTTGTGATGGTAAATAAGTGTTGATAAAGTTCGAATATACAATTTATCGAAAGTTGATGTGGAGCTTCTGCTCATTTGGTGATGGTAATTAAGTGTTGATAAAGTCGAATAGACAATTTGTTGAAAGTTGATGTGAAACTTCTGCAATTTGTTATCATCTTGCTAGCTTGTTTCTGATGGATTAGAATTACACTCAGCGTAGTCCTGCTTAGCTGAACTTCTCATGATGAAAATACTTGAAGTTGAACCAATATGTACAATTTTGTAGTTAATGTTTGGTTCTGCAGTTTGGAACCACTGTTTTGTCCTTGAATTGGAGGCTGTCATGATCTTATATTTGATGAGTTATGCTCAATTGAAACAACCACTTCATTAGTACATCAAGCTTAGTCCAGTTTAGCTGAACTTGTCATGATATAAGGCAGAGTTTTGAGAAAGTTTTGTTCGAAGTATATAGAATTTTCTAATTATATATTAAGGCTGGTTTGAGCCCTTTTTGGATGTACTGTACTCTAATAGGAATCACTATTTCAGGAGTGTATCTTCTAGATTCTAAGAGAAATTCAATATGGGGGCTTCTGAAGAGAACAGCGCACTTTTCCCCATCTTTGTCTTGACTTTAATGGCTCTGCCATTAGTTCCTTACACTATAGTCAATTTATTTGGTGCTTTCAAGAAAAAGGCTGCCAAAATCAACTGCCAGTGTTCGGTCTGCGTTCGGTCGGGGAAGTATCACAAATCCATATTCAGACGGGCAAGTCTCTGCATACCGTAGTTTCTGGGTTTTAATATTTAAGTGAAATTCTGAAATTGGATTTATTTATTTATTTATTTATTTTTCTTCCGATTCAGATTTCAAACTTCTCAACATACAGTAATCTGACCCTTGTACTGCTGTGGATCGTTATGGCTGTTCTAGTTTATTATATCAAGCATATCAGCACTGAGGTAATTGCTGTTTATCTGGTTCTTCTTCTTAAACTTGATAGCCATATCTTTGTTGGTCATGCAAGCATGTGACAACCTTTTCCCAAAACTCCTTAAGTTGAAAAAAATGATACTATGGTAGTAATAGTTGCAGAAAGTGTGATATGTTTTTTTGCCAAATTTATCAGCCCAATTTAGGTGTTCTTGTGCTTTTAAGCCTTCTGTGGATAGGATTTAATTTGGTTTTATTTTATTAGATAATGTTGGCATGTTGTTGAATCTAGTGCTGTCTTCAATAGTACAACACTTGTGTTATTTAAACGTTTTAGTGTTTGTATCTGTTGGTCATATTTGGTAAGTCTTCGAGTTCACATATCATAAATGCTATACTTACACAAGCAATGAGGTTTTCTTTTGCTGATGTCAAATTCTCATGGTGACATATATATATATATATAGATATATATATATGGATAAGTTCAAGTTCCATTGGTCTTAAGAACACATTATTATAAGCACCATCTTTATCAACCTTCACACTGCCCTCTAGGATTTCCCTTTGTGCTAGTTTAAACATTCTATTCTGTAGGTCCAAATATTTGAGCCATTCAGTATTCTTGGACTGGAACATGGAGCTTCAGACTCTGAAATAAAGAAGGCATATCGGAGACTTTCCATTCAGTATCATCCCGATAAAAATCCAGATCCAGGTTGAACACAGAGCTATCATGTGTTCACATGTAGTTATTACTGTATCGAGCTATATTTGCAGCCACTTGGCCATGACTGTTCATCTCTTCTATTGCAGAGGCACATTCATACTTTGTTGAATTCATCTCAAAGGCTTATCAGGCTCTGACAGATCCGATATCTAGGGAAAATTTTGAAAAATATGGCCATCCTGATGGACGGCAGGTAATTCACTTCTATCATCGTCCCGTCTGCCGTGGATGTGGGGATAGGAGGACATGGAAATGTCAACATTGAATTATTCTGCTTTTTGTACGAGACATGATCATTTCATTTGTGAGGAATCTACTCATTTTTAATGAATCTCTTTTTCTCTTTTTGTGTTTCCTGCAGGGGCTTCAAATGGGCATTGCCCTCCCTCAGTTCCTTCTAAACATTGATGGAGCATCCGAAGGAATACTGTTGCTTGGAATTGTTGGAGTCTGTATAATTCTGCCCTTGACAATTTCTGTTGTATACTTGTCTAGGTCGTCAAAGTATACTGGAAACTATGTCATGCACTCGACATTAGCCGCCTATTACCACTTAATGAAACCTTCTTTAGCTCCAAGGTACGTGAGAGAAATACTCTATTTTCTTAGTCTGTTAGGCTTTCTACTTAATTATATACACATCTAAGTTTGTAGATTGCTTCATCGTATTGAAAAATCACATTTGCTCGCTGAAATGTTGTCGAAATGCAATAGTACCATAGCTATGTTTTGATTTCTAGTTTATCTTCTTGAACCAAATAGTTCTCTCTCATGTTCCACTATGCGGTAGTCATTGCTTTCGCGGATGCTGTTGCTTTTATTTAGTCTCTTGTAATGTTGCTTCAATGATGCAGCAAGGTCATGGATGTTTTCATTAAGGCATCTGAATTCATGGATATTCCTGTTCGTCGCTCTGATGAAGAACCTCTGCAGAGACTGTTTGTCTTGGTTAGAAGTGAGCTAAATCTGGATCTTAAGAATATTCGGCAAGAACAGGCTAAGTTTTGGAAGCAGCATCCTGCTTTAGTAAAGGTATGCGGTCTCTCTTCTTTTTTCAAGGTCAAAAAGCCCTGCACAATTGTCCTTTTTTATTTTAAAAAACAGGATATAGCTAGAATTACTTCTCTGCTTGCAGACTGAATTGTTGCTTCAAGCCCAATTGACACGTGAGACGGCAGCCTTGTCTCCAACTTTACAGCGTGATTTCAGACGCGTGCTTGAACTCGCACCTCGGCTTCTGGAAGAATTGATGAAGGTATCACCATTCTTTTCTGTTTCTAGTCTTATTACTACTGTTAATGCTGGTTTTCTTTTTGATAAGGTTAGGTAGTGCTGCTTTTCATTTACTGCTTGCATGGTATAGGCGGTAACTGTCATTAGAAAAGCAAAATTTTCACTAACAAATTGGGAAATATACATAAGATGACGAGCCCTTTTAGAAAGGGTTAAAGGGGAATACCATTATGTTAGTATCTTCAGGATGGCTATTGATCTAAATGTTCATGGTATAACTGACAGATCCTACCAAAAGAAAAGGTTTGTGGTATTAACTAGTTAGCAAAGACGCATATATATATATATATATGCATCTCTATCACAGGGGAGAAGGTTTGTGCGAGTTCTAACTAACTCCATTGAGGTTTTTTCTCTTGGGGCATCTGGCATTACTTTCTTGACATGTAGGAGCAGTAGGAATGAGTTGGTAACCAGATCACCGTCATTTCTTCCTCGGATTGGGTTTTAATGCATTTTGTTTCAGCTGCAGGATTGCAGAAAATGAAAAATTAATTTGATAAACATATACAATTGTAAAGAAATAACTGGAATATATCTCTATACAATATCAATGGTCTTTTATAGAAATATCTTGTGACATAGTATAAACAGAAGAAATTGGTTTGACTAGAAAGAAAAAAAAACTAAAAAGATAGCTACTGGATTTCATACCAAGGTATATGATCTTAAATAAGCTTCCTATGTGATATAATTAACTATATATTTCACAGAAGTATCTATTATGATAGACCAAATTTATGAATTAATCCAAAAGTTTTGTTTCTCACTGGAAATTAAGAAGTTTGTAATTAACCTACAGATCTCTATATAAATCCACTGATTCAATGGTGTTATCAAAGTATCTCTATTAACAAGAATAATGCTTAGATTTCATGTTTGGTAATATAAAAAAAATTATAGAAGTTTCAATAACCCCTATGTATAAAATGGGTCAAACCCCTTTTTTTAATTAAAATAAGATCCCATCCCGCCTAAGCATGGGCATGTTGGATTTGACCTGTTTTTTTCTCAACTCATTTTCATCTTGCTCATTTGCCACCACTGATATAATACTAAATCAGATGCTAATTCTAATATCTAAGTCCCGTCCTGAATTAAATTGGATAGAACTTCAACCATGTGAATTTTCATTTCTTCAGCATCACTTGTAAAAAACATTCACCTGTTCAACATCATATAATGGACTTGTACTTATGGATAATTGGACATATTCTTGAAGCCCTTCCACATTTGGTAACATCTACACTGCAGTTTAGGATCAATTTGATTCATTTCAGTATTCTCTAATTACTGTATGAAGTAACCATAATAAATCAACAAATATCTGGAGTATAATTAACTACAAAATAAAATAACACATATAGTAAGAAATAGGAGAAAGAAGACAGAGCGAGGGAAAGGAGAATAATGTACCACTATGTCAAAAAAAAGTAGGCATATCCTAAAAGTGTGAAGATATGGTTATACATTGTGTCTAGGAAATGAAGTAACACACAAGTAATGTCCAGTAAATGGTTTAAACAGTGGCTTGCTGTTGGATTGTTCAGAGACTTCCTAATTGATTATGTTTTTCTTTTAGCTGTGCATGGGAGAGAGGAGGGGCAGTGACATTATATAACCTAGGGATAAGACTGTTCAGCTTTTCATTCTTCTTGTGCTCTGTTCTTTTAATCTGTATATCAAGTCCATATGTCATGTTTTTTTTTGGTTGCTTAACGTAATATGAGTTGCTATGGTAATGGAGTTTTTCTTGTTGCATGCAGATGGCTATTATTCCACGCCCTCCGGTGGGGCATGGATGGCTAAGACCTGCAATAGGAGTGGTGGAACTGTCTCAGAGTGTTGTTCAGGTCAGGTTTTCTGGAGAGCCAGTACCCTTCTGAAAGATCATCACTAGTTTCTGCATCTATTATGTGCAACTGTGCTTATCCCGTCTTATCAACATATTTCTTATCATTTTATTCTCTTTTTCCTATTCCAGCGGAATGCAAGAAAGAGTAACTTAATTTCGTGATAACTTGTTGAATATCATCTTCTGTACCTTAAACATCATTTTGACTGCGATGATCCTCTGTCGGCTCTACATTTGTATCTGCTTAAAGTATTCGATCATATTATCTGAAGACATAATCGTGGATACATATTCATATGGGCATCACTACTTATTCTTGTTTTGTTTCAACTATTGTTGAGATTCATGCATTAAGATAATAAGATGAATTTTTGTGAGCATTTTTTTTCTCGGTTTTGATTTTTATGCACAAAATTTGGACTTCCAACAGTTATTTGTTTGGAAGTTGGAGGCTGTTTCCATCCCTTTTATAAGGTTTAGGATCTAGAAAGTCCAATATACTACTCAAATTCATTTACGCACATTACCGGTATAATTGGTTTTCTTTCCTACTCTCATTTCTAACGCATTTTACTGTTAACGATTCAGGCAGTACCTCTCAGCGCAAGGAAAGCAGCAGGTGGATCCAGTGAAGGGTATGCATCATTTTTGCAGCTGCCACACTTTAGTGAGGCTGTTGTCAAAAAGATTGCGAGAAAGGTTGCAATTATTCCTTTTCATCTCTTCCTCAAAACTTTCTAAACACAGCCTCTTACTGAATGTTGGAATGGAGATTGTTGTTAATTATCTGTCTTGGTGCGTTCAATACGTCATCAGTCAGCAGCTTGCTTTTGTATCTCTGATTGGTTCCTTGGTGGTGTTCCGGAAGTTTTTGCCTACTTGTGGTTTTGAATTTTAGTTTAATTCAATAGTTAGAGAAAATTGTCCATAGAAATTATACTTGATCATCCAAAAAAAAAAGAAGGAAATTGTCCCTATAACAATCACATATTCTGATGTTGATATCAGCAAGGTCGTACTATCCTTGTAATCCCCTGCTCAAAATGAGGTGCTGAGTAGAGACAAGCCAAGTTATGTTAAGATTAAAAAAGAAAAAACAGCAGACTTTGAGTGTGCGAGATGTTATTTAACTTGATTTTCCATGGAAGATGCTTTGCTTGTTTTTTGTGGCAAGTGGTCTTTCATTAATTTTGAGTTTACCATTACACTTTTAGCATGTTACAAATTTATGCTTTCAATAGTTGAAGTTTGACACTTGCTTTGAGTGCGTCACAGTGGCCTACGATGAATGCTTTCACTGTGAAGTCTAATGACATCTTTAATCAGTTTCTTCTTTCTTATTTCCTTCTGCAAAATCTGAGAATTGGTGTGAACTTGATTCACATTTATGGAACAATGAAAAATCATAATTTTATAAGGTCTTTTGGGATTACCTTGGGATATTTTCCTTTAATGGTGTATTTCTCTTGTATTCATAAGAATACCGTGGACTGTCCTAATTAAAGGAATCAACATGTACATTGGTTGTGCAGTTTTCAGGTTAATTTATCCCGGAGTGTTAACTTTCCGTGTTTTTCCTATTCTTACTGATGCAACTTCTTTCTTTACCTGTGATGTAAAATGATGTGGCAGCTTGCTTCTTTTTTTCTTTTTTTGCCGTTCATGTGACAGCATGTGTATTGATTAATAAGTATTAGCATGGCTTTGCCGATTGAAGTCTTCTGTCTTGAATATCCTTAATGCTTTCTTCTATGTACAGAAAGTTCGTACATTTCAAGACTTCCGCGACATGACACCGGATGAACGCGCAGATCTGCTGACTCAAGTTGCTGGGTTCTCCAATGGTGAATCCCATGATGTGGAGATGGTTCTTGAAATGATGCCTTCAGTGACAATTGATATCACATGTGAGACAGAAGGTGAAGAGGGAATTCAAGAGGGTGACATCGTTACCATGCATGCTTGGGTTACTCTTAAGCGTGGTAGTGGCTTGATACGCGCCCTTCCACATTGTCCATACTTTCCTTTCGACAAAGAGGAGAATTTCTGGCTGATGCTTGCGGACTCCTTTTCCAATGATGTGTGGCTCTCACAGAAGGTTAGCTTCATGGATGAAGCTACAGCAATAATTGCTGTATCGAAAACGATTCAGGAGTCAAAGGAAGGGTCTGGTGCAAGTGCAAGGGAAATAAATGTTGCCGTTAAAGAAGCAATTGAGAAAGTGAAAAATGGTTCAAGACTGGTAATGGGGAAGTTCCAAGCTCCAGCTGAGGGGAACTACAACTTGAGCTCTTTCTGCTTATGTGACTCTTGGATTGGTTGTGATGCAAAGTCAAATATAAAGTTAAAGGTTATGAAACGCAGCAGAGCTGGAACCAGAGGTGGTTTCGCAGCAGATGAGACTCCTGCCATGGAGGATGGAATTGAGGAGGACGAGGAAGAAGAAGAAGACGACTACGATGATTATGAAAGTGAATACAGCGAAGATGAAGAAGATACAAAAGAAACAAAGAGTAAAGGAGCTGTGGCCAATGGCTCGGCCCATAACAAGGGCAATAGTTCAAGCTCTGATGAATCTGGTTCAGAAGCCGACTAACTTCCTTTCTTGGTTAGTTGTTTGTTCTCCTAATTTCCCCGTTTACATAATGCTCCAACTTTCGGGGGAGAAGAGAAGACGAAACCTGCAAGAAAACATCCTCTCACTCCAAATGTTTGGGGAGCTGGGGTGGACGAGAGCAGGTAAGAAGAGTATCGAATAGTTCTTTTTTTTTTTTTGGTTTTTGTTTTGTTATATGACTATGTCTCAGGCAATTCACTTTGGACTATCGCTCGACAGTTGATATACTTAGAACTGCTAGTACTGTAATTTAACATGAATAAACCATTTCATAGCAGAATATTCTTTAGAGCTTAAATTAATCCCTTTTTTGTCCGACTATAGATGGTTCTTGTCGCTTTAATTATTCATGTTTGCTATCTTTGTACCTCAAATTCTTCATCTCCTCCCTAAAACAGTTGTCATCAGAGCTTTGCTATACCATTTGTGTCACCTCGGGACCTCACCTCCCTTCGTTTTTCAGTGTCTTAGGCGCAGCTCTTTTTGTCAGAGAAGAGTCCAATTGCAAACTTGTGCAATCCTATCCTACTGTTGCTTCTATTGCGATAAGGAATCGTGTGATTCTTTCTATCCCCTGCCTCAATCACAAATGACTGACCTTGTAATCTATGGTTGAGTGATGACAATGTCATGCCTTGTAGTTGCAGTTAACTTTAAGCGCATCTGAGCTATTCATAATCGTCAATTTGCAGGCTTGCATTTAATAGTCAAACAATTCGTTTTTTCGCTTATTATCACACTCTTCAATCATTTGTTTATATAGTGTGTGTCGGGAGCAGAGGCTGTCAAAGATGTACTTGCATTTCCTTTTCTTTTTTTGGGCCAATGTTATGCCTTCTAGTTGCATTCACTTTAAGAGATTGGGCTAAAGATGTAATTGCTTTTCCTTTTTTCGTCGAGATTGTGTTGGTGTTGAGTGTACCACCTCAATGAAATTGGCTGGGTATATATCGTGTGAAAAAAAGAAAGGAAATATCAGAAGGCTCTTTTAATTGATTTAGCCAAAAAAACGGCTACCAAAACTTTATTTTTGCCCAGAAAGTCAATAGACAGCAAATAAGATTGCATTTCCAGAACCTAAGTATGTTTGTTCAATGGGTTCAACTCTTCCAACTGTTTTGACACAATCAAGCTAAAAGAGAACATACCATCAAGACCTTGCAGAAGTTAATTGAGTTTATTTTAAAGGGAAGTCCCATGTACAAGCATCCCGCGTTACTAGGGTTTAGGCCCGAGGAGTATAATGTAATGTAGACAATCTACTTTAATGCAAGCATCAGTCACTATTTTCACGACTCAAACCTGTAACTTGTAATCTATAGGTCGCACCCAAACAATTTTAATTGAGTCTATTTTAAATTGAACTTAGTTTATTTCAGCGTAAAAATGAAGTTTCACAATTTTTATTACGGTAAATAATTTCATTAATAATGGGAAGATCTCCTGTATACGAGTAGTATATCAAAAAGTCGAGAATCTACAACATAATATGATTCTCTATTTAATCTCAGACCTACATTCAACAAAAGTCTAGCCAAATGAAAATGAAAGACGTAGATCTATAAAGTCGCTGCCTCGCGGAGCGATATATGGTTCCTTTATTTATTTCTTCTTTTTGCAATTTAATTTGTCAATAACTTGACACCAAAAAAATATAATCTATTTCACCAACTGATCAGTATCCCTTACAATTTCCATTGAAGGAAGCACAACTGCAGCTACTGGCCTGTCTTCAAATCCACCACCTTGATCTATTACCAGTCTAAGTCCTTCAATATGTAATTTCGCATGGTGGCCACTGACGATAATCGTCGGAGTTTTCTTCAGTTCCTAACGACAAAACAATGCAAACAACAATCAATTTTAGTTTGAGAATCGGTTTGCATCTTCTTTGGATGAATAGAGCGAAACTATATTTGCTCACTCTCCAGAAATGTTGATGCGTCAGTATTGGATACTTGTGACATTTTTGAAGAGTCTGAGCAACATAAACTAGCGGTCACATTGAGAATTTTGTAAATGAAAGGCTAAAGAGAAGGGACCTGAGGGATTTCCCATACGTCCTTCCTTCCACTAAGAGCTTCGACCTTAGGAATCCTCGTGTCCTTTGCTTTCAGGGTTTTAATCTGCTGTTCAACAGGTTTGTTTTTCTCCAGGCCAGCGTGAACAGCGATTAGTTTGCACCTTTTAATTCCTTCCTCGGTTTTTATGGAAACATCGTCCTAGAAAGAAAAAGAACGAAATGAACTTTTTAAATCTCGAATCCAGTTAGTGTTGCGTGTTGGCTATGAAATGACATGATCAATGAACACTCTTGAGTTCATTTATAAAGCATCAAATCAAACTTGAAACATCTTTTCTAAATAAGCAATCTACTTAAAGTGCTCGTGGAAAGGTGAAGCGATGAAGCAAAGGAAGAAAAAAACAGTTGAAAACGAAAGAATGGTCAAGGCAAAAGAGCTTTACCTCTTCGTGAATCCAAACCAAATTGGCAAGGAACTTCTTGTGCTCATCAGGAACTGCCTTCATAAGATCTGTAAAGAGAAATCGTACTGTTAACAAAAGGAGTATTATGTGATTATGTTATATCACAATAGGCAGAATTAAGCATTCTCCTAGTTTTTTTCCGGTGAACTATAGGATGGATTATTAGCAATCAAGTTCTCCGGATGTCTACCCAACGCGATATGAAAAAAGGGACAATTTTGAGCATGATAGGAAGGAACAACGCCTATATTAGATGAGCATTCCTACTTAACAGTAGCTGCATGTTACGCTACACTCCTATTTTCGAATGGGAGGAAAACAGAAACATCACCAAGCATTTCTGTATGATATGAACTACTATAGAACACATTACACTGATAAACAAGAGAAACCAGACAACTTGAACTAAAAATTGAGTGATCACCACCCAAATCAGAGTAGGCGATCCAACAAGGATTGATACAGATAATCCGCTGATACAGAATTGGGATAGCACATTATGATAGTCAATCAGTCTATAACATATGCTGCAATCCCAAATTAGATAGAGTCAGTCATATTGGTACGTACAGATAATCCGCTGATACAGAATTGGGATAGCACATTATGATACTCAATCAATCAATAACATATGCTGCAATCCCAAATTAGATAGATGCAATCCCAATGCATATGGAAGTGTACATAGAATATGGCAACAATCTTAGGTTATCTTTTTTCTCATTTATAATCTATTTGTATTACTTGCACCCTTGTTGGAGATCTTGCCCAATCTCATATCCTTCTTAATACTTGCATTTTGCAACATTCATTTTGTAGATATGGTGGGTCATAGAAACCCAACGTTCCATTTATATTACTATCTTCACAAGCGTTCTATAGACATTGCCTTTCACTTTGTTAGTTCATCTTCCAATCACATAACACTTCCATAAAACTATTCCATTTCAACCATCCAATTTTAGTTCAACGTGTTACATCTTCGTCTATCATGTCATTCTCCTGGAAGATTGAGCTTAGATTTTTTAATTGTCTTCATTTATGCACAACAATCCTGTCTGATCTCACCTCACCTTCGTTCTTCTTGTGGAGCTAAAATTACGCATATTTCTTCTTGGTTCTACTTATTTTAAAACTTACTCTTTTTCTTATTTTGACACATCCTAAAACCCTTACTCTTTGTCTTACTTCGACTTATCCTAAAATCCTTACTCTTTACAGTACTTCTAAGTAGTTCCAACTTCTGAACGACTCTTTTGTTACATTTCTCAATTAATACAATGTCATTTACAAGTAGCATGTATCATGGGACATCGTCCTGCATACTATTGGTACTACCCCATCCATAAGTAGAGTAAACAAGTACTATGTAGTTAGGAACCATAATATGAGGATCCATAAGTAGAGTAAACAAGTACCATTTAATTAGGACTTAGGAACCATAATAGAAGGAGGAGAGCGGGGGGTGGGGGGGGGGGGGGATTGTGCAAGCACCGGTACAAAAGCTCAAGTTACAATCAGCTAAAAGTGAATGATCGAAGATCACTATCATTACATGAAATAGTCATCAAATGAAACACTTCCAATACACAATAGTACTTAATTTTCAATTCTTCCTTGTCCATCATAGAACTAGCAACCCATTCAAAAGACAAAATCCAAAACACCCAAAGAAAAGGAGAGGAAAATATAAAGAACCATACCAGCAGAACCATGAGGAACACTATAAGACTCAAAAGTAGGACCAGCATCATAATAGATCTTTTATAGTAATACCCTTTACAGCGTCAAATTTAACAGTATGATTCTCAGCCCATCTCCTCCCTAGCATATGCATATTTTCAAAGCCTTCACCTTCATACCACCCTTCTCTTCCCTCATTCATCTCAAACTCTTTCCATGTCTCTGAAAATGCAGAGGCTAGGAAGGACACCCAAGAATGCCCCAAAAGTAAGATCATGATTCCCACAAAGAAAAACACGGGACTGTTTTTCTTTGCCTTACTTTCACCAGTCCTAAAACCCTCATTCTCTAGATTTCTTATCAATAATTCCAACTTTTGGAGCACTCCCATGGTTAGATTTAATAAGTTAATACAATATCACATGCAAACAACATGTACATTGGAACCTCATCAGCATACTGTTTACTACACCGGTTCCATAAGTTCATTTATTGAATTTAGGAAGCCATTATACCAGGAAAAAATTACACTGTGCATCACGTCCATGACAAAAAACAAGCTAGTGTTAATGGAATCACTCCGAAGCACCAATACAAATGCTCAACTTACCATCAGCTAAAAAAGGATGATACAAAATCACCATCATTATAAACCATACTCAGAACTATAACAGGAGTCCAAAATTCACCATCTGCTAGGAAGGAAAAAACACAAATGATCCTAATTTTCAAACTCTTTTTTGTCCATGACAGAACTAGCAACCCATTCAATAGACAAAAGGCAAAACACCCAAAAAATATAAAAGGAAAGGAAATTAAGGAATCATACCAGCAGAACCATGAGGAACACCATAAGACTCAAAAGTAGGAGCAGCATCATAAATAGATCCTTTATAGTCAATACCCTTTATAGCATTAAACTTAACAGTATGATTTCCAGCCCATCTCCTCCCTTGCAAATGCATATTCTCAAAGCCTTCACCTTTATACCACCCTTCTCTTTCCTCATTCATCTCATACTCTTTCCATGTCTCAGAAAATTCAGACCCATCAGGTGGAGTAGGAAGTACACCCAAGAATGCCCCAAAAGCAAAATCATGATTCCCACAAAGGAACACATGGGTCTGTTTAGGGTACTTACAGGGCAAAGAAATGAAAAAGTCTATAACTTTACTAGTATCTGGACCTCTGTCACAGTAATCACCCAAGAAAATGATAAGGGCAGTCTCAAAATCAGATGGCTCAATGCAAGATTCAAGATTTGACCACAGATTTTGAAGCTTGGTTATGTAACCATGGATATCACCTATACAACAGACCACCCTGGGTTTTGTGGGGGTTGGATTATTGTCCTCCATTGTTTTGATGTTTTTGTATTAGAAGAGTGTATTGATGTTGTTGATGGAGTAAAAATTGGGAGGTCAGAGATGTTTGCTTTATTTTTTCTCTGATGAACTTGCATTTAGCATATGCTTTTTTCAAGAAAATGACAAAAATGGTATACTCTAGTTTATTAGGTTATTTTTATTTATTAGAGTGTTTTTGAAAATTGAATACTATTAATTTTTTGTTGTTATAATATGAATATAATTAAAAATAATAATTATTTTTTTGTCTTGAATTTTCAAGGTAATATTTATTTTGAGGTAATTTTTTTTATTAAAAGCAATATTTACTTTGAAATGATTGAAATACTGTATTTTTAACAATAGATTTAAAATAGTCCCTTAGGTATTGAGCAATTTTGCTCTTTTAAGTTTATAAAAATGAGCATTCTTATTCTTTAAATTTGTTAAAAAGGGAGCATTTTTTTTTATCTCACTAAAATATATATCAAATTTTGATAATTTAACTAAAATCAGAAATAGGAAAAATTTCTTGAAACCGAAACTTAATAGATGAAAAATAATAAAAATTACAGCTCAAAAAATTATATCATACTCTTGAAATTAATAAAAAATAATATAAATCGCAAAAATTATATTTATACATGCGAGTTTCGATTAAATATTATATTTTTAAAAAGACACGTCTGCATCCATTTGGATTATGGGAAGGTGTAATGAATTTTTTCCATACGAGACGAAATTTTGGGAAGCAAAATTTTACAATCTCGCATGTATTATTATCTGTCTAAATTTTGATCAACAACGTTATTAGATATTTATGTTAGTAGGTAATAGAAGCCTAATAGAATAGATAGTAGACATTGTTGTTATAGAAAAAAAAGTGCCTCAACAAATGAGGAGGTAATAACCATTTTAAATTTGAGAGTGTACATCTAGATATCTCAACTGATAATTACATATTATAACTTATCCCTACTACAGAGGCGGATTCTTGATTTAAACTCTATATGTTCAATTTTAAGATCATTAGTGTTGAGCTCATTATATTTTTAAAGTTATGAGTTCATATCTACTATTTATTATAATTTTAGTAAATTTTTATGCATAAATTTATGCTCCGAGTCAAAAGTTATGGATTCAATTGAATTCCTAGTTATAATGCTACATATAGCTTCGATGAGAAATCTTAGTAACTCTATTGGTTGGTTACTTGAACTTTCACCTTATTGGTGAGAGTTCGACTCCTTACCTTGTAATCTCCTCTCCCATTTCTCCTACTCGCATCCTCAATCTTTTTTTTTTATTTAAAAAAAGCACAAGCCTCTTGCCTACGGTGTCTCCTAGATATCAGACACTGACATGACCAATAAATATTAAAGATGTCGAGATGATCATTTTATAAATTAAAATACTATTCAACTAATATGTTGAAGATACGTTGAGATGTCTATATATGTATAATCAAAATTAAAATATTTATATAAATTATGATCAAACTTAAATATCTATTTATATATTATACCCATCAAAATCAGTGCTATTTTGAAGCTTCCACAATCCATTAACCTGTGCCACCAGAAACCACAAGTAGAAGTGCACTTGGGGCTTCACTTTACATGTTTGGACTAACTTGGCAATATATTTAAATAGGGCGAGGATTGTTCAAGTTTATGGAGATTAAAATTTTTATTTATAGCCAATGTAGGATATTCATGGCTTATTTATTTTCATTAAGATTAAAATGTATGAATTTAAATGCATATTGGAATGATCAAAATATTGCATTTAGATCTAAACACTGAATGATTAAGACCGTTTATTTTTCAATATTTAAATGTGCATACTTTATTTATTTTGTAAATATATGAAATATACAATTCAAATATAACAATAATTAAATATTAAAAAGATGTCAATTTAATAAAATAAATTTATTATCTGTAAATAAGAAAATATTTAATGATGGAAATAATTTATAGTGGTGGTCGTGGTAATGATTGATATTAGTGGCTAGTAACTGTGGTGGTGGTAGTTATTAGTAATTGTGGTTGTGATAGTTGTGATGATGAAGGTGATTGGTGTTGTAGTGACTGACGTAATGATGACGGTTGATAGTGGTGGTTGTGATGGTGAAGTTGGTTGATGTTAGTAATTGGCGGTGTTGATGGTGGCGACTGAAGAATGTGCGGTGGTTGATGATGTGTTGGTGGTAGTTGACGGTGATGTTAGTTGTAATGGTGAAGGTGGTTGGTAGTAGGAATTGATCGTAGTGGTGCTAGTGAGTGATAGTGATGGTTAAGCTGGCGGTAGCGGTGATAATGGTAGTGGTGGTATTGGATATAATTCAATGATGGAGGTGACATGTGTGGTAATGGCTGACAGTAGTGGTTGATAGTTGTGGTGTTGCTAGTGGTTGTTGCGATGATAAGGGTGGTTGACGACGGTAATGATAGTTGACAAGGTGGCAGAGGTGCTGGTGGTGATTGTGACGACTAAAGTGGTTAATGGCGGTGGCTGGTGGTTATGGACAAAGTGGTGGTGAAAATTATCCACACAAACATACTTTATAATAATATTAAGACTTTGTTCCAGATCATAATGATTATAACCTATTCAAACTAAATAAATGCTTAGATCTTAATGAAAATAAATACACATAATGACCTAAAATCTGAATCATTCAGACGTAAACCTCTATTAGTGCAAACAAATCAGGCCTCAATATCTCTTGATGCTCAGAGCTGGACATGGTGCATGCAATTTAATATGGAAGCCCAACATCGGTAAACCATGAATTGATATGAGTCTATATCTGATATTATATATACTAAAAAATGAATCTAAGATCTAACTCAATGTTAGAGTAGATTAGAACTCCACATTGGTAATTTTCTGACAGGTGGTGTGCTTATATGAACTTGAGCAATCCTCCCCTAATGAATTAACTTTTGGAGTTGAGTTAAGTCCAAATACCTTATTTTTACATGTTTAAGGCTAGACAATTAAATGACATTTGCATATATTCTACGTATCTTTAATTTAAGATCACAAAATTAAAAAATTTCTTCGTCGCAATATATTTCCATCTCAAGATAGGATAAGCAAGAAGGGGAACAAAGGACAAATTTTAAAAATAATTCCTTAGTCTATTTAAACCTCAAAAGGTTTTTTTTCTTCCAATGATGACGACACAAGATTACCATACTTCAACGATCTTCACTAGATTTTCTTCTCAATTAAAAGAAAAGGAAGGGCGAAAAATTATTTTCTCTATTTAATTCCATCATTTATTTGTTTTGTCAAAACCAAACAAAGATGAATTAAACACGTGAGATATAGGAAGGAAAAAAACGGGTTTGATTCTTTTTTATGAGTTTAAACACGTGAAAATTCTTTTTAATATTGCGTGTGTGCATTGAGAATTGTAAATCAGAATCTTTATCTGCTTACGCTTCACTTAACCTTAAAAGCTCTCGTTCATAAGATAAAGATGGTCCACGACCATATTACTCGTTTGAGGTATATATCAATAAAAGTACTCTTTAAACATTTTCTATATTAGTTTAATCTAGATTTGTATAGTAATTTATAGTCACAATATTCAGATTTGAAAACTAGTCTCTCAAAAACCATGTAGTAATTTCTATGACCAAACTGGTGCTATTTTGAAGCATCAAACCTATAAGTTTGGGACCAACAAGTATGCCACAAAAGAGTCATTATATTTATGACAAAAAAAATTTCATGCTCTTGTACTCTGGATCACTGGCTAGCAAATTCACCCGAAAGCCGACTTGCACGGGCTATTTGATTATGTTATTCTTGAGTTCTCTCAAGGTTTCTTCAACTCGGGCAATGTCCGATTCAGCTAGCGCCTTCATCTCCTCCATGATAGGAGCCTCAGCTTCCATTTGATCAAGAACACAAGACTTGTCAAAACACTTCTTAGCCAAATCCAATTTTTGGTCCTGGATGGATTTCCTCTTCATCTTTGCTTCCTTCAAGCTTGCTTTCAACATGTGGATTTGGTTTCTGATGGTATCCATTGTAGATTGAAGCTTGTCGCTGTAGCCTTTGAGGGTGGAGTAGTGTTCGTTACCTTTAGTGAGATCATCGACGAGGACAAATTTCTTGGCGACCTTCTTGTAATAATGCTCTTTGTCGTCCTGGGCTCTCCGGTATGATGAGGAAAGCTGTGGGAGGTTAGCTTTGAGTTTCTCAAATTCGAATGCTCTCTCAATAGGTAAATCCGGTGATGCAATGTATATGGACAGTGCTTCATTTAGCATTGAACAGTTCTCTGGTTGAAGCAAGTCTTTAGAAGGCAGGGATAGTAATCTGTCAATCTCTTTTTTCGCTGTGGCAATCATTTCCGCTGATGGTGGAGTCTTTTGTGTCGCGAATGTCTTGTCGTCCACAGGAGCAGAAAAACCAAGATATTGAGCTTGTTTAATTTTTCCACTAACTCGAGCAAAAAACTCATCTAGATCATCTAATTCCACAGGGCAGTCAGTTTGCCTAACTGTACATTCTTCGCCTTCCTGAAAAGAAAAAGATGTCAAACTTAGATGGAGTAATCAAACTTAATGCCACGAGTAAGATGAGAACTTACATTTTCAGAAGCGGAGGATGAGCCGGAGATTGATGAATCATCAGTATAAATTTGCTCGGCAGCCTTACTCCCGTCTTCATCTGCAGGAGTTGTCCATGGTGGTACTGGCATTTGTATCTCAGAAGTTTTCATCTTCTGAAATGAAGAAACAACAGTAAAGTGAAGGTTAAGATTGGCTCAGATTCTATATATATGTGTTAGGATTTGGCTCTACTAGTGGAAATTTACAAATATGTACAAATATTATATTTTGAACCCACTAACTCTAATGGTTAGTGGCATCCCGAGCCCTTAAAAGTTCAAATACTGGATCCACCTCTGCTGTTTGTGAAGTGCGGGGGTGGGGGAGTTTTACCTTGCATACTGTTGTTGTAGATATCGGTTCAGCTGCCTCATGCGAGTTCCCTTGTTGTCTGGAGTCATCTTGCTGTAATGGAACACTATCCCCTAAAAGCAATTAAGGCAATACTAGATATCAAAATGCAGAAAACAAGAAACAGATAGAACATTGCAAGCTATCCGAAAATCTAATATAATGAGCCATTGCATTGGCAAGACTATGTTTCTGTGTCGGATCCTCAATCCTCTATCCCTATGAATTATACCAGCCAAATAGGTTAACATAACCTTCAGATGTCCTCTTCATCTTCTGACCAACTTCTTGCCTTTCAGATGGACCAAGAGGCATATGAACACGTAGTGAGATCTTCCTGAGGACATCAGTAGCAGTAGTAGTTTTGTCCCGATTGTTGATATAGGTTGACCACCAGGAATCAAAGAACTCAATAGAGCTCGGATTTACACTAAATGGAACAAATGAGAACTTCTTTACTAATTGGGAAAACATTGATTCATTGGCTGGTTGGTGGAAGGGGATAGCCTGTGTCATGCCAAACTGTCGAGCAAACTGATTCGGAGAATAATGTTCAACCTCGCATTTACACTTGGAAGATTCGTCCTGGACAATACAGTAAGGGACGTCTCGAGCAATAAGATAACTAGCCCAAATGTCTTTTAACTCTGGGCTATTGAGCTTTTG
Organism: Datura wrightii; assembly: GCA_035772735.1. Taxonomy (NCBI): domain Eukaryota; kingdom Viridiplantae; phylum Streptophyta; class Magnoliopsida; order Solanales; family Solanaceae; genus Datura; species Datura wrightii. The sequence continues at coordinate 199,141,943 of JASDFA010000018.1, read as the reverse complement.
GAAGAAAGGATCAAGTGACCTCTTGAACCATTCAGGGCCAAATTTCCTATCCAAAAATGGCGTGAATTGGCTGGCTGTTCGAGATGAGCATTTATTGAAGAAGAGAAAGTATTGGTTGAATGTTTTAGATCTCGAAAGACCGTCAGCCAAGGCGTGCCCGTAGGTGGGAGGATTACCATCAACAGAGATGAAAAGTTGATGTTCCGGAAAGTAAGCCCGTAGCCAGAGTTGCAAGATCCAGAATGGACCCCATGCAGAATCAAATTTGCCCATGACAATGTCTCTGCAGCCATGATACAAATTCGACAGGACAAAAGGCGCTAAAGCAAGCTTTCTACCCTTAGCAAGAGCAAGAGCCAGTTTTGTACATTGCTCAGTCATGATATTCGAAGAATTACAAAAGAAATATTTGCGGAGCCACATAACCAGAAAGGATATATGTTCTTCCTCTGTCACAGGCACTGCTCCCATTGACACGTCGAGAAACTTGCAGTAAGTTGAGCATTCTTTCACTTTTTGATACCTGGGAAAATCAGAAGCCAATTTAGTCTTCCTGAGAGGGACGCTAACGTCCTCGCCATGCGGCCTAAGTCCTGTCAAGGCAACAATATCTAATACTGTTGGCCCCATCATACCAAACCTGAAGTGAAACGAGTTTGTGGAGATCGACCAATAGCACAAGGCAGCAAAAAGAAGATTTTTGTCCATCTGGATATCACGTTTCGACAACTGAATGGCATCATATATACTAGCCGATTTCCACACCTCCCGTTTCTCCTTCTCCACTCTATCTACCCAATCAGTCCATGATCTACTTACATTAGGCCATGATCTCAGAGGCTTATCCTTGAACCAATCAGGTTCCGCCGAGTGTAGAAGTAACTTTTCTCCTTCAGCCAACGGGTAATGAGGAGACAGCTCCGGACTGAACACAATCTTAAAACAAGGGCCTAATATATAATTAGAGGGCGATCGAGGAATACAAACAAATATGTCATCAACGGTCAGCTTTCTTTTCAACTCTTGCATTTTCTCTGACTCGGAAACTTCAGTACTTACGCTTGCAACTTTATCTTCCGCCATTTCTAAGTTTTTCTCCACTCGACGAAGCTAAAACTGCAAAAGAAAAAAAAGAAAACAAACACTTAATTCAATCATCTGTTCACATAACTTGAATACCAACACTACATGCTTGTCTGAAAAAAATTTCGAAAAACAGAAATTGCAACAGTTATTTCCTAAAGTAGCTTTGTGACTTAATAAATTACCATACAATCTACATTAAACTGATATAGAAAATGTTAGTAGAAGTACTACTGCTTTTACAGAAATTTCATTATTATTCATATGCCAAATTGGCTCTTACACTATTCATTTATATAATCTTCAAGAATCTGAAACTCAGCAGCAAATAAATAGATTTCAGCCCAGTCCCAAGCTATTAGATTGTCCTACATTGAATGATGGCGAGTAATAGTCTGTCTTTTATGATCGAGGACAATACTCACCTCATGAGCAAGAGCTTTTTGGGTCGAGTTAAGCCTAAAATTCATTTTCTTAATTAACATGGTATTGGAATAGACAAGAGAACTTCAATTCTCACCATCGACACTCAATATCAAAAAGTATTTTCACGTGTTTAGGCTCATGAAAAAGAATCAAACCTACACGTGAGTGTGTGTGTTTTAAGTTATTTTGCTTCAACTTTCCACAAATGTTGCCGCACTCATGTCAGATAATTAAAAAATGCACTACTTTCGGAGGATCCAACACCCACACCCAACGGCATTTTTGAAGATATAATTAAGTAAATAAAAGTGTATTATCTCTATCAGATTAAACTCTTAGACGGGATAATTACAAAATTCCAACACATTTCCTCCCTGAAGAACCATAAAACTATTAAGGCTGATAACATTACAAAAAGGCAGCCCGGTGCACTAAAGCTCCCGCTATACACGGGTCCAGGGAAGGGCCGGACCACTACTAAGCAAAAGTTTCATGCAACAATAACAACATACCCAGTGTAATCTCCGGAGAAAATGATGAGACTGTTTCCAACAGAAGCTCGGCTCAGGTTACGCATATAAAACACAAGTACGAAAAGGAAATACAGTGATAAAGAAGCCATCCTGAAATTAATTATCATGCAAGATAAAGAAAACCATAGATTCAATTTGAGGTCCACCAAAACAATTAACTACATCTTGAAATTAACATAAAATTACTTCAACTTAAGTACAACATACATAATGTAAAACAAATATTAGAATAAAGAATTGAAGAAAACAACTTACCCAATTTGATTGAGTTAATAGATTTTCATAATTGAAATTTCTGGTTCTTGAAAAATTAGAACTTCTTTTACTGTCTATTCCAAAAGTGATTAAAGAGTTGTCACAAAGTAATATTAGAATTAAAACACAGGAAGATGACTGCTGGTTTACACGTGTCCACTAAATAGGATCAATTTGTAATTTCAGTGTGAAATAATATCTTTCCAAGTAGCATAAGTGAAATAATGTTAAAAAAATTATTTTAATTAATACTAAAAGAGAAATAAATATTAAAGTATTACTTTACTCATGATATTTTTTGTTAATTTAAATGTAAGTACAAACTCTATGATATAATCTTAGAGTTTTCACTTTTATATATAAAAATTGCTAGAATAATATTTATTACTTATATATTGTTATAAAAAAAATAATAAGAAATTACTTATTTTTCATAAAAAATATTTTTTCATGTGTCGAACATATCCTACATGTAACTCCGCTCCTAATTTTTCCTCTCCCTTCTTCATATTTTAGATTTTAAATATTAAAGCCCGCGTCTAAATTGCTATAAAGCTAATCTACAAAATGGAGTATCAAGAATTATGTACAAGAGAATATGAGAACGTCCTCTGGAGTCGATGAAATTGCACGTAACTTTCTTTTATCGATCTTGATTCGCGTATAAATTTCAAAACTATAAGCCTAGCTAAACCGGAGAGGATAAGTCAATACAGTTTAAAAGAAATCACTGAAAACACATCAATTTAAATCATGAATGGTGTAAAAAAGAATTTTATCTTTCCATAATTTGTTCTTCTTCCTTGAAAAAATGTCACATTTGTGATATGTCAATGTCTTTTTTTATTCTTACAGGTGTCACACTATTATGGAAAGATAATTTCTGTGAGGAGATAATCACACTATAATTTCCTTACAAAAGTCACAAGGCTCCAACAAAATTTGGCTACTTTTGGTCATGTAGATAAGAAATCACCAAGAAAATAAGTACAATTTACAAGTCATTATCATTTAAGTACACAAAAAAAAACATCTAGAAGTAGCCTTTCTCCAGTGGCAAGAAAATATAATACAATATCTTTTGCCAAATTTAGCCTATCCTCTTTTTGTCCTTTGACCACCAATTTTTAAAACCCTTGAAGAAGTAGGCCCCACTTCAACCATATAGTAAAAACATATTGCATAATGATGAAGTAGGCCCCACTAGCCAAACCATATAGTAAAATGTTCATATATCGTATACAAACAATATGATGATGATGAGGTGTCTCTATCTCAAAAGATGTCATCCCTTACCTCATCTTTCACTTAGTTCAATTGACCTAAAACTTGCACTTCCCAAATCTTTATATGGTCCAACTACTACTCCATCTTCTTCTAGATATCCACTAACTCCTCTTTTTCTGTTTCTATATCTATGATACCCTAACCCTATGACCCCACCAAATATCAAGATGGCCCCACATAATAACCCTACCCCAACCCAAAACCCTACCTCCATCTTATCTTTCCCTACACCTTCCCTCACTTTGAAAAACCCCATCTTTGATTCATCCCCTACCCCTACTAAACTTTGTATGGGGTAGTCTAGTATGTAGCAAAATCCAGATGTGTTACTGTACACCACACCCCAACATGTGCAATTTCCTTCACATGCACTTTGACATTCTTGAAAAGACACCATCTTTTGATAGTCCATTAACTCCTTGTTAGGCAACTCAACGCCATTTCTTGACAACCCCTTGTACTTCTTGTGATCATCATAGGCCCCGCAAAAGTTGTGAGAGTCCTGACTTTTCGGCGGGCCACACCCGCCGAAACTGTAATCTGTGCTGTTATCCAGGCAAGAGCAGTCCTTGCCTGGTCGACAGAGCCCGTACGGCCCGCAAGGGCTAGGCAATTCACATGTTTCCTTTATAGCTTGGTAGTCCAATACCCAACTTGACCCGTCCCAAAAATACCCTTTCAAATTCCCGTCCGGCTCAACCCGGATCCGACGGACACCGGATACGGGTTGATGAAAGCTGTTGAAAGATTCTACATCAACCGGGACTGACTCATTCTGGTACATACCAAAAAACCCATTTGACTTTAGTACAGCATAAATGGGTCCTTGAGCTTCAATAACATCAGCTTTAGCTTCTAATGCCTTATGCCTCCAATAGATCCGACCCGTACCCGTACCCGAACCCGGTTCATCCCTGACATACAACCCGAAAAAATCAGAGCCCAATCTCATGGAATAAAGCCCATTGGACGAAATCAAAGTCATGGCACTAGTGAAATTTTGATTTTCCACAAGGGTATCTGAGGGAAAATGAAAACTTTGCCATAAAACAGAAGGTGAAGTCACTCCACTATCAAGCTTCTGGACTTGCAAATTTGACGTATTCGAAAGCCAAACACGGTCTCCATCAGTGTGAGTTGACCAAAATACCCCTGAACGGGAATCCGACAGAACAAGGCTGCCATTGAAGAAGACCTCCGTCGTCGGGTCATCCCATCTAGCTAAACGGGTCAAATTAGCAACCCATATCGACACGGAAGATTTGACATGGATAACACCAAGAGTGAGTTGATCTTTCTCAACTCGGAGGAGACTCAGTGAATAATTACCAGTAGAATCACTAAGAAGAGGTTGAAAATTCGAAATATGGGGATCTGGGTTTGATTTAAATCCCTTGAAAAGCTCTTTGGGTGTTTCAGATTCAGCTTGAATCGAACAGAAAATCGTTAAAAAGATGGAAATAATGAAAAACTGAGTTAACTTCAACCGAGTCACTGAGTTAACTAGTTCCATGAAAAAGGAAAACTACTACTACGCATGAAGAAAATTTACAGAAAGGCTGCGTTTCTGTTTTGGTATAAAAGATATCGGCGGGCTTTAAATAAGAAGCAAAAAAGCTTATGGAATATTATATTGTGAAAGATCACCCAGATCTCGAAGAAACAATCAATATATAATAGTTTCATATATATATATATATAGAGAGAGAGAGCGCGCTTTTGAATGTTGAAAAATATATTTAAAGTATCATAATTTTTTGAGTTTAATATTTGAATTATTATATGTGTGAGTTTCCTATTTGAACTCTAACCAAATATTTATCCAAACACATCTAAACTTTCAGTTGTTCACTTTTTCTACCTAATATTTTAGGTAGGAAAAGTTAGCAATTGATAGTTGAGGTGTGTTTTGATAAATATTTGGTGATAGTTCACGTAGGTAAAGTAAGCACCTAATAGTTCGGGTAGGATACTCAAAAAATCTAAATACTTTAAGTGTGTTTTTGAACCTTTTTTTTTTGTCGGAGAGTTTTATTTTCACACCTAAAAGATCTTTATTTTTATATATAAGAGACTGAAAAGATTATTTTTTTTAAATCTAATTCGTGTCGAGGATCTATTAGAAATAGTCTCTCTGTCGTTGAGGTGAAGGAAAGGTCTGCGTAAAGTCTACCTTCCTGAGTCCACTTTGTGGAATTATACTGGGTATGTTATTGTTGTCGTCGTTGTATCTAATTTGTAAGGGACGAAGAGATCTTATTTCCTCTCGTAAGAATGAATAGGAAAATTAAGAGTTAATTTCTTGTATGGTCACTTCAACTAAGGATAGTTCACTCAGAACGTCACTTTTCTTTGTTTTATAACTCAAGAGTTACTCAACTATTTGTGTTTCACTCACAAAGTAACTCGGTAATTAGTGTTTTACTCACAAAATTACTCAACCGCATTTGCTAACCATCTATGTTAGCCAATCACCATAGTTTATCACAAGTACCTACTACAAATTTGGGCTAAAATGAAAAATTTTTGTCAAAAAAAATATTTATTTAATTGATTGAGTAACTTTGTGAGTGAAACACCAATAGTTAAGTGACTATGTGAGTAAAACACCAATAGTTGAGTTACTTTTGAGTGATAAAATAAAGAAGAGTGATTTTCTGAGTGAACTACCCTTAGTTGAGTGACCATTTGAAAAACTAACTTGGAGAATTAGTTTTGTAGGTCACTTACAATTTTTTTTTTAATTCTAGTTTTATGAATTTTCTATAAGAGAATTTTATTTTTACACCTCAAAAGATCTTCCTTTCTACGCATAAGAGATCTAAAAAGGTCATTTTTTCTATTTAATTTGTAAGTGACCAATAGATCTCATTTCCCTCCATAAAGAATGGATGGGGAGAGTTGATTTTGTAGGCCACTTACAATTTCTTTTTCTTAGTTTTACGACTTTTCTATAAGAGAACTTTATTTTTACACCTAAAAGATCTTCATTTCTACACATAAGAGATCTGAAAAGGTAAATAACCAATAGATCTCATTTCCCTCCATAAAGAATGGATGGGGAGAGTTGGTTTTGTAGGTCACTTACAATTTCTTTTTTAAGTTTTATGACTTTTCTCTAAGAGATCACCTAAAAGATCTTCATTTCTATACATAAAAGATCTGAAAATGTCATTTCACATAAAAGATCTTCAATTTTGTACCTAACAGATCTGAGAAGATCATTTTCTTCTATTCAATTTGTAAGTGTCAAGAGATCTCATTTCCTCAATTGACTGAGTTGGTGAACCAGAAATACAGACAACATAACTTCAACGTACAGATCAAAGTCATAAAAAATGTACCTTAGTCTTGTATTACCACCAATCGTCATTGAAGAATTGTGCAAACTGATAAACCCTAATGGTGGAGATAAGGTTAAATTTATATAGACCATGGCTTAATCTCGTACGTCCATCAAATAAGTAGTGTATGGATGTGATCTGTTCTTTAAATATTAAGTTTGGGCTTTACGTTAATGAGACTGTTAATAAAGGCCCAATACATAGAGAGCCCCTCTAACTAACCTCCAATTTTCATTTTGGCACTCTAACTGAATCTTATTCCATTTGAACTTTTTAACTTTAGTTTTATGTACTATTTAAACATAAAATACTAACTTTTATGCTTATGTTATTTTTATTTATACTCTTCAATTACAGATTTGCACCTTAATAATTGATGGACGCCTATTAGTTTTCATTTTAAAAAAAAATAGATAGACTTTGTCGATTTTTTTTAAAAAAATTTCTTTCTTTTATAGTTTTTGCCGAAAAATAACCGATGAAAGTATATCAATTTCTTTTAAGAAAAAATCATTGACAACCCAATGGAGTCAATCAACTTTTTTTCCGGGGGTTTTAGCGTTTTTTTGGTAGTGTTATTAGTGATGAACTAATTATTTGTTTTACGCGTACTCAAGATAGCTTGGTTCTTTTTACCCATATCTAGGTTAAATCTAGATGACATAAAGAAAAAATAAAGTGCGTCCCATTATTTAATTGGATTTTTTGTCCTTTTTGTATATTTACCAACACATGCTGAATAATTTACACTAGATAATATATTTTCTATTTAAATGGTATATGAGAAATAGAGTGAAAGAGTTAAAATAGAATAAAGTTGAGATGAAATGTCAAAATAAAAATTAAGGACAAATTAGAGGGGTTGTCTATGTATTTGACCAATATAAGAGTCTAACATTCTCCCGCTTAACCTACTGATCGCATAACACGAATATTTAATTATTATAAATATATTATATTTTGGATATTCATTTATATATACAGTCAATTGGATAAGACGTTAGATAAATTTGTAATCAGATAAGCTTGCAGTGGGATAAACTTGCAAGCAACTTCTTTTCTTCTATAAATAGAAAGTCAATCCAGTTCATTTGTATATCAATTTGAATAGAAATAAAAATCTCTCTCTCTCTCTCCAATTTCTTTAGCTATATCTCTTGTTGTCTTGGCATTTTATTATCATTTCATAACACATTATCAGCACGAGTCTCTGCTTGAATACTCACTTTAAAAATATCTGAGGTAAGAAAAATTAAATTTTATTTTCGAAAAATGTATTACTTAACTAGAGGAATGATATTCCTTTTGGTAATATTGTTTCTCTCAACATTCACAAAATAAAAATAAAGAGAATATCATTTCATGAGATAAAAGGTTAGTATTTTTTGATATTTATGTCTTTGCTAATAACTATATTGATTTTGTTTATGGATCTGAGAAACAACTTATTTATTTACTTGGCAATTCATGCCTCATATTTATTTAAGAAGAGCAAAATTGTGAATATATATTTGTCCCATATTAAATTATGAAACATATTCATCTAAACATATTGAAACATATTCATCTAGACATGAAACATATTCATCTAAACATGTCTTAATCATATTAAATTATGATAGCTTATAACCTTTTTAATATATTGCTACGTGGGGAGCAAATCAAAATATGCATATAACATAGAGAATTTCTCTAACATATTTTTAACTATAATTGTGACAAACCTATAAAAATATTATCATTTCTAGATGATATTAATATCATGATATCATATGTTTCATTCTCGAAGAATAAGAACTTTTGATAACTGTTACAAATATAGATCTAATACAACTCCAGTTCTTGAAGTGAATGTGACAATATTTAGTAAAATCTTAAAATTTACTTTCAGAATAGTAAATCTAAAATTTACTCCCAAAATAGTAAATATAAAATTTACTCCTGAAGTAGTAAAAATTTTACATCTACTCCCGAAGTAGTATAATGTTGAAACTTTACTCTTTAAGTAGTAATACTTTGAGATTTTCTCCTAAAGTAGAAATAATTTTAAAAATATTTGAGTACTATTTTGAAGCAATGTCTTTTTGTGCTTGAGCAAAATAATGAGCTATTAATAAATATTATATTATAAGCACATTTAAATATTCAGGCTTCATTTTCTGAAGTGAATGAAAGAAATACCACAACTTAACTTGTGGTATGAAAGTCATTGCAATACATACTTGTTGTACATAGGGAGATGAGAGATATTTTATTTCACCACAGAAAATTATTTAATTCTTGTCTTTCAAAAAAATTCCACGACATCGAAGTATCATCTTAAGGCAGAAGGAAATAAATCTTGTTGAATGATTTCTATTATATATTATTGATTTTCGTGAAGAAAATAACAATTCATATATTTTCTTGAAGGAAGTAACAACTATATACAATTACTGTTTTGATTAAAAAATATTCAGATGTTAATCATGAATTTTCTGAAAGAGATGTTTAAAATAATGCAGTTTAAAAATTAATATTTACTATTTATTTCATGATACCAGCAGTGTCTAAATTTACTTTCATGATACCAAAAGTATATAAGCAATATTTGGTAATATAAATTAGTGATCAAGATCTCCAGAAGAGCTATATTATTTATCTACAAGAATCATAATACTAGTAGTTTCCAAACAATATCTTATCATGAAAAATAAGTTGAAGTCTCTCAAAGAACGTATATATGATAACATCATTCATGATAGATCATAATATATGAAGTTGTTACGATCAAAACACAAGCTATAGTTAACTTGAAGCTTACCGGCAATAAAAATAGTTATCATATTGAGGATGCAAATGATTGAAATATTAAATATCTCCAAATTACTATAGGTTAGAAATATGTATATAAAAGTTATGTATTGCAAATATAGGCATGATGAAATTACATGTTATAGTAAATCAGAAGTTTATTGATGTGAAGTAAACCTTAAGTTTACTAAAATAAATAACATATATTATGGTAAACTTAAAATTTACTAGTACATATAATTTTATCAGTTGACATGGTTGTTTGTAGTCGTCTTGATTTAAATATGATGTGCTAATTAAATATCATAATACATTTAACAAATGAAAGATTCTTCAAGAATTCTTATATGTTGTTTGTTCTCATGATAAGTTGAAATACCAGCTGATGTTGCGACTGAATATCCCAAATAATAAAAAGTATAAAAGGTGAATATATGCATGTTCACCCGTCATGTGATATCTTAAATAGATGCATCTATAAGATGGTCATATGTGCATTTGTTGTCAACCTGCAGTTTGACAATCACAAAATTGTTTGCTCAATATAAAATGATGTAAAAGCATAATTTTCAGATTTTGTAATAATGACAATTCGTCTTGATAATGCTGGTGTATTTTCAAGCTAGTTTGACGTTGAATGTCTTCGATAAATAGTTGAACCATTGCTTTGTAAAAATAAAGTTTCATGTGCTGGTCTGAGATATGATATATTGCATACATTGACATTTGTATGCATCAGACCAATGAATTATGATTAACACCCCCTCTCAATTGGTTCAGGGTCATGAATCAAATATATTCTATCTAATAGCTTTTTATGTGCGGTAAATGATTAATGAATCTATGACAATGCATACATATAGATTTCTCAATAAAATGGGAGATATATGTTAGGTCTTTTAACATAAAGGGGAGAAAAATAAGCAGTTAAGAAATATATTGTGAATCATCAGTATGATCCTTATTCAAAAGATAATTCAGGTTAAATTCTATAAGAATTTGCTGACCCAAATTAATCTCATATTTCAACTGCAAATACTCCTTTTCATTGTCCCCAAAGGATAAAGTCTACAACATGCATGCTGCATGGTAGACGAATCGATTTTAAACGCAATAATTCTTTTAAAAAAAGAGAGGATCAAATGATCATAATAAAGAGGCGACATGCTTTTGAAGAGCTATGACATAATACTTCATGAAACCTCATGAGAGGTTTAGGTACCTAAAACAATGAAGTGATGAGATCTCAATAAGTTATGCCGCATTGTGAATCGATATAAAATGCTATCTTGTCAACAATATCTTTAGTACAATATAGTGTACAATATTGTAAATGATTATGCAAATCTAAATTCTATGTCTGTTAAACAGGCTAACGTAGAAATAATTACCAAGTGAAATGATGCATCCGAATAAGCGTAAAACTTATTTGAATTACAACCCAGACACTAGAAGATGTCATGTTTTAAATACTAATGGATGTGTTCACTTGATAAAATTTATGTGAAAATTTTCTTAAGGATTCAATATACCTGAAACATATACAAATTCTTGAAAAACTTATTTATAATCCTTATATGATATAAATTTATTTATTCTAATAATTACTATTAAGTTTCTTGGATATACAGAACATTCATCTGGGCAACATAAAGGTTTGATCCAGATATATTATTCATTTTCATGAATGGCTATTGTCATACTATGATCTTTCACATGATGGTTAAATAAAAGATAACAAAGATTTGCAGAGCCAGCTAGAAATGTACTTAGATTGATTTCAATAATATTATACGACGACGATGCAACCTTATCAACGGCTTAGAGGTGCTATTGATATATGATAAATTGATAGATATGATCCCAAATGATCTGCCTATCTCATCATGTAATAAGTTAGTATACAAGATTAAAGTACATCATCTTCAAGAATTATGTGATGCTTTAATTAGGGAGAGTAAAATATGCGTTGTACTCTTTTTTCTTAATCAAGATTTTATCTCATTGGATTTTCCTGGTAAGGTTTTTAATAGGGCAGCTAGTAATGCGTATTACTAGATATGTGTACTCTTTTTTCTTCACTAGAATTTTTTTTACTAGATTTTTTCTAGTAAGATTTTAATAAGGCGCATTATTTATTAATGAAAATAATGACAATTATAAATAATTTTGCACTATATATGTCCCTCCATATACTATAACATTAGCAACTTATCGTACCAGGTACATAAGCTATAAAATATCTAATGTTATGGTCCATAATAATATTTCATTGAGACTTATCTTGTAATAATTTAAAACAATAACGCATAAATCCTTATGAGAAATAAGAATCCACTAAGTTATATCAGAAACACATGATTGAGTTTAAAGTATCAAAGCATCATAATTACATCAATTATAAATATAATCAAGACTTGTTATATGCACACATTCTTTATATATCTTTGGTTACAAACTTTTATTAATAGATCTACAATCATGAGATCATTTAAGTTGACACCCTTTATTTCTAAATCTTTTTTTTTTTGATGACAAAGTATTTTTATTTAATAAGTTGGTGCATTTAAAATATTTGCCATTCTTTAAAAAAAGCACTACTATAGAATAACCATCATAAATTTCAGCGACTAGATAATGACGTCGACAACCTCAAATCTTGAGATAAAGTTCTACAGTCATAACACGTGAATAGTGACTATAAATATAATGTCACAAATTTTTGCTTTCATAATCGACAGGATGACAATTTACTTAACATTATTTACATTAATATTTTGTTACATAATAGGAAGAACTATTAAGTGTTGACCGACTTTAACAATCAAATTATTTCATAAAATCTGAATCTAAGTATTCGATCAACTTTTATTAAACCAAATATCATAAAAATAAATATTTTCACTTGTTCATATTAGGTACCACAACACGTTCTACGTCTTTTGAATGATAAATTATAAGTGAGTACTTATGCAATTTCTCTATAATTTTCAGAGACATAATTTTCGAGACAATCCATCAACTAATATTACTTATTATGAAACATTTATTCATATCAAAATAATGTCTCCTGTGTATCTTTCATTCTAAATATTCTTTGAGAGAAACTTTCCAATCACCAAATCATTAGCAACAAGTAATATATGATGTATGAGAATAGAAAATAAACTTACTCCCATTGATTCTTTGGTATATTCATCAATCAACAGTATTTTTCGTAAATTCAAAAGATACTATGATATTATAATAATAATATATCATAGTCGTAAAGCTTGTTTGAGTTCATATATTAATTTCTTTAACTTATATATTATTTGACCTTCCTTTAATTTCAAAACCTCTTAATTGGTTCAAATAAACTTTTTCCTCGAGGTCTCCATTATGAAAGACAACTTTCACATTCATTTGGAGTAACTCTAAACCAGAATGAGCCACCAAAGCCATAATAATTCTTAATGACTTTATCTTTGTGACTGATGAAAAAATCTCTTTATAATTGATGCCTCCTTTTTGAGTATAACTCTTAGCGATAAGTCTGACTTTATATTGTTCAATATTGTCTTTTCAATCGCATTTGGTCTTTAAGATCCATATACATCCGATTCTTTTATAACTTTCTAGCAATTCAATGAAATCCTAGACTTCATTGTATTATCTGAATTTTAATTCTTTTTTCATGACATCAATGCATTTATCAAGCTCGATATTTTCTATGGCTTGTGAAATTAAAATCAAATGTATTAAGTCAAATATCAAAAATCCGACTCTTATAAAATAAATTACTTAATAATTTAGAATGATCAATTTTCTTTTCTCTTTGAGATTTTTTTAATGGCATTCTTAATGATTTATTTGTATCAGATATTCATGAGCTAGTTAATTTCTTCCTGAAGTGTTTCATCCAAATATCATTTAATATTATCAAAATGATCCTCAGTAATAGAAACAACATTTGTTATTGGTATGAAAATAGACACATCCATAGATAATAAAAAACACACACACACATATATAAAAAGAGAGAGTATGTTTAACTTGTATATGTTTTTTTTTTTTATGTTCTTTAATATGCTAAAACTCCAAAATTTATAAATTTTAAATTTTTTAAATTATACTAAATAAGTTATTGATTCGACAGAATCAACACCTTTTACTCTATCTTTATACATATGTTAATTAAATATATACATATAATAACGTGCGAACCCCATATTATAAATAGGTCAGAAGTTTAGCGACAAATGAAAAATCACTCAAACTCAAAATTTCCAATTCTAAATTACTTAATTATTCGTTATTATATGTAAACATTATCCAATAGTATAATGCATATAAATTAAACTCCTCTTATACATATAACATGACTAAAACATAATTTCAATTAATTGATATCGTCTATATAATTTTTTTTGGCGCCTATTTGTTACTAAATTTGTATAAATTCCAAGTAATTATATTTCTTTCGAGATAATTTTTATCTATATAAACACACAAATTTACGGTGTAAATTTAAATTAGTTAAATTAGTAAATTTTGATATCATTAAAGAGTATAATAAAATAATATAAATATTTTTAATCTTTTTTCAATAAAAAAGTACTAAAACTCCTCACAATTAGCTCTTTATAACACGAATCTCAATTAATTAAATTTCAAATAAAAAATTTAAAGAAAAATGAATAAAGCCAATAATGCCATAAATGTGAGAGTCCATAGATTTTATTGGGGGAATTAACTTCTACTTGACCAACAATATATTATGAATTCCAAAAGTCAAAATCATACAAAGTCAAACAATCACGTTACTATTTATTTATTTATTTATTTTTGGTAGATATATAGTTGAACATTAAATATGTAAGACATAAAGGTAGTAGTTCGATTCAAGTGTGAACTATATTATATATTTAATAGTCTACTTCCTTTCTGTCCACTTTTGTTAGTTGTTTTTATTAAAGATAAATAATTTAAATAATTATTATTTTAATAAATAAAGATATAGTTAATTAATATTTTTAATTTATTTTTATTTATTTATTATATTAAAAATAGATGCTTAGTTTTATTGGTCCAAGTTGAAAAATCAAGAGATAATTTATCACTAAGTTCCTAATTTATTCTTATTATTAATTACGGTTATTTCTCAATATCTTTTTTCAAAAAAAAATAAATTTTATTATATTCAAAAAGTAATATAATAAATTATCATTCATAATTTAGTTATATTATATTTTAATTAATATTTTTTTAAAAATATGAAAAAAATGACAAGTAAAATAAATCAAAGGAAGTAATTCCTAATTGTATATGAACATCACAGTTCCTCTTGATAAATTTATTGTTATATATATATATATTTTTTTTTATTATTTTTTTATTTTATAGAATTTCTTAATACATATTATTGGGTTTGGTTAACCTGAAAAGTGACTTCAGACTAGTATTACTCTTAAGCAAAAAAAAAAGATTAAAAATTGCACAATAGCTTCTAACCTAAACTTTTTGTGTCAATTGACTTGTTAACCAATTTTAATTTAATTAATTACCCGTTGAACTTGAACATTTATTATTTAATTTTTTTCAAGTGTAGTTTGATTTTAACTTCTACAATATATTTTTCTAAAGAAAGAGTTTTGTAATCTAGATAGGATTAACCTGCAGTTATCGATAATATGACTTTATATACGAAGATATGGAGGTTGAAAATTATGATAAAAGATTAGTAAATAGTTTCGTTGTCTAGTTTTCTTTATCAGACGTGATAATAGTATTTCTTTTTCTCCTACTTTCTTATACTTTGATTTTATTATTATGTGTTATTTTCTTTATTTCGGTTATCATATTATTTATTAATGCAAATGGTATTCTTTGTTGTATTCTTTTTTTTTTACTTCTTGTATTGTTATGCTTTACTCGAGTCGAGAGTCTATCGGAAGCAATCTCTCTGCCTTATAAAGATAGAGATAAAGTTGCTAATCACGCACCAAATTTCACTAGATATATGTTGTTATTGTCATATATTTAATACGTTTTTGCATGTTTTCTTTGAATTTACATGTCCTATTATTTTTCATATTATGATATATTTTTAGATAATAATTTTATGTATAAAGATTTTAAATATATACACTTCAAAATGTCTTTTCAAATTTTGGGTTATTTGTCTCACCTACTATTGAATAATTAATATCCTCTTATCAATAGTTTTCTTCATAATCTAGTTATAATAAATAAACTTAACTTGGTTGTTGACTATCTCTTTTATTCATTTAATGCATGTTAGCAAATTGTGCCAGTTGCCCAAAAATTTTATTAATTGTATGATATCTGATTTTGGAATAAACGGAATTTCAATTTATATTTATTATAGAATTAATAACTCATTTTAGTTATTAAGTTTCCAAGTAAATATTTATATAAATATAATGAATTTTTCTAATACACGTACAAGGTTTGAGCAAAAACTTTTAAGTTCATTCAACCTAAACCAATTTATACCTAATATTATAGCTATGATGGTGCTAAAACATGACTTCTTTTCGTCGGAAACTAATGTCCACCGTAACCATCTGTCATTTGAGTATATTTAACGGCAACCAAAATTCATATGTCTTTTTTTTTTATTTGTTTGTATGCATCTCCAAACTACAAGTAAAGATAGTAAATCGATACGTATATGAACAAAGATAGTAAGTCGGGCTCGACACCACCACTCCACCAATTTCATATTTGTCTCGAAAACTAATATTGACTATGATATCAATTGTTGGATTAAAACAACTCGAAAATACTCATGTGATACTGTCCGCTTTAGGTCAAGCTCACATGATTCTTCACAGAAGACTTTACATCATTACGAGTACCCCTACAATTCTCCACCTTATTGTGTATTTTTACTTACGTATAAGCCTGTAAAGATTAAAAATTTTACAACTTATCTCATAATGATGAGAGGATAAATTCCCCAAATATATAAGGCTATCAATTCCAATTTTACTGTTTACGCGGGATAACTTAATACACCCGCATTCACGCGCTTGCCAACTAAAGAATGAAGAACATAATGTGTGAATCATTTAAGACCATATAATTAATGTAATGGATGTTCGATATATGTTTAATTAATATGTGTTTGGATGTAATTTGATTGAAGCCTTGAAGTTTGATAAAAAAATATTTGAAATTAATGTTAAAATAGGTACTGCAAATCCAATTAATTAACTTCATCCATCATTACATTTAGCAGGTTTTCTTTAATTAATTATATTGGAGAAAATTAAGCAAAAGAGTTAATCACAGTGTCAGTCTTATTTAATTTTCATTATTATGGGTGTTTGTTCGATAATCAAAATGATTGTTATTCTTTTTTTTTTTTTGGGCTAAAATTTTCTTAATTGCTTGGGAAGTAGGCCCATGTTAATTTTTAGAATACATGACTATTTATTGTTAACCTATCTAGAAAAAATAGTGAACAACTTACAAGTATGAAATTATATAGAAGATGTTGCTCATAAAAATTTATCATTATAGAGAAAATCTCCTAGCAAAATATAATTGCGACAATGCATACAATAATAATGAAATAGAGATCAGATTTGCATGTTTAAAAATTTTTTGATGGCAAGGTGCATATCCTTGTAAGTGGATATTTAACTGAGAAAGACAACTAGATTCGAAATTTCTGACAAACTTCCTTCTTAGCATCGCCAAGATAAAGGAGTACTTTATATTAAATGATGTGACATCAAGGTGGTGGAAGTTATCAGGGAGCTGATAATACAGATAAGCGAATAAATTGTGGTGGTGGTCGGATTCATAAGCCTAATGGAACAACCGCAAATGTTGTTGCTCCTAAAGTTTAGAATTATAAAAGAAAATTTTAAAAATTAATTTATCTAAATGTTTTTTTTCCCTTAAAATCAAATTTGCGTAACTGGCAAATTTGATCTTAAGTTGAAAACCAAACAACGTGGTTACTCATTGATTCAATATAGCAGATCGAATATCTATATAGGAGATATATTTTTTAGGATGAAATTTTATTCCAAAATCTTCATCCTCAACTTCCTCCTCCTTGAATGTATCATTGTGATTCTTTATCTGCATCACAAAATAATTAAGATTTCAAATGATAATTCAAATCTAAAGCAAGAAATCAAAATTAAGAAAAAAAAATGAATATATATATATATATATAAGATATCATGTTATATATCTTATCTATGATTCATTATAAGAAAAAGACATGTCGTTTTGACACTTGGAGACTCCTAATTAGTTCTTGAATTTGACTGAAGTGCCTTATCACTGAATATGTGGCCTGATTTAGGCCTTCAGATGAAATGGGCCTTCAGGCTACAGATGAAATGGACCTTTAATTTTAAAATAAAAGTTAGACTTATTTAAGGTCCAACCCAAATTTGATAAGAACCAGACTACTAATTTTTTTATGTGTTTACAATAAGGTGACACTAAAAGGAATGAAAAAAGAAAATAAGGACAAAATTAGAGGACTTTCTTTTCATTTCGATTTATGTGGTACGTAAGTTTGTAATAAGATTAAAATTTTCCCTTGACAAGACTTCAACAAGAAATTAATTATCTTAATTATGTTGAAATTAACATTGATATAACTTGATAATACATTTTTAGACCTTCAAAGAAAATTGAATCCTCCTGCTTCTTTAGGACAATAACATCATTGGTCCTTCTCTCGCTAATGGTTTCGAGTTGCATAAGAATTTGATTCTTTTTACGAACTTGATATCGATCAATCTGCGAATCTACAAATTCATTTCAGCCAATTGAACCTTCTCGAACTGTTTCTTTTTAAGAACCAAAAAGATTTGTGCCAAAATAAGTACAATGCAAAATCTACTTTATCATCAATTGAAAAAGCGTGAGACTGACGTCAACTCTCAATATTAAAATCAAAGTGTTGGTTGACAAATAGTTAAATTAGAAATAAAAAGTTTTATGAAAAATATTTCAGTTAGTAATTATAATAATTTAATCAAACTTGAAAACCGAAATGACCAAAGTGGCATTCTTTTTAGTTTATAATGACTATTTAATTTATTTATTTTAATACTATTAGCCTTTTATTAATAAAAAAAAAGAGATTTATATTTGAAACTCTATGTGTTAGAAAAGGATTATTTGTCCCTTTTTCATATTGACAAGAAGGAAGTTTATATCCTCATTAGGCATTAGATTAATTAATACATAAAGTGAGTTTTATTCAGATAAATTTTCAAATGAATAATTTTAGCAAAAATTTTCAATTTCTTATTATATTTTATTTAACTCTATATATTTCTCTATCAGTAGAGTATATTAAAAGTACAAAAATAACAACATAGTTTCTCTGATTCATATTAATAACTATTCTCGAAAAATATTTTTATACGGTGCTAATGATGGAATAACTATTTTAGTAAACATTTCAGTTTTTGCTCCTTACTACTGTCTATATTTTCAAATATATTTTATGAAAAAATAACGTAGCGATCTCCAAAAGTATTATTACCTCTGTTCTTGCTTATGTCAGTATTTTCCTTTTCAATCCATTATACAAAGAAGAGTAAAAGGGGCAAATATATTTTTCAACTTTGCGAGTTGAGCGGATATACTCTTTATTAAAAAAGTGGTGTATATATATTGTCGTCGATTAATAAATGATGCATATATACTCTCGTCGTCTAACAAATGATGTATATTTGTTATTTTTCGTTAACAAACTGAATTTTAAAAAAATTAAGATTGATTTTTTAATTTTAAGAATATCACATGACTTTAAAAAGTTAGTTCACTCAATTTTTTACTCCTCCAAACCTGACCTGACCCAACTAAAAATAATATAATTTCTCTTTTATTCAAATTCGTTCCAACTCATTTTATGACTGAGTAGAAGAGGGATTGAGACGTTCTTTTCATCTGGGTTAGGTCCAGAGGGATAAAAAAAATAAGGAGGTAATTTTTTAAAGCTGCATAACATTTTTGGAATTTAAGAACAAGTTTTAGAATTTTTTTAATTCAATAAATATAGGTCAATAAACGAAAACGGTAAATATGCACAATTTGTTAGACGACGAGGGTATATATGCACCATTTTTTAACGGGGGGTGTATCCACTCTAAACCGCAAAGTTGAGGGGTATATTTGTGTTTTCCCTGCAAAGAATAATATTTTTTAAATTTGAAAACAGTTAATTTTATATTTTTCGTTTTTATCCTTAACAAATTCTTTTTATAACTACAAACGTTATAGCATGTTCTAGGACACATGTTTTAAAAAATTTACGATCAATAATAACATATTTAAGTTCATAAAATTATAGTTATTTATCTAAATTTTGATATAATTTAAATTATATCACATACAAAAATTTTAAAAATTGAGAAAATGACTTTCTCGATAAGAATAAAAAAAACAAGTTCCATGAAAAATAAAAATAAAAGGATCCTTGCCAATTTTCTGAGTGGCTAGTAGAGCGTACAAAAGTTATTCATCAATAATTTTTATTTTTTTATAGTGTAACGAGAAAGTCAATGATATAGAATCAAAAATTTATTGTATCATCAGCGTATCAAAAATTTATTGTATCATTAGTGTATCAAATTTATAGTGTAACGAGAAAGTCATTAAAAAGGATGAATTAGAATATGTTGCTCGTAAAAATTCAATAATTATAGAGCCAATCTCCTTTCAAAATATAATTACGACATTGCACACAACAATGACGAGATATTTAGAGTAGAGATTAAGTCTAGATGTGCAAGAATCCTTTGATGGTGAAGTGCATGTCCTTGTAACTGAATATCTAACTGAAAAAGATAACTTGATTCGAAATTTCTGTCAAACTTCCTTCCTAGCATTACAAGATAAAGGGTATTTTATGTTGAATGAGATGACATCGAGATGGTGAAAACTATCAGCGAGCTGATAATTCAGAATGGGCGAATGAATCGTGGTGGTGGAATCCCTAAACCCAATAGAACAACCAAAGAAAATGTTGCTCCTAAAGTTTATCAATTATGAATAAAATCTTAAGAAGTAATTTATATAAATGTTTGTTTATTTCCTTAAAATCAAATTAGCCGGTTACACGAATTCGATTCTAAGAGAAATGCCAAATAACTTGATTGCTGATCGATTCAATTTAGCATATCAAATATTCATATAGAAGATATATTTTTCATGACGAAATTTTATTTCAAAAATCTTCATACTCAACTTTCTCCTCTTTGAATGTATCATCGTGATTCTTGATCTTCAAAATAATTAAGATTTCAGACGATTATTTAAATCTAAATCAAGATATCAAGGTTAAGAAAATAATGAAACCATGAAATACATATGTGATATCAGGTTATACAACTAATCTACAATCCATGACAAAAATAAAATAAAAAAAGAAAACTACCAAAAAATTTTATTATCTTTGCTATAGTTGTTTTCCTTAACTTTTCTCTCCCTTAATATGAAGTAAATCACTTAACAATTTGCACAATGAATGTTGTTTTAAGCATAGAAGTTTTTATCGAAAAAAATAATCTATGACTTGATTTTAATTTAAGTCATCAAGCTTATCACAAATGTCATGTGATTGATCAAGATATGTCATTTTAGACACTTGACGATTTTTAATTAGTTCTTATTTTGACTTGAAGTTTTCACATTATTTAAACACATGTCATCATCTTATAGGCCTTGAATTTGATTGGAATGACATGTCATTGAATACGTGGCATGGGTTTGAACCATCACGTGAAAATTTGACTTGAAAATAAAAAAATAAACTTATCTAAGGTCCAAGCCAAAATTTAATATGGACTAGACCAATAAATTTTTATGTGTTTACAATAAGGTAACACTAAAAGGAATGAAAAAAAAATATAAGGATAAAATTATAGGACTTTCGTCAGATTTCAATTTGTGGCATTCCTTCTAGTTTATAATGACTGTTTACGTTGCTTGTTTTAATATTATTAACTTTTTATTAACAAAAAGAGAGATCATTATTTAGATGTCGAAAATTACGGTAGAAGTTTAATAGATAGTCGTGTTGTCTAGTTTTTCTTATCAGACATGATATTAGTATTTCTTTTCTCCTATTTTCATATACTTTGATTTTATTGTTACTAGTTATTTTCTTTGCTTCAGTTATCTTATTATTTAATATTGACGCTAAGGATATTCTCTATTATATTCTCTTTTCCTTCTTTGTTTTGTTATGCTTTACTTGACATGAGAGTTTATCGGAAACAACTCCTATAAAATCTCGTACACATAGATTTTACTAGATATATCTTGTTGTTATTGTTGTATATTTAATACATTTTTGTATCTTTTGTTTGAATTTATGTAATTCTAATATGTGTCTTATAAATTTTTCATATTATGATATATTTTTAGATAATAACTTTATGTTCAAAGATTTTAAATATATAAATTTTAATGTGTCTTTACAAGTTTGAGTTACATGTCTCACCTGCTATTGAATAATGAATATCCTCTTACCAATAGTTTTCTTCATAATCTAGTTATAATAAATACACTAAACTTGATTGTTGACTATCTTTTTTTTTTATTTATTTAATGCATGTTAGCATATTGTGCTAGTTGCCCAATAATTTTATTAATTATTATGGTGTTTAATTCTGAAATAGACGAAATCTAAATTTGAAGTTTATATATGATTTTTTATATTTATTGTAAAATTAATAATTCATTTTAGTTATTGAATTTGTAAGTAAATATTTGTAGAATTTTTTTAATATATATACAAGGTTCAAGTAAAAATTATTAATTTCATTCGATCCAAACCCATTTACACCTACTATTATAGCTTTGCCGGTGTTAAATTATGGTTAAATATAAAACTTTATTCGCACATTCAATTACAATATTTTCCTCGAACCAAGGTCCAGCTTAATCATCCATCATCTGAGTATTTACAGCAACCAAAACCCATATACTTTTTTTTTTTTTTACTTGTAAGCATCTCCAAACTACAGGTAAAGATAGTAAACTGATACGTATATGGACAAAGCAGTAAATCGGACTCCACACTGCCACTCGACCAATTTCTTGTATATTTATCTTGTCAAACTAATAATGATTATGATATCAGTTGTTGGGTTAAAACAATTCAAAAATACTCATGTTGTATTGTCCGCTTTTGAGTCAAATCCACACGATTTTACAAAAAAAAAAAAAAAAAAGACCTCACATCATTATGAGTATATGTACAGTTCTTTATCTTATTATATGTGTGTATTTTTTCTCACGTATAAGCTTATAGAGATTAAAACTTTGCAACTTATCTCATGACAACAAAAGGACTAATTCCCCGAATATACACCAGCAAACACACATTTGCCAACCGAAGAATGATCAATATAATATGTGACTTGTCTAAGACCATAAAGTTAATTTTTTTTTAAATTTTGTAGGAAGTAGCCCCGTGATAAATTTTAGAATATGTAAGACTTTATTATTAACCACTCCAGAAAATATAGTGAACAACTTACAACAATGGAATTATAATTATGTATATAGAAACAAGTTATTGAGAGAGATGAACTAGAAGATGTTATTCGTAAAATTTATCAATTATAGAGCAAATCTTCTTTCAAAGTATAACTACGATAATACACACAACAATGCTGAGATACTAAGAGTAGAGATTAAGTCTAGATGCCCAAGAATTTTTTGATGATAAGGTACATATCCTTATAACTGTAAATTTGACTGAGAAAGACAACTTGATTCGAAATTTCTGTCGAACTTCCTTCCTTGCATTGCAAGATAGAGGGTACTTTATCTTGAATAATATCGCATCGAAGTGGTGGAAGCTATCAGCTAGCTGATAATCCAAGATAGGCGAATGAATTAATGTTGTTGGATTCTTAAGCCTAATGGAATAGCCACCGAAGATGTTGCTCCTAAAGTTTGCAATTATATAGAAAATATTTAAAATGTTTGTTTATTCCTTTAAAATCAAATTTGCCAATTACGCAAAATCGATCCTAAGAGGAATACCAAACAACTTGGTTACTCATTGATTCAATGTAGCAGATCAAATTTCCATATGAAAGATATATCTTTCATGATGAAATTTTATTCTAAAATCATCATCCTCAACTTTCTCCTGCTTGAATGTATCATCGTGATTCTTTATCTGCAAAATAATTAAAATTTCAGACTATTATTCAAATGTAAATCAAGAAATCAAGGTTAAGGAAAAAAAATCATAAATATATAACATCATGTTAACAACTTATCTATGACGATAAATTGATGATACAATAAATTTTTGGTTCTGCGTTATTGACTTTCTCATTGTACTACAAAAAAAAAAATTACCGATAAATGACTTTTGTATATTCATTGAGTCACCCAGAATATTGATAAGGATCTCTATTCTTTACGAAACTTGTTTTTTCTATTCTCACAAAGCAAGTCATTTTTTCAATTTTTAAGAAATCCTTTTTAAAAAATATTTTGACCAATCAGATATAAAAAAATTAATAATCAAAAAAATAATTCAGATTTAAGTTCATAAATCAATCATTAAAAAAAGAAAACAATGAAAGCACCTTTAGTATTTTCCTCAAATCGAAAGCAATTTCCATTTGCTATCTTATTTGATTACTTCTATCAACTATTCTTCTCTCTATGAAAGCAAAGTATATTTGATTATTGATGAATAAAAAGTGTTCATGGTTTAGGGATTTTATAGCAAAAATAATAATAATTATTTTGACCAAATTTAATGACTTGCATATAATGTAATCTGATTTCTTTTCTTTTATTAATGATTCTTATATTTTATTTTAGAAAATTACATAAATACAATTTTCTAAAAAGTTATTTTAAAAAGTTATAATTACTTCCAGAAAATTACACAAATATATTATTACATATTTTTATTTTTTAATTATATCGGTACTACTTTTCATATTCCTAAAATATTTCTATGAAATAAATTAAAATTTAAAAAAATCATTATTAAGTATGAATAATATATTTTGCTTCTTTAATATACCTAATACAATTAAATATAAATATATATAAATAACATACACTATTTTTTGTGTAATATACATAAGAATAATATTATATATTAGCTTATAATATTATATATATATATAAACATTATCAAAAAATTTATTAATTTTTAACGAATATCTCGTTCAAATGTAATTTATTGTTGACGAGCTAAATTTCAACGAATTCTATGAAAATTCCATCAGAAATTAATGATTGTGTGATAGTGCAATTCAATTTCTAAGCTTTCGAAAGTTGGTAACCCCTCGTATAAATATACTTTTATAACCATAAGGTCATATAATATATAATTTTTTTAATAATATGAATTCTATATTTCAGCAGGCTACGATGTTTATATAATTATTTTTTTAGGTGATTTAATAATATAAAAAAATATTTAAAGTGATGATATAATAACTTAAACTCTACTTTTAATATGCACAGACATAAGAATCATTTTTTTCGAGCTGCATGCATTAACTACTTATATATATACTTCATGGAATTACTGAGTTGATTATGAATTCACGTGAATTCAATAATTTTTATAAATATTTGTATATGTATTATTTGTGAGCTTAGCTATTATTATAATATTAACTTAATAACGTTATAAAAATTTATAAAATTTTAAATCTTGAATTTACTGCAATTCAAACATAATTTAATAAATTAATGAATCTTAATTTTGAAAAAAAAAAGAGATTAATTGATGTGTAGCACAATATTTCGTATAAGAATATAACAATCTATAAATAGCTTTCTTCATCCAAATTTAGCATTAATATTCATTTTTAAGATGCATTGATGGTAAAATAATAAATATGTGAGATTCAAAATCTCGTGTTACAGAGTATGGAGGTTTGAGTCAACCTGTTTAAGACATAATACTGAAAATGCTAAGTTTTCTCTTATCGCATGTCTTGTTATATAGGCCTACACCTAGCAGTTGGTCGATAATAATCGAATATATCGACTACTTGTTAAATTTGTGAGTATTTCTATTAGACACTTTCGTCTCAAATTTAGTAGTGGGTTGATAACAAGCACTTGAAAATATATATAAAAACTTTTTCAAAATTTTAATTGAAAGTGTCTAATAGGAAGATTTATCATATGAAAAGTTACACACACTTATCATTGCCTAATTACTTATAGTTTTGAACTGTTTGTCCCTTAAAACTATATTCAACAAACAGCAAAGGGGAGTCATGGCGTATCTAATTGGTAAAGTCGTTATCATATAATTAAGAGATCACAAATTTAAGTTGTGGAAACAGAGTCTTACAAAAATAAAGGATAAGTTTACGTATAATAGACCCTTGTGGTTCGATTCTTTCCGAGCTTCACACGTAGCGGAAAAGCATAATGCAGTAAGCTGCTCTTTTAACTGTTCAGCAATAACCAGTAAGTTATTGTCTTAATATATAATGTATGTTTTTTCTGGACATGTAAACCTTGATGATAATATGCAAAATGAATTGAAAATTTTAAAGAAAAATGTCAATTAGTGTAGGGGAAATCTAAAAAGTAGGTTAGAAGTTTAACGGGCAGTAAGTGCCTAATGGGCTTATTTGGGCCTTCCATCTCCTCAAAAAATGGGCCGTTCAATCAAGTAGAACTGGGCTAACAGAAGAATGCTGTGGGCCCAAAGACTAAATCTATCCACTTACAGATTGGGCTGGCCTTGTTCTAGAGAACAGGCAATAGCAAAAGGAAAAATGTGAATGTTGAGAGTGGGATTTGAACCCACGCCCTTTCGGACCAGAACCTTAATCTGGCGCCTTAGACCAACTCGGCCATCTCAACTTACAGCTTTAAATAGCTAACATAATTATATCACAGTAGAAACGGCTAGATACATATAGAATTCAGCCATATTCAATCAAAATTTATATTATTTTGAATAATAAATAGGGGTTCCAACATATTAATATATATTGAAGTGAGAATTTTTGAAATTGAATTTATACTTCATCGACTTATTTCATGTTGTGGTTCTTCATTTTGCTCCTAATTGTAATCTCTAATAAAAAAATATAGCTCCATGAGCAATATCACCATTACAAGCAGTATATGTAAATATAAAATGTGTCTTACAACTTTGGCTAATCTGCATAAATATCCTCTTTTAAGGCCACCATTTACAATTTGTCCTCACTTTTCGAAGTTTTGCATAATACAACCTTTGAGAGATTATCTTTCCGGGCAATATTAGACTCAAATTCAATATTTGCTCATTCTTACCAACAAAGCATTATGCTATCATCTAGCACTTGCAATAACTAAAAAATTTTAGACCACGGTTTAAGATTTTCAGTTTACTCAAAAGAATCTTTATAGTCTATAAAAGATGATTTTACTAAACAATTATCCTAAAAACAGGAAAACCAGTCAAAATTACACCTATGTAACACAGAACTTCCTGGTATATTAATTGTCTCATCAACTCAAATTGTCAATTTCAAGAAAACCAATGGAAAAAGAAGCAAAACACAGTATCTTCCAATCACTGAGACAGTACAAGCAATTGAAAAGGAATAGCTGATTGGGTTGGTCAGCATTCAGCAAATCAAAATTTACCAATTGAAGAACAAACACTATATTACAGATATACAAGAAGCCTCGAGCCGCTTGCTATAGCAGCCAAAAATAGCAAAGACAAAACAAACAAATAGAACCCCTCAAACAGAACTACAGTGTAGCATGATGGTTAGTAACATCAATATACCCGAACCCTCAATCAAGAACACGCCAACCAGTACCCGTCTTGGAAGCTGAAAGTGCCCTTCTGAAGAGGAAGAAAAGTATCGGTGAATGAGGTAAAACTGACAATGGAGAGGATTTGATGTGGAAAAACTCCCAGGGAAGTCCAAATGATGTGAGAAAGCCAAACAATGACGTGCAAACTGCTAGACCTGGGTTAGAGTGGGCAACAAATGGTATCTCATCGTGTGCATAGTAGCGATTTGACAAATGGAAACATGCTGAACACTTTCAGAAGCCCGTGAAACATCTGCAATAGATGCAGGGTTCCATAGATCTTCCTCCCTGTAGCAGGATGCAGGTGATGAAAGAGCATTGCGAATTTGTAACTGCAAACCCGTAAGTGTAATAAATACGCTGCTAGAAAAGCTTCCCTCTTGTAATTGGCTGTAGCTGACTATAGAACTCAGTGAAGTTGAGCCTAAACATGAGAAATTTCAAATCAATGTGCTGCTGCACCGGCAACTGAGAAATGAACCCCTCAAAGATGGTTGTATAATCCTTTCCAATCACGTCTATATCATTTCCCATATTTTTGAGGAATTCTCCAGCACGTTGAGTTAAAGCCTTTCTGCCTTCACCAAGCCACGACCCTGGTTCTGAAGATTTATCATTTGATTTTCCCCGTGATTTGACTTTATCACCCGAGTTAATTGATGTTTCTGTAGTCCTGTAATATATGAGGAGATACACGCTGTTAGAAACATTAAAAAACTATAAGAAATCCAAAAATATAATATAGAGATGGAGAGAAAAGAACATTACCTTGATTGCAGCTCATTAATGCCCTCATAGAGTCTATCTGCAAGACTACGGAAGCGCAATATTAGGTCAAATAAAACAAAGAGTGTCTTGTTAAGCTCCTGAGAACGTTCTCCAAGCAAAGACTTCTCTAAAATTGAAAACAAATATTTTTCATGTGCTGCAAGAAGATCATCAAGATCTTTTGATAATTCCATTTCTTTCACAAGATTAGACCATGAGACCTCCAAAACTTCAAACATGATGTAGTACTGCAAATTAGAAACAAAGTGATTCATCTCATCCCAAAGAACTTGACACTTTCTTGATGTCAAAATCAACTGCAACTTAACAGCTTGGGGCAACTTGGAGAAGAAATGGGAAGTGATACAATTTGGTTTCATTGTCTTCCAAGTACCAGTTAGTGCGTGTTCTACCCTTCTCAGCTTCCACAAAAAATTGAAGACTCTTATATATCTTGTCATTACAGACTCTGTGAAAACTGTATTCAAAGGAACACCTGCATCATATTCCAGAGAAAAGACATCCCACCCTCTATCTCCAGTGTTATGTGGCATCATTTTAACCCTTAATCTAGCGCGTATATCACAACCATCATACTGTGCATTAGATGATGTGATGGCACTCTCCAACAAGGTTGCCAGCTTAAATGAGCTGATAGTATTAGCCGGCTCAGATAGCTCAGGACCAACAATATCCATTAGATATTGAACAAAATCACCTTGACCAAGAAGCAAATAGCGCTTAATGGCAAGACAATGTTCCTTGAACTTGTACCTTTTGTGCATAAGTTCAAGTAAATGTTTATCGATTCTTTTTGCTGCTTCTGTAACCAAAGATTCAAGTGCATCAGTTTCACCATACCCAAGACTTCCTCTCGTGGTTGTAGTTCCCACAGCTGCTGCTGCTTCTGTTGCAGCATCAGCCCAACCACGATCATCACAACAAACTCTGAGAAAGTTGATTGATTTACCGGTCCTTAAAATCTGTTTGGCAAGAGACTGAGAAATAAAAGCAGGAAGCATGGCAGCATGAAGCCGGTAACCTTCTCTCCAAAGAGACTCGTCTTTGACAGGTTGACTCACAATGAAAAACTCAGCAAATATATCTTCAAGCTCACCTTCAAGCACCCATCTCCTCACCATCTCAAAAAGAGGGGAACACACCCGACGCAATAACCTTTTCATGAAATCATTAACAAGTGGATCACCATGCTGAGCATGCATGTGAATTGCACCAGCCATTGCCCCACCCTTCAAGCTCTTACAGTTATCAACTAAAACAGCCATCAACCTCATCTTCACAATTGGTTCAGCAAACCAAACTGACAGTCTTCTTAGGGACATATAATTCCCTGAACATGTACCCTCTGAACCCAATGGTATTGGATTCATTGCTTGCCCTTCGAGCACCGCTAACAATTTATAGTACTCCGAAAGCTCATCTTGCAATGCAGCACAAAACGCTTGTCCAACTGTGCCTACATCTTGAGCAGGGAACTGATTCATGCTCTCTGAGATGTACCCTTTAACTTTCCTAAACAACCAGCCGAGCTCACAAAGCTTCCTAACAACACTTCTCGTAGCCCTTGGAACTTTCATCCAATCAGGCAACACATAGCCATCCTCATTCTTATCATATTTTACATACTTCCCATCAATCCCTTGACAAGCATACAGCACATCCCTCACCAAAACATCCTCAGATACCTCATTTTCTTCCTTCGACAAGTTCACAAACTCCTTATACGCCATATCACGCAAGTTCTCAGGATCCTTGGAAACCATCAAAACCCCTCCACTCCACCCCTTCCCTGCTTCAACTTTACCCCTCAAGACCCTTGAAGTATCACCTACACAATTCAAACTCCGAAAATCATCACTCAAACTACCATCACTATTACCCTTCTCCATTTTACCCAATTTACCCACCAAACCCCTAGAATCCTTACTATTATCCGTGTAACCCTGCAAATTATTCAAAACCTTAGAACGATCATTCCTGAGCCCCAAATTATGATTTGACTCACTTCCCACCAATTCCGGTAAACCACCCGACAATGCAGAGCTCAGAAACCCGTTAGGTGCTACAGAAGTAGACTGGTGTTTTTGAATTTTCCTGTCTTCGGAGACAGTTTTAAGCAAATAAAGAACAGCCCATTTGTTTCTTACACTACCAGGTCCAGTTTTCGACGAGAATTTGGTATACACATCAGCAAAAGTGAGGGCATCAGAGGATTTACCTTGAGTAGCTAGCCGTCGCTTAATGGATTCCACCATTGCGGATTCATCTGCAGCAATTGAAGGTGCCATTCGACTAGAGAGTATCCGAATGGCGTATCTCAGAGCTTGGTGGTACTGTTGATCTGATGGAATGATAGGGTTAGGGTTTAAGCGAGTGTGCTGGTGGGAGGAGGAGGTGGTGGTGGAAGACGGAGAAGTGGAAAGTAAGCGATGGACTAGCTCTTTGACTAGATCTACGGCTCTTCGGTCGCCGTCGTCCATGGTGGATGTGCGGTGGCCGGCGGCGGAGATGGTGAAGTGAAGTGAGAAGTTGGTGAATATGCCTAAAGGAACTGCTTTTGTTTTTTGTTTTTTTTTTTTTAAATTTTGATTTAATACGGGCGCGGAAATGATATTTCCTTTTTTTTTTTTTTTCGGTTCTTCTTCTTCTGTTGCCCCTTTTTGTGAAAATTATTGGGTTTTTTAAAGGCAATGTTATTTTGGAACAAGGAAAACAAAATTGAGAAAACATGTTTTTTGGTTAATTGAATTGGAAACTTCCTTTGATGTTTAAAGTTAATAAACCAATTAAAATAGTTGTTTGATTTTTTTGTATGTTATCTATTATTCTGTTCTTCTCAATTTATATGTCGGATGTTTCTATATAAATAAAATAAGCATTCGTTGAGAAAGGATTTTGCTAAGTCCATCAATCAATTGGAAACTCAATCTTAAAATTCGAGTTAAGATTCTATTTGAAATATCATAATAGAATTATGTTGCAAAACCTTTCATTGTTATTGATTTTTATTTTATTTTTTCATAAATAAGTCATTAAATCTGGTTCATCTTATTCCCTAACTTCTATGCAGTACAAAAGACAAAAATACAAGGCATAAAATTTAATAAAGAACATATGGCTTTGCCAAACGTCAATAAAATCAAGCTAATATGTGATCAATGATAGTACACTAATGTATAAATCTTCTTTACTCAAATATTTATATAGTTGTAAATCATCTCGGCGAGGATACAATGAGAACGTTAAAATTAAATATTTCTAATTCTAAAAGTATAAAAAAAAAATTAACAAGCTAAAATATATATATCACATAAATAAAAATTAGAGAAGTATTATAAATTCAAATTTATTTTTATTCCTCTTAGCCTACTTTGAATTGCAATTCTCTTTTGCCAAGACACTATTGAATGTAATTTGTTGCTTTGTTAAATTCAATATAGAACTTTTTTTACTTTGATATAGCAAATTATATCATAATCTATCAAATATAATTTTCCATAATAAGGATGAAACACTAAAAACTATCTACAATTTGATTAAAATTGCTCCATATACATACCAAAATTTGTATACATTGGATTGTCCATTGAGGGGACCTTGCTTTCCATAGGCTGCATTATTCATTTTCATCTAGAAAAAATTTAACCATCTTAAAATTAATTTTAGATATTCACGATCAATCTAAATTTAACTTATGACTTTATATTTGAAGTTGAGCAAAGTTTTGATGCAACTCCATACGTGAAGTTCTAGCTTTGAAGTTATGCTCTTCTATTTTATGAAAAAAGATGATAATTGAAATCAAAATTTATTTTCATTTATATTATAACATTCTATCTACAATTCAAAGCATGAAAATCAAATCTCGTTTTAAATTATGCACAAATATTTACGTGAAACTACAAAACCGAAGAAGCGATAACCACGGTACATATATGAATTTGGCAACCTCGGCTATATTTTATATTATTTTTAAAAAAATTAAATGTGTTAAATGGCGTCATCACAAGCGATTACTTGGTGTTATTTCCTGCGTTATAGTCTCATTACTCAAAGGTTAATTTGATATTTAAAACATATCCTTTGCGATATACGATTAATTTAAATTTTAAAAAATATATAGTACATATATCCTAGGAATACTCCTATCCATCTTATGTGACATTATTAATTCTTGAAAATTAAACATATTTTAAAATTAAAAAAATCAAACATTCTCTAAATATTTTAACTTAAGAAAATTGTAGTTTGGAAATCGAGTACAAAATGGTTTAATAGTTGATATTTGAGAGCAAGTTGGTCAATGGGCCTGCACTCAAGTAGTACTGGGCTACATGACACAAATCTATGGGCCCAAAGCTAGACCTATCCATTTGTAGATCGGGCTGGCCTTGTTCCAGAAAATAGGAAATTTGAAAAAATCAATGTTGAGAGTGGGATTTGAACCCACGCCCTTTCGGACCAGAACCTTAATCTGGCGCCTTAGACCAACTCGGCCATCTCAACTTGTTAATGATCTTTCCATTCGTTTAGTAGTAATAATAAAATGCATGAAGAAGAGTTAGTTTGAGTGTGGCCCTGTGGTGGGGATAAGTCGAGGAAGACGAGATTGAGATGATTCAGGAATGTAAATAGGGGGGTTCCACATTGCCCCTGTGAGGAGGTGCAAGAGGTTGACAATCGTTGGTATATATATAAAGAGAGGTAGAGGTAGATAGAAGAAGTATTATTAAGGAGAGGGAATTAGACACCATATGACGCACTTATAACTTATTGAGGACATGACCCTAGATTTGAAGATATAGAGGTCATGAATCAGAGTAGAAGGTTAGTAGATAGTCAAACGATGTCTAGTCCTCCTCAAGATTGATATTATTACTCACATAATATATTGTTCTCCGATTTTAATTTTACCGGCTGTTCTTTTTTTTTTTTTTTTTTGCTTCTCGATTATCATATTATGTGTTGTTAATGTTCTGTTCTGCATTACTGTATTTTTCTTTTCATATGTGAGTTTATCATGTTTTACTTAAGCTGAAGGTCTATCGAAAATAGTTTCTCTATCTTCACAAGATAGGGATAAGACTGAGTACACACTATCCACCTCAAACTCGTTTGTGTGATTACACTGATTATGTTATTATATTTCCTTGACTATGTTATAAAATATATATATATAATATTGGTGTGAACTTCTCCAATTTGTGTAATATTGAAACATAAAATTCTTGGAATACCTCCTAATTTTGCCATTATTGACCACTCCACTATATGTGGAAGTTGATCATGAATAAAGCCAAATCTCCATTTTGGAGTCATCATGATTTTCTCTCATGTATAAAGCTCAACTATCAGTTAGGCTAATTAGCACTGAATTTTCTCACAGACCAAAGAAGGAATCTATCACTCATTATATATTCTTAAAAAAAGACTTCAATTTAATAGGATTTTCACATATTTAGCCACTCTATACAAAAAGAAATAATCGCTATATATGATATATATTTTTATATATCCTAATTAATATATGAAAGTATGTTTTTTTTTAACTATTATTTTGATGAACAGTCATAAAAGTTCAAGATACTATAAATTAACATGTTTTCCATCTGGACAATTGTATATGATTTTAGTCTTAGCTACTAGTTGAGCTATGATCAAAGTCCTATATGTAATGTTGCAGTCAGCATCAGAAGTGGTATAATTAGAAAGAAAAAAAAGCATAAAATAATGACATATTCAGTATGATTTTATAAATAAAATTTGAGTATAAAATATTTGATCATCTTTGATATGTTAATTTAAATGATTACACTCTTCAACAACGTGAACAAGTGCGATCTCATTCTCAAGCACCTGGAATAGGAAAAGACGATCTATTAATTAAAAAAAGAAAAAGATTTATTGATGAGTTTATTTTGTCTCACAGAGAATAGTCTAAATGGAAGCTCCAAAGTTTCTGTCACTACTAAAAAATGTCAAAAATCGATCTAAAAAATTAAAACTAATCTCAAATTACAAGTTGGAAAAGTGCTGGTTGAAGGAAAAAAAATCAATCTCCGGAGATTAATAAAATTTCTTTTTTTTTATTTTAAAAAAAATACCAGTATTGAGGTCGGAAAATATCGACCTGAGGTCGATTTTCTTAATTACAACATATTAAAATACATCATCTGGGATTCAAACTCTATTTTCACTATGGTATGATACATTTTTACCATTAGACTATTGATGCTTATTAGTTTAAAACTATGCTATTTTTTACTTTATAAATTTATATTTTTATGAAAAAAATAACTCTCATATATATATATTTATATTAAATCAATCTACTTTTTTTAAAAAATCGACCTCA
The DNA here is from genome assembly GCA_035772735.1 of Datura wrightii. NCBI lineage: Eukaryota > Viridiplantae > Streptophyta > Magnoliopsida > Solanales > Solanaceae > Datura > Datura wrightii. Next base: position 199,107,258 of record JASDFA010000018.1, on the reverse strand, counting down.
AAAATTCAGTTTGCATTTTTTTTCAATTTCTGACCTTTGTTAAGAAAAAAAAAAGAAGAACAATAATGTATATTGCCTTTCTCTTTCATGAATGTGGGACATTAACACATGTCAGTCACAATGTGTTTCACATATTATTATGTATAATATATGGTCAAATAAATCAGACAATAACATTTTGAGAAGATCTATTAATTAAAGTTTTCTATTTAGAAAAGATTTTATTTATGTAACATCCTTTTCAAGGACTTCAAAAAATTGAGGAAACCTAAGTTACCCTTGCCCTCTTCTATATTCTTGCCTAGTTGTGGCTCTAACTTTAAGGATCATTCTTGTATTCTCTATATATAGGCAATTTTAGAGAATGGGATATTAATTGACCTCTAATTTTCTATGGTGTAAAATTGAGTAATTATTTTAGAAAAAATTGAGTAATTATTTTAGAAGTTGAGAGATCTAAGATAATCAAATTATGATTCAGAATAAAAGATTATGACATGTTGTGATTCAAGATGGAAGATTATGACATGTTAAAATGTTCAAATTGTGATTCACGACAAAAGATTTTAATGTGTTGAGTAAGATCAATATTCAAATTGTAATTCAGGTCAAAAGATTTTGATATGTTTGAAATTTGAATTCAGGTCAAAAGATTTTAAAGTGTTGAAATTGATGCTTCAAATTGTGATTCAAGATAAAAGATTATGGTTTTCTCAGTGATCTTATTTCCTCAATTAAAATTCATTTTATCCTATTTTTATATAAATAGTCGATCAAATTCGCTGTTTACTTTTCTTAGCCGATATGACAGATTATACACTAATTATAAAAAGTAACTAGAAGATCTATAAATTCTCTAATGGCATAAAGATCTCTAATATACAAGGCTATAAGAGACTCCAAGAAAGGAAATATGTAAGAGGGATATGAAAAATTAGTTGAACTATGAGCAGTGACTAAGCTAGAAAAGGTTATTTGTAGGGTTTGATCGAATTTAAAAGCTTCAGTTAAAATTTTTAAATTTATATTAAAAAATTTATTAAACATATAAAAATATAAAATGCGTAATTCAGTTATTAATACTTGATATTATTATGCTAAAATTTAGAATTCATATAAATTTTAAATTCTGATTCAAACTTCTCACCCTAAGCTACTATATTTTAAAATCTATGTATAATTTTTATGTAACTTAGATATATCATGAATTCCCAATTATTTATGGACAAAAAAAAAATACAAGCTGAAAGTTGTGTCATGCACACGTCCTTCAATAATTTTAAAAGATAACTTAAAAATAAAAAAAAAAATTCTCATGACACATTATTATGATCCTTTGCAACAGCAGTGCATTTTGACTAAAGCCACTTGAAATATTCTTCTGCAACAACTTGAATATATATATCGGTAAAATTTTATAAGTGGGATTAAAAAAAATAAGATGGTCGCAAATTTTATTTTTTATTTTTTGAATAAAGAAGTTATTTTCAATAAATCGTCGATTAAATAGAATTGTAATTAAACTCAAATAACGATAACAAAATAACAAAATAAGTAAAGTAGATGAAATAACAGTTGGTAGTAAAAATGAAAAATAAAATACTATGTGAATATAAAATAATACTACTATAATAAAGAAAGAATAAGAGAAGGAGACTAGTTGTGTACCTCTCCCACATAAAAATACGATAAAAATACTCTCGCTACCTACTATCCGTCTTTTTTTCTTTCTTTTTTCTTTTTTTTTTCATTCTTTTAAAAAATAAAAAAAATTATAGAAGGGAAACATATGTACGTATTATTTGATAAGGCATGTGTGGTGAAGAAAGGCCGTATTTCTTTGGGTCAGATAATATACCATTTTTATTATTTAAAGTAAAGAACCACCAAATTAAAAAATCAATTCAATAATATTGTTCACCGATAAATAATGCAATACTTTTAGATGAACTTCTGCTTATTTGAATATGAAATATTATAATAAAGAATATGGATGAAATGACTATAGCTCTCGTATATAAACTATTTGAAAGATCATAACGAAGAAATCAATACCTAATAAAAGAAGTAAATATGAACCGTTTCGAAAGATTGGGATCAAAAGAAACATAATGTAATGCATTGAATTTTCAAAAATATATAATCATCAAACCAGAGATCAAATCAGAGCTCGACGCAGATTCTACTACTATTTTTTTTTCTTCCTTTAACTATAAAAAGAGAATTAAATGTACATATCATTTTGATAAGGCATGTGTGGTGTGAAAAGAATGAGACATGACCCTATGTCTTATCTCTTTAATTTTCAAAAGCATTTCTTATTTTCAAACTTTAGAATAGTTATTTTCTTGTCCTTATCACATTAGAATGATATATATGTCTATTCCATATTGATAAATAAATCTTTTAAAAAGAGACTACATATGTTCACATTTTCCACATAGAAATTTAGAGGAAGACCCTATTAGTATTGTACAATTATTTTGTAAATTTTGCATGAATAAAGGGGTCTTACTTTTTGACTTTGGAAAATATTTCCAAAGTTGATGAGGTGATTGATGATTTGGTGACACTTAATTCATAGAACCTAGAAAATAGTACTAGAAATAGATAAATTTCAAATAGAATCTAAGTTATTTGCACCTATAGAATTTTTATTTATACTATTTACAATAATATGTAAATTTTCATGGCAAATTTGATGTATTAACTTGAAAAATAACGGTTAAATTGAATTGATGATATAAATAAATATGCTATAGCTTTAAATAAGTTGAGATCAACTATATAAATTATCATTGTTCTATGTGCCCCAGTTAAAGACATTTGTACGTTAGGAATTATCATGAAGTAATAAATTTTATGATGGCCCTCCTATATATTAAAATGGTGATAAAAGCAAGTTCATACATGCGGTGTGTGTATATATATATATATGCTATATTTTATACTTTTTTTAAAATTTTTTAATTTAATATTTAATATTTATATTAAACTCGATTAATTTAGATTCAATGTATCGCAACTTCGAAATTTCCACGCCTTAGTCATGATGACATACTTTTTTGTAAATTCTTTTCTTTGACAAATGAAACACTTAATTCCAAGCAAATAGTTACAATATTCTAACAACCAAATCCACTAAACAAGAATGTTTAATTTGTAGTCAAATCTTGGGGAGTGATAATTAATTTACCAATTTGAAACTTCCCTATTTCCTAAAAGATAAAACTATGATATTAATATATAATCATGTTCATATATACTTTGTTTTCTATATTATGTACACAAAGATTATACAGTCAAATTATTTTACAACAACATTATTTATCTGAATAATTTTTTACTGCTATATAAAATGTTATTATATATAAAAAATACATAATATAATATAATACGAAAAATTAGCTAAAATAAAAATTTGAATGTCGTTATAGCAAAATATTATTATAGATAATGTTTGTCAAGATGTTTGACTGTAGATCAAGAACATCATCAAAATAAAACTAGGCAAATACAAATTAAAAAATATTACAAGTTATACTTCTATAGGTCAAAAGATACAAATGAGAGAAGATCACTTAAAATAATTTTTTCATATTTTATATTGATTTACAAATATAGAATCGATACATAAATATGAAATTATAGTAAGTAAAGGCGTAAAAAAAAAAAAAAAGCCAGAATGAGAAATTTGTGGTATTTTTTAAAGTTTAGAAGATAGAGTTCGTACGGCTCTTCTAAATCATTCGTGGTCCTACGTTGGACTTTTGGCAAGTACTTTTAAAAAAAGGTTTTTGTTCTTTTAATAAAGTAAATATTTAATTGTTATTTTTAAATATAAATAAAAAATTAAATATGATAAATATTTTAAAACGTAGAAAGTATATAGATTGATGTTATCGATATATTTACAATATCAAGGACTTATTTGTTTTATTTTTTATTATTTAATTTTTTTAATTTAAAATGTGTTTTTCGATATTACTACAATTATGTTTTGTCAAACAGTAGTAATTAATATGGGGTAGCTCTTTTCAAGAAAGTCAAAGCTATGAAGTTTGCACAATTTAGGCACTTTAATAATCCACAAGTACTAGAAATAGTACATTCTGGGTTTCAAAATATCAGTCGTGAATTTTTAAAAATAGTTATTTAAATTATTTATTAATTTAAATATTTAATAATTATTATTTTTGAAAATTATAAAAATTATAATAAAACAAATATCTTAAATTATAAATAAGAATAAAATAATTTTAAAAAATTCGTAATAATTAATTTTTTTTATTTTAAAAAATGTATAAAGAGAAACACGATAGATGATTTAAGATCGAGAGAGTATCAACCTGTTATTAGAACTGGTTTTTCTCCCTCTTGTAGTATCTTTATGAACGTTCACCTCACAAAAAAAAAAACATCAACTTTATTGCATCTTATAATTTGTAAGTTTGGCAAATTGCTGTTCAAATTTTTTACATTTAATCATTTGGTAAAAATTTACTTGCTTGATTAATTTAAATTTAATTTGTACAATATCGAATCTATTAAGGACAAACACTTTCTGTTAAATATGTTTTTCGTTTTCAAAATTTAAAATTAAAATATCTGATTAGGAGCGAACAAAAAAAATTTTCAAAATGAAAGAAATTTGCAATTAATATCATAAGAAAATCGTCGTCTTTGCCTTTTAGTGATGGCGGCGCAACAGAAAGTATTCAAAAAGATGTCGGAGTCGACAATTGTTGCTTAAATAATTTCGAGAACGGAAAAGCTCCCGTTCGGATATTATCATTGTCTAGCTCTCTCGTAATCAAAATCTAATTCAATTGTATTCTCTCATTAATAGTACAAGCAGGGCAAGGCTAGAAGCTCGAAAATAAGTTTAATTGAACTCAGTAGTCTCTGTTCAAAATAATATATTTATGTCAAAAAAATTATTAAATATATATAAATATCAAAATGAAGCTGTCGTTCTAAATTGCGAGGCACAGAAAGTTAAAATTTTGACTTCGCAGATAAATATAAATATTAAGTAACTTTGTTCATCAACGCTCGAACGGATGAAAAATAAACTACTTAGATTTATACAAATATAATGCATGCATGGAACCTAAACGCATGTTTTTGTTTTATGTATTACTTTGGTTCATGAACTTAATTAATAGCATTCACATTATATTTTATTAATTAGATATATTTAATTATATTCTTGGGATGCTAGTGGTTAGAAAGTCAGCAAGCATATCTCCCAAATCTTTTTTATATGATTCGAATAGTATATACTTAATTCTCCATGTAAGAGTTAAATAGTAAAAGAAACAAAAAAGAGAGACAAATCATAAAACCCATGCATGACTATTATTAATTATTAATACTAGAAGTATATAACTTAACCTGTAAGGATAGTTGAGTTGGTGTAGTAGGTGATATTCTATAAATAAGTACAGTATAATCACCCAATAGGGACGAACCAGTCATTTGGATGAACCTTAATTATGAGTTCTACAAGTAAGCATTGGGATTGATCACGTATGTATACCCGAAGTAGTTATGAATCCATGGGGAACACTCACCATAATTATTTGCAAATCTTGATACCAATCATAATTATGATTTAGTTTTAATATTGTTTTTCTTTGAAACCCCCCAAATTTGGAGATAACACACCAATAAGTTTAAGTACCAGCATTAGTCTAGATCTTGTCCTATTCCCCGTGGGTTCGACCCTAACCTCTTTATTGGGTTCTTTATTAGAAACGTCTGCTTCATACTTTGCCAGGATGTGTGAGTTTGAGCGTTATCAAAAAGTGGCGCTGTTGCCGAAGAATTCTCGATTGAAATCAAATTGTATTGGACTTGTTTAGTAATTTGCAAATTATTACATAAAAACAAATTTATTTAATGCGTACTTAAAAAGTAGTGATTACGAATTTTCCGCTCAAAAATAAAAAGAGAGAAGTATGTAACTTTATAATGGAATTAAACAAACTATATGTCTATCTTAATGCTTAATGGGTAAGTCAAAATTAAAATTCTTTGATTATTTTAATTTTTTTTGACATATTCCACACATGCATATATATACATCTTTTGTGTGTGTATATATATATATGTACACACTTAATAGAAAGAAGAAATGTTGAACCAGAGAATCTTTATGAAGGTTCTTTCAAAAAAAATTTAAAATATAATTTTCTTAAAATTATGTTTAAAAAAAATAACGTTTTTATTAAAAATAGAAAAAAAAATAAGTTTCATAAGTAACCGATATATTGATGGCTTTTTCTACCCCCGACACGCAAAGCCGTCTTCTGCCCCCGGTCCACCCCACCCTGTCACACCCTTGACCCACCTACCCCTCCCTACTCCCAAACCCTTTAACCTCCCCCTCTCCACTCCAATACTTTAAAATAATAAATTTTGTAATATACGAATTTAAATTTAATTTAATTTTAATAGGAATATCACATATTAAAAAAAATTATTTTGATGAATAGAGATGAGTTGGGTTAGTTGAAAACAGCTGTTGGCCCAAGTCCAAAGCTTTGACCAGTTGACTCTCTTTCTGTAATTTACTACAGTAAATATTTGACCCATTATTATTATTATTATTATTATTATTATTATTATTATTATTATTATTATTTTCTAATTATACTGTTTTTTATCTTGCAGAAAGGCCCATAATAAACTTTGTTTGTTTATGAAAAGAAAACCATAATATGGACCCCTTTGATAATGACAATCTGGAATTACTGTAAAACTCTATGGCCCCCCCTGCAGCAGTGTGTTCACATGATTCTCTTTTACTATCAAACAACCAATGGTCTTGTTTGTTTGGCCCTTTCAAAATTTGGACATCGCGTCAGTTTACGTGTATCTTGATTATTTTTATAGGATTTTTATCATATAGCCAGATTCATCATTTGAGTTACAGATTCGACAGAGTTTAATAACTTTAGCTCAAATCTTGTATTTGTGTTGAAAAATTTACTTATATGTATAGATAATCTATTTAGAACGCATTAATAAAAGAAACGTTCGTGGTCCAGAACTCAAAATTAAAAATCTTGACTCCGCACGTCTTTGACTTATTAGTTTATTACCTCTCACTGGTATAAATACAGGTAATTCTGTTTACTAAAACTTAAACAGATGAAAGAAAATCGGGTAATGTTTTATGTATGTTGAGATTTGAATATGAGACCTTATGATTCTCAAGTCACTTAATATGACATTAGAGTTGTAGTCAGACTCGTTCCCTATTAATATATGTTGTTTTTCTCAATGTCGGACACCATAAATTATATTATTCGCTCCATTTGTTGGCCTAACTGTGCGAGGAATATTACACTTACGATATCTAGAACACATAAACGATCTTGCAGTCTTTAAAACATTATCAATTGCATCTATCATGAATGAAGTATATGCACTATTTTGTACTCCATTTCTTAGCTTTACCAAGAGTTCATCTTCAAATTATTTGGACTTAGATTCTCTTCATTATATTGGATCGCGATTGAGTAATCTCAACTAACTCATCATATCATTGGTTTCATCCAATCGAATTTTAAAACTAGCAAGTCTCTAAATTTCTTTACGCATTGACATTTTGTGAGGTCGGAGATACGTTAAGTTAGCCATAAACTTACAACTCAATGCGTAAACAATAACATTCGCCAAAAATATATGGATCATTTATTTTCGGCTATACCTACACAATATACCAAAAGGTACGCATATAGTGATTGAATTAGAAATTCTGACTTATGTCAAGAGAATTAATTTTCTTATATATATATATTATAAAAAAAATAATTTTACATATATATATATATATATACGTGTCAAATTTTTAGAGGTATATTTTTTGATCGATACATCCATATGTACCATATAGATAGCAACTAATAACTAATGAGAACATGAGTGGTTTTAAGTTCTTTTCATTTCTTCTATTTTCCTTCACGTAATGTTTGGCTTTTGTTCACGGTTGATAAAATTAATTCATAAAAATATAATTTAGTTTACTTAAATTTGAAAAGTTTATGATCCATTTGTTTGTTAACTCAATTTGTTTAATCATTTCAAAAAGTTAGATGATTTTAATTAAATATGTAACCCAAGGTTTTCCATAAATTATATATTTTTTTTGTTTTTATATGATATATATAGTCATAATAATGAAAATTATTACATAATTAAATAATTTATAATAAAATAAGAAAAAACATTAAACTTGATAAGAGTGAACGAATCATGCTGTGAGTTATGACATAATTTTTTGGTTCGTGTTACCCAAGTAATCTTAAGACATTAATATGCTAATTTATTGGGTGGAAGTGCACAGATACCCGATTTTAGTGTGCGGTATCTGAAACTTCATATGATTGAATTTCAAGTCATATGAAACTCATATAGTGCATATATAATGTTTAGATACGAGTTAAATAATTTAAAGAAATTGGGTACAGATTAAACACTGATAATACCCCAACCCGCTAAATTTATTTTGACCCGTTAAATTTGACCCAACTTGCTCATTGTGATGGCATAAATGAGGTCCTTCCATCTTTAATCAGACGTCTCGGGTTTGAATCCTAAGAATGGAAAAAACCCTGTTGGAAGTACCTCCACATAATGAGCTCTGCAATAATGCACGATCTGAATTAATCAAGCCCCAATACAAATATCAAACACCGAGTAAGAAACCGAAAAAAAAAAGAGGAAGTATTCTCCCCAACTTATTGCTATTTATACAACTCCCAACTCCTCTCCATTCTTCTATCCCCTCAACTCTCTCTCTCTCTCTCTACTTTCTTCTCTCTAACACATAAGGGCAAAATGGACCAAAAAAGTATTGTATTTCTTCTTTCTCTTATGGTTTTACTTATTTCCTACACAACATCAGCTCGTCTTCTGCCTACAATTTCTCAAGGTACGGAATATTAATTACTCTTTTTTTTCGAATTTTATGAGCCAAACATGATTTTCGAAATTCTAACTCCGGAAAAAATTAAAAAGAATTATTTTTTTTTTCCTTTTTTCACAGAAAATAAGAAGATTGAATCTGATGGGATTATTAGCAATCCAATCTCCTCATCACAAGTAGAAGACTTCAATGATGTAAGTTAAATTTTTTCTTTTTTTGTTGTTTTCCCCTAATATATTCGAGACTAAATAGAGCGATATGATTATTGAGAATTCATTTATAATAAAGTTTAAAGATAAAAAAAGAGGTTCAAATAATTTTTTTTGTTCGGTAACTATATTGTGAAAGTATGGTAAAAACATTTTCAATTTGTTTATTTATAAATTATTAGATTCCCTTAATATATACGATAAACTTCTAAATATAGAATACAGAAAAAAACACGAATTTTTTTTTGAAAGTATCCCAGGAAGGTCGTCAGAAATTGGCTCGTCATAAGCTTTTTCGATGAATATTTAAATCGGAAATTTCCTATGATTTTCGATGAAAATGTCTGTTCGAAATATTTTTGCCCTTTTTAAAGTACCCTTGTAATAATTTCCGACTTTTTCATTTTCATTATTTCTTTTCTCGATCTGTTTTGTAAATATTTTTATTTGAGCTAAGGGTCTATCAGAAACAGTCTATCTATCTTAATTAGAGAGGGTAAAAGTCTGTGCACACACTACCCTCTCCAGACTCCACTTGTAGAATTACACTGAATATGTTGTTGTTGTAATAATTCCCGACTTCATTACTGGAATTCACATACCCGATCTCAACTTATTAGGAAATGAGACATAGTTATAACTCATTACACTATATATGGAACTTTAAGTTAACATGAATTCTAGTTTGTGTTAATTTTTTCTATTCTTATTTTTTCTTGTTTTTAAAACAGCTCATTGGAATAGAAGAATGTGAAGAAAAAGATGAAGTTTGTTTCAAGAGAAGAATGATTGCAGAGGCTCATTTGGATTATATTTATACTCAACACAAGCCAAAGCCTTGAAGGAGTTTATTTATATTTTAATTTGTAATTCTACAAAAAAAAAATGAATTAAATTAAATTAAAAGCTAGTAGTTTTTTTTGTCCTTCTCTTCTTCATAAGGATTTCTATTAATTAGTACTATTAAAAAGAACTTTAATTTGCTTAAACTTGTATTTCAATGTATCATAAGATTGTAGTACTATGTTTTTTTTTGTGAGATTATATAAAAGGTATAGTCAAAAGTTTAATTAATAAATATATGCTCCCTAGGAGAAATACTTTAAATTATATTGGAAATTGTATCTTGGATATGTTTGATATATATATTTTTAAAAAAAGAAAGAAATTAAAGAAAGATACTTTTGTCTTCAATATGTATTTTTGAAATACGTATACTGATCGAAACACTATGATTATTAAAAAAATAAATTAAATTAATTATAATATTAAATAATTTTTTTAATTTATAAAATTAAAATTTTGATGAACAAAATTATTCGATATCTATTTTGATGGAATGTAGCTTAATCTAGATATGTGTAAGTTGGCCGGTAATATCAAGATTATAAAAACAATTAGTTTACCACAATACTAGATGACTTTTTTAGACTATTAAAATCTTGGTTGGCAGAAATTTTTCTATACTTATATCAATAGGAGATAGCAAATATTTTAAAAAATTAATTGAGATATGTGTAAGTTAAGCAGGATATTACTGTTATAAAATATACTCCCTTCGTTTATCTTTACTTGTTAGGAATTAACTTGGCACACTTTTTAAGGAGCAATAAATAAAATGATAATTTTACTATATCATCCTTTGAATATAACAAGTTCAATACTTTGGGAAATGACTATAGTTAATAATAAGGGCATATTAGAAACTATTCCCTCCTTTCATCTTTACTTGTTCAATATTAACATAGCACACCCTGCTAAAGAGTCCTAAATAGTATGACAATTTTATTATACCACCCTTTGAATATAATAAACTCAATATTTTAAAAAATAACTACAATTAATAATAAAAATAAATCAGTATTAAGTAATAAGCTATATCTTAATTTTTTAAAGTGTACAAGTAAAAATAAACATTTATTTTTAATACAGCAGATAAACAAAAATAGGAGAACAAGCTAAGTGATAAAGTATTTCTTAATTTTCTAAAATCAACATATATTTGATTGCGTATTTTAAACTAACCAAGAAAAGCTCAATTCCCAAGGTCCTTGTTTAGGGTGGACTTTTTTTTTTTTTTTTTTTTGGTTGGTGAAAAGAAAGAACACAATTCTTCACAAGGGGACAGGAGCATGAGAAAAGGGGTCAATTCCAAATTCCAATTAAGAGAAAATTGGTAGACCCACAGTTGACCTTTAACAGATTCCTTCAATTATTGCACCTTTGTCTCTTTTTTTACTACTTATTTTTTTACTAAGTCCAAATGTACAATCAACCAAAGTAGCCATTGGTATTAGTGTCTTGTCTTTTAATACAGCTGTATGATTGAATGATGCTTTATTCAATAATGTTTTTCCTATGTATCCCACACATTTATTTCAATTTGCATTATATTGTTTGGCAGGATAGAGTTTCAAAAATTATAATTTTGAAATTATTCATATTACAAGAAATGTTTATTTATAAGTCGAATCATATTAGAACTCGCCAGTAAATATTTGGTATTACAATCATTGGAGGAACAATATCAGGGAGAGTCATCGACTTCTACAGTGGAATTAGTCAAGGGAGCTGAGAAGCGATGATTTACCCCAACAACGAATGTCCAACATTTCGATTATTGTGTAACTGATTTACCCATGACAATGTCAACACCTTGAGTATTACGAAGTTAGACCAATAACTATTACGCTTTCTTCAAAGGATGGATACTTAGCTGACAAAATCTGTTTGTACAAACGATTAGAGGAAACTGCAACTATAAAATTGTCTAACGTGAGTTTGATCTTTTCTTTTACATGCATCAGTGTACAACTTCTTGAAGACATGAAACGTATAGGTTGTCAAGTCTCATAGCAGGAAACTTTCTGATCAAAAACTTACACTTGAATGGATTTTGCATTTGAATGTTTACCATTACTTTACAGTATTGAATGCACTCAAATGTTGTTTACATTCCCTCCCCAAACCTCACTTGTGAGATTACATTGGGTATACCTATCGAATGCACTCGAATATACCATTTCCAACTGGAAGTACCACTATTAAAGAACAAAAATCGAACATTTCAAGTCGAAGGACCTTGATCACTCGAATTCTCAGCAAATAGTGTACAGTGACTCGAGAACATCCAGAGGGGAACGTGAGAGGGGAAAGACAGAAAAACTACGCCAACATGCATAGTTGCATCCTTGTGCTCGATTGTGGAAACACTCACCAAATTCACACCATTAATATGCAGTATGAGAAAGTAAAATGAGAGTTATGGTGTTCAAAAGCACAAAAAAGTTCACAATGAACAATTCCAGAGAAGTCTGTTTGTAAAGATCCTCATCAGCTTGAGCAGTGACAAACGTCCATCGCTTCAAGAGCCACCTATTTCTACTAAGACAGAAAAACTGGACTTGCAAAGCACATACAGGGAATGAAATTACATCCCAATAAACCAAAAAACTTCCATTCGATCTGGAAATATCCATTATCTAAGACCATCGATATGGTTGTAATAATAGCCAAGTGTCCGAGAACTGAGAAGGGACAAAGCTGCTGAGGCTAGGTAATCTGTAACAAGTTCTAATGCTTTAATGTAATAACAAAGTAATGCGCACAACACTCAGTAGCTTGCTTTGGCAAGTTTAAGTTGGATCATGAACAGAAATGCAGCTGGATGATTTTTGATCAATAGCATCAGTAACTGAAACTGAAAACGTCACTGAGGGCAATGTAAGAGAACAGAAAATGTGAACCAATGATGGAATATGTGATGCGCAAACTGTTCTAGCATCTAGAATTTTCATTTCATCTTCATTTCAAATGAAAGCATATAAGGGCCTAAACAAGAAGATGTATAAGCATTACAAGTAATTCAAAATGAACCTGGATATCTTCGATTAACAGAACAAACATCAAGCATCCAACACCTGAGAAATGAAGCCACGGACAATAAGATACAATACAAGTAAGTAGTGGAGGCTACTAATGAAATAAAGGAACTGAAAGGAATGTATAAGTACCAATGTACAAACCACCATAAAGGATGGCAAGATTGAAATATTCGAGCAAGTAGGTAAGTCCCAAGGAAGATCAAAAGGAATAATGCATCTCTAGATCGCATTTCAGAACTTAAGCTTCCTCCATATTTAGCATCAGTCCAAAAGTTTCGACTTTCAACTTTCACGGGTAGCATAAGTTGTCTAACCATTTTATTGCCAGTCCAAAATCAATTTGAACTAAAAGCACTTAGCAAATTTAGAACTTTAGACAGTGCTCTCATACAAAAAGCATTTAATTCTCAAGTACAAAGCACTCCCCTAAACAGGGCTTTCAGACAGTTAAATCCATATTTTACTAGAGGTGCCAAATGAGGGGGAAGCAAAGTAACTCGTATCCGGTCTTGAGACACTTGAACAATCAAAGTCAGGTAAAAATAGATTTTGTGGAATAATTTAAATGGAAAATACCACATATTTGTTTTTCAATAAGAAAAACTGGCAGATTCTTATCTATGAAAAACAGATGCCACCCCATTTAACAGTAGCACCAGCATGCCCACATGAAAAGCTTTTCGTAATCATTAGTCTCCAAAGAAGTATTTAAAACGTCTAAAATCAAGTTTAACATCATATCACTTACCAATTTATATCCTAGGCAAGCCCCAACTCTTGACAAGAACTTTCTGATATACAGTTCTTGTGGACTATTGGACCCTGACTACCACTTTCACTTGGAATACTCATGTAAACAGCACCTTTGAACATCCACTCGTCACTTTCTTCATTGTAGAAGTCTTCAAAAAGCTCACCACATAAAACGCACACACATTGACTTTCGTCTGCAGGAACCATGGCCTCAATACATTCTGATGTTTCACTAGAACCTCGAGCTGTCCCTTTGGATTTATCACCACAAGGAACGCCACCAAATCCAGCAACCCATTCACCAGAATTTAAATACCACTTTCTTGCACTATTCAACAGTTTGACATCTGAATTTCTTGATGTGTGCCACTCCAAGTGTCTATCAAGTTTTTCTTGGTGTTTAAGTCCAAAACCGCATATGCCACACCGATGCGGAACGTCATCGAGAAGTTCACTGATCACAGCAGGATGGAACTTCCGAATCACATCTGGCTTAAATGCAAGCCCAATGAGACTTTTTACCTCTTCTTTCGCAGACTGAAGTAAGGCCTCAGGAGTTTTGGCAGAAGGCTTTGAGAGAGAAAGCTCATCCTTGGGAGCTGAGGAAGGAATAGATGAGGATATTGGAGCAGATAAAGCAGGAGTTGTAATGGAGCTTGCAGGTGGAATAAGGTTCTGAGTTTGAGGAGGTGTATCAGAAGGAGTATAAGTAGGTGATTCCTTCTTTGATGCAGATATTAACCCCTTTGCCACCAATGTGCTCAAAATACTTGATAGAGGACTAGAAGCAGTATTCGGTGCATTTGGAGACTGCAATGATGCACTCCCTACAAGAGTTGGAGGTGGCCCAGGAGGCAATGGTGGCTGTTCTACATTTCTCTGGGGATAATTTGGAGGGTTTGACACATTTCTGTCCAACGATAGACTAGAGACAGAGGCCGGAGGGATCCTGAGCCCAGATGCGGTGAACTGGGCGGGAGGAGGCTGTGCACTGGCTTGGGATGAAAGAGCGCCCTTGTCAAGAGAACTCGGTGTAGTACCTGAATTTAATTTACTACCAATAACTCCACTCTTCAAAACAGCAGCCAACAAACTGCTAGTGCTAGAGGGATCAGGAAAACCTGAAATCTGAGGAACTGTTGAAATCTTGGTTTGACCAGAATATTCAGATTCCAAGCTTTCCCGCTGAACATTATGTCTCAACTGATGAGAAGAGGCCAAGACAGACGAATTCTGCAAATTTGAAGGCTGTTGTCTTTGTGAATTAACTGAAACAGTATTCTGAGATGGCATTGCCAGAGATTCCTGGGAAAACTGGTTACGGGGATCTAGATTTGACCTCCTTGAGAATTGGGATATTCTTGGATCGGAACGAGAAGTGGTCTGCGTCTGGTACTGCTCACCGAGACTGTTAACTATTTGATTAGTGTTGCTTGTTATGAGTGATGGGGATGGAGGACGCTGGTGCATTGGCGACTGAGCAGAGGGAGAGGCAGCTCTGAGAGTCTCTCTCTGTTGCACTATGGATCCCCTAGATTCCAGAGTTGCATTACTTGGCACAAAATTTGGCGTTCCAACGTGGACTGAACCTGTCTGTAACTTATAAGATGCCATACCTATTGAATTTGCAGTTTTTGACAACCCACTGAAAGAAGTTTGATAGCCTTCTGGATGAACTGGAGCACCTTGAACAGAAGCTGAATTCCTAGCCCCATCTAAAGCATGTGATTCCCTGGACCACATGGCTGACATTTGATTCCCAAAAGAAGCTTGGCCTCTCTCTTCGGCAGAAAGTGAATCAGCTGAGGCTTCACTATCAGCCCTTAACCCGACTTCCCTTATGCTTTGTGGTCTCCTTAGTTGATTTTCTAAGTCCTGCATATTCAGGATAATAACAAGGTTAGTCTGTCAAGAACAGCATAGGGACATTTTACATTCACAAAAACAACCAAAAGTAGCTTCTACAGGAAAATACGAGAATAGCTCAATTTACAGGAGCCAAAAGTATTTGGAAATCATCAAACGAACAAAGAATTGCCTTCAACTAGTTTAAGCATATTAGTAAGTAATCTATTTCTAGGAAATTACTTTTGCAGTACTTGAGACATCTTAAAGCAAGCTAATAGTTACGATGATAAATAGATTGCTATGGTAGACAAAGTTCCCAAGGGGCTTTCAGATGTCAGAAAAAGGTTTGAGAGAGAGAGAGAGGGGAGTAGCAGCTAGGAGCTGAAGAATATGATAATCCATGTAGAAGGGCTAGAAGTTGGTGAACCTATTCTATCAAAAGCAAAAAGTGTTCTTGATGAGCAGCATCTATGAGAATTTTTTAGAAGTGTTAGAAACAAAAAGAAACAAACAGCCTCTCTACCTTCACAAAGTACGCCACCATCCCCTGACCCCCTTGTGGATTACACTGGGTATGTTGTCCTTGTTGTAAACAAAAAGAATTTAGATAGAAGAAAAGCTAAACTTATCATAAAGAAAAAAGATTGGACGGAAAAAAGCTAACGGATTAGACACTACTGACCTTAAGGAGATTATTACCGTATTTTCATATTATGGTTTATTATCTGTCCAGAACTAGAACTATAGTGGGCAATGGGCATGTAACTTTTTTAGGAAAGAATCTAGCACTAATACTTTGAATAAATATTGGTTAAGCACTCTCTTACAGATTTATCTGAATCCTCAGATGCCCAACGGTCTTTAGCTGCACTATTTACATCATCCCACATGTACTCCTCTTCCTCAGAATTCTTCCAGCTCCTATCCATTAAAGTACTGGTTCTATTTGGTAAGGACTGTATCAGTTGTGGATGTGCATCAGAGGTTGCAGATTTTTGGGATATACTTTGGAAACCATGCTTAATGTCCAAGCCGCTTCTTTGGCTCAATATTTTACCAGTCCCAGAATCATACCAAGATTTATCAAACCCCTGTTCTTTAAATCTTTCACCTCCTCTTCCTACTCCAAAGGCAGAATGTCTCGACAGATCAGAAACGGGAACCGAATCTCCATATGTAGCAATGAGAGTTTTCTCAGGAACATGCTCATTCAACTTTTCTTTCTGAGCACGCTGCAATATTGCAATATTACATGGCTTAGATTACTTAACCTGATAAAAATTCATGCATGTGTATCTGGAAATGTTTAATAGTTAAAACATATTCCATATCACTACCTTAATAGAGGGATCAATCCATGATCTTCCAGAACCAACACTGGTCGTTCTCTCTGGTCTCTCTACGTCCTCGTTTGCATTAAGAGTGCTGCTGATGTCACCAACTGCTCCTTTTGCCTTCATTATAACAAAGAACATTGATAAAGATAAAGAGTATTTGCAGGTAAGATGATTTACAATGAATAAATAAAAGTGTTCCGTCTCTAACAGTTCAAGTTCTAGATGAGATGGTTCACATAATCAAATACAGGTCTAAGTTCAAGGTTGAAGTCCCACCATCACCCATCAACAAAATAATCCCACGTAGTTGGCCCAAGAAAACAAAATTCAAGTTGACATGGAGGGTTGTGTCATAAACCATTACGTTGATATTACTGAGAAGTCTCTGATAGTGAGACCATTCAAGTTGTGTAGTATCCCAAACCATGGCTAAGCTTAAAACAAAGGACAATATTTATTAAATCCAGCTATCAAAATCTCTTTTAACAGCTCAGCAAGAACTGGGAGAAACTCTGCATTTGAATGATGAAAAGTTGGGAAATGTGACTAAGTAGCAGCACCACTTAAGGTGCTTAGGAAAATAGATTCAAAAGAGAGCACCATAATGGCTACTCTCACTTACCCTGGTTGATTGCTGTAGGCGTTGCCGTGCCTCCAGATATTTGGGATTTACATGGATGCTATGAGCAGGTCTTTGAGCCTGTGGATCAGGCCTAGATGTCCCTGATGAAGAGCCATTGACACCTGTTGTAAATCCAAGCTCCTTCTCAATTAATTGGAGTTGTTGAGGGGGGAATACTCCTTTCCAAGTTCCAAAAAGATGTCGCATCCCAGGATGTACTGAAGGTTCAACCTGTCTATAAGCTTTGCAGAAAACCTAAAACACATGGAAGAAAGACCAATAATGATCAAGTATGTAGTAGCTTGCAGTGATGCAGCTATCTCCCTCGACTAGACACATTAACCCAACTACAATTGATTACTCAAGGTAAAATAGAATTTCACAGTGTTCCGCCCATCATCATCCACTCAGATGGATGTCACATTCACAGGACCAAAAAAAATGAGGACTTTGTTAAGAGAGTTTTTTTAAAGTAAAATGAGAAGATCATCAAAATGAATCCACAGGATGCCAATGGTAACAACAGCTGAGCAGAGTATCTTACAGAGTTTCTCTTTAATCGGGAAAACAGAAACACACGAGGAAATGCAAGGGTTCCAAAGAATCATGATAACTAGTCACAACAAACTAGATATAGATCAAAACTGACCTCAGGTAGCCTGGTGGCAAAATACTTGATATAATCCCGCCCGATGTTCTTCACAATACTGTCCAAAAGATATAGAGATGGCAGCTTTTGCTCAGTAGGAACCTGCGTATGATTTACAGGCTAGATTAAAATGAGTTTTCAAAATCCATTGACACTGATTGATGCAAACTCTATGCCAAAGAACAAAGCAAAAATACCAAAATTCTAAATGGGAAAAAAATAGAAACAGCAACATTACTCAAAGCAGCAAAGCAAAGACAATAAGCACCATTATATCCGACATCTTTCCAAACCATGATAGCACACACAATACAGCTCTGGGATACTTACATAAATATTCAGCAGAATGACTGAATAGTAAACTGGGCCGTAGAATTATCAACACAGAAATCATCTTTGGGAAAGCTAGAAAACAGTTTCAAAATAGAATAAACCAGTTCAGTTAAGGGAAAGGAGCTGTTAATATGGGAAGATCGGATCTGCCTGCACTGCACTCATTCATTTCAACTTCTCTTTATTCAAGCAAAATTTATTTGACAAAATCTAGACAGAACATCAGTTATACCTGTATCACATCAACTGATGTCATAAAGTAGTATAATCATGGACATCCTTCATTTTACCACAGCAAAATTGTATATTGTGCAGATAAAAAAAAACACTCGGATTAAAGGACGGAAGACTTTAAAAGAGAGGTGAAGAGAGGTCTTTTCTTTATCCACTTAAACAAAAGCATCTACAACTTCGTTCCGATTTTAATTCGGACATAAATAATGTAAATACTTCCCAATATGAATATCACAATTCACACAACATAGTGTAAATGTGATTCTTTCTCTCTCACTTTGGAATTAATCATATTTGTTTAAGTGAATCACAGGCATCCACTAGTTAAAGAAGCACAATCCGGATAAGTTACATGAATAAAGGGGTTGCCAGACCTTCAATGTCTGATTATCCCAAAAGCAAAGGCTCAAGATTACTATATCCTAACTTTCAGAAATTGCATAACTGCAAGCAAGATTCAGTGTAACAGCACGCCTTGAACTTGACATGCAGTGAATACTAGAATATGCAGAGAAAACAATAAGATAACAGGATACATCCTTCATCTGACAACAAATGGATTATAGTGAACCTTGATAATGCTGAGTATCTGAATTATGCCATAGATGGGAGCCCGACAAATTCAATCACCACAAGTATATGTTAAGTGCATGTTAATAAACTGCCTAGCAATAAAGGAATTGGATCATCCCTTCACCATTCAAAATATAGCAAAATTGGAGTTAGCCTTTTGGAAACCGAAATGTGAAATGAGTCTGTCTGGACAGACATTAACCAGCCACAAATAGCAACTGCGTGAATCATTTTTTTAATTGAAGCAATATTATGCTTTTTAGATACATCCAGAACAAAAGTTAGAAATTGGATAGACAAGTACTTTTCCCCCAATGGCTCACATAATCATTCTCATCAATGTGTGGAAAAACTGTGACTGCACGTTGGAATTGTTTCACAATGCTTTTTGGAGAACTTTCAATGGACAATTCTAACAGCTAAAGTTATAATCATGACACATCAATCACCATAGCAAAGCAATTTTATAATTTCATAAAGAGAGCAAATTTCTTCCAAATCACCAACTTCCTTGCTAACCAAGAAATCTTTTACAGAATCTTTACTCTATTATCAGCTACAAAAACAAATTACACCAGCTTCACTAATCTAATGAATCAGAACTCTAACTTTTACCTTCTTTATCAGATTCCTCTTCTGTACAACAAAGTAATAAACACTAAATTAAACAAAATCAACAACATCGACACAGAAGCATTTAAAACCGGATTATCACCTCAATAATGTTGTTGCAGATAGTAGCAGCAATCGCCTTGGCAGCTTGCAAATTCTCACCAGCAATAATAGTCAAGTTTGTGATTATCGGCTTCGAATTGAATGTAAGTTCAGCTAAGGCCGTCTTATACTGGCTCACTAACTCCTGATGCTGCTGCTGTTGTTGTTGATAAGGCCCCCCTCTATCACTGCTTTCCGAGTCTCCCCCTCTATCATTAGCTCGAATCCTCGAATTAGCAGCTGTCCGTTGAGGAATGAAGCTTCGCCCATTAGAGCCTCGTTCAGTTCCAATTGGGGCTTCGTTTAATCTTGGTTTCTTAGGTCCTGGCTCCAATCTTGATCTATCAAATGGTCTACGAGAACCCTCCATTTCCATCTCCAAACAATCAACAAAAGTAAAAACCTAGTCCTAAATTCGAACTATTTTACATGGGGTTACATTCAAAATTGATTAAAAACAAAAGAAGTCCAAATCAAGACAAAAAAAAACATCACTACTTATTACTAATTCCATGCAGATTTCAATGAATAACGCGAATCAATAGGACTAAATCTGATCTTTACATACACGGAGACGATGAATCAAATCAGTAATACAGGGAAGTATTAAAGAAAAAGTACAAACAAAATTGAACAGAAAATATGAGAGTCTTGAGCTTCGATTGGGCGATATCTCAGCTGCAATTGGAATGGGAGATAGGGTTTTTGATTGATTTGAGAAGAAGTGCAACTCCTATATATATGGGTCGGGGCAGTGGAGGCTCTATATATACGAAGAGAAAGAGAGAGAGCTGTTTGAGGAATTCGTTAAAAGGAGGATAGAGAAGACTAGTGGACGGACGAAGATGGAAGAGAAAGGGATAAAATATGGGCCTTGATGGGTTTTTGTTGGAGCCCAAGAGTTAAGTTGGGCTATTTCTTGGTGGTTTGTGAAGCCCCAAGTATATAAATACCCACTTTTGATATCTTCATTTAACTTGTGTTTGCTTTTTCATTTTCTTTACAAATTTGTCCACTTTGAAAAATGTCAAACATACAAAAAATCTCATCTACTTCGGTCAATTTTATCTGAAGTGTGACATTATGAAAGTCAATGTTATATTTTTGCCTAAAGTTTGATATGACGTGTCAAAGTCAATTTCGGATATATTTTATTAAAGTCTTACCTAACTTGTCAAGAATAATTTTAGAGTTTAGATATACGTAAGCATAACTGAAGTGCATGTAAAAATTGATTAGAGTTTCAGTCATGTGTATCGAAAGCGCAGTGAAATTTTTCTTTGCCCGGATTCTTTTTTGTTCTTTAAATTTCAGCAATTCAACACACGATTCAATATTCAAATCTACTTTGAATAAGTTCAAATTTGAAACATAAGTTTCATAAAGAACAAACTCCAATAAGCATAACTAATTTCCCCAAAATTCGAATTGATACTCACCACATTTATCATCACTTTCATCTCTCTCTTCTCATATTCAGAACTCTAAATTTCTCTCTTTAATGTTTCTATTTCTTCTTTCTCTAAATTCATCCAAATAAAATTCGAGTCACGATAAAAGAATTGCTTTAATAAAATTCATCTTTTTTTTTTAGTCGAGAAATATGTTGTTATGGTGAAAGAAATGATGATTATTATGATTTTTGATGATGGATATAATGATTTTTCTGAGTAAAATAATTGTGTATCAAATATATAATAAGTGTATATTATTTATGTGTCCGAAAATGATATTTTTAAATATATCCAATTAAAAAAAATATATTATTAAAAATAATAAAACACGTAAGATTGTTATAAGTCCTTGTTATTGAATTTATTTTGAGAAATAAAATGTATACAATCATTAGTGTAATAATGTAATAGAACGCTAGGAACTCTTACGCCTAAATTTTTTATGCTCACATATGATTAATATAACAATTGTTGTTATATTAATTGATTGAATGCTCAATTTTTACAAACTCAAGGATGATAAGTGTTCAAGATTTTATTTCAACTATAAATTTAGACATAACTCTAAAGATAATGGATTATTTGTTAGATTCAAAAGTTCAAGTATTAAATAATGGGATTTAGAGGCTAACGATATTCCTTTTGACAATAATAAGGGTATATTTGACCTTAATAATTAAAGGATGATAAATTTAGAGTGTTTTATATAGTCCGGAGATAAATTCAAACTTACAGATTTAGAAATAGCCGAAAATAAAATAAAAATAAAAAATGTGTTTCTAATATTAGGGAATATATTAAAGTTTCAAGTCAATGAAGGTAAAATTTGTAAATTGTATTGAGAATTTTAGATTATTATTAAATGAAAAGATGTGTCAAGATATAATTACGAGATGGAAATATATATATTTGGTAGTGCTTTCTCTTATCATTAAGTATTTTCTAACTTTAATATACTTGATAAAGATTTTAAATATTGTTAGTCAAATGCTAATTGCATCATAAATTAATATGGGTTGTGATAGGAGGATTCAAATTCCTTCAATCTTAATTAAAGATTTCGAATTCAAATTTTGAGTAAAAAAAAATTCTGTTAGAACGTTCCCACCATAACAAGCCTTGCAACTCGTGATCCAATTTAATTAGGCTCCAATTAAATATTTAATGAATTTTACTTGTTAAATTTAACAAAAATTTATTTAAAAGGAAAAATTTACCTAAAAATATCAAAAAAGTCTCAATAAATTCCAAAATTTATAACACAAAAAACTCGTTAGACACCAAAACAAAAAAAAGAACAAAAATTAGGCTACAGAAAGTTGATCAAAATAATAGAAATCAGGCCTTAAAAAAATTACACCATACTCTATAAGTGAACCAAAAAAGTAACCATCAATACAGTGCAAAGAACGCGACCGCTCCTTTTTTAATTAAAAGTCTCAATTTTAAAAATGAATCTGAATTATTCAAATTTTAATTTAAGTATCAAACATAAAACCAAAGAAAAAGTAAAAATTATAACTCCAAATATAAGCTGGCACTAAATTTTCTTTTAGATAAAGTTCTTGTGATAAAGATTAAAAAGATTCATTTTAAATTAAAAAACTAAAATTAATCAAAATATATTTAAAAAACTATTTTTACCACATATATTCCGAAAGAGACCAGTTTTGTCGTTTACTCTTTAAAAAAAATCCTCAAGAAATGTTACTTAATGCAGAAGACAAATAGTGGCGCCCCACAAACTCCTCTAATTTAATTTCTCCTCTTCAATATCTTCATTTCCATTGGACCAACTCATCCACCACCATTGTTGAATACAAATCTTCATAAAAATATCTTCATACTCCCTCCGTCCTAAATTGTTTATCATTTTTTTATTTGATAGATCATTTAATTAAAAAATAAATTATCTCATTTTTAGTATAAAATAAATATAATATTATAATATTAAAATAAATTATTTTAAAATTTTATCTTAATTAAAACAAAATAAATTCATTCAAAACTTAATTTTCGAGCTATTTATCCCTTATTCCTCGTATTAAATGAGTCCATATGTATCTTAAAAAATATTAATTAAAAAAGCTTTTTATTATTTTAATCTAATTTATATTTAAGTTATAATTTTTTATCAAATATTATTTAATTTATTAATTGTGTTTTTATTAATAATTATATAATTATCAAAGTCACATGTCAAGAGAAATGAATAATTTTTTTAAATAAATATCTAAAATTAAGTTAAACTTACCACTTCAACAACTAATAACATTACATTATCAAGAATTTTATAGTTTCTTAAAGAAAATTATACTAATAGCAAAATAAAAAATTTATATTATTTTTAAGTATTTAAAATTAAAAAAAAAACTACTGATAATTTAAGACGGAGGGAGAAGTACCAGTATGGTTTTTTCTTTCCTAAATAAGTGGACCCCACCTGTTCTTCTTTCTCCTCCACAACATTGATCCCCCAGAAACAACCTGGTCGGTTCCTCATAAATCTTTTTCATTTTCAGAGAACCATACAAGAAAAAGAAAAAAAAAAAAAATGGAGCTCCGAGAGGAAAACTCCACCGACTTAACACAGTTATTTTCTGAAGATATTTCTTCGTTTCTATGTCGGCGTTACCTATATAAACCTCCCTTAAACCCTTTTTGCCGACCATTTTATCATACAGCCTTTTGGAAAATTTTCCATCTTTTGATCCAAAAAACTACAAATCTCTAAAAATCATATGAACCCATTTGATAAGAATCCAGAATCTGTGAGTAGTGATAGTACTACGACGCCGTTTTCGTCTCAGATGGACCCTGAATTTGCTGCGTTTTCGCCAATTTCACTTCCTTTTTCAGACCCATCTTCTCCTTTTATCAATTTTGAATCTTTTTCCACTCCTTTGAGCCAATACCCAGTTGGAGAAGGAGGAGAAATTGAACAGTCAGCTGAGGAAAGATTGGTTGTGCCGCAGCCTATGGAGTGTTTACATGGGACACAAATTCCGCCATTTTTGTCCAAGACTTTTGATTTGGTTGATGACCCTTCGTTGGATTCGATTATTTCTTGGGGTAGCAATGGAGAAAGCTTTGTTGTTTGGGACCCAGTGGAGTTTTCAAGGGTGATTCTTCCCAGGAATTTCAAGCACAGCAATTTCTCCAGCTTTGTTCGACAGCTTAATACATATGTGGGTATCACTTTAGCACACGGCCAAAAAATTTTTTTGGCTAATGTGTTAAATCTCTAGTTCTCTAATTCTTGCCTCCCTTTTTCTTTTTCGTGATCTTTTTTTTATATGTAACTGCTGTTGTAGATTTTCATGTATCTTTATTCCCCCTTCATTTTTCTGTAGTTTGTTTTGATCTTATGTTGCTGATGTACTGTAACGATGATGATGTTTTAGGATGTAAATGTAAATAGTTGTCTCGTGTTGTAAACAGTATAGGCTGCGATTGTAAATGAACATTAGAGAACGTTTTTTTTTGGATAACTCATTGGATTTTGGTTCCTTGTGTAAATGCTGGCTTTGAGATCCTTAGTGAATATTAAAGTGGTTGATTCTTAAGGAAAATGGTAAAGAGGGGCGCTGTTGGTGATTTGGGCTTGTAGATAAAGCTCTCTGCATTGATGCATCTGCTGAATTGGGAGGTTCATCTAATTCTGCAGGTAGAATTCTAAGGCTCTGATTAAACAGAGTATTTAAGCTTTCTGTAGTTTATGTATAGTTTTACTGCAAAAAAGGATCTACTAATTGTGTATTTATAGTGTAATGCAGCTCCTGGAAACCATGAAAATTTGACAGCTAGCATCTGGTTTTGCGTAAAAAGTTCATTTTGTTATATGAATAATGACTTATTCACATGTGGTTGGCATGATGGTTTCTACAATTTTCATTTCTGAATTACTTTTGGGCAACTTTATTCAGGGATTTCGCAAAATCGATGCTGACAGGTGGGAGTTTGCGAATGAAGGGTTCTTGAGAGGGAAGAGGCATTTGTTGAAGAACATACAGAGGCGAAAGTCACATCAGGCTGGGAGTTCTTCTGGATCATCTGCTGAAGCAGGGAAAGCAGCAGTAGATGAGATAGAGAAACTCAAGAAGGAAAAGAGTTTGATGATGCAGGAAGTCGTTGAATTACAGCAGCAGCAACGTGGGACGGTTCAACAAATGGAAGCTGTTAATGAAAAGCTTCAGGCTGCAGAACAGAGACAGAAGCAGATGGTTTCATTCTTGGCCAAGGTGTTTCAGAATCCCACATTCTTGGCTCGTCTTCAGCAAATGAAGGAGCAAGGAAAAATTACTTCTCCAAGAACAATGAGGAAATTCATTAAACATCAGCCACATGATCCGCGTCAAGAGGAGTCATCCATGGAAGGACAAATAGTCAAGTACAGGCCTGATTTTCAAGACCTTGCTACATCCTTTGAGAGCTCAGACTTCAATCCAGTTGTGGATCAACAACTTCCAGAAACTGGTTTAGGAGTGGAAGCCATGTCTTCTAAAGGGGATACTGTCGCATCTGAGGGACTGATAATGGCACATGAACTTCTCAAAAGTCCAGATCGGGTTATAGAAGGAGCTTCAAACTTTAACCCAGAAGGCTCTCATTTCAAAGGGAAGGACGTAGCTAGTCCTCAATTAGAAGTCATGCCTGAGTGCTATGCTTCTTTCCCAGAGGAGTTGGGGAAGGAGAAGAACATTTCAGGATTTTTGGCACCAGGTATTGGAAGTATGGTGAAAGAAGAGGAAGCATGGAGCTTAGGTTTTGAAGCCAGTGCTGGCATGTCGAGCACTGGCGTGGAGTTATGGGGTAGTCTTAGCAACTATGTTCCAGACTTCGGTGTTAGCTCTGGTTTGTCAGATTTGTGGGATATAGATCCCTTGCAGGCAGCTGGAAGTTCTGGTGTGGATAACTGGCCAGATGATGAGTCTCCTTTTGGTCAGTCTGAGAGCCATGCTAACGAGCCCAAGAATGATAGTTTTTAGGAAGAGTACCCTTGGGCCTTCGGTGTGCTTTTGGGATACTAGCTATAGTTTAGTTGATGGGACATAATATTGAATGATTGATTATAATATTTTTTTTAGTTGATAATTACTTCTGACTGATTCTTTTCTTCTATTCCCCTCTCCTTGGTCTGCAATTTTCTCTGCTAATTGTGCTAAACTGTGAATATTTGATGGCATAATTTGTAGATATTTCCTGCTAACATATACTCTTTTAAGTTGTGAAATGTGCAGGTTTGCAGCGCTGGAGGCGAGTATGGGACTTCTTTTGAGAATTCAGGATTAGTATGACATTGCTCGCTCAAGCTTTTCCAGGTAAGGAGACCTTGTGGTGACTTATAACAGGATTGTTACTTTACCATAATTCTTTGACATGAAGCTGAATAACAAGCATACATGGTGTACAGTTTTTTATCATTATTGATTAAAATGAGGAGAGTATTTTCCAAGACTAAAACCCATTCCTCAACCAATGTGGAAGATAGTATTAGAGTCGGACCTATTTCAATTCTTGGTTTATCCGATGTTAGACCCCATGTTATATTGTCCACGCTTTAAATGTCCCTTATGGGCAATGCCAGGAGGGGGAGGGGTGTTAACAGTCCTACACCGGTAGTGAGATAGTTAATTAGTCTCCTTGTATGATTTTGGGCAATACCCACCTCATGAGCTAGCTTTTGTGGATCGAGTTAGGATCGATGTCCATTTTCTTAATATGGTATCAGACAGTCTGTACTATCATATTCTCTCTTCCTACTGTAATGATCTGGGCTTTCCCTCAACTTAGTCCTTTGAGCTTCTTCTTCTCTCTCAATTCAGCTCATGAGCCAGAAACTTGTCTAGATCCACTCCTCAGCCAGTTGAGCCTACTTTCCTCAGTTCCAGCCCCTTTCTTCAGCCAGTTGAGATTGATCTTTGTCTCTATATCATGATTACTCTTCAATCTGCTAAAAGAATTTCTCCTTTAAGAACTCAGTTACACGTGCAAGAGGGTGTTAGAGCACTTGTTCCTCATCGAGTGTGTCAGAATTTTCAAAAGGTTTTTTATAATGTTTGGGCCACTACACTCATTACCTTAAGGTTCTGAATTGGATGCTCAGATTATTGCATTCTTATGTTGGTGCACTAGCATCTTGTATTTTGTCTCACCAAGTTCCGCTACTTGCTGAAGTTTCTTTCTCAGAGTGAAATGAGAAAATGGGGAGGTGAATTAGCATATCTCCTTCAGGCTTCCTCTTCCTCCCCATTTTTCAACCATAACCTACTGAAGAACACTTTGGACTCTGCTCATACGGTCCTTTGGTAATCTTCACCAAGACTGCCTAGGACCGTACGAGTCTTCACTCAAAATTACCTTAGGACTGTATGAGTTTTGGTAAAGACTCATTCGGTCCTAGTTTAATGAAGGAATATAAGAAAGATGAGGTGGAGGAATAGAGGACTCCAGCGGTGTTGGTAGAGTCAATGAGTTTGTTTCCCTTAAGGTGCTTCTATAGGAAGTTCTTTGGGGGGGGGGGGGGGTTGGGGTTTCTTCCTAATGGCTGGCATTTCACATCCTCTGCGCTGTTCATCAGATCAGTAGTAGGATCTAATGATATTTTGATCACCTGGAAGATGAATGCATCTTTTGATAAGTTACCAATTGTGCTTGTCCATTGAGTTTTTTTCCATGGGTGTTTCGGCATTCTAAAGCTGTATTTGAAGTGAAAACATATCTGACTGTTTCGACGGAAAAAAACGAGAATGATCAAGCGAGGTGTTGCATTCTAGCACATTGAGAGCAAAATCTGGGACAAGAGTTAAGAGTTATTATGACCATATCTCCGCATGATAGCTTCAGGGGTTGTTGTTGCAA
This sequence comes from Datura wrightii, assembly GCA_035772735.1. Classification (NCBI taxonomy): domain Eukaryota; kingdom Viridiplantae; phylum Streptophyta; class Magnoliopsida; order Solanales; family Solanaceae; genus Datura; species Datura wrightii. The sequence continues at coordinate 199,078,849 of JASDFA010000018.1, read as the reverse complement.
AGATAATATTTCTTCTGTTAAAGAGATTGGCCACATGGCGATGGAGGAGGAAGTGACCCATGACGTTTAATCCTGAAACAGAAGTACAGTGGGAAGTTGGCAACCCTTTTGCCTGAGTGACAAGAACCTCCTCCATGACAAGTTCTCCATAGCCCTCAGAGAATTGGCAATACAGTGCAACTCTTTGGAGAATTGGCAATACAGTGCAACTATTCCGATAAAAGTGAGCCTCTTTGAGACTATGAACCTTTTCTTGATGAATGACTGAGGACAACTGATCAAAGATAAAGAGAGACTAAGGTATCACACACTTCTTTAGAAGTTTCACATGCAAAGTTTCGGAGAGAATCCAGAACTATTGGGGAAAAGGTGACGTTTATCCAACTTAGTGTGATAGTATGTAACATTGGAGCCATAACATTGGAGCCATAAATGGCATTCTTCACATGTTGGGTATGAGCAAGGTATTGAACCTTCAACCGACGAAAGAAGGTCCCGACTTGTCAAGACTGAGAGGAAGACTTTCTTCCAAGTTGGGTAATTGAAATACATAAGTTCAATACGTATGGAACCTTGAGGTTAGACTGAAGGATTTGGAAGTCCGACAGTATTATCTGCTTTTCAAGTCGTGTCAAGTATGTTGACTTTTGAGAAGTTTTTCATGCTTAGATAGCTTATACTACCAGTATTTTCGTTTTTACTTTTTTTAATTGTGTTTCTCTTTCTGCAGTCGATTCATTTGTAATTGCTTGGATCTTGTACCCTCAACTAACCAGCTTTATTTTTTTTGTGGAGTCTCTGCCCAGATAAGCAATACAACCACAAAAAATCCAGTGTAATTTCACAAGTGAATTTTGGGGAGGATAAAAGATGTATGCAATTTTGTGGCAGAGAGGCAATCCTCCTTTATTTGGGTTTGCGACCGGCAGTGTGAGTGAGCTCACACACAGGCAGAGTTGCATGGATAAGCAACGATGTATCAAAAACAACTAGCAAGTCCTGCCCAAGGGTTAGTTCAATTGGCAAAGGCTAAGGGATTTGTGACTTACATTCCCATGCGAACTAAGCGTGATATTTAAGTGTAGAACAATAGGGGCGGACCCATTATCTCCAAGTTTGGAAGGTGTGGTTGGTCCTAAGGGTTATTTATCGGTCATAAAAAAGAAAATAAATCCTGACTCAATGATTTGATCCCTTATCTTTTGTAATTATGTAGGATGTTCTTCAGGAGCAAATCTGAAAAAAATTGTGTCGATGTAACGATTGATAGGCGAATAATTCCAGCAAATCATTTGAGAAGTATTCCTTGGCATGTATTTTATGATACTGATGGGGTTTAACGTGTAGAGTAACAGGAAAACTAAATTGTGTCAATGTGTTTTGATTACTGTATTATTTGTTACTTGGTGTTAGTTAAGGCTGTATACATACTATTTTTTTCAGGTTTCCCTAGAGGGTTGGTGAATGGAAAACCAGGAAGGTTTTATTTCGATTGTCGTATTATTTATTGTCAGTTAAATTTGCGTACACACTGTTCTTTTTGGTTTTCACTAGTGGGATTTAAAAAAATATTTTTTAGGAGAGTTGGGAAAGAAAAAATGAAGGGGGGGATTAATAAGATGGAAAATGTAACTTTCACTGATAAAATGGAAGTTTATATAGCAAACAAATTGAGCTGTGTAACTACAGACAAATCCAAAATATTATTTGTAGTATGTATTTATGAGTTTCCCATGATCTCAAATTGAAAATAATAGAAGTTTGTATAAGGTGCTAAAGGGGATTTAACCAAATTAGAAGATTCAGTTAAGCTTTAGTAGCTTCAATTTTAGCTACTGGATCAACTACTTTGTTAGTGAGTTTTCAATAAATATTTCTTATATATTCAATAAATTTTTATTACAACCTCTGTGCAAAAGTCACTAGGTAAGAGAACTCCCAAAGTAATACTAGAATTGCTAATATGGAAGAATAAGCCAAACAATTTTCAACTTCCTATCTAACCTCTACTCTAATTGCGTCATCCGTAAAAATAAATTATTTATACTTACTTTTGGTACTAACTTGAATTGGATTGCTGTCTTGAGGAAACAGAAATAGCTATACTGATTCCATATATTCTAAAACAGCCGGAATCAGATTTGGTGCTTATGGTATATCCCTCCTTCAAGGAAGTATGGACAAGCGGAACAATTCCTTTTCATTTATCTAGCCTAATTTTTAAGATCCAGCCACCAAACCAACTCCATATCCGCATTATATTGAACACAGATGCTACAAAAAGAATCGTTCTTTTTTTAAAAAAAACTAAGAAATCCTGAGGCTTATGGTGCATTGTTAGAAACTCGGTTTTGTGGCACTAAGCCAAGCTTTTGTCTATGACAAGGTTGCACCAATAATCCACACATCACAAGATGGTCTTACCACTATACCGAAGTCTGAAAAAAAGAATTCTAGCTCACAGGTATTGCACTTTCTACCCAGCAGCGCCCCGGGAGTACACATCACACATCTGAGACAATAGCTACATGTAATCTTAAAACGGATATTAAAAAAGAAGTGACTCAAACAGTGCATTCCTATAAGACAACTTCCCATTATAAATTCTTATACATACAAAATCATTTCTGGACAGAATTAAATAACTGTTATCGCTGACATTAACAAAATCACATGGCTAAACAATATTTCCAGGAGGAAAACGTACAAGATAATTGCAAATGGTCTTCTGGGAGAAATGGCAGCTTGAATTTGTGAAGAAAGAAATACGGCTCTATCGAGGCATTCTGAATTACTATGTACAGAACAAAAGCCTGCAAAAAGCACATTGAAGATAGAGATCAAACTTCAGCAATCTAAACAGCAGAAAGTTGTATATAACGTGCCTAGAAGTTGTTACAAGCTCATATACCATCAAAAGAAACAGCAAAGAAAGCTAAGAGGTGAACCCTCTCACATCTCCCAAGTTCAAGTCAGATTATTGATATGATCTCCCCAACACTTAAATTGCAGTGTTGCACCGACTTAAGATTAGAGTAATATGTGGGCACACAATACAAATGTAAAATTTAGCAGAATGAAGAGAGATTTCAGGATACACGAACCTGAAGTAAACGAAGACTTGGTCCTCCCAGAAGAAGATGATTAACAAATGATGCCAAATATGTGCAGAAATCATACATCTATTACATGCATTCACGCAAGCAACTGCATGTCTGTACGGCCTGGTTGAGGAGGTGTTACAGGAGGTTTAATTAGTGGTCTCAGCATATCCATGATTGCAAAAAAGGAGGGACGTTTCCATGGTTCTCTGCAACATTATCACAAGTAACTTCAAGAGCACATCAAAGCAAACCAAAAGTCAATGTGACTGAACTATGGTAGAACATAAGCAACATACTTGGCCCAGCAAGCCTCAATAATGCTTGCCACTTGAGGATTCAAGTCATGTGGAATTTCAAGTCTTTTCCCCTTAAACCCGACAGCTGCTACAACCTACAGTTTCAGATGCATTTAACCAATACAGCAATCACAAGAATCGATATACACCCCCTCTTATCTGATCTCTTATCGATGAATGTACCCATAAAAACAGCAATGTATATGTTCCATTTTAAAATATAACCAAGATGTAGTACAAGTGCCAAGTAGTGTTGCAAATAATCGGCATATCCAAGTTCTCTTTCTAAAATAAAATCAATGCTTGCAAACAGAGGTATCAGAAAGTTGTTGCCACCTAGATACCAAGACACAAGATTGTGTACCCTTCCCGATTTTTAACGAAAGTGAAATATCAGAAATTCAGAAATCAAAAGACATAAGTTTTAGAAATTATCTTCCATGCAATGCATATATTTTTTTATCCACATCTCTTACTTGACTGTAACATTGGCAGAGAAAGATCTTTGACAACATGTAGCTATCAAGAAACTGATTACAGAACACTAATAATATAAAACATAAAGAGTTCCTATTGCCCAATGAATGACTAGCTCTCTACCTAAACCAAATGGAGAAGAACAGTATATAAAATGAGGAATAAGTGACTCTACAGTCAATTGCTAAAGCAAACGGGACTATTCTCCATCCCTTGGTATGAATCATACCAGACATGAAAGGAACAAAAATGACTTCAGTCAACTCCTAACACAAAACTGAATGGCTCCAGACATAGCCCAGAGTTCAGTCTTTGCACTAACTTAAGTGATGCAACATAAAGGTCCAGCATTTTTCCTTTTCCACTAAACACAGTGTTAGGTATTCCGTGGATGAGCCATTTTAGACATGAGAGAATAAAATGACTCCTTGTGCAACTGATGTCAAATTGGAGTGTTCCTATTCCCAGTAAGAGCCTTCGGACAACAATCCATTTGCATGTTCCAATAGATAGCTTTAGGTCATTTCACCAATGCACAGCTATTCCTCTGGATTACGATCACTAACATCAGGATTTCTACCTTAAATCCCCCTTGGAAAAGAACATAAAGATTAGAAATACAAACCTGTGCTGGGTTCAAATTACCCCAAGGTTGTTGCAACGTCGCCAGCTCCCACAAAATGACACCAAAGCTGTATACATCAGATTTCTCATTTGATGGTTCATCACGAAGAACTTCAGGTGCCATCCACTCCGGCTATCACAAGAAGCCACCAGATAAATTTTTTCCATTGATGAAGTGCCAAAGATGAATAAAAGCTAAACAAATCATATGTTGAATCAAGCACTTACAGTCCCAGCAGCCGACTTTGATGAGAGAAATGTGTTCGCTTTTAAACGAGAAAGACCAAAATCACAGACCTGACGAAGACATCAGATAGGTGAGGGACATGCAACATCTTTTCAACGAGATAGCTTTATTAAATATAGGAGTACAGAATACACAAAAACAAACACTATAAGAAAGCTCAACTATTTATCATAAACAACGTTGAGTAAGACTTGTTCCAGAATGCAAATGCGGTAGAGTCTGATCTGATGCAGACCTTATGCTGTCTTATCATCATAAAGTATTGCAGTCACAACTAAGAGACAACCAAACTACATTATGTGTGCCACTAAGCTATGAAAAACAGACCCTCCTAAAAGATTACTGACATTAAGCAATGACATGTATCAAAATGCATCCCCCTTTTATTTTGTTGCTTGACATGAAAAGTAGTTTATCAATCAGATCTCAAGACGTTTTCCTACATGCATACTGTAAAGAATAAGATAATAAAGATCTTAGATTTTGTTCAAGTTGTTGCAAGGAACGGTCCAAATTCATGCTTCTAATGTAAGAGGAAAGATATCTAATAATACAAGTCACTAGGGAACTAAATAAACTGGTTTAATAAGAAATTTTGGGGAAGGGAAGGAAATGACAGGACATGTGACAAGCACGTGAAATGCACAAATATGAAATATAATGAAAATAAAACCAAAAATACAACACAACTACTAGTACTATTTATTTATTTTGATAAGGAAAAGGAAAATGTGCAAGTACGGTACAACAACTACTACTATTACTCCTCAATCCCAAAGTAGTGGGGGTCAGCCGTATGAATCCTCTATATCCATTCTGCTCCATTTGGACAAATTTAATTCCAATATGGATATACATCATTCTGCTCCATTTGGACACGTTTCATTTCCAGTATGCAATAATTTGTTTTTTGACACAATTTAAGGGTTCTCTAACACTAGAAGTTCCCTATTAGGAATGGCAATAGGGCGGGGGCAGTGCGGTTGCGGGGCAAACCCGCATAAACCCACAAAGATTTTAACCCGCCCAGCATAGCACAATTCATTATTTTTGCTCCACCCCACCCCACCCCGCATAATTTCCTATTTCTTTACATGTTGGAGAAAAGGAACAGCCCCTGGACACCCTGTGGCTTTGCTTGTTCTTGTTCATCATCGCATGAAACAAGACAACATCACTTCCCATTCGACAGACTACAAGAAAAAGAAAAAGAAATGATAAAAAGGAAAGCTGCCACTCTACAAACAAATTAGCAAATTTTGGTAACACTGAAAATGAACACTTTTGTTAGTTAGCAAATTTTGTACAGTCTTAATGCTGATATTGTCAAGGGCCAGGCAATTTCCACCAACCTTAACAATTTGTTTATCTGAAATGGTGTTCAAACAAGAAGGAAACTCCAACCCGCATACCCGCCACCCTGCATGACTTTAAAAAAATTGTACCTGCCCCGCCCCATTGCCTTCCCTGTTGCCTATATCTTCTCACTCTAATCTCAATAGTAAAACTAAAATATACTAAAAACCTTCATTCTCATAGAGCCTTAATATCTTGAAACATGTTGAGCCAGCACCTTCAGTATTTTTTTCCTGATAGGTGTATCCGCATTGCACCAGATAATCAAATGCCAGCATCCTTGCTACGGGGACATTGAACGATTCTAGATACTCAATGTTCTTGGATGAAAAGAAACTTCTGGACTCACACATGCCTATAAAACCAAAAGTATAATGTACAATCTTCATGATATATGCTGTCTGTTGGAAATTAATCCTTTCCACAACATTCCATCACTACTTCCCCATTATCTGAGAAATCTATCATAAGCTTTACCCCTTCAAAACTTGCTTTTTGTTCTTCAATCGGTAATGCCTAAGTATAAAGATTTTGAAACTAAGACATCCTCTCTGTCTTTCTCTCTTTTAGACACTACTGACAGCGCAAGACTAGAACTGCATCTATAGAAAAAAAGATGGATTGCACCTTTACATGTGCCGTAGAGGTTATTACTCTCACCTTCACTGTATATTTTTTGTCCACTAAAAGATTTGGAGATTTTAAATCTCTATGAACAATGGGAGGATTGCGTTTATGTAGATAATTCATCCCCTTTGCCTGCACAAGATGATATGACGAAATTAGCCCCAGATTTTAAAAATAAAATAAGGCAGAGTAGGGAAGCATTCATACCACATCGTATGCCATAGACAACCGACGCCTTTCATCCAAAACCTCCCTCGCACCAGGTTTATGAAGAAGTCTATATAAGCTACCTCTGAAATGCATTGCAACATGGGCACTGTCAGCTTAACTGAAAAATCAAAAGTCTGATTTTTATAGGGTTTATCAGGATAAAACCTTGATAAATATTCTGTAACTATGGACAAGTTTGGTCGCTGAGTAACAGCACCCATAAAAAGCACAATATTTGGATGTCGCAACCGCTTCATAATTGCAACCTAAACAAAACAAAAGGAAAGCCAAATTAGTGGAGTTGGCCTAGGGAAAACAGATGATAAAACTGGCGTCCATCCATCCTCATTTGAGTACACCCTTTTCTCTCTTTCATCCAGTTTGCTCATAAATAGTTGAGGAGATAGGGAGATCAGAGTTACCTCCCGCAAAAATTCCTTGAATCGCTCTGCATGAAAATCTTGTTCCATGAGAATCTTCACAGCAACATCCTAATAAGTGCAAACTTCCATCAGCATGCAATTATGAAGGAAAAAACCAAGCAAACAGAGTAATTCAGAAAGGTATATCTCAAATTTTGACAACTACTACCCAATAAAAGAAGCAACAGAGAGAGAAACAGATAACCGAACAACATTTATTCAAGAAGTGGAACAAGCCAAAACAAAACAGAAATAAACAAACGCCCAAATAATTTACAAGAATTACACTGAATAAATGTCTCTCTGAAGCTAAATAAGTTAAGATATAACCCAGATGAGTATCAAGAACACAGAACTAAAAGGAAAAAATATCTTACAGAACCATTCCAATCAGCACGGTGAACAGTACCAAAAGACCCTGAAATACAACAAACAGTGTTGTGTACATGAGAAGAGGATGATATTATAGCATTCCAATATTACTAACATGTAATGAAATCATAGCACGATACAAAAAATAGCAAGCAGGGATTACCTGCCCCAATCCTCTCCTTCAAAACAAGATCTTCCCAGGGAATATCAAAATCTTCTATTTCAAGGGCAAGGTCTCTACTTGTTTTAGCGGGAACAAGTTGACTTCCTCCCTCAAGAAACCTCATATCATTCCCTGTATCTCTTGGGTCCATTAGTGGTTGTGTATCTCCATGCCCAACTGGACGGACATGCTTCATAGGAGCCATGTCCCTGTTCATGTTTGTTGAGCTTAAGATATTTTGAGGATTATATATACCAGTAAGTTTACTGTCTTTGTCATTGCCCTTTTTCCATGCATTAATTGGAGGCATAGGTAACTGAGAAACTTCATCACGGTTACTTGAACTAGGGACAGCACTGTTTCTCTCGATGTTATTTCGGTCAGTTTGTCCTGCATCTCCATCAACAGCAGCTTCTGTGACAAATAATATTAATTAAGAACCTTGAAACAAAACATGTTGGTTATAAAATTCAAGAACAAATAAAGGGAATTAGTTTGTTAAGATAATAATACTTCATTTGCATGGGAAGAGAAAAGTCTAGATAGACATGCCAAAAGTAACTAAGATCAGAACAGCTCCCCTTCGGGACAGGGAGACCACTGTTAATCAACTTCTCTAAGTAAAGTATAAGTCTAGATTGTGAATGAAAAGAAAATACGATAATATTAGAAAAATGAGAAATATAGTCTGTTTTTCTTTTCAGTAAGATTAGTAAAAAAACTCCAGATTTCTCTCAACATCTTAATTTTGTCAATGTGAGTCGAGCCTTCTGTAACATCACACTAAACCAGAGAACTAGTCAAGAGGAAAAATTATACACCGCAGGTGCCAAGAAGATTGTGGGGTGTCGAACGTTAAGAAGTGTGGAGCTGGTCTGGTGTGGAGGTCTCTGTTACCGTACAAGATGTCAACTTGGCTTTCCAAAAGCAAAGACACTTCTTTTCCCCCTTAGTGAGTTTCTAAAACAGCACCGCCTTTGCCGGTCTCAAGCCCAATAAATGAGGAGGGTTTTAGTAAGTTGGCAGCCATTGTAAAACTACTTATTTTACAATGAATCCTCCAAATACGGAATACCTTGGACATAGATTTGTTTGCCAGTAGAAAATGTAGAGAAGCTCTAGTGCTAGAAAACCTAAATAATTGAATATTGGATTAAGACTGGTCTCTAAGGGAACGACATGCACAGTGAGTTCCATATGGCTGACCCCAACTACCTTGGGATTTGAGGCATATTTAATATTTTTAAGTTTCTAAAAACCGTAGATTCTTGGTTTCCATTTTGCTGAAAAATAAACTTAGGTTGTCATATAAATCAATACCTATAACTACAAGATGAAGGGGGAAAAAAGCAACCATGTATCATTATCTCCATTATAATTTGACTTATTTGTGTTAGTAGGTACGCAAGTAGTTCTATGGTTAGTGGGGCTCCAGCTTCATTATATTCAGATAATAGTGACATCATGTAGAAGGGACAATATCGAGAAAGCAAATTGTAAGAATGCCCTTCAAAACACAAGACAAATAAGTACAACTAAAAATTTTAAGGAAATTCTAATATCTTACATACTAATAAGCTTGACATTATCTAGTCTAGTATATATTTAGAGAAACCAGGGGTAACCCTTAAAAGGGTTAACCTTTTTCTTTATGAAAAAGGTAAAGGAAGATTAATTTAACATGAGGAAATAGGGCATCTCTTCATCTTCTTCTTCTTTTTTTTTTTTGAAACTGGTAAGCTAATAAGGTATTTCTTCTTGGCTAAGGACCGAGCAACATCAGACTGAAGCCATCATAAAATTATGGGTGATCTGAACATTTCTCATCACATCATCCAGGGGCCAAGCTTAACATCGGGGAAACGACCAAAATAAGCGTCAAAGATGTATTTGTTCATGCAAGCAGGTAAGATTTAGAGAATCACCTGCTGAAGAATCCTCAAACACAAGATTAAGCGATTGACAATCCGAGAAATACTGTTTGGCAAGTGACCTGAAATCAGTTGTTGGTTCAACTTCTCTGAATCTCGGAAATCGCAATGGTGAAGAAATGGTGATAGAAGATGGGCCGTTGAGTGAAGAATCTGGTTCACATAAACATCCAGGGCTCCCAATCAAATCAACCAGGTACTCCCTGTACGGTGAAGAGCAAAATATCAAGACTGTGTCCTCCTTAACAATCAGTAAAAATAGCATCCGGATACAGATAAACAAACACTTGCATTTTTGACAAGGACTACCATTTTTTCATGCTAAATCCCAGTTAAAAGTAGCACAAAAAACATCATCCTGCTGTTCACTACACAATATACCTTGAATATCTCACAATTACCAATTCAAAAAAATATATACCTTGAATATCTAATTTTAATTGCGTATACCTTTTTCCCTTTAATTTCTTCTTCTCCACATTTTAGTGCTGAGCAGAAGAAAGGAGGACACCTCTTTGCAATCGAATCACGAACTTTAGAATCTATTATACTACGAGTGTATAATATTACGAGGGTATAAGGTATTCCTTTAAAAATGGATCTGGTTTTTCAAATATTAAGATTCCCATCTCGTTATACCAACAATCAACAACCATTACTATTTGGAGGAGTCAAACAACCTTTTCTTTGACTACGAATTATGTAATATTTTTTAAAACAATTTTAGCTATTAAAATATTTTATATATAGTACTCTTATGCAGTCTCTACATGTGTAATTTTCCTTTAGAAACCATTCAAAATCTGAATTTATAGAATGCGATGATTGACATACTCCAAGCACCGCCATTCTGTTTGGCACTGAGATTGCAGTAGTTTATACTGTAAGACCCCGAAATAAATATGGTTTTTCCAGATCTTAATATTTTAAGTTTGTTTTTACACAAATACCAGCTCTATGATTTCAAAGAAAGCACAAACCGGAAAGGTTAAGAAAAGTAGAAGTTGACCATATTACAACACTGAATGCGAGGGTAAGATATTAGGCAACAGAATCAAATAGTCCATATCAATTGCACATGTTATCTTCACATGAATATCAGAGTAGGGAAGTAAAATTGATTATCGCAAACAAAATACATAAGAACGGTTTTTGAAACAAAAGGAAAGTCGCAACACCAATTTTCATCCACCGTTGGTTTAACTTTTTTAAACAAACATGCTTTTCAAAATAGTACATACTTAGCATAAAGGTGTCAGTCGGTGAAAGTGGACTTGTCATTATCTGTTCCCCCCAAATATGCAAGTTTTAGAATTTTGTTCATATGAACTAATAAAATACTCCACATATATCATTTATAATTTGGATTTGTACCTGTCAAGTCCAAATCGAACTAGACACGAGGAAGCATCAGCTCTAGTACAATATTTACATCCTTTGGCAATTCGACATGGTAAATCAATGATGTCGGCTAGCACCTGCAACAATCATATGAAATTCATGATAACACATCAACCTTCCACAGTTCCATCCAAACTAAGAAACTCTTGACTGGATGTACGTTTACTCTGACGACAGAGAAAAGACAATAATTTGCAAAAAGAAAAAAAAAATCTTTCTTTTTCTTTATTGTATTTTTTTAAAAGAACATTAGTCAGATGCTGATCCGCAAAATTCCTTCATAAGTGAGACTCTAAAACAGCAAACTTAATATCAGTGTATCACATCTAGAACATACTTTAAATAGCAAAGCTCGATGCCTACAAAGGCCAATAGACAGGCTACCAATGGGAAGCACGATGGATCCTAGACAGTCCTTCAGGTCATCACTGCACTCCTTCCACAAAGGAACCAACTCATCTTCTCCAGCAGAAGCTGCGCCCCTTATAAAGCAAATAAAACTTAATTACAAAAAGAGAAAAACACAAAATGTGATTGATCGGAGTTCCTAATAAGAATTTTCTGGCACTCACCCCATATGATTGCAAACCAGCTTAGCGAGCTGATCAACTACTTCTTTTGTTGTGATGCAACTAGGAGATAGATTATGGATCCGATTCTGCAGTTCTTTTAAGCTAGGATCGGTACGCCGATCAATCAAAATCACTTCAACTGATGGTACTATAGAGGGATCAACAGCTCTCAATGATTCAATAGATGGAACGCGGGCATTTTCTTGTAAATCTGAGCAGACAATCCAGACATATGGATCCATCCCATGAATCAAGTAAAATCCATCAGGCACTTTGTCAAAGTACGACATGCATCCATTTACCTGGTACAGAACAAAGATTAAAGCAGAAAATGGCTTTCAGCAAAAACTTCTGGGAAGCCTGTAAAGCATGATTGTGTCCATCATAAGAACATAAAACAAATAACATAAAAAATAGAATCCATAAGAGAGTAAATTCTGCTTGACTGGTGAGAATGACAAGATTCAAAATCAATCACCAATGAAGATAGTTGTCAAGTCATTCCTATTGGCACTGTAACAAGAAACACATGGAATAATAGGTGATCCAGCAACTTCCACCGTTTCAAGGACTTGCAGAGTAGTTGGAGGCGTTCCATTTCTGAGATCAAATTGTACGGACAGGAACACTAGAACTTTCCTTAGAAGTAGAATCTCTGAAATTTCAGAAGCAGTCTAAGTAGCTCAGCCCCACTGGTTAATTCGAGTGACTCACCAAAACCGTTACTAAACCCATAATACTAGAGTACTACAACCAGGGGGGTCACCATTTGCATCATTTTCATTGAATTCCACACTTCATTTGCGCTTAAAGCCCCAAAAGAATTTAGAAATTTTTTTGCACTTTTCGCTTTTGATAACACTGGTATTTTGGTGGACAGTATGGAGAGAGAAATACTAGATGTTTTGAAGATAGTTTTACTTCCATTCAGAAAATCAGATGGAATTGTATTATAGCCTTTTATTTATGGTGGAAAGAGAAATTTGTAGATGAAGCTGACCAGTTAGTTGATTTTTTAGGATCTCTGTAATTACTTTTTGGCCATCTGGTTTTGGTCCATAATATTTTTAGGGTCCCTGGCATGTCCTAAATGCTAAAGAATACAACTTTACCAGTTTTTAAAAAAAAAATTACATTAACCCATATGTGAAAAGAAAACCTCTAATGATGAATTGACGAGCTAACCCCTTCATCTTCCTTATATGCTTCATAGTGCTCATGCTTCTAAGAACAATGGCACATAAAACAAAACAAATAACATAAATAATTTTATTATGTTGGGGAAAGTTCATGTATAGCACTATACCAAAAAGTAAAGAACTATCATCAATTAGGTTACATGAAATGAGAAAGCTCCTTCCCTCAACATTTTCTTTCCCCTCATTTACATGCTTCAATTCGTATCTCCAATCCAAAACACAAGAAAGATGAAACACTTTCAAGAAAAAGAAAAGTGTAGCAAAACGGGCCAAAAGAGACAATCGGGTAATTTTTTTCACCGGTCAAAGTCATTGAGAGCTCCTCAGTGAGGCTTCTAACTCAATACCTGCGTCCTTTCCCCTCTTCATCTCTACTCTTTCTTCCATAAAAAAAGGTCCAATATTGGCAAAAGATCTTCATTAGGAGTATCTAGAAGAGTCGGCTTATGAGATGCGAACTTAGCAAACAAGGGATACGCAATGTACCAGGTACCAATTGCTCACCGATTTTTATTCCACTCAAAATGACACGTTCTTCTCTAAGCCAAGTGATTCCTAGAAGTCAATAAAGTTGTGAATAAATTCCAAAAATCCATTTCGGTGTCCAGTAGCGGCAATTGTCTTGGGCACTATACAAAGTATTTGAAATACCGGAAAGAAATCACATTCAGGAAATATTTCCAAAAGGGTTTTGGCACATTAACACAAGGATGTCCAAAAATTCCTCCTTTGTATTGTAGTACGGAATCAGAATGAAAACCATGGTGATCAAGATTCAAATCCCCGCAGACACAGAAAATGATGAGTAATTTCTTCTCATCTACCTAAGCCTTAAGCCTTAAAGGCAAAACTACTCAATACTTGTGCTAAGTGGAAATAACATGTACTCGATGGAATAGACGAAGTACACAAAAGTTGGCCCATATACCAACGTAATCAAAAAGTAGACTTGTTTGTCTCTATCTTTCCTTTTGCTTAACCATCTGATATTCAAAATCCACAGGCCTGATTACTACCAACCGCCTCACATATGGCCCACTTAAAGGGAAGTGCTTCCTGCTAGACGTTTCTCTATTCCAAAACTCGAAGTCAAGATCTCTGATTAACGCAGAGACATGTTCTTCTCTATCATTACAAGCATCTCTCGTGTCTTTTTGCTTTGATAAATTAGAGAAGGTCCTTCCCTACTTGATCACGTAAGATGTGAAGTCATTAATGTCCCAACTTCCATCTCATTGTTGCATTTGTTTACTGCAATGACACCTGTGAATCTGCTACCCACTACTTCTATTGTTTTTTTTACAACATTTTTGTCTACATTCATGATCAGATATTAAGACTATGGTTAGTGGATTTTTGACATCTGGAGATGGCAACAACATTTATATTTTTAGTAGTTAATGGTTTTTTCTTTATTTGGGATTTTTTCTCGACTTCTATTTAGAATTGAAAAAAAGAGATTGAATGTTCTAATCATTATGATAGAGCCACTAAGTTGAGCATTCAATTTAGTAAAGAGGTTATAGTGTCCTAAAAGGGAAGTTAAACGATTTATTATAATTCCACTTTCATCCATCTTAACTTTTGAAGGGTAAAAAGGTGAGCTACAAACTCAACATGTTCTTACTTACAACAACAACAACGATAAACCGAGTATATTCCCACAAGTGGGGTCTGGGGAGGGTAGAGTGTTTGCAGACCTTACCACTACCTTTGACAAGGTAGAGAGGCTAGAGAGGCTGTTTCCGAGACCCTCAGCTGGGACAATAGCAACATGCTCTTACTTGATACGAGAAAATTCACATTTTTACTCACTTCAATATTTTTTAAAACTAGAGATTCCACTTTACTTAAAGGTAAGTTAACAAATTGTTATATTCCACTTCTTCCATCCTTATTTAACCACAGGCTAAAAGGCGGCTATTAACTCAAACATGCTCACGATTGATATGTAATAATCGACAAGTTCTACTCTCAATTCAGTTCATGCCAAATTAAAACTAGACATTCAAATAGTAAGCTAGTGCTTGGAACACAGCCAATTGAAGTGGCAATGGGGAAGTTAAACCCATGAATCCTTATTGATATAATCATTAAGATAAATGTAATATTTTGGAATGCTAAAATCAAACACTTGATCTTGCATTCCAAATAATTAACCTCGTTTCAAGACATTCCGCAACAATTTTACTCTAAAAATGACTCGCCCTTTTTTAGGAAAAAAATGACTCGACTTGACTAAATAGATTCGCAAAATCTTTTCTTTATAAATATTGCATTATGTTAAACTTCAAGTAGAACGGTGATTCTCATTCTTGTTTCATGACTCAAAACAATCTTACATATCAGGTAATGATATCCAATTTATTAATAAAGGAGAATAGTTTTTTTTATTCCATTTAAGCGAATACCATTTTACTTCTAATTCAAAATTCTACGAACAAATTTAGAAACAATGTGACAATCTTCTGATTTAGACTTTTCAGAACCTAAAGCGCCAAAAAAAAAACAGAATAGAATGAAAAGAGCACATTTTTGAACTGGATTTTCTGATCTGTAACATGAGTTCTATTTCTACTATGTTCTTCCAGTTTTTTCCATCTAAACGAAGTACATTGTTTTATATTGTGACCTTCTAGATCCTTTGCCTATTGATCTAGGGCACCAAACAGTGAGCCATCTATCTTGCCATTTTCTTCTATAATCTTTTTTTTTTTAATAGATTTTACTTCATTTCAACATTCCCACAGACATTGTTACTAGGCCAACCTATCCATGTGAAATAAGATTTGGAGCATGCACCTTTTACGTTTAGGAAAAAGATAAGTGACCAAAATGGTAATCTCAAAGTGTATGTCATTAGACTTGAACTAATCCACAGTACAAGATAGTTCCTTACTAGGCAATCAACAGCTGAAAAAAAATGAATATTAATGTATTAGAGGGGATACACTTAGGTGGTTTAGAGGGATATGCTTAGGTGGTTTAGCACTCCTTGGGCAATGCCAACAACTGTGAAAGAGTTGATGTTTAGCTGGAAGAACGAGAGAAGGAAGAGAAGACAAAGAACTAGGAATATGATTCCACTTGCGTATATGTGGGTTATTGGGAGAGAGAAATAGGAGAGCTTTTGAAGGTGCAGAGTTGAGTTTTTCCTAGTTAAGGAGTAGTCTCATTCCCTTATTTCCATTTGATGCTCACAGAAAGTTCCATGTTATATAGAGGATTGGTTGGAATTTGTAGAGAATCATGTTTTGTAAATTCTCTATCTTCTGGTATATCTCTTGTATACGGCCGTTTTGGCCTTGTTTATGAATGAAAATACTTGATTTAGAAAAAACGTATTGGATGCAATAATAATTTCATGCACTACAATATTCTGTAGGTATCTTCTACTCTTCTGATCCCCAAACAGAAACCCTTTTCTTACTTCATCAAAAAATAGAAGCCTTTCTTTTTAGCTTATCCAAAACTTCATCCGCTTCTCCAAAAGAGAAACTTTTATTTACACTCTTCAGTTCTTCTCCATTTTCACAAAGGCGTTTGCTTTTTAATTAGTAAGCAAAAGATTTCATTAACACACAATTAAAAACATGATTTTTTGATCGATAAGCAAAAGATTTTCATTAACACCTTCTGGAAAATGTGTAATGTAAAAGTCCTTTTGTCTTCTCTGGTGGGCATAGTGTGATCTACTTCATCTAAATTAAAATTCAAACTCAAAACAAATCAATTTTATCCTACTTCTAGACCTTCTTTTACAGAAACACAATTACAACTATTATTAGTTTTTTTTTTTTTTTTGGAAATTGGTACTATTCTATTATTAGTTTTTTCCCCCTTATCACTTATCAGTATTGCTTTCATTACTTTCCTTCATTTATTGTCTCCTTGATTTTGGTTATCCTATTATTTGTTGTAAAATATTTGTTATTGTTACTGTTCTCTTCTCCATTTTGTTTTCAGTATGAATTTTTTACTACTATATTTGTTTTACATACTTGATTTTAATGTGTTTTACTTGACTCAAGGTCTACCAAAAACAACCTAATCTCTCTACCTTCTCAAGGTAGGGGTAAATTGTGTGCACACCACCCTCCCCAGACCCAACTTATGGTATTACACTGGGTATGTTGTTGTTCTTGTTGCTTTATTATTCTTTTTAACTAGTTTTATGGAGTGATAACATCTTTCGCATTAATACTTGTATCGCAACATTGTTTTTGGATATACGGCGTGTTGGTTGGACAAAATGGATCTTAGAGTCATTTTCATTAGAACATGTATGGGTCTCATAATTTGTCTTGAATATTCTTTTTGATCTAGCGAAAAGTTTACAAGCTCTCCGCAATAATGGATTGATAAAGGGAATCTTCTCGGTAGTTTGTGCCATACACATTGATTCTTTATACGATGTATCAAAAACACTAAAAGGGCCTTAATGCTTATTAACTTCTACGTTCCTTACTAGTTGAACTATGCAAAAACAAAAAACGCATAGGCATCACAGTTTCTAGTAAGGTTATGTCTATGGAGTAAAGAATTCATGCCAGTACAGGCAACTATATCTCCTAAAAGTTCATACTTAAGATGCAGGTCTATCAAGTGGATAGAGAAAACTATATAAGGTCTAGGGGGTGTGCAATACCTTAAAGTGGACGACAACCTTTGTATTCCTTTTCAGTGAAGAATTAGATAATCGGTGAACCAGATTTTGAATGAAACACTTCCCACATTCATGTCGCACTTACATAGTAATAAAAGAATACTAAAATGCAGATTGCAGATTTGAAAAGAACCCACTCCGCATTGATGTTGGATCATATAATGAGCAAGGAAACTGACACACACTTGCTCAAAGAAAACTTCCAATTTCTTTGTGGAGAATAAAAGATGGGCATCCATTGTATATTTGGTTACAATACTTCCAGAGTAGCTTAAAATGTTAGCAAGCCTCTGAGAGACTAAAAGCATTAATTTCATTCTTGAACTCCGCATTAGCTGACGCATTAGTCTCGACATAGTCTAGTATTCAATAAATATTTGGATGCATATAGAAGCTACTCATCTTCTTGGAGTTGTGAAAGGATCTAGTAGTTTGAATATATGACAACTGTTCAAGTGCACTTACATTTGAAGAAACACATTCATTTCCCGATTCCGTGTTTGGTATGATGGAAAATGCTTTCCAGGTAAACATATCCTTACATCGTAAAAATGTTTTACCCGAGAAACTATTTCTCGGAAAACAAGTAAGTGACTTCCCTTACTTTTGGACACAAGTCATTTTCCCTCTTACTCCACACTAATACATTATTATCAACCTTTAGAACTCAAATGTATCAACAAAACACTACCATAATATCCTATAGTCCACTTTTTCAATTAATCCATGTCCACCTACATTTATACCCAGCCAAACAATCCTAGCTGATCCATGGAAAACATCTTCCTCCACGTCAAACTATCACCTATTTCAACACCCGGAAACATTTGTAATCTGAACCAATTTTTTTTGTTTTTCTGTGCATAATGCTAATTGTTCAACACATTCTTAAAGCATAATAGGCACACATTTCCCTCTGTTGCAGCTAAATTCATAATGGGATTAATGCAAGTGACGTACAAACAAAATATAGACATGGGAGAAAATCAACACAAAACAATAACCCAACCATACCCAGTATCGATGGGAAAGGGTCTCCACTGAAGCAGCTGAAGCTGAAGCACGGGATGCGGATTCATCAGGCACAGGATCCAAGAAATTGGGATCATCAGCACAGGTAGCTTCCGAAGAAAGCCTTAAAGCCAAAGCTAACTGAAGCTGGTAACTCTCCTCAGTCTGCTGTGCCCAACTCTTAGAAGACGAGCCACCGCACAAGTTAGCTTCCAACGGCCTCATCCTCAATTCAGCACCGCCAAGGCCACCGCCAAGGCCGCCATCATTGACATACCCAAACGAAGTCTCCGCATTCGAGAGCGACGGCATGTAATACTCCCCAGAGATCGAACTCTCACCGAAGCTACTCCCACTTGATTGCCTCTGTAAACCAATCGAACCTGGAAATGCCGCCGCACCGATCCGATTCGGCGCTTGCATCATACTACGGTGATCAGTCGAATCCCAATCAAATCCTCTATCAACTGCTTTGCCTTTACCCTTGTCACCAGAATGAGACTCATAATACGGAGCTCCTCCGCCGCCACCTCCAGTAGCGGAGTTCCTCGGCGGTGGAGGAAGGTAATTATCGTCGGGAACTTGACTCAACAAAGTATAATTCGATCGTCTACCAAGCATTTCCATCTGAGAATTTTCTCTTTTACTCCCAATTAATTTATCAATTCAACAAAACCCTAGCTAGAAACTGTCATTATACAGTGGTTTATAGAATCTGAAAGAAAACTGTGGGTTCAACTCTCTCTATATATATCTAAGACTTTCTCTCACTAAAAGTTTTCCTCCTCTACTTCTTCTTCGTCTTTGTACTTGTCGAATGAGAAGAGAGAGAAAAAAGATGGGGGGATGTTTTTGTTTCGGTGGCCTTAAGTCGTAATATTCCTGGAATTTTCGGCTTTAAGTTACAAGTTTGACTCAATTATATTAATCTCCCCTCTACTTTATCATATTTCAAATGATCCCCATGTAATTTCAAGAAGTACTCTTAGTACCCATGTTAGCAACAACTACAGAACAACATATCAAGTGTAATATTTTCGCGAGATAAAAGAGGTTATTTTTTATAGATATTCGGTTTAAGAGAAAAAAATTAGCACTCGTGTTAGCATTTCATTTTTTCCTATCTTTGTATTTGATAATTATGAAATTATACATATGTAAATATAAAATAAATTACACTAATATATCACAAAAATAATATAATATAAATATATATAGGTAAGTATTCATTGAAAATGAAATTTTATTTTTTTTAAGATTAGGTTATTCATTATATCGAATAGAATTAACGGCGATATGCATATATCAATCAATTATGCTTCATATTTAGTTTAATTTAGAATTATTTTCTATTAAAATCTATATTGCTCAGTTGTGAAATATGAAATTGCAATAATGATGTTTATTATTCAATAACAAAATATAAAAATTAGTTGTTTGTGAAGTTTATACGATAAATTAAGAATATGTATGAATTTGGACTTAATATAGTATCAAATTTAATTTAATTTCAAAAGTTAGCTCATTAAAAAAAAAGACTATATTAGAAGATAATTATTAGCTTTTTTAATCAACAAAAAGGTCAAATAAGAAAATGAATGCTTATATGCATTTGACGTATAAGCATTTTTAGTAAACGAGTAGACATGTCAAAAAAAATGCATATAAGCTAGTTTGATAAATTTAAAAGCTTGTAAAATACTCTATTAATCAAATATAGTCATATAAATTGAAACAGTGAGAGTAAAATAAATAGACCAAAATGTAATTTCATAAACAAATGGATGAGTTTTTGAATTGTGTAAAAGTTAGAAGGATTAGTCTTTGTTACGAGGAGTTTCATATAGGAACGTTTTGTAAGTGAAACGGTGGATTTTGATTTGTTGTGAAGAATTCAGAGTAGTTTGTTGGTAATTTTGGATCGACTTTTATTTTATTTTTTTTGCCTTTTTCCTTATTTTGGAAAAGATTATGGCTTTTTGTTTGAGTTCAGATGAACTGTTACAAAAGGTGAGAAGAAATTTTGGGTTTTTTGACACATGTTGATAGGTAAAAGACATGTGGTAATAAAGGCCAAATAAGTATTGCGAAATCAGGGCAGATATAGATGTTTGTATACGGATCTATAGAAATTTAGTATATATATATTAAAAAATCTACTAAATACGTAAGAATTCAATTGTTATTTTGATATTAGCTTTCGGTCGACATAGAAATTTATAAACTTCAATTTTTGAATCCGTCATCGTCCAAAATGTGTTATAGTACTCATTTTTATTTATTTAGTTAGGGGTTGATTGGTTCAAATACATGTTATGCATATATTGTATTATACATATATTGTAGTGCATAGATAGTAATTAAATATTAAATACTTATTTGAATAGGGTGTTTATGTCAAACTAATTTAATTTATTATAATTAAGTGACTTAGTGAATTAATAATATACATTAATAAATCATGGTTAAGTAATAGAAATAAATATGTAAAGGCATGTCATGCATTATTTTATTTCACAGCAAAAAATTAGTAATTTTTTTTGTAGTAGACTTATCTAAAATCATGTTGCATAATATCTAATAAAAGAAAAAATATTATTTTTTATATTTTCGAACTCAAAACATTTAATTAAAAATAAGTGAATCATATTTTAAAAAAATACTCTTCAATACAATGCCCCTTAATTGTTTTGATAGTCAAAAAAATTATAACGAATACACAATAACATAACTTCAAAGTTTAACATAGTTCATAAAATACTTATAAGAAAATGATTATGGATTAATTAAGTAGAGTCTTTTTATTTGGAAGAACTATAAAAATATATTACCAATTAGAACTAAAACATATCGAATATGTCGAGAATGATTTATTGAAGATTACTTAATTTAGATATCACAATTTGAATCTTTCAGTGTTTTATTATTGTATGGGTCAAAAATCGGTTTAGACGTCTGAATAAATAAGAATGTAATATGTGACAATTAGAGTTCAGTCAAATCTAGTTCGATGCTCAAATCAGATATGGACTTGAGTTGTATCTGCAGGTAATGTTGCCCATGCTCATTGGATATCTAGAAAAAGTAATGCAAACCCGTCTAGCTCTAGGGTAATTAGAGTTTATTAGCTTATAGATTAGATATATCTTGACATCAACCGTTTACTGAAAAATATGAATTCTCTCCGATAGGCGAATGTAACTGGCTTTCAACGTGCAAATAGTAATAATTATGAGGGGTAAATCACATGCACGATGTTATCTAGGGGTATATTTATATTTAAACTATAAATATATTTCTTTTCCTCACTTATATGACATCTGATTTTCAGCACACAAAGGAAACCATTCTTGAAATTGTAACTTCAAGCTAACAAGCTCGCCAATTACTGCTTTTCTGATGACGTTGCTCGAGAATCACATCGATCAAAAAATATTCAAAAAGAATTACTTTATTATTTTTCTATCTGTTGTCTTTATATATTATTCCCTTCATTCTTCTAGCAAGTTATATAATATCAAAGTATAATATTTGTTCTTAATAACCTATCGACCTTAGTTCCCTTGAGACAAACTAACAATCATAATACTATTGTTAGATTATACGTATAGATTAATAGATTCACGAGAATCACAATTGATATTTTTCAGGTTGATAAAGGATAATAATTCACCGACTTGCTAGTTCTTCTTATGAACAATTATATATAAGAGAGATACAGGAAAAATAGGTTGATCGGTAAGGATAATATTTTATTATCTTTTCATTTGTTGTCTTTATATATTATTCTTCTTGTTCTATTTAGCAAATTATACAGCGTCAAAAATATACTATTTGTTCTTAATAACCTACGTAACCTTAATTCTCTCGAGACAAACTAATAATTATAGCGCTATTATTAGATTAATACGTATAGATTAATATATTTATGAAATCGATCCACAATTAGTATTTAATAGCGGGATAAAAAATAGATTGGTCGATAAGAATATCCTAACTTAATTGGTATGTGACATCGTAATCTTATGTTACTTTACGTAGTTGGGACTAATTAGTAATTCATACAAGTATTCAAGCTTTACATGGAAACAATGCGTCTTAGTGGAGGTTGCATCACTTTGATTGCTTGTCTCCTTTGTTGGAAATGAAGTGACTCCAATATATGTAGGAATTTGTTATGCTATGGCTTAGTATTACTACTTTAATTTGTCAAGTAGTAATCATTGAAGTACTTTCTAAGTTGTGGTTTGTTTAATTTTATAATTTAAAATAGATATATTTTTTGTTAAAAAAATAGTTTATATATATTTTCGTCACTTGACAAATAGTGTATATATATTTTTATTGTCTAATAAATGATGCATATTTTATTTTTTTTGTTAACAGACTAATTAAAAAGAATATCTAAAATTAATGTTTTAAATTCAAAAATATCATGTGGCTTTAAAAAATTATCTCACATATTTTTTTATCCTTCTAGACTTTGAACTAGACTCGACCTAATTAAAATAAAAGACAATCTCTCTATTATTTAGATCTGAGTTAAATCTATTTTATGACTGAATAGAAGAGAGATTGAGTTTTTTATGATTTGGGTTGGGTTTGAAGGTTTAAAAAAAATATAGGTGAGACAATTTTTTGAAACCATTTAGCATTTTTGGAATTAAAAAACTAGTTTTAGGACATATTTTTTAATTTAATAAATATATATCTGTTAACAAAATAATTAATATACACACTTTATTAAACGAAAATAATCTATGTCCATTACTTTTGTTGATGAGGAATATAAAACTCTAAATTACAAAATTAAAAAATATATTTTCCCATTTTTCTTTCATTTAAACATGTTTTTCTCATACAATATTATGGACCCTGGACACGAAGCCTGCATTCTTGATGTTTCGATTTGTTTCAATGTGACATAGACATTGTCTTGTGCATCCTTTCGGACTACGAGATATTAAAGCAAAGCTTTATAGACTCGATCGAGTTACTTATAAAATATTTACGATTATTTTTTTACTAAAGAAATAAAAAAGAGGGAAGTCATGCTTAACTAGTTTTATAAGTCTGATCTTATCATGTAAGTCGTTGGCAAAGAAAACTCGAAAAGCTTCTTTTTCAAAAGCGTATTTATGATTTAAAGTTTACGAGTTCAATTTTTAAAACTTTTATCTTCTGAAATAAGAATAATTATATTATTTCACATACGCTTAAAGAGGAACAACTATAATATTTTTAAAATTATTAATTGAGACTTACTATTAATATGATTTTAATAAATTCAACATGTAATTAATTCAATAAAAATTACTTTATCGACTTACTTTATTACCTTTCTATTTGCTGTCTTTATGTATTATTCTATACGTTCTTTTTAGCAAGTTATTTCCATACCAAGAGTACTATAATATTTGTTCGTAATAATTTACATGTCCTTGATTTTCTTGAGACGAGCTAATAATTATAGTGCTATTATTAGATTCTACGTATAGATTATGTGTTGATTGCATAATTTTTTATCATTTAACTGTGTATGATTTACAAACATTGTTTTTTTTTTTTCGCATCAATTTAATACTAATCATTGTAAATAAATGTGATTGTATCGATTCATTTTTAGATTTACTAGTTGTAGCGTACGCGTTTTACGTGTGTTTCTCATATTAATAAGAATAAATTTTTAAAAATAGTATAAATTAGTAATTAAAGACACATTTGTGTAATAATATAAGAATTTGGAAAAAACACTATAAGTTTAAATTGATAAATAATCATATTTAAGAATTTTATCCAATTCAGTTATTCTTCCTTCAGTTTGTTCTATTGCTTCATTGAATAAAAGAGTTGTAGAATCAGCGTTTAATTGAAAAATTAAAAAATCGTTCATTTTTACATGAGCACTTAAATACATGCATTTATATGTATATTTCACGTTATATTATTACAAAATTTAAATTATTATACATTGTTAACATATTATAACACTTAATATAAATACGATCATTCTGAAGAATTATTGAAATACAAAGTTGTATGATATATTAGAACATATAATATAAGTTATTCGTTTAAACAATTAGCACTTACGAAATTGTATTGGAATTTATTATTCACTTGTCTGGCACTAAGAAATTGATATCATATCACAAATACATTATTTATTTGTAATTGATCGTTAAGTAATTGTTATGCCACCAAACTAAGAAAGACTCATCAAAATTAGTGAAAACGACCACTAATATTTGCAATTAGAGTAGGTTGTCCATATCACATTCTTTGGGGGTGCGACTCTTTTTCGAATCCCGTTAACTCAAAATGTTTAGTGTACAGGACTGTCCATTTTTTAATTGTATTTTCATAAGTTCTAAATATAAAATTGATTTGCATTATAAGTACAATTTTATTTGACGTGTAATTATTTATTAAAAGGTAAAATTTTAATCGCTTTTAAATTTTTAAATATCAAAATTTTTTAAAGTGTATTTCAAATGAGGAATGATTTAATATATAAAATTTAATTAATTTTAAATATTAAAAAAATAATTAAATGACTATTTTGTCAATTGTGGACTCTATTTTAAAAGGGTAAAAAAATGCACGACATTTTGTTACGGGTTTCGTACTTTAAATATTTAATAATAATATAATTTTAAACCTTTCATTTTATCGTTTATAAGATGATTTCAACTCAAAAAGTTTTTCTCTTAATTTATGTGTAATCAAACACCTTCACATGAGTTGAAACAAAAGAAATAATGTAGATTTAATAAAAGAGAGTGAATAACAATAACAGTCGATTAATTAAAAGAACATAAAATATGTTGTGTTTTTATATTTTCTTTCTTTATTTCTTTGATTGTACAATCTTAAAAAAAAAAAAGAAATTCAGCGTATTAATGCGGGATGAAATTACACTCTTTAATTTATTTCTTCATACGGTGAGTTAAAAAATTGTGATGAATAATTAATATATGAAAGAACGTTTGTAAATCACAATTGACGATGAATACAATGTATAAAACGCATTCAAAAAATGTGTTTTATAAATCGCACTTGGTGAATGCATTTTATAAATTGCATATGTTAAATGTGTTTTATAATTCTCATTCGCTGGATGCGTTTTATAATCACATTTGCCGAATGCATTTTATACATCACATTGCTGAAACATCATTACGCATGTTCTTTCATGTATGATTTTTCTATCTTTAGATTTTCCTTTCCCCATCTCATCTTTCTTTACTTTCTTTCATTAGATATCACGAGTTGTTGCATCTTGAAAGACCCTTTTTTTGTAAAGAAAATCAATAGGAGGATTTTGTTTTTAATTTTAGCGATAATAAAAGGAGAAAAGAAAAAGCAAAGGCAACACCAATAAGATAAGTCATACAAAGGGATACAAATGAGGAAGTGGGGTATAATTTATAAATTGTGTTTGTCGAATGCAATTTGTTCAAATGAGGAAAATTTAAGAAATAAAATTTTAGTAAATTTTAAAGTACTAAATATTAGGACTACTTGTATTTTACAAATAAGTAAAGATTTAACAGTTACATGTTAAATTAATTAATTTTAAAGTCCTAAATATTAAGATAATAATTTAATTAATTCATCAAAATAGTAAATGACAGTTTTATTTATTGTAGAGTCTTTTAATGAAGGGCAAAAAGTTCAATCTAACATTTTCAAAAGTATTCGTGCTTTTAATATGATATTGATAATAGATGACTAAAAGTTATTTACCTCAGTTTAGTACATATGTTTCTTAAAGAGAAAAGGAAAGAAAAAAGCATAAATATTTAGGATTTTAAATTTTAAGATTGAATCCGTCCTTGTTTAAAAATATAGATAATATTAATATTTAAAAATTTAATCTATATTTATCTATTTATTTATATTATATTAAAAGCATGAAGACCCTTAAAATTATAATTTAACTCTTTGCAAATCATTAAAATGCTCAACAACAAATAAAATTATCATTTATAATTTTTATTTAATTATTATTTTAATATTTAGGATTTAAGATTAATTAAATTTTCAACTATTAAATCTTTACTTATTTTTAAAATGTAAGAACTCATAATATTTAATATTTTAAAATTAACTAAAATTTACTTCTTAAATATTTTCTTATTTGAACGAAGCATGTTTGTTTAGGTAAGAAGTTTTAGTATTTAAGATTTTGAAATTATTAAAAGTTCTTACCTTATATAAACTTATAAATCACATTGATGAACACGATTCATATAGACATTGATAGAACAAGATTACAAATCTTTGGTAGAAAACAGTTTATACGCACAGTAAGAAAACATCTATAAATCATCATATGTACTGCATAAATCACATTCTACATAATGTATGCGATTCAACTTTTTCTTATGTATTTGAAGTACGCAATTTATAAATCGCATTTGGCGCATGCAATTTATCAATAGCATTTGCTATATGCAATTTACGAATTTGCTATATGCCACAACTATTTACAAATCGATTGATCTTATGGTATTTGTAAATCACATTTACTATACATGATTGGTGAACTGTTTTCTGTTTTCCTTCTTCTTTTTATTTTTAAAATATTGCATAATCTATATACAATATAACTTACATAAAAGTGTTTATTAAACACATTGATTAAGAGAGATAGAAAACAATTGAGTTGAAATTGTCTCATAAAGGATAAAATGAAAAGTTTAAAATTAAGTTATTATTAAATATTTAAAGTATAAAATCTTATAGCAAAATATCATTCACCTTATTATCCTATTAAAATTAAAGTTCATACTTGAAAAGCAATTATTTAATTATTTTTGTATTATTTGAGATTTTAAATTTTAAGATTAAATTCTTCCTTATTTGAAAAATATAAAATATATTAATAGTTAAAAATTTAATTAATATTTATCTATCCATACAATATTAAAAGTATGCGTACCTTTAAAATTGTTAATCTAACATTTTGCAAATTATCAAAAGGCACAACAACAGAAAAATTATCATTACTATTTTTAGGACTTTAAGATTAATTGAAATTTTAACTATTTGTAAAATGTAAGAACTCATAATATTTAGTATTTTAAAGTTAACTAAAAATTTGCTTCTTAAATATTTTTTTATTCGAACAAATCATGTTTGTCTAAGCAAGAAGTTTTAATATTTAAGAATTTTAAAATTACTAAAAGTTTTTACCTAATATAAACTTATAAATCACATTGATGAACATGATTTATATAAGCATTGGTGGAGCAAGATTATAAATCTTTGGTAGAACACAATCTACACACACTATGGAAAAAACGATTTATAAATCTCATTCTACATAATGCATGCGTTTGTAAATGCAAATTGCATTCGCCCGTGTAAATCATATTCGATATATGCAATTTATTGGTTAAACCGATTTCTGTTTTCCTCCTCCTTTTTTATTTTTAAAATATTATATTATATTCTTTTTTATTTTTTAAATATTGTGTTTTATATGTATGTATATATATATAGAGAGAGAGATCATACTTTAAATTATTTCAATTAATCAAATGCTCTTGTTATTCACTCTTTTTTAGTTAAATCTACACTATTTCTTCTATTTCAATTTACGTAAAAGTGTTTATTAAACACAAGATTAAGAGGGAAAAAAAAACTGAGTTGAAATCATCTAATAAAGGGTAAAATGAAAAGTTTAAAATTAAGTTATTACTAAATATTTAAAGTATGAAGTCTTATAGCAAAATATTATTCACTTTTTTACCCATTTAAAAATAGAGTTCATACTTGACAAAATAGTTACTTAATTATTTTTTTAATATTTAAAATTTTAAAATTAACTAATTTTTTATGTATTACATCTTTTTTTTATTTGAAATATGAATAAATATTAATATTTATAATTTTAACAATGTTTAAGATTTTATCTTTTAAATAGTAATTACACGATGAATAAAAACTACAGTTAATGCAAATCAATCTTATGTTTAGGAATTTTAAAAATGCAATTTAAAAAAAACGCGGCAGATGCAGAAAGCATCTAGCATTAAGAGTCTGTAGAAAGATCGCACCCCAAGGGGTGTGATATAGACAGTCTACCCTAATACAAATACAGTGGTTGTTTTTACTAATTTTGATGAGCCCTTCTTAATTAGTTTGAACGCTCAATTATAAATAAATAAATGCGGTAGTAGTATGATATTAATTTATTAGTGCAAAAACAGGTCAATTCTATTCTTCTAGTATCAACAACTCATAATATGATTTCGCAAGTGCTAATCATTTGAACTAATAGCTTATACTATATGTTTTATTCTCCTGTACAACTTTGTATTGCAATGCATTTTCGTAATGCTAATATCTATCTTAAATTTTAATTTGTTAAATAGTGAAGTAATATAATTTTGTAATAACTAACATGAAATATACAGATAATGTATTCATTTAAGTGTTCATGTAAAAGTGAATGATTTTTTTACCTCTCAATCAAACACTACTATTACGACGTTTTTGTTCATTAAAACAAGCATTAGAATAAATTGAAGTAAAAATTACTAGATTTGATCAAACTATTAAACATAATCATTTGTCTATTTGAAACTCATAATTTTCTTTTTAAATTCTTATATTGTTACACAAACATATATTTTTCATATTATTTATATTATCTTAAAAAAATTATTTTTATTAATATAAAAGACACATATAAAACACATATATTGATATTAATAATATGAATATTATTTACTTTAATGATTTATATGCGTTAAGACTTATTATTTTCATTAGATTATGATTTGCTAAGCACATGGAAAATTCCAAAATTAAGATATCATGGATAACTCCAAAAATAATCAACTTGAAGTACTATATTATACTCTAGTTCCAACTAGATCTATTTCCCAAATTGCTATATTTAAAATCATATTTCAAGTACTTGTATTTCCACAAGTGGGAAGTGTGACATTATTGACATAATTAAGAGAAGATAGTTCCACATGGTCTCTTGGCCTATATAATTTTTATGCCTTTTTACAGAAGGACCAGGAGCTATAAGTAGTAGAAAAGTATAGGTCCTGAATAAGGGTCGGTCATCGGATTAGATATGAGAATTTTGGTTTGGATATTTAGTTTTTGAATTAAAAAAATATAATTTAAATCTAATTCAAATAAATTCGGATTGGATTGAATTTTTTATGTTCGGTTTCAGATTAATCGGTTTGGATTTTTCGAATTTTCGATTTTGATTTTTGAGCTTTTTAGGCCGGCCATAAAAATTAACACCTTAATCCACCTAATAGTTTGCTCTTTGAAATTTATAACTCTCTCAATTAACAAGAATTGATGTGACTCTATCATTCGTGCAATGTTAAGATTTACTTGCTCATGAAATATTTTACACTTTTATATTTGATTAATAAAAAATTTCATATTGATTTAATATCGTGATGGGTCATAAATATTAATTTATTGGATCTTGAAATTTTGAGTTATTAGTATTGGACATATATGATATGAGTAACTGAGTAGGGTTAATATAAGGTATAAAAATTTTAAATTTCGGATATCCAAAAGTTCATAATACTAGATCCGATATCCAATTCAAAATCCATACATTTCAAAAATAATATCCGAAATCCAAAAATTCAACCCAAATAGTTGAAAAAAATTTAAATTTTGATTTGAAGTTTGAATTGGCCCAAACTATGTCCACCCCTAGTCATGAAGTCAAGATCTTTATTAATGAAATTTAAAATATAAAAAGAAATATATAAAGAAATTAAGAAATTTCAATTTCACACTCACATATAAAATGGTGATTATAATCTTTTATATATAATATTATTTTAGTAAAGAAAATTCAAATTAACTCTTACATACTTAATTCTGTCCAAGTAAGGAACTTCGCCGAGATTGAAACACTATATTTTAAAGACTCGTTTGATGTGGGAGATAAGAAATAAAAAAAAATTAAAATTAATTTTAAAATATATTTAGTTCATATTTAATTTAAATAAAATTTCAAAATAATTTATCTTAAAATTATTTATATTAAAATTATAATATTATTTTCTAAATATTAATAAAAAACAATAACCTTATAATAATTTTAAATAATTTATTTAAAAATAACTTATTTTCTAACTAAACCACCCTAATAGTTCAATGTAAAGTTGCAGTTTCCAAGCTACGGCCCTAATCGCTTTTGACCTGTATAATTACTTCTTGGATTCTTTCAAGCTTTTTCTTTTAAACAATAAATAAACAAAAAAGAAAGACGGAGTAATATATTCAATGAATCTAATTCCTTTATAGTTCTGACTAAGGAATTATAAATTAGATTTTGGACAAGCATGAATTACAAGTTAATTTTTTAATTAGGGGGACCTACTGAAACATGATGAAGATTTACACTAAAAGTTGTTAATATGGATGGGCTTGACTCGTTGGTCGGATTATTTTAACCTATAATTTAATAAAGTTGAGCTAACAGTTTTTAAGTTCATTTAAGAATCAAGAATAATACTTCGTATTTTTCAACACTTATATAATTAAATAAATATCGATGAAAGTATTTAAGCTCTAGATGATGAGGTGATATTTAAACCTAGGTTTAAAATGATCAAATGTGTATAAGTGTTAAGTTAAAGTATAATAACAAAGATTTGAAAAATGGGATAAAACAAGTGAGGTGCTTGCTCAACTTATTTAAGCCGATAGATGCAAATAGGACTAAATGATTCAAGTTATGAGGGCTAATTAGGTGCAACACCTACACGAAATAATGGACCTAATGATGGCCCAAGTGAAGCTCAAAGTTAGCCCAAAAAAGTGACATTAAATCTGACCTAAAATAAATATAAAGTAGCCACCAATATTGTCCAAATTGTGGCCCAAAATAAGTACAAAACAACCACCAAACTTAACCAATTAGAGGCCCAAATAAAAGGTAAAATTGGCCCAATTTTCTTGACCCATTTTAGCTCAAAATTATGGTCCAAAACTAGTTAACAAGGGCGACCAAAGGGTCCCCTTGTAAGGATCAAATGTTGATCAATTTTCAACATTTTTACTTAGCTAAAAATTAGAAAAGTTACAAGTTCTCTCCCTTTCTCTTTTCTCCTGGAACACTCACCTCTATACTCCTTCTAGGGTTCTTGAAGTTTTTAAGTCTCCTTCAAACTTAAGGTAAATAAAACACTTATAACTTTGATTCTAATCTACTACTAGAGTTAAGAAATCATGTGGTAAGAAGTCCATAAGATATGGTAGCCTCTTCCCCAAGTTGGACGCCTAAATTTGCTTGTTAATTAAGAGGCTTCTACTTCTCTCTCCATTGTATGTGTAGAGGGTGCTTCAGCTCTTCAAGAGTACAAGGAAAAAGAGAAATAAAATAATCCTTCAAGTGTGGTAAGTAATTTGCTCACGTTCACCTTTCTGTATGGAAGTTTGGGCGGATAAATCTTATTATATTATTGTTAAGAACTCATGAAATAATAATCGGTAATTGTGAGTTTAATGTGCTGCTATTGTATTTCGAGTGTGTTGAATTGTGTATGGGGTGTTTTGTTTGATTTTACATGATTCCGGCCAGTAGGTTGGTGTCTGTTGTATTAAAATTGGGAAGAAGAGTGCAACGATACACCATTTAAATAACGTCAAACATACATTATGCCTGAAATGCATTTAACTACTATTTTACGAAGTTACATTGTGTTTGGAGGTCAATATTAGCTTCATTGTACATATACGTTGCAGATTAATCTAATGATGAAAAGGTCAAGTTGTGCTAGGCGTAATCGTTGAAATAAACAAGATATGTTAAGATTTCTCTATTTCTTGTCAGCATGAATCTCTAAATGAACTATACATTTTCAAAATAAGGAACTGAAGCATTGTGTTGTAAGGAATCTATTTTGGTAACTAAATGAGCCTTTAAACATCAAGTATTGCGTTGTGACGAATCAAGTCGCATTTTTATAAGAATTTGATTTTTTAAAACAAGGTGGAAGTCATTCTTGTGTTGAGTTTTCTTTTTTTTACTGTAATCTGAAATCAAACTGTAGAAAACATAAAAGAAAAGTTTATGATTCACGTCATTATTTACATTTTGTTATTAAGTTGAGTTTCAATAAGTACTTTGGAATGTCTATTAGTAAGTCGAGCCTAAAGAAGTTAGCTGAAAGAGTCTTAATAATTAACGAAAGTAATTACAGAAGTAATTATATAACGTAGATTATAGTTACATAGCTTACTACACGTGAGTTGCATTTATTGGGTGCATTGATGCGCTACTGCCCCTATTGAAGCTAATATTACATATAGAGTGTGCGTCGAGACATTATTGCTTTTATCGAGGCTAATATGTGTATGTATGTGTGTGCGCACTCGCGCGCCAAGGCATTGTAGTGATTCAGCGTGTGTTCGTGACTTAAGGCACGTGTTGTATTAAAAAAGAAAACAAAGACGATAAAAGCTTAATGAGTCTTTCAAATTTCAGATCATAGGATTCATATTATATTTTGCTTATTTACTATTTGTAGTTCACTTAGATAATATTTCCGCTTTAGTATATACTTTTGTATTGACGTCCCCATTGCCCGGGGGTATTGCATTTTAGCCTACAGGTCTAAACTAAGGCTTTGATAGACATTTTCAGTAGTAACCGTCGAGTTCAGCCGTTTCGGTAAGCTCCATTCCTCCTGAAGCTGTTGAGTTGGAGGTTCAACTTATTTTTTGAGAATACATATAGCAGATAAGTAGGTCCCGATCCTTTTCAAACTCTATGACAGTCAATACTCTAAGAGGCTTGTAGTCAAATGGTACAGATTGTCATTATGTGGTTTATGGCCTCGTTGATTTTCTGTTTAGCTGTTGTACAATTTATAGCCTTGTCGGCTTGTTGTTTATTGGCCGAAGTATCATGTGGTTTTGTTAGCCTTCCGTGTGTGTGTGTGTCTCTCTCTCTATATATATGTGTGTGTGTGTGTATAGAGTGTGTGTTTTGAGTTGCCAGCTCAATCATTATATATTGTAATCTTATTAGTTCTATTTATTTTATTATGTAGCGGTACATCATGACGGTCTTATCAATCCAACTGCTATCAGATTATATGAGTTTCTATGGTTAGCTCAATCAAGTAAGGCACCAGGTGCCAGATACATCTTCCAAAATTTGGAGCAAGGCATCATATCTTTAGCCCAGCCCAAGTAGGTCCATCGACCTTGTGAAACTTGATTGAGATTGAATTGTGCCGGCCTGTGAGCTAAATAAAACAAACATCTCATTTTAAAAAAATCAAAAATAAATATAAATATAAAAATAACAAAAAGAGGAACCCGAACTTAAAATTTGCCCGGCTCATCACATTATCTTTCGCTCTCCTCCATTCTTTGCATTGAAATAATTTAATTATGAACTTGAAATTTATAACAACAATATGCAATATTATTTTGTGAATATTTATATTTTTGTATTTCTAGATTAGAATATATAATTTTAAAAGTTATAAACAATATATTTTTAAAATGAAAATCGGCTCATTCTAGCCCGTAACCTTGAGAATTTGAATTGAAATGATGGGCCAATCCAATTTATTCCATATTTTAAAATCTGCATAGGTTAAGCTAATCCAATTAATTTCAATTTGTTGGAAATTGAGTGCACTTGAAACATTATGATAATGATTATTATAGAATCCATATATTTATAAAAGGAGGGACTTTAACCCGATAACGTGGCATGTTTCATTGATTAGAAAAGTTATTTATTTATTTTTTTATTTTTTGCATTATTCTCAGATATTTAGAGTTTTAATTTTATTTTTTCGTATAAGGTGCTTTCCTGAAAAACCAGAAGTCACTTTCATTAACCTCTATTCATTACACCATATCACTTTTCCATCTTCAACACTTTCTCAATAATTATAATTTTTTTTTTTGTAATTTTTTTTCCCAGAAGGTCTTTTCTCTTTCTATGAAAATACATGTATTCCCTGTTTTCAATGGAACTTTTTAAATGATTACTATCAACTTCATCCCTTTTCATGTATTACTCGTGATCCAGATTTTAATATTCCCAACAAACAATCAAAAAAATTTCAATCATATATGTCAGTTTATAATAAAGTCAGAAAAATTTTCAAACATGATTAGAGTATCTTATGGAGCAAATGTCAAAAGGTATGTTTGGGTCTTTGCAATTTTGTGTCTATTTCTTAGATGACACTTCAAATCTACTTTTCGATTTGTCAGGTTTTAAATTTTGTGAACTAATTTGTCAATCATTACAATTTATTTGTTATGCAGTTCGTGGTATTATAATGGACTTCTCATTTTACTATTTTTTGTAGAATTGCCTCCATATATTTTGATCATATAAATAATTTTTACGGATTTACGATTACTTGAGGATCTCAAAAATGAATTTTGAAATTGAGGGATAACTTGAAGATGAAAAAAGAAAAGAAGATAACTTTGTGTCTTTACCAAAGCTTCGAGTTACATGTATATAGGGCCCAAAAAACATTAAACAAGTCATAGATTTGTAATTTTGTTGTGAGATATATGTATTCTCTTTTTTCTATGGGAGTTTCTAAATGATTTACCATCAATTTCATGCTCTTTTCATCTATTACTCATGATCAAATTTTATGCCTTTATATCCCCAACAAACAAACAAACAAAAAAACATTTCAATGGTATATGTTAGTTTATAATAGAAGTTGAGAGATTTTTCATACATGACTAGAGTGTCTTGTGGAGCAAATAAGAAAGGTATCTTCAGGTCTTTGTAAATTTTTGTCTATTTTTTAGATGACACTTCAACTCTTAAAGGAGCAAATATATTTTTCATTTTGTTAGGTTTTAAATTTTGTGAACTAATTTGTCAATCGTTAAACAATTTATTTGTTAGGCAATTCATGAAATTATCATGGGCTTCTCATTTTACTATTTTTTATAAAATTACTTTCAAGTTTAGATCATATAAGTAATTTACAGATTGGCGACTACTTGAGGATCTCAAAATAAATTTTGGAATTGAAAGATGACTTGAATATGAGAAAAAAGAATATATCTGCGTAATTTTTCATCCAACTTTGTGTCTCTACAGAAACTTCAAGTTACCTGTATATAGGACCCAAAAAACTTCAAACAAGTCATAAATTTGTGATTTTATTATGAGATACATGTATTCTCTATTTTCTATGGAAGTTTTTAAATGATTTACCATCAATTTTATGCCTTTTCTATATACTACTGATGATCCAAATGTTATGCTTTTATATCCCCGACAAACAAATAAATAAAAAATCTTCCAATCATATATATCAGTTTATAATAGAAGTCGGGAGATTTTTCATATATGACTACAGTGTCTTGTGTAGCAAATGAGAAATGTGTGTTCGGATCTTTACAATTTTTTGTCTATTTTTTTTATGACACTTCAACTCTTAAAGGATCAAATTTACTTTTTCTTGTTAGGTTTTAAATTTTGTGTACTAATTTGTCAATCATTACAATTTATTTCTTAGGCAGTTCATGTTATTATAATGGACTTCTCATTAGAATTACCTTCAAGTTTTGATCATATAAGTAAATGAGTGTTTAGGTCTTTGTAGATTTATGTATATTTTTTAGATCACACTTCAACTCTTAAAGGAGCAACTCTACTTTTTGTTTTGTAGTTTTAAATTTTGTGCAGTAATTTGTCGATCATTATAATTTTTTTGTTAGGCAGTTCATAGAATTATGATGGGCTTCTCATTTTACTATTTTTCATAAAATTACTTTCAAGTTTTGATCATATAAGTAATTTACAGTTTGACGACTACTTGAGAATCTCAAAATAAATTTTGGGATTGAGGGATGACTTGAAGATGAGAAAAAAGAAGATATTAACGTAATTATTTTCATCCAACTTTGTGTCTCTACCGGAAGCTACAAGTTACATGTATATAGGGCTCAAAAAACTTCAAACAAGTCAGACACTTGTGATTTTGTTATGAGATACATGTATTCTCTATTTTCTATGAGAGTTTTTAAATGATTTACCATCAATTTCATGTTTTTTCATATATTGCTGCTGATCCAAATTTTATGCTTTTATATCCCCGACAAATAAATAAACAACAAAATCTTTCAATTGTATATATCAGTTTATAATAGAAGTCGGGAGATTTTTTGTATGTGACTAGAGTGTCTTGTGTAACAAATGAGAAAGATGTGTTCGGATCTTTGCAAATATGTGTTTATTTCTTTGATGACACTTCAGCTATTGAAATATCAAATCTACTTTTTGATTTTTTAGATTTTAAATTTTGTGAATTAATTTGTCAGTTATTACAATTTATTTGCTATCAGTTCGTGGTATTATAGTGAATTTCTTATTTTTCTAATTTTTTTTTACAAAATTACCTTTAAGTTTTGATCATATAAGTAATTTACGGAGTGACAATAATTTGAGGATCTCAAAGTAAATTTTGAGATTGAGGGATGATTTGAAAATGAGAAAAAATAAGATATCAACATAATTTTTTCATCCAATTTTATGTCTCTACCAGAAGATTCAAGTTGCATGTATATAGGTCCAAAAAAACTTTAAACAAGTAGGAGATTTGTGATTTTATTGTGAGCAATATCCGCCTTCACTCAAGTTACATATATATATTTTAGGTGATTATGCTAAGCGAAAGATGAAATACATATTAATATTTTTTCTTTCGATTATAAAAAGGGAGAACCATTTCAATCTTGAATATGATTTTCCTCTTGCTCCTATGTTTTGTGCGTCTTTTTTTAACACTTTTCTTTGAAGTAGAAAAATAAAATTACTGCAACATTATTTCACGACATGCCAGAGTTGATTTAAAGATTTGCACTTAATCCGAATAAAATGATAAAAAAATTTCTCAATACAATGTGTTTGATTTGGTATCTTATCAATTATATGTTCTTAAGAGTAAATTTGCAGATGTAACTTTTGATAGTTTCATTTAAAGAATCGAATGTAATTGTTGAATTGTTGTTGTTTTTTTGTTTTATAATAGGTTATATCTTTTGTTTTATGATGCGCGCGTGCTTGATAGATTATAATTTTCATGGTTACTTATTTATTGGTAATATTACTCCTTATTTGAAGAAACATGTATGTTCTTATTATTTATTTTTTGATATTAGATTTTGATGGTGGTTTTGAATGTTTGATTAGGATCATGAAAGGACAATAGAAAGAATTAGTCCCACAAAAATTAATAAATTGCTTAAATATGGACAAGGTAATAACCTTTATGTATTCACTTTTTAGCATGATAATATATATCATTCTCTTCTTTTGCTTTTTGTATGTTATTCCTGTGGTTTTTCAATTCTTGTAGATCACCAATAATTTTAACTATGGACATTATTTTCATCCATTATTTTTCCTCCGTATCTCTTTTATATATTTTTAGCACTTATATACTTGAAAATATTTGATGTAATTAAATACTTAATAGTACTATTCTGCAACCAACTTATGGGTCATCTACTCGCTATCTTACTTAGATATTTTTTTTGCAAGAAATTTAGGAGTCATATGATATACTCATTAACTATGATAATTAAGGTGATCAATATGATTTGAACTTCTACTGATAGAAACGAAGGAAGGAGTACAAAAAAGAGGAATAAGGACGACTCTTATGTAGGAGATGTGAGCCTTTCAAGTGTTATATGCCTTAAATTAGATATTGATGAAATATTGCTACTTATATTATTTCTATTCCCAAAGAAAAGATTAGTTTCGTTTATCAACTTGAATAGACATAATTGAATCAAGAATCAGTTTCAAAATCCAAGTTGGAAGAA
Organism: Datura wrightii; assembly: GCA_035772735.1. Classification (NCBI taxonomy): domain Eukaryota; kingdom Viridiplantae; phylum Streptophyta; class Magnoliopsida; order Solanales; family Solanaceae; genus Datura; species Datura wrightii. Next base: position 199,040,326 of record JASDFA010000018.1, on the reverse strand, counting down.
CTAGGATACCAATAAAGTCTATCATAACTTTTTATTTTGTGTAAAGTATGAAATATATTAGTTGTATCTTCCTAGTTTAACATGATAATGTTATGATAAATTATTGTACTTCGATAAATAATGTCTCATGACTACAACTATAAGCCCTTATCCTAAACATACATAAGTTAGTTATATGAATAGTCATCGTGCTTATCACTTTTCATTTATGATTATAACCTATGTTGCTCAGATCCTCCATAAATGCTATCACAATCGTGTTGGATCTTCCAAAAATATATAGCTTTTTGAGGAGAATATATCAAAATAAAAAAATATAGTTAGATTTGTTGGTTCAATAATTATATCTTACAAATCTATGCAAGTCTTGGTAAAAAGTTTATGCAGCAGTTTCTTTTGTGTAATAGTTAATGGTTGTCGTGCCAAGCATGCTCTTTTTCTTTATAATTAGTAGATGATAGATTCTTTGTAAATTATTTATGACTTTAGTATATGTGTATACTTTTTTTTTTTACTTCGTAAAGTAATTCTACTCTTTTGCCAACATAAAATTTAATAATCAAATATAATTTGTTCATTAATTGATTAGTCTGAAGTTGTATGTATGATTTGTTATGGGATATCGAAATTATCTTAACGTCCTGAGTTGATATTGAGCTGCTTCACAAGACTGCTTTACATTAAACAACTTTTTTTTTTACATTTTAACTTCCAATATATTTCATCCTATATTTATCTAATTAAGATGTTTAAATATTTACTTTAATTGGTAAATTCACATGCTTATTAATTGTATTTGATGATGCCATTTGTCATGCATAAATAGTTAAAAGATACTCGTAGGAACATCTCACTCACCAAAATGAATCCAAGCACGCATAAGTAAGGTTATGCAATCCATTCAAGTTATCTGATCTAATCATTCAGGGTTGCATATCTCTGAAGTAGAAAATAAAATATAGCAGGCATTTATTGGCATGGTACTATTTTTCATAAAAAATTCCTTTTTTGCTTGAAGTGGATAGAGAATTCGGAAGTTCTAGCAGCACTGTCATTTGTATTTATTTTTCATGTATTTATTTGTTTAGCGTGCTTTGTCTTAACGATAATATATAGTAATATTTTTCAGATTTGGTGCATCGACGGCAGTGCAAAAACAATAATATTAAAAGAAAATATTATAAGTATTGCGGAGAAGATTGCTATTAATATATGATATATCGTACATACTTTCCACCCTAATAAGAAGAAAGACGATTATATTTATTCTTGTGATTTGCAATTCAAGATTGTTGTATCTTTTTATTTATTTATTAAAATTATTTTGGACACTATTTTGATGAAGGAGCAACAATGGGAAAAATGTCTATTTTGTGTTGATTTACTATAATTTTGGAAGCTTTATTTATTCGATATTACTTTATAAAATTTTCAAATTTTACTTAAAAAGAGATTTGATTAGTTTAAACTTTAGACATGTCTTTTATAAAAAAAGATTAGTTAGAAGTATTTTTCATATTTATTATTTTTTTATTGAATTAATTTTTATTAAATGATATCTTAACAAATTTACTTCTATTTTTAAATGATCACACGCGAGCAAATTAACTAGTTTTAAATAAAAATAGAATCGAAAAATAGTCGGTAAAAGCTACTACTTCGACATAACAACTAATCGGGGCGGGTAAAAGTTCGACCCCGATGAAACGGGTGCAATCCCCAATCATCATAAATAGGAAAGCGAGGGAACTCCAAAAGCCGAGAGGCGGCAAAATTACCAAATTTGTTGAAACAGAGGACTCTCCGCCCCCCCCCCCCCTCTCTCTAACTCAACAGAGTACTCATAGAACACTCACAAGTAGCCATTGCGCGATTTCGATGACCATTTCATTCTCTTGTATCCGGCAGTTTCTCAGAATCAGCAGTTTCATACTCCAATCCAACTTTGCAAGGAAAAATGTACTTCAAATCTCTATATGGAAATGGAACTACGGATATTCAGCTTCTGGTGATTGTTTGGGAAGTTTTTCCGGGCATTATTACAGAGATTCATGCTTTAATTTAAATTTACAGCATTGATATGAGTATTTGAGATCTCTGTTGAGTAATTAATTGAAAACATGAGAATAGATGCTTTTGAAGGTGATTAATGTGCGAAATATAGTCAGATTGAAGTTGTAACGCAGTGATATAGACATCAACGCCGATTTCTAGAGGTATTCGTTATATGCAGCAAGATTTCGCCTGTTATACCTGTAACTGTTCGTTTTGAGTGAATGTATGCGTTAAACACGTTTGTAGGTGTGCGCATAAGGTATATGTCCGTAAATGTAGCAGAACAACGAATATACCTCAAAATCTCTAGATGGAACTGTGGATATTCAGCTTCTGGTGATTGTTTGGAAGTTTTCCGAGGGTTGTTGACATAGATTGATGTTTTTATATGAATTTACAGCATTAATTATGAGTATTTGAGATCCCTCTGTGATTGAGATATCTGTTAAATAGAAAATATGATAGATGATTTTTGGGGTGATTGATGCGCCAATTGTAGTCAAATTGCAGTTGTAAGACAGTGGTATAAACATCAATGGCGATCTCTAGAGGAATCTGTGATCAACAGTGAGATTTTGTTTATAGGTGTGCGCAGTGATATGAGCATGTTTGTAGGTTTGCGCAGTGGTATATGCCATTATGATTGTATTAGAACAATTCATGATAGTTTTATACGTAAACCTGCAAATTCAAGTGTATAATAGTTATATGGATCTTGGATTTAGTAGGATGTGAGCTATGAGGTCGTTTGCTTCCTACATATGTTGGCATTAATGTGCTTTAGCTCGAAAATAACGAGCTATTTGAGTTTGTTAGATTCTAAAATCTCTTCGTCGTGTATGTTGTCTGTCCAAAGCTGCACAAGTTAATGCAGATCCATTGAGACTTGAACTCGAGGGCCTTGGGTTCGATTATGAAATTAGGTAGTTTATATTTGAGAATCCACTCTTCCAACTCAAAACTCATTATTCCAAATTTTCACTTTGATACTGCAGATGTTTATGTTCATCTTATAGCTAGTGCTTGTGTGCAGGTTGAGAGTTGCTTTCCGTGCTCTTCTGATGACATTTTGGAATTTCCGAATTCTGAGATCTTATATACGATTTTCTCAGCTTCAAAAGAAGGTATGATATAAGAACGCCGTTAGGACTTTTAGTGTCTTTATGCATCTCCTTTCAGTTGTGATTTCCAAAACCATATGGCTGCGTAGTAGTTGCAAACAACAAATGTATTTCTGTGCTGTCTTAACTTACTTATGAAGTATGAACAGGGTATTATTTTAAGCTAATCTGTACCAGGGTGCTAGTATCATGAATATATAGGAATACACGTTGCAAGTGCTGGTTTTTGTATTTACCCTTGAGTCTTATGTTTAGTTGAGACAATTTACATTATAACATTGTTTACTTGTTCAAGCTATTACTACTTGATAGTAACATTTTGTTACAGCCCCTGTTTTATAGATACTTCTGCATGCCCGTATTGGAACTTGCTTTACTTATGAGGAACCTTTCCTTGTACACATTACCGTAAGATTTAGTTTAAAATCTGCCTCATGTTATGTGCGGTGCCAAACCAGTTCTTTTGTAAGTTAGGAGCCAAGTGTACTGATTGCCATGGAAGAGTACCAATTTTTATTACTCTTTCTATCCTCGGAAGAGAAAATGAGAACCAACTAAATTTGAGATCTCAGTGAGCTAGAGGGGCACTAGCCTGTTGAAGAATTCAATGATCATCGCTAATAGAAATGACCACCCTAAGTATCAGCTACAAGTAATCAATTATCACCTCATTTACTCATGCTACAATTTACTTACAAGTTAGACAATACCTATCTTTTTTCTTTCCTAAGGTCTAAAACATCATGTTACTGAATGTTGTTAGCTTGTTCAGCCTATAGGTGAATGTCTTGCTGATTCACTAGGACACTGCTCCCTAGTTTTCATCTGGTTTTCCTTTTGTCTTAGTCAACTTGCTGGCTGGAAAATGCAACCGTGCCATCAGTGGTCTTGGTGCTCGTGTCTTCTTGTCAAAACCCCTCACACAAACAAACCCTGCGGAATACAGTACTTGATCAGAAAACAAACAAAGGTTTGGCTGCAAGGGACAACACCTCTTTCCCTTAGCTACATGAATGATCACTACTTTTCCTCGTAATTTTGTTCTTATGACTTGTCCTAAGAGCGTAGAAGGAAAACATTCAACTCGCCGACATCCTTGTTCTGATGCTTGATGCTTATGTCGGCTTAATTTGATACCGAGTCTTTTTGAATTTGCACACTGATATAACATGAACGCTTTTAATCAATTTACTTAGTAGAAATGGATAAGAAGCTAAGACAAGCATTTGGACCTCTGTGGACTTGAGGTTTTGATCTACATACCTCTCCAAAAGCAATGTTGGATACTTTCTGTGGTTTGGCCTGATTAACAGAGAAAATATTTAGTGTTATTTTACTCCTAAAGTTTTGAAAAAAATAAATAATGTTTCATCCTTTAGTTTGTTTACCTTTGAAAATTGTTGGTATAGAGGTTCCGAAGTAAACTGTCCGTCGTGGCAGATTCCATAACCAATCTCTTGGGACATCAATTGGCTTGAGGCTGGAGTCATGGTCCGCAAACACCTGAGAAATAGAAAAAATGCTACTATTAAGGCCTTATTAAATGCAAAAGACGCTTATGTTTGACGTGCTTGGGTTGAGGAAAAGTTGGTTATATTCACCTCGTTAACCTGAAAGTATGTACCATTGAGCGGAAAGCTCCCCCTCATAGCTGTTCTACATGGTATCTGTTAGAAAAGTATTTTGAGAGATGATTAGAATTCTCATCACTTTCCCATGACAAACACTATAATAGTTGTTCTTTTTTTCTTACCAGAATTGTCCCTCTCACTGTTTGAGCATGTGCTTCACGTATGCTGTTGCACGCAAAACATGTTTCATCATCACATAGTCTACCCGTTTCTTGGGAGTTGCACTGTCTTCCCGGTGGCTGAATAGAATCCGCTGTTTCACCTGATATGGGTTTGGTACATACGGGAGAATTTAGCTATATAGAGAGCCTGAGAAAAGCTAACCTATTTAGCCAAATTACCCTCCACCTCTGCAGTGCAGGCTACAAATGAGATTGGAACCTGGGACTTGCCCAGTGCATCTTAGCTACGCAGAATTGTTCCTTACAAACATGCGTTTTCTAATTAATCAGTTTACAGGTTACAGTAGTTCAGTGATTGGAACTGGATACTTTGCATAGTTTTCAAAAGAACTCTTATGTGTTATATTACATTAGTTGCAATCTTACCAGGTGTCCATATTGCCAGAAGATAGGAGCATGGATCATCTGGTTCTCTTTTGTCGAACTGCAACATAAAAGACATAATTATCAGGTGGATCAATTTCAATATAAGTTTTTACATGCTGCTTATATATGCATATAAAACTGATGTAGTATAACCAATCCACAAAAAAAAAACAAAAAAAACAAAACTAAACTGACCCCTTCCAAAAGAGGATGAGAATCCGGAAGTTCATATCTGTGAACGGAGAAACAATTGATAGTAAGTAAAAACAGATCTATGAGAATTGCCTAGCCTAGGAAAATCTGGCTACCCTACTGTATTGGTCGATCTATTAGAAGTTATTGGGCAGCTTTACACTATTTTATGATGTAGATATCAGGAGCATCCACTTACACTTGGTGTTCAGTTCTGAGCCGGCTTATATGCTTAAGTTTAGGCGTGGGAATTGAAGCAGTTTCTGGAGTTAAAGCTACCAATGCTTTTGACATTTCAACCTGTTGAAGCTCCATATTGTTTTGCACAAAGTTCTTCACATTTTGAGTGAACTGCGTCATATTCAATTCAATTGTAGGAATTTCATTAGGATCTTCGAAGTAAGCATCTTCAATGTCGATTTCAGGAGCTTCTTGCTCTGGCTCAGGTGTGGCAGGCTCTTCAACAATGGGCTCTGCTGTTGCTGGAACCTCAATAATAGGTGCAGAATTGATCAATTTGGGATGCTCTAATGGTGTTTGATTAGCCAGGGGTAAGGACAGCGGCTGTTGATGGAAATTCTGGAATGGATTCTGGCCAGCTGCTTTGTTCTCTGTTGCACTCACAATACTTTTCTCTTCTGGTGCTGGCAGGGCAAGCCTTGCGCTGAATGAGAAATGTGCCGAGTACCATATTTCAAACTCATTGCATTCAATTTTTAGACTATGAAATTGCTAATCTAGTTATAATGCATTACTTGAATGTGCTGACAAGAAGGGTATTTACTTAAGTTTGGTAGTTGAGATGTAGGAGTTCTATCTTATACAAGAGAAATACTTAATTTTAGAGTTTCTGCCAAAGTTGCTTCATCACTGAGCGACTGACAGATTTGTCATATGCTTCATGGATGAGTTAAAACATGGCAGGTTAGCTTAAATGCAGATTTTGTGTTGCCTGAGTAAGAGTGAGTAGATTTGTCAAATCTAGTTTAGGTGTAGAGAAGCTTGAGATGAACTAATAAAGATGGATAACACTGCGGGAACTATGATTCTTTGAATTAGGTGTAGAGAAGCTTGAGATGAACTAATAAAGATGGACAGAAGATAAATAATTTCTTGCAAGAAAGTATATAGAATAATAGGTAAACCTTGCAAAAGCACTTGCAAAGTGTCTGCATTCTCCTCTCATTGGACATGCGTTGCAGTTGGGTTTGCTTTTTGTACAGAAGACCTAATGAAGTAACAATGAAATTAATTTAAAACTGTGATTGCAGATGTGCACTAGGTCTAGGGGAGAGTAACTAATGGTATTGGCATACCTTTCCAAAAGTGATCATATGGTAATGCAACTCATATCTGTAATCAAGTAGGATTTAGATCACTAAATGCATCACTTGAATAGAAGAAATAGTATTTTATTAAAATTATAAGTAGTATGCATGTATATCATTTATTATTCACTTTGAAGAAATCAACTACCCTAATCTATAAGTTCCTCTGTTATAATTGGATGTTTCAATAAGCTGACAAGGAACCACTTACATTTAATAGTAAACTGATGCTTGTCAACCAGGTCTGGGCAAAATAGTGTTAGATAAAAGAATGTTACTTACAATGTTCTCTGATCAAGCTTGCAGAGACGTGGCCAGAGGTACTTTTGAATTGACTCCAGCACTGGGTACCTGTAGAAATACAGCAGAGTTAAGACTATGTAGGCAACTTCAGAAAAATTATGTACACAAGATACTCACAGTTCCAGAAGATGCAATTGTAGCGACTCCGGCAGTGGCTGCAGGGGCACCCATCCCAGTCTAACAGCTATACGCCCAACGTTTGTGTCGACCTTATTAAAGACATGATTAGTGGGAACATAGGCTATTTCATAGTAATCACCTCTTCAAAAATTAGTTCAGAAATCTTACAGGAAAAGCAAGGTTGTGAAGTGTTAAAAGTCGCACACACTCTACACTCTTCAGGCCCAGGCCCCTAATGCTTAATAGATACTCTCTGATACCATGCATGTGAATTTGTTTAGTCAGTCTTGAGAAATAATAAATAGACATGGAGAAATTATTTGATCAATTGAAAGCTTACTTTGCTTTGTCTGGTGGAACATCTCTCAGCCATTCAAGATCAATACCTCCATGTTCTCTAAAAATCCTATTAAGGAAGTCCTGCAATTGTTCAGTTTCATTGAGCAGTCTCTTAGGATTTGGGAATTACAGTAGTAGATGAATGAAGGTGTTCAGATTTTAAAAGAATTAGGCTGTTAATTGCAATTTTCACAATGTACCTTGATTCTCTCCGCTAGCATATTATTCATTCCCCGTTCTCTAATGGTATGGGCTATCTCATTGACATCTGCACACCTCACTGCATCCCAGTCCAGTGAATCCGTTGTGTTTGCTGTCCTTTCTCTTTTCTTACCATTTTTCTGGGCCTGTAACCTTAAACTGTCCCAGTCAACATTCTGTTTCTCTTTTCCAGGGTGTTCCTTTTTTGCTTTAGTACTGTGATTTGCTCTTTCCAATGTGCTACCAGCATGATTTTTTTGGTTGTTTGAGTTTGACCTCAAAGCTGTGTGCTCAGACTTACTTGAATCAACTACTACACTGACCTCCTCTCTGACATTTACAGTGGCTTCTGAAAAAGTTGGTGTTTCTGCTACTCGCTGCATATTGTAGTTGCTCTCTTCAATTTGAATTTGTAGCTCATAATTAACTACTGGATCATCAATTGTTGCTGTGTCCACCTTGTTTTGATGGTTATCATGTGAGATGCGAGTCTCACTCATCTCTCCATACAGTGTTTGATTTGCAGGTTCTGCCAATAATCTACTTTGTTCGGGGGCATCGAGTTCCCTAGAGAGGTCTGAAAATTTTGCAGCTTCTTCCAAATCGTCTTTGCACTTGTTCCTTTTTGCTCCTGAATTAGACATTGCACATAAGCCCAAATAGCTACAAGGACACTCATTTTCTATTGAGCCTCTGCGATTCTCCTCATCCTTCTGAAAGTGTGAACAACATGCCACATGTTTTAGTGGGCCATGTATATCCTTTTCCTGTAAGATGTTTTCACTTTTCTGATCCTGGATTCCGTGTGATTTTGAAATTCCTGCCATCTGTAGTAACTTCAAAAATGAAGTGGAGCTCGAAATGTTGCTTGATTCAGTTCTTTCAGAAGTTTGAACAACTGAAGAATTCAGAGAGTCTTGAGAAGAAAGTACAGAATTCTGAGAAGAGAGAAAATCGTCTGGTTCCACTTGATCCCCCAATAAACTTGTTGCTGCATTAGCCGTAGCCGATCCATAGATTGTTGATTCATGATGCACACATGAACTTTCTCTAGAAGAACCAGGTTGCTGCAACACAGAGTTTTCAGGTGAACTAGTGCAGTTAGTGCTATTTTCACTTGATTCACTGCTGTGAACAGCTGTTTTTTCATCGTCTGACTCTGCACTGGAGATTTTGAAAAGCTCCTGACCAAGAGTTGGTTGAGTTGATTGATCCTCATGCCATCCAATTGTATCATCAGGTTCTTCAATTATGATACCTGTTCTCTCCTCATGTTTATCAATACCTACGTCTGGCTTGAGAGGGAACCGAGCAGCAAGTGACATGAATGCAGAGCTATAAAGTGGAATTGGAACACAATATTTAAATTTCCTTCGGATGTACCAGAAATTGGACAACAAAATTGTGGTTTCAAGTCCAGCTTACCTAGAAAGGTGGTCTGAGACATTCTGCGTCAGGAAAACTCCAACTACAGAGTCTACAACAGATCCCTTCCAAGGAGAGAATCGCCTGTCTCCTGTCTCACCCGAAAGATAGATGAAATGGTCAATGAAACAAAAGATAACAATGTCACATGCACATCTTGTTTGTTTCTAGTATGGCCCATTGTGAACTAATGTTTTATAGATGACTAAAAGGAAAAACAAGGTAATATGGAATCTTGTTTGAGGTGATGATTGGTTTGCAATGATAGTGTTAGCCATGTCTTCTATTGGCATACCAAGGATTTAGTTCAGGTTGTTTTGCATCACAAATCAAATATATTATCTAATAGTTTACTGATTTTAATGAATAATATGTAATTACATGATACTTTTGCATATGATTGCAATGGTAGTGTTAGCCATGTCTTCTATTGGCATACCAAGGATTTAGTTGCAGGTTGTTTTGCATCATAAATCAAATATATTATCTAATAGTTTACTGATTTTAATGAATAATATGTAATTACATGATACTTCTGCATATGAAGTATAGGAACATACTTGTTTCTTCCATCATAATCCACTTTCTCTTTACAGGACCATACATGTGTATAGGTGCATGCCAGGTTGGATTTTTAGGTTTCTTTCTTGACCTTGCAGGTGCATCTTTGTTTTTCAGGTTGGAATTGTTGGGTTGACTTATTGCTAGTGCATCTTTAGAAAACAAGTTTTGGTTTAGAGTGATGGTTTGTGATGATTCCAGTCCAATTTTGTATAGCAAATATTTTATGTTTTATGCCTTTCTAGTCTAAGGAATGAGTCTTACCTTGAACAAGACGCATCCGTGCAACAAATGAGTCTACTCGTCCATGAAAAACTCCACGTTCTGATTCCCACCATTTTGCCTTGTCTTCATCTGTACCATCAATGCCTTCACTATTTATGTCTTGCAGCAAAAGCTTCCATACCCTAGTGGTCTCATCATCAAGGTCAACCTTGGGGCGCGGTCGTCGCTTTCTAACAAATGATCCTGCAAAAGGGAGAATACTTCCATCTCTTTGATAAATAACGAGGGCATTTTCTGCATATTGGTATTGTTGGATGCTCTCTCTATTTAAATCAAGATGCTGTAAGCGTTCGGCAATTTCATCAACTGGAGATCTCCATGTTATAGCTGGTATGGAACCTGCATCCAATTTCGTGAGCAATTGAAGTCCAAATTTTATTTATAGGTTATCTGAAAGTTAAGAATATAGCTTCAACTACCCCTTGCATTTGTTGTGAATTGTGATCGGGCATACATATGAGATGCTGTGGAACTGACTAGGATGCTTCTCTTTGACCGCTTTTTTGTTTTCATTATTGCACGAGTATCGGCAACCAGGGCTTCCATGCATGTATTAGGCTGATCTGAGTTTTGATATCTTTCTCCAAATTCAGATATCATTGCTTCTTTGACTGGAGGAGTAGGGAAGTGTTTACAAATTTCAAGCAGTGATGCTAGGTCACGTACTTTACTTATGTTTTTTGATCTTTTTCTTCTTAACCCCTCTGCTTCCACAAATGCCGGTACAAGTTCTTGATTCTGCATTCTGTTATTAGCTTCATCATTTGCAGACCTACTAGCTTGGGAAAGACCAATGTTGCTCTGAGACAAAGACAGATAGTTAACTTCACATGTAAAAGGCTTAGTGTAAGATGTTGCTGAATGATGGCTCTTCTCTGTCCTCTTTTTCTTGTAAATTGCAGGAAAATGCATCCCTTGGGTACTGTGAGCATAAGGTTCATTTGCTGGGAGCATTGCTTGATATGCCTGCATGGAGTTGAATAAGGCTCCCCTGACATTTGTGCTGTAAAGTTCTGCTTCACCACTTCTAAAAGAACGTCGTCTTTTCAAGGCTCTTTCCGGTGTTTCCTGGATCAGGCATGTGCTGCTGCTGCAGTTGGAACTATTTGGGCTCTTTGGTGTCATTTCTAAAATACTTGCCTGTTTATCATGAGTTTCATCTGAAAAAACGATTTTACACTTTCCTCTTGAAATTTCATTTTGATTGCTCATGGCAAATTTACCATGATTCAGGCCAATCTTCTTCAGAGTTGAAGGGCCAGGGTATGACATTTCATGATGTGTTTGGCAAGTTCTCAATTCCTGGTTCAAACATGTGATGTCATAAACTGAGCCCAGTCCTGTCTTTGCTGTTGTGGCTCCAATACCCTTTCCAGGATGCACACTAGAATTTGATTGATTCTCATGCAAGTCCTCCACAATTGAAGATGGCCAGTGTGATGAGTTTTCATCACTTAATCTGCTTTCAGAATCAAAATTCAATGATCTCCTGCTGGATCTTCTTGGATGAGAAACATTTGGTGGGTCAATGGTTCCCTCTTCGACAGGATTTGGTGCGGACTTATTGACTTGATTTCTTTTGACATAGGTCCTCTTTGCTCTTTGGATTTCTCCAGATCTAGGAAGACGGTCCTCGTGACTAGTAATGTCGTTTACTTTGTCTGAGGGTGTGCCTGGAGGTTCCTCAATCTTGTTTCTTCGGACATATTTCCTCTTCTCTTTTTTTGTTTCCTTTGAACTATGCTGCTGGGGAGTTTTTGGTTTAGGAGTCCTTTTATGCTCGCCTTCTATAACCACTTTAGGCCGGTGCTTCTTCCTTCTTCGTTTCTGCTGTGGTGTATTGTTCTGTTCAGCATGCTGTTCGTCTGGATTTGTAAGCATGTGATCCTCCAGCAGTTCTGATATGTTCAGGACCAGCCCTGATTGCTCTTTGTTCTGTTGGAGATCATTTGCTTCTACTCTCTTCAATGTATCTTCGCTTGCCCGTACGTGTTTTGCTATTGGTGTCTCATTAATGTCTAGACTTGGCGCACCAGATGCGAGTCCTTTGTTCTTGATCTGATCTGGTGTTATTGGTTCAAACTGGAATGCATTGTTGCTGCTCAAGACCTCATCTGTTATTCTAGTTGGTGAATTCAGGTTAAATGGGAATCTCGAGCAAATAGAGCTTCCATCTGCATGATTGGCACTGCTTTCATATTAGTATATTGAGGAAATCTCAGAATGGAAACAACTCTTTTTAACCATTCCGGTTGACTATGCTAAGCTAAACTACCAAATATCATTTGATGTTTGGCGGAGTTGGTGTTTCGCATAGTAGAACGTAACACAGCAATGTTGAAGCATGTACCACATGTCTTGAGGAAAATTTTGAAGAAAAAATAAGAGGACAAAATGAGAAAGCATCAGTTGTTGAGCAGACAATCAGAGAAAACACACTTCAGAGATGCTACACGTCTGCTTGTTTCACCTCTGATTTTAGTATGAGGTATTTGATTCTGTTGCTTGTCTCGGAACTTTATGAAGTGTTCGCTAGGATGTTAAATTAAATGCTAGTTAATTTGTCCAAGAGCAATCATAATTTTTACTTGAATCTAAACTGATCACTGATCTTATTCTATTTCGTTCTCTATCCTTTTGCAGGTTTTAGTTATCCATGAAGACACTGTCATTGAGCCACATTGAAGACACTTATGACATATACAAGGAATGTAATTGTTGTAACTTTGAAGTTTCTCCAGGCATTATGCATTTCTATTATGCCATGATGACGAGTTCAATGAATAGTTCAATTCTTTACCTGCATCCTGGGAACTGACAAGGGAATGAAAAGAACCATTCACGGTCAAATTAGTTTCTGCATTTGCATTTTCGGTGGCAGCTGTGGAGCCAGCAGCATGTGCTAGTGCCAAAAGATGTCCGAAAGACACATTGCTCCATTCGTCTACATCATCGGTAGATATGTTATTGCACATTTTAATATTGTCTTCGCCATACATTTTGGATTCTGTCCCTGCTGCTGCTTCCCAAGCGTCAAAATACTCCCTTACAGTTGCTGAATTCGTTGAACCAGAGCATGCAGCCGCACTTTGAGCTTGAGGTTCTTGCAAGAAATTCCTCAATTCTAGCTGGTTCACTTGGCTTTGATCTCGCCCTTGTGAAATTCTTTGTGATTCCACCCCATTAATATGAGCTGGCTGATTTTGTTGCCTATTCCCATAGATTGGTGGCAAGCTTTGTTTTGCTGGAGTCATTGGAAACCATGAAGTGCCAATCTGAAAATCATCTGCTTGAGGAATTAAGCTTCCTTCCCTTCCGGCCATACCTCGGTTGCAGTGACCGGTAAAAATCCAATCTTTCTGCCTTTATTTTCCTTAATTTGACAGAAATGGTAGGCAGATTTTTACAGGGATAAACTCAAAGTAATCTCTCATAGAAAAAAATAGAACTGTTCTATGAAATCATCCTGCAAGAGAAAACCATATAAGACATAAGGAAATTAAAAAAAAAATTGTAGGAAGAGAAACAGAATATCTGAAGAATCTTCAGAAACATAAATTTTTAAGAAGCCCTAGTACTCAAATTTGTAAAATTATACCAAAACAAAAATTTTCAGTACAGATCCCACGAGGACAGGCCTATCTACTACTGGTCCTGCCATGGTGGAATCAGTGAGTGGAGGGTGAAAATGAAATGTAATTAGAAAATTTCATTTTCATTATTTTAACATATAAATAACAAAATTAGGTTTGATCAGTGACAGATTGAAGCAATCTGACTTAAGAAACAAAATCTGCATAGAATCTTTAATCCTTTACCAGGAAATGCTGCTTTGTTCTTCAACTTATCTTACAAACTAGAGATATTTCACACTTAATTCGATAACAAGGGTAATTAAAAAAATTTGGGAGCTTACTGAATTTACACTCACCTGAAGAAATGGAATTCTGTCGGAGATCTCACAGAGGCAGTGGACGGCAAAGGAGAGAACTGAAACTGAGTATTCCATAAAGGGGAGAGAGAGAAAGTAGGAGAAAGAAAGTTAAACAGAAATACCAGGGCTTTTTATTTTGAGACTGAGATAAAGCTCTTTGAGAAACTTATAACTTCTTCTCCCGGTAAACCAAAAAATATTCCATTATTTTATTCTGTCCTTTTCTTTAATAAACCAATACATAAGTTGGACACAGTACAAATATAAACGGATTTAGAATTTAAAATTTAAAATTTATAATTTATGCATTTCAAAATTTATTACATGTACGTCTATATAGTGGCGAATACAAAAGTTAAAATTTATAGATTCTGTCATGCTAAATTTTAATCTTTTTGAGTTTGTTGGGTAAATTAATAATTCGAACGTGTTAAATGAATTTTTAAAGATATAAAATCTAAATCTTTATTTTCTATCTATTGTTGCTCCTTGCGTATACAATATATTTTTTAATAAGTATATAATATTTAAATCAAAGTTACTAAATTGTATCGAACATATGCATTTCTTTGTTAGTTTAGCTTTTGAGTATAGTTAGTGTAGCAATAACAATATACTCGGTGCTTTCGGGTACAGTGGAGGAAAAATATTTACTTGGTACATAAATTGAGATAAAAAATATAAAAAAATTAATTCAATAATAAAAATATGCGTAAATAGCACATATTACGTATTCATGATTGAGATATCGGGTGCGGTTAAATTTTTTTCCATGCAACATGCGTACTTTAGGCAGAACATTAGCGTCTGGGGTATAAAAGTAATTTCAGTAGTCAAACAACTAAGCACGGCATGTGAAGCGGCTAAAGATGACTTGATTCACTTGGGGACTTTTGGCACGTGAATATCGCGTGACCTGTTGACTTTGTTTTTTTCCTACGAGCTTTTGACGCCCTTAGGGTTTCTGTGTGCATTATTCGAATGATTTGCATGAGTTCTCGGGTCTTTCACGGCACCGTTAGTGACGCCGTTTGTGGTCCCCCATTCAGTAGTACAATGAAGCACGCTTTTCTAATTAGTGTGTGAGGGCTAGTTTCGGTATTTTGCTTTTTGCTTCATTCGGTGCCTGAGGTGTTTTATGGATGTGATGAGAAGGGCTACCGGCTCCTTTGGTATTTTGATATAAAAGATACTATATGTTGAATGACAGTTTTGGCGGGTTATTTCGTGGGTCCTCCATTCAAAAATCAGTTAGTTTCGCTTTGGTAATACTGTTACTATAGTTGTCGTTATTGCGGGATTTTGACTGCTGCGACTTCTTTGTGCCAAACTTTGATACTCTCCCTGTTTAAATATAATTTTTTAGTTAGTATTTTTTTCATTGATCGTCAAATTATATATTTTTTTTATAAAAGAAAGTTATGTACCATATATTAAAAAAAAATTATGATATTAGATTAAACACAATATTTTTGAGAGACAGTTTATTTGTTGCTTTTTGTGAAAGTCTTTTGATTTTTTTGTTTGGTTCTTGAGAATCTTGGTAGTTTTCGGAAAGAAAGCTCTACTTCAAGAAGGATGTTTTAGTTTTGGGTAAAATTTAGAAAGTCTTTCGATACTCAATTTCTCCTTTTTTTCCTCCTGAAATTTAATTTTGTATTTCCTTGGGTTGAAATTTTTGAGAGTTTTTTCATTCATATTCTTTTTGTATTTTCAATACTTCCTTCTATCTTTGTTTTATGTGATACATATTTTTATATTCAAAAGTAATTTAATTTTAATTATTTTATCTTTGATGAGATAATTTATATTTATACAAATGTTTATGACTTGTTTTACATCATAAATTTTAAGTCTTTTTCTTCTTAAATATTGTGTTCAATCAAACACAGTTACATAAAATGAAACACGAGTTCAAAAAATTAAATTATAGGAGTTCAAAAGATTTGTGGACATTGATGTAAGTTGACTTTATATTGAATAATGTTCTAACGTTTTCTCTAATTTGATGAAAAAGTTGCTCTACGTCTCAATTTATGTAAATTTGTTTGATTGGGTACATAGTTTAGACTTTTGAAATTAGTGATTAAAATTATAATATTTGTATAAATATAAAATTTTTGAAGCTTGTGTAATTAAGTATGTTATGAATTATAAAATTTCGGTTTTTTTTTTAATTTTATAAATTTCTTGTGTCAAATTTTATTATATAAAATAAAATAAATAAAATATTATTATTATTGTTATTGTTATCGTTATTGACAGTTAAAAAGACTTTAGAGCCAAAAAGTAAAAGAATTGCTAGAGCTTTGTCCACTGATGACTCGGGAAAAGCAATGGATAAGTGATAGGCACACGTGACGTACCCAACAAATGTTATTTTATTTTTTGTTTTAAGGATTATTATTTTATTCTTTTATTTGACGTGTTGAATATATAATTAATTTGGAGCCGCCATGGAAAGAGTGTAGTCTCTATTTGTTTATACTGGCATTTGGTCAAGCAAGTCCTATTTTAAGACCCTCGCTTTCTCTTTGGATTTAGTTGCACCTAGTGATGTCTGGTGTGCTAGAAGCATTAGGAAGATACATAATTTAGGGGTCAAACTATTAAGCTTTTCATTTTACTTATTCTCTATATGTACATATTTAGTATAGGGGTGATTAAATTTGTCCCCAAGTTGGACAATATAAATGTATTTGTTCCTATAATCATATTTGGTGAACAAAAGTGAAATTATTGCGATAAATTAAATCAAAGGGGTCAACTGTAAACTAGAAAGGTAATATATGGGAAATGTAGTTTTCAAAATATAATGTGGTCTATGTATACAGTATAGTGTTGTGAAAAGCGCTAAGCGGTGAAGCGAAGCAAGACAATGATTTAGCGGTTCGCTTCTCCTTTTTAATTTTTTTTTTGGGTTAAAAAAAACAACTTTATAAAAGAAAATGGAGTGGTAAGGACTTGTTTTAGAAAAAAAAATTCAAAGGAGCTTTCTCTTGTCACGTCGATTCAACTTGTAGTGCAGGTAGTTAATCTTATTTTGCTTATCTTTGAACTGTTAGGTCGTTTGATACGCGGAATAAAAGGAATAATAATTTTTAAATAGAATATAAGAATATTTTAATTGTGTTACGTAAGAAATATTAGTTAGTTTTGAAATTATTTATTCATTATTTATACTATAAAGATGTGATAAGCTATTTCATATATATGGTGGGATAACTAATCTTATAGAATATCTCAATCCATTGAATAACTTTATTTTTCCTATCCTTGATACTTTTTAAAGTGTTTTTTCATAGTTCATGTTCTTTGGTTGACATTGTCGTTGACAAAAATAATAGTTAGCAAATAGCATATACCATGAGATTTTGTAAAGTATTTCAAATTTACGTGATATAATTTAATTTGGTAGGAAGTTTAAAAAATATGAAAAGGCTTGTGAAGTTTGTGGTCTAAAATATTATCTTAGTGAAATAGACATTTTAAAATTAAATTACTACTATATATAGAAATATGTCATTCTTTCTAGAACCGACTAAAAAAGAAAATGTGTAATATAAATTAAGATAGGGGAAGTATTTTATTTAGCTCATCCATAATTAGGGTAAACAAATAGGGGCTAATTAAATGTCAATCCTCGATTTAGACTCAATATTACAGGGGACTCCTTTATATCATTTGGGGATCGTTTGTTAGGATATATTAGAAAAGATAATATATGCATTAATTATTAGTGTATTATTAATATCTTTTTTGGTATACTTTTTTAATCTATTTGGTGTTAGGTTATATTTAATTAATACATCAAAGATCATCGTATTAGTAATGCATTGAGTTTTAATGCATATATTAATATAGTTAAAGATACAATTGCCCCTCAAAATCTTTCCACATCTTTTCTATCTTATTTGGGGATGGTATTTAAATAAATTTTATGCAATGAGTGTTATTTTTAATATACCAAATCAAATAGTGTATAAATAATAATCTCATCACATTGACTACCAACATTACTAATGCGAGTATTACTAATACATCACATTCAAGATTATTTTTATACATCCTACCAAACGACCCTTTACTATTATTTTTGCATCGGTGGTGGCTTCTATCATAGATATTCCTATGCTCTCATTTATTTGGTAGGATAAAATTTATATTTCTTTGAGAAAAAATTAATCGGAGTTGCAATTTGATTAATATAACCTTATGAACTAGTTTATAATAAAACTTTAATAATTATATATTTTTTGAAAACATATAATAATTATTTTTTTTCATATTTTAGAGTTTAAGTATTAAGGATAAATTTAAATAAAAATATTTAATTATTTTTTGAGTTTTTAAATTAATAATTATTTTAAAATAAATATTTTAAATATATTCATTAAATAAAAAAGAACGAAGAGAGTATCTTTTATAGTATTTATATATTTCAGTCAACTAAACTAACATTAATGGTAAATGTTAAAATAAAAATACATAAATCATTTAAAACTATAATAATATATTTGCTCTTGTGTTTGTTTCTCAGGTGACGTGGGTCAAAACATTTGCTCGAAATCCAATGAAGATGGAACTAGGCTACTAGCTTTAATCTTTTCTACCTCCAACTTATACTATTCCTTGTCAAACTTATCTTGAGTTTTTGTGCAATTCATTTGCGTGGTGCAGATTTATATGCCAATAGAAATTTTTTAAAATTATCTTGATTTGACTTGTTAGATTCTTTTGGCGCGTAACTTCAATTTAAAAGATTCTTCTCAACTGCCTCCTTTTTGTTACGTGAACTTTTAGCTTTTATTAATAACAGTTGTGCACGAGTCAGTTTATCCGTATAAATTATTTTATTTTATATTTAATATTAAGGTACACACGAATCGTGAAAATAAAAGTAGGATAGGTAGTTTATATCATAATTTTTACGTAGCAGTTTTTTCTTAAATCCTACTTCTATTTAGTATCACAATCACATGTAATAGAGAGTGGTCAGTTGAACATCGTTCGTCAAAAAATTATATTATATATAGAAAATTATGTAAAGCATAAAGATCAAAAATTATTTTCACAAGTATACATTATATCTTGAACAATTTTAACAAAATTTTTGGTTTCACCAGTGCTCCTGTTCATTTTTATATGTTTAGTATTGACTTGGCATACTCATTAAGAAGAAACAAAATGAATGATAATTTACCATATTACTGTTTGAATATAATAAGTTCAAATATTTTGAAAAATACATTGAAAAATGACTAGTTAATAATAAGGATAAGTTAGAAATTAAATAATAAATTATATCTTTATTTTTTAAAAGAAATAAATAAAAAAAATATTTATATTTAATATATATATATATATAAAAATACTATATAAAATATTTTTTTTCATCGAACTGTCCTTTTTTTCTTAATATCTCCGGTTTGAGTTTTGGGAGTGCCTACTAACATTATCACCATTTTGATGAGAGTTCATACGATATATGATCACCCTTTTAAGTATGGGTTTAGATGATTACTAATTTATATTTAGATTATATATATATATATATTTAAATTTTTATTAAATATGTATAAAAAATTAATTGAAAGTATGTGACTAAAATGAGACTTTCTTTTGTGATGATGAAGGGTTCACAAAGTAAATAAGCATTAATCATAATCATAATGAGATTATGTCATATTAGCTCTTAAATGAGATTATCTTCACTTGTGTTGCCGGTAATCATGTACTACTAGTAATTAATTTTAACTCTTCTCTAAATTATTATTTCGATAATAATTAAAATCTCGTGAATCTGCAGATTTGTAGATTACACGAGTGCGAGTCTCATGCCAAAAAAATGCCTAACCACTCAAGGTAAAAACAAGGTTTATAGTACTTTGATCTCGTATAATTATTGATAAATTTTAGTTTTAATTTTGCAATATCTGATTATAATGTTTAGTTACTTGAAATCTGCATTCCGGCTTCATTTATTTGTTCATAAATCTATAATAATTATTGCTTGCTCCACTTAATAATTATTACTATATGTTATGTTTAAAATTTAATTACTACATATTTGATGGCATTTAATAACATTAAAGTGTGTGACCTAATAATTAATAAAGCGGGGGTCTTAGTTTCAAAATCTAATATAGGCAAAAATATTACTCTTTACGTTTAATTTTTTGATTTAATTTTAATTTGATATAAAATTTTAAAAAGTAAAATTTTTTTAAATCTTGTAATCTTAAATTAAAGATATTTAAAATATATTAAAATATTTTTTAATTTTATAATCTTAATAATTAAAAATTTATCAAAAAGAAATAGAGATATTTTTCTTAAATCAAATTAAAAAAAAAAGTTAGACAAACACATTAAAATAAAAAAAGTACTTGATTTCGTCTCATTTATCTAAACATTTGTAGACAAAATTATACAATTCTGCTGATAAAAGTATTAATATATATCTGATAAAATTAATCATAGTGAATATAAATTGACACGAACATCATGCTTCTTACCAAAAGGATTTAAACAACAAATTCATTTTCATAGTTGAACCAGTCGGCCATTTGTTTTACTAAAACGTCTCGTGACTCTCGAGGAGGGCCAGGGAATCTTGTCCTGCTTTTTTAACTTTCGTTTCGCTTTGTTTGTTTTGTTTGTTTGTGTTTGGGGCCCAGTGTTTTCCACAGTTCACTGCTGAGGCTACTCATAGCGCAAGGGGTTTTCTCGTGCTACTCTTCCTGTTGCTGACACGTGGATCGTGAAAAATTTGTGGTTAGTTACTGTATTTTGTCATATTAATTAAATCTCATTACCTGATTTACTTTTTCTTCTTATATGATCTTGATATATTTATGGGTCTACATGAGTGAATAATTTTATAAAAAAATTATTAAAATTTAAACTTAGTTATTATTTTAGTATCAGCTTAAGATCGGTATAAAAAATTTTAAATTTTAAATTTTATGCCCAACTGTGAATTAAGCTAAAATTTATTTCTTATTATGAAGTTGAAGTTATACGCATACAATTTTTATTTTACTCGATATCAAAGTTATATTACTTTTTTCACGCTTAATTATCAGACCTAGGTATTTGATCTTGGTAATGCTATATTAGTGAATGGAATGACAATTTGTTTCTTTATATGATTTTTTATTAATCCTCACCTCTTAAGTTAATTTTATATGAGTGATTTTGATTTTTGATTTTGAAGATTGTTGTAGAGTAAGCATGATCGAAAGTTTAAGACCATCTAACTTTAAAGTCATTAAGTATACTTTTCTGTTTATACGGTTCGGTTAGATCAATATTCACTAGCATTTGATTATAGATTTTGAAAATTTATATTCAAATATTTAGGTCATGAAGTTTGATCAGATTTTTAATATATTTTTCAACTTCCCAAAATTAGTTTGGCTCAGGTTAGTTTTTGAGTTTTTAAGACTTTTTCTTACAAAATTTCAAATTTCTTTAAAAGTATAATATATATCCAAATACAATTTTATTAAAAAAACCAAAATCTTATATTTATATTTTATCAATCCTCACATCTTAAGTTAATTTTATATGAGTGATTTTGATTTTTGATTTTGAAGATTGTTCATAGAGTAAGCGGGGTCAAAAGTTTAAAACCATCTATCTTTAAAGTCATTGAGTCTAATTTTCTATTTCTAGGTTCGGTAGATCAATATTCGCTAGCATTTAATCATAGATTTTAAAAATTTATCTTCAAATATCTAGATCATGAAATTTAATCAGATTTTAGAAATTCAAATTCTTAAATATATTTTTCAACTTCCCAAAAATTAGTTTGGCTCAAATCAGTTTTTGAGTTTTTAAAACTTTCTCACAAAATTTTAAATTTCTTTAAAAGTATATAGTACATATTCAAACATAAATTTTATTAAAAATATCAAATTTTCAAATTTATAACAAAATGGGAGCTTCATCTCTTTTATCACTTATATCGCCAATGGTTTTACGTGCTATTCTTCCACTAGATGCCGTGGATCATGAAAAAAGTGTTTGGTCATGTTAATGGTTTGCTTTTGGCAATTTGTATTTATGTGTGTGTTTTGGTAGGAAGTTTCTTTAAGAAAAGCTGACATGTTAAGTATTTGTCCCCTAGCCCGAGTCTCATGACTTCCCAACGTTGATTATGTGGTGTGAAACGGTTTTCGGATGAGCCAATATTGAATTCAAGTCTTTTTTGGCTCAACTCTTCTCCGGTATTTGGGCATGCAAAACTTTTTAAGAAAGTTTTTAAAGTTATATATTATAATAATAATAATAATAATAATAATATATTCATTGTTTTTGGACAGCGGGTGGTATGAGTCTTGCTTTGATAACATGTAAAGAAATGAATTTTAAGCCTAACTCTGCCCTAAAGCTATAGTTTATGAGGAGAGAATCGTTCAACTCCAGATAAGAAGACCACTCTTCTCATTAATTACCAATGTGAAATTTTTTTTCATTGTTCAATATCCCACCTCATTAATCACCAATGTGAAACTTTTTTTTGTTCCACATTAGAGGTAAAAAGTCCGTTTCCGATAGACTCTCGGCTCAAAAGAAAAAAATAATTCAGAAAAAAATAAAAAAGGTACAAGAAATACAGATAATAACATAACAGTAATTGCAATAAAATATATTATTATAAGTAATATAAAAAGATTATATTATAGATCAATTTAATTGATCATAACATATCTTTTTTTTTATTTTTCAAGTTATTACTTAGTCTCTATGCATATATACAAACTTCTCGTGATTTATCAGAATTTATAACATGATAAGTAGTGGAATTCCGACGATTTTTTAGAATTTGTAGCAAAATAGACTCTTGTCAATCTATTTGAATTTTCGATGACCTTTTGAAATTTATAAATAGTTTGTTCGCGATTTATATTAAAGTCCTGATAATTTGTGAGGACCTGTGGCAAGACAAGTCTACCCATTCATCTGAACTCCAGGTGATATCACAAGTTTTGACACCTAGAAGTCTTTGCAGATCTGACAAGCAAGCTATTTTTGTTAAATTAATTTAAACATGATCAAAATTTTAATAGTGACACAAAAATATTCTGTTTGTGCAAATTGCCCCAAGCCTGGAGTTTGTTTATCTTGGCCCTGTGAAAAGTGAAATTCCATTTGGGCTTCATGGATATTATATGTCATTTGATGTAGGCCTCAAGTCGATGGTGGAGTATTTAGGTTAATTAATTTAGGGCGAAGTGTATGGATATCTGATTTTATCGTCGTCATTTAATTTGTATTTGTTTTGTAATTTTTCTTGCATGTGTATTCATTTTTGGATAATGTAGATATATGATATCTAAAGTTAATTTTGATGAATTTTAATTTCAGACATTAATTACAATAACAACATATTCAGTGTAATTCTATGAGTGAGAGGAAGGGTAGTGTGTATGCAGATCTTACTCCCATCTCAAAGATAGAGAAACTGTTTTCCATAGAAGAAAGTCAAGACAATTCCACAAAAAACATATCAAAGCATATTAAAATAAAGAATAGTCACTAATACAATAGTTGAAGTACAAGAAACATTAAATAGTATTAAAAATGAAATAACAGAAACTCTCATAATAATATTACCATAACTAATAAGAAGGAAAATGTGAGACTATTTTGATTACCCAATCAATCATCTACCCTAATCTGCATCCTTCGTAACCTCTTATTTAAGGTCATGTCTTTGATAAGCTGCAGCTATATCATATCTCGTGTAACTGAAGTTCAATATTTTCAGATATAACTTTCAACACACTATAACCAATGTGAAGTATATGTGCAATTTTTTTTTAAAGAAAATACAAATTAAATAACAATATCAAAACAGATTGTCCAATAAAAAATTTACACTAATTTATTCAGATTAATAAGTTGATAACTCTGATTCAATTGAAAGGATTATGGTGTCATAAATATCATTACTGTTTCATAAGAATTAACTCCGTTAACATATTTAAAATTGCATCAACTCTTTTGAAACTAAAGCTCTTTCCCATTACTTTCTTAAGTTTAATTTTCTTTTCTTCACAAATAAATTTAAAATTTCACCAAGTTTTTCTTTAGAAAAAAAAAACATTTTTTCATTTACTATTAACATTTATTTTATCTAACAATGAAGTCTACTCTTCTCGCACCAGCCACAATTATTCTTTCACATGATAATTTACTTTTTCTGTTTTAATTTATTTGTCTTTTTTTTTTTAATTCATGTTTAATAGAATTTTTTTTTTAACTCTTTAATTTTAATTTTTCAAGTAGAACATTTAAGACTACAAGAGTAAAAAATATTTTAATATATTTTAGTTATCTTTAATTCAAAAATCATAAATTTAAAATTTTAATTTTTTTAATTTATATTTTTTATATTTAATAACTCTTCACTTCCAACCTCATAAGCTTTCAGTGACCCACCTTTTTTTCTTCTAGAAGATAAGTAACTTTGTAAGTGAACTTTTGTATCCAAAGACATACAAGTACTTATAATATTGTTATGCAATCATTGGGACTCACGTGCATAGTCGTCGCGCGCGGTTAGAAGCGGAGAAAAGAAGAGAGTTCAAATCCTTCTCTTTTTCTTTTTTTGTTTTCGAAAGTCTTTTCATATAAAATTTCTACTCTAAGGAAAAAGTTAGATAAAAATTAATAGCCTGATATCAGTTTCTGCGATATAAGTTTTAGATTGATCAATGTGAATATTTTTTTGTTGAAATCTCAAAAGAAAAATATAGTTTAAATTTGTAACAGATATTTTAATTCTTTTCTTTCAAATATCCTATTTTTTCTAATGTCCAAATAATTATTATAATATAATAGCATATGATTAGCAAGAAATTCCTACTCTGTTCTTAGCTAGCACCGCTATTAATGATACACTTTCCACTACTCGAGGCTAGAATGGCGGAATCTTTTTCTACCTCTTTCTTTGCATGTTCTTGGAATTTGTTATTTGATTAAGATCACAACTATTATTATATATTAATTTAAGATTATTGTAAGAATTTATAAATTTTAAATTGTGAATCCTCTCGTGGTTATAACCTCCTCATCTTGAGAGATATTTCCTCTATTTCATTAGGTTGATATTGTTTTGAGATTTATGTCTCGCTTTGCTTTTGAAAATAATAATATATTTTATATAACATTGCTTAATTTACTCGCAAGGGTAATTAAGTTGTTTAAATATTTGAGTTTTTAAATGAAGTCTTAAGTTGGAAATTTTTTGCATGCTTTTCTAATTAAGCTCGTCGCATAAAATTTATTTAGTATGACTTACCTTTTATATATAATTAATAAACTATATATTAAAGTGAAATTTAGCTTGTCCGCATCAAAGGTCTCTCGTGAAAAAAGAAAAGAAAGAAAGAGATAATGAAAGAAAACATTGCTCAAGTTACTCACCTACATAGAAGTTGAAGCCAAATTGATGTTTCTTATCCTATTTATATCAAGAAAAGTAATGAGTGCATCATTCCCTAGGTTGATGCAACTCTAAAATGATACTAAATGATTAAAAAGTCTTTGCCTCCACGCCTAAATGATTGATGATTGAACTAGGGAGAGGTCCACTTACTCCGATTGGACGCCACTTGCATTTGTTCATTAATTAATATTTTAGACCTCTCAAGATTGAGCTGAATTATGTTACTATAACTTTATTGTCTAAATACTCACTTACCCAAACAAAAATATTTTTGCTTTTTTCTATTTGTTCCCACGTCCTCGGAGACCAATACAATCACATCATGGGAAGGTGTTTGGTCGAATATTAAATATATATAAAATATTAAATTTTTGAGTCAAACGTAATATGTATATAACTTTATTTTTATTTTAAAAAAATAAAAAAACTTTTTTTAATAAATTCTCTACTCAAATAAGTATATAAAAAATTAAATATATTAATAAATATAATAATGAAGACTTATAAATGAGAAGAAACAACATCAAATACAATAATAATTGAAGTCGAGAAAAATCGAAGAACGAAACAATATGAGAGTAATACAAACTTATATCTTTCATGTATATATATATAATTAATTTTTAACTATTAAGATTAAATTATTTTATTTAATATAAATATTGAGTTCAAATAAACCTTTCCAATATAAATATCACTTTTATTTTCATTCTTTCTCTGATAAAAGAAATTTCCATTTTGACAGACTCTCGACAAGTCATGTCCATACCAATAAATTGGGAATTTTAAAATTAAATAATATTCAAAAATAGGAAATTATTATTTTTCTGAAACAGGTTAAAAATAATGTGTCAAGCATAAAGAAAATACTACTCTAAATTGTTATTGACTTATAGATAATTTCAGTATAAATTGTAGAGCGATCAAATTTAAATACTAGTTCACTCTAAATTAATCAAATGTACACTCTTCAATCTTAAATAATTTATCGTAAAACTCTTTTATATGCTTAAGAAATATTTATAAGAATCTTTTAGAATTATTTTATTTTAAAATATAAAATCTTTTTTCATTAAGTATATGTTTTATTTATTTATTATTTTCTTATACTTAGAATATTTATAGTCTTAAAAAATAATTATTATTAAAAAAAGAAATAATTAATTTTTCTTTATAAATTTTTAAAATAAAAAAATAATTATTTTTTAAAATCATGATAGATAATCTGATATGGAAAAGTATTGTCAAACTCCTTTTTCCCTTCTATCATTGGTTAAATAATAAAAGAAGCAATGAATTGAGGAAAATTATGATGATTAAAGAGTTGATGACCATCACCGCTTAGAGCTTATTCCAATGTGGGGCAAGTGTACTTATTCAATATTCAATGGCTATTGCAAGTGGATACTTATTATTTCAGTGACTATGCAAATGGATATCTGTTGTTCAAATGTCTATCATCACTTCTTTTTGAATTTTGAGGATCCTTCAAATAATTTTATAGAATGAAATATTTATTATCCTGTTAAAAAGTTATAATTGATAATAAAAATATAATTTTTATTTTTTAATTAAATTTATTAAATAAGTGTCATGTTCAATCTTGACTTTGACTTAATAATCTCCCTTCCAACATTTGCCTCATGAAGTATATTGCTTTTGAAAATCAAATTCATGATCTTGGCTTTGATATTACTTGTTAGGATCAAATGCTTATCATCGTGTCAAAAATTATAACCGATAGCATGAGCATAACTTTTATTACTTAATTAAGTCCATCAAATAAATGTCATATTCGATCATAACTCCGATCCGGACCGCCCATTCTTCTCATGAGCCTTGCCATAGGCAGAATATTGATGTTACCTGACAAACTTATTTGTCCCATAAAAATAAAAATAAAATTTACATATATTTTATTTTTTTGAAACTCTATTTTTGAAATTATATTAAATGTTATTATTATTATTAGTTTCTATCATCACAATTTACCAAGAACAAAACTTGCATAAACTTTGTACCCCACAAGACCAAAATTTTTGTTTTATAAATTTTTAAAATTACTTGGTATTTAAAAATTTACTGACTTAATTAGTTTGCATTCGTATGGAGCAAATTTATTAAAGGGTTAAAGCGCCCTAAAAAGTTATTTATTTTCAAAATCAAAATTTTTAATTAAGAATAAGAATTGAAAGATTTCATCCTACACCATCATGATTATCTTATAGCTTATTTCAATTTTGGAGAGTTCAAAAATACTTTTTTTAGAAAAATTAAAATGAAAGATTCTTTTGTTTACTCGCATTTAATTGTGTGATTTAATAATTAATTTAGTAGATTAAGAATTATAAAATGTTTAGGTTTATATTTTAGGAAATAAAGTTATTTTGATATTTATGCTAATGAGAAATATAAATACTTTATAAAATTAATTGAGATAAACCTAAGCTAGTGGATCACCATGATTATAAAAATTTCTCAGAAAACTTTGGTTACTCACCAGAAAAGAACAAAGAAATAATTGAATATTATTCATGCTGGCTAGCTGGTTTTTTGGCTTTGCTCTAGAACATCTTATATTTTTATTTTTTATTTTTATTTTTATTATATGACCATTTTGACCTTTTTCTATTAGATAAAGACCACACTCTGCTGCTTAACTGTGAAGTCTCTCTCTCACATAGAGTACTGAGGTTCTGGCTTTTAAAGTGAACAAGAGTACTATACATTGAATAATTGAGTTTGGTGGGTAAGGCATATTAAAGTGAAAAACGCACTCTATTAGATTTATTTTTTTTTAATTCTTAAATTTTAAATTTGAAACTTCTCATAAAGAATAAATGAATATGACTAACACATATAGTCAATTAGAAGTACTCGTGAAGTTACTAAGATTTACATTCTTGAAACTATGATTAAAGTTGTGGGTTGTGTTCGTTATTTTAAAAATATTTATATATAATTTTATTAAATATTATGAGAGATAGGATTGGGGATAGAGAGTGTGGGGTGGTGAGATGGGAGCTACGTGGTTTGGGGTAAAAATAAAGTGTGTTGGAGATGTAGATGACACAATCAATATAGAACATCACATGAAACTTGTTTTTTCTATTTCTATTAGAAAAGTTTAATTTTTTATTCTAAAAAAAAATATATTTTTAGAATTATTGATCTGCCAGATATAATAAAAACATTTCTGACAAAAAAAAAGAAAGATTTCCATACTAAACACACCCGTAATCTCTATCTTATGAAAAGAATAGGCATTCATTGATGTTACCATAGATGCTTGACTTTTATATTAAGAAAAAAAAGAAGCTAAATTACATAAATAAAAATTAATTGGAAGTGGACAAATTGAACAATTGGTACTCATAGACATTGGACAATTTGCACTGAAAGAAAAAACAATTTTCTAAATTATTGAAGACTTGAAGAGTGATCTTCTTTTTTCCCCCTATATATTAACCAGACTATCATATTCCATCTCCAACCCAAAATCAACATTTCCATAGTCTCTATTTCTAGCATTTGCACATATATAGTTTTTGTTTCTACTATGACAACATCCAACAACAACGATATGAGGTGGTCATCGATTTCTACCTCTTATTAGCCACTGGCGGGTCATCCAATGACGCGAACATCTCCCCTCAGATATTTGCTAGGTCATGGGCGGAGCCATCTTAAATGAAGGGTGGTTTTGGTGCATTCTCTTTTCAGAAAAATTACGTGATGTACAAAAGTTAAATATTAGCTATTATAAGTATATATTTAATTTTACATACTTTCCGACAAATTTCTTGCTTCGCCAGCAGTAAGCTCTACCTTACAAAATCCTCCTTTTTTCAAATGGAACATTACCTCAACCATTTGATTTCTGAATCAAATTGCATTGCCATCTCTGTAAATTTACTAAATTATAGGCTTGCCCCAGAGCATGACCTGCCGACACTTTACAAAGATGGTCATAAGATCGATTCCTTTCGTCCTAATTTATTTGATGTAGTTTGATTAGATACGGAGTTTAAGAAAAAAGAGAAAAATTCACAGTATTTCAAAACTATTTTTAAAATAAATGAATTTTTAAAAATAGAAGAGTGCAACAGACTTTTGGCCAAATAAATAGGCCAATATAAATAGGATCCAATATAAATAAAAATAAAAATTGATAGTATCATTAAATATTTGTCAAATAAAAACATATGATATTAATTTTTAACAAACTAAAAAAGAAAAGTATCTCATATAAATTAATACAGTTGAAATAGTGAAAGAAGTTTAATTGGAGATGGTGAAACTCTTGGGTGCTCTCTTTGCTTTTCCTTTCAGTCGAAAACATTGAGCAGGGAATTAATAGCCCAATGATTAATCTAGTAGTAGAAAAGAGCCCAAGTTTATTAATGTTAGGATGCTCAAGACTTTTCTTGTGTATAAGGGAGAAAGATGAGCTTATCCCAAAAGAAATTGGAATTCAATTTGCTGAAGCTATGAAAAATAGCGGGTGAAAAGGAGAAATAGAGTTCATTGAGATTGAAGGTGACTCACTAAAGTTAAATATGATTTGGTTATTATTCTCGAAAAGAATAATTCAGTTATTAAGATCATAATTTTCATTATAGTGTTAAAGAATTATGATAAAAATAAATAAAATTTATTATTATCATAAATATATATAATTTTTAATTAACTTAAAATTTCCAATAAAAATAAATAAAAAAATAATTATTAAAAAATTAAATTATTTGATTTAATATAAACAGTGCGTCCTTACGAATAAGTACTCAAACCCCCCCATTAACTCAACCACCATCCACTTCCATATATGTCAATTTACTCATTTTTGTCGGTGCATTGGAGTCATTGCCAACCCCACCACTTTGCCGAACTTCGAAAATTGGGTATTAATTTAAATATTTTCACACAATTACCTAGTTGTCTTGTTCATTTATATAATATATTTATTTATTTTAATTTTTAAAATAAAATTTATATATTCATTAAAAAAATTAATATAAATAGTAATTTAATTAATATAATTCTATTAATTTTTAAAAAATATATAGTAATAATTCTTTTCACATTTTAGAATGACTTTAAATGTTAAGGATAGAGTTAGAAAAATTTGATCAATTATCCCTTAAATTTTGAAATTAGCAAGTATTTTAAAACGATTATTTTTAATATACCTAACAATTAAAATGGAACGGAGGGGTATAATATATCCACAGCCAAAAACAGTAACATATGCATTAGAAAAGAAAAAAAGTATATTACTCCTTCTGCTTTAAAGATTTATCATATTTTTTATTTATACGTCTCTTAAAAATTATCAATTATAATGGATGTTAGATTATTTTATTCTTATTTATATTTTAAAGATATAATTTTTCTTTATTAAATATTTACTCTATTATATATTATAATCAAAATGTTCCCAGTCTTCAAAATAATTATTAGAAAAGTAAAATAAATAAAAATAATAATTAATTTTATTTTAAACTTTTAAACTAACAAATATTTTAAGATAAATATTTTTAACAAGAACGATAAATATTTTGAAATAGAAAAATAAGTATAGTATAATACAGTACTGCTACAACTTTGAAGGTTGCATATCCAATTGTGTACCTTCAACGTGAGCGATCTAGCATGGAAAGTACGACCTAAGACTTTCTTGCATATAATTCTATTGATGGAAGATATTTGATATTAGTAAAAAAAAAATATATATTCGATGAAATAAATGAAATGCGTGAATAAAGAAAATCGTACTAAGGTACAAAAAGATACTGATGAGAGCATTGGTTGATTCAAATATTTTATTAGGTGGAGTGATATGTCGTTTTTATTATATTTATGATCGTTTGGTTGATAAGATAAGAAATTATAAGATTATTTTAATTGAGTCCTAAAAATTTTAAATTAAATAAAGTTAGTAGGTTGCCTTTAAGTTATGGAAAATTAATGAATAAAGATTGAAGGATTCGCCTAACCCCACTGATTAGTGTAATACAAGCATATTATATTGTGTAGGCAATTTTATTTTTAGTTCGTAAAGATAAAGAGATTATTTTTAATAAATACTAGGTTCAAATTGGATAGATAAATGAAAATGAATATTTCTTGTGGAAGTTTTTGACAAATTACTTACATAAACCAACAATGTGAAACAACCATGATGTCAAAAACAGAAGGTATTGTTGCAACACTTTTTTTTTGGCTGCATACACTAGGTTTTTCTTTTAAACTGTTCTGAAAAATTATTTTCTTGAGTTGAGTATTTATCAAAAATAACTTTTCAACCCCATAAAGATAAGAATAAGATCTAGTATACTTAGATATATTGTTATCGTTATTGTGGCTTTACCAGGTTTTATTACCAATTTTTTTGCAAGGAAACGAAAGTACAAATGTTAACTGGGCCAAATTTGGATCTCGATAAGAGGGCTGATTTTGTCATTTAAGGGGAAAAAACAAGGGAAAACAGGTTCATTTAACATCTTGGGACTTTATTTGGATCAGGATTAGATAAGGGCCTTGCTTGCTTCATGTTAGTGTCCATTCATCATTTAGGCCTTACATTGCTTATATACACACATTATACACTTTCTATGCAGTGTATAATTCATTGCACATGTATAATCAGAGTGTATACATTATACTCTGAGTTCCCCTCGTCGTTGCCACATCACCGGGAACCCCCACAAAAAAAAAAAAAAAAGATAAGCAACAATGGCCATCCCCCGGGACAAACAAGGGATAGTACAGGAATATTCACCTTTTGTCCATCGACTATGTCTTTCGGTTTGAAAAGACAGTTCAGCTTGATAACTCGATAAGTTGTATTGACAGAACCAAACCACTCTTTCAAAGCTGGGATCAATCCCAACCTATTCCGACGAAGATGTCGTGCTAAACACTAAAATTGCTTGAATCTGCAGTAGCATTAAGAGAGTGATTCAACTTTGCATCTAGATAACAACTGTAGAAAACTTGGAAGTTGGAACCAGTGCTTCAAGATCACAAACCATGTGAAGTAATTCCATAGTTGGCATTCAATACAAGAAGCACATATATTTTAATTAAGCCACCCGTGATAAAGTACATCTAGTGTACAAGTTGGTTCGGGAAAAACTTTCAAAATCTATGAAGTCAGCTACAACCCGATTCAATGTTGATCCTAACTGAAATAGATTAAAAGATTACTTCGGTAGAGGAGACGAGAAAGCTGCTTAGATAGGGTTATAGCCCAGTTTTGATTTAGTATCATTTCCCGCGCTTGTCTCCTCTCCTGCTGGGATGGTAAGGTGCAGTGAGGCTAATGCCGACTCTAATGCACAGCAACGTGGACAAATGATTGAGCTAGTAAACACAAGGTAAGATCCTGTAAGGAACGAGTTTACGGTATTCTGCCCACACGTCTTTGTACTTCTCCGCACATCTAGCTTCGTCCCTTCTCTCCCTCCATATTAGCAGAATGAGAAGATATATGGGGTAAAAGTATGGAACCACAGAACTGCAGGCATACACGACCAATGTGATTATTTTCACTACGAAGCAAATTGCTGTTGAAATTGAATAAGCAACAACAACAAAACATACACAGTGAAATCCCACAAGTAGGGTCCGGGGAGGGTAGAGTGTACGCAGATTTTACCGCTACTACCTTGTGGAGGTGAAATTGAATTAGCAAGAGTTTGAAATTATTACCTTATACCACAAGGCAAACTAAAAGATAACGCCAACATCAAATCCCCGAGGTAATTACAGTGCCGTGCAATGCCCCTTCAGAAAATATAGAATGATTTAGAATTTTGAAAATTTGAAGAACTGAAGGTGAAATTTTCTTTTGAATGTTTTATGAGAGGATAGTAACAAGAATCTAATGTTCACGAACACTAATCTACTGTTGAATAGTGACAGAGTTCATGGGTTTTTCCAACAGCTTGGCCACATGTTAAAACTAAATTAAAAAATACGAAGTCTTTCTCAATCTTGAGTCATTGTTCTGGATTATTAAGATACCGATAACAGAGTAGAAAAAGTAAGATCAAGAGCTTACCAATAGCCAGAAGCAAGCAACTTGCCCCCAATAACTTTTGGAGGACTACCCCATATGGGTGCCTTGGGATCCTTTTTAAACATATGCTTCTGCTTATTGGCTCCTCTGAACACGGAGTACCTTTCAATTCCAAACAAGGGTCCATGTCAAGAAACAGTGAAGGCAAAACAGAAAATTGTCCGAAATTCATAACATAAGTGCAATAATACAGATGGTGGAGAAAAAATAGTATTGAGAGGGCCTTGCATACTTACCCAATAAGAAAGACAAGGCAATTAGCAATTATTGCTGCTTTTGTTAGCTCCACTTTGTTACTCAAAAGCCACCAACCCTGAAAAGGAAGAGAAATATTATTAGATAGTAAACATGCTAGTTTAGCTTTGTATACGATCCCACATAGAACAAGTGTAACTATCTTCATTATAAAGTCTGTATATAAATAGATAGAAGCACGAGACATTGAAAACCACGCATTCCCATACACCCTTTTCTCCAGTGTTAAGTTCTCACAGATATAATAGAACCCACACTTGAAACCAGAATCAGCTTCACCTATCTCTGTTTGTTACTCTTGTGTGCCATTGTCTCCAAATATATGAGGTAGTGGCGGCACTGAAATGGAGAACTCCCACTCCTATATATTATTAGCCCTTTTCTTGATAAGGTAAAGTCATTAGCCTTCTTCAAATGTCCTTGCACATGCTATCAAACTTGTCCAAATACAATCTGACATACAGCAGGACACATTTGTACCCAAACACAAACTGAGTACACTCCTTTTCCCAACCAACCCAACCATGAGATTGACACCATGATAATCGCAATCATGCTAACAGAACTATCAATTGCTAGGCCAATGGAAAATCCGAAAACATTCTTGCTACAGCTGAAAATCAAGAAAATTAATGTGATGTTTAGGGCCATTATGTTAGATTTCTAGGTTGCAAATATGTTTAGGGTCATCGAACTCGAGTAGGAGAACATTATGTAGAAAATTTTCCAGGTTATTTCTGATTATTTTATGTTTAATGAAGGAGAATAATTACTTGTCTTATTAATCAAAGAGAATAATTACTTACCCTATTATAAGTAGAGTAAGACTCTTATATTAGGAGCCCCTCTTGGATATTATCAATAACAAAGTTAACAAGACTTCTCTCTCATTTTGTATGAATTCACAGCTACAAACAGGAGTAATGGGTTCTTTTAACAACAGAAGTTGTTCATGTCTTGATTACTGGGGACACATGGATATATTCTTTTTGTTTAAGAAAGACAAGATTTGTTCAGAACATTTTCCAGGAAGGGGAAAAACAGTTTCCCAGAAAAGAAAAGATAAACAAACACATATGTTTCTTCTTTTCCATTTCTTTTCTTTAACAGGCCCTTGATTCAAATTTTTTTAAACTAAACTGGTATTCAAACAAGTAGTATCTCCATTGAAATATCGTAGCATGATGTGAGGTATAAATTCCAGGAAAGTGAATATGTTGGCATGGCCAAGAATAGGCATCAATACATTTAGCAGAAATGAAGGACACAAGAAGTGATAGCTCAAAACTATGTTTTTAAAGAGAATTCAGTTACATCCTATACATTTGTGTAATACTGATATCAAAGGTGTTATATACTTTTGTATTATACTGATTCACATATAAACAAGGATTGATTTGTATGTGGCAATAAGAATTGGTTGGGAATACATGCCTGAATACTGAAGGTGAATGGTATAAAGACTAGATCACCAAAAACCAGCATGAAGCCCAACCTCTCTGCTATTATATCCCAGCTGAGAAGGGAGAAACAAAATTTTACACAATCGTTAATGCTGAAAAACTTAATGGAGGAAGATAATATTAAGACTAAACAAACAAGCATATCATTCTCTGCCAATTATTAGACATTTTATGGCTTAGAACGGTCAAACCTTGAAAATACAAATTTTGGATAAAAAGTCATGTTCCCAATAATATTGAATTGGTACACGCTGAAGAAGCATTAAAACCTTAGTGTACAAATCGGAACCACTCACTATAGCTAAAAAAGGATCCTATCCACAATTCAACATTCCCTCTAATCAATCCTATCATGAGAATAGTAGTACACCAGCCAAACCTTCCAGGTTTCTGACAGTAGTTGTGTTCCGTATGGTTCAAATGTTAGCACCGCTATCAAAGGTTCTTCAGAGTCGCTTCGTTTCGACTGACATGTTATTGCATGTATAAAACTCTGGAGAAATTTTCTCGTTTTAATTTAACCGTTATGACAAGGCTAGTAATCAACTACCCCAAGACCATATAAAACAACCTATGCTACCTCTAACCCCCTAGGGTTCCACCTAGTTTCTGATTCTAAGAGCATGACTCCAGGGACCACACCCAGCTACCTCATAAACAACAACTACGCCTCAGTCCCAAACAAGTTGGGTCGGAAACCCATAATCCTTTAATTATAGAGCTTTCCTGCATTACTTTGTTAATGAACGAAAATGAACAGCAAGTCAGCAACCATATTATCCAGCCTAAGCTAATGGTTTCTTTAAAGCTAAATCCTCCCTTGTGCTACCATTGACATAGGCTGCAAGCCCTCTGCCACGTAAAGCTCGTAATTTCCTTCACTTACCCTCTTCTGATTTTGTTGCGTATAATGTGGTATTCGTGTCATATGGATGATTCATTTCGAATTTTAGATCAAAGCATAATAACCACACAACAAATAAAGATGAAGAGACTGAGAGTGAAAGGAAGATGAAATTCTGGACAGCTGACCTAAATAAAAGATGAGGAAAGAAGAGAAGCAATAGTTCTTTGCTTCACAGCAACTTTTCAATCTTAAAAAAGTTAAGGCAGAAGAAAGTTGCCAACTTACGTGGAGGTCATGAACTCTTCATAGTAGAAGTAGTCAAGGATATATAGCTGCAATTAAACAAATACAAAAGAAGTTTTAAATATCACAAGCACATAGTCAAGGACTTATACTTGGAAGTGTACAACCAGCAACTTACCCCACAAAAGAGCTGGTAGAGAATCATTGATTGGCTTAATTTGGCCTCTATAATACATTTTGCAAGAACTGAAAGATTGATAAGTAACCACCCCATCATACCAGCTCTAACAAAGAAAAATCTACAGCAGAAAGTTCATCATTTAGCAGAGAAGTCAAAAAGAATAACCAAATAGCATTGATATTGAAGCTCAGCCATTACAACAAAAATAAATATTTTGGCCTCTCAAAATCTCTTCGACAAGGAATTTAACTATGATTGAAGGTTCCCGGAAATTGAGTTCCGGATCATCAGGAAAATATAATTTTTTCGCGTCAAGAAATTATTTACTTAGGTAAAAATCAAGTTATTACACCTTAATCCCAAACTAGTTGGGACTCAGCCATATGAATCATCAACATCCATTTGGACCCATTTCACTCCAAACATCAATAGCTCAGTCAAATGAATTAAGGATTCTCTAACACTAAGTTCGATATATTGTCTTCCATTCAGGTAGCAAGAGAAAAATCATAGCTAAATTAAATAAGGTATACAAAATCACAACTCACTATTTGCTGACATGACTGCTTATGGATTGGTCATTAACATGAAAAGGATTATGCAACAAACTAATAATCAAATTATAGCATGATAAAACTTTGAATTCTTGATTTGTTCACTTGTCAAAATGGTGAAAGACAAGGTCTGAGATATGAGTACATACTTGAGATCAATGCCCATGAATTCAGGATTTAGTTGTATACCGAACCACCTAGTCAAGGAAATAGGATAGAAGAAATATCAGGAGAGTATTCATTACAATAAAATCAACAGAATCTGAAAAGACAACGAAATAAATATCTTGCTCCAATGTGGTGAAATCACAAGATGACTATCAGTCTGCAGTCAGCTTAAATTTCACCATATTGGTACTGTGTTTGACCATCACCATCTATAAATGTCGAGAATAACGGTTAAAATCATGTTACCCTGATTTCTATTTTAGAAGCTTTCCTGCAGTGATCTGAGGATTCTCAGTCTCCAATATAACATAGATACTAGATAAATCTTTTTACCTCAAAGATTATCATATGATATATCATAGTAGTGAACTGTTCTCTTCAACAACAAACTTTCTTTGTCATGTGTCAATCCAGATCAAACTACTCTGTTTAAAGGAACGCTGAAAACAATGAATTTCCGCAGTTAAATTCTTCTTCTCCTTTTTTCCTTTTTTTAAAAAGAAATTCCCGGTTATTAAGGTGCAATCAGAGTCAAGTGAGAAAATTAACGGCTATTAATAGTCATATATTATAATAGATATATCAGATATTGTGAACTCTCAATACTATGGTAATCTATGCCATCTTGGGTACAAAGGCTATACGGTAATGGTACTAATTGCCTTTCAGGAAATTAAAATTATTCACTCGCGCTCTTACTATTTTATATCAGTAACAATCTTATGTCGAATGGTAACTTCACAAAATTCACAAACTGTCTTAAAAATACACGAAATAGATCAAAGGATGGATGGAAAGACAGTTCAATAAAGAATGATATTGCCGTTTTATTAATGTTAAGAACTTTTCAGAATATAAACTACAGCATAGGGTCAATTGAATTACCAGTCATGGATTAGATTTCCTGAGACATGAGGTTTCAGTGATGAACTCTTCACACGTGAGTTGCAGCCGATCAAATAAAGCATCAATGTCACCTAAATATCATCAAGTCATAGACAATTAAGATGTCAGAATGAAACTTGTAACTGGCTGGAAATCTTTGCAGAACAAAAAGTGTGTGTCAATAAAAGCATAATCAAGAATAAATTACTTTCATATGGTATGACAATCTTCACTTACAAGAACACTAAAGATAAATGTTGTGGACAAAAGCTCAAGTCCTCTGTCTGCTATAGCCTGCAATGCATTATAAATAGGTGATTTTCATCTCTTTACGAATTATGAGTAAACCAAAAGTAGAAAACTGGACAAATGCATTCCAGTAGTCCAAACATACAACACTCTTGTCCTTCTCATGTTTTCAGCGACAATTGAAGATGCAGCGGGCAAGAGCTATTTTTTGAGTCAAATAAAGTGCTTTAATGAATCAGGTTGTGCACTCACACCAAAAGCAGAATCTGTCCTTCTATTTCATTTTGTACTTCACCAAGTTATTCTCTAGGGATAATGAAGATAAACAGATTGACAACTTGTTTTGTACTTAACCAAATAATTCTCCAGGGATGATGAAGATAAATCAGATTGACAACAATAGAGGATTAAAAAAAAAAATTTAAAAAGAAAAAGTTAAAAGATAGATTCTACAGCCGTTGGGAGTCGTATCACCAATACTATTGAAGCTTTTGATTGAAATGAAAAAGCCATATGATGTCACAATTATTTTTTTTTCACTGTAATAACAGGCCGTTCCTAAATATAATGTTATTAAAAGGAACAATAAATTCACCCAAAGTTACACAACTTCTCAATCTCACCATACATGCAAGGAAAAGAAAGTGACAACAGAATGTTTGTTCCACTGGAATTGAGATTCTTCGGAACAATGATTTTAAATCCTCACTCTCATCAATACTACACAGAATATAGCAAGAAATCAATACTAAATAGGGAATGCAAATGAACCCAAAATGTACATCCTTTGCTACAAAAGAAACATTTCACACTCACAGTAGGTGAAACAAGATTCTTCTGCGACCCAACTCCAAGAAGCAAAACCAACAACAGAAGTGACAACAAACCTGAAATAGAAATGATAAACTTACAATCTGAGCTTGACCCTCATGGAGAAACATGAAAATATATAATGCCAGAGCTTCAATATTAAGTACAGGCTCGAACCAACCCAATAGTTTTTGCTCAAACAATATATTTGTATTAGTAAATCCATTAAATAAGCATAAATATTTTATCACGAACTCATGGACTAAAACAAGCTATAGATTAGGTGGCTTCAAACTCCATAAACTTCAAATC
This sequence comes from Datura wrightii, assembly GCA_035772735.1. Taxonomy (NCBI): domain Eukaryota; kingdom Viridiplantae; phylum Streptophyta; class Magnoliopsida; order Solanales; family Solanaceae; genus Datura; species Datura wrightii. Next base: position 199,000,772 of record JASDFA010000018.1, on the reverse strand, counting down.
CTGACTGAGCACATGAAAATATAGGCCAGTAACTTTTGCTTAAACCTTATATATGTATTAGGAAACCAATTGAATAAGTATAAACATTTGATCGCAAACCCATTAACTTAAACAAGGTATAGATCCTTTGGCAATTTCAAATTCTGACTCAGCCTATGAAAATATAGGCGGCAAAACTACAGTATTAGCATAAATGTCTAATTGAAAACCCAATAACTAAAACAAGCTAATATATTTCATTACAAGTTCAAAACCCCATAAACTTCAAACTCTGGCTCCGCCCCTCAAAATGCAGATTATATAGTAAAAACGAAGATATGGGTTTACCATTACAACGATAATGGAGGCGAGTTCCATCAGATAAAGTCACCCCAGGAACAAGTTTTCCAGGTAGAATAGATCCAACGGTAGCTAAATAGAGAAAAAAACCGAACAACATAGCAGCCTATATTCACCAAAACAAAGAACAAAATCAACCAAAAAAAAAATCTACACCATAGATGTATGTATACAATACAGTCAATCGAGAAGAGAAAAAATGCTGACCGAAGTCCATGACGGAGAGAGTGAATTGAAAAGATGATAGAGATCCATTGGCAGATATTGGAAAGTACTTCACTTCCGTTTGTTTGGTGGAGATATCCGCCTATTATTTAATACTGGGGAAAATTTCACAAATTGCTACTTGGAGGGCCGCTATTTAAAACGTGACTGAAATTTATAGAACATCTTAGATTTTAGGGCCCGTTTGGACATGATGCCGTCAAATTAGCGGTGGAACTTCGGTTCTTCGATTCGATTTTATCAAAGTTTGATTCAGTTCATTAATTTTTGATTTTTAAAAAAATATGTACAGTATACTAAATCAAACTAATTCGATTTGATTCAGTGTTTTTAAAATGATTTTTCGGTGCAACTGAAAAACAAAATTATCAAAATATTTGACATGAAAAAAATATGTTCAATAATGCTATTTCGTATAACTTCTACAAAAATCAATAACTTAGCACATTAATTTAAAACATTACAAATAAAATATAATTGAAACTTAGAAACTAACAACTACCTAATACCTAACAATTAACATTTCTTGATTTCTGAGACTGGTAGTATATCGTATTATACTATAAGTTAAGTGGTAAGGAAAACTTTTAAATTAAACTTAAATATTGCATTGGGTTGAGACTTGGTGTTTGACTATTTTTGGGTTAAATTTAAATCTGAAATGAAGGCTCAAACCCCAAACGGGTTGGGTTTTAAAACTTAGATATAAATATTATTTTAAAATATAATTAATGAAACTTTGGTTCTTCGATGCACCGAAGAACCATGACTCTCATGTTGAACACCGAACTGAAGAACCGAACTTTTCGGAAAAAAAAATCAAACACCGAACCGAAGAACCCACTTAATTCGGTTTGATTCGGTTTTTTCGTTTTTCGGTATTTATGCTCACCCCTACGTCAAACCTCGTTATAATACAGTATTGTCTAAAAAATTTATACTCCCTTCATTTTACTTAATTATTCTCTCCATTTCAAATAAGTGGTGCTTTTAACTTGGGCACTCCCCTTAAGAAAATTACTCATTTCTAGACAGAAAAATATGTTTTTTACCACTTACCCCTAATAAATATCTTGAAAAAAGATATAATTTTTTAATATTTTCTTGATTATGTAAAACTCTCTCCACTTAAATAAGGATAAAATTGAAAAAAAACCGTTAATGTCTTTCTTGATTATATAAAACACCACTTGTTTTGAAACAAAATCAAAATATTAAAACACTAGTTATTTTAAAATGGAGAGAGTACTAAATATACTAAAAATAATTGTTTCAAAATACTTGTTAGTTTCAAAATTCAAGAAATAATTGACCATGTTTGTTCCAATTCTACCCTTAGTAGGTGTTTGGACATTTGATTTCATCTCCTGATTTGAAATCATGAGATGAAATCAGCATTTGAACGTGAAATTCTAAATTCTCAAAAAACCTTAATTTGAAATTTCAAATTATAAATTTTACATTATGCTTTTGGAGAATTTTTTCCGATACAATGTTTATGCTTATGTATATGTATAAACTTTTAAGTTATACTCCCTCTATTTCATTTTAATTGATAGGATAAGATTTATACACTCATTTAAAAAAATTAATAAGGATGATAATTTGACTAATATAATCCTATTAATTTTTTCAAAACATACAATAATAATTCTTTTTACATTTTAGTAAGGGTAGAAAACATATAATAATAATTCTTTTACATTTTAAATGACTTTAAATAGTAAGGGTAGAATTGGAAAAATATGATCTTGAATTTTGAAGTTATCCACTATTTTGAAACAACTATTTTTAATATACCTAATAATTAAAAAAAAACAGAGCAATTATATACATTTAGAATGTTTACTTCCTGATATAGTAGATAATTACCTGTCTTATTTTTTAAGATTTATAAATCCTATATTTTAAAAAAAATTATATATAAATATTTGAGTAACCTAAGAAAATTATTGTTGTGATCAAACATATAGCTTCCTTAATATTTCATCCCAAGGTCTCGCATATTTATTCACGACCAATCAGAGAATTCAAAATAAAAATAAGTAAATATATGAAGAAATTAATAAAATTCAATATCTATTATATATATATATATATATATATATATATATATATATATATATATAATAAATTTAATATTATTTATACAATATAATTTTTTAAAAATAATCTTGCTGCACACTTGTCCGTTTAGCCATTGATAATATGAAATAACATTTAGAGATTATCTCAAGAAAGTATTTGTTTTTCAAACTAATTCACTAATTCAATTTCATACTTGAAATATAGAGTTTGCGATTTAAAAAAATATCGTACTAAGAGTTTTAAAAATTTTAAAAAAAATTTCACTCACAAAACTTCGATTATATTTTCATACCAACATAGAAACTCTCGAAAATGCATCTTCACATTGCAAATAATTTCTTAAATAACTGGTAGATATTAAGGAGAAAAAAATAATTAACAATAACACATCTTCACAATGCAAATAATTTTTGAAATAAATTATAGAAATTAAAGACAAAAATACTCTAAGGATAGATGTCACGCCCCGCCCTGGGGGGTATGACTGGCACCTAGTGCCCTAGTAGGACCTAGACTGCTATCTGGTGAGCCAAAGCACATCTGGTGCCTGGCTGGCTCTAACTCAAATTCCAGAAAACAAAGGGCTATATAACGGCTGTAAACACAGCCTCCGGCACACAGGCCTATAGCCACCTGTACCTGAAAAACAGCTAACCAGAAACATACTATTGTCAAAGGAACCTATGCGGGCCGGCAAGGCCACCATGCTGTCTAGTTCTCTGTAACTTAACAATGGCACGCTAAATAATTACGTGACCGGCAAGGTCACCACTACTGACTGGTTATGGCCACACACGGCCAACAGGAACAGAAATAACAAATAACTATAACAAGCTGCAAGGCCTCACACGACCTGCTCGACTGACCACAGGGAAATATATACAGACTGCAAGCCTCTAGGGATAATAATAGAAATGATCGGGACAGGGCCCCGATCTACCCGTACTGTACAACAAAAGAAAATGAAATACACCTCTGGAATTCAGGCTCCGGATGACAGGAGCTGAATACTCAATAGCTGACTGGAATCACGAGGGATCGCCTCCTCGTCTATGAGTACCTGCAGGCAAGTAATGCAGCGCCCCACTGGGCATCAGTACCGCAGGTACTGAGCATGTAAAGCAACTGAAATACACAACTGAAATGGATAACAACAGTAACATGACATATAAGCAGAAAGTAGCTGAGTCTATCTAGCTGAGAATAACTGAGGAGAGTTTATTTATTCCATAACTAAACTGAGCGTACTTGATGCCGTGTCGTCCCACTGTCTATCAGTATCTAATAGCACATAGAGGTATACATAATAATACACACAATACCTGACCGACCCCCATAAGCCGGAAGGTGCCAACCAACACACAATCTATTTACCCCTACCCTGGTCTAAACCAACCAAAAATAAGTCACTCCACTCATCTGATAACTGTGAGCTCCTCCTACCGGTCCCCTTGGGTACGTAGCTCAGGCCTTGGCCTCTGACAATAAACTGTGTCTGAGTCCGAAGACTCCTACCTCTGGGCGCAGGTGCACGCGGGGTGTGTAATAAAAACTGCCCCTGGGTGCAAGCACGCAACAGGGTGATTTTATAAAAATCTGTATCCGAAACTGCCCCCGGCCACAAGCGCACACAGAGTGTTCTGCCCCTGTAAATAGGGTGGACTGGCTCTGCGCAGAGTAAACTGAACTACCTCTGCAAGCAGGGTGGTCTGGACCGTATTATCATGGTGGTCGGCCATCATCGTCCTCTAGGCGGACGGCATCGCCCAGCTGGTGGCGATATCTGAATCTGGTATCGACACAGCTATAACCCAGGGGCGGTGGGGATGCTAAAAGGGACACCCACATGCCACAAAAAGTCTCAACAACCAAATAGCACATAAAAATAGCAAGCATGTATAACTGAAAAGACTATCTGGAATCTAACTTCTTATTCTGATCTGTTTCTATACTGAACTGATTCTTACTAATTATACTAATTCTGCAACCTCTGTTTAACTGTACGGCTAATCTGTAGCCATGATACTATCTGTCTGAATGGCTAATCTGTAGCCATAACGTCTGTCTATCAGATCTTTCTTTACTGACTGTTATTACGCAAATCTGTTCCTTTTTATTCTACAACATGCTTGCTATCCACATAATAGGCTGTACTGAATCTGAACTACTAACTTGCCCTTGGACACATGCTTTTCTAACTTTCAGACTGAATATGATATCACAACGCAAACTAGGTTTACTGAACTTGCACAATACTTAACATTCAACTTCCAGGAATTATACTACGGAGTTTATTGTACTATACAAGGCTAAAGCTACTAACTTGCCGAAGGAACTAGCTTTACATACCTTAACCTCGAGTTACTCGACTGTCGGACGAGGCTCGGTCAGTACTCCAGCTATTTCTCCCAACTGCATTCATATATACGTCAATTAGTACTAAATATAACCTTATTCTGAAGAACAACATCACTTTCGATAAAATTATAGCCTAAACTTAGGTTTATCGAAAGACGGTCGAAAACTTGCTATTTTTCAGAAGTCCAGAAGGGAGAAGTATTCACTTCACAGTTAGGAGCACATAAACACTAGTTTGGAGCAATTCCACTTATCTTAGCCCGGTAGCACGACGATTCGTCGGCCGTATTTCGCGAAACAAAATCCATAGGAATGCTCCCTGCTGCTAAATACCTCGGTACCTGAGGTTAATTTGAGTTTAGACCGCGTTTGACGGCGTAATCAGACGGAAATTATCAAGAAACCTTTGTTCCTCTTCCTCTCTGATTTTCTCTCTGTTTTAGATGGAAATTATAAGAATTGCAAATTTAAAACCGAAGTGGAGGGGCTCATATAATAGACACTGTAAATCGCATTCAGAGAATGCGATTTATAAGTCCCATTTTGCCTTGCGACGCGCCGACTTGGCGCTGGTCCGATCTTTCCCCGGGCCTTTTTCTAGAATGTATGGTTTTCAAATACTCTTAACCAACACGCGATTAGGCCATCTATATGCCGGAAATTTACGGGGTGTAACAATAGAGTTCAATCTTGGTAAATGAAAGAACATATTTAAATTCTTCGACAGTATAACTTCTCACAGAAAATTTCAAATTCTTTCGTATCTCGAATTCTAATGTCTTCTTGAAATTCTGGGAAGAATTGCTCAAAAAATAAAGTGGACAAATACTCCTTTAATCTTATATTTCACCCTTTTTTCGCCCACGTACACAATAAAAAAACGCGTTCTTGTATTTCCTTTGTAACTTCTTTGTACTTATTATAATCTTCTTCTTAGTTTCTATTCATTAACATATTCTTAACCTGTTTGCGGAAATCAAAAACAACCATTGACGAATAGAGAAGAAAAAGTCTTCTACCCTAATCTTCTACCTTTATATTCTCCTATCCATGTAGGGTCATGTACTTGATTCTTCGATAAGTAGACAATATACAACTATCTACTAATCTTCTATCATAATCCTACATCTTTATTTCCTTCTATCCATCTAGGATTATGTCCTCGATAAGTTACATATATGCTAAATTGCTAATTATGTAAATATCAATTAAGTTAAAATAAAGTGAAACAAATTATGATTTTATGTTTGCCGAACGCGATATAGAAATTAAAGACAAAAAAAAGAAGTAAATATTGAAGAAATAAACTTTTAACAGTACAATCTTTATCTGATACAAATATTGCTACTTTTCATCATGCCATATTTCTTTATTTATTGCTTCTTCCCACAAGAAAAATAAAAATACACCAGTAATTAAACTCTAAGGGTAACGTAGTTGAATCTTGCTGAATTGAAGAACGTATTCAAATTCACATACTGTGCAATTGCGCACAAAAAATTCCAAATTCTTCGTGTCTTGAATTTCAACATCTTCTCGAAAATCATTGATGAATCGCTTGAAAAAAGAAGTCGTCAGATATTTCCTTGGAACTTCGTATTTCAACTTCTCTTCGCTCACGTACACAACAAAAAACGCATTCTTGCATTTCTTCTGTAATTTCTTGGCACTTATAAACTTATTGTTATTCGCCAAGACCTTCTGAACTTTTTTGCAAAAACCAAAAACTAATTCCATCGATGAAATAATCTTTTAACTTTATGAGAAAAGAAAATTGACTGTGTGAGTGTTTATAAAATTTTGTTAAGAGGCATAGAAGGTATATATAGTTTTATTTTTAAGTCCTAATCCTGAGGAAAATAGGATTAGATTTATAATCCTAATAGAAGTAGGGTTGGATTTATAATCTTCAATTTGGAAAATATAAGATCATAATTAGTTTAATTTAATTGATATTTACAATTAAGTGTTAATTACAATTGCTGTAATTAATTAATTAACTGAATAAAATCGATTAACAAAATCAAACCTAATATATGCAGCCGCCATCAAACCTAATTTCCAAATTTGTTGTTAACCCAAATTGCTTTTGGTTGGGCTTTGGATTTATTTATTTATTTTGGAATCAAATATGCAATTAAATAGCCACGTTAAAATAAAAATTGCACACAATTGTCTTTGGTATTTATTTTCTTCTTCTAATATTGTACTAGTAGTTTATTGTCCACCACTTGAACACACGAGCTGGTTTGCCCGAGAGGTTAAGGGGGAAGACTTAAGATCTTCTGCACATAAGTGCGCATGGGTTCGAACCCCATAGCCAGCATATTTTTTTTGGTCTCACTTTTTATGTAACGACCGATTTGATTATTATCTAATAATTTTGTTTCATGTTTTACTCTATTTTTTCGATAGATTTGATTCTTCAAATTAATGACGTGTAACATTATATATCAGCAACCTATGGTGATATTTGAAATTTATGCTTAAATGATTAAATGTGAAGTAACAAGTAAGGCAGGAAAATGACTACCTTTGACATTAGGCACATATCCTAATTTCCACTTCTTGTTTTTTATTAACAAAGCCTATTAAAAAAAACATTGATTAAAAAGAAAATTCATTACTTACTAGAACTTTTTGCATTTGTATGACTCTTGAACTCAAAATCTCAATATAACGATACAAAAATTTTATTCATTTCACGATAACCCGTCGATAATTTTTCAAAAGCAATTGATTTATAACATCTTAAAATAGGTAGAAAGAGATGTGAGTGGAGGAGTAAGATTTATTATATTTAAATTACTAGCAATTTTCATTTCAAAAAGGAATTTCCAGTAGTACTAAATATAAATGGTACTAGTACATGGGAAATTTATGTGTTGGATTTATCTTATGTTGATTTTCCTTTTTGCCTAAGCAATAGCCAATGATTTCAAGAAACGAGCTATTTCGGAGCCCTATCTTTTAACCGCTATACTGAAATGCTGTTAGTAAAAAATAATAACGTAAATATATCCGATATGATTTTATAAGTAAAATCTGAAAATAATAAATATTATAGCGAAGTATGATTCGATAAGTGAAATCCGGAAATAACATATGCTATAGCAAAATATTGTTGGTAAGAAAAGAAGAGCGCGTAAAAAATCAACAATAACAATAATATACTTAATGTAACTTGTAACAATAACATACTTAATGTAGAATTTCAAGGCATATTACAGACTAAAACAACAACAACATACATATTACAGACTAAAACAACAACAACATACATAGTATAATTCTATAAAACAGAGTTGAAAGTGAATAAAATATATGCAGAACTCTCAAAAGTGATAAAAGCGCAGAACACTCAAAAAGTAGAGAGACTGCTTGCGATAATATTACCTGCTAAAACAAGGGTATGAATACAACTGTCAAAGTGCAAGGAAAAGACATCAAATTCCTGCTGTTTTATCCTAAATAGAAGATTCAAGCCTAAGTAGGCCAAAGCTCAATCTGACAGCAGTAGACAACAAAGGGTGGTTATACAAGTCCCAAATGCAATGAAGTAACACGTAACAAGTTTTGCTAGTCCATATTCCACTATTATGTCTAGCAAGGAGAAGATTTGAGATTTGAGAAAATCAAAACCATCAACATATTTAATCAGAAAATACTACAAACTGCATATCAAGGTTTTACAGAACCAGCAGTCAAAAATGAGACATGCTCACAAGCCTAAGAAAAGAACTCTTTCTCAGTTCAAAAATACTAAAACCTCACAAAACAAAAACTGTTTTTGAGTCTACTATTATTTCAAAAGGGAGTCATGTACTATTTCCTAGAAATGACCCATCCTAACAAGGGATTTATTTCGCAAAACAAGGATCACGCCACATCTTAACACTCAAGAGTTGAAAATTAGTAGGGCTCAACGGGCTTGCGGAAGCTTGCTCCTGCATACACGGCCTCTGATCCGAGTTCCTCTTCAATCCTCAAGAGCTGGCATAGAATGAACGAAAAATCAGAAGTGTAAAAAAAATGAAAAAGGCGAAGAGAATGTAATTATTTCTTGAAAGAGAACGACATTTTTTTGTTGCAAAGATCAGAGTTAAACAGCAGTTTTTTTGAAGGCTAACTAACCTGGTTGTACTTGGCGAGACGCTCTGATCTGCAAGGAGCTCCAGTCTTGATTTGTCCCTGAATATTTCCAGGAGAACACTCGTTAGTTAACACCTAAAAATTAGTATGACTAAACAGTGGAGATTATCATAATCTAGAATGCGTAGTAACAAAATTACCGTTGACAAACCAACAGCAAGATCAGCAATGAAGGTATCTTCTGTTTCTCCACTGCACCAATTAATCAAAAAATCATTCACAACAGTTTTTGAGATGATAAGAACATGACTACTTAGGATATATTATATTTTCTAGTAAAATGGTATGGTGGAAAACATGGTATCTTTACCTCCGGTGACTGGTCATTACACCCCAACCTGCCTTCTTAGACATCTTCACAGCTTCAATACTCTCTGTCACACTGCCAATTTGGTTAACCTGCCACACATCGAGTGAGAAATGATTAATACAATGTCAAATAGAGAATTTCCAATATCATGGCCGAAATATGTGACCTATAAGCTGGATTGATTGATACCTTGAGAAGAAGTGCATTGCAAGTCTTCTCTGCAATAGCCTTGGCGACCCTCTGCACACGTTATAAATAATGATACATGGTAAATATAAAGACCTAAAGAAATTGATGTATTTTCTTTTCAATGGTGACAGGAACTCTGATAAGCAAGCGATAAGTGCTGTTAAAGCTTCAACCTTACCTTAGGGTTGGTGACAAGGAGGTCATCTCCGACAATCTGTACTTGCTCCCCAATCTCAGTGGTGAGCTTAGCATAGGTCTCCCAGTCATCTTGGTCAAATGGATCTTCAATTGAAACAATGGGGTACTCGGACACAAATGACTTGTACAAGTCCTTGAGTTGGTCACCTGATATCTTTTGTGAGCCATTATTGTTCTGCAAAGAAGAATAAATATGAGCAAATCTGAATGAACGTATGAACGGTTCGACCACACGACTACATCAAAAGAACACGAGAGAGAAAAGAGAGCAATGCAAGCTCTCCAATTTCAGATTGCCTATATAGTTAATAGTCAGTACTTGCCTCTTCTTTGAAGTTCAGGTCATAAGATTTGTCCTTTCCGTAGAATTCAGATGCAGCAACATCCATTCCAATGACCACCTAAACAGAAAAGCATCTCAGCCTCCAGATTATCTAGCAATATCTCAAAAGTAGTTGAGATACTTACCTTTCCAGTGTAACCTGCTTTCTCAATGGCTGTCTTGAGCAATTCAAGACCTTCCTTGTTCTCCTGAATTTTCGAAACCATAATCATGTCAGTGCACTAGGATAAGCACCCAACAGGATGTCATACATCAACAGAAGAATATATACTTCACCTGGATATTAGGAGCAAAACCACCCTCATCACCGACATTTGTGGCATCCTGGCCATATTTCTTCTTAATCACAGCCTGTAATTAAAGCACAACTATTATCCGACACAAGAAAAAGAGAGGACAGAAAACAATATGAACAAATTCAAATTAAGTTACGAGCCTGAATGGAACCAAAGAAGCCAATCATTCCCCTAAAATTGAAAGCATATACACTAGCTTGGTCACCTAAACAAATATTTAGAGGTAATAGGAGCTGTCAAACCTTCAAATGGTGATAGACTTCACAGCCCATCTTCATGGCCTCCTTGAAATTAGCAGCTCCAACAGGAAGGATCATGAATTCCTGCAAAATAACTACTAATGAGAAACATTCTTCTAACCAGCACTCAGATTAACGGAGGCAGACAAATGGCATGCCTGCATGGCAAGTTTGTTTCCGGCATGAGATCCACCATTAATCACATTGAAGGCAGGAACTGGCAATACCAACGTCTTGTTACCAGCCAGATCAGCAATGTGCTGCAAAGAGAGAAGGCAGTTTATATAAGTAAACAGATGATCAGAGATAAATCCAATAGCAAGTAGAACCTTAATTTGTCCTAGTAGCCTAGCATAAAAGAACAACCTTAATTTGTCCTAGTAGCCTAGCATAAAAGAACAGAATCAAAAGCCTGAATTTTCTTTTCTCCTATTTTTCTTTTGCAGTGGAGGTGGAGGAATGAGATTAATATATGGGAACAGTATACATGGAAAAAATTAAAGGTTCATGCGGTGTCCGCCTTGTCAATTCGGCAATAGCTCAATACTGATGTAAGGCTCAGGGTGTTGATAAATCTTAAGAATGTGCATTTGACTCCATGAAAACCAATTTAATTCTCTAGTATACCTTGTACAATGGAACATTCCTGACAGCAGCACCAGCTTTACACACTGCAAGTGACACAGCAAGGATAGCATTTGCACCAAGCTGATGAAAAGCCAATACAGTTAAATTCATGAAAGGTGAACTTCTCAAAATAGAAGAGTGAACCTGATACTTAGCATACATAGTAATACCTTTTGCTTGCACCAACCCCACTCATTTTGAGTTCCATCTAATTCATGAACCATGAAGTTATCAAGACCAGTCTGATCGGTTGGGTCCTGCAAAATAATCCTTGCATTAGGATAATCTATCCAACAAGGGAGAAACTAAAGCCTCGCATTGAAAAAAAAGATATTAACAGGAAAACAACAACAAACCTTGCCGATGAGAGCAGGGCCAATAATTGAGTTGACATTGTTAACAGCCTACAAGGGAAGAACAGAGGGAAAAAAAATTTAAATCAGCACTGAACAGTATATTGATCAAACTAAAGCTTCGCAGTGAAATTCTAACCTTTGAAACTCCCTTTCCGAGGTAGTCAGATCCTCCATCCCTCAATTCAAGAGCTTCATAGATTCCTATTATTAAACAAGTCAAGAGGATGAAGTATCTTTCAATTCAAGGGTAATATAACAAAAGAAAACACAGTTGACAAGAATGTTAACATTGTTTAAGACACAACTGAAAAGAGCCAAGATTCACATTGTCACCCAAACCGATATATACCAATTCGGGGATCAGATGACCCACAAGAAAACCAACTATAATATAACAAGATTCTACAACAAGACAGAGTAGTTTTTCTACTTTCCAGAAGTCCCACGGAAAATACTGATACTAAAATTTTTTTTTTTTTTAAGAATGGTAACATGCTGGTACTAAAAATACATTTTTTACTGAAGAATAAAGTATCTACAGCTGAATATAAACCTCATATCGAAAAGGGTGAAGCTTAATCAATACATTGACACTTGAGAGTAAGTTTCTATATTTTCCAGGCAAACAAACAAGACACTCTGGTTTCAATTACATGAGTAGCATAATGAACCAATTACGCATCTGCATACACATTTTCAACAAATTCTAATCAATCTATGTTAAAAGTCACTATATACAAGAAGACAGGTGGATCTTTACCGGTGGATGCACCACTAGGAACAGCAGCTCTGGCAAATACACCATTTGAGGTACATACATCAACCTGCAGATATACAGAACAACCAAATCAATACATCTGGGTAAACAAATATCTCTACAAACAGATATAACAAAACTTATCAGCATTAACAACCAATCCAACATAATAATCATTCTTAAAACTCCTTTCAAAAATCCAAATAAACCCCACAAAAAATATAGTAGCAACAAACGGATGTAAGAACACTAGTCTCTATCCAACATAACCAGTAGCTCTTAAAAACAACCTCCTTTCAAAAATCCAAATAAAACCCACAAAAACTATAACAGCAGCAAACAGTTACAACACAACTTATCTGCATCAACAACCAATCTAACAGAACCAGTCAGTCTTAAAACAACATCCATTCAAATATCCAAACTAAACCCACAAAAACCATAGTAGTAACAGGCAATATAAGCAAAATCAGCACATGGGTATACATTAGAAAGCACAAAAAGCATGAATCTTGAAACAGATCGGAAAAACGTAGAATGAAACACAGGAAACGTCAAAAAAAGGAGAGATCTGAAGGAAAACAAACCTCAACGGTGGGATTACCACGGCTGTCAAAGATCTGACGGGCTTTAACGGATTTGATAGTTGCCATGGATCTGTTCTATGAAATATGAAGAGAGAATAGTAGTGAAAGTGGAGAAAAAGCTGGTAATTTTTTCAATGAGCAAATGGGATGAGAAGCGATACCACGTATATGTAGAGAAAGTTGGGTTAATTACAGCCGTTGATTTGGTTTTATGATCTTTGATTAGTGTTTATTTTTAAAAATAAGAATAATTACATTTTTAATCCCTAAATTATTGACAAATTTTATTTTCGATCCCTATGATATATATATATGTGAGTTATCAAATTTGTGAAACGATTAATAATTATGAAAAGATTGTGAATATCTAACATGCAAATGGACCAAAAGTGCATTATTTAACTAATTGAAAGTTGAATATGTTTACTTGAATATCATAATGATCATGATTAAAATTTATTGATAATTGAGGGATTAAAAATATTATTTACCTTTTTAAAATTAAGTATATTCTAAATCTATGTGCTTTAGAAAGCCCCCTCGAGTGTGTCGAAATGTTGTTTCTTCTAGATCTAGGGGTGGGTTCCAAGTGAAGAAAAAGTTGTTATAGTAGTTTTTGTCTATATTTAAATATTTTTAAAAAATAATAATAATCAAATTTAATAGCTTGATTTTTGTTAGGCGATATAATTTGAAATTAGATTATTTGAAGTTGTTGTACGAACATATAATATGAATCATTTTAAATAATTAAATTTATTTTATATATATAATATTAATTTATGGATTAAATTTTTCATTTAAAAATTAAAACTAGAATAAAAAATTTAAATCATGATCTGTGAAAAATTTATAATTGAAATCATAATCTTAACTCACACGTCGAAATGCCTATTTAATAAAATAATGTATGATGATTAATACATAACTTGTTATTTAAGAAAAACTATAATGTTAGTGGTAGCTTTTTGTAGAAATTATGTATATAATTAATGAATAACTATAATTAGATGTAAATTGAGATTGTAAACTCGATTGACAAGCTTAAGTGAAATTAATACTTGCATTATTGTTTTTGGTTAAGCCAATAACATTCACAATGTCACAAAAAAAAAATTAACATTTTATTTCTTAGCTTATGTAATGTTTATCATTATATTCTAAGGTTATTAATTTAATTTAAATTCACATCACGAAACATATTAAAAAACAAAACATATTCTTCTATATTAAAATTTTAAATCTAAAATTTATAATTAAAAATAAAAAAATCTTATTTATCCTGTTACGATCCTCGATAATTGCGAAAACTCAGGGTTCCATTAGAATGCAACTTGATCAAAAAGAAGAAAATTTGATTGATTTCTTGGGCGACAAGAAGAGAACACAAGTCGAGAATTAAGAAAGTGCTACTTCAAAATCACGAGAATATTCCTTTAAATGGTGCCATTATACCATATAGTATTTGTCTTAATTCGCTGAGGGGCACGAGACATTTGCACTCTCTTGCTTTTTTGAAAATTATAATACATCATAATTTTTATTTTTTTCGTTCTTTTTTAATCGTTAGATATATTATAAATAGTTGTTTCAAAATTCAAGAGATAATTGATCATATTTTTTCAATTTTACCCTTAGTACTTAAAGTCATTCTAAAATGTGAAAACAAATTGTTATTATATGTTTTCAATAAATTAATAGGGTTATATTAGTCAAATTACCGTTTCTATTAATTTTTTCTTAATGAATATGCAAATCTTATCTTAGCAATTAGAAAATAAAACATAAAGAGTAATTATTTTATTTTATTTTATAATCGCGACATTTGAGTTAGCTGAGTTCTATGAGATACATGTTAATTTTAACCAATAACAGGTGATTAGAATAAATAAAAAAGAGATTCACTATATATTTTAATCTCTACTGAAATTTAAATTCGAAATTTCATAATTTTTAACTCACTTAATTATTTACTAGATCACACCTCTTAGTGCTTACATTTTAAAGTAAGACTAAAAAATAAAAAAGCAAAATAAAAAGGAAAAAACAAATTCATACAACAAATGCGACCTTATACCATCACGATAAAGTTAACATATCAAAATATAATACGTTCAATCCACTTATTTTACTCGCTTAATGCAATTCATCGAACTGAGTAATCCAAATTTAATCATGAAATTTTTTATCAAAATAATTTTTTAAAAAATATTTATCTTATTTTAATATATATATATATATATATATATATATATATATATATATATATATATATATATATATTCATAATAATTAAAAAATATATAAAACTTAAATAAAATTATAAACAAAAAGGAAATTAGTAAAATTTGATATAATTTGGACAATAGCTCATTTTAACAAGTTCAAATTTTTAGCTCAATCGCCCGTTTGTTACACTCTCAAACTCAAACTATATATTATAATGATACCCTCAGGCGTGATTTGGCTCGTCATACTTTAAAATAGCAATTTTTATAAAATACATTCATAATTTATAATATAATTTTATGATATAGCCACAAAAGAAAATTATGAAATTAAAATCACTTTTCAAATACATTGCACCTTTAGTCCAACTCAAGACTAAAAGCCCATTTTCGCACACCTTTTATTCCACCTACCTCTATGACATTTTCCTTCTTTGTTTTCACCTTCTTTTTTTTTAAATAAATAATTTATCACTCTCAAGTTTATTAAGTATGGCAATTTTGTTATTGTCATTGTCATTCTCAAGTTTTCCTTTTTAATATCTTGAAAGAAAAATCGAAAAAAAACTTATAATAACAAAATACTATCTGTAATTATTTTGAAAGTACATGATTTGAATTTTTAACCCCACTTACCTAATGAGAAAAAGTTCATGTTTGTCCATGAGACCAACAAAGGTCAAAACTTAACACCACTATTTTCAAGATTATTGGGTGTAATTTTTGAAAAGTCTACGACTCAATAGTGGACATTCTAAGTGATTTACAAGAATGAATGGCATTGAACTTTTGATTCACTTGCCATTGAACAAAACTTCAAATTTAATAGGTTTCTAACACTATTTTGACTTTTGACCTTTGAAATTTTACCGATGCGATAACACAAAATAAAAAATTTAAGATCGTCCATTTTCAACATCATTCACCAAACTATTTTTAGATTCAACCCAAAGACTATGGGCTTTAACCAAATGGCCCATGCCCGTCAACTTCACTCATTCGCAGTCATTTAGTTGGCCATTGGAAAATCGATGCTGCTTCACCGGAGATTCAGCGCACACTTCTCTTAAGTACATGGCTATAACCCCACAGATTATTAGGTCCTCATTATTAGTGACAATGACATCCAAGAAATGGCCTTAAGGCACCACAAACTGAAGAAGATTACAGCTAGAGGACAATTACAATGGCTTGTATCCCATCAGTGCAGGAAACTTTTTCAAAGTGAGTAACCTTATCCCAGTGTTTAGTCCTTGTTTGGTTGAGTTGAATAAAGGGGTTTGAGGAGTGGATTAGAAGTCATTTCACTTCAAACTCTAAATAAAAATGGAGGGGTTGAACAGTTCAATTCTTGACCTTTTCATTTCCTCCAGAAGTCACTTTTGCTTCCAAGTTAAAGAAGCCAACTGCAATTACTGTGTCCCAAATTCTTGAAAGCAAGACCACTAAAGGATCCTCTTTATGCAGTCGGTAAGAAACTGTTTCTATGTACAACAATAACTCCATCTCAGTCCAAAACAAAACAGGTTGAAATAAGCTATATGAACGCTTACTGACCATACATGAAAATTGTTTCTACAAACATCGGATTCAACAAAAGAGGTTGAAAAGAACAAAGAAATTCAAAGTCACATTGTTACACTAGTTGGAATATATTGAACAAATATATACAAGGTAGACACATGCAAGAGAATGCATCTTGCAAGTCGCATTGCCCAAATCAAAGACTATTATACTGCACTTACTTTGTCTTAAATGGTCCCAATTCAATTAAACAGAGATGTTTGGCATTAACCAATGCAAGTGCAATGACTACTTACTGTACCAATTATGGTATAAATTCATACATATCTTCTTCTTCTTCTTTCAGAATCAGAAGAAGAGACACGCACTAGTCAGCTTTAGAAAGAGCAACTTTTAAGACGCAACAAGTTTCAACTACAAGCATCACAATCTTATACCTTCAGCTCATTAGCCCCTTGCTTATCAGATCCACATTTACCAAGTACTACAATTCCACTGGCTTATTACCCTTGTCACTCGGACTCTTTAAAAATGCCACAAGGTGCAGGATCCTCCAAAAGTTGAGCATTTTGGTGGATCCTATAGAGGTGCAGCAGCATTTTTAGAGAATCTGACCAACATAGCATATAACACAATGTGCAACACCAGAACTATTTACATTGCCCAAATCCTCAAGATCACACTGTACTCTGCCAAAGTTTTGATCTTTCACTCCCAATTTAATTTAAGGAAGTACTCCTGAATCTCATTTGGGTGGCATCATCGGCAATGACAACATATATTCATTAAAGACAATTCAACAATCACGATAGTAAAAAATTCAAAACATACACTACAACAACAATAACAACCAAGTATAATCCCACCAAGTGGGGTCTAGACAAAACATACACTAGTAAAAGAGGAAATATTCTAGACAACAACTATAAGTCTTCAGAAACAAGGGTATTATTATTCAGTATCCAAATTCTAGATCTTAACAACCCATCTTCCACAAGCATAGAATACCTTCTAGACCTAACACCAAGTCCTTATCACTAAGGTCAAGCTCACACCTAAAAGCCTTACTAAACTACATATTCCCATCACTCAACATCATCACCAATTCCCACTCCTTCCAAGCTTTCATCACAAATGCATCATTAACCAAAATACAAGCCATGTTGTCGAACCCCTTTAGCCTTAAGCTCCTCAGACTTCTCCACAAAACCCGGAAGGTGTTTCTGGGAACAGATTTGGCGTAAAAGCACCAGGAACAGCAAAAAAGAACAGTCTTTTCCCAGATGTGAGGTCAGAAACTATTAGAAAACTACTTACATTGCCCAGATCTTCAAAATCACACTGTACTCAGCCAAAGTTCACTCCCAAGTTAATTTAAGGAAGTACTCATGAATCTAAATTTGGGTGGCTTACTCAGGAATCAGAACAGACATTCATAAAAAGATAATTCAATAACTCATCACAGTAAAACATCCCAAACACAAAAGAGTAAACATTCTAGACAAGTTATAACTAAGCTTTATAATCTCCCAAAACAACGGTATCATTCAGTGTTCACATGAAGACTAGTAAAACTTAAAAAGCAAGATTTAGTAACCTCATCATCATAAATTTGAAGAAGAAAAAAAAAAAAAAAAACTAAACTCTAGAGTGACTTGAGGATATCCTCAGCACTGCTAACATTGAAAGCTCCACCTTCCTCCAAATTCAAGATTTTAACAACTCCATCTTCCACAAGCATAGAGTACCTTCCAGACCTAACACCAAGCCCAACAGGCTTATCACTAAGGTCAAGCTCACACCCAATAGCCTTAGTGAACTCCATATTCCCATCACTCAACATCATCACCTCATCTCCAATTCCCAAATTCTCCTTCCAAGCTTTCATCACAAATGCATCATTCACTGAAATACAAGCAATGGCGTCAACCCCTTTAGCCTTAAGTTCCTTAGATTTCTCCACGAAACCCGGAAGGTGTTTCTGCGAACAAGTGGGTGTAAAAGCACCAGGAACAGCGAAAAGAACGGTTTTTTTCCCCGATGTGAGGTCAGAAACTGAAATGGTATTGAGTTCATCGGACGAATCGAAGTAAGAAAGTGTTGAATTGGGAAGTTTGTCGCCGACGGATATGGTGGCCGAGATTCTTGGGGTGGCGGCGGCGGTGGAGTGTTTCAGAGATTGTAAATGGTGGAGGGGTTGTTTGAGTTTGAGAGGGAGAGAAGAAAATTGGGAAGAAGAGGAGAAAAAGGTGGATTTTTTTGAGGAAAGAAGAGAAAGGGGTTTTGAAGTTGAGGATTTTAGGAGGAGTTTTGAGAGGGTGAAGGAAGCAGAAGCAATGGTGGCAGCCATAGTTGAGCTGTGTGTGTGTTAGTGTGTGTGTTTAGAGGAAAATAAGGAGTTCTAGAAGAATTTAATGTGTGCTGTCTATGATTTATGTTCTTTTACATCTTCTTCGGATAGTCGTTGTTGATATTTTAGCTTAATATATTTATTTTTAAAAATAATTATATGTCGAAACTTTTTTTATTTTTAAGGGTTTTTATTATTTAAAATTTATTTTATTTTAAATAATTAAATTTAAATAAATTTATTTAATTTAATGGTTAGGTTCAAAATTTTTTTAAAAAAAATTTAATTAAAATTAAATATTTTAAATTACTTTGAAAAATTTTACTTTATTGAGAAATAATTTTATTTTACTTTATTGAGAAATAATTTTATTTAATTTATTAACAATAAAAATATATTTAACTCTATAATATAATTAAAAATAAATTAATTAATATATTAAAATTAAAAAATATTTTTTATTTTATTTTATAATATAATACGATATATTATATAATACACGATATATATTGACCATCAAAACGGAAGTGTTGAGATTTGGGCTTTGTGTGGCCTTTTGGACACTTGGTGGGATCGGGGGAAACTATGAAGGGTTGATTTTGGAGAGGTGGCAAAGATTTCTTGGGAAGTTGACACTTGGGCTTCACTCTTTTTACTTTTCGTACAACCATGATAATAACATATTTGATAAAATTTTATAAAAATAAAATTTTTAAAAAAGTAAAATATAAATAAATTTTTATCCCTACTTCTTAAAATTTGAGCAATTATAAACTTTTTAAGTTTCAACCCAATAAATTTTAAAATAGATTCTGGATAAATTAAACTTAGGATTTTTAGTTTATTAGAATTTTCTAGAGTAGTAAAATATATTTTTAGCAAAAATATATGAATTATTTATATATTTTTAGAAGTCATTTTTTAGAAAGCATCGAAAAAAATAATATATACATTAATTTTATATATTATTAATATCTTATTTTATTATATTTTTTTTTATATATATATATATATATATAATATTAGGCTATGTAAAAATAGTATATAAAAAATTATGATATTAGTAATGGATTGGTTTTTAATGTATGCATTAGTATAGTTAAAGATACAATTGTCTCTCAAAAAAATTTTCACATTTTTTTCTATCTTATTTATGAAGGGATATTTATAAATAAATATTTTTTTAAAAATTATGCAAATTAACAGCTAAATCAATAACTCCAACCAATTATTGAGTTATCCGATTAATGATTCAGACTATTGATTTAACAGTTTGATTATTAGTTTACTGTCCTAAATTATTTGATTATTGGTTCGATTATCGGTTTGACCATTTTTTTAATGGTTGAATAGATTACCCGATAGTAATTTATTAAATTATAATTTTAGTCTTTAATATATGAAGTATTATATAAAGAAGATGAATCGGGTTTTGATGAAAAGTGAAAGGGATGTTATTTAAATCTAAATTAAAGTTGATTTCTTTAGTTGGGTCAGTCTTATATGCTCTTTCTCTTTTCACCTATTTTTTTCTAGTTAAACATACTTACGACTTATAAGATTTTTTCCATGAGAACTTAATGGTTAACCCTATAACCGCGCGCACTGATAATAATTAATAATCGATTAATTGATATCTTAACGGTTTAGCATATCTACAAACCGATAGTCGATAAGTAAAACCCATAACATTCAAAACCGGATCGAACCGAACGATACGCAGCTCCTTTATGCAATGAATATTATTTTTAAGACACACAATTAAATGATACATAAAAATAATCTCAACATAATTGATCATTATATTAATGCCAATAATTTTTAATATATTATATTTATATTATTTTTATACATTATGTCAAAAGCTACCGGTTAATCTTTTCTAGTTTATAGGAGAAGAAGAGAAGGAGGTTGCTCTCTCTTGTTTTAGGTACCACTCGTTCTCAAAGTATATAGCTCTAATAGTCCTTTCTGCCTAGATCGGAGAAATACTATATGACCCAATATATCTGACAAGTCGCACTATATGTCAACCCAAGATGACTCTTCCTCTCCAGGAGTTCGATAGTCCCCATTTTGGGAACGTCCAGTGCCAAAGTCACTAAATGGGTAAGTCATCAATCCCTGGACTATGTAATATACCCACCGGGTCATGAAGTGATTAGCCAGCTTAATCCATTTTTTCATCCGATGATCTTCACCCTAGGACTGACTCTGTTCGACCTGCCTTTTTCCGATATGTGCGGGTTCTTTAATTTTCTTTCTTTTCCGTAAAGGAAATAGGATATTAGGTGGTATACGATATGTATATGTATTTTAGAACTCCTTCTTTTATTTTTCGGCTAGCTCTAGCCCTAGTAGAGGTCTGAATAGACTAGACTATAAGGGCCAGCATCCAAGGACCTGCAAGACCACGACAGCTTTTGAAGAAAAAATAGATGCATCTTTTTTTTCAACAAGAGGAATCACATTTGATTAGAGTGCTACCAAGTTTTGGATTGCGGGCAGGCTGAGAGGGAAGTGTAGCTAGTTTTGATTGAGCTCCTGACCTTTGACAACTAAGGACCTGAACTGAATGGAATTTCAGAGCTCTCACGCGGCTATTTAAAGAATGAAGAACCATACACACTAGCTAACAACCCTCCAAGCACTTGAAAAAGTGATTCGATTGATGGGATTTGGTATGAGATTGATGATCTCGATGAGATTGATATTCCAATCTCTCTTCTTAGAATATATTGATTTGACCCCATAAGCGGGATCAAGCATGTTGCTGCCAGAAGAAGAACCCCGTATTTCTTCTAGAGAATCTCCTAATTGTTCCAAACACCATTCGTAGCATTCTTGCCTTGACTGCAATCAAAAGGTGGCCTTATTTCAATTTGGCGCATCAAGTCGAATAGTTAAGTTTAACAATTTAAGCAGCTTTAAGGTAAAGATGACTTTCGATTTTAGTTGGGAAAGAATGGCTAAACCGTCTAATGAAGAATAAGAGGAGAGCAAAACGCCAATGGCACGCGAAGCGCATGCGGATTAGTCAGTTCTATTTCTCGATGGGGCGGGGAAGGGATATAACTCAGCGGTAGAGTGTCACCTCGACGTGGTGAAAGTCATCAGTTCGAGTCTGATTATCCCTAAGCCCAATGTGAGTTTTTCTAATTGGATTTGCTTTCCCTAGGATTGGCATTACATTGTTGTCATATTTTATGCATACGGGTACAACTATCTCCGCTCTCAATGTGCCTATGATGTAGCGCCTGGCTGGCTATTAGCTAGTGTATATCATCTTGCAAAATTTCCTGAAAAACGAAAATTTGTTTCTCAACTCGTGACCAGATTTTCTCTCTATCAACTCATTTTTTATTGTCAGGAAGATCCCCAATTCTTCAGCAAGTTTAGCTGGTCCACTGGCGCAGACACCTACTAAGATGAGGCATAGCGGGAATTGAACTCATATTCTGGGCCGGGATCGATAAGTGGAAGTCATAAAAAAGAAATCTTTCTCTTCGCACCTCAGATCAAAAGGAAGGGTTGCTTGTCCCAGGGTTCCCTCATCTGAGATCTCTGGGGAAGAGGATCAAGTTGGCCCTTGCGAACAGCTTGATGCACTATCTCCCTTCAACTCTTTGAGCAAAATGCGGAACGCGGACACAGGTGGTACATGGTTGTCGTCAGCTCATGCCGTAAGGTGTTAGGTTAAGTCACGCAATGAGCACAACCCTCGTGTTTAGTTGTCAGTCCTCATACTTAAAGTACTTTATGCCTTTGAAAGTTGGTTTTACAACCTACTTCCGACTTTTCAAACTCCCTACTGGCAAGACTAAGACAAACTCAAACATACACCACGAACGAAGAAAGGCATGAGAGAAAAACATATTGGCTAGTGATCGTGACGCCCAATTCTTGACTGGAGGGGACACCAAAAGCCTCTGCCTTTCCATCCCTTAATAGGTACTCATTCCCGGCCGCTTTCAATTAGTGTTCATTGTTGAGTGATCGCTCAGAAAGGAATGGACATCATAGTAGAGAATGCAAGCCGAGAGGGATGCTCGCATTTCCTTCTTGTCGAGGCCAGACTAAACCAAAGATTGCAGCTAGACAGCCACCACTGCGTTCCTATATTTTATGGCCTGTTATTTAGTTGTTTTGCCCAATCTACTATCCGAAAGAAAAGGAAATGGTTCGGCTATCCCACCTAGCCAAGCCACCGCCCAGGGTATTTCTGTGAGTCCTCGGAATGGGATGATGGCCTTTTTTATTTTATTCTTCACGTCCAGGATTACGTCGGGGATCATTAGATAGGAATCCAAAGATGAAGAGAGAAACAAAAAATATCACTATTATGTAAATGAAGGTACTCACGGAAACAGATCCAGTGGAGACGGGGTGGGGCCTGTAGCTCAGAGGATTAGAGCACGTGGCTACGAACCACAGTGTCGAGGGTTCGAATCCCGATACTATACTAGTGAAAGAAGTTCCTTGCCTTTTGTTTTGCTAGTGGGCTGGTGCAGACTTCCTTCTTTATGCTCATAGGCTTAACCAACCTAGAGCACCTGTACTACCCTTTGTTGGTCCCGAGGGACGGAGGAGGCTAGGTTAGCCGAAAGATGGTTATCGGTTCAAAAACATCAGATGTCCCTCGAACGACTTTAAGAGGGTACCTGTACCCGAAACCGACACAGGTGGGTAGGTAGAGAATACCTAGGGGCGCGAGACAACTCTCTCTAAGGAACTCGGCAAAATAGCCCCGTAACTTCGGGAAGAGGGGTGCCTCCTCACAAAAGGGGTCGCAGTGACCAGGCCCAGGCGACTGTTTACCAAAAACATAGGTATCCGCAAAGTCGTAAGACCATGTATGGGGGATAACGCCTACCCAGTGCTAGAAGGTCAAGGAAGTTGGTGACCTGATGACAGAGGAGTTGGCGACCGAAGCCCATATGGGGTCTCCCCCTCCTGAGGGATCAGAAAAGGTTGTATTAAAGTTTCATTGACAAAAGAATAAAGATCATTTTTATTCCAAGGTGGGGAGGTTTATTTTTCCGATCGACCTATTTTCAGAATTCAATTAAAAAATAAAATTTATGAAAATTGACCCACCACTTCTTATTCTGGATAAAAGAATCCTGTCTAATTCATTAATTCGGGGGAACATACTGAACGTATTGAGATTCTAATTGTCATGGTTCCACTGCATCTCAAGGAGAAATTGTGAGGAATAGTCATTCTAGAACAATCATTTGGTTGCAGGAGTGCTAACGCGCGACCTTACGTTTTCTTCCGCTTGCTCTACAGTACGAGCATCATACAGAGCCACGCTCCTTCACAGGCTGCAAGTACCAGCTTGCTAGCAGAATGAAAGACTTGAATCGGATAGCTGGAATGCTATTCTGATCTAAGTGGTCTTATTCTCTATCCCATGCTAGGACTACTGACTCCTTCCGGAATTGTGTTATCGAAGCCGAGCCAGAAATGACCATTAACAAAAAAGAGCTCTACCAGTCTCTCCTTTTTTTTGCTTCCTTCAAAGACTAGTTCTAAGTCCAAGCGATCACTCTCTTTGTTTCGAGCTATCGGAAAGGTCGACCGATCAGGATCAAAGATGACTGCCTAGTGGCGACAAGCCCACTAGGAAGACCCGCCTTTCGTTTCTGGCTTGGACCTATCGATCGAGGGGTGCTTCTTATCGTATCTGTGGTGCGCCCTATCGCCCTAAATCTAAGTGATGGAAGCCTTACTAATTCAACCACCTCTCTTGCATTTCCATATCCAATGCCTGGGAGCTAGGCTCGAGCTTGCCATAAAACCTCAGGGATAAAAGAGTCAATTAATTCAATGATTCCCATCTTCTGAAAAAAGAGAAGGCAATCCACTGGTTCTTGAAATCTATCAATCCCTGCTTCTCCTCCTCGCATCGGTTCTGTATAAGATGATGAGCCCATGCGAAAACTTTCTCTTTTATTGGCGCCCGATAGGTAGGCTATTAGAGGGGGAGAGGGATTCATCTTCAATATTTGATTAGATCTCTAATTTTCTTTATCTGTTCCCATGACAATAACTAGAATGAAAAAAAGGGGATGGAACGTTGATATATAACTAATGGAATGCTTAGAATATCTCTATTACCTGCTAAAAAAAGATAAAGCATCCTATCTCAGTTCTTCTCCTAAACGTGGGACTCATATTCGTGAGCCGTCAATGGGGGAGGAAGCTCCTCCGTTCGTCTCTTCTTCTCCACCTAATTCGTATCTTTACCTTTAGCTGGGTCAAGGCGTGACTCCTTATATGTATGCAAGCAAAGAGTGAGTGAAAGGGAGATTTGGCACATCGTATCCTTCCCATCGGTAAGGGCGTGAATGCGAGATGCCAATGGAATGATCGGTCGGACAGAGGCTAGGGCTGCTTCCTTACCACTGCGTCCTTCCTTGTGTGCCGGAGATATAAAGCGAGTGCATCGAAAAAGAACGGGAACTAGATCGAAAAGAATAGCCAAACCAAACCAGCTGGTTGGTCAATCTCAAAGATCGAAAAACTGGAGACGGACGACCACGGTCCCGACTGTTATACCCCGTAAAATTTCCGGCACAAAGATGGCCTATTCACGTGTTGGTTAAGAATATTTAAAAGCCATGTATGCTAGAAAAAGGCCCGGGGAAAGATCGGACAAGCGCCAAGTTGGCACGTCGTAGGACAAGATGCGATTTGTAGTGTCCAAGTATATAGAGCTCCGTTTGTGATGTAATTTCCTTTAATTAATAATAATTTCTTTTAATTAACAATAATTCTATTTAATTAATAATATAATTTCCTTTAATTAATAAAAGTCCCCCCTTTAAAAGTGATGATAAGTGGCCTCAAAGAAATTAGTCATAATTTTCCTTAGAATTCCATGAAAACGCACAGAGGGAGAAGACGAAGAAATTGAAAAAATAATCGTTCAATTACGCTACCAAACGAAGTCTAAACTCAAATTAACCTCAGGTACCGAGGTATTTAGCAGCAGGGATCATTCCTACGGTTTTTGTTTCGCGAAATACGGCCGGCGAATCGTCGAGCTACCGAACCAAAGTAAGTAAAATTACTCCAAATTAGTGTCTATGTGCTCCTAGCTGTGAAGTGAATACTTCTCCCTTCTGGACTTCTGAAAAATAGCGAGTTTTTGACCGTCTTTCGATAAGCCTAAGTTTAGGCTATAATTATATCGAAAGTGACGTTGTTCTTCAGGATAAAGCTATATTTAGTATTAATTGACGTATATCTTAATGCAGTTGGGAGAAATAGCTGGAGTATTGACCGAGCCTCGTCCGACAGTCAGATAACTCGAGGTTAAGGTATGTGAAGTTGTTCTTCGGCAAGTTAGTAAGCTTTAGTTATATGAATCATAGTAAACTCCGCATTTGAAACTCTCGGAGTTGAATGACGAGAATTGAGTAAAGTCTAGTAGATTCTGGTTTGCGTTGCTGTATTGTATTCAGGTTGAAAGTTAGTAAAGCATGCGCCGAAGGGCGAAGTAGCATTCTAGATTCAATATAGTCTATTATATGATTAGCAAGCATGTTGTAGAATAAAAAAGAAACAAATTTTCATAATAAAAGTCAGCAAAGAAAGATCAGATAGACAGACAGTTATGGCTACAGATTAGCCATTCAGACAGATAGTATCTTGGCTACAGATTAGCCATACAGTTAAACAGAGATTACAGACTCAGTATAATTAGTAAAGAATCAGTTCAGTATAGAAACAGATCAGAATAAGAAGTTAGATTTCAGATAGTCTTTTCAGTTATCCATGCTTGCTATTTGTATGTGCTATTTGTTTATTGAGACTTGTTGTGGCGTGAGGGCACCTTATTGAGCGTCCTCGCCGCCCCTGGGTTGGTAATCGTGTCGCCCACTGAGCGGGTGGGTTTACGTCACTCCAAGGAGTGGCATGCCGTCCCCAGCTTGGACGAAGATGGGATGAAGCTTTCCCCATAGCAGCCTGATCAGCATTACAGGTACAACTCCGGTATCAGATAGCCCTGTTGAGCAGTGTCCAGGGAATCAGACCCTATCTGTTACTGTCTGTACATTCAGTTATTACAGGTTTAGCTCCGGTTTCAGATAGCCCCGTAGAGTGTGTTCGGGGATCCAGACCCTATCTGTTACTGTATACACAGGAGTCCTCCGGACCCAGACACGGTTGCTTATATCGGAGGCTATGGCCCGAGTCGGAGACCCAGGGGGCCGGTAGAGGAGCTCCGAAGTGAGTAGATGACTGGAGTGACTTATTTTTGGTTGGTTTTGACCCGGGTAGGGGTATACAGATTGTTTGCTTGCTTGGCGCCATCCCGCTTATGGGAGTTGGTATTGGCTCTTGCTTGCTACTTGTATATCTATTTATGTGATATATATATTGTATACTAGCTACTAGACAGCAGGCCGTTGCGTCTACAGGTACGCCTCTGCTTTATCAGTACAGGAAGCCCGATCCAGTTTATTTCAGCTTCTTCAGATTCAGTTATCTCCTGCTATACAGAAATGCTAGTTATGCTATCTTTATTCAGTTGTTTTCAGTTGTATTATTTTAGTTGCTTTGCATACTCATTATCAGTGATACTGACGCCCAGTGGGGCGCTGCATTACTTGCCTGCAGGTACTCATAGACGAGGAGGCGATCCCTCGTGATTCCAGTCAGCTATTGAGTATTCAGCTCCTATCATCCGGAGTCTGATTTCCAGAGGTGTAGCTCTTTTCCTTTTTGTACAGTACGGGTAGGTCGGGGCCCTGTCCCGATCATTTCTGTTGTTATTCCTAGAGGCTTGCAGTCTGTATATATTTTCCTGTGACCAGTTGAGCCGGTCGTGTGAGGCCGTGCAGTTTGCTGTAGCTGTTTAGTATTTCAGTTTATGTTGGCCGTGTGAGGCTTTAGTTTGACAGTAGTGGTGACCTTGCCGGTCACGTAGTCTTACAGTAGTCTTGTGTTGATTTTACAGATGACTAGACAGCATGGTGGCCTTGTCAGCCCGCATAGGTTCCTTGTTATGAGTGTGTTCTGGTTAGCTGTTATTACAGGTACAGGTGGCTATAGGCCAGTTGGCCGGAGGCTGTGTTTACAGTCGTTATATAGCCGGTTTGTTTCTTGGAATAGAGCCAGAGCCAGCCAAAGCACCAGATGTGCTCAGGCTGGACCATTTAGCAGTCCAGAGTCTAGCAGGCACCAGGTGCCCGCCATACCCCCCAAGGTGGGATGTGACACCGACCTTACCAGCACCGGATGTGTACTAATCAATGAACGGGCGGGACGACCAGACGAGAAAGCTACTACTACCGGGCGAGATGTTAGTGGAAAAGAATAGGGCTCAGAGGAGAGGTCACTGGCTACCACTACTACGTAATCTACTTCTACTGCTACTTGAAATCGATTCTCTTTCATGACTCTCTTTCTCATTCTCTTTCCAGCTATAAGGGATTGAAAGTGTGTAGTCCCTCGATTAGGGATCGGTAGGCGGGCATAAATGGAGCTTCCAGGAGTTAGTGCATTGGATTCCTGGGCAACTGCATCTAGTAGAGCTGACTGAAGACGCCTCACCAACTAGCTAATCAGATGCGAGGCCCCTCCTCTAGCAGATTCCTCCTTTTGCTCCTCAGCCTATGGGGAGCAAAAGGAGGAATCCACCTGAGGAAAGGCTCGTGTCTGATTAGCTAGTTGGTGAGGCAGCTTACCAAGGCTGCTGGCTTTCTCCAAGGGAAGTTTTGCCCTGTCCGCTAGGACTGGTCTAAAAGTGCGGGATCGATATATCGGCCGGAAGAATCATGTTGTACATGAGCAGGCTCCGTAAGATCTAGTTCACTTATAAGATTTAAATGAACTTGGTTAGCTGAAACTAAGAAGAGATAGAATTTGATTAGTGCGTTTTCTGCCCGTCCTTTCCTTACTCTGTCGATGGAATGTTTGAGAAAGGGACCAAAAAGCCATTCTTCGTATATCTCAGCTCTGAGAATAGAAGTGATCCGTTTTCTTTCTATACGCAATTCAAGATTTCGAGAAGAGAAGCAGGCTGCTCCCTTTTAAGTGATTGGCTAAAGTTTAAAATAATTTGTAAAATCCTAGTAAAAACTTAAATAATCAATTAATTGAATGATCTGCCTTTCAAAAAGTCTGATTTTTAATTTTTATCTCTTTAAATATGTCAGGTCTTTTATTTTCCTTCTTTTTAATAATCAAATTTATGTCTTAGTAGATTATAAATTCTATATAGGAACGAAAAATATAATTTATAAAATATTATAATATAAAAATATAAATTTATATCTCACAAATACTTTTTTTTATAAATCCTGAAATACAAAAATTTAATTTATACCTTTTCATAACAAAATAAAAAATTTATCAGCGATAAATTTATAATTTCGTATTAAAATATTTTATAAATTTTACTCTAATGACTTTAATATTTAAAGAATTTAAATTTTACTCTAATGTGACCTTAATGTTTAAAGAATTTAGGCTCTCCGTTAAATATAAATTCAGTAAAGTAGGACACAAAATTTTAAATTAGCTCCATGCAAAACGTCCCATTTGAACATATGGAATGAACCAAGAGATTCACTTCATAATAAACTGAAAAAAACATGAAAAAATCAATAAATTTGAAAAACAAAAATAAAATAAAATATAAATTAACTCTCACTATAATTATTTCATCATCAGCATCAATTTTTATCACACATGTTCAAAATTTAAATTTTATATTTTATTAATTAATTCAGTATATTTTTAAAAATTATGACCTCACATTCACTTCTATTACAATTTTAATATTTTTTTAATTATATAAAAATTTATATTCCGTATCAAAAATGTCATAAATTTGAAAGCATAAATTGAATCCA
The DNA here is from genome assembly GCA_035772735.1 of Datura wrightii. Lineage (NCBI taxonomy): Eukaryota > Viridiplantae > Streptophyta > Magnoliopsida > Solanales > Solanaceae > Datura > Datura wrightii. The sequence continues at coordinate 198,970,735 of JASDFA010000018.1, read as the reverse complement.
CCTCTATAAAGAAAGGTGGCTATATACTTAACATAACACGTGGCAAATTTCACCCAACTTCCTCCACAAAGCTACACGTGGCACACGCCCACCGCCTCGCGTCTCCATAAATAATAATAAATTCCTTAGTGCAAACACTTCATTTTGAAATTTCAAAGTGAGAATCAATCATCAATCCAAAAAAAAATAAAAAAAATGAATCCCATAGATGATAAGAAAGAAACAGTAACATTTCGAGGAGTAAGCCACGACGAGGAAGGAAAAACTAAGGTAACAAAACTCGAAACAAACAAACACAACATCGAAACCTTAAAACACATCGAGAAAAAACTCGTAGACAAAGGCGTACACAGGAAAGACCGTCATTCGATTAATCGAATCCCGTTAAATAAGCAGTCGAAATCGGGGCGCGGCGGGAAATTCACGTGGGAAGGACCGAGAGGCGCGGCAGAATATGATGAACTTGATAATGATGATGATGTTCCTGCGGCTATAGACCAGAACGATCCTAATTATGTTGATGATGAAGAGGAAGAAAAGAGGTTGTTGAGGGGAGAAGTGAGTGGAGTTGAAGGTTTAGTTGTTGGAGAAGTTGATGTAGCTAAGGTTGTTGATGAAGGTGGTGTGGCTAGAGTTGATGTTGTTGACCCTCTTTTGCTAGAAAATATGTAATACTTTCAAGTTATACACACAGTTAATATACTGTTAGGTCAAGAACTTTGCTTGAAGTGTGAGATATTTGAGATCTCTATAAAATGATTTTGATAGAGTAAAAATAATTTATCGTGACAGTTGAAGATGATTGCTATTGTTGTGTATCTCTTACTTGCTCTACTTAATAAATTGTTTGGATGGTTGTTATGTGTTACGTGTCGTATTCATATCGTATTGTATGATGCTATGTTGTTAGGATTTAGAACACGGTTTGATAGGTTGGATTAAACTCGGTATCAAATGGCAAGCAACGAGGGGATGTAGCTCAGATGGTAGAGCGCTCGCTTAGCATGCGAGAGGTACGGGGATCGATACCCCGCATCTCCATTTTATTTTTTCTTTCTATTTTTCATTGTATATATTACACACACAATGGGCCTTTCTCTAATTGGGCTCACTGCTCCAGGTCCATTCTTTGCGTGATATATCGCAGCCCATTAACCCAAGTATTCATAGACAATTATACAGTTCAAAAATAGTAAATTTATTTTTGTAATCTTTTTATTTTTTCTTCTTTACAAGAAAAAAGCATAAAATTATATATAACTTTATTCTTTTGCTTTTGGAATAAAGTGTATAGCAATAATATATTTGTTTGTGCTTTATATTTCACTTGGAAGACATCCAACCAAAAAAGCAAATGGAAAAAGACACGATTTATTTAGTTAAGCCTTTTTTCTTTTTTTTTCTTTCCAAAAGTTGCAAGATTTTGCCATATTTGAAACGGAATAGAATATATGTATTCGTAAGCGTACGTTATTTGAACACAATATTCAATTATATGTGTATGTATTAAAAGGTGAATTTAAGATTTTTTTTTAAAAATATATATTAAGTGAGAATTGAGATAATCTTTGATCAAGTGTATCATCTAGCCATCTCGTAACAGAAATACAATTAATTTTAAAATATATATATATATAATATCAAATTTTACGGAAAGATCACAAATTTATGTGTTCCATATTTTATACATAAAAACACTCTTGATATGTATGTATTGATGGTGGATATTAGGATTTTTAGATACATAGCTACATGTATAAGTGTGTGTGTGTATATATATACACAATATATATATTATAAAATTATATAATCTAGTTATATTATATTTTAAAGTATCATTACATGAAATAATACGTGGACCGAGATCACGAATTTGAATAATTTTTTCTTTTCAAAAATCCATCATATAAATGCATAGAATAGAATATTAAACAAAATCATTCTTGGCGTCCCTAGCATGGATTCATATTTAGACCTTTTTGATGTAAACTAATATATATGTAAAATGTTTATTTCATGTTTTATTTATAAAAAATCAATGGCACAATAATTTATTATTATGTACATTTTGTACCATTCTTTTTCTTTCTTTTTTTTCTCCTTTTTTTAGTTTGTTTTTGGTAGTTGAGGATGGTTGTTGAGTGTTTTTTATGCATACCAAAATGCTTTTTATTATTGAAATAAATAAGTGGGTATCATTCTTTTTTGAAAATATTCTATTTTTAGTAGGCTAGTAAAAAATAAGAAAAGAGATTAATTACCATCACGTATAATAATAACAACAATAATATATTCGCAATATATTTTATAAAAATTTTATTAAAAAAATTTAAAATTATATTAAAAAAAATATTTTCTTCCCTATCAAACATACCCTACGTTGCATGTATTTAAGATGCATTTTTTTTTTATTGGCACCGACACCTCAAAAATATTGATTGGAAAGCTAAGTGGATCAAAGGAAGGAAAAAAAAAGATAAAGTGATTTTAAGTGGAGAATTTTAGATATGTTTGATGGATTTTGGACATAAATTAAAGTTAAAATTATATTTATTCTAGTGTGGAAATATAATAACTTTTCAGGTCAATTTTTTTTATTTGATACTTTTTATTCGATATTAAGTATTTTTTTTTATGATCAGTGATTATTCTCTCAATAGAATAAAAAAAAAATTATTTTTTGAAAGGAAAAACTAGACGATTTCTAAAAGTGTATGACGAATTATAATGATTAAATTAAAGGGAAGTTAGAAGAATGATCTGTCAATTTTAAATGGTCAAAGGAAGTCAAATAAATTGATTATGATGTGATGGGAAAAAAGAGAGAGTAGAAATGCATGTTTAAGAAAAACATGTTTATATATGTTTAAAAAGTTATTGAATTTGTTCGAACCTATTAATATTAAGGCTCTACCCATGCTTTTCATTTTTACAACTTTTCATGTGAGACGAATTAAATACCATTATGGCGTAATTTTTTTCTCATAATTAAAGGTTATATCATGACGTATGATATGAGCGGAGTCACCTTAGGTGAAGGGTGATTCAGTGTATATTTTTTATCAGAAAAATATATAGCATACAGAGATTTTAAATGTTAATTATTATGAGTGTATATTTAATTTTGCACACTTTTAACACAACTAAGAACAAAATTTGCAAATCTTTCATTAATTTCTGGCTTCCCCACTGACATATGATATTGGGATGAATGTGTTTCATCTATTCTTAATCAGAAATCTCATTTTCAAACTTTATGGACTGAAGAAACTTGCGGGGAGTATTTTTCTTTTAATGAATTTTACGCGATTCGACTCTTAATTAGTCAAGTCAATGGATATCGATATCAACTGTCTATTTTAAAAAAAAACATAGATATTTAGAATTCAAGTCTTAAAAATATAAAAATTTAATTGGTCCATATACAAAAACGAATTTAAATTAATCAGATTAATATATTCCAAATATCAAATGGTCAAACAAAACAAGTACCAGTCCTTGGTACTAAATTAGAGTACTTTAATATACTTTGGTCCAACATAGTATATAGTATATACTACAGGAATGTTCCTTATTTTTCCTAGTAAAAAGGAGACAACATGTTCTTTATTTGAAATTAATAAAACTACATATATTGTATTTATTATTTTGTTTAAAAATAAAATTTACACATATTTTTTGGTAAATGTTATTGGATGAAGCTAGTGGAATGTCGTTTTTAATTTAATTTAATTATTTTATATTCAAAATTTACTGATATAATTAATTTTGATTCATATTTAGTTTGATTAGTCAATCAAAAAAATTACATCGCTAGTCAAATATATAAAAATATACATCAGTATATATCAAAATGAATGCTTTATGTATTGTATATTTATGTATATATTTGTTGACTATTATTTTAATGGACGATTATTTATATTAATTTCTCGGGAGATGTCCTTGCATTTAAGCGGTTATAGTTGATGTCCACCTTATAAATGTCTGACAAATAATTTTAGTTTTTTATATACAGTATAACTTTTTACGAAAAGAAAATTCAAATGAACTTCATGAATTCTTATAGCTCCGCCGCTAGTTAAGCCCCCACATATGCGCCTTGGAAATAATTATTTGGTCGGGTCCAATCATAAAGGACGCTAATTAGCCTATTTATTTGTTTTCTTTCTAAACTTAACTTATAACGTATAAATACATTATTATGAGTATTGAAAAATACAATTTTCTAGTACCATAATAGGACGGTAAGGCTTTGCGCACAAAATACACGTTGTGTCTCCTAAAAAATATGCATGTTGTGGAAATCAAGAAATTCATTCATCTTGTAATCATAATTCCTACAGATCGATAACTCAAGTCATTATTGCTAACCAACATGCATTGTGGTGGGATGATTGGAATCCCTCTATCCTTAATTAAAAAAATTCGGGTTCAAATTCTGAATACGAAGAAAATTCTGTTAAGAACATTGCCAACATAATGATCCTATAGTGCGCGATTCGAATTAGTCGGGGCTCTAATACAGATATCAAACATCCAGCGAGAACTGAAAAAAAAATCATGATCGCTGCAGAACCGCTTCCGTAAACGATCAACCCATAAACCTCTTAACTAGTATTTCCATTCCATACTACAATAATAATTTTACATGGTTGATGATTGTTAATTAGGGCATATGATCGAAGTTTTCAGTACACTTAATGGAAATCTCCAAATTAAGATCCAATGATAACCTACCATTATACTATCCCTACATGAATTAATTTTAAAAAATGACAAGTTTTAATAGTGGTTAAATAATAAAGAAACATGATTAGGGACATAATTAATGTGGCTTCTAATTCAAGTTGTTAATTAACACCACGTTATGTCTGTTTAATGTCCAAATTAAACTTAATTCTAACAATGAAGAAGTTGTTTTTAATTAGGTCCCATATGTGCTATCTGAGGTTGATATAGGAACACTTTAGTGAAAAACAAACTTTATTTTAAAATAGTTAAGAGTAGCTTAACTTATACTTCCCTTATCTCAAATTATCTATCGTGATTTTTTAAAACAGTTATCTCAAATTATTTATTTAAAAATTTTGTCAAATTCAAGATAAAATTAATTAATTTTTAAAGACTATAAATACCTCAATTATGGAGGTAATGGAGCATAAATAGAGAAATATTCAATGAAAAGATGAGATCTTATGTTTTTAAGACATAAATAAAGTTAAAATAGTAAAAATTTTACTTTTTTTAATTATTTCTTTTAAAGAGGCATATAAAAGAGAAACACAACTAAAAGCTGCCCAACTTTTGTACATTACAAAGACAATTTTGACTCTTTCCTTTAAATTTAAAATAACAGTAGAGTTGTAAGTACTCTTTCATTATATTATTAATAAGATATTTTGAATATGAATTTTAAATATAAAATCACTTTTGATAAAAAATATTTTATCCCAAAATAAAAAGTTCCACACAAATTCAATTTAGTCAAACTCCAAAATAAACACCATATAACCGGTGGAAAACCAGCAAAAATGTCCAGCTGGATCGATACATGAGTAGAGTCACCTTAGTTGAAGAGTAGTACGATTCATATTCTTCGCCGAAAAATTATGTAGTGTTTAGAAATTAAATATTAACTATTATAAATATATATTTAAAATTTTATACACTCTTAACATAATTAAAAAATAATCCGTATACCCTTCATAAAATTTCTTATTCAGATTATATGACAATACTATAATTGAGATATTGAGTAAGTGTTGGAATAAATGACGTTAGGTGTCTATTTCCAAAATCACTGCTAGGGCAGCAGATTCTTTAAGAGTTTTGCTAGGGATTTTGTGTTTACCAACTACATTACTCCAAACCCTACTCTTTTAAAATTTTATAAAATCATTATATATATTCTAAATAAATACTACGAGGTGAAAAAAGGTAAAAGTCAAGAGTCGAGTGGTAGGAGTAAGGGTGACTAGGTGAGTGAGAAAGGGTGGGGGTGGAGGTTGGGCGAGACCATCGATAAAGATTTATCCATATCGAATATTTATATCAGACTAATAAATATAAAATAGGTATACTCACTTTGTTAGATTACTTAATCATAATAACTTGAATTGATTAGACGCTAAACACTAAGGGCAGACAAGTATTTACAGAAACAATCAGTATAACATTCACTTATAAAATATGTTTTTTTTTTATTCTTATCGAAGATTATTTTTCTATTTTTTTAAAAAATTATTTAAATTCCTAGAAAAAAATATTTTCTCAAATTTTTTTATTCCCCAAAGAATAGTTTTCAGATTATGTAATTACAAGTTCATTGTTAGATGTAATTTCAATTCTCATTCCCCCCAAAAAATTGTATCTTTAATTCAATTTCACCAAACAAAAGAAGGAAAATATATCTTCTTTTTTTTAAAAAAAAATTATTGATATATTGGTGGATGATTTAACATCTCAACTGTATGGTCAAATATTGGAGAAGTCCATTATTTATGTGACATAAAAGTAGCATGTGCCTAGAAAGCTCCCTTTTCTCTGCCTTTTGTATATATTAAAATGAATTTATTTGTGTAGATTATAAATTTGGCAATTTTTTTTTTAAAAACATAATAAATGAACATATAGGTTTCATTTTTATTGATCTTATTTGTTTGGTTTTATTCGTTTAAACAAATATCTCTTTTTTTTAATGACACTTTTTGATTTTAATTTTTCGCGTGATATTTATAATACCATAATATTAAAAAATATTTTAATATATTTCTATACATCTTTAGTTTAAAATCATGGAATTCAATAATCCTCTTTAATTTTTTAAATTTCATGTCAAGTTAAAATCAAACAAATAAATTAAAACACAAAGAATATATCCCTTAAATAATATTTTATATATTGAACGGATGTTAACCATGGAGGACATAATGAGTATTGATCACAAGACTATTTTCGGTAGATTTATCTGATTCAAGTCAAATGGAGTATGTCAACAAACTCTAAAAAATATGCATGTACAATACAAATGAAAAGCAATTAATTTCTTGAATTCGAGTTTCATGACTCTGAACACACAAAATGAACAAAGTTAGCCACAACAAAGATAATGAGTATTAACCATAAGGTCATTTCGGAGCACACACCAGATTTTAGCTCAAGCGGAGTTTGTCAACAAACTCAGAGAAATTATCATTTATTAATACACACGAAAAAGTAATTAATTTCATGGATTCAAATTTTATGACTCTGAAATGCCTAAATTAACGACGTTAGTCATGGTAAACATGATGAGTATTAATCACAAGACCATTTTCGATTGATATATCAAATTTCAGGTCAAACGGAGTCCGTCAGAAAAAATCAAAAAATAAATGTACTAATATACACAAAGAGTAATCAAATTCATGAATTCAAGTTTCATGACCCTGGAACGCCTAAATGAACAATGTTAGCCATGACGAACATGATGAGTATTAATTATAAGTGCATTTTCGGTGAACACATCTAATTTCACGCTAATCAAAGTCCATCAACAAACTCTAAAAAATTTATATATACTAAATACACATGAAAAAAATAAATTGATTTCGTGAATTCAAGTTTCAAGACCCTGAAACTCCCGAATGAACAACGTTAGCTATGGCGAACATGATGAGTATTGATCACAAGATTATTTCGATGGATACACCAAATTTCAAGCCAGACGAGGTCCATCAAAAAACTCAAAAAAATCATCATTTAATAACACAGAAGAAAAGTAATCAATTTCAAGAATTAAGGTTTCATGACTCCGAGACGCCTAAATTAATGATGTTAGCCATGTAGAACATGATGAGTATTGATCACAAAGTCATTTACAGTGGAGAAACTTAATTTCAATTCGAATGAAGTCCGTCTATAAAATTAAAAAAAATAACATGTACTAATACACACAAAAAGTATTAAAAATCATGAATTCAAGTTTCATGACTCTGAAACACCCAATGAACGACGTTAGTCATGGCGAACATGATAAGTATTTATTTAGAGGCTATTTTTGGTGAACATACCAAATTTCAGGTTAAAGGGAGCACGTCAACAAACTATGAAGAATCTACATATACTAAATACACACAAAAAGTAACCAATTTCATGAACCTAAAATGCCCAAGTGAATGACATTATCTATAATGAATATGATGAGTCTATATAACAAGAGCATTTTTTATGAAAACACCAAATTTCAGGTCAAATGGAGTCCATCAACATAATTCAGAAAAATAAACAGTACTAATACACATAAAAAGTAATCAAATTCATGAAATTTGATTTTATGAATGAGATACCTAAATGAACGACGTTAGCCATGGCGAATATGATGCGTATTGATTACAAGGTCATTTTCTATGGATACACCTAATTCGAGTTAAATTGAGTCCGTCAAGAAACTCAGAAAAATTTACATGTACTAATACATATGAAAAGTAATCAATTTAATAAATTCTAATTTTATGAACCTGAAATGTCAAAATGAATAATGTTAGTCATGATGAATATGATGAGTCTTGATCATAAGATCATTTTTAAGTAGACACACTAAATTTCATCAGAGTTCATCAACAAATTCAGAAAAAATCAACATGTACTAATACACATGAAAAATAGTTTATGAATTCAAGTTTCATAACCTAAAACGCATAAATAGACGACATTATTCATGTAGAATATGATAAATATTTCTCATAAGACACACCAAATTTCAGGCCAAATGCAGTCCGTCAACAAACTCAGAAAAATTAACATGTACTAATACACACGAAAAAAATAATCAATTTCATGAATTCAAGTTTCATGACTCCGAGACACCTAAATGAACAATGTTAGTCATAGAGAACCTGATGAGTATTGATCACAAGATAATTTTCAATTGACACATTAAATATCAAGTCAAACAGAGTTCGTCAATATAACTCAAAAAAAATCTACATGTACTAATACATACAGAACGTAATTAATTTTATGAATTTGAATTTCATGAACCTAAAATATCAAAATGAACAATGTTAGACATGTTGAATATGATGTTTCTTGATAACAAGGCCATTTTCGATAGACACACCGAATTTCAAGCTAAAAAGAGTCTGTCAACAAAATTAAGGAAAATCTACATATACTAATACACAAGAAAGATAACAAATTCATGAATTCGGGCTTTAGTAACCATGAAATGCCTAAATAAACGACATTAGCCATGGAGAACATGATGCATACTGATAACAAGGCCAAATAGAGTCCATTAACAAATTCAGAAAAATCTACATGTACTAATACACATGAAAAGTAATCAATTTCATTAATTCAAATTTCATGACCCTGAAACACCTAAATGAACGACATTATCAATAGAGAGCGTGATGAGCATGATTACAAGAACATTTTCTGTGGACATACCTAATTTCAGGTCAAACGGAGTCCGTTAATAAACTCAGAAAAATCTATATATACAAATACACACGAAAAGCAATTAATTTCATGACCCCGAAACGCCTAAATGAACAACATTAGCCATGAAAAACATGATGTGTATTGATCACAAGGCCATTTTAGATGGACACACCGAATTTCAGACCATACAAAGTCCGTTAATAAACTCAGAAAAATCTACATATACTAATACAGACGAAAAATAATAAATTTCAATAAGTCGGATTTCATATGAGAGTATAAGGACAAATATAATTCCTTTTTCGAATTAAAATATTTAGAATTCGCCTCTATTTGATTTAATCTATAGTTTATATTGTACATTTATTCATCCGGACAATAAAAATACACATATTCCCTAACTTTAACAAATTCAAAATATGTTTAAAAGTGCGACCTAATAGTCAATGAAGTGAGGAGAGAAACTTATAATTTCATATTCAAGTTTCGACAAATTTCTTCTCATATGCTAACCGCGGTAACAGAGTTGTCCGATATATACAGCAACAACAACAATAACATATCTAATATAATCTCACTAAATAAATTCGATATATACTTATATTAATAAAATAATAACAATATTTAATAAATTTGATTGAGCTACCCATATACACTCAAACATCATTATCATTTAAAAACAGTTAGAACTCACACATGTCATCCTTAATAATAAGATATTGTTCATTTAATTGTGCACCTGATTATTTTCAATAATATAATACTAGATCCCTGCTGAAACATAGAATGTCAAAATAAATAAATTAATCCAATTGAACATATCCAACTTAAAACAACAATAAAATATATTATAAGAAACTATTTACTTCGTGAATTAAATTATTTTAATATTATACATTATAAATTAATTTATTATATTTAAAAAATAAAATAAATTATTTAAATTAAATTTAAAATAAAATTTTAAAATATTCTATCTTATCTATCAAACAACTCCTTCTCTATTTTTCCGAAAAGGAATTTGTTTTAATAAATATTTTCTTACAAGTACACTATGTACAAGATTACAGCTGAGCTGTCACTATTGAGTAAGACGAGGTCAAATTAGTCCTCGTAATTAATTAGAAAATATAATTGAGGATTGTGTGAAATAATAATTGATTAGTATTCATTTAATTTTAATCGGACGCCAATATGACTATATCTCATTATTCCCTTTTTCACTTTTCTTTTATAGATTAATATTACGAATTATATTGTTAATCAACTTTTAATTTATTACATCAAAATAATTAAATTATCCTTTTATAATAAAAAAATATTTTTTTTCTATCTAAATATCAATAGAGTCACTAAATTATTTTTTTAAGGACTCAAAGCCAATATCTTTAAATAAGGATGAAGTCAGATACGAATTCAGGATTTAAACATGACGAGCCCACCACCAACTTAGGATGCATGTTAGTCGAAGTGATGTCATGTGGCACCGACATAAAAAATACGATGTGCTACTAATAAATATAAATTAAACAAATTGCTAATTGCTTCATCAAAAAATAATGTTAAACATCCATAAAACTCAATGTGCTACTAATAAAATAAATTAAACAAATTTAGATAACACAATTTGATATATGGTTTGATGGTCAAAAAACTTAGTTTACACCGTAAGGTTCTGAGTTTGAAATCCGCTTCATGTGTGTTTTATCTGCATTTTCTGTGGAGAAAATAAGAAATATGTAGACATGAGAATTTGTACAAAGACTATATTGAGCTCCAACAAACAAACTACAGCCACCTACCAAACTAGTGCATCAAGTTGACTTTTGTGTTTGAGAATGCACAAAATAAATATATTATACATAATTTTTTTCGAAGTTAACAAATGCACGTGCATCCACACCCATATATGTGGATCCGCCTCTGAATAAAAATATCACAATCATCTCACAACCATCCATGTTGATTTGTAGTAATTCAGTTTTGTTTTTTGTTTTGCTTCATCTTCAATGTCCAGTACTGTGTTGGAATCCAACTTCCCGCATTGTAGGGCCTATTTTTGCGTTCAGGGAGCTCCCACAAGATTTTTTTCACTCTCAATGATTTAATGAACCCGAGACTATTGATTAAAGATGGAGAGATCCTAACCATTCCATCACAACCGACGTTGTTTTTTGGTAATTCATTCAATCATTCTTTTGCATGCCATTTTTTTTAAAAAAAAATATAAACGTTAATGACCGTTGTGTTAAGAGTTAATTACCTACTAATCTTATCATAGTTAGTGAGAAGACAATTCACACATTATGTGTTTTTGTCATACAAAATGGGCCCACAACTGCCGTAGGTATTGCCGGCGTGCACTCATCTGTCTCCGACCTGTTCTAACATATGAACCGTTCAATTTGTTGTTGTTCAAAATTTTTCTGTTATTTTTTCCTATTTTAAAAATGGAAAATTTGCAATTTTAATCCCTCAAAATATTAATAAATTCTGATTTTTGTCTTAATTTTTTTATTAAGCATAATTAACCTTCAATTTACGTATATGTGCATATCAAAAATCTATCAGAAACAATCACTTTACCCTATACAAATAGGGATACAATTTATGTACATCCTCTCCTCTTTAAATCGCGCTTATAGAACAACACTGAGTACATTGTTGTTGTTGAATTAAGTCCTAAACTACTTAATTATCGATGTGTAATTAAATTCTTATTGTTGTGAGTAATAGAGTCAGAATTTTTCAATAAAAAGATCCAAAATATAAAAAAAATAACACACAAAAAAAATTAATGTGATTCGATATAATTTTAATATTATATATGCAATGTAATTATGGAGCAAATAAAGTTTGAATAAGCTCCCTTGCGTTCCTAGCGTTGTCTCCTTAATTGTTGCTGTATATTTGAATGTTATACATATAAAAGGTTGAGAATCATGCATTTTAATTAATCAAAAGTTAAATATGCTTGATTAATTGTATAGAGTAATTAATTTTACCAGTATCAAAATATATAAAATTGATAATTGAGGGATTAAAAAGTGCAATTATACCTTTTAAAAATATTACTAGAACATAGAAAGTTTATTTCAAAAAAAAGAAAAAGAAAAAAGAAGAAACTCAAACCAGAGCTTCTATAAAAAGAGAACCCTTCCTCTCTTTCTCTCTCTCCATCTTCTTCTCTTCTCAATAGCCATTAATGCAGAGCTCTGCTATTACTTCTCTTTGTTATATAATAGAATAAAGAAAAAAATTTTGCTTTTTGTTTTTTGTGCCCATTTCTCTTCTTGAAACACAAAATAGAAGAACCCCATTTCTGATTTTTTCTGTTGCAATTTTTTTTTTCCTCTCCATTTTCCATTTTCTGAGAAAAAAAGGAATCTTTTTGTTGGAGCAAAAATTTAGTGGTGAGTTTGAGCTATTTGTCTGTCTTTCTGACATTCCAATAGCATAAAAAAATTCTCACTCCCTTTTTTTTTTTGCCTGCAAATTTTAATTCTTCACATTTTCAAGAATCCCCTGTTTATTGTTTCCTCCATTTTCCCAACCCAAAAAAAAAAGGAATCTTTTTACTAGAGCAAAAACTTTAGTGGTGAGTTTGAGCTATTTTCTATCTTTTTGACAACATTCAAATAGCCCCAAAAAACAAAAAAAAAGGTCACTTTTTTTTTCCTGCAAATTTTTAGAGGAAAAAAAAGAATCACATTTTCAAGAATGGAGAGGCTAACAACAACAAATCTTCTGCCTGATACATTTTATGGAACAAGAGATGATATAACAGAGCAATTTGGTATAATGTGGGGACAAATCAAAGCTCCATTGATTGTTCCTCTTTTAAGGATTTCAGTGTTTTTGTGTCTTGTAATGTCTGTGATGTTGTTCATTGAAAGAGTTTACATGTTTGTTGTGATTACTTGGTTGAAAATCTTTGGTAGAAAACCAGAGAAAAGATACAAATGGGAGCCATTGAAAGATGATGTTGAGCTTGGGACTTCATCTTATCCTATGGTTCTTGTTCAAATTCCAATGTATAATGAAAAAGAGGTTTGCATCTCTTTTCTTCCTTTTTCAATTGTCTTTTTTTTTTTTTTTCGATTTTCGAGTTCGCTTACACGCACCTCAAATATCGTCCTGTTAATATAAGTTTCGCATAATTCTGTTCACCAAGAGTCAGTCTACAGGCACTAGGTATCACCTATTATTTTTTTGTGATTTTTTCTGATGCATCTTAAATATTTCACCGGATAACTGACAACTCTTGTCAATCGGGTAACGTTATCCGCTAAGGTATAAGTATATAAAAGAAATTTATAAGTATATAAAAGAAATTATCTAGTATTTTTATAAGAGATCTTAACTATTTCATCGGGTATCTATGACCACTTATCATTATATGTGTCGGATAATTTTATCCGCTAAAATTTAAGCTGCCGAAAGAAATCACCTAATATTTTTTCACATTTGCTTATTAGACTTGTTTAAGGTAAAAGTTTTGATTTTTTTTTCTTTTGGTTTCCTCAGGTGTATCAGCTATCAATTGGAGCTGCATGTGGACTTTCATGGCCTTCTGATCGTATTATAGTACAAGTTCTTGATGATTCAACAGACCCCATAACCAAGGTATTGTTAATAAATAAATAATAATAATAATTTTTGTAAAAATTGAATCTTTTTTTTAACATTAAAGATAAACCCTGGAAACCCTTTTTCTGAAACTTGAAATTGGTTCAGAATTTGTAAAGATTTAACCTTTATTTAATTTAGATTAGAATAAACCCCTAAAATCTCCTTTTTTTTTTTTCCGGGAAATACTTTTAGATATATTAATATTGATAAAAGTAGTTCCGACAAAAACACTTTTTAAAGTAAGTAGATTATGAAAACTTAAATAACAATCACAATAATATATTCAGTATAATCACACGAGTTGATTTCGAGAAGAGTATTGTATATGCAACCTTATCTCTACCTTGTGTAAGTAAAAAAGTTGTGTTCGATATACCCTGGATTCAAGTAAAACATATAAAAATGAGGCAAAATATAATCCTGAAAACCCTTTTATGGTTATTGAAATTGGTGCAGAATTTGGTGGAAATTGAATGCCAAAGATGGGCAAGCAAAGGGATAAACATAAAATATGAAGTGAGAGACAATAGAAGTGGCTATAAAGCAGGGGCTTTGAAAGAAGGATTGAAGCATTCTTATGTGAAACAATGTGATTTTGTTGCTATTTTTGATGCTGATTTTCAACCTGAACCTGATTTTCTATGGCATACAATTCCATTTCTAGTGCACAATCCTGAACTTTCCCTTGTTCAAGCAAGATGGAAATATGGTAAGTTTTACTTTTTACTTTTTTCACTTTCCTCATATAGTAGTAATTGTAGTAATTTTCTTTGTTGTTGATAAAAGATGGTGTCCGAGTCATGTCGCACGAATCTCGAGTAGCGCAAATGGTTAGCCTATTCAATGGCATCCGGAACTCATAAAGTTTAAAAATCTTGATATGCCTTCAGTGGCATCCCGAACCTATAAAGTTTAAATCCTGATTTTGCCTTTTGATAGTATTCCAAAACCCATAAAATTTAAATTTAGATTTTGTCTTCAATGAGATTACGAATCTATAAAGTTTAAATCTTGATTCTGTCTTTAGATGAAGTTTAGGATTTAGGATAGGAAGATGGCTAAGTTCAAGTCAAAGATGCTAAATTAAGGGAATCCACTGAAATTTCAAAACACATTGAGCAAGTATCTAGTTCGATCTTTTTATATGAGAGATCTCGTTCCAACAATTTTTTTTCCCTTAAGGCCACTCTTTTATTATTAGTAAGCGATAATTTTGTGTACCAAAACTTAGTTAGTTTGGAAGAAGTCATCTATCATTTATTTCGTTTATCCACCAAAATGCTAAATAAGGGCATTCCCTAGAATTTTGAAGCGCATTGAGCGAGTAGTTAGTTTGATTTTTTTTCCTTATATGAGATTTCTTTTCAACAAATACGATAATTCTATTTATCAAAACTTAATCAAGTCTACAAGAACTCATATATCATTTTATGATATTTATATAATATAATTATATTATTACCTTACTTACAATGTTATATTATTTCTCTACACAAAAATAACAACATCAACACTGTCGGTGACTTTTATACATTACCAATTTTTTTGTGTGCGCAACATAATAATGACCACACTTAGGTACAATCTTTGTAGGCCACATATAGTGTTGTTGCTCATGAAATTTGGCCCTAGTTGTGAATTGGCAATTCAATGCTAAAAGTTGTGAAAAGTACTTAGTAATAATTTTATGAGGGAGTTCTGAAGCAACGGTAATTTTGTGTCTTTGTAATTTCTTTCGTTTCAAAATAAGTGGTATTTTAATTTTTTAATTTTATTTCAAAATAAGTGATATTTTATATAATCAAGAAGACGTTAATGATGTTCTTCAAATTTTATCCTTATTTAAGTAGAGAGAATTTTACAAAATCAAAAAATATTAAAGAGTTACGTCTTTTATAATATATTTATTAAGGGTAAGTGGAAAAACACATTTTTCTGTCTAGAAATGAATAGTATTTTCTTAAGATGTGTATCAAAGCTAAAAGCTCCACTTATTTTAAAACGAAGAAAATAATATTTATATTAGAATACACCGTTTATATCACACCATTTAAAATATAATCTTTTTTCAAATCCTATTAGCTAGTAATAATTTTAATGTTTGATTATAAAAAAAAAAAAAGAATTTCTATGTTATGCTAAAAGTTGTTTTGTCGTGTGCATGCTAAAAAGCTGAAAAGAGGAGTTGATTAAAGTGAAAAAAGTTTTGTGGTTTCGTAAGAAACACTTAATATTAAAAGTATTGCCCCTATCACCTATGTTTTCTCCGAATTTTTAAAAATGTCGATATGTATTTGTATGATATTCAAATCATAAATTATCTTTGAATAATCTAACGTACGCCTAATAATATTTTTAAAGAATTTGAGCAACATAGTCTATAACCTATGCTGCTTCAATTCTCAAAAAATACTGATGCGTCCGTGTTAGATTTTTTAAAAAATACATTATTTTTGAAGAATCTAATATACACATAGCGACATTTTTAAGGAATCCGTCAACATAGCAAATCATCTATGTTGCTTCGATTCTTTATAAATATTGACTCGTCCATGTCAGGTCTGCAAAATTATACTATTTTCGAATAATTTAACACATATTTTTTTAACGATATAATTAAATTACATAACGTATTGCTTTCGCACCGTGGAATGGAAGCTTCTTTGTACTTAAAAAACCAATTAGGAAGTGCTAGATTTTGGGGCCATTTCTGCAAAGAAAATCTTTGTACAATTTTTAAAGTATAGGCCATTTTTGGAATTATATATAATTCACAAGGGTATTTTTGTCCTCTTGTCTCATGCCAACTATTGCATGTGCTATGAAAATGGTGGACCTCAGAACATTCTTTTTTACTAACCGACACTAATTTTTCTGTCTTTGAGAATTTTTTAAATTTTTAATATGTCAAATTTTATTGTTAAATAAATGAATATAAACTCAAATTAAAAAAAAAAATTCCATTTCAAAAATATATACTTGAGTCGAGAGTTTTTCGAAACAGGCTTTTTCTATGTTCACGACATAAGGGTAAGATCTGCACACACTTTATCATCCGCACATTCCATTTGTGAATATATTATTGTTTCCCATTTGAAAAATATTAATTTATTAGTGAAATAATTATTATTAATTTCTTTTTTTTGGTTGGTGAATTTTGCAGTAAATGCTGATGAATGTTTAATGACAAGAATGCAAGAAATGTCCTTGGATTATCATTTCTCTGTGGAGCAAGAAGTGGGCTCTTCTACATATTCATTTTTTGGATTTAATGGTATTAATTCTCCATATTTATTATTTTCTCGATTTTATTAAATTAGATTAATTTAATATTTTAAATTTAAGATTTAGGTATTCAAAAAATACTACAAGTAGCAATCTTTTTCATATTAAATTTTTTGTATGTTTTTCCTACTATACCCTTATACTCCATTTTTTAAACATATTTTTCAAGTCTTAGATAATATTTATTAAATAGGAATAGTTTAGTAAACTACATATTGTATTTATTTATTTCTTAATGGATGTGATATTTGCTAAAGTAACACTTATTTTGGGACCGGAAGGGAATATGTTAGAAATTAGTACTATTTATGTCCCCATTTTATGTGAAGGAAATATTTCTTCGATTGTGATCTTTTCATATGTCTTTTATATATTTTGAATTGTTAATTATTGTGACTTATAATACTTTTGATGTCGTTTAAACATGTAAATTTTATTTCAAAAAATTTGAATATTTTATGTCTGAATATGTATAGAAAACTAGATAATTTAACACTCATACTCTGAATTGTGCCGCAGAGAGTGGGACGGAGGGAGTACTAGGGTCAATTATCAGTACTAATGTGTACTATATTGCTCAGACTCTTCAAAAATATTGTCGCACCCATATCGGATCCTCCAACAATGTACATTTGGAGGATCCAACACGCACCAGTTTGAACATTTTCGAAGAGTTCGAGCAATATATATTGGAAGTGTCTTTCCCAAACAAAGTTCATAGTGAAAGGGACAAGTTAATAAGCAACATGTTAGTTTTTTGTTGTAATTGGCTTCAATGAAGTTGAATGAAACTAACAACTAATAATAGTAGTGGTCCAAGAACATACTGACTGTGCTGCATGTTCTGTGAATCCTTTGTGGTCCAATAAATCTAAATATGGAAGTTTGTGTATGAAACAAAACACAGGCACAGCAGGTGTTTGGAGAATTGCCGCAATAGATGAGGCTGGTGGTTGGAAGGACAGGACAACAGTCGAGGATATGGACCTCGCTGTCCGTGCTAGTCTCAAGGGCTGGAAATTCTTGTTCCTCGGTTCTGTCAAGGTACGTACATACTCCCTGTCTGACATTTCTTATGCATTGTTTTGAAACCATCATAAACACTACCTCTGAGGTAGTGATAAGGTTTGTGTACATTCTACCCTCCCAAACCCCACTTGGTGGGATTACACTGGGCTGTTGTTGTTGTTGTATAGTATACGATCAATAGTTCATATTATCTTGTCTTTTAAGGTCTTTGCACATATTCCACATCTTACATTTCTTATCTGCTGTGTCAAAATGATAGATAAATGAACACTATAATATACTATCTTGAATCTATATTATCTGTCTTTAAAGGTTTTTGTACATATTCCCCATCCGACATTTCTTATCCGTTGTCTCAAAATGATAGATAAATGAACACTATTATCCTTTTCTTAAGGTCCTTGCGCGCCCCCTTGAGAAAGACATTTATTAGTTTAAATATGGACTAAAGGTCGTGTTTCTTGCAATCCTGTTTCAAAAACTTTTCTGTTGAGCCTAGAGTCTATCGGAAACAGTTTCCCTGCCCCACAATCTAAAGATAAGGTCTCCATATATCCTACCCTCTCCATATCCACTTGTGGTATTACACTGCATTGTATGGACTAAAGGTCGTGGTGATCATTTATCATGTCTACAAACAGAGAAAATGACATATAGGTTATTATGTCAAAGTGGCTGCTGTTAATAACATGTTGCTTCCGTTGTTCAATCATATAGGTAAAAAACGAATTACCAAGTACATTTAAGGCTTATCGTTATCAACAACATCGTTGGTCCTGTGGTCCAGCCAATCTCTTCAGGAAAATGTGTATGGAGATTGTAAGAAACAAGGTAATACCTTAAGCGCCATTGCCATATTTCAGTTTCCTAACTGGCGTGTGTCTAGTACTCGTCTAAGTCCCTGTTGAAATTCTTTTTTATCGTCTTTGTTTGCTTGCAGAAAGTGTCTTTGTGGAAGAAGGTTCATGTGATCTACAGCTTCTTCTTCGTGAGAAAGGTCGTAGCCCATATTGTTACTTTCGTATTCTACGTTGTGATATTACCCGCCACTGTATTAGTACCTGAAGTTGAGGTCCCAAAGTGGGGAGCTGTTTACATTCCTGTCATCATTACTCTACTCAATGCTGCTGGAACTCCAAGGTCAGTTTTTTCGTATACTCCCTCTACATCGCTTTCTTGATAATGTGGTAATCCCAACAGCTGAAAGTTTACAACGATACGTTAGATATTAGTTCATCGAATATTCAAAACATGTCTCAATCATGAGAAACTACTGGTGGACGTTGTGAGGTGCAAACGATGCCTCATTAATTTTAACTAATTTGTCGTTCCAGAAATGAAAATGGTAAATGTGTGAAAGCACCGCGATTTTTGTGTTTGAACTAGAAATGCTGAGCTTCTGTTTATGCTGAACTGGGAACAGGTCGCTTCACCTGCTGGTATTTTGGATCCTTTTCGAGAATGTCATGTCACTCCACCGAACTAAAGCCACCTTCATCGGCTTGTTGGAGGCAGGACGAGTGAACGAATGGGTTGTCACGGAGAAATTAGGGGATGCTCTCAAGTTAAAATCAGCTAGCAAAGCGTTTAGAAAACATCGAATGAGGCTTGGTGACAGGTAATCTTTCATCTTACAAATATGTGTCTCTTGAGGGCTTAATCCAGTAAAGAAGTTAGGATTTTCACTAAGAGAATTAGATAATTTTGACCTTATATGCATTGTGTAATTTTGACAGGATTCATTTGTTAGAGTTTGCTGCTGGCGTGTACCTCTTCTTCTGCGGATGTTATGATATTGCCTTTGGTACTAACCACTATTTCCTCTACCTCTTCTTTCAAGCGTTCGCCTTCTTCATCGTGGGATTTGGTTACGTGGGCACTTTCGTGCCCTCCAACTCTTAATCATTCAGCGCTCGGATGAACTGATTTTATGGGTATGAATCTTATGCTCTTTCGCCCTGTGCTCCCCCTCGGTAGCACCACAAAAGAAGTGGCGTTTTTCAGTGGCGTTGCGCCTCCATTTTCTTGTTTTGGGGTGTTCTTTTCTTTGTTCACTTGTAAAAAAGAAAAAAAGTTGGTTATTCTTTTTAGGTTTCAAGGATAAAAGTGATTCGAGCCCACTTTTTTTTGTTCTCTTTGTATATATTCCAGCAAGTTTAAGGGCTATAACAGTTGAACAAAAAGAGTCCTATGGTTAAATGCAGCACCATACATAGAAGAAGATAGGCAAGAAGAAGGAAACAAATGAAGAAAACAAGTAAAAGATTGAATGGTTTTTTTTTTCTTTCCTTTTACTTTGATGTAATTTGGTTTCAATACAGAGTGAAAGTTCCAGAGCTACCGCTCAATTTTCGTTAAAGAAGTCAAAAATTTTAATAAAAGAATTTGAAAAAAGAAAAGGTTGCAAGAACTTCACACGGGTGGATTGAACTTGTGACGCGCAATGGGATTTTCATCCGAACTTCTACACCTGGAAAACTACAATGCGTAAATTAAAATTTATTTTTTATCTATATATAATATATGTTGATTCTTGAGTTGAGGGTCTATTGAACCCAGTCTCTCCACTTCATACAATGTAGAAGTAATGTTTACGTATATTCTATCCTTTTTTAAATAACAATTACGAAATCACATGGAGTATGTTATTGTTGTAATAATATATGTTAGAATTTTCTTAGATTTGTCGCGTGTTTACTTCTTTATAAATATTTTTTTTTTCTATCATATTTGTACAATATATTAATTGAACCCTTTGTTAGTCGTAGCTTAGTCACACTACAACTAATGGTTGATTGAAAGGGACAATGATTGACTTGGAAGTGGCAAATGGTGTAAAAGCATCAAAAATCATAAAAGATCGCTCATTAATTTAGCCAACTACGGACAAGTTGTGCCAAGGTTTAATGATTGACCAACCTCCTTAGCTACTTCATCTTAAATGTCTTTTTTGTTTAAACTTTTTTACACTTCTTGTCATCACATTTAATAATGTTTTCTATTATTACTACTACCACTGCTTCTACTTTAATATCCTTTTCCTATTATTACTCTTTTGCTTCACCTTAGAAGCTTGTTCGAAATAATGGTTGTTACTTATTGCTTTTAATATATCGTATATATGCGCGCGCATTTAGATTGTCTCTATTTTCTTTAATTTAGTCTGTATTTATTCACTTTTATATTGATTATATCATTTGTTTTTGTGATACAAAAAATATAAAAAGAATAACATAAGAAATAAAGAGGAGAGGGAAAAAAAATTGGTATCTGATCTATCATGGAAGAATGCATTATATTTATTATATTATTATATATGTAATTTAACTGCTGATTATAGAGGGGAAAAAAAAGAGTGTTATGCAATATTGGTAGATCTATTTTGCCAATCAAACCAAAGATCATGTGCCTTATATTATTTCTATATCTATTTAATTCGCTTTTAGATGGTGTATTGTCGGTCATTTAAGAAGATTTGAGAAATACACAAGAAAATTCTAAAATTAAAATACAACCGAGTCAATATTTGTGACGAAATATAGTGAATAGAGAAAAAAAAAATACTAATAACAACTTTAAACCATAAATGCAAGTTACCTGAATTAAACGGATTCTTAATTTGTAAAATTTTTTTCAAAACCGCAGGATAACCCACAGCCACTACAACATCTGCCACAGCGTCTGCACTTTGGGTGAGTACTTTGTGCTCATTAGGTAAACCCCCAACGTGTAGTCATCTGCAAACCACACCGAGGATGTAAACCGCACTAGACAAACTCTATGCGGCAGACTTAGACTCGAGAGACAGTAAGGTGGGATTGATTTCGGACAGCCCGTGTGGACTACCTGCCTCCAAACCAACTTAGTCACACCCTTGGATACCTTAATTTATAGTTGAAACTACAAAAATCTTAAAGATTTGGATCAAATTTTTTTCGAAAAATCCGTGTAAATGAGAGAGAATTAGGGAAAGAAAGAGTGGGGAGATGGATTGATTGATTGATGACATTTAATACCAGCGGATAAAAAATAAGTAAATATACTATAATAATATTAAATAGCTAATTAAAGGAAATAAAGTTATACCTCATATTTATTTGATACTATAACCATAGTTTATAAATATTTTCATATTTATATTATATTATGTAATTTTTTCTATAAAATAATATGCAATTTCCCAAAATAAAATATACGTAGATCTTACTCTTACTTTAGGAAAAGGAAAAAATTGTTTCAAAAAATCCTTCCAAAATACATCCAATCAAAAATAATTATTAAAAAAATTACGATAATTAAAAAAACATGACAATTAATAAAAAAAAATACAAAATATTCTGAAAAAAACAATAATCATAATATAGTGATATTTTTAGCTCTAATTATGAATTAGAGCAATAGTTCAACTAATTAAAAAAAATTTAATACTATTGATTGAGAAAGAGTTACTCTTCTTCGATGAAATCAGCAATTAAAACTTTACTTATTTATTAAATTTATCCGATTATTAAAAAAATTTCACATCGACTTTCAAATTTTCCAGATGAAATTCACTTATTTCATCAACTAAAATATCCCAAGTTTTAAAACTTGTGAGTGAAATTTGAGTTTCAAACTTTTATCATAAAATAGGAATGAAAAGTTCAATCACTGTTTCAAGCTTCAAAACTCGATTATTCCATCAATTTTATGAACTAAAACATCTTAAATTTTTGAATATTCATGAGTGAAATTTGAAACTCGACTATAATGACTATTTTTCAAATTCAAGAAAACTTTACTTATTATTACAATCACATGATCATTTTACATGGTGA
This sequence comes from Datura wrightii, assembly GCA_035772735.1. NCBI lineage: Eukaryota > Viridiplantae > Streptophyta > Magnoliopsida > Solanales > Solanaceae > Datura > Datura wrightii. Next base: position 198,947,543 of record JASDFA010000018.1, on the reverse strand, counting down.
ATTAACAAAACCCAATTAACAAAAGTTCCACAAATTTTTATTTTTTTTTCGAAATCACAACATTCAAATGTTAACCTTCAAATTAGGATCAATATCAATTCTAGCAACACCTTCTTCAGCCAATTTCGCCACTTCAATTTCACCCACCACAACTCCTTCCTCTGTTTCTTCTTCCTTCACGTAATTCGGATCCTTCTCGTCCAACGCCGGCGGCGCCGGGTCCAATTCGCTAATCGCTTCCTTATCGGGTCCTTCCCACGTGTACTTACCGCCGTGCCCCTTTTTCGGATCGTGCTTTAACGGCAGCCCGTCCGCCGGACGCCGTTCCATTCTCTGCACCCCCTTTTCCGTCAGCTTCTTCTCGATGTACTTAACGGTGTCGACGTTTTTCGTGTCGATTTCGAGCTTCTCAACGTGCTTTCGTCCTTCTTCGTTCGCTCTACACTCCGTTTTGATCGTCACTTTGCCGTTGTTTTCCTGCACCACTGGCTTCATTTTTGTTTCAACTAATAAAATTTTTTGAAGGCTTTCGACTCTTGTGAATGAACTCAAACTTTTCTTTATTGACCGTTAAGGTTGAAGAAAGTGGAAGGTTAAATTGGGTATATATAATATTGTGTTGATTTAGAGTTCTAGAAGGTGCTGGAAAAGCCAGAAGGTTCTGCTAGGAAGGAGTTTTCTGGAAAAACTCTGGATAATTCTGGAGAACCAGAAAAGAAAAGTTTAGATTATTAGTGAAACTTCCATGATTTTGTTTCCATTTCAATATTGGATACATGTTCGATGAACAGAGCATTTTATGTTAGTGTGATTCGGAAAGGGTTGCATTTCAAGGTAGACAGTTTATAATTATTATCATAATATAATTATTAGCGTCTGTTTTCACGATTTAATTTTGTGATTTATAAATTTTACAAGAGTAATTTTATATTTGCTTTAAGCATCATGGTCCATTTTAATTTTTTTTAAATTATTTTTTTCTTGATCGTGTACGCACATGACCCCCATTCTAATTTTACCAACACCGTTCTTCTTGATCGTGGTACCTTCTGCAACCCCTGGCCACTACACATAATTAGAGTTGACAAAATCAGTCAATAAGATCATAATTTGTTTAATTTATCTAAGTTTAATTTGAGAATTGACTCATTTATTTATTAATTTAGTTTATTTTATTCAATTTATTTCAACTTATTAAAAATATGGGTAATATTTAGCCCAAATTGATTCATGAAAATTTTTTTGTCAAAATATATTTTTTTAAAAATATTTTATTTTATTTAATATGTTATATTTAGTCATAATAAAGAAAAATATTAATTTTATAAATTATTAAAAAATTATAAAAGAATAACTAAAATAATTAAAATTTAATTAGACTTAAACGAGTTCAGCTATCACCGACATCTTATTCTATTTTAATTTAAGTAACTTTTAAACCATAATAAAGTATGAAATATAGCTTATTATTATAATTATTTAAAATTATAATTAACAGGTGAAACAACATAGCTCTCCTCTCCGCCGCATCCTCGGATCGGGAACACCAGCTACATTCCTATCTACAACTGGAGGAACGACACCGTCCTTGCCGCTGCCACCAATTGTCCTCTGGACAGGAGCAACAACTTTCACTTTGTTTCCATCGACAACTGGTCCTCTACACCGCCGATTTTCCTCGAAGAAATCAACATCCTCGGAGACGGGAACACCATCTACGTTCCTATCTACAACCGGTGAAGCCGCATCATTTTCACCGCCGCCGATTTTCAAAGGAGAACTGGCATCGGATGGAGTTTTCGTCATCATTCACTCCCACACCGCCACCGATTTGGGGGTAGTGGGGTTGAAGGGGTGGTGGTGGTAGTGGAGTATATATATATAAATTAGAACTGAACGAGTACTATATTGATAGTTTTGTTAATTAATTAGTTGTAATTTTTGTTTTTCTCTTTTAACTTTTGTTTTGTTTTAATTTTTGTAAGAACAAGAAAAATGTATTGAAGTTTTGCCTTGAAAGATTTGAAATTGGGATATGGTCTTCTGCTATGGAGTTGGTATTCCTTTGTTATTTAATTACTTAATTGATTTATTGAAACTACTATTGTTATTCTCTCCGTTTTTTTTTATTTGATACGATAAGATTTACACGTTTTTTATGAACAAACTAATACAAATTGCAATGTAACTAATGTAACCTTACTAATTAACGGGTATTTTTTAAAAACATACGATAGTTATTTCTTTTTCATATTTAGAGTAACTTAATTATTAAGGTAGAATTGAAAAAAAAATTAGTTATTTTTTGAGTTTCCACATTGACAATTATTTAGAAACAAAATACTCTTAGTATACCAATGAAGTAAAAAGGAATGGATGGAATATATTATACGACAATAATATTATACTTAGTGTGATCTCGTAAAGTGTGAAGAGAATAGAGTATATATCGACTTTAATTTTAGAGGTAGAGATTGCTTTTGATTAGATTCCTGACTCTGCGAAAATATAGTTCACAATTATAGCGATAAACTTATTAAAATAGTTTTTAAAATATGACAAATCATTCTGAATAGTAAATTATTTTGCTTTTGTCCATATTTATAGGAGAAACATGGATGCAATATTAGACAACATTATAGTTGGGCTTCGAAGAAAGTTGTTATTTGTTTGGGTAAGTATCCTTAATTGGTTGTCTTGTATTTTTAACGCGATTAATAAATGACAAATATTTTCGTTTCGGTAGTAGTTTTGTAAGATATTACCATAACTAAATGATAGTGATTCGTTCTCGTAAAGATTGATCCTAATTGAATGATGACGATACATTATTGAGAAGCTAACTCGAGATATTTAATGGCTCGATAAACGGTAGGATCAAGGAATTTGTATTGATAGTGGGTTCAAGTGTTTGGCCCAAAAGGAAAAGCCCATTTTCTTGAAGCCCATGAAAAACATATGGGAAAGAAAGTTTTGTGGTAGAAGAAAATTCATCAATCCTCCACCTCCGACTCCCACTCCTACCTTTTCTTAGTTGCTCAGTTAAGAATTTGATAAAGGGTGTGTAAATTTTTTTTAGTTGTAATAACGTACGTTTTACTTCTGTACACCATATTATTTTCCAGCAAAGCGTGTGGTGTACGAACTACTCTCAGACCATTTATATTAGGCAATATACCACATTACCTCGGACCACCCTTTGCCTAAGGTTGCTCTGCCCATGCCCTCTCCCTCCGTAGTATTTTTCTAGATTACATATAAATATTCTCGAGACTATATTTTGTACTTACTTACCAATCACCAAAAAATAAATAAGAAATTCACTAATTTTTTACAAAAACATTTTCATTCATAGCAGTCACATCTTAATACCAAACATAATTTTTTATATTAGATCACTGAATTAACCATTGTAGATTGCTCAGGTGTATTTTATTTTTTATACACATTTTCTAGATGGTCTTGTTGATGCAGATGATGTTCCAACGTACGTGAAAGAACATTCTGGCCACATTATTTTTGTTTGGGTGTTTACATGTCAACCAATTGTTATGTTCTCTGTTGTAATTTAGGTTCGAGCCAACAAAATTTATATATTATTGATAAAATATTTCTTTACAAGGACAACTCCGTTACTATGACTCAAATTCGAAACTTCTAATTAAGAATGGAGAAATACTTGTTGCTCGACCATTCTACTTAGTGTGCAAACAACTAAAAAATCTAGTGATCACTTATTTTATGTCAATAGGAATGAAATCATATTGAAATTGGAAACCACAACGATGTTCATTCATGTTGTAGTACAACAACACATCCAATAAAATTCCACAAATAGTATCTGAAGAGGGTGATGTGCATGCGGCCTTACTCCTATCATACGAGGTTATGGGGTTTGGTGCAGATGATGTGTATGCGGTCTTACCCTTGATCACTAAAAATGTTGCATCCATAGTGTGTTTTTTCCATAGCTTCTTTAATAAATATCCAACAAGATATCAAGGAGTTGCACTAATAAGAAACATTACCCCAAAAAAATAGACTTTATGGCTAAAGTTATACCTTAGTCTTAAAACAAGTTAAAGTCGATTATATATGGACACTCCATTTAAACATAGGTATTTACAACTAACCAAAAAAAACATCATTGAAGCACTCCATTGTAATTGAGTCTCTTCACTCAAATGAAATATTGTGCCATTAATGGAAACAAAATTTTAATTTTCATCTAAGTCTTCTAATTACATTGTATAGCATCTTCTTGACCAAAGATCTTGAACGATTGATCCTGAAGAGCTATTCAAAGATAAAAATGTTAAGTCTCTTCCTACTCGTTCCAAGCTCGAAGTACCATTTTTTAAACAAAAATTGAATCTCCCCCTACGTCAGTTTCTTCCAATCTTACCTGGGAGCGCAATAATAACTAATATGACCTACGTTGGCAAGTGCTATAAGATCTCGTCCATCGATACTCGTACAGACTTCCAAAAAGGGGCACAAAAAAAAACATATTGTTAACATGAGAATGAATTAGAGTCCTTAAGACTTCATACTGACATCAATGAGATTACAACATCTCTTCCTAAATAATAACCTTAAAAGAAGTAAAAGAACAAACATCTGTATATAAAACATTACAAACAACCATAAAACAAAAGATATATTAGCCCCTCTTTTTCTAGTCATGTCAGCATAATAATACTTCAAAAGTCTCTAATAAGGCAGTAGTCCTAATGATTCCTCAAAAATTACAATCAGCACAGTCTCTAATAGGTCAAGTTTTGGTTCCGATTTCGTCGAGCTAGCTTACTCCATAGATATAGACACGTTAATATCGGGATATGATCTCTGCTCGTACGTTGGTTCCGATCCGTTACAGTCAGAAGTGTCTGTAGAGGTGGAATTTGGCATGTCTTTGTTGCTCGTGCTGTTATCAGCCTCTCCGTGGTTGTGGATTGGTACTTGAGATGTCTGAGTCAGAGTCATGTTGTTCGCCGGTGGTGCTTGTGATACAGGTCTTGCCATTGAAACAGGGTCCGGTGAGCTGTGGATGACCGGAGGCATTCTTGGTTCGATCTGATGATGCTTCCTTTTGTTCTGTGTTTTAAAAGCGTTTGGCATGAAACTTCCAACCACCATCTAGCAATATAAGAAGAAATTACGTCAATGAGTATGCTAATAACGTTGGCTGCGGATAAGGAATACATGGCATCAACTTAAATCGGAGGATATTTGGCCTATAGATTCTGTTAATCAACTTATCGTAGAGAACTATGCAAGATAACTTTCATCATTTTATGATTCGACAACATAACAAACAACTTAGTTCGCAAAGAAGATTGTCAAAATTTGTCTTGTTCTTCGTTTAAGCAATGGAGGTAGACTTGCAGAGGAAGATGAACACTTTGTTGGAACAATTTTGTCCCGAATTTCCAACGCGATGTGACCATATTACATTTCTTCTTATTCTTTTAATAAGTTGTACTACATGTTGCGTTTTACAAAACATTTTTGAGATTGCAGAGAAATGATATGGTCACAACCCGTCTCCACCCGGGTAGAACAGAGATGCACACTCGACAATCAAGGCTGATTGATTAGGACTTACTTGGATAGGTACTAGTAAACTAGTATATCATATAAACACATAACAGGACTTACTTGGATGGGGCTTGCAGCCGTAAGCGAACCAGCAACACCGCCACCAATAACACGCCCATCTGGGCCAGCCAGTGAAACACTTAATCCACCAGACCTACTTTTCATGCCACCATTTTCAGAAACAGTGTATGACCCAGTTAACGCTAAGATCTCAAAGCGTCCCTGCATGGTCAGAGCAACAAAATATGAATTTTCCAGGACAGACAAGGTGAGAACTCCTGTTTTCTCACACATGACATTATCAATTCTGAAACAAAAAGCACATGAAAGATGCAATACATATAATTACAGTAGTAAGCGTATAGGTTAGTCACTCATGGAAAAGACTAGGCCAGCTTTTCCTTTCTAGACTGCAAACACAATTTTCTCGCAGACGAGAACAGGCACACAAACTGAAAAGAACTAGGGAGCATTATTTCTATTTTAAAAGAAATACTGAAACAGCCTCATCCAAGTGAGACAATTATAGCGCATCTAATAACCATTTTCATCCAGACTTACCAACTCTATCAGATCCTTGCCTTCCAAACATTAAAATGATGCTAACCTATGTTTAAAATGGGTGCTGACAGCAATTCTGGTACTTTATTTTGTCAATTATTGAATTTGAGTAGGATGGATCAACATCAAAACTGATGTTGTAAAACAAGAAACAGCATTTTGAAAACAACTACCAAACACAAGGATAAAATATATTCAGCATGAGGAGAAACACCAGTTTCTCCAGAATGGTGGCACTTATTCATGCTTTTTGTGCTGCAACACAAGTAAAGTCCTTCAGAATGAACACAGAAATAGCATAGACAGTAGGGTTGAACTCACATTAAGTAAATTAGCTAATCCCATCTGACATAAATTACTAAAACATTATGAGAAGTGACGGTTATCAGTTAAAGATACGCTGACATGCAAATGCAACATGAATTTCCCAGTCATTATTGTGCTTTCATTAATAAGCACAGGAGCTTCCCAGTAAACTTTGCTACTTTAAAAGTTCAACCATGTAAAAGCAACATGGCATTCAGGCTTCAGCCAAAGTTACATTAATAGACTGATTTGGTCAATAATTAACTCTCTATGAAACATTTAGGACTAACTTTGGTGTAGATTCCAGTAATAAGCTAATCTTCCTATGCACATGTAAATGCAACACTAAATGTAGGTTAGCAAGTACACTGAGGAAGTGATTTAGTCAATTTCCTATATATGATAGTAATACAACCTTTTGAGAATTTTTTTTTTCTTCTTTGGGAATAATGGACCTGCCACTCTACCCTACCCCGCTTAAATACCAGACTTTTGTCTAGAGCAAGATTTGAACTCACGATATGCGCCAAACCCACACATCACATGTTGTACTCTTACCACTACCAATTTTTCTAGACCAGATAAAGGTCAAGCCACCAAACACCAAAGACTCTTCACCAGCTAATAGTTATAACAGTGGTGTCTAGACCAACTCGCATGCACCTCAATTGTTCCACCACGTACCTGCAATCTCCCAGCAAAACTGGTACCTAGTAACTCCACCTACCAAAACTAGAACACATAGGACATCTTCATAGAATACATACTTTAACAAACAGAAAAGGAACCATATCTCTGCAGAGAATCCATCCTCCAAATCATTAGATCTTAATTATGATGATTTTCATTTTTTCTTTCTTTTATTTTCAGGTGGGGTGGTTGAGGTAGGCCAACAACAACATAACAGAAGAACCCCAAGTAGCTAAAATCCAGTAAAAGCTGATGCAATCTTTAAAAAAGATAACAAGTACAAGATTAGGAGAACGAATGAAAGAAGAATCATAGAATCATGCCTCATATGTCAAGAGACCTCCAGAAGAACCAGGCTGACGAATGGTAACATTAGAAACAGCCCCATTTGCAGACAGTACACAGATCCCTCTTGAACCCTTCTGCACAAAAGAATAAACCTTTCCTGCCACATCCTATCATAACACCAGTAGAACAATACACAAAATTCAGAAAATCAAAAGCAAAAGAACATCTCAGATCTGAAAATAAGCATCAGATTACAGTAAATAAAGGAGAAAGAGAAAAAATTTACCTCTCCAGTATGAACAGTAACCACATGTGGCATAAAATCTCCTCCAGCTGTATGTGCAAACAGTTCACCTTCATAGACCAAAAGGCAACCACTCTACGTCAGAAAAAAGGCATTAGGTAAAACAAACTAAAGCAAACAAAACCAAATATTGGATCTTTTTGCTGGGTCATTTCAGATTTACCCCAAAAAAAAAAATTAGCAATTCTAGGGTTCTTTTCCCCTTCTAATCAACAACACAATTACCTCCTCCATCTTTGAGCAAACTCAGAAAATAATGAAACAAAAATACAAACATAAGAAAAATACTTTTTTCTAAGGATTAACAGATCTTAGAACAAAATCTCTACAACCCCCCCAAAAACACAGAGCTAAACAGAGGATTTTTTTTTTGTTTGAAGACTTACCCAGAGAAGCAATTAATTGCAAGTTACCAGAACCACCAGGCCTCCCACGTCCTCTTTTAGAGGAAGAATAGCCGGAAGAAAGCGGCGGCGGCGTTATAGTAAAACCTGTCGGTGACGCCACTCCACCACAACCAGGTGAAGCAACTGCTCCGCCGCCACCGCCTCCTACTACTATTGCTGCTGCTTTAGCAGCAGCTGCAGCAGCAGCTTTTATATATTGAGGTGTCAAATTCCCATCAGCATCGTACTTTCTTGGCCTCCCTCTCTTCTTTTTCTCACCGCTACCCACAACCCCATTACCCCCAATCACGGCCCCACTACCCACCATCCCTCCTCCTCCTCCACCCTCAGTTGCTCCCACTGCTAGACTTCTCCCCATACTCATATTCATGTTCATATTCATCATTTGGGGCACTATCCCACCACCCCCACTGTTCAAACTCCCATTTGCTGCTGCTGCTGCTGCCGCCGCCACTTGTGGCGGTTGTGGTGGTGAGTCATACTCCGAGTTTACACCGAGTGACCCAGATTCTGTACTCTCTTTGTCTTCCATTTCCATCATTTTTTTTTCCTACAAATAAACCCAAAAACAAAACACAGTACTATAAAGGGGAAAATCAAGAATATAACTTTAAATAGAGTTATAAATTAGAAAAAAAAAATTGTTTTGAAAAGGTTTAGGTGAACAAATGGCGCCAGGAGAAAAAAAGGGGTTTTGAGATTACTACTGGTATTTTGGTTTTGGTTTTGATTTTCAGCAGTAAATTTGTGTTTTTGGAGTTTGTAAAGTTGAGCTTCCCTCCATTAATGGGGGCAATGAAAACAGAAAATAAAGTGAAAGATTAAAAAAAAAATGATATATTTGCCTTTTGTCCCGGACTCTACTACACCAAAAGTGTTTGTTAAATAACGAGTAAAATGACAAAAAAGCCCCTAGGTTTACTTTTTATGTTCCCATATTACCCTTTTATATACACACCTCAGATAAATGCAAAAAGGGTTTAAAATGTCCTTAAATTATGCAAAAAAAAAATAATAATAATATTACCATTTGTCTCGTTAGTATCAAATGGTAAAAATTTACTCGTGTTGGGCGTTTACGCCAAAATAATTTAACTTACCGCGGTTAAGTGAGTTTAATGAAGTGAAAATATGAAATAGTTGACTATAATTAAGCGCTAAAATTTTATATACTAACACATGGTATGCATCAATTAGTTTACGCTAAATATGAGAAAGTTTCTACCATGACTCGCCTATATCACTTTCGACTAACGTATGATGGTTAAAGATTAATTAATATTAATTAACTTATTTAACACCCCAAAAAATTACATATCTAAACACAACTATAAATAATCATATGTCTAATGCAATTTAGAAGAGTGAGGTAAATCGGACTTAATATGATTCAAATACGTGAAGAAAAAAAAATTGACACTAATTTTTAATGGTCGCAAAATTATTTTACTTCACATAGTGAAAGGATAATTTCGACCTTTCAATTGTTAGATAAATGACAAGATTGTGTTTTCATATTTGGAGATTTTATGATTTATTAATTGTTATTATCAAATCTCATTAATTTTCCGTAAATAGGACTATATAGGTAGGACAGGTTTTTAAAGAAAATATTTTATTTATTATCTTATTCACTCATTATTAGAATATTTAAAAATTAAATTTATTTGGGATTTTGATAAGTTTTTAAAAGTTTTGGAATTCTTGTGATATCTTTTTGTATCTTTTTGACTAGTTGTCAATAATTTGTCTAATATTATATCATAAAATTCCGGAAACGTTATAATTTTTTGTGGAAAAAAGAAATATTTGTATTTTCTTTCTCATTTAGAAATACCAAAAAGAAAGAAAGAGAAAAAAAAAACGTATGCTTTTTGTCCCCCCTAAAAAAAAAAAAAAAAAAGCAATCCCTTTAACCATAATGATTCTTTCTATTATACCTTTTTTTTTCTTCCGTTACATAAAAGAATTTTTTGAGATTAGGATGTATTTAAAATTTATTCTAAATAAAATAGATTTAATATAGCGATAATAATATATTCAGTGTAATTACACGAGTCGAATATAGGAGGGTGATATGTATGCAGTTATCTTGTGAAGGTAGAGAGGTTGTTTCAGATAGACGTTTGGTTTAGTGACAAAGTCAAGAAATTTTACTAAATGGGTGTCTAAATATAAAAAAATAAAATAGACACACATAAAAAATAAGAGAAGTCAACATATAGTATATATATATATATAAAACTAAAATAATAATCTAGCTAAACAGTATAATTTTATAATAAAAAGGTGACACGCACACCCTAGCATAAGTTGGCTTCGCCACTGGCTCGGTCTCAAGTGGAATATACCAGCATCAAGTATTTAGAGAAAATATGTTGGTGAAAAAGTCATGTTAAGAATAAAATAGAAAAGAATAATAACAATAATAAATAATATAATAGCTGAAATAAAGAAAATAACGGATAATAAAATATCAAAGAACAAGATAATAAGAAGGCAATAATAATAATAACAACAATAGTAATGAGGAAATTGGACAAAGTTTGACTACCTACTAACCTTCTATCATAATACTCGACCTCCTTGAGCATTCTATCTAACGTCATGTCCTCGATAAGATGCAAATTTAATATTCATCGTAAAAGTTTTAAATGATTTAATTTTCTTATTATCATATTCCAAAAATAATAGAGGAAAAATCTATTTTTTATTTTTTTGGGTGAAGGAATTAAACTTACAACTACTAGTGGATTAAAGGTAGAAGGAAATTAATTGATTAATACCAGTTATTAATAAGGATAAATATACTTTTCAAGTGTTAAAATTAATTTTATAAATAAATAATTATATATTTAAATAAAAATATTGAATATGATAATAAACCGTTTAAAAGATTTAAATCAACTATAATTCATACATTATACATAATAACAAATACAATTCATCTATCATGGCATTTTTTTTATTAACAAGAATTCGATACAATGTGATATCAAGTTGATTTTTCATGTAATACTTAATTATTTTATATTCTTAATCTCATTATAAAATTTAAATTTAAATAAGTATATTGGAGTATATATTTCTAGAAGTTCAACAAATGAAAATAGAAAACGTAAAATAATGGATGGATTTCAATTCATCTTTTTTTATAACACGTGGTGTTCATTTTAATTTGTGTTCATCTCAATTAATTTTACATGATCTCGTTATTTTTCATCAGCACAAATCTCAAGTAATGTTATTCACTAAAACTTAAACATGAAAAAAGATTATAATGTGTTTTTACTTTCGCTTGATTTTGTAAAATCAAAAAATTTATGGTTCTAAATTTATTTTATCAATTACTAGATTATGTCATTTCACTTTTAAGAATATCGGATTTGAGCCTCAGAAATCAACATGAACTAACAGTAAAAGCAATTTTTCTTCGATAATTTATACACAACGCGAATTTAAATTAATCGAATTAATGAAATTTAGAGGTATTTATCAGTTAATTTAATTTTATATATTAATAATTTAATATAATTTTATTGAATTATCGATTTAACCATTAATTAAAATCTAAAAATCGAAAATCAAAACAATTCAATAAAAAAATTTACTAAATCATTTAAAATTAAAGTGAAAAAGAAGAAAGAAAAGAAAATGACAATTGACAGGGACATAAATGACAAAAGAAAAGTAATTAGGGGATAAAAGCGACTTTAAACATTGTTAATCCACAAATTAACCCCAAAAAAAACCGGTGAAAGTATTCAAACCACAAAAGGGCAGTCAACGGATGATGTGCTGTTAAAGCTTCAAGTCCTGCAATAAAATAATGCTTTAATTCAATTATTTATTATTAATCATATGTACTCTTTTTACCGATAGAAAATTAATAGATAAATAAATATGATTTAATATTTTTATTCATTTTAATTATCGTATTATTAGTTATTGTTATTATTACTCATTCCTCCTACCATCTTCTTTAATACCATATTATTTATTAATTGTTACTTGTTTTCTTTTTAATTATTTTTAACATAATTTTTTTGTTATTATATTTGTTTTATATATTTAATTTGTTATATTTTTTAAAAAAATTAAAATTATATTAAAAATAATCTCTCTATTTTTATAAGATCGAATAAGACTGCATATACACTTTTTCGTTTTAAAACAAGGGTATATAATTTATTTATTTTTAAAAAATGTACAAATCCCTAAACAAAGTCCTCTTTGCCCTATTTTAATATAGGATAATTGGAAAAAAAATCAAAATTCGAGAAACATTGGGTTTGCTTATTTCTCACTACACTATGAACTTTATGCATTTTTAAAAATATTTTTAAAAAATAATAAGATATTTTAAATTCAAAGGAAGAAAAAATCTAACCTAATTATGGCCTTCTCAACTGTAAATTTGACTTTTTACCTAATTACTCCTTGCAGGATAAGTTACTTTTCCCATTTTAGGGCTCAATTCACCATAAAATATTATTTCGATATTAACAAGTATTTGGGTGTGTTTTTGAAACGGAGGAAAATAACTTTTATGAATAGTTTTTTAAAAGAATAAGTAAATTTCTTTAAAAAAATATATTTAATATATAAAAAAAAATATTACTATAAAAGTATTTGAATATAACTTGGATAGCTGCGATTAGAGGTGGAGTGGTGGTGGAAGTATGGGCGAGGTATGAGAGCTACGAGGGTAGGAATAAAAATGAGGTGTGTTGGAGAGTAAGGTGACTGAATTAATACGCGGAATGTTACTTGTCGACACAATTTCATTAGGGAAGTTATTTTTCATTTTCAAGGGAGTTATTTTCATAAAAGAAGTATTTTTCAAAATGATTGGTCAAACGAGAATGAAAATTGGAAAACGTCTGAAATATTAAAATTTGAAGATGCAAATAGCAGGTATTGAAGATAAAATGAGAGAAGATTATTTGACATAATTTAAACATGTTCTGCATCAATTTATAACGTAAAATTATGATAAGTGAAGGTGTTAAAAAATATCGGTAAAACAAAAATTACATGGAGGAAGTTGTTGACCTATAAATTCTTGATATAAATATAGTTAAAGGGGAGACATAATAGGAGGAAAAACAAAAAAGATCCATGTATATAATATCTGTTAGTTGAAAATAGGAGAATTTCAAATATGTTTTCTAATTTATTTTTTACTTTTATTTTATATGATAATAATATAAATAAATTTAAATAAAAAAAATTTATGATCGATCTTAACTTATTTAGATTAAGGCATAGTTACTATTATTAACAATAAGAATATATATATAGGTGAAAAGGGAAGGAGATTGTACATTACTCCTTCGTCTCATATTAGTTGTTGTATATTTTCTTATGAGTTAATGTAATTAATTCTTTGAAGTTAAATTAAATTAGTTAATTTAATTTTTTAAAATTAAAATTTTGATATTTAAAAATTACATCAAAAATATTATAAGTTATAATTTATTTTATATTTAATTTGTGAAAAAATTATGTTTTAAAATATTGATCTAAGTTAATTTAATTTGACTCTCTCAAAAAATAAAATATGATAAGTATTTTGAGACGGAAAGAGTACAAGATAAAAAAATTCATAAATAAACCCCTTTAAAAATCGCATTAAATAGTAAAACGGTTCCTTGGTAGGCTTTATTTTAAAGACGTGTTTCGTATGAAAGAAAATAAATTTCTTGGAAATGAGTAAAAGGACTTGTTTCTTATGAGAAGTGGGGGAAAAAAATTCAACAAGTGACATTTCATATATTGATTTTGCCCTCCATATCGTTCAACACACCTCATTTTTCATGTCACTCTCGTTAGCCCCAACCGCCCTACACCCCAACCCCACCCCATCTCCTATAATATATCTAGATATATAAATATTTTTAAATTAACATATTTTATCTTTATATCGAATATTCAAAAAAACAAATAAAATATATTTAAAAAAATACTTATTTTTTAAAAAAATATTTTTCATCGTAGCAAACAATTCTAAAAATAGTGATATTTCTGTGATATTTCTTTCACATTTTTTCATGTGAAACTTGATTAAAACAAATGACAATATTCTCGTGATTTCTTTTTGTGACTGACACTAATATTGTGGATTAATGTAAAGCTTGCATAATTAAATCAATTTATTGATTCAACGACCACTTTAATACAAATCATTAGCTCTAAAATCAACTATTTAAGAAACTTTAAAATATTAGTACAACTAAATTAAGTGTGTTGTTGGAAAATTTTGTCCCATTTTTGAAAAATGTAGGGTGAAATTAGCTTTTTTTTTTCTTTTTGTTTTGAAATAATCATCAGAAAATGGGTATTTTTGGTTTATTTCAATAGTTGGATGATATTTTTGAACTAAAAATATATTGGCGGGGCATTTTTTACTCAAAAATATAATAGGAGGTAAATTTGACCTATTTTGAATAGTTCAGAGGTATTTTTGACCTTCTTCCATTTTAAATAAGCATTTAGACATGCGATTGGAAATCTCAAATGCTCCAAAAAGCATGATTTGTGATCTCAATTTTTTTTTTAAATACAAAACTTGACTAATAAGTTTATATTTTGTAAAAAGACCCGTTATTTTAAATTAAAAAAAAAATCATGCTCGGCATAAAGAGATCATCCGCACTATTTAAAGATAATTAGTTCCTATTATTATTGATTAGAGAAATTTTATAAAATTATGTGTATTTAAAAATTTATAATTGCAAACATTTATTTATAAAAAAAGTATATCGAATCTTGTGCTTTAAAGTATTTTAATATTTTAATTTTAAATTATGATTTACTCATTTAATAAAATTTACTAAACCTAAACAATACTAATAGTAAAATGAATCCTAATACTATTTCTTTTGTAGTTTGCCATACAAAATCACTTTGAAAAGACTAATCAAATACAATATGTTTAATCACTTTTTAATTAAAAATATAATTTTCAATTGGTTCCACGCAGACTCCGAAAGAAAAAAGCTCAATAATTATCAAAAATAAAATCTCGCACTTCATTAAGATAACTCGTAAAACAAAATTATCTTTACAGCCGATTAAAATATACTAATATTATATTATCCATCTATATAAATTTTAATTGTAGTATTTATTTTTTTCTTACTTAAAAGCTAAACATATTAAAACTAAATGAATTTCATTAATCAAAATTATAATACTTCTATCGAGATTGCTTTAAGATGATGAGTCCCTTTGCACCCCCTTTATGTAAATCTTTTATTTTACTTTTCTTAAATCAGATGGAAAAATTATAATAAAATAAATATAAAAAAATTTTAAAAAAAAACTATTTATGCACACAACCTAAAGAAAAAGGGAAGGATAATATTTTTTTGATTTCCAATAATTGATAAATTGTAATTTTAATCTTTATAATATTTGACTATACACGTTTAGTTTTCAATTAACCAAAACGTGTAGCTTTAGTTCTTTTATGTCAAAAATATATTATATTTAATGCTCGTTTCGTCATGCAAGATGAAATCATGATATATCATATGAGATGGAGTTGAAGTTTTGTTTGGACGTCAAATTTGAAATTCTTAAGATATATTTTTTTCATATAAATATAAAAACTCCATAAGTTAGTGAAAACTATCAAAAAAAATTCAATTCTTATATAATCTTATTAAATACGTAAAGTTCATAATAAAGTATAACACACTATCACAAAGTCATTCTTTAAAAAAAAATACAACATTTATTGATTGAACTTTAGTTTAATAAAAAAATTGAACATGAATTGTAATATATTACTCTCTAATATAATCCTTCCACGTAGTACGAACAATTTTCTCACGTTGAGCATACTTTTCTTGATTAGATAACTGAGAAGACAAATCAACATTGTTACTTTGAGCTATTTGTTGGTATATATAAAATTGTGATTTTTTTTAAACATAAATTTGTGGGTTAAATTTTGTATTTAAAAAAGTCCATCTCATGATTTGAAATTTCAAATCAAGATTTTTTAAGAATTTAAAAAAATTTTATCACATGATTTCAGATCATAAGATGAAATCGTATGTGCAAATATTAACTTTAATATATAAATTTAAATTATAAGATGAAATTGCATGTCGAAAGGTCTGAAATAACCGTACAGAGTCATCATAACACATTAATAATGAATTGTTTAGTAATTAATATTTCCTCTAGTTCAATATAAATGAACCATCGACAGTTTCTTTATGGTCCAAAATAAATAAATTGTTCAAAGTTTAAAAATGTATTAACTTTTTCTTTTAGAAATATCTTTTTTCTTAATGGAATTTTCAACTACTTTTAAAGTCCAAATGATGACTTTACTTTACTTTTAAGAAGAGTTTGGGAAGAATCAAAAGAATAATACTGATAAATTATCCTTTAATTAATATCTTTAAATATTTTTCTTGAGAAGTATGTCATATTCAACAATTCACTTATATTAAAATTGAGAAAGTAATTTTTTTAATTTAATATTTTTATAATAAAATCTGATTAATTCGAATCACACTGATTAAATTTTATTTTAAAATAATACCTCTATTAAGAATTTTTTTATACAGAACTTGAAATCGAAATCTCTGATTAAGAGAATATAAAAAATAATTCATTTATAAAGAGTTAAAATATGTTTTATCATCAATTATAAGGATTGAAATAGAAATTTTATTAATATTCGAGGGACTAAAAGTGTTAAATCTCCCAAAAAAGGAAAAGACAAAACAAGGAGGGGTGAGAAAGTTTGGGAAGTGAAAATAGAAATTAATTATTTTATACATAGAGGAAAGGAAAAGTAAATATGAAAAGAAGCAGATTCCCTAGTGATAAGCATGGTGGAAAATATCTCTTTTAATTTTACCGAATTTAATTATTTTATTTTATTTATTATTTAATTAAATCTTGATGTGACAACTAAATATAATTAACTATTAAAATACAAAAGAGAAAATTTAAATTTGAAAAAATTAATTTAGAGTTCCAACATATGTCTTGGTAAAGCAGTAGGTCATCTGCATGCATCCAAATAAAAATAATAATAAATAATAATACTCCATTAATTATTCAATAGTTCCAACAACAAATTAATTATTACTAAAAGAAATTTAAAAATAGATTTATTTATCTTTAGAAGGAAGAAAGTCCAAGTATTGTATAGACAAATATTAAATAAATTAATAATAATGCTTTTGAGTTGTCAATCTTTGAGAGGGTAGGGGACCACTTGACCAGGTAAAATAATTTTATGGGCTGTTATCCAATTTCCAATTTAATACATCAAAATTAATACCGCTACGACAATAATAATATATTCAGTGTACTTTCGTAAATGAGTTTGAGAAAGTTAGTATGTATGCAAACCTTATCTTTTGAGAGGTAAAGAGATATTATTTTCGATATGCTCTCAGCTCAAGGCAAAGTAATTCAAAATAATTCAAGAAAAAAATAATTAATGGAAGTAAAGAAGACATAATCAAATTCTAAAGAAAGCATGACAAAACATTTTGAAAATGGAATAATAACTATATTGAAATAATATAATAATTGAAATACAAGAAATAATAAATATTAACAGTAATCGAAGAACAAAAAACGTGAGCAGAGCTAAGGTTTTGAGTGCAGATTCTTGGGAATTCAGTAACTTCTGCGAAAATTCAGTATTTATATTCAGAAATCTATTAAATATATAAAAGTATATGTTAGAAATCTACTAACAAAGTAGGCTTTTGGTCTAGTGACAAGAATGGAACCCACAAAGGAGGCTCCGACAAGAAACTACAAAACTAATATTATCACTACTAGTATGAAAATATAACCGAGACAACACTCAATTATATACTAACCTTCTATTCTAATTCGTGTTCTCTATAACTTCCTATCTAAAGTTATTTTCTCGGTATGTTGAAGCTGAAGCTATGTCAATCTCTCCTATTACTTCTTTGGTCTAACTCTATCTATCCCAAAATCATTCATAATCACCATCTCACACCTCCGCAGTAGGACATCCGTGCATCTCCTCTTCACATACCCAAATAATTCAGTCTTACTTTTCACATCTTATCTTCCAACAAAACTACTCTCATTTTATCCCGAATATCTTCATTTCTATTTTTATTATAAAAATAATTCAACTATGCTAATATATCATAACATAAAAAAGTCAAATCATCATAAAAACATTTGAAATAACTAAATAAGTATATCTTTGTTAGTAATTAGTAATCCATATTACATAATATTTACATCGTGCCCCTTGAAAAATTAAAATTTTTTATCTCTTCAACCCAACTTGATACCCTATATCTTTCACATGTAATGCTTAAGTGTCTTTTTCCAATAGGTTAATTATAAATTTTTTTTTTTTTTCTTAAGTGGTGCCACACGTAGATATAAGTAAGTTGTTGAAATAGGAATTTACTTTTGTTTTCGAACCAAATTAAATATTTAATTTTTTTGTGATAAATAAGCATTTTAAAGTTATTTTTCTATTTTTTGTTTGATAAAATAAAATAAATTTTAAACATTTAAAAAAAAAAACAATTTTTATTTTCTTTACAAGGGATTGAAAGGATTTCCACTATCAAACAATATAAGATCTAATTATAGATAATATAAAATATAAATTGATAAATAGACATCTAATTTTTAAATTTAATTTTCTTTTTGTTCTTAAGCATGAAATAAAAAAGCTGCAATGTGATAATTAAAGGCTATAATTTCAGAATCTAAAAACACTTTATTGCTCCCCTCCCATGTGATTTGATTCTTTAATATTCACACCCCAAGAACTTATTATTTGATTAATTAATTAATTAATTTATTTATTTATTTATTTACACAAATCGAAGAAAGCTTCTAATTTTATATTTGAAAAAAAAAATTCATGAATATCTTGAACTCAAAGTTTGTGCTTTCTCACGTTTAGTCAAATCTTACCAACAAAGAAAAGTGTGCACCTAATAATAATATAATAAAATAATATAAACTTTTATTTAATATTTGTGTATTTTGGCATTTAAGAGATTTAGGATTGAAAGAGATAAGATCAAGAGTTAATCATTTCTTGAATTAATTTTTTTTAAAAATAAATGGTCATACATTGAATTTTTAAAATATTATGTACTTCCTTACAAGGCAATTTCTAATCATGATATTAAGGGTAATTATCAATTTAAAAGATAAGGACAAGAGTGGTTAATTTGTTAATCTTATGAGTTATTATTATTATTATTATTAATAATATTTTTTAAAGATAAGGATAAGAGTAATTAATTTTGTTAATCTTTGTGGTTAAGCATTAAAAGATATAATAGTATTACTTTTTTTTTCCCGACTGTTTCATTTACTTTTCTTACTTTATATATTTATTTTGGAATAAAAGGGACTCATTTCTTGTTAACTACATATTATGTGATAATGTTTTTATTTTATTTTCATACACCTCTTGAAAAGTTATTGTTGTAATCTAATTCTAATGAAAATATTATTTTTTAAATTTGGCGAATAAGGTCTTATGCATCTTTAAGTCTAGTCAGTTTGACTGAAGTTATTATAGTCATATATTGCTGAATTCAGTTACTTTTACTTGAATTTTAAACATCTATGACTGAAGTTTAATAATTTTTTACTTGAACTCCAGTTATATGTGATTCAATTCAGTTTGTTTCCCCGAATTTTAGGTATTTTACCCGAAGTTCATGCACATGTGACTGAAGTTCAGCCATTTTAATCTGAACTTCAGACAGAAATTGCCTGAACTTCCAGCCATATGGTATTTCAAACATTTTATCTGAAGTTAGACTCTGTCCTAATGATACTGTATATCTGAAGTTATTACGAAGTAGTCAGACATGCAATTTTTTTTAAAAAAAAACTAGGTACAAATTAAATAGCGGTACCATGAGATTTTTACTATGTTGGGCTTGAAGGTTCTTTGCAGGTTTCTGTTGGACCCTCTTAAGAAATGGGCTCCCAAATCTTACAAAAGTGACCCAGTGGACTAGGGTGAGTGAGTGGGCCTAGGTTTATAATGGATCAACAGTTTTTGTTTTGTTTGTCAAAGTCCATGAAGAGATTTATTATGGATCAATTATTCAATAGTACAAGTTATTTCCAGTACAGAGTAACTAAAAAGCCCACTTTCTTACGATTATGAGACTTATTTGAATACAAATTCAATCTTAAAAATACATCCTTTATACCGAGCTGTGATTTAAGGGCCTTAAAACATCTTTCTATTCCATACATATTTGTTTCCCGAGCTGTTTAGCATTTACAAAAAAGAGGGTGGACGGAGGGGAGAGGTCAAGTATAACACGTCGTCTCTCGTACAATACTTTATACTATTATAACGACACCGCGATGCTTTTATTCTTATTATATAATTATTGCATGATGGTACGGGATCACCCGGTATCCTATTTGCATGTAGCAAACTAACAAGGCCTCATAAGTAGAACAATTGAAGTTTGGGCTTCTTAAATTGTTATAGAAATGAGCCCACAAGAAAATTACAGTTAGACAGACAAATATATGGGCCTATACAGTCATGTTCTTGTTAAAGGCCCAATATATTTGTCTTTCAAGAACAATATATATATATATATATATAAACAGAGTTAAAATTATGCAAATATTATCATGTAAATAATTTATAAAAATTTAGTAAAATATATATATAAAGGCATATATTAACACGAAATATACTATATATGATATAATTATTTAATATCAGAGAAAAGACAATTAATAAATTAAAATTAATGCAAATTATACACACACACACATGTAATTTAAAATAATTTTGCAAGAATTATGATAATTAATTATTTTTAAAATATGAATGCAAGCTGTAAGTATATTTGCCGGTTAATTTGGTTTGAGTTTATTTAGTTTAGTGGTTCGGGTTCGAATTTAAAGAAAAAAATGAGTAATTTAATTGAAATCGAATATTTTAAGTTAATTTGGGGGCATTTCATCCGATTGATGAATAATTTTATTTACTTTATTAACGACGGAAATATATCTAACCTTATTATATAATTAGGGATGAAATTAACTAATAAATAAAAATAAAAAAATATTTTTAACCTTTTTCCAATTTTTTTTTAAAAACAAACAAACAACCAAACAACCAATACTACTGATAAAAATTAGAAATTGACAGCCAACTACTACAATGAATTGTGCATATACATAAAGGGAAAAAATTATAATACCACTATAAAGAAAATAAGTAGTATAAAGACATCTCATTTTAACAAATAAAGAACGATGACTATATAATTTTTTCTTTTATTTTACTCGTTACGCGTTAGATATAAGTTATTATTTTTGAACATGAAATCATATATCTTTTCTTGCATGACTGTTTAAAAATTTATTTTTCTATATTAATAATAATTAAATTTATAATTATATTTTAATACATTATATTACTTATGATAATTTTAAGTCATCTCAGGTTTCAATCGAAAGATATAATAGTTTTCAAATTAAGTAGTAGGATAAATGTTTAATCGAATTTATCCACATATAAATTTTTGCTCAAGTCCTTACAATTAAGAGCGTAACCCCATTTTTCCTTGGTTGGGAGAAATCATTAGTAAAAGAGTATTTTTGAGCCATTTGGATAGTTGGAGCATATTTTTGCGCCAAAACATAACGAAGCGTAAAATTAGCCTATTTTGAATAATTCAAAGATATATTTAAACGTTTTTCCTTTTTTTTTTCATAAGCTTTTAAAATACCATCTCTTTCACTCATCATTACTCTTTCTATTTCAATTTCCCCCCCTTTTATTTAAGAATTTTGAAGAATTTTAAGTAAATAGCGATAAATATGTGCAATAATTTTTCGATCACAATTTATTTAATAAATAAAAAAAAATGATTATAAATACTAATTTTTCTTTCCTATACCATGTATTATTAAGTGCGGTCTTTAATTATCTTTTTTATACTCTCACATAAATAAAATAAATAGGAGTACATATAAATCAATCTATATATTATTTCATTAACAGTGAAAGATAGAATAACTAATTTATACATAACTAATTCATAAATAATAATTTTAATCAGCAACCAAACGAATCTTTAAAATCAGAGAATCTTAAATATCCGATCGATTAATTATTTAAATTATATTTGAATTTTGAAAGGGAATTTAAAGATATATGATTTTAGATAGAACTTTAATAGAGTTGGCAAAGTATGAATTTTTCAACCAATAATTTCTTAGAAAGGAAAATGACTTTTGTTTTGTCCTTTCAAGAAGATTGAGACTTGTATGACTGGGTAACTCGTTGAATTTCGATATATTAATTTCTTATTTGGTATTCAATACTCAATATAAATACTATGAAGTAATTCGAGTAATTCAGATTTGTCAATCATAGAATTAATAATTATATTGCATCATATTTCTCAACTTTGGATTTATGTTTAGGTTTTTCGCTCGATATCCAATATTTATATTTGAGCGCAATCAAAATTTAGATTCGCGCTAAAAAGTATCTTATTGGAAGGTAAAGCTTTCCTTAATAAATTAGATAAGGCCAAAAAATCTCATATTGAGGAGTAAAAATGCTCCCTAACAAAGATAATTCTATTTCTTCTTTTGAATAAACGAATATTGCGACCAAAAATGGGAGAAAGAGCAATAGAATTCATAAACGAGATGAATTATCACTAAAGAGTCTGATAAAATGAATGAGATCTTTCCGCTTTTAATTCGAGGTTTAAAATTCAAATTCCGAGCATGAGAAAACCTCGGGTAGAAAACATTTCTCTCTTTATGGGTAGAGATAGTAGTGGGGGTTATGAACAAGTTATGATTTCGATCTAGTAATATTTGATTACGCATGTTTAACTTTTAATTAATTGATATGTGAGTTTTTTGATTCCTGTACTTGTGAATCTTGATAACTCTAACAAATTATTAAGTGCTACATTATTTAATGATCTATATATTATATTAAATTTGTATTATTACTTTATATTTTAGAATAATAATTTAAAAATAAATTTAAATATCACATTTTTATATAAAGGTATCAAAAGAAGTATTTTAATTAATTAAAAATTAAATATCCTTAACCAAATATTATAAGAACCAAATTAAGAAGCTACCAATAATTTTGGACCAAAAGGTCCAATATTCCCTTACGATTATATTTGATTTCCTTCAATCTATTTAGTTCATATTGAACTTATTAGCCATAACTTATCGATCTGAAATGCGATGGGATAGTTTGAGAATTCTACATCTTTAATTAGAAGTCTTGAATTAGAATTTTTGAGAATGAAAAAGTTTCTATTGAAAACGTCTCTTAGAATTGAGCCGTTCGATACTCGAATTTGAAACCGGTATAACCAATACCGAATAAAAAAATCATTTATAATTAATTTAATCAAGAAAATTTTATAATTGAACATACTTTTTTAATATAATTATTTATATTTCCTTTTTTCATTCAACAAGAAATTATTCCAAGGACCACATTATTGGCCACCATTCCAAATACACACCTAAACTAAATGGAATGTGATATGCAGAAGATTAGGACGGCTGACCTAATGTGGCTAGTTCTGCAAAGTATTCTCTGACTTCTCTATCGATCTGGATTGTGATGGGATGATTTAAAAATTCTCTACCGTTAATTAAAGGTCTTAAATTAGAGTCTAAAACAAAGTTCTATTGAAAATGTCTCCTCACAATTGGGCCTCGCAATACCTGAATCGAATTTAATCAAATTCAATGCGGATATCAAATAAAAATAATAAAAAAGTATTTTATTATTGATTTAACCAAAAAGACTATGTAATTGATACATACATATATATATATATATATATATATATATATATATATATATATATATTGTATTTCCTTTTTCATTCAAGAAGAAATTATTGGAAGGACCACATAATTGGCCACCATTCCAAATACATTCACCTAAACTAAATGGAATGTGATAATGCAGAATCTTAGATTAGGACGGCTGACCTAATGTGGCTACTTCTGCAAAGTGTTGTGTTCTCCTTAATATTATTTATTTGTAACAAATAATTAGGCCATTAGCTAGTTTATTCAACTAATTAAACAAGCACACTTCAAAGGGGTTGTATTAGATCAGATACTTATCCATAATCAGAGATTTTGAGTTTGAGTTATGAGTTTTTTTTTTTTTGGTCGGAACCGTCTTCTCCTTTAATGCTCTTAGGAGGTGAATTAAGACTAGTTTAGAACTTCAATGCTGATATCTGACACCAGTGAGAAACAAAAATAAATAAATAAAAACTAGCAAATAAGCGGCTATCATAATCGTAAAGTGGTTATTTATTATCAATTTTATTCTTTCTATTTAAACGCATAATTAATAATTTATAGAATCAATTTTACCACTTCTTATTTGATATTTATCAGTTATTTTTAATAGGATAATAGGAATGAGCTCTTAATTACATACAAAGATTATTATAGAAAGAAACTATGATGTCATTTTATGATGTTACGAGGTAACTTTGAGTTGCGGTGGAATAATAAAATCTCTCTATTTTTTTGAGACTTTTAAAAATAGAAAAAATACGTTAGAAAGCGTCGACCCCGTGAATGAATCCCACAATGAACACACTTTCTGTAAGGGGACAATATTTCATGGACCGTATACTTGTTTTGACTTGTATCTTATTATTCAATTATGATGTTTGTCTAACTCATGATCGAAATATTTCTAAGTATATATTATCGAAGAAGCAATGTTTCATATTTCATTCAGAATTACTTGCTATTTTATACTTCTTTTTCGTCCAAAATATTTGTTACGTTTCGATTTTTGAAAATTAATTTGATTAATTTTTTATGTTAAATTTAATTATTAATTTAATATTTTAAAATTAAAATTTAGATATTTAAAAATTATACGAAGAGTATTATAAGTTACAATTTTTCTTATATCGACGTTATGAAAAAATTACTCCTCTTTTACCCACAACGGTTGATTGAGTTAGTTGGGTGAGTGATATTCCACGTGGGAGACCTGAGATTAATTTCCCTTACCAGCAGTCTTCTCAGTCAGAGCTCATCTCACCAGTCTTGTCTGGTGTGTTTATATTTTTCTGTGTAATTTGCGAGCTATAACACAAAGATGGATTTACCCAGTGCGCACCCGAAGAATAGTGACTACAAATTTCAGACATATAGTTGAACTCTCGAAAAATAAAATATGACAAGTATTTTAGAACAAAGTGAATATATTATTATTATTATGGTGCCACAAGAGCTCACTATCCAATTGATTATGTAGTTTTTACTTTCCTTGCATTTTGATAGGGAATATGTAAGAAAATTATATGTAAAACTATTGTATTGTTTTAAATGAAAGTGGGCTAGGGGAATGTCTAATTAATTAAGAAAATTAAATTAGAAGAGTTTTGTGTTGGACAAATCAATGATTAAAGGACATGACATATCTTGATGTCTTCTTAATAGACACATAATCTTCACATATTTGATCAAAATTAATAACAAAACTATAGAATAAAACATAACTAATCTCAATGAGAACTTGAAAAAGACACATTACAAGAACAAAAAAAACAACTAGCACATCATCACAATCAATAACAATGAGAATATATATATATATATATATTTAGACATATCATATGCCTAGTATCTCTGAAATTACAATGAAAGATTTGGGGTCAAAAAGCCCATAGATTTCTATTTGGGTTGGGGGTGGGGTTGGTTTAAAATATGACACTTATCAAAGATGATTTGAATTCAAGATTTTTAATTAAGAATAAAAATACAGAGGATACTTATCGATTACCATCACATAATAATCTTCGATGATTCACTTTAAAATTCAAGTAATTCAAATCCATACACTAAAGTCCCACTTTAAGGATAAAACGATTCATATCAAACACAGCTGCATCCTCACCCTCATAGGTCAAATATGAGACTTCTCTGTTAACAACAAAGGGGTACTTAACTACTTGCCAGTTATATACCATTGCATAATATATAGCCTTTGATGATTAACTTAATCTTTTTTTTTTTAATTTCATGTTCAATATTTATTTTGAGACTCGATTAATCTGAATTTGTATCGTAAAATCTCATTTTTTTTTGTAAAGCACATTTTATTAAGATAACTTCATTTTCAAAATTCGAACCCAATCCTATTGATAACCTTTGCTGGTTAGTTTAATTCTTAAGTATTAAAAAAAAAAAGGACAACCCGATGCACTAAGCTTTGACTATGCGAGGAAGGACCGAATCATAAAGGTCTATTGTACGCAGTCTTATCCTATATTTCATACAAAATATTATTTTCACAACTCGAACTCTGTAATCTCCTAATCACGAAATATCAACTTTAGTAATCAAGCCACAACTCAAACTCATAATTTTTTTTAACACGTGACATCAACTTTACCAATTACGCCAAATTTCATTCTTCAATTCTTCAATATTACTATCACAAAAAATCCCACAAGGATATGCTCCATTAAATTCCCCTAAGAGACAGCCAAAAACAAGAAAATTTACAGCAGCATCTCGTAAAAGTGAATATATCAAAAAAGAATAAAATATAATATAAATCCAAATTATATTACTTTGGTTCTTACGGCGCACTTTAGCTTAGTCCCCTTTTTATTAGCCCCCTACTCATAACTCTTTAGTTGTAAAGTAGCACCACTCTTAAGTCCTTCCTATTTTGCGCTGTTTGTGCGTACGTTATAAACCTTCACCCCACCTCTGTTCTCTCTCATTCTCTATCAAAGAATCAAATGTTTCTTCAGATTTTTCAGTTCCCTTCTCATTTTCCCAACAAAGGGTGAGTTTAATTTTCTTTTCTTGGGAGTTTTTTGTTGTTTTTTAGCTGCATTTTTGTTGTAAAGATTTGTTCTTTTTTCCTTTTGTTTTTTTTGCTGTTCATATTCTTTTAGATGGTGAAGATGATTTAAGTGAAGAAAACGTCTGAAAATGGAATCTTTATGTGTTTTTTTCTTTGGGGGCTACGGTCAATCTTCAGCTTGTCGCAAAGAATTTACTTATTTGTTCATTTTTATTTTATTTGAAGAAGATGGGTCAAGTTTGAATATTGATTTTCCAAAAGCATTTTTGATGGGTTTTTAATGTTTGTTTTTGTTAAAATTACGGCTCATAATCAGTCTCCTCAGAACACCTTTTGTATTCTACAGATACCCTTGAGATATATTTTGGAATTTTCATGGATTTGTGTTGTTAATTTTGGAAAAAAGGGTTCTGCATATTCTTTGTTTCTTGAGGTTGTGAGCTTAATGAAATCTGCAAATTGCTGCTATATTGTGAGCTTAACTAAATTGTGGGGTTTGTTTTGTTGTTAAATTTCTGAGTTATTTTCTATTTGGGTTTTGTGTTCTTGTTCTTTTCATTTATTCTGTAACCTGAATGGAATTGAATAGCCAGAATTAGGCAAAGCCTTGTGCTTTTTTCGAGTTTCTGTAGATAACTGGTGGAAAATGTGTTAGTGGAAGTACTTGTTTTTATTGGACTTTTGTTATTTGTCTTGATAAAATTTTTATCTTTAAGGATTTGGAACAATTAGATCAAAAAGAGAAAAAGAAGATAGAGATTTCAACCATTAGTTGGAATCATATTGTTTTAATAGTGGTAGGAAACCAGAAAGAGAGAAGAATATTTGTTATTCTTCTTTTCCTTTCTGAATATAAATTGCTAAAGTTGTTGTGAGTTTTTCTTAAAATTCAGAGTACGGTAGTTTGCTTTTATTAGATTAGAGTAATAAGATGAGCTTTATTAGTTGGATCATCCTAGCGAATACACACTAGGGTGGTTTAAGAATTGTTGTTTCAAAGTAGTTGTCCGGTCATTGTCATGGTGGTTAATGTTCTCTCTTCTTTTTCCATCAGGTAGGTGGGGATTGTGAGATTATAATCTAATCTAGTTCCGTATTTGTACTGGGGCATGATGGGAGTTGAAACTGTGACGGAGTCATTTTTCAATTTGTGGAGAACTTCGCGGAAGAGCTCTGCTTCGGAGCCTGAGAGGAAGAATATGATAGGAATTCTTGCATTTGAAATTGCAACTTTGATGTCTAAGGTGGTCAACTTGTGGCAGTGTCTAAGTGAAAGGCGAATTGACAAGTTGAGAGAAGAAATCTCGAGTTCACTTGGCATTCAGAAGCTTGTTGCTGAAGATGAAGAATATCTTATGGATCTTGCTATTGCAGAGATAATTGACAATTTGGGATGTCTGACGAAATCATTGGCTACACTTGGTAAGAGGTGTGCTGATCCAGTTTATCACAATCTTGAACGAATTTTTGAAGATCCAGTCGAAATTGAACTCAATGGGTGTGCATGGAGATATAGGCTTAAGAAAATGGAGCGCAAGGTTAAGAAAATGGAGAGATTTGTTGCAGCCACAACTCAATTGTATCAGGAGCTCGAAGTGCTTGCCGAGCTTGAGCAAACCTTGAGGCGGATGCAGGCTGGTGCTAGTTCGGGTCAGATGAAGTTGCTTGAGTTTAGGCAAAAGGTTATATGGCAAAGGGAGGAAGTGAAGAATCTGAAAGAAATGTCTCCTTGGGTTAGAACATATGACTATACTGTTCGGCTCTTGCTTCGATCTATTTTCACAATAATCATGAGGATTAAGTACCTATTTGGCACAAATCAGACAGGAGTTGCTGGAGGAAGCAACCATTTTGATGGCATTGATAATGGTTATCTTGATCGTAGTCGGTCCATCTCTGCTCTTACTCTGTCCTCTGTTTATCCATCTGAAAATAACACGTCTGAATCTTATTTAGGTTCTCTAGGCAGGTCATTTTCAAGCCTCGGGTTAAGTGGAAATAAAGATAGGCCAGCTAATAGAAAATCTCTTGCTCGGCAGTCATCTGTCTTTTGCGGAAAGCCACCACAATTGAGATCCAGGCGGTTTGCCAACGTCGGACCTTTTAAAGGATGCATAAATAGTGGCTCTGATTCGCCTGTTCTTGAGAGTTGCATGCCTTCCAACAGCGACCTCTCAAAGTCGGATGACAGTTTCCAAAAAGATACTGACAAGTTTGTAGACACGAATCCTGTTCCTGCCTCCTCCAACGGCGTAATTATGACTAAAGCTTCTCTTTTCAATTTCAAGCGCAAGCTGTTAATCACTCCTCAAGATACTCTTGGACATGCCGCTTTGACACTCAAGTACGCGAACATAATCATACTTATAGAGAAACTGTCCTCAGCACCACACTTGATCAGTCTTGATGCAAGAGATGATCTATACAATATGTTGCCTGCTAGCATCAGAAACTCTCTGAGGTTGAGGTTAAAGGTATTCGCCAAATCATTGACTTCATCTGTTTACGATGCTGCTCTTGCATCAGAGTGGAGTTTGGCACTCGGAAGGATATTGGAATGGTTGTCTCCACTCGCTCATAACACGATAAGGTGGCATTCCGAACGGAACTTTGAGAAACAACGAGTGGTCTATGGGGCTAACGCGCTTCTTGTGCAGACCCTCTACTTTGCAAACCAAGCCAGAACTGAAGCAGCAGTCATTGAACTTCTCATGGGTCTAAATTACCTTTCAAGATTCGATAGAGAAGTCAGCTCAAAACCGTTCATGGAGTCATCTTGCGGTAGAGCTAGCAGTGAGTATTTTCTCCTCAAGGATAGTAACCCCAACGCGTACCACATGTATCATGATTAATACACCTAAAATGACTAATCAGAATCACTTAAAAGATGAGTTTGTTGTTTGGTTGATTTGAGTTTGTAGTGAGGTTTGTATATTCTTTGTTTCTTCCTGCTGCTTTTAAGGTTCCATCTGATAACCCAAACTGTTCATTCCAATGTTGACATAAAAACTTCTGCTCTTACTATTGATTTATATATATACACACACTCCACAACTTTTGTTATTTGAAAAATTAATGGATGTTTTTAGCCACTTTGTGTAAGTGAACATTGCTTTGTCAATCAGATTGAGTACTGATACTACTGGTGTTGCAACTTCCTGTAGTGAAACAAAGCCACCAAAATCAAGAACACAATTCCCAAGATTTACCTTATTTGTGTCACTAGTCAGCAACCAACCACATATCCGGTGTAATTCCATGCGTGGGGTTTGAAAACGGTGACATGTATGTAAATCTTACATTTATCTTGTGAAGGTAGAGAGACCGTCTCTCGAGAGACCCTCAATTCAAGTAAAGCATATTGAGGCAGTAGCACTAATAGTACAATACATGCTTCGCAAACACGAATGCGTAAATTCACAGTCTATGATTTTGCCCGACTTACATAAAGATTTTTCCAATGTTCCAGAGAAGATCGTTTTGTTTCTTTCTTCTCAGAAATCTTTCATCGAATTTCTTCATACAAGAAAAAAGAAAAAAGAATTTTTACCTTTGAACATGAGAAGTTCCTTAAAGTTTTATATGTTCAACCTAGTAACTTTCGATTCGAACTATAAAATATGTATTAGAGAAATATATATAATAAAACCAAATTTCATAATATATATATATATATATATGGACAAACAAGAATGAATCAAGGAAATAGAAAAAGAACATTTTAAGGGCAAAAAAGCAAGACAAAGTTGGACAACAAAACATTTTTCCAGGCTGTTGGAGCATTATTTCTTGCACACTCTCCGTCTATTTTTATTTGTTTACTATATTAAAAATAAATATTTATTTTAAAAAATGACAACAACAATAATAATAATAATTTAGTGTAATCTCATAAAATAAAATTTTAAAAAGGTAAAATATATATAATTTATCATTTAATTTTTAATTTATCCTTACTATTAACTATAATTTTATTTATTACTCTTTAAAAAACATGCTAAATTAATATCGAACAAATAAAGACGAAAGGAAAAAGTATTACATTATTTTTTTTAAAAAAAAGTTCTTGGTCATTAGTGGGTCAGTAATGTGTAATAAGTAGTACATTTTTAGTGGAAGAAATTTTTTAGTTAATTAGAAATGATAACCTTGTGCTTAGTGATTTTTGAACTTAAGGGATGTGATGTTGACCCAAAAAAATGTGGTGTAATAAGTTTTTATTATGCGCGGAGTTTGAGAAATATTTTGAATTATAAAAATTTATTTTATGCAGTTTAATTTTATATTTTTGAAAGACATTTTAAAAGTTTATTTCAAATGAATATCAAACTTTAAAAGTTCGTTTTAAATAATTAGATCAAACTTCACATATCTTTTGACAAAATTAATTGGCTAGAAAGTAACTTGGGTTTTTTTCATAACAATCCTTAAACCTAACACGTCCTAATCATGAATTAATTAGTTTAATATTAATTATTAATTCATCAGCACCTTTTTTTTAATACGAATTTAAAGGCTTAAGATTGATAAATACAAGCAAGTTTATACCGACAAAGTTTTGAATCAACAAAATGTACTAGAAGGAAAAAAAAAATTTCATTTAGTGTTTGATGTTTATATTAGGGTCCGATTAAATTTGAATTCGCGCATTATTTATTTTCGAAGGCACCATTTCCAATAAAACTTTCTCATTCAAAAATACTCAAATCCAAAATTTCTATTTAAGGATAAAGAAATTTCTACTATTCCGACCCAATCTACAATAATATTGATACTTTTCTTTTTTTAGAATATTGGAGCCACAACTTTTGGAATGAAATTAACAATCAACCAAAAACAAGGGGCAAAACGTCGATCACCTAAGGAAGGCAATTTCTTTACTTAATTTCACACTTTCTTTTTTTCTTTTTTCAATTTCTTACTCGACATTCAATATTCACATTAAAGTTCGATTTAAAATCACAAATAATTACTATAAAAAAGTGAATTTTAAATTTAAAATTTTAATACTTTTGAGTTGGTGAATTTTAAACCTAATAATTCACACGTACTCTTAAATGCATTTCTCAAAACTATAAATTTTATTGAACATGTAACTCAAATTGTACATTCACTTCTGACAAAGGCCGAATCATTCTAAAAGTTACTAAGTTCTTGATAAAACGTAATAACTTTGATTCAAATTATATATTTGTATTAAAAAATTATTTGGTATATATCATCAAGAATATAATTAAAATTCATAAATATTAAAAATACTCTGCCATTGAACATCCTAATTATACTTTATTCATTATTTTACTTCTACGTTATTTCAAAACATTTTTTCTTTTATGCCAAAAGGATATTAAAAAAAAGTTTTTAATTTAAAATTTTGACCAAATATGTTATACTAGATATTCATATAATCATGTGAACATTGACAAAAAAATTATGTACTCTCAATATTTTTATCAAATTACATTAATTTAATATAATTAAATTATAAATATATAAATAATAAATATAATTAAGTTACAATATAATAAAATATTGAATGGGAATATATTTTTATCATCTGAACTAAATCTGTTAACAAAAGCCCAACCGTCAAATCCAATCTGAGATCCGAACCAAATAGATAGAAACTAACTGAGAAGTGAGAGTTACGTAGCCGATTTCGCCGGCCCCGGAGAGCAGATTCACCGGCGAATCAAATTCCCGTTGCTGTTAAGGTAGCACTTTTGAATCTCTCCAAAAAAAAAGTTTTTACATTTCTTAATTCCTGGTTAAACTTCCAATAAGTTTAGTTGCTTTGTTTCCAATTAACACCTTAGAACTAGGCGATGTTATCTTAGTAGGGACTAGGGAGGGTTGCAGTATGTTGATGAGTAGTCTAACCTGAGGCGTATTTGGGATTTGAACTTTGTGGGTTCGAGTTAGTCAATGTTATCTTGGCGTAAAATTGGGAGGGTTGCAGTAGGTTGATGAGTAGTCTAACTAGAGGCCTATTCAGGATTTGAACTTTATGGATTCGAGATCAATTATTTGTACTTATTTAGTGAAATTTTTAACACATATACAGAGTATGAGCCAAAGCTATTGGGTTCATGGATTTGGATGAACCTGTAAGTAACAGCCCTAGAGTCTAGTGATAGTCTAACTATTATGAATTCTTTGAATACATAGAGCGGAACATGTAGTGACCGAGCCAGTTTACACGTAGGCGGATTCAAGATTTGAGCTTTTCTGGTTCGAGTTTGGAATTCTTTCCTAATTCATTTGCTTTACCGATTAAGGAATCATTTATTTGTTCTTACTTAGTGAATCTTTTAACACATATGTGGAGTCCGAGCAAATGTTATTGGATTCATGGGTTCGGATGAAGTTGTCACTTACAGCCCGAGTCTAATGATAATCTAATTATGATGAATTCTTTGAATTTTTAGAGGTCAATGGATACAGAGAACGATGTAGCTAACACCAACTAATTTGGGATTGAGGGGGAGGTGATTCATTGAAGAGTATTAACACCTTAGAGTTGAGATGGTGAGCAAGAAGGATAAAATGTGATATACTGTTTAGGCAGGTTGGACTCAGGGCGGTACGTTTAGTAATTGTGTCATGTCACCCTTCCATGTGGCCCTGTGAAAGCTTGACTACGAGATGGGGGATATTTCATATTCTGTTAATAATCAGTCATTGTGCTGGTGTTCTTTTGGGATGAAGAATTGGTTTTAGTTTTTGGTGAAATGATGGAAAAATTGGCTGTAGTTTTGTAATTTCAGCTTGTGTATAACGTGTTTGTTTTCTGTAGCAACCTTGGCTTTTTTGCTTATTTTTCAAATTTCTGAAATCTTTTTTTCCTTGTTTGATTAGTGTTTATAATCTAAAGCTTTGAGTGCCCTAGCTGGAGTTGATGATGGTCCTTTTGGTAAGATATTACTAAACTAATAGAATGTAGATGTTGGATGTATTTACTTTAATGTTGCTCTTAAATGTTGATGTTCTGAGGAGAACGCTTGTTGGGTTAGATAATATGCATAATTAACTGCAAATATCTAAGATGGTTGCGAACATTAGCAGGAAGCTGTCACAGAAAGAGAGTAAAACAGATATCAATTATGGTGTTCTCTATGGTGATGAGCTGTTCACCTCATTTGTGTTTTCCAAAGAGCCGCATGGTTATTCAGAAAACAATCCGGTGCTCTTCTTCTGTTTCGACAGCATCTGAGTCCATCAAGTTTGATCTTAAGACTTATTGGACAACGCTAATTCGTGATATCAACCAGAAGCTTGATGAGGCAGTTCCAGTTAAGTACCCAAATCAGATTTATGAGGCCATGCGCTACTCTGTCCTG
Organism: Datura wrightii; assembly: GCA_035772735.1. Lineage (NCBI taxonomy): Eukaryota > Viridiplantae > Streptophyta > Magnoliopsida > Solanales > Solanaceae > Datura > Datura wrightii. The sequence goes on along the minus strand of JASDFA010000018.1, from coordinate 198,913,151 downwards.
GCCAAGGGTGCCAAAAGGTCCCCACCCATCATGTGTGTTGCAGCTTGTGAGCTTTTTGGTGGAAATCGCCTCGCTGCCTTTCCCACTGCCTGTGCCTTAGAGATGGTTTGTTCTTCATTTGCTTTTCCTGAGAAAAACTTCCCCCTTATTGCCTGTTCACCTCATTTGCTTGTTCACTTGTTGTAGCCTTGGTAAAAAGGTTCTAATGTTACTTATGTTGCTTGTGGATCTTTTGTATAATGAAAAACTAAAACATCCATGTTGTAGGATTAATCTTTAGTTGTTGTTATTAAGGATTCTCATATCCTCCTAGTTGCACCAGATAACTGGAATTTGTTCTGCTTGTGGTCTCTGCAAACAGATCCTTGAATCGATACAGAAATGAAGTGTGGTGGGTAGGCTGCAGATAGGCAAACTACCTGATGCTATTCCCTTGTGGTCTTTGAACTGCAGTAGTCATGTATATACACAACCTTTTACAATCAAGCTTCTAAGACATAATGCTTGACCATTTCCGCCGGAAAAAAGGGTTTTTGAAAGCAGAAGCAGAACTGTAAACATTTTTGGACTTTTGTTCTTTGATAATGGTGGTGTCCAGACCAATCTCTGCCCCACCAAAGATTAGATATATGAAAAGAATTGACCTAGTGACGTCTCTGTTGGGATTTGTACCTTGGTCTCCAAGGTCATTTCATGTCTGCGACGTTTGGCCATTTTCTTAGAGTTTGAGACATTATTAGATCAGGTTCAGATGTATGTCTTTTTTGGCTTTTTGGTGCAAAATGAGCAACACCAGCGATGTAAAAAGTATAGTGAACTTCATCTGCCTTGTGGAGTAGAAGGAGCTGACTTTTTGTAACCTCTTGCATCTGTTGTTTCTGCACAATCTTTCTGTACTCAGGTTCAATGAAGTCTATTTTGACTTATCAAAGAAAAAAATGTTGTGCTTATTCAGTTCTATTCATGATAAAACTTGACCAAATTCTTGAGGCAACTGAACATGCAACAGTAAGTTGGTTCAGCTACTTAATACGTCATGTTTTGCAACACTATTTTCGGTGTTTGGTTTTGTGTAATATGCTCACAAAATAAAATTTTTAATTGTAAATGATATGGCGATTTCTAAGTTCTAACTCAATATTTCTGTGGGTTGATCCTCTGATTGAGCTTGAGATTTGCTGTTGTATTGATGTTTACATTTGACACTATATCTTAATTCCATATTTAACCTGGATCTGTTTTTATTAGGTTCATGCTGCTTCATTGATTCATGACGATTTGCCCTGCATGGATGATGACCCAATTCGACGAGGTTTGCCTGCAAACCACACAGTTTTTGGTGTAGATATGGCAATTTTGGCCGGGGATGCCTTGTTCCCTCTTGGGTTCCAGCATATTGTGTCTCACACCCCAAATGATCTTGTTCCTGAGGATCGAGTCCTCCGGGTCATTACAGAGATTGCTCGAGCTGTGGGGTCCACAGGTATGGCTGCTGGTCAGTTCCTTGACCTCGAGGGTGGACCAAATGCTGTTGATTTTGTTCAAGAAAAGAAATATGGTGAAATGGGTGAGTGCTCTGCCGTTTGTGGTGGTCTCCTGGCTGGTGCTTCAGATGAGGAGATCCAACACCTGAGAAAATATGGTCGATCTGTTGGTGTCTTATATCGGGTTGTTGATGATATATTGGAAGCAAAGGAGACCAAGGATAAAACCGAGGGGAAGAAAAAGAAAAGCAAAAGCTATGTCAGCGTTTATGGCATCGAGAAGGCTATGAAAGTCGCTGAGGATCTTAGATCGCAGGCTAAGAGAGAGTTAGACGGTCTTGAGAAGTACGGTGATAAAGTCATGCCACTTTACAGTTTTGTAGATTACGCAGCAGATAGAGGTTTTAGCATTGATAACCAAGTCTAGATCATATTTAGCATTTGTTGTATTATGTTTGATCATGATATTTGACCTAAACTCTCAACTTTGTTGTATGGGGAGGTGTCTGTATTTGCTAAATACAGTCATACCTCTCTATGATATCGTCGGTTGTCTTAATATTTTTTGGCTGTTATAGCGAGTGCTACAAAGACCATATTATATAACATAATATGATAGTTGGTTCCAAAGACATTGGGCCATTACAGTGAAATGTTTGGAAGGTTTCGTTGCCTCCAATTTCCCATGGAAAAATCAGCTCCATTTAACTCAACTATATATAATATTGTTTCTGTAAAGCTCTATGTGATTTAGAGTTGAAAAATGTATAAGCTTTTAACTAAAAAAAGCTGATACACAGTATTTAGAATTCTCTTTGAAGTTACTCTAATGTTGGAAATGGTGAAGGGTCCTATCGGTATTGGGGTAGCAAGAAGATGCATTGATTGATTACATATTCATTGCCCTTCCTCGGGCCGTTCCCATAGCAAGCTTCCTATTGGCTTCTCACCTCAGATTGAAACTCACTTTTCTCGTCCAGAAGAATAGCTGTCTTCCGGGTGAAGATCATCAACCTTTATTCATCTATCTCGAGAAATATTCCACTTCAAGGCTGCAGGGAGGACCACGCTTTGCACGTGGGCATCACTATTTATCATGTCAAGATGGAATCTCGGTTTTGAAGAAGACCGGGCATACATTCGAGAGAGAAGGATTAGTTCGTGTCCGGTTCAAGGGGACGGCTGACCTGAATCATCTTCCGTCAGCTTTCACATCCCAAAATATTGCGTTTTTGGCTTCAAGAGCAACCAAAGAATCCATTAAAACAAAGTATTACCGTAGATTTAACTTATATACAATACCAATGCTTACTTTGTAGTTGTGACGCCCTTGAATAGAGGGCGACATATGATGAGGGCGAGTCAAGCAGGACTCGACAGGCTTCTAAGCTGATAAGCTTTTGAAGATGAGGTGTGCACATGACACTTTAAGCAAGGCATCACATGGTATGTACACTTTTGGACTTGAAGATGCCGTAGTCCAAGAGACAAATCCATGAGGTCTTTTGAGACAAAACGAACAATACATGTCTGTCATGGGCTTGGGTCATGACTCTAGTATTGTTTGCTTTCATGGTACCCTTCACATTCGAGTACTTGACTAATTGGTTCTAACTTGAGTCTTATACACGAAAAGGCGAATTCAAGATCAAAGACTCTTGTGTTCATTAGGAGTGTGCTCTTAGCAATTGTGTGCCGCTAATATGTGGAGGGGGTATTATTGTCCAAATATTATTTGACTTAATTTCAACAATAGCCGATTTTCCTACAGTAGCCATAAAAAATGGCTATTTTGTCAAAATCATCCGGTTCCACAGGCCCATTGCGACTGAAAATTTTGACAGTCCATTGTTCAAATAGCCCAAGAAGAAGAGAGAACACCTGTATTTGGCGGTTAATATTTGAAAATTCCAAATGGTTGCAACCAGTAACTCCTCTCAAAAATCCTATATAAGCATTTGGAAACCACTCAACCGTCAGCAAATTTAATTCAAACATAATCTTCTTTCTTCATTCTTCTGAAGATTCGATCAAAATTAATGGCGTCCCTTGCTTCCCGCTTGCAGCACTCTGTCACTCCCAATGCCCTCAGATCCTATCTCGCCGAGTTCTTGTCGACTTTCTTTTTTGTCTTTGCTGCCGCAGGCGCTGCCATGTCCACCAGTGAGTATGAAAAAATTGATCATTCAAACACTACATTTTAGTAAAAATAAAAATTTTAATTTATTCTCTGTCTACTGACTCATCATACTTGCGTTGTGTGTAAATTATGTCTAGGGAAATTGATGCCTGATGGGACATCAGGATCAGATGCGTCTAGCCTAGTGGCAGTTGCAATTGCAAATGCATTTGCATTGTCCGTGGCGGTGTATATATCAGCCAATATCTCCGGGGGCCATGTGAATCCTGCTGTCACGTTCGGAATGGCTATAGGTGGCCATATAAGTATTACCATGTCTATATTCTACTGGATTTCTCAGATGCTTGGTTCTGTCAGCGCTTGCCTTCTTCTCAAATTCACTAACCAGGTTAGTTAGTCTTGTTATCCTTCTTTTACTGTTCAACATATTGTTAGTTGATCTTCTTTTGCGCGATGAGTTAACTTTTGCAATTTGAGTTAGGTCCGTGAAAGCAAGGTACACTGATATTTCTCTTTTATACATACTTATTGCAGCAGGTTCCAACACATGGAATTCCACAAGAAATGACTGGTTTTGGAGCAGCAGTACTCGAAGGCGTGATGACATTTGGTCTAGTGTACACAGTTTATGCAGCTGCTGATCCAAGGAGGTGCGTCCACGCAGCAATTGGGCCGTTGGCAATTGGACTCATGGTGGGAGCAAATGTAATGGCTTCGGGGCCATTTACAGGGGGATCAATGAACCCTGCTTACTCGTTTGGCTCCGCTGTTGTCAAAGGGAGCTTCAAGAATCAAGCAGTGTACTGGATTGGACCTTTTATCGGTGCAGCCATAGCCGGACTTGTGTATGATAATGTCGTCTTCCCTGCTGCTCAAGTGACTGAATCTTTGAGGGGAATTGGTGGTGGGATTGTTGCTGTTTAAGTGGTGTTTTTGTTGCTATTGTTGCATTACTTCAAAATAGGATGTTGCCTTCTCTTTCCTAGAAATACTTGTGCTTAATCATAGTCTAGTTAGTTGTTCTTGTGTCAAATTAAAGATTATTCAAATACGTGCCATGGGCTTGGGTTGTGACAGCAGTTCTGTATGCTTTCGTGGTAGCATCTCGTAGTTTGCTTAGATTCGAATACCAGACTAATTGGTTCTAACTTAAGGCCATACATGAAAAGGCGAATCTAGGATCTAAAGACTGAGTTTAGTATGCATGTGCTCTTATTTTCACACATACACTTCAACTTCTTTTTGCGTATGTTATATACAAGTTTGAGCTAAAAGCAACAGGTTCAGTTGAACCCACAGAACCCGCTTTAGATCCATCTCTGCTTTACAGAGATGGCAACATTGTTGTTGTCCTTAATATAGGGGATGCAATGCCATCACTACACAAAACCAGTCATATGTTTGTTATACATTATTCCTAAATCCTCCTAAGGCTGTAAATATTCCAACTCTAAGCTTGAGATGATTCTCAGATGCATAAACAGAACTAACATCTCAGCATTTTTATTACAAGAAAATTCACAAGAAAGTCAAATCTTATGTTCTGTGTGGATTCATGTCACAGCATCAAGGACAACCTTAAAGCGATTCCGGTTTAACCAGATGTTTTTCTTGGTACTGCTGTCAAAGGATTGAATTTCCTCACTGTCATTCCCATCCTCTCCTTCATGTCCATTGATTTAGGAGTGACATTACTAGGAAGTTCCCAATCGAATTCATGAAGCAACGAGCCTAAAACGAAGTGTAACATTCGATTACCTAAAGGAAGGCCTACACACATCCTCCTGCCTGCGCCAAATGGCAAAAGCTCAAAACACTGTCCTTTGAAGTCAGTCTTCGAGTTAAGGAACCTCTCGGGCTTGAAATCCAAAGGGTCGTCCCAACATTCAGGATCTCTTCCAATTGCCCAAACGTTCACGAACACTTGAGTGTCTTCTGGTATATCGTACCCCATGAACGTAGTGTCGTGCATCGCTCTTCTTGGCACTAAGAAAGGAAGGGGAGGATGTAATCTTAATGCTTCTTTAACCACAGCTTGCATATAAGGCAGATTTTCAATATCACTTTCTTCCAACTTCCTGTTTTGTCCTACCACTTCAAAGATCTCTGCTTTTACTCTTGCCATTGCTTCGGGGTGGCGTAGGAGCTCTGTCAACGCCCATTCCACGCTGCTGCTAGTCGTCTCTGATCCAGCAAAAAACATTTCCTGCATTTCATTTCTAATCAAGATTCATCTCAAGTAACAAAGAAGTACCATGTACATTAGCATTAGTTCTTGATCTCAATATAAACAATTGGTGATATCAATGCAGACTTAGCCTGTTTGGGACTGAGGTGTGGTTGTTATAAAAAGACGTACACTATGTACATTAGCATTCTTGATTTCAATATGAACAATATGTGATATCAATACAGACTTGTTTGGACTGAGGCGTAGTCGTTGTAACAAAGAAGTACTATGTACATTAGCATTAACTCTTGATTTCAATATGAACAATGGTTGATATCAATGCAAACTTACCTTGTTTGGAACTAAGGCGTAGCTGTTATTTGTTGTTTACATTAGCATTCTTGATTTCAACATGAGCAATAGGAAGACTTGCAACAAGAATTTCTAAGACTTACCAATATGAATATGTTGATCTGATGTTCTGATAACTTAGCTGGTTCATCTTTCCCACTACCCTCAAATTCAAGCAACACATCTAAAAAGTCTTTCTTTTTCTCTCCACCATTCTGGCGCTCCTTCATCCGTTCCTTGACAAACATTGAGGCGATCTCCAAAGCTTTTCCCATTTCGCGATGCATCTTCTTCCTCAAGCCTTGTAAATCGAACCTCCTAAGACATGGAAAAATGTCTGAGACATTTGGATTCCCTGACCACTCCATGATCCTCATCATAGCTGTGAAGAACTCGGAGGCCTCCTTGGATCCTGGATGGACTAAATCACGGGACAACATCAAATTCCCTAGCATATTAAACATTGAGAGGAACACGAATCGCGTAACCTCAATCCCACTTTCCTTAATTTCAACAGAATTCACTTCATTCTCAATCCAATGAAGCATGTCATCAACACATTTCCTCCTGATATGCACCGTTTCATTGATCCGTTTGTGAACGAACATTTCAACGGTGCATATCCGCCTTAGCACGCGCCAATACGTGCCATATGGGGCTATAGCTAAGGACCCTATGTTGTAGTCATGAACCAACATGGTGTCCATGATTTTGCGCTCCGCGAAGGCGAAATCGTGGTTCTTGAAGAACTCAGCAGCTGTTTTGGCTGATAAAATTGACATGGTCTTGACAGTGCCAATTCTGAACCAAACAACAGGGCCATATTTGTGTTTAAAATCTCCAATTGTTTGATATGGCAATGTACCAAGATCAAACATGTTGCCAAAAATTGGAAAACCAGGTGGCCCTGGTGGTAACTTGTGAGAACAAGAACATCTTTTGGAGAATACCATGATTACTAGAGTGTCGGGGAAGAAAGAACACAAATACGGTTGTGCCCAAGATCAACACTTTCCCCTCTTGAAAGAATCTGTGAGAAGCACAAACAAGCAACAAACCAAGCAACAAGATGATCCAAACACAAAACAAACGATATGAGGCACACGATTTTAACGTGGAAAACCCTTTCAACGTGAAAGAGTAAAAAACCACGAGACCCTTCGGTCTAACCAACTCCACTAGCACCAAAAGAGTGTACAAATCAACAATCCAACAACACCATAATGATATCTAGCCCTTAACAACACTACGAAGGCACTAGAATCAAAATAGAGAAACAAATATCACAAAAATCAACAAAAACAGCAGTCTGGTCCGAAGCTTATAAATCAAAATCTAACCGTTGGAATTCGATCTTCACCGTTCAGATTGAAGCTTAACGAGTCCCCTGACTCCTCCTAAAATTTCAGCTCGATCGGATAAGATTTGGACCTCCGATCGTCGCAAACACCGGACCTGCTTTTCACGGAATTGCACAGGGGCAATCTCTCTTTCTTCTCTCTTTTGTGCGAAAATGAAAAATGATTTTTCTAGTTGTCCCAAGGATGGTGCTGAGGTTTTTTTTTTAGCCCTCAAGGTGGACAAATGGGCTGAAGACTTTTCTTCCAAAAATGGGCCATTTAAAAACACATAGTTGGGAGCCCAAACCCAACAAATCTCCCCCTCCCGACTATGTGGAGGAAGTTGCCAAACCGGCAATCAAACGACAAACTTCAAATTTCCCCTTCGGCAAAGCCTTTGTCATCATATCAGAACCATTATCATCTGTGTGAATCTTTTCAAACTCTAACAACTTGAGATCAAGCACATCTCGAATCCAATGATAACGTACATCAATATGTTTAGATTTGCCATGAAAAGTAGGATTTTTGCTAAGATGTATAGCACTTTGACTGTCACAATATAAGACATACCTCTTCTGCACAAAACCAAGTTCACGAAGATATTTCTTCATCCAAAGCAGCTCTTTACAAGCTTCGGTAGCTGCAATGAACTCAGCCTCTGTAGTAGACAGCGCAACACATTTTTGAAGTTTAGATTGCCATGAAACAACTCCCCCTGCAAAGGTAACCAAATAACCAGATGTGGATTTCCTGGTATCAATATCTCCTGCCATATCTGAGTCAGTGTAAACATTCAAAACAGGTTTTCCGGTTCCAAAACAAAGTTTCAAACTGGATGTGCCACGGAGATATCTCATAATCCACTTCACTGCACTCCAATGTTCCTTGCCAGGATTGGAAAGGAAACGGCTAACTGTACCAACTGCATGAGCTAAATCTGGCCTCGTACAGACCATTGCATACATCAAACTTCCTACTGCAGATGCATAAGGAATACGTCGCATGTCCGCCTTCTCAGCATCATTAGACGGGGACTGCCTAGAGCTAAGCTTAAAGTGAGTAGCAAGAGGTGTGCTTACCACTTTAGCTTTCTCCATGTGGAATCGCTGAAGTACCTTCTCAATGTACTCCTCTTGAGATAGCCATAACTTTCTTGCCTTTCTGTCACGTGTGATTTGCATGCCAAGAATTTGTTTTGCTGGTCCCAAATCCTTCATTGCAAAGGACTTACTAAGCTCTACTTTCAACTCAGCAATCCTGATAGAGTTATGACCAACAATAAGCATGTCATCAACATAAAGCAACAAAATAATGAAGTTATCATCGGAAAACTTCTGCACAAAAACACAATAATCAGAAGTAGTCTTCTTATATCCCTGCTCGATCATCACAGACTCAAACTTTTTGTACCATCGCCTTGGAGCTTGTTTCAAGCCATACAAGCTCTTTTTCAACTTGCAAACATAGTTCTCTTTGCCCTTCACCACAAAGCCTTCTGGTTGCTCCATATAGATTTCCTTCCCGAGATCACCATGAAGGAATGCTGTTTTCACGTCCATCTGTTCCACTTCTAAATCAAGGCTGGCTGCAAGACCCAAAACAACTCGGATTGAAGACATTCTCACAACTGGAGAGAATATTTCTTCATAGTCGATACCCTTTCTTTGACTATAGCCTTTAACCACAAGTCTAGCCTTGTATCGTGGAGATGAAGCACCCTCTTCATTCTTCAACTTGTAAATCCACCGATTCTTCAAAGCTTTTCTGTCTTTGGGCAACTTGACGAGCTCATAAGTATGATTGTCATGCAATGATTTCATTTCTTCATTCATTGCCTCAACCCATTTTTCTTTGTCCTCGTTCTCCATAGCCTCTTCATAGCACTCAGGTTCTCCCCCATCAGTGAGGAGCACATACTCATTAACTGGATAACGAGTAGAAGGAGTTCTCTCCCTGGTAGACCTTCGGAGAACAACTGCAGGTTCATTATTATCCTCATGAGGTTGATTGTGTACCTCATGTGGATCTTCTTCTCCATTGCCATCGACAAAATCATGTTGAACCTGATTCTGATCATCAACCTGGTCTTCATTGGTTACAACAGGCATATGAGACACGGGAGTTGGATTCAAATCAACAAGATCATCATACCTTTGAGACTCAGACTTCTCCATCTTCTTGATATCTTCAATATTCTGATCCTCCATAAAAATAACATCACGGCTTCTGACAAGCTTCTTCTCAACAGGATCATAAAGTCTGTAGCCAAATTCATCATGACCATAGCCAATAAAGATGCAAGGCCTCGTCTTGACATCTAATTTGGACCTTTCGTCCTTTGGCACATGTACAAAAGCTTTACACCCAAATACACGCAAATGATCGTAAGAAACATCCTTACCATACCATACTCGATGAGGAACATCTCCATGTAAAGCAGTAGCAGGTGATAGGTTAATCACATGTGCAGCAGTGTATAAAGCTTCACCCCAAAAAGATTTAGGCAAATGAGCTTCTGACAACAGACATCTGACTCTCTCCACCAATGTCCTGTTCATCCTTTCTGCAAGACCATTGAGCTGTGGAGTCTTGGGAGGCGTCTTCTGGTGTCTAATACCCTGTTGTCTGCAATACTCATCAAATGGACCAAGGTATTCACCACCATTGTCTGTTCGAATGCACTTCAATTTCTTTCCTGTTTCTCTCTCAACAGAAGCATGAAATTGCTTAAAGACCCCAAGTACCTGGTCTTTATGCTTCAATGCATACACCCATAGTTTTCTCGAGCAATCATCAATAAATGTCACAAAATAAAGTGCACCACCATGTGTCTTTGTCTTCATAGGACCACAAAGATCTGAATGTACCAGTTCAAGCAACTCTGATTTTCTGAAAGATGGATGACTCTTGAAGGAAACTCTATTCTGTTTCCCAGCCAAGCAATGACTGCACTTTTTCAAATTTGCAGCTTTCACTCCTGAAATAAGATTTTTCTTGGCTAAGTAATCAAGTCCCTTCTCACTGATGTGACTAAGTCTTCTGTGCCATAATTCTGAACAGCTATCACTCTCGACTGCATTGACAGAATCAATAGAGACGGAAGCATTGGTCCAGTATAGACCTGAACACTTCTTCCCACGAGCCACAATAAGAGAACCCTTAGTGAGTTTGCATTGCCCATCACCAAAGGTACTGACATAACCTTCATCATCCAAAACACTGGTAGATATCAGATTCAAGCGAATATCAGGTGCATGTCTGACGTTCTTCAACACTAACTTCATTCCGGTTTTAGTTTCCAGGACAACATCTCCAATGCCAACAACATTTGAACGACCATCATTACCCATCTTCAATACCCCATAATTACCTGGAGTATAGGATGTGAAGAAATCCTTCCTCGACGTCACATGAAAAGAAGCACCACTGTCGATAACCCAACTTGTTTCATCAAAGGCAACATTAATCAAGTCGGTATCACAAACAATTATCAAATCACCTGGAGTCGTGGTTGCAACGTGGCGATCATTTTCACCATCTCTCCCTTCTGGCTTGTTGTTGTCTTTGTTCTTGAGCTTGAAGCAGTTTTTCATCAAATGCCCCCTTTTGTGACAGTAATGACACTCAACATTTTTGTATTTCGATTTGGACTTGCTCCTGCTCTTGCCTCTTTTATATTCTCCTTGATCTCTGTCTTTGCTTCTCCCCCTGTTTTCAGTAACCAAGACATCAGATTTTGAAGTAGATGTCTCATGAGTTCTACGCCTCACCTCTTCATTTAGAACAGCAGCTTTCACATACTCCATAGTTACTGTACCACCGGGAGCTGAACCGATCAAGGACACACGAAGATTTTCCCAAGAATCAGGCAAGGTATTAAGCAACCAAAGTCCCATAATCTCATCTTCAAATTTTACACCCATGTCAGACAACTGATCAAAACACCCTTGAAATTCATTCAAATGGTCAGAAATAGAACAACCTTCTTTGAATCTCAAATTCATCGCCTGCTTGAGCAAAAATAATTTATTATTCCCAGTTTTTGATGCATACAAGGATTCAAGCTTTTCCCACAAAGTTCTAGCATGAGATTCATTGTAGATGTGATTCAAAACATTATCATCTACCCACTGTCGAATAAAACCACAAACCATTTCGTGTTCAAAAGTCCATTCTTCATCAGATTTGGACTCCGGCTTCTGACTCGCAAAGACCGGAAGATGTAGCTTTTTCACAAAGAGTAAATCTTTCATTTTACCCTTCCATTTGTGATAATTTGTGCCATTCAAACTGATCATCCTGCTATAGTTCGGCTCCATCATTCAATCAAGACAAATAACAAAATAACTCAAGCTTTGATACCACTTGTCGGGGAAGAAAGAACACAAATACGGTTGTGCCCAAGATCAACACTTTCCCCTCTTGAAAGAATCTGTGAGAAGCACAAACAAGCAACAAACCAAGCAACAAGATGATCCAAACACAAAACAAACGATATGAGGCACACGATTTTAACGTGGAAAACCCTTTCAACGTGAAAGAGTAAAAAACCACGAGACCCTTCGGTCTAACCAACTCCACTAGCACCAAAAGAGTGTACAAATCAACAATCCAACAACACCATAATGATATCTAGCCCTTAACAACACTACGAAGGCACTAGAATCAAAATAGAGAAACAAATATCACAAAAATCAACAAAAACAGCAGTCTGGTCCGAAGCTTATAAATCAAAATCTAACCGTTGGAATTCGATCTTCACCGTTCAGATTGAAGCTTAACGAGTCCCCTGACTCCTCCTAAAATTTCAGCTCGATCGGATAAGATTTGGACCTCCGATCGTCGCAAACACCGGACCTGCTTTTCACGGAATTGCACAGGGGCAATCTCTCTTTCTTCTCTCTTTTGTGCGAAAATGAAAAATGATTTTTCTAGTTGTCCCAAGGATGGTGCTGAGGTTTTTTTTTTAGCCCTCAAGGTGGACAAATGGGCTGAAGACTTTTCTTCCAAAAATGGGCCATTTAAAAACACATAGTTGGGAGCCCAAACCCAACATAGAGTTGGTACTATGATGATTGTAGACCAAACAACATAGTTCCACTCCCACTCCATTTTTTTCCTCAGATTTTCAAGTTTCTCTGTGTGTTGCTTCTTCTTCAAAAAATGCACTACTTCTAAAAGGATCTGATATGCATCCACTTATAGTTTTAAAGAGTCTGAACAATATAGGTAATCACGAGTGGCGTAGCTATATGTAGTAAAGAGTGGCGAAAAATTATATTATGTATATAAAAAATTATATGAAATAATAGATTAAAAATTATTTTTCATAAGTATATCTTAAATCTTGAATTGAGACCTCCAGAAAACTAATATTGACCAAATGCACAATTTAGTCTTCTTGTAATATGGGCGCCGACAAATAATATTGTACCAATATTTAAAAATGTATACGTAAAATATCTAATTTTATGGTGAGATCACGAGTTCATGTGCCTCATTTTTTCAATGTAAATTCGCCTCTGAGTTTAGTAATTATCTTGTATGTTGTTTGGACTGTTCAAAAATATTGTCGCACCAGTGTCGAATCCTATAAAGAGTTTTAGAGGATCTAATATGTGTCTATCGATATTTTTAAAGAGTTTGCACAACATAAATCACTGGTGACCCTAATTTCTCTTATATAAGTATACAACTACAATATGATTAAGATATACGAGAGGCAGAACTCTTATTCCACACTTTCTCTCTCTACATGACAATGACCAATTTATACTCAGGTGTAGACGCGTGCAGTAAAGGATGATCAATTAAATATTTTTTTAAAGAATTATATTATATATATATATATATATATAAATTATACGAAATATATAGAGTAACAATAGCTTTTTATACAGATAAATATATTAAATCTTATACATTCTTAACGAAATTTTTAACTTCGTCACTGTTTAATAGTCGTAATTTTTTCTAGTCTTCCGCATACAAGAATTTATTTAATTTTCACGTGATATCCATTTAGTACAGATTTACATGTTCCTTCAATAGAAAAACAATACTGAACCATTCATTTCAATTTATGCGACACTATTTTGATATTTTCCTAATTAGTCCACTAAAGTAAATGCTTTCTATTTTCTTTTAATGAAAAATTTTGATACCCCCACAATGAATATGACATGTTAAGACGATACATTTTAAATAATTTTATTTTACTTTAAACTCATATTTAGTTAAAATATATCAATATAAATTGAAACGGAGAAAGGAAGATGTATTGAACTTGCTGCCATTTGCCAACTTCGAGTTATTCGTTCATTATGATAATATGATTCTTTTGAAAGTATTTTATGTCAATTAGTTACAGTGTAATCCAAGCTAAAGATTTGCCTACTCTAATATTACATTGAATTCAGTGATACTTTTACTAAAAAGTTCACATTTTTTTAAAATAATCATTTTAATGTATTTATTTTTATATAGTTCTTCTTTTAAATCGAGGGTTAACCGAAAATAGTCTCTCTGAGATATTGATAAGATTTATGTACATTCTATCCTACTCAGACCCCATTTGGTAGAATTTCACTGTGTGGTTGTTATTGTTATATTTTATACTCGCTTCGTTCAATTTTAATTGCTAAGTATACTAAAAATAGTTGTTTCAAAATTCAAGATATAATTGACCATGTCTTTCCAATTCTACCCTTAATACTTAAAGTCATTCTAAAATGTGAAAAGAATTATTATTGTATGTTTTTAAAAAATTAATAAGATTATATTAGTCAAATTGTCATCTCTATTATTTTTTCTTAATAGATGTGTAAATCTTATTCTACCAATTAAAGTGGAACAGAAGAAGGATAGAATAAAAGTATACATATAAATATTATGAAAGAAATATGATCTCTATATATACGAGGAAATGGATAATGTCTTTTATCCTTTAATCATTGATTTCGAATATAAATTTTATTTATAAAAATATTTGTATAAGAAGTGTCTTTTTTTCTTAAACGAGTCTTATAAAATGCAAATTCAAGTTATCGTCGAGCTATAAATCTTACGATATCAAAAAAGATTCTTTAAAAAGGTAAAATCGTGGGTGGTTATAAATGACAAATATAATGACATGACATAAAGACGTTGACGTAGATTTATGTGTGATAAAATATTATTGTGATTCAATAATAGAAGTAAAATGATATTTTATTGACAGTGACATATGATTATATGATAATTAACTTAATTAATTTCACGTTTTAGCATTTTCCTTTAGGACAAGTTATATATTTGACCTATCAATTTAAATAATTATATTAATTAATTAAATATATTATTATTTTTATTCTGAAAGTAAAGAGAGTATTTTTAATTGATCCTCAATTTAATGAAAAACATATTAAAGTAATTTGAAAAAGGAAATAACAGAGATGAAGAAGTCATGAAAAAAAAATACTATTGCAAACATGACAAAGCAATATTCCGAATAGTAACTACAACAAAAAATACAATAATCGAAGTACAAGAAGCGACATATAATAATAGAAATAGAGGAACAAATTAGAAAGGTAATACTACGTACGACACTTTACTACATGCTAACCTACTATTCTAATCCTTGTCCTCCACAATCTCCTATCTAAAGTTATATTCTTGGTAAGCTGAAAAGGCTCCATGTTCTGTCTAATCACCTCTACTTTATACTTCTTTAACTTACCTCTACCTCTTGCTAAAATCATTTATAATCAATCCCTCGTATCATAATCATTTAAAATTTATGATAAGATTGTTCACAACTTTTTGGTGCATCAAAACTTAGAAAATTAGGGTTATTTTTGCACAAAATCATTAATAGATGACAAAATTTAAATGACGTCCATAAAAAGTGACATCCAATGTAATTTTGTGCCTTGTCTACATCAAAGGACTTTTGACTTTTGGTGACGTGCTAAAAGAAACTCAAAGAAGAACCCAATAGATTATTCTAAAGAAAAATAATAATACTATGACATTCAATATCAAATAAATAAAAAAATTAAAATAATTTTGATACTGATATCATGATTAAAAAAATAAATTTTAAGTCTTACTAAACTCTCGAAACTAGCTCGTCGTAAAGTGTAAATCGCGTAAAATCATATAAATATATGTGTAATTTCACCACCCCCTCTTCGATGTGGGACTTTCAATACATACATTTACTTCTTAATTATGATTAAATAATACGTGTTCTCACTTCCTAAAATTAAATTAATAAACTTGATTTAAACATTCAATGCATATATATATATATGTATATATATAGGTAGTTATTGTATTAATTGGTGTAGGGATCTAAAAGGGAATCAAGATAAAGGAATAATTTTATTTTTTTAATTTTTCATTCAATATTCGATATTCATATCGAGATTCGATTATATTTAAACTTACACATTGCTTCCGGCAAGAATTTAATTGATACTTGTGGACGGTTGGTGGCATATGTATATTTTTAGTGGTAATAATATAATTTTTTTTGGGTCTTGGTACCTTGCAATTACCAATTATTTAATTAAATGACAGGTATTGTAGTGATTAAATACACCAAATATATATTCTTCCAGCTTTGGCCATATCTCATAGGACTTTATTTTGTGTGTGTGTTTTTTTTTAAATTTTGAAAAATATAAATTATTAACCATGTCTTGAAGAACAGGATTGTATTTTAATTTTTTTTTAATTGAAAAAGTAAAACTGGATCTGATAAGATTTATAATACTAGTTCAATAATACTTTTGCATTCTGTGACATAAGAAATAATTTAGGATAATTTAAATTATATATACAGATAGCAGCCTGAAAATTTTACACTATTAAATTATATTTTCTTATTATTGCTAGTAATGTATTTTGTTTTAAAGATTATATATCATTTTTTATGGAATCTTTTAATCAGATATATAAAAAAAAAATTACGCAACACAATTAATGAATTTTAACATACGATAGAAGGTTATTATTTACCTGATTATCAAGAGCTTTACCTATAATTACCTGTTACGTGACCTAATCGTGTAGATATGCTTTTTAAATCGTGAGTCAACAACGGAATTAAAATTTGTATCGAGAAAATTTAAAATATAAAAAAATAAATATATGAAAAAGTTAATCAGACTCAACATTTTCTATATTTATACACATACAAACAATACTAATATTATATATACAGTATAAATTTTTGATCCCTCGCATCCCTCTGGCTCCACCTTTGCTATTGGTGCATACAACTTAAACTCAAATATTTTAATGAATGCAAATAGTAGCTAGCATGTCCTCATCACATTGATATGCTCAATTATTTAAGGGACCACACACTACCATTGTTAAATTCAAGAATCTATCAATCAAATTAATCATCAATCTTCTTCTTTGTTCTTACCTCAAATTCTTGAAAAACAAACAAAAAAATGATGTGGGAATTGAACTTGTACATGCTTTGTTCTACTATAATCTTTTTATTAGCTTTGATCTTCTTGATTTCCCACAAAAAAAAATCATCATTTTCTAAGTACAATTTACCTCCAGGACCAAGTGGATTGCCAATTTTTGGTAACATGTTTGATCTTGCTGGATCAGAACCATACAAGAAAATTGCAAGTTTGAAAGACAAATATGGTCCAATTTTGTGGCTAAAAATTGGTTCCTCAATGAACACAATTGTTGTTCAAACAGCAAAATCAGCAAGTGAATTGTTCAAGAACCATGATGTTTCATTTTCAGACAGGAACATAGTTGATGTCAATTTGGTACATAATTACTATAAAGGGTCAATGGCTTTAGCCCCCTATGGTAATTATTGGCGATTTTTGAGGCGAATTTGCACCGTGGAAATGTTTGTACACAAAAGGATCAACGAGACATCGCGCCTTAGGAGAGAATCGATGGATAAAATGCTAGAATGGATCGAGAAAAAGGCGAATTCAGGAGGAGGAGGAGAGGGGATTGAGGTAACACGTTATGTGTTTCTTGCATCGTTTAACACGTTAGGTAACTTGATTTTATCTAAGAATTTAGTGGCGGATCCTGAATCTGAACAGGGGTCAGAGTTTTTTAAGGCAATGGTCGGGATCATGGAGTGGGCTGGGGTTCCGAATATTTCGGACATTTTTCCATGTCTAAAAATGTTTGATGTACAAGGTTTAAGGAAAAAAATGGAACGTGACATGGGAAAAACTATAGAAATTATTACAAATTTTCTTAAGGAGCGTATAAAAGAAAGAGAGAAGAGTGGAGAAAAGAGTTCGATTAAAGATTTATTGGATGTATTGCTTGATTTTGAAGGCAGTGGGAAAGATGAACCAGCTAAATTATCAGAGCATGAAATCACAATGACTATAGTGGTAAGTTCATACTCTTCTCGTCTCAAATTATCAGTCCTGATTTCTTTAAAAAAAAAATTTTTTTTTTATCGTTCAATTGTTTTATGACGGTTTTACCTATTGTAATGTGTAATCTGCCTAATTTTTAAGATTACAAATTTTATTTTTTATAGAGAATTTTCTATACATGTTTATTACGTGACGTAATAACAGAGAAAAAAAATCTATTATACAGAAAATGTATATAAGTTAAACTCGTTCCGAAATTTACTCGGCATATGAAATATTTCTAGGAAATGTTTTTAGCTGGAACAGAGACAACAAGCAGCAGTGTGGAATGGGCATTGACTGAGCTAATGCGTCATCCACAAGCAATGGCCAAAGTGAAATCAGAAATTTCACAAGTAATTGGTCCTAATAAAAAGTTCGAAGAGCGTGATATAGACAGTCTACCTTATATGCAAGCCGTAATCAAGGAATCACTACGTTTACATCCTCCCCTCCCTTTCTTGATTCCAAGAAAAGCAATTCAAGACACAAAGTTCATGGGGCACGACGTGCCAAAAGGGACTCAGGTGCTCGTGAATGTCTGGGCAATTGGAAGAGATCCTGAATGTTGGGACGAACCTTTTGAGTTCAAGCCCGAGAGGTTTCTTGAATCAAAAGTAGACGTTAAGGGGCAAAACTACGAGTTGATTCCATTTGGTGCAGGCAGAAGGATGTGCGTTGGTCTTCCTTTAGGTCATCGCATGCTGCATTTCGCGTTTGGTTCGTTGCTCCATGAATTTGATTGGGAGTTACCTCATAATGTTTCTCCTAAATCTATTAACATGGAGGAGAGTATGGGAATTACAGCAAGGAAAAAACAACCTTTGAAAGTGATACCAAAAAGAGTTTGAAATTAGTTGTGTGTTTATAATTTTTCTCATGAAGATGAAGTAGTATTGGTTTGAGTTGAAAGTCTTTGAGATTGGTAGTACATATATATGATTGTTTATATCAAATTCTGTAAACTTATTATAGTTAAATGATTTAATCAGGTGAAAATGCATGTTAATTAGTCATAGTGACGTGTTAAACATCTATGTATAAATACATAATATGTGTGAATAAATACCTTCAAAATAGAACGACTAGAGTTGAAGCAAGATAAGACCCTTTGTTTGAGTGATTTCGAAATTCTATCACAAATCTATTTATTTTATAGGGATTGAAAATACGTTATTTGTATTTATTTTGTGAAATTTTTAACGTATACAAAAAATTTAAGCTAAAAGCTACATAAAATTTTGCGCTACATCCGCCCCGATGTTTGTGCAAGGAAAAAAGTTTTCTTTAACACATTACAACCAAAATTACATTTTTATGACTTGTATTTAGGGAGTGCCTGCTAATAGGGACAAAATTTAAAGAGTTGACCTAAAAAATGTTATATTGTGCAAATAATCCAGTACTGCAACTATTGTTCACATTTGGATTGAAATTTTTTTATTTTTACCTAAATGAAAGTTTGATTTAAATGGGCCGGGCTTGTATGAGAGAGACTATCCATATGGACTAAAAGATATCTTTAATGGGCCAATGTGTATCCAATGTATAGAACTGCATCTCAAAATTAAGCCCAAAACACCATATTGTATCATGCTCAAAGGGATATAAATACATTACAATTGAAATTACAACTTCTCTATATTCTTTCTAGTGATTGTCTTTGGAAGCAGAGCTAGAATTTAAAGTATATTGCATTCTAAGCTTAAACAACCAAATTTATACGTCGTTTTAGTTATTGGATTCGCAACTAAATATTTGTACATACTTTTAAATTTTTTGACATAAATACAGAATGATCCAATAAAAAAAATTATTGTATTCATCTGACCCATCCTTGTTTACCCTTTGTAGGCAATACATATAGCCTTCAATGGAATTGCTTTCTTTAAAGTAATTTTAGTTAAAACCCCAATCAAACTTGTGCAAAACTAACCCTAAAGCAAGTGGCAACACACAAGAAACAAGGGGAACCGCAGGACACATTCTTGGATCAGAACCAAAAGCTATGAACTCAAAATGATGACTCTTATAACCCGTTGTCTTAGGTTTCAAGAATCTCTCTGGCTTGAGTTTTATAGGATCTTTCCAAGCCTTCGGATCCCTACCCAGCCAATTGCCCAAACGTTAACAAAAACTTGGGTTTCTTTTGGGATGTCATAGCCTAACGTGGTGCAAGAATCCATGGCCATGTGTGGGACTAAGAATGGAACCGGAGGGTGCAGCCTTAGGGTTTCTTTGATTGCTGCTTTCAAGTATGGGAGCTTGTCTAAGTCTTCTTCTTCTAGCTTATTCGAGGGGTTGATGACTCTTCTTAGCCCGGCTTGGACTTTTTGGAGAGTGGTAGGATTATGGAGGAGCTCTGTCATTGCCCTTTTTAATGTGCTTGTAGTTGTATTTGTTCCTGCTACGAACATTTCCGGTATAAAATCAAACAAATAAGTCAATAATGATCTCAAATCATACTATATATTGGTGAAGATCTCCCTTTTCTTCTAGACAAATATAATTGTACGACTATTTGTTCTGTTTAAAAAAGAATGACATTTTTTTATATATCGTAAGTATGTTTCAAAACGAATAACACATTTCCAAACCTCGAACATAGTACTCCACAAATATTATAGACACATATTGACTTGTTGGGACTTATTGGACATTATTTTCACGCCTAAATTATTCTTCACGAATTAGGCAAATCGTTCGAAAACATTTATTGAAGCTACAATTTTGACTCTTAGTTCATAAGATAGAAAATAATCTTTTTATCACTATGTTGAAACTACCCAACTTGACACTAGTTAAAATAAATATTTATCGTTTCTATAGAGATAAAATGAGATCTTTTGGCCTTTTACAAAACAAATAGAAGAAAATGATATTTTTTTAGAGATCTTATGTTTAAAAATAAAGATCTCTTGTAAAATTTAAGGTCATAAAACTAAAAAATAAAATTATAAGTGATCTAAAAAGCTAATTAATCTGTATATTACAGCGGATAAACTACTTTCTCATTTATTAGGGTCGATTTACTGTATGCCGTACAATTTCGTTAAATTCTCAAGCAATGTTAATATTTTAGCATTTTTATGATACCTGTGTTGGTGGAAGGTATTAGGCACTCTATAAAATAAGTCGACAAAATAAAAAGTAAGGGTTGGGGTGGCTTGTTGGGTGAGACTGATAGAAAGAAAGGACGAGGGGCAACCATGCATGGTATTTATTCCTATTAAGCGGGGCGGCAGTTGCTAAATAAAAAAGTAGCGCCATTCCCGCTAAAGAAAAATCAATTCTTCATCCAATCTCTGTTCCAGATTCTGGTCTTACCAAGTAGGATTTTTGGCAAGTAATAAGCACTTAATAATACAATTCAAGTGTACCATCTTTTTTCTCATTTCGAGAAAAAAGTGCGGAAGAAAAAGGAAACAACGGAGGGATCCGAATCGGACCTAATAAAAAATGAGTTGATAGAGGGGAAATCTGATCACGGGTTGAAAAACAAATTTCCTGGACAATTGCCATTAGCTTGCCAAACATTTGTTAGAATCCAATTCAATTAAGCTTTTCAAGAATGGTCAACTCTCATAAAACATTAGCATTTTATATACATGGGGAAGTACACAAATAGCCTATTTTGGGACCTCAATTTAAACCATAGTCGAAATTTATAAAATTTTATAAGTTTAGCCATTTCAAAAATAACTTGCTCAGGCCATATTTGAAATGTATCCATAAAAGTCCTTGTATGACAATAAGTATCCCATATGTATTACATAAATGTATATAATGACATCTCAAAGAAAAAACCAAAAACACCACATTGCATCATATGCTCAAAGGGATACATTACAATTTGAACTACAACTTCTATTTTTTATTTTTTATTGGTATTTTTACACAATCTTTTTTCTTCATCACAATGAAGTATCTTAGCATTAGCCTTATGTTCATATCAAAGTACTTTATTTCTAGTACATTATCTTTGTTACCCTTTGTATGCAATAGGTATAGCCTTTAATGGAATTGCTTTCTTCAAAGTAATCCCCATTCTTTCATTCATGTCCAAATTTATTGGGTCCATCCCATCAGCTAAAACCCAATCAAACTTGTGTAGAACTGACCCTAAAGCAAGTGGTAACACACGAGAAGCAAGGGGAACTGCAGGGCACATTCTTCGACCAGAACCAAAAGGTATGAACTCAAAATGATGCCCCTTATAATCCGCCGTGTTAGGTTCCAAGAATCTCTCTGGCTTGAACTTTAGAGGATCTTTCCAAGTCTTCGGATCCCTACCAATTGCCCAAACGTTAACAAGAACTTGGGTTTCTTTTGAGATGTGATAGCCTAACATGGTGCAAGAATCCATGGCCATGTGTGGGACTAAGAAAGGAAGTGGAGGGTGTAGTCTTAGGGTTTCTTTGATCACCGCGTTTAAGTATGGGAGCTTGTCTATGTCTTCTTCTTCTAGCTTATTTGAGGGGTTGATGACTCTTCGTAGCTCGGCTTGGACTTTTTGGAGAGTGGTAGGGTTGTGAAAGAGCTCTGCCATTGCCCATTCTAATGTGCTTGTAGTTGTATCTGTCCCTGCTGTGAACATCTCCTGATAAAAAGACAAGTCAAATAGTTTAATCTTAACCTTTATATACTGATAAAATTAAAAAATTGTCACTAAAGGGAGCATATTTTTATTTATTTGATTATGTCTTCAACAAGAACCGTGCTTTTAAGAACAAATTATATACCACCAATTAAGAGAAATTGAAAATTTTAAGTTAAAATATATTGATCGTGTAATTTTTTTTAAATAAAATCAGTATATATAAATAAAATTCAGACGGCACATAAAGAGATTAGTTTATCTATCATATGAATGTATATGCATTAGGGGTTTTGCTTTTAGCACTTTGATCTCAAATATTTGAGCATATAGAGATCGATTGAGCACTTACAAAAAGAATGACATTCATCGTTCGAGATGAAAATCTAGAAGGGCCCTCCACACCATCACCACGATATTGAAGAAGCACATCTAAGTAATCCTTTTTCCTCTCTTGGTGACTATTTTCAGTATCGTCCATTCTTTCTCTAAGAAATCCACCCGCGATATCAAATGCCCTTTTCACATGAAATTGCGTCTTCCTTCTAATACCTTGTGGATCAAGCCATCTCAATATAGGAAAAAAGTCCGCGATATTAGGTTTTCCTGCAAACTCCATAACTTTTCCGGTATGATAAAAGAACTTTGCACCCTTATCCGATTTTGGATCCAATAAATCTTTTGAGATCATAAGGTTTCCAATTAGGTTAAATGACATTAAGAAAAAAAACCTCCCAACATCAATGGAAGTTGTTCCAAAGTCTCCCGCGCTTTCGATGAATTTAACCATTTGATCGATACATTTTGTACGTACATCTCTCATGGCATCGAGGCGACTTGTAACGAAGAACTCCGTCGTGCTTAATCTCCTCAACATACGCCAATGTGGTCCATATTGATTTGTGATGAGTGAACCCTCGTTTCCAAAATCTCCTTTCATGGCTTCGTAAATCTTTCTACCTGCAACACACAAGAGTGTGGTCTAGCGATTAAATTTTACTAAAATATTTTTATATATTAGCTAAAGAAGCGTATGAAAAAGTTGAGGCAAAACACAAGCTGACATCAACATTATTAAAGCGCTTTTGGTTTCTCGACAAGTTATTGATAAATTCTAGTTTTAGTCATGGTGATATCTGACTAAATATTTTAACATGAAATTGATTGGAATGTACGGTTTTGATTCATTTTCTAGTGAATATTTATAAATTTTATCATATTTTATTAACTCTTTCACTATTTAATTACTCATATGGTATGGTAAGTTTGTGTTATTACTTTATATTTAACGTTAATATAATATAGTTCTAAGAATAATTCAAATATAACATACTTCTTACATAGAGGGACTAAAATATATTTTTTATTAATTAAAGGTTAAATATGTTAAGTAAAATATCACAAGGAACAAAATGAGAATATATCAATAATTGATGGACTAATAGTGTTATTATTCCTAAAAAGAAGTCCTACTTGCAATTAAGCACCCCGAGGATATATGGTCTAATAGTCAATGAAGTTGGTGAAAATCATGAAAGATCAGGGGATAAATTTCACTAAATACAAAAAAAAAACATCCACACATAGTCGTGCGTATAGTTGGTGAAAATCACGAGAGATCAGGGTGCAGATTCCATTATATACAGAAGAAAAACGTCCACATATATCATGTGTATAGCTGGTGAAAATCATGACAGATCGGGGCATAAATTTCATTAAATACAGAAAAAAAAGGTCTACATTGTTGTGTATATAGTTGGTTAAAATCATGAGAGATCAGGTGCAGATTCCATTATATACAGAAAAAAATGTCCACATATAGTCGTGTGTTGGTAAAAATCATGAGAGATGAAGGTGCAAATTCCCCAAAATACAGGGAAAAAACACGTCCACATTTAGTAATGTATATAGTTGGTTAAAATCATGAGAGATCAGGTGCAGATTCCATTATATATGAACGTCAACATGTTATCGTGTGTATAGTTACTAAAAATCACGGGAGATCAGAATGCAAATTCCACTATATAAAAAAAAATCATTCGCATATAATTAAGATACGGACAGACTGAAATCTTTGTTATATAAAGAAAGAGAATTCCAACCTGCAAGAACCATGTCATGATTCTTGAACATTTCACGAGCCACATCATTGGAAGAAATAACCACAGTGCTCATTGAACCTAACCAAAGGGTCATTATAGGACCATATTTGTTGGCCAATTTTGCAAATGATACATGAGGTGCAAAACCTGACTGAAATATGTTGGTCACTAGTTGCCACCACCGTGGTCCCGGTGGCAACCGCCCGTATTCTTCCAATCGGCGTTGTCGTCGCTCCGTCACCATCGCCCATGCTACCCATGCAAGTAAAATTAGGACCAATCCTAAAATCTCATACTCCATTATCAAAGGTTGTGATTCTGTAAGATAATTACAGATAACCATTCATAAAAAATAAAGATTTAATAAATTCACTAAAAAAAGACATATTATGAGCTATAAATTAGAGGCGTATTTAAAATTTGAACTTTTTAAATTTGAATATTTTATAACAAGATATTTGATTACTTGGTTCGAAATTGATTTACTATCCAAATTTTGTAATTAAATCTTTTAAAACATATAAAAAATCCGAATTAAAATTATTGAACTCGAATGAACCCATAACTAATGAAATAGGTGTCGTCCCTGGAGAATGCCCCCACACCAAATTGCTTATAATCTTTTTTTTTTCTAGACAAAATGAGGTATATAACTGCCATTTATTGGATGATAAAATAAATAAAATAAAAAGATATATGAAATTATAGGGTTGGTGTATTTTCTGTCTTATGGCATGTAGTACACTTATTTTATGTGCTATAATTATGCTTCAACAACAATTTTGTTAGCCAACTTATTAATCATTTGTATTATATTTTATCCAAAATTAGATTATTGTGATTTTATCTTTTTCGATATATACGATAAGAAAGATATTCAAATTTCATTATACGACTATGAACATCAATAACAGCCTAGAATTAGCAAAAAGAATTAGATATAAAGACCTAGAGGCGAAAACAGACTATCTATTTGTTGTCAAATTTATCAAAGAGGAAAACATACGTGCAATGTTATTCTCTTGAGGCCCGTTTGCTAGTTGGTTTGAAGGTGAATTATGTAGGTATTAAATTCTGCATAAGTAATACATACTATATTTGGTATTTGGTTAGAAGGTGAATTATTCATGTATAAAATTAATACGGTATTTGATTTGTTATTTAGAAATCTGCATAACTAATACAAATATAAGTTATGAGAGTATCTATATGTATTATTTTATGCAAGATAGAAGGTGGAATAAGTTATCCATGAATAACTAAACTCTGCATAAAACAATATATAAATTTCCTTATAACTAATTCGTGTATTTGAGTTGTGTGGTTTATAAGAGATTTTAGGAAAATTATATTTAGTGATCAATTTCCAAAATTTTTAAAAAAAAATCTAGTAATTTCCCAGAAACAAAAAATAAAATTTGTCAAAACAAAAGATGATAGAAAAAATTAACATAATTATTTTAAAAGGAATACTTTAAATACCTTTTCTTGAATGTCTTCCTTGAGCTTTTATGACCAACCTGTTAAATTCCAGAATGAATATAAGCTCCCAAAAAGAGAAAAAGAAAAAAAAAAGATTTGGTTGATAATAAAATTAAATAGAAAAAAGATGTGAAGAAATTAGAAAGAATTATGAAATGAAAAATAATTTGAGGACAAAGATTGTAGGAATCTACCTGAGTGATCTACAAATTCTGTGTTTAGCCAATTATGAGAGTATTTATAGAGAATAGTACTAAACTATAGTGCTTCTATTTTTTATTTATTTATTTATTTATTTATTTATATTTTCACCTAAATGATGTAGAAGAGGGTCCTTTTCGGTCCGATACTTTCATTTTGGGTCAAGGGATTCATATTGGATAATTGTCAGCATGCATTTTATTCTTCCTGAAAAATTCATTTATTTATTTTTTTGATTTTCATCCGATGTTCGATATCTGTATTGAAAATCGAAAGAATTAAGATCGCGCGTTGCAGAGTCTATTATGGACAATGCTCCCATCAAAATTTTCTCCGGGACTCAAATTCGAGAGTACTTCTGATTAAAGATGAAAGAAATTTATCTATTTTATTACAACTTATATTGATTCGTGAAATTTATTTATAAAATTATATTAGATATATTTCTTTTATTATTGTTGGAGAGGAAACAAACTCAATAATCAATTAACTAGTGTATGAAATTTGTCCCTTGTGATCATGAAGACAAGCAATAATTGTGGATATGAAAGACATAATCTTGCGTTCATTAATTTGATATAAATATTAATGATAAATTTATCGCGCATTCAATGTGATTCCCGAATAGTTTTATTTTTCGATTACATGATCATTTTATTTTCATTAATGTTTATATATATATATATATGTATATATTTTAATGTAACAATAAATTTTATTTGTATAAGTTGTTTTGTTGATTGACTCATGATGAGCAAAATCATTAAATGATTTGAACAGTTATCATTCTAGCGTTTCGTGGAGTTTACAAAGAAAGTTAATTAGGGCAATGAGGAGCTAGATGGATATCTGCAGGCCACCAATCCCATCAGCTATATATATCAATGAACCGACTGAACATTCACTTGAGACGATATAATCATCATAACCAAACTACAACTTCATTGAATAAATGAACTGGTGTGTATTTCAGGCTCTTGACGCAGGCTATGTAGCCGTGGTGCAAGTAAGTATTTACCAAAATCAGAATTCAAATTTAACTCACGAGAATAAGATTTCTTTAACCCACCATTCGTATTTTTACGTAAACTGCGTATGTAATTCAAATTGACTCATTAAAATATTCAAAAAGTTAATAAATTGTAAGATATTATAGCCTTGTCTTGATTCTTAAAGTAACCTTAGATAATCCAGACTCCCTTAGGTAATCAAATAATATCCAAAAGGAAATCAAGAGGAAGATACAAAGAAACTTGTCCTATCTAAAAATATTCTCCAAGTATTAATTTGTTTTTGTTTTTTTCAACTAGGTGAAAAAATAATAGTTGCAATCTCAGTCCAAATTTATTTCAATTTCCACATATCTCACTTGGGAAAAAAGGGAGAAAAATTAATTAGCCATAAATTACTTTACCATTTTAATCCATGTCTTTTTTTCTTAAAATTAAATTGGCCATAAATCACTTCAAATTACTTTCTTTAAGAAATAAAAATATATAATTCATCAAAAACAAAAAATTGATCTATATATGTACTTGATAAAGTATAATTAAGGAAAAAATATTTTCTTTTTAAAATATTTAAGGATGTATCAGACTGAATTATAATATCATTGTCGTCTTAAAAGATATTATACTCCCTAACTACAATCAAATGATTTCTTAACCAATAATCTTTTCAAAGCATTTATTGAATGTTGTCTCGTTTTTCATGGGGATTAGGTTTGGTGGGAGTCTGGAAGCACTGTTTTTGACGTAGTATTAGTCTTATACATATAATTTCTTGTTTATGATATCTATTATCATCTGTTGTCTATTCTATTTCAGATATCATATTATTTCATTGTAGTTACTGATTTACTTTTTTTTCCTAAATGTTCAGTACTGTGTTCCTTATTAATTGATATCTTTTTTTTCACTGTCGTACTTTGTTTTTCATAATCATTTTGATTTGTTGCATCTAAATCAAGGATTTTTTTAAAATAGTTTCTCTACGACCATCATGAACTACGAGTTAAGAGTAAAATTTGCATACATTTTACGCTTCCAAAATCCAATTGTGAAATTATAATAAAACAAATTTGCATTGGATTTATATATAATAGAACTAGATATGATATGATATGATATTCTCATAGATTTTGATAGCAGACCGGTTCGACCCGGTTCTGTAAATATAAAATTGTTCAGTTTGTTCTTTTTCTTCTCTTTTTTTTTTTGCTTATCCTTTTGTATGTTTTCTATATTTCTTCTACTTGTTTATTTGTTTTATTCTTTTAATATTTTTTTTAAAAAGAATAAAAATGTTTTTTAAAATATTATAAAATCTCCACGTGGGGGACCTTGAGCAATTTGATGTGTATATATATTATGTCAGTTCCATTTTCCCATTCTTTTCAAGAAAAAAAAAAACAAATTTCATACTAGTCATATCAAGGGAAAAATGGTCAACATTATCTTTTGTGGAATTTCTATCTGGCTAGTATTTTTCCAATAATTTTTTTTGATAAATTTTTATATATATATGTACGTATTGTATATATATTTGTTGAAGGAAGTGTCGGAGTAACTGGTAAAGTTGCTTTAATGTGACTAAGGGGAGGTCACGTGTTCAATCCATGAAAACAGTCTTTTGCATAAATATAAGATAAGATTGCATGCAATAGATCTTTATGATCAAGAACTTTAATGCATCGAACTGTCTTTTTAAAAAAAATATATATATATATTTGATCAATTTAAAAGTAGATTAGATTATTTGATTAAGACAAAATAACAAATATATTGCATTTGGAGTGTATAAACGACCATAGAACATTATTTACTTAATATATGTCCATTAATTTTGACTACTTAAACAAAGAAATAGTTAATAAAAACATATACTAATTTGTTGAAAAGTCGTATTCAATATCTATCATTGAATTTGTCTTTTATATCAATTCAATAATATCATATAAAAAAATTCTAAAATTCACAAATCAATAGTATTTGGCCTTTGATTTGTGCCCTTTTATGGGTTCAAAATTATAGCATCAAATTTAGAAAACATATTCCATATTTATTTTACAAGAGAAAAAATTATTACTTTTTCCGTCTCAAATTATTTATAGTATTTTATTTTTTACATATTTCATAAAATTATATTAATTAGGGGGGGGGGGGGTTTGACTTATTTTACACTCATTTATATCTTAAGATATAATTTTTTTAATTAAATATTTATTTTATTGAGGTGTTTGTAATCTTCAAGAACAATTATTGCTAAGAATTAAAATTAAAATAATTAATGTTATTTTAAATTTTAAAATGGTCTTTAATTTGAGATAATTATTTTTAGAAATCACGATAGAAAACTTGAGGCGCACTATCTATCTATCTATCTATCTATCTATCTATCTATCTATCTATCTATCTATATATATATAT
Organism: Datura wrightii; assembly: GCA_035772735.1. Lineage (NCBI taxonomy): Eukaryota > Viridiplantae > Streptophyta > Magnoliopsida > Solanales > Solanaceae > Datura > Datura wrightii. The sequence goes on along the minus strand of JASDFA010000018.1, from coordinate 198,883,444 downwards.
ATATATATATATATATATTACACTAGGGGTGGGCATGAAATAGTATATATCGAAATCAAAATTTTTGATACCATGATTTTGATATTATGGTATTTGATATGGTATTTGGTATGACTTTTAAAATATTTGGTATTTGGTATGGTATTCGATATTTATACAAAAAATATATCGAAATACCGAATACTATACCGATGTATATAGGTACATATATAGTTTATATATATTACTATTATTATATTAGAAATATATAAAATAATATTAGTATAAAACTAGACATTGGAGCTTGACTACTCTATCTTAATTAAAATATTTTTTTTGTATAATAGAATCACGAAGGAAATTATTTATACTTTCTTTTTATTATATTTACATGTGTAAGGTGCAGATTAGTATGATAAGAATCACGAAGAAAATTGTTTATACTTTTTTTTTAATTATATTTACACGTGTAAGGTGCAGGTTAGTATGATATAATTGTAACATCTATGAAAAGTCGCGCAATCACAATTTTCTGTTGTATGAGTATATGCAAGTCGAAGTCGAACAAACTATGATTACCATTTACCGTAGCGCAAAATATCAAAATCAAACTTTAAAATAATAAACTATATTAAATTAATTTTATATGATAAGTATCGTATTTTTAAAAATTAAAAATCGAAATTACAGAACCGAAACTTTAAATACGGTGGCCACCCCCATTTCCACCCTTTATCCGTTATATTACCGCCTAAACCCGACCCACCAAGAGTAACCCGTTTACCTGTCCATTTTCGCTTTTTCAAGTTTTCTTTTTTTTTTTTTTTAGTGTAAGTTCATGCTTTCAGCTCCACTTTCTTTGTTTTGTTTTCAAAATTTTAACAGTGATGTTCGCGATTCACCTCCGTCTACGGCGGCGGAAGTCCCGCGACCTCGAACATCCTTGCCGGTGGAGCGAGCTGTCTCCGCCGAGGTAATTGTTTTTCTCCTGTTCATCTGAATGTGTGTATATTGATTGAATTTGAAATTTTGAGTGAAATTCACAAATATTTGTCTGAAATATTTTGAAGAGGTGACGGAATGGCTGCAATTTCTGTGATCAAAATCTCAGTAGAAGGACGCCTGATTTAACTGTTTTGATGACGACTATTACGGTATCAGGATTGTTTGTCCCAATATGAATTCAAAAATTATAATGTGTGGATCGATTTAGTTTGTTGCTTTCTCATTTATTTACGTGATAATGGTGATAATGGCGGTCACCTAATGAAAATTCTGCACTAATAAATTATTGGTATTATGGATCTTCTTACCTGGCAATTATTTTTCCATAATTTATTGGTATGATTGTGATTTAGTTTATTATTAGTATAATAAAATGGGGAAGTATTAGGTGGAAGTTAAACAAAATGAAAAATAAAATGGCAAATATAAAACAGGTGGTCCTGGTTAATGGTGGGTCTATAGATTTAGGTATGTGTTCAATTGAACTCGCATATTTTTGCGTAGAACATAGAGAAATATGTGAATGATTCTTGAAAAATAGTATATATACAGTCAAACCTCTCTATGATAGTGTCGTTTTAGTGTCTTGGTCTGTACGTTATAGTAAAAGGCAAAATCAATCAATATTTGAATAGGGCTATTATAGTGAGGTATTTTCATAAAGAGCGTATCCATGAGATGATTCCCTGTTATAGGTAAATTCATTATAGAGAGATAAAATGTAAAATGATGATTGCCTGTTATAGGTAAATTCTTGCTATAGCGAGATAAAATATAAAATGAAAAAAAAAAAGCACCCAAGGGAGTGACTTAGTGGTAAATGAAGTAGTTAAGAACCATGAGGACTCAGGTTCAAATACCAGCAGAGACAAAAAATACTAGGTGATTTCTTCTCATCTGTTCTAGCCTTGGTGGATAGGTTTACGTGGTATCTGTTGCTGGTGGAAGGTGACAGGTATCCCGTGGAACTAATCGAGTTGTGTGCAAGTTGGTCCGTATACCATGGTCATCAATATATATATGTATATAATACATATAAATATATGCCTCTAGTCCTAGTACTTGGGGAGGTTCAGAACAGATGTGTTCTTGGATTGATTCAAGTACTCACTATGACCAACTTATGAAATGAATAATATATGTGTCGTAGAATCCTAGGGAAAATCAACAAAAGAGAACATTAAAAAAATTGATATGCAGAGGTTATGACTTGCTGACCAATATGAGAAATTTTTGACTGGAGAAAAAGCCTCGGGTAATGGGCTTGAAATGTCAGCTTCATTAGTTTTCTTTATGTGCTTAAACATGGTTATATTTTGTTCCATGTTGTGCACATGTCATGGGATGACTCTTCAATTTTATTTTATTTTTGGATGATTGTTGGATTGTGTACTATTAATAGTTTTATCATTATCTATATCATATTAAATTCAAAGATCATGTATTATTGTGATGGCTTGTATATAAATTCTGTTGAAGATGTGGTCCTGATTTGGGGGGAACAAGATTGATTTCTCTCTTGTGGTTAATGAAAATATACTTTCGTAAGAATTGCAGGCTAGAATTTAGCTGGAAGAAATGTGTAATTGAAGAGTATGCTGCTTTTTAATGTTATTTTGTTTTTTTCTGCACTGGTGTTTTGGATGTAAACTAAAAGGATCTTACTGTTGAAGTGAAATTATTTTGAACTTAGTGGTCCTGTCTTTTTGGACAGGGATGTTCATATTTAAGACATGTGGTACGTTGTGTATCTTGAAAATGATGTTTGTGCTGATAGAATTGAGAAAAAATATTTGAGCTTGAACAATCGGCAAAATCAGGATTCATTATTTATGGGAGGCAACCGTAATTTTTGACCACAGATTGAAACATCATTAGTTATTATAATAGAGCCAACAGGAGAGGGATAACCTAGTGGAAAAGGCCCTCCACCTCTAGCCGTGAGGTTGGGTCTTCGAGTTACTAAGGATGCAAAGCGGGGATAGCCACCTTTTGACTCTTGGGCATGATGGCCAGGTTTACCAAATTAAAAAAAGGTACTTTGGATTAGGAATTTCCCAATCAATATGACTTGTGTACTTAACTACAGCTCAGGCAATTCACTTATCTTTTCCATTAATATATATTTTGGGATGTACTAAATGACATATACAATAAAGGTGGTCCTGATATTTGGGGAAGTTTAGAGAGGATATGTTCTTGGACTGATACAAGTTGTACGCATTATGGAAATCTGCAAGGAATAAAATCTGTCTTTATAGAATCCTAGGGAAAAATCAACAATAATAAGCTTTTAAATTCTTATGGATAGATATGCAAAGGTTTTGACTTGCTGAAAAATATGAGAAGGCTTTGTAAAATGTTTCCAGTAATGATCGTGAAAGGTTGGCTTCACTCTGTTTTATATTTGTTTTATGTATTTGATTGTGATGATTGTCCAATTGAATTTTATCATATGTCATATGATTTCCTATTCCATGTATTATTATGATGGCTCATATATAAATACTTTTGAAGATGTGGTCCTGCTGTGGGGGACAAGATGAATTTTTATTTTGAAGTTGACTGAAAATATGTTTCCATACGATCTGCAAGCTAGAATTAAGGGGGAAGCAAATAGTACTCCTAGAAATGATTTGTTTCTTCTGAACTTGATTTTTGGGTTTAATCTAAAACGAATCTTATTGTTGAAGTGAAAATTTTCAAACGCAGTGGTCCTGCCTCCTTGAACAAGCTCGGATTTTCATATTTCAGACTATTATGAAGCAACTTTTTTCTTGAAAATGATATATGTGCTGCTAGAGTTGAGATGAACATCTATCGTGGTTTCTTATCAGCAAAACGTAGATCCAAAATTTATGGGAAGCAATTATAATTCTTAATCACAGTGAAATATTGTTAGATTTTTTGTAGATCCTAGTGCATATGAGTCACCTGCAATATTCCTCAGTAGGCATTAAGACACTATTAAACTCTAATCTATTCTCTTGGCTCTTGCCTAAAGAGGATGGCACAAGAGAATAAAATAGCTGGCAAAACGACATCAATTTTAACCAAATATTATGGATGAATTTGTTAGTCATTAACAACAATAGGTTGGATTTTAGCAAATTAAACCGGTCAACTTAATTAGAAACCTAAAACTACAAATTTTTCTTTCGAATGAAAATATTGACCTAGTTTTACTCAATTTACTTCACATCATTTGCAGTTATTTCAATTCCTTGTCCATATGATTTTTGTCCGAGTTAGAATTATTGTTATTCTTCTTACATTACATATGTATTTTTCATTGTTGGTCTTCATAAAGAGTGTTTAAATTGCATTTTGTGCTTGAGGCCCCTGTAGACATTTTGAGCTTCTTTTATGCTTTTCACCTTTTTCGACACTTCTTTTGCCCCAATTGACTTGTTTCTGGAGAAGCCAATGACATAAACTTGACTTGAGCTGAAAAACTAGTTTAATGCATCATTTGGGGAGTGATAGCCGCTTTTCTCACCAGCTTTCATAAAGCGAAATCTGGTTATGATGTTATATCTGACCAGCATAAGAAACCTTCATTCTTGGTTTCCTTTGTTCTTAGCATTATTAAGATGGGCTTTCCCATGTGCGACTTATTCAATGAAAATTAAAATACCTATGCCCGATAGTGGTTATGGTATTAGTAGTTTCACAAAGTTCTTGACATACATTTGAGTTTCCTTCTTGTGCCCAGTTCAAACAGAAGCTATGACAAACTTATTGTACATTACTTGGGTGAGAATTAACTTACTCAAGAGGATATATCTATTGGATTTATTTGTGCAAACACTTAATATCGATACAGTAAACTAATTATGTTATCTGGGTTACTAAAAGAGAAGTTCATATATGAGGTATGTGTAATGATATCTCATTTGTTATGCTTGAGGATAAGTACTTCGCTGACCTAATGATTATCTGACAGAAAACAAACTTCTCTTTTGAGCAGTATTATTCCGCGTTTTAAATTTTTATATTAGATCCTAGACTTTTCTCCCTTCACTGTTACATTTCTCAGTCTCCCCCGTCTCTCTTTAATGTAATGGAACAGAACTCAGAAGTACAATTGTTTCATTGGTGACCCGGAGCTAGTCCTCTTGTTCTTTGTAGCTTTCTTATGGCGTTCTAGCATTTCTTTTTGTCTACTACTGCTCCTCCTCCTCCTTCTTAGAAGCACAAAATACTCCAAAGAATGGAAAATTGACATGACAGTTATAGTCGCACAGACAAATTGAGGGAGGGGAGAAATGACGGAAAATCTGAAATGAAGGACGAAATTGTCAATTTCTATCAAAGACTAAACATGGGAACTGATTATTGGAAACCTAACCTGAGAATGGAGAACATTAACATTCAACACTATAATAAGGAAGACATGACTTGAATGGAGGGACCGTATGGTGAAGACGATGTACTGGATGTGATCAAAGAATGACCAATAACAACAATACAATAACATACCCGTTATGATCCCATAGGTGGGGTCCTGGGAGGGTAGAGTGTATACAGATGTTACCCCATCTTGTGTGAGGTAGAGAGGTTGTTTCTGATAGATCCTCGACTCAAGAACAACAAAAGAAGCCGGTAATTTAAAATTGAAATATTTGAACTTATAAAAAGTTGAAATGTTTGAAGACAGACATATTCTGTAAGTCTAATGGTGGAATGCATACTTATTGTCCCCTGAACAGACAAATTAGTGAGTCCATGTTGGTCAGAAGTTAGATGGAGAGGATAATGTTCATATTAGCTGTCCCTGATTGCTATCTGAGAAGACCATTGCCTAACACATCTAATTTTGGTAAGGAATTACGAGCTGATTTTGGTACTCTCTGCAACTGGTAGCTCATAAAACACTTTGAACAATAACTGCTAGTCCTGGTTAACATCACAGATGATTGATATTATCCGCAATACCCAAGATTCAGGTTGAAAATGTTCACAACAAACCATCCATTGCATCAATTCCTTGACATTTAACATGACTTCATGCTGGAATAGTTGGATATTTGAATAGGCCTTTATTTAATATGACTTTCTGAATATTACATGCAACAACAAGGCTAGACTTCTGTTCTGGCACTAGCATTATCATCCCTCGGACAAAAACATATATGTGGTTGACAGGTTAGGTTTGCCTCTTCTCTGTTGACTTTATAATTTGCCTCTTCTTTGACAAAATTAGTGAGGTTGTTGTTTTCCTGTAGCTAATGTAGCTGCCGAATTGCCTATACATTATGATTTATTCGAAGTCTTTACTACGATCTCTGGCAAATGAGAATAGTGAGGAGAAAAAATTTCAGAGTTTTCTGCTTTTTAGCAAGGTTTTCTCGGGTTGTGGGTCAGAAATGCTTCCTGGTATCACTCTGAGTGGTTTACTATCAACCAATCAACTTATGACATCCCTGATGGAGGGCGAACTATATAGCGCGGGTCAAGAAGAAGGATTGACAAGACTTCTAGACTGGCAAGCTTGTGAAGGAGTGCATATGACACCTTAGACAAATCTCACATCGGAAAGGGAGAGAAAATTGAAGTGCTATGTGAGAAACAAGTTCACATTGTACGCACTCTTTTGGCTCAATGATGGTGTAGCCCAATTGCCCAAAGGACAAACTCATGGGATTTTTGGAGCTAAAGAAGAAATACGTGCCTTGGCTTGTGTTTGACAAATATGGTATAGAGCCAGACTCTCGCATTATGATGGTTGGCCAAACATTAGCGAGACTGCTAAGTCCAAAGGCGGGTGTATGCGACTCTGATGAAGGGTGGGTCAACAAGAAGAACTTGCAGGCTTCTAGTTGGCAAGCTTATAAAAAGGGGTGTTATCACACCTTAGGCACATCCAGAAAGGAGAAAAAAGAGAAGCGCGATAAAACTGAGCACAAATTCAAATGGTACAGACGCATTGAGCTCAATGATGCCATAACCCAAGAGAAAAAACCTATGAGGTTTGTTGGGATAAAGCGGATAAATCTCACTTCAGAAAAGGAGAGTAAACTGAAGCACTATAAGACAGAGCACAAGTTCAAATGGTACTCGCTTTTGGGCTCAGAGATGCCATCATAGCCCATGGAATAAATCTGTGGTTGGAGTTTTCTGTTCAGCTGGTCATAATATCTCAGAAGTTCAAATGGTACGTGCACTATTTTGACTGTTCCATTTCGTTCCTCCCTTTTTTTTTTTTTCAATTTTGTAGCGTTCGGAGAGTGTTGTTTACTTATAGTGCTTAACATAAGCTTATATCAATTCTTTCCTTTGGCCTAATTGCAGGTCCTTATTAAACTTAGTTGATTTTGCATTTGACCATTGAACATGAGTTGAGTACTTAAGGACTGCAATAATGTGCGTAACACAAAAGGGTAGATGCTTTTCTCCTCAATTCATCGAGATTTCAAGTTGACATCTCGAACATAATTCTGTTGCTGGTATTTAGTAATGGCTATATAGTATTTACTTGGAAAAAATGGCCAAAATATATGAGGGGTAATTGAGATGAGGCGAAGACTCTTCATGGTACTTCATGTGACTTATGTTTTTTTGGGGGGAAGGAATGGCAAGAATTTTTAAGAAGTGTAATGCAAAGACTCTTCATGTGCACTTTACGACTGCACTAGTGTGTGTGACATATGATTCTTACTCGACCCACCAGGTGGTAGTAAGTACTTCATTTTTAACAAGAGGTCTCGAGTTCAGGCCCTGGAAGGAGTCGCTTTTGGTAGCTAGCGTATTACCCTCAAAAACGGAACTCTCCGGCACAAATGGATAATGCAAACTCTTCTTGTGCACTTTAAGTTTGCACCACTAGTATGTGTGATATGGTTTTTACTGGAAAGAAAGATTGGAGAAGGAAAATTGAAGCAAACCAGAGTTGAATGGCTGTATCCAGAGGTGTCAAATGGGCGGGTCAAAATAGGCGAGTCAATAACCCGTTCAAACTTGTATTGAAATGGACTAAAATGTGGGCCAATTTAAACTAAAATGTGAATTATATTTTCATGGGCTAGCTTCGCCTCTTCTATATCAATACTTCATATATTGCTAATGTTCCTAGAAATGGATTTCATGATCCTCTACAAATTTATTTTTAGTTTTATATATTCTTAAAAGATATTTTTATTTTTACGTATAAAAAATATGTCAGAGTGATTTTCATATATACAAATTGTAGGTGATCATATTTGCTTCAATTCATGTGACGGACATAGTTTCAATCGGGACGAAGTTTAAGAAAATATTAGAATTTTTGAAATTTATGATTTTAAATATATCATCTCATTTCATTTGTGTGGTTATAAAAAAAATTAAAATTTATGGCTTTGAACAAATCATAATATTTATGTGACTATAAATATTTTTCATTAAGGGTAAAATGTGTGTGTGTGTATATATATTGGAACGCATTGAAAAGGAAATAATTTCACATAAATTAACTTTGGAGGAAAAAAATTACGAAATTTTGGTGAGATATAATTACTACCCCCCCCCCAACCCCCCCCCCCCCACACACACACACCTCCCTCCCTTTTTTTTGCTTAAAAATATAATTTAATTTTATTATTAGATAGTGAGATTGTCGCGGAGTTTTATAACAGCGGTAAAATTATTCTTATGTGATTTATAGATTATAAATTTAAATCATAAAAATAATCATTAATACTTGTATTAAGATAGATTATTTATACGGCAACACTCACAATATGGCCTTTTCTCAGATTTCACTAATATAGAATACTTTAGTACCGAACCTTCTTTTTAAGATAAAGAAATCAATTTGGATCATGAGTCTAAATAATCAGTCACGCCTTCAATTTGTGAGTTTGTCAAATGATAAAATTACTTAAAAGGGTTTCAACTTATAGTGTAAAGATTTTTTTGTCTCAAAATTATTTATATATTTCGATTTTAGTTCTTATGATAACTGACGGAGTACACTTAATTTTTAATTAGTCTAAATATAAGAATTATCAATTATGTAATATTTGTATTACTTTTAAAAATATATTATCATCAAATAACATAATACATAAATAATTAAATAATGAAATAATTAATAATTATAATAAATTTATAAATATTCATCATCAAAGCGCACATTTCAATTAATACCGAAAAAAATTATAAATTGAAAAAGGCACAGAAGTCAAACTCTTACTAGAAAGCTCTAAATTAAAAGTTACAATCCATTTTTCTTCACTTTATCCGACCAATCTCATTTAGCAACATATCTACATATCTTCTTAAGATCTCATTGCTTAATTTCCATCAAAGTGGCATCCGTAATACGGTACGATGAATGAGATTCCTGTATTTGGAAGCAAAAGTTTTAAGTTTGAGTTAGCAAGGGGAGAGTCTTTTTGTCAAACTTTAAACATGTATATATGTAGTTTCAGAGTTATATAATTGATACTGAAAGTAATTTTTCTAAAATTTAAATTACATATTAATCGTCATTTCGATTGATGTTTTTAAATCTTTTTAATAATACCTATTTAATTTAAATTCAATTTTTAAATTTGAAATTCAAGAATCAATTCTTCGAGCAGTGTGTGTGTATCAGTATTTTATTATAACAATTATAAAATTTTCATACAAATATTATCACTATAACGAGATTTGACCGTAGTTTGATGCTCTGAAAAATTTTATTTGTAGGATGGTTTTTGAGGAAAACAGAATTAAAAAATTAATTATTGATTGGCTTGAAAGAAATAATGAAGAAAATAGCTTTATTATGATGGCAAGTATTACAATCATCTCAATTTGGTGCATAATTAAATTTGGAATTTTTGCTAATGATTGATCATTATCATGTTCCATTCTGTTAAAATGTCACCAAATTGGTCCTAATTAAATAAAGGTGTAGGGTAAAAAAGTTTCTAAAAGTTAAAAGTTGTTATGGAAATTTTTATGGTGATTTGACTCACCATCTAAAATATGATTCACACTTTTATGAATTATCTTATTATATTATATTGTATTATATTATATTATATTATTTTGTACTATTTTAAAGAATATAATATTTCAATAAATTGTATCGTTTTACATCATTATAAAATGGCAAACATAAGCAATTTGAAAAATAACAGATAAGAAAAGTGGGGGGAGAATATAATTAGTTTTTTAAGCTACTTACAATTATTATAAATAGATATGTAAAGACAAAATGAGAAGAAAAAGAAAAAGGGCACGATGTGATCACACTAAATTGATTGTTGCATAAAACAAGATTTTTTTCGTGATTATATAACAATAAATTTTAATAATGCGATATAATAAAGTGTAGATAATAACTAAAATAAATATTATATTTTTTAAATAAAAAAAAACAAATTTTTACATTTAGCCAAATTACATTGTATAAATTGAAATTAGGAGTACCTTATGACTTTTTAAAAACAAATTGACCAGTTGATAGGTCAGTTTCACCTTAGCTATTACTTTTATTTGTGTATTATTATATGTTAAAAGTAACAAAAGGACTAATTATTTCCAAACTTTACAGAAATATAAAATTAGTATAGTAATAAAAGAATATGACAGATAAATTTTTATACTGCTCTTTTATTCAAAATTAAATGTCCTGGAAACTTGTATGACAAAGACTGAAACTTTTCAAAAGAGAACAGGAATTTTTCGAATTCGAATTCGAGACTCTAGTTAAAGATGAATGAGAATTTAAGATTTTGTTATAATTTTTAGCGATAATATTTTTACTCTTATTGATAGTTGTGTGTTGCGTAACTTCTCCTTTCATTGTAGTAGTAGTAGTATTATTTTATCTTGTTGGCTCTTGTTTTAAAATTTTTGTTACTATCGGTTGTTATAGTTAATGTGCATTTCTTTTTCGCATACTTTGTCATGCTTTCTTTATTTTTTTTTATCTTAGCTTCTTCGCTTTTTATTTCTTTTTCTAAACTTCTTTTAAAAAAAGGTTTCTTAAGTTGAGAATCTATCAACAAAACCTATGTATCTCTCAATATAAGGATAAGATTTGCGTATATTCTACCTTTCCTACACCTCACTTATAAAATTATATTGATATATTATTGTTATTGTCTTCAAAAACATATAACAGCAAGTTAAATGTAGCTATTGAAGTTAATAAATCCGAAGCCTTCATTAGAAGAGGTAAAATTAATCAATGAAAACATGATCCGTCCAATTCGCTTTTACTTTTATAATTGTGATGTTCGATTCAATATGTATACATATACACCTAAACTAATTTTATAAAATATCTGTCATTTTTCATCAATCAGATAATTCTTTTCACCAAAATAAATTTAACTAATCAGAACTCAAATATAAATATCGCAACACTAAAAAAAAATTTAAAAAAAGGAAGAAGATATGAAATAAAAGTCACCTAATAAAATAAAAAGACTAGAAAAAGGAAAAGAAGACTCTTTCACCTCATGTCTACTCTTTTCTTCTTTTTTTCTTTAACTCCTTTTTCTTTACTTGATTCCATTTGCTATGAGAGTGGAGAAAAAGAACTATCAATCATTTCCACAAAACCACCCCCAATATGCTCATGCACTATCTTTAATCATTCCCCCCCAACTTTTCTTTTCCTCTCTCCCAAAACACACACACATAAAAAAAAAAGATAATAATTACAGTGGCAATAACAATGATAATATATTCAGTGTAATGTTACGAATAATATATGTGAAGGGTAAGATATATTCACAATTATTCTTATTTTGATGAGGTAGAAAGATTATTTCTGATAATAGCTAAAGAAAGATTCAAAAATTAAAATTTATGAATTCTTACTTCTATCTTTTTAGAATTATTGAATTATAAATTTTTAATTTACATATATTAATGACTTTTTAAATATAGGTATAAGACTCAAGTCAAAATTATTAAGTTTTGTCGGGCTCATATCATAAGATATATCTACTGGTGCTTCCGGATGGTTATGAAAGCAAAAATGTATTCATACCGTATTAACATCAAATTAATGAATGCAAAATCAATATATTTTTATATACTCATTCATGACTTATAGCCCGTTTGGCAATGCGAGATGAAACTATATGAGATGTAGTTGAAGTTTTGTTTGAACATGAAATTTGAAATTCTTAAGTTGTATTTTTTTTTTCTCATGAATATAAATACCCCATAAGTTGTGAAAATTATTTAAAATTTCTTCAATTCTTATACAATCTTGTCAAATAAGTAAAAGTTTATAATAAAGTATAATACACTATCACAAAGTCATTCTAAAAAAATAATGCAATATTTATTGATCGAACTTTGGTTCAATAAAAAGTAAAAATTTAACATGAGTTGTACTGTTGTAGTGTACTACTTTTTAATATAACTCTCTCACGTGATTGGCAAATGTTGGTAAGAGTGATAATACCAACAACATTTACATTTGAAATAAGTAGTTGGTAAATATGGTTGGTATATATAAAATGGTAGGTGTTTCTTATATAAAATATAAATTTGTGGGTTAAATTTTGTATTTGAAAAAGTTCATCTCATGATTTGAAATTTCAAATCAAGATTTTTTGAGAATTTGAGTTTGATCTTATGATTTCAGAAATTACATATCCAAACACTGATTTCATCGCATGTCCAAACGCCTACTTAATTTTAACCAAATGACCCTTGAATGTGTATTTTATATTTTTCGTATTCAAAAGTGTAATTAAAGGATCATTTCTGATGTTTTTTTTTCTTGAATCGAGGGTTTCATCGAAAATAGTCTTTCTATCTTTCAAGACATGAATAAAATCCGTATATATTCTATCATTTTTCGACTTTACTTCTAAAATTATCCTAAATATGTTATTGTTATTTATGTATTTTTGTCACTTTCTCAGCCTCATTATTGTCTTCTCCTCTCTCTCTTTAATTTGTTACTTGTAGAGGGAAAAGATCAAACAAAAAGACAATGTATACAAATTCAACTTTATTGTACTGTTTTCTTCCTAAAATTTCACAATATCTAATCTACACTGTCCACAAATTCAACTTTTTTTGTACTCTTTTGTTCTTTATATTTCAATACACTAAAGTTATACTGATATTAGCAATACAATAAAAAATTTAATTATATAATTTATTAGTTATTTTATATTTTATACTATATAAAATAATATATAATTTATATATATTTCTGATATATGAGAATATACATTGAAAATTAAATATTATATTTTATGTTAGTTGTGTTGGTTTTAACACATAAATAACTCACTTCCTAATCAGCTATCAAATCACCCTTAAATATATAATACATACCTTAATGTATATCAACATTTTACTATTGATTTATAAAATATTAAAAATTAAAGATTTACCGGACTTACGCCTAGCACTTTGAGGCTTATGCCTCGTTCCGTATCAATAAAATGTCTCATCTCATGCCTGCATTTCTTAAAATACTGATATATGTTGTATTACTTTTATAATTAAAATTAGTAAATCATATTCGCTGCCTTTTTAATAGTGACAAATTAATATTTTCTCTGTTTATTTTTATTTGTCTACTATATTAAAAAAATATTTTTACTTTTACTAGAAACTTTTAGCATATCAAGAGAAAAATATATTATTATTCTTTCATTATTTACCTTCAGTATTAATTACTTATTTTTTAAGACGTAAGACTATACATTAATTAATATAAATATTATAATAAAATACTCATATTAATTATTATTTTATAAAAAATATGCAAAACTCAAAGTTGATAAGTAAAAATAAACAAAAAAAAATATCTAATATAAACACTCGATGCGAGTAAGTTTTTACCGATGTTTTTGGTACTCTTGTGTTCCTTAAATTTCACACTACCTAATCTACAATTTCAACTTGTTTTTTTTGTTGTCTTCCTACTTTTTGTTTTTAAAAGAAACTCAACTCCACTTCCCGCTTTCTATGCCTTAAACCCAAAAGAATGAACTGTTTTTTCTCCTCCATTCTCCTCCTCACACTTCTCATCTCCGCCGTGACTGCCGCCGCCGACGGCAACGACACCGCGGCACTTCTCCTCTTCCAGTCCCAAACTGACATCCACGGTACGCTCCTTCAAAATTGGACACTTCCGGTGAATTCCAGCACCGCATGCACAGCTCAATGGCTTGGTGTGAAGTGCATAAACAACCGTGTCTCCGCCGTTATCCTCCCGTCGTTCAATCTCCGGGGACCCATCACTGCTCTCTCTTCTTTACCCCTTCTCCGCCTTCTCGACCTCCGTAATAACCGCCTGAATGGAACTCTCACACCCATTACCCAATGTACTAACCTTAAGCTCATTTATCTCTCCGGAAACGATTTTTCAGGCGAAATTCCGCCGGAAATTTCCTCCCTTCGCCGTCTCCTCCGCCTTGACGTTTCAAACAACAACCTCGAAGGTTCAATTCCGACCCAGATTGCGAATCTCACTCGATTGCTCACACTGCATTTGCAGAACAATGAACTTTCTGGAACAATCCCAAAATCTCTAAATTCTCTTCAAAATCTTAAAGAATTGAACTTTTCGAATAATGAGCTTTATGGTTCTGTTCCCAAGGATTTATATAATCATTTTGGTGAAAATAGCTTTGAAGGAAATGAGGGGTTGTGTGGAATTGGGAATTTACCTCAATGTTCATACACAGGAGATCCAGAATCACCACAAACAGTTCCTTCAAACCCTAGTTCTTTGCCTACAACATCAACAGCAACAATCGAAGAACCCCACGAAAAATCGCGGAAAGGGTTAAGCAGAGGAGGGGTAGTAGCAATAGTGATGGTGAATGTGGTGGCATTGTTAGTTATAGTGTCATTTATGGTGGCATATTACTGTGGGAAGTATTCAAGAGAGAGTTATTCAATGTCAGGTAGTGAGTGCGGGAAGAGGAGGAGTAGTTACTCGAGCGAAAAACGAGTTTACGCTAACAATGGTGGTGGGGATAGTGATGGTACAACAGCTACTGATAGGAGTAAACTCGTGTTTTTCGATAGGAGGAAGCAATTTGAGCTTGAGGAGTTGTTAAGAGCATCAGCTGAGATGCTTGGTAAAGGGTGTTTAGGTACTGTTTATAAGGCAGTTCTTGATGATGGGATTACAGTTGCTGTGAAAAGGTTGAAAGATGCAAATCCATGTGCAAGAAAGGAGTTTGAGCAGTATATGGATGTCATTGGGAAGCTTAAGCATCCAAATATGGTGAAGCTTAGAGCTTACTATTATGCCAAGGAAGAAAAATTGCTGGTTTATGACTATTTGCCTAATGGGAGTTTGCATTCACTTCTTCATGGTAAACATTAGGAATGATTATTGTGAAAGATTCAGGATTGTTTTATAATTCAAGATTGTCTTTTTTGGTGGGTTGTTAAGGTCTATATTGCTCGGACTCTTCAAAAATTGTCAAAGGTTGCATGTCGGATACTCCAAAAATCTCTAGAAATAGTGCATTTATGGAGAATCCGATGCTGGTGCTGCAACATTTTTGGAGAGTCCGAGCAATGTAAGTTAAGATACTAATATTGATGGTTTTTTTTTCTTTGTTGATTCTTATAGGAAACAGAGGACCAGGGAGAATTCCATTGGATTGGACAACCAGAATTAGCTTGGTACTAGGGGCAGCTAGAGGGCTTGCTCACATTCATGAAGAGTATGCAGATTCAAGAATCCCACATGGGAATGTGAAATCATCCAATGTGTTGCTTGACAAAAATGGGGTGGCTTGTATATCTGATTTTGGGTTGTCATTGCTTTTGAACCCTGTTCATGCCATAGCTAGATTAGGAGGATACAAAGCGCCAGAACAAGCTGAAATCAAGAGGCTATCTCAAAAGTCTGATGTTTATAGCTTTGGAGTACTGTTATTGGAAGTGCTCACTGGTAGAGCTCCCTCAGAGTACCCTTCACCAACTAGGCCTCGCGTTGAGGAAGAAGAATTGGCTGTCGATTTGCCTAAATGGGTTCGATCAGTTGTCAGGGACGAGTGGACTGCAGAAGTATTTGATCAAGAACTGTTGAGGTACAAGAACATTGAGGAAGAATTGGTGTCAATGCTACATGTAGCCATGGCATGTGTAGTGCCACAACCCGAAAAAAGGCCTACTATGGTTGAAGTTGTTAAATTGATTGAGGAGATCAGAGTTGAACAATCTCCATTAGGTGAAGATTATGACGAATCACGCAATTCTCTTTCCCCCTCCCTTGCCACCACCGAAGATGGACTCCCCGGTTACTAATTTCCGATCATTGTGGCAATGGTGTTTCATAGTCCTAGTATATGTTCAAATTTGCAGCATCTTACTGCCAATGGCAAGTTGCAAGAGTCATGGACTCATGTTTCCTCTAGTATGTTACTAGTAGTTATTTGGTTGCTTTGTGTTATTTTCAAATTACTGCACTCTCTTTGAAAATCTGATGATCCAACAAAGCCTAAGAAGTGCATCAATCAGTCCATTATGTAGTTTTTCCTTAATGTAATATAATGTTAATTCTTTGTATTTAATTCATTTTCAAGATTGTGTTCCAAGGCAAAGATTCACTCTCTTAGTTCCATGCAGTGTGACTCTTGAGAAACAAAACGTGTCAAGTAAAAGTGAACGAAAACAAAACGTGACAAGTAAAAGTGAACGAAGAGAGTAACTTGTAGTGCCATTTGCAACTTAGTCAAAATATGACACTAGTAGATATTTAATGAAATGTCTAACTTTGTTTTTTGGGTTTTCCACTTGGTGTCTCGTATCTATTTTGGTCCGACCAATTTAAATTAGGTCTGACCAATTTAAATTCATACCAGGAAGTTTTATTTTAGGAAGTAAAGTATTCTCTATCAAAAGTCACTCCATTTTCAAAGCTAAACCCCAAAACTTCTCATCAAGAACGATAAAACCGACGAAATAATATAACTAAGTAGACTCAACAACAATGACAACATATCCGGTCACTAAATGAGGTTTGAAAAGGGTAGAGTGTAGATAGATCTTACCCCTTTTCAGAAATAAAAAAACTGTTTCCGATATAACGTCAGCTAAGTAACTCAACTAGACCTAAAAAATATAAATACTCAATTTAAACATAACATAAAATATTATTTATATCTTATAATTTTAAACATAAATAAAAAAAATATCAATAAAGCAAACAATAATAATGGCTTCATTATCTTTTAGACTGTCAAAGTATTCATCACTGATGGGAAAAAGCAGAACAAATTGACAACTTTTTTATTAACAGCTTTTATTTTATATTTAATTTTATTTTATTTTATATTTTTCACTTGGCGTGATTTCCGCTATTTTACTCTTTGCCAGTTTTGATGTGTGATGAGTCAACGAGAATTCTTTTGAAATAAAAATAAAGTAAATGATTTAATAATATATTTATAAGTCAAGTTTGGCGAGGATAAGATTATTTTTATAGGAATTTATTCGGTTATATTTCAATTTATGTGACGTTATTTTTTTATTATTTCATTCCACAAAGAATGTTACACTTTTATGGGTAAAAATATCTAACTATAAACTTCTCATTTTACTCTTAATGAGAAGTTTTTATAATCACATAAATATTATTGTACGTTTAAAACCACAAGTTTCAAACTCTTCATTTTTTTAAACTTAAACGAGCTAAGATTACCAGCTAAATTCAGTCTTCCGAACTCCATAACATAAAGAAGTCATGGAAAATAGTATAAGCCTCTTTGGGTCTCAAAAAAATAAAATAAAATAAATAAAATCATAAATATGAAAAAATTTCACAATTTGTGAAAACAATCAAAACTCTCTCAATTCTTACCATCTTACCAAATGAGCAAATCATAGTTCCTAATAAATCACAATACACTACCAAAAGATCTTTCTTTAAAAAATGTAATATTTATTGATCAAACTTTAATTCAATAAAAAGGAAAATTGAACTTTAATGTAACTACTCTTTAATAAAATTCTCTCACATAACACAAACAATTTCTTCATGTTTAGAAATTTTGTGGCTGCTATAGTGAGGCACTGTTATACATGTATACTGACATTTGACGTTTAGATCTTATTTAACTGTTATAAATAAAAATATGCAAATATCTAGTTTAATGATTTTGTGTACCAAAAAGAAAGAATGTGTTTGTTAATCATTTTAACCAAAAAAAAAATAAAAAGAGTATGAATGTAAAAAAACCAAAAAAAATTTCATGAAGTTACGACCATAACTAATAGATACTATTTTAATATACTGTTTTTCTTTTAGATATTCGTATTTGAAATTTACTATGTACATGATATTAATGATGATTATCATAAATATTTTAATATTTATTTATACATAATATATTTCATATAAAATATTATTGCACAATATCTGAAAATGAATGATATAGAGAGATAATTTTATAAAGAGGGCATCATTTTAATGAATGTCACTGCTGTTATAGAGAAATAAAATATAACATAAAAAATTAATTTTGAAGAAAATCAACCGTTATAATAAAATATTATTATAACGAATTACTGTTATAGGGAGATTTACTATAGTATTTCTTCAAATTCCTCCATTACACTATTTGACCCACTCATCATATTCTGCTAAATAGAATATAGGCAAACTCTATCTTATTTTTTGAGAGGTCTACCAACTACTTTTCATTTAAAAATAAAATATATTTAACTTAGGTAATTTTGCTAAATGCAATAATTAAAATTTTCTTTCTTGTTTTTTACGTCCAAACATCTAAAGTAATGATTACTAATTTATTAGTTAAAGTAAAAATTTAATAGGTTGGCCTATATTGTGAGATTTGTTTATTGTAGAAAGAAAGAAGGAAAATGAGTTCCGATAAATTATTTCCGATAGATAGCTCAAATAATTTCAAAAACTGTATGTATATTTAAGACAACTATATTATTGACCTCAATGCAAACCAAGCCCTTTTTAGTTCTAAGACAGCAAAATATAGTTTTCCTGCTTTCCAAGAACATCAACTTATCTCACTACAAATGTTTAATCCAACCTATAACACTAGCCCAGTAAATCAGTAATAGTTCAGTCTCAAAAAGAAAAAAAAGAAGCTAAACTACAACATACAGTTCATCAGTTCCATGAACTAGATGATATCTTTAATCTCTGTAATATAATCTGTTTTAAAGTTTAGGTCGAATTATCGTCTTTCCCCAGCTTGTTGTTTCTGAGTAATGGGGGCGTTCAACGTTCAACTCGGATACTCCATGGCCATTGCAGCCTCAATGCTGCTCTCCTCTCTGAATCTCTTTAATAAATTAACCTCAGAATTCAGTATGATGAAGGTAAATGACACACACATATCTCAAGAAAACGCTAGCTAACCCGTCCTGTCTGATCGATCAGTGTACCCACCTGCTCTCCACATAACGCTCTTGATATGTTTCCAGGCCCATGAAGATTGAAAATAACAACTGCAAGACAAGCAAACCATGTCAAGAACGTTTATTGTTCAGACTTTCCATGGAGTATGCTGGTGAAAGACTGACATTAGAGAAAGATTGGATAGTGTCGGGTTACAGATACAGACCAGGAATTGCATTCTCCTCGGATAATGTAACAGCCATCAGGTCCAAAGGGGAATCTCCTCCGGAAACCAGCTCCCTGAAGGAAATATGCTCAGCAGCAACATTATTGTTTCGGGAGTCACAGACATAGACGCCGTCTACATTTGTACCCTTGAGTAGTGCATCGGCATGAACTGACAAGGGAAAACTTTGAATTAGTAACCACTCAGACATTGTAAAACAGACGTGTTGTGTGTAAGATTTCGTACTTTCAGAAGCTCTGAGCGCTGCAGCTGTATCTGTAGAGAAGAGTGGATTCCCTGTGCCAGCTCCAATACCACCAAAGATCACAACTCTACCTTTTTCAAGATGCCGCATAGCCCGTTGCCTACTGTATGGCTCAGCAAGTTCGGGCATGGAAAATGCACTTTGCACACGAGTTTGG
This sequence comes from Datura wrightii, assembly GCA_035772735.1. Taxonomy (NCBI): domain Eukaryota; kingdom Viridiplantae; phylum Streptophyta; class Magnoliopsida; order Solanales; family Solanaceae; genus Datura; species Datura wrightii. The sequence goes on along the minus strand of JASDFA010000018.1, from coordinate 198,863,508 downwards.
ACACCCGCCTTCTCTAATGCCGACTGCAGCAGTATGGAATTCATCATAGTTGCCATCATTCTGCAAGATTAAGAAATGATAAGCACAATTAGTTCATTTCAGAAGAACGGGAAATACCATTACTAGGCCTGAAAAGTGAGAGAGACCCAACTCTCTGGATTCCTTTTTTTTCTTTATTCCTTTTCTTATGCATTTCAACTATTCTGTCATTCCAATATCAACATGCATAAGGATACAAACGAAGCAATCATAAAATCTTAATAATTAAAAGCTCATAAAAGTATCCAACCAAAACAGAGAGTTACCGTATATATAAATAGCATAGAAACCGAAAACTATAAACAGGACATAGAAGCTAGAAACATTCACCGGACTATGAAGATCATCCGTCCATGAGTATGTGAGTTTATTATTCTGCCTCTTATATGAAAATAAACCAAATGACTTACAGTAAAATTTACACAGCAAATTATAACCGAGACAGGAGGAAATTACCCAATTTGATAGGCAGTACATCTATCCAATCCAGTTGAAGTTACCCATGTGTCTCCGCAAAAGAAATTGCGTCCGCCAACAACAATTGCCACCTATGGAAACAATTAACAGGCATGTTTGAGGGAATCAGATTACAGAAACAATACTACTACTCCGAAAAAAATTCAGAAGCTTTTCTGACTGATACCTCTATACCAAGACGACAAGCTATTGAGACTTCTCTAGCAACTAGCATGGCCACCTGGTATATTCAAAGATTCAAACTTTACTATCAGCAATGACAATAAGGTAGAGACACTTGCCTCTTTTACAAATACAGAGTACGATGCCTCAATTGATTAGGAAGCAGAGTCAAAAAATGTAGCAGCAATAAATATGACAACTTCTTGCTTGCCCAATCGACTTCTCTTACACAAGCTGAAATTTTTTTATGCATTTCTTGCTGGTAATACTGACATTACGTTTGTGATAAATTCACTTCCTTAGAAGGTCATACAGTTGGAAAGCCACCCAAGTGGTCATAACAGGATTTCTTCATTGAATGCAGTGTAAGAAAGTAATACCATCCTATGAGAAAATCTAAATTTCTTAGACATCCCAAAACTCAGACCTATTTGAAAGATTAGATTGCTAGTTGGTTTAGGTCGACCTACTTTTACAGCACCGTGAATTCTCATCTGGTAAAATTTCTTAGGCAAAGGCGAAAATAGAGCACAATGGAAGAAATAGATTTATTTTTTTGAGATTGGCAAAGGCTGTTTAGGCCGACTTTTCTTTCTTTCTTTCGAAAAAGATTTATATATGCAAGAATACAAATTAGGTGGGATTAAGTTCCTTATAAAAAAAATTAGATTAAGCTTTAGTCATGTTAGTACATTTACTTCAGGCTCAAATGTTCAATGCAGTCTTTCAGTCTTGTCACAGAGTTATATGCCAGTAGAGAATCTTGACAACTTTTAGTACTAGAGAAACTAAATGTTTACTACTGAGACAGACTCCAACGGAGCGACATGGACAACAAGGGATTCATACAAACAACCCCAACTTGCTTAGGATTGAGGTATAGTAGTAGTTGTTGTAAAGGTTTGTGCTCTAGACTGTTATATGCCACATTAACTAATAGTCAAACTGTAAGAAAAAACTTTCCACATTGCAATCATTCTGAAGTTCAAACTCAAAAGGCACGTTTAGCTTGTTGACCTAAATAAATTGTACTACTTTCATTTGGCAAATATAAGTCAATCCTCCATTTTTGCAATAGGTAAAGAATGTCAACATAATGAAATATCTTGAATTTGACACTCAGAATGAATATAATCACATAGTGCATCGTCTCCAAAGTACCATTAAAATTTTCATCCCAATTCGTTTCTTCCAGGGTTAAACAAGTTTTGCTTCAAAATATATAAGAGAAAATTGGAAGTAAATTAACCTTTGGATCAAGGTTGTTTGGATCATTAGTGTTTGGTGTGGCTCCAGCTAGTGCAGCACCACTAATTTTAAGAACTACTCTTCTCCACCTTGGACCCATAGAAGATTTCGATTTTACAATCTGTCCGCTGGGACCAGGAACTGCTGTTCCATATCTGAAGCAGGTTAGGAGGAACAGAAATGTTAGCTAATTCGCCAAACAGGAAGAAGAACACTGTACTCAAGTATTTCATATGCAGATTCCCACTACAATAAGACTCAGGTTAGCAAATAGCTGCTATATTATGCCTTATCCCAACAAATCAATCAATCAACTACACCTTATATGAATTTCTATATCCATCTGCTCAATAATTTAAGTATTTTTATCCAATGCAAACAACAACAGACTACGCCTCACAAATAAGTTGGGATTGGCTATATGAATCCCAACTTCTTCATTTAAGCTCATTTCATATCATGGTCATTCTAAATGTTTTTATCAAAAAAGAAGAGAGAATTGAATTGTCATACAATTAAAGAACTGCCAAGTGAAAAGGTATTACCTTTTCGATTGCCTGCTAGTGCCGGAGTTGGTTATTGCAACAATGGATTTTTCCTCCTCCGATGTAGCTTTTACTGATACTGAATTCCCAACAATCTGCTCCATTTGCTTGAACCACGGCCAATGACTCATCGTGATGCCGCCGTTACTCATCCTATGCCTTTCCAGTTTATACCTCTTCTTCAAGTTATCAACTTTGTTCTTACACTGTTCCACACTCTTCGATTGCTTCTCACACCTTTCGCTCACCATCGCTGCCACTTCTTCCCAATCTCTCCCTCTCAAATTCCCTCTATTCAATTGCACAAATTTCTCCATATACGCCTCCAATAAACACGCTATCGCCGTGTCACTCCATTCTTCTCTGTCCTTCCGGTACTCTCCGCTGCCGCTAGCGCCTCCGGAAGAAGAGCTGATTTTCGACCTCTTATAACTATACGGCGTACCGTTATCGCTGATATCCTCTCGATCGGTTCGTTTGTCGTTTGATGAATTAACTCTTGATCTATTAACATCGGCCTCGTTCTCAAACGGATTCGAATCGTTCTCGTACGGATTCACTCCGATATGATACGACTGCGTGTTATTGTCTTTAGGACCGGGTTGTGAGCAGAAACCGGTATCGCTGTATCCCTCAGCATCGTCGTCATCGCCGGAAATGTTCTTCGGACTACCGGCGGAGATCGGCGGGGCATGGATTTGAGCAGGCTTGTACCGGTGGGAGGTGAAAGGTTGGTGGTGATGCTGGTGGTGGTGCTGGTGATAAGTAGGATTATTGTTGGTGGTGTTGGTGGTGGTGGGAGTGACGGTGACGGCGGCGTTATCGTCACCGAGGAGAGAGAAATCGTCGTCACAAGAAGCCATGGACGTACGTTAGGGTTTGGAACGGAGAGAATAGACGACGTGAAAGGTAACGTTTGGGAAGGTTCACCGTTAATGCAAAGCATATTTTTTGTGAAGAATGAGAACCGTTACAGATGTTGTTTACGATTGACGAGTCCGTTAGGTAGGAGAGGGGAAGTCACGTGATTTGGGCCCCTTACGTTACAACTTAATAGTTTTTGCAAACTGATTTTTCTTCATTTTCATGCAAATAAATGAAGGTTCAAATTGCGTTCTTCGTGTCAGAAGAAGAATAGTTATATCGATTTGATATATTTTAAAAATATTTTAAATAGAATATTAACGATCTTATAAAGATAAAATCTTAGTACATTATTATTATAAATAACTAAATATTAAGGATTATTTTGGCGAATTCATATTCAACGTAAATGCCTTATATATATTTTTAAAGTTAAAAATTCGTATCTATTATTATTTTAGGGTTTTGGTTGAGTTTCACAAATCATTGATGAAGTAACTATAGTGGTAAAAAGCTATGTATGCATTATTATATATCGAGAAAATCAATAATTAATAATATGAATGTGCTCTCGTTTTTCTCTATTTCATTGTCATCATTTTAATATGAGTAGAGGATCTAAAAGTCCACCTAAATTATTTCTACTTTTTGAATTTAATAATTAAACTATTCAATGTTTTAGTTAAATACCTGAACTATCACCCGTTGCTTATTAAAACATACCCAGACGCTGATTGGATCATGTGTATGTCTTCATGTGTTTTGATTAGCAATAGGTGATAATTCAGATACTAAACTCACATGTACCAAATAATTCATATACTAAACTCAAAAAAATAAAGATAATTTAGATGAATTTTAACCCTTTACTTTTTAAATATTTTTCTTTATCTTTTCTGCACCACTATAAACTTCGCTCCTTAAACGATCGTATTAATTTTTTCCCTTTATAATATTTTCTTTTCCAAAATTAGAAGTTTCTAGAACAATCAGAAACTATAAGTTAATAATAAACGATTTTTTCCCCAGATTATTCATAATTTTGCAACATTGTATTCTCTTATTAAAGTTCTCATTGACATCATCTTATGTATTTTTTCAAAACACATTTTCAATTTGACTGGTCATTCTGTTTACTATTTCTTGAGTTTATTTTTATTTGTTTATTATTGACTTAGCATATTATTTAAAAAATAATAAATAAAATAATAATTTTATTATATTATTTTTTAAATATAATAAATTTAATATTTAAAAAGTAATTATAATTAATAATGAAGTAAATTAAAAATTAAATAAATAAAAATAAATATTTATTTTTATTTTTAATATAATAAATAAGTAAAAATGATCGGAGAAAGTAAAATTTCACCAACCTAAAGATTAATCAAGAGGCATTATTAAAAAACAAAGGGCCCATAGCCCATGGAATTTGACATTTTGATAATTGATCAATGTGAAAAATTAAGTGAAACTAAAGGGGGTCTAATTTGTCTAGGAGAAAAGTAAAGGGACCTTCATCTATGCATTTTAATTTAATTAAATATAAAATTTAAAACTTTTAAATTAAATAGATGTATAATATATATAAATAATTCATTTTGAATCTTATAGTATTAAACACGTCATGTCACTATGTCATTTGTATAAGAAAGTGTCAATGAAAACTAAAAACTTATTCATAAATTATCGTAAAAATGACTCTACATTCAACCACATCGCGCCGCATTGATCCCGAATCGATCAATTCTAGAGCACTTTGTTTTTAGCGAGTCAATAACATTTCATCTCGTTCTTCAGGATCGATAAACAAAGAAATTTGATTTTATAGTGATACTATTTTCTTTATACGAGAATAAATCACGAGATCACCACTTCAAACAATTAAAACAGTCTAAAATATATATAATAGACTCTTGTGATTCAATCTTTCTTTGGAACGTGCACACATGATACGACGAGAGCTTAGTGGATCGGGTTGTCTCTCCGTAGGAGACCAAATCATTGTCACGTGCTTAGCACAGAGTCTTTCTATACAAAGAAGGATCGAAAACTATATCAAACTACTATTCAGTTTTCCGCTCTCTGTGATCTCTTTTTTCTCTATAAAAACTTCTCGTTTTTTCTTCTTTCTTCAGAGAAACTGAATTCAATTTTGTTAATTTTTTCACTAATTAAACAATGCATTCAAATCACTTACTTCTTGAAGAACCCATTAGGATGGCTTCCATCTTGGAGCCATCCAAAGCTGTACGTCTCCCAGAAAAAGAAAAAAATTCATTTTTTTCGTTCTTTAGATCTATATTTTTCGTATGATTTGTGTATTAATGGCGATGATGACTAATGGGTTTGTTTTTATTTTTTTAAATATTAGCAGAGTTTTTTCCCTGCAATGACGAAGATTGTTGGAACATTGGGTCCGAAATCTCGATCCGTTGAGGTTATTTCAGCATGTCTTAAAGCTGGAATGTCTGGTAATATTTTGAAAACTCCAAACTTTGGATTGTTTTTTCTGGGTTTTCATGGAGGGGTTGTGATCGTTAGTATTCTTTTTGTTTTTTTTTTTTGGATTTATAGTGGCAAGATTTGATTTTTCATTGGGTGATCCAGCGTATCACCAGGAGACATTGGATAACTTGAAGGGTGCTATTAAGAGCACCAAGAAGTTCTGTGCTGTACGTATGAACTTTTATTTTTTATTTTGGTTTCCTTTGAAATAAGTACTATTGTTGCAATTTGTTCCTTTGTGAATTATGTTGTTTGTCCTGGTCTTTGTAGATGTGTTGATTTAAAAAAAAGGTAAATAATAGACTCCAACCTTTTCTGAAAAGAATGGTGGGGTGTGAGCTAGAGGGTCAACAAATCTACTTTTGGAATTATTTGGAAATTGACTTCTTTAGTATTTTTTTAAACTAGGGATAGTAACACTTGTCGTTCCTGAGTTATTGTTATCTGGTTTTAGTCCTTGTTGTATTGGACAAAGCACATTTGACCTTCAATAAATTGAAATATGTGATCTTGGTCCCTCAGCTATTTTGTTATATGGTTTTAGTCCTTGTTGTATTGGACAAAGCACATTTAACCTTCAATTAATTGACATATGTTCTCTTGGTCCCTTTAATTAGGAAGTATGTTGCGTATTGAATATTTTTAGAACTATGTTATTGTTGAATATGGAGTAATAATATAAGATTAACATAGGAAATGGGTAAATCATGTGGTGGAACAATTGGTAATCATGGTAAAATTTTGAATATTTACAAGGAAAAGTCGAAAGTGCACGTTTCAGATGTATTAAATCAGATATCATAAGGACTAAAGTCAGAATTTATCACTAACAGAAGGATTAAAAGTGCCATTAACCTTTTAAAATAATAACTATATATGTAGAAAGTAGTGTTAAGATGTTCTATAAATCACAAGTTTTGGTTGTTAAAGAATATTTAAAAAATGTTGACTGGATACTTAATACTCATCAAATAGTTGTTAGTGTTGTTAGCTTTGAGACAAAGGGAGTATTGTCTTGCATATGTGCTTAATTAATGGCTAAATTTGTAGATCATCTACTCCCCCTCCTCATTGTGCATAGTCTTTATATATGGATTTGGTTACGACTGCATCATTTCACATGTTGAGCATTGTCTAGTAACTTCACAAAGGGTATTAAAAGTATTTTGTCTTTATCTTGTCAGGTCATGCTAGATACTGCCGGTCCAGAGCTAACAGTTGTTAACAAAAGTGAGAAAGCTATTTCACTTAAGGCAGATGCAACTATTACTCTTACTCCTGATAAAGGCCAGGAAGCATCTTCCGAAGTGTTTCCAATCAATTTTGATGGATTATCCAAGGTTCAGTTAGTTCCCATCTATTGTCTTTGCTTTGCCTTTTCCCCTGCAGTGTGTTTTGGTAACCAAAGAGTGTTTCAAGAGAAAGTGAAAAGAGCAAATTCAATCTGAATTTGATGGAGAGAACGTCATCAATATTGTGGATTGGGAGGGGTGAATGTCCTTCATGATATTAAATTATGATGTTAATTTTCTTTGCAGGCAGTGAAGAAGGGAGACACCATGTTTATTGGTCAATATCTCTTCACAGGAAGTGAAACAACATCTGTGTGGCTGGAGGTATTACATAAAGAGCCTCCTTTACTTCCCCAGCTACCCTGTGTTTTCTAAATCCTTGAGTTTGGCTAGTGCTGTTTATGTTTAAGTTGATCGATAAGTAGATTTTACAATGTGCTTGCAACTGCACAATTATGATTTTTTTATATAGTCAGTTATCACATTTCTACTGTTCCGGTAAGAAAGCAGTATAAGTTGTTTGAATCCGCTGATTAAGAATTCCAAATGTGGCTGCACAGGTAGATCAAGTGAAAGGGGATGATGTAGTTTGCACTGCGAAGAACTCGGCAACGATAACTGGGTCATTGTTCACTCTGCATGCTGCTCAGATTCATATTGATTTACCTACCCTCTTAGATAAAGATAAGGAGGTAAGTTACTCAACTTCAGAGAACTGATAAAACTCACACTGTTCATTACATGTACACATAGTGAAGTTCATGTTACAAGCTTACATGGTTATGGAAAAGTTTCTGCGAGAACTTGGTGGTTGAGTAAATATGGCTGTGTATTGTTGGGACTGGGCTAGGGTTGGGCGTTCGGGCTATCAGATTGGATATGAGAATTTTGGTTTGGATATTCGGTTTTCGGATTAAGAAAAGTACAATTCAAATCCAATCCAAATAAGCTCGGATTGGATTGGATTTTTTAAGTTAGGTTTCGAATTAATCGGTTTGGATTTTTCGGATTTTCGGTTTTGACTTTTGAGCTTTTTAGGTAGATCATAACAAGTAACAACCTAAATCCACCTAATATTTTGCTCCTTGAAATTTATAACTTTCTGCAATTAACAAGAATTGAGGTGACTCTACCGCCCATGCCGTGTATTAAACTTTACTTACTCGTAAAATATTTTATATTTTTATATTTGATTAATAGAAAATTTCATATTGATTTAATATTATGATGGGTCGTAGGTATTAATCTATTAGATCTTGGAAATTGGACTTATTAGTATTGGACACATGGTATGAGTAATTGAGTAGAGTTAAATATAAGGTATAAAAATTTCGGATTTTCGGATATCCAAAAATTCATAATACTATATCCAATATCCAATTCAAAATCCATAATTTTTAAAAATGAAATCCGAAATCCAAAATCCAATCCATAATCCAAAAATCCAACCCAAAGATCCAAAAAATTCGGATTTCGGTTTGAATTTCGGATTGGCCCAAACTATGCCCACCCCTAAACTGGGCACTTAATAGAAGTGTTCATATTTACTTATCTACTTGATAGAAAATGTAGTTGGGCTTTGTGATGTATGAACTAGATGAGTCTTAAGATGGATGCAATTTTTGTTTATTTACATAAACATGGATTGGTGGAGCCGTGGAGCCTACTCATATTCTCGTGTTCCCATTTTTCCACTTTATGTAGCAACATATCTTGGGCAATGGCTCTCAATTTAAGCACCATCAACAATATTTATACTCGTCCGATATTCAATATCCACATTGACTATCTTGGTTGTGCCATGTCCTTCCTCTTGGAATATAAAGTTCCAACTTATTTTACATTGAAAAGAGTTTCAAGGGTTCCTCTATTATTTTTGGTACTTGTAGTATTCGCTAATGACTATACTACTTCAGGTTTAATGCAAGCATATTATTTTTGAATTATGGCGATTATCCCTCCCTTAAGCTACTTATTTCTCTGTCTTCTGCCTCGTTAATGGCTTGGCTTTGTGCAGCAATCCTTTTTGATTGATTGTGGTGTTTTTGACATGCTAATTGAATCAGGTTATTAGCACATGGGGTGTCCAAAACAAAATTGATTTTCTTTCACTATCATTTACCAGGCATGCTGAGGATGTTCGTGAGGTAATGATTGCACTGTCTTTTATTTATTTCCTTCTGTTTATCTATTTTCTTTGATTCATTAAATCGCGCTGATGGTTTGCATAGTGCTGCATTTTTACGGTTAATGTTGTAATGAGTGATCATGTTTTTTCGTTTACTTACTTAGATTGTTGCACGTGTTTGATTCTGTTTTCTAATGGCCAAGTACGTGGAATATTTCTGGTTTATGAGTGGTGAGGCTTGAATCTATGACTTTTGGACCTTTGTCTGCTTTAATACCATATGTGATTTGTGTGAGCACCTCATCTAAAAGCTAAACTGTTGAGAGGGGACAACGTTATTTATTCATTCACTCAGGTCTATAACAGCTTGAATACCAAATTGACCTCATTGTTATATTTTTCTTAAATTCAGGCGCGTGAATTCTTAAGTAAGCTGGGTGATCTAAGCCAAACTCAGATCTTTGCCAAAATTGAAAATGAAGAGGTTAGTTGGTAAACTGTTATTTTCTGTCTGATCTTTTTCTTGTGGATAGTTCTTTGTGAGATTGGTTTTGAATATCATGAATGATCAGGCTTGCAATTCACTTCCTTCCATGGCAATTTACGTAGGGCTTGAAACATTTTGATGAGATACTCCAAGAGGCTGATGGCATCATCCTTTCACGTGGAAACCTTGGTATAGACCTCCCGCCAGAGAAGGTGAGTTTTCTTCTTCAAATTTAGGCATCTTCTTTTGTAAATCATGTACAAGCAGCGAGCCTCTTCATGCAGTTACATTCCAGTTGGCACTTGTAGCATGTAATCGTATAAAATGGAAAATGTGCCAACCAACTAGGATCAGTATTCACTAATGTGACAGATATCAGATATGTTCCCAAAGTTCTACGAGTAGCTAGATTGACTTATAAGTTGGAAAACACTGGACCGAATCTTGTTAACACTTGTTTCTTTCCTCCTCTCTGCCTTGACTGAATTTAAAGACCCAAATGACATACATGGACCTTTTATTCTCCGTGTGGAAGACAATTGTACAAGTGAATTTTGTCAAATTATGACAATCATCAATTTTTAACTGTGCATGAATGATCAAGTTATCCACTCTAACTCTAATAAAGACATACAGCCTCACGCATTTCAGTTTTTTTGTGGGTTCAATGTATCCATTTAGTTAAATTGAGTGATATGGAGGCAGACACTCCAATCTCTCCTGTTAAATTATCGTCGTTGCAAAATTTTGAATGGCATTACAGTGGTCATTTCGTAGTAGGATCATCATTCAACTAATTTTTGAGTCGTATACAGGTATTCTTGTTCCAGAAGGCAGCTGTTTACAAGTGTAATATGGCTGGCAAGCCTGCTGTAGTAACACGTGTTGTTGATAGTATGACTGACAATCTGAGGCCAACTCGTGCTGAAGCAACAGATGTTGCTAATGCTGTCTTGGATGGTAATCTTCCTGCCCATCTTAGTGGGTCTACTGCCCTTTATTGCCTCTGAAGATTTAAGTTCCTTCTGTCATCCTTCATATGACGTCTTATTAGTTTGTTTCTGGTAGGAGCTTTTGACATTTAACATTTGTGCAGGCACTGATGCAATTCTTCTTGGTGCTGAGACTCTACGTGGATTATATCCAATTGAGACTATTTCCACTGTAGGAAGAATTTGTGCTGAGGTGATTTTCATTCTTCCCTGAACCTTTGTGTCAAATAAGAGGATCTGTATGCAATCACATAGTTTACTCTTTTGGCAATATTTTCCACGTTAAGAACATTCTACAATGTTTTCCATTTGAACATCCTTTTTTTAAAAAAGCTAATTTTTAACCTGTAAAGGCATCAGTACTTGGTTCTTATGCTATGATCTATCAAGGGACATTTCTCAGTAATGTCTGCACTTGTCAAGATTTACAGCACAGAAGTTATCTTCAGCATTACCTTTTGGGATGAGGGATACTCTTAAGCCCCACCCCTTCGTAGTGTGGCAATTACCACCTTCTGTTTTTTTTTCCAGAGAGTATAGGGAGTACTTCTAGTTAACAATTAGCTCCCATGCAGGCAGAGAAGGTCTTTAACCAAGATCTGTACTTCAAGAGGACAGTCAAATTTGTTGGGGAGCCCATGTCACACCTGGAATCAATTGCTTCCTCTGCGGTATTCTTTTGAACATGGCTCTCTTTTCTTAAAATGAGAAGAGAGAATTCTGGAAATTTAATTACTTTTTTCATTCGGGTACAAGTTTACAGAAATAACTTATATCCACTTGCCATTTAGGTGCGGGCAGCAATTAAGGTGAAAGCATCAATAATTATTTGCTTCACTTCATCTGGAAGGGCAGCACGGTAATCTCTCTGTTCTCACCAGATTTCTTAGAGTTTATACTATATCTTTATTATTAAGAGGTGTAACTTGTTGTGTTTATGTGCACAGATTGATAGCCAAATATAGGCCAACAATGCCAGTATTGTCTGTTGTAATTCCTCGACTGAAGACAAACCAATTGAAGTGGAGTTTAAGCGGCGCATTTGAGGTTTACCCTTAAAATCATCTGTTCAAGAATTAAATCCAGCTCATGATTTATCTTTACGTATCAAAAAGAAAAAAAGTAAATCCAGCTCATGATGTTCTAACCTTTTAAATGCATTTGATGGAGAAGGACTATTAAGTCCCTCATAGAACATTGCTTATTCAATACTTCTGCACTTCCTTTATGACTTATTATCGGTCAAATTTTATGATTGAACGGATTCTACTCAAATATAAGAGATGTTGGTTCCAACACAAAATCATTTGAGATGTAGAGAAGGTAATCCTATCAGTTTTGGTCTCAAGTAACGATTATAGCCATGATGATGTGTGAGAACTGGATTGTATTTTTTTTCTTAATTTTGCCAAGACCGCGGTGGCTTTTGTCACTCTCTTTCTTTTATATCCATCTTGGTTCTTGCTGATGAATGTGTTTGCTCAATAATATTGATATAAAAAAATTTAAGTGTGGTTTATTAGTCAAATTAAAGAAGATCTAGAGTTGCAATATCTAGTATCGGAGGACTTCCATATTGTCCTTGGTCATTTATTTCCATTTCCACTGTCAATAGGATGCTCTCTTTGTGTGTCCTTTCACAGTCTTTCGTCAGCTTCCTTTTCTCATTTGCTTCCGAACTATTTAGTAGCTATTTAGTAGTCTTTCGGGCAATATTTGAGTTGAAGTTTAAAAAACGAGCATGTCAAGTTGAGAAGTTGAAAAAACAATGTGTGGAAGTTGTTCATTTTATTCCATTTGACATTGAAGCTGACGGTTTTTGTATACTTTTAACTTCTCCATACCCAGGCAAGGCAGTCTCTTATCGTGAGGGGTCTTTTCCCAATGCTTGCTGATCCTCAACATCCTGTAAGTCACATCATCTCGGTGTTCCATATTTTCTGCTTGCATCACCTTGTATTTGTTTGATCTATAATCACTTTGCAACGGTAATATTTGCTCGTATTCTGGTGTCTTCGTTGGAATATTCGTTCTTTAGATATCTTTGGGTTGTACAGATGTGTTCTCCAGTTGTAAATTAGTCAAGATAGAATAATCTCTGGACTTTCTTAGTGCTATTTTAATGCGATTATTACCTTTTCAAAAAACATACAACTGAAGAACACTTCAGATTGCTCTATTTGTTTGGATCCTCGGTTTAAAAACTCTTCAGTAGGCTTAGAATTTGTTGACTGAGTTACTTCATTCAATGTTTTCCTACAAGTATTATGAATATGAAACTTGCTTCTGTTACTGGACGAGACAATCTGCTTCTTTTCCTTCCATCATGACAATCTTGACAAAGGTGGAGCCAGGATTTTTGAAGTTTATGGGTTCTGAACGAACCCACAGCTTCTTTTAGTTATTAGGTTCGCAGTTAAATATATATACATATTTGATGAATTTCCTAATACAACAAATACAGGGTCTAAGCAAAAGCTCCATAATTAATACACTATAGCTCCGCCCCTGAATCTTTGATTATACCTTCTTGTTTCCCCTGGGCCCTAATCTCAAGCTACTTTTTTTTTCCATAGGCTGAGTCCACGAATGCATCAAGTGAATCGGTGTTGAAAGTTGCCCTTGATCACGGGAAGGCCTCGGGAGTTGTCAAGTCCCACGACCGAGTTGTCATCTGCCAGAAAGTTGGAGACGCCTCGGTGGTTAAGATTATTGAACTTGAAGATTAAGCTTTTAGTTTAATCCTCATTTTTTTTTGGATGTGATGGTAGATTGTTAAAAGCTATCACAAGTGAGGTTCTAATCTAAGGTTTTGGTAGCTACAATATGTGATATCTCCTATAGTTGAGAAAATTTTGGGATAAAAAGTAGTATGCTGTCTAAGTTGAGGTATAGGAATCTTGTTATTTGTTCTCTTGGTGTTATGGACAAGCTACTTTGGAGCTTATTTGCCTGGAGAAACACTATTACCACTCAGATATTAGTAATAAAAATTTTCCAAAAGTATGTTTTCATTCATGCTGCTAAGAGTCTTTTGTCTGTTTAAAGATTTACAACAACCCAGTGAAATTCCACCAAGTGGGGTTTGGGGAGGGTAGAATGTACGCAGATCTTACCACTATCTCAGAGATAGAGAGACTGTTTCCGATAGACCCTCGGCTTTAAGGAAGACGGACCCAACAACACAATAGCAACATAGAAGACATCATTTAATATCAAAACAACAACTAGTGCCCCCACCACAAATACATAGCAGCAGTACACTAAACGATAAATAAGTAATAACAAGTGGAAATGAACAATGAAAGACAAGGCACTATAAGAGCAATACCAGGCCTACCCCTGAGAACGAGAAATATTTGTTTAAAGATTTATATGTCAGTAAACAACAACATCAACAACAACCTACCGGTGTAGTCTCATAAGTGATATCTGGAGAAGGTAGGATGTATGCAGATTTTTCTCTTATCTATGTGAGGTAGAGAGGAGTTGTTTTTGATAGACTCTCAGCTCAAAAAAATGTGTTTGAGAAAATGTAAAGAAACTCGATTCAAAGTTAGAGAAATCCAAATTAGTAAATATTATAATGAAACTATTTCTAACTCAGAGATGAATTCAGAATTTTAAAGTTTATAAGTTCTAGACTCAGAATTTATGAAATTTTGAAATTTATTATATGTACATATTTAATATTTTTTTCAACAAATTTATAAGATTTAGACTGAAATTACTGTATTATGTTGAACTTATATTTTCCATGCAAGCTTCGCTCGTGTACCAATCAACTTCGTTAATGAGTATCTATAACCTTGAGCGCTAAGCCTCTGAATCAAGTGTCATATTTCTTAATGGAATTTGTCATCTTAAATATGTTATGACATTTGCGTGACGATAAAAGTGTGTCATTATGAATAAAATGAGAAACTTTAAAATTGAATTATTTTTAAATATAAAAGCATATCGTTAGAGCAAATTAGAAAGAAAATAACTATATTTGAAATAAATTAATAAAAAAGTGTTTGATTACTTGATTGACCCTCTTGAAATGGTAGACTATCAATGGCCTTATTGGGGCTTGGGTTGGGGGGGGGGGGGGGAGGAATTATATGCGACTAGAATGCCTAATATCTAAGACAATTCGTTTTGTCTTTTTCTTGATTTATTCTTCGACGCATAGATGGAATGAAATAAGCAATCAAGTTTATCTAAACTTTATCGAGAAAACTTTAGATAAATTAATTTAGCCTTATCTAAAGTTTTCATAAATCGATTTAAGCCGTATACTTAGTTCAAATCACATCAACATTTAGAAATGGCTCAATTGCAACCGGCTGAATTGGAAAGGTTGCAATGACTATACTAATAAATAAATGATTAGAATCTCTTCGTTCTTAACTAGAGATTTTACGAAACGCTTTTCCTTTAAATGTATCTTAAGTGGCGGGAATTCAAATTAATTGAAACCTCAATACAAATAACGAATATCAGATAGCCTCAATATAAATAGCAAATAGAGAATTAATTGGAACCTCGATACAAATATCAAATACAAGTAACCTCAATACAAATATCAAATATCGAATGAGAAATTTGGGGGTTGGGGGGGGGGGGGATGTTCTCATGCATGATCTAGCAAACCAACTACTATATGACACAAGAAGCGCCCATGGCCTAATGGATAAGGCGCTTGACTTCTAATCAAGCGATTGTGGGTTCGAGTCCCACTGGGCGTGCTTCTCCATTTCTTTTCTTTTTTCTCTTTTTTTTAATTTTAAAAAATAAAAATTCCAACACTAACTTGATGTTGACAGTATTCAAGATTCAATCTTTCCAGTATTTTAGTTAATTAACCATCAACATGATCTGATGACTGATACAAACACCTTCCCTTCAATTATCTCTATGTGGTGTCATTGGTGATATATCATCAATGTAGTTGTACTACAGACAATTCAAGAATCAACACCAATGTCACCCCCAAAGAAACAAAAATGTGATTCATCACATACAGTAGTATAAACAGACAAATTGAAGATTATGAAGAAGCTAAAAAAAGACTTGATTCAAGATTTAAATTTGGAAAAAAAATAATACACTAGGCAAAAGCATATATATGTGTATTTACATATTGTATCTGATCTGATCTGATCTGCTGCTAGCTCCTCTGCTAGTATTGTACAATTTTTCATCCAGTAACAGAAGAAGGATCACTATTTCTATTATTAGTTGGGTGATGCTGGTATAAATCAAGAAGCTCAAGTTCTTTTTGCCTCAGCAAAAGCACCATTCTTTCATTCTCTAATTTTTTCCTCTCATTGATAAGTTTTTCCCTTTCCATTTCCCTCTCTTTCTTGCTTGTAAATTTCTCCCATTTCAATCTTTGTTTTTGCAGCTCAAATGCTTGACATAGATAGGTAACATGCTGTTCTTCCAATTGCATCATTCTAGTTTTCATCCATTGCCTCTTCTCAAGTGGACTCCTCCCTCCATCTTGAAGTACATTAGCCATTTCTGTACACAATTGTTGTACCATTGGTGATGAAGTTCCCAACTTTCTTTGCCTCTTTCTTGATCTTTCATCCATGTCATCGTCGTCTTCGTGGCTACGGTGGCTGTGGTGGTGGTCGTGGTCGTGGCCATGTCCTCTTGCACCTGACACCTCCTCATCGTCGTCCTCCTCATCTTCTTCATCGTCCTCATCATCATCTTCTTCATCATTTTCCCCACTTGCCCCTTTTGACATTTTAGGCCCTTCTGCTAAACGAGCCCCAATTCCTGCATTTGTTTCTGATGAATGCAAACACCTCTGCTGCTGCTCCAATTGGTTTTGATGAGCTTGTGAATTAGCCTCAGCAATAGTAGTACCAGCAGCTGGTCCTCCACTCCCACTAGCACCAGCACCAGTATTATGACCACAGCTATTATGATAAGCACACATTTCTCTGAAAAATAAGTGCTTAGAATTCAACAACTTCTTCACTTCTTCTTTCATCTTTGGTGACAAATGATCCATTGTTTCAAGCAAACTCTGATTCTCCACAACTCTACAAGCAGTCCCTTTCCCAAGAATGTCATTAACCCTCTTGTACCTCTTGTTCAAGTCATTGAATTTGTCTTCACATTGCTGTGGAGACACATAAAATCCCCTCTCCATCATTGCTCTAGAAACTGATTTCCATTTCCCCTTCTTCTGCAAAACCCCTGCACCACCACCACCACCTCCTTTCTTTTTCCCACTAGGATCATTATTGTTATTTCCTTCAGAACCAACTTCATCACCAATATAATAAACCACCATAATCAAAAGCCTCACCATGTTATCAGTCCACTTCATTCTTTGCCAAGGACAAGTCTTATAACCATTCCTCTTCCCATCATCAGCACTGTTGTTATCAGCACTAACACCAGGTCCAGGTTCATCATCATCACTAAAATTCAAGCTTTGATTTTTAGCCTTTTTACCAAATGGAAAACCTTGCCTCACTGCTTGTTGGTTATCAGCATTTTCTTGATGTGCATATGAAACTATGTGGTGGGGTGGGGGTGGGGGTTGGGGGTGGGGTGGGGGTTGCTGCATGTGGTGGTGAGGGTTCTGCTGGGGGATTTGATGGTGCAATGACATTTCTAATCCTAACATACCAGGACCCATATTTGAATATATACTACCAGAATCCATCAAAATTCAAAATCCTGAAAACCCCACAAGAGAAAATCTTTAGATAAGCACAAAATTGTCACTTCACAGTTAGATTCTACAGAAAAAACAAAACTACCCCAGAAACCAAGAATCAAAATACTACATAAAAGAAAGAGAGAGTTAAGTGAACATCACCATAATACCAAAGACTTCTTTTTTCACTGAATAAAGTTTCAATCTTTGAAAAGAAAAAAGCTGGCAAGAAAGAAAACAATTTTGTGAATGGATTTGTTTGTTTTGAGAAGAGAATATGAAGGTTTATTATACAAGATAGAGCAGCTGGTTTTTTATGCTGTGGGGCGGGGGGGGGGGGGGGGTATTCTTGGTTTTGTTGATTACCCATAAAAACTGCCCATGGTTTTTCACTTTTCTGCAATTCTGGGGTTTTAAATAAAGTGAGAGAGTCCACAGGATTTTGCAAAACTGTCATCTTTATTGTGCTTTTCCTATAAGTTTGATTTATAGCTGTTGGATGTGGAGTGATGTTAGGGGCTGTTTGGTTTGAAATCTGAATATTTTTTTTAATTAAGTATAAATTTTTATTGAGGAGATTCAGGTGAACACTCTAACGTTATTCTAGATCCGCCCCTATGAATAATAATCTTGATTTTAATATTGATTTTAGCTAACATCTCCAACCATTTAGTTTCAAACTTTAAATTGGGATAAACCACCTAATTCTTTCGAGCCTCAAGTGAACTAAGTTATTCAAGAATTAAAGTATAGAAAAAAATACTGTTGAAACTCGTGATTCATAACAACACTTAGATGTTTGTCTTATATGATTATAGATTATTTCATTAAGCGTAAAATGAAAGTTTTAAAATTAAATTAAATATAAAAAGGTAATGTTTTTTTTGGAAACCGACTAAAAAGAAATATGTATCACATGAATTGAGCAAAGGAAGTAAATATTCCCTCTGTCCGTCCTTGTCCAGTATTGACTTGACACACCTTTTAAGCAGCAATAAATAGAATGACAATTTTACTTATATCACTATTTGAATATAATTAATTTAATATTTTGAAAAATGTATCGAAAAATGGTTATAAGGGTAAACTAGAAACTAATAAATTATGTCTTGATTTTTTAAAGCGAACAAATAAAAATGAACATCTATCTATAGTATAATGAACAAATAAAAATAAACAAGGGAGTACTAAAATATCGATCCTATTGAATATTACTTTCCTAATTTCTTGTAACCAAACAACCCCTAAGTGATGGAGGGCAAAACTGTGAATTTAGATTAGTTAGGCAGTTGGAATCTGAAAAGAAGATTTTGACTTTTTATTCTTATAAAAGGGGATGTACAACATGTAGTGCAGGAAGTACCACAAAAAAACTATACTAGTGGTTTTATAGTTGCCCTCCATTTTTGCATAGATGGTTTTCTTTAAGTGGAGATTCTAAAAGTCTTCCAAGGGACCCACTAGATAGAGATATTCCTGTGGGGGGTATTTGGGCTTGGGCCTACTTTAGGTACCCAAGTCCTGACTAGGCCCAATAATTTGCTGTCAAATTTCAAACTTTTAGAAAAAATTACATATCATAGCACATTTAAGAAATTATTTACATATAATGATCATAGTTTTATAAATTTACATATAATAGCTTTATTTCATTTAATATGTTTTTTATTTTTTACTTTTTAACCGTGGATCCTTAATTTAATGAATTAACTTCCCACTAAAGCCATTTTCTTCTTCTTCTCTCCAACGTGCTCATCCTCTTCCTCTTTTTTCTTCCTTCAACCTTAATCAAATCTCCAACCGTAATTAAATCTCCGAAATTCCGCTGCATTATCTCAGAATCTTCTCTAAATCAAGTAAGTCAGTTATTGATTTTATCTTTTTAAAAATTTTAAATATATATATTTTTGTATTTTGAAAATAAATCATTATTTTAATCAGTATGAGTATTTTTTTTTTTGAATTCAAATCTGTAAGATTTTTTAGAATATTATGTTGATTTATTTTTTGTTTTTGAAAATCAGTCTTGTATACTTTATAATGTATGTATTATATGTATTTAGATTTCTTTTGTATTTGTATTATAATGTATGTATTATATGTATTTAGTTTTGGTATATATGTATTTCTTTTGTATTTGTATTGTATGTATTTATAATGTATATATTATATGTATAAATCTCCGAAATTTCGCTACATTATCTTAGAACTTTCTCTAAATCAAGTAAGTTAATTATTGATTTTACTTTTTTGTAATTTTAAATATATATTTTTTTGTATTTGAAAATAAATCTATCAATAAAGAAAAAGAAGAAATAAAAATAATACATAAACGAACAAATTCCGTCTGACATAACTTATCATGTATTTAAATCACCAACATATTATAGAAAATTTATACATAAAAAAATTTGAATACAAACCCTCAGAGCACTGAACGATAAATTCCATGAAATTTTTTCATGAAATATACTTAAATGATTTTTTTTTAAAATTTCACAAGTTGTTATGGTAAATAATGATTCTGTCCTTTATTAGAATTCTATTATTAATTAAATGTAATAATTATCACTTGAGTGATTTATGCTAACCGAAATTTTAATTGAAATCTAATCCCTAAAATCACTCAAATTCTCAGATTTTGTATTTGTGTTTGATTAGGTTTACTGACGCTAAATACAAAGCATGACACATCAATTATTACCATTTTATGTAAATAATTAAATTGTGTCACTTAAACCTAATTTCGTCCAAAGTATTTTCATTTCTAAATTTTCTCAAACTTTTATGTCAAAGTTTAGTAGAGTTTCAAGGGCTTTTGTTGGACATATAATTGGGCCCAAAGCTGATTGTGAATATTGAAAATTTGGAATTTGTTAAGGAATTTTGGGGTAAGAATTTCATTGGTGTCCTATTTTGATCGTCCCATTTAATTTCGATATCTACTTTATCATCCTATTTTGATCGTCTCATTTATTTTGTAGAAATACCCGCTTTAATATTTGAAAGGGTATGCATAAAAATCTTAATATTCAGAACAAGTATTTTTCGTTTTGAACTTCATGAAATCATTATTTATAATTTTTGTACAAAAGTGTTTTTCTCAGTAAATTCCTACGATGTTGTCATCTCTAATTTTGTGGTGGCCTTTGTCGCCGCTACAACCTTTCCTATAGAGGCAACCCTCTTAGCGGAGACATTGGCTGGTATTTTTTATGGCGATATAAAGAACCTTTGAAACAAGTAGTGACTAAAGACATTTTATGATGACTCATTTATGTTGCTACAAATAACCTTTAGTTTCAGCAGTACCGTCAACGACCCTTTAGTCACCACTACATGTCTTTTGTGGTGACTTTTGGAGTTTATCTGGTGAATTTAGTTGCCATTAAAAGCCTTGTTTTTTATAGTGGTAGTTGTTGCAGTAACTACAAATTACAAAAACTCAATATTTATTGAATTATTGCCAAAAAATCGAAAGTTGAATTTAAAATTATTTCAATAATTTATCGAAGTCACTGAATTTGATGCAGAAGGCGCAGGACAAAAAGTGGAGTGAAGGAGGCAGATAAGGTGGTGGTGGAGAAGGAGGATGAGGAAGCGAGAAGGGGGAAGCAGGAGTTTTGGTAAATAACAAGATTTGGAGACTTTTAAAATTACTGTTATTAACATTAATCTTTCAAAAAATCACTCTTATATTTTTTTTTTAATTAAAAAAAAATGAATCACCCACCTTGATTTTGAAACTCATAAATCACTTATAATTAAATCGCCTTATTCAATGAGTATGAAATTACAAAAATACTCTATTCAATTTCAGAACCTTCTCGAACCGAGTTGTCTTTATCGGTCACATCCTGAAGATATCATTCAATATCATTTTGTATTGGACTGCTTTTGATCGCTCATTCTTTGTTATGTGTCACTGCATGATTCATCCACCTGCTATTTTCTACCCCCGCCGTACATGAGCATCTCCAATAAATAGTGCTATAAAATTCAAAGGATTGACAATGACAAGTGGATCAACTCAAGAAATAATTTGTTAAAATTTTCAAGTCAAAAAAACGATTCATGGCGTTTTATATTAGACGGAAAAACCTCTTGGATAAATCCTAATATCGCCGCAAATTAATGCTACACGCAAAAAATTGAGATATTCTCAAATAATTCAGACAAAACATCACATGTCATGTCTAGTGATTACAAACATATGATATCCAGTACTAGATTCTTTTTTTTTTCTTTTTTTTTTTCAATTTAATTTGGGTCATTTAACATAATCATGACAATTTTAGTCTTTATCTTGAGGAAACAACAAATCAAATCATACATAACACCTATTAAGTTTTTATTCCATGCATGCAAAGAGGATATACACAGCAATTTTATATATTCTGTCGGTTTATATTTACTTGTCACGTTTTATTTTTCTAGAGTCAAACAATATGAATGATTATATTAATATAAGAAAAAGTATAACTTATAATATTTTTCGTATAATTTTTGAAAATTTAAAATATTAAATTAGCTTAATTTAATTTAGCTTCGAAAATTAGTTAAACAGATTCTCGTCAAGCAAAATATGATAAGTAAAAATAAACGGAGAAAATACGTGTGTATATATATATACACACAAACACACTTATAAGGGGGTCTAATTGATAGAAGTGAAAAAATCAAGCTTAAAGAATACATAAAATTGCACGTTTTTGCCTTTCAAATAGACTGATCTTCAGTTTTTGCCCTTTAACAATTAAATTATTTATGCCTAATAATGAGGAATAAGATCTCGTTGTGCTAAGACCATTCTTGCATTATTTGTAACTTCCTTTTTTTTAAAAAAATAATAATTTAATATGAAATTTTATTTGCACATTCAATAAAATTAACGTACTAATTAAATTTCACGTATTTTTGTGAAAATAATTTATATTGATTGAGAAATAACATCATATATCAATTTTCCATTCATTTCATTTTAACTTATCATGAATATATATATAAAACGAAATGACTTTTTTTTAGATCAGTATTTGAAGCTAATATAATTTTCTTATTTTATCTTGATTCATTAGAAGTTTCGAATTTGACTTCTCATAATAAATTCGGCACTAATTAGATTGCACTTTAGTCACTATCAAACAAAGAGTAGGCGATAGTACTGGATAGATATGTTGGCGTATTCAGAAAGAACTCAATAATTTTGAGATAAACTTTATATTTGTATTAAGAAAATTAATTCATTTAAAAATGTATAAATTATTTATCTCAAATACTATCGTTATCATATTCTTGAATTCAAATTAAAATCTATGAGCTTAAAGTTTGAGATCTGCGCGTCTCTAAAATATGACGCATGATCACCAGAGGTTGTTGTGGGATGATATAAGTATCCTTTTTTTAAAAGAAAAAATTAGAGATCTCAAATTTAAATTATAAAAAAATATTAATTTTATTAAAATATATTTTACTTTTAAAATAAAATGATTCAATATAAATTCAGATTAACCGAATCTTGAAACAACTAGTAAAAGACGAGCGGAAAAATTTTAAGGAGAGAGATAAATATTCTCACAGAGAAATTATATATAATTATGAGATAAACAAATGGCTATTCCTTTTCAATTCTCGTAGGCCTATCACTAATGTGTTAAATATTGAATATCAAAAAAAATTTAAAAAATATATATTAAATATTATAGTATTAAATTTTTTTAGTTTAATATAATAATTTAGTAATTACTCTATCATGTCTAATATCCCTAATTACAATATGTTAATTTTAATTATTTTCTTTTTGATAAAATTTTATTCGCATTAAATATTTATATCTAATCATTAAAAGTGAATAAGTCAGCCTAAAAAAATATTGAGGAGCAATACCTTAAAACTAAAAGTTATGATCAATCACATTTGAAATGAATGGTGGAGAATATATGTTGCATCAACTACTCCGGTGTTCACTGTTTGGATAAAAATTAAATCAAATCAAAAAATTAAATAAATTAATTTTTATTTAGTTTAATTTAATTTGATTTTATATTTTTAAAAATTAATAATATTTTATTTGGTTTTGATTTTGTTTAAAATAATTGAATCTAATCGAATAAATGATATATATATATTATAATTATGTATACATAATATATTATTTTTTATTACTAATTGTATTCATCAAATTTTATTTAATAAATAAAAGACTACAAATGTACAATCAAAAGAAAAATAAGAAGGCTCATATTGCGTCCAAGTCCAATAAAATGATAAATAAGGTTTTAGCACTAAGATCATTATTGAACTATTTCACTTCCCTCGAGACCTAAAAAAATAGCACAACAGGTCATTTTGTCTTTGATTCACGATGGTGCGACGCCGTGGTGACGTTTCTCTGACGAGAAGTTCAATTAAGGAAGATGATTATTCTTGCTTATGTGATGAAAGGTTAAAACAACCAACCATAAGAAGTACGGTATTATGCTACACGCAATGTACAAGTAGCATTTGGTCTCTCTCTCTCTCTATATATATCAAATTATGGTTATTCTTTCGTCTATTCATTCTAGTAATGTAGTTTCTTTCATTGATCGTGTAGTCTTATTATTCATTTATTTTATTTTCATGTATGGTGAATAACCGATTAACCGAACCAAATCGAACCGAAATCGGTAACAACCAGACCGATAAATATATATTTTAGTTGGTTTGGTTTGATTTTGATAATTTTAAAATCGATTAATTTGGTTTGATTTTGATTGACCAATAACTGAACCAAACCGATCCATGAACACCTCTGTCAATCACTATAAAATTAAAAACCGATACCATGAAACTAAGATCGAAAAATTAATTTAAATAATTATTCATTAAATTAAAAACATATTTTATATATATTAAATAAAAAAAAGTTTGATCGACTATTTATATAAAGATTTTAATTAAAATCAAGCGATGAATCAAAATGATTGATTTGCACGGAAGAGTAACATATTTTTCTCGAATAAGGCCATGAGTATGGAGCCCAAAAAATTGGTACAAGACATAACAATGACACTCTTAACCTGGTGTAATGTTGTCTGTTTAATTATTTCTTTTATCAAACAAGAATGACTTTTTTTGAAGAAAAACTCATTTTTCCACTTTTATTTAAAGTTGTATCTAAGCATATTCAAATATGAAATATTTGCAAAAATTATAACTTAACGCAACTCTATTTTTAATTCCAACCCCGTACATAAAAATAAAAAATATTTAAATTTTATAGCTAAACACCTAAAAAGAGTAGGTTGTATTGGAATGTATCAGGATAAACTAACAAGGTATGACTTTCGAAGAATCCAATAGCTTTATTCAAAACTTATTTACAATATATGAATTATTCATTTCGAATGCAATCGTTGAGCCTTGTCTTCTTAAAATTTAACGATGCACTTAAAAAGCTATCTATAGACGCTTTTGAATCTGTGTGCTTCTAAAATATGACTCATCAATCACCATCACATTGTCAGTGGGATGATATAGGTATCCCTCTCTATGCCTTGTGTCTGAAGGAATAATAAAAATAAAATTATATTTATTAGAGAGTGTTTTACTCTTAAAATAAAATTATAAAAAATAAATCCAGATTAGTCGAATTTCAAATAGACTGCGGACATTCAAATTTACTCATTAATATTGATAAAAAATAAAATTACATAGGAAGTTTCTTTATTTTTATTTTTTTTAATTTTGAAAATTTGGTTACATTAACAAAAGTCTACTTTACAAATTGTCAAATCAAAGAAAAAAAAAAAGGGTCTTTAGAAATTTCTTCCCACTTTCCCCTATTAATATCTGAGTCCCCACTCCATCTCTCCAGTCACCGGCGCCGGCGACGACGTATATGAATTGACCAAATTACCCTTCGTATCTCCACGAGCAAACCCAAAAAAATTGAAAGACGGTAATTTCGTATGGGCGCATCATTGTCCAGCTTAACGGAGAACGAATCGACGGCCAACGGTGGACCAGGGCTTGGTGACATACCGGAAAATTGTGTGGCTTGCGTGTTTATGTACCTTACCCCGCCGGAAATCTGTAATCTTGCTAGGCTTAACAGGGCCTTTCGTGGGGCTGCATCTTCTGACGCCGTTTGGGATTCTAAGCTTCCATCCAATTACCACCACCTGCTCGACATTTTGCCTCAGAGGAAATACGAAGGCCTTTCCAAAAAAGACATCTTTGCTTTCCTATCTCGTCCTGTTCCATTTGATGACGGCAATAAGGTATATAGATTCTTGGGGTTTATCTGTTATTTTCGTTGTTTTGACTGTAAAGGGTTAATTGAGCTTCTGGGTCAGAATTGATTATGGGAATTTTATTTGGGTGATATTTGAGATGATGTCTTTTTATGTTCTGATAAAGAAGTGTGCATAAATTTCAAGTAGAATTGAAGTGGGAATCTTAATTCAGCTGCTTGACATTGGTAATTATGCTGTGTTATCTAGAATTACCAGCACCAAATAGAGCTTACATGTTCGGATGGGGGGTTTCAAGTACTTTATTTACTTAAGTTAGAAGCATTGGTAATTATGCTGTGTTATCTGGGATTACCAGCACCAAATAGAGCTTACATGTTCAGATGGGGGGGTTTCAAGTACTTTATTTACTTAAGTTAGAAGTCTCTTCTTTCCAAAAAGAATAGTGTTCAGAGTATGAGAGTCAACTTATCCAATTTTCTGTGTGAATTCAGACATCCAATTTGATACGAAATAAGCTTAAATGAAGTGGGGATTCATGTAGGGACTGAGGCATAGTTGTTGTTGAATTCACACATCCAATTCTGTTCTTTTCTAAACTAAAATTTACATATGTAGAAACTATTATGAATTACAATTTTTTATAGTTGAACATTTTAAGATATGTTTATTAAGAAAACATAGTCAAAGAGGAAAATGCTTCATTTGCCAAATAGTAATAGTGTCAAATACATTTGGAGAAAAAGTATTATTAGATTCTACTTTTTTTTATCACTAACTAAAAAACAAAGATTACTCCTGGGCAGATGTTTGGTGGGGAAAGGAAGTTGAGAAATTTATAGAGCCTTTTTGTGTCATTGAATTTCACTTGTGGGTTGATGTTGCTTTATGGCTGAAAATTTTAATGATAAAGTATAAGTGATGCTTTGTTTTGCTTATATGTACTTTTCTTTTGATGTCGGAGAAATTGCAGGAAGTGTGGTTGGATAGAATTAGTGGAAGGATTTGCATGTCTATCTCCACGAAAGCAATGTTGATAACTAGTGGTGAAGACAGAAGACATTGGAACTGGTTTCCTACTGAAGAGTCAAGGTTAGATTAGTATGTTCAAACTATATGCTATAGGTGTCTTAACTGATTATTAAGATCACTTGATTAGAGTACCAAGTAAAAAAAAAAGATCACTTGATTTGAGTAGTCTTTGGAAAACAGCCTCTCTGCCTCCTGAAGGTAGGGGTAAGGTCTGTGTACACTCACCACTTTGTGGGATTTCACTGGGTATGTTGTTGTTGTTGTTGTACTTGATTAGAGGAATTGTTTATTTGGCATTAGCTCTCAGTTCATCCTCGTTTCTCTTGCGGACCACATACACTCTCTTTCGACTTTGGGTGGAACTTTTCTGATCTCATTGCCGGTATATGGTGAAGGCAATGCCTACGATTAATAACCTCTAGTTTCTTTACCATGAGAATAATCATTGCTGATACTGGCGAATGGGTGGGTTGGATCAGATACGGGCAAGTTGAAATAGGATTAGAAAAAAATGGAAAAAACGCCTGACCCTCCCGTATTTAACACGGGTAAGAAATAGGTAGAGTGACAGATGGTATGGATACCTCTATATTGCAATTCCCTTGTCTATGTTGTATGGTAAAACAGAAACGAATTGGGCAAGCTTTGAAATAGTAAACTTTTTTTTTTTTGGGTAAAAAAATACAAACAGACAAGATTTCATAATTGATTTTTTTCTCCTGCAAATTCAAGATTTTTTTTTTAGTTCAACCAAATGCCACTAATTAGTAACAAACACAAACTAATAACTCATTTCCTTAAATTAAGAGAATGATATAATGTAGCATTTTGATTATTTGAAACACATCTAGAAATTTGGGTTCTTCCTAATTATGAATCTCAGACGGCATAGTAACTGAGCTACGTTGTACCGGTTAAATTCTGATCAAAGTCTTTCTTTTACTATAATCGAACAATTTGTACTGCAACAGAAGTTTACTAATAGGGGTTGTGGATCCTTGTTCTCAGAAGATATTGGTTTTGTGCTTGATCAGCCTAACATTTACATGGACGTATGTCGTCTTTCTTTGCGAATTAATATCTTCCTGAACAAAAATTTGAGGGAAAAAAGGATCAAACCTAGAACAATCTTTTAAGATCATAAATACTTCGAAACTTTTACCATGAGAGCATTCAAATTTGGGAACAAAGTACCATAATGGAATGTCGAATAATTCGGGCATCTGGTGACAATTGGTTGCAGTGGTAATGGGGTTTGGGTGCTAAGGTTTGAAAGAAGAGCTTTAATAGTTTGAAACCCATGTGTGATTCGTTGGTGGGGCAAGTGCACAGATAATCGATTTTTGGGTCCACTATTTAAGGTATAGCCTAAGTTTACAAATTTTTGTAAGTTTAGCCACTTCAGAACTAGCTTCAGACATATACACAACTGAAGTTGTAAAAATCCGCCTCCTCAGTTATAATTTTGTTCTGAAGTTTGGCATATGGCTTGTGCAAGCAAACTTCAGACATTTTTGTTTGAACTTCAGATAAACACGACTGAAGTTTGGCTTGCCATTTGCCTGAATTTCATACATACACGACTGAGAATTTCAGACATTTATGTTTGATGTAGGGTGAGAAGCTTACATTGGCTTAAGAATAGCCAAAGTTCTTAGACAGTATGGGTATGGAGAAGCAACTAAGAAGAAGGGGAGATGGAGAAGAAGAAGAGGAGCACACGGCATTTCCAATCCCAAAAAGGCTATTTGGAAGCCAAAACAATCCTCCATACCCACTTTTTCATTATTTCTCTCTACAATGTGAATGAAACTATTGAAATCAAGATCCTGGACATGTCAAAAATAGAAGCTATTTTGTTCTCGATGGCACTAGAATATGCACATACAAAAAATAGATTTTCAACTTAGAATCATGCGATTACTGATAGGAAGGTCATTATTTCACCCCTGGAGGGTTGTTCATTCAAGGGTAGAAGAAATGAGTGATAGGCATCTTCATAGGCATCTTCACATAAACATATTAGCACTAGCTGATAATTCAGGAGTTGTTGGATTCCAAGTGTTGAGGTCTTAAACTTTTATATGGTCTGGTTTTACAAAGCACAATTAATGTTTGAGATTTGAATGATTAAGATTCAAACCTTCGTTAAGTGCAAATAAATGAGGTCCGAATTCCCATTCTTTGTATGTTAGTTCATTTCTTGAAAATGATATTTAAAAAGGTGATAGGTGCTGATATTGTCCTAAACCTGTCAATGCAGTATTCCTTGATATCTGGAAGTGTTCTTGTTTGTTTTCTTATTCTTGATTTTCTTATTTTAGGGGCTTGAGGGTAGAATATATAGGCGTTATTAAAGATAGGACATAATGGAAGAAAAAGATCCATATAGATGATATCTTGTGTGTGTGTGTGTGTGTGTGTGTATGCCAACTTGTTAGTAACTGAAGCATAGTTGTTATTGAGGGTAGAATAGAAGACAATAAAACCATGCTTTTCTTCCTCACTCCTTGAATCCTTTACTATAGCACATGAACTTCTCAGTTGATAATATGGGACAGCTGATAGCTGATGCCAACTTGTTTGTAACTGAAGCATAGTTGTTGTTGAGGGTAGAATAGAAGACAACAAAACCATGCTTTTCTTCCTCTCTCTTTGAAGAGGCCTTGAATCCTTTACTATGAACTTCGCAAGTGATAATATGGGACAATAAGATTTGGACAAATTTGTGGATAGTTTGTCTAGGTCGATGTGCCTTTGTTGGATAGTACAAGTTCTAAATTTCTATTTGTGAATGAGGAAGAAGATATCTAGAGGACTTATTAGTTTATTAATTATTATAGCCAATTTCTAATTAGGATTTTGGTCGAAAGTTCAAAATTTACTCTTTTGCTCAATGCAAAAGTTAGTTCTTGGCTATTTATGATGATATAACGGATTTGGTATTGGAAATGGATGATTCTTCTTTCACGGACTCTGCCACTTGGCCAGTGAACTTACTCTACAGAGACCAGATCATTTGTTTCAGAATTAAGAAGACATGTTTCCTTGGATTTCTTGCTAATAATATAACAGATTTAGGCTTCACTATTCTATATCTGTTAATAAAATTTGAGAAATTATGCGCCATGTTTATCGCTATCCATGTTAAAACTTAGAATCTTCCTATCAGGCAACGAAGGATTAATGCTGTTAATTTCATAAAGTTATGAAACCTTTAAAGGACGATTGACATGCTGTTTAAGACAATGTTATCACCAGACACTAATTCCCTAGAGCACAAGGACAATGGGTAGATTCCTTGCAATATCTGATTTCATGGCTTCAAGCTTTACTCTGTTGGTTAACCGTCTATAGCTTATTGGGAGGTAAAAGAGGGTTAGTTTCGTGGTGGTGCACTGCCATCTCTTATTCTTCTTAGTCATCGGATAATACTGACTATTAAAACTGTGGTTTTCCTCTTTTTCCCTCTTTAGGTCACTTTTATCGTTTTGTTAGACTAATTTTGCTGTTAGGAAACTATTAGCATGCATTTATTTTTTTCTCAAACAAAGTAACCATGATTTTATTATTAAGGATGTCTAAAACTGACTTCTAATATTTCTGCTGCCATAGGTTCCATGTTGTGGCGTATTGCCAGCAAGTATGGTGGTTTGAAGTAAGCGGTTCAGTGAAGTTCCCATTTCCTCCGGATATATACACGCTAACATTCAGGGTCCACCTTGGGAAATTTTACAAGAGACTTGGTCGACGTGTTTGCAACTTTGAGCACACTCATGGATGGGATTTAGGGCCAGTTCGATATGAACTGTTTACATCTGATGGGCAGCATGCAGTGAGTGAGTACTCCCTACATGATAGCGATCAAGATGATGCAAGTGCTTATATAAAGCGTGGCAACTGGATAGAGTACAAGGTGGGTGAATTTATAGTGAGTAAGTCCAACCCTGCTACTGAAGTTAGATTTTCAATGAAACAGATTGATTGCACACATTCAAAAGGTGGGCTCTGTGTAGATTCTGTATCAATCGTCCCAAGTGATCTGAAAGCACGTAGAAGAAAAGGGGACTCAAAGTATCAGTAAGTCATCTGTTTCTATTTTTTTCGACTGCTCCCAGAAAGTTTTGGATCTTTGGAAACAACCCCTCTCAAGGTCCGAGTACACTCTACCCTCCACAAGTCCCACTTGTGGGATTTCACTGGGTATGTTGTTGGTGCCAGAAAGTTTTGGTTGGGGTTCTGTTATGCGGCTTATACTACTTAAACCATTGGTTTCGTGGAGGACAGTCGTCGCCATTTTTTGCCTTAGGTATTTTCCTGTGTCCATGTAAATGTTACTTTGTCATCTTTGGTTCCAGTTTTGTTGCATAGAAACTCATATGCTGAAGATGAAAATATACTTGGCTCATCTGTCATTGATAATGTAAAGGTTCTTATATTATATGCATCAGTACTATATTTGAAGCACCCCTGTACTTGTGTTATTTAAACTACTTATGTGCCGGTGTTTGATTGAGCATAGAGTTTATAAAAGAAAAAAGAAAGAGTTTTGAAACTTGTGGGGTAAAGCGAGCCATAGACTTTAGATTTTTTTCCATGGCTATAAATTGTCTCATTAAGGTTTTTTCGGAAACAATCTCAATATCTCTACGAGGTAAGAGTAAGGTCTATGTATACTCTATCCTCTCCAGATTCCATTTATGAGATTTCTCTGGGTATATTGTATAAATCATCTCCTTGAGTAACCTTAGTTTGAACCAGATGACATTCATGGAGGAATTGGATTCATCACAACAATCATTCCATTGCGTTCTCAAAATGGGAAGTATGTGGAAATTGAAGCTATCTTTCACCCATTTTTTTTCCTTGTGTTTCCATGTTGACATAATATTTGTGTCTTATTCTAATAAATATACATCTAATTACTTGTAACAATAAACTTGAAATAGTTTGATGGTGAAGTGGAAACCATAAAATTTCCAATGTCTTGGTGAATAGTACGATTCTTAATCAACAAGGTCAAAATGTAATATGTTGGTGAGTAATAGTAGATAAAGTTCAATTGCGTTAATGATACAACAATAATTTTGCGACTTTACCATTATAATGCGTACTAGTAATTTTAATATGAGAAGAAAAAAGTTTTATGACTTTGTTAATATAACATGTAAAGAACAGTCTGATGAGATGAATAAAGTGAAACACATCAAAAACTCTTACAACTCTTACAAGTGTTCATAGGTCCTCGTGAAGGGAACTTTGGAGTAACAGTAAAATTATCTTCGTCTTAGAGTAACAATAAAGTTATCTTTGTGCGATTTATAGGTCAGTTACGAGTTTGAGCGATGGAAGTAATCATTATGCTTGCATTAGGGTAGACTATCTATATCACACCCCTATACCCCTTAGAATGCAGCTTTTTTTTAGACCTTGTTAATGCGGGATGCTTTGTGCACCAATTAGATAGTCTTTTTTTTTTTGTTTTTTATAGGTTCATTGAAGGGGAGTCCTGGAGCAACAATAAAGTTGTCTTCGTGTGACTTATAAGTCAGGAGTTCGAGCGGAGGAAACAACTACTATGCTTGCATTAAAATAGATTGTCTATGTCACATACCCTCTAGGATATGGCCCTTTTTCGAATTTTGCTAATGCGAAATGTTTTGTGCATCGAACTATCCTTTTTATAGTTTGCAGAAGCCAAAAAGGCATAGGTCTACTGTGTCTACAAAAACTAGGTATTGATACTTTCATTTACCGTGTTTGCGTTAGGGTAGATTGTCTATATCACATCTCTTAAGATGCGATTTTTTTTCAAATCTCGCTAACACGGAACACTTTATACACCAGATTGTCCTTTCTATAGGTCCACTGAAGCACAAAAGAGGCATAGGTCCACTGTGTCTACAAAGACTAGGTATTGATACTTTCATCTAGAGCAAAAAAAGAAGAAGTCTACTTTAAACCTTTTTATTCATTAATCTCTAACAACTCTTTTGAAATGTGGTTCAGATTTTCAGAAAATTGTTAAGTGCATGTGACCTTGAACAGTACTTCACTGATTGTTAAGTAGCTGTCTTTTTAATATGGCTGCAACTCTTGCTGTCTTCGTTAGGTCTAGTGATTAACAAAAGTAGGTGAAAATTGTGAAAAACTAGGTCCCAAACCCTAGCAAAGACCCCCCCCCCCCAAAAAAAAAAAAAAAAAAAAGAGAGGATGATTTTGCTTTATACCTTTGGCATGCAAGAGTTATGTGGTGCCATAGGTTATAAGGTATTAGCAAGCTGATTTAGACATTATCGTTATCATAGATTAAATAGTCGAGGTATATATGTTGATATAAGAAGCATATTTTCGATTAAATACTATTCAAGGTACTAGTAAACTAACTTAGACATTATCGTTACTATCGACTACATAGTTGATGTATATATGTTGATATAAGAAGCATATTTTTGATTATATAGTCAAGGTATTAATAAGTTGTCCTAAACATTACCGTTATCACTATTCTTTAGGCGGAACAACCAAAATTATTTACTCTTTTCATATGGTAAAAATTTATTCATATCTGATATTATATTTATATCAATAATATAATAATACATTGACACATATTTTCACATACGTTCTTATCGTTAAAATATAGTTTAATTAATTAATTTAGCATCACTTGTAGTAGGCATGTGCCTATTAATGTGGAAGTGTTGAATATGTAGAAGTAAAAAAGTCAGTTTTCATCAAAAGAATTTAAAATATAAAAAAGTTAAAGTTGATTCAACATTTATTATATATATATATATTAAATAATTTTGACTGCATATATAGCGTAATTTTTCAACGAAAAAAATTTAAATAAAATCCCTTTACAGTACCCTAGTTCCGACCCCGAGTTTATGTAAAATTAAATGTGTACGTGAAGATTTCATCATTAGGGGCGGCCTGTCCTTTGACAGTAAAGGCATATATACTTGCACATATTAACTATTTAAGGAAAGGACAATTTTGCATTATATGCTGCAACAAAATCCCTTCTAACTGTAAATTCAGAATTCTCATCGATAATAGGCAAATATACGAGATTATACTGATCATAACAGAGGCGGTCAGGAATTCTATCTTCTTTTTTTATTAAAAAAATTTAAATCAAATAATTTTTTATTCGACTGATCATTAGCTATTGAGAGGTTAGAAGTATAATGAAGTATGATCATTAGTTATTTTTTTTTAGTTTAATCATTTGTTACTTAAAATCTACTGACTCGACTAATTTAAGTTGAACCATATAAATTCATTAAAGAGTTAAAATGCTTCTCACTCCAAGAAGTTGTTCGTTCCGAGGACTCGTATGTCGTTATGCTGATACATATAAATTCATAAATTTTAAATTCTGACTTCGATTTAGAAATTCACGATGATAACTATCAAAGATATTTCATTAGTTAGTACAAGGAGGGCCATGTTGTAGACTACTGCATATTTGAGGGGCGCATCATAATATCTCATTAATATTACAACACACAATTAAAAGTTCAATAAATAGCAGAAATTCCAGTGGAGTAATTAAATTAACAAAAATATGTACTTTGTTATTTTATTTATTTAAAAAATTGTACCTTTTTGTAGTAAGATTAATTTTGTGGTTGATAATTATTGAGAAAATTTCATAAATAGTTATATATAGTTTAAAGCGTAATTGCGAAATGTAGTTATAATTTGTATATTTGGGAAACATAATTATAGTTGTTGTATTAGATGGAAGCACTATATTAGGCGGGTACTGGCTGTATTCAGATGGAGGGCGCCGGAGGAAGGGACTTCAATTTGATTGATTTATTTGGAAGCAGTTCCTCTGGTAATTTCGAAGCCAGTCTCAACCAACCAGCCCCGGACTCACCCAATCCTGATGAACCCGCAACGCCTCCTATTGCTGAGGCTTATTATATCATAGCATACTGCATCCATTCACGTGCGTAGTGTGTATTTACTGCAATACTCAAAACGTTGCTATGTACGTCTTGTAACTTTGTAAAATTATAACTATATATATTATAAATACAGTTTAAATATTTGTCACGTTGCGTAATTTTGTCATATTTATAACACTTTGAAGTTGCATGGACCATTTCTTGATTAGATTTATTATAGGCAACACGTTGTAAATTAAATTAAATGTTCTCTTTTTGCTTAGATATTTGTCGAACTCTAATTGGTTTCTTAGCTGTATGATTTGAAATTTGGATTTAATTATATGATCCCAAATATTTTATCTTAATTTGTACCCTATTTAAGAGATTTTTCATTTGAAAAAATTCTTAATTTTTTCCGTCTCAATTTATGTGAAGGTGTTTGATCAGATATGATATCTAAAAATGAACGAAAGATTTTTGGAACTTATGATTTAAACAAGTCATGTATATTCATGCACTGTAAATTATATTATTAAGAATAAAATAGGACGACGTTCAAAATTAAATTATTACTAGATATAAAGATGTATTTTTTTTTTAAGAAAGTAAAAAATAGCATCGCATAAATTGGGACAAGGAGTAGTGAAAGTTATAAAACGGAAACTTACAAATTAATACTGATGAGACTTTGAATATTACTTGTGCGTGCAAATAATTGACTGGCTTGAACAAGCGGTGGTGCATGTAATTTAATATGATTCATAATGCGCAAAATCTTACTAGCCCTCGATATAGAAGAAAAAATATGTGTTTAACGAAATATTAGTACTGATTTTCAAACAAGGGTTGCATGGTTACTGTTAGCTCGTATTTTGAGGTGTTAGGTAGAGTCTTGTAATAAGAGCGAATTCCTTATTTGTGTTTGTTGAGACATGCACCTACCGAGAAAGTCTTTGCAATCGAAGTGAGTCGAGCAATGTGCTAGCGCTACTAGTTGAGTGGCCAACACCTAGTTGTGTTGTTAGTGAGAGGGTAGCTGACACCTTTCGAAGAACTTTTATTTTTTAATTAACGTTATTTTTTTTAATTGTAGCTAGCAAACTTGACTACTAAATCTAAAAAAGAAATTCATTTTACATAAGAAACTCTTAATCATGTTGAACCCTCCAGTGTCATTAGTTGTTCCTAAGAGCGTTAACTCGAATCGAGTTGAGTTAAATTGAGTTTACTTTAATATAGCATACAGTCTAATCAAATATTTGTAGTGTTAAACTATGCTGAGCTTGAATCGAGCTTAACGAAACTTTAATGAAATTCAATTAAGCCCGAGCCAAGCTCGAGTCAGCTCTTTTCTATTCCTAATAAATTGCATAATTATATAAATATTATTTTTATCGTGGTACATAAAACTTAAACCTTAAACAATTCTAATCATTTCCCTTTTTTATAGGTTAAAATAGTTACTAGAATCTAACAGAATTATTGTGTGTATATATATGTATATATTTGAATCTATTTTAGTAGTTCAAGGCATTAGTAGAGTAGACACAATGGAATTGGGCCCAAGTAAGACTATGAAATATTTAAGGTCTCCCTGATTATACTAAATACATTATTACCGACCATTTGATAAATTCGCTCGTATGCAAATTACTCGCAAATCATATAAAAGATATAAATTTTATTAGATAAGTCTGGTACAACGAGCTGAATTGAGAAGACGTTGGTTGGCACGCAAAATCAATTTCTAACCTATTTTTTCTCATTCGACGTCCAATACTTGTATTAAAGCCTGATTAAATTTAAATTCACTCATTGCAATGTTCATTTCTGAGAGTGCCACTCCCTCAAGATTTCTTTTTCATTCTTAGAGGTCGAACCCGAGATCCCAACCATCCCAACACCATTCATATTGACACTAAATTAATAATTTAGAAATTTTATTTCATGGGAAAATGAACAAATATCCTTTGATTTAAGTTTTTTGCACTAGGTGTGTGTGTGTGTGTGTGGGGGGGGGGGGGTTAATCTGAGAGAAATACAACTACTACCTAATTAATTAATTAATGCCCCATTTAGAAATGATATTATAGCTTTAGTTTTTTTTTTAAAACCAATAAATAGTACAATTTTGAGAGAAATACAACTACTACCTAATTATTTAATTAATGCCCCATTTAGAAATGATATTATAGCTTTAGTTTTTTTTTAAAACCAATAAATAGTACAATTTTGAGAGAAATACAACTACTACCTAATTATTTAATTAATGCCCCATTTAGAAATGATATTATAGCTTTAGTTTTTTTTTTTTACCAATAAATAGTACTCCCTCTGTTTCATTTTAATTGTTAGGATAATATTTGCACACTCATTAAAAAAAATTAGTAAGGATGGTAATTTGACTAATATAACCCTATTAATTTTTTAAAAACATACAATAATAATTCTTTTCACATTTTAGAATGACTTAAGTATTAAGGGTAGAATTGAAAAAACATGATCAATTATCTCTTGAATTTTGAAACTAACAAATATTTTAAAACTAACAAATATTTTGAAACAACTATTTTTAATATACCTAATAACTAAAATGCAACGGAGCGAGTACAATTTTGAGTGTTGACTCTAAAACTTAGAATAGTATACCCTATATATACACTAAACTTCTTAGCCCACAAAATCAATTTCACTGAAATAAATGGAAGAAACATGAGACCCCCCCCCCTCCCCCCCCCCCCCCTTATTTCAAAAGTAATGCCAACCCACCCTATATAAAAAAAATAAGAAAATTATATATATATATATATATATATATATATATATATATATATATATATTGTAATTTTCCTAGAACCCTCTTGCGCTAAATAGCTTCGCCTCTCAATCTAATCATATATTGTGATTTTACGATGTGAATCAAAATTAATCTCGTCAATCCAAGTGGGAAACCAAAGAAAATGAAAAGTTGAATTTAATCACTTTTGTCGAAAAAAAAATTATATATATATATATATATGAATTCTATTGACACAAGAAAAACTTTTAGTGGAGTAGTAAGGAGGCTCAAAAATTACTCTGTTTTTTTTTTTTTAAAACATATTTGACTGATCGATAAAAATTAATATACAAAATATATACATTAATCACTCTATATATTTTTTTTCTTTCCACTTTAAACATTTGAAGTACTGTTGTCCTGAAAGTTTGTCACAACTACTTGTGTAGTATGTATATACACTAATTTATTCTTTTCACCAACTCTTTTTATTTTTAGTGTAAAGTTATATTAGTTCAATTAATGTAAAATTTTGAATAAAGTCTTCCCAAATTTGTATGAGAATGAAAAAGATAAATGTACTAAAATGAATTAATTGTAGAGGAAACTATTGGAAATGCATTTGAAATTGAGAAAATAAATGGCATTTAATTGCCACCACATTTGTTCAAATAATATAATTATACTTCCTAGCTAATAGCTAGGCAAGTCAAATTATTGTATCCACAAGAAAGACCAAATTTTGTAAAATATAATTTAGGAATATATAGAGAACTTTTTGTGGGAATACTATATTTTAGTATCTTCTTATATGACGTGAGTCTGAATTAATAAAGATTAGTAAGTTTTAGACATCATACAGTTAAAGGGGGAAGTGCACAAATAGCCGTTTTCAATACTTCTATTTAAAGAATAGCTATAATTTGCAAGATCTTTAGCCGTCTCATAATTAAATTCAGACTTGCGAGATTAAATTTAAAAATTAGGAACCTAAAGTTTCAAACTCCAAATTAAACTACAGGTCTGAAGTTGGACTTGTCAAACCCTTACTTCAAACATGTATATTTGAAATTAGACTTGACAGAATTTAACTTCAGATCTAAATGTTCGAAGTTGACGTGATAGGTCAGGTCCGACGTTGGCATAGCTATTGAAACTTTGACATAATAACATAAACTTTGTGCACAAAAAGATTCAACTATTTTAAAGAAGACATTTATAATATGCTTAGATTTGTATAGTATTTAACAACACTAATAACACCAATATATCTAATATAATCTCATAAAAGGAGATTCGAAGAAAATAAAATATTTATGATGCGTATTATATAACAAAGAAAAAAATTACACTCCTAAGTAAACAACATATAATTCAAAAGAAGCACCAAATTTATCCCTTATGTATTAATATCTAATGTAGCAACGTAGATATGAAGTTTGTTAATAGTGGCTAAGGTTTAAATAGTTTTTAAAATTGAATATATTTTAAATGGTGTGACAGTAATTTTTTAAAATTATGCTTTAATCCCAAGTAAATTGAGATAGACTATACAGTAAAAATGCATTTTTTTTTTCATTTTCATCTTTTTTTACCCCTTATTTACGCTAACATTATAAGGTAATTTAATCTTCTATAATAAATAATTTATCTAATTTATTGATTACTAATTTCATCCTTTAGGAACAATTATTATAATAATCTTTAATTTTAACATTGTCTTATTTGTTACGAGTAATTTTTCATAACATCAATATCGATTGTGGTGGGATGATCGATTGAGATATCTAAATCTTAATTAGAGAACTCGAATATTAGCTCTGTGTATGAAAAAATTCTATTAAAACTATCACATCCAGAAATAGACCCTATAATGCATGAATTTGAATTAGTTGAATCACAATATTAATTAGTAAATCACATGTTACAACAAGTAGAAAAGTTATATTCATTAACAATATCGTAAGAACTTTTTTTACCATTATCAATATCTTTTAATATATTATAGCAGGTCATTTATCATTTATTCGATATTGTTATCCATCAATACTTATTTAGAATTTAAATTATATATATCAATCGATGAAAATAATATTTTACTTAAACTCGCTTATTAAATGGAGTTACCAACTATATATATATATATATATTATCTTTTACGCAACCTGATAATATTAATAGTACACATTTACAATGTCAATTTATTCATATTAAAATTTATGATTTCGCCGCTGAACCATCACGTACCATTCTAAGGTTCAATACCTGTCAAAGCCCCATTTACCAGTCTGCTGCTGCTCACGTTTTTTTTGGGGATTGCAACTGTACCCTTTAATTAAATTTTCTTCTTACACTCTGTTATATATTAGATTGAATATTAATTGAATTGGTTTATGATACAGGTCCACTTACTGTATCTTTTTACACAAATAGCCAAAATAAAAAGACTTTCTCTGTGTGTTAATTTTAATTTTTGTTTTGTTTTGTTTTTTTGTGTGTGTAACTGGACCTTATTTCAGGCTGCTGCTTCTATAAATTCAATATTTGTGTATTAATTAGAATGGACTAGTAAATATTTTTTAAAAAAAATTTTAATTAGTGATTTTGAGTTTGAGTTTTGGGTATAAGATTATTTTTGTTAGGGAGAATTTTATTTTTAATATGAGATTTTTTGATACAAATTTGAATTTAATCGGATCTTAATTAATGACAGAGTTAGGATTTTTAATAAAAGATCGGAGTTTAAAATGAAGAAGTAAATACACTAAAAAGTTCAGTGGTTTTAATATCTATTATATAGAATACGTAAAAAAAATAAATTATGATCTTATATATACAAGTGTAATTTTTTGTTTAAGGGGGTTATAGCTTGAATGAACACCCGTGCTTCCACCTGACTATTCTACCCCCGGCCTCAATGCGAATATCGAATGAAAAAAAAAAAAGAAACTCACTATTTTGTACCAACAAGGATTGTGGTGGAGTGGTAAATACTCCTTCATTTTTAATTAGAGGTCTAGAATTCGAGTTCTGAATATAGAGCCTGCCATTGTTAGGAAGCGTTTTACCCTCAATGTGGGATGTCTTTCCGATGCGAATTCAAATTAATTAGTCAAGGCTCAATATGAATACCGAACATAGTTTGGCAAAGAGAAAAAAAAAAGAAACTCAATATTTTGTAGTCGTTCTTTTTCGGTGCACTCGTTCTATATCTCCGAAACACAAAAAAGGACACGGTGAGAAGATAGCAACCCTAGCCTATGTCAGGCTGAT
Source organism: Datura wrightii (assembly GCA_035772735.1). Classification (NCBI taxonomy): domain Eukaryota; kingdom Viridiplantae; phylum Streptophyta; class Magnoliopsida; order Solanales; family Solanaceae; genus Datura; species Datura wrightii. The sequence continues at coordinate 198,822,868 of JASDFA010000018.1, read as the reverse complement.
CATTCCACTGGCATTTCACATTCACGCTCCCATTTCAACACAAATATCAAGTATTAACCGAAAACAAAACAAGAAAAAAAAAAGCTCAATATGTTTGTTTGTTATACAAGTCCATTTACCACTGAAAGTGAAGTCGTCTTTGCTGGGGAGCATTTTGCCCTTAAAATGTTTTTTTTTATTTATAAGAATCAAATTTACTCTAACTTCAATATAAATTTCGAACACTGATCGGTAACAAAACAAGAAAAGAAACTCAATATGTTTGTATTACAAGTCCATTTGTTATAGGAGATGAAGTTATTTTTATTAAGAAGCATTTTATCTTCAATATAATACTTTTTGATAAAAATTTAATCTTACTCGAACTTCAATATAAATATCAAAGACCGACCGAAAACAAAACAAAAAGAAACTCAATATTTTTGTACTGCAACTCCATTAATTATAGGAGAGCTACTCATGGGGCATTGAGAAGCAGCAGCTTAATTCATTACTCTCTTTTATTTATTAGCCACTACTATACCTCGTTCTTTACCTTATTTCTAATGCATTTACACTTTATTCAATGATGATGTACCCCTTTCATCAATTTAATTTGTCATTTTTCGATTGGCGATCAAATCAGAATTTTCATTAATCAAATATTATATATATTATGTTAAATTTTTTTTATAGTAATATTAAATGTATGTTAAAGCGATCGAGTTTTGTTGGATTCGTAATCAAAATGTTAGTTCATCTATGTTCAAAATATAAAAATATAATTTTAACCTTATATATATATTTCAAATAAATTTTCATGCGTCCTCTAACTCTGCGCATAATTGCATGTTACGATGTCGCATCAAGGATTTGAACTTGTTATTAAAAATAATTTTTTCAAATTCCTTTAATTATTATACTAGAATATTCTCTTACATATATATATATGTTAAAAAAGAGAATTCAATAATTTATATATTCAAAAATTTTACACCTCTGTGCCACTATATTAAATTATTAGTATTTTACATTAAGGAGATTTAATATTTATAAATAATCAAAAAATTCATTTTTCCCTATTCACGCAATACAATTTTTTCTGCGAAAGAAATTTAAAAAAAATAATTAAACGTCACACTTAGAATTTAATCATATGGTTAAAAAAAAAAGATAAAAAAACCAAAATTCTCCTCGAAAAATCACGCTTTTTGAATAGTCCATTGGAATAATATTCTCTTATATCAAGAAAATTCAATAGTCTATACATAATTTTAAAAAAATGTGATTCCCTATTAATACAATATAATTTTTTAATGTAAAAATTCTCATCTTATTAATATAGTATAATTTTTGAACAAACATAATTCAAAATTGAACCTTTTTTCCGCTCTTTAGGAAACTTCTTTGCTACTCACTATACTGGAATAATATTTTCTTACATCAAAGAGATCCAACTATCTTATTTATATATAATCAAAAAAAATTATAATTTATTCTATTAATATAATATAATTTTTCGACGAATATAACTCAAAATTGAACCCTTTTGCCTCCCTTTAGCTCAACCTCCTAGAAAAACATATTTGTCTCTTTCCTAATACTTTTTATTTTTTTGGGTTTTGGGAATTTAGCCTCATGATCTTCTTACAAGTAGAAAGAGAAAGAGTACTCAATGGTGCACATAGAAAAAAACAAGTACTGCAATATACTAAGAAGTAGTAGTACTGAGGGGTGGAAGAAAGTTGTTAATTTTGTCAGAATTTTTCTTCTTTTTTTTTTTATAAAAAAAGAAGAGGTGTGAAAAATAGATCAAGGCATCTTGTCTGGTTTTTTACCCCTTTTAGGGGACCATATACCCCCCACCCCCCACCCCTTTTCCCCCTCCCTAAAGATGATAACTTTTGATAATATACATATAGTGTAATTTTACCATGAAGGATTTTGAATGAATCCCTTTTCACCCCTTTAACTCTGATTAAGATACCACTATTAAAAATGGGAAATTTATAGTATTTACGTGTCGCTATCTTTTTATTTTTTTACTCCCTAATTAATTATAGAAAATATTCTATCTTGCAATTCTTCATGATACCATCATAGTATATCAATATACTGTAATGGTATTACTAAGGATGAACAATCTTTCGGGAACAACGCACATGGCTCCTCAATCCTTCATGATACCGTCATAGTATATTCATAGATTGTCATGGTATCACTAAGGAATAAGTAGTCCTTCAGGGATACACTCCTTAATCATGCATGATACCATCACAGTATATTCATATATTGTCATAGTATATTCATATACTGCCTTGATATCTAATGCGCGAAAAATCTTCAAACTCACAAAGGGGCAGAAATTGTAATTATTTTATGCTGATGGGGTATTGTGGATAATTAGTATAAAATGATCCATTTTTATATAATTAGTTTAGTTTTTGATGTATTTTATGTACTTTTCCCATTAAAAATTGAACTAAAACTAACTGATCGAATATTGTTAATTTGATCAGGGTCGGTTTCACGTTTTTTGAAGGAGTTTGAATGAATTCCTTTCCGCCCCTCTAAACTTTGATTAAAAGTGCCACTACTAAAAATTAGATTAAAACTGACGGAAAAAATCTAACCCAATCCGTCAATTTTTCTCCCTTCTAAGAACCATAAATTCCAAAAAATTAAGTGATCTCAATAATTCCTAGCTAGTTGTTGCAGTAAGCACATATTTTATGGTCTTTAATTAAATATATCATTGGTGTTTAAATTTTCCTCTTGAAATTTAACATTAAATTAAGACCCCAATTAATTAATATCTCTATAGTACCTCACCCACCCAAGGTCCTAGAAAAAATTAACACTAAATTAAAACCCCAATAAAATATATGGAGTAAAAAAATTTCACTCCACATATGATTTAAATTTCAATTAATTGCTTCTATATAACTAGTTAATGAAGAATGTGCATATTTTATGGTTCTTTCAATATACATCAATGGAGTTCAAATTCTCCTCTTGAAATTTAACACTAATAAAAACCCATAATTATGGACTATAAGTTATTTACACTGTCATTACAAAATAAATTACAAGTGATATTTATAAATAAGCTTTCATAACAAGTCGGATTTGTAATCTTGAAATTAAGGCAATTTATCTATTATGACAGGTCAAAATGAGTTTTTCATACTTGATACTAATCATCGCCTTGATAAATTATTGCCTCACTAACTAACTAATCAGATGCAAACATCTCCTCGGGTAGGATCGGTTCCTCCTTTTGTTTCTTAGCCTACGGGATATTAGCTGTCGTTTTTTATTATTGTTCCCTTCCCAAGGGCAGTTTCTTAATTACATGTTACTTATTTGTTCACCACTGAAAATACCAGTTCTCGTGTTTCCCGTCCAACTGTAAAAATCTTTGCAATGACTGTATATATAACTTATAGTAACAACAGATTCAGTGTATAAAATAGGGTAGGGAAGGATAGAGTATACGCAGATTTTATCCCTACCTCAAAAATAGAGAGATTATTTCCGATACACTCTCGATTCAAAAAAAGACAAATTAAAACACTCCAGAAAAGAAAAAAAAATAAATCTGAAAGCATAACAAAATATGTTTGAAATGTATATAAAACTTAAACTCATTAATTAATATTTCTATAGTACCCCCACCCACCCAAGGTCCCCATGAAAACATCCACAACCTAAAGAGGAAGTCCTATTTATGAGTTGCTCCCAAAAAGTGAAGCATATATAGAACCCTCACAAGTTCTTATCCTCTTAACCATCTCTTTCACAGCTTGACACAATATCCACAAGTTGTAGCAAACTCTCCCTACAACATCTCCTTCTCATTTTTCACTTTTGTTTCTTCAAAACAAACCAAGAAAGTTTTCAAACTTTATCAGTAGGACAATACCCTAAAACCCTCTTTCTTTTTTTTCTTTTTTTTTTTGAATTTTTGTTTTTAGGTGGTCCATAGTAAAGAATATTTATCAATATATTGAGGGGGTTAGAATTTGTGTGTTTTCTTGAAACTTTGCCTTGTTTGGAAGGAAAGGGGAAAAAAATGGATTGGAATAATGGGAATATTAGACCCTTTGTTTCTAGGCCAATTCTTGATAATTCTATCAATTTCCTCTACAACTACAACTATGAACAATATCCAGGTAAATTATTATATTAGAAAGAATAATAACAAAGTCTTGTAATTATTTGTTCATAGGACTATATATTATAGTCTTCATTAATTTTTCTTGTTTCCTTTTTGGTGTGTTTTTGTGTTTTAATTTATTCTCACATGATTTCGACATGTATCCTATGATATTGATTACTGAGAAACGTCTTTATCGGAATATTTTTGTGTTTTTTCTTTACTTCGACCGATTAACAATAATTTTTCTGTGGATTTCTGGAAATTGTTCAGTCTTATTTCTTCATAGGGTTCTTGAAGCATGTTCTCTTAATATAGAAAATTGTTATTTAAGGTATTTATTTTTCTTTTGATGCCTCAATAATTGCAAAATAAAAAAAAAGTGTTAGTTACCAACTTTTTCTAACCTATTTTAAGTAATATACACTGACGATATAATAATTTCTTTACTTTCGTTGTAGAGCAGAGACAATTGTGTGAGTGAGGAATTAGAACTGAAAGAAAGAGACGGATTTTAAATTAGAGTAGGCCAACCCCCAGCCCTAAGTTTCTTTTTATCTAATGGATCCACGCAACTAACTTTTCATACTGTCAGTACATACAACTTAAACTCCGCTATAAACAAATACTTATTTTGTGTGATTTTTTTTTCTTTTGAAAGGTATGGAAATGAAGCATGCAATGCAAACACAACATGGTGGAGTAGTACAACAATTTCCAACAATAATGGACAACAACAAGAACAACAACAACAACGACTTTGTACTCAATCATCATCATCATCAATTGGACAAGAAGAAAAGGTTGTCAAGTGATCAATTAGAGTCACTTGAAAACAGTTTCCAAGAAGAGATAAAACTTGATCCAGACAGGAAATTGAAATTGGCCAAAGAACTTGGTTTACAACCAAGACAAATTGCTGTTTGGTTCCAAAATAGGAGGGCTAGATGGAAGGCAAAACAACTTGAAAGACTCTATGATTCACTAAAACAAGACTATGATGTTGTTTCTAGGGAAAACCAAAAGCTCCAAGATGAGGTGAGTTAAGAGTTTAATTTAATTTCTTGCATATATATACATATCCATGCACTTCATGCAAAATTACTTAGTAGTAGTACTTATATCTCATTCTTTAGAGTAACGATAAGGTTATTTTCATGCGATTTACGGTCCACAGTTATTCGAGTAATGGAATATTCAACCATTGGGCTTGCAAGCCTTGTGGTACAGTCCTTTCCCGAACTCTTATGTGTTCGGGGAATGTTTTACTATGAATAATTACATGTATTTTGAAAATTAAACATCTCACCTAATTAATACTTAAACTAGAAATGAAAAAAAGTAAATAAATAGACTTCTTCTTGCTTCTTTAAAATGTAAAATATTTTTAAAAGCTTTTTAGGGTTTCCCTACAAAATGATTCTCAGAGGGTGAGGTAGAATGTGGATCGAACGATATTGTGAATATTCCTGTACTACCCTTTATTGTGACGAATAAGTGTAAGGAAGTAAGAAAGAAAGCAAGAAAATTAAGAAATACTCTAAGAGTTTTTTTTTTTTTTTTTTTTTTTTTGGAGGAGGGGGGAGGGGGGGGGGGCCGTTGTATACAAGTTTGAAAAGACCTATGTAAAATGATTTTGGAAAAGCTTCATATATGTCATTTGATAAATAATTTATATTCAAATAAATATTTATAGATAAATTTTTAAAATTTGATTCAAAATTTATTGCCAAATTGTAACTAAAGTTCAAATAGGACTGTAGAAATTTATTTTATTTTTTTCCTATTCTAAGAAGAAGAAAAACAATAATTTTTTTTTTTTGTGAAAACTTATAGAATCATAGACATAATTAATTGTGTATTATAGGCTCACAATATTTGGAGCCACTATAATAAATGTAGAGACAACTTTAACTTCAGTTGTCCACATCATTTTAAAGCAAGGTCGGCCTAATTGAATGCAAATAAATAAATAAATAAATTTTATTTTTATCTGATTTTTATATTTATATTAAAGTTTGATTAATTTAAATTTATATTATACGGCTCATTCGAGGATAGTATTTTCTATTAAGAATTTTTTTATACCTGAAACTCGAAATGAAATCTCTAATTAAAAAAGAAGCAGTCTCATTCACTGTACCACGTTCTCTCGTCGTAATAAAAATTGAAATTGACCCTTCATACAACTTTAATTAATTTGTCCCTTTTTTCCTTTCCTTTTTTTCTTTTGAATTAATGAAATTGTCCTCCTTCACGCAGTTCATTAAATTTTTTTCCATTTGTCGTTTTCTTTATATACGTTGATAATGTATAAAATTTTATATTATCAATGTGCTTTAATATGTATTAATTAGCTTACTTTTATTTATTTTTATTAAAAAAAAATCATACAATTTACTGAGATTTCGCTTCGTAAAAATTATACATGCTAGCTACCTTTCGGACCTTTTCTTTAAAAAAAAATTTGCCAATATTTAAAATTCGTGGAAAAGTAATCATTTTAACGTGGAAACATTCTGATACTGTCATGAATTTCGAATTTAAACATGTGAAAACTTCAGAATGATGTCCGACGCTGTTATGATATTCAACAATTGGCTATTTTTCAAAAATGACTTTTGAATATGTGGTTATTTTTCAATCACAAATCCAAAAAATGCTTCTGTTATACAGTGTTTTGCCTTGCATTTTTGTAAAAAATTATTTTTGAGTCCAACTTTTTCTTATTGATGATTATCTCTAATTTCTCATATCTTTTAAACTATGCTGTTCGGACCCTCAAAAAAAAAATTCTCGCACACATTAAATTCAAGAAATCAATACATAATCAATTTTACACGTTGGTGTACAGAAGTTAAACCCTTTTTTCTTTTTCCTCATAGGTATTGACATTAAGAGCAATTTTGAAGGAACAAGCCACAAAGAAACAAGTAAATTCCACAATTTACACTGAAATATCAGGTGAGGAGACAGTTGAAAGCACATCAATGCCAAGTTCCAACAAGACAATTACAAGAGGAATTACAACAAGTAACCAAAATAATAATAATAATAATAATATGGCAGAATGTAGCTATGTTTTTAATGTTGTAGATGGGCTTAATCCAGTGTTGCCACCTTATTGGGCCTCTTTGCCAACATATCCATGAAAGAAAGAGAGAGAGAGAGCGAGAGATTGAGATTAGTTTAACTTAATTTGTTTTAGGTTTTAATTAGTTTTCTCTTTAATTAGCACTAAGATAGACTAATTAGAAGGATAGGGTAATTAGCATAGTTAGTTTGATAAATTTATGTTATATTTAAGATTAGGAGTACTTAGGGGGTTTTTTGTACTCCTAATTGTATGGTAGTACTACTCTTATTGTTGTATTAACATTAATTAATGTCATTAGTTTTTTCATAGTAAGAGATGGTTGATGTTAATTATAATTAGTTTAGAAAGTTTGAATTTTCATCGCATCTACTTAGGCCACAATGAAGGTACAAATTAAATGTTGGGATAGTTATGTATATTATTCGGTTAACTAATTTATCAATATGATCGAAATACATACGATATATACATTATCAATGTTTTCCAACTTCAAACAAGACATTCAAGCTTTCTTATACAAAAGATACTTTGATAACACGGGTCAAATTTTTTCATAACATTATTTGAATCGATGTTTTTTAGTTGTTATAGCAAAATATTATTACAGATAATATATAATACAGTCAAATTAAAATATTGTTATAGAGTATATATAATACAGCATAACATAGAAAAAAAATTGATTTCACGAAAAATATTATTGTTATAATAAAGTGTTATTATATAAGAATGTTATAGAAAGATATCCGACTACGTGGCATAATGTAAAAGATCGACTTTTTACAAAAAAATATAACAATGACCCGTTAGTAGCGGCGAGCGAGAGCGGATTGGGGGTTTGAAGAAAACAAACACTGTCATAGAAAAGTCTGACCGTATGTTCTTGCATTAAATGCTTCCCTTATTTACTAGGATGCTTTTCGAGTGTCAAAGGGAGGAGAGGAACAACGAAGTCGGGAAAAAAAATGAGAGTCTGTCAGTATATTTTTCTTTCTCTATTTGGCAAAGGGAGAAGGAGAGAAACAACGAAGTCCGAAAAAAAAATTGAGGTGTAGTTATGAATTCTTTTCCAAGACTTGAAGAAATTTCTATTAAAATCTCAAAAGTGAAAGAAGAGAAGCTTTAATCGAAGCAAAAGCTAAATTTGTTCTGAAAGCATTTACCTCCTCTCGACCTGAAGGCTGTTGCAAATATGATACAACAGATCCGAAACCACATTCGCGGTCTCAAAAAGTGTTTTCCTCAAAACTCAAACACACCAGAATCATAAAAATCTTTTGGTTGCAGAGTTAAAAGACAAATTGAGTTTCTAGCCACTATTTAATCATCCATTATTCTTCTCCAAGAGTTGTAAGATTAATAATTCAAATTCATGTCGCATGTGGCCAATTAAAAGAGAGCACCATCTCTCGGAATATTTATTCATTTCCGAAGCTTCAAATAATTAAGAAGGAAAAGAAAATATCCATCACACCATAACCCTCAATGAAATTTCAAATATGCAAGTTCGTTCTTGTAACCACATGCAACCCATTGATGTTTCCGCTCACCCAATTCCTTCTATTCAAGAGCAGCTCTGTTAAAGGAAATCTAAAGGTGCATGTCCATGGGGTAATAGGCAAATACTAACATCAGGAAGATAAATTTCTCATAAATTATCATAAACAAAACGAAAATAAAACAATCTGCATATTTGAGAGACGAGACAAAAATTCAGAAAATATTGTTTCAGAGTGTGCTAAATGCTGGAAGATCAGAATAGCTACACACTCAATCAAGATGCAAAATCACTCTAGTACTACTACATAGAAAACAACATAAAGGATAACTTCAACGTTTTCCACCACCGCCGCCAAGCTTAGGGCCTTTCGATCCTCCCTTTGACACATTACCCTTACCTGCAGCTTTCTGTGACTTAGCCATCACCTCTGCCTTCTTGGCCTTCTTTTCATCCTTTGTCTTCTTGATTCTTTCCTTGATTTCACTGCAGACCCAACAACATACTAATCAGTTAGTCCCTATGATTTAGAATCCCATTTCAAAGGATGCACAAAGCCACAGTGGCTGTGTGCTTTTACATAGATACAGACGGTAAAAATAGAAGAGCTTGATTAATACGCACCGAAGAGCAGCCTCTCTGGCAGCATCTCTAACTTCTGGCCTTTCAGTTCTCTTCTTCTGGATTACCTCCAAGGTTGCACCAACAATGGACCTAGAGTAAGGCTTCTTTGTGGTGCGTCTCCTCTTCTTAACAGCTTCTTGTGCAATATCCTAATGTTATGAAGCACCCAAAAAGAACAAAGATTTAATTTGGCAAAAGGTAAAGGCAGGTCATGTGTTAATACAAATTCTTTCAATACACTTCGTATTCTGAAAATAAAGTGCATCTTGAGGTAGAACTTTACATCACAAAGTTCTATCCTTTAATGTTGGAATGTTAGTGGCAAACATCAAAGTGGAAAGCAGATTGTTGAGTTCAGAAAATGTTAGCTTGTCAATGCTTTATTCCAGACTCACCTTCTTGTGCTGCTTCCTATACATGGCTGTCCATGTAAGCTTGGAAGGCTTCAGACGGTTGTGGAAGTAGTGTTTGCATTTTGAGTTGACAAATAGGAACACCTACAAGGACAAGAAAATACTATAAGCAATCATGAGTTCAGCCCCTACCATCAGTACAAAAATAACTAGAACTACCATCAGCAAGGAAATGGTTTTTCATATGTTACCTGAGAGTCTGAACGAATAAATCTGATGCCCCTCCCAGGATATATCTTCGCACCACTGAAACGACAGAGTTCTGTCCTGCAATGGAAAAAAGAACAAAACTAATGAGTCATCACTTACAAGGCTACAAAGTAACCGGGCAAAAACCAAATGTAAAGCATGTCTGCAGTAAAACAAAACAAAAAGGAGGTGACTCCGCTAATAGAATTAATGACATTCTGATATTAGAAAACCATTTAATGTAAGTCAAGTTGAATAATTACAATTCAGCTGACAAAAACCTTCCCGTAATGGCAGTTCATAAATTATGCATGCTTCAGCAAAAATTATCATAGGTAAGTGTATACACTGAACATGAAAATATTTAACAACTCTCAGGAATAATACTGCAGGCAAGCAATGCAACATAAACAGGCTATTCTCATATGATCTTTAGAGGTTGCTACAATAAAATAAAGCTAGAGGTCATATATCTAATAAAATTCCTCCTGGCCAAGACTACCGGTCACTTCGAAGAGTACAAAACTATTGTAACATCACATTCAATGGTTAGTCAAATCACAGAAGGTTTAAAAGGATCTCTTAAAAACATAATTGTCAGCGCATTAATCTCCCTTTTGATAAAGGGCAACCAATAGAAACATCTCCCAGTATTCTTCCCCATCATTTGATTGGACCATTTGTTGTACATCCAATTTAATCTCTTAATGAATCAATATACAAGGACACAACCTTTACAGTAACACTTCTCCATGTACTCATCTTCTCACCCTATTTTCTCTTCTCTCACACGACTTATCAATAGAAATATCTCAAATCCAAATAACAAAACATAAGATCCAAGAAGAGTGTAGCTACATTTTACCAATAGAGGGGTTCCAAAAAATGCTGCCACACCCACGTTGGATCATCCAAAAACTCGTCACCCATTTTTCTCTACTCTCATACTAATCATGCATTAATCATGACAAATAATAGAACCCCAAATAACCAAACACAAGATCCAAGAAGTGTCTAGCAACTGTTTATCATTAATGGGTTTCAAGAATAGATTTTTCTCCTACAACAAAATCCAATCTCCATTACACATGAACATACATCTCGCAATAAGGATAGAAAAAACAGTAAATATTTGACTTTTAACCATTTCCCACCTAGTAAAAACTCAAAATTAGCCAAAAACAGAAAGGATCAACGTTGGGAGACTTCTGATTAACCTCCATGAAAATGGAAAACAGTAGCCAAATAAACAATCGTGCAATATAATTATCAATGATTTTTCCATAATGATAACATAAGATGCATAAAGAGCGAGAATGGAAAGAGGATAACTTACTTTAGAACCATGGCTGTTGCTGCTGCTGCTGCTGCTGTTGCTGCGGCGACCTCCCTCCGGTAGCGGTACCTGAATGAAGAAACTAAAACCCTAGAGAGACTATCTTTATATTGGGATTCGTTGTTAGGTTTCTAAAGGCCCAAAAAGAATATCAGGTCTACTATTCAGCCCAAGCCCAACTAGCCGAAAATATGGGCTTGTATACTAGAAATCTCGCATAAAGACGGGTTGATTTATAAGAATGATCTTGAAGACGGATGGTTTTTAACTTTTGATTCTACTTGCTCAGCAAATAAAATTTTATTTCATGAATAACGTTTTTGATCTTGAAGATTTGTTGAAAAGATCAATCAATCAATCTATTTCAGTCCAAATAATATTTAGGCAAAGATTGGATGATGACATATTTATTAATTTACTTCATTTTGATCCAGATTAATTTTGCATCCCTAAAATAGAAATAAAATTGCCTTTGATATGCAAAATCATGTTTAAAATCTAATTTTTTTTGAGATTTTATTAAAAAAAAATTAAGTTAATAATAAATTTCTTAATACATGTACATAACCTAAACCCAAAACTTAATATAGTAAATCTATCCTTATTGATATGTAATATGGAGCATTTTATTTTTTAAAATAAAAAGAGTTCGACAAAAATCAAAATTAATCAGATTCTAAATAATCAATAATAATAACAATAACAATGATATATTTAATGTAATTTTATAAATAAAATTTGAAAAGAATAAAAAAATTTACACTTACATCGCAAAAAATAGAGACACTTTTTTTAATAAATCCTCCACTTAAACAAAGAATGTGAAAAAATATATATATTCTCTTCATTTTAATTTGTTTATCTTTTTCTTTAATCAATTTAAAAAAGTATTTTTTTCTGATAACTCTTTAATTTTGATTTTACAAGAGATAAATTTAATGCTGTAAAATTAAAAAATATTTTAATATATTTTATATCTCTTTTAATTTAAGAACTCAAATTTTATTTATATTTTTTACTAAATTAAAACGAGATAAATAAATTAAAAATGTGATAGTATTAACTTGTTAAAAAATAAAAATGTCAGTAAACAATTTAAGTGGTACACATTGTGGACTTGTGGAGTGAGTCCATACGCAAAACGTTTGGAACTTTGGAAGAATTCAATGAGAAGCGTAGACAATTTTACCTGCTTCCTCGTCGTCATCTGTATCCTCTTTTTCCTTCTACCCCCACAGATTCTTACACCTTCTTCACTCAGCCCATGTTCCTGCATGGACTCTGAGCAAATCCCAAGATTTTAAATAGAATAATCAGTTGATTGTAGCACACAAAATTAGGGGGGTGGGGGAAATTCAATAAAGTTTTTGTGTGAAGTTGGGAATCCATTTGCTTCAGCTTGGGGAATGGGAACACTGCAAAAGGGGGGAAAATTGGTTCTTATGTAGACCCACTTAACGGAATTCAAGAATAACTAGTAGTTCCTTTGTTGATTTTACTGTGATTGATTGAGGGGGAAAATAATGGAGGGGTGTAATCAAGAACGGCGGCTGAACGCGGCGGTAGAGGAAGAGGATAAGGAGGAGAGTAGTGATGATTGTACATCGGAGGATGAAGGCACCGATGATTACCGGAGGGGAGGTTACCATGCTGTTCGTATTGGTGATAGTTTTAATGGAGGTCGCTATGTGGTTCAGAGCAAGCTTGGTTGGGGTCATTTCTCCACTGTTTGGTTGGCTTGGGATACTCTCATGGCCGTACGTTTTCTGATGACCCTTTTCTTTTTATAACTTTGGTTTCAGCATTCGTGCACCTCGACTAATTCCACGTGTTACCTGCTACCTCCCACATGTAACTCTCTGCACGGAGGCACCTAGTGTTTTTGGCTTTGTAGCTGGGTATTGAACCTGATGACTCTTTTGTTTTGTATTTCATCTTTGGCCTAGTTTAGAGCAACACCTTTATTGTGAATTATCATAATCTATTAATTTTAGAATATTGGTGATCAATAATTGCATTGTCCTCTTTTCCTGTGGCTCTTAACTCTATCTTTTAGATTTTTTAGCTTTAGTTTGGTGTTTAGGACTCTTTTGTGTGAGCTTAGCATCCTATCGAAATGGGGCTGAAGAAAGTTGAGTTTATATAGCCAGACTGCAACTAGTTTGGAATTGAGGCGTTATATTGAAGTTTTGATGTTGATTGGTGATATATGATGGAGAAACGGTTGAATCTTTAGGTTGCTTATCCAAATTTTAGCAGCTATTGAGCTTTTATGTTATAGATCTTCAATATAACTATAATAATAATAATTTTAGTGTTCTACAAGGTCTGATTTAAGTGTAAAATTTTTGGCCTAGTTTAACTACTTTTGCATAATTGCATCAGCATGGGTGCCAGCTTAAACCTCAGTAATTCCTGATGAATAGGAACTTGGATTAACAATTCTGAATTGGTAGTAGTTTTAGTTTGTTATTCTCATAGGGAAGTAAGAAGTTTGTGTGTATGTTTTTGTTAATTATGCAGCAATTTGTAGCATTGAAAGTACAAAAGAGTGCGCAGCATGAATTGGTAGTAGTTTTACTTTGTTACCCTCAGAGGGAAGTAAGAAGTTTGTGTTTGTGTGTATGTGTTTGTTAATTATGCAGCAATTTGTAGCATTGAAAGTACAAAAGAGTGCGCAGCATTACACGGAGGCAGCAATGGATGAGATCACTATTCTAAAACAGATCGCAGAATGTGATCCGGATGATAAAAAATGTGTTGTGAAGTTACTGGATCATTTTAAGCACTCGGGTCCGAATGGGCAACATGTGTGTATGGTTTTTGAGTATTTGGGTGACAATCTCTTGACACTTCTTAAGTATACTGATTATCGTGGACTGCCTATTCATATGGTCAAAGAGCTTTGTTTTCATGTTCTAGTGGGATTGGATTATTTGCATAGACAGCTTTCTATCATACACACCGATTTGAAACCCGAGAATGTACTGCTATGTTCCTCAATTGACCCATCTAAGGATCCCAGAAAATCTGGGAGACCTCTCATACTTCCTAGTGTTAAGGATATAACCACGCTGGATGACGGGACTCTGAAGGCTTATGTAACATCAAATGGAAATTTGACTAAGAACCACCATAAGAAGATTAGAAGAAAGGCCAAACAAGCAGCTCAATGTTTTGTGGGAAAAGAAGCTTATCTCGGGACTAAGGTTGGACAGGATAGCTCAGCTTCTGCGGAGTCATCTGTCAATGCGAAATCAAATTCGGACATGGTGAATGGTCCGCTTGATTCTTCTGTTAGTGCTAATAGATTGTCAAACGCCGATGCTGCAACAGGCAGCAGGAAAGAATATGAGGGTCCTAAGAGAGGCAGCCGTTCTACAAGGAGGAAGCTGTTGGAGGCAGTCGACCTAAAGTGCAAAGTCGTTGACTTTGGCAGTGCTTGTTGGACGTACAAACAGTTCACGGATGATATTCAAACGAGACAGTACAGGTGTCCTGAAGTTATCCTTGGATCTCAATATTCAACCTCAGCAGATCTTTGGTCCTTCGCTTGCATTTGTTTTGAGCTTGCAACTGGTGATGTGTTATTTGATCCTCACAGTGGTGATAACTTTGACAGAGATGAGGTAAAGGTGCATTACTTCATTACGACTTATTTTTTGGTTTGTTTGTTTAATATTATTCTTCTGCATGCATTTGCGTACTTTGAGAGAGAGCTTTGTGTCAACTTTGATATGGGTCATTTCTCTTTAAGATGCTGTAAGCACATTAAATTGCGGCACCCTAAGTCTATGAAGCCTCTGTCTATAATTTTTGTTTTATTTACTTTATCAATACGTTTTATTTTCCTTATAAGTGAGGATATGACTAGTCTGGAGATGCTTTTTTAGCTTGTAACTCATCTGATTTTGTCCTCAAGCATGGTTATGTAAAATATCTGGGAGATTTCTAAGAAACTCGACCATCCCATTGCATACTTGAGGGCACTAGTAGTCATTTGCTTAATTCTACTTGATGATGTAAGATGATTTGACTTGAAACAAGATTACTCATTTAATAGGAATTCTTAATTGTTGCACGATTATTAAAAAAATTCTATACAATATGAAATTAACATGATATATAGACTGAATCAGGATATATTCTAACACTCCTCAAGTAGTACGGAATAGATCATAAGCTAAAGGTTCCCTTATTAGGCCCATAACTATGTTAATGGCCGATTGTCAACCCTATCGGTTTCATCTGATATTTTTAAGCATATTTTCTTTGTGAGATGGTCACACCTTAGCTCGATTTGGCCACCTCAATGACGAGTATTTGAGCTAACCCAAAACTTTGACATGGAGTGGATAAAAGATGTTTTAGTGTCCCACATCCTTGCTGATTATCCCATTCAACCACAAGATAGATATAGTAACTCCCCAAAAAATATACTAACAGTCTAACACTCTATCTCACTATGTTAAGTTAAATTGCTGAACTATAGAGTTGTGACATAGTAGAAGTGGTTTTACTTGATGACACCTTTATCTCATTTTTTTTCTATTATTGCTTTATTACTGTCAAATAAAATTCAACTTTTATTCAACAAGTCATCTCGACCTCAAAAGTTTCATTTACTAGAAGTTATAAGAAAATTTAATATGCTCTAAGGATTCTAATGATTAGGCTGTTGGTATTGGAACACAGATCAGCAAATAGTTCTCTCTTAATAGCTGAATTTGTGAAAAGTAGGGGAAGATTCGTATGGACACATGGTTCAGGCGTAGCATTATTATACCGCTTGTAGTCAATGCAGTAGCTTACTAGTAAATGATTAACCTAGGGACAGTTTATTCCTTTCCTTGTTGGTCTCCCCAAACTTCCACTAGTGAAATTGTGGCATGGACCAGTTCCTTTTCCTTCACTCTTTCCCTACAGATCCACGTCAAGTTCAAAACACACGTCGTTTGTTGATACGCTAACAATCTTCTTTTATCAGCTCATCCGTTTTTAGTTGGTCAATTATGTGACATCAGGTGATCAACAGTTTATGTGAAAAAATCGACCAAAAAAGAGGAAGATAAAGTGAAAACGTGGTTTTTGGTATTCCCTGCATTTATATTCAAAATCTAGAGGAAAAAAAGTACTTGCTGTTCTGAGCACTATTTCCAAGTTATGTTTTTACTCTTCTTCAGTACCATGATAAGTATCTTTCTCTTACAATGTTTTAGTCCTGTTTCCCATCAAAACATGCATCATCATTAACCCTGTTAATTGGAACTATAACTCTGGATTCAACCCTGTTGTGGTTACTAACTGATGGTTGGAATTAAGTCATATTGGAAATCAAGAAAACATGGAGTGAAGCAACATATTTTTATAATAAACTTGATAATCTAACTCAGACTGTAGTTGCCTTCTCTATTCTGGCATTGGGAGGAAAACTCAGGTACCAGTGTAAATGATACAGCAAAAGTACAACTTGGTTGTGCATTTGGTCTGATATTGAAAATACTTGTAGTTTCCGAGCAGGAAATGGGAGTTCTACAAATAAAGTTGTTCCCAATTGCTGCTTCAATTATCTTTTGCTCTAGTTTAGCCTAATCTTTTCAATCAATCAACTACACTTCATTGCCAAGTTAGGTGGGAACAGCTATATAAAAGAGTATTCAACATAGTTAGACTGTGCGCTAACTGTCAGCTTATCGGGACACTCCTTTATCCTGGTCTGCAACCATCTATACATACTTTACGAAGTGACGAAGCAACATAGCTGGAGCCTATATTAACCTAATCTTTTAAGGTTGTAAAATTTAAAGGGGCAAGCTAAACTTTTCAAAAAACATATGGCAGTATTGTCCCGGACTCTAATGGGATTGTGGTACAATCAGTTGATGTATGCAAGTCATCAGAACCTTTAGAAACATCAGATGATCATTGGCCCAAATTTTCTCTTTGAAAGTCCGTTTCCCGTCTGGTCAGTTTTGCTCTTGGATATTTCATTGTCATGTGATACTGATAAATAATCTGACAGAATACAACAACAACTACATCATACGCAATGTAACAAGTGGAATATGGGGAGGATGGTGTGTACGCAGTCTTACCCCTACCTTGCGAGGGTAGAAAGGTTGTTTCCTATAGACTCTCAGCTCAAGTAAAGCATATCAAAAGCAATATGAAAAAGGAAATAAAGTAGTAAAGAAGTCAAGTAGAAAATAATAAAGAAAAGAACAATAGCAACAAACTATTATGCAACCTGGATGGATCTAGCACTATTGCAGTCTTCAGAACTACAGAACCTTAGGATTCAACCAACCGTCTAGATGACCAGAATTTGTGAATCAGCTATCGCTTATGCCTTTTCATGATAATTGTCTAGCCGCCCTTTATATTGGTAATGAGTTCTTAGTGGCTCTCTCATGGTCATTTTATGCTAGTTTAGTACTCAATCTTTCAGTAATGATGAGCATTGCAAACCTATACTTCTTTTCTTTGCAGGATCACTTAGCACTAATGATGGAGCTTCTAGGAATGATGCCCCGAAAAGTAAGAAAATTCGTGTAATCACTTCAAACTTCTTTGAATCGTGTTTTATCTGTAGTTTTATGATGTACGCTATTTCCTTTCAGATTGCCTTGGGTGGTCATTATTCACGTGATTTCTTCAATAGACATGGTGACTTGAGGCACATCAGACGGTTGCGCTTTTGGCCCTTAAAGAAAGTCCTGATAGAGAAGTATGAATTCAGTGAGCCAGACGCAAGGGACTTGTATGATTTTCTGGTCCCAATACTTGATTTTGTCCCAGAGAAACGGCCTACTGCAGCTCAGTGCCTTCTTCATCCGTGGATTAATGCTGGTCCCCACCTGTTGGAACCGTCCTTGCCTGATGAACAATCCAAAGCCATTGATACTCCAAACTCTGAGCAAACCAAGAAACAGAATGAAGAAGAGAGGGAGGCAATGGAGATTGCAATGGGGAAAATAGCTATCAACAGGAGCACAAAAAGTTTCAGAAGTTACTCTGTCAAATTCTGATACTTAGCAGTTATAACCTATTTTTATTAGGACTCTTCAAAAATGTGGACGGGTTGCATGTCGGATCCTTCAAAATTAATGCATTTTTTGGAGGAACCAACACAGATGTGGCAGCATTTTCGGAGAGTCCACACAAACATAGGTTTTAACCAGTTCGTCTCAATAGATGTCCAATCTATACTACCCTAGTATGAACATGCCCTTACATCATCTTTCTCTGAATGATGCTCAACAGTGTGCTCTACCATTCGTTAGCACAGGGAACCGTGTAACTCTTCCTACCAATAACAAGGGACCTACTAGAGTTACCAGGTACTATAAAAGAGTCCCTCCTCTTTGTTTGTCTGTCCGAGTTTCTACATACTAAGTAGCACTTCTGCTATTCAATCATCTTCTTGTTGAACAAATCCCACGGTTTCACAATGAGGATATTACAAGGTAAATCTGAAAGTGAAAGGTGTGTATAGGGACCTATATAAAAAGAGTCCCCTCTGTGTGTCTCTTCGAGTTTCTACTACTAAGTAGCACTTCTACTATTCAATCATCTCCTTGTTGAACGAATCCATGGTTTCACAACGAGGATACTACAAGGTAAATGTGAAAGTGACAGGTGTGTCCGGGGACCAAATATACGAGCAGCTCCAGAACAAGCATGCAAAGGACACTGCAGATTTTCGCGGTCCCTCTTTTCTCTGGACCATTTCATAAAGCTGAAAGCAACTTATCAATTCATTAAAGACCATGTACAGGTAAGGAGACAACTTTATAGCAGTATAGCACATTATTCTTGAATCCTTTTTATGTCTACATAAAATTCATAATGGTTATAATCCCCGATGCTTATCGCGAACATTTTAATCTGAACTCCATTTGTTCTCAACTGTTACATTTCTTGCCTGCACCATTTATTCAGTTCACACCTATCTGGTTGTGATTTTATGAGTTCCTCTCAACTCTGTTAGTGTAAAGTTTATATGTATTTGAAGAAAAAATTCAACTGCATACCTTCATCTCTTCTGGTCTGTTCAAGCCTTGCATCAGTCTGAAATCTATGTGGTAATTGAAATTTAGGAAGGAGCACTGTTAAAGCCCAAGTCTACAACAAATATATACTTAGCGTAATCTTACAAGTGGAATGGGGGGAGGATTTGTGTACGCAGCCCTATCCTAACGTTGTGAAAATAGAGAGGCTGTTTCTGATAGAATTTCGACTCAAGTAAAGGATATCGAAAAGCAAGTGTGCAAAAGTAAATGTAGTATTGGAAAAAAACATGCTGAAAACAATGGAAAACGAGAACAATAGTAACAACAAATAATACAATAAGTGAATCAACGGAATATGTAATACTAGAATCGAAGGAATAAGATAGTACAAGAGTAATAATAATAATAATTGAGAAAGGAACTAGACAAACGCTCTACCTACTATTCTTTATCCCTAATCTTCGACATTTATCTCGGTAAGCTAAATAACAATAAATGAGAAAAGAACTAGACAAACTCTCGTCTATCTATTATTCTTTAACCCTAATCTTCGACTTCTATCTCGATAAGCTACAAATGAATCATGTCCTGTCTGGTCATATTTTTTTTTACTTCTAATTCAAACTAAAGATTGAACCCACACTAATGACAGTTCACCTGCTCTTTCTAGCAGGTGCAATAACGAAAGACTAGAAAGATTCGATCATAGAAATTTAGAACACTTATCAACAAAATGTTTTCGCATATATTTTTATTAATAATCGTACTTGATTAATATATTGTCATTTTTATCAATCTTTCATGACATCATTATAGTATATTTATATGCCGGCATTATATCATGAAGGACTACTTAGATCATTCAATGAGGCATTTTGTAATTCTTCATGATATCATCACAGTATATTTATATACTGACATGATATTTTCCATGATACCATCATAGTATATTCATATATTGTCATAGTATTACTGATGAAAACTTATGCGCAAAAAGCTTTTAAACTCATAATGAGACACGAATTGTAGTTACTTTAAATCGATTGAATATTTTAAAAATTAGTATGAAAAGATTCATTTTAATATAATTAGTTTAATTTTATGACCTATTTTATATATTTTTTCCTTTTCTTTAAACTATAGTCAAAGTCTAGAGTAGGAATAGACCAAAAGCTTACACAATCTCGAATGCTACAAGTAACCACAAATTATAATTATATTACCGATAACGACTTTTAGTTATTAATTATTATTTTCTTCATTTTAAATTATATGTATTTTTTTTATTTTGCGCACTTTTTAAGAAATATTAATTAATTTTTTTTTAATTTTTTAAATATTTTTTATATCTAAATTATGATTTTTTTTATTTAAATATTTATTCAATAATTAAAGATATTATAGTTTTCGAGAAAAACTATATTAAAGATAAAATACAAAAAAAATTAATTAATTTTATCTTAAATTTCTAAAAACGATAAATAATTTAAAATAATTATTTTTTTATATTAAAAAAAAGACAGAGAATTTAAGACAGATCGAGGGAGTATAATTAATTAGCACTTAACAACATGATCCCAAGTCAAGGGGACACCATGTAATGTACTTAATTAGTTAATTAGTATAGTATTACAGTATTAATCTTGGAACCCACTTTAAGCAAAACGTATAGTTGAAACTAAAATGTCATTTTTTTCTAGAGGAATCTTTTTATTCACATGTCAATGTTGCAATTAGTGACTCTCATGGTCCATATTTTGGGTGTTTCATTATCACATAAAATTACTTTTTTTTTTACTAAATAAATTCCTTCCACTAGCTCAACCACATGTGTATTTTCGCGTTTACGTAGAGTTTGAGAAAAGTACGATATCTTTAAAAAATGTGATATAAGTAATCTATTCTAATTCAAATAACAATAGCTAATTTCATGACTCAAACTCGTTATCTATATATAAATCATAATTGAAGATTATTCACGCATAACCGATAATTTTTTTTTATAACCGTGGTATCTGGGTCGGCTTACGCGCACCTCGACAAATTTTACCGGATACCTTCCACCTTCCACCAGCAACAGATACCGGGTAACTCTGTCCACCAAGACTAGAACAGATGGGAAGATCATTTACACCCTTTTCGAGATATTTTTAAAAACAAAATAGCAAACTTGGAGAAATCTCAAGCAAGATTTTATTTTATTGTTTTTTTAGTGAATATAGAGTATAAACACATCAATCTCCAATTGTTTTGTCATCAAATGAGTTGTCCCAAAGGCAACAGTACATGTGATGAAGCATGTTATACAAGTTGTTATCAAATGACAAAGCAATTATTGTGTTGTATGGTAAATTAATAGAAAGAATCAAAAAATTCATTCAACATCAAGTGACCACTATAACATGGTCAAGAACAAAAAAAAAAAACTAAAGACAGTATTCGATACACTAAGCTCTATATGCGGAGTCTTGAGAAGGATCGGACCACATTAGCTCTATTATAGGGCAAAGTAATAGAAAGATTCATAAACTTCATTCAACATCAAGTGGCCGTTGTAACATGGCGAAGAACCAAGTAAATAATGGCAGCATTCGATGCACTAGGCCCTTGTTATACATGAAAGTCTTGACAAGAACCGGATCACAAAAAGAGTCATAAACTTCATTCAACATCAAGTGACCACTATAACATGGTGATAACCAAAAGAAATAAGGGCAAACGCTCTTGTTATACACAAAAGTCTTGAGAAGGGTCGGACCACACTAGGTCCATTATAGGGTAAAGTAAGAGAAAGATTCATAACTTCATTCAACATCAAGTGATCGCTATAACATGTTGAAGAACAAGTAAATAAGGGCAACATTCGACGCACTAAACTCTCGTTATACACGAAATCTTGAGAAGGATCGAACCTCATTAGATCTATTTATAGAGTAAAGTAACTGAAAGAATCATAAACTTCATTCAACATCAAGTGACCATAACACGGTGAATAACAAAAAAAATAAGGGCAACAAGCTCTCATTATACAAAAAGTCTTGAGAAGAACCGGACCACATTAGGTTTATTATAGGGTAGAGTAACAGAAAGAGTCATAAACTTCATTCAACATCAAGTGATCACTGTAACATGGTGAAGAACAAGTAAATAAGGGCAGCATCTGATGCACTAAGCTCTCGTTATACACGAAATCTTGAGAAGGATCGGACCACATTAGATCTATTATAAAGTAAAGTAACTGAAAGAATCATAAACTTCATTCAACATCAAGTGATCATAACATGGTGAATAACAAAAAAAAATAAGGCAACAAACTCTCATTATACAAAAAGTCTTGAGAAGGACCGGCTACATTAGATTTATTATAGGGTAAAGTAACAGAAAGAGTTGTAAACTTCATTCAACATCAAGTGATCGCTATAACATGATGAAGAACAAGTAAATAAGGGTAGCATCCGATGCACTAAGCTCTCGTTATACACGAAATCTTGAGAAGGATCGGACCATATTAGATCTATTATAGAGTAAAGTAACTAAAAGAATCATAAACTTCATTCAACATCAAGTGACCACGATAACATGGTAAAAGTACAAATTGTGGTGGTGTTGGACTCTGCTGGCGTTAGCGCTAGCTAACCCTCAGACAGAACCTATTCAATAACACAAGACTCAAGCAGATCAAAAGAATGCACCGGAGTTAGCGCTAGCTAACACTCGGTTACAACAATAGACACCCAATCAAGCGCAAGATTTTACAGCAAATAAATGGAAAAATAGATGTGGTGCTGGCTGGCGTTAGCGCTAGCTAACTCACAGACGCAGTAGCCACAACGACACTAACATTTCACACTGTATAATGACTTTAAAAGAAAACAGGAAGAAAAATGGTGGTGGTTGCTAGTGTTAGCGCTAGCTAACACTCAGGCAAATCACTCCATTTTCAATTGACATACTGTACTTTTGTTTTGTAAATATGACTTCTTCAAAAGGTTGGTCAATTAGCCATTGGCCAACATCTCTTGTGCTGCTGCTGCTGCTGCTCTTTACATGTATATGTTCTTGTTCACCAATAGTTTGCTAGTTGAAATACAAAATTACTGACTGCTGCAGAAATCCAAGAACCCCATGAACTCGTGATTGTTTATCATACGGATGCTCTTCTCTATCCCGATCACCCCTGTAACCATAGTATCAAGAAAAGAGATGGAAAACATCAGTCATTTGCTTGTTTTTCAAGATATTATGGCTGTATGAAATTATTGTATAATTGTTAATCGACATACCCATTGTGAGAGCGCTGGCAAAAATGACACCAGAGAGTATGAACACAATGATCGATGCTCGCTTCAAAATCGCGATAAGTTTTCTAATGAAGCATTGTCCCCAAAAGCCAGCAAGAATGGATACACTCATGAGGTACAGAGCTGCAACATGAGTTTAGTTAGGATTGTAGATAATGTTGCAAATAATGCACAAAGTTAGTGTCAAAATTTTTGAGAAAATTGTTGAGACTAAGATATACCATAAGGGATTGGGAATCTCTTGAGGAGATAAAACTCCACTACTGATAAAGATGATGAGAACATCATCACAAACGTTGCTGTTGCACTGGCTACCTGTAGAAGTAAAAACAAGACCCTTTTGTCAATTTTGAAACAGAGATATTTCTCTGTAATAAAACTACAATAGCACGATGCTATAGCGGCTAATTTAGATGAAATTTATAGTAAATGTACTTTACCATAGTATTTCGTTACGTTGAAATGAACTGTCTTGCATTACTAGAGTAGTTGGAAGTTACAAGGCCCCCTACCAACAATTTTTCTATTTTCTACTCAATTGTCCCCACCACACATAATCGACTTAAACACAGTCAAGTTTAGATGAAAATGATTTTAAAAAAGAAGAAAGAAGTGAGAGTGATGGTTTTCAATCAAGATGTACTTAAAGATCTTGTGATTGGCTTACATCATGTGCACTAATTAATAAAGTATCTTCATGTGTTGACTTCTTGTAAACTCTGTCACACAACCTAATCATATTCCAATGAAGAAAATATGCAAATTGAATATCCTAATACAACTACTACGCCGCCTCAATCCATGTAAGCTGAGGACAGCTATATGAATTTCGTCGTACAAAATTGGATATCCTAATCAAGATACGAATAATGAGGTAGCTGACATTGGCCATACCTGAGGGATAACTCCAATCTCAAGAAGAAGAGGGCCAAGAATGAATCCACCACCAGATCCCAGCAATCCTCCAACAGTGCCTCCCAATATGCCACAAAGGGCACAGAATATAAGGTTTGTGACAGTCCATTGAATATCAGCCTCACATATCGACTCTGGGTTCCCTTCAAGTCTCCTCTTCTTGCTTTCCTTGTACAATTTCACACATTCATACCCAAACACTGCCAATGCTACTGGGAACTGAAAATACACATGCATTCAATAAGACTCAACCTCACCGTATAAAGATAATATTAGCTACATGACTTAAATATGCGAAAGGGTATTATAAGTGGCAAAGTGGCTTTGTTGCCATGACATTCATAAATGCACATAAAAGTTGAAGTTGCTACATAAATTATCATCGTGAATACAAAGATAATATTACAGAAATGTTCAATATGCAAGATATTCATGTACCTGTAATAAGTTGAGCACCCAGTACAATGGAGTACAAGCCACTAGATCATTCTGTAAACAGGTCAAAAATGGTTAAATTTAGGTGCACGCCAAAGGGACTTTTAGTGGGAAAGTTATTTTTTGGCACGTTTAAACAAGAAACAAGCATATTGAAGAATTCACTTGCCTTGAACACTTGAAGAAGCAGAAATACGAACCATACTAGAAAGAGCACCAGAATTCTCTTCAAATTAAGGTTGAACTTAAAAATTTCCTATGAGATAACCAGAATTGGAAAATTGAAATCAATGAGATAAGCTTACAAAGGGTAGCCAACAAAGAAAATGTAAAAAATTGCTCCATTTGATGTTGTAAATTAACTTACAAATGCTGTTTTCTCCTTCTTAGGGACCAGTGGCTCATAAACTGTATCAATAACAACTGAAAGAAAGCAAGTAAAACCAATACATATTAGCCAATTTAAACAAGGATCAAATCAGTAGTTACCTCTACTTAGTTAAAAGAAAAAGAGAAGTATTTAGTTCTTGGATGACATACGTTCACCACGTGAATTAACTGGAACTTCTTTCATTGATTTCTGCAAGTTCAAAAAAAAAAGACAAGAGATGAAAAATTAGTTACCATCAAATGAAACTATTTGACTGCTATAAAAAATTACTAATACATTCTTTTTCTCATTGATACTACTTAAGTATTATCTTGTGTAATTAATGATTAAAGTATAAGTTTAAGTACATCTGAAAACAAAAGCCCCTGTAAATCACTGGAATTGTATTGAGCTAACCTTGAGAATAGTTTCTTCTTTCCACATCTCAATGGCTTTAAAAAATGATCTTGCCGAAGTCCCTATTACCAAACAATAATATAAAATTAGAGCTGCTTTAAGCAATGATGTCAGACTAGCAAAAATCAATAGATTAACAACTACAAATCCAAATCTTGCATTAGAAAGGAATCTTGATTACACAAATGACCAATAATTAAGAAAAATTAATCATGGTTAGTGAAAAAAAAATAGTTTAGATAAGATTGTTTATACCCATGAAGAGGATGATGATGAGGACAGTGATGAGCCAGTAAGGGAAGACAACACTTAGAGAAACACCAAGGGTGATGCCTAACATGAGCATGGGCTGAAACAATAGAGCCAAATCATAATCAAGAATAGGTACTTCTCTGCATGGATGGGGTACCCTCAAATTGTACCAGACTGATGATGCTGATGCCCCCATTATCATACCTGTAAAAAAGCAAATCAACTTTCCAACATAACAAAAGATACTATAAAAGCAAAAGACAAATTCAGATCTCCCCCACCTCCAGCTATATCTTTTCTCACTTTTCGCTCATCCAAGTCAAATTTGTTTTAATCATAGTGGTATCAGGGCAAATTTGTGTCTTCCTCAACTAATTTCACGTGGTATCTGCTAGTTCCCACCAACACAAAGTATCGAGTAACTCGCCTACCAAGGGTTGGGTGCTCATCCAAGTCACAAGTTTATTTCTTTCTAAAGCTTGCACAATTCCCAAGTATTCTATTGAATAGTGTTATATTTCACCAGCACAGGTACCAAATAACTATTTATTTTACAGGTTCCGATGCTATTGATTTTCTTATCTATATGTGAAATGCAAAGAGAAAGAATGCTTACATTTGGAAATAGCAGCAGCAGACTTGGTATCAAATCCAAGAATCAAAGTAAGCATAGGCACAAAAATGCCACCTCCACCAACACCACCCACAGTACCACAAGCTGACCCCAAAAATCCTATCACAGTTGCCAGAACAATCCTCCAACTGAACTCCAATTCCTGCAACGCACCATCACCAACAAAGGGAAAACAAAACCACAAAGATCATTATAGAAACAAGAAAAAACCCAAAAAGAACCAAAACCAAACACCATGTAAGGTAAACTCAAGTCCCTTTTTTGCTCCATGTCTATATATACAGCAATGGAGAAAAAAATGGACAAAGAAAAACACACCATTTAAAGTATACTCAGGACCCTTTATTGCTCCATATCTATACAGCACATGAGAACAAATGGATTAACAAAAACCAGAAAGCAAAAAAAACAAACACCAAATAAGAAAAACTCAAGACCCTTTTTTGCTCCATATCTTTACAACACATTTACAAACAAAAAAAAAAAAAAAAAAAAACCAAAAAACCAAACACCATTGAGGTAAACTCAAGACCCCTTTTTCTCTCCACATGAAACAAAAACAAAAGCAAACAAAAAACAGGACAATGGAAAACAAGAAAGGCCTATATAAAAACAAGAAAAACATTACTTACCGGCCAAACTTTAGCTTCAGATCCAATGGGTCTTTGCAAAAGATTAGAACTTTGATAATATCTTGGCTCAAAATCACCATTCTTGAAGTTCTGCACAAAGAAAACAGATAGAACAGCCACAGAAAAGCCTGCTAACAGGTAAATCACAAACCCTTTTGTAGCCATAGCCAAAATTGAAACTAAAAACTAAAATAAAGATTCCTCTGTGGTTATTCTCCTAATAAAAATTGGATTCTTAGAATTTGAACACCAAAGAATTTTGCTGGATATGTGTAGCCTAAAAGATAGGCGCTACAAACATATTTATATAGGACGTTACAAGAAATTAATTTAAACGAATCTTATTTGGAACCAAAAAAAAAATTCTTTTTTTACGGAGTATATCTAGAATTATTCTGAAACAGTATTTTTTTGGTGGGTGGTGATTATTTTTAATTTGTCAAGAGTGGGGGCATAAATGAATGTAACAACTTTGCAGTTTCTGAGTCAGGTCCAAAAAAAAAAAAAAATCTAGAAGACAGAGATAGGAAAAATTACGTTTTATATCTATATTTACGTAACGTAGTTTATATTTTGAGTTTAATATTTAAAGTATTCGACTTGGAGTTGAAGAATCTTTAATATATTTAAAATAGTAGCATTTTTGGCGTATATGCAGGTATCATATCTTAATTCATGATAGCAAAATCGAGTGAATGACCTGAATAATTATTTTGAAAATAATGCTTTCTCACTTGATTTAGTCTATATTTATGTATATATATTTTTTATATGTTTTTAAATAATCGATATATTATAAAAAAAGTTTATTTATAATATTATATAATATTGTATATTAGGTTATATGGCGTAATATTTTATGAGTTGAATATATTTTGATGATTTAATAATTTTTTAATATTATTAGTATAATTTAAATTTAATTTTAGGTTAATTATCATTATATTATGTTTAGAACAATATTTATCAAAAGATTTCTTATAATTATCTAATTTTACGTTGGTCGTATTTTTTCGTGTCAAATATCTCATGTCTATTCAAAATAGTCTTTTTATTTTATAAATATAAAAATAATGCCTACATATATCCTATCCTGCTCAATTCCTATTTATAACACCATATTAAATATATTATTATTATTATTTATTTATAATTATTTTATATTATAATAAGATAAATATATAAATATATTTTATATAGATATAATTTGTGCTAGAAGTTGAGCTAAAAAGAAATTGGTGAACATATGCCACGTTGAGTATCGTAATTCAAGTGGATTTTGCTTCTTTAACATAACATGTGGTATATATTTTTGGACGTCACGCTCAATATTTAATATCTGTATTAATATATTAAATATTTATAAAATTTAAATATAAAATTAATAAATATATATTATGTGGCGTTGTCCAATTTATCTTATCAAAAATACAAATTTAATACTAGATGATGCTTATTAACAAAAAAAAGAAATTTATTAATTTCTTTATTTATTTTTAAAATTTAATTTTAATTAAAGGTGAAGAAATCGCATCGTACCGATCCAACCCTGGCAAACATGTGACATGCACTGTTTGGCTCATAATAATTATTTTGGTTCTTCGAAAAGTACAAGGATTGATTGTTTGGAGAAAGTCTATTACCATCATTTTAATTTATTTGAGTATAAAAACTTTTACTATTATTACCTTTTCCAAAACATTATTGTCATGTGTGGTATTGTGTGTTTTTTTTTTATAAATATTTTTAACAATATAAACCTCAAATTATGGTTCCACGGGGAAATCAAAAGGATAAGTTTGATTCGTGGATTAAATTATTTTAGAATTATAGTTATGAAATTATAAATGATTGGATTAGTTTATCTGGTGGGAGAAATTTAATGAAATAAGATCGAATATTTAGGATTAAGTTTGAGATTAAATTTATATGTTATTTGGTTAAAAATATGACTTTATTTTGAAATAAATTTATTTTTATCTTGGAATAAATTTATACCGTCAACCAAATAAAATATGAATTTATTCTCTAAGTATCCCTGAACCAAACAACCCTCTATTATGCTAGTGTTCGGAGGAACATATTTTAAAAATTTATCTTCAAATATCTGTTTGACCATGAAATTTAATCAGATTCTGAAAATCTTATCTTTAAATATTTTTGAGCCGGTTTTTGAGGGATTTTCACTCCCAAAATTTTTAAATTTTTTCCAGGTAAAATGAATGTCCAAACGCAATTTTAAATTTCAAAAATCACAACTTCAAAAACTCAATTTTTGAAATTTCAAGTTTCAGCCTCAAAATCTAATGTCAAATAAGAGCTTCTTTTTTTAAAAGAAAAAAAATAAATTTCTCATCCAGTATTCAATTCCGTATTGGAGTTCAACTAATTTAAATTCGAACAACATAGAATCCATTCGGAGGAAACACTCCCTACTAAAAATATTTTCATACCAAGACAACAACAACAACAACCTAATGTAATCCTACAACATAAAATCTAAAAAAATAGAATTTACGTAAAACATATCTCCATCGAAATTTCTATTTAATTTCATATCAAGACATAAAATAGAAACCTCCTAATCAAGAAAGAATCAGTTTCATCCACCGCATCGTATAAATCGGAGCTTATATATGGTGATAACCTAATAATAATCATTTTAAATTCAATTCTGACCAGTCAAAAATTGAATGTACTTTTTTGCAACTTGTGACCACATATTGAAATAGTGGCCTACATTATTGATTGTGTTTTGCAAGATAATAAAGTACCAAAAACTGAAAGAAGATTTTTTTATTTTCTTTTTAAAAAAAAGAGTAATTTCGTGGCAATTTCTGAATTGGATGTATCTGGAATCTATTAAGGAATTCAAATTAGGATTGAATACGTTTACTACAAAATATATGGCTATATTTGCAAGAGAAATGAATTCTCTATCTAAATTTGTTAGATCTCTTTTCAATATTAATTATTTTGACCAAAACAGCAAATTCCATTTTAATTTAACTGCCTAATAAATATTATATTTAAGAACACACACAAATATATTTTTAAATTTTAAATTAAAAATATCTAATATAAATATTTAATTATATGTCCAGGTGTTCAATTGAAATAACTCGTAATTCGAATGTCTATCAAAAAAATTATTAATAAATTTAAAAGATTATCGATATATTATAAATTATTCAAAACTGCAAATTTTCAAAATTGTTATAACCATATAAATACCATAATATGTTAAAGATCACGTAATAATCCATAATGTTATTATATATCTTATAATATGGCTTTGATTTTTTTATTCTTTTTCGAAAGTCGATGATTATTATAATTATTATTTTTATATTAAAAAAGAGTTTGACTTAATATTTTTATTTTCAGTAAAATTCTCCATACATAAATTAAAACGAAGAGAAGTTCACATCTACTAATAAGAAACTTGAGGTTTTTTCTATTTTTATTTTATTTTTTGTTTGCCGTTGCGAATAAATTACACAAAATTGTGCATGTGTTTAATTAAGTATGGTCAATATTATTTTATTATAAAAGGAATTGAAGTAGGTAGGTAAAAAAGACCAAATAATTTACATGAAGAATGTGTAAGGTAGGTGGGAAATATTGTTTTAAGAGAAACAGTTACTTTTTGTTTATTGTTTTACGTTAAGTATACAAGTAAAAAATATTAAATAAATTTGAATTAATTGAATATTTGTGTCAGAAAGTAGTGTACGGGTAGGGAGGGTGCGGGATTGACTAGGGGTAGGGACAGGGTGGACGGGGGATGGGGCCGGCTAGGGAGTGGGGGCAGGCAAGTCGGGTGGGAGTTAGGTGGATGATTATTTGTGTGAGAAAGAGGCAATATGACTTGTTTTCCTTAATTTTATTAGATAAATTATTTTCTATTTTTTTAAAGAAAATATTTTTACTAATAAAATACAAAAAAGCACCTCCGAAATGTTTTACATGTGAAGAAGTATAAAAATAAAAAATCCAATCTATGTGTTTTTTTATATAGACACATAAATAATATGATAGATTTTATTGATAAGTTTCCTACAATAGTATGATGTTTTCGAATTTTTAAATTTATATATAATCCTATTAAATATAAATTTAAATAAAGGTAATATATATATATATATATGTATTGTGATGATAAATATAATTATTATAAACATAATAGGTTAGCATTAGGATTTTAGAAGGCCGATTAAATCCACTAAACTTTATGAATTAGTGGATTTCATTTGTTCTAATTTGAGGAGTAAATTAATTAATTGTCTTAAACTTTGATTCACCAATTATTATTGCTTCAATTCCAAAAACCCAAATTTGACCTAATTTTTTGGAATTTTCACCAACCATATAGGAGACTAATCTTGGGGTAATAGAGGGTACCTATCTCATATTATTGAGTATAAAGATTTTTAAAATCACATTTAAATTATGTTATAGTGACAGTGTTTATCTGAAAAAAAATAGTTATTATAATCAATGGCGTAGTCATATATAGCAAATAGTGGTCAGCTAAATATCCTTTGTCAAAAAATTATATTATGTATATAAAAAAATATAAAGTATATCAATCAAAAATTATGTTTCATACAAATATTAAATCTTGAACATCCTTAATAAAATTTCTAACTTCGTCACTGACTATAATGAAGTGTTATTATATATGTACTGATATTTGACGTTTAAATCTCATTTAGTTGCTATAAATAAAAGTATGCAAAAAAATAGTTTAGTGATTTTGTGTATCAAGAAATAAGAATATATTTGTTAATCAATTAGCTAAAGAAAATAAAAAGAGTATGATGCGGAAAAAGCAAACACAAGTAGCTTTTAATTGAGAGACACCATTTAAATGTATAATTTTTTCTTTTTAAATATCCGTATTTAAAATTTACTATGTATACGACTTTAAAGATGGTTATTATAAATATTTTTAATATTTTATTCTTATACATAATACATTTGTTATAAAATATTATTACTTAATATTTGAGTATGACTATGCAGCTATAATAAATTATAATTATGTTGTTATAAAAAAGTAAAATATAACATGAAAATTTATTAACTATCTATTAAAACATACCCATAATATATTATGTGATGCATGATATTATTTGACTTGGCATAATTTTTTAACAGAGAGAATGAATTTGTGATCTAAAATACTCTTTAATTATTTGTGGGGCTATAATTAATTTCATTAAGAGTAAAAAAAATTTAAAATTAAATTATTTGTAATTATAAAAAGGTAATAATTTTTTTTTAAATAAACTAAAAAAATATGTCACATGAATTAAAACGGGAAGAATAGAATTGAGGTTTACTTCAACTTTTTTGGTAAATTATTGTGAAACTTTGAGGTGGATCTACATGTGACATTAATTATTATGTATGCATGAATCTTTAAAGTATGTACCTACATATATATAATATATATATATCTCAATGGTTGTGGTCAATATTTAAACAGCTCTAAAACTATTTTTTTTAAATCAATAAATATATAATTTGTGCATATATTAGTCTCTAAATTATTTTAATTAATATATATTTTTACTTTTATCTTATTTGGTATGTGGTGAATTCAAAGTCCATACTATGATGCATGTAGCTGTCATTTCTCAAAATTGGATCCTTTTCATATGAAAAGTATAACATAATTTAGAATTAATGGTTTCACATGCTGTAAAAAGTGTTCTAGCTTTTTCAAATGATTAATTAATAATCGTAGTAAGAGAAAAAAGGTTATTAAAAAAAAGTAAGAGGGAGATTTGGAGTAGGTGAGATACTTGAATACCCTTGACTTCGAATACATAGGTAAACAGAAAAAAAAAAAAGATTTTTTGTAAACATATTTTTTATATTCTGAGATAAAGGGTAGGACGATCTTTCAATACTTACTGTAGTTTAGGAATAAAAATGTTGTCTAGGTGCTTCTTGTTATTCTAATCGCTCATATACTGGCAGGCGATTTCAGTTCGCGATAGATTATAAGATAATAAATGAATGTACTTTTGTTCGCTTTTTGTTCATCAAGCATGGAAATTTAAGGATGATTAATGTAAGTTGGTGGAAAGCTATAGTCTAATTGTCTAAAGTGATTCTTTCTTGTTTGGATGTCAGCTTTAGGGGGGGGGGGGGGGGGGGGAAAGAGAGATAGAAAATCAGCATTACTCTTATATTATTCGAAAATTAAGTAATCTGTTGGTAATTTTGAACAATAGTCAAAGCCCAAAAGGTTATTAGACGTAATTTTGAACTTTCGTATCTTTCTTTTGATAAATTTAGATACGTAAAGACTATCTATTTCATATTTAAGTTTGGTTATCGCAGAATATGGTTCGAATGGATTGAAAATATAATAAAGGAAAAAAATGACAAATGTTGAATGATACATAAATAAATTTAGATATTTTTTCTTAATACATTGACAGTATTATAAAGAATGTGAGAGACTGAATGAGAAGTCCCATTATTTTTTTTCTGGGGGGGGGGGGGGGGGAGGGTTCCACTCAGTGTTCAATGGTGACTCATGACAGTAACTTTTTTTAATTACTTATTTGGTCCGAATAAGTGTAATTATTAAAATTTTATTTTAGTATCATTAAAAAGTATTTTTGTATAAATAATTTTCACCACCATCTACCCATAATTATTATCCACTACAACTAACCACCTCTGTTATCACAACCACCATGATCACCGTCACCGACCACTAGCTGCCACCATCAACCACCTTCATCACCACAATCACCATTGATAATAACTACGGTTGTCAGTCAGTACTATCAGTTGTTACCACACCTACCACCTCCGTCATTATAATTATACATATCCTCTGTCATCACCACCACTGTTTCTGCCACCACTACCATTACCACGACCAATTTCTACTACCAACCACCTTTGTCATCACTATTAGCACTGTTGCCAATTACCACCAACATCATTATCAACCACCACGCGTTCTTTCGCCACTACCAACTCCACTAACTACTAACATCAATCAACTCCACCAACCATTATCATTACGTCAGTCACTATAAAATACCAACTATCTCCATCATCATAATTATCTGCACTATCACTACTAGCCACTAACACCAGCTATCACTTGTCATCGGCGAACATAAATAATTTATTTTATTAAATTTACATTTTCCCCCTAGTTCTAATGCAAACAAATGGGCCTTTATCTTGTTTGGCATGTGGTCTCATACTCCTCATTCATGAAGTCAAAGTGCACTCCATGCATGTAACTGCCCCCATTAAAATAGGATCCATTTTCAATTAATTTCATTAATATATATTGATAAATTGACCGATATATATATTAAAATAATATAAAAGGTGGTCCACGTGATATAAACATGGTCTCGCTTTTTAAATAATAATGAAATAATATATTGAAAAGAGGTGATTAATAATGAAATAATATATTTTGAGATAAGGGGATATAAATGATATTAGATTAGATAGAAATTTAATTAGTAGATAATTTAGTGTTGTCTCGTTACAAATCAGTACAATAATTAGTACTAGTTTTATAATTCTCTGTCGTTCGATTTTATGTATGCTATGTAGTAATTTCTCTATTAGTTGTCATGACATGACAGCTTTACTTTTGTATTTTATCTTTTAAAATTGCTTTGTTATGCGTTAGAATTATTTTGTATTTATCTTTTAAAATTATTTCGAAAACAACATTTCTACCTTCAAGAGGTATGAGTAAGTTTTGCTTATATATTACTCTTCCGGATGCATCTTATGGGACTACACTAGATATGTTATTATTGCATGTTGCTGTTGTCGAATAATATTATCGGATTTTTCTTTTTACAACAGTATTATTAATACTATTATACTATCTTATTCTTCGATATTATTAATTTCACACAACAACAACATCGACCAGGACGATTTATTACTTACTGTGATTCTTGTTCTTTTTTCTATGTGGTTTCTTTTTTACCGTGTTTCTTTTTTTTTTTTTACTAATTTGAATATACTTTACTAAGCCATTTATCGTATTATTTGTTGTGAATATTATTTGTTAAAAGTATTTTTCTATATGATATTTTTATTATTATATTTTTTTTCTTATTAATTTAGATATATTTTACTTAAATTGAGAGTCTATATAAATTTGTTGCAGGGGCAGAGCCAGAATGGCGAAAAGGGTTCATTCACATAAGTACACTATATATGTAAGGTTAAATTTAAAATTTATGTATATATATTGCATATTAAACACTCTTAATACAACTTAAAATTTATCTTGAATCTCCACAATGAAAATCCTACTTCCGCCGTTGATCGATCGTTATTGTTGTGTGAGATTATTCTTATATGTTATTGTGGCCTTCTTTAATTTGTTGTATTTGTCCATAACAAGTGTCACGTAACTCGTGGTTTGTTAAATAAAATATTAATCGAATCGTAGTATATAAATAAAATAAAATAAATAAGGATAAATACATTATATAAAAACATCCTTAAATAATGTTAGTTGTCTTTTAGGTAAAACAATTTATTTTTAATAAATATGATTTTGAGTGATGGTACAGGTTTTGCAATATTGCATTTCCATACTAGAACCTTCTAAAACATAGAGAATTTTTATTTATTTATTTATTTATTTTTAAAGAAAATAAATAAAAAGGTGAAGTGACGAAATGAAATTATAAAATAAAAGAAGAAAAAAAGTGAAGTGAAGAAATGAAATTATAAGAAAAAAGGGAAAGAAAAGGTAAAGTGACGAAATGAAATTATGAAAAAACAAAAGTGATAAAATTTGCGGTGTCCGAAGTTAGGTTTAACAATCGCTTAACATCAAATAAAATGACTATAAATTTTATATAAGTCCAAAGTTTAGCCACATATAAATAAAGTGTAATTATTTTTGTCCGAACGTCAGACACTTATCGTTGAAGTTACGCCATTTTTGTCATAATTTCAATAGTATTCAATCATTTATGTTGTGTGAAGTTGAACTATTTTTAGTTAAATTTCACGTAAAAATATCTGCATTTCGTTCATATATCTCTAAACCTAACTTGGATACTATTTATGTTTCAAAAGTGGATAAACATGCAAAATAAATAAATACACGTTAAATAGTAACATTCAAATAGAATAACCCGCAATAATTTGACCCTATATATAATGCAATAGAATTCAATATAATAATTTTTACATCAAACATAGATAAATAAGTATGTGTGATAAACTACAAAATTGCAATATATCATATAATTTGCAAGCAAAATTTCATTACACAGCCTGATAGAAATTAATCACTATATCTATTTCATTTTATCTGTCTTAATTTAATTAAATGCGAAATTTAATAATTTATTTTATGTATTTTATAAATTTAATAATTTATTTTATGTATTTTATCTTAATTGAACATAAAATTTAAAGATATAACCAAAAAAAATTAATCTTATAATTTAAGCTAAGTATTTGCATAACATTATTACGGATACTAACTCATTGAATCGTGTGATCTTAAAATGCATTATCATTTCTATATGAAAATATTATATAAAAATTATAAATATATTGAGTAAAAAAAAAAGCATTCTTATTTAAAAAATTAAAAATAAATAAAACATATAAACTTAAAAATAATTGTACTCTCCAGAAAGTCTCTGTCACAAATCATTGTTTTAAATATATTGAAAAATTAGAAAAGTGGATTATAGATGTTTCAATTGTTTGAGTGGTTATCAACAATTCAATTAGTATCTTTGTGCAATGATTAATGGTCACATAATATTTGTTGGTAACCAAAGTAATTTAATAGCAATATTTTTTTGAAATATGGCAATCAGAGAAAAATAAACAATATGTACATATATATATGTATATGTATATGTGTGTATAAATAATTTTCTTTTGACTTAAAAGAATTATTTGGATCATGAAATAAGTTAACCCAATTTTGTTCTTAGGAACTGAATCAGGTTCATCATGCGATAAAATAATATAAAGAAAGTAGTAACAACAACGATATACCATAACAGTAAAAATCACGACCTACAAAATATAATTTTCAGTTAACTTTAATAATCAACAAAAATAATTTTTAAATTATAATTCGATAATTAAAGTGACTAATTCAGTACCTCACCCACATTAATAACTCTTAATGTTAAACCACTCAGAACTTTAAACAACAAATCAACTTTGGCACAATCTTTAAAACTAGCTGAATATGTATTGTGTCAAAATGGATCGGGCTGGGGTATAGAATTGGTTGGCTCAATAGCTTTAATTTACGTGGCCCATTTGTTTGGAAGGCCTGCAAAGTGCTGTTCCAGCATTAAGTTGAGTCGTGGGCTTAGCATTCATTCACTGACTTTTGAACAACCAACATGTTTGCCAAAACAAAATAAAGCTAAAATATCATTATGCACATTTAAAAAGCAGTAATTAAATCATAAAAAATTCATTAAAAAGTAAAATCACAATAATATTATATCCAGCTAAAAGAATATAACCAAACATGTCATTAACTATGAAATGGTGAACAAATCGCCTACAAACACTTGTAGGTCTGGGCAGAGCGAGCCGAATTCAAATAGAACCTAATCTGGTCGAACCGACCTTACTTACCGAGTCGTAATAGACGTAATCGATACGTAAATTTTATCGAATCGAACCAAACTGAGCCAAAATTTGGTTAAAACCAAATTGAACCGAACCCAGCTATTTTTTCAAAACGTGCCGAAGCGAGCTTCCCAGTAATCTAGCTCTTTACCTGATATTGTAGAAACTTTAATACACTGCACTTACAGAAAAAGACAAAATTCACTACTAACCCTATCTAGGGACTAAATAACAGATAATCCTCCAAATATTTCAACCCACCCTAATTTAACGAAGAACTAACCTTAGCTCACTCTTCCTTTTTTCAAGTGTTATGTATCATCAAAGGATTTAAAACTGAAAATTAGTATCAAGTCCAAGTTTTGTACTTGAGAGAAGTAAAAAGTAACAAGAGAACAGAACAGAAATATGATTTTACTACTTGTTAACGCAAATCAAAATACAAAAAGGCAAAACAAAATTCAAAAGTTGCACAAAATACATAGCCAAAAAAGACGTGCATTCATCATGAAAAACCTATTTTTCGTACTTCACTTTCACATCCTTTCCTGTTGAATCTTTAGCCTCAACTTCAGCAATTCCCTCAACGTCGTCCATTCTTCCGACGTCGTTGAAGGTCTGACCGGTCACTTGATCGGCCAGTTTCAACGTCGCTGCGGTCTTTCCCGCCCGAGTATCGTCCACGTCCACCACCAACTTCGATCCTCCTCCTCCGGTAGTCTCATCGGTCGTGTGTTTCGGTGATAACATGCTTCCAATCGCACTGAAAATACCGCCGCCGCCGCCGGAAGCGGCTTTTTTCTCATCGCCACCACCACCTTCATGTATTTTCACTTCATCCATTTTTTTTCTTGTTGCTTCTACAGTCTCATGATATTTCTCCTGCAATTGGAGACTATTTAATTAATAAAATTAATGACCTGAAAATAAAGACAGATTACTCGCTATAGCGTAAAATATACAAGTTCACATAACAATGACACTTCAAATTTGGAAAATATGCGATGATTTTTCAATCTTTTCCATTAATAATTACTAATGCTCGTTCCGTCGACCTTTACTTGGACCGACTCGAGTGACGGATCCCTAATGACTCGACACACCCCTTAAGATGTCATATTAATACGGTCAATAAATAAGGGATAACCAACCATTTAACACTGGAATTGATGCAAACAATTTAACACATGATGAAAAATGTTCCAAAATTTATTTGGTGCAACATTTTATTGATAGCATCCAAAAATTCTACAACAAACTGCCATGAGTTTCGTCATTCTTGCATAAAAAGTATATATAACACTATATTTTTATTCTAAGTTGTGACGCGACAAAAAAAAAAAACTAAGCAGAAGGCTATAAGCGGCTAACCTTGGCAGCTTCATTAGTTTCCTCCGCCTTCTGCTTAGCCGCTCCCGCCGTCTCCTCCGCCTTCTGCTTGGTCGCTTCGGCCGTCTCCGCCGCCTTCTGCTGAGTTTCCTCCTTTTTACCCGTCAGCATACCCATCGCCCGCCTTGCCGCGTCAGCCGCACTATCCTTCAGCTCCGTCAATTTCCCCACCGTGGTATCTTTCCCTTCTTTCGCTTTCTCAGCTGTGTAATCCTTGTACTCTCCGGTTTTCTGCATAGTCGTGTCCTTTGCTTCTTTCGCCTTATCCGCTGCGTAATCCCTGTACTCTGCTGCTTTACCGGTTGTACTGTCCTTAGCTTCTTTCGCCTTATCCGCCGCGTAATCCCTGTACTCAGATGCTTTACCGGTTGTACTGTCCTTCGCTTCTTTCGCCTTATCCGCAGCGTAATCTTTGTACTCCTCCATTTTACCTACAGTTGTGTCTTTCGCCTGCTTGGCCTTATCTAAGGTCGTGTCCTTGACTTGCTTTCCCGTTTCTAAAGCAGATTCTTTAGTGGCCTTACCCTTCTCTACGGCCGTATCCTTGGCTTGTTGCGCCTTCTCTGAAGCGGATTCTTTAGTGGCCTTACCCTTTTCTTTAGCATAATCAGCATACTCGCCCATTTTACCGGCGGCGGCGTCTTTCGACTGTCTAGCATTTTCAGCAGCTATGCCGGCTGTGTCGCTGGTAACCGCGGCGGTTTCGTGGGCTTTTCCGGTGACGGCGTCTTTAGCGTGACCAAGAGTACCTTGAACGGATTTGATTATGCTGCCAATAACACCGGGCTTCTGCTCAACTTCTCTTTGATTTTGATCCCTTCTTTCTCTATTCACATCACTGAGTTCATCTGCTGCTATTTTTGCAGCTGCTTCTGCCTTTTCTTCTTTCACTGCTTGCCTCGACTCCATTATATTTCTTTCTTGAATAATATTTGGAATGTTTTTCTTTTTTCTTGCACTTTTGGGATTTAAAGAGTGTGTTGAAATGTTGGTTAGGAAATTTGATTGGACACGTGGAAGAAGAAAGCGTTATGTGTTGTGGATGTTTGACACGTAGCATTGAGAGGCGTCCTCGTAATGCATGTAATGTAAGGAGCAAGCTTGATGTGTAAGAAAATGGTTCATGATTCGAGGTGGCGGATAATTGTAGAAGTTTCTAGCTTACCCTGATCGTGTTGTTAGTATTTTGATTACAAGTTCAGTCAAATTTAATAATTTTAAATTTAAAAAACAAAAATTTACTATTCAAATAATTGGCACTCAAAGCTTTTAACGTCAAACTTACTATATTTTAAAAATTATAATTAATGTTTATTATTTATTATAAATTTTATATATAAATTTATATTTTGCGTCACCGAAAGCTCCTGTGAATATTGGGTTTATATACAAATATCGATCCAGTATGAGGGCTAGCTGGGCTAAAAATGTTCATGAGGTGAATTGTTCGTTATTAGGTCCAATAGCAAGAAGCCCAATATAGAGTTGGGCCGGAAAGGGGTCGAACTACGAAAGGGTGATCGCGGACGTATAGCTTATTTTAGGGGGCGAAGTGCATAAATACTTATATTTAGGGTTATTGTTTGATTTATATTTAAAGATAATATTTTTTTTTAATTAAGCCGGAATTTTTCAGTAGCCCCTTAAAGTTAGTAGCAACTTTAACTTAGACATCTTAACTAAGACCTCTTCATTTTAGATACCTCGTGTAGGGTTGCGTTGTGTCATTTTGATCATTTTGTGACAATTAGTAAAAACAATAAGGAGATGTAATATACTCGCGATGATGGGGCAACAGATGTTTTCTACGTGGATTAGTTGGCTAATTAAATCATGTCAACTCATTTTAATGGTCGACATCATCATACACACAAGAACAAAATAAAGAGAAAATAAAATAAGGGCTAAAATACATGGCAAAATGACCAACGAATCGATGACACATGACATTTATGCCCAGATAATTACAAAAAAAATAATAATTTGACCACTTAAAAATTTATTTACAAAAACATAATTCCAATCCCCCCACCCAAATCGTCTTCTCCACCTCCCTCTTCCTTGATCCATTCGCAGAACCATCCCCCTCCTCCCCCTCCAGATCGTCTTTTTCACCTCCTTTTTTCTTGACCCGTTTTGAAAAAAATTTCAGTATGTATTAAAATTGAAAATTCGTGTTTGACTTAAGATATTTTTATCAAAAATACGGCGTTATGCAAATCAAATCTCAAATATTTTTACCTAAAATTTTATATGATTTGCCAAGATTAATATCAGATATCTTTTTATTACTGAGGTTATGAATTCGACAAAGTCAAACTTTAGATACTTTCGACTAAAATTTGGACCTGTTAACAAGCCATGTTGATTTAATATTCCTCACTTCAGCTTACTCACTTAACATCGAGTTAATTAAATTGTGGTATATGAATACGAAGGGGGTAGTCACTATACTAATTCGATTCACTCGGCAAAAGTTGACAGACATCGAATATCGTGTTACGTTTTATTTAATTTTAAAGCGTGATATAAATTTTAAATAATTATGTTTTGCATAAACTTATATCAAGTGATGCATATATTTTTTAGAAATTAAAATCATGTTTAAACATAACTTATGAATATTATAATACGAAAAAATAAACAGTGAATCTGACCGATTATTCTTATAAAACTCCCTTTTAGAAAAAGCAATTAACAGTAGAATCTCAACACTCTTGGGTAGTCCACAAATTACAAATTAACATAAATTTGGCAATATAAAACATCAGATCATGTTTTGTAAAGGTGAAAAATTTTATTTTAAATCACAAATTTTAAACGTCTGTTTTTCTTTCTTTCTTAAATTCCGTACCCGAATACGAAATTTGTTTTTAGCGTCGGCTATGGATGAACATGATGTAACATTACAACTTGCCATGTCTAGCCTATAACATATTATTTGACCATGTATTATAAAATTGCCTCCATTTTTTTTTTTATTATTACAAATATTATTCCCTTTTGAATCTATATTCTATCTGTATTATTACCAAGTCACAAAGTACTTATTCAACAATTTGTTTTTTTAATAACTATAGTACTATGTGTAATTATGTAGGAGCTATAGGTGTTTAATTACTGGTGGTACTCTCTTAATTAATTAATTGTTTTTATATATTTATAATATGAATTTGTTATGGATAAATTGCTTCTAAATTTGTACTATTACTACTACTCCATATATAGTTCAAAATTGGAAAAAGCCAAAAGTTGACTAAACCATTCATTTTCCTTGACAATGATTAATACTAATTACTCTCTCCGTTTCAAAATACGTGGTATTTGAGCCTTTTGATTTTGTTTAAAAATAAATATTTTTTTACATAACCAAGAAGACATTAATAATGTTCTTTTAGTTTTACCCTTATTTAAGTGGAGAGAGTTTTACATAATTAAGAAAATATTAAAGAGTTATATCTTTTTTAAGATATTTAATTTATTAAGGGTAAGTAGGTAAAAATATATTTTTCGGTCTAGGAATGAGTAGTTCTTTTAAGGGGTATACCCATACTAAAAACATCACTTATTTTAAAACTGAAGGAAGTATTAAGTATTTAACCATCATTATTGATTAATTTAAGATAAATCAATTTAACCGTCTAACAACAATATTTATGACTATCCATAACACTAAAACAAGAAAGATTAGTTGCTCGTTATTATAATAACAATTACACAAGAGTGTTTAAAATCATAAAAATGACTAATACTATAAGGATGAAAAAAAAAAACTCGAGATGTCTCTGAAAAATGAAATTATGGGATATTTATATGTGTGGGAAAAGTCTTAAACGGACTCACTATTCAAGTCTATTGCGCTACCCATCA
This sequence comes from Datura wrightii, assembly GCA_035772735.1. Lineage (NCBI taxonomy): Eukaryota > Viridiplantae > Streptophyta > Magnoliopsida > Solanales > Solanaceae > Datura > Datura wrightii. Next base: position 198,779,705 of record JASDFA010000018.1, on the reverse strand, counting down.
CTTGCACTACATTGTCTGACGATAATTTTACCTGATCGCTTCTGCGTTGATTGAGTTGAACGTTGCACCCGGCTTCTATATCTCATTATCCATAGTTCTCCTTCTTGGGACTTAATATGACCCGATATAAAATGGCCTTAGGCACGCTACATGGCCCATCGCAGTCCACACTTGGCAATTCTTCTCATCTTGATCGAGTTGGTGAGTGCACCACATCGACTATCGCAATCAACTAACGTTTTAATTAGTCTCTAAAACTTATCTCTTTTTAAATTGGCAAAATTAGATATATTTTCTTCCTACTCTAAATATAAATCTTATCATTCCTCTTGTCATCAATATATGAATATTGTAACACAGTGAAAGATGCAGAAGTTTCACCAAAGAAATTCATCATGTACGATTCGTACGTATATTTTTTTTAAAAGTTATATAATATGATTTTTTGCTCTTTTAACTCCACCCCATACATGAGAACAATGATTTATTTGAATTAAGTTGTCTTTAATTTGCTCAAATATGTTAGAACATCGATCTAGTAAAACACTTACATATGATAGATTTCAAACGTAATAATTAAATAAATTATCATCAAATTTCTAACTCAAGCCCATAAAATTTAAATACGGATTCAGCTCAACCCGTAAAATTTCAAACGTCCCTGATACCTTTTAGTATAAGTTTATTCAAGTATATTCTCTTAAGGATTTAAATTTTGAAGATTATATATATATACACACACATACATATATATTGCAAATGAGAACAAATATATATATATATATATATATTGATAAGTTATATGGGTCGACCACCGTACTCTAGACCTGGTCCCTTTACTTGGTTACACAGAAACAGAAACGCACACACACGTAAATAAGGGCGAAAGAGAAAGACACACGATGTTTTACGTGGAAAACCTCCTTGCTCACAGGAAGTAAAAAACCACGACCTACCTCGTAGGATTTCTCAACTCCTCTACTAGATCTGAGAAACAAAAGTTACAAACTCTAGTACACAACTAAGAGGTTAACCTCCTAACCTCCCACTTGTAACACCTCTATTAAAAGACTTCAATATTATCTACTTCAGCTAAAACTCAACTGAAATACAAGGCTAACTCTAGCCGAAATGTCTACTAGCTCTAGCAGACCAAAACGAGAAAAACAACTCTTGAAAAAACAAGAAAGTAAACTTGTACAAAAGACAAGGTTTCTATTTTGTTGCAATGCACTTCTTCTCCTTCGATGGCAGCCTCAAAACTTGAGCTCTTTTTCTTCGATTCTTGCTGTTGAACATGGAAACAATGGCTGCCTTTTTAGAGAGAAGAATAAGCCTTTTCGAAGTCTATTTCTCTGAATTAGTGGATGGGTTTAGTTTATGTGTCAACTTATGATATTGCAAGATGCCAAGGACAAGTTTTGGACACACAAACAAAAAACCTCTTTCATTGGCCAAGTACACTGCCCCCGCTGCACCCTGCTGCACTGCTGCACTGCTGCCTCACCAACCATCTGCCAAAAAGCACTTTGGACAGCTGTATCAAGAAAGTTTCCCGCCCAGTTCAAATCTGTTCTCAATTTGCAGTATAAAGGATCAGGTCCCTGTATGGGGTTGTCATCATCAAAACCTGTAATCTAACATATATATATATATATATATATATAGCAATATTCAAACCCAATTACAATTATTTAATTAAAGAGCAATTAGTGATTTTAGGTGAGCTGAAATCCTCAAATCTTCTATGATCTTGTTAATTATTATTATTATTATTATTTTATGTGAAACATGTCAGCACTTACGTAATAAATTTATTTGTGAGCAAATTTTATTTAGATGCCCAATTCAAATATAATAAATTGTTCTTATTTATTATATATTTTTGACTAAAAATTTTTAAAAAAATTTTGCGCGTATTTTCAAGAGTCCATCATTTAAATTAGAAAATTTAAAATATAAAAAATATATATATATATTCAATCAAAAATTATCGTATAAATTAAAATGAAAAAGTAATTTTCTACAAATATTGAGTATAAATAAATTGTCTAACTATTATTATTGTTTTCGCCCACTAAATATCATCTGAATTATTATTTATTAAGTAGAAATATTTCTCCTCTAGACGAATATAAGATTTAAATTTAATGATTAAATTTTTAAGATTTTGAGATACTAAATTCGTCGTACATTTAGAACTATGGATTCACAGTTTTAAATTTATTGAAGGTTTAGTAATTTTTCACGTATAAATTTATACTCTATACTTAAAAAGGATATATATATATATATATAAATCATAATATTGAAGAAGTGATTTGCAAAGTGGAGGAAGATATTTTAAATATCGATATTCTCAGACAGTGGCAGAGTTAAAAATTTAACAAAAAATGTATATATAAATTTTTTCTCAATTCTGTTAAGAATATTCAAAATTAAATATACACTTATAATATCTAACATTTAACCTCTATATACTACATAATTTTCGACAAAAAATATGCACCGAATCACTCAATCACCTAAAGCGACTCCGCTCATATCACATATATTAAACAAATTTACCTTGAAGGGCATGCATTAAATTTAGTGACGTCCCAGATATATAAGTAGTTGTTATAAGTTTCTGGTTGTAGAATTATTTAATTTTTTCAAGTCTATGTTTCTATGACTTCAAAGTTTTGAAGATATATAACAAATGGGACCAAGTCTTGAAATGTTCAAACTTGATTAAATTATTACTGAACTTAGTTATAAATTTTATCGTTAAATTTTATTTTTATTTATACGAGATAGAAGATTAAAAAAAAACAACAATAATAATCAGAATAATTTCTTATTCAATTTGTAAGTCATCATGAAAAATTATTTCTTCTTTTGAATCGGTCAGCATCTATTTTTTTTAAAAAATATAATAATCTAGTTAGTTTAGTAAGGCTTTTTCTTTTATTTTTTAATAATATTTTTAATTTTAATTAGTATATATCTGGGAGGTGATTACTGGTGATGCTGTTAGCTGATTGATTGAATTAATTAAAATATGGTAATTGAGTTTTCAATTACTTTTATGTTTCTTGGAAACATAGTATACTGTATACATATCAATTAAAAATGATAGATTAATTAAGCTTCAGGTGAAAAGTGGATGTCATTTTATTATAGTTTAATAACCAATATATTATACTTTGCAACGAGTTACTAATAATTTTTGCTCTGTTAATTCATCTAAAAGATAATTATATGTAACTAAAAATATAAATATATAAATGAGTGAAATTAATAACCTAAAAAAATAAGGCAAGCATAGTGTAAAGAAAATTTCCTTCGTTAAAAATTTACACTGTACAAATAAAATAAAATAAATTTTTATTTATTTATTATTATATGTGAGTTGTTGAATCCCCTTGATATAAAAGAAAAATTCAAATATAATGATAAAATAGGTTCAAAAGTATTTTAGTTCAACAATAGCAATAACATATTTACTATAATTTTAAGTAAAATCTGAAATTTTCAAATTACAACTATAATATTCTAGTCTTTTTTTAAAAAAAAATTATATAATTTTTTTATTTTGTCATTAAAAACAGATACAATGTATTACATGTACACTCTTATTCAAAGGATAAACAAGAAAAGAAACTTAAATATTATTTTATATTAATTAAAATTTAAAATTTAAATACTGAATTCGTCTCCACCGACAGCTAAAAATATCACTAATCACTTCATGCATTAAATTTTGTGACATCCCAGATATTTGTTAGAAATAATTTTCTAATTGTGTAAGTAGTTAATGTATTTCTTCAAGTCTATACTTTTATTTGAATGACTTCTTAATTTTGAACATATGTTATTATTATTATATACAATTGCAAATGGGACCAAATATTTCAATATTATTCAAACTTGATTTTAGTTATTCAAACAAAGAACAATTAGTGACTTTAAAAGTTATTTTATGTTAATTATATTCTTGACTCTTTGTTGTTTAATCTTTTTGGTCTTTCGTCTCCTAAACAGAGTTTAAAATCAAATCAAATAATTTAATCTTAAGAATTATAGATCAGTAAAAAAAGTTTTTCTATGCATGAGTATACTTTGTTTAATAATTATTTTACGATAATATTCATATTTATCTTTTGTTTTGATATATTAGAAGTGAAGTAAATTTTTAAAAAATATATATATTTGTAGTATAATAGATAAGTAAACGTAAATAAAAAGAGTATTTATTTAATTTTTTTCACGCTCATTAAGAAAAATCATATTATTATATAAGTGAAAAGCTTCTAAAGTTAAAATTGAATTACCAAAATATCCACTAGCTAAAAATTGAATGACTATTTTACTCATCAACAAATACTATTTCTATAAGTGAAAAGCTTTTAAAGTTAAAATCGAATAACTAAAATATCCACTAGCTAAAAGTTGAATGACTATTTTACTGATCAATAAATATTATTTCTATAATATAATTTATCTTCCAAAAAATAATTAATGCGTATCACTTACTGCAGCCTATTCAAATTCCATCATTAAACTAATTATCAAGTTGATCGTCTTACTTCTTTACTTCCTCTTCTATTTAGTTTTAGCAGCAATAAGTTATAAATTATATGAAAATTTAATATATAAATATCATGTGATAAGATCACGTTCTGAATATTTCCTCTTATTTCTCTCATATTACTAACGTAGATTGGAAAAAAACTAAATATCTAAACTTACTTCCAAATATTATATAATAGAATTGGATTTATATATTTTGAAATACACATGCAAGCACATGTCTAAATACTAGTAATAAATATAAGGTAGTTCATTTACTAAGTTGCTCCTATTATTAGATATTTTTTGAGAATTGAGCTCTATTAAGAATAACTAACTCTTTAATATAAGCAGGGGCAAATCTAGGAGGGCCGAGCTAGGGTGTTCATCCAAGATCCCTCGAAAAAAAATTATATTGTATATATATGTGTGTGTGTGTCTGTGTGTGTAAGTATAAGAGTTAATGTTGGCTTATTTGGTTAGGAGGTTCAAAATTTATCTTCAAGTTCAAATTTCAAATACTAAATTTCAAAAACATACGGTAAGTATTCCAATTTTTCGAACTTCAAATGTGAACTATTAAATATACGAATTTTCTGAATCATTATTAAATATTTATCAAATCAATTACTTTTTTACATATAAATGATGATCATATTTCAAATAAAAAAATACCTAATAATTAAAATATATTTTAATAAATATATAAATATTTAATAAAAAAATTTAATATATCAAAATACTTTAAATATATTTTCCAAAGATTAACTAAATAATGGATAGATTCAAGGAGTGATAGTAAGACTAGTCAAATATCTAGGCGGCTAGTTTTGTCGTTTTAACACTTAATTCAAGCTAAGCTTTGAGTTTATTGAACAAAAAAACAAATGGGGGCACACGTGAACTGACGTTTATAATTTCAGAAAATTTTAATAGTTTAATTAATTAATTATTTAAATTTTTTATTATTAATAAAAAAAATTAAATAAATAAATTAAAATGGAAGAAGCATAACTTAAATTCTTCACTAAATAGTCACATTTTGGATGCTTATATGAGATATTATATATAATATTGGGTTCAAAATTTTTCACTAAAAAGATTTTAAAGATAAAAGTATAGTATCTAAGCTTTGAACTTGAATTTTAAGGTGAATTTAAAATCCCTCTAAATCACTAAATTAATCTCTAGTTTTATATTTAGAAACTCAAAAGTTATATATTATCTTATATATATAATATAATCTTTTTATTCAGATAGTTTAAATTTATCCTCACGCCATTAAATCCATCTCTGAATATATAACTAGCTTGAAGTACCGTTATTTTTATCTTAAATTAATATACTCACGTTATAACTTCATCTCTGAATATATAGCTAACTTGATGTAACGTCACCTTTATCTTAAATTAAAGGTAAATTATCAAGAAACGGACCATCACGTCCTCAATATTTATTTATAAATTAGTAATGGTAGATCACATTTGTCTATCATTATTAATTAATCTGGTATTTAATGTTTTTTTAGTCAAATTAGAGACTTTCACCATCAAGATTAATTACTTCAATCTTTTGAATAAACCAAAAGACTTCCAGAATATTTCATAAAAATTGAACAAGGAAAACTTTTTCTTTAAACTTTTCAATCTGCTGCAAATAAAAATTAAAGAATACTAGAATAGGATAAAGAATTATAATTCCAAAATAAAATATAAAATTATTTTATTATTGGGATAAAATATATATATATATATTATTTTTATGGTCTAGCATGATTTGACACTATGCAGCATGACTAAGGATATTTTGGAAAGGAAGAAATATATTTTTTACAAAAAATAAGTGATTTTTATTTTTATTTGGTATTTTCTATATAAGTAAAAAATGTTATTCTTTAAATAAATATAATGATTGAAATTTTATTCATCGGTAAAAAGATCTTTAACAATCGGACTTCAAATCGGTCATTAACTTTTAACGTCGAGAGTTTAGTGATTGATGACGACTAGATTATCTCTGATTGTTATCGACTTATAGCTATCCAATTTAGATTGTTTACGATCGAATTTCCTTCGCTAAAGACCATTTTTGTTGTAGTATAGTGTTATACTCTGAGCATGAGTATTATCCTGGATAAAGGATCGTGAGAGAGGTCTGGACCTACATATAAGGGCGGAGCTAGGAAGAGCAAGCGGATGAAGTTCATCTAACTTATATCATAATGCGCGATGTTAAAATCTTTTTAATCTCTTCATATATTTATATATATTTTTATTTTAAATATTTTTAATAAAAATTTTGATTCCGTCGTTGAAACTGATCTATGGAGATGGTTCCTCCTCTTTGTTCTGAAATCTTCTGGAAGTTTTGTTCCTTCTAATAATAATGAAAGTTTCTATTTTGACTCAAAATATTTTGGGAACATTCATGCACCAACTTTAATGCTGTCATTATCTAGCCCACCAAGGGCAACAAATTAATATTATACCATTATATATATATATATATGTCATAAATAAATATTGAGGATAAGATATATGGTCTCTTTCTTGATAAGTAAATTTGAGATAAATTACGTTACATCAATTTATATTATATAATGTAGATGAGAAATTATTAATGCGAATTTCGAGATCTTCAAAAACAGTTGCCGAAGAAGTTTATTCTGATCTATTATGAATGCGTGTTTAGTTACATTGTTCCGGAGTTTAAGCTGACTTGTAGTGTCACTTGGATCATCTCGAGTGAGTAGATACTGATCAACGGATGCAATCAAGTGGTGTGTCCGATGTCATTTCTGCTGAGTTGAATTTGATAAGACTCTGCTATCGCGCATCAACTTCTGATATATTCAAATATTAAATCCGTATTTTGATTCATACAATATTTAAAAAAACAAATATTTCTTTAATATTAAGAATATTATTGAAAATAATTATCAACTTTTTTAAAAAATAGATAAATTAAAGTGACTGTTAATTTTGTAACGGGGAGTAAGAAATTGTGAACAACATGACTTTTCATGTGTGCACGCGAGCAGTAGCCAAACTAGAAATTTCATCAAGAATATTTAAAATTTTACTATATATTTTTAAAATTTATTTTTAATCTATATACACAATATTATTTTCTATATATATAATATAATTTTTTGATGAAAAACGTTGAGTGACCTCTTTTGTATCGATATAGCTATGCCACTACACATGAGCTCTAATCTTAGTTTGAAAATTAGCTTAAATTACTTCATAAAAGGACAAGACCAGCCGCCTAGAGGCTAGAGATTTGATTAATCACTCAATTAGCACTGATCAAAAAGATTAAACAACAAATTGATTAATGTTTAGAGAAGTATATAATGTTTTAAATTTATTAAATCATGAGTATTTTGTATAAGGTTAAGGTAAGGTGTAACTTTTCTTGCTTGTACTTCTCATTTTAATTTTATTTTTGTTAATAAAAAGTCGTTAGACATTCTATGTTGTAGTATAAATTTACTCAAAAAAATTATTACATGAGTATTGACATATTTTCACGTAAAAATAATGTTAACAAGATATCTTTGAAAGTTAACTATTACAAAAAATTAAAAGGCAGATAAATTTTATAACTAAATAGAAAAATTCATTGCTAACATTATGTAGTAATAAATTTTTATAAAATTTTATTAGCTACGAATAATTTAACAACGAAAATCGCAATACTAATTGCTCTTTGTTTGAATAACTTGAATCAAGTTTGAATATTGCAAAACTTGGTCCCATTTGCTATATATATATATATATTCAAAACTTTGAAGTCATAGAAACATAGACTTAGAAAATCATTAGATAATTCTACAACCAGAAACTTATAACAACTACTTATATATCTGAGACGTCACTAAATTTATTGCATGCCCTTCAAGGTAAATTTGTTTAATAAATGTGATATGGACGGAATCATTTTAGGCGAAGAAGGATTTGGTGTATATTTTTTGTCACAAATTATGTAGTATATAGAGGTTAAATATTAGCTATTATGAGTGATATAACTAAAAAAAAATTAGCATAATATTCGTTAAATTTCTGACTCCGCCACTATATGAAGATATTCATATGTTTAAAATGTCCTCCTCTGCTTTTCAGGTTGCTTGATTAATATTATGATTTCGTCACAAAGTTATAACCAAAGTTTTCGGTATAGAGTATAATTATATACGTGAAAAATTACTAAACCTTCAATAAACTTAAAACAATGAACTATAATTCCAAACGTACAATGAATTTAGTGCCTTAAAATCTCAAAAGTTAAATCGTAAAATTTAAACTTTATATTCATTTAGAGGAGAATTAATATTTAGCCGCAAGTTAAAAACACCATGAATTGATGCAATTTTCAACTCGAAAATAATTTTTCTATTTATACAAGATAAAAATAAAAGTCCATGACCATTTTGCAAGTTCGTTATTACGGGTAGTTCCTACAAAGGGTCGGACTAATGACGCATATAATACTCAAATTTATTTATAAAATTACACTAAATATATAAAAACATCGTAATCAAATATAAACTTTAGCATAAGTACAAACAATTATCCGATTAAATTCATTTAAGACAAAACTCTATGAAGGTTCATTGTACCTTATCATCAAATTCAAATATATAACTGTTAACGTCAACAAATTGAATCTAGACCTATTAATACATTATATACATGAATTTTTATTTTTTTCTATGTATTATTATTATTATTATTATTATTATTATTATTATTATTATTATTATTATTTTTGGTTTTAACTTTAGACAAAAAGAAGATAGACAAGTTCATCCACTTAAGTGACAGTTTTCACTTGTATAAGTTTGATGTATTCTGAAGATATTATTTTGGAGTTTCACTTTATAAATTTCGAATTTCAAAAAATACGACTTTAAAGTTTCACTTTTCGAACATCAAATGTTATACTTGTATACCCGCAACTCTTTCAAATCTTGCTTAAGACCTAAGACTTAAATACAAGATATAAAATTAATTATTTTTTAAAATCTTTTTTGAATATATATCGAAAAAGTTATATCCCGAAAATCGAAATTTGAATTTATGTCTGATAGAGTATAAGTTATTTAAGGGTGTGGAACATAATTTGAGATACGAAAGTATAAATCTTTATCGTGCAAAAATATTTTTTTGCTTTGAGGGCCACTCTAAAAATTATAAACCAGCACGAAATAGTAGCAAAAGTGTAAATAACCCGTGCAGTATCTGCATTGACATTCTACTAAATTCGAATTCACGCATTGCAAGACCTTTTTCTTGAAATGGTGCTTCCAACAGAATTTTTTTACTAAATTAATAAAGGTGTTTCCCACTACTTCAGTGAGAATTTGTTTCCGGCCTTGTATTCTTTCAATGAACTGGTTCGGTGGAAAATGAGTGAAAAAATTAGATTTTATAACATAAATTTTTTATTAATTTATAATAAAAAAAATCAGTATATAATTTTATTCAAAATTTTATATTTGTACTAAGAAATTCACTTAATATGCATAAGTAATTTATCTAAAATCCACTAAATCATTTTTTTTTAAAATTTAAAACTCATAAATTTAAAACTTTAAATCTGACACTGCATTGACAAGTTAGGTCAAGTAAATTTGTTTGGTTATCTATCTATTATATATAATATAAGCAAAGGTATTCTTCGTAGCAACATACAAAATTAAAATGGATTCTTATTCATATACTATTTCTTCTTCTTCTTCTACATATCCACAAGAAGTGAAGAAAAATAATAAAATATTGCCCTCATATTATTCTTCACTCCATGGAGTTAGAAGGCCTCCAACAAAACCAATGACCAAACTACCAATTGCCCCATTGCCACCAACCCTTCCTAAGATCTACATAATCGAACCTGTTAATTTTAAAGCAGTTGCTGAAATGTTGATCGCAACATCTGAGTTTCAATCCGTTTCTAATAATACTATCTCTAGTTCTGATTCTGATTCTGATTCTAGTTCTAGTTCCGATGCTGGCCCTCTCTGTCTCTGATTCATTCAATTCGAGGCGTTTACAAAATGTGACTCATCCACCACTTGATCTCTCACCGGTTGCGTTACAAAGGAACAATAATAGCAACAATATTGTTGCACAATGGCACGAACTCCTTCGTCCTCCTCCTCCTCCTCCTTCAGATAACAATCATGTAATTGAATTAATTAGCGCGGCCTACAATAACTCGACAAATAATGAAGCATAAGAAAGATCACACGTAGCGCCCCGTATTTCATCAGAGAATTATTTTGAATCCTGCAGTCCGCTAGCTAATTTTCCTTTGTCGCCCGCTTCTTTTGCATGGTGTTCCTCTATTCTTCTCAGCCCTGGCACACTTAATTCAAATTATTTGAGTGTTTGTAACTTACTTACAAAATTAAAGATATCACAATTCAAATACTTGAATTGCTGCTTAATTTTTTATTTTATTTTTCTCTATTTTTTTCCTTTCAATTTTCATCTTTACTTCCAATTCCAATGGTATGGTTTGCATGTAATTATTTGTCTTTTTTCTTAAAATGGTCAAATCAGAGTTGCAAAATTAGCTCATAATAATATTACTCGCTTAATTCGTTCAAGTTTGAGTTGACTATTGATTCGTGATTTGTTAGCTTGGCCTATTTCAGTTCATCAAAATTGAATTGATACGTGCTAATTCAAATAGATTCATGAGAAATATTTTCAAAATATTTTTACAAAAGACGTTTGTTTATTTGATATATTATATATAACCAACAACGATAACTACAATATACCGAGTATAATCCCATAAAGTGGGGTATGGAAAAGATAGCGTGTAGAGATTGTTTTAGATAAACTCCCGGCTAAAGAAAAATCGTCAAAAACAGTCGAAACAAAATTAACTGATGTACAAAAAATAGCTAATAGTAACGGGACAATAATTACAATAAAAATATATGATAGTCAAAGTGCAAGCAACAACTAATAATAACAGAAATCAAAGGATAAAAAACTAATGGCAGCAATTAGTAATTTAGATGGATAACAAGACAATACACTTTTGCATACTAACCTTCATCCAAATTCACATCCTCCACAAGTAACTTTAGTCCATTTCACCTCCAGTGATTTTTAACGATTCGATAATCCACTTATTTATTAACTCAATTAATTTTAACTCGTGCAAATTAAAGCTGACTGTCCATTTAACACCTCTAGGTCAAATTAATAACAAAAAGTTTTGAAGGAAAAATAGTACTCTTCTAAGTCTTATGATTACAATTTTATTTTACACTAATTAGATTTTCAATTTCAATATAATAAAATCCATTTCCTTTTCTTCCCAACTACTCATCAAGAGACAACCAATGTCCCAACAGAAATTTAAAAAGAAAAATGATGTCTTGCCAACAGCAGACAACCTTTTTTAAAAAACATTAAACATCCATATTCAACTTTGAATCTAAGAATTAATTAGATATGCTTCTAAATAGGGGAAAGAGGGATTTTAATTTCAAGTCTCATTTTTGATTGTAAATACAGTTATTATTCACGTGGATATAGTTAGATAGAGAAATTATATACGTATGTATACACTTATCAAGTATATAAATATAGTATATTTCACTATAAAGATATTATATATGTATAAATACACTTATTTTGCGCATGAATACAAAGTATTCGCTTGCGAGTGGAAAAAAACGGTTGCTGCATTTCATAAATACACAAACTATCACTATGTTTCATAATCAAAGGCGAAACTTTCGCTATATAGGAAATTTTCATCAACAAAAAAACTCAGCCTCGACCACCCTAGCTAGTCTAGCTACTGCTTTAATGGTATTGTTTAAATAAATAAGATAACTCATTATTTCTTTCATAATTTAAGTAGACTAAATATAGAAAATATTTAATACTTAATAGAATTATTTCTTATGAATTCTTTATTTTTACCTTTTAATAAGCAAATACTAATACCAAATTCTGCAAATATACCATTAATGTATAATATATACCTTATATAATATTATTTGTTATATATTAACTAATATATACTATATATAACATTATTCTTATGTATATTATACACAATATTATCTGTTATTTATATATATTTATATTCATAATGTATAATATATACCTTATATAATATTATGTGTTATATATTAACTATTATATACTATATATAATATTATTCTTATGTATATTATATAACAATTATTCTTATGTATATTATATAACAAGTATTATCTGTTACTTATATATATTTATATGTGAACATATATTATTATATTTATATATTAGATATATTGAAGAAATAAATACATTATACATATATTATTTATATATTGTATACTATATATCAAATTTAAATTTATATTGAATTTCTAAAAATATACAATAGTGATGGCAAGAGATTCTTGAAATTTTTGGAAAGACAAAAATAGAGAAGAGGGAGATTCTTGAGAAAAAACAAATAAAAATGGAGAAGAGGGAGGGATTCTTGAAATTTTTGAAAAAATAAATATAGAGAAGAGAAAAGATCTTTTGGGGAAACAAAAATGGAGAAGAGGCAGGGATTCTTGAAATTTTTAAAAAAAATATATACGGATAAGAGAGAGAGAGATTCTTGGTATTTTTGAAAGATTTAATATGGAGAAGATAGGATTCTTGAAATTTTAGAAAAAAAATGGAGAAGATAGAGTGTTTTATGAGATTTTGCGTATTTAAATTCTTATATCAGGTATATAATCTTTTATTTATGTATTTAATTAGAATAGATATTTTAGAAAAGTAAAAGTTGTATAAAATGTAATTAAAAAGATAAAATTTTAAATAATTTATATTTATGTAATTTTTTTTAAGTAATTATAACTTTTGTAATTATCATTTTTAAAAGTTGTATTTAGGTAAAAATCTCTTGATTTAATTCATATTCAAATATCCCTAACGGAATTAAACTTTTATTTTTATTAATTCTACCTTCAAATCAAATTTAACTGATTTTTTAAACGAAAAAATTTTTGGATCTTCATGTATTTATTTCAACTAGCCTGGTATTTAAAAAACTATTGTATTTGTCAAAAATATAACTATATTAAGTAAATAAAAATGTATCTTTTAAAAACTATATTAGTCCTATACTTTAATACGATACTAGACAAGGCAGAGGTTCTGATCGGTTCTAATAACCATCACTCATTATAATTAAATAAAATAAAATTATGATCTCTCTGATAATTTAAATTTTTAAATAAAATAATTATAAATATTAATAATATTAAGATTAAATTTTTAAATGAAATAATTACACACTTAAGTAATACTTCCCCATATTCTAGGGACAATTAATACATTTAATTATCTGAAATTTATACAAGAAATTCCAGATAAGTTTCTAAGGATTAATTAGTTTCAAAACATAGTAAATGATAAATGTATTTTGAATATTTTATTTCGTAAAATTAGTTAAGGTGGGTGGGCAGAGGCGGATCCATATGTGTAGTGTGAGGGTGCACATGCACCTGTTAACTTTGAAAAAATATTATGTATATATATACCTGTAGAAGGATTATATATTTATTTGTGCACCCTCAAACACAAAAGTCAACTTGGTGCACTAATTTTATTTGATAAACACTTTTTGATTAAGCAATACTAGTACCATGTGATACTGCTTTAACTAATATGCATCCCTTTAATAGTGCCCGTTATTTTTTAATTCTGAATTTGCATCTGCATACGAAAACTGGCCCATAATAATTAAAAAAAAAAGTCTTTATTTTAAAACACCTTAGGATGTCATCCCACGTGGGGCTAGTCTTTCAAGATCCAAACGTCATTTGGAAAGTTGAAAGTCTTGTGGCCTGTGCAAAAAGCTTTTTCTTTTTCTTTTTCTTTTTTTTTTACAGAAAAAAAGTGAATTTTCTTTTCATTTTATATATTTGTATTTAGTAAGTAAGCGAAAAAAATTATTTTAAAAGTATTTAGGTGGGATGGTCAGGGGTTGGTATCGGGGGCATTAGGCGATCGAAAAAGAGGTAATAAATTTACAATGTTCACTTATGAAACTTATTTTCTCTATTTTCATTAGAGAAGTTATTTTTATCATTTTCTCTATTTGTTCTAAAATCTTCTAGAAAATCATTGTTTCCTTCAAATGATTGAAGTAAAGCTAATTAGTGTATTGAGTCTAATAGTGAAAGTTTTTACTTTTTGACTCATAAAATTTTTGATACATGCACCAAGTTGAATGTTGTCATTATCTGGCAGCCAGGGCAATTAATTAATTAAGCTCTTATAATTATGATGTATTATTATTTTTTGAAGTTTTTACTTTAGTTTTTATTTTGAGTATTTATTTAAATTTTCTGCTCATTTTTATTAATGATGATGACACATAAATCGAATAAATACAATATAAGGAGAGATTATAGCTTAAATATAAATAAGGTTAAAATAGTTAAAACGTAGCTCTCTTCTAATTAATATTTCTTAAGATGGGTGTAAAATAATAATAAAAAAAAAGATAATTTGAAACGGAGAGAATAATTTATAGTCGCAATGACAAACAGAATTTAGAAGTATTAAATAGACCGATTACATTGAATTAAGTGGGTTAGAATGCGATAAGTTAATAAATGAGCTTAGTCATTTAACCTATTCAAAAATTACCGGGATTGGGATGCATTGGACTAAAAAATGAAGCATAACTCAATCTGTCTAATTTTTATTAAGTTTTAATTTCTTTATTTAATTCTATAATTTTTTAAAGTATTGTACCTAATAAAATTATCTTTTTTTCTTTATCATAACCTATAATATATTATATCAAATTAAAAAAATAAAAATATTTTGATAAAATTTCTCCTGAACTGAGTTTAATTAAAAAATGTGAGAGAAGTAGATAAACTTGCAAAATATATTAGGGTCTTGACATATTTTCACATAAAAAAAGTTATATAAACTCCTATTTAGATATCATCCCTACAACATAATTATGTCATAATAATTAGTTATCTGGTATTATTTTTTAAGTGATTATTTGATCTATTATATTATAAATAATATGTATGATACAATTAACATGCCTGATATAGATTATCGTTTTAAAAATTTAAAACGAAATTAATAATTTTATTCTCATTTTATCTTTAGAGAACTACAAATACACCAATTATATAATTATTTAATATAAAAATTATATTTTAAAATAAAATAATTTAAATTTTTTTCTAATTAATATTTTTTTATATAGCATATAAAAAATAAATATGACAAATAATTTGTAAGAATTAATAAAAAATTAAAGAATGTATGAGACAAGTAGATAAATTTGTAAAAGTATTACGTGGGTGATGACATATTTTTCACATAAAAATAATGTTTAACGAGATCTTTGAAAGATTTTTCATAAGGATTTCAGCTTTACAAAAAGTCATTAATTGTTCTTTGTTTGAATAACTTATCCTAATAATATTATATATATATATATATAATTTAGTTTAAATCTTGGAAGATCTGGTCCCATTGAAATAATCATAGACCTAGAAGAATCATTAATTAGTGCTACTTTTAAAGTTGGGCTTCTATTTATATGTACTTAACGGATGTTTAAATTTAAATGGTTTAGATTTTAGATTATTAGGTATATTTATTTTTATTAAGATTAAATACTTATTCCGTCTTAATAGGATTTAATTATTAAGATCTAAAATAGAGTCTTAATATCATTAAGAGATATATTTGTGTGGATAATTTTCACCATCACCTCTGTCCACAAGATCACAACCAGTAGTCACCATCATTATTCACATCTATCATTCCAACCACCACCATCATTACCATCGCCAACCACCACCACCTACTACCTCTGTCATCATTATTAACCACCATTATCTTCGTTAACCATCCCGACATCACAACCACTGGCAACCACCATTGTTGCCAACTATAACTGTTAGTCGTTGTTATACATACCACCTCCATCATTATAACTATATTCACTGCTGCCGCCAACTCTACCACCACGACCCCTCACTAACACCACTGCAATCAATTTCTACTACCGACCACCTTCATCATCATAACTAGCATTGCCGTTAATTACTACCAACACATCGTCAACCACCATACATTCTTCAGCCACCATCATCAATACCGCCAACTCCTATCATCAACCAAACTTCATCATCACAACCACCACTATCAACCGTCACTATTACATCAACCCCTACAATATCAACCACCTCCAATATCATCATAAGTATCACCATCACTATTACTAGCAATTATCACCACCACAATTACTAGCTACTAACACCAAATATTACTATGACCACCACTACAAATCATTTCCACCATCATTAACGAACATAAATATTTTATTTTTTATAAAATAATAAACTATTTTATCAAATTAACTTTTACTAATATTTAGTTACTTTTTTATTTAAATTATATATATTTAATATTTAGAAATAAATAAAATATGCACATTCAGATGTTGAAAAATAAACAATCTTAATCATTCAGTCTTTAGGTCTAGAGATAATATTTTAATCATTCAGATATGCATTCAGATTTAGACATCTTAATCTTAATGAAGACAAAGTAAGCCTAATATATACTCCCTCCGACCATTTTTATTTATCCATTATATTAAAAATATATGTCCATTTTTATTTGTCCGATTAAAAAATAAGAGATAATTTATTACGTTATTTCTAATGTACGCTTATTATTTACTAAAGTCATCTTCCAATGCATTTTTCAGAGCATTGAACTTATTATATTCAAAGAATGATATAGTAAAAATTATCACTCAATTTATTGCTTCTTAAGGGGCATCTCTAATTAATACAAAAAAAATAAAAATGAACGGAGGGAGTAATTATTTATCTTGGTTATCACCAAGTTTAATACATGCGTTGAAGGTAAATATTGAGATAACCAATACCGATAATAAAATTAATTCATAAAAATGTAATTTATGTGCTCGACTAATGGGCTAATAATCTGCCCATTCTATTAATTTAAGGAGTTTTTACCTAAGTATGTAATCATATAAATAATTATGTTATAAACATATTTGTGTTGTAGTGAATGTCTATAAAGGTATTTGTATTGTACTAGATATATGTGTTTATATCATTGTGAAAGTCTATCTTTTGGAGAAAAGTTAGGAGAAATTATCCCTATAAATAGAGGGATTCTCCTTCATTGTATTTAATCCCATCAAGAGAAATAAGAACTTCTCTCCTTCCCTCTTTCTCTATAATATTCTTGTTCTTTCTTTATTATTTCATAACACGTTATCAGCACGAGTCTCTGCCTTGAGCACTCACTTTGAAAGATTTGAGGTAAGAAAAATCAAAGTTTTCATAGAAAGATGAAGGTTAGTATTTCTTGATATTTATGTATTTACTAATAACAATATCGATTTTGTATATGAACTTGAGGAACGACTTATTGATTCACTTGGAAATTCATGCCTCATAATTGTTCCAGAAGAACAATATTGTGAAAAATATATTTGTTCCAGAAGAACAATATTGTGAAAAATAATTTGTTCCAAAAGAACAATATTGTGAAAAATATATTTGTTCCAGAAGAACAATATGGTGAAAAACATACTTGTTCTAGAAGAACAATATTGCGAAAATATATTTGTTCCAGCAGAACAATATTGTGAAAATATGTAAGAGAAATCATCTATGTTATATGCATACCTCGATTTGCTCCCGAAGTAGCAATATCTTAAAAGAGGTTTTAAGCTATCATACCTTATGTGGTTAAGGCATATTTTGATGATCATGTTCCATTCCTGAAGAATGAGAAATTGAGAACTTTGATAAATGTTACAAATATAGATCTAATACAGATCTAGTCCTTGAAGGGAAATCAAAGCATCAAAAATCCATATGGATGCAATGGGTCTTGGAGATACCATTAAAAGTGAAAACAAAGCATCAAAACAATATCGTGCTAAGGCTATGATATTTTTGCGTCATTATCTTGACGAAATTCTTAAAATAGAATATCTCACGATCAAGGATACACTTGTTTTGTGGAATAGCCTAAAAGAAAGGTATGACCATCTGAAGATGGTCATCCACCCAAAGGCACGATATGATGGGATCCATCAAGACTATAAGTCTGTTCATGAGTATAGCTCATCAACATTCAAAATTGTTTCAAAGTTGAAACTATGTGGAGAAATTATTTTGATATGATTGATATGTGCTAGTATACAAAATTAATTGAGAGCTCCGGAAGAGCTAATGTATTACTACCTGAAGGAATGAAATTGTTATATTAAGTCTCAAAAGGAAACTTATAAGTTTCAATGACATTGAAAAAAAAATGAGACTATAAATTATGGGAAGATCTATTATCTTCATGCTACTACAATTGAAGCGGGTTATAAATATTTATGTAAAAGATTACCCGCCGGTTTTTTTTTAATTTGTAGTACATAAATATGGGTATGATGATGAAATCACATACGAAAGTAAACTAGAAGTTTACTAAAATAAGTTGGCATAACCGGTTGGCCATCCCGGTTCAAATGTGATGCAAAAATAATTGAGAATTCACGTGGCTATATGTTGAAGAAATAAAAGATTCTTCAAGAATTCTCTTGTGTTGCTTGTTCTCGTGATAGAATGATCTTGATCAGCTAAGATTGGAATTATATTTCCTGAAATTTGGGAACTTATAAAATGGTGAATATGGGCCCATTCACCTACCATGTGAACCGTTTGCTAATAGATGCATCCATGGTATGGTCACATGTGTTTTGATATCAACTTACAATTGATTTTTGTAAGGTTGTTGCTCGAATTATTAAATTAAGAGCATAGTTCCAAATTATAAAATCATGTTGATAATGCTGATTCATATCTATGTTGGTTTAGCGAAAATTGTATGCCTCCAATTAAAGCTAAATCATTGGTTATGAGAATAAAACTCCCAAATAAAATTTTGTATGAGATATGTTTATTTAACATATAGCAACACTTGAATGCATCAAGCCAACAAGGTTCCCCTATCATAATTGGTTCAGGGTCAGGGACCAAATAATTCCATCTAAAATTTGAATGTGCGATATATGATTCAATTGCCCCACCATAACGCACAAAGATGGGTACCCAAATGAACCTGGGGAGTAAATGTTAGTTTTTCTAACATTAGGGGGAGAAGTGATTAGCAACTGAAAATTGAGTGTGGGATGAATTATCTAGATCCTCGGAAAAAAGAAAAAGTGAACTTAAAGTTCAAGAGATAATTCACTTGCAAAATATTGCACATCAATTGTCAGATGTATTTGCTGACT
The DNA here is from genome assembly GCA_035772735.1 of Datura wrightii. Classification (NCBI taxonomy): domain Eukaryota; kingdom Viridiplantae; phylum Streptophyta; class Magnoliopsida; order Solanales; family Solanaceae; genus Datura; species Datura wrightii. The sequence continues at coordinate 198,759,812 of JASDFA010000018.1, read as the reverse complement.
CTGTTTTATAATTCAGTTGCAAATGCTCCAATGGAAAGTCCTTGAAGGATAGAGTCTATGAGACGCCTGAAGCGTGATAGATCAAACGGTTCCAAATATAGAACTTCTTGAAGAAGTAGAGGAGCAAGTGATTAAGATGGTCATAATGATGAGGCAAGTGCTTTGAGAAAGCACCACGACATAACACTTCATAAAACCTTGGCAAAGGTTCAGGTACCTGAAAATGATGAAAAATGAAGAGATCTCAATAAGTTATGTCGCATTGGAACTTATATTCTACGATATTTTTGATACAATATAGTGCGCAATATTGTAAAAGATTGTGAGGATCTGAATACTACATCTATTAAAGCATGCTGATGTAGGAATAATTATCAAGTGAAATGATGCGTATTGGTAAGCATAAAGCTTATTGGACCTGTAGTCCAGACACTAGAAGATGTCACGCATTTAAATACTAATGAATGCTATCACTTGATAAAATTTATATGAAAATCATGAAGGATTCAAAATGCCTGAAGCATTTACAAGTTTCTTTAAACTTGTTCATAATTCTTATATGAGGAAATCCTTGGTCCTGAAGTATCATATCTTACTGTGATTGTTGCACTAATATATCTTGCTAATACTATAAGGCATAACATTCGGTTAATTTGTTAGCAAGTCTGGATCTTGTTGATTATGCTAATGCAGGGTATCTATCTGACCTACACAAAGCTCTATCTCAAACTGGCTACGTGTTCATATGTGGAGGTACTGCCATATCTTGGAGATCTATAAAGCAGTCTCTGGTAGCTGCTTCATCAAATCATGCTGATATAATAGATATTCATGAAGCAAGCTGAGAATGTGTGTGGTTGAGGTCCATGATACATCTCATTAGAGAAAAATGTGGTTTGAACTGTGACAAAGTACCCACAATTTTGTATGAAGATAATGTTGCATGCATAGCACAACTAAAGGGAGGATTCATAAAAGGAGATAGAACGAAGCACATCTCGCCAAAGTTTTTCTACACACATGAGCTCCAAAAGAATGGTGATATCAATGTGCAACAGATTCGTTCAAGTGATAATGTGGCTGATTTATTCACCAAATCTCTACCAACTGCAACTTTCAAGAAGATGGTGCACAAGATCGGGATGCAAAGATTCAAGGATGTTCTCATTAGGGGGAGTTAATACGCGCTGTACTCTTTTTCCCTTTTGTCCCACTGGGTTTTCCTTGTAAGGTTTTTAACGAGGCAGCCAAAATGCGTATTATTAGATATGTGTACTCTTTTTCCTTCACTAGATTTTTTTCCCAATGGGTTTTTCTAGTAAGGTTTTAACGAGGCACATTATCTATCAAATAGACATTCAAGGGGAGTGTTATAAACATATTTGTGTTGTAGTGAATGTCTATAAAGGTATTTGTATTGTACTAGATATATGTGTTTATATCATTGTGAAAGTCTATCTTTTGGAGAAAAGTTAGGAGAAATTATCCCTATAAATAGAGGGGTTCTCCTTCATTGTATTTAATCCCATCAAGAGAAATAAGAACTTCTCTCCTTCCCTCTTTCTCTATAATATTCTTGTTCTTTCTTTATTATTTCATAACAAATTATTCATTTTAGCGATAGAATTTATTTTTCAAAAAATAAGGAGGGTTTTGATAGTTGAACAAATCAAATGAGCCGTTTCAAATTTAAAGTTGACATTTAAATTCAAAATTAATATCAGCTTTTTTTACAAAATATATAAAATCCAGTCAAAACATACAGCTTGCATACAATATTTAGTTGTATAAAATGGTCAAACATATAATTTACCTATAACCTGTATATAACTTGCATAATTATATTATTTGTGTAGATTTTGTATGCTGTTAGTATGCATTTTGTATGTCATGTATATGTCATTTATGTCCAGTAATACATTAGACATATAAAAGATATACATTAAAAATATAAAATACATACAACTTATTTATATATTGGGATCTAAAAAATAATAATATTTTTCTTCTTTCTCCTCAAATTTCAATCTGAAGTTCTATTAAAGTTCTATAATATAAAAACAAAATATGTTTGTTTTGTAAATTATAATAATAAAAATAATGATAATATAAAGTATTAATTGATGAAACACGCTGCTGAGTTAACGATAAACTGGAGGTTGGAGAGAGATTCTAAGAGTCTAAAGATTTTCAATTGAGTAGAACTAAAATAGGTTCGATACACAAGCCATCCTCAAGAGAAAATGCTTCAAATATTTTGAGCATACAATTCAAGAAAATATGGATATCAACGAGGATGTTGCACATCGTGTTGAGCGGTATGGATAAAATGGAGTCTTGCATTGGGTGTGTTCTATGTTATAAGAATGTATCAACGAGACTTAAAGATAAACTCTATAAAGTGGTTGGTAGATCTATTATATTGTACGAGGTTGAGTGTTAAGGAAAGGTGGAAATCAAGGTTGAGATGGTTCGGATATGTGAAACGGAGAAACACATATGACTTAATGAGGAGAGTTGAGAGGTTGAGAGTGATAGATCTAAGGAGAGGTAGCGAGAGACCCATGAAAATTTGAGAAAGGTGATTAAACAAGACATAACACATCTTCAGTTCATCAATGACAATGATCTTAGATAGGAGAGCATGGGAGTCGAGAATTAGGATAGACGGTTAGCAGGTAGTCGAGCATGTTCTGTCATTCTAGTGGTAGAGCACGATTCTAGTCTGGAGCACCTTTCTGTTTCATTACCAGTGTTATTAATATTATGCTAACATTATCTTATTCTTCAATTTTATTACTACTGTATTTTTTTACTTCGATTATTCCATTATTTTTGTTATTAGTACTTTCTTTTTCATTACTTCATCATCGCTTTCTACTCTGATATTTCTTTCAAAACTAGATTGTAAAACAATTTTGTTAAACCAAAAATTTATCGAAAACAACCTCTTTTTCACAAAAATAAAAGTAAAATCTACGTATATCTATTCTTCCTAAATTTTACTTGAAAGATTATAATGATATATTGTTATTATTTTATTAATAATGCAAGTACTTGTGTTGGATATATTCAACAGGTTGAATCCTCATACTAATGGAGTAGTAGTATATAATTAGAAGCAATTATCCAAATAAGTATCATTATTTTAATAAACTGTAATTTGAAGGTTCATCGTACAATATCAAATTAGATGACCAATTAACTATAAATTGAAATGCATTAATAGATTAAAAATCAAATACACTGTGACTATTACAATAATAATAACGTATTCAGTATAATTCTATAGATCGGATCTGGAAAAAAATAAAGTGCATGTAGATTTAATTCTTATGTCGTTAAAATAAAAAGACTATTTTCAGAAAGATTATCGATTCAAATAACAGATACTATCACACTAGCACTATTACAACAACAATAACATATTTAGTGTAATTTTATTAATCGATTCTGAAAAAAAAAATACATACCAACTTTATTCCTATTTTATAAAATAAAAAAATAGAAAAATTATTACCATATTAATTTTCATTAATTAAGATATGAAAATTAGCAACCCTATTAATTAGAGAGGGGCCTGGCGGCTAAGTAATCAGTTTACACCAACAAGAAACACCTCCCATATAATTGCTAAAAGTTAATTAAATATATAAATAATAACATGTTGTATTAAATTGAAATTTAGAAAGGCTGTTTGACTAAGCGTATAAGTTGATCAAAGGAGTTTATAAGTATTTTTAGAAAAAAATTATTTATGTATATTGATAAATATTAAAAATATTTAAGAGTGAAGTATTTACGAGTCAAAAGCGATAAGTCTGATCATCCAGGTCTTATGTTATTACAACTTATGAGTATTTTTTTTATTTGATTATATCGTTTATGATTTTATCTTTCAGATTTTTTATAATCTCCGAAATATTCTTCCTAAAATATAACTTATAAATATATCTTTATTCTGTTTTCATCGTTAACTAGTTTTTTTTTATGTAAAAATATTTTTTAAAATTATATTTTATGTTCGAGTCATAAGAATTAAAAAAGATTTTAGAAAAAATAATTTTCCCCCTTAAATAGGTCCTTATATAACAAGAGTCTGAATTAATCGATGAATAAATTTCGAATACTGCATTATTAAACTAAAAAATAAATAAATAAAAATTAAAAAGAACAGATAGAAACAGCTATTCAAAGGGACCATAAATGTTGGAAACAAACAATAATGGAGGCAATTTTATAATAGAAGTCAAATATGAGCAGTAGTACTAGATAGACATGGGAACTTGTAATGTAACATTTAATCATATAGCCTTAATTAACACTCTTAATCATGTAATTAATTTTTTATTAACAAATTTTATAAATATATTCTTTAGAAAAAATAAATTTCTTAAATATGAAGAAAAGTAAATTTTTTTAATAGAAGTAGAAAAAACAAATTCTATAAGTGACATTTTATATTAATTATATCCTTTTCAGTCTCCATATCCCTACCCCACCTCGCCTTCCATAATTAATATATTTTTTGCTTACATACAAAACTCGAAAAAATAAATAAGAAACCCATTTTATTTTCATGAAAAATATTTTTCATGATAGTATTTTTATTTCTACCGAACACACAGGTTGTTAATACAGATATATCGAACGAACAAAACAAATACGAAATGGATGTAATCATTAATCATTTTATCCTTAATCAAATATCTCACGTTCAAACCTCAAAATAAAAAAACTTCTATTAGAATTAAGAAACAATTTTTCCTTAAATGAACTTCATACTGCACAAATTTAAATTAGTCTAATCAATAAATTTCGAATACCAAATGAAGCATAGTTATTCAATTCAAAGGGACTGTATATAAGAGAGGGAAAAAAAAAACAATAAAGGAGGCAATTTTAAAATAGAGGTCAAATATATTGAGGCAAGTTGTTGTGTAACATTATATTATTTATTATTATTATTATTATTACTACTATTATTATTATAATATTCAGCCAAAGCCGACGCTTAAAGACAAATTTTTTCTTTAATTATTTTAATCACATCTATCTTTTTCATTTTTATCCTTTTAATAATTAATTTAACTTTTTTTTTTAATCTCTCTATATATATAAGCAAATGCAAAATCCACAAAATGTATTATTCTTATTAAGCCACAAAAAGTTTAGAACATAGAAAAAAAAATGGATTTTTTTTCATATACCATTTCTTCTTCTTCTTCTTCTTCCTCTAATTCTTCTTCTACATATCAACAAGAAGTGAAGAAAAATGAAAAATTACCCTCATATCATTCCTCCCTCCATGGAGTTAGAAGGCTCCCAACAAAACCAATGACTAAACTACCAATTGCACCATTGCCACCAACACCTCCTAAGATCTATAGAGTCGAACCTGTTAATTTCAAGGAAGTTGTTCAGATGCTGACCGCAGCACCCGAGTTTCAATCTGTCTCTAATAATTCTGTCACTAGTTCTGGTTCTGATTCTGGTTCTGGCTTTATCTCTGGTTCTGGTTCTGGTTCTTTCAATTCAAGGCGTTTACAAGATGTGGCTCCTCCACCACTGAATCTCTCACCGGTTTCATTACAAAGAAGTAATGGCAACAACAACACCAATAGTAATAATGACTCAACAAGTAATGAAGCACAAGAAAGATCGCACGTAGCGCCACGAATTCCATTAGAGAATTATTTTGGATCGTGTAATCCATTAGCTAATTTTCCTCTATCGCCCGCGTCTTTTGCATGGTGTTCCTCTATTCTTCTGAGCCCCAGCACACTTACTTCACCAAGCGCGGTTCTTTAGATCCTTTGCCATTGCTTCAGTCAGTAACAGAGGCAGAATTTTCACTCAGGGAGATCAGTTTCTATGTTATATATACATAAAAAAGAGTACTACAATTCTCTTGTGGTTAGACATTCAAGAGTTTGAATTGGAAATAAAAGATATCACAATTCAAACACTTGAAGTTGTTGTTTTTTTTTTTTTTTCATTTTCACCTTTATTTTCTACTGTAAAATATCAGATTTTTAATTTGTTGTCTCTTTATCACTTCTCAAAAGCATTGACATTTTACTATTTATTGCTTCCCAGAAATAGTCAAACTGATAACATGAAAGTTTTTGTAAGCAAAAACAGTTGCAAGTATAAGGTTAAGGTTTTTTAAAGTGGAAGGGTTAAGTATATTACGATAGATATTGAATATTATATTTGAGATTGAAATTTTTGATATTTTAATTTTAGTATTATGGTATTTGTTGGTATTCGATATGCATTTTTAAATATTTTTGATATTCGATATGGTACTTGCTATTTATAAAAAAATATTGAAATATTGAATACCGAAATATATATTTACATGTGCAATTCATATTTATTGTTATAATACTATTTAATATATAAAATAATACTAGTACAAACTAATAATTTAGACATTGAAAGTTTGATTACTATACCTTGATTGAAATGTGTTTTTTATGTAATTGATTAACGAAGGAAGTGCTTATATTTTTTTAAAAAAAATATTTCTACATGTGTGAGGTGTTAATATGATATAATTGAGACGTTTTTTGAAAAATCGTAGTCACAATTCTTCATTATATAAGTATATGTAAGTCGAAGTCGAATAAATTATGGTTACCAATGTATCATACGTTCACAAAATACCAAACTCGAACTTTAAAATACCGAACCATCCCGAACTAATTTGATATGATATTCTTAGAAATCGAAAATCAAAATCACCAAATATAAATTGTCAATATCGTATCATATTATATCATGCCTACCCCTAAGCGAAATTATATTATTCTCATTAACTTGATGGAGCTATGACATTTTTCCGCTCTTCCTGGCATGATATCTTTTGCTCATTCATTCGACATGTCCAAATGCGCCCTTTCTCATTATCATTCATCGCTTTCTTTTCTCGCAATATTTATGCACGAAGATCGTCGTATATATACTCGTCTTCGATTGCCTATACTATTCTAGGTAGAAGAACATTAATTATGACAAGATTAGTCACTCTAGCAAACAAACCACCCCACCCCCACCCCCAACAAAACAATCCCTGGCCCAAAAAATATTTAAAAAGAAAAATGATATCTTGCCAGCACACACAACCATATCTTTTTTTAAATTAATCATCAATATTCATCTTTGAATGAAGAATTACTTTTAATTTTATATATATATATATATATATTCAACTTTGAATCAAGAAGCAAAACAAGAAACATTATATGACTAATTCTTTAAAAGAGCACAAATTTTGTGTCCTTGACTCCTTGTGTTGTAGAGTTAGTAAAGAAGTACTGTTTGCTCTTGAGTTCTAACATAGCAATGAAAGTCTCTGATACGATGGATGGGATTCCTTCATTCTTAATCAGAAATTTCAGTTTTAAATTTTAAAAACGAAAAAAAAAATCTCAATAAAAAGTAATTTCCCTTCAATATACCATATACGATATGAATTCAAATAAATCGAATTGACTATATTTCAAATATCGAATGATTATATATTAATTTTTTTTTAAAAAAAAAAACATATATATATACTTTACTAGTCTTCAATATCCAGTTGCCAGTTGAAAGTGTTGTGGACGTGCACAACATGTAATAGGTGTCCTAATATTAACAAAGATCTCGAACAAATCATTTGACTGATCAAAGAGGATTTTGATAGAGCGATAAGTATTTATTTATTTTTTATTAAAAAATTTAAAATTTGAGTATTATTTATGTTAGGAAGTGTTTCATCATGATGCCAGACTGACAAATAAGGGTTACTACTAAAAAACAACCTCCAAAAACAGACATTAAAAAAATGAAAAAATATCTTTTTAAAATCACTTTCAACAAAATCAATTTTCAGAGATTGATTTTTTTTAATATCAACAATTTGAAAAAATGCAAACATATCTTTGGAGGTCGTTTTTTAAAAAAATAAATTACAAAAATCGACCTTTAAAAGTGTGTTTTTTTTTTCTTATACAAAAATTGCATGACGAGTCGATTTTATTTTTTAAAAATGCAAAAATGACCTTTAGAAGTTTATTTTTGCAAAAAAAATAAAATTAAAGAGTACAAATAAATAAAAGTCATAATTTTTATACAACAAATATCAATAATCCAATGGTAGAAATGCATCCTACTACGATAATTAAGATGAGGGTTCAATCAATTGATCCCTAAATAGTGCATTTTATAATTATGTAATTTAAAAATCAATTTTTTTTACGAATCAAAACTTTACCAACCTCCGATTTGGGTCGGTTTTCAATATTTTTTTAGTAGTATATGGTGGAACAGTAAATACTTTTTCATTCTTAACTAGCTAGAAAATCTTGATCTTTAGTTATATGTGGTGGAGCAGTAAATACTTTTTTATCCTTAACTATAAAATCTCGAGTTCAAACCCTGCATATAAAATCGTCTTTGTTAAGGAGCACTTTACAAAAAAATGGAATCCTAAAATAAATGCCGGATACAAGGAAAAAGATCAAAAAAATTTAAAAAATTAAATTCCAATATAAATACCAGACGAAAAAAAAAAAAAGTTTTGACTGCAACAGAATGGCTTGAGCATGTCTTATGGATGGAATTAATTATAATGTTATATTATACTCCACAAAACCTACCTTTTAAGATTTAAAAAAAGAAAAACCTTAGATTTATAAATTGGTTGCAAAATTCTCAATAATGGGGCTTTAATATATTAATAAAGTGTTTTGATATTTAAGTACTTTCATTAGGTATATAAAGCATTCGCATTAATAGAATTCGAAAATAAAAATTACATCTAATATAGATAGTCTATCCTAATAATTGACTCTACGTAAAGAAAACACAAGCTTAGTAATCAAATTCAAAATTTACCTTATTAGTGAATATTCCAATATTAGGTCATTGCAATATTGACCTCTTTTTGTTTTGTTTTTAGTTTGATCTTTTCGATTAATCTTACGGGTTTTTTTTCCACGATAGTAATTTTTTTTTTCTCGGCTAACGGGAAAAAATTCTTCTTTTTACCTTGTCTGGCGTGGTTGAAGGAAGAAGGTGTTCAAAAGATATTAGTGGACTTATAAATAATTTTACACCATAACATTATATTTACCTGTTATAATAAGTAACATATTTTATTTGCAAGATTTTAGATATGTGGATATCATTTGAATGACCTATGATGTAAAAATTATTTATACCGACGATATATAAAACTTAAACAGTATAAATGATTATGTCTTTTGAAAAAAATTAAGCATTTCTAAATATCATACTTATTATTCTAACCAAAATATAGTGATACTCTATAGATGTGATAGATTTATAGATATATGTTTTTAAAATAATATTTATTGAGACATATTTGGCACCTCTCACTTTTCATAAATAGCATGAGTTCACCTTCTTATCATTTTTTATCGAATTAAGTCCGTCGCGAAGATATTCATAAATAGTTTAATCGCATTTTTTGGCAAATAACTCCAATTTAAATTTAGTATTACATTCAAGTAGAGGCTCGAATCACCCCGCCAAGGTCATTAAGTGACCGTTCAGTTATAAAGGAGGTAGTGGTTCTAAGACTTAGCTTGATCACTTGCAATTGATATTTCTTTGATATAATACATAAACATCTCAACTCATTTTTACTATTGAATACTCCAACTTACAAGATGATTATCTAGACATCTCTAAAATTTACATGTCATATCAGCGTCAGGTGTCTATGAGACACAGTGAAAACAAATTAAGGTGTCTACATATGCATTCTCAAAATTGCAATGCTTAGTTATCAATTAAAGCCGAATAAAGGTGTCTATCTATATATTATGTTTTTTTTTTCTTTCTATAGATTTATATGGTGCACCAAAACAAGCATTCGAGAGGCGAAGTTAGAAGGTTAGCATCAACAAGAAACCCTATATTTATATTTAGAAATTCACCAAACAATATACGAATGTTAGATTAAAACTCAATTACTAACACCTAATGTTTGCTCTTTTAAAATTTAAAACCTATAAAATTCAGATTTCGCTTATGCAAGCTTTGCAACAAATTGATGTATTCATATGTCAGGACAAAAGAAGAGTCAAGAAGTCCCAAACAAAAGAATACAAATTTAAACAAAGAACACATGACCCCTCTAAATAGAATTTCCCAATTATATATAGCAATATTCAGGTCAATCTGAGACAACAGAGTACAATGCCAAATTTAGATCATGCACCTGAAGTAGGCCCATTTTATGTTTTTGACCAAAAACAAGGGAGGGTAACAACTCTCCCAACTCCAACCACGACTGTTGTGATGGAGTGATAAGTATTTTTTGTATTGACGGAGAAATTCAACATAATGTGAATGTAGGTATGAGTGTGGACTTTGTATCGACGGAGAAATTCAAGAAAAAATCAACGATTTTTTATAATCAAAGCAAAAATTTAAGAGGAAATTGACGAGAATATAATAGGTTTTCCACATACGTGTGTCATAATATAAATATATAACACTAATTTTTTAGATATTTGAATTTTTTTTAAAACCAAATCCCCACATTTGTATCTATACTTAGATCCGTACACACCACCCCATCCCCCCAACACACACACACAAAAATCTTAAAATCTAAATCATAAAAGATCCGACCTCTAGATCTGCACCCATATTGGACACCCACACTCGAGTCCAAGCTACTTAGGTAATAAGTACTCTTCCATCCTTGACCAAAGTCTCGTGCCCAAGCTCTATAAAATCGCCTTAATTTAGGAGTACTTTACTCACCCTCAACCCAATGTGAAACTTCCCGACGTGAATTCGAATTTAGTTAGACCAATACAGATGCATAAGACTGAGTGGGGAAAGGGGGAAAAAGAAAAAAAACTCCGCCTACTTACGTATTAAGCACATAACAACTCTCTCAGTTTATACATCATGAACATCTCAAAATGTTTGACACTACTCAACCAGGTGAAAGGGGCAAATAGATTTCACATCTTTGCGATTTAGAATGGATATATATATATATATATACACACACGCCTCGCTATTTAACAAATGGTGCATATTTATCCTTTTCGCTAACAAACCTATTATTGAATTTTTTTTAAAAATAATCCTAAAACTAGTTTTAAAATTCCAAAAATATCACGTGGCTTTAAAAGATTACTTCACTCATTTCTTTTATTCCTCCGAACCCGACCCAGACCGATCTAAAAGAAAAAAACTCAAAACCAAATGTCGTGAGGCGATAAGGGGTGCTTTATCTAAACTAGACAGGAGAACCAGGCTAACTTTCCTACTCTGATAGCATCTCTGAATGGCAGGTACCCACAACCGCCGTAACGAAGGAATGAATCTATAAAGGGGAGATTGGGTATAAGCCCTGAAAGCAAGGTTAACAATGTAGTAGACGATGCTCGCCGCAAACATTTACTTCAAACTTCTGAGAAGTTCTTGTGCTCTCCCTGTTCTACTCAATCATAAATAAATTTGGATCCAGTATGAACAAAAGAGGGATTAAATTATTTTTTTTATAGTTAGATCGGGTCTAGAGGGGTAAAAATAACATAATTTTTTAAAGTCACATAACAATTTTAAAAATAAAAAAACAGTTTTACAAATTTTAAAATTCTTAACGAAGAGGGTAAATATGCACCATTTGTTAGACAGTGAAGATATATATGCACCATTTGTAAAACAGCAAAAGAATATATACATCACTTTTCTAACGAGAAATATATTCACTCTAAATCGCAAAGTTCGATAAATATATTTGACTCTTTTATCCTTCCACTAATCATTTTTATATATACGACTTTCAAGAATTCAAATACATGTTCAACTTACTCAAATTTCAACATTTTGGTATGACATTTTCCTGTCAAGCCAAGCTTTTTTCTATTTTGATGTGTGTTTTTCACCACTACTACTACTATAATACCCCAATAAAATTAGTATCTTAACTCCTCCAATCAAAAGGTGTCAATGGAAGAGAAGTAATGTATAGCAGACCCTTCCTATTTCCGACATATACGTGAGATGCTTCGTGCATGGAACTATCCTTTTAACCTAACTCCTCCAATCAAAAGGTGTCAATGAAAGAGATCAAGGAATACTTAATACTTAATAGCAACCGGCTAAAGAACACTTGCGTCAATGAAAAAGTGTCAATGAAAGAGAAGTAATACTTAATAGCAACCAGCTAAAGAACACTTGCGTCAGGATAGGCTACCTAATCACACGCCCTTGTGTTGCAGACGTGATATGCTTCGTGCACCGAACTACCTTTTAAACTGGCTAAGGAATGAGATAATTTACAACCTCAAGACTCGAGTTCATCTTCTTCGTCTTTATCCACAACCTGGTCTCATCAATTTGATCATCACACTGGTACTTTTTGACAATACAACAACATACCCATCGCAGATCCACAAGTAGGGTTGGAAAAGGAAAAGATGTACGCAGACCTTACCCCTATCTTTATTGGGGTATTAATAACAAAAATTAGCTATGATTTAACAGACCAAATTACTCCACAACAGCAATATAACCACTAAGGAAAGATGACCAGAAATGAACAATAATATTGTGCAACAGTTCGAAGATTTAACTTTCAAGATTGTCTTAGGCTGTTAATGTAATTTCAAAATATGTTCTTTAAATCTATTTCCAAGTTACAGAAAATGTTAAAAGACAAGTTAAACATTGTAATAGTAACACTAAATATTTGCAAAAAATCCTTTGTGGATTCTACTAATAGGTTTCAAGCATCTTCCATAGAGTATCTTCCATCTTTTTCTTTTTTCGGGAATAACCATGGTGTTCGGACCAGTTTGACTATCCTTCCTCGGAGAAGAAGAAAACTTAATCCATCTTCTGACATGGATAGGAGAAATTATTATCAGGGCTAACTTCTACATCAAAAAGAGAATGCTCTATATAGCACCATTACATAATGTTGCACTAGAATAAACATTTGTGGGCAATAATGACAACTAAAGGAACGACGATAAAAGAAGGCACGAAAATTACAAGCAGGCTGGTAATACATTTTATCATTGAGCGAGGGAAGAAATTACGTTCCATCATGAAGTGCATTACTAGTTCCATTTGGCTATGTTCGTCACCTCTTAGGGAACAAAAGGATCAATATCATGGTAAATTTCAAGATCCCAGATAAGGAGCTTACCTAGCAAAATAACACTGATGCTATAGTTGAGCTACTCATTGTTCCAATAGTTCCGCAGCTGTGACATATGTAGAAGTAGCTCGTCCCTGCCCAAACCAGAGACACTACTGGTCATTATCCATGGAGGTTGATGCTTATAGTTCTGCCTGATAAGCTCTTGGAAATCTCTAATATTCTGGTCGGGCCTTTTTGCCTTCCCTCCCTTCATTTTGTCACACTTTGTGAAAACAAATGTTATTGGTATCTGCAAATGTGCTGACTTCAATTAAGCACATGAAAAGAATAGAATTGCTAACAAAGACCACAAAGATTAGCAAAATCAGAAGCATACCTTATTGCGCCCAAGCCAATTAGCACAATCAAGGTCAATCTTTTGAGGGGGTACACTAGCATCAATTAAAAGCAGAACCGACACCAAGGTATCTCGATTCAAAAAGTAACCTTTTGTGAAGGAAGACCAATCCATTCGAGCAGCTTCAGAAGCATTAGCAAAACTGAAACAAGCAACAAGAAATAACTTAGAAGTAGACAAAACAGTTTCTTCAAAATTCTTTTTTAACCAAGTGTTCAAATGACACTGTTTGGGGTATTCTAACTCAGCAACGACGTACTAGCTGTTAATACATAATTAACTAAATCAAAGTGTTCCCTCTCTGATATCTAAGTTTTTTAGATGAAAAAAAAAAGATATCTCGGTAACGAAAACTATAGGGGGCTGTATTGGCGAAGTCGATAGTCCTCGTATTGGTAATTATTATACGCTAAAAGTATGCCATATATATCCAAAAGGTACAAAGAACATAGCGACAGGAAAACATTACTCAAAAAGCTTGTTCACAAAGGAAATAGGAGGATCAACTAAAAATTTTAACTTTTCGATTAATATGATTTAGTTATAGCTAACACGGGAATCCGGATAGCAATAATCAAATAGACTTTATTCTTTAACAGAAGATGTGATAAAACCATGTGTAAGGAGTACAAGGTTATACCAGGAGATAATATGACCACCTAACATAGATGGGTTGTGGATATTTTTTTATTTTATTTCTATACTTCCTTTAATTTTTTATTTATTTATTTTACTTTACATCAACATAGGCTGGTGTAAAGCATAAGAATAGAGTGAAAAGAAAGACGACTTGCAAGCAACTGAGAATTTGGTGTTGGGTAGTAAGTTTATAAGTTTATAAATCAACTCAAATCAGGAGGATAGGTCTATAAATCAAAGGGTGCACATGGGGTGGCTGTCTGGAAGTACATATAGGGTCTTTGGGATTAGTTTTCTGATAATATCAGGCTGAATAATCAGTAATGGCAAGAGAATCAAAATGTGGATAGACAAGTGGCTAGATGATTTCCTCTTAAGGACCAATTCCCAGACCTTTATGCAATCTGTTCCAATAAAGACTGCATCCTCTGGTTGACTGCTTTTCTACTTGCAGATGGAACCTACATCTGAGGAGAAACTTGAATGATTCGGAGATCGATTATATTAATGATTTGATCCGGAAGTTGGAGCCCGTCTCCCGTGTTGATTATGTGCCTGACACTCTAATGTGGAAGACCAAGAAAGATGGCAACTTCACTGTTAATGCTTGCTACAAAAGTCTACTGTAAAATAGAGAAGGGTCTCAAGTCAGTTGGCCATGGAAAATTACCTGGAAGACAATCCCACCCCCAAGAGCTGCTTACTTCCCTTGGATTGCAACTTATGAGGTTTGTTTAACTCAAGATAACTTAAAGAAGAGAGTCCTATCTATGTGTAAAAGATGTTTCCTTTGTCAGGAGGCTAATGAATCAGTCAATCATATACTGCTTTATACACCTTTCACAAGACAGATTTGATCAATGTTCCTTGATATTTTTGGAGACCAATGGGTCATGCCAGGAAGTACCGAACTTACTCCATGTAGCTGGTATAACTGTATAAGCAGTCTTTTTCTAAGAGCAGCAGACAGTTCTGTAACGCTGTTCCTGCTTGTATTTTCTGGAATACTTGGTCAGAGAGAAAAAATAGGTGCTTTAATAATAGGAGGGACAACATCTCACTTGTAAAATCTAGATGTTTAAAAAGTCTCTATCTATGGGATTAGAGGAGTATTGTCTCTGACATAGATTCACTGTTAGGCCTCTGAATTCCTTCAATCTATAGAAGGATGCTACTACTTTCTTATGTAATCTCTCAGTCCCAGTTTGGTACCATTTAAAAAAACCTCTACCTTTTCAAAAGAAAAAAAAGGATAGCTTTACAAATCTCCATACATCTGTGCACGAGAGAAACTTTAGCTACAATCATAGGAATACACTGGTAGAAGCAAAGGATGCAGTGAAAAATATGAGGATTAGAAAAACATGTGGTCCAGATGGTATCCTTTTAGATAACCTGATCCAGATGGTATCTTTATAGAGGTTTGAAAATGTTTGAGAGGTTGGAGTAGTATGGCTTACCAAGATATTTAATGTTATACCAAGAAATGGTTGAATGTCCGACGAGGGAGAAAGAGTACATTCATTCCAATATGTAAGAACAACAGAGATATTCGAAGTTGTACGAATTATTGTGACATTAAACTTATGAGTCACATGATGAAACTTTGAAAAAAGAGTGGCAGAGCATAAACTTAGGGACAATACAAGAATGATAATAGTTAATTCAGATTTATGCTTGATATATCTACAATGAAGATTGATGAAAAGTTATCGCGGGAGAAGAAATCTACACATTGTGTTCATTGACCAATAGAAAGTGCGTGATGGAGCGTCAAGAAAAGTACTTTGGTGGATGCTGGAGAAGAAAGTACCATATCAAACATAGAAATCCCATTAAAGATACTCCTATATTCTTAAGAAGGAGCCTCACTGAAATCTTTAGGTTGTTCATCAGAGTCTTTCCAAGAGTATAATCTTTTACCTAAATTTATGTACTTTGTCCTTGAAAGGTCTAAGTTCCCTTTTTAGTTAGCTTAGTTCATAACTAGCTTTAATTATCTATATATGCTAATTTTCCATCCCTCAATCTACATCAACTACTTTGGGTTTGAGTCATAGCTGATTGACTATTGAAGAGTAGCAATTTATTGAGCATAAAGTGAACACATGCTATTGTGATTGAATGGAAACATCAAATTCGGTAAGCATAACGTTGAGATGAAGCCTACTAGTCCTCTGTCGTCTAACGCTCTCCAAAATAGCTTGACTCACTTATATTTCATTTATAAATCACAAAAACCTTCACCAATCAAAGAATTCTCTAGCAAACAGAAACTCAAAAAGGAAAACACCCTTACCCATAGCCAGGCAAATCCACAATGTACCAACTCTTGTTCACCAAAAAATGATTAATCAGCTGAGTCTTCCCTGTACAGTTAAATATACTAACATCAGAGTCCACCTCTAACCCATAGAACTACCAAGTAAATAAAAAAAATCCAGCTACAACAGTCGGAGCGAGCCATCTATTCCTACTGTTTTTCTTGATAACCGTGGTGTCCGGGCCAGCTTGTGCGCGGCTCGACTAATTACACGGGATATACACCACATCCCACCAACACCGGGTAATTAGTAACTCTATCCGTCAAGGCTAGATCACATGGGAAGAAATCACCTACCATCTATTCCTATTTTGATGGATATGTTTATCCAACACCAATACTTGTAGACTATAACCAGGGGAGCTAGCAGGGGCGGAGCTACAAGCCTAGATTCGGCAAAACCTAGTAACTTTAGCCTAAAGCTTGTATATTTGTTTAAAAATCCACTTAATATGTACAAATAATTTATCCAAGAACCCAAAAAGCTATCTTTCCTAGAATTCAGAACTCATAAACTCAAACTCCTAGCTCACAAAGCCGCTCCTTTGTATATACAAGTTCCAAATTACTATTTTTATGCATATATAGTACATGTTGAATCCACTTACTTCTTCCTATATCTACAATTTGAATTATCTAAGTGAAAATCCTGGCTCCGCCACCAACCAAAGTAATCAGAAAAGGAAGAGTTACATTGCAAATATTCAAACCTGGTTTCTTAGAAGTAAGAGCAACCTCTTTCTTCTTAACCAAAGCATTAATAAGCGATGATTTCCCAACATTGGACCGACCCAGCATAGCAAATTCGGGTCGTTCATCTTTAGGACAATCCTTAGGCCTATTACTACTCTTCACAAACTCCACCTCTTTAATCTTCGCATCACCCGCATAGGGTCCGACAACGATATTGGATCCGGGTAGAATCATATCTTCGGTAATATCTTCCGGTTCAACTCCGGGAGGCATGAACAGTACTTTCTTGGCCAATATCGAAGCTGATGCTTCTGCGGAAGTAGCTGAAGAAGATTTAAATGTCCTTGAAGCAGATGCATGAATACAGAAATGGTGATTTTTCGGGTTTGGGGTTTGAGAAATGGGGATTTTGGGAAGTGAATTGAGTTTAATGGATTGAGGGAAAATGGAGAAGAGATGGAAATTGAAGAGGCGGCACTTTGATACTACTTGCATTTTTTTGCTGTTGATTTTGAGCTTTTGAGCATTTTCTAGTTCAATGGCTGCTTTGGTTCCATACTACTTATCTCTCCCAATATATTTAACTTAATTCTAATATTGACAAAATACATCAACTTAACTAATTAAATTCCATCGCAATCCAACCTCGTTATAACATTCATTATTTATAATAATATTTTATTATAATATTATAAATTTTTTCCTAACTATTTTCATATTATGTTTTAATTTCCATAACATCACTGACATTCAGTATCCAATAAACTCTTTGTAAAATTATGACTCTATAACACTTATACTCAAATAATAAATAAAAAAATATTAACATTATACTCAAATAATTAAAAAGAAATATTAAATATGAAAATAAATATTAAAATATATATGGTAGTCATGAAAATAAATATCATGCACCTAGTTAATTTACGAATTTCTAAAAGGAAATAGTTATTATAAAATAGTATTCACCAATTGTAGTCATAACTTCACAACAACATGCTACTGGTATTTAATTTTTTTACATTCATATTCTTTCTATATTTTAATTAAATTGGTTAACAAATTGTTCTTTTTATTCTTGTACGTTTTATTTATAACAATTAAATGGTGATCTAATTATCTAAACATCAAATTTTCTGATAAATATCATTATTATAATGAGATTTGACATTTTTATTTATAACTGTTAAATAAAATTTAAATTTTTTTTAAATAAATATTATTATTATAACGAGATTTGACCGTATGATAAAAGAAATTATGAGATGCTAACAATTTATAAAATCTTGCTAAGATCTATTATACTTTATATCTTTATATTTTTACGTGTCAAAATAGAAATTCCTTTGGAAAATGACTTAAAAGTGAAAACTATAAATAAGTTTGTAATGGGCTATATAATCAACTGGCCCAATCGAGGAAATTGGCGGCCTTTTGTCCATGTCTAATGTGGCAATCGGGCTTACATTGGACTAAGGTGTTCAACTGTTAAATAAGTAGACTTTGCATCAAATATTTACTTTTACAAGTGTTATTTAAAGTTTAGCCATTTTCATCAAAGTATTTAATTCTTAGCCTTAGATGATTTTTTTTTATTTTTCACTCGGTGTTTGATATTCGTATTGAAGTTTCATTATTTTGAATCACGCGTTGCAATGCCTATTGTGGTGGCAACGCTTCCACCAAAAGAATTTTCATACTCAGGACTCAAACCTAATGCTATTAGTTAAGGATGGAGTAGAGAGATCTCAATCATCTCACCACAATTCGTGTTGGTCTTCAATCCACATGCACATCGGCTAAATAACAGAGGTGGATGTAGCTCACAGGCTATGAGTTCAACTAAACCTATAGCTTTGATACGTGAACATAAAAGATCATTAAACTTTTAATAAATATTATATTTCGAACTCATATTTTTAGGCCCGTTTGGCCAAACGAGATGAAATCATGATTTGAAATCAATATGAGATGAAGTTTGAAGTTTTGTTTGGACATGCAATTTGAAATTTTTAAGTTGTATTTTTTCCACATTAATATAAGAACCCCATAACTTGTAAAAATTATTCAAATTTCTCAAAATCTTATACAATCTTACCAAATAAGTAAAAGTTCATAATAAACTATAATACACTATCACAAAGTCATTCTAAAAAAAATACAACTTAAGAATCGAAATTTAGTTCAATAAAAAATAAAATTAAACATGAGTTGTAGTGTACTACTCTTTAATATAATTCTCCCACATAATACGGACAATCTCCTCACAGACAATATAATAATTGGCAAAGATTGTTTATATTTATTAAATAAATGATTGGTAAATATAGTTAGTATATATAAAATGATGGACTTTTTTTATAAAATATAAAATTATGAATTAAATTTTGCATTTGAAAAATCTCAGCTTATGATTTGAAATCCCAAATCAAGTTTTTGAAGAATTTGAAATTATGAGTTGAAATCGCATGTCCAAACGCTGATTTTATCTCAAAATTTCAAATTGCGACATGAAATCGCATATCCAAAGACCTACTTAATATGCAATATTCAATAATAAAAACATAAAGATTGAACCTATTAATTAAAAATTCTGAATCCGTAACTATAACCGCTATCGCGTAGAAATTCGTGATGCAATGACCGACACCAAATTGGGATTTGTAGTTAAATTTCTTTTATGTACGGTAATAGATGATAAAAATAGCAAAAATATACTAGGAGAGACAATCATGATCTTTAACCAAAATCCTCAAATTTAAACCCTTAAGGACCATTTTACCCTCAACGAAAACTTTCCGATATGAATTCAGATCAGATCTATTCCAGCCCAGATACAAATACCGGAGCAAAAACCGAAAAAAAAACCCAATGGCACTTTATTGTAACCAATGGACCTACTCAACTTTGATATAAAAATGAAACTTACATTGGTAACCTAAAATCAGATCCCATTTACGAAATTACACTCTGAGTACGTTATTGTACATTAATAACCTAAAAACACAAACATTACACCTAATTAATAAAAAATGTAGTTGTCTAAAGTCTAAACAATTATATTGTAAACAAAACGTGGTACACGTAATAAATAATAAACACATAACGCTAATTAGGTCACAAATATTCAAGACCATGAAGCCTCATATTCAATCTTCTAAGCCAAACAGAATGAAGTATCATGTGGAAAACATCATATCTCTTTGGATTCATATTAACTTCAAAATGCCTCCTCACTTGTTTGCCTCTTCTTTGCAACCTTATATATTGCCTTGTTGAAATCCCAGCCAGGATTTTCTTCAAGTCCGGAATCCGATCGACGGGGACTTCAACGGAAAACGATTTCCAATTCAAAACGTCGCTAAATGGGGGCACGTAATGGTCCTTGATGAGGACGGGGACACATCCTGTATATAGTGCCTCGACCATTCGGGGACTAGCAACCTCGTATCCGCTAGGACAAAGGCAAAACTTGCTATTCCTGAGCATGCCATAGTACGAGACGCCTTTTGGTAGGTACCTGTGGACTTGGATGTCATCGTCTTTGTTCTCCCAGTGCTCGAGAAGTATCGGGCGTATAGGTCCGTGAAGCCCTCCGGCGAAGAATGCCAAGATTGATCGACGTGATGGGGATGGACCGCCGATCAGGCCGTCCATCGTACCTCCCGGAAGGAGGATCTCCGGGAAGGATACATCTTTAGAAGGCTTGAATCCTTCCGAGGTATTAGCATTGCATAACGCTCGGATTGAGTTCTTGAACAGCTCTGGAACCGCCTTTGAAAGTTCAGGGCCCTACACGATAGACGCATTTCAAAACAATCATTATTTTACGGTGAATATACATATGTAGGAGGTAGGAACAAGGAGGACATAAGGTTCTTACCCAATCATGGCAAGCAAGCATGAAATGATCCGCGCCTAGGCTTCGATTCCAATAAGGATATTTCCCAGAAACAAGATTAATGTAATCCATAAGAGTTTGTTTCATTGGATTCCAATGTTCTCTGGAGTTCCTATCATATATGAAGTGAACTATCGCTGTCACACTGATAGGTAGGAAGAAGACATGAGCTTTCTCGGGGTCTCTAGTCCGAAATTTGGTCGTCTCCATTTGATAAATAAAGTTTCCCTCCATCGCGTATATGCTTTTGCACGGGCCGTTGTGAAAAATAGGTTGTTCTCCTTCTTCATACACAAATACCTTGAATTGCTTTTCCATTTCCAAGTAACTCCTGGAGTTAGAACCAAACACATTAGCTTCATAAATTTGCTCTAATTGGAGCAAAACTCAAAACTAATTTTATAATCGACAAAAATAACCCGAGGAGATCATAAAGAGAGATTTTTGTTCGGTTGAAATAGATAATTTTATATGTAATCTTACAGAATAACTAATACCAAACTAATTCGACTATTTTGGGTTTAAATCATATGGGACAATGTATCTAGTCCATTAAAGTGATTTAACATGACAAGGACGACGAATTATTTCAATGCAAGAAGTCAAAGTGAGAATATTCTAACACGACTATTAGATAAAGCGACAACGACTAAATATACTTCTAGCAAGGTCATGACAAAGAATAGAATACTATTCCATTAACACGTCTCTCTCAAAAGAATTATCTAAACCCATATCATAGAGACGGAAAAATATAGGACCAAACGATCATATCGGAAAAAAAAAAAGATGCACTTATCAATAACGAGGTGTCAATTAGATGACCTAAAAACAATTCATGTTAGACTGATAATGATCGATAAACAGAGCCATATCTATGAAAACCATTGGCATTCCAATACATTGGACCGGTTGGAACATCTGGACTAAACTAATTTCCAGCAAAGTCATGGCAAAGACTGGAATACTAATCTATTAACACGATTATCTAAACGCATATCACAATAACGAAAAAATATAGGACCAAACAATCAACATCAGGGACCCAAAAAAAATGTAGAAGACTTCTCGACGACCAATTAAAGTCATGTTACATTGATAACGATTGAAAAACAGAGCATACCTATGAAAAGCTTTGGCATTCCAATACATTGGACCGGATGGAACATAGTCGGAATCATCCGTTTGATTTCCAGACATAGCGGCTTCTTTGATGGCGGCTCGAGCTTTCCCCAATTTGACTTCTAACTTCTCCAAATTGGTAAACTTTTTCTTGATTTTTGGTTCAATTGGAAGGGCATGAGTTTCATTCAAAGAAGACAACTCATGTGGTTTCTCCAATGAAATGTTAAAACTTTCATTCTTCTGTGTAATAACCTGCTTAAAAAGATACATATATATAATCAATTATCGATCTTCCATACTAAAGTTTCGTGAGTGAAAGTGAAATTAAGATAAAGTTTCAAAAGCTGACTAAATTTTGTTAACAAACAATGTTTTCAACATTTTTTTTTCCAAATCTACCCTCAAAATCTATAGCTAAACGGAAGATTTAAAAAAAATACATGCATAAAAAAAAAAAAAAAATCATCATCACACAAACAGACTATTACAACAACAAACAAACTCAGTATAATCCAACATATGGGATCTCGAGACTGTTTCAGATAGACTCTCGATTTGACGCCGAGAATATCAACAACAAATAATACAACGACGGAAGCATAGAAATAGAGAGAAACTAAGTCGAGAACAATAGCAACAACAAATAATATAATAATCCAAGCACAGACATAGAAGGTAACTATAAAAGGAAAAAAAAGTACATGCATAAAGAAAATTCCCACAAAACTCTTCTAGAACATTTATTTTTTTTTTAAAAAAAAAAACTTACTGGTTGCTGAGTTTCTTGAAATTGTTCTTCAGATTCTTGATCAGCTTCAGCAGTAAGTGGTGAAAAACTACTATTACTGCTACTGTTAAAGCTGTAATCTTCCAAAATAGCCTCTTCACGGTCAGCACCGCCGTTGACCTCCACCGCCACCGCCACCAACTCCGGTTGCTCACCACCACCACCGCCGGCGGCGGAATTATTTTTTCCTGTTTAAAAAAAAAAAGCATAAATAATTACCAAAATACCCTTTAAATCATCCAATATCACTAGCACTCATAATTTTAAAAATAATAATAATAACCTGAACTGAAAAACCAACTTGAAGAAGGAGGAGAAAAAGTAGAATTCTTTGAATTTGAATTCCCAAATGCGAAAAAAACAGAAACCAAAATAAATGGAATCATAATCCATAAAAGCCTTGTTGATGCTGCTTTGCTACACCATGATGAACAAATCTTCATTTTTTATAATTACCAAAAAACAAAAAATTACTAACTAACTTGTACTAGGAAATTACAAGTAGTACTAATAATAATTACAATCTTCTTATATATAAATTGAAATTGAAATTATATTTATTTTCTTGGGGAAAAGTGAAGGGAAAGAGCTTTTTTTTTTTTTGGACAGAGAGATTAGAGAAGTAATTGGTGAGAAATGGTTGCAATATTCTGCCAAGCGTCTCATAGTCCCTAAGCCTTTATTTTCGAGTTCTTCATGCAAAAATACGTCATTTTTTCTTTTTCCTTTTTCTTTTATTATTATTTTCCCCGTTTATTTTTATTAATTCACCATATTAAAAAAATTATTTTATTTATTTAAAGAGTGATATAATAAAATTATTATTTTATTTATTATCAATAATATCAAATTAATATCAACAGTATCGAAGATAAAATTTTCATCAGGAGATTTGAAATAAAATTTTAAATTGTGTAAAAAAATTTAATATATAATATATATATATAAATATCACATTTAATCTTATACATATAATATATTTTTTTAATAAAAAGTTCAGAATGAACGTCTTTCGCCATGCTAACTCCGTCCTTAGACATCGGATAATAAAAATAAAGGGGAGGGGAGTATTATTTCAATTTTTTGTCCTTTTCGTTTTATTTTTCCAGAAAATAATGCACACTAATGAGCTTTTTCTTTTTCTTTTTATTTATTTATTTTGTGTTTTTAAACAAATTTTCAAAGCTCATCACCGCCCCCTTGTATTAAATCCGTTATATTCGGGTTGGTGTTTGGTGTGCTGAATAAGCATATAATTTTGAGAGACAAAATTTTAATATTATATAATTTTATTAGATATTATTTTCTCCTTTACTTTATTATTAGTGTTTTATTAAGTTTTATATATAATATTTAAGTCACCTAAGATAAATATAAGTAAATTCTTTTAATATTGATTAGTAATTTAAAATAAATTGAAGTACTTCTTTTTCGTTATAAATTTATAATATAAGTTTAAGGTCTATTTACTAACTATATAAGAAGTATTTACACATATTAAATCACTTATATAATAATTATAATATATATATAAAATAAAATATTAACACTAGATAAATTATAAATATTAATAATAATTAACTAGCTATTATATTATATCACAAGTTAAAATTCACTAATAGCATCAAAGATTCTTTACAATATTAATAAATTTAAACTTGATTTTATAATGTGATATTTCTATTAACTTGTATAAATCTCAATTAATTTGATACACGTTATATTCTATCGATATAAGTATTAGTTCTATCTTTTCTAATTAGAATCTAAACAAATAAAAATAAATTACCTATTTTTCTTTCTTTTACTCTCTCATATTCATAGCACACTTTGTTTGATATATTTGAGGTGGCTATTTAATTAATAGAGGTTAGTAAAGGGATGAATGTGAAGTTATTTAATGAGTAGAATTTTTTGAATATTTTTGAAAAATGGTATTAAGTTAGTGAAGGTATTAAATACCATATTAAACACCTTCATTTTGGAACCTGAAATTTGTAATTACATCTCCATAATTGCAATTTGCTGTCATTAATTAATTATGTTAAGGATGGGGCTACTCACATGACTAGGAAAAAAGTAGTTTTATTTTTCAAGATTTGCATTGAATTTATTTTTGTCTAAAAGTAAGAAAAATTCAACTACTAAAATATTTATAGGACATCATGCATCATGACATTTTTTGTTTTGACTTTTTTTATTTTCCTTTTTCATATAATGTTAGGCCATTTTATGTCCTTTATATATATATATATATGGACTATGGTTCTACTTTTCATATCTTTTCAAAATTTGGTATCATTTTTCAAGAAGAGAAGCTAGTAGTATGGAAACAATCTTAAATCCCGCAAAAATAGAGATAAGGTCTGCGTATTTTTAGTGATAAAGGTAAAAATTTTATAAGAGATGTTAAAATAAATAAAAGTTAGATAACTTTTTTTTCAACATATAGTATTTACGAAGAGATTTCAATTTGACACTCCTCAGCATAAGGTGGCTCTGTCACTGCATATATCTTATCCTCTTAATAGATTCGACTTATAAAGTTATATTGAATATGTTTATATTGTAGAAACTACTCTCTCTGCCATTTTAATTGCTAAGATAAGATTTGCAAATCCATAAAAAAAATTAATAGAGATGGTAATTTGACTAATATAACCTTATTAATTTTTTGAAAACATATAATAATAATTATTTTCATATTATAGAATGACTTTAAGTACTAAGAATAGAATTGAAAAAATATGATTAATTATCTCTTGAATTTTGAAACTAGCAAATATTTTGAAACAATTATTTTTAGTATACCTAATAATTAAAATGAAATGGAGAGACCAGTAACTAATATGATTGCAAATATAAGGAGTAATAATACCTATATAAATTTCTGCATAAAATCCTATATTAACATTATAATGTTTGAGTAGCTTTGGTTCTTGCATATATATATGAATTAAATTAATTAAAATCATCAAAATAACTCTCATATATTAAACAACTTGTTAAAGTAAATAAAATACATGATTTAATTACATTAAAATTCATGAATTGCTAATCTCTCCATTATTTATTCATACATTATAATTCCTAAATATTAATCTCAACATTACAATTTATGCATTATTAATTTTCATATAACTTGTCTATATATATAATAAAAAAAACATAATAATATTCCAAAATGAAAGTAGGCATTTGACTTTTATAATTCAGGGATATTCATTGTAATCAAATAGGAAAAGTTTTATATTACCTGAAACTTAGCTTTGCTTTTTCTAAAATGATGAATATCGTGATATTTAAAAGGGACTAATTTTGTCAACTAAAATAGGAATAATGGAATTATTTCAAATTGTTCAAGTAGGTCGGAGACGATCTGCGCTAGATTCAGTGTGAAATAAGTGAATTTATCCAGTTGAGGTATTTTTTATTGATTGTGGGTTTAATTTCCGCTATGCCTCATCCTAGTAGGTGTCTGGGCCATTAGGCCAAACTCTGTTATAGCCATTTATGTACATTCAATGTACTCTACGGATAGAGGAATACATAGAGTTGAACATAATAAAATAAGAAATTGAAAGATTTCGTTGAAATTGTTCGTTTGGAAATTTAACTCCAGGCTGGCATGGCTTTGAGGTTCACTCAAGATCCGGATTCCATTAATTTGTTTGAAGATAGATTATATTAGTAATACCAAATTAAGGTGGACATTATTTTAACTATTTTGGAAAGAATTCTGGAGCAACGATAAATTTATCTTCATATAAACTATAAGTCATAATGGATTCGGACGTGGAAGCAGTCAGCCAACTATTTTTATACTTGCATTATGATAAACGATCTATATCACATCCCTTGACATGTAATTTTTTATCCAATACTATATAAACGTGAAATATTTTATACATCGACATGTCATTTATTATTTTAACTATTTTCTCTCTTTTGGCTTGTTTTATTGCATGGTTATGAACTGATTGGAGTAATTGTAGGAGATAAGAATGAGGTCTTAATCATTATATAATTCTATTTATTGTGTTAATCAAATGATTGATCTAAAAGATTATAAATATTATTTTGTTAAAAATATATATACGTCATCATCAGAATATTCAAACAAAAACAAATCACCAAAAGTACGATGAAGACTAGTATTAATTAATTAAATTAATTAATTAGAGGTATAATTAAGTTAAACATTCTACAGACTTTTTATTATAGTAAAAACAATACTATAGATTAATTACACAAAACTTCACACTAAATTTGAACGATTTATTTAGTTTTATATTCTTTTTTTTTAATCCAAAATCTATTTAAAATATTTTTTTATTTTATGAAAATAAAAATAAAAAATATATATATTTTGAAACCTCTAGAAAGCTTTTATCTTTGTATGAGCACTTTGTGATAGTCCGCTCGTTACACAATAACTTACAAATCACACAATAAATATAAATTGCACTAAACAAGTATCGTGCGATGAACTTATGGCTAAGTGGCCCCTCCCATAGTCAATCATGCCGTTGCAAGTAACATGCATATTTATTATTATTATATGATTTTATGAGTATTAGAATTTTATGAATAATAACTATCTCGTTTTATTAGGAGATCATTAGTATACAAGAATCTAACATATATACATTAATAATATTTTAAAATTTTATAGAAATTAATTAATTTAGTCTAATATTTTTTTATCTTGACAGATAAATAAAATTTCACATATTTTTAAAATAGTATTTTAAAAAATATATATATATATATATATATATTTAAAAAATTTATCAAAAATAATTTTTTTATCTCAACTAAAACGAGTCCTTAGATATGGGCAACATAAAAAACAAAACCGTTCATATTACGTGTCAACTTTGAGTTCTTCTTTGATTGCCACGTTATCACTATCACATTCCAAAGCATTAAAATTTAATTATTTTTTTTTTAAAGTAAGACGAATCGGCTGCTTTCTTCATTACTACTGTAGCTGTTACGTCCTTTATTTTGCTTTATACGTTTCTGTCACCACTAAAAAAAAGTTAAGAAATAAGTATTTAATTTTGATGGTTATTATATCTTCAAAGTTCGAATTGAGAAATTTTAATTATTAAAAAATATATTTAATTATAAAAAAAAATTATTTTAAATATTTTTTTAGTGTTTGATAGTAAAAAATTTAAATTTAATTTAAAGTTGTATTTTAAATTTAAAAATAAATTAAAATTTATGTTTTGCGATTCACTTTACAATTTTAAAGTTGTACTTAAATATATTTAAACATAGCTATTATTTTAAAAAGGTTTTTTATGTGTTGCTTAAAAGAGATGATAAAGGACTCTGTGAGATTGTAAAGTTATCTCGAATGAGAATTTGACAACCTAGCATAAGCTTTTGGTCATGAATTTAGAGATTGAGAGGAAGAAAAAAAAAAGTGGTGGACGACCGATTTAGGAATAGATGGGGTAACTTGACTATGGTCAGTGTCACGGAGATGGGAGAGAAGTTGTTGGCTGTAGGTTTTTGGGATGCAGACAGTATATGAGATATATAGGACTGCCAGGGCATTAGCAGAGTGGCTAAGGAGGTGTTAGAGGTCTCGAGAGGTCATTTTGGTGGGTATCAAGGGTACTGGTGGTGGAATGGAGAAGTCCAAGCAAAGCTAGACGCGAATAGAAAGTGACGTATCCAAAGTTTTGGAAAGTAAGGACGATGAGGAAAATAAGACAAATAGGGAAATGTATAAAATAGAGAGGAAGGAGACAAAATTAATGGTTACGCGGAAAAACGACAACTTTTGAGCGTTTGTACAAGAAAAGGTGATTAGACAAGATATGTCACAGTTTCAGTTTACCAATGATATGCCTTGAATAGGAGGTTGTGGAGGCCACAAATCATAATAGAAGTTAGAAAAG
The DNA here is from genome assembly GCA_035772735.1 of Datura wrightii. NCBI lineage: Eukaryota > Viridiplantae > Streptophyta > Magnoliopsida > Solanales > Solanaceae > Datura > Datura wrightii. Next base: position 198,730,879 of record JASDFA010000018.1, on the reverse strand, counting down.
AGTAGAGCCTTCTTCATCTAATCTGTCATACTAATAATCGCAGTAGTATGTATTATGTGTAGTATTTTGTTCTTAGATTTTTTATTACCTTTTATTTTATTTTTTTTGCTTTAATTAATGTTTGACATGCTTTATTTCACCTGCTTCTTTCTTTTCTGGATTGCCTTTATTTGTTTATCCCTGAGTCGAGTGTTTATTGAAAATAACTTTTTTGCCTTTGAGGTAGGAGTAAGGTATGTGTACACCCCATCTTCCCCAGATTTTAATTTTTTTAGGAACTATACTGGATATATTATTATTGTTGTATTTATAAAAAAAATAATCAAACATAACTTAATTCTTTTCCATAAATTTCAAATAATATGAAAAATATTTATTTAAAATCTATTGCCAAACACCTACTCTGTTTAACATCCCATTATAATTTTTGTTGATAAAAAAAAGTCTAATATATATCTTTACGTATGATTCATTATATTAGTCAAATTAAACACAAATTATAACTTTTTTAAAAAATAAATAATTTCTCAATATTATTTTTAAGGAGAGGTTAAAATTTATCTATGAATGTATGAAATATTTAAATTTAAATATTCGATCATTAGCAGATTGATTCAGTTATATATAATGTTATTCCCTTATTCACTAATGGTTGAAGTTTATAACACATGAGATATTTTTCAATCATGAATTAATTAATAGTGTATTTTTAGTTCCTTAATCAATATTAATAAAATGCCGTGATTGCTTATGTTTAATTTACTTTCATTTGAATATAAATTAAAGCAAGTGACGTTTATTTAATACATATTTTCCAACACATAATTTATATACCAATCCTCAGACAATGGAAAACAAACAAATTTGCACTTAAACTATGATCAAGATATCAAAATTAAACAAATAAAAGTGTCCAAGGCGTCATTTATTTTCGTTAAGATTAAGACGTCTGAATCTGAACACATATTTGAATGATTAATATGTTGTTTTTAGATTTGAACACTGAATGATTAGGACTGTTTGTTTTTCAACATATGAATGTGCATACTTTATTTATTTGTAGATAGATAAAATACGATTCAACTAAACAAATAATTAAATATTAAAAATTAATTTAATAAAATAAATTTATTATATAATAAAAATAAAATATTTATGTTTACTATTGATGGTGGTGGTAATAGTTGGTGTTAGTAGATACTAATGATGGTGGTGATAGTTGTGATGATGGAGGTGGTTGGTGTTGCAATGATTGATGCAATGGTGACGGTTGGTGGTGGTGGTGGCTGAAGAAAGTGTGGTTGTATAGCTGGTGGCAATGCTAGTTGTGATGGTGGAGGTGATTGGTAGTAGGAATTGACCGCAATGGTGACAGCGATTGATAGGCGCCGGTAGCGATGGTGGCGGCGATGAATATAATTATAATGATGGATGTGGTATATGTGATAACGATTGATAGTAGTGGTTAACAATAGCGGTGGTTGACAATGGTGGCAAAGGTGATTGGTGTGGTGGCTAGTGGTTGGTGACGGTAACGATGGTGGTGGTTGTGATGACATAGGTGATTAGTGGTGATGATTGGTGGATTTGGATATGGTGGTAGTGAAAATTATCCACACAAACATATCTCTTAATAATATTAAGACTCTGTTCCAGATCTTAATGATTAAGATCTAGTCAGACCAAATAAGTGTTGAAATCTTAATAAAAACAAATGTACTAAATGGTCTAAGGTCTGAACCATTAATATTCAAACCTTCATTGAGTGCAAACAAATGAGGCATAAGTCTTGTAATATTTTACTCTTGTACTTATTCACGTTGGTATCTACACACTCTACAAGAAATAATAATTAATATGAATATTTTATTATATATTTATATTAATTGATGTTTATTCTTAGATTATGCGAAATCACTTGAGAAATAAATAATTAAATGTTGAAAGTAAAATATTTATTTTTTTGATATGTTAAAGTGATAAATAAAAATAAAAAAATATATTTATTACAGTGAAGGAGTTAAAAAAAAAGTTAGTAGTCAAAAAGTTGAAAAGGAAAAAGAAAAAAAAACTTTGTCGTAACATTATTGAAAAGCTTTTTTTCCCCTTCTACTTCCGTAAGGTTCTAAATTAGTTATCGTTTATGTATATACGCATTCCGAAAAATGATTGCATTTTCAGTTAAGAATCGGGTCAATAATTAAACCCGGTTAAACCAATTATCATATCCCCAATATTCTCAATCAATCTCACGCTTTTGCCCCAATTCATTTTCTCTGATCACAATTCTCTCGTATTATAATCTTAAATTCCGCCATGAGCGAACCTCGAAAACACCAGGTTCTTCTATATATACATATACATATACATAATCATCATCACCATTATTGCTGTTGTTGTTATCGGCGAATTTGATCAAATTGATCGTTTTTTTTGGGCATGATTTTGAATGCGAGTTTGTGGATTTGGTTGAATTTTTGTTATCGGTTTTGATCAGGTTTCGTTGCGAGGTGCAAGTGCGAAGGAGATTTCGAGGGATGTGCTTTTGGAAAAGATTTCGCAAGAGAGAGCTTTGAGGAATTTTACTCGGCGAGCTACTGCTGCCGCGCGCTTAATTCAGGTAAGTGATTCGGGGTTTATTAACTTAAAAGTGAGAAGATTTTATTATTTTGTTTGTTTACATGAGTTATGATCGGTATACACTGTTTGATTTGATTGTGAAATATGACTTCATTTCACCATGCTGTATGTTGAATGTGTTATTTTTGTAGAAATTTCCCGTGCTTGTAAAGTGTTAACTACATGTTTGAAAATTTGGAGATGATCATATAATTATGTGCTAAACTTAGTTTTTTTTGGGTAAATAAGTTAACTTTATTAATCACCATTGGAATCTGTACATAACCATAGCTTAGCTACAACCCAGCTAGAGGTCAAAAAAGATCACACTAAGGGGACCAACTCTGCATAAAGAGAGAAACTGAAACTGACTGAGAAAGTAGGCACATCTCCTAGGGAAGGTTTCCAACCATAGCTTGGCTACAACAGCTAGAGGTCAGAAAAGATCACTCTAAGGGGACCAACTTTGCACAAACAAAGAAACTAACTGAGTAAGTAGGCACACCTCCTAGGGAGGGTTTCCTTACTTCATCAATGAGGCAGGGGGATATTAATAACCAAATAAGACAGCTGTTAAGCTAATAAGCTAGAAGGACACATTTGAATTAGTCTTTAAATCCCAGCAGATGCCGTTATGTTGCATGTATATACAAATTCTTTAGCTAGATCTTCCAATGGTCTCCTCTTTTTTTGTTCCCTGCTATGTAGGCTGGTCTCTTTAGCCATTTAAGGAGCCTATTCCATAGTGTTCTTGCAAACACACAATTAACAAAGAGGTGGTGTCTTGTTTCCAAAAATGCATGACAGAACACACATCCAGGATCAATATTCACTCCCAAATAATCATCCTGTCATTGGTAAGCAACTTGGCTTGCTGATGAAGCCACATTGTAAATGCTGGTGCCCTGACTGAATTATCAAGCATCTGTGAATAGTCTATAGAGGTATACACTACATCCTTCCCAGACCCCACTTGTAGGACTATACTGGATATGTTGTTGTTGTGTACTCTTACCTTCCAGTATAAATTGCTGCATATGTATCCTTATTTCCTTAGCACCAATAATTTTCTCAGCATCCAACTTGCCTGCTTTGGTGTATCAATATGATCCAGCTGTAGCCCCTTTATATAGTACATGTGTACCCATATGATCCACATTTTGTCCTGTTTATGGGCTAGGTCCCAATAGGTTTTAGCAATTGCAACGTTGTTCTACAAGTGGAGATTGACAAGGAAGTCCACCAACACGTTTAGGAGCAGACATTTTGTCCCATGCAACTAGAGCCCTTCTAGTGATACAATAGGTTCCAAACCGTACATAGCTTCTGCAGTGACCATCTATAGCCTTCATTACTTTAGCAGGTATTTGAAATAGTTCAGTCCAATATGCTTGGATACCAAATAGCAGAGTTTGTACTAATTGTACTCTCTCCGCATTGGACAACTGTTTGTCTGTCCAAGAGGAGATCCTAGCAACCAAATTTTCAATAAGTGGTTACCATTGCATAATCGATAGCTTCTTAGCGGATAGAGGGATCACAAGGTATTGAAAGGCAATTCACCCTGACCTAAAATCAGTTGTTGGAGAATCTGCTCTCTGTTAGGTTGAGTTAATCCACCGAACTTCGTGGCTTGCCATTATCAAAATAGTTACTCTTTTTTTTTTTTTTTTGAAATTTAATTTTTTATTTATTTTTATAATACAGCTTCCCTTTGAATTAATAACAAGCAAAGGAGTTATTATGCCCTAATTTTGATTTGTCTTGTTTGTTTATCCTTTTTGTGAAGTCACTTATGAAAGAAAAGAAAAGGAAAAAGGAAAAGGTTCATTTTGATGAGGTCTATATTTTTCCCTAAATGGTTAATGTACCTCAGCATTAATAAAAATCAAATGCAGATAATTGGGGGTTGAAAACTTGACAAATCCAAGTCAATAATTGGGAGAAGGAGGCACGGCTAGTTAATTTTATTTGTTGGCAATCTTTTTGGTTTTAGCATTTAATATGTATTTAGCTATTTGGATGGAGTTCAAAAGTAAAATTAAATCTTTCATAAAATATGCTATCACAAAGGACTAGAAATAACAAATAGTATACTGGGAACTTGTAATCCCTTTCTAATTGTAAACATGATAAAAAAACTGTGGCTCTGTGTTTTGAAGGTTTATCATTTGTTGATATGCATACACATTGCAAATTTTTATTTCTTGAGTTCACTTTTGTGTAATACGGCAGAACTGGTGTTGTGCTTTCTTTCATTATGATCCTTTTTTTTTTTTGAAGTTCCCGTTATAAACCAGTGACATGTTGAAAGCCTTATAAGAAAATATTTATGATCTTATCTTCAAGTGTGATTGCCAACTATGAGTTTAGCTGCTTAAAATTGTGCAGAGAGCTTGGCAGCGTTATAATGTTAAAAAATGTATAGCCCTGGAGCTTCAGCAGCAGTGGGAATCATTGATAAATAATCATGTTTCTCCTCTAAAGCAATTGTCTATTTCCAGCCAAGTCCTGAGGCCTTTTCTTTTCTTTACTACATTCTTGTTGGCGCGATATCCAAGAATTCAACCCAGAGAAAAACATTGCATCAGGTGTTGCTTTGGAGTTATCCTGGAGAGCATAAACTCAACCAGTATGCTATTCTTATATATTTCAAGCCTTTAAGTTTCTACACAAATTTTATAGTCATGATCGTCTTACTGTTATAATTGTGTTTTGCAAGTCTTGGCAAGAAAACTATCCCATGTCTCGACATCTCTTCTACATTTTATGAATTCATACATAATACAGCATACATTGACTTTCTCTATATAATTCTTTCTTTGATAGATCCCAATGAGAATTTTTGCTCAATGGCTACTGGAACCGTGGAAGAGAGAAAAGTTTGGAATTATCAAGCAAAGAAGTTGATTACCATTTGCTTGTTTATTTTAACAGAATATGATAATTCTTGTCACAAGAGTAGTGATATTTTACTTCCATCATTGGCAATGCGCTTGGCAGTAATTCTGACTGATGTGAAAGGTTGGAAGTGCATTACCAATACCAATGTACAGGGTGCATTAATGTCAGTTAAGGATTTAGTTCAGTTCATGGGAAGTATTAGAAGCGGACTATACATTTCTGTAAGAAGGTACATTTGTAAACTTGAGGCTCCTAGTTCCTTTCAGGCGACTTTGTCTTCTCAGACAGATGAACAGTTATTGATAACTGCAAGTGCAATTACTTTAGCACTACGGCCATTTCATGTTGCGAACTTAGTTGCAGATAATAAAAATGATTTTCTAGAAGTGCAGAGTGCTGCTGAGCAATACTGTATTTATCTACTCACAATACCTTGGTTTGCTCAACGGTTACCAGTGGTGTTGATTCCGCCTTTGAAACACAAGTCTGTGTTAACATCTTGCTTGAGGATCCTATTGGTAAGTTTGGCATAGCAAAGGGAATAATTTACTGTTTCATTGTTGCAACCAACTGTGAGTGTATATGCCTGTACTTACATTATTTAGGTTAATATGTATCTACGGGGCGATATTGTTATCAGCTTTGGGCTAGAAATCTACCAGACAACCACAAGAATAAGTTGATTAGATCCACATCATTGTAAACATATGGAAATACTCTTTCCTGAACAAACAATGCCAAGGGTGAGGTTTTATTTGTCTTCCTTGGCCTTTGGATTTTTTTTTTTTTTTGGGAATTTTGGGATAGTACTTGGCTCCGTTTGCAACTTATACACTAAACTATGAGGTGTTTGTATTACCCCCTTGAACTTCCTTTTTTTTTTTAACGTTCTAACCAGGTGGATTTTTTAAAGACATGGCATCTTTTAAGAATTAAATATTTTTTTCTTTTTAAACTTGTGGCATTTTACTGATAAATTGTTTCTTTAACTCAAGCAGTTCTTGGAATCCATTTTCCACATCAGATTTGTGAAAAGCTTGGATGCGGTTATATTTCATTTGGATCAGCTCCAACATTCTAATAAAATAAAAGTAAATAAATAAATTAGAGAAGTAAACAAGAAAAAGCAAGAAAAAGTTACACAGTTGGAACAAATCAGTGTTACCATGGGACTTTTGCTTGTTGGAAAACAAAAAGTTAATGTAGCTTCTTTTTATTATATTTCTTTGCACTCGTGCGCGGCGTAAGCGTTGAAACCACTCTATCCAATTGGCACTTTAAGGTGTTAATAGATAGGTAAAAAGGAAGTTCAGTGGGTAATATAAACACTGCATAGCTTAGGTGTGCAAGTTGCAAATGTAGCCAAATTTAGAGAAGTTTTTATGTATTATTCCTTGAATTTATGATGGTTCACATTATCAGCTTTATGATTTTCTAAGTTTCTTGTGGTGAGTGATTGCATGATTTTGTACAATTTCCTCCACCTCCCCCTCCCTCCCGCACACACACACACACACAAAAAAAAAAAAAAAAAAAAAAAAAAAAAACGCATTACCATATGCTTGTCAAATAGATATTTTAGGTCTCAACTGATTTGGTTCTATTGACAAGGGTGATCTATGGGAGCATGCATTTGAAGCTTGATATGGAATGCATTGACAAATGACAATGGTGCAATGAAGTAGCTTCCTATGGAGTTGCAATCTTGAAGCAAATCAGAAATGTGTGGTTAGGAATTTAAAGAGATAGTGAGATTATAGGTGGAAAATGGCTGAAGAACGAGGCTGTGGCGTGGATGAATAGCTAGAAAATGAGAGTCCAATTTGCAAATCTTCACTATCTTGTCTATGACAAGGAATGTACTTTTAAAGAGGATTTGAAAGGAACTAGAATTCAATATTCTATCAGAAGAAATGTTCAAGACAAAAAAGTGGATAGTATTAGTTTTGTGCTCGTAAAGTTAGAGGGAGTGGTGCCAGTGGACTATTAGCCTGACTCCTTCAATGGTTTATCAAGTTGAGTTTTTTTCAGTAAAATTATGCTATGACTAGCTGCTAAAGAAAGATTCCGGAGAGCTATCACTGTCCATGGAAGATGATTTGGAGGCTCAGAGCACCTCCTTAGGTGGATTCTTTTGGATGTGTAGCACACAAGTAACGCTTAACACCTAATAACCTACTAAAAAGGGTTTCCACTTATGCAGCAGATGCTATCCATCCTATCATCTGCTGCATAAGTGGAACCCCTCTTCAGTTGGTTATCACGTGCTAAGCATGCTTCTTGCCGTGCTATCCACCCAATACAGGATTCCACTTATGCAGCAGATGTTACTACTGCAAAAAAAATTCTGAATTAGTAAACACATTCTTGCACGGTAAATATATATGACAGGCATCGTGCATGTTAGTAAACTTATTTTGGGGGATTATGGGCGACGTTTGACAATCTATAAGCTGCAGTTAACCGTTGCCAGAGACAAAGGATAAATAATAGCCAAAGCAATACATGGATAGCTATTCCTTACTGTCAATTTGGACCATTTGGATGGAAAGGAACCATAGATATTTTGATAAAGCCTTATCTTGTCTTTTGTTCTGCTTAGATGCTTGCACATCATGTTTTTGTGGTGTAGCAGAAATGTTGTATATGATTTTGATATTGTACTGAAAGTTATAGGCCCCTTGCATATATTTGTTACTTTTGTTCTTAAAAAAAGTTATAGACCCCTTACATACTTAAAGGAGTGAATTGCAAATAATTTTGAACGCTCTTGCAATCCTTGAAGCTGTCGTTTGTTAAGAAAGTATTGTTTTATAGATAAAAGCTGGACATTTGACTGTAATTTCCCTTAAATTGCTGAGGCAGCCTGCATTAACACATACCAATTTCATTTTGGTGATCATCTCTATATCTACAATTAGTTTGTGCAGATTACTATATTGATACCTTTACAGAGTTGAATTAGCATCGGTAGTTTGCGTTATTTCTAATGCAGTTATTGATATTAGAATGCGAAGGGACTGATCAAACTGTGACAGATGATGGCAGATGTCAAAGGCGCAAATTCCAAAGGATATGTCAGATATGGATCAAATGACACACTCTTCTCACAACAGGGTGATGCCACCAGTTGGTTGGGCTCTTGGAAATTTTATATACCTTGCTGCCGGCAGTGAAAGCAATATCTTAGATTCTGGAAAGTTAGTGTCTGGTTTAGACCGTCAATCCTATGTCCGTGTAGTGATTACACTGGCGGAGAAATTATTGGCTCAGATTGAAAGGGTTGGATGGGTGAGAAAGGAGAACCAAGAAGTTCAAGGTGACGGAAATTCTGTTGAAGCCGAGACAACTTTTGGATCCTTGAAGACGTCGTATATGGGCCTCTTTAAGCCTGTTTGCCTGCAGAGGCATCTGATGGAACTTTTAGTGTTGGAGAAAGATGGTCTCATTCAGAGAGCTGAAAGTCTACCCTCATGCGAAGCAGAATCTTCTGGGAGCTGTGAATTGCTTGATGTTGCTTACTACTATTCATGGATGCTCAGAATATTTTCTATTTTGAATCCAGTGCTAGGGGCAATGCCAGTGCTCAACATGCTATCTTTTACTCCTGGGTTTCTTTCTAACCTGTGGGGAACCCTCGATGAATCACTTTTTCCAGGAAAGAACCTTGTCAGTAAGGACAAATATTTGGATGAAAGTACAATTTCTGAAAACAAGATTCTTGAAATTTCTGAGAGAAAGCAAAAACATTCTTCTAAAGATATAGGCAGCAAATGGGCTAGCGTATTTCAAAAGATAACTGGGAAATCACAAACTGAGTTCAAAAGTGTGGATCCAGTTGATGGAAAATCAAATACAGTGCACATTGACGAGCGTTATTCTGATATATGGGACATTGAACTGCTAAGGCAGGGTCCTGATGGCATATCAAAGGATTTGTCTTGTCTATTACATCTGTTTTGCGCTTGTTATTCACACCTGTTGTTAGTACTTGATGACCTGGAGTTTTATGAGAAACAGGTCAGATTTCTTTATAACTCAAATATATCATGCAATATTTGATTTTCCAATGTCATTAGAATGATTTTAATATGTCCTAAAAGTAAGAGTTATGTGTGTAGGTCCCCTTTACATTGGAGCAGCAGCAGAAAATTGTGTCGGTGCTGAATACATTGGTTTATAATACAATGTCACACAGTATTGGTCCTAAAAGCAGACCTCTGAGGGATTCTGCTATCAAATGTCTCCATTTATTGTATGAAAGGGATTGCAGGCACCAATTTTGCCCTCCTACTTTATGGCTTTCACCAGGAAGGAATAATCGGCCGCCCATTGCTGTAGCTGCTAGGACTCATGAAGTTTTATCAGCTACTTCAAACAGTGATGATGCCTCAACCTCTCTGAGCATGGGCTCCATCATTACGGTTATCCCACATATATTCCCATTTGAAGAAAGGTAGTTTTGACATGAAAAACTCATCATAAACTGTAGTATTCATCATTGATTTACCTTTAAGTTTATTCTGACAGTTTTTAATGTCTATAGTTAATCCAAATGCTCTTTTCCCGTGCTTGACATTGGCAGATCCTGGATTTTGTTTGTGATTCTCTGTGTCTTTCGTCTTTTGTTGTCGGGCGAATTAGTTAAGATTCTTATCTGTTTGTTCATATATTTGTTTTAGTCTTGCTCGTCCACATTAAGATATATGGGTACCCCCTGTCCCAATTTAGGTGCTGCTGTTTCACTTGGCACGGAGTTTAAAAAAGAATGCAGGACTTCTGAAACTTGTGGACTAACACAAGCCTCAACATTTGAACGTCATCATCATGTGCTTAAGATACCTTCTTTAAGCCCCTGCTGGGGTGAGGAAGTTAATGACACCAGCACCCAAATTTGATTTGGGACAGTAGTATTTTCAACACCGACTGTTATCGCCTCTAGCATCCTGAAGTATAAAATTCCTATCATGAAATACGGCAGTTTATTCTTCAGTCTTTTGGTTGGGTTTTTGGGGTCTGGCCCTTTGTCTACAATAAAATACATTAACCTCCTTTTTGTGTCACCAATAAGAAACTTTATGGACTTATGCTCCATCTTTTTAATATTTGAATAACGCAAATACATATGCAACATGGTTGTGTGAATTTTCTGAGTATTTCCATAATAACTAGGAATTGTACTTATATATTGGTCCACGGTATATGATGATGTTGCATGTTGTGGCTCAAACCACTGAGGTCAGTCTCATAGGTCCAATGTGATCGTGAAAAGAGTAATTTTCTTTTGGTTTCTTGATAAAGAGATGTTGCTATGTCGACTTACATGAATTCAAATGTGTAGTTCTTGCATCAGGGGTATCATTTGGAATTACACATGCACAACTGTTTCTTGCTTTTTAAATCAAAGGGTGCCAGTTGTTTTCTTCTGGTCTAGCAGTGATCTCATCATTTCTGGTCCTTGGCAGGGTTGAGATGTTCAGAGAATTCATCAACATGGATAAAGTATCAAGAAAAATGGCTGGTGAAGTTGTTGGACCTGGGGCACGTTCTGTCGAGATAGTAATTCGTCGTGGTCATATTGTTGAAGATGGATTTCAGCAACTAAATAATTTGGGATCAAGGTTAAAGTCCAGCATCCATGTCTCTTTTGTGAATGAGTCTGGTCTTCCAGAGGCTGGTCTGGACTATGGTGGGTTATCCAAGGAATTCTTGACAGAAATAGCCAAAGCAGCATTCTCACCCGAGTGAGTTGCCTGTGCTTATGTAGTTATCAAGTTAGCCATCTCATGTTTTGCTCTCTGAAATGACTGGAGGTCTTTGTAATTGGTTCTATTTTGTAAGGTACGGGCTGTTCACACAGACCTTGACTTCAGATAGACATCTAATTCCTAATACAGCTGCAAGATTTTTGGACAATGGAATTCAGATGATCGAGTTTCTGGGGAGAATCGTTGGCAAAGCACTCTATGAAGGAATATTGCTAGATTATTCCTTTTCACATGTTTTTGTCCAAAAGCTGTTGGGCCGCTATAGCTTTCTTGATGAATTATCTACACTTGATCCTGAGCTATACAGGAATCTTATGTATGTTAAGGTAAATGCTTCTAACCAATTCCAGAAAGTTCATTGATAAGACTACAGATGATATCTAGTAAAAGACAAGCAGAAGTGCAGAGCTAATTACTCCTTGTGATGATCACTTTGATGTGCTCTAGAATAGCTGTTGAAAGGGTAGGAAACTCAATCTATCCAAAATCAACATTGATAGAAGAACAAATGTTTCTATTTGCATTTAACAGAATGTTCTAAAAACTGTTTAAGCACTTTATCACTGTTAAAAACAACAACTCTTTAAGCACTTTATCTCTACTATATTTAAGCAAATCCACAAAGAAGTTTATACTAATCTATGTTTCTATCTAGACCACTTCTTGCCTAAACAGCCTCTTGTTCTGGAATATTGCTTGTGAAAGAAAAAAAATACAAATGTAAATCATCTATAGAATTCGTAGGGATTTAGTTCCTTTGTATGCTGAAAAGTGGCGTGATTGGTCATTGAGGAGATTTAGCTAAGTTGACTTCAACACTCATTTCCAATTATTTTGTCTTTAAGTGTCTTTTCAGCCTTTAAAAGGCTCTTCTTCCTTTCTCTTAAGTTCTCAATTCAAAGCACCTAGAGATTTTGGAGGTTGAGTTTCATCATCACTGGTCAGGAAATATTTTCATGTGTTTGGCTGAAGAAAAAGAATAACCCCGCATGTGATGGAACGTGTTGGGAACCTAAACTAATTAAATAAATGTGCCCACTTTTGTAATTTTCTAAACCGTTTAGACTTAAGCTGATACCATACTGAATTATTGATGAAGAAATAGCATAGAAAAAAATGTTTTTACCAGAGGCTTGATGGTAAGGTCCTGAGTTAATGTCTTAAAGTCAGAGTGGAGGATTGGGAAACACAAGAAATATGATTACTGATTTAAATGGAAAATTATAATTGTGGAGACGGCTGTTAAGGGTTTGAAACTGAAGGAATATAGTGTAATTTTCTATGTAAGCTGTCAATTATTCGAATAAGTGAATTCCATGTTTTTAAGATTTGTCTAAAGATGTCGCCAGAAAAATTGCAAACATGTTCTGGTTATCAGAAAATTTCAACAGTTGCTTAAAATAGTGGCCGAAATAATGGGTGGAAAGAGATGACACTGTGAGGCTCGTAACCGGAAAGAGGAGTGGTGTTTTCCAGAACACTCGCTGAAGACGGCATTGGAATTTAAGATGTATGGTGCTACTGGAACTATGGGGGGGAAGTAAGATGACTGCAGTCATAGCTGAAGTTAGTTAGGTCTCTTATAAGACCATTACCAGTCAAAGAAGTTGTCTCTTCTAAGATCTTAAAGGCTCAGATACTATATGTAAATTGAGGATAAAAATGTGTTGGTGACTTGATTAATATGGAATATAGACACACCTATTTGTAAGTATACTAGTGATAATTCTCTAATGAGGACAGTAACGTCACCATTCTCAAAAACAAAAAAAAATTATCTAATGAGGACAGTAACAAAGATCCCATCCAACACAACCAACTGATCTACAACCCCAGACCTCTATATTCATATCCATATCCAATTTTAACGGAACTATGCATAAGACTTATATTTGTTTCGGTCCATGCAGCACTATGATGGTGATGTCAAGGACCTCGCATTGGATTTTACAGTTACTGAAGAATCATTGGGGAAACACATTGTTATTGAGCTTAAACCTGGGGGCAAGGATATTTCTGTAACAAAAGAGAACATGTTGCAATATGTTCACGCAATGGCAGATTTTAAACTAAATCGGCAGGTACCGATACTTGTGCTCCTACATTGAGATCACCATTTTGCTGGTATTAGTGACTTATTGTTTCCAGCACTTAATTGCAGATACTTCCTTTCTCAAATGCATTTTATAGAGGATTGACGGACCTTATATCCCCTTCCTGGTTAAAGTTGTTTAATGCAAGTGAATTTAATCAGGTAATTCCTTTGTGCATATCGTAGCAGGAGTTCGTTTTTTAGTTTTAGTAACTTTGTGTACAATTTTCTTGTCCTATTGTTCACCCCTTCCACATATACTGTAGCAGGTTATGGCCTGACTTTTCATGTTAAGCTAGACCTAGGAGGTGGTTAGGAGATCAAAACGTATGTTACATGGACTCTTCATTTGGCTTAATTTAATCATATCAAACAGGTCTGATATGGATATGAGTTCGGATCCTTCAAAATACAAATAGAACTTGCTAAATGGACTCCACCTGTAAGGAATAGTTCTGCAGTTGTATTGGATGCATAACCATGTCTCTGCTAATTTAACATAGATTTTGATTGCATACCCTGTGATTTTATTGTTTCTAGCAAAATGGAGGCGGATGCCTCTCTAGTTCAACTTGCTTTATCTTATCTGGTTGACCGGTTCTCCACATTTCTTTAGAATTAAGTTAAATGTGACATGACATGCAAACAATAGAAAGGCAAAAAGAAACAACATAGAGTGCGTATGCTTTAATGAGGTGTGAGAATAAGTTGAAAGCTGCATGAGTGACAAAGACTTCTCTTTGCTGGACTGCATGCTTTCATTTTAGCTAATCCAAGTTTTATCCAGTTGCTTTCAGGGGGAAACCATGATATTGACATTGATGATTTAAGGAAAAATACACGATATACTGGAGGTTACACGGAAGGGAGTCGGACAGTTAAACTCTTTTGGGAGGTATACATGAATTTTCCCTCTCCTTCTCTTTTATCTTTTCATGTTAAGAAACTTCAAATGTGATATCCATCATTGTCTGCTTGAACTGTCTCAAACAAACATCTCTCAACATTAAGGAACTTGGTGTAAGCAGAGATCTTTTATTGTTTTGTGTTATCTAGCCATATGGATGTGGTGGCTAGTGTTAAAGAGGGACAATAAACCACTGAAGTCAATTAAACATTTGTAACTAATTGTTCTTTTGGTTTAGGTATTTGCGAGTTTTGAACCAAAAGAAAGGTGTTTGCTGCTTAAGTTTGTGACAAGTTGTTCGCGAGCTCCTTTGCTTGGATTCAAATATCTGCAGCCAACCTTCACCATTCACAAGGTATGCACTTTCTCTCCGCCTCCGCCCAAATCCCGAAACCGCTCAACCCACATGAAGATGATAAACAGATAAGAAGGCTTTTTTATTACCTGATTTTGTGCACTAAAAGGTTTAAAAATGAGCACCATCTTTTTTTCCCCGGATGGAGGGTAAAGTGGTAGGTGATACAGAGGAGTTCCCCACAAGAGTGGGATTACACCAGGGATTGGCATTGAGTCCCTACTTGTTTTCCCTAGCTGTGGACGAGCTAAGCAACACAATACAAGAGGAGGTCCCATGAGCTATTTGCTGATGATATTGTTGACGAAACTAGCGAAGGTGTCAACAAAAGTTTGAACTATGGAGAAGCTCTTGTTTCCGGATAAGTAGAAGTAAGTCTGAATACATGCATTGCAGGTTTAGTCAGCACGTGAGGAGAGAAGTTGAGGTGAGACTAGATGGGGATTGCAGTGGCAAAATGCAAGCAATTTAGATATCTAGGCTCATTGTTTCAAGAGAATGGAATGATAGATGAAGATGTTATTCATAGGATTAAAGCTGGATGGTTGAAAAGTTACCAATTTAAAAAAAAATGGACGGTTGAAATGGAGAAGTTTGCTGGGGTGTTACGTGATAGAAGGATACCTTCCAAAGTGAAAGGTAAGTTCTATAGAACAACTATAAGACCGGCTATGTTATATGGTAGTGAATGTTGGGCTGCTAAAGTCCAACATATCCACGAGATGAGTGTTGCGGAGATGCTGATGCTAAAATGGATGCGCGGTCATACCAAATTAAATAAGATTAGAAATGACCACATTCACCAGAAGGTGCAAGTACCATACATTGAGGAGAAACGCTAGGTCGCTTGAGATGGTTTGGACATGATCTGCGTCGACCTATAATGCACCGTTCCGCAGATGTGGAACTATGGGAAGAAGGTGTTAAAAGGGGACGGGTAGACCTGAAATTACATGGAAGGAAGTGGTCTCAGAAGACCTGCAATTGCTTGGTATCAATATAGACTTTACTAAAAATAGGGCACAAATGGAAGAAAAAGATCCGTATAGGTGATAGCCACTAGGTCAGGATACGTTTTAGACTCTTATGACACTAGGTGTTAAAAAGGGATGGGGTAGACCTAAAATTACATGGAAGGAAGTGGTCTCAAAAGACCTGCAATTGCTTGGTGTCAATATAGACTTAGCTTAAAATAGGGCAGAAATGGAAGAAAAAGATCCATATAGGTGATAGCCACTAGGTCAGGATAGGTTTTAGTATTATTATTATTAGTATTAGTATTATTTATATATATTTTTAACGTAACTTTTACTTTTTATTGAGGATGATATGATATGAGCTTAAATGACGAAATGAGAATTCATATAGCTGACCCCAACTTATTTGGGATTGAGGCATAGTTGTAGTTGACTTGTTGCTGTGCATAAAGTGATTAATAGGCAATGCTAATTCAAAATGGTAAACTGCTGATGGTGAAAGTTATTGAGAGTTAAGCTGCCGAAAGAACCTGGAAATAGGAGGGCAAGGAAAGTTTCTATTGGTAGGTGAATTGATGTGAATCTGGCATCTCATTTATTGGTAGACTGGTTCCTGTGTTTCAATTTGGATGGAAAATGCAGGAAAGACGATATTTATTAGTTTTACATCTTTTAACAAATTTCTGCAAAACCCTGATAAAGAAAGAGGAATCTGGGTCCAAAAACCTGATCTAACCTTCTTCGTACAGAGAGATTGGAAATTTGTTTGGAACTGAACAGGATCCATGCCTCCTAATAGAGTTGGCATAACGTGTTAATGCTGGGATACAAACTTCCTCCTGTAAGCCACTGGCTGATAAAGAGAGTGTTGCAGAGGTACAAACTGTGGCTGATGTTCAAAGCTTTGGATAGTGCATCGTCGTATTTAGATGTCTGTAGGAGTTGAGATACATTCAGTATTTCTGTATCTTGTGCTTTATGGACGTTGAAAGGAGGCGGTCTTGAGTTTGGTTAAAGTGGTTATAGACAGTAGACAGTACAACAACAACAACATACCCAGTGAAAATCTCACAAAGTGGGGTTTGGGGAGGGTAGAGTATACGTAGATTTTATCCTCACCTCTTGGAGGTAAGAAGAAGTGGGAATAGAAAAATGCCAATAAATGAATGTACTTTCCCTGATGGATTCAATCTATCATTTCCATGTTACTCTGTTTGCTTCAATGGTTTGAGGAAAGTAATGCAGAGAAAACTCTTGTAGATTGTCCCGCTCTAATAAGAACAAACTAAAACTAATCAGAAACCTTCCCTAACAAGAAACCAAATTTTATCAAATAAACAAATTATAAAAGGAAACAAGTGCTTCACTCGATATGGCCACATTATGTGTCATGCTGTTTTCTTTAAGTTAACAATTGTTAAAAATATTCTCTTTTTCTTTAAATTAATAACCAAATCAACTTAATTAACACATTTTCAGTAACTATGAAGAACATTTTCCAGTAACTTTCTGGCGGCATGGTGTACTTGTTCTTGTGTGTGAGTTTGCTAATGTAGCTCCTCATATATGCTCTTTATTGATTACGAGCTGTTCTTGCTTCACGTCTTCCCAGTAATCACTCAACACCAGCGTTGTTAAAATTCTTACTCTTCTGGCTACCTGATGTTTGTCGCACTTCCTTCTGACTTCCCTATGTTCTAAGGGCCTGTTTCAATCTTGCTCTTTTTCATTCTTATGGTGAAGAGAGAGAGGGGTGTGGGGGGGAGATGAACATGAAAACGAAGAAATACCAAAAAGTTATGAAAGAAATTGAAGGGGAAATTAGAGAAAATGCTCATACCAAAAATTTAAATGGAAAGTCTTGGTTAACAGTGGTTAATAGTAATGAAATTTCGTAAATATAGGTTTCTTGTGATTTGCCACTATTGGCGACATTCGGGGGACAGGATGTTGATCGACTCCCTTCAGCTTCTACTTGCTACAACACCCTCAAGGTACAGTTTTAAATTAAACTACGTTAAGTTTGAAGCATTGAATGGACCTAATCCAAATCATATTTTTCAACAACATGATCTCTTTGACTCGAACATATTGTAATAATATCTGTATTTTTCCTTCTGCCATCGACAGCTTCCAACATACAAACGTCAGAATACCTTGAGAGCAAAACTTCTATATGCTATCAATTCGAATGCTGGTTTCGAACTTTCATAGCTGTTGTGCAGGTAAAGTGGTTTTCTCTTTGTTTGTAAACACAAGTGCTACCAAAAGATCACCCCCTCTCCTTCCTCACCGCCAAAAGAAAGAAGATTCCAGAAGATTAAGTTTCTTTGCCTTTTTTAATGACTAAAATGGAATACTTAATAACTTACTTTAAATGAGTCTTCCTTCTTTTAATTCTGGATAGGAAATCAAGTAGAATATTTAGTGTTGATAGAGCTCATCTCATGGGATGACTCAAAGACTTACATGAAACTGTTCTTTCCGTTAACTTTCATGTGACAGTACATCAAATACCGAAAAACATATTCCCAAGCTGGGAAGGCTGTCAGACGTGCTGTACTTTACTGTAATTGCTTTCATATGAGATACACGTATGAACTAAGGCCGACTAAAGCCTCTTTCATGTTCAAAAGTAATAAACAATATCATACAAAGTAGACTGTTTCTGCAGCTTTGAGGCTTTATGAGATGAGGTCAAAACCCTGTTCCAACAGACTTTGAGCTAACTTCTCATTTGCCGATTCTGAGGGATGAAATCCATCCCAGAAGACATAATTTGTAGCATTGGAGCATGTTCCAATGGACCTGGCATTACAAAGGAATGATGTTTCTAGTATACCAGTCCCACAGCAAGCCTTTCTTGATTCAAAAAATCCTGGAAAAGAGGAATATTATCAGCAAAAATGTGATCAAGAAGGGGGACTTTCCTAATTCACCTTTTTGATTTTAGAGACAGTATCAGGAAACCCATTTTAGAAATTTACATTGCTTCCTAATATCAAGTTTCAAGGAATGAGACACAATATATATATATTTTAACAACAAAGTTCTGTACATATTTGTGCTTTGCAAAACTTTTGAAGGGTAAGCGAGTTTGAGAAAAAGGAAGGGAAAGGAGAAGGGAGAAATAGTTTCAGTGTGATTTTTCGGAAAAAATAAAAAATAGTCTCAGCATGTTACCACTTTCTGCAGGTTTTGTGATCAGATCCAAGAGAGGCTGATAGATGTTGAAGACTACGAGCTTGATGCCAGGAAGATCCCTTTTTAAATTTTGAGATGTCCTGTTGAGCTTCTTGTTGAAGGAGATTGCGTCTTTGTTCAGTCTTGCAACACACTTGTTGGTTCCTGCACCGAACAAAGTAATGGCGGCTGGCAAACAACCAGTTGGTGGCAGAGTTGTGACCCCAATCCTCCTTGCTCCCAGATCATAGAGATTCTGTCCATAGATTGCTGCTGATATTAACATGCGGATTGGCTTGTGTATAAGTTAACAATTTACACATAATATTTCTTAGTTTGTGATTTATAATTACAGTTTGATCTGATTTCTTGATGTGGCTCAGTATCAGGAGTAAAGATTGTGATAATGTCGACCTTATTTTTCAGGATTAGTCTACCTGGTGCTCAAGTTTATGTCATCCTTGTACATCCTGTAACAATCCCAATTTTCTGTAATATGACAAGTGCTTGTTATGATTCATGCATGGGCTAGCTTGCTCCTGTTTGTCAAATGAGAGTTGGAACTTAAATTCATTTTCCAGGGGTCTTACTATCACACCAAAATACTATGTAGTAAATTTTAGTCCAATGATCTTGAGTTAGGACATTATAATGGGTTAGTCCTAATTGCATTTTCACTTGATAATGCTCGTTATGCCTAGTAATACTGTGCATGTTGCCTGGATTTAACAATTAGTTTATGCTAACAGTTGAAGAAGCAGTAACAATTAGCACACAGAAGAGGAAGCTGGACCTGAACGAATGTAGAGTAAGATTTCATGAGGATATCTGAGAACTGATCAGGTGAGTAGACGCTGTTGAGTAGTGGATTTATATAGTAGTTTTGAACGAAATCACTGCTTCCTGCACTTATAAGATGTATTCCTCCTGAGAAAATGTTAGTAGCATTGGTCCTCCCCACCAGATTCACTACTTTCCTTTGCCACAACTTGTAATATTTTAGTTGGTGTGTCAACGTCAGAGCGCCCTGCAAAGACCATGACATTTCCAAGTTAGTCATCCTCAAAGAATCGACTGATTTGTATTCTCATACATTCAACTACTTACAAACAGTTTAGCAGTCCTTTCATAATAACCAGAAGCAGCAGAGGCAAAGTTGACACCAGTGAGAATTCTTTTCCCTCTAGCTTCTCGGCTCAGGTAAGCCGGTGGGTATGAAGTGAACCCAAGATATTCAGCTGTGGATGAAAACATGCATGTGTGAGAAACAATAAATGACATTTACTTTTTGCATAGACGATTCTTGAAATGTTTTAGACATTACCGGTGAAGTCTGTGGCCAGCTTTCCATTGCAGAACCTTCCGGTGGGTCTATGGGTAACAAAATCTCTTCCATAAGGTGGAAAATCTGCCTTGATAAGAGTGGTTAAGTTGTTATTGTTTCCAACATCAACTACAGAGTCGCCAAAGATGCACAATGCTGGAACCAAAGGGTCTCCATTAGATACAGAAAATACCATTGCCAGAAGAACAACACCTAAGTGACACCTTAACAAACCCATTGTTCTCTTCTCCTATAGTGAATCTCTTCTTTTTCTAATTGGTAGGAGAATTTAAGTACATTTCAATTTAAAGTTGAAGTGAAATGAGTGTTGGATAGAAAGTTGCTCATTTCCAGGTGAGGAGGCATGTTTTGCACCTCCTAAAGCTAGTGGTAAAAGTGAGATTATTGGGGCAAAGTTATATGTTTAGGTAAAGCTTTTGTATTTTTTTCCTTTTTAACTTTTTTCTATTTCTGTGAGCTCATTTAGGAGTATGGCTGTGCATGCTAGTAGCATTAGTACTAATCGTGTAGGTTCTTGCCCCTTGATTTCTGTCAATACCTATTGTCTTTGCTTCAGTCATCGCATTCTCTTTTTATGTGGCACTGTTCTTTTTTTATTGAATGCTATGTGATGATCTTCGTTATTATTTGCTATGTCTGTTTTGTGTGTATATGTTATCTTTAACATTGTTTTGTTATCAGTTACTTAAACCGGAGATCTTTCGAAAATTACTTCTCAAGATTGGCCTACATTCTATAGTCACCTAATGAGATTGCACTTATTATTATTGTCATTTGGGAGTACGACCAAATGTTTTATCTAAAAGCTTAACATACTTTACAGAAATGAAGCAAAATTAACGTGAACCACAGAATCGTTCCTCACGTATAATCTGCTTCTTCATATACAGAGATAAATTTTTTTACCTTTTACCTTATATATAAATAATAAGATCTAAACTATAGAATTTTAAAATAAGAATTCTGGCATGATATTTAATTTGTGTGGAAAAATGGTACAAGAAACGGAAGTAGATAAAAGTAGAGAATTTAATAAGGAGAATTTTAGTAGCTTGGCTGGTTCAATTTTCACTCTATTGGTAAGCGTTCGATTTTTCATCTTGTAATTTTTGTTCTATCTTGATTAATATTTTAAAAAAAAATAAAAAATTTAATAACTGGTATTAAAATTTCAAACTTAATCTTTTTTAATGCGAAAAATAACGGGTCAGCTTTACTCATGATACCTTTGTTAGTAGTATTATAACTATCGTAGGAAAATTCGTTATTGAGTCATTACAAAAAGGGAGTACCTCGGAAGCGATTAAAAAATAATTAATTTAGTCAAGTTATATAAGTGTATTAATAAACAGAGGTCCTTGACATATATACTGCACGTGAGCTATCAAAGTTTAAAATAAAGTTATATTTGTGTATTCTTTGATCGATCTTACCTTGAAAGAGTAATAAAAAACTTTTAATGTTGAGATAGATTTCGAAGAAAATTATAGATTTATGATGAATATATGCAGTGGAGTGTGAAAGAAAACCTAGAATATCTTTAATCGTGCTAAATAGGTTGTGTATAGAGGAAGACGCCGAGGGTTGCAACTTATTTTGACAATAAAAACAGTGATTTATCTTTTACTTATATATGACGTTGAACTAAATTAATCATTTTTTATAATAATAGTTAGGGTTGCGGGCATAAAAATCTAAAGATCGAAAAATTGAACCGAATCGAATTAATTCGATTTTTCGGTTCGTATTTCTTTCTTTTTTAAATTTCGATTTTCGGTTTTAAAATTTCGATTTTTCGGTTTAATCGAAATTTTACATATTTTTAAAAAAAATTATAACTTAATTTCAAAAAAATAAATATACTACACCCACCCAAATCTCAAAGTTCATTTAGAGGATTATTTATATAATTGATACAATTGCTTAAATTTTTTTTACAAATAACAAGTTTTATAATAGTTTTAGCATGTTAATAAAATTCTTACTATTATTAATATGCTTTGAAAGAAAAATGAAATATATAATATTTATTTAACAAGAAATTAGGGACCATAGATTATTAAAATCTTAAAAGACCCTTAACTTTTTATTGGTTTTGTTATAAGGATATTAAACATATGAGAAAATTTATTATCAAAAATTCAAATGTTATGTATGTACTACTAAATGTAAATCAATTGATCCCGCTATTTTCTTTATTTAAAAAGTTAAAATTAAGCTTAGTTGAATTAAACTTTAGAATTCAAACTTAAAATAATTTATTTTGAATTTAAAAAGACAAAACAACTCATTTTTAATTAAAAAAGTAGCTCATTTTGTAAGTTAAAAAATAGCCCATTAATTAGGCCCATAACCGAAAAAACAGAATTAGAAAAACCGAACCGAATTTGAAAAAAAACTGAACCGAACCGAATTAGTTTGGTTCGGTATTCGGTACACTACATGAAAAATTAAAAATCGAAAAAACCGAATCGAAATTTAAAAAAATCGAACGGAAAAACCGAATGCCCACTGGTATTAAGGACCATTTAGGTCATTTTTATATATTAAAGATCAAATGTAAACAAAGCCATACATTGAGGACCATTTTAATCATTTTCTCAAAGTTGGGGACAGTGGAATTGATTAAATTGCCATTAACTGAAATTACTGATAGGAAACCTAGCCGCCGCCGCCGCCGCCGCCGCCGATCTTTTACACGGCCGGAAGCCATTGCCGGTGAGAGAGTGTGTGACGTTCACGTGCCATTTGTTCCGTTTTCTTCCTCCTAGCATGGAAATAGAAGACGGTGGTTCCTCCTATAAAGCTAAAGAGAAGATTTTTCACACTTTTTCAGAGTTCATGACGAGGTCTATTCACAGCTCTAACTACCATGCTTTTGCTTCCTATTTTTATTTTTTTTAAAAACAAGTATTGTTAAAATATTTATTCCCTTTTCTGTGAATTATTCTATAAATCATTTGGCATATTGTATTAAAAGAACAGATTAACAGCAAAAAAAAAAAGAATTGCGACCTGAAGAAACCCAGTCGAAACTTATTCAATTAATGGCCTAATGGAAATTTCAGTAAAAAAAAAAAGATCTTTTCCTTGAGTACTGACTGAAGTGAGTTCAAATTTGACCTAATGGTTGGAATGGTGGTTAAATTTACTTTTTTTTTTAATTTTTTTTGGGGGGGGTTGGGGGTGGGGGGTGGCTAACATTGTTATCACGGCGTGGCGGAGGCAGGATTTGTAGCAGGGAGTTCATCCTCTACCACATATATATATATATAAAAAAAAATTGATCTTGCATATTCTGATGAACCCCCTGCCGCCCGCTGTCTCTGCCTTGAGTATCACTATGTCCACCAAGGTTTAGTCTGATATTAAGAATTCACCATGTGGACATGTAGTATTTGTGCTACTCAGATTTAAAAAAGGTGATGGTCAACAGTTCTGCCAAGTTTCTTTTGTCTACCCACTGATTCTCAAGCTATTACTTAGGTGGGTTTTCTCTATACTTCAGGATTACAAAATTTGATGAATTAGCGGAAGTCGGAAGTAGATTGCTAGTTGGATTTCAGCAAGGACTCGGTGAGTGTTGTAGCATCCATTTGAATGAATGTACTCCAAGAATAAAATTAATGCGTTGTATGCTCTATAGTGAATATAGCTATTTTGCCTGCTTTTGTCAGAGTATCTGCGACGCCAACCGATTGAAAAGAATTCTGAATTGGTCGAGCGCATTATTAGAGAGAATGAAACCAAGAGGCTTTCCTCCTACATAGAAGCTCGATGTCTGAATGCTCATGATAGTGTACAAAATATGTCCAAGTGTAAGTGTTTCATAAATCTTGAATCTATCTATAACCCTCACTCCAATATGCAAAAAAGAACAGTTGATGTGAAGGAGTTATATGAGGTAGTGCTTTTCAGAGTAAGTTTACCAGATGCTGTAGAGTTTTCTCTCTTGTAGAGATATTTGCATTGATACATATTGCATACCTGCTACTTATGCATTGATGATATTGTCATTTCTTTTTCGCTTCCAGAGTTTAGGTTGTATAATTCTGTTTCCCCTTATATCATTTCCATATAGTAGACTATTGAAACATCGTAGTACAGATCTGTCACATATCTATAAATTAACAAGAGGTGTGACAAATTGTCTTTATAATTTGATTTTTGTTGCTGTTACTGTCATCATTGACCTATGTACATCTAGTCCTGTTGAATTTCTCCTTTTTCTTTCCAATTCTTTTCTATAGAATTTTTCGGTGTTATTTCTCTTCATGACTTGGGTTCTCTTCTGCACAGAAGTACACACGTGCCACCTTGGACTTCAGGGTCACATAAGCAAAGGTATTCCCTGCGTGCTAAAACTAATATTTTTTCTATATCATCTTTACATGATTACTCTAGCTAGACTAGCAAGAAGTTTCATTATCAGAGTGTATCACGTTGAGAAGGCTCTTCATTAAATGAAGAATGAAGGCTTAGGCATGATTATAAAATAATGAAGGCTTGCCCATGATTCTGCTATATTTTGTTTACATCAGCATACAATTAAGGTTGAAATATTGGAAGACTTGAAGCTTGGCCATGAAAGAGACTTTCAGGTTCTTTACTGCATAGCTGAGCACACTCTTCCTGCGTTGAGTAGTCATGAAGTTTGGTATGATGAAGATCCGATCACTGGCTTTTATTTTTTGGGGAGGATTAGTGGCCAGTTGGTTGAAGCCGAAGGATGGAAGAAAGGGAAGAAGAAAGACGCGGGGTTCTGCGTTTTACAGCCAAATTTGAGTAGGGAAGAAGTAGCATTTTCAGGACATAGCTAGTTTAGGAAAAGTTTCTGTTATTTTTGCCTTTGTGGCTTTATTTTGCTAAATCTTCATCCGAGAATTTTCATGGGAAAAGTTGATCCCCATTGTTGATAGGTCGAAAGTCTGAATTGTATTTAGCTAACTAGCAAAGAAGTGATTGGAAAAGGCTCCTAATCCAACTAACCTTTCACCAACTTAATTATGGATACTGATGCACAGTTAATTATTGCCAGAGAAAATTTAAGTGAGATCCACAATGCCATCCATGTTTTGCGGATAAGTATGTTAAGGCGCCTTCTTCAGCACCACATACCCCATGCGTTGGCTCAGGTTAAGATTACATAGTAGGGATAAAAAAGGTTAATTCAACTTAAGAAATCAAATAGTCTCTTGATTTGGAACACATATGGTGCTAGGTATGGTTTCTGCATATTAGGATATGGTGCTACATATGTTTGATTTTACAGAACGTTGTACAAGAGTGTGACCACAGTTACATTACTTGTATATGCAAGATGTTTATCTGGGTTTTACTCGGAGCTTATTCGGCACTACTATTGGTTTGTTAATTTGGCATTACCCTGCATAGTATAATTTCATTTACAGTTTTTATGTTAAGTGAAACAGTTGCGTGATTTTCCAATTGGATTTGGAGTATAGATTATAAAGTGCTGATATTTAATTGCAGCAAAGGGTGTAGTTGATGAACTTGCAAGTCTTTTAAAGGATGCGGAAGTTGTAGTGCAATCGATGAATTGCAGTTTGGCTCAAATGGGGGAACTGAATGTTGACAATGGTGCAGATGCGTCGGAAACCTCTCATGATGAAGTAAGATCCTTTTTTCTTTGAACTCGTAATGTTCACTCAGAATTTTCAAATTTGAATTAATACAAACATGAGTCATTCCTGTGCGCTTATTTCTTAGAAAATATATCTAAATAAATCACGATCTTTAGGCAGACCTTGAGCCTATACATGTTTCCTTTATGACTGTTCACATTAACTGATCTTGAAAAATATGCCAATGTAGGCAGAAGTGCCATCTGCTGATCCTGTGGAACATGAAATCACTGATATTGCAATAATGATGGCAATAGTATACTCCATGGTAAAAAGCGACTACACAATGCAGGTAATTATCTTTTTCTGCTGTCCAAGATATCATTCATACATGACCAGTTGATCACAGACTTTAGCCAAGCGTAACGGTGTTAATCTTTTTCGCCTGTAACAGGAAAAGATTGTTTCTTCCCTTAACCTCAGTTCATCGTCTGGAGAATTGGAGAGCTACTCCAGCATGTGGTCGTTGCGCCCTTACATAGACGATGAAATCATACATAAAGCTTGGAAACTTGTCCACTAACTCTTTCTGTTGTTTTCTTATTGGTGAAAGATCATCAAATATCTTTATATATCATAAAACGGAAAGCTTTATTATAGCTCTCTTTCGGCGATACAAAAAGGACAGAAAGAGGACAAGTACCGGAAATCATAGGAGTTTTAGGGTTGAAGATGGTTATGATATTGTAGATTACTTCTAACTATTGGTTCAAGTAATGTGACTGTTGTGGCACTGACTCAATTGAATGTACACATTTACTTCTTTTTTTGGAATTTACATGGTGATTCTTTTTGCTTTCACTTTCAAACATCTTCTGCTAAGCAGAGTTATTCTTTCATAAATGATCGCTTTGAGTCAAGATTCCTATTATCTGTCGTTAATGGTGGAGAACTGAACCAAGAGTTCTCGTTCTTCATCCTCGATCAGATAACTGTTTGTTAGCCATGTGAGTTGAACATTCTTTAACACTTCCTTGTATTTCAACCTCAAAAGGGTTAGTTCGTCCTAGCTTGTGGCCCGCTCAGAGCTGGGTTGGGTTGGTATTTTTAAGGTCTCTTAAACGAAGACCAACCTATCCTAGCCCTTCAAATCCAAAGTCTGCAAGGGCTGAATTAGGTCAGCCCATTTTTACAACTCTATTAAATACCCCTCTGGTACTTTTTTTTTCTCTCTTCCCTCCTCCAATATCCCATCTATACAATCAATTGCAAAAGAATTCAATACTAAATTAATATGCTATTGCATACACAATCACATGCATATCATGTTGGATATCAAAACAAGGAAAAAAAATGCTATATTAGTATTAAATATCAATGTCATAAGGAATTAGATTCCCTCCCCAAAAGAACATGTGTAAGGGACTATTGAGTAGTCAAAAAGCAAACAAAAACACTCTTTTTTTTTTGACAAAAGATAGCTTAAAGCAAACACATAGGTAAAGAATCTATAAAGCTTTAAATTTGTTATAAACACCATTATTTCTTCATAGTGATACAACACAAACCAAACAATCCATTTATAGAATCTTGATATTTCCATTTCAATTCTTGGCTCTTGGAAAGAAAAAAAAACTTTAATTGAATTCCAATTCCAAAACATGGAAAACAATAGCACAAAAGTAGAGATGATGAAACCAGTATTCCTTAAAGCTGGAATCCCTCTAGCCATCACTTTAGCTGGTTACATAATTGCCAAAATCACAACAAGAAAAATCTCAAATTTGGAAATTTCACCAATTCAAGAAAATCCTCATGAGGTCTCAACAAGAAATGAAGGGGGTCATCAAAATCTTGAAAATTCAGAATCTTTTTCTTGTGTAGAAGTTGATGTTGATGATGAGCATTGTTCTACAAATACCCTTTACACAGATTCATCAGAAAGTTTTGATCTTTCTCAAGATAAATGGAAATTTCAAGACAATCCTTATGAGGTCTCAAGAAATGAAGGGGCTCATCAAAATCTTGAAAATTCAGAATCTTTTTCTTGTATTGAAGCTCATGATGATGATCAATCTTCTGCACACACCCTTTATAGAGATTCATCAGAAAGTTTTGATCTTTTTCAAGAAAAATGCAAATTTCAAGAAGATCTTCAAAGCCTAAGAAGACAAACAGAAGACATTGAGGCAAAATTTCATCAGTATACTCACTTGAAAGAGCAAGAAACTACACTTATGGATATACAAAACAAGTTGCTATTAGAGATCAATAAAGTTGAGTTCTTTAGTAAGGAAATTACACTAATGGAGGCTGAAAACCAAAGATTTCAGAACATGTTGATTGAATATTTGAGAATTATGGAACTTCTTGATTTATCCAATTCAGAAAATAGTTTGCTTCACAGAAGGGTTAAGAAGTTTTTGAAGAAGATTAAAGAAAGTTCAAGAGTTATGAAGGAACTGAACTTTCAACTTGAAGCTAAGGAAAAAGAAATTTCAAGATATCAACAAGGGCTAGAAAAGAAAGATCATGTCATCAAGAAAATGGAATTGGAAATTCAGCAGTTGAAAATGGCTATTGAGCAATTGCAAATGGAGAAGGCAGAGACTTCAAATCAATCAAAGGTAGGTACTTTTAATAAACAGTTATTTCACTGATGGTCATTCAACTTTTAGTTAATTTATTGTATCAAAGTCGTAAATCTATTTTTTTTATAACGAAAACATAACTTCATTATACCTACATATAATAGAAAATATAAAACACCATTCTCATCTCCAACTGAGATCACTTGACCGATCTCATCCACTTGAAAATTGTGTACAAACACCCACAGACGAACTGAAATCCCCGCTAATAACTAATGTTGCTCGGGGGTGGATAATCTATAAAATGTTGATTAATTTCGAGGATATAGGTTGTTTGAGAAGAAAGAGGTGTTGGTTCCTTATAGGTATTTTCTTTATTTATCTTTTCTATCATAACGAGGAAAAATGCAAGTGTAGATTGCCACATTTATAAAATTTGTCATGTAAGTATAGTCATGTCAGTAACTCACTTTAACGTAATATCCGCTTGGCACCCCTAGAAAAACAATTCAACTTACATAATATCCTCCCACCCTAACATTTCTCGGTGTTTCTTATTTCTTGTGACATATGTATATGCTTAATTGAGTTATTTTTTCATTATAAATGTTGGTTTTATGACTCTGATACAATAAACTAAAAGCTGAATGACCATCCATGAAACTAATCCGTCTATTCATTATCACATACCTAAAATTGTGAATACATTGTATTGAAATGTTCCTTGTTTTGCAGAATGATGTAGAAGTGGTGACAATAGAAGATTACAAAGAATTGGTAAATGAACTTGAGCAATTGCAGAAGGACAAAGCTAGTGAAGACAAAGAGCTAATATACTTAAGGTGGTGCAATGCATGTTTAAGACATGAATTAATGAGAAGAAATCTAGAACAGATGGAACAAAGGAAAAATCAAGAATTGAACTTGGGAGAAGAAAATAGAGAAGTTGTTGAAGAATTTGTACCAAAAGTACATGAGTTAATCATGATGAGGAGTTCATCAGTTGGGCACAATGAATCTTGTTTAAGTTCACCTATCAATGGAGGCCATTCAAATGATCATTCAAAAAGGAGAAAATTAATGCAAAAGTTCAAGAAATGGGTAGAGGGAAGTGATAAAATGAAACATGAAGCAAATTGCTTTAAGAGGCATTCTGTTTCTGATCATACTGAGGATTTGAATATGCTTCCTGCTAGAAAGTCATGTTCTAGTGCCTAATTATGTGTATATATATTTGTAATTCCTTCATGATTTGTGTCTAGTAAAAACTTATCCGTGTTGAATGTTTACACTAAATTTCCTTAATCAAGAGATCTGAATTACACCCCTAAACTTATAACTTATAATAGACGAGTTAATTACAATCCTTATGTTTTGAACTTGCTTCTTGGTACAAGGGGATCAGAGCAAAATATTCTAGTTCTAGTTATGTTTCTGCCTAATCTTTAATATCATTTTGAGATTAGATTTTTAGAACCACGTGTCTAAGAGGGCGAGGACCTTTGTAGTCATAGTTCTTTACCAGGTTTTACATCCTTCTGCAATGGTGATCTATCCTGTCAATCTATTATGCGAGTTATTCATTTTAACTTGTCTTTGTGTAGTGAGGTATGTTTTGTTCTTCCTCTACTTGCCTATCTAGGTAGGAAATTGGAACAATCTCCCATTCCAAAAAGAAAAATAGATAATGTGTTTGCATGAAACCAATTGCTTTAAAAGGCATCTTGTTTCTTCATGATGTGTAGGCTGTATATAGCTCTCAATTAATGCATATGACATAAAACTAATTTGACTCATTTAAAGTACATTGCCATCTCCGTATTATCTTTTGGTGATCGGCTCTTTACATTTTCATTAAAAACAATTTTAACTCCATTTTTTAATGATTGAATCTAGATCAATTCGTGTGTACCTCGACTATTTTACTAGTCAACTTACTATAATAAACACAAGCACAAGTGTGCTATAAACTTGCCTACCAAGACGGGAATCTATGGACCCTTATGGAGTGTTGTAGTTAGGAATTGAACCTGAAATCTTTTCATTTTTGTTTAAAAAAAGGTTTTGCATTTTCGGATGGTAAGAAGTTGCGCGCATCAAGTATTTAAATCAAACCAGTTAATGATAGACATATGTCTTTCATACATATATTTATTAAGTGATATGTATGCTCGGTATAATATTTTATCTGTTAAAATTAAATTGATTGACATGATGCAAAATACCCAAATGCCGGATAAGTTTTTACCTTATGAGTTGAGCAAAATTTGCTAGTGTAGTAATTTGATACCCAACAGTTTGACATAGTAATCAATAAACTGAATTGAGAATCATAAGGTCTTCGATTCAGGTCTTAAGGAAGCAAAAACGCTCTGTAATTTCTTTCAATTTGTCCAAACATTAGTGAACAAAGTTAACTATATTTGTGCTGGCAGAAAATATCAGATAGTCATGAAATTAGTTAAAATATGCGCATACTATCTGAACACCGCGATGACCTAAAAAAAAAATGCTATTGCAATTGTTTACATAAATAAGTTCAGTTATGAGTTGAAAGGGAAATTGTCATTGGGTCCTAAGTGATATGTACAAATTGTGGTTCATATTGAGGATATTATCTATATTTTCCCTCTTCTTCTCTAAACAAAAGATGACAATGGGAAAAAAAAACCACCTAATATGAACCATAACTAATCTTTTTCCTACTTCCTTAACTGTCAAGAATGGATCTTCTCCTCTACCATCCTCTCAAAGCCACCCCTTTTCTCCACTCTCTGCCCTCAATTTCCTTCTCAAGTAACTCTCTCTCTCTCTCTCACACACACACACACAAAAGATGAAAAGATTACTAATTGAAACTAAAGTTTGATTCTTGAACTTACAAGAAACAGACCCATGTTATTAATTGAAGCTAAAGTTTGAATCTTGAACTTTCAGGAAACAGACCCATGTTATTAATTGAAGCTAAATTTTGAATCTTGAACTTACAGGAAGCAGACCCTTTTCTGTCAACTGGAGTAGAACAGCTTTGCCTTGTGTTTGCTTGTCAAAATCATCAGCTCTGGATGCTCCAGAAAAAAATCTTTGTCAGCAGAATGAAGGAAGAAGGGCAATTATGGGCTCTCTTCTTATAGCTGGTAACTCCCTTCATTTCTATTTCTTGTTTTTCAGTCTATACATTTCATCCATTTAAAACACATTGACTAGTAGAATACTAGAATCAATAGAATTTCTTGAAATTTGTTGCTAATAATCATGTGTAGATGTTATACCCCATGATAAAACTTGTAAGAGTGGTTCATAAAAGAGAACCCTCCATCCTACCCGGTACCTGTACTAGTGGGAGGAAGCAGGTATCATGGAATTCCTTGAGTTGAGCATAAATGGGCTCGGACACCACTATTAAAAAATATATTAAAAAAAACTCCAGCATTTTCCCTTCTTGTCATTTTAATACTTTTGCCTTCTAGTTTTGTGGAATGTGTTAATTGATATTTTATTGTGTGACTTTTTCCATTCAGAGTATTGGTAGTTGTTTCAGATTTCTTTTCAAGATTCAATTTTTTTGATGGATTGTTACTTACTTCACGCCCTCTTGAGGTGCGGCCCTTCCCCAGACACTGGTCAGGATGCTTTGTGCACTGGGCTGCCGATTTAAATGTTACTTATTTGATCTCTTTCACTGATCAGCTGCTGCCTTTTGTCTTTGTGATGTGGCTGGAGCTGCTAGCACAAGCAGAAGAGCTGTAAGAATAACTTCCATTTGACTTGTATTGGTGCTGGGAATGCCCTCTTCTGTATTTATGGAAATTTTCTGTATTTTTATGGCTGCAGCTTAGGGGAGCAAAAATACCAGAGAGCGAATACACAACCCTTCCTAATGGTCTAAAGTTAGTATACAATTTTGAAGCGTCGTACTGTTTTCCCTACATTCTGATTTCCTTTTCTAGTTGGTTGTTACACAGATTATACAATCCCTTGAACTTGCAACAAGACTAATGTAGCTAACTCGAGTCTAGGGACGCAATATCTTAGTTCAACATATAAGTACACATTTGCTCGTGCCAAGAAATTGTCCACCCACAAAAAAGAAAAAAAAGCACTTGTTTTCATCCATCTAATTTCGAGGCTAGATGCAATAGTCTGAATTGTGACTCTCCTGCCTTATTTGTGGATTATTCACTTTATTCATCGGTGTAAATCTCAGGTATTATGACTTGAAGGTCGGCACTGGAGTTGAAGCAGTGAAGGGATCTAGAGTTGCAGTACGGTTGTGCCAAAGTTGAATTGAGTATCTAAGTACAATGTTTGATTTATCTCTAAATACATACATGAATACGATAAATTCGCAACATCACATTATTAATAATCCACCATCAAGCGTATTGTATAGGTAAAATGTATCTTCTTCCTTTGAGCTTTATAGACAGCAGTTCCACTCCTTCCAAGCTTTTCTAATTTAGAGAAAAACAGCATGAGACCAGGGCGGAGCTAGGGGGACGCAAGGGATTTTATCCAAGCCCCCTCCGCTGAAAAATCACACTAATATACAAGGTCAATTAATTTTTATGCGTATATAGTAAATGTTGAGTCCCCTTGGCTTCTTCACGCATTCACTTTATATTTTGAATCCCCCTATTAAAAATCCTGGTTCCGCTACTGCATGAGACCATTGCATCAAATATGATGTACTAATAATTGACCCATAGGATTTAATTAAGCACTAATCAGGCAACATGATGCATATATTGCTGTCCTATATGGAAGTTTCAGGGGCTTTTCTTTGAAGGATCTCTCCGTTATGGTGAAATGTTCATCCACCTCTCATTCCACAACCATTGCTTCTCGTGCACCCGTTAAAAGCTTTTCTGAAGTTTAGGCTGGCATGATATTTTCAGCATGGCATATAGGATAGATTTATACAAGACTGAAGTAACCAATCATGTTGATCCCACTACGAAGGAGTCAAATGAAGCTAAAACCAACATCTCAGGGAATGCTTCATCAATCTAAATTATTTAGTTCATAGGTTACAAGGAATGCCTTAGACCTTTGACAATTGTTTAATGGTATTGGTGATCACTTTGTCTCTTAAACCTTAGATTTCGAGTCTTTTTTAATGATATATTTTGAAAATTACGCATATAGCCTCGCTTGTGCTTTGCAGTTTCTTCGTTCATACTTGAGTGTAATATACTTGTTAGAAATCTAGATTTACAGATTGCTTCTTAAAATCTGAATTGTATTATGTCATAATTGTAGATCCACTATGTTGCTAAATGGAGGAACATCACATTCATGACAAGTAGACAAGGAATGGGAGTTGGTGGTGGAACAGTAAGACTCATCTGGTTTATTTTTTCCAGCCTGTATTCAAAATTTGTATGGAAAATATCAGATACAACATACAAGTTTCAATTATAGAAACCTGGTACATGTAAAACAATGAATACCATTGCATGACGAGCAAAGGTGCACCTTGGAAAACTAGCAATTCGTACCTTAGAAATTCATGCCCCTTCACTTCCTTATTGATAATTGTGTTATGACATTCCCATTCTCTTAATTAGTAGATTTATGTTGTTTCACTAATTCTGGACAATGCCAATGTAATCTTTAGGTCATGTTTACTTTCTAGTCCTTGATTTGGAAGTTTTGTCAATTCTTATAATCCCGATCGATATGATGTCTACTTCAGGAGGAACAATATCATAGAAAATATGAATTTCTGAATACATTGAGTAAAGAAAGGGCCAAAATATATTATCATTCTTTCCAAGTTAGGGAGTACCCATATTCGTCCCTTTGAAAGTGATACTGGAAACATCCATTCTCTAAGAGGGATCAGTAACTATAGAAGCTTTTTCCTTCTTTCTTCTACTTTGTACAGTTACTTTGCCTGCTTTGATTTAAGATGTTAATTGGAACTGCTTGGGTTTGCCAATATTATGGTTATGGTTTTGTTGTACTTGGTCTGAGCATAATGTCAAAATCTAGGGGGGATTAGTTTGTTTCTGTGATGGAATATTTTTCTGAACATCTATAATATGTGAAGCTGAGATACTTAGTTTTTCTATTTTTGAGATATCATCATGTTTCTTATCCAATATCTTTTGTTTCCTGTAGCCTTATGGATTTGACATCGGTCAATCAGAGAGGGGAACAGTCCTTAAAGGATTAGATCTTGGTGTTCAAGGGATGCGAGTAGGAGGACAGGTGAGACAATCAGCTTAATTGTACTTTCATCGAATTAAGGATATTGCTCATTTGGACTGCATAACCTTCTTTTATGGAGCTCCCTGAGGAGAGGAATATGCTGATACTTGTTTTTTCTTTATAAACTTTTTGAAGAGCCGACTTGATGCCCTGTCTGCATTGGTGCAGAAAATTTCCCTCCCCTGCTCTAATTGTGTGAACCATGAATCACATTCAGCTGCTAAAGTTTTCTGAGCTTTTCAGTGTTAGCTCCCTAAAAATGAAATAATGTGAACAATTCAAAATGAAAATCCAACACTCGTTGCTGAAGTCAGTTTCCTTTTGATGAATCATAAAATCTTGAAGTTATATGAGTTTAGCTGCTTCTCCCTGATGCATTAAATCTCTAATGTAATAAAATCTCTATCTAATAGGTTCTAAAATTATACTTCCTCACAGTGTTTTCTGAGGGACTGTCTTAGGATGGGTCGTTAGCTCTCGGACATGAGACGCAAACCTTGTAACATTTTCAATTTTAGTTTTTCTTCTAGAAAAAACTAAAGTTTAATGATACATGAAAGTGTGAAAATTATGCAAAGATGCATTGAAATTTGTATCCTATTCAAAAGCAGTAAATGTACTAGTTAAATCATCAAAGTGCTTCCAGACTAGATAGATTTCTGCACCACTTTTTCTAATCTAAATAGAGTTATATCAGTATAAGAATAAATGTGAGATTTAGAGAATCTCTAGTTTTAGAGAAACTCTGTTTGTCTTAAAAGAGAAATTATTTAATGCTGTATTGAAATGAAATGTGCCTGAATAGAGCAAATATGGATGTAGAGGATTCATATAGTCGGCCCATACTAGTCTGTAATTGAGGCATTACTTGATTGAAAGTATAATTGTGGTCAAATTAATGAGATCATCAGACACTTGATACTCAATGCACAACGAATTTCTAAGTATATGTAGGATTTATTATCAGAATGTCCTTAAGGCTTTAGTTTTTAACTGAGCTTAGAATGCTGGACCACAGCTACTTGGTCATAACTCAGAGTGTCATGCCTTTCTGACCATGAAATTTAACTTACCATAGTTGCATCAATAATGATAGATTAATTAATTTACATGGAGGCTATAAACAATTGAAATGAAAATATTCTGTTTTTGCAGCGCCTGCTCATTGTTCCTCCTGAACTAGCTTATGGGAAAAAAGGCGTGCAGGAAATTCCTCCAAATGCAACAATTGAGGTATAATTTGATTATTACATTCATATGCTTATGCCGAAATTCCTAGAAAGACTACTCTTGTTTATCAAATAGTTTCTGAAAGCCGTCTGGATTCAACTGTTTTTGCACCTATTATGATCTATTTCACCTTTTAGCTGGTCTGTGGAATGCATCTAAATGTTGTCTTACCTTTTCACTATGAAAGATCACCATCATCATCACTCTTTTAGAAAAACTTATCAGAATCATCAAATATGTGGCTAGCAGAAAACCTTTCTAATGGGTGTCTTCTCCGTGAACTAGAGGTTTGTGCTGATAGAGAACTCTTGTTGGCATCTAACAGATGCAGAACATTCTTATCAACAGAAAAGTGTATTCTGCACGTATAGAATTTTATCTTTCTTGGAAAAAGTATGTGGGTGTGCAAAATACATCAGCCTCATAAAAGTGTAAATCCCCGAAAACAAAGATATGATAATCTTTAAATATTCTTTGTTATGTGGTCATTTGTTAGCTTTGTTCTTTGTGAAAAAGAACGTTCCCGAGAAATGTTACATCATAATTCTTTAAGTCCTTTCCCAAACTGAATATTTTTCTTCAGATTTAAGTGATGTACTTGTGTGCTTAAGAATTTGAAATATAACATGTGCACGCTTAGTCAAGTATGTATTAGGGAGGGAATTTTTGTTTTGGCTGGGAAAAGGTAACCAAATATTTTTATGGAGACAGACTTATAAAAAAATATAATCATCATCGAGAGTAATTCATTTGTATTTTCTATGTTCTGATTTTGAGCTCTCTGTTTCAGTGTTTGGTTGCAACGCAGGTTCAGAGATCCATTTTCATGATTTAATAACATAAGCATGCCTTCTATTGTTTCATCTGTTTATTTAATACAAAAATCATGTTACTAGAACTGGCCATGTATTCTTCTGGCTAGGTATCAGCCAGGTATCTTAAAAAGGTTTGGGACCGCTTAGGTGAAAACAAAACAATAAAGTGTTAAGTGCACTGATGGTGAGAATCTATGCACAAGTTGGACAATGTCAGGACGCATTCATTTCGAGGTTCACAACTGGAAGCAGAATGCTATTTATGCAATAATGTTCAACTTTTCCCGCCAAATGATCAATTTATGGAATGCTTATACTTTTTTCTTGAAACCAAGAAATCCCCGAGGGTCAGTGGTGCATGGTTCAGAACTCAGTGGATAATGGGCCCGTCCCTTTGTCCTTCTCCACTTAAATATCAGACTTTGTTTGCGGAAGGATTTGAACCCGTGACAATCGGGCTAAACCTTTTAGAGAAATGAAAAACATAAAATCCTTCTTTTGACAAAGAAAGAATGCTGCTCTCTACTACACAAAATCTCCCCCTTGAGATAATGTGTGTCATCGTGTTTTCATCATATGGCTACAAAGTGATGGTATTGTAGTAGCCTGATAAAACAAGCAACTTTGTAGTTTGAATGAAAACCTCAAGCTGAGAACAAATGCAGAGAAAACTTCAATTAAAATTTGTGTCAAGACTGTAATGTCATATAGCTGAAGCATGCTTTGTGGAACTAGAGCGACATTAGTACCTCCTTATACACACTACTATAAGCATAGATCAAGTAACAATGTTTTGCACGATCTTCAATAATAATGTGTTGATATTTACATCCATCAGCTTTATCTGTGTGTCAATACTTAAAAAAAAATTAGGACCACAGTAGTTTGGCCAAGTTGAATATAGATATTCAATAGCTATTTATCTATGTTAATTCATCACAAATAAAGGAGTAGAGGAAGTTTGGGATTATTAAAAGACCTGGACTGGCTTAGACTTGTTATGGGCCTGATCTTCTAAACAGGTTAAGTTCCTTCTTTCTCCCACCTCGCCTGGCACATTTCCTTTTAGCTTCATCAGTCTGAAAAATCTTCCGCGAAAGCACTGTTTTCATGGTGTGTGCTACAATAGCGTCAGCTGGGAAGTGTAGGACCACCACTTCATAGCACCAAGACCTAATCGATAAGTAGACATCTTGTTGCAGTAGAAACGGGATGTTCACTGTATGCTTAACGACTAACAGTATAGATCTCAGGGAACCAATGCACATCTCTCTGTGAAAACAAAAATCTAGAGCATGTCATAAGAGCTGCACCTTGGAAACCATATCCAAGTAGTAGATATTAAGTGGCTACTCTCACAAGACAACATTATTTCCTAACATCTAATAGGATCAGTTTTCTGCCCCAGTTCCGCAGGCTATCCCGAACACCACCTCTACCCAAAAGAAAGAAAAGATCAGTTTTCTGACACGCCTTTTTGCCAGTTTTATCTCTCATAATTTACTTATTCTCGAAATGGACGCTATTATCGCTAACATTATTATATGTTCATTGTATCTTTGTTACTTCTCTCACCTACTGATTTTTTAATTTACAGATGGATGTTGAACTGCTTTCTATTAAACAAAGCCCATTTGGGTGAGTAGTCAGCTTTTACAATATTCAAATAATTAATGGACTTATTTCTTTGATTGAACTTCATTATCCTCAGCATCTTATGTATTTACTGTACATTCTTTTGTTTTTTTTTTCTTTCGGTGCAGAACTCCTGTAAAAGTTGTTGAAGGATAACCGCAGTGTTCACCTACTTCATGTTATATTGATTTGTCACCTGCAAAAGCACTCAGCCTATTGTATGAACTTTGAGAATACTAAGAGATTTGCTTCTGATTTGGTATTTTACCAGGAAAATGTCCCTCAAACTCATTTTCAGGTTATGAGATTCAAATCGCTTTGAGCATATAAAAGTGCTGCAAGGACTTGCTCGAGAATAACCCCAAAGAAATGCCAGTGAAAAACTTCTGATATAAATAACTGAATCAACCAGGAGTGAAGCTACTAGTTCCCAGAGATACAAATAGTACAAAGAACATTAAGACTTGGTTTAGGACAAATTCAGCTCTGCATAAATCATTTAGATGTCAAATTTCCCTGTCTTGGACAAAAACCTTAGCTTCTTATTGTCTAGATAATGACATTTATAGTGTCTACCATGATGGCTTATACTTCTCATTATGGCTTGCGGTTTTATCTCTTTATAGATTTTAGTTACTGAATTTTTATATTGGCATAGTGGTTCACATACTTCTTGCAGGCTGCATTATTATAAAATAATGGAGTAGTTAGGGGACTGCTGCGCATGTATATTTGTTGACAACTTGCAAATTAATTATTTGGAACTGAAATCATCCTTAGAATTCATTTCTCTGTCATTATCCTTCTTTAGGCAAGTTCTTTCTTTAATAAGCAAAGATTATAGACCTCTTTCCGGGCAAGTGGTAATTGAATGGCAGGTACAATATAAATATTCTGCTGTTTGTCACCTTCAGATAAGAATCCCTTTGCCCAATGATTGCCAAATCTTTTTGCTTAACTAGATTCTTTCAAATACTTTTTTTTTTTTCATTTTTCATTTTTCATTCACCCACTTTATTCTCTTTCCTTTGCCTATATTTACCCGCTTTTAAAATCCTTTCTACCATAATGTTTTCAACTCTTCTTTGCTCTCACAAAATGACCATGACTATATTTTACAGGAAGAAAACTAACCTGTATGTCCTACTGTTACTCCACTTCTTTTGTTATTCTTGTTCCCAAAAGACATGTCCAAACTGTGGTTCTCTAGAAGTTTCGTATCCCTTGAGCACGAATCCCAACTGTGGCAACCCTGACTATTCTATTCGTTGTGATCCTCGCTCTCACAAGCTCTATCTTGATACCCTTAATGGAAGCTCTTATGTCATCCTCAGAATTATGGCCTCGATCCAGCGTATGGTGGTGCAACCATCACCTTGGCTGCCTGGTACCTGTGTTACACAAGACATGCCAGTGAGTGAGGGACTCTGGTTGAACCAGACTCTTCCATTTAACGTTAGTTTTTCTAACACTATCTTCTTATTTAATTGTTCTCCTCGGCTTCTGGTATCCCCTTTAAACTGCACACCTTCTAGCTTGTGCCACAAATATCTGCATAGCTCTGGACATGTAGATGCTAAAAGGGAACTTCAGTGTGCAAGTGGTGTTGATCCATGTTGCACATTTATTGCTGGCGGTATGCCCTCAGCATACAAGATACGTCTGCATATCTCAGGCTGCAGAGCATTTAGAAGCATTCTGCACTTGGATGCTAAGAAGCCAGCTAATGAATGGGAGGAGGGATTGGAAATTCAATGGTCTCCGCCACCTGAACCGCACTGTAAATCGCAATCTGATTGCTCTGGAGCTTCTACATGTTCACCTTCTGGTAAAAATGGCGACTTTCGCTGCTTCTGCAATCATGAGTATTATTGGAACCAAAGCCTAGGAGCTTGCATGAAGAAGAAACACTCTGACCTTATATTAAAGATATCTATTGGGATTGCCTTGTTGTTGGCTTTTGCTGTTGTGGTGATTGCAGTGACCTTGAAAAAGTCAGGAAGATTCTCAGCCAGGGCTAGGCTTGCCAAGGCAAGAGAAGACATTCTAAAATCAAACAATGGCGGAAAACCTGCCAGGATGTTTTGTCTTAAGGAGATAAACAAAGCTACCAATGGATTCTCAAAAGATAGAATCCTGGGGCATGGTGGTTTTGGAGAAGTTTATAAGGGCGAGCTTCACGATGGAACCATTGTTGCAGTAAAGTTGGCCAAAGTGGGAAATGTCAAGAGCACCCAACAAGTACTTAATGAAGTAGGGATACTTTCTCAAGTCAATCACAGGAACTTGGTCAAGCTTTTAGGGTGCTGTGTAGAAGCTGAACAGCCTTTGATGATTTACGAATACATTTCCAACGGAACCCTCCACGATCATCTACATGGTAAGTACTCCACCTTTCTTGACTGGAAAACAAGGTTGAAAATTGCTTCACAAACTGCAGAAGCATTGGCTTATCTTCACTCAGCTGCTTACCCTCCCATCTACCACAGAGATGTCAAATCTACAAACATACTCCTGGATAACGAATTCAATGCCAAAGTCTCTGATTTTGGGCTATCAAGATTGGCTTGTCCAGGGTTAAGTCATGTGTCCACTTGTGCTCAGGGGACGTTAGGGTACTTGGACCCTGAATATTTTCGAAACTACCAGCTAACTGATAAAAGTGATGTTTACAGCTTCGGGGTTGTGTTACTAGAACTTCTTACTTCTCAGAAAGCAGTTGACTTCTCGCGAGATGAAAATAGTGTCAACTTGGTTGTTTATGTCATTCAGCAAGAAAACCATGGTTCAGTTATGGAAGTAGTGGACAGGCGCTTGCTTGGCGAGGAGCCTTCGACTAATGTAATGACTGGTATGAACTCGTTCTTGGCGCTTGCACTTGCGTGTTTAAGAGAAACGAAGGCAGAGAGACCCTGCATGAAAGATGTTGTTCAGCAACTTCACTGCATAAGTGAAATAGTTGATCCAGAAGAGCCATTCAATTGAGATTAGTTCTGGTAGGATGTGAATTAAGTATCATAGTTCTAGAAAAAGAAAGTCTCATTGGTCTTGATCTTTGAATATTCATATTAGTGTAGAGATGAATTTTGTAAAAGGCATGGATCTTTTTTATTGTACTGAAAATTATGCATGAAAAAGACTATGTTGTTTCATTACACTGGAAAAGTTGAGAAGATATAAAGGAGGTTTGAAGTTCGGATCAGATGTTTTTCTTATTAGTTTTCATTCGGTGTTCAGTATTCACATTGGAGTCCTAGCTTTTCCAGATTGGCGCTGTGTAAGGACCATTGAAGGGGGTAGGAGCTCCCTACCATATTTTTTTCTATTCTCATGACTCGAACTCGAAACCCTCGATATTATTCATCTCACTCCAGTTCTTGGTGAATCAGATACCTTACTTTGTCCAAAAAGCATGAAAGACAAAGAAGTTATGGAATTCAATTATGTGGTACTTGTGAATTTTGAATAGAATTTAGTATTTTGGTCATGTACTTTGCAAAAAAGTAAATCAACTTTGGAGAATGGGCAAAGCATATTGCTCAAATTATAAGTTTGTCCATTAGCTTATGTTATTCGCACTCTTAAAAAATCTATATTATTCGAACTCTTGAAAAATGTTATCGCGTTGGTATCAAATTTTTAAAAATAAAAATAAAAAAGGCACTTAGCAAGTTGGCAATCATGAATTAAGTGGCTATTGGTTAATCATTGCCACTTTGGTGGATATCTAAACCTATGATGTTTTCCTTCTATGCTTACTTGACATGGTGTTCCAATTTCCATTTTTTCTTTTATCAGAGAATATAATTGATCTATTATTGGAAAAATTACAATCCTGTAAATTAATTGCAAATACAACACAAATTATCAGAGTACAAACAAAAGGAGAGATAATACAATATTTCAAACAGTAGAATCATTTTAATTAAGCGAGAATAATATTCTTTAAAAAAAACTTATAAACTCACGGTAAAATAATTTAAAATGCCAACTTAAGTATAACTTGATTTAATTTTAAAATCAACCAATTACTATTATTGCTCATCCATAAATACCAACTTAATTACTCCAAAGGATAAGGAGAACATATCAACGTAGGTTGTGGTGGATGGTTAAGGTTCTTTCATCGTTAATCAGAGGTATTCAACTCCTGAGCATGGAGGAAATACTTTTGAAAATGTTATCACCACAATGGCTCTTGCAATGCACGACTCAGATTAATCAAATTTTAATACGTATATCGAACACCGAAAAAAAAAAAGAAAAAGATAAGGATTTGGAGAACTCAAATTCATCAAAACTAAAATTTTAAACCCTGAAGTCAAATGACATTTCAACTTTTATTTTACTATATTTCTTTACCAAGATTATTCTTCTTTTATATTTTTATAGGCTTTTGGGTGGATTCCTAATTTGAGAGGACCACAAGTCCACAAAAACTGCAATACTTGCTAATGGTAGAAAATCAGTGCATCCAATTATAGCTTGACACGTACACGCATTGCAGGTCTGATTTCCGAGGACAATACTCACAACAAAATCTTTTTCATTCCCAAAAACTCAAATTCGAAATCTCTAATAAAGGATAACGAAATCTCGAATCATTCTACTGCTGCCCATATTCGTATTCCTTTTTTTTTTTTTTTAAATATTTGAAATGGCATAAATATTCAATCATAACAATTTGACAAACAATAAAAAGGCATTCATAAGAAGTGGCTGAAAAAAAAAAAAGCATAAGCTTTTTAAAATGGACATAAAAAAAAAGCAAATAAATTAACTAAAGTGGTATTAATCATGATTTGGTTTTGCTTAATTATAGTGGCCATTACTTAATACTACTATATATTATAGTTAATGTGTTATTGTTTTTTAATTAATTAATTAAAACTATCTAAAATGTCAACCAAAACAAAAATGGATTATGTTTTTCTTATGCTATAATTATGTTATCAAAAGATTAAGTAATCAAACTTTTTTTTAGGCAGGAAGATTAGTTGGATTATTAATATATTAGTAAGAGTTTCTTATGAAAATGTACAACACAAACAAATAATTTACATTTTATATAGTCCTATAATTATTTATACTTAAACTAGTCTAACATATATTTACATTGAATTTATTGGATCATTTAAGCTTATATGATTTGATCATTTGCTTTATTTTAAGATTTTGTATTTTTGACCCATGAAAATAATTGTAAATACATTTTTATCTATTCACTAGATCAAGAGACTAACGATCGTTAGTAATGAGATAAATAAAATTTTCTTCATGCTTAGTTGAGTCTCGAGTTCGAACTTTAGGAGTGAAACTAGCTTTTGGTAGGGAGCGCTCCCTCTCTCCTTAATGGCCTTCCTTAAATGAATTTAGACTAGTAGAGGCATTTGAGCGAGTAACGAACTCGGGTGAAAAAAAAAAAGAAGAAGAAATCATCGGATCAAAATGAATCAAGACTAATCGAGACATCTCTAATGGTCTTACGAGACATGAATTCAAGACTAATGGAGGCATCCTAATAGTCTTACGTGACACAAATTCAGACTAATAGAGGCATTTAAGCGTGTACCAAACCCGACCGAGAAAAAAAAAAGAAATCAAAGGACCAAAATCAATCCAGACTAATGGATGCATTTAATATTCGAACCCCCGGTGAGGAAAAAAAAGAAGGAATTAAAGGACCAAAATGAATACTTCTCTGA
Organism: Datura wrightii; assembly: GCA_035772735.1. NCBI lineage: Eukaryota > Viridiplantae > Streptophyta > Magnoliopsida > Solanales > Solanaceae > Datura > Datura wrightii. The sequence continues at coordinate 198,686,952 of JASDFA010000018.1, read as the reverse complement.
ATTAAGTGGGTCTTATTGCCTCTTTCTTAAACTTATGAGGTCTAGGTGTAGTTTACGGATATTTTAGATTTATTATTTATATACCTTTTTTCGTCTCTGAATTTGGCGGCTGATTGTGAAGAAACTCCCGCCAAAATCACGCTGAATCTAATTTGGCGAAACAGAAACCAATTTACGAAAATTACACTTCAACTTCTTGTGTAGGAACTACCTAATCTTCAATCCGAGCAAAAAAAGGTGCGTAAGTACGATTTCGTATTTTCCTTTAAGCAATTTCTGGGTTTATGCACATTACATGTTTGATGAAATGCTTCTGGTGACTTTAGGTAAATTTTCTTTTGGTCTATACTGCACCATTCACAATTCCATAAGCATTTTGCTCTTAATTAAACCCCCATCTTTCAAGTTTTTTCTCTTACGTATATACTGGTAGTAGTTTTCATTTTCATGTTAACTCAGTAACTCGTTTGAAGTTAACTCAGATTTTCATTATTTCCATCTTTTTGACAATTTTTTGTTTGATTAAAGTTAAATCTGAAACACTCAAAGAGCTTTTCAAAGGATTTAAAGCGAACCCAGATCCCCAAAATTTGAAATTTCAACCTATTCTTAGTGATTCTTCTGGTAATTACTCACTGAGTTTCCTCCGAGTTAAAGAAGATCAGCTCACTGCTGTTATTATCCATGTCCCTGCTTCGGAGTCAATGGGGGTTGCTAACTTGACACGGTTTGCAAAATGGGCTGTCCCTACTAAGCTCTTTATATGTTTGGCTTTCAAGTACATCAAATTTGCAAGTTCAAAAGCTTGATAGTAGAATGACTTCGCCTTCCGGCTTGTTTCTGGAGCTCTTTTCTTCTGCTGTATCTCCTGTTGATAAAGCCTTTTCCATTACCTGCATTTTTTCAATTCAGTTTTAGTGTACAATTATTTGCTATTGATTTTTTTTTGGTTATTTATATATATACAAATTTAATATTTTAATTTTCTTGTGCCCTTATCTTTTTGTCACCTCTCATGCTCCAAAACACTGCTCTCACCCGAGAGACCCCGGTACATGTTTTAGGCCTTTGCTTCCGGGCTATTATGGTCTCTCTTTCCTTTCTTTTCCTCTGTAACAAAAGTCCATGAACCGCCAACACATTACCTGAGTAACGGTAACTTGTACTTGTTTTTCCCTCTTTTCTCTGAACAATCATTCTTTTTTTTTCTTTTAAAATTAAAATAGTGGGCACCGGGCCCTTTTATTGAATTAAACCAAATTCAAGACAACTGAACAATCATTCTCTTTTTATATTTGTAACTCAAATAATTTACTGTCACTAGATCAGAATTGTTCATTTAAGAAAAACCATTAATTTCGTAACTCTTTAGAGAAATTATTCGATATTAGTATGTCAAATATTTGAAAAAGTTGGAATCCTCTTAGTTTGACCTTAGAAAAACTACTTGATAGTGAATCCAATCCAAGCAAATAGTTGCTTGAGTACGATTTCATTTTCCAATTTTAAGAATTTTTGGATTTACATGTTTGATGAATGCTTCAGTGACTGCAGGGAAATTTTGATTAGTGCTTGACCCATTTGAATTGGAAGAAATGTACGGGAAGAAGGGGAGAGAATTAGTTCAAGAATTTGCAGAGAGTGAACCTGGGCAGCTTGCAGCTTTTAATGTATGCAATTTATTCTATATTTGATTCAGCTTACTAGAAATTAAATTGTAGGTAGTTTAATCATTTGCTTTATTTCCATGTAGGTTGTGAAAATTTGATAGATGATAGGTGTTGACTCTCTGAGATTTGACATTATCCTCTTTCACCTATTGTTATGAATGCTAATATAAACATGAAAACATCCCTCATTTAGAATATATGGGGTCACACTGGAGGAATAAGGTAACCAGGTAGATGTTTGTCATTATCATGCACGCTATAATGCTGTAGTGGGTTTTTCGTACATCCAAAATGTTGATCCTGTTATGTACAGAATTATACATGCAGTTCTACTTCTTAAGAAATTTTATTAGAAAATGACTGATCATGATTGCTTCTTACATTAAGATTAAGTTGATGTTCTGCAGCGTCAATTTCTTAGCTGCTACTTGAATCTTATATATATTTTGATTCATTACGTATTTTGCTTCTTATTTTAGGCTGATATGGTTAATCATTTACTTACAGTTTTATACTTAAAGAATAGTTTGTCATTCGATGCAGACTGACCTGGTAACCCAAGTACTTGAAGAATGCAATAGCCATTTCCTGCACCTCAATTCCTTGGTGAGGTATATTTAACATGTTCGATGTATTTTCCCAACCTCTCTTTGTTTGTTATTCATCTATTTCTGCAACACCTATTGCTGAATAACCTACCCATAACATGCTATTTGTTGCTGTAGTCGGGTGAGCTTTTTAGTGATTCTTATTGTTGCTAATATTTTACAGAACAAGTATACCTGGTGTATTTTCTTAATTGATATCCTGAAGTCTCTCCTATTTTACCTGTTTTCTTGTCCAGTTTGCTTCTGATCTAGGCCTTGAACATAGATACTTCATCAGTGCTCTATTGTATACTTTTCTTCTCCATAATACTCGTGTGTCAGCAAGCTGAATTTTCTGAAGCTTTTTCTTTAATGTAAAGATGGTCTCATTGGAAGTTATGTATTGCTTTGGCGCAGCCAGTACATTTCTTCCAGTTAACTCTCTTTAAGCACTTATTTTTGTCTTTGCCTGTCTTGTCCCCTTTAAGTATAACTCAACCCTATTTTTCCTTCCCCAAAACCATGTCGGGAATTCAATGGAGTGTTAAGCACCTAAGAATTTTCAATTATGCAATACACTGAACAGTCCTCGAAAGAGTTCCTTTTTTGTAGTTTTTGTTTCTTTATTTCATGTGAAAAATGTACAGAGAGTTTTTTGTAATCTCCTTATTATTTCAACATTTTCAGAAAAAATAAAGAAAAAGTTCTTTGCCTCGTTGATATTTTAAGTCCAAACTATCTAAAGAACTAGAACTAAGAAAAGTAACTAATGCGGAAGGAGAAAACAAAGGGATTGGGTACAAAGAATTAAAAATAAAAAGGAAAGAGTAGGAAGAAAGTAGTCTCTCTGTATCCTAGTTAAAATCCGTATCATTTCTTTATCGGTCTGTCCGAAGAAACTTAACCTCTACCTTGAAGATCAAATGAAGGTGAATGGCTCCTTGGAGAAATTTAAATGACAACCAAGAATTTAATTGATCCATCTTACCAATCCAGATGATGGCCAAGGAACGAGAAGCATTAGATTAAGATTTTGAATAACCATCAATAAGCAAGAGGAATTAGAGCCTGATTGGATTGGCTTATTTTAGGTGCTTTTAAGCTAAAATAATTTTTAAGCACTTTTGTAATGTTTGGGTAAAATAAAAAAGTGCTTTTAACCACTTCTTTCTAAACCAAAATAATAAAAATAAGTCAAAAGTTATAAGTTAGAATTCCTAACTTTTGGCTTGTAAGCCCATCCAAACAGACTCTTAGTTCTTGCTAAAAGCAAAAAATATCCTAACAAAGAATCTTAGACATGAAAAGATAAAGCAAAAAGGAAAGAAAGTAGAAGATGAACTCAAGTTGAAATAGATCCAGTCCTCTTTTTTCCCTCCTGCAGTGCCAGCACCTAGGCACTGGAGCCTCGAGGTTTGTGCCATGCTATAGCCTAGCCACTAAGCTCTCAGAAGATTTGCGTGTCTTATAGCCCCATATGCTATGTTAGTATTTTCTGAAGCTTTCAACTTTGCTGCTTCTGGGCCAATTAAGTATTGAGCATTAGGTGCTTGTCCTCCCAACTTTCCATACCTTCCATTAAATTGGGTACATCTTACTGCATGAATGTCCTAATGACGAACTGTTTGATTTAAAGTCCAGTTGTAGACTAGATTCCAAGGTATATAATTTCATCAAATATCACAGATCAACTTACTGTGGATTAGTCTCAGTTCATTTCTGAAATTGAGTCAAATCCAGCATGTTGACAGTGTGTTTCACAAGAAAAGTCACTGTTTCCTTATCTGCAAATATGTCAAAATAATTAAGAGAAACAAATGAAATGCTTCAAAAAGCAAGCAAATCTTAAGGTAAAAATACTTAATTTGATCTACATAAAATCTACTTATCATTATTAGATATTTCATGACACGTGTATTCTTCTGAAAGTGCCAAAGGGAGTACAACTTTGTTGTCAGGCCTTATCCATCTTGAGTTTGACACAGGAAAATGAATGCAAAAACTCCTGCTGAAAGTTCAAGTGCAAACCGACCAACTCAAAATGATGCAATTTCAAATAACGAATCACCTGATGACAGCGAGCCACCTGAGGCTGATAGAAGTACAAATACGGAGCCCCCCAAAGATGATAATTACCATGGGCTGCTTATCCATCATCAATCTCTCACTCGCAACAAACGCTGTCTGATGGCTTATGTGTGAGTAACTGTTAGCTTCAGAGTTGTCCTTGAGAAAGGTCATATATTCCTGATCTTGCCTGCATCTCTTATGTTGTCGACTTTCCTTGTTCTTCCTTTAGATATAACCGAGCAGAAGTTGTTCGAAGATTGGGATGGACCCTTGAGCGTGTCCTCCCAGAAGAAATTGAAGAGAAGCTCAGTACCTCAGAGAAAGAATATTTTAAGAATCATGCTGCAACTATCCAATCATACATGTCAGCACTTGATCTTGATTTGGGGGTGGTAAAGTGTTTTTTCCTCATAACTTCTTATTTTTGTTCTATTATATCGTTCAAAGATAGTGAATAGACTTTTACATACTTAAGCAATACCTCTATGCCTGAAATTGGAGAAAGTAGACTCTTGCTTCTAAGTCCTAACCAGGACATGTTTTCTGTACTCTTGGAATTCCTAAAATAGTGTTATCTCCTAGAAGAAAATTTTTTATTGCCCTCTTTCGAAAAGGTTAATTGTTGTAATCTGTGGATAAACTGATTTGTGAATGTTCACGGAAATTTTTTTTCCTTTTAAAACTTATTGCCCAAAGTTTTCTGGAGTATCTGATTAATATGCAAGGGACTGTACAGTTCAAATGATAGAGATTCGGCCAAGTACCTTAGCTCCTTTAGTTTGCTCTTCACAGGATATGGTGCCTCCCAAAGATCCCTATATCAAGGTGAGGGTCCTCGATGACATTGGTAATGTTGTCCTCAGCGACCAATTAGCCAACCTTGCTCGTCATGCAATTCTTTTCATTAGGCGAACTGATGCAGAGCAGTATATTTCTCAGGTGTTTTTCCTATACAACATAGGATTGTTGAAACAAATGAAATCACCTTTTTCTCATACTTTTATTGTTGCTCTATTGACAGGGCTTAATGGAAGAACTCACGAGTTGATCCCAACGACTACGAGTTTACAAGCGGACTCTGATTGTGCATTTATTCTACCAAAATCAGCAGTGTTAGGGCAACTGTTATCTCTGGAGGTTGAAGGTGAATGCTAACTAGTTCACAGAGGAGCTTGAGAAGGCATTCGAGAAATAGAGGGAATCAATTGATTCGTCATCGTCATCCATGCACTTGATATCAAAAAGGATTTGTTGATTTACTGCACATCTAAAACTAGAAGTGGAATTGTAATCTAGACTTCAAAAAGTGAGTGTATTCTGAGAGAGCTTATTGCTCTTGGTTGAACAAAGACCTTTAAGTAGAATACAATTTACTTCTTGTGTACATTTAAAAGTCTTCCCTGAAACATGATTAACAAGAACAAAAAGTAATACAATTACTTGTTGTAACTTGGCTCGTCAGGGCTGTAGAGTTCCAATTATAAGTATTGCTAAACTTTATTCCTGTTGATAAATTCATAAATATGTGGAGAAGAGCTGTCTCTTATCATCTGATAAAGCCAAGATGAAATGAAATACGCCTATTACAGAAATGAGAACCTCAAACATATTGTCAAACCCATCAAAGTTTAGTGATTAAAGTCAGATCTTGATAACATTGAACACTGAATAGTCAACTCCAAAGATTTTGTTTCTATCATGTCGTATAGGATAGAATGCCAGGAGAAGTATTAACATCCACAAAATCAAGATACAACTAGCCACCATTACTAACACTTGCTAGCTCTATCTCCTAGTGAGTCTGCTGGAAACCCTCAATTATCTTTGCTGAAGACAAAATTATTGCGTAACTGTTGCTAAATTGACTGCAACTTCAGCAGAGGGATGATTTGGAAGACGTGAATCTCGTTTGGAAACTTCAGTCTTGGAGAGCTTGAGCGCCTCAACTGCTTTTTGCACCATAGCTGCCAGAGATTCTGGTGACTTAAACAATGATAAAAGCTCTGAGTTGTCCATTTCCAAGAGCATCCCCGTAACCTTTGCAGCAAGATTGGGCTACACAAAAAGCATATAGGTTTCATTAACAAACATTTTGGGTAACTGGAACCACAGCAAGACCACTACAGAAGCCAGACCAGTTCTATATAACCAAGGATAATGAAGCATAAACTAAATGGCTTCAAAGAGCTTCTTGACAGATCACCCACCAACATCAGTAAAGGTGTCAGAGATGGATCAAGTCCTCTTTCAAGTGTTTATATACGCCTTGGGTTCTCTATGATGAACCAAAACAATTGTGGCAGACAAATCATTTTGCATCAGTGCATAGGGTAGCTATTATAGAAGAGAATAAGGATTGTAAAGGATAGAAAGAAAAACAACAAATAAGTTCACCTTGTGTTGACTAACTAGAGGATAAAGGTGCTCTCCAAGTATCTGTTTCTGCTTCGTAGGAGGAGCAGCAGTAAGCATGGTACTCAGGTTGTCTGAAACCTCAAAGAATGATCCTACTGTACTGGTGCTAGCAGAGGAAACAAATCCTTTGTTCATACCACGCAAACAACCATGTGGTGCATATTTGGTCTGCCAAGCTAGCTGCAAAGCATACATAAATTGTGGGATTACTAAAATAGGGGTGCTAATGTGATCCATCATTTAAAAGAACAATTTATATTTTCTCAGAATAATCAGGTGAAGGCATGCACCAAAAGTAGGAAACTTGAAGCTCATCAATGTAATACAAATTAGTGAATGAACAAAGAAGCACTTAGTTATGGTTTACAACAATTTCAAATATAAGTACAATTTCTTTTCCATGACGGGATCTTATTCATAAAATTAAATGAAATAAAAGAACGTCTATTGTATTTTCTCAGCCATATCTACTTCTCCAGATGAGTAGAACAGGAAAAAGAAGAAATTTCACTAACCAGCATGCAGATTTAGTTAGCAAAAGGTTAATCAATGAGCTAACATTTAGCTAAACCCCTTTTTAGGATTTAGCAATTCACATGTTTTAGTTTGTAAGAAGAATCAGTGCAGGCAGAAGTTTAGTAACCAGATGATAACCGAATAATGGACAAAGATCTCAACTTTTAAACTGCATAGTGCTAAGTAATCTGCACGTGAGATTTAACAAATTTGCGTCATATAAGCTAGAAAACAGTAAATGATAGAGCAAATATGAGCTAAATGATTTATGATACTCTAAAACTTCTGGTTACAGTTGCAACAATAATTCAAATCAATCAAACAATTTCCGGCTAAAAATCAGGGACTTAACACTAGTTAAGTGAAGGCCTAGTTTTTCAAATACATGAATAATGATCACAAATTCAGATAAAAAGAATATATGAAGAACACCAAAAAAAGGAAACATAAATCAGTACATGAAATTGAAAATCAAATAAAAGAATATTTATCCTCATCCTAGCAAAAGGATTAATCACTATCCTGAATAGCCATTTGAGGATATTATCCTTTTCCATTGAGGTAAAGGCAAGTCACACATTTCAGGAGAGGAGTCTCGGAAAATATTCATCAACTTAAGCATTCTAAATTGGAATTTTGAACAACTCCACTGTGAAGATCAATCAACAAATACAAAACTCAGTCAATCAAGATTCCAATTTATGGAAGAAGGATAGCAAGAGGTCTAACTACTTGGGGATTGCTAGATTGTTTTGATGACGCTACTGATTGAGCTGATTGCTGCCAATGAGGCACATCTGGAACTGGCATATGTCCGTTCTTCTTTCCCCTATTCTGCCTATATTGTGAAGCATTAGGAATCTGAAAAATGAGAAGAAAGTTGTAAGCAACTTCATCATAGGTTTTAAACCTGAAACATGCCCATGCAATTTAGTGCCTCCTGACTACTGCTGAAAAGTTCAAGAGTATGTTTATCCAACTTAGCACCATATCAATGATTATTCAATGAAGTGGTAGAGTTTCCAAAGTATTATGACTATTTGCAGTTGACTAACCAAGGAAATTTGACAAGAAGGTCTAATAGAGTTTGTGAATCCATTTACCATCCAACCGTGCCTCATACTGAGAGGCTGATACAGCAGGCCGGGTTGTTCAGATACTTGCAGATTACCAAGGGCTGGGTAGTACAGAGGGGGATATCCACCAGGGAGAAAAGCTGAAGATAAGGTGAGACCTGCAATTCCTTGTGCATGCTTAAGCAGTAATTGAGCTTGTCTTTCCTCTTTCCTTTGAGCAATAGCCACATACAATGGCTTTTGGCCAAACATAAATCCTGTGAAATGTCTAACAACATCAGATACTTAATAGGACCTTAAGACAGATATTCTAACTTCCCATACAAAGAATTTTGAGGCCATACATCTACAATGATATCATCTCATCTTGTACAGACTCAATAAGAGCAAGTAGATGAACTAAAATATTGAATTATATGACAAATAAATTATACCATTACAAGAATATAAGCCATCAAACTGAAGAACAGTTGAACAATATAAGAGAAAATTGAAGGGAAAACAAAATGGAAAGGCATTTATTAATTTTCTTTCAATAAATACCTTTATTTTTCTGTGTTCAATTGAGACACATAAAATAGCCATAAGGAATTTTGTAGCAGTTCATGAGATAGATTTGTTGCCGATGCAAGTATGGCATGACATTAAAACATCTTGCTGTGTATCACTACGTACTTGACTAACTAATCTAGACATGCCTGGCAGTGATTTATTTTAAAATTTTTATGTTTATTGTTTGCAACTTTCTGGGATAGCTTTACTTTTCTCCAAGATTTCTATATTCATTCCTCGTTTTACTATACTAGTCAAAAGTTTCAAAAGTTCACTTACAACTGATTTAAAATGCTACACGTTGATCAAAGACTTCAGAATAGTAATTAAAAGTAAGAGCTTGGAAACTGCCATGTTGACCTCTGATACATGTACCCAATCAACGAGCTTAGTCAAACATTAGTGTGCATGTGAAAGGTTAAACATTTAGCGCAGAGGTATGAAAAAAAAAAAAAGAGAAACCAAAAAGTCCACAGTGTGCATCCAGAGGAAAGATGGAAAAAGGAGTCATAAAAGAAGAAAGCCTAGGTTTGAAATTTAACATGATTGAGAGGCCTTGTCCATTAACAAGTGCAGCAAGCACCATAACTGACCATATGATGGACAATGAGCCTCAACTGAACTAGAACAACCAAACTATAGAGAATCATTAAAAATTTAGATTTCTTGCCCCACATGGTACCCACATAGGCATTATGGAATCTAAAGTTAAGTCCTGAGGCATTTGACAGAGACGTGCATTTTCACAGTAAAATAAATTTCTGCATTGAAATCCTGGAGTTCTATAACCCTTCAACCCTACATTTCATGAGTATATCCATATTGATAGAGTCATTCAGGGACTCTGTCCATGCTGCAACTCTTCATTAGTTCATTATTTCTGACACCTCCTTTAGAAAGTTACAAAACAGTGTAAAGTATTAACAGACTTGCTTAAGCTTGGATATCTATACTCAAAATCGTCTTAGGAAAGAAGTTGTTAGATAGCACCAAAATTTATTGCAATGCTAGCTTATGCGAAACAGCATTCAGTGCCTTGGCATTCACCATGATCTAGACCGTGTAAAAAGATGACTTACCATGAAAAGTATTAACGGCTTTATTGGCCTCCTCTGGTCTGGAAAAACATACAAATCCAAAGCCCTTACTGACTCCTTTCTCGTCTACCATAAGTTTTGCAGAAGTGATTTTGCCACATTGACTGAACAATTCACGCAACTCATGATCCGTGACATCACCATTGATATTTTTGACGTACACATTTGAACCCTATGACGATGTTAATCATGATCAAAAAGTGGACAACACAATACAGTAACACATATCTTTTCTAGAGTAACATATATCTTTTGAATAAGGAAATGAGAAACAAAGATACCTGGTACTTAGTAATTTGCGCCTTCTTTTTCTCCTCAAACAAACGCCTCAATATCTGTTCCCGCTCCGTTTTCTTTTGTGCTCTTGCTACGTACAAGATCTTGCAGCCTGCCCAATGCATACAGTTCATATACAGACTCTTGAACATTGTAGCTGTTAGTTACATTTAAGAATACGACAGCAAGAAAAAGTCATAACCTACCAAGTTTCAATCCATTCATAACTTCTGTTGCTCTCCTAGCATCATCTGGATTTTCAAAGTTCACATAACCAAAACCTTTTGAACCTCCATTCTCATCTTTTGCAATGACCAAGCTAATAATTTTCCCAAATTCAGAGCACTTCTCTCTAAGATGCTCTTCTGAGATGTCAAAAGCCAGGTTCTTGATGAACAAATTTGTATATTTCTCATCAGGGCTGGGCAGAATCCGGTTACTCTTTTTGACGAACTTACCTACGTACCTAACCATAAATGGATGTAAAACAGTTGCATATTTGAACAAAATAGGATTAAAAGCATGCAAGAAAAACAATTGTTTCTATATACTACATCAAAGTTCATCATGATCACAATAAATTAGAACAGAGAGAGAATTGCACATACATCTGCTTTCCTTCAACCACAGATCCATTGAGCTCCTCAATAGCAGTGTTTGCACTATCCTCAGTCTCAAACTGGACAAAGCCATATCCTTTACTCCTTCCATCCTCAGAAACGGCAACTTTACAGGATAAGATATTTCCAAACTTCTGGAATATTTCTTCAAGCTTTGCGCTGTCAATTGTATCATTTAGATTCTGCAACAAAACCCCAAATCATTTTCACACAAGGATCAAATCGATAAAAAGAAACTATTAAGATCTCAAAATAAGTGACTGCTATCCAGTCAGTCCTTAAAAGGTACCTTGATGAACACATTTCCAGATCCACTTCTTCTCACATCAGAATCACGACGAGACCAACTAACCCTTATAGCTTTACCATTGAGAGTGGAATGATTTTTTACCTCAATAGCACGCAAAGCTGTTCACAGTTTAAAAAACAGTAGAAGTTTTCAAAGTTAAAGATCAACTCACACAGAATTTCCAGGAAACAAAGTCAGACATATACAATGACAAATCATAAGAAACCAAAGAATTAGGCAAAAGTTCTGCATTTGCAATCGTTGTCCCTTGAGTCGCTGGTCCAGTACATGAAGCTTAAAATAAATGCTAACCGCAAAGAAAAAACACAACTCGTACAATTTAAAAAGGTTAGCTCATACTTAAGCTAACAAATCATAGATCAGAACATATGGACAATGTTTCATGAACTGAAACAACATTAAATGACAAAATGGAAAAATAACAGTGAATGAGAAGGCAAGATGAGCAACACTGGTCTTCAACATTCCACAAAACAACATTTAGATGCCAAATCAACCAAACTAATATAAATAAGAAGACCAAGACAAATCATTCAGATATCCTCCATTTAGTGAATCACCAGTAGTCCATAAAACATCTGGGCTGATCAAAAAGTCCATCAAAATACCACATTATTCACTGATAGATTTCACTGAAAGAACTAAATAGATGACTCACATCAAACCAAACAATTTGACAAATTATTGCAACAAAATCTCATGATTGCAGTTAATTACTAGTAACAACTAACTTCAGCAATAGTCCACTGAGACGACTCACAGCAGAGAAAACCATTCCATTTCTAATCAACAACATAAACTACTCAAGATTTTCAATTATACATATATTCCCTTGATTGAATGAGAGAACTATCATATAGTAGATGCATAGCTTGAAGAAATAGCATGCATGAGCAACCACAATGAAATAAATAAATAATAATAAACAAAACTAGCCAACCACAACCAGCACCATAATTTCTTCTTCTCACTCTCGGACAATCTGATTCATATCGTGATATATTCACAATGATTCAGAATGAGATAGACCCTTCCCCAATCAGTCCAGACAGACAGGGGAAGGCTCACGATCAAGATTGCATTTCCGGAGTCTGAATACCATCCAATTTCAACTAAATACAACTCCATCAAAGATATCTAACTTTCCTTACATATGAGTGGAAATCCAATCCCGTTATTATCATTCATATTTCATATACATTAAAAAAAAAAAGCGCCAACTTCTCCTTATTTTTCCATGACATAAAGAAATCTAACCCCACCTTTTCCATTTATAAATGTATATACTCAAAACAGAGTGCAACATCCTACTTTTTCAGAAAGTGTATAACATACTTACCTAAACCAAAAGTTTCTTGAGTCAATTCATTTACACACATATAGGATACATATTGGCCGAGATATATATAAACACGAAAAAGAAAAAGAAAAAAAAAGAGGCGCAACTGCATAAAGCATCTGACCTATCAAAGATCAATTTCCCGGAATAAGATATAGTACCACTCCGTAAATACATATCTCAGTCTCGGAAAACGACATTGATGAGTCATATAAAAAAACAAAACACGAAATTCTCATTGGAATCCGCCATGCAAATAAATGTCAAACTGAATTCGAACAAAGAAAACCGAACGGAAAATTAACAGGTAAAAGCAGGTACAAAACAGTAAAGTATATACCGTCTTGAGGAGAAATGAAGTTAACGTAGCCGTAACAGAGGGAACGGCCAGTAGATGAGTCGCGACAGACGCGTACGGTAGTGAGGCTATTGAACTCCGAGAAAGCGTCGAAGAGTTGGCCGTCGGTCACGGAGTCGTGAAGGTCGCCGACGTACAGCGACGCCATTGTCAGGGCCAAAAACGACGCCGGAAAATTCAGTTACGTTTTTTATGTAACGGAGAGGAATGCAGCTGAAGCAACTGAAAACTTATATAGAGAGAGAAAACGTGCTGCGTTTCTGTTAGTAGAGAGAGAATGAGTGGGGCGGAAATTTGTTGCAGTACTCTATCTATATATACTGTAAAATTTAAGTATTTGATTGAGGGATGTGGAATGGAAATCACAGATTAAAAGAATCTAAATGGATAAAATTTAAATATTTATTTATTATATTATTTATTAAAATTAAATTTAGTGTTTAATGTTCTTTTGCAGGTATCAATTTTAAAAATTAAAATTTAATCAAATGATTTCTTATTCCTCTAATTAATTATTTTCTCGATTATCATATTATGTTCAAATTCTATTCTTTCTTGCTACTTGTTATAAATATCCATGCATAATGATAATTATTATATTATTAGTCCATCCATTCTAATTCATTCATCACTAATGGACAGCATACAAGAAAAAAATAAAATGAAAAATATGTTAATACATACGGATGGCAATGGGGCGGGGTGAGTTGCATGTTATGCAGAACAAAGCGGATTTTAGGTTTAGCAGCCTACAACATGTATTTATTCAGAAGGATCTTAACCTAAAACAGCAAATGTGGATGGAACTGTTTAAGACTATGATGTCACGACCCTGTATCATCTTTGGAAAGCTAATGTGGTGGTAGATGCTTTGAGCAGGAAAGCTGTAAGTATGAGTAGTTTGGCTTGCTTGGAAGGGGTCTAACTTCCGATGGCTAGGGAAGTTCAGACATTGGTCAACAGCCTTGTGAGGCTTATGTTGTCGGAGTCGAGTGGAGTATTGGCTAGTGTTGAGGCTAGATTGTCATTGCTAGATGAAGCTAAATTCAGATAGTTTGAGGATGCAAAACTGAGTAAGATTCATGACCAGGTCTTGCGAGGGAAGGTAAAGGAAGCGGTAATAGATGGTGAAGGGGTCTTGAGGCTAAGGGGGAGTGTATGTGTTCCCCGGGTTGGGGATATCATCAAGATCATACTGTCAGAGGCTCACAGTTTGAGGTATTCTATACATCCCGGAGCCACCAAGATGTATCATGACCTGAGGCAACACTATTGGTAAAGCAGGATAAAGAGAGACATCGTAGAGCATGTTGCCCAATGCCTAAATTGCCAATAAGTGAAGTATGAACATCAAAAGCCTGGGAAATGCACCAGAGGATGTCCATCCCACAATAAAAGTAGGAGAGGATAGCAATGGACTTCGTAGTTGGCAACACGGCCAACACGTAAGAAGAAACATACATAGGCTCTACACGGCCAACAACAATCAGCTAATTGAAGACTATAGTCTGCAAGCCTCTAAAAATACAAATAGTGGTCGGAACAGGGCCCCGGCCTACCCAATTGTTATACAACTGAAAAATGGTAACCCTTAAACCTGGCAACTCCGAACGAAAGGAGCTGACCGAACTGTTGACCCTGAACACTTGCTAAAGGAGGTCCTGAACTCTGTCTGTCTAAACCTGCAGGCAAGTTTGCAGTGCCCCATAGTTGGGCGTCAGTACAATATGTACCGGATGTAAGGCAGTAATAAAAAGCTGAATAGAAGCTGTTAAAGACTGAAAGTAAGAAGAAAGAACCGGTAAGGAAGTAATAAAAAGCTGGATAGAAGCTGTTAAAGACCGAAAGTAAGAAGAAAGAAGGAGCAGAAATTAACTTGTAGTCCTTTCTTACTCATAACCTGCATCTAGAAAAATACTACACGTATATGAGCTAAGGTTGTACAATTACATATTCATAAACTATAACTAGTAGGCAAGAATACAAACAAGAACCTAACCTGGCCCCCATAAGCCTGGAAAATACAATCAGCATAGAATAACCCACTCAGGGTCCCCATAAGCCCTGGCGAGCACACTCCAATCTATATACCCCTAACAAGTTCAATCTGAGTCACAAGTAACTATAGCCAACCTACTTGGCCCCTGGGTCTGCAACTGAGTCCGCTAGACTCCTATAATTGTGTCTTAGCCCGGAGGGCTCTTGTAACTGCACCCTGGACACATAGGCTCGATGAGGGTCAGTGATGCCGATACAACATAAAAATAGAAGTCTAGCCATGGATGGACTATAATATGGTCCTTTGGCTTGTATATAGTCCCTTGGGACAACATATAGCTCCTTGGAATGATCCATATAGCCCCGAAGGCAACGACACAGCTAGTAACCCTTAGGTTGGTCAACGAAAGGCTATCCTAGATGGGGTCAATCCCAACCAGTATATTGCATCTTAGTCTCAACCTGGCCACTCAGAAGGCGTATCTAGCTTTTAAGCCCCTTAGATCTTAACTTGATATTTTCAGATTTCATATATCTTCTCCAGTGATTCCTAACCTTGTAAGTAAGTTTACCTAGATCTGGCCTTTACGGCAACTTGCACCTAAGTATCTACGGGGGAGAATATATTGGTATATATTATATATATGTATAATAATAACATATACATTATTGATATATTGTGAATATATTTTATAAACTAGGTGACTTAAGGGTATTAGACTGTAATTTTCTCCCATCGTTCTAATTTATGCAAAGTGATATGACTAAATTATAAAATTTAAGAATAAAAATCTTATAATTTAGATAAATTATAAATATTTATACAATTATAAATTTACAGTTAAAAAAAAAAAGTACTGAAGGCCGGGCGGCTAAGGTGATACCCGTTCAGAACTCAAAGAGCTGGAACAGTAAAAGTTCTTCACACAACTTCTTTCAGATCTAAATTTTTTGCTTGAATTCAACATCTAGTCGCCATTAGCTATGGAGATTAGAGCTTTTCTTCTCTGTATCATCTTGTTTTGTTCGTCTTACACGACCTTAGCTCTCTATGAAGATCAAGTCGGGCTCATGGACTGGTATTTTTTTTTTTTTTTGCGATTTCTATCGCTATAGTTGCCAAAAAAATTTAATTATATGTTTAGATAAGTATTTTGAATGATTTGTGATTGTGCAGGCATCAACAGTATATTGGAAAAGTGAAGAAGGCAGTGTTCCAGACACAGAAGGCTGGTAGGAAGCGTGTTGTGGTATCTACTGAAGAGAACGCAATCGCCGCCCTCGATCTTCGTCATGGAGAGATTTGTGAGTTTTTTTGGATTGTGTTTGTTGAAATTAAGTGCTTATTATGTTTCATCCGATGCGAATTTGTTGCTTATTTTGTTCAATCGCGTGTTGTTTTTTTGCAGTTTGGAGGCAGCTCTTGGGAGTAAATGACGCCATTGATGAAATCGATATTGCCCTGGGAAAATGTACTATTTTTTTGTTTCTCTTAGTAGTCTTAGTTATTGGAAAATTGATTTTGAGTGAAATTTTACTCTCTGCAATGTTTGTTTCATACTACTTGGTTGCTGGTATCTCTTTGTTTGGCATAAAGTTTGCTTGCATCCTCAAGTCTGTGCTCCTATACACAGATATGTGGAGTTATACACAATTATATGCTCCTTTTATATGGCAATCTAAGTGGTTTTATTTAGGACTATGCAAAAAGAAAATGACTAGCTTAGTCTCAGTTTGTCTTCATATTTATTTATTTGTTCGCTGCGACATGGTAAAGAAACAACTTGAGATAGTTGAATATGATGCCTCTGAATCATTAATGAGGGACCATGTCAAAGACCTTTTATGTAGATAAAGTTAGAAGGACAATTAGATCTATAATCTTTCACGTTACTTGGATTCTCTATATCTGTTATTAGACATAAATAAGCAGCATTAATCTGCTAGCATCCCTGCTGCAAATAAAGAAAAACATCTATATCCTGACTGCTGACTAATACTCTTTAATTAGAGGACACACCGGAAGAACACAGACTTGACATCATGGACTCAAGGGAATAGAATGAAATAATTGCCCTTTTTTCCGTCAGTAATTTATTTTTACAGTTACTTTTGATGGGTGAGCTCAAGTTTGATCTGGTCATCTATCCTAAAACTTTAATTTAGTCGGTTCTTATGAAAATTTTCCTAGCTTGATGTACCTTAGTCTTTGGAGGAAAGGGTGTGCAACTTATTTTTTTTTGGTGGAGCCAATGTTGTCAAAGGCGCGTTTTTAAGCCTTGAAAAGATGCTCAAAGCACATTGAGCGCTTCGTCTCGCTTAATGTACTCTTTAGTGTCATCGTCAAGGTTCTAAAACAAACTTTTCCTTGCAAATGAGTGTTTCCTAAAGAGGTGACACTAAACAATTGATGTTTCATGTTATCCTAGAACAATTAAATTTCTTTGTCCACATATTTGTTTTTCATGCTTATAATTATTAATCTTGGACTAAACATATATATGTTTGTATGTTTTTTCCATTTGCGGCTTTTCTCATTAAAGCCCACACTTTATTTGCGCTTTGCACTTAAAGCTCCAACAGACCTTAGAGCTTTTTTGTGCTTTTCGCTTTTGATAACACTGGATGGAGCAAATGTTCACAATAATCGCTACGTATTGTAATATTATAATATTATTTGTGACAGGGATTGAATGCTAATAGCTAATGGATTTTTTTATTTCTTTTCAGACGTTGTCACTCTATCAACGGGAGGAAGTGTCCTAAGAGCTTGGAACCTTCCTGATGGACAGATGGTGTGGGAGTCTTTGCTTCTTGGATCAAAGCCCTCAAGATCATTGTTGTTGACTCCAGTAAGTGCAAAAAATTCTGATCTACTATTTATCCCTATTACAAATATTTGTGAAATGTGTCTGGCATCAAAACCCTACCCTTGGCACGTTTCAACTTAGAGATGATTTTAAGTTTACTAATTTCAAAACGTACTTGAAGAAAATGTCATTTCCATAGCAACGAAGAGGATGAGAAGTAAGTGAGATTGATATTCAAATGTTTTATTTTATCGTTTCAGACACATTTCGGAGCTGACAAGGACAATGTGATTCTGGTTTATGGAAATGGTTGCCTGCATGCTGTTTCAAGCATTGACGGTGACATCCTCTGGAAGAAGGATTTAGCACAGAATGGGTTAGGGAATTTCTCAAAACTAATCTACTGTTCTTTTGACCTAAATTTATGAAACAGTCCATCTGATCTGTAGTTTCTTTAAGTGCAGCATTGACGTTCAACATTTGGTTCATCATGAAGAAAGCGACACGATATACGCTTTAGGAATTGGTGACACATCCCTGTTTGAAGCATATGTGATCAATGTTAGAAATGGTGAACTGCTGAAGCACAGTAGCATGGTGTTTCCTGGTGGATTTTCTGGTGATTTGTCATTACCTACAAGTGACAAAGCAGTCGTGCTTGATTCATCTGGGTCAATTTTAGTCTCTATAAGCTTTGTTGGTGGAGAAATTAATTTTCAAGAGGTCCAGATTTCTGATGTTCTTCAGGGTTACTCAGGAGCAGCAGTATTATTACCTTCCAAACTTGCAGGAATGGTTGCCATAAAAATTGATAGATCTTTGTTGTTTGTTGAAGTGAAAGCTGAAGGCTCAGTGGAGGTAGTTGACACAGTCCCTCATGTTGAAGCTGTAAGCGATTCTTTGTCTTTTGCTGAAGGCCAAACCGCTTTTGGGCTGATTCAGCAAGATGGCGGTAAAATTCAACTTACTGTAAAGTCTAGTAATGATTGGAAGAGCCATTTTCTCAAGGAAAGAATTGAATTCGACCAACAAAGGGGACTTGTGCTCAAGGTCTTCATCAACAACTATGTTCGAACAGACCGAACTTATGGATTTAGGGCATTGATTGTCATGGAAGACCATTCACTACTGTTGTTACAACAAGGTGCCGTTGTCTGGAATAGAGAAGATGCACTTGCATCTATTATAGATGTAACAACCTCGGAGCTGCCCGTTCAAAAGGATGGTGTCTCTGTTGCAAAAGTAGAGCACAACCTCTTTGAGTGGCTAAAGGTATGAAGCATGTGAAAGTGTTCAGATTGCATATATATCATAAAAGAATCATGATTTGCCCAAACTTAGAATCTAGCTTGTAATTTATGCAGATCTCTTTATTATTATTCTAAGAAAAAAACATATTAGGATTTTTGGTTTATTTTGCTTTCCTTTTCTGCTTTTCTTATGGGGCTATTGTGAAACTCCATTATGTCGCAGTTCATGGAAGTTTATGTAATTAGTAGTCTGTATATTTGAGGTCATAATATCTGGTATAAGAATTTTAGTGTATCATCCTTGGTGTTTGTTTACCATAGGTGTAGCCGCGTAGTAAACATAAACATTGAAGTGTGAACTTGTGTTGTTTGATTTGATGATTACTTTGGTATTGTTATCTTTCTATTTTGTTTAGTACCTGATTCGTTTTACTTCGGTATTTTGTTGGAAGGGACATTTGCTGAAACTAAAAGCGACTTTAATGCTTGCAACTCCCGACGATGTAGCAGCAGTTCAGAGAATAAGGTTACAAAGTGCTGAGAAAAGTAAGATGACCCGAGACCACAATGGATTTAGGAAGCTACTCATTGTACTTACACGAGCAGGGAAACTTTTTGCACTTCATACGGGAGATGGTCGAATTGTTTGGTCTCGACTACTGAATGCTTTCTGTAAATCAGGAACTTGCGAAAGTCCAAGGGGGCTCAAGTTATATCAGTGGCAGGTGCCGCATCATCATGCATTAGATGAGAACCCATCAGTCCTTGTAGTTGGTACATGTGGACATAAGTCAGATGCATCTGGTATTCTCTCTTTTGTTGATGCATACAAAGGAGAGGAGCTTAATTACTTAGCACCTGTTCATTCCATTATGCAAGTTATTCCTCTTCCATTTACTGATTCAACTGAGCAGCGCCTCCATCTAATAATAGATGCTGAGGGGTATGGGCACCTGTACCCTAGAACTCCTGAGGCAGTTGACATTTTTCAAAAGGAGTTGGGAAACATATATTGGTATTCAGTTGACGTAAACAATAATCTCTTAAAGGGGCATGTGGTGAAGAAAAATTGCAAAGTGGAGATAGCTGATGGCTACTGTTATGAATCCAGTGACCTTTGGTCTGTTGTATTCCCCTCAGACTCAGAAAAGATCATTGCAACTTCAACCAGAAAATTAAGTGAGGTAATCTTTTGCTTCTTTCTTTAAAAGATCATTGCAACTTGAGCAAAGAAAATTAAGTGGCGTGTCTTGGTTAAAGTTACCACAGATTGTGCTGCTGAACCGTCAGATTGTAGTTTTATGTTCTTCTTTTTCCTGTGTGTCATTCTTTTCAGGTTGTTCATACACAAGCTAAAGTTAACACTGACCAGGATGTATTGTATAAATATATATCTAAGAATTTGTTGTTTATGGCCACTGTTACTCCTAAAGCAGTGGGTGACATTGGATCAGTGACCCCTGAAGATTCCTGGCTTTTTGTTTATCTTGTTGACACAATAACTGGCCGAGTACTGCTCCGTATGTCTCATCATGGCTGTCAGGGACCTGTACATGCAGTAAGTTTTCCTTGGCTCAAACCCTGTAATACTAAAATAATTTTTGCTTGTGAAAATGGCAGCTTTCTGTTTGGATGTTCTTTTCTACCAAGTATCGTGACACATCTGTGTGTGAAGGTATTTAGCGAGAATTGGATTGTCTATCACTACTTCAACCTGCGTGCACACAGATATGAGATGTCTGTTGTTGAGATCTACGATCAGTCTCGCGCGGTACATTTTGCCACCAATTTTGATCTTTCTATTTGTTCTCTGTAGCCCTTACTTTTTCTCTGTAACCCTTATTTACCATACTTAAATATTTGTAGGACAACAAAGATGTCCTGAAGCTTGTTCTTGGAAAGCATAATCTTAGTGCACCTGTCTCTTCTTACTCGCGTCCTGAAATCATGACCAAGTCTCAATCTTATTTTTTCACACACAGTGTGAAAACAGTAGCAGTTACCTCAACAGCAAAAGGCATCACTTCCAAACAGCTGCTTATTGGCACAATTGGTGATCAGGTCTGATTTGCCAATCACTTGTCCAAACACTTTTAGTTTTACTTTCATGCTATTTTCTCTTGGTTAATTGGACTTGTCATTTTTTGTTTGGCGTCTCTTTTGTGGTAGGAGTCCAATTGCAAGAATATGCATTCTTTACATTTGTTCAGGGATGACAGCTGCATTCCTTCTTTGTTTCCTTTGACATTTCATGCTCCATATGTTGGTATGATGCAGGTTTTGGCACTTGACAAGCGTTTTCTTGATCCTCGTCGAACAGTGAACCCTACTCAAGCTGAAAAGGAGGAAGGGATTATACCTCTTACTGATACATTGCCTATTATGCCACAGGTGAGAGCTTCCTTTCTAAGCTTGCTGCTAAGGAAAAAGACATTACATTTTGTTGATCAGAGAAATAGTCCCTTACACTGAGGATGAGTTTTAATAGATAGAATGGCATAGTCATGAAATATTTCCATTATGGGCATCATTTATATGCATAGAGTAGTATAGCTGCTTGATTGAAATGATGAATTCGGCGAATCTGAATTTCTTGATCTATGTACCCCTTTGTTCGATTGGACTTAAAACAGGAGGGGCTAGAGGAGGGGTAAAAGTGGAGGGTATGGGCCATGCAAGGAAGTGAAATGGTTGGGTGCCTTCTTTTTTCTCGTCAAAGATTTAGCTATTCTTTCATGCCAGGTTTTTCAATAACTAGATGGGGAGGAAGTATATTATATTTGCTTCCTTGCAACTTCACCAAAATACTGCGAAGGGAATCATCAATATTTCACCAAGGGGAAGTAAATCATTTCATCTCTCCTCCCATTTAGAAACCAAAGATTAAGCGACTATGTTTTGCTTTGGCTAAACAGAGAGACACACTTTCATGTGTTTATTCAGAACTTATGCTGTTCTTCTCATTTCTCTAATTTATTTTCTTGGTAATGTTCTATACATGCATCTTACGATTTGTTGGTCTGGAAAACTGATTCGCCCTTTGAGATATTTGAAATGCATGCTTAGAGAATTCAGAACGGCTAAATTTTAAGAACAAATGGAATAGCATAAATCGTCATGCAAGTCTTGTATTCTATATGAGATAACTATGAACACTTGGTTCTTCATATTGATTTTGATGGTTGCTCTCGCAGGCTTACGTTACACATGCCCTTAAAGTGGAAGGCCTTAGAAGCATAATAACTATACCGGCAAAGCTTGAGTCAACCACCCTCGTCTTTGCTCATGGAGTTGATCTCTTTTTCACTCGACTTGCCCCTTCAAAGACATACGACTCTCTCACTGATGATTTCAATTATGCTTTGCTTCTCCTTACCATAGTCGCCCTCGTTATAGCGATTTTTGTAACGTGGATTTGGTCCGAGAGGAAGGATTTACAGGAGAAGTGGAGGTGAGTCATTCAACCAACAAAGCGGAGGCGAGTCGTTGGCCATTGCACTTCCTTTTATCGTTGTACTGTTTTTGGTGCTCACCATTTTTTACGACTTAAATTATCTTCTCAGACTAGGAAGTTAGGAGTTAGCTGTATTTCTAGTAATTTTGTAAAAATTGGCCCTCGTTTAGTTTTTTCTACAGGGGGAAGAAAATTTGTGAATTGATATTTCATTTTGGTGGTGGCAACTGGCAAGACATACATATATTCACACATAATTAGGTTGTCAACAGTACCATTTTTGGAATAGCATTTGGGCTTTTCATCATGATGTTGCTGTAAAAAATTTAACACACCTAGTATAGTGTTTAGATAATAGTATGAATTAGTAAACTTGACATGATTAATTCATATATAACTAGTTCTTACCTTACTAGTTTTTGCATAACTCTAACTACAACCAAACAACTCTTGAGTGTATAACAAGAGTATAATCAAGGTTGCAGATTAGGGGTTTCTTGTATTGTGTTTTGTGGACTACAATATGTTGTAAAAATCCCAATATGTATTTGTTTACGGTCTGTATTTCTTAAAGTCGAAGATTTATCAGAAATAGCCTCTACCTTGAAGTAGTGGTAAAATCTGCGTACATTCTATTCCAGACCCCACTTGGTTGGATTATATTGGGTTGTTATTGTTGTAGTATTTGCATATATACAATTAGAGGTGGTAAAGTTAGCTGATAGTATCATAACCCGCCCAAGTTTGGTTAGTTGACTCACCCATTTATTAGTTCAGCTCATAACAAATTTAGTCTAATAGCTAGTCCAAATTAATTCATGAAAAATCTTGTCAAAATATTTTGAAAGAAATATTCTTGTTATTTGACACATTATATATAATCATAAAACAGAAAAAACAATAATTTTATTAAGTACTAAAAAATTATAAAAATACAAATAATGTAAGTAAAACTTAATAATAATTGGACGGATTAAGTTTTAACTTGCTATTTAACACATTTCAATTCAACTCATTTCAGCTCAAGTAACTTCTGAGCAGACCAATAACCCATCTATATATTAACTCAACCTATTTTGACCCGTCTAAATTCAGTCCAATCCGTCCCATTTGACACCCCTGCATACAACTGCCCACAAACATGTATATACACTATACATTTGCAGAAAGATTGATAGAAAGAAGTGTTTCTAAAAGAAAAAGAGATGGCATAAGTTAAAGAAAATGCTTTTAGAATGAATGCAATGTGCATACAGAGAAACCAGTGCTTTACAAGAAGCCCAGACCTTCAAGAAGAAGAATCTTTCTTACCTTTCACAACAGCTTGACCAAATATGAAGCAAAAAGCACAAATTGCTTTCGTCTCGCCTCAAGTTACACGCCTTCACTTCGTCATCCTTAACTAACAGGTTATTTACATGGCGAGTCACGATAGAGACATCTAAATGACAAATCTTTTCGAGATCAGAACGAACGTAGAGGCCTCTTCTCATCTTCTATACATGTGCAAATAATGACAGAGACAACATCTAAAGGACAAACTTTTTTTTTTTTGAGGTCAGAAGAATGGTAGAGGCCTTAATGAGGAAGGAATAAGCTCAGTAGAAAACCTAGTACTGACACAATTGCTAGCCAACTACAGTAATATTAGTCGGCGAAGCTTATAAATTACCAAAGGAAGTCAAAACTGAATTTAAGTTAAAAATGGGGAACCAATCATAAGCACCAATAATAGCAGAAGAGCACTAGTTCTTGTGTGCTGCAGATTGAACAGCGAACAGCTTGATGCACCGTTCACGCTTAACTGTCCAGCGTTGATAAATTCACCCTTGCCAGAGGTTATGGACACATTCACAGATGAGGAACCTATCACAAAGACATTAGTCATGACAAACATTGCGAATAGAGAATAAATTTGGAGGGAAGAAGCATGTCATGCCAGTGTTTATTTCAGATATGAGAAGAGGGTACTTACAATCAAAATCTGTCCATCCAATCCTTTGCCGAGCCAAGTCATACACAACGATCTTATCTTTTAGAACAAGATCTGAAAAACACAAGAAAATACAGTAAATGCAACATATAATCTTGTTTATCCATGGACCTGGAATGCTTAGACAAAAGAACATGCAGTACAATGCAATAAGTCAACTCACAACGAATAAATGGTTCAAATGCCAAAGCATAAATAGACAATTTTTGAGCATTTACACTTTTAAATCATTCAGAAAAATTGATTCGTGGAAACAATTTACCTTGGGCTAGTGGTTTTAAAAGGTTAAATCTCTCAACTTTAGCTAACACGGGATTTTATACCAATAAACCAGAAGAACAATTGAATAGCCAAATTTAGTAGAATGTCTAGTAGGGAAGAGGAAGGGAGCTCAACGGCACATATGTATTGACTGAAATAAGATTTGCACTCAGGGCGCATAACAATAGATCGACGCCTATGTTCCAAACTAGTTAAGGTCTAATATATAAAGCATCTGTGACCATTCCACTCTACAACAACAAAAACACACCCAGTGTAATCCCACAAAGTGGGATTTGGGGAAGGTGGTGTATATGCAGTCTTACCTCTACCTTGTGAAGGTAGAGAGACTATTTCCAATAGACTGTGACCATTTCGCTCTATTGACCCATTTCATTCCAATAGTAGTGGTCCGGCCCTTCCCCGGACGCTGCGCATAGGACTGCCCTTTTTCTTTTTTTTAGTAGATACTCTCTCTATTTTAATTTATGCGTCTTACTTTCCTTTTAGTCTTTAAAAAAAAATGTCGCTTCTACATTTTCTAACTCCTTAATTCCAACATCCTACCTGGCATGTTTAAGACCACAAGTTCAAAGAGCATTTTGGTACATTAAACACATTTAGTTTAAGACCACAAGATTGATCAGTCTTTCTTACTTTCTTAGTCAAATTAAGACATTAAGAGGCGGTTATCTTTTAAGACAAATTAGGAGTTCTCTACATCAAACTTGTACCAACACAAACAAAAATGCCTCTAACCAAATTATAAAGAGTGCAAAATCAACTAAGCCTTACCTCAACTAATCCTGTATAACAGGACCATTTTAACGATATTCAATTAGTGGACATTTGTTGGTCCCAAAACTGTTATACTAACTTATTTTCAATTTTCTTGGAATCATTCTATCCTCTAACCATCATGCAACACTCTTTCATGTCAACCAGCATATTTTAGTTCTTTGTGTCCTTTCCTCACCATCCCTTGAAATTTCTCTATTCTCCTGGAAGATTTGAGCTCAGATAACTTGATCGACTGCATTAAGGCACCGTAATCCTACATAATATCGCCTCACCTTAATACTTTTTAGGAGGGGACGCAGAGTAAGCTTGCATTTTCTAGATAGTGTCTTGCTTCTACTTATTCTAAAACCTTGCTTTCTAGAGTGTTACCATGGAGCTTTTGATTAATTTTGCTAGTTAACACCATCATCTGCAACTAGCATGCATAATGAAACCTGACCATTTATGCTATTGGTTAACTCATCCATAACAAGTAAAGACTCACACACTCTACGCGCATACAATACACAGACATCAACATGTATACCGTGCAGGAATGATGATTTTTGTCGAAGCATACAATCACCAAGGAACACGATACCATTTAAGCAGACAATCACCAAGTTATATTTTAAAAAATTAATGCAGATAGGTATAGTTAGGTCCTTTTTAGTTGGTTGAGTGATGGAATGCTTAAGCATCCACAAAGACATTGACGCACAGAATGATGCAGCAGATATGAAAAGTAACCACTAACCATGATCCTAGCAGATATGTTGATAAATTAATCATGGAACCAGTTTGGGGTTGAGGCACAGATGTTATAGTAAACAAGGAACCAACCTCCTAAAATTGTTACACCTTGATCTTGTTTTTCAAAGCCAATGCACCACATAGCAGCACCTTCCTGTTGGAAACATTCAATGAGTCACTTAGATTTGTAGTTAATCAAAAAGACAACAGGGCCGCATATAGCATTGTTGATATAGTCACAGATGAGACTTCAAGATGACATTCAAACACAAAAATATAGATTCCGATACTCACAAGAAAGCCCATATGCACTAGGTAGTCTGCTGGTCTTAAAGCCATTGATGCGCCACCATCAAAGTTTAAAGAAACTGGGGGAAATATCTCAGCTATGCTGTTTCAGAATGAAACAAAGTGTCATATTCGAGCCACCAAAGCATTTGGGTAATGGTATTTATATCGTTAAGAGCTGAAAGTAAATATCTATTCAATTATAGAAGGATGAACCTTGAGGACACTAGAAAGCACGGTTTTCCTCGTGAGACGATTGGCCTAGCTGATGGTGAAACAGCAGCAGCTATCTGCAGATGAATGATAAAAAAAAAAATTCAGGATAAATGCTAAATCAGCTAATTAACCTTCCTAGTAAAGACACATTCCCCGGTGTTAACTTAAGTAGGGTTTTGAACTATTTTGAGCTGGATAAATGAAAAAACAAGCTTAATCTACTCTTCCATTAGTGAAAAGAAAACATTAGGTTATTATGTGGATACTTGAACCTAAATCCATATCAGCTTTAACATAAGTGGAGCTGGAGTAGATTTGAATTGAAGGTCATCTTGCCAAAATGTTTATTTTTATTCCCAGAAGTAAAAGGTAAAAAACACTGTGTGGTTGCAGGTCTTCTTTCATATAGCATCATATACACAAAACTTATAAAAGATATACACAATAAAACAGACAACACAGTCTATTGTCCTTTCGACTATTAATTTTAGAGTTCAGGATGTGAACCGTTTAATAACAATGGCGTGAATATTGGTTTTATTTTTGTTCTCTAGTGGATCAGATTAAAATTGAATACACTAGAATGTACACTATGGATCTGCACAACTTTGTTCTTTAAAACATATGCATTTTTGGTATAGATAAGGAGAGCAGTTTCCCTTTGAGCCGGGGGTCTATCGGAAACAGTTTTTCTACCTCACAAAGGTAGGGGTAAGGTCTGTGTATATCCTACCTTCCCCAAACCCCACTTATGAGTTTACATTAGGTATGTTGTTGTAGTAGATAAAGAGAGGAGTTGGAAATTCAAGTTGAGGAGGAGGGAGTAATCGAGGAACTTACAGCACTGACAAAGGGATCATAAGCTTCTGCGGCAATATAAGCCAAAGTCGTACCAGAATCCACAATAGTTCCTCGATTGCCAGATGTTGCAAACACTGATGGATCAACAGGCACCAACTGTCCATTAACAGCAATGCTCTGCAGATATACATTGTAATGCGCCCTGCAAGAGTGGAGAGCGGATAAATCAAGCTTGCTAAAGACCATTTTATTTGGTGCCCATCCCATCCCCATGCTTATAGTTGAAAAACGAGTAATGTAGCAAAACATAAAAATTAAACACAACCAGGATATGTTTTCAGTACAGATCATTATGTATGTCTAAAGAAAAAATACCTATGGCACTCAACGCTAAAGTTGATGGAAATATGAATCACTTCCATGGGAAAACCAATTTCTGCAACACCTAAGGATCTAGAATACTTTAAAGCAAATTGAGTACTGTGAATAGTTAAATCTACTACCACGATTGTCAATTATAGACTTGTATCAAGGACCGCTTTCTGCTCAGCTTCAGGGAGTAGGAGAGCTCCGTTCAGTACAAGCTAGTAGAGCTGAACCTTAGGCTAGTGTTGCCATCATATTGTAATCATTAATGCCCTTCTCCAAATAAAAGTCAAAAAAGAACCCCCCCCCCCACCCCGACCCCCCACCCCCACCCCCAAAATGATACTCTCTCCTCCTCAATTCGATAGACCTAGTTTAACCAACCACGCCTACTTTCAGTGAATGGTAGAAAGTGTGTGCTGTTCAATGTTCAATTAGGGAGCATGTGAGCCCATACATCAACTATTCTATTGTGCAGAACAGACAGAAACTAACAATGAAAATGGTGAAAACGGATCTCACATAACTTTTGAGTTATATATGTACATAGTAGAGCTTCATTGATATCATCTTCGCAAGATCCCAAGACCATGAATCTATAGATGCAAAACCAATAATATATCGATAAAGTACCATAAAACTCAGGATGTAGAAAGCATGAGATGATTTTGGTACATTTTAAATAATCAAGATGAATCATAAACTATCAAGAACACAACTGCTATATCATGTAGCACAACTGCACAAGGCACACTAAAGATGAGACTATTAAATCTCTATATTCGTCATAAGCAAGAATGGAAACTTCATTGTACTGTAACAATACGTACTGTGACGGAACAAGGGGACTATATACGATTCTTGGATCCAAAATCTCACCAAGGACTAGTATACCTCCACCATTTCCCTCTCCTTTCAAGCAATGTGAAAATACTTTAGGAGTAATCCCACGAGAAGACAGTTGAGATATTACTGAAAGACCCTGTTGACCAAACCCAAAAATCCCATCAATTGCTCTGTCCGTCTTGGTCAAGTCTCCAGACTGGGAGGTGCTGCACCTGTTTTGATCCAGATACAAGTATCAGCTTCGGGCAAAAGGTACATGCATTCAGCTAAAGCCACAACTATAAGAGAAAGATAAAAAGAAGAAGAGTAGAAGCTAAGGGCATGAAAGAATAATGATGATCGAAAGGATACAAGAACATCAAAAGCATTACATCAAGTGACAAATACAAAAGTGAAACATCACAGCACTGATGATGAGAGTTCAATATCCCTAACAGTACCCAACAATCGAAGAGAATAAATTACTCCTGCACCAGTAAAATTTCTGGAACTACATAACCAATCACCACTAAAGCATCACGTCACCTCAAGTGAACCGTGATGATTGCTAATTACCAAATGACCCGCTAAAGAGGGACTTAGATGAAGTAAGGCCTGCTACTCACCCAAACTTGATCAGTCATGGTTCAGTTTCAAAAAAGCTTGATCAGTTATGGTCAACAGAGTACAATGATATACTTGATTAGTTATGGTCAATAGGGTACAATGATGATATACTCCCAGTTCCTTTTTCCTTTCGGGTTTATTTTAGCAAGCTCTCTGATTCTCTAGTAAGCATTCTTCCCTACCAAACAACAGTATTTGGGCTTGCCAAGAAGGGGATGCAGGGCTGGTGCTTGTGATAATAACACGTGATTTTTTTCGTAAATTCCGCCAAAGATATTTCTGCTTAAGGACGACCCATAACTATTTCAAATGAAAAGGTATCTATGTTGCATTCTCAGATTATGAGAAACATTTGACAAGTATAAGTGTAAATAGAGGTATTTCAAGCCTTACATTGGATTTACTCTAAATCAATAGTCATTTTTGAATTGAGACAATCCTTCTTTTGCATCTCAATAATCAAACAAAACTAAGCTCATCAGATAAAGAAAAATAATAAAATAACCAAAAAGAATGAAGGAAATAGAAGAATTTTTGAATAAATGCAAACTCAATTAAGTTATACATGAGAAGTCTGCTGACACGCAATTTTACATGCAATGCATGATACATTTACTCCAAAAGATTTTCTATCACATGTCTAACTTCATTTACTTCTAAGTTATCTGCAGATTAATTATACCAACTATTCCTATCTAGTACTCAAGGATCTTTTTTTCGTTCATTAACTATTTCTCCAGGATCTTCTTTATCTCTATCTACCTTTTAATAGATATTGATGATTGTTATTCAAAAGAATATATAAATAGATATTGATGATTGGTGAACACAAGTAGACGTGCTTAGAGTCTATCTAAGAATAGCAGCTCACCCAAAAACAATTGGTGCTGAAGAGTTGGCAATCAACGAGGTTCCCAGGACTGTATCAAAATATAGTAAATCGGCTACGTAATGGCCAGTTGTGCCACTCCCATCTCCATACTGAAAGGTGTAACCACACTGATTAGTTTCTGTAGAGCACTCAGCAGAGGAAGTTTGAACTATAGAGGCGCACACTTGGTCCGCACAAGAAATGGGAGAAGCAGTTGATGAGCCCGTAGCATCATAGAAGTTGAGCTCAACCTGCATGCACGTAACAGTATCAGAAGCTTGTAAAAGAAGGTAATTCCTTTACCACACTTTTCACAAGAAGTAAAGATGCAATAACAAGATGCAGGGAAGATGAGTTACCCCAAGTCCACTTGTTCGAGGACAATCGTCGCAGGAACTGCAGGTGACCCACAGGATATCACTGCCAGTATCAATCTGCACATTGTATTCTCTTGGTGGAGTTCCCAGTCTTACTTTTGTAAAATAAAGGCTACAAACACAACAAAAGTATAAAGTGAGAGAAAGAGAGATGATGGTCAAATAAATTGATAGTGTAGAATTGACACATACATCTACATAGTATATCAATAAGCTTGCCCGTCATCCTCAAATGACAGAAGGAAAATGCCAAGCTCAAAGCGATACGGCTAATGTTTGTATTTTTAGGCTTTTAGCAATACGTACCATATCAATCTGACTTAAATATCTTGCATTAGAATAAGAAACAATACAATTTAAAGCAAACAGAACTATCACTACTACATCAACATCGTCATACAATCGGCAATTAACGAGAAAGCACCTAGAAAAGAAAAACAGCATAGTAAAATTCATTGCGCCATGCATATTTAATACATTGAAAATCAATATCCTTTTTTTTTAATAACCGTGGTGTCCAGACAACTTGTCCACAACTCTACTAATTCCACGGGTTCCTTCTACCTCCCACCAGCGCAGCTAAAGGGTAACTCTTACCTAGTATTTTAGATTGAAAATCAATATCTCAAAGAGAATCCATTGATATGTAAGTTCAATTCTCAAATCCATAAATCCAATTAATATCATATATACTCAAACTAAAGAAAAGACAATTTACCTCACAATTCATGAGACCAAATTCACAAAACAAATAACACAAACACTACAGGCCATAGCTTCCACACATTTCACAGAAAGTTCAACTTTTAACTTCATAAAGAATCAAACTTTCCCAATATATTTGCTATATCAACCAACCAAAAAACTCCACAACAAAAAAAGAAGAAAACACTCAAAATTAAGAAATAGTTACCCGACAAGATAAGGGTCGGAGGAACCGACAACAGGAAAATCAACAATACCACCAGCAAAACTCTGCAACATTCGAGCATGCCTAGCTCTGTCCCTAGCTCTAAGCTTCTCCAGCTCCACCTTACCGTTCACCGGCAAAATCTTTTCCAAACTAAGAACTCCAGCGGGCAATTTCCCAGCTCCGACAGCCACGGCGGCTGTGGCCGCAGCCACAACCACCAAAACCACAGTCAAGAATTTCATGCCAGCCATCGCCGGCATCCCATAAAAAACAGTTTCTTGAGTTAAGCTAAAATTGTATCCAAGTCTACAAATTATATATATATGAGTACAACCCAGTTCAAGAAACACTAAAAAGATGGGATTTTTATCAACAAAATTGAAGAACAAGAACAACAACAGTAATCTTTATTTGGGTTTGTGCTTTCGAGAGAGAGAAAGAAACTGCCTTTTTTTTTTTTTTCAAATTTTGTTTATGCGAGTATTGAAAAAAAAATACAAATACATGAACAATGAACACTTATATACTGTTAAGTGTATAAAGACAGAAAGTTTAAGCAGTCAGTAATCAAATGGTGGAGCTAGTGAACTGTCAAATATGGCCTTGGGTGCATGCTGGACTGGAGAGTTGTTAGAAGGGTATATTGGGGAAAAAAATTATATTAATTTAGGCGGAATTTATCGACGAACTTTAACCTTGTTGGTAAATTTCATTTAGATACTTAAAATACCGCATATTCTTATTGAACATCTGAAAAAATAATAAAATAATTTTATTACACACTCTGGGCTCAAATTTACAACAACAATATATCATATAATTCCACTAACTGATATTTGAAGAGGATGGTGTGTACGAAGTCTTAACTCTATCTTGAGAATATTTCACGTGTTCAAATTTCAAAAAAGTTTCTCTTCTGCATTAATTCTCAAACACATATCATTTAATTATATACATCAACTTCAATTAAAAAGAACTTGATATCTTATGACTTAATGAGACTAATGTGTATAACTAAAAAAGATAATAAAAGCACGTGCAAAATCTTTTCCAAAATTTAAATTGAATAAATCTAATAAAAATATTTTAAATAAAATTTATTAATAAATTTAAAATATTATAATTAGGACTAATATTGGAAAAAAAAAAAAAAAAGTGGACTTAATAAGTCATGAGTGAAGTAGCATGGCAATGTGGATAGAGGAGACTTGATGAAGTTGAGTGGGATCAATGTCAAAAGATGAGTGCGTAATTCACACGCTTTTTGCCGTGTGCTAACCCTTTTTTTTTTTTTCGATATATATTTTGAAGTTTTAATTATTTTAAATTGTGCGTTGTAAGATTTATTATGGTGATATTGTTCTTAATAGAATTTTCTTCATATTCAAAGCTTGAAATTTAAAATTTTTAATTAAAAATAAAGTAATCTCAACTATCTCACCATAATTCATATCGATAATTATTAAAGAAATTATGTAGGAAAAAGTTAGAAATTATTTTGAGTTCCAATTTTACAAGTAAATCAAACCTTTTTTTCTCTTTTACGAATTATTGATTTGTAGAATAATGTTTGATAACTATGTTGATTATGGATAAGGTTTAGCATGAGGCAAGGGGGGATTTACATTCAAAATATGAGCACGTAAATTTATAGTCTTTTCATAAAATATTTAAAAATAAGATATTTTATGTATATATTTATGATAATTGACTTTATTTTATTTTAATTATTAGGTATATTAAAAATAGTTGTTTTTGTTATGAAATAATAAAGAAAGAACAAGAATATTATAGAGAAAGAGAAAAGTTCTTATTTCTCTTGATTTGATTAAATACAATGAAGGAGAACCCCTCTATTTATAGGGATAATTTCTCCTAACTTTTCTCCAAAAGATAGACTTTCACAATGATATAAACACATATATCTAGTACAATACAAATACCTTTATAGACATTCACTACAACACAAATATGTTTATAACACTCCCCCTTGAATGTCTATTTGATAGATAATGTGCCTCGTTAAAACTTTACTAGAAAAAACCCAGTGGGAAAAAATCTAGTGAAGGAAAAAGAGTACACATATCTAATAATACGCATTTTGGCTGCCTCGTTAAAAACCTTACAAGGAAAACCCAGTGGGACAAAACCTCGCAAGGGAAAAAGAGTACAGCGCGTATTAACTCCCCCTAATGAGAACATCCTTGAATCTTTGCATCCGGATCTTGTGCACCATCTTCTTGAAAGTTGCAGTTGGTAGAGATTTGGTGAATAAATCAGCCACATTATCACTTGAACGAATCTGGTGCACATTGATATCACCATTCTTTTGGAGCTCATGTGTGTAGAAAAACTTTGGCGAGATGTGCTTCGTTCTATCTCCTTTTATGAATCCTCCCTTTAGTTGTGCTATGCATGCAGCATTATCTTCATACAAAATTGTGGGTACTTTGTCACAATTCAAACCACATTTTTCTCTAATGAGATGTATCATGGACCTCAACCACACACATTCTCGGCTTGCTTCATGAATATCTATTATATCAGCATGATTTGATGAAGCAGCTACAAGAGACTGCTTTATAGATCTCCAAGATATGGCAGTACCTCCACATATGAACACGTAGCCAGTTTGAGATCGAGCTTTGTGTAGGTCAAATAGATACCCTGCATTAGCATAATCAACAAGATCCAGACTTGCTAACAAATTAACCGAATGTTATGCCTTATAGTATTAGCAAGATATATTAGTGCAACAATCACAGTAAGATATGGTACTTCAGGACCAAGGATTTCCTCATATAAGAATTATGAACAAGTTTAAAGAAACTTGTAAATGCTTCAGGCATTTTGAATCCTTCATGATTTTCATATAAATTTTATCAAGTGATAGCATTCATTAATATTTAAATGCATGACATCTTCTAGTGTCTGGACTACAGGTCCAATAAGCTTTATGCTTATCAATACGCATCATT
The DNA here is from genome assembly GCA_035772735.1 of Datura wrightii. Taxonomy (NCBI): domain Eukaryota; kingdom Viridiplantae; phylum Streptophyta; class Magnoliopsida; order Solanales; family Solanaceae; genus Datura; species Datura wrightii. The sequence goes on along the minus strand of JASDFA010000018.1, from coordinate 198,652,505 downwards.
TCACTTGATAATTATTTCTACATCAGCATGCTTTAATAGATGTAGAATTCAGATCCTCACAATCTTTTACAATATTGCGCACTATATTGTATCAAAAATATCGTCGACGATCAGTTCCAATGCGACATAACTTATTGAGATCTCTTCATTTTTCGTCACTTTCAGGTACCTGAACCTTTGCCAAGGTTTTATGAAGTGTTATGTCGTGGTGCTTTCTTAAAGCACTTGCCTCATCATTATGACCATCTTAATCACTTGCTCCTCTTCTTTTTCAAGAAGTTCTATATTTGGAACCGTTTGGTCTATCACGCTTCAGGCGTCTCATAGACTCTATCCTTCAAGGACTTTCCATTGGAGCATTTGCAACTTTTCTTTTTCCCGAGGATCTAGATAATTCATCCCACACTCAATTTTCAGTTGCTAATCATTTCTCCTCCTAATGTTAGAAAAACTAACATTTACTCCCCAAGCTCATTTGGGGATCCATCTTTGTGCGTTGTGGTGGGGCAATTCAATCATATATCGCACATTCAAATTTTAGATGGAATTATTTGGTTCCTGACCCTAGACCAATTGTGATAGGGGAACCTTGTTGGCTTGATGCATTCAAGTGTTGCTATATGTTAAATAAACATATCTCATACCAAATTTTATTTGGGAGTTTTATTCTCATAATCAATGATTTAGCTATAACTGGAGGCATACAATTCTCGCTAAACCAACATAGATATGAATCAGCATTATCAACATGATTTCATAATTTGGAACTATGCTCTTAATTTAATAATTCGAGCAACAACCTTACAAAAATCAATTGTAAGTTGATATCAAAACACATGTGACCATACCATGGATGCATCTATTAGCAAACGGTTCACATGGTAGGTGAATGGGCCCATATTCACCATTTTATAAGTTCCCAAATTTCAGGAAATATAATTCCAATCTTAGCTGATCAAGATCATTCTATCACGAGAACAAGCAACACAAGAGAATTCTTGAAGAATCTTTTATTTCTTCAACATATAGCCACGTGAATTCTCAATTATTTTTGCATCACATTTGAACCGGGATGGCCAACCGGTATGCCAACTTATTTCAGTAAACTTCTGATTTACTTTCGTATGTGATTTCATCATCATACCCATATTTATGTACTACAAATAAAAAAAAATCGGCGGGTAATCTTTTACATAAATATTTATAACCCGCTTTAATTGTAGTAGCATGAAGATATTAGATCTTCCCATAATTTATAGTCTCAATTTTTTTTTTCAATGTCCTTGAAACTTATAAGTTTCCTTTTGAGACTTACTACAACAATTTCATTCCTTTAGGTAGTAATACATTAGCTCTTCCGGAGCTCTCAATTAATTTTGTATACTACCACATATTCAATCATATCAAAATCGTTTCTCCACATAGTCTCAACTTTGAAACAATTTTGAATGTTGATGAGCTATACTCATGAACAGACTTATAGTCTTGATAGATTCAATCATATCGTGCCTTTGGGTAGATGACATCTTCAGGTGGTCATACCTTTCTTTTAGGCTATTCCACAAAACAAGTGGATCCTTAATCGTGAGATATTCAATTTTAAGAATTTCGTCAAGATGATGACGGAAGAATATCATAGCCTTAACACGATCTTGATTTGATGCTTTGTTTTCACTTTTAATGGTGTCTCCAAGACCCATTGCATCCATATGCATTTTTGATGCTTTGTTTTCACTTTTAATGGTGTCTCCAAGACCCATTGCATCCATATGGATTTTTGATGCTTTGATTTCCCTTCAGGGACTAGATCTGTATTAGATCTATATTTGTAATATTTATCAAAGTTCTCAATTTCTCATTATTCAGGAATGGAACATGATCATCTAAATATGCCTTAACCACATAAGGTATGATAGCTTAAAACCTCTTTTAAGATATTGCTACTTCGGGAGCAAATCGAGGTATGCATAGATGATTTCTCTTACATATTTTCACAATATTGTTCTGCTGGAACAAATATATTTTCACAATATTGTTCTTCTGGAACAAATATATTTTTCACAATATTGTTCTTCTGGAACAAATATATTTTTCACAATATTGTTCTTCTGGAACAATTATATTTTTCACTATATTGTTCTTCTGGAACAAATATATTTTTCACAATATTGTTCTTCTGAAACAATTATATTTTTCACTATATTGTTCTTCTGGAACAAATATATTTTTCATAATATTGTTCTTCTGGAACAATTATGAGGCATGAATTGCCAAGTGAATCAATAAGTCGTCCTCAAGTCCATATACAAAATCGATATTGTTATTAGTAAATACATAAATATCAAGAAATACTAACCTTCATCTTTCTAAGAAAACTTTGATTTTTCTTACCTTAAATCTTTCAAAGTGAGTGCTCAAGGCAGAGACTCGTGCTGATAATGTGTTATGAAATAATAAAGAAAGAACAAGAATATTATAGAGAAAGAGAAAAGTTCTTATTTCTCTTGATTGGATTAAATACAATGAAGGAGAACCCCTCTATTTATAGGGATAATTTCTCCTAACTTTTCTCCAAAAGATAGACTTTCACAATGATATAAACACATATATCTAGTACAATACAAATACCTTTATAGACATTCACTACAACACAAATATGTTTATAACAGTTTTAAAATTTAAGAAATAATTGATCATGTTTTTTCCAATTCTATCATTAGTACTTAAAGTCATTCTAAAATGTGAAAACAATTATTATTGTATATTTTCAAAAAATTAATAAGGTTATGTTAGTCAAATTACCATCCATATTAATTTTTTCTTAATGAGTGTGCAAATCTTATCCTAACAGCTAAAATGGAATAGAAGGAGTATAATATTATTTGTCAGTACCTATTCCATAAAAAGATTAATTGGTGCACCTGATGATTAAGAAATAATTTTCATTTAATACATTTTTTCTTTATTTTTTTTTTGTGACGCATTTATAATTTAAAAATTCTAAATTCGACTCTGACATGACAGCGCGGTGAGATGGATAGAATTTCATGTGCAAGCACTTAAAACCTATAAAAAAAAAAACAGTACGAGTAAACTTCTCCTTTAATGAATCCCAATTACAAATTCGGATTAGTCACTTTTGTGCTTAAAAAATAAAGAAACTTTTAGTCGGAAGAATTTTCTCTTTTAATGAAATCATATACATCGCAAAATTAAATTAATCAGTAATTAAGCTCGAAAATCACGAATAAAATTATTTAAGTTTCAATTTTACAAGCAAGTGAAACTTTTTTTTTTCTCTTTTTTGTATCCATTTTCTTTTAAGAACGTTGATTTGAAGATAGTATGATACTAGCATAAAGTTATTATGGATAAGGTTTAACACGAAGAATATGATGAGATGAATTAAAAAATTTATTTTTATAAAATTAACTTCATGTTTGATCATTGAAAATAAAGAAATTTTAATAGAAAAAATATATTTCTTTGACACATATTATATAACATAAATATAAATTAATCGGATCGATAAATTGCCTATTCTTGTGTTTCGGAACGAATAATTCAGCTAATTAACAACAATATTTTACACTTAACCAATAAAGTGAATATTAGCATGTTAGAGAAAAACATAGTATAAAATATTTTAAATATGTTTTCAAAATTTTAAAAAGAAAAAATATATATAGTATTTTAACAAATTTAATTATTAAAAAAAAATAAAGTGGGCAGACAACAATAGACACGAGGACATGTACAAAATACTGTAAGGGGGGAGGGGGGTGGGGGGATGTTAAATTTTGGCCCTACAATATTTGTTGGATTTGGACCTTCTGTCAGTAATTAAAAATTCACATTTATTTTATTTGTCTGAACAGTTTTGGTGGAATAATAAAATTATTTTTGTATTATTTATAAGTTATGAATGTGAGTCGTAAAAATAATTATTAATATTTATATTAGAGTAAGACTGTCACATCACACCTCTCGAAAGGCGCGATCGTTTCTCAAACCCTACATAATGCGGAATCACTACTAAAAAATCACTATTTTCCGCTTGAAATTTTCCATCAAAAAATATTAAGTGGTTATTCCCACTTATATCGATGGAAAAAGAAAAAATAATAGTGTTTTCACATTAAAAAAATCATGAAGTTTCTCATTATTTCAGTGAGAATCTGTTTCTCAAAGAACTGGTTTGGTGGGAAATGGTTGAAAAAATCATATTTTATAACACAAATTTCTAATTTAAGTACTATGCAAAATGATCTCTATTTCTGGTAGTAAATAAGTTATACATTGAACTGGTCCTCGTTTAATTTATTTGTCTGAAGGGAGTCTTGAAGTAACAGCAAAATTATTTTTGTGTGATTTATAAGTCACAAGTTTGAATCGTGAAAACAATTACTAATACTTACATTAGAATCAACTATTTATATCACATTTTTCAAAAAATATATCTATTTTTTTAATTATACATAAACATGAAATACTTTATACACTGAGTGCGATCGCAATCACCTCTCATTTAACTGCATATTAAAAAGAAATATGATGTGAAAAAATAAATAATAATTAAGAAAAAAAAGGATCAATTGGCAGCAGACACAATGTTGACAGTTGACTCATTTATTTGAAGACAAAGACCAACATTCAGTATTAAAATATTTTTCCACGATCTAAAAATATTCTTATGATATTTTATATTTCTTTTAAAGTTGTAGAATTTTTTTTTATATATATTTGGAACAATGTCATTATCATATATATTTGGAGAGAGACAAATAAATATATAAATTTATTGTGAATAAAAATTATAAACATGCAGAAAATTTACAATAAAGACGTATTTAAAATATGAATTTTATTCTCCTAACAAACTCGAATCAGGTAACTTATGAACGATAATAAGAATTTTAAAAAAATTTGAGTGTATCAAAAAAAAAATATTCAGAATTCAACCTATTTAAAATTTAGATCGTATTATGTGTCTTTTGTATATTCTTCTAATGTTCTATACTTTGATTTTTCAAGTTATTTATTTTAGTATTTTAATTCATTAATTATTATGAATATTTTAAAAGTGTGTGGTTGGCTAGTGATAGAGAATTATGGTAAATTATAAGCTGTGTGGGTCGGGTTAGAATAAGGATGGGGACATAAAAATTAACGATTCAAATTAGATAAATACATGTCTTGAAAATTAAGTAAACACCTATTCTCTAAAACATTTTCCATAGTTTTGATTATAAGTTTTGACAAACATATTGAAGTGAACAAAGATAACTTGTCCCATAATTTTATACATCCAATTTTAGACATTAATTTCCCAACATATTCAAATTAATAAATACATCAAAAGAAGTTAGCAATAAGCTTCTAGATATTTTGAACCATAATAATGTAGTTTGAACTGTGATATTTTGTCACACCCCGCCTTGGGGCCTGGTGCCCTACGAGGAACTGACTGCTAGACTGGTAAGCCTAGGCACATCTGGTGCCTGGCTAGCTCTAACCCACATTTCTGGAAACAAAGGGCTATATAACGGCTGTAAACACAGCCCCCGGCCCATTGGCCTATAGCCTCCTGTACCTGCAACAACAGCTGACCAGAACATGCAACTATAGGGAACTTATACGGGCCGACAAGGCCACCATGCTGTCTAGCTGTCTATAACTCAATCACAACGTACTGAAAAGCTACGTGACCGGCAAGGTCACCACTACTGATAAACTATGGCCCCACACGGCCATCATAAAAGAAAGCAAAAACACTAACAGCTAACAACTGCACGGCCTCACACGACCGGCTCAACTGGCCACATGGGAATATACAGACTGCAAGCCTCTAGGAATAGCAATAGAAATGATCAGGACAGGGCCCCGACCTACCCATACTATATAACAACAGAAACTGAAGTACACCTCTGGAATTCAGTCTCCGGATGACAGGAGCTGAATGCTCAACGCTAACAGGAATCACGTGGTGTCACCTGCTCGTCTATGAGTACCTGCAGGCAAGTAATGCAGCGCCCCACCGGGCGTCAGTACCGCTGGTACTGAGTATGTAAAGCAATAACTGAAAGAGATATCTGAAATCAATAACATAACTGATGAAACTGAAATAGAAGGATAGCTTAACTGTCTGATAATGTAAGTCATACCTTCTCTTAATCATACTGGAAGGAGTAGGAGTCATACCTGAGGATTAATCATTCTACTGTCGATCTACTCGTATCTACTGTGACACAGTATAACATGTTATAACATACATAGCATACGCAAACCTTACCCGGCCCCCATAAGCCGGGAGGTACAATCAGCACAGAATCTATACCCCTACCCCGGTCATCCCATCTCCTATAATGGCTGTAAGCATCCTGCCGGTCCCCTGGGTATGCACTTGGGCTCGCTGAGCCCCTGACTATAACTGCATCTGAGTCCGGAGGACTCCTGAATCTGCACCCGGGCGTATCCGCTCGACTGGGGTGTGTAAGGGCCGATCAAGGCACAAATATGGGGAAAACTGGCATCCCATCTTCGTCCCCTGGCGGGACGGCATGCCACTCCATAGAGTGACGTATCCTCGTCCTCTGGCGGACGAGTCGATACAGCTATTAACCCTGGGCGGTCATGGATGCTAGGTAATCCAACCCCAAACAATACAACGGTCTCAACTGGTAGTACTGTCTGGGTATCTCACATGCTGAGGCTAATAGGGGTAAAGTATCATATATATTACATGCTGAGCTAATGATAGTAATCTGTACGTATCTGTTACGTGCTGAGGCAGGTGAATATATATAAATATGAACATAATCCCCTGCCAGACTGTACTGGGGCAAATGCTATACAAGATAATGTTTCTGCTGAAAACTCTGCTGTTTACTGGGTTTCTGTATACACTATATGCTGGACTAGTGATAGAAATAAGTACATGCTTAATACATGTTGAGGCTGGAAGTACTATCTATGTATGTACGAATATAGTCTTTCTACTGAACTATGCTGTATACTGACTTTCTATAGTAACATGATTTACTATTCCTGACATGCTTTCTAAACTTCATTTTAGTCTGCTATTCTATTTCTGAAGTGCTTTACGGGTATTGCATTACTATACGGGGTTTCAACTGAATACAACCATATCTTAACATGGCATATCACATCACATACTGAGTATACTGGGCAATCTCTAACACTTGCGTTAGAATCTATATCATACTGATAGGTTTCATACACATTACAACCCAATGTTTCTCACATCGTACCAATATTCATAATAACGCAATACTCGACTTCTGATCGTCCTACTAGTTCGTAAAATGCTATACTGTCTCAATATTACTTAACTTGCCGAAGGAAACTAACTTTACATACCTTATCTTTGAACTATTCGTCTGTCGGACGAGGCTCAGCCGGTACTCTAACTGTTTTCTCCCAACTGCATTCATAAACATATCAATTAACACTAAATACAACTTTATTTCAAAAGGCAACGTCACTTTCGATATAGTTTATAGCCTAAACTTAGGCTTATCGAAAGATGGCCAGAAACTCGCTATTTTTCAGCGGCCCAGAAGGGAGAAATATTCACTTCTCAGCTAGGAACACATAGACACTAATTTAGAGCAATTCTACTTACCTTAGTTCGGTGGGTCGCCGATTCGTCGGCCGTATTTCATGAAACTAAATCCGTAGAAATGCTCTCTGCCGCTAAATACTTCGGTAACTGGGATTAATTTGAGTTTGGGCAGCGTTTAGTAGCGTAATCGGACGGAAATTATATAATTTCCTTCGTGCTTACCTCCTCTCTGCCGCTTTGCTCTGTTCTCTGGAAATTTTTAAAGGTTTTAATCAATTAAACCCGAAGTGGGGCTTTATATACTTGGGCCTGAACTTGGGCAACGTGTCACGGAGCCATCGCGGAGGCTTCACCTCCGTGACACGCTGCCATCGCGGAGGGGCTCTGCCTGGCTCCTCCCGCGATGGTTCGACGGGTTTCTCGTCCGGTCTTTTTCCCGGGCCTTTCTCTAGCACGTATGGCCTTCAAATATGCTTAACCAACGTGCGAATAGGTCATCTAGGTGCCGGAAATTCTACGGGGTGTAACATTCTCCCCCCCTTAAAAACATTCGTCCTCGAATGTACACTGTTATCTAGAGGACTACTTACTTACTTTCTAGAAAAATTTCGGCAGAGTCTCCCCTGTATATGGACTATAGCCAAAACCTGAAATGCTGAAAAGTCCAATACAAGTACTGTACACAATACGGTAGGATTCACTGGATGGTTACGTATCCATTTTTCTCATTTATACATATACAACCATGAGATTCCACATAAGCAATAATACGGACGTACCTGTTGCCTGACTAGGCCTGAAATAGGTGAGGATATATGGTCCTCTTCCTCCGCTCCTCAATTCATCTCCTCTCGGTTCTTGTTACGCCTCAATACCTTGATAGACATAATATCTTTAGTCCTTAATCTGCGAATCTGTCTGTTTAAGATAGTTATTGGAACCTCTTCATAGGCCAGCTTTTTCATAACCTGGGTATTCTGGACTGGGACTGCTCTGGACGGGTCTCCTATGCATTTCCTCAGCATAGATACATGAAAGACCGGGCGAACAGATCCAAATTCTGGAGGCAAATTCAATTAACGGTAAATGCTCACTTTTGGCTACTACCGAAATCTAGCACACACGCTCGCAACATGTCTTCGAGCGTCTGAATTGTGTGCTCAGCCTGCTCATCTGTCTGAGGATGGAATGCTGTGCTTAAATTAATCTGCGTTCCCAAACCTTTCTGAAAGGACTGCCAGAATCTAGCTGTGAACTGTGCTTCCCTATCTGAAATAATGGATACTGGTATTCCATATAATCTGACTACCTTTCTGATATACAACTCAGCATAATCTTCGGCCGAGAAAGTAGCTCTTACTGGCAAGAACTGAGCTGATTTTTGTCAATCTGTCATTTATCACTCATATAGAGTCATGTCTGTGTTTAGTACGGGGTAATCTTGCTACAAAATTCATATTCACCGCTTCTCATTTCCAAAGAGGCACAGCTATGTTCTAAATTAACCTACCTAGTTTCTGATATTCTGCCTTCAACTGTTGGCAGTTAGGACACTGGGCTACCAGTAGTTCTCTTTAATGTCATGGTACCTCTTTGTCATATCGGGATGAAGAGAGTAGCGGGCGTAATGCGCCTTGCTCATAAACTGCTGACGATGCCCCAAAATATCTGGAGCGCAATGCGGCCTTTATATCGCCACATTTCATCCCCGGTTACCTGAAAATATGTCACTTCTCCTTACTGAACCTTGTGTTCAAGTTAAACCTGGCTAGGGTTTCTATACTGCCGTTCCTTTACTTCCACCACTAACGACAATGCTGCGATATTCTGTATTATCGTTCTGTTATCTTTTATTTCTGCTATGTGAACGGCTAAACCAGCTAACTAGTGAAATTCTCGGATCTATTCCCGCTGTTCAGGCGGCAAGTATGCCAACTCCCCATAGATCTACGGCTAAGGGCATCTACTACCGTATTAGCCCTTCCCGGGTGACACAAAATTCTTGCTTTTTCAGGCATAAGCTACTGCAACTACCTCCAGGTCATGGGTAAGACAATTCTTTTCACGTTTCTTCAATTGCCTGAAAGCATAAACTGTTACCTTACCATGCTGCACCAACCCTCTGTACCTTCTGGCGATGCTAACACTGGGGCTGAGGTTAACCTGGCTGTTAACTCTTGGAAGTTCTGCTCACACGCCTCAGTCTACTGGAACTTTTGCTGCCTTCTGTGTCAACTTAGCCAGAGGTGTTGCTAAGGTGGAAAATCCTTCCACGAACCCTCTGCAGTACCCGGCTAACCGCAGGGACTGCGTACTTTGATCAGAGTGGTAGGTCCAGGCTAGATCTTCATTACTTCGATTTTTCTGTGTATCTATCTGTACACCAGCCTTTGACACCATGTGACCAAAAAGGCTACTGGACTCAACCAAAATTCACATTTACGATTTTGGACATATAACTGACGGTCATACTGGTTTATTATACCGGAGAATCCAACAAGTAGTCTACCGGTATAACTAGAGCTTATATGGCCTTCTGGCCGCATGCTAAAGCTGCTTGTTTCTAAGGTAACCTTGAACGACTATCTGCACACCATGTGCCCGTATCTGATCAGGGGGTCCTGATATCGACCATGACGTCTAATGATCTGGCTGCATAACCTTAAATAACTGAATAGTCGGGTTGAATGACCCGAATGTGGCAGTAGTCCCACCATACTCTACCCGTGCTACTTGAGTGCTTATAGTTCGTGCATAATCGCAAACTCGTGGGCATCTAATTGCTTTGTTATTTTGCTTAACCCACTGGAAGGCTGGACTTATTCAACTTACTCCCAGGCGATCAATCTCTGGATCATCACGGGGAGTCTACTGATCCCCCGATCTTAATAAACACTGTGCTAGCAGGGTACTATCAATTACTTATGCCTTGTGTGTATCCACTTGGATCTATACTGCTGTTCTGAGGAATTCTCGGTCTTATAGGCTATTCTGTAACTACTGGCCTTCCGCTAGGGCTCTGTATCTGAATATCTTACGAAACCCAGCTGAAGTACCAGTCTGTCACTGACTACTGATGTGGACCCTTCCTTGGGGTACCCACGGGTATTCTGACTGGGACGGCCGGCTGACTTCTGGGGGGGTTCTACATAACAACTGCTAGGTTGACTAAGGCCAACTGTCGCCCACAAGGCTGGGAAAACGACGTATGACCACTTAACATGCTAAAACAATTCTGGTATTGCTAATCTCTGAAATTTGGCTACTCGGTCTCTAATCGTGGTTCTGGCACATGCACTACTGTTACCGATCTTCAGGGATGCCTCCTTGCTAATGCAGGCGCCAGCTGGTCGGTAGACCGTCTAATTGTGCCCCTATCATCTGGCCATCTGTCTTAGGCCAATAACTCTGGTAAGCTCCTAGAGCCTAGATCTGACAACAACACATAAGTCTGTTAATCTAATAACTGAGAACTCAGATAGTTTCTATGACTTCATACGTAACTCACATTCACACTTAATCCGCCCTTTCTCTTCTTCTTTTCTTTCTTTCTTCTCCCTCTTCCTTCTCTTTTTTTTTTGTCCCGCGATGCAATTTGTATAGGCTTTTTATTACTAATTCGCAATTGTGATTGTAGCCCTTATAGACAGCCACTCACAACCTATCTATTATCTGTATATCTATATATCGCTGGCTACATACAATATGTACTGATTCCTGCGGTAATTCATAACCTCTGACATGTTCTGCTGAGTCTCACATCGTACATGATACATTTCTTCTACGGCCTAATAATATCTCCTGCCCTGACTTATCATTTCATTGCATTGTCACCCCATTCTGAAGGTAACAACATAAACATTCTAGTTATTATCTGCTATTAGAAATTCCGCCACTCTTACGATGTGGGGTCGACGTTCGAATCTTGTAGCCTTACTAGGCATATATTGAGAGCCCATAACTGTCTGCTGGGCCTTATCTCTAGGCTACACTAGATTAGAATTGCTGTATCGGTAACTTCTTAACTTTTCCATAGCGGACATGTTGCGGTATTCTGAACCGTAGTCTTACTGTCAGCCCGAGGCTTAATCCTTAATATGATACTTTATCAATCCGGGGTAGTTCTAATTTCCCCACAAGATCTGACATTCCTGCTTCTTCCTCTCATCTGGCTTAGACTGAACTCTGGGGTTCAAGGTACCTGCCTTTCATTGCTAATGAGATTACTCATCAAGCCTCGGCCTATACTTCTTCTGGCGTATATGGCGGACTTGGCCTTTTTCTGACTCAAACTTGACTATTATTAGGCATTCATCACTAGCAGGTCTGTTACCCCTACTTCGGGTAAGCTAACAGTCTTACTTTCTTTACTGGCTTGTTATCATAAGGGTCTGCACAACTTACGTAATCACAAGGGCTCTCTATATTTTCTACTACTTACTAGGATCAATCAACCCATCTTTACTTACTGCATGATTTGGCAACCCCCTCTCAAGTCTTATGCTCCTTTACTATACTGGTATCGAACTTAAGAGGTAGGAATAACCCTTTCTTATTGCAACAATAAAAGCATTCAATTGTACCATATCCAAAAAGATGTATTTGGGATTTCTGCATTTGTTCTCTCTTTCTTAAACTTACCTGGTGGTCTGACCTTATCTGCAATCATAATCAGATCTTATATAACTAATAAGTAAATCAACTCATGTGTACATTATACTTCTGACTTCCTATTCTGACGTTATCAACGTATACTAGGAATAATGCCAATAAAGGTATTACGCTGGGAGGTCTCTGATACCCCCTCCTGCTGCTATAGTTATCATGTAACTAACTGAGGTCCTTTTCTGTTGCTATCTCCGATCTTCTGCCTGTGATAGGGAAGTGCTAATCTACCTTTGTATCTGTAATCAAAGAATACAGTAAGTTTTTAGGGACTCCACCCTATACTGTACCGCTCTAAAGCACGACTGACTGAGAAGGAAAGGTAACCATCATATCATGCCTCGCAGCCTCCTGCCTATAGTATGTGGTGCACAACACATCCATAGACAAGACTCTACTTAGCACGGCTTGCAGACTCCCTGGGATACGACCTGCTCTGATACCAAGTTTGTCACACCCCGCCTTGGGGGGTATGACTGGCACCTGGTTCCCTACGAGGAACTGACTGCTAGACTGGTAAGCCTAGGCACATCTGGTGCCTGGCTAGCTCTAACCCACATTTCTGGAAACAAAGGGCTATATAACGGCTGTAAACACAGCCCCCGGCCCATTGGCCTATAGCCTCCTGTACCTGCAACAACAGCTGACCAGAACATGCAACTATAGGGAACTTATACGGGCCGACAAGGCCACCATGCTGTCTAGCTGTCTATAACTCAATCACAACGTACTGAAAAGCTACGTGACCGGCAAGGTCACCACTACTGATAAACTATGGCCCCACACGGCCATCATAAAAGAAAGCAAAAACACTAACAGCTAACAACTGCACGGCCTCACACGACCGGCTCAACTGGCCACATGGGAATATACAGACTACAAGCCTCTAGGAATAGCAATAGAAATGATCGGGACAGGGCCCCGACCTACCCATACTATATAACAACAGAAACTAAAGTACACCTCTGGAATTCAGTCTCCGGATGACAGGAGTTGAATGCTCAACGCTAACAGGAATCACGTGGTGTCACCTGCTCGTCTATGAGTACCTGCAGGCAAGTAATGCAGCGCCCCACCGGGCGTCAGTACCACTGGTACTGAGTATGTAAAGCAATAACTGAAAGAGATATCTGAAATCAATAACATAACTGATGAAACTGAAATAGAAGGATAGCTTAACTGTCTGATAATGTAAGTCATACCTTCTCTTAATCATACTGGAAGGAGTAGGAGTCATACCTGAGGATTAATCGTTCTACTGTCGATCTACTCGTATCTACTGTGACACAGTATAACATGTTATAACATACATAGCATACACAAACCTTACCCGGCCTCCATAAGCCGGGAGGTACAATCAGCACAGAATCTATACCCCTACCCCGGTCATCCCATCTCCTATAATGGCTGTAAGCATCCTGCCGGTCCCCTGGGTATGCACTTGGGCTCGCTGAGCCCCTGACTATAACTGCATCTGAGTCCGGAGGACTCCTGAATCTGCACCCGGGCGTATCCGCTCGACTGGGGTGTGTAAGGGCCGATCAAGGCACAAATATGGGGAAAACTGGCATCCCATCTTCGTCCCCTGGTGGGACGGCATGCCACTCCATAGAGTGACGTATCCTCGTCCTCTGGCGGACGAGTCGATACAGCTATTAACCCTGGGCGGTCATGGATGCTAGGTAATCCAACCCCAAACAATACAACGGTCTCAACTGGTAGTACTGTCTGGGTATCTCACATGCTGAGGCTAATAGGGGTAAAGTATCATATATATTACATGCTGAGCTAATGATAGTAATCTGTACGTATCTGTTACGTGCTGAGGCAGGTGAATATATATAAATATGAACATAATCCCCTGCCAGACTGTACTGGGGCAAATGCTATACAAGATAATGTTTCTACTGAAAACTCTGCTGTTTACTGGGTTTCTGTATACACTATATGCTGGACTAGTGATAGAAATAAGTACATGCTTAATACATGCTGAGGCTGGAAGTACTATCTATGTATGTACGAATATAGTCTTTCTGCTGAACTATGCTGTATACTGACTTTCTATAGTAACATGATTTACTATTCCTGACATGCTTTCTAAACTTCATTTTAGTCTGCTATTCTATTTCTGAAGTGCTTTACGGGTATTGCATTACTATACGGGGTTTCAACTGAATACAACCATATCTTAACATGGCATATCACATCACATACTGAGTATACTGGGCAATCTCTAACACTTGCGTTAGAATCTATATCATACTGATAGGTTTCATACACATTACAACCCAATGTTTCTCACATCGTACCAATATTCATAATAACGCAATACTCGACTTCTGATCGTCCTACTAGTCCGTAAAATGCTATACTGTCTCAATATTACTTAACTTGCCGAAGGAAACTAACTTTACATACCTTATCTTTGAACTATTCGTCTGTCGGATGAGGCTCAGCCGGTACTCTAACTGTTTTCTTCCAACTGCATTCATAAACATATCAATCAACACTAAATACAACTTTATTTCAAAAGGCAACGTCACTTTCGATATAGTTTATAGCCTAAACTTAGGCTTATCGAAAGACGGCCAGAAACTCGCTATTTTTCAGCGGCCCAGAAGGGAGAAATATTCACTTCTCAGCTAGGAACACATAGACACTAATTTAGAGCAATTCTACTTACCTTAGTACGGTGGGTCGCCGATTCGTCGGCCGTATTTCACGAAACTAAATCCGTAGAAATGCTCTCTGCCGCTAAATACTTCGGTATCTAGGATTAATTTGAGTTTGGGCAGCGTTTAGTAGCGTAATCGGACGGAAATTATATAATTTCCTTCGTGCTTACCTCCTCTCTGCCGCTTTGCTCTGTTCTCTGGAAATTTTTAAAGGTTTTAATCAATTAAAACCGAAGTGGGGCTTTATATACTTGGGCCTGAACCTGGGCAACGTGTCACGGAGCCATCGCGGAGGCTTCACCTCCGTGACACGCTGCCATCGCGGAGGGGCTCTTCCTGGCTCCTCCCGCGATGGTTCGACGGGTTTCTCGTCCGGTCTTTTTCCCGGGCCTTTCTCTAGCACGTATGGCCTTCAAATATGCTTAACCAACGTGCGAATAGGTCATCTAGGTGCCGAGAATTCTACGGGGTGTAACATATTTTGACTATCTTATCATTCTAACGACTACGCAAATTTTTAATTATATTACAGGGACTATAGTGCAAGCACAGTAGATAATTTTTCGAAATGTATTTTCAATTCAATCTCCCGTTTAATTTTGAACAGTCAAATATAAAGACTTTTTGTTAATACTTCGTTCGAGGGATAGAAAGAGGCGAAGAGTCGTAGTGGGATATGATAGCAATTGGGAGAAGGAAAAGCTATTAAACATCAATCCAATGAAGAGACATCTCCCCTCAAATATGAATATTAGATTCGAGTTTTACGAAATTCCTTATTCAATTTGAACCGATGACTTGCGTCTTATCATGACCTTACTCTACCAACAATAACATACCAGATGTCATTTCACAAATAAAATCTGGGATAATAGGATGTACGCAAATCTTAATTACCCCTACCTTTTACCGTTTTCGATATATCCTCGATTTGACGGACCTGACCTTATTCTACCATTGAGTTACAATGACCTTTTTTTTAAATGTCTTCTCGTCTTTGTAACAGAAGCCTAAATGTGACAAACAAACAAAGGTTGTGACAGAGCACTCAGCACTTTTTTATCCTTAACTAGAGATTCTGAATTCCGAGTCCAAATATTGAGTCGTCTAACTTTTTACCTCTCAGTGTAGAACTTTTCAACATGTATCCTGATTTGAGTGTACCAGAGGATAGATATTGGACACTGAATAAGAAACAAATAGAAACAAAAAAGTTTTTAAGTATTATTGTTTGTATTTTTGCTTAAGAGAAAAAAAATATGTAAAAAGTGATCATCAAATTTGCTGGCTATGGGGTTCGAACCCATGCGCACTTATGTGCAGAAGATCTTAAGTCTTCCCCCTTAACCTCTCGGGCAAACCACCTTGTTGTTTAAGGTTCCAAATATAATTCTATATTATCTAAAAACTTTCCAATTTATATGTCAATAGGTTGATTAACACAGATTTTTAGAAGAAAAAAAGGACTCTTGAAATTTGTGATCTTAAATATGTTATAATATTTATTTGACCATGAAAGTTTCTCGTGAATGATGAAATAAAATTTTTTAAAATTAAATTATTTTTAAATATATAGAGATCAAAGTGACATTCTTTTTAAAACGAATTAATAAAAAGATATTATCACATGAACAAGAACTGGGAGGGAGTAAAAAATTTATTGTAATTGATTTGATCAACTCAACCATAATTTTTGGGAAGCACACACCACCATTTATTTTGCATCAATTTGAAAAAAAAAAAAGGAGGGGGAGTGGGGGGTGGGGCAAATCAAATTAAAGTGCTTGTAATTTGCTGGCATTTTTTAAGTTTGTATTAGGTTTGATTTTATGAGTTGGCAAAGTATTTCATCTCACAAATCCACATAATTATATTTTTTAAATTCGTGCTGAGACGATGATTCAAGATTTCAGCGTCATAAAAATCTTATATTTTATTAGGTGATTTTATCATATAAAAAAGTTATTTAATTAATGAGCCTTTAATATTAACTGATCGTTATCTAGAAATTATTGATATTGCTTGATGATTCAGAAATGCGTGACTTATTATGCGCGATTTGTTATTCTTTTTTTTCTTTTGTTTCCATAGAGATTGCACGAATGAAGGTCCTTTCTATCACGAATTATGACATTAGATTGATATTAATCTAACTAGTTTCCAAAAACCATAGTCCACTTTCTAATTTCTTCATGTGAAGTACACTCCAATGGTTGAAAAAAAGTGCTTTCTTGTCCCACAATTCTACATAATAATTATCATAAATCAAGGAGAAAAAGAGTTTCTTGTACTCATAATATATAGATAAAAAATCAGCGTAAAAGATTGTAGTAGAGTGATAAATATTTCTTCATTCTTAGTCAGACGTCTCTAGTTTGAGCCCTAAATATGAAGTCACCTTTGATAGGTAGCGCTTTAGTCCCAAAGTGGGATTTTTCAACGCGAATTCGAATTAGTCAAACTCCAAAACAGGTACCAAACATAGATGTCTCAGATTTGATATGAAGTCGTCTTTGATAAAGAGTGCTTTACTCCTAAAGTGGGATTTTCCAGCGCGATTCCGGATCAGTCAAACTCCGATGTACCAAATATTGAAGTCTCGAGTTCGAGCGCTAGATATGAAGTCGCTTTTGATAGGGAGCGCTTCATCCTCAAAATGAAATTTTTCAGCGCGAATCTGAATGAGTCGAATCCGAAAATAAAAACCAAACATCCAATGATTTTTTTTTTTTAAAAAAAATATAGACAATAAATCAAGGAAAGATTAGCAAATTATTATGACTTCACGTTGCACCTTATTATTTAATCCATTGAGACATATTTTCCCTTTTGCTTTTGTTTGTTGTCCCACAGTACTTTGCCTAATTTAAAACTTTAGTACCCCTTTTCTTTTTTGAGATCGAATTTGTTATATAAAAGTATTTAACTAAATTACAATTTTCTTTTCTTTTTTAAAACGTCTCACTTAATTAACAATCAACGTTCGATTAGCAGTCATAAATTTGAAAAAGCTATAATCTTATAATTTAAAACATCAAACATTTTGAAATAAATTTAGTTTATCGAATGACTTATAGTAAGATTCAAAAGGAGTTTAAAACCTTAGTTGTTTGCATTTATGAAAATTTTAGTCATAATTATTCATATCTCGATTATTAAATGTGTTTGTTTTTTCATATCTAAATCTTAATCCTATTGACTGAAGTATTTATTTTAATCACTTAATGAGTTTAAATAATTATTAAGACCTATAAACTATAACAAAGTTTAAATATCATTAAGATACTCTGCCCACCACCAGCTACTACCGTCACTCACCCTCCATAACTGCCGTTGTCGCTAATTATCACAATTAACAGTCATCGTCACTGGCTATCATTTATAATGATCACCATCAACAACTACGTACCGCTATCACAACAGCCATTAATCAATACAAATAATTATTATCATTAATCCTCACTATATATATCACCAATCTAACCGAATCGACCTATGTACTGTTAGGGGGGCTTAAAAGTGGCTATAAAGTAAATTTTGTTTTGTGCACAAGTCGTGTAGAATGGATATTTCCATTTAAACCAGGAAGCCTTTGGACTGAAAGACATGGGAGTGGGCCTAATATTTCAATTTGGGCCCAATCGGTATGTTTCGCCATATTTTTGGACTTACTACAGGGTGAATTTGACAAATAGCCATTACATGACTCTTTTGAAGTTTGGTTAGTTTTGTAATATAAATCTTGAATGTACAAAGCTAAAATATGAAAAGAATGTGCTGGAGTGTCATATGTAAGCAGACGCAGAGAAAAGATTTTTAGTTTATAACTTATGAACTATAATTATTTTTTAAAATTAACAAATTATTTTTGAATAAAAAAATATATGACTTTCTCTTTAAGATAAACTAACAAAAAATATGATTAGCGGTGGTAAAATTAATTTAAATTCGTCTAACCCGCCCAACCCATTAGGTGTTTATACAGGTTGGGTCATGTCTCCTTTATTGAGTTGACCTAATGGGGATGAACCTAAAATGATCCATCAAATAATCGGGTCAAAACGGGTCAACTAAATAGTATAAAAAAAAATCATTAAATATTAGAAGGAGAGGTTGGATCATTTCAGGCGAATTATGTTATGACCTGTTATTTAATTCATCTTAATTCAATCCATATTAATCCAAACAAACTTTGGGCGAATTGGGTCTTGATCATTTTATTAACCTACCTTATTTTGACCCGCTCAAATTCGACTTAATTCGCCTGTTTGTCACCTGTAAGCATGAGACATAAAATGGGACCTGAAAAAGTAATGTTCATTTATAAGATATGAACCAATCCAAATAGAGTCAAAGCTAGAATTTAAAACATAAGTGTTTAGAATTTTTATTTTTCTGTATGATATTGAATTTTAAATTAATAATATACATATTCAACCAATATTTTAAGATAAATATAAAATTAGAACTGAAATTATTGAATTCAGCCGAACTAATAACCAAAGTTCTCCCCTTCGTGTTCAAATAAAAAAAGGTTGACTAAGATCGTGAGAGTCACTCATTAGGTTAATTTTTGTTTCGTGAGTTTATTTTTATTTTTTCTAACCCAAATTATAATCAAATTAATTAAAATTATTTGTCGAATCAGAAAATTATAAAGATGTTCTCTTTCCAGACCAAATATCTAAGAGACATTCTTTTAATATACCTCTTGAAACAATAATAATTCATGTTAGGTAAGTTATTCTCCGATTCAATTTATGTGACATAATAATTAAATATGATATTAAATTTAAAAAATTAAAAGTTTGACTTTTTTAGAATTTATGGGATGTTAAATATGCTATAATTTTTTTATTACTACGAGACTTTTGAAACTCATGATCTTAAACATGATCATAGGCGAATTCAGAATTTGAAGTTTATGGATTCAAATTTTTAATCATGTTAAGTTATTGAGTTCTAAATTAATATAATTCGTATGTATTCAACGAATTTCTTAAGACAAATACAGATATGAACCTTCCAAAACTACGTGCTCTCATAGACCGATCGAACTCGTAACCTCCATGATCTAACTCCCCTCTGATTACATAAAAACTTCTCAATAAAGATCAAATAAAAAGTTTAAAATTAAATTATTTTTAAACTATAAAAATGTGTTATCACTATTATTATTATTTTTTTTTGTGGAACACACTAATGAAAAAAAAAATAATGTCACATAGAGGCCTTAATTAGGTGTAATGCAAAATTATGGTTTGCACGTCATAAAGTAGTGACCTTCCATGACATATATATAACTCTTATTATTTATAAATTCTTTTGAAAATATAGAACAAGTACTATATTATATATGTCTATAAATTCATAAACAATTTATCTTCTATATTTGAACAAATATTCCTTAAGAGAAAATATGAAGATGAAGGTTGTTTACATGGTTGTGGGTGCAATTTCATTGATGTTGATGTTTTCTAATTTCACAGAAGGAATGGATGTTATGCATATTGCTGGAAAAGTTCTATGCCAAGATTGTACTCAAGGATGGAATGAATGGGTTGATGGTGCCAAACCCATCAAAGGTAATGTCATTTATCACGAAAGATTCAGAATTTAGACGTTGCGAGTTTTGAATTAAGAAAGATAGGTCCACACAAATGTATATGTAGCCAGCACGGTCTATGAGTGGGGGTTAAAAATATCAAATTACGCTATCTAGATATTACGCTGCGAGTTTTGAATTAAGAAAGATAGGTTGAGAAATGTATATCTAACTCTATTTACATGACTTTTTTTTAAACACGGTCTATGCGGGGCAGGTTGAATATAATCAAATTATGCTATCTAGATATTGCGAGTTTTGAATTAAGAGAGTAGGTCCATAAATGTATATCTACATGATTATTTTTTTAACACGGTCTAATCGAGGTGTGGTGGGATGATGCGGACTGAAAATATCGAGTTATGTTGTGTGGGGAAAACATTTTAGATATGGTTTGCATCAATAAAAAATGGGTTCTTACTAATTAACTACTATGTGCCTTAGTAAGATAAAGATTAACTCATGAAAATATGATTAGCGGTTAAGTTTGGGCGGGCCAATAAACAAATTAATTCATAAATATATGACATATTCAATCCGATTAAATTTTGGCGAGTCACATTTGTTAATTCCACTCAAATTCAACTCAGACTCACGAGAAATATTTTAATGATTTTTTTTTCTTTCAATATGATATATATTGTTATAATAAAGAAGACAAATTTATTTTTATTAGTTTTATTTAGTAATGAAATAAATTATAATAAAACAGATAAAGCAACTAAAGTTTTATAAAAGTTGTATTATGACCCATTGTTTAGTCAACAAATATATAATAATATACATATATATTATATATATTGGCTAGATGCTATAAACATTTTTGTTATGCGACTTGACTTCCCTTTAAAATGTAATCTATTTATGAATTCAACTCATTTCAATCTGTATAAATTCAGTTCAAATCGTCTCCGGTCACACTTAACATACAAAATCACATTCATTATGTACTCACCGGCTCTAATTCGCTTCAAATCTCGTGCAGGTAGCGTAGTATCTTTGACGTGCCTGGACGAGAGGAGGAGAGTGATGTATTACGGAAGTGACCTCACAGATGAAGCTGGAATTTTCGACTTAATTGTTAACACAACTTGTCACGGGAAAACAATTAAGCCACAAAATTGCTTTGTGAGATTGGTTTCTTCACCGGACTCCGTTTGCAACATCGCCACCGACTTCGCCGGAGGAAAATCCGGCGTAAAGCTCCACCGTCCGGCGGTGGTTTACCGGGATTTGCTCAAATATGTTCTTAGCCCTTTTTACTACACAACTCCCATGTGTGATGAACCTGATACTAGTGATGATTTGGAGGCTAATGATGATAAAGATCAAATTAACTATTAATTATGTTCTTGATTGTTTTTTTCAAATCATTTTAATGTTTGTACTTCAATTTGTCCTAATTCAAGTGCAAAAAAATTGAATGAGTTGACAATTTTATTTTGTACTAATTACTTGAAAAAGGATATATGTTTGAATTAATCGAAGATTTTTACTCCAGAGTGAGTAATTAAAAAAGGTACTGTGTTTTTGCGTAGGCGATGAAAAGTCCCATTGGTTTGGTATGATTGCGTCGTTATTTTTTTTCCTTCTTATTTTGTCTTTACTTGTTATGTAATAATTTTATTTTATCTTATATTCTAATTTTTTTATAGGTTTATCCTTTAAATGTGTGACATTATGTAATGACGGAAGACGATACAATCTCTACCCACCCGTACTCTACTTTTATTATAGGTTTATCCTTCCAATTATTGATGTGTGACATTATATAACGACGGAAGAAGATATAATCTATTCAAATATTTATATTTATTAAAATAATATAGTACGATACGATATAATACAATACAATACATTATAAAATAATATGTGACAGACCATAGTGTTAGTAATTCCTTGTTGATTGCTTATGATTAATTCCTCCATTGATGAACAACAAGATGATGAATTTTTCGTTATCAATAATAATAAAAAGTTAATTTGATTCAACAATATTTATACCATAATCATGATTGATCTGATTTTCTTGATCTTGATCTTGATCTTGATTTTGAACTTGATCTTCACTGTTCTCATTAACACATGGTGGAGAATTAGAGGTAACCGGAATGAGTGCCACGTCAGTTGTCTTAACTTTCTCCTTGTACTTCCTCGCCTGGACTATAGGAGACCGACACATCGGGCAATTTACGTGCCCGATGAGCCACGTGTCAATGCACGTGGCATGAAAAATGTGTCTACAGTTAGGCAACAAACGAACCACCTCACCTTCTTCCAATTCACCTAAGCAAACAGCACACAAATCTTGTTTTTTCTTCATTGAATAAACAAAAAGAGGAATTGATTCAATGATTTTTT
Source organism: Datura wrightii (assembly GCA_035772735.1). Taxonomy (NCBI): domain Eukaryota; kingdom Viridiplantae; phylum Streptophyta; class Magnoliopsida; order Solanales; family Solanaceae; genus Datura; species Datura wrightii. The sequence continues at coordinate 198,629,614 of JASDFA010000018.1, read as the reverse complement.
GGTCTATTCCAATGGTTAAATGGTCAGTAATAATATTATTTCTACTAATATTTGATCTTCTACTTTGGAAAAATCTTAAAAAAATAAAATGGTAAATCACTAAGGCAAAGATAGTGAAAACTATGCCTAGTATAGAAATAAGAAGAGGGGCTTTCAAAGAATTTGATGAAAAAACAGGAGGAGCTCTTATGTTTTCCATAGCTCATATAATTTTTAAATCAAGAAAGAAAAAAAACTTTTTTTTGTGTGTGTGTTTGTTGTAGTTTGTGATATTTTTTGTGTTTATAATGACAGGGGGGGGGGGGTTGTTTTTAGAAGGAAAATAAAACTATTTTCAAATAGGTAAAGTTGATGAGAACTTTCATTCTTGCCATTTATAAAAGCACCAAAAAAGTTTATTTAAATAAAGAAAAAGAAAACTAAAATTTGAGTTATGTTAAAGAGGCTTTTTTTCTTTTCCATTTATATAAGCACCCAAAAAGTTAAAAAAAAAACAAAGAATGGGTCAAGTTCAAAAATACTCTAAAGATGGACGGGCTGGACTTGATATTTTACCACCCGTAAGAAAATTTAATAAAAATGGTTTTTATAAGGGGTGGTTTGATTTTCCAACCCCGCTTAACATATTTTTTAAAGAATAGTCTTCAATTCAGAAAATTTTAACTTTTGCTCATAAGACAAACATTCAAGATATTTTAAGATAGTGAACATGATCAATTGACCAGAAATTCTGCCTTACTAGTATTGCAACATAATTGAATTCTAACTTCTGCTCATAAGACAGAAATCAAGATATTTTAAAATAGTGGACCTGCTCAATTGACCAGAAATTATGTCTTATAGATAAAACAGGTCCGTCAATCGTGAACAATATAAATGGCTGCCGATTTAAAGCAAAGAATTGGAGTGGAGTTAATTCCGATATCATAATAAAGAAATAAATATTAAATCAAGTCCCCTATTTCTTAGCTGACGTGAGAGACTCAATATATATAGTTTATTTTATTTTCAAAAATTACAAATTATATTTTTGTTAGTATTTTAAATGATATGATAGTAGAAAAATAAAATAAGTGTAATATAATCAAAACTTTGTTAGAAGATACAAATTAAAATTCAATAAGCATGTGTGATGGCTTTCAAATATATTCATTTTGATCCAACAAAATCTTTGAACAATATGAATTATGGCTTTCAAACACATATCTTCAACCAATATTTTGTTTTGAAATAGTTCAGTGGATCATAAAATTTTCGTAAAATTAGAGTGTGTAACAATAATTTTAAGTAAAATTGAAAGGTGTTTTAAGTCATTTTTCCTTAAATATTTATATATTTTTATTAATAAAGTAATTAATTTCACTTGTATATGAGATCATGTGTACTCTCTTCGTCACAAAATATCTGTCACGTTTCACTTTTTGATAGTCAAATTAAATGAATTTTGATCAACATTTTAAGATGCATTTTTAAACAAGGAAAAAAGGGCAATCTCTCTCAACTTTGCAATTTAGAGCAGATACATCCTTCATTAAAAAAATGGTAGATATATACTCTCGCTATCTAATTGCAAATGATGCACATTTACATTTTTCATTAAAAGACTGAATTAACAAAAAAATATATTCTAAAACTGATTTTTTTTTTTAATTTCAAAGTGTCATGTGGCTTTCCAAAATTATACCTCACATATTTCTTTTTATCCCTGCAGACTTGTCCCAACAAAAAAATAATAATTCATCTTTTAATTTATTCACACCTGACTCAAACTCATTTTATGATTGAGTAGAAGAGGGATTGAAGTTTTTTTTTCTTCATTTGGACCAAATTTGGACGGATTTAAAAATAATGTGAGATAACTTTTAAAGTCGAGTAACATTTTTAAAATAAAAAAACTAGTTTTAGGATTTGGTTTAAATTAAGTAAATATCCATTCTAAATTACAAAAGTGAAGGATATACTTTCAAATACGTTTAATAAAAAATATTTAGTATTACATAATGAAGTATCTAATAAAAATTCATACGGCCATATACAATCAATTAGGAAAAATGACTCTGAAACTCGAGATATTTAATTAAAAATGTAACGTGAAAGAATTTCATCTTTCCCACCACATCTCTTGCGGTTAATTAAAAAACTAAAATATATGAATCTAAAGAAACAAATGATCATTTTTAAAAATTTATTTGTACTATAAATTTAGAGGGAATTAGATTCCTAGGAAAAGAAATGATTTGGAAGAAACTAGAGTTGTTGTATATACATTTATAACAAAGTATCAATACAAATATGTTGTCAACTTGATGTAAACTATATACCAAACCAATAATTTTCTAATAATAATTGATACAACCAATCAAAAAAAAAACTAATTAAAAATAATACTACAAATGAAAAAAAGTCAAAATACACAAAACTTATCCAAAATTTTCTGGATTCTCTTCTGGTGCTACTAGAAATTCGCTATTTTTTCAACTCATGAACAAACTTTCGTTGAAAGCCCGTCAGAATTGCGACGAAAAAAAGATCACTGATCAAAGAGCGAGCAGGCATAAGGTCTAGTAATTTGGTAGGATCTGTAAATATAATGTCTAATGAACCATTTTTTTTCTTCTTCTTTTTCTGAAATGAAGATTCAGATAAAATCAAACCTAGCGAAATTTTTAGTAGTGTTTAAATTTTTTTTTTCATGTTAATTTCCTTGTCTCAAGGAATCTCTTGTTTGTGGAATCACAAGATTTTATGTACTCAAGAAATGCAGCAAAATTTGTGTCTTTGTAATGTTTTGGATTTGAATCACTAATTAATTTAGGTGATGGCTTAATTATGCTATTAAATGGAAGACTATGCAAAGAAGCCACTGAAATTCTTGACTTCAAGGAATTTACAAGAACTCTATGTAGCACACTTTTGTACTTCCCATTGCTAAATATCTGCAAAATAAAAATTAAAAAAAAACACATAAAAATCATGTAAAAAATTATGAAATTCCAACTTTAATTAATGAAAATAAAAGTAAAAGACTTTGTGTTAAGAGTTAATGCTCTAGCTTTTTTCTCTTCATTTCATTTACGTGTCTTAATTTTACTAAGTTCGAATTTTAAGAATTCGAGAAAGATTTTTTAAATTTTGTGATCTTAAACTAAATATGTGTTACGTTGTATAATGTACCAAAGAATACTTTCAATCTTGTGGTCTCAAAGCAAGTCATGTGAGATATTGAAATTAAAGAGTTACTGACTATAGATCGGTGATATTCTTTTTTAAACAAGTTAAAAAATGAAAGTACGAAAGATATTGTATTTAAAATATTTTTTAGCGGGTAATACACCTTATTTTTCATGTAATAACTAACCTCATTTTTATGTACAATTACATGTACATATACGAATAAAGCATATTAATAATCAGTTCAACTGAAACCAAACACTTTTTTGCTTTGAAAATTTCAAATGTCTAATGAGTTCAGCGACAGGAACCTAGCAAAATGCAGAATTTATATAATTTAAATCTTGAATATCTCTATGTTTATATAATTATTTGTTAAGCAACCTAATAATTGTATAAGTTTTTAGATTTTTCTAAATTACAAGCACATAAAAGTTACTTTTAAAATCAAGAAAATGCAAATTGAGATGAACAAACTGAATCGAATCTCTCTATGTCAAGAACTTTTGGCTCTTCACAAGATAGCACATTAGATCATAACACTGAAAAGTTACCTCATTATATCAATATATAAAAAGTTAAACTTTGAAAAAAAAAATATCACGTACCTCGAGGTGGTCACCAACATTGACCACAAAAGCACCCGGGATAGGTTGAATAGTTACCCAATCACCATTGGACATCACTTGCAAACCTTCAACTTCATCTTGGAGAAGTAGAGTGAGGAATCCATAATCAGAATGAGGTGGCATTCCAAGTGTCAAATCAGGATTAGGACAAGGTGGATAGAAATTGACAGCCATTAGCTGGCTTCCATCTTCAAATTCTTTTAACATTTCATCATCATCATCATCATTTTGTAACTGTGTCTTGTTTTTTGTTGCAACATTATTAATAATGCCAAGGCTTTCTAGGATGGCTTCCACTAACTTTATAAACAACATTTTGGTTTCTTTTGAGTATGCCATTGCCATTTCCCTGTTTAAAATTCAATACAAGATATATATTAGAGATTAATTATATATAATCTTGTTTGATGTTGAGAAAAGTCGACTGGTCTATTGAAAATAGATTTTTTATATTTAATTTATGAAATTATATCTCGGATATGTTATTGTTATATATAATGATTAAGACTTTTATACCATCAAAGATTGTGATAAAATACTTATTATAAGTACTTCTTCATTCTTAAATAATTATAGGTTTTGTTACTATTCATGTTAACAATATAATATATACTACTACATCATGAACAAATGATGATATAATATACATTTATGTTGTTAAGGTTAGGGATTGTAGCCCTTTGCTTATAGTTTTAACAATGCAAGAAGAAAAGATAATGGAAAAATTAGAAGGGGGAATATAATTTATATATGTTAAGAAGACAGTCTGGTGCACGAAATATTCTGCGATTAGACAAGGTTTAAGGAATTAAGGTCGCACCTAGAGGGTGCTATGTAGGCAGCATATGGCTCGAAATCGCGAGTCATTTCTCCAAGACTCTGACTTAATTTATATACATTAAAAAGAGATAATCTGGTGCATGAAATATCTCGTTGTCACATGGGGTTCGAAGAAAGCTAAGGCTGTACCGTATAAGAGGGATGTGTTATGTTGACAATCTATTTTGTCAATGGCTGAGTCCATTGCTCGAACTCATGATAGATCACACGAAAACTATTTTACGGTTGCTCCTCCAACTCAATTCATATACATTATTAATAGTATAAACTAATTAAAAGTTCTACTTACCTAAAATCAGAGGGAGAAGAAGGCCAATGAGGAAGGACATCATGTAGGGGTTCACAAACCAACTTGAGAAAGTCCCTCCAACAAAAGACACCATCTTTTGTTTGATTAAAACTTGTCCCATATCTAACTGGTGTTGTCATGTCTGTTGTCATGTACTTCTCTCTTTCTACTAATGGAAGATCAAAAAACCTTCCTCCAACATCCACCATGCTTCTTATTACCTCTTCTGGAATTCCATGGTTTACCAACTACATGACAACATTAAAATCACAACTTCAAAATGCATTTCCATATGTTAAACATTAATCTAACCATAAACTACCATTAACTCAAAAATTGTGTCCCCCAAGGTACTCCTACCGTCCTAATCTATGTGAAAGTATTTGATTTGACACGAAATTTAAGAATTTTTTTTTTTTTTTGAAATTTATAGTCTAAAACATGTTATATGGGTATTTGGTAAACCGACGAACGACCAGAGTCTAGCCATCCTAAGTGGTAATTTCTTCCATATCACCTTCCAATAGAAGGCAGAAAGTTAAATTATTTCCAAATATAAAAGAAGTAAACTAAAAAAGAAAGTGTCACGAGACAAACAGAAGTACACAAATTTACCTGAAAAAATCCATAGTTTTCACAAGCATAGGATAGTGAATCAAGAACTTGAGCTCTATTAGGGCCATGAAGTTGAGCAAAATCTATGAGGGGCAAAGACATTTGTGGCTTTCCATTTATAGTAATAAAATTTGGTCTTTCTGAAATTGGAAAGATGTATTTCTTTGGAACTCTTTGAATTCCACTTTCATGCAAATACTTCACTCCTTTATGATAATCTTCATTTTCATTCTTCAATTTCTCAGTAGATTTTGCCAATGCTGGAGACATTTTTTTTTTTTTGGTAACAAGAGAAATATATATTTGGAAAAAAAAAACGAGAGGGAAATATAAAGGAGATGGTGGGAATTAAGAAAATAAATGAACTACTTATATAGAGAAAAAAAAATCAAGAAACAAACAGGATCTAGTTTCCAAAACCAGCTTTGGCTTTTTTTTTTAAATAGAAAAAAAAAATTAATCTTGAATTTCAAGTGCTGGTTTTTGATTTGATAAAGTGAAACCGTTGACATTAATGTGTAAGTGTTGACCCCATTGGGGGTGATAGGATCATGGCATAACGCCCACCACAAAATTGCCACTATTGTTAATTTCAATTTTTTTTTCCATAAGTCGTCGTGTTCGAGCCAGATTAAGTGTATCTCGATTCATTTCATGAGGTTGTGTTCGGTGATGTGACTGATTTATATGTAGGTAAGCTTCATAGCTATTTGATGTATTCCCACGTGACGATTATTAATGAATAAAAAGTATTGGTTCCAATCGAGGTGCGTCCATGCTCAATTTCGATGGGCCTTTAATTTGCCCCTACCCTAACTCACCTGCTATTTCCATCCAACATAAAATATTGGAAATCTGACCGGATGATAAGAAATAATCACCTAGTATTTTTGCTTTCACTGTTAAATCAACTTTATGCTGAGAAATTCAAAAAGAAAGAAAATTAAAATGTCATATTTGGGATTTAAACATGTCACGTAACATAATATTTAATTTGCCCCTGCACCAAAATCTTCCCTTGTGTTAGAAAGAGGATTCAATCGTTTATATATAACACAAAAGAGCTCGATTTGGTTCTATTTATGCAGGTTAATTTTAATTTCTGATGAAAGGATCTATATATATATACGGATGTGAAATTGTCTGAACAACATCAGAGGCAGACAAGTTCTAGCTCATTTCTGACTGTGAACTTATTATAGTAACATATAAATATACAACAACAACAAAATATTCAGTATAATCTCATAAATAAATCTTACCTTGTACCACGAGAAAGTGTGTGGGTATATAGATATATATTAAACCCCAACTCCTCCCTCTTTCCTAGCCAACCAAAAACAAGAAGTTGGTTTATCTGGGGGGTTGGTTCTTTCAATATAGTGGCTGACTTTTTATGTAATGTACATCATCAAATTGAAGTGGGGTCTCTCAATAATTTGATATTCTTTGTTTGTACAATTTCTTGGAAGCTTGATTAGTCCTTTGTATTTCAATGGTCTTTGATGAATTGAGTCCTTTTTATCTTAGCCTAATTTAGAATATTGTCACGCCATTTCTGACTGGCCTTTACTATTGATTGGTTCAAAACCTTGAAGCTTCACAAGAGAATTGGTCCTTCTTTTTCGATTTCTCATTCGGTGTTCAATATTCATATTATAGTCTGATTAATTTAGATTCACGTCGAGTAGGACCCTTTCTTTGGAGGTAACACTCTCTATTAAAGATATTTCCATACTCTAAACTCGAAATCAAAACCTCTAATTAAGAGAGAAGCAGCTACATTCATTGTACCACGTCCCATTTTTTGGTGGTGGAGAATTGGTCCATCTTTTTTTTTTTCTTCTCATTTGGTGTTTGATATTCACATTACAGTCTGACTGATCCAGATTCATGTCGAGTAGGACTCAATTCTTAGAGGTACCACTTCCTATTAAAGATTTTTTCGTACCCTAAACTCGAAACCAAAACCTTTAATTAAGAAAGAAACAGTCATATCCACTGCACCAAGTCTCGTCCTTTGGTGATGGAGAATTGGTCCATCTACTAATATTTTACTCTATTACTATAGTAGCACGTTCCTAAAAAAGAAAAGATGTTATTTTAATTTATTTTGGTAGCTAGATTTCTAAAAGTGTTGCATTGTATGCATGTACCTAACAACATTTTGTATAAACACGGAACTAGAATTTTTAATTTATGAGGTTTAATTTAATATAAAAAAGAGTTTTAAAAAACAAAAATTGGATAAAGTATTTATATATAATAAATGATTTTTTTTAACAAAAATATAAGATTTCAATTAAAGTTATTGAGTTATGTAGAATTCGTAACGCCGACCCTAATTTGTGTCAAAATTGACTTGGATTTGATACGCACATCAACTCACACTAATTTACTATGACTAACTGATAAATGTTTAACTAATTTTAGTTAAATGATACTTCCTCAGTTCATTTTTTACTTTTTTACTATATTAAAAAATAAATATTCATTTTAAAAAATTAATAGATAATTTATCATTTAATTTCTAATTTATTCTTACTATTAACTATAGTCATCTTCCAATATATTTTTCAAAATATTAAATTTATTTTATTTAAAAGATGATATAATAAAATAGTTATTCTATTTATTGATCTTTAAGTCAATACCGAATAAGTAAAAGTGAACAACATGAGTATGTGCATTTTGTTTACTTCGTATATCCATATTTACAAGCTTCCTCATGAGATAAGGCAGAAGGGAAATTTTACTAATGATTGTACATTCAATTTTTCGATTTGATTTTATATCTTTCTAGCATTAATTTTTCGATTTTTAATTTTGAAAATGACATTTAATTCGAACCAAAATAAATTTGTTTCTTATTAGCACACCTTTATATAAAACTTCCAAATAATTTCCTTACCTAAAATAAATAAAAAGAAGAAAATACCTTGATTTTTGATTGGTTGGTTGGTTTATTTGACTTTAACAGTGACCTGGCCTCTCCATCATCCAAAAATAGCATCACTCATATTAAATTCAACACTATAATTTTATTTTTTATTTGCAATTTAAAAAAAAATTCAAGTAAAAATTTTAGAGCAGTGTGATTTTTTAAATACCCGAGACGGATAAATCTATATTATTTTATTAGACATAATATATAAATAGATATTCAGAGTTGATTTCAGCTAGACAATTTTGAGAGTGCACATCTAGACACCTCAATTTGGTCTCAACTAACAACTAAACACTCCAACTCGTGCCCCACTGTGTTTTGTGAACACCCCGATGCTGATGTGGTACATAATTTTTATATATGTTTAAATAGTCATTTTGTAAGTTGAAGTGTTCAACTGAAACAGTAAAAATAAATTGAGGTGTTTAAATATGCACCCTCAAAATTAAAATGCTTACTTATCAACATCCCCTAAATTTAAATATTTATTTATGTATTATACCGTTTTGATATCATACTAAAGCAAACACAACATATATTTTGAATGGAATCTCTCTTCATAGGATCATATCTACATGAGTATATACATGAAATGGTATACACTGGGAATTACGGAGCTATAATTATACTTACAGATTCGACAGAACTTATGAGTTTTAGCTCAAGTTCTGCGTTTATATTTATAAATCCACTTAATACGTATCGATAATTAACAATATGTTTAGATGCATCTTTTTCAAAAACTTTTATATTTTTATATTTTTTATATTTTTTTTCCATTATTTAATTTGGAATTACATAGATAAGACTTAGCTTATGATATCTCATCCTTTGAGACAATAAATTAATGTATTAAGAATCAAGATTAATCCTCCATCCAACCAAAACACTAAAATTAAACTTATCCATGCATTACAGCTATTTATTTGATATTTTAATTACTAACTTTCTTCCACTTTTGTCATACTTGAAATAATAATAATAATAATAATAATAATAATATGAAATCCCCAGTTTATAGTAAATTTAAAAAAAAAAACCTCTCAATCCCTATTCGTGGTTTATAACCACTATATTTATTTGTCCCATGGTTCCAAATATTTAGCCCCTTAACTAATTTATATAATAAAAAATTATATATTTATACAGTATAATTTTCTAACAAAAAGGCTAATTAAAATTTTTTTGGATAAAGATAGCTTTGTCACTGACTTGGACGTGGCTGCGCATAAGTGAGACAACATTTTGTTAATTAAAACTTATTATTATTTTAAATATAATTGTTTTAAATGAAATTTTGATTGAGATGTAGTTATTATTATCGCAATAATTTAGAGTAGATTCCTAATGTTAACGCTTCACTAATCTCAATAGGTGCTCTCAATATATATATATATATATATATATATATATATAAAGAAAATATTGACTTCTATTTTTCTTTCAATTTAATAACTAAAATATAAAAAATTGACTCATCATTTAATTTGCAAACTACCTAAAGCTGACTTCCTTAAACCAATTAATATAAAAGAAAATTTCACTTACTCATTTTCTTACTATTGTATATATATAATCGTGAATATTAATATATAAAATATCAAAAGTTATATACGCTGATAGTATAAAGATTGTTTAAATTATTAGCATAATTTTATAAGATACTTGAATGTGTAAATATTTGTGACAACGTTAATATACAACTTATATATAAAAATATTATGTGTTGTATATATCAGTTCTGGAAGTATTTAGAGTTAATGATAAAAAATGTAACACACATATAATTTTTTCACTTGTATTAAAACACACTTTACTTGATGTTGAGTTGGCCTACACGCGTCTGTTATCGATTCAGAATAAATATTTGACAAAATAAAAATAATAATTTATGTGTTTTTTTTAATCATTAACTCAAGTATTTATATATAATGGTGGTGCGTTGACATAATTATTCTTTCATTATTTTTAGCTTAATTATATAATTTTGCAAGGCACAAGTGACCTACAAATTAATTTTTTTACAATTAAAAAAAAACTAGAAAAAAGTCAATTATCCAACTATAATAATTTCAAATAAAAATGTGATGATGCATGTGTGGTTAGGGTTTTTGCTCATTGTGTCACTTATTTTGTCATTTTGTTCTTGATTCATTGCATGATTTTTTATCCACGTCATCTAATACCTTAGTTTATTTAATTTCTTTGTAATTTTATTATAAACATAATATTTGTAAAACAAAAAATTTAAATATAAAAATATGAAATGAAAATGTCAATGGCTAGTTTTCATATAGCTTAAATTGTTTTATTTCATGTGTAGTATAGGACGTTTAGATTGTCCACCCCACCCTCTTTTAATGGATTTCTTTTGTATATGTTTAATTAAATTTTTTCGTTAAAAAATTATATTATATAAATTATTCGATCCGGTTAAATGTTGGCGTAGGAATGACGGAAGAAGCAAAATAAAATCACGATTTGATCGAAAAAGACGCTAAGCAAGATTATGGCGGATGATTATCATCGATAAAAAAGAATTTTTTTAATCATTGATTTGTGTTTGCAGGGTCTTTAAGTATCCGAAATACGTTTGAGAGTGGAAATGACATAATGTTTCAAATAAAAAACGATAACTCCTTTAAAATACACACACGCAAAAAAGTTATTCAAGTTCGTTTTTTTCAAAAAAATCACGCTTCACTAGTCATTTACTTAAAAAAAGACACTCAATCTTCTTTGCAGTTCACTGATTTTCTTGAATTATTCGATCATGCAGTATCACGAGATTGTAGTTGTAGAAGACAATATTTCTAAAATCATTGTCATTTCAAAAACTTGCATGAGGCTCAGTACCTATAATTATTGTCTCTATTTACCAAGTTGTTAAATAATATCAAGAGATGCATGCATGCACCATATTTTTGAAGAACTCTCATGGGATGAATCTATCAAAACATCAGGAACACACAAAAAACATGTGACTCATTTTTAATTTTTGTTGTTTTTTCGATATTCGGTATTCACATTAAATCTCGATTAGTTTAGATTCGAATTGTGTAAGGTTCATTAAGAAAAAAAAAACGTTTCATATTTTCATACTACTAGACATATAAGGATTTGAAACAAGTTGAGGCTAAATTGAGGTTAAGCGCCAACTTAACATTAAACTTCTTAATTAATAAAAAAAATTAAATAGTACTAATTGATCGTAATGAACAAACAATAAGTAATACTTTTTTTGTTTCAATTTATTTATCTTGCTTTTTTTCTTTTAGTTCGTTTAAAAAGAAATATCTTTTCCCTTTTTTGATAATTCTTCAATTCTATCTTTTCACACATGACATATTTAAAACCACTAAATTAAAGGGTAGTTTGATACATTCTACTTATCTTTAGTTTAAAATCATTAGATTCGGAAGTTTTCTTTACTTTCTTAAATCCATGTCAAGTTAAAATCAAACAAATTAATGAATTGAAATGAAAGGAGTATATATGTTATGACAAGTTTTCTTTTTTAGAAAAAAAATTACATTTTCAGTATATATAATTTAAATGATATTCAATATTTATATTAAACCCGATTATTTTATATTTTCGATGCATAAAATGATAGCCAAACACATCACAACAATGTTTCTTTTTTGGTAAAGAAACAACCTTGGACCCTACAATTTCTTTTTCTGGTTTTTGGCTATTAACTAAACGTCGAGAGTGTTTGATTGACAGAGTTACTCAATATATCTTGATGAAGAATATTATACATTCAATAAAATAAAAATTGATTTAAATATCACTATCATATAAAGAAAAATTGGACAATGGATTTTCATTGAGTTTCATATTATCGAGACGAAGGACAATATTTTTATGCGTGATCATAGTATCTCACGTTTTCTTGAGATTTTATCGTTTAATTATCTGTGTTATGTTATATACTTTTAAAAACACACATTCTAATTAACTAAAGAGTAAATATATCACAGAGATTAAAATTATAATCTACCAATAATTAAGGGATCAAAATTTAATTCGTTATTAAACGTCATCATATAAACATCCATCGACGTCAAAACAGGCTTATTGCATGGCAGCTGGCAAAAAAAAAATTAATTTAGATCAAATTAAATTAAACAAATGTTAGTATTAATTAAATACTTAATTAAGCATATACATTTAAATATCTTTTTAATTAGACAGAGAGAGTTAGAATATATAAAAAGAGTATATATGTAAAGTAATTTAATTGCTTCTTATTTTCTTTTAGAGGACGATTCAGAATTAACTTCAAATTTTAGAAATTAAAGTTGTAAAAAAATTCGCGTATGAAGTTTGACATATTAATTTTATAAGAAAACACAAGACAATTTTGTTTAATTAAAAGTTTGGCTTGAAAATTCAAATTTTACGATATTTTTGTCTGAAATGTTGGATTTAATTCGAGAAAATCTTATCTCCCAGCCGAACTTCATGATACATTTTTTATTTGAAGTTTGGCTTGACATTTCCGAACTTAGTGATCAAAATTTGCACATTTAGATTATCTCACTGAAAATAAAGTTAATTTAATTTAATTTAATTTTTATTAATTAAACGTCACAATAAAAACATATCTATCGATGTCAAACAGCTTATTGCATGGCAACTGGCAAATAAAATTTTGTTTAGAGTAAATTAAACTAATGTTAGAATTAATTAAATACTTAATCATTTTAATTTTGATATCTTTTTTTTTTTAAATTAGACAGAGACAGTTAGAATTAATACTAAGATTATATGTTAGGTTTAATTACTACTTCTTTTTGTTTTCTTTTAGAGGGCGGCTTTAATTAAATTAAGAAAGTTTAGTTCATCAACTATGAATTTGTTAAAATTTTCAATTTAATGAAAATAAAGACGGAGTTAGGATTTTAAATTTATTAGTTTTGGATTTTTTTAAAAAAATATTAGAGTTTTAAATAAATTATTTATATAAATTAATTGAATTTTAAAATGCAAATTCAGAATGACGGGTCAAAGATATGAGTTATGTTGAATCTGGAAGCAGCACTAGAAGTGATAAAATTAGATCGTAAAATTATAATTTGCCAATCCGTCCAAGTTTAAATTATTTATTGATCCGCTCATCTATTAACTCAGCCTAACTAATTTCAGCTCATCAATATTCCAGTTAATATCGAACTCAAATTAATCCATAAAAGATCTTGTCAAAATATTTTCAAAAAGCATTTTCTTTATTTGATATGTTATAATTTATATGTAGTCATAAAAAAAACAGGTAATAAGAAAATTATAAAAGAAGAAATAAAGCAATTAAAACTTAGTAAAAATTGAATAGGTCGAATTTTCACCTGCACTTTAGCTTATTTCTGTCCAACTTTTGAACGGAATGATAATCTACTCATTTATTAACTCAATTTATCTTAATCCGCTCAAATTTAATTCAACCCACTAATTTACCATCTCTAAGTAGAACTGCAGCTCCGCCTCTTATTATAAAGCTAACATGAGTCAAGAAGGGCCTAGAATTGGCCCCATAATGTGTCAAATTATGATAAAGCTTTGAAAATCTAGTAGTAATTATGTAAATTTAATGGCTACCAGCTATTTAGTGCAGCTCGGATTTTTTAAAAATATCGACAAGTACGTGTTGCATGTTTTAAAAGTAGTATAGTTTTGGAGAGTCCGATACGAAAGCGACATCGAAAGTGAAGAGTTTGTGCAACTTAGCTAAAATATATACTAATATGTAAAATAATATATAATGTATTAGTGGGTCAAGTTTCACTAAATATACAATATGGAGAAATATTATTAAGGTGTTACGTAATAGAAGGATGCTTATAGAAGTTAAAAGTAAATTCTATAAAATCGTTATATATATGAGCGATAATATTATACAGTAGTGAATATTGAGTCGTTGAGGTTCAACATATTTATTAATAAGATATATGTTATACATATCTATTCGTCAGAACGTGCAAATAGTACGTATTGAGAATAATATGAGAAAAAGCCACTTGAGATAGTTAGGTGATAGTGTCTTGCGTTGATTTGGGTAATTATTTTTTTAGCCTTTTAACAAATTTAGGAAATTAATATCCGATTAACTTTAATTTAAGCAAAATTAACATATAAAATTATAAATTTAGGAGTAATCTGACCCATTTCTACTCCAGCCCAAATATTGTTTCATTTGATAGAGGCCCAAATCAACTAGTATAAAACCTGTTGAATGTTGAAGAAGGCCTGTGAATATAAAAGGAAGTGAGCTATATGGGCCCAATGATTTGAAACGTGGCCCATTTACTTGGGTTGAGGCCCAGATGATTGGGTCATTCAAAACAGAGACCCAAACTAAACTAATGTTTTTATTATTTTTTGATAATTTTACACCGTATAAATCAAATAAAAAAGAATAATTGAATGGTATTGTCCCTTTTTCTTGTATGGAAACGATTTGCACCAAAAAGAATACTTGAGGTGGCGGGTACGTAAATTACATTCTCGTTTTTGATATTTGTATGGAACTGACCGTTTTAAGTTTAACGAAAAAAAGGGGACGAAAATACTTTTAAGTTGAGTGACAAAGATAGTAGAAAGACATCGACAGGCGAAATCAAAATCGATTAAGTCAAGATAGACCTGTTTGACTTCATGTTATGTTAAAGTTAACTGTCCTATTAAATTATTCAAAAATCACGATGTATCATCGTAATTTCAAAGGTACAGACAAAACAAAAGAAAAAAAAATACAAGTCATAACGTACATATATGACTTCATTCTATGAACAATCTAATTGTCTTATTGGGACTACTCACAAATCATATTGAATCGTCACAACTATCTGTACAACCATGAAACACATCGACTTATATTACAAAAGCAAATATATCATTTGCCTTGCCCCTAAAACAGAAGGCACGTATTTTTGCAGTTTTTTTGTCTGATCTTGACTTGACATGATATTTAAAATAATTGATACAAACCTAAGATGCATTAGGCAACAAAGGATCTATGTGTTGTACTTGATTTTTCTTTCCCCCCCTTAGAAATGATAGAATCCAATAGAGTCCCCCTGCTAAAAACAAGCTAAAAAACCAAGCATTATTGTAAATGATGGCAAATGCATTTGGAATTGAACTCAAAATCCCAACATTTTGCAAGAACCCTGGAATCACAGGCAAAATCCCAACAACCAAAGCCAAAATTGCTGCCAAATTGTATCCACTTGAGTAATAATATGCACCATTTGGACTCAATGTGTATAAATCTTGAATCCTCAAATTCATCTTTTGTATTAGGTAATAATCAGCCAAAATTATTCCCATAATTGGTCCCAACAATGCAGAATATCCAACTAGCCATGTGTACACAAAACTCTCACTTGATTTTAACAACCTCCAAGGTTGACAAACAATCCCTAGCAATGCTGTTAGAATTGCACCTCTTCTGAAAGTGAATCTTGATGGGCTAAGATTGACCAAGGCATTAGCCGGCGCGACGACATTGGCTGCAATGTTGGTTGTAATTGTGGCTAGGCTGATGCCAAATATGGCAAGAACCATTGTCAAGAATCCACCAATTTCACCTAAAAGTGTAATGGGGTTTGAAATCACATGACCAAAAATCACTTTTGTTGAAGATGTGACAGCCAATCCCACAAAAGTGAACAACCCCATAAAGATTGGTAGCCCTGCTTGGCCTATAATTTGGTCACTTTGGCTCTTGGCATACCTAGTAAAATCAGGTATGTTGAGTGCTAAAGTAGTCCAAAATCCAATATTTGCAGTGAGTGATGGGAAAAAAAGTGACCAAAACTCTGAACTTGAGATTCTTGATGACAAATCTAACATATGACCAAATCCACCAGCCTTGACATAAGCCCAAATGAGTAAACAAGAAGTGAGTGAAATTAGTATTGGGGCAGAGTATTTTTCCAATTCTCTAATACCATCTATCCCTTTCCACACAATTGCCAATTGAGCAATCCAAAAAGCTATAAAACAAGCAAACTCAAGTGGTGAAGTGCCAAGCCAAGAAATTGATTGTGACAAAGATGAATTTTTCACAACTTTTGGTAACAATAGGAAAATTGCCTCACCACCAATCCATGTTTCAATACCATACCAACCACAACCAACTAAAGCTCTAAGTAATGTAGGAATATGTGCACCTCTAATACCAAATGATGATCTTGCCAAAACAGGAAATGATATCCCAAATTTTGTGCCTGGTTGGCCTATTAATATAAGTGGAACCAAAGTTATCACATTGGCTAACACAACAATAGCAATACCTTGCCACCATGACATTCCAAGATCAACTAGGCTACCAGCTAGGTAATATGAGGGCACCCCAACAACTAGTCCAATCCATAAACTAGCCATTTCCCAACCAGAAAAGTTCCGTTGATCGGTCGATGTCGGCTTGAGGTCATCATTGGTTAGGCTAGGATCAGGGTGAAATTCATCAAGTTGATGTCTTGATGATGCCATAGGAGAAAGAATTTTGTTACATTTTTTGTGGAAAAAAGAGTCTACAATTTTAGTGCTAGTGGTGGTAGTAGTTAAGGTGGTTGGAATTGAAGAAGTTCTAAGGGAATATAGGTTTTTGGGCTTTGTGAAAAATTCATGGTGGGGATGAAGATTGAAGATGAGAGATTTGGACACCATGGATTCTCAGAAGGAAAAAGAAAAAAGATTCAATAAAAGATTGAAGATTCTGTGGTATCAATTGAAAGGAATTTCAAGATAAAAGATGAGTGGTGGAAAATGACAAGACATAAGAGTAGGACTTATAAGGGTGTGTTTGGTATGGTGAGATAGAAAATATATTCAAGTTTTCTCACGTCCGTGGGTCAAGCAGAAAAATCTTATAAATGAAAAAAATGAAAATAAGTTCCACGAGAGACATTTTCTATTAATTCACACTGATTGTCTCCTCCCCGCCTTCCAATAGAAAGGTGGAGCCGTGAATTCGTGATTTTTGTCTCTTTGAGATCAACAATTTGTACATGAATTTCTTAAAGACAAATACATGTTTTGAATCAAAATTAGTATTTCTACCGAATCCACTTCATACACTCTAGCTCTTCTTCACGTGGTCGGACACATCCTAGTACCCCACCCATCATAGCCTCCACCTAGTGTTTGAATAAATTTCATATTTTTGAGGTAGTATTTTTTATCAAAACACTAAAATATAAATATGAAAATCTCTTATTTTCCAAAAAAATATTTTACTTCGAGCCAAAACACCCTAAGTTAATTTTTTTTTACCAAATAACATCTCAATTAAATATTTTTTTAGATTAAAAGAACTTCAAACAAACGCTAATTAAGTCAAATTAATTACCAATGAGGTGGGGAACGTGGAAATGATCTAATAACGTGGATCTTGATTCTTAAATATCATAATATAAAATTTGTTGTCAATCTTTTTAAAAAATAATTTAATTAAATGATTGGTTAAATCAAGCTGGCAAAAGTGATTTGACAATTAACATGTATACTTCAAACATATGTTCAATCTCGTTAGAGGTTACGAGTTTGAATCATAATTATGAATAAATAATTTTTTTTTATTTTTAATTAAAGATTTTAAATTTAAAATTTTGATTATGAATTTATTTTTTGTTAAAAATCATTTTTTCTTTTAATAAAATTTTACATGATGCTAATTCAAATTAATTGAGATCTCAACGTGAATATCAGAGATAATATGGAAATTTCATCTAATTTTTTTGTTAAAAAAAGGATCAATTATTGAGTTATGGTAGCCCCACTAAATGAACTAATGCTTATAATACAATTTTATAAGTGACACTATTGTATAGATATTTTAATATTGTAATTAGGGCATAAAATTAAATAAGTAGTAACTAATAATATATATTTAGGATAATCTCAGAGACCTCCCCTCAAGTTTAGCTTCATAAAATTAACGTATCTTGTGGTTTACGATATTGCGCCTATCTTCCTTATTTTGATTTCTTTTTAATAATTCCTTTAAACTAAATTTTATTAATATAATTATTATGTTTGAACTAATTTGCCCATCAAAACTAACGATTGAGGTAAAGTGTGATTTATTCTATTTCTTAATCTTTTTTTTTTAGAACTTTGACTTTTTGTATAAGACTTGGAAAACTCGACTAAATGATCAAAAATATCCCTCAATTATATACACTATTTGCCCGGTCATAATAAATAAAAAGCACCCCTAAACTATCCCAAAACTTACAAGTTATGTCCTTCTGTTAGTTCTATGTTAAGAAATAATAGATTCAACCGGAAGCGCATTACAAGCAGTAAGATTTTTTAACAGAAAACTAACAAAAGAATGAAACTAATAACATCTATGATTGCCCAAGGATGTTCGTTATTCATTATTGATAATAATATAAGGATGTAGTTTAAGTTTGGTTTCTAGTTAAGGGATGTTTTTGATCATTTACTCTTTCGAACTCACACATGCAACACTCTCTTGGGCTCGATGACAATTCAAGAGATAAATACGATTTGTACACGAATGCATGAGTTATATCAAATATTCAGTGAATTATAGAACATTTTAGATCTTTTGTTTTCGAGAAGGATAATTAACTCTGCAAATATCGATCAGAACTTAAACCCTTGTATAAATATATAATTTTTGAAAGCACAATAACTTAAATTGGTAGTCCGCATTGATATTAGATCTATTTTCATGTTTCGATCTTTCCAATTTAAAATCTATTTATCGAGTAAAATCTTCCCAACTATATTTTAAAATAATTTGGTTATCTATAAAGAAAAAGAAAAATTAGGCCCATTAAGTAAAAACGGGTAATAAGGAGCATGTGCAAATTGGGCTGTTACAATGTATTTGGTACAAAAATTGGACTCCCTCATCACAATGATGGACTATGATAAAGCCTTATTGAATCGAATGGGCTCAGATTCAAAAGGTGGGTTGGGCTTAAACATTCGATAACCCTATTTATAACTTGACCCGTTCTCAACCCAAATGCAATCCAACATTCTAGCGATTCGTATTTTAAAAAAAATTCATTAATGGTTATTTTTCAAGTTTTTGCACGGAGTGTCCCAATTTCATAGTGATTTTTAATTTTTTTCTTCTCAAATTGATAGCCTTTAGTTTTTGCTGCTGCTGCTACTACTACTCATCTGATGAAAATTTGTGAGTCAAAGTACCCTTAACTATATGATCTAATATCTCACGCAAAATTCAGAACTTTTGTCTTGTCCGACAAAAGTTTTATAGAGAACTAAACTTATGCCTCTATTGGCATAAACATTGTAGGAACTAAGTTATGCCTTGTAAGTCATAAATTCTGTAGGAATTGAGCAGCATAACTTATTTTGCCTTGAAGGCAAAACTTGTGTTATATTATGATATGAAAATATAAATTTTTGCCGTTCAATTGATTTTTTACCAATGTCAGTGGTACTTTCAACCACCTTTTTGTTATTTAAAATGTTAAAGGAAAAAAAAAATTAAAGACTACTGATTTAAAAGGTAAAAGTTAAAGATCTATCACTCTGAAATAAGAACATTCTTGCGAATATGATTACTCAGGATGCTTGTGACAATACTCTTTTTTATTTAGATTTCTCGCCCATTATTCAGTACCCACATTAAAAGACATAATACATAAATATGGTTTAACTGACAATTAAGCATTCAAACTTTGAGAATGCACATTTAGGCACCTCAATTGGTTTGACTGTGTCAATTGAGCACTCCAACTTACAAGATGATCATCTAGGCACCTCAATTTGATTTCAATGTGTCATGTGCCACGTTAGCATCGTGTGCCTACAAGACATAGCGAGGACTAGTTGGAGTGCTTAGTTGTCAGTTGAGACCAAGTTGAGGTGCCTAGATGTGCACTCTCAAAATTTGAGTGTTTAATTACCAGTCGAGGTCATATTTAAGTGTCTATTTATGTGTTATGTCTACGTTAAAACTTGATTAAATCCGCATTCGCATATTGTAAGTACATCTTTTGAGGACGACACTCCCAACAATACTTAATTTTCGTGAGGTTGATGAAATTTTCTTAATGTTTGTTATTTTTATTTGGACACTATTAGGTTGAACACGTGAAACTATTATGACGCTTATACGCACGCTTCTAACTAAGAAAAAGAATAATTTAATTTAGTTTTGATGTTAAAACTAATCTGCATTGCTAATTAGAAAGATAACAAATTTGGATCAAAGCAATGACCCAATCTATTTTAGCCCGATAATTTCTGGGCGAGTTAATAATTCATTTATTTATTAATTTAATATTTTAATATTTTCAAATTTAATTTAATACGCTCGTTTAACACCCCTAAACAAAATCAGTGTTAATTAATCGTTTCAGATTTGCCTTAATCTTGAAGTCTCCAACTCCTAATTAGGCCATAGCATCATTGGTAATGATGTTGCTTAATGGTGTATTATATATAAACAAATTGTTGAAGCATTTTAACATTATATTATATTTTATGAAAATGCATGGCATATTAGTGTCATAAAGCGGAGAAAGTGATCATTATTTATGGTGTAACTTATGTAACCACTAGTTCCATAATCTTCAAATAATTATCCGATTACACCTCAAACGACTATCCACATTCTTAACATTTACTTGTGGAAAAAATCCTACAGCTATATAAAGGATGTTTCTTTCTTGTGTTGGTATATTTAGGGCCTCCTAAAATGATCTACTAAATTCATCGAGTTGTTCCAAAGGATCAAAACTAATTAAATTGAGGAAAGATGAGAAATGTGAAAAATGTTATAGTGTATTTTGAGGTAACAGTGAAAAAGAGAGTTGAGACAAAGAAAAATATTCTAAGTTTTCAACTAATTCACTAAACAAAAAAAGAGTAATTTTATGTTGAAGGAAGGTATTATTTTCATGGAGCTTTGGACTCTTCAACTAATCCGAAGTTGTTGGGTTGTTGTATCCTGGAGTAGACAAGTCAAGAGTATTATTGCTAGATAGGTGATGATTACGCTGCAGTGAGCTTGAATCTCATTAAAGAAAGCGAGATATCCGCGCCGCAGTCTGAATCTTTATTCATTCATTTTAGTGCATTTTATTTTCAATTGTAATTTACTATATATTCACTAACACAAATTATAAGTAAGAATTCTAGAAAATGCTTGTCTTTAATTTGTATATTTTGATTATCAATAATGTATTGGTTACTAATTAACAACACGGACTTAATTAATGATGGATAAAAGCTAATTATGTATGATGAAGAAGAATTAGGTCAATTATTATGATTATCAAGATTATTGCAAGATTATTTTGGCGATATGTGTGAGCGATTCAAAATTTAAATTTACAAATTTTTATAATAATATCAAGTTGAATAACTGGGTTCATAGTTAAGGATTATGGTGAAATAAAGAAAATTTTTATATTCTTAACAAAAGATCTCGAGTTTGAGTTTTCGTATGAAAAAAAATTCAGTAGGCCAACATCTTCCTTTTAATAGATCTGATACAACATAAATTTGAGCTAGCCAATAATGAACATTGCATAGGTGGAGAACTAAAAAAAAGTTACATATTAATGCGATGATAAAAAAATTTCGGAAATAAAATATACAAATGGTCATTTCAGTGGTGGCTGAGTTGGTTGAGTGGGAGATCTCTCAATCGGGACGTCTTGGATTTTAATATTATTACCTGCATGTGTTTTTAAGCTATCGCACGAGACTTGTCTCATACAATTTACATCTTTCATGTAATTTGCAAATTAATACTCCCTCCGTTTCATTTTAATTGCTAGGTATACTAAAAATAATTGTTTCAAAATACTTATTAGTTTCAAAATTCAAGAGATAATTGACCATGTTTTTTCAATTCTAGCCTCAGTACTTAAAGTCATTCTAAAATGTGAAAAAAATTATTGTTGTATGTTTCCAAGAAATTAATAGGGTTATATTAGTCAAATTACCATATCTATTAATTTTTTCTTAATAAATATGTAAATCTTATCCTATTAATTAAAATTAAAATAAAAAAAATATATATTAAAGTGAAATTTATTCAGAACGCACCCGAACGATAACGACTGCGAGGTTCCTTGTTACCAAAGAAAAACACATAAAGAGAAAAAAAAACACAAAAAACAAAAAAAAAAAGACATAGAATGTTAAATAGGAAGTATCGCCAAAACCATAGAAATTACAGCTATTGTCACAAAGCGGAAAACATATCATTACTATCAATGCTCCTCTTGATTAAAATTATAATCTCATCTATAAAATAAGGTATAATCATAATAATATTATCTTTAATTGCAAAAAAAATTTAACCCGAATAACTTACTACTCAACTATATAAATTTAAAATAACCGATAAATATATCACTACTAGAAATAGAGATTTTTCCCACGATAAATCATTGAGAAATTTGTGTTATAAGACATGATTTTCTCACTCATTTCCCACCGAACTTGTTCACTAGAAAAATGCACAGTGAGAAACAGTTTTCCACTGAAATAGTAGGAAATTCCATAATTTTTTCATGTGAAATCCACCGATTATTGGTGAGAATAATCACTTAATATTTTTCAGTGAAAAATCAGTAAAAAAATAATTATTTTTTAATAATATATAATCTATATATATCAATTAAAAAAATAAATATTGAATCCAACTCATTATTTATATAAAAATTCATTAATTGTATAACCATATTTGTAATTCTCAATGTGAGTAATTATTGTCTTAAGTTGTAACGTAGTTGTTTTATTGGTAACTTCCTACCAAACTTCTCTTTTCAGAAAAGGAAATGTATATAAATAATAATTGCCTCAGTATTTCTCACATTATCCGTTCCATGATCACGATTCGGGGCGATAAAATCAGTTTATAAAATTATAATTTATTTAATTTATTTATGTTTGGATAGGTTAATAATTTATTTTATTTTATTAATTTAGTGTCATTTTAATCTGTTTAATTCAGTCTATTTAAAAATTATATTGATATGCTGTTGATATAGGTTCATAAAAAACTTTGAATTTTTTTTTTTTGATATGCTATATATAGTCGTAATATAAGAGTCTTATATAGACACTTAAATAAATTATAAGAAAAAACAAAGAATTTTAACGGGGGTGGGGTTGGGTTATGACCCATTTTTTAGTCTATTTCAGTTCAATTTCTTTTAAGTCTAAGTAAGTTTTTGGACGAATAAATGATCCCGTAATTTATTAACTCAAATTCGTTTTGACATGTTCTATTTCAATCCAACCCATCATTTAACAACACTAATCAAGCTAGCTATTGAAATTTGAATTAATTACTAAACACAACTTAAATTATTTTATGGAAAAAGTGTCAAATGTGCTTATGTACTATTCAAAATTGAGCAACTTTGTCCTCCATTTAATTTTTTAAATATTGTCCTGCAATTAGAAAAAAAGCCTCATTTTTGCCTTTAACTCTCGACAGAGCTTCATCTAAGGTTAAATTTCTCGTAAAATTTAAATACGTTGAGTTCACACATTTTACGCAGAAGCTTTATTAATTTTAAGAGAAAATATGAGATAACGAAACTGCATGTGAACCAAAAATCAACTCAATTTCAAATAGTACAAGTATAAATTTGAATCTTATTCAAATATTTTAAAGAATTTTTTGAATGACGAACCTCAAAGGTATAGCAGAAAAAAATATGATATATAAATAATATAATCGAAGAGAGAAAAAAATAATTTTTTTTCTTATTTTAGACATAGGAAAAATAAAAAGAAAAAATATAATAAAAAAGGAAATTAACTCTTTTCTTGCCTTCAACGTTTAGCTTACCCACCCATATGAAAGGTAGATAGATACATAAATGATCATTTCTTTATTTCTCCTTTTCTTGTTAGGTAAAAAAAAAATAATGTAAAGAGGAATGACTTTCTTTTTAAGTCCAATTTTAATAACTACAAGACAATAATGGTAAGTACCCCCATAATCTAACGCATATATTTCGGTTCGAATCTTGAAAATTAAATCATTTTTAATAGGAAATATTTTATTTATTTTTAGTGCAAAATCAAATTAGTGGGGTTCAGAAACGGAGCTGGAATTTGAAGTTTATGAATTTAGAATTTTAGTCTTTTTGAGTCACTGAGTTCTAAAGTAATAATTTGTACGTATTAAATGATTTTTTTTAAAGACAAATACAGGGTTTCTATATTGTAGATCCGCCCTTGGTAGGATCCAAAAACGGATACCAAATATCGGGTAGGAAAACAAAAAAAAGAAACTTACTATTACAAGATAACTATTTTATTTGATCAACATGAGTTGTGTTGAGATGGTTGAGACCCATGTATCCTTAACCAGAGGTCTCAGGTTCGAACCGTGAGTATATAAAAAATCTTGTCAGAAATGGTGCTGCTACCATAATGGACCCTGCAACGCGCCATCGAGAGACTGTTTCTATTTGAGTGTCAAAAACACAAATTCCTCGGACTTTTATCCTTCAATTTGTGCACTGTAATAAAAACTCTCTATTATAAGCTCAAATGAAACAACCATAAAGACAGAAAACAATATGACAATTAGTTAACTTCTGTCTATTTTCTTTCATTGTTTTTCTTGATTTCTTTGATTTTGTTTTTGGTCCTTCAAATGCATTTTGATTCTTTTATTCTGGTTACAAAGTTAGTGTCTTTTTATTGCCTGTATCACATTTCAAGAAAATATAACAACTAAGGTGACAAAGAGAAAAATGTTCAAGATGCAGAGGCAGAATAATAAACAGGCTAGTTTAGGAGAAAGGGTAGATTTCAGATTCTCCAATTTCCAAGTACTTCAGGTTACTACCTTCTCGTAGTTTCTTGTTTTTCGATTTCTGTTATTGCCTCTGTTGTTTATTGTGCTTCGATTATCATATTATTTTGCTGATGTTAGTGTTCTTTCTTCACTTTTGTACTTTCTTTTTTTTCAAACTGCTTTGAAATGCTTTTCTTGAATCAAGAGTATACCGAAAACAACCTCTCTACTTTTATAAAATCGGGTAAGATTTGCATACACTGCCCTCCTCCCAAATCCCACCTGTGGGATTACACTGGGTATGTTGTTGTTGTTACTGTTGTTTTTTCAGTTACAATTCTACATGTTCTGTTTTGTATACTGATATTGATCAGTGACTGATTCTGGTGTTGTATTTGTATTGAACAGTTGTTTTTGTGGATAAAGATTGTAGCTTTATTATTTGGATATACAAAACTTAGGGAACACTTCAATTTTTGTTGCTGAATTCTTGGTTTTCTTCTGATGTTTTTTGATAATATCTGATGAATTGCATACTATTGGATTCGTCAAGATTTCTTATTTATGTAATTGGGAAGCACTAGCTTGACATCATAGTCATAGCCAAAGGTAGAATTTTAAGTTTATGGGTTCTGGATTCTAAAAACGAGTTTTATGGGCCAAAGCTACTGAGTTCTACCGAATTTGTAGATAGACTTGGAGCTCCGCCCCTATCATCATGTTCATAATAATGGCAATTCTTGAATTGAGAGGACGATCATACAGTTAATAGGATGACTGTTGAGATCAATTAGGTTATCTTGAATTATATTAAATTAAATGGATAATTAAGACTGCTAGTTTCAACTAGCACTATGCAGTATGAATAAAGTATACTTTGAATTTTCCAGCAGTGTGTGGCTTTTGATGTTGCTCGAACTCTCCAAAAATATTGTTGCACCCTTGTCGGATCCTCCAAAAGTTGAATAGCTTTTTGTAGGATCCGACTCACACCGGAGACATTTTTGAAGAGTCCGAGAAACATAGGTCCCCTTCTCCCTCTTGATTTTGATTCCTATAATGAGGTACTGTGTGGGATTAATTAAGGATTGTGAAGTTGAATGCCTTTCATTTGCTTCACTTTAATTGAAGTTTGATTTTTCCGGAATGTATCCTGACTTTTGGCCTAATTCTTCTTCTGATGATCGATTCAACCTCTGATAAATGTTCACTCTTCCTCCAGTAAGGAAGCTTGATAGAGGGATTCTCTGATCTATGACCCCGAAAGAAAATAAATTCTGGCTTCAAAAAGGACGTTTAATAAATGGATCTCGCACCAGAGTTGAATCTGATATAATGCTTAACTTGGAACTGTTTGATATAATACTTGAGGAGTTCTATTTGCATATAATTCTTGATGGTTTAGTTGATTCAATTGTAATAAAGAACTCCGTTACGTGGTTTCATTCAGCTTGTTGATATAATAATGTAGCAGCTACTGATGGACACTGACTGTTGATTATGCATGTTGTAATGGGATAGGTACCAAAAGGATGGGACAGGCTTTCTCTGTCACTAATCTGTGTAGAAACAGGAAAGACAGTAGCAAAATTAGGCAAATCGCTCGTGAAAAACGGAAGCTGTCAATGGCCAGAGACGCTTTTGGAATCCGTGTGGATTTCACAAGATGATTCTTCTTCTCTAGAACTCGAAGAATCTCTCTACAAGTTTGTTGTTTCAATGGTATGATAGCAATCCTTGTGTTTTACTGCAAAAAGAATCTGTTTGATTGAAAGTAATACAATTGCATAATTAGTTTTCTTCAAGTTCATCTTACTCCTCAACACTGCTTTCCTTATCAAAATAGTCACAATACCTCGTGACCTCCCTAAACTCGACACTTTTGTTCGGTGTAAGCACACATGAACTTTTTTTAATCGTGATTACCCCCTGAACTTGGCAGTTTGATAACTTTGAACCCCCTAGACGCTTACGTGACAAAGTGGCAAGTTCAAGGGGGTAATTAGGACTAGGAAAAGTTAAGTGTGCACTGAATAAAACGTGTCAAGTTTAGAGGGGTGCCGAGGTATTCTGCCTTTAAAATACTACAAAATTTTCAAGATGACTTGCCTATCCTATTTCTTAATTGCTCCTTCAACACAGGGCTCTGCTAGATCTGGCCTACTTGGAGAGGGAACCATTAATCTGTCATCATATGTTGGTTCAAGAATGTCTTCTCCTGTTTTGCTTCCTTTAAAGAAATGCAATCAAGGAACAACACTACAGGCAAGTCTTATGATCGATAAGTCCTTATTTTCACCTCCATTTTCCTCTAAGGTATTGTGCTAATATTTTTACTAGAAACTTAAATTGCTAGGACTCTTAGAAAATACTGCTGGATGGTGTCTCGGATCCTTCAAAAGCTATTCATTTCTAGATGATCCGACAAGGGTGCGCCAACACTTTTGGAGGGTCCGAGCAACATAGCTAAAAACTTGGACCATGTAAAGACTATACCTTATGGCAAGCACTAAACTCCATTACTTAGGAAAAAACTTCCTCTATATCTAATGCCCTTCACAATAAATTTTCATGTTGTAAGGTGACACACTTATGCTACTAAGATAAACAGATATAAGATGGAATTTCTCCAAACTTCTTGTTTACTGAACTTCTTATCAATCTTGTTTACAGGTGAAAATTCACTGCCTAACACCAAGGAGTAAATTCAGGTATTAAAAAAACAGTCTAAATCCCGAGTATTCTAGGTCATCATTTAACTAACAACAACATCAACTACGCCTTCGTCCCAAGCAAATTCTCCATTTAAGCTCATTCCATATCAACATCATACTAAATACTCTTTATATACTTTCAGAGATGAACCAAAATCTTTAGGTTCTGGTATGAAAGAGCAGGGTTTAGATCATGATGCTGCCAGTAAATCGAACGAGTCTGGCAACTTCTCTGCTGGGAGTGATGTGCTTCCATATGATGCCGGCTCTAACTCAGGTCCAAGCAAATTTGAGATCAAGGTACCTATGCGATTTCACCCATTTTTACTGCTTTATTGCCACTGAACTTGACAGGTTTGTTTATTTCTTAAGTTAATCTTCCAATTTAGTAGCATAAATACGAAGGCTAGCCTTGGAGCAGCGGTTAAGTTGTCTCCATATAACTTATAGCCATTGGTGCTTGCGTCAGCCTAGGCTGCCTACATCACAACGCTTTGTGGTGCTGCCCTTCCCTCCATCCTGCATGAACATGGGATACTTCGTGCACCGGGTTGCTGTTATTATAGTAATACACCATTTATATTATCCGAGCTTGCTTAGGGTGGCTGAAAACCTTCCATATGAAACTTTAAGCACTGGACTTTGGTGCAATTCTGATAGTTAAATCAGACAACTTGTATCAGTTGGGAAACCTGATGAATATCGTGCAACCTCGTTTTGAAGTATGATTCTCATGAATGTAACGTTAGGTTGGTTCGTTCAGCCTGCAAATGTAGAATTATGTAGATCTTCACTGGAAATCTCCATCAGTGCATAACTATGTTTCTGTGATATGTAACTTAGACTAGACCCTCCCTATCTATGATCAAATCTCGCCTTTGATCATTTGATGTGCTTGTATTAGCTATGTTGTTCGGACTCTTCAAAAATACTGATCAGTATGTGTCGGATCCTCCAAATGTAGTGGCTATAATGCATCCTTGGAGGATCTGACATGGGTACGACAGCATTTTTGAAGAGTCTGAGCAACATAACATATTTATTATGGGCCTATGAGATATTCCTTCATCAAGAAGTATGTTGATTTAGTGCTAAACACACTGCAGGACTTTCTAGGACTTCATTTAGAAACTTAGATTGCCATCATGAAGTTAATATTATACAGTTAAGTTTTTCCAAAGGTGTCACAGCTTGTAACTTTCTCTGTTAAAACGTGTAATATCGAAGCAATATCCCTTGTAACTATCTTTCTATCGTCCTGAAAACCAACTTGAGGCATCTTTGCAACTCAAGAGAATAAACTTGACTTGCATACTTGGATCCTATGTTTCTCGGACTCTTCAAAATGGATATGGGAGTAGTGCATTTTTGGAGGATCTGATACTGGTGCGGTAGCATGTTTAGCATTTATCACCTTCTCGCTACATTAGACGCATTTTAGACAATATAGTCTAATTTTTCTGTTGTGTATTGTATTGAACTCAGTTTTAAGTAGTAAATTCTCTTCCACATTCAGTGTCATGTGTGTTTGATAAACTCTTCATGTCATTTCAGGAGAAAAGTTTCTCGGCATCCGGATCAAATAACAGCTTTAGCTCAGCTGAGAGTTTTACCCGAAAAGAAAAGTTCCCCTCCAGAAATCACTTAAAGAATGAAGGATCCAAACAAGTTAGAGCAAGTCCTGACCATACTTCACCTCAGAATGATTATCTCATCGACGATCAAACTGTTTCACACCAATCATCATATAATACAAAAGCCACAGGTTTAATGGAGCATCTGCAGAACAACAGAAAAGATTTCACAGCGTCTTCTGTGACGACTTCAAGCTCTTCAAGAAACCTTCTGGAGGCTGCAGAAGATACAATTGAAGAACTTCGAATAGAAGCCAAGATGTGGGAGAGAAATGCTCGGAAGCTCATGCTCGATTTGGACATACTGAGAGAGGAATTCACAACTCAGTCGAAAAAGCAAGCAGACTTGGTGATGGATCTCTCAGCTGCCTATTCAGAGCAAGGTAACTTGAAAAAAGAGATTGAGAATCTCAAACTAATGTTGGAGGAGTCAACAGCCAAACACGATGTAGCAGAGGATTCGATATTTCATCCAAAGGGTGAGAATCATATCCAGGAGGAACTGGAAAATGAAATAAGACATCAGCAGGAGTTGAATGCCAGTTTAGCCTTACAACTGAAAGGAAGTCAAGAATCAAACATCGAGCTCGTCTCACTTCTTCAGGAGCTAGAAGAAACTATAGAACTGCAGAAAGTGGAAATAGAGAAATTTTCATCTCTGCATCTGAGGTTAGCTGACACGACAGCAGATTCACAAGAACAGGAAGAATCGGAAGAGACATTGCAAAGAAGTGTTCAATCCCTCACAAAGGCATTACAAGACAAAAATCACGAGCTCGATAGTGAGCGAAGAATGAACAGACAGACGGTTTCAGATATTAAGAAGGAATATGAATATGAGCTATCCATGAAGGAAGAAGAATGGACCAGATTAGAAGAGACACTGCTGAAAACTCACACTGGACAAGAATTGGAAAACAATGGACACTCCGAGAAAGCTAGTGTTGAGCTAATAAGAGATATTGAAGCATTACGAGAGAAAGTACAGGAGCTTGAGAAGGACTGTGCTGAGCTTACTCAGGAAAACCTGGACCTTCTGATCAAGTTTAAGGAATCCGGTGGTCAAGTTGGTGAAAATGAGAACTCCGAAGACTTCACTAAAATAGTGAAGCAGCTTGAAGTAGCTTTTTACCATCTGAAGAGGCCGTGGCATCAACTTTCTTCCAGTGTGAGTGATCAGTGCAAAAATCACCTGGAGAACTTGGCAAATTTGAGCGAGGATGGTGCAAGCTCTTCAAAACTATTAACCAGCTGTGTCCTTACGTATCTGTTTGACCTGAACAATCTCTTAGAAACTAGAATTGTTGAGTGCGAGGAACGTCTTAAACAGCATGAACAGGAGATCCAGGAGAGAAATAGAAAGCTGGAAGATTACAGTCTTGAGGTTCAAGCACATGAGAGCTCAAAGGCAGAGCTACAAATTCAATGTTCCAGCCTACTAAAGGAGTTGGATAAAAAAAAATCCGAGATGGAAAAGTTACAGGCTGACCTACAAACAAATGAAGAGGAGAAAGGCTGCCTTTTGGAGCATCAAAGAGAGCTAGAAGGTAAAGTAGCTGGTCTTCAAAAGGAAAGGGATCAGGTGGAAGAAAACATGAAAATCGTCTCGAGAGAAAGTGCCATCACCTCTAGGTGCTTGGATGATCTGCAAAATGATTATAAGGAGCTCAGCAATAACATGGATGCCCGAGTTTCTGAGAACAAGCTTCTGGAAGTGAAACTAGCACAGCTCGAAAGTGAAAAACATACATTGGAGGATCGGATAGTAGGATTGACAGAGAAGAATGAAAATATGGAAGCACAAATTAGGCTCATGACAGTTGAAGGAGAATCTCGTCAATCGGAATTGAAAGAATCCAGGTCAATCATAATGAATCTTCAAGAAGAAATTGGGAAGTTGGAGAGTGAGACCAAAACGAGCATTGCTGATCTCAAAGAAGAATTAAAAGACATGCAGATCCTATGGTCACAAGCTCGAGAAGAATGTGGACATCTCACAAACGAGAATGAAAAGTTACAAGAAACATTGCAGAATCTTCTTGAAGAATACAAGACCCTTCAACAGTCGTACTCAGAACTGGAAAGAAAGAACGTGGAACAGCACGAGCATCGTGTGCAGCTAGAAGCTCAACTGCATGAATCACAGAACAGCTTGTCTAATAGCTTGATAAAGGTTGAGGCTCTGGAAGAAAATCTCAATTCAATGTGGAAAGATTTTTCCTTGAAGGAGGAGAGACTGAATGCTGAACTAAATGAACTCATTCAAGAGAACAAGAACGAAATTGAGAAACTCATGCAACAAGAAAGTTTGTCTAATCAGAGGTATTCAGAGAAGTTGACCGAAGTTGAGAGCCTCGAGAAGGAGGTAGAACAACTAACCAAGAAAATTTCTGAAGTGGATGAGGAAAAGAGATTAACTTCTGACGCTGTTAATGAAGTTTCCAGTCTGCATGCTGATAAAGAAAATCTAATATCTGCACTTGAAGACGTTCGATCAAAATTTACATTGATTGAGAAGGAGCTCAGTGATGTTAGAACAGAATCAGAGTTGAAGATCCAAGACTTTACGAGTGAGCTTGCTGCTTCAAGACTAAGTTATGAGAAGCTGATGATTGATCATGAAAAGATTTTGAAACTTTTACCAAATTATAGGGCAAATGAGGAAAAGCTGAAGACGACCATTAATGACCTTGAGTTGCAGCTTACTCTTTCGTGCTATGAACACCAAAAGATTCATGAAGAAAGTGCTAATCTGAAATTTCAGTTGCAGAAAACAAAGGAGCTTCAGGATGAAGTCTTCAATCTAAAGAACGAGCTCATGGAGTGCATTTCCGAAAAGGAAAAGTTAGAATCATCACTGAAGATAATATATGGAGATTGTGAAGAAATGAAGGCTGAGAAGGCCTCGTTTGCTGGTAAGATCGCCGACTTGCAGAAAATCTTGTCGGAGTTGGAGAACAGCAACATAAAGAGAATTTGCTTGGAGGAAAAAGTTGAGCAAATGGAAAGTGATTTAACTGAAAAGGAGAAATTCTGTTCGCAAGTGGCTGATTTGAAAAATGAGCTTAGTGAAACTAAGAGAGAAAATGAGCAATATCGGCAGAAAATATACAAGATGGAGGAGGAGATGGATAATTGCCTGCGAAAAGTTCAAGCACTTGAAGCGGAGGTGAAAATGATGGAGGAAGAGAAAAAATTATACGCCAAAAAGGTTAGCTTATTGCGAAGTTCTTTCTTAATGCTTTTAGCATAACTTAAATGCGGGTGAAATGAAAGTATTTCACGTTCTCTACATTTTGAACAGAATGATACTCCAAAGAGCACCAGTAAGTACACTAACTTCAATAGAGCACCTCAAAAGCTTAGTCAGTCCCAAGAACTTTGGGTTGATCAACTTCATTCAGATAGGAAATGTAGCGATTCAGAGGTTCCCTTTACTACTACTCTTCTATTCATTTTCCACCTTTGAAAGCAGTATGTTGCTCGGACTCTCCAAAAAAATGTTGCCATACCCGTGTTGGATCCTCCGGAAAAGCTAGCACTACGTTTGGAGGATCCAACACTCACCTGGCTGTACTTTTGAAGAGTCCAAGCAACATAGTGAAAGCACAACATATATCATCAACGGGGCTGGTCTTTTGAGTTTCTAGTTTTTCGTTTTAAATGCTTTTAACTCCCTTGTTGCTCTTTCAACATACTTTTGCTCATCCAGGGTGAAAATGGTTTCTCCGGTGGAATTGCTTCTTCTGTTGAAGTCGATTACTTGGCTAGAATACAGTTGCTTGAGAACAACCTTGCTGAAGCACTAGAGGCAAACAAGAAGTACAAAATTCAACTTCAAAGGTAGGTATCAGAAGCATACAACTCCAAATTTTACATTTATATTCATATACAAAAGCTCTGATTCTAAGTACAATCCTTCAGTCCCCATTTTTGGTCTCAATATGTCATTCATAAGAACCAGAAATGAGCGAAAATTATACGTGCAAACTGAAGTTATGTATCAACTACTTTGAAAGAACCTTTCAGGATCGGTGCACAAGTTTAACATTGGTGTCACATTATAATAAAATGCAGTGCATAAAAAGTGTCACATTTATTAGTTTTTGCTTGTGGCTTGACCTTTTTCCCATTGTCTTCGGAGAGGAATTTTAAAGCTAAGTTCTTGCAGCAAAGGAGAACAACATATTGTGCTAAACTTACTAATCTTCTTATTACAACAGTGATCAAGTAGCATATAGCTATGGAAAATAATGCGCCGGTTTAACATTGAAAATGATATCTGTTTGACAATGAAATTTTGTATCTTTCGCAGATCAAAAGGATTAAACTTATAAGCATATTGAACTAATAATCAACCTTTTGCTACCTCTCGGAATATTTATCAAACAGTCCATCATCTCAATATAGTAACTTAATGACCTTACTTGAACAGGAT
This sequence comes from Datura wrightii, assembly GCA_035772735.1. Taxonomy (NCBI): domain Eukaryota; kingdom Viridiplantae; phylum Streptophyta; class Magnoliopsida; order Solanales; family Solanaceae; genus Datura; species Datura wrightii. Next base: position 198,595,542 of record JASDFA010000018.1, on the reverse strand, counting down.
GTGTTCTATAGACTCGTACCACCTTATCCTTGAGTTCTAAGGAGACAGGAAACCAAGTTTGGTTGATGAAGCAAGTTAATTCCTCAAAAAGTCACTCAACTTAATGAAATTAAGTACCTAGTTGAGTCGTTTACAAAAGTAATATAAAACTTAGGATTTTCTGCTACATATTGCAGGGCAAAGTAAAACACATTCACAGAGCAAAGATAATCGAACATCTGCAGTTTTTAAGTGAGTGGAGAGACTAGTGTATAATGTACGAGTTTTTAAGCTGCTATTCTTGTTTATGTGTGTAGGTTCAAGACTGAAGAACGTAGAGGACATTCACCTGCTTCCAAGAAGTCAGTTGGGGACAGCGAAATGGTGAAAAGGTTCGAACACACAAAGGCTTTACTAGAAACAGAACTAAAAGACATCCGAGAGCGATACTTTCAAATGAGTCTTAAATATGCTGAAGTAGAAGCACAGAGAGAGGACCTTGTTATGAAACTGAAGGCAGTTAAGAGTGGAAAGAGGTGGTTCTCTTGAATCTCGCTAGCATTCTCCCGGAATGTTCATCCTAACCTTAGGTAAACTGGTCCACATTTTTCACCTATAGCACCTACGTTGCTCAAGACTCTGTGTCGAATCTTCCAAAAGTATTGCCTTTTTTGAGGATCCAACACAAATCCGACAGGGTTTTTTGAGAGTTCGAGCAACATAACCTAGCACATACATTACCATTGTAATTTATTGTCAAAATAACTGAAGCAAGCTACAAGCAACAAAGAATTAGACCAATAACTTAGAGATATTTCTACTATAGAGTTAAAGACAAGTAGAATAATTCTCACAATTTTCACCACACGGAGATATGTTATCCCATGAATAACTCTTTACTTTTATGAATCTGACTTTCTGAGTAGTTGAAAAGTACAACATTGAGAAAGATTGTTGCAGTGACACTCAACACCGGCGGAGTTAGGGGGCGCAAGGGGGTTCACCCGAGCCCCTTTTGTCAGAAAATTATACTGTATATACTGTTGTGGAAATTTGAGCTATTTTCCACCAATAGCAACACTAATAATGGCTAACAATGATAAATAAGAAGCAGAAAAGAAAATAAAGAGAATACCAAGATTTGACGAGGTTCGGCCAATTATGCCTAAGTCCTCGAACACCACTACAAATATATTTCTCCGAGAAGATTACAAGAGAGAAAATAAACTAAGCCTCTAGAAGAGTTAGAAGGCTTCAAGTTTGGTGTGATAAAACCAAAAGGGGGAGACTTCCTTTTATAGTCTAAGGTTGCCTCCCTATTTCTACTCATCTTCCAATGTGGGACTTTGAGCCAAAAAAACAACAAATCTCCACCTTGGCAAAAAGTCCCAAAAGTTACAAAATCTTCTCTCACAACTATCTCTAGTAGTGTCTTCAAATGCACCTATGGTGCTACCCATGTGCAATCTTCACAATATTGATCAAATTCATACAATGTTGAAATTTGATCGATGTCACTATCTTGGTCATCATATCTGCAGGATTTTCAGCTGTCTGGATCTTCTGAAGTAGTATTTCACCTTCTTCCAGAATCTCCCTTACAAAGTGATATCGAACATCTATATGCTTCGTTCGTGCGTGATAGACTTGGTTCTTTGCTAAACAAATAGCACTCTGACTGTCACAATGCACCTTGACGTGCTTTTGACCAACTCCCAAATCCTTCAGCAACCCTTGAAGCCAAATAGCCTCCTTAACAGCTTCGGTAACAGCCATATACTCTGCCTCTGTAGTAGACAAAGCGACTGTTGACTGCAAAGTAGACTTCCAACTAACCGGTGCATTTGTAAGTGTAAACACATAACCGGTAGTTGATCTTCGTTTGTCCAAATCACCGGCATAGTCAGAATCACAATATCCAACTACATATTGACCAATCTTTTTATCCTGCTCAAATAATAACCCAACATCCACGGTGTTCCGAATATACCGTAGAATCCATTTGACAGCTTGCCAATGTCCTTTACCAGGATCATGCATATACCTGCTCACAACCCCAACTGCTTGTGAAATGTCAGGTCTTGTACACACCATAGCATACATCAAGCTACCAACAGCATTTGCATAAGGAATCTTTGCCATATATTCTCGTTCAGTATCATTCTTCGGAGATAAATCAGCACTAAGTTTCATATGAGGAGCAAGTGGGGTACTCACAGATTTTGACTTGTCATTGATGCCAAAACGTTGCAGCACCTTTCTCAGATATTGCTTCTGAGTTAGACGAAGTTGCCCCAATTGTCTGTCTCTATTTATCTCCATGCCGAGAATCTTCTTAGCTTCCCCTAAATCTTTCATCTCAAATTCTTGCTTTAGTTTAGCTTTCAGCTTGTCAATTTCTCCAGAATTCCTTGAAGCTATCAACATATCATCAACATAAAGAAGAAGATAGATGAAAGATCCATCTTGTAGCTTGCGCAAATACACACAATGATCGTATTTGCTTCTTGTGTACATCTGCCCCAACATAAACTTGTCAAATCGCTTGTACCACTGTCTTGGAGATTGCTTCAATCCGTACAATGATTTTTCAAGTTTGCATACCATATTTTCTTTCCCAGCAACCTTGAACCCTTCTGGCTGAGTCATATAGATTTCCTCCTCCAAGTCTCCATGTAAAAATGCAGTTTTTACATCAAGTTGAACTAGTTCCAAATCCAGCTGAGCTACCAAGGCCAATAAGATTCTGATAGAGGAATGTTTCACTACTGGAGAAAAAACTTCATTATAGTCAATTCCCTCCATCTGAGCATAGCCTTTAGCTACCAATCTCGCCTTGTAGCGAATGCTTTTCTTGTCAGGAAATCCTTCTTTCTTTGTATATATCCATTTGCATCTAATAGCCTTCTTTCCCTTCGGTAGACTTGCTAGCTTCCAAGTCTGATTCTTATGAAGAGACTGCATCTCTTCATTCATAGCATTCTTCCACTCTTCATCTTCGGAACTTTGAATTGCTTCTTGATAAGTGGTAGGAATACCATCATTCACTATTATAGATGCATGAGCCACCATATCACTAAATCGAGCAGGTTTGTGTCTTACCCGTTGTGGCTTCCTTAATGCAATAGGTTCTTCTTGCTGGTGAGGTCCTTGGGTTGGAACCTCTTCTTCATTTGACTCCTCTTCTGCCATAGGAGTTTCTCCATCTTTGAACAGAACTGGATTGATTCTCCTTTCAAACTCCACCTATTGCGGAGCACTATTGATCTGTTGAATGTCATCCTTCTTCAACATGGAAGATTCATCAAAGGTAACATCTCTGCTAAGGATTATCTTCTTTGTTTCAAGACACCAGAGGCGGTATCCTTTAACACCAGTAGTGATCCCCATAAAGAGCGCTTTCTTGGCTCTCGGATCCAACTTCGATCCCTTCACATGATAGTATGCAGTGGAACCAAACACACGTAAGGAATCATAATCATTAACAGGTTTTCCAGACCAAACCTCTAAAGGAGTTTTACCACCAATAGCAGTTGATGGTAAACGATTAACAAGATGGCTTGCATATCTCACAGCCTCAGCCCAAAATTGTCTGTCCAACCTAGCATTAGACAGCATACACCGAACTTTCTCCAGCAATGTTCGGTTCATCCGTTCGGCCACCCCATTCTGTTGTGGTGTATGTCTAACTGTGAAGTGTCTCACAATACCTTCATCTTGACAAACTTTGTCAAACGGATCACTTCGATATTCACCTCCGTTGTCTGTTCTGAGGCATTTGATCCTTTTGCCAGTCTGAGTTTCAATCATCTTTTTCCACTTAAGGAAACAATTTAACACTTCATCCTTTGACTTCATAGTGTACACCCACACTCTTCGTGAGAAGTCATCAACAAAAGTAACATAATAGTGTTTTCCTCCCAAAGAAGTTGTCTTGGAAGGACCCCACACATCAGAGTGAACATAATCCAGAATACCTTTAGTATCATGGATTGCAGTGCTAAATTTCACTCTCTTCTGCTTTCCCATCACGCAATGCTCGCAGAAATTCAGCTTACAAGTTTTTGCATCTTTCAATAATCCTTGCTTTGCTAGAAGTTGCAAGGATTTTTCACTTGCATGCCCCAATCGCATATGCCACAACTTAGTTGCATCTGACCCTTCATCATCAAGAGTTGCAACTGCAGCTGTCCCAACAATTGTATTACCATCATAGTAATACAAATTATTCTTCCGGGTGCCTTTAAGCATCACCAGAGCTCCAGAGACTATTTTCAAGACTCCATCTCGCATTGTCACCGTCAATCCTTTGGATTCTAGGACTCCCAAAGAGATGAGATTCTTCTTCATGTCAGGTACATACCTGACCTCTGTCAAAACTCTAGTTGATCCATCATGATTCTTTAAGTTGACTGAACCAATTCCTATTGTTTCACAAAATGTGTCGTTGCCCATATAGACAACTCCACCGTCTATCTCTTTAAACTCAAAGAACCACTCCCGGATATGACAAATATGTTGGTTGCATGCTGAGTCAAACAACCACTTGTCAGATCGCCTTGTGGAGGTTGTAACAACCAGTGAAAGATCTGAATCTTCATCACTGTATTCAGCAGCACATGACTCTGCAACAGCTTTGCATTTTTCAACTTTGCCCTTATTTTTCAATTTCGGGCAATCTTTCTTCCAGTGCCCCTTCTCTCTACAAAAGGCACATTCATCTTTACTCGGTCTGCTTCTTGACTGAGATTTCCCTCTTCTTCCTTTCTTCTGGTTTTGTGGTCTGCCTCTTGCTACCAGTGCTTCTGCAACCACCTCTGCATGCTTGCTTTCCTCCCTGTCTTTTTTCCTCAATTCATAACTATATAGAGTACTACATACTTCACTGAGGGAAACTTGATCTTTCCCATGAAGTAACATAGTTTCTATAAATTCATACTCTTCAGGAAGTGAAAACAGCAACATCAATGCCAGATCTCCATCTTTGAAAGTTTCATCAACGTTCCTCAAATCAGCTACTGCCTTATTAAAAGCAGTAATATGATCATTCATGGTGGTACCCGGTTGATAACTAAACCGGAATAACTTCTTCTTCATGAAGTGCTTATTGTGACCGCTCTTCTTCAAAATTTCTCCTCCAATGCCTTCCATAGCTTACTTGCAGAAGTTTCCTTTGAGAATGAATATTTCTGCTCTCTTGAAAGGCATGAGCGAATAGTACCACACGCCAACCGATTGATGGTCTTCCATTCTTTTTCTTCAATTTCTTCTGGTTTCTCTTCTTCAATAGCAATGTCTAGACCTTGCTGGAAAAGCGCGTCTAGAACTTCACCTTGCCACATCCCGAAATGACCCGTACCGTCAAAAATCTCCACCGCAAATCTTGCATTTGGCACAGCAAATCTCGTCAAAATTGACGACGAAGATGCTGCCGAAGTTGATGTAGTGGAAACTGTGGCTCTCGAAGTCTGCTCATTATTATCAGCCATTTTTGCTCTAAAGTGAAAAATTACCAGTAATAATTTAGCCAAAAAAATGCACCAGGAAAATTCCCAGGAAAAACTGGAGGGGTCACACGGTCCCACTTAAAAACCAGTTTCCTTAGACAGAACTTCCCTAGACATGCACTTAATTAGACAATATATTACTTAGCAATTTTAACACAAATTTACAAAAAAATAATCTCAAGAAATTTTTTCTGATGTGGAGGATCAGTTAAAACCGCAACCACAGAGCATACTAAAATTTCAAGAGAAATCGCAACCAAAAGCTCTGATACCAATTGTTGTGGAAATTTGAGCTATTTTCCACCAATAGCAACACTAATAATGGCTAACAATGATAAATAAGAAGCAGAAAAGAAAATAAAGAGAATACCAAGATTTGACGAGGTTCGGCCAATTATGCCTAAGTCCTCGGACACCACTACAAATATATTTCTCCGAGAAGATTACAAGAGAGAAAATAAACTAAGCCTCTAGAAGAGTTAGAAGGCTTCAAGTTTGGTGTGATAAAACCAAAAGGGGGAGGCTTCCTTTTATAGTCTAAGGTTGCCTCCCTATTTCTACTCATCTTCCAATGTGGGACTTTGAGCCAAAAAAACAACATATACAAGGTCAGAATTGTTTTTTATGCATACATATTAGATGTTGAGTCCCCTTGGCTTCACTGTGTGTTCACACTAAAATTTCAATATTTTCAACATGAAGTATTGATATATATGTGAAAAGATCATTTAAAAAAAATTAACACGAAGTATAGGTACATATGTGAAGAATCACTAAAATTTCAACAAATATTAGATTCTGAACTCAATATTTTCGTCATAATATATAGATATATACGTGTAAAAAATCACAAAACTTTTAACAAATATTACATTCTCAACCCATAATTTCACCAATGTAATAGGCTTGGTCGTAAGAACCTAAAGATTGAACCCATCAAAGTGAAACATCGATGGACAACTTTTGTCGCCAAACAGCAAAAAGCTGTCGCAAATCCTATTTAATAATAAATTGCACGACGAATTATCAACGAATTTTGTTAGCTACGAGCTATTTAATGACCGACTAGCGATAGAAATTTCGTAGCTAATTTTTTTGTTTGTAGTGGAAAGCATATATCCTCTTAATAATGAAGATATACAATCCAAAGTCTAAAGTGGCACAAAATCCCAGTTAAATTAATCATGTTGGTAGTCTCCCATTGAATATGCCATTGAAGGTGCTGAATTTGTATGCTGGCTATTGATGTCAGGATTTAGCCACAAGTACAAAGCAAAAAAAAAAAAAAAAAGTTAAAAAGTAGCTTGGTGCATGAAGCATCCCGCGTTAGTAGGGTTCGGAGAAGGACCACACCTTAAGGAGTGTGATGTATACAACCTACGCTAATGCAAACATTAATGGTTATTTTCACGACTCGGACTCGTATTCTATAAAATCACACAAAAACGAGTCTGTCGTTGCTCCAAAACTCCCTTCTAAAGCAAAAATAAAAAGGTATTTGGGTGAACAAAACAAGAAAAAATAGTACATGTTGGAAGACAGGAACACATAACATATATTAAACATAAGTATAAACTATTGTACTGTGGGAATATTTGATTCTTTTGGCTTTGGCATCAGGGTATTATTCTCTGATGCTCCAAAACTTCCATTGTTAGGTCATCAAATATTTCGGATTAGTCAGATTAGTGAATTTCGAATAAGACATGAATTTATGCGACACAAATTTATATTAGTCGTGCATCTCTTAGTGAGTAAACGACAGGAATTAAAATTAGTCGACACTGAATGCCTTGACTTTCAACCTTTTACCCCCCCTTAGTTGTAAAATATTGTGACACAACTTTAGATTAATTGGATCGGTAAAAATTTCAGAATATTGCAACATCTTGGCATTCAATGTTTTACCCCTTCGTGAGTCTCTACCGAATTAATTAGTCAAATCAGTGAATTTCCAAAATCTTATAGGGAACAAAAATGCTAATAAGCCTTAACAAACTTGAATTTCATAATCAACTTATAATCAATCTGGCAAAACTTAAGCGTTTTGCATTCTTCACTAACAAAATTACAATGTATATATAATGTCAAAACCATACCTCAGTTGCATGAGTATATCTATACTTTTTTCTTGTAACAACAATAATATACCCAGTATAATTTTACATGTGGTATCTGGGGAGGGATGATGTATACGCAGCCTCATCCTATCCTATAAACGTAGAGATGCTATTTTCAATACACTCTCGGCTCAAGTAAAGCATATAAAAATCAGTATAAGAAAAGGAAATATAATAGTGAAGAAGAAAGCATACATAAAACAATGGAGAAAAGAACAATAGCAACCACAAATAATACATAAATGAAGCAAAGAAAACAACATGTAATAGTAAAATCGAAGAATACAATAGCAAGAGAGTTACTAATAACAATACTGATAAGAAAAACTAAACGTTTGACTACCTACTAACCTTATACCTTAATCCTCGACCTCAAGAATATAAACACACAATTTAATTTATAATTAAAAAAAAACAAATTGACCTATTAACCATTGGCCAGATGTTCCATATGGTATATGAATCACATCAAAGATCTTGACCTCAAAAGAGCATTACGCAATCAAATTAAAATATATTACAGTATTTAGTAGTACAAGTTTCTAAATTTCATAAAAAGAAATTGTACTAACTTGATAGTGCACTGCTTGTGTCACCTCAAAAAGCTCCTTTTTTTTTTAAATATATATATATATAGAAAATCACTAATATCATCATCATTAGCAATAAATTCAGAATTTTAACATTATTGGTTCAAGACAAGTTACTGAATTCAAAATTTCTTATTTGTACTTATTTAATGAATTTCTTTTAGCATATATACAATATCATTTGAGAGAAATTAAAGTTATCAATTCAGATGAGCCATGTGGTACATATGCAAAACTCATTGGCCGATAAATTTTGATTTACGGGGGGTAGGACCGGCCCAACTAAAATGAGAAACATTCTCTTTCAAGTGTTTTTCTATTCTCAGATTTTGAACTCTTTGATTAAGGGTGCGTGTCATATGTAGTTTTGGAAAATCTTAGTATATATGAATCATTCATGCAAAAAGTTTTTTTTTTAGTTCATGAGAATGATCTTCTAAAATTCTTCCATGTGATTGATGATTTCATATCCTCTAATACTATATTATTTAAAATAGTACTATAGCTAAAAAAAAAAAAAAAGTAAAACATGACGATATTAAAAAATTCAAGTGTGGGAAAGGAATATGAGGCCATTAAAAGAAACAACAATTTTTTTGTGATGTAAGAGAGGTACCAATTGGCATATCCCTTGTAAGATTCTAAACTTGCCAACCTACCCCTCCAATTTTTACTCTTTTTTTTTCCTACTTTCATGTTTGTTATTCCTTTACACAAAAGTGATCACATTCTCCCTACTTAAGTCACCTTCAATTCACTCTTTATATTTGCCTTCATGAACATCACCAATATTCCAACCATATAACTTAATCAAAGTACCCTCTTGGTGTAGTTTTTCTTGATTTTTCATAATTTTCATTCAATGGAGAAAGAGGAAGAACTACTATGGTGTTTGGGGTGGGGTGGGGGGTGGGGGGTGGGGGGGCACTATGTATTGTCATTCATGAAGAATTCTTGATTAGTCATGAAGAATTCTTGATTAGTCCCATGGTGTAAGGTAATTGGCATGGGGTTCTTCATGGTGGTGATTCAATTTTTTTTCTGGTCTCAAAATTAAGGGCAACTCCTATATCCTTTGGCATTAATTGAGTCTCTTGATGAGGCTCTATAGGAATTTAAATTATAGTTAAATGAAGACAATATCAAATTAGACAAGGCAGATTATGCTAATCTTGTCCTTTTTCTTTGTGTTTGTAAGCTACTTAATGAGTGTTTTTAATTATGTATTAGGCCTATGGCCAGATAATAATAATGGTTTAGTGTTGTATTAATGTTTGAATGCTTATAAGAAATATATTATCAGGTTATCTTTATCTATTCTAGCAGAAAGCGATCATATCTTATTTTCAAGATTGTAAATTTCACATGTGAAGGAAATTTATATGTAAATTTTAATTAGATAACCTAATAGTGTAAAATATTCTTCATATCGATACTGGTGTATATATGTTTGAAGGAGGTTTTACATGAAATTATTTTATCACACCTTTTATATAGAATAACAATCCCACCATTTTAATATATCCCGAAAATAGCTAATACTTCAAATTAAACATATTATTCTTATTTCATGTACTAAATAATCCCTTAGTTTATAGCATTATATGTTTCCTACTTAAAGCAAGAAAGGTTGTTGGAATTAATGTATGAAGTTTGTAGTCCAATTCTTGTTTGAAAATGAAAGGATTGATGATATATGCACTTATTCCTTTCTCTCCTTATGACTATTTGATATACTTTCTTCCATCATGTCATGATGATCATGAGTTTCCCTTGCAATATAAGGACCTAATTTTTGTTTTTACCTAATATTCAACATTCATTTAGGATTCGATTAATTTAAATTTATATTGAAAAAATTGATTTTGAGATTATAAACACTTTCTATTTAAAATAATTTCATTTTCGACTAAAAAATTAAATCCAAAATCTCTGAATAAGAATGAAGAAAATACTTAATTACTATCTCACCACACTCTTTAATACACACATAAGAGTTATACTAACTCACCAAAAGGTTTGCACATATCTTATAATCATGGTAGAGTACCTTAGTTTTTCTTCCCTTACAATGAAATAATACCAAATTCATTATGTTAAAAGAGAAGGGACTCTCGGAGAAACATTAACATTTATAGATCACAAATTTAAATCGTGAAAAATAGTGACTAATGCTTGTATTAGAATAAATTATCTATCTATATCACACTCTCTCAAATACAACCCTTTTCCAAACTTTTTTAACACAAAATGCTTTATACACTCAATTGCCTCTCATTGTGTCAAGAGAGGATCTTGTAACTTTAGTCCCCTAATCATAATGGAAAAATACTAACAAGTTAACAATATACTTTACATCTTAGGAAAATGATGATGCCACTATACTTTAAAAAAACAAACAAATTTGTGTTTATTGGATGATGAATTTGTTCTTATTGGATGTCAATCAATCTAGTTCCATAGAACATATTTGTACAATCTAATTATTCTAGAATAAATAATACAAAGTGGTCATTATCTAGATAATATTATTACTTCATGCCTTTGATTTGATGTTAATTACTTTATTAAACTAAATACCTACTCCTATTCATTCCTTTAAAAAGTAATTATCTCACTTAATAATCAAAGAGCAATAATAATGAACCATAAGAAATGCCAATAAATATTTGCTAAATTGAAAATTTTATACGAAAATATAAGATTACATTCTATAATTATATAAATAATAACAAATATTAAACGATAATATAATATTGCAATGCTTTATTTGTGTTAAAGCTTACAAATAAAATATTATAATTATATAAAAATTAAACATCAAATGAAAAATCCGTGAAAATGACTATACTCATCATGAGACAATACTATGATCAATTTTTTTTCCGTCCAAATATGATTGTATTTTATTTTTTCACTTTAATTTATGTAATATGACTATATATTATGTCAACTTAGAAATGAGAACAGATATTTTCATCATAACATTGTTGGGAATATGAATTTTTCAACAAAAAATCCATTAAAAATTATTTTTAATGTGCCTTTTAACATATTAAGAGAATTTCTTTTATATTTTACACTCAATATTAATTATTTAATTTTTTAAATTATTTTTTTAAGATTTAATATTAAGTAACAATTAATAAGAATATTGTGATAACATATTTATATTAATTGTTCTTTTTGCCCATATTTTTTTTTTCAGCTTCATTAATATGGATTATCACAATCTTCACACACTCTCGGTCCCTTAAAAACCCCACCCCCCATCCTACTCAATGCTCCCTCTTCTGCTTCTCCTCGCAGACGCTGAAGGGTTTCAGTTTCACTCAAATTCCTCACAAATTCCCATTCATGTTAACAAATCCGCCGTTTTACTCAGATCCATAGCGCAGTTGCTTCCGTTTTCTGAGTTCATCACCAACTCCGATGACGGCGGCGATTAACCGTGAATTCGATATCGACTCGCAGTCGTTGGCCGAGTCTGCGGTTCACAAAACCGCCACCGGAATTGGTATCGGTATCGGTAACGGTATCGGCGATCCGTGTTGTCTTAAACCGGAATCGAACGGTTCGGTTCATGGCGTTCGGTTCGAGGAGGTTGCTCCCGTCAGGGATCGTGATAGGAATGGAGTCGTTGTGTACAGGAGGAACAAGAGGTTGAAGAGAGCGGCTAATGTTGACGGCGGAGAACCGAGTGATTCAAAGTGTAATTCAGGTGGTAAAGTTGTAATTAAGGATGAAACGGAGGGTATCTCCGGGGTTCCTGTGTGCAACGGCAATGCGGAGGATGTCAATGAGGTAGAGCTGAACTCGAGGAGGGGAATGGTGGAGGTTGAAGTCAAAGAGGAGTCAACGTTGACAGTGAACTGTACTACTGTTGCTGGGAGGAGGCTTACCAGGTCGGTTTTGAAGCTGAATGTGGAGCCTCTTGATATGTCGAATGAGAATTTGGAACTGTTGGATGGGAAACTGATCACATGTCCTAAAGTTCATGATGGTAGTAATGGGGCATCTATATTGAGTACTCCTACAAAACAACCAGAGATGGAAATATCAAAGAAGATTTCGATTATAGGAAGGCCTACTACGGTTAAGGAGCTTTTTGAGACTGGTTTGCTCGAGGGCTATCCAGTTTTCTATAATGGTGGCAAGAGGGTAATGCTTTTTTGTTGTTGTTTTCTTACGCATTAACCCTTGCATGAAAATAACAATACATTATAATTAACTCTGCTATACTTCTAGGAATGATTTGGGTCCGGATAGAGCAGACTGGTTACAGATTTTATGGCAGAGGCTTAATACTCCCTTTGTCCTTTCTTTCAATTTGTTTGTCTGGATTTGACTTGAAACCGAGTTTAAGAGGGTAAAAAAAACTTCTTAAATGTACCAATATGTTGTTTAATTTTGTGGTATTAAACATGCTAAGTGGAAAGTTAAAATTAAAGAGTTGCAAAAAAGGAGTAGTAGTTTTTACAGTCACGCACACATAGGAACACATGCAATTTCATTATTGGCAGAAGAAAGGGCTGGGAACTCATCAAACCATACTGGAGGCATAAACACTTGATGATTTCTTTCTATCTGTCTAAGCCCTGCCATGATGGACAAAATTACCTCGTCCTTGTGCTGGTGGAATGTAGTAGATATCTTGTATAATTAATTGAATGCACATAAGCGGGCCCATACACCACAGTTAGTCTGTTATAAAAAAAAGGGCGGGAAACACCCTATGTTTAGAAATTCTTGGTGTTGCCCAGTGGTCGGCTTTCTTCTTGCTGGGGAAGTTATGGGAGAACCATTGGAGCCAGTTAATATTAGGCGATATGAATATAGAAAACAATATATGTTGAGCGTGCTCTGTTTATAGAGTTATAGCTTGAACATGAATGGGAGTCAAATGAGTTGAATACAGTAAAGCAGCATGGACATTCAACTGTGGACGTGTTACCTGGATTTATTATTGCAATAAGCTACATTATTTAGCTTGCTGTGCAGTTCTCTTGTCAAGAAGCTTATCTAGCTTTTCTGATCTAATGTTCCTCATCTAGTTTGGACTGAAATTCAAATATGGTCATGAGTTGAGTATATTTGTCTTATTCTGAAGGCTAAAATTGTCTTAATTTAGGGAGTTCCACTGAGGGGAACGATCAAAGATATTGGAATTCTATGTTCTTGTGATCTGTGCAAGGGTGCCAGGGTGAGTATTTGTTATTTCTATTTCTCATTTTTGCTCTTTGTTGACGCTGTAGTAGTTTGGTTCTTGACATTTTCATTAACTGGCTGTATGGCTTTAAGTTTTATACTAATTTTGGTTCTCATAGGTTGTTCCTCCATGCAAATTTGAGATCCATGCATGTAAAACATATAGACGTGCATCACAGTATATCTGCCTGGAAAATGGAAAGAGTCTCCTTGATGTGGTCAAAGAATGTAGGAAAGGTTCTTTGAAGAACTTAGAAGCAACAATTCGAAGCTTCATTGGCCCCATTCCTGTGAAAGAAAATATCATATGTCAGAAATGCAATGGTGAGCTTTCTTATGTGAACTTGAATACGATGACATGTTTTTGCACAAGTACACTTAAATGATCTTTTTCTTGATTTCTCATGGTGGCCAGGATCTTTTGCTGCAACTTCAGTTGGAAAAATTGACCAACTTTGTGATTCTTGCATAATCTCTTTAAGATCAGAAGCCACTCCAACTCAGTCAATAAAAGTTGAAGCTGGGTATGTTTTGGTTGAAAGTAAGCTTATGATTATATTGATACTTTTGGGTGCTTCACTGGACTCTAATCTCCTTATACTCCATCAGTTCCATTTTATGTATCTTAGTTTGACTGGGCATGAAGTTTTAAGAATGTAAAGAAAACTTTTGAATCTTGTGCCCGTAAACTAAATAGCTTTGGCTCAGACCCTGTATATGTATTAAGAAATTACCTAAATATCTATAAATATTTGGCAGTGAACTTAGTTATTATTGTATATTAACTTAAGGTCGTGGTAGGAATCCATAAACTTCAAATCCTGGATCCACCTGTGTCCAAGAAAAAGGCCAAATCATATAGGAAGAGCATGGTCTATTAAATCTATTTGGCGCGATTGCTCTTAGTTGGATTTCAGGATTAATGCTTCTGATGAATGGAATCAAACTAGTGCTTGTCATGAACTTAAAACTATTTATCATTATCTTGGACAAGTGGCATGGGTTTAACACTATTTAATTGCACTAACCAAAGGACTCTTTCTAATATCTCATGTCTCTATATTATTGATATCTTTTTGAGAATCAAGTTTATGATTCTTCCATGTAAACATTAGTTGATATCCTTTAATGATTGGTTCTGTGGCAGTTCATATTACTTTTTAGTTTGTCTAGATGTGTTTGCATAGTCAGAAGCTCTCAGTAGTCTCTGCTTTTGTTGTTATGACATTGTTAATCTTGTTTTTTGCAAAATTAGGATATTTGAGCCCGTTCTGAACGTAAATGCCTCTGAAACTTCAACTGCGTCAGATACTTCACTACAAAGGAGTAGAAGAAAAAAGAAAAAGTTGGTATCTTTTCAGCTTGACTTATTCTGCTTGATTTTGCACTCTGTCGACTTTTTCAACATGTAATAATGCTTTAGGAAACATGTACTAATGATGTTCAATTATTGCTGTAAGGGCTGTGGAAATATATTCAAGGAAAACGTCCCTCAGAATATCTTCAGCGCATATAATCTCAGGAACAAAGGATCAGTTGAAGACACCAAACAGGTGTGTTATGTTACTCAAGGTTTCTCTACTTGATATTTTCACTTTTCCTTTGTACGCAACATCAAATTTACTTGGTAAAAATGCAAAGTTTTTCCATATCTCTCTTACACACTTAAATTTGGAATCATCAAGGTTATCTGATCCAGTTCTTTCTCCACACTCAAGTGGAGCTGCAACGACGCGCAACTCTTTCAGAGATAAGATGCAGAGCAAGATCTCAAAAAAGTTGGTGAATATTTGGCTAGTCAATTGCCACTAATTTCCTTTTATCTGATATATTACCTCTCACTTGTATGGTGTCTGTATTCTTTAATTCAGATTGTCGAAATCCATTGCAGCTTCAAATTCCTCGAAAATTGGTTCTCTTGGTGTTTCAGTACACTCTAGGACCCAATGGAAAATTACAAAAAAGTTGGTACCATTCCTCTGACATTTGCTTATTCTGGATTTCATCTGTCAGCACATTTCTTATAGTCAATGTCATTGCATTTAGGGATCAAAAGATGCATTGGTTGGTTTTTGAGGAAGGTGGACTGCCCGATGGGACTGAAGTAGCTTATTATTCTCGTGGAAAGGTACCGAGCATTCCCTTTTCTACCCTTTTCCTTGGCAGTTCAGACATAAGTGCTAGATGCTAAATATGGTTTGTTGTGTCATAATTGTGATTTGCTCATTTACAATTGGCAGAAATTGCTCGTTGGTTATAAACAGGGATCTGGTATATTTTGTTCTTGCTGCAATTCTGAGGTACAATTCTTGTAGCTTGCATAATTCTTCCAAAAAATGAAAACCTTGGTTCTTTGCATAGGGTTTCATAACCGTCACGTAAGACATAATGATTGCTTTCCTGTCATGGTTAGGTTAGTCCATCACAATTTGAAGCTCATGCAGGTTGGGCGTCTCGCAAAAAACCGTCAGTGTCATTCTTCTGTTTAGCTGTCTTTCAAGGGATATTTATCCTTTTTAGCTGTTAGCTTACCTAGTTCTTCTGACTCATTCCCATTTAGATGTTTGATATTATCTCGTGTCTCTGCAGCTATGGATACATTTACACTTCAAATGGAGTGTCTCTACATGAATTTGCTATATCGCTATTGAGAGGTCGTAAATCTTCTGTCAAAGATAGTGATGATCTGTGCATCATATGTGCAGATGGTGGAATACTGGTGCTTTGTGATGGATGTCCAAGGGCCTTCCATAAAGGTTAGAGTTGCAAGGCCTTAATATTTCCACCTGACACTCTCTTTTGTGCATGTGGGGTTTCTTTTTTCTTTTTCTTTTCTTTTTGTTTGATGATTAAAAGTACAAGTTCTATGTCATCCCAGGCATTAACTAGCTATGCTTCTTTTTTTTTTTTTGGTGGTGGTTTGAGAGGGGGCGGGGGGGGGGGGGGGGGGTCAGCTCACGGCAACTGCTCACAAATTTGTGGTCTGGCATTAGAGCACCGAGTTAGCCATTGGGCGCAACCACTGTCCTCACCCCACTAGCCTCTCGCAAAGGGGGATTGGCGGGGAAACTAGAGAGACAGAGTGGAATAAACAAAAGAGAGAAAGAAAAGATATCATCTATCTCTAGTTGTGGAAGTTACTATTCAAGTGCCAGGATTAGTTTGTAGTAGTCCCACAACTCCTTAAATGTCCTTCAAGTTTAGTGTGCTCATCACATTTTGGGAGGACAAAATTAGAGAGGAGAAAGTTCAAACATATTGTAGAGGAAGATAACATGTCTGAAACAATTTCAAGTCTGATCATGAGTTCACATTATGCAATGTTTTACACCAGGTTCCAGCCAAACTATATCCTTCAGTTCTTTAGAGAAGTCTCTAGAAGAATCTTTGATGATGAATAAGGATTACTCAAGTGGATTGTAGTTTCGTTTGTTTTTATCAAGATGAAGATGTATGAATCTGAGTACATGCCTGATTATTATTAAGATATTGTTTTTGGATCTAAACGTTGAATAACTTAAACTGTTTTGTTTTTTCAGCATTGAACATATACTCTCTCTGTCCCAATTTATGAAAGACTGTTTGACTGAGCTTGGAATTTAAGAAATTAAAGATGCCATAACCAAATATGTGTTGAGTGTCAAAAATATCCCTTTAAATGGGTGGTGGTGAGCGTTCCCATCAGTCTTGTCATTAAGGGTAAAATATGGATGTTAAGATTAAGTAGTTTCCAAAAAGAGAAAGGTCTCTCTTTTCGGGGACAATCTAAGAATAATAAGTGTTGCATGAAACGAGAGAGGAAGTATAATTATCCTTATTTAAGTCTAATAAAAGAATTCAAATAAACAATAATTAAATGTTATAACCACTAATAATAGAGAAAATATTAATGTACATGGTGTTGTAGAAATTGCATATTCTAAGATGGATGTGCGAAAGATTAGAAATGACCACATTCATTAGAGCAGCACACATTGAGGATAAATTCAAATAAACTAATAATTAAATGTTATATCCACTAATAATAGAGAAAATATTAATTTACATGGTGTTGTAGGAATTGCCTATTCTAAGATGGATGTGCAATCATACAAGATTAGAAATGACCATATTCGTTAGAGTAGCACACATTGAGGATAAATGTGAGGTTGCTTGAGATGGTTTGGTGGAAATGTTGTCATGTTCTGCGTCGACCTATAGGTGCACCGGTGTGTAGGTGAGAAACTATATTAAGTGAAGTTTAAAAGGGAACGGGGTAAACCTAAAAATTACATGGAAGGAAGTGGTCGTGAAAGACCTCCAAATGCTTGGTATTAATACAAACTTAGCTAAAGATAGGGTAAAAAGAAGGAAAAGATCCATATAGGTGATAGCTACTAATTCATGTGTTTTAGACTCGTAAGGAACTTTTATTATTATCATTACTGTTATTTATATATCTAGTTAACATATTTTTCAGTTATTTATTTATTTGTTATTAGTATGATGATGTATTATGAGCTTAAATTAAGAAATAAAGAGTCATATAGCCGATCCCAACTTGTTTGAAATTGAGGTGTAGTAGAAATTGTTTGTTTGATAAAGTACACTCTACAAGCCAAAGGCGATGGTGGGGGTCGACAATGATGGCTGTCGGGTGATTGTCGTGATTGTAGAGGCTGCCTGTGGTGGTTGTGCGGAGGAGGCGGAGTAGAGGTTGGTGGTTGGTCATTAGTGGTGGGGGTTAGGGATGGAGGTGGTAGGTGGTTATGCAGTGATAATGGGAAAGTAGTGCTAAATGGTCACATTCACATGAATCTTTAAGCAACATTTTAATGATTCTAAGACTACAGTCCTAAAGAAAAAGCCCTTCTCAAAAAGACTATAACATTTGAATAGATCAGACCTTTTGTAAGCAATGAAGTTGTAAAAGAAAAAAGAACAAATACACTTCATGGGCTTAGATCTGATTATTTAGATTCAGACCTCCTTTAAGTGAAACAATTGAGCTAAGTTTTACAACATTGAGCCTTTAAGTCATCTGAATTGATTGAAGTTTTATGTCTCTAATAATTCCCAACACGTTAAATTTGAAACATTGATGTAATTCAGTACAAACAATTGGGAAGATTATCCTATCGCCTTGTTGATGGATTTGAACTAGATAAAAAATGTTATACCTGCCTTATTTTTTCTTGGGTCCAGATGAAGTTTATGCTCGTCCAAACATGTGGACCGCTTCTGTAAGTTCTAATTGGTCCTTTATTAAGGGAGAAACAGCCATTAAGTCACAAGTGGCTGTTACTTCTTTTTGTTTTTTTGATGAGGTGGTGTCCGGGTATATAGTGGCTTGCGCACACCTTGACTATTTCACCGTTAGCTGTTAACCCCCCCCCCCCTCCCCCCCTCCCTTCTTCCAAAAAAAAAAAGCACATATACTGGGTAATTTTGCCCATCCAGGCGTGGGACACAAGTGACTACTTAACAACAACAATAATAACATACCAGTAAATCTCACAAGTGGAGTCTTGGGAGGGTCAGACCTTACCTCTACCTTTGCGGGGTAGAGAGGCGGTTTCCTATAGAGCCTCGTCCCAAAAGATGAAGGGTCTATTGTACGTAGTCTTACTCTGCATTTCTGCAAGAGGTTGGTTCGGTAGCTCGAGCCTCTGACCTCTTGGTCACATGGCAACAACTTTATCTTACGCGAAGGCTCCTGTTCTCACAAGTGAGTGTTCATCTATAAAAACAAAAGAGATTAAAAAATTAAGGCTCTGATAGTTTACTTAATCCTATAGATTTGCCTATAATGACAAATGAACTGTGTTTTTGCACAATCAGTTTTGTCTCCATTTAGGTGAGGATTATGTAGCTCTGGATTAGTTTGAGAAAATTTCAGACTTGCCTCTGTTTTCTTTCTTTCACCATTTAGAAATTCTGGTTGCTTTGTTTGTAAGATTTCAATATCCCATTTTAGTGGCATTAATGTGTGTTTTCAATTGTCTATGCAGAGTGTGCATCATTGTCGGCTGTTCCCCGTGGTAAATGGTACTGTAAGTATTGTGAAAACAAGTTTCAAAGAGAGAAGTTTGTGGAGCACAATGCAAATGCTGTTGCTGCTGGGAGGATTTCTGGTATTGATCCCATAGAGCAAATAACTAGACGTTGCATTCGTATTGTCAAGAACCCAGAAGAGGCTGAAGTTATAGCATGTGTTTTATGCAGGTAGTTGTCTACTTTCTGAAGTTGTTCAAAACCTCTAATGTCTTAGCTTTTGTAGTATGATGAAGTGCATATTTTTTTGTACACAGGTGTTACGATTTTAGTAAGTCTGGATTTGGTCCACGCACGGTTATCCTTTGTGACCAGGTATTTCCTTTACATTTTTTATCTGCCTTATTCGACCAAGTTATATGATTAAAATGCCTTACTCGCCTTTCACATCCAGTGTGAGAAGGAATATCATGTTGGCTGCTTGAAGAAACGCAAGATAGCAGATTTAAAGGTTAGTCCATTTGTATTTTAGGATTATTTCATGGAAGATCTCCCTTCTTTGTGTCCAGGACTCCTGCTCCTTTATTTTGTTTCATTCCCTTTTTTTCTTTCTTTTCCTTTTTGAAATTATATTTTTTG
This sequence comes from Datura wrightii, assembly GCA_035772735.1. Classification (NCBI taxonomy): domain Eukaryota; kingdom Viridiplantae; phylum Streptophyta; class Magnoliopsida; order Solanales; family Solanaceae; genus Datura; species Datura wrightii. The sequence goes on along the minus strand of JASDFA010000018.1, from coordinate 198,575,526 downwards.
GATTCTCATGTTAAAATTTAGTGCAACTTGTATCACAGGAGTTGCCTAAAGGAAAATGGTTCTGCTGTGTGGATTGCAAGAGGATCTATTCTGCTCTGCAAAATTCTCTGAACTCAGGAGAGGAAAAGCTGTCAGAGTCTTGCCTGGGTGTCGTAAGGATGAAGCTAAAGGAAAAACGTATGGATTTCGTTGGTGATCTTGATGTGAGATGGAGGCTTCTAAGTGGAAAAAGTACTACTCGTGAAACCAGAATGCTATTAGCAGAAGCTGTTTCAATCTTCCATGTAAGCGTTAGTCCTGAATATTTTTGGTCCAAACTTTTGGTAAGCAGATTTTGGCTATGATAACCATGTCCACTGTGTGATGTTACTTAAGACTGTTTAGTCTCCAACTTATCTAGATGGGGTGGGTTTGCTGAGTAGGGTTCAGTTTATGCTTACACCAATTTTTTAACTTCCGTTTTGTGATTTTATGTGGCCAAATTAAGCTTATTTCTGAGAAATGAAAATTGGCGCTTCAAACGATTTGCTAATCATGAGAAACAGACTTGTCATAGCTATATTTCATGGTAACTTTCTTTCTTGGAATTTTACCCGCCGTTTCCTTTTGTAGTCTGAGTTTACTCACATAGAGGTTTATGATTTTATTGTTCTGCGATGTTTTGTGGGTAGTTCATTTTATTTTTTCTGTTTCCTTTTCTAAACTATTTTTAGATTGTATCTTTTATTTTTCCAATAAAAAATGAGTGGAAAAGTTAGAATCAGCATTATCATCTTGACTTTTCAGGATTGCTTTGATCCTATTGTTGATTCGGCAACTGGACGTGATTTCATTCCATCTATGGTCTATGGGTAAACTTCTTCGTTTTTATGCTAAGTTTAACTGGATTTTCATTTATCTTGCCATTGCTGTTATCTATGATATTTGTTCTTCTCCTTGCAGGAGGAATATTAGGGGCCAAGACTTTGGGGGCATGTACTGTGCTATATTGACAGTAAAGTAAGAAACTTGTTGCAATTTGTTTCATTTGAAACTTCTCACTTTTAAGCACATTTTGATTCCATAACTTAAGTGGCTATTTGGTTATCGTGCAGCTCAATAGTAGTATCAGCAGGGATCCTCCGTATTTTTGGTCAGGATATGGCAGAGCTTCCTCTTGTGGCTACACGTATTAGTAGCCAGGGCCAGGTAAAGCTGTGTAACTGTTCAGGAAAATGGCTCCATTTATTTTCTATCAGATGACTTTCTCTAAATTTTTGTTGCTTTACCTGTGTCACATATTTCCTTAAATTTCATGCTTGTGTTAGACAAGTTACATACTGAAAGGTCCAAAATTGGAATCTATTGCCTATACTTGTTTTGGCTTTTAAAGTTTGAAGTTGCTTAACTTATCAAAAAGAAGGTAGGTTGACTGACTGGACTATTTTACAAAATTTTTCTGCCTGACCATATTTGGCCCAAAGGACGTAGATATGCTGTGACCATATTTGGCCCAATGGACGTAGATATGCTGGACTATTGGGTGGCCGGCAGCATTTCAGCTTTTACATTAAGTCTTTATTCTTGGTCCTTTTTCTTCAAGATGATCCGGATGGTTCTAATTTGTGTAATCTAGATACATTCGGACATAAACTTGATGTCCCTAAATTTCAAAAAAAAAAAACTTGATGTCCCTTAACATCCACTCTAATCCGAATTCATTTTTTTTATACGGCGTAGAATATTGATTCAGCGTAATGCATCTAACATCTTCATGTTGACCAGATGATTGTGAATTCTGATGATTCTTTTATGTGAAATCATGGTACTTGCTTATTACATGTTAGGTCCTGTCGAGTAATTAGAATTAGTGAAATACATCTTATGAGTGATATTTTTTCAGCCTTGAAATGTCCAAGTTAAGAATGTATGCTTTGAATGTTTACAGGGTTACTTTCAGTTGCTTCTCTCCTGCATAGAGAAATTGCTCGCATTTTTGAAGATAAGAAGATTTGTACTCCCTGCTGCTGTTGAAGCAATGTCAATATGGACGGAGAAATTCGGATTCAAAGAGATACCACCAGATCTGGTATCTCTACTGCCATCTGTTTTCCGTCCTTTTTTTTCTTTGGATACAACGTGATTGTCCTTTTTTTCTTCTTCTAAGCAGACTGTTTCATGTTGCAGCTTGTCAGCTACAAAAAAACCTGCTGGCAATTGATTACCTTCAAAGGAACATCTATGCTGGAAAAAATGGTTCCTAAATGTCGAATCATTCGGCATGAGGAAACTGAAACTGAAACTGAAACTGATTCACCAGATGAGTAGGAGGTTGCCAAAGCGGATTCTTTTTTTCCCTTACCATTTCTTCACCCATTTTGTAGAGAGCGATTTCTGATCACATATGTATATTAAAATCTTATTTAATCAAAGAGGAGGATGAATTAAACTTAACAAATTATGAATTTGAGAGGATCAAAATTTTGTAAAGAAGGTTCTTATTACTCAAAAAGTTAAATCGTGGTTGCATGTTTACAAGTTAGATTCATGTTCTTTTTATCAAACAGCCCCTTCTCCTCTCCCCCTTCCCCCCTCATGTATAGGAAAAAAAAGTGGGAGAACAAACGATACCCGTATAATTGTCTCAATCCCTGCTCAATCCCTTATTGAAATAGATGGGTTCTTTGTTAAGATTAGTAATGCCTCTTGTCGAACAAGTTGTTCCCCAAAAGTTTCCTAGAAAAATTGCAGTTTCGCCGATGCTTTTCACCTCTACCCAATTTCTTTTAACAAAATCAAAACACAATGTGTGAACATGTAACAATGTTGTATCATCATGGGATTGGATGAGGTAACTCCCAAAGCGTGGCATGTCTAATAATTCATTGTTGTGATATGGAGGTTGGTTAACCATTGGTGCAATTGTTACTGTTCCTGAATCATCGTGTGGATCCAAACGGACTAGAATATGGCTCTGGGATGTTGATCCATAAAATTTTCCCAATATAGTTATCTCCCAGATCTTGTTTATGATATTCTTGATCATAACCTGGCTTGCAGAAGTAAAGCAGTGGATTCACATCTTCTTCGTCGTCGTCGTCAGGATTAGGAGTAGTACTACTCTTATTAATAAGTAAGAGAATTCGACATTGAGGATCACGGGGTGATGCAGACAAGAGGCATTGCAAGAAATAGGATTCCATAGGTAACAATCAGCAGAGTCGTCAAAATCTTGTAACGCGATCCACTCATGAGCATAAGCACAGATTATTTTGTTTCGGAGCTCCAGTATAGTTCTTACGTAATATCGATCCTATGATACACTGAAAAAAGTTTGCTTTTGAAGGTCATATCCATGAGAAATAACAAGCCAAGGGTGTGGTCGGGGTCGAGGGTTGAGGTCGGGGGTTGGGGTCGAGATTGAGGTCGGGAGTCGGAATTGGGGGGTCGGGGTTGACTTTATGATACAATAAAACAAAATAAAGTATTTTCAATATTTCTCACTTTAAAAAAACTAAGTATTTTTAAGTAAGTACTATTTGCTCATGAAAGTATGGGTAAATATGTCTTTTACCCAACACATTTGTTACCCAATTCATTTTTACCCATATTAAATATGAGCGGGTTTCAAATAATACCCATATTATATTGACCCGTTTTCAACCCGCCGAAATTTGATCCAACCCATCCATTAGCCACCACAAATAGGTAGAAGTAACTAGTTTCTAGACTGCTATACCTACTGCTTAAATAATTATAAGCTATATAGGTAATGATTAGATATTAATCACTAAGTAACTAGCTTCTAGACTGTTATACCTAACTACTTAAATAATTATAACCTTTGCAATTAATCAACTAACAAAATAAGTTCGTGAGGACAGTAATGTCCTTCATGACCTTTTATCCTTCAAAACTCCCCCTCAAGCTAAGAGGAGGGAAAACGTTTAGTATGCCTAGCTTGGACATAAAATAAAGTGTTCATGTTGGACTCAGTTTAGTCCTTTTGTGAGAATATCTACTAGTTGATCCTTTGTAGAAACATATTGGGTTGTGTGAGAATACATATTGTTGTATTCTGTGTTATAGATCACGATAAATTTATTTATTACGCTAGCTGATTAAATCTCTTCCTAATGACAGTTGACTTCAATACGATTTGTTCTAGGTTGCCAGCTATTTGTAGTGCAGCCTTACTGTCACTATAAACCTTTACAGGGAGTTCGAGCTCTGCATCTATCTCTTTAAAGTAATCCTAGTACCCATGTAATTTCAAACAATGTAGTAGCAAAACTTCTATACTGAGCTTCTGCTGAGGATCTAGAAACTATTATTTGCTTCTTTGCTTTCCAAGAAATGAGAGAGTTCCCTAATTTGAGTATAAACCCTAACCAATTTTCTTGTGATGGGTAAGCATCCCAAAAGGCTGTCAATGTATTGATTATATTGCTAGATAATAACACCACTTGTCCTGGATGCCTTCTGACATACTTAATAACTCTTAAAAGTTGCTTGCATATGAGTATTTGAGTTGTTGAAGAAACTGGCTTAGTGTTTGTAACCCAATAGATATATCAGGTCTGGTCAATGTTAGATATAGTAGCTTAACAATTAACCTTTGATATGAGCCTTGATCATTCCCTGTTTCTTTGACTTTGCCTGTTAGTTGAAGTAGGCTTTGTGTTAGTGTCAGTGTCAGTTGGAGTACCTGCTGGCCTTGTAGCTGATAGACCAAATTAGCTCTTTCATGTGGAAAGCCTTTTACCAGTCTACGCACAGATAAGGGAAGAAAACCAACAGAGATTATGAGGAATATATACTCTACTCATATTCTGTATTCGGGTTTATTGCAGGAATGGCTAAACCTAAGAGAGGAGGAAATGAAAAGGGAAGCAAGAAGAAGGAAAATCGAGAAAATGACCTTTCAAATCTTTTATATATAAATATTATTTCTCTACCTAAACCTGCTCCAAAGTAAGACTTACTAAAATTACACTGTTGTAATTCTTTATTTTTGGCATAAAAATTTTTAAATTATATACACTATCTGTATAAGCAATGTTTTATACTATCAAATCATGCAAAAAAAACTAGCTGAACGTTCAACATCAACTATATAAATTACTTGCTATGACAGATAAAGGTAAAGATCATAGATAAAGGTAAAGATGATCATATGATTGTGTATATATATATATACATACATATATATTATAACTGAAACTTCTTTTAATATTAAAGATGACAAACTAAACTATGGATTAGACTAATAATAACGAAATTATAATGATAATATTAATTATTGCTGGTCCTAAAGTTGTCTTATACCAGAATTTTGAAATGTTAATCGAGTTGCCCTTCAAAACGATCTAGAATTATCAAGCAAGCTGTTGGGGTGACCTGATAAATAATACATGTATTTGCCCCTATTTCCCTGATCGCTGGCCCTCGTAATATTAATATGAGTTGTGGTGGGATGGTTCAGAATTTTTTCACTCTTTAATTAGAGGTGTGTGGTTTTATCTTTTAGCATTACCCCCAATAATGAGCCTTGCACCGTGACACATAAATTTAGTCGTACCCCAATATGAGTATCAGTCATCGAGTGAGAAACCAAAAAAACTAATAGCTTCGTGATTTGAATGTATTTGTTTTTTCTTGAACATGACAATATTCTTTAGAGAATATGAGTGTTATGGGCCAGGAGCCAATTGCACATTTAGGGTGTATTCAGTACGAAAGAAAATATTTTTCATGAAAAATATTTTTTAGGAAAATAGGTTGTTCTTATTTATTTTCTTATGTTTGGTATGCAAGTAAAAAAAATTATCTTAAAATCATTTGTATATATCTAAAATGAAACTATGAATATGAGAATAGGTGAGGACAATCTGTCAATATGGGCAAGCCCAACCCATCCGGGTTAGCCCACACGGGCTTTGGAGTTTGATAGGTCAAGCTAGACCGACCCATCATTTTAATAGGTTCTAAAACAACAAGCTCACCCATCAATACATGGGTTGCGGGCTGTGTTGGGCCCCACTTTAACAAAAATATTTTTTTAAATAATTTATTAATTTAAATTCTAATTTAAAAATATTAATATAAATATTTACAAGATAATATCACATAGTATTATTACTTGCTAGTTAAGTCTTAAATTCAAAAATATACGTTTATCGATAAAAAATAACAAAAATATTTATATTGAGTATTAATAAAATGACCTCAATTATTGTCCCACTGCTAAGTGTTAGCCACAATTTCTCCATGTTCCTCAAAACTGCCTAGGGAATGCCAATATTTGATTCCCCAATCAAATTTACATTAACATCCCTTTTTTTAGATCATAATTTAAAATTTTATTTTTATTTTAAAAAGTTATATAAATATAATTCTTGGACCGATAATAGTATAATGTTAATAAAAATTTAAATCATAAGAATATTTCTCATAAAATTTTCAATTAATTATTTTGAATCTATAAATCATGATTTAAAAGGTTAATAAATCGTGACTATTGTCCCTTTTTTAAATAATTGGTTAGTAAATAACACATTGCACATACTTTTATTTTGTAATTTATGATTTTTTTGGTTCACGATTTAAGATTATTTTTTACGACTAAATTCTTTTAAAACAAGTATACTAGAATATGATTTAAAATTTTATAGAAATTAGAGAATAGTCTAATGTTTTACAGTTCCAAAAGATTATACATTACACAACTTATTTGACAAAATTGAAGAAGTAACCTAATAAAGGATGTTTAGTAAATTAGCCAAATATGAATTCATTTAAAAATTAATACACACATTTTCTTGTCAAATTTGGCCAACAAATCCAGCATATCAATTACTGAAAATTCAGCACAGTCATCAAAGGGTCAAAAGGGGCAACTATTTTATCTTATTTTATTTTATTTTGTCATAAGTGATCACGTAATTAAAAAGAAAAGTCATATGCTAGGAATCATTACCTGTTTGGTCCTTCAATTATTGATTTCAGTCAGTTATCTGACATCTGTGTTTCTGTTTTCGCATTATTTTATTTTAATTATTATATTGTATCTTTTATTTTATTTGTTATGATTTTTTTAGTTGCTGTGTCATATTTAATGTTATATTTTATTTTTCAAACTGCTTTGTTATGTGTTATTTGAGTTAAATTTTTTTTTACAAATCTATCAAATAGGGGTAAAATTTACGTAAACTTTATCTTCTTGAAATTTTACTTATGAGAATAAATTGAGTATATTACTGTTGTTAGTTATTGATAAATACTATTTTCGATCCTTGTAATATCTGATTAAGTATAACTTTCAATTAACTAAAAGGTGCGTTTTTTATCCCAATCTATTGGTAAATATGTGATACTTAAACTATTTTCAGAATTATATTATCCTCAAATATGGAGTCTCGAGTTATGGTATAAAATTAAACATAATAATTTGGTAACTAAATGGTTAATTAGAGCTTAATAATTTGTTAAATTTGAGAAGATTCAAAGACGGAGAGATTAAAAATATACATATCAATCAATTGAAGGTTAAATGTGCTTAATCAAAATCACAATTTCTCAATATTTGAGGGACTAATTTTAAAATGCTAATTTCCTTTGTTTTTATTACCTTACCCATTTTTTTGCCATAAATTTAGTCTCATCCATTTTGTGTCATCTAACCACCACATATTATATCTCATCAACAATTTCCTCATTTAGAAACAATTTTCCTTATTTATCAACTTCCACCAATTAACTATTTCCTAACACATTTTGAACAAATAAATGCTATCTTCTTTTCTTCTGCTCCCGAGATTTCGATAGAAATTTGTTGCGATCTTAGAGTTTTCTCCAAAAAATGGCTTCTTCCTTGTCTAAAGAGCTTCATTTTCTATTGATACCTTTAATGTCTCAAAGTCATATTATACCATTAACAGACTTTGCAAAATTACTAGCCTTTCATGGAGTCAATGTCTCAATTATCACAACACCTCTCAATGCCCAAAAGTACAAATCTATAGTCACACATGCTATGAAATCCAATCTAAAAATCCAACTAATTCCTCTTCATTTCCCAAGCCAAGAAGTTGGATTGCCTCAAGGATGTGAAAATATGGACACACTCAATTCACTTGAGTTGTTTAAAGACTTCTTTTTGGCTAGTGACATGATGCAAGAACCACTAGAGAAATTGATTCAAGAATTGGAACCAAAGCCAAGTTGTATCATTTCTACTAGTCCCCTCACTTGGACTCAACAAGTTGCCACAAAGTTCAAGATTCCAAGGTATATATTCCAAACAGTTTCTTGTTTCACCCTCTATTGTTCTCACATACTAAATCAGACAAAATTACAAGATACCCTTGTGTTGGATTCTGATTCATTCTTGATACCTAGTGTTCCACACAAGATTGAGTTAACAAAAGCTCAATTGCCTTTTGATTCAAGTAAGCAATCTTCTCAAGGTCATATGAAGAGTATTTTGGACCAAATTAAAAAGACTCAAGATTTGGCAAGAGGTACTTTGATCAATACTTGTGGGGAGTTGGAGAATTGGTATGTTGATTCATACAAGAAAGCTGTGAACAAAGTATTTTGTGTTGGTCCAGTATCATTGTGTAACAAAGAAATGGATGAAATGGTTGATAGGGGAAACAAGGCCTCAATTGATGAGCATAGTAATTGTTTGAATTGGCTTGATTCTATGAAGCCAAAATCAGTTATTTATGCTTGTTTTGGTAGCCTTTGTAACATTTCATTCTTGCAAATGAAGGAAATTGGATTAGGCTTAGAGTCATCAAATGTGCCTTTTATTTGGATAATAGGAGGGCTAAATTTAACATTAGAAGTTGAAAAATGGCTAAGGGATGAAAATTTTGAAGAGAAGGTTAAAGGAAGAGGGATGATTATTCGAGGTTGGGCCCCGCAAATTTTAATATTATCTCATCCAGCCGTCGGAGGTTTCCTGACGCACTGTGGGTGGAATTCAACATTAGAAGGAATTTCCTGTGGCGTGCCAATGATTACTTTTCCTATGTTCGCCGAGCAGTTTTACAATGAAAAATTCATCGTGAATGTTTTGAAGATTGGAGTTCGAGTTGGGGTTGAAGTGAGTACTATCTCTTGGAATGAGGAGAAGAATGGAGCGTTGGTTAACAAGGATCAAATCAAAAAAGCAATAGATCAATTGATGGATAAAGATTTAGAGGGTGAAGATAGAAGAGAAAGAGCAAAGGAGTTGGCACATATTTCAAAAAAGGCAATAGAAGAAGAGGGTTCTTCATACTTGAATATCAAATTGTTGATTGAAGATGTCATGCATGCACTTAAGGATAAGGATGGGGAAGCCAATAATGTGGCTACAATAAAGTAAAGTTTGTATCTAGAAAGGGTTATTTTTGTAATGACTAGAAAATGTGCTAAAAATAAGTGTCATTTCTTGTATTGCAAAAAGTAATATAGTGTGTCAAATTGCCCTCTTGTTTATTGTTTTTTTATCTTAATTTATGTGATTTTTTTTAAAGTTTATTTTGAAAGGAATAAAAAAAATTAAATAAGGCAACCTCGTTGGTCTTCCAACGAGCTTCCAATTTTTATTTTTTTTAATTATTAATTTACATCTTGTTGGTAGTCCAACACATTATACCTTTTAATTTCATTCAAATCTTTGTGTTTGATTTAAAAATTTTAAATTATTTTATTATTCATTCGATGCCAGACTTCAATATTATACGTCCTAGATAAGGTTGAGTCAAGCGCAAGACCATTAAAGTTATTATTTTAAGCCTCTTAAATTGAATGGCCAAGCTCCAAGTTGGACCGAGCTATATTTTTAGATCAAAATATATTTAAATATATTATTCAAATGTATGACATAATCAACATATTTCTACTTAGCAGCAAGATTAAGCATTCAAATACCGATGCTATGACCTTAAAGGTGAAAGATCCTCCCCTGATCCGAATCACCATGACTGAAGACGAGTGAGCAAATAAAATGTAAAACATATTATAAATGTTGAATTTTAAGAGGAGAGGGGTGGGGGTGGGTGGGGAAGTAATTTTTGAAATTTATGAAAGTCATAGATCAGTAGTTATGTGGCTATAAATTATTTTATTAGGAGTTAAATAAAAATATTAAAATTAAATTGATTTTAAATATAAAAAGATATTATTCCTTTCAAAATAAACTTTAAAAAAATATCACATAAATTAAGATCGAAAAAACAATAAACAAGAGGGCAATTTGACACACTATATTACAGTTTGCAATACAAGAAATGACACTTATTTTTACCACATTTTCTGGTCATTACAAAAATAACCCTTTTCTAGATACAAACTTTACTTTATTATAGCCACATTATTGGCTTCCCCTTCCTTTTTCTGAAGTACATGCATGACATCTTCAATCAATAATTTGATATTCAAATATGAAGAACCCTCTTCTTGTATTCCCTTTTTTTTTTTTTGAAATATGTGCTTGCTCCTTTGCTCTTTTTCTTCTTTCTTCACCCTCTAAATCTTTATCCATCAATTGATCTATTGCTTTTTTGATTTGATCCTTGTTAACCAACACTCCATTCTTCTCTTCATTCCAAGAGTTAATACTTACTTCAGCCCCAATTCGAACTCCTATCTTCAAGGCATTCACGATGAATTTCTCATTGTAAAACTGCTCGGCGAATATAGAAAAAGAGATCATTGGTACGTCATAGGAAATTCCTTCTAATGTTGAATTCCAGACACAGTGTGTCAGAAAACCTCCAACGAACGGATAAGAAAATATCAGAACTTGTGGGCCCAACCTTGGATAAGCATCCCTCTTCCTTTAACCTTCTCTTTGAAACTTTCATCCCTTAACCATTTTTTGACTTCTGATGTAAAATTTAACCCTTTGATTATCCAAATGAAAGGCACATTTGATGACTCCAACCCTAATTCAATTTCCTTCATTGCAAGAATGAAATGTTAGAAAGGGTACCAAAACAAGCATAAATAACTGATTTTGGCTTCATAGAATCCAGCCAATTCAAACAATAATTACTATGCTCATCAATAGAGGCCTTGTTTTCCCTATCAACCATTTCATCCATTTCCTTGTTACATAGTGATACTGGACCAACACAAAAAACTTTGTTCACAACTTTCTTGTATGAATCAACATACCAAGGCTCCAACTCCTCAAAAGTATTGATCAAAGTGCCTCTTGCAAAGTCTTGGGATTTTTTAATTTGGTATATAATACTTTGCATATCTTGAGATTGCTTTGTTATAGTGCCATTCAATGTTTGACCTTTTGTGAACTCAATCTTGTGTGGAGTATTAGGAATCAAGAAGGAATCAGAATCCAACACAAGGGTATCTTGTAATTTTGTTTGATTTAGTATGTGAAAACAATAGAGGGTGAAACAAGGAACTGTTTGGAATGTATACCTTGGAATCTTGAACTTATTGGCAACTTGTTGAGTCCAAATGAGAGGACTAGTGGAGATGATACAATTTGTCTTTGGTTCCCATTCTTGAATCAATTTCTCTAGTGGTTCTTGCATCATTTCACTAGCCAAAAAGAAGTCTTTAAACAACTCTAGTGTGTCCATATTTTCACATCCTTGAGGCAATCCAACTTCTTGGCTTGGGAAGTGAAGAGGAATTAATTGGATTTTTAGATTAGATTTCATAGCATGTGTGACTATAGATTTGTAGCTTTTGGCATTGAGAGATGTTGTGATAATTGAGAAATTGACTCCATGAAGGGCTAGTAATTTTGCAAAGTCTGTTAATGGTATAATATGGCTTTGAGACATTAAAGGTATCAATAGAAAATGTAGTTGTTTAGATAAGGAAGAAGCCATAATTGGAAAAGCTTAGTTTGGTTAAGTGTAGAAGGAAATAATGGCTACAACTCTTGCTTTTGTAGGGGTGAAATTAATATAACTTCAAGGTTTTGGGGGAGGAGGGCGATAAGAAGAAATGTTACGAGTTCGACAAAATCAATAATTTTAACTCAATTTTATAGTTGTATTAAAAATTCATTTAATAGGTATAAATAAGATATTTTGGATTGAGTAAGCAAAATGGGTTGTAAGTTCATAATCTATCAACTTAAAATCATGTCTCCGCGTTTGGCAGTATGTATGTATTCTTCCATTCTTAATTAGAGATTTTAAATTTGATCGAGTCTTGAAAACGGATTCATCTTTTTACAGTGAAACACTTTACCCAAAACTAGATATTCTGATATAAATTCAAAGTAATAAAACTCAAAGCAGATATTGAATACTCCTTTCCTTTTAAATTAAGTGATTTTTTCAGTTTGAACACTCTTTAAGAAAACTACTCATTCCTAGACAGAAAAAAGTATTTTTACCCGCCAACTCCTAATAAATATCTTGAAAAAAGATGTAACTCTTTAATATTTTCTTGATTATGTAAAACTCTATCCACTTAAATAACGGTAAAATTGGAAGAATATCATTAATGTCTTCTTAATTATATAAAACATCGCTTATTTTAAAATAAAATCAAAATGTCAAATCACCACTTATTTTAAAATGAAAAAAATATCAAACATCGAGCGAAAAAAATAATAAAGTAAATTTAATATAACTAATGAAAGTTGTATTGAGATTTGTGACAGTTAGATGAGGATGAAATGGATGAGGCAAATTTTAATGTCATGACAATTTTATGGAAATTTGGAGAAAGTGACTAAAACAAATAATAAAAGAGTAGTTAAGTAGTGTCCTCAATTTTAGGTAAAAATTGAGCGGGTTGAGCTATGACCTGTATTTCAACTCAAGTAACTTACGAACAGGTCGATAACTTATTTATTTATTAACTTAGTCTATTTTAACCTGCTCGTATTCAACCCAACCCGCTCATATTATACCTCTTTGTCAAACCATTCTTTGAAAGTAGGCAAAATCTCCATACTTGTCATAAAACGGCACCGTTACTGATTCCCACTGATTGCAACTTCTAATTCTCATATTTAGCTCGCTCCCAATACCATTAATTACCTCGCAGCATTGTCGACGTGGCGCCTGCAGTTTTTTTTAATTTTTAATAAATAAAACGAGTTCACTAATTAATAAAAATAAACACACTATTTTTTTTATTAAAAACTTTCTGTTCGATCGAATAGGTTCACATAAAATGAAATGGAGGGAGCGGAAACTTTACCTGTCTCCACACGTGGGGAGATAGAATTGGCGCCGTGACATTAACCATATGAATTGCTAGTGCTGATTTGTACTTTTGGTTCTCACATTGGTTATTAGAATCATCATGACCAATTAAAGTGCTATAACTTGTAAACGTTTCACCATTTTGGAGCCCAACAACTTGATCCAAGTAGAACTCAATGGGCCTCTTACACGGATCTTCATAATTTGGCTGAGTATTGAACGTGAACGGCTCTTCGGATCCAATCATTGTCCTAAACGTTTGCATTGGTAACCCTAATTCTCTTGCATTCATTAACCACGGATATAATTGCACCGAGTAGCCCCATGACACTGATAATGACCAGTTTCTATTTAAATCGTAGCACAAACTTTGCTGCATTGTTCGACTTGGGTCATTTTTGTAAGGCTCGATGAGTTTCTTTACTGAGTCAAATTGGCCCATTGATGGAAATAATGGCTGGACCACGTACACATCCAGATGGTGAAGTGAGACAAGTGGCGCCACGGGATGGGCTGCTAACAGCCCTCGTGGGCTCCCTTGTATATTCATCTTAAAACAAACAAAAAAAATTAAAGTAAAATTTTCAGTCTAATATATATATATATATATATATACATACATGTAGATAGATAATATATATCGTCAGAACAATATGAAGCAGCAATAACAATTACATATTAAGCGTAATCTTATAATTGAGATCTAAGGAAAATGGTATATATGTACCTGATTGAAACCGAATTCTTTCGTGAGAGAAACACCAATCTCAGCAATACAATTAGCAATCTTTTGATCGGAAGAAAATGCATAATGGTAGCGATTAATGCAATCGTCTAAAATTTTAACAAGCTCCATTGCGAGTGGGTAACTAATAGCAATCCCACCACCGCCAGCAGCCATATTATAGGAACATGCCACTTCCACCTCCACACTTTCGGAATTCTGACCAATATAATACATTTGATTGTGATCATATTTACCTAAAACCGCCACTAAATTCTCCGTAAAAAATACAGTATCATCATCTCCCATTACGAACCATCTCACATTCGTTAACCCTAGTTCGAAACTCTCCTTCACAATCCTCGCAATCCTCACAGCTGACCTACAATCGCGAAATCAAAAAGATTAACTAATCATATTTCTTTCGATAAATATGGTCCTTAGACACTTAAACCTGCTTGAATTGATTATATCTAAACAAATAGAAGCATGTCCACGAGCAATAACCCGAAATGCACATCATGTGGAAAAAAAAATGTTTACCTACATTTTCAGACAAGCTAGTTACATTTATACCCACAAAAATACATATGATTTAAGAAAAGGTTTCTCAGAATATTGAGTAGATGTTAAATCGGATCATATACTTTATGAAATAGGTGGAGTAACAGGAAATATAACCAAAAGGGCTATTTCACCTAGCAGCAATGCAGCATCCAAAATGACTATATAATTAAGCTCAATTTATTATTTTGTAATGCAATTGAAAAAAAAAAAAGTAGAAAAGCTTTTAATTAGATATAAAATAAAACTGCAATACTTAATTAACTTTTACATACGGAGGATATTCAACTGATTAGTACCCTTCACTCTATGTGACTATGCCACTACTGACCTGTCACCGAACCAACAAGTGTACTTGAATTCAGACGTGTCTTGAGAGACCCTATAAGGCGGGGAAATTTCGGGCCACGGCTTGTTTTCATCGGGCTTCTCATCGAGCCACACGAACCCTCGCGTTACATTCGGTCTCCACCAGAGACCAGAGTAACGCGAGCGATTCTTCCACGTTTTCGCGGACCCGCCGATGCCAAAGAGAATGTGGGATATGTTTGTTGTTTCTTCTTCTTCTACTAGTACTAAATCTTTGTTGATATTTTCCAGTTTATTTGTATCTTCATAGCTTTGGGAGAAATGAGGAGTGAAGGAGATTAGTGAAATGGAGGTGATTAAGCAAATTGCAATTAGAAGGACCTTAATCATAAAATTGGTGAAAAGATTTGGGACTAATTTATGGATTAAGAGAGACATCACCTTAATTAAATCTCTGCTAGCTATAAGGGTTTTTCTGTAAAGAGTACTAAACCTATATATGAAACCTAAAGGATTGAGTCCTATTTTCTTGATGCTTTCTAACTTTTATGGTATAGTTTGACCAACCACAAAATTTAAGATGCAAAATATTATTTTAAAAAAGATTATATTTTTTATATATGATATTATAATATTTGTGTGGTTTTAAAAAATTTAAAATTTATATATATTTTTAAATCCGTCATAATATTTATGTGATTATACAATGAAACTTGTTATTAAAGACAAGAACGAAAGTCTTAAAGTACATAAATCATTTTCAAATTTAGAAAAGAGTCATTAATTTTGATTACATTAATAATGAAAATAGTGTCATTCTTTTTTAGAAACAGAGGGTGGTATTGATCATTTTTACCTGTTATATTAATTTATCTTATTTTAAAAAAAATATATAAATCCTACCCTTCTAAAGACACTTACATATAAATATCATTTAAAAAACTTTATTTATATTAATAATGCATGTTACTTAAACCCTAGTACTTAATTTTATATGCAAAGAAAAAATGGAAGAAAAATTTATATCATCAAAATATATTTACTTATTATAACAAATAATTTAAAAAGTGAGGGTGAATTATAAAACAATTTTGGGTCACCCCTTCAATGAAAATAAAGTGGATCACGAGTTAGATAATCCATGCAAATTTTAAAATTTTCATTGGGATTAGAACATTGGATCAATACTTGAATAATTATCACTTAATATTATTTAATTTATTTCATTTTGAACTATTACATGGATCTAGTAGAAACATTATTAATCCATATTGAGAAAGTGCGTACGCTATTATTATGTAACATTCACGGCAAGAGACTTAATATAGTGCATTTCACGCATTTTTTAGAATTTATTTTTAGATATAGTGCTTTTAACAGAATAAATTTTTTATTTTTAAGAGCTCGAATTTAAAATTTATGATTTAAGTATGGAGGGATCTCAAATACCATTTTATCACAACTCGTGTTGGCGCATTAATCTGTTCGAAAAAATTATACATTAAGTTATATATTATCAAAATTCACAATAATAAGTTGTGTGGGATGGTTCGGGATTCCTTCACTCTTAAGCGGAGATCTCTGATTCAAACCTCTACGAATGAAAATGAAAAATCTTATTAAAAGCAATGGCGAAATTAAATATATTAAATATACATAAAAATCGGTCGAATGGGATTTCAATGCATAAATGATTCTTCGTAAAGAAAGAAAAAACTGATCCAAATTTCTAATCTCAATGAAAACTTTAATGCATGGGTTTATCTAACTAATTTTTTTTATTACTATTTTGTTTTAAAGGGGAGATCTAACATTGTTCCACTGCAACATATATAAAATAATGTTGTATTTATCCTTATATATATATCATAAAAAAAAGAATCTTGAATTATTCAAATTCGAAAATTAATTCAATAAAAATTGTAGGTAAAACAAAACTTAAAAGAAATGTAGCTCTAATCCTATGAGGAAAAAAATGAATATTAAATTTAATTGAATCCAAAAATTATCTTATACATTAAAAATTATTCAATATCATATAAAGAGATCATTTTATCCCTAATAAAGAATCAAGGTGGAAATTTAACAAATCCTCCAATGAAAATAATGACTTTATTAGCTCTAGACTTGCAAAATATAAGACATCAAAAATATTTTATCTAGTTCAAAGACTATTTTTTCGGGTCATATCTTTTTTTTTAAATTTGTTTAAAAAAGGATACGATTTCTCAAATTTAGTAATTCTTTAATTTCAATACCTCGTACGACATGTTTAATACCACAAAATTCAAATAACATTAATGTCGGTATATTATTATATACAGGTTTTTTAGTATTTAAGATTATAATATTTAAAAAATTTTAATTTTGTATTAAACTCTTTACTCAGTCAAAATAAGACGCATACAAAAGTGAAACGAAGGAAGTATAAATTTGAATAAAATAGACCAAATTCCATAACTACCATGTGAAGAACAATTAACAAGCTTCAATGTTTCATAAAGGCAACTTTTTTTCCCTCAAAAGAAACAAGTTCAAAGGGAATATGTTTCATTCAAATTCTTTTGCCATTTTCATGAAGGGCTTTCTACTTGTAATCTTCTTTGTAGCCTCCATTTCTCTAATAATCTCCTTCACTCCTCATTTCTCCAACAATATTGTTGTGGTTACAAATAATAAAACAGAAAAATATATCATCAAAGAAGAAGAAGAAGAAGAAACAAACATATCCCATATTCTCTTTGGCATTGGAGGGTACTCTAAAACATGGCACAATCGCTCACGTTACTCAGATCTCTGGTGGAGACCAAATGTAACGCGAGGATTCGTGTGGCTCGACGAGGAGCCACAGGAAAACGAGCCGTGGCCCGAAACTTCTCCACCCTATAGGGTGTCTCAAGACACTTCCGAATTCGAGTACAATTGTTGGTTCGGCAACAGGTCAGTAGGGGTGAAGCTAGGGGGCACAAGGGGTTTATCTGAATACTCTTTGCTAGAAAATAATAGGGTTAATATTATTTTTTCTATATACACAGTCGAACATCTCTATAACAACATATTTCCTTTGTTAATATAACGAAATGACATTATAGAGAATATACAATATAACATAATATTAATTAAAATAGGCTCTAAAGAAATCTTGGTCGTACGTCATAGTAAAACTGTTTATGATACATATTGAATCTCTTCGACTTCTCTGTATATTTACTTCTTTATATTTTGAATCTCCTTAATGAAAACCCTAATCCTGCTGTTGTAGGTCAGCTGTGAGGATCGCGAGGATCGTGAAGGAGAGTTTTGAACTAGGGTTAACGAATGTGAGATGGTACGTTATGGGAGATGATGATACAATAGTTTTTACGGAGAATTTGGTGACGGTTTTGGGTAAATACGATCACAACCAAATGTATTATATTGGCGGGAATTCCGAAAGTGTGGAACAAAACGTGGTGTGTTCGTATAATATGGCGTTTGGTGGCGGCGGTATTGCTATTAGCTACCCTCTCGCGGCGGAGCTGGTGAAGATTTTAGACGGTTGCATTAATCGCTACCATTATTTGTACGGTTCTGATCAAAAGATTGGTGGTTGTATGGCTGAGATTGGCGTTCCGCTCACACATGAACTTGGTTTCCATCAGGTACGTATCATTATTTTTGAAATTTGTGATCTAAAATAAATCTCAGATATTTGTTTGATTATAAATCATTTCATTAACGGTAAAAAGAAAATTTCAAAGTTAAGTTATTTCTAATTATAGAAAGGTAACTTTTTCTTTTTTGATAAAAATTAAAAAAAAAAGTGTGTCACATTAATATAATTGAGACAGATAGAAATACTTACTAGGTAGTTGGGTGACTAATTTCACACGGATGTGGAAATTTCGGTGGTAATATATTCTCGTAAGTTGACATTAAGGGCAGAGCTATAGTTCTACTTACGGGTATGATAAAACTCAATGGATTTTACTAAGATTATATATTTGTTTTTAGAAATTCATTTAATATATATAAGTAATTTATCTAGTAATACTCAATACGTTGTCTTTAATTTGTAGAATTCAGAATTCATAAATTTGAAATTTTAGCCCCACTATACACTATCGGCTGACTTTGACAAGAAATTGATCCAGAATTTTAAGTTTATGAGTTTTAAATTCTATGACATAACAATTTACTAGGTTCGAGGTAAATTATTTATACATATTAAGCGAATTTTATCATAAATACATAGTCTGATACAAAACTACACATACTGGACTTTGAAAAACCCATAACTAGTGACATAGATCCACCCCTGATTCCGACTACTATTGTTCGTTGGTAACATGACATATAAATGTGGTGGGGAAAAACAAATCTAAGTATTAATAATCTTATCTTAATGTGTTTTGTTTTGAAGATGGATATAACAGGAAGCCCACGAGGGATACTGACAGCACATCCCGTGGCGCCACTAGTGTCGTTGCACCATTTGGGAAAGTTACGATCTCTATTTCCATTAACGAACCGCCTCGACTCCGTAAAAAAACTCATCGAGGCTTACGAAAAGGACCCGAGCCGGACCGTACAACAGACTTTGTGCTATGATTTAAATAGAAATTGGTCACTATCAGTGTCATGGGGCTACTCAGTGCAATTGTATCCATGGCTAATGAATGCAAGAGAATTGGGGCTACCAGTGCGAACGTTCAAGACATGGATTGGGTCTGAAGAGCCGTTCACGTTTGACACTCGGCCCGACTATGAAGATCCGTGTAAGAGGCCCATTGAGTTCTATTTGGATCAAGTTGTTGGGCTCCAAAATGGTGAAACGTTTACAAGTTATAGCACCATAACTGGTCATGATTCTGGTAACCAATGTGAGAACCAAAAGTACAAACCAGCATTAGCTATTCATATGGTGAATGTCACTGCACCAATTTTATCTCCCCAGGTATGGAGACAGGTAAAATTTTCACTATCCCGACCTCCGTTTCATTTTATGTGAACCTGTTTAAGATGTTATGATATTTGTGTTTCGAGGGATTAATTTCATAGATGATCACTCAACTTTCACTTCGTTGCATTAAAGTTACTATCATTTTTTCTTTTTAAAAAAAACACTGAATTTTATATAAGTATCATAAAAGTCACTCAAATTTGCTTAAGTATTACAGAAAGTCACTAAGAGGAAATAATCTAGTGACTTTCTGTGAAACTTATGAAAGGTGAGTAACAATATTGAGTGGCTATCCGGAAAATTATCTCTATCACGAATTAAATATAAAGTGTAGAAATAAATTATTTTTAATTTTTTAATTAAAAAATAGGCGCCACGTCGACAATGCTGCGAGGTAATCAGTGCTAATGGAAGCGAGCTACATATGAGAATTAGAAGTTGCAACCAGTGGGAATCAGTAACGGCGCCGTTTCACGACAAATATGGAGACTTTGCCTACTATCAGAGAATTTTTCAACCAGTTATGAATAGAACAAGAAATTTCGAATTGATAATGGAGAGACAAAAAAGAAAGAGAAAAGAAGAATATTTTTGATAATATTGTATGCTATTTATATAGAAATTTCTCTTATATTTGCACGTGACACCATTATAAAGGATAAATTAGGAATTATATATATATTTTTTTGTATCGAATAACTTTCTGTATGATCAGAACGTGGAGATTTCATATTACTTGAAATTTTAGATTATTTGCCGTGATTTTGTATTGATTCGTTCCAATTTGTGCAATATACTCTCACTCGAAATAAAGTTTAAGAAGGAAATGATGATTTTAATATTTTGTAATTTATATATATATATAATAAAGGAAGGTTTTAAGAAAATGACGTGGCACCTCTCTATGCTTAAGAAAAGTATTTATTTATTTTTCTTTTTTTGACATTTTATCATATTTTTTCAATCATTTTATTTTGTAAAATCATTTTCTTAACTCATATTTCTTCAATTACATAAATTCTATCATTAATTAATATTAATAATAATCATAACTCTCAAACTTTTCATATGTATAACTACCAATTATCTAAGATACAAGTTTATGATACTTTAAAATCACACTAATAAAAATTTATTTTGATCTATATATGAAAAAGAAATAAATTTGTAAACAATTATAAACTTATGGTATGAATACATAAATTATGTCTTAAAAAAGAATTATATACGCCTAATTTAATATAATAGATGGTTAGATCGTGAATCCTTTAATAATAGAAAGAATATAATATTTGGTTGAAAGATCAATTAAATCTATAGCTATATATAATTGGTGCTACTTAAACTCCACAAATATTTCACGATTATTTTTATTGGATGGACAAAGAGAATGACATTCTGAGCTCTCTAAATTTATTATGCTATATATGTATAATTTGTTGTTATTTATAAAGATGATATCAATTAAATAATATACATAAAATTATATAAGCAATCATTGATAAAGTGTTTATCAAAAAATATATTTTTTAGAAAGTATATTTGTTTATATACCTTATCAGCACAGGTTTTATATATACTAAAAGTATGAAAAATAAAGAATATAACTAATTACAAATAAAAATATTTATGAAGTTATTTCTTGGTGTTTAATATATTATGTAAATTATGAAAAAATTTAATTAAGAAAAAATATTATTTTTAAATTTTTTAATAAAATTAATAGAAGGAGAAGGCAAACTAATTTGATTATTTTAAAAAAGGACAATAATAATTACTGATTTTTTTTGGACATATTAAATGAATACGAGTAAGAAAATAAAAATAATAAATAGGTGAAGGATAGAATTACATAAGAAAATTATTTAAATGGAAAAATAGAAGAAAGGAAAAGAGTAGATAACTAAGAAAATTAACCCCCAAAAAAATCAAAAAGCCAAGAAGGTAATGAGGATACAATTAAATAAGAATCCTTTTATTTTATTTTTGATTTTTTCTTAATTAAATTTCTAAAATTATTGAATAATTTTTTTATTAAAAGCTTTAAGAAAATATTAAGATGTGCAGATTAAAAAATTGCACATTTGCCATATCAATGATATATGATTCTTGTAATATAGTCATAATTAAGGAGGGTCATTTATTTTATATTGAATTTTATTTCTTATTTCTTATCAACCATGAAAATACAATTAAAACAATAATAGTACTGCAATTAAACAACAGAGAAAAGATAAATTGATCAATAAGTAAAAATTAATTTTTTATTTAAAACTAATAATAATTATTATATTATTATATTTTTAATTTACTTAATCAATCGTGCAAAGCGCGGATAAATTCACTAATTTTAAATATGGGATAAAACTTATGTGTAGCTATAAGGTTTTCTTTAACTTGTTTTTTAAAATATGTCATAATATTTGTGCGATTACAAAAGTTGATCAATAATATATAAGATAAAATAGAAATATTATATTTTTAAATATTTTTAAGTATCAAAATGTGTTATTTTTTTAAAAACAGATTAATAAGTAAAGGTGTTATTTTTTTTCCTTCAACATTCATAATTAATCTCATATATCTTTTTTCAAATGCCTTAAATTTCTAGTTTTATTGTTACTAATAAATAAGAGCAAGATAGAAAGAAAGATGTAGCGATTTTTTATCATTAACTTTAATAAACACATTTAATAATTGAGATTAAATGATTATGATTCAAATTTAAAATATAAATTTATTTAATGATTAAATCTGAATAATTAATATTCAGACCTTCGTTATGAAAACAAATGAGACAAAATTAACATCAAATAGTTGAGTCGCCAATAGAGGCGGACCTAGAAGTTGTAAGTGTCGGGAGCATCACTATTTTTAATATAAACATTTTTTTTTATAGATAACATAAACATGTCAATTACTTATAAAATTTGGGTTAGAAGTCTCTGGAAACTAGAGAAAAAAGCAATCAAAATTAAAAATAAAAATTGTATTGTAAATTTGTCGCTACTAAAATATCAAAAAATTAAATTCGAAAAAATGTGCACTCCAGATCAATCTGTAGAATCATTTTAACTTTGTTGTTAGGGGTGTCAATAACGAAATATACACACTATTTAAAATATATATACACATATATACATATATATTTTTCGAGGTTAATGAGTGTTGGAGGATGATCCCACTGCCCTAAGGATAGGTTTGCCTCTGGTCGTGAAACATCAATGAGTACCTAGACCTTCTTAGCATTATCCATATATCCAATTCATAAGTGTTATTTTAAAAAAAATGAAATTAGCTACAATTTTATCGCTAAGTTACTTCTAGTTGATAGAATTTTGTGATAATTCATCGCTAAATAGAATTAACAATGAATTTTACTATTTAGCTATAGAACTTATCGAATCGCTAATTCTTGTTTTTGGGTAGTGAAAGTTATAGTAGATCTAAAAGAAAATTAATTTTCCCCTTCCACTATCAACAAATACATTACTAATATTGTTAATTAAAATTATTGGGATGTGCTAATTAATAATAATTCATGGAGTTGAAGTGTAGATTCAAAAAGGTATTTTCATATTCACCTAGGAGGTTGTAATTATGCTTACCATGTACTCTCTCCATTGCAAAACTATACGTACCCTTTTTCAAGGTCAACTTAATTGCCTTTTTAAAAAGAAATTTCAAAAAATAACTCAGATTGGATCTCGATCAATTCAAATTTATATCGGAAAGTTCCATCATAGGGGATAAAAAGCTCTCTGTCAAAGACAACTATATTCAGGACTTGAACCTGAGAATTGATCTGATTAAGAATAGAATATGTTTTAATTATCGCTCCACCATAACCTCTAGTGGTGAGAAGCTTCACTTACTCCACTTAAACGCGATACTCTCCTTATAAAAACCCTAATATGCCACAAGGGTTTGTACCCAACACTCGTATTCCCACTGATTGTTCTCTTCTTCTTCTTCTTCTTTTCTACCAGAGCGGTTGAAATGATTGGAAAGATTATATGTTTAGTGGTGCTCTGCATGGCGGTAGCTGCACCCCGCCATGCAGAAGCCCTGACATGCTACCGGGTTACTTACAGCCTGATCGGTTGTCTCTCTTACCTTACAAATACCGGACATCTGGAAAATTGTTGTCACGGTGTTAGGGCTCTACACAGAGCTGCCTTCACCCGAGGTGATCGGCAAACTGCATGCACCTGCATTCAGTTTGCCGCAAAAGCTATCCCAGGAATCAATTGGGATAGAGCTAATAGTCTCCCTGACATTTGTGAAGTTGAATTTCAACAAGAGATTAGCCCCAACACAGACTGCTCCATGTAACATATATATATATAACCTTCTTTCTCTTTAGTATATATTGTTTATACACCCCCCTCCCCCGCCCCCCCACATCATTACTATTAAGTACTTAGTAATTCCATGCCATAAATTTTTTTTTAAAAAGAATTAGTTATGAAATTTGTCGTTAATTTTTTGTTAAATAATCTGAAGTTAATATAATTTTTTGATATCAAATAAGATTAGCAATCGATTTTTGTTGTTTAGTGACAGAAGTTCATTAAAATTCACCATTAAATAGTAAATATAGGGCAAAACCTGTGAGACGTTGCCACAGTTAATGTTTTTTTCTCTAAAAATGTTTCTTTATATTTTTTGCCACATAAAATAAAGATTTTTGCTATAAATACTTAGCTAGGGAGAAACAATTTATTATTACACAATTTTTTTTTTTGCATTTTATGCGAAATTACCCTCGTACAAGAGGAGTCAATTGACACTTTTTTATCGAAAAATTACGCTATGTATAATAATGGCCTGTGTATATCTTAATTTGGTTTGGTTGAATTATTTTTGTGATGCAGGATCCAGTAAACGATGGTGAACAATCCAATAATAAGGAGAAGAATAATTAAGATGGATCATCTTTGATCTTTACTTATTGATCCATTTGTATTTTAATTTTTTTTCTTTCTATCATAGTAAAAATATATTCGCATCGAGTGTTAATTGATACACCATATCGTATCAATTTACTATAATTAAGTAATTTAACGAGGTTGTTATGTCCCCCTCCATGTACTAATTCCAATCAATAAATTGCTTGTTTGAAAAAAAAAATGATGATTAAAATATATTAATTGTCCCACATTTTTGTGTTTCTCATCATTTGATTTTGTTCCCAAAAACTTCGTCTTATAAAATATCAATATATTAAGTGTAATTTCATAAGATAGAATTTGGAGAAGATAGATTACGTGTATGTTGACCTTATAGTTATTTCGTAAAAGTATGAGAGATTATTTTCGAAAGATCCTCGGCTCAAGTAATAACTCATGATAACAAAATAATTTTTAGAAAATAACATACAGATGCAAAACAGATAGCAAATAATAACAAAATTATTACATAGCATTCAAAAAAAAAATGATAATAACAACAATAAATAATATGATAATCGAAATAAAGGACAATAAGTATTAATAGAAATCGACCGACAAGAAATAAATGAATTGCTCAAGGCACTTGTTTAGATGAGATGATGATAATACGTATGATTCAACATGATATCAGAGTTATCACGAGAAGCTGCATCGAGAATTCCAACTAACATATGTAAGAACCATCCCTCACTATCCAAACTTTGCGACGATTCAAATCGCCAAAAAAAAAAAAAAATCATCGTTGTGATTTAAAATGCCACCTATGCAGACGCGTCCTTAAACTATTTTGTGACGATTTGATACAATCACTAGAATAATCGTCACTAAATAATTCTTGTTATACATTGTAGATGTTACATTTTGAAAGACCGCGCACAAAGTGTATAATATACTATTAGCATGTTTGGTCAAATTTCTCAAATCAGCTTATTTTGAAAAGTGGTTTTTTTTCAAAAAGTGCTTATCAAAAAAATACTTTTGGTGAGAAGTAGTTTGTGTTTGACCAATAAATTTAAAAAGTACTTTTGAGTAGCAATTAGTGTTTGGCCAAGCTTTTGAAAAATGCTTCGCAAAAGTATTTTTCAAATAAGTGCTTTTGAGAGAAACTACTTTTTTTAGCTTCTTAAAAACAGTTTCTGTCCTAAACGCACTTATTTTCTCTCAAAAGCTTGGTCAAACACCTCATTTTTTTTTTTGAAATAAGTGTTTTTTAGAAAAAATAAGCAACTTTTGGCGTCCCAAAAGTTGGCCAAACAGGCTATATATTTTGAAAAAAAAAATACTCCAAAATTTTGAAGAAAAAATAGTCCGAGTTAGTTTGAATTTTTTAAATATCAAATCAGACCAATCATGTTGGGTTTTTTTAATTTGTAAACGAAATCAAGCCAACAAAAGCCGAATTTTTCACCTTGAACTTTTTTAGATTTTTCGATTTTCTCAATTTTTTCAATAAAGTCTTCATACAAAACATATAACTTGTACTTAAAATAATTTATTTAATGCTAGCAACATACAACTATCTAAGATATTTCTTAATTAAGAAAATAACATAAAATGTGAGATGAGTGATAACATTGTACTAAAATATTTAACAAAAAAGACAATGCAACAACAACAACATATTTAATATAATCACATAAAATGGGATCTGGAGAGGGTAGATTGTATGTAGACCTTACCACTATCTCAGAGATAGAGATGTTGTTTTCAATAAATACTCAGCTCAAAGAAAAACAAATCAACCCAATCCAAGAAAAAAAGTAACAACTGCGAAAGTATAACAAAGCATGTTGAACAGTAACTAAAGCAAAATAATACGATAATCACAATAGAAGAAACAACAGATAGTAACAAAACAATTAAAGAAAAGACACTACAACTACTAGCATGAAAGGATTAGTTAGACAACACTCTGAATAACTGCTGACCTACTACCCTAATATGTGTCTTCCACAACTTTCTGTCTAAGGTCATGTCCTTGATAAGTCAAAATTATGTCATGCCATGTCTAATCACCTCTTCTTAATATTTTTTTGTCCTACCTCTACCTCTCCTGAAATCATCCATCGCCAACCTCTCATACCTTTGCACTGGGACGTCCAGCCATCTCCGCTTCACATGTTGGAACCCATCTCAGCTTCGCTTCCCGTATCTTGTTCTTCACCAAAGCCACTCCCATCTTGTCCCAAATATCCTCATTTCTAATCCTATCTCTCCTATTATGCTCACACATCTATTGTAACATTTTTATTTCCGCAACTTTTATCTTTTAAACATGTGAGTTCTTGATCGGTCAACACTTCACTCTATACGACATAAAAGGTCTACCAGCACTTTGTAAAACTTGACTTTAAATTTTTGTGGCACCTTCTTATCGCGCAGAACTTCGGATGCGAGCCTCCATTTCATCCATCCTGCACTAATACGGTGAGTGACATCCACATGAATCTCTCTATTTCCTTGAATAATAGTCCAAAATACTAGAAACTTCCTCTCTTTTAGATGGTATGTGTGTCAATCCTCACTTCCCCCGTCAGCCGCATGTATTGTATAATTGAACTTGCACTTCAAGTATTTTACCTTGGTCCAACTCAACTTAAACCTTTTAGACTTCAGGGTCTGTCTCCAAACCTCTAGCTTAGCATCTACCCTGTCGCGAGTCTCATCAATCTAAAATATGTCATCAATCAGTCTCCACAAAATCTCTCTTGAAACTTTGTTGTACACTACTAAAAATATTGCCAAAATTGAGCGAGAAAAATTGACGGACTTAGTCGGTCCAAAAATTCCGGGAAAAATGATTCAGTTCGTCAATTTTTATTTTTGTACTATTTTTTTAAAAAAACCGACGGAGCGGGCCAATTATCCTTCTGTTTTTGTCGCGTAAAAATGTTCAAAAAATATTTTTTAAAAAAATATTAAAAAAAAAATCAATGTAATCCCTCGATTTTATTTTTTAAAATAAAAATCGAGGGAATTGATTGATTTTTGGAGTGTACAATTATAGTTGAAGAGTATAAATAAAAACGAAGGAAAAATTTCATCAAAGAGCATTTATAGTCAAGTGGTAGAATTATCTAATGTCTCAGTAAATACCTGGGTTCGATTTCGAGTAGCTACATTTTTTAAAAATTTTTATTTAAAAAAACCAGCGGACAAACCTACCTATTCCTCAATTTTAAATTTTGTTATATTAATGTTTAATTTATTGAAACCGGCGGACTGAATCGACTGTCCCTCGATTTTAAACGGCCTTATCCATCGGTTTCACAATTCTGATGAGCCAACTTCTGATGGCTATAAGTGCATCGGTTTGGCGTTGGTTTTACTCAAAAAATCGATTCAGTCCGTCGGTATTAACCCTTATCTTTTGGACAGTTTTTTATAGTAGTAGCCATTTTCTAAGTCGATGAATACCATATGTAAGTTCTTCTTCCTTTTCCTCTACTGCTTCACTAATCTTCTTACGATATGAATAGCTTCTTTAGTCGAGTTTTCCGACATTAATCCTAATTGATTCTTAGAAACAGTCACTCCCCTCCTCACCCTTAGCTCCACCAGTCTTTCTTAAACAATCATAGTGTGGCTTAGCAACTTTATACCCCTACAATTATATAATACAATTTTGAATATCACCCTTATTTTTGCACAACGGAATCATTATACTCCATCTCCATGCTTCGGAAATTTTTGTTGTCTTAAAGACGACATTAAACAATTTAATCATTTACTCCATACCTACTCTGTCTGATCTTTCAAAATTTCACTGGATCTTGTTCGGTCCAGTCACTCTACCTTTATGCATCTTACGAGTAATGCCTTGGACTTCCTCAACACTATCGCCTATAACTTACATTCGCAATATCTTTTTGATTGCTCCAAATCCCCTAGCAAAGTATTGTTATCCTCCTCTTCATTCAAGATCTATGGAAGTATGATTGACACCTATCTCTAATGAGTATCTCCTCCAACTGGTACTTTATCATTCTCATCATGGATGTACTTCACTTGGTCTAGGTCACAAACCCTCCTGATCTCTCTCGTCTTAGCTAGTCTGTGTGGGTCTAATTTTAAATTAACTAATATATGTGGTCAATTATAATAAGCCACTTGGCCTTTTTTTTTTTAATTAAAAACTCTAAGTTTAAGGTATTAGTTTGAGGGGTATTCTTGAGACAAAATAATATGTTGAGAATATTTTTAGACCAATAGATGAATGAAAGATATTTGTGAACTATTTTTCATACGTTAAAGATACGTTTGATCCTTTTTCATATATTTATTTATTGATTCCCTACTTGTAATATATAGGTGAGTTAGAAGTTAATAAGAAACACTTCGAAAATAAAACATATTATTTGCTTATTACTTGTGTGTTTGTAGAGGCAGATTCAGAATTTGAGTTTACGAACTTTAAATTTTAGAGAAAGAAAATTATTGAACTTTAAATAAACTATTTAATATATAAAGTAATAATCTATAATTTTACAAATATTTGTGACTTGTTTAATTCAGATCATATAATTTTTTTTTAAAAAAAATCTTTTTGAACTTTGTGTTTTATTAAAATACATCACTTTGATATGGATCGAGTAATATTTTTTCTTATATATATTCAATTCAAAAAGTTAACGTACTGAATACGTATAAGAAAATTATTTATTTTTTCATTTACACAATGTACGAAAACATTGCTATTGGTAGAATTAGGGAAATGTGATACCCAAAGCAAGATTATCTAGAAAGAAAAATAAAATAAAAATAAATGATAATGAGAAGGATTGTTGGTTGATCAAGAACTTGCACGTCTAAAAAGTAAGAGTAGCAGAAATACGAGGGAGTTGAGATGAATGTGTGGACATATACTAGGAGAGATAGGAGCATGAATAAAGCTATTTGAGACAAGGCGAGAGTGACTTCTGTAGTAGACAAGATGAGGAAGACGAGACTGAGATAATTTAGACATGTGAAGAGAAGATGCACAAATGCATTAATAAGATGTGAGAGTAATTAAATAAGACACGACTCATCTACGATTGACCGAAGATATGACTGTAAATAGGAAGATATTGAATATCAAAATTAGTAAAATAGATTAATAGATAGATATCTATAAAAAAGATTATGGAATACTATAAAGTTTTCATTTATTAATTGGTTTGAGAGAGAATACTATAAATTCTCAAAGTCAACGTACAGACGACACATAAAGAAAAATAATTTTAAGTTTTGTGCATAAATATATTTTTCTTTCGTTTTAATTTATGTGCAATTTTTTTTAAGTTAATTTAATAAATAATAATATATATTTATATTTAATAATAATTTAATTTTAAAAATTTTATTTTATTTTTAATAAAATATTTTATATATAGCCATAATAATATCTATGATTTGTTAAGACCGTAGATTTAAAAAAAAAATTATTCTCTAAGATGGAGGGGTAATATATAATCAAAATTATACAATATCATAACTAAAAAAATTTATACATAATATATGAACTTTATACAGAAAGAAATACACAAATATAAATTAAACAGAATAACAAACTTAAATTATAAATTACATAAAGTAAGTTTTCTCCCACTAAACATAAAGTATAATTTTCTAAAAAAATATGTAACAACGTGCTTCCTTAAAAAGAAATTAGTACTCCATGTGGCAATAATTAATTACTCCAATTTGGATGGAGTTAATTAAAAGAGTAGATCTCAAGAAGGCTTTTAATAATACTAGGTGATTAGTTTTTTTTTTTTAAAAAAAAGGTTTAAGTATTTAAGTTGGAATTGAAAAGAGTGTACATTGAAATTAGTATTATGGATAATTATGATAAAGTGATAAATAATATTTCATCACATTAAATTAAGTCTTAGGAATAGAATCTTCACCCGAAGCAAATTTAAAATTTAAAATTTATAAATTTACTTTTATGTTTTTATCATTGGATCTGTTATAATTTTTAATTTTTATCTAATTTCAAATTAGAAGATTTAATGAGTTTTTACATATACATTCATGCTCAATATCGAAAACATTGAATTCAATTGAATCCAAGATATAATTATCGATCTTGGAAAAATCACAGTTTTCGAGTTTTATATCTAAACTATCAAGTGTTTCATTTTTTCTATCCAAAATATAAAACCTTCATGACTCTAACTAATAACATATTAAAGTCTGCTCAGCTAAGAATTTCAAAGGATTGCGAAATCCGATTTGAAGAGATTCTTAAAAACGAGAATAAAAAGAAATCGATGAAAATTATATACACTATCACGATAAAAAAAAATTACACGATCAAGATAAATTTACTAGTTATAACATATATTCACCCTATTTTCAGAGTTACAACAAGCATAGAAGATAACAAATCAACTAACAAAATAAAAAATAGGTTTATTGTATCGTTTTAAAAGTTGCATGTTATCGAGTTGAAATAAACTCAAAAGATAATATGAATATCTTATTAGGTTTGGATCGAGACCACATGTACAGTCTCAAACTTTATATGAATTTTTAATTTTTCATATTTCCCAAAACCCTAATGTGCATGGTTCTCGGAAGTTTCATGCACGTAATTAGTATATTAAACATAATTAAAATATAAATCAATACATCAATAAACAAATTAATTAAATAACTCTAACACCAACTAGTACTCAATCCTCTTCCTATATAAACCCTAAGGTGTCAAGTCATTTTGCACACCAACACTCTTAGTACTCACAAAGCATTGTAATAATTCCCTACATCTCCTAATTTCTACTAGTATTTTCCATTCCCCACACCCACAAATGGAAAAAATTGCATGCATTGTGGTTTTGTGCATGGCGGTGCTGCTAGCTGCAGCAGCACCCCGTGCACATGCACTAACGTGCACAGAAGTCAATACCTACTTGGCCAGCTGCGAGCCCTACCTTACCAGAAAGGGGCTTTTAGGAGATTGTTGCAATGGCGTTAAGGAATTGAACGCTGCGGCCACCACCACCATTGATCGACAAACAGCATGCACCTGCCTGAAAGCGGATGCTACTACTATCCCCGGAATTGATTGGACTAGAGCCGCCCTTCTCCCTCTCACATGTGATGTCTCTATTCCGTACATTATCAGCGCTGAGTTGGCTTGCTCTACGTACGTACTTCACCTTCTTTCTTTCCCTCTCTTCATCATCTCCTTAATAACATTGTTTGTCAGAATAATATAATATAACATATTATGAAAAATCAATTCCAAATGAAATTTGGTTGTTACAATGAAATGTTATTGTAAAGAATAGTTGATTGTTATAAAGAGACTTGTCTGTACTACCAAAATAAAAAAAGAGGACAATTTATGTCGCTAAACAACAAAACCTTGTTGCTAAACTTCTTTAATAACAAAATTATGTCAAGTAGAACTCTAATATGTCATTGTTCTTTCAATTGGAGTAATATTGCCACTATAACATAAAGATGAAAATGAGGGAAAAAATTTCTCATGTGTTTCATTTTATATCATACTATTTCCTTATTAGTAGTTTGTTTAATTAATTTAATTATAAACTTCATATTTATCCTTAACGATATAAACTTAATTAATCCAATTTTGTGATGCAGGATTCAATAAGAATGATGAATAATCGATCAAATTTACAACCGCACAATTTGGTAGTATGCAATAATGAGGAGAAGAGTAAGAGATGGGATATATCTCTCTTTGATCTTTACGGATTCACTCGTCTTCGAGAATTTACTTTTGAGAAATTCAACTCTTATATTTATCTCCCATGTATTTTGTACTTCTTGTTGTCTTTCTTCTTTTTTTTTTTCTCTGTGTTGTAGTCCTTTTTTGAGCAATAAATAAGCGGTTGTAATAACTACTATTCATTTTTTTTTTAATTTTTTACTCACCATTTTCGTTTGTTTCGAAAATCATTAAATGGATATAAAACATATAAACTAAAATTAAGGGAATTAGGCTCCTTAATTTAAAAATATCAAAGAATTAATGCCACACATGCTATGAAACAAATGTAATAAACAAATTATTAATTAATTTAGTTTGAAAATATCGTGATTTTTTTTAATAAAATTGCCATCACCAAGGCTGTGTTCGGGTGTTATGGGTCTGGCTTGACCCTTTATACCATTCCACAAACTTCAAGTACAGTTGTAGAGGGAGACATAAGCCAATACCTCCAAAAGATGAAGCGCATGGATTGTAGCATACAATTCTCTCAGCAAAAGGTGGAAGAGAGTACTCTTCCATATGACAAAAGAAACACTTTTATATATACTAACTAAAAAAAAAAAATAGATTTGCCATATCTTCTCTTTAGATTAGGGATTTGACATCTATCTAGATGGTATAATCCTTTCACTGCTCTAGGAAGATGATTTGGAGTAGTAGAAGGTACTATGCCCGCTAGAAGATGCTTGCTTGGCCAAAAGGTCTGTTACACCATTAGCTTTTATGTAGCCGTGAATAACTTCAGCATCCATGATCCTCAACAACTGTATAGAATCTAGGATGACTGGATTTAGCATTAGGTTCTTGGTATTTTTGTTTTTGAGCATGTTAGCAACAATAAGAGAATCTAATTCCAATTGGATCTTAGTGTAGCCATTTCTGTTGCACCAATTCAATCCATAGTTCGTTGTTGCTGCCTCTGCTTGATTGTTGCTCTCACGCTGAATAGATATTGAAAAAGCCATGATCAGGTCACCATTTTGATTCCTGATTGTGCCTCCTATGCCTGCATTTCCAGAGTGACATGTCATAACTACCATCTGAATTTACTTTAATCCTATCCATAGGAGGCTTTTTCCAGACAACTTGTCTCCACAAAACTACTGGTCTCAATCTCTCTACGGTTGAGCATATATTGTTCTAGGTTTCTTCAAAACATAGTTTAGGAAAAGCAGTCTTCAACGTGGCTTGGATGTTCCAGAAAATTTGATGCTCCATTTTGGCTTTGTTGAACGATTTAGCCTCTCCATATTTGCAGGATAACCAAGATCTCCAAATTTCTCAACAAATGATGACTGGTAAAACTTGTAGAATAAGCTTGTGAATACTATTTTGAGCCTTCATGTTCCACCAGTTATTGAGAACCCTTCTTATAGGCAAGTTCTGATGAGTGATCCCCAAAGGTCATCTCCTCCATAACAGCTTTGTCACCTCTCCTTCACTAAACGAGTGTCTCATGCTGTCCTGAATAGTGTTCCTGCAACAATAGCAATTAAAGGTGTTAGTACCAGTGTTATTAAAGTTGGAGACTACCTCTTTGAAAGGCAATTTGCCAAGACACAATCTCCATACTAAGAAAGAAAATTTGAATGTAATTTTCGTGATTTTGCTTGATCGTGTTAATTATGTTAACTCTTGAATTTGCGGACTTGAAAACTAATTACTTCTAAAGTGGATCCTATCGCGTATATAGTCTGCAGAACAACGTCTAAGATCCTATGAATGACAAACCTCAGAATCTTTTTTTAGACCACAATGATTCAATTTAAAGAAAGTAAACTAAATTCTATTTGTATAGTTTATGCAAGACTAAAGGAGTACGTCGATCCAACAACTTATGCAAGAACTTTTTCCGTTCTGCTTTTTAGAGTTCTAAATAATAAGAATTATGATATGATAGGAATATTGTCGATCATTACGAGCAATTAGCAAAGTTAGACATTCCATGCCCTCGAAAAGTGTTTTATCATGCAGACTGATTGTTGCCTTCATAGCTAACAAAACTTTATTGACAACTTTACAAGAGTGGGAGAAAGAAATGCGTGAACACTGAATAGTGAAAAAAAAAAAAGGTAAAATTACTCGGGACCTAAGATCCATTCTTTTTCATTGTCTAAATAGGGTTACGTGGAGCTAACTATCGAGACTTTGAACTATTGAGCCAGGAGGGTAAGATGGTCAAGAGGTGGTGATGGAGACATTAGGTGAATAGAAAGGTGACAAAGAACTTGACATGTGATTTTTGAAACTTATTTTCTTGAAAAGTCATTTCTTTTATTTTTAAAAAACTTAATTTTCTAAATAAAACATCTATCACGACAGAATGAAAATTTTTCTTTCACTATGCCTTCTACTAAAAAAACAAATTTTCTGTTATAAATGCATTGTATGCTTGATATTAATACTAAGGCTATACAAACACATGGGAACTAATCACTATGTTACACAGAGATATTAATACACACAAAAAAGAATTGAGCCTTACAGAAAAAAAAATGTGTACCAATATCAGAGCTCTTGAAACCTAAAAGAGAGTGTACCTCAAGAAGATTTAGAACGTATAAAAGATCATTTTACTAAAATCAGATAGGCGAAGGGAAGCTTTTGGAGCAATGGTAAAGTTACCTCTGTGTCATCTATTAAAAGCAGTAACTAATGCTTGCATTAGGTTAGACTGTCTACATCACACCTCTTGGGTTGCGGCCCTTCCCTAGAGGGATGCTTTGTGCACCGAGCTACCCTTTTTACTACAATCAGACAGGCGAAGGAGTGCCTCGGAGCAAATAAAGTTGCCTTTGTGTGACGTATTGCAAGCAGCGAGTAATGCTTGCATTAGGTTACACAGGGACGTAGACAGCGTTTTTGGTCAGCAGTTTCACCTTTTAAAATAAAAAACAATAAAAACGTATTGGAAGCAGAGTAATGCTTGCATTAGGTTAGGCAGTGGCGTAAGGGGGGTTTTTGGCCAGCAGTGTCACCTTTTAAAATAAGAAACAATAATAAAAGAAGTTATGGAGATTAGAACTCAACATCCTCAACCAAGAATTTGAAATTCCTAACCAATTGAGCTACATAGCCATTTGTGTCTAGAAATGTCACTTTACACAATATGTTCTCTATGTTTGCTTTTATCTTTTAATCATACATATATATGTAGTAAAAATTTAGACGAAGCACTGTCACGTGACACCCCTGACACCCCTTAGACCTTAATAAATCCTCCACTGAGGTTAGACTTTCTACGCCCCTTTTTCAATAGGATGCTTTGTGCACCGAATTACCCTTAACTAAAATAGACAGGCAAAGGGTAATTGTAGTAATGGGTTGATATGTGCTTATCATCGGAGAGAGCAAGCACGCTGCTGCATAGATAAACCGCAATCTTTATTTTTTATTCTCTAAGACGGAGCGAGTAGTATATTATATAACATTATATAATATTATATTTATAAAAAAATATTATATATAATATATAAATTTTATATAAAAATAAATACATAATATAAGTTAAATCAGATAACATATTTAAAATATAAGTTACGTAGCGTAAATATTTTATCTCAGAAAACGTAGAGAGTAATTTTCTAAAAAAATAAATACCAACTTGTTTCCTTAAAGAAGGACTTCATGTGGCAATAATTAATTATTCCGATTTGCATGGAGTTAATTAAAAGAGTAGATCTAAGAAGGCTCTTAACAATATCCAAGGTGATTAGTTTTTTCTTTAAGTTGGAATTAAAAAGAGTATACGTAGAAGCTAGTATTATATGATCGTGATGAAGTGATAAATAATGTTTTTATCGCATTAAATTAAGTCTTAGGAATGAAATCTCCTCCTAAAGCAAATCTAAAATTTAAATGTTATAAATTTACTTTTATGTTTTTATTACTGAATCTATTACAATTTTGAATTTTTATCTAATATTTGTTAAATTTTTAATGAATTCTTACATATATCTTTGTAATATCAAAAACATCAAATTCAACTAAATTCAAACCTAATTATCGATCTTTTGTATTCAAAAGTTTCATCAAAGCACTATATATATGTTCAATTATTATTATTATCAATCTTTGATAAATATTTTTCCAACACCAATCAAACACTAGAAATAAAAATAATAAATTTTTTAATGATGTAATGTATTTTTCGAAGACACTTTTTAAAGTGACTTGTTGTACCATAAAGGAGGGGATTGTCAATCCCAAAATGGAAGCACCTTCCCTTTGCCGACAAAATTAAACACTTAGATTTAAAAAAAAAAATGTAGTTATTTTTTTGTGTTTGTATTTTATATATTTTGACGGACTAAAAAGAAAAATATTGTCGAGAACAAAAAGAGTGACTAATAGAGTTAAAAAAAAAACATATTTGAAGTATCACAGTTTTTTATGTTTTTTATTTGATTTATCAGGTGTTCACTTTTTCTGCTTGAACTATCACCACCTATTTATCAAAACACATATTAACTATATCAGTTGTTCTCTTTTTCCTATCTGAAATATCACTATCGTTCAAAAGAGAAAAGAGAACAACTGATAGTTGAGGTGTGTTTCAATAAATATTTGACAATAATTCAAATAAATAAACTCATACATCTGATAGTTCAGATATGAAACCTTCACAACTCTAACTAATAACATATTAAAATCTGTTCAGATCAGAATTTCAAAGGATTGCGAAATCCCAAAACGTAACCCTAACGTGCATGGTTCTTGGAAGTTTCATGCACGTAATTAGTATATTAAACATAATTAAAATATAAATCAATACATCAATAAACAAATTAATTAAATAACCCTAACACCAACTAGTACTCAATCCTCTTCCTATATAAACCCTAAGTTGTCAAACCATTTTGCACACCAACACTCTTAAATACTCACAAAGCATTGTAATAATTCCCTACATCTCCTAATTTCTACTAGTATTTTTCATTCCCCACACCCACAAATGGAAAAAATTGCATGTATTGTGGTTTTGTGCATGGCGGTGCTGCTAGCTGCAGCAGCACCCCATGCACATGCACTAACGTGCACAGAAGTCAATGCCTACATGGGCAGTTGCGAGCCCTACCTTACCAATACGGGGCTTTTAGGAGATTGTTGCAGTGGCGTTAAGGACTTGAACGTTAAGGCCACCACCACCATTGATCGACAAACAGCATGCACTTGTCTGAAAGCAGATGCTGCTACTCTCCCCGGATTTGATTGGACCAAAGCCGCCCTTCTCCCTCTCACATGTGATGTCTCTATTCCGTACATTATCAGTGCAGCGTTGGACTGCTCCACGTACGTACTTCACCTTCTTTCTTTCCCTCTCTTCATAATTTCCTCAGCCGTATACAGTCAAACCTCATTGCAATAACATTATGTGTCAAAATTTATTTTTTTTAACTGATATAGCGAAATAATATTAATTATATAAAGAGAGAGAGAACAGATAATATAACATATCATGAAAAAATCAGTTCAAAAGAAAAACTTGATTATTAATAGAAAGAGTTGTATGTACTACCAAAAAAAATGAAACGGACAACTTTTGTTGCTAAACAACAAAATCGTATTACTGAACTTCTTTAATAAACAAAATTATGTTAAGTAGAACTTTAATATGGCATTGTGCTTTCAATTGGAGTAATATCGCCACTTTAACATAAAGATGGAAATGTGAAGAAAAAAAAATTGCTTATGTGTTTCATTTTATATCATACTATTTCCTTATTAGTAGTTCATTTAATTTAACTAAAAACTTCATATTTTATCCTCAACGATATGAACTAGTCTGATTTTGTGATGCAGGATCCAATAAGGATGATGAATAATCGATCAAATTTACAACCGCACAATTTAGTAGTGTGCAATAATGAGGAGAAGAGTAAGAGATGGGATATATCATCCTTTGATTGAATTCGACCACTTTCGAGAATTAAGATTTACAACTTATTCTCCGTTCAACGAATTTCTTTCAAGGAGTTCAACTCTCATATTCATCTCCTATGTATTTTGTACTTTTTGTTGTCTCTTTCTCTTTGTGTTGTGTCCTTTTTTTGAGCAATAAATAAGCGGTTGTATTAAATTTTTCACTCACCATTTTCGTTTGTTTCAAGATTTATCAAATAGACATAAAACATATAAATTAAAATTAAGGGAATTAATTAGGCTCCTTAATTTAAAAGTATCAAAGTATTGATACATGCTATCAAACAAATGTAATAAACAAATTATTAATTACCTATTATCAAACCGAACTTTGAAAGTTCGATATCTAATATCTACTTTTAATTATCAAGATAGAACTTTAGAAATACCAAACACTAACCCCTAACGAATTTTACCATATATATGGATAGCACTAACAAATAATTTGGATGTATTGATTGACTTCTACTAACAAATTCATAATGTTAGGGCTTGAGACTGAAAAATCCTAACCTCAATACGTGATTTTTCTAAAAGCTTATAACACGTCAAATGTTGGACAAATGTTCTATTATTAATGCACTGTACAATGACTGGACATTGTATTAGATTGGAGAGCCCGAAAGAAAATCTAAATAGTTGTGCAAGGAGACGTATGATACTTTATACGCGAAACTCACGAAAATCTTAGTGCTCAAGCATCCAATCAATCTAAACAAGGATCAACAAGAAAAATAAAATAAATAAAATAAAAAAGGACATTATTGATTTATTTCTACTCATGAATCATACTCAAGCTTTCACATAATAAATAGAAATAAATGTTAAACATAAGATATGAGAGGAAATCACTTTACAAGGCTGTACAAACACATGACTATGTTACATATAGATATATTAATAAGAAGAAGCTAAACCTTCTATACAACACTAATATAAATATACACAAAAAGAATGGAACCTTAGAGAAAACACACACAGTATTACTTGGAACTGTACAATGTGTACCAATATCAGAGCTCTTGAAAGTATCGTATCGTGGTTTTTTCTCGTGTAGGTTTACATTAATCTTTCACAATCATGATCTCCTAGCAGATTCTGGCTCATGGCCCCTATGCGATGAATCAGCTCGATCAAGTCGAATGTCCTTCCATGAGCTTGCGTTTGATGACTTGAGCAACAAGCCGAGGGCAGAAGAACAAGTTGCTCTAACAATTGCATCCGTTGAACGACTCATTTTGCCAACTAGCATCCCGAAAACCTAAAAGAAAGCGGATCTCAAGAAGATTTAGAACATGTAAAAGATCATTTTACTAAAATCAGACAGGCGAAGGGGAGCCTTAGAGCAAATAAAGTTGCCTTCGTGTGATATATTGGAATCAGTCACTAATGAAGGTAGGGGCGGCCCTTTCCCAGAGGGAGCTTTGTGCACCGGGCTATCCCTTTTACTAAAATCAGACAGGCAAAGGGTGTTCGGGAAAGACCTGATTGTAGTAATGGGATGATACGTGCTTATCATCAGAGAGAGCAAGCATGCTGCTGCATAAATAAACTGCATTCGCCTGGACAACTGGCCAAGGAGCATCAAATGCCTGTACACCAGAAAGTTTTACCAAGTTGTTTTCAGAATGTAGAAGAGTCTATAGAAAGAACTTCATCTCACAGATTTTTCATCTAAAAGACGCTATAAAATGCATTTCGTCTCACAGTTCTCAGCTATACCATAAATAGTTAAGAGGGAACTAAAAGCAAAGAATGCCTAAGTTGCTCGTACTCCGGTGCAGGTGTCTGATACGGCTGCTGATCCAGAGATCGGATCTTTCATGATCTAAATTTTAAGATTTTTAAGATTCAGGGGTAACAGATACAGGCACGGAGATTTGGCTAAAATAATTCAAATATCAAAAAATAGAGTTCTATATCTAAATTATGAGACACTATGTGGAAAACTTACAAGGTTTTATGAGGAAAAAATATTGATCAAGAGGAGAATTCC
This sequence comes from Datura wrightii, assembly GCA_035772735.1. Lineage (NCBI taxonomy): Eukaryota > Viridiplantae > Streptophyta > Magnoliopsida > Solanales > Solanaceae > Datura > Datura wrightii. Next base: position 198,535,210 of record JASDFA010000018.1, on the reverse strand, counting down.
AGAAAATGATACAAGGAAAAGGATGGACATAAGAAATTTCTATACAAGGTACTCCATTTTCTTCAATTTCACCTTAGCTTTTGTTTTGATTATAAAAATCATTGTATCTATCCGAATTTATCCGTTGATATTGGTCAAACTACCCAAAATCGATTGACCAAATCCAGTACGACTCCCACACCCATGTCATGTCAACACGGGTGCGAGACCGAAAGTGAAGAGTCCGAGCAACTTAGATTAGAACACTACACCACCATTCCTTTACTTTAAAGGCGTGAATGCGTAGATCAAGGAAGAAGGGTGGGGTAGCACCCATTAATTGAGCGCCTTACAGCCCTGTCAAGAAAGCTAGAAATCTCGATACAGCATGTCCCCCAAAGAGTTCCCGGTCGAACATTGATTTTCTCGTGGACAAGCCTACTGTGAATGTATGTCTACTACTACGTTCTGAAGATCAGAAATTCAAGCAAAAAATCCATAACATCTTGGAAGATTTACAAGGAGATCAAGACGTCGACTATATCGTCTTTCCTTCATCTCACAGTTCTCACTTGGAAGAAGCTAAAGAATACACTGCATCTCATAGTTTTCAGATATACCAGTCCCACGGTACTCACCTCGAGATTTTACACCAGTGTATCAATTTAATTTTTTTCAACAAATGTATCAATTTGAATCCTATTACCAGCCATATAACTAACCATACTAGAATCAAAATAAAACTGCAGCATCTACATATGCATCTCGAGATTCATCTTCATTCATCTGAAGTAGGAGCAACTTGAAAATTTTATAAAATCAAATCTTGACAGCTATTTTAGTATGAATGTGACTTTACGAAACCCACCAGCCTCTTAGGACGGGAAACTGCATTTACCTTTGAAGAGTAGGAAATTTACAACTTCTTCTTGTACCAATTTCATCATAGTGCTGAACAATCGCATTTTAACACAGAGACAAGTATATCTTCAATATTTTTTCTATTAATGCAAGATTAGAAAAAGAACATGCACCTGTATTATTGATGACATGTATGTATCAACTCGAGCAGCAAGATTTTGAGTTAGTTGCCTTGCAAGTTCTCGAAGAAAGTCTTCATAATCGCTTCTAAAAAATTGAAGGGAACTTAATATCATTTCTCATGAATAACCATTAAGGACTATTCAAATCAATGGGTACATACCGATGGTCCGAACTAAACCAATGACTGTTGAAAACAGCAGTTATTCCATCAATTTCCATCAAGGGAGCAATGCATTTCAAAGTGTTCTGGCATGTTGAAAAGTTAACTCAGTTCACATCTTGAACAACATAAAGAATAAAATCTGGCAGGTTAAACTTACTCGGCAAGCTTGTCTCACACTAAGATCATCCTCGTGAAGATGTAAAACCATCCGTGGGAAAGCAGCATGAGCCTGACGAGTAAAAAAGTGAAGATCATTTCTTGATAAAGTTCAATACAAGGAAGAAACAGATTAGATAATTGATTATCCAAATCGCGAAGCAAGGATTTAAAGATATTTTTATTCTGCTTACCTCTAACAGAAATGGAAACTAAATAAATCATATCTTATTCAAAATCCATATGTGACCATGAACATGTGAGATAGAAAGGGTATATCTTCTTTTTCAACCGAGCAAGTAAAGTTTGATGATAAGTAGAAGAAAAATCTGAGCTCTTTCAAATATACAGTGAACCAATCAAGAAATGGGGACTGTAAAACAAAATATTTTCACTGCCAACAGAGGCCTTAGGGGGAATTAACAGACCCACATTAACAGCAAAGATTAGTCTAGATTATGCTCCTCTTTCAGAGATCTCAACCTAAGGCATTAGATTGAAGGTTTTAAAAAGTCAACAAGATCCAGCAAAATAAATAAACACATCCAGGAATTTCATGATTCAGTAAATATACATTATTGTCAATCAGATAAATATTGATCCTTTAATGAAGAAGAAACAGTTGAATATGAAACGTCCTTTACATGCACTCATCCGAATATGATAAAGCCAACACGACCAAAATATCATGGTTTGAGACCATTCTTGACTTGTGATGTTGTATATGATGCAATCAAAATTGATGAATTTAAAAGAATATCTAAAACTATGTGCCAAGGAGAAAAAGATATCAAATCAAATTTAGGTGGCAACAAATGGTTTAATGAGAGATAAGATACCTGCTCAAGAAATGACTCTCGTTGAGGCCCAGTTCCATAGGTGCTCAGTGCTCCAAATGCAGCATAAGCATTGGCTCGTATCTTCTCATTCATGCACGCCTTTTATGGGCAAGCAAATAATGTTATACGCTATTGGCCATCTCAACATGCACTTGCTAATATTTCTAGTAATCCACAGTTCAGAAGATAATGATATAACAGTGTGCTTCTTTCCTAAGAGATAAATCGCACATTGATGTGCACTAATTTTCAGAGACAAAATATAAAACCTACCATTAAATTCTTGCAAAATTAGATTACTTATGCTCTTATAGAACTCAGACCACAATTGTGGCAACAACAGCACAGTACAATATATGGGTGTCATTCATATATTTAAATACTTGCACATACACTTAACAAGGGATATAAGATAAAATTAAAGTAAAACTTGTATCAAGAGACGTGTCTTGAAGGCTGACAAATAATGCAAATTATTATGCCAAGGCAAAAGACATCATCCTAGGATGTCCAAACAGAGTTGTGTTAAGACACTGTCATGATAACAAAAGTCTTTTTACACAATGCAACCTTCTTATCAGCTCTAAATAAATAATTTAGAACGTGATACAATCGGATTATTAACAAATTTGAAGCTATTATGGCACCAGAAAGTCCAAAGTTGAAGAAAGTTGCAGTTGGATAGTCAATCAACTTACTTGGAGATTTCGAAGCCGTATAGAAAGGTTCAGGAGAACAGGTTCCACAGAATCCCTGGATGAGGACTCAAGAACCTGCATTGTAGATTGTCAGCAGAAAATATTCATGTGAAGGAAAAATAAAAGAGGCTAATGAAGACCGAGTAAGCTTTACCATAAGCAAACATGAGACTGCAGTTAATTGAACCGACTCATCTGAGTCATCAAGCAAAGCTAATATCACCCCTAGGATTTGAGTAGTATACTGGAGAACGTGAATAGACGGCATCTGCAAGACCAGAAGGCAGAATGAGCCTCAACCCAAGAAAAGAGAAAGAATAAGGTGCTTGAGCAATGATTACGGCGGCGTTCACAACTTCACTGATGTCTTAAAAATTTTCCATTCTTTCGGAGAAGAAATTAATATGCACCAGCCACAAAGGAAAGGAAAACAGAGGGAGGAAATTTTTAACTAAAGCAGTACTTCCGAAATGATGCCATGATATTATTTAACCAATGAAATCAAACTGAACTAGACTGACTCCTAATGATAAAACCAGAAAACAAAAACATCCAGAAAATTCCTCGTGTAAACATTCCTCCTCCTTTGACCTGGAGAAAAGAAAAAGAAAAAAGAATACTCTATGACCAGGAATACCTGGACAAGCCCTCTTAGACAAAGGCGCCTAACAGTAGGAGAATCATCTGATACATGCCGGCAAAGTGCTTGCACCATCTGTTCTAATAGGGGACCAAAGCCATCGCTGCAGAAATTTGCATCCACCAATCTTAGGAAGCTTAAGAAAAGAATAGGACTTAAGACCATCAAACAAAAAATCACTATGAATAATAAATATCAGTTAACACTTTTGAAGGCTGTAAGCTTACAAAGCTTTTGAGTTGTTTTTTCCCAGCACCAGCTAGGTGCCTTCATCGTAGTTCAGTGTGATTCATTAACTAAGTAGGGAAATGTATACAAGTTCCTCAAACCCAACTAGTAAGCTCAGATGTGCCCAGCACATTTCATAACTTTGTTAAATTTCAAATTCGATGTCAACATCACCAAATAATACGAGAGCAGGTCAGAAGTTTCACATACCTGTGGCGCAAGAACTCTGACAAAGCCGCAGCAGCTGATTCCCGTTGAAATCTTAAAGATCGATCCAGCGCTTTGCTTAGTATCAAACATATGGATGTAACCTGAGAAAATATTCCTATTGAAATTTGCAAACTTCCCACACTAATTTAATCGAGGAACTAAATATCTACATGCACACTTGGCGGAAAAAGGAATTGGGCAGAAGAATTAAAAAAAGAAAGGTTAGACAAATATTGATACATGGGTGTTTTGTCATTTTAGCAAGTTCTTTTTCTTTCTGGAAGTATCATTTCAGCAAGTTCTCTTAGTTCAGAATAAAGTTAGTCCTTCTACATTCTACTCTAGTCCATAATCTTGATAAAGGTATGTGCAGAGGGAGACAGAAAGATAGAAAATAGCAAATAATGGAATAATGAAGCAAAAGGCGTGTTTGTACAGGATCATCCCACCTCTTTTGGTCTTTTTATGGAAATACAGCCAGCCAGATCTCTTATAAGGTTGATCCACTTCTCATTTTCATTTTGCTCTCCATCTCGTGCAAGAATCTGATCATAGGAGAGAATCCTTATCATCTAAACCATATTTAAAAAGGTCAATTATTTAAGAAGATCTTCGGGAAGCTAGTCCGGAAAATCTTCACCTTTCCCATTTCCAGATCACCAACACATTCACAGAATGCTTGAAATGCAGCCAGTAGTGCCCTAGGGATGGTAGAAAATCGGTGAGGTAACCGTAAATAGTTGCATCAAATAGCATGCTTTATAGAATCTTTCGATAACCAAGTATAAAAAGTGAGTTCTCTGGCACATTACCGCAGTGGTTCTAGTTCACCCGTACTAGCTAAGCCATGACAGCTGCCCAGTTGAAGCGTTAATGTTGCAAGAACAGAAGCATAACTTTGTTCAACTGCTTTTTTACCAACTTTACCACCACCCCTGATGAATTGGGAAGAATTGATAGGGCAACAAATCAACAAGAAAGAAAAGGGAAAAGACAATGCAATTGGAAACAATACCTGAAAAAAGCAGTAAGAGAAAAGACATTGCAATTGGAAACAATACCTGAAAAAAGCAGTAAGAGCAACAATAGCTGCTCTTGCAATATTATCTTCTAAAATACTGTCAACTGCATGGCCAGAATTTTCTTCTTGACCCAGATCCCCCCCAAGAGTAGGCATCTGATTGATGACAGACATAACATGATCCAGAAACATGTATGAAAGTACTGAATGCTGTGAGAATACCTATTCAAGACAAGTAGAAATTTGGGATTAATGGCCAGTCAACCCAGATAAATGAAACTACAACATCAATGAAGACGACAAATAAGTTGGTTAATATAGCATATAATAAGTTCATTTTTTAATAAGGAGCATATAATAAAGTTTCTTGTAAAGCATGATGTTAAAATTTTAGATTTTAGGCTGCATGAGCAAAACCAAGATGACTTTGTTGTCCTCTATTCTAGTATCCCTTCTTTTTGTCATGGGCTCATGGCTCAGGTTCTTGTCATTAGTGTTACCAACAAAAGGTTCGACACCATTGAGGATCTCAGATTTCCCCAATGACATATAAGCTATGAAGAGAAGAATTTTGAAGCAACATAAGCTAGGAAGAGTACATCTTAAAACACCATAAAAAAATACATTTCTGAAAAGGTGAGAGTTCCAACATGTGGAGTTCCATCCAAAAGTATTTCACCTCAGTTAACACTTCAAATGTTCTATCATATCTTAGCCTTTTAGGTACCAACATTTATAACCAGATAAAAGAGAGGAGAAGGGACACACAAGAACATATTGATTAATTTTGACCCTCGTTCACAACCTTTAGCGGTTGGAATTCCTGAGGAGTAGCTATGTAAATTATACCCTTCCATAATAATCTAACCATAAACTACCATTAAAAATGGTGATGATCATACATTTGGCTAAAGTAACCTAAAATCTTTTAATAATTGTAAAACAACATAAGCTTTGCTAAGTGAAATAAGGTAGCAACATAAGATGTTATACTTATTTATCTCACATTCGCAGTTCAATAAAGCGCTTCTGTCTAATGTCTCACCAGATTAAACATGAGGTTCTTAATCTAGATTTTGGGTAGGCTCACTGAGTGAACTAACTTCATCAAGCCATGTAAGATCTTTAGCACCTTTTAAAATCTCAGAAAATCGGATTATTTCCCAGTTTTTGTACTGAATTTTCAAAAACTGGTCATCTATTTGTCAATGACAAAAACCAGTTCAAGGACTATCTGAATGTCAATTCTACCAGCTCCTGCGGGAATTGTTACAGTCAATCAACAAGTGCCTCAATCCCAAACCAGTTCCCGGGATATGCTAAAGGAGGGAAATTGATCCTCCATTTATTCATGAGAACCAACTTAAAACCAGCCTCAGTACCTGATTCAATGAATTGCAGTTTTCTTAATCATCAATATGCTTTTATTTTTCAAGCACATAAAATTGATGTATGAATAGACAACATCTTTCATATTTTTATGTGGCTGTATTGTAACGAGTCTTCCATAATCAGTTTTAGATTACTTCTATTTGTTTAGTATTTCCTCCCTTTTTCATGCCCTTTACCTATCATTCCTCCAATTTGCTACCAGTTCCATTTCTTGATTATTGATGCTTCAACTATTTTCCATGTTGCATTGTTGGTTAATTATACAACACAACAAGGCAGATCTGAAGAACAATAAACATGCCAGCAGACAACAGATTAAGATACTCACATGGAAGGCATCCTGTATTGGCCACCCACCCCGTAATCTAGATATATCTTTTGTGGCTATGTCCCTTCTTGCAGCAGCTAAAACTTCATTGAAAACAATTCTTGCACTTGTGTTCTCCGCAAGGGAACATATCTTCTCACAGTTAAAGAAAATATTGATGACAATCAACACACTATAACACTACAAGAGGCAATCGCAGAGTCCTCCTTATAGCGCAGTGGTTTATAAGGGAACAGGAAAACATTGTTAATCTAGCCATAGTGTGTAAACAACTAACATATTTGCTGCATTGATTAGAAGTAAATTGCAGTAAAGATACAGCACCAAGAGCTTCCTGACGTAAATACTTCTCCATAACATGAATTACTGCTGACAGCAATGATTGTGTTGTTCTGTTAGCATTAAAAAATAAAACAAAATTAAACAGAAATCTTGTCAATCCTTGGAAGAAAAGTTGAATAACAACTTTCTTCCATATCAACGTTAGTTTGAGATTGCTTTGGCAGAGCATACCTTGCAATATCTGTCTCATTCAGCTCATTACCTCTCTTCATAACAAACTCGTTAACTGCTTGGATTGTACCTTCTGCAGATTGCTTGATCTTGTCACATATAGCACCTGAGCAACCATGCAGAGCTGCAGCAAGCTGCACATATTGGAATAACATGAGGCTGCAGAGAATGAGTAACTGGTCAGCATATTATAAAAAGCTAAATGATACCTCATCCTTTGTCAGCAAGATGCAAACAGATGAAACAACCCTGTTAAACACCTCTGATGGATCAATTGACGCATCCTGAAAATATGAACCCATGTTCAGAAGAAAAAAGGTATAGACACTGAAGATGCAGATAGAGGTAGAAATACTAAGGTATCACAATGATCTCTCCTTCAATAGCTTTCCTTTTTTGACAATGTCCTTTTACTATTCTTTCAGCAAGCAAAGATTTCCAAAGAAAAGAAAGGGAAAAAAGGAAGCATTCAGGAAAGCTCACACTTCGTAGGATAGATATAACATCTTCAAGGGAAGACAAAGCACTATAGGATGACTCAATGTCATTGCTGGAACTAGAGTTTACAGGCCTTGGAAGTGATAGAGATATACTGAAATATAGATGAAGGATCTGCCAGGAGAAAACCATCAAAATCTATTAGATGCAAAGAAAAAAGAAGGGGAAAAAGATTCTGCATGCCAATCACATAAGGCAACTTAAATTCATCAGAATGTATTGAAGCTTGCCTGAACAGAAACTTTTCGAACTTCAGAATTTGTATCTACACATCGCGGAAGATACATCATTGTGCGATCTCCCAAGCGCAACGCATCACGGCTTGGTAAAGCAAATGCAGCTGGTATCAAGGAAAAAGTATCAGGTCAGTACAAAAAAACTAGTATGAAATCTATGCAAAATCAAAGGCACTTACAAGGCAAATTAGATAAGGTGTGATGCAGAGCACGGTCAGTTTTCTCTCTGTGAGTGCAAGTTCCTCGACAGCCCAGTGCGCAGTATCCACTGATACAGATCATCCGAAACTTGAAAAGTAGCTCATGGGCTGCAAGACACCCTCTTTTCCTCTGGTAGTCCAATGAAGAGGAAACATATTGATCAACCTTTCTCAATATGTGCAATAATTGCTCTGCTCGACTTCTTCCATCCTCTCCGCTAATTATGAGAAAAGCAACAGAATTATCACTTAAGAAAAGAAAACAATCATAAGACATGGCCTATGGCTTACTTGACTGCAATCAATGCATACATTTATGATGATTAAGTACATTGTGCCTAGCCAAACGGAATCTTAGGCTCACAAAGTACTGTTGCCAAGTATATATATCGAGGATATGTGTGCATAGTGCCCATATGCATATTCTCGTCTCTGGCAGACAATGAAATAGATTTATATACATTGTGCCTGGTTCATTTTTTTGTGCTTTAGAAATAAATCCCGTAATTTTTAAATTTGTTAATGCATTGGCTAAATTAGACTTTAAAGTCATTTTATAACTTGGTAATGTTACGTAGAAGAGCACTTTCTTGGGGCTCTGTAGCTAGTTTTGTTAATTGAATATGAAACATAAATGAGTCTGATTGGCTTGAATTACAGTTAAGAGATTGTCTCCAAAAGTAATACGTTGCTGCTACACACTAAGAATATATCTTGCGTCAACATATAAAATAGAGATGAGTTAACCAGAGAGGGAAATACCTTGTAATAAGTATTGTACATAGAAGAGTAATCAGGTTGCCAATAAGGGGGTCAATAACATCAGCAGGCTCATTCGGCAAACCAAAAAATCCAATAGTGGCCTGTCAAGTGAAAAAAAGGGTGAGGACAGACAAATCAAGGCCACCTCACTGATGAAGAAGCTCGACAGTATCACCTTCATAACAAGGTTTCTTGTTTCAGTAGTCAATTTTGGCTCTACAGAAACCAGAGTAGTGCAGGCACTTAAAGCAAGCGACTGCATTCCAAAAACAAGAGGAAAATAGAGTAATTTAGAACATAAAAATGGTGTAATCCTGATGAAGATAAGTGAAATGTCATTGAGCAGAGAAATCATTGGCAATACACAAACCTGAGTGCGCAGATGCTCAATGTTGGATTCAGAAAATCCATCTTCCTCATCTCTGCCCATTAATGTTAATATATAGTCAAGTAACATGTCTCTTCTTTTCAGCGGGAATGATATACCACTTTCAGCTGCATTTATAACTGCCTGACCTAAAGCACAATGATACACACATAAAACCCCTGTAATTTAATCAACAGCACCCTCATTTTTTACTTGCATCAAATATGTGAAAATGATAGTAGTCACGATGGTAATACCAGCAACAACTACGTTTTCTAATCTCAAACTAGCCAGGAGTTAGATATTATCACCCTGTAGATCAAATTATGAAAACACATGATACGCGAACTGACAGAATCAGCAAAGCAATGTGAAATGCTAAAGAATCATGGAGATTAGGGAAAAATGCCAGTACACCATCATTTCACCTTCTTGAATAAGATTTCACAATCTTTACTGGCAAAAGAAGGGAAGTTCTCAGATATTATAGATGTGACAGACCCTCTACAACAACCATGCCTCGGTCTCAAACAAGTTGGCACTGGTCACTGGCCTAGTTTCTCCATTTAAATTCATCTCAGGCCAGCGTTATACAAAAAAATATAAATTAGAAGTAATAAAAGTTCTTATTGGCAAAAAATCTTAGATAGGGTTAAAAGACCTCCTAGAAAGCATAAGAGCTAATATAGTACTAACATTGTAAAGAAATGGATCTTGGGCCTAACTCAACCCCAAAAAGTAGCTTATGAGAGGAGGATTGCCCAAGTCCATGTAAGGAGACCATCCATCTCATTAACCGCCGATGTGAGACTTTTTTCATTTTTCAACAAACGTGAATATACCCAACTAACTGGTATCGCCTAAATTTAGAACTTCTTTTGATTATTAAATCTATAGTTTACAACTTCTTGTTCTGTAAAACTAAAAATATTAGGTGAAGAAGTTGAAATCTATGATAACAGAACTGAAAACATAGTTCCAATATTGTAACTGTCAACACTTGACACAAAATTTATTTTAATATAATATCCGACGTTATCAAACTTTTGGCTAAGGCGACCAGTATTTTTGTCGTTGGTCCAAGTTTTATAACCACATGCATTGAACGCAAGCTAGTATATCTAAGAAACTCAAAAGCTGCTGATATGGAAACACATTTCATTACCGGGGTAAATTACTATCTATACAAACCTAATAAATCAATCGCTGTGATGACAGCCTGCTTTGCTGTAGGATGGCGTACATGAAGAAGTCGTGACAGCATATTGGTCCCCTGTAAGTAATACAGCAGCCATATAGTTCAAACAATTATGTTCCAGCAGCTGATTCTACAATGCGCTAAATAGTGAACTTCAATAAAATTAATTATTCTATCCAAAAATAAATGAACTTAAGAAAACACTGGCACCTACTGACAAGAATAATGCTTTGTAATCCACAGAACCTAAAAGAAAATTCATTTTCTGATAAAGGATGAAAGTAGGACTTCGAGTAACGACTATATTACATACCACTAGTGCATCTATTCTGGCTTCAATAACAGTTGAGGGAGCATATTTTGCAGCATATCCATACATTAGCGCCAGCGCAGCATGGATATCATCAGATTCTTCCATTTTAGCTTTATCAGAGAAAAATGATAAAAATCTGCAACAGCCAAAAATCTTCTCATATTCTAGATATGATACCGAGAAAATAAGAAATGTAGCACACAGTTGCCACAAACTCTTTTCTGTCAAAGTGACTGTTACTATCTATTACTACCAAATTGTCACTAAATGAGTCATTTCTTTGTAAGACTATTGCATGACACAGCAGGACCTGTTCCAACTTTGATTTAGATGGACATGTCAGTTCATTTATTTTGATTTCATAGTTATTGGTAACATCTTGAACCGTTAAACTCGAAGCATCTGGCAGACATCATGAACCAGCTTCTACTAAGAATAGGTAGATCAGTATTAGGAGGAATAAAGTGTTTAGTGATCCTACGTTTGCAAGGAAAATTTTGTTTTATAGCATGTGAGATAAAAGCATACATAGAACAATCAAATAAGCATAACAGCATAGAATGAATCAATAAACAATTACCATATTTAACAATGTTTTAGTTGAAGTTATTAATTATATTTGTATCATCAGTGGCTTTGCTAATTGGACTGAGACAACTCATAATTAAGTCCCATAAGATCAGTAACAATTTCCAATTCACAAACTATACCCACACAGTTAAGAGAACTCCAAATGATAAAGGTCATGAAATTCCAGCCTTCAAGAAGATGAATTTAGTTACCAAGTCTAGTACTACTTGTTAACCGGGAATTTCCCCAACACAATTAATAAAATAATTGCTTCATCAGAATTACTAAGTCTAAAGAAGCTTCAGATGACAAGAGGATGCAGGAAACTAAATTCATTCCTAAGCTCAGGCATCACCTTTGGAAGATACTTTGCCCAACATTGTCCAAGATGTCTTTCAGCTTATCCAGAACTGTGTCTAGGTGTGATGCAGCCACCTAAGCAACATTGATTCAGCATACTGTAAGCAAGATAACTCCAAAGACTCAAAGTCTCTTAGAATTATATTTCTAACAAATTTGCAAACTCGGAAAATCAACAGTCCAATTCAAATTAATTACCAATCCCATGGCTTTTGCTAAGCCAAGTCTATTTGTTGGAATAGTAATATTGGCTTGTTTATACATCAGATCAATCTTAGCGCGAACATAAGCTCTGGTATGAACCTTCTGCAGCAAAATTCCAAGACATCTGACAAGAAATGACGAGGTTTTAAGAAAATCCTTCTTGTGTTACAAAAGGTCGGACATTTCTGGTTAAGCATCAAACGACTTAATTCTGTTCAATTGCAGATACAGGATCTAATCATTGTGACAATTGCACTTAAACAATAACTTAACAGTGGAAAGAGAGGAAGTTTAACTTGCACATCTTAATGGTTGTGTTGTGAAAAGAGCAATCTGTGGTACCTCAAACATAAAACTGATAATTTATCTTCTAGAGATGCTTCTTTTTTTCTTCTCCAGCGAGGCTCAAATAGTTTCATGGGCTCAAAATTAGAAGTCTGAGCAATGACAAGGGACCTTTTTAATAGGATAAGAAATTTAGCAAAGAGTAGGGAGCTTCTGGAAGCTGAGCCTAAGAAATATGAGGAAGAAATGTTGGATGAGCACGCAATTAGTCACGCAGACAAGCTATCCTAGTTTGAATAAAAAATTCAACAGGTTGAATATTTTAAAATTAACCATTCATGGTTATTGTCAGTTTCAAGGGAAAACTTTAAAGCTATATGGTCCCTATTTCCATTCGCCTTGGGGATTGATGAACTGACACGGCATATCTAATGAGAGGTGTTATGGTGTATGCTATTTGCAGATGACATAGTTTTGATTGACGAGACAAGCGACGGATTATCGATAGTTTGGAGGTTTGGAGACAGACCATGGAGTTTAAAGTTTTTAGGTTGAGCAGAACTAAGACAAAATACTTGAAATGCAAGTTCAATGATGTAACTTGGCAGATGTTGACATAAGGATTGATACACAAGTAATTTCCAAGAAAGGTAGTTTCAAGTATCTGAGGTCAATAATCCAAGGAAATGGGGAGATGAACAATGACGTTACACATCATATTGGAGCGGAATGAATGAAATGAAAGCTTGCATATGATGTTCTGTGTGATAAGAGGGTGTCACCACGCCTTAAAGGCAAGTTTTATAAAGTAGTGGTCAGACCAATATGTTATATGGGCGGATTGTAGGCCGGTCAAGAACTCGCATGTCCAGAAGATGAAAGTAGCGAAAATAAGGATGTTGAGATGGATGCATGGCATACTAGAGGGATTAGATTGAAATGAAGATTCTCGGGATAAGGTGGGTGTGACCTCCACAACGGAGAAGATGAGAGAGCCGAGGTTGAGATGGTTGGGGCATGTGAAGAGAAGATGCACAGATGCCCTAATAAAGAGGTGTGTGAGCTTAGCTATATAGTGGGTATAAGGAGAGGTAAAGGTAGGCGCCGAAAAAGTCTTAGGGAGAGGTGATTAGACAAGACATGGTTCAACTACAGCTTACCGAGGAGATGAGCCTGGATAGGAAGATATGGAAGTCGAAGATTAGAGTAGAAGATTAGTAGGTAGTGGAGCACAGTTTCCTTATCAGTTTTCTATTATTGTTACTCTGTTGTTATCTTATTCTTCGATCTTAGTATTATTTGTTGTTTTATTTGCTTCAGTTATTGTATTAGTTGTTGTTGCTATTGCTTCTCTTCTTAGATTCTTCGCTATTGTATTCTCTTTAGATACTTGATTCTTTTGATATGTTTTATTAGAGCTAAGAGTCTGATTGGAAAGAATCTCTCTATCTTCAGAAGGTAGAGGTAAGGCTGCGTACACATCACCCTCCCCTGACACCACTTGTGGGATTATACTGGGTTTCTGGTTGTTGTTGTTGTTGTTGTTATTTGCGATCCTTGGGGATTACAAGGTCAATAATTGGTAACTATTAAGATACTGGGAGTTGCTTCCTGCCTGGGAGATTAGAAGAACTAGAAGATGAAAAAATAGAAAAGACTATGGCCCTCGTGCACTAATGTGAACAATCGCAAAGAAAGAAATTGGGAAGTTTCTGAAAGGATCATAATTTCCCTAATGCAACTTTGTTGGATCTTTTTGTTTTTTAAAATTTTAAATCACCTAGGAGATTCCTATTAATACAGATGAAAATTAAGCACTCTACTCAGACAGTGATACATTGTTCTAAAACTAATAATTGTATAAACTTGTACATGGGGTTGAATCACCTTTTTGTATCAATACAATATCTTTATTTAACAACAACAATAATTGGCAAATATTAAGTGTATTTTCAATTATTGTCTATCTCATCAATAGCTATTTCCAGATGCATGCAATGCAGAAACATCAGGAATTTTTTCACATTTGATGATATCAGTTTTCACAATTCAGGGGTTTCTCTTCCTCTAGTTTCATCTGAAGAAGGGTCAAGAATACATAAACAATGACTGATTAGAATCCTCAAGTATCTAAGCATCAGCTGCAGATTAAACAATGCCTGCACAGTATGGAGGTAGGTTTGCAAATACATGATCAGGATATGTGGAGTTCAAGATTCAATGGCAAGAATAACTAAAAAGGAAAAACTGCTCCACGAGAATATATAACTTTTAGTAACTCAAATTGAAGAAGAGTGAAGAGGAAAAGTGAAGGGCCTCCTTTCATCTCTACCAAGCAAACTTTCAAGGGCCTTAGATACTCAGTTTATTTATACTATACTGAAGTAAAATCTCTTACACAAGCAATTAGAAATTTTCCAGCATGCAATACAGTTCTCATCAATTAAATTGCTTATTGCCCAGGAAATAGTGTTTGGTGTCGGGAGATACTAGAATTGTTTAGAATTCTGTCAAAAACAAAAAAACCAACGGAAATCTAATCATTAGGCTTTTAAGATAAGAAACAAAATAGAAGAGATCAAAAGATAATAATTCAGCTTTGTGACAATTTCTATATGGAAGTCACCAAGTGACAATAAGAAAAATTAATAAATCATAAAATTTCCTTAATTAAAGGTGCACAAAAGCGGTCACACAAATAAGCAAATTAAGCGAGAGTAGTATTAAAAAAATTTGCAGTTCCAGGTGCATTTATTGAATTGAAGATAACCGACATTACCGATGAAGCAATGCAGAGTGCTCGTCATCTGGTTTATAAAGTTCATAATGCTTTTCAAATGCATTTCCAAGTGATATAACCCAGTCAACATCCTGAATTACATCCAAAGACTCTGCAATAAACTGTCAATAGAAGAATTTAGGTCCAACACGTATTAAGGAAAGGTGAAACTTTACTTCATGTCAGTAAAAGTTAAACATGAGATGCACCATCTTAGTACTGATTATTAATGAAATTACCCTTTTTGAGGCTCCAAAAAAAGTTAAGAGATGAAATGCATTCAAAGAATTTCTCATAGAATCAGGAGCAGAGAAGTCATTGTTTCCAAAAGAAACGACATGCTTTAAGAGATTGAGAAATGTTTGTTGTTCTGAATAGTGAAAAATATTCATTGCTCTTAGTACTTCATTCATGCTTTTTCTCAGTGGCAATGTTGCCTTTTATAAAAGGCAAAATCATATTTTCAAGGATCATTAGATTCCCTACACATGATCTGTGTAGTCTTGAATAAGAATTCGATCATAAAGAACATGGGAACAAATTTCAATGTTTCAAATATGGGGATTAAGTTACTAGTCTTACATTGATAATCATGTCATCCCAAGACTCTTGATATGATGGATCCTGCTTTAAGTCTTCTGTATCACTGACGTACGCCTTCATCTTCGGAATCTAGAGCTTAGCAAACAAGATAACCCATTAAGACACACAGAAAATTTGTCTCCATATTACATACAAAAGCTAAGTATCCAATATTTCTTATGTCAGTCCCCTGATATTACGTGTTCTAGAGTTCTGATCTGCATTTTAATCTCCAAACATAGTTTTTCATCGTCATTTTGCTACCTTCGCGTTGCCAAGGCTCTAACCCTCTAGTAGCTCCTTGCATGTCTTCCCCCTTTCATGCTCCCAGACTGCACCTTTATGTGCTATAGTCTACTACCCCTCCACTGGCCGTTTTACTCTCGCCTGTTCCTTCTCATGTCCATGAAGAGGTTATGGGGGTTGTAAAAGAGGACAGTGCGATGTGATGGTGGATAGGGGCTCAAAAAGAAGAATGAGCGACAGTGTGGAATAGGCAAAGGAAGAGAAAGCATGTAAGGAAGGACTTACGTAAAATGCCCTCAATTTCTGCTAATATAACAGAGGAAAATAAGTCAAAGGGCGAATACTGAAAAGAACCTAATCCCAAGATGTCAGTTGAGGAACTTCAAAGATCTGGTCTGAACTAGGACACCAACAGTTTAGTCTTGGGAGAAGTAGACAGACTAGAAAAAGAGATAACTTAGTCACAATGTGGTAGCAGTAAGTTCAAATTATAGTGTTGCTTTTAGAAGTTCCAATATCAATACGATCAAACCATGGAACATATAAAACTTACTAAGCACCTCAATAATGTAGCTGACAGTTATCAAAATGATATAGAAATAATTCAATTTTAGCTAATTGATAAAATAACTAGGCCCTTGACATCAATTTTCAATTGTCTGGTTGTTCATATAGGTAAATAGTTTCAATGCATAAAACCACTAAAAGAATTGCTAAAGTATGTATAAGCTTATTAATATATTGCATATATGTTATACCTCATCTTGCCAAAACATGGTAATGTTCTTTGGAAAGAGTGGTGCCAGATAACACAAGACCTGCAAAGCAAATTCGAAATGAGTGGCCAAACGATAAATTAAACTATTATTAGATTTCAGAATCATTTGACACCCATATACAAATAGAGGACCCTTTTCTGATAAACAGATGCAGAAAAGAGAGGAATGTCACTCTGTCAGAATAAAATGAAGGCCGGTATTACTTGGGTATTAACAGCAGCGAAAAATAAAATACTACATCCAGATGGCCTAAGAATTAGTGACACAATAGCGGGATGAATTTAGAGAAGGGCATGAAGAAGTCATAGCAACTACTCCAGATGCTGGGGACTGCAATTTGGTATAAGTCTTCTCCTCTGTATGCCTTACATCTCGTGCATTTTCTGGAGAAATTTAAAGGGAAGCCCGGTGCACTAAGCTCCCGCTATGATCGCGCTCCGGGGAAGGGCCAAACAACAAGGGTTAAAACTATATAAATGTCTTAAATATATACACATATATGATAACTATATAATGTTTCTACAGTTCAAATTGGTTGAGTGAATGCCTTCTATGTGATAACAGAAGATAAAGGGGAAAAAAAAGAATTTCCGGGAGGAAAAGATATTAATGATATCCACCTAAATTCATAATATAACCCCCTCATGTAGGATGCTTCAAAAACCTGTAAAATTATCATAAAAACATAGAGCCTGAATAACATTAGTCTACTTAGACTCTCCAAAATACCCAATACATACCACATCTCACATACTCTATTCATTCCAAAAACTACAAGAATTTCTTTTAGAGAAGCAAGTAGATGAGAGAACATAGGTACAAAGAAATTTCATCTTGATGTTGACAAGACAGAACATCAGGGAATAGTTCCAAAATTTCAGGATGAAGCATGTTCAACATGTAGATAAATTTGTTCTACATGTGGAACGTGTTTCATCCTGAACTTCTGGCCCAAAATAGGATAAACCAAGAATCGGGATGGATCTGGCTCTGATACGATGATAAGAAATAGACCTTCGGCCTACTCAACCCAAAATGTTAGCTCATGAGGTGAGGATTGTCTAAGACCATATAAGGATGTCTAAGACTAAGGAGATCAATCGTACACCTGACAACCATCTGAGACTTCACACCTTTTAGAGAAGATGGTCAGATCACTTCAACATGGTTTCAGAGTAGGCAGAGGTCCCAGGATCGAGTCTCTCTGCCACCTATTGTCAAAAATAATTTTCACGTGCTTGGAGAATTAGGCCAACGCATGAGGGGGGAAATTCAAAGAGAAAATTAAGTAAATAAAAGTATACTCTCTCTAAAATCCTAAGCTTTTAGATGAGACGGTTACATAGTTCAACAATTATTATAGAATAAGACGCTAAGCACAAGGACTTACGGTTAGAATCTGGGTTGCCAACTGCTCCCTAGCCAGAGGGTTATGGAGAAGAACAATCAGGCGTGCAAAAAGCTCCTAAAACACCAAAAATGAGTTAATGTAGTTGTATACATGTCTTAAACAAGATGAGAATATACAATTTCTCCGCTGCTCGGTGAATCTAAAGTAGATTACCTCAGGATGAGGAATATCAGCACGAGCTTTACATTCCAAAACCGCTCCACCACTTTGAGAGGATCTACGCCTGCACAATTCTGATATGCATTTGCAGACCTACAAAGACGGCACCTGAAGGAATTATGCTATAAGAAGTAGATGTTATCGATAGCATATAGAACATGCAAGCTTGGCATAAAGAGGAAAGTTTTCAACAGGCAAGAATAGGTAGTCAACCTAGTAAAAAAGTGAAGGCCAAAAGGAGACAAAACATCTCATACCGTGGCAACTGCACCAGTGTAAACTCGTGGTATGATCATCTTTAACAAAAATGGCCATAAAACATGCTACAATCCACACAAACTGAATTAGTTCACAAATTATAATAAGCATTTTAAAAAAGGTTTTGAGAGTTGTACCTCCATCTCAGGGACAGTAACAGTTATCAGAAGAAGACCCTTTTCACAGATTGCCCTCAATTCTGACAGTGTTACAGTATCCATATTCATCTGAGAGAATTCAAGCATCATATAGTTTAGCATGTAAAAAATGGCATTCTGATAGAAATTCTGACACACTAATTGAAGCATATGCAGGAGTCAACTCAAGTTGAAGTTCCCCATAGATAGGGAATAGGAACCACCTCATATAACCAAAAAACAATGATGGGAACCATCTATCCCTCTCCCTCCCCAAAGGCTAACCAAGCACTCCTCTTTTTATCACACATGAAGAGAAGGGCAAGCAACTCAACACAACCATCAATATGAGATGAAATTGGTGGAATTTGAAGCAGAGGCAACACACCACCCACTGCAAGTTCCAGAATATTTTACCAGAGATGTATACCTCCACTTTCTTGTACACAAAAGGGTAATAACCACCAGCTGACGAGTTCAATTCCCTGGATCTCTCAGTATCATCTCTGTGCAGACCAAACATTGCAGAATGGCGAACAAGATATTCAATGAACAACTCTCCAGAAGGACCAACCAAGTAACAGTGGGAAGCCATAACCACAATTAGCTGCAAGCAAGCAACACAATCACATAGAATCTAGAAGTAGAGTAAGTGTTTGCATAACTTGGTCTACAGGCAAACTTTCAACTCTTAAATACCTCTGCAAGGGCCTTACAGACCCCTAAATTAAGTTCATCCAATAACAGCTTCACAACTTCAATTAGTAAAGGCCTCTTACTATGCCAAGCCTCGGACAATCTATAAAAGTAGTCGATGAGAATCACATGAGGAAAGAGAAGATAAACATGACATTAACAAATTAAGGTGGAAGAAAATAACCTGGGTAATAAATGCTTTAATACACAAAGTGCACCAACAGCCAGTGGTTCTTCCTTCAGCTTGCATTTCTGACAGCGGCAAAGAGCAAATACACAACATTTAGTGGAACAATTACCTTGTAAGTAATCAAGTCTCACAACTAAGTTCGCCATTTCATTTTTTTTTTTAAAGAAAGGATCGAATTCCGGAGTTCAAAACAAATGGAGGAAAATGAAAAAAGGCTGTTTTATTCCCTATTGCAAGCTTTTGTTCCCTTCTAATTGGCTCCTTGATAGGTGATAAACTGAGAAAAATGTCACAAAGTTCTTGCATTGGAATGCACAAAGGAGAAAATACCCACATTAAGAAGGAAGACAAACAAATCCTCCGGGTACACCAAACCAACTGTTAGGAAACAACGCTGAACTTCATTATATGTCTGCCATTCACACAAAATCCAAAAGAACTATATATTAGTCAAGTGTAACATGCGAAGATACATAGAACAATTTCAACAGGCGAAACAGATGTTTGTAGCAGGGAAAAAGAAAGCCCCGGTAATGTTATTATGACCAAATACATAGGGAAGAAGGAAATCAACCCTATACCACCTTCAGATAATCCACTAATTTAGAGAATGGTATTTAGGGTGACCAGTGCTGTTAGCCTCTCAATATTCTAAAGCTTTAAATATCTTTACAAGGACTGCCAGAAAGCTACCATTGCTTGCAACATAGCTCACTTTAGATGTCTACCAGGACTCACAGAAAGCTTCTCCCTTTTTAACAGGTGGTATCTTACCACTTTAATATCAACAGAACTTCTTCCTTCCAATCTGAGAGCAAATAATAGCAGCGATCTTCTTTAAAGGGACAGCATGTAAGTACCCAAACTATCTATACAGACATGTGGATGAACAAACTAAGGCTACACGCAACCTGGGAGTGGAAGGAGTATCATCAGATATTTTAATGTAAGATCTTTCTACCATGCTCTATTGAAGAGAGAATTCAAAGGCTTCTCTCAATAGCTAGCTAGCTATCAGCGGATAATGGCACAGAAAAAGTTGCCTTTTCTTAGTGGCTTGCTGCTAGTAGTGCGATTCTTACTCCTGAAAATCCTAGGAAGAGAGGAATATATGTTTGTTGGTGCTTCAAGCATAGTCTGGAGAAGGGGTCATACAGGTCACACATCTACGCTTGACTGGTCTCTCTTCGTGGCCAGCTGCTAGTAGTGCGATTCTTACTCCTAAAAATCTTAGGAAGAGAGGAAGTACACGTTTGTTGGTGCTTCAAGCATAGTCTGGAGAAGTGGTCATACAGGTCGCACACCTATGCTTGACTGGTCTTTCTTCAAAATTGTTCTATCTGGTCTGATGTGTGCTAACTGGCAGATGCCAACAAGTAGTGCGATCTCCTTAGAAGTTGGAGAGGAAGAACTAGGAGGAGAATCAGTTAAGGTTGCAGAAGATCATTCCATGTGCCATTTTTTTGACAATATGGCAACAAGCAACAGAAGAGCTATTTGAGGAGGAAAATTTATAGGTACCAATTAAGAACATTTTTGTTTTCCCTTGAATATTTTGAAGTGCACAGAAAATCTCTCTGTGTAGAAGATTGAATGGGATTCCTAGAATCTAACTCATTTATCTAAGCTTGTAAACCCATGTGTTTCTCTTGGACTAATCGAACTATTGAAAGATTGAAAAAATAAAAACAACCTAAGGCCTCAATTACAGAACTTGGACCAGAACAGCTTCCAAGTAGGAAACGACCATCAACTAGTTAATCAATGAGATGTACTCTTAAAGGAAAAAGGAAAAAATAAATCAATAAACAAGACCTTCAGCCCAACTGAGAAATCTGAATGCTCTTTTTTGTCACTGCTTCTACAAACCACAGGAAGAAGAGTTGACAATATGACAGTAAGGTCCTGCACACATCAAAGATAGTTAGCTACCTATCTAAATCATAATGATGCTATAAGTGCAACATGTTAGTAATGAAATGATTGCATATAACATCAGCAATACATCACTCTAATTGCTTGTCTATCCTCCTTACTGACCAGCTTCAAAATGCTTCCAGTAGAGTGCTAAGTATCACCCAGTTTGACAACACAAGTATATCTCTATGCTTCTTTTTGAGAAAGAACACAAGTATATCTCTATGCTTCAAAGTAACGTATATATTTTGACCTTTTTAATAAGGCCGTGTATATTTTGATATATGCGGATATAATATGAATATCCATGTAATGCCACTTTGACCCAAGTTGCTCAAGAGAGAAAGTTTGGAACTGAACAGGAAACTAGTGATGATGAGGGATCGCCTCTTTGTTCATCAGAATTTGAAGGATGACTCTTTCGACAAATTTGACTACCCTATATACTCAAGAAAGAAAGGAAAGGGGGAATTTCCAGGTTGGACCAGAATTTGGTGATACATGCCATTGTTAAGACATGTAACAGGAGGCAACCTGAACAGCAGTCATGACAAGTCACCAGCTGCTGTTGTGCAAAGTGAATGTGCTGCCAAAGCAAACAATTGAACCGTGTATGATGGTCCAAATAGTGATCGTCTTTTTCTTTTCTTTTTTTATGAAGATTTTATTGCTGTACAGTACTAAGGCAATACTGTCGAAAATTACAAAAAGCACCAAATAGTGACTGTTTGTTGCGGGGGAATATTATTAATCATGACCAGTCACAATGACTTTACCAATATTTATGCTATCAAAAACTGATTCCAATTTCTCATTCCAAAACAAGACAAGTAATCACTGGAAACTAGAAGTAATATGAGAAGAATTAGCAGAATAGCAAGTTATCCTACAGTATTGAGCAGTGGTACATAATTACTGGGTGCGTAGGAGAGAATTTCAACTCAAACGGCAACATGACATGTGTTTTCTACCTCAAAATCAAGTAATGGTGGACCATTTTCTGACAATAATGAGGCGTTTAATAGATTGTGGAGGCTACAAGTTGCCACAAAGGCCACATCATCTCGACCCCTCTTGTACCTGAAAATCAAAAGCTTTCGTTGTTACAGAGCCACAATGCCCAAACAGATACAACAAACAATTTCTCCACTGAAAGAGTATCACCAGCATTTCTATGTTTAAAAAAAAAAAAAATACACAAGCAAGGAGCTACTTTGACATCAGAGGTATTCATGTCATTTGAAATTATATATTTTCTAGAAACATAGCAGTTCAGTGTATGTCTTACAGTTCCAATGTAGTTGGAATAAGTCTTGGCAAAGCTGCCTTCAGCTGCGTTCTAGTAATAAGACCAACCATCTGCCCTAATGCTTCCACAGAAGATAAGCGAACCTGAGACAAAGAGAGTGTAATTTATTGAATATATTACAAAACTTCCTCTCCCCTTGCCTATTCAAAATGATCAATAAATGCAATGGAATGGAAGGAAATCAAAGAGAGTGTAATTTATTGAATATATTAGTAGGTGAAAGTGGCTACATATTACTTGCTGATTCAAAGCACCCTTATCTATCACCAATACGACTACTTCCAATGTGATATCACATTAAGACTTGTATGAAAGCAAGGAATGGAAGGACGATGAAAGCGTAGACTACCAGCAGGCAAGCTGGCCTCTGAACTTCAACCACTGTGTGTCCACAGCACACGGTAAAATGGCCACTCACAAGTCAACTCGTTATGTTACCTTATCAAGAAAAGATCTTGACACCCAGGAATAATGTTTTCCCCTTTCCAACCCCCATCATCCATTCTCCCCCAGCTTCACCCTTTTCTCCCTCATTTCTCCTTTTATCTCATACACCACATTGTTCTCGTTATCTTCTTTCTTCCACCCACTCTATTTCTTACCCACCCTCTTGCATTACAATCATCGCACTTGCTCTCCTAGATCTCTGTTTAATGTTTGTAAGCAAGTTTATGATTTTATCCTCAAACCCCCATGGAAACCCCTAAATTATCGACAGCCAAGAGATTTTCCACCCACTCATTCTGTTATCCATTTCTTCATATGTGTCAGTGGTTGACTACTCTCCACTGCCCCTTCTCCCCCAATTTTTCTATGCACTTTTCACCTTGGTCCTCCTCTCCCTCTTTTTCTAACCATTCTCGACATTCTAGAACTGCCACCAATACCTTGATGAGATGACTTCTGAGACCACCTTTCTCCCCTCAATTCACATTACTGATGTCATACGGGCTACCATGTTTCAAATTGGAAGGAAAGGTGAAAATTTGAGAGACGGTATTCACTTTTACTGAATTGATATTGTTTTTTCTTTTTTTTTCCGGTTGTTGCTAAAATTCAGCACCAAGCTTTTGGTTAAATTCAAGGGTCATTGTTTCTAAACTCATGTGCATGTATAAATATCTAATGGGAAATTCACCCAAGAATGCATGTAGTTTTCCTTGAACAAAAGAAATTGACCTCAGTCAAAGGTACTCCACAATGAAGCAAAGTTGATCATAACACTTGATCGACCATCTCAGGAAACTTAGTTGAGACTTGTAAGAAGAAAAACATGAAAAGTATGGATGAAGACAGTTAACTACATATAAAGACAACATTTTTAAAATTTTTCTAAAAAGAACTGATTAAGCAAACCTTCAGATCCCGTGAAATTGCCCAAACTCTCAATAATAGTTCAAATGCAGAATTCAAGAAAGACCTGCACAGGTGGCGAACTCGTATCACCATGAACAACTAAATGAAAATCCTTGAAGAAAATCAAAACCAACCAGAAGCACATTGGTCTCACATGATATCAGCATCCACAACTGAAGACAGAGGAAACTCTATACTGCACTGCCAGCAAGATTGGCACCAACATTTGAATGCTGGAAAAAGAAAAACATAAGTCCCTTCAATGAAAACAAAGGGAACACTTAAGCAGTGAAGTATAACATAAATTACTAGAACAATTTTTCTCATGGATAAATGACTTTGTGATTTGCATCCCTCTATACCAATCATGAGCAATGATATGAACTTTGCAATGAATAGAAGCTTTACTTCTACCAAAATTTCAAACGTATAGAAGAGAAATGCTCATTGCTTTTACTCAGATGGTATTTAGGAGTGATTTCAAGTTTCAACAACACTGTGCCATTACTTTCCTCTTGCTTGATGAGTAAATATATTTTAAAATGGAAGAGAAGTGGCATAAACCTCATAGTTTAATTTCACATCATCACAAATGTACTAGATAGCGCTATTTCACAGCGCAAACTACTGGCTTAGAGGTCATCATCGTGGACCTAAAAATTGGTACCAGAGCAGGTAACTAGTTCGATTACCGTTGCATGCATCCAGGCTAGAGTTGGACAGTAGAAAATAATATTTGCATCCTCATAAAAAAGGAAGCAACCAAAAAAAAAGAATATTTGCATCCTCATAAAAAAGGAAGCAACAAAAAGAAAAAGGAAGGAACGCCTGAAAACACAGTAAAGAACATCCTTGAAACAGAGAAATTCCCAGGAAAACACTCTCCTCAATGTAAACTTCGCATGTCACCTATTCCTACAAGAAAACAATTTTCTATATGTTTTCCTGGCTAGCAGCCTCCTAAATTTTGTAGTCTCCTCTACATAAAATCAAAAGAAACCACAAAAACTTCCCGATCCTCTTAATTGCTCATAAGTTTTATGTGCCAATGGATAAAAGGGATAGCAGGTATCCCCTTTTGAGAAGTCTTCCTTCATCAAGAGCTGGTAACTCCAGTTTCATACCCTTTACCCATTGCCTCACCTCTTTGTAGGCTCCACCTCCTCAAAGAATGTAGGTGGTATCTCATGGCTATCAGAATCTCAAACAATTGCAATTAGGAGAATGTAATCAGGAAAAAATTAAAGAACAGGCAACTCTCTTTCCCTCCCCTCAGTACCCTCATCAGCCCATAACATTACTTTTCTTCAGGAATCACCTGCAAAGCAAATTTTACCAGCTTCTATGACAATAATAAGAGATCTAAAGAAAATTTGAACAATTTACATAAAAATAATTTTCAACCGATGTATTCCCGACTGAAAATTCAAAAGTTACAGCTTCCCATAGCAAATGCTCCTACTTCTTCTGTTAGGAAAATGGCGCATGCTAATTTAGAGCAAGAGAAAGCTTTCCTTGACATGTTAGATCATAAAAAGTTTTGGGGTTTGTTACCATTCGCAAAAATTGGCCGGTGGATGTCCCTCACATTTCCAAGAATGGGCACCACTCGTGCCAGTACACCCTTAAGGTGAGGAGTAAACTGCAAAGCTTCAAATATCATAGATGTAGATCAGATAAGCAACTTATGCATAATGTCAAAATAACCCACAAAGTATTTGCAAACAAATCAAAAACGAACCATCAGATGATGCAAAATCTGCAAGAATTTGAACCATGGCTGGAAGAGCTGAATTTGACCCTGAGAGATGGAGGAATATTTCATCCATCATCTGCCACAGACAATTGAAGAATTAAACTAGAACAAAGAAACTTCAGACTATCAAAAACAAGAAGAAAGAAAGAGTGTTGGACATACAATTATTTGGCAGAAAACTGTGCAACAAAAAGTAAACATAGCACAAAAGAAGGTAATGAGCCAGGTCCTTTGTACTTTTCTGGTTGAGACGAGTAAGTTTATCAAGGAAAAGAAGCATTTTTCTCCGAGATAAAACATTTAGAATTACTACAGAATGTACAAGCTATGATAAATCATCTAGTGATGACAAGAATAAAACATTCCCCAGCAGAAAATAACTTCTACCACATATGTCTACTCACAGGGTAATGCATAAACAAATGAAAGTTGGATTATGTATGATTGCCTAAGGTAATGCAACAGCTAGAAAGGAACTTCATAACGCACCAGCTGGAAAGGAATTTCATATGGTCTCATCGATTGTAAAGGTGTTCAATATTCTAACTACAATAGAGGAACAAACATGCAAAACTCCAGTTCACTAACGACGATGACAATTTCTAGAAACTTGAGACTGTATAAGATGTGTGAAAATTGAAAAAACAGTTTTGCTAATGAATTTTTAGTGTGATCACAGCATCCCCATTCATTTCATCTAGTCAAAATCAACCCATAATATCACTTTAAAAGCAAACTAGTTCAACCATCAAATAAAGTCACTTCTTTGTGGAGTCGCTACAGCAATAGTCATATGCAACTTATCTGCACAAACCAACTGCCACCCATCCAGGTTCATGGAAAGCTGGGTTTTTTAATCAGTAAAGAGTAATATTATTGATTTCCAGCATTGAGACTATTGCTGGGCAGTAAATACACAGCAGCTACTTCACATGTTGAATCGACCATGGCTTCTACATGATTTTATTTTATTTTTTATCAAGACTTTTACATCATTAACTGAAGCCATGTTGTACCAAAAGGAAAATAAAGAGATGCATCAGTACTTCACCATTAATGGATCCTTTTCTATTCTCAAAAATTATTGCATTTCTTTCATTCCATGTGGACCACCATATAGTTGCAGGAATATAATTCCAAACTTAGATAGAGACTTTCCCGGATCTAATTTGTACCAGCAGTGTAGTAAATCAAGAGTGGACCTGGGCATGATCGAACTGAGTCCCAAAATGCTAAAGAGGTCCATAGAAAGCTTGTAGCTATCCAAGTTATACACTTCCGCTCTTTTTTCATTTAGAATGGTTCATCCTATCCCTATTTCCATCCAACTATAATAGTGAGACCCGTTTCCTTTATATAGGAGGTAAATTACAACATCATAGATCTAGTTATGTCACTCGAGCTTGTGAAAGAAGTTGAACATAACGTAAAAGTTATATTAATAAAGTACCAAGCTGGTACATAAATAGTACATGCTAACCAACCTCTGAATCAAACTAAGCTACATGTTCCCTCCCAGCAAATACAAGAAATTCAGATGCTGATCCATACTCTCTGTTGTGCTACTTTTACACCCAAAATATGAACTATGCAAACAATTGTTCTCAACTCTAGAGGTTGATCCATACTCTCTATTGTGCTACTTTTACATCAAAAATATAAATTACGCAAACAATTGTTCTTAACTTTAGAAACATGGCTTCAATTCCCTTCAAGATAAGCTTTATTTCTTTCTAGTCATATGGTCCATGGTCTTCCATATTTGTTTCATGCTTCTTGAAACTGTTTTGTCTTTGCCAGCTTTCGAATAAACATATGACCTTCTGAGGCATCACCCGGGACCAATGTTTAGAAAGAGCTCCCAACATTGTCTAGAGAAGTTGCAATGGAGTAGTAAATGTTCCACAGTTTCCTGATCTTTTTCACAGAGATAACACCTGTTACATAAAGAAAGCCCCCTTCTCAGTAAATTGTTTCGAGTTGAACATGCCTCCCTAGCTGCAGTCCATCCGAAGCAGGCTGCCTTAACCGGAGCTTTAGTCTTCCAAATCACCTTCCAAGGCCAGTTTGGAATACTATGGGTCAACCTGTTGAAGTAGCAGACTGTAGCAATTCTTGACCGAATATCTTCTGTCCCTACTGTTGACTCAAATCAAATTATCCTCTTTATTCAGTTCAATTGACACTGATCCCGGTAGTTGAAGAAGCTGATAAAAGTTCTCCAGTTCCCAATCATTTAGGTTTCTCCTGAAGACTATCTGCCACCCTGAACTTGAACAGAATTCTGAGATGTATCCAGCTTTCCTCAAAGAATATCAAAACAGATCTGGAAATCTGAACATTAAGCTTTCTTCTCCAATCCAAAAATATGTCCAAAACATTATCCTGGCCCATTTCCAACCTCCAATTTAGTGTGTTGTAGAAATTCATCCCACAACCCACTAATTCCCTTCCAAACTCCCTTCCATGACATCCTACCAAAACCTTAAGTAAATGTATTTCTATAATCCCCTGTATGCCAGTTTATACTCTAACAGAGACACTATCATGTTGCAGACCTAGATAAATAAATAAAAGTGCCCCATCGCTAACAGTTTAAACTTTTGGATGAAGTGGTTTCACGACTCTCCGTGATATTAAAGTGCATAGAAGTACTAAGTTCGAGTTTCACCACCGTCTGTCAGCACATATTTTCACATGAATAGCTAAAGACAAGGAACCAGGTAAGAAAATGATGGGCCAAGTTGCAGATCTAAAAAAACTGACAAAAGAGGCCCCTATCCTAGCACTTTAAATTTTTAAAGAGGTGATGCACAAATAGCAACAGAGCTAATATGAAAAGCATTATAATTGAGGAGTTCCACCAGCACCTTTTAGTAGTTAGACTGAAAATTCCTCAGCTTACTGCTTGCGAGCTATGACTAATCAACTCTACCACAAGGCTCATAATTTCTCAAAATATGACTTTGATAGATACTAGTGACAGTCATAGAAATAAGAAACATGAATGATAAAATATACGTTCATAAGATTATATTCCCTCTTCTAAAATCTATTTCATCTGGCTAACGGTCCCTGCTGCTATCTTCTGGAGTATTTTTAATGAGAGGAGTAGGAGGTGTTTTGATGGAACCTCAACTCCAAATCACTCTCTCAAAACTAGATGTCTAGTCTTACTTTTTTGCTGGTCTAAATTGGCTAAGTATCTAGCACTGAACAATTTTTGGAGTTTATTAGTTCCGTTGTCTTAGATTGACCAACTGTAAAGGGACTTCCATTTTCTTTATCCCAGTTTCTTTTGTCAATATTTTCTTTCATTATAAGTTGTAACCATGAATCTTCTTGATGCCCTTTTGTGAATGAAATACCTTACTTCATCAAAAATACATTCCCTCAGCCAAAAATCTATCTTCATAAGGGAAAAAAAAAACATACTCACCAGATCAGGCATATGTGAACCAATTGATACAAGTACACCAGCTGCAGCTCTTTGCCAGTCAGCGTTAAGTTCCTATCATGAGATCGAACTAGCTGTCAGAGTAATATGAATACTACCAGCATTGCATGGGGAATAGAGGAAGTAAAATTGGCACCCTGTATACAAATAACAAAGTACAACTCCCACACCAAACAACATGAACAAAGAACCGACTCCGACACCAATCAGAATCATATGGATAACACCAATAAATCCACAAGAAGGAAGCAGGAAACTAGTAGTTATGATCATTACAAGTCCAGCGAATTCTTGGGAACAAACAAGAGAGAACAACCAGTGTACAAAACATTACATTTGATATTCCAATAATGTGACATTATAACTTGAGGGTATAACAAATAAAAAATCTCCACCAAAGACTCTAATTGAAACTGTAAAGCGCTACATATTGATTCCTAGTACATCAGTTCATGACAAACGGATGCAAGGATCCAACAGCAGGTTCGTCCGAGCCCACTGCTTCTCCTCAACCTCTATAAAAATAGTCGGAAACTTTTCAAAAGATGCTAATTCTGCACCTTGTCACAAACAAGCTCTAAACGATGGATCCGCATTTGGTTAGTGAGCATTGTGACATTGCTCCTGCCCGAACAGTTAAATCAAATTGTAGCATAAATTTTTAGTAACATAAAGGGGTGTCCTTTACCTTAGTTGAGATCACCTCAGAAGTGGCAATTTTGGCCAACTTTGCCAGATAATTATGATCAACATCTCCCTTATCCAAAGCCTGAATTGCCACTGACATCACTTGAAATAAACCAGCTATATTGCCAAACCTCTGAAATCCATAAAATCCCAATTAAGAACACTACACTCTGCCCAATAGTTCACACAGGATAAAATTATCCAAGTAATCAACAAACAAAAACCGTATTCCACAGTACCCGTCGTCCACCTCTTGATACTGTTAGGCAACAATCAAGAACCAGAAGTGGATTTCTGAAGAAAAAAAAACAATAAACTCAAGGTGACCCAGAAAAAAAAAAGAACTTGGAAACATATATTAAGGAAATGGACATACAAGAAAGTTATCTCCTTTAAAGCAGCCATTGATGCTTCTCGTACAATAGGTGAATCATCCGCCAATGAAGACACCAGAACTTGAACTGCCTCTGTATAGCACAACCCCAACAACCCAAAAGTAAAAATAAGTAAATCCAATCCCATAAAGAAAGAGTTTTTAATCAGAAAAAAGGGTTACCTGCGGCAGGAACAGAGTTGCCGGAGCTGGAAGACGCCATGAATTTAGGATTGGGATGACAGAGATCGCCGGAACAGAAAAAAAAATCCCAAAAGAGAGAGTTGTAGAAGGAAGATAAAAAAAAGGTACAACGCCAACGAAGCAACAGCTTGTTCCAAGATGTGTCGAATTGTTTGTAGAAATTGCCAGGTGTTGGCTAATGTAATGTATTTACGTTGTTGAAAGTTGGCGTGTCGAGCTCGAGATTTTCTCTGTTTTTTTGGAACTAAGCCTTTTTTGTTCATGGATTTTTTTGTGTTGCTGATTCTACTGTCCTTTTTTTCTTTTTCTTTTTTTTCATGCGGGGGAAATTCACGTAAACTCGTAAAAAATTTAATTTGCATTGTTCGGCATCACATGAAATATATTTTTAAAATAAAAGCTCTATGGTATTAAGAATGAAAATTATTTTAAAAAAAAATTACTATTAAATCCGTATAAACCGGCATAAACCTATGATCCGGCATCAGTTTTAAAATAATTATTTCAATTCGGCAACACCCATATAACCTAAAACCTGCTCCCTCCCACATAGCATGAACCCCGCCCGGTCACATTGTCATCCCTATATGTCAAAGCAATTTTGTGTTGTGCAAATAAATTATTTCAATTCTGCCTTCCTAAAAAAGTATATAAGCTCTAATAGTTTCATTGTTGTCTATCAAAATGATCAGAAATATTTCAAAGGAGAGCGGGCATATGACATACAAAAAGTTAACACATTCTTTTATCCTTTTCCGGTTAAATATCAAATTTTGTTGCTAACAGTACTCAAATTTGGAGCAATTTAATATCGTGTTAAAGATGTCTTTTCTTATTCATAACAAAATATGTCTCTTTTTGTTGCGACAACTAAATTTGACCATATATGTGCGTGCGTGTATTCCACCCATCACATATTCAGCTCCAACCATAGAGCAAATTCCTAATATTATTATCAAACTCCTATTTCTTGGCCACTAGGTTTTCCACCTTCTTTGTTAGAAAATAGTGGTCTTTTTTATATGAGATTTTTATTTTTATACATAAGAAATTTGAAAAGACTATTTTCTTCTATTCAATTTGTAAGAGGTCGAGAGATCATTTCCTCTGCAAATTGCTTAATTGGAAATCACAAAATTTCATAAAATATATGAAAACAAGTTTTTTCACAATTACTAAAATAGAACATGCAATGTACTTTCAAAAAAACACAACATATTCAGTAAAATTTCTTGAGTGGATCACAGTTTACTGCTCAGAATCCAAATTTCTTTTGTGAGCTTGACTATTTGAATGTTACAACTCAATAACCAAATTATATACAAATTTAATGTCATAACTTAACCATACTTGCTGAATCTGTCTGTGTGACCAAAATTGTTACCCCCGCCACCCCAGATGGAACTAAGAAGTGAAGGCATATATAAGAAAGGTACAAACATAAGGGTACAAGTGTAGTTGAGGTTAAAATAAGTCATGACCAAACATGTCCTCCGTCCGACTTCTTCTGTTTCTTCTTTCTCTTCTTTTCTTGTTTTGTGTCTGCCCTAGCTTCAATACGTTTGGTGTTGCGTGAGCGTATCTCAAGTAGTTTAGTTTTGGCATCTTGAAATACAGCATCCGACCGCTGAGATATCAATTGCTGAGGAAAACAGAAATAGTCTATTTACATCCTCATGAACTTGGAAAAGAGGCTGACAAAATCAAAATCACAAAAGCCCTACCTTGAGATGACCCATTACAGCAAGGTTGACACCGATGATATCTTTGCGTTCCTGTGGTAGTCAGACATGAATTCATGTCAAAAATAGAATCCCCTATCGAGGAAAGTGGTTCTCCATTTACAAAGCTTAGTTTATAAAACAAAAGAATGGGGTGGCCTGTGCAGGTAGCGGAAGTCATGGACATGGTTAAACAGTTTCAACTTTTAGAAAAGAAAAACACAAGGAACATCTTCAACTTTGCTAACATCTCCCAAAAAAGTCATAGCAAATGTACTCATCAAATTTACCTTAACACTTGAATGAAGAATGTCTGTTAGAAGGGTCACTAGGGGTTTGGCAGGGACAGTTGAAATCAGCTGGGGATGATGAAGTTGCAATAGTACTGTTGTTACCCTACTAACAAGCTCCACCTGCGAGAACAGTAAAGGGATCACTAGTTAATGACAAAGCTCGTAAACAGCAGAAGATAGGAACTTCATTCAAACGAAGGACACTTGGTAGAATTACATGTTCGAAGACGTAATACTACCTAGTTGATGTTGACATGCAAAAATTTGCTGATTTGTACTTACCTAACTTTATACAAAACTGGAAAAAAATTGTTGATTGCTACTGAGTACTGAAACTACCCATTCTCTACTCTTTAGAGATTGACCCGTTAATATGAGAAGATTCTATTCAATTATTTTGTTTTCAAAAGCTCGAGCACAATATTTTCCTTCTAAAATAAATGCAACAAACATCCCCTTGAAAGAAATATTAACCTTATCTGGTATAGAGACCCAATTCTTCAGGTACGACAAGAGCTCCAAAGCATCAGAAAAGGGTAAAGCCTGCAAGGATTATTTAAAATATAATCATATATCCATATATAGATGATCAAAATTGACAGGATACAAACCATTTAAACTCAATTGAAAAGACAAATTCAAAGAGATACCAAATGTTAATGTGTAAAGCTTGGAAAGTTGAAGTATGGATTCTGCGGGATTGAGTAGGATAACACATTATTGGAGTGAGATATATAACCACTCATCTCAACCATTAGCGCGATTAGAATAAATTAAAACTTGGTTTTTAATTGATGTCATTCTACAAGACGCTAGATGATATGATGTAGGAATCTTGGGGTATCCTAAGTCTTTTTCTGGGTGGCGCATGATGTAAGAACAGTCACATAAGATCATCTGAGATGCCTTCCAAGCAGATGGATTCAAGCCACAATACAAATTTCGAGTAAACCACACAACCATGTAAACTCAGTTAAATTTTGTGCAAAAGATGTCACACAACCTTCCACATTCAATAGACTCCGTTTCAACCATAAGATAAGCTCTCCAGGAACAGAAACATACTAGTGTCCATAATAAAAGCAGGAAGTTCAATTATTGTTAATTATATCTAATAACAACCATCACGCGTATCCATCCTCTGATGGTCTAATCTACACCACGGGAAGAAGGGTCTAATCTATTTTCAAGTCATTCGATAGTCGAGGCAGACATAGCTTAGTTGAAGCACTGTTAAGAATCTTCTTCTTCAAAGAGACGTACAAAACAGAGACCAATTGTAAATGACAAAAGACACTAGTATGGAAAAATTATAAAACCCTCTAAGATTGAACTTAAGATTTCCATTTGTGTTAGTTTTAAATTAATGTCAGTACCCTCAAAAAGATGTTCTCTCTTGTTGCGCACCATCAGAAGTTAAATGGGACGGACCAATAAGCTTCCCATTATCAAAAATAAACCTAACCTGGGGCCCACATCCAGACGCGGTATCTCCAAGTAGCAATGTACAAACTTAAGCTCAATAAAATATTATGGTCAAAGTTTTAGCTTCACATATATGGAATCTCCAAGGTGACATTTGAATTGAAGCAGTTAAATAACCTTCCAGGTCAGGAAATAATTACTGAAAAAACTGATTTTCCTAAATATAATGAAATCTTTACTTCAAAATAAACACTTACCAGCAACGTTTGTTCCAAATCATTAGTATGAACACTAGATAATGCACGAAGAACATAATCAGAAGGAGAAAGCCCAAGCATGAGCATATTCGGTCTGAATTCTGAAACTCTGCCATTTGATTTGTCCTCCTACATGTAAAAATAGTATTAGCCAGTCAAGAAATTACCAAGTCAAAGTTTATGATAACAATTTCCTTTTTTATAAAAAGAATAATAAACTAGCCACGTATTAACCTCCACATCCAACCACCCAGTTCCAAAGAAAAAGGAGAGCAAGGAAAAGACATGTATATTTAGATAACCACCTCTTTTGGCAACCTTTATTTAGTCATTTTCTCTATAAAAATCTTGCTCATCAGTCACACTGAAAATATTGGATAATTCAAAATAAATTTATGAATTTTGTATCAAGTAGGTTTCAGTCTATACAAGAGATTACATCAAACCTAAAACCACTCTACTTTAATTTTTTTCTAAATTCTTTTTCCAGTGAAGGAAGAACAGTAAAAAGACGCCTCCAGGTAAGCAGAAAGGCAACCTCATGTTCAGCAATTCGCTTCAGTTCCGCATCTGCCATGTCCAGTGCTTCAATGATAGAATCTGTAGCAGTAAGAGTTTCTTGAGTCCTTTTCCCTGCTAAGGCCACAGCTCCCTCTTCTGGAAGTTCTTCCTTTGGTCCATACTTATTGTCAAATGCATTGTCAGTTTCTGATTCAAACATCTCTTCCAATCTCTTTTCTTTCTCTTCCTGCAATTCCAAGTAGCACCTTACAATATTCGCTTTAACTGCCTAAAACTGATGCAGTATTTCAGACATTCACACAGAATACCTCAATAAAAAATGGTTCTTCTGTACGATCCCAACGGCGCATGGAACGATCATGCGATCCTGTAACAATAAAATCACCACGGTTGCTGATAGCAAGACACCCAACTTCAGCATGGTGACCTTCAAGGGTTAAAAGCAACTCAAACTTGTCAGCATCCCAGTACTTCACCAGGCGATCTTTTCCGACAGTAAAGAAGTAATGGGTGTTGCGCACAAACTTAACTCCCATGACACTGCCATAAAAACAGAGTATCAGCATTTGTTAACTGTAAATTGTTACCTAGTTGAATACTAGAGTACTTGATGTAATCAAAGCACCTGCCAGCATGTGCAAAAAGTGACTTATGACAATCCCCGAAATCTAGACCCCAAATTTTCACATTTTTGTCCGCAGAGCCACTTACAAGCAGATCCCCATCTGAAGAAATATCCATACACAATACATGAAGCTTATGACCGTAGAGTGAAAGAAAGAACTTGAGTGAATCCATATAGAAGACCTGAAAAAATATGGACATAATAAGTATTAGGTCTAATCCAGAGCAGACAGAAATAAGAGCCTTGACATGAACTAAAACACAAATGCATTCAGTAGACTGCAAAAACAATAATGCAACAGAAAAACAAACTGATTTAAAAGTTGCAACAGTGTAATGAAAACCTAGAATTCAAGCTAGACAGAAAATTTGAAAGTTGATTTCAGGATCTTGTCTCAGTCTCAAACCTTTTCCAAGCTGTTCAAATGGTCTAAGCTTGGGAACAAGATATTTTAGGAAGTAGGTTGACTTTTACTAAGGACCCGAAGGGCTAAACCTCAGGCTTCTCTGTTAAGCTTATTAGTGTAACACTTCAACCGGAAAAACCATTGTTTGATTTTGCTTGAGAAGTTCTGGTCTTCTATTATTTTCAGATACTACTTCAATGCGTAATAGTTTTCCTGCTTTCAGCATCACCAACAAATGTAGCTCACACCAACAATGAGCTCTGCGATAAAAGATCAAATGTATCCTTCATCAAGATGAAAGAATAAATGTTAGCACTGCTTGGTCTCCGAACGGTTTACCGTAGTAGTTTTTTGCAGTAATTATTTCTTTGTAGCAGTTATTTGCAGTTTCTCATTCCAGTAATGTTAGGAAACCATGTCCTAGTTTCTAGGATTAGTTATCTTATCAATATTGTATTTAAACTCTATGTTTATCCCATGAAATCTAAGCAGAAAATTATTCCAGTTTTGAGTACTTTAACTCAAGAGATTGCAGGTTGTAGGAAGAACATCCAATTTCATCTTGCATGTCCCATAACTAGATCCATATCAGGGGATCTTAACACTAAAACATTGGGAAATTACTAAGTGTAAAAATGAAAAATGTTTTTTTCTATTCCATAAGCATAGAGGGAGCTCGTAAAGCATCCAAAATAAACATATGGTAAATAAGAAGCAATGAGTAAGCCAATGATTAAAACTAAACTCAAAATTGAATGGAAAGATAGATGGTGAACAATGCAATTGCAAAGCCTTAAAAAAATGACACGACAGGCAGCATTTGCTTCTCAAAACATAAGCACCAAATAATGTTTCCACCCACCATCTTCTTCTTTTCTGAAAAGGTAACAACTTGTATATATAGCAAAAATCAGCAGCACCATGGCAGTGCTGGTAAAGAGTAATTACAAACTCCAAAAGAAAAAAGGAAGTCAAGAGATTTGCCTATCAGCTCTATAAGGTCCCCTGTATCCATCAGAAGATTCTGTTTACACCCACCTTCTTAAGGAAACTGAAAAATGTAGTTGACTGTTGTAGTAATATTCCTACCACTGTCAAGGAAATTACTTAAGAAGAGCTTAACTAATAAGTGTTACAGAATACCTTCTTTTTCCGTGTGGGTGGGTGGGTGGGTAGGGGGTTGTAAAATGTTACACCAAGATATTTGATCAGATATTTTCACAAATACTTTCATAATGAATACTTCAAAGTCCCAAGAGATGAGAATTTCTAACTTTAAAGCTGTTCTTCAGAAATCAAAACATAAACAAATCAAATAAGTTAGACTGTTACCTTTACTGTGTTATCCAACAAGGCAACAGCAATAAATTTACCATCAGGGCTCGCAGCAACGACTAGAACATCATCATTCATTTTTAAACTCCTAGCAGGAGATGCAGTTAAATGCTTAGACCCCTGTATGTCAATAAATAGAGCCCATCATTATTCACCAGAAGGAATAGGGGTTCTTTTATCCAAGCAGAAACTAGTGCATGTCAAAAAACAAGAGCGTGGTTGTACGAATGCCAATCTGATTTTATATCAAGGATTTGACGTATTTATATTAGATAAATGAATATTCAGATGAGAACCTCAGTATGCTGATCATTTCCATTTTTTTTGTGAAGATAGTAACATTAGTCTATACATCCACACTTCCATAGAATTACTTAAGTACAGCAATCAGTTATTCTATGCTACTATTTCTTTTGTTCAAAAGCACTATTATAGCCCCCTTTTAAAATAAGTATGAGAGCACCATTACAGCTGTTGAGGAATTATATTAGTTCATGTGGTTAAGTGTAAATAGTCTTTTCATAGGAATCCAAGGATCCCTCTCCTAAACCATCCAACAGCATGAAATCCCAACATTTGGAATCGGAGTGCAGATAATAGCACTACATTATCAAGAAAGATGGAGGTGCAGAGTAATTTAGAGAGAAAGTCAGATTACGCACTTCACCAGCCTTTTGCACCATTTGAAATTCCCAGAACTTAATGTCGTGATCAGCACTGCCAGTGAGAAAACCTGTCCCGTCTGGAGTTAGAGCAATTGACTGAACAGAACCACCATGGGCTTCCACTACTTCCACACAAGTACCACTTTTAACGTCAATAAATTCCAGGGTCCCACCCTTTGTACCAACGACCGCATACTTGTTACCTGGAACAAACAGTCCACAGAGACCATATCCTGAATCAACTGTGCGGAGGCAAGAACCGGTAGTAGGGTTCCATATTTTAATTGCACTGTGACTAGTCGACATCAAAAGAGTGTTATCTGAGCTGAGAGTAACACTTCTGACATCAGCGCGATGTCCCTGAAGCTCAATAGCACTCAATTTAGTAGTTGAACTGCTTTCTATAGCATGAAATTCCAATAAATTATTGTTCAAAGACAAAGCTAAGGTAGCCAGTGAATTCTTTGAAGTAACTGGGGAGAAAGAAATTGAGGAGATCTTCTTTCCAGCCCGTAGGGTCTGATGAAGCTTGAAGATATCCGTGACTGTAATAAAAGGATTGCTGCCTCCTTCAGCTCCAATATCTGTCTCTCCTTTTTCCGTTGCCTCAAGGCCTTCTTTGGCAGCTTTCTTCTCCTTCTTTCTACTGATTCTTCTTTTCGCTTTGCGTTTAGATTCAGACTCATCCAGCACACGGAATATTTCCACTGTCTTCCCTGCAACTTGACATGCCAGCAGGTTTCCAGACTTGTTAAACCTCACTGTTGCAACTCTATCCTTGCTTTGACGCTGAATTTCACCAAATGACTTCAATACTTCCCATTTGTTTTCAGTAGGAAAGTCCTTATTTACATCTGTTTCGCTTTTGTTAGCAATCAATTGCCCATCAGCTAACTCGTGCTTTATAGTGTAAAAACGAAGTTCAGGGTCACCAGAACCGGTGACCAGATATCTTTCCTCGGGGTCAATATCTATGGACCATATTTCAGTATGATGGCCACTTATAATCTGCATGCAATGTTGAGTATCAAGATCCCATATCCTCAAAAACTTGTCCTTGGAAGCCGTTACCAGTTTTTTGCCAGAATCTAAGAAAACAAGATCAGTAACCTGCAACACAGATGGCAATGGAACAAAATTAGAAATTCACAAGTAACACATGATGAAGTAGGAAATGAAAGTACGTTATGCCTAGTTTGAAGATAGTATGAACCTGATCACGATGTCCCCGAAGGCGAAACAGGCCAGTCTCACCCACCACATCCCATAAAATAATGTCATTATCTTTGCTTCCTGATGCTAGTAATGATCCAAGCTTGTTGTATCGAAGGGCCGTCACAGCCCCTTTATGCCCATTCAGTGTGGTTTCACATATCCCTTTCTCAGAATCCCAGATTCTAATGCTTCCTTCAGCATAACCACTTGCTATCTGCAATTAACTCCAATTTATCACTACTAAACCATGAAAACAAATCATAAGTTCCACAATCTTTCCTATGAAACAAATCACTATGAGGAAGAAAAATATTGAGTCTGACCCAACAAACAGAGCACACCAAGACATTGACCTCGGAACACGTCTTGACATTTTAGCTTTCCTGCTTCCCTACGCCCAAATTATTTTCAATAGCACCTTACATTTTAAGATTCAACTACATCTTAGATGAAAGAGTAGCACCAATGCAGAACCTGTATCACTACAAATAAATCATACAGGAAAAATATTTTTAATAATAGAGAAATCCATTGTTTTCAGTTTAGAAACTCAATGGATAACGTAATCGCCCCTCTATGCTTCTTGACTTAATACCAGATTTGGTTCTGATGGGCCCATACAATACGTCATGCACTCTATACCACCTTTACTGTAGAACCAAAGCCCTAGGGGTATACAGGAAAAAATACTTATCTGGAAAAAATCATACTTGAAATTATTTTTCCCCATTTACCATACTGAATGATATATCAGAAATTATCCACAAATCAATCAATCAAATACACCTCAATCCCAGACTAGTTGGGATTGGCTATATGAAACCTTCCGTGTTCATTCTGCCCATTTGGGCCCATTTCATTCCACTACTTAATAAATTCGGAAACACAAAACACACTACTTAATGTAAGTGAAATAGTGACAACCAATAACTCTCAATTAATTGGTATTGCCTTCCACGTACACCCCTTAAACCATGCACTTACTATAAGACATAATATGCTTTCTTCCCCACAGCTAGTAAGTTGATGATGGAGTGTTTTCTTTAATTGAGTTATTATCTTAGCTAAATTTCAGGTCATTTGAGATAACTTTATGATTTTAGGCCTACACCATCCCTTTTTAACACCTATTATGAACAATCATTTCCACTACAACAGCACGTCTGTGAAAGACATGACCAAAGAAGAAAAAACAAGCACAGCCTGCCCTCTCTATCTATAAAAGTCATCCTCTATAACAAAATTTCACTATAAAGGCCAATTTTTTTTGGAACCAATTTTTCATGTTATTTATATTATATATTCTCTATAACATTATTTAAAAAATATCAATATGCCGTTATAGAGAGGTCTAGCTGTATCAAAAAAAAAAAAAGCACCATGGCAATGACAAATACAACTGAATTTTAGCAATTGTCTCTAACACTATAAATACACAAGCACAGAAAAATGCAGAAAAAGCAGAGGCTGAAAAAAAAAGAAGGAAAGGAAGATTTACTTGGGATGAAGAAGAGGAAGCAATTGATGTAACTGCAAGAGAGGGGCCTTTTGAGTTTGATGAAGGTAAAGGAGCTAGAGTTTTGGTGCAAACACCCTGCCTCACATGCCAAATACCGATTTTCTCTAACGCCGCCGCTAGCAAGTGTTTGCCGGAGCTATCATAGGTGATGTTTGATTCCCCTGATACTATAACCCCAAAAGACGCCGCCGGCTCATACCGGAGATACGCCTTCACCATTGGTTACTGTGTTTCCGTTTTTTGTCACCTGTTTTCAGCAATATGGTGTGAAAGTGGAAGTGGAACTTATCGGAGCTAGGGTTTAGGGTTTAAGCTCTTTCTCGTATTTAAAAATTATTCAATTATATTAATATTTT
Source organism: Datura wrightii (assembly GCA_035772735.1). NCBI lineage: Eukaryota > Viridiplantae > Streptophyta > Magnoliopsida > Solanales > Solanaceae > Datura > Datura wrightii. The sequence goes on along the minus strand of JASDFA010000018.1, from coordinate 198,494,371 downwards.
AGTCAAAAAAATTATATTTTTTATTTTATAATGTAAAAGTCACGCAATTATTTTTATTTCGCAAAATAACTCAACCAATTTAGGTGATTTTTTCATTCAATTTTAGTTTTTCATATCTGATATTTGTATGACATTAAAGCCCGACTAATTTAAATTCGGTTCGGATAGGGCCTATTTAAAACGTCAATTACTCCTATTATAAACGAGTAAATATCAAATATTATTGACTATATTGTAGTTTTTAAAATTTTATTTTTTTCATTCGGTGTTTGATACTCGTATTGAAACATGACTAATCCAAATACACATCGGGTAGGGTGTATTAAAATATCTATTACTCCTATTATAAACGAGTAAGTATCAAATATTTTTTAATATACGATAGTTTTAAAAACTTTATATTTTTTTAGTTATGATGTTTGTACTCGCGTTAAAATATGATTAGTTTAAATTCACATCGATAGGGTCAATTTAAAAACGTCTATTAATTCGATTATAAACTACTAAACATCAAATATTTTATTAATTTCTCATAGACTATAAACAATATTTGCGCAATTATTACATGTAATTCTATTTAGTAACATTAATTAGTAACTTCAAATAATTAATAAGTACCTTGTTATAGTGGGTTAAATTACATTTAGCATAAAAAATTCATGAGTTTAACACATGGAAGTCTAAATCGAAATTCTTTTTACATTATATTTTTAGCAGAAGATTTAATTTGAATAGTTGTTTATTTAATCGCATAAATTTAAAATAGTTGATAGATGTATAATATATCTATAAATCATACATAACAGGTGTATAATTAGTGTATAATTTATACATATCGGCTAGGAAAGGTAAACAACGAATTTGATCAGCTATTTGTGTAAAGGTCCCTATTTAGTACTTCCTTCGTTTCAATTTATATGTCTCTCTTTCTTTTTAGCCCGTTTAAAAAAGAATGTCTCTTTCCTTTTTTTGATAGTTATTTAATTTTAACTTTCCACATGCACAAGATTAACTGACATTTCGTTACATTCTATATATTTTTAATTTAAGACAACAATTCATGTCAAGTCAAAATTAGACAGGTACATTGAGATTTTTTGAATTTTTTTTAATTATTTTCAATTGAAATTTCAAAGGGTAAGGCAATATAAATATCATATCATTTCTATCAATACTCTAAAGAAATTATACGAGATATTTGGTGTGTATTATAAAAGTTATATCATTAACGTTCACGTTAACCATCTCGACCAATCGATCGAAATGAAATTGATTAATATGAAATTGCTAAAAGAAAGGAAAAACGCAGGGAGTACTGAATTAAAATAAGCTTTTTAATAAAATTGTGGGTCAATTAGGCCCACGTGGATAGATGAGAGAAAGAGCTGTTTTGGGGTTTCAGATAATGGCCCAAATCGAGTTTAAGCAACTAGCCTCATGTTGTTTCGATTGTAACCAGAGGATCGAAAATATGGACAAATTAAAACCATTTTGAAATCAATTGCTTTTCAATTAGAGCCATTCGAAGTAAAATTGAGGTGAATTAATTAAGGCTTCTTAAAGTTGATGAAGTAAAATATCTATTATAATTAGTTTATTTTTGTAAATATATATTGTATCATATTAAATCAAAATTTAATTAATTAATTGATTCATAATTCACCAACCCTCAACCAAATTTAATTATTGTACCACACTTAATTAATTAATTGATTAATATTGTACCAATATTTATTTTTTGCAAATAAATATTGTACCATATCTTTTATGCAAATAAAAAATGAAATAATTAATACATAAATAATTAAATTTATATAACTCTGGCCCTCAACCGAACGACCCCTGTTGCAGGATATAATTCATAAATAATAATCTTTCGATTTTTATAATTGAAAAATAACTATTATCGTAAAATTGCAAATTTCATTAATAAAATTCATGACAATGCCATAAAGTTTTATTTGTGAAATTTAAAACTCCAAAACAATGACTATTTTTAGAAAATAAAAACAAAATATTTATCAGCGAACACTATTTTTATATTATTATACCTTTTGATTCATGATTTTTTCAGGTGGATTAATATCATAAAAATCACTTATTTTTTTTTAATTTTACTGCACTAAAATTATTAAATTAATTTTCTATAATAAGAAAATTATTCAATTTTATCGAAGTATCAAGAAAGTTACTAAACTATCCCTCTTACCTTTTCTTTTGTTTTCCAATCTCAAGTTATATAAAATTTCACTATATGGCAGACATATCACATGGATCAGACAGAAAAATACCTAAACTGAACTTTTTCGATTTTAGATGTGATGTGAACTATTCACTGAGGGCCACAAGTATAAATCACAAAGAATCTAAAGTTTGTTTTTCTGATTTTAATTTTATATAAAATTAAAATAAATAAATAAATTTTATAATAAAATATTTTTTAATTTTTTAATTTTAAACAAGATGCGTGTAAAATAAAAATAAAAATAAATAAATTAAAAATAAATAAATAAATTAAAACGGAAATAGAATTATTTTCTCCCATATCTGACATGAAATGTGTTATATTCCTTATAATAATCATTAATATAGTTGAAGACAACTGTAAAGATTATTTTCCCTAACATGTAGGCCAAAACTAAATATAAACTTTTAATAATTAGCTCAATTTTGTTTCAACCACTTCATGAGTTTTCAACATCATTGTTTTTAGTGAAGAGATGTTCCACTAATTTTTTTTGCCAATGATGATGTTGTCTTTCCACACAAACTTAATATCGACGAATTTAAAATTTGAAGTTTATAAATTTTAAAAATTTATTATACGTAAATTTTTTAATAAATATATCGTTTGAATTAAAATTACTAGATTTTACTAAATTCGTACTTCTTCTACTAATTTTATCTCAAAAATTTGGCGTTTATCCAATTAAAATAAAGTATAGTTCTTTCCACAAGATAAGTATATAACCACTCTACCCCCACGACACTCAATCTCACCACTCACGTTTTTATTTAGTCGTTTGATATTTGAAATTCAGTAATGTGACTAATTTAAATTTGTGCCGACCTCATCCACTAAAGGAATAAAACACTCCTTGTCTAGAAAGTTTTTTATTTTATTTTGAGAAATGAGAGATCTCAATCATCTCGTCATATATGAACTGATTCAATATTTTAGCATTGGATTCATCCAAAACCAATGCACTCAGAGGCGGAGCTACAAGCCTGGGTACGGGTTCAACCGAATCCAGTAATTTTTGTTCAAATCATGTATTTTTGTTAAGAAAATTATTAAATATGTATAAATATTAAGTTTAGAACCCAGTTGTGTAACATTTAAAATGGTCGTTTTAGAATTCAAAACTCATAAAATTAAAATTTTGACTTCGCCTCTGAATGCGCTTCTAGTGGTACCCCATTACGATACCGCTCAACAACACCTACCAAATATAATTAATTCAGTGCTAAGCAACTAAAAATAGGAAAAACATGAAAGCTTAAGGCATAAACCTTAGTTGGAGACAACAATGTTGATATCATAAGAAGAAAAAGAAAAAGAGAGAATAATCCTATTGTTATTATTTTGAATATTTGTATTAGAATCTCGATAATTTAGATTGTGCTCGTAAAATTTATTTAAGGAGAAAGTATTTTTTAATAATTTTTTTCATATCTAAAATTTAAATTCAAGACCCTATTCATTCCACCACAACTTACCTAGCTTAATCGAAATAAGAGTTATAGTTAGGTAGGTGCTACCTAAGAAAAAAAAAAGGTACAATTGTTTTTGAGTTTGACAAAATATAGATCATCATGTTTATTTTTATTGAAACAAGGGGCACAATTTACAAGGACTTTGTTGCTTGATAAGGACATTTATTTGTTTTCACTTGAAATAACTGTTGGAAGATTTGATGAGTGAAATATTATTGATATAATAATTTAATATACTCCTCAAATAAAATTATTACAATTTTTTATCTAATTTTTTGATATTCAAAATTTATTAACCTGACTTATTTAATACTATTTGCACCTGATAGACACTCTAAAAAGATAAAACGTTTTTTATTAAATTATGTATTTAATTTAAATGATATCTAATAAAACAATATAGAAGTTAATCAGTATTAATAGGTCAAATTAAAAGCCAAACTTAGGTTGTCGACTTTATTGGCCACCCTTTTTTGGAGTCAACAACTAGTTGGTGAGTTTGAGCTAATTTGTCAACTCCTAAGGCTTATATTTTCAAAATGGACAAATTTTATATAGTGGCGATTAAATCGATAATGTTATATAAGGTAAAATGTTGGTCAATTAAAAATATTCATGTTCAAAAGATGAATATAGAGGAAATGAGGATGCATGCTCAGATGAATATATGGGCAGAGAAATATATGATTAGAAATGAAGTTATACGAGACACTGTGAGAGTGACTTACATGGACAAAAAAATGAGCTAGGGAAGCAAAGTTGAGATGATGATTTGGTCATATGAAGAGAAGGAGCGTGGATATGCCAGTATATAAGGAGGTGTGAGATGTTAGGAGTTACAAGAGGTAGAGGTATGTCGAAGAAAAATTGAGAGAGATGATTAAACATGACACAGTTTACTGAGAACATAACCCTAGATAGAATGCGGTAGAGGTCGAGGATTAAGCTTGGTAGGTAACTGAGTGTTGTCGCACTTTGTATGGGAGAGACTGGGGAATAGCCTCCTCTACTGTTCTCCTTATTAGTAGCTATTTAGTAATCACGTTGTTGCCTTTTCTTTTCTATGTGTATTACTATATGTGGTTTCACTTACTTTGTGTTACTTGCTATTTTATCGTTATATTTTCTTACTATCATGCTTTGAATGCTTTTCTTGTTTGTCGAATCAAGAATCTATTGGAAATTAATAATCTTTCTACTACACAAAAATAAAAATTAAATCTATATACATACGTAAGATATAAATATTCTAACAGAAAAGGTTCTAATAAACCTATCGCCCCTTAGCTCAGTCCCCAATATAAAATCCACGATCGCTTTTAATTAAAATAACTTTTTTATCCTTCACTTAAATAATTCTAAGTTGACATATTTTATTTTATCTAATAGAATCAAGTTTTTGCATCAACTTTCAACATGCAAAAAGTAGCCACTGGCCAGTATATAGACTTTATTATGGAGGGAGTCAATATCAATAAAGGAAAACTTTATGGCTAATTAATTAATTACACAGACTCAGCCCTCTAGAAAGCTACTAATAGAGAATATACAACTTAATTTAATAGTAGTACTTACTTTATGGCTAATTATCTAGATTTAGGCTTTTTAGAAACGCACACGTTCAAAAGGTGAAGATAGCGGAAATGGAAATATTTAGATGAATGTGTGAACATGCTAAGATAGGAGGTTATACGGGATAAGATTAGAGTGATCTCTGTAGCGGATAAGATGATGAAAGCGAAATCGAGATAATTTAGATATGTATGAAAAATAGAAACGCAGATGCACCAATGAGTAGGTGTGGGAGGTTGGCTATAGTAAGTTTTAAGAGAGGCAGAAAATAGGGTCGAAGAAGTATTAAAGGAAGGTATTAGACAAAACATGACACATCTTCAGCTTGCTTAAGGACATGACTATAAATAAAAAAATAAAAAAATTGTGAATATAAGAGTAGAAAAATAATATATAGCTAAGCATTAGAACATTAGTTAATATACGCGTAGCATCTTATTCTTCTAATTTTCATTATTATATGTTATTTCATTATTATCCAAACATAAAGGACCATTTTGTCATTTTCTCTGACCTATTAAAAATATTATTTTTCCAATAAATATCTCATTATAGAGCACAAAATGCCAAAGGGGAAAAAAAAACTTGAAATTAGTTAAGGGATTATTTAATGGAGGTGGAAATTAAATGGGCGGCCATGGCTGCTATTAAAAGACAAGTTAGGGTACAATATTAGAGCTAGAAAATTTGAAAGTCATTTTCATTCCAATTATAAAATTTGAAAATTTAACTTATCGTTATATATAAAAAATATATTTTTTAGTGACCAAGAACTTCAATCAACAACAATAATAATTCAGTGTAGTCCCACAAAATCGAATTTGAGAGGGTAAAATATACGCAAACTTTACCTCCACCTCAGAAATCGAGAGATTGTTTCCGATAGACTCTCGACTTATAAAAAAATAGTCCTCGAAAAAATAATAACAGTACAAGCGGCAATATATAATAACGCAACAACAACTAGTAACAACATCAAACTACACAACAGTCCAGTAATCAAGATACGAGTAACAATCATTACTAACAAACATCGGAAGACCAAAAACTATAAGGGTGAAAAACATTGCAACACATTGCAACCTACTACTCTACTTAACTTTAATCTAAACATTTCAATAAAATTTATTGATAAATTTAACGAAATGTATCCAACCTTCTATATTTCAAAAAAGGTCCACTAAAAATGTATGGTGGTGAATATAATGAAGTGGTATATATTCAAAGTAAGGATGATTATATATTCAGAAATTTCTAATTTCCTTATTTACATTATTACTGTTCGTTTAATCGGGAAATAAGTTATTTCAAAATTAATCATTTTAAGATAAATTATTATTTCTAATATAAAATAAAAATAATATTATAATTTTAAAATAAATTATCTTGAAATCATGTTTCAATTAAATATAAAATATCATTCGAAAATTAATCTCAAAATAATTATTCCTTATTCTTTTACATTAAACTCATCCTTAAAAAAATAGTGATAAATATTATATTAGAATTCAATTAAATTCAGATATATGTGTTATATGAATTATTTTTTGGGGCGATATTTTTATCATCAATTTTTTTTTTTATTCTCATAGATTTAAACTCAATATTTAATTAGAAATAAAAAAATTCTGTCGAAACAATTCCATCAGAACTCGTATCGATTCAAATGATTGGTCTATTAATTACTTGTCCCATTATATATTCACACAGTATTACAATATTACCTAATAATTGCTTTAACATATTCCCCCCTACACAAAGGTATTAGCAACAACTACTTATCTAAAGGGAATATAGCATCTGATGCATTAATTAATTTCATTTGTTTTTTATGTTTTCATGCAGGAGGGGAGAGGGTGTTGTTTACGGGTTGATTGAATTTAATAATTTTTTATATTATATATAGATTATTCATTTAAATAAAAATTTTGAATCGAAAGTCTATTGTTTTTGTCATGGGCATATGAGTCATTTTAAGTGAAGAATGATTCAGTATACATTTTTTGTTGAAAAATTATGTAGTGTACAGATTAAGTGTTAGGTATTGCGAATGTATATATAATTTTGCATATTTATAACACAGCCAACAAAAAAATATGCACATTCTTTGTCAAATTTCAGGATAAATAAAGTAATTAGAATGAACTTGCATATAATATAGATAACAAACAAATAAAATCGATATATCTCGTGATATGCAAACTTTCTTTCTCGTAATTTTCTATTGTGTGAACCCAAATAATCACCGAATTTGAATTTATTTATTTTTCACCTAATTTTTTTTCTTTAAATTTTAATTTTTGAACTCAAACATAATAGGAACCACAAAATTATTAAATAAGGCATCTTAATCATTACTTCCGAATTAAATTATTTTTATCATAATAAATTACAAAATATTCCATGCAATTGCAATTCTTAATAAATTAATTATTGTTTCATATATATGTGTGTGTGTGTGTTTCCACCATCCAATTTACTAGGTATTTTTTTATCCACAACAAAACCTCAGCCATGGATTTTGTCCCAAGCTTTCCAATTTGCAAAAATGGATGATGGATTAATTAATATAAAAAGTTGACTAGTTATTATGGGTTCATTTACATATTTAATCCGAATTTATCAAAAATAATTTTTTTATTCTATAAAATAAAAAAAAATTATGTAAAATTATTTTTTTCATATCTTATTTATAAAATTATATTGAATATATTATTGTTATTGTTAAGTATTTAAAATAATGTAATAGTATGATTTTTTTAAAAATAATTGGACTTATTCGTCTCATACAAAATACTATTATTGTGTTTATAGAAATATTAAATTGATGATAAAATATGTACTTGCTGTTGGCCGGCTAATTTAAGGAAAATAATTTCCTGAATTAAGTAATTTATTATTGAAACAATACATAAATAAATAAATACATAATCCATATGAATCTTGGTAACAAGAAAATAAACTTTTTGTTTTTCACTGCCGTTCGATATCCATTTTAAAACTTTATTAATCTAAATTCATGTCAAAAATTTTATTTTAAGAGTAAAATGTTCTCTCTCAAATACGATTTTATATTTAGAATTTGAATTCGAGATCACCGTAGAGTTGTTATGTGGCCCTTTATTAGTGGTTAATAGAATATATTTAGGTAAGCATCATGTTTTACCTGTCTAATGCATAATATGATAATGGATACGCCTAACTAACTAGTCATGTCTTATTTTCACAAGTGTTTTTTTTTTTAATTATTTTTTTATTTTTTTTATAAAAGGATAACTACCCCTAATGATGAAATTCCAATTGTCTATATTCATTGGACCCACTATTAACAAAGTCTAACCTTTTTTTCTAATTCGATATCTGATATTTGAATCAAGACTCGATTAAATTATGATTCAAACGTCATAGAATCAATTTTGGGGGATAACACTTTCATTTTTTCATTCCCAGAAGCTCGAACACGTAATCTCTGATTAACGATGAAAAAATTGCAACCATCTCGCCACAACCCATGTTGCCACGGCGCACGTCGATATTGAAATTTGTTTTTATAAAATTATGTTAGAATACATCTAAATCAAGTGCCTATCCAAAAGAGAAAGAACCTTTTTTTAATACCTTAATTTTTACTAGTATTTTTTTAAATGCAAATGTGGGGTCTTAATGTCATTTCAACAGCCATAATTAGGCAGGTTAAGTTAAAAATATTTTGGTTGCCTAATGGGCTGTTCCTATGGAAAAAAAAAGTAGATTAGTCGAATTTAGATGTGACATGGTTTAATTCTCTATTAATTAAATTAAAGAAAGATATATTAATTCAACTAGTCATTATAGAAAATACTAATTATTTAGGTAAGTGAGAAATTCAATAGGTTTAAATTACGTTGCTCGAATTCTTTAAAGATGTCAAATAGTACGTGTTAAATTCTCCAAAAATAATGTATGTTTGGAGAATTCAATATGAATTCGATGATATTTTTAAAAAATTCGAACAATATAGGTTTTAGGTGTTTGCAAATTGCAACACACATAAAGGCTAAACCTAATTAGAAATCTAAGTGTACTTTACTAGGAGTTTCCACTTTGGTTTAGTCCTAATTAGTAGACTTCTAATAGGATTTAAAGTCATTTATTATTTGTCAACTACTCAATGTAGAAAGTTTGACAAACATGAATCCTGGTGAGATGGTTTGAGATCCTTTCATCCTTTATTAGAGGTCTCACATTCAAGTCCCTGTAAAAATTGAGATAGATGCGGCTGCTAGAGGGCTACACAGTCGGTTGGACAGTTTTGAGCTTCACTTCACTGAGCGCTTAGCTGACTAGCCGGACACGAGCAGTTTGAGGGATGAGCTGGGGCTTTGTGGAACCAAATAGCCGAGTTGTCATCTAAAATATCTCGTGAAATTTATTAAGGTGCGAAAATCAAAAAGGACTTTTTTTGCAAGGGCATAAGTGTCTTTATACATCCTTCTTGGTGGTGTATGTATCAAGCTTGAAAATGACACGCTATTTTTATATCTTAGATTTCACAACTAGTATTTTATAATTTTTTTTAAAAAAAAAAATCATATCGTAATCTAATCGTTTTCTTGAAAAGATATTAGCATTTTTTAAAATTTTTTTATAGAGGTGAAAAACCCAGAAAGCCTTTTGTATAATTTGTTGAATTCGTACACTATACTTTTTATTCTACTTGGGATTCGTCCCATTTTTCTCCAATTTTTCATATCATTTTTCTTCAGACTTATTCTCTTCTCGAGTCTTGACAGGAAAAAAAAGTTTAACAGAATTCATCAAAAAAAGGCAAAAATCAGCAAGTGTGAAGCTGAAAGGTGTTTTTTTTTTGGGGGGGGGTTCTTTTTCAACTTCCCTTTTGAGTTCTCCTTTTCTTGCTTTATGACTTTGTTTTGTATGGTTATTGTTTATTTGACATGAAATATAATGCAGATTTTTTTGTGGAGTTTATGGTTTCAGGGAGTTTAAAGTTTGCTTCTTTTTTATCTTCTTGGAAATGTTTTTTTTTTCTTCCAACTATTTCTGTTGGTGTTTGTGGTGAAGACTTGAAGTCAACACGTTTTTACAGTTTGTGGAGAAGGAAAGAAAGATGGGTTTAATCAGAACTATATGAAATATTTTTGTATGATGTGTTTGTTTCATTTTTCTCATTCTAAGTTGGATTTTTCTGTGTATAAAGGGTGTGGTGTTGTGATGTGAGATTCTTTTTCAATTGTGTAGCAGCTGTATTCAGGAGCTGAGCCGAGAATGAGAAGAGAATTGAAATGAGTTTGCTGAAAAGATTTGATCTTTTTTGCCAATAAATGCTAAAAAGACAAAATGGGCATGTAGAGAAAATGGTTTGAGCCTATGATTCTAATATAAAATGATTATTTATGAACCAAATAACTTTATCATGGTGTTCTTAACCTTGAATGGTAGGATACTTGTAGAGGCAGAGCCATAATTTGAAGCTTATGGGTTTAGGATTCTAGTCCTTCTTAAGTTAGCGGGTTCTAAATTTGTATATATTCAATAGATTTCTTAAGACAAATATAAGGTATTGATCAAAGCTACTGGTTCGGCTGAATCTGTAACCGAAAGTCTAAAGTCTAGCTCCAGCCCTGGATACTTGTATTGAATGTTTTCAGTTAGTACAATGTTAATAGGTTATCATCGAAACACATTTTAAGTGATTTCATGGTGTTGGAAAATGCTTACTCTTCTTGCTTTCATGATTGAAATCACTATGATTCGACCTTACCCATTTCTTGGTGAAATATTCCTATTACCGTCTTTCTTTTGGCACTTCATAGGATTGATTGGGACCTTCAGGGTTATTATATCTTGGATAACATCCAGACTTATCGGCATTTCAATATTCTTTCACCATCACCTATTTCATCTCGTGTGTGCTTGTGCTTTTGTCACTGAAGAGGGAAGGTGATCATAGGGGGAGGATAGAGTGTTTTGTATATGAAGTAAACAATAATCTTTATTCTAATAGGAGATCTGGCTCATTAATTTTATTTGGAGTTTATATAGTTGATTAAGTAATATCAGAAGGCAAACATGCAGTTCGTGTTACTTAAGATTATGAACAATTATTGCATATATAGATGATATCAGAGAGTTCTAGAATGTCGTTTCAACTCTCAACATTAGGGAAATATTCTTTCGCTTGTAGTTAGTGAACTTGTCTTCCGGAAACAGCCTCTCTACCTCCAAGAGGTAGGGGTAAGGTCTGCGTACATCTCTACCCTCCCCAGACCCCACTTTGCGAGATTTCGCTAGGTATGTTGTTGTTGTTGTTAGTTAACTTCTGTAGATTGATTTTACGACTAGTAGGTGTTAATTGTCCTGCTTTTCTATTTTCAGGTCAAAGCAGGGGAATTTTTTAAGCCGGATGTGTGCTTTAGCTTGTCTGAAAATCTTGGCCCCTTCCTATCCATTATAAACTTGAAACTTTCCGGAATTATGCATGTCTGTTCTTGGGGCCATTGCCGACAATATCGAAAGAACGATTACTTTCTCAGATAGGACAAAGTCGCTTGATTCTTCATTAATTCATGAAAATAACGACATTACCAAATTGACAAATGGTGAAGTTTGTCTTACTTCTGAAACCACCAACTTCAGAGTTGGGGAGCTCTTATTACCAAATGGGGAATCCTATTCTGGGTCCCTGCTGGGCAACATGCCCGAAGGTTCCGGAAAGTATAGGTGGTCTGATGGTTGTCGGTATGAGGGTGAGTGGAGACATGGGATAACGCATGGGCATGGGAAACTAGAATTTCCTTCTGGTGCTGTTTATGATGGTGAGTTTTCAGGCGGTTATATGCATGGTGAGGGGACGTATATTGGACCTGATAAAGTGACCTATAGGGGACGCTGGCGGTTGAATCTTAAACATGGTTTAGGATATCAAATGTATCCCAATGGAGATATTTTTGAAGGGTCCTGGATTCAGGGAACCCCTGAAGGACCAGGTAAGTATACATGGGCTAATGGGAATGTCTACTTTGGAAACATGAAAGGAGGGAAAATATCAGGAAAAGGAACTCTCACTTGGATTAATGGGGATTCATATGAAGGGAGCTGGTTGAATGACGCAATGCATGGCGTCGGTATGTATACGTGGAGTGATGGTAGCTGTTATATTGGTACATGGACACATAGTCTAAAGGATGGAAAAGGAACATTTTATCCTAGTGGTAGCAAGCTAACGGCTGGTCAAGAATTGTACCTTAATGCTTTGAGAAAACGAGGATTACTGCCAGATTTGAGAAAACAAAATCAAGTCTCCCATATCCATCATGCTGCTTCAGTTGATATAGGAAATGTCAAAGTAAGTGGTAACCAAGTATCATATTCATATGATAAGCTTCCAGAGAGAAACCTGTTAAATTTCGAGCAGTCACGGCCTACGAATGTTTCTCTTGAAAGACGATGGAGTCTTGAAGTAGCCATTGAAAAAGTTATTGGACGTAATTTAGATGGAGACATGGAGGATGATATGAGTGGTCCAATTTTGGAACGAGAGTACATGCAAGGCATCCTAATCAGTGAGGTTGTCTTAAATGATCGTTTTTCACCACCATCGAGAAGAGCCAGAAGGAGGCAAAGGAAACTTGTCAAGGAATTAAAGAGACCAGGTGAAGCAATCATAAAGGGTCACAGGAGTTATGATTTAATGCTCAGTCTGCAGCTTGGGATCAGGTGTGCTACTTGTGACTACTGGAGACTTCATAGCTCGCTTTTCTTGGAATATGTTTCACTTGTTCTTTTTCCTCCATCTTCTTTACAGATTATCTCACTTATGCTCGTCTTTCTTGGGTCTAAAGTTTTTCATTGATTCACTTGGTTCCTTGAACTGTATATTGTGTTATTATTATTATATAGATCTTTCATACTATTTTGCTAGATGCATTTACCAAGCTGCTTTAGGTACCCGTTGTTTTCTCTAGATAATATAAAAAAAGAAAGAAGTCTGGAGAAGGGATTACATCTTTGTCTAATGATCCGTGTTGGTTGAGTTTTTATGTGCATATAGAAGAATAGTATAAGTTTTTCCTATGAGTCTTACTTTTCTTTGTGTCAGCATGCATAGAGTGAGGACTAGAATGTCACTGAATATCATCAGGAGTTGAAGGAAGTTACCCACTTCCAGATATCGTCTATTTGAGAACTACCCACTTCCAGATATCATCTATTTGAGAACTTTGGTTTGTATGTACTTGTTCAAAGTTTTATGGTACCAATAGTTGTGTGTATATGAATGCGTGCAAAGGAAAAAAACATGAAACATCAATTGGATAATTTTCGTTCTTCTTGATGGCCATTCAGATGGAAGTTTACAAAGTAGTCTTTGACTTTCGAAGGGAGGAAAAAGTTAAATTAATCAAAACTGAACTTGGCAAGTATTCTGGTGTTTTCTATCCTAGCTGTTCTTTTGTATTATAGATTTAGAGCTGCCGTACTAACAATTACCAAATATGTCATCGGGTTTTCAGAAGCACTACATAGGCAGATAATCAATGACATAAACAAAGGGGAACTGTTATAGATAAAGGTAAATCTGAAGTTAGAAAATCCCTGAATCAAGTTGAGTTAGTATCAAGCTTATTATCTTACATAACCTACTTTGAAATTTATCTTCAATTACTCCTGAAGTGGGGATAGCATTAGATGAGGAACTTGCGTGCAAATATGAATTCTTTTTTTTTTTACATGAAATTAACCACTGAGATGGTTTTAATTTTCTTCTCCCCATCCCTGCCCCTCCAAGACTCTGAGGTTGCAATAGAGGCTGTTCTACTATCCACTAAATATTTATCTTTGGATGTAAAAAGATACTCCTGCCGTGCACAGATAAATTCCTGGATATTTAATTGGATGTATCATAGCCAGTTGGTCATTGTTCCTTGTTTGAAGACAGGCAATCATTTGTAGCACAATTTTATTTGCTCCTTTTTATCATATATCAAACGCGTGACAAGTTGAAATCTGACCAGATATACTGTGGGGAAAATTACACCTATACAAAGACGAGAAATACGGGCTTCAGATTTTGGCCGGCGTGCTAGCTTTTGGATGGATTTTCCTAAAGAAGGATCACAATTGACACCTACACATCAGTCTGAGGATTTCAAGTGGAAAGATTATTGCCCAATGGTCTTCAGGTTGGTGGTTTGCAATCTTTTATCTAACAACGGTTGAAAAAACTCTAAACAGCTCTAGAATTTATCGGTGTAAGATGCATGCACATTGGATTTTTTATTTGGGTAGATGTGGTTTTCAAATGAGATTCATTATTCATGTTCTTTTTGTACTTCTATTTATTTGTTAATTTTCCTAAAATATCTCTATTGCATGTTAGATGAGTGAATGTCGCTTATTTTGTAGCAATAGATGTTCTTCTGGTGAATTAATATATTAGATCTCCCAACCGACTTAATAGTTTGTACATAGGATGTACATCTGTAAATAGTGGCTGTATCTTCTTTAACCTCTCAGTTCTGACTCTTCTTTTCTATTTATAAAGAGGAAAACACACTAGTTCCCTTGGTGGACTGGTTGAAGGAAAACGGATTCTCTCACTATTGGTAATTTCATTGATGTTGATTATTCTGTGATGTGCCACAGGAAGAGGTAGTATCTTTGAGTTTAGACTTTTCCCATTCAGAGGAACACCTTCACCAACTGTGCTTGTCCTTATCCTAGGTGCTATTTCTCGGTGTTTTCTCAGGCATCCAGACTAACTTATTAGCATTCTGGATATGCTAGACAAGCATAGAAACTGAAATGGGGTTCCATATTGTTATCTTCTTTGCTGAAGCTATATAATTAGGACCTCTATATTGTTTTATTCCGTTTATCGTATTTGAGATTTTGTGGAGGCTGGTCTTGCAGCTTGTGGAGGTGACTAGTGTGGCATGCCCGACCAAATCAGCTTGTGTCCCTTCTGTAGATGCTTTTCTTGTTGAAGTAGAGTAGCTTCCTTGTGTCCCTGCATAGATGCTTTTCCTTGTTACTATGTATTATTAAAAGTCCAAACTAGCTTGTTACGCTTTTTGATTTGCTACATACATGTGTAGGAACTAAAATGAGTTTATCTTCTTGTAGGAATCTGAGGGAGATGTTTAAGATTGATGCTGCTGATTATATGATGTCAATTTGTGGAAATGATGCCCTTAGAGAGCTTTCTTCCCCTGGAAAGAGTGGCAGTGTATTTTTCCTGTCTCAAGATGATCGTTTCATGATTAAGACATTACGTAAATCTGAAGTTAAGGTGTGTAATCTTAAACTGATCACCGTCACAAATCACTTTTATCAGTTTTTTAAAATCTGTCTATCTGGGAAAATAGAAAATAGAAAACCACATAAGACAATAAGTTGGAAAGGGAGTGAAATGTTAGGAAGTCGTGTTCTTTTTTTTTTTTTTGATGAAGGTAAATATCATCAAAGGCATCCAGGGAATTAGGAAGTCATGGTTTTTGGAGAAGGAAAAGAGAATTTCAGATGTCCCATGCTCTCCTGTGGACAGTGTGCTGTTTTGGGTTATGTGATTGACAATGACAGTTTTTGCCTATCTTGGTTGATTCGGTGTAATTGGTTCGCTATCACCTAGATTTTATGGTTAGAAGAGCACAATATCCTCTCAGGCAACACTTAGGATGGATATACATAGCCCTTCTGGGACACAAGTGATCTTCTGCACTTGGTTTTTGTCCACAGTGGTGCTACATAAATTATGATCTTTTGCATAATTTTTGCATGTGAAAAAAATAGAAGCAGATAGGGCTATTTAAAGTACTTTCTCATGCCTCATATACCTGGCTCAATACTCAGCTGAAAGTTCTTCTTCCACATACCCCTTGAAATATTTCTGACCTGTTGAGTGCTTGGCATTCATTCCAGTTGGATTTCCCCCCTTATAGTTGTAAGGCTTCATACTTATGAACAAAAGCAAAGTTAGGATTTTTAGTTTATGGGTTCTGGATCACTATATTTTTTTTACTGGGTTCTACATATATTATTTATACTTATGAAATGAACTTTTTCAACACAAATACAGAGTTTGAGCCAAAGCTGTTGGGTTTTGCTGAACCCGTAGCTAAAGGGGTGTATCTGCTCCTGCTTATGAAAACAGCTCATTTTTTTATGTCAGTTAGATTGGGAAGATCCTATGCAGATGTGTCTTTTAAACTTTGCCTGTATCTGTATTATTGGAGTTTCTCTTACATTTTAGTTTGGTATGAAAAGAGAGCATCATGATCATTGATCTCACATATAGGTTTTGCTGCGGATGCTTCCGAATTATCATCTCCATGTCAGGACACATGAGAATACTCTCATCACTAAATTTTTTGGACTTCACAGGATAAAACCTTCCAGTGGTCAAAAGGTAATATGCTTGTAGATTTTAATCTCACTTGTAATAAAAGTGAATTTGTATTATTTCCATATACTTATTGCGTTAAAAAATGAAGTAAAATAATTAGAGAACTTATATCATATTGCAACTTGCAAAAGCTTTTCAGATTCTAATAGCTCTACAATCTTTTGAAAGAAAATTTGATATGGTAGATTCCACTTGCCAAATTTTTCCCGCCTAGGAGTGAACAGTGGGACTTGTCCAATTTGCTCTTGTCGTGACTTGAACTTCTAACCTCTTGGTTGGATGTGGAGAACTCTTGCCACTGGAACAGCCTCACCTGTTATGCACTACAATTCATATAGGTTTAAAGAGAATTGGTTCCAAAGATTACATTGAACGTTATCCCACTTACGTAGATTTAGTTTGACCCACGTGGTTATACGAATAAAATCTTTTAATAATTATTATAGTGAGTCTGATTTAGGAAAAAGTAAAATAGTGAGAGGATGTCAAATCAAGTATGTAATAGCATAAAATTGTACTCCATCCATCCCAATTTATGTGGCACTGTTTGATTGGTTACGGAGTTTAAGGAAGAAAAAACTTTTGAAATTTGTGGTCTAAAACAAGTCTTAGACATTTGTGTGGCTATTAATCTTCTCATTGAGGGTAAAGTGGAAATTTTATAGTTAAATTGTTTCTATATTATAGAAAATGAAATTTTTTTTGAGACAGACTAAAAAGAAAAATGTGCCACATAATTTGGACAGAAGGAGTATTGGGTTGCTTTAATATAAATTGTTTGAGGAAAAAATTTCATCCAAGGAAAGGGTTGAAATGGACCATGGAAGACTAGGCTTCAAATCCCAACAGAGACAAAAAAAAAAAAAAGCTAGGAAATTTCTTCCCATTTGTCTAATCGACAGTGAACAAAGTTATCCGGTACGTGTATTGTAAGAGTTAACAATTATTCGGTAGATTAAAGGAGTGTGCACAATGTAGCTCAAACATCATGGGGATCAAGCTTTTTGGAATTAACGAAAAGGAAAGAAGGGCAGGTTTATTTGGACGGAGGTAGGACCATCTAATGATAATGGAAAGCATTTCAAGATGAACTTTTTAAACAGGATATATCAGAATCTTGCTACACCAGAGTGGAATGGGAGTGATATATCAGAATCTTGCTACACCAGAGTGGAATGGGAGTGATATATCAGAATCTTGCTACCCCAGAGTGGGAATTAAAATTAAATGGTTGGGGTGGGCGGTTGGGGGGTGGAGTACTTTGTCAAGTAAAACTGTAAAAGTATTGTTTTTCTCCGATGGAGGCAAACAAGTCTAACATGCACCCGTGTTCTTCATTAGTTGGTCCATTCTCCAAACAACATCAGACACTTCTATATACATTCATGATGTTGTTTAAAGAAACTTTTGGAGAAGATAAAGTCTCTTCTATATTCATAATGGCTAATGATTTTGTGACCTTTTTGCAGTTCCGCTTTGTAGTAATGGGAAATGTGTTCTGTACGGAGTTGAGAATCCACCGAAGATTTGATCTTAAAGGTTCTTCACTAGGACGATCTGCAGACAAGGTTGAAATTGATGAGAACACAATACTTAAGGATCTAGATTTGAACTATTGCTTTTATCTAGAGCCTTCTTGGCGCGAAGCTTTATTAAGGTGAGTGAATTTTTTCTTATGAAGTTTATTAAGGTGAGTGATTTTTAGTTAAATATTCCTCATTTTCTCCAATGTACATACATTTTTGACTTTTCAGTTGCTGTTCTAACTTAAGAGTGTAGTAATATCCAAGGTTTACCAGCCACTACTATGTTAAGCAGATAGTCTATAAAACTTCTTCTTGTATTTTCTTATGGTAGAACTTGTTATTTATTTTTTAGTTTTTATTTTTAAATCTTTTGGAATGCTCTGACAAATGTGACCCTTAAGTTTGTCCGCACTTTTGGCTTTCAGCATTTGATTCAAAACTATCTATGCATAATTAGTTGTCTTATGATACAAATCTCGCCAAAAGTGCTAAACTGAGCAAAGTAGCATTATTTTCCTTTACATTACTCACCAACTATCAGAATGATATTGTTGAACCCCTTCAATGGAGATAGGTATGTTTTACAATAAAGAGAACAAGTCCAACAAATGGAAATCTTTTTCTTCTACTCTTTTTTTGCTTTTTGGATGGGTGCAGAGGGAGATCATCTCAGTGGTTTCTTTTCTTGAGGTGAAGTGGAATTTGACCTTTCATGTGATGCTTAGCTAGTTAACCAAGGGCTTTTGTAAATTACCAGTTAGTTAATAAGTTTACCTTGTTGGTTAATATAGTCAATGTCCTTGAGTTAACATTTCTTTGTCCAGTGTAGTCACATTCTTTTCTCCAATAACGCTTGACTCATTGTAATGGTCTGGTGGAAGGTCCGGCTACAATCATACCATGTACTTGAAAAGAATGGTTGTTCTCCTTGTTCCATTTCTCTCTTCGTTTTTGGTTGGTTGGAGGAACTTCAAGTCTTTTTCACCAAATTTCATAAGATATAACACAGTTTAAAGTTGTTAGTATATAGATACATTTGTCTTTTGCACCAGAATCTTTTGTTTGGGCAGTTGAAAGGAATCTCACCATCTCTTAAAGGACTCTCGTGTGATGTCGCTGACCATCAAACATAAAAGAGTAAGGTCCGCGACATCACCCTAGAGTTATTTAAGGATCCATTCAAATTGCTGAGGTAATTAATAGCGAGCTACCAAACAATCATGTCAAATCTGGAGACAGAAGATTTGACAGTATATTTAAGCAGCTTGTCTTTTCTTTGTAGCTAAACGGTATAGTAAATTTATGATTACCTAAAGATCTTGCAGAAGAAACATTTTTTCAACTTAAAATTAGGCACCATGAAAGAGTAAATATTTCTCATGTAGGCACCTTCTTAAGCATCTGTTCCTATTTGTAGACAGTAAATCTGGTCTTGATTAAAGTTGGACTTATATTTCATAGAAAATCTTACATTCTTTTTGTTTACTTTTTCAATATTTGAAGGATCAAGGTAGAAGGCTAATAGGTAGCAATGTGTTGTCTTGCTTTCCGTTCTTATTGATAGTCGTAGTATTGCTCATGTAGTTTCTTGTCCTCCGATTTCTGTTGCTATCTGTTGTTCGTTGTACCTCGATTATCGTATTTTTGTGGTGTACTTTCTGTTCTGTACTATCTGTTGCTTTTGTTATTAGCTATTGTTTCTTGTACTTTAATTCTTTTTCTGGGACTGCTTTGGACTATTTTTTCTGGAGCCTAGGGTCAATCGGAAACAGCCTCTCTACCTCTAAGGTAGAGTCTATCCCAAGACCCCACTTTGTGGGGCTACACTTGGTATGTTGTTGTTGTACTTTTCAATTTTGTCTTGACATCCCTTTGTTTGTACAGGCAGATCGAAATTGACAGTAAATTTTTGGAGGAACAAAACATTATGGATTACAGCCTCTTGTTAGGTGTTCATTATAGAGCACCTCAACACCTGCAATCTCTCATCTCGTGCAGTGGACGCACCACAACAGATGGATTAGAAATTGTTGATGAAGAAGGTTTGTCTCTGAAAACAAAAAATAACCTTTTGCAGCTGAATGTTTACCTGAACTACTTATTTAAGGCTTACGCTGGGACAAAAGAAAGTAGGACCTGATAGCTGGTGTCCTTTTCAGTTTACCGCGGGTTCATAATATAGTCAAATTTCTTCATATATCTGTAGGTAGAGTAGTCTGTTTATACACTAGCTGGAAGCATATATTGTTCCATTATGCTGGGCCTGGAGTTAAGTGCACTCTACCTCACTAATAGATATAATTAGCCTGTTACTTCAAATACCAGTGGCACCTTTTCATACCCGATATTCCCAACAGTCGATGCAACTCTATTAGTATAACTTTTTCATCTAGCTTATGGCTCCGATGAACGATTAAATAAGCTAAAAATGTTATGGAGATGGTTCCTTTTGAATTTATTCCAAAATTCCTATATAGCCTAGAAACAAATTACTACCTAAGCATTGGAAAAAGAGCATAGCTTGTGATGTGTTGGTTAGGAGCACGTCTCTCCCATGTATCCAATAATCTCTTCCCATAATCACCCAAGGGCTTTGTTCTAGTGGTAAGAGCATAGCTTGTGATGTGTTTTTGTAGGCGCACGTCACAGGTTCAAACCTTGCCGCAAATGAAAGCATGGTATGTAAGTGGAGAAGGGTAGAGAGCTGTACCCTATCCGCTGAGTTTCACCCCGTGCACCACTGGCCCTCGGAATTTCTCAGCTATAAAGAAAATAATAAAATCATCAAAATCCTTTTTTGCATTATCACTATTTCTATAAATTAGTGTTTTGTTCTACTACTACAGAGTCTTTAGAGGATGAAATATTGCCCCAGGGCCTTGTTTTGGTCCCACGTGGAAGTGATGATAGCGTGGTCGTGGGTCCCCACGTCAGAGGCAGCCGATTACGTGCATCATCAGCTACTGGTGATGCGGAAGTGGACCTCCTCCTACCCGGGACAGCAAGGTAATTTTTCTCTAGACTCTAGTAAAAGTTGTAGCACCCTTGAAGTTACAGTGTGATGGATTAGCATTTATCTGTAGTTTGTGATATCCTTTAGTGGGTAATGTGCCCTTTAGGGAAAACAAGCCCCATGAGCATGCACCCTTATCAACTTACGCCTCCCTTCTTCATTCCGCCCGGGGTGTGGGGCGTAACAAGACCTTTGAAGAGTTTCTTGCACACCAGATCAACACACATGACAATTGGGATTGTAGAAATCCAGCAACTCATCTTTACCCCTCCTTTCATTAGATTGCTAGAGATTAGCCTGACACGAAAGCTTCTGTGACTTAGCGCATCTACTTTTGCTCTCTTTCATGCACTTATCAATGCTCGCGAGTTCATGAAAATGACATATATTCTTCAGAAAGAATGAAAACTTAAGCTACCACCCTTGTCTTTTCATGTTTATGATTTTGGTGTTGACAATTATACATGCCTAAATTTGCCTCTCCTTGCCTCTCGAGCAGATTCCAGATTCAGCTTGGCGTGAATATGCCAGCAAGGGCGGAGTACATACCAAAGGAAGGTCAAACACAGGTGTTCCACGAAGTATACGACGTTGTTTTATACCTCGGGATAATTGACATATTGCAAGAATACAACATGAGCAAGAAGTTAGAACACGCATACAAATCGATTCAGTTTGATTCTTTGTCCATTTCTGCTGTGGATCCAACGTATTACTCGCAGCGTTTCTTAGAGTTCATTCGGAAGGTCTTTCCTACACACACGGTAGCAACTTAGAAGAGTTTGAACAGCATCCCCCCCACCCCCACCCCCTACCAATTCGTCCGGACATAAGAATTGTTTGCAGCTCTCCTTAGGGGTGGAAGAAGATACAACTGCTGTTTGTAATTTATTGAGAGTGTACAATGCGGTTTTACAGACTTGTAGTTGATACACAGTTCTTCTTTACAGGTAGTCGCATTCATTATTTGAAGTTTATAGATTGTTACGACGAGCTCGAGTAAATATACAATAACAACTGGGATCATTACTCATATTATTTAGTTGATTTCCTGATGCATATACAGGATTTGGACAAAAGCTATTGAGTACATATAAATCCGTGGATGACACTTTAGATCCGCTCCTATGTGATTAGCTCGGGATTGCAGCGTTTTGTATTTCCATATTTAAGACATTTCCAAAGTCATAAGTTCATATTAAGTGATCATATTATTATTGCGTCGTTGAGCTTGAAGTCTTATGGTCGAAGGTTTCTGGTGTATTTTAATAGCCTAGTGGTATACAAGCACACCGTGCTATAAATTGGTTAAAAATGAGGTTGCCCTCAGCAAAACTGAAATAAAGCTGAACTAAAACATCTCGATTCAAAATAAATTCATAAAATAGTGGTATCTCTCTAGGATATATTGTCGTGAGTGGCCTATCATCTGTGTTATAGTCCTGAAAACCAGAGCATTTTGTCTTAAATATATCCGGTCTTTTCATCTTAATAGTCCTATGCATAGTCAATACTACAACCCAAATCATGGCTACGAATAAAATAAAATTAAAAATCAACCATCAAAATAAAATAAAATAAAATAAGACTAAAATCAACCATTGGACGAAAATTAGACGTAAAGCAACTTGCCGGAGTTTTTAAATTAGTCCAATTTCATACCTTTTATGGCAGAATCTTGTATATCTCCAAACGATCGTATTTCTTTGAATTAATAGTAATGAAATGCTTTCGTTATCTAAAATAACGAACATTTTCCACACAGAGATCAGTCCAATGATACCATTCACTGGTATATAGAACAATATTTCTTCGTGAATCTCTGCTATTTGAATATGGAATATCATAACGTCATATTCCCTGGGAAATGTTTGATCTCCCTAGTCTGGGAACTCATGGAATGGGCAATGTGTTAAAAGGATAGCTTAGGTCCACGAAGCTGCCCCTATATGTACACCTGATACAGAGATTTTAAAAGTTGGCAACAGATTTGCTTTCATTTGATGCAGTATCTAAAATACAGTAAGCTACTTCGAAAAATTGAAAATGGTATCCTGTTACACCTGCCTCAAGAGCCTTCCAAGATGAGACGAATCGGCCTCTCAACAGATACAACAGTTTTTGGACAACATAAGATGATTTCGTAAGGTTTTAACCAGCATCTGAACCCTTAATGGAAGAGAGCTGCAAATTCAAAAATCACCACAAAAGACGAACTTAACTGATGCCGTCCATGCATTAAATGCAGGTAACATGACTTCGATTCATCAACCCATGTTGGGAGGTGGAGGTGGCGGGCGCATTCCTTGGCCTTGCATCTGTTGACCTGGAAAACCTTGTGGAGGCATCATTGGAGGTCTCCCCATGTGACCACCTGGAGTGAAATTAGCCATTGCGCCACCACCAACTGGAGGTGGTGGTGGGGCAGGTAAGTTACCTCCTGGTGGCATAGGTCTAGGTCCGTTGCCCATAGGGGGAGGGGGTGGAGGCATTGACCCAGGGGCAGATGGTGGGCCTCTTGGTGGATTTGGAGCTCCAGGGGGAAGACCTTGTGGTGGTGGTGGAGGTGGAGCTTGGGGTGGTGGAGGTAGAGGCCTGGATGAGGCACCAGGTGCTGACAACCCGTTGTCTGTAGGAGCAGTTGGTGGCTTGTTGGGCTCCGGTGGTTTAGTCTTGAAGTATAACTGCAACTGAAATTGATTCATCCAGAAGAGAGACTAAGAGGCTAACCATGAAGAAATAAGTGAATTTCGGAAACCTGCTGAGTAGCTGGATTACAAGTTTGTAATTTAAGAAGTAAGAGACTTACAGTGAACATTTTCGAGTCTGGATCCCAATGCGAGAAAAACTTGGGAGTTGATTTGTCGATCTCAGTGCTTGGAACCTGCATAATGCAGCGGGATCAATTCCATGATCAAAAAACGAAAAGTGGAGACACATAATGAAAGTGGGGAAGACTGTGATCGACCATGGGAAAAAAAGTTACCTTAAATGAAATGATCTCATATGGTTCAGCAGCGAAGAGAAGAAACTGATATCTTTTGTCAAATGGTTGGATTTTCTGTCCAAAAGGAAAGAGATACGTAAGATTAATATCTAGTTAATCTTTGAAAGAAAATAAGACTATCTATTCTTCCACATGCAAAAACCAGAAAAAGGGCAATTGAATAGCACTCTGTTAAAAACAGTAGAACCACTCAAGAAATGAATTAGTTGGGCATACAAACCTGCTCGAAGGAGGACATGAATCGGTGCCTTGGCTTTGTGTTGTCTTCAATCTCAGGATATTCAATCTGCACCACTCACCACCATCATGAAACCATTAACAAGTGCAACACTTCGATAAAGTAAGAAAAAAGGGAAACCGGAGTTATGGAATGTAAATTTAACCAAGATAAAACTCCTCTGATACTTGGGCTAGCATATGTAATATGCTAAAAGTGCATTTCTTGCGATCTGCACTATTTTCCTTATCAAGACACATGCTTTGAGTATGTGAGCAGAGGTTGGTGCATTATAGTAGCCAAAAGAAAATAATGGAAGCAAACTAAGTTAGCCCAATTATTATTAAGGAACCTATAGTCATCCATTTAACCATTTTCTTCCATTATGACATTTTTAAATTACTCATAATCTGGATGAAGTCCTTGTGCTGCCTTATTTTACTGTTTCACCTTCATAAAATAATCGACAATCCATGCAGTGCATTCAGAGCATAGGACTTGGTCTCTTTGTTGTGACACTAGCCTCCAAAATTTTGAAACATATGACTTGCTTTTATTTTTTATATTTTATTTTTGGGCAAAGCAAGTTAAGCAACATGCCAAAGATGTGCTGCACAGCTGTGTCACGCAGAGATGTATTTTATTACACCCCCTTTCTCGAATAACCCGCACCATAAATGCAGCCTGCCTATTGTTCAGCTACTTCTACACCTTCCTCTATACACCAAAAGTAAAATGTATTGATACAGTTCTCTTAGAATTCCCAAATGGGATTATAAGTGTCCTCAAAAACATCTATTATCTTCCACCATTTCTTTTGAATTTCACTCCCTCCTTTCCTCATCCAGCAGTTGAGCAGATCTGCAGTATGTTCTGGCATTATCCACTTAGTTTGGATGATGCTAAGAAATAGAGACCATATCTGTGTTGTGACTTTGCAATGTAGAAACAGGTGGCTATTGGTTTCCTCAGTCTCCTCACACAGAAAGCACCTAAGGAGAAAATCTGAAAACCTCTCCTTTTTAATTTTTCATGTGTGAGGCAAGCTCTTCTAGTTACCAGCCATGTAAAGCACTTTATCTTTAGTTGTGATGTTGTACTTCCAGATCCTTTATCTGGTTGAAGTGATGTACAATTGGTGAAATCCAAATATTTTTCAAATAGATAATCTATTAAAACCTCTTAATCTGACTGAACAAATAAATGTAGGATTTCCTGACTCACACCTTCGTAAACATATAATACAACAGCCCAAAGCACTGACATATTATTCTTTTTTGATACAGTAAACAATGATGAACCTTTAAGTATGAACCATCGACAGAAAACAATGATGACCACTAGACTTAAATTGGTAGCAGATACATCCTCAAATTGAAAGAAAAGAGACAAAACGGTAAGTAACCTGGAATAGAAGAGATCTTTGTTTTGTCTCCGGATCAAATTGCTTGGTCACTCGGTAGCCAGGCCGACCAATTTTAACTGCAGATCCAACCCACCAAAAATTAGCACATGACACTCAAGAATTAAGCAAAATGGATAAACAACCATCACCAAATTCAAAAATTCAAAATCTAATAACTTCTCAACCTGAACAATAGTCATTGTATGAAGGATCTCATGACATAGATTTATTCCTGATCGCGTAAATAGCCAGAATCGAGTGCAATGATTATAGAGGATTCATAAAACCAGACCAACTATTTTACATTAAGGCATAATTGATTGATTGATTGACTAGTTATAAGGTCCAATATCTTAAGGAATCTTGGTCGAGTATTGTTTCATAGAAGGCGAAACATTTTTTGTTTTTACTTTTCGGGATAACTAAGCCAACTTGACTCCACCTTGACTATTCTACTGTCCTCAACTCTGTTCACCAAAGCTTAGGCAGATCAAAAGAAATCACCTAATTTATTTGGGTTTGCAAGGATATGAACCATAGTCTACTACGGCCTTTATTTGAACTTTGCCGACTCTTGATGCTACTTGAAGGCAAAGTAATTTCTAGTAAGTAAAATTTCTAAAAGTTCTTTCAAAGCAATCATAGCATATGGTACATAATTCATTTTTCTTAATAAATGTAGTGCGTTACCAAGTCGTGCGGCATGCGCAGCAAGGCCTGTGTGTGCTATGTATGCCAAAGCCTTATCACTTGGCGCCAAAGCTGGGGCATAGGTGCGTCGGGCACATGAGGCGATTGGGCGGTTAGCCGGTTACAACTCAAATGTTATCCTATTACCTATCACGAGCACATGTATCCGGTAGCTTTGTCCATTAAAGCAAAAGGTTTAGGCTAATTGAAAAAAACTTTGCCTCTACTTGATGTGAACCCTGGTGGCTGGTCTCCTCTGATTTTCTTCTTACTTACTTGAATGCTAGGCCACACAGGTGCAGTGCAGAATCGTGGTTAAGGATAACTAAACAATCTGTACTGTTAAACCCTAAATCCTATCCCTAATTCAGCACAGTAAAAATAACACTAAAATCTCTTACGTATCACCTAAATTGAGTTCCAAATTCAAATGACACAACTCATCT
This sequence comes from Datura wrightii, assembly GCA_035772735.1. Lineage (NCBI taxonomy): Eukaryota > Viridiplantae > Streptophyta > Magnoliopsida > Solanales > Solanaceae > Datura > Datura wrightii. Next base: position 198,467,377 of record JASDFA010000018.1, on the reverse strand, counting down.
ACCCTAAAAATTGTATAACAAGACCGAAAAATCTGATATTTTATCGAATCATACCGTTTCTTTTGAGAGTGACTTTGCGCTTATGAGGCTGAGGTTGAGCGGGAGCATCCTTAGCTTCACGGGCAGCTCTCTTTGCTAAATTAGTCTGGTGCCGTTTCCCTTGAGTGTGAGCCAAGTAATTCCCTTCATTGTTGTGTAACGTCAAGCAAAGCTTACATTCATAGCTTCCGAGATGGTTTCGCATGAAATAAGGATCTTTCGCGAGATCTATAGTTTCTAAAGCCAGCCGTCGCAACCTCTCACGACGGTCTATGGCCTCGTTCTGGGCGGAGGCGGCGCCGCCGCTTCCCGGTTTCGAACCCCATTCTCTGTCCATCTCGTCTTCGTTCCACAGAACCCGACCCGAAATGCTACGGATGAAAGAGAAGTTAACGTTTGTATAGAAGGCGGTTAATTCAGATGGATCGTGTCAGTAGCAATTGGACTATCACATAAATTGGCCCAATATTTTCAACTCTTCCTTTCAAACAAACATTTCGGCCCTGTTGTCCATAAATCAATATTTCAATTTTTTCAAATAGGAGCATTCGAAAAAATAAAATTACAATAACGATCTAATTTTCTTCGAAATTAATTTTTTATGTTATTTTATATTCTAAATTTTCTATTATAATATTTCGCTATAACAAGTAAAAGAAATATCCGAACAAATTACGTCATTATAAAGAAGTTTGACTTTAGTACTTATATACCAAAAAAACAAACAAGAAGACCCCTAAAGTTTGTACAAAATGTATAAATAAAATTTGATTTTATTCATGAAGATTGTGAAAATAAAATTTTTTATTCACTCGTTCTTCTCTTTTAAATTTTCTCTATGATTCAAAAGTTATTAATAACATATATCTCGAATATTGCATGTTATAAACCGTTTTATAACGTATTTAATTGTCGAACAATACGATGAAGATAATATTTGTTATGATCTTCTCATGAATACTTGTGAGATTTGCCAGAGTTTTAATTGATCAAAAATGAGAAGGTTATGTGTCCATATGCATCAATCATCAATATCACACACACAAAATTTTATGCACACACTGCATATCATATGAGAAGATTTTATATATATATATATATATTAGCCACATGCATCAATCATCACTTTGATATACATAAGCGATTATGCAAGAGAAAACTTTCAGAATTGTGTTAGAATAGATAAGATTTTTTTACTCTTAATTCAGAGATCTCGAATTTAAGTTTTGAATATTGAAAGAATTTTGGTAGGAGTGCTATCCCGTTTGACCGATCTTACGCATTACGAGTCCGAAATAATTGAGATTCCCATGCCTCTTTATTTTACTTCTAATCAAATTCATTTGTATATATTGCCCTTGGTATCTTTCAAAGTATGAGCGCCTAATGAATTCATGATAGATGAGACACCAAAAAGGTCGTGGTATAATCAATAAGATCCCAACATATTTAATTAGAAGTTTTAACTTCTCGTCTTGGTATAAAATTTTGTCATGGAATAGAGGCGAATTTAGGTCGTCTCGATTATATATAAGGTACTTTTTTTATTTATTATGTATATATATAGATTTTGAATCTCCTAAACATAATATCAAAGACTGATTCCATAATTAAAAAATTCAAAATTCATCTTGAGGTTTTAAATTCAAATCTTAACCATTATATTTTTATTTTTCAATTTTTCTCATTGAAAATTAATAATCTACCGTGAATATCGAATATCGAGGAAAAGGAAAAAAATAAATGACACAGCTCATCCCAATTAATAAGGGTGTGTGTGCGCTAAAGGGGACCTTATTTGTCTCCCAACAAACATTAGTTTTTGGATATCTTTCTTGTCAATTTCTTTTTTCTTTTAAATAGAAACATAAATTTGAATAGTAGAAATCAGGTGGTTTGTCTTTTGATACATCAAAAACTTTTGATGTTGACACTAGTCACCCTCATAAAAATGAACAAATTAAAGTAACCCCCCCCCCCTCCAAAAAAAAAAAAATAACTCTTGTCCTGTCAAATACATTCTCCTTTTGTTTTGGACTTAAAAGCAAAAACTTTGTACTTAAGAAACTTACAAAAATTAAAGGACAAATGTTTAGTGAAATGACCCTTTTTTTATTTGGTTAGCAATTTATGAATCTTTTAGATTACCGTGTAAAGATTTTTTTCGAGTAAATTAAAGAGAAAATGATAAGCTACAATATTTTGTAAATTATTATAAATATTAGATGATAGTTTAATATTTTATTTGTTAGATTAAGTAATTTATATGCAAATAATAGAAGCGACTTTGACATTATTTGAAAATAAAATTTTTTAAAAGTTATAATTACGTAACTTATAAAAATAAAGATAAAATTTGTATCGTAAGTAACTCGCTAGGTATGAAATAGCATTATGGGCTATTTTTCTACTCTATCATTGAAAAGTAATCACTAACCTAGATTCAAAAACGAAATTTTAGAATTTTTTTTAATTATAAAAGTTAAAAAATATCTATTTTGTGAATTTTACCTCTCATTAAGGTGATAGGAATTTGAGATAAAAATATTTTTATGAGTTTTTTTTCGATAGATTAATAGTGTATTTTCAACATACTTGACCCATTATAGAAATTTTTTTTCATTCTTTTAACGTTATCGATTTAGATTATATTAAAAAAATAACGTATAATTATTTTTTTGAGTGATCTGATTAATTTTTTTTATATTGTTAGTGTATATAATTTACTCTTAAAATATGTAAAGAGAAGAAGTTGTTCCTTTTATGTTGGGTAATGTCGTCTTTCTGCCTATGATAAGGCTTACGAGGAGGCTGGGTGCTTCGGATCGGACTCATGATCAAACGTAACTCTTGCTTAATGAATTTAATTAAAAAATAAAATTGTGTTTTTATTATCAGGTATAATTTTTGACATAACGATATATACTTGGACCTAATATTTTATGATTAAGACCCCTCTGCTTAAAAAGAGAAAATAAAATTAAACATTATATATATATATATAATGTTTAATTTTGTTAATTCGAACTTGCCTAAACATAATCATGAAACAATGCACGCTTACCGATGTATTTGTTGTCACGGTTTTTATTAATTTTGATAAGATATAATATTCTTATAATTTAACTCTATTAATATACGAAAAAAAAAGATTCTATTGGGACCATTTGGACAACCTTTTAGACTTTTTTTTTTTTAATTAAAAAAAAGTTATTAAAAATTGGTCTCTTTGTTTGCTAAAGGAGTTTCCATCAAAACTATTTTCTTTTTGTTTGGTTGTCATTTTTGTTGTTATTAAAATATGGGGGCTAAGGTTGGAGCTAAAGTATCAATTACGGGTTCGGTCAAATTCAAATAGTTTTAATTTGAATCATGTGTTTAAGTTAAAAAGAATTTAAAATTAAGTAACTTTTAAAAATTAGAATAAAAAACGCATATACGTCAAATACTGATTTTATCGCTGAGGGATGATCTAGCACGGACTTACAATACATGCACAATATTTTTCTTTAAAATAATTGAGACTATTTGAAAATAATGCAAGGTAAATGTTAATTCAGTACAAGTAAAATCGTGAAATTTCAACGACTTTAGAACCAAACATACACCATCAAAGATTATGGTGGGATGCATGCATGACAACAACCAAGCGGCGAATCAAAGATTGATAGATATTTAGTTAAATCTTTAATATATATGCAGAATTTGAACAAAAGCTATTGAATTTTTGAACACTCATCTTCGACAGGAAATGATTTATTCTTAAAAGAGAGACTTGCGGATTAAAGATTTACAGATATTTAGTTAAATCCTTATTATATATGTAAAATCGTCTAAACAGAACTATTGAATTTTTTGTGAACACGTAGGTTGTGCTCTAATTCCGTCACTATAAATATCCCTTCATTCTTAACTAAAGATCTTGAATTCGAGTCTTGACAGAAATAATTTATTCTCAAAAGTGAGATTTTCTAATTTAAATTTCAATTAATGAAATTCTAAAATAAATACCGAATAATAAATAAAAAACTAAACAAATATAAAAGTTAAAATAGTTTAAATCGATCAATAGAACAACAAAATCTTCAGTGTATCTATTGATGTGGACTCATCGAATGGTTTTCAATTTAATATTCTTATTTGACTTTGAAATTATGCTTTTAAGATATTAATGCGAAGGGTAAAATAAGTATTATGCTTCTATTATCGCGTTTCAAAAAGTAAATATGAAATAAATAATTAATATAAAAAATTTATGTGAAATTCATTTCGCTTTTAGAAGTCAAAAATCATGATATATCCCTGTAGATTTTTTTCTTAAAATTTTTATTAAATTTGACTAAATTTTATAATTATATAAAAAAGCGGTTAACTCTAAGCACCTTTTTTTTTTTTTGAGTTGCAACCGTCTTTTCAAGATTCAACTTCAATCTTGAATAACCTTTATAACTCGAGGATAAACATCTAATACAAAATTTTTACGAATGTAAAAGGTAACAATTTAAAAGTAAGAAATTAGGAGAATTGTGTGTTTGTGATTTTCAATTTTTTAGAATATACGTTTTAATCAAATTGACATGAGAAAATTTGCAATATATGGTGCTTTTCGCATCGTATTTGAATATTTAAATTTTGATTGTAAAATATTAAGTTGATCTAATTCAATTTAGCTCAAAAAATGAGATATGACAACTAATACGAAACGGAGGGGGTAACATTTTTTTTAGAAAATATTGTTGCTGAAAGCGCAAAGCATATTCTAGTAGATGCGAATTTAGAATTTAAAATTTATGAGTCCCAACTTAAGCAAATTCTATTTGTACCGCTAGCCAAAATACTACTTAAATTTTTCCACTAAATATTTCTTATATATTTTAATTAATTTCTCAACAGAAATATAAAAATTTATATAAAAATTATTGCATTCTCATAAACTCACATTCCCGGTGCTTTAGATCCGCCCCTATATTCGAGATATTTGATAATTATTGTGGTGCCCACTGCATACTCATTGAAGCAAAAAAATACAGTATTAGTATCTTTCTTGATAAAAAGTTGAATAAGTTCATTCCCCACACACTTAAATACTCTTTGGCCTACATTGTTTTTTTTTTTTTAAATTATTATTATTATTATTATTATTATTATTATTATTTTACAATACTCAACAATATTTGTAACTATTTTGGACTAAACTTGACTTAACTTTTTTATTTTGATTTTGTTCCGTTTATTTAGTTTCACTATTAAAAAGAAAATATACAAAAATTGATCTCTTGAGATTGATTATCCTCAAAATTAATCTCAAACTAAAGGTTGGTGAAACTTTAATAGAATTTTTTTTTTTCGAAAGTTGATTTCTTAATTTTTTTTTAAAATCTCTAATAAAAAAGATAAACTAACATGCAATAGTAAGTTAAATTACACTTATAATAAAAAAAATACATTATTATTTAATGTGCATAATTTAAATACTTATAAATTATGCTTGAGGATGAATAAATTTTGTGTCTGTCTTAAAAAGTTAGTATATAGGAAGGTGTGGGTTTAGGGTTGTGTTAGAAATTTTCACAAATACCTATATTTTGGATTATAATGACTATTAATAGTTATAATTTGGGTAATAATTGTTTGAGGTCTTCTATTCTTTCTTCACCTCTCTCTCTCGCCTCTCTCCTCCCCCCCTCCCCTCGTCTCTCTCTTTCAGACGATTATATTCACTGTATTCATACGAATATAGTCTGTATTGAAAAATATAGTAAGACAAAGTTATCGTGCTCAAATTTATGATGAAAGAAAACGAACTACATTAAATTGATATGTCACACAACATAGAGTAGTCCAGAACATAGATTACCTAACTCTATATTGGAAATAATTTCCGTAAGAGCTAAAAGTCCAAAATTTGTGCCTAACAATATTAAAAATAAATGTTTCATTTTTTTCTGGTTCTATCGTGATTTTTCTTGAAAGAAAAAAAGAAACTAATTCAATTAATCACTCACCTAATCGTTTAAACTAAAAATAACCAGCAAATATATCATGTTATATATATAACACTTATAATCATATATAATTTATATATACCGACTATAACTATATATGTTTGATCTCCCATAAGACAAAATTAACATAACCAACTTTAAAGATGAAAATAACAAAAACTACAATCTTAATCAAAGTGATATGTCATATGTCACACCAAATAGAGTAGTCCTAAACATACATTTACCTAACTCTATATAGGAAATGCAATTCCTATGAGAGCTAAAAGTTCAAAAATTATGTCTAATAATATTAAAAGTAGATGTTTTATTTTTCTTCGTTCCTATCGTGACTTTTCTTGATTTTTTAAAAGAACTTAAACAACTGTTCACCCACCTTCAAAAAAAAAAATATATATATAATATATAAGTATAATTAAATTTAATTAATATATAATTTATGTATGTTGATTCAAAAAATTAAATAGTGAATTCAACAGGTTATTTGCGTAAAAATTCCCAAAAAAAAATCCTAAACAAACAACCAAAAAGTGCTAGCGCCTCGAAAGAGCACTCACAATCAAACAATTTTGGGTCCAAACCCAATAACCCGTACCAACAAAAGGCCCACTTAGATGTTGACCCACCACCAAAAGTTACACAACTCAAAGCCTGGAGCCCAATTTGTATAACTCTTTACCCCTCATTCTCATCTTAATTACCTTACATGCCACTAATCCTCAGGTGGCGGTTGCGTTCCTTGTGTAACAGAAAATATTTTACTATATTTACGCAAACATTAATTATAGTAAACTTAACTTTATTTAAATACATGCAAAAATAATAATAATAATAATACTTTACTTAATATATAAATTGAAACAGAAATAGAAATTTTGATGGAAACTAAAATAGAAATGTTCATGTTATTTAAATTATTTTCACATTTCGAATGTCAAACGTTTTACCTTACATACATAACAATGTTTTTTTAATTTTAGATATCACGTCAAAATCTTAAATAAGATTTTACTGGAGATTTTACATGATACTCATTCACATATCTCTGAATTAAAAGCTGAATGCTTATTATATTCAGTATTTCAAAAGAAGTTAAATCGTTTTTTCTATCTAATTTTTTGAACATTATTGGCCTATGTGATAGAATCATTCGAGTTCACGGATCCAATTGCTAAGTGCACCTACATTCAACTTTATTCTCGCCAACTCCATTCGTAGAATTACACTCAATATTAATTTGATTGAATAGGTAATTTATTTATAAAACTTTTAAAAATAAAAATTGGAGAGGTATAAAGTCACTTGTTAACAAAGAAAAAGAAAAGAATAACTGCAAAACGTTGTTCTCACTCTTTTCAGCTTAGCCCGTTTTCCCTCCACTCTTTCTCTCTCTACAAAACCTATACATACAATATATCTATATTCTCTCTCTACATATACATATAGAGAGAGAAAGTAGTGAATCATGCCATAAGCTTTCTGAATACTTTTACTTGGCCCCCTGTATCTCTCTGTCGCATTGTGTCACTGTTACATAGTAGTTTCTGTACGAAGGTTTTTAGAGAGAGAAAGTGCATAGTTTTTGTGTTGGAGGAGTTGGAAGCAGAGTTCGCCGATGGGTCCATCGACGGCGACGACGGGACAGAGCAACAGCAATTACGATCTGTCGTTTAAGATCTTGTTGATCGGAGATTCTGGAGTCGGCAAGAGTAGCTTGCTTGTTAGCTTCATTTCTAATGTCGTTGACGATCTTGCCCCTACCATTGGTACTCTCTTTACTCGTTTTTTTTTTAGCTCAGCTTGTGTGTGAATGCAAACGTATGTTGTGAAAAAAATTGTGTTCTGTATTTTTTTTTTTTTGTAGTTTTTGGTTGATCCTTTGATTTGGATTTTGGAATTTTGAAATTTGCGAGCTCGGAGCTTCGTATACTGAATCAATGAATGAACTAGTTTAAACATGCGGAATATTTTATGATTTATAGAGCAAGTTCTTTTCGTTTGATTCTCAGATTAATCACTACTTACTGCTGCGATTTTCAAGCTATAATTTCAAATCAGCAGTTGTGCTTTTCGTTTGATTCTCAGATTAATCACTATGAATCACTACTTACTGCTGCGATTTTCAAGCCATAATTTCAAATCACTAGCTGTGCTTTTCGTTTTAATGATTGATTAAAGATTTAAAGTTAGATTTTAGATTCTCAGATTGATTACCATTTACTGCCTGAAGGGAAATCTGAAAATGTGTATAATTCGAAAATCAGATGGATTTTTTTATTAATTATTGAAGTTATAATTAATCAGTTTTCCTTAGACGTTTGCGTCCTGGTTGTTCCTTAACATTGAGGGAATTTTGTTGGATTCTTAGTAGTTTTTCTGAATATATACTTGAACTAGAATATGATCATTATTTAGATCCCAGCTCCAGCTCCAGCTCCAACCTTGTCTTACACATTTATTTACCAAAACCAGAAAAAAGATTGTTTCGTTTTTAGTAAGATATAGAACAAGGTCTTTGTGTATCCTGATAATAAATATATCTAAAATTCTTACAATTTTTTTTTCAAAATCTGGAATGCAGTATTGCCTGAATAATAATGGACTTTGTTTTTAGGGTGCTATAAGACAGAAGAAACGAGAGAAAACAAAAAGAAGACGACAGATTGTTAGGACTGTTTTCACCAATCGCTAGGCTGTGCTTTAACATACTGCTTATTATTTTTTAACCCTGTTTTGACATATTGTGTCAGGTGTTGAGTTGAGGTGATCTCCCTTATTAATGATCAATTAACTTTTACATCAGATGACTAATGCTTCTGATGTAAATAAATATGCAGATACCTTTCTGCTGTATCTTAAGATTGCCTAAACTAATCTGATATTTGTTTTAGAAATACAGCATCTTAAGATGTGCTGGTGGGAGGTACCAGGTAGATTAGTTAAGATGTGCGCAAGCTGGCCTGGACACCACTTTAAAGAAAAACTAATGAAAATGCCTTCATGTCTGCATGTTGCTTTAGGTTAATGCTCCAACTGGAAAAAGAATGTAAGATGAAAAGAATGAGAGAAAAAGAGCAAGCAAGTAATGTAGCTTTCGAGTGATAATTTATTTTCCCTTCCCTCTGTGTCTCTCTCTGTTTCTCTCTCACACATCCTGATAGCTGATCTAGTAATTTATTTAAATATCTTTTGAAGTTGTCAAGTAGATTCTCATATGATGGTTCATCTCACTGATATAATTTCCCACCGACTTACTATTCCTGTGTCTGATGACTAGGTGTTGATTTTAAGATTAAGACGCTCACTGTTAGTGGGAAAAGACTGAAGCTTACCATTTGGGACACAGGTAACAACTAAAATAGTGTCTAGACTCTGGAATTTAGTTTACTGTATTATATGGTGCCGAATGCTTACCTGTATTGATCATTCTAAAAATGCGTAATCTGGTTCAAGATGAAATCTGCACTAAAACTTTAGAACTCCATAATTTTGGAACCTTTAGTATTAAAGCCTAATATCCTAGCTTTCGGAGTCCTAAAATGTTATGGCCACTTCATAGATGACACATGATTAAACCAAGATGGGTTAGGAAAATAATGTTTGCTTTGCATGGCGAAGTATGTGAAGCAGTGGTATCAAATTAACACAGCATCACTTAAATCTCTTTGTGAAATGGTGGATTTATGTGCTCAAACACAACATAATCTATTGAAACCTCTAATTTACCTGATAAAAAAAAAACACAACTTAATCTAGGATTGGTGTTTTAACTAAAGATATGCCTATTTGATTTTCACCTGTATTTTAAGATGCATGACTTGTTAAGGAACAATGGATATGTGGCTTAACTCAACCCCAAAAACTAGCTCATGAGGAAAAGATTGTCCAAGATCAATTAAGGAGACTATAGCCCATTCCCTAATCCAATATTTTATACCAACACCCTCCCTGCATGCCAGGACATATAGATCGCGTATAACATATCACGGGGTGGAAAACACAATAATAGAGATGGCTCTTAGACCATGTTAAGAAAATAAACCATTAACTAAATCCAGATGCTAGTTCACTAGGTGAAGATTGTCTACGACCATATAAAGAGACAATAATCCATTCCCTCATTGCACATAACAACCATTAAAAACTTTCCTCTATGCAACAAGGTTAATATGTTAATATTGCATAGCACGAGTCACTACGCGGAAAAGTGTCTAAGGCTTTTCTTGGAGATCAAGAGTTGTGGAATTCAAAATTCTGGCGGAACTACTGAAATCAGTTTTTTGATCAAAAAGAAAAAACAAACTACTAAATCAGTTTTATCATAGGTATAACTTTTACTGTTCTACTCCAACAATTAATCAGTTTGTCTCGGTATCTTTGCGGAAAAGCTTCATAAAATATTTGACTTTACTTAGATCCAAATGGAAAGTTGTAATTGTGCATATCATGTTTCGTACAGCTGGACAGGAGAGGTTCAGGACACTGACAAGCTCCTACTACAGAGGTGCTCAGGGGATCATTCTTGGTAAGTTTTAAATAAATTGATGCATTTTCATATCTTGCAAATAGAGGATACATCCGTTGCTGATAATGCATCAACGGGTTAGGTAGAGTTAGACTTTTGTTAATGCATCACTCATCTTCACTGCAGTTTAATGCCATTCTGCCTTTTTCCACCATGACAGAACAAGGCATAATTAAGAGTCACTTGTAATAGCAATCTATAAAGGTCAAGATCTGCTGTAGCTAGTTTAACGTTGGATTTACTGATGCACTTCTCTTTCAGAGGATTGCACTCGATGCCCATTCTTTTGTTTTTTAATGTTTCCCGGGCCTTACATCTAAGGCCATATCCATACTTTTTTTTTAACAAGCCATTTCCACTACTCAATCCGTCCATAATTTTTAATTTTGATCCAGCAGCCGTTCATATTATTGCATGTCCAAAGTAGAATGATTTTTCTTGATAATACTGTTGCAAGTTTGAGCTATTGGTGTTTGAAGCTTCTTCTCTTAGATAATGTCAATCTAACTGCCATCCATTCTTTTAAATGAAAATTCTATGGTATGACGCTAAGATCAGATCTTGATGGAAATTGACAAGCACATTTAAGTTGAACAATCTGATAATAAAAAAGACAGGCTAGTGCACTAAGCTCTTGTTATGCATGGAGTCCGGGAAGGGATGGACCTATTGGGTCTCGGTAATGATTCCTCTGGCATTACGACCTTTAAATGCAACTTCACCTTGCTTTTCTATAAGTGTTGTTTCCACGGCTCGAACCTGTGAGCTTATGATCACAGAGTATCAACTTATACCATTGTGCCAAGGCTCCCCTTCCTAATACTATGATTCAACCCCCAATAAATCTGCTTCCAGTGACAAGTTTTCATGATATACAATCTTCTGTAGTCTATTTCCAGTTGCTGGAGTCCTATCTGCCAAGAACAGTAAGCAATCGTCCCAATCTATTGTTTTCATGGCAACACTAAAGAACTTCCGTAGATGAAATTTTTTTCTGATTATTACCTCAGTCCCTTCTGACTGGCTCCCTGCAGAGTAACGAACTGCAAATATTTAATAGCATCAGGGTTGATTGGGGTTTTCTGTTTCTACCTTTAACAGCTCTCCAAGCTCCATTAATTGAAAATGGTTTGTGGGATGACTGGTAGCAAGTGTTCAAATTCAAAAAGGTGTCCATGTAGTTTTCAGATACTTGACACGAAAAGTAGTTTTTCCTATTTTTTCATAAGAAGCATTTATCTGTGCTTTCTTTGTTGACATATTTCTACATTCCTCTTAGATGCTTTGTGTTTTCTTTAGTTCTTAAATGCATTTCTAACTTATTATATTTACACTAATTTAAATTTTGTTAACAGTCTATGATGTAACAAGAAGAGAGACCTTCACAAACCTGTCTGATGTGTGGGCAAAAGAGGTGGAGCTGTATAGTAATAATCAGGATTGTGTAAAGATGCTGGTTGGAAATAAAGTTGACAGAGTATGTTCTTTGCAAAAATGACCGTGCTTCTATTTCTCTTTCTAACCTTTTTTGATAACTGTGTTGGAGTCTATTCATTTTGCTTCTTGAATGCTAGGAGACATTATTTCATGGAGAAAAAGTAAATTAAGATGTTGATATCACCTCTTCAAATGTGATATACTGTCTTCTTGTGGAGTCTGGGAACTTTCCTAAAGCTTATAATAGGAAGTCGTTAAAACTATGAGTAGGGGATTTTCTTTCTACTTTCTATTACAAATAGTGCTATTGCAGTTACAAGAATTGAGCATGTTGAAGCAAATGTTTAAATAAAACAACAATGAACTATATGTGACCTAAATATATAAGAGAGTTCAAACTTCAATTAGAAAAGAAAAAGAATGGATCACAGAGGTAGAGCATGAGTTTGGTTACATCGTACTGCTTTCTGTGGCAATATCTTTTAACGTTTATCTTTATTTACCTTTAGCATTAACATTAACGTTGCAGTCCATTATTGGTGCCTGAATAAATTCTGCATGAAGTCTGTAAACCAACTTTTGTTCTTACTTTACTATTGGCTTATCAGGAATCTGAGAGAGCTGTGACCAGGGAAGAAGGCATTGCCTTAGCAAAGGAACTTGGAGGTCTATTTCTTGAATGTAGTGCTAAAACTCGAGAAAATGTGCAACACTGCTTTGAAGAGCTTGCGTTAAAGGTAAATGATACATTCATGACTTCTCTGTCGGATTCATAAGATATTTACAGAAGCTTTTTGATGCATCCTGTTGACCTTTTGGATCGAAAACCCTCATAAATATTATTCTGATAGCAATATTGTATAGTAGCTTTTTACTCGCATACAGTCTCGAGTAGAAGATTACCCAAGCTCATCTATACTGTATGTTGTGGGTCATCTCTCTTGTTTCCAGCTGTAGTGTGCATTTATATTTCTCCTTGTTTTTACGCATAAAGGAAAATGTCTTGCGTTTATCAGTCAGTAGACCAGTGCAATGTATTCTGAAGATACATCGTGTTCTACCCTTAAAAACAGAGTCACATACTAGAACATGTAATATGACTAATCGACTCTCAAGATTAAGAACCCATACAGTCCAATGTTCCTTGACCTTCAAGTTTGAGAAACATCGCAGTCCAACAGTTCTGATCTGGTTGATTTATTAATCGGATTCATTTGGTCAACTCATATCTTTACAGGATTAGCTTTTTCATTGATATTCTAACTAGACTCTACTGTATTCAGATAATGGAGGTGCCTAGTCTCCTGGAAGAAGGATCCACTGTAGGGAAGAGAAATATCTTGAAACAGAAACAAGAACAGCAAACACAACAGGGTGGTGGTTGCTGCTCATGAAACTCTTCAAACTCTAGGACCAACAAAATTGACAAAGTGATGTGCACTAGATGGTGCTGGAAAGTTCACAGTTAATCAAATATGTATATGCTGTTTTCTTTTCTTACTGTTTTTATGGTGGTGCTCTGAAAATGGTTAGAAGTGTCATGTAAAGTAGTTGGTCGATGTTGGTCATTGATCAATGTTCTTGTTAATATTTGTCAGATTGCTGTCAAATTTGGGTGTTTTTCATAATTTTAATCTGCATTTCATCACTAATTGCCTTTTGAGAATCAGCACCATATTGCACCAAGTACACTCTTATGTTTCCTTTATAGATCTTCAATACAAGGCAAGTTCAGAATGTTATAAGAGCTAATCACGCCTCTAGTTACCGCACACCGAATTGCTACGCTGTAGCGTGCACCTTGACTAATTCAAGTGGACACCTTGTTGTTGGAGTTTGAACCCGAAACCTCGTGGTTCTTACTTGTCAATCCACTTCATTGACCACTAGGTCATACCCTAGGTGCAACTATGAAAATTTTCAACTTTTTAATTATAAAAAAAGAATTGTAAATTAGAATACTTCAAAATACTTCCGACTTAATATCCAAATTCATGTTAAAACAAAGGAACCAATGTTGAAATTCACACGCAAAAATTCATGATACCTCGAATTCCGACTTCAAAAATATTCCTTTTAAGATGAGGGAGCATAACAAAATAGCAAAAAGAGGGCCAGGTCTCCCTACACAGACTGCTCGATCAGAAATGTACCCACCTTTACTATCATTCTAGTTGATGAATCATTAACAACCACTTCAAAAAGAGTTTGAGTATTTCTCATACTGCAATCTCATTATAAGAAGTATTGCAACATTCAGGAGCATTAGTCTCTCCTATTTCTACATAATCTCCAAGCTTTCTAAAGTTAGTTCTGATAAAAACTTGTACCTATCAAACAAGGTGAAACATAACGGCGATAGCCAAGCGCTCCAAATTTCTTTACGAAGACCTATAGGGACGGCCAATTTCAGCACTTATAGCTTCGTCTAAGATTCTGCAAGCTTCACTTTCAGGCTCAACTAGCTCAGATGGGGTCTGCAATAATCACAAGTCGAACAAGCCAATATTGAATTAATCGGACATCAAAAACATCTCAGTTGAGTTTCAGCAGCACTCACCCTTCCTAATAAATTGGTCCTACAAGCAGAAGCCCCTGAAGCTATCAATAATCTGATAACATCTAAATGTTCACCTCTGGCAGCATGATGGAGAGGCTACAAAAATTACACAAGAAGCTGTAAGAAAATATACTCACTTCATTTCAAGTTTTGAAGAGCTATTTTAATTGCTGCAGCTGTTTCAGTTACTAATTTCCAAGATTTATATCATCAGCTTAAAATTGAAACTTTGCAGACATTAACTATTAGTAGAGATGCCTCACCGCATCACCTTCTTCATCAAAGGTGTCCAGCATCCTTTTCACACATTCAGCGTCAGGTGCATTGTTTATTAGCAGACGGGCAATTTCTGTGTATCCTGTTAAAATAATGAGCATTCAGAAAGTAAGCAATGCGAGCTTATGATTCCTTCTTTACTGAACTTAAGTTAACCCCTTATAGACCTCACTTCCTCGAAAGGCTCGGGTTAATGTTGTTGGGTTCACTTGATGCCTGATAAATGTGGTCAAAGCCTAAGATTCACTGACCGTCTAGTTTATATATAAAATTTCAATTGTACCATCACTTTGGGGTAAAAAGATTAATATGCTTCAAAAGATGCGACAACAAAGGGCTTGGAAATTGCAACCATACAATATTACCTCCAGCACAAGCATCATGCAATGGAATTGCTCCATCTTCATCTTTCACCTCCACAGAAGCTCCCCTCTCTAACAGTAGCTGGGTACAAATATAATATTATGTTAGTATTAGTCAAAAATATGATAATGAAATCAACATCAACAGATCCATCATAATGTAATGTCTGCCATAGGGACTGTTTCTGATTGAGAATAGCTGAGTGGACCGACCTCCACACATGACAGATGGCCATACAGACAAGTTATATGAAGAGCAGTGTCCCCATCTTCTAGAGGTTCATCAATGCTACCATCAAAATTATCTACAGCAGTCCAAGTAGATAGTTTCATGAGTATAACAGATACATGGATAACAAGGTATATACAAAAACTTATATTTGATAGGTAAAAATATTTAAATCATCCGTATTCCTTTCATTACCCTTGGGATGGATAGCAGGGTTCTCAAAGCCATCCTTCTCAAAGGGATCTCAGACAACAAGGTGACTCCCTTTGAGACCAATCTCGATGGTACCGTCAATGTTCACACTTGTTCCCATGACATTCCCTTTATCTCAACCACCAAGTTACATGCCCTAAGCCACTTTATTTCTTTCACTGGAGCACTAGGAGCTTTCAACTCTTTAAGTTTTACGTCATAATGGTTAGGTATCAAATTCCATGAGGACTGTAAGGCATCCTGCATGTGTCCTTATAAATGCCGAGAACAACCTCACACAAACGTCTTATATGATTACCCCTCTATCTACATGTGTGTGTAGATGTGTGCTTGTGTTGTTCCATAGTGTAAGGCATAGCAACAAACAATCAGGGACATAATGTGGATATGTTTGGAATTCACGCCAACCAATGCCATATAGAATGCAGTATAATGGACATTGCTACAATCATCAGTGCCATGAGACTGAAATCTCACATTTTGGTAGTTGGTATTGAATTCTCTTCCATTTCTTTCAATTATCGTTCTTGTTATTCTGAATCTCAAAGTTCATAATTTTTTATTCTACACTCATACGTAATGGTTCCCCACTAAACCAAGGGAGACTCGAACTCCTGACCTACTGGTTGGAAGTGGAGATGTTTTGCTAGTTGAGCCAACCTTCTCATCAACTCATTGTTTTTTTAAAAGAGAACTCATATATACCACTTATTCCGTTATTCGGGAACCAGAACCACCAATTTTACTTAAAACCGGCTCAGAAATATAGGAAGTTTAATTATTTGAACATTCAACTAACAGATCCATGCTTTTATTGTTTTACTAGCTAAGACCAAGTTTAATCATTTGAACATTCAACTAACAGAACCATGCTTTTCTTGTTTCACTAGCTAAGACCAAATTATCATTTCTCCATTTCAGTGTCACAACTTTCTTTTTTGTGTAAAAATCAAAAGCTATATGCAAACTTTTTTTTGATAAAGAAGCTATACGCAAACTCTTACTGAACAACAACGGTTGTTTTTAGCGTCTTAGAGAAGGTGGCTATTCATTTAAATCTTTGAGTAGCACTACTAGATCTTCAGCTATTCGATCATCGTCCTCTGCCCCCAAATAGATTCATATTATTCCATAAAATCAAATGCAGCACTTAACATAGATGTATGCTCTTTACGGCAGTAACTTGAACATGTCAAAACTACCAAAGATTATAAAAATAAATATCAGGTCAACAGAAAACTTTGATAATTCAATAACTCAATAGATAATATCAAAGATGGATATAAGATTTTAAGCAAGATGTACCACTGTCCCCAGTACTATTTTGGAGTAGTAGGCGAACTTTAGTATAAACATAATATTTTAAAAATTATATAGTCCAAGAGAGGGACAATGGGTGACACTACATCCGCGCAGCCTAGAAAATATAGCGTAAAGGGACTAGAAACTAATGAGATCAACACAAAATAGAGTATAGTTGGACAAGAATATGTTTTCTTCTATTTTGTTTTAATTTGGAGTTTGTTTTGTTTTGAATTTTGTGAGCGTTTGGATATTGGTGGTACCAATATGGAAGGAAAGAGATCCATCCTGAAAAATACCACCAGTTTGATTTAATCTGCAACCTCCACCTTGTGATCCACTTCTTTGGCCAAATATAGATTTCATCAATTAATCTCACACACTCCGCTACATTTTCTTCACTCTCCCATTCTAATTGGGCTAAATTTGGCCGCAAACATTAAGGCTCAATATATTAGTATGGTTACACTTGGTTCAATGTTAATGAGAGTGTTTTTTGTTGGATTCGAGGTTAGTATACAGCAACCACCATGCCTCAGTCCAAAATATGTTGGAGTCGCTTTATGAATCCTCGCTGACCATGTTTCTCCATTTCAATACATCTCATACCAACAATATACAAAATAACAATAAAATAGGAAGTACTAGAAGCTCCCTATATTTCTATGGCATAAAAATCTCAAATAGAGCTAAAAAACTCTAGAAAGCATAAGACCTAAAGTAAATACACTAACATGATTAGAACATATTTTCAACTAATTGGTATCGCCTATATACATCTTTTGCCTCCATTGTGCTATATGTTTTGCTAAGTCTGCATGGATTCCGAAAGATTGTAAATTTTTCGAGACAATATACTTCCACGCGATTTTAGGTTTAACATATCCCTTTTTAATACTTCACACTTACCATGGTTCCAGACCTACATAAACACTACATCACATGCGATTGAGCTAAATGTTTTGCTAAGTCTACCTGGATTCCAAGAGGTTGAAAGTTTTTCCAGACAACTTACTTACCATGTGATTTTAGTTACCTCATCTCTTTTTAACACTTCATTCTCCATGGTTCTACACCTACATAAACACTTCGTTCACCTTGACTTCACACCTACAGAAACACTACATGTGATTGAGCTTATATGTCTCAGTCTCGCTGAGTCTGCATGGATTCAGAGAGGTTATAAGTTTTTCGAGACAACTTACTTACCATGTGATTTTAGTCTACCTCGTATGTTTTCAACATTTCACTCACCACATCTACACCTATATAAACACTTCGCTCACCATGACTTCACACCTACACAAACACTACATGTGATTGAGCTTATATGTTTCGCTAAGTAAAACCTACATAAACACTACTTCGCTCACCATGACTTTCACACCTACAGAAACACTTCATTCACCCTGAATTCACACCTATAGAAACACTTAACTCACCATGAGTTCACACCTACAGAGACACTTCATTCACCGCAGTTTCACACCTATAGAAACACTTCACTCACCATGGCTTCACACACCTACAGAGACACTTCATAGTTCATTCACCACGGCTTCACAACTACATACCAGTGCATCTGGAGTTCGAATTAGACATGAGTCACGACCAAACCACATGGAAGTAAGCTGGAATATGTCAGGTCCGATTCGAGCAAAACGGGATAATGAGGTTCATATACTTGTACTCCGGTTAACTCAACATGGAATTGAAACAACGAAACGTAGTAGCAATTGTTGTCAAACAGGATTAACGATAAACACATCCGAACCAAAAAAATAAAAAGAAAAAAAGATAAGAGAATAAACCTAGGGCTTGGCGAAGGGCGTCGACGTCGCCAAGCTCGGCGGCGTTGAAAATATCACGGAGGTGAAGAGGGATGTGAGAATCGGGCTCTTCCTCGAACTCCAATTCCTCCTCGAATAAACCGCCTTCGTCTTCTTCTTCACCCATCATGCCGTTACGTCCCCTATGTACTGCCATTTCTGCAACTTAGTTCCAAATTGGGGACTCAAAAACCCTGCAATTTGCTAATAGCCGGCTTAATCCCGGGGATATATATATATGTAATGTATATATATATGTGAGGAATTTTAATAATGTACATCGAAATGTAACAATAGTTTGCATATTTACAAACATAATAGCCGCCATTACGGTGTATCGGTCGGTTCTGTTCGATTCAATTTTGAAAGCTATCTGTTCTACTTATCAACTATCGTTTGTAAATATGTTAAATTGTTAAAGAATGAATAAGATATCGGCTAATTGGTTATTAGATAATTAATTATTAATCGTTTTCGATTTGAATATCGAGTTAACCGTTAAATTCTCACACAAAAAATCTCATAGCTCATAAATATGTTTAGCTAGAAAAAAATTGGTGAAAAGAGAAAGAGCATATAGAACTAGTCAAACTAGAAATCACGTTTAATTTAGATTTAAATAACATCTACTTTACTTGTCATCGACATCTGATTCATCTTGTTGCTAGAATACTTAATATATTGAAAACTGAAATTATAATTTAATAAATTATTATTGATTTATCGATTCAACTGTTAAAAAAAGTGGTCAAATCGATAATCGAACTAATAACTTAGGACAGTAAATCGATAATCATACCGTTAAACCAATAATCTAATAACTTAATTATCGGTTCGAATTATTGGTTTAACCGTTAATTTGCATAGCCCTATCAGCCATAGTTTATTTAAGAACGTAGCGAAATACACACGATGTGTAAGTAAAATATATTATATTTATGTTACTCTATTTTTATTATATAAATTATATTTTATAAAATATACTTATATTTTCATTGAAAATCATCCAAAAATAACAAATCATTTGTTACTAAATTCAAACATTCGCTATTGTAATTTTTTTTAAATTGCTCTTTCGAGTAAATATAGAAACTATATTTGTTGTCTCACATATTTTTCATATGACTATATTTGTTGTCTCACATATTTTTCATATATGTGTGTGTCTGAGAGAGATCATGAAAAAAATAAAAAAAAATAAAAAGCTTTTTATACAGGCTAGCTATATTTCAAATCAATTTTTCAAAAATAATCAACTACAGAAAATTTCTTGAAAAGTAGATAGTAGTGAAATTTTTTTTGACAAGTAGTCACTTTAATGCGAGAACGCAATACAATATTATAAATTTTAAACTTAAACAAGTAAAATTTTTTGAATATCATCATATTTATGAAGTTTTTAATATTACATAGATAAAAATTTATTAAAAGAAATATTTTTATCGAAAAGAATCATTCTTAAAATTTGAATTCAAAATTTTAATTTTTTTAAATTATATATATATATATATATATATATATATATATATATATAAAATCGAGAATGAAGTTTTCGTTACGTACATGTCGGACTGCTACTTGGAAAGTTGTGGGCCTTGATAGACTAACCCGTATTTGCTTTACAACAATTGCTAAACAGTTTGGGCTGTTGCTGTTTGTTTCTGTACCAAACAAGCCCAAAGCAATATCAAAAATCAATGCAAACAATTGCTTTGACAAATTCTTTTCCAAATAACATACTATTTGGTTATGTTTTTGTAGTCAAGTTTTCAGTAAAAACTAATCTGAATAGCTATTTATAAATTGAATAAATTTAAAATAGTTAATAGATAAATAATATATGTATAATATATATAATTAGTGTATAATTTATATAATAAGCTAGCAAAAAGTAAACAGAGAATCCGACAGGCTATTTGTGTAAAGACCCCTTAAGATGAGTCTTTTACGTTTGAAAAACTGGTTCATTAAAGAATTTTTTTTCCTTAGAAAACTTCAATAATTTAATTTTAAAGTGATATTCATGTCCATTTACAATTTCAACATTTCTAAGTATCTTTTCTCAGCTTAACTTCGGATATTACTTTTTTCAAATATCGTTCAACTTCCAACATAATACATTTATATATATTCGTAAAATATTTCTCACATTTACTTATTAGGATAATAATACGTTATGAGCTTAAATGAAAAAATAAGAATTTATATAACCCATGACTTCAACTTATTTGAGACTGATCATTCAATTATTGTCCCTTTCAATTTCACAAAACACACTCCCTCATTTAAAGAAAATGTTTCGGTGGACAAAAGACAATTAAATAAAGGGAAAAGGGTCAAAAATACCCTCTACTTTTATATATTAGGTAACTTTGCCCCTAGTTATACTGTTAGACCAAATATACCCCACCGTTAACAAAGTAAATAAAAATGCCCCTCAATTGGATAGAACGCCCCAAATTAATTTAAAATCAATTCGATTTTAATTAAATTACTCATTTTCTCCTTTAAATCCGATCCCAATCCACTAAACTAAATAAACTATAATCAAATTAAATCCCAAAACTCATGATCTTCATCTCTTCCATTAAAAGACCATGGCGTCACTATTATGTATTGCCAAAACTATGTGTTTTCTTTTCTGGAAGAATTTTATTTATTTATTTATAAAATGTATAAAATGAACATGAAGGGAATTATTAATTTTAATTACTACCATGAAACTGTGGTAAATTCATTCAAGATACCCAAAAAGAAGACATTTTGATTTCTCAAAATTGAAAAAGAACATGGTGTTTTAACGAAGGAGATGCTTTTGGGATTTAATTTAATTTGAGTTTATTTAGTTTAGTGGGTCGGGTTCGGGTTTAAAGGAAAAACTGGGTAATTTAACTGAAATAGGATATTTTAAATCAATTTGGGACATTCCATCTAATTGAGGGACATTTTTGTTTACTTTGTTAACGGCAGAGTATATTTGGCCCTATAACATAATTAGGGGTAAAGTTAGCTAATAGATGAAACTAGAGGGATATTTTTGACCCTTTTTCCTTAAATAAATAAATAAAAGATATATATAGTGTCCGTTATTGTGTTATTATTATATGTTGTTTCCTGTGCTGCTTTTATGTCTTTGGGTCTGTCTTTCTTAAAGCCGAGGGTCTACCGAAAAAGACTTCTCTACTTTTGAGTTAGTGATAAGGTATGGTACATTCTACCCTCCCCAAACTCCACCTAATGAAATTAACCGGATTGTTGTTGTTGTATAGTGCAAGTTATAAAGGGTAAATAAGTAGCTTGTTGCATTTATATATATACTATAAAAGGTCTTAGTTTTTTCACATGAAACTAAGTGTTATTTCTGACATTCTTTTTGGAAAGTTTCTAACTTCTACATTCAAGACTCAAGTTGCAGCTTGTACAGCCAATAGAGGTGGGGGTTTGGGGGGGAGGGGGGGTTCTCACTTTTACAGTTTTACTACTATACAAAATATTTACAGTTTAGTGTACAAAGTATTTTCTGTTTACATAGCGTTTAAAAAAGGGCAGTACGTGTATGATATAGACAGCCTACCCTAATACAAATATTAGTGATTGCTTCAACGATTTAAATTCGTAACTTATACATTACATGAAAATAACTTTACTGTTACTCTGAAAATCCCCGCACACCTAATTAGACCAATTATAAATTTTTTACCTAGAAAAAAATAATAAATTAAATAGAGATTTCATGCAACAGCAAGAAGCTTGTGCACCATCTGATTTAATTTGTTGAGCCTATAAAGTTGGCCACTTTTTAACTTTGCATATACAAGCCAACAATAAGAGAGACATACATTCAATGAAGAGTGCATTTATGGGCTAAAAATTAAAATTACTTAAAGATCATATTATAATGGGATCGGTCCAATTGAAATATCTTTTCTATTATTTCACCCTTGAGTCGAACGATCAATTAAGTTCGTATGATTATTTAAATTTCTTCAAAGTTATAATATCAATAAGTGTAACACTATGTTTTAGATATAGTTTTTTTTTTCTTTTCAATATTAATATGATATTTTATTCGCACACTCAATAAATTCTTTTCAGTTATGCTCTCTTCGAATTAAATTTCACATGTCTCATGACCTTATAGACTTATATAGAATTTATATTAACTGTCTGCCACACATGTCAATTGAGTATCTATGACCATCAAAATTCATAATACTTTTTAGATATATCAGCAAAGCCATGGACAATGGTAGTAAAGAGATGTGTAGATGGGCAAATTAAAGACACTTAGTGCACGGCCTTCACGCTATCATTTCGGCATCTTCATACTCATCACGCGCATCATTGGTTCTGATACGGATTGTTGGGGGTGAAAAAGACAACGAAAAAATAAGATGATATGTGATTTTATCTGCTTTAAATCAAGCTCGCACATATGATTTTCTTCAAATTAAATGCATCACACCACTAAGATGCACTATACATTATGGGTGTGCTTATATGTGTTCAGTATAAAGGAAAATATTTTTTGAAAAATATTTTTCTATTTTTTCTTCTTTAGAAAAATAAACTTACTGAAAATAAGAAAAGTAACTTCCCTAACGAAAATAGAGATAAGTCGCATCGTATTCTCCTCCCAATCCCCACCCCACCCCACTCCTTACCCCAACCCAACCCACCCCCACCTACACACCCCTTTCTCCCCTCCCTCAAACATAACAACCCATTATCCTCCCTCCATTTCCATTCTCATAAATTTGTCTTACATATACGAATATTTTTATAATAATATTTTTTATTTATATATATCGCATATAAAAAAATAAATAAAAACTAATTTTATTTTTTTAAATAATATTTTTCTATCAAACACATCTTATATATTATAATTTTTTTTTTTTGTCTTTTCAAAACTTTATTTGAAGTATCGAACATTTATAGCAAGAAAGTGAGCTCCAATGTAGCAGGAAATCATGGAGAATAATTAGCAGAAAACATGTGCCCATGCATAGGGAGTCGTGCCCATTATATTTTTTTCTACTTTTAATTTTGTTTGTGTAATTTTGTGTCTCACGCAATGTGATAAATTATTTTTCAACAGCTAAGTTCCAGTTCTACATTTATATTATATTATAAATTATACATATATATAGCCCTATAGTTTTTTTTTTAAAAAAAAAAATTGGTATCACGAGCAACAACTATATAGTATTAAAATATTTATATATATATATATATATACACAGCAAATGAATTCTTAAAATTCTTTGAATTGCTTGCCATTACAGTTTCCTCTACCCACCGCTTACAAAAAAGATGCCTTGCTCATAATGCAAACAAATATTACTGTTCGCTCGGAAGTATCGCCTTCAGATTATAAAAAAGTAATTATTTATTTAAATATAATTAAATTTTAATATGAATATCGAATATTAAGTAAAAAATAAATAAAATTAATTAAATTTACTGAATTAATTGTTTTGAAGGTTGATATATACTTCCTCTTGCAAGGGTTTTACCACCTTCTTTATTTACTATATTTGAGTCTTTGGAGTACTTTAGGATTATATTCCGCGCCGAGGATTTGTGCTTGTGGGCCAGGGTGAATATTGCAGACCAACAAATCTGGTGGTCGACAATCGTTCGGACTTGGTAAAGGTTGTCGCAGCACCTGTAGTAGGACAGAGGGCTTATCGTGATGCCCACAGACCAATTTATGATGTCTTCGTCGCTGACGTTTGTCAAGAAGGCCACGTGGATTGGCCAGGGTCTTCTTCGGCTAATGAGACCTCGATCTCGAAGCCTTCGAAGTATCTTTTTGGTAGGTGCCTCTATTTGTATGACCGTTTCAAAATAAGTAGTGTTTTAATCTTTTTATTTTGTTTCAAAATAAGTGATGTTTCACATTATCAAAAAGACATTAATGATGTTCTTTCAATTTTACTCTTATTTAAATGAAGCGAGATTTATAGACTACTAAAGAGCTACATCTTTTTCAAGGTATTTAGTAAGGGTAAGTTAGTAAAAAATTATTTTACTTTCTAGAAGTGAATAGTTTCTCAAGGAGTGTGTCTAAGCTAAAAATACCACTTATTTTAAAACAGAGGGAATAATTCTCGATTCGAGTCCAAGAAAATCAAATATCTGATAATTAACTATACTTAGCTTTGTGTTCATAAGCTTATATAAGTTAATTTCACAAAGCTTAGGTTAATTTCACAAACAACCTTCAATGTTTGGGGGATTGATATTTATTTCTTGACCTACCGACCTAATTATCGGCTTCAACTTATTTGAGATTGAAAGATAATTATTGTAATTGTGACATGTTGGCCGGAAAGCAAAAATATTTCCCTAAACACACAAATCTCGATTGAAGCCAATTCAATATTTTTCTACTTAATTTATTTTGGTTGATATTCTATAAGGGTATCAGTTCACCCCTCTTGTATCACGTAAGTAGTAAAAATGTCAAAAGTTCTTTGATCTATAGTTAGAAAATAGTTAAACGCATGACAATATGTTACTCGTATCATTCCTAACTTGTACTTTCTTAGCGATACTTATTTTTAGTAAAATGATATTTAGTTTGAGACGAAAAAATTACGAACTCTCTGTTAAATAGCAACTGTCCAATAAATTGCGCATTAAGGAATTTTAGAGTGATACGTACAAGATAGGGTGACATCTAATAAAAGGAAATGAATGATCCAGCTATAATTGCAACTAATATACCTGGCTAGTGACCACTTGCAACTTGCAATTTTGTTTCGTCATACCATTGAAAAAGACACACACACGTATACACACACGCGATAACAATAATATATTTAGTGCAATCTGACAAGTAAAGTTTGGTGAGAGTAGCAGTGGCATAGCCACATATATCCCAAGGTGGCCATAGCCGAACACCCTTCATCAAAAAATTATATATTATATATAGAAACTTATGCTAAATATATACATCAAAAATTATTTTCATACAGATTTATTAAATCTTGAACACCCTTAACGAAATTTCTGGCTTCGTCACTGAGTAGAATGTACGCAGATCTTTTTTTTACCTTTGTGAGATATAGAAGTTGTTCCTGATAGACTCTTGGCTCAAAATGAAAGTTATTCAAAAGTAAAAATAGATAGTAGAAATATATAGAAAAACATATATCAAGATACAAAGTAAAATGAAGCAATAAAAAGTAGAAACACATAAAAGGATAAGAAATTACGTGATTAAGTACTAAATACTATTACTAACAAAGGGAAGAGAATATCGGGCGAGCCCCTTGCCTCTCCCCCCTAACGGGCGACTACTCGGCTACCTACTAGCCTTCTACTTTAATTTTCGACCTTCATATCTTCCTATCTAGGGTCATGTCCTGGTCTAATTACCTCCCCCAATTTTTTTAGGCCTATGTACCTCTACCTCTTCTAATCACGATGTATGCATATTGCGGAGGGATGGTGAGTACTTCTTCATCTTAATCAGAAATAGCGAATTTGAGCTAATCTTGAAAATAAATTGCCTTTAATTAATAGGAAGTACTTTATCCAAAAAATGATTTTTTCAATACGAATTTGAATTAATTAGTCAGACTTTAAAATAGGTATTGAATATGAGATGTGAGAAACAAACAAAGAAGTTTTATTAGCTACAACTTTCTTGTGAAGAAAACAAGAGAATATAAACCTAATCCACACAAACACCAACTTTTGGTTGTGAGTCCTTACTATTCTCAACACCTTTCTTTACTCATAATCCACCTTTTCCACCTCCCACAAACAAAGATACTAAAAGAGGAAACAAAATAGAGACGAGGCACATAAAAAATTGTATAAAAAATATATTTATGTGAAATATTTTCTTATATATTGTTAAAAGAGTTCAACTACTAGTTGTAGGCAGTATAAATTAATAAATATTTACATAATCAATTCACCTAACTATAAAAGTACAAAATGTCAATAACAAGTAAAATTAGTTACATGAAAAATAAATCTGATAACATGTTACTCTCCCACTATAATTGATTAAAAAGTCATACAAAAAAAATTAGTATGACATTGTGATGATTTATAGATTATGTGTTTAAGTCGTGAAATTAATTACTGTTTTTTTGTGTTAGAGTAGATTGTCTATGTTATATTTCTTGACCTTCGCTAAATTTTAAATCCAGGACTAAAGACTTATATACTACGTACCCCCACCCCACTCCACCCCACCCCACCCACTCCCACCTCTTTGTTGCTTTTTTTCTTTTTTTCATGTGGTCAACTAATTTTGCTTTTTAAAAAAACACAACGAGAAAGTAAAGAATATGGGAAAAGACAGATCGGATGGATTAAAAAAATTACTTTTTTTTTTTTGAAACAAAAGGCCAAACACATGGGAGTAAATTAAATCCCTTACTCAAAGAATTCAAAACAAGAAAAAATTAATCAACAATATAAAGTAAAATAATCATAAAAGAATTATGTCTATTAATTAAATCGTCAAATATATCATGGTGATAATAATAATAATAAAAATAAATGTTAACAATTAATTCACAATTTGTCAATGGTTGAAATAAATCAAGATTAAAAGAAAAATAATTAAAATAAAAGGTGTTTGTTGATGAATTTAGTAATGACAATCAACCAAAGGTGAAGCTGAGAAGACGATGACTTGTTCTTTTGAAGCAAAGTTGAATTTAGAACTTTCCGGCCGGTGATCGTCTTCCGGCGCCGGGAGATTAAGATCCAATGACAAAAATGTCCTTGCGTTCTTGATTTGTTGTTCATGGTGAGACTCTTCAATATGGCTATGGCTTGATGCAATTGCAATACTATTTGGTAATGGCCTATGTCTTCTCATGTGTCCACCTAACGCTTGACCCGAGGTAAACTCGGCCCCACAAATCGAGCACTCGTGAACCCTATTCTTATTCTTGTTATTGTTGGTGTTGCTGCTATTATTGTTCGGGATTTGGAGTGATAGAGTTGTGACATGATCTTCATCGTTCAATTTTGAACGATTCTCGATTTGTTGATGATCAATATTTGGCTTTGAATTCTTGACCTCTTCTAGGGTTTTTGGTTTCTTATGACTTGCTCTGTGCCCGCCAAGTGCTTGGAAAGATGGGAAGGAACGGTTGCATGTCTTGCATTGGTAAACATCCAACGTTGGAGATTGATGAGACGATTTTTGGTAATTATGACCTTGTGCTAAAAGAATCAAACAATTCGCCATATCTTCTTCTTCTTGATTCGTATTCCTGATGATCTGATCATCATCAATTATCCCACCACAATTATTGGAAAGCGACGACGAGTTTGCCACGTGCCCATCCACCAATTCACCACTACCACCACCACTATTCGCACCTTCCACGGTGCTACATGAGCTAGTAGTAATCGCTAAAGATAGAGGAGAAGGCGGCCTAGGTCGCTTAGTCCGCCTTCTCTTGATCACCACATTCAAGTGGTGATCATCATGATCTTCTTGATGAATTTGATGAGCTTCCATGGCGTAGTACTCTTTGATTTTTATCATCCAAAGAAGATCACTAACTTTTTTCAAAGAAAAGGGAAAGCAAAGTTTTTTTTTCCTCTCTTTCTAAGATGGAGAAAATGATGTAACAAAGTGAGTTGTGTATATATATATATATAGTATATAGTGAATGGTGTTTAAAGAGAGGGGGAGTTTATAGGTATAGAATGAATAAAAGAAGCCGCCCCCGTGAATAGAAATCTTGAAAATGTTCACTGTTTTCTTGCACTTACAAACTTTGCAAGTTATATATATATATACACACACACAATTGATATTATTTTAAATTTATATATTCTTTGAGGCAACAATAAAGTTATCTCCTCTTTAGATCACATAAGTCGCGAAAGCAATCATTAGTACGGTCAACTGTCAAAATCACACCCTTCGGAGTGCGTTTTTTTTCCGCCCTGCGTGAAAGCGGGATGCTTTGTGCACCCTACTGCCTTTATTTTATGAGTATTATATATTCCTTGGAGAAACAGTGATCACTACTAGAAATAGAGATTTTTTCCACCGCAAATCAATGAGAAATTTGTGTTATAAAATATGATTTTTCCACTCATTTCCCACTGAACCAGTTCACTGGGAAAACGCATTGCGGGAAATAGTTTCGCACTAAAATAGTTGAAAGTTTCGTGATTTTTCCATGTGAAAACATTATTACTTTTTCTTTTCCCACTGATAATTGGCGGGAATAGCAACTTAACATTTTTCCGCGAGAAATTCCAATAGAAAAATGGTGATTTTTTAGTAGTCGAAGTTGTCTCAGTATGACCTATATGTCAGATACGGGTTCGAGCCGTGGAAGTAACTATTAATAATTTTTATTAAGATAGACTGTCTACATCACTTTTCTCCGGGTGTGATTTTTTTTCGAACCCTACATATAAACGCGAAATACTTTATGCATTAAAACTGAAGCTTTTATATATTATGTATTATTATAGTAATAATAAAGTGAATTGTATGTAAGTGAGGAAAAGAGTAAGATTCGGTTGGCTTCGAAGCAAACCCATTACTTTATGCCAACGATATACCTTGTGGAGGATTGGAGTGCAAGCCTGGCACCACACAAATTTCCCTCTTCAATAAATTTAACCCCCCACCCCCCCCCCCCCCCCCCCAAAAAAAAAAGGGAAAAAAGAAATATTTATTAATTTTGCTACACTTTTTAGTTAGTTTCATAGTTTGAAGCATAATTTTTTTTAATTATATATAATCATTACTATGTACTACTAAATAATTAATAATCACCTTTTAGTTGTCATTATAAGAATTAACTTAAAGTCAATAATTAATTGCCAATTGTTCATAAGTATGATTTACTCATTTATCATGTACTTCGTGAGAATTGAATCTTTAGTTTATGCGGCGGAGTCAGAATTTTTATTAAGAGAAATTAAATATAAAGAAATTTGAAAAATTCAATATTTGGTATATATTTTACATATTCTTTTTATATTAATAAAAAATAAAATTAATTTTTAGTATCTTTTAATTTTGTGTAATATTGTCTTAAAATAGATTTATATGAAGTAACATAATAGATAGAAATTCATTAAGATGATCCCAATTTATTTCAGTCTGAGATGAAACTATTGTTATACTCCTTCTGTTTCAAACTATACGTCGTCTTTTAGGAATTTCTAAATAAAATTATCTCATTTTATCCTTAGTGTAACGTTATTATTCTTGAAAACTACAAACATCTCAATTATGAGCGATGTTAAAAGTATCTCCTAATTAATATTTTTAATTAAAACGCGTATAAAAAAAATCATGGCAGATAATTTAATTGGTTGCTGGGGTTGCGGGGGGGGGGGGTGTTGGACTTGGTTGGATTAATGGGGTTAGTGATTGTTAATGAATGAAGCAAAATTCCATGTGCAG
This sequence comes from Datura wrightii, assembly GCA_035772735.1. Classification (NCBI taxonomy): domain Eukaryota; kingdom Viridiplantae; phylum Streptophyta; class Magnoliopsida; order Solanales; family Solanaceae; genus Datura; species Datura wrightii. The sequence goes on along the minus strand of JASDFA010000018.1, from coordinate 198,437,178 downwards.
TTGACCCACCCACTTTTCTGCTACTACTACAACTAGGTCCATCACTTTATACTTAATTGAATTACGACCCAAAAATCACGCCGGCTTTCTGAAATTCCCCCCAATTAATTAATTAGTACTAATAATATTTTTGGGATTATATATTAATTAATCTTATGTTTCATCCCAATGATTATGGTTTAGTGAATTATGGAATGATTGACAACGTGTACGTTGTATTCATTTTGTTAATTTTCTCATTAATTAATAATTATTTCATTTTCTTTATATATCCTAATTATAAGTAATAATCTTGGGAGTTTGGTTCATATACTTTATCATTACACTTAGATAACATAAACTTGAATCTTTAGCAATTTATTCGCACCTGATTTTTATGTCACAAGGGTAGGCACAAGATATATACTGCTAAGAGATTATTTATTTTAAGTTCATTTTTTTTATTACTTGATTAAAAGATAAGTTAAATATAATTTAATGTAAATATCGATTGCACGTACGTATTTTACAGTCTCGAGTAAAAGAGAAAGAAAAAGAAGATGGATAATGTTCACACTAAATGAGAGATTATTAAAATCGATAATTGCTTTGGAAATGGATAATGTGCAGGTTGTCATGGATTAAGTGTGAACTAATTGCGTGATTATCAACCAATTTATGCTAGTGGGAGCTCCATCTTAGCTAATAATCCGTTTGTTCCAATTTACATAGACATACATTTTTAGTCTGTTAAAAAAAATAATCATATTTTTTTATTTTAAAATAATTTTACTTTACAATTTCTTATTTTTAATATTAATGAAAATATTTTGTAGCTACGTAAATATATACACTTATTTTAGACAATAATACAATGACAATATACTCAATGGAGTCCGAAAAGAACGATATTTATGCATATCTTACCCCTATCTCACTGTTTTTAACTTATTTTAAACAATAATTTTTTAAAATATTTTTTTTGCATACGCGGCTAAAAAGAAACCTTCAAATCAATTAAGAGTGACACGGACTAACGCCCAACCAGAAACCAATAAAGGAGATCAAGAGTGATTGTTGTATAGCTACAAAGAAGAGGAGTGATTTTTTTCGAAATTTCGTTCCCAGTTAAATACTATCACATGACTTGAGACGGGGACGGAGACGGAGGTATATATTTCCTTAACTTACTTTTGGCCCCCCAAACATTTGTCAACTTGATGCATGTGGCCCATATGCTTTCTTGTAACAGTTTAATTAGACCCCAGCAAATTTTCAAATTTCAATGAGGAATGTTTTGTGTTATGTCTTGTTCTCACCTCATTTACTTAGCTCTTGGAGGACCCATTTTTTTCTTACAATTTCCACAATGAATGCCTTGAAATAAGGATCTTATCACCCCCCTTTAGAATTTCCACAATGAAGGGGGGAAATTATATTTTGGGTAGTGTTAGACATGTTCACATTGTCGATGTAAGTTCATATAAAGAAGAAAAGTCACGATTAATTGATTGTCATCGTAAAATTTATCAATTGATGAAGTGTTTTCGAAATAACTTCTACTATTATCACTAATATTATTTTTATTATATTTATTTAAATATTTAACTGACATGAGTTAAGTTTAAACAGAATACTGCTGAATTCATGTATCCTAATAAATTTTATATTTTTCATAAAGATTTCAATGTTGGATGAACATGGAAGTGGGGGTAGATATGAAATACTAAATTGAAGTAATGGTTCGTGTTATATGCGTTTTAATTATAATATTAATTCATAAATATGCATATATTATACTAAATAAATTTTGCAGATGAAAGTAGTGGATAAGGTAATATATATTGTTAATTTTAGGATTAACAAACTTACTAATTATAATTTACTTTAATTTCTTCGTATAATCAAACCTCGTTACAGTAGTACTTTAGAATCGATTTTTCATGTTATATTTTGCTTCTCTGTAACAACATTCTATCTATAACAGCAATGACGTTGAGTATAGCGGCACATTCTTTATAAAGTTACTCATCTATAACAGTCATACTCAAAATATTATGCATTAATATTTTGAAAGAAATATATTATTTTTATAAAAATAAATATTAAAATATTTATGATAATCATGATCAATGTCATACATATAGTAAATTTCGAGTATGAATATCTAAAAGAAAAAAATTATATTAAAATAACGTCCACCAGTTATGGTCGCAACTTCACGAGGAAAGGCTACTAGTGGTTTGATTTTTTATTTTATTTTTTACATTCACACTCTTTCTATTATATTTGGTTAACAAATACATTGTTTCTTGGTACACAAAATCATTAAACGAGATTTTTATGTACTTTTATTTATAATAACTAAATAAAATTTAAACGTTAAATATCAGTATACATATATAACAACATCTCACCATAACAATCATAAAATTTTCAGATAGACACTGCCACTGTAGCGAGGTCTGACTGTATTAAGCATACTTAATTCAATCCACAAACAATAACTTTTATTTGCCGATTATTTGTAGTTATTTTTAATTTTAAAACTAGTATAATTCGATCAAAGTTGTACAATTCAATGATCAAATATGATACATTTCCCTTGTAATTAAAATAATAAGAAAATAAACTTGTGCATTTCCAATATATGTGTATGGTAATTATTTTAATAAAATAAATAAGATACGTACCTATACGGAAAAGATTATATAAAATAAAAATGGACGGCGATTATTGTAATTCTGAGTTGTAGTTATTTTTGAAATATATTAAGTGAGGAATAAACATGAATTGAAGAAAGAGAAAAGATTCATAACGTAAGAAGATACATGTACTCATAATAAATTATACTCATAGTACCATATAATATATAGTATTTTATTAGAATATTAAGGTTTGTGAGGGGCACGTAACCCTCTAATATAAATCATTAAGTTGTTATTATTATTATTATTATACTATATAGTTATTTTGTTCAAGTAAAGTATTTTTCAAACTAACTTAAAAGTTATTGCTTTTGTGTGACATCATTTTGTACGTAGCTTTTGAGTTGGTGGAAAGAAAACTATCAATGCTCTCATGGCTTTGCTTTAATTTGATTCTTTATTGTGAGAAAAAGATTTATCTTTTTTCCTTTCTTCTTCTTTAATTATGCTTTTCATCAATTTTATTACTTTCTTGTTATTTAGCTGCGGAGTCAGAATTTATTAAGCATGTAAATAAAATTTTATTAAATTTTTTTAATAAATTGAGGGTTTATTGAAAACAACCTCTTTACCTCGGTAAGGATATGGTCTTCATACATTCTACCCTTCTCAGATCTTCTTTTTGTGAAATTTCACTGGGTTGTTGTTATTGTTGTAAATAAAATTTTATATTTGTAGATAAAAAAAAAGAAGAGAATATATATATATATATATTGATATTTTAATGGTGTAAAAATTTTCACGAAAAAATTATACTAGCTTGATGAAAAGTGAACAATGCTAGCACATCATATTAAGAGTGTATATATTTGGGTTGTTTTAGCCAACAACTGAGACTAGATGAATGAATGGTTCAACAAGACGAGTATGGAGATGACACAATGATGACGTGTGCCTTGACTTATTGTCTTTCGTGTATCTACGGAGTGAGATTTAATTGTGGGTTTGCAGATACATAGACACAAAGGAAGCCTTTAAGTTTTGGTGATCGTAGATACTCGGTTGATGTGGATCATACACAACTAATCTCCGGATAAGTTCATGAGGTGATGAACCATGTGGAACTTAGTTCAAGAAAGAGAATTGTTGGATATGTCAATACCCACGTTGATTTCGTTTGAAGAAAATTGTGCGAGCTTGACTCAAAGATTGTATTATATAAGAGTAATTTTAAGCTATTTTAACCCAACATAATTTTTACTAAAAAATTTAAAATATAACACGTAATACACGAAAAAATAAAAAAGATTCAATATATAATATATATTGCAATAATTATATCCATACGTATGTTGATTGTCATAGTAATGTATAGGTGTATATGAGTGGAATTCTCAATTCATAAGCAATATTCAAGAAATGCAAAGCAAGTAAGCAAGTCGGTGAAGTAACTTTCTGTTATAAGTCAAGATTATTCGATTTATCGACATGAGTTGTGGTGGGATGGTTGAGTTCCTCTACTTTTAATAAAAAATTTCGAGTTTGAGTTTTCAGTATAGAAGAAATCATGTTGGAAGTGTTGTTGTCATAATGAGCCCTGCAACACACGATCTAAATTAGTCAAGTCTTCAATGTGAATATCAGACACGAAAAGAAAAAATAAAAAAAATGTTATTTTCTATTTTAATTTAAAGAATCAAACAGTATTCTCTCCACTAAAGAAGCACCATGGGGGCAACTTGAATTATTGAGTGTAGTGTGCATGTTTTAGAGTGTTGAGCTCCACTCTTTTTCTTCTTCTTCTTTCTTTTTCTCATTAATAATTGAAGTATCATAACCATATCCACTTGGGGTTGCTAAAAAAGAATGTACTAACTTCATTTATGTGGTAGATTCTTAAAATAATAATTTATATTTGAGACCCGAAAAAAATTGAGCGCAGATCAATGCACAAAGTATTTCGCGTTCATACAGAGTTAAAGAAATGACTATATCTTAAGGGTGTGCGATGTAGACAACCTACTCTAATACAAATATTAGTAACTCCACAACTCGAAGTCGTGACCTATAGGTTACACGGAGATAACATAATTTTAGTGTTGCTCCAATATCAGGATTGTAAAAAACTGACTTCCTTTAATTGAAATGTAAACAAATACCAGAATTATGGTGAGATGGATAAGATTTCTTCATTCTTAACCAGCGATTGATCTTGGCTTGAGCCACAAGAATGAAAACAATCCTGATGTGGAGCGTTTCCTCCATTAGAAAAAAATACATGAATTTTCGATGATTGTTTCTTATTAAAATATCATCGGCTTCAGAAATATGTGATTTCCAATCAAATTAGTCGGAAAAACTTCTAATGAACCAATTTCCGATGGACCTCCCTCGCTCATTTCCATAGAAAATTTATGTGTTTTTTGTAGCGCCCTTTAATGAGCTTTACAGTTGCGAATCTTAATTAGTCAAAGGTTTCAAAACTGATAACGAATACCGATAAAAAAAAATAAAAAGTTTGTAAAAATTAAAGAAAAAAGGATAGGTGGAAATTAGTTGGATAACTTATAACCACTCTAGTTGTTGGGATCTTTTAGAATATTTCTTCGCCTTATAGTATTTTGACTTGCTTATCTCGATTAGCTATAAATTAAAGTACAAAAAAAAGAAAGAAAGAAGTTAAATTAGGTATACTTTAAAGTAAAAACTACTTCCTTCGATTGATTTTAATTATCGTGCTTATATAAAGTAATTATTATTTTAAAAAATTAAAATATAATTAATTAATTAATTATTATTTAATAAATATGAAAAGAAATTAATGATGAAATGAAAAATAGTATTAATTTAAGAATTAAAAGATAGTAAATAAGAATTATTCAGTTAAATTAATTTTTAAATTAATATTTTTTTAAAAAAAATCATAAAAACTAAATATGATAAGTAAAATAGATCGGAAGGAGCCGAAAGTAAACGATATTAATAGATATTATGGGAATGTCAACTAATTGCTTCTATAAGTAGTTGAAGTTTAATATCATTGAGATTAATTAAAAATAGAAGATAAGAGATTTTTATTTATTTATTTATTTATTTTATATATGTATTATATATTTCACATTCCAATATTCTTTAATTACTAGTACGTGTAGAAAGAATTAAGTTGGCTTTCAAATATACTAGTCTACGAGTACGCGCCTCGTGCGTGTTTCTCATATTAATAAGAGTAAATTCATAAAATAGCATTAATAATATTTAAAAAATGTGCTTATGTAACTGTATAAGAACTTAAAAAGAAAATTATGAATTTCAAATTGATAAATAATTATGTTTAAGAGTTTGATCCAATCTAGTAGTTATTTCTTCGGTTTGTTCTAATACTTGTTTCAATGCACAAAAACGTCATAGAAATAGCGTTTGATTGAAATGTAAAAAAAATTGTTCGCTTTTATATAAGCACTTAAATGTATGCATTATATGTATATATAAGTATTACTATTTTCTATATATTTCAAATAAGGAAGAATTTAATACATAAAATTTAGTTAATTTTAAAATCCTAAATATTAGAAAAATAATTAAATAACTATTTTGTCAAGTGTGAACTCTATTTTTAAAAAGGGTAAGAATGACACTTTTCTACGAGGCTTCGTACTTTAAATATTTAATATTAATTTAACTGTAAACTTTTTATTTTACCCTTTATGAGATGATTTCAGCTCAATTTTTTCCCTCTTTCTCTTAATCTAAGTGTTTAGTCAACACTTCACATAAATTGAAATGAAAAAAATAGTGTAGATTTAACTAAAGAAAGTGAAATAACAAAAGTACTCGATTAATTAAAACAACTTAAAGTATGTTATATTTCTATAAAAAAAATTTGTTATACAATTTTTTAAAATAAGAAGAAGGAAATCACGTATTAATACATAATAAAATTACACTCTTTAATTTATTTTTTTCATCTTGAAATATTGTGATGGATAATTAGTTAGTTTAATAAATAATGAATTGATGTTAAAGTTAACATCATTGTAATTGAAAGTCTTAAATGTTAGGACTTTTAATACAGTTCAAATAAGAAAAAATTTAAGAAAAAATCTTATTCAATTTTAAAATACATAATATTAGGAGTTTTATCTTTTACAAATTAGTAAAGATTTATAATAATTAAATAACAACTAATTGAGGAAAATAGTAAATGACAATTTTATCTATTGTAGAATCTTTTTATGAAGGGTAAAAAGCTGAATGAACATTATAGGAACCTTCATGCTTGTTTCTACAAAAAATATTTTGTTAAGTAAATAGGAGTAAAATATTATGCATATGTTGAATGTTAAATTAATTGATGAAATCTAAAGAAATTATCAACGATTGTTCCATCGGAAGATTGTATTGCATCTTTAAACGAAAAAAAATTGTTTGAAAAAGTAACGGTAGAAAAGTGACTGTTGCATTTCTGAACTATAGTGTTATCATTGAACCTAACAACAATCTCCTTGTTTACTGATACAAAATTAGGATTAACACTATTAATGTGTCTGTTTATGATGAAACAGATCTTGTCTTGTTAATATCATTTTTGCTTTTTAATATATGATTATTGAAAATTACAACATCAACTTTTGTACCATGCAAAAAATTAAGCGAAAAGGGTCAAAAATACCCATCTACTTTAGTATATAGCTAACTTTGTCCCCGATTATACTATAGGGCCAAATATACCATCGCTGTTAACAAAATAAACAAATTTGCCCCTCAATTGGATGGAATCCCCCAAATTGACTTAAAATACCCAATTTCAATTAAATTACCCATTTTTTCTTTAAATTCGAATCCAACCCCACTAAACTAAATAAACTCATTAGGATTTAATTATTCAAAGCAAAACAAGTTCTCAAAATTTATTCAAAGAAAAAACCTTAAAATAAAAGGAGTTCGATCATACAGTTATTTCTCCTTCGAAAATATTGGAACAAACAAAATAACAACGAAATATTTACCAAATCAGGTTTCATCATTCTTAATATGAAGAGATTTGATAAATATTTGATTTTTATTTGTTTGTTCCAATATTTTTGGAAGAAAAATAATTATATGATTGAACTCCTTTTATTTCTAAGGCTTTTTCTTTAAATAATTTGAGAACTTATTTTATTTTAAATAATTAAATCCTAATGAGTTTATTTAGTTTAGTGTGTCGGGTTCGGATTTAAAGAAAAAATGAGTAATTTAATTAAAATTGTGTATTTTAAGTCAATTTGGAGGATTCCATCCAATTGAGGGGCAATTTTGTTTACTATGTTAACAGAGGTATATTTGGCCCTATAGTATAACCAGGGGCAAAGTTAGCTAATATATTAAAGTATAGGGGTATTTTTGACCCTTTTTCCCAAAAATTAAACTTTAATGGTCTATATATATATATATAACAATAGATAAGAACTTAAACTTATATGTAAAAATATAAAATATAATACAAAAAAAATTATTACCTCTTTATCAACTAATATTATAGTCATTCATATGTCTTCCTTTGTTCCTTTTTTATACTCTTATACTAATCCAACTCCAATTATCAAGACTTTTATTATCCAATGAGAAACATATCGACTTAAGTTATTAATTGACACAATTTTGTTCACGAAATCCTTTTCAGATTCTATTACAATATTATCTAAAGTAAATTGTGCACAAGAATTATAATTATAATAATTTATAATTTTATTTTTAAAAAATATTTTATGAGATGAAATTACTTTATCTGAATAAATGAAACTTGTGAATATATGAGTAGATGAAGAATGTCCGTTATAAATAATCAAATCACATAATATCAATATAAGACTCAGTTAAAGGAGATATAATATCAATATTAGACTCTACTAAAGGAGACAATCTAAGTTAAATTACTTTGAATACAAACAACTTAAATTGGCATAATAATTACTATTGCATTTTTTAAACCCACAATACAAAAATAAATTCATAACATGAAAAGAAAAAAAGAGGATAAATTAACACGAAAACAAATAATATTGAAGATTGAATAAAAAATATTGATATAGAAAAGTTGATGAATTAAATTATGCAATTATAAATTTTTTTATATGAGTGGAAGAATTTATAAATTAAAAAAAATTTAAAAGTATAAAAATATTATGACATTACTATTAAAAAGAATGAAAAATAACTTCATCAAAAAGAGAAAAAAAGAAACAACTTTTGTAAAAATTCCCTATAATCAAAAAGGGAAAAAAAATTCCAAATAATACTGTTCTTTTATTTTATTTTTATATTTTTTATATTTTTAAAAATTTATATTATAAATATAGTTATGTCAAAAGTAGAAAATCTAATATAATAAAACAAGGTAAAAAAATTGTGACTATCAAAAAAGAAAAGAAAACTCGGTAGAAATATTTTATTTTTTAAAAAAAAATTACATCACAAATAGAGCTATGCCATAAATATTTATAACCTAATATGACAAAATAAAGTTATGGAAATAATCAAAAATAATAATTTTAAATAATAATTATATAAAAATAGTAATTGATAATTTTGTTTATTATAATGTCTTTTAATGAAGGACAAAAAATTCAATCAATATTTCTAAAGGCATTCACACTTTTAATATAATATAGATAATTCTTAGCTCGGGGAAAATTCTAATTTAGTTAATGAATTACACTATTATATGTAAAAAAAAATTAATATTTTCTTCCGTTTCAATTTATGTAGCATAATTTAATTAGGTACAAAAATTTAATAAATATTTTTTCTTTCTAAATTTATGGATTAAAATATGTATTAAATATTTGTGTGACTATAAGTAGCTCATTAAGCGTAAAATCAAAATTTTACAATTAAATTATTTCTAAATATAAAAATAAAATATTTTTTTCTATGGGTCAAACACCATGAAAATTCAAGTTAAAATATTAAAGAAAACTCACTTTTATTTATATAGTTGATTATATCTTCAATATGGTTCCTCCCGTAAACTGAGTCTGATTCTTTTTTGTGAACCAACTACATGAAAATACTTTTTTTTTATAATGAAAGGCCATAAAAATTAAATTCAGGAACTCTCTGTCTACTCTAATGTCATATTAAAGTATTTGATTATTTTATTTAAAAGTTTAAATTATTAAAGAGCACACACTTTTATTTACTTAAATATTTTCACTTTTTTATTTCATCCATAAGATGACAAGTGGCAATAAGTGCAATTGGATAAATTAAAACTCCATTAAATTAAAATTGATTGGCTAAAACAATAGCACAAGAAGTGTGGTAGCCAACAAAGGAATTATACATATATAGTGAACTAATATTATAATCATAACTATCCAAATTGCATCAATGACTCAAAATGACAATAACATAAAGAACAAAAAGCACAAAAAAGTCCTTTTCTTTTTAGTATAAGTTATGCAAATATTAGTGGTTCAGGTATATTTATAAGTCACTATATTATTATCGTGAGTTGTGGTAGAATAATTGAAATTTCTGCGTCCTTAATTATAGATTTCGACTTTGAACTTTGAGTATGAAAAAGAATTCGTTTAAAGCACCTCCCTCATAAATAAACCCTACAAAACGTAAATCTAAACCAGTCGGACATCAATACGAATACCGCAGCCCCGTATAAGAAAGAAAAACAAACTTTTTATGGTGCATGTTGGTAGGCACCCACTTTAAGCTAGCTAAGAAATCATGAATGGAAGTTGCAATAACTTGGAATAAATTCATACAATTGTTTTTTCTCAAGAAAGTGACTTAAAGCTTTTAGTTGCTTACTTTATGTCTACTAGTACTATTTCTACTACTACTAGCGATATTGATCTTAGTCCTTTTTTTCTTTTTACCCTCGGTTCAGTATTCGTTTTGATATTCTAATTATTTTAAACTCATACCGCGACAAATAGAGAGCTAGAATTTTGAGTCTAAATTTTTTATTAAAAAATAGCTTATTGGTTACTGAAATAAATAATTACTAATGTGTATTAAATGAATTTATAATACAAATATAGGGTTCAAATTAAAGTTATTGAGTTCTGACAATTCCGTAAACAAAATCAAGCTCCGACCTTGATGTAAAGCCCATTAAAAGAAGAAGTTCTTATTCATATATACCATAACTTGTTTTATTCAATGCTCAAACTCAATACTTATAATTAAGATGTCGAAATTATATCCATCTCACCGCAATCTTTGGCTAATAAATGGATAATATTAGTACGTTTGCCTGTCTCATTTTGTTAATAACATTATAAAGCAGAAAAGGAATTTGTTTTTTTAATATAATAGTTGCAAAAAATTATATATATTAGTGGCTTAAGTATATTTACAAGTCACTACATTATTACTGTATTTTATGGTGCATGTTTGTTTGAGAATAGGCACCCACTTTGGGTAAGAAAAAATGAATTATTATTATTTTTGGTCTTCACCCAAAGTTCGAAATTTATATTGGAGCCAGACTAATTCAAAATGCGCGTTGCAGGACTTATTATAGTGGTAGCGCTCCCAATAAGATTTTATCCATATTCAGGATTCGAATCCAAAACCTCTGATTAAGACTGATGGAACCCCAATCATTCTACCACAACTCATGTTTGGTAGAAAAATTGAACATAAGTTATAATAAGTTGGAATAATTCAAGACACACACACACATATATATATTTATTTATTTTTTTTTATTTTTTTAAGAAAGTGACTTTAGCTTTTAGTTGCTCACTCTAGTTCTACTACTACTATATATTACTAAGAATATGGACCTAGTCCACTCATTATATTCCTATACTCTCTTCTTCTGTCCTCTTCTTTTGAAGTTGGCTAACAAATGGATAACATTTCCTTCTCACTCGATATGCGATATTTATTTTAGAACTATCAATTAGAGGTAGAATTAGAATTTAAAATTATTTAGATTCTGAATTTGTTCCTAAATCATAGTTTGTTTCCGTTATTAGGTTTGTCTGTAGTACTCACTGTGAGGCTCGATTGAGGTAAAATTAGAATTTAAAGTTTATGAGTTTTGAATTTATCTTCGAATTCATACTTATTTTAATTAATTATTGGATTTAATTTTTAATTAAATATTTATAGATATTTAATAAATTTTCTAATATAAATACATAACCAACTGAAAAGATATTGAGTTTGTCCGAACTTGTTATTTAATATTGTAACTCCGTGTCCGTGCGCAATTAGTTTGGTTCATGCGGAGACATCATCCCACTTTGCGAGATAAAAAAATCTCCCTAGTAAAAACGATTGCATGCTAAAAGCGAAAACTCAAAACTCTAATTAAGATTGAAAGAGTTCGTACCACTTCACCGCTCCTTTTAATAATTATCAGTAAAGGGATAATGGTAGTACGTTTGAATGTCTCTATAAGCATCAGCATAACAAATAGTGGTTCCAAATAAAAATGAAAAAGTGAGAAGGGACCTTAGTATATGTATATATACACACATACATACATACATACATACATATACATACATACATACATATATATATATATATATATATATATATATATATATATATATATATATATATATATATATAACTAAAAAAAATGATGAAAAAGTGAGAAGGGACCTTAGTATATGTATATATACACACATACATACATACATACATACATATACATATATATATATATATATAACTAAAAAAAATAAAAACATATGACTTTTTATTTATTAGAATAATAAGTTGTTCATATATTACATGGAAGGAAAGTCTTGGCGTAACTAGTAATATTATTTTTTCCCTATAATCTTTCCCCATAAAAGGCTGCTAACCTACTCGCGGGCTCCGCTTAGTGGGTATCATCACCGAAAAGCGGAGGGTGAAGCTCTGGGATCAGAGGTGGTTGGTTTACGCTCGCCTCGGAAGTTGCTGTTATTTGATCAGGGTCACGGAATTCGAGTTGTGAAAAAAGGCTCTTGCAGAAATGAAAAGTAAAGCCACATATAATAGATCCTAGTGATACGGTCTTTCTCCAGACTCCACAAAACATAACGAAAGTTTCGTACATTGAACTACTTTTTTAATTATTTATAAGTAAACTAATTTAAAAAAGGGTTGCGCGGCCATTGTGGGAAAATGAGTTGTATTATTTGAACTATGAAGTGAGGAATAGTGAACAGCAATTGAATATATATTAAGGTTTGTGAGAGGCACGTAAATATATATATATATATATATATATATATATATATATATATATATATATTTTGAGTATATCCAATAAAATTGAAACGATAGAGAGAAGAAACTATGTAACAACGACAAACGTGAATACAAGGGTTGGGTCAAATTACTAGGTTTTATTGAACATGTAAACTTCACGATAGCTTCACCCCTACCTCATGTTCAATTTTTTAAATTAGAGCGTGAACAATATAACATGAGGGTTCAAATTGGATAAATCAAGAATTGCACGCGATGGATCTGGCACTACTAAAAAATTATTATTTTTTCATTAATTTTCCACTGAAAAATGTTAAGTAATCTGTGGGAAAAGAAACAAAATCATAGTGTTTTCACATGAAAAAATCATGATATTTCCCACATATTTCAGTGGGAAACTATTTCCCACCATGCATTTTTCCAGCGAACAAGTTCGGTGGATAATGAGTGGGAAAATCATGTCTTATAATACAAATTTCCTATTGATTTGCGGTGAGAAATTAAAAATCTCCATTTCTAATAGTGTGGCTTTAACACATAATATTAAGAAAATAAACTTCCGCTCTATCTCAACCCTAAAAATTAGCTCATGGAGTGTGGAGTCAAAGACTCCATATCATGTTGTTCGCACTCCAGTTAGCATTCCTAGGCGTGCGGGGGAGTGTTAGTAATTCCACGTCGTTCATGGATAAGCAATTGAATTTTTTATTTGATCTTAAAAAACCATTGTTTTTATAAGTCTTTTCGCATCGAAAATAGAAAAATCATTTTTACAAAGTAGGCATGATAAGGGCAAAAGATATGCATAAAAATATTTACCTCCCGAAAATTCTCATAATAAAAATTGAAATAATCTTTACATAAAAATAAAAAAATTTAAAACGATTAATAAAAATAATATTGTAAAATAAAAGACTATTACGATCAAATAAATAAACGTAATCATAAAAAATTCGTATGAGAGTTGATTTGACTGGCTTAACTATTTAAATAACTCCACTAAAGTAGCACCATATGGGCTTCAATTATTTATTGTGTACATATTTTTGGGGGTTGAGCTCCAATTTTTTTAGTCTATCAATCATTGAAATACCATAACCATATCCACCTGGGGCTGCTAAAAATAATGTATTTCTAATATTTTAATTTTTTTATGATTAGTTTCCTAAATTCAAAATTAATATTTCAATATGTAACTTTTTTTTAATAATTTTTAATTTGGGGTTTGATATTCATACTGATATTTGAATAAATTTAAATTCATGTATTGTAGAGCATATTTCTAAGGGTGACGCTTCTAATAAAAAAAAATTAATTTTCAAAATTCAAACTCGAGAACTTTGATTAAGGGTGAATGGACTCCTAGTATGTAACTTAAACTATGCTTTCTTTCAATTTATATGTGTTTATATATAATTTTTTTTAAAATTTTTTTTATTCGATGTTTGATATTCGTATTGATATCTGATAGATTCAGATTCATGTATCGTAGAGCATATTTTTAAGGGTGACGTTTTCAATAAAAAAAATTCATTTCCAAAACTTAAACCCAAAATCTTTGATTAATGGTGAATGAACTCCTAGTATGTAACTTAAATTATGCTTTCTTTCAAATATATATATATATATTATTTATTTATTTATTTATTAAAAAAAAAAAAGACGAGAAATTAGTTGGATAATCTCATATTGTTCACTTGTTTTGGTGAGATTTAGAATATTTCTTTGTCACATTGTATATACTTTGACTTGTTATTCCAAATACCTTTAAATAATAAAAAAAATATTAGGTATAAAAGAAATAGTAAGTAATTAAAAGATATATTCTAGGAGATCTTACGGGAATGTCAACTGATTGATAAAAACCAAAAAAAAAAGGGAATGAAAAAAAAATCATGTTGAAAACGTTGATTTCAGAAGTATGTCATGTAATGTGCCGATTTAAATTTAATTGGACCTTAATATTGATATTGGACACGGAGTGGAAAACTAACAACAACAATATGCCCAGTATAAGTGTGGGGAGTGTAAGATATACACACGTTTTACTCTTACGCCTTTACGGGGTAGATCGAGAGGTTGTTTTCGATAGTCAAATAAAAGAAAAACGAAGCATATTTATAAGAAAAATAACTAAAAAATAAAAGAAAATTTATATTTATATATTGAATGATCGAGATTATTGAAAGTCAAAAACTTGTCTGTATTCATTATTTATATCAAACTAATAAATACAGGTCAAGTAACATTAAATATTGGGGTACCACGTCCATCAATAATGGTACAGGCTAGAAAGGTCCAAAGGATTGCATTGCATCCACACGAATGACCCGGGTTCGATCCCCCCTCAATGCCTTCTTTGTCAAGTCTGTCGCACAGTGCAGTTTACATCCCCTGTGTGGTTTACAGGCTATTACATAATGGTGCGCACAAAATGCTCAATCAAAGGGCAGAAGCTAAAATCAAGGGTAGGCATAAAACCTAGAAAGATCATCGGCTCGCTCCATGAGCAATTCTTAACAATACAATGCATGAAAGCAATGACAAATATACATATATATCTTTCTATTACTATACTAAATAAGCAAACAATAAGACATGTAACACGCAGGTACAAGTCAATCACATCATATTAATTCAATCATGAGCTCACGAGAGTCAAGTTCCCTAGATCAATTATTCTAAATTGCAGGCCTTGGTGTAACACATCATAAATTCGGATTAAGTTTGAACATATTAAATGCCTGTAACTAGACTAGAATCTGGAGAATTAAGGTGTATCTATGAGTGAAAGTCAAGATCTAAGCACATGACCAACATACAGTCGTATATCCACTGTATATCCTCTGTATATCAAATCCTATATCGGGATATTAGAAATTTTAAATCCTATTCATTTTGGATCAATTTTAGAGAGCTATTTCATCCTAAACTCATACCCCAAACATTCAAGGCAAGTTCTTTATCTTTATTTTGGTTAATTCCCCAAAAAAAAAATAATTTCGCCTACTTCTGCTATTTTGAATAGAGGTGGCAAAATCAGCTCATGAGGTCATAAGCTATCCAACTTGTTCAAGTTTGGGCTAAATATTGACCCGCTCATTTATTAGCTCAGCCCATTTCAACCCAACTCATTTTAGTTCATTAAAGTTTGGCGGATATCTGACCGAAATTGATTCATGAGAAATCTTATCAAATTATTTTCAAAAGGACATTTTATTTTATTTAATATGTTATATTTAGTCATAATAAAGAAAAACATTAATTTTATAAGTTATCAAAAAATAATAAAAGAACAAATAAAGCAATTAAAACTTAATTAGAGTTGGGCAGGATGAGTTGCGACCCGCACTTTAGCCTATTCCAGCCCTACCCGTTTCAGCCCAAGTATCTTTTGGGCGGGTTAATAACCCATCCATTCATTAACTCAACCCATTTTGACCCGCCCAAATTCAGCCCAACCCGTCCATTTGTCACCTATAATTTTGAGGTACCTTTGATTTGAAATGGCCTTCTTGATATTACTTTGAGGTCAAGAATCCAAGCTTAAATAACTTGGATTTTCTCAAAGTGTGAATCTTTTGAATATCCTCTTTAATTTTTGACTTCATAGGTATAATATAATGAGCTGCTAATGTTTACTTCTTCTTTTTCCTATTTTTGTTTTTTGGATTTTGTTGGGGCTGATTTTGAGGAAAATTTGAGCTAAGAATACTCTTAATGAGCCTTGAAAGTCAGATACTAAATTGATTCTATTCAATTAGATAAATCATAATTTTTTATGTGCTAAATTTCTGTATTTTTATTTCGTTTAAAAAAAAAATCTAATTTATTGAAGGGGTTTCTATGTTCTTATTTCTTTTTCGGATGTATTACTTTTGTTATAATAACTTTTTTTAGGAGTACTCATGATGGTGGCTTTTTCTGAAGTTGTTCGTTGTGAGCGTCCGATTATTAAATTTTCTTTTGATGATATGTCATTATTATGCTAATCTAACAGTAGTTGTTCTCTCCTGCAGTTTAACCAGCTGCCTCAAACTATATCATTATTATGCTGATCTAACAGTAGTTGTTCTCTCCTGCAGTTTAACCAGCTGCGTCAAACTTATGCGGTTTTGAGTAACTCACATAAATGTGAGACTTACAATCAGTATGAAGGAATCTATGAATTTGATGTTACTACTTTACTAAAATCTCTGCTTCTTCTGTTGGCATTTTCATACCATTTTGTGTATTCTCCAACTTTTTTCACATAAAGAAACATTTTTGAAGTAGGCTAAATTTGAAGCTACTACTTAAAGTTATATGACACAAATGTCCACATAAATGTGCTTAAAGATGGGGATTTTGATGGTGTTGGGCCTCTTAGCCAGATGAAATTTTGTGTCTTAATTATTAAATGAAAAAAATTATATAATATAGCACAATTATGAAATTAATTATAAAATATGGTCACAGTTTTAAATAATTATAATATCTAGTTGTATTTTAATATATTGGCCATTTATTTATTTTAACCGTGTATTTGATCTCTTTTATCATTACCCACCGTAAATAGGCCGTATTATACGCTAACCATCAATCAATCAATCAACTCTCTTTTATCCCATCTCTCTCAAATTACCCAAATCTTGCGGAAATCATCTTTAACCCACATACTACAAGATTCAAAAATCAAATCAAATTTAGATTGGCCGTGTAACTTCATAAAGATCGATTCTTGACAAGTTTTGTGCTTAAGGAAGAGGACGAGACCAGTAGAAGTTGTGGGAAGGTAACCTATTTGATAAATTGTGTTCTATCATGCCTTCTTGGTCAATCCTCCCTCTCTTCTCTGTAATCTCTTTGTTTTATTTTTTTCTAGTCAACAGTTAAATTACATATGTAATAATACAACAAATACAGTCACATTCTTTCATGGTAGACCAGACACCATCTTTTTTTCTTTCTCTCTCTCCTCTCTATTTTCTGTGTTATTTTTTGCATTTTCTATATCATGAATACGAATGACACAATTGATACAAGAGCGAATGAATACAAGTTAAATTAGAAAGAATAGATACAACTTAAATGTACGTATATATATATATATACAAAAATACATATATATGTATATATAAATGTCATTCATACAATTAAAATAACATGTCATAAAGTAACTGATACAAATACCATTAATATGCATCAGTGTATATATTGACTCAATGCATAAGATTTATCAAATTTCAATTTGGGTAAAAAATATTCATGAAATAGTTTTTTTCTTAAAAAAATTTATGCATACTAGTATGAAAATAAAAATATAAATATGAATCACAACTATTTTTCAGAGTCCAATTATATATAGAATATTGATAATCAATGAATAATGACAGCTTGATTTATGGATAAGTACAAATATAAATATTAATTCAAGATATTTTTCAAAGTCCAAATCAGTATTGAAGATTGTATTTTAGAGTCCAATTATATATGTCATATTGATAATTAATGACAACTTGATTACAAATATAAATATTAATTTCAGTTATTTTGCACAGTACATATCAGTACTGAAGGTTGTGTTTTAATAATAGCCTGAATCAAGGTAACTAATTTTTTAAACAAACAAAATCCTTTAAATCTCTCAATAGAATTAATGTTATATTCATATTTGATAACTTGTCATTTGGATACAACATGACACATTAAATATTGTCATAAATTGTAAATAATAATAATGTTGCTATATAAGCCTATTTTCGATCAAATTGGGGTCATTTATGTAAATTTCTCTTACTAAATAACATGACTTTTTGTTGATTTGGACGGTGACTTTTTTATATAATTTTTGGGCCTTTTCAAATTTTTTTAAAAAATTTATTTATAAAAACATGACTTTTGGGCTTGGGCTTCTTGAAACAAAACAAATAGAGAAAAATAATAAAAATATAAGAAAAAAGATAAACGTGGTTTTTGATCTTTGAGAGTGTCTCTCTTAAGATGGGGATTATATAGATGTAGATATTTGAACTTGATGGTCTTAAATATTTTTCTGAACCAGTCGACTATTTGTTATTATTTATCTTTTGACTATCTTGTCTTTTATATAGTATCGAATATCTGTTTTTGTTCGCCGATTCTTAAGAGAGACACATAACGTGATAAACTCTAAACTGAAAAAATTGATATAGCATGTGGCAATTTTAACAAATAACTCAAACATCAAATATCATAAATGGAGATCACTATTGAATTCCAGTAACACTGTCAAATTTAAAGACAAAAATAAAAACTAAAATAGAACATTCAAATACATGAATTTAATGCTTAACTAATTCATTGCACGTGATCTTAATATATTAGGAACCAATGTATGCTTAATTAGCTTTTTCTGGAGGGGTTTGTGCAAATGAAGCATCATTTTTCAATTACTTCAAACAATTGTTCAAACCAAGATCAACGTACTCCAACCAATTTTCAAGTTTTTCCACCTCCTCTTCATTAAATTTCATAATGGGTTCTCACAATCTTTTCATGTCAGCCTCATCGGATTAAGTGTTTGGTTTCATAAATTCTTTTCTATGATATCAAGTTTGTCAAGCTCAGCTTTTAGTTTCTTCACTTCGCTTTGAGAGTTTGCAACAACAAGGCGATTATTTTCACTTGACTGCATATTTGGACTGAAAAGCGATCAATAACAGCATCAGTCGTGGGTTGAAAAAAAAAGAAAGGCTTACCGGTGGGATAAGAAAGTAGTACTCCCACATCAACATCGTCTTTTTCAATCAGCTCGTTAGTTTTTTTATATAAACGTGATCGGCGTTTTAAAATGCTGCATATCGTTCATCTTCATTTTCTATTTTAGCCATCGGGATCTTCTTACGTCTTAGAGTCTTTTTTTCTGTCATGAATAAGTTTTTACAGAAGAATTAAAGAAAATTATAAGCTTATTGATGATATCTCAAGAAAATATATTGCTTATAAGAAATGAAATAAGATGATTATTTATATAAAAGATTCTTCACTATGGTGATTAATTTCTAGCCAAATCTATAATTGAAAGTAAATCTTTTCATCATTTTGAAAATTATAGTAACAAAATTAAATTAATACTTAAAATATATTCTTTCATTTACCATAATACTAAGGAAAACAAAAATTTCTAAGTTAAAAAGAGATAAATTTTGTAATATCTTTAATGATTTTACCAAATTAGGATAAGCAGTGAGAATTTAATTTAAAATAAAATTATCTACAGATTAAAATCTTCAAAAATTCAATATAATCAAGATTTAATTACCCATTTGCTAAAATTTAACTCTAAATAGAGAAATGTCTTAATATGCTTACTAAGAAGACAAAAATTTCATATAATTAGAAGAAAAATAAATTTGTTACCAAAATTTTTAATTTCAAATTCTAAAATAGAACCAAACTGTTCACATGTCTTGACACTGATTAAGTTTAAAATTAACTTGATTAAATATATATTTTAATGAATTGCAACAATGAAAATCCTTTTTCTTTTCTTATACTAACATTAACCAAATTTTAAAAAATTAACATGAATTAATTAACTCTCCAATCTTGATCATAAAAATGTTTAAGTTTAACTTTTAAGGTTCAACTCTAGATTAAGATAAATCATATAAATAATTAAACAAGATAAATCATGTAAATAATTTTTTAATTTTTTAATTATAATAAATTTCTATAAATATTGATCATTATAATTATTATTATTGGTGAAATATTATTATTACTTATTTTTTATATAAAATATAAAAATTGGTACAAATTTAAAGGACAAATAAGCTACAAAAGTTGTGTTGATACAACTCATAACATAAACATTATTTTAATATAGAAAAAAAATTACAGATCTTCTATAGACAATCTAACAATGATAAATATCTCGTTCTTTATTTTTTTTCACCCAAAAAACAATGTTCATATAGTTTTTTTTTAATGTTATTTCTATTTTAGTTTTGGATAATCAATTGGATCTTGAATTCGAATTTTGGATATAAAAAAAAAAACATGATAGGAAGATTTAATCTTACGAGATGTGAATTTTAAAGTTGAGGTCTTAATGTAGGTATTGAATATCGGCTGAAATGTTTTTTAAAAAAAAGGTGCAAATATTTACTTTCAAATTTGAAACATTACGAGCAACAATAAATTCTACTTAAGAAATTTTAAAATTTGAATAATCACTTTTTTATTTATTTATAAGTTTCTTTATATTTGATGAAATCGTGAAGCGTAAGTTCGAAAATAATAAAAATGATAAGTCAAATTGGGCGGGTTAAATTATGACTTATTTTGTAGCCCATCTTAACCCAGTCCATCTTAGGTCATTTCAACTTTGGGCAGGGTTCAGCAATGACTCATTTATTGCTTCCGCCAATATTAATCCGCCCGAATTCATGCCAAATGATTCATTTGTCACCCCCGGTCGTTGATTAGTATAGAAATTTAGTATGTAGTGAGTGATGTCTCCCTTTTGTACAAGTAGTAATAGCATTATTCTCATAGTTTATTTTCTTATATTTTCTATTACTGCATGTTGTTTATCGTGCTTCTATTATCACATTATTTGTTTATTATTTTTTATCTCTTTTTTTCTGAATGATAGGTAATGCTTTTCCTATTATTTGGTACTTTCTCTTTATTTATCATATTAAATTGAAATTATTGGTCAAAAACCTCCAATTAAAATTCAGTAAATCATGTCAACTTTGAGAATTTGAAATATTACAAACTCAAATTACTTAAAAAGACATTTATTGTTATATTCTGAATTGTTAATCCAACTTATTGCCTTTTAATTTAATTACTTTAGATACTATAAATTAAAATGTATCAATAATTTTGAGTAATCCACGTAAAATTCAATATATGTATAAGGGGAAGTTGGGCTAATCATTGGGTTTTATTGGGCTGGGCCTCTCATTGGCGGTGGGTTTGTTGGGCTTGGTTATGAGTTTTTCATTATCTCCCAGTCCTATGAATAGTTATAGGTGATAAATGAGCGGGGGTTGAACTGAATCTGAATTAGTTAAAATAAGCTGAACTAAAAACTGAATGGGTCATTAAGGGAAAAAAAAAATTTATCAATGGATAAATTATGTAATTATATAAACAAAAAATTGCCGCAATCCTATTTAGCGATGTATTAGCAGCAAATTTTAAAAAAATTTAACTATGAGTTATTTAATAATATATTAACGATAAAATTTATAGCTAATTAAAATGTTTACCCCCCATAACTAAATAAGTTTCAATCTTTGTGACTCAATTTACAAAATAAGGCAATGAAGATAACATAATAAAATTTCATGTGCATGTTGGTTTGAATATAAGTTGCACTATTTGGAAATAATACAAACAATTCTTTCTTTCTCTCTCAAGAAAGTGTCTTTAGATTTAATCTCAGTTGCTCACTCTAATAACTTGTTTGGATGGCTGTAACGAATGATTTCATAATGTATCGTATTATATTATATTATTTTGATAAATATAATTTTTGAACATATTATATCGTTTTTTGTTGTTATATGATATTACATATAAGCAATGATAATAATAGAATATTCAGTGTAATCCCACATGCATGTGAAGTCTGGATATGATAAGATGTACGCAGACCTTATTCCTACCTTTGTGGGGTAGAGAAGTTGTTTTCAATAGACTCACGGCTACAAAAAAGAAAAGTTTTCTAAGCAGAATTGCAAGACTAATATGACAGCAAAATAGCAAGACACAAAGCAAATGAAGCAGCAGGTAGTAATAAATGTTAAAGAATAAGATACTACGTGACTACTAAATAGCCCCCGACCTCTCTCACATAGAGTGCAACAACACTTGGTTACTTACTAGCCTTCTACCCTAGTCCTCCTCCAAATCTTCCTATCTAGGGTCATGTCCTCAGTAAGCTAAAGTAGCGTCATTTTCTGTCAAATAACTTTTCCCCGATTCTTTTATAGCCTATCTTTCCTACATATTACAATCAACGTCTTACACCTCCTTACGGGTGCATCCACACCTCCTCCTCACATACATGAACCAACTCAACTTCACTTCGCTCATTTTGTCCGCCACGAAGAACACTCCCACCTTCCCCCGCATAACTTTATTCCTAATTATATCTCTCCTAGTCTGCCCGCACATAACCATCTGAGCACCCTCATCTCCATTACCTTCATCTTCTAAACGTGGGTGTTGTTGACTAGACAACAGTCTTTTTCATACAATAATGTTGTTCTAACCACCCCTGTGTAGGACATCTTTAAGCCTTGACTTCTCTACCTTAATTCTTTTGAGCGTCTTGAAACAAAACAAATAGAGGAAAATAGTAAAAATAAGAGGTAAAAGATAAATATGTTTTTTTATCTTACAGAGTATCTCTTTTAAGATCGAAATTATATTGATATAAATATTCAAATCTGTGATTTTAATTATTTTTCTGAATTAGTTGACTATTTATTATTATTTAACTCGGGGATGTTG
Source organism: Datura wrightii (assembly GCA_035772735.1). Taxonomy (NCBI): domain Eukaryota; kingdom Viridiplantae; phylum Streptophyta; class Magnoliopsida; order Solanales; family Solanaceae; genus Datura; species Datura wrightii. Next base: position 198,413,836 of record JASDFA010000018.1, on the reverse strand, counting down.
ATATAATAAAGAGCATTGTTTGTTGGCTAGTTTTTAAGATATTATTTACTTTTTGATTATTTTATCTTTTATATAACATCGAATATCTATTTTTTGTTTGCCAAGTTTTAAGAGTGGTACATAAAGTGATAAATTCTACACCAAAAAATTTGATATAGCACGTGGCAATTTTAACAAACAAATCAAACATCAAATATCATAAACACTCTGTTCGGGAGTTTTCAAAATCAAGGCGATTATTTTCATTTGACTTCATATTTTGACCAAAAAAAGGATCAATAACAATATCAACTGTAGGGTGAAAAAAAGAGAAAGGCTTATCGGTGGACGAAGATAATATTATGCCCACATCAACATCGTCTTTCCCAATCAGTTCACTAGCTTTTTTTATATAAATCTAATCAGCTCTTTGAGAATGTTGAGTATCAATCATCTTCATTTTTCTACTTTAGCCATTGGGATCTTTTGACGTCCTAAAATCGTTTTTCTATCATGACTCAATTTTTTAGGAAGAATTTTTAAAAAATTATAAGTTTATTAATGAAACTCTCAAGAAAATATGTTGTTTATATATATATATATATATATATATATATATATATATATATATATGATTATTTATACAAAAATTTATTCACTATTGTAATTATTATCTAGCTAAACACTATAATTGAAAGTAAATCTCTTCAGCATGTTTAAAATTATAGCAACAAATACTCATATTGATACTTATATATTCTTTCACTTACCATAAGTAAAAGAATCATAACTTTCAAGTTAAAGAGATAATGATATGCTTAATGACTTTACCATATAAGAAAGTGAGAATAAAATTTAAAATAAAATAGTTTACATATCAAAATCTTCAAAATTTCAATACAATCAAGATTAAATTGTCCATTGCCCTTTACAAATATGCTCTGAAATTTAACTCTAATAAAAAATATCTTACTATGCTGCTATAATTAGAGTAGACAAAATTTAGTATAATTAGAAGAAAAATAAATTTCTTACTAAAATTTGTAATTTCAAATTTTAAAATAGAGCCAAATTATTCAGATGTCTGATTAAGTTTAAATTAACTTGATTAAGCATATGTTTTAATGAATTAGAACAATAAAAATTATATTTTTCTCTTACGCTAATATTAATCAAATTTTAAAAGTTAATGTGAATTAATCAATTTTTTTTTCATATGGTGAATTTAAGAAGAGATAGAGATAGATCAAAGAAGTATGGGTGAGAGGTGACCGGAGGACATGACGCATCACCAATTTACCGAGGACGTACCTTAAATAAGAGGATATGAAGATCACAGATTAGGATAAAAGGTTAATAATTAGTGAATGTTGTCTCCTTTTTCTATGGGCTAGACTTGGTGGTAGTTTGGCACACGTCCGTGCCGGTTTCTCCTTTCATACAAGTAGTAATAGCATTATTTTTGTAGTTTCTTGTCTACTATTTCAGTTACTACATGTTATTTTTCGTGCTTTGATTATTGCATTATTTGATTGTTGTTACTGTTCCTTGTCCTCTGAATGATATGTAATATTTTTCCTATTAATTTTCGCTTTATAATGATTCATATTGTAAAAATTACTCATTAACGACTAATAATAGTTATCAATCTTAAAATATATATATATAACACTCTAAATTGAACTTTAAATCAAATAAATACCTTTCAAATAGTGAGAGTGATATTGCAACTAATAGAAGCTGCATATGTGAATATTAAAACGAATACATACCATCTTAATTGATAACATTTGTGCTTCTTGAAACAAAACAAATAGAGGAAAATAGTAAGAATTTAAGAAAAAGGATAAATGTTTTTTAAAAAAAATTTTAGAGAGTGTTTCTTTTAAGATAGGAATTATATATATATATATATATATATATATATATATATATATATATATATATATATTCAAATCTTTGTGGTCTTTATTACTTTCTTGAATTAGTTGACTATTTGTAATCATTTGCCTCATGGACATTGATATAACAAAACCTTTGTTTATTGGTTAATTTTTCATATATCATTTACTTTTTTTTTTTTGACTATTTATCTTTTATATAAAATTAAAATATATTTATTTTTTATTGACCAATTCTTAAAAGAGGCACATAACATGATAAACTCTATAATAGAAAATCATATATAACACATGACTATTTTAACAAACAACTCAAACATCAAATATCATAAATGGAGTTTATTATTGAGTTTCAACAACATCGCCCAAAATTAAAGAAAAACTAATAACCAAAATAGAACATTCAGATATACAAAGATAAACTTAATTATTTCACAGCGCCAGACTTCAATATATTAGGAATCAATGTATACTTAATTAGCATTTTCTGAAGGAGTTTGTGCAGAGGAAGAAGCACCATTTTCCAATTGCTTCAAACAAGTGTTCAAACCAATATCAACTATTGTCAACCAATCTTCAAGTTTTTTTATCTCCTCTTCATTATATTTCTCAAGGGGTTCCCACAATATTTTCATGTCAGCCTCATCAGAGTTAGGTGTTTGGCTACATAAAGCCTTTTCTATGATATCAAGCTCGTCAAGCTCTGCTTTTTGTTCCTTCACTTTGTTCCTTGCGTTTTCAGCATCAAGGCAACTACTTTCATTGGGCTCCATAGTTGGAGCGAAAAAACGATCAATAATGACATCAGTTGTAGGGTGAAAAAAAGAGAAAGGCTTATCGGTGGGAGAAAATAACATTATTCCCACATCAACATCATCTTTTTCAATCAGTTCGCCAGCTTTTTGATATAAATCTGCTTGATGCTTTGAGAATATTGAGTATCGGTCATCTTCATTTTCTATTCTAGCCATTGGAATCTTCTGGCTTCCTAGAGACCTTTTTTCTGCCATGACTCAATCTTTGAGGAAGAATAAAGAATATTATAAATTTATTGATGAGACTCTCAAGAAAATATGTTTGCTTGAAGAAAATGAAATAAGATGATTATTTATACAAAAATTTCTTCACTATAGTAATTAATATCTAGCCAAATACAATAATGGAAAGTAAATCTCTTCAAAATGTTGAAAATTATAGCAAAAAAATAAATTCATATTGATCCTTATAATACATTCTTTCACTTACCATAATGGTAAAGAAATAAAAAATTTCAAGTTATAGAGATAAATGTTCTAATGTGCTTAATGACTTTACCAGATTATGGTTAGAAAGTGAGAATATAATTTTTAAAATAGTTAATTATATATTGATTTTTATAAATATACTCTAAAATTTAACTCTAATAACAAAATGTCCTAATATGCTTCTCTAAATATTAGAGTAGACAAAATATAATTAGAAAAAAAAAATCATACCAAATTTTGAATTTCAAATTTTAAAGTATATCCAAATTATTCACATGCTTGATTAAGTTTAAAGTTAACTCGATTAAGTATACGTTTTAATGAACTACAATAATATAATTCATATTTTTCTCTTACACTAACATTAACCAAATTTTAAAAAATTTACGCGAATTAATCAAAAAAAAATTTCATATGAGGTTAGCTACGATGGATTTAAGAAGAGACAGCAGTAGATCAAAGAAGTATGGTGAGAGGTAACCAGATAGGACATGAAACATCTTTAATTTATTGAAGACATAACCTTAGATAGGAGGATATGGAGATCACAGATTAAGGTAAAAGATTAATAGTTAGTGAGCGAAGTCTTCTTTTTTCTATGGAGCTAGACTTGGTGGTAGTTTGGCACATCGTACTTGTTTCTCCTTTCATACATGTAATAGCAGCATTATTTTTGTAGTTTCTTGTCCTACTATTTCTATTACTACATGTTATTTTTCGTGTTTTGGTTATTACATTATTTGATTGTTCTCATTGTTCCTTATCCTCAAAATGATATGTAATATTTTTCCTATTATATTTATGATTCATACCGTAAAATTACTTATTAACAACTAATAATAGTTATCAACCTTAAAATGAAGATAAATATATAACACTCTCAATTGAACTTTAATTTAAATCAAATAAATACCTTTCAAATAGTGAGAGTGATATTGTAATTAATAGAGGCTGCATATGTGAATATTAAAACAAATAAATACCATCTTAATTGATAACGTTTGTGCTTTTTGAAACAAAACAAATAGAGAAAAATAGTAAGAATATAAAAAAAAGGATAAATATTTTTTAAAATTTTTTCAGAGAGTGTTTTTTTTAAGATCGGAATTATTTAGATATAAATATTCAAATATTGTGGTCTTTATTACTTTTTTGAATTAGTTGATGTTAGGGATATAGTTGATATGCCCTAGATCCAATCTCACATATGATGATTTGAACATATTTTTGTAAATATTATTTGATATAATTATATGGCATCTAATATTCTCTTATAATAGTTATTATCAAGTTGTTGATTAAGTTTTGAAACTTGACATCATGATGGAGATCATGATAATGAGAGAATCACGTTTCCTATAACTTAATGTAAAATCATTCTTGATCGTAGGATTACTAATTAGGACATTAGTGATCCGATTAGATCAATATGCATGTGGTGGTCTTTATAAGATAAAGATTAGTTGATCTCATTAACTAAATCACATATATAGATGATATATATGGAGATATGATCATTGAACAGACTCGTTGGATAATTTCTAATGGTTAGAATTACCATAAATTGTCACTAGAATATTATCTTGAAGAATGTGATGTAAGAGTTTCCTTTGACTTGAGATCAATCATAGTACAAGTTATTTATTATACTTTGATACCGGACACCCATGGCCATATGGAAATGGTTGAAAGGATATTGAGTATAATTATATGCTTGTAGAATTAATGATTGATCAAGATGGAATCTGTCAACTCTTGGTAATGAGTTTAACCTCTATGTTGTCATGAATTATAAAAGACTAATTAAGACCTTGCCCAAGGCAATTGAATGCAGAAGAAAAGAGTTTCTTGCGCCATTCAATTGTCGATTATATTTTGACATGTATATATTGTTGATCACCTATTGGGATTTGACGGTTAAACCATATCCTAGGGTGATCCGGAGCTAGAAGGACAGAAGGAAATACTACATTATTCTTCTACAGGTTCTTTAGAGTGAATTGTATACTTCATGATATCTGGTCGTTAAGGAGTATTGCTAGACACCAACCTTGATTAGTATATTGATATGATCAATTTACTACCGGCTTAGTGCTGAACCTATAGGGTCGCACACTAACGAATATTCCTATCTTTGTTAATGGATTAATTGTATTTATTGTTTGATAATTAAATTAGCGAATTTAATTAATCAAATAAATTAATTATTAGTTCAAATGAAATATTATTATATTCTTTACTAACATCGAGAATATAATTAATATTGTGAATATATTAAAGTTTTCTATTTAAAATAGAAATTAAATTATATCTCTTGATTGAAATATATATGTGATATATATTTATTACTTATAATTAATATTTATTTATTTGAGAAATAATTTTTTTTTTTTTTAAATTTGGAATTGGTTTCACGTCAGTAGTGCAATTCCTTTAGGAATTGAATTCTAGTTATTTATTTATTTTCTTATGAATTAGATTCAAGTTTTTCCAATGTGAAAATTTTCCATAAAAGTTTAATTCTAATTATAGAATTAAACTTTTACCTCAAGTAAATTATTATTTTAATTAAATAAGAAAAAGATTTATAGGTGATACTATATAAAGGGTGATGAAAAAGTTTTCAAAGAAGTTTATGGAAAAGAAAAAGGTTTTCATCACGAGAAAAGTTCTTACAAAAAAAAACACTTTATTGAAAGTGTGTAAGTGTTACATCAAATCAAGAGAGAATATTATTAACAAGAAGATTATTTTCTTGTTACGTTTATTGTGGGTTGAGATTTTTGAGAAATATTTCAACACAATATTCGTGTTTCAATTTGTTCACGAGTTCCCTTGATCAAAGAGTTGATGGAAAAGATCGGTCTTGGTGTGGATACGCATAGAGTCTTAGTACTATTGAAGAAATTTTCAATCACTGCTACTGTCACTAGGTTTGTTTTGAAACTTATTCTCTTAGATGTAAATAAATTTTAAACACAAGTAGATCTGTCCAAAATTGCTTTTTGTCTTCCGCTACATGTTATGAATACCCTGCAATCCTACAGTTGACTATTTGTTATCATTTGCCTCATGGACATTGATATAACAAAACCTTTATTTATTGGTCAATTCTTCATATATCATTTAATCTTGTCTTTTATATAAAATCGAAATATTTATTTTTTATTGACCAATTCTTAAGAGAGGCACATAACATATAACACATGACTATTTTAACAAACAACTCAAACATCAAATATCATAAATAGAGTTCACTATTGAGTTTCAACAACATCGCCCAAAATTAAAGAAAAAATAATAACCAAAATAGAACATTCAGATATACGAAAATAAACTTAATTATTTCACTGCGCCAGACTTTAATATATTAGGAATCAATGTATGCTTAATTAGCATTTTTTTGAAGGAGCTTGTGCAGAGGAAGAAGCACCATTTTCCAATTGCTTCAAACAAGTGTTCAAACCAATATCAACTATCGTCAACCAATCTTCAAGTTTTTTTATCTCCTCTTCATTATATTTCTCAAGGGGTTCCCACAATATTTTCATGTCAGCCTCATCAGAGTTAGGTGTTTGGCTACATAAAGCCTTTTCTATGATATCAAGCTCGTCAAGCTCTGCTTTTTGTTCCTTCACTTTGTTCCTTGCGTTTTCTGCATCAAGGCAACTACTTTCACTGGGCTCCATAGTTGGAGCGAAAAAACGATCAATAATGACATCAGTTGTAGGGTGAAAAAAAGAGAAAGGCTTATCGGTGGGAGAAAATAACATTATTCCCACATCAACATCATCTTTTTCAATCAGTTCGCCAGCTTTTTGATATAAATCTGCTTGATGCTTTGAGAATATTGAGTATCGGTCATCTTCATTTTCTATTCTAGCCATTGGAATCTTCTGGCTTCCTAGAGACCTTTTTTCTGCCATGACTCAATCTTTGAGGAAGAATAAAGAATATTATAAATTTATTGATGAGACTCTCAAGAAAATATGTTTGCTTGAAGAAAATGAAATAAGATGATTATTTATACAAAAATTTCTTCACTATAGTAATTACTATCTAGCCAAATACAATAATGGAAAGTAAATCTTTTCAAAATGTTGAAAATTATAGCAACAAAATAAATTCATATTGATCCTTATAATACATTCTTTCACTTACCATAATGGTAAAGAAATAAAAAATTTCAAGTTAAAGGGATAAATGTTCTAATGTGCTTAATGACTTTACCAGATTATGGTTAGAAAGTGAGAATATAATTTTTAAAATAGTTAATTATATATTGATTTTTATAAATATACTCTAAAATTTGACTCTAATAATAAAATGTCCTAATATGCTTCTCTAAATATTAGAGTAGACAAAATATAATTAGAAAAAAAAAAATCATACCAAATTTTGAATTTCAAATTTTAAAGTATATCCAAATTATTCACATGTCTGATTAAGTTTAAAGTTAACTGGATTAAGTATACGTTTTAATGAACTACAATAATATAAATCATATTTCTCTCTTACACTAACATTAACCAAATTATAAAAATTAAGGTGAATTAATAGGAATTCTTTTTCATATGAGGTTAGCTATGATGGATTTAAGAAGATATAGCGGTAGATCAAAGAAGTATGGTGAGAGGTAACCAGACATGACATGAAACATCTTTAATATTACCGAGGACATAATCTTAGATAGGAGGATATGGAGATCACAGATTAAGGTGAGCTAGACTTGGTGGTAGTTTGGCATATCGTACTTGTTTCTCCTTTCATACATGTAATAGCAGCATTATTTTTGTAGTTTCTTGTCCTACTATTTCTACTACTACATATTATTTTTCGTGTTTTGGTTATTACATTATTTTATTGTTCTCATTGTTCCTTATCCTCTAAATGATATGTAATATTTTTTCTATTATTTTTTATTACCGCTTTATTTATGATTCATACCGTAAAATTACTCATCAACAACTAATAATAGTTATCAACCTTAAAATAAAGATAAATATATAACACTCTCATTAAATCAAATAAATACCTTTCAAATAGTGAGAGTGATATTGTAATTAATAGAAGCTGCATATGTGAATATTAAAACAAATAAATACCATCTTAATTGATAATATAAGAAAAAGGATAAATGTTTTTTAAAAATTTTTTAGAGAGTGCTTCTTTTAAGATCGGAAGTATATAGATATAAAAATTTAAATCTTATGGTCTTTATTACTTTCTTGAATGAGTTGACTATTTGTTATCATTTGACTCATGGACATTGATATAAGAAAACCTTTGTTTATTGATCAATTCTTCATATATCATTTTACTTTTTTGACTATCTTGATTTTTATATAAAATCAAAATATTTATTTTTTATTGATCAATTCTTAAGAAAAACACATAATCTGATACTCTATAACAAAAAAATTGATATAACACGTGACTAGTTTAATAAACAACTCAAATATCAAATATCATAAATAAAGTTTACTATTGAGTTTCAACAACATCGCCCAAAATTAAAGGAAAAATAATAATCAAAATAGAATATTCAGATATATGAAAATAAACTTAATTATTTCATTGTACTAGACTTCAATATATTAGGAATCAATGTATGCTTAATTAGCATTTTCTGGAGGGGCTTGTGCAAAAGAAAGAAGCACCATTTTTCAATTGCTTCAAACAAGTGTTCAAACCAATATCAATTGTGGTCAACCAATCTTCAAGTTTTTTCTTCTCCTCTTCATTATATTTCTCGAGGGGTTCCCAAAATGTTTTCATGTCAGCCTCATCAGAGTTAGGTGTTCGGCTACATAAAGTCTTTTCTATGATATCAAGCTCTTCAAGCTCTGCTTTTTGTTCCTTCACTTTGTTCCAAGAGTTTTCAGCATCAAGGCAACTACTTTCACTGGGTTCCATAGTTGGATTAAAAAAATAATCAATAACGGCATCAGTTGTAGGGTGAAAAAAAGAGAAAGACTTATCGATGGGATAAAATAACACATCAACATCATCTTTTGCAATCAGTTCGCCAGCTTTCTTATATAAACCTGATTGACGCTTTGAGAATGTTGAGTATCGGTCATCTTCATTTTCTATTCTAGCCATTGGAATCTTTTGACTTCCTAGAGTCTTTTTTTCTGCCATGACTCAATCTTTGAGGAAGAATATATTATAAATTTATCGAGGAGACTCTCAAGAAAATATATTGCTCGGTGAAAATGAAATAAGGCGATTATTTATACAAAAATTTCTTCGCTATAGTAATTAATATCTAGCCAAATACACTAATGGAAAGTAAATCTCTTTATAATGTTCAATTATAGAAACAAAATAAATTCATATTGATCCTTATAATATATTCTTTCACTTACCATAATAGTAAAGAAATCAAAATTTTTAAGTTGAAGAGATAAATATTCCAATGTGCTTAATGACTTTACCAGATTATGGTAAGAAAGTGAGAATATAATTTTAAAAAAAGTTAATTATCCATTGATTTTTACAAATATACTCTGAAATTTAAACTCTAATAACAAAATGTCCTAATATGCTACTCTAATTATTAGAGTAGTCAAAATATAATTAGAAGAAAAATAAATTTTATTCCAAAATTTTTAATTTCAAATTTTAAAGTACATCCAAATTATTCACATGCCTGATTAAGTTTAAGGTTAATTTGATTAAGTTTAAAGTTAACTTGATTATGTATACGTTTTAATGAACTACAACAATGTATATCATACTTCTCTCTTACACTAACATTAACCAAATTTAAAAAATTAACATGAATTAATCAGAATATTTTTTAATATGAGGTCTGCTACGGTGAATTTAAGAAGAGGTAGAGGTAAATCGAAGAAGTATTAGTGAGAAGTGAATAAAGAGGACATGACGCATCTCCAATTTATCGAGGACATAATTTTAAATAGAAGGATATGGAGATCACATATTAGGATAGAAGGTAAGTAGGCAGTGAACGATGTCTCCCTTTCCTATATCTAGATTTGGTGATAGTTTGGTGCAACGTGCATGTTTCTCCTTTTATACAAGTAGTAGTAGCATTATTCTTGTAGTTTCTTGTCCTATTGGTTGTTGTTACTGTTATTGTCCCCTGAATGAAATGTAATTTTTTGCCTATTATTTGATGTTTCCTCTTTACTTCTATATTTTCTTTTCATATTGTTGTTATATGCATTACTTGATCCCAAGAATTTTGCAAAAATAGTCTCTCTGCCTCCATAGGATAAGGTTTGCGCATACTTTACCCTTCTTAGACCCACTATAAGTCTGGGAAGGATAGGATGTACAACACCTTACCCCTCCCCCCCTCCCCCCTCCTTATGAGGTAGAGAGGTTGTTTCTGATTGACTCTCGACTCAAGAAGAAAAGTTATTGAAGCAGGATTCAAAAATTAATATGACAACAAAATATTAAAATACAAAGCAAATGAAGCAACATGTAGTAATACATATTAAAGAATAAGATAATACGCAACCACTAATATAGCCACTGATCTTTCCCACATAAAGTGCCACAACACTCGGTCACTTACAAGCCTTCTAACAGCATCCTCGACCTCCAAACCTTCCTATCTAAGATCATGTCCTCAGTAAGTCTAAGTTGTGTCATGTCCTATCTAATCACTTCCCATCAATTATATTTTGGCCTACATCTCCTATATGTTAAAATCAATCTCTTACACCTCCTTATTGGCGCATCCAGACACCTCTTATCTCATACCCAAATTGTCTTAACTTCGTTTCTCTCATCTTATCTGCCAGGGTGGCTACTCCCTTGCCCCATATAACTTCGTTCCTAATCATATCTCTCATGTTACGCATGCTCTTTTTTTTTGCCTTCATTTGTTGAACGTGGACATTCTTGACTATCCGACACTCTTCCCTATATAACAATATTGGTCAAACTATCACTCTATAGAATTTAGCTTTAAGGCTTGGGGACACGTTCTTACTGCATATTGCCATAGAGGTGAGCCTCTATTTTACCCATTCCGCTATAATACGTTGTGCGACATCCTCATCAATCTCTCTGTCTCATTGTATTATTAACCCAAGATACTTAGAAATTTCTCTCTTGGGTATGATTTGGGTATCAATCTTCACTTTCGCCTTCGCTTCATACATTGTGTTACTGAACTTCCACTCCAAATACTCTAATTTAGTCTTTCTTAACCTGAAACCATTGGACTCTAGGGCATGTTTCATGTGACACCTTAGATAAGGAAAAGAGTCAAACATCAAAAATAGCACAAGAGTGATATTGGCTACATATTTTAACAGGCCTTACATCCTAATAACGAGTTTTAAAGCCATGTAGGCTTAGGCTCAGAGCAGACAATATCACTAGGGGGTTGGAATGTTACATATAGTATTAGAGTCACTTATGTGTCAACCTTGTCAATGGTGGATTAGAGTTCAACTGAGTTTAGGTAAATTCCAGGAATGCGAGGCAAAGCTGAGTGTTGAATCTTGGAAAATCTCATGTAATAGGGAAAACCTCTACGAGAAGCACCTTAGTGTTAAGTTTAGAAAAATTTTATGTAGTGGGGCAAATATTACACAACGAGACAAACCTCAGCGAGTCTATAGAGAGGATATATGTGACACCCTAGCTGAGGAGACAAGTATCATATCGACAAAAATATGGAGAGACATAGGGTATACAAGTAAGCATGTTACGCCTTAGTGATGCATTTCAATGTTATATAGGCCTAGACAGCCCAACGCACTAGTGATATTGTCCGCTCTGGGTGTAGACTTATCATTAACTCGACCCTGCATCTCGTCAGTTATATTATATCATTTTTAAATTACATGCACCATGAAACCTCCTCTTGAATATGTCGTATTAATTCATCCATCACTACGAAAAATAGGAACAAGCTAAGGTCGACCCCTAGTGCATCCCCATCATATTGGGAAGTGTTTTGGGTCATCTTTTACTGTTCTAATTCGGATCTTAGCTTCATCATATATGTCCTTAATTTTTCTAATTTAAGTCTCAGGTACACCTTTTTAGACTCCAAGAATCTCCAAATGACCTCCTTAAAGATTTTATCATAAGTCATTTCTAGGTCAATGAATACCATGTGTAAGTCTCTCTTTTTATTCCTCTATTGCTTCAATGATTTTCTTATAATCTCCTTCATGTCTCTATTGTCACATCCTTTTCCGAACGGGTTCAAAATAGTTCTTAATATCAGGGGCTGGGTTTTCTCAAGTTTTATAAGTGTTCAAAGTCGTCACCTAATTTCTAAATATATATTAGAGAACCTATTTATGTTGATACGTCTACTTTCTTGGCACACAACTATTTTAACAAACAATTCAAACATCAAATAAATGGAGATCACAGTCGAATTCAAGTAACACCATCAAATTTAAAAGGAAAAAGGAAAACTAAAAGTTAAACATTCAAGACATGAATTTAAATTTACTTATTATAATGTATGAAGTTCGATATATTAGGAACCACGATATGTTTAATCATTTTTTTCTGAAGGGGCTTGTATAGAGAAAGAAGCATCATTTTTCAGTTGCATCAAATAATTATTCAAACCAAAATCAACATACATCAACAAAAGCTCAAGGTTTTTCACCCCTCTTTATTAAACTTGTTGATGGCTTCCCACAATTGTATCAGACTCATCAAGGTCATTTGTCTGGTTACATAGAGTAATTTTTTATGCTACCGAGCTCGTCAAGCTCAGATTTTAGTTTCTTCACTTTATTTCAAGAGTTTGCAACAGTTGGGCGATTACTTTCATTAGACTGCATATTTGGAATTAAAAACGATAAATAACAGCATCAGTTGTAGGGTAAAAAAAAAAAGAATAAGACTTACTGATAAAAAAAGATAATATTATTCCAATATAAAAATCGTATTTCCCGATCAATTCACTAGCTTTTTCATATAAGTTTAACCGTCACTTTGAAAATGTTGTGTATTGATCATCTTCCTTTCTATTTTGGCCATCAAAATTTTTTGTTGTCCTAGAGTTTTTTTTTCGGCCATGGCACAACTTTTGAGGAAGGATAAGGAAAATTATAAATTTATCGACAAGACTCTCAAGAAAACGTGTTGCTTATAAAAATAATATAAGATGACTATTTATGCAAAAAAAAAATCAGAATTATAATTAATTTCTAGCTGAAAACTATAGTCGAATGCAAATTTCTTCATAAAGTTGAAAATTATAGTAGCAAAATAAAATCATGTTGGTACTTAATGCACTTACCATAATAATAAAAAAATTAGAAATTTCAATTCAAAAATGTAAATATGTTCAATGACTTTTACCAAAAATTATAGTAAGCAAGTGATAATACAATTTGAAATAAAAGAGTCCAACTTTACCATACTTAACATTTTGGATTTGAAAAATAATATCCACTCCACATTTTGAATGATACAATTAACCTCTTTGATCTTAAATCAATGGCTAAAAATAAGTTAGATTATTATATGTATTTTTAATACATCACAGACGACCCTCAATAGTATAAATTATGTAGAAGATAGGTCCTTTTTCCTTTTCCTCCGGAGTCGAGGTGTGGAATGCATTTATATTCGAGATAACGATGATATTTGAGTTAGTTTACACAGTCTATGGTATAGCGATCGATCCAAAACAAAAAAGAAAAATGTTTAAGGTACAATTGGACTAATAGCCATTGGGTTCATTGTTGGAGCCAATATCTTGACTGGTGGGGCATTTGATGGGCCTCAATGAACCCAACAGTTTTTTTGGCCCAGCTGTTGTGAGCTGGAGTTGGGCTTAACCATTGGATTTATTGGGCTAAACCTCTCATTGATGGTGGGCTTGTTACTATTTCTTTCTTTTTATCTCTTCTTGAACTGAGGATCTATCGAAAATAGTTTCTCTACCTTGTGAACAAGGTAGGAATAAGGCTTGTATATATCTTTTCTTCCCAAATTTTATCTGTAGAATTATATTAGATACGTTATTATTGTTGTAAATGATATAAAAAATAATATATTTTATTGGGTTTTATGTAATATTGTTCGAGGGGTTAAAACTTTAATTATGATAACTTAAAAGATCTATTTGATTCAAACTTTGTGGTATTATATATGTGATGCAAAAACGTGATCAGTATCTCTATAAATTTATGTTATATTCTATGAATCACTTTACTGTATTTCTTAAAAGTTTGTCAATCTTTTCTGTGGCCCACCCTTCGTTATAAGTGTTACACACGGCTCAATTATGAAGTAGTCATCAAAAAACACTATTACAAAAACAAAGTGTAGATGACAACAGCAACAACAATAATGAGCACACAAATATTCTGTCACGCGGGACCAATCTTTGTCAAATAATTCACTGCATCTATAATCGCAATTATCCACAAAATTAAAATTAAAATTAAAATTAAAAAGTAAAAACAATAATATTTTTGTTTGTAGGTTCTTTCTTCAATTACACTAATAGCCATTGGGTCCATTGTTTGGGCCAATATCATGGCTGGTAGGGCTTTTGATGGGGGCTTCAATGAACCCAACAGTTTCTTTGGGCCCAGCTGCTGTGAGCTGGAGTTGGGCTAATCTTTGGGTTTATTAGGCTGGGCATCTCAATGGTGGTGGGCTCTCTGGGCTTGTCTATGAGTTCTTCTCATTTCACTGTAACAGGGTTGCTTAGTCGGGAAACAAGTTATCCAGCGATAAATTATATCGGAATTAGTTATTTTGGGAGTATTATCCTATCCTTAATGTGGAATTAAAATAATAATATGATTTTGAAATAACTAATCATGTGATAAGTTACCCTGAGATTTTATATCAACCAACGTGGAATAAATTCATTCAAAAATTAATTTCGAAATTATTTATTTCTTATTCGTCTTACCAAGCAAGCCCTGGGTCCATTTGCACATGCAATATAAAATTATAATTTGAATTTATGATATGAAATCAGATTGATATGAAGCCGGAGTTTTATTTGAACATGCAGTTTGAATTACTTAAATTATATTTTTTTCTCATAAACATGAAGACCCCACAAGTTGTGAAAACTGAAAACCACTAAAATTTCTCTAATAACTTATACAATCTTATCGAATGAGCAAATCATAATTCATAAACAAAATATCGGAATACCCTAAGGCATCGTATCGATAAATCACATATCTCCATGTTCTTTTTATCAATAAATATTTTGTGATTACAGATTTTCAAATACGCATATTTTTGTAGAGATCGGCTAATCAACAATAGTAATAATTAATTATTCTTTAATATAATTCTCTCACGTGGTATAAACAATCTCTTTAATATTAACAACTAAAATGAATAGAGAAAAATAGTAAAATATTAAAAAAATGATAAATGTTCTCTGATTTTAGAGTGTGTCTCTCTTAAGATCAGAATTATATAGATATATAAATATAAATATAAATATTCGAATCTTATGGACTTAATTACACTCTTGAACCATCTGATTATTTGTTATCATTTACCTTTTGACTATGTTATTTTTTATATAGCATCAGATAACTATTTTTGTTGCTCAATTTTTAAGAGAGACACATAACGTGATAATCTCTATACTAGAAAATTTATAGATCAATTCTTGTCAAGATAAATATTTCATGATCCAACACATAACACATGACTATTTTAACAAATAACTCAAACATCAAATATTATAAATGGAGATCACTACTGAATTCAAGTAAAACCATCAAATTTAACGATAAACAAAAACCAAAACAAAATATTAAGATATATAAATTTAAACTTAATTATTTCATTACACGAGACTTTGATATATTAGGAATCGGTATATGCTTAATTAGTATTTTCTGGAGGGGTTTGTGCAGAGGAAGAAGCACCATTTTTTCATTGCTTCAAACAATTGTTCAAACCAAAATCAACCTACTTCAACCAATTTCCAAGCTTTTCAAGCTCCTCTTCATTAACTTTCTCGATGGGTTTCCACAATCTTTTCATGTCGGCCTCATCGGGCTTAGGTGTTTGGTTACATAAAGCCTTTTCTATGATATCAAGCTCGTCAAGCTCAGCTTTTAGTTACTTCATTTTGTTCTGAGAGTTTGCAACAAGAAGACGGCTACTTTCACTTGAATGCATGTTTGGACTTAAAAAATCATCAATAACAACATCATTGTAGGGTGAAAAAAAGGAGTAAGGCTTACCGATGGAAGAAAAAAATAATATTCACGCATCATATTTTTCAATCAGTTCACTGGATTTTTTATATAAACCTGACCGACGCTTTGAAAATATTGTGTATCTATCATCTTTTCTTTTTTATTTTGGCCATCAGGATCTTTTGACATCCTAGAGTCTTTTTTTAAGCCACTACTCAACTTTTGAGGAAGAATTAAAAAACATTATAAATTTAATAACGAGACTCTAAAAAGCCATGTTGCTTATAAAAAATAAAATAAAATAGGATAAAGACTATTTATACTAAAAAATCTTCACTAGGATAATTAATTTCTAGCCAAATACTATAATTTAAGCAATTTGAAAATTATAGTAGCAAAACAAAATCATATTGATACTTAAAATATATTTTTTCACTTACCATAACAATAAAGAAATCAAAAAGTTTAAGTCAAAGATATAAATATTCTAATATACTTAATGAATTTATCAAATTATGATAATTTAAAATTAAATTAAATTTTAAAATTTAAAATTAAATAATCCACAGATCTTCAGAAATTCATATAATCAAGATCAAATTATCTATTTCATAAAATTTAACTCCAATAGAAAAATATCTTAATATGCTATCATAATTAAGGTGGACAAAATTTAATATAATTAGAAGAAAAATAAATTTGTTACCAAAATTTTCAATTTCAAATTCTAAAATCAAATCAAATTATTCACATGCTTTACACCGATTAAATTTAAAATTAACTTGATTAAGTATACGTTTTAATGAATGTGTGGGATGCAGTTATACAGTCAAACATCGTTATAACAGTCATTCATTCTAACAGTATTTCACTATAACTGGCTGATGTTCTCCAGGTCCAATTTTCATGTTATATTTTACTTCTATGTAACAGAACTCTATTTATAACAACAATGACGTTTAGTATAGCGGTACGTTCTTTATAAAATTACCCCTCTATAACAGTCATTCAAATATTATCCAATAATATTTTGTAAGAAATATATCATGTATAAAATATTTATGATAATTATCACTAATGTCATTTACTATCTAAAAGAAAAAAAATTAAAATAGTATCCACCAGTTATGGTTCGTAACTTTACGGGGAAAGACTACTAGTGTTTATTACTTTCACATTCATACTCTTTCTATATTTTTTTTCGTTAAACTGGTTAACAAATACATTCCTTCTTTTTGATACACAAAATCATTAAACTAGATTTTTGCGCACTTTTGTTTATAACAGTTAAATGAGATCTATACGTCAAATGTTGGTACACATATATAACAACACATCACTTAGCAGCCGTTAAATTTTCAAAAAACCAGTGTCATTATAATGAGATTTGACTATACCCGAGATAGTAATAATATTCAGGCTAGCTTACACAATTTATGCTAAAGTGATCGACCCAAAAAAGGGTAGTTTGGATACAATAACACCACTAGCCCATTGGTGTCATTTTTTGGGCTAATATCTTAGTTAGTTGGGCCTCGATGAACCCAGCAGTTTCTTTCGGACCAGTTATTGTGAGCTGGAGCTGGGCTAACCATTGGGTTTATTAGGCTGGGACTCTCATCAGTGGTGGGCTTTCTAGGCTTATTTATGAGTTTTTCATTTTTTTTGATAATTTAAACCAGTATACATAATCACATATCTCCATATTTTTTTTATCAATAAATATTTTGTGATTACAGACTTTCAAATACACATATTTTTATAAAAATCGGCTAATCAATAATAGTAATAATTAATTATTCTTTAATATAATTCTCTCACGTGGTATAGACAATCTCTTTAATATCAACAACTAAAATGAATAGAGAAAAATAGTAAAATATCAAAAAAAGGATAAATATGTTCTTTGATTTTAGAGTGTGTCTCTTTAAGATCAGAATTATATAGATATATAAATATAAATATTCGAATCTTATGGACTTAATTACACTCTTGAACCATCTGATTATTTGTTATCATTTACCTTTTGACTATGTTGTTTTTTATATAGCATCAGATATCTATTTTTATTGCTCAATTTTTAAGAGAGACACATAACGTGATAATCTCTATACTAGAAAATTTATAGATCAATTCTTGTCAAGATAAATATTTCATGATGCAACATATAACACATGACTATTTTAACAAATAACTCAAACATCAAATATCATAAATGGAGATCACTACTGAATTCAAGTAAAACCATCAAATTTAACGATACACAAAAACTAAAACAAAATATTCAGATATATAAATTTAAATTTAATTATTTCATTACATGAGACTTTGATATATTAGGAATCGGTATATGCTTAATTAGTATTTTCTGGAGGGGTTTGTGCAGAGGAAGAAGCACCATTTTTCCATTGCTTCAAACAATTGTTCAAACCAAAATCAACCTACTTCAACCAATTTCCAAGCTTTTCAAGCTCCTATTCATTAACTTTCTTGATGGGTTTCCACAATCTTTTCATGTCATCCTCATCGGGCTTAGGTGTTTGGTTACATAAAGCCTTTTCTATGATATTAAGCTCGTCAAGCTCAGCTTTTAGTTACTTCATTTTGTTCTGAGAGTTCGCAACAAGAAGACGACTACTTTCACTTGAATGCATGTTTGGACTTAAAAAATGATCAATAACGGCATCGTTGTAGGGTGAAAAAAAGGAGTAAGGCTTACCGATGGAAGAAAAAAATAATATTCACGCATCAATCGTATTTTTCAATCAGTTCACTAGCTTTTTTATATAAACCTGACCGACGCTTTGAAAATATTGCGTATCTGAAAATTTAATACAACTGCAATAACATTATATACAATTCTCCTACAATATTCACAAATTTAATATAACTACAACAAATTTTAAAAATAATTTTCATATAAATTCAACATACAATTATAATATAACTATACTAGGCTTAAATATGGAATCTTTTTGGGCCTTAATTCACTTGGACTTTTTGGACAAATTTGATTTCATTTTGTTGGGCAAATGCCTATTAAATTTTCTCCAGTGATAATGTCAAATTGTGATTTACAAAAATAGTCTTGATGGTGATCCATTCCACATTGGTTGGGGAATGGATCGGTGATTTGGGCAATCTTTTCTTTGTGAGCTAACTTTTGAAGTTGAGTTAGACTCAAGTGTCGTATCTAAACATTGTGTTAGCGTGATCATGAACCTGCTGTGATGAAAACTTTGACCCCAAGGCACTTAGCCATTTGAATGGCAAAGGTACCAATTCCACAAGATCTAGCCTCTATGAATCTGAAAGTAACACATGTAACTATTAGTCATTTCATGTACTTGATCTTAGTTCAGGGGAATCAGGGATATAAAGAATCAAAGATTCAATTGTGAAGATACTCTGCATAGATAAAGTTTGAGTCAAACTTTTTGGGCCAAATTTTATCAAATTATGGACTTCCTTTGAGCAGATTTTTGGCCTTTGTCCATTTTTTAGGCTGCTTTTTAAGCTTATTTTGGGCCAACCTATCATCAAGTAGGCGATGCACCTACGTGGCGCAAACATGGGCTCTTTTTGGGCCTTAGTTCACTTAGACTTTTTGAACAGATTTGGTGTCACTTTGTTGGGCAATCTTTAAGCTTCACTTGGGTCACTATTAGATCCATTAGTATATGTAGATATTGTACCTACTTGACCCTCTTAACTTGGTCCGTTTGTGGTGCACTGTCTTTGCCGTTATAAGCTTAACTAATTTAGCAAGCACTGGACTTATTATTACTCTAGTTTTCCAACTCTTAATATCCTTACTTACATAACACTTATAGACATTTGTCTTTTCCGAACTATAGATTCAAATACCACCTTATCATCCCGAGTTTAAATACTTTCATCGATATTAGTTTAGTGGTATACGCGTAGAAAAGTATGGGACATCACACATTATTCCAAATATTCTTTACAAAAATTATAACCAGACACAACTCCAACTTCATAAATATCAAATAAAGTGAAAAATATTTAAAATCTATGATCAAATGCTTACTAAATTTTCTTCGGTGAAAATATTAAATTGGGTGATTTACAAAAATAGTTTTGATGGTGGATGACTTTGAATTTTTAACATAGATCATTTGTCCTATGAGCAAAACTTCAAATTTAACTAGTTTTGCCTCATATACAACATTTTTTATTTTTGACTGTGAATATTTGGCCTTGTTATATTTTGTTAACACTTCTCATCTAACACAGTTTAGTAACTCTAATTTAATATAGTACAAATTGAGGGGTAATTCGTGAAATTGTATGCTAATAAAATGTTAATGGTGTTTCTCAAAATTATATCAGAACTTCAACTTGATAAATTTTATACGAAAAATTTGTTTCTCATAAAAAATTATTAACTGATGAGATATAATAGTATCGAGATATATATATTTTTAAATACCAACAGAATCGGAAGCGCGCCTTGTTTCAAAGTAAGAAAGACGAGTTATTCACATTTCATATAGAGGCAATCTATTTATACAAAGTAGTTGGAAAGCTCTTTCAATCAAACAAGGCAAATCGGCAATCGATATGCCGATCAGACTATGGACAAAACACCATGCCCACACGCTTGGATGAACCAAGTCTACCAGGTGCAAGTGACAGAGAGATAGATTCTCAATTAGCACGCAAATATTTTAGCAAATAACTCAAACAAGAAATAAATGGAGATCACTATTGAATTTAGGTAACATCATCAAATTTAAAAAGAAAAATAAAAACTAAACATTCAAGACATGAATTTAAATTTAATTATTACAATGCACAAGATTCGATATATTAAGAACCCTTGTATATTTAATCAACATTTTCCGGAGGGGCTTGTGTTGAGGAAGAAGCATCATCTTCCGGCTGCATCAAACAATTATTCAAACCAAAATCAACGGACTTAAACAAAAACTCAAGCCTTTTCACCTCCTCCTCATTAAATTCCTTGATGGATTCCCACAATTTTTTTGTGTCAGATTCATCGGAGTCTGATTTCTGGTTACATAAAACATCTTTTATGATATCAAGTACGTCAAGCTCAGCTTGTAGTTCCTTCACTTTGTTCCGAGAGTTTGCAATAGCAAGGCAATCACTTTCACTTGGTTGCGCATATGGACTAAAAAAATGATCATACAAAAAATTCTTCTCAATTGTAACTAATTTCTAGCCAAATAGTATAATTGAAAGCAAATCTCTTCATAAGTTGAAAATTATGGTAGCAAAAATAAAATCATATTGATACTTAATGCACTTACCATAATAGTAAAAAAATAAGAAATTTCCTAAAAATGTAAATATTCTAATATGCTTAATAACTTTGCTAAATTATGGTAAATAAGTGAGACTATAATTTAAAATAAAAGAGGAAAGTCCACTTTATTTTTAAAGTGACAATAAACCCTTTTAATTTTAAATTAATAGCTAGAAATGAATTAGATTATTGTGTATATTTTTAAAATGTCAAAAATAACCCTTAATAGTATAAATTGTGCAGAAGATAGGTGCTTTCTCCTTTTTTCCAAAGTTGAGGTGTGAAACGCATTTATATTATTAAAATTTATTTTAAACAATGTCATTAATATAATGTATATTACGTATTCAGTGTGTATCGATATATATCACTATGTATAATATATTAAAAAAAGGATACGTAATATATGTATGGGAGATCGATATACACAATATACATCTTCATCCTTCCTATTCAACCAATATAACGTTATCTCTCCGCTTAAAATCTCTCATTGTCATCAGGTGTTAAAAGAGATTTTAGATGAAATTCATTTTAATTTGTGAATGGATGGGTCGAATTCAAAAATTAAAAATTTTAATTTCTTTTTATTTATTTGTGATTGTTTTCCTAGCATAAAAA
This sequence comes from Datura wrightii, assembly GCA_035772735.1. NCBI lineage: Eukaryota > Viridiplantae > Streptophyta > Magnoliopsida > Solanales > Solanaceae > Datura > Datura wrightii. The sequence goes on along the minus strand of JASDFA010000018.1, from coordinate 198,391,647 downwards.
ATAATTTATGTTGTTATACTATTGTTTTAGTGATAAATTTAATTAAATAATTTTAGAGAAAATATTTTAATTAATTGTGAAAAAATAGGACTTTCTGTTAGTGGGACCCAATTTAAATTGAAAACAATTGGCACCCATGGTATCTCTTTTCTACTTGTGTTGACTACAAAAAAACCTCCCAAATTTGCAGATTTTCATGAACTACCTGTTTTTTTTTTTGTTTTTTTGTTTTTTTGTTTTTTTTAAATAAAATAAAATTTTGAGTCATTATTTTTAATTTTTTTCATAATGATTCTTGTAAAGATATTTAATTGCATGCTTGGCTAAATTTTTGGAAGGTTAAAAAGTATTTTTTTTTCTTTCTAAAAGTGTTTATTTAGAAAAAGAAGGTGTTTGATTAAATTTTTAGAAGAAGATAAGTTTTTTTTTTGAAGTAAAAATTATTTCTTTAGAAGTTAAAATATAAAAAAATACGTTTTTGAAAAAGCACTAGAAAAATATACTTAGAAATTTTGAAAAAAATTGACCAAACATTAAGTGTGTGTTCGGTGTGACAGAAAATATTTTAAAGAAAAATAAGTGATTTCTTACTTATTTTCTTCTTCGATATATAAGTAAAAAATATTATTATAAAAATACTTGTATATATCTAAGACAAAAAGCATGAGGATGGGGTGGGGATTGGAATAGCAAGTGAGGATGGTGGTTGTGAGTGTGTGGCCCGGGGAAGGGGGAGGACAATGCAACTTGTTTTCACTACTTTCATTAGCAAATTCTTTTTTCTTAATTTTAAGAAGTTTGTTTTCCTACAGAGATATTTCCTCCGTTTTCTTTAGTTGCTCGGATAAGATCTGTACACCCATTAAAAAATTTTACTTTCTCCGTTTTAAAATAAGTGGTACTTTTAGCTCGGGTGCACTCCTTAAGAAAACTACTAATTCCTGAACATAAAAATATATTTTTACCCACTTACCCCTAATAAATATCTTAAAAAGGATGTAACTCTTAAATATTTCTTTAATATGTAAAATTCTCTCCATTTAAATAAGAGTAAAATTCAAAGAACGTCATTAATGTCTTCTTGATTATGTAAAACACCACTTTCTTTGAAACAAAATAAAAAAAATTAAAACACCCTTTGTTTTAAAATGGAGGGAGTAATAATGATTGCAATTTGACTAATATAACCCTATTAATTGATAGATACTTTTTGAAAATATAAAATAATTATTCATTTCACATTCTAAAAGTGAATAAGGTGATCAATTATTTCTTGAATTTTGAAACTAGCAACTACTCCCTCTGTTCTATTTTAATTGGCAGGATAAGATAGACACACCCATTAAAAAAAATTAATAGGGATGATAATTTGACTAATATAACCCTATTATTTTTTTTTAGAAATATACAATAATAATTCTTTTATCATTTTAGAATGACTTTAAGTACTAAGAGTAAAATTGAAAAAACATGATCAATTATATCTTGAATTTTGAAATTAGCAAGTATTTTGAAACATCTATTTTTAGTGCATCTAGCAATTAAAATGAAACAGAGGGAGCATTTTGAATAACTATATTTAATATATCTAATAATAAAAAAAATAAAAAAATATTTTTTTAATTTTTTTAATTTTTTTTTAATCAATGGAACACGAAAATTTTAAAAAATATTTTTTTTCTACCAAATACTCTTTAAAAATTTATTGATCAAATATATTATTTTTCACTAAGATAAATTAATTCTAAAAGTTTTTTCTTTTTGCCGATCAAAAAATAGGCATAACGTTGTCGTGTCGCCTCATCATTCAATTCAAAGGAAATGATCAACCAAAAATGGTATAATAGTGGTCTTAAAAACCATGGATTTATAGTTGTAGGTAGGGGTTGCAAGCTATACAAAAGCTGTTATGCATTTTTGTTTGAAGCCTTTATGTGTTTTGTTTTTATCTCCAAAATAGAAAAGAAAAAACCATTCTACATTTATCAGCACCGCAAAAAGGTCAGATTTTTTTGTTTCAGTTTCAATCTTTTCCATTTTATCTGTATTTGTATGTTCTTTTTCTTAGTTAAAAGGTCTGAGTTTTAGTTCAGTTTTAATCTTTTCCCTTTTTATCTGAATTTGTGTGTTCTTTTTCTTAGTTAAAGGTTTGATTTTTAGTTCAATTTCAGTATTTTCTTGATATCTGAACTTGTATCTGCTTTTTTCTTAGTTAAAGGGTCTGATTTTTAGTTCAGTTTCAGTATTTTCTTGATATCTGAAATTATATGTGCTTTTTTCTTAGTTAAAGGGTCTGATTTTTTGTTCAGTTTCAGTGTTTTCTTGATATCTGAAATTGTATGTTCTTTTTCTTAGTTAAAAGGTCTGATTTTTAGTTCAATTTCAGTCTTTTATTGATATCTGAAACTGTATATCTATTGTCATTTTCAAATGTGTGATGTTTAGTTCAGTTTCAATCTTTTTCTACCATAAGTAGTTGAATTTCAGGGTGTTTTGAGTACCCATTTTAAGATTTTCTTTTTGAGCCCTAAAGTTGTGATTTCTGGTTCAGTTTCAGTCTTATTCTTGATGTCTGAATTTGTATGTTTTTTAGTCTCAAGTTAAAAGGTCTGATTTTTAGTTCAATTTCAGTATTTTCTTGATATCTGAAAATCTATTGGCATTATTGAATGTGTGATGTTTAGTTCAGTTTCAATCTTTTCTACCATAAGTAGTTGAATTTCAGGGTTTTTTGAGCACCCATTTGAAGAAAATTTTAATTTGAGCCCAAAAGGTGTGATTTCTGGTTCAGTTCAGTCTTATTCTTGATGTCTGAATTTGTATGTTTTTTTTTTTGTCTAGGTTAAAGGACTGATTTTAGTTCAATTTCAGTCTTTGATTGATGTTTTCTTATATGTTTTTTTTTTGTTATAGTTAAAGGTGTGATGTTTACTTCAGTTACAATTTCTTGATTCAGTAGAATTGGTTGAAGAAAATGGATGGCAGTTTGAATGAACAGATAACTACTGTTGATATGGGTTCTGGGAATTATGGGTATCTTTTATTTTTTTCTTTTTAATCCTCTAAAATAATTTTAAGTTTATTTTCATGTTGTTTGTTAATATTTCTTTCCTTTTTCTTCTTTAGGTGCTTGCATTATAGGAGGAGATGCAAAATTAGAGCACCCTGTTGTGATGAGATATTTGATTGCAGGCATTGCCATAATGACTCAAAGGTAGAAACTTTTTTCATATTCAGTTGAAATTTTTTTGTTTTTTTTGTCTTCTTTTTATGTGAGATAGGTTTTCCAATTCTTGATCAGAATTCTTTGGAAGTCGAACCATCCAGACGACATGATATTCCTCGCAATGATATTAAAAGGGTTAGTTTTCAATGTTTTCCCGCTTCTGTTGTATAAAGACTCTATAGTTATGCTTGGGTTCTTAAAATTTATGTTGCCCGGATTCTTCAAGAATGTAGTCGGGTGTGCGGCAACAACATTTTCAAAGGGCCCGAACAACACATCTTAAAATAGGTACTCCCCTTTCTTTAGAAAAGGGAGAGGAACTCAAAGGGCAGGTGATTTAGTCTTTATGTTATGTGTAGTTCTCGACGAAGCTATTCTAGTTTGATTTTGTGAATAGTTAGAACATTTTTCTTACAGGGAGATCTGTTGAGCCACATGGGTTTTGTCATCTCGGTATGAAAATATAGAGAATGTCAAGTGCTTTTTATGATAGATTTTGTTTTATATGATACTAGGCTAAGATGAGCTTAAACTGCATGATGTGGAGAATGAAGATTCACAGCTTGCTTGGATTGAAGCATAGTTGTTTGTTGTAGAATGCAGCTAGCTATTTCATTTATCACCTGATGTTTATTGACTCGAGAAGAATTCAAGAACCATTTTCTAGTTACTTTATTGATCGTCTTTACGTAATATCTCTTCTTTCATACAAACTTATGCTTTATCTTTGTTATATATTTAAGTTTCTTTCACATTTTCATTTGCAATTGAGGCATAGTTGATTGATGGATTCATTATATAATGTGCGAGTGATAATGGTGTGATCGTGTAGTACCAGGAATTTGGCTAAGGGTGTTCAAGATTTAATACATACGTACGTACACACATACACATATGTATGTGTGTGTGTCTGTATATATATAATGTGCGAGTGATCATGGTGTGATCGTGTAGTACCAGGAATAAGGGTGTTCAACAAGACTCCAGTGACCACAAGGGTCACCACGAGTCATGGTATGTCACCACGGGTCATGGTATGACCTGTCGTCACTGGGCGGGAGAAAATCGCAGATGAGTTTCTAGGAGCAATTTAGTAAATTCCTATGTTTTTACCTCCTAAACCAGAATATTTTGAAATTTCTAATGAGTAGGGTTTAATTAGTATAAACTCCTATTCCTTCCATTACAACGTGAAATATATACATATATATATATATATATATATATATATATATGTATATATATAATGCGCGAGTGATCATGGTGTGATCGTGTAGTACCAGGAATAAGGGGGTTCAAGATTTTATATATATATAAAGTAACTTTTGACCTGTATAACAACAACAACATACCTAGTGAAATCACAAGTGAGGTCTGGTCTGGGAAGGTAGGGTTTACGCCTTACTCCTACCTCGTGGAGGGAGGTAGGAAAGGTTGTTTCTGAAGGACCCTCGGTTCAAGTGCAGTAAACAACGTTTCCAAAAACGAAGGGCAAATTATAAGGTAAATTAAAATTTTATTACATAGTTCATTTCAGAACATCTTCACTAGATGTTTGGTAAAATTTATTGTTTCATTTCACTCAACTGCCATAAGTTCAAAGAATTCAAATTTATTCAACAAATCAAAATTTAAACCTTAACATACTCACTTACTATTGCTTTGACACACCCTTTTATTCGTTAAATAATATACAAGTTGAACCAATATCTTATGTTTAGCGTCCTATAGATTGTTGTCATATAAAATGGGGCAAAAGAAGTAACTTCTTAAATAAAATCATAATGCATAAAAGAATATCATAATAAATTAAATACTTGTACTCTTTGTTTAAAGAGAAATGAAGTTGTCACAAAACCAATCAACAAAAAGATACATATCCAATTTGATATAGTTGTAATTCTTTAGTTTCAAAGTACATATCCAATTAAGATAGCCGAAATTCACTTGCCGAATATATACTACAGAAAAAAGATGAATCATATACTAATCTCATTACAACATTTTCCGCTAGCTATTATTTAAGAAGAGCAAAAAATGTAAAATATTTGACCTGTATGTTCCCTGGTAAACACTAAGTAGGCATTTGAAAAAAAAGTAGCATTTGAAGTTGAAAAAGAGTATTTGGAAGTTGAAGTTGTGTTTAGACATGGAAACAAAGTTGAAGCTGTGTGAGTGAAAACTTGGAAAAACTCCTACAACGTATTTTTTTTTTTTTTTGAACTTCAAATTTATACTTGAAATAATGGGCTAATTTGATAAACAAACGGTTATTTGCAATAATCTCCACGTATTATTCCAAATTTTGGAACCAAAATCTATGGTAAAAGACAGAGCCTAGATAATGATCTGTCCTCCTCATTTGACGTGGCACGTGGGCATGGTGATAAGAAGTCAATTCTAAATTTGTCGTATATTAGTGGAAATTCTATATGGGGAAAATGCATAAATCTACACCCATCCAGGCCACATTGCCAGTTTAGTAAAATGTTTGAACTTATCTTCACTGATGTTTGATTCATTTGGTCCCAAAGTGTTTTTTTAAGCACTTGAACGTCTACTTGTTTGGATGTTTTATCATACCGGACTTCAATCTTGTGTACCTTCTAACAAAGGATGTTCAATTGACCACCCTTCGATCTATGTGGCTCCGCCGTTGTGTGATCGTACTTCATTAAGATTTCTTGTTTGTCGTACCTTTTGTTGTTGACTGATTTGAGTATGCTTTCTCTATATGTTTTTCAGGTCATTTGCTCGTTGTGTAATACTGAACAGGATGTGAGTTCCCTTCATCTCTAATGACTCGATTTAGTCTTTATAAATATCGAGCTGAGGTTAAATTTACTTTGTCCTTGGATGTCCTGTAGGTTCAACAAACATGCATCCGATGTGGGGTTTGCATGGGGAAGTACTTTTGCTCAAAATGCAACCTCTTCGATGATGATGTAAAATTCTTTATATAATTCGTCAATGATGTTGTTTGCTCAATATTTATACTATGCTTAAACAAGATGCTTTGTATCTTTAGGTTTCAAAGAATCAATACCACTGTGATAAATGTGGAATCTGCAGGTTAAAATCTTTCTCATACTGTACATCATTATCGGTCTTTAATGCATTTTACTAAATTATACCATATTCGTGTAAACATAAAGTCAACAACATCTGAGACATTGGCCGGTCCGTAGTCACAAAATGGGCTGATGACAACGTCCTTCGCAAGGAGCTTTGTTTTAAGTGCACACTAAATAATGTTCCATTAATGAGTTAGATATGTTATTAGGATTTGCTTGTGGTTAATTATAGACGGAACGGATTACAAATGATTCAGTGTCTTGTAGTGTTCTTGCATCTCTTTTCTTTCTATACCTGTCACTCCACTCATAGGTAAAAAGACATTAGTAATGTTTCTCGGACTATCCAACAATGTTGTTTCACCCGTGTCATATCCTCAAAAAATGCACTGCTTTGGAGGATCCGAGACACAGCGGGCGAAAGAGTCCGAGCAACATAGCTTATGTCAGTATAACGTGGAATTTGTTATTCTACTCTGCAACCCTGTTTAAATGTTAATCCCGTCCCAGCCCATCAAAGCGGCCAAACTGTGTTTCAGATGAATTAAAGTGTTTCTACACCAGCACACATTTCAGTTGACTAACATTAGTTGGTCAGCGTTTGCCATTTTATATTTCTGGTGCGTAATGTTGGGTCTAATATATTTCTTCATTTTCCTGCTCAAAAAATTGAAAACAGAACGGGCGGCAAGGAGAATTTCTTTCACTGTGACACATGTGGTGAGTGTGATGCTCAGACTTGAATTAGAACTTAATTCAGTAATAAAAGCTCTTATTAGCTATATTGCTCGAACTCTCTAAAAATGTTGCTGGTGCGTGTCGGATCCACCAACAGTAGTTCATTTTTATCGTTTTGGGGGATCCGACATCGGTGCAGCAATATTTTTGGAGAGTCCCAGCAGCACAACTTATTAGGTTGTATTTAGTTTGTTAGTTATGGAACATCTGACCTTTTGCAGGATGCTGCTATTCAAATTTTATGAGGGAATCACATATTTGTATAGAAAAAGCGATGCACCACAATTGCCCTATTTGCTTCGAGGTAAGGGCAGAATTCCTAACATAAAGATTTAAGACGATAACCTTGAAATGGACCACCTCTTGATTCCGACAACTTCATGCAGTATATATTCGATACAACAAGAAATATATCAATCTTGCCTTGTGGTCACACTATGCATCAGGAATGTGCTGTGCTGATGGAAGGGCATTCCAAGTAAGTTTGACATGTTACGATTTTCTATGAACAATCAATTCCTTAATGATCCCATAACAGAACACCCCTCCAGTTTTGGTATATGTTGCTCGAACTCTTCAAAACATTTACTGGTTGTTTGTCGGGTCCTCCAAAAGCTATACATTTTTGGAGTATTCAACGGGTAGAACAACATTTTCAAAGGGTCCGAGCAACATAGATTTTGGTTGTATTGTGCTCGGTTCCAACAATTTGTGCATGCAGGTATTCTTGTCCTCTTTGTTCAAGATCAGTCTGTGACATGTCCCTTGCCTGGGAGAATCTGGACCAGGAGGTACATACTGCATAACTACTAAGCCGATTGACCCCTTTTTTCTCGATTCTTTTCTTCAAACCTTCAAGATTCATGTATTTTCTACTAATTCTAGGTTGCATCAACACCTATGCCCGAAATGTATCAGAACAAGATGGTAAGAAACCAGTTTCTCGGTCCACTTTAAATTTCGTGCAAGAATTTGATCGCCTTTCCTTACATTTGAGCTTCATTGAATTCGTCTTCCCTTTTTAGGTTTGGATTCTTTGCAATGACTGTTTAGAAACATCTGAGGTTAACTTCCATGTACTGGGACTCAAATGTCCTACTTGCAAATCCTATAATACAAGGCAGATAAGAGGAGGCACCAGATCATGCGCGAATAATACTGAAACGGTCAGCTGAGTTTTTTAATCGCGTCATTGGACCAGGTTTTTCCTTCAAATTACTATTGGCAAGTGTTTGAATGACAAAATCAACGTCCATGACTGCAGCAATTGGTATGATTATAACTTCATTTCTTTCTACAAGTTTACCATGGGAAGCATTAAGGAGGAAGTTACTTGCAACAAGGGAGTTGTCGAATATCTCACTTAAGTATTTAACGTAATCTTTTTATGTACTGCTACATGCATAGACCGATTCAGGATTTTAAACTTATGGGTTCTGAACTTACCGTCCTTTTTACTTACTAGCCAGTGTTTGCATATAGCTTAAGCCGAAAAGGTAGCAACTTAATATGCTTTGATGGCTATACTCGTTGCTCTCACTTGGAAAGTGAAGTCAAATGAGATGGCCCAGTTTAAGACAACAGTGTAGTTCTTTGTTTTGTTGTTGCTATATTTGTTCTTTGAATCTGTTATTCGATACTCACTGGCTCGACTAATCTGGTTTGGCGCCGTGCTGGGCCCACTCAATGGGGGAAACACTCTCTCTACCTGGAGTTTTTCCATTCTCGAGGCTCAATTGGAGACCTATGATTAAGAGCGTAGGGATCCCATCTTTCTCATGACACTCTTTGATTCGCATTGCGTACTCTATTTGAAGAGCAAACTGAAAGTGTGAATTTTCTTAATTAGAGCTTTTGGTTTCGAGTTCTGAAAATGGAAAAGTTCAATCTCTGTGTAGGAAGGTTCTACACAGCGGGAATTCGAATTAGTCTTTACCAAGAGTTTTTCCATTCATGAGGCTCAATTGAGATCTCTAATTAAGAGTCGAGGGTCTTGGTTTCGAGTTTTGGAAATGAAAATATCTCAAATTAATTGTTACAGAGGGTTCTGGACATCGAAGTGTCCAGGAAAAAAAAGAAGAGAACATTATTATTCTGATAAAATTTCAGTACAGATGTTGAATACATCTTTTTTTGTCCTACTACATCCAAAAATTCTATAAAAGAAAAGCAATAGACTAATAGTGATAAGTGTATCTCGGTTTTTAATCAGAGGTTTCAAATTCAGAACGTTCTGCATTCAGTACGAATTTAAATTAGTCGAATTTCAAAACAGATATCGAACCACGACTTCTGACACTTGTGGAAAATTGACACTCTCTAGTGCTTGGGGAGGTAAAGATGGATCTTTCTCTTGTTACGGGGTTGCCGTGGCCTTGCATTACTTTCAGCATGCTGAAAAATAACATTCCAAAAATAATTTTTATTAACGTAAAATTAAAATAGGAGTAATAAAGAGAGAAAATTTCGAAAATAACAATATTTTGAGTCCTACTTTTCAATCATAGCGATAGTTTAGTTAATTATCAAATGTTGTAATAGTTCATTGTATCAATTTGCTTTGTATTAGTGCATCAATTCGCTCTGTATTAGTATCAATTCATTCTATATATGTTTGCTTTGATACAGAGCGAATCGATACAGCTTCAAACGAACAAATATACAACAAAATAGATTAAATTCAAACACTCTTCCTATGTATTTTTTTTTAACTTCTCTCTATTTTGAATAGATACCAAACATATATTTGCTTTGTCATGTAATTTTTCGTAAGAAAAATATTTTGACTTTGGTAATGATTATGTATGATAAAAAATAAAAAATAAATAAAAAAGTAGAGGGGAACTTACATCATGGACAGCTTTTCGAAGCAACATCACTTGAAATATTGAAACAGTTTGTACCTAAAAAATATATATAAATATATATATATATATAATTATGTAGAGTTAATGATCAAAAGTATGTATGAAGTATTGCGATTTTTCGAATTTCCTTTATCTAAACTATTAGGTTCACTTTTCCTATTTGAATTTTCATCAAATATTTATCAACACATCTCAACTATCAGTTGTTCCCGTTTCCTATATGAAATATCACCATCTTTTAAGTAGAAAAAGAGAACAACTAATAGTTCAGGTATATTTTGATAAACATTTGGTGATAGTTCAGATATGAAACTTGCACACATGATAATTCAGATATAAAACTCGTAAAACTAAAACATTTCAAATATATTTTTGATTTTACCTTCTTGTTGACTATCCAAGTGACACCTTCTGTGCAAGGAGGGGTAGTAAGTGAACCTTTGTATCTATAGTAACTTTTTCTATAATTTCTAGTAATGTAATTTGGATTAATCATGCCCAAATTCATCTCTTCACCTTCTTGATCCATCATGGATAATATAGGCCTCCTCAACTATAATCAATAATCACACACACACACACAAAAAAAAAAATTAAAATCAATTAAGAGTAAGTATAACATAAGTCATCAAGCAATATTAAATTCTTTTTTATGTGATATTTATGTATAAATTATGAATTCAAATCGTGTGGAATTAGCTACCATTACTTACTTGGGTTAGAATGTCCACGAGTTCTGTAACTATTCTCTGAATCGTGTGTGATTATCAATAACTAAAATGTGCGAATTTGATTTTATCCATGTATGTAATAGAGCTTTTAAAAAATATATGAATTTTTTTATCTATTAGAAAAAAAAGAGATAATCTAATATTTTTCTTTTCGAAAAATCAACTATAGTGTTACCTTGTGGTATTTTCTAATATTATTATTTTTTGTATAATATTGACTTAAATAAATTTAAATGGATAAAATAATCAGTAAAGATTTCATGTGACCAATCCAACTTGTTCGAATTGAGGCGCATTTATTACTACATTATGTGAATTATGTCATTTTCTTTTAGTGTTTTCACCTGTTGTTGTATGTTATTCACTGTGTCTGAATTCACATCACGTAATATTCATTAAAAAAGGAAGTTAAATGCTTTATTCCCTACTAATATTTTTTCTATTTATAAAAATCAAATTTAAAATATCTAATTAATAATTTAAAAATATTATTAAAAAAATTTTATTCATTCCGTCGCAATTTTAAAAAAAAAATTGCTTACCATAAAAAGAAATGGATCTGGTCTGCCAATTTTGTAAAGGACAGCATTAACAACAATCTTCTTCTCCTTAGTGCTTTGGTGAACCATATGCAATTCCAAGGCATACCTATCATTCAAATTATAAATAATAAATAAATAAATTAATTAAAACTCATTATTCGTGAATAAAGAAAAATCGTTTCAATATAATAAATGAAAAAGAAAAAAATTGAAGCAAATATAAAAAACCACTTTAAGAAATGAATATTTATTTAGATTTTGATACGAAAGAATTTCTTTTTTATCAAAATATTTAATATCTAAAAGGAAATTTGATTGATTATATATAGTTAAGAATAGAGTAATAAAACATAGTAAATTTTAGTTGTATAAGTTTTGGTAAACATTTTTATTAGGTTGTCAATTAACATTTATTTTAAATATTTATATGTACTTACCTTATAAGTGATATGACTGTCTAAATAATTTTATATTGATAATTGGTGCATATAATTTAAATTCTTTATGTAATAGAGTCAAACCTCATTATATTAATTATAATAGATTGATTTTCTCTAGTATGGATTTTTTTATTTTTTATTTAATTTAATATAACAATATTTTATTCATAAGAATAGTGAGATTCAATATAACGGTACACTTTTTATAAAATTATCCTTCTATATAGATAGTCATACTCAAATGACGTTTAATAATATTTTGTAAGAAAATTATGCATACAAATAAAATATTAAAATATTTATGATAATCATCATTAATGTCGTGCAGATAATAAATTTCAAATACGAATATCTAAAATGATAAAATTATATTTAAATAGTATCCACTAATTATTGGTCATAACTTCACGAGAAAAGATTACTGGTGTTTACCTTTTTTATATTAATACTCTTTCAATTTTTTTTGGTTAATAAATACGCTCCTTCTTCTTGATACACAAAATTATTAAACTAATTTTTTTGCGTACTTTTATTTATAATACCTAAATAAAATTTAAACATCAAATATCATTATACATATCTAATAAAATCTTACTATAACAACGATTATAAAATTTTTAAATAAATATTATCACTATAATAAAATTTGACTGTATAACATATTATTGGGTACCTTTTGCCATTAATAGTATGTTCAGAAGGAGAATGCCAGTGAATTTGTAGAAGAGAGTACTTTGTGCCATTCATCAAAATGGATCCAGCATCCCCATGCCACTTCAACTGCATAAATATAAAAAATTATATTATGTTAGATTGGATTAGAGACGGATTCAAAATTTAAATCATACAGTTTTAAATTTTGAAATTCTATCGCGACTCATTTGATTTTGTTATTAATATTTATAGTTGTTTAATAAATTTTTGCACATACACATAGTTTAAGTTAAAATTATTGAATTTTTATGATTCTATGGAATTATATAACTATACGTCCTCCAACCCACAAATAATACGGTAAAATTTATAAATAACTATTTTTCACCTATGTATTTGAAAAATCGCTTAGTTCTGAAGTTTTAAAATCCTCAAAAGAAATTTTCAGTTTGGAATTTAAAACTTCAAATAGTGATACTACTTTTCAAAGGCAATATTAAAAAGTGATCAGTAAACGTTATTTTTATATGAAAGTACTCACCCGTCTTTTCACAAAAAATATTAAGTTTTATTCGGTGATAGAATATATGAAAGCTTATTTAATTTATTTAAAGATGATAACATGGAGAAAGAAATAACAATAATATTAGTTAATTAAAGTTAATATATAGGGATTAACATACCTTCGAGAAGAACATAAAATAGTAGAAGATCCAGCATGCAAAACGCAACGATCATTATAAATTCACTAATTAAAAATATTATAATACTCTTTCCCATAACTTTTCATATGAGACCAATCAACTAAAATGCAAATAGGGATCAGAAATATAGTCAATATCACGAAAAATAAACATATATTATTTATACACAAATAAAAATTAATGTTTTTCATAAGGAAGCCACAAAATTTTTTCACAAATTTAGATATGGCCATAAAAAAATCGAATTATATCTGAAGAACGGGGGAATACAAAAAAAAATAATAATAATAAGAAAGGGTCTAAATATATTCTTAAAAAATGTGAATACTTACTGAGATGTCATGGCCTCTATTCTCTATAGTAGAATTAGAAGGTTTGTACACTTTTTTGTGACCCAATTTTCTCTTGATTTTGACTCTACAAATTGAAATATCAATGGGAGATTGCCTTTTCCCATTCTTGCAAGTTTCCCATTCTTTATTTAACTCTCCCCATTTACTTGGACCTTTCTTACTCCCTTTCTTGTAATCAAACTCCAACTCATCTTCGTAACACTCTACACATCACAAACATAAAATAGTGTCAAATCAATGTCAAGATATCAAGTGATGGAAATTGGGGAGAAAAAAAAAGACTAAGGATCTAGAGTCAGTGAGTTCAGAATTAATGAGTATAACTTTGCCGACCGCGGTTTTGCTTCTCTTTGAAATATAGAAGTTTTTCGACAATATCATGGAGTTTCATACTCATGGAATTTGAACTTCATGACATTAATGCTACCTTTCAATTACAGGGACTGAAAAACGACTATTTTCGAAATTCAGTTGAACTCATAAAACTCGTTTTAGATCTGGACAAAGACAGATATATATGATATAAATTTATCTGCGTTGAATAGCTTTGATTTTGATTTTTGTACATAAGTTGAGAAATCTACTAAATATTGGATTGTGAATTTGATGACAACCAACTCATTTAAATTCTGAATCGACATCTAGAGATAGAATATGTATGGCATTACTTACTACATTTTTGATGACCAATGGATGTTGCATCCAAGAATAGAGGCAAATAGAGAAGTGATCCAAAAATGATCAAAATTGAGTAGTAGTTTTGTTTCTTCATTTTGAGAAACTATTTTTGGTTCTTGAAGAAAGATGATGAAATAGAAGATTTGCTTGAAGTGATTAGTGAAAAAAAAAAACACATTTAACAACTACTTCCATATTAATAGGGAAAAAATAGATATTTACTAATCCATTATTATTTTTTTTTAAAAAAAGAAGAAGAAGAATCCTTTATACATATTTTACTAAATAAAGAAGATTTACAAAACTTTCCTAATATAATCTTGGAATTATTATTTTTTACCTTTTAATGTAAGATCTTAGATAATATTCCCTAGTTGTGTTTGTGGTCTTAAATCTTAATTAGTTTATTATTAAACTGATTTGCTGGCAATGATTTGGTTAAGATTAGTCTGCCACGTGTTTTTTTTCCTTAACTAAAATTTTATCCCAATTAAAATTTTCCTAATAAAAATTTTTAATGAGGCAGTTTTCAACGCGTATTATAAAATATTTGTACTTTTTTTCTTCAATCGATTTTTTTTTTTTACTGAACTTTTTTCGTTAATAAATTATTAACGAGTTACATTATTTATAGTCTAAACTAATCCATAAAAAATATTATCCCATTGTGTCCAATCCAAATAATATTTTAATAATTCAAACATTTAGTAACTCAAATCATATTCGCACGGAAAAATTTGACATTCTAATCACTTGTTTTGCCTACTTTAAGAAAATTTGTTATTGGACCAAACAAAACAGTAGCGCTGTTTATCGGTCAGTTTGATTTGATTTTGTGTATTATCAGTTTGGTTTATTAGTTTTTAATTTATAAACACGCTAAATCGATAACCAAATCAATAAGATATTCATTATTGATTTTTGGTTAATCAGTTTTTGTTTTTTAACGGTTTGATTCGGTTTAACCGATAAGAAAATGCTTCTCTAATATTTTTTTCTTTTTATTATGTACTTGTTCATATATACATCGCCTTCATGCATAAAAGTCTACACAAATTACAAGTATAAGCAAATTCAAATATATTACTGAGAAAACAAACATATTTTCTTTCTTGTTAAGTAGCAAACATGGATGTAGTAGCATTGTAGCAATATCTCAAAAAAAAAAAAAAGGTCAATTCATAGTTCACATTGATGGGTAAAACTCTACCAAGCCAACGACTTCAGAACGAAAACAACAACACCAAGATAATAACTATAAAATGCAAAAGAAAATAGGAGTTGTACTCAAAATCTAAAGCCGTTATTATATAATTAGGCATAAAAAGATTGTTTTAATATAATTTTATTGGGTTATCGGTTTAACCATTAACTAAAACTTTAAAACCGGAAACCAACCAATAGCCCAATAAAAAATTTTACAAAATCGTTTAAAAATCGTTAGCCCAATAACCCGATACTAATAAACCAATAATATTTTTTTCAATTTGGTTTATCGATTATATCGATTTTTGCACATCCCTACAAAATAGTAGCACACATTTTATACAATACAAAATAAAAATGCATGTTATATTTCATTAGTTTTTTTTTTTTTTCATTTTTTGATATTTTAAATTATATGTGAATCAATTTTACCAATTTAAAGAATGTAAGCTCAAACTTATGAAATGATTTTGATACTATTTGTTGTTTCTTGTACTTTCATTATCATATTGTTTTATTATAATTATTGTTCGAAATAATTTGTTATGCTCTCTATATATTTTGTCACGACTTTTTTACTCCAATTATTTCTTTTTTTTATATTGGTTTGAATTGTTTTTCCTTAAAATAGACATCAGATCGACCTATACTCTATTAATCAAATATAAATATATTTATCAATTACTAGAAAAAAAAATGTTTCCAATGATTTACCAAATACAAAGTATTTTTGTTACTTCTATGAAAAGTAATTTTGCAATATTCGAATTTATATTTAGTCAGATCTCAATACGAATAATAATTTAAAAAAAAATGGTGATAAATTATATTATAAATAAAAAGGTTTAAATATTTAACAAAGATTTAACCGTATTCTCTTCTGTCACCTAACGCCACACCGAGTACAACGAAGCGACAGTGAAGAAGAACGAAAAGCAATTCAATTCTTCCACAGGTCACTCAAAATCTTATTCTCTTTCGTATTTATGTTGATTTTTTCTGTTCAAAAATCCAATTGTAATAGTAGCTAAGTTGATTCTTCGCATAATTTAGGTACAAAATGTTAGTAGTTGTGAATTTTTTGTGATTGTTCTGTATTTAGAAATTGAAGTCCAGAATCTGAATTTTTTCTGTGTTAATTTAGAGGGAAATAGATTCAGATCGATTCACAGGGTGTTTTAAGCAAAACCCATGTTTACGGAAAGAGCTAATTTTTTAAAAAAATTTCTTTTTCATTTTGTGTATTTATGTTAGACTGTGTTGATGAATTTAGCTTGAAACTTCAATTTAGGAAATACAAAGTTCAAATATTTTTGGAGGTTTTCTCTTGTGTCTATTATCAAGTTGATTGCAAATATAAAAATGGGATTTTTCTGCATCTGAGTTTTGTATTATGAATGGCCGCTGATTTGAAGTTGAATCAAAATTTGAAAGAATTAAATGGGGAAAGAAATTTTATTTTAGCCCATGAAGTTGACTTTAGCTTTGGTATCTGGGGATACATCTCAGATTCAAATTACATTATACTGTTTTGTTTTGTTTAGCTTGGTAAAATGGATTTTAATTTTGTCTTGATTTTTTGAAAATTCAGATATTTATACCTTCAAGGACTAGGCCTCATGGCGAAGATAAAACCACAAGCTCTTTTGCTGCAAAGCAAAAAGAAGAAGGGGCCAAGTCGTATTAGTGTCCCTACAATTATGCTATATGGTTTAATTGTTGCTGTAATGGTGTTTTTCCTGTTTTCTACTTATAGACACTGGTCTAGAAGGTTTGTGAAAATCCTTTCTTTGTACATACTATTATTGTTGTAGCTATCTTAGATGCTTGTTATAGCTGCTTGTAGGTCTAAGTTTCGTGATTTTTGAGCTGTTTGTTGATATGTGGAGCTTAGTTTTGGCTTAGATTTTATATATGGAAAACAAGCTGAAAAAGAGAGAAATCTGTATGGGTAACTATTTTTTTTTGTTGGGATCTTATAACTGTGAAATCCCCCAGAATCAATGGCGTACAGTTCGAAACTGGTGGATTATAGATACAATTATAAGAAAGTAGTAAAGCACATTTAAGGAGAAAAAGCAAAATTCTTTACTTTTTAACCCATATGATGTAAAAATTAACTCGAACATATATTACACCTAAATGAATCAAAAGAGATTTTATCCTTTTAGTGGATGGATTGGAGATGTGCTGACAGTTATGAATGATGGGATGAGTTGTGCATTCAAGGATCTGAAGAACATGGCAGAGCAGGGTTCAATTTCAATTGAGGCAAAAGAAGTTAATTTCCATCTGACTAAGCTTTGGTTGATAGAGTTAGCCGAACGTGTATCTGGTATGATAATCGTGGTGCGTATAGATTGATTCGGCTACCATTGTTATGAAGATAGAAATAATACTACAACAAATACACCTTCAATCCCAAGCTAATTGGGGTCATCTGTGTGAATCCTCAATATCATAAATCTGTTGGTTGGGTCCCTAATATTTCAATATTCCATACTTGAGAAGTATTTAACACTAGGGGTCCAAATTTTCACCAATGCACAAATTATCTTCACAACATAAAAATGAAATAATAGTGAAGTTGCAATCTAAAACAAAACCAAACTTCTTTGGATTAGTGCTTACATGTTTTCCTCTTATATACAGAAATGAATTTATTGTTTATAAGATCGTATGCAAAATAAAGGAATCAATATAGATCATCTCTATATCTTGACAGATAGACCAGTTAAGAATGGATTGAGTAAATATCCTGTTTTGTAAATTGGTCAGAGTTGATCTTTATCATCCAAGGTGAACTGTTTACCTTGAAATCCAAGAATGGGTGGAAATGAAGGAAAATCTGTGCAAATGGTCTAAGTTTCCTAAGCCCCCAATGTCTTTGAACCACTTCTCTAAATAAAAAATTTCCTTGATGCCTCTGTTTGTCCCTGCTCGCTCCTTCTATTCTGCAGTTTCTTCATTTTCTAAGGACATGACTGTAAGGGGGGGAATTTAGATCACCTAAAGTTCGAAGTACTCTGAAGACATCCATGTTAAAATCTGTTGTGACAAGAATAATGGCAGAACAAGTGCTGGTGATGAGCTGTGAGGCTTTCTTTGGTTCTGACACCCAAGGTTTTCCGATAGTGTTTTAGTTTCGACCATGGTTTGCTGTTAGTGATCACATAGATAATGGATTTCATTGATAATGGATAAATCATTGTATGTTCTCTAACAAAGCTTAGCTTATATTGAATGGTGACAAGTGAATTGTGATAAGTAACATGTCACATAGAGAACAAAATATGCTAATTAAATTCATTGTTTCTGGTGTTGTGATGTATGAAATTTGCAGTCGTCATTTGATTGCTAAGTGTTTTTTTTTTCTTTTGTTATTTTTCTTTTCTTTTTTTTGCTGGATTGAATAAAAACAGTTGTACATGTAAACATGTGATCCCATGTCATGTACCCTTACGTTCGAAACTTCTGCTTTATAAAAAATAAGATACAACAACAACAAACCCAATATAGTTCAACAAGTGGGGTCTGAGGAGGGCGGGGTGTACACAGACCTTCCCCCTGCTTTTGTGGGGTAGTTAGGTTGTTTTCGATAGATCCTCGACTCAAGAAAATTGTTTTTCAGAACAAGTTTGAAAGAAATGCAAGAAACAAAAGTTACGGTGAAGACTGAAAATATTGAAGAAAGAAAAGTACTGATAGTAATAATAGTAAAGATAATCAAAGTAAAAAGCAACAGTAGAATACTATTGAAGAAAGGGACAATGTTAGCATAATAGTACTAATACTGGTAAGGGAACGGATGAATGCTCCAGACTAGACCCTGCTCTACCTCTGTAAGAGAGAAAACACTTGAGTACCTACTAACCGTCTACCCTAATCCTCAACCTCCATGCTCTCCTATCTAAGGTCTTGTCCTCGGTAAGCTCAACGTGCACCGTGTTCTGCCTAATCACCTTTGCTCGATTTTTTCTCGGTCTACTTCTACCCCTCCTCAAACTTATCATCTCCAGCCTCTCATACCTCCTCACTGGAGCATATGTGCTCCTCCTCTTTACATGCCCCAACCATCTCAGTCTCGTTTCCCTCGTCCTGTCCACCACACTACTCCCACCTTGTCCCATATATCTTCGTTTCTATTTTTGTCTCTCCTAGTATGTCCACACATGCATCTCAGCATCCTTAGCTCTGCTACTTTCATATTCCGAACGTGTGAGTTCTTGACTGGCCAACACTCCACCCCGTACAATATAGTTAGTTTAACAACTATTCTATGAAACTTACCTTTAAGTCGCGGTGCCACATTCTTATCACATTGGACACTGGATGCGAGCTTTCACTTCATCCACCCCGCTCCAATACAATGAGCATCGTCCTTGTTGATCTCCCATTTCCTTGGATTATCTCAAACGCTTGAAGCTTCCTCTCTTGGGGATGGATTGTGTATCAATCCTCACTTCCCTCTCCACCTCCTTTGGTGCGACACTGAACTTGCACTCCATGTACTCTGTTTTAGTCCTGCTCAACCTGAAGCTTTTAGACTCTAGGGCCCATCTCTAAATCTCCAAAAATAAGATACATAAACAAAAAAGAAGAACAAAATTTTTAACTTCCGTATTCTTGTGTTGTCATCCATATTTGAGTCTGACATTGAACTTCAGTTATGTCTATGTTATTTAGCATGCACTTAACTATAGTGGAGTGGAGAACATAAATAGGCGGTTGGATGTGTAAAGGTTTTGCACTTGTTTTTGGGTACTGATAGCAAGGAATTGGGTGGGTTTCTTGGTAACTAGAAAGAGGATGTGAACTTTACATCAAAGGGATTATTCAAAATTTGTGGATGTGATTCTACAAGGCAAAACTTTAGTAATTCATTTTCTTGAAGAAGTGAACTTATACCTCCAAGGCATTCTCCCGTTTTTACAACCCCCCTGCAGTATTCGACCATTGCCTTAATTTGGCACTTCTTAGATGTAGTTCTTAATGGTTCATGCTTTCGTATAACATTCAGGAAAAAACAATTTTATTGTATAAAAGCCCCATTGGTACCTCCGCCAAAATAAAGCCTTATTAGTAAGTCAAAAGTAACTCTTCATGTGGAAATCTCCATAAAATGCACATTTTCTAAGTGAATGCAATTATCACTCAAGTCTTTTGCACTTGTGTCATGCACAACCCAGACATGTAACTTTTTAAACTAATTTATGGGATACTGCAAGCCTGTTGATCATTTTTTGGATACTGCAAGCCTGTTGATCATTTTTAAGTACATTACAACAATAACAACTTAGTCTCAATCCCAAGCAAGTTGAGTCCTGCTGTATGAATGTTCACTGACCTTGCACTTGATAATTTTCTTCTAGGTCAATGATTCAGACACAGGATGACTTGTCAACCACTGAGGTACGGATAACTGCCTATTTCAGCTCTTGCTTGATGATAAATTGTTTTGTCCATTTAGAAAGATATGGGATGGATTTGTTTGTAGCTTGTGATGGTCTAAGATGAGAAATTGCATTTGTCACAGTAAAAAGTTTCAATAAACGGAATACTTTTCGAGTAGACCTTGTTGTTGTGAGAATTTCATAATTCATGACTTATAGCCTGTAGGAGGGATTGGTTTTCCACCAAATAGGGATGGTGGATCTGCAACCCTCCACCCCCACCCCAAGGCCCAACCACAACAAACACACACTTGGACTTTTGGGAATTCCAATCTTCTCCGAACCGACACCACTTAGACTTTTGGGACTTCCTATCTTTCCGAACTGACATCACTTAGAGTTTGGGACTTCCAATCTTTCCGAACTAACATCACAATCCACACTACAAGATCATCCAGGTTTGAACAAGAATAGGGGATCAGATGCGGATGAAATTCTTGGTTATATTCTTTTTCTGTGCTTGATACATATTTCTGTTTGCATGATGCAGGGTGAAAATCCTTTTATTGAGCATAAGAGATCTGATGTCAATGGCCCTAAATATGCTGTGAGTACAGAAACTTTCTTCTGCTGCATTTTATATGGAAGTGGTCGCATGAGTGATTTCAATCTGAGTTTTTTAAAAAGAAACAAGTATTTTAATACTGGTTCTTATAGAATATCAGAACTTTGCATACAGAAGTAATGCAAGGGATCTGCTTCAAGTATCCTTTTCTAGTTCCCTTCTTCCTATTACCAGCACGTGCTCTTCCCAAAGCTTATGATTAACTTCAAGTATTGATGAGTCATTTTTTAATGAGGAAATTTCCTTTTTGGGCCTCCTATAAATGGAGGCAAATGACAGTTTAGTACTTTCTGTTTACTTTTACAAGTTCTATTCTTTTGTTTATTTTGGGTACAATTGGATAATTCGCTGCTCCATTTGGTTGTTTGTCTCTCTGCTTGATTTTTCCCCTTTCTTAACTCTTTTACACTTTGACAGTTCATAACCACCTCAAAAGGATTGATAACTGTGGAACTTTACAAGGATGGTTCTCCCGACATTGTTGACGAATTTGTTGATTTCTGGTGCGTCCTTTGTTTATTTTTGGTTTATGTCTATATCAATTTTCCATAGAAATGATGTGTTGGATCTGTATTCGCATTACCTTAAGTTTTTTTCGGTCTGCAGTGGTCGCTCTGGGGGTAGGAGTGGGTGTGTGTAGAAGCATGTGTGTATGTTGATTTTGTGATTCATGCCGATGAAATGATATAGAGCTTATTTCTTGATCAACTCCCCCCCGTTCATATAAACCCCAAATCTTCTAACTTTGATCTCCAGATGAGGGCTTCTCAAAGAGTTTTTTCTTAAGAAGGCATTTATCATCTTTGTTATCCAAAAGAGAAACTCTAAGGCTATGACTGGTAATTTCAGTGTCACAGTGGTCAATAAATGAATACTAAAACATCACATCATGTAGACATAGAACCATAATGTGCCAATGGAGATGTGTCATGCTAATTTGCTAGAGTTCACAAGGTATAGGCCGTGCAGTTGACCCTTTGAGACTAGTTGGCACTGATACATGAAGTTCTTAATGCATTTGAGGCTCTAAGCACCAATTTCTCTGCGTTTGTGGTTATACTGAAAATGTTGCTTTTATTCAGCTGTTTGCCATATGCATTAGTTTTTAAAGGTATTCTTGCAGTCCTTAGCTAGCATGATAAACTTTATAAAATGCCTTTGCAGTCAGAAGGGCCACTTCAAAGGGATGCAATTTAGTCGTGTAATAAAGCACTTTGTTATCCATGGTAGTAAAATTGATAAACCTGAAGCTACAGAAAATTGGACTTCAAGGGGAAAGCATTACAGTCGACTAGACACGAGGTTTGGCTCATCTTATTTGCTGTTTTTGGGTCTGTAAACAATAGTCTTGATATCCAATTGTTTTCATTGATCACTAAGTTACGGTTCTCTATGTCCAGCCTGAAGCATGAAGCATTTATGCTTGGTACTTCAAAAACAAAACATGAAGATGGAGGATTTGATCTGTTTATAACAACTGCACCAATTCCAGATCTGAATGACAAGATCAATGTATTTGGGCGTGTAATAAAGGGAGAGGATATCGTGCAGGTACGATTTACCTTCTCCTTTTTCCTATCAGTTGTTGGCTTATTGCATAGAGGACGATGCAGTTAAGCATTTGATATTTCACTGCCTTCCCATATCATTTAGCATTTAGTAGTATCCAAGTCCAGAACGGTGATGTGTCCCCTGAGGAACTGCACTGGATTATTTTTCATCATCCAGCTCGAGCAAGAAAAAGAATAACCAAATGAAATTAATCAACAAGTATAACACAGCTATAAGTAAAGCGTTGATGCAATGTAACAATGGAGCTAAGAATGGGTTAAAAACCGAGGAACCAAAAACTAAATATGCAATTCGAGTTTGGTTGCTTATTTCATTTACAAATTTTGTAACGAGGTCTCTTTCTTCTATCGTTCTTTTTGGGCTCCTTTAATGTTGCATGGTTTATTATGGCTGCTCAGGAAATTGAAGAGGTAGATACAGATGACCATTATCGACCCAAAACTCCTGTTCAGATCAACGAAGTGACTCTGAAATACAACACTTGAAGGTTGCAGTGCCCATAACATGGAAGTTACCTCATTGAACGGCGTCTGCAGCACAAACGTATACTTGCAATCTGGATTGGAAACCATCTTTTGCTGATTTTAGATCCTCACTATTGACGTGGACGCGGCTTGCCATTGATGCTTCTGGTGTAAAAATCTGGATATGACATTCCATTTGTATAATTTTGTTATTTTTTTTTTTTGGTTTCTTCCCAAGTTTTCCTCTTAGATAGATGTTCATCAGCTCTATGTTATTTTATGACAATATGTTTTTAGAGAAAAAAAACTATCTTAAGTTTATATGCTAATGTGCAGAGTAAAACACATTGAATGAGTTTTTTCATCACCCTTTTGATTGACAATATTACCACATTTGTTTAACTATGAAATGCATAGGAAATGTTATACCTTTAGGGTTCTTTTGTAAGCCGGACAAGCATAGATAATCCTGAGATACTGATTTTGAGATAAGTTATGTTAGGATATCGGGATAAGTTATTCTTGTTAGAGGTTGAAATAATAGTACCGAGGTAAATTATTTTGACATAAAATAATAAAAATGACAAAAATATCCTTGAGGTATATCAAATTCTTTTTCTACTCTTTTTGCCCACTTTTAGTTGTCCTTGTACTAAAAATAGATGTTTATTTTTTGTCCATTTTGACTTGTCCAGTATATTGATCACTTCGTTTTCAATTTACCTCTTATTATTAACTATAGTCATTTCTCAAAATATTAAATTTATTATATTCAAAGAGTAATATAGTAAAAATTGTTATTCTATTTATTGCTCTTTAGAGGGTGTGTCAAGTCAATAGGACAAGTAAAGATGGACAGAGGAAGTAATAAATAATGTGGATGATATTTTTGTAAATAAATAACTTTTTAGAAATTATGTAATAAATGTTATTTTTAATATAACAAATCAATAAATATGAAATAATATAAAGTTAATTAATCTCTAGCATAACTAATTTCTCCTCTTCATTTCTCTATTTTTTGAAATTCCAGGATACTATCTTAAAATTTTACTTGCAGAAACTCGAACTCTAAATATTATTTTTGTATTAAAACGCGATTAAATATTAAATAACTCATTTTTCTGTATTTAAGCATTTACCAACGTTACAACATGCAGATATTATTAAGTTATCCAATTTTGACAACGATTTGACTGGTCATTATTAAGAATTCATGTCAACATCATATTATATATATTGAAAGCATTTTGTGGTTTGTGACGAAATCAAAAATTTCATCAATAATATTTTAAAATAAATAAATAAATAATTATATATATAAACTTTTAAGTTATATAAATAATATATATATTTTTTTATATACATAATATAATATTTTGATAAAAAGTATTAGACTAATTAATTACTCTTCGATCTATTTAGCTCCGCTATATTTGGTCATACTTTTTAAAAGATAAGAACATGTACTAGGAAAAAAGCAACCTAATTCCACGATGACTAGTAAAGGATATAACGACATATATTCATTATTTAAGAAATCTTATAAATAAAAAAACTTCTAAAAATGGGACAATTTAAAATTTGAATTGATTTCACCAATTAATTAACAAAGTTTAAAGACTAATCTTGACTAATAATAAGGTCGAACAAATCAGGATTTATATTGTTGAATGGTAATAGATACTTAATAAATATTTAATGCATATACAAACTGATTCAGAAATGATCATTATCGAAAAAGAAAAATGAAACCAAATTATGCGAAACAATACGGATTTTGGTGAAATGATTGGTGGTTTTTTCACCCTTAATCAAAGATCTCGGATTTGAGCTTTAGGTATGAAGAAAAATCTGTTGAAAGCGTTATTATTGAAATTTGTGGACATCTTAAAATTTTAAAGTGTTACATTATAGTGTTTTAGTCATGTTTTAAACGTGATGAATTTGGTCATTACTTTTTTCATAAATACTACATCATTATTCACTCATTATTCTATCTCATTATGCCTTATAACTCATATATCCTCTAAGTCATGATCCGCCCATCATTTACCGACATTATTATCCCACTTTCTTTCACTTTATTACAAGGAAGAATTCTTTACCTATAAATACTGATGGTCTTATCCCGTACTGTGAAAGTAGAAAGATGAGAAGTGTGAAAAATATTATAGTATATATTGAGGTAAGTGCAGTGAAAGAGAGAGTCGAGATAAAACAAAACATTCTAAATCTTCAACTTATTCACTATACAAAAAGAGAGTAATTTTTATGTTGAAGAAAGATATTCTTTTGGTGGAGTTTTGAACTCTTCAACTAATGCACAGTTGTTTGAGTTATCCGACGTTATTGGATTGTTATAGCCCGAAAGGAACAAGCCAAGTACATTATTATTGAATAGGTGAAGATTATACGGCAGTGAACTTAAATCTCACTAATTCAAAGTGATCATAACATGTAAATCACTTCAAAAGAGACATCATATCACTTATATTTGTCCTGTATTTGTTGGGTTGGTAGTTCATTTGGTGTAGTTCCATCTAAACCACAAAGTAGGTTGCTATCTACTTCTTTCTTTGTTGCTTTTGTCACAACTCACAAGTGCTCTTTCTTCTTTATCTTCTTATTAGTTATCTTCTCTATAGCTAATTGGTATTTGAAATTATTGATTCAATTAATTCTGATTCGCATTACATAAAGTCCACTAAAAGAAAATTTGCTTCATATTAAGACTTTTTATATTTTTTAGATTCAAATTTGAAATCTCTGATTAAGAGTCGAGGAATCTCATCCATCTCACCACACTTTCTGAATGATTATTATAGTTTATTTTTCAATCTTTCATCCGATACTCCATATCAGCTTTATGATTCGACTAATCAAAATCCGCATCACATAGAGTCCATTAAAGGGAGAAATACTCTCTATCAGTTATTTCTTGATTTCAGAATTCAAACTTGAAACCTCTAATTAATAGTTAAGGAGTCTCGTCCATCTTACCACACATCTCAGAATGGTGGTTATAGTTTTTTTTTTCCTCAGTATTCAGTATCCGTTTTGGGACCTTAGCTAATTCAGATTCGTGCCTCATAAAACCTATTAAAGAATAAAGCTCCCAATCATTCCTTTTTTGTGCTCGAACGCGAAACCTCCCGTTAAGAATGAAAATATCATCTAATCTCATCATAACCTTTGTTCAAGTATATGTTAATTGATGTATCAAGCTTAATGTTTAAAAGAAAAATGAAAAATAATCTTTTTAGTACATATTTAATTGCAAAAACAATAAGGGTCCAACTGACAATGATTTTAAATTCGTAATTTTATATTTAAAATTATAAAATCATGATTTTTTTTATAACATCATGGTCACAATATGTTATATTATAATTAATAAAACTTTTAATGGTATTTAATATTTATTACTAAAATAAATAAATATGAAAAAAGAAGAAGAAAAAATATTTTCCATTAACAGTCCCTCTATTTTAAATTATCCCCACTTTAGTCACTTTCTCTCTCTTCTTTCCCTCCTCTCTCTCTCTCTCTACTGCTATTTTCCATTTTCCAATATCTCTTAATTCTCTCTATTTACATCTCTCTCCCTCCATTATCTCCGATTGATCGCCGGAAAATCCTTTTCCGTCCGATCACCGTCCTCCCAGCCCGACGTCATGGATCGTTCCTCCTATCCACCAGTTTAGTTTCTCTTCTCTCTCTAGGATTCTTTCAGTAGATCCGCATTTCAGAGAAAAAAAGGGATAAAAATTGGCACATTGCGAGAAATCATGTGCTCGTAATTATTGTTGATCTCAAATTTTTATTTTTTTTCAGAATGAGGAGAATATGTTGTTGTTTCTTATGTTTGATGTGCTAATAACGTAAGAATTTAGGGTTAGGTTTTTTTTTTGGTTTGGTTGTATTGATTGGAGGAGAGAAAAAGAAGAGAATGTTGAATAAAATTATTAAGAGAGGGCACAAGAAGGTGCCGAAATCGGATGCGTCGGATTTCGGGCTTGCTCCATCGGGTAACCGGAGTTCCGGGTCGGTTTCAACATCCAATGTGGTGGTGAACCACGCTTCTAGAGGCACCGGCGCTGGTGCCGGAATGATGAACAATTCGACGCAGCAGACAGTGATGTCAGCAGCAGTTCCGGCGCCGGGAACAATCGAGACCCTTCCAATGCTCAAGGACGTGCCAATGGCTGAACGGCAGAGTTTATTCTTAAGGAAACTTCAGGTTTGTTGCTATCAGTTTGATTTTAATGATACTATGAAAATGGTTAGGGAAAAAGAGATCAAACGACAAACGCTAGTAGAACTTGTGGATTGCATTCAATCTGGTGCCATGAAAATCAGTGAAACTAATCAAGAAGAAATGGTGAAAATGATATCTGTTAATATATTCCGGTGCTTGCCTCCTGCATCCCACGAGAATACAGGGTCGGAAAATGTGGAACCTGAAGAGGATGAACAGTATCTCGAGCCATCTTGGCCTCATTTACAGCTGGTATATGAGTTGTTATTGAGGTATATAGTTTCATCAGATACTGATACAAAGGTGGCTAAAAGGTTTATTGATCATTCATTTGTGTTGAAGTTATTGGATTCGTTTGAGTCTGAGGACCCAAGGGAGAGAGAGTATTTGAAAACGATTCTTCACCGGATATATGGGAAATTTATGGTGCATAGGCCATTTATCAGGAAGGCGATTAATAATATCTTTTATAGGTTTATATATGAGACAGAGCGGCACAGTGGAATAGGTGAACTGTTGGAGATCTTAGGGAGTATTATAAATGGTTTCGCGTTGCCAATGAAAGAGGAACATAAGCTTTTTCTTGTTAGAGCTCTCATACCGCTCCACAAGCCAAAACCAATTGCAATGTATCATCAGCAATTGTCCTATTGTATTGTTCAGTTTGTGGAGAAGGATTACAAGTTGGCTGATACAGTTATAAGGGGTTTGCTGAAGTACTGGCCTGTAACAAATTGCCAAAAGGAAGTTCTCTTTCTTGGAGAACTCGAAGAAGTGCTGGAAGCCACGCAAGCTGCTGAATTCCAGCGTTGCATGGTTCCTCTTTTTCGACAGATTGCTCGTTGCCTTAACAGTCCACACTTCCAGGTTAGGAGAAACTTAAAAGCCATTAATTGCCCCCATTTACCTGATTCTGTGTTTGTTAATTTAGTGAATGCAGTTAGCTTCTTCAAAGAATACCGTGTGCACGCTGCAATTAGTGGCATACTCCCCAAAAAAGAAAGAAGGCACAAATGAAGAAAGTATCTAACAATATAAAAATAAAACTCAAGAACAATAATTATGACCATAAATAACAATGAGATGGACAAATGAATTTAAAAAGTACAATTTAGTAAAAGAACAATTATATGGACAAAGGAATTTAAAAAGCACAATTAAGTGGAATTTTTGTTGTTTAGTGTCACCTCTTTAGAACAACACGTATTTGCAATGAAGTGTATGCCTTAGCGCCTTGGTGACTGCACTAAAGTGCCAACTAAGCGAGGCAAAGTGCTCAGTGTGTTTTGCATCTAGCTTTAGGGATTAAGTGCGGCTAGGTGAGCCTTCGACAACATTGTTTTAGGTGTGTCATTTTCAAAAGATCATCTGCCTACGTGTATGTGTCTTGGTGAAAAAAATTGAAAACTTTTACCTGCCAAAGTTACTAACTTTTCAAATTACTTGCCATCTCACCCATACCTATAGTATAAGTTACTTCAATTTATTTATCTGATGACAATTTCTGTATTATGAGTCTTTTCAAGTTACTTTCTGCTAATATATGTGGAGCTTGTTGCTATTTTTGTTGGTAGGGAGTGTCTATTGTCTTATCCTCCAAGTGAGGTAGATGGAACTTTTTCCATTATCTTTTCTAGCTTCCAGTAACTATATTCCTTGTTACATTTAGCCTGATCCTCATATACTCATCCTCTAAGGGGCATGCAATTGACAATGCTTACTAGATAAAGGGGATCGGTAGGGGGTCATACAACTGACTGTGGCAAGTTTATGGGAGTTGTTTTGAAATACTTCATTACCACTTTCAATTCAATGTCTTCCTTTGTCTATTTTATAGTTATCATAGATAAAATTGTAGAGCTCTCACTTAACCATCATTCTGAATGGCAAGTGTACGAGCGGGATAAATGAACCAGGTTTTTAATTAGGCGCGTTTGCGTTAACCGACTCTTTTTGCTCCTTTTATCCTTCAGATTTTTTTTTTTCTGAGAAAGATTATCCTTCAGAATTTGCCTTACATTAGAATTCTGTGAAGCTCCTAAGTTTGAGAGATGCTTTAGTCTGATGACTCTGATCAACCCTTATGAATACTTCGATATGTAATGGGTATCACTTCAATCCCTGGCATCAACCTTGTGCAGAAGACATGGAAGAAGTACCAAAAATTTAGTAGAAGCAAATTCAACTCTCTTTAAAATGGCTAAGACTTACATTAGCAATTTTCTTCGAGTTCTTTCTTTTACATTGTTTTATACACCCATAACAGAATATCAAATTCACACACTTGAATGTGATTTCGTCCTAGAATTATTTCTCCACCTGCTATTTTCTTGATAGATAAGTAAGGTGTTTTACATCAAACCAGCACTACCAATGCACATTATAAGATTACAAAAAAACTGAACTGCTTGATGAATCTGTCTTTCCATTGTCTCTTGTGCTGCTATTATGTTGTTGGGTCTGTCTTTAAGAAAAAAGCTGAGGGTCTACCAGAAACAGCCTCTCTAACTCTGAGGTAGTGGTAAGGTCTGAGTATATTCTACCCTCCCCAGACCCACTTGGTGGGATTATACTGGGCTGTTGTTGTTGTTGATGAGGAATCTGTCTAATCTTGGAAGGAACCGAGGAACTCGATCAGATTGTTACGTTGTAAACATTTTTCCTCCTTTCCAGAAACTAGAGAAAATATCTTTGCATTGGGCTCCGACATAGAATGTAATATGCTATCATTTTCCCCTCTCCTTTCAAAGCATCTTTGATTCATATCCTTCAGACTCCACCACCAAACACAGGAAGGGATGGTGCTCTAGTCCTACTTGTACTTTTTCTAGGCCCCTTCTTCAACACAACAGTAACTCCTTGACAGTTTTTGGCATGACCTGTCTAATACCAAGGATGCAAAAGAACAGATTCCATATCTGCGAAACAATATGGCAGTGCGAAAAAGAGATCATTGGTGTCTTCTTCATCTCTTTTCTTACATGAAACATCTATTACAGATGTCCATTCCCCTACACTGCAGATTATGCTGGTTTGAAACAGCTTCACAAGTGACTAACCAACAAAAAATTGTGCCTTTATTTGGAGCAGAACTCCATAATCATGGCAGAGATAGGATGAAGTTAATGATGTAGCCAGGAACTCTGAACTTGTGTCCATTGCGTATAAAGGACCATCTCATTGAATCAGGTTCCATAGACAGCCCTTGAAACCTCTCAAATCCTGAAGCAATTAAGTCTTCCTCTTCAATTCCTTAATCATTACAGTTTCTTCTGAAGATCACTTTCTATCCTTTACTTAGTCTGCTCTGTTCTATTTTCGCTTCTGTAGTTTATTGCTTTGTGACTTATTCATCAAAACCAAGGTAGACTGCTTTTTCGGAGGTCCCATCACCTAGTAGATTATCATAGCCTTACAATTTGACATATATAATTCCTATGGCTATCTCAAATTAACTATCTTGGTGTGCCTTTTGGGTTGTCCAGATAATTTATCTTACTCCCATAAATAGGAATTTCTAACCACAGTTCTCATACTCTTTTGGTAGCTATTTCATAAAGGAAACATGGGAGCAGCTTGATGCCAACAAAATTCCAATATTAAAAAGATTACTTGTGTTGTTTTTTAAATGTGAGCATAACAGTTTTCTTAGCTTAATTTAGTCATAAGTAGATTCCTGTTTTTGATGGAATCAATGCCCAACTGATAACTGAAGACAGTAAGAGGTTGAGCTACTTATTTCCTTAACTGTTGCAGTCAAAGCCCTGAAACTACTTCTTTGCATCGTAAGATCTTGGTTACCAGTTGCTCTTTCACCACTCTTTGTTTGGTGCAAATTTTCCATTTACTCGATATATGTGAAGTTTCATTCTTTTAGTTGCAGGCCATTATGTTGCTTGCTTTTATCAGATATGCAATAGACTCTCCAGTTACACAGAAGTAGTGCGGGATGAGTTAGATCTGTTAAACCTGCACTATTTCTTGGATACTTAATTTAAAATTACACTTGTAAAAGTTTTCTGAGGAAGGAGGTTGAGGACAATGAAGTTATACTAGAGTATTTATTTGATAAAGAGTTTGTTGGTAAATTAGATGGTAGATTTTCTGGTAACTTATTGCTGCTATGGCGCAGAAAGTAGTGGTCTAGTTGAAACCACTTAGTCTATCTTCTTTCCACATATTGAATTGTTGAACTTAGTCTGAGGGGAGAGAGCAATTAATCTCGTCAGTTTGGGGGTGACTGTTGGCTTGGCAAAAAAGGGGAGATTGTGTCACAATGGGTTAATGCAATATGAATTTGGGTTAAGCTAGTTTTGAGCGTTGAGCTTTGTCTTGCTTCCCTGCATGATAGGCTTGGTGGTAGTTTGGTGCACTGTACTTGTTTCCCCATTCGTACCAGTAGTAGTAGCCTTTTTCTTATAGTTGTCTGTCTTATGATTTTTGTTACTCGTTATTTTATGTGCTTCAGTTATCACATTATTTGGTTATTGTTATTGCTCCTTGTTTTTTGAATGCTACATTATGCTTTCCCGACTAATTGCTATGTCCTCTTTACTTCTATTTTTCTTTTTAACTGCTTTGATGTGTGTTAACTCGAGCCGAGGGTCTTTAGGTATAAGATAACTCTATCCGCCAAGGTTTGGACAAATGGAAAGAAATCACCTAATAATTTGCCTCCGCTGGGTTTTGAACTTGAAAGCCTCATAGTTCTCAACCCACTTCACTAACCACTAGGCCACACCCTTAGGTGCTCCTAATTGAGGTCTTATTCTGCACTTAAATGGATAACTCAAACCCCATTTGAAGCCCCAAGTTACTATGTTTATAAATCTTTGCTTGTCTTAGTTGGTTCTGCTTAAGGGTCGGTATAGGTGTTTGCCTTCGTTTTCCGGGAAAGTAGAGCTTTCACACGGTTTCCATTCATCATAGACTTAAGCCTGTGACTTGCTATAAGTTAGCAGGTGCACTGCTGCTATTTCGTTTCTCATTTCTTTTGTATAATTGCAAATGTAGTAAAAAGTCCATGCATATTTGCCTATGTTTTGGCTTTTGGTTGGAATCCACCGTGGAGATTGTTTGCAATACTTTAAAAAATGATAAAAGAACAGAAAAATTTAAAACTTTGTGAGAATCGCCTTTTATCCAACCGTTATAGCCCAAGTAATTTTTGGGCAAGTCATTGACCCACCCATTTATATCTTAGCCCATTTTGACCCGCCCAAAGTTATCCCAACCCACCCATTTGACACCCCTATATTGCATGTGTATTGGTGTGTATTCGGTGCTATGGTCTTCTATTGGAGATTGTGCTTCCAGTCACAATATGGAGAATAATTGTTTGTTTCAGAAAAATATTTTTTCTTATACCATTAATCAATCTTCCATCTTCCAGGGGAGTGGCATCAGCATGCGTTCCTTGTCCAGAGTATCTTTTTTCTCTTTATCATCTTATAACTTGAGGCAATGAGGGCTTCTTGTTCTGTCCTATGGATTCTTTGTTCTCTTTACATAGATTACTACCCAGTTCCAGTTTATGTGACCCTATTTTCTTTTTAGTCTGTTAAGACGGGGATGATCCAAGTTACCTTTATCAAAAAGAAAAAGGAAAGGAAAACAAAAGAAGGGGATGATCCCTTTCTAAATTTGGAAACACTGTAATTTTGAACTTCTCATTTTAGCCTTATGATAAACTTTTATGCCCAAATGTTATGGCATGTTTAATACCACAAGTTTTAAAAGTCTTATATCTATACAAATATTATGGCATGTTTAAAACCACAAGTTTCAAAAAATCTTTATTTTCTCCCTTAACTCAAACTTGGTCACATAATAAAACAGAGGAAGTAATGTATTTCAACTAAGAAATGTATTTGTATGAAAGACCATATTCTGGAATATGGCGTACCACCATCTTCATTGGTTATATTATTTGATAAATTTCTATATGTTCCACATACACGTTAGTGTGTTTTCCATTGCGTTTAAGTAGTGCTCTCCTACTCTAAACTCTTCTCATGCTGGAAAATTGTCACTTGCTATGCTCGTGAATACTTTCTGAATAATTATTAAGTTCACTTTAAAGTGTATCAAAAGAGACTCAGATAAAAATAATAGCAATAGGATTGTTGAAGTTAGTGTTTGGAACATGGGAACAACTGTTATTTAAGCCTCAAGGAGATGCGAATATAGTTAAACTAGAGTTTTAAGGCCTTATTATCTGCAGAGATGAATATTGTAATTCCCCTAATGCTTCCCTTGTTGTTTATTGAGTCTGTACATGACTCTCCTTCCTGCAGAGATGAATATGGGAATCAGCTGCCTTTTCTCCTTGTTTAGTTACACACTTCTAGACTTTGTGTACCTGAAATTTTGCATTCTTAGCCCTCAGTGACTGAGACCACGATAAAAGCCACCAGTGATGTGATAAATAGATGAGAAGCTGGGTAATTTAGCATACAAAACTAGTGCAAACAGAGACTGTCCCTGCTATCCTCACCTCCTATTCCTCATTTCATTTTGAGGATAGACATTTTTGGTTTAGTGTTATTCATTGGCCATGTTGTTTGTTTATGGTACTCCGTTCCATTTTATGCTGCACTATTATCTTATAAGTCTGTTCCCAGAGAATGACATGTTTCTATATTTGGAAACAATTTAAACTTTAAACATCCCATTTTATCCTTAATGACATGTTTAAAATCAATAACAACATACCCAATGTAATCCCACAAAGTGGGGTTTAGGGAGGGTAGGATGTACGTGACCTTGTCCCCCTGTCTTTGAGGGGTAGAGAGGCTGTTTCCGATAGACCCTTGGCTCAAAATAAGTGTAAAAGCATGATATAAAAGGAAAATAACAACATAATAGCAAGATAAACAAAGCAATTGAGGGGCATGCTTAAAACCATAGGTTCTAAAAGTTTCTTTCTTTCTTTCTTAAACTCCGTGCTAGTCAAACAACGTCATATAGTCTAAAATGGAGGGAGTAAATTGTTGCAGAGTAATGAAAATGTTTGATGTTATTTTCTATTTGAAGAACATTAGCAAGAAATTTTAAATGTCCCCAGGTTATTTCAGTACTTTTTAATCTTATCTAAGGAGGATCCAGGACTATGAAAAGGCAATTTGAATCTCTTTGAAGTAAGTATATATATTTTTCAGGTTGCAGAACGAGCCTTATTTTTATGGAATAATGAGCACATTGTGGGTCTGATTGCCCAGAATCGGAATGTTATCTTACCAATAATTTTTGAGGCTCTGGAAAAGAATATAAGGAGTCATTGGAATCAGGCTGTCCATGGGCTGACTGTAAATGTCCGCAAAATGTTCCTTGAAATGGACGCCGATTTGTTTGAGGATTGCCAGAAACAGTATGCTGAGAAAACAGCTCGGGCCACTGAGGTGGAAAATCAGCGAGAGTTAAGATGGCAGAGATTAGCAGCTGCTGCCGGACAAGGAGGGTAAAGAACACGTTGATTCGATATTCCTGATCCGTTAAATGCAGGATTAGACACGCCAACTCAAAACTGGATGCTGCATGTATCAACCATGCTCTTCTGCTATAGTGGTATTCATTTTTCTCCTTTTTTTTTTTTTTTCCCTTTTTTTGTTCTTCTGTTTTCAATGTGCCGGATCGTTGAAGATGATGAACAGGCATTGCAGCAGGGTGTAATTCAAGTATGTATTTTGATATAATCACTAGTCGTGTTGCTGCAGCAGCTCAAGAATGGTTTGTGGAAGTATCTTTGTGTAATTTGTTCTATAATTTTCGTAGGGAGAAATTTTAATTCTTGCAATGAACTCTCTGGACCACGAAATTACGTTATTTATACAGTTAATTTTACAGTAATCAGGAGGGAGAAAGGCAAAAGCCAAAGAAAGGGAGGACTTCTCCAGGATTTTGATTCTGGGCATTTTTCTTTTGTTCCTTCTCTTGAAAGACCTTTTTTTCTTCTCTTTTATGTTGTATAGTCGTTAACTCGAATTTGATTAGTAGGAAGTTTGATTCACTTGGCAGTTCTTGAAAGTGTCATATGGCAGTACGATTTTGTAGAACTTGTGTTCTTTCTTGAAACATCTGTTTCTGGCTTGGTTATTGCGATCCCCTTTCTTAGTTTGGCTAGTATTAGATTTTGCGCGGAAAAGTTTCTCATTGGGGGTAAACCGCTCTCTAATAAAGGTGATTGAGTGCAAATTCGAGACCTTGGGTAAAGGATGAATAAGTATTTACTGCTCTATCACAACCTTCGTTGATTACTGATATCATAGTCTAATGGTAAACATTTTGAAAATATAAGATGTGTAACGCACTTGTCGATGTTTCAAAATATCAAATTAATGTGCCTAACTGGTACAAAATTAGGATAGTGTAAGTGATCAATAGAAACAGTCTTAAATTTAGATGTCTAAATGAAAAATCATGTCAATTTTAGCTTTATTTGGCATAATGTATATACTTTTTAAAAAATGTGTAGGGGTGGGGGTGGGGGTGGGGTGGAGGAAACAAGATTATGGTTGATACCATACTCATGTGATGATTTAGGCCCCCACATAATAAATCTTTATTTGAAGAAAGATTTGGGCAGATACATCTGTTGGATTTCTGCTATAAATGCACCACAAAGCATTATGTAATGCTTATCCTTGTTTTTTTTTCCTTTCTATATATATGTGTGTGTGTGTGTGTGACCTCATGCATATTCAAAGTTCAAGTTTGACATATTATTATAATGAAACCAAGACAAACTTTTATGCTATTAAGGAGCTGTATAACATACAATGCAACCTTTTGGTACTATACCAAAACTAGTGATGCAAAAAAAAAAGGATAATAGTATAACCAGATGCGGATTCAGAATTTGAGATTTAGGGGTCTTTATAACAACATAAAGTTGATTATTATAGTATTAATTAGGTTGACAGTTAAATATTATAGATATTTAGTGAATTTATATATATATATATATATATATATATATATATAGTGGTTTGATTAAAAGCTATTGTGTTCGCGTGAACCAACAATCAATCCTTTAAACTTGCCCCTGATCATCGGTTGGTATAATATTAAATACAACAACAACAATAATAACATATCTAATGTAATTTCACAAGTGGGGTTTGGGCAGATAAGATATATGCAGACCTCATCCCTATCCTTGTGGTGTAGAAAAACTATTTTCGATAGACATTCGATTAGGTATAATATTAAATGAAAACTGAAAAATCCTTTTTGATGACCTAATATATCTAAAGCCAATGGTGGTGTTGCCACAAACTAGCTAGTGTGTACATTATCAACCTACTTTTGCTATGTAATTAATTTCTCCATACAATTTTGCTATTTTTATATGTACTACTATTATTACTACTACTATATAAGGAGTGTCACTTTCTCAAGTTGCTGCAACCATAGCTATATACATCATATATACATATATATATATATATATATACATACATACATTATGGCTCTCAAATTGCAACTTATAACCATGCAAGAAGATAAATTACGAAAAGGACCTTGGCTCGACGAGGAAGACGAGAGGCTTACATATGTTGTAGCCATTTTAGGCGAACGTCGTTGGGATGCCTTAGCAAAAGCTTCAGGTAATAATATACTTCAAATTAATAAAATGTAACAATCTAGGAAAACCTCATATCGACAAAATATGTATGTGACAACTACGTACATATCACTCTACGCAGATCTCACTTGGTATGTTGTTGTTGTAAAGAAGTAAGTCCCTTAGACGTTAGTGAAGCACTTTAATTAAAGTCACCATGTGGGCCTATTAGGCCCAAAGGGACAATATCAATAGCAGGTCAGATTGTTGCATATATAGCATCCAATTGTTCTATTTGGGTCTTTGCACAAATAGTCTGGTTGATTTACTGTTTATTTTATTTAGTCGATATATCTATTTTAACGGTGTTCGAAATTTGATATCATGCAGGATTGAGGAGAAGCGGAAAAAGCTGCAGATTGAGATGGATGAACTACCTTAGACCCAATTTAAAACATGGCCATATTACTGAAGATGAAGAACATCTAATTATTAAACTTCAGAAACAATTGGGAAACAAGTAATTATTTACTAGATTAATCTCTCTAATTTTTATTTTTTATTTTTTAAAAAATATTGCTTTATTTAACTTTGCTTATTAAAATTTAATGTTTCTAACTTAATTTAACAGGTGGTCAAAGATCGCAAAACAATTACCGGGAAGAACTGATAATGAAATAAAGAATTATTGGAGAAGTCATTTGAGAAAGAAATCACTTATTTATGAACAAGGTCCAATTCAACATTCTCCTTAATTTCTCACATTATTCTCTTCTTTATTCAGTAGTGAAATCAAGATTTTCATTAAAGTGATTCAAAATATAAAGAAGTAAACATACGATGGCTCTATCCATATCTTAATTTATAATAGATTTAAATAATACACAGTGATATATGGTGCAAAAAATATAGCTATTGTCAGTGTAATTTAAGAAGAAAATTTTGGAGCAACAGTAAAGTTATTTCCGTGTGATCTATTATAAGTCACGAATTCGAACAGTAGAATCAACCACTGATACTCATGTCAAGGTACATAGGCTGCCTACATTACAAATCTTGAGGTGCGACATTTTTTTTGTACCCTAGACGAACATGGGGTGCATCATGTATCAGGTTGCCTTTTTTTATCACTATAATTTAATTAATTACCTAAAAGGGAGCCTTGGAGCAATGACAAAATTATCTCTATGTAATCTATAGATCGCAGGTTCAAGCTGTGAAAGCAGCCACTAATACTTGTATTAGGATAGACTATCTATATTACACACTCTTAGGGTGCGGCCTAGCTCTGGACCTTGCATGAACACATGGTGCTTCGTGCACCGAGTTGCCATTTTTTTTCAATCGATCATTATAATTTAGTTACCTGTGTTATATCGAGCCGGGTTACTTACTACATATTTAATATAAATTATCAATCAATGATCATTTAATAGGGTTATCATCCATTATGATATTTTAGATGATCTGATTGCGTAAATATTTTATTTCTTTGTCTCACAGAATGCTTTGGAAGCAATATTACAAGTAGTAATTCAGAAGCAAAATCATCATTTGGAAAAGATGATGATGGATCCTCAAATGAAACAAGATTATTGGATTGGATGATACCAAGTTGGTCATATGAACAAAGTCAAATGGAACATCACATGTACTTTTGTAGTTTATTAAACCTATGTTCTTGTAATTCTTCTTCTCAAGATGAAAATATTAGTAGTACATTGGATGATACTTCATCATCTTCTATATGGGAATAGTAGTAAAGAAAGATTTTGAGTTGTATAGACAAGTGTGACTTAATGTAATTTTAATTTATGCCAAAGCGTTTACTTTTAAAATATTTTGTTTAGTCGAGAATTTATCGAAAATAGTCTTCCTACTTTACAAAATAAGAGTAAGGTAAGAGTACACCTCACTCTCTTCAAACCCCATCACGTGAAATCATACTAGGTATGTTATTATTATTAAGGAGAGAAAAAACATGACGGACAGTATAAACATGTGCATTTAATTCAGTCTAATTATACAATCAAGTATATTTTCTACATATGGTTTTTTTTCTTTTTTTGCCTTTCCATCCAGATTTCGATACTTGCATTGAGGCCGAATAAATTCAAATTCGATGAAAAAGTACCACAATGAGGAGGGCTGGAGTAGGGGGAAGTGGAAACACTCACTAACAAAAGCGACTTCAAATTTCTGCACATAGATATTAGTTACTATGGAAAATAAAACAAACAACATAAATCAGAATAAAAATTCTTTATATATAAGACTATCGATGTATATAAATTAAATTAATTTTTATTATACAATATCAAATCACTTAAAAATAACTAGCATAATAAGTGAAACTAGTATAACAGACAACTTATTTATAATGACGGATAAATTATTTTTATACAATCACTGTATACAACTTAATTAAGTAAACGAGAAAATAAATGATTTTTTTTTTTAAAAAAAATTAACTATTTGGGTTATAAAATTTATGATCCTATTAATTTAAATTCACACCAATCAGACCTACCGAAGGAGTAAATCACTCGCCACAAAAAGATTTTTGATTGTTTCAGTGCTCGAATTCTAGGTTTCTGATTAAGAGTGAGAGCCTCTCAAATATCCTGCAACACCTTTCGATACTTATTGCATGATATATTTTCACGATAATAATATATTCTACTAAAAATGTCATTGTTATTATTACGAGTTAAGCACTAGTCTAATTAAATATCTGCACGTTTTATTTCTTTCGAAAAAAATTGGAGATAATCACAATTTATTTTTTTTAATATCCTTCCATAGGTCATCAAGTAGGTTAAAGTACATTCATCACCAATTGAAAATAATATCATCCCAAAGATAAGTATTCAAAATAATATTCTTTCTAGTTCACATGCAATGTACTTTTAAAAAAATAAAATAAAAAATTAACGGATAAAAATATATCTATATTATCATTTTTACGCGAGTTTCACACTTTAGCTATCAGTTGTTCCATTTTTCTGTCTGAATTATACCTCGAAATTGATTAGGCCAGCTATCAACTATTCTCTTTATCTATGTATTTGAACTATCACCATCTACGAAATTAGGTGTATTTAATACATAAAATGGTAATCGTTCAGATAGAAAAAAGAAACAACTGATATATAATTGAAATGTGAAACTCGCGAAAAAATAATAATATTAATTTTTTAAAATCATTATCTCTTTTATAAAATGGGATGACAATATCATTTTAATTAAACTTCATATAACCTATTGGATAATGATTTAAAAAAATCAAATCCCTCCTATTAAAAAATTAAATGATCTTCTTTCTTCCATCTCACAATATGTTTTAGTCAGCAAGTTAGACAATTTGGATATAAAGTGCAAAAAGCAACTTGATCATAGTCATTTTTTTTAACAAAATGGTTATATATTAATTATTATTTTCTAAGAAATGGAACAGAAAAAACAAAGAATAAACAAGTTGGTTGGATATTGGAGTGTGACAAATAAATTTAATTAGAGAATTTCTAAAATAAAAGGTTTTAAAATAAGTTTATTATTAAAAATTAGAATTTAATATGACATGGCATGTCAATTAAGAGAGAAGGAGGTTTTTGTGGCGTTTAGTGCTTTCTCCGTTCATTTTTACTTGTCACATTTTGTTTCATGAGAGTTAATTGACTAATTTTCGGAACTAAATTGAATTATATTAATTCAATATAAAATTTTAAATTTATATATTTTAAAATTATACAAAAAATACTATAAATTACAATCTTTCTCATATTAATATGATGAAAAATTACATCTTAAAATATTGATTAAAATTCATATAATTTGATTCACGAGAAGCTAAATATGACGAGTAAAAATATTTTGAGAAATACAGTGATAATTGAGTGATTTGCTAGTCTTAAAAGAATCAAAAGTGATTTAATAGGCAATTTTCAAAACATGAATGACCATTTTGGAAGTTAACTCCAAAATATAACAAAAAATATAATAATTTTTTTTATATGTTATATATAGTAATAATAAAAAATAAAATTTTTATTAGATAATTAAATAAATTATAAGAGATTATATATATCATTTATTAATAGTTTTTCGAATTGGGGTATTGACCCATTATTATTAATTAATTCCATCCAGATAATATTTAAGCGGGTCATTTAACCACCTAGTTATTGAATCATCACTTTTTAACCCGTCCATTTCAAACCGACCAAAAGATATTTCAAAAGGGAATGTTGTAAATTTTCTTGATTAAAGGGTTTAGGGCGACAATTATGCCACCACAGGAAAATTAAGTACTTCACAACACATTAACAACAATTTCTAACCAGGGCAGACCAATGCACTAAGCTTTTGCTATATGTAGGATCCGAGAAAGAGTCGGACTACAAGAGTCTATTGTACGCAGTCTTATCCTACATTTCTGCAAGAGGTTGTTTCCACGGCTCGAACCCCATGAGCTCCTAATCACATAGCAACGTTAAGGCTCCCCTTGAACAATATCAAAAAAAAAAAAGGACAATTTGTTTTCCTTTTTTTTTTTTTTCAAGTCTTAAAATTTTCAAACTACAATAAGGCTAACAATGCCATTAGAGAATTAAACAGCAAGCAGAATTTTGAGTATTTTGTTGAGCTTCCAAACCCTGCATCATCACCACCGTAATCGTCGTCGGCGTTGCCGGAAATCGCCACGAGATCTTCTCCGCTGCCGTCGTCCCCGGCGGCTTCAGTGTCATTGTTGGTGGCAGCAGTCCATTTACCACTGTTGCTACCCCTGCTCATTGTCATAAAATTATCCAATTGGAGTTATATATGCTTGCTAAAAATTAGCGGTGAAACTAGATTCATATCAGACGATTCAAAATATTATTAGTGTCAGAAAATATAGGCTCGACAGAATTTAATAACTTTATTTTAAACTTTGTATATTTATTGAAAAATATACTAAATATGTACATATCACTAACTTTGGAATTCATAAACTTTAAATCCTGAATTCGCCTCGATTGGAACAGATTTAAAATTTGAACATGTAATCTAAAGTAATTTTTGGCCTCCCTTTTTATACTACAAGGGATTTTTATACAAATAGTAGATCAGATCCACTGTTTACTTTTCCTAACCAATATAATATTATACATTAATTATACATAATTATACACATATTATACATAAATTATATACCTATGCGGCTGAATAGACAACTATTCGAATTAATTTACAAGCCTATTTTGTGGAACTAGTGGGGGAGCATGTTCCATTTGGATTCTTGAAATTCTAGAAAAAGTCAAATTGATGAGACACATTTTCTTAGACATAATTCTTGTGTCACCAAGAAAAGAAAGTACCCCCAAATTATTACTACTAGTAACTAGTAATAATAATTATCAAACACAAAAGTCTAAGAGGGGACTATTAAAGTGTTGATTACTCTTACTTAACATAAAGAGACAAAAAAGGAAAAGTGGACAAAAAAAAAGTATAGAGGGGGAAAAGTGAAAAAGAAGGAAAGTAAAAGGACCTACCTGTGAATAAGGACACCAGCATTCATGGTAATTTGGTCAATGAAATTAGCAGATTTGGGCTCCACACTATAAGCTTTCTCATATTTAACTTCTACTTCTTCACCAGAGGCCACAAAGTATGCTCCATTTGCCATTACATCCCCTTCACTTCTCCAATTCCAATTTCTCCATTTTCCTTCATCTGTGTCCACTCTTTTTGTCACCTGCATACGGAGTCAGAAATTTTTAGTTTATAAATTATAACAACAATAAGAATAACAAATTTAGTGTAATCCTACAAGTGGATTCTGAGAAAAATAGTATATATGCAAATTTGACCCCTATTTTGGAAAGACAAAGAGTTTGTGTCCGATAAACTTTCGGCTCAAAAACAGATGAAATTTCAATTTATGAATTATAACAACAACAAACCTAGCGTAATCCTACAAGTGAAATTTGGAAAAAATAGCATGTACGCAGATTTTATCCCTATTTTACAAAGATAGAAAAATTGTTTACTATAAACCATCGACTTTAAAAACAGATAAATTTTAGTATATGAATTACGAATCATAATTTGTATTGTTTCCTGAGTATTGAATAAATAATCTTTTTTACTATAAATATATAATTTAACCAAAAATTATTGAATTGTGCCGAATACACAACTTGCATTGAGGCTCCCCTTTCATGTAGTGTCCCCACACACCACATCTCACATTAAAGGGGATCCGATGCAGCTTGAGCACAAAATTTGACTTTTTAACTACATAAATCTTCACTAATCATATTTTTCTATCTGAACTCATCTTAGGCCTATGTTGCTTGGCTACTATGAAATCTCGTCCAAGTCACGTCAGATTCTTCAAAAATGATACTTTTAAAGAATTTAATATGTATATATTAATTATTTGAACAGTCCGAACAATATAATCTTAGATCAATAAGATGTTAAATAAGACTAAAAAATAAAAATAATATTAGCCGTTCTCTCTATTTTCTACTGATTTAAATAAAATAATAATTGAGATATGAC
The DNA here is from genome assembly GCA_035772735.1 of Datura wrightii. Taxonomy (NCBI): domain Eukaryota; kingdom Viridiplantae; phylum Streptophyta; class Magnoliopsida; order Solanales; family Solanaceae; genus Datura; species Datura wrightii. The sequence goes on along the minus strand of JASDFA010000018.1, from coordinate 198,348,002 downwards.
TAAAAGAATGGAGAGCATCGGACCTAAAGTAAGTAGAAATTTTTTAAATCATGTAGTTCATAACTTTAAGCCAAATACATCCAAATTCTTAAAATTCTTTTCCAAATTAGTATCTTCTTTAGTTAAAGACATGTTGGTCTTATTTTATTCATGCAAAAATTGGAAGAAGAAAAACAAAAGGGTAAAGTACTATATCAAACCTAATATTACTAAGAAAAAGAAGATAAACATAAACTAAAAATAGTTAACAGATATATAATCTATATATGTATAATCATATATAATTAATATATATCATATGTATAATCGTATATAATTAATATATATCGATTAGAAAACATAATCCGATCTCTTTGTAAAAAGGTCAAAGGGTGCAATGTATCTATTTCAAAAAGAAGACAAGCATACTATTCTATTGTGAATAATTAACCTAAATAGTCGTTCATTCATCTATCTATTTAAACTAAAAGTTGTCAACAAATATACAATTTACGTATAATATATGTATACTCGTATATCAATATATATTGACTAGAAAAAATAAACGGTGATCGAAAAAAAAAGAGAAGAAAGTGTACCTCTTTAGCAAAAGGGTCAGAGGGTGCAATATATCTATTTCCTTGGCTGTTGATAGTAGGATTTCCACTTCCACCGATTGCATACATTTCCCATCTTGTAAAATCATTATTCACAACATGTATATACCCTCTTCTACACCTTGGCATTCTTTGTATTAATTTCTTCCCAAAATGATTAAATGAAATTGTCACTTGCATCCCTGAATCTGGCAAATAATCATCACTATGTCCCAACAACATTACTTCATTGTGGTGTGAAAAATGATTATTTGATATTGTTATCCCCGTTGAACCCATAACCACATCAATCAATCCATCTTTACAATTGGACAACGAGCAATGGTCGATCCATATGTCCCGTGACCCGAAAATCGAGATCCCGTCCCCGTCCGACCTCCCTCGATAACCGAAATGAGTCGGGCTCGAACGCACGTTCGTATCGCCCGATTGGTAACAATGATGTACGTGGATGTTGTGGATGATGATGTTGGAGACGTATTGCAACGTTATGCAACCCCCGCCCGTGACGTGGACGTTGACCCCGCGACCGTCTAGGGTCTTGTGCGAGTTGAAAATGAGCTCTTCCGAGAGTTTGATCTCCATGCTGGCCGCGAAAACGATCCACAACGGCTCGTCCTGAATGACGCCGTAGCGGAGCGTGCCAGGTGGCGGGTTCACGGGGTCCGGGTCCGAGGACGAGGTGACCACGTAGTAACGACCGCCCTTCCCACCGAGCGCGTATTGGCCGAAACCAATAGCGCAATCGGCTAGGCGTTGGCGATTTAATTGCCAATTGTGGTCACATCGCCAACAATCGTCGATAGGGTTGCCCGTTTGACAAGAAGATTGGTCATAGGACAACATTTTTCTTCTTGATTGGAAAATTGAGAGTGATGCATTCACTTTCCTGCAACAACATTAATGAAAAGAGTTAATATAACTTCTTCTTCTTTCTTTTTAATAATCAAAAAATCCCGACAGTCAATGATGCACGATTTTGAAATTTGTTGAATAATAGGTTTGTTCTCTATGATTTAGTGAGTGACATGAGGCGAATTTGTGACGAACACACACATCCCTCGCTCCACTATTGCGACAAGACGAAAGCCCTAGGGACGAAAGGAGATTTAACTTTTTACGCACGAAAAATGTAAATGATACAAGAGGTGTCTTAGGCAGGAATAAGAATAAGTGATTTTTAATATGCAAGTAAAAAAATATTATTCTAAGAACATTTATATTCTAAGACGGAACTATGGGTGTTGTGGGTAGAGGAGTGGGCGGGTTGGGGAGTGAGTAGGGTGGCTGGTTGTGAGGGTGGGTGGGAAATAATGGGACTTGTTTTTACTAATTTAATTTAAAAAGTCATTTTTCTTATTTTTAAGAAATTTATTTTCTTAAAATAAGTATTTTTTAAAAATTTTTGACCAGCGAAACATGAGAAAATAAGAAATATTTTTCAGAAGAATTTGTTTTCCTCTAGCTCTATGTATGTTAATAGAAACATGGTAAATATAAAAATAAAAAAAAAGGAGAAACGCTAAATGGATTCTCTATTTATGACTGAAAAAAAAATATCCAAAAACTAAAGTGACTTGAGGGCCAACAAGTAGATATTCAGACAAAAAGAAAGTTAAAAAGAAAAAGAAAAGAAAAGAGCAACCAATTAATATCCATATCTACCTACAAAGATAACACTTTAAAAAGTTAATTAAAGCCAATTAAAAAAAATAAGAAAATACCAAACCAAACCCTCCCCCTCCTTAAAATATAATAAAAAAGAAACAAAAGCATGAAGAAAAGAAACTCAATTCCTACAAGAAATCCAACTCTAACTAATCAAAAGAAATAAAAAGTTGTTCATTTCTTAGAAAAACTTTTGAATGTAGAGGGTAAAATGTGAGTATTTAATACTCTTGAAAAAGAAAATAATGAAAAAGAACAAAATGTGCACTATTAACCTAATTTTTTTTGTTTTCCTATCTCTGTGTTCAGTGCTTGCATTGAAATGTTGACTAATTTAGATTTGTACTGCCTAAGGCTCGTTAAAAATTTAAACTTGAGACCTCTGATTAAAGATCAAACAAGAAAAAGAACAAAATGTGGGACTAATTCAGATTTGCACAGTGTAAGACTCGTTAAAGGGGAAGCGCTCCCATATAAGTTTTTTTTTTTAAAGACTGTACTCGAACCCGAGACCTCTGATTGTGATATTAACAAAAGTTCAAGAATGAGGAGTCCTACATTGTGAAAAAAACAGAACATTAAAGAACAGAGGAGCAAGTAGACAACATAGAAAGACACAAATTAAACAAGAATTGGTTTTTTGTTACCTATTAACTTCAAGAGCAACAGCTTCAGGATCAGGATGCTGACCAGGAAGAGTGAGATTCAAGAAAATCCCAAATGCAAAAGGGAAAAATGAAGTTAGAATCAAGAAAACCACAATGCAGCTTCTCTGGAACATATTCTTTGCTATACTGAACTGTAATTTTGGGTTTTTTTGGGGGGGTGGGGAGGGTGGGGGGGTTGGGGGGTTGGGGTCAGTGAGTTATAGCTGCATTGTGAAGAAATTTTGAAGTGTGTTTTAGTGAGAAAATGGAGTGTGTATTGTAGACTGTGGAAGAAGATGATAACAGTCTACTTTATGACATGATTTATAAGTCATTGTTTGAGAGAATCTCTCACCTGGATTCACTCATGATTTAATAGTGGAAAAGCAACAGAGTATATTGAATCTTGGGGGTTTTCTTTCTCTTTTTTTCGAGTAACGATAAAGTTATTTCTGCGTGACGTATAAGTTACGCTTTTTGAGCAGTGGAATCAATCAGTGATATTTTAGTCGGGATAGATTGCTTACATTACATTTACCTCCGTGTGATTCATAAAGGTCACGAATTCGAGTCGTCGAATCTATATGTATCGTGATAGGTTATCTATATTATTCGAATCGTCGAATCTATTTGTGTCATAATAGATTATTATATTATAGTATTTTTAAAGTGCGATCCTTTTCTAAATTCTGAGTGAAGGCGTGATATTTTGTGCATCAATTAATATTACATCTATATTACACCATTTAGAATGCGGCCATTCCCCAAACTTTGCATGAATATAGAATGTTTTGTACACCGAATGGTATTTTCTTTCTTTTCACCCCACCCCAGCCAGTGATATTTATGTGAATATAGAATGTTTCGTCAGATTAAAAATACTCTTAACATGATATGATATTATATATTTTAAAATTAAATATATAACTTTTTCTCGTATTATCTCGCACCATTAAAAGTATCACTATCCTTATATGTGGTTATTAACAGACCCAACATACCCAAATCAACCTTACACCCCACCCCCACCCCCCACCCCCTACAACCCAATCCAATAAAAAGAGTAGAGCATAAGAGGATGAAAAAGTGTAGTCTCAACCTTCTTTTTACAATGAAATTTTCATACTTTATTGTCAATAAAACTGGATTGGATATTGGGGAAACTAAAAAGTCTTTTTAGTGGACCACTCAAGTCCTAATTTGAGGGCCATGTATAACTGACTTATGTCTTTTTACATTATTATTCTTAATAATAATAATAATAATAATAATTTTACTTGTCACTTTCTTTCCAGGGATTGGAGACAATTTATAATAAGGTTGGCACCTGAAATGGTATGATACGGTATTAAAAAATTTAGTTTGATAATTTTAATTTTTAGTTTTTAAAAATACGATATTATTATTATATTAAATTAATTTGGTATGATTTAATTTTTTGAAGTTCAATTTCGATGTTATATGATATGATAAATCGTAGTTTGTTTGATTTCGACTTATATATACTTATACAATAAAGAATTATGACTTCGACTTTTTAAAAAATGTCACAATTATATCATACTAACACCTTACACATGTAAAATATATTCAAAAGATCAAAGTATAAGCAATTTCCTTCGTGAATTTGTTACACAAAATAAAATATTTCAATCAACATATAGTAGTCAAAGTTCCGACGTCTAAATAACTAGTTTATACAAATACTATTTTATATATTTGCCAGTAGCATAATAATAATATGTATGAATTATATATGTAACTATATACGTATCAATTACTAAAATATTTTTAAAAGCATATCAAATATCATATCAAATATCATAATATCAAAACTACAAGATCAAAAATTTCAATTTTAATATAATATTTTACATATATATATATATATATATATATATATATATATATATATATATATATATATATATGTTATGTCCACCCTTAGTCTACACAACTTTCTGGCATCATGGAAGAGTAAAAATCACATATAGTCACTTTTCATATTTTATAATTAAAAATTAATATTAATGTTAAAGAGTTTCAAATTTTAAGAGAAAAAATTTATGTGAAACTTTACATTAATCACTTTTTTTTAAAAAATTTAGCTAAAAATGAAGGTGAGACTTAACTTTTGATCTTGCTGGTCTCGTGGATAAAATTTCAAGTCTAATAAGTTCTTTTTCATGCACAAAATTTTTGATCTTGAAGGTTTGCTTATAGGACAAGCAAAATCAAAAGTTCTAAGATCGCCCATTGTAAAATTTATTGGGTGTAATTTCTTGAAAAATGGCCAATGTGTACTATTTTTTTAATCCCGAGACTCGTTGCTGATTTATAAGAATTGTTTTGGAGGTGAGTGGTCTTGAACTTTTCACCTGCTTGCCTCACGGCAAAACTTCAAGTTTACAAATTTAGATTTTTGACCTCGAAAGTTTGCTCACTGGGTAAGCGGGGATCAAAAGTTCAAGATCACTCATTTTCAAGATTATTGAATGTAATTTTTTTTTAGAAAAAATGGACAGTGTGTGCTATTTTATATCCCGAGATTCATTAGGTGATTTACAAAAATGATTTTGAAGGTGAGTGGTCTTGAACTTTGAACCTCACTTGCCATGAGTGCAAAACTTCAAATTTTATAAATTTAACTTTTGACACTGAAAGTTTTCTCATCGACAGACGAGAATCGAAAGGTTCAGACCACCCATTTTTAAGATCATAAAGTGTGGACTCATTCTAGCTAAAGCCCATTTTCAAAGAGCACTATGGCCCGTTGGAGCAGTGAACACTTTGCAAAAAGAACCTTCTTTTTTCAGCCTTTAGGACCGTAATCTGCTCAGTTCTTTGGTTAAAACTGAAAAGTTGCCGTAATTTTTGGCTCCATACCTTTTGGGTATTTGCACTTTAACCCTATTTTATGCTCTAGGGGCAAATAATTTTTTCATAGGACATAAATTGACGTCTTCGAATCGTAATATTTTATAAATTATATTTTGCATCTTTAAAGAATTTTTGTTTCACTAGGCATAAATTCAATTTCTAAAGACAAAAATTAAAGACCAACTCATTTAAAGGACTAAACGTGCAATGACTTCGTGTATTTTCCTCCTTTTTATTTATTTATTTTTTTTTTTACTTTTAAATAAAGTTATAGGGTCTTTACTGTCCCAAGAAACAAATTGATTGTTATCAAATTATTACTAGCACCGTAGCACAAGCAGTAATTATTTTTAAAATTACTGGACCTTCCCGCCTGACATTTTTTAAATATCAACCTCTCTTATAACTTTTTTCATTTTTTTCTTATAATATTTATAGTCGGATTCAGAATTTAAATTTTATATTAAATCTGGATGATTTTTACCAGCACACTCATTGTACTTTTGTAATATAGTTGAACTCTGTATTGAACAATGTTGGGTTCGATAGAACCTTCTATCCAGGGCGGAACTAGAGTTTAGGAAACGAATTCGTCAATATTCAGTAATTTTAATTTAAATTTCGTATAATTAAAATTGACATCTCAAAAGAATTATTTCATGCTAATAAATTTTAATTCCTGAATCTGTACCAAACTTACAATTGAATAAAGCCGCCGCATCATAAAAATAAAAAAATTAAAAAAAAATGTGACAACATTTCTTTGCATAAATAATTACATATCCATTTTCAAACATGAGAGGAGAGGTATATTCTTTTCCTATCAGACATTATAAAGTATCAGAAACTTATTTCCAGCAACTTTTACTATTATTGGGCCCCTTTATTTTCTCTGATCTTGATTTGTTTATTAAATTTCGGTGTAATTGATAAAATTGTTATCATGTGATTAGAAGATTACGAGTTTAAGTTTTGAAAACAGTCTCTTGCGAAAATACAAGGTAATGTTGCATATAATAGATTCTTGTGGCTGGCCCTGCCCTTTCTCGAATCTCGTGCATAGCAAAAACTTTAGTGCACTGGATTGACCTTTTCTTTTTAAATATCCCATGTGTACCAAAAGAAAATATGCAAAATTTCGTAAATAATGCTATTTGTACTCAGATTTACGGAAATTACTGATATTTTACTTAATTATGAAATATAGTGGCATTTTGATTTCAAAACGTAAAGATATATGTTATATTCGCGCGCATAATAATAGAGAAATGAACTAAATATATCTATTCGCATAATAAATGTATCCATGCATATACAATATCTCTGTAGCGAAATATGATGTATTCAGATACATAATAATAGTGAAATACACTGTATTTAAGCACATAATAAATATATCCACGCGTATGTGATATTTCAGTCTAATTATATCAGCGTAAACAATAAATTTATCCTTACATATTTACTATAAAATCTTAAATAATCGCTATATTATGTAATTCTTTAAAACTATCGCTATATAAAAAATAATTAGAAGGCTGAATTAAGCTACTTAAGTTTTCCAAGAAAATATATCCTATTTTAGAGAGGTCTTCTTAATTTAGTCCTTTTAAGCAAGAAATTATTTTTAAATTCATAAATTATTTATTTATTTATTATCAAAATATTTTTTATGACCAAACAAATCTACATAATTCTAAAATTATAATTTCGAACTATCCTAGTTCCAAACCAAACGACTCCTACGCATTTTGATAGTAGTGAGAAAGTACCTAGGAGTTAGTTTTCTGTTAGGTTTTTTGTTTATATAAGACAGTTATAAGAAACAAGCGCTAATAAATTCCATGCAAACGTATATTTTAATTGCGCATCTGAACACGTAATAATATGTTTTTAACTATTAGACATTTTGAATTAAATTTTAAAATTTTTTATGCATATTTATAAGTGTTCATTACGGTATATACAAATTAAATCACATAAAATATATCATATTTTTTAATACACGTTACCTCAGTAAATCACAAAATCTTATTTATATTTTAATTGAATTTAACTAGAAAAGATGACATATTTTATGTGATTTAACTTTTCTACGTAATGAGCTCGTGAAAATACCCGCAGAATTTTTTTTCAAAATATCTAACAGAAAATTTTTATCACGTATTTAAATATTTAACTAAAAATATATCACAATTCAAACTTCTAAATAAATTATATTATTCTCGTTATCATGAACGTGGTAAAGGTTTTTATTTTTTTCAACATCCTCGAACGTAGAGCTAATTAGACCAAAAATTTTGGATAATGTAGGGAAAAATCAACCTTATACCCCTCGTTTAATTTTATCAGTTTACATTTTATTTTATAAGAATTAATTTAATAAATTTTAAAATTAATATTTAAAAAATTAAAAACTATATAAAATGTCACATTAATATGATGTAAAAATATATTTTATTAAAATATTAATTATTTTTAATTTTTAAAAAATAAAACGTAATAAATAAAAATAAACGGAGAAAATAATATGGGTGTGGGGTGCAGTACCCGAAGACTTTTTGAGCCCAATACAGAACAGAACATGCTGTCCATTAACATAACAAGGCTCGAAGCTCCTTTTTTGAACTTTGTAACCTTCGTGGGTCCATTACCTTTGACCAGTTTTCCTCTTCCCAAGACTTTAATACTCCTCTCTCCCGATTTACGTGGCATCGTTGAAATTTTGAGATTTTAAAATTTAAAACTTTAATTGTTAATCTGAATAGAAAAATTATAATTTATTTTGAAATAAAATTTACATATTTAAAATTTATGTAAAAAAAATATTATAAATTAATATTTTCAAAGAAATTTTTGGGGTGAGTTTTGGGATGTATTAAAAACAATCTAGGGTACAGATGAAAAGCATAGATTTATAGAACGTATATAGTAGAATTTGAAGTTTAAACCGTAAAAGTATATGAGCATATCTATATAAGTCTCAACTTATGCCACGGAAATTATATTTCAAGTTAAAATAATCATGAAAATTAATTAAAGAAAGACAAATAACATTTGAAATACAAAACAAAAATACGTGACTTTAATAGTCAGTTATTATAAATTGAGTGACTAAATCTAACAAGTAAAATGAGCTATGAGTTCAGTAAAAATTTCAAATTCTTTCTACGTTTTTTTATCAAGTAAAATAAAATAAAATAATATCTGGTGACACCCCTCGATATAAAGTAATATCATTTGGTTTGATTACGACCAAACAAAGGTGAAAGATACTGCAGTGAGCTCTCTAGTACTGTAGACATGGGCATTGATACATCACTGTATTAGTGATGGTTTGGAAAAAGAAACATGTCAAAATGTATAATTAATAATATTTCAATTTATAAAACGTGAAATTCAGTGACATAGTCAAAAATTTTATGATTTTTATGTTAAAATTTGTATTTTTAAATCTTTTTGATTTCAGATGCTAATTAGGCCGCTGGTTTAAAGGCAAAAAAGATAGGTCACACAATAATATAACAATATCTGGCTTCGGCTCGAGTACTCAAACCTGAGCTCCCAACATCTTTGTGCACATTCTTGTTCGCTGAGATGCTGCTCTCTGTTGTGTCAAAGGGTGTTCAAAACAGAATACATACAATATAAAATAATATTTAACCTATATATATAATATAATTTTTTAATAAAATTTATTCGATGGACTATCCTTGTACCATTGTAGCTCCGCTCGTTACGAGACTTAAATAGAAAAGTTAAGTTAGAGTATAGTCCAATTATTTTTCAATTGCAAGTCCAAAAAATGGCTAGTCATGCTATTCTCACTGACTTCAACAGCTTTACCCTTGAGTTGGCGCTGGGCCGGCCTGGTCCTAGTATAGGCCCACAAGTTCAGAATGGCCCAAAGAGTGATGGTGTGGTATTGAACTATGGGCTTTTTGCGGAACTAAAGTCCGATACTATAAAATGTTATTTTCACGATTGAATCCATGATTTATAAAAGGCCATCCGCAACAAATACTTTTATTTTAGAATAATTTTTAATTTTTTCCTTTTAAATTAGTGATTTTTAATTTCTGTCATTCAACATTTTAAGTAATTAAAAAAGTGACCGAAAATACACTTGACATAGATAAAACAGAAAAAAAAATCGCAAAAGTTAACGTATCATAATATAACACGAATTACACTTTACAAGGCAAACAAGTTATGCCGCTTGATTCTTACAAAACTTACATCGTTAGAGGGTATAAGTTCAGTCCACAACCCACAAGTTATGCCTTAACTTAGTTCATACATAACTTATGACGACAAAAATAAGTTCATAACCCACAAGTCATGCCTTAACTTAGTTCATACATAACTTATGACGACAAAGATAAGTTCATAACCCACAAGTTATGCCTTAACTTAGTTCATACATAACTTATGACGACAAAGATAAGTTCATAACCCACAAGTTATGCATTACATAGATAGAGATATAAGCTTAGTTTCAACCCACAAAGTTATGTCTTAAGACGCGTAACTTATTCCTCTAAACTTATGTTGGACAAGGCAAAAACTCTCTAAACGTATGTCTTGTGAATTAAGATACCACACAACTTATGCTGGACTAAGCTTTTGCCTTAGCGAAATTAGGTCATAGTTAAGAGTACTTTGACCTACAAATTTTCATTAAATAAGCAACTAAGACAAAAATTAAAAATCATCCTAAAATAAAGATAATCCGTGCAAAAACTTCATTTATAAGTAGCAAATTAATCATTAAATTGCTCATGATTTGATCCCTAACTTAAAAATATAATAAATTTAATGTTAATAATTTTAAAATTAAATTTCAAATTTGCCTATGTGATTAAAAAATTCATTATTAAATTTGCAATATCTTTTCCTGCTAGAGAAATTGGTTGGTTTGCATTTCTCAGACTCTGACATTATTGAAGTGATAAAATTAAAATTCTAACAAATTCCTTTTTGTCAATTTTTGCTCTATTATTAGCTTTTGGTGGTCATACATATCTTGGACAGGTTTGTACGTAGATCATGGTGGGTAGCCCAAGAAATTTGTATCATAATAATAATAGGTACTCATTTTAGATTTTCGATTAATTTAAATTTACATTATATAATTTAAATAGCCATTTATGTAATATTTAAATTAAAAATAATAACTAAATCTATAATAAACAAATAATTCACATCACGTAAGACAGACTAAAAGAAGAAGCATAATGGTGTATATAGATTAAAAATAGTCAAATAAATATCCTTCATCGAAAAAAATATATTTTGTATATTATTTAAAAATCTCTTTTTATACATAATATTAAATTTTAAACACTTTTACTGAAATGTTTGATTTCACTACTGAAGATGCTCCTTGTTTTAGGATTTTCTTCAGAGTTTTCACTCGATATTTTATATTCGTCTCGAGGCTCCATTAATCCAATTTCGCAACATATATGTAAGATTCATTAAAAAAAAAAACACTTCTAATTATGAGGATTTTTTATATTTTTAAGACTCGAATTTAAAATCTCCGACCGAAGATAAAAGAAGTGTTATCTATCTTATCACAATAGTGATAAATAATGTGCTACTATAACAGAAAGATGAGGCAATCATTGATGATGAATCCAAAATTAATGGCATTGCATACTACTTTGTGTCTTTTCTACTTTAATTTAGCTATGGCCCTTTAATATTTTCAAGTAAAACCCAAATAATTTTTGCTACAAGAATGACCTTTTATTTTGATTTAGTGATTGTCATATTCATGGCCAAGAAATACATGGCCACTATAGTTTTTCTTTTTGAAGCCACTATAGTTTGGATTATATTGTATGAGTCACCACAACTTTTTCTTGAAAAGATTGTGTCAATATCTGATATTCGCTATTTACTGTCCGATTAATTTAAATTTATATTATCAATAATCGCACTTCGTGACAGAATATGCTGAGAGAAGAGTTCAATTAAAATTTTAAATCCGTCTTTGAAAGAAAATGCTTTGAGCTTTTTCATAATTGAATAATCAAGTTTACAAGATATAGTCATATTAAGTTCACATGCGAAGATAAGAAGAAAAAATGAGGAAAGAAATTTATGTGGTGTACTATGTTGTTCACTAATTAAGTTCTACTATGTAACCATACATATATCGAAAATACTTCTTGTCTTGTACTATTCTCTCGATGCAGAATCTAATATGTACCAAGACCTTCTTGAAATCACCGTAGGATGACAAATATTTTATTGTGTCTTAGTTTGTCAAACATACAATGTCTAAAAAAAAGTAAATAAGATTTTTAAACTATGTGTGTATCTAACTTTCCAAATGACACTTTGAATTTTGTAGTATTAAACACGTCATATCATTTCTATAAGAAAGTATTATTAATAGTAAGTGAAAATGTTGAAATTTATAACTTCTAAATTTAACTATTTTGCCCAAATCTTATATTTGTGTAAAAGAAATTTACTTAATATGTATAAATAATCTAATCCCGCATCCAATTAATAATAAAGACCGTAAATTCAGAATCCATAAACTTAAAAATTCCGCCACCGTCAAACAAAAATGACAAAGAAAGGACAAAAAATGAACAAAACAAGAACATGTGAATACTCAGTAGTATTTGTTTATTACTGAAAATGGTACAACATATAATTCCTATGACTCAATAATTGTTCATAATTCACTATAGTATTATATACACAATAATGATAAAATTAATTAAGAACTACCTATAGTTTGTTCCCTAAACTTCTTATAAATATCACCTTTATAAAATTTCCTTGTTCTAATAACCAAAATTAAAGAAACAGCACAACTTATCAATGTAGCACCAGTAATTATAATAAAGGCCATTTTGTAACACTCCACTCCAATGCATGTTAAATCTTGACCAATTTCCCTTTTTAGCCCCTTTTCCAACATTTGCTTTGTAGCCACTTTGTCATACAAATGTCCAGCCACTCTAACATTGAGCAAATATGCACCAACTGGGCTAGCACCAGCACCAAAATTGTACAATGTTGAGTAGTATTTCAACCCGAATAGCTCGGAAATGATCGCGAAAATCAAAGGCCATTGAGCTCCGAAACAGAACCCCATTAGTACAGACGCGACGTAGAGGGAATTAGGGATGCCAAAAGCGATGAGTAGGTGTCCGGAGCACGAGAGTAGTAGGACTAATGTGAGCATCATAGGGCGCGGAAATTTGTACCTTGTTAGGAGGATTTCGGATGCAAAGCCTGAGAAAACTCGTCCGAGGTAGTTCCAGATGCTTACTAGTGACACAAACGTAGTGATGCTTTTCTCCGGATAGCCTAAGGCTTTCCCGATTTGACCTAAGTTGTCTATAGCTGTCAATGTCCCACCAACCCCAAATGTTGTTGCGGTGAAAAGAATAATCATGTCTATACTGAAAAGTGCTTGCAATATCGTATAATCCTCCCCTCTTGGTGGTGGATTAAACACATTGCTAAAGCAAGATGTTGAATTTTCCTCATATAACTTCTGAGATTGAGTCAGTTCTACTGAGGGCAGACTTTCCTCATATTCACTTAGAAATAGCTTCTGGGGTTGAGTCATTAGTTCAACTGAGGGTACATTTTCACTGACAACTTTCAATTGAGGGACGTCATTCAGGGCTTGTTGCTTGATATTCCAAAGCTTAATTTCTTCTTGAAACACGACGATTAACGGGGCAAATAGCAAAATCAGTACAACGGCTGCACTTCCTGCATACTCGAACCTCGCGAACCTGATTCTGTTTTGGATGATGATGACTAACATGATAAAACCCGCGAGGCCCAACGAAATGTACAAGAGTTTGTAGAATATTTTGGTCTCGTTGGCCTGTCGAACAACCTTTAAAATCCGAATCGTTCGGAGAAAAATGCAAGAAACAACAGCAGGAAGCCAACCAATTAACAAAATCAAAGACTTACCATTGTTACCATAAAAAGCATGGTACAATTGTGTGATAATTGCACCACTTAGCCCAACAAATCCTTTCAATAGTCCTAATAAACTTCCCCTGCTTTCTGGGAAATTTTTAACACAAGTGACCAATGCACCAGTATTGGCAAATGTTTGTGAATTTGCACCAATGCAAATGTACAAACACATTTGCCAAACTGATGGTTTGGCTATGCGTCCTGTGACGCATAGCCAAATCATAAAGTACCCAAAAAAGTTCATAATTGCACCAATGAATAGTACCACCCATGGTGGAGTTACCTCATTGATTAAACCCGAAATAATCCCTACATTACCACCCAAATCTTTGAAGAAACTTAATAAATTTAACGTAGTTTGGTCATATCCTAACGACGATTTGATTTCACCGCTGTAGAGGCCGAACATGTAGGTTGCACCGGCCATGGACATGATTAAAAGGGACGCGAATACCATGAACCATCGGCCTGTGAAGGCATGGTGGCCGAAACGCACCATCGCGTTCAGGCCACCATGTCCATTCATGAGCTTAGTGTTCACCATTTTTTTTTTTTTTGGCTTATGATAAGGAGATATATTTTGTGTGCTTTGATAAAGGTTGAATGTTTTGGTTTGTGTAAAGCTGAGTGCACTATAGGACACTATATATATATTTGCTTGGTAGTGTTAAGTACCTTTATTTTTATTTTTATTTTTTTTAAAAAAAATTTTCAACCTCATGTTTGGTACCTATTCTGGGACTCAACTAGTTTGAATTTGTGTCCCGTAAGGCTTATTAAAGAGAAAAGCAATGGGTCATTTGCACTTTTTGTCTCTGTTTTGTGTTAGTCTTTAATTTTTGTTCCTGATCAAGACAAAAATAAAAATAAAAAATCGCGAGATATAAATTTATATTTCGCATCATAATATTTCACATATTATATCTCGTGCCCTTAATAAATTTATGTCCGACTAGACATTAATTCAATTGTTAAAGGGTAAACCTTAAAAACCGCTTCATTAAAAACCACCTTATTTGAAAAGCAAACTGTGTTAATTAAATAAAAAACGATCCTTATCAAATAAAAAATTTCAAACTTCTAATTAAGAATAATAAGATCATATATATATCCCACAAGAATTAATGACTTGAGTTGTATGTAATCTAAATTTAGGAATGGAATTTCACATTGACTTGATAGTTGACCATCCTCTTTTTTGCTTTTGCAAGTGGAAGGTAGGCCTTATAATAATAATAATGAAAATGACAGGCTAATTTTTCTCTATCTTAAACATGTAAGTAAATAGGATATTGTAGTACAAAAGTGAGACGATTCTATATATCTTTACACGTGAATATTAGTTTTGGAGGAAATTAAAAAATTATTAAGAATATTTAAATTTTTAATATATATTTTAAAATTATATACATAATATTATTTACTATATGCATAATATAAGTTTTCGATAAAAAATGTTTTACTGATCACTCTTGAGTCAATAATAGCTATGCCACTGCCTATAAGCCGATCCTAAACTTTAATTTGACGGAGTCTACCTTATGATATTCTTACTATTAAAAATTATGAGTTAGTAAATATTTGTTAATAATATTCATGTATATATAGTTAAGTTTCGTGTTAAAAGTATCGACTTTAGTTGAATCTAGACAATCAGGACTTTGTCCACCTTCCGATCAATGGCTGAGCTATATTGACTTTATTTTTGGATATTGAGTGTGAGTAAAGTGATTCTTGTGTTATAAAATAAAGAAAAACAACTTTGTTACCTCCTTTTCTTCTGTTACAAAATAAAAATTACCTCGTTAAGCAACATTCCATAATTGAGTGATTATATAAGCAATCAACTTGCAATATATCTCCTTGTAAGAATTTCGAATTTCATAATTATTTTTGCCATGGTGGGGTTGGGGTTGGTACATAATAGGGAAAAAAGATCTGGTATATCTCATTCAGAGTTTGACTAGACACTAGATTTGTCACATATTGAATTGTCAAGTGGAACACTATTATGTGTCTCTTTTACGTGTAATAACTAGATAATTATCAATATGAGTTGTGGTGGGATGGTTGAGGTTCCCTCAACTTTAATTAGAGGTTTCAGGTTCGGGTCTTGAGTATAGAGAAAATCCTGTTAGAACCGATGTCATCATAACAAGCCTTGCAACGCGCGATCCGAATAGATTAGTCGGGAATTCAATATAAATATCAAACATCAGGTCAGAGAACAAAAGAACTATATAATTGTATTAGATATTATACTTCTTTTCTTTTTTCATTCTTTCTTCACTTTCACAAAAAATCAATGATTCATTTTATTTAGGAAAATTCCATACCTCACTTTCCTAATTTGTTGGGTGGATATAACTAGATAAGGAAAACCTACTTTGGAGTTTTCATTATCAATCATTTTCCTTTTCCACTATAAAAATGCTATTGAGTGATGTATAAAGAGTTTATATTGACCAACATATAATAGCATGTTTGAAGTTATGTGGTAGAGCTATATCAAGTTGCATGCACTTTCAACCACAAAAACATAAGGTAGCAGTGTAGTGATAAGTACTGTTTCGGATTTAAATTTTAAAAATAAAGTTAAATTTTCTGGCTGAGTTTGAATTAGTCGGTTCTCAAATTAAATATTGAATGCTGGATGAACAAAGCAAAAAGAAAAGAGCACTCATCACGATCAAGGGCAGAACTAAAAGGTAAGGAAGGCAGTTCATTGAATTCGCCCGGACGGAAATCACAATGTGTATGTAGGGTAAAAGCAATACTCCCTCCGTTTCAACTTATGTGTGGTTTGAAAAACGAAGATCAAAACATGATTTTCAATGTGAATTCGAATATAGGTTCTTCATATTTTTAAAATAAATTTTGTACATTTGCAAACTACATTTAACTGGAGACATAAGTTAAGTGTTATCTAATTCTCAAGATAAATATTTGCCCTTAATATATTTTTTAAAAAATAGATATTAATGCCTAATTAAGTTGAAACGTTTGGAACATATATATATAATTGTTGAAAAAGTAGATAAAAGAGGTCAATTATTGCCGAGGAAATGTTATCCATCAAGGAAGAGTAAATCGCATTTAAAGAATGCGATTTGTAAATCACGCATGAAGGTTAAAAATATTCTTAAACTATGCAAAATTAATTTTTTAAAATTATTTTTAAACACATTCTTTAAAATATTATTTTTAAAATACTGTTTCTTATTTTTAATGATAAGAATTAATTCTTTAATATATATATATATATATATATATATATATATATATATATATATATAATAGTAATATCATCATTTATTTTTATTTAGATAACAATAAAATTCTTTTAATTAATTTGTGGATTCACTTTGAAATGGAGGGGAACCTTACTACATCATCAACTTTGATGTAGTAAAAAATAAATTTTTAAAAATATTTTTTAGAAAATAAAAATATGAAAATGGTATTTATTATAAAAATTTATATTACAGTTCATTTCCAATATGCATGAGAGAGAGAATTTATAGGAGTCTAGCCCTTTTTTTCATGTTTTTGTTGCTTTTACTACACTTTAACATAGCTAATGATTTAAAATATTTAAAAATTTTGAGAAAATCATAGTAAAGAACAAATTGCTCGACTCCCTATTTAATATCTTCATGTAAAATTGAAAGGAGGATTCTTTGTTTTTTTGTATGTGTGTGAATATATATATATATAAATTGTTATATCATATTAGAATTTGTTAGGTGAAGTCTAGTCCCTTTTACTAGTACTCCTCCTTTTTGATATCTTTTATTATTAGTAGCAAAAAATATCGCCAGACGCACTATTCAGTGGTATAAATTGAATTCTTTTTTGTTAAATCATCTTTAACATAATTTAGAAGAAAAAAAAAAGCTTCTAGATATGGCATTTTCACATTTTTTGAATTTCCTATTAGAATTTCTAGCTTCGTCACTATCTAGCGCAATTACTTGTCAGTCAATCCGCAGTAGCGAAGTCAGGAATTCAACTGAGGGAATTCAAAAAAATAAATTATCATGCCAAAAAATTTCAACAATTTATATATATATAATGTAATTTTAAAACGAAGGAGATTCAGTTGATTCACCTAACACAACTTTGCCATTAGTTCCACCTTAGTACGTGTGTCATGATCCCCTTGAGGTCCCCTCCAACGTAGCCCATTGCGCATGCTATCGTGAGGCTAACTCTAATTGATCACCAACTCACTTTGTTTCAACTTTTGTTGAAACTATAAAAATTGGGACCTACAATAATGTCACAATTTTGAGGTAAAAATTGTATGGTCTAGTCATATTTTGAATCGATTTTTGAAAAATGATCAGTATTTAAAAATTTGTTGAAATAATATCATAAATAATTTGAAAATTTACGATAGTGTCATGATTTTGTGAAATTAATGATACTGTCATGAATAGTGAACATAAAAAAAAAATGATGAAACTCCATAATGTCTTGGATTTCATTCGAGATATTATGATAGAGTCTTACATCTTTTAGTTCGAAATTTATGAGTGTCGGAAATTTCAAGATGGATTATTTTTTAATGACTTTGTGGCTATTTTTGAATATTACCCAGTTTTGTCACCGATGTCACCTTTGCATCACCATGACCCAAATCTTACCATAGAAGAGAAGACATAACAATTAAACGTTTATATAAATCACAAGAAAAGTTAGTGTTACGATTCAATTATGAGTAGAAGACCATGATTCATCGGATTGTAAGCACATAGTGGCTAATAGAGGTGCATAGATTTTGATGGATTTAATGAGCTCGACCATGGTCATTACTTTCTTTTCCAACGATATACTTATGTGAAAAATAAATTAAACGATACATATATAATAAGAGAATTCATTAATTTTAAATCTTAAATCCGCTCACATATGACATGCATTACTACTTTTTTTTCTCCCAAACTCTATTAATCATCATTACAAAATAATAATGGTCGAACTGATGTTCTGTAATGACTGATATAAAATCCTGGATCAGCCTCTGCCACGACGACATCACAATATGGTGTTCAATCATTTTCCCTTGAAGTGCCAATGGTGCCATGTACTACTTGATGACTCTCTTCTCTAAATTTCTTGTATATATCACTTGCATAAAATTTTCTTGTTCTCAACACCAAGATCAATGAAACAATGGCTCCTACAAATGTAACACTAGTAATTATTAAAAAAGCTTGTTTATAACATTGCACCCCAACACAATTCAAATCTTCTCCAAATTTTCTAGTGAAAATTCCTTTATGTGCTAATTGTTTCAATGCTTCTTTATCATATAAATGACCAGTAACTCTCACATTGAGTATATATCCACCTATAGGACTAGCCACAGAACCAAAATTGTACAATGTGGCATAGTACTTTAGTCCAAATAACTCCGAAATTATCGATAGAATCAATGGCCATTGAGCTCCGAAACAGAACCCCATGAGAACAGACGACACGTAGAGTGAATTCCGAACACCAAATGCAATGAGAAGATGTCCAATGCACGAGAGAAGGAGCACGAGTGTGAGCATCAAGGGGCGCGGGAAATTGTACTTGTTTAACAAGATTTCCGAGGCAAATCCTGAGGATACTCTTCCGAGGTAATTCCATATGCTCACTAATGAAACGAATGTACTGATGCTTGAGTCAGGATAGCCTAAGGCCTTCCCAATTTGACCTAAGTTATCGATCGATGTTAATGTCCCTCCAACCCCAAATGTTGTAGCTACAAATAGAATCAGCATATCAATATTGAAGAGTGCTTGCAAGATTGTGTGATCTTCACCTCTCTCTGGTGGATTAAACGCACTTTTAAAGCACGAACTCCAATTTGTTATCGATGAATGAGGTTTTTCCACTTGAATCGACACGTTTAATTGTGAAATGTCACTAGGGACTAGTCCTATTTGCCTCTTCCAAATGTTAAATTCTTCTCTAATGACTAAAATCAGTGGGGACAAAATCAGAACTATAACAACAACACCACTTAAAACATACTCAGCCCTGTTAAAATCGAACCTTTTTTGTATGATGATCATAATCAAGAGAAAAATAGCAAGTCCAAGTGAAACAAAGAGGAGATTATACAACATTTTGACATCATTTTCATGTTGAATTACCTTCATAACCTGAATCGATGGGAGGAATATACACGATACAAGGACAGGTAACCAAGCAACCAGCAAGATCATAGACTCGCCCTCTTTGTCACCATAAAAAGCAAGGTACAATTGTGTCATGACCGCGCCACTTAGGCCAACCGCGCCTTTTAATAAACCTAGCACGATGCCCCGGTTAGCAGGGAAGTTCTTGACACAAGTGACAGTTCCTCCAGTATTTGCAAATGACTGAGAATTTGCACCAATGCAAATGTACAAACACATTTGCCAGACATGGGGTTTCGAAATTCGACCAGTTACAGATAGCCATGTCATGAAATAGCCAAAAAAATTCAAGATTGCACCAATAGCCAGAATTGCCCAAGGTGGTACAATTTCCATGATTAGACCAGAAATTATGGCTAAATTGCCACCCAAATCCTTGAAGAAACTAATCAAATTTAGTGTTGTTTGATCATAGCCTAATGAGGATTTTATATCCCCTGAATAAAGGCCAAATATGAAAGTTGCACCAGACATAAATAATATCATTAAAGAAGAAAATGCCATGAACCATCTACTACTAACTAAATGAAGACTAAAATTTGCTATTGACATTGCTTTTGCAAATACTAATTTTTGTGTGACAAATTATATGGAGTTTGGACTGACATAAGTAACATATGATGAGGGGTGTTATTTTTTCAATTTAAAAACAATACCCTCTCTGTCTAATTTATATGATATATTTTTCTTTTTAGTCAGTTTCAAAAAGAATGGCACTATCTACATTTTACCCTTGTCGGGTTCCACTTATTTGATAAAAAGTTTACAAACGTGTACTCTTTTAATTGAGACGGAGGGACTATAAAATTTTCGTGTCCAGTTAAACTGCATGACATAAATTGAGACGGAGGGACTACAAAATTTTCATCTTATATATTTGTTCTTGTAGCGGTTGGACGTTTGAGAATCTTATGCCGGCAGCTATATAATTTTGCTTGTTGACTTCTTTGGCAAATAAACTATATAACTAGTTATAAGACGTGTCGGGTTCGAACCCTGAGAATATAGTTGATTTTAATAGGAGCGCTTTGTTTTTAAAATAGAAATTCTTCAAGCGAATTCAAAGTAGTCAGACTTCAAAATGAATATCAAACACTTTCAATAGAATTTTTTCTATTTTCAGGAATTACATAAAAAACCTCTGATTAAGGAGGGAGGGATCCCAATCATCCACCACAACTCATATTGATGACATAATGATTCATTCATTATCATATACACACTAGAGAGTCATTTTATTTTTTATGATACTCTTTACTATATTACTCCTTTTATTTCATTTTTTATTACACTTTTTTTTTATTAATTCATTAAAAAAAAGAATTTATATTTGAGAACAATTTAATTTTAAACATCCAATTTTGTTACAAAATGACGCGTTTTTTATAGTGCCCAATAATGTCATGCATGTTTTAGGTACATGTTTTAAAATATTTCTTTCTTTCTAGAACGTCATGTCCAGTAAAACATCGCGATATAAATTGAAATGAATAAAGTGTATATATATATATATATATACAGTAGTTTTGGTCACAACCCCTTTGTTTTGCTTTTTTGGAACTTATTGAAATAAAGTGGAAGAGTTGCAATTCTACCACTTTTTTGTAATCTATTTTGTTTTCTTCCTGTTGACTCTTTTACCAACCATTAGAGATTAAAAAATAATAACAAATATTGCAATTAGGGCAAAAAGATTCAATCACATAATACAAAAAATTAAGGTTGATTTTTAAAGTCTAATAATTTGATTCCATGTGTTTGACCAACATCCAAAAGTTGTCAAAGAGTTGAAGTTGTTTAAAAATTATAGAAGTACACATAATGATTTTTTTATTTTTCAGGGGTGTTTGATATTTATATTGAGGTCCGATTAAATGGGGGTTCGTGGTGAAAAGTCTCACATTAGGAGATAAAGCTCTTTCTAACTTCATATTCAGGACTCAAACTTGAAATCTCTAATTAAAAATAAAAAAAATACTTACCACTCTATCACAATCTTTATCGATCATAATCTATATTGAATATAGATTTCAATAAAGTTATATTTTATCGGTGCACATATAGGTTTTTTTTTTCATGCGAAAGCGGATTCTTTGTAACTATGACTTAAATTATCGATCGTAGGAATAATTATCATGAAACAAACTAATCTCTTAATTTCCACAACATAAATATCCTTTAAAAGATACGAAATTCTCTTTATAAACCCTAATCGTCATGTCTTGGCGGAAAGCATCAAGTTTCCCGGCCCGACAATAACTATATGGTGAATTTGTATCTTAAATTGGTTTATGAGGTGAATCAATTTATAAGCTAACGGACTAATTAGCACGTCTTATGAGTGAACCCGAACCAATAACAATTTTCTAATAGAGTTATATATATATACTAGTGTGTACATGTCAATAATGTCTCCTTTCTATTTTCTTTTCATAGCAATCAATTGTGTAGACTCTTTTCTTGTCTTCATTTACTTCATAGAAAGCTCTTCATTTGTCTAATTCCATTTCTTTGATGAATTTCCAATATAATTGTTAAACTTTTTTCAAACATTACAACAACAACCCAGCGTAATCCCACAAAGTGGGGTATGGGGAGGGTAGAATGTACACAGATCTTACCTCCACCTCAGAGGTAGAGAGGCTGTTTCCGGTAGATTCTCGACCTTACCTCAACATTGGCACTAGAAAAAAAAAATCAACTTTTTCTTATATATTAGAAATATAATCTGTCCAAGTTAGACACTACAATATAATGGCCTGCTTTGATTTTATCCTTGTCCATTTCCCATCAATTTATCTATATATTAAATTATGGCTACATTTTCAAATAGTATAAATTCATGCAAATTATTTTCAAAAAAGAAAAAAGAGGAAGAGAGAGTGAATTATATAATTTTCAATATGGAGGATCCCAAAAAGTTAGAAGAAGGATTTGGTAATCAAAATAAAAATACTAGTCAAGAAAATATTGATATTAATAGAGTTGATAATAATCAAGATTTGGCTAGCCATGAAAATCATGAGCAAAAAAAATTGGGCCAGCCATTGCAAAAGGAGGAAGAAGAACAATCTTCTATTAAGAAGAAGAGTAAAAGGGTTGCGACATTGGATGCATTTAGAGGCCTCACTATAGTGGTAAGGGATTTAACTTATATATACTGACAAAGCGTAAAATTACTTTTATTTTATTCGTGCATTTTAGCGTGTTATAACACGTAACTTCTTTTTATTTTCTAGATTACTTGTCACGCTCTACCTTTTTTTGTGAATAGTTACATATTTCTATTTTGAGTTTAACTTATAATATACCCCAACCCGCTCTTTCTTATAATTTATAATTAAAAATCTAAACTATAAAAGAGAATGAGTCAAAACCAGTCTCCACAAAATCTTGGTGATCTTCTCTATCTAACGAATGGAGATTCCACTTTAAAATTGCTCGCTCCTGCATCCACCCCCAAGTACTATATACGCTTCAGCAGGAATCACCTAAGAATATATTAGAAACCTCCGGAAAAATATTGCACGTCACTTAGCAGATAAAATACATTACATGAATATTCATCGACAATGTAAAGAAGTCTTTTTTACATTATCATGTCGTTTTTAGTTATAATAATTGTAGCAGATGACGTGTCTTGTTTTCATTATTTATGAAGGGGTTAGTCGTAGATATCTTTGGAATCGGGTGAGCTGATAGTGTAAAAAATCCTCTACACCACTGATATCTTTCATCGTTTCGTTATAACACTAACTTCCCTTGTGGCCAATTATTTTTTATAGTTGATGATATTGGTAGATGATGCTGGAGGAGCATATGCAAGTATAGATCATTCACCATGGAATGGTTGCACATTGGCTGATTTTGTAATGCCTTTTTTTCTCTTCATTGTTGGGGTTGCAATTGCTCTTGCCTTAAAGGTAAATTAAACATATCTCTTTATTACTATTTTTTAAATTAAAAAAATTACATAAAGTAGAATTCACAATAGCCACTTTTAAGCTTCTGTAATTAAAAAAATAGTCTATTTCAAACTTCACCGATGAAACTCCAGAATAATGTGACTTTTTCTTTTTTACTGGTTGAATTTGAAACTTAAGGATAGTGTCTATTTTTCAAAAGGCATCGCCAAAAAGTGGCCAAACATATTGGCAAGTTACAATTTGGTAGTGAATTAACTTGGGCCCTAATTGGAGTCACTCAATAGAAACTTGGGCTATTTTAGGCCCATTTTCATTTTTGGGCTAACCATTGTCCAACACTCCCAACTCTATGGACACTTTCTAAGGAAGAATCTTGGCCCAAATTTCTTTTGTAGTGTTAGAACAACTTGAGCCCTTGGAGTCACTCAATAGAAACATGGGCTATTTCTTAGGCCCATTTCTTTTTTTGGGCTAACCACTGAGCAGGCTCTATTCTTTTTCTTAGTTGGATCTTGGTTCAACTTCAAATATTGTAAAGTGTAGTTTTAGAGCAAATTTATGAATTTCTTATTTAATTGGGCTACTTTTGACAGAGAGTTCCCAAGGTTAGTGCTGCAATTAGAAAAGTAACACTAAGGACATTGAAGCTTCTCTTTTGGGGAATTATTCTACAAGGTATGAACTATTAACTTTTGCAACCTCTTTTTTATCAAACAAATTTACTACTGTATTTCCTTTTCTTACTGGTTTTTGTTATGCTTTACTTAAATCGAGTGTCGGTAGGAAATAACCTCTCTAGCTTCCCCAGGTAGGGCTAAGGTCTGCCATGCCAGGGGATATCCCCTACCTGGTCCCTTCTTAGTCGAGCTCGTCACACTGAACTTACCTAATGCGGTTCACATCTCCTCTGTATGTGGTTTGCAAGCTATTGTATAGGAGTAGGTTTACCCCGTGCACAGCCGAAGTGTAGTAGCTGCGGTTTCCTTAGGATTTCCCAAAAAAAAAAAAAGAAGGAAACACTTTAACTTTCCATACATTGACAGTGTAAAATAAGACAGGTTACTTGATATAACAGATTACATTACGTTGATAGTGTAACATCCATTAAATATAAGTTATGTCTAAACTGAAAGTATTCAATTTTTTTGCAAGATAAATAAGAATGAGTATGCATTAATGCAGGAGGATACTCCCATGCACCATATGATCTATCTTATGGAGTGGACATGAAATTAATCAGATGGTGTGGTATTCTACAGGTGATCTCAACCTCTTTTCATTTTTTCACTCAAAAAAAATCTTGAGCTAGATCACGAAGTGCATCGTTACCTATGTTGTTTGGACTATTCAAAAATATCGTCAGAGTGTGTGTCGGATCTTCCAAAAGTTATGCATTTTTAGAGGATGTGACATGGTAATTACAACGACATTTTTGGAAGATCCGAGCAACATTGCTTGGTGCTATTTTTCAATAGGTATCTAATATGTCAGAGTCAAAATGGTGCCAAATTTAAAGTGTTGTTGATCAATTTGGCCTTTGAGCTAGGCCAAATGCATTGACATCCACCTAATCGACACTATTTTTCTATAGGCATTCAATATGTCAGAACCCCCATGATGAGGTGTCCAAATGAAAAATGGTGCCAATTAAGGGTTTGTTGATCAATTTGGCCTTTCAGCTAGGCCAAATGTATAGATAGCACCCTACTCGACTCTATTTTTCAATAAGTATTCAATATATCAGACCCCACGATAAGGTGTCTAAATGAAAATTGGTGTCAAATTTAGGGGGCCGTCCGTGATCTATGTCTTCTTTTAATCTAATAGCACATTTCTTTTTGTTATATGCAAATTTTACAGAGAATAGCCTTGGTGTACTTGATAGTGGCTCTAATAGAGATCTTAACTACCAAGCTGAGACCAACAACTTTAACCCCTGGTCATTTCTCAATTTTCACTGCCTATAAATGGCAATGGTAAGCAAGCACAATTTAATCCTCTTAGCTATAAACCATTACATTCATCATGTTGTTAGTTAATTTCATTCTTGGAAATGTTTATGTTTTTAATTAGGAACTAATTAAGATAAGCATCACATTGTTTTGTACGACAACACGCCCAGTACTGTAATCTCATAAGTGGGATCTGGGGAAGGGTAGGATGTGCGCAGACGTTACCCCTACCTTTTGTGGGGTAGAGGGGTTGTTTAGATCCAAAGGCATAGTGTTGTTTTGTGCATTTCGTATAAATTGAGAGACTTATATATAACTTGATCCTTTACTCATTTCATGCCGGGAATATTGCATGAAATTGTTCCATAGCCCTTCTTCCTATTTCTTTCTCAATAATATTTGACCATAAAAAAAAAGTGAAACTTTTTCATTTCATAGATCTTGTTTAATTGTGTGACCATCTGATCATCTAAAAGCTTAAGTCGTTAGAGACAGTATACTTTTATTTACTTAGTTATATCTCTCAACACACTCCTCACGTGCATGCCTGATTCTTTTTTCATGGTTTCAAACACGTAGCTTTTCTTAATAGGTGACAATGAGATTGCAAATTTAACAAAAATTGGATCTTGTTATCGTTATTTGCAGGCTTGGAGGATTAGTTGCATTCGTTGTTTACATGACAACAATATATGGTCTTTATGTTCCTGACTGGAACTTTCTGGTGCGCAATGAAGATAGAACAGAAAGATACACTGTATGCATCATTAAAACACTATATGAGTCATTCATTAGAATAGTACTGTAGATGCGTATTCAGGATTTGAACTTTATGAGTCCAGCTGAATCTATAGCTAATACTGTACTTCCGCCCCTACTTAATTCATTGTTAGGTGAAATTTTCAGGTAAAATGTGGGATGAGGGGGCATTTAGGACCTGCCTGCAATGCAGTAGGTTACGTAGATCGCCAAGTCTGGGGTATCAATCATCTCTATAATCAACCTGTTTGGGCGCGTTCCAAGGTCTGTGACATATCAAAGTTAATTAAGATTATTGTTTTGACTGCTTTGCACGATTTTTCTTGAGCTAAGGATCTATGGGAAACAGCCTCTCTACCTCTGAAGTAGAGGTAAGGTCTGCGTACAATTTACCCTCCTCAGACCCCACTTTGTGGGATTATACTGGGTATGTTGTTGTTGTTGAATCTTAATTTGAAATTGCTAAACTATGGTGATAATATATTTAGGCATGCACATTGAGTTATCCAGCAGCGGGCCCATTTCGTGACGATGCTCCCAGCTGGTGTCGCGCTCCATTTGAACCTGAAGGTTTGCTGAGGTCTGTATATATGTATATATATGTGTGTGTGTGTGTGTGTGTTTGGATTCTATGCACCAAAAATGTAAAAGATATTTACACAATCAGGCCAGAAGCTACTCGGAAAAAAAATGAACTTAAAGAGTTCATCTTGATTCAGCTAAAAGCACATTTTCTGTTTCCTCTTTTTTGTTTAGTTCAATTTCAGCTATCATGTCTGGAACCATCGGCATACATTATGGACATGTCTTGATTCATTTCAAGGTAACGTCGACGCGTTTTAAGAATTCATTCGATCAAGAGTTTAACTTTTATACACTGGCAGCGTAAAAGAATTTTGATACTATCAGTTGCTAGCTGCAACAGGTTAAAGTACACTTATTAATGTGAAAGTTCGTTGCACTGTCAGTGTATATAAGTTAAATCCTTCGATCTAGCATGTGACAACAATTGAGTAAAGATGATGGAAATTGCACCAATTTTGTTTCAGGGTCATTGTGAGAGGCTAAAACAATGGATCTCAATGGGATTTGGTCTACTCATCATAGCTTTTATTCTTCATTTCACAGACGGTAAATTTGTAGTTCCTATCCATCCCATCACAACCGATGAAAATGAAATTTTTCCTCTGTCAAAAAGTTATTTAGACATTTACTCTGTTTTGTGTTCTATTTTTTCCTGCAGCAATTCCTCTAAACAAGCAATTATACAGTTTTAGCTATGTTTGTTTCACTGCTGGTGCAGCTGGAATTGTATTTTCCGGATTCTATATACTGGTATACAAATTGCTGCAACTTTGAAAACTTAAAGGCCCTATGTTGCTCAGACTCTTCAAAAATGTCGACGGGTGCATGTCTAAAAGTTCTGTGTTTGAGGATCAGACACAGAAGCGACAACATTTTTGAAGAGCCAAGCAACATAGCTTGAAGCTAAGATCTCGATTTCAATAATCAAATTCTAAAATATTTTTACAGATTGATGTTCTTGGGCTGAGACTGCCATTCTTGTGGCTGGAATGGATTGGAATGAATGCAATGCTGATATTTGTATTAGGAGCACAAGGCATCTTTGCTGGATTCATAAATGGATGGTTTTACAAGAATGAAGACAACAACCTTGTAAGTACCATATTCCCCTTATACCACAACCTTGTTGAATCAAATCAATCCGGTGTAATCAATCTCACAAGTGGGGTCTGGGGAGGATAAGATGTACGCAGACTTTACCCTTATCTTTGTGGGATACCAAGAAAGTAGTGTCTAGCCAGTAGCGTACGCAGAATTATGCGTTCAGCTTGTTATCATAACTCAAGCTGAGAACTGAGAACTCAAGTAGTTTCCGCGAATATTAATGTCTTATTTTTCTTTGTCCTTTTTTTTTTCCAGGTAAATTGGATTCAACATCATGTATTCTTTGATGTGTGGAAATCACAAAGAGTGGGAACTCTACTGTATGTGATATTTGCTGAGATTACATTTTGGGCAGTGCTTGCTGGGATTTTGCATAGACTTGGTATCTATTGGAAACTATAAAGAATCACAACATAAGAGACTCGTTTCTCAAGTTCAAGTACCGCTTGCTACTTTTCATTTTGATGGGAGTAGGTGCTTGTAACTCGCTCGCTGTCTACTAAATGATCAAAAGAAAGAGGCAAAAGAAGCGTGTTGTAGTTTCATAGTACTGTAAAGCAATGGCGGAGGCTTGATTTTGTCATCCGAAGAGGTTCATCATTTTACTATATATAAACCGGAAAAAAAATGACTTATATATATAGTGTGATTATCTAGCAAGGAACACCTTCCTCCCCTGTTGTAAAGTGTAATCAAAACCACACTTCATTATCTCATCTCTTGTTCTTTTATAATATACCATGTCACTTCTTTCTTATTTTACTCCATCTTATAGCTATTTTAGTTTGTGTCAACTTTAGTTGTTTTTCTGGTCTCAACACAACTATAACCTATATATACTGACAGCGTAACGAGCTTTTATACTATGGATAATCAAACGGAACCCTAATTAGATTGTACGGTTTCAAAAACGGCAGTTCGGTGCATGAAGCATACCTTTATTTACGCAACATATTCAGGGAATAGCCGCAATCAAGAGGTATAATGTAAGCAGCCTACTCTGACGCGAGCATTCTCGTGTCTGGTACTGCATGGTTACACTCTGCAAGAACCCCGACTCATTCTCTTTGAAACTCATCCTCTTCGTCATCAAGGATCCGCTTGCCCTGAAGTAACCTGGACCAATAGAGAAATTTCAATTTATTGGGCCTTCCAATGCAATCAAATAGAAAGCCCCAATGTGAATAGATATTTTTAAAATATGCTTTAACATCAAACCATAATTCATTAATAAATAAATAAATAAATAAATAAATAAATAAATAAATAAATAATAATAATAATTATTATTATTATTATCATTATTATTATTATTATTATTGTGTGAAATGA
This sequence comes from Datura wrightii, assembly GCA_035772735.1. Taxonomy (NCBI): domain Eukaryota; kingdom Viridiplantae; phylum Streptophyta; class Magnoliopsida; order Solanales; family Solanaceae; genus Datura; species Datura wrightii. The sequence continues at coordinate 198,318,388 of JASDFA010000018.1, read as the reverse complement.
CAGATGGGCAGTCACCTTCAGTAATAAAGTGATATAAAAATGTTTCCTAAAGTTGGTTTTGTTTTGGGGCCTTTTCCAAAATTGGAGGAATCCCAACATATTTATTAATATATCTTAGATACATATTTAGAGAATTAATCAAAATTAAAATGAATTTTTGAATAAATTATCTTTATTATGAATATATGTTTTTTATAGTCCACCTTAAATATATCTTTTTTATATTATATTTTATCCTCATGGCTCTAGACAATCAAAAAGAAAAATAGTAGCTCTAAAATATTGGCCCTATTAACTTGTTTTGAATTTACCATTAAGGTAAGGTCTGGAACCCTAATAGCAGAATGAAATCAGTTTATCAAGCCAACTTTTATGTCAATACAAGTAGTTTAACTTAATTACTACCTCGTAAGAGATTTTGAGAAAACTCCTAGTGTTTTTGCCTCCGCCGAAACGACTCTTCTTACTTAACCCTATTAATTGCCTTAACTTGAAGAGATCGAGAAAAAATCTCCTAGTGATTTTGCCTCCATCGCGACGACTCTTTTTACTTAACCCTACTCACTGCCTACACTTTATATTAGTATAACAAACCCAATGTAATCCCACATGTGATGTCTAAAGAGGGCAAAATATACGCAGTTTTACCCCTACCTTTATGGTTAACCCTCGACAACCCTCCTCCTTGACTTGAGACCGGCAATGTGAACGGACTCACACCGGCAGAGTTTTTAACTTTACACCAGTAAACCTGGGGAAAAAAACTTACAAATGAACAATGCACTTGGAGCTAATACTTCTGCCTAAAAGGCAAGTTAAATACATAATCTTATGGTTTACCATATCCTGTACATACAACTTCTACAAGCACTAGAACTAAAAGAAGTCTAAACTTCTTGACATTTCTCACATGATTCTACAAGGTTAAGTCTTTGCAAAATCTTGAATTGAAACTTGACAGACCCTAGCTTTTTCACCTCTACATTAATACACTTATATACACTACTAGTAGAAGTATATTGCACAATGAGTCAAATGAACCTTTTTAGCAAATGAACACAAGAACTGTACATTCACTAGTTGTTACTCCCAACCCATCAACATCTTCCAAACAGCTTCCTGAATCTTCTTCCTCGGGGGTCCAGAACCGTTCCCTTCGTCCAGTAAAACACGATAAATTTCCCATTCTCGATCGTCAATCAGATATCTCCCTATTTCAGCCTGAAAATGCGATAAGCATTAAGTTAAGACTACTATATTTAGAACCAAAGACACATGAGCCACATAGCATTGACACAAGCAGCATATTTTCCTCTTATCTAATTTTTTGGTTTGATTTGGTTTTCCTTTCGTTTCGTTTTCATTCCAACTAAGTTTCCTGCCACAGTGGCCAAAAGAAGTAATGACACTCAGTTACTGTAAGAAAGGTGCGTAACAAATTTATTTCCAACAATATCGCTCATCCAAGCTATGTTTATGTTGCTTGGACTCTCGAAAATACCAAGTGTGGCTCTACGGGTTTTGGACCTTGCTGCCGAAAAAAGCTTTGTATTTAAGTGGAAAAGGGTAGAGGGACGGGCCGATTATCTACCGAGTTTCAAATTGTGTGCCACTGGCCCTTGGGAATTTATCGGTTATCAAAAAAGAAAAAATTATGTCTTCTATCAACATCTATTACACTTTTACTCTGGCAAACCAGCTTTTAGCCTAGCGCACGATTATCTCTAAGGCAGAGGGTAATAGTAAACCACATGATGACTTACCGAAAAGATACCGATATTGAGCATCTTGAGAGCCAGTGTAATGTCATAAAAGACAATTGGTCGACCCTTGCCGGATAACTCTACGGGGTTTGCCACCAGTAATTCTGCATCAGGACCTCGGTTCGTCAATGCCACCCTGACAGGGCGACATAGTTCCATTTGAAGACGTGAGCACAAAGCATTCAGCTTGCTAGGGTCAACTATTTTCCTTCCATCAGCTTGCATTATGAACAAGTCGAGCTCACATTTTGTTTTAGTTTTTGCCGTGAATCGCCCATATGATATCTGATACAACAATGAAGTATTTGATGAGAAACAGTTTTATTTAGTTCATTACCACTGTGGTTGCATGACGAGCAAACACATCAGAAAGAACCAAAGTTTTTATTAGAGCGCATACAATGCGCTTCTGCAGCAAATTATGATGTTTGGTAACATCATAAAGGTGAATATAAACCAAAATTGCTGATCAATATTCTGTTTGATAAAGAAACAAACTGACAACAATCAGACGATGCTCTAAATTGCATAAACCAAAATATGTTTGATCACAAATGTATATGGATTGGTTGTTGAGAGATTTTATTTGCCTTGTGCAGATAACCACAAGACTTTTTATTGAAAGATATTTTAGAGATATAGAATTATGTACCTGAATATTGTAATCTTTCAGTGTCCTCATTACGTCATATAGAAGACCTTTGTGATCTTGGCAAACAATCTGGATGAGAGTATGACCAGGGCTCATCAAATTATCGACTGTGATAGACGCTTGATTGCAGGCAAGAGATGTACTCAGGTGCTCATGATGTATTTCGAAGCTAAACATGTCTTCGGCAATTTCTTGAGGAAGGAACGATGGTCCTTGAGAGCACCCGCTGATTTCAGAGCCAACCATTTCTATGTCACAACTAATCATGGTGTCGCCCAGAACGGATTTCAACTGGTAATGTGTGTCTTCTTGTCTCTTCTTTGTATGTAGAAGTTCTCTGATAAAACAGTTTCTTTCTTGAATTAGGACTCTATCACATAAATGCTAACCAAAATATCCACAAAAACTTAACAAGTAACATATATGTTTGTTTATTACAGAATCGATCCGCAATCAGCTTGTACGTTGATGTGTTTTCATAAAAAAACGCAGTCAACATTTACAGGATAAGCTGCTACAAGATATGCCAACAATCACAAGAAGCGAGTGGAAGTTTGTAGAGACCACATTGGCATCAGCTAATAAAGCATATTGATTTTGATAGCTCAAATTACTAAGCAGACATACTTCAGAAAGGAGAGAGGGTTAGAGAGGGAGCAGCAGAAAAGGATTTACACATAAGAAACTATGAATGACGGGCAGCAACTTTAAGAGACCAAAAAAAATTCCGAACCTTGTGTCGGTGATGAAGAACAGGTCCATCACTTTTCCATCTGGAGTAGTGGATACCTTCACCTTCTTTATTGTAAGCTCGAGCTCGGAAAGTACCGCAGTCACATCTGCCATAATTTTAAAATAGTAAACTACAGGTATACCCAGATAACCTTTTGGGACAAGGTATTTGCCCAGCCGGTAGCCACCAACGACAAAGAACCAGAGGCATAAATTGCTCCAGTAAGTAAACTAAAAGCTAAAAAAGAAATTTAAAGCATTGAAAGTTGAATAATTCGAATTTCTTGAGACTATAGAGCTGAAAACACAATGGTAAAAGAGAAGAAACATTCTGCACACTTGAGACACAAGGACTTCCAAACGAGACAAAATATTTATACTTTAAGATACACAAATCAATCCTGAAAAAATATTAGTTGTTAATTAAGTACAAATCAATTGAAAAGGTAACACATTTACAGGATTAAGATTAAATGAGAAAAGGCACTATACAGCAAGTTTACAAAACAAGCTTCAAAGTAGTTACCATGCAAAAGGCCCCTTCGATCGTAGCAACAGAACGTCAAGAGGAATACATCAGGAGGCCTTGGTGACTGTAACTCAGCACGATAATATGATATGCCGGAGGCAGAAGAACAAGACGGACAAGCTCCCATAAGTCTCTTCTTTAACAGATTCCACCTTGTGTCTGGTCTTCCCACCACCCAAAACACTATGTAGCACCATAGCCCGTCGGTAGATACATCTTTAACAAAAGAATCAAAGTGTAAGATGGCAAATTACAAAAATCTCCAGCATATATAAATTATCACAGTATTTAGTCAGACACAACAGTTGTATTTTCAACCAAACTGTCTGAATTATCTTCAAACACATTCTATAGAGTACTACAGTCCTTGAAACAGATTCAAAATTGATATTCAAAAACACAAATTCCAGACACACACAGAAGCTAAACTTCATGCCACTGGAAAAAATAAACACATATCCGAAAAGTAACCAGTAGGTTCAGTTCTTCTTTGCAACAAAGTATCCATAGCATCCCATTCACAAATTCAGTAAGGGTAAGAAGTACTCCACTGTGAAAAATGAAAAAGTATTCCACCAATCCTCAAAAACGGAAGACTCTCAACCAAATTTCAGAAATTCAACACTAGTGATTGATTGGAAGGGGAGCCTTAGAGCAACGATAAAATTGCTTCCTTGTGACCTATATTGATTCGTGGAAGCAGCCACTAATGTTTGCATTAGGTTAGGCTGCCTACATCACACCCCTAAGGTTATGGCCCTTCCCGACCCTTCTAAAGCGGGATGCTTTGGGCTGCCCTTTATTTTTCCAACACTAGTGATTGATTATATCAAGAAAAATTCAATCTTTTCACTCTCTGCCACACACACAAAAAAAAAAAAAAGAAAATGAAAGCTTCACAATACAATGGAGAGAGCTGAGAGCATACTAACTCAGACAACAGAGAGACCAAAGAAGAGAAAGTATTCCACTAATCCTCAAAACCAGCAGGATTCTCAACCAAATTTGAGAAATTCAACACTAGTGATTGATTATATCAAGAAAGATTCAACCTTTTCACTCTGTTTCACACACACCACTGATTATATCAAGAAAGATTCAATCTTTTCACTATCTGCCACACACACACCCCACTGATTATATCAAGAGAGATTGAATCTTTTCGCTCTCTGCCACAGACACATACACACACAACTGATCATATCAAGAAAGATTCAATTTTTCACGCCACATACACACACACAAAAAAAGAACTGATTATATCAAGAAAATTTAATCTTTTCACTCTCTGACACACACACAATGAAAGCTTCACCATAATTATACTTTGCAAGAATACAAAAGAGAGAGATAAGAGCATACCAACTCTAACAATAGTGAGACCAAAGAAGAGAATGATTCGACAAAGATCAGAACCTAAGCCAGTCTTATCAGGACAATTAACAGTCATCACACTTGGGTCACCTTCCCTTTCAGAGTGATTCAAAAGCACAACATCATCATACAAAATTCCCATCTCCTCCTCTCCTTGTTCCTCCAAATGGAGATGGAGGGGTTGCCTTTTTTCTCCTCCTTTACCAATTTTTTCAGTTTTCACCAACTAAAAAAGAAAAAAATAATAAAGATTCAATCTTTCATTAATGAATATACTGCAACCCCCTTTTTCTGCAAGAAAACAAAGGGGGGAAAAGGAGAATCTTCGTCCTTTATTTTGCCTCTCTTACTCCGCCTACACCTCTGCTTCCTTAGTTTTGTTCTCTACAGGGCAGAGATTTTTGTTTTTAATGTTAGGAACTTCTTGGTGGGTTTTTTGGTTTTATTATTTCTCCACTTTTATTTTATTTATTTATCATTTATCTTTTGAGAACTGGTAAGGAGGAGAGTAATTTTCACTGACCAAACATGTGGGGGTAGAAAGGGAAAAAAAAGATAAAACATGTGGGGGTGAAGAAAGGTACAAACAGAAAAGCTAGCTGGAATTTCTACGAAATAAAATTTCTTTTCCTTTGGAATTTTATTAAAAGTTAGAAGGTTAATAATGTCGTTATAATAATAATAATATACTCAGTATAATTTTATAAATAAATTTTTTTTAAAAAAATAAAGTATACGAGATCTTATTCTTATCTTTATACTAGAACTCTGCTCTATCACTATGAAGAAAGATTAACTCTAATCTACTTGCTAATTATTTATTCTAATCCTTCACGTCTATATCTTCCTATCAAGGGTCTGTCTAATTACCCTTCTCCAATTCTTCTTTGGCCCACCTCACTCTCTCCTGACTCATGTTATAGTTAAAAGCTCACACCTCCTTATCGGTGCTATTGAGCACCTTCTTTTCATATGTCGAATTGTCTCAGTCTCACTTTCTTCATCTTGTATGTCACGAGGATCACTCTCACCTTGTTCCTTATAACTTTATTTCTAATGATATCTCTCCGATCATTCTTTTTTAAAAAAAATCTTAATGTAAAATTTTTTGCGTGAATTTAAATTAATTTAATTTCAATATAAATATTGAAAGCACAATAAAAAGTCGAAAAACAACAAAAAAATTTCTAACATTTGAAATTTGCATTTATTTTATAATCAAAGTTAAAAGAAGACATTAGCATGTAAAACTCGATTTTTTTATAAGAAAATGTTGGTTTACCAAATACTATATATATATTGTCAAAATAAATGTCAGATTTGATTGGATTATTAAAGCAAAAAGTTAGAATTTAGATTTTAAAAAAATGAAATTTTTAGTATTTGTCCAAATCAATTTATAAAGACAGTGGACTATCTGATTTTTCTAAGATCATATTTGTTTACATTTAATTTTAAAAAAAAAAAGACAATTCAATTGTATGCAGTAAGAGGTTGTTTTCACTATTTGAATTCATAGTCTTCTAATCACTTAATAGCAATTTTATCAGTTATTTTAAATTTTTTTAATATTTAATAAAAATTTAAATGTAAAGTTTAGATATTAGTTTATTAGATATAAAAAAAGAAATTAAAAAAAATCACGACTACTTTATTAACTCTTAATAAATTTAGATTATTTATATCATGGTTCATGTATCTTAAAATCGTTAAGATATTTATTTAAAATTTCATACGAAATTTCTTTTCATAGATTTATTATTCAACTCTATCTAAGACACATTGAAAAATTCTAATTTAGAATAGGATAATTAGAAATTAATTCATATCTTGTTTACTTTTAATTATTTTTCTCGATTCTTCTTCAAGCTATACCTTAATCTAACTTAATTTCTATTATAATTTTCAACTGGAAAATCCAATTCAAGCATTAATTTTCACACTTTATTATTAGTCAATCTTTAAATATTTTAGTTCTTCTTCGACCTATATACCTTAACTTCTCTGACCTAACTCTCATTATAGTCAATCTCGCACACCTTCTTACCAGTTGATCTTTAAATATTTCAGTTATTCTTCGACCTACCTTAACCTCTTCTAACTTCCATTATAGTCAATCTCACACACCTCTTTACCAGGCAATCTTCAAATATTTTAATTTTTCTTCGACCTAACTTTTAATTATCTTTCCTAATTCTCATTATAGTCAATCTCTCACGTTTTCTCACCGATCAATCTTCAAATATTTTAATTATTTTTTAATTTATCTTAATCTCTTCTAACTCCTGTTAAAATTAATCTCTCGCACTTCCTTACCGATGAATCCATTGAGGATAGGACTCAAAGCACTACAAAAATCCCACGTGGCTAATGATAGGTGATAAGGAATAGCAATATTTAATAATTTATGTTATGTTTGTCGGTTTGACTATAGACTTTATTAGGTCAATAATACATTATCTTTTTCTAATTTTTTTTTCTTTTTTAAAAAAAGAAAATCTCATTTGCGGATAACTTGGAACTTGAATATATCGTGAGAAATTGGATTAAACCAATTTCTCGTCAGATCCACTCACTTTTCTAGCCGCCTGTCACGTGTCTTATTTTTATGTAAGATGGTCCCTCTCACGTGCTTTTCTCGACGGACTTTTCAAGAAAATTGGAAAATAATAAATAAATAAACAAACAAATATTCCACCGTTTTAAAATAAGTTGTGTTTTTAGTTTGAGCACCGTCTTTTAAAAAAATTACTCATTCCTAAAAAATATATATTTTTACCCTTTTACCCCTAATAAATATCTTGAAATGTAACTCTTGTAATATTTTCTTGATTATGTAAAACTCTCTCCATTTAAATAAGGGTAAAATTGGAGAACATAATTAATGTTTTCTTGATTATGAAAAACATCACTTATTTTGAAATAAATAGAGGAGTAATAAGAACATTTTGAAATTTCAAAATAACAACAATAGCAAAGGATATAGTGCAGCGAATAGGATTGCTTCTATTTTAATTAGATATTTCAGTTTTAAACTCTAGATAGAGAGCGTTTTTCTGAATGAATTTTATGCAGTACAATTTTGAATTAGCCGGGTTTCAATATGGTGGTGAACATCAAATGAAAAAATCAAAAAATAATAATAACAACAACATATACAGTATAATCACATAAGTGAAATTTGAAAAATATATAATATACGCAAATCTTATTTCTATTTTTAATGATAAATAGATTATTTTTGAAGAATGCTCAATTTAAATACAGCAAATCAAAGTAATTATTTTTAAAAATGACAATTAATTTTAAAAAATAATAAAAAACACTGCAACAACAAAAATAATGTAAACAGCTAATCATCATTAATTTTTCCCTCCTGATGACTAATCTTTTCGTATCAAACTAAATATCTAACTTTCTATTTTGGACTGTTTTAAATATAAGTTCATTTGTCCAAAGAAAGAAATTTATTTCGTCCAAGTTAATACTTAATTATTTATAGATTATTATAAAAAAGTGTTTCGAGATTGTACTTACTGAAATGGAAAGAACTCTTGAATAAGAAAGAGGGAGAAAGAACGATAAGATCGAATACACTCACACATCAGTAAAATGTGTAAATAAAGATAGTTAGTCCTACTACAAATATTAGCCCCTTTTTTTGAAAAATTAAATATTACAAAAGCAACTGATCTCATAATATTTAATTTTTCAAAAAATAAACATGGATTTTATTTGAATAAACAAAATTCAAAGGAAAAAAAATGTGATATCATTTTCACTTTTATTTGTAAAAAATGTGGAACTTAATTATTGGTAACAAAGCACCCTAAAAAAGTGTGAAAAATTGCTTGTACTCTTTTGTAAGACTTTAAATTTTAAATTTCATCCAATTATATAAATGAAATGAAAAACAATAAAAGAATGGGATGTGAGGTCATGGGGGATAACATGATTATGTAATTAAAATGTCAATAATTGAATTATTTATTGGTGAAAAGCATGAATGTGATATTGATCTTGATAAAGTTTGGAAAAATAAAATGTTGGGAATATTCAAGTGGAGGTTGGCCCAAATCCTATTTTAAGTAGTGGGCACTTTCTTTTTTTTTTAACAAAATAATGTATTTGAAATCTATTGACTCGACTAGTTTTAATACACTATATAAAATCTATTTAAGGGAGATAAACTTTATATGAAGAATTTTTTAATTTTTAGAAATTGAATTTAAGATCTGTGATTAAGAGCGAAGGGATGTATCTCTTCCATCCCATCATAGCTTTTAGTGAACCTATGTTTTTTTTTATGTGATGCTTGCATGTGACGAAAGGCGGACCGACAATGATGAGTCAAAGAGACGGATTGACAGACTTTTAGGATGATAAACTTTTGAAGAAGGGGTGCACATAATATCTTAGTTGAATCGTACATAAAAAAGGGAGAGGAAAGTGACAAGTTTTATAACGCATAATACAATTTCACATGATATAGATGTTTTTGAAAAATTATGTAAAAATTGAGCTCTTCATCCCTTCGAACGATGAAGTGAAGCGAAATTAGTGCACTTCATGACTATAAAGTGAGGCGTTTTTTACTAAAGCGTAAAACGACCCTAAAGCAAGACGAGATTGAAGCACTCGCTTCTTCTTTATTTGAACTCGAGAGTCTATAATAACATAACTCAAAGAACAATTCTATAAAAATTTATTGAACCAAAACGAATAATACTTATCATAAACTTAAATTGCATGCTATTTTCTAATACTCCACGTTGTGTGAAAGTTAATAAAATGACCCATAAAATAACAACATAAAACTAAAAAAAGTGTGAACAGGATCTATGTGATATAGTTTCTTATGGTGGCTATTTTATTAATAAATAATTGTTGTTTGAAAATGAGATGTTTACAAGTGGGATTTTTGTAATTGTTATTCACATTATAATACAATAAAATAATGTCCATGATTATAATAAATAATATATGTGAAAGTGGGAAGACTTGGAATAGATTCATATCCCTTTGCAATAAAATTGAAAAATCCTCTAATATATTTTTCTACATGATGCATTTTTTTCATGGTTTATATGGTTCATTTTAAATATATATATATAAATGGGGGAAAGAGAGTACATATGGACATATATATATATTTTTTATTTTGTTTTTTCTTTAATTTTTTTTTAAAAATTATTTGGTTATATATTATAATTAGTTTTTTGCTCTAATTTGAAGTCAAATTTTCATAAGGTCGAAAATTGGTGCTAATCACTTTTTTAAAGTTTGACATAATACATAGATAGACACTTTAAGTTGGTCTTCACAGGCAGATGAACACCCCATCTTTCATTGTGACCATCTAGACACGTTAATTTGATACAAGTGCGCCTCGTGAACACCTTAACTTTGAAAATACATATCTAGACACCTTAATTGGGGTGCATTCTCAAAGTTAGGGCGTTTACGGAGCCAACTTAAATTAAGTTAAGGTGTTTAGATATGTTTTTTTAAAGTTAGGATATTTAGTTGTCAGTTAAGGTCAAATTAAAATGTCTATTTATATATTATGCCTAAATATTTACCTACAAAACTTTAACTTTTTTTTCAAGTAATATATTATGTCCAAAGATAATTTTTTATTTTCAAAAGTTTTTTTAAAAAAAAAAAACTCCAATTTTATGTTATTCTTCAAATATCATCAAATTCATATTCAAAATACAAGTCTGTTCAAATATTAATATATTTTCTCACCTTTATTTTTAATTATTTAAAATTAAATTTATTTATTTCGATATAGATATCGAACATAAATAAATATTTACATGTTTATTTATGAATACGACATGAAGTATTATTTCACGACAGGATATTTTTATGAATCTAAGTAATATATATTTGTGAAAATGAAAGAGATTTCTTTCACTATTTTAAAAAATATTAGAAATATTAATTTGGTCCTAAATTATTCAAACATTGAATGCTACCAAGCAGAAAGTGATTTGACATACTGTCAACTTGTCCTTGATGAACACTTGTTAAATAGAAAAAGGTTAGTCGCATCATATATTTATATTCAATGTTTGAAATTAGCATGTCGATTATTGAATTCGGCGGAATTTAATAGTTTTTAATTTAAATCATGTATTAATATTTTTAAAAAATTTACTTTATATGTATATAAATAATTTATCAAGAACTTAATATTTTTTTAAAAGAAAAATTGAGAAATTCATAAACTTAAAGATTTAGTTCTGATTATCTATTTACATAAGATGCATGACATATGTTTGTATATTTATTTTTAATTATGATGTGTTGAATTAATATATATTATTATTTCATTAAATTATTTAACTATGATAATATATCGAATTAGTTTAGTAAATAGGAGTCTCAAAACAATGGTAAAATTGTTTCTGTATGATCCATAGATCACGGATCCGAACCGTGAAAACAATCACTAATACTTGTATTAGAATAGATTACCTATATTACACCTTTTTGGAGTGTGGTCCTTCCCCAAATTCGAATTGGATAAAAATATTTTCCACTTATATATATTAAAAACTAGAAAATTGAAAAAATTCTACATCAAAGGTTTTAAGATATTTCATGCCTCTAAAGATGTATACAATTCAAGAACAAACAAATATAGTTTGGGATAAATATAATCATTATAGTGAAAATGACTTACTTGTCTAACCCTTGTACAAAATAAATAAATTGCCCATTATTTTATTTATTAAAAAATAATAATTGTTATTTAGTGTTTTTTTTTTCTCCAACCTATTAATTCTTGTTATTATTTAAATTTATGTTCTTTATTGCTTTCATCTACATATAATAAAGTACAACCTTGTTTAAATAATACTTTAATTTTGGCCAATCTCAACTAATTAATGATACCGACTTAATAAATTAATAATCCACTAAAAATGCATAAAATAAAATAAAATATCTCATAATACATCAAAATTTTAAATATATTAATATATTGAGGGAGATATTTACAAACATGCATGTGATTTAATTAGGAAGCTTTTCTATTATCGATCGTTAAAATTTAAATGAATAATATAAAGAAGACTTTATTTTAAAAATTCTCGAGTTTATTTGAAAAAACATTTTATTTAATTTTAAAATAATTCTACTTGTTCTCACTCAAGAGAAGGGTCTAATATGATGTGATAACTTTTGCACGTTAAATTATAACGTTCAACTTAATCTTCTATCAATCTACCTTCAATTTTATCTATATCATCCAAGAGCAAATCATTGGTTTTTAAAAACATTTTACAAATATGTTAACCACTAAAATATGAAGAGTAGTTTTAGAGAAATGATAAACTTATCTTCGTGTACTTTTTAGATTACGTGTTTGAGCCACGAAACTCAAAAACTAGTTCTTGCACATCACATTCATTAAGAAAAACTCTTTTTCGAACTCTCTAACACGGAATATTTTAAACATCATACTGCTCTTTTTATTAATCACTAAATATATAATTTGATTACAAGTATGTGTGTGTGTCTATATATATATATATATATATATATATATATTTAGAAGGAAAAAAATAATAATATAATGCCCCATAAAAAAGTAGCAAGTGCAACAAGGGAATTGGTACTACATAGTACATCAACTATAAATGATTAATAGAACTTAGTCAATGACCAATAAATTAATCATGTGGACTAACCTCGCAGACTTGATTAAAAATCTCGAATTCGATCTTTAAAAATGATATCGTCTTTAATTATGGGCGGAGCTAAGATGCCACAAAGGATTCATTTGAATTCTCTACGTTGAAAAATTTGCATTGTATGTAAAATTTAAAAATATTTTCATGTTAAAATTTTAAAAATAATGTCATCTTTAATAGAAAATCTCTTATTTCTAAAATAAGACCCTGGCATGCATCTGATCAATCATATTCCGAAATAAATATCAGTCATCAAATATGAAATTAAAAAAAAAGTCATGTGGACTCAAGATTGAGATTTTTACCACATAAAATCACTAAGAAACTTTGGAATCGTTATAAACAAACATATCACTTTATTAATTATGGATAAATTTTTTACTCATAGTATAGTATTAAATGTTTTTTCTATTTTTAACTAAAAATTTTGAATTCGAATCTTGAAAATAACATCATTTTTAATAAAAAAAATATTTTATTCTTAAAATAAGATTTTTTGACATGAATTTGTTCATTTTTAGTCTTTATACAAATTGTCTACTCATATGTGTTAAAGAAAATGAAAGATAATGACTAGTCCACCTATTATAAGGATCTTAGTTGCTTTCACATTTAATATTACTAAAAAAAATATTTAAAAAAAATTAAATTATGATGAAATATTATGACGTTATTTGTAAGTATTTATGAAATTTCCTTAATTGCCTAAACAAAATTCCAACATGGAGAATTTAATATTTAAACATTTCATATTGATATAAATCTTTACTAAAGAATATTATTTTCTATTATTTTAGGGGTTAAATTATATTATATATTTTTATAATATGATTTAATTTTAAAAATATTTTGTGTTTTTTAAATCAAACACGAATTAAAATATTACACCTTACACCCTCAAAAGGATATATTTGTAAGTAAATAAATTAAAATATAATTACTAAGAAATTTATTCAAGGATATATTTGTTGAAAATCTTTATTTAAGCTTTTGATTAGAAAAGACAATAAATATTCTTTTTGAAATAAAACATATATAGTTTCAAAATAGGAAATGAACTTGGAAAAGAAATGTTTGTAAGTTTGAATTTTATGAAAATTAAAATTGTATTTGGATAAGTTGTAAATTTTAGAGAAAAAAAGTCGTGAAATTTTGAAGACTTTTAAGGTTAAAGTTGAAGATTTAATTCAAATATTTAAATAAAAAAGGATTAAAAATATTTTTAATGTATTAAAAATAGTTCAAATATATCCTCTTTTACCTATTGAATTAAATTTACGCTTCCCTCCACCAATCTGGATTAAAAAAAAATAAACTTACAATTTATTACACCATCATCACTTAACCATAGTCTTAAAAAGTAAAAACAATTTAAACAAATACTAACTAGCTTTTCATTAGTAATTAAGAAACATTAAAATATTATTAGCAATTTATAAGGTGGAAAATTTTGATTTTAATGGCAATTTCCTAGAACTTTCTTTAAATTTTTTTTCCCCAACAAACATCCACCTAAATTTCAACCAAGATCTTATACACTGAAATATTTTGACCAATAACTCAACAACCCATTTATTTATTTAATTTTTATATTTCAACTTAAATCCATTGTTCTAACAACTTTTATTAATACACATGGCAGCAACAATATTATCCACAACGGTAGTGTCCAGATCACCTTGCATTCATTCAAGCCCGATATATGTAGATCTAGTATATCAGTTTCGAGTTTTTGTCAGAATGCAGTAAGTTTGATTAATATGATAAATCAAATGGATATGGTAGAATAATTTTGAACTCGAATATGTGGAATTTACTTCAAGTTGTAGATCTACACATGCATCACTTTAATTGTTGGCTAAATGCGTACCTATTACCTTCCACCAATATAAGTATTAAATAACTCTTTCAATATTACTCACTCCATTTGTTCTTTCTAATTAAAGTGATGTTCTATTGGCGGAGCCAGAAAATGTAAGAACGTTCATCTGAACCTTTTTTATTGATATTAAATTCTCTTAATTTCTTGAAGTGTTTATTTTCTTAATAAAAATTTCGACTCCGTCGCTGCTCTGACATGGCCTAAATTGAAATGTATTCTCCTATAATACTTAAAAACCATCCCTTTCACCTTTTGGCAAAAGATAACTTTTTTCCTTGGTTAAATCAATTCAATAAATTAAACACCACATGTCCACCAACTATCAAAAGACATGGACAAGAAAAATGAAATATACATCAAATTCAACAAAATGGTCCTCAAAACTGCAGGAGGTACAAGCTTGCCAGTTGTAAATGAACCCGCAAAATCTTTTATGGTAGATTTTCTCTTGCCAATACGCAAGAAAATGATACACGATTTACACAACTTTGCAGATTTTCTTTCATTCCGAGGTATAACTTGTATCTACGGCCTAAGCGTTCAAACTTCGCTCCAAAAAATATAGTCACTCATGTCCCCCGGTGTCAATCGCACGAGCCTCTTATTCATTCTCGGCTGAGTGGCGACGACAGGGAATCAAATACAACTAGAGAAACTCACATTTGAGTTTAGGGATAATAAAGCTTGAACAGATAACTTCCACCACGTAAATATGACATTCTACGGCTGAGTTATATCCTTTTCCCGCCTCATCGAGAGAACTAAGTGACCACCTCTAATAAGAGACACTCTTCCTCTAATACGGGTTCCGGAGGAAAAGGAGATTTTTCGCTAATACAGAGTCATGACAGTTAAAAGTCACTTGAATTTACCACCTCTTACTATTTTCGCTAATACAAAGTCAGGACAGTTAAAAGTCACTTGAATTTACCACCTCTTACTATCCGGAAAATAGGTGTAGTTAGAGAGAGTGTTCAAAGACTTCTTCAGCCGAAATCTATCAGAAACAATCTCTCTACCTCTGAGTTAAGAGGAAAAATCTGTGTACACTCTGCCCTCCCTAAATCCCACCCCGTGGGACCACACTGGATACGTTGTTGTGGTAGAGTGAGTTCAAAGGCTCAAGAACAATGATACGGGGGATGGGAGGCGTTAAGCGCACTGCTGACTTCAATTAAAGCATCATTAATCACATGAGAATGGCAGGTTCATATACACAACACTGTTGAAGAAAGATCACAAAGTTTGAGACAGATTTACAAGTTAACAAGAAAAATGAAAAAGGGTTCAGTTTATATTGATCCAAATCTCCACAAAACTAAATTAATCAAGATGATCTTGGTAGCACATAATATCACTTTGCCAATGGCTGGGAGAACCTGCTTAGTCTAAAGGAAGACGTAACGGATATTTGATTTTCTGAATACAATTAAAGTTTCCAACTTCAAAAGTTAGTCCTGCTTGGAATCATCCACTCCAACTGCCTTGGGTACAGGATGGGGGGGGCCAGAACTTGGTTCTTCTCCGGTAACCTGTCACACACAATGTGTTCTGTTATACTGAGTTATTGGTCAACACACAATGTGTTCTGTTATACTGAGTTATTGGTCAACACAATAAATAAGATGGGCGAAAGGACGTAACTTTAGTTGAAATGGCAGAAAGACGAGTGTAGCCACCATTTCTAGAAGTTACCAATAGACTTCTTGTTTCATTGATAAATAAGTGCAAGAAATCTTTCTATTTCCTTTCCACCTTTTCTTCCGAGTTATTCAAACAGGCCATATAGATTGATCAAGTTTTGAAGCTCAGATTACATCTACTGGAACACTCATATTAGCAAATGGCAAATCTAAATGGGATATCATGGGAACAATACCATTCACTAGGATTCGGAAATAGTATCTTTCTTTGTATTTTAGTGATAGCGTATGTCTATAGATTCAACTTAACCCAATAAAAATGTTATTCCAACATCGTTCTTATAACTTGTCTGCCACAGCGCCACTCCATATTATCCCTTATAACTTCATTTCTAAACATCTCTCTCCTAGTAAGATCAATTATGCAATGAACATAAACACCAGTGTGTCATAAACCCAAAGAAAAAGAGATGTGTCATAAACTCATACCGCAATGTGTCAAGATAGAATAAAGCATAATATATTATAATTTGTAGCAAGAACAAAGCTGATCCAAATTCAATGACGGTAGGTTTCTTCTGTTTTTTTTTTGATGACCCAGAAACCAGTTCAACTTTGAAACTCAGAGGCCCTGCCACTATAGCTTTCTCCACCTAAATACTAGACTTGGTTCACTAACTAGGTTTCAAACTCGTAACGTACGCCTACCTATTAGCTCTGATGTTGAAAAACCCCAGGGGCAATGTAACGGCCGTAGTTCCCAACCAGAAACTTTTCTAGAGGTGCATGATACCATGGTCAAGTTATATTATGGTAGTTCAAGAGTAGAGCATGCAGAGAATACTCATGGCAAATAAACAACGCACAATGCATAGTTTCATCGTTATTCCTTATGATTGGGAAGGTCACTGGTAGCTAATTTGTGACAGACTGAACAGCTCTACATAAGTTGAGAAGTTTCTGCAACAAAACTCCAGCTTGTTTTACTGACCATTAACCCAATTCAAGTTGGGTTCCAATATGAACTTGGGAAAGAAAATTTAAAGTCAGGAGTTACTCAATTTCAATAAATAAACAGGGGAAGAAGATTTGAACTCTAAGGTATAGGAATCAAACTTGAAAGTGTGAATGAAACAAGAAGGGATCACTGCAGTGAAGAGACTCAAATGAACATATAAAGTGAGGAAGTTATTTTTCATTTCAAACCAGAAATAAACAGGAGCAAAATAAGTCAGGTCTAACATGTCTTGGGAGGACGTGAAACAAAATGCAGGACTTTTTGAAGCTTTCTGTTAACAAAGTAGTTCTACAATGTCTCCTTTGCATAAATATTTCAATCACATTGAGAGTCATGTCTACAACTTAATTCATAAAATCGAACCATTGAACCTCATCGAACGCACTTCAAAGTACTGTAAAAAAGCTTGATCTCAAACAGTAGATTATCCCTTACGTTATGAACCTCAGGCACTCTGGAAAGAATTGATTGGGTAAGAAACGATGGCCCAGATTTTCTTTCCAAGTAGAAAACACGTTTCTTTCTTTTTGTCTCTCATTAAAATTGGAGAACTCTCTACCTCGGTAGGGGTACGACCTGCGTACATTCTACCCTCCCCAGACCCCACTTGGTCGGATTTCACAGAGTAGTTGTTGTATTAAAATTGGAGAAATGAAGCGAAATACTTTACTCAAGAATCCCAACTGAGAACAAAGTCTAAGGTTGATGAAAGGTTCTTTTGGCGCTTTCTTCATTGTGGGTTAAATGTTTCATTCAAAATCGTACTTCGGTTTCATGGTATTCACTATCATGAAAATCTGAAAGAGGACAAGAAAATATCATAAGCACCTAAATCCCCTGAGTTCTAGTATCATTTGTGTCAGAATGTCCTCAAAGATTCACTATATTGATTCCTCAACCCATATTTCACACACTTACATTGATCTTCAGAAAAATATAATGTTCTAAATGTTACGATCAAAAATATAGTCTGGGTATTCAGACAGTCACTCTCTACTTTTCAGTTGATGCACCAGAATCTGATGTTTCCCCAATTAAAACAGTATTACAGGCACAAGAAAGTCGCTAACTTCAACAAAAACAATTCTTACCTAAAGAAAGCCAAATGATTTTGCATTTCCTATATCCAAATTTCAAACAACTCATTCACCACATATCTTGATATCCAAACAAAAGATACATCCAACCACCCAAAACAAACACACATACACATTTATATCAATCAACTAGCATCAATCCAACTTGTTTGGTTGGAAATACGAATCCCTTTCGCTATTCAGGCATGTATATGTAAGCATATACACACAGGGGGCACCTATGAATTTCAATCAAAGACTCAGAGCGGATCATTCAAGTATGTATGTATACACACAGAGGGATAAGTGAATTTCAATCAAATATGCTAACCAAGATTATCTAGCTCATATATTTCCCAACAAGAACAAAGTTTTCCAAGCAAGACAACAAGTTGAAACAAAAGATCACCCCCTAATCAGAGGCAGAGCCAAGATTTGAACTTTATGAGTTATGGACACCTAAGCGTTAGTAACTCAGTTCTGAATTAAGTTTTTGTACATATTTGATGATTTTTTAACACAAAATACAGACTTTAGAACAAAGCTATTGGGTTTTACCAAACCAACATATTATGGTAAACCAACATATTAGATCCTACTACTTACAGAAGCCTTAATAAGCAAACCACTTACAGAATTATTGGGTTCAAGTAGCTTACAATTTTTCCAAGCAAGTCAACACTTCGAAACAAAAGATCACGCCTTTTACAATCAAACAACTCACAGAATCAGCTTAAAAGTTTTTCAAGCAAGTCAACACTTCGAAACAAAAGATCATGCCTTTACAATCAAACAACTCACAGAAGTAGCTTAAAAGTTTTTCAAGCAGGTCAACACTTCGGAACAAAAGTTCATGCCTTTACAATCAAACCACTTACAGAATAATTGGATTTAGTATTTCACAAGTTTTTCAAGCAAGTCAACACATCTAAGCAAAAGATCACGCCTTTATAACTGAATAAACTTACAGAATTATTGGGTTTAGTTGCTGATGGTTTAAAAGGACAAGCAGGAGGTGCTCTTTCTGGTCTCTGATACTCCTTCCCAAACATTCTATAAATCTTCGCCTAAAACATTCCACAACAAAAAAATTAAGCAAAAATTAACATTGTAAACATCAAAATCAACCGATTAATTTAGTTTTTTTTTACAAGGATCTTACCATGAGAATATGGAAGAGAACAGGTAATAAATTAACGATCGGAACGAGGAACAGCGGTAATAAGCACGCTACGCAGACCTATAATTTTTACGAAAAAAATGAAAAATTCAGAAACGGATAGAATTGATTAGTGGAAATTCAATTAAGGATAGAAACATATAGATTTGATTCTTACCATTTTCGATTTGTTTCAGAGTACTTTTTTTTTTCTTCTTCTCGATTTCTCGTTCGTTTGTGTGGGGAAGAAGATGACTCTGTCTGTTTTCGGGGTCAAAGAGTCGGCTTTTGAAGGAGATCCGAAAACGAATGTGGGCGGATCGAATTGTATATGGACGGGTCGAAACGAATTAGACAAAAACCCAAAATATAGTGGACTATTCAAGAGAGTACAGGAAAAGCCCATTCAATAACAAATATCATGGGCTGCCTTGTTTACATCAAGGCACGATAAATCGGTCATTTGATTGGAAAATAAGTTATTTTAAAATAATAAATTATAAATTTAATTATTTTAAAATTATTATCTCATTTTTAATGAGTAATAAAAAATAAATAGTTCAGGAATTAACTTTTGAATGCGTTTATACATATCCCGGAATTAAAGAATTTTTTTGATGTTTATGATTTTTTTTCTATTATTTTTATTCAAATCTAATGAACACAAATTGTAGATTATAGTCGAATCTCTTTATAACAGTATTTGACTATTATAGTGATCAATTATTATACATCTATACCAATACTTGATATTTAATTATTAAAGGAAAAAAATGCATGAAATCTGATTTTTTATTTTCTTTAAAAGTCAAATTCTAAACATAGTTATACTTTGTATGCAGAAGGAAAATAATGCATTAAAATATCAAAATATTTACTTAAATTTTTAGACCTATTATTGATAATTTTAGAAATTCTATTTTTATAAAGATGATTAGTTATTATATTATCAAAAAAGAAAGTAATTGTTATAGAAGTACAATCTTACAAAAAAGAAAAATATAATGTTATAAAAGTTATCACTACTGTTACAAAGAATTAAATATAATATAAAAAATAATTATTATAGCGAGATATGACTAAAGTTAAATCTCTCTATAACAGTAATTTGTTATAACAATATTTCACTATAATGCCTTGATTTTCTTCAGAACTGATTTTTCATGTTATATTTTACTTCTCCATAGCAACATTCTACTTATAACATCAGTAACGTTCATTATAACGGTACAGTCTTTATAAAATTACCCTTTTATAATAATTATTCTCAAATATTATGTAATAATATTTTATAAAAAATATATTATGTGTAAATAAATACTCCCTCTGTTTCAAAATAAGTGGTGTTTTAGCTTTTTGATTTTGTTTAAAAATAAGTGATGTTTTACATAATCAATAAGACATTAATGATGTTCTTCCAATTTTACCCTTATTTAAATGGGGAGAGTTTTATATAATCAAGAAAATATTAAAGAGTTACATCTTTCTCAAGATATTTATTAGCGGTAAATGGATAAAAGTATATTTTTTTTAGGAATAAGTAGTTTTCTTAAGGGCGTGTCTAAGCTGAAAGAACCATTTATTTTGAAATGGAGTGAGTATTAAAATATTTATGATACTCATCATTAATGTCATGCATATAGTAAATGTCAAGTAAAAATATCTACCCCTTAAAATAGTATCCACCAGTTATGATCGTACTTCATGAGAAAAGAATTTGATTTTCTTATATTCATACTCTTTAAAATGATTTTGATTTTGGTTAAAACGATGAACAAATATATTTTTTCTTTTTGGTACATAAAATTATTAAACTAGATATTTCTATATTTTTGTTTATAACAGTTAAATGAGATTTAAACGTTAAATGTTAATATACATATATAATAATACCTCATCATAATAGTCCTAAAATTTTCAGATAAATAGTGCGAAGGTTTAACCATATATATGGCGGAAAATAAAAGTGTTTTAACTTCAAGCACAAAATGACAAACTGTTCATTGAAAAAAAAAACATTTTCTCTCTGGTAGTTACAACAAGAGTTACAAGACGTTTCGATTTGCTTCGTTAAGGCTATCAAATGAATTTCGCCCACTATATTAAAAGAGAGTGTATTCCCTCCCATTTCTTTTTAGCGGCAAACGCACTTTCTACCCAAATTTTGCTTACAAAATTGAGGGTAAAAGGAGAGCCGACGCTGTGACTCAAATGGCCGGCGACAGTGACGATGCAGATCCCGATTACGAGAGATTCCTCCGTCAAGTCGGTGCCGGCGACGAGAGTGAACTTATTGAACTGGTCGGCGACGACATCGTTTTGGTAGAAGATGAAGCAGAGTATGAGGAGGAGGAAGAAGAGACGGAAGAAGAGGAAGAAGAAGAAGAGGAAGAGGATGAAGAAGACGAAGAAGAAGAGCCGGGTACTGGAAGGACGACGTTGCGTAGGGTTTTGTACGGGGATCGTGGTGTCGCAACAGTGTCATCTCGAGAGCAAGCCATTAGTGCCGCGAATTTGGATAATTCTGCTGTGGAAAGTGGAGATGCTATGAGGAGGACCAAAGGAGGCGAGACGGCGTCGCAAGATGTTGACAAGGAAGAAAGCGGTGGAGGTGAAGGAGAAGGGGAGTGGAATCGAAGTGAAATTGATGGTTTGTTTTGCTCTATTTGCATGGAAGCTTGGACCAACGACGGTGACCACCAAATCTGGTAATTTACTTCCTTGCACTTCAATCTAGAGATATTTTTCTACTCTCCCTCCCGGAATACTTGTCGCCCTGTGTTTATCCAGAGTCAATTTGACTAATTCTCTAAGCTAAATTTGATTACAGTAGTTCCATGTTTTAAAATGAACATTTAGATATTTGGAGACCGTAGCAGATAAGTTGCAATTTTTCTTCAATCAATATGGTGAAAAAAAAATACAATTTTAAGATTTTGATCAAAGTTCATGTAGTTTGAATCCAGATAATAAAAAAGTGACAAGTATTTTTGGACCAGAGGGGAACTACACATGATGACGTAACTAGCATACCACCTCAGCAACAAACTACGTCAATAACCGGTTGGATCAACTATATGAGTCCTTAGTGTCCGTTCCCTTCCATTTGGAACCATGTCAATTTTGAAACATGTTGGTTCTATTATAAGATGTGTACATAGCTAAGGTTTGCAGATTACAGTTTATAATAGTAATGTTGAGTTTCAGCTTAGCATAACTGAATGTGTTATGCCTGTGAATGTTAGAATCATCTACGTTCGACATTCAACAGTGAGACCGACTAAGCCTCGGGAGAATAATATAGCAGAATAAATCCTGTTTCTGCTATATTAATCTCTGTTTCCGTAAGGGGTGGGCATAAATACGAAAACACTAAAAACGGACCGAACAGTTCTTGGGTTCAATTTCGGTTCTATTTTTTGTAAAACTTCTGTATTCAATTGTAGGATCCCACCATCCCGGTTCTTCAGTCAACCGGAGAACCTAACTTTCTTCATCATGATGATGTTCTCCACTTTTTCATCTTCTTTGCTGCAATGAGTGATCCTCTAAATTATGTAACTCTCAAAATTAACCAATATGCGTGAATTAATTGAGATAGTACTTGGACTGCTGCATAAGAACAAAATTTCGCTTTAAAAAACAGAGAGATGCTTAAAGATGATTTGAATAGTGTATTCAACTAATTTGTCATTCAAGAGTATTGATTAATATCGTACTTGTATAGGTTAGAATATTATGTACTTGGATCTACTTAATGTGCTATACAATGCTCTTTTCTGTTGGACCCGTATCTAATTCACAACTTTGTGATTGGTGCAACTCCGTGAATCATGTGACACAATACAACAAATTAAATAAAATCTTGCTTCTAACTTATTATCATGCTGCTAGTACTACTCCTCACATACAATCTCATTTATTTAGAGCTCTGAAAATTAAAATAGTCCATTTTGAATTAAAAAATATAAATCTCCCGTTTTAAATTAAAAATCAGTCCATTTTACAAGCAGAAAAATAGCCCAATCAGCCCCATACTGAAGAACAAAAACCAAACCGAACTTGAAGAAACCGAACCAAACCCAATAACCTAAAATCGAAGAACCGAACTGAAGTTTGAAAAAACCTAATTGAAGAACCGAACGCCCACTGCTAGTTTCTGTTTGTTGTCTAGATCTTCCTGATCTTGGTTGGACACTTTTAGCTTTTCATGAATAAAAGAATCTTGTCTAGTTCAACATGAAAAAGGGAATCAGATTTGTAAAATCAGCTTCTTTTTTGATAACTTAAGTGCAATGATGTAACTTGAAAGACAAATTGAGATGCTGTAGAAGACTAATATTTTTTCCCTTGAAGATGAAAACAATGGATACTAAAATTTAGAGGGTATCTGTGGGTACATATTTTAGAAGTTTGTTTCAGTTGGCTTGATTTATAGTAACATTCTTGCAGATTCTAATAAATACTACATGGCGGTAACACATGAAACTGAATAACTATCTTCACCTCCCCATTAAAGCACGAGTGTTTTCTATTCTTTGATCAGTGACAACTGAATGATCACAGGTTCACGTCCGACAAATGGTGTAATAAACATAGAGGATGAGTGATGGAAAGGTTGTTTGATATGTTTGAGGATGTTCTACATAGCCATCAAAATGCACCTTTTAGTCAGTGCAGAAATATAACAGTTTAAGGTGTTAGGAGGAGCCGAGGAGATGAAGTAGACCTAAAATACACGGAGAGAAGTTGTCACTGTAGTCTTATCATCTGTGGAAATTGACGTGGATTTAGCTAACAACGTAATACAATGTTGGTAAAAGACTCACGTAGGTAATATCAAGTAATTGGAATTATGGTTAGAGACTTACATGTCACTGTAGGGATAAGTTTAGTATTTACAGAATCTCTAGTTGTAGAGAATTCCTGATTTGAAGCGAAACATAACTTATTTAGTAATGGAATGACATTGACCCAAATAAAGTTGAATGTACATTGATAATTCATACAGTCAACCAAACTAGTGAAGTTGAGGTTTAGCTGATTGATTTATAGATTTTTTCAAGTCTTAATACTTGATACTTCCATTATATTGCGTCTCTTAATCTTTTGCAGCTGTCTTCCTTGTGGGCATATATATGGTTTGTCGTGTATCAAAAAGTGGTTGCAACAAAAAGGAAGTTTAGCAAAGGTATTTCTTGTAATAATTTGGTCCTTGTTTTTTACAATATTTGAAGATCCTTTTCAGTTCATTCCTCACATTCTTTCCCTTGTTCTTTTATAGTGCCCTCAATGTAATAAGAAATGCACAGTGAAGGGTATCCGAGTACTTTATGCTTCTCGGCTTCATGCTGTTGATGAAGAGCTTCAAAAGGTCTTAATTTGACGCTTATATCTTGAAGGTTGCTCCATGAGATAGTGATCGAATTCCTTCCTCTTTTGCAGAAAATTCGGTCTCTCGAGGCTAAATGTTTTTCTCTTGAAAAAGAGGTAAGAAAACAATGAAGGTTTTAGTTTTAGCCAGTTCGATCTCCTGATAGAACTCAGGTGTAACATCTAAATGAATATTCACAGCGGAGATTGGATTCCTTAAAGGTTTTCCATGTAGCCAACACAAACTACTTGAGGAAAACGTATCAGATTGACCTAACCCACACACCTCTTCAACAAAGGACAAAAAATAGGAAGATGGAATTATGGCTATAAAAAAAATAGGAAGATCAAATGATGGTTGTCTTTTTGTTTCTTAGGCTGGGGTTTTCCTTTGCTCAATTTAGAAAGGAATAGTGCAGTGGATGATATTTGTTAGTTTTTAAATGGACAAAGTTACTCAAGATTTTAAAAACTTGACGTATGTTTGTGGAAACCTCTTATATAGTTGTTATAGGTAACGCAATTTCTCTCAGGTTCCTAGTTGGAACACAAGGAGAAAGATGAATATCAGTGAAGAGGTTGCATTAGGTTTTGCAATCATCTAAAATTAAACAGAAATGAGTAAGATAAACATAATTCCTTTCCTCATAACGTTTAAGCTGTACCAAAACGGAAAGGATAAAATGCCTTGAATTGGATAAGAAAACCAAAAACTTTTGTTGCCCTTTCCTTTCCCTTCCCTTCCTTCCCTTACCTTACTCTGCCTTCTACCTTCTTCACTATGTAAAGCCAAAGTTGTTTGTTTTTAACAGCTAGTCTCTTTTCTCTCTGTAAGGGTATTCAAGTCACCTGTCACCTTATGCTTGGTTGGGTAGCAAATTCACCCTGGGTTAGCTGAAAGCAGTGACACTTCTGCTTTAACTGACTTTTGAAAACAATTTTCTCACCTCTCTGTTGGGGCTAAATTACATTTTTCTTTACATGTTCTCATGGTGATTTAAGATGACATTGAATGTGCAGTGCACTGATTGGTGTAAGAAAGAAATTGAGTGGAGGAAAAGAGAAGCTGAGTTGCATAAGCAAGTGGAGCACCTTAAAGAGGTATGTCTCACTTTCTGTGCTATTTCTTCTGTGCTGCTTCTTTGCACCGGCTTCCTTCAATGCATCTTTTTGGTTTGGTTGGAAGAATAGGGGGATCTTTTTTTTTTTGGGGGGGGGGGGGTGTAAATTAATTCTTTTCCAGAATCACTTTTCTGTATGTTGGCTGTCCCCCATGTGTATATGACTTTTTAAGTGATATGGTTACTACCAAAACACCCAATGTAAATTTTTTTTTTGAACTTTTATCTAGGGTTTGCAGAACTAGCTGATTTTGCCTACTTCGTCCGTATTTTACTCATTGATTTCCCTTGTTTGAAAATTTCTATTTTATATTCTCTTTCCCCTTTGTTAAATTAGTTGCATACCTCTTCCTGGAGGACCAGATTGACGGTGGTGCATTTTCTTTAAAACATGTTATGGCCCTTTTTTATCCTGCCAGCATTCCCTTTTAACATTCTGCAGTATATGACATTTTTGAATGCCTTTTTGGTTAAACCTGGTACTTGTTTTGTCTTCTTTAGAAATACTCTTGAATGTGTATGTTCCCCTTTCCTATTTTATTTTAGCCCTTTCTTTTTTGGATTTTTGATTTTGTTCTGTACTTTTCTTGGTTTGAGAAAATTTGGATAACAAGTTCCAGTGCAATAGTATAGATATCTCTGTTAAACTTTGTTCATCAAAGCAGCATATTGCTTACTGCATATCGTTCTTCGTAGAAAACAACTGAGGGCTCGCCAACTGAAATGCAAAGCAGGTCATCTGGACACAATTTTGGTAAGCAGTTGATGAGAAATCTTTGCTTAGGGGTATTGATGCTATTGTCTATGTTGTATCATCGTATCAAGCTGAAGTTCCAATACCTGTCTATGTTGTGTAGGACACAATATCAACTCCAAATCTGAAAGACGTGAATATGCGAATGGTTTTCTTTTACAGGTTTGCCATCTCCTCTGCTCTTGTCAAATGTGAAAATTGAGCTATAGGAATTGTGTTCTTTTTAAGTTTGATTTCTTGTAGCAACAACTGAGAAATCATTACTCCTTTATCCGTTGTTGCTCCACATCTGGTGCAACTTGTGTACCTGATAGTATCAGCAGAGAGATCATTAGTCCTTTATCCATGGTTGTTCCACATTTATTGCAACTTGTGTACCAAGACGCACTGGAGATGTGGGCACCTTTGGGTTAGCACTTAGTATCAAATCATCAATAGTCTGTATGAGACCGAGAAAGTAGTACAGGCTGGTCAGTCCCCTTTCTGCTTATTGGACCAAAACATGACCTTTATTTTCTCTTACCTCTTTCTTCTTATTGATTTTATATTGGGAGTCAACTGGCATATGTTTATCCAATTCACCCCGTTGACTTACGTTTATTTGAGTCAGTAACCTTATGTTTTATCCATTTGTAGAAAGAGTTTCAGATTGATGGTGCTCGTCTATTTGATGTGGACAGCAATGGTGAGAATTTGATGATCGCCAGAAGGCTCTCTGGAATGGGAGGACAGCATATGCTTACCAAAGTAAATTTCATAGGTCACCTTATTTGGAATTCTCTGATGGTTTGCGGTCTGCATATGTGTTTCAACTTTTTCTACTTTTGCATTTTGCAGATCAGTCTGTTGCCTCCGCATGACAGAGAAGACATTATGCTTCCTGTGAGCATGAAAACCATCAAGGACTTGCATATTTCTCCTCATGAAAGAGTCATACTCTTGGCTTCTTTAGGGAAGAAGTTGTCAGTTCTTAGGTTGATAACCTCCCTCCACTTTCTGCCAAATATTGCTGTTAAACAGCAAAATATACTTTACTTGGTTGGAAAATTTCTGTGTTAGTTTTCTTTTTGTGCTTCCCTCCCGGTAAGTATCTTATTTATTTGTTCTCTTTCTTTTTGCAGTGCTGAAAACAACCATACTGTTCTGACATATGACTTACCGGTAATAACTCTAGGCCTTCTTTTTATAGTTGTTTTTTTGCTTTCGCTGGTTAAGTTTGTGTAAAGCTAAAATTGCTCACAGAGTTGGATAATGTATTAGATATTTTGTTTTGGTTGATAAGCTCTCAAATTCTCCGTTTGAATGATTGTTGATTAGAGTTCTTATGGAGTAATTTTTCTGTACTTGTACACACTTTATAGGCCTCATGAGTTCTCTTATTTTCAGAGTTAAATTCACAGAGCAACCTATTAAATTTGGGTGGACCTTCACTATCAGCATCAGAAGATGATCTTTAACTCAACCTATTCATTTTGTGGAAGTGCTACATTCAATTGACAATTTGAGAGTTGACAAAACACAATTTTCTTTCAAATAACAATTAGCTTTTGCTCTACCCTACCCTCCTAATACATAGACCGCAAATCTCAGTTATATTTTTTGCAGCAGAGAATTATATGCAAAGTACTGATTTTTGCTTGTCTTATTTCTCTTGAAGTTTATGTTTTTTTTTTCCGGTCTTATCTGTGTGGTTGATTATAATACTAAAGCCTGTTGCATTTTTCAAAGTTATATATGTCCTGCCTGTAGAGTTCTGGTATTATCTATTGTTTCTTGAACCTTATGTATTGTGTTACTTTTTCTTCATATGTTGTTTTGACATGCTTTGCTCCATCTGTTATTTTCTCTTCTGGATTGCTTTGATGTGTTTATCCTTGAGCCGAGGGTCTATTGGAAATAGCCTCTTTGCCTCTGAGGTAGAGGTAAGGTCTGCTTCTGAGTATGTTGTTGTATATATGTCCTGCCTACTTCATAATTTGTCTGGATGGTGGGATTGCATTTTCTCCCTGTCATCTAAATGTTGGAGGGGCACCCACAGTTTACTTGGGATAATAGTAATACTTTTCTGCATAATTCCCAAGTCTAATTGGCGAATTAGGAGTTTGTCAAGTCCAAGGCTGCTTTAAATTGTATTCTAATCTCTGTAAGTTGTCAAATAATTGAAAGAAGTTTTAAGAGCCTGTGGGGATCTTGTACAATCATCAAAGACAATTCCATGTTTAAAATTTGACAAGGTAAGAAATGCATCTACTGAGCTGCAAAAAGCACTGCCTTTATCATCTCCTCCCACCTACCCACCTACCCCAACCCCCCGCCAAAAAAAAAGCGCAGCTTCGATGGTTGTTTAGATTCAACTGCTGCGTCTTCGACTTTTTTATTCTCATTAATGTGCTTCCTGATAATAATCCTTTTGTTACTATTATTGTTATTATTTTCCGAAATTGTGACTGTTATTGACCTTATCTGTCAGATGGGTTTGTTGCTAATGGATAGAGTATAGTATCTGTTCTTAACTTCTAATGTTATTGGCCAAAGTTAAATTGATTCTTCCTTTTTTTTTTCGCTATTTGGAATATGCAGACTGTTCCTTGGTCATGTGCGTGGGATGTCAACAATTCGCATTACATGTATGCCGGATTACAGGTCCTAACATATAATCCATCTGTTGGAAAAATGGTTTCCACTTCTCATTTTTTGCGAGTCAAACAAAGTAATCTTTGACTAATAATTCTGAATTTCATGCATATGGTGGACTGTGCGGAGAGAAAGAAATGAGAGATTGGCCCAATTCTATTCATAAAGTAAAATGGAATTGTATTGTATCTTTGCTTTTTTGGTATAAACAGAGGATATGGATCAAATTGTAGATTTACTAGGTTGTTTGTAAGTTTTTCTTCTTTCTCTTGGTTGCTCACTTTTTGGAGGTGGCCAGCATACCGAGGAATACAACTTTACCAATATTTTTTTTAAAAAAAGACTAATAATTCTGAATCGATTCTACTTATAGTACTTTTTATGTAGTTTCTAGAGTTCTTGGCTCTTAGAGAAACTGTAGAAATTCTAGATGTTCTAGGTTCTCTATAGGAAAATAGAATAGATTCAGTTTCTCAAGAGTCTTTTGCTGTATATATGGTTCAGTACAACCCATGTACTGTTTGTTCTTCTGAACAATTATAGAAATATATTGTAACCAATTTCAAAAAAAAAAGAATGAATCAATGTCTATACCTAATACAGCTCAGAAAATTTGCCAAGTTGACCATCAAAGAATCCCAAGTGACAAGCAAGTTGGTGTTGAAGGAATGTTTATTTGCTCTCATTAGTTAGTCTCTCTTTCAGTCTGGCGACGCCATTTGTTATTTATCCAAAAGAAAAATTAGTTAGGATCTCTTCTTTTTTCTCTGAGTGTTTTTAGTTTTGTGTTTGCAGAATGGCATGGTTTTGCAGTTTGATCGGCGTCAAACTATGAGGCCAGTGGAATCTATGACTGGGCTGACAGGAAATCCTGTTCATACTGTGCGTTCCCTTTCAGCTGATCCTACACTTGGTGCTGGCGTTAGAAGTGTTCTTTCTGCATCTTCAGTAGGCCTGTGCCTCTGGAACTTTGGTAGCAGTGACGAAAGGTGAGTTCTAGTATGTTTACTTCTTCTAAGTTTCACTTGGTTGTTGCTTCCTGAGGTGAACAAATTTTTCCTTTAATATCTAATATCTTCTGAGTTGCACCATCCCTTACTGTAGCTTTATAACTGTTAGGATCGGATGAATCTTTGCTGAGTAACTGCCTCAAGAATATTTGCACCTTGGAATATCTCTCAATGGATCATTCCTGTAACTTGACAATTTTAATCATTAACTAACTGCAAATTTAGATCTTAGGAATATCCTTAAAGGAGCCTAACTGAAAATTTAGATTTAGGAATATTCTTAAAGGAGCCTGCATTTTCCAGTCTCTGAATATATTTTAGGTCCTTATTCATATCCTGTACAAAAGATTGAAGTAGAAAAACTAGTGGATGGTATAGAAGAAAGAAATAGTTGAAGGCATTTAGTTGACCATTTTCCCAGTTTTTTTGTAGAAAGAGATATTGCTTAAGAAGGTGCAGACTGTCCTCATTATATTTTTTATAATAGCTTACATACTATGGTGAGATTAAGAGCATAATGTTCAATGCAAATTGTTGCTCACCAAATAGTCCAGCTGGCTATTTAGTTATAGGTTCTTGAGAATGTAAGCATTTTGTTATGGTAAAACAGTTAAGTTGCTAGTATGATATCATGATCCAATATCTCAAAGATAGGTCAGAAAATGATCTTATAGATTATCTTCAGAGTTCAGAGAGCATCACAGTGATGATACATGGGAGGTGATTGATTATATTTTGTTCCTTGAAGTTGTGCGTTATCGCATTTTGCCTTTTCCTGATAGAATTAAACATTGAGTTGGATGGTTCGGATATCAGTTTGGTCTAAAAGATACTCCTAATCTGAGCAAGCTTCTCGTCTAATGTCAAGGATTTAACTCGGTTATTGATTTCTTATGGACTTATAGTTTATTGTGGAGATGGCATGAATTTGTGTCGTGATATTTCCACAACCTGAAGTCATGGCAAGGCTTTACTCCTTAGTGTTAAGGTTTACTAAGAAGGATCATTTTTCTTTGATAACTAAAGTTCCCTGTGGACCAGTCGACGGACAGTTGGAACTCGTAGGATAAATAAGCTCTCCCCTCTGTCCTTCTTCACTTAAGTGCTACACTTTTGTATGCGGCAAGGTACGAACTCGTGAAGTGTGGAGACCGAAGCCCTGGGATTGGTTTCCTTGGAAGAATCTTTAAGTTGCAAAGAACTTTCACTACTTGTGTTGTCAACAGTACAATCTTACTTTTTATTGTTGAGGACTTTAACCTTGTTAATGTATTTAGGTCCTTCCTTGTTCACAGTTCAATCAATTATTTCTACAGATATCTAGGGTGTATAAACCTTCTTAGGGACAGTTTAATGCTTTTTTTTTTTTTTGAGAGAGAAAAGTTTACTGCTTTTTTATGCAGAACTTTTTTGCTCATACGGCACGTGCTTTCTGATTTTCGACGTGCTAGCTCTAGTATTAGAAATGATTGCTTTCCTGATAAATTGTTTGAATATGCATGACTATGTCCAGGATCATGCTAAGAGGAGTTGAATGGATAGTTAGCGGGCAGTTATGTTGATTTAAGTGATATGACCATCTGTTACATGGATGTAAATCATTCTGGGATGAACTATGCACTTTTTAGTTTACTTTTAAAGCTGGTCTGAGAGATTGTTTATCGTGAAGGTCTACCATATTGTCCACTAATGATAAGTCATAAGAATTTCTAAATGATAGATGTAGATCATGGGGACTAATTATGTGATTTTAGTTGACTTATCACACTGGTCTAAAACAGTGCTTTTCTTAATGTTCTGCCTCATTCCCTAGTAGTAGACCAATCAAAAATAAATTGTTTGAATGTTTAACTATGCCTAGAATCTTCTTTCTAGGAGTTTAGGGGCAGAGTGCATCCAATATATTGAAACAGATTGTACCTGAATCATCTGTATGGTTTTGATGACTTTTCAAGATGGTCTAAAAGAGTTATCTTGAAGCTCTATGATATTCTCTAGTAGTTTCTACGAATTCCATGTTGATAATAGGAGTTTCATTTATCACTGAAGGCCATGCTTGATCCCTGAGTCAGAGAATCAAGGAATCTGTATATCTCTAGCTTGTGGAGATAGAAATGACGACATAGTTGCTTCTTTCCGTCCTAAACTGGAGATCTCTGGTGACATGGCTGCTTCTCAAGTATTGCTTACTCCAGTTTCTACAATGGAGCAAGCAGTAGACGGCTCTCATGTTCTTTACAGGAGAATGGGTTGCAGATACCAGAAGTTAGTAGCTTCTTGTGCCAAAGTGAGTGGCATCCGACTTCCAAAATCTGCTATAATTGATAGAGGGAAGAACTCCATGTTTGCTGCTGGTGATGAAACAACAATGGAACTGGTCTTACAAGAATTGCCATCTTTAAATGTGGCTCAGCGTATTAAATCTCTCAACCGCCCTATTCGTGATGTGAGGTATGCACGCCTCCAAAATTCAGGATTGCTCGGTTGTTTGAGCGAGGATAAATTGCAGCTTTGCTCACATAAGCTCCAATGAGAAAAGGTAACTTTTCATAGCTTGTTTTTGCTGTCTTTGATTGTTCTAGTTATGTTTTATGTTTACTCTGCGAAAACACCTCTCTGTTCTTTCTGCTTGACATCTCCTATGCCTTTATAAGGCTGGAAAAGAAGAGAGTTAAGAGAGAGAAATGTATTGGTATTTGGGTGCATTAAAGTTTTTCTTGCATATTTCAACTCATTCATCAGAACTCCAAATTAGACTCTCTGTCAATTTGGTGCTAGAGTGAATTGCCTCATCTTAACCTCTTGACGTTAGAACGGTTTCTTCAGTTTCATGTCTGATACCTATTTTTCGCCTATCGTCAATAATGTGATTTATTATTCTTACTTATGATGATAAGAGTCTCCAGTCAGTTTGATCTTGAAGTTTATTGCAGGTGGCTTCGAAGACTCTTTAAATCACCGGTATGTTGGAATGCTTCACATGACCCATTTTTTGACTGTATAGTTTAGCATCTAATGGTGTAGAAATAGCATCTTTTTTCTTCTTCTTTGGTAGATTTAGGACCCCTGCTGGGAATTAAGGTCAGAGAAGCTTAGGCAGGTTGTGGAAATGACTAGTATTTAATAAGGAGTGTAAGTTCTATACACTGTTGGTGTATGTGTAATTTAACATAAGGTAAAATTGACCTGCAACGACGTGTAAATCTTTGTATCAAGTTTCATAGAGTAAGAATTTTCCTTAACTAGTTAAATTGCAGGTAATGTTGTAAACGCACACTAATAACTTATCTATTGGTGAAACAAAAGAGCTAGCGTATAAGATAGACACCTCATTTGACATCTAAAAGAGTTTTTGATGGGAAAACATATAGTATTTTTTTTCAATCTGGTGTTTAGATTGGTATGATCATTCTAGATTTGCGTTGTAATAAGAACCCAATTGAGGGGCAAATGCGTGAAGTTTGGTAATGGTAGGGGTATTATTAGTCTAATAGTATAACGAGGGATAAATTTAATTAATAAATAAAAGTAAAGTGTTATTTCTGACTCTTTCTTTTCTGGGTTTTAAGGGCGGAAGAATCTTTGTTATTTCACCATTTCGCTTGGTGGTATATTTGTTTCTATTGCGGTAAGACAGTATGGAAATGGTTAAAAAAAATATTTTTTTTTAAAGTTTCACACCTCAATTGTTAGTTTTTTTTTTCCTACTGGATTCTTTATCACTATTTACGTTAAAACATACCTCAAGACTGATTATGTAAATCGTTAGTTCTCTTTTTATATCTGAATTATCACGTTCTACCCAATTATGTATGTTTTAATATATAGATGATGATAGTTCAAGTAAAAAAAAAAGGAACAACTGATAGTTGAAGCACGAAATTCGTAAAAAAGTGTGTTTTTGACCATGTTCTTGGAAAAATTCACTCATGTTATAAATTGTAGATGGATGATAATCATAAGGTATTTTAGAAAACATTTAAACTTTAGAATTGTGATTAGACATGATATCACTTTAATATTTTACGTACCATCCGATATCAAATCTTGTCGTAGAGGAGATTGCCTTTTTGAATTTAAAGTCACTTTGGTCCTTCCCAAATAACTATCAACTGATGCGTCCTTTGGGCATAAATCAATCAATGATAATAATAATAATAGAACCTCATCATCTTTCAAATCAGAAAGAGGTTGAGATTTGTGATTAGGCTGTGCATTATACAAGGACAGACGTGAGCAAATGTCCATTCAAAGATTTGAAGTTCTAATATCTTAAAAGCTTTTGGGTGGTTAGTCTCACAAGTTCAAGTTCACGTATTGTCTGTTTTGACTCGATAAATTTTATGAATTTGTCTCTTATATTATACCATTGTCTAACCTAAAAGCCTGTCACTACTTTTCGTTGATAGACTTTAATTGGCTTGTCTTTGTATGGGTGTTACAGATACATTCAATTTACAACTATTAACCACATAAGTCATAACGATGGCTTAAATGTGCGATAAAGATATTTAATGCGTGACGCTAATTTCGAGGCATGTGATTTTTTCTCATCTAGAGCATAATGTTCCTTTTGTTAGGCAAAACAAAGAAAAAAAATCCGACCTGCCGGATTCGAACCAGCGACCTAAGGATTACAGCACCAACTACAGTCCTCCGCTCTACCAACTGAGCTAAGGTCGGTTTGTTGTTTGTTCTTTCTCCTTCTAGCTCAAGTAAAATGGGGAATATGTTCCCTTGGGCAAGAAACTTTTAATTGACAGCGAGAGGCGAATTCGAGATTTAACACCAAGTTAATATTACACTAATGAGTGAGTTATGTTACTGTCAAATATTGAGATAATGGTCAAAAACACATTTGAACTATTAGTTTTTCGCAAGTTTTACACCTCAACTATTAGTTCCCTTTTTCTACCTGAACTATCACCATCTACGTATTTTACACACCTAGTTGAGTCGATAGCGATAGTTCATGTAGGAAAAGAGAATAACCGATAATTGGCTTAATCATCTTCAATGTATTTTAATACAAAAATGGTGATAAATAGTTCAGGTAGCAAAAGAAAACAAATGATAGTTTGAGGTATGAAACTTGCAAAAAAATAATAGGTCAAATATGTTTTTGACCATCAATTCGCATATATTTATAGATATTTAATGACTTTCTTAATATATATGGTTCGAATAAAAACTACTGAATTTATATAAATTCGTAACCAACCTTCCAAATCTGCCTCTCTAATGACCCTCTCTTTTTTACTTTGTATTTACATTGGAAGCACTAACTAGCTCTACAATTTGGTGGACATTTACCTATTAAAAGTCAATTGATAGGTCTGTCACTTGCGTTATAACCTCTCAAATACCTATTGACTCAAAGAAGAATATGAAAGGGGGTACCAATGACACATCTATTACATCATATTGGATTATGCCCCATATTTGGAGGTAAATTCAAAAATTAAAATTTATAAAATTTTTATAATAGTTTTAAATTAAGTTATAGTTATAATATATTTAAGTAGACCCAAAACAAGAAGGGATAGAAGACCTATCATTTCAAACACAATTATAAGCCTATTCAACTTTTCCCTACATGGATAAATTCTTTCTACTCCATCACTCATTATTGAAAAAAAAAAAAGAATAAATTTGTAATGTAATAGTATCAAATTTTAGAGGTACTCACTCAAGGCAATATTTAATCTTTTCATCAAAAGTTGTGTTGTAAACTCATAGGGTCTCACTTCATCATAGTTCATAGAGTAGAGTAGCCACATTGGCATGGGAGGACCGTCAAAGATTGTGATAAAGTAATAAGTCTTTTTTTTATTTTTAGTTAGAGATTTTAAGTTTGAGTTTTTACCTTCAAATCGGAGCTCCCTTCTTGGTGCGAATCGGGGTTAATCGAACCCCAAAGCGAAACAGGTATTCCCGCAATGGTGAGACCAGAAAATTTATTGATGGGTGTCAAAATAAAAAAGTAGATGCACATGAAAAACAAGGGGAGTCAACATACTATATTTATATATATCACTAAAATTTTAACCTGACTAAACAGTGTCGTTTTTTGATGAAGGGATGTCAATTGACACCTTTTAGCATAAGGTGACTCAGCCATTAAGTACCCGACACTGAATGAGAAACCAAAAAAGTATAATATGTGCATTGGTTCATATCAAGGGGCAGATATACCTTGTTCAAACGTCTTCCCATTACTGATTAACTCCAATCTATCCCATTTTGTGGGATTGATGTAACATAAATCAAAAGAAAAGAAGGGGGAGTCCTAGTTTTTTTACGAAATGCGAGCTGTCTAGGCACAAACCCAAACAAGTCCAGATTAAGTCAAGTTTTTGCTCAGTAGTAACATGGATATTAAAGGGCAATCCGGTGTAGTAAACTCTCACTATGCGCAAAATCCGAAGAAAAGATGAATCATAAAAAATTATTATACACAATCTTAACTTACATATTATTTCATAGAATTATACATACTACACTAGCTCCGCTCCTGCGTACAAGTTAAATACTAACATCCAAATAAAGCGCCCCATAATTCTCTTAAAAAGCTCTTCCTAATCAACAAAAACACTCCTATTTTATTAAATACCGTCACATAAATAGCACATCATATATATATATATATATAAAAGTATGTTTTTTATTTGGTAGGGTTGTGACCACTGTGACAGTTTGCACTTGGAATATTGTATATAACATTTATTGTCCTACTATATAGAATGACCCATATATATACTTCCATGGCTACTCTCTAGAATGGACCTATTAGTGGCAATGGCAGAAACTTTTATAAACTATATTAACTTTTCAAGAAACCAAATAAATAAAAAAAATCATTATAATAACAAATGATATTTACCATAGTTTATAAAAATTTCTGTCATTGCCACTAGGTCCATTTTAGAGAGTAGCCAATGATAAAAATGCTTGAGTTTTAGATATGCGAAATTTCAAAAATCGCAATATTTAAAGTTATTTCGAAGTAAATAAATTTATAAATTTTTATGCACTACTAATATGATTTAATGGTAATTTCCAAATCGGATATTTATGTTCCTCACTCCATAAGGAATTGTCCTTTAGAAGCTTATAAAGAAAAAAAAAAGGTGAGTGAACTCATACACAAGAAAAATACATCGTGATAGATTTATCCCTAGACACAAGATAACACGCAAGGCCTAATTCAAAACTATTTTTACAAATAAGCATTATATAATCAGCATAATATTTTGAATACCGCATTATTTAAACTCGTTTCAGTTCAATATTATATAAATTAAAATAAAATTTGACAAAACTTTAGTCTTGTATTGTTTTTTTTTAAAAGGTGATATGATAACTTAATAAGTCATTTCCCATCAACTTTAATCAGTATAGAAGCAAAGACTGACAAGAATATGAGTTCAGAATTTTATTTTATTTTATTGGTTATGTGGTTGTCCATGTTATAAGTGTGAATAAGCCAAAACATTGGCATTATAATTTATTTTTAAGTGTATATATGAAAATGATATGTGATAAGATAATATATTATTACTTATTATATGGCCTACACCTCTCTTCTTTTTCTTGAAACATCATATCATATCATTTTAATAACTGGGATAATAGCACTTCTAGTCCTTCAGTTATTATGTGAATTTTAATTTAGTCCCATAATTTTTTTCTTAATTTTTTATTTGGCGTTTGATATTCGTGTCACTAAAAGGAAGAGCATGAGACACTTACCCAGTTATTAGAATTGACATTACTCTAATAGCAGAATGACCCTGTTTGATTGCAATAAGAGAGAGAACTTCGGAATTAGTTAAAATTGGATTCGCGCTAAGAAGTCTCACGTCGGAAGATAAAGTGCTTTCTAACAAACTCCATATCAAAAGACTCAAATTCAAGATCTTTGATCAAAGATAAAAGAGTATTTACTACTTCTATTATACTCCTTGTTAGTCCTGATCACTCCTCATGGTATTCGATAAAACACGTATAACCTTAATTAATTGAAATGTATATTTTTTTTGTCGAGTTATGCAAGACAACATTTAGAATATTTTTTAAGACTTATATTACTGTCAAATATGACGTAACAATGTAAGTTTAACATAATAGTCGGATAATTAAATGATGAAAAGATTGATAATCGTGATATATTTTGGGATTTTTTACAACCAAAATAATCAAAAGTGCATGTTTCAACTAATTGAAAGTTAAATGTGCTAAATTAGATTAACCAGCATATCATCTACGCTTAATGCGGAATTTTAATTGTATCAAATCTTTCAGAAAGCTTTTGCACATAGAAAACAAAACTCTAAAATACAACCATGCAAAGACTAATTAAAATCAATGGGATACCAAAATGCTATATTTTAACCCAAAATTTGCAACACAATTTTCTTTTTTTAAAAAAAACTCCACAATATGCTAAAATAAGGAAAATTACGAATTGTGAATTAATAATTGTTGTGATATTGACTTCTCTGCATAATTATGGTATTTATATATGTTCTGAAACATTCTCTCTTTTCCATAAAATTTATTTTCAATTATTAATTATTATGAATAAAAAGCTTCCCACCAAACGACCCCATTTGTTTGAATTATTCCCAAATATATTTTTAATTATTGATTATAATGTGGACAAAATTAAAGCATCTCTACTTCTTCTTTGAGATTTCATTTGGATTGCTCAAAAGAAACATACTTTCTCAATAATTCATTAAAGTGGCGAAGATAAAATTTTTACTAAATAAATTTATATATCAATATAATATAATTTTTCATTAAAATAGATTTAGATAAATTCATTTTCAATTCTTTACCTTCGTCCGTGATTATTCATCCTTCTAGCAAAGGTTGACAAATATACCCTTAATTGTATCGAATTTTTTTTGATTTAAGAAAATGGTTCTATTCCTTTTAATTTAAATGTTTACTTTTCTTTTTAGTTTGTTTTAAAAAGAATTTTCTTTTTATATATTTAGTAATTTCTTAATTTCAACTTTATCGATTTACCTTACTAACACTCTCTTATATATAGGAGTGACAAAATTAATCCTTGAAAATATGTTGAGATAATACATAAACAAACACTCAAAGCAAGTAAGCATTTTAATTTTGAGAGTGTATATGTAGACACCTCAACTTAGTTTCACCTAGCAACTATAAACACTCCAACTCGTCCCTTTTGTGTCTTGTTGACACCTGACGCTGACATGACATATAATTTTTAGAGGTTTCTTGATGATCATTTTATAAGTTGGAGTGTTCAACTGATATAATGAAGACAAGTTGAGGTATCTAGATGTGCATAATCAAAGTTGGAGTGTTTACTTGCCAGCTGAGGTCAAGTTTGAATACTTTCTTATGTATTATGCCAAATATGTTTGTCCAAGTTTAAATAGATTAATGACCTACTCATTTATCAAGTCAGCCCACTATAATAAAGGATCATTTATGGTATTCGAGAATGGTCCTACAATCATTGAAACAGTGTAATGGTGGTTTTGGATGCTATCTCGAAAATAATAATTAACTTCTTTGATGTGATTGTGTTTGATAAGTACTATCTTGATAGTAATACAAATTAATAATTTAGAACTCAATAATTTAAAAATAATTAAAATTTTAAATTCATAAATTTCAAATCCTGATTTCACCTCTAACAATATCAAATGGGAACTAGAAATTCTCTATATGATGGATGTGTTATTTTCTTTTTCTTTTTTTTAGGTAACTAGCACTTTCATTTAATTACCAAAAGAAATATTACATTGCCATAACTAAGCAGACTCTGCTTGTTATCTCAGAGTAGGAATGCACTGGTACTAAACATCAGAATTTATAGGTATGTAGTAAACTAGATATCCTCAAACTAGCTCTCATGTGGCACATATAGGCAATCTCTTTTGCTATCATATTCCAGCTTCTTCTTTTGTCTCTAAATAATCTTTGATTCCTCTAATCCACCATGAATATGTAGTTTCAACATAGGCCATTCTAAAGAGTTGAGCTTTAGCTGATTTTCCTTTTGCATTCTGCACTACTCAATCCAGATGTTGCTCCTAAGTGTCCCAAGTCCTCTCTTGGATATGAATCCATCGTAACAACCTCTTCCATATTGTAGCAATATATTGGCACTTGAGGATCAAATTATCTCTAGTTTCCTCATGTCTCGGGTAGAGTGAGCATATAGTGTCAATGTCCTTACCCCTTTTGCAAAACCTATCAGCTGTTAGAAGCATGTTTTGAACTGCCAGCCACATGATAAATTTAGCTTTAGGCCTTGCATAATTTTGCAACATGAGACTCTTCCATGATATTCTAGGCTGGTTCCCAATCAACTTCAAATAGATTTGTTTGATCAAGCTGGTCATCATCTGTTTAGGCTGAAATTGATGAATGATCGCTTTAGACTCTATAAACTTTTTTACCATCCAACTAGCTTGTTAAGGAATCACTAAGGACTGAATATCTCCCCCCTTTATGTAGAATGCATGTATCCATTTAATCCATAATTTATCCTTCATTAAGGTAAGGTCCCAACAATGTTTTGCCACAACAACTCTATTTCCAGAGAGAAATATTAATGAGGCTTAGTCCTCCTAGTGATTTAGGAGCACATACCTTATCCCATGCAACAAGGGCTTTCCGTGTGAGTGCACTTGTACCAGACCACAAATAGCATCTACAATAGGCTTCAATGGTCTCCACTACTTTGGCCGACATTAAGAATAAATGAGACCAGTAAGCTTGAATACCAAACAACACAGATTGAATTAGTTGCGTTCTGCCAGCATATGATAACTTCTTCGCTGTCCAGGATGAAATTCTAGCTACAATCTTTGTTATCAGAGGTTGCCACTGTAGGATGGAGAGTTTCCTTGTAGTCAGTGGAATACCTAAATATTTGAAAGGCAGTTCTCCTTGGGAAAAATCCAATTTTTGACGGATCCGCGCTTGAATATTTGCCTCTACTCCCCCACAATATACAAAACTCCATGTTTTCTTGTAGGCCTGATGCTTGGGAGAATTTCATGAAACATCTCTGAATATGGCTTGTAGATTGAAGATCACCTCTTGCAAATATGAACAAATCATCCGCAAAACTGAGGTGAGTTATCCCTAACTTAGCCCATCTAGGATGGAATTTAAACTCTTTAGTACCCTTTAGCTCATTCAAAATTCTGCTAAGGTATTCCATGGTAATAGCAAATAGGAATGGGGATAAAGAATCCCCTTGCCTTAACCCTTTAGCAGCAGGGAAAGCCTCAGTGAGCTCAACATTAACCAATATTGAGTAGCTCACTGTAGTGATACTGTCACGCCCGGCTTGGGAGGCATGACTGACACCTGGTGCCCTACTAGGACCTGGACTGCTAGACTAGCTGAGCCTGAGCACTTTTGGTGCCAGACTGGCTCTAACTCTGGATTCAAGAAAATGATGGGCTATATAACGACTGTAAATACAGTCTCCGTCCGACTAGGCCTATAGCCACCTGTAAGATACAACAGCTAACCAGAACAACAGTAGTATAGAGGAACCTATGCGGGCCGACAAGGCCACCATGCTATCTAGTTACTTCTGAATCAAGAAAACAAGTGCTAAACCGCTGCGTGACCGACAAGGTCACCACTACCAACTGAATAAGGCCCCACACGACCATTATAAACAAGCTAAAACATACACACGGCCTCACACGACCGGTACAACTAACTACAAAGAATATACAATCTGCAAGCCTCTAAGAATACTGATAAGATGGTTGGGACAGGGCCCCGACCTACCCATACTGTACAACAAAAGAAAAGAAATAAACCTCTAGCTGTCTAGCTCCGGATGACAGGAGCTGATGACTCTATGTACTGGTTGGAATCACGAGGGATCAACTCCTCGTCTATGAGTACCTGCAGGCAAGTAATACAGCACCCCCAAATGGGCGTCAGTACCACTGGTACCGAGTATGCAAAGCAAACTGAACATAACTGAAGATAAACAGTAATACTGATAGTTACTGAAATGACAGAGGATAGCTAAAACTGTCTGGGATAGCAGAATCTGTGCTGAGCTTAATTATACTGGAAGGAAGATAAGAACCATACCTGTCGATGAGGCGTCCTGCTATTTATCAACTTAATAAGTAACACACACACACACACACACAC
Organism: Datura wrightii; assembly: GCA_035772735.1. Taxonomy (NCBI): domain Eukaryota; kingdom Viridiplantae; phylum Streptophyta; class Magnoliopsida; order Solanales; family Solanaceae; genus Datura; species Datura wrightii. Next base: position 198,275,776 of record JASDFA010000018.1, on the reverse strand, counting down.
ACACACACACAACATACAAGAACCTATACCAGCCCCCATAAGCTGGAAGGTGCCAATCAACATGCAATCTATATACTCCTACCCGGGTCAAACCATCCAAAAATAAATTCACTCCACTCATCTAATAACTATGAGCACCCTGTCAGCCCCCTGGGTATGCAACTTGGGCTCTCTGGGCCCCTGACTATAACTGTATTTGAGTTCGAAGGACTCCTGTAACTGTAATCTGAAATCTGTATTTGTAATCTGTAATCTGTGCCCTGGGCGCAAGCACTCGACAGGGTATACTGTAATGCTGATCAACCTGTTATGGGGAATGCTGCATCCCATCTTCGTCCTACTGCGGACGATATGCCACTCCTTGGAGTGACGTATCCTCACCCTCTGGCGGGTCAGTCGACGCAGCTATTAACCCTGGGGTGGCAAGGAAGCTCTAAGGGTGCCCACATATCACAAACAAGTCTCAACAAATAACAGTAATCACATATAACATGTATATTAAATCTGAAAATACTATCCATGTTCTGATATTCTATTCTGAATCTCTAGCTGTATTAAACTGAATCTAATACTGAGTTAAACTGAGTCTGGGATTGATATCTTGCTATTTGGTACAACTTTACTGACTTTATTCTGAATATGGAGTAATAATACAAACATACTTAATACTCGGCTTCTAGAACTTCTTTCTGGAGTTTATTCTATTTTACTATACTAGAATTACTAACTTGCCGAAGAAACTAGCTTTACATACCTCAGTTGTCAGCTTTCCGGCTAACTGGCGTAACTTGGCCAATATTCAACTATTTCTTCCAACTGTATTCACATTCATAGCAATTAGAACTAAATTCATCAATATTCTGGAAGAAAATACTACTTTGAATATATATATATAGCCCAAACTTTGACTTATCGGAAAACAGCCGAAAACTCGCTATTTTTCGGAAGTCTAGAAGGGAGAAATACTCACTCTAGGGCTAGGAGTATATTGACACTAATTTGGAGCAATTCCACTTACCTTAGCTCGGTAGGACGACAATTCGCCGCCGAATTTCACGAAACTAACTCCATAGGAATACTCCCGGCAGCTTAATACTTCACTACCCAAGATTAATTCGAGTTTTGACCGCATTTAATAGGGTAAATGGACGAAATTTTGTTGAATCTTCTCGTGCCCTCCGTTCTATGTTCGTTTTCTGGAAATTTAAAGGGAGTAAATGATTAAAACCGAAGTGGGAGGCCCTTTTATACTTGGGCCTAAACAGGTCCTCTGTGACACGCCAGTCATGGAAGAGGCCCCCTCCGTGACACGGTGCCATCGTGGAGGGGTTCTGCCTGGCTCCCTCTTGCGACTCTCCGACTTGGCGCTTGTCTGGTATTCCCCCGGGTCTTTTTCTAGCATGTATGACATTTTAAAACTCTTAACCAACATGCGAATAGACCATCTACATGTCAAAAATTTACGGGGTATAACAAATACATTCCATCAACCAGTGAATAAACTTTGAAGGAAAGTTCAGTACCTACAACACTTGTTCTAAGTAAATCAACTCCATCGAATCATACGCTTTTTGGAGGTTTATTTTGATCATGCACCTGGGGGATATATATTTCCTAGTATAAGCTTATACCAATTCATGTGCAAGAATGATGTTGTCAGATATTTTTCTCCCTGGGATGAATCCAGCTTGAGCTTCACATATCAAAGTTGGCATTACCTTCTGTAGTCTAGCTGTCAAGATCTTTGCAATGATTTTATATTGGACAGTGCAACATGCAATAGGTCTGTACTCCTTGATGTTATCATTTATAGAATGTTAAGATTTCATCTTTAATAGCCTCCTGTTCATATAGTTTAGTGACATTTATACTAGTAAGTTCAGTGATCTTTTTTCTCTGTGTTCTCTCCCTCATCACAGTTGAGAAATATTTGGTATTTCCATCCCCCAACTTTATCCATTTAGCTTTGGATTTATGCCTCATAATGCTCTCTTCAATGAGTGACCACTTTTCAAGGTTCTGAAGAATTCTCTTCTCTTGCATGATCAATCCATCAGTTACATGCTGCTTCAAGTCATTTTGCACTTGCAATAATTCAACTCTTGCTTGGCTAATCTTCAGAGCAGTATTTGTATACTCCTCCTTGTTTAGTTTCTTAAGTGGTGATTGAAGATATTGTAGCTTTAACCATATGTTTTGCATCGAATTACTAGCTTTCCTCCTACTCCAGGGAACATTGGTTGTTGACCTTCCTCCAGGGAACAAACCATTAGGTTGTAAATAGATTTTCAAAAAGAAAGTTAAAGATGATGGCACTATTGACAGTTACAAAGTAAGACTTGTAGTTAAAGGGTTTAGACAAAAAGAAGGTCTTGATTACTTTGATACGTACTCGCCGGTAACTAGAATTACATCTATTCGGGTGTAATAGCATTAGCCGCCATATACGGTCTTGAAATCCATCAAATGAATCTGAAAACAACCTTCTTAAATGGAGATTTGGAGAAAGAAATTTACATGGAACAACCTGAAGGGTTTGTAGATTCTGAAAATGAAAAGAAGGTGTGCCGACTTGTAAAGTCCTTGTACGGACTAAAGCAAGCGCACAAACAATGACATGCAAAATGTGATCAGACTATGTTCTCAAATGATTTCAAGATTAATGAGTGTGATAAATGTTTTATATTAAGAACACTCAAAATCAAGTCGTCATTGTTTGCCTATATATTGATGACATGTTAATAATGAGTAATGACATTGCTAACATAAATGCTACCAAGCGTATGCTTGCTAGTAAGTTTGAGATGAAAGATCTAGGAGTTGCTGACTTGATATTGAGGCTTAAGATCCACAAAACTCCTGATGGTATAGCATTGTCTTAGTCTCATTATATCCAAACAATACTTGAAAAATTTAAATTATTTGGATTTCAAAATTGCAAAGACACTAATTGATGTGAATCTTGCTCTTTCTAAGAGAAAAGGTGAAAGTAAGTCCCAATTGGACTATGCGAGAGTATTGAAAAGTCCGATGTACATCATGAACTGTACCCGACCAGATATAGCTTGTACGATAAGTAAACTTAGTCGATACACAAGTAATCCCAATCAGAGTCATTGGATGGCTATGAAACGAGTTTTGGGTTATTTAAAACATAATCAAAACTTTGCTTTGCATTACAACAAGTATCCAATAGTTGTTGAAGGATATTCTGATGCCAATTGGATCACCGGATCAATTGAAACTAAATCCACAAGTGGGTATGTGTTTAACATTGGTGGAGGTGCAGTGTTTTGAAAGTCATCCAAACAAACATGTATTGATCGCTCTTTATTGGAGTCTGAATTCATAACTTTAGACAAGGCAGATGAAGAAGCTGAATGGCTCAAAAATTTCCTAGAGGACATTCCATTCTGGCCCAAACCGTTGGCACCAATATGTATATACTGCGATAGCCAAGCGGCAATCAGAAAGGCTGGAAGTGTAATGTATAATGGAAAATCTCTTCACATACGACGGATACATAACACCGTTAGGCAACTACTCTCTAGTGGAATTATCATAATTGACTATGTAAAGTTAAGAGATAATGTGTCGAATCCACTTATGAAAGGCCTAACTAGATAGACAATTAAAAGATCATCGAAGGGAATGAGACTATGGCCGAGGACAAGTCATCGTGGCGGTAACTCTACCTAAAATACTGGAGATCCTTAAATCTAGGTTCAAGGATATCAAACAAAGTCATTGATGACGGTTCAACATTGTCAAAATAACATTTGACCATTCTCGTGATGAGACAATGTTTAGTAACAAGGATAAAGCATTAAAGGCTTTTTAATGATTTTTAAGTTTGACAGGGGGTATGTCAAATGGTATATCTACGGGATAACACATTTAGGAATCACCTATATAAGTGTGAAGTGTAAGCCGCTTCAAGGAGAATTTAGTAAGGTCAATTCTCTACGCATTTATGAAACCAGGTTGTGTTCATGGCTGAAACGTTCAAAATAATGAGAACCTAAGACAGTTAAAGGATTAATTGTGTGACTTATATTTTCTAGGTATACATCTAAACTCGACGGTTCAAAGATATCAAATCTACCGATTGACTAAGTATATTTGATATATGTTTACTATGAAAAGTTCAAGGGGAAACCCACTTTCCAGATGCAATTAGTTCTTGCTTACGAATCACACAATTTTTTATGTATTAAATTTTTTTATATAGCCATTCCCCATTCATGTGGGGGATTGTTGAAGTTAAGTGTTGGTGTGAATTGGAAAATAGAGATAAATAAATTGGAGGGAAGAAAGAGTTAAAAAGTTCTTTTTCCAATGATAGCTATTTCGAATAGACACCATCTGAACAGGTGTCTTCACACCCTTTCACTTCAGATCTTTGGCTATAAATATAGGTCTTTTGCCTTCATTTTTAAAGTACTTTTTTGAGACTTTTGCTAGCAAATTTATAGATCATTTTGCATATTTTGAAAAATAAAAAATCGAGTCCATTGTGTGATTCGTTACCGTTCTTCGAGTTCGTTGAAGTTATTGGTGTTTGAGGTACGCTACACCATTAACAGGTTAATCCGCTTTATCCTGGAAGGAAATAATCCTAAAACCTCGAGTACAGTGAGGGGATTAAATTCCTTAAGGACACACAATGAATTATATGGATTCGGATATTATTCTTTTCTTATTTTATATATTTGAACACATGCCTCCAATACAGATTTTATTCATGTACTGGAGTCATAGTTTCCTGCTTAAGTAACTTTTTTTTATTTCTTGATTAATATCATGATACCTATGCTCAAGCCTCTAATTAAGAGGGGAAAAAGTCTTAATCACCGACTACAACCGTCATTTCATGCTCTGTTCTATTGTCCATAGAAAAAGTTGAGACATACTCCAATAATTGAAAGTTGAAGAGAAATGATTCAACAATTGACAGTTGATGAGAAGTATATCAATAAATTGAAATTGGAGAAAAGTGCTCCAACAAAAATTTTAAAAAAAAATTGGTGAGAGTGCTCCAACACACACAAAAAAGTTGGGGAGAAATGCTCCAATACAATAAAAAAGTAGTAGTATACAACTTTGAATTACGGGAGAATATTAAAAAAGTAAAACAAATATTTTCCTTCAACACATAATTTTATAAAGATCTACTAGTCAACAATAATATTAACTAGTCATCATATTCTTTAATATTATCATTTCACATGAAACAAACAATCTTTTCATGCCGATCATGAGTTTTTTCTTGTAAAATTTAAAATAATGGATCTTTTTCTGTAAAATTTAAATTCATGGGTCAAATTTTACATTTAAAAAAATTTGAAATCATGATTTGGAATCCCAAACGCATGTTCAGACGCTGATTTGAAATCATGACTACATATCGCATGTCCAAACACAAGTTTAATTTAATACCACAAAATTTAAAAAATTTCTTTAATTTCTTAACCCCATATCAAGTCAAAACCCTTTTAAATTTAAAATTAAAGTGATATCATGCGTGAAATTATCACACTCAATTTACATCCTATAGCAATTTTTTTTACTATCTTTTAATAAAAAAAATTGAGAAGGAGACGCCCTATGTCATCGTCAACATTGCTCGATTTTGATCAAATAATCTGATTTTTTATATATATTTTTTGAGACACCGAAAAATGCAAACAATCACACAAGGCTTGCGGACGCCTCAGTTCTTTTGAGAGATGTAAAAGTGTCTTTCAATTTATATTCATGAAATTTCTTTTCTTCTTTCGATGTGGAACAAACGTTCATTCATTTTTCATTCACAACTTAACCTTTTAACCTAAGAATTATGGGATCAAACTCCGTTCACACCAAAATATTCAATAATTAAAATCTTTATAAATTCATTTAGATGTCCTTATATTCCATCTAAAACATTATATGTTGAATTATTTTTACTATTTTTTCTTTAATATTCTATGTTGATTTATTAAAGAGGAAAGCACTTTTTACTGAGATTTTTTCATATTTAGAACTCGAACTAAACATCCAATTAAAAGCGGAAAGATCCTAAAAATACGTTTACTCAAATTTGAGCATATTAATGACCTACTCATTTATTAAGTCAACCCTCTATAGTAATGGTTGTTTTGGATACTATCTCGGCAGTAATAATTTGCTTCTTTGATGTAATTGTGTTTGATAACTACTATTCGACAATAATATAAATTATTAATTTAAAATTTAATAACTTAAAAACGATTAAAATTCTGAATATATAAATTTTAAATTCTGATTTCCTCTCTAACAATATCAAATGGGAGAAATTCTCTAAGAAAAGGATGTGTTATTTTCTTGAATGTCCTTAATTATCATCATTTAATTAAGAACTTAAAAACAAATGAGTTACACATGGAAAAAAAATTAAATATGCATAGTTTTAGAAAAAAATTTCAATTTAGAGGAATTTATTTATTAACAAGTTGATTATGTCAAAATGGGTAGATTTTTCCAAAGACATGATCATTATTATATTTATGCATTTGGTTAACCAAATTGCCAGGTAAATTTTAGTTCAATAATTTAACTGTGCATCAATTTTAGACTAAGAACCATGAAGTGTATCAATAAAGTAATTAATATTGAATTTTTACTATTTCATAAAATAGAATTGAGAAGGAGACAAGTCGCACCCCATTGTCATTGTTGTTCGACTTTGATCAAATAATATGAAATATATTTTTTAAGAAATCGAACAACAATGAAGATGGAATGTCGGCTTGCATGCTTCTCAACTCCTTCAAGAGATAGTAAAATTGTCTTTCAATTTATACACATCAAATTTCTTTTTTTCTTCGATGTGGGACAAATATACACTTATTTCTCATTCACAACTTAACACGATAATTATGAGATCAAATTCCGTTCACACAAAAATATTCAACAATCAAAATCCTTGTAAATCCATTTGGATGTCCTTAGATCTTATATGTTCCATCTTAAACATTATATATTCAATCCCTTTTACTATATTTTTTAATATTTTATTTTTGGTTGTTTTTCTTGAGACACATTTTTTTTTTCATTTGATATTCTATATCTTCATAAGACCTCGACTAACCTGAATTCGTGTCGCATAAAGTCTACTAAAGGAAAAATATTTTTTATTAGAAATATTTTCATGCTCAAAATTTAAATTTGACATCTCTAATTAAGAATGAAGAGATTTTATTCATGCACTGCAATCACAGTTTCATTATCTATTCAAGTAACTTTTTGTTTTTTACTTAATGTCATGATACTTATATTAGGACTCGTTTTAGATCCACGCAACGTAAGATCCATTAAAAAGGGAAGTGCTCCCTACTAAGATTTTTTTCATATTCAAAATTCAAATCCGAATCTTTATTTAAGAGTGAAAATATTCCGTTTAATCAACATAGACCCTCGACTAACATGAAAATGTGTCATATAATAAAGTCTATTAAAGGAAAAATATTTTCTACTAGAATTATTTTCATGTTCAAAACTTAAATATAAAACCTCTAACTAAGGATGGATAGATTTTATTCATTCACTGTAATCGCAGTTTCCTAATCTGCTCAAGTAAACTTTTTGTTTCTTACTTGATGTTATGATATTTGTATTAAGGTTCGATTTAGATTCACGCAACGTAAGGTTTATTAAAAGGGGAAGCATTCCTTACTAAGATTTTTTTTCATATTCAGAATTCAAACCCAGGCCTTTAACAAAGATTAGAAGATCCTATCCCTCGACATAGGACGCTTGACTAACCTGCATCATATAAAGTCTATTATAGGGAAAATGTTTCGTACTAGAATTATTTTCATACCCAAAACTTAAATATGAAATTTCTAATTAAAAATGGAGAGATTTTATCCATCCACTGCAATCGTATTTTCCTGATCTATTCAAGTAACTTTTTGTTTCTTACTTGATGTCATAATACTTGTATTAGGACTCGATTCAAATTCGCGTAGCTTAAGATTTATTAAAGAGGAAATCACTTTCTACTCATGGGATTCTTTCATATCCAAAACTCGAACCTAAACATCTAATTAAGAGCGAAAACAGAGGCGGATGTACCATATTATTTATGGGTTGAATTGAACCCATAACTTTTAAACCGGAGTATAAATTTATGTGTAAAATTTATCAAAATTATAATAAATAATAGACATGAACCCATAACTTTAAAAATATTATGGGTTCAATCCTAAAATCTTAAAAATTTAAACCCATAAATTTTAAATCCTGAATCCGCCTCTAAACGGAAAGATCTTAAAAATATGTTTACCCAAATTTGAACAGGTTAATGACCTACTCAGTTATTAAATCAACCTCTTCTCTATTAAATATGCATGGTTTTAGAAAGAAAAAAAATTCAATTTAGAGGAATTTATTTATTAACAAGTTGATTATGTCAAAATGTTAGTTCTTTAAAGGAAAAAAAATCTCTAAATAAAAGTTTACATCTTTCAGTTTTTTCTTTTTATATGCAAAATGGGTAGATTTTTCTCATGACATGATCATTGTTATATTTTTGCATTTAATTAACCAAATTGTCAGGTAATTATATTTTAGTAGAGTAATTTAACTATGCATCAATTTTAGACTAAGAATCATGAAATATATAAATAAAATAATTAATATTGGATTTTTAATATTTCATATAAAAGAATTGAGAAGGAGGCAGGCCACATCCCATCATCATTGTTCTTCGACTTTGATCAAATGATTTGAAATATACTTTTTGAGAGATGGAAGGACAATGATTATGTGATGTCGGCTACAGACTTTCAACTCTTTCAAGCAATAGAAAAAATGTCTTTCTATTTATACGCATTAAATTTCTCTTCTTCTTTCGGTGTGGTACGAACGCACACTTATTTCTCATTCACGACTTAATCCAAAAATTATGAAACCAGATCCCGTTCACACCAAAATATTCATTAAAAGGGGAAGCGCCCCTACTAACATTTTTTCATATTCAAATTTTAAATTGAAGCCTTTAACCCAAGCCGACATTACATTATTATTATTTGATTTTGGTCAAATAATCTGATTTTTGAAATAGATTTTTTGAGAAGACAAACAATATTGATGATGGCATGTCGGTTTGCAAACTCCCCAATTCTTGCAAGAGATGAGTAAATACATCTTTTGCAATTTATACCCACAAAATATCTTTTCTTCTTTTAGTGAGGGACAAATGTTCATTTATTTCTCATTTACAATTTAACCAGAGAATTATGGGACCAATCTTACTAAATTAGCAAATCTTAGTTTGTAAACAAGATATCGGAATATTCTAAGGCGACACATTGATAAATTACATATGTCCATGTTCATTTTATAAATAATTATTTATGATTACAAACTTTTAAATACACATAATTTTAGAAAGATCCACTAGTCAACAATAATAGTAAAAAGTTATTATATTAATCATTTCACATAGTACGGACAATCTCGAATTTTTTCTTGCAAAATTTAAAAGATGGGTCGTTTTCTGCAAAATATAAACTTATAGATAAAATTCTACATTTAAAAAATTGAAATCACAATTTGAAATCTCAAATCGTATGTCTAGATGCTGATTTTAAATTATGACTTTATATTGCATGTTCAAACGCAAATTTAATTTGAGACTACAAAATTAAAAAATCTTTGTTATTTTCTTAAACACCATATCAAGTCAAAATCCTTTGAAACTTAAAGTTAAACTGAAATCGTGCATGAAATTATTATTCTCAATTTATATCCTCAAGCAAAACATTTTACTATCTCAATAAAAAGAATTGAGAAGGAGACACGCCCTATGCTGTCGTCAACATTGCACGATTTTGGTCAAATGATCTGATTTTTTATATATATTTTTTGAGACACTGAACAAAATTGACAATGGCACAAGGCTTGCAGACGCCTGAGCTCTTTCAAGAAATGTAAAAGAGTGTTTTAATTTATATCCATCAAATTTCTTTCCTTCTTCCGGTGTAGGATAAACATTCATTCATGCTCATTCATAATTTAGCCTTTTAACCCAAGAATTTTGGGATCAAACTCCATTCACACCAAAATATTCGATAATTGAAATCTTTATATTCAATCCTTTTTACTATTTTTTCTTTAGTATTCTGTATTGGTTTTTTTCCCATCTGATACAAACTTATTTTTTTCTCATATGGTATTCTTTATCTGCATAGGATTCTCTATTAACCTGAATATGCATCGTATAAGGTCTATTAAAGGAAAAATATTTTCTATTACAATTACTTTCATATTTAAAATTTAAATTTGAAATCTCTAGTTAAGAATAGAGAAATTCAATACATTCTCTGCAATCATAGTTTCTTAATATGTTCAAGTAATTTTTTGTTTCTTACTTAATGTCTTGATACTTGTATCAGGACTCCATTTAGATTCACTCAATGTAAGACCCATTAAAAAGAGAAGTGCTACCTTCTAAGATTTTTTCATATTCAAAATTCAAATTCGAATATTTATTAAGAGTGAAAAGATTCCGTCCAATCAACATAGGACCCTTGACTAACCTGAAAATGTGTCATATAATAAAGTCTATTAAAGGAAAAATATTTCCTACTAAAATTATTTTCATGCTCAAAATTTAAATATAAAACCTCTAATTAAGGATGGAGAGATTTTATCAATTCACTGCAATCACAATTTCCTGATATGCTCAAGTAACTTTTTTGTTTCTCACTTGATGCCATGATATTTGTATTGGGGTTCGATTCAGATTCACGCAATGTAAGGTGTACTAAAAGGGGAAACGTTCCATACTAAGATTTTTTTCATATTCAGAATTCAAAGCCAAGCCTTTAACTAAGAGTGAAAATATCTTATCCATCGATATAGGACCCTCGACTAACATGTATCGTATAAGGTCTATTCTAGGGAAAATTTTTTCTACTAAAATTATTTTTATACCCAAAACTTAAATATGGAATCTCTAATTAAGAATGAAGAGATTTTATCAATCCACTGCAATCGTAGTTTCCTGATATGTTCAAGTAACTTTTTGTTTCTTACTTGATGTTATGATACTTGTATTAGGGCTCAATTCAAATTCCCGTAGCTTAAGGCTTATTAAAGAGGAAAACACTTTCTACTCAGAGTCTTTCATATCCAAAACTCGAACCTAAACATCTAATTAAGAGCGGAAAGATCCTAAAAATATGTTTACCCAAGTTTGAGAAGGGTTAATAACCTACTCATTTGTTAAATCAACCCACTATATATCGTACATTATTCAAGAATGACCCTAGCGTCAATGAAACAGTGTAATGGTGGTTTTGGACACTATTTCGATAGTAATGATTAGCTTCTTTGACGTAACTGTGTTTGACAAGTATTATCTCAGCAGCAATTCAAATTATTAATTTAGAATTCAATAATTTAAGAACGAATAAAATTTTGAATCTATAAATTTTAAATTCTGAATTCATTTCTAATAATATCAAATGGGAACTAGAAATTCTTTAAGAAAAGGATGTGTTATTTTCTTGAATGTCCTTAATTATCATCATTTAGTTAAGAAATACTATTCTTTCCGTTTAGCCGTCCACCGACGAGCCACTAACCAAGCTAAGGACTATCATCCTAACCAGTATATCCTCAAGCTTTACAAACAATCCACATGCACTCTACTTACCACTAACATCAAAGGATACTGCCAAATCAACCCAAGTGTTACCATGGCCGTCACTGTCCTTGACACGGTTGACACGATCGCCGATTCAAATATAACAAAAAATTGTCGCATCCATTTAACCTTGACCACTCTAATCCCTCATTCGCTTGACAATATAATCACCTAATCTTATTCACTCAAACATCCCACAACTTTCCACAAGAACCACACGCCTCACACATGACCTTTCGACCCGAGCCAACAAATTTTCATGACTACGATTCTCCGCACTCAAGCCCGAGCCACCAACCAAACCAACACCTTATACACACCATTATTACCATATAAACAGAAAAATAGAGTTCAAGAATAGAAAAACACAAGCCACCGCAAAACAGACAACACACACGTCAATACAGACAACAACGACTATGGAATTCATGCCGACAAAGGGAGGGACAAGCCTAACATACCTTAGCTTTAAGCCTAGCCGAACTTGAGCCTTCAAAAACATGAACCTACTGCCTAAAGGCATTCCAAAATTCTGTCAAATTGCATCCAACACAACTCAACAACAAAACAAGACAAACGAAGCTTGCCCGATAAGATTCATAGGAATTCGATGGTAGAAACTCCGAGACAACAACCTATCGGCGTTAACACACCTATAAAGAATCTTAAAAACTAAGGAGAACAAAAGAACGAAGGCTTACCAATAGCTTCACCACGAAACAACCACCAACAACCCAGAAAAAATACCAAACCACGGAGTACACACGATTCCGGACTTCCAGACACAAAAATCATGTTGAACCATGGCTTCTAGCCCCATGTTAACCCATTAATTTCTCAAGATTTGATTGACCAACTTTGTTCGGCCCCAAATTTTGGCTGTAGTCAGCCTACAAGGCCTGATGACGAGCACCCTATCACTTTATTTGATCGGCATAACCATTTTTTGAATAAATGAGAATTCACGATTTTCACGATTTTCGGTGTGTCTTAGCCCACAGATTTCTTGAAGTTTGGTCTGTCGTTTTCGTTCGGCCCCCAAATTTTGGCTGTGCGCACCCTACAAGGCCTGATGACGAGCTCCCTATCACTTTATATGATCGGCATCACCATTATTCGCATTACTAGAAATTTATGATTTTCGCGATATTCGGTGTATGTTAGCCCATGGATATCTCGAGATTTGATCGGCCGTCTCCGTTAGGGAATAAATTTTGCCTGTGAGCAGCCTACAAGGACTAGTGACGAGTGCCCTATCACTTTAGTCTATCGGCATCACTATTTTTTGCATAAATGAGAATTTTTGATTTTGAAGATTTTCGGTGTATGTTAGCCCACGAATTTCTCGAGATTTGATTGACAGTCTCCGTTAGGCCCAAATTTTGGCCGTGCGCAGGCTACGAACCCTGCTAACGAGTGTCCTATCACTTTAATTGATCGACATAACTATTTTTTGAATAAATGAGAATTTACGATTTTTGTGATTTTCGGTGTGTCTTAGCCCACAGATTTCTTGAAATTTAGTCTCCCGTCTCTGTTCGGCCTCAAATTTTGGCTGTGCGCACCTTACAAGGTCTGGTGACGAGCTCCCTATCACTTTATACGATCGGCACCATCATTTTTTGCATAAATAGAAATTTATGATTTTCGTGATTTTCGGTGTATGTTAGCCCACGAATTTCTCGAGATTTGATCGACCGTCGCCGTTCGGCCCAAATTTTGGCTGTGCGCAGCCTACAAAGCCTGGTGATGAGCGACCTATCATTTCATTTGATCGGCGTCACTATTTTTTGCATAAATGAGAGTTTACGATTTTCGCCATTTTCGGTGTATGTTAGCCCACAGATTTCTCAAGATTTGATTGATAGTCTCTGTTCGGCCCAAACTTTTGGTTGTGCTCTGCCTTCAAGGCCTGGTGACGAGCGCCCTATCGTTTCATTTGATTGGCCTAACCATTTTTCGCACAAATAATAATTTACGATTTTTGCGATGTTCGGTGTGTGTTAGACCTTAATAACAAAATAAGAACTGCCGAGATGCAACTATTTTCATGAGATCTTACATAATGTTGTTAAAACTGTAATATAATTGCCGGAAAAAGAGTTCATTAGTGGCACATTATCTTAATGATCATAACTTTGGTCTGGATTATCCGTTTTATATGATTTTTTTTTATTTTGTGTATTTTTTTGAGATATATCTGGACAAATTGCCGCAAGGCGGTTTGGTGGAGCCAATTTTCTCAAAATATGCCTCTATCGCAGTCATTCTACATTTTTTCCAATTTGGTTAACAGTTTTAATTTAAAAACTCATCCTAATGACCCACCACAACCGACACCACCATGGCAAGCGACCATGGTAGTCCAGCACTACAACCACCAATCTCTAGCATTGTCTTTATAGCATAAGGATAAGCATAGGTGTTTCTTTTTAATTTTCGCTCGCGCATGCATTGATCGAGGGGCGTTGTGTCTCGGCATAGGTCCGCATGTGTCATCCGATGTCAGCCGGTCTGTCGACACCGACATAGTGCGCCTATGTTGCTAACTTTCAAACTTTTCGGTGTGTATTAGCCCACAGATTTTTGGAGATTTGACTGACCGTCTCCGTTCGACCCCAAATTTTAGCTGCGCATGGTCTACAAGGCCTGGTAACGAGCGTCCTATCATTTCATTTGATCGGCATCACTATTTTTCGCATAAATGAGAATTTACGATTTTCGTCATTTTCGGTGTATGTTAGCCAACGGATTTCTTGAGATTTGATTGACCGTCTCCGTTTGGCCCCAAATTTTAGCTGTGCGCAGTCTACAAGGCCTGGTGACGACCGACCTATCATTTCATTTGATTGGCATCACTATTTTTTGCATAAATAAGAATTTATGATTTTCGCCATTTTCAGTGTATGTTAGCCCACGGATTTCTCGAGATTTGATTGATAGTCTCCGTTCAGCCCAAAATTTTGGCTGCGCATAGCCTACAAGGCCTTGTAACGAGCGCCCTATCATTTTATTTTATCAGTATCACTATTTTTCGCATAAATGAGAATTTATGATTTTTGCATTTTTCGGTGTATGTAAGCCCCCGGATTTCTCGATATTTGATTGACTGTCTCCGTTCGGCCAAAATTTTGGCTGTGCGCAGCCTACAAGGCCTGGTGACGAGCGCCCTATCATTTCATTTGATCGGCATCAAGATTTTTCGCATAAATAAGAGTTTTTGATTTTTGCGATTTTCGGTGTGTGTTAGCCCACGGATTTCTCGAGATTTGACTAACCGTCTCCGTTCGGCCCCAAATTTTGGCTATGCACAGCCTACCAACCTTGATTATGAGCGCCCTATCATTTCATTTGATCAGCATCTCTATTTTACGCATAAATAAAAATTTATGATTTTCGCAATTTTCGGTGTATGTTTGCCCACGGATTTCTCGAGATTTGATTTACCGTCTCCGTTTGGCACCAAATTTTGCAGTGCGCAGCCTACAAGGCCTAGTAACAAATGCCCTATCATTTCAATTGATCGGCATCACTATTTTTGGCATAAATGATAATTTACGATTTTCGCAATTTTCGGTGTATATTAGCCCACGAATTTCTCGAGATTTGATTGACCGTCTCCGTTTGGCCCCAAATTTTGCAGTGCGCAGCCTACAAGGTCTAGTAATGAGCGCCCTATCATTTCATTTGATCGACATCACTTTTTTTCGCATAAATGAGAATTTACGAATTTTGCGATTTTCGGTGTATGTTAGCCCACAGATTTCTCAAGATTTGATTGATTGTCTCTGTTTGGCCCCAAATTTTGGCTTTGCGCAGCCTACAAGGCCTGGTGACGAGCGCCCTATCATTTCAGATGATCGGTATTACTATTTTTTGCATAAATAAGAATTTACGATTTTCGTGATTTTCGGTGTGTGTTAGCTAAAGGATTTCTTGATATTTGACTGACCTTCTCCGTTCGGCTCTAAATTTTAGCTACGCACAACCTACCAACCTTGATGACGAGTGCCCTATCATTTCATTTGATCAGCATCACAATTTTTCGTATAAATGAAAATTTATGATTTTCCCGATTTTCGGTGTATGTTAGCCCACGGATTTCTCGAGATTTGATTTACCGTCTCCATTTGGCCCCAAATTTTGAATGTGCGCAGCCTACAAGGCTTGGTAATGAGCGCCCTATCATTTCAATTTGATCGGCAACACTATTTTACGCATAAATGAGAATTTATGATTTTCGCGATTTTCGGTGTGTGTTAGTCCACAGATTTCTCGAGATTTGACTGACCGTCTCCGTTCGGCCCCAAATTTGGGCAGTGCACAACCTACCAACCTTGATGACGAGCGGCCTATCATTTATTTTAATGTGCATAATTATTTTTCGCATAAATGAGAATTTACTATTTTAATCATTTTCGGTGTATGTTAGCCCAAGAATTTCTCGAGATTTGATTGACCGTCTTTGTTTGGCCCCAAATTTTGGCTGCAAATAGCCTACAAGGCCTGGTGACGAGCGCCCTATCATTTCATTTGATCGGCATCACTATTTAAGCATAAATGAGAATTTTCGATTTTCGCGATTTTCGGTGTATGTTAGCTCACGGATTTCTCGAGATTTGATTGACCGTCTCCGTTTGACCCCAAATTTTGGCTGCGCATAGCCTACAAGGCCTAGTAATGAACGCCCTATCATTTCAATTGATCGTCATCACTATTTTCGCATAAATGAGAATTTACGATTTTCACAATTTTTGGTGTATGTTAGCCCACGGATTTTTCGAGATTTGACTGACCGTCTCCGTTTGGCCCCAAATTTTGGCTGTGTGCAGCCTACAAGGTCTGGTGATGAGAGACCTATCATTTCATTTGATTGGCATCACTATTTTTTGCATAAATGAGAATTTATAATTTTCACCATTTTCGGTGTATGTTAGCCCACGGATTTCCCGAGATTTGATTGATAGTCTCCGTTCGGCCCCAAATTTTGGCTGCGCATAGCCTACAAGGCCTAGTAACGAGTGCCCTATCATTTCATTTGATCGGCATCACTATTTTTCGCATAAATGAGAATTTATAATTTTCACGATTTTCGGTGTATGTAAGCCTACAGATTGTCGAGATTTTATTGACCATCTCCGTTCAGCCCAAATTTTGGATGCGCGCAGCCTACAAGGCCTGCTAACGAGCGCCCTATCATTTCATTTGATCGGCATCACTATTTTTCGCATAAATAAGAATTTACGATTTTTGCGATTTTCGGTGTGTGTTAGCCCTTTAATAACAAAATAAGAACTGTCGAGATGCAACTCTTTTCATGAGATCTTACATAATGTTGTTAAAACTGTAATATAATTGCCGGAAATAGAGTTCATTAGTGGCACATTATCTTAATGATCGTAACTTAGGGCTAGATTATCCATTTTACTTGATTTTTTTTCATTTTGTGTATTTTTTCGAGATATATCTAGAAAAATTGCCGCAAGGCGATTTGGCGGAGCCAATTTTCTCAAAATATACCTCTATCGCAGTCATTCTACATTTTTTCCACTTTGATTAATAGTTTTAATTTAAAAACTGATCCTAACGACCCACCACAACCGACATCACCATGACAAGCGACAATGGAAGGCCAGCACTACAACCACTAATCTCTAGTATTGTCTTTATAGCATAAGGATAAGCATAGGTGTTTCCTTTTAAATTTTCGCTCGTGCAGACATTGATCGAGGGACGTTGGGTCTTGGCATAGGTCAGCATGTGTCATCCGATATCTGCCGGTCTGTCGACACTGGCATAGTGAGCCTATGTTGCTAACTTTTAAACTTTTCGGTGTGTTAGCCCACAGATTTTTTGAGATTTGACTGACCATCTCTGTTCGACCCCAAATTTTAGCTGCGCATAGTCTAAAAGGCCTGGTAACGAGCGCCCTATCATTTCATTTGATCGGCATCACTATTTTTTGCATAAATGAAAATTTATGAATTTTGCGATTTTTGGTGTATGTTAACCCACGGATTTCTCGAGATTTGATTGATCGTTTCCGTTCGGCCCCAAATTTTGGTTGTGCGCAGCCTACAAGGCCTGGTGACGAGCGCCCTATCATTTCATTTGATCGACATCACTATATTTGCATAAATAAGAATTTATAATTTTTGCGATTTTCGGTGTGTGTTAACCCACGAATTTCTCGAAATATAATTAACCATCTCCGTTCGGTCCCAAATTTTTTCTATGCACAACCTACCAACGTTGATGACGAGCGCACTATCATTTCATTTGATCAGCATCACTCTTTTTTGCATAAATAAGAACTTTCGATTTTTGCAATTTTCGGTGTATGTTAGCCCACGGATTTCTCGAGATTTGATTTACCGTCTCCGTTTGGCCTCAAATTTTGGCTGTGCGCAACCTACAACGCCTGGTAATGAGCGCCCTATCATTTCAATTGATCGGCATCACGATTTTACGCATAAATGAGAATTTACGATTTTCGCGATTTTCGTTGTGTGTTAGCCTACGGATTTCTGGAGATTTGATCGACCGTCTCTGTTTGGCCCCAAATTTTGGCTGTGGGCAGCCTGCGGGTTCTGGTGACGAGCGCCCTATCATTTCATTTGATCGGCATCACTATTTTTCGAATAAATGACAATTTACGATTTTCTCGGTTTTCGGTGAATGTTAGCCCACGGATTTTTGGAGATTTGATCGACCGCCTCCCTTCAGCCCCAAATTTTGGCTGTGCGCAGCCTGCGAGGCCTGGTGACGGGCGCCCTATCATTTCGTTTGATCGGCATCACTATTTTTTGCATAAATGAGAATTTACGATTTTCGCGATTTTTGTTGTGTGTTAGCTCTTTATTAACAAAATAAGAACTGCCGAGATGCAAGTCTTTTGATGAGATATTACATAATGTTGTTAAAATTGTAATATAATCGACGGAAAAAGAGTTCATTAGAGGCATATTATCTAAATGATCATAACTTTGGTCTGGATTATCCGTTTTACGCGATTTGTTTTTTTATTTTGTGTATTTTTTCGAGATCTATCTGGACAAACTGCCGTAAGGCGGTTTGGCCGAGCCATTTTTCTAAAAATATGCCTCTATCGCACTCATTTCAACATATTTCCCAATATGGTTGACAATTTTAATTTAAAAACTGGTCCTAACGACCCAACACAACCGACACCACCATGGCAAGCGACCATGGTAGGCCAGCACTACCACCACTAATCTCTAGCATTTTCTTTATATCATAAGGATAAGCATAGGTGTTTCCTTTTAAATTTTCGATCGCTGGGCATTGATCGATGGGCGTTGGGTCTCGACATAGGTTAACATGTGACATCCGATGTCGGCCGGCCTGTCGACACTAGCATAGTGCGCCTATGTTGCTAACTTTCAAATTTTTCAGTGCGTGTTAGCCCAGAGATTTCTGGAGATTTGATCGACCGCCTCCGTTCGGCCCCAAATTTTTGCTGTGCGCAGCCCGCGGGGCCTGGTGACGGACGCCCTATCATTTTGTTTGATCGGCATCACTATTATTCGAATAAATGATAATATACGATTTTCTCGATTTTCGGTGTATGTTAGCCCACGGATTTCTGGAGATTTGATCGACCGCCTCCGTTCGGCCCCAAATTTTTGCTGTACGCAGCCTGCGGGGCCTGGTGACGGGCGCCCTATTATTTTGTTTGATTGGCATCACTATTTTTTGCATAAATGAGAATTTACGATTTTCGTGATTTTCGGTGTATGTTAGCCCACGGATTTTTGGAGATTTGATCGACCGCCTCCGTTCGACCCCAAATTTTGGCTGTGCGCAGCCTGCAGGGCCTTGTGACGGGCGCCCTATCATTTTGTTTGATCGGCATCACTATTATTCGAATAAATGATAATATACGATTTTCTCGATTTTCGGTGTATGTTAGCCCACGGATTTCTGTAGATTTGATCGATCGCCTCCGTTCGGCCCTAAATTTTTGCTGTGCGCAACCTGCGGGGCCTGGTGACGGGTGCCCTATCATTTTGTTTGATCGGCATCACTATTTTTTGCATAAATGAGAATTTACGATTTTCGTGATTTTCGGTGTATGTTAGCCCACAGATTTCTGGAGATTTGATCGACCGCCTCCGTTCGGCCCCAAAATTTGGCTGTGCCCAGCCTGCGGGGCCTGGTGACGAGCGCCCTATCATTTCGTTTTAGCGGCATCACTATTTTTCGAATAAATGACAATTTACGATTTTCTCGGTTTTCGGTGAATGTTAGCCCACGAATTTCTGGAGATTTGATCGACCGCCTCACTTCGACCCCAAATTTTGGCTGTGCGCAGCTTGCGAGGCCTGGTGACGGGCGCCCTATCATTTCTTTTGATCGGCATTACTATTTTTCGAACAAAAGACAATTTACGGTTTTCACGATTTTCGGTGTATGTTAGCCCACGGATTTCTGGAGATTTGATCGACCATCTCTGTTTGGCCCCAAATTTTGCCTGTGCGCAGCACGCGGGGCTTAGTGACGGGCGCCCTATCATTTCGTTTGATCGGCATCACTATTTTTCGAATAAATGATAATTTACGATTTTTCGGTTTTCGGTGAATGTTAGCCCACGGATTTCTGGAGATTTGATCGACCGCCTCCCTTCGACCCCAAATTTTGGCTGTGCGCAGCCTGCGGGGCCTGGTGACGGGCTCCCTATCATATCGTTTGATCGGCATCACTATTTTTTGCATAAATCATAATTTACGATTTTCGCGATTTTCGGTGTATGTTAGCCCACGGATTTCTGGAGATTTGATCGACCGCCTCCGTTCGGCCTCAAATTTTTGCTGTGCGCAGCCCGCGGGGCCTGGTGACGGGCGCCCTATCATTTCTTTTTATCGGCATTACTATTTTTCGAACAAATGACAATTTACGATTTTCGCGATTTTCGGTGTATGTTAGCCCACGGATTTATGGAGATTTGATCGACCGTCTCTTTTTGGCCCCAAATTTTGGCTGTGCGCAGTCCGCGGGGCCTGATCACGGGCGCCCTATCATTTCGTTTGATCGGCATCACTACTTTTCGAATAAATGACAATTTACGATTTTCTCGATTTTCGGTGAATGTTAGCCCACGGATTTCTGGAGATTTGATCGACCGCCTCCCTTCGGCCCCAAATTTTGGCTGTGCGCAGCCTGCGGGGCCTGGTGACGGGCGCCCTATCATTTCTTTTGATCGGCATTACTATTTTTCGAACAAATGACAATTTATGATTTTCGCGATTTTTGGTGTGTGTTAGCTCTTTATTAACAATATAAGAACTGCCGAGATGCAAGTCTTTTGATGAGATCTTACATAATGTTGTTAAAACTTTAATATAATCGACGGAAAAAGAGTTCATTAGAGGTATATTATCTAAATGATCATAACTTTGGGCTGGATTATCCGTTTTACGCGATTTTTTTTTTCATTTTGTGTATTTTTTCGAGATCAATCGGGACAAACTGCCGTAAGGCGGTTTGACCGAGCCATTTTTCTAAAAATATGCCTGTATCGCACTCATTTCAACATATTTCCCAATATGGTTGACAATTTTAATTTAAAAACTGGTCCTAACGACCCACCACAACCGACACCACCATGGCAAGCGACCATGGTAGGCCAGCACTACCACCACTAATCTCTAGCATTTTCTTTATATCATAAGGATAAGCATAGGTGTTTCCTTTTAAATTTTCGATCGCTGGGCATTGATCGATGGACGTTGGGTCTCGACTTAGGTTAGCATGTGACATCCGATGTCGGCCGGCCTGTCGACACTAGCATAGTGCGCCTATGTTGCTAACTTTCAAACTTTTCAGTGCGTGTTAGCCCAGAGATTTCTGGAGATTTGATCGACCGCCTCCGTTCGGCCCCAAATTTTTGCTGTGCGCAGCCCGCGGGGCCTGGTGACGGACGCCCTATCATTTTGTTTGATCGGCATCACTATTATTCGAATAAATGATAATATACGATTTTCTCGATTTTCGGTGTATGTTAGCCCACGGATTTCTGGAGATTTGATCGACCGCCTCCGTTCGGCCCCAAATTTTTGCTGTGCGCAGCCTGCGGGGCCTGGTGACGGGCGCCCTATCATTTCGTTTGATCGGCATCACTATTTTTTGCATAAATGAGAATTTACGATTTTCGTGATTTTCGGTGTATGTTAGCCCACGGATTTCTGGAGATTTGATCGACCGCCTCCGTTCGACTCCGAATTTTGGCTGTGCACAGCCTGCGGGGCCTGGTGACGGGCACCCTATCATATCGTTTGATCGACATCACTATTTTTTGCATAATTGAGAATTTACGATTTTCGCGATTTTTGATGTGTGTTAGCTCTTTATTAACAAAATAAGAACTGCCGAGATTCAAGTCTTTTGATGAATCTTACATAATGTTGTTAAAACTGTAATATAATCGACGGAAAAAGAGTTCATTAGAGGCATATTATCTAAATGATCATAACTTTGGGCTGGATTATCCGTTTTACGCGATTTTTTTTTCATTTTGTGTATTTTTTTGAGATCTATCTGGACAAACTGCCGCAAGGCGGTTTGGCCGAGCCATTTTTTTAAAAATATGCCTCTATCGCACTCGTTTCAATATATTTCCCAATATGGTTGACAATTTTAATTTAAAAACTGGTCCTAACGACCCACCACAACCGACACCACCATGGCAAGCGACCATGGTAGGCCAACACTACCACCACTAATCTCTAGCATTTTCTTTATATCATAAGGATAAGCATAGGTGTTTCCTTTTAAATTTTCGATCGCTGGGCATTGATCGATGGGAGTTGAGTCTCGACATAGGTTAGCATGTGACATCCGATGTCGGCCGGCCTGTCGACACTAGCATAGTGCGCCTATGTTGCTAACTTTCAAACTTTTCAGTGCGTGTTAGCCCACGGATTTCTGGAGATTCGATCGACCGTCTCTGTTCGGCCCCAAATTTTGGCTGTGCGCAGACTGCGGGGCTTGGTGACGGGCGCCCAATCATTTCGTTTGATCGGCGTCACTATTTTTTGCATAAATGAGAATTTACGATTTTTGCAATTTTCGGTGTATGTTAGCCCACGGATTTTTCGAGATTTAATCGACCGCCTCCGTTCGGCCCCAGATTTTGGCAGTACGCAGCCCGCGGGGCCTGGTGACGGGCGCCCTATTATTTTATTTGATCGGTATCACTATTTTTCGAATAAATAGCAATTTACGATTTTCTCGGTTTTCGGTGAATGTTAGCCCACGGATTTTTGGAGATTTGATCGACCGCCTCCGTTCGGCCCCAAATTTTGGTAGTGCGCAGCTCGCGGGGAGCTGGTGACGGGCGCCCTATCATTTCGTTTGATCGGCATCAATATTTTTAGCATAAATGAGAATTTACGATTTTAGCTATTTTTGGTGTATGTTAGCCCACGGATTTCTGGATATTTGATCGACCGTCTCTGTTTGGCCCCAAATTTTGGCAGTGCCCCACGGATTTCTGGAGATTTGATCGACCGCCTCCGTTCGGCTCCAAATTTTGGCTGTGCGCAGCCTGCGGGGCCTGGTGACAGGTGCTCTATAATTTCATTTGATCGACATCACTATTTTTCAAATAAATGACAATTTACGATTTTCGCGATTTTCGGTGTATGTTAGCCCACGGATTTCTGGAGATTTGATCGACCGCCTCCGTTCGGCCCCAAATTTTGGCTGTGCGCAGACTGCGGGGCCTGGTGACGGGCGCCCTATCATTTCTTTTGATCGGCATTACTATTTTTCGAACAAATGACAATTTACGATTTTCGCGATTTTCGGTGTATGTTAGCCCACAGATTTCTGGAGATTTGATCGACCGTCTCTGTTTGACCCCAAATTTTGGCTGTGCGCAGCCCGCGGGGCCTGGTGACGGGCGCCCTATCATTTCGTTTGATTGGCATCACTATTTTTCGCATAAATGACAATTTACGATTTTCTCGGTTTTCGGTGAATGTTAGCCCACAGATTTCTGGATATTTGATCGACCGCCTCCGTTCGGCCCCAAATTTTTGCTGTGCGCAGCCTGCGGGGCCTGGTGACGGGCGCCCTATCATTTCGTATGATCGGCATCACTATTTTTTGCATAAATGAGAATTTACGATTTTCGCGATTTTCGGTGTATGTTAGCCCACGGATTTCTGGAGATTTGATCGACCGCCTCCGTTCGGCCCCAAATTTTGGCTGTGCGCAGCCTGCGGGGCCTGGTGACGGGCGCCCTATCATTTCTTTTGATCGGCATTACTATTTTTCGAACAAATGACAATTTATGATTTTCGCGATTTTCGGTGTATGTTAGCCCACAGATTTCTGGAGATTTGATCGACCGTCTCTGTTTGACCCCAAATTTTGGCTGTGCGCAGCCCGCGGGGCCTGGTGACGGGCGCCCTATCATTTCGTTTGATTGGCATCACTATTTTTCGCATAAATGACAATTTACGATTTTCTCGGTTTTCGGTGAATGTTAGCCCATAGATTTCTGGAGATTTGATCGACCGCCTCCGTTCGGCCCCAAATTTTGGCTGTGCGTAGCCTGCGGGGCCTGGTGACGGGCGCACTATCATTTCGTTTGATTGGCATCACTATTTTTCAAATAAATGACAATTTACGATTTTCGCGATTTTCGGTGTATGTTAGCCCACGGATTTCTGGAGATTTGATCGACCGCCTCCGTTCGGCCCCAAATTTTGGCTGTGCGCAGCCTGCGGGGCCTGGTGACGGGCGCCCTATCATTTCTTTTGATCGGCATTACTATTTTTCGAACAAATGACAATTTACGATTTTCGCGATTTTCGGTGTATGTTAGCCCACAGATTTCTGGAGATTTGATCGACCGTCTCTGTTTGGCCCCAAATTTTGCCTGTGCGCAGCCCGCGGGGCTTAGTGACGGGCGCCCTATCATTTCGTTTGATCGGCATCACTATTTTTCGAATAAATGACAATTTACGATTTTCTCGGTTTTCGGTGAATGTTAGCCCACGGATTTCTGGAGATTTGATCGACCGCCTCCCTTCGACCCCAAATTTTGGCTGTGCGCAGCCTGCGGGGCCTGGTGACGGGCTCCCTATCATATCGTTTGATCGGCATCACTATTTTTTGCATAAATCATAATTTACGATTTTCGCGATTTTCGGTGTATGTTAGCCCACGGATTTCTGGAGATTTGATCGACCGCCTCCGTTCGGCCTCAAATTTTTGCTGTGCGCAGCCCGCGGGGCCTGGTGACGGGCGCCCTATCATTTCTTTTTATCGGCATTACTATTTTTCGAACAAATGACAATTTACGATTTTCGCGATTTTCGGTGTATGTTAGCCCACGGATTTATGGAGATTTGATCGACCGTCTCTTTTTGGCCCCAAATTTTGGCTGTGCGCAGTCCGCGGGGCCTGATCACGGGCGCCCTATCATTTCGTTTGATCGGCATCACTACTTTTCGAATAAATGACAATTTACGATTTTTTCGATTTTCGGTGAATGTTAGCCCACAGATTTCTGGAGATTTGATCGACCGCCTCCCTTCGGCCCCAAATTTTGGCTGTGCGCAGCCTGCGGGGCCTGGTGACGGGCGCCCTATCATTTCTTTTGATCGGCATTACTATTTTTCGAACAAATGACAATTTATGATTTTCGCGATTTTTGGTGTGTGTTAGCTCTTTATTAACAATATAAGAACTGCCGAGATGCAAGTCTTTTGATGAGATCTTACATAATGTTGTTAAAACTTTAATATAATCGACGGAAAAAGAGTTCATTAGAGGTATATTATCTAAATGATCATAACTTTGGGCTGGATTATCCGTTTTACGCGATTTGTTTTTTCATTTTGTGTATTTTTTCGAGATCAATCGGGACAAACTGCCGTAAGGCAGTTTGACCGAGCCATTTTTCTAAAAATATGCCTGTATCGCACTCGTTTCAACATATTTCCCAATATGGTTGACAATTTTAATTTAAAAACTGGTCCTAACGACCCACCACAACCGACACCACCATGGCAAGCGACCATGGTAGGCCAGCACTACCACCACTAATCTCTAACATTTTCTTTATATCATAAGGATAAGCATAGGTGTTTCCTTTTAAATTTTCGATCGCTGGGCATTGATCGATGGGCGTTGGGTCTCGACTTAGGTTAGCATGTGACATCCAATGTCGGCCGGCCTGTCGACACTAGCATAGTGCGCCTATGTTGCTAACTTTCAAACTTTTCAGTGCATGTTAGCCCAGAGATTTCTGGAGATTTGATCGACCGCCTCCGTTCGGCCCCAAATTTTTGCTGTGCGCAGCCCGCGGGGCCTGGTGACGGACGCCCTATCATTTTGTTTGATCGGCATCACTATTATTCGAATAAATGATAATATACGATTTTCTCGATTTTCGGTGTATGTTAGCCCACGGATTTCTGGAGATTTGATCGACCGCCTCCGTTCGGCCCCAAATTTTTGCTGTGCGCAGCCTGCGGGGCCTGGTGACGGGCGCCCTATCATTTCGTTTGATCGGCATCACTATTTTTTGCATAAATGAGAATTTACGATTTTCGTGATTTTCGGTGTATGTTAGCCCACGGATTTCTGGAGATTTGATCGACCGCCTCCGTTCGACTCCGAATTTTGGCTGTGCACAGCCTGCGGGGCCTGGTGACGGGCACCCTATCATATCGTTTGATCGACATCACTATTTTTTGCATAATTGAGAATTTATGATTTTCGCGATTTTTGATGTGTGTTAGCTCTTTATTAACAAAATAAGAACTGCCGAGATTCAAGTCTTTTGATGAATCTTACATAATGTTGTTAAAACTGTAATATAATCGACGGAAAAAGAGTTCATTAGAGGCATATTATCTAAATGATCATAACTTTGGGCTGGATTATCCGTTTTACGCGATTTTTTTTTCATTTTGTGTATTTTTTTGAGATCTATCTGGACAAACTGCCGCAAGGCGGTTTGGCCGAGCCATTTTTTTAAAAATATGCCTCTATCGCACTCGTTTCAATATATTTCCCAATATGGTTGACAATTTTAATTTAAAAACTGGTCCTAACGACCCACCACAACCGACACCACCATGGCTAGCGACCATGGTAGGCCAACACTACCACCACTAATCTCTAGCATTTTCTTTATATCATAAGGATAAGCATAGGTGTTTCCTTTTAAATTTTCGATCGCTGGGCATTGATCGATGGGAGTTGGGTCTCGACATAGGTTAGCATGTGACATCCGATGTCGGCCGGCCTGTCGACACTAGCATAGTGCGCCTATGTTGCTAACTTTCAAACTTTTCAGTGCGTGTTAGCCCACGGATTTCTGGAGATTTGATCGACCGTCTCTGTTCGTCCCCAAATTTTGGCTGTGCGCAGACTGCGGGGCTTGGTTACGGGCGCCCAATCATTTCGTTTGATCGGCGTCACTATTTTTTGCATAAATGAGAATTTACGATTTTTGCAATTTTCGGTGTATGTTAGCCCACGGATTTTTCGAGATTTAATCGACCGCCTCCGTTCGGCCCCAGATTTTGGCAGTGCGCAGCCCGCGGGGCCTGGTGATGGGCGCCCTATTATTTTATTTGATCGGTATCACTATTTTTCGAATAAATAGCAATTTACTTTTCTCGGTTTTCGGTGAATGTTAGCCCACGGATTTCTGGAGATTTGATCGACCGCCTCCGTTCGGCCCCAAATTTTGGCAGTGCGCAGCCCGCGGGGAGCTGGTGACGGGCGCCCTATCATTTCGTTTGATCGGCATCAATATTTTTAGCATAAATGAGAATTTACGATTTTCGCTATTTTTGGTGTATGTTAGCCCACGGATTTCTGGATATTTGATCGACCGTCTCTGTTTGGCCCCAAATTTTGGCAGTGCCCCACGGATTTCTGGAGATTTGATCGACCGCCTCCGTTCGGCCCCAAATTTTGGCTGTGCGCAGCCTGCGGGGCCTGGTGACAGGTGCTCTATAATTTCGTTTGATCGGCATCACTATTTTTCAAATAAATGACAATTTACGATTTTCGCGATTTTCGGTGTATGTTGCCCACGGATTTCTGGAGATTTGATCGACCGCCTCTGTCCGGCCCCAAATTTTGGCTGTGCGCAGCCTGCGGGGCCTGGTGACGGGCGCCCTATCATTTCTTTTGATCGGCATTACTATTTTTCGAACAAATGACAATTTACGATTTTCGCGATTTTCGGTGTATGTTAGCCCACAGATTTCTGGAGATTTGATCGACCGTCTCTTTTCGGCCCCAAATTTTGGCTGTGCGCAGCCCGCGGGGCCTGGTGACGGGCGCCCTATCATTTCGTTTGATTGGCATCACTATTTTTCGCATAAATGACAATTTACGATTTTCTCGGTTTTCGGTGAATGTTAGCCCATAGATTTCTGGAGATTTGATCGACCGCCTCCGTTCGGCCCCAAATTTTGGCTGTGCGTAGCCTGCGGGGCCTGGTGACGGGCGCCCTATCATTTCGTTTGATCGGCATCACTATTTTTTGCATAAATGAGAATTTACGATTTTCGCAATTTTCGATGTATGATAGCCCACGGATATCTGGAGATTTGATCGACCGCCTCCGTTCGGCCCCAAATTTTGGATGTGCGCAGCCCGCGGGGCCTGGTGACGGGCGCCCTATCATTTCTTTTCATCGGCATTACGATTTTTCGAACAAATGACAATTTACGATTTTCGCGATTTTCGGTGTATGTTAGCCCACGGATTTCTGGAGATTTGATCGACCGTCTCTGTTTGGCCCCAAATTTTGGCTGTGCGCAGCCTGCGGGGCCTGGTGACGGGCGCCCTATCATTTCGTTTGATCGGCATCACTATTTTTTGAATAAATGGCAATTTACGATTTTTTCGATTTTCGGTGAATGTTAGCCCACGGATTTCTGGAGATTTGATCGACCGCCTCCCTTCGACCCCAAGTTTTGGCTGTGCGCAGCCTGCGGGGCCTGCTGACGGGCGCCCTATCATTTCGTTTGATCGGCATCACTATTTTTTGCATAAATAAGAATTTACGATTTTCGCGATTTTCGGTGTATGTTAGCCCACGGATTTCTGGAGATTTGATCGACCGCCTCCGTTCGGCCCCAAATTTTGGCTGGGCGCAGCCTGCAGGGCCTGGTGACGGACGCCCTATCATTTTGTTTGATCGGCATCACTATTATTCGAATAAATGATAATTTACGATTTTCTCGATTTTCGATGTATGTTAGCCCACGGATTTCTGGAGATTTGATCGACCGCCTCACTTCGGCCCCAAATTTTGGCTGTGTGCAGCCTGCGGGGCCTGGTGACGGGCGCCCTATCATTTCGTTTGATCGTCATTACTATTTTTCGAACAAATGACAATTTACGATTTTCGCGATTTTCGGTGTATGTTAGCCCACGGATTTCTGGAGATTTGATCGACCGCCTCCGTTCGGCCCCAAATTTTGGCTTTGCGCAGCCTGCGGGGCCTAGTGACGGGCGCCCTATCATTTCGTTTGATCGGCATCACTATTTTTTGCATAAATGAGAATTTACGATTTTTGCGATTTTTGGTGTGTGTTAGCTTTTTATTAACAAAATAAGAACTGCCGAGATTCAATTCTTTTGATGAGATCTTACATAATGTTGTTAAAACTGTAATATAATCGACGGAAAAAGAGTTCGTTAGAGGCATATTATCTAAATGATCATAACTTTGGGCTGGATTATCCGTTTTACGCGATTTTTTTTTCATTTTGCGTATTTTTTCGAGATCTATCTGGAAAAAGTGCCGCAAGGCGGTTTGGCTGAGCCATTTTTCTAAAAATATGCCTCTATCGCACTCGTTTCAACATATTTCCTAATATGGTTGACAATTTTAATTTAAAAACTGGTCCTAACGACCCACCACAACCGACACCACCATGGCAAGCGACCATGGTAGGCCAGCAGTACCACCACTAATCTCTAGCATTTTCTTTATATCATAAGGATAAGCATAGGTGTTTTCTTTTAAATTTTCGATCGCTGGGCATTGATCGATTGGCGTTGGGTCTCGACATAGGTTAGCATGTGACATCTGATGTCGGCCGGCCTGTCGAGACTAGCATAGTGCGCCTATGTTGCTAACTTTCAAATTTTTCAGTGCGTGTTAGCCCAGGGATTTCTGTAGATTTGATCGACCGCCTCCGTTCGACCCCATATTTTGGCTGTGCGCAGCCCGCGGGGCGCTGGTGACGGGCGCCCTATCATTTCGTTTGATCGGTATCACTATTTTTAGAATAAATGACAATTTACGATTTTCTCGGTTTTCGGTGAATGTTATAGCCCACGGATTTCTGGAGATTTGATCGACCGCCTCCGTTCGGCCCCAAAGTTTGGCTGTGCGCAGCCTGCGGGGCCTGGTGAAGGGCGCCCTATCATTTCGTTTGATCGGCATCACTATTTTTGGCATAAATGAGAATTTACGATTTTCACGATTTTCTCGGTTTTCGGTGAATGTTATAGCCCACAGATTTCTGGAGATTTGATCGACCGCCTCCGTTCGGCCCCAAAGTTTGGCTGTGCGCAGCTTGCGGGGCCTGGTGACGGGCGCCCTATCATTTCGTTTGATCGGTATCACTATTTTTCGAATAAATGACAATTTACGATTTTCTCAGTTTTCGGTGAATGTTAGCCCACAGATTTCTCGAGATTTGATCGACCGTCTCCGTTTGGCCCCAAAAGTTTGTCTGTGTGCAGCCTGCGGGGCCTGGTGACGGGTGCTCTATAGTTTCGTTTGATCGGCATCTCTATTTTTTGCATAAATGTGAATTTACGATTTTTGCGATTTTCGGTGTATGTTAGCCCACGGATTTCTGGAGATTTGACCGAACGCCTCGCTTCGGCCCCAAATTTTGGGTGTGCGCAGCCTGCGGGGCCTGGTGACGGGCGCCCTATCATTTCGTTTGATCCGTTGTTACACCCCGTAAATTTCTAGCATATAGATGGCCTATTCGTGTGTTGGTTAAGAGTATTTGAAAGACATACATGCTAGAAAAAGGCCCAGGGAAAGATCGGACAAGCGCCAAGTCGGCGCGTCGCAAGGCAAAATGCGACTTATACATCGCATTCCGGGAATGCGACTTATAAAACGCATTCTAGGATTGCTACTTATAAACGCATTGCTGAAATGCAACTTATAAATCGCATTCCCTGAATGCGATTTATAGTTTCTATTATATATAAGCCCCACTTTGGTTTTAAATCAAATCAGTAAAGAATCAGTATAGTACAGAAAGAGATCAGAATAAGAAATCAGAATTTAGATAGTCCTATCATTTCGTTTGATCGGCATCACTATTTTTTGCATAAATGAGAATTTACGATTTTCGCGATTTTTGGTGTGTGTTAGCTCTTTATTAACAAAATAAGAACTGCCGAGATGCAAGTCTTTTGATGAGATCTTACATAATGTTGTTAAAACTGTAATATAATCGACGGAAAAAGAGTTCATTAGAGGCATATTATCTAAATGATCATAACTTTGGGCTGGATTATCCGTTTTACGTGATTTTTTTTTCATTTTGTGTATTTTTTCGAGAGGCGGTTTGGCCGAGCCATTTTTCTAAAAATATGCCTCTATCGCACTCATTTCAACATATTTCCCAATATGGTTGACAATTTTAATTTAAAAACTGGTCCTAACGACCCACCACAACCGACACCACCATGGCAAGTGACCATGGTAGACAACACTACCACCACTAATCTCTAGCATTTTCTTTATATCATAAGGATAAGCATAGGTGTTTCCTTTAAAATTTTCGATCGCTGGGCATTTGTCGATGGGCGTTGGGTCTCGACATAGGTTAGCATGTGACATCCGATGTCGGCTGGCCTGTCGACACTAGCATAGTGCGCCTATGTCGCTAACTTTCAAACTTTTCAGTGCGTTTTAGCCCTGAGATTTCTGGAGATTTGATCGACCGCCTCCGTTCGTCCCCAAATTTTTGCTGTGCGCAGCCCGCGGGGCGCTGGTGACGGGCGCCCTATCATTTCGTTTGATCGGCATCACTATTTTTTGCATAAATGAGAATTTACAATTTTCGCGATTTTCGGTGTATGTTAGCCCACGGATTTCTGGAGATTTGATCGACCGCCTCCGTTCGGCCCCAAATTTTTGCTGTGCGCAGCCCGCGGGTCCTGGTGACGGACGCCCTATCATTTTGTTTGATCAGCATCACTATTATTAGAATAAATGATAATATACGATTTTCTCGATTTTCGATGTATGTTAGCCCACGGATTTCTGGAGATTTGATCGACCGCCTCCGTTCGTCCCCAAATTTTGGCTGTGCGCAGCCCGCGGGGACTGGTGACGGGCGCCCTATCATTTCGTTTGATCGGCATCACTATTTTTTGCATAAATGAGAATTTACGATTTTCGTGATTTTCGGTGTATGTTAGCCCACGGATTTCTGGAGATTTGATCGACCGCCTCCGTTCGGCCCTAAATTTTGGTTGTGCGCAGCCCGCGGGGCGCTGGTGACGGGCGCCCTATCATTTCGTTTGATCGGCATCAATATTTTTCGCATAAATGAGAATTTACGATTTTCGCGATTTTCGGTGTATGTTAGCCCACGGATTTCTAGAGATTTGATCGACCGCCTCCGTTCATCCCCAAATTTTTGCTGTGCGCAGCCTGCGGGGCCTGGTGACGGACGCCCTATCATTTTGTTTGATCGGCATCTCTATTATTCGAATAAATGATAATTTACGATTTTCTCGATTTTCGGTGTATGTTAGCCCACGGATTTCTGGAGATTTGATCGACCGTCTCTGGTTGGCCCCAAATTTTGGCTGTGCACAGCCCGCGGGGCCTGGTGACGGGCGCCCTATCATTTCGTTTGATCGGCATCACTATTTTTCGCATAAATGAGAATTTACGATTTTCGCAATTTTCGGTGAATGTTAGCCCACGGATTTCTGGAGATTTGATCGACTGCCTCCCTTCGACCCCAAATTTTGGCTCTGCGCAGCCTGCGGGGCCTGGTGACAGGCGCCCTATCATATCGTTTGATCGGCATCACTATTTTTTGCATAAATGAGAATTTACGATTTTCGCGATTTTCGGTGTATGTTAGCCCACGAATTTTTCGAGATTTGATCGACCGCCTCCGTTCGGCCCCAAATTTTGGCTGTACGCAGCCCGCGGGGCCTGGTTACGGGCGCCCTATCATTTCGTTTGATCGGCATGACTATTTTTCGAATATATGACAATTTACGATTTTCTCGGTTTTCGGTGAATGTTAGCCCACGGATTTCTGGAGATTTGATCGACCGCCTCCGTTCGGCCCCAAATTTAGGCTGTGCGCAGCCTGCGGGGCGTGGTGACGGACGCCCTATCATTTTGTTTGATCGGCATCACTATTATTCGAATAAATGATAATTTACGATTTTCTCGATTTTCGGTGTATGTTAGCCCACAGATTTCTGGAGATTTGATCGACCGCCTCCGTTCGACCCTAAATTTTGGCTGTGCCCAGCCCTCGGGGCCTGGTGACGGGCGCCCTATCATTTCTTTTGATCGGCATTACTATTTTTCGAACAAAAATTAATTTACGATTTTCGCGATGTTCGGTGTATGTTAGCCCACGGATTTCTGGAGATTTGATCGACCGTCTCTGTTTGGCCCCAAATTTTGGCTATGCGCAGCTTGCGGAGCCTGGTTACGGGCGCCCAATCATTTCGTTTGATCGGCATCAATATTTTTTGCATAAATGAGAATTTAAGATTTTCGCAATTTTCGGTGTATGTTAGCCCACGAATTTTTCGAGATTTAATCGACCGCCTCCGTTCGGCCCCATATTTTGACTGTGCGCAGCCCGCGGGGCCTGGTGACGGGCGCCCTATCATTTCATTTGATTGGTATCACTATTTTTCGAATAAATGACAATTTACGATTTTCTTGGTTTTCGGTGAATGTTAGCCCACGGATTTCTGGAGATTTGATCGACCGCCTCCGTTAGGCCCCAAATTTTGGCTGTGCGCAGCCTGCGGGGCCTGGTGACGGACGCCCTATCATTTCGTTTGATCGGCATCACTATTTTTTGCATAAATGAGAATTTACAATTTTCGCGATTTTCGGTGTATGTTAGCCCACGGATTTCTGGAGATTTGATCGACCGCCTCCGTTCGGCCCCAAATTTTGGCTGTGCGTAGCCCGCGGGGCCTGGTGACGGGCGCCCTATCATTTCTTTTGATCGGTATCACTATTTTTCGAATAAATAGCAATTTACGATTTTCGCGATTTTCGGTGTATGTTAGCCCACGGATTTCTGAAGATTTGATCGACCGTCTCTGTTTGGCCCCAAATTTTGGCTGTGCGCAGCCTTCGTGG
The DNA here is from genome assembly GCA_035772735.1 of Datura wrightii. Lineage (NCBI taxonomy): Eukaryota > Viridiplantae > Streptophyta > Magnoliopsida > Solanales > Solanaceae > Datura > Datura wrightii. Next base: position 198,241,700 of record JASDFA010000018.1, on the reverse strand, counting down.
CCTGGTGATGGGCGCCCTATCATTTCGTTTGATCGGCATCACTATTTTTCGAATAAATGACAATTTACGATTTTCTCGATTTTCGGTGAATGTTAGCCCACGGATATCTGGAGATTTGATCGACCGCCTCCCTTCGGCCCCAAATTTTGGCTGTGCGCAGCCTGGTGACAGGCGCCCAATCATTTCGTTTGATCGGCATCACTATTTTTCGTATAAATGAGAATTTATGATTTTCGCAATTTTCGGTGAATGTTAGCCCACGGATTTTTCGAGATTTAATCGACCGCCTCCGTTCGGCCCCATATTTTGGCTGTGCGCAGCCCGCGGGGCCTGGTGACGGGCGCCCTATCATTTCGTTTGATCGGTATCACTATTTTTCGAATAAATGACAATTTACGATTTTCTCGATTTTCGGTGAATGTTAGCCCACGGATTTCTGGAGATTTGATCGACCGTCTCTATTTGGCCCCAAATTTTGGCTAAGCGCAGCCCGCGGGGCCTGGTGACGGGCTCCCTATCATTTCATTTGATCGGCATCACTATTTTTTGAATAAATGACAATTTACGATTTTCTCGATTTTTGGTGAATTAACGCCCACGGGTTTCTGGAGATTTGATCGACCGCCTCCCTTCGACCCCAAATTTTGGTTGTGCGCAGCCTACGGGGCCTGGTGATGGGCGCCCTATCATATCGTTTGATCGGCATCACTATTTTTTGCATAAATGAGAATTTATGATTTTCGCGATTTTCGGTGTATGTTAGCCCACGGATTTCTGGAGATTTGATCGACCGTCTCCGTTCGGCCCCAAATTTTTGCTGTGCGCAGCCCGCGGGTCCTGGTGACGGATGCCCTATCATTTTGTTTGATCGGCATCACTATTATTCGAATAAATGATAATTTACGATTTTCTCGATTTTCGGTGTATGTTAGCCCACGGATTTCTGGAGATTTGATCGACCGCCTCCGTTCGGCCCCAAATTTTGGCTATGCGCAGCCCGCGGGGCGCTGGTGACGGGCGCCCTATCATTTCGTTTGATCGGCATCACTATTTTTCGCATAAATTAGAATTTACGATTTTCGCGATTTTCGGTGTATGTTAGCCTACGGATTTCTGGAGATTTGATCGACCGCCTCCGTTCGGCCCCAAATTTTTGCAGTGCGCAGCCCACGGGGCCTGGTGACGGACGCCCTATCATTTTGTTTGATCGGCATCACTATTATTCGAATAAATGATAATTTACGATTTTCTCAATTTTCGGTGTATGTTAGCCCACGGATTTCTGGAGATTTGATCGACCGCCTCCATTCGACCCCAAATTTTGGCTGTGCGCAGCCCGCGGGGCGCTGGTGACGGGCGCCCTATCATATCCTTTGATCGGCATCACCATTTTTCGAATAAATGACAATTTACGATTTTCTCGGTTTTTGGTGAATGTTAGCCCACGGATTTCTGGAGATTTGATCGACCGCCTCCCTTCGACCCCAAATTTTGGCTGTGCGCAGCCTGCGGGGCCTGGTGACGGGCGCCCTATCATATCGTTTGATCGGCATCACTATTTTTTGAATAAATGAGAATATACGATTTTCGCGATTTTCGGTGTATGTTAGCCCACGAATTTCTGGAGATTTGATCGACCGCCTCCGTTCGACCCAAAATATTGGCTGTGCGCAGCCCGCGGGGCCTGGTGACGGGCGCCCTATCATTTCTTTTGATCGGCATTACTATTTTTCGAACAAATGACAATTTACAATTTTCACTATTTTTGGTGTATGTTAACCCACGGATTTCTGGAGATTTGATCGACCGCCTCCCTTCGACCCCAAATTTTGCCTGTGCGTAGCCCGCAGGGCCTGGTGACGGGCGCCCTATCATTTCGTTTGATCGGCATCACTATTTTTCGAATAAATGATAATTTACGATTTTCTCGGTTTTCGGTGAATGTTAGCCCACGGATTTCTGGAGATTTGATCGACCGCCTCCCTTCGGCCCCAAATTTTGGCTGTGCGCAGCCTGCGGGGCTGGTGACGGGCGCCCTATCATTTCGTTTGATCGGCATCACTATTTCTTGCATAAATGAGAATTTACAATTTTCGCGATTTTTGGTGTGTGTTAGCCCACGGATTTCTGGAGATTTGATCGACCGCCTCTGTTCGACCCCAAATTTTGGCTGTGCGCAGCCCGCGGGGCCTGGTGACGGGCGCCCTATCATTTCTTTAGATCGGCATTTTTATTTTTCAAACAAATGACAATTTACGATTTTCGCGATTTTCGGTGTATGTTAGCCCACGGATTTCTGGAGATTTGATCGACCGTCTCTGTTTGGCCCAAAATTTTGGCTGTGCGCAGCCCGCGGGACCTGGTAACGTACGCCCTATCATTTTATTTGATCGGCATCACTATTATTCAAATAAATGACAATTTACGATTTTCGCGATTTTCGGTGTATGTTAGCCTACGGATTTCTGGAGATTTGATCGACCGTCTCTGTTTGGCCCCAAATTTTGGGTGTGCGCAGCTTGCGGGGCCTAGTGACGGGCGCCCAATCATTTTGTTTGATCGGCATCACTATTTTTTGCATAAATGAGAATTTATGATTTTCGCAATTTCGGTGTATGTTAGCCCACGGATTTTTCGAGATTTAATCGACCGCCTCCGTTCGGCCTCAAATTTTGGCTGTGCGCAGCCCGCGGGGCCTGGTGACGGGCGCCCTATCATTTCGTTTGATCGGTATCACTATTTTTCGAATAAATGACAATTTACGATTTTCTCGGTTTTCGGTGAATGTTAGCCCACGGATTTCTGGAGATTTGATCGACTGCCTCCGTTCGGCCCCAAATTTTGGCAGTGCGCAGTCCGCGGGGCGCTGGTGACGGGCGTCCTATCATTTCGTTTGATCGGCATCACTATTTTTAGCATAAATTAGAATTTACGATTTTCGCGATTTTCGGTGTATGTTAGCCCATGGATTTCTGGAGATTTGATCGACCGCCTCCGTTCGGCCCCAAATTTTTGCTGTGCGCAGCCCGCGGGTCCTGGTGACGGACGCCCTATCATTTTGTTTGATCGGCATCACTATTATTCGAATAAATGATAATTTACGATTTTCTCGATTTTCGGTGTATGTTAGCCCACGGATTTCTGGAGATTTGATCGACCGCCTCCGTTCGGCCCCAAATTTTGGCTATGCGCAGCCCGCGGGGCGCTGGTGACGGGCGCCCTATCATTTCGTTTGATCGGCATCACTATTTTTCGCATAAATTAGAATTTACGATTTTCGCGATTTTCGGTGTATGTTAGCCTACGGATTTCTGGAGATTTGATCGACCGCCTCCGTTCGGCCCCAAATTTTTGCAGTGCGCAGCCCACGGGGCCTGGTGACGGACGCCCTATCATTTTATTTGATCGGCATCATTATTATTCGAATAAATGATAATTTACGATTTTCTCAATTTTCGGTGTATGTTAGCCCACGGATTTCTGGAGATTTGATCGACCGCCTCCATTCGACCCCAAATTTTGGCTGTGCGCAGCCCGCGGGGCGCTGGTGACGGGCGCCCTATCATATCCTTTGATCGGCATCACTATTTTTCGAATAAATGACAATTTACGATTTTCTCGGTTTTCGGTGAATGTTAGCCCACGGATTTCTGGAGATTTGATCGACCGCCTCCCTTCGACCCCAAATTTTGGCTGTGCGCAGCCTGCGGGGCCTGGTGACGGGCGCCCTATCATATCGTTTGATCGGCATCACTATTTTTTGAATAAATGAGAATATACGATTTTCGGTGTATGTTAGCCTACGAATTTCTGGAGATTTGATCGACCGCCTCCGTTCGACCCAAAATATTGGCTGTGCGCAGCCCGCGGGGCCTGGTGACGGGCGCCCTATCATTTCTTTTGATCGGCATTACTATTTTTCGAACAAATGACAATTTACAATTTTCACTATTTTTGGTGTATGTTAACCCACGGATTTCTGGAGATTTGATCGACCGCCTCCCTTCGACCCCAAATTTTGCCTGTGCGCAGCCCGCAGGGCCTGGTGACGGGCGCCCTATCATTTCGTTTGATCGGCATCACTATTTTTCGAATAAATGATAATTTACGATTTTCTCGGTTTTCGGTGAATGTTAGCCCACGGATTTCTGGAGATTTGATCGACCGCCTCCCTTCGGCCCCAAATTTTGGCTGTGCGCAGCCTGCGGGGCTGGTGACGGGCGCCCTATCATTTCGTTTGATCAGCATCACTATTTCTTGCATAAATGAGAATTTACAATTTTCGCGATTTTTGGTGTGTGTTAGCCCACGGATTTCTGGAGATTTGATCGACCGCCTCTGTTCGACCCCAAATTTTGGCTGTGCGCAGCCCGCGGGGCCTGGTGACGGGCGCCCTATCATTTCTTTAGATCGGCATTTTTATTTTTCGAACAAATGACAATTTACGATTTTCGCGATTTTCGGTGTATGTTAGCCCACGGATTTCTGGAGATTTGATCGACCGTCTCTGTTTGGCCCAAAAGGTATAGCACAGTCCTACTTAAGTCTTTACTCGGATTGAAATCCCAATTGAGGATATTAAAATCCGGAGTAATTGGCTTTCTTGGTAGAGATTTCACAGAAATCGGAATTACCAAAGAAAGAGTGATAGAGGGCCAAAGGTCCGGAATTATCACTGATTAAAGTCCTGACAAGACAAAAGCAGCTGGCATGATGATATTGGCCGACATAACTTTGCTTAAAGTCAAAAGCAAAACCACCAACTTTGCGGAAAGCAAAAGAAAGGCATCTACTTTACAAAAAGTAAAGGCTCCACTCAGAAAAGAGATTCCCACTAACATAAAGATGGGACCAAATTTGGCGGAAAACAGACTCCACCCAAACTTATGGGACCCCTTGAAGATAAAGAAATCCAGATGCTCCAATCAAATTGAAGACACATGTTTTTACTTTAGGAGATTTTCTGTCTATATAAGGCAGTTTATGTAAACAAGGAGGGCATTCGAAATTTTAGACAACAAAACTCTCTGTAATAGTTGCTATTTTCAATGCTTCCGCTGTACTTCCTCTTAATTTAATAAACAAGTAAGTTTATTAATCTCAATTCTTTTAATTTATGCTATATGTTTAGATCCTGCAGAAATGGTATCAGAGCCATGTTCATGGAATACAAACCAAATTCTTCATGTTGTTTCCCAGCAAATAGAAGAAACCAAAAATTCTCCCAGTACTTCAAGTACTAATCTTTTTAGCTCCAAACAAACCCCTTCCAAATCCGTTCACACTTCTATCAGTGAACCTCCTTTCAAGGTAAATGAATTCTCCAAAAAGGATTTTCCAAAGTACCTTAAAGGACAAAACCTTCCTGAGAAAATCAGTGAAGAACTGACCAAACTTAACCTCAACAATGGAGAAAGCAATGGTCAGAAGATTGGTGCTATTGCAGAAAGCTCCAGCAAGAGGCACCATAATAACAGGAACTTCTACAAGAGGCCTTCATTCCCAGACATGCAGTTTGAGGAAAACAACTTCTATCCACAGGGTACTGCTGACGGGACCAGCATCACCGAATGGAACATTGATGGCATGACTGAAGGACAAATCTATGCCAAGCTACAAGAAATAGGCATGAACATAACTGCCTATAAAATGAAAAACTCTTCTGACAAAGAAGCTTGCGGTTTAATTATTGCAGGCTTTACTGGCATGTTGAAGAACTGGTGGGACAACTACCTTACCGAACAGAACAGACAAGAGATCCTTGGTGCCACAGCACTAAAGACGATTGTTAAAATTGAAGCAGGCCAGGAGCTTGTTAGCCATGAAACGCAAGAAGATGCTACGACAACATTACTGTATAGCATCGCCAAGCATTTTGTGGGTGAACCCAAATTGTTTCAGGACAGAAGCCTGGAAATCCTTAACAATCTATACTGCAAGAAGCTCACGGACTTCAGATGGTATAAGGATATGTTCCTCAACAAGGTACTCATCAGGACCAACTGTAACAATAAGTATTGGAAAGAAAGGTTCATCAGTGGCCTTCCTACCCATTTTGCAGAAAAAGTTAGGTCCAAAATAAGAGATCGTTGTGACGGTAAGATCCCGTATGCAGAACTTGCATATGGGGACATTATCAGTCTCATTAATGTTGTTGCCCTTGAGCTCTGCACAGACCTGAAGCTCAAAGAACAGATTAAAAAGGATCAAAGAGATTCTAGCAGAGACTTAGGAACCTTCTGCCAAGACTTTGGGTTTCCTATGTTAAAGCCTCCTTCGTCCAAACCAGACAAAAGGACCAGGAAAGGAGAACCTTTAAAAAGGACAAGAAAGACCTCAGAAAGGTCCAAACGTAGAAAGGACGAAAGAAGGTCCAAAAGAAAGGGTTCAAGAAGACCCCAAGTTGTTGAGGACACCTGTTGGACATGTGGCAAAAGAGGCCACAAATCCCCAGACTGCCCAAGAAACAGTAAGAAAAAGAAGAAGATTAATCTTCTCGGAGTTGATGAGGAAACGAAACAGAAACTCTTCTCCATTTTGGAACAAGAAGAATCTGAATCAGAATACTCTTCCTCTGAAGAAGGAGAATCTGATGAAGACTACTTGAACGTAGCACAAGAATCAGAATCAGAAGATTCAACAACGGATTGCAACTGTAATGGTGCATTTTGCCTGTGCGACAGCAGGTCTCTCAAAGTTCTTTCTGAAAAGGCTGCAGAAACCTTGTTCGCTACTATCGAACACATTCAAGATGAAGAAGCTAGAAGGAAGTACCTTCTTGAGCTTCAAAAACTTATGCTTAAAGAAAAGAAAGACAGACCAACTGTCACCCCATTCAGCATGAAGCAAGTCATGGAAAAATTCAACTCGGAAAAGAGTAAGGAACCCTCCATAAGTGATCTCAGGAAAGAGATTAGTCTCTTAAAAGATGAGGTAAGAGACATCAAAGCAAGACTTAGCAGCATTGAGGTAGAAAAGCTGGCTAAGAAATTGCTAAAAGAAATAAAAGAAGAACAGAAAGCTTCTGACTCTGAAGAAGAAGAAGAACCAGACTCTCCAAGAAGATACACAGATATCATTGAAGAGGCAGAATCTTCCCATCAAGGTAATGAAGAACCTGGAGTTCTTGCTATAACTCAGGTGAAACCTCAGAGTTCACATATCTTTATTAAATTAATTATTGGTGATCTAACATTCAACAAAATTGCTTTGTTAGACAGTGGTGCAGACAGGAACTGCATTATTGAAGGATTGGTACCAACTAAGTACCTAACCAAAGGCACTACAAAGCTGTATAGTGCAACTGGTGAGCGTATACAGATTGACTACAAGCTGTCTAATGCTCATATTTGTAATAATGGAATTTGTTTAAAAAACGATTTTGTTATTACCAAAAACATAAATGAAGAGATTATTTTGGGGATCCCTTTCATCACCCAAATTAAACCCTTCATTTAATGTTTTGAATCAATTAAAACCAAAGTTTTGGGGAAAACCCTTGAATTTCCTTTTGTTAAAACTCTTTCAAAAAATGAAAGCAAATTTCTGCATGACAAAACTGCATTCAAGGTCTTTCATCTTTCCAAACAAATTGGATTTTTAAAAGATGATTTAAAAATCAAAAGAATTGAACAGATTTTAAAAACCCCGGGAATGGTTACTAAGATAGCCCATCTTGAGGAAAAATTTAAAACTGGAATCTGTTCAGAATTTCCAAATGCTTTTTGGGCCAGAAAAGCCCACACTGTTGATTTACCATATATTGATGGATTCAATGAAAGGTCCATTAGCACAAAAGCTAGGCCCATTCAAATGAGTCATGATCTTATGGAAATCTGTAAAACAGAAATCAACTCACTTTTGGAAAACAAAATTATCCGGCCTTCCAAGTCCCCTTGGAGTTGTTCGGCCTTTTATGTCAACAAGGCTGCGGAGCAGGAAAGAGGCTCTCCCAGGCTTGTGATTAATTACAAACCTTTAAACTCCGTTTTAAAATGGATCAGATATCCGATTCCTAATAAAAGGGATCTTTTGAAAAGAACTTTTAAGGCTAATGTCTACAGTAAGTTTGACATGAAGTCAGGGTTTTGGCAAATTCAAATATCTGAAAAAGATAAATATAAAACTGCATTCAACGTACCATTCGGACAATATGAATGGAACGTAATGCCTTTTGGGCTTAAAAATGCCCCAAGTGAATTTCAAAAGATTATGAATGACATATTCAACCATGTAAGCTATATGTCTATAGTTTACATAGATGATGTGTTAATTTTTTCTGAGGACATTGATTCTCACTTTAAACATCTTAACATATTTTTTGATATAGTTAAGAAAAATGGCTTGGTCGTTAGTGCCAAGAAAATTAAGCTGTTTCAAACGAGCATTAGATTTCTTGGTCATAACTTGTATCAAGGAACTTATAAGCCAATTTGCAGGGCTATTGAATTCTCTAGCAAATTTCCAGATATCATTTTGGACAAAACCCAATTACAAAGATTTTTGGGAAGCATTAACTATGTGGCAGATTTTATCCCTAAGGTAAGACATATCTGTAAGCCACTATTCGAGAGGCTCAAGAAGAAGCCGTGTCCTTGGTCTGGGGAACAGACCAAAGCAGTCAAGAGAATCAAAGAGATTGTTAAAGATCTTCCTTGTTTGGGTATCCCTAACCCGGACGCCTTTATGATCGTAGAAACTGATGCTTCAGACATTGGCTACGGTGGTATTTTAAAACAGAGAAAATCCCCTAAGGATTTTGAACAACTTGTCAGGTATACCTCAGGTGTTTGGAATTCTGCGCAAAAGAATTACAGCACCGTAAAAAAGGAAGTACTCTCTATCGTCTTGTGCATTACAAAATTTCAAGATGATTTAATTAACAAATCTTTTCTGCTTAGAGTAGATTGTAAATCCGCTAAAGACATTCTACATAAGGATGTGAAAAATTTAGTTTCTAAACAAATCTTTGCTAGGTGGCAAGCCTTGTTATCAAATTTTGATTTTGATATTGAATTCCTTAAAGGAGAAAACAATTCTTTGCCTGATTATCTAACTAGGGAATTTTTGCAGGATAAAAATGAAGCCGCTCAGGCCTAAATCCTCAACACACAGTGGTCCTTCTGGAAAGGACATTCTCAAGGCTTCTGCCTCACCATTCACAATCCGGCCGTCTTCGAACGACCTTCCTAGTATGAACAAATACTCTGTATTAGCCGGAATTCCTCCATTAGATCCCAGGCTAACAGTCACTCCTTTCCCTCTTCTGTCTGCCCCAGCCCCTAAAGCTGAAAAACCTAAGGTTTCTTCTCCTTTTATAAAAGAGTCCAAACCTTCATCCTCCTCTCCTTCTGGCGAACCTAGATTCTCTAAAGTTCAGACCAAAGACAGCTATGCTTACAAAGCTCCCGAAAGCTTTGCACAAGCAGTCAATCCTAACCTCTCCCCCAAGGGAAAAGAGGTTGCCAAAAATCCAAAAATCAAGGAAGTCTTTAAGAATGTTTCCACACTAATCACTCCAGTCTTAGCACTAGACAAGGAGTTTGAAAGCTTTGACATCAAAAGTCTGGTCAGACCAATTTACACTGATCAGAACTTCATTGAAACCAGCAACCCTCTAAAGACCAGAAAATACTATGAATTTATTTTGGTTGATACAGGGTCCATTGACGTTGAACACATCCTCAAGGATGAGGCAGATCCGAGTAGCATCGCCTACTCAAAATTTACAATTAAAAATATTCTCTCACCTTTTGATTGGCAGGTATCTCACCTTCACACGCCAATCAATCTTTCAAGGCCCTTCAGGCCCCAGACGTACAACTGGTTTGACTACAGGGACGCGTGGTTTAACTTCCTGTTCCTAAGGCCAGCCAACCACACATGGTTCGTCAAATACGGACCTGAAATCAGCAATAAGACTATCCCTAGATGGTTTTATGATTGGTGGAGTGCTTTCGGAGGAAACCAAGAAGTCCTCCCCAGAAACTTCGCCGAAAGATTCAGTCAATTTCAAATTGATTTAGATATCTCTACATTACCTGAGCATATTAAATTATGCAAGTATTTTATTATTAAAAAGATATCTTTCATTATTTCTTGGACTTTTGCAGTTCATGAGTCGGATAGGATCAAATACTTGTCCAAAGAAATCTTCGCAAAAGGATGGACACCAGCCATCAAAAAGGATGATTCTAAGCAACCTCCTAAGAAGAAGGTAGCACAAAAATCAAAGTCCAAGGAAGAGCTTAAGAAAAAGCTCCAAAAGGCTCTTTCAGAGCTAGATGAAAATTCTGATGAAGAATCAGCGTCTCAACTTCTTGAAGAAGTAAGCTCATCCCAAAGTGGTAATAATGGGGATATGCTAGACCCAAAAGGTATAGCACAGTCCTACTTAAGTCTTTACTCGGATTGAAATCCCAATTGAGGATATTAAAATCCGGAATAATTGGCTTTCTTGGTAGAGATTTCACAGAAATCGGAATTACCAAAGAAAGAGTGATAGAGGGCCAAAGGTCCGGAATTATCACTGATTAAAGTCCTGACAAGACAAAAGCAGCTGGCATGATGATATTGGCCGACATAACTTTGCTTAAAGTCAAAAGCAAAACCACCCACTTTGCGGAAAGCAAAAGAAAGGCATCTACTTTACAAAAAGTAAAGGCTCCACTCAGAAAAGAGATTCCCACTAACATAAAGATGGGACCAAATTTGGCGGAAAACAGACTCCACCCAAACTTATGGGACCCCTTGAAGATAAAGAAATCCAGGTGCTCCAATCAAATTGAAGACACCTGTTTTTACTTTAGGAGATTTTCTGTCTATATAAGGCAGTTTATGTAAACAAGGAGGGCATTCGAAATTTTAGACAACAAAACTCTCTGTAATAGTTGCTATTTTCAATGCTTCCGCTGTACTTCCTCTTAATTTAATAAACAAGTAAGTTTATTAATCTCAATTCTTTTAATTTATGCTATATGTTTACAATTCTATTATATGTAAGCCACACTTCGGTTTTAAATCAATTCATTATGGTAATCAGTAAAGAATCAGTATAGTACAGAAAGAGATCAGAATAAGAAATCGGAATTTAGATAGTTCTATCATTTCGTTTGATCGGCATCACTATTTTTTGCATAAATGAGAATTTACGATTTTCGCGATTTTTGGTGTGTGTTAGCCCACGGATTTCTGGAGATTTGATCGACCGCCTCCGTTCGGCCCTAAATTTTTGCTGTGCGCAGCCCGCGGGGCCTGGTGACGGACGCCCTATCATTTTGTTTGATCGGCATCACTATTATTCAAATAAATGATAATATATGATTTTCTCGATTTTCAGTGTATGTTAGCCCACAGATTTCTGGAGATTTGATCGACCGCCTCCGTTCGGCCCCAAATTTTTGCTGTGCGTAGCCTGCGGGGCCTAGTGACGGGCGCCCTATCATTTTGTTTGATCAGCATCACTATTTTTTGCATAAATGAGAATTTACGATTTTCACAATTTTCGGTGTATGTTAGCCCACGAATTTGTGGAGATTTAATCGACCGTCTCCGTTCGGCCCCAAATTTTGTCTGTGCGCAGCCTGCAGGGCCTGGTGACGGGCGCCCTATCATTTCGTTTGATCGGCATCACCATTTTTTGCATAAATGAGAATTTACGATATTCGTGATTTTCGGTGTATGTTAGCCCACAGATTTTTTGAGATTTAATCGACCGCCTCCGTTCGGCCCCAAATTTTTGCTGTGCGCAGCCCGCGGAGCCTGGTTACGGGCGCCCTATCATTTCGTTTGATCGGCATGACTATTTTTCGAATAAATGACAATTTACGATTTTCTCGGTTTTCTATGAATGTTAGCCCTCGGATTTCTGGAGATTTGATCGACCGCCTCCGTTCGGCCCCAAATTTTTGTTGTGCGCAGCCTGTGGGTCCTGGTGACGGGCGTCTTATCATTTCGTTTGATCGGCATCACTATTTTTTGCATAAATTAGAATTTACGATTTTCGTGATTTTAGGTGTATGTTAGCCCACGGATTTCTGGAGATTTGATCGACCGCCTCCGTTCGGCCCCAAATTTTGGATGTGCGCAGCCCGCGGGGCCTGGTGACGGGCGCCCTATCATTTCATTTGATCAGTATTACTATTTTTCGAACAAATGACAATTTATGATTTTCGCGATTTTCAGTGTATGTTAGCCCACGGATTTTTGGAGATTTGATCGACCGTCTCTGTTTGGCCCCAAATTTTGGCTGTGCGCAGCCCGCGGGGCCTGGTGACGGGCGCCCTATCATTTCGTTTGATCGGCATCACAATTTTTTGAATAAATGACAATTTACGATATTCTCGGTTTTCGGTGAATTAGCCCACGGATTTCTGGAGATTTGATCGACCGCCTCCCTTCGCCCCCAAATTTTGGATGTGCGCAGCCTGCGAGTCCTAGCGACGGGCGCCCTATCATTTCGTTTGATCGGCATCACTATTTTTTGCATAAATGAGAATTTACGATTTTCGCGATTTTCGGTGTATGTTAGCCCACAGATTTCTGGAGATTTGATCGACCGCCTCCGTTCGGCCCCAAATTTTGGCTGTACGCAGCTCGCGGGGCCTGGAGACGGGTGCCCTATCATTTTGTTTGATCGGCATAACTCTTTTTAGCATAAATGAGAATTTACGATTTTCGCGATTTTCGGTGTATGTTAGCCCACGGATTTCTGGAGATTTGATCGACCGGCTCCGTTCGGCCCCAAATTTTTGCTGTGCGCAGCCCGCGGGGCCTGGTGACGGGCGCCCTATCATTTTGTTTGATCGGCATCACTATTTTCCGCATAAATGAGAATTTATGATTTTCACGTTTTTCGGTGTATGTTAGCACACGGATTTATGGAGATTTGATCGACCGTCTCCGTTTGGCTCCAAATTTTTGCTATGCGCATCCTGCGGGGCCTGGTGACGGGCGCCCTATCATTTCATTTTATCAGCATCACTATTTTTCGAATAATTGACAATTTACGATTTTTTCGATTTTCGGTGTATGTTAGCCCACGGATTTCTGGAGATTTGATCGACCTCTTCCGTTCGGCCCCAAATTTTGGCTGTGCGCAGCCCGCGAGGCCTGGTGACGGGCGCCCTATCATTTCGTTTGATCGGCATCACTATTTTTCAAATAAATTGTAATTTACGATTTTCTCGATTTTCGATGTATGTTAGCCCACAGATTTCTGGAGATTTGATCGACCGCCTCCGTTCGACCCCAAATTTTGGCTGTGCGCAGCCCGCGGGGCCTGGTGACGGGCGCCTTATCATTTCGTTTGATCGGCATCACTATTTTTCGAATAAATGACAATTTACGATTTTCTCGATTTTCGGTGAATGTTAGCCCACGGATTTCTGGAGATTGGATCGACCGCCTCCGTTAGGCACCAAATTTTTGCTGTGCACAGCCTGCTGAGCCTGGTGACGGGCGCCCTATCTTTTCGTTTGATCGGCATCACTACTTTTTGCATAAATCAGAATTTATGATTTTCGCAATTTTCAGTGTATGTTAGCCCACGGATTTCTGGAGATTTGATCGAACGCCTCCGTTCGGCCCCAAATTTTTGCTGTGCGTAGCCCGCGGGGCCTGGTGACGGGCACCCTATCATTTTGTTTGATCGGCATCACTATTTTTCGCATAAATGAGAATTTATGATTTTCGCGATTTTCGGTGTATGTTAGCCCATGGATTTCTGGAGATTTGATCGACCGTCTCCGTTTGGACCCAAATTATTGCTGTGCGCAGCCTGCGGGGCCTGGTAACGGGCGCCCTATTATTTCGTTTGATCGGCATAACTCTTTTTAGCATAAATGACAATTTACGATTTTCTCAGTTTTCGGTGTATGTTAGCCCACAGATTTCTGGAGATTTGATCGACCGCCACCGTTCGGCCCCAAATTTTGGCTGTGCGCAGCCTGCGGGGCCTGGTGACGGGTGCCCTATCATTTCGTTTGATCGGCATCACTATTTTTTGAATAAATGACAATTTACGATTTTCTCGATTTTCGGTGAATGTGAGCCCACGGATTTCTGGAGATTTGATCGGTCGCCTCCGTTCGGCCCCAAATATTTCTGTGCGCAACCCGCGGGGCCTGGTGACAGGCGCCCTATCATTTCGTTTGATGGGCATCACTATTTTTTGAATAAATGACAATTTACGATTTTCTCGATTTTCGGTGAATCTGAGCCCACGGATTTCTGGAGATTTGATCGGCCGCCTCCGTTCGGCCCCAAATTTTTCTGTGCGCAACCCGCGGGGCCTGGTGACAGGCGCCCTATCATTTCATTTGATCGGCATTAATTTTTTTTTTCATAAATGAGAATTTACGATTTTTGCAATTTTCGGTGTATGTTATCCCACGGATTTGTGGAGATTTGATCGACCGTCTCCGTTCGGCCCCAAATTTTGGCTGTGCGCAGCCAGCAGGGCCTGGTGACGGGCGCCCTATCATTTCGTTTGATCGGCATCACTATTTTTTGCATAAATGAGAATTTATGATTTTCGCAATTTTCGGTGTATGTTAGCCCACAGATTTTTCGAGATTTAATCGATCGCCTCCGTTTGGCCCCAAATTTTGGTTGTGCGCAGCCCGCGGGGCCTGGTTACGGGCGCCCTATCATTTTGTTTGATCGGCATGACTATTTTTCGAATAAATGACAATTTACGATTTTCTCAGTTTTCGGTGAATGTTAGCCCACGGATTTCTTGAGATTTGATCGACTGTCTCCGTTTGGCCGCAAATTTTTGCTATGCGCAGCCTGCGGCGCCTGGTGACGGGCGCCCTATCATTTCGTTTAATCGGCATAACTCTTTTTAGCATAAATGACAATTTACGATTTTCTCAGTTTTCGGTGTATGTTAGCCCACGGATTTCTGGAGATTTGATCGACCGCCTCCGTTCGCCCCAAATTTTGGCTGTGCGCAGCCCGCGGGGCCTGGTGACGGGCGCCCTATCATATCTCTTGATCGGCATCACTATTTTTCGAATAAATGACAATTTACAATTTTCTCAATTTTTGGTGAATGTTAGCCCACAGATTTCTGGAGATTTGATCGGCCGCCTCCGTTCGGCCCCAAATTTTTGCTGTGCGCAGCCTGCGGGGCCTGGTGACGGGCGCCCTATCATTTCGTTTGATCGGCATCACTATTTTTTGCATAAATGAGAATTTACGATTTTCGCGATTTTCGGTGTATGTTAGCCCACGGATTTTTGGAGATTTGATCGAACGCCTCCGTTCGGCCCCAAATTTTTGCTGTACGTAGCCCGCAGAGCCTGGTGACGGGCGCCCTATCATTTTGTTTGATCGGCATCACTATTTTTCGCATAAATGATAATTTATGATTTTCGCGATTTTCGGTGTATGTTAGCCCATGGATTTCTGGAGATTTGATCGACCGTCTCCGTTTGGACCCAAATTATTGCTGTGCGCAGCCTGCGGGGCCTGGTGACGGGCGCCCTATCATTTCGCTTGATCGGCATCACTATTTTTTGCATAAATGAGAATTTATGATTTTCGCAATTTTCGGTGTATGTTAGCACACAGATTTGTGGAGATTTGATCGACCGTCTCCGTTCGGCCCCAAATTTTGGCTGTGCGCAGCCTGCAGGGCCCGGTGACGGGTGCCCTATCATTTCGTTTGATCGGCATCACTATTTTTTGCATAAATGTGAATTTACGATTTTTGCAATTTTCGGTGTATGTTAGCCTACGAATTTCTGGAGATTTGATCGACCGCCTCCGTTCGACCCCAAATTTTGGCTGTGCGTAGCCCGCGGGGCCTGGTGACGGGCACCCTATCATTTCTTTTGATCGGCATTACTATTTTTCGAATAAATGATAATTTACGATTTTCGCGATTTTCGGTGTATGTTAGCCCACGGATTTCTGGAGATTTGATCGATCGTCTCTGTTTGGCACCATATTTTGGCTGTGCGTAGCCCGCGGGTCCTGGTGACGGGCGCCCTATCATTTCGTTTGATCGGCATCTCTATTTTTCGAATAAATGACAATTTACGATTTTCTCGGTTTTCGGTGAATGTTAGCCCACGGATTTCTGGAGATTTGATCGACCACCTCCCTTCGGCCCCAAATTTTGGCTGTGCGCAGCCTGCGGGGCCTGGTGACGAGCGCCCTATCAGTTCGTTTGATCGGCATCACTATTTTTTGCATAAATGACAATTTACGATTTTCTCGGTTTTTGGTGAATGTTAGCCTACGGATTTCTGGAGATTTGATCGACCACCTCCCTTCGGCCCCAAATTTTGGCTGTGCGCAGCCTGTGGGGCCTGGTGACGGGCGCCCTATCATTTCATTTGATCGGCATCACTATTTTTTGCATAAATGAGAATTTATGATTTTCGCGATTTTCGGTGTATGTTAGCCCACAGATTTCTGGATATTTGATCGACCGCCTCCGTTCGGCCCCAAATTTTGGCTGTGTGCAGCCCGCGGGGCCTGGTGACGGGCTCCCTATCATTTCTTTTGATCGGCATTACTATTTTTCGAACAAATGACAATTTTTGATTTTTGCGATTTTCGGAGTATGTTAGCCCACGGATTTCTGGAGATTTGATCGACCGTCTCTGTTTGGCCCCAAATTTTGGCTGTGCGCAGCCCACGGGGCTTGGTGACGGGCACCCTATCATTTCATTTGGTGTGTGTTAGCTCTTTATTAACAAAATAAGAACTGCCGAGATGCAAGTCTTTTGATGAGATCTTACATAATGTTGTTAAAACTGTAATATAATCGACGAAAATAGAGTTCATTAGAGGCATATTATCTAAATGATTTTCGGTTAATGTTAGCCCACGGATTTCTGGAGATTGGATCGACCGCCTCCGTTCGGTCCCAAATTTTTGCTGTGCGCAGCCTGCGGGGCCTGGTGATGGGCGCCCTATCATTTCATTTGATCGGCATCACTATTTTTTGTATAAATGAAAATTTACGATTTTCGCAATTTTCGGTGTATGTTAGCCCACGGATTTTTGGAGATTTGATCGAACGCCTCTGTTCGGCCCCAAATTTTTGTTGTGCGCAGCCCGCGGGGCCTGGTGACGGGCGCCCTATCATTTCGTTTGATCGGCATCACTTTTTTTCAAATAAATGACAATTTACGATTTTCTCGATTTTCGGTGAATGTTAGCCCACAGATTTCTGGAGATTGGATCGACCGCCTCAGTTCGGCCCCAAATTTTTGCTGTGCGCAGCCTGCGGGGCCTGGTGACGGGCGCCCTATCACTTCGTTTGATCGGCATCACTATTTTTTGCGTAAATGAGAATTTATGATTTTTGCGATTTTCGGTGTATGTTAGCCCACGGATTTCTGGAGATTTGATCGACCGCCTCCCTTCGGCCCCAAATTTTGGCTGTGCGCAGCCTGCGGGGCCTGGTGACGGGCGCCCTATCATTTCGTTTGATCCGCTGTTACATCCCGTAAATTTCTAGCATATAGATCGCCTATTCGTGTGTTGGTTAAGAGTATTTGAAAGACATACATGCTAGAAAAAGGCCTGGGAAAAGATCGGACAAGCGCCAAGTCAGCGCGTCGCAAGGCAAAATGCACTTATAAAACGCATTTCAGGAATGCGACTTATAAATCGTATTCCGGAAATGCAACTTATAAATCGCATTCAATGCGATTTATAGTTTCTATTATATATAAGCCCCATTTCGGTTTTAAATCAATTCATTACGGTAATCAGTAAAGAATCAGTATAGTACAGAAAGAGATCAGAATAAGAAATCAGAATTTAGATAGTCCTATCATTTAGTTTGATCGGCATCACTATTTTTTGCATAAATTAGAATTTACGATTTTCGCGATTTTGGGTGTGTGTTAGCTCTTTATTAACAAAATAAGAACTACCGAGATGCAAGTCTTTTGATGAGATCTTAATTAATATTGTTAAAACTATAATATAATCGACAGAAAAAGAGTTCATTAGAGGCAAATTATCTAAATGATCATAACTTTGGGCTGGATTATCTGTTTTACGCGATTTTTTTTTCATTTTGTGTATTTTTTCGAGAGGCGGTTTGGCCGAGCCATTTTTCTAAAAATATGCCTCTATCGCACTCATTTCAATATATTTCCCAATATGGTTGACAATTTTAATTTAAAAACTGGTCCTAACGACCCACCACAACCGACACCACCATGGCTAGCGACCATGTTAGGCCAGCACTACCACCACTAATCTCTAGCATTTTCTTTATATCATAAGGATAAGCATAGGTGTTTCTTTTTAAATTTTCGATCGCTGGGCATTGATCGATGGGCGATGGGTCTCGACATAGGTTAGCATGTGACATCCGATGTCGGCCGGCCTGTCAACACTAACATAGTGCGCCTATGTTGCTAACTTTCAAACTTTTCAGTGCGTGTTAGCCCAGGGATTTCTGGAGATTTGATCGACCGCCTCCGTTCGGCCCCAAATTTTTGCTGTGCGCAGCCCGCGGGGCCTGGTGACGGGCGCCCTATCATTTTGTTTTATCGGCATCACTATTTTTTGCATAAATGAGAATTTACAATTTTCGCGATTTTCGGTGTATGTTAGCCCACAGATTTCTGGAGATTTGATCGACCGTCTCTGTTTGACCCCAAATTTTTGCTGTGCGTAGCCTGCGGGGCCTGGTGACGGGCGCCCTATCATTTCGTTTGATCGGCATAACTCTTTTTAGCATAATTGACAATTTACGATTTTCTCGGTTTTCGGTGTATGTTAGCCCACGGATTTCTGGAGATTTCATCGACCGCCTCCGTTCGGCCCCAAATTTTGGCTGTACGCAGCCCACGGGGCATGGAGACGGGTGCCCTATCATTTTGTTTGATCGGCATAACTCTTTTTAGCATAAATGAGAATTTACGATTTTCGCGATTTTCGGTGTATGTTAGCCCACGGTTTTCTGGAGATTTGATCCGCCGGCTCCGTTCGGCCCCAAATTTTTCCTGTGCGTAGCCCACGGGGCCTGGTGACGGGCGCCCTATCATTTTGTTTGATCGGCATCACTATTTTTCGCATAAATGAGAATTTACGATTTTCACGATTTTCGGTGTATGTTAGCCCACGGATTTCTGGAGATTTGATCGACAGTCTCCGTTTGGCTCCAAATTTTTGCTATGCGCATCCTGCGGGGCCTGGTGACGGGCGCCCTATCATTTCGTTTGATCGGCATCACTATTTTTCGAATAAATGACAATTTACGATTTTTTCGATTTTCGGTGTATGTTAACCCACGGATTTCTGGAGATTTGATCGACCGCTTCCGTTAGCCCCCAAATTTTGGCTGTGCGCAGCCCGCGAGGCCTGGTGACGGGCGCCCTAACATTTCGTTTGATCGGCATCACTATTTTTCAAATAAATGATAATTTACGATTTTCTCGATTTTCGGTGTATGTTAGCCCACGGATTTCTGGAGATTTGATCGACCGCCTCCGTTCGGCCCCAAATTTTGGTTGTGCGCAGCCCGCGGGGCCTGGTGACGGGCGCCCTATCATTTCGTTTGATCGGCATCACTATTTTTCGAATAAATGACAATTTACGATTTTCTTGATTTTTTCGGTGAATGTTAGCCCACAGATTTCTAGAGATTGGATCGACCGCCTCCGTTCGGCCCCAAATTTTTGCTGTGCGCAGCCTGCGGGGCCTGGTGACGGGCGCCCTATCTTTTCGTTTGATCGGCATCACTATTTTTTGCATAAATGAGAATTTATGATTTTCGCGATTTTCGGTGTATGTTAGCCCACGGATTTCTGGAGATTTGATCGAACGCCTCCGTTCGGCCCCAAATTTTTGCTGTGTGCAGCCAGCGGGGCCTGGTGACGGGCGCCCTATCATTTTGTTTGATCGGCATCACTATTTTTCGCATAAATGAGAATTTACGATTTTCACGATTTTCGGTGTATGTTAGCCCACGGATTTCTGGAGATTTGATCGACCGTCTTCGTTTGGCCCCAAATTATTGCTGTGCGCAGCCTGCGGGGCCTGGTGACGGGCGCCCTATCATTTCGTTTGATCGGCATAACTCTTTTTTGCATAAATGATAATTTACGATTTTCTCAGTTTTCGGTGTATGTTAGCCCACGGATTTTTGGAGATTTGATCGACCGCCACCGTTCGGCCCCAAATTTTGGCTGTGCGCAGCCTGCAGGGCCTGGTGACGGGCGCCCTATCATTTCGTTTGATCGGCATCACTATTTTTTGCATAAATGACAATTTACGATTTTCTCGATTTTCGGTGAATGTTAGCCCACGGATTTCTGGAGATTTGATCGGCCGCCTCCGTTCGGCCCCAAATTTTTGTTGTACGCAACCCGCGGGGCCTGGTGACGGGCGCCCTATCATTTCGTTTGATCGGCATCACTATTTTTTGCATAAATGACAATTTACGATTTTTGCAATTTTCGATGTATGTTAGCCCACAGATTTGTGGAAATTTGATCGACCGTCTCCGTTCGGCCCCAAATTTTGGCTGTGCGCAGCCTGCAGGGCCTGGTGACGGGCGCCCTATCATTTCGTTTGATCGGCATCACTATTTTTTGCATAAATGAGAATTTACGATTTTCGCAATTTTCGGTGTATGTTAGCCCACGGATTTTTTGAGATTTAATCGATCGCCTCCGTTTGGCCCCAAATTTGGTTGTGCGCAGCCCGCGGGTCCTGGTTACGGGCGCCCTATCATTTCGTTTGATCGGCATGACTATTTTTCGAATAAATGACAATTTACGATTTTCTCAGTTTTCGGTGAATCTTAGCCCACGGATTTCTTGAGATTTGATCGACCGTCTCTGTTTGGCCGCAAATTTTTGCTATGCGCAGCCTGCGGCGCCTGGTGACGGGCGCCCTATCATTTCGTTTGATCGGCATAACTCTTTTTAGCATAAATGACAATTTATGATTTTCTCAGTTTTCGGTGTATGTTAGCCCACGGATTTCTGGAGATTTGATCGACCGCCTCCGTTCGGCCCCAAATTTTGTCTGTGCGCAGCCCGCGGGGCCTGGTGACGGGCGCCCTATCATTTCGTTTGATCGGCATAACTATTTTTCGAATAAATGACAATTTACAATTTTCTCGATTTTCGGTGAATGTTAGCCCACGGATTTCTGGAGATTTGATCGGTCGCCTCCGTTCGGCCCCAAATTTTTGCTGTGCGCAGCCCGCGGGGCCTGGTGACGGGCGCCCTATCATTTCATTTGATCGGCATCACTATTTTTTGCATAAATGAGAATTTATGATTTTCGCAATTTTCGGTGTATGTTAGCACACGAATTTGTGGAGATTTGATCGACCGTCTCCGTTCGGCCCCAAATTTTGGCTGTGCGCAGCCTGCAGGGCCTGGTGACGGGCGCCCTATCATTTCGTTTGATCGGCATCACTATTTTTTGCATAAATGAGAATTTACGATTTTCGCAATTTTCGGTGTATGTTAGCCCACGGATTTTTTGAGATTTAATCGACCGCCTCCGTTCGGCCCAAATTTTGGCTGTGCGCAGCCCGCGGGTCCTGGTTACGGGCGCCCAATCATTTCGTTTGATCGGCATGACTATTTTTCGAATAAATGACAATTTACGATTTTCTCAGTTTTCGGTGAATGTTAGCCCACGGATTTCTGGAGATTTGATCGACCGCCTCCGTTCGGCCCCAAATTGTGGCTGTGCGCAGCCTGCGGGTCCTGGTGACGGGCGCCCTATCATTTCGTTTGATCGGCATCACTATTTTTTGCATAAATGAGAATTTACGATTTTCGCGATTTTCGGTGTATGTTAGCCCACGAATTTCTGGAGATTTGATCGACCGTCTCAGTTTGGCCCCAAATTTTTGCTGTGCGCAGCCTGCGGGGCCTGGTGACGGGCGCCCTATCATTTCATTTTATCGGCATAACTATTTTTAGCATAAATGACAATTTACGATTTTCTCAGTTTTCGGTGTATGTTAGCCCACGGATTTCTGGAGATTTGATCGACCGCCTCCGTTCGGCCCCAAATTTTGGCTGTGCGCAGCCCGCGGGGCCTGGTGACGGGCGCCCTATCATTTCGTTTGATCGGCATCACTATTTTTTGAATAAATGACAATTTACGATTTTCTCGATTTTCGGTGAATGTTAGCCCACGGATTTCTGGAGATTTGATCGACCGCCTCCGTTCGGCCCCAAATTTTTGCTGTGCGCAGCCCGTTGGGCCTGGTGACGGGCGCCCTATCATTTCATTTGATCGGCATCACTATTTTTTGCATAAATGAGAATTTTCGATTTTCGCAATTTTCGGTGTATGTTAGCCCACGGATTTCTGGAGATTTGATCGAACGTCTCCGTTCGGCCCTAAATTTTGGCTGTGCGCAGCCTGCAGGGCCTGGTGACGGGCGCCCTATCATTTCGTTTGATCGGCATCACTATTTTTTGCATAAATGAGAATTTACGATTTTTGCAATTTTCGGTGTATGTTAGCCCACGGATTTCTTGAGATTTGATCGACCGTCTCCGTTCTGCCCCAAATTTTGGCTGTGCGCAGCCCGCGGGGCCTGGTGACGGGCGCCCTATCATTTCGTTTGATCGGCATGACTATTTTTGAATAAATGACAATTTACAATTTTCTCGGTTTTCGGTGAATGTTAGCCCACGTATTTCTGGAGATTTGATCGAACGCCTCCGTTCGGCCCCAAATTTTGGTTGTGCGTAGCCTACGGGGCCTGGTGACCGGCGCCCTATCATTTCATTTGATCGGCATCACTATTTTTTGCATAAATGAGAATTTACGATTTTCGCGATTTTCGGTGTATGTTACCCCACGGATTTCTGAAGATTTGATCGACCGCCTCCGTTCGGCCCCAAATTTTGGCTGTGCGCAGCCCGTGGGGCCTGGTGACGGGTGCCCTATCATTTCTTTTGATTGGCATTACTATTTTTTGAACAAATGGCAATTTAAGATTTTCGCAATTTTCGGTGTATGTTAGCCCACGGATTTCTGGAGATTTGATCGACCGTCTCTGTTTGGCCCCAAATTTTGGCTGTGCGCAGCCCGCGGGGCCTGGTGAAGGGCGCCCTATCATTTCGTTTGATCGGCATCACTATTTTTCGAATAAATGACAATTTACGATTTTCTCGGTTTTCGGTGAATGTTAGCCCACGGATTTCTGGAGATTTGATCGACCGCCTCCCTTCGGCCCCAAATTTTGGCTGTGCGCAGCCTGCATGGCCTGGTGACGGGCGCCCTATCATTTCGTTTGATCGGCATCACTATTTTTTGCATAAATGAGAATTTATGATTTTCGCGATTTTCGGTGTATGTTAGCCCACGGATTTCTGGAGATTTGATCGACCGCCTCCGTTCGGCCCCAAATTTTGGCTGTGCGCAGCCCGCGGGGCCTGGTGACGGGCGCCCTATCATTTCTTTTGATCGGCATTACTATTTTTCGAACAAATGACAATTTACGATTTTTGCGATTTTCGGTGTATGTTAGCCCACGGATTTCTGGAGATTTGATCGACCGCCTCCGTTTGGCCCCAAATTTTGGCTGTGCGCAGCCCGCGGGGCCTGGTGACGGGCGCCCTATCATTTCGTTTGATCGGCATCACTATTTTTCGAATAAATGACAATTTACGATTTTCTCGGTTTTCGGTGAATGTTAGCCCACGGATTTCTGGAGATTTGATCGACCGCCTCCCTTCGGCCCCAAATTTTGGCTGTGCGCAGCCTGCGGGGCCTGGTGACGGGCGCCCTATCATTTCGTTTGATCGGCATCACTATTTTTTGCATAAATGAGTATTTACGATTTTCGCTATTTTTGGTGTGTGTTATATCTTTATTAACAAAATAAGAACTGCCGAGATGCAAGTCTTTTGATGAGATCTTACATAATGTTATTAAAACTGTAATATAATCGATGGAAAAAGAGTTCATTAGAGGCATATTATCTAAATAATCATAACTTTCGGCTGGATTATCCGTTTTACGCGATTTTTTTTTCATTTTGTGTATTTTTTCGAGATCTATCTGGACAAACTGCCATAAGGCGGTTTGGCTGATCCATTTTTCTAAAAATATGCCTCTATCGCACTCATTTCAACAAATTTCCCAATATGGTTGACAATTTTAATTTAAAAACTGGTCCTAACGACCCACCACAATCGACACCACCATGGCAAGCGACCATGGTATGCCAGCACTACCACCACTAATCTCTAGCATTTTCTTTATATCATAAGGATAAGCATAGGTGTTTTCTTTTAAATTTTCGATCGCTGGGCATTGATCGATGGGCGTTGGGTCTCGACATAGGTTAGCATGTGACATCCGATGTCGGCCGGCCTGTCGACACTAGCATAGTGCGCCTATGTTGCTAACTTTCCAACTTTTCAGTGCGTGTTAGGCCACGGATTTCTGGAGATTTGATCGACCGCCTCCGTTCGGCCCCAAATTTTTGCTGTGCGCAGCCTGCGGGGTGCTGGTGACGGGCGCCCTATCATTTCGTTTGATCGGCATCACTATTTTTTGCATAAATGAGAATTTACGAATTTCGCAATTTTCTGTGTATGTTAGCCCACGGATTTGTGGAGTTTTGATCGACCGCCTCCGTTCGGCCCCAAATTTTGGCTGTGCGCAGCCTGCGGGGCCTGGTGACGGGAGCCCTATCATTTCGTTTGATCGACATCACTATTTTTTGCATAAATGAGAATTTACGATTTTTGCGATTTTCGGTGTATGTTAGCCCACGGATTTCTGGAGATTTGATCGACCGCCTCCGTTCGGCCCCAAATTTTGGCTGTGCGCAGCCCGCGGGGCCTGGTTACGGGTGCCCTATCATTTCGTTTGATCGGCATGACTATTTTTCGAATAAATTATAATTTATGATTTTCTCGGTTTTCGGTGAATGTTAGCCCATGGATTTCTGCAGATTTGATCGACCACCTCCGTTCGGCCCCAATTTTTGGCTGTGCACAGCCTGCGGGGCCTGGTGACGGGCGCCCTATCATTTCGTTTGATCGGCATCACTATTTTTTGCATAAATGAGAATTTACGATTTTCGCGATTTTCGGTGTATGTTAGCCCACGGATTTCTGGAGATTAGATCGACCGCCTCCGTTCATCCCAAATTTTGGCTGTGCGCAGCCTGCGGGGCCTGGTGACGGGAGCCCTATCATTTCGTTTGATCGACATCACTATTTTTTGCATAAATGAGAATTTACGATTTTTGCGATTTTTGGTGTATGTTAGCCCACGGATTTCTGGAGATTTGATCGACCGCCTCCGTTCGGCCCCAAATTTTGGCTGTGCGCAGCCCGCGGGGCCTGGTTACGGGCGCTCTATCATTTCATTTGATCGGCATCGCTATTTTTCGAATAAAGGACAATTTACGATTTTCTCGGTTTTCGGTGAATGTTAGCCCACGGATTTCTGGAGATTTGATCGACCACCTCCCTTCGGGCCCAAATTTTGGCTGTGCGCAGCCTGCGGGGCCTGGTGACGGGCGCCCTATCATTTCGTTTAATCGGCATCACTATTTTTTGCATAAATGAGAATTTCCGATTTTCGCGATTTTCGGTGTATGTTAGCCCACAGATTTCTGGAGATTTGATCGACCGCCTCCGTTCGGCCCCAAATTTTGGCTGTGCGCAGCCCGCGGGGCCTGGTGACGGGCGCCCTATCATTTCATTTGATCGGCATCGTTATTTTTCGAATAGAGGACAATTTACGATTTTCTCGGTTTTCGGTGAATGTTAGCCCACGGATTTCTGGAGATTTGATCGACCACCTCACTTCGGGCCCAAATTTTAGCTGTGCGCAGCCTGCGGGGCCTGGTGACGGGCGCCCTATCATTTCGTTTGATCGGCATCACTATTTTTTGCATAAATGAGAATTTACGATTTTCGCGATTTTCGGTGTATGTTAGCCCACAGATTTCTGGAGATTTGATTGACCGCCTCCGTTCGGCCCCAAATTTTGGCTGTGTGCAGCCCGCGGGGCCTGGTGACGGGCGCCCTATCATTTCTTTTGATCGGCATTACTATTTTTCGAACAAATGACAATTTTTGATTTTCGCTATTTTCGGTGTATGTTAGCCCACGGATTTCTGGAGATTTGATCGACCGTCTCTGTTTGGCCCCAAATTTTGGCTGTGCGCAGCCCGCGGGGCCTGGTGACGGGCACCCTATCATTTCGTTTGGTGTGTGTTAGCTCTTTATTAACAAAATAAGAACTGCCGAGATGCAAGTCTTTTGATGAGATCTTACATAATGTTGTTAAAACTGTAATATAATCGATGGAAAAAGAGTTCATTAGAGGCATATTATCTAAATGATCATAACTTTGGGCTGGATTATCCGTTTTACGCGATTTTTTTTTTCATTTTGTGTATTTTTTCGAGATCTATCTGGACAAACTGCCATAAGGCGGTTTGGCCGAGCTATGTTTCTAAAAATATGCCTCTATCGCACTCATTTCAACATATTTCCCAATATGGTTGACAATTTTAATTTAAAAACTGGTCTTAACGACCCACCACAACCGACACCACCATGGCAAGCGACCGTGGTAGGCCAGCACTACCACCACTAATCTCTAGTATTTTCTTTGTATCATAAGGATAAGCATAAGTGTTTCCTTTTAAATTTTCGATCGATGGGCGTTGGGTCTCGACATAGGTTAGCATGTGACATCCGATGTCGGCCGGCTTGTCGACACTAGCATAGTGCGCCTATGTTGCTAACTTTCAAACTTTTCAGTGCGTGTTAGCCCAAGGATTTCTGGAGATTTGATCGACCGCCTCCGTTCGGCCCCAAATTTTTGCTGTGCGCAGCCTGCGGGGTGCTGGTGACGGGCGCCCTATCATTTCGTTTGATCGGCATCACTATTTTTTGCATAAATGAGAATTTACGATTTTACTCGATTTTAGTTGTATGTTAGCCCACGGATTTCTGGAGATTTGATCGACCGCCTCCGTTCGGCCCCAAATTTTGGCTGTGCGCAGCCTGCGGGGCCTGGTGATGGGAGCCCTATCATTTCGTTTGATCGGCATCACTATTTTTTGCATAAATTAGAATTTATGATTTTCGCAATTTTCGGTGTATGTTAGCCCACGGATTTCTGGAGATTTGATCGACCGTCTCCGTTCGGCCCCAAATTTTGGCTGTGCGCAGCCCGCGGGGCCTGGTGACGGGCGCCCTGATCTTGGGCAGATTTATATGCCCAAGTGATACTCAAACGTATCATTTTTACCTTGTTTGTTGTGCAATGTGTATATGATATCATGTATTTGGTAATAAAATGCGAATTTATACTAACCAACATGATTAGCATTTGTTTTGCAGGATAATGTGATTTTTAAGAGCTAAAATGCATGTTGGAACTATGTCAGAGTTGGACTTGGATGCGAGCGTGGAAAAGACCTCGGATGGCATATTTTGCAGTGGCTCCGCGATGGTGCCGTGCCACGCTGCCATCGCGGTAGCACACTGCCTGGGCAGAAATAAAAGTGGCAATTTCCAGTGTGCCTGCGCGTCAGCTCCGTGGCACGGAGACAGGCCTCCGCGATGGCCTCCGTGCCACGTTGAGGCTAATTATCCGGACCATGCAATTTCCAGAGAGGGTCCGCGTCCACGCCGTGTCACGGAGGCAGTGCTCCGCGTTGGCCTCCGTGACACGTTGCTTGTTATTCCGGGAAAAATTTCCCACTAGTATAAATAGCACACTTAGGTTATTTTTAAAGAGAGTTTTTTTTAGTTTTAGTTTTTTAGCCTGAGTTCAGAAGTGGGAGCAGGAACGTGGTTTTGTGGCAGTTGAAGAATAGAAAAGATAAGAGTTTTCTTCTCTTCCCTTCTTCTTTTCCTTCAATTGTATGCATGATTCACACTCATTCTAGGATGATTAATCCAAGAATGAGTGGCTAATTCCTCTCTTGCTGAGGTTTTGAACTTGTGAAATGAATGTTGGTAATAATTGATATGGTTTCTTCTTCTTCTTGCATGTTGTTCTATTAATTCTTGTGCTTATTACATTTTGATTGGCCACCATTAATGTATATCTAAAAAGTCCAATTTCACTCGAGAGAGCATGAAATTGGAAAGTTGTGAATTAATAGGGTATTGTTCTTAACTTGATTTGGGAAAATTGGGTTTTGATGTGCTTTCTTGATAGAAATATACTTGGAAGCCGTATTAGTCAATTTAGGAACCGGAATTGTAGTGTTAGGTCATAAATTGCATTTGATCACAGAAATGTAGACGAATGGTTTATGAAGCTAAAGTGAAATTGAATACGGAAGTTTTAATTTCTAGGCAAACGTTCTTGGCTAGCAATATGAAGAAGAAGATGACCAAATTATCATGATTATCAAGTTCATTACTCGTTCTTAACCTTGGCATGTGCATATCCCTTGTCTAAACTCAACGTAAATAGTAGTTATTAATTTTAGTAGATAATTAGTTTAGAAACAAAACTTACTCAAATCTTGATTGGATTGTTGTTAACATAGTTAGAAATAGAATAGAGATATAGTAAACTAGGCAGTTTTGCATATCTAGAGCAGCCTCCTTGGATCGATACTTGGCTACTTAGCCACTTTATTACTTGTTTGACCACGTACACTTGCGTGTCGGTGTATAATATATACCGAGCAGCAGAGCGCGAACAAGTTTTTGGCGCCGTTGCCGGGGAGGCTAGGCAATTTGTAAAATTTTGTTTAGTGTAAATTTACTGTATTTGTATTTTTATCTTCTTAAGTGTTAACAACTTGGTCTTAGCATGTATTTTGCGGATTTTTATTTCTGTGAACACTGGCAAGGGACAAGGAGCTGGTGGAATCTTACTTAGAGCCAGAACGTGAATTGCATAGTCAACGTAGAGAAGCTCTTCGGAAGAAGTTGCAGTTGCTCAAACAGTCTATGATGGAGCAACCCAATCCACCCGTTGTGCGGGCAGTGTTAGTGCCCGAGGAAGTAGCAGCCAGGCCGGTTCGCGAGGTGGCAATCCCACACGCTAATAATGTACATTCCAGCATCCGCAAACCAGAGCCTGGGGGGAGATTTGAGTTAAAGCAAAATATGGTGCAACTTTTGCACACTAGCGGGCAGTTTACCAGTCTCCCTCACGAAGATCCGCAACAACATCTCCAGAACTTTTTGGAGATAAGTGACACTTACATCCCCGCTGGAGTGTCACCTGATTATGTTCGGCTCACCTTATTTCCATTTTCCTTACTTGGTGAAGCCAAGAGGTGGTTAAAAGCTGAACCACCCAATTATATATCAACGTGGGATGATCTTGCAAAGAAGTTCTTGATCAGATTTTTTCCTTCAGGTAAAACAGCTAAACTTAGAAGTCAGATTCTAAGTTTTAAACAGAGGGAAGGAGAAAATCTTTATCAAGCCTGGGAAAGATTCAAGTCCATGTTGCGGGACTGTCCTCATCATCATCAGTCAAATGAGGTGTTGGTCCACACTTTTATTGAGGGTTTGGAACCCCACACTAAAATTTTGTTAGACTCAGCAGCTGGAGGGCAAGCACTGGAGAAGACTTATGAGGAGCTGTACACTTTGCTCAACCGAATTTCACAAGGCAATCCGGAATGGAATGCAGATTCTTCAAGAGGTGGAGCAAGGAAAGCAGCGGGAGTGCTTGAAGTGGATGGATTCACAGCTATCGCTGCACAGATAGCTGCTTTGCAAAATCAGTTAAACACTCACTTCAGCAATATGAATTTGAACCAGCCGTCAGCCTCAGTTAATGCAGTCCAACAGATGTGGTGTGAAGTGTGTGGTAGTAGTGAGCATTCAGCTGAATGCTGTAGTGCAAATCCTGATTCTGTCAACTTTGTGGGCAATGCACAGAGGAATCAACAGCATTTTGGTGGTGGCTACAACTCGAATTGGAGGAATCATCCAAATTTTTCGTGGGGTAGCAACAATCAACAAGGTCAAGGTTCAGGGCAGGGTATGCACAGAAACCAAGGAGGGCAACAAGGCTATCAGAATCAGTTTAGAAATCACAATGCCCCTCCTCCACCACCATCACCGACTATTGAGGAAATGTTCAAGACCATGATTGCCAACCAGGCACAATTGCAGGCTGACTATGTCAAACTGGCGGCCGAAGTAAAGAACAATCAATTGGCAACCAAGGCGCTTGAATATCAGTTTGGGCAATTTGCCAGTGCCCAAAATACTAGACCAAGGGGAGGACTACCTAGCGACACGGATCCCAATCCTAAGCAGGTAAATGCAGTGACCACGAGGAGTGGTTTACAATTAAAGGAGGTGGAACCGGAAAGACCGCCTCAGAAGTCAGGAGCAGCAGATGTTGAGGGAGAACAAACCTCAGATACGGGGAAGACCAAAGAAGCTGAACCAACAAGGCCTCCACCCCCGTTCCCTCAACGACTTAAGAAACACAAGGAGGAGGCGTGTTTCCAGAAATTCATGGAGGTACTTAAACAGGTACATGTTAACTTACCTCTTGTTGATGTCTTGCAGGGTGTGCCAAAATATGCAAAGTATATCAAAGACATCGTGGCCAACAAAAGTCGCTTGACCGAGTATGCCACGGTGGCTTTAACGGAGGAATGCACATCCCGTATTCAGAACAGGTTGCCCACTAAACTGAAGGATCCTGGAAGTTTTACTATCCAGCTGACGATTGGGCAAAGTATCCGAGCTCGTGGGTTATGCGACTTGGGGGCAAGTATAAATCTGATGCCATCTTCGGTATTCAGAAAGTTAGGGCTAGGGAGTCCTAGACCTACAATAGTGATCTTGCAGCTAGCAGACAGGTCTTTAGCTAAGCCGGATGGCATTGTGGAGGATGTGCTAGTGCAGGTAGGCTCCCTCATTTTTCCGGTAGATTTCATTGTTCTGGATTTTGAGCCCGATGCAGAAGTCCCATTTATTTTGGGATGACTATTTTTGGCAACCGGAAAGGCATTGATCGATGTAGCTGTGGGTCAATTCACGATGCGAGCACACGACAAGGTTGAGGTGTTCGACGTGTACAAGGCACCTAAGCTTCCGACTGTCTATAAGGAACTCTCGGTGATCAACGTGATTGATCATGGGAATGCAAATGGATTGAGTGATTCCCGAGAGTTACTAGGTAGGCCACCAGACAAGGTTGAGAACTACTGGGGAGATGACCATGATCGGGTCAAATCGTCCATCTCCCTAGTAGAAAATTGAGCGTAAAGGCTGTCGAGCCGCGACGTTAAACCAGGCGCTGCACGGGAGGCAACCCGTGAAAAATATTTTTCTTTCTTTTTCCTTAGTGTAAAGTTTTTCTTTTATTTTATTTTCTCTTCTTTTTCTTGACTAGGTTTAAATGTGCATTTTAATTAGTAATTTTTATTCTTTTAGTAGGGAATCTAGTCATTTAACCAATTTTTGTTTAGTGAGGTGATTTTCAGGTATACCGGAGGAAAAATACGTGGAATCGAGAAAACGAGACGAGGTATGAAAAATAAAATTTGATAGTGAAACAGAGCACTGGCGCGTTGGCGCCGTGTCACGGAGGCAATGCTCCGCGTTGGCCTCCGTGACACGTTGAAGGCAAATCTGGAATTTTTTTAAAATTCCAGTAAGCCAACGCGTTGGCTCCGTGTCACGGAGGAGGGCCTCCACGTTACCCTCCGTGACACGTTGCCCTTATCCCAGTGCCGGGTCACACCGGGTTTCCTGGTTTCCGGGTGACCCGCGTGTTTTCTTAATAAAAACCCCCGATTTTGCCCCTATTTTCCCCATTCCCTCTTCCCTCCGCGACCAAACACCCATTCCCCTACCCCCAAGCTCCGTGCCACGTTAAGAGGCAAGGAAAACGTCAAGTCTTTATCGATTCTTCAATTCCAAGGTATGTTTTCATCGTCTATCTCAAATTTTTGGCGATTTTTGTCAATTTTGAGCATGTGAGGTGAGATATATCACCCTAGGTAGAAATTAAACATGACGTGAATTATTTTGCGATTGATTGTGTTCGGATTGTTGTAGTTGACGGGTGAACTTATCGATTGATTGAATAATTCATTGTTGAGTGTCGAATTGAGTTCTAGGGCTTGGGGTTGTTGAATTTTAACTTGGGTAACTTGATAGTTTGACGAAATTGATGCCGGGGTGTGTTTATTATTTGAGATAAGTCGTGGTAAATATTGTATAATTGGTGAAAGACGACTAATTCTCGATTTTTAGTGGGACATTGCGTAATATGTGAATTGGTTGAATTGCTTA
Source organism: Datura wrightii (assembly GCA_035772735.1). Taxonomy (NCBI): domain Eukaryota; kingdom Viridiplantae; phylum Streptophyta; class Magnoliopsida; order Solanales; family Solanaceae; genus Datura; species Datura wrightii. Next base: position 198,209,466 of record JASDFA010000018.1, on the reverse strand, counting down.
GATTAGTGTATATAAAATGTTTGTATCGTTGTTTCTATTTGGTTGTTGTTATTGTTGCTAAGTGCCATGGGTGAATAGCTGTCGATGGTAGGATTGGGTTAGCTATATGAAGTCTGAGTAGTTCGCTAGCCGTTATGCTGTCGAATTTTTGTGAACGCACTAAGCAATATGTTTATAGTGATTGTGTTTGGGGTGTAAATAGATCTATCCTTGCTAACATGTTGTAAATATTGTTAAAGACTAAGTGTGGGGTAAATTTTGTTTAACCCGACCTTAGCCAAAACTAACAAGTCTTTAGCTTAACGTTGTGCTTGTCTGTGTAAATTGACAGGTACAATGGCCAGCCGACAAGATAAAGGCAAGGGTGCTTCAACCTCAGGCACCGACAGAAAGAGAATGAGACTGGGCACTGCTGTCCCAGCTGCACCTGCTGTTCCACGCGGTCAACACCGCCGATACGGAACACGATGGGTTACCGATGAAGGGAAGAAGTGGTACGCAAAGCATAAGGAGAACAAGTACTTCCCGGAGGAACATATTGCAAGGGAACCACTTGCACAGGAGTTCCCTCGCATCGTACAGAGGATTGAAGCAGCTGGGCTCAGCTTTATTTTTCAGGAGCCCACGGAGTGCAACCTTCACTTGGTCCGGGAATTTTATGCCAACTGGAACCCGGCCATCAGAAGCCACATTATTAAAATCAGAGGGCAGATTGTCACTCTGGAACCCCAGCAGCTGAATGCCATCGTTGGAGCGCGGGACACAGACGCCCACGTTCTCCGCCAGCTCAACATCACCCCACCGTACGCCGACATCAGACGTACGTTGTGCGGGGCTCGATCCACAGCCCAATGGAGTAGACACAAAGAGAGGGGTTACCACCAGACTCTGCCTTATTCGCAGATGAACAGGGAGGCTAGAATCTGGCTAAAAATTGTATGTTCGTGTTTGATCCCGGGAGTACATATGACAGACGTGACCCGGGACCGTGTCTGCCTGGTGTATGCCCTTATGAAAGGGCTTGAGATTAATGTGGGGGCGGTTATAATATCCGCCATGAAAAGAGCCAGACTACACCAGGGCCACAGATACGGGTTTGGCGGACTCATCACCACCTTCCTCCGAGGCCTCGACGTTGAGGAAGAAGCCTTGGATTACATTCCGCAGTTGGAGCGGCGGGCCCTTGATGTGACAAAGACCAAGGCCCCCGACACTACACACCGACCTGTGCTGACTCTGGGCGAGCGACATGCTCGTGACGACCAGTATATGGCCCGTATGTTCGGTATGCAGATGCTGCAGCTACGGATAGGTGGGAGACCAGCCACCGAGGATGAATTATGGTAGCTAGAGCTGGACTACCCTTTTGGCGAGAACGCCAGAGCTTTATGCAAGGTGGGGCCAGCCTTTGTGGAGCCGACTGACGACGACGTCCCTACTGATGAGGAGACACGTCGTGAGGACTCTGATGTGGAGTCCGATGACGGCGAGGGAGCTGATTCAGATATGGGCGACGAGGCCGCAGCACCGGATGAGGAAGTCGAATATTTCGACTGAGCAGGGAGTTTCACCACCCAAAATTGTGTGCTTTGTATTTTTGTGAACATTGAGGACAGTGTTCGATCTAAGTGTGGGGTGGGGAGTAGTTAGGTGTTGGGTCATAGGCTCTACATCTGCTGTATATAGATGGCCTATTCGTGTGTTGGTTAAGAGTATTTGAAAGACATACATGCTAGAAAAAGGCCTGGGGAAAGATCGGACAAGCGCCAAGTCGGCGCGTCGCATGGCAAAATGCGACTTATAAATCGCATTCCGGGAATGCTTATAAATCGCATTCTGGGAATGCGACTTATAAAACGCATTTTAGTAATGCGACTTATAAATCGCATTCCCGAAATGCAACTTATAAATCGCATTCCCTGAATGCGATTTATAGTTTCTATTATATATAAGCCCCACTTTGGTTTTAAATCAATTCATTACGGTAATCAGTAAAGAATCAGTATAGTACAGAAAGAGATCAGAATAAGAAATCAGAATTTAGATAGTCCTATCATTTCGTTTGATCGGCATCACTATTTTTTGTATAAATGAGAATTTACGATTTTCGTGATTTTCGGTGTATGTTAGCCCACAGATTTCTGGAGATTTGATCGACCGCCTCCGTTCGGCCCCAAATTTTGGCTGTGCGCAACCCGCGGGGCCTGGTGACTGGCGCCCTATCATTTCTTTTGATCGGCATTACTATTTTTTGAACAAATGACAATGTACGATTTTCGCGATTTTCGGTGAATGTTAGCCCACGGATTTCTGGAGATTTGATCGACCGTCTCTGTTTGGCCCAAAATTTTAGCTGTGCGCAGACCGCGGGGCCTGGTGACGGGCGCCTTATCATTTCTTTTGATCGGCATTACTATTTTTTGAACAAATGACAATTTACGATTTTTGCGATTTTCGGTGTATGTTAGCCCACGGATTTTTGGAGATTTGATCGACCGTCTCTGTTTGGCCCCAAATGTTGGCTGTGTGCAGCCCGCGGGGCCTGGTGACGGGCGCCCTATCATTTCATTTGATCGGCATCACTATTTTTCGAATAAATGACAATTTACGATTTTCTCGGTTTTCGGTGAATGTTAGCCCACAGATTTCTGGAGATTTGATCGACCGCCTCCCTTCGGCCCCAAATTTTGGCTGTGCGCAGCTTGCGGGGCCTGGTGACGGGCGCCCTATCATTTCGTTTGATCGGCATCACTATTTTTCGCATAAATGAGAATTTATGATTTTCGCAATTTTTGGTGTATGTTAGCCCACAGATTTTTCGAGATTTAATCGACCGCCTCCGTTCGGCCCCAAATTTTGGTTGTGCGCAGCCCGCAGGGACTGCTGACGGGCGCCCTATCATTTCGTTTAATCGGTATCACTATTTTTCGAATAAATGAGAATTTACGATTTTCTTGGTTTTCGGTGAATGTTAGCCCACGGATTTCTGGAGATTTGATCGACCGCCTCCGTTTGGCCCCAAATTTATGGCTGTGCGCAGCCTGCGGGGCCTGGTGACGGGTGCTCTATAATTTCATTTGATCGGCATCACTATTTTTTGCATAAATGAGAATTTACGATTTTTGCGATTTTCGGTGTATGTTAGCCCACGAATTTCTGGAGATTTGATCGACCGCCTCCCTTCGGCCCCAAGTTTTTGCTGTGCGCAGCCTGCGGGGCCTGGTGACGGGCGCCCTATCATTTTGTTTGATCCGCTGTTACACCCCGTAAATTTCTAGCATATAGATGGCCTATTCATGTGTTGGTTAAGAGTATTTGAAAGACATACATGCTAGAAAAAGGCCTGGGGAAAGATCGGACAAGCGCCAAGTCGGCGCGTCGCATGGCAAAATGCGACTTATAAATCGCATTCCGGGAATGCTTATAAATCGCATTCTGGGAATGCGACTTATAAAATGCATTTTAGTAATGCGACTTATAAATCGCATTCCTGAAATGCAACTTATAAATCGCATTCCCTGAATGCGATTTATAGTTTCTATTATATATAAGCCCCACTTTGGTTTTAAATCAATTCATTACGGTAATCAGTAAAGAATTAGTATAGTACAGAAAGAGATCAGAATAAGAAATCAGAATTTAGATAGTCCTATCATTTCGTTTGATCGGCATCACTATTTTTTGCATAAATGAGAATTTACGATTTTCGCGATTTTTGGTGTGTGTTAGCTCTTTATTAACAAAATAAGAACTGCCGAGATGCAAGTCTTTTGATGAGATCTTACATAATGTTGTTAAAACTGTAATATAATCGACGGAAAAAGAGTTCATTAGAGGGATATTATCTAAATGATCATAACTTTGGGCTGGATTATTCGTTTTACGTGATGTTTTTTTTCATTTTGTGTATTTTTTCGAGAGGCGGTTTGGCCGAGACATTTTTCTAAAAATATGCCTCTATCGCACTCATTTCAACATATTTCCCAATATGGTTGACAATTTTAATTTAAAAACTGGTCCTAACGACCCGCCACAACCGACACCACCATGGCAAACGACCATGGTAGGCCAGCACTACCACCACTAATCTCTAGTATTTTCTTTATATCATAAGGATAAGCATAGGTGTTTCCTTTTAAATTTTCGATCGATGGGCGTTGGGTCTCGACATAGGTTAGCATGTGACATCCGATGTCGGCCGGCCTGTCGACACTAGCATAGTGCGCCTATGTTGCTAACTTTCAAACTTTTCAGTGCGTGTTAGCCCAGGGATTTCTGGAGATTTGATCGACCGCCTCCGTTCGGCCCCAAATTTTTGCTGTGCGCAGCCTGCGGGGTGCTGGTGATGGGCGCCCTATCATTTCGTTTGATCGGCATCACAATTTTTTGCATAAATGAGAATTTACAATTTTACTCGATTTTCGGTGTATGTTAGCCCACGGATTTCTGGAGATTTGATCGACCGTCTCCGTTCGGCCCCAAATTTTGGCTGTGTGCAGCCTGCGGGGCCTGGTGACGGGCGCCCTATCATTTCGTTTGATCGGCATCACTATTTTTTGCATAAATGAGAATTTACGATTTTTGCAATTTTCGGTGTATGTTAGCCCACGGATTTCTGGAGATTTGATCGACCGTCTCCGTTCGGCCCCAAATTTTGGCTGTGCGCAGCCTGCAGGGCCTGGTGACGGGCGCCCTATCATTTTGTTTGATCGGCATCACTATTTTTTGCATAAATGAGAATTTACGATTTTCGCGATTTTCGGTGTATGTTAGCCCACAGATTTCTCGAGATTTGACTGACTGTCTCCGTTCGGCCCCAAATTTTGGTTGTGCGCAGCCTACAAGGCCTTGTGACGAGCGCCCTATCATTTCATTTGATCGACATCACTATTTTTCGCATAAATAAGAATTTGCAATTTTCACGATTTTCGGTGTGTGTTAACCCACAGATTTCTCGAGATTTGACTGACCGTCTCCGTTCGGCCCCAAATTTTGGCTATGCATAACCTACCAACCTTGATGAAGAGCGCCCTATCATTGCTTTTGACCCGCATCACTATTTTTCACATAAATGAGAATTTATGATTTTCGCCATTTTCGGTGTATGTTAACCCACAAATTTCTCGAGATTTGATTGACCGTCTCCGTTTGGCCCCAAATTTTGGCTGCAAATAGCCTACAAGGCCTGGTGACGAGCGCCCTATCAATTCATTTGATCGGCATCACTATTTTTCGCATAGATGAGAATTTATGATATTTGCGATTTTCAGTGTATGTTAGCCCACGAATTTCTCGAGATTTGATTGACCGTCTGCGTTTGGCCCCAAATTTTGGATGCGCATAGCCTACAAGGCCTAGCAATGAACGCCCTATCATTTCAGTTGATCGGCATCACTATTTTTCGCATAAATGAGAATTTACGATTTTCGCGATTTTCGGTGTATGTTAGCCCACAGATTTCTCGAGATTTTATTGACCGTCTTCGTTTGGCCCCAAATTTTGGCTGTGCGCAGCCTATAAGGTCTGGTGACGAGCGACCTATCATTTCATTTGGTTGGCATCACTATTTTTTGCATAAATGAGAATTTACGATTTTTGCCATTTTCGGTGTATGTTAGCCCACGGATTTCTTGAGATTTGATTGATAGTCTCCGTTCAGCCCCCAAATTATGGCTGTGCACAGCCTACAAAGCCTGGTGATGAGCGACCTATCATTTCATTTGATCGGCATCACTATTTTTCGCATAAATGAGAATTTTCGATTTTTGACATTTTCGGTGTATGTTAACCTACGGATTTCTCGATATTCGATTGGTAGTCTCCGTTCGGCCCAAAATTTTGACTCTGCTCTGCCTACAAGGCCTGGTGACGAGCGCCCTATCGTTTCATATGATCGGCATCACTATTTTTGGTATAAATGAGAATTTACGATTTTTGCGATTTTCGGTGTATGTTAGCCCACGGATTTCTCGAGATTTGATTGACCGTCTCCGTTTGGCCCCAATTTTTGGCTGTGCGCTGCCTACAAGGCCTGCTGACGAGCGCCCTATCATTTTATTTGATCGGCATCACTATTTTTCGCATAAATAAAAATTTATGATTTTCGCGATTTTTGGTGTGAGTTAGCCCACGGATTTCTCGAGATTTGACTAACCGTCTCCGTTCGACACCAAATTTTTCCTATGCACAGCCTACCAACCTTAATGACGAACTCTTTATCATTTCATTTGATCAGCATCACTATTTTTCGCATAAATGAGAATTTACGATTTTTGCAATTTTCGGTTTATGTTAGCCCACGTATTTCTCGAGATTTGATTTACCGTCTCCGTTTGGCCCCAAATTTCAGCTGTGCGTAGCCTACAAGAACTGTTAACGAGCGCCCTATCATTTCAATTGATCGGCATCACCATTTTACGCATAAATGAGAATTTATGATTTTCGTGATTTTCGATGTGTGTTAGCCCAGAGATTTCTCGAGATTTGACTGACCGTCTCTGTTCGGCCACAAATTTGGGCAGTGCATAGCCTACCAACCTTGATGACGAGCTCCCTATCATTTCATTTGATCGACATCACTATTTTTTGCATAAATGAGAATTTACGATTTTCATCATTTTCGGGGTATGTTAGCCCACGGATTTCTCGAGATTTGATTGACCGTCTTCGTTTGGCCCCAAATTTTGGCTGCAAAGAGCCTACAAGGCCTAGTAACGAACGCCCTATCATTTCAATTGATCTGCATCATAATTTTTCGCATAAGTGAGAATTTACGATTTTCGCGATTTTCGATGTATGTTAGCCCAAGGATTTCTCGAGATTTGATTGACCGTCTCCGTTTGGCCCCAAATTTTGGATGCGCATAGCCTAAAAGGCCTGATGATGAGCGCCCTATCATTTCATTTGATCGGCATCACTATTTTTTGGACAAATGAGAATTTATGATTTTTGCGATTTTTGATGTATGTTAGCCCACAGATTTTTCGAGATTTAATTGATTGTCTTCGTTTTGCCCCAAATTTTGGATGTACGCAGCCTACAAGGCCTGGTGACGAGCGCCCTATCATTTCATTTGATCGGCATCACTATATTTTGCATAAATGAGAATTTACGATTTTCGTGATTTTCGGTGTGTGTTAGCCAAAGGATTTCTCGATATTTGACTGACCGTCTCCGTTCGGCACCAAATTTTAGCTATGCACAGCCTACCAACCTTGATGACGAGCGCCTTATCATTTCATCTGATCAGCATCACTATTTTTCGCATAAATCAGAATTTACGATTTTTGCGATTTTCGGTATATGTTAGCCCACGAATTTCTCGAGATTTGATTGACCGTCTCCGTTCGGCCCCAAATTTTGGCTGTGTGCAGCCTACAAGGCCTAGTGACGAGCGCCCTATCATTTCAATTGATCTGCAACACAATTTTTCGCATAAATGAGAATTTACGATTTTCGCGATTTTCGATGTATGTTAGCCGAAAGATTTCTCGAGATTTGATTAACCGTCTTCGTTTGGCCCCAAATTTTGGCTGCGCTTAGCCTACAAGGCCTGGTGATGAGAGCCCTATCATTTCATTTGATCGGCATCTCTATTTTTTGCACAAATGAGAATTTACGATTTTTGCGATTTTCGATGTATGTTAGCCCATAGATTTCTCGAGATTTGATTGACCGTCTCCGTTTGGCACCAAATTTTAGCTGTGCGCAGCCTACAAGGCCTGGTGACGAGCGACCTATCATTTCATTTGATTGGCATCACTATTTTTTGCATAAATGAGAATTTACAATTTTTGCCATTTTCGGTGTATGTTAGCCCACAGATTTCCCGAGATTTGATTGATAGTCTCCGTTCAGGCCCAAATTTTGGCTATGCGTAGCTTCCAAAGCTTGGTGACAAGCGACCTATCATTTCATTTGATCGGCATCACTATTTTTCGCATAAATGAGAATTTATGATTTTCGCGATTTTCGGTGTATGTAAGCCTATGGATTTCTCGAGATTTGATTGACCATCTCCGTTCAGCCCAAATTTTGGCTGCGCGCAGCCTACAAGGCCTGCTAACGAGCGCCCTATCATTTCATTTGATCGGCATCACTATTTTTCGCATAAATAAGAATTTACTATTTTTGCGATTTTTGGTGTGTGTTAGCCCTTTAATACCATAATAAGAACTGCCGAGATGCAGCTCTTTTGATGAGATCTTACATAATGTTGTTAAAACTGTAATATAATTTCCGGAAAAAGAGTTCATTGGTGACACATTATCTTAATGATCGTAACTTAGGGCTAGATTATCCATTTTACTTGATTTTTTTTTCATCTTGTGTATTTTTTCGAGATATATCTGGACAAACTGCCGCAAGGCGGTTTGGCGGAGCCAATTTTCTCAAAATATGCCTCTATCACAGTCATTCTATATTTTTTCCAATTTTGTTAATAGTTTTAATTTAAAAACTGGTCTTAACAACCCACCACAACCGACATCACCATGGCAAGCGACCATGGTAGGCCAGCACTACAACCACCAATCTCTAGCATTGTCTTTATAGCATAAGGATAAGCATAGGTGTTTCCTTTTAAATTTTCGCTCGCGCAGGCATTGATCGAAGGGCATTGTGTCTAGGCATAGGTCAGCATGTGTCATTCGATGTCATCCGGTCTGCCGACACCGGCATAGTGCGCCTATGTTGCTAACTTTCATACTTTTCGGTGTGTATTAGCCCACAGATTTTTTGAGATTTGATTTACCGTCTCCGTTCGACCCCAAATTTTAGCTGCGCATGGCCTAAAAGGCCTGGTAACGAGCGCCCTATCATTTCATTTGATCGGCATCACTATTTTTCGCATAAATGAGAATTTACGATTTTCGCCATTTCCGGTGTATGTTAGCCCACAGATTTCTCGAGATTTGATTGACCGTCTCTGTTCGGCCCACAATTTTGGCTATGCGAAGCCTACAAGGCCTGGTGATGAGCGCCCTATAATTTCATTTGATTGGCATCACTATTTTGAGCATAAATAAAAATTTACGATTTTCGCGATTTTCGGTGTGTGATAGCCCACGGATTTCTCGAGATTTGACTGACCGTCTCCATTCGGCCCCAAATTTTGGCTATGCACAGCCTACGAACCTTGATGACGAGCACCCTATCATTTCATTTGATCAGCATCAATATTTCTCGCGTAAATGAGAATTTTCGATTTTCGCGATTTTCGGTGTATCTTAGCCCACGGATTTCTCGAGATTTGATTTACCGTCTCCGTTTGGCACCAAATTGTGGCTGTACGTAGACTACAGGGCCTGGTAACGAGCTCCCTATCATTTCAATTGATCAGCATCAATATTTTATGCATAAATAAGAATTTATGATTTTCGCAATTTTCGGTGTGTGTTAGCCCATGGATTTCTTGAGATTTGATTTACCGTCTCCGTTTGGCCCCAAATTTTGGCTGTGCGCAGCCTACAAGGCCTGGTAACGAGCTCCCTATTATTTCAATTGATCGGCATCTCTATTTTACGCATAAATGAGAATTTACAATTTTCGCGATTTTCGGTGTGTGTTAGCCCACAGATTTCTCGAGATTTGACTGACTGTCTCCGTTCGGCCCAAAATTTGGACAGTGCACAGCCTACCAACCTTGATGACGAGGAGCTATGATTTCTTTTAATCCGCATCACTATTTTTCGCATAAATGAGAATTTACTATTTTTATCATTTTCGGTGTATGTTAGCTCACGGATTTCTCGAGATTTGATTGACCGTCTTTGTTTGGCCCCAAATTTTGGCTGCAAATAGCCTACAAGTCCTGGTGACGAGCGCCCTATCATTTCATTTGATCGGCATCACTATTTCTCGCATAAATGAGAATTTATGATTTTTGCGATTTTCGGTGTATGTTAGCCCACGGATTTCTCGAGATTTGATTGACCGTCTCTGTTTGGCCCCAAATTTTGGCTGCGCATAGCCTACAAGGACTAGTAACGAACGCCCTATCATTTCAATTTATTTGCATCACTATTTTTCGCATAAATGAGATTTACGATTTTTGCGATTTTCGGTGTATGTTAGCCCACAGATTTGTCGAGATTTGATTGACCTCCATTTGGCCCCAAATATTTGCTGTGCGCAGCCTACAATGCCTGGTGATGAGCCACCTATCATTTCATTTGATTGGCATCACTATTTTTTTATAAATGAGAATTTACAATTTTTGCCATTTTCGGTGTATGTTAGCCCACAGATTTCTCGAGATTTGATTGATAGTATCCGTTCGGCCCCAAATTTTGGCTGTGCACAGCCTACAATTCCTGGTGACGAACGACCTATCATTTCGTTTGATCGGCATCACTATTTTTCGCATAAATGAGAATTTTTGATTTTCGCTATTTTCGGTGTATGTTAGCCCACGAATTTCTCGAGATTTTATTGATAGTTTCCCTTCGGTCCAAACTTTTGGCTTTGCTCTGCCTACAACGTCTGGTGATGAGCGCCCTATAATTTCATTTGATCGGCATCACTATTTTTTGCATAAATGAGAATTTACGATTTTCGCGATTTTCAGTGTATGTTAGCCCACGAATTTCTCGAGATTTGATTGACCCTCTCCGTTTGGCCCAAATTTTTGGCTGTGCGCAACCTACAAGGCCTGCTGATGAGCGACCTATCATTTCATTTGGTTGATATCACTGTTTTTTGCATAAATGAGAATTTACGATTTTCGCCATTTTCGGTGTATGTTAGCCCATGGATTTCTCGAGGTTTGATTGATAGTCTCCGTTCGGCCTCAAATTTTAGCTGTGCGTAGCCTACAAATCCTGGTAACGAGCGACCTATCATTTAATTTGATTGGCATAACTATTTTTCGCATAAATGAGAATTTACGATTTTCATCATTTTCGGTGTATGTTAGCCCACGGATTTCTCGAGATTTGATTGACCATCTTCGTTTGTTCCTAAATGTTTGCTACAAATAGCCTTCAAGGCCTGGTGACGAGCGCCCTATCATTTCATTTGATCGACATCACTATTTTTCGCATAAATGAGAATTTACTATTTTCGCAATTTTCGGTGTATGCTAGCCCAGGGATTTCTCGAGAATTGATTGACCATCTCCGTTCGACCCCAAATTTTGGCTGTGCGCAGCCTACAATGTCTGGTAACGAGCGCCCTATCATTTCATTTGATTGGCATCACTATTTTTCACATAAATAAGAATTTATGATTTTCGCGATTTTCGGTGTGTGTTAGCCCACGGATTTCTCGAGATTGGACTGACCGTCTCCGTTCGGCCCCAAATTTTGGCTGTGTGAAGCCTACAAGGCCTGGTGACGAGCGCCCTATCATTTCATTTGATCGGCATCACTATTATTGCATAAATGAGAATTTACGATTTTCATCATTTTCGGTGTATGTTAGCCCACGGATTTCTCGAGATTTGACTGACCGTCTTCGTTTGACCCCAAATTTTGTCTGCAAATAGCCTACAAGGCCTGCGACGAGCGCCCTATCATTTCATTTGATCGGCATCACTATTTTTCGCATAAATGAGAATTTACGATTTTCGCGATTTTCGGTATATGTTAGCTCACGGATTTTTTGAGATTTCATTGACCGCTCCGTCGGCCCCAAATTTAGGTTGTGCGCAACCTAACAGGTATGGTGACAAGCGCCCTATCATTTCATTTGATCGGCATCACTATTTTTTGCATAAATGAGAATTTACGATTTTCACAATTTTCGGTGTATGTTAGTCCACGGATTTCTCGAGATTTGACTGACCGTCTCCGTTTGGCCCCAAATTTTTGCTGTGCACAGCCTATAAGCCCTGGTAACGAGCGCCCTATCATTTCATTTGATCGGAATCACTATTATTCAAATAAATGAGAATTTACGATTTTCACGATTTTCGGTATATGTTAACCCACGGATTTCTCGAGATTTAATTGTCCTTCTCCGTTTGGCCCCAAATTTTTGTTGCGCATAGCTTACAAGGCCTGGTGATGAGCGCCCTATCATTTCATTTGATCGGCATCACTATTTTTCACATAAATAAAAATTTACGATTTTCGCGATTTTCGGTGTATGCTAGCCAACAGATTTCTCAAAATTTGATTGACCGTCTCCGTTTGGCCCCAAATTTTTGCTGTACGCAGTCTACAAGGCCTGGTGATGAGCGACCTATCATTTCATTTGGTTGGCAATACTATTTTTTGCATAAATGAGAATTTACGATTTTCGCCATTTTCGATGTATGTTAGCCCACGGATTTCTCGAGGTTTGATTGATAGTCTCCGTTCGGGCCCAAATTTTGGCTATGCATAGCTATCAAAGCTTGGTGACAAGCGACCTATCATTTTATTTGATCGGCATCACTATTTTTTGCATAAATGAGAATTTACGATTTTCGCCATTTTTGGTGTATGTTAGCCCACGGATTTTTCAAGATTTGATTAATATTCTCTGTTCGGCCAAAATTTTTGCTGTGCTCTGCCTACAAGTCCTGGTAACGAGCGCCCTATCATTTTATTTGATCGGCATAACCATTTTTCGCAAATGTGAATTTTCGATTTTTGCGATTTTCAGTGTGTGTTAGCCCTTTAATAACAAAATATGAACTGCCGAGATGCAACTCTTTTGATGAGATCTTACATAATGTTGATAAAACTGTAATATAATTGCCGGAAAAAGAGTTCATTAGTTGCACATTATCTTAATGATCATAACTTTGGAATGGATTATCCGTTTTACATGATTTTTTTTTATTTTGTGTATTTTTTCGAGATATATCTGGACAAACTGTCGCAAGGCGGTTTGGCGAAGCCAATTTTCTCAAAATATGCCTCTATCGCAGTCATTCTACATTTTTTCCAATTTGGTTAATTATTTTAATTTAAAAATTAGTTCTAACGACCCACCACAACCGACACCACCATGGAAAGCGACCATGATAGGCCAGCACTACAACCACCAATCTCTAGCATTGTCTTTATAGCATAAGGATAAGCATAAGTGTTTCTTTTTAAATTTTCGCTAACGCAGGCATGATCGAGGGGCGTTGGGTCTCGGCATAGGTTAGCATGTGTCATCCGATGTCGGCCGGTCTGCCGACACTGGCATAGTGCGCGTACGTTTCTAACTTTCAAAATTTTCGGTGTGTGTTAGCCCACGAATTTCTTTAGATTTGACTAACCGTCTCCGTTCGGCCCCAAATTTTAGTTGCGCATAGCCTACAAGGCCTGGTAACGAGCGCCCTATCATTTCATTTGATCGGCATCACTATTTTTCGCATAAATGAGAATTTATGATTTTCACAATTTTCGGTGTATGTTCGCCCACGGATTTCTCGAGATTTTATTGACCATCTCCGTTCGGCCCTAAATTTTGGTTGTGTGCAGCCTATAAGGCCTGGTGACGAGCGCCCTATCATTTCATTTACTATTTTTCGCATAAATAAGAATTTATGATTTTCACGATTTTCAGTGTGTGTTAGCCCACGAATTTCTCGAGATTTGACTGACCGTCTCCGTTCGGCCCCAAATTTTGGCAGTGTGCAGCCTACAAGTCCTGGTGACGAGCGCCCTATCATTTCATTTGATCGGTATCACTATTTTTGGCATAAATGAGAATTTACGATTTTCATCATTTTCGGTGTATGTTAGCCCACAGATTTTTTCGAGATTTGATTGACCGTCTTCCTTTGGGCCCAAATTTTGGCTGAAAATAGCCTACAAGCCTGATGGCGAGTGCCCTATTATTTCATTTGATCGGCATCATTATTTTTCGCTTAAATGAGAATTTACGATTTTTGCAATTTTCGGTGTATGTTAGCCCACGGATTTCTCGAGATTTGATTGACCGTCTCCGTTTGGCCCCAATTTTTGGCAGTGCGCATTCTACTAGGTCTAGTAACGAAATCCCTATCATTTCAATTGATCGCCATCACTATTTTTCGCATAAATGAGAATTTACAAATTTTGCGATTTTCGGTGTATGTTAGCCCACAGATTTCACGAGATTTGATTGACCGTCTCCGTTTACCCCCAAATTTTTGCTGCGCATAGCCTACAAGGCCTGGTGATGAGCGCCCTATCATTTCATTTGATCGGCATCACTATTTTTACCATAATTGAGAATTTACGATTTTCGCAATTTTCGGTGTATGTTAGCCCACAGATTTCTCGAGATTTGATTGACCGTCTCCATTTGGCCCCAAATTTTTGCGTTGCGCAGCCTACAAGGCCTGGTGACGAGCTAGCTATCATTTCATTTGATTGGCATGACTATTTTTGGCATAAATGAGAATTTACAATTATCGCCATTTTCGGTGTATGTTAGTCCACCGATTTTTTGAGATTTGATTGATAGTCTCTGTTCGGCCCAAAATTTTGGCATTGCTCTACCTACAAGGCCTGGTGACGAGCGCCATATAGTTTTATTTGATCGGCATAATCATTTTTCGTACAAATGTGAATTTTTGATTTTTGCGATTTTCGGTGTGTGTTATCCCTTTAATAACAAAATAAGAACCGCCCAGATGCAACTCTTTTGATGAGATCTTACATAATATTGATAAAACTGTAATATAATTTCCGGTAAAAGAGTTCATTAGTTGCACATTATCTTAATGATCATAACTTTGGGCTAGATTATCCGTTTTACATGAATTTTTTTTATTTTGTGTATTTTTTCGAGATATATCTGGACAAACTACCGCAAGGAGGTTTGGCGGAGCCAATTTTCTCCAAATATGCCTCTATTGCAGTCATTCTACATTTTTTCCAATTTGGTTAATTATTTTAATTTAAAAATTAGTTCTAACGACCCACCACAACCGACACCACCATGGAAAGCGACCATGATAGGCCAGCACTACAACCACCAATCTCTAGCATTGTCTTTATAGCATAAGGATAAGCATACGTGTTTCTTTTTAAATTTTCACTCGCGCAGGCATTGATCGAGGGGCGTTGGGTCTCGGCATAGGTCAGCATGTGTCATCCGATGTCGGCCGGTCCGCTGACACTGGCATAGTGCGCGTATGTTTCTAACTTTCAAAATTTTCGGTGTGTGTTAGCCCACGAATTTCTTGAGATTTGACTAACCGTCTCCGTTCGGCCCCAAATTTTAGTTGCGCATAGTCTACAAGGCCTGGTAACGAGCGCCCTATCATTTCATTTGATCGACATCACTATTTTTCGCATAAATGAGAATTTACGATTTTCACAATTTTCGGTGAATGTTCGCCCATGGATTTCTCGAGATTTTATGGACCGTCTCCGTTCGACCCTAAATTTTGGCTGTGCGCCGCCTACAAGGCCTGGTGATGAGCGCCCTTTCATTTCATTTGATCGACATCACTATTTTTCACATAAATAAGAATTTAAGATTTTCGCAATTTTCGGTGTGTGTTAGGCCACAAATTTCTCGAGATTTGACTGACCGTCTCTGTTCGGCCTCAAATTTTGGCTGTGCACAGCCTACCAACCTTGATGGCGAGTGCCCTATCATATCGTTTAATCCGCATCACTATTTTTCGCATAAATTAGAATTTACGATTTTCATCATTTTCGGTGTATGTTAGCCCACAGATTTCACGAGATTTGATTGACCGTCTTCGTTTGACCCCAAATTTTGGCTGCAAATAGCCTACAAGGCCTGGTAACGAGCGCCCTATCATTTCAATTGGTCAACATCACTCTTTTACGCATAAATGAGAATTTACGATTTTCGCAATTTTCGGTGTGTGTTAGCCCAATGATTTCTCCAGATTTGATTGACCGTCTCTGTTTCGCCCCAAATTTTGGCTGTGTGCAGCCTACAAGGCCTGGTAACGAGTTCCCTATCATTTCAATTGATCGGCATCACTATTTTTTCCATGAATGAGAATTTACGATTTTCACCATTTTCGGTGTGTGTTAGCCCACGAATTTCTCAAGATTTGATCGACCGTCTCCTTTGGCCCCAAATTTTGGCTGCGTGCAGCCTGCGGGGCCTGGTGACGAGAGCCCTATCATTTCGTTTGATCGGCATCAGTATTTTTCGCATAAATGAGAATTTTCATTTTTTGCGATTTTCGGTATATGTTAGCCCACGGATTTCTGGAGATTTGATCGACCGTCTCCGTTTTACCTTAAATTTTAGTTGTGCTCTGCCTTCAAGGTCTGGTGACGAGCGCCCTATCGTTTCATTTGATCGGCATAACCATTTTTCGCACAAATGAGAATTTATGATTTTTTTGATTTTCGGTGTGTGTTAGCCCTTTAATAACAAAATAAGAAATGTCGAGATGTAACTCTTTTGATGAGATCTTACATAATGTTGTTAAAACTGTAATATAATTGCCGAAAAAAGAGTTCATTATTGGCAAATTATCTTAATGATCATAACTTTCGGCTGGATTATCCGTTTTACATGATTTTTTTATTGTGTATTTTTTCGAGATATATTTGGACAAGCTGCCGCAAGGCGGTTTGGCGGTGCCAATTTTCTCAATATATGCCTCTATCGCAGTCATTCTATATTTTTTCTAATTTGGCTAATAGTTTTAATTTAAAAACTGGTCCTAACGACCCACCACAACCGAAACCACCATGGAAAGCAACCATGGTAGGCCAGCACTACAACCACCAATCTCTAGCATTGTCTTTATAGCATAAGTATAAGCATAGGTGTTTTCTTTTAAATTTTCGCTTGCGCAGGCATTGATCGAGGGGCGTTGGGTCTCGGCATGGGTCAGCATGTTTCATCCGATGTCGGCCGGTCTGCCGACACTGGCATAGTGCGCCTATGTTGTTAACTTTCAAACTTTTCGGTGTGTGTTAGCCTACGGATTTCTCGAGATTTTACTGATCGTCTCCGTTCGGCCCTAAATTTTAGCTGCGCATAGCCTACAAAGCCTGGTACCAAGCGCCCTATCACTTTATTTGATCAACATCACTATTTTTCGCATAAATGAGATTTTACAATTTTCGCAATTTTCGGTGTATGTTCCACAGATTTCTCGAGATTTGATTGATCGTCTCCGTTCGGCCCCAAATTTTGGTTGTGCGCAGCTTACAAGACCTGCTGATGAGCGCCCTATTATTTCATTTGATCAACATTATTATTTATCGCATAAATAAGAATGTATGATTTTCACAATTTTTGGTGTGTGTTAGCCCGCGAATTTCTCGAGATTTGACTGACCATCTCCGTTCATCTCCAAATTTAGGCTATGCACAGCCTACCAACCATTATGACAAGTGCCCTATCATTTCATTTGATCAGCATCACTATTTTTCGCATAAATGAGAATTTACGATTTTCGCAATTTTCGGTGTATGTTAGCCCACGGATTTCTCGAGATTTGATTTACCGTCTCCGTTTGGCCCCAAATTTTGGCTGTGCGCAGCCTACTATGCTAGGTGACGAGCGACCTATCATTTCATTTGATTGGCATCACTATTTTTTGCATGAATAAGAATTTACGATTTTTGCCATTTTCGGTGTGTGTTAGCCCACGGATTTCTCGAGATCTGATTGATAGTCTCCGTTCAGTCCAAAATTTTGGCTGTCCTCTGCCTACAAGGCCTGGTGAGGAGCGCCCTACCGTTTCATTTGATCGGCATAACCAATTTTCGCACAAATGAGAATTTATAATTTTTGCGATTTTCGGTGTGTGTTAGCCCTTTAAAAACAAAATAAGAACTGCCGAGATTCATTTCTTTTGATGAGATCTTACATAATGTTGTTAAAACTGTAATATAATTGCCAGAAAAAGAGTTCATTAGTGGCATATTATCTTAATGATCATAACTTTGGGCTGGATTATCCGTTTTACATGATTTTTTTATTGTGTATTTTTTCGAGATATATTTGGACAAGCTGCCGCAAGGCGGTTTGGCGGTGCCAATTTTCTCAATATATGCCTCTATCGCAGTCATTCTACATTTTTTCTAATTTGGCTAATAGTTTTAATTTAAAAACTGGTCCTAACGACCCATCACAACCGAAACCACCATGGAAAGCAACCATGGTAGGCCAGCACTACAACCACCAATCTCTAGCATTGTCTTTATAGCATAAGGATAAACATAGGTGTTTTCTTTTAAATTTTCACTCGCGCAGGCATTGATCGAGGGGCGTTGGGTCTCGGCATTGGTCAGCATGTGTCATCCGATGTCATCCGGTCTGCCGACACTAGCATAGTGCGCCTATGTTGCTAACTTTCAAACTTTTCGGTGTGTGGTAACCCACGGATTTCTCGAAGTTTGACTGACCGTCTCCGTTCGGCTCCAAATTTTGGCTATGCACAGCCTACAAGGCCTAGTAACGAACGCCCTATCATTTCAATTGATCGGCATCACTATTTTTCGCATAAATGAGAATTTACGATTTTCGCAATTTTCGGTGTATGTTAGCCCACGGATTTCTCGAGATTTGATTGACCGTCTCCGTTAGGCCCCAAAATTTTATTGCGCATAGCCTGTAAGGCCTGGATATGAGCGCCCTATCATTTCATTTGATCGGCATCACTAGTTTTCGCATAAATGAGAATTTACGATTTTCGCAATTTTCGGTGTAAGTTAGCCCACGGATTTCTCGAGATTTAATTGACCATCTCCGTTTGGCCCCAAATTTTGGCTGTGTGCAGCCTACAAGGCCTGGTCACGAGCGATCTATCATTTCATTTGATTGGCATCACTATTTTTCGCATAAATGAGAATTTACGATTTTCGCCATTTTCGGTGTATGTTAGCCCACGGATTTCTCGAGATTTGATTGATAGTCTCCATTTGGCCTTAAATTTTGGTTGTGCGCAGCCTACAAAGCCTGGTTACGAGCGACCTATCATTTCATTTGATCGGCATCACTATTTTTTGCATAAATGAGAATTTACGATTTTTGCCATTTTCGGTGTATGTTAGCCCACGGATTTCTCGAGATTTGATTGATAGCGGCCCAAAATTTTTGCTGTGTTCTGCCTACAAGGCCTGGTGACGAGCGCCCTATCGTTTCATTTGATTGGCATAACCATTTTCGCACAAATGAGAATTTACGATTTTTACGTTTTTCGGTGTGTGTTATACCTTTAATAATAAAATAAGAACTGCCGAGATTCATTTATTTTGATGAGATCTTACATAATGTTGTTAAAACTGTAATATAATTGCCAGAAAAAGAGTTCATTAGTGGCACATTATTTTAATGATCATAACTTTGGGCTAGATTATCCGTTTTGCACAAAAATTTTTTCATTTTGTGTATTTTTTTGAGATATATATGGACAAACTGCCACAAGGCGGTTTGGCGGAGCCAATTTGCTAAAAATATGCCTCTATCGCAGTCATTCTACATTTTTTCGAATTTGGTTAATAGTTTTAATTTAATAACTGGTCCTAACGACCCACCACAACCGACACCACCATGGCAAGCGACCATCGTAGGCCAGCACTACAACCACCAATCTCTTTCATTGTCTTTATAGCATAAGGATAAGCATAGGTGTTTCCTTTTAAATTTTTGCTCGCGCAGGCATTGATCGAGGGGCGTTGGGTCTCTTCATAGGTCAGCATGTGTTAACCGATGTCGGCTGGTCTACCGACACTGGCATAGTGTGCCTATGTTGCTAACTTTCAAACTTTTTGGTGTGTGTTAGCCCACGGATTTCTCGAGATTTGACTGACTGTCTCCGTTCGGTCCCAAATTTTAGCAGTGCATAGCCTACAAGGCCTGGTAACGAGCGCCCTATCATTTCAATTGATCGGCATCACTATTATTTCCATAAATAAGAATTTACGATTTTCATCATTTTTGGTGTATGTTAGCCCGCGGATTTCTCGAGATTTGATTGACCGTCTTCGTTTGCCCCCAAATTTTGGCTGAACATAGCCTACAAGGCCTGGTGACGAGCGCCCTATCATTTCATTTGATCGTCATCATTATTTTTCACATTAATGAGAATTTACAATTTTCTCCATTTTCGGTGTGTGTTAGCCCACGGATTTCTCGAGATTTGATTGACCGTCTCCGTTTTGCCCAAAATTTTGGCAATGCGTAGTCTACAAGGCCAAGTAACGAACGCCCTATCATTTCAATTGATCGGCATCACTATTTTTCACATAAATGAGAATTTATGATTTTCGCGATTTTTGGTGTATGTTAGCCCACGGATTTCTCGAGATTTGATTGACCATCTCTGTTTTGCCCAAAATTTTAGTTATGCATAGCCTACAAGGCCTGGTGATGAGCGTCCTATAATTTCATTTGATCGGCATCACTATTTTTTGCATAAATGAGAATTTAGGATTTTTGCAATTTTCGGTGTATGTTAGCCACAGATTTCTCGAGATTTGATTTACCGTCTCCGTTTCGCCCCAAATTTTGGCTATGCGCAACCTACAAGGCCTGGTAACGAGCGCCCTATCATTTCAATTGAGCGGCATCACTATTTTATGGATAAATGAGAATTTACGATTTTTGTAATTTTCGGTGTGTGTTAGCCCAATGATTTCTCGAGATTTGACTGACCGTCTCCGTTTTGCCCCAAATTTTGGCTGTGCGTAGCCTACAAGGCCTGGTAATGAGCGCCTTATCATTTCAATTGATCAGCGTCACTATTTTTTCATAAATAAGAATTTACGATTTTCATCATTTTCGGTGTATGTGAGCCCACGGGTTTGTCGAGATTTGATTGACCTTCTTCGTTTGGCCCAAAATTTTGGTTGTAGATAGCCTATAAGGCCTGGTGACGAGCACCCAATCATATCATTTGATCGGCATCACTATTTTTCGCATAAATGAGAATTTACGATTTTCTCCATTTTCGGTGTATGTTAGCCCACGGATTTCTCAAGGTTTGTTTGATAGTCTCCATTCGGCCCCAAATTTTAGCTGTGCATAGCCTACAAAGCCTGGTTACGAGCGGCCTATCATTTCATTTGATCGGCATCACTATTTTTCGCATAAATGAGAATTTATGATTTTTGCGATTTTCGGTGTATGTTAGCCCACGGATTTCTCGCGATTTGATTGACCGTCTCTGTTCGGCCCAAAATTTTGACAGTGCCCAGCCTACAAGGCCTGGGGATGTGTACCCTATCATTTCATTTGATCGGCATCACTATTTTTCGCATAAATGAGAATTTATGATTTTCGCGATTTTCGGTATATGTTTGCCCACAGATTTCTCAAGATTTGATTGACCGTCTCCGTTCAGCCCCAAATTCTTGCTGCAAACAGCCTAAAAGGCCTGGTGACGATCGCCCTATCATTTCATTTGATCGGCATCACTATTTTTCGCATAAATAAGAATTTACAATTTTCACGATTTTCGGTGTGTGTTAGACTACGAATTTCTCGAGAATTGACTGACCGTCTCCGTTCGGCTCCAAATTTTGGCTATGTACAGCCTACAAGGCCTAGTAATGAACGCCCTATCATTTAAATTGATCGGCATCACTATTTTTCGCATAAATAGAAATTTATGATTTTCGCAATTTTCGGTGTATGTTAGTCCACGGATTTCTCAAAAATTGATTTACCGTCTCCGTTTGGCCCCAAATTTGGCTGCACATAGCCTATAAGGCTTGGTGATGAGCGCCCTATCATTTCATTTGATCGGCATTACTATTTTTCGCATAAATGAGAATTTACGATTTTCGCGATTTTCGGTGTATGTTAGCCCACGGATTTCTCGAGATTTGATTGACCGTCTCCGTTTGGCCCCAAATTTTGGCTGTGTGCAGCCTAAAAGGCCTAGTGGCGAGCGACCTATCATTTCATTTGATTGGCATCACTATTTTTTGCATAAACAAGAATTTATGATTTTCGTCATTTTCGGTGTATGTTAGCCCACGGATTTTTTGAGATTTGATTGATAGTCTCCGTTTGACCCCAATTTTGGCTGTGCGCAGCCTACAAAGCCTGGTTACGAGCGACCTACCATTTCATTTGATCGGCATCACTATTTTTTGCATAAATGAGAATTTACGATTTTCGCCATTTTCGGTGTATGTTAGCCCATAGATTTCTCGAGATTTGATAGCGGCCCAAAATATTGGATGTGCTCTGCCTTCAAGGCCTGGTGACGAGCGCCCTATCGTTTCATTTGATCGGCATAACTATTTTTCGCACAAATGAGAATTTACGATTTTTGCGATTTTCGGTGTGTGTTAGCCCTTTAATAACAATATAAGAACTGTCGAGATGCAACTCTTTTGATGAGATCTTATATAATGTTGTTAAAACTATAATATAATTGTCGGAAAAAGAGTTCATTAGTGGCACATTATCTTAATGATTATAACTTTGGGTTGGATTATACGTTTTACATGATTATTTTTTCATTTTGTGTATTTTTTCGAGATATATCTGGAAACGTTGCCGCAAGGCGGTTTGGCAGAGCCAATTTTCTAAAAATATACCTCTATCGCAGTCATTATATATTTTTTTCAATTTGGTTAACAGTTTTAATTTAAAAACTGGTCCTAACGACCCACCACAACCGACACCACCATGGCAAGCGACCATGGTAGGCCAGCATTACAACCACCACAATTTATGATTTTCGCCATTTTCGGTGTGTGTTAGCCCACGGATTTCTCGAGATCTGATTGATAGTCTCCGTTCAGTCCAAAATTTTGGCTGTCCTCTGCCTTCAAGGCCTGGTGAGGAGCGCCCTACCGTTTCATTTGATCGGCATAACCAATTTTCGCACAAATGAAAATTTATGATTTTGGCAATTTTCGGTGTGTGTTAGCCCTTTAATAACAAAATAAGAACTGCCGAGATGCAACTCTTTTGATGAGATCTTACATAATATTGCTAAAACTGTAATATAATTGCCGGAAAAAGAGTTCATTAGTGGCACATTATCTTAATGATCATAACTTTGGTCTGGATTATTCGTTTTACATGATTTTGTTTTTCATTTATTGTATTTTTTTGAGATATATCTGGACAAACTGCCGCAAGACGATTTTGCGGAGCCAATTTTCTCAAAATAGTCCTCTATCGCAGTCATTCTACATTTTTTCCAATTTGATTAATAGTTTTAATTTAAAAACTGGTCCTAACGACCCACCACAACTGACACCACCATGGCAACCGACCATGGTAGGCCAGCACTACAACCACCAATCTCTAGCATTGTCTTTATAGCATAAGGATAAGCATAGGTGTTTCTTTTTAAATTTTCCCTCGCGCAGACATTGATTGAGGGGTGTTGTGTCTCGGCATAGGTCAGCATGTGTCATCCGATGTCAGCCGGTCTGCCGACGCTGGCATAGTGCGCCTATGTTGCTAACTTTCAAACTTTTCGGTGTGTGTTAGCCCATAGATTTGTTGAGATTTGACTGACCGTCTCCGCTAGGTCCAAAATTTTATCTGCACATAGCCTACAAGGCCTAGTAACGAGCGCCCTATCATTTCATTTGATCGGCATCACTATTATTCGCATAAATTAGAATTTACGATTTTCGTGATTTTCGGTGTATGTTAACCCACGGATTTCTCGAGATTTGATTGACCGTCTCCGTTCGGCCCCAAATTTTGACTGTGCGCAGCCTACAAGGCCCGGTGACGAGCGGCCTATCATTTCATTTGTTCGGCATCACTATTTTTCGCATAAATAAGACTTTACAATTTTCGCGATTTTCGGTGTGTTTTAGCCCACGGATTTCTCGAGATTTGACTAACCTTCTCCGTTCGGCTCCAAATTTTGGCTATGCACAGCCTACCAACCTTGATGACGAGCCCCCTATCATTTCATTTGATCGGCATCACTATTTTACGCACAAATTAGAATTTATGATTTTTGCGATTTTTGGTGTGTGTTAGCCCAATGATTTCTCGAGATTTGACTGACCGTCTCTGTTTGGCCCAAATTTTGGCTGTGCACATCCTTCAAGCCTTGGTAACGAGCGCCCTATCATTTCAATTGATCGGCATCACTATTTTACGCATAAATGAGAATTTACGATTTTCGCGATTTTCGGTGTGTGTTAGCCCAATGATTTCTCGAGATTTGACTGACCGTCTCTGTTTTGCCAAAAATTTTGGTTGTGCACATCCTTCAAGGCCTGGTAACGAGCGCCCTCTCATTTCAATTGATCGCCATCACTATTTTTCCATAAATAAGAATTTATGATTTTCGTCATTTTCGGTGTTTGTTAGCCCACGGGTTTCTCGAGATTTGATTTACCGTCTTTGTTTGGCCCCAAATTTTGGCTTTGCGCAGCCTACAAGGCCTGGTAACGAGCGCCCTATCATTTCATTTGATCGGCATCACTATTTTTTGCATAAATGAGAATTTATGATTTTCGCCATTTTCGGTGTATATTAGCCCACAGATTTCTCGAGATTTGATAGCGGCCCAAAATTTTGGTTGTGCTCTGCCTTCAAGGCCTGGTGACGAGTGCCCTATCGTTTCATTTGATCAGCATAACCATTTTTCGTAGAAATGAGAATTTACGATTTTTGCGATTTTCGGTGTGTGTTAGCCCTTTAATAACAATATAAGAACTGTCGAGATGCAACTCTTTTGATGAGATCTTATACAATGTTGTTAAAACTATAATATAATTGTCGAAAAAAGTGTTCATTAGTAGCACATTATCTTAATGATCATAACTTTGGGTTGGATTATTCGTTTTACATAATTATTTTTTCATTTTGTGTATTTTTTTGAGATATATCTGGACAAGCTGCCGCAAGGCGGTTTGGCTGAGCCAATTTTCTAAAAGTATACCTCTATCGCAGTCATTCTATATTTTTTTCAATTTGGTTAACAGTTTTAATTTAAAAACTGGTCCTAACGACCCACCACAACCGACATCACCATGGCAAGCGACCATGGTAGGCCAGCATTACAACCACCAATCTCTAGCATTGTCTTTATAACATAAGGATAAGCATAGGTGTTTCTTTTTAAATTTTCCCTCGCGCAGGCATTAATCGAGGGGCGTTGTGTCTCGGCATAGGTCAGAATGTGTCATCCGATGTCGGCCGATCTGCCGACACTGGCATAGTGCACCTATGGTGCTAACTTTCAAACTTTTCGGTGTGTGTTAGCCCACGGATTTGTCGAGATTTGACTGACCGTCTCCACTCGGTCCAAAATTTTATCTACGCATAGCCTACAAGGCCTGGTAACGAGCGCCCTATCATTTCATTTGATCGGCATCACTATTATTTACATAAATTAGAATTTATGATTTTTGCGATTTTCGGTGTATGTTAGCCCACCGATTTCTCGAGAATTGATTAACCTTCTCCATTTGGCCCCAGATTTTGGCTGTGCATAGCCTACAAACCCTGGTGATGAGCGCCCTATCATTTCATTTGATCAGCATCACTATTTTTCGCATAAATGAGAATTTACGGTTTTCGCGATTTTCGGTGTATGTTAGCCCACGGATTTCTCGAGATTTGATTGACCGTCTCCATTTGCCCCTAAATTTTGGCTATGCGTAGCCTACAAGGCCTGGTGATGAGCGACCTATCATTTCATTTGATTGGCATCACTATTTTTTGCATAAATGAGAATTTATGATTTTCGCCATTTTCGGTGTATGTTAGCCCACGGATTTCTCGAGGTTTGATTGATAGTCTCCGTTCGGCCCCAAATTTTGGCTGTGCGCAGCCTACAAATTCTGGTAACGAGCGACCTATCATTTAATTTGATCGGCATCACTATTTTTCGCATAAAAGAGAATTTACGATTTTCGCCATTTTTGGTGTATGTTATCCCACGAATTTCACGAGAATTGATTGATAGTCTCCGTTCGGCCCGAAATTTTAGTTGTGGTCTGCCTACAAGGCCAGGTGACGAGCGCCCTATCGTTTCATTTGATCGGCATAACCATTTTTCGCACAAATGAGAATTTAGGATTTTTGCGATTTCCGGTGTGTGTTAGCCCTTTAATAACAAAATAAGAACTGCCGAGATGCAACTATTTTGATGAGATCTTACATAATGTTGTTAAAACTGTTATATAATTGCTGGAAAAATAGTTCATTAGTGGCACATTATCTTAATGATCATAACTTTGGTCTGGATTATCCGTTTTACATCATTATTTTTTTTCATTTTGTGTATTTTTGCGAGATATATCTGGACAAACTGCCGCAAGGCGGTTTGGCGAAGCCAATTTTCTCAATATATACCTCTATCGCAGTCATTCTATAATTTTTCGAATTTGGTTAACAATTTTAATTTAAAAACTGGTCCTAACGACCCACCACAACCGACACCACCATGTCAAGCGACCATGGTAGGCCAGCACTACAACCACCAATCTCTAGCATTGTCTTTATAGCATAAGGATAAGCATAGGTGTTTTCTTTTAAATTTTTGCTCGCGCAGGCATGGCGTTGGGTCTCGGCATAGGTCAGCATGTGTCATCCGATATCGGCCGGTCTGCCGACACTGGCATAGTGCGCCTATGTTGCTAACATTCAAACTTTTCGATGTGCGTTAGCCCACGAATTTCTCGAGATTTAACTGATCGTCTCCGTTCGACCCCAAATTTTAGCTGCGCATAGCCTACAAAGCCTGGTAACGAGCGCCCTATCATTTCATTTGATCGGAATCACTATTATTCAAATAAATGAGAATTTATGATTTTCGCGATTTTCGGTGTATGTTAGCCCACGGATTTCTCGTGATTTGATTGACCGTCTCCGTTCGACCCTAAATTTTGGCAATGCGCAACCTACAAGGCCTGGTGATGAGCGCCCTATCATTTCATTTGATCGGCATCACTATTTTTCGCATAAATAAGTATTTACGATTTTCGTGATTTTCGATGTGTGTTAGCCCACGGATTTCTCGAGATTTGACTGACCGTCTCCATTCGGCCCCAAATTTTGGCTATGCACAGCCTACCAACCTTGATGACGAGTGCCCTATCATTTCATTTGATCAGCATCGCTATTTTTCGCATAAATGAGAACTTATGATTTTCGCGATTTTCGGTGTATGTTAGCTCACAGATTTCTCGAGATTTGATTTACTGTCTCCGTTTGGCCCCAAATTTTGGCTGTGCACAATCTGCAAGGCCTGGTAACGAGTGCCCTATCATTTCAATTAATCGGCATCAATATTTTACGCATAAATGAGAATTTACGATTTTCACGATTTTCGATGTGTGTTAGCCCAATGATTTCTCGGGATTTGACTAACCGTCTCCGTTTGGCCCCAAAATTTGGTTGTGCGCAGCCTACAAGGCTTGATAATGAGCAACCTATCATTTCAATTGATCGGCATCACTATATTTTCCATAAATAAGAATTTATAATTTTTGTCATTTTCGGTGTATTAAGCCCACGGGTTTCTCGAGATTTGATTGATCGTCTTCGTTTGGCCCCAAATTTTAGCTGCAAATAGCCTACAAGACCTGGTGACGAGCGACCTTCATTTCATTTGATCGTCATCACAATTTTTCGCATAAATGAGAATTTACGATTTTCACCATTTTCGGTGTGTGTTAGCCCAAGGATTTCTCGAGATTTGATTGACCGTCTCCGTTTGGCCCCAAATTTTGGAAGTGCGCAGCCTAAAAGGCCTAGTAACGAACGCCCTATCATTTCAATTGACCGGCATCACTATTTAACACATAAATGAGAATTTACGATTTTCGCGATTTTCGGTGTATGTTAGCCCACGGATTTCTCGAGATTTGATTGACCGTCTCCGTTTTGCCCAAAATTTTGGCTGCGCATAGCCTACAAGGCCTGGTGATGAGTGCCCTATAATTTCATTTGATCGGCATCACTATTTTTCGCATAATCTAGAATTTACGATTTTCGCGATTTTCGGTGTATGTTAGCCCACGGATTTCTCGAGATTTGATTGACCGTCTTCGTTTTGCCCCAAATTTTGGCTGCGCATAGCCTACAAGGCCTGGTGATGAGCGTTCTATCATTTCATTTGATCGGCATCACTATTTTCCGCATAAATGAAAATTTAGGATTTTCGCAATTTTCGGTGTATGTTAGCCCACGGATTTCTCGAGATTTGATTACCGTCTCCGTTTGGCCCCAAATTTTGACTGTGCGCAGCCTACAAGGCCTAGTAATGAGCGCCCTATCATTTCAATTGATCGGCATCACTATTTTACGCATAAATGAAAATTTACGATTTTCACGATTTTCAGTGTGTGTTAGCCCAATGATTTCTCGAGATTTGACTTACCGTCTCCGCTCGGTCCAAAATTTTATCTGCGCATAGCCTACAAGGCCTGGTAACGAGCGTCCTATCATTTCATTTGATCGGCATGACTATTATTCGCATAAATTAGAATTTACGATTTTCGTGATTTTTGGTGTATGTTAGCCCATGGATTTCTCGAGATTTGATTGACCATCTCCGTTCGGCCCCAAATTTTGACTGTGCGCAGCCTACAAGGTCCGGTGACGAGCGCCCTATCATTTCATTTGTTCGGCATCACTATTTTTCGCATAAATAAGAATTTACAATTTTCACGATTTTCGGTGTGTGTTAGCCCACAGATTTATCGAGATTTGACTAACCGTCTCCATTCGGCTTCAAATTTTGGCTATGCACAGCCTACCAACCTTGATGACGAGCCCCCTATCATTTCATTTGATCGGCATCACTATTTTACGCATAAATTAGAATTTATGATTTTTGTGATTTTCGGTGTGTGTTAGCCCAACGATTTCTCGAGATTTGACTGACCGTCTCCGTTTCGCCCCAAATTTTGGCTGTGCACAGCCTACAAGTCCTGGTAACGAGTGTACTATCATTTCAATTGATCGGCATCACTATTTTTTTCACAAATAAGAATTTATGATTTTCGTCATTTTCGGTGTATGTTAGCCCACGGGTTTCTCGAGATTTGATTGACCGTCTTTGTTTGGCCCCAAATTTTGGCTGCAAATAGCCTACAAGGCCTGGTGACGAGTGTCCTATCATTTCATTTGATCGGCATCACTATTTTTCGCATAAATGAAAATTTACGATTTTCGCCATTTTCGGTGTATGTTAGCCCACGGATTTCTCAAGATTTGATTGACCGTCTCCGTTTGGCCCCAAATTTTGGCAGTGCACAGAATACAAGGTCTAGTAACAAACGCCCTATCAAAATAATTGATCGGTATCACTATTTTTTACATAAATGAGAATTTATGATTTTCGCGATTTTCGGTGTGTGTTAGCCTACGGATTTCTCGAGATTTGACTGGCCGTCTCCGTTCGGCTCCAAATTTTGGCTATGTACAGCCTACAAGTCCTAGTAACGAACTCCCTATCATTTAAATTGATCGGCATCACTATTTTTCGTATAAATGAGAATTTACGATTTTCGTAATTTTCGGTGTATGTTAGTCCACGGATTCTCAAGATTTGATTTACCGTCTCCGTTTGGCCCCAAATTTTGGCTGCACATAGCCTATAACCCCTGGTGATGAGCGCCCTATCATTTCACTTGATCGGCATCACTATTTTTCGCATAAATGAGAATTTACGAGTTTAGCCATTTTCGGTGTATGTTAGCCCACGGATTTCTCGAGATTTGATTGATAGTCTCCGTTTGGCCAAAATTTTGGCTGTGCTCTTCCTACAAGGCCAGGTGACGAGCGCCCTATCATTTTATTTGATCGGCATAATCATTTTTTGCACAAATGAGAATTTACAATTTTTGCGATTTTCGGTGTGTGTTAACCCTTTAATAACAAAATAAGAACTGTCGAGATGCAACTCTTTTGATGAGATCTTACATAATGTTGTTAAAACTGTAATATAATTGCCGGAAAAAGAGTTCATTAGTGGCACATTATCGTAATGATCATAACTTTGGGCTGGATTATCCGTTTTACATGATTTTTTTTTATTTTGTGTATTTTTAGATATATCTGGACAAACTACTGCAAGGAGGTTTGGCGGAGCCAATTTTCTCAAAATATGCCTCTATTGCAGTCATTCTACATTTTTTCCTATTTGGTTAATAGTTTTAATTTAAAAACTGGTCCTAACGACCCACCACAACCGACACCACCATGGCAAGCGACCATGGTAGGCCAGCACTACAACCACCAATCTCTAGCATTGTCTTTATAGCATAAGGAAAGCATAGGTGTTTCCTTTTAAATTTTCACTCGCGCAGGCATTGGTCGAGGGGCGTTGGGTCTCGGCATAGGTCAGCATGTGTCATCCGATGTCGGCCGGTCTACCGACACTGGCATAATACGCCTATGTTGCTAACTTTCAAACTTTTCTGTGTGTGTTAGCCCACAGATTTCTCGAGATTTGACTGACCGTCTTCAATCGGCCCCAAATTTTAGTTGCGCATAGCCAAAAAGGCCTGGTAATGAGCGCCCAATCATTTCATTTGATCGGCATCACTATTTTTTGCATAAATGAGAATTTACATTTTTCGCGATTTTCGGTGTATGTTAGCCCACGAATTTCTCGAGATTTGAATGACTGTCTCCGTTCGACCCCAAATTTTGGCTGTGCGCAGCCTACAAGGCCTGGTGAAGAGCGCTCTATCATTTCATTTGATCGGTATCACTATTTTTTGCATAAATAAGAATTTACGATTTTTGCAATTTTCGGTGTGTGTTAGCCCACGGATTTCTCGAGATTTGACTGACCGTCTCCGTTCGGCCCCAAATTTTGGCTATGCACAGCCTACAAGGCCTGATTACGAGCGCCCTATCATTTCAATTGAGCGGCATCACTATTTTTTCGTATAAATGAGAGTTCACGATTTTCGTAATTTTCGGTGTGTGTTAGCCCACAGATTTCTCGAGATTTGACTGACGTCTCCGTTTGGCCCCAAATTTGGGCAGTGCACAGCCTACCAACGTTGATGACGAGCGCCCTATCATTTCTTTTGATATGCATCACTATTTTTCTCATAAATGAGAATTTATGATTTTCATCATTTTCGGTGTATGTTAGCCCACGGATTTCTAGAGATTTGATTGACCGTCTTCGTTTGGCCCTGAATTTTTTCTGTGCGTAGCCTACAAGGCTTGGTGACGAGCGTCCTATCATTTCATTTGATTGGCATCACTATTTTATGCATAAATCAGAATTTACGATTTTTGCCATTTTCGGTGTATGTTAGCCCACGAATTTTTCGAGATTTCATTGATAGTCTCCGTTCGGCCCCAAATTTTGGCTGTGCGCAGCCTACAAAGCCTGGTGATAAGTGACCTATCATTTCCGTTGATCGGCATCACTATTTTTCGCATAAATGAGAATTTACGATTTTCGCCATTTTTGGTGTATGTTAGCCCACGGATTTCTCGAGATTTGATTGATAGTATCCGTTCGGCCCAAAATTTTTGCTGTGCTCTGCCTACAAGTCCTGGTGAAGAGCGCCCTATTGTTTCATTTGATCGGCATAACCATTTTCCGCACAAATGAGAATTTATGATTTTTGTGATTTTCGGTGTGTGTTAGCCCTTTAATAACAAAATAAGAACTTCCGAGATGCAAATCCAACTACTGAGGAGTTTCTGGGACAGGTTCCCAGCTAACTCTAAGTTTAAACAAAACCATAACTAAATAAAATAAATAAATAGGGTCAAATAATGAGTACTCACACTCTGATCTGCTGAAGCGGAACGCTCTGAAACTGGTGTAACTATTTGTGCTGAACCTAAGAATCTGCAGTTGTATCATGAAACGATACAGCATGAAAAGAATGCGTCAGTACTTTGAATGTACTGAGTAAGTGAGAGAGACATAGTGAATATACAATCTTAATTGAAATGACACGCCATGACCAACAAATAAGCTGAACTGAACTACTAATATAATCTGCAATGGTCAGGACGACCCTGTCTGATGGTCATGGACAATCCCGAAGTCTGAATCACTGAATCTGAGATACTGTACTGAAATGAGCTGCTTATTCTGATACTGAACTGGACTGACTAGTAGAAGAGTCTATAATCGACATTTAACCATGTGAGATAGACGTGGAGTCCGATGTATACACCCCATTGGCAGGACACAATATACCTTGGCAGGACACAATATACCTTGGCAGGGTATAAAGGCATGAACTGGGTGATCACAAAAATATATCTGGGGCCAATCAAGCCAAGTAATATTGTAACCTTGTTGGCAACGTAGTTCTGGGAACCTGGGTGCACTGGAACCCCATCCCGCTCGGTGTTAAGTTCTACTCCCACTGAAAAACCTAATAGAACTACTAAGCTGATAGCTCAAAACTGGGGCCTAAGACTAGTCAGGGACAAATAATTGCATGTACCCTGAGAGTCTTATCAGATCAGATTCTGAAACTGCGTTCTAAGATCGGTCAGAGCTACTTATCTAGAAGCATCGTAACCGTCTACAGAACAACCAATAACTTAATTTGAGTCCTAGGGTTGGTCAGAGCTATCATTGAATGTCATTGCCGCCTAATGGACTAATTAACTGAAGTCTGAATCTGAGTCTAAAAATTGGGAGGCACCACTGACACCTCGACAATAAACTGGAGTCAAACTGATCAGTTGATATTTTCTGGACAATAATGAGGTTGCAAAAAAAATCTGACTGAAACTAGACTAATATGATTCTGACTAAGACTAGACTGGTAGAGTTTTATATTCTAACAAACTGAGTTTCTAAGCAGCTAATAGAGAGATCATTCATGCCGAGAACACAGACAAATTCATACTAAAAGGAAAATTTCATGAATTTGGGAGTTTCATCCAACAGTGCAAAAATAATTCTCATTTATGGGATATTTACCCAACACATACGAATAGCAAGAAGATTCTAAGAATTCATCCCAAAGCATTCTTCCTTCACTAAAGAGAAATTTAATAAGCAAGAACCTTTACTCAAATATTAGGGCTAATTTTCATCTTTGTAATAATATTGAAAAATTGATGAAGATTACATAAACAATAAATATGAACACCATTCTAAGTGAAGTTAACGAGAATAAACATGGAAGCTCCTCATACTCGAAAACTTAGGGCATAGAATTACTGGAGGAAACTGAAGAGGATCTTGGGGGCACAAGGGAAGAACAATCCCCTTGCTAAAACCCCACATACCTGATGAAGAAGTCTGAAGGAATTGCTGGAGAATTGAAGAAGAAGGATCTACCCTAGTTTAAAGCTCTAAACTGCTCTAAGAGGAACTCTAAGTTCTGTTTCTGGGAAGTTTGAGTGGGGAATAAGGAAAAGAACCCATTACCCTCACTAAAAATTCTGAAATTGATGCTAAAACGACGTAGTTTAAAGCTTAGGAGGGTAGAAATTTACTAAATAGCCCTTAGAAATTTGCAGGAAAAAACTGTAGGTGCCCTTAACGACTCATTACCTAGTCCAACGAGCCGTTGGATCCTCTCGTCAAGTGCACTGGAAATTCTGTACTGATCCCTCACGGCCACATGATGAGTCGTCATGACTTTTAAATACACATAATTTTATAAAGATCCACAAGTCAATAATAATAATAATAAGTTATTCTTTAATATAATTCTTTCACATGGCACGAACAATCTCTTCAAGCTAAGCATGAGATTTTTTTTTTTTTTACAAATTCAAAATGATGAGTCTTTTTTTGTAAAATATAAACTTATAAGTCAAGTTTTACATTTAAAAAAATTTGAAATCTCAAATAGCATGTCCAGACGATGATTTGAAATCATGACTTCATATCGCATGTCCAAATGCAAGTTTAATTTAAAATCGCAAGATTCAAAAATCTTCTTTACTTTTTAAAATTCGGTATCAAACTAAAACCCTTTTAAATGTAAAATTAAAGTAATATTATGCATGAAATTATCATTTTCAATTTATATCCTCAAGCAAATTAAAAAGAATTGAGAAGGAGACATGCGCTGTCATCGTCAAGATTGCTCGATTTTTTTGAGACATTGAACAATGTTAACGTTGGCACGCCTCAACTCTTTCAAAAGATAGTAAAAGTGTCTTTTAATTTATATCCATTAAATTGCTTTTCTTCTTCCGGTGTGGGATAAACGTTCATTCGTTTCTCATTCACAACTTAACCTTTTAACAAAAAAATTAAGGGATCAAACCCCGTTCATACCAAAATATTAATCAACAATTAAAATCTTTATATATCCATTTGGATGTCTTTATATATTCCATCTTAAACATTATATATTCAATCCTTTTTACTATTTTTTCTTTAATATTCTATGTTGGTTTTTTTCCTTCTAAGATAAACTTTTTTTTTCATCTGGTATCCTTTATCTGCATGAATTCTCGACTACCCTGAATATGCAACATCATATAAGGTCTATTAAAGGTAAAATATTTCTACGAGAATTATTTTTATACCCAAAACTTAAATATGAAACCTCTAATTAAGAATAGAGAGATTTTATCCATCCATTGCAATCATAGTTTCCGGATTTGTTTAAGTAACTTTTTATTGTTTTACTTGATGTTATGATATTTGTATTAGGGCTCAATTTAGATTCACGCAGCATAAGGTTTCATTAAAAGAGGAAACTCTCCTTACTAAGATTTTTTCATATTAAGAATTTGAACCTGAATCTTTATTTAAGAGTGAAAAGATCCTATTCAATTAAGATAGGACCCCCGCTAACCTGAATATGTGTTGTATAAAGTCAATGAAAGGGTAAATATTTCCCATTAAAATTATTTTCACACTTCTAATTAAGAATAGAGAAATTTTATTAATCCGCTACGATAACAGTTTTCTGATTTGTTCAAGTAACTTTTTGTTTCTTACTTGATGTCATGAATACTTATATTATGACTCGATTCAGATTCGTGCAACATAATAAAAGAGGAAGCTCCCTACTAAGATTTTTTTATATTCAAAATTCAAATTTAAGCTTTTAACCCGAGCTGATATTTCATCATTGTCATTCGACTTTGACTTTCATCACATGTCAAAACGCAAGTTTAATTTAAGATTCAAAAATCTTCTTTACTATTTTAAATTCCATATTATCTCAAAACCCTTTTAAATTTAAAATTAATATGATATCGTGCGTGAAATTATAATTCTCAATTTAAATCCTCAAGCAAATTAAAAAGAATTGAGAAGGAGACATGCCCTGTGCTCGTCAAGATTGCTCAATTTTGATCAAATGATCTGACATCCAATAACGATGACGTAGTACAAGGCTTGCAGACGCCTCAGCTCTTCCGAAAGATAGTAAAAGTGTCTTTTAATTTATATCCATCAAATTGCTATTTTTCTTTCGATGTGAGATAAACGTTCATCCGTTTCTCATTCACAACTTAACCTTTTAACCCAAAATTTATGGGATCAAACTCCGTTCGCATCAAAATATTCAACAATTAAAATTTTTATAAATCTATTTGGATGTCCTTATATATTCCATCTTAAACATTATATATTCAATTCTTTTTACTAGCTTTTTCTTAATACTCTAAGGTGGTTTTTTCCTTAGGAGAAAAAAAAGTTTTCTCATCTGGTATTCTTTATCTGCATAGAATTCTCGATTAACCTGAATATGTGTCGTGTAAGGTCTATTAAAGAAAAATATTTTCTATTAGAATTATCTTTATACCCAAAACTTAAATATGAAACCTCTAATTAAGAATAGAGAGATTTTATCCATCCACTGCAATCATAGTTTTCTGATACTTATATTAGGGCTCGATTCAGATTCACACGATGTAAGGTTTCATTAAAAGGGGAAACGCTTCCTATTAAGATTTTTTTTCATTTTCAGAACTTGTACCTGAGTCTTTATTTTAATGGGAAAAGACCTTAACCAATCAACATAGGACCCCCGACTAACCTGAATGTGTGGCAAATAAAGTCTATGAAAGGAAAAATATATCCTATTAGAATTATTTTTATACCTCTAATTAAGAATGGAGAAATTTTATCCATTTACTGCAATCGCAGTTCCCTGATCTGTTCAAGTAACTTTTTGCTTCTTACTTGATGTCATGATACTTGTATTAGGACTCGATTCAGATTCACGCACCATAAAATTTCATTAAAAAGAAAAAAACTTTCTACTAAAAAATTTTGATATTCAAAATTCAAACCTGAATCATTATTAAGAATGAAAAGATATTATCTATCAGGCGATCACAATTTCATGATCTGTTCAATTAATTATCATATGAAACGTGCTTGGTTTTTTAATAATTAACATATGGGGTCTTAAAAAATATTGTCCATAGAAAATTTGCTACTATAAAAGGGTTCAAATATAAGTCAAATTAATCCTTGCTGGTTTAATTTGGTATGTTTCTTTTTTGTCAATTTTCTACTGAAAAATCGTTTAATTTGTCTTTGGCTTCTCAAATAATTATACTTTCTGCATTTTAATTTATTTATCTTACTTTTTTTCTTAATTTATTTTTAAAAAAATATTTTTTTAGCAACTTTTTAATTTTTAATTTTACTCATGTCATATTCAAACCACAAGATTACCTGATATTTTTATAGATTCCTCATATCTTTAGAGCCCGTTTGGACATGCGGTGTAAAATCGAAGTTTTCTTTGGACAAGTAATTTAAATTTCTTTAGTTGTATTTTTTTTCGTATAAACATGAAAACTTCACAAATTGTTAAAACTATTTTAAAAAATTCAATTATTATACAATCTTACCAAATGAACAAATCGTAGTGCATAAGCAAGATATCAGAATATCCTAAGGCTAAAACATTGACAAATCGCATATGTCAATGTCAATTTTATAAAGGGAAAAAACTCCGATATGCCATTGAACTTTAGGAAAAGGTTCATTCATGTCATCCGTTAAAAGTTGGTCTTATTTATGTCACTGTCGTTACTCAAAGGGGTCATCTATGCCATTATTTTTTAACAGACTCAAAACCTTATTTTTGAAAACCAGATTGGACAGGTGGCAACATTTTAGTGGGCCAAGTCAATTAAAAATCCACCTATTAAACTACCCATCAAACCTAAATCTACCCGATCTATGATCATTAAAACCCATAAATTTTTAACCCGACCCACGATAAACCCCATCATCTTCTTCTTCTTTTTTCAAAGCGCCTCTTCTTTCTCCGTATTTCTTTTGGTAAAAATCATCTTCTGAATCTTCTCCACTGACTTCCATTCATCTACTTTACAATGACTCATATCTTTCAAAATTCATGATTTTTCTTTATGTAATTCTTACATATCTATGCATAATTTTAGATTGGGTTTCAATTTTTTTTTTAATTATTTGATCGGTAAATTTGTTAGTACTTTTACCAAAGTTTTGTGATTTTTTATGTTTATTCTTGTGGATATTTGAAATTCGATCGAGATTTTATGTTTGTGAAGAAAGATTATATTTTTATTATGTTTAGTTTTGTGGGTACTTCCGATTGAATGAGGTTTTATGTTTCTGTTTGCTTTCTGATGTTTTTAAATTTTCTTTTTTTTATGTGTTTTGTAAATTGAACAAATTAACCATTTTTTGGTGAAAGATTGTACCTTTTTCGTGTTTAGTTTTGTGGGTAGTTCAAATTAGACGAGATCTATGACTCCTTTTGTGTATCGTGATGTCGTCTTGGTAATTTTTGTGTGTAAATTTGTGTTTACATGAAATTTAATCAGATCCACTTTTTTATTTTTTTTTTATTCTATGTTTTTGAATTTGTATATTTGTGTTACCTTGACTGAATGAGACGAGGAAAAGGATCGGGAAAGAGCTCAAGCTCGAAATGATAAAGGCAAAAAGAAGATGATGGAGTTTATCGTGGGTCGGGTTAAAAATTTTGTGGGTTTTAATGGTTATGGAGTGGGCAGATTTATGTTGGATGGATAGTTTAATTGGTGGATTTTTTAATTGAATTGGCCCACTAAAATGTTGTCACCTGTCCAGTCTAATTTTGAAAAATCAATTTTCTGAGTCTGTTAAAAGATAATGGCATATATGACCCTTTTGAGTAACGGCAGTGGCATAAATGAGCCCAACTTTTAGTGAATTGCATGGATGAATCTTTTTCTAAAGTTCGATGGCATATCTGAGCTAAATGTTTGTGATTACAAATTTTTAAATACACATAATTTTATAAAGATCCACTAGTCAACAATAGTAGTAACTAGTTATTGTTTAATATAATCATTTCATATTGCACAAACAATCTCATCAAGTCAAGCATGAAATTTATTTTATTTTTTTCTTACAAAATTTAAAATGATAGATCTTTTTTCATAAAATATAAACTTATAAGTCAAGTTTTACATTTAAAAAAATTGATATTGCGATTTGGAAATAAATTCGCATGTCCAGACAATGATTTGAAATCATGACTTCACCTCACATGTCCAAACGCAAGTTTAATTTAAGATCACAAGATTCAAAAAAATCTTTTACTTTTTTAAACTTTGTATCAACTCAAAACCCTTTTATACTTAAAGTTAAAATGATATTGTGCGTGAAATTAAAATTCTCAATTTATATCCTCCAGCAAATTAAAAAGAACTGAGAAGGAGACATGCCCTGTGCTACGTCAAAATTGCTCGATTTTTATCAAATGATTTGACATCCGACAATGATGACGTAGTACAAGGCTTGCAAACGCCTCAACTCTTTCGAAAGATAGTAAAAGTGTCTTTTAATTTATATCCATCAAATTGCTCTTGTTCTTTCGATGTGGGACAAACGTTCATTCGTTTCTCATTAACTACTTAACCTTTTAACCCAAGAATTATGGAATCAAACTCCGTTTGCACCAAAATATTCAACAATTAAAATTTTTATAAATCCATTTGGATATCCTTATATATTCCATCTTAAACATTATATATTCAATTCTTTTTTCTATTTTTTTCTTTAAAATTCTATGTTGGTTTTTTCCTTCGGAGACAAATTTTTTTCTCATCTGGTATACTTTATCTGCATAGAATTCTCGATTAACCTGAATATATGTCGTATAAGGTCTATTAAAAAAAATATTTTCTATTAGAATTATCTTTATACCCAAAACTTAAATCTAAAACCTCTAATTAAGAATGAAGAGATTTTATCCATCCACTGCAATCATAGTTTTCTGATACTTGTATTAGGGCTCGATTGTGAGTTAGGGGGTGTAAGGTTTCATTAAAAGGGGAAACGCTTCCTATTAAGATTTTTTTTCATTTTCAGAACTTGTTCCTGAGTCTTTATTTTAGTGGGAAAAGACCTTAACCAATCAACATAGGACCCCCGACTAACCTGAATGTGTGTCAAATAAAGTCTATGAAAGGAAAAATATTTCCTATTAGAATTATTTTCATGCCTCTATTTAAGAATGGAGAAATTTTATCCATCCACTGCAATCGCAGTTTCCAGATCTGTTCAAGTAACTTTTTGCTTTTTACTTGATGCCATGATACTTGTATTAGGGCTCGATTCAGATTCACGCAACATAAAATTTTATTAAAAAGGAAAAAACTCCCTACTTATTAAGAATTTCATTATTAAGAATGAAAAGATACTATCTATCGATTGCAATCATAATGTCATGATCTGTTCAATTAATTATCATATGAAACGTGCTTGGTTTTTTAATAATTAACATATGGGGTCTTAAACAATTTGTTCATAGAAAATGTGCTACCATAAAATGTGTCACGCCCCGAGCCTACACTCTGGACATAACACGGTACTTGAAATCACAAGTGACTCAAGTCAACCCCTGATTTATAATGCACTGACATTCTGGGTAAAATATGCACAACGAAAATTTTGAAGTAATAACATAACAACATTTTTATGAAATTTTAAGATAAACTTAAATCATGAAATCTAAACATCTACGGTCTGAAAACCTTCTAACTGATGAGTTACTGGGACACCATCTAACTCTAAGTCTAAATAAAAACTGTAATCTAACTGTAAGAAAATGAAATAAGACCCTCGAATGATGAGGACTCACACTTAAACTGCGGCTGAGGAGGATCTGAATTGTGGTGGCTGACGCTGCTGAGTCTAGGAACCTGTAGTTGTATCATGAAACGATACAACATAAAAGTGTGCATCAATACTTTGAATGTATTGAGTAAGTAGGAGAAAGCATAACTGAAATACAAAGTCTGAATTGAAATGACATGTAATGACCAACAAGTAAGCTGAACTGAACTACTGATGTAAACTGAAATGGTCAAGATGACCCTGTCTGATGGTCAAAGACATGCCCTAAGTCTGAAGATTCTGAGTCTGAGATGCTGTACGGAACGGAGTTAAACTAATGGAACTAGAACTGAACTGAACTGTTTATTCTGGACTGGACTGGACTGACTAGTGGGAGAGTCTATAACCGACATATAACTACGTGAGTTAGACGTGGAGTCCGATGTATACACCCCATCGATAGGACCCAATATACCTTGCCAGGGTATAAAGGCATGAACTAGGTGATCACAAAAGTCTTGGGCCAATCAGGCCAAGTAAAACTGTAACCTCTGGCAACATAGTTTTGGGAACCTGGATGCGCTGGAACCCCTGCCCGCTGAGTGCTAAGTCCTAATCCCACTGGAAAACCTATACTAAACTACTAGGCTGATAGCTCAAACCTGGGGTCCAAGACTAGTCAGGGATATATAACTGAAATTACCCTGAGAGTCTTATTAGACCAGATTCTGAAACTAGATTCTAGACTGGTCATAGATGTTTATCTGGAAGAGTCATAACCGTCTAAGAACAACTGTAAACTGAATTGGGGTCCTGGGGCTGGTCAGAGCTATATATCTAGAATGTCATGACTGCCTAATGAACCAATAAACTAGATTCTGAGTCTGATCGTGATAACTGGGAGGCACCACTGACACCTCGAAAAAGACTAAAGTCAAACTGATCAATTGACAATTTCTGAAGAGATTCTACGTTCTAACTGGACTGAGCTACTAAGAAGCTAATAGAGAACTCGATTCATTCCAATAGTTCGGGAATTTCATAATATGGCAAAATCTCAAGAATTAAAGATATCTCATCCGACAAGGTTAAATCATCTTATCAATGGAATTATTTGCTCATCATCATCATATATATATATATATATATATATATATAATAAGAATTACAAGAAAAATCAGCCCAAAACATACTTCATTCACTAAATGGGAATTCTTAAGCAAATAACCTTCACGCGAGAATTTAGGGTTTTAGTTTACTTTTGTACGAACATGAAAATTTAATTAGGAACTGATGAAGATAATATGAACAATCGATATGGATATTATTCCAGGTGAAATTAACGAAAATAACATGAAATCTATTTGTATTCAAAAACTCAGGGCTAAAACTGATAGAGAAATTATGGGAGGATTTTGGGGGACACAAGGAAAAAACTTCCCTTGTTGAATTTTCATATACCTGGCTAAATTTTCTCGGAGAAAGAAGCCTGAATGACTGCAATTAGTGAGGAACCCTAGACCTTGCTTGAGAGCTATTCAGAGAAGACTTACGCAAATTTTTCTGAAAATCTGAGCGGGAATGGGGGGAAAACTGTGTAACCCCTCTAAATCCCTTCAAAATAATCCCAAAACGACGTAGTCTAGAGTCTAGGAGAATAGAAAATTACGAAATAACCCTTATAAAATCACTGAAAAAAACTGTCAGTTGACCCTAATGGGTAACCTAACGGGTGACCTAACGGGTCGTGGTGACTGACCATGACTCATGGTCACCAATCGTGGACCACACTGTCTCACTTCTGAAGATCCAACACTAAGCTTAGTAACAAGTCACTTAACGAGTCGTTGCCACTGATGACGACTCATGGTGACACTCGTTAGGTACACTGCCTAACAATTGACTAGGACTGGTAACGGGGGACATAACGAGTCGTTACAGGTGACCATGACTCGTGGTCGCCACCCGTCAAGTACACTACCTGACTTAGTAATTTCTTGACCCAGGCCTGACCATGAGTGACCACGACTCATGAGGTCTCCCATTGAGTATATTGTTTCTCACTTACCAATACTTACTCCTCATTCTCACGACTGACCTAACAAGTCATTAGGTCTCATAACGACCCATTAGGTGAATCGTCCTGTAGCATTTTTGCAGATTTTTCAGATTTTTTAAATTTAATTTCCGAATCTGAATTTTGAGTTTTCGGAATATTACAAAAGGGTTTAAATATAAGTCAAATTAATCCTTGCTGGTTTAATTTGGTATGTATCTTTTTGTCTGATTTTATATATACTGAAAATTCTTTTGTATTTGGCCCCTCAAATAATTATAATATGTAGTTGGAATAATATATTTTATGATTAATACCATAGGCACCCAATGTTAAAAGTCCTGTTATTTCGTCATACTTTATACTTTTAAAATGAGACATTTTATTCTTTGTGCACGTAAGTTCTTTCTCTCTTTTTTCATCTTTTACACAATTATTCATCTAAAAATTTAATATGTTAAATTATTAGAGAAAACATATTTTTAATTATTTTTTCATATTACATTTTATATAACACACATCCGCCTCAAGTATGCACTAAATTTCTTTTTATGAAGGGTGGGGGTTATTATGTTATCGATTAATCTATCCATTTTCGTTGTGAACTATCACCACCATTAGTGGCGCCACCCCTCATTAACCACTATTATCGTCATCACGCTCTATCATTATCAACTATCTATCCACTACCCACAACCACCATCCTCAGCCACAATGACCATCGTTGTCAATTACCATAGTCAGGGGTCATTGTCACTAGCTATCATTTACAATCATCATCAACCACCATTACCACAACAACCACCAATCACCAGTAACGGAGCGAGGAATATGGCAAATGGGGTGTAAATTTTCTTCTTAGTTGTGCTAAAGGTGCTCAAAATTAAATATACACTTATAACAACTAACATTTAACCTCTGTCGACCACATAATTTTCCAGCGAAAGGTGTGAATTGAACGACCCTTCGCCTAAGGTGGTTACGCCAGTGCCAATCCACTACCAACAATAACCACCATCAACCGCCGCTATATATCGCCAACCACCACTCATGATCACTATTATCCACCACTATTATCAGTCATCACCATCAACCATTACCGTTAACTATATCGCCGACAACAATCATCAATATTATATTAGCCAACACCACCTCCCATCGGCTTCTGCAACTATTAATATAGTCATCATCATAACCAAACATCATCAATATAATTTTTTAAAAGAGTGATTGTTTAAGATTTTTAATATAGCACATAAATGAGCAAAAAATAGAGAAAAGTCCAAAAAAAGGAGAAAAAAAATAATTAAGTCTCTTGGCCAAAAAGAAGCATCACATTACTTTTACTATTCCCAGCTTTATTATTATTCTTAGTGAGTACTTTATTATTATTATTATTATTATTATTATTATTATTATTATTATTATTATTATTATTATTATTATTATTATTATTATTATTATTATTATTATACACACACGGAGAGAGAGAGAGAAATATGCCCAAAAAAAAGAGAAATGAAAGAGATATGAGTAGTTATTCTTTGTAAATATAGTGAATACAAAATTAAAGAAATACTTAAAATAAAATATGCCACATCATCCAAAATAGAGTGAACTGAATGAAAGAAAAAAAGTAAATTCATAGTCAAAGAACTATGCCACATCATCTTGCTATAGATCACGATTATAATATATATATATATATATATATATATATATACTTATATTTGGACTCAAATTTCTAATTAAGAATAAAAAAATCTCATCTGCCGACTACAACCGTAAATTCATGCTTTATTCAATTAATTATCATACGAAATGTGCTTGATTGTTTTATAATTAACATATTGGGGTCTTAAAAAATATTGTCCATAGAAAAAGTGCTATAAAAAAAAGTTTAAATATAAGTCAAATTAGTCCTTGTTGGTTTAATTTGGTATGTCTCTTTTTTGTCTATTTTCTATTAAAATTCATTTAATTTGTCTTTGGCTCCTCAAATAATTATACTTTCCGCATTTTAATTTATTTATCTTTTTTTAATTTATTTTTTTAAAAAATACTTTTTTTAGCAATTTTTTAATTTTTAACTTTTCACATCTCATATTTAAAATCACAAGATTAAGCAATATTTTTATACATTTCTCATATCTTTAGAGCCCGCTTGGACATGCAATGTAAAATTGAAGTTTTCTTTGGACAAGTAATTTGAATTTCTTTAGTTTTATTTTTTTTCATAAACATTAAAACCCTATAAGTTGTGAAAACTATTAAAAAATTTCAATTATTATACAATCTTATCTAATGAGCAAATCATCTTTCATAAGCAAGATATTAGAATATCCTAAGACCGACATTGACAAATCGCATATGTCCATGTCAATTTTATAAATAAATATTTGTGATTATAAATTTTCAAATACACATAATTTTATAACGATCCGCTAGTCAACAATAGTAGTAACTAGTTATTGTTTAATATAATCATTTCATACGGCACGGACAATCTCTTCAAGCCAACCATGAATTTTATTTTATTTTATTTTTTTTGTAAAATTTAAAATGATGGATCTTTTTTCATAAAATGTAAGCTTATAAGTCAAGTTTTACATTTAAAAAAAATTAAAATCGCGATTTGGAAATCAATTTGCATGTCCAGACGATGATTTGAAATCATAACTTCACATCGCATGTCTTAACACAAGTTTAATTTAAGATCACAAGATTCAAAAAATAATAATTTACTTTCTTAAACTCCGTATCAACTCAAAACCTTTTTAAATTTAAAGTTAAAATGATATCGTGCGTGAAATTATAATTTTTAATTTATTTCCTCAAGCAAATTAAAAAGAACTGAGAAGGAGACATGCCCTGTGCTACGTCAAGATTGCTCGATTTTGAACAAATGATCTGACATCCGACGATGATGATATA
This sequence comes from Datura wrightii, assembly GCA_035772735.1. Classification (NCBI taxonomy): domain Eukaryota; kingdom Viridiplantae; phylum Streptophyta; class Magnoliopsida; order Solanales; family Solanaceae; genus Datura; species Datura wrightii. The sequence goes on along the minus strand of JASDFA010000018.1, from coordinate 198,164,653 downwards.
GTACAAGGCTTGCAGACACCTCAGCTCTTTCGAAAGATAGTAAAAGTGTCTTTTAATTTATATCTATCAAATTGCTCTTTCTCTTTGGATGTGGGACAAACATTTATTCATTTCTCGTATTCACAACTTAACCTTTTAACCCAAAAATTATGGGATCAAGGAGTTCGCACCAAAGTATTCAACAATTAAAATCTTTATAAATCCATTTGGATGTCCTTATATATTTCATTTTACTATTTTTTTCTTTAATATTCTATGTTGGTTTTTTTTGCTTTGGAGACAATTTTTTTTTTCATTCGGTATCCTTTATCTGCATAGAATTCTCGATATTCTTTATCTGCATAGAATTCTAGACTAACTTGAATATGTGTCGTATAATGCCTATTAAAGAAAAATATTTTCTATTAGAATTATCTTTATACCCGAAACTTGAATATGAAACCTCTAATTAAGAATGAAGAGATTTTATACATCCACTGCAATCATAGTTTTCTGATACTTGTATTAGAACTCGATTTAGATAAAGATTTCATTAAAAGGGAAAACGCTTCCTATTAAGATTTTTTCATTTTCAGAACTTGTACTTGAGTCTTTATTTAAGTGGGAAAAGATCCTAACCAATCAACATAGGATCCCCGACTAACCTAAATGTGTGTCAAATAAAGTCTATGAAAGGAAAAATATTTCCTATTAGAATTATTTTCATACCTCTAATTAAGAATGGAGAAATCTTATTCATCCACTGCAATCGCAGTTTCCTGATCTGTTCAAGTAACTTTTTGCTTCTTACTTGATGTCATGACACTTGTATTAGGGCTCGATTCAGATTCACGCAGCATGATATTTTATTAAAAAGAAAAAAAAATCCTACTTACAAAATTTTTTTCATATTTAAAATTCAAACGTGAATCATTATTAAAAATAAAAAAATAATATCTATCGATTGCGATCATAATGTCATGATCTGTTCAATTAATTATCATATGAAACGTGCTTGATTTTTTAATAATTAACGTATGGGGTCTCATAAAATATTGTCCATAGAAAATGTGCTACCATAAAAGGGTTTAAATATAAGTCAAATTAATCCTTGCTGGTTTAATTTGGTATGTCTCTTTTTGTCTTATTTTATATATACTGGAAATTCTTTTGTATTTAGCCCCTCAAATAATTATAAGATATACTTGGAATAATGTATTTTATGATTAATACCATAGGCACCCAAATGTTAAAATTCCTGTAATTTCGTCATGCTTTATACTTTTAAAATGAGACTTCTTATTCTTTTTTGCACACAATTTCTTTCTCTTTTTTTTTTCACCTTTTACACAATTATTTATCTAAAAATTTAAAATATTAAATTATTAGAGAAAATACACTTTTAATTATTTATTTATATTGTATTTTATATAACACACATCCACCTCATGTGTGCATTAGATTCTTTTTTACGAGGAATGCGGGTTTACTATGTTATCGATTAGTCTATCCATTTTCACTGCGAACCATCACCACCATTACTGGTGCCATCCATCATTAACAACTATTGTTATCATCACGCCCTATCATTATCAACTATCCATTCACCATCCTCAGCCACAATGGGCATCGTTGCCAATTACCACAGTCAGGGGCCATTGTCTAGCTATCATTTACAATCATCACCAACCACCATTACCACAACAACCACCAATTATCAGTGACGGAGCCAGGAATATGGCAAATGGGGTGTAAATTTTCTTCTTAGTTGTGTTAAAGGTATTCAAAATTCAATATACACTTATAATAAATAACATTTAATTTTTGTACACCACATAATTTTTCAGCGAAAGGTGTGCATCGGACCACCCTTCGCCTAAGGTGGTTGCGCTAGTGCCAATCACTACCAACAATGACCACCATCAATCGTCACTATATATCGCCAACCACTGCTATCAGTCACCACTTCCATCAATCATGATCACTATCATCCACCACTATTATGAGTCACCACCATCAACCACTACCGTTAAACACATTGCCGACAACAATTATCAATATTATATTAGCCAACACCACCTCCGATCAGCTTCTGCAACCATTACTATTAGCCATCATTATAACCAACCATCATAAATATATATTTTTTATATACATCTAAATGTTGAAAAAATAAAGTAGGTGCTCTATATTACAAAATTGGAAACAAAAGTTTGATAGTGATGGGGGCAGATGTGGGGAAAAGAATAAAGTAATGGACATATGATGCATACAACTATACAAATGCAGTGAAGATTCATGCAAAAGTGAAATAGAAAAGAGGGGGAAAAACAAAAAAAAAATACAAGAAAATTAGTGCCATAATAATGTAATTTAGTGATACTTTCCAATAACTTTTTGCACTAATTATTAGAATGCATTATTAAAAGATACTTAAATAGTTATATCCCATCATATAAGACACATTGCTCAAAAGAAAATTCTTCCCCTTTTTCCTAAGATACTTTTATTTTATCAACTTTTATTTAATCAATCATTGTCCATTTGGTGTAGGCAAAGTCTAAGTAGATTTTTTTTTTGGAGGAAAAAAAATCAAGAATATATGCTTTTGAATGATGAGAAAAGATGGGTGGAAAAATAGTAAAATCACATGATATGTTGAAAATAAAAATTAATCATGCCATACACTTTTTCACATGACTAAGAACGGATCTATTAATCATCCAAAATAATGGCGAGTTAGATAAAATTTCTTCATTTTTTAACAAACTTCTCGGTTCCGAATCTTGAAAGTGAAAAAAATTATAATAAGAAACGCTTTTTATTTATGCATCTTACGCAGTGTAGATTCGAATTAATCAAGATTTTAAAATAGATATCAGATATAACGAAAAATTAAAAAAAAATGAGTTTATTATAAAAGCTAAGTGAATATGAATATGTGCATTTACTTTATTGCCTTCACAAATATGCTCCTTTAAATGTCCTTTATTGCATTAACAAATCTTGGATTTCTTCACAATATATATGTTCTCCTCTAATTGTTCTTTAGATCACTTCATTAGCAGTGTTTAGAGAGACTAATTTAATCACATCATTTTGAAAAGACAAATAATATGATAATTATTTGGAGGTGCAAAATGAGTTGTAAGAAATAGTTTTAGGGCCACATTGAAAGACATACTAATTGACTTGGTTTGCTCTAAATTGTTTGAAAGTTTTAGGGCATCTAAGCAAATAGTACACTATTTTAAAGAGTATTGCTTGGACCAAAATAGTTTTTGAAAAAGTGCCTCAACATAGTTTTTAAAACTCAAAAACATATAATATTGTGAAATTAAAATTTCCCAAAAGGTTTGAATGTCCAAACACTTTACGAGATTCAGAAACGAATCTAAAATTTAAATTTAATATATTTAATCTTAAAATTTATTTTAACACTAAATTTATTATATTTTTAAAATTATGAATTCAATCACAATCACATATATATTTCTTGACAAAATACCAATTCGATTAAACTCATAATCAATATACCATATTCACCCAAACAAAATTAATAAGTTTGTTTATTTATTTTGAAATCTTTTAAGAACTTAATTAGGAAACGTAAATAGTTATGAAGTTTTGCACTCTTTACACACAAACACATACTAATTATGCTTTAGAACCATTTTGTAATAAAAGTAAATTACAAAATTGATCCTTAGGGATTGAACTAAGTAGACATTTGGTCCCAAATGTTTGCAACTACTCTAATTTACCCTCTCTTATTTAGTTCCTTGGTAACTATGCACTCTACTTATATATTTTTTGAAATTTAATAGTCCTCTCTCTTTAAAAAAATGTATATTTCGAAATTGATGTTATGTGTTACCTTTTATTTCTCATTTGATGTTCGATACTTATATTAGAGTTCAATTAATTCATATTCATATCATATAAGGCTCATTAAAAAAAAAGAACCGTTTCTTGCCAAGATTCTTTTATTCATACCTAAAACACAAATCCGAAAAAACTATTTAACACTAAAAATGTAACAATAATAGAAGATGGAAATAAACAAAAATAAATTTATTCTTGAGATGTGAGGTCCAAAAAGGGACTAGACATAAGAACAATTAATGGAGAAGAAATAGAGACAAAAAAACTTTTTTTCTTTATTGAGAATTAACAAAGTGAGATGCACTCATAATTCATATACCCCACCATCCATGCATAGTCCTAAATTGTCCATGACTCTCTTTTATGCATTTTTTTCGGGGGGAAATAAAAAATATAGTAAATTAATGTGTGCACAAAATTACATAAATAAAAAGACACACCTTTTTTCATTATTTTTTTTTTGTATTATAATTTTTTCTCATTTTGGAGTCTATAGGCTTGGACGCTCAACTACTCTTGCAATTGCTATTGACAAGTGGGACCCGTCACAAGACCTCCCCCCACCCCCACCCCCACCCCCCCAATACCCAAATAAAAGAAGAAAAGTAGTTCACACAAAATAGGATATTAATCCTATGAAAGATTGACACGTGCAATGTCGGTGTATTTTGACATCCCACGGCTTCAACAGCTCGTTTAGTTTGATTCATCAACGCCAACATTCCGGTGTAAGGGAATGATCTCTTTTAGAGTCCCAGCAGTAGTCGTAGACCAAGTAGTGACTTCGAACCCAATTCATGGCCTGACGTTGTTGCCTCGAAAGACCACCGGACCGGTAGGGCGAGACGGATGCAGGGCGGCACCACCGCGATGAATAGGCGGTGCAACCGCTCGCCTTGAAATTCGTGAATTTTCCGAAAAAAGGTTGGTACCTATAATCGGCTTTGTATTTTCCATCCTCGGTAGCCCATGAAGATGCATCCCATATGGATCCATATAACCACATTGGCCTTAGTGGAAATGTTGCAACACTCTTCCTTGCATACCTTCTTATCGGCACATCATCCACCAAAAATCTAAATAAAAATCAATCAAAATAACAATATAATTAATTTTCAAAGCATTTTACGTTTACGCAGAATAATATATAACTTATTTTTAAATATATGTAATCTCATAAAATGAAAATAAGATGCATCTGCTTAGTCCATGAAGCATTCCGCATTCACATAACGTTTAAGGAAAGGTCGAATCTTAAGGAGGTGTAACGTAGATAGGCTACTCTCTACTGCAAGTGTCGATGTCTGATTCTAGCTACAACTCGAACTCCCGACCTACACATCATACAATTGATTTTGCTTTTGTAACAAAAACTCCCTAAAAATCAACCTTTTAGCTACTATTGGGAAAAAAAGATGCATCTGTCCAGTTCACGAAGCATCTTAAGTTTACGCAGTACCTAAAAAAAGGGTATCACCCCAAGAAATTGTGATGTAGATGTTCTATTCTAACAAAAACATCAGTCATTAATTCTATAACTTGAATTCATGATCTGTCGGTCACATAAAAATAACTACATCATTGCTTCAAAACTCACCGTATACCGGTACATATATATTTCTTTTTCTTTTGTGGGCCTAATGTATTTTGGACATATATACAATCTATCTGGGTGAAAAATGGTGGACCTTTTAGCTACTATTGGGAAAAGGACTACAACATGAATTATCCTCTTAACATGGTCCCCCTCTATGCCAAAAAAGAGAAATGAAAGTAACAAAAATGCAACATATGTCCTTGAAATTTATTTGGTGGAAACCATGATTAAATTCATTGGAGGACAACCATAATTTAGTGTCAAATGATTTTTGTCGGTAGAATATATTTCCTTATCATTAAACTTACTTACATTAAAATAAATAAAAGGACTCACCATATAATAAATTATAGTACTCTGTCTATTTTAATTATTACTATCTATTATTTTTTATCTTTTTGTATTCTGAATATCATAATATTTTATTATAATTACTGTCATGTTACTATCTACTATTTTTTATATTTATGTTGCTTTTTTTTAGATTGTTTTGAACTATTTTTTTCTTAAGCCGAGTGTCGATCGGATACAGTTTCTTTACCTCTAAAGTGGAGGTAAGGTCTGATTCTCAAACCCCACTTTGTGATATTACACTGGGTATTATGTTGTTGTATTTTGATTCGGAGCATGAGGATTCCCACAAAGATAGGGATAAAGTCTACGTACAACCTATCCTTCCTTGTGGAATTACACTGAGCATATTATTATTGTTATTGTTGTTAATTCAGAGTATAAAGGGTCAAACTAACTAATTTTTTATGTGAATCTGAATGTCAAATCTTTTTGAAAATTTAAAATATTTTTAAAAAAATATATATTTTGACTTTATTAATAGTAACTAGGAGACATAAATTGAAAGAGATTGAATTAAGTACTTACATGATTTCTCTAGGACTCCACAAAATAGCATAGTGATGAAATTCCTTTGTGGGATCAAACCACAAATGGAATTTCATTTCCCTTCCAATAATTTTCCCATCTCCACTTCCTCTAATATATACATTTGTTTGCAATGTGTATGGTTTTCCAAATGTTGTTCCAAGAAACTCTATGTCCACTTCATCATGGAACCCTGGATGGGCTTCATTATTTGAGAGCTGCCAAATATATTTCAACAATTAATGAAAAACATTAATAGCATTACTATTAATTTTATCCTTACGAAAATGATTTATCATCATATAAATGTTTAAAACTTGTTTTAACTAAAATTTTAAAAATCTTCTTTTTAAATCCAGTCAAATTGTGTCATATAAATTGCTTCGACTTCTAAAAAAATATCGAGGGATGCATATCGCGTCTTTCAAAATAATAATTTTTATGAGAATTCGACATAAATACAACAATATTTCTTAGAGAGTCCAAACAACATTACTGTCGCATAAATTGGGATGATAATGACATTGTCAATCCATGTTGCTCGGGCTCTTCAAAATTAGCATGTCCAATTTTTAAAGAATTTGACGCGGACAAAAACATTAACATTTTTGAATAATCGAAACAACATAGTTTACGAGCACATAGAAAAAAAACGATAAATTCTTACGTAGAAAGCCGTAATAACTCCGGCCGTATAACCGGGTTGGAGTTTAATGGAAGCCCCGAAATACCCGGATCGAAACGGTTTAACCGACTTGAATCCACTTCCTATATACACATCATCAGATCAAGAATCAAGAGTCAATACAATAATAACAAAATATCAAGTGTAATCTCATAAATAAAGTTTGGGAAAGTGTAGAATATGTACGCAGACGTTATCCCTACCTTGAAAAAGGTAGAGAGACTACTTCCAAAAGAGAATAAAATTATGTAGTACTAATAATCAAAGTAATTGAAGAAATTAACCTGAGGTTCTATCAAGCCAAATATTAATGCCATTGTTATCTACACTTTGATGATTAGGACCCCAAAGATTTCTAAATCCTTGATAAAAACTCATGGACCTAAATTTTGTACTTGGATAATAGCCAGGGGAAGGTGGCCAATAGCCAGCATTAGTGGAAGAAGGGAGGAAAATGAAGGAAAGGAAAAAAGGGAGGAAAATAATTGTTGCCATTAGGGGAAAAGTGACAGGAAAAATATGAAGAAAAAAAGACTTAAGTAAAAGGAAAGTAAAGGAAGAAAGAAGAGAGAAATTTAATGAAATGCAAAGGGATTGAGAGAGACAAGAAAGAGTGTTGGAAAGGAAGATGAAGAGGGGAAGAGGAATGGTAGTACAGTTTGATATAAATAACAAGATGAGTGGACCCCAATATGGTGTTTTCTTAGTTTCCCGTTTAGTATTCGATATATGCTTGATTGTAAAAAGATAGGAATTAGCTATAAAATTCATCTATAATATGTCACTAACAGGATTTTTGATGATCCGTTGTTAATTCGTCGTGGTAATATGTTTTTGATTTTTCATATAGTGTTTGATCGCTATCTGTTTAACTATAAAATAAAAATAGAAATTAATTAAGAAATTCGTCGCTAATCAGTTGTTAACGTAAATTTTTGATGATTCATTGCTGATTTGTCATTATAATATGTATTTGGTTTCTCATACGATGTTTGATCGATATTTGCTCAAGTATAAAAAATATGAATCAGCTACGAAATTTATCAGTAAGTTGTCGCTAGCTGAATTTTTGATGATTCATCACTAATTTGTCGCTAATGAGATTTTTGATGATCCATTGCTAATTCGTTATTACAATATGTTTTTGATTTCTCATATGGTGTTCGATCAATATTTGTTTAAGTATAAGATAAAGAAATTAGCTAAGAAATTCATCATTAAGTTGTCGCAAATGAAATATTTGATGATCGTCATTATAGTAATTTTTTAAAATTTCTCATTTAGTGTTCGATCAATATATGCTTAACTGAAGAAAGGGATTACCTACAAAATCTGTCGATAATTTATTACTAAATAGATCATAGCTAACAATTTTTTTTATGATCTATCACAAATTCATCATTAAATAAAATTATCAACGGACTTTTGTTATTTAATGAAAAAGGTTGATCATCAGTAATTTATATTTCTTATAGTTTGAGCTTGACTAATTATAATTCATATCAAAAACTTATAATTTAAAAAATAAAATATTCTATACTAAATATAACTTTATTTCAAGACGTGAATCTAAAATCTCCAATTAAATATAAAACACTACTTATTAACCCCACATCAGCTTTTGGTGGTATGTATAGTAGTTACATCATACATGTAGTAAGACTTACTTCATTGGTTCTTTTTTCTTTTCTGGTTTAACAGTAAGATATTATTTGGATAATGATTTTATAACATGTGAGTAAGTTAGTGTCAGAGTAAGTAGCTACATAATTCAAAAGGACTTCAGTTGCGGTGGAATGATAAATTACTTCTTGATTTTTAATGAGAAGTTTCGAATTCGAATTTAATTGAGTATGAGATTATTTTTGTTAGGAAACGTTTTTATTTTTAATACGAAACTTTTCAATACAAATTTAAATGTAATTGTATTCAAATACTTATATTGTATAGTAAGTGAAAAACAAAAAAAGAAAAGATGAGATTTGAGGGGGTGAGGTAGATGAATTAGAATGGTATCTATTAAATGTGTCCCTTTCTCTATTTATCTGTCTGTACTTTTCTCTATAAAAATAAAAATTCACATTAAAAAAAAAAAAGACGGTTTGGTATATTAAGTTTGCGTTATATGCGGAGTTTGAGAAAAGATTGAATGGTAAGAGTTTATCGTATACAGTTTTATTTTGTATTTCTATAAAAAACTGTTTTCACCGCTCTTATTCATAATCTCTCAATCACATGACAACAACTTTATCATTATGCTCGAATTTCCCGCAAATAAAAAATTGGCTCCAGGGTTTCAATGATTTATGTCTTATCCCCAAATGAAAGCAACAAGAACAATAGGCAATATTGGTGTATGAGTGAAGCACTCTTGCCTTTAAAGCAAATATAAATTAGTGAAAATAGAGTCCCTTTATTTTATTTTATTTTATTTTATTTTTATTTTTTATCATTTCAGTAAAGATTAATTTAACCTTTATCTTTTACTACTATTATTAATGTCAGTGTACTAGAAGTGAAGGACTAATAGTGGGTCCAATTTCTGATTTTAGCCATGGTGATGTTAAATGGTGAATAATGATCATGTCTTTGATAGATAGCAATGGAACCTATCATGTGTGTTTTTTTGTTTTTGGTTTGGTGTTCGATATTAATTTAAAAAATTAATTATTTTGATTTGTTATATGTGTTATTGGGATTTTTTAAAAATATTATCATACGAGTTGAAATTATAGCTCACTTACGAGTTCGGCATAACTCAATATCTTTGGTTCAAACCCTATATTTATGTTTAAACATTCACTTGTTATGTATAAGTAATTTATTTAAACCCTAATAAGCTATGTTTTCTAAAATATGAAATTCACAATTCAAAATTTTAGTTTTGCTTCTACTGTCACACTTGTGTCGAAACCTCCTAATTTATACTACTTTTATAGGATCCAATACGCATCTATCGACAAGTTTGAAAAATTAGAGCAACATAACTAATTATCATCCCACCATAACTTTTGGTGATACCTTTATTATGTGATAATTATAAATTGTATTAAAATGAATAGTTGTATATATAGAATTCATATAGTCAAACACAACTGGCTTTAAATTGAGATTAATATTAATCAAATCTATGTTATCAATCTCATGTTAAATATTTTACCGCTTTTATCTTCAACTTATGGAATAAAAAATATAAACTATCAACTCGGTTCACTTAGTATTTCGCGTTCAATATATATACTCTAATTTGAACAATGACATGACTTTATTAAATAATAGAAAAATCAGAAATTTATATAACAGAAAAAAAAAAGAAATGTAGGAGATTTGAAATTATGACGTAAAGTAACTTCATAAGAGTACCTATTTATGAATAAATTAAAATTTTATCTTGTATCAAGCAAATTCAACGGTTTATATATATAATCAAGATATGTCATTTTTATCCTATTTGAACAAGTAAAACTTTTTTTTAACACATATAAGCTTGAATCAAAATTATTAAATTTAAATAAATATTTAATTTTTATTTTATATTCATATTTAAAGATCCGATTCACATAGACAAAATATAAGACTGATGTCAACAATTCATCGCGAAAGAAATGCCATTTCTATACTAAAAATTGCAAATCCAATATAGAAAAAGAAAATGTCAGAAAAGTTTGTCCAATCCACATCCAAGAAAGCTGTAAAATACGAAACTTTAGGGCCTTGTTTGGAAAATAATTTAATTCGGGATTAAAATAATAAAATAAAATTATTTGATTGACATAATTTGTTATTTTATTTTAAAATTATATTGAATATGTTATAAAAATAATATCATAATTATGATATAAAGGTACGTAATATTACATAATCTTTTCTTATTATAAATAATATATTTATATATTCTAAGTGGACATTCGCATTTATGCATAATAATAAATCTTTAAAAAATTCTTGCATTTTCGGGTAGTCAAGAGAAGAAGCTAAAGGTGAACTATAAGACTTCACTCTGGCGTATATATAAGTCGGATTGATTTATATTTTTTATTTATCAAACAAAATTAATTGTATCGATTTTTAATATTAAGAAATTAATTAAATTAATAAAAGTCGGATATTTTCTTCCCACCTTTTTTCTTTAGGTTTTTCAATTTTCTCAAAAAATTTTGTGGTTCAATGTTTGTTTTAGTTATTTTATTTAGGATTTAAAAGGAATTTTTTTTTAAATTAAAAAAAAATTTCATTAGGAGACACTAATTATCATAATAATAATAATGAATATTAAGTAGATTAGACTCGAAGAAGAGAGATGATTAGCAATAATTTCCACTTGATAATTGACATAAACAAAGTTATAAAATAAATAATTAAACATAATTTTTCTTTTTCCTTTTAAAAAAAGAAGGAATTAAGGATGAAATATTCATTTGAACTTATATTATAGGGGAAGTTTTAAAAATATATTGCCCCACATTACATTTTGTATTCACGTAGTCATATTTTTTTGATTTACGGTTTGCATAGCTAGTATATTTTTTGTCAACAACGATTACATTCTTATACGTTATTATATAATATTTATATATTATACAAATATAAATTGCGTACTTGCGATTTTTCAATTGCAATTCTTGTTCAAAATCAATTTAAATCTCCGGTAAATAACTTCAAATTGCGTATACAATCTCGTTAATTAGACGATTTTCAACAAAGTCTAAACGACACTTATTTCAAATTTCTCACAGAAATACAATTCGAAATTCGAAATTCAAATCCACTTCTTCAAGTTTGTTCACAATAGTGTGCTAGCTACTTCTCTAATCTGATTTTCATTGCTCAAATCTTACAAAATCAATACGCTAATCACGATTTGAACCTCAAACACAATAACAAATCGAATTTATCAACTCACAGTCTAGAAAGTGAAAAAAATTCCTTTATTATATTTGCATGAATAAATTGATCAAGTGTTATCTTCCAAACCAAAAAATAAAAATAGAAAAAGAGAGAGAGAGAGAGAGATCAAACGTATGGTGGCATATTGTTGGCAATAAATGTTAAAAACCTACCAACTAATAAGCAATAAATCTCCAAGCATGTCACCTCCACATTTTTCTTTATCTTGTAATTTTTTTTAAAACATTTTTATAAACCAACCCCTCTAAGAGAATTTTAATAAATTTATAAACGTTTATCAGAAATAACTTCTCCATTCCATAAAATAAAAATATGATTTACATAAACTTAACCCTCTTCAGACCCCGCCGTATAGGATCATACTGGTGTTGTCAGTGGCATAACCATATATACTCAGGATGGCCAGCCGAACATCTTTCGTTAAAATATTATACTATGTATTAGAAAATTATGTTAAATATATAAATCAAACTTTTTTTTCATACATATTTATTAAATTTTAAACACTTTTAATGAAATTTCGGACTTCACCCCCTAAATGTTATTGTTGAAATTTTGAATTGCCAAAAAGAAAAATTGACTTTTAGGGTGTGTTTTTTTACTACATGTGTTAGTACCTTTTATATATATATATATAGGATTGTACTTTGCATTACAATAGCCACTTTCTTAGACCAAATGTTGGAATAATTTGTTTTCCACTGTTTTGTCGGCCGTTGGATTTAGATTATATAAATGGAAAATTACGGGAAAATTTCACAAATAGCCATCTTTTATCCCTTGTGATTAAAAAATAGTTGTTATCATACAATTTTATCTTTTATAATTTCAACGATAGTAGCTATTTCGTGCTATTATTGTGAAAGTTATGGAACCACCCGCCCCTGCTAAAGTTTAAGTTATATACTTCGACATGTAATATATTAATTTATTACGTGATTAGTGTAATCGTCTAGCTAGTTAGATACCTTTTTTTATTTGGTTATTGATTATGGTTTATCATAGAAATTTAACTATAGTTATCACATGAGTCTACTTGTATATTGTCTTGACACTATCAGATTAAGTTGATATACAATAACATGCGTTAACTTTTGATTGATAGTCTAATATGATATTTTAAAAAATAAAATATCAACCTATTATAAATTTACTCTAAAAGTGTAAAGGTTCTTCTTATGTTAGTGTATAACATATAAATCTTTATCTTATATATACTCTAAATGTGTAATTTTTTGGGGATCTTTACGTAAATAGGAGATCGGATTTACTATTTATTTTATTTAGTAGATATACATAGATTAAACACTAAATATACATAATTATATACATATTATACATAAATTATATGTATATTATATATCTATCGATTATTTTAAATTTATACAGTTGAGTAGGTAGTTATTTGTGTTAATTATTTATTATTATTTTATAAAGAATCAATTTTTTTAAAATTAAAAAAAAAGAAGTGGAAATGGAAAAATAAAAAAGCAGGGGGAAAAAAGGAAAGTGGGCCCCATTGCCGACAGATGAATAGGCCCAAAGTAGCTTTAGGGTCATGGGAGGTGGGCCCATTAGAGTTAATACTTTAAAGCTTGGGATTCTTGTGATAATATAAATAGGACTTTTGGACTATATTTTAAAAAGATGCTTCTCAAATCAAAGATACAAATCTTTCACATTCACAACATAACAAATCTTTTAATATAAAAAAAATTGTTTGTCTATTTTTTTAATTGTGATATATTATTTTTTTATTTTAGTTTCCATCAAATGAAATTGGGTAGATTTTGGAAGGTATTGGACGGCCCACACTTTTAGTTTTAGTGTCTTTTTGGGAGGGATTTATTTGTCCAAAAATGCAAAGTGGTTATTTCTTTGAAAATAAAATTATTTGCATTATTATTTGTAGTATAAAGTAGAGAAACACTCACTTGGATGTATTAGAGGTTAGTGAATCTACATAGGAGTTGCAAACTCAATTTGGATTTACTAGGAAAAAAAAAAAAGAAGAAGGAAATAATTTTACTATCGTAGAAAATCGATGGTTAACTAACACACAATTATATACAAAATAAATATAGAAAACAATACTTAAATATTTTATCAAGATTGATCGAGCAGATAGAGTTTTCATTATACAAAAGAAGTAACACTATAATAGTACTTTAGATTTCTCCAATTACAATACCCTAAAAATATGTTAATTGTTTCTTTAACCTTTATAACAGTATTGGAATTAAGACTGTACGATCCACTTTGACCGCATTAGGATCGCGCGACACTCAGAAGATGCTCTGCTATCACACTTAAATCATATAACCCTCAGAAATTCTTTCATTATCACGCTAAGTCATATAAAACGAAAAATTCAATTTCAGAGTTTTTTCTTTGCTTATTCATACGGGGAGATTTTCGAGATCGGACCACACGAAGGAGGGGGGAAGGGGGTATTTTTGGGAGTGACTGATAACTTAAAGATGATGGAGAAAGTGATGTCAATTGCATGCAACATCATACAAAAACATCAATTTTCATTTTTCTAAAGATCACACTATTAAAGTGAAATGATATTCTTGATAACAAAAGGTGTGATGGTGCCAATTCTATACCTTTTTCCTCTCTCCATTTAAATTTTGTTCTTATTTTAGAAATTACACAAATATAATCCTTCAGAAATTATCCTTCTGAACAATATTAAATTCGATCTGAAATTTTCTCATAATCCTACAGATAAAATATTAGGTTATTGTCTGACGTTTGCAGTATAACTCATAAAATTTCAAATTGTATTTTAAGATTTTTCTCGTAAACTTTTAGTTTGCTTAAAAAGGTCCAAGGTCCAAGGTCCATAAATAATTACAATAAAACATTACGAGAGGATCATTTACTAAATAACTGTTTCTTTTTTTAAAAAAAAAGGAATAATAAGTGAAAATTTTTTCCAATTTTTTTTTAAAAAAATAACTAGCAACATATATCATTAATATGGTGGTCACCTTATTGTGACTATTCAAGAAATACATTTTTGAAGAGAATTAATCAAAAGATTCAAAGTATGGGATATGGTATCCTATTAATAAAGTAACCAAATGAGAACAAATTTTTAATTTTCTTTCAATTTGATTTGATAGTGATGTTATATGTCTTTTTCCATTTTCATTGTGTGAACCTCATCTTCAAGCAAAGGTGAAGAAAAATATAATTCATAATTCAAGAATTTTCTTTTGTTGTGCTTCTTAGAATTCTTATCATATTGGAAAATGGAGGATGATATAATTTTTTTTTCTTTATCTATTTTGATAGTGACTATAAGTTTAATTTGTTATTCGATTTTTAGAATGATCTATATGACTATATGTGATGAGCATTGATATCAACGTGTTAAACGATTTCGTCAATAAGCTAAGAACTTTTGGGAGTCATCAATCTAGTATATGCGGTGTACCATTGATCTTTTAAGCCAGAGACCAAAGCCATGACCATAAAAGTTCGTGTGTTGTCGTAGTGACCCTAGGAAAATATGTAAAATAGAAAGTGTGTTTGGTATAATTTTTTCATATTCGATTGGTCAAAAGTTTTAGAAAACAAGTTAATCGAAAATAAGAAAAATGATTTTCCTAATGAAAATAGCGAAAAACAAGTGAAATTATCTTCTCCCTAACCTCACAACCACCCTCCCCCAATCCTTATCTCCCCCCCCCCCCCCCCTCCCTAACCCTCCACCCCATCCTCATAGTTTTTTTAGATATATACAAATATTTTTAAGGTATAATTTTTTACTTGCATACCAAACACAAAAAAATAAGTAAGTAATCACTTATTTTAAAAAATATTTGTCTTTATACCGAACACATCCAGAGTCTCTACTAGTGTGATTACTAGTGAGAATGTACCAACTTGATTGGATCCTTGTTTGGGCTTGAGACCTTAACTGTTTTTCTGGAATTCAAAGCCCATCTAGCTGCATTAAACTCGAAGTGTACAGATAGCCCATTTTGAGACTACCATTTAAGCCATAGCCAATATAAAAATTTGTAAATTTAGCAACTTTGAAACACCTTCAGAAATTGCTCATAAAGCTTGGCCGTCCATTTTGCTTGAACTTCAGAAACTTATGCAAGAAGTCTAAATATATATGACAGAACTTCAGATATTCAATTTTTTCGCTTCAAATCTTATGCTTTCAGGTTCACAAACTTTAAATTCACTAACCTAAGAGATAAAAATAAACCACATAAAACTCAGATCAGTTGTGTGAGGCACAAAATATATTTAAAAAAAAAAAAATCATTTAACTCTACGTAGCGGAGTGAGCTTATTTAGTCTTTATGAATATTATCCTAAATGAGATATTTTCGTAAATGGATCTATACATGATGAAAATCTTATATATTGTACTTCTCCTTATATTATTGGTATACACATGTATATATATGTTTTTGTGTTTGTCCCACTACTCGGGAAGACGAAATTTAAATATCATGTGTGAGTAAGTTTTTACCGACTCGTAATTGTGCGCTTTAGACCTAAAAAAACAAAAAAGAAACTTTCAAATGGACACAATGTAACTGGAGCTACTACTTTGCCAAAAGGCAAGTGAAATACATCAATCTTATGGTTAATATCAAATTTGCTTTGGGAGTGTGAAATAGGCCGACGGGGAATACGTAGTCAAATGATCATTAAGATTTTCTGAACTAATTAGATGGGCTACCTCAAATTTGAAGTTGATATTTAAATCGGAAATCAACATATCACCTGCACATACAACTTCTATAAACATGACTATTTCCTTTCAACTTTTCACTTACAACAATAGTCTTAAACCAACAACAACAATCCAGTGCAATCCCACAAAATGAGGTACAATGTACGCAGACCTTATCTCCACCTTAGAGGTAAAAAGGTTATTTTTGGTAAAATAAATTGATACTTTTTTGAGTTTAGTTTGATTTAATTTGGTTCTAAACTTTTGAAAATAGATAATAATTGATTTGGTTTTGATAAAAAAAAAAAAAAAATCAAATCAAACCAATAAATTATATATATAATTTTTAAAGTGAATCGGGAATTTAAAATAGGGTGAGTCATTTGATTATGATTCTGCCACGTGTTCCTCCGTTAGAATAAAGGGCAAATTTGTACACAAGTATGATAAAATTGATACATTTAGACCGAAAGTATAATGAGGAGTATATTTAAATTATTTTTAATAATATAAACGTATATTTGACCCTTTCTGTATATTGAATTGTGCATTATTGGGCTTTGTAAAGAGCTAGTAAATCAAAAGGGAGAGGCCTCACGTACAGGAGAAATAGGCTCGCAAGGCAAAACGGGTCGATTTGTCCCCTTCGCGCGAGATTACATAAGGCCTAATCCAAATTTGATTTCGTCTAGCCTATCAGAAAAGTGTTAAAATACAAGTCTACGAGAATGTATACAGAATCATTTAAAAAAAGATATTTTGTAACAATCACTTTATTTTTATTTAATGATTTGATTTATTTATTGATTTAAATGACTAGATTAATGGCTCATTAAGTCTTTTTTCTAATGCCTAAGTTAATGGCTTCATTAACTTATTCTTCTCCTTTTGTTTTCTTGGTAATTCTGCTTGTGCAAACTTCAAAATTTCAGCGACTAGTGCAAGTGTTTGAAAATGCTTTGAAACTAGCTTAAAGAGTGATCGATTTAAATAATTTGTACCACAATCGAATCAAAATCGCTTTCAAGATAGTAACTTGCCACGATATGATATTTTTCCTCATAATTTTATTACTATTTTATTTCTATTCAGTACCAATATTACACTATTTTTCTAACCCCTTTATCACTTATCATGCTGTTATAAAAAAATAGGTTAGGAGAGAGACCAACTTGAACATTTGCCGATACCTGCAAAGTTTCATTTGCCTGTGAACTTCTACTGCTTTTTCAAGATTCTCATTTTTATAGCTACCACCTAGAGGCGGATCTATGTGGACCTCATTAGGTTTAATGTGCGTTTAACAATATTTTTCGATGAAGCAGTGTCGCTATTACGTGACACCGCTTTGAATAACATGTATCTCCCATGGTGATGCCCCGTCATCTTTAGATTTTGGGTTCGCCTCTACCACCATTTATACCCTTCCATCAATCTTACCTTAATGCCTCAATCACGGAAAACTCAATAAAATTGGTGGTGTAAAGTCGATTTTAAATTTATTTCACAATATATTATGTCAAGCAATACGACAATCAAAATAAATTACTCTAGTAACTATATCAATCACGGACAACTCAATAAAATTGGTGGCCTAAAGTCGATTTTAAACGTATTTCACAATATATTATGTCAAAGAAATACGACATTCAGAATAAATTATTCTAGAAACTGTATCAGTTGAAGAGAATCTCACTTGATCTTTTTTAGAATTCATTAGGTACAGGTTAAACCTCAACACCACATGTGGGGTTAAGTTAAAGCTTGATGTGCATATGTCTTTTAATTTATATATATATATATATATATTTTAAATCCTTATAGAGAGAGTTTGATTTATGATTTTAGATTTTAGGATAACAACCTCGAGGATTCCGTATATTTAAGCTTAGATTCCTGCTTATATAATATTATAAATATTTGATGTTTCTCATAATTTGAATAAATTGCGAAATAACAGATATTTCAAAAAATTAATTAAAACGTACTTAAGTTAATTCAATTGACCATCTTGACGGTGGAGTTGGTAGATTAAAAGTGCCAAACAAAGAAAATTCGCACTAATTAATCTCAACCATTCACGTAGAACTATCTCAATGAAATAATGATTGTTATAAAAGTCATAGTGTCATTCCATGCCTAATTATTCATAGTCCAAAAAATTTAGTAAAAGAGAAAAGAAGATGGAGCAACAAAAAAGAAGACTATTCAATGTGATGTGATAAAATAATCAAAAGTATAGTGGATTACTTTGAATTGACTTGATCGTTTGACTGGCTGCATTAATTAGATTAGTTTTTGAATTAAAATTTAGTCCAGTTAATATATTATTGGGTTATTCATTTCAACTTAATATATGGATTACTTATACATTATATAATATATTATCTTATACCAAAGAAACAAAGGGATAATTAATTCTGAGATAACCAATCCCTGGATAAGACTCCTAAATGACTAGATTAATCCTCAATCCCTTTTCCTAAATTTCTTTATACAAAAATTCAAAGGTATAAGCAATTCTTGCATTACTAATCCATGTATTACTAATCTCTGCATTACTTGTCTTCGTACCAACCGTCATCTAACAGGACTAAAATATAAAGAATTTATATATATATATAAATAATTTTAACCATATATAAATGATGTAATTTTTCGCCATAGGAAACCAGATGAACTCCCAATTCTACCTGGCTCTGCTCCCGACCGCTACTAAAAGTATTGTCAAAATTGAGGAGAAAACTAACGGACTGAATTGGTCCAAAAAATCGAGGAAAAGCCTATCAAGTCTGTCAGTTTTTACTTTTGTTTTTGTTTTAAAATTATTTTTAAAAAAGAAATCAGCGAACTAGACAGATTGACCATCATTTTTTTGCGCAAAAACATGTGAAATTAGAATTTTTTTTTTAAAAATGATGCAGTTCCTTGATCATTTAATATTTTTTAATGAAAACCGCAAGTCTGGATCAATTTTTGAAGTGCAAAATTGCAATAGAAGGGTATAAATAAAAAGGAAGAAAGAATTTCATCAAAGAGTATAGTTGAGTGGGTTCGATTTCAGGGAGCTACATATTTGTATATATTTCTAAAAAAACAATGGACAAACCGACCTTGTCCTTTGTTTTTTTTAAAATTATATATTAATTTTAAATTTTTTAAAATCGGCGGATTAGATCGACTATCCCTCGATATATACAGACGCTGTCCGTCGGTTCGTCATTTTAGGCAAGTCAAATTCTAAGGCTTATGAGTCTATCAGTTTGCCATCATTTTTTATCAAGACAAGTATTCTGTTCGTCAATATTAATCCTCATTTTCTCGATATCTTTTTATAGTGCCCCTAGCCATTACCATGTGGAAACATGAGTAAAAAATTCAATTTTTTTAGCCATACTTAATATTCATAGTCCAAAATTTTGAAAGAGGAAAGAAGAAGAAAGCAATGAAAGAGCGTGAAGTCTCAAGTTTAAATATCAGCAACAATAAAAATAATTAGTTACTTTTTATATCTATTCAAGTTTGAGTGTCACAATCCAAGTTACTGACATGCCCGCTTTGGATCTAGGCATGCACGGATTTATCTGTTGCACTATGTCATATCGAGTTCTAAAAGCATATGTACTATGTGAATTTATCATTATATCTTCATATGTCTAGCTTGATCTACCATTATTAGTTCACGACTTCACACAAAGTTTTTTGATACCTGTCTATCTAATCAAGCCAAAGTTATCCGTTAAACTTGTACTTACCTAAAATAAATAAGCTTGATCCACCATTATTAGTTCACCACTTCACATAGAGTTTTTTCAATATCTACCTATCTATTTAAGCCAAAATTACCGGTTAAAGTTTTGCTTACTTGAAATAAATAAGTTTGATCCACCATTATTAGTTTGCAATTTCACATAGAGTTTCTCGATACCTACCTATCTGTTCAAGTCAAAGTTACCCCTTAAACTCATGCTTACTTGAAATAAATAAGTTTGATCAACCATTATTAGTTCGCGACTTCACACAGAATTTCTGGATACCTATCTATCT
This sequence comes from Datura wrightii, assembly GCA_035772735.1. Lineage (NCBI taxonomy): Eukaryota > Viridiplantae > Streptophyta > Magnoliopsida > Solanales > Solanaceae > Datura > Datura wrightii. The sequence continues at coordinate 198,143,962 of JASDFA010000018.1, read as the reverse complement.
ATTCAAGCCAAAATTACCAGTTAAACTTGTGCGTACCTGAAATAAATAAGTTTGATCCACCATTATTAGTTCGCGACTTCACCGTAGAGTTTCTTGATACATACCTATCTATTCAAGTCAAAGTTACCCGTTAAACTCATGCTTACCTGAAATAAACAAGCTTGATCCGCCATTATTAGTTCGGGACTTCACACAGAGTTTCTTGATACCTATCTATCTATTCAAGCCAAAGTTACCTATTAAACTCCTGCTTACCTGAAATAAACAAGTTTGATCCACCATTATTAGTTCGCGACTTCACACAAAGTTTTCTGATACCTATCTATCTATTCAAGTCAAAGTTACCCATTAAACTCGTGCTTACCTGGAATAAACAAGCTTGATCCGCCATTATTAGTTCGTGACTTCACACAGAGTTTCTCGATACCTGCCTATTAATTCAAGTCAAAGTTACATATTAAACTCGTGCTTACCTGAAATAAACAAGCTTGATTCACCATTATTAGTTCGCGATTTCACACAATTCTTAATATCTACCTATTTATTCAAGCCAAAGCTACCAGTTAAACTTGTGCTTATCTGAAATAAACAAGCTTGATCCACCATTATTAGTTCGCGATTTCAACCAGAGTTTCTCGATACCTACCTATCTATTCAAGCCAAAGTTACCAGTTAAACTTGTGCTTATCTGAAATAAACAAACTTGATCCACCATTATTAGTTCGCGACTTCAACCAGAGTTTCTCGATACCTACCTATCTATTCAAGCCAAAGCTACCTGTTAAACTCGTGCTTATCTGAAATAAACAAGCTTGATCCACCATTATTAGTTTGCAATTTCAACCAGAGTTTCTCGATACCTACCTATCTATCAAGCCAAAGTTACCAGTTAAACTTGTGCTTATCTGAAATAAACAAGCTTGATCCACCATTATTAGTTCGCAACTTCAACCAGAGTTTCTCGATATCTACCTATCTATTCAAGCCAAAGCTACCTGTTAAACTTGTGCCTTCCTTAAATAAGCAAATTTGATTCACCATTATTAGTTCGTGATTTCACATAGAGTTTCTCAATACCTACCTATCTATTCAAGCCAAAGATACCAGTTAAACTTGTGCTTACCTGAAATAAACAATTTTGATCCACCATCATTAGTTTGGGACTTCACACAGAGTTTCTCGATATCTACCTATCTATTCAAGTCAAAGTTAGCCGTTAAACTCGTGCTTACTTGAAATAAACAAGTTTGATCCATCGTTATTAGTTCGCAACTTCACACGGAGTTTCTCGTACCTCCCTATCTATTCAAGTCAAAGTTACCCATTAAACTCGTGCTTACTTGAAATAAATAAGTTTGATCCACCGTTATTAGTTCGCAACTTCGCACAGAGTTTCTCAATACCTATCTATTTATTCAAGCCAAAGTTACCTGTAAAACTTGCGCTTACCTGATATAAACAAGTAATTGATCAAACAAGTAAGCCAAAGTTATTCGTTAAACTGTGCTTACCTGATATAAACAAGTAATTAATCTAACGAGCAAGTTATCCCGAACACCACATTAAAAAAAAAAGACTATTCAATGTTATAGTAGTGGAGTGCTTTGAATTGTGATCCTGATCGACAGTTACAAAGTGGAAATATAGCTTAGATAATTCAGTTTTTTCAGCCATCACCCTTAAGAGACGTTACTCATTAAGCAAAATCCATTTTTATCTTCTCATCTTTGTCCTTTTTATTGTAGTAGAAAAAAACTTCTGGTTCATTTTGTTTACTTTGGTTTTTCTCTTACAAAGAAAGAGAACAGATAGATAATCTGTGGAGCGCATTGATTTATACTGAAAAATCTTCAATCTCTCAATCTCATTTCTGTTTGAGCCCTTCAAACCCAGGTGAATTTTCTGTTAAACCCTTCAAATTCTTGTTTCATTAGTGTAATTTTTAATGGTTTATTTGTTAGGGGAAAGTTAGTCTGAAGAGAACCCAGAAGTTTTCTTGATCTAAAAGGGTTCCCTTTGTTTTTGCTTTTTTGGTAAATCTGGGTTTTCCTATTTAGTTGAAATTCGGGGATTTTGATTTCTGGAATTTTTCGTTTTTGGGTGATTTTCTGCAGAAGGGTTCAAATTTTTTTTATCTCAAGTATAGATGGAGATCGATAAAGCAATTAGAGAATGTGATGACAGAAGATTGAAGACAAAGTATGATAACGCCATTTACGTTATTAAAAGAGCACTGGCTTTGTATCCGTAAGTATATAAATCCACCTGCTTTGTTCTCTCTGTTCTTGTTACTACAGATTTTTGTCAGCGGCCTTAGTCATTTAACTGATTGTGATACTCATGAATATAGAATCTGAAAAGTTAATGTAGATTCATTTTATCAATGTGAATTATTTTGCTCCGGATGGGAGTATAGCATAGTAATTCAATTTCAAGTTCGCAGCATTGTGATGTTAGATCATATTATTTTTGTAGAACTTTATACTATGCTGGCTGGACAATAAAGACACAAAATTTCGCTTTTTGTTTTGGAGTTATTGCATTATTAATAAGGCGTCAGGCTGGCGTGTGCTCACCTCGACTGTTTTACTTGGTGCTTGCATCCTCCCTCCAAGATCGTAACTTTGGTCTCCCATGGTCAGATAGTCTTTTGTTCACCTTCATCAACTGCAAGTCCACACCCTTAGATTCATAAGCTTCCCTCTAATCCTTATTGTGTTGACTCAGCTGAAATTTCTCAAATATAGAAGAAAATTTGGATGAGTTATTATATTTGGATTCGGCAGAAACATGTGAAACTAACTCCACGATTTGAAAAGATTTAGAAGTGTGACATGTAAATAAAGAATAGTACTATTTAAGTTAATTGACTTTTGGAAAATGGTATATTTTGTCTCTTAGAGAGAGTGGTCCTTTTCCTTTTCCTTCAAAAGATAGGCTAGAACAGTGGGTTAAACAAAACAGGAAAGAGGGACTTGCGTCTTAGGAAGTGAGTTGATTTGAGAATTATCACTAATACTCTTCCTTTTTAAGGTGAAGTTGGCTAATCATTTCTCAGCTTACCGCTTTTTGATATTGCTTATGTCCCTCACTTAACAGTGTCCAAGAGGTCGCGTTGAGCTTTAACGGGGGGAAAGATTCTACTGTAAGTTCTTTATGCGTTTTTTGGTGTTGAAGGTCTAATAGTTTGTTTATCATAATACTTGACCAATACATTGATTCTTGTAATTCAGGTTTTGCTTCACCTGCTGAGGGCAGGCTGTTTTCTGCATCAAGCTGAAGAAAATAATTCAGGAGGAGATGCAGCTGACGGTGGAAAGACATTCCCAATACGAACAATATATTTTGAGAGCCCATCTGCTTTCCCTGAAATCAACTCATTTACTTACGAAGCTGCATCCATGTATGCAAGAAATGCTAGTTTACCTTGACCCCTTCCCCAACGAAATTTCATATAAAGAAGCTGGTATAATGGTGTCCCTGTAGATGATGTCATTTCATTTATTAACCATTTGACCTGATCACCCTTCTTTTGCAGTTATAACATACAAATGGATATTATTAGACTTGATTTTAAATCAGGTCTAGAGGCTCTGCTAAAGGCTAATCCAATCCGAGCTATTTTTCTTGGTGTCCGAATCGGAGATCCTACTGCAGTAAATATTTAGTTAACTATTCCAACTAGTCAATAACTTTCTAAATCTAGACCAGTATGTTCTGTGGCTGACCACTGCTTATGGAACCTACCTTGCAGGTTGGTCAAGAGCAATTCTCACCTAGCTCACCTGGGTGGCCACCTTTCATGAGGGTGAACCCAATCTTGGACTGGTCGTACAGGTTTGACTATGCCTGATACACTCTATACACATGCAAGAGAAGTTAGTAAAATTGATGGTTAATCAAGGTGTATTACAAATTAAGCGAGAACTACATCAAAACAGTTATTCTTAATTATTAGCATAGTGAACATAATAGTGACTAAAAAGTAGATAATCTTTAACTTCAGCATGTGCAAATAAAAGAGGAACTAAAAAGAAAATCTAGCGGTACTCAATCTTATTCTGTTAGACTTTAAAGCATAAAACCAACTAGGATTTAATTATCATCATACCTCGCCATTTTCATCCGAAAGAGACAACGACAAAAAGCTTTTGTAGATTAATGTTAATATACTGTTGATTGATATTCAAGTGAACTCTGTGATTTTTCATGGAAATATTGTTAGAAGTATTTGTAGCTCCAGAATTGGAGGATTTGAAGTGCAAATACTGGCTCTCAAGTCCATTGACAATCTGATTGAGATTAAAGCTTATTTTCTGACGGAGTATAAGAAAGCAATGGCTGTATATATAGAACAGGTTTTTAAACCAATTAATCCAAATGTTGGTTGACTCTAATTATAGGGGAACAATTATGTACTTAAGTGTTAAAGATACAACTTTTGAGGCATTGACGCACAAAAGAGCTGCTTTTCTGGTGAAATGCATGAAGAAAAGGACCCCAGAAAGACAGCAGGTCTAAGAGATTATGAAGGAAAAAAAGGAAGAGTTTGTTGATTATTAATGATGTTGCTCCTTACCTACAAAGGATAACCTTAATGTATTATCGGGGACTGGCTTTGGTCTTTGTTTGGTGTTATTTTGCAGTAAGGTGCTTAACAGATTCATAGGATGTTAATTGATTAAAACCCAACAATTGACAAGCATAAGACTATTTTGCTTATGGTTCCAATCGACCACTTATCATAATATCAGGGCCAACCCAATGTGAAGGCATCATAGAATGTTTTATTTTCCTTATTGGCGAATTGCAATTATAAAGAAGTGAAGGGCCAGCATAGGTCCTTGGTTGATATACTTGCTCTCCGTTTCTAAAATAGTTTCTTTCGATGAGGGAGAAGGTGGATGGTAGAAAGAGTTAGAGAATAGAGAGATTAGGCTGAAGCAAAAAAAAAAAAAAAAAGAAAAAAAAGAAAAGAAAGAAAAGAAAAGCACCTCTCCCCATTTGAATTTTGTATTTGCTTGTATTTTAAGTGATTTTTATATCGTACTGTACTCTGTTTGACACATATAAATGGGTGCGTTATGGATTCATGGATACATATTTTCTTTTTGTTGTTGAATTCTTATTTTCTGGTACAAGAACCTTTGATCTTGATAGTTTCTTAAATAGCTCCCATTTTTGGATAAGACTATTCCAGCAGTATTGCTCTGTTTCTGATGATCGTTCCGGCGTCAACATTCTATTTCGATGATCTTTCCAACAACATCACCTTGCTCTGGTGATCATTCTGGCAGCATCATCATTGTTTCGATGTCGTTCTGGTTGCACTGCATCTTTTCTACGACTATTCTTTTCTTGATATAGTAAATCCCATCTCCCAAACGTCTAACCTTCCTAGTTTGGGGTAGAGGGTCTTTTGCTCTAGGCTATCCCTTCTGTGTTTGAGTATCTTAGCAATTCTTTCATCCAGTATTTCTCCATTTTTCTGATCACTTCTCCAGTAATTTCTCTGGCAACAATCTGATGAGCAGAATGCAGAATGTTTGATAAGATTGTGAGCAGAAATTTTGGCAAGTTACCCTGTGTCTGTTTACTTTTCAGTTTTCAGTATTTCTAAAAAAAGCAACCTCAAGTAGGTTTCCTCACCTTGAGTTTGAGAGAGCATGTTAGAATATTAAGTTGTTGCGTAAGAATGTTAGAAGTGTTGAGTACATTAGTTAGATGTTGTCTCACATTTAAACAAAAATAGTATGTACTGTGGGTGACAGCTATAAATATGTGGTTCTCTTGTTTTCTCAGGGTACTGTAGAAGAAAGGGTGTGCTAGTGGTTATCTGTCATAATAGCTTCTTGATTGGAATTAGGAATTATGGCAGTGCAGAAGTGGGTAGGTGGACAAAGAAAAAGTGGGGTAGACTTAGCTGAGGAGGATCATGATGGATGCCAAGTCAGGTAGCCTTAGAAGCACTATAAAGATACTGTACAAGTGGACATAGCTTTTGGAATTGGTAGTTCTTGGGTTGACTTAAATTTTGATGTAAGGCCTCGAAAATCAAGAAGCACAAATCCTTATATTCATTACAAATTATGGCTTGAATTGAAACTACTCAAACAAATTATGGCTTGAATTCTCTTACATGCTTTGTTTGATGATTAACATTGCCTCAATTGTTGGTCATGACAAGTGCTGAATGTGTATTTTGCCATTGTATTTAATTGATTAAATATGTCAATGCAGATATACTATAGATTAGAGCTTGTCTTTTACTGATAAAATAGTTCTATTGAATGTTGTTTCACTATCATTTTGAAGCATTAAATGGGATTTTGTTTGCACTTCTGCCCTGGCACCAAGAAATAACAAAGAAAAGTTTAGCCTTGTGAACAACTCAGAAGGTTTGGAATCAAATATATTCCAGCTAAAGATAGAGATGGCCAAACTCTTAGTCTTTATCTCATTTCTTAACACACTATTAGTCATGTGGTTGACATTTTCTTTCAATAACTCACCCTTGTTGAATTGGCTGCATCACTTATTTCACCTTGTTCAGGGTTTTGTATTCCTTTTTAATGGGAAATGTTCATTTAGATTTTTTTTAAATTTGGTTTGCGATGCTTGTGTGTATTTTTAATGATCTTGATCATCCATTTTACTGTTTGTTTCTCCTTTTGGATGAATTAAAATAACTTACCTGCTAAGTTTGTTCTGACAGAGATGTATGGGCGTTTCTATTGGTATGCAAGGTTCGGTACTGCAGTCTTTATGATCAGGGGTAATTTTCAATTGTGTTACTTCAAAATTTATCACTTGGATTTATCGTCCTGCAATTGCACGAAAAAGATGACTTAATCTTTCCCATTAAGTTTTGGGATATATACTAGTATCCTTATATTGTTGCTGTGATTAGTGCTACACAATACTCATAAATTGTACTTTCTAACTCCAACTTCTGGAGGCACCCCTCATTGATTTGAGCATCTATTTGTTTTACTGCTCTTGTAGGTATACCTCAATTGGGAGCATTCACGATACTGTTCCTAATGCACTTTTGTGCATGAAGAACTCCGACAGTAGTGAAGAGAAGTTTAAACCTGCATATTTACTTGCTGATGGAAGATTGGAAAGAGCTGGAAGAGTAAAGAAGAACTCTTCTGCGGTTTGTGGGAAATTATCTTCTATTAGCAATGGACTGAAGATGGAGAATTTGAATTCCGGTAGCATGCTTACTGCCTCAATTATTGCCGTTGGGGATGAAATTTTGTAAGTTATTGTTGCTTGACATTTGTATTTGATGATCCTTGTATCATGTTGACATGCTCTTCTAAGTGGCTTTTTCTAGTTATATGTAACTTTTGTTGGATTTATGCTATATATTTATCCCTTATATTGTCTTCTAGTGTGTGTTCTTTTAAATTTTCAATTGATCTGTCATGAATACATATTATTTGCTGGTTCTTTGTGATCACATATTGTTGAACTTGAGAGGAATTATTATAAGAAGTAAATTGTTGAACCTTAATGTACTTTAGTTATTCTTGAAACACACTGAATCTCTTGGGGAGCTAGATTTCCTGCAAGCAATTCAAATTTCTGCAAGCACATAGTTCTCCCTAGCCCAATCTGAGCTGATCTTTGAACAAGTTAACCTCTACCACAGAGAAAATTTCCCCCTCTAAATTAAACTACTCATCCCCGGTCTATAATCCAGAAGGAACATGACGATCTTGTTGTGAAGTGTAAAGGACACTGGCATCTCATATTACAAAATTTCATTTTGAATTTTTTTATTCTTTATCTGGTTAAACGGATATGATTTTCCTATAGGCATTTAGTCAAGACAGTGACTTGAGGGGCAGAGCTTGATCTTGGTTTCTAGTTGATGTGTTTTATTATCAGTTTTGACATACTTTTGTGGTAAGCGGATGGGCATATGGAGACACTGTCAAATTTTTGTGCATCTGTCAAAGCTGACGTTTTCTTTGATTGGTAAACTATGTCAATAGGAAAAGTTTACTATGCGGTTAAGTGTAATGCAAAATATAGTATTTCTTTTCAGTTTTCTCTATGTTAAACTCAGTCATTTGGAGAGAGAGCTAATAAGCTTGGAGTCAAGTGAATATATATTCATTCTGAACCTAAAATCTAATATTTGTTGCTCTATGCATTTTCTTGCTTATCATATATCTTTCTCTTGGTTCCATAGCTCAGGTTTGGCACTGTAGAGGACAAGTTGGGTTCTATGTTGTGTAAAAGGCTCCATTCTATTGGTTGGGCAGTATCACGAGTTACTGTCACTCGAAACGATGTAAGTAATATGTATTTGGAAGTTTTTACAATGTCTTCTTGAACTGTGCAAACAGTTAAAAGAAAAGAGTCCAAAGCTAGAAATAAAAATCTCCAATTCTCTCTAATAGGCCACAATGGAGAAATCGATAGTCTAATTAAAATATCTCCTTATTAATTGGAAAAAGTTCATTGGACTATCCCAAAATCAAATGTTAGCCAGAACATTCCATTGTAATTGCTTTCCTGAAGCGGCATCTTTTTCCTTTATTTCCCACCTTGATAGTTCAATGTTTGAGGAAAGTTAAACCTTTCTAATTTGAATTTTATTTTAGTCCCCATTTGTAATCTCATCCTCTCAATTTCAGATAGATTCTGTAGCCGAGGAAGTAGAGAGACGGAAGTCCACAGATGATATGGTAAGCATTTGTCAATATAGGATTATATTGTGGACCAGTCTGCAAATAGTTATGTCTGTACTCGGTGAGAAAATATTGCCAGATTCTTTAAGCCTAAGGTTTTCAATTTTTTGTCCTCCTACAGGTGTTTATATTTGGTGGGATCGGTCCATTGCATTCAGATGTTACTGTAGCAGGAGTTGCAAAAGCTTTTGGTGTTCGCATGGTACATGATATTGATTTACTCAGTCCTTTGCGTGCTTTTGATTCCATGACTTAGCCTGAGCAATAGCTTCTGAATGATTCAGCTCTGTAGAATGGAAATGATTCCCATGTCTGTCTGACATGACATATGTCAGAAACTTGATGGGCCATGTGTGTGATACACTGTTGTCCTCGGCGGTATTTCAAAAAAAAATTCCCTCATAAACATTTGTTGTGTGTCAGAGAGAGGACATGCTTGAAGGTGAAGTTCAATGGAGGAACAGGTCTTATAAGATTAGAAGAAAATAATAAGAGGATGATGATTAAACATTTAATCTTAGATTACCATGGCAAAGTCACCTAGATATTTTGTTGGTAAATATATTTGATGCATAGATGTCTATGATTATGTTTTTTATAGCTGTGTATATGGTTTTCTTATTGTAGTTTTAATTATGTAAACACAACTATAATCTGTTAAATACTCTGAATATTTCACAACTGTTTTAAAATTTTTAATCCTTGTGTCGTTCTGCATGTTTAACAGATACAACAGTTTGGTCAGATTCTGATATTTATGAAGTACTTTTCAGAATGTTATTTGTTATTCCACTTTCACTGATGTTTCAGTGTCAAATCTTTCTTTTACAGGCTCCTGATGAAGAATTTGAAGAACATCTGAGGCACCTCATAGGAGAAAAATGCTCTGGTGACAAGAACGAGGTTAGAGCTTTTCTGTAAAGTAATACTGTAGATAAGAATGACATAGCATCGTCGTACCTGTGCTAATAGAGTGAGTTTGATGCTTCAGTCTTACCTGGTGATGCACTGGTATTAAGAAATTTCTCCTTACATTCTGTTAGGGGAGTTGATTGAAAGGTAAAGGGTATAATACCTTGTGATCTGCCTGAACTTGGCTCAGTTTATTCAATGCACATCCAAACTTTGTGAATCCAAATAACCCCGCTGGACTTGACAATTTGACACCTTCAGCTTTGACCCCCTGGGTGATCTCACCCGATGAATGAAAGGGACACACCTGCCACGTGTTTTTTTTTTGTCCACATGGCTTTTTAAAAAAAATAAAACAATTTTTTTACCTTTTTAAATCCATCAACTTTTTAGACCATCTCCTCTTTGCCAAATTGGTAAAGAACTTGTCTGGAACTTCATTATTTTGGCTGAAACCATTTTTAATTAGGCCAAAGATGCTGAAATTCCAGCCGTGCTTTTTCACGGATTTAGCCCAAAAAAGAACTACACAATTGGAACAAATAGCCGTTGCATCTAAGGAAGAAATAAAAAGAAATACACTGTTGGAACTTCATTATTTTGGCTAAAACGTTTCTTATTTGGCCCGAAGAAGTACACAGTTGAAACAAATAATCATTACATCTAAAGAAGAACTAAAAAAGAAATACACTGTTAGAATTCCCTTATTTTGGCTAAAACTTTCACTGTTCGACTATAAATAATGGAATTTCAGCCAATTTTTTTTTGCAGATTTTGCATCAAGTCACAATTGAAACAAATAGGCACTAACGAAGAAATAAAAAATAATACACAGCTGGGGTAAATACTGCAATGTATATTTAACAAGAAGAATTCACAATTGGGACAAATAAACTATCGTATATGATCATGTGGCAAGTAATGCTTGGAAAATACCCTACCTGGAAGCTTATTTTTCGCTTTTTCGTTACTCCCACGTGCCTAAAAGAGGTTTAGCGAGACTCTTTTCCACGTCAACTGCTGTTTTTTTTTCTCTTGGGAGGGGGGTTGAAGTTATCAAATTGCCAAGTCCAGGGATAATCAAGACTATTGATAGTTTAGGTGTGCACTGAATAAATGGAGGCAAGTTTAGGGGATCCCAGTATTAATGAAAGAGCTCTGTGATAGGGTGGTGAATCCAGTTTGCATGACCAGAATTTTATTTTCTTCTTGGCACTTGTAATTGCATTTCTGTATCTTGATTGGTAAATTAGCTGAATAATGTTAAGGCTTTTCAGTATAGTTCTCATACACGATATATTAGACATCTAAAGCACCTAATTGGAGAAAGAAAAGTTGGGAGTTATCACTTTTCTGAGTATTACAGGATGAGTCCGTCTTTTCAGATGCATTTCATGCCTTTAATGAGATGATAACATGCACCTGCTAAATCCTGACTCCAAAAGTTTGAAGTCCTGATACTTTTCTCCAAGGCTCTTTTGGAACTCTTGTCATTCCAGAGATTGTGTTAATAATTGTAGTTTGAAAGTATGCACCATCTTGTGGCCCGGCTCTGTTAAGATACCAATGAAATAAGTGCAAGGAAGATAAATACTTATTTATAAATTTCTTGTCATTGGATGCATGATTATATTTGTGAACAATTTTAGCTACATTACCAGAGTACCAGTCATTGTTTAACTGTTGTTTCTTTTCCTATTCCAGATGGCACTGTTGCCTGAGGGTATTACAGAATTGTTGCATCATGAACAGCTGCCTGTGCCTTTGGTATGTTGGCCATTATCTGAAATATAATGGTTATTTTTCAAGTTTTTTCTTGCTTCATCACAAAAATGTTCTCTCTATGATGCTTTATTTATCTCAGAAAATTGTTATGCTATCCAACTTATGCAGTGAATACACTCTAATTTATACTTATTGGAAAATATCCAACAAAAAGGACCAAACCAGCTGAATGTGTTAAAGATGAATTTTTCTTCTATAAAAAGGAGAGTAGTGTTACAGCAGAACCATCCAATTGTGTAGACATGGCTGAATCATTTTATTGGTGAAATTGTCAAGGTCTTGTTTTGACAAGTCGAATTATCTATTAGATGCTTGTTGCAGCTAGTATACTTTTTCCCTCATAACAAAAGAGCTATGTTTGAAGTGAAGGAACCAGCCACACATATAAAATGCATATTTCTCATATTTGAGTTTTATAGTTTGCTTGGTATATTTCTTTTCTTCGTTAATCATCTCTTGTCTTGATAAAAGTACTCTTACATCCAGCCAACGATGTTTTTAAATCTCGACACTATTACATCCGACTAGGCACAGAGATATAATTCTTCAGCTTTCCTCTTTTTCCTTTTTCTTTTTGTTTTTCTGTTCGCAGGAGGGGGCTTAAGACTTGTTTGGTTTTATGCACAAACGTATTTTTTACTTGTGTCAGTTCTGTCATTATCTAAAATATAAATCTTCTACTTCATCCAAAATATAAATCTTCTAAAGATTCTTCCTCTTGTTGGCAAGGTTTGGCCAGCACGTTTTTATATCTGACTCTATACATCTGAATGGGCATACACCTATAATTCTACTTTCCTTTCTTTTTCTCTGTTGGGAGGAGAGGACTTGAGACTTGTTTGGTTTGCCTAGAAAGTTTATATTTGCTTGTCCATTGAAATCATTATCTAAAATATAAATCTCCTAAAATTCTTTCTTTTGTCACCAAGGGTTTCTATAGTGATGGTTAATTTCTAATGAGGAAAAACATCTATTTCACAAGAATTTCTATGTAATAATCCCTGGACCATTGTCAATTGAATTCGGAAAAAGGTATGCCATGACACTTGCTTTAGGAAAATCCACATTGGAATGAGATGCTATTTGGGTTCCTAGAGTATCGAGAAAGGTGTGTTTTTTGCGTGGTTAGCGGCAAGGGGTGTGATCTTGTTAAGCGGAAAATTTGAGAAAGTGGAGGATCATTGGTGTCAGTTGGTGTTTTTATGTGCAAAAACACGGGCGAAGATGTAGACCATCTACTATTGCTTTGTAAAGTGGCAAATCGGTTATGGCGAGTGGTGTTTAATTTGTTTGGAAAGCAATGGGTGATGCTGGGCACAGTGAAGAAGGAATTGCAAAGTTGGACTCACTGAGGGTGAAGAGAAGTCCAAGGGCATGGAGAGTGGTCCCTTTAGCAATTATGTGGGTAATTTGGAAAGAGAGAAATAGGAGGGCATTTGAAGTGGTGACTAAGTTTTTGTATAATTGCAAAGTAGTCTATTGTGTCTAGTTTCTTTTTGGTGTACTTATGAGGTCCGCATTGATATAGAGGATTGGATCTCTTTGGTGGAGAACCATATTGTGGTGTAGGTTCTCTTCTTTTTGGTATACTGCTTGTATACGGGTTTCCCCAATTAATATACTTCACCTTAATACCCCCCCCCCCCCCACACACACACACACAAAAAAAAAAAAAAAAAAAAAAAGGCCAATTCAGGATTAAACTGTCGAGGCACCTTTTAGGTTAAAGGTCAAAGGGTTAAAATCTGAAGACCCAAATGTCTTAAGGGGCTCAGAGGGATCGGACCAAAGCAGACAATACCTTGACATATGGGCATAGATTGTGATAGTTGGTATCAGAGTTGATACCTCCCCTAGTACGGTAGTTTGCAAACCTAAGCAAGGACGTTGAACCCTTAAGGAGGGGATGAGTACCATAGACTATTGGTAGTTGAACTCGAAACAGGGTATGGCATGACACTTGCCTTAGGCAATTCGCACATTGGAAAGGGAGGTGAAAATTTGGGGCCATATATGGGCGAGTTCAGGATTCAACTGTCGAGGCACCTCTCTAGTTAAAGCCCACCCAAAGGGGCAAAACCATAAGGTCCTAATGCTTTGAGGTGGCCTAGAAGAGTCGTGTCAAAGAGAACAATACCTTGGTAATTGGGCCTGGGCTGTGACATTCTATTTTAGCATGTTGTGTTTATATTTTTCTGTTTGGATTAAAAAAATATAACGGTTTGGTAACTGTACAATAAGTTGTCAAACTTTTTTTTAGATGTTTTCTTTCAAATCCTTCACTCTGTATATGTTGAGTATATCCTGAAGTCTATTACTTCAACTAATGAGCTCTAGAATTTATTTAATTTCTCTTGAAGAAAGGATTTTTATCACTACTTTGTCAATTAAATTTTTCTACGCTTATTATTCTTTGGCATTTTTGTGCATAAACGTTTTAATTCTAGGTCATGGAATAATAGATAGAGATGTTGTAACACATAAAATAAATAGGATTAGTACCAGGTAAAGTGAAAGGCAAGTTCTATAAAACCAATGTCACATGAGAATGAGCTTTGGGCCTAAAAGGTCCAATACAACAACCCCAAAATGAATGTCACAGATATTCAGTTTTAAGATGGATTGTGACAACCCAGAATTAGACAAGATGAGATCATATCACATCATGAGAAGGTTCAAGTAGCACACAAAGAATAAAAATGATAGAAGATCATCTGAGATGGTTTGTCCATGTCATATGCAGATCTTAAATGTACCCATCAGTTCATGTGTCAATATGATGATTGCATTTATTAACAGGAATGAGTATTTGAATGAAAAAAGGCTCAAATAGAGCCAAATAGATATGGATGATTCATATAGATGAAGGCTCAAATAGAGTAGAATGGATGTGGATGATTTGTATGAACTATTTTGGAATTGAGGCATAGTGTTGTTATTGTTGCAACTTTCCATTCTAGATATTTCCAGTATTGCTACTTAATTGTAATTTTCCTTGCCCTAAGCCACTTATTTTCCTTTGAAGTTGTTAGAAAATAGATGGATTTTATTTAAGAAAAAAAAAATAGGAGACCCTAATGATTTAAGAAGTGAAGAAATTTGATCACTGATTGTGACAGGTAAATGAATGTTCTTACGTAGCACTAATAGTTTTGTTGGCTTATTCAAAGTTATCAATGTGGTTAATAAATATGAAAAAGCTGATCGCTGATAGTGATCCTACCTTGTCTTTGCCTCGATTTCCTCCCCCTTTGTTATTTTCCCTCTTCAGTCTTTTAATTTCATGTGGCTCTTTTTTGTCTTGTCATAGTCCTGCTGATGCTTCTTTACCTATTTGTTTAAGATACTTATGAAATAGAAAGTTTTTGACCATGTCCATTACCTTTGTAGATCAAGTGCCATAATGTGATTATTCTCACTGCAACAAATGCTGTAGAGCTGGATCAGCAATGGGATTGTTTGATTGAATTGGCAAAATCTAATGGCATACTGGAACTGATGGATCCATTTGTATCAAAATGCTTTACAACAACTCTTTCTGATGTGAGTTTTCGGGAACCCTTTCTTAAGATTCTCTTTTTGCTTCTTTTTAACTTTCCTTGTTGACGTGTGATATTTTGTACTACAAGAGTCATTTCCTTTGATACCATTAGTATTCTTGAATCCTTTTTCAGCATGCGCTAACAAGTGCCTTTCCAAGTGTTGTTTCTTCCACAGTATTCTTGTTAGGAAAAGATGCATGCTTGATGGCATCACAGAGTGATCCAGAAGAGTGTTGGCCCTTCTTATGGGGACTCTTCTTGGTGGTTTGGAAAATGACGGTCTTTAATGTTTCCTGAGAAGCTGATAATTATTCCTGACGAATTTTAGATTTATCTCTGAGGTCCTAGTTCTGAAAAGCGAATTTAATTTTTCATGTCAGCTAGTCTTCATGAAGAATGTACAAATTTCTAATTACCCATATCTTTTATAAAGTAATATATTTTATAATTTTTTGGGCAAAAAACATGCCCATATACGAGCAGTATAGCAAAAATAAAAAATCTACAAGAGAGATGATTTTCTACGAATGACATTGAATCTTCTATGCATAAAGGAACCTTATGGTGCACCAAAAAGAAATTAGAGATAAAACTACTTAACTACTGTTACCATTTTCAAGAAAAAGACTTACTCCTCAACCAAACAAAATTCATCTCTACGCCTCAAAAGCTCTCCTATTTCTTCAAACATTCCTTTCTCGGTACCTTCAGATCCAAATCGAGCTATGCGGAAAGGCGACTTCCTCCCCACCCTCACCTCCATACATCGTGGCTATCTTTTGTTGTACTTTGTTTGTGGAGTAAATTAATGAGACTTTGGAACACTAGCACCTCCCAATTCTTAAAGTTCCTTCTGAATCTCAAATCCCAAAACACTTCTCTATCTTGTAAACAAGACAACATACCTAGATGTAAACAAGAAGTGAAGAAAAATATTAGTTATTGATGAGTCATGTAAATAATCTTCAGTTCCTCACAGAGCTGTATTCATTTAATATTATCATGCTAAATGAACTGAAGGAATTGGAAGTGACTTCTCACATTAGAAAAAGGCACCACATTGCAGTGAACTTCAGATCCTTCTCCACATGTTTCTTATGTGTGCCTACAAGGATAACCTTTTTACCTCTCACATGAACCTGGATAATATCCTCTGATGTAAGACATTTCAAAAGGTAGATGTTGGAGATCTCATAAAAACTCTTGACTACCAGGGCAGGACAAGAGCTGCAGAAATAATGAGAAAAGTTGTCGAGCTGCAAAATTGTTAGTGTCCAGGAGCTGGATGATCTAA
Source organism: Datura wrightii (assembly GCA_035772735.1). Classification (NCBI taxonomy): domain Eukaryota; kingdom Viridiplantae; phylum Streptophyta; class Magnoliopsida; order Solanales; family Solanaceae; genus Datura; species Datura wrightii. Next base: position 198,127,721 of record JASDFA010000018.1, on the reverse strand, counting down.
TGATATCATTTATATAAGAGAATGTTTTGTGTTGGGCACCAATCTGATTCCATCTGTCACATGTACATATGTAGAACTCATATTAATATCTTCATGATGGATTGCTCACAAGTCAACCAATTGTATCATGTATGTAAAGCATTTAGAGGTTGGTAACTGAACACAGCAGCTTTCCCAGAAAGATTAATCCTACTTGAAAGTTTTATGCATTTGTAAAGGCATAGAGAATAATATTTGATCATGGAAAGCACTTGAGATCTTTGCTCATTGTATGACAGAAACCTGGATACAGACATTTGAGATTGGGGGTGGGGTGGGGGGTGCGTGTATGCTATAAACAGAAAATGCATATTCCTGCATAACTTTCATTTTATCCATGTGCTGCTAACATTCTACACAAATAAATAGATGTTATGGAACCTGCTCCATACTTTAGTTATCATGCAATCATCATTACAGATACCTGTGGTAACAATCTAACTATTCGCGCATCAATATAATTTCTAGTATTACTTCCTGGATAACCTTCTAGCATAGTTGGGTACAGTTAATTTGTTCTGTTGTTTTCTTTTCTTCATTTTGAGTGGGTCATTGTGATCAATCACTTTATTGTGTTTTTATTTTCTGTTCCTCACTTCTTTTAGTTTTAAGTTTCAGTTATAACATGATGCCATTATAAATGGTTATTTACTCTTTCGTATTTTGTCCTATTGCATAATCACTCTGTATTGCAGGTCGAAGTTTCTCAACCTCTTTCAAAGCTTTGTGCTCGTTTTCCTGATCTTTACATTGGTAAATTGGTTGTTTTCCCTGCTGTGCTCATCCAACTTTTTCTCTCCTGCCTGTTATAACAACTTTACCTGTTTTCCTTGGATATGAAGGATGCTATCGCGAATCAAGAGAAAGCTCTCTTATAATTACATTTGAAGGGAAGGTAATAACCTCTTGCTGAAGATGTCACATGGTTATGAAGCATTTTCTTTCAATCGAGTTGAATTGATTTGTTGTGTTGCTGTAGGATCTATCAAGAATAGAAGCTGCTTCTCAGTCATTGTTCGAAAATTTTCACCCTGGTGCATTCTCCAAAATTGAGTGACTCATCCTAGCTGCCTGGTTGTTGCTCTTGACTTGCAAATCCAAGTTATATGACCTAAAATGGCCTCTAAAGTTTGGACTTACAAATGCCAAAAAGGAGATTAAAGGCTTAAAGCCGTTGCGGGGACAATGAAGGAGAAGGATAAACTCACCAGAACAAAAAAAAAAAAGATCAAGAAAACTATGGGCTTAAAGAGGAAAGAGAATGGAGTATCTTCAATTTCAGCTCAACTGCAACTCTGATTACAAATATTTACTATTTTCATACAGTTTAAGACAATAATTACTTGAAGCTTTTTGTGAAACTCTGGGATCAAAGAGCCTTTCTGCTACACAGTATCTTCTTATATTCTGTACTAGTAATTTATCATCTGCAATTTTCTTGGTTACATTATGTTACTATCTGTCACTTTCATAACTCCTTGAGAAGCACCCTATTGGTGTTATAATGTCTTCTTATATTTTATACTCTGCTCAAATCGGTTGGCTGGCTCGGTTGAATCATCTCATGTCTCATTGAAAGAAGAGTATTACAGTGAAATACTAAGTTTTCTCTGTGTTTACTCCATCCTCTCCAGACTCCGCTTTGTGGGACTACGCTAGGTATGTTGTTGTTGTTGAGTGCATTACTCCAGAGTATCAAAGTCGTTTCTTAGTGCATGCATCGTAATTGGCAAATTGCTTCATTAAGAATGATTGCCTACTATGAATTGGTGCATTTCACCTTTCATCTCAACCAAACTGAAGCCTGGTGTTTTGTGTAAACCTGAAGTTTTCATCTTCTTCCTTACTTTTTCAGCATCAAGCCATCTGTTTTGTGCAGCATACATGTTGGAGAGAAGAATGTAACGCCCCGCGTGATACGGGTCCATTTGAGTCACAATCTTGGCTATCTTTTCACCCATTTGAACCTCACCATGCATTCTACAAGCCCCCAATAGGGCACCCCAGATACCAGCATCAGCCTCTTCTGGCATATCTTGAATAAACATCTCTGCTTCTTTAAGCAAACCGGCACGGCCAAGAAGATCCACCATACCACCATAGTGCTCAGATCTTGGTGCAATGCCATGTACTTTACTCATAGCATTGAACAGCCATTTGCCCTCTTTAACTAAACCTGCATAGCTGCAGGCACATAAAACACCTAAAAATGTTATCTCATTAGGCTTTATTCCCACATTACACATTTGATGGAACAACATAAGAGCTTCATTTGCAAGACCATTCATTGCTAGTCCTACAATCATGTTTGTCCAAGACAACACTGTTTTTCTTGGTATCATGTGAAATACTGTAAGAGCTTTCTCAGGATCACCACACTTGCTATACATATCCAACAAGGCTACCTCAACTTCTTCCTCCTTTATGTTCTGTTTCTCCATGAAAGAGTGAATGGCTTCACCGATATGCAGTACACCTGCATATCCACACACTGAGAACAACCCGACTAAGGTTATCCGGTCTGGTTTCAATCCAAACCCAAGCATTTCTCTTAGCAGCTCTAAGGACTTCATGTACTTCTTGGTCTGAGTATAGCCAACAATCATAGTGTTCCATGAGACCAAATCTCTATCTGGCATTCCCTGAAAGATCGTCTCTGCTGAACTCATGTCACCTGCCTCGGAATAACCATTAAGCATGACATTCCAAGCAGTAGTATCCTTAGGCATCTGATTGAAAACAACACTAGCTCTTTCTAGTTCACCCTTTTGTATAAAACCATCAAGAAGTGAAGTCCATGAGAATACTGTCTTCATCTGCAACGCGACGAACAATTTCTCAGCTGACTCCATATCTCCAAACTTAGCATACATATCAATCAACCCATTTCCAAGATTTTCACTCATGTGTATTCCTCTCTTTATTACATACAAATGAATCAACTTCCCTAAATCAAAATCCCCCATTTTCAAGCAAGATGAGACAAGTCCAAGAAGTGTAACCGAGTTAGGCTCAACCCCGTATCGACACATGTGATTAACAGCAGCCAGAACCTCATCAAAGCAACCATTTTTACCAAGATCATCAATGATCACATTCCAAGAAACTACATCTGGTTCAGGCATTTCATCAAACAGAGTCATGATCTCACTGGAGAACAACCCAAAACTTGCATACATATGTAAAAGTGAATTTGCTACATGAAGGTCCAAAACATACCCAATTTTAATTACAGAACAATGCAATGCTTCACCAAGAAAGTAATCTTCAGTCATACACAAAGCTTTAATCACAAAAGGGAAAGTATAATGATTAGGAACAAAACCATATTGCAACATTTTGACATAAAAACTCATTGCTTTACTTGGATTAAAGCTAGAAGCATAACCTCTAATCATAGTATTGAACATAAAAGTATTGGGTGAATGAATTTGGTCAAAAACCAAGTGGGCATATGCCAAATTTCCAGCAGGAGAGAGTGCAGTAAAAGAAAGAATGGCACTGAGGAAAAGGGTGTCATTGGACAGGCCATTTGTGATGAAATGGGCGTGAAATTTCATGAGCTGTTTCATATTTACACAGTTTTGTATAAGAAAGAGGTGTGGATGAGTAGCTAGTTTCAGAAGCTTTGTAATGGTGGTTGAACACATGGCGAGGCCGGGGCTAGAGGACACAAGGGGTTCATCTGAATGCCTTAGCCGGAAAAATTATACTTGTGTAAATATAAGATCAAATATTTGTTAGGTATATATGATATATGTTGAATTATGGCTTTTCGGAAATAGCCTTTCAACCGCCACGAGGTACGTTAAGATCTCTGTATACTTTATTCTTTGGATTTTATTTATGAAATTTTATTGGGCACGTTGTTGTTGTATGAGTATATAATAGATGTGAATTCCCGCCTTTTCATGTGCTTATTTCTTTTTATATTTGTGTGTGTAATTTTGATTACGCCACTGTGATATTGTGTCTATTAGCCATTTGTCAAGAGAGGGAAAAAAAGATCCACCGCATGAACATAATATTACATTGAGTTAGGAATATAACTTCCGAAGGATCGACCACTATTTAAATATAGTAAAACGAAGAACTATTGTTCGGTGGAGCATGCTGGACAAAATGAGATATAATTTGATTAGGCATGAAAGTTTTGATCTAAAATAAGTGAAGTAGTCTCCATTTTCTCAATCGAGCATATCTCTAAGATAGTGTCCATATTGTTATATTTTCTGTGGGGTGAAACTTATCCGATAAGAAATTTCGCTACATTAAAATCATGTAATTGCAATTGCTCTTCACCGAGGCTTCAATTGTCGGGTTCCCTATCATCATGTCACCAACTTCTTTAATCTTTCGATCTCATGCAAGTGTCACTACTCTAAGGCTGGGGTTAAATATATATTATGTTTAGTTGAGACTTATTCGAGGCTAAATCTATAATCTTTCAATCAAACGGAATATAATTTTAATCTCAATCTTAATACTACAATACCTCCCCTTATTTCACATACCAAACAACCCTTTTAGGAGTCATTTGAAAAATCAATAATCTCCAAATAAATTATTTCGAAATTATTATCTCACCTTCGATATGAAATAAAAATAGCAACATAATTCTGAGATAACTAATTTAAAATAAATTATTCCAAAATTTTATATGAATATCCGTCGTGCCAAACCAGCACTTAGTCTTTCCTACTCCAGTCAAGCAGCTTATCTTCCTTCATTTTTGAAGTTTTGAGTTTGTGAAGCTCCCAGCGTTTTCAGTGAATACCACTCTATTCATTTTTCTTCTTTTTCCAGAAATCTATATCAATATTTGATTCTATTTTTTTATAGAGATTATTGGTTTGCAGTCTTCATTCTGTTTTCTAAAATTCTCTTTTCTTTATATGATTTTGTATATTTATTTATGCATATCTGGTTTTATTTTCCCTATTTCCTCAAGTTTTCTTGGTGGATTTTGTACATGTATGTGATTATTTGTTGTTATAACTCTTCTATGGAAGCAAACTGAATTGCCATTAGGAACAATAGAGGAACATAATTGATGCATCTAAAGTGTTCGACGATATGTCTGAAACAACTGAACAATTTTATTTTTGCTTATTTCGTTCTTTTTTTTTTCTACAGGTGTAGTATAACATTAAATATCTATCGTTCAGTAACCCTAGATGTACATTACTTCAATTAGAAAGAATTATTGAACAATTTTTTGGTCCTTTTTGTAGAAATATTTGTTTGAAATGTATTCAATTTGCTTCCAAGTATATGGCTTTTTGCAGCATTGCTATTGTTTCTTTCTGTAATAAGACAGAGTAATGGATTATATGATAATTCAGGAAAAAAAGAAGAAGTGAAAATGAGTGAAGAAGGTGAGAATGCAGAGAGAGCAAAACTTCCGGTGAATGAGCATGGGAACTTGGTGACAGCCTCTGATGACGAAAATCTCAAGGATATTTTTCACAGTATCAGAATAACTAAAACTCCGGTTAGCTAATTTTTCTCTATAAAGATTCTATTTTTGTTGTTGATAGAAACAAGCTTTTCTACTCATAGATAACGATGAATTGAAGCTTTTTGCTAACTCTGTTTTGCAGGCTGTAATCAATTATGGAGCTTCTTGGTAAGTCAGTTGTTCACTATAATCTTTTATATTTGATCTTTTTCTTGTCTGTGTTCTTGGATTTCGTTATAAATATTGTTCATCTGAACCTGTACTTTTGGCGTAGAACATAATTTTGTGAGTAAAAATCAACTACAATAGCAACAAATAGTAGATATGAACCCATAACTTTAAATATATTAGGAGTCCAATACTAAGAACCTTAAAACTTGAAGCCATCAAGCTTAAATCCTAGATCCGCTGGTGATTTTTCGCATATTTCTAGCCTAATCTTGTAATTTTTCTTTGGGTGGAAGTGCTTGGGCTTTTGCTTCTGTGTTCTTTCCCTAATTTTCTTTCATATTACACACTAGCATAAAGATTGAATTAAAAGATTCTTTCTGTTATACCAGGTATTTCATCTTCTTTTTTTTTTTTACCGAGTTTGCTATAGAGTTAAATGATACCAATCTGAATGAAGTGTGAGTTGAAGAACTAGGAAGATGAATGCACATGGATTTAGGAACGGCCTGCATTATTCCTGTAGCTGTATTGGTGTGCAAGTTAAAGTTTTTCTGAAAAACAAATATCTTTGGCCAGTTTCATCAAACTAGTGCTAGTTGATGAAAGTTACTTCGGGAATGGCTAGAGGAACAAATTAGTCGATCTATTTCCATATTGCTCATGATATATATGTAAACTCGAACATCCATTTCAAGTGCTTATCCCAATTAGGTTCTGAATTTTCTGTGCTTGATATATATACATTTCTTTCTAGCATCTTTGGCATTTTGCCTTGGCTTCTTCACTTCCGTTGTTTCTTTTTGCGGACTGCTTTGTAATGTTTTTATTTGAGCCAAGAGTCCATTGTAAACAACCTTTCTACCTTGTAGAGGCAAGGTCTGTGTACACACTACCCTCCCCAGTCACCACTTGTGGGATTACTGTGAGTATGTTGTTGTTTCTAGCATCTTTTGTGATTTTCAACTGGAATATGAATGAATCTAGTAGGAAGATTCAACATTGGAATACTGGATGAATACTGAAATCAAAAAGAGATATCAGGGAAAGTTGGAAGTCGTAGCTTAGCTGTGCATAAATCTGTTTAGCTAGCAAAACCAGAGCAATGATATTTTTGCAGAATGTAGAGTTATGGGTCTGAAAGAGAACTTTAAGGTGTACCACTTTGGCTTTCCAATCTATCCTTGAGCTGGAACTCCTCAAGGATCTCGAATGAGTGTGATAGATTTCACATAATTTGCTAACCTCTCATATATGAATTTAAAGACTAATTTGGCTGCAGTTAAAGTGTAATGTTCTTCAATGTTGTTAGGAGCTTGAGGTTGCAGAGCTAATATAAATGTTTTTTTAAAGTCCACAGCAAACACCAGTTTGTCTTTGTCCACAGCCAACACCCGTGGTACCAAAACCTGTTTAAAATTAGTTCATCTTTTTTCTGTCAAGTTTGTAACTTGCTAGTAAACGAGGCCGTGGCTCTAGTATCTTCTTGACGTTCTCTTGGTCTTCATCATGTCTTGAGTTCTAGAGACGGTTACTTTAAATATTTTTAGGAGTTGCAAAACTGCTATATAGTGGTCAATTCAAAAGTTCTACATTTAACACCTGTGTTTCAAAGCTTTATATGAAATTAGTTTGTCTTCCTTTTTCTGGTAATTTTATTATTTGCTAGCGAGGCCATGTAGCTAAATCTTCTTAAAGTCTTCTTTTAGTCGTTTACTAGTTCTACAGGATGTTCGACTGCGAACTAAGTAGATATCAAATGATCAAGAAACTACTTGAAGTACACATACACTCATTATGTTTGCATTTGCAGGTGCCGCGTCTGCAACCAGATCCTTCCTACATTTCAGGAGCTGAGCAAAAACTTCCCAAAACTCTCTTTCGTATATGCTGATATTGATGAATGTCCAGAAACAACTCAGAACATTCGCTACACACCAACTTTTCATTTCTACCGAGATGGTGAGAGGGTTGATGAAATGTTTGGTGGAGGAGAAGAACGCTTGCATGACCGTCTGTGGTTGCATTCGTAGAAGAAGCTTTACAAACTTTTTGCATGACAGATGACCAAACTTTTGCATCATCATCAAGTCTGACTTGGTTGTTCACTTTTATTAATTGTAGACCACCAAATTTTAGTAGTTTTACACATTGCTCGATTGACAAGCACATTGAAGTTCACAATTAGCAAAACTATTAATTGTATTTTGCATACAATCAGACAAAGAAAGCAAACCAATTGATAAACTGACTGCATTTTAGATAAAATGATCACAGTAAACATTTTTCATAGGACAGGAAGTTTTTAATCTCAGGAGATACCTCTGATAAAATCATATATAATTGGATAAAACAGGGAGAACTTAAATCACTGCTACTCAATAACAATAATAAAATAAAAATAAGGTACTGCAGAAAAGGGTGAAGAAAGAAGAAAAAGAAACAAATGTTCAGCGACACGGAGCTCTTAGAATACTCAAACGGAAACGCTTATTCTCTTCTTCCAGCACCAATGCAGCTTTGAAAACAAATATCAATATCAATGCATGATACTATGATGAAGCTGGTTTATTGGTCTGCAACAAGAAGAATGGCCAGAAGAAATTGGCTGGCCAAAAAATTTTAATGCAAGACCTCACTCAAGCTTTTGGCTTGAGGACCTTGACGGTCTCCCAGGTGAAATCGGGGTCATCACGGCCAAAGTGACCGTAAGCTGCAGTCTTCTGGTACCTGAAGTTGCCTCCTCTTAACAAATCAAGATTGATTGACATCATTCCAGGCCTGAAGTCAAAGTTTTCCTTGATCAGAGCCAAAATATCCTTGTCGGGAATTGTTCCTGTTTTGTAAGTGTCAACAAACACGGAAAGTGGTTCAGCCACACCGATAGCATAAGAAACCTGCACAATACAGCGGCGAGCAAGTCCTGAGGCAACCACACTCTTTGCTGCCTGCCTAACAATGTAAGCACCACTCCTGTCCACCTTAGTGGGATCCTTTCCTGAGAAGGCACCTCCACCATGAGCACCCCAGCCACCATAGGTATCAATGATAATTTTCCTACCAGTGAGACCAGCATCTCCATGAGGACCACCAATGACGAAGCGACCTGACGGGTTGAGGTGGAAGATGGTATTCTCATCAAGGTACTTAGCTGGGATCACAGGCTTGATCACATGCTCTTTCAAGTCCTGGGCAATCTGGTCGTTTGTGACAGTTTCATCATGTTGGGTTGAAATGAGAACAGTGTGAACTCTAATAGGAACCATGGCTCCATTGTCGTTCTTGTACTCAACAGTGACTTGGGTCTTGCCATCTGGCCTGAGCCATGGGCAGGTTTTGTTCTTCCTCACTTCAGTAAGCTTGGCACCAAGCTTGGTGGCCAAAACATGGGTGAGGGGCATGAGCTCCGGAGTTTCATCTGTGGCATAGCCAAACATGTGACCTTGGTCACCAGCTCCAATTTCTTCTGGTTTCTTGGTAAGATGACCATGAACTCCTTGGGCAATGTCAGGGCTCTGCTGCTCAATGTTGACAAGGACCTTGCAGTTGTCAGCGTCAAGGCCAACATCTGCTGAGGTGAACCCAATACCTCTGCATGTGTCACGTACTATCTTCTCATAGTCTACGGTGGCCTTGGTTGTGATCTCTCCAAAGACCATAACCATGTTTGTCTTTGTGCAGGTTTCACATGCGACCTTGCTTTCTGGATCCTGCTCTAGGCAAGCATCAAGAATGGCATCTGAGACCTGGTCACAGAGCTTGTCGGGGTGGCCTTCGTTGACTGACTCTGAGGTGAACAAGAAAGTTTCCATGTCTGCCCTGACCAAATTTAAGAGATCATGTCAGAACCTATCTTAAATAATCTATTTACCAGAAAATCAAGCATAAACTGCTCGTACTACACATGAGACAATGAAAAGAAGTCAGAACTCAAGAACAGAGATCAGAACTCCGTCATCTTGAGGAGCCATTTAAAGTGCTTAAGGACAAAAGAGTTCTCCACCGAGAGGCAGAAGCTGAGAAGTATTAAAGTTGAAGGAATAACCAGAGATTAATGCATTTAACACTTAATGCAGATGCTTTATCAAACAAAGAGCGTTCAGCAACAATTTAAATTTAAAAAAAAAAAAAAAAGAAGCCCAACAACAATCATTCCCAGCAGACCTAACACATCTTTGGCAACAAAGGTAAACTAAAGAAAAGATGTCCAGTAGAATTTTCTAAAAAAAATTTCCCCACTATAAGAGCTATTAAGCCAATAAGATCATACTATTAGACCACCACACAGGCCACATATCATATTCCCAATAAACTGCCCACATTTAAACTGTAGTGCGTGAGAACTTCAAAGAACATTCCTTTACTTAACGTAAGCAATACAAGTTCAAAATCATCAATCTAACACCATTTTACCTTTACTCATATGATAATATTATGCATTCTCATAGTTATATTCGCTGATAGCACTTGTGTTAACCATATTTGTCAAAATGTAATGAATAAAATACAAGATGGAACTTATTTCCTGTAAAAAAAAACAGTTTTTAGCACTGAAATCTACGTACCTAACACAACCTTAGAAGACAATATAACAATGATAGCCAACTTATTTTCTTCTTATTTTTTTCATGTTTGCCTTTCCTATCTAAAATTAACACAATAGTTATTGTTAGCACTTAAACCACCCAAATTCATTTTAAAAATGGCTTTTTATGCCAGATGCAACTCCTTGAATGGTAAAATAGTTTATAAATGAGATCTGAGTAGTATTTCAGATGAGAGATCCCAACAATAAATGATTACTCTTTCCCCTTTTTCCTATATAATAATTAATATAGGTCGAACAAGTTTATGCCATTACTCTGTTAACGCTTTAACTACCCAAATTGATGGAGAACTACCAATCTTTTGACCAAATGCAACTCCTTGAACAGCAAAAACTATTTTATCAATGAGATCTGACTACTAGTTTTACCAATGTTAACATACAAAGTAACACTGAAAGTTAATATCACTAGTAAACAAAAAGATCTAACCATAAGCCAAGGAATAAACACGTAACACTTGCATATTGTAAGAATGTTGCTAGAAAACCACTAATTTACAGACATTTGACCCTTTCGAAACGAATCAACATGTATGACACGACATAACGAGTATATTCACAGTAGAAATGCTGAGATCTGGATCGTAAATTCAAATCTAATAGAGCAAAAACAAAAAACAAGAAGCAACGACATCAAAACCTAATACAGAAGAAAAAAAAGGAAGAGGCACGTAACACTTGATATTGGAAAATGTTGCTAGAAAACCACTAATTTGCAGACATTTGACGCTATTCAAACGAATCAACATGTATTAAATGACATAACGAGAATATTCACATTAGAAATGCTGAGATCTAGATCTTAAACCCACACAAAAAACATGCTCGAAGATGATTCATAACAGATCCAATGGAGCGAACAGCATCAAAATCAAAATTTAATAGAGAAAAAAAAGAAGTTACATTGAAAAATGTTGCTAGAAAACCACTAATTTACAGATATTTGACGCTTTCAAAATGAATCCACATGTATTAAGTGATATAACGAGAATATTCACAGTAGAAATGCTGAGATCTAGATCTTAAATCCACAGAAAAAAACATGCTCGGAGATGATTCATAACAGATCTAATGGAGCAAACCACAACAAAATCAAAATCTAAAAGGAAGAAAAAACTGTAAATTCCGCCATGGATTTGAAGAACATACCTCGGAAAAGTATTCAAATTTTTCTGGATCGAAGAAATTTGAGAGCAGGGGAGGAAAATAGATAGAAACACAGAAGATACTTGGATCTGTGTTTGGTCACGAGTTTGGAGAAGTTATGGTCCAGTATTTATAAGCAGCAAAATTGAAGGGGAGGCGCGTCGAGTTCACTCGCTTTTTCTCAATTTCTCTCTCTCTCTCTTTCTTCTTACTTTCATTCACCACCAACCAACCTATGACCCACAATGACCTTTAGCGGGACCCACATTTAACACCTTGCATTTTACCACCGCTTTGCAGGACCCACCATTTTTATTGTTCAACGGTCCTGATCATCTCCTAAATTTTAGTGTAGCTTATCATTGGACGTCATTTACCCAAAGCAAATACTGTAATCTTAAGGGGTCGTTTGTTGGTAAACAAGTTTTTCCTCGTTTGTTTTTACTTATTCACTTTAAATGTGAGAAAAATATTTTTTTTATTTTTTTTTTAATATTAACTATTATTCGATTTTAAATTCATTAATACACCAGTTAATATTGATACCATAATAAAATATGTACTTTATTTATTAGTATTTTTTTTAAAAAGTGCGCGAAATCTCTCATGTACAAATAAAAATAAATAGAGAGAGTAAAATTTATCATCTTATAATATGTGATTAATAATAAAAAAATTATTTAATAAACATCAATTGGATGTACAAAGGGATTTATACGAAATGAAATATAAAATATATATTTGATTTAAATTAGATACAAATAAATTTTTATTTTAAATTTTAATCTTTGTTTTCTTAAAGAATTTGGGAAGAAGAGTTTCGGAGAAGGTTAAATGTATTGTTTTGATGTTTAATCTAGAATTAATAATTTTGAGATTATTATCTCACCTGAATTGTGGATAAAAATAATACCACATTGAGGTAATAAAATTTTGAAATAAAAATCCAATTCACATTTAATCCTTATAATTTTCTATCCTCCAACCAAACAATCCCTTAAGATTTATTGGTGTTTAATTTGCAAATTTCGCATATTAATTTTTTATTGATTTTACGTGAAAGTCTCACCAGCAACTACGATTATATTTAGTATAGCTTTATAAAATAAGATAAGAAAAAAATAAAATATATATAAAATTTTATTTTTATTTAAAAATAAAATATTACTTTCAATCGACCGTCGAGAAATGAAAAGTGATATGTATCTAAAATAATATATGTATAATAAATTTATAGAATCAAATTTGTTGTTTGTGTGCGTGGGGTGACATGTTGATTTTGTAATTTTTTATATTTGTTGAAGTTGGTGAGAATTTTATATATTTTTAAAAAATAATAATAATAAAGTTGGTTGGTGAGAATTTGCATTGGGGAGTTGTACGTTGTGCTTGGAGAATTGGATTTGTTTGTTTAATACTAATCGAATTATTTTATTATTTAATAATATATTGGTTTCCCTTTTTAACTCACCTACAACAAATGTTTGGTAGATGTCACTTTTAACTTTGACCATAGTAAAGATATTTACCTACTTTTTTGACTTGATATTATGATTTTATTAGTATTTGATTAATTTTCTAAAGTTGGTAGAAGGTAAGAAGTTATAGGTTTCCTAAAAGATCAACTAGGGTGTTTGGTGGACGGAGAAAATCTCTTCATTTTCAGTTAAAAGTCTTTAGATTTGATTGTTCGAATTTTGAATATCAAAAAAAATTTATTAAAAATTATATTATTTTTCATCACACTCTTTGATCGTCCCTATATTCTGCATATCTAATTTGTTCTTACCATCAATTAATTGAATATCAGATTCTGTATATATCATGTAAGTTACACGTTTCACGTGAATTTAGTAATAATTCATTATCAGATTCTGTGTATGTATTATTTCCTTCATTTCAAAATAAATAGTGTTTTAGTCTTTTGATTTTGTTTCAAAATAAGTGGTGTTTTACATAATCAAGAAAATACTATTTATTTACACTCCTTAAGAAAACTATTCATTCCTAGACAAAAAAAGATATATTTTTATCCACTTACCCCTAATAAATATCTTGAAAAAGATGTAACTCTTTAATATTTTTTTGATTATATAAAACTATCTCCACTTAAATAAGGGTAAAATTGGAAGAACGTCATTAATGTGTTCTTGATTATGTAAAACACCACTTATTTTGAAACAAAATCAAAAGGCACACCGCTTATTTTGAAATGAAGGGAGTAAAGAGTTACATCTTTTTCAAGATATTTATTAAGGGTAAGTGGGTAAAAATAACATTTTTCTTTCTAGGAGTGAGTAGTTTTCTTAAAGGGCATATCGAAGCTTAAAACACCACTTATTTTGAAATGAAAAGAGTGAGAAATTCATTAAATATAAATATTTAACTATGAACCAAAATTATTGTATAAATTGATAAATTTTAAAATCTGAATCGTCTCGGTACCAAAATAACATTATGTGCGTGGCACGTCAAAGAGTAACATGGCGTGTAGGCAGGATCTCCCTTTCCTCCCGACCAGAATTTTAAATAGAAAATGATTTAAAAAAGAATTGCAAATTGCAAACATATGTCAAAGTTTCTTATTTTGTGTGACCAAAAATATCTTGAAGAGGACTATTATAGTTGTATGTATGTTTGACAGATTACACAAGGATTTGATCTGTCTTTTTTGTTCCTTTCATAATTCTTGAAACCCCCACTTCTTTTGAATCTTAGTTCTTTCTTTTCTCAATAAATTTTAGGAAAAAAGTGTAATATTATTGATTCATATATGTTTTTAATGTTATATTATCATTCTGTATATGCTTTTAATATTATAAAAGTGGTTTAAAATTTTTTTTTTTTTGTTAATCTCGTTTATTTTAGTTTAAATGGCATGTCAACTCACAAGTCACAACACCGACTCAAGTGGCATAGCTACATAGATGAAAGAGTAGTCAGTAGAACATCCTTTATCGGAAAACTATATTGCATATATATAAAAAAATAATACAATATATATTAGTTAAATACTTCCTCCTTTCAAAATAAGTGGTGTTTATAATTAAGAAAGCATTAATGACGTTCTTCCAATTTTACTCTTATTTAAATGAAGAGAGTTTTACATAATCAAGAAAATATTAAAGAGTTACATAATTTTTATAATATTTATTAAGGTAGGAAAAATTACATTTTTCTTTCTAGAAATGAGTAATATTCTTAAGGGGTGTGCGTGAACTAAAAACACCACTTATTTTGAAACAGAAAAAATATTACTTTTTATAAATACATAATTAAATTTTAAACACCCTTAATGAGATTCTTGTATCTCGCCACTGACCGATTATATTTATATTATCGTAACTTTTCATGATAAAAGATAAAAGGAGTTTGGAATATAAGAACCAACAGCTTCTAATTCTTGGACTCCATTATCAATTTTTATATTTAAATAATCACACAGACACACACACTTAATCTTGAATTGAAAACCAAATCTGGTGAAAAATAAAAAAAAGGCAAGAAAATAACAGAAATAGAAAATGAAAAAAAAAACTAAAAAAGAAGAATTGTGTGGATCCCTAGGGCAGATCCAGCCAACCTAGAAACTAAAAAAATGAAAATAAAAAAATAATTTAAAAATAAAAAAAAGAATCTGTTACAACTTTACATACAATCATGGCCAGTTCACAGCTTAAAGCTTTTAAGAAATTTTCACATATCAAAAGTGTCGGTGTGGACTAAGGTTGTCTAACGGGACGGGACAGATCGATACCGGCTCGGCTTAGGGACCGGTATCGACTCACAATCACTAAGGTAGAAAGAGGTGATTGGAACGCGTTATTTATATTTTTATTAATTTTTAAATTTTTTCTCTCGAATAAATAAATTTTTTGTGAGATATAAGTTAATCTTTTTGTATCATAAAATTTCACAAATTATATCCTGCGTTCTTAAAGATTTATATTCATTAAGTATAAGTTTGACTTTTAATGCGAAAAATTAAAAATTAATTTATTTAAAAGTTAAAATTTTAAAATTGGATAATTTAAAGGACAAATTGTGCAATTCAGCAGGAATATTAATTGTTGGTCCATACGTATATATTGTTATTAGTTGTAAATTTCTGGTCACATGAACAAATATAGGAACTCGAGCTATATAATAAATATAATAAATTATTTATATAGCTCGATTAGAACGGATAATATTATTTTATTTTATTTTATTCCTTTTTTATATGATTAGAAAAGATTATAAATTACTTAAAACGTTTTGTGAGTTAGGTGTCTTGAATAGGGTAATAGAAAAAAAAAGACTCCAGTTTGTTGAGCGTAATTTTGTAAATTATTACATCATCTTTATATTTTTATTTTTTATTTGTCAGAAAGTCTTGCACGTTTATTTTCCTTCCTTTAAATATGTAAAAGGAAAAAGGATCAAAAATATCTTTGAACTATTGAAAATAGATTAAATTTACCTTTGATTATATTTTTGAATCAAAAATATCATCGCTGTTATATTTTTAGCTTAAAAATACCATCTAACTATTTGAATGGATCAAAACTACCTCTTCCTTCTAACAATTGTTTCAAAATAAGGGGAAAAACGAAATTTACCCTTGCATTATTTGAAATGAAAAAACTACATTATATCTACACGGTCGAAATTATTTTTTTATGTATATATAGTAGATCTTGAACCTCCTTTGCTTATTCGTATATTTACTTCTTTATATAATTAAATCCCTTAATAAAAATTCTGATTCCGCTACTGCACACGCACAAATTCTAATTTTGATACTTTGAGATATTTAACTTAAAGTGCAATTTTTCTTTAAATAGTAGAAATGTGTATTATTTTTGCTCCACGTACTAAAAAAAATCTCCACAAATTTGGCTGAACTTTTAAATTAAACTAACAGACAAAAAATTTCCAATTAACATTCTCTTAGCATAAAAAGTTGATTAATCACATGATTTATTATCCTTAAACATGCTAAATTTGGAGAAATTGATTAGCGTATAGACCAAAACTGCATATTTCTATTAATTGAAACTTAATCTATATTTAATCAGTTCTCATGAGAACCAAAAGAGACCTTAATTACTCCTATAATAATAATTAGATAAGTAAAACTATGCATAGTCCACACATTATCCAACTCAAAATTACTTTTTTATTTGTTATTTTTAGTATTTAGCTATATAATTTAGTTTCTTAATGATTTATTATACATTAAATTGTATTTATTTCTTTCACCTTTTTTTTTAAAAAAAGAAATACAAAACTCTCCCATAAGATGATTTGAATTAATAATATAATCCAAGTTGAACCAACATTTTGGATATAAATGCTAGTTTCTTCGTTGTTTTAGTTCTCTTTCAACAACAAAACCAAAATAAATAAATTGAAACTTATAGTAACAAGTTGACTGCAGAAACATGACTTACTATCTCAATTTTCATCACCAATTAGCAATTCTTTCTTTATAATTGCTAAAGGAATAGTAAATTTTTCCCAGCCCTAAATAAGAACATTTCTCCAAACCAAAAAAAAAAAAAAGAGTATATCCCAACAGGCTACTTCTTTCGTTCGTTCATCGTGAATTGACTAGTTTTTAGTAACTTAGCCCAAGCTGAAGCCCTAGAGCCGCGTGTACGAGAAACAAAGTCATTATGCTACTGCCCAATATGCCATGAACGTTCCTCAATCCGGGATTTCCCTGAACAAAAAATTCCGAGTTCATAATAACATAACATTAGTATCAATCAATAAAAAGAAAGAATCCAGTTTCTAGATGAAATAAGTGTAAGTTTGGACAAGTTTACCTCGAATAGTGAAGGTAAAATGGTTTGTATAGTCAAAAGGGTAAGCCCAATAAAACCTGTAACGGCATGAGGACTGCAACAAAAATAAGAAAATATCAGAGTGACAATTTTATCAGAATCTATACAAGTTCCAATTTTTTTATGACAAGAGATTAAAGTTGTGTTTCCGTATATGTAGGAAAATATTTTCCCGAAAGATAAAGTGATTTTCTTACTTATTTTCTTATATTTGGTAAGTAATTAATAGAAACAATATTCCGAAAGCACTTGTATATAATTTAGGAGAACACTAAGATAGTGGGGGATAGGACAAGATGAGGACAGTTAGGATGGGGGTATTGGGGGAGTGGGATCAGGGTCCGAGGTACTAGGGTCAAGATTCAGGGCTAGGGGCCGAGGGTGACAAGAGGGTTGGATTTGGAGAGTGGAGAGGAAACAATCAGCGAACTTGTTTCCCCTACTCCCACTGAAAAAGTCGTTTTCTTGATATTTAAGGAACATGTTCTTCCTACACAAAATGTTACTTGAAACATTTTGATCAACCAGACATGAAAAAATCGAAAAACATTTTCCAATCCGTACCAAACACACCCTAAATAAGGTACCTTTCAAGAATAGGCTTATCTGAAGTAAGCAAGGATGTTATTCCACCAGTAGCTCCAAGAGCAAAGAAGAAGAACATTCCTCCTAGAAGTTTTGGATGCAAATCTTTGGCTTTTGCCTTTTCCTCCTACAAAATCACCATTTGATTTATCCCGAAGGCAACAAGAGTAACAATACAGCACAACAACAAGTATAGTAAGCAAGATCATACGAAAAGAAAAGGAGGAATTACGAAATAACCATATAACAAACGTATAATTAAAATTATACGATTTGTTAGAAAGGGGAATAATAATTTCTTAATTCTTACCACATCATCGGAGAATCGTATCCGAAAACCAAGGTAGGTTCCATAACCACCCATAGCAAAGAGCACAACAGCCTGAAAAGAAAAGGAAATTTGATCCTTGAGCAAATTCACTTCTATTTTGCATATGTATATATAGTTCAAACGGGAAACAATGTATTCAATTGAACCTACAGAATCCATCCTAGATCCTCCACCTATGCTATTTTAGTGTTCGTTTGTAATGAAAACGGATCGAAAAGAATACATACCATGTTACCAGGATGTCCCCAATGTACAAGCCAATCAGGTAGATTCCATGATTTTACAAGCTCAACAAAAGGTCCAAACAGAGATCTTATAGTTCCAGCTAAATCAGATTAACAACATTTTCATAATTAATGTAGGATTAGAGTTAAATAAATCAATATTATTCAGTAAGAACAAAAAGGTTATAACTTGCACTTCCTCATACGATGACGACAATAACAATAACATACCCAAGTATAATTCCATAAGTGCAATCTGAGATTATACTGGAAATTTTTTTTTTTCAAAAAATGACTTACACTGTATCAAATAAACTGGTATCATGACTATTTTCGGGGGCATGTTCAACCAATTCAAATTAGCATCATAGGTATAAGATTACTCTTGCATTTCTTTCAAACTAGTGTGTATCAAAAAGAGTGCCTCTCCGCCCCACAAAGATAGAGTAAGCAAGGTCTACGTACACCCTACCCTCTCCATAACCCATGAAGATAGGATAAGATCTGCTTACACCCCACATTCTCCTGACCCCGCTTATGAAACTATATTGTGTCACTTATGGGACTAATACTACCCCACTTATGAAACTATACTGTGTACCTCTTATGAGACTATACTGACTCCACTTATAAAATTATACTGTGTATTACTTAGACTATACTGACCCCACTTATGAAACTATACTGTGTATGGTTTATGAGACTATACTGACCCCACTTATGGAACTATATCGACCCCATTTATGGGATTATACTAGATATATTGTAGTTGTTGTATGTATAAGATAAAAGCACAAGAAAGAAGAAAAGCTTAATGAAAAGCAGCATTTACCTCCGGGAAGAGCAGCAACAAACATCAATGGCAAAGGATTGAATGAGTACAAAAGTGTCTCATCATTAGTAAAAGAAAAATCCTCTTCTTCCACTTCATCATTTTGTTCTTTCACTAATTCAACTATGTTTACATCAACAAAATCTTCACAATGCAACTTCTTGTTATAAGCTAAAGGAGGAGGAGATAAAAATACCCTTTTTTTGGCATTGCCAAACACTTCATTCTTCAAAGATTCAGAGGAAATTCTGGAAGAAATAATTGGTTGATAATTAAAGAAAGACAAAGAAGGGTATTTTGTGAATGCAATTGGTGAAACATTCGCCATATTATTAGCCATTGGGTGAAACAAAACAAAGCAAAAGAGAGAATTGGTTATAATTTCAAGAAACTTAAGTACAAGTTGTGTATATGCATTGGTTATTGGATTAATAAGTAGTAGTTGTTGGAGATAAGGGAAAATTTGGGAAAGGCAAAGAAAGTGACACGACTATATATATATATATATATATAAAATGAAAATGAAATGAAATATGCTAAGGTATTACACGTGGTGACCACAAGTGCTACTTTTACTAAAGTTGTGTTTGGTTCTTTTTTCAACACAATTGTGGTGGATTAGGGCAATAAGACAAGACATTGGCCCCGAGGGCGGGTTAAAGAAGAGGGCGAGTTAAGACTTTTGAATTTGACGTTGGAATGGAAAAGGCCAAGTGAAGAATTTTATAAGACATATTTAGCACAATGCTAGACTTCTAGGCTGGAAATAAGGACGGGGTCAGATAGAGTCGAGGGGGTTCATCCCCAAAAAATATACTATTTATATATAATATAATAGATGTTGAATTTTCTTTGACTTCTTCGTGTGTTTACTTTCTCATATTTTGAATTCTCTTATTGAAAATCCTGGCTCCGCCACTGGCTGGCTAACAAATTTCTGAAAAAAGGAGTGCACGTGATATCTTAGATGAATTCCACGTGGAATAAACAAAGAAAATGAAAGCTTTATAAAATATAGCACAGATTCACATAGTACGTGCACTTTTCTACTCAATGATGACGTAGCCCAAAAAACAAATCCATGAGATTCCAAAGCGAATAATAAGTGTCATGAACTTAGTCGTCATGACACATCTAACAAAGGACGAATACAAGAAGATCTGTCAATTGCAAGAGTATGAATGAAACAAAAATAAAATAGAAGTGCACATATAGCCAGTTTCTGGGCCATTATTTAAGACCTAGCCAAAGTTTATAAATCTTTTTGCAAGTTTAACCGCTTCAAAATCAACTTTAAACGCGCAGATCAGAAGTTCAAACATGTCTAAAGTTAGTTTTTTTGTTTTAAAGGTGGCAGTGCCAATATTCAGACACATATATCCGAAATTTAAACTACCAAGCTTAACTTCAAACTATGTCAAACTAAGTAGTTTATATAGCCAGTCTTCATTCCTGCCCAAGGTTTTCCCAACAATATCCACTTGATTTAAAGAAGAGAAGGGTGAAAACTGGCCATTTTTACAAGGATTTCACCATTGTACAATGGTAATAACTCTTGGAATTATCCTCCTATATAGCCATTTGCATGCAATTCTATAAAAAATCATCCTACTGACTTAACATTTTTACTGCCTCTGGCTCAACTATGTGCATATCAGAACCTCCAACATGGCTATATAACTAACATTTTCAACAACTGCTAAGTTGCACAAGTAGTCCATTGCCTTGGTCTTCAATAGGAGGATGGCGCTTTGAAAGTTGCATGGCTCAGCTCATTGATTTGCAACAATATAAACGCGACATGGTCCACGGACTGCATGATCTTTCATGAACGAACTTCAAATCAGAACCTTCCTGCCGCTGGCAATTGTCTGCAGGGAAGAGTTGAGGCACGTTTTGGGGAGGGGACGGTAAAAGATTAGCAAATTTATAAAAGAAGAAAAAGAACATCAAAGTTTATACAGACTAAAAGAGCAAATATATGTCAACTGCCACCAGCATTTTTCAATAATATTCACTAAAATGAACATGCTACCGCAAATTGTTGTCAAGAAATTGGTTAAAATATGAGCTGCAAGGTGTACAGAATTAACTGCAAGAATATATGGTCAAGATATGACATTAGATCTGATGTGACAATGTGACGTAAACAGAACACCTTCCGATGTAAATAGGTAATTTCACTCAAAAGAACACCAGTAATGACAATGATGAGCAGTATTTGGTTACTTAAATAGGTGTCGGAGTGTTGAAGTAAGAAACTGAAAAGCTTCTCTAAATTGGCAAGGCAATTAGGATACCTTCTTCCAAATAAAAAGGAATGTGTTAACTGCATCATTAAACAACGTCCTGAATCAAAAAGTAGGGATAATTTACGCCCACTATCAACCTCAACTGACACAATTCACAAGTAAATAGTAGTCTACTAAAAGAATGATAGCTTGACAAAGTTACGCAACAAACTCAAGCAACTGACACAAGCATTCTTTATCAATTTGAGCAAGGCTACTCTCCCTTATCTTCAGATGGTTAGCAAGCAATGGCAACAGTAATGGATCTAAAAAATGGTAGGTCAGTAGCCATCTTCAGAACCGAGCAATAAGAAAGATGCTATAAAAGTACTGCCACCCCCAACACCATCCATTTCCAAAAAGATAGAAAAAGAGAGAGTGGCATCCCAGTCGGTTGGGGGAGGCAGGATTGTTAACAAATAATAAAGAAATGGTGAATGCTGGCTCTAAGTCGTAATTGTCAGAAGAGATTACTAAGGTACCTCTGTATGTGCATGTAGGAATGCAATAGGCAAGTCATCTATCAACTCGTAGTACATTATTGTGTATTGCACCTCTCGTAACAGACTCTCTTTGAGGATCAGTTGTCCAGTGGTCATCAACAACGAATTTAATCTGTACGAGATAAAGTCCTTGAACAGTGTAAGATACATTCAAACATCTTTAAAGCAGGAGAACAGAAAAGCTATAGGCAGAGGTAATATTGAATAATATAAATAGAAACTCATGAAAGGACTCAACTTGCTCACTCGTGATAGGACGTTCTAATTTAAGAAGTCCTTGCTTAAGCGAGATTGTCAGACTACTAAAAAATTAAGGTTGGAGTAATGAAATTTGTTGTTTTTTTTTTTTGAGTAAAGTGGCAAGATTCACTCTGGTTAAGATCAGTAGCAGTTGTCTGAACAGAACAATAATTGTAAGATTCTTCCTAAAATCAAAAACTAGTAAGCACAATGGTTGCACTTTCATTATAGAACTCCAATGTCAGATGGGCAAAGATTTTAGTGGACTCCTTCAATTGACTCTGAGAGGTCAGTCTCTTTTCTTCCTTCTCTTTCCCTCGTTCATTTTTGTTGCCGTCTTTTCTTTGAGCGCACGCGTGTGTGTCTGTGTCTGCGTCTATCAGGGTGGGAAAAAAGATTTTTTAATAGTAATTTCGTTTGTGGATTTCACCTCAATGACAAGTTGAAAATAGATTCTATGATCCTATTCCAAACATTGCAAACTGGAGCATACCCTGGTCCCTGGATCTCCATCTGTTTTAGGACTTAAACTAAACTGGATACACTTCCAGTGATTGTTTTTTGGTTCCGACTTTAATAATCTGAATGTTCACATATTTTGCTGGCCATGTAAAATAAATTGAGGTGATGTCACTTTCTTTCTTCCATCAACTGATTGAGCATATTGAAGACAAAAAATCATACCACAGTAACAACTGCTATCTAACTAATCACTGCAAGAAATTATAAATTGTTTCCTTTATCAACACATTGTATAAATAAAACTCCATTGTGGTTATTAATTCTACTCAACCTCAACTCTCTAATTCCGTATTTCCGTTGCCTGCTTCCCTCATGACTGCAAAGTTACGGATATGACTCAATGAAGAATATCACAGATGAACTTAGACAGAGTTTAAGATCATTAAAAGGATCAACTAATGTACTCCTAATAGCATTGTCTATGGACAACATAAATGCATGTCAAGCAAAAGCCAAGTTACTTATTCCAAATACAACTATGAGGCGATAAATGACCACACAAGCCCGCTTTTAATGCTCTATCATACAGTAGTTTGTAGATAATGTACCTCATATATCCCTGGATACAGCCATAACACAGTCTTCCAAAGTCGAGGTTCCCTGGAAAGCATCGTTTATCATGTTATTCATAATATTACAATGCCTTTCGAAGGAGGTCGAGATCAATAGATATACAGAATAACTCAGTAAGCGGGTAGTCCATAGATCTCTGCTTCTGCATTTACATATAAATGACTATTGTACACAAATGAAAATATATGATGACTCAAAAGATAAGAATAGTTCAAATCTATCAGGGCAAGAAGCTAACTATAGATTAACACCCAGTAAATTGTGGATTTGGGCCCATGTGGGGGAGGGGCGGTGGGATGGGAATGGAATTATAAGATGTTCGATGCTTGGCACCTACCTGACCAAAGGAGAAAGGAAAAAAGACCTGATGTTTGACACGAGACAAATTAGTAGTTGCACAACTTCAAAAAGGAAATGGTTTGTTGTATCCCCAAGATACTCTAGGCAGACACTGACAACACCATAAAGGATAGATGTTCAAACAGTACCATCCCGAGTTCAACAATCAATCTTACAGCACCATCAGTGCAAGCAAATCATACATCGAATTTATTTTACATAAAATAAATTTAACAAAAGTGTAACTCCCTTCTTCCCCTATGTAGTGCTCTAATTTGACGGGGAATTGACTAATAAATCAAAAGGTACAAGTTTTATTGAATTAAGGTTGGGTTCACTCAACGGTCCAAGTCATTCTACCTATTTCCTTCCCCATTTATGTGAGCTTTCTATTTTATTCCATCTCAAAATCACAGCTCTTTCAAAGTAGCAAGATTTTTCTCCTCCATACTAAAAACTAGTATTAACTAATATTGCTACATAGAATTTCAGATTTGAGGAGACATCCTGTTTTAAAAATAATTGTTAGATAGAGTGCATAAATAGATAGACTTGTATGTAATACATGTACAAGTGTATACAACAGAGCTACTAAAGGCTTCTTAGAGACACTTTAGCCCTGTGCTCAGCTAAAACCAGGTTTTGTGTTTTGCTTAAGTAGTGCTTCGGTGTAGGCACTATGGTACTGAGGCGAGTGTCTCATCTCCCATTGGCTATGTCCTTTGTACTATTTTGCAAATGGAGCAAAGTTTCCACTTCCGCATGAATATACACTACCCAAATGTCTCAAAGTTAGTTTTAGCAGTTGAGAACTATAAATTTCTTAACATCAGACTAGAATTAACTACACATATAGAGAACAACAAATATCTTAAGCCTTCAGGAATCAGGATCAGAGAAAGACACTACTAATCCTGAAACTGGGCAGGTTATTGATTGAACAGAGTTCCTGTTACGGAAAAGGATATGCAACAAACAATGTGCTATTGAAGATATGAAGTAGTACAAAACAATATGAAGATATGAATAGCAATAATCTAAATTCAATACCATATCTAAGTACGTCCGAAATTACACAACTGACGAACTGATACATTAAAAATCACCCAAAGATAAAGAAATAGACAGAATAATAACCTCATGCCAACAGGATCTATGATATCTGATGATGCTTGAGTATCTTCGCCAATGGGATCTGATGATTCTTGTAGATCCATTTTTATTTTGTGATGCCACCCATTGAAGCTGCCAGCCACCTCAACACTTTCCCCATCTGCCCGGTATTGAATTTCAACCTAACATAAACAAATGTGCTATATCAACAAGCCACAGCTCTACCAGTAGAACCAGATAAACTGGTGTGGGACGGAAAGTTGGAGGTGGGGCTTTAGTTTCCTAGTTATTTAGGATCTCTTTCTATCATATTTATTATCTGTTCTTCTAGTATTGATGAGAACAACAAATTCAATCAGTTTCAGATTAGGGTTTTCAACAATACAAACTCTTGTTCCTTTGTTTCACTCAAACTTCCAGACATTATTATAGTTCAAGTTGACTATAAATTTTCTCTTGATTTTTTTTTTTTTTTTGAGAAATCACAAGTTCTTACTGCTTATGCTATGTCAAATATACTACCCTGATCAGCCTAAGCCACGCTTCAGCGACAGAATATCGTTCTTTTCATTATTTAAATGATATTACCTTTAATGAAGCCAACCATGTTATACTTTGGTTGCAGTAGCCAAGAATCTTGAAAATTCAGGAAATGTTAATACAAGAGGTTGCTTGAATACCTCCTTCAGTCCTGAAAGGCTATCTTCAGCAGCATTTAGCTCTGCATCTTTTTCTGAAATAAGCCTTTGTGCTTCTCTGATTTCTGTTTCAGCTTTGATTTGCAACATAGACAGTAAGCGCTGAAAGTAGAAATATAAGAAAATCACACTTCTCCACTTAATGAAGAATCAATTGTTCATTTGTGTAACATGTTACAAGTATAGAATTTATGGTAAAATTGTCACAATCACAGTTATACATGACCAGAATAGCTGAAATGAATTGGCGAAATATAATATTAATGATCTTATCAGCAGCATGAATAAACTAGTTCAATTCAAATGCCAAAGCAAGTTCCCAAGAAAGAACACTCCAGTTTCCCTTATCCACTGGTCCTTTCCATAGTTTGTTGAGTTGTGTTATCGTGTATTAGATTGTGTCATCAAAAAGTCAAGTAACACTGATTAGTACATTATAGATATATCGAGTAAACTGAACATGAGAGATCATAAGTCAATAGTTAAGATGACATAGAAGAATGGCAAATAAATGGCAACATGGATGTGAGAGATCATAAGTCAATAGTTAAGATGACATAGAAGAATAGCAAATAAATGGCAACATGGATGTGTCTTTTCTGGCATTTAAAAAAGGAAAATATACACTACTATCGCAAGACAAAAAAGGCAGTTAGGTCTTTGCATTTTTATCTTCTTTTCTTTTCCTGAAGAATGGGGAAGAGTAAGAAGGAAAAATATACCTTTTCCTCTTCAATCTGCTGCTTCAAGTGAGTTAACTCCAGCTCCTTCTGATGCTAAGAACAGCAACAAACCATTTAAGGCATTGGTATTCTTATGGAAAAATGTATATAAAAAATCTCTGAACAAAGAAAAATTGAAGCCGAGAAGGGTAAGCAAAATTTCAACAGTAAATTGTCCAAAGAGCGGTACCAGTATGAACTTGAGACGATTAATTTCAGCTTGAATCTCCATATTGCGGGGCTAACAGATACAATATGAAGGCAATGGAAATTCCAAGTCAAATATGGAATCAAATAAGAATCAAACAATCAGAACGAAGAATTTTATCACCTCAGCATCAGCACTAATTCTCCCTTCGGTCATGGTTAAGTTTTCAGTTGACAGGCTATCATTCCTACAAAAATCAAGGTGCTTTCAGATAATAGAAAGATGGAAATAACCTTAAAAAAAACATCTTTAGATTAATATCTGATCTGTCTTCGAGCAAGTAAGAAAATACAATTTATAGACAAGAAGAGGACGGAAATCTAAACTCTTCAAAGAAGAAAAAAGTCATTGAATTGTTGAGAGTGTATGGAAAAACATCAAGTTGGATTTATTGGAGTTTTTAGTCGAAAACATCTAATTATATCTCAAATCTAAATGACATCTTAACTATCCATGTAGACAAAAAAAATCCTTGAAAAATCTAAAATTTAACAACTTTCATCCTGCTGTTCTATTGTTTCAAAAACTAATGGCTGTGACTCCTTCCATAGAGCTCCCCCCAACTTAG
This sequence comes from Datura wrightii, assembly GCA_035772735.1. Lineage (NCBI taxonomy): Eukaryota > Viridiplantae > Streptophyta > Magnoliopsida > Solanales > Solanaceae > Datura > Datura wrightii. The sequence continues at coordinate 198,100,721 of JASDFA010000018.1, read as the reverse complement.
GTGGAGTCGTAGCATAACGGAGAAGCAAATACCTAGGAAAGCAGCTTTTGAGCTTTCAACTCTTTTTCTCTCCTCGGTGCTCTTTCTTCCAAATTGATAAAACTGAGAACGGGCCTCATCCACTGTTGAAGGTGGTCACCAAGAGGCGAATGACTCTGCAGAACTCTGGTACAAAGAAGAACTTACTGGATTTTTGGTGAACACAGAAGAGGACTATAGAATTATACTGAAGGTATTTATTTGTTTTCCTTGTTACTTTACAGTTTATTCTTTTCCTTCTGCCTTGTACCAAATATCCTCTTAAATTTAAACATTTCTGGGTGCCCTAAATTAGTTCCTGGTGTAAATCGGGGAAATTAGTTATTTCTGTAGGAAAAAATAATCTTTGCACCATCTCTCTGCCATGTGAACCCGCATTTAGTTCTTCAATTTTTCTTGAAAAAAAAAAAGGAGATAATCACCAGCTTATCATGGTAAGATCATGTTTCACTCACAAGGACTCCAACTATTCTTAAAATCATAGTCTTTTTTTATTTTCCCTCTTACTTTTACTTCCTAGTCAAACATTTTGCATTTGAATAGTTGTATAACCGCCATCACCACCATATATTCTCCAGGATTTCCAATGTCTTTCACCTCCATTCCCAACCAAACCATCTTTGTTGTTGCCGGAAAAAAATGTTCCAGAATTATGATAGCTTTGAGGAAGCCACGTGCCCTGCGCCTTTTTCTGTTAGAGCTGTTAACTTTTTTTGAAAGAAACTAACGGCAGGATGAAAGCTGCTAAGTTCTGGATATTTCAAGGATTTTTTGGTTCACAAGAATAGTTCCAGGATATAAGTTTTGGTTCGGGACATAGTTGAGGTATGTTTTTGGCCAAAGATTGATCTATTGAATCAACAAGAATGAGCACAAAAAGAAGATTTATTAAATCAACAAGAATGAGTCACAAAAAGAACTTCGATGGTTTTATATATACTGATTATTTCACATTCATCCTGCATCAAGTTAATAAAGCATGATCTGTATATTGGTAAACACAATTGCAAAAATGAAGCAGCGTTAATGAAGAACCAAAGATAGTTTACTGAAGGCCCAGTGGAAAATAAAGAACCTACTCAGATCGAATCTTAAATATTGCAAGAAATGCATACCTCATTGGAGAACTCTGCCTACTAGGATGTTCAACAAGCAGGGTTGATTGGTCCATGGAATTTCCGTTAAATATCTCAGAACCATCACCGTTACGAACAAGATCTGTATGCTCCTTAGGTGTAGTAGATTCCATTTCTACAACATTCTGTCCTTCAACAGATCCCTCCACTTGCTCACCTCTTTGAAAAATTTCAAAGCCACTATCTGAAAAATCAAGCAAAAACAGAACAGTTAGATGTACTCAAACACGTTGGATCTCATTTTGGAATCCAATAGATTTACTCAAGCTCACAGCACCAGGACTTGGAAGTTTGCCCAATGCCTTAGCCAGTGGCAAATATTAGTCACTGGAAACTAGCTTCTGAGGACAGCAGATACAATATGCATCACAACTAATGTTAGTAGAGATATAATTATTATTATTTTTAGAAAGGTAACATTAGTAGAGATATAATTATTAGGTCAACGTTTTTACATTTGGCAAGCGGAAGGTGCAAGTCTCAATGCCTCCAGGGTAGCTTTTTGCAGAAAATTAAATAAGAACGCACATGAAACATGAAAACTATAGAAATAGAAGACAATTAAAAATATAAAATTTATAGTGTTGTAGTTGATTCGATGATTGTCGGAATTTGTCTACAGAGTTGGTTCGACAGAGAAATGATCGTCACGTCATAGTTTAGATTGGAGCGAAAGAAATAAGAGAGCATTTCAATGGGTAGAAAATATTTTGTACAAATGAGACATGTTTAATGTTTTTACTTAACTTCTACAGCACCCACGAGGTTCCTGTATGTATAGGTGACTGGGTGCTCTTTTAGATAATCATTTTTAGTAAGATTTCCTACTTTCTGCAAACTCTTTCTTTTTTTAATGACGGATTCCCTACTTACTGTAAATTCTTGCATGCTGGGGTTTCCCCCCTATACATCAATAAAATTTTTATCTTATTTAAAAAAAAAATTAAAAATTAAATTAAATAAATAAATAAAAACATAGCTTAAATTGAGTTGCTAGATAATTTTGAATTCAGGAGACTTGAAATGGTTAACACAGTATTATCACTTACAGAAGTACAAGAAATATTTGGGGCCAAATGGGAAGTTTGTAACATGGATGAATTGGAGTGCTAAGTATTGTCACCATGAAGTACCTGAATTGGTGTCTGTAAACCCAGATAAACAAGAGGAAGAAGAGGATCACTTACCCTCTATAACCATCCAGTTCTCCGTTGTGAATAAAATTGTCCAATTCAGGTACTTTATGGTGCCAAGTATTGTCATCCAGATAAACTTTATGGTGCAAGTATGGTGCCAAGAGTGCCAAGTATTGTCACCAGATAAACAGTTCATGCCATTTAACGTAAGCACCCTCGAGTAGCACACTTACCCTCTACACTATCCAGTTCTCCATTCTGAATAAAATTGGCCACCTTTTCCTCCAACGAAGAATAGCCCAAGGGTTCTTGATCACCAGAAATTTGCTCATCAGAATTCAGAATTATATCATTGTTTGCATCATTTGTGTAGTCATCTACTGCAGAAGCTTCACTTGGTAAGGAAACATCATGAACCATGTCTGTTATCTTCCTATCTGACCTTTTAAATTAGCAGGTTATCAATCAGAAAAATCCAAAATTAGACATGTTGTTACAACCTATAATACACAGGGACAAGAGCTGCTGACCTAACGATTCATCATCACTTTTTTCAACAAGGCCATCCTCTCCACTGCACTCATAGGTTGGTTGTTTGGAAGTTAAGAGAAGCTCCTTGACAAGTTTGTATCCTCGTCTTCTAACAATGTTTGCAAGGTCTTGCCTGTACAATGTATGAGACAATCACATAGCTTGCAAAAATGTCTCTAAGATCTGGTTCTTAAAGACTCAAAATCCAAATTTCTTTGAAGTGTTCACACTTTAGCAGAAGTTTTTGGAGTGAAATTGATGTAAGAAATATGGTTGTATCGGGTAACTGTATAACTAGTAGAATCAAGCACTAAAGAGACACGAATAATAGAGCACAAGTTCAAGAAACCACCCCAACCAACACAGTTCAGAGCATAAGTAATTTTCCATGCTATAGTCCTACCACCTTTTACATGCCCAGCACATGGTGAAAGCATAATCCATCATCTTCATCTTACAAGTCTCATTAATATTAACCATCAACTCATCACAAACAAAAAGAATGAGTTCCCTCAAATCCATTTATCTCCAAAAAAGGATATCCGCCACCTCCCAACTATATTAGAGAAGACCTATCCTAAAGGAAAAACCAGTTGATACCTTCTTTCTCCTGTGTTCCACTTCCAACCAAATGTTGGGCATGTCATAGGAAAACTCGAAAAGGATCAAGCTGGAACTAGCTACTAGCTCCCCTACAAATAACTCCATTTGTCCTATTTCATTTGACCTAGTTTCTAAACTCTCAGCAAGAGAAAAAAAAATTCATTGCTAATATTTGTTGGAGTTTGACATGAATTAGGTGCATTCCTCTATATGTACAGGTGTTATCAAATACAGCTTTTAAATAACTTCAGATCCTTTAACAGTACCAATGTTAGCTGCAAAATAACATAAACAATGGAAAATGGAAAGCAAGAACATAAATGGCATTCAAATTCACACCTTCCGTGCTGTGACAGCTCTTTCATGGTGGGTACGTGATCCTCAGGAAGTCCAACAGAAGATAAAAATTCTCTGATGTCATTGCAGAGATCATCATTGCTTTTCACCTTCCGGCTTGCCCTATACCCACCCAAAAACAAGAAATAGAACGTCAAACACCATCTCGGTAAGATCAAGAACCAAGATTTCAAGAAAATTACTCGCATTAGTACAACCAAGACTCTCATAGCTAATAAGTCGGTATCGAGAACATAACTAAACACAGTACAATTGAGAAAGGTAGATTAAACTAAAATACAGCCACCAAATGGTGATGTAAAAGAATCTCAATTTATTATTGAAGCACAATTTAAAGGGAACCACTCAGATCAGTGGATTCGATGATTTTCAGAGCTAAAATGTCACTCTCAAGAACCAAATCACAAACATAGCTGATAGCACAAACAGCAAAACATAGATAAAAACTAAAATACACTTAGATGGGTGATTAAAATTAGGTGGAAACCATCGTGGCCTCTTAAAGTTGGCACCAACTTTAACTTAGACACTTTAACTAAGACTTGTTCATTTTAGACACCTCATCTAGGGTCCCGCTATGTCATTTTGACACTTTTTTGACAATCGACAAAAACAACAACGAGAGTTTAATACACTCGTGATGATGTGGTAACAGATGTTTCCTACGTGGATTAGTTGGCTAATAGAATCGTGCCAACACATTTTAATTGTCCACATCATCACACAAACACAAACAAATTAAAGAGAAAAAATAAGGACTAAAATACATGGCAAAATGACCAATGAATCGATGACACGTGGCATTTATGCCCAAATACTTGCCAAAAAAAAAGTAAAATTGACCACTTGAAATTTTATTTTAGAAAAAGCACCCCCCCCCCTCTTCTCCCCGATCCCAAATCGTCTTCCTCCACCTCCCCCTCTTCCTTGACCTATTTGCAGAAACACCACCACACCACACCCCGCGCCCCAAATCGTCTTCTCCACCTTCCTCTTCCTTGACCCATTTGCAGAACTTCCCTTCCCCCCACCCCTTCAAGCAAGAAACTTTAAAATCCTTACTCGTGAATCATTAACAAAAGTGCGGGGAAAGAGCCAATAGAAAGGAAAAGGAAAAGGAAATTGAATGTTGTTAGGTTCTATTACCTGATAAAGATATTCAATTTTTCTCAAATCTTAGACCCATTAGATTTAGTAATTTTATTAATAAAATTGTCTTCTTCACCTTCCTCTTTCTTGACCTATTTACAGACCCACCCACCCACCCATATCGTCTTGTCCACCTAACTTCTCTTCCTAATTTGAAGAAGAAGAGATGAAGAAGTGAAAAAAATCTCTTTTTTAAAAAGAATTTAGGGCTAAATTAAAGTGTTAGAAATGAGAAAGAAGATATAAATAAATGAGGGTGGGTCAATGTTATCGTTGGGGCCAAGTTGGACGCCATATCAGCCAGAAAAAGTCTTCTACGAGCCTTGGTGGGTGATAAATACGCGACATGCCAACTGTGCAAAAAGTGTCAAAATGATACAGCGGGACCCTACATGAGGTGTCTAAAATGAACAAGTCTTAGTTAAGGTGTCTAAGTTAAAGTTGGTGCCAACGTTAAGGGGCTGTCGAGGGGTTCCGCCTTAAAATTAACCTAAATTTTGCAACTTTCATACTTAAACTATGGGCATTGCTATTACCCCAACTATAATGTTGCTATTTAGAAACGCACTTTGAGTGCCAAGTAGCATGGAAAGTGACTTCACTCTTTTTGTGGAGCGAGAGCTACAAATTAGCTCAAAAAGGGCAGCCACGTGGCATTTTTCCTTTATTTTCTTTTAAATCAAGAACCAAACTAAAAACACAATATCAGTATCAAGAACCACAAACATTGTATTGTAGCTCAAGGGTAATAGCAACACTCCATAGTTTAACTACAAAGCTGCAAAAGCAGTGTTATCAAAGGCGTGCTTAAGCCCTGAAGCGAGGCTCAAAACACGTTGAATGGTTCACCTCGCTTAATGTGCGCTTTAGTGTCATCATCAAGGCTCTAAGACAATTTTTTCTTGCAAATGAATGTTTCATGATGAGGCGACACTAACCAATTGATATTTCACTTTATCATAGAAAAATTCAATTTCTTTGTCCATATATTTGTATGTCTTCTCCATTTGGGTCTTTTCTCATTAAAGCCCACACTTTATTTGCTCTTTGCACTTAAAGCTCCAACGAACCTTAGAGCTTTTTTGTGCTTTTCGCTATTTATAACACTGTGCAAAACATGGATAGTTTAGGGTGACTGTTATGTATTCTCTCTTTTCCTATTGAAGCAATGATAACCAAAATTTGAACAAAAATCACTCACATTACTGCTTTCGAATGCTCTCGTACCTAAAAATCCAGCACCAAGAACCAAACCACAAACATAGCATCAGTATCAAGAACCACAAACATTGTATTGTAATCTCAAGGGTAATCGCAACACTCCATAGTTTAAGTACAAAGTCAGAGGGCACTGATATATTCTCTGTTTCTGTATTGAAGCAAAAATAACCAAAATTTGAAGAAAAATCACTCACACTAGTGCATTCAAAGATTCTCTTAGCTAAAAAGGTCAGTGTGAAGAACCAAAACTACAAGCATAGCATCAGTAATTCAGTATCAAGGACCACAAACATTGTACAGAAACGTAGATAAAACCATAATATAGCCAAAAGGGTAACGAGAACGAACCTGGGTTTTTTAATCGAAGCACAAATTGCTGGTTTTGAACGGTAAACGGGAAGGTAATGATGATTGTCGCGTATACAGAGAGAAGGGGGAGTAGAAAAGAAGAGTTTATAGGGAGAATGAGTGCGGGAAGTGGGGAAATGGAAGAGAGTCGCCATGTGAGAGCAGAGAAAGCAGTCGAGATGGGTTTTGCAGCATTTGAGAATTTGGGGGAATTTTTTGGGGGGTATGAAACAAAAGTGAAGCTCTTCAAGTGTGGCAAATTTGTTGTGAGAAGGAGACCGCTTCTTTTTCCTTTGGAATGCAGTTTTTTCTGAGGTTTGTTATCTTCTTCTCTTTCTTTTTTTCATATTGTTTATAAAAAAAATACTAATTTATATAAAATAAATTTATTATTTGATAAAAATAAAATATTTATATTTATTAGTGACGGTGGAGATGATTTATAGCGGCGGTGATGATAATAATTGGTGCTAGTGTCTAGTAATGGTGGTGGTGGTAGTTGTTAGTGATGGTAGTGGTGATAGTTGCCAGTAAATGGTGGCGGTGATAATTGTGATGATGGAGGTGGTTGGTGTCGTAGCGACTTGCTTGATGGTGGCGGTTGGTAGTGGTGGTTGTGATGATGAAGTTGCTTGATATTAGAAGTTGACGGTGTTGATGGTGGTGGCAGTAATTGATAGGTGTTAGAGGTGGCGATGATGATGACGGTGATGGTGTCAGTGACTATAATTATAATGATGGATGTGGTGGCAACAGTGGTGGTTGCCAATGGTTGCTGTGATGGTGCGAGTAGTTGGCGATGGTAATGGTGGTTGACAATGGTGACAAAGGTGGCTGGTAGTGGTAGTAATAACATAGGTAGTAATTGTGAAAATTATCCACATAAATATATCTCTTAGTGTGTTAAAACTTTGTTTCAAATCTCAATGATTAAGACCTATTCAGACCAAACAAGTGTTTAAATCTTAATGGAAACAAATGTATTTAATATGATCTAAGGTCTGAACTACTCAAACCTCCATTAAGTGCAAACAAATGAGACCTAAATTTGAATTCACATAGCGAAAATCTCATATTGGGGGTAAACATATCAGAAATGACATCGGTGTTATTAACAGTGTTCGATCATAATTTTTTATTTCACCTTAACAAAATCTTTAAAAAAATTATCTTAACTTGAAAAAATTCGTTGGAAAGAATTTTTCTTCTTATCAAGCATAAGTTTTAGCTTTTGCCTATAAAACAGAAATTGTGATTAATTAAGTATGTTCACTCTCTTAAAACATCTTGAATTTCAGCCTCATAGAGAAAACTAATTTATGTCTGATAGACGATAAAAGTTTAATCTGATGAATTTTCACGGAGGCTATATTTTAAAAATCTTATTAAGTAGGGATAAAAAATCAAGGTCACTCCTTATGAAAACCATGAATTTAACCCCCGTCAAACATTCTCTAACAAAACAATTCCTTACCTGGTAGGATTGAATACTCGATTAAGGATAAAGAAACACTTATAACTCTACCACAATTCTTGTCGGTGATTTGTTATACTAAAAGGGTTTGAACTATTATAAACCATTTTAACCATATTTTATTATTTTTTAAAATAAATTATTAATGATCCATACTAGATATATAAAGTTACTTGGAAATTGTAATTGCATTTCAATTATCTTATAGCATAAATAAAATTTTCTATAAAAGTTAAGCTCATTTCTTTTGTTATAATAGGATGATATACACAAACATCCCTCAAATTTTAATTGTTGGGGTTCTAGTATTCCTAAAGTATTTCGAAGTGGTATTAGTAAAAGAATTATTGAGTATTTTATTTGGATATTACTATTTAATTTATACTTATTTACTTCGATAAAAATATTTAAAGTTATATATAATTGAAATTTATTTATATATAGTTAAAATTCAGATAAAAATGAATGAATTTGACTGTCATTGAAGTTCAATTATTCGTGAAAAATGATTAACTTCAACCAGGTGTTACTGAAATTGTGGCCAAAATGTTTAACTGAACTTTAGCCACATGTGCTTCAATTCAGTCATATTGACTAATTCTAGTCACATATGGCTAAAATCCAGATAGAATAGCTAAATTTCAGGAGAAAATTCTGAACCAAGTCATATGTGACTAAACTTCAATCATATAAATTTCAGACACCGCATATCTGAATCAGAAACACCTATCTTCTATTTTTTTAAAGATGGATATATCTTAAATAGTGTGGTGAAAAGTGGCTATCAGCTAAATTTTTCTTACCTGTAAAGACAAGCTAGTATAGCCCAAGCCCGGAAATAGGTCATGTATGGGCCTATATGCAATTGGGCCAATTGGTACATGAAACTTATTTTAGCAGGACCATAAAGAAATGAAAAGTTAACAACAACTTATGAACGATTTATTATTTCTTCCGTTTTAAAATAAATATTATTCTTTATTTATTAAAAATTAACTTAACTAATTTTTAAAATTAAATTTGGATTAAATCGACTTACTAATTTAAAATTAAAATTTAAATACTCAAAAAATTATGTAAAAAGTATTATAAGTTGCATTTCTTCTCATGCCAATATTAAAAAAAATATATTTTTTAAAATATTAATTAAAATTCACATAATTTAAATCTTGAGAAACGGAAAGTGACACATAATTTGAGTTTTTTTATTTGTCTAAAGATAAAATATTGGTTTGAACAATTATGTTCAGTCTTTTGCTCCTATTTATACCTAAAAGTTGTTAATCTAATTAACATCAATTAAACACAATTATGGGAGAAAATATTCTAGAAACTAAATATAAAGTCAATGCTGTTTGAATTTTGAACGAAACCAAAAGTAATAAATAAATTAAAAGATTAACGTAATTATCTGGACAGAAGACTTTTGTTTTGGTTTATAACTTTTTAGGTGTATTAGCCATGCAATAATATTTTATATATCAGGAACGAAATAATATATTCGATCTTTTTTTCTTATTCGATGTTCGATATTTGTATTAAAATTTGATTAATTTAAATTCATGCCGCATAAGGTTCATTATAAGGAAAATGCTCCCTACCATGATTTTTTCCATACTCAGGACCCGAACCCTAGATCTTTAGTGGTACTTTTATCATATATATTAAATCTTGAACAATCTCGAATAATATTATATTGGTTTGAAAAGTGACACATAATTTCACTCTATATTTTATATATCATGCACGAAATAATATTATCTAGATCTTCATTCTTCACCCGATGTCCAGTATTCGCATTTAGAATTCGACTAATTCAGCTTCGCGTCACATAAAACTCATTATAAAGAAAACGCTTCCTACTGAGATTTTCCCCATAATTCAGAACTCAAACCTCAGATCCTTAATTAGTGATATTGTTATCATATATATTAAATCTTGAACAATCTCGAACAATTGTAACAAAATTCAAGCATAAGTAGCTAGGTTTCGCACATTTATTCAATTTGGTAAAAGCATTTATTTAATTCACATATGGTTTTCTCCTACATCTAAATGTCAACTAACTTCTACCAAAAATTGTCCTACACATTTTCTAGTTCAAAATATATAATTTAATTAATACCTATGAACACAACCATAATATAGTATAAACTAAGTGAAAAAAATTTGATAAACACATTATAAAACAAGAAATTCATGAAATTAATTATCAATAAATTAAAGTAAAAGAACCAAAGTCAAATTTGATATACTTCAAACATTTTACTTATATATATATATATATAAATCTTAACGTACCTCCACAAGTAACATGTAGTTAGTTTTTTATTTGTTTCATTCATCATTTTTCAATTCAAGATTCATGGGCAAACAAGAAAGACAACCACCCCCCCCTCCCTCCCCCCTCCAAAAAAAAAAAAGAGAAAATCATTGGACTCGTTATTCTTTTAATTTTTTTTTATGGGTTTGGGATTTACTATTTATTATAATTTTAATAAATTTTTATACATAAATATATATTGCGTGTTGAAAATATTGAATCCAGATGAATCCGATGTCGTAATGTTATGTCCTTCTTTGATTTACGTGTATTATGTGTCTGAGTGCACATGAATATATAGTGATATCTAAAATCATTGGACTCGTTATTCTTTTTAAAAAAAATTATGGGTTCAGAATTTACTATTTGTTGTAACTTTAATAAACTTTTATATATAAATATATATATTATGCGTTGAAAATATTGAATTCAGATGAATTTTGTATCGTAAAATTATATTCGTCTCTGATTTACGTGTATTATATGTGTGAGTGCACATGAATATATAGTGATATATAACATTATGATTTTGCATTCATCACCAAGATTTTATTGAGCTAATTAGCTTAATTATTTATGAACTTTTAGTTTGACCAATGTATCTTCAATTTAAAATGTCTTTTACCTTAATTTTCCAATATAATGGAGTATTTTTTTTTTACCAATTTTTTTTTTCCTAAAAGAAACACAAATATGTCAACGAGGAGGGGAAAAGGTTCCATAAATGATAGAAATCCTAATAACCTACTTTCTTCGGTCCATTTTAGTTATCGTGTTTATTAAAAATAATTGTCATTTTAAAAAATTAAGATATAATTAATTGGTAGTTTTCAACTTTATCATTAATCAATAAATATGAAGAGAGACTAATATAGTGAAAATAAGAGTAGTATTAAATTGAAATCCAGAATAAATAAGAATAATTTAATACATACGCTATAACACATTATTGTGCACTGATATAACTCTTTCGTGCGTTTTGAGCTGATATACATTATGCTCTAATACAACTGATACTCGTCGTCTGAATACAACTCTTTTGTTGCATGATACCCGTCTAATACAACGACTATAACTACGTTTCATAAATACGTAAAAAATCACGCTCTAAACTATAACTTTAACTAAATTTTCTCATAAAATAATGACAAGATCCGTTATGAATGGACAAAAAATTCGTACGTAAACTAAAAGTTGGTATAAGTTGGTTTAGAAGTGCAAAACAATCATCACATTAAAAAGAGAAAAAACAAATACATTTATAAATATTTTGTTAGGTAAAGTAACTTTAACTAACATGTTCAAAGTCCAATAATAATTAAAGAGTATATTTATAAATATTTTATAATATTTTTTAATTTTTTTTCGTTTAATTCTGTTAATTGTTAGATGTAATTATAGGTGATTTTGGATATATATAGCTTTCAACCACCCTATATATATATATATATATATATGAAGTTATTATAAAGTTGGAATAATATGAAATCTTTGTATGAACATAAAGAAATTCCCATTTCATTGAGTAAAGTTTTCACATTAGATTAATTACATATATCATGACACATGTAATATTTAATTTATTTCTGTTGTTCGCTTTTACGTCTTATATTTCGCTTTTCAAAAGTCAAGCTATTTGAATATTGATCAATTTTTTTAAGATGTATTTCTTTTTTAATCTTATTAATATGAGAAGAATTGCAACTTATAATATTTTTTTAAAATAGTTTTTGAATATTTTAAATTTAAAATATTAGGTTAGTGTAATTCAATTTAATTTAAAAAAATAGTCAAATTGACTCTCATGAAGTAAAACATAATAAGTAAAAGTAAATGATAGGAGTATATTATAGTCGGATTTAGATTTTTAAAGGTTCCGACTACTGTAGTTGATAATTTTCAACTAGAATAGTCGAAAAATATCTTCCGGCATTCAATTTACCGACTACACTAAAATAGTCAAAAAAAGCTTTTTTTCAACTGCATTCCGATTGATTTGGTAGTCAGAAAGTAGTAGAATTTTAGTAATGTCTAAATGTTACATTGACATCGATCAATGTCACCAAACTATGGTTTAATTTGAATCTTGAGCATGAAATCGTCTTTATTAGAAAATGCTTTAATTTCTAACAAGCATAAAAAAAATAATTAAAGCAACAATTAAAATGGGGCAAAGGGAGTACTGTATTAGTCAAAGGCTAAGCAATTAATTTTGTTGTGCAATTGCCAACATAATTTTTTCATTTAGTTTATGAGTTTTGGATCGCGATTTTTTTCGCTTATTGAATTTTCAAAAAATTATTTATACATATTAAATAATTTTTTTACATAAATATAAGATTTGAATTATATTCATATCTATTATATTAACTCCGCTCCTGTATTCATTACTAAAAGAGTTTATTAAATCCGTCTTCATACGCTTTAAATTATATTTTATTCTGAAATAACATCATTGATTAGTAAGTTTGTCCTTTTACCAATCAAACCAAAATATATTAATTCAAAATTTTACACGAAATATTAAAATTTTATTTGACAAAAAAAAAAAAGGAAAGAAGGAAGAAGAAGACAAAACAGATCAATAGATTTTAACCTCCACCACCAATTAATTATCGACTAATTTATACTAATCTATCTTAATCACAAGAAAAGTTTGATTAATTAAAAAATAAATAAATGAATTAGTGTTTATGAAGCTTTTCATAATGGTCCAATAACCGCTAAGAAAAAATATTAGCAGTACAAATAAATGTCAATATTTTTATTATTTATATTATAAATGGAAGCTCTTCCCCCACACCTTACCCCTAATTTATTTATATATATACATATATATATATATATAGCGTAATTTTACGAGTGAAATATAAAGAGAATAGAGTGCAGCAAATTTTACTCATTATCTTAAAAGATAAAACGGTTGTTTCCGATAATTTGCTCAAAATTTTTATTTTTATTTTTTTTAAAAATATTTTAAAATAATCTTTTTGAATGGTCTACACATTTAATAGTTGGACCACACTATAATATAGAACAAGTCATTTTCTTTGGCAACAAATTTTAAATTTGTGTTAGAGATAATTATACTTTTGGTCCCTCGGTAATTGATGAATTTTGGTTTTGGTCCTAGTATTATTTTGATAAGCATATTTAGCCATCTAAATTAAAATACATGTTTTTGATCTCTTTAAATATGAAATATTTATGTGGTATTTAGAGTATTTTTAAAACTTATCACCCTCAAATATGGAGTAACACTACAAAATTAACATAATACATCGATTCAAGAATTCAAAGCACACATATCGATTAATTGAAGGTTAAGCATATTTAACCAGAAATTACAAGAATTAAAATTAAAATTTATCGATAATTTAGGGTTTGAAAGTGATAATATCCTTTTTTTAAGAAAAAAAAAATCTGGCAATTATCAGTGGCATTATTTTATTTTAATATAATCTTAAGTGTTGTCTAATTCAAATTTAATGGTCCCATAATGACAATCATCAACTTAATAATAGTTTCTTCTTAAGTCAAATATTTGTTGTTTTTTTTCTTAAAATAAATAAATTTTCATGCAAGTCCATTAGGCATATCTAAAAAATTTTTACCAAGTCAATATCATATGAGACAATTTAATGCATCAAATTAATAAATGCACGACATATTACTTTTTCCGCTTAAAATTTTATCTTATAATAACATTAACTTAATTTTCTTTTAAAGAAAACCCTCAAATATTCAAAAGAAAACGTTAAAAATTATAACCAGACCGACTCATGATTTAAAAAAAAAGTAAAAACACACTTTAAATCATGACCAACAAGTATAATAATTTTAGTGTTTAATTTTATTTTTTTTGTGTATGCATCACACAGAGATGAACGTAGCCTTTGTGCTATGGATTTAACTCAACGATTCGAATCTTATATATATATTAATATTATAGTGAACCTTGGGATTTATAATATTACCTATACATTGATTGATGGTTACATGATAACACATTTTAATAAAATAATCAAATTAATTTTAATTTTAAACTTTCACTTGTGTTTTGTTTTACTTTTTATTTGAAGTCTTTGACTATAGGGAGGCAAAGTCATCAACGTTTCTACACTTACACACACTATAGTGGGGGTAGGGGTGGAAAATGAGACATTAATTCAAATCCCATATAATTAATTTCATATTTAGTGTCGATATGATTTCGTATAAACGATAAAGTTTTTAGATTCGCGAAATAATAATTTTACTTTAGTCATGTCAAATTATGCTATGTATAATATATTTTGTAGAAAATGATTTTTATATTGTTATTATGTTGACGTTTGATCAGTTCCTTTTCTATTGTAGGTTGATTATATATAGGCATTTTTGAAAGAAAAAATGCACATTTCAGTTAATCAAAAATTAAATGTGCTTAATCAGATATTTACAAGTACTAAAATTAAAAATTTTCAATAATTTATGAACAAAAATATTAATTACTCTTAATTCAAATCACATATAGTTTTCATGTTTAGTGTCGACATGACTTTCTCTAAATGATAAACTTTTTAGACTCGCGAAATAATAATTTTACTCTAGTCATGCCAAGTTGTGCTATATATAATATATTTTATAGAAAATGATGTTTATATTGTTATTTTGTTGACGTCTGACCAGTTCATTTTCTATTGTACATTGATTATATATAGGCACTTTTGATCAAAAATGCACATTTCAGTTAATTGAAAATTAAATGTGCTTAATCAGATACTAAAAAGACTAAAATTAAAATTTTTCAAAAATATTAATTTCTCTTAATTCAAATCACATATAGTTTCCATATTTAGTGTCAACATGACTTTATCTAAACGACGAACTTTTCAAATTGATGAAACTATAATTTTTCTTAATGTCAATCATGCTATATAATATATATATATATTTTCAGAAGAAATTTCGTACATCATTTTTCCGTTGATGTTTGATCAATTCCTTTCCTATTGTACATTAATTAATATATTAGAAGGAAAAAAGACCATTAGAAGATAATCAATGATTACTGTTAATTTTTTAAAAAGTCATAATATACATTTATTTTTTAATATTTTGTACTATGCTACAACTATATATCCACATGATTTGTGGTACATAATAAAACTTCTAATGTGGACCATTGTGACTTTTTCTTTGGTTCAATTTTGACTGATTCATGTATCATTTATTAACAACAAGTGCACTAATTTCCCTTTTTTGGAAAAAAAAAATAAAGCAAGTGGGAATTTAATACCCTTTTTAGTTTAGTGTCGACGTAATTTTATCTAAATAACGAAATTTTTAGACTCAGAAAACAGTAATTTTACCTTAATTTTGATTGTGCTATATAATATATTTCTAAAAAATGATTTGTATATTTATTACTAAAAATAAAAGAAATAATTAGAAGATAATTAATAATTGTTGTTAATATTTTTTTTACTCATATTATAGGAAACCTAGGTTTTTGTACTATGCAACTACTACTATATATTCACATGATTTTGGCATACACAATAAAACTTCTAAATTAGTGTGGGGCATTATGGCTTCTTCTTGGTTCAATTTGACTGATTTTCGAATCATTAATTATATTTTTCGTCTCAAAATTATTTAACGTATTTTTCTCTTACATGTTTTTTTAATAAAATATTAATTAGAAGAATTATATTACCTTCATTTATGTGATAAAATATAACATCTTTATTAAAATTTTACTGTATCGAAGTGATTGTAATCTTAAGAGTAATTACTACTAAGGATAAAACAGAAAAAAAAATAACCAATTTTGTTTTGAACTTTTAAGATGACAAATCATTTAAGATAACTACAACAACAATAACATACCCAATATAATCTTACCAAATAAAATCTGAAAACATAACTTGGGATAACTATTTTTAAAAATTACATATATAATTTGGAGAGGGGGGAGGGAGTGGGTGGGTGGGGGGGGGGGGGGGCGGGGGAGCTGTTGGAGATAAATTCAACATATTAATTAGCACATGGCCACCTATATCTATGTACATCATTATCTTGCACAAGAAAATTTAGCCAATAATATTTGTAGGACTTGACTAATATTTCTACTATATTTGCATATTTTGATTAAGTTATTTTTACTAATTTTATACATTCTAATTAATTTTAGTCACGTTAAAATAATTAAACTTTTCTTCTCATAACGGTAAAGTCACAAAATTTTACTAATTATAATAGCGAAGTCATGAAATGATGTTATCACGTTAAAGTAACTGAATTTTATACAGTATAACGATAAAGTAACTAACATTATACTATTTTTTGTACAATAAAGTGTAAAAAAGTAATTTTGGTCATATTAAATTAACTGAACATTTTCAACTATAAAAGTAAAGTTACTAAACTTTATTCACCGTAACAGTAAAACTAAAAGAATCATTATTTTTTATTTCCTAAAGTAATCGATACCCATTATAATATAAATTACAGTGAAATGATTGAGATTCTTTTATCCTTAATTAGATGTTTTAGGTTTGAGTTTTTAGAAATGAAAAAATTGAAAACGTTACCCTCAGAAATGATCCTTGCAATACGTGAATTTAAATTTAATCGAACCCTCGTACAAATATTTGAAAAAAAAAACTAATTTTATAGAATCAAAGTAATTAGCATACCAACTACCTAGTTGTAATGAGTATGTTGTCAATAGACACAACTAGCTAGGGTCTTGTTTCATTATTTGAGGAAGATCTATATAATAATTACTGAGAAATATAAGTTATTATTTATATAAGATGCTAATTTAAGACAATTTTTTTTTAATTTCTTAATTACATTATCTTTATAATTATCTTTATATAATTAATATATAGTCTGTCTAATCTATATCAAGTTCTGCCACAAATCTTTGATAAGAAAGTTCACCCACATGTATTACAGCTAATTAATATGGTTCATTTATTTTGTCTTTTTTTTTTTCCCACTAATTTTGATACATTTTATTTGAGTCGAGTGTCTGTCGAAAATAATTTTTCTATTTTCTCAAAATAGGAGTAACTAGTAAGTTTACGTACACATCACTCTTCCCGGACTCCGCTTATGAGATTACACTAGCATGTTATTATTGTAGAAAATCTCTTCACTACTGTATTTCCTTTCAATACTTGATGTTGATATGTTTATTACTTAAGCCGGGAGTATATCAAAAACAATTTCTCTATTTTATAAGATAAAAATAAAACTGCGTACAGATTACCTTTCTCAAATTTCACTTATGAAAAAAAAAAATCCAAGCTAATCATGAATCTTAGTTCTATTTTGAAATTTTGTTGTACTTTGTCTGGTGGTTCAAAATTTGATAATTAACCTATGACTTGGCCTGTATATGTCTATAACCAATCATATTCAATTGCTGAATTGTACACCATTATTTAGGCAGACTTTGGATCCTTTTACTATAACATTAAATAATTAAAAAAAACAAAGACCAAGAAAATAAAACATAGAGATTAATGGATATATATACATATATAAAATAACTTTCATCTGTTTTTATTCTGTGTTGAATATGTACATCTAGATATCTCAAATCATTTTTATCGCGTTAATTAGTTGAATATTTTAATTAAAAAAATAATTATTCAGATATCTTTAAAATTTACGTGTTATATTAGTGTCAGGTATCCACGAGACACAAAGGGAACGAGTTGAAGTATTTAGTTGTCAGCTGAGACCAAATTAAGATATTTAAATTTGCACTCTCAGAATTTGAGTGGTTACTTATCAGCTAAAGACAGATTTAAGTGTCTATTTATGTATAACTATATGAAAAATATTATAAATTATAAAATTTTCTCGAAAAAATATAAAAGTATAGTACATAGTAAAATAATTTATGGTGGAAACTTGTGTCTCCTTATACTAAAGTCTAATCACTCAAGCTAGTGTAGGACAACTATAAAAATTGAAAAATTATATGTGTGTTCCTTGACTTGTGTAGATATATATCTATATCTCTCTCAATAAATATATTATATATATATATATATACACACACACATATTGGTGTCCAAATTAAGTCTTTTCTATGCCAACCCTTTTAGTCCATTTTTTGCAAAATCCTTGAGAGAGAAAATCAAGAGAGAGAAAATAATGGGAAGAGCTCCATGTTGTGATAAAGCAAATGTGAAGAAAGGGCCATGGTCACCTGAAGAAGATGCAAAATTAAAAGAGTATATTGAGAAATTTGGAACTGGTGGAAATTGGATTGCTCTTCCACAAAAAGCTGGTATGTTTAATTTAATTCCAATTTTTTTAAATTTTTTTTAGACAGAGTCGGAATTTTGAGTTTACGAGTCTGAATTTCATACTAATAGAGTGTCTGAATCAAAAATACTGAGTTTTGCCGAACCCATAAGCAGAACTATAGCTCCGTTCCTGCTTGATTATCTGACGGTACTCTTTTTTCTAGTTTTGTTAGTAAACTCTAATTTGTTGTATTGGAGTTGAACTAACAAAAGGTGATTTAAACTGCATTTTTTCATTTAAAAAAAAGAGAGAAAACAAAAGAGGATCTCGATAGGCCGAGTCAAGATTTTAAGTTTACGGATTTTAAATTTTAGTAAAAGTATCATATTTGGACTAATTTTGTATACGAATATAATATCTGAATCAAAAAGTATTAGGGTCTACATAACCCGTAAGCAGAACTGTAACTCCGTCTCAACTTGATTAGTTGATTAACTCTAATTTGTTGTATGATTATTGTTTGTGATTAATTAGGGCTAAAGAGATGTGGGAAAAGCTGCAGATTAAGATGGCTAAATTATCTTAGGCCAAACATTAAACACGGAGAATTTTCAGACGAAGAAGACAGAGTTATTTGCAGCCTTTATGCTAACATTGGAAGCAGGTATATTCATATAATTCTAGATCTCCTTCCATTAAAAATTCAAATAATTATCGAATCGTGATGACGTAATTTTAAAAGTATAATAAATTCGTTGCTATAAATCTTGAAAGTACGTTCAGTATATTCACTTATGAGTAGGCCGGTTGATCATAAATGTTAAGAAAAATTCAAGAAATGAGTATAAATGATAAATTTTAAACTTAAAAAATCATCATATGAGATCAGTGGTGGAGATAGATTTTCATCAAGGGATTCATTATATATATAATAATAATAATAAAATAAAATAATCTTGTAAAATGTGATTTTCAAGTGAAAGGAGATTTTCCTTTCTCTAGCTTTGACCCTAGATTGGATATGGTAAAATTCAAACTCGAATCGATAAAATTCAAATCTTGAATCTGCCTTTGCAGGTGGTCAATAATAGCAGCTCAATTACCAGGCAGGACAGATAATGATATCAAGAATTATTGGAACACAAAGCTTAAGAAGAAATTAATGGGATTTGTCTCTTCATCTCACAAGATTAGGCCTCTTAATCATCATCATTATCAACACCAAATTATAACCAATGGTTATAATAATAATAATTATTGCCCACAAATTTCACTTCTTCAAGCTTCATCTTTATTAGTTTCATCAAATTATAACAACAACAACAACACTCTCCCATGCTATGAAACTAATATTCCTAGTACAATCCAATCAAGTACAACTTTCTTGAGCACCGGTGCATCGACTAGTTGTACCTCAGGCATTACTGCTAGTACTTTCCAAGAAAATAATTTTGTGGGTCCCACCACTTCTTCCGACGGCGTTTCGAATTTGGATTTTCATACCTATATGTATAATAATGGCGTTATCGCTGAAGAAGAGGAAGAAGATCAAAGTAATTCGAAATTTCTGATTAACGAGGACAACAACGGCGGAGGAGGAAAGATGATTAGTGGAAACGATGGTGGTGGTTGTACTTATCATCATGTTGATCATGAGCAACAAAATCCATTAGATTATAGTAGCTTGGAGGAGATTAAGGAGCTAATTAGCACTAATCATGTTACATGTAATAACAATAGTTTGTTTCTTGATCATCATGAGATCAAGACAGAAGAAAAAGTCATGATGTACTATTGATGTACAAATTAAATTATATGAGAAGATTTTTCAATTTGGGAAAAAAGTAGTTGTCTTTCTTTGACAAGTACAAATTGGAAAAAAAGTTTAAAAGTTCCCTTTGTGCATTTCTTTTTGGGAACTTATGTGTTAGTATAGTCCTTTTTTTCAATTTTATTTTAATTATATAAAGGTAATGTTCGGGTCAGTTTGTTCATATGATAACTATTTCATCAGTATGATTACTTTCCAACAAGATAGAGAACAAGTTAACAAAAACACTTACCACAATATTTTATGTATCTCTTAAAAATTAGATCGTGATCGTTTATAAAATGTATCGTGTGTTATATATTGTTGTCCTTTTTTTTATTTTTCATATACGGGTTTAATTCGCACATTAATTATTTCATCGATATGATTACTTCTCAAACGGATAGATATAGAATAATTTTGCCAATCAAGATTTAAATAGATTAAAAAAAAAACAATCACTTACTGTAATATTTAATGTATCTTTTAAAATTTAGATCGAGATCGTCATATAATTTTCGTCAATTTTATTAGACGCATCGTGTGTTAGTATCTTCTTTTTTTCCATTTTTAATGAGAGGATTTGTTTGCTCGTCAATTATTTTATCATTATGATAACTTTTCCACAAGATAGATATTGAATAATTTTATCTATCAGAATTTGAAAAAGTTTTGAAAAAACACTTGTTATAATATTTTATATATTTTCTAAAATTTGGACCATAATCGTTATATAATATTCGTTCATTTTATTAGACGCATCGTATGTTAGTACTGTCCTTTTTTCATTTTTCATATTAGGGTTTGTTCACACATCATATTAATCATATTTTCCATTGTATATAACTTAAATATTTGAACATAAATGTCTTATTAGTCTCTTGGAAACTAGAGGAGCCATTATATTTATTTATTTCATCCTATTTATTTTTAATCATTTCATTATTTTTTAAAAAAAAATGTAACTTGTTATGTTGTCATGTTTTGTACCCTTCTCTTTTTTAATAATAAAAAATAAAAAATCTAAAATTGGTCATGTATATTATAATCTTGGATTTTATGGTCTATTATTTATTTATTTTAAAAATTGTCTCGATCAATGAATTGAAAAATAAATTTAAAAAATAAGCAATAAATGCAAATATTTTTTCTTTTCTTTGTTAAAGGATTTTAATGAAAGCTGTGATTCACACCACGAGTTATTTTTTTCTTTTCCTACAAATTAAATAAGACAGACCCTACTGATTAAGACGTTTGATTGGAAAATAATCACAATTTTAAAATGTAAATTTTTTAATTAATATGTCAAATGATTATTGGTGTTTCAGTGTGGAAAAAAATATTTTTCGGAAAAATAAATAGGTTTCTTATTTATTTTCTTGTGTTTAAAAAGAAAATTAAAAGAAAATACATACATATATATATATAAAATTATCTTAAAAGTATTTGTTTATAATTTAGATAAATATTATGGGATGTGGGGTAGGGTTGGGGTGTGGCGTGGTGGGGGTGGGTCTACGAGAGTGGGAGGACACAATCAATGTGGAATGTCATTTGTGGAACTTGTTTTCTTTACTTTCACTACGGATATCATTTTCTTCATTTTTAAAGAACGTATTTTCCTTCAAAAAATAATTTTCAAAATTTTTAATCAATCGAACATGAAAAAATTGAAAAATATTTTCTTTTAGCAAACACTTCCCATACTATGGTTAACAGTGTCCACTATTAATTTTATAACCATCTATGTCGGTCGTTAGAGGCGGATCTAAAGTACAATATATGAGTTTATGAGAACCAAATAATTTTTTTTCAAACCACCAATAGAAATAAAGATTTTTCTCATCGCAATTAATAGAAAATTTATATTATAAAACATGATTTTTTTCATACATTTCTCACCGAACTAATTTACCGAAAAAATACATGGTGGGTAACAGATTCTCACTGAAATAGTAGAAAGCTTCATGACGTTTTCATATTAAAATATTATTTTTTTTTCTTTTTCTATCGATTCAATCAAAATACCAATTAAAAAATCACTTAATATTTTTCAATGAAAAATTTCAATAAGAAAATAATAACTTTTTAATAGTAAACTTTCTTTCTCTCTCTCTCATCACTTAATATCGGATTGAAAACCCAATTATATAATATATATACTTAAAATCTCTATAAAAACCTATAATTTTTAAATGTTGAATCCGCCTCACTGATAACCCTTTGATTATGACTAATTTAATATTTAGGCTTGATTAATTAGTACCAATTGCTGAATAATTTAATTGTCATTAATAAGAAATATGCCACTAGTGGGGAACAAAAGACATAATAATTATAAAAAGTGAGAAATCAAGTCATGTTTTGCAGGCAAAATGTAAAGAGAATCCTCATAGGGAAACAATCCAAAAAAGTTGTGATCTCAATACCACATTATTGTGTTGTATATGTTATGACAAATTGAATAATTTATTCTCATTAACTAAAATAATTTAAGTTTTATGCATCGATCAGCTCGATTTATTAAGTTTTCGTTACACGTGAAGTTCGAAAAAAATTACATTAGATCACAAGAGTCTATATTTATGAATTTACTTTTTTATATTTTAATATTTTTTAGTGAAAATTCTTACTCTCGCCGATGAAAAAAATATCTTTATATATATATATATATATAATTTAGATCTTGATTCCTGAGAGGTGAATGCATTGACTTCTTCACCCATTTTTGTTTTTTTGTGTGCATTATAATTATAATATAAAAAGGAGACTAATTTATTGGAATTTGCCAGCTATTAGAAAAGTTAAAATTATTTTATTAAAAGAAATATTATGTGACTTAATTAATCTTATGGGAAAAAGGTTTTCTCTAGGAATGTCTTTTCTAGTGGAGTTAAAAAAAGGTCAAAAGGTACAAACTTTGCTTGACTAAATGATTAATAAATTGCATTTATAGGATTTTATAACATAGCTTCTATACTTAAATAACCGATCGAATTCACAGTTTAATTTTTCTACTTGATATAAATTAATTATATATAATTATATCAATTATTTTAAATTTATATGATTGAATAAATAGTTATTCAGACTAATTCTTCAATTTTATATTAGAGAGACCATCTGATAATTGAATCTAATATATAACTACACATATATTTATTTAATCACAGGAGTGACATGAGGTGAATGAAATTCTTTTTTTATTCTTAATGAGATATATTACATTCGAACCCTAAAAATAAAAAAAATTGAATCGGTTCCCTCTCAATAGATGTTCGGAGAGAGCAAGGCATAATTGCTCTATCATCCTCCGACTGCCCAACTTTGCCCCTCATCTTCTGACCGCCTCCTCTCCACCTCTAAAATAGTGATTGGTGCATCTCGTTATAATTATTATATCAATAAATAAAAAATATTTTTCAAAAATAAGTCCTTATTAAGCAGTAAGAATCGAATTTAAAATTTTTTTAAAATTAAATAATCATTACATATACACCATAGTCACATAGTGCCATAGTAAAGCAGCAATTGAGTCTATAGAACTTTTTTCGAGTAAAAGCAATCTTAAAATTTGAGACATCAAATCCATAATTTTTTTTAATTTTTTTTTTTTCAAAATCATGGATAGAAAGTTTAGAGTGACACTAAATTATTTTTTTCCGTTCGATATTTGGTAAACGCTTTAAAACCTCAACTAATCAGAATACACACTACATACGACTCAAAAAATATATTTTTTATAAGATTTTTTTAAAACTCAAATTCATGATTTTTACTTTTAATCAAAGATAAAAGTATGATACCCATATCAAATCTAGGCTTTTGTGGGGATGACACAAACCATTCCTTTTACTTATTTATTTATTTATTTGTAATTTTTCATTTAGTGTTTGACATCAATTTTGAAGCTCGACTAATTTGATGAAAGTATTTTCTATCAAAATTTATTTTATTCATAGTACTCAAACTGGAACCTGAATGCACGTATATTCATCTCATGACGATACTTGATTGTAACGGAACCTTTTCACATGGTTACACCTGTTGCTTTAAGACTTTTTCCTTTAATTAGGGTCAATGCAACAAATTTCTTTATGTAGCATTGTTGATTATAGGATTGATAATACAATTATCTAAGAAATATTTAAAAGTACTCATCAAAGTAATATTTTTTTCTGTCTCAAAATAAGTGTTGTTTTAACTTTTCTCACGCTTATTAAAAAAAAACATAAGGTTTTATTTATTAAGTTGTCTTTATTAATTAAATATTTATTAAAAATTGAGCACTATTAAGAAAAAATAGATTCTAATATAATGGTATAGCGTCTATTTTTACTTGTCAGGTATTAACTTGACACACTTCTTAAGAAACAATAAATAGAATAACAATTTACTATATCACCCTTTGAATATAGTAAATTCAATATTTTAAAAAATATATTCGGAAACGAATAATACTTAATAATAAGAATAAAATATGTATAACATGGTGAATTATCTCTTGATTTTTCAAACTGAATAAGTATATTTTTAATATAGCGCATACGAAAAAAATGGACGGAGGGAGTACTAATTGTTGGCATTCATAGCTAGTTAAAGGATTTTCACCAAACACTCACCTTTGTTGCGAGCTTGATGAAGTGAGTCTCAAATTTCGAATATGAAAATTGAATTTAAATCAAATAGTACTGCTGGAAAAATATGGAAATATTCGCAGGGATAAAAGATTGGTAGTTTAAACTTCCGAAAAATTACTTTTAGTATCGAATATATATATATATATATATATATATATATATATATATATATATATATATATCCGAATCTTCATACATACATGCTTGAAGTTTAGCCTTGGCAAACGAAATTTCAGGCATGACTGTCAGAAGCTTGGCCTTGGCAAACCAAACTTCAAACTAAAATGTCGGATATCTACCGCCAAACTTCATACGTGAATATTTGCAACTTCAATTACATATGCTTGAAGTTGGTTCCGAGTGACTAAACTTGTAAATTTTTTATATATTATGACTATGGCTTAAATGACGACCCTAAATTAGCTATATGTGCATTTTCTCTCCTAAATTTGAATAAATTAAAATGAATTGAATTAATAAATGAACGTGTCCAAAGTTAAACAGATTAAGTGAAATAATTCTTGGATAAGTAGGAATCTTTCATGATTTTTAATCAACAAAAAACAACCTAAGGAAGTACAATTAGATGATGTACCAAGCCTAAGTTATGATATTAAAACTTTGAAATTTCAAAATAAAGTAATGTTGAAAATTCTATATAAACTAAAAACTTAGATGCCAACTTGTTAAAAGGGGTGAAAATCTTATGTATCATGTATTTATTAGATTGATATAAAAATCGAATGCACGTAAGTGCTATACCCATGTTAAGGTTCGCATTGTTGAAACTATAGCTATTCACGTAGCATATTATAAGTTATATAATGGGTATTCGTAAGGGTGTGGCTTAGTGATCAATAAAGTTGAATGAGAACTACAGGGTCTGAGAGAGTTCAAACTCTAACGAAGGCAAAAACACTTGGGTGATTTTTGTTATCTGTCCAATTCTTGGTGAACGGAGTATCACGTTATTTGTGCCCGTGGGAGCTAGGTTGCGCGAAAGTTGACCCCATCGAACACAAGGATTCAGGAGTGGAGTTAGGGTATTGAGAGGGGGTTCGTTGTTGAAAAATTACATTGTATATACACGGTCAAAATTATCTTTTATGTATAAATAGCAGATGTTGAACCCCCTAAATTAGATGCTTCGTATATTTACTTCATCATATGATTAAACTCTCTTAGTGAAAATTCTAGCTCCACCACTGCCACGATTATAAAAAATTACGAGTACAAGTTATATATAGCCAAAAAAGTCTTCTTGTCTTGAAAATATTGACATATTAAAATACAAGTTATGTATTTTAGTTTGTCCACTAAAGTTAGGTCTGAGTTTGAACCAATAATATGACTTCTACTGATAGCAACATATGTAACAGTTCTAAGTCATGTGTGATATTGTCTGCTTCGGGTCATTAAAGTCTAAATTTAGCTTCATAATTTGCATAAAATATTACACGCGTACATTTTAAATATATTATCTGGTAGCAGATCCTATTGGAACTAAGTAATTTTAGATGATCCGACACGACTGCTGAAATATTTTTAGAAAGTGGCAAACAAACTGTAAATCTACTAAACTTTCATTATGAATAAGTGGCTCTATCATTAAGTTGGGGATTAACAATCAATTATAAATTTCTCTTGATTTGTTAAAATGAATAAAAAAAATTTAAAAATATTTTTAATATAAGAATCAAATAAAATAAAGCGAAAAAAAGTATAAAATTTAGGAGAGAATTATTTAATGGACTAATATATTAATTAATATTCATATGAATGGACGTGACCCAATAGCAATTCCAACACTTCTTATATGGGCCACATGAGTGATGAAAGCCCAAGTTCTTTTGGACTTAAAACGGGCCACTAATATTTAGGGATCTTTATATTTTTAGCCACTCACCTAAAAAAAAAATATTCGCCTAACCGTAATAGTTTATAATAGTGATCAATATATTCTTAACGTATGACAAGTATATAATCCGTATACATACTAGTTACGAGTCTTTTTATGTTTTATACAAAAAAGCTCACTAAGACTCTAAAAGGATATACAACGAAGAAGTCAAGCGAATTCAATATCTACTATATTCATAAAAAATAATTCTAACCTAGTACATACAATATAGTTTTTTAATTAAAAAGGATTCAGATGAACACTTTACATCTCGAACTCCATCCATGACCTATAGTAAGCACGAGTGATGAATAATATAGATATGTTGTACTATATTAACTTATTTTTTCTTTTAATCTTCATGTCTCATCCCCCAGCTGTACATTCGCTCTCGCCTTTAAGAGTTATTGCTTCAAGTAAATCTGTATAAATAAAATTATACTAACAATATATATAACTTAAATTTGGATTGGACCACTTATTGTTTGTTGTATGTGACAAAATTTGGAGTTTGTGTTTTATAGTCAGAGGACATTAAGAATGTTGGTTGGGGTGGGGGTGGGTGGGGGGTTGGGGGGGGGGACAAAAACTGAAAAAATTACAGAGAAAAAAAAAGAGTAAGTTACTTTTAGGCAGAGTGTTGTCTACTTTATTCAAGAAAAAAACTCTTCTGCAAATTTTGCCTACTTTATTCAACAACCAAAGGACATTTTTTCCAATCATTCTCTAGGGGAATTTGTCAATTTGTCATGTCTAACACTTTATGCCCACTTGAATAAGTATCTAGCTTTTTTGTTTTTTCTGTTTTGTTAGTGTGTGAGATAGAGCCTCGGATTGATAAGGGCGGTGGGCAGATTCAGATAGGTTTCTAAATTGATAACCTTTTGAAGAAAGGATGCACATGAGTCATGACACTTTAGACGAATTTGAAAGGAAAGTGAAGAATTTTATAAAGCATGATATAAGTTCACATAATACGTACAGTTTTTGGATTCAATAAGACAAGGCAAAACATCAGACGATCTTACCTGTTGTTTGCCTTGACAAGGCCAAACTTTTCAAAGTTAAAAGTCCGATATTGAAAGTAGTTTTTCTGAAATTTGAACTAAAAATTTTCATCTCTGCCGATATTTTTAAGCTTTTCCAACAATAACCACTTAGATTTAAACTCAAATTTCATATTCCAAAATTTAAGAACCACTTCTTCAACCTTCCAATAATAGGTCATTTTAAACCATTATTGGGCCAAACTATTTGGGTAACCCAATATAAGAGTGGGCAGATTGGACATGGCCCATGAAAAACATAGATTTCACTTCATGTTTTCCTTTGGGCCATCTTTCTCTCTCTCTTTCTTCTTCGTTTTTCTTTTTACACAAGCTTTATAGAAAAGCCTTTTAAATATATATCATTATCCAAATAGCCAGTCAGTTTCAGTGTTTTTTTTTTTAATCGATATATATAAATTATACATTAATTATACATAATTATACATATATTTTTTTAATATATATATCGATACTTTTAAATAAAACACTATTAATACTTATTCTTTAGAAGAATATAACCAAAAGAATTTAACTTTATTCCTTTTTTTCAGAGGAAAAAAGTAAAAGAGAAAAAGCTTTTTTGTATTTTCCACATGAAAGTTTGGAGAACGTCTTCATCCTCCAAACCACAAAGCAAAAGAAGAAAAAGTTCACCAACATGCAATGTTTTTTAATTAAATTATATATATATATATGCTTTTTTAATTTTTAATTTTGCTCGTTGAAAATATAAAACGCTATATTTGATCTTATCACATATAATATTTGTATAAAATTTGTTAATAGTGTTATTAATTAAAACTTAAATTATAATAATTAATCAATAAGCAGACATATCGATATTGGTGTTCAGATTCACTCTTCTGTGTAATAGAAATGTCTTTTTTTGCTATTTTAAACTTTTTCTATTTTATTTTTATTTGTTGAAAATATAAAATGTTATTCTTGATGTTGTCACGTATAAAATTTGTCAGTAATGTCGTTATACATCAATAATATTTCAAATTCGAGTTAAATTAATTTGATGGGTTGGATCGAGTTAAAAGAGAAAACTGAATAATTTAAGGTACATAGGATAATTTTAATTGATTTTTGGAAATCCGTTCAATTAAGGGCATTTAATTTGTTTTAAGTTTAGTAACAATAGAGATATAATCAAAATAATTAATAAATAAAAGTAAGGGGATTTTTTTGATCGATTTTTTTTTTAAACTTCTTATCTAATGTCCGATATTTCCATTTGGATGCGATTAAATTTGTATTCGCTCATTGCAAAGCTCATTTACAAAAACAACACTCCCAACAAAAAAAATTCATCTCACAAGCTCGAACCCGAGATCTATGGCACCTTTACTTCCACACTTTAATAATGCATTTCCACATCAATATATGCAACTTAATTTTTTTTTTTTTTTAAATAATTATCTCATTTTTTTTTTGATTGGTTGACCTCATCAATAGAAAATAAAATTCGAGAATATTTTATAATAAATATGTCGAATTATGGTAGACAGGAACCTATCTTTTCAACTTATGTTTTTATTTTTTATTTTTTTCCCTTTCTGATTTTACATCTTAACCAACTATAGTTTTTTTTTTTGCTTCCTGTTTATTTCAGTACAATAATTCAATTACATTTTGTGATTTTTTTTAAAAAAAAGGCAAAGAAAAAAAATGACTTTAATTACCTGTGACGTAACACACAAACTTAATATCCCACATAAGTTAATTAACTATTTATAAAATTATATTATCATCAAATATAACGTAACATACTAACTTAATACCACGTCTGAATAATTAAATAGTAAAACGGTCAAAAAAAAGTTATATAAAAATATAAAAACTAATGAAGAATACATAAAGATAAAAATCTTTTTAATTTGTCTTTTTCAAGTTGGAGAATTCCAACTTTGTTGTGAAATACAAAATCTGCTTAATAGAGTTAATTACTAGGCTCCAACTAAGTTGTAGTTAAAAAGATTAATCAATTGCTCTAATATTTATGTTCGATTAAATTTAAATTTATGTTAAATTTTTTTATATTAAGGGTAAAATATTTTCTAACAAAAGCAATTCTGTATATTATAGGGTTTGAACTTGAAATCTCTAATTAAAAATAAGAAGATATTTATCTTTCCATGGCAACACTTGTAGATTATTATTAATCCCAACTTATTACAACATTCAAACAAAATAAATTTCAAATGAAACACATTTTTATGCTTCTAAAAGAGAGAGATTATGAAAATATTTTTCAAGACATTCAATAGTAATTAGTTATGAAATTTATCGCTAAAATCGTAACTAAAAAAAATTAAAATTGATATTATTAAATAAGATCAACGCTAAAAGTTGCATGTCACTAATTTGTATACGTTTCTTAAGTGCTAGTTGTGTGTTCGGTACAGATGAAAATTTTAATTTTTTTATATTTAATATCAAAAATTTTGAAATATATTTTCTTTAGAAAAATAAGTTATTAAAAATGAGAAAAATAACTTGTGTGGTAAAAGTACGTAAGGAAACAAATTAAACCAATGACATCCCATATCGATCGTGTTCTATCCGTTGGCCTCAAATTCTCTTGCCCCCATTCCCATCCCCCCCCCCCCCCCCTCCTCCCCTAATATTTGTCTAAATTATATATAAATATTTTTAGAATAACAAAAAATAAAAAACTTACTTATTTCTAGAAAAATATTTTTCGTTCGTACCGAACACACTTTAATTCTTAAAATTGGAAGAGAAATAAAATTTTATATATATAGTAAATGGTTTGTTTTCACTCAGCATCACATTAACTATAGTAATTAATGAGTATTTAATTATAAGAATTAAAAACCATCTTATTCTAAGTAATTAAACTCGTGTAACCAATCGTGTTCATTTAAATGTATGGTCATTTTCTTAACAATAAATGAAGCTTTTATCTTGTCTGGCTATTTTCTATAATTTCTTACATTCATAAAATTTTTAATATAAGTTGGAATTAATATACCCCTATCATAAAATTGAATCAACAATAATAAGGTTATTCATTACGTCAAAAATTATGGTGAGATGAATAATAATATTTTATTCTTAAGCAGAGATTTCGAATTTAAGTTTTATGAATGAAAAAAATTATGATATATATCGCTTCCCTTTTTAATGTGCCTTATATGACATCCAATTCGAATTAATCGAATCTGATAAGAAATAAAAAAGGAACTTTACACAAATAGCCAACGCGACTACAAATATTCATGCCCACCCGCCTTGCCGAATCCATTTGTAACCCTCGCAAGTGTATACCTAGGGTGTGTTTCATACGATGAAAATAATATTTTTCATGAAAAATATTTTTTTAAAAAAAATAAGTTGGTTTCGTATTTTATTTTCTATTATTTAAAAAAATATTATCCCAAAAATATTTATATGTAATCTAGAAAAATATTATGGAGTTGAAAATGGGGGTCGCACCGGAAGGGATGGGGTGAGAGAGGGGTGGCAGGAGTAACGAGCATTGGGAGGAGATAATGAACTTGGAATGTCAATTGTCTAACTCGTTTTTCCTACTTCCACTAAGAAAGTCATTTTCCTAGAGAAAATATTCGAAAAGTATTTTGACCAACCAAATTAACATGAAATAATATTATCCTCTACACCAAACACACCCTTATGTATAACAAGTGTATACCAATTACCAAGAACATTCTAATCTAGAAACTACACTTTCATTTGCCAATTATTATAGTTTTCAATAAAAGATAAGAATATATATCTTTAAAGAGAGGAAAGATTGAATAGAAACAATAAAGTTAATTAAAGCTAATTTATCAATTTCTCCCTTTATTATGTGTAGCTATCAAGACATCATTTTCTTGACAAAGATGTATTTTTAACATTTTTGAACCTTTTTTTTTTAAAAAAAAATTAAAAATGGTACAAGTTCACCCTATTTTGGTTGGTGAAAAGTCTAGTTAGAAGTCACTTAGAACATGTATATCACATGCTAAAGGGCCATATCTTGCACCCCAATTTCTTCATATTGGATTTTACCCTTTTTTTTAAAAATAAAAATAAAAAAAATCCATATTGTTTGTGATGTAACAAATACCTAAATTCTTGAATTACTTTAGAGACAATGGGGTGGAAGATATATATTTTTGAAGAAAAAAAATAGAAATTAGTAGCAGAAAAATTCTGTAGCTAAACAATAAAATCTATCGTTAATCTTATTTAGCGATGAATTAGCGAGCAAATTATCCAAGAAACTCCTTTCTTTTGTAGTGAAAGATTCAAAATCCGTCTCTCGGTATAATTTTTTTTCTTAAAAAATTGGAAATTTGAGGCCTTTTTCTGAACCTCAAAAAGAGTTTTTATGCACTCTAAATTTTTTAATTTTTTTTCAAAAAAAAAAAGCACATTTATTTGTTTTTAAGAACATAAAAAATCTTGATAGAACATGCAAAGTTGGGGGAGCCTAAATTAGAGATAAAAAAGACTACAACCTCGTCCGTACAATCAAAATTGAGTTGATGGTGATACTTTGACAAAAAGCAAAAGTGACAAATAATAATAATAATAATAATAATTTAAAAAATTAAAAAGGGCTAGTAGTATTTTCAGCCGATTAGTTATTGATAAATTCTTATTTTAGTCCTTATGATATCTGGCTAAACATATTTAACCTTCAATTAATTGAAATATACATATATTTTATCCTGTTTGATAGTGAATATTCATAAGTTTATCATAATAATTTTAATTCCACTAGATAATTAGTCATGTATTATAATAAACTTGTGTAGTTTGACGGTAATATCATTCTAAATACAGTTCAAATATAACATATTTTTTACGTAAAATTAAAGAACTAAGAAATACTATTTCAATTAATTAAAAGTTAAATGTATATAGTAAAATATTAATTAAAAGGATCAAAATAAGAATTTATCAATAATTGAGGGACTAAAAGTGTTATTCTCCCAAACAAGAAAAGGATATATTGAAAGATTGTGATAAATATTTTTTAAAAAATGAAGAATGAAAAAAGGACAAAAAGGGCATGGGCCAAATTCTTCATCTTCATGAATGATGCATAAAGGAAATAAAGTGGTCACAAATTAAATATATGTGTTAAAAACATAATAAATATAGATAGAAATATATATTATATGAAACTTAATTTTTTTTTTAAAAAAAATATTATATGATCACTAACATGCACACATGGATACCAACTCTTCCACTAAGAAAAAAAAAATAAGAAAGAGATTTGTAATAATTCATCACTCATCATCCATTATTACAACTCTAGCCACATGACAAAAACCTTTTTGGCATTTATATTCATCAAACTTATAATATGGTCCATTTATATTATTACTCTAATAAAAATATAAATATTCTTGTATTAGAGTATAGGGTTCCCACCCTCAAAAACCTTTTGGGTTTAAGGTTGCCCTATTCTTGGTTTCACATTATTATTTTTTAATTTTTCTCTAGGTTACGTGTTTAATTTGCAGACTACAGTTACTAATATTTATATTAGGATTGATTGTTTACATCACACTTTTAGAGGTGAAGTCCTTCTTCAGACTCTACTAGCACGAAATATTTTTTGTACCAGACAGTCCTTCTCATTTGATATTAGATATTCACATTATGTTGTTAAGTGGGAGAATGAGGATTGTTGGATCGAGTGGGAGAATGAGGATTATTGGATCAAGGGCATGAAGGCTATAACATAGAGTTGAAGGTCTTATTCTTGCCACGATTTATCCGGATTTGCATCGTGTGAGGCCTATTAAAGGGGGAATCTCTCTCTTTTTTTCATATCCGAAACTCAAATCCGACACCTCTAATTAAAGATAAAGAGATCTTATTCACCCATCACAACCTTGGTGATCAATTTTTAACTTCACATTGTTTTGGATAAGTTAAAATCTCACCTAATTAATTATTTGTGTTTCTTCAAGTGATTAAATAATGTTCTAAGCATATTTGCTTTAGTAAAAAGTGTTTTATCTTTCTAATTAGTAAATTCACTCAACAAAAATTCAAAATAATCGAACCAGTAAAATTCCAAATGATTAAATTAAACCAAATAAAAAACACATATTTGAAACAAATATATCTTGTTTTTCTACCTATTCATTTTAAAGGGTTAATTTGATATAATAATAAATAAAAATTCTCTAATGAAGCTAGAAATTAAGTTTGGTACTACATATGATTTAACTAGAGAATGGATGGACCTGCTCCTCCTTTAATCAGAAGTCTCGATTATGAAGAAATTATTAGTAGAGAGCGTTTTCTTCGAATTGGCTCTACATGATGCGAATTTGAATTAGTCGGGTTCCAATGCGAATGCCAAATACCGAATGAAAAAAAAAAACCTTTATAAAATCATTAACTCTCCAAATATTATTTTTTAAAAGTCATTTGGTTTCATGTTATTTTAGTTTTATATATCCATTAGATTATGTTGGAAAAAAAAAATAACCAAAAAAAAATTAAGTGGTTAAAAAAACTAGCAGAAGTAGTAGAGAAGATTCCTAAGCATGTGCTCTAGTGGATTAATTAATATTAACAAGATTTAATTAAGAAAAGCATGCTCAAGATTTTCTGGATACCACCAATTAAAGGATAAAAATTTCACTTTATTTTAAAGGATTAGTTTCATAATGCAAGTTTGCTACCGTTAAGGATGCTTAATTTAATATATTAAAAAAACCATAACTAAGATTCTCTCGATCTTAATTTATGTGACATTATTTGACTAAGGATAAAACTATACTTATTGTGTACGAGTTTGACGAACTCAATTTTTTTTCTTTCTTAGACCATGTACTTGTATTAGGAAATTCACTAAATATATATTTATATTAAACGTAAACCTAGTAATTAAAACGAGTGATGAGTTCGGTGACAAGTTCAGAATTCATAAATCTTGACGTAGGTTATGTATTTGACTGAGATATTTTTTTTTTTTTTGAAATAAACTAAAAAATAAAAATATGTCATATAAATTCAGATGAAAACAATATAAATATATATATATATATATATATATATGTATTCCTTCGATTCTTTTTTATGGGGTTCTCACTTTAACAACTCAAGAATCAAACCTAGAATCCACTAAGCTAATTATCAGTACTAATTTAAGTTATAATAATTGGTACTATGTATTTTATTATTAACTATAATTGTGGAATATCTGGTATTTTTCACTTTTTGAGTTTGAGCTAAAAGATTGCTACTATAAAAACATGTTTGATATTCTTATATAAAAACTCTATTATTTGCTTATTTTTATTTTTATATATTTTTTAAAAACTATTTTTATTTGCGTTATTCGAGCTAAGAAACTTTTAAAAATAATTTTTTTTATCTCTATGAGGTAGAAATAAAGTCTGCGTATATTTTATTCTTCTTGATTCTCGCATATAAAATTACAATAAATATATTATTATTGTTGATATTCTTATATGGAAAATATTGTGAATCAAAGCAAAAAAAATCTAACATCAATTGCTTTAATGTAAAATGAGTTGTTTTATAGAAATAATTGTATTAAACAATTAGTGGTGCATCCAATAGTTGCACATTTTCCATTATTGACAAGTTGGTGGGCCTTATAGCATCAAAGTTTCACATATTATTTTTTTTAATATCTGTTTGATATTTTTATTGAAATCAGATTAAATTTGGATTCACATCGAAAAACTTTACATTAGAAGGTAAAGCTCTTTCTAATGAGGGCGACTTTGTCCCTAGTAGGATTCAAACTCGAGATCTCTAGTTAAGAATAAAATAATATTTACCACTTGACTATAACATTTATTGATTTCATATATTGTTATTTGTTGCAACCTTTAAATTTTGAAAGAAAAATAAATAAACAGAGGTTAGTTAAAAAAAAAAACTTATAGAATATTTGATTATATATTTGAATTTGTTTGTCTTAATTATTGTTTAAACAATCAAAAAATTATTTCTTTGATTATGATTATTTTAAATATTTTAAATTATTAATTATTATTATTTACAATATTTTATATAATTTCTAAATATGTAGATTTTATTTTAAAAAATAAAAAAATTTATATCCGAACTCACACCGAACAATATAAGTTAATTTAACTTATATTGTTGATTGTTCCTAATATTCTCATATCCACCTTCCCCATGTTCAAAAATAGAAAACTAAGATCTTTATCCCAAAAATAAAGAACATAAAAAATTAAGTGTATATCAAATTGTAAGTGAAAATGTTTGTTATAATCGTCTAACGGAGGATTTTTAATTAGGGGTTTCGAGTTCCAAAAGTTTGAGAACTTTTTCATAGGTTGCTCTTTGCATTTCTAAGCGAAGTCTATCCGGTATATATTTAAATTAATCAAATCAAGAATTTCTTAGTGACAAATGATTGAAAAAAAAAAAACATCTCCTTCATAATTATGATCTTAGGCCATTCCTTTTTTTTTTTTTTTGCGCTTGTTGCCTCCCTAAATGAACCTTAGGCACATATTTACATTAATCAAACCAATATTCTTTGAATATCGAATTATAAAAAATAAAAAGATATATATATATATATATATATAAAATCACATTTTTTTAAAATTTTTCATTTGATGTTTGATATATTGATAAAATCTAACTTCAAGTTAAAAAATTTCATATCAGAAATAAAAGCGCCTTCTTGTATTAAGACGATTTCGTATTCATCATTTGAACTCGAAATCTTTGATTAACAAGATATATAAGAGTGTGGTGGTTAAAAA
Source organism: Datura wrightii (assembly GCA_035772735.1). Taxonomy (NCBI): domain Eukaryota; kingdom Viridiplantae; phylum Streptophyta; class Magnoliopsida; order Solanales; family Solanaceae; genus Datura; species Datura wrightii. The sequence goes on along the minus strand of JASDFA010000018.1, from coordinate 198,063,969 downwards.
AATCTTTCTTATAGGCACATTCATAACTTTTTAGGTTTACTTTTGCACTTTTTTACCTTTTTTCTTTTATCTTAATATTTTTTTTTTCTTCTTTTTTTGGGGGACCATTTGAATATTTGATGTTGCCTAATAATCAATAGGGGAATCAAATTAACCTATTCACAAATCTTCAATAAAAGATTTGCCACTTTCAAGTGTTCCTAACATCAATTTACATCATGCTTACATAAGCCATTTCTTGTTGTCAAATATAACATAATAATAATTTTTTTAAAAAAATTATTAAATATAATATCATAAAAATCTATACAAAAAAAAAATCTTGGTAAAAGATACCCCTATAAAAGATTTACATAATCATATTTGGGATTATTGTATAGACCCTATAGAAGCCTATTAGCTACTATATTAGGAAATATTTATTTTGCAAAAAAAAAAAAATGATAGGATTAGTGCTAATGGGGAACAAAGTAAATGACAAGATAAAGTTATTTAATCAGTAAAAAATTATTATTATTATTATTATTATTATTATTATAGAATAAAATAACATAAATTAAGGGTTGCTCCCAAAATGGAAACAATAGTTATAGATTTGATTAATTGGTCATAGAGACAAAAAAGTTCATTAAGTATATATATATTTAGATGTAGTTGCCCTATTTGCAAGTATGTACCTTAATTGCACAACAAGAAAAAAATATTGTGAATCTATTTTGAAAGTTGTGAAAACCTATAATGTTTTTTCTAAATTAGCCTCTATTTTTTAAAATTATTACATGATTTTATAATTTTATAATTGGGTATATTACATGATTTTATAATTTTATTCAGCCAAGTAATTAGTTAATTGATATGAAATTGGTTTTAATTGAGAGGGAATAATTATACTCTCTGAATTTCAAGAACGAGAAGAGAATTGCTGGTAATTTATATGGTATAATTAGTAGATGATTTTTTAAATACTTTTTTAATTTCGATTTGTTATAAATCTCATACACACGTGTTTAATTTAAGATTATAAGATTTAAAACTCTTCCTTATTTTATTTAACTTCGCGCCTAATAAAACTAGTAAGGGCTAATAGCACTTTTGGTCTCTGAGCTATTGATAAATATTGATTTTAATCTTTGTTACAGTATATACTTAATATATTTGACTTTTAATTAATTCAAAACTTGTACTTTTGATCAATTTGCTTATGAATATCCACAAATTTATCAAGATTATCAATTGTTCGACCATTTAATTATCGATATATGATGTTAAATTTTTCGCCCCAATACATATTTGACAGTAATAATAGATTTGAAAGGATAAGAAAGGGACATTTCAATTAATTAAAGATTAAATATGCTTTATCTACACAAGAACTAAAATCAGAATTTGCTAATAATTAAAGGATCAAAAATGCTACTATCTCAACTACAATAGTAATTATACAAAAATCCAATAGCCATAGGTAAATATTTAAACGTACGAGATGCTTTACATCAAACTAATTTGAATTACTATAATCAAATGATTTAATGAAGTAAATATACGAATTAATTAACCATATACAAATGATAAATATCTATATACAAATACATATTATACATTTATTGATTTAATATAAATACTCGTTACATATTATTTTTTACCATGGAAAGGTGTCCTCCCATATAGGCTCTTAAGTCTTACGAGTTCTTGATTGTAAATTGTGGATTGTTTATTCTCTCTTCTTGGATTATACTTTTTCATTTTAAATTATTTATCGTTTTCAAAGTTTAAGACAAAATTACTTATTTTTTTTTAATTTTATAGTATAATTTTTCTTAAAGAATACAAATTTCTTGATTATTGAGTAAATATTTAATGGGGAGAAATTATAACTTAGATATAAATAAAGTATAGTCAAAAACTTCTTCTAATTAATTTTTTCTAAAGAGACGTATAAAATAAAAAAACATCAGATAACATGACATGGGAAGAGTACATATTCCTAAAATTTATTTTGATGGTTTATGCATGAAAATTGTAAAAAGTGGGGGGGGGGGGGGGGGGAGGGGGGAGAATTTATTTATGAACTTATGGAACAGCAAGTTGTTATTAGTTTGGTAATATCAATGTTTTACTAATTAGTTTACTAATCTCATGACAAAACTTGTGAATTTAGTTACTCTAATTACAATGTTACATAGAATATACAAATTTGATCTTTTTAACTACTCATTGATGTAAATATTACTTTCTTCGTTCCATTTTAATTGTCGTTTTAATTCAAAAAATATTACTTTCTTCGTTCCATTTTAATTGTCGTTTTAATTCAAACAAATCATTTCAAAATAATTATTATTTTAGAAGTTCAAAATTAAAGTTGAAAATTTTATTTAACTATACTCTTAATATTAAAGAAATAATTTTTTTTAATATTGCTCGATTCTTAAAAGACACTAATAAATAAAGATAAATTAGTAAATTATATTTTGTATTTATTATTTTTCTTAATAAACGTGAAAAAAAAAGCTAATACGATAATTTATGAATTTTCTTTATTTGTTTTTTAAATAAAGGAAGACTTTATAAATATTCGTAAGTTGGATGACTATATGAGAATTCAAATTTTTATGGGTGATTGGAAAAGTTAATTTTCTAAGTATATTGAATTAAGTAGAATGGTTTTATTGTTACGGTTCGTCGATTTTATTGTTATTTGTTGCTTTTTTTATTTTTATTTGGTGAATTTGTTGTTGCTTTTTTTTTTTAATTTTAATTTTAATTATCGTATCATTTGTTATTGTTCTTCTCTTCTTTGTTATTTTTTAACTTGACTTCTTCATTATTATATTTCCATATATATTTAGTTTTATAATCTCTAAATAGATTATTAGATTAAAAAAAAAACTGCTTAACTACTTCTCTATTATAACACTAAAATCTCTTATTAAAAACTTATTTAAATATAATATTGGAGGTCATCTATCAGTTGATTATCAAATTTCTTAATGAACTAGAATTTGATTATCTTTTTTTAATAAAAAATAATCTTGAAATGCATAAAAAGACACAAATAGTTAGACAACAATCGCAATATTATATATAAAACAATTTCAAAAGTGAAGTCTGGAAAAAATTATTTACGTAAATTTTTGTTCCTATTTTTTAAGAATAAAGATTCGAGTTGTTTTCGAAACACCCTTAATTCAAGAAAAATATAACATATCATATATAAAAAAGGAAATTCAATAGTAAAAAAATCATGTTAAAAATAAAATAATAATAATAATAAATAATATATAATATGATAATCAAACGAAAAAAATCAAATTAAGTGGGCCCTAAAATATGACATGAAATAATTAAAAAGATCAATCCCCAGATAAAAACAATGCCTAGAATCATTACAACTTTTTTTAATTTTAATTAAAGCTTTAAGTTAATTTAATTATATTATTTTTCTTGATTAGGTCTGAATTAAGCACACTTACCCACAAGCAAGACAATAGGGTGGCATAATAAGCATCACATGCATCACTTTTTCAACAAGTATTTGAGTGGCCATTTGAGTGCTTCTTCTTAATTCATATCTTAATCTTTAATTAACTCATATTTTAAAATTTAATTAAAATTTAAGTTATATATGCTGACATCATAAAAAAATGTGATAACATCGTGTTAATGTAATTGATTATAGCAAGTTATTATTCTATTTTCTCAGATTACCACGTAGGATTTGCTATAGAGTGACCTATACGTTTACTGTAGGTCAACTTAATCGGCCAAAATGTGCAAATACCTGATTTTAAGATCACCATTTAGGTCATACTTGCAGTGCATGAATGTTTGCAGCATCGTATAGCTGAAGTTCGGATACATATAGTTGAAGTCAAAACTTTTTTGCTTGAATTTCAACCCTATGTGGCTGAATTAAGTTGTTTTTACCTGAACTTTGCCCTTTTTTCACGAACTTCAGCCTTATAAAACTTTAACACCGCTAGACGTGTGGAAATTTTGAAAAGGTGAGTATATGTTAAATAACGATATCCAAATAAAATGCCATATGAAATTTTTATGACTTAACCAGATAATGTAAAAATTCTATACACTATCAGTGCGAAAAACTTATTCATTTAAATAATTTTACTAATTTTCCCATTTTACCTTGGAATTAGTGAGGATGAATTATTTAAATGGTGGACATCCCTTTTAATAAGGCTAACTAATTATGAAGAAAGAGAGTAAATTAGGGTTGTTCCTTTTTGACTTATATCTCTTTCTTCCCCAAATTAAGCTGATTAAAATACAATTAGTAGTTAGTATTTTAATTGAACTTCTAATTAATTTATCCCTTTATTTTTTTATTTTTATTTTGAGTTTCAAATTTCAACTCTTTTTTTAATTATTATTTGAAATAGACCACCGACTCCTTCTTGGATTTTTCCTTTTGATTATCAATTTTAAAAATTAAAAAATACCTCATACTTCTTTTTTTTTTTTCTGTCGTGATTTCGAAAATAATTATCTCAAATTACTTATTATTTTAAAAGTTCAATATACAATTAATTTTTTCTTCATTTTATCATTTTTGAAAATTACAAATAACTTAGTAAAATAAATATTTAATAAAAAAATTATATATTATAATACAAATAAAAATAAAATAATTAAAAATCTTTTCCAACTAAATTTTTTTGGAATACGTAAAAAAAAAATACGACGAATAATTTAAAATCCAAGAAGTAGTGTTATATGTAACGGCCACATCTCTATGATTGGAGCCCCTCTCTTCTTAGTAGATTATTGTTTTATTTTTTTATCATTTTATTTTATTTTTATTTTGTTGTCATATCTTGGTCTTTTTTTTCCCTTTTTCTAATACCTTATCATTGTTTTTCTTTTTAACCTTTGGTGTACTTTTTTATACACCTATATTGCTTTAGTCCAAAGTTTAGTTGGAACCTAAAGTAATATTCTCAATTATATTTTGGCCCGATGTGACAACATTTTATTTTTTTTAAAAAAAATATTTCATTCGATATGTAATATTTATATTATAGCTTGATAAAATTTAATTCAGATTAAAAATAAAATGCTTTTCAATGAAAATAACATTAGTTTATGCATTATAGAGAAACTAACATTTTATTCTAAAGGAGTTTTGACAAAAGCATATAAATGTAAATAGCTTCCTATTCATATTAATGTATTTAATGACTACATTAATTTGTTCAAGTGCAAATTTTTGTTATGAATAAGATTTGAAATATTTATAGTAAAAAAAAGATTTGAAATATTTAAAGATTATTTCAATAGTGTTTGTTTATCAAAATGTTTCATTAAAATTTAATTTGAAGTTTGAAAAATTAGATTTTAAGAGTTTTTCAAATTTTGAGGTACAAAACTTTAAATTGTTTTCATATTCAAACATAATTTTAATTTTTAATTTTTAATTTTTTTAAAATTTAACTTTAAATATAAATATTATGACTCAATCAGAGGTTACAAGGTTCGAGTCTTGAGAATAAAAAATCTTTCAATAGTTTTACTCTTTAGTGAATTTACCGAGCAACAATAACAACATTTCTAGTATGCTTTTACGAGTGAAATCTGGGGAGAATGAGGTATAAGCAAATCTTGCCTCTATTTTAATCGGACAATATAAATTATTGAGTATAAATCTAAATTAGTCAGACAATGTGAATTATCACAAAAGTTTGAAGAAGAAAAAAAGCTCTAAAAATTCTTTAAAATTTTGAGCTACCAGCATACAAAATTTACTCGTTTTAAACTATCTGTCATATTTCTCTTTTACACATCCTATAAGAAAAAATTAATTAGGAGGGAGTATTGACTATTGTTACTCTTACTTATGTTTTAAAAGTATCGCCTCTTTTTATTAAATATTTACTCTATTGAGTTATTTGTAGTCTTGAAGAACAACTACTACTATTAAGGACAAAATGAAAATAACATTAATCGTGTCTTGAATTTGCTAAAATGACAAATACGCATATTTGAGATATAAACTATTTTTAAAAATCACTATAGGTAATTTAAAAAATATTGACAAGAGAAATGACTCTTAACAAATATAGGACCTAAATAAATGAACTAACTTAAATTAAAAATATTCTCTTACTTGTCCACTGTACTAAAACATAAGTATCTAATTTAAAAAAAAAATTAAACTTAATTTCTAATTTATCTTATTATTAACTATATTTTTTTAAAATTATTAAATTTATTATATTCAAATAATAATATATTAAAATAATTATTTTATTTATTGCTTTTTATCAAGCATATCAAATTAATATTGAACAAGTAAAAATCGATGACAGAAATAATAAACAGGTCTATAAGGGGCGTTTGGTTGGAAAATAAGTTATCATGGTATAATTAATCCCGAGTTGGATAACTCAAAATTGTTATCTCACTCTCAAAGAGTAATAAAGAATAAATCTTTTCAAGATTAATTTTTTAAAGAATTTATTTCATATTTAATTGAAATACTATCTCAAAATAACTTATTTTCAAATTAATTATCCCGAAACAACTTGTTCCACGACCAAACGACCTCTAAATATGGAGAATCAAAATCCCCCTCCCAAAAAAAAAAATAAAAAAATAAAAAAATAGTCAAAATGGGAATTTATTGTGTACTTATAATAGATCCAAAGATCATTAATTGAGAGTTCCAAAAAAGAGTGGAGTCTGTAAATACTTTCTCTGCAAATAAAACTGTGTTTCCAATTTATATTAACTCAAGTTGTTATATAGTCTATAGTACTTGTCACTGTACCTCGTGTAGAAATTAAATGCCCCTCTACTTTTAATAATGTGTGAGGGACACATAAGTCAATACGAATTAGATAACGCGTAAATTATAAAACGGAGAACTTACGATAATAATATATTTAATGTAATTTCATAAGTAGCATACGAAAAATGTGGTGTGTATTTTAGGAGTGAGCATTGGTATAGTAAATATATATAAAAATCGAAATTTTTGATACTGCGATTTTGGTATTTATATAGTATTTGGTATGCGTTTTAATTTTTTTTTATATTTGATACGATACTCGATATATATAAGAAGAATATCGAAATGCCGAATATCATACCCAAGTGCATAGTCATATATGTACAATTCATATATATTAATATTATAATACTAGTAAATATATAAATAGTGTCAGTGTAAAACTAATTATTTATATATTAGAACTTTGACTACTTATCTTTGATTGAACTTTCTTGTAGGAATTTATTAACGAAGGGTTTGCATGTTTGTATTTTTTTTTGAATATTTTTACATATGTAATGTGTTAATATGATATAACTGAGACGTTTTTTGAAAAATTAAAGTCGTAATCTTTTGTTTAAGTTGAACAAACTATAGTTACCGATTTACCATACGGAAAAATTATCGAAATCGAACTTTAAAATACCGAATCATACCAATAATTTGGTATGATGATGGTATGGTATTTTTAAAAATAAAAAATTAAAATTAACGAATTAAAATTTTCAATATTTAATTAATTTGGTATGATAATGATACTTTTATAAATAAAAAATCGAAATTGTTGAACTAAGATTTAACATACCATGCTTACCCCTAATATATGCAACCTTAACCTATCTTGTGAGGATAGAAATGTTATTTCCAATAGATTATCGACTCGAGCAAAACATATCAAAAATAATATAAAAAGAAATACCGTTGTGAAGAAGTCAAGTAAAAAATAGATAACTTACGAGTTCTTTATGTAGCGGATGAGTCATTAGCCAACGACAATTATCACGTCAATCAATCACACTCTAAATTCTAAATTTATACAGTAGAGAGATAAAGTATGGAACGAAGTTCGATTCTCATCGAGAAAACGAAGAAGAAAAAAAAAAGATTTTTTTAGTTAAATGAATTAGATTATAATTTTTTCTTTTATAAATTATTAAACTCATTTTAACTCGAGTAAAATAGGATGAATAAGACTTATAATCGTTTATTAACTTAAGTTATTTAGTCAAACCTGTCCTTTTAACACAATGATAATCTCTAGCCAGTTAAAAATAAAAAGAATGTTTAATTTTTCTTAATGCTTATGATTATTTTTAGGCAAAATAAATAAATAAAATTATGTGTTCTTTGTCTAATTTAGCTTAAATGATAAGTAATTGAAAAGTGTTCAACATAGTTATTACATATCACTACCCTACGTAACTTAACATGTTTTATAGTACTTTCCATTTTAATTTTAACTTACAACATAAAAAAAATTAACTTTCAACATATTTATGTGTTTTTTTTATACGGGTACTAGTTATTTTGGTATTATATGTTGACTCTTGTGCTATTATTATATTGTTGGGTCTGTCTTTCGTAAAATTGATGGTCTATCGGAAGTAGCCTCTCTATCTCTGATGTAGCGATAAGATCTGTGTACATTCTACCCTCTTTAGACTCCACTAGGTGGGATTACACTGGGTTTTTATCATTGTTATTGTTAACTTTTAATATAACATGTTTAAAATCATGAGATTAAAGAATATTTTGATATATTTAATTTAAAATTATAAAATTTAAAATTTTTATTTTATTTCTTTAAATTTTGTGTCAAGTTAGAATTGATAAACAATTAAAATGAAAAAAATATTTAAAAGTTAAAAAGAAGAGAAAAAGAAAAGAAAGTGTGACGTGTGGACAACGTAAGAAAGATTCAAATATGTGTATAAAATATGCACACATAAACCCTACACGTAAATAAAAGTGTCTGCGGTTTGATAAAAAATCGGTTTAAATTGATAAATCAAATTAAATTAACTATATGAATTTCGTATTAATCAAAAATTGACTATTCTGAATCGTGAATTCCCCTAGAACATCTTATTAGTTTCTTTTTCTTTTTTATTGTTTGGTTCTAATTCGATGTATCATAGCTGTTTTGAGATTTGATTAATTTGAGTTTAGTAGAAAATCGCACATGAATGATAAATTATCAAAATTTGAATTCAAAACCTTTAAATAAAGAATAAACTAATACTCATCACCCCATCAAAATTTTTAGCAATCATATACATATTACATGATATTTACCGAGCTGTTTTCTTCAATTAGTTCTTTATGTTTTAGAACAGATGATGATGACAATAATAACAACAATGATAACAAAAATAACATACTCGTAGAAATTTATAGCTGAGATCTGAAAAAAATAAAGTATATACAAATGTTAGCAGTACCTCGTGAAAATAGAAAGATGATTTCTGAAAGAGCGTTGGCTCAAGTTTGAATAAGAAGAAGCAAGAGGGGCTTTTTTGAAAAAATACATAATGGTCAAAAAGGGAAATTAACAGACAAAATAGGCGTGAGAGGTGGAAATAAAAAAGTAGACTTTTGTTGTGAAGAGACTTGCAGAAAGTAAGAAAATTAAAGCCTGCAAAAAATACTGAATTAATTAAAATTTATATTCCTTTTTTTTTTTTTTTGGCTTTTAACTTTTTTTTTCTTTTAATTTTTTTTTATATTTTAAAAGAAATACAATAAACTGACAGAAACAAAGCTACAAATCTGAAAGAATTTGCAGGACAAGTCAGACACATAGTTTACTTTACTCATGTTTTTTAGCTAAAAAAGATAAATAAAATAAAGCTGAGTCACTGACTTTTTTTGCTTTAAACAAAAGAAAAAATAAATATTCCAAGAAAGACCTTATTATTGTACTTTAAAAAAAAAAATTAAATAAGCGATCGGACATAAATAATGTAATATTTAAAAATTAAAATTATACTTGAACATGTATTTAACTTGAAAAAAGAAAATAAAAATCTTGTGAGTAAAAAAAAAATTCACATGAAAGATAATTTTTTAAAATATGAAACTCATCTAATTATTATTTTTAAATAAATCAGTTAAATGGTATAACCAAATATATATTTGAAATTTTTAAAATTTTTTAAATCATATCCAAACAAGTCTTAAAATAACTTATGTATTACTCACTCTAATTGTAGGATAATTTAAATAGGAATTTAAATATAAAGAGATGAGAACTTCTAAAATTTATGATTTTGAATATGTCATAATATTTATATATTTAAAATTTTTGAAACCCGTAATTATAAACATATCATAATATTTATATAATTATAAAAGCTTCTCATTAAGAATAAAAATAGGGAGTGTAAAGTTAATTATTTTTAAATTTTAAAACATGTATGATCAAAACCTCTCTTTAGCAATCATTTTTCTGTAGCAACATTGCGCTATAACCTGGTTTTATTTTGAAATCGATTTCAAGTTATGTTATATTATACGTTTTCTGTAATAGTTTTTTGTCATAGCAGTCAGAAATCGTACAAACGACTTTGTTATAAAGAAGTTTGGCTATATTATATTTGGGACGGGTTTAAAATAAAGTGACACGCAAATTGAAAATTGAGAGAGAGTAATATGCTTTGAAATCGACTTCACGTCATGTTATATTATAACAACGTTTCATCATAGCAGTCAGAAATCAAACAAACAACTTCGTTATAGAGAGATTTGACTATATTTTATTTGAAACGGAACTTTTTTAAAAAAAATGACACACATAAATTGAAATCGAGAGAGTAACTTACTTTGAAATCGATTTCACGTTATATTATATTATATGTTTTCTGCAACAACATTTTGTTACAGCAATCAAAAACTATTCAGACAAACAATTTCATTACAGAAAAGATTGACTGTATTATACTTGAAAAAAACTGTTCAGACAAATAATTTCGTTATAAAAAAGTTTGACAGCATGATATTTAGAGTAAAAGATAAAGTGTGTCGCGTAAATTAAAATAGCAAAAGTTGGATATTATTTAAGTTAATACTTCCAGTACAGTACTTTTATTGATTATCAGAATTCTTGAATCCAACAAATTTGCTGTCATTTTTTTTTGTTTGGCTTTCCTTAAAGTATGTAAAAAAATGAAAGGAATCTGCAGATTTTTTGGTGATTTTCTGACAAGTGTTAGCAAAATATGCCTTAATAATATTGATGGTTATGGTATCTTACATTTGAACCAATTAAAAGTTATTTTTATTAACTTTAAAATACTATAAAAAATTGTTTGAGGGTACTAAAATGATTTTGGTGGAAGTATGTGGTGTTAATCTGACAAAAAAAAAGAGCTTAAAGATGAAGGAATTTGGACAAAAATGTAGTGGAGATTTGATTAGATCCAACCTGTTTTTTAATTTTATTTTATTTTATTTATTTTTATATAATTCTGTAAAACACAATCATTAGTTTGTTATTCAACTTAGGGGGAATTATATTCACCAACTAAGGTGGAAAAAGTTATAATTTAACTGTAGTTATTTTACTAACACGAGTTGTCGTGGGATAGTTGGAATTTCTTTTTTTTTTTTAAATTAGAAGAATTGGGTTTGAGCGCTGAATATAAAGAAAAATTTATTGGGAGTGTTGTCATATTAATAGGCAGAGGAAAGGCGTGATCCGAATTAATTGGGTTTCAATATGGATATCGAATACCGAATAAAAAAAAGATTGTAGTTCTTTTTGGGGTTTAAAAGAAAATTTAACATCAAATTAGTGGTGTTTGAACATAAAAATTGTGAATTTTAGAAGGAAAAAGAATATGGTATTTAGAAAATAGTTGAAAGATGGTATTTAGAAATTGAAGGTATGTTTGGACGTGAATATAAATTAGAATTGTTTTCTGAAATTTTGTGAGTGATTAGAGTGAGAATTGTGAAATCGACTTTTTTTGAAATTTTTTAAATTTCGAAATAACAATTTTATATTCAAACAGTTTTTTAAAATAATATTCCAAAAAAAAAAACTATACAACTTATGGTATATTTCGTATGGATAATTTATTATTAATAGAAGACTGCTAGACGAAAATCAAATTATATATATTTAAATTAATAAAAAGAAGGAGCATTTGGTATGGAAGAAATTATTTTCTTCATATTGGTTGATCAAAATGATTTTAGAGAGTACTTTCAAAAATAAATTTTCATGATTTTAGTAATAAAAATAGGAAAAACAAATTTTATAAATTGCATTATATATTGATTGTCTTTTTTTCATTCCTCGCCCCTATTTCACGCACACACTTCATAATATTTATGTCTTTTATATATAAATATTTTTAAATTATTTTTGTGCTTCCTTATCAAATACACAAAAATAAATTTAAATTTTTTTTTAAAACATAATTTATAAAAAAAATATTTTATATCATATATGCATAAATAAACAATTAGATGCTCAAAGTTATACAATATATGCATTCTTATGTAATTTAACTTTGATCTCAGAATTAATATGAATTGTGACGAAATATGTGAATTTTTTTTAATTAAAAATTGTGAATTTGAATTTTAAATATGAAAAAATTAAATGCCAAATAAAAATAAAACCAAACTTTGACCCTTAGGTGGAATTTAATAATAACATATATACATATATATATGTATATATATGTAGTAACACATTTCTTATTCAATAAATTTTTTCTTTCTTTTTGGGAAAAGCATCCAAGAGAATTGACTCTAAAGAAACTCAATCAAACAATCAAACAACTACTTTTGGCAAATTTTCATAAATAATTATAATTTAAATTATAATTATAATTTATTTAATTATGATTTAGTAAATATTGTCAATTTTTTTATATCAGTAATATAATTTTTAAAAATTCGCTTTGTCTAGCTAATAATTTTTTTTAAAATTCGTATTGTATCATTAATATAATTTTTCGAAATTCGTGTTGTACTAGCGATTTCATAACTCACTCTATATTGGTGACATAATAATTCGTTATATTTTTTCTGTTTATTCAAATACCATTCAAAAATATTTTTAGATACATCATCACCATAAATTCATTCTGAAATCACTTTATTTCAAGATGAGTTATTTTCTTAGATGGTCATTCAACTTATAAGAATATCCTAATAAAGTCATTTTTCTTTTTTTTAGGATAATAAAGTCATTACGAAAATATTCTATCACAGTCATTTTTGTTCTTTATAGAACAACAAACCACCCAAACTATAATTTTTTGACTCAAAAAAATACAAAATACATATTTAACATGTAAGGTAAGATTGCGTACAATTGAACTTTATAGTTCAGTCTTTCCGCGGACCACGCGTATAGCAGGATCTTTAGTGCAACTGTTTTTTTTTTCTTCCTTTTTTTCTAAAGGATCGTTTGGTAGCTTGTTAAAATTATGCAAGTATTAGTAATACATGAATTAGTCATGAGAAAATTTATAAATTATTTTACACAGAGTTTAATTGTTCTTATTCAATCTTCTATCCCGCATAAAATAATACATAAATTTCCTCATAATTTTTTTACATCTATTAGTTATGAATTTTTTTTAAATCACAGACTCAACAATATAAAAATTAATATTAACATAACTCATATCTGAATCAGCTTTCCGAGTAACTCTAAATCCCTAAAAATGAATAGAGAGGGAGTAATTAAAATCAGTACAAAGTATAAAATCAAACAGTGAGTTCCTCAAAGTCAAAAAAATATTACTATTAACTACATTTTTTTTATATGCATTTCTGATGTGTGAAAAATGATAGATTATTAATGTTGGGGAAAATTATAAAAAAAACAAAAAAAAAACTTTTAAATATTTTTTAATTCCTTTTTAATTTTTGAATTTTTTAATTTTTAATTTTTACCACCGCCAAATTGAGAATGTGTTTTTCTGGTCAAAAAAAACCAATCTCCAGTTTACACACACAGTATTCCTTGTCGGGTGCTTAAAGTTCTCACACACACACACACACACTAGGTCTATAGGCTGCTCTCATCATCTGTCAATTCTCTGTTTTGAGTTTTTCTTATTGCAATTCTTTATCGGAATATTTTTTTTTGAGTTGAAGATCAATTAAAAATAATTAAATATTTTGAATTCAAGTGCTAAATATGGAGTTATCTTTATTTAAGAATGCTTTACTCTCTACATTCGACTTTCTAAGACGAATTTATATTTAATCGGACTTTAATACGGATAAAAATGAACTAAAAAACCCAAGAAAGCTCTTCCTACTCCACTGTTAAAGATTTTTTTCTCCAATCAAAGTCAATGGTGAAGTAGAAAAATGTGACTAGGAATAGTTTAAAAAAGAAGAAAAGAATTGGAGTAAGAAACAAGAGAAATTATTAAAAAAATTTAGGGGGAGGAGGGGAGTGGGGGGTAGGGGGTGAGGGGTGGGGGGTGGGGTGGAGAGAGAGAAAGAGTAAGAGAGATAAAAGGCAAGTGTGGAAAAAAAGAAAACTACATAGTGTGGGTGTGTTTTGTAAGTTTTATAGCAAAGCAATGTCACAAGATTCTGAGGAGATAAAGACCATTGAGCAGTGGAAATGGTCTGAAATGCAAGGCCTTGAACTTGTTGTCTCTGAAGACAATCACAACAACAACAACAACAACACCCCTTCTATTAAAGCCAACAAAAACAGCCCCCTTTCTTGTTCAAAAAATTCAAACAACCCCATTAGTACAGATAATAATACTAATAATCATCAAGTTCAAGAAACCAAACAAGGAAGAGAAATGGAGGTTTCTGAAGGGAAAAAAGAAGGGGTTGATGGTGAAAAGCCTGGTACCCCTCCACCTGCAGTTGGTTTTGGTGAACTTTTCAGGTTTGCTGATGGTTTGGACTGTGTACTAATGGCAATTGGTTCACTTGGTGCTTTTGTCCATGGCTGTTCTTTGCCTTTGTTCCTTAGATTTTTTGCTGATCTTGTTAATTCTTTTGGCTCTTATGCTAATGATGTTGATAAGATGACTCAAGAAGTCTTGAAGGTAAGCCTCCTCCCTCCCAAATTTACTAATAAAGTGAAAAATGAAAGAAAGCTAATTAAATTCATTTCTAGATAATGTTTTGCTTTTTTGTGTTATGCAGTATGCATTTTACTTTCTTGTAGTGGGTGCTGCAATATGGGCATCTTCATGGGCAGGTAAGCAAAAAAAAAGAAAAACTTCATAAAAATTGAATCTTTAGCGCTTTTAAGAATTGGAACTACATAAAAATTGAATCTTTATTGCTTTCAAAAATTGGTTTGAGGATTCTTTCTTGATGGGAGTTGGATTTTGCTAATGGTTTGTAGAGATATCATGCTGGATGTGGACTGGTGAGAGACAGACAACAAAGATGAGGATCAAATACTTAGAGTCTGCTTTGAACCAAGATATTCAATACTTTGATACAGAAGTTAGAACTTCTGATGTTGTTTCTGCAATTAACACTGATGCTGTAGTGGTCCAAGATGCCATTAGTGAGAAGGTGAACATATAATAGATGAAATTGATTTCATTGTTTTTTTGGGAAAAAGGGTGTATAGTTTAAGGATGTGATAATTTTTTTTTGGTTGTATTTTACTGCAGTTGGGTAATTTCATTCATTATATGGCTACATTTTTGTCTGGATTTGTGGTGGGTTTTACAGCAGTGTGGCAACTGGCTCTTGTTACTCTTGCTGTAGTTCCTCTTATTGCTGTAATTGGTGCTATCTACACTATGACATCAGCCAAATTGTCAAGCAAGAGTCAAGAAGCACTTTCAAAGGCCGGGAACATTGTTGAACAGGTAAAAAATTTGTACTAATTTTGTGAAATTATGCTCATTTTAGATGAAATTCCTCTGGTTTTTGCTATTGGATTTGCTGAAGTGCAGCCAATTTGCAGACAGTAGTTCAAATTCGGACAGTATTGGCGTTTGTTGGCGAGTCAAAAGCATTGCAAGCATACTCTGCAGCACTTAGAGTTTCTCAGAAAATTGGTTATAAGAGTGGATTTTCAAAAGGATTAGGACTTGGGGCTACATATTTTACTGTCTTCTGTTGCTATGCTCTTCTTCTATGGTATGGGGGCTATTTGGTTAGGCATCATTTCACCAATGGAGGACTTGCAATAGCAACAATGTTTGCAGTCATGATCGGTGGACTGTAAGTACTAAGCTTTGAACAAAAAAATGTCGCATTTTTCGTTCTTTTAAAAGTTCAATTGCTTAGAACTTTCTCCTTCATTTGATAGGGCTTTGGGACAATCTGCCCCTAGCATGACTGCATTTGCAAAGGCCAGAGTTGCAGCTGCCAAGATTTTCCGGATTATTGATCATAAACCAAGCGTCGACAAAAATGCCCAGACCGGTTTGGAGTTAGACTCTGTTAGTGGGCAACTAGAGCTTAAAAGTGTTGATTTCTCCTATCCTTCAAGGCCAGAAATCAAGATTCTCAACAATTTCAATCTCATTGTTCCTGCTGGAAGGACCATTGCTTTAGTTGGAAGCAGTGGTTCTGGGAAAAGCACCGTGGTCTCCCTTATCGAAAGATTTTATGATCCCACCTCAGGTAGCACAACTTTGCACCAA
Source organism: Datura wrightii (assembly GCA_035772735.1). Taxonomy (NCBI): domain Eukaryota; kingdom Viridiplantae; phylum Streptophyta; class Magnoliopsida; order Solanales; family Solanaceae; genus Datura; species Datura wrightii. The sequence continues at coordinate 198,047,574 of JASDFA010000018.1, read as the reverse complement.
TGACTTCATTATTGAATTCAATATTAGCCTGTGATGGGCAACTTTAATGAAAATGTCTGGCAGTTGAAGTGAATTTCATGTCTGAGTTCCATGAAGTCCATGTGTTTATGTGGAGACATGTTTTGGTATGAAAATCTCAAGCTAATAATTAGTCTGTATGCAGGACAACTTTTGCTTGATGGGAATGACATAAAGACACTGAAATTGAAATGGCTGAGGCAGCAAATTGGCCTTGTGAGCCAAGAACCAGCACTTTTTGCCACAAGCATCAAAGAAAACATACTATTAGGAAGGCCTGATGCAACACAAATTGAGATTGAAGAGGCTGCTAGAGTTGCCAATGCCCATTCTTTCATAATCAAACTTCCTGATGGCTTTGATACTCAGGTTAGCTAATTAAAAAAAATTATTCACCAAACAGAAATTTAGCAACTTCAGACTCAACTAATTATGCTTCACTAAAGATTTAGCAGATGTATCATTAAATGTTTAAAAAATTTCTTCTACATTCCATATGCTATTTAATGTGTGACCATTTAATATAACTCAAGCTGGTCCCACCTGTTTATGTAAAGATGGATTGGATATAAGGTTGATGGTAGAGAGTGCCTGAGCTCTAAAATAAATATACTAAAAGCTAGTTTGGCATATATCTTGGTCCAAGTGGGACCTCTGGGGATATTATAAAGATTGGTGGGGTGTGTATGAGGGATATGATGCAAATCACTGAGGTTCTTACCCTTAAGATGTTGCTTTTTTTGCATGTACTCCTATGTCGCTCGGACTCTTCAAAGGTGTTGTCGGATCCTCCAAAAGTATTATTTTTTTTTTTGGAGGATCTGCCAGGTGCATGTTGGATCCTCCAAAAGTAGGCATTTTGAAGGATCTGACATGGTCGCGGTAACATCTTTTGAGAGTCAGAGCAACATAGATGTACTATCATGTATCAGAAGGGTTTCCTTAGTCAAAGGCAAAGAAATATTTTTTTTAATTCTTTTCATCTAAATGATGACTTTAGCCTTGGGCAAAGCCAAATTCAGTGGTTATGTTGAATGGTCAATTTTTTTTTATGGCTTTGAAGGTACATTTTGACTGTAAATCATTAACAAAGATGCTTTCATTAGTTGAACTTGTAGTGGTTTTTGTGCCTAAATTGTTTTGTTTGGTCAACAAACAAACCTAACATTATTTTAATGAAGTCAATGTCTGTAGGGGACTGGTCATTTCATTTAAGAAATAGGTAACATGGGGTTTCAGTCAACAGTGCATGTGCAGGAACAAGTTTTATTTTATCTATTCATGTGAGAACAAAAGACTTGTTTGTAACCTTTAGTAGTTGGAGAGGTGACACCAGAAGATAAATGCATCAGAAAATTGTTAAAAATTTGAGGAAAAACATGTAGGGTTATCACTAGGATTATAATATATCCACAAAATAAATAAATAATTACTTGGAATTTATTGGGATACTTCTTTGGATTGTTAAAAGAATTATTGAATGAGAAGTGTAACAAAGGAACAAATTGATGAAAGCTGGAGATACTTACTGGAATGTGTTACAACTGTTCTATTTTACTGATTAATTTCACTTTGACCTTGATTTGTCTATAAGATGTTACTTAATAGTCAAATATTGAACTTTTATTTGTTAATCTGAGAGAAAATGGAACTTGAGCTGCAACGCGTATGGCCTTAAGCTGTTGATTAATTTTGGCAAGTACCTTGCCTCTCTCGAGCCTTATGATGGGCGGGTGGGGCATGAATCAGGTCTTATTTTGTTTGTCCTACAAATGATTCGGAGGAGTAACACTATCATGTCTCTGAGATTGTTAAGTTCAGTCATTTTTTTTTCTAACCATTGCTAGTTAGTAAATCATGGGGTGCGTGTTTCAAATTAGACCTATAGAAAGTGAAATGTGTATTTGGACATTGCAGGTAGGGGAGAGAGGATTGCAATTATCGGGTGGACAGAAGCAGAGGATTGCTATAGCGAGGGCCATGCTTAAGAATCCAGCGATCCTTCTCTTAGATGAGGCAACTAGTGCTTTAGATTCTGAATCAGAGAAGCTAGTGCAGGAGGCTCTAGACAGGTTCATGATCGGACGAACGACTCTTGTGATTGCTCATCGCCTGTCTACTATCCGGAAGGCTGACCTGGTGGCTGTACTACAACAAGGTAGTGTTTCTGAAATCGGAAGCCATGACGAGCTTATGAGTAAAGGAGAGAATGGTATGTATGCCAAGCTCATCAAAATGCAAGAAGCGGCTCATGAAACAGCTCTTAGTAATGCTAGAAAGAGCAGTGCGAGGTATCTTCACACAGCAAATCTTCATTGAAGTTGCATCAGATAATAATATTACACCTTAAACTAAAGACGAGAATCATAAAGCTTGCAGCTGTTGTTCATACATGAGCTGATTGCATCTTAATGCTCTTCAACCTTTTTTTTTCTTGCAGGCCCTCGAGCGCAAGGAACTCTGTAAGCTCACCAATCATCACTAGGAACTCTTCCTACGGTAGATCACCATATTCTCGCCGGTTGTCTGACTTTTCTACCTCGGACTTCAGCCTCTCCCTTGATGCTGCATATTCTAATTACCGCAATGAAAAGCTTGCATTCAAGGATCAAGCTAGTTCATTTGGCCGGCTTGCAAAAATGAACTCTCCTGAGTGGACTTACGCTTTGATTGGTTCTATAGGTTCTGTCATCTGTGGTTCACTTAGTGCTTTCTTTGCATATGTCTTGAGTGCTGTTCTTAGTGTGTACTACAATCCAGACCATGCTTACATGAGCAAACAAATCGCAAAATACTGTTATCTTTTGATTGGAGTTTCATCGGCTGCACTCATTTTCAATACTCTACAGCATTACTACTGGGATGTAGTGGGAGAGAATTTGACAAAACGTGTGAGAGAGAAAATGCTGGCAGCAGTGCTTAAAATGGAAATGGCCTGGTTCGATCAGGAAGAGAACGACAGTTCAAGAATTGCAGCCAGGCTCTCTCTGGATGCCAACAATGTTAGGTCAGCCATTGGGGATAGAATCTCTGTCATTATGCAGAACTCAGCTCTCATGCTAGTCGCGTGCACTGCAGGATTCGTATTGCAGTGGCGTCTGGCCCTCGTCCTCATTGGTGTATTCCCTGTGGTTGTTGCTGCAACTGTTTTACAGGTGAGTTCATGGAAATTCAAATCAAGTCCCGCTGCATGTTAATTTATTATTTAGCAGGTTTATCAAAAAAAGATCAACGCCTCCACAGTGTAACGCACTAAAATGGAATTCAAACTAATTCATTAAGACACTTCCGTTTTATATACTCCATCCTTCCCAATTTAAAGTTTTTCTTTCATTCTTAAACTCCGAGCCAGTTAAATAACTTCACATAAGTTGGGACGTGAGATTCATTAAGACACTTCCAATGGAATTCAAACTAATTCATTAAGACACTTCCGTTTTATATACTCCATCAGTCCCAATTTAAAGTCTTTCTTTCATTCTTAAACTCCATGCCCAGTTAAATAACTTCACATAAATTGGGTCGGAGATTCATTAAGACACTTCCATTTTATATTAGTGCTTATGGTTTCGATTAAATTTAGATTATATGTTCTTTGTGTGCTGAATTATATGTATCTCCAACAGAAAATGTTCATGAAGGGATTCTCAGGAGACTTAGAAGCTGCTCATGCCAAAGCCACACAACTTGCAGGAGAAGCTGTAGCTAATGTAAGAACAGTTGCTGCCTTCAATTCAGAAACAAAAATAGTCAACCTTTTCGACTCCAGCCTCCAGACTCCGCTTAGGCGCTGCTTCTGGAAGGGACAAATCGCGGGAAGTGGTTATGGGATTGCTCAATTCTTGCTTTATGCTTCCTATGCCCTTGGCCTTTGGTATGCCTCCTGGCTTGTCAAGCATGGGATCTCTGACTTCTCGAAGACAATCCGTGTTTTCATGGTCCTCATGGTTTCTGCTAATGGTGCAGCTGAAACATTGACCTTAGCCCCCGATTTCATCAAGGGTGGCCGAGCAATGCGTTCAGTTTTTGAACTCCTTGACCGCAAAACAGAAGTTGAGCCTGATGATCCAGATGCCACCGCTGTGCCTGATCGTCTTCGTGGTGAAGTGGAATTTAAGCATGTAGACTTCTCATATCCCACTAGACCTGATGTGTCAATTTTCCGCGATTTAAATCTCCGTGCTCGAGCTGGAAAGACTCTTGCTCTTGTTGGACCAAGTGGATGTGGAAAGAGCTCAGTCATTGCACTTATAGAGCGGTTTTACGAGCCATCATCCGGACGTGTCATCATAGATGGCAAGGATATTAGAAAGTACAACCTGAAGTCTTTGAGAAGACACATTGCTGTGGTGCCACAAGAACCTTGCCTCTTTGCTACCACCATCTATGAAAACATTGCTTATGGACATGAGTCAGCAACCGAAGCAGAGATAACCGAAGCAGCAACCTTGGCAAATGCCCACAAGTTCATATCTGCATTGCCTGATGGGTACAAAACATTCGTCGGAGAAAGGGGAGTTCAATTGTCCGGTGGACAAAAGCAAAGAATCGCCATTGCTCGGGCATTCCTAAGGAAAGCGGAGCTAATGCTGCTGGATGAAGCAACAAGTGCACTCGATGCAGAGTCTGAGAGATGTGTGCAAGAAGCATTGGATCGCGCTTGTGCAGGTAAGACAACCATTGTGGTTGCACATAGGCTATCCACAATCAGAAATGCACATGTGATCGCGGTCATAGACGATGGGAAAGTAGCAGAACAAGGCTCTCATTCTCATCTGTTGAAAAACTACTCAGACGGGATATATGCACGTATGATACAACTACAAAGATTTACACACGGAGAAGCTGTGAATATGGCGATAGGATCAACGTCTTCTGCACGTCCCAAGGAAGATCAAGATTGAGGGAAAATTGAAGCTCAGAAAGAAAATACCACTAGAAAAAGGAGTATACCTTGTGTAACACCCTTATTATTTTTTGGACTGCTAATTTCTTGTTCACTGTTTCTAGTATAGTATAGTATAATATGTGCATTAATCCAAAATTTGTATTTTTCCTTCAATCTTTCACTCTTACTCATCCCTTTGTGATAGAAAACTTCACTTCTTTTTCTTAAAACACACAAAATCAACTGCATTTAATAGTAGTAGTAGTACAGTGTAGGAAGGAAGAAAAAGGGTGAGTAGTACATTTTACTATCTTTGTGGGGACCTAGTGCCTCATGTTTCATTAGTTACTCCATTAAAGGATAAGAAGATGACCTTAGGTCACCAGTTCCAACTCTGTTAAGTTCAATATTTAAGTGGAGAAAGGTAACAGACAAGACTCGTAATCCTTGAGTTGCAAAGGACTTTGGGCGAAGGGATGGACCCATAATCTCAAGTCCAGTATTTAAGTCGAGAAGGGTAGATGGATGAACTCATAATCCTTGAGTTTGGTAGGCTTTAGGCGAAGGAGAAGGATAGATGGTTGGATGCATAATCCACGAGTTTCGATAGCTTTGGTTGAAGGGGCAAACCCATAATCTCCAAGTTTCAAATGTTAAAGAGAGCGAACTATGTTCAGTATTCAACCGGAGGAGAAAGATAGAGAAGCAGACTCATAATTCTCGAGTTTCAAAGGCTTTGGACAAAGGTGTGTTACCGAGTTTCAAAGGTTATTATTCAATCAAAAAATTGACTCCAGATAGATTTCTCGATCATAAATAAAACTAAAGGTAAAAAAAATAGACACACAACAACAACAACAACAACATGATTGAGTTTAGTGTCCTTCCTTAGCCAAAAAGTCCTCCTACATCCCCCTTTATTACAAGACAAAATTTTCATCATAATGTTTTGAAACAAGATACCTTGGTACTACTACTGATTTAACTTTGAAGAAACAAATTTTGGGACATGTTGTTTTGTGTCCCCACATACATCAATTCACCACCAAATCAACCTAACTAGACCCTACTACTTAGTACTATTAATTGTCACAAACATTAATTATGACAAACCTTAATCAAGATTGTTAAATTTGTCTTCTGATATCACTTTTTCAATAAATAGTTTTTTTTTTGTGTGTGTGTGGATTAATGAGCCTTTAATTTGAGATTGTTCAATAAATATGGGACCAAAATATGTTGGATTTCCGACAAGATTATAAGTCATAATCCACGCCTAAGATATGATTTTATCTTTTTTGGCAATGTTGGACCGTTTGATGTTGATGGTGCCCCTACAAGGAGCACCGTAAAAATTATACACACAATCAGATCATTTAAAAGATAATTATGCAGAAAACTCTAGTTAATAGTAACAATTACTATTAATTTAGAATGTATGATAAATAACTTATCATGACATGTTAAATTACATTGATCGGTACGAGAAATTTGTCATTTCATACGGCCCGACTCGTCTGAACATTGAGGATTTCTGAAAAATTTCAAACGAGATTCACTCCGTCAGTTATAGATATATTCTGATTTTTGGTTGTTGTGATATATGATTCAACATATTTAACCTTTAATTAATTAAAATATATGCTTTTGGTCTCTTTGCGTTGGAGATATTTTATAGTTAGACTACATTTAGCAGTATATTATCCTTCGATATGAAGTAGCAATACAAATGCAACAAAACACGAGAATAATAAATAGCTTATCAGTTAATAATTTTGAAAATTTGTCAATATTCATAAGCAACGGGATCAAAAATTCACATTTTAAGTAATAGTTAAATGTATTTTTAGTGAGACATCACAAGGACTAAAATTAAAATTTACGAATAATTGAGCGACCAAATGCGCTATTAATCCTAACATCATCGACCAATAACTTAAAATACATGGTACATACATAACTTGTCATAACAAATTAAATCACGCTAACAATATATATAATGTAAATACTATGTATGTAACACCTAAAAACGATATGTGAAGTGAAAGAAACTAAAAAGAAAAAACTCAATAATGTAACATATTAAATTATGATATGAGTTTATCAAATACTTAATAAACCCCTATATTAACAACACATAAATAATATTTATTATTTATTATATTGTCGATATATATAACTTAAATTCCATCAATCAATAATAACTAAAGATTAAAAGTGATATGTGGAGTGGAAGAAAGGGGGTGCAATAGGAAACAACATAATTGAGTTAGGGGGTTCACGTGGTGAGTGGTTCCACACAATGTATAACTGACCAAAAAATTATATATATATATATCGAATTTTAATTATTAAATTTAATCAAACTTAGAAAAATAGAAAAATATTTAATGGAGGCTCACGTTTGGAAATGTAGATTTTGTAGTTTATGTTATTTTTTAGTTTATTTCAAGAATATGGTGCAAATTTTTAAGGTGTAATTGCTGTTATTTTTTGATCTATTTATTGTGGTTGTTATATGCGATTCCGAAATTTTGACGAGAATTTCTAGTATTTTTGGTTTAATTTTTCTTCTTCATAGTTTTTGATAATTTAAAATGCTCGTTTTTTTTTGGACAAATTTAAGAAATTAAAATTGTTCCGTTTGACACTTAAGAGATTATTTTAAACCTACTGTCAAAGGAATCATTTTTCTCATTTTCTCAAAATCAAAATAAGGATGCAACAACAACAACATATTCAGTGTAATCCACAAGTGGGATGTGGGGAGAACAGTATGTATACAGATCTTACCCCTGCAATATATAGAGAATATTCCGATAGACTCTCAACTCAAGTGTGTGTATATATATATATATCAAAAACTTGTTTGGAGTATATTACAATCTTTTTTAATTATTATTATTATTATTATTATTTTTGGTGGTGGGTGGGGAGGTGCACGAGTGAAAAGTAGCATAAAAATGTGTCATTTAAAGTTGAAAGGGATAGTATATAATGGCATTATTTCATGATGAAGGTAACGGCATTATTTTCCAAACAGTGGCAAAAAAAAAAAAAAAAACCTTTGTAGCAAAGGTGAATTTTGTGAAATAATTTGTAAAATGATTCAAATTTATTAATCTTTCGTTAATAGTTGAAGTCAAATATACTTTTATTATAAATATAAGACTAGTCAATATATATCTAAGCTTTTCAACACATGGATTATTCACGAGAAGTATTTAGTAGTTCGATTGAATGACTATTTGAACTTTCATCGTCTGATTCTCCACGTAATTTCCTCGCTCATTTCTTCTTCCGCTACCTCCAATTTTTAAGAAGAAAAAACATGGAGCATTTAAAGGTGAATTTTGTGAAATAATTTGTAAAATGATTCAAATTTATCTTTCATTAATTATTGAAGTCAAATATACTTCCATTGTTATGAGACGCGAGGAATATTTAGTTGCTCGATTGATTACCTATCTGAATTTTTACCGTCTGATTCTCCACCTAATCTCCTTTTCCATTTTTTCTTCCGATACTTCTTTTTTAAAATTTTAAAAGGACATATATCATGAACTATGTAAAACGGTTCAGATTTACCTATGAAGCAAGAGTTTGAGATATTGTAATAAGCCATAAACAAAAAACTCATTTAACTAATCTTATTCAGTATTGTTCTTATACACCGATCATCCGAATAGTGCATTATTACATTATGACAATTTCACATTAATTGGAACCTATGTAATTGTAATTGGCTAAAAGGTGTACAAAAATGCATATATGAGTTTGAAGTAAAATCATTAAAGTGAAAAATAAAAAATAAAAAATGAAGTTGTGTGTTATGAAAAATATAAGAAAAAAAAGACAAGAGAGTTGAAGACAAATATATATATATATGGATTATTCTGCCATTGAAAATTAATTTATTGTATAGTCAACTGGTACTATTTTTTACAATGAAATATGCCTCTGACAAGGAAACTCAGTAATTTTAATAGGTGTTTGAACTTTTTTTTTAAAAAAAACAATTTAAAATAAAAAGTATATAAAAATAAAAGTTGAAATTGCGTTTGGATATGCATTTAGTTAGCGATTATATAAATATATTTGATCACTAAATATCTAATTATTACTGTATATTGACTTCAAGTTATTAGAGAAACTCATAAATTTTTAAATTCTGAATTTGTCTCTGCATCTAACTTGAGAAAAAATAAAAGTTCTGTAAGTGGAAAAAAAATAAAAATAACTTGAAAAACTTGTCATATTCACTTTTTCAAACTTAAAAAATCATTGTAAAAAACTAAATCAATTCGATATATAACCAAATCTCATTTTGAAAAATTTTATTTTCAAAAAAATAAAATAAAATAAGAATCATGTCCAAACGGGCGATTAGTTACTCCCTTCACTTTATTTGTCGCAGTTTGATTTTAGATGAAATTTAATATAATAACAATAACAACAACAGTAATAAAATTCAGTATGTATTCACAAATAGATTATCCGAAATTTAATAAAGAAAGAAATAATTTTAATACCTTATGATTTTCAAATATTTCATAATAATTGTACGCTTATAATATTTCTTAAAATTTGTAAGCTCAAACATATCATCGTATTTGTGTAGCTAAAAACAAATATTAAAAATATAAAATTGCAGTATCATTCTTTTTTCTTTTTTAATTTTTTAAAAATAAAATAATAAAAAAATAGTTTCAAACAAAACAAAAGGAAAAAACAACAACATATATTTTGACTTATTCAAATGAATCATTAAAATCCCAAAGTAGAAAAAAAGACAGAAAATACAAAACAAATTTTGCGTCAGAAAGTGTTGTAAAATAAAAGCATTTAAATACTTTGTTTTTTTCCTATCATGATAACTCTTTTGTATTTATTTTTTTGGATCGATTCTAATTTGGCGTACATGTTTGAAACTTCGATGGAGTATGAACCCGTCCCTCTATCCTTCTCTCCCGAAACGACATAAATATTCGGCTTTATTTGTAAGTGTCTGATTCACATATCACATGTACCGTCCCTACGACCGAATCAAAAGGGATAAGTAGTGTCACTAATAGCCGATTTGAGAACCGATATTTAAGACATAAAATGATGGATGTATAATTTTTTTTAAAAAAAATTTTAAATTTAGGTTTGGCTGTTTTAGAATAGACTTAAGATTTACGCCTTTACAGAACTAAAAGTTGAAAGAGTTGCGTCTGATGTTACAAATTTTAGATGTGTACGACTCCGGAGTTGGGATTTGTGTTCTTGACATTCCGAAATTTCAGACTCTTTATGCGAACTTTGACAATTCATTCATTTCATTTCATTTCACTTTATGTATCTGAATCAAAACCTTAACGGTAAGAGCAAAGCTGGCATAAAAAGTATACGAATTGGATAAAATTCAGTAATTTTAATCTAAATCGTATATATTTATTAAGATATTTACTAAATACATATAATAAATTTCAAAACTTATAAACTTTAAATTCTAAATCCGTGTTTTTATCCAACTTTATACCTTCACGACAAACTATACATGAGATAATTTCTTTGAATTGGTTATAAGATCAACCCAATAGTGTCACTCACTACTAAATTGCCCAACATTTTCTTGCCGCGCGTACTTTTTATAACGATGGTGTTCAGTTCAATTGCGTGTAGCTCAATTATTTTATGAAGTATTTGTTATTTTTTTACCTTCATAGTTACCGAATTACTGCACATCCATTTTTTTCTGATGAAGATGTCCAAATTAGTGTCGTGCATATCTCGACTATTTCATTAAGTATCTGATACTACCTCTCACCAAAACTTGCAAGTATTGCTTCATTATCTGCTATCTTCTACCATCACAACTAGGTGTCCAATTCTTAATGATGATGGTGTTCAGATTAGTTGCAATCTTGCTTCAAAATAACTTCTCACAAAGATAAGGATAAGATCCACATACATCTTACTCTCTTCAAATTTTTACGTAGTTACCTGCTACTTTCCACCATCAAAGTACCAAATTATAAAGTGTCCAATTCTTTATGATGACGGTGTTCAAACTTAGTTGCAACCCTGCTTCGAGTAACTTCTCCCAAAGGTAGCGATAAGGTCTGCATACATTTTACCCTCCTTAGAATTTTACTTAGTTATCTGGTATCTTTCACCATCACAAGTACCAAATTACTAAGAGTCTAATTCTTTATGATGACGGTGTTCAAACTAACTATAACCCTGCTTCGAGTAACTTCTCACAAAAATAGGAATAAAATTTGCGTGCATCTCACCCTTCTTGAATTTCACTAAAATTACACTCACCATGTTCTTATTGACAATATTCAGACTAGTTGCATACAACTTGACTATTTCATTAAGTACTTATTTATCTTCCACCCATACAGATACCACGTTGCTTGTGTCCATTTATCGAAAAGATTTTTCAATCATTAAAGGTCAAAGTAAGCTTTGGTCTAAGTAAAAGCTATCAATGTCCCACTTTTCCTAGAAAAAAAAACCCTAAATGCTCTTTCTACCGATTGAGCACGATACTCTTGGAGTCTCTCTATACGCATGCAAACCAATAGAGCCACAGCTCTGCGGGGGCGATGAGGTGAATCAAAAGACCTAAGAATTTGCTCAAGCATTTGAGAACTTCTCAAATTTGGCATCTGCTTTACTTCTTTCTAATTCATTCACTTCAACGTTATTTAGAGCGAAATTTAGATGAGGGACATCTAGTAAGATGAATCAAACACTATTCCAGTTCAACAAAGAACTCAGAGAATTACTGCTCTTTCAGCATTAAGCTATCAAAACCAAATTGAATAAATTGGCATAGAAATTCAAAGATGACGCTTTGAGCAACCTGTGGTTTGATACAACAGAAACAAAACATAGGCCCCTAGCTAGTATCATCTCAGGTGAATCTTGGCCAAACATAAAACGCGCTAAGAATCTCTAAACTTGCTATACTGAGAGAGACAGAGAGAGAGAGAGATGGTTCTTCAGCTAAATTTTCAAAGTTCAAGGGAACTCTACCAGCGCCAAATGAGTTATAAGCAGGACGAGGGAAGCACTAACTCATCGACATTAGCTTTGGACCATTATCTGGCATGCCCATTCCAGCGGCTAAGTCAGCGTCAAGTTGGGTGTGCGGTTTAGGGCCCATCATTATCTTCACACTGCATCAATGGAACTATCAGACTACCAACTATAATCACTAAATACCATGGATTCACAATTCATTAGTCAAATTTGTATTCTTAAAGCATATAAACTTCGGATTGGATGCCTCTAGCTGAAAAAAGAAAATTCTAATTTAAATCAATTGAATATGTAGAGTTCCCCACCATCTCAGTTTACAACTTATAATGTAAGTGTCACATTTTCAATTTCAATTTCAATTTAGCACCAGTTCTCTTTTCACCATTCACTTGCAAAAAGCTAATTTATTACCTCACCCCATCCTTGCAAGTGTGTAAGACTGCAGAGGCTCTACAATGTATATGACCTCTATTAGCATTTGTAGTGCAAAGAACACAAAGCAAATACTGCTGTATTTACTACAAGAAATTCTTCTATAATGAAAAACAGAATAATACTATTTTTCTTCCATTTTCGTTAGTAACATACAGTGAACTCTCTAAACAATCAGCTGGTACTATTGGTTGGCAAAGAATATGGTATAACAGAAAATTATCAGGCATGCAATACTGTGCAATACAAGCAGATGAGATGATCTTCGGTCTTCCATTTTATAAACAACCCAAAAAGCACATCTCCTATGGTCCTCGACTCCTAAAACTTCCTGGTCCTTATAAGTTAAGACCACTAGACCTATATCTATCCAGAAAATTTGATGGCGAAAATGCAAGAATCAAGATGGTCCAGCACCATGTTTTCTTTGAATGCTTTTGAGCTTGTTTAGTTGTTGCTAGGCATGCTTTCCACCCTTCCCCGTTATGTTAGTTCAAAACGAATTTTAGAGTAGGTTGTCTACTCCTTTTGTACTGTGTGGGGCATTATTGTTTGAATTTTACTGAGTTTATTATACTTTATAATAAGGAACGCTATGACAGATAGACAAAAAGACAAATATACATTCCCGTTCTCTAAGATACTCCGAATTTGCTAAAGAATTGGTTGAACTTTATCGAGGTGTACTTCCTATCCTCCTTCACTTGACCAAGCTATCTGGAAACACATCAAGGCCATGTAGGATTTCTTCCAAGGAAACTCAACAAAATACAAGGCAGGTGACAGGAAAACAAGATTTTGGTATGAAATCTGGCATGGTAATTCTCCTCTTAAGGATGTCTTTCCGAATTTATACAATTTCACTACATTCAAATTTCAAAACAGTTGTAATTTTCAATTACAGACAGGATATGGCTGGCTTATCAACTTTCAGAAGGAATCAAAATAATTGGGAATTGGATAGGTACCTAAGTTTATTGGACTCTTTCAGAAGCTCTCCTCCAGCTTCTTCCATGTCTGATTGTCTCACTCAGAAGGTCACACAAAGGCAATTATACTGTTTCAACATGTTATTCTATCTCTGCCCAGAATCCTTAAAGATCAAAATAAAGAGGGTCTGCTTCCTATTACGATGTTTGGGGCCTTTCCAACTTCTTATTCTCCTTAGATAAATAATGTCTTATACTGAAGGAATATCACTAGGTATTATTTTATGTTGTAACCATGGATTAAGGCCAGTTTGAGTGCACCTCAACTATTTCACCAAGTATCTACTACTCCCAACCCGCACAAATACCGGGTAACTCTGCCACCAAAGAGTAGGTAGATGGAAAGGTATCACCCAAGCAATTCTTTTTCTCTGCTGTAATTTATAACTTAGACTTCCAAGGCTTTTACACACTTCATTGATTGCTATTCCACACCCTTAGGACGCCTATATCTAACTGAAAGTCTGAAACACCTTTTTAGCTACTAAACCTTAACGAGCCAATAATTCTGCCTTCAATTTCAGTACCCTCAATACCCATACCAGCACCAGTCTTAAAAACATAAAGATGTGTCCAAACAATCTCCTCCTATGTCAGAAAACAAGATAAAACATCATGTCACATTTGTATTATTCCCTACCATACAATCATTACGCTTTAGTATCAGTTCCGTAGCATTTACCTTGTCTGAGAAAGTCCAAAGCAGAGAAAACCATAGACCTTATATTTCAGTCAAATGGACTTCTCCTTTTTACACAAAAAGAGATAGAGCAAGTCTCTAGGCTCTATAAAATTGCTTTGTCTCCGACAAACAGCTATTTATAAACAAGTAAAGGAAATCAAAGCCAAAGCAAATCATCAATTTTCAGCACTTAAGCTCAATTACCTCACAGTAATAAAATCAAGAAACTTAAAACTCCTATTATCCACACCTAACTTCAATTTGTTCACACAAATTCATCAGATAAGAAATCAATAATTACTCCACAAAAAAAGAATTAATTTTTTACTTCAATTATTTGAGAACTAAGCTAAAATCAATTCACATCTTACCGCTTCCTGTGCTTCTTCGTCTTGAAATGCTCGTCCCTCACCGTAACATTTGCAAAATATCGACTAAACACACAAGAAAAAAGTTAATTCTTTTTTAATTTAAAAAAAACAGTAAAATACGCGAAAATTGAAGCAACGAAGAATAAATTGAGCTTCAAAAGAAGTGTATATTACTCGCAGTGCAAACAGTAGTATTGACCCAGTCCCGGAAGATCTTCATCGACGGGCAACTCTTTCCGTTGCTCCTCCGGCTTTTTCAGCTCATCGTAAACGGCATCGTCTCCTTTTACAAGGAATTTCGTGCGGCGAAATTGCTTGTGAGAGTATCTCCGCTTCTTCACGCTCCTGTGCGGACACTTCCCTCCCATTTTTCTCTCTGCAAATTAGGGTTTTTCCGATTGATAGGGAATTTTTTTTTAAACCCTAGATTGTGAATCCAAGGGGATAGTTCGAATATATACTTCTCTATTGACGACGCCGTTTTGGTTGCGGACTCGTCGTCTTTGCTTAGAAAATATTACCGAAATTTATTTATTTACATTAATATTTTAATCTCTCGATTTATTTTTACTTGTATTGACTTGACATTATGAGGGGACATGATATGATAGATGGCAAGTATCATATAAATATTAAAATTTTTGGTATTACAATTTCGATATTAGAATATTAGATACAATATTTGGTATGTGTTCTTAAAATTTTTGATATTTAGTACAGTATTCGGTATTTGTAAGAAGAATACTGATTATCATATGCAATTCATATATATTATTATAATTCTAACAAATATATAAAATAATATTTATCTAAAATTAATTATTTAGACGTTAGAATTGACTACTCTATCTTGATTGAAATATGTTTTTTTGTGTAATTGCTTAATGAAGGGAATTGCATGTTTGTACTTTCTTTTGGAAGGTGTTAGTATGATATAATTAAGATGTTACTCGAAAAGCTGAAGTCATAATTTTTTATTATATGAGTATATATAAATCGAAATCCAACAAATTATAGTTATCGATTTATTGGACCGCAAAATACCAAAATCTAATTTTAAAATATCGAACCATACCGAATTAATTTGGTATGACAATGATATTGTATTGTTAAAAATCAAAATTACGGAATTGAAGTTTTCAATGTCATACTACACTGTATCATACCCACCCCTACTTGACACACCTCTTAATGAGCAATAAATAGAATGTCAATTTTATTATTGTCTTTGAATATAATAAATTCAATGCTTTAAGAAATGACGATAGTTAATAATAAGAATAAATTTAAAAATAAATGATAAATTATATCTTAAATTTTCAAACAAGATAAGTAAAAGTGGACAGCCTAACGTCTTGCATAAGTTATGCAATATTTAGTTGTTGGTTGTTGTTTTTGTCTTTTCACATAAAACATAGCATTGCTAATAAAATATTTAATTTATATTTTTATTTCTGCATAACTAATACATGTATAATTATGAAGATAAAAAATTAAATAACTAGATTTTGCATAAATAACTCCAATATAACTAATTTCTAGATTTTGAAATCGTTTGGTTGCTGCTTAGAGTTATTAAGGTAAAATTTTTCATATCTTCATAATTGTGTATATACCTTAAACTCAAAAAATAAATATTATTGAGCTGGTAATTAGGAGTGGACATAGTATGATATAGTACGGTATTCAAAATATCTATTCAATAATTTCAATTTTCAGTGTTTAAAATACTATATGTGTTACTTGAGCCGAGAGTCTTTCGGTAATAGCCTTTCTGCTTTTCAAGAGGCAGGGGTAAGGTCTACATACACTCTAGCATATGTGGGATTACGCTGAGTATGTTATTGTTGTGGTTGTTTTTAAAAATACTATACCATAACCATATTAAAATAATTCAGTATGATTTAGTATTTTTAAGTGCGGGTTTTAATATTTTGCGATAGGCAAATCTATATCATAGTTTGTTCGATTTTGACTTACTTCGACTTTTCAAGAAACATCTCAATCATATCATATTAACACCTTACACATATATAAATATTTTTAAAAAGTACAAACAATTCCCTTCATTAATCAATTACATAAAAAAAAAAATTACAATCAAGATACAATAATCAACATTTCAATATCTAAATAATTAATTTTATTCTAATACTAATTTTTATATTTGTTAATACCGTAATAATCAGTATAAATTTTCTCCATATATATATATATATATAGTTATTTACTTTAATATAATTTTATAAATATTAAAATTATAATATAAAAAATTAAATTTTAATATGATAATTCGATATCTACCGTACTCACCCTATTAGTAACTATGTATTATTTAGGATAGAAAAACTATTGAAAAAGACCATTCATCTTTAGGTTTTCTATATACTTGACAAGTATAACCCATCATCTTCACATGCCTCTCAGTTCCTATTATCAAAAAACCTTTTTTTTGGTTTGATCATTTTATTTTATTATTATACTTTTAATTGGTAAATATATACTAAAATAATAAATTTATTATAATTTTATAAGTAAAATTTAAAAATAAATTCAATATAATTTAATAAATAAAATTTAAAAAGAATAAAATATATATAAACGTTATATTTATTTTTATAAAGTAAAAAAAAATATTTTTAATTGTTTTTTATTAGATTATATTTGACTTAAGAAAGATCGTACCAAACAAAGATAACAGACATACAAGAAATAGCAGCTAGTAGTAAAAATGTCAGATAGTAACAGTACTTAACTATAATAAAATAATATGACAGTCAAAGTACAAGCAACGACAAATAGTAATAGAAATCTAAGAATAAGAAACAACCAGACCAATATTATAACTACTAGTATGAACGAATAACAAGATAACTCGCTGCTATCTACTAACCTTCTACTCTTATACGTGTCCTTCACAACCTCCTTTCTACTGTCAAATTAGGCCGTTGTATCTTATAAGATTTTTAATTTGTTCAAAAGTATTTTTACAAAACTTCATAAATTAAAAAAAAAAAAAAGGAAAAGAGAATCATTTATTAAATAAATGTACGAAGAAAGAGCAACCAACAAAAAATTTTGTCCAAGTATGCGCCACTAAGGACCCATTAAAGAAAAACGCTTTATATTAAGATATTTTTTATTTTCAGAATTCGAAGGTGAAGAACTATTCATTTCACTACAATTCTTGGTGGCGGTGGAAGAACCAGTTATTCATTTGGTGGAAATAATGCAATTGACATCCTTATCATCTCGGTAGGAATAGATGGGCCTGTCTCTTTGTGAGTCGAACACCTAAATAGTAGTATTGTTAGAATTGACAAATCAAATAAGATCTTGATGAGCAAAATCTACTATAATTTTCTTATAATTAAAAAAGATAATTTACCTTTATTAATTAATTAGATACTTGCTATTTTTCATCAGCACAGATTCAGTCGATGCTCGCATCTATGCAACAACTTCGGAAGGTAAAGTTGGAAAAAAGATGAAAGCTAAGATACTGTTTTGTCTATTAGATACTTACTATCTCTCATCGGCACAAATTCAGGCAATGCTTGTGTCTAATATAGCAACTTCGAAAGGTAAAAGATGGATAAAAGATAAAACCAATATATCATCATTTTATCTGTTAGATACTTACTATCTCTCATCAGCACTAGAGCACAGATTCAGACGATGCTTGCGTCTACTATAGCAACTTCGGAAGGTAAAAGATGGAAAAAAGATGAAAGCTAAGATACCATTTTGCCTATTTGATACTTACTATCTCTCATCAACACAGATTCAGATGATACTTGCATCTACTATAGCAACTTCAGAAGGTAAAAGATGGAAAAAAGATAAAACCCAATATACCATTTTATCTGTTAGATTCTTACTATCTCTCATCAGCACAGATTTAAGCTATGCTTGCGTTTACTATAGCAACTTCGGAAGGTAAAAGATGGAAAAAAGATAAAACCCAATATATCATTTTATCTGTCAGATACTTATTATCTCTCATCAACACAGATTCAGGTGATGCTTGCGTTTACTATAACAACTTCGGAAGGTAAAAGATGGAAAAAAGATGAAACTCAAGATACCATTTTGTCTGTTAGATACTTACTGTCTCTCATCAGCACTAGAGCGCAGATTCAGATGATGCTTGCATTTACTATATAGCAACTTCGAAAGGTAAAAGATGGAAAAAAAGATGAAACTCAAGATACCATTTTATCTGTTAGATGCTTACTATCTCTCATCAACACAGATTCAAGCGATACTTGCATCTATTATAGCAACTTCAAAAGTTAAAAGATGGAAAAAGATGAAAGCCAAAATACCATTTTATCTGTTAGATGTTTACTATCTCTCATCAGCACAGATTCAGGCTATGCTCATCCCTATCGACACACCTTCGAAATGTAATTAAAGATGGAGAAAAAAAATGAAAGCCAAGATACCATTTTGTCTGCAAGAGCACCAGCACCTTTCTTCACGAATTATATGGTAAACAAACTCGTTCACTAAGGTGCAGGTGCAAATGCAGATAAAAATATGTCATCTTGTTTAAGAAGACGACACTCTTTGTGTCTACATTTCCATATTCCCACAACCTTCTCCACACACACACATATATAATAACTACTGGCATTGAATGTTCATGGTTTTTCCGTTTCAATTTATTTATTTTATTTTTCTTTTTAATTTGATCAGAGAAGAATGTCTATTTTCTTTTTAATTTTTCACACGATATGTTTGAGATCACGAAATTAAAGAGTATTTTAATATATTCAACGCATCTTTAATTTAAGACTACAGAATGCAATAATCTTTTTTCAAATTTTTTAAATTTTATATTAAATTAAAATCAGATAAATAAATTAATCGGAAAATGTTTTATTTATAATTATTGATGTGGAGAATTCTTGGGATTAGATGGGGTCAAAAAGATGTAAGCTACACAACAAATGAAACACGTGAAGTGATAGTAAATGAATAAGCAAATGAACATTCAATACTATGTAGGTGTTTGGCCACAGAAATAAAAGATTTTTAAATTTATTTGAAAATTTCTAAATTGAAGATGAAGTTATTTTTGATTTGAAGTTTCAAATAAAGTGAAAAATTATTTAAAATAAATAAATATTTTTTATTGTCAGATGAGTCTTATAAGTTTAACTAACGATTTTAAATTTAAATTTTAATATAAGAAAAATTATATTATAAAGTATTTATTTATTTTAAATAAATTCAAAAAATCAATACAGATATCAAACACGAAAAAAAAAAAGTGAAGTTTGAATGGTTAGTAGAATGGTTAGACAGGAGCCACGTGCTGAATAGGCTTGGGCAGGTGCTGTTTATTCTTGGTGACCAATGATTGAATGACACGTGTCCTCACCAAATGGAGCACCTGAAGTGCCTCACTCTGCCTAGTGGAATGGTAGTAATGCAATTTCAACCATATTTGGATCCCGAATTTAAACTTGATGGATTCAAATTCTGCGTTTTTACGGATCAACTTACTGCAATTTTGCGATAATGAGATCAAACCTGAATATTTCGAATATTTAGTATGAGACTACGCTGAATATATTATTTTTATAGTATCTATATTTTGTATAAACATTGCTAGATTCAGTTAAACACATTGTTGCATCCGCCTCTGTCACACTTAAAACATCTTTGAGTCGAACTCTAAGAATGAAGGATATTTATCACAAGGTGTAATGAAATGTTTGAAACATTCTTTGTTCTTAACTAAGAGGTCGTTAGTACGGGAGATAGGATAGACAAAATTATCTCATGGAATTAGTTAACCCATCATATATGTAGAATAACTTATCTCATCATTATGGTATAAATTTTGTGGAATAAATAAACTCAGGACTAACTAATACCCTTAATCAAACACAAGATAAAATAATTCTATATTTTATCCGAGATTATTATCTCTTATCTCCTGTACCAAATGACCCCTAAAAGTGTCAAAGTTTAAAACTTAGGAATGAAGTCTTAATAGATAGTTAAACTCAAGGCGGAGCTAGAGGGACCAAAGGGGATTAATCCGAATCCACTTTTTCTTTAAAAAATCACACTATATATACAAGGTCGATTATTTTTAATGTATAATCCAACTGTCCTGCCTTCACGGGCTGGCAGAAAGATGGCCCAAATCTTTTGAAAGTTGCAGGTATTCCCAGTCCACATTAACTCAAGCAAAAGACCAATTTGGGATCTACAAATTTGCAACAAATGATAGATTGGGCCTACATAATAACAACATATCCAGTGTAATCCTACAAGTAGGATCTAAGGAGGATAAACGTATGCAGATCTTATCCTTACCTTCGTGGGGTAGAGCGACTGTTTCCAATAGACCCTTGACTCAATGAGAAGTTATTTAGAGAAGGATTGCAGCAAGAAGAAAAAATGACAGCAAAATATCAGGGTATAGAGCAAAGCAAGATGAAGCAACAAGCAAGAAACATTACCCTTATATTAATTTCATGTTTTCAAGTTCAGTAGCCACATCATATCTTGTAGAGTTCAACATAAAGCAAAACACCAAAGAGCTATTGTTTATCCTCTAGCTCTGTTTTTCTCTACTTTAATACTATACTTTTGACTACAACGATGTTCAAACTCCGTGACGTGCACCCAGCCCACACATCACGATTCATGTGTTGTGCTGTTACTACTGAACTAAAACCCTAGGCCACAAAATCATTTGCTCTCAAAGTGACATTACGAGTGCTCTAGATATCACACCCACTGAACTCCTTCAGAATAATTTGTCAGCAGTTCTAACTATGTAAACAGATACAATACCTTAGTTGACATAGACAAGGCTCTCTCTTCCTCATCGCTGCAAGTGCGAGATACTCTTTGACTATGTTGCTCGGACTCCAAAAATACTACCGCACCCATGTCAGATCCTCTAAAAATACGCTACTTTTGGAGGATTTGACACACACCTGTCCACATTTTTGAAGAGTCCGAGCACCATAGCTCTTTGGCACCATAGATAAGAATGTGTAGCCTCCAAATTAGTCTTTGCCACCTGAAACAAATAATCTGTTTGGATGTTCACTGCCATTTATCATAATCTCTGCTAAATATAGTGCAAATCTATGTACAAGAAAATTTTCCATCCGACTAACAGTGGGACAGAAGTAATTACTCTTCTAATTTGTCAGACATTGCCATCTGACATGAACAAGAACACAGATCACCTTTTTAGGGAAAACATGAAAATAAACATAAATACCTTGAAAAGCAGGAAAAGATGCAGTTAGAAATGGAAAGAAAAGATCATATACTACAAAATTGATTCTTCCCTCATAGGAATTGCTGGTCTTAGGAAACACGTTGAAATAGACGCTCACCTGCAACACCAACATATATCCAAAGGCATATTAGGTAGGTAATTGAACAACAATATCTCGGCAGCTAAACTACATATTTGAGTAGATTATCCAGTCCTCCATATTTCAAGACAATGGTGAACCTCAACCACGGAGTACATCTATGACTAACCTGCTGAAGGGAGTTTTAGGTTCAGGGACCAGCAGCCATGACAAGAAACATGTATGGAAAAACGCACTTTGGGCAGCAAAAGTTAGAGTAGTTTCATGTAGTAAAGGCAATGAATTTGTAATTTGTTATGCTTACCACATGGCATGGGAAATGATATACCGTTGGATACAATGCTTATTCCCTGAGTCGGACCCTTCTGTTGTTTGTAAGATCTTCCAAAAAGTGGCGAACTGGCAATGAATGAATACATGCAAAACACATAGATGTGCCAGATTTCTCACTAAAGCATACCAACACTCCTCCTCCACAATTATCAGATGACACATGATCTATCAGTCCAAGCAATAATCACAAGCACCAATTAACACATGCACAAATTAATCTTTAATGATCAACAACCAATTCGGATAAAAGGAGGAACCGTCAACAACCAGTGTTTGTCCAACAAATCGGGATATTCAATGGTCTGATTGATTGGCTGCATAGGCGTGATAATGTTCAAGTTTGACGACCAGGGAAGTAAGGTTTAAGAGATAAAAAGGTGTGACCATGCACCATTGCTCAATTTGTGAGTAACTGGAAAATAAGATGAAATCTTCCCATTTGATTGAGGGGATACCGTGGAAAAGAAGTGGAAATGTCAAGTCTTGTAACAAAATCAGCATTAAGGAAGAGATAAAATGTGGAGCATGCCCAATAGCACAAGAATTTAGAATTGAATTCAAGGCCATGATTCTTAAAACTATTCTAATCATTTCTGTAGCATGGGTTTACTCTGATCCAACAAAAATACATCATTCTTAAAAGAACAGAAAAGAAGCTAGGTTGTAATGGATGTACATTTCGTTATTTACTTCGAAAAGATTGTTTAGATCTAATTTAAAGCAATAAACAGAGAGAAGATAGAAATGTTATATATTGGATTATTATCAAGTAACCGCAGGACATTAAGTTGTTTTACTTCAATACTTCGTTTATAGATGTCCAACCCTTAAATGTTTTAAGTTGATAAACAAAGAAAGAAACCACTTGCATCTAAAACATGTCAGATTTTCAAACATGAGGACTCCTGTACCATATCGTCAATTATCACAATTAGGACGTATATCCATGACATACATAACGAATACCAATTTGGCCACATCACCCAACATGACATTACAGACAAACCAGTTAAAAGTGTTCGAACAATACAGTCGATACTATTCTAGTAATGGAAACTAAACCTCAAGAAACAAACTATACAATCAGCATTCTACATGTTAGATACAGTACTCAATAATGTGTTCCAGGGAAAAACAGCTATTGCTCATACGTTGTCACCAGAAACTAAAGAGGTTATCCAACTTCAGTTGTAAATGAATTCACCTCACCTTGCAGTTGTAGTAGCTGACAGGGATTGTTTACTTTATCTTTTTAGTGCCAATGTGCTTATTTATCCTTATGCATACTTGTAGAATAGAGATGGTTATTCAAGATCATAGATATGATTGCAGATATCATATCCTTACAAGATATTTTAGTCTATAACTTTGAAAATAGATTTTTCACATAATCACATGGAAATAGTATTGGAGATCTCAAGAATTCTTAGTTATGCTAGGCATGTGAAGGAGATTTCCAGGACAATATGAACTTATAGAATCTTAACTGCATTTAAAGTGGCTTAAGAACATAGGGTGGTTGGTCCAAAATTCTTGTTGTTATTACTTGATTCCCCACAATTCACAACTATCACATTCCCAATTTGAGGAGTAAAGTTTGGAGTACTACAACTAGAATATAAAAAATAAAACATCAACAGTGCTGGAATCAATTGCAAATACTTATGCAAACTCAAGACAAGATATATATGACAAGATTAGAAATTATAAAACATGCGAGACAAAAAAAACAAAATTCAATCATTTTATGCATATACTGATGAGGTATATTAAACTGATAAAATTCAATCATCTGACAATTAAAGAGAAGCAGATCAAGAATATTCATATGGTTGAATATAATTTGCACTATCCACCTCCATCCTCATATGCAGAATTTACAAAGTTCTAACAAAAGTTCAGGGTAAATGTTGCTTCAGGTCAAAGAATAAAAACAAGAGAACGGAAGCGTCAATTTTATCTTATGTATTTAGCACCGACGAACATCAAACAATATCCGTTTAACAGTCAAAACCACGTCCTTTTAACATAGACTAAGTTAGAGGTTATCAGTACACAACCAAAATACTCAAAAATAGAAAACAAGTAATTGGCGAACTCCATACTTTGATTTTCAAAATACATCAATTTTATGGAGTGCCAAACGTAAATTGACATGTCCAATTAAGCTGAATATTCTTGTTTCATACCCAAGTGATATTTGAGTAGATACTTACTCACATGGGGTGTTTATACAAATCAAGTATATTAACCTTAGTAGTTAAAAGTTAGATTGAGAATACATACAAATTAACCATGATTAAGTGGTGAATTTATATATGAAAGACACGTCTTACATTCATTTATTTGGTGCTGACACCCCGTGCGGGTAAGTTTTTACCATGACGGTGTCACAAACAGATTAAAGTCGCTTATTTTTTTTGGATGAAGTAAGGGAATTTCATTATGGCATCAAGAACATGCATAGACAACATTACCAGATTAAAGTTGCTTATAATTTTCAGCTAAAGGCAACTACGTTCTACAGATTTCTAAAGGCAAAACTTAAAGGCAAGTTCTACAGAGTGGTGGTTAGACCAACTATGTTGCATCGGACTGAGTGTTGACCAGTCAAGAACTCTTATGATTAGAAGGTGAAAGTTGTGGAAATGAAGATGTTGAGATGAATGTGTGGACATATTAGAAGAGATAGAATTAGAAATGAGGATATCCAGGACAAGGTGGGAGTGACTTCGGTAGAGGACAAGATGCGGGAAGCAAGACTGAGATGATTCAGACATGTGAAGAGGAGGTTCCTAGATGTCCCGGTGTGGAGGTGTGAGAGGTTGGTGATGGATAGTTTTAGGAGAGGTAGAGGTAGGCGGAAGAAATATTAGAGAGAGGTGATTAGAAAAGACATGACACGGTTTCAACTTACCGAGGATATGGCCTTAGATTAGTGTAGTAGGTTAGCAAGTAGTAGAGTGTTGTCCAGCTAATCCTTCCATACTAGTAGTAGTAGTATTACTCTTGTAGTGTCTTGTCCTTAGATTTTTGTTACTATCTGGCTTTCTTGTACTTCTGATTATCGTATTATTTTGCGTTACTTACTGTTCAGCATGCTTTATTATGCTTTCAGATCCGTTACTTCTTTTTCTGCATTGATTTGGTTTGTTTTTTCTTGAGCCCAAGGTCTATCCGAAACCTCTCTACCTCTAAGATAGGGGTAAGGACTGCGCACATTCTACCCTCTCCCCAGATCACACTTTGTGCGACAATACTGGGTATGTTTGTTTTTGTATAACTTCCAACTAACTTAACAACATTTTGGTGTAGGAAATTGACAAATTGAGTAACCACATCAGCCAATTTAACCAACAATTTATTGCCCAAAAGAAAATCGGACATAGCTTAACTAGAAATTTATTGCTCTCGACAAGTACGACATATTTAAACCAAACTTCCTACTTTCAAAAGAATTACTGACAGCCAAAATAATTAGGAAAGTCACCCTTCATAAGGTAGTTTATAAATATTTAAATAAAGCCAACCACTTACTAACATATCCATCATGACTTGGGACTGCAAGTATCCCACACAAGAATCGACAATTTAGATGACAATTCCAAGAGTTGATGACGATGTTAGCCTTGGATGTGCTCAAAACGTGTTATGTTCCATATTCACATGATTCCAAACTATGTGTGTCGTCTTTGAGGCTAAATTTATGCATCACTTCGTGGTTCTACATTCAGAGAAAACAGCGTATGCCAGCTGTAAAGAACTTCAAAGCGTATTTTGCAATTTTCATTTATTTGGTAGTATGATTTTAAAAGCAATCAGTTGATGTCGGTGCCAGGATAAAACGACATAGCCCTATTAAGCTAAATATTTTGTTATTGATCCAGGTCAGAATTACCACTAATACTTTCAAGAAAAAAGCATGAAAATCAGATTAACTTAGCTAAGAAAAGGAGATGGGCAATAATGAGAGAAGATGACGAGTTATACTAAAGGACCCAGGGAGTTAAGAAGCATTTTGGTGAAATTCAGATGAAATCTCTTTCACGCTTCTCTTTAAATAAGTAAATAGATATAATCATCCAAAACTTAATTTTTATAATCAAATACAAAGTTTAATATATATATATATTTATGTTTAGATCCTCCAACAGCATTGTCGGAGGAAAAGCCAGAACTCCAGCTAGCAAGATGATACGTTGCAGCACCTTCATTGCATGTAGACCGTGTGTCTTTCACATGGAAGAACTTTATTTAAATGGATTACTCAATCTACGACACCACTCCACCTCATCTCCATTTACTATCATCACCTTCACCACAATCACACTTCATCTTTATTTAAAGCAACAAAACCTGCATCCTAAAGTTCACCACAATCTCACTCCATCTCTATGTACTTGCAGGGCAAGCTCGCTCCTTTCAACCCAAAGTGCTCTGCTCCCTTACTAAACTCTGAATTCAGGTCTTCCCATATCATACAGTAACTCGAGCACAAACCATGAGAAATCTTGTTTTCCAAGATCCTGGGATCAGAGTAAGCACCAATGCTACTCAAAGTCTAAATCATGCTTGGGAGCGAATACGAGTTCCAGTAGTAGTGCCTGCTCTACACCTTGCAATGTATATATGCATAGCCATGTCCGTCATGCTCTTTGTTGAGCGTATTTACATGGCAATAGTGATAGCAGGGGTCAAGTGCTTTGGAAAGAAAAGATATACCAAGTATAAGCTCGAGTCCGTAAAAGAAGATCTAGAGAAAAACAAAAACTACCCAATGGTGTTGGTCCAAATTCCTATGTTCAATGAAAAGGAGGTAAATACCTTACTTGTGTATACGTCTTTTCTGATGTTCCAGAGATTTAAAGTTTTTCTCCTTTTTTCTGGGTAAAATCCTGAGATTTAAAGTTATGCATACATCATTATTGTTCTGCATTGTGTTTCAATTTTTCCTAGAAGAAACACCGAATATCCCTGTTTCATCGCCCTTTCCTTTTTTCTGATCAGTGGTTATATTTTTTCCATCTTGAGAGTAATTTTTAGAGAATAAATCACTAACATACAATGATCCCAAAACTAAAATAAATTTAGTGAATCAAAAAATGAAATACAATTTCATTTCTCACACCCACAAATAATAAAAAACCTAGAAACAACACAGTGTACAACCATATCCGAATATCAAGTGAAAGTTCATGGGAGGATTTTACCTTCAATGCTAGAGGAGCACTATTTGTTCTTCTCTCGCCCTTCCCCTTCCCGGCTTCCCCATACCCGGACCATCCAGAAAAGAATTACAAAAATGAAAAAATTACACCAAAAATATCGGAAATTTCTTAATGAAAAAAATAGATGCCAAGAGATTACTCCCTTCTCATATAAATCCCGAACCATTAGTCAGACTTTACTGATTAAGCTACAAATCTTTTCTCATGATATTTACCTAACCTTTTCCCTGTGGAACTGCTACCAAACCATGATTTTAATAGCAAGAGACCAAATAATTAAATAGATCTAAAAGGTCAATGTTAATTGGCTAACAAGGTCAAACCAAGACGCAAGTCAGGACATGGAAAGGAAGAAAGCTTATTATCCATCTGTTCATAAATTCCAAAAGGAGCAAGATAGTTTATGGACATTCTTGACCAGTAGAAGAACCCACTAATTTGACTCATTGCAGAAATTATAGATTTGTGTTAATCATCCAACACTGTTAATGACTTGTAATAGCTTAATAAAAGATAAACTTCAATGAGCATCTAACAAAAAAACAATTGAAACAGGGGTGTGTTCAGTATGGAGGAAAACATTTTTTGGAAAATGTTTCTAATTTTTCCATGTTCGGTTGGTCAAAAATATTTGGAAAACATTTTCTCTAGGAAAACAAGTTCCTAAAAACTTAGAAAAATGAATTTCCTAGTGGAAATAGGGAAAAAAAGTTCCACAAGTGGCATCCCATATTGATTGTGTCCTCTCCACCTCTGTAGCCCCCATCCTCCACCATCTCATTATATACAAATACTTCTAGGATAACATTTTTTGTTTGTATACCTAACACAAAAAAATAAGTGAAAAATCCACTTATCTTCTTGGAAAACATTTTCCAACAAAATATTTTCATGGAAAACATCTTCCTTCATACCAAACACACCCCAAATCTAGATAATTTTTTGCAGTTATGTGATGTAAGTTTAATAATATATCAAAAGCATATTGACTGTAAGGCTCTAGCCTCTAGCTTATTCGGACAAGGAAAATATCTAGGAGCTACAACATAAATGCATTGCTTTTTGTGCCTTGCTCCTGATCAAAGATGATTAAAAGCAGACAACAAGAAAAACACATTTGAAATTAATCCGAATGCCGACTAGAATAGCAGATGAATAGGGATATGAACTTTCTCCACAAAAGAAGAACCATTAATCATCTTATTGTTGTTTATCAGGTTTACAAGCTCTCAATTGGAGCTGTATGTGGCTTGTCATGGCCATCAGATAGGCTCATAGTGCAGGTTCTTGATGACTCCACCAACGAAGTCTTAAGGGTATCTCTTTCAACTCAATTTTATCTGAGAGCAAAATTTAAGAATCTTATGAATCTCAATTAATGTTTGAGAATACAATTGCAGACATTAGTGGACTTGGAATGTCGAAAGTGGATAGAGAGGGGGATAAACGTGAAATACGAAACAAGAAACAACAGGAATGGCTACAAAGCCGGTGCTCTCAAGGAGGGTTTAAAGAAGCAGTATGTTGATGACTGTGAGTTTGTTGTGATCTTTGATGCAGACTTTCAGCCTGATGAAGACTTTCTTTGGAGGACTATACCATATCTTCTCGACAACCCAGAACTAGCTCTGGTTCAAGCCAGATGGAAATTTGGTAAGGACAAAGACAGCATTATGTACGCACTGAATAATTGGTCATGATCTCAAAAACAAACAAAATTTAAAGGTGTTCAGAAGAGGTAAAAATTAATAATTAGTGGATTACCACGTTTTTATGATTATAAACTGTGATTGTATCCGTTTTATGATAAGAGGATTCTTTATGTTGTTTCCATCTCACTCAGAGAACTTGTCATGAAAAGATTTATCTAAAAAGGAAAAATATTAATTCAGCAAAGCGTCCTTAATCTATTTAAAAGGCAATGCATACATAGAAAAAGAATTAACAGCTTCAGTCGTATTTGTGGTCCTTGCTAACTTGCTTATTAATGTAAGTGAAAATCTTTCCACAGTCAATGCAGATGAATGTCTGATGACCCGACTTCAAGAGATGTCATTGGACTATCACTTCAGTGTTGAGCAAGAAGTTGGCTCGTCAACATGTTCATTTTTTGGGTTCAATGGTAAGCAAAGAGTCAGATCTCACTCCACATACAAACATTCAACATCTAGAAATTATTTTGAGAACATAATTAGCTTTTTGGATTGAATTGTAGGGACTGCTGGCGTGTGGAGAATTCGAGCAGTGAATGATGCTGGCGGATGGAAAGACAGGACCACTG
This sequence comes from Datura wrightii, assembly GCA_035772735.1. Lineage (NCBI taxonomy): Eukaryota > Viridiplantae > Streptophyta > Magnoliopsida > Solanales > Solanaceae > Datura > Datura wrightii. The sequence continues at coordinate 198,017,956 of JASDFA010000018.1, read as the reverse complement.
TAGAGGACATGGATCTTGCAGTCAGGGCTAGCCTTAAGGGTTGGAAATTTTTGTTTGTGGGCGACTTAGCTGTGAGTTCATAACTTCAAATTCTTATTTATGGAAATGACTAGAAGCCTCTATGTATCAGATGCATAACATAGTTCATTTAGGTCAAGAACGAACTCCCAAGTACCTTCAAAGCTTATAGATTTCAGCAGCACCGCTGGTCATGTGGCCCAGCTAACCTCTTTCGCAAAATGATCAAAGAAATCATCCTTTGTGAGGTGATACTATTTTTTAAAAATTATGTATACTATTCAAAAAAGCTTTTTTATCAACAAGTCACATCACACCTTTTCTTTTAAATGCAGCGTGTATCAGTCTGGAAGAAGTTTCATCTCATCTACGGCTTCTTCTTTGTGAGGAAGATTATCGCACACTGGGTTACTTTTTTCTTTTACTGTGTCGTCATCCCAGCAACTATTTTGGTGCCTGAAGTTCATCTTACAAAGCCTCTAGCTATATATCTTCCAGCAACTATTACCATTCTCAATGCCGCTTGCACACCAAGGTATGTGAACTCACAAAACTGAACTCAGAAATCCTCCTTTTGTTTTTCATTTTCATACTTTTCAAGCACAATTAGATAACACACCTTAGTCTGGTTTCCACGCAGATCTTTCCATCTTCTTGTATTCTGGATCCTATTTGAGAACGTCATGTCTCTCCATCGATCTAAGGCAGCAATAATAGGACTTTTAGAAGCCAGCCGAGTAAATGAATGGGTTGTAACTGAGAAGCTGGGGAACATGATGAAGCAAAAGTATAGTGCCAAGGTATCAAAGAAACCAAGATCGAGGATAGGTGAAAGGTAATACATATATTTATACTTATCATTACATTTGACAGTTCATTCAGTCTAGAAAGTTGGTTAAACACCAAAGTGTTCTCTATCCTGTAAATTTCTGACTGTAACCTGCACTATTGTTTGCAAACAGGATTCACGTCTTAGAGCTGCTAATGGGAATGTATATGCTACATTGTGCTATATACAACATGCTATTTGGAAATGATCACTTTTTCATATACCTGTTCCTGCAAGCAGGAGCATTCTTCGTTGTTGGAATTGGCTATGTTGGAACATTCGTCCCCAATTAGAAAATCTGGTGAACATATGATGCCACTGGAATGCAGGACAAACAGTAAGAACCATGTCCAACTAGTGGATTAATGGTGTGCAAGTGCTAAATTGTATAAAACTTAGGCCCTGCAAGACCTTAAAGGTTTCGATGTAATAATTTGTTTTATTATTTCTATATATTTGCAGAATTGACAGTATGTTCATTTGGCTGTCCAAATAACTCTTGGTACTCTTCGTCGTGTTATCATATTTGCACTGCATAATATGTATGTAGTAAATTATGAAAAAGATGAACATTAGCATTGTGTTCTCATTTTTACTCATCAAGAAAGATATTTTCTCTTCTTTTCTGCAAGGGAAGCAAACAGGTGAAACTTAATGATCTAGGTGAGCATATTTTAATTCATGACTCAACCCCTCCTGAAGAATTTAATGAACCTATGGATCCTAGAATCCCCAAACTTTTATAAACCTTATATGGAGAAAGAAAAAAACTAGAGCACCTAAATATCATACAAGAAAGGGGGGAATGGCGGTGAAACCAACAACAACATATCCAGTGTAATCTCATAAGTGCGGTCTGAGGAGGGTAGGATGTACGCAGACCTTACCCCTACCTCATAGAGATAGAGAGGTTGTTTCTGATAGACCCTCGGCTTAAATAAAACATTTCAAAGCAGTTTGAACAAGAGATTACAGAAATGAAAGCAATAACAACAACAAAATAAAATGAAACGGAGAGCAGTACACAACATATGGAAGAAAGAACAGTAATGACAACTGAAGCACAAAAAACACAAGTGATAACTGAAATCGAAGAACAAGAAACTATGAGAACAGTGCTAATACTACTAGTAAAAAAGTAGGTACAAGTACGACCATAAAGTCAAAATATTCCTCCAGGTTTGGACATCTTCATCTGTTAACTGTTGGTTAACCACAGGATTTCAATATTTTTAGAACTTGAAATCTTCTTAAAGAACTATTGAACAGCTGGTGAGGACAAAACATGAAGAAAAGGATGAAGATGATATGGAAGCTTGTTCCTTTATGCATCATTTGGACAGTTTAGCAACAAAGGAATAAGAGATGTTTTGAGGGAAAAAGAAGCCAATTTCTGTTATAAAATATAGGTGTTTACAATATTTGTTTTGCTTGCATAAAGGTGATACTGTAATTAGCATAGATGACTTCTCAGACTTGCTAGATTCAGTTTCTGGGTAGTTTGTTCAAGTCCAATATTTCGGTAGAGGTGAGCTTCGTGAGAAGCATACAACAGTTAGCGGACACATCTGGCTGCAATAGCAGACAACTCCCAACTACGTATCTAGGGCTCCCCCCTTAAGAGCAAAACACATGGAGAAGTTGATATGGCAGGGAATAATTTAAAAAATGACTTCCTACTCATCCCTTTTTGGTAAAAATGTATGACATAATTCCATTTTTATACAAATTTTTCAGAGATTCAAATTCATTAAGCTACTCAAAACTTTAAACTTTGACATAATATCTTCTCTAACAACAAACTTTTCAACTATTATTCTAATATTTTCTTTCTCTATCTCTAATATAACATAGGAGTATAATCAATTAACGTCTTACTTGAGCCCGAGGGTTTATCTGAAACAGCCTCTCTAACGCACCACCCTCTCGAGAGCTTACTTGCGGGATTATACTAGGTATATTGTTGTTGTTACAATCAAGTTAGCATCTTAAACTCTGTATTCAGTCAAATAGCATTATCATGCAAACACATGAAGTACGCCAGGAAGCAGTATCAATTTCTGATCGCAATAAATTGTTCGATAGTGTATAATTTATAAGAAGATGTACCTGTGAAAGTGCAAAAGTAAATTTGTCTGAGATTTTTTCTGAAGGCGTTCGTTAGGAGTGTTGGAAGTTCCGATTAAGGGACGAAACCGTGCCGGAGAAGAGACCCGCCGGACGCCGATCGGGTCAAAGGTGCCCTATAATTTGAAGTCCAAAAGGAATGAGGCTAATGGTTGTGTGGGCTTAAAGAGCAGTCCAGTATCAGAATGCAATTTTAGGCCTTATCGTACAACTCAAATCATTTGGGCTATTTTATCAATTGGGCCAGTAACATTATAAGCCCATTTTGTGAGGATGATTCAAGTTTTTGCATGGGTTACCCCAATTTTGGAATGATCTTTAGTTTTTATTCCTCAAGTGGTCTTTAATTTTTTTTCCTACTATTTATTTAATGAAATTTTTTGGGCCAAAATTTTCTTAACTATGATTTAATTTTGCAAGAGAAATGTTTTTAGAGAATGTTTGTCCTGGGGCATAAGTTCAATACTATCTAATTCACGAGACAAATCTTTTAGAATATTTTGCTTGGAGCCTAAGTTCAGTATGCATAACTTATACATTGGTGCATGAATTCAGTAGTATAAACTTCTTAGGGCAAAAATTTCTAAAACTGAACTTATGTCATGTAAAACATAATTTGTATCTTGGGACATAAGTTCAGTAGTATGAATTTCTCAAGACATTATGTTCTAAAATTGAATTTATATTTTGGGGCATAACCTATGAATTGGTGTATAAGTTCGGTGTTTGGACTTTTTAAGACGTAACATTCTAAAACTGAACTTATTTCTTATAAAGCATAAGCTGTGCCTGGCGATTATTTTTTTTAATATTAGAGATATTTTTGTCCGCATTTTTATTACTTAAAGTGTTGAAGGGCAAATGTTAAAGATCACGAATTTGAGTGACAAATATTAAAGAACACCCAAAAATAGGGGCATTCCTTCCCGGGAATGAACCAGGATTATTGACGCAATATCTGTCATGTTACCGCTCTTCACTCTTATACACCCTCAGTTACATATATAACTTGATCAGATATATATTATATTTCTTTCTTAAAGAGTAATGAATTTGGTAGTGTTACATTTAAATGTAGTCAATTTAATATGCGCTTGAAAGTATAGTATCATATATTCGATATTAAAAAAATCGCTAAAAATTGGACAAAACCAACAAATATTGAAGCAATGAAAAAATCAAAATTGATTTAATTTGATTTCAATATTTAAAAATTCAATTTAATTAATTTGATTCCTTTTCAAGAAAAAAAAAAAAGGATACCCCAATAGAACCACAAACACCCCAACCCTAATTATAACAATGGAAACTCTCCACACATATGCATTAGAAGAATTTACATTAGCCATGAAACTTCAATCTTTGTGTCTTGTGTAGAGGGCAAAATATTCAATCAAATCAAATTAATTGATAAGAGGCCAATCACCAAGTTGTAAAGTCAAGTGTCACAAGAAGAATCTTTTCTAATTTCTTTATGTAAAAACAAATCTAACAGCTAATATATTTATGAAAGACAAGGTAGGTCGGTTTCTTTTGTGGGCATACATCATAATGATTTAGGGTTCAAAATTTATTTTTTCAGAGTCAGTATATCCTAATTGTATATAGGTATACATTGAATATAACATGAATTATACATATATAATACATTCGTCAACTATTTTTAGTTTAAATGATAGGATGAACAACTATTCAAACTAATTCTTCTAGTATTATTTACTCTAACCGTTAAGAAATATTGTCGTTTTTGTCTTTGATCCCTAATAGAGCTCCGATTTGAGGGTAAATTTAAACTCTAATTTGAAGTTCATACTGTAAGTTTGTACCTTTTTTCTTGAAAATTTCAAATATCAATTTCATGTTAAAACTTTATTAATGACAAAGAATAAATATGAATCGATTTGCTAACCACAAGGATCCATATGTTAGAGTTTGCCCTGACTTTCCTATTCTACTTGGATTCTACATCATAAAAGATAGTTATGGTAGAGTCTTTTTCCACAAAGAAACCTTATCTACAAGCAATCTTTTTAAAGTAAAAACACAATTATAATATAAAATTCAAGTAGGATAGAAAATTCGGGGGAAACCCTACCACCATAAATGTAACATAAAGCAAAATTGAACAATTGTACATAGACAAATTAGGATCTTTTCCTTGACATTAATAAGCTTTGTCTATTGTGGTTGGGGAGGGGGGGCCTCTTTCTTCTTCTTGTCCAAACTCCAAAGAAAGAATTAGAAACACTTGGTTGCAATTTGCCAACTACTATTACTACTACTTTCTTTTGGTTTCAAATGGGACGGAGCTAAAATTTTTAGTTCATTAATCTTGTATCATAATTTATTTTGTTTATTAAATTTTATAAATTATTTATATATATTAAATAAATTTTAAATTAAAATTATTAAATTTTTCTGAACTCGTAACTTTTAATATTAGTCTCAACCCTCTTTATTAGGTCCCTAAAAAGTTACATAAAAGTCAAGAGGTGTCCTATTCCAATATTTCATTTTCAATGTCCTTATAACTCCAAACATTTTCATAATGATAGTTTTATATAGTTTCAAAATTGATGTACCCCTACACTTGAGGGGATACTATAGCCGGCGAAGTATGCTAGGTCACATTGATTATAATGTATAATTAAATAGTTGTGGGATCACGCGCTTGTTATAATGTCAAATGTTATACCTAGTTAATAGCAAGATTGATGAAACTTTAATCAATCATATTTGATCATAACTAAGCCGAGTCGCGTTATAAACAGAATATTGGCTTTATCCAATAATTTTTCCTCCCGCACTTGCCATATGCAACATATTGTTCCTAGAGTTGAACGTGTGTTCTTGGTTTTGGTATCACTAGTTGAAATTAAGTGTTTGTCATCAAAGGCGAACCTACACCTAGAATAGGAGATCATGTGCCCCCAGTAACCTCGAAAAATACACACACACACACATATATATTGATTGACATCCTCATTCACAGAGGTTGGGTAGTTGATACAAGGTGCACAAATGATCCTTTAATATCCAGATCAGGGTTTGATTTTCATTCCGGCATCCGCACAAAATATTTTCTCACTCAATTTTGTAGCCACAATCCAATAGTGCCCCCACTACTCTCAAATTCTGGATCCATTGTTGCTTACCATCATTCAAAATCAATATAGTAGCTAAGCACAAGTATGTAAAAAAATTTTCGTAATGAAGTCTATCAAAAACACACCATGTTCGATTATGATTTTGATCAGAACCATCCCAACTCACAACCTAAGTTTCGCTATAGACAAGATATGATCGTTACCCAAAAACATATCGAATACTATATGACCCTGTGAAATTTGTAATTTTATAATCTCTGTATATTATTGATCATGTAGTTGTAGTGTTATTATCAATTTCCTCATTCTGTCTACATTATTTCAATGGACCCTGCCACACCGTACCACCATTAAAGTTAAAAAGTGAATTTTAAGTAAACATATTTTACTGTTTAATTGACACTATATTTACTTGTGAAATTTCTTCTAGTATGTTCTGTTTAATTACTCCTAAAAAAAATTTAACAAAAAAAAAAATCATACATGAAACTTTGATATATAGAGATCATATTAAAGAGATTATTATCCCGTAAAAAGTTAATACGAGACATCTTTTCTATGTTCAAGGCTGGATATTTAGAATGTGAGCAATTTAATATCGGAAAGCAACATTAAAAATGAGAATTGAGATGAATTTTGTTTTGATATCGTGATAAAGAAATGAGCAATAGGTCTAACTCAATCCCGAAATTTAGCTCAAAATGTGATGAGTGTTTGAAATAATAGATGAATAACAGAGAAATTAATGCTTTGAGGCGTAAAAGACCAAATGTCCCATTTTTTAGTCGATGTGGGAGACTCAACACCTCCCCTCACGTTTGGATCTACCAATTGAAGCGTGAACAATATATAAATGGAACTTCATGTGGATAGATTTATCAAAATATTTTTGAACATAAAAAGATTTTTCTAGAAGCATTCTTCTCTTTTGCAAAACTCAATTCACAAAATAAATAAATAAATTAAATTAAATTAAATTAAACAGATAGATCTAATTTACCTAGACAGATGCTGCCCGATTGACAAATATGTCGTTGTAAATATTCGAAATCAAAATACATAATTATTTTTTTGCACCAACTTTGTCCAACCAACACAACCAAATATATTAGTAGTACAAATGAATAGTACTCTCCCCGTCCCAAATCACTTGTCGTGTTTTGTTTTTTGATAGTTCATTTAACTAATTTTTATAATTAAATTGAATTGACACGATATTTTACGAAAAGTATTATGAGTAGTAATTTTTTTCATGTCAATTAGCTTTAAAAATATATCTTAAAATTATTGATCAAACTTTAGATAGTATGACTATCGAGAAACGAAATATGACTGCTAATTTGAGACGGAGGAAGTAACGAGAGTAGTACTTTTTTTTTTGGGGGGGGGGGGGAGGGGGGGTTGTTTAATTTACAAATTAAAGAACTTAAGAAACAAGAAGTACATTTTGTTTTGAGTACTTTGCACTTCTTTAATTCTTTCTTCCTTGTTTCATTTATTATTCTTGTACTACCCAATTTACATTTGATTAGTTGAAAACTTCAACTTTTGAACCTACTCAATCTTGAATCCAATATATTAAATGGACAATGATAAAATATCAAACTCGAATTTATAAAGTTTGAACTCTGAATTCATTCTGGTAAAATAATTAGAGTTCTTCACCCTTAATTAAAGATCTTAAGTTCGAGTCATGAAATTGATAACTTCTTAACAAAAGGCGTACGTTTTATGCCCCGCAGCGAACCTACTCGGCACGAATTCGAATTAGTTAGTAGTGAATTTCGAATACTATGCAATTAGTTAAAAATTAAGTTTATGAATTACATAATCAACAACAACAATAACTCTGGTATAATCATATAAATAAAATCTACGAAGAATAATGTATACACAACGTTACCCCTATTTTGTGAGAATAAAGTGATTGTTTCTGATAAACCCTCGACTCGAATAGTTGCAAATACCAAATCACATATGTTGTCTTTTGGATTGAGGAAAAAGCCAAACGAACAAAATTAGAATGACGTTGGAGAAATCCAATAAGAATAATTCCTTAATTAAGAGCCAAACATATAAGCCATCTTCAACGTTAAAATGGACAAGCTAACTAAGTAATTGTCTGAGAAGCCAGACATATAATTCTACTTAGAAATTTTAAAATCGTCATTGACTTTTTCACTTTGGATCTTTCACTCTTTCACCTAAACAATAATAATAATAACAACAAATTCAATATAATCTCACACGTAAGATTTGAAATATATAGAGTATATGCAGACCCCACTTTTATATATTTTGACAAAGTACATAGATAGGTTCGATAAATTCTCAGCTGAATGAAACGGTGAAAAGGAGGCAACAATAACAAGTAATAGCAAAAGCAAGAAAATAAGATACCAGACTAGTGAACAACAGGTAGTAACAAAAATATAAAAATAAGGGGGAAAACCAAAGAATAATACCAGTACTCTGAGAATGAGAACGAAATATGTCCGACTTCCTACTGACCTTCTATCCTAATTATCAACCTCTACACCTTTCTATCAAGGGTTATGTGAAGATGTGATATATCCGTCCTAATCACCTCATCACGGTACTTCTTAGGCCTGCCTCTATCCCTCTTCAAACCTACTACAACCAACCCCTCACACCTTCTAACTGGAACATCTACACATTTCCTATTCACATATTCGAACCATCTCAACCCCATTTCCTCCATCTTGTCGTCTTCCACGAGGGTCACTCTCACCTTATACCGAATATCTTCATTCCTAATCTTATCTTTCCTTGGTATGCCTACACATTCACCTCCATATTTCATCTCTGACACTCTCATCTTCTGGACATGAGAGTTCTTGACTTACATTTCTATCTAGATGACGCCCTTTCACCTAAAAACAAATAATTATTTACGTCAAGGAGGTAATTTGATAGATTTTCATAATAAAATAAATGATCTCTTTTTGTTTTTTTGTTCTTAACGTAAAAATATTTTTAAAAAGGGACGAAAACAAAACCTAATAAATTAATTAATCCTCCATAGTCAAAAGAAAAAATTACTTAACACTTGTTGTACCTTGTACGTATGCAGGAAAATTAATTAATTTAATTTTAATTATAAGAAGCATATATTAGCCACAAATTAAGGTGACGTATATTTAATTTGTTCTTTTTAAAGTTTGTTTTATTTAGTTTGTTGCATTGTCATAATATATGGCCTATGAAATCTTTAAAATTCTTTCATTCTAGTATTTAAATTTTGTTATTGTTTAGTTTTTACATTTTCTTTTTAGGAACATATATGGATGACATCAAGTTAAAATAAATTGGTTAACTTGTCCCCGGTTTTCATTTTGACACTTGATCTCAATCTTGTATCATTTTAATTTTATTTTTTATTTATTATTTAATCATAAAAAATTATTATTTGAGTATAAATTATTCAACGCATGTTAATAAAATATTTAAAAAAATGAATTATCCAATTAAAAATTGAGCACCATTTGCTTGAATAATTATTTAGAAAACACCTAGAGTTTTATGACTTATTGAGACAAATACGTATAATTAAAAAAAATTATGTGGTTAATTTAACTACATATTACACGAATGAGAATGCATGGGAAAAAATATTTAAAATTTGAATCAAAAGTGCGTAGTTGGAACACTTTATTAGGAATTGAGTTGTTCAGTTGAAACAGGACTTAGTTCGAGCATTTAAATGGAATATCCTGACAAGTTTAAAAAGGGTCGATTATGTATTAAACTTTTTTAAAAAAATATAAAGGCTTAATACATAGTCAGCCCCTTAAACTTGTCAGGATATTCCATTTAGGTGCTCGAACTAAACTTTGTTTCAACCGAACTATTCAACTCCTAATAAAGTGCTTCAATTTGATACTTTCTATTCAAATTTTAAAAGAACTTTTGCACATGTGGTCAAGCATCTATTGCATAGTTTACTTAGCCATAAAATATGTCATCTTCTTTAATTATACACATCAACCTCGATTAGAAAACGCCTAGATATTTACAACTTATTTAGGCGGGTGCGTATAACTAAAATAAGGACATATTTTATATAGTTAACTTAACTACCTAATAGACAAATAAGAACACACGCAAAAAAAATTTAAAAATTATAATCAAAAATATTTAATTAAAATATTTTATTAGAAATTTAGAATATGATTTTACTCTAATATCTAAATAATATATCCTGACAAATTTAATGAGCTAACTATGTGTTAAGATATATATATATATATACACACACTCATCTCTCTCTGTGACTCACCACCTTCAAAATCGAATCCAAAATCTAAATAACAGAAAGAAAAAAAAAAGTCTAAATGAACCAAACCAATCCCAAAATAAATAAATAATTGTAACTTTTCTATTTATAGCACACTAATTTCATGTGCTATATAGGAATTGAGTTAACATTTCTACTAAAATTTGAGATGAATATGTATAATTAAAGAAAATGACATAATTTATATGGCTAACTTAATTATCTAATGAATGAATGAAAATACACACAAAAATAATTTAAATATTTGAATTAAAAATGTCTAATTAAAATATTTCATTAGGAATCGAGACATTCAATTAGAATATGACTTTACTATGATGTCTAAATGAAATATTTTGACAAGTTTAAAGAGCAAACTATGTGTTAAACGTATTTCACATTCATCATCCATCCATCCATATCTTCACATTACATACATGATACATACATGGCCCACATACATACATATTCATTTCCCCTACCACCCACCCTCCCCTCAAAAGAGTCCATAAGTGGGGGGCTTACTAATTTTTAAAAGTATATGAAAGATGATCTCATCAATTACTAATTTTTTTTCTATATATTTTCTCATTTGCCTCCATTTCTTCTCTTCAAACCAATTCTCCTTTAATTAATTCCTTTTCTTATTTTCTCTAAATATACATTTCTCTTCAAATTCCCCTTTCAATGGGTGAGGTAAAGTAAAATTCATCACTGTCTAGATTCATTCTCATAAGTTCGGATTTAATTCCAATTTCATTCATAATGCTCAATTTATTTTTATTTTTTGGATTTTTTGGGGGTTTCAGAAGAAGGAAGAAACTAAAGCAGAGGTAGCAGAGAAGAAGAATGACGACGCCGGAGGAAAAAAGTCCGGCGGTGGTGACGCCGGCGGAAAAAAGCCCGACGGACCCGACGCCATAGTCTTAAAACTCGATTTGCATTGTGAAGGCTGTGCGAAAAAGGTCAAACGCTCTATTCGCCATTTCGAAGGTAAAAAAATTGAAATTATTTTGAATTTTGAATTATCAATTTTTTCAAAAAATAAAAACAAAAATAGTGAAGATTTTTGTTTTATTTATTATGATAAAATTGGGGTCCCTTGAATTCACCGGAAAATAGTACTTTACGGTTTTTGCAAGGAACCATCATTGTAATGAGATCCGCATTTGACGGTTAATTTCATTTTTTTAGCTTGAACTTTTTAAATTTTTTGATAATGAATTAATAATTAAGAAATTATAATTCAAATTATAGTGTGGTGAGAGTTTAAATATACTGATTTTTTCTTTTTTTTGTTTTAAACAAATTGAAGGTGTGGAGGATGTGAAGGCAGATTGTGACGGTGGAAAATTGACGGTGAAAGGGAACGTGGACCCTACATGGCTCCGGGAAAAAGTAGCGAGCAAGACGAAGAAGACGGTGGTGCTCGTCTCTCCTCAGCCTAAAAAGGACGCCGCCGCTGGCGGCGGTGGAGATAAAAAGCCCGATGAGAAAAAGGTGGAAGAGAAAAAACCCGAAGATAAAAAGCCTAAAGAGGTAATTTCATTTATCTCACACATACTCTTTCCAGTTTCCCTTTTTAAATTTTTTTTTTCCAATATTTATTCCTCGAATTTGAGATGTCTAATTAAAAATAAATAAATTTTAATTATTTTTTAAAAAATAATTTTTTATTTAGTATTGAATATGTGCATCGAAGTCCGATTAAAGACTAATTTTGAAGCCAATGCTTTTAGTATATTTCTTTCATACTTAGAGTTGGAACTCAATTAAGAATAAATGGACCCAAATTATATTTTTATTTTTTAAATTAAATTTGGTATTATTAGTTGAACTATTTCTGATTTTTTATTTTTTTGTTCTTGATATATGTTTAGCCACAAGTAAGCACAGTGGTATTGAAGATTCGGTTGCACTGTGATGGATGTGCACATAAAATAAAGAGGATTATAAAGAAGATTGATGGTAAGATAAACGATTTCTTAATTATTTATTAATAGTAAATAATAAAGAAATAATTCATTTATTTATAGAAAATTATTGTTTAACTTTTTATTGATAGGGGTAGAAGAAGTCAAAGTTGATTCAGAAAAAGATTTGGTCACGGTAAAGGGAACAATGGACTTAAAGGATTTAATTCCCTATTTGAAAGATAAATTGAAAAGAAGTGTAGAAATTGTCCCACCAAAGAAAGATGATGGAGGTGGTAAAAAGAAAGAGAAAGAAGGCGGCGGTGGTGATGGAGAGAAGAAAGAGAAAGAAGGTGGTGGCGGTGGTGGAGGAGGCGGAGAGAAGAAAGAGAAAGAAGGCGGTGGTGGCGGAGGTGGAGAGAAGAAAGAGAAAGAAGGTGGCGGTGACAGTGGTGACAAGAAAGAGAAAAGTGAGAAAAAAGAGGGTGAACCAAAAGCCGAAGGAAGTAAAGCTGAAGTAAACAAATATGAATATTATGGTTACAATGCACAAACTCATTATGCAATGCCTATGTACAACCAAAGTTACATGAACCATGATTATGGCATGACAATGTACGATCCGACCAGGTACAATGCTCACACAAGCTATGCAATGGAGTACGCCCACTACCCGCCGTCCTATGTACCTCCTCCTCCACCAACAACATACTTGAACAACGCGCCTAATATGTTCAGTGATGAAAATCCTAATGGTTGTTACATCATGTGATCAGAAAGACGAAACGATTCGATCATATCATCTCGTTGAGGGAGAGAGTTCAAGTGAAAACTGTACATACACAATGAATTGTACTTTACGGGTTCGAATGAGAAGTTTTTCTTATTCTGTATCAATTTATGTGAAAAAAAGTTATATATAAAGAAACTTTCAAAATCATAAAACGTATATAAAGTGATATATATGAGGACGTAGTTTCCTTTTAGGAAATGTCATTAAGTTAGAGAGGAATGGTTAAATCGCCGGCCGTCTGGCGATTTAACCTAATTAGGTTTATCTTTTGAGTTGTATGTTATTATTATTAAATATATAGATATTAATATATATTCAATTTTGTAACCACATATTTTAACTTTCTTTACTGCTTTCTTGTTCATTTTTAACATTATCTCATTGTGCACATGTAAGCATTCATGTTTTAACCTATGGTGGGTAATAGACCACTTGGCACAAGAGAATATTTATTACAATTTTAATAATATCAAACATTTGTTTTATTTATAAATTAAATTGTTAGATTTTGGCACATATGGACATAATGAGAATATGGTTTTGGGTCACATCTTATGGTAGTTGGATTAGCACGTCAACAATTAGATTACAAGGAGCTGCCATTATAATAGACACTATAATACATAATTCGAATTAATTAAATTTTAATATGAAATTAAATAGCAAATAATAAAATTAATGGAAGTTTTACATCCTACATAGTATTTTAATAAATTATACATTTTGATTTTACTGATTAAATTGAAAGAGTGATTCAGTCGATATAGAAGCGCGTTTGAATAAACACAAGCAACGATTATATATGATTATTATGATTAGGGGAGTGAAATTGTTTTTTAAGCTGACTAGCTAAAAATATTAAAATCCCAAAGTCGAAGTACCAACGCATATGAGAACTACAACCATATATATGTTCGATTTCATTTAATCATGAAATCTTGGATGAATTTAATTTATATATATAAATAGTATAATATATCTTTTTACATTATTAATGTAATTATAGAAAATATTCTGTAATTATTTTTAAAGTGACTTGATAATGCAAAACTCTACCTATAAAAGTTGAACTCCTCTCCAATACACACTCTTTTCACTTCCCCTTTCCCCCCCCCCCCCCCCCCCCCCCTTTTTATCTTTTTGGGATAGTCATCGGGGAGCATATTTATAATATTACTTATAAATTCATGTTAATTTAATAACTTTTATTCAGATATATTAAAAAATTCATTAACTGTTTATAAATATTTGATTGTAAAATATAAATTATTAATATTAATTAATTTAAATTTATTATAGAAATTTATAAATTTTAAATTTTAGATCCGCTCGCGCTAAAATTTTAGTACTTTATATTTTAGTTATAAGTTGCATTTGAGAGATAGCATTCAAGGAAAGAGTTGACAATTTTTTATTTAAATTTTCAAATCAAATATAATTAGTAGCTAGCTAGGGTAAATGTTTTCAAAGTTGCAATAAATTTGTGATAGAAAATATAAATTGATGGGGGATTAATTATGATGTAGTACTGAATTTTCTTGTAGCCAATTATTTAGTCAAATAAGCTATTATTATATGAACCATTATTTTTCCGTCTTAAAACTTTTGTGGGGTTTGTCTAATATAAATTTAATTTACACGTTAAGGGTTGTTCAGTAGCTGGTTAAAATTATGTATGTATTAGTAATACGTAAATTAGTTATAGAAAAATTGTGTATTATTTTGTGCAGGGATTAATTATGCACGATTTAGTTATTCATATATTACTTATTCCATTTTCTATCTTGTATAAAACAATATACACGTATACTAGTTATACAGATTTCTAAATTGCAAATCGAACACTATTTTAATTTTGTATATGAGTAAGTTACCTTCTAATCAATTATCAAACATGATATTATTTATACAGAATTTAATACGTGCATGACTTATATCTAAACTAACTACGAAACAAGCCCTGACAATCTACGTGACCAAATAAAGAATATTCTTCAAGACCTTAATGTTACATATAATGGATTAATTAACAATAAACTTATGATACTCTTTTTTTTTTCAAGAAAAGATAAAAAAAATTTGAACTTGTACATAATGGTCCTGCACAATGCTTAAGCATAACTAAAAGGATTTTGTTATAAATATATTTGTGTTGTAGTGAATGTCTATAAAGGTATTTGTATTGTACTAGATATATGTGTTTATATCATTGTGAAAGTCTATCTTTTGGAGAAAAGTTAGGAGAAATTATCCCTATAAATAGAGGGGTTCTCCTTCATTGTATTTAATCCCATCAAGAGAAATAAGAACTTCTCCCCTTCCCTCTTTCTCTATAATATTCTTGTTCTTTCTTTATTATTTCATAACATATTTAATTTATATACACGAATAGCATAATATAATTTTCTTACATTATTAATGTATTTAACATGTTTTTTTATGACCAAAGCCAATTCATGGACTAATTTCAATTTTTAAAATTTGGGAATAAAAAAATCATTTTATACGTGATTAAATGCTAGATTTAGTTGACATGGTAATATATTTTAGTATGTTATTGCAAATAATTAACGAGCTTTATTTCTCTGGTTACTAATGTCACTTATTATGAATTATTAGATATATATAGTGCATCTTTTAAATAATCTAATATTATATTAACATGGATTGTGGTAGATGGTTGGGATCCCTTTACTCTTAATCAGAGATCTCACGCTCGAGTCGTGAATATAAAAAGAAAACCTGTTAGGGTCGCGGCCTCAAAATAGATTCTGCAATATATAAATTGATATTAATTAAAGTGAATACTGAATATCGAATTAAAAATATTAAAAAGAGAATCTAACTATATACAAAATTAAAAATAAAAAATAAAAAAAGATCTTTTACAGTTATGTGGCATGAAAGTTAAGCTCAACCACTAAACATTTCTTAATCGTCACATGAATCATGAAGAAATCAGCTTTAAACTGTCCATTATCTATTTTTAGAAATATCAAACCTTTCCTTATACCGTTGCGGTCTTATATTGGTTGTCAATATTATTGAAAATATTTATTTTAAAAATATTTTTAAATTTATAAAATAAATAAGTTTTTTTAGTTTATCATTAAAATTTATTATTTTTATAAAGAAATAATATTGATTGCATTGAAAAAAGTTAAAAGTAGATTAATAAAAAAAAATAATTTTTATTTATAATTTTTTAAAGAACGTATAAAGGAGAGATGTGATAACTATTATGAGACGGAGGGCGCTCTAACTTTTAACTTGTAAATTAAGCAACGATAAATATTATTTTTTTTAATCTGATATTTAATATTTTTTTCGAATTCGATTAATTTAAATTCGTACCGAAAAATTCATTTAGAAAAAGTAAAGCACTTCTTATCATTTTAAAGATATTTAATTTAAAATAAAAAATATTTATCATTCAACCACGATCTTCGATAATACGATAAATATAAGATGTTAAACTCTAGAAGCAATGAGAAGTTAGATAGGATAATTCTAGAAAATTCCAAAATGATAAAAAGTGGCTTTTGGACAGTTGGTTTAGCTAAGAAGAGTGGGTTAGACAAATTAATTACTCTCTTAACAACTAACTAAATTTCACTAATTAAGAAATTTCAAAATAAAACGCCCTTTAAACACTGCAAATAGCTTTTATAATATCAAGAAATTAAAAAATATATTTATTGCATGAAAATATCTATTGAAATAATTTTGCCTTTTCAATACTATAAAAGGCTTAAGCCAATATTAAGGTTTAACTAATTCAACCATAAAATATAATTATATTTAGTGAAGAAGTTTTTTTTTTTTTAAATAATTTTCTTGGTTTGGTTGGTTATGATGTTGATTAGTTTATATAAGATACTTAATTAAATATTCAGAGTTATATATTTTTCATATTAATTATTCAAGAGATTGACTCTTGTTAACTTCGTTTAGCCATGATAATTGAAACAAAATAATATTAATTAAAAGGGTCAAATAAGGTGTTATCTTGTTTTTAAAATAAATATTTTAAAAAGAGTTGGGTAGGGAAAAATGCCTAAAATACGAATAATTGAGAGAGTTATCATATCAATAGTTTAGGAAAATAATTACTTCCAGGAGAAGATTATTGAATGATGTTCAGATCTGTCCTCTTCACTTTCATATATATTTAGGAAAAGAGGTTCTTGTTAGTCAATGCTTGCTGACAACAGAATGTATCGTAACTAAAAGGTTTTCATTTTTTAGATTTAGTTGGAAAAGTAGGTAGGGGTGGCATAAACTATGTAAGATTGAATTACCTAATCGAATCGAAATTTATGGTATCGAAGTTTGATTTACCGTATCGGATAGAACTCTGGCAATTCGATATCTGATATCTACTTTTAGTTACTGCTTACCAAAATTCAGAAACCAGATTTTGGAAATACCAAATCTAACACCGAATGTTCGCTCTTAAATTGAATTGTTTGCCATATATATCGGTAACATTAAGGAGTGACTTGGCTATCTTGATTGGCTTTTAGTACCAAATTCATAGTGTTAGGGCTTGGAGGGTGAAGATCTAACCTCTATATATGCAAATGTTGAAAAAGTTATGAACATATCTTGTCAAGATATCTTTTCTTTCAAAGCGTATTACTGAATTACCGTATCCGGAAAAATATGATTTATCGGATCGCACCAAACTTTAAAAGATTGATATCTGATATCTATTTTCAAATATTGATTACTGAATTATCGAAATTGAACTTTAGAAAAATCAAATTGAATACCGAATGCCTACCCCTAAAGCTAGATGTTCGACATGTCCCTTGTTTGCGAACTTCTTTTATTAGGCAGAAGTGTCATTTCTTACGTTTACTGTTGTTCCTACAATTCAGTATATTTTCTAAAGAATCTAACACACCCTTGTTTCTGTCTCCGGATATACAAATTACCTATCAATTTATTAAATGACTTTTTTTATTATAAATATATAAGTTAAAAATTAATTAACTTTGCTTATTATCGAAATAGTTATTATATTACATCAATAAGTTAAAATATTTTATATATATATATAAAAGAAATACAAGTATAATATTTTATTTTTATTTTTTAAAATTTACTTATAAAAATTTCTGACTCTGCATCGACTATGAGAACACTTTATGTTAAAACTGATTTTTAGATGTAACTCGAATCACAATTATTTATCAAATGTCAGCAATCAAGAATTTTTTAGACCCAATTATTTTAATTGTTTGCATAAGAACCCATCAATTTTTTAAAAAATCCATCAATGCCCCAAGTTTTCCGTGAAATACTTAAAAATAAAAAGAAAAATAAAATAGAGATAAGTAATTGGTGAGGATTATTGACTATGATATTTGGAAGTCCAATAATAGCTCTTTGTTTGAATTAAGAATGACGAAATACTCGATGATTGATATTCGTATTAAAATGTGACTGTATTTGAATTTTTATTGAGAAGTCTCATATTGAGGAGTAAAACACTCGCTGAACAAAATGATTATATATTTAAAAAATTTCATACCCAAAATTTATAATTAAAAATAAAAAAATACTCGTCATTTCATTATAATCTTTATCGATAATAATAGGTCTTTGTGCCTTGTCTTGGTAGCTTTAAATATTCCAAACAAATCAAATCAACAATAATGTGAATAATATAACTCATTAGTTTTAGTTTTCAACAGTAAATTGCATGTTGATTTGATTCTTCAAACATACAGATAACAAATGTGTCGGATCTTTCAAAATTAAGTTCACAAAAAATTATGTACACTAATTTCTAAAAAAAAAATTCAAGCAATATAGGTGTACGATTTTATTTTCTTGTGAAAAAACAATTTTTTGTTTTAAAAAAAAATTCTCACACGACGTCCAGTATTCACTTGAGTAAAAACAATTAATATTTTCACCACATCACCACCCCTCTCAAATAACCCTAGATTCGTAAATTTTAAATTATATTTATTTTGTTTATCGTAATTTGATCTCTCTTCATATATATATATAATAAATTTTAATTTAAAATCCAAATACAAAACATTTTGAATTAAAATTATTAAATTATGTCATACCCGTATCTATCCTGAATTTATAATTAATGTAAACATCACAATGTACTATAAACACGAGTTAATTAGTTAATTAATGTCTTTCACTGCTAATTGAATTTATTTTTCAATGATCAATGATCTTTTTCAATTAAGTTAATGAACCCGTGTAAAACGTAAACTTATTTAAACTAATTAGTTATACATGTGTAACACATGTGCCGTACCATCAAAAGTTGTGATGAGTCAATAATCGAAATAAAATTTTCAAATCAAAATATAAAAAGAAAACAAAACAAAATAAATAAAATTACTTTTTTTATTGAGATTTAATCCAAACTGTGATGATATTTTTCTTGTTTCAATCCCAAGATGTAATAGCTTTCTCTTTTTGTTTTTTTTTAATTAATAAATTTATTTATTCATTTATTTCTCTATATGCTTTTCAAGTTGGCCATGATCAAATCATTTTGGCATATTTGAAAATTCCAAGATAAAATACAAACAATAATAATAATATATATGCAACATTGTCATATATATATATATATATATATTGTAGCTAGTGTTTTATTGCGTGGTGCTTTGGCAACATCTACATATATCACAATTGTTTCATTGAAAAAAACCCCATTTATGCAATTTTGTCAAATTTTTTGCCCTACAATTATTTTTCCTTGTCCAAGATAAGAGAATGACGACCTAAAAAAGCCAAACCACAAAAGTGTAAAGCTGAGGACCCCCCCACCCTCTAAAAAAAAAAAATAGCAATTGCGGGAGCCAAAGTTCGGAAATATGAAGAAGTAAATACAAGAGAAAGTCAGGAGAATTCAGCATCTATTGTATTTATACACTATTCGAAGTAGAGATTTTCCCCACCACAAATCAATGAGAATTGGTGTTATAAGACATGATTTTCCTACTCATCTACCACCGAATTTGCTCACTGAGAAAATGCATGGTGGGAAACAGTTTTCCACTGAAATAGTGAAAAATTTCATGATTTTTTTATATGAAAACACTATTACTTTTTTTCTTTTTCCACCGATATAGTCACTTAACTTTTTCCAGCACACACACACATATTATTTATATTATATATAATATATGCTGAAAACATAAATAATTTTTATATTTATACAATTATAATATATATTTTTATTTTATTTTCTGAGTTATTTCTTAAGGTGAAGTTAGAGTTTTATTTATCGATTCTATAAAATTTAATAACTTTGAATAAAACTCTATATTTATTTAAAAATACCTAATTAATATATGTAAAATTTATTCATCAGAAATCAATAAGTTCTTTTTTCTAGAATACCGAATTGGTCATAAACTTAAAACTATGATCGTATTTATGGCATGTGGTTACTTGTTTGAAACACTTTAATATGATAATAATATAAGGTTTCGTTTGCACATGATTTGAAATTCGATGAATCTGAAGTTAAAGTTTTAGTTAGATATGTAATTTGAATTTCTTAAATTTTTATTTTCATAAACATAAAAATCTCACAAATTGTGAAAACTATCAAAAGAAAATTCATACAATCTTACCAAATAAGCAAATCAGAGTTTATAAATAAGATATCGAAATATCCTAAGACGCCGCATTGATGAATCACATATTTTCATGTTCCTTTTATAAATAAATATTTGCGATTACAAACTTTCAAATACACATAATTTTATAAAGATTTACTAATCAATAATAGTAGTATCTAGTTATTCTTTAATATAATTCTTTCACATGGTACAGACAATCTCTTTATGTCGAAGATGAATTTTTTTTTCTTTTACAAAATTTAACATAATGAATCTTTCTTTATATAATATAAATTTATGGGTCAAGTTTTTAAAAAATAAAATCACAATTTAAAATTTCAAATACACTATTTTAAAAAAATTGAGAGTTAAAAATTATAATTTCAATTATATATTTAAATATTAACATAACCTCAAATCACATATTCAAACGCATACGAAAAGTATATTATATATGCTTAAACTCAACTTAGTTAAAGTCCTAACTTTCTTTTTTTTTAAAAAAAAATATATATTATTTTTTATACTTTAGGAATTATTAGAAAAAACACTTTAATTTGTGCAAAATTACGTGTGTGTATAGAATTCAAAAGTTTTCAAATAAAGACAAAATAAAGATAGCCAATGATTGTTGGGAAAAAAAATTAAACTCATATGACGTATTTACATGCATCATTAAGCATGTTTAATAGAGACCTTTTTGGCCGTGAATCGTGATAGAATGATCGAGATTTTTTTATTATTAATTAAATATTTTGAGTTTGATTTTCTGTAAATGAAAAAAAATTTATTAAAAATATCGCTTTAAAAAAGAAACTTTATAATAAGAAATTTAATTTAATTATATTTTTAAAAAAATATCGAGCATCGAATAAAAAAATAGTTACGTATTTTAAATTTCCCTATCATGG
Organism: Datura wrightii; assembly: GCA_035772735.1. Taxonomy (NCBI): domain Eukaryota; kingdom Viridiplantae; phylum Streptophyta; class Magnoliopsida; order Solanales; family Solanaceae; genus Datura; species Datura wrightii. Next base: position 197,996,348 of record JASDFA010000018.1, on the reverse strand, counting down.
ATCACTCTCAAACGCACTCGAAATGATTTTTAGATTTATTGTTATATTATATGATGGAATTTTTTAACATATATAGCTTTTCGTTACTTCTTGAAATTGAGTTAAGTTGTGATCATAATTTCTAAATTTAAATACTCACTTAGTCTTAATTAATGTTACTATATATTTTTCGAATTTTTAGAATCAAATTAGTTTTTTTAATTTAATTTTTAAATATTTTTAAATTATTAATTTTTATAATTTATAATTTTTTATGTAATTTAAATATATAAATTTATTTTTCAAAAAATTATCAAATTTTTTAATCTAAATTCACAATTAAAATTTAATAAAATAAAATCTCAAAATTCAAATATGTGCCACGTAAATTGAGACATAGATAGTAACTAAGTTTTTTCGATCAAACGGTGTCACTAAATACCACTTGGCATAATATGGTTGGCCCTAATTGTGGATCACATTTAACTTATATTATTTAGTGGTAACTATCGTATAAAAATTATTATATTGATATATTTTAACATGTTATAACAGATTAAATATTAATTTATTTTTATATTATAAATTTTACTTCTTAAAAAATGGTTAGATATTATTATATTTTAAACGATTCGATAATATAATATTTTATTTATAATATCAGCGTAAATAAATTAAATTAAATTAAATCAGGCTCCCTTATAATAACTTCAACTGTAGTTTAATTCTAGAATAAATTAATAAGAACCAAAATTTCATACTTTTAATACAAGTAAACTGTAATATATGTGGCACAATTGTAATCAAAAAGCCAAAATGCTGACAGTTTCAATTTCTTTTTTTTTCTTTGGCAGGATTGATATTCGTTTTGAGTTCGATTAATTTAAATTTATCTTGAAAAATCATAAATATAAGATAAAATATTTTTTATTAAAGGCAATTTTGATATTCAAAATATAAATCTGATACCTTAAAGTAAGAATCGAAAAATACTTACTACTCTATCACAACCTTTAGCAATGGTTCATTTGTAATTAAAATAAGTTCGAATTGTCGTTTTATGTGAATGATGATTAATAATAAAAAGTAAAGAGACTTGGAATATGAGAATTTATATGTATCGATAGTTTCTCCTGTTGAAATAATTATAGCATTTTCTATACTCATTAGGTTTTCATTTTCTAACATCTTGAATTTAGAATTTTCTCCACATCTTTTTCATCACGAGTTTTTCTTCGAGAATACTCGCCTTGTTGATTCTTCTCTCCATTCTTTTATCTTAATTATTAAAATATTCATGCAAAATATAAATTAGACAAGTGGCACATCCAACACCAATTCAATCATTAGAGCAATTTGATTCTATCTTTTTTCCTATGTTTAATTTTTGGTCTGACATAATACCCATATCCATCAAGATATTTTTTAACTCAATTTTTTTTTCTTTTTGCAAAAAAAGTGAAGTAATGAAATTTTATTTTAATTTAGCTTAAAATTAATGGATAATGGAATTATCTCTAATTATTGGAGTATATTTCGTTTTGACTAGTTCATTGTTGAAATGTGTTGATAAAAGAATTCCACTAAGGCCTAATTTATTTTTAATCAGATTTCAGTCATTAAATGTATTTATTTTTTAAATTTAGATTTTAATCACTTAATAGATTTAAGTAAATTTCAATAATTGAGACTTAAAATCTTAATATCATTAAAATTTATATTCAAGACTTTATACAAAAATAATAGTTCATTAATTCTAATGTGATGAACACTCGTCTTAAGATCATTAACATATTATCAAAGCAGACAAAAATTTCGAATTTTATAAATTTCATTGGCACACATTATAAAGAAGGCTGTCAATATGTGTCGCTCATGAAAAAAAAAAGATCAACCCTACATGTGGAGAAACATGTGAAAAATATTATTAAATATATTTTTCGATCGCACAAAATATACGAATAAAATTATTAACTATTTACATATGAAAAAATGGTTAAATATCTCTTTAATAACTTAAAATTTTAGATAAAATGATACACACTTCAACATTTGATCCACTAATTAAAATCTTTTTGATGGAAAATAACTAAAAATAATATCATTTAGATAAGAAGGAATCTTCCAAAGACTAAGGAATTGAGTTTTCATTTAATTTGGTAAGCTATGGATAGGCTTTTATTATTTTAAAAAAAAAAAAAAATGGGAGCCACTTACAGCAAAGCAATTATATACATGTCCTTTTTTTTAATTGAAAAAAATAATTATTGATTGATAAAAAAAAATAGCATTAAGATAAACTTTCTAACAGGAAGGAGCAACAACGAAATGAGAAGAATGAGGTACTTCGGACATCTGACCTCATTTAAAAAGAAAGGTCGAAGGATTTGTGTCCGTAGCTTTCTCCGTCGTCCTCTTTTGTCGGTCCGTATTTGTGTGGAGGGTGCGCTATCGGATATTGGACTTTAAGCTTTCAACTTACTAATAAGCCGAGAGCTGATGATTGTTTTGGTCACGATTATGTACTATCAACAAGTTTCTATAAAGAAAATTACTCATACCCGATATATTTATATAAAATCGTACTGGTGTATTATGGTTAATTCAATATTAGAGATGACAATGAGTATGAAAACAATAGATGATTTGTGATAAGTAATAAAAAAAAAAATTATTTTGCTAGCAATTACTGTCCTTTCTAATATGCTTGCCTTAAAAGCTCAAAAGTTAAAACGAAAACTCTGAAATATTCAAATTGATTAATTTGAAACTGAACTTAAAAATTCAATCCAATACGAACTTATTTGGATTAGATACTTGGATTGTAATTTCTTCAATCCAAAAATCAAAATTTTATATCCAATCAGAATGGCTCGAACACCCACCCCTAACTACAAAAAGAGCAACCCAGTATACTAAACTGCCGCTATGCATGAAGTCGAGAGAAGAGCCGAACCACAAGATCGCTCCATTTTACGCAGTTTTACTCGATATTTCTACAAAACTTTATTTTTCTTATGACCTCCTAATCACAATATAACAACAACTTTACCAGTTACGTTAAAAACTCTCCACCTCCGCTCTATAAGGTGTATTTATTTTATCTTTAGTTAAAATATTGTAGGTTTAGGTACACAACATAAGAAGCCAGCAAACAACTACCTTATTTTAATTATAATTAATTAGGTCATAATATTGGACTCTGATTAATTAATACCCTATAATATAGAAAAGGCATGCTTTTGATCGTTTTTTTTTTCTATCTTTTTTTTTAAAATAAAAAAATAAAAAATTGTGGGATGGATTTTGCTAGATGTGGTCATATTTTCCAATAATAAAGGCCACGTATATACCTACCTAAAACAATATCTAGTGATATAAAATTTAATTAAAACTTTTAAAAAATATTTTATTATATGTTTTGTCCTAATTTTTAATTTCAAATCATGCTTTGCTGACTCCGTACGTATATATATATACTTCTCTTATTTTAAAAAAAAAGTTATATAAATAATTTTTAGTGCTTGTCATTAAGTTTGTATATATGTTCTACACGACTAATTTTTCCATTAGGGAAGGCTTAGGAGATGATTATATAATAATAATTATTATTATTAAATTATATATTCTTTTTAGCATAAGAACCAAGTAAATGGAGACACATTAGTGTTCCTTAAATGTCTCATCTAATGAAAAGAATCATGTCAGGAAGTATTTTCTTTTTAAATTAGTTTTAAGCGATATGAATTTGGATTAATCACTTATTTAGAAGTTGTGTTAATTTCGGCTAAATATATTGTTTAAATTGACCTATAAAAAATTTTAAAATATATTTTTAAACAATATTTTGTATGTTATATGTAGCAATAGTTAGATATATATATATATAAGCAGAGAAAAGAAATTAAAATTCAGTAAGAGCTGAACGGGTTAGGCTATAAACACATTGTTTAGCCAGTTTTAATAAAGCTCATCTCAGTTCAAGTAATCTTCAAACGGGTTAATGACCCATTCATTTATTATCTCAACTCATTTCGACGACCTGTTCAAATTCAACTCAACAAGTCCATTTAACGTTCCTAATCTGAGTAAACAAGAATTGTGAATCGAGTAAAATTTTCGGCATTGGCTGAGATGCATCCTACGAATGAGTGTCAAAACTTTATCAATATACCTTATATCCATCTATACAAATGACAAATAGAGTATTTTCCTGTTTTCTCATGTTTTGTTGACTTAAATTTTCTGAAAATATTTTTCACATGAACTTATTCTTCTCTAATTTATAAGGAAAAATAACTTCCCAACATGACGTATGGAAAACATTTTCAGGAATTCTCTTTCAACCTCATCACCCCCATCATCACCACCTAATTCACTTAGACGCCATAGGCCATCTAGTTCTGACCCCAACCCCTCGATTACCACCCTGTCACGTCACCCATCCCCCCCCCCCCCCGCCCCCCCCCCCCTTTACCTTCTGCTTAGGCTCATACCCTCTCGCCTAACCCACCACCCGCTCTTCCCCTTTACCGCCCTGATATCCTGCTTACCCTCACCCCTTTCCACACCCATCTCTCTGCTCAGGTCAACCCCTCCCCTACCCTCCATCAAGACTTGTGTCTTCGACCCTAGTTCAATCCAGGATTAAAACTCAACCCCGACTTGAGGCCCAATCCGTCCCCTACCCTCCATCGAGGCTCAATTCTTCGATTTCGATCCAGACCCCGACCTTGATCTGGGATACAACTCCCAACTTAGACCCTATTTGAGGACCTAGAACCCAAACCTGACCTCGACTTGCGATCCCAATTCCAATTTGAAACTTGACCGCGAACGAGCTCATATTTTTCGACCTCGACATGGGACCCGACTCCGAATCCTGATCAAACTTATGACCTCAAACCCAACCAAGAACCCGACTCCTGACTCTAACCACAATCTGCGATCGACTCTCAGCTCAGACCCCAACTCTTGATTGACCTGGACCCCAACCCTCAACCCGACCCCAATCCCAGCGCTTGGGGTCAATTCCCGAGTCGAAGTTAGGTCGGTATAGGAGTCTGGGTCCATGTTAAAGATTGGATGTTTGGATTCGGTACGGTGCCATAGTATTTGTCCACATCATACCTAAATATTCTTAGTATAATATTTTCTATTTACTAACCAAACACCAAAAATTAAATTAAAAAATCACTTATTTTCTCCGTGAAAAATATTTTCTTCCATAACAAACACACCCTAATAGTTTAAGCTTAAGATTAGAATATTCTAGAAGGAATTGGTGGCAAGGTTCATACATCAAGAACTACTCCAGCTAAAACAAGAGAAATGCAGCTTCAGTTCCACCTCATCTCGACAATAGATATAGTTTTATAATTCATTTATAATATTTTTTTTTATCTAATACATAGTGATGATATTTCATGAGAAATATATTTAAAATAGCTTCGTCAACATCTTTTAAAATCTTTTTTTGTTTTTTGGTCGATAGAAAAATTCACATTCAATTATTTTTCGAGTGCGTACCAAGTAAACCTCCCTCAAAATTACTAGGATTAAGTAAATTTATTTTCTTAGGCTTGCAATATTCAAGTATCTTTGTCACTCATATATAGATTCAAATATGATCTATATAATCTAAAAAAAATTATCATTTTTGTCTCTTTTATTTGTTAAAATTATATACACGTATTACAAATTTACAACTGAATTTGCAAGCCATAGAAAGTTGCACACGTTATATATGTACAAACTAATAAAAATTTATTTTTATAAAGTACAAATAAAAAATTTATGCACATTTTAGTTTTTCTGAATTTTACCTGTAAAATTATCAAGTTTTTGCATCTATTGTCCCAATTTTAGGATGGTTTTTAATTTTTTCCCTTCAATATTTTAAGTAATAAAAGTGAGATAGAAGTACTCCTAATATTTTTTTAAAAAAAATCGCAAAACAAACAAAATTCGCACGACATGGGTTAGCCCTAGAAGGCAGAAGTTCATGCTACTGAACTTTTGCCCCAATGCACAAGTTTGTTGGAAAAACTAAGCACAAACAAAAGTGCACGACGGGGTAGCAGCGGAAGAATACCCAAGTCTAAATTTTTTCAATCTATTTGAACCAAGAGGAAACCTCAAATATAATTTTAAATAGGTCTGGGCAGCAGCTAATTACCAACAAATATGAATATCGCAAGATAAAATAAACCAACCACCTATTCAGTGTGAAGAGATAAAAAAATTGCAGGTCTAAAATTCCACTATAATCAACAAGAGTTACAAAAATGTTCTCCAAAATGGCCATCAAACAAGTGCCAAACAACGACCAACAACATAAGTAGATAGCATCAAAAAACTAGAGAAGAAAAGGAGTACTATCACCCAAAAACGCAGCTACTGTTCACGGGTTGAAATCTGGAGCCACAAGACTCAAAATCCTCTTTTGTCGGTTCTCAATCAAAGATTAAGATGATAGAAACAACATACCCAAAAATCAGCTCAATCGAACAAGAAACAAATGAACTCAATCGAACAAGAAACGAAGCGGGAATCGCAATTTTAAGCGGGCTGCTAGGGCTGAAATTTTCTGTGCGAAAATCTGTCCTCTTTCTCTATTTGACTGTTATATTTTTCTCTATGTGTTATCTGAAATAAGACCCAAAGAGGTCTTATATATGCACTATGATGATGGGCTAGTCCAAATTGAGCTTTTATTTATCTACATAGGAACGAAAAAAAACCCAAACCCGACAAAGTTCAGTGGTAGGAATTCAATTACATGAACTTCTACCTATAAGCATTAGTTACTTTTTTATCACTTATAAAGTGACGAAGGACAAAAATTAAAGACCACCTCAAAACAGAAATTTTTATACGAATGACCCTAGAATTATACATAATATATTATTATTGCTTTTGTTTAAATGAGAAGTTGGGACAATTTTAGGTGGTTGCATATATATATATTTGGCTATTTATTTAAATATTTAATTTTTTTTAATCTTTTATTCATAAAGGATTGAGGATTTGAAATATAGTTGGATTTGACTTATAATATTTTTAGTATTATATCCATTCAAACTTTTAAAATTATGCATTTAAATTTCGTATTTGCTAAAATTAGAGAGCAGTAATTTATGTCTGACTAATTAATTTAATAAAAGATTTTCTCAATATTAGGCAGCAATATATGCTTGATAAAAGTTTCAAGAATATTTGAGGGGATAAAAAGTTTTTTTTTAGCTTCTAAAAAATAATTTTCATTAATAAAAATTCCTAAAATGTTTAATTCGATACTTTAACTTTCTAGAATAAGTATTCAAAAAATAAATATTTTTGACTTTCTAAAATATTTAGCGCTACCAAATTAGCTATAAGCTATATTTAACATTTTAACTACTTGTTCGTTACTGTTAATTGTTGATTTTTGAAAAAAGGAGAGGAGCTTGAAGAAGCGAAGCGAACCTAGAGTAATAGCCTATTAATTACGTATTCTCAAACTCCTTTGATATCTTATTAGTCAAATGCTAACATCTCTTTAGAATAAATATTCTTTTCTATTATCAATGAAATCGAAAGATAAAAGAAAAAAAGTTAGTATATTTCGTATGAATCGAGGCTCGTAGCTTATTGCAATTATTACGTGCAAAATATCAAATGCCCACATTATATATTGGTCTGAAACCTAAAAATACCTATAAAAAAATTAAATAAATGTGGTGAGAAATTCACTAGTATGGTCCAATTAGGTAACAAAGGGGTTTACAGATTTTTTAAACACCTAATTAAAACTAATTAATGTAGTACAATGACATCTCTAAAATTTATATATATTAAAAAGGAATTAAGAGTTTTCAGTAATAATAACCTAATTTTATTAGCATTATAATAATAATTAAAAAAAAGAATAATGATATGGTGTAGCAGATAAGATTTATTTTTTTCTTAACTAGGTCTTGATTTTAAATTTTGAGTAAAACTTCTCCAAATGAGTCATGCACGATACAAATTTAAATTAGTCAAACTTCAAAATGAATATCGCAAAAAAATAATAAAGTTTATTGAGGAAATGGTTCACATCAACTATATTACCTTTGATTACGAGCCTCTTTATTTTTGGAGCGTATATGATACCTGGGCTTCGGGTGGGGGTGATATAAAAGAATTTATTAACTTGACTCTTATCCCGAGTATCATATTTGATTATTTATTAAAATCTTCTTTTAGAGGGGAAGGAAGAATTGTTAGTTTGGACGGTTTACAATAAAGACATTACCACTTTATCAATAGGAGTTATAATAGAGTGATACGTATTTTTTTATTTTTAATCAAAAATTTTATGTTCGAATCTTAAATATAAAATTTCTTCTATTAAAAAATATTTTCTATATTAAATTTTATAAATATAAATTCAAATTTAATATAAATATCAGATATTGAGTAAGAAATAAGACATCGGAAAAAACACAGACAGAGAGAGGGGGTATTGTGGCAATGAGTCATGAGATTGACCTTTTAATGCCTCTGACTCAGCTTTGATAATGACGTGGCCTGTTTTTGGCTTCTTTTGAAAATAATAATAATTAATTAATTAGACATTTCCAATAAAAATAAAAATAAAAATAAAAATTACCAAGAAAGGTATCAAAAGATTTCAAATTTCCTTAAAAAGTAAAATAGTTGGGCTTAATACTTAACAAACCCTTTAAATTTATCAGGATATTCTATTTAGACACTCGAACTAAGCAGTAAATCTCAAATATCTTCTACTTAAAATTGATGTGTATAATTTAAAAATATATATATTTTATATGGTTAACGTGATTATCTAACTAATGAAAATTCACATAAAATTTGAATTAAAAATAGCTAATTAAAATATTTTATTAAAAATTGAGGTATTTAATTGAAATAATACTTAATTCTAATGTATAAATAAAATATCCTAACAAATATTTAAAAATTCCAAAAATTTACCAAGCATGGTTGATTTCTTTTTTTTAAAGAATTACTATCAGGGAGTCTGACTAATTTTCTTCTCAATTGATATCTAAATATTTGTAAATTTAGCATTATGACTTATTATACTATTAATTAATGTAGTTTCTATATATGTAAACCTTATTTAAAGAAAATGAATATATTGACAATTTTTAAATTTATCAATTAATTCTATTATAGATATTTGAACTAGTATTTATTTCAGTTGAATATTTGAACACATGTAAAGTGTTTCAATTAGATAGTTTTAGATCATTCTTTTTAAAAGAAAAATTACTCGTGTTCACAAGCGTCCATTTCATAGATAAATTAACCACATAAAATATACACCCTTCATTAATTTCATATAAAGTTGCTTTAGTGACTGTTCAACATGCTTTATTATATTTTTGCATCTGTTAATTCTTTTTATGAATTGCTTTGATTTATCTTTTTTGAATTAAAATAATTTTTTTATTTTTAAAATAAATATAAAATCTGCATATATTTTAGTCTCCCCAAACTTCACTTGTGAGACTGCACCGATATGTTATCGTTGTTCTAATGATTGATTTGCTTACAAAGTTGTGATGTGTGTATATTTTGTTTGTTTGTTTTGTCTTTTCCTTTAATTATCGAATATCACATCCCCTAAAAACTAATTAGTGGAAGTTTTATTACTATTTCGATAATATAATCAAACTTAATGATATCCATGTAAGATCATCATGATGATGATCATACATGACATGGTAGTCATGTATGATGGGTGATGTATGACGTGGCATTTCGGACATGTGAGTATGAACTAAAAAGGGTTTGGAAGAATATTATATTTGACTATCTATGAAGAAGAAACAGTGGGTCCCAGTCCACGTCATTCTTCCACGCTGCCATGCTGGAATTTTGAATTTTTACACCTCCCCCAAAAAAGTCCAAAAAGTCCCACCCGTGGCTATTAGACATAATTTAATTTACCTTTCTTTTTCAACTTCACAGCCCAAAAATAATTAAATTTAAATATTAGAGAATATAATATTTTAGTTTTTATTTTTACATATTGTAGTAATATAGTCGGTGACCGCCTTGAAGTACAATTTTTCATTGAGCAACTCTCTGAAGATGACTTAATTATATATATATGGTGAAATATTATAAATATTTGTTATTATGATCTATCGAGATTTAATTTTTTTTGTTGCTTCAATTCTTATTGGAAAAAAAAAAAAAGGAAGAAAAGAATATTGTAGAAACCTAGTAATGCACAAACACTCGAACTATATAATGAATTATCTTTAATTTTTTGATGTATTAATTTTTTATATTTTTAATAAAAATTCTAATTTCGGCGTTATTTAATGGATTGATATTAGAAAGTATATGAATTAATGTTTGGATAGTTGTAATTTAACCAAAACTTTAGTCACTTTTTCTCAAGATTGTTGATTTTTTTTTATAAGACTGCGCGTATGAATTGAGAAATTAAATAGAGGAGAGTAAAATTCAAACTAAGTTTATGTATTTCTAGTTGGATAGGAAGATGAGAATCTTTTTTGTTTATGTATAGAAACATATGTTCTGATTCGTAAAGAGTTGAGAGGAGAGTCTCCCTTCACATCATCGTTGTCACTTTGATCGACTTTGAATTTGGATTTAGTTAATTGATATATTCTTTTAGATCAAATTTATTTTCTATTTGTTATTATTTATATTATTTATTTTCATAAATTATGAATTTTTTTTTGTCCGAGAATTTAATTTAAAATTTGCAGACTTTACTTCGTTCCCAAATAATTATTACCATTCTGAGCGTCTTTTACGAATGGACGTGTATGCACCTGTTGACACCCAAACTTTTAGCTATAAATTTTGAGGTTTCGCCTCAGTTTACGACACTGAGAATACTCCAACCTCTCCCCTCTTCGCTTCATTTTACTCACTTTCCAAAAGCAAAAACATAAGTATACAATATGTGATTTACTTTCGCCATTTAAGTTCGCTGAATTTCTCTAAATTGAAGCACCGCTTTTATAGAATAGATTTTTATTTTAACCTGAAAGAAATTAATTCATAGATATTGAATAACAGAAAAGAAATTAAATTTTTTAAAAATATACAAATAAATTATGGGCTCGAAAAAAATCCAGGGCGTTCAAAGTCAATTATTTACATCGTGTGCCTTGATTAGACTTTAGTGTGATGATCTAATATAATCCAAAATACAATACACTAAATTAAATAGGAAAACAAGAAAATGTGAAGAAGAATTACTTCATGATTTGAAAACAAAAAAGTATATACACACACAAATATATACACCGCTAAAAAATAAAAAAATTAGCAACCGACCAAATTCTATAAAGGATCGTTTGGTAGGAGAGATAAGTAATAATAAATCCAAGATAAAATGTAGGATAATTTTATTCAACATTTGGTTAGAGGTATTTATTAGTTTTGAAATTATTAATCACACCATTTATATCATAACGATGGAATAAATTATCTCATAAATATGGTGGGATATCCAATCCGTAGGGATTATTTTATTTATCCCATCCTCCGTACCAAACGATCCCTAAGTAAATAATAAAAATTTCATGTTAATCTCACTTAACTATTAATTAACAATAAATTAATATAAAAAAAAACTCAATAATTAACTATAAGCTCTTTCATGACAAATTAGCTGGGGATTAATTTCATAGTTAATTTCATGATTTTCAATATATATATATATATATATATATGAGAATTAAACCAAATTAGAATGTTTTCTAGTCAAAGTTAAATTCAAATAAACTAAGGAAGAAAAATAAAAGTTTAACACTAACCTGTGGAACAAGCCAGCCATATTTAGTCAAAAATATTAATTGTTGGTTGTTCCATATTAGACCATTTTATTCAAAAACTAGGTTCACTCGCAGCCCCATATATATATATTATTTAAAAAATAATAAAGTAGGAACAATTTAAATGAACGATAAATATTATGAGATTACTTGAAATTCAAATTATTGACATAATTCAATAGTTAAAGAATTACAATTGATATCATAGCAGGAATAGTTCAAATGAATGATCGCTATCAGAACTAGTACTATATCTCGTGGTTTGATAACAGCTCAAACAAACAATTGTTATCATGTAACCCTTCGAATTTGAACCGTTGACATTATAATTCGATCATAATCCTCTTACCCACTGAACTATTTTCTTAGACCCCATTGTAGTTTGTCATAGGATAAACTCAAAATTTTGTTACTCGTTGGACATATAAGTTAAATAAAGTAGGAACAGTTTAAATGTACGATAGTCATCGCGAGATAAAATAACATTTTTAATATAATTTCACAAAATAGAATTTAGAGAAGATTAAGGTACACAAATCTTAATTATTCCTACTTTAAACTTAAAAAAACTATTTTCGATAAACTCTTGGCTCAAACTAGTCTGAGCTAATCTTTTTGTTCCCTAGCCCTTGTGTGGAAACCCTCTTTAAAAGGCAAAAACCAAGGCTTTGAAAAGATTCTTTTTTCACAGTAGAAATATATTATTGTTGACTATATTTTCTTGATTGAAATTGAAGACTTTTGAAACATAATGACTAGTCTTGAGATTTTATATTTTTTTATTTTTTATTTTTTATTTGTTAATGTAGTTTCTTTTTTGACTTTTTGGTATTATTATTTTCTTACTGCCCAAGTTGTGGCTTATTTGGATGTGGATAAGCTTGAGGTTACAGTTGAATATATTTTTGGTGGCTGGAGAAAAAATATTTTTAAAATTATTGAAGTGTGTGTGGCACCATATTTTCATTAAAAAAATAAAAATAAAAGTCATAAAATACTTATATTCAAGATAATTCTAGAAGGACTAGAAATTGGGCTTTTAAGGTTTTCATTAGAACTTTTTATGGACTAAGGATGTGTTTTGGTATAGAAGTTTCATGTTCTTTTGCTTGGATGGTCTCTATTTTGGGAAGGTTTTTTTTATTATTTTTAACTTCATATATAATGATTTTTAATTTTTTTCATGTTGTTCATTTAATAAAAATATATCGTACTGCATAAATTAACTTCTATAGAATTAATTATATTGAGCGAGAGAAAAGTTTAATTTCACAACTCACGAGTTATGTCGTAAGAGACATAATATAATGCCTACACAATTTATGTCGAGTTAGGTAAAATTTCGATTTCAAAACTCACAAGTTATGTTGTAAGAGCTATATATTAGTTCCTACAGATCATATGCTGAGCGAGGTAAAAATTCTCTAAAATTAAGCCAAACGAAATTAGGTCATAGATAAGAATACTTATGTCGAGCGAGACAAAAGTTCAATTTCAAAACTTACAAGTTATGTTAAGAGGTATAACTTAATTCCTACATAACCTACTTTGACTGATGAAAAAATTCTCTATTATTAAGCCGAGCGAAATTAGGTCATAGATAAAGATACTTTGACCCACAGATTTTCATTAAATGAGTAGCAGCGGGAAAAAAAATTAAAGACCATCATATTTGAGAGTAAAAATTAAAAACTACCCCAAAATAGGGACTAGGGTCAAGTTCAGAATTAGCCCTAAGATGAGTTGATCTTAATATTTTTGTCCTCCAAAAGGAGTGATCTTGATTTTTTGACCCTGCTTAATAAATTTTAAAAAAATCGTCTCTGGTTTAGAAAATTTTAACTTTTCTCCATAATCCAAATGTTCAGAATATTTTAATATAGTGAACCAACTTAGCTGACTAAAAATTCTGGTTATGGACAAAAGTTAGAATTTAGGTATATTGTCCATCAAGCATAAATCCTAACTTTCACCCATAAGACAGATGTTCAGGACATTTTAAGACCATGAACCTCCTCAATCGACCAAAAATTTTGACTAGTTAAAATTTAGGTATGTTGTTGATAACGCATAAGTTCTAAATTTTGCCTATAAGACAGAGGTTAGGATATTTCAAGATAGTGAACAATTTCAACTGGCCACAAGTTCTATCTTATAGGCAAACGTTAAAACTTATGCTTGATGGACAACAAAAATTCTTCCTAGTAAATTTTTTCAAATTGATATTATTGTTAAAAAATTTATTAAACGGAATCAAAAATTCAAGATCGAAAATTTTGAGAGATACTAGGTATCATTTCCTCAATAATCCGCGCAAAAATTTCAAAAGTGTTCTTATAGGTCCAAAGCAAAAATTATAAATGGGCCTACGGAAATAAAGCCCATCAGACCAACTGCATAATCCAATTTCCTTTTGGGTATCTAGCAGTAGTATTTGTTGACCCGAAAAGCTTAATTTTGGGTGAAGGGCACGAATAACAGTTTTAATGATCAAAAACATATTTGAAGTATCACGGTTTTACTAATTTTTATATCTGAACTATCATGTGTGCGATTTTTTATTTGAACTATCACCAAATGTTATCGAAACACACCTCAACAATCAGTTGTTCCCTTTTCTTATCTGAAATATCTTCATCGTTCAATTAGTAAAAGTGAACAACTTATAGTTAAGGTACGTTTCGACAAACATTTGGTAATAGTTCATGTTGGAAACTCGCACCTTATAGTTTAGGTATGAAACTCAGAAACCATTGATACTTTAGGTGTGTTTTTCACCAATAACTTATTTTAAACATTCCCAACTTGTGCTCAAGAGCGGAGTCAGGTAAGGACAATGAACTGCTTCGTCGAAAAATTATATTTTATATACATAAGACATTAAATATTAAATTCTCTTGCTACATGTTTTAAGTATAGCATGTTGGTAACTAAACTTGCTCTTGCTACATGTTCAAGTATAGCATGTTTGTACTTTGTACATACCATGTCTTGGAATGTCTAGAATTTGGTTTTTAATTGTTCTTATTAATGTTGTGGCATCATATACTTTTCTTTTTAGCCGAAGATTTATTAAAAACTTTTTTGTTTCACAAAGTTGATTATATTGAATATGTTATTGTTATTCACACATTGATTCAACACTGCATCCTTGTGCCAAATCTCTCTCATGCCGATGGAAAGATTTGGCAACTCTTCTGTGGTTAGTATGACATAACTAAAACACATAACTTATGATTTATTTTATAATACGAAAAAATATAACTTTATGCCAAGTGAACTTTTTATTATTATTTTGATTTAAGGATATTTTTGGTCATTTTAACATAAGTGCGGAAAAAATTAAAAATCATCTATTTGAGGGCAAAAGTTACAGAAATGACCCTAATTTAGTTTCCTTTTAGGTATCTCGTACTTGTTGACCCGAAAAGCTTAATTTAGTTCCGATAATCGTCTTCCCTGTTCCGGCACAATCAGCGGGCTTCTTCTCCGACAACCAATGTCCGAGCCCAATTCTACATCCAATTTGAAAACTGTAAGTCCGTTTTTTCCCTTCTTCTCCATATTGAATTCCTGTTATCTTTTCAGATCATGTTGAAAAAAATCGGTTGCGAATTTACAGGTTAGGGTTGTGATTAAAGGGAGAGTTCAGGGTGTGTCGTATAGGGGCTGGACAGTAGATAATGCAACAGAATTGGATTTGAGTGGTTGGGTTAGGAACAGAAAGGACGGTACTGTGGAAGCCATGTTTTCCGGTAGTCATGAGAAGGTTCTAGAAATGGAGCGCCGCTGCTGGGTAGGCCCACCGGCGGCGAAAGTCACCAGTGTGGATGTTAACGCTTGTGATGAGGATATGGCGCCCGGTTTTGAATGTAGGCTGACAGTTTGATCAATTGCCTAAAAGAAGCAAAATAAATAATCCAACCTGAAACAAAGAGCAATATGAAATTTTGTATTATCAAATTTACATGCTCTAAAATTATATTAGTATAAGTTAAACATTATTTTTGTGATTTTTAGTTTGAATTTAACCTTGAATTAGAGTTTTCGATTTATCATATTTGTTGTCCGAGGTAGGGTAGCGCTGCGTATACATCACTTTCTCTAGATTTCATTTGTGAATTACACTGGATGTATTGTTGTCGATGATTTATCATGTTTGCCTTCGACATGATTGCAACATGTCAATGGTTGCACATGAGTTCATAATTTGTAGTCCATTTTAGCCATCTGAAAGAATTTTTTGGTATTAGTATTAGCCAGTAGTATTATTTGTCATGGTTTCTTTACTTCTATATTTTTTGTTGGTTAAACTGCTTTGAATTATTTCTCTTGAGCTGAGACTCTATCGGAAATAATTTTTGTACCTTCGTGAGAAGTGATAAAGGTTTGTATACACACCGTTCTTTTCAGATCCCGTTTCTAAGATTATACCGGTATGTTGTTACTCAACAATACAAAAAAAAATCAATATGAATTATGGTAGGATGGTTTGAAATTCCTTCTCTCTCAATGAGAGGCATTAAGTTTGAGTTCATGGGAATGAAATTCTTTTTTGTCGAGAGTGTCACTCTAAGAATGAGCTTTATAATGCATGAATTTGAATTTAATCAGGTCTTAATATGAGTATTGGATATCGAATGAAAAATAAATAAAAAATCAATGCCAAGGAAGTTTGATTATTTGATATGCTTCCTTTTTTCATACCATGGTGTATATAGATCGTTTTTGTTTCAAATAAAGCAAACCAACCATGTTAATTTTTTAAATATAATATTTATATATCGAAGCAAATAAAAAAAATTTATTTTTCCATTTTGATTTGTTTTTTTTTTTCGATCTTTGCAACACAAAATATATACCTAATACTTTTAAATATTTTTCTTATCGTAATAAAATACCTTATGATATAGCGCTTATCGAGAAAATCACACAAAATGTTAAATGAGTCATAGTATTATATTAAATTATAGTGTCATAGATAATAAAGATGATACAAATCTATATATAAATGTAAAAAAGTACTGTTAATAAGATATAATAAAAATGAATATAATCTGATTCAGAATTTATTTGAGTTTCTAAACATCTATAGATTATAATTCTATAACAAATTTATTAGATCTGTTAAGAAATATAAATTATGAAACGGTTCTAAAAATACTTACAAACTATATTATAATAAATATTTTTAAAAAATATATACATATAATAAAAATTCAATACTAAATCAAATTATCACTGGTCAATTTTTTTTTTTTTTTTCATTTCGTCACTTTGTCGTTCCACCTCACTCAGAATCCAAGCTCTCTCCACCAGTCTTCCCCTCAACAAGGTTCTTCCCACCATATCTACACGAAAAGAGAATCAAGAACCCAAAAAAGGAATGGTCAACTGAACATTACTCTATAATGGCAGCTTCTGCATCATCAATAACAAGCTCACTCTTCAAATCCCAACACTTTATAAGGAACCATCTAGACCCACCACCATGGCAATGTCAAAAAAGAATCTTGTTGTTTATGCTCACCCAAGATGTTGATAGACATAGAGGCCCAAAACGAATCCCCTTTCAGCTTCCTTTGTTACTACCTCTTCGTCTTTGTCGTAGTTCTTCTCTACCATCTCGCTCTCCTTTTGTTCTTCCTTGTTCTCCTCTTCATCTTCTGCACAGATTTCATTCACATCCTCTCTCATCTCCTATGTCCTCCTTAAATTCCGGCCCCAACCTTGATACTAAAACAGTGAGTCCCTCCACTTCCCTTTTTCGACTTTTCTGTTGAAGTTCTTGATAAAATATCAGATTTTTTTAAGCTTCTTTTGGAAAATGGGTGTTTGATGGTTTATAGGGGCCAACTTCCCTTTTCATCTTTTCAATTCTAATCGGCGACAAAAGATGTGATTTTGAGCTTCGTTTGGGAAATGGGTGTTTGGTTATTTCTGGGTTTAGGATATTTGTGTGCTTTGGCTGCAAGTTTGCTTTGATTGTCTATAAATCTCAAACGAGAGAGATTTTGAGCTTCTCTTGGGAAATGGGTGTTCGGTAATTTCTGGGTTTAGGATATTTGTGTGCTTTGGCTGCAAGATTACTATGATTTTCAATAAATCTCAAACGAAAGAGAATTTTGAGTTATTTTCCGGTCCTTGTTATGGGTGTTTAATTGTTTCTGAGTTTTTGATATTTATGTGCTATTAGCTGTGAATTTTTTCCTTAACAAGATGTGATTTTGAGCTTGTTAACGGTAACGGGTGATTGATTGTTCCGAGTTTTGGTAATTGTGTGCTGTGGCTATAGGTTTGTTGGTGATATTTAATTGAGATTCTTAGAGAAAGATGGCGTTTTGAGCATTTATTGGGAAATTGGTGTTTGATTATTTCTATGGTTTGGGTGTTTGCGGTACTATGGATGCAGGTTAGCTTGAATTTTTTCATTTGTAATTCTTAAAAGAGATGAGATTTTGAGCTTTCTTAAGTGATTGTTGGATTATTTCTGTCTATTTTATGTTGCTGCTGCTGCAGGTTTGCTGTGGGTTCAGTTGAAAATCCTTAAAAAGATGAGACTTTAAGCTACTTGTTGTTTATAGTTGTTTGATCATTTGATTTTGGGTATTTGTGTGTTGTGGCTGCAAGCTAGCTGTGATTTTAGGTTAAAGATCTATAAAAAGATGAGACTTTAGGTGTTCTTTTCAGTAATGAGTGTTCATATTTTCTGCATTTTGGTTACTTATGTGTTTGTGGCTGCAGGTTAGAGCTGTGATTAAGGGGAGAGTGCAAGGGGTGTTCTACAGGGACTGGACTGTGGAGAATGCTAAGGAGTTGGGATTGAAGGGTTGGGTTCGAAATCGGAGGGATGGATCAGTGGAGGCTTTGTTTTCTGGAAGCCCGGAAAAAGTTCAGGAAATGGAGCAGAGGTGTCGGAGGGGTCCACCAGCTGCTATTGTCACTGGACTAGATGTCTTCCCCTGTGATGATGACCCTGGAACAGGGTTCAATCGCAAACAAACTGCTTGATTATAGGCTAGCCTGTTGGTAAAGACTAAGCTGAACAATTTTCCTTCTTTTTCTCCTGCTCTTGCTACATGTTTAAGTGGTAATAAGTATACCTTGAATGTACATACAAAGTCTTTGAAATGTTTAAGGATTTTATTGTTAAATGTTCTTATTCTCCCCAAACCCCACCAAGTGGGATTATACTGGGTTGTTGTTGTTGTTGTTGTTGTTCTTATTGGTGTTATGCTTTTGTACATTGATTCGTTACTCTGTGCTTGTTCTAATTGCTTTTTGAATTTTAGCATTATGTAACTGTCTCCAATAACTAGAGTAACTGCTGGAGTGAGGTTTGTGGCTTTGGGTGGTGTTCAAGCCTCTTACTTAAGACCATTTCACATGGCGAAGGTTCACGACTGTTTACGCATATTTTCATTCACATGAGGTCGGAGAGATTTGGCCACTATTCTGTAGTGTTTTTTGCTGAATGAATCACATTATCTAAGAAATTAAAATTAAAACTATAAACTTAAGTTACACTTCCTTTTAGCCATTGTCTTGGATCCGTTTCTAATAACGCTTGAACTTGTCATTGGAAATCTCAAATTTTTGGATGTATAAATTTTGTTATCCCCTATTAAATCCCATTTCATCCAAATGATCCGTTGGTGATCTTTTAAACTAAATGCAGTGAAAGTTACTATGTCGAGAACATGGGTGGATGTAGCTTAAATGTTACCGGGTTCATCTAAACCTAGTATTTTCGATGCGGAACAAAAATCTGTGTGTAAAAGTTCACTACTTTGCAACAGATAATGGATATGAACCCATAACTTTAAAACTATAATGGGTTCAATGCTAAGAACCTTAAAGGTGGAACCATAGAACTTAAATCCTAGTTCTGCCCCTGGTTGAGAAGGGAGATTATCTTATAATTTTGCTTTCCTCCAAGTATGGTAACTTATTTCACCTTCTATGTTGAAGCCAAATGCACTTGTTACTCAATTTTCTTTGAAATCTCTTCAGCTATATGTTTATATGTTGAATTCTTAAAGCAACAATTTTTTTCTCAAATATGATCAGTCGCATATCAAGGAGTTGTTGCTTCTGATGTTATTGGCATATATATCCTTGCTTTGGCACATTGGCTTTGGAGTTATACAACTTTTGAGCCTAAGAGTCTAATATTTAGTAGCTTGGTAGTATCTTTTTAAGTTATGGAGCACATGATTTCTTATTTCTTAAGAATATTTGGTTGGCAATTTGCCTCTCTACCTTCTACATACACTCACTCTACCCTTCTCAGACTCCACTCAGTGGGATTATACTGGGTAATGTTGTTGTTGTTGTTGTTGTTGTTTATATGATTGGCGATTTAACTCCAATTTTTTGTATACTTAATGACTGATTGTTGACTCAGCGTCCTAATCTGCTGAGGTTCGTCTATCTTTTGAAGAGGAGGAGAAAAGGTCCTCTTCTGTCCACTTTTCTCTCCTTAGATGGAGAATAAATGAAAAGTTGCCTGAAACATGCAATTTGAGATCTTTATGGAGAAGATGACCATGGTATAGAGGAAGATTCAGAGAGATGTGGCTTGAAATCACGGAAGGAAAATAATTAACTTCTCAGGAATCATTTTGAAATACTCTTATGAATGATTGAATTCTATGGAAACATGATCGTCAGTCAATTTCACAGAAATGTACTATTGAGTTATAAGAGAACATATCCTAATGGTATTAGCTAAAATATCTTTTCTGAAACTAGTGAAGAGAATTAGATAGATGTTCTAGTCATTGCCTATTATAAATTTTCAGCTTCATTGCTAATGTCATCCGACTGAGTGTTTAGAGAACTATTGGACTAATCTGTTCTGTATGCTGCAAGTATGTTCTTCTGATAGCATGTGAAAGTGTCATGCATGTTCTGCTATCCAGTAGGGAGAGAACACTCTTGCCTCTTGTTGTTGCTGTTGCTGTTGTTGTCTGTGCGCTTGTCCCCTGAATTAAGGAGAAGTCATTAGTCTTGTGCCATTGTTTCTTCTCATGTGGTTGTCTCTTTCTGAATCTATATCTTATGACATACAGATTTCAGTCAAATAACCTCAATCTGATTGAATGACTTTGCTTCCTTGTCTAGAATAGGAAATTAGGATTACTACTGTGCATATGTTTCATCAGTGAACTTTGTCACAGATAAAACATTCTGTAAGATTTACTTTTATGTGGTGTCAGTATTCCAACATCGGTTGTGGATGAGGGATTAGAACTCCAGGACTCTTTATATAAGCTAGTTTTTAGGGTCGAATTAGACCCAAGATTCATTTTCTTATCACGTGACAGATGGCAGCTCAGGAAAGTATGCTGCAAAATCCAATAAAGTTATGGACTGATACTTATGATGGGTGCTAATACACATGATTGAAATTGTTGCAATGGTGATGGGCTTGTGTTTAACATTATGGACTTTCAATGCATCCTTTTGTTCAAATACTTGTCAAGTATGATAATTGCAGCTACTTAGACTTTGGGCCTTGAGTTTACATGTCCTTTGAATGAAGTGTGTGACTTTACTCATAATTAAATGTTCAAGCGATTGTACCTAAATGTATCGTCCTAGTGATCAATGAAAGGGGTAAAAACTAAGGGAGACTAAGATTCAAATTGCAATGGTGACACTGGACTTTTTATCTACATCTTAGTGGACAAAGTCGCTGAATACCTATATTGTCGGAGGTATCGGGTATTTAGGTGAAATATCAAGGTGCGCGTAATTTAACTCGGATATTACTCTATCAAGAGAATGACTCTCCACTGTTAATTACAAGTTGGGATGATCCTGTGGGGGAAAAAAAGCAAAAACTAAAAGCAGAAAAACGTAGCTCTTAATAAGACAAATGACACACATAAAAAGTAATGAAATTTGGTGTTATCTTCAATCATGATGATCAAGTGTAAAAAAGTAATAACGTTGTAAACCCAAAACATTAGTCCGACGTACAAAATATCATGCAGCAAGATTCGAGGAAGAACACACTCCAATGAAATATAACGTAAATAGACAACCTATTTTAATATAATTATAGAAATTGTTACTATTTCTTTTCTGGATATTATATATGTACTACTTTCCGTATTAGCTGTCATGTTTTTTTTACTGCCATTTTTCCTTTTTTAACTGCTTGATTTGTTGCACTTGAGCTGAGGGTCATTTGGAAATAGCATCTCTACCTCCATGAGATAGGAATAAGATTTGTATAAGCTCTATCTTTCTCAGACCCCACTTATAAAATTTCACTCAATATGCTATGATTATTAATGAACTAATCAGCATCCTTATGAATTAACCTAACCCAATAACTTTTTCCAACAAGTACAAAATTAGTACACAAGGTTTGGAAAAGTGAACCAAATTAGAAAAAGATGGATTGTATCATATGTTGTACAAGCACATGCAAATGGGGACACAATACATCTTACAAATTGCATCTAATTAACCTTCAACATATCCTATAAATCCCCTTCTCCAAAACTCTACAAGAAAACCAAAACAAATCCTAAAATCCACTATACTCTTATCAACATTTTCAAGCTCAAATAATGGTGAAATCCAAGATCATTGGGAAGTTATTGAAGGCTCAATATCTTCATCAATTGATTCCCAACTCCAAAAACAGCCCAAATACTACTACTACTACTACTGGTCAGTTTTGCGACGAAACGCCACGTGGAAACACATTATTGGTGCCAAATGATGTGAAAGAAGGACACTTTGCTGTTTTCTCAGTGAATCCTGAAGAGGAACCACAGAGGTTTGTGGTGGAATTGCAATGGCTAACACATCCATCTTTCTTGAAATTATTGAAAAAAGCTGAAGATGAATATGGTTTTAGACAACAAGGTGTTCTTGAATTCCCTTGTCTTGCTGAGGAATTGCATAAGGTACTTGCTACGGGGTGTTCGAACAAAGTCTCACGTAATTGATATAAGAAAATATTAAGACGATGTAAGGCCATAAGGATTTTGTTTGTGGAAAATAATTCTTCCATATCTATCCTTTTCTTGGAGAAATTCTTGTTAAGCTAGTGTTTTTCCAGCTGACTCGCACACGACCGTCTTTTTTTCAATTGAAGAGTTAGACTTCCTGAAAAAATAAGCGTCTCGTAAGTTTCCGGAAGAAAGACTTCTATAAATAGAAGATCTTTTCTTCTCACCACAACATAATAACATCAACAATATAGTCGTCTAAGAGTTCTGTTTAGGGAGAGATTATTCTCTCAATAATTTTTTATTTTAGTTTCAAACTATATTAAATTATTATGCCTTTTTCAATATAGTTTCTTTGTCGTTTGATTAATATATCGCCGCAAAGCTTGCAATTGTTAGCTTTTGCATGACACTCAAGGTTATTTTTTGCATGACACTCAAGGTTATTTCGATCCCAGCAGTTACTACATACAAAGACATCAAAGTGATGCAACAATACTACTTCCGTTTCATTTTATGTGTTTTAGTTTGACCCATTACGAAGTTCAAGAAAATAAATGAAATATTTTTGGATTCTATGGTCTTAAATTAAAGAAGTGTGTGATGTATCAAAATGCCCATCGAATTGGGTCATATAAACATATTGCGTGAGATGTTGAAATTAAAATATTTTACTAAATATAGAAAGTGATGTGTGTGTATATATATATATATTAATTTTAAAAAGACTAGAAAATAAAATAAAAAACATATTAAAATAAAAAGAGTGTACTATTTTTCATGAGTAGGTCTAAATTAATTTACAAATGTTATTTGTGTTTTGTTCAATTAGACTTAATAATTTTATCAAGCTTTATTAATTATAATAAAGAATATGATATCATAATGTTAGGTTCATTTAATTAATCGATTATTACAGATTAATTTATTGTTTAAATTTTTTCATAGAAGTAGGTTTAGTGTACACATTTATTTTTGTGTTTCTGTCATTTCAGCGTTATAATGTAAATCAACATACACTATCAGCACACAGAAGTTACATTCTATTAATTATGAAATTTCAAAATTCCTAATAAAAAAAGGGAGAAGAAATCGTCAATAATACAATTTGTGGAGTTGGAATTTCATTTTCATCTAACCAATGTTCTGTTCTTATTTATGTTTTTTTACTTGTTTCGAATATAAAGAGATAAACATATGATTTCTTCACCATTAAATAATTATATTAAGTTCGAACTCTAAAGATGAACCTAATAATGAGTAAAATAATTTTCCCTCAAATAAATAAATTAAATCAAAGTGATTTCTCCTCAAAATAAATTTTATATGCGGCACAAATTTAAATAAATTGAAATAAGTTAATGATTGCATATGAAATATTAGTAAGAAGAAAAAGCAAAAAGGACCTCCATTCAATGGAAAGGAAAGTGGGAGAAAGGGAAATATCAAGTAAGTAGCATCAATATCAACACAACATGCAATACATTAAAGAAGAAAATACCTATTTCCGTCTCAATTTATTTGTCTTACTTTAAAAAATATTCTTTTTGTTGCAGTATTTTAATTTCAACTTTTCACGTATAACATATTTAAGACTATGAAATTAAAAAATATTAGTTACTACCATAAGTTCCACAAGGGTTAAAGTCATGAACAGAAAACAACCTCTTACGGAAATGTAAGGTAAGACTGCGCACAATAGACCATTTTGGTCCGGTCCTTCCCTGGATCCCGCGCATAGCGGGAGCTTTAATGCATCGAGCTATCTTTTTTTACTTTTTTAAATTATGTGTCAACTCAAAATCAGATAAACAAATTGAGACAGAAGGAGTGGCAAATTAATTAGAAGAAGAGAAGGTCCCTTCCTCATATCTTTGTCGTCTTCACTATATGAGGGGAAACATTATCATGTGAGACATATTCAAGATCTTTGAAGAAATTCAATGTTCTTGACAATTGGGGGGGGCAATATATTGGATTAATTTCTGTGTTCTTCCAAGTTAGTGTAACAAAATTAAAATGGGACCAATATGACATATAGTTCTACGTACGAGGGTCAAAATAACTAATTTTTAGTATAAAGTCCAGAGAAATGTGTGGGTTGGGGTAGGGGTAGGGTGGGGGGCCTTTGAGGGAAAAAAGAGTGGAAAATAACTTAATCATAGAGCAAAAATAATTAATTGTGTACATTAATGCAATGGAAGAATTGTTGAACTTGTAGTAAGGAGAATCGCCCCAAATCGAACTTTGAACCTCTTGAAAACAAAGTATTATTCACCAACTAAATGCCCTAATTGCATGTGTCAAACCCTTTTTTTTTTTGTGTTGTGGGAATTCGTCAGGAGAAGAGTGACTGAAATTCCGCTTTATTTGTCTTTTTTATACAAGGTAGAAGCCGGTTGAGGAGCACAAACACCTCTCCCCTTTTCCCACGTTCAGTTTTTAGAGGAAGTTTAGGGATGTGGTAACTCCTGTATACCGTTATTACTTATCTCTCCTAACTGGATTGGGTCAACCCACATGGAGCGACCCGTGACCCATAATCCAACACAAACAAAGAAAACAACAGAATATACTTATTGACCAACACTTTCTCCCAAGGATTGTGTCCATCTAAAGGAAAAGATACCAATGTGGAAAGATTGATGACATGGATTGCCTTTTTGGCCTTTATTTAAAAAGGCTCTCATATAGAGCGGCTGGCTACATAAAAGTATAGCCAAATCAAGATGAGATGGGACGGTCGTTCAGAGGCTACAGCGAGACTACCATACGAAAGCCTGGCCCCGCTAGCGAACATAGAAAGAAATTCTCAGATAGCAGTAGTCTCTATATGAATCTCTTCCCGACCGGCATATAAGTAAGAAAACACTCTGAAGTTTATGACAT
This sequence comes from Datura wrightii, assembly GCA_035772735.1. Taxonomy (NCBI): domain Eukaryota; kingdom Viridiplantae; phylum Streptophyta; class Magnoliopsida; order Solanales; family Solanaceae; genus Datura; species Datura wrightii. Next base: position 197,970,676 of record JASDFA010000018.1, on the reverse strand, counting down.
GGATTGTCCAACCTGCTTTTGTAATCACCTCAAGTTCAAGTAGAAAGACCAGCACTTCCATTAATTAGAGAAAACTAAGTGAAGGGAAGCAACCATGCAAAGCAACACTTGACAATATCATCAAACATTTCCGACGTTAAAAAAAATATGTTTGAAATTCATAGTATCAACGGAATTTTCAAACTACTATAGTTTTCCCGTCTCGAGATATCGAAAAAGAGACACCAGCATGCTGAAACATTGGAGAAACCTATGGAAAGTAAACAGGCCAATTGAAGTAGTACGAGTCTCGCGTCTCTCTATCCATGTACTGGTTCCACTGCAACGGATAAAACTCAAATGAGAAACAAAAAACATTGAACAAAAATCCTCCTTTCTGTAAAACTCCATAGCGCATACAAGAGAACATCATTACATAAGAAACTTCGTTGGAACGGGCATTATTAGATAAGAAACTTAAAGAAGAAGCCTGAGTACCTTAAATTCGTAGTCCTGATTTTTCTTGAGAGCTTTCTTCCAGTGATATTGCTCAAAAAGCATGGCTTTGTCATGCCAGCTGCACACACCAACATTTTCAACAAGTCAGGCACGCAGCAAAAGGGAAGTTTTTTACAAATCTCAGTAAAGCAGTAATATGGTTGTCGACTGTCGTTGAGCCACCCGCTTGACACTGTCGGTTGCCAACCTGGCAAAATGCAATCACTTGCTCTGGCACAAACTTGAGAGCACTAACAATTAGCCATAGTGAAGTGCACCTAGGTCAAACTAAACTTTTGAAGTCGATTGTGGCTAGACAACTCAGAAGCATACATCTAATGAGATTGAAAGAAGGAAAAACTGAGGCCCCACCACCAATTATGAACATTATAAAAGCACCATCATACCGAAAGGTTCCAACGATGTTGTTTAAGCGAAATGATCAAGCAGCAGTTAAGAATGCATGGATTATGCTTTAGTCTTTTTGCTTCCATCAATTACTCACTCTTGCGTTGTATTTTAGATCTACTGATTTAGATAGTAAAGCCTTTACGATTGTTAGTATAGAGTGATTAAGAGATAAGATAACAATGACCCAGGAATTTTCTTCAAATACGGCCAATAAAATGAAAATCTCTCAGGGTGTGTCGGGATGAAGGAAAATGCTTTCTTGAAAAAAGCTTTCTAGGAAAATAAGTGGATTTCTTACTTATTTTCTTGTGTTCGTTAGGTAAGCAAAAAATATTATCCTAAAAGCATTTTGTATATAATTTAGACAAATACTAGGGGAGATGGGGGTGGGGAGGCAGGGGGGTGGGATGGCGAGGATGAGGGTTAAGAGGGGTGGGAGTGAACATGAGTTGTGTTGGAGAGTGGGAAGGATACAATTAATGTGGAATGTCACTGGTGCAATTTGTTTTCTCTACTTTCATTAGGGAAGTCATTTTCCTTATTGTCAAGAAGCTTGTTTTCCTAGAGAAAATGTTTTCCAAAATATTTGACCAATCAAACATGAAAAAATTGGAAAATATTTTCGAGATTCCTTCATACCGAACACACCCTCAATGTGAACTTGGAACAGAGAAAGGAGCCTCATGCTTATCCCAAAAAGAGGGGAAAGAAAGGAGAGAAGGGAGCCTCATATTACCTTTACTACCCCTTCACTTCACTCAGGCATCCAGCAAACCACCCTCTTTGCACCGCAAAGAAAAAAAAAACTCTGCCATCTTTTGTTTCTCCAATGCTATTACTAAGCAATACATGAAAGATAGAACAGATAATCTCCAACAAGCTATATTAACTAAAGCACTCTATGGCCATCATGTATTGAGGTTTTGAGGTTTTGCTCTAGTGAATATGGAACTGTTCTACAAAGATGTTTCTCATGGCTCTAATATGGTTGTCTTGGACAAAGTACTTGAGAAGTTTCCAGGATTTAAACCTCTGACTAGACCAAGTTTGGGTGAGAGTGATCTTCCTTTCTTCAATGTGGTGCAAACCGAGGTTCCATTTCCCATGTTTGAGGAAATCGCCAAATATCCTCAAAATCTGTAGTTTTCACTTGTTTAAGGTAAATGCCTGATCCTTTTTTTGTAATAGGCAAATGCTTCGTTCTTAATGAGACAGAAAAAATACTGAAAAGGATTAGGAGTTCAACTTAGCTGGAAGGGGCGGGAACTTGAAGGAGAATGGAACACAAAAAAGAGAGATGTGTTACAGTGTTAGCGTTATTTTCTAAGATTAAAAAAATGAAAACAGAACATAGAGAAGACCTACTAGCATTAATCAAGCCTTGCTTCTCCCTAAAACTTCTGCAACCCAATGATCCTAGTGATAATTTTAAACTCTCAACATACTAGTGACACTTATTTCAGCAAATACTATATTGCACTAACTCATGGGAGAATCACAGTGTGCCTCACCGTCACTCAACAAAATAGTGACACTTATTTCAGAAACATTATGCTACTTCTTTGAGTAGGCATTACTGTGTGCATGAACCTTCCATTGACTGTCTGCAAACTATTTCTTAGTATTGTATCCACTAAAGAGGTGTAGAAACCTAAATACACAACCTATACTCACAGATATTTCCATTTTGGAACATGTCAAATGGAAATATAGACAATGTTCTGGACATCTCAACGTGGATGGAAAAAGGGAGCAAATAAAACAACCCTTCCATAACGTTTTCTATAATTAGACGTTTTCTAAACACCCCACTTATCCCCAGATGAACGTACAAGATTCTAACGAAAACACAAAGGCTCCTAAACAAGCATACCTACTTCAAGTGTACAAACACTTGGCCTTAGCCAGAAGACTGAGAAAGGTAGTCCCTCCATTTCATTTTTATAACACTCTTTCATTTTTAATCTGTTCCAAAGATTGACCCCTTCCTATATTTGAAATTCTCTTAACTCTACATTTTCATTTTACCATACTGATTCTCTGTTAAAGATATAACATGACATTTTTAAGACCACAATTTTTGTGGACATTTTTGGTATATTATACATATTTATATTATGTATTAGAAGTTTTTCTAAGAAATTCTGAATCCAGTCAACTACAAGGTACTTGCTACCTCCTACCAACACAGGGGACTAGGTAACTCTATCGACCAACACTTGAACATATGGGAAGAAACCACCTAGTGTTTTTGCCTCTGTTGCGCTGGAGTTGAACCTGAGACCTCGTGGTTCTCAACCCATTTCATTGACTACTAGATCATACCCTTGGGTGCACAACAGAGGAAATTGACCACTAGGTCACACCCTTGGGTGCACAATTGAGGGAATATATAAGTATAACAACTACTAAACCCTATTAACTAATTCGTGTCACTTATACGGATCATTTGCTTTCATTGCATTTTGTTTTTTATAAAAATATGCATTGATTCTGAAAGATTGTAGGTCTTGACAATTTCCCTCTATGTTATTCTTTGTTCAGCTCATGTACTTTTAGTCTCTTCAACTATCATAATGTCTCATGTGTAGACCAATGCATTTGGAGGGTTGTATATAATATGATCAAAGCATCTCAAGTGACATCCAATTTCATCCTCTATGTATGCTACTTGTATCCTCTGACAAATATGAGCATCTTTAATTTTATCTGATCTTATATGATTGCACGTCCATCTTAATATATGTAATTTTACAACACTCGTTTTAAGGAAATGTTGGATCTTAGAGACCCAACATTCACACCCATATACATTGTTGGTCTTGCAATGGTTCTATAAAACTTGCATTGGATATTATTATGTATCTTCTTAAAGGCTAAAGCATAACACTCTCATAGCATTTCTCCATATTGTCATTCTTTTTTAATTATATATGTTGAATTTTCATTTATTATGTTGTCCTATTGAATTACTAACCTAGAAATTTAAAACGTCTATTTAAACACCTCAAACACGTCTAATCTCATTCGGAAGCAGCCTCTCTACCTCGTGGAGGTAGGGTGTAGGTCTACACTCTATCATCCCAAACCCCGTTTTTGGGACTACACTGGGTCTGTTGTTATTGTTAATCACGCCTAATCTCACTTCACCTTCATTCTTCTTGTTATTATGTGTAAATTTGTAGTGAATATATTGGGTGTTACTTTTACTTATCCTAAAACAATTTTTTTCTAGAATGTCTTCATTTTCAACTTTTTTTTTGAAATTGGAAAAAAAATATGGGCTCAACGCAGATCCTTGGAGCAACCCGCGATTGTGGAGAACTCTACTTAATCTCCTTCTACTATTCTCACACTTGAAACAATTCTCATACATATATTTTAAGATATTTATATATTTTTTAAAATTATATTTATATATTATATGAATATATCTCTATTCAACCACTCTATGATTTTTTTTTGGCACTATATTAAGAGGTCAATGAATATAAGCCTTTGTAGAAGATTTACTATGCATAAATTCAAACCAGTTCTTTATTAGCCGTATAATGTCCCCAAGTGTATGCTCCGTCACTCTATCCCTAAGTCTCATCATATGACCCTTAAAATTTAATACCAAAATAGGTAGTACAACTTTGAATATCTTCTTTTTTGATTTGTCAAGAAGTAAAGTGCACATCACAACTCGAACTCACATTAACATTGAATACATTCTTTGTTCATATGTATCGAAAACAATGGACTCTTTCTCCGGTTATTTACCATTTTTCTACTCCTCAATATATCCTTGAATACTTGGTTAGCCATACTACTTCAAAATCTCCGTGGCACTTCCAATCTTTAGCCTAACCATCTCAACAAACTTTTCTAGCTCCAAATTTTCATGCATCTTAGTGGAGCTAATTTCACAAGTGAAGCTACAGATTTTTCTATCACAAATGTACATGTTACGTCATCCTCATTTTTTGTGCTGAGCAATTGATCAAAATAGCATTTACATCTCTGTTTGACAATCTCTAGACCCCAGTTGGTCCTACATGTGGGAAATAATTACAATAGCTAAATGATGATGGACAATGTCAGCCAACCACATAATCAACTTCTTACAATCTCCTTTCATACACTTAACTTAGGTCAAATATTACTCTTTTTTCCCTCAATTGTGCTAACTTATACATTTCCTTCTTCCTTTCCCCACCTTCCTAACTTTTGGTACAAGCCGTCTAAGGCTTTACATCGGGCTTTGCTAGCACCTTCTTAGGTCAATTATTCTCTTCAAAGGCTTCAACTGTTAGTAACTCTATATATACCACTCTCTCTTTCTTTAATAGCTCTGCTCACCACCAACACCATAAGTCCATACTACTGCTAAAAAATTGTAAGCAGACTATATAAACAAGAATTGAGCTGAATAAACTATTTACCACACTCTCTCTTTCTCTTGCTTTAATAGCTCTTTACCACCAACACCACAAGTTGATACCACTCCGCAAAACTATAAGCACACTATATAGAACAAGAATTGAGCCGAATAAAGATAACCCCTTTACCACACTCTCTCTCTTTCTCTTACTTTAATAGCTCTTTGCACCACAAGTCCATACCAATCCTCAAAACTATAAGCACACTATAGAGAACAAGAATTGAGCCGAATAAAGATAACCCCTTTACCCCACACTCTCTCTTTCTCTTGCTTTAAAGCTCCTTGCACCACCAACACCACAGGTTGATACCACTCCTCAAAACTATAAGTACACTATATAGAACAAGAACTGAACCAATAAAGATAACCCCTTTACCACACTCTCTCTCTCTTTCTCTTGCTTTAATAGCTCTTTGCACCACAAGTCGATATCACTCCTCAAAACTATAAGCACACTATCCCAATAAAGATAACCCCTTTATCACACTCTCTGTCTCTTTCTCTTGCTTTAATAGCTCTTTGCACCACAAGTCCATACCACTCCTAAAAACTATAAGCACACTATATAGAACAAGAATAGAGCCGAATCAATATAACCCTTTTACCACTCTTTCTCTTTTGCACCACAAACACCATAAGCCCATACTACTCCTAGAAAATTGTAAGCAAGACTGTATAGAACAAGAATTGAACCGAATAAAGATTAAACCTTTATCAAATTAACAACAAACATGAAAAACAATACATTGGGAAAATGAATTGAAAGTGAGTTTTGCAGGTTTACTTGTATTGATTGGAGAGAGTCCACATGTAGGGATTAATCCATGTGAGAGCGGAGAAAGCAGCAGACCCAATCCATATGTTCACGAATCGATCCGGGTCGGCGTGTGGCACTCCCGGGTCGCCCCTGTATGCGTTTCCAAAGTACTTCTCCATATTTTTTCTTCTTCCTCCCTCTCAAACGCTGTGAGTTCTCTTGGGCTTATCCAATATCTTGTGCTCCAAAGGAAGATTTATATATTTGCTCTTTAACTTTTGGAGTTCCAACACTTTCCCCCTTGAACTTCTCAAACTTTCCAAAAAATAAAGTTGGTTTCCCACTTGATGTCTCCTATGTCCTGCTATATTGCGGCTGGATTAAATTTGAGTTTACGTAGAAATCACGTCCTTCGTTACGAGCTTTTACACATACTTCTAGAGCTACTTGATTAGCTACAGACACCTGATGCATTACCTAAGGATGTCCTAAAGTTCCTCCACCGAACTGTAGTACGGAATCATCTTCTTTTTCTTTTTTTCATTCTACTTACTGTCATGAGAATTTACCTTCGCGATTCACGTGGCATCATCAAATGATATAAGTCTTGAATTAATAAAATATTCTTTAATAAAGGTATTTTCATATTCGTGCTTGAATCTAAAATATTAAGAATGAAAAGATGATTGAGATTTTACCGTAACTTTTGGCAGTGACTTTTCAAAAATATTATAGTTTGCTACTCCCTATGTCCTAATTTATGTGTCGGTCTCTGTTTTCTAGATTCAAATTATGTAAATTTTGAAAAATATTTTAAATTGTATTTTTTTCATTATATTGACATGAGAGTATTATATTGACAAAGATGAATTGCAACGTATGGTATTTTTCATATAGTTTTTAAATATTTAAATTTAAATTTTAAAATATTAAATTGATCTAATCCAATTTAACATTAGAAATTAGTCAAACTAACTCTCGTGCGAAAAATGTCAAATAAATTGAGATGAAAAAAATACTAATATTCGATTTATCATTATTATTAAAAAAGAATATATAAAAAGAACTTAATTGATAATAAAGAATTTTAAAAATATGTAAGTTACAACTCGAACAACTTAAATTATGTACAAAGTTCACACATTTATTTATGTAAAAACTTTCCTCTTAATTTTATAGTTTGCAATCTCTATTCTACTTGATGATGTTTACAAGTAATTTTTTTAAACATGGCAAAATAAATCATTCAAGTATGATGAAGAAGTAAATTAATGAAGCTTTTACTAAATATAGACATTTCTTTATCTCTGTAACAACAGTAACAATATATTCATTATAATCTCACGAATGAGTTCGAGGAAGCTGACGTATACACAACCTTATTCTTATCGTGTAAAGGTAGAGAGATTGTTTCTGATAGACCATTGGCTTAAGCAAAGCATAACAAAATTTAATATGAAAAGGAAATACAGTAAAAAAAAATCATTCTAAAAATATAAGAGAACAGAATAATAGAAACAACAAATAATACGGTAACTGAAACAAAAAAAAATAAAAGATAATAATAAAATAAAAGAATAGATAGTAGAAGAGCAATCATAACAATACTAATAAGGAAGACTAAACAATATTCGACTACCTACTAACCTTCTACCTTGGTATCCTGTCATCCGTAAACTGCAGGTGGGTCACGTCGTGTCTAATCACTCCTTTAAATGTACTTTCAATAATGTTTTTTAAAAAAAATTAAAATTATATCGCGGTATTTATCATATTCAATGAAGCCAACCTAAATAAATTTATCTTAAATAATATAATTAAAATAGAAGCTTTTGTGTAGGGGAATAAAGTTTTGTATGAGCTTTTGAAAATGCAAAGATTTGTTAAAGGAGTGAAATAAAAATAGTATAGGGGTCAATTATGAGTTTTGTAAACTATATGGACTCATCCGCTATTATTAGAATGTCAATTTTTTCTATAAAAAAAGGTCCCGCTCCTCCATTCGATCCTCCACTCTCTCGATCTAAAAATCCCTTTCTTGGTGTACCGTTAGGGTTTATCAAAAAATTCTTCATAAACCCTTTTCTGCTCTCACAATTTTGAAGCAATTTCAGTTTACTAATCAAGCACTCGGTACCGAAGTTCAATTACTCTCTAAATCAGCTGTAAGTATTCACTTTCATACATATCTGCTTGTATATTGGGGCATTTGGTGTTGTACTTTTACTCGTTAATGCAGGCGAATGCTTAAGTTTTTAGCAATTACCACGTGGGTTACAGGAATTTTGAGCTGTGTATTTGGTTTTCTTGAAGAATTCGTTGAATTTTTGGTCTGGGGTTCTCATTTACGTCACCAACTTGTGATTTTTTTTCTTCTTTTTGGGAAAAGTCAGGAGTTTAACAATTTATGTCTACTTGTACTTTGGGAAATTGGGGTTGTTCTTTTACTCCTTAATGCATCCTAAATGCATAGGGTCTGCATTAATTGCAACGAGGGTGTAGGGATCTTGAACTGCATATTTGAGTTGTGGAATTTCTTATAATGTTGCCAAGTTGTGAACATTTCCTGTCAAAGACATGAGTTTGAGCTGAGTGGTGAGGTTTTTGAGTAAAAGAAGCCCCAATCTTTTAGGAAATTGAATATGACCATTGGAGGTAATGCCGAGGATAAAAGGGAGAAAGAGAGTACTGTTGATAATACCAGGGAAGAAAGAGCTGGTTCTGATGATTTTGGGCGAGCAATATCCAGGACTGCGGTGGCACAAATATGTGAAAGTATTGGGTTTGAGATATTCAATGAATCTGCTCTTGAATCGCTTGCAGACATTGCTATTAAGTATATATTTGACCTAGGCAAGACTGCTAGTAGTAGTGCTAATTTAGCTGGAAGAACACAGTGCAACGTGTTTGATGTTATTCATGGATTAGAGGATATGTGTGCCTCCACTGGTTTTTTGCGAGCATCGGAGGTGAACCGTTGTGGGTTAAATTCTGGTATTATTAGCGAGATGGTTGAGTATGTGGAATCTGCTGAAGAGATTCCATTTTCTCAATCTCTTCCACGTTTTCCTGTGGTAAAACATCCCACGATGATACCCAGTTTTTCACAAATTGGTGAAACACCGGCATTTACACACGTACCTCCATGGTTGCCTGCATTTCCTGATCCGCATACTTATGTACGGACTCCCACGTGGAATGAGAGGGCATCGGATCCTCGAGCTGATAAAATTGAATTAGCAAGACAGAGAAGGAAGGCAGAAAGATCTTTATTAAACTTACAGCAGCGATTGGTGTGCAATGGTTCAGCAGTGGCATCAACTTCTAGGCAGCCAGATGATGTTGGTATCACTTCAAGTGTTAGTAAAAGTGAAAATCCATTTCTTGCAAAACCTTTTCAAGCTGGTGAGAAAGATGTTGACCCAGTGGCTCTTCCAGCTAAACTTTCTAGTGAGGTAGACAATAAAAATCACATTTCCGTGCTGGAGACGTTCTCCCCTGCAATTGAGGCGATGAAGGATGGGCTTTCTGAAACAGTAGATGGCGAGGAGAAAAAACTTCCGGACAAGAGGCCTGCTGTCTGTTTAGAGTTTAGACCTGGAAAGAAGGCCTTGGGTGATTCTTTGGATCTGAGGCTTTGGAAAAAGGGTTCTGGGAGAAACGCTTCCTTCTTCAGGCGGGATGAAGAAAGAGACGACAAGAAGAGGAGAGCTGAGTTAATACTGAGGCAATCTAGGGAAAATCAGCAGGAGTTAACCCAGTTGTAAATTAGTTGGTTAGCTTGATGGGGTACTTCCGTTCCCTGTTCAAAACAGCAGAATTGATTAGGTTTAGGTAAAAGTCAGTCATACTGTAATTCTTCTGTGGATGTCACAGAGTCTATTTGGATGTCGGGATGTAGTAGCGCAGAGCATTTTTTTGAGGTTAGTCATTGTTCATTCTCCAATGAGAATCTTTTTCTTTTGCAAATGAAGTTTCTCCTTTTGTATACTCGACCTGCCTGCTCCCTCCCTAGAAGAATGAAAGAAAAAAACACATACACACTCTCAAACAAAAAGATCAAACAAATGAATAGGAGGAAACAGAGTAGGAACACAAGTTTTAGAATACCGGTGATGTTGATCATGCCATCTATTTGTTTTCAGTGGCTATGAAATTTTCATTACACTAGGTATGTTGTTATTGTAGTCTTTAATGCAGAAGTTTGAAAGTGGGGTTGATTGGATGAAGCTTGGCAATTGATGAGAAATGTCAATTATATTTGTTATTGTTTTCTCTTAACTTGGTTAAAGGACTAAATTTAGCCCCTTTTACATTCTTTTTCTTCATTTGTTGTTGTTGTTATTATTGCGAGTGGGGTAACTTAGGGACTAACAGTAGACTCAAGCTATATGAGTATCTTACATGGCCATGTCTGTAATATAAATAGGAAACGAGCCACAGCCAATTTTAACTATTATATCCATCTCATCTAAGAAATAAATACAAGCTGTTATTCAAGTTCTTGCAATGTCCTTGTCTACAATATGGCTTGTACATAGCCAAGGAGCCAAATTTGAAGAAGGTCTTTTTCGCTTAGGACACATTAGCTTCCCTGATGTCAGACGGATCATTTCAAATCTGTCTTTTTTCGTAATGGGATTTCAAATCTGTTCTCTGTGATTCAATTATTTTGCAACTTATGTGCAAAGCTAAAATTTGACTCATTTGCTTTTCAAATCTTGGCAGCAACAATCATATAACTGTAATTACCACCCTTATGTTTTCAGCTGATATTCCTTCACATTCTTAGTAGAAAATGTGAGTGCAATTGGCAATGCTGCTTGTTGTCAGTACCATTTTTTCTCCTTGTGCGCATTGTGATGGCAGTTCTCGCTGATTCAGTGATATTTAGTTCCTTCTTTGATGACTTGCCACCACTTACCACTGATCTAACATCAGCCATTTGATTGACATCATCATGATAAGTAACAATCTGCTAGGTGCTTACATTGATTGGATTGGAATAAGCTTGACTAAATAATTGAAAAATGTTTGATGATTTGATTGTTTAAACAGAGGCAGGAAGTTTTGGGAATCTGTTATATATTGATTAAAATGAAATCCAAATCAAAGTACAATGATCTGTGGTGGAAATTGTTTCATTAGTTGGTGAAGGAAAGGCGGTACTGTAGTTTGTTTGAATTCTGTGAGAAGGATGTTTTTTACGAATGTATGGTCGCTGCTATTTAGTACTCGTGAGAGACAACATGTGGTTTCTCTTATACATCTTGTTGTCAACTTGTTACCAATTTCTTGCTGCTTTATTGTCCAGACTAGCAGTTTTTGGAGTTCTCTTAAAACCTTGTGGGTGTTGTAAACTGTTTCATTCATAGGTAAAGTATGCTCAAGGTTGTTTTTCTTTATTGTTTCATAAGTCAAAAAGCTAAACAGTTATTGCTCCAAGTAGGAGAGAGGGGTACCCTTTGTTACTTATTTGCTGTTCCAATTAAGCAATTCTCTTTTTGTATAGTGTCTTGTGGGCTACATTCATCATATGTTAAGATCTCCCGTGTTCTCTCAGTTACTTCTGCTGTAGTTTAGGTGTGCAATTTCAAATGGGGCCAATTTGGAGGTTTCTTTTTTATTTTTATTTTTATGTATTATTCCCTTTAATAGAGTTTTTTACTTTTATCCATGTGATCTAGGCAAAAAATTGAGGGATTATGCACTGTACTCCTCGGACTCCACTTATGGAATTACACTGGGTATGCAATTGTAGTGTTAACCTATGATCAGAGCATCTCAGTAGACACCGGAGAGAAATTCCTAGTAACTTTGTCACCCTGAAATTATTTGACAAACTCCAAAACATGACTCAGAATAATACTTTCTATTACTTTGAGAAAAGAATAGTTAATTTGACTGATGAGTTTCCTGGGAAAACAGACCTTTGATTCTGTTACAGTGGCATAATGACTTCCACGAGATAAACTGAAAGTTGAATGACCATATACAATTTCACCATAGACCATGCTGGCCAAACACAGAATTCAGTTTACATGGATTGTTTTTGTGTAACAAAGTAAGGGAGAAATAAATTATTGCCATTCACTCAACCAAAACTAGGCACAAAATTGAAATTATGAATAATGGATGAACATATCTCCCCAAGACTCCACTTGTGAGATTACACTGGCATGTTGTCGTTGTTGAATGTCATACATATCCTGCATTAGAGATGTCTAAACAGAAATTTCACAGCTACACTCCTAAGTATTCGTTTTCAAAGACTCAAAATCATGTTTGCATAGATAGAGAATAAATGTTAATAGACACTGAGATATGTTCTGAAGATCAGATTCTTAACATACAAAACTAAAATTTCAGCAAGCAAAAATGAAAATGTCCAAACTGAGAATATCTTTTTCCATCTGCTCTCTAACAATTTAACATTCCACAGATCAACTATGCTGCTCAAGTAATCGAATCAGTGTAATAGGAAAACTATCTAAAACAATCCTCTCCAAGAATAGTAGCAAACGAAGGGGCTGGGCTGGAGGGGTGGCAGTTTGTTGAGTTCATGAATGCTGAATTAGTCCCACCACATCACTTCAATTTCAACTCGGTTTCCAGAGGAAACATTTTTCCGCGGTGATTAAAGATCATAAAATCCAGATTGGCAGGCAAAGCAACCACCCTGCATTGTAGAGATACATAAGATATCGAAAAAGAACATTGCAGATAGAATAACTGCAAATGAGCTGACTTCTGCCACCAATTGTCACTTAGCTATACATGAAGTTAAAACATCAGAACAACAAAATGTGCTTGTCACACGAATTTTTCTTTAAATGAGCTTTAGCAACAACAAATACAACAGCTACTGCAGTAAAATAATACTATAGATGCCCTACAACCACAAAGACGTTGAACAAATGATATGCTCATCGCCCAGAACCAATCCAACGATTCCAATTTTCAAATACCACGGTAACCAGACATTCCTCTGCCCCTCTGTACTTCACTTCCAGTTACTGCAGAGAGCAAAACTATCTCCAAATCATGTAATGGTTTATCCCCATTATAGGATCGTAGGAGGTAGGAAATAGGTATAGTGTATTAGTGTCAAATATAAGCCATAACAGAACTCTTTCTCACAATTTTTCATTGTTTCTTTGGCGGCTAATCAAATCCTACTTTAGCAAAGTAGTGAAACAAACCCATTATCTCCATTTCCCAAAATGTAACCAATTCAGTCGTTTTGTCCACTGCTTGCTTCTGCATTAAGGGATTGCTAAGCAATGAAATACTTGGACGTTATCATCACAAGTTACCAAGTTAATATCGAACTATATTTTCCAACTATAAACTATGCCCTATGATCTCTCTCTGCATCAAGTTTTTCTTCTTTACATGCTTACCCAAAATCACTAAGAAGAAACCTACGCAAATTCTAGTCTTTTGTTAACTCACTAGCCATGAATTTAGTTATCATGACTCTAAGAAAAACAACCATCTGGTCATCTCCACTGTGTTACGGAGTATAAGCAATGGTTTACACACCGTGCACAGGTGTGGATAAAGAAGTTAGATCAAGAAGGACATGTATCGTTCACTGAAAAGTCAAAACATTAGTGAATACCTTAAAAAGAAGGAACATAGATACCGTATGTCTGGTATCCACAAGAGACTAAGTGGACAGGGAGAAAAAGGTTGAGGGGTCAACAACACAAGTCAGAACTTGTGGTATTCCATTGTAGATATAAGTAGGAATGGAAAACACACATCATAAAACTATGACTTAAAAAGTTTATAGATAAAGAGTGAAGTATTGATAGGATTATCAAATCAAAACCGGTGTGGTAAAGTAAAGAATCAACATCACTATTCGGTAGCGTCTGTATTCAAAAATGGAAGCAAATTTTCTATACTTTGAAATCTTGATTAAAAGGGGACAAATACTAAATTTTGGAAAGATATAGGTATGTCCAAGCATAAAAAATGACCAACATATCTTTATTAGGGAAAATCTGATAGATAGAGATCATGGTGTCGACCGAGTACATGGAAATATGGTTGTGGTAACAAAGAGTTTACCTGGTATCTGTATCGGTGAGAGGCAAGAACTCGGTGGAATAGTTGGGATGCGTGTACGGACACAATAGAAATGAAAATGACAATGCTATTTTATAGGTTTCCCTAACTTATGTTTAGTTTTGGTTAACACTTACTCTAAAAAGAGGGAACTGCACTTGATAACATTGAAAAGTATGTACAGTCAAATAGATTTCATTCTACCAAAAGAAAATGACCAGGCCACAAATAGGAATAGGTTACAGGGAGAAGCGGTAACCATCCAAAACAGACTGGTGGCTCTAGATGTGAAGCGGCAAACAGGACAAGAAAGAAGAAGAGCTGCAAGCACAAGGATTCTGTGGGTATGTGAAGCGGCAAACAGGACAAGAAAGAAGAAGAGCTGCAAGCACAAGGATTCTGTGGTGGATACTAAATAGTCAAACCAAAGTACATTTAAAGACAAGTGCTTAAAGAGGGAGCGTCGGAATCAGAAGCTAACACAGTTATCCAGTGGAAGAAAATGAGAAGTTGCATTAAAATGTAGCATCTAGCTATATCTGAAAGTCTAAGACCTTAACCTCAGTAACTCTGACGCTGGAAGTTATCAACCTCAGAAGATGGAAAACCCTCTGAAGAACATAAGAGAGTAAAGAGAGAAGATAAGAAGGTGACTGGCAAAGCCCGTGATAAATCCTTACATGGCTTGTACTGAAATCCATAAACACTAAAAAGAGAGAAAGAAATGTATAAGCTAGCACGGCTAAGAGGGATGAGGAGTAAAGACGATTCTAAATAAGTCAACAGGAGGTAGAAAAAAATTTCCGGTCGTGAGATCAAAGAAAGACGGAGAAATCACAAGGATAACTTTTAAAGATTCACATCCATGACAAAAAGAAACATTAGCTCACTCTAAGCATTGTGTCCATCCACGAGGTTCCTAGTTATTCCTTGACTTAGAGAGAAAATGATATAGTGCTAGGAAAACTGGAAAAGGTTATTCCTTGACTTGGAGAAAGAAAATGATATAGTGCTAGGAAAACTGGAAAAGTCCATTGTGAGTGCTTAAGAAGATTAGAAGAATAAGATGTATATCAAAATATAATGCATGGAGCATATGTGCAGGTGAGCATTTACAACTGTGAGCTAGTGAGAATAGATGTTCCCATAACTGTGGGTTTACACCAATGATCTATATTCCCTGAAGTCCCTAGAAGTCCAAAATTTTTCATTACTACAAAACAAAGAAAAAGAATAAAAATACAAGAACACCAATTTAAAAGTATAAATTAGGTACCTGTTTTCCTCAGATTGAGGATGGATTGACTTGAAGTTCCCAGGGGCAGCCATTGCAGCCCACAAACATAACACGAAACTAACTATCAATTCCACTACAACCTGCACATTACCCAATACTTAGATCAATCATTACCACATCACATACATATAAAAAAATCAACTTTTTATCAACTGTAATAACTCTGTAGATTCAACAAAAAGGGTGATAAATGATAATTTACGTCGATGGGTGGTCCAGAAAACTCTTCCTCAGTAATCTTGAGCAAAGCCCTATCTGAAATTGAACAAAAAAATGAGTCTTTATAAATTGATGTAGCAAAAAAAAAAAGAGGGGTAAAAAAACCTAAGAGAATTACATTGGATTGTGGAATAGGTAGCATGAGATAGAATTAGAACGCCGATGACGCCAACGAGGAAACCGGCACCCATCTTGGTTGGAGAATAGATCGGCGGCCGGCGAAGAAGATTTTGGACGGCGGAGATAAAGTAAAGTGAGCTAAATCGATGTTTTTTTTTGGCTTAGCTGATTGTACTTTTGAAGATTTAGCAGCTTGGATCCGTATTTCTATTCGGATCCGATATTTACCCGATGTATTATTCAGTTAAGGGATATATAACATAACCTTAAATTTATAAGCAAATTTAATTTAAATAGTCAGATTCCGGTTTATTTCAATTGAACACATAAATAAATAAATAATAAAGTATTTTTATTAGACAGTTTCAATATAAATTTTAATTTTCTTATGTGTGTTCTTAAATGTCTATTACGTAAAAAAAAAAAAAATTGACCACTAAAAATATATAATTTCCTTTGGTTATACAAAATTGTATCAATTCAAATGATTTGCACTTGATAAGGTTTCATGAGTGTTTTCAAAAAAGAAATTATTTTTCAGCTATTGAAGAATAATTTCTCCTGCTACTTAAAAGAACTTTTTTTTTTTCTATCATTTTTAAAAGCTTCCAAACATCTCAACTTTCTATATAAATCATGTTTTAAATTAGAAAAGATATTTTTAACCTCTCAAGAATCGAATCAAACAGAATATTAATTATACTCTTTCATATACATGTAAACTTTCAATGGTTAAAAAAAAAGATGTGGGAATATTTTCTATTTATCCAAGATTTTCAAAATTTGAAAATACTATTTGAGGATTATTATAAATAAATAATTTTTTTAATATTAAATTAGCTTTTTTATTTTAAATCGAAAAAACTTGAAATATGAAATTTAAATTCTTTTTTAAAATAATAAATTTCGAAAGTTCTTCAAATATCACTTAGTTCATGTCTAAATGCAATACTATTATATATCAAAGTTGATTTTGAGGGAGGAGAGTGTAGTTCATAATTTTTGAAGGTTGTATATGTATTGTCTTAGACTACAGAGGGATCGCAATAACTAATTTTAACATAATTAATACGAAAATTACTTATCTCAAAATTACTAATATGATGAATCTAACAGTATTTTTATATGATATATGAAACGACCTCTTACACATTGTTTGGATGGTTGTTATATATCGTTTCATAATATATTGTATTGTGTTGTCTTAATGAATATGATGTTGACTAGATTGTATCATTTTCCGTTATTACGTAATGTTATATACGAGTAATTTGAAGGACAAATCCTATTAAAAAAGTAGGGTACGCGATAAAACTATTATTTTTAAAAAATACGGTCAAATCACAAGTGGACACTAACGAATGAATCAATCCAAAGAAATAAAGGATAAGATAGGACTATTGGATGATAAATAAAGATAAAATGAGAAGAAAAAATAAGATGATGGCGATTAAACCAAATCTGTCATTACCTAAAATGAGATTTTTAGTCATTACGTAACTATGCATTTAATAATACCATATAATAAAATTAAAATAACAAACAAGAAAAATATTGTGTTTAAACTAATAATACAATACAACACGTAACAACCATCCAAACAAGCTATTTGGTACCAACACGAGTTGTGGTGGGATGAATGAGTTCCTCGATCATTAACTAGAAATCTGAATTTGAGTTCTGAGTATGAAATTCTTTTTATTCGAAGCGCTGCCACCATAATAGTCTTGCAATGCATAACTTGAATGAGTCATTATTTCAATATAAGTGAGAAACATTTAAAAAGAAAAAGAACAAAAAACAGACAAGCTAATAGTTTCATTATCTGTTTTAATTCCTCCAACGTATTATCTTCCTTCCCTCCCTCTCCCAAAAGAACAAAACACACTTTGTCAGCCATTTCAGGTAATCGAACAAACTCGGTAAAACTTTACGCATTTTTCTGCATCACTTTTTAGTTGTGTTTGGTGCAATTAATATTGTGTTCTGTGTCTGTTTTATTCTTTCTATTCAACTTGATTTTTTATTTTTGCAGCCTGTAGTTCCAAACTGATTCACAGTGTACAAGAAAAGGATGAGTCGGGTTCTGGATTTCTTCTTAGGATACTCTTTACCAAGAATATCAGATTTCGACAATGGCTTTACAAGGTTTCAAGATTTTCCCCAAGTTAGACCCCATTTGTCTTATGGGAAATCTTCTGATGTCCAAAAATGTAAAAAGGTTCAATTTTTACCAAAAGGTTAGTAGTAAACTTGCTGTCCCAAGTGATAGAACAAAAAGAGTCCAAAATCTTGTTACCCTGTTATTAATTGTGTTCTCAATTGGGGTTTTCCAGCTTTAAATTTGGAGCTGGCTGGTCATGCTGATTTGCATTCCTTTCGAAAGGAGGTAATTTCACCTTCCCTTGCTTTTCGTGTATCTAAGTTATTATAGGAACACACCCTAACTGCTGTATTACCTACAAAATGATGTTCTTGTGCATATTTGCTTAGATTGCTTATGTGATCATGACCGAAAAGGCTTCATCTTTCCTTACTGGTTTTACTGGTTTCGTAATGTGATGCGTCTAGAATTGTCTAAAGAAAATGAATCTTTGAAATTTCAAAACAGATTTTGAATAATTGAAACTTAGAAGTAAATTAAAGGCAACAGGATGGTCATACAGCTGATATATCTCTTCTGTACATGATCTTCTTTCTGAAAGCTCCTTAGACTAGAAATTGATGTAGGATTTGATCTGATAGCTTAAATTCGACCAGCTTGTTTGAATATTTGATTGGGAATGTAAAAAGGATAAGAAGCATGAAAGATAATGTGACAATATTTATTGCTTTTTCATGTGCCATTCAGTCTGCTGTCTGTTCTTCTTACCCCAACAAGAATCCACTTTTAGGCTGAAGCTTGTGATGGGAGACATTCAGATATCTTACCTCACGTGCGAACCCTTAGAAACTTCCCAGAGGAGGAGCTAATTGGAAAAGTTGTCATGGTCAGATTGGATTTGACCATCCTGCTAAGGAAGCAGAAGAAACAGCAGTCTCCAGCAGCTCGTGTAATTTCAACCATCAAGTATCTACACGAAGCTGGGGCAAAATTAATTCTAATAAGTAGCTGGAGTCTGAGAGCTGACTCGCTGCTTCTCAAATTGGAATATGTTGCAGGTTTACAAATTTCTTGCTTCTTACTTTTTGTTCATGCTGCTTCTCCCCATCTGTGAACTTAGGCTTAGCTTCCCAGAGTATGAAAACCCCTATGAAGGCACAATATTCTAGCCAATGATGAAGGGCCTGGTTTGATACACTTTTTCTTCTAGTTTATATGAATATTTTTTTTATGTTCACAAAACATGTTTTAAATGGAGTTCAATTTATCTGGATAATGTGTTCTTCAGAATTTCTGTCTTCAGAACTTGAACTAAAAGTCATACCAGTGGAGCTTGGTTATGGATTTGAGCAGTCCCTGATGGAAGACAGACATAAATCTGACATCCTTCTTCTTGAGAACCTTTCTCAGTTTAAGCAGGAGCAAGCCAATTGTTCAGAGTTTGCACGACGCCTATCATCTGGCGTAGATATCTTTGTTAATGATGCATTTTTCCAATCACATAAGGTTCTTGCATCAAATGTTGGTATTACCGGCTTCTGCTATGCCTCCATTGCCGGATTTGACTTTGACGAGGGAATGTCTCAACTGAAGAAGATAATCGAGATGAACAAAAGGCCCTATTTTGCAATAGTATGCATCCGAGAATAATTTTCTTGTATTTTTCAGTTTCTTGATTCAAATGAGAAAAGGACTCTTTGGTTCACATATTGCGTCATAATTTGAGATGCAATGCAGATTGGTGGAGCTAATCTCACTGGGAAAGCAGCAGCCTTGCAATATTTGGCATCTAGATGTGACGGCTTAGTTTTTGTTGGAGATGCTGTATTTCAAATAATGCATGCATTTGGATTACCTGTTCCTATGGAACTGGTGGAACAAGAATCACTAGAGGCAGCACATATGCTAGTTGAGGCTGCAAAGGCAAGAGGAGTACAAATTGTATTACCAAAAGACTTTTGGTGCCTCAATGATCATTGTCCGTTGCAGATGAAGATTTTTCCTGCTAATCATATCATGGATGGTAAAGTTGAATCTCTTAATCTTCAACCTGGCCCCAAGGTCTGCATTTCTTTTTGCAGATTAAGGACTAAATGGACAAGAGATTGCTGAACAATTCAAAAAAGTGAAAATATATAACAAACTTCATGTTCTGGCTATTGGACTGTCTCAGTTCTATTTGCTCCATCATATAGCCAGGGTTAGCCACGAAATGTGAGGGTCACTGTTGTTGTCACTGATTTTGGATCTAGCAACTGAAAATTTTGAAGCATTTTGAACCATGCATTTTTCTTGCTCTCTTTTTGTCTTCTTCTTCGAAATGAGACTAGCAATCACCTGAAAACAAGCTTACCAGAAAGGAAGAAAAAAGGCTATGCAGTTCTGTTGGGTGCTGGTTTCTGTCCAACATAGCAATCATTCATCATTGCAATTGAAATACCGTATTGTTGTACATTGGTGAATGATAAATTCCAAGTCCTCTCTGAAAATTTTGGTCCTTATTTAGGAAACTCCATTCGTCTTAGCTCAGGAAACTTTCGCTTCTGAAAGTTTGAGAATATCTCTCATTACCATTGATAATAGTTCCTGAGATATTTAAGGATTTCAAATGTTTTTCCTTAGGATGGAAACCTGTTGATGTTGGACCCAACACATTGGAGGAAATGATCTCCATGTTTTCAATATGCAAGGTAATCTTTGAAGTTCCTTCAGCTGAAGGTTAGAATTAAAAGTGCTTGCTCAATTTTGAGGTCACCTTTTGGTCTTCTTTGACTAGTTCCATGAGTTCATAGGATCTCTCTTGTCATGATTGCAATGGTAGGTTTAACCTTTGATTTGCATCTATGAAATTGGTGTGGAAACTAATTAAATCGGCTGTAGTACCTTTGCGCTGCAAGTATAACATGCTATATTTTCCTATTCTTTAGGGTTTAATTATTGCACCTATTCACATTACCATTACTCAAAAAAAATAAATTATTGAACCTATTCTTTATCCCCCCCACCCCCCAAAGCAAGCCTTCGTTTCGTACAATATCTTTGTGGGTGGTGCTGTAGTTACCATGTTAATGCAACAGAGTGTAGAAGTCCTACTGCTATTCTCGGTTTTATCTTTACCCATCTTTTCCTTTCATATTCTTTCTCTAGAAGCTGAATTTAAAAGATAACTAGTAGCTTAGATTTCAGTAGAAGGTATTAAATCTTATAAATACTTGTGCCAGTAACATAGGATTGACTAAATCCAAATATTTGAAATTTGCATGCTCAGTACTTCTCAACGGGCTATGAGAATTTCTGATCTTATGATATAACTTGATGCATTTATTGCAGAGCTGCTCCTGCTCAATAAGATGATCATTTTTTTTTTATACAATCTATTCTGTGGAAACAATATATGCTCAGAGAAGTATGCTTTCAATGTTTTTCCAGAAAATCTTGTGGATTGGAGCTGTAAAGTTCAGCTCATCAAGTGAAGAATCTTCTGGAGCATCCAAATTGGCTGCGATGCTTTATAATCTTAGTCAAAAGAACTATGATCTTATTGTGGTCGGCAAACAGGCATGTGAGACATTTGTTGGGAAATCAAGCCATGTAACAGCTGATGTGATTGAAAATGCTTCCATTGTCTGGGAGTTTCTGAAAGGGAGAAAGCTTCATGGGCTCTTGGCACTAGATAGAGTAAGCCTTTTCTAACTCAACATGCTGTGTTAAAGAAATTTAAGATCCTGAAACACATCTCTTAACAACCAACCCACTTGTCTTGGATCCAGCTTCCTCAAGTTTTCTAAATAGAAAAAGGAAATTGTCTTCTTAATAGAGAAAAGGAGGTAGATACATGGATAAGCACAAAGATTTCATTCAATAGGAAATGAAACAAGAATAAATAAGCTCATCAATAGCCCCTCCCATTCACATTTTGACCAATGTTTTCAACATTGGCCACAAGTTATGTACTGAAAAAATTATGACTATTCTTTTGTGAAGTGGAGCGTACTTGCTGACGGTAGAACCATATATGTTGGAAAATATTTACTTGGAGTAGAGTAATAATGCAAGGTATCAGAGTCTTAATTCCTCATGAAGGAACTATTTACCTACTTGCCCCCACCCTAACTCCTTTTCTGTATAACTGCATGACATACCTTGCACATTTTGTTCCCTTTTCCCGCCTTGTCAGTACTTCAATACTCAATTGAGGTGCTGCTAATCATTCACATGGAACTTGACTTTGAACATGCCTGCTACTATGTGAAGTATGCTTACCAATAGATGTATGTTAGCTTCAGAACTAATTGAGTGTTTGGCGTTGTGCAGGCATACCCATTTGAGTTGAATTGGGATGCTATATATGCCAATACGACCCTACCTCTTGTTGTTGACATAGGAAGTGGTAAATCTCTCTTTTCCCTGATTCAATCTTTCTATAAATCTATCAAATTATTTGGTTTTAAATGGGTGTAGTCATTTGATTACGCCAATAACAACTCCATATTTGCAATGAAACATGAAAATTTTCCTGATGGAGTTTGTCTGGAGGGACTCTAATTTAGTCTTTCAAATACTATTATAGTCTCCTATTTATGAGCAATGAATCCACTGGTTTCTCCATACTTGTGAAGGAAGCTTAAAGCCCCCTGTTTTCTATTCTACATATCTGCAAATCAGCCTTATAATCGATTACACGCAATGTTTGTGCTAGACTTTCAACAACAAGAACAAGTATACTTCAATTTCAGGCTAGTTGGGGTTGGCTATACATATTCTCAATGTTCATCTCACTCCATGGTGCGCGCAAGCTGGCCCAGA
The DNA here is from genome assembly GCA_035772735.1 of Datura wrightii. NCBI lineage: Eukaryota > Viridiplantae > Streptophyta > Magnoliopsida > Solanales > Solanaceae > Datura > Datura wrightii. The sequence continues at coordinate 197,947,983 of JASDFA010000018.1, read as the reverse complement.
CACACGAATTGGCTATATAAATCCTCCATGTTCATTTCATTCCATTTGGACCCGTTTCATTCAACTAAATAAAAGTTAAGGTTCTTTAACCGGAGAAGTTATAATTTCTACTGACATACAAATCTCTAAACATTCTAAAAAGGCTAAGAAACGTTGCACATAATGTAAGCAAACTAATATGGCTAAGCCTTAATCCTAACTAGTTGGTGTCGCTTATATGGATCTTTTTCTTCTTTTACTTTATTTTTCATAATCCCCTGATTTCGAGAAATTGTAGGTTTCTTGAAGCAATCTCTTTCTGTATGATTTAGGTCTAGTTTGTTCCTTTTTAACACCTTCAATCATCGTGGTTTCACAACTACGGGTGGGTGAATTTAGAGGTCTGCGGAGGACATGACTGAACTATCTCAAGCGACCGTTTCTCATGTTATCCTCTATGCTTGCTATTGCACTTTCTATTGGATGTGATCATTTCTGATCTTATATGACCACACTCATCTTAAATCTGCATTTTCTACAACACTCATTTTGCAGATATATTGGGGCCTTAGAAGCCCAATTTTTGCACCTGTGTAACATTGCTGGTCTTACAACCATTTCATAGAACTTTCATTTCACTGAAAAATGTGGAGAGTATATATTAAAACTTGTTATAGACATAGTCCTTTCTTGCTTGATTGATTTTTGCATGGTAAAAAAAGTCCGGCATATAGTGAGAGGGAAATAACCCCCTTATGTTAATAAATAAACTTTTTAGTTTTATTTTTCCATTTCCTTAGCTTTAGCCAACATATCAAAACCCACACTGTTGTGCAGCACTGAAGGACACAATAAGTTCTTAGTTCTCACAGTTTAAATGATAATACTACAGGCAACGGCTTATTTCTGTCCAAAATGGCAGAGATGAGGAAGGATTGGAACTTTCTTGGGATGGAGATAAATGAAAAGGTTTAGTCTTGTGCAGAATGTTTCTTCTTCTGCTTCCTGTTCTAAGTTTAACAATTTTGGCTTTGCATTTTTCCAGTTGGTGAGCCGTTGTCTTGATCATGTTTCTCAATCTGGCATGACAAATGGGTATGTGTGGTCCACCCTACGTAATTTCTTTACAAGATATGCACATGATTAGAATTTTCCCAAGAAGCTGAAATTTGTGTTCCAAATTGTTCCCAGTATAAAGCAACTGTTTTTAAGTGTATGGCAAACTGTTTTAAGTTGTCAATGTGTTCCAAATATATATAGCCCTATTGACAATATAAAACAGTTTGACATACACTTATGTTTCCAACTGACTTGTGGACTCTTCCTTTCAAGAGATTAATTTGCGGGATTCTTACATTTTTCTCCCTACCCCCCGGGATTTTCAGTTTTATCACTGACAGCTTGCCTCTTCTTCATGCTTCATACCACCTCTATTAATTGGTGATAGCATGTGAACTATAAAGACCACAAATATGTTCGAATTAAACCATCTTATCATGACATAATAAGGATGTAAAACAAGAGACAGGTGTGATTTGGAGGGGCCAAAAATTGGAAGGAATTTGCTGATTTAAAATGCATGCTACTCATCATTAGCGTTCTCCAATATCTTCAGCTAGCTGTTGTGTTTATAATCTAAGTTAGCAACCAATATGCCTTATTCTTTTAAATTCCAATTGCGTTAGAATGATCTCACATGTCATTTGTGGTAGTGTTAGCTTTTCTCCTACAATCTTTACATAACTGTGTTACATATTCTCATACTAATTCATGTGCTGATTGCTCTCTTTCAAAATGTAAAAGATTACTAAGATTTGAAAGTTATGATTTTGGGGATCGTAAGGGTGTTCATTTCATAGCATCATAGGACAAGAAAACCTAGCAACTTGCTATACCTTGTACTCTTTCATGGCTTGTATACTTTGTAACTCTTTCTCATCGTGGAACATTAAGCTTCAACATCTTTTACCCTATTATCATCTAGGGGAGCTTTCAGATTCCTACTCTGGTTGCAGCACTTTCTAGACTGTGATTTAAGATTGCAGAATATGTCTACTAGAATTTTTTAACATTATAGTTTGAGATTCAATGAACAGGAGGAGGAAAGAGTAGCCACTGTTATCTTGCTGTAAATACATAGTGTGTATGCATGAACCCAATAATTCCACGAGTACTTGTATTCTTGTATATAATCCTCTCAAGCATAATCAACAGGGATAAACTTCTTTTTGCCTCCTCATTCAATAAAAGCTTCTGGTCAAATATTGAACTCAAACCAAGTTCAGTTGACAAGAACAAACCCCATCCCCATATGCCAAACAGGTATATTAGTGGCAAACAGAAAGGGGGAATAAAGTACGTAATAAACAATAATGAAATATGAATTCAAGTCCATTAATCTCCTAAAATATGCTGTTGAATAATGTCAAAGTAACTGCCTTAAAAGCGTGTGCTCTAACCATTGCACTTGTATTATAGCAGTAGATAGTCCTGCATATTATGTGTTCTGATTTTCTGTTTTCTTCTTTTGTGTTTCGTTGTTAGATACTTCATAGCAACAAATGCCACATCAACATTCCGGCCCATTGTTTCCAGTTACCCTGGGGATCTGGTTCTTGTGTCAATACAGGTAGGTCATTTTGTTGCTTATTTTGAATAGAATCTAAGATATGTATCAAAATGCCATGGTCAAGGCTGGCCATATGATTTGCTTATATTAATAACAAGGAACAATCAAGTTTTTGCATATATTTAGTTGCCTTAATTTTATTGCTTCTATTCTTTGTTGTCTTTTAGATAACTAACTGATGTTTAAGTATATTTAATATGACCTCAGTATGATGTAACATTCAACAAAGTTCAAATTATAAGAGTTGCTAGTTGATTCTTACAGTAAAGGAGTTAAGTTTATGGTCACCCATTATATTGTATTATTATAATTATTTAAGATCACACATAAATCTTTAACAAAATATGAATAAAAAAATTTCAGATACCGTACAATCCCATGCCTTGCACTGGCTTATTGCTAGTTTAGATAATTCCCTATCGATCCAGCAAAGTTTTGCTATCTGAGAAACCTACTTGGCTCTCAAGCATGAAATAATTGACATTGAATGAGAATGCTTGAATGGGAATCATCTTAGTATATTGAATCAAGTTCTCTAGACCATAAGGGTTCTGCATGTTAGAAATAAGAACAAAAGACGACAAATCTAGTAACCCATTAAAGTGATTTTTTCACCACTCCTTTGTTCTAATAATCTTGCTTGAGGAAAACTAAAAATAGATATTTTTCATTTGGAGCATAAAAACTGAAACCAAAAGAAAAAAAAAAGTATGTTTGGGAGATAGATAAACTATTAATACCACAGTCTTTACCTGATAGACTATGTTATCCAAAAGATTAACCAAGATAACAAGTTTAATTTATATCAGCATTACATATTTACTTTCAACAATTGATGAATGCTTTTACTACAGAAAAATTAATATGTGGTTAAAATAGTTACATTTAGAATTAATATCGGATGATTGAGGAGAAGTGCTACGGGGTGTCATGTGGTAGAAGGATGTCAAACAAAGTGAAAGGTAAGTTTTTGAGAAGACAATTATAAGACCATCAATGTTATATGAAATTGAATGTTGGGCCATTAAAGTCCAACACATCCATAGATGAGTGTTGCAGAGATGTTGATGATAAGATGGATCTGCGATGATACTAGATTAAACAAAATTAAAAATGATCACATTTGTCAGAAGATGCAAGTAGCACATATTGAGGATAAAATGAAAGAATGTCGCTTGAGATGGTTTGATTATGTCCTACGTCGACCTCTAGATGTACCGGTTTGTAGGTGCCAAGCCATAGTGAGTGAAGGTGTTAGAAGGAGAGGAGGCAAGTTGTCTTGAAAGACCTACAATCTCTTGGAATTCATGCAGACTTAATGCAAGATAGAGCATAATGGAAGTAAAAGATCTATATAAGGCGATACTAATTAGTTGGGGCTATGTTTTAGTCATGCTATTACATTTATGTTAAGCCCTATGCTTTCTTGGAGTCTATAAGCCCTTCAGAGATTTTTATGCTAGTAAAAAACATTAAGAATTTCTATTGATTTATTTTTATTTTTATTTTTGCATAATATTAGTATGAGATGTATTTAAAATGAAAAATTATGATCCATGATGATTCATATAGGTGACCCCAACTTGTTTGGGATTGAGGCATAGTAATTGTGATTGTTGGTTAAATAGTTACATTGCATAACATATTGGTCTCATATATTATAAATAAATGGCAAGAATTATCGTAATTACTATAAATATAACATTGCAGAAAATGGTAAATGGTTGGGTCTATTTTGCAACTGGGACAGAGAAAATCTTAAATAGTATTAAAGAATATTTTGATGCTCACAGATGTGTTTGGAGATACAATTGGATATGACCATGCTATTATGAAAACATGGTTATTATACTATTCTTGTGTCCTGTGATGATGCTACATTAAAGATGGGAAGGAAAAAGTAAATTTGTTTACCACTAATGCACCTTCCTTGCAACTGCAGTGTCCAAATCCAGATTTCAATAAAACAGAACACCGATGGAGGATGGTGCAGAGATCATTAGTTGAAGCGATAGCAGACTTGCTGGCTTCTGATGGGAAGGTATAATAAATGCAGCTCTCCACTTGCTATGCATATGTGATATGACTGTGTGTCTTTTATTGAATTGTTATTCTGTGTGTGATTGAATAAGCAGCTTTGACATGATTCAAGTAGTAACACAAATAATAGATATTGTTAAGAAAGTGGACCTTGGGGTTAAACCCAATCCCAAAAATCAGCTCGCAAGGTGAGGATTGATCAAAGATCATAATAAAGACAACCCATTCCCTCAATCAATGTGGACACTTAACACTCTCGGCCCCTGCACGTTCAGGACTAAATGTCTAAAGACCCATTTGGAAACATGACAACAAGGATGAGTTTGGCTCTGGTACCTTGTTAAGTAATAGGACCTTAGGTCAACTCAACCCCAAAAGTTAGCTCATGAAATAGAGAGTTTTGTTAGAATATCAAGAGAATGTGTCTAAATTCATACATTTCGAGATTCGTTTTACTTGAACAAGGAAAATCTTGAAGGGGGGTGCAATCAACCACCAAAGACTCCCTGAATTCACTTCTTTTTCTTGTTTTGTCCTTTAATGGTTTGGTGTAAGGTGCAAACATTCATATTCTTCATCATATCCAAAGGTGTCTTGGGCTGATATGTTTCGCATGAGACGGACAAAAATTATTTCATGAGCGAAGAGTGCTAATTCAGATCTGTTCTCTTAAGCACAGGTATTTCTCCAATCTGATGTAAAAGAAGTTGCAGTGAGAATGAAAGAAGAATTTATGAAATATGGCAAGGGAAAGCTCACAGTACTGCATGATTTGGAAGATAGCACAAGTCACCGAGATGGGTGGTTGAAGGAAAATCCCTTTGGTATTCGATCGGATTGGGAGCAACATGTTATAGACCGTGGAGCTCCTATGTACAGATTACTGCTATTGAAATCTTCGCCTTCTGGATGAGATAGTTGCAACAGGGCGGATTATTCACAAACAAAATCATTCTTAAAAGGACACCTACAGACCAAACTGTGGTTGTGGCTATTCTTCTCTCTCCGAGGTAAATTGCTTGCTAACCTTTCAATTTTGGTATATTTTACTCTGAAACAAATTGTACTTGTGCAGTAAAGGGAGCTATTAAGTCATTAATTCGTTTCCTTGTTGCTTTAAATCCGTTGTTCTGCCAAGAAGTGTTATTTCTGAATTGTATCTTTGATTTTCTCATATTCCATCTTGCAGTTTATCACTAACAACATTTATTTTCTTAGAATGATATCTCTTCTATCATGCATTTTAAGCTACCATTGTCGAGAACACTTTGTCGTTCAGAATGTGTAGTTTTCTTGTGTTTTTGGTTGTCATGGTATATTTTCTATTTCTCTTCTGGGTACAAAATGACTAGTAGAAGCATTATTTTTTCCTGTGTGCTGTGCAATTCAGCTTGTCTTAATAGTGTACCCTCTAGTAAAGGGCAGCCCGGTGCACACAAAGCATCCCACATAGGGTCCGAGAAGGGCTGCATCCCAAGGGATGTGATGTAGACAGTCTTCCCTAATACAAGCATTAGTAGCTGCTTCCACGGCTCAAACCAAAATATAACATCTGAAGTAACAATAAGGTACTTAGATTTGGTTTGAAAGATAATCTTATGTGCTCTTAATTTTCATTGGATATATCGATGAAATGTCTATCTACGTGTTTGTATAAGAATACCGTTCGGAGCTCCTGCCCGTAGTTGCCAGTTAGCATTTTGGTTACCAACCAGATGGTCTCGTAGTTTGAACAGAGGGCGTGCTGAAAAGAACGAGAGCTGAAAACCAGTACCAAAACTACCTGCTGGCACCAAAGTGAAAGTTCAGGTAGGGAAATAGAGAGCAGTAGGAGATTCATTTCACCATCTTCTTCTGCTAAACATGATTTGAATTTATTTTTGATTCTCTCTGTTCAAACAGAAGTCTAAAGAAAAGTAGCCTTCAACTAATTTATAATAATAGCAGGGCTTTGTTCAGTATATTGCAGTGACCTGAGTGTAGCAGAAGATGACAACAAGATGGATGCCAACTGAGGCTACTCAATTTTACCAGCAATCAGGGGCAGAGCTACAATATTGGATACAAGTTTCGGACGAACCTAGTAGCTTTTGCTTAAAACTTGTATAAATATTTAATTGTAAACCCAGTAACTAAAACGAGCCAAGGATTCAATGGCAAGTTCAGGACTCGTAAACTTCAAATTCTAGCTCAGCCTCTACCTGCAATGTATTTAAAACAGAGAAAGAAAAGGATGTTGACAGCAGACACTTCTTCCCATTACTGAGAGTAAATCATCCCTTCAAGACTTGTCATTTTAGTTTGTGTCACCTACATGCTCCTTATCTCTCATCTATGTATCTAACTATCTATGGCAATGCAAATATTAGCCTTAATGTTATGTTATGCACCCAAGGACGTGATCCAGTGGTCAATCGAGCTACAAAGCGGCGTCTCGAGTAACAAAAGTGAGACCTTCGAGTTACCCAACTAGTCAAATGAGGAATATATGCATTCATCGCTAAAAGAAGCATTTACTACAAAATGATTTCACAACATACACAAATGACGAAAACTAATCAGATGGATCTCATCAGGCTGTTGGAACTGAGAAATTGGTGTATAAACACATCTAGTCTTGCGCGGCGTACAACTGGGGAGCCAGCTCGATGAGCCACAAGTAATCGATTCTAGAAACATTACGGACATAACTATGGTTAGTATGGACGAGTTCGTTAAAAATTATACACTCTGGCTTGGCTCGGAACAAGACGGATGAGGGGTGTATTTGCACTATCAGACCACTTAATGTGACCCTGCCAGTAGATACAGTGAATGTCAGATACAAGAACGAATTGATACACTGATTGATGCCAGATAAAACCACACATCATTACCTGTATGCGCCATCAGGCTGCTTCATAGCTGCTTTAAGGAAAAATGAGGCAGCAAGACATCTGCGGAGGAGAAGCATATCATCTTCACAAGAAGTGACACGAAGACCCATTTGTTCAACATTCCTCAGAATTTGACTGCAACATAAGTAGAAAGCTTAAGATTTTTCACATGCTCAAGGACCCCGGGAAATGAGAAGAAGAAGCAAATACATCATATAACAACAGAAATACGACAACCATGGACAGATTTTCAATCATATATTTACTTGAAGTTGAAGTACATAATGCCCACCTGTGGATATCACGAGCATGTTTTAGAGAGCGGCTGTTGATGAAATTATCCTTGCACCATTTTCTAAGATTCTTTTCAGCCTTTTCTTCACTATTTACCATCCTGTTCTTCTGAAAGAACTCATCAGCAGCATGGTATACATTAAGCAATGTCAAATGATCCCCCTCTGGACTTGCAAAGCTTTTCAATGCATTTCGTGACTGGGGAAAACAGGTTAAATTGTTCAGTGTGTTTTCTATTAATGTCAGATGCCAGATATTGTGTAACACATAAAACAAAGTCAAGGTGACTGCTGAGTTAAAAGATAACACAGGAAAAGAGAAAAGTCAATAACATGGCAACAAGATAATACGTGACAACAGTTGCTAAAACTGCATACGAAATTCTTCTACAGCCCATTCTGCATTTCACACAACATGATTCACTTTAACTTAAAAGTCAGATCTAGAAATTGAAAAAAAATGAAACTAGAACAGTTAAACGACATGAAAATTTTTGCCTACTGCAATTGTTAGGTACACAAAATATTGAGTGTAATTTTTGTAGATTCATGGCCAAAATCAACATTATAAGAGTCAAACCTTCAAAGGGAAATGTCTCGCACGAATTCAAAGCAGGGTTCGAGCTTTAAGCTTTACACTCTATTTATCAACTAGACAGACTCATTAAAAGCCTTTAACTGACAAAATCTATATTCGAATGTTGGAGCATGGAACTGAACTTGCTACCAAGAAGATGAAAGATTAAGTGCCTACTTCACTTATATAATTGAATTATCATATACTAAGCCAAGAAACCAAAGGTGTCTCCTGTTTATTTGTTGGTTGAACAATAAGCTCCACCTGCATGCAATACATGTCACATTCCCTTCGTAATTAAGCCTAATGCATTTTCCAAAGCTGCAGACAGGCTAATAACAACAGGTAGATAAAGATTACGAGGTGAAAGAAATGGAGCGAATTTTTATCCCTTTTCCATGAGGTCTCAGGTGCAAATCCCAACAGAGACAAAGAACATTAGGCGATTTCTTGTCATCTGTTTAAGCCTTGATGGACAAAGGTACCCGGTATCTATTGTGATGATAGGTAGCAAGTATCCCGTGAAATTAGTCAAGGTGAGCGCAAACTGGTCCAAACATCGCGGTTATAAAATTAAAAAAAAAAAAAAAAGGAGAAGAAGAAGAAGAGCGAATGGATAACAAGGAACAGTATCACAAGTAGTGCCTACATAGAAGAGGCAGACCATAGAGGGATCAATCACAATTTTATTTTCCCAAGGGTATCTGTCGAAAATCCAAATATCAGGCAACAATTTTTGCATGCTGCCATCAATCAGGGATAGACTCTACCACATCAAGTGTCTTAATAAGGGTGTACGAGATGGGTGACCATGGGCAGAAGCCCAGGTAAACAACTGGACCCAACACCTCTCTTCACAACAAAAAGGAAAACAAGGATATTCTTTCTTTTTCTTCTTTTATGATAAGTCAGGAGAACGGAGATATTTTAAGAGTTGACTAAACATATAAATGAATACAAGATCCAACGAAAATTCAAAGCCTGCAACTCAACAAAGTACTAGATTTTTCTTATCATGACGCTCCCTAAGCTCATGCCAGGCAATACCCTTTTTAATAAGTAATGTGCCTCCTAATCTCATACCAGACAATATGATAATGTGCGACTTTCAAGGCCCAGGAAACTGAGGGGCATAGAAGATCCTAACCAAGATAGCTTACTAATCACTAGACCAACTACAAAGCTTTTAAATCCAGGCCCATCTGATGGGTAGCCAAAGATCTCCTAACTTTCTCCTTAATGATTATCTGTAAGCTTTCTCAACATGGATGATAGTAGGATATGAGCCTTGGAAACTTCATCATGATCGGGAGATAGAGAGCTGGAGGAATTTATTACCTAATTTATCATGATAATATTGACGAAGGAGGCAGGGGCCATTGCTTGCGGAGGGCCAACATACAACAGCTTGTTATACTAATAAGACTGCTTAAGAGGGAGAACAAGGCAACTCTCACCAGAGCAATGTGGCCAAGTTAACCTCCAGTATAAGTATCTTTTTTACAAGGATGATGACGCCGGATGGCCTCCACCAAAAGGACCTTTTTTTAAATTAAAAATAGAAGGTTCAGCATAGAATCCTATCTTAACAGCTGGAAGCCTCAAATAAAACAATTTGACACTCATTGGACTTATAGAAAGAAAGAAATTTGCTACAATCCTATGAACACGTTATCTTTAACTATATCTTGAGCACACAAGATATTCCGGCACAGATGATTGGATGAGCTTTGTAGATAGGAACTCCTTGAGATGTTTTCATGTAGACCTCTTGCACACAAATTCGCAAAAAATCATACTTTAATAAGCTAATTTTTTTCATCAAATAGAAATTTTAACATAATATTTCAACACAGATAGAAAAGGAAAATGGTGGGGGGCTACCTCTTCCAACTTTTCACGTGGTGCATAGAAAATAGATTCCACTGAAAGCATTGCAACACAGATCAACATTTCTTTCAAGCAGCCGAATTGGCTAGCAACAATGAGAGCCTTAGAATAGACTGGATCAACGGGTAGTCTGGCCATTTGATGTCCAACATCTGACAATTTATTATCTTCTGTTACAGCACCCAACAAGTAGAGAGACCACAGTGAGTTGACTACAGCAGTCCTGTTTAAAGAGAATCGAGGAAGAACTTATAGTCAAGGATGAAAATCATAATTACACGACAACATCCAAGCACTGAATGACTGCATCATCAGTAATGTGATAATGCATGAATTGCAGGTGGTGCAATGTTCTGCTCCATAAAGGAAGGGGCAGGACAAATGTTAGGCTGCTTTCCAGTAAATTACAAGCTTTTTTCTTCTTATGAACAGTGGGACACTTGGTGGAGGGGTATTTCATAAGATAGCTGCATAAGAAGAAGCAACGATTTTCCAGCAAATAAGTAGATCTCAGCGTGCAGATAGAAATGGTTTTTATACATAAAACATGGCAAAGTCAAATGAAGTAAAAGAAATATTAGTACCAGACTATAGCCTTGAGCTGCAAAGAAAAGGCATCATATATGCTGATAGCCAAATATACTAGCAAAATGCACTGGAAAACCAGTCTCACTGATTGGGGTAATCACCTGTCTGGTTTTTCAATGAAGTCAAAGTTAATGACATCATCAATGCCTAGAGCCTTCAGCTGTAATACCACATTCGAGAGGTCACATCTCTTAATCTCAGGTAATGTAGAATCTGCAAGTTTCTCAAAGAAACTTTCTTGATACAAACGATAGCATTTCCCAGGTCCATCACGTCCTGCACGTCCACTATAAAAATTCAAGAAATTAGCCCTCGATCTGATATTTAACAGACAATATAGCCAAAATAGAGGTCTTTATCAATTTCACTCCTGTATATACAAATCCTGCTGCATTGGTTCAACTTCTCAATCACCATCCTCCCATGGATTTTACTTCAGAGGCTGCACCATGAAATTTTTAGGTTCAACTTTGTCTCTTTTTTTATTGCACGCACCTAGATTATTCCACCGGGTACCGCCTACTTCCCACCAATACAAGTACCGGATAACTCTGCCCACCAAATAGTATGCAGAAGGAAAGAATACGCTACTTCTGTTTATAATACGCTAATTCTGTTTATTGTAATTTTAAAAATTTAAGTTTCTATCTGTTACCAGAAAAAGGAAAACAATTCCTCTGCATAAATTCAATAGATTCTCTCTTTTCTTCTTGAGAAATAACCGAAATGACAAAATTTTTTACCATAAATGAATTTCCCCTTTCTTTATTTTACAGATATGGATTGGGTAAAAAGATTTGATTGAATATATATATTTTCATTTTTCTTCAGCATTTGAGTTGATGAACTAAACCAGATAGTTATATGAGTGAAAGAAAACGGCTTATAAATTTGCAAAAAAAAAAAAAGCTTGCAATTACAGTTTCCTATTTCTTATGTTGATCTCATCAATATTATGTTGGCCCTGTGAAGGATATTTGTACCTAAGTGGGTAGATACAGATCCTGAAAAAAAAAATCTTCAAAGCATAAGTACATCCTGGTTACATATCCTTAGCCTATCCCACATGTCAAAAACGAATATGACATGCATGTGAGGCCTTATTGGTATATGCGCTTCCTTGAACAATGCAAAGTAAGAAGGGAAATTATGTTCAAACCACCACCATATTTTATTAAAGCTGGACAAAAAATGCTTCTGAATAAAGTTAGTAGAGGAAAGGAGGTGATTTAGTCAATGTGTATTGAGATTTAAATGCATTTGCAAACACCTTACCTCCTTTGCAGAGCTTGAGCTTTAGATGTTGTGACAATGATCAATGAATCAACTCCCATCTTAGGATCATATGTTCGTGCTTTCACCAGTCCAGGATCAACAACATACCTAATTCCAGGTATTGTCACCGATGTCTCAGCAATATTTGTTGCCAGTATCACCTAAACACCAAATGAAAGAATTATAATCTGGTTTTAGTGGACATTGCTTGCCAACTCGGAGAAAATACCAAATATTCAGCCTTGAAAACTTCATGCTGAGCATACCAGAGAAATTGGATCAAGAACTTGTTAGCATTATTATTTAACACAGCCAGACAATAAAAAATGCACATTCACAACGCTAAGCCCATATTGCAACAAGTACAAGATTACAAGCCAGCACATAACCAAACTTTATTTCCCTTATGATGGAGATAACCAACTGAATGCTTCTTTAGGTCAGGTATTAATTTCATATATTTTTATTGAGTAGATGGAAGTTTATAAAATTAATACACAAAGGGATGCACTGGTATAAGCTCAACAAAACAAAGCAAACATCAGAAACACTAACCACTGACCACCCATACGCGCACCTATCATGGAGAAAAAAATTGACATATATGTTTATCCCCAACTGATCATATATATCCCCTTAATACATGTAACACGTACTCCAATACAAGTGCAAGTATCAGGTACCTCAGCAAGGTACTTGCAGTTTTTGTGGTGTATTTGAAGAATCCACACGAAATACCCACACACCAAAGTGATACCCGTTAGACATAACTGTACAAGTCAAACCATGGCATCTACGTGAAATGCAGATGTTTCTAGGACAATGATACTCATATGAACTATGTTTATCTAAAAGTAATGGAAGGAATTCATAAAAGAATCAGTGGAATATCAATTAAAGCATATTAAAGTTTCATGAAGTGGAATGCATGAACCTTCTTTTCTTTCATGAAATGAAGTGTATGAACCTTGTTTTCAAGCATTATTTCATTTCAGTAGTGACAATATTTTGGCAAGTGGCTTATTCCTTTAAAACTACAACTTAATTTTGATTTTTCAGACAGATAGATGCAAGATGATTTCAAAGTTTAGCAACAGAGGATATAACCCAGAATTATTATATTATCTTATGAGCAATTCAACGAGGTTCATTTAAGTCATGTTTTACACACAGACCTAAAAGCAACCCCACATTGACAAAAGAAGTAAAATACATCCATCTCAAAATGAAAAAAATAAGATATCCAAAGAAACAAATCAACCTTACGATATCCAGCTGGTGAAGGCATGAAAACCTTCATTTGCTTCTCAGAGGGAAGCGATGAGAATATGGGAAAAGTTAAGAGCTTCCTACTGCATTCAGGTAATTGTCGGAGGCGTTCATGGATAAGCCTCTCAACGGATTCAATCTCTTCTTGACCAGTAAGGAATACAAGTACATCACCAGGACCCTCCTCTAGATGTATCTAGCAAAACAAGTTGGAAATAAGTGAACAGAAAATAAGACATTAAACTTAGCTATGGAAAAAGGCGAATGTAGTAACAAATCAAGCTATGAACTGACAAATAAGATACTATGAGAAAGCAGCAACAAAGGCACAAGGCTGCTGTGCCTTTGTGAAAATTTTAATGACACTATCGATCAGTTCAAACTCTATTTGTGAGGTAACAAGATCAATGTAAAAACCTGAAATATAGTGATCAAAGCTGCATCTATGCAATCTGTCTCAGGCTTATGGGTGTAGAATATATCGACAGGAAACTGCCGTCCCTGCACATGAACAGCTCTTGCACCACCAAAGTACTCTGAGAAAACTCGCGCATCCAAACTGGCTGACATGACGATCAATTTCAATGGGTTGTACTTTTTCGATTGACATGGCTTCAAAATACCAGTATTCTGATTGTCAATCCTTTCCTCCAAGGTATGTCCTTTATTAGAATTATTAAGATCAGTATTTACCACACCGTTAATAGACTTTGACCTTGCTTTCTGTACATTCTTTAACAAGCCAAGCAATACATCAGTGTGGATGGTTCGCTCGTGCGCCTCATCAACAATAATAACAGAATACTTGGAGAGGTATGGATCCAATAACGCTTCCCTGTAATAGTAACATGTCATTCAACATTTAAAAGTTGATTTTTCCAGATACAGATTTAGATAATCATAAATAGCTCTATCATGTGATGTGAAGTAAACTCTGTGCGGAACATGAATAATCTCTCCACACATGCACCGTATATGCAACAATTGAGCCCACACACATGGGTATATTACTCTTTTTTTCTTTCTTTCAGGAAAGTGAGACTCACACATGTTATGCATCAAATTTTTTTTTTCCTTGTTACCTCAGAAGTAATCCATCTGTCATATATTTGATCTTTGTTTCACCAGAAGTCACATCTTCAAATCTAATAGCATATCCAACCTTCTGACCCACGGGAACTCCACATTCCTCAGCAACACGTTTAGCAACAGTGATAGCAGCCACACGTCTAGGTTGAGTTATCCCAATGATACCACCATCACGGCAAAATCCCCCTTTAAAAAGGTACTGAGGTAGTTCTGCAAAGATACAGGCCACAACAGAATAAATCTGAGGAATGTCAAGATGGAAGCTAAACCATGCAACACGTACCTATTTGTATCTGATGAATAATATAAGACACATGTTTTAGAGTGAGGTTTTTTTTTTTTTGGAGAATGGACACGTGTTTAAGAGTATTCTGGTGTATTTATTTCTATAGAATGAATAACAATTTTTGTTACTTAGGAAGTTTTAATAGAGAGAGAAAGAGAGAGAGGAAAATTAGCAAAAGAGAGTATCCAAGAATAATCTCAAAATTCATAGGGCAATACGTGTAAATTCATTATCATTATCAGGATGTATAATTAGGACACACTCAAAATATCAAACCAACGAAACAGAGTGAGCTGTCTGACGACAATCCAGCCAATGCTTTCAGGTGCACAACTCAAGCAGTTATGACCAATCACTAATGCTCACTAACCACCACAAGAGTTCCTCAGTTTATGGCTAGACCAAGTTAGTGAGGGTTACTTGGATTTAACTGAAACTTTCTTAAGAGTATGGATTTATCATCCTTCCTGCTGTCAATCCTCACAAATCTCTCATACTCACACACACTCATCAAATAGAAGGTGAGAAACGCCCTAATCCTTCTAACAAGAGTCGAAAACAAAAATAATTAGCAAACATGAAAAAATAGAGGGTTGGATTCAACCTCAGCTTGCAATTGTGGAAAGTAAAAGTTTATAGTGCGCAGATGACTTCCTTAACAGAAATCCAGATAGACTGGCTTTCCCAAGACCCAAGAGAGCTATACCTCATTTTAACAGTCACCTCAACTACTCACTACAAAAGAAAAAGACTCTAGGAAATTATTAAGTGTTATGATTACTAAATCCACGCGTACATCATCCATTACATGTTCACCCAAGGATCTTCAAAATTTCACCAGTTCTATAACGCTTGACTTGCACAAACAGATAGAAAGACACCTTTATGTACCTCAGTAAAGACCGAATAACTTCTGTTTTTGAGTCGAGGGTCTATTGTTGTTGGTTGTTTTATAGTTAAGACTGATAAACCACAAACAACCCAACCTACAAGCAAACAGATAAAGAAGAAAGATGAAATATGCTTAAATCTTTTTATCATTTTTACTAAATGAAGGAGTGGAAGGCCTTAGAACTGACACTATGCAATATCATAAATGACCACCGTCATTGAAGTATTACTTAAAAGTACTGCAATGCAAATGATTTTGCTTCAGATGCATGTCAGTCAGTCTAAGAGGACATGTCGCAACGTACTTACGAGTTGTCTTTCCACTTCCAGTTTCTCCAACAATTATCAGAGTGTCATTGTTCCGCACCTCCTCCACGAGTCTCCTTTCAACTAGAGTTAATCAAATAACATGTGTAAGATGAAAATCTACAGAATAGAGCAAATCAAAACCCAGAACAAATGAAAAAGAAATAACAGAATAGCATTAAATGAAAAATAATGCAAGCAATGTCTTGTCAAGAAATTACACACAGCATTCATGCCTGTTTGATTACAGTGCATCCACAGAACCCTAGAATACAACAACAAGTATGTCTCAGTTCCAAACAAGTTGGGAATTAATGATAAATTATCATGAATTAGCAATTTTATGTTGGCTGCCAGTCTACCGCAACCCTCCTCCTTTTTACAGGGTTAGGACCGGCAATGTGAAGAAGTTCACACAGGCGGAGCAACCACAGCACCCCGGAATTGCTAGATAAAATCGGCTGTAACCACCAGATAACAAATTCCCACAGGCCATACACTACTTGAATCAAAAATGCCAACTCCCAACAAAAAGCTTATTATAAAACAATCAATAAGCTGAAAAACAGCTCACAGTGATATACTCAGAACAGTTGGGGGAAAAAAAAGAGCAGACATTAGACTAAAGGGTTCAAATTAATTAATTAAAATAATACCTGCAGCAATTGGTAGATTTTTTCTCTGTTGCTCATACTTTTGCTTCCTGCCAAAAAATTTCATACCAAAAAAATCAAACCTTTGAACATAAAGGCGTGCATATACATAGTTATATACCCACAAAAGGAAGCATTTTTTAAGCTTTCGGGACAGAATCAACAACAGATAAAAGTAAACTAAACAAGGGTATGGTAAAAAGTAGAAACCTGGCAAAAAAGATCAAACCTTTGAACATAAACTTGAGTAATATACATACTTAAATACCCCCAAAATTCAGCTTATAGATTCTTGGATTTAACCAACAAGGAATAGAAGTAAATTAAACAAATGGGGTATGCTAAAAAGTAAAAAAACCTGGCCAAAAAGTCCCCTTTTGCTTGATGGTACTGAGTGTTTCTTGAAAAATTGTTAGCAGCCATTGACGGCATTGTTTCAAGATCAAGTGCCGCTCTGCGGTTAGACAGGTGAAGCCCTTGGTTAAGCCGCTAAGCCTTGCACCCCAAATATTTTTCTTTTTATATATTATTAATGAAAATTTCAATTTTTTTTTTTTAGAAGAAAATGTTGGAGGTCGGATTGGGAGCGTTAATATATAAAATTTTTCGTTTTAATGTAAGTCATTTGCACATGGTCAAAGCGTTTACCTTATTTGATAACAAATATTACAGAAAAATTTAGCTTTGAATTTTATCGTTTATTTGTTGCTAAATTATTTATAATTAAGATTTTTTTGATAATTCGTTACTAATATATCACTAAATAGAGATTACCTATGATTTTACTGTTTAACTTTCAATTGATAACTCAAATTTATTTAATAATAAAATAACTCAATTTATAAAAGAATATTGAGAGTTTCTATTTGTTATAACGAAAACAATAACAATTCATGAATAACACAAATTTGAAAAATTGAATCTTTTAGTCTTTTAATTATTCATAATTGAAGGAGTAAGTTCTATGGCTCGTGAAAATAATATATAATAAATAATTTAAAGTTTTGAAATAACGTATATTAAGTAAAATTATGTCATAAATATCTAATATTAAAAAACATTTATAGTACATTTTACCTTCATTGCCTCATTATCATTCTTTCAAAATTGCATTTTAACCAAATCGATTTTTAATAATATATTATAATCAAATTTGTTTTATTTTTTTAATTTATTTATTTGATTATTAATGTTTTTTGTATGAAAAAAAAAATTATGTACTCGAAAGTTTTGATAACTTGGAAAAGATATTAGTTATATGAGGAATTTGAAAAAGAATTGAATGAATTTCTTTTGTTGGTTAGTTAGTTCAGAGATTTAATTATTTATTTTTAATATTAAAGAAAATAATGTATCTTTTATTTATATAAATTTTAAATATTATTTCATTCCAATTTTTAAATATTTAATTTTGATTATGATTTTATAAATAAAAATCATATTTTCAAATAGTCGAAGAAATCATTCTCTTTGTTATAGTTAATATTATTGACTTTATATGACTCATAGGGAAAAAACAATTTAAATCAATTCATATAATATAATTCAAGAAAAAACTAGATTTATTTTAATGTGTTTGAATAGATTGGAATAATTAAGATTTATAATAAAGTGTGAATATCATCAAGAAATATCTATTAAAGAATTTTTACAAAAACGGCAATTCACCATTATTCCATCTACTTGATCACGAACCTCCACAATTACCGCCTACCATTATCAAGTCTTGATTACCATCACCTGCAATCCATAACCACCATCCTCGTTCATAATCACCGTAATCGTCAAAAATTCAAAATCACCACAGTCAATCGTTAACATCAATAAACGTCATTTACAATAATCACCACCAAACACCATTATAATCATCAATTCACTCTCGACAATCACCACCATCAGTCGACATTATATATCATCAATCATCGTCATCATTCATAATCACCGTTAACTTTACTATAATACACCATGATTATCAACAACTACCATGGTTAGAAGCTACAGCCAATCACCATCTAGCTAGCTACTATCCACGACCACCAACATTAGCCCGCAACATTCCTAATTGATGCCTAAAATCATCATCGATGGCCATCACTATCACCAATCATCGTATAATTTTTAAGAATTATTTTATTGATGTAGTATTAGATTAATTTAGTGTGTTGTTTGAATTTTATATTTTGTTATTTTTAAAACAAAACAAGTTTTATACATTCAAATATTGAGAAAACAAACAATCTTAATTACAAATATTTAAATCTTAATACAACATCTTAGTATTCAGATATCTATCATTCAACATCTAAATATTAGAATATAAATGTTAATGCATATCTTAATATTATATTAGATATGAGTTAAGATCTATACATCTTAATCTTCAATAAAAACAAATGAATTCTAATAGAAGTTTATCATATACTAATGAGCCAATTTTAAAGACACTTTCAATTAATTCCCAAACTACCATAATTTTCAAAATATAACAACTCAAAGAAATAGAAGGGAATCCTTTAATTCTAAGCTTCAAATTTAGTCCCTAATCCTAATCTTCTTCCCCCAAGTTTTCTATTCATATATTGTCTTCCTTTTTTTGACTTGTATGTTATTGTATTTCATATGTATCGCATTGTACTTATAGTGCAATACACACGACATACGAGTACATACAACGATATACACGTGTATATAATTATATATTGTGTGTATGCCTTGTGTATGTATATGTATATCGCTTTCAGTCATGCGTATGTCAGTTGTGTATATATTCACATATGCATGATATACAATGAAATATAATACACGAAGAGAAGTTGGGATAGCAAAGGGAGAGAACTCGCGGAAACAAAATACTCCAATAACCAAAAAAAAACATATATAGTTGAAAGGAGGGATAAGGACAACAACGGGGAAATAAAAAAAGATTGCCCTTAGCGCGAATTCACATTAGTTGGGCAAATAGTCTCAATGTCGGATGATTAGATAAACTTTTTAAGTAAAATACTTTGATAAGTTATTGTCACGTGATTGTGGTATTGTAGGGTTGTGTTGCTCAATCTTCAAAAATGTATAATTTATCATTTCTCAATGAAAATGTCGTTTATATTTTGTACCTTAAAAGATAAATACTACATTAGATAAAATTGTTATTTAATTATTTTTAAATATTTAGTATTTTAAAAATTAACTAAAATTTTGTTTATTAACTTTTTACTTCTTTCAATTACATAGAAAATTTTAAAGTATAGGATATTAAAATTAGTTAAGTTTTACTTTATATAATTCCTTTACTTATTTGAATTGTGCGTAACATAATTATATTACCTTTTTTTAATTATTTTTACTATAGTCTTAATATTTGCACATGGATTTAACCTATGTGTTTGATAAGTTGATTGAAGAATTAAATAACTATGCAATGGTGAAGGTTTTAATTTGATTATTCTCTATCACTCATTGATGTCTTCTTGTTAGGTGACTTTTTACCTCTTCAAAATTTCTAAATATTTAATCTTAAATAATTCTTTTGTATCTTTAATTTTAGGATAATATGACTTTCCAAACTAATTTACTCTAACTTTTTTATATTCCCGTTATACATGTAAAGACTTTAAAAAAAGGTAAAATCATGAATGACATATAAATTATAGTTGAAGAGTACATTATATTATTTTGGAAATAGTGAAAATCAATTTCATTGGACGTGACTCCTAAACATCAAAACATTTATATTTCTCATAATATTTATTTGAGTTTAATAAACATGTCATTGACTTTATTATGAACTTTTTTCTTTTTACGTTTAGAATAATTAAACAAGAATTGATAAATAAATGTCTAAATTTCAAATATTACAAAAAAATTAAACAATAAAATTTAAACCTAGGTCAAATGTCAAAGACATTTGGATTTTATTGGAGTAAAACTTAAAAATATACCTATTTTGTTTGTTGTAATTTTTTATAGACACAAGAAAACTTAAACACTTTGCACTAACCTAATTTTTTCAGAGTCCCTCTGCACGTCTACTACAAGTAACATATATATATATATATATATATATATATATATTATTTACATAATTCTTAAAATTATTTATTAAAGATAAATATTTATCCCAGATAATTCTTTTAGAGTCCGTCTACGACAAGTAACTTATATATACAATAACATTTTCTTTCTACGTTCGAAAGAAGCAAATAAAAATTGAAAACTAAATGTCTAAATTTCAAATACTACAAAAATTAAATTTCAATGGGATTTACACCAAGGTCAATGTTAAAGATATTACAATTTAATGGGATTTTGACTTAAAAGTATACCTATTTTGTTTGTTGTGATCTTTTTTCTTTAAAAATTACTTTTAAAAAATATGAAATATTATAATTTTATTCGAGTTTGAATTTACTTTTAAAAAGTTCAAACTAAAATGAGAATTGATTATAGATACAAAAATTTTTAAACACTATATCCTAACATAATTCTTTCAAAATCCATTTATTGCAGGTAATCTATATATTGTAATAATTATGTAATTCTAAAAATATTTACTAAAAATAAATATCAATCCTACGTAATCCTTTCAGAGTCCGTCTACGACAAGTAACTTATATATATATTTATATAATAATAATAATAATAATAATAATAATAATAATAATAATAACAATAATAATAATAACTTTTTCTTTCTACATTTGAAAGAAGCAAATAAAAATTAAAATCCTAAATTTTAAATATTACAAAAAATAATAAACTTCAATGGAATTTAAATCTAGGTCAATGTTGAAGACATTAGAATTTAATGGGATTTTGACTTAAAAGTATACCTATTTTTGTTTAATCATTAAAAAAGTTACTTTTAAAAAATATGAAAAAATTAAAATTTTATTTGAGTCGAATAATTTTTTTTAAAAAATAAGTCCAGACTAAAATGAGAATTGATATAGACACAAGAAAACTTAAATACTATATCCTAACATAACTTTTTAGAGTATGTTTACCATAAGTAATTTTTATATATATATATTAATAATTACGTGTTTTTTTAAAATTATTATTAAAAATAAATATCTATCCTATACAATCTTTTTATAATTTGTCTACCGCAAATAACTTATAATATATATATAATAATAATAATAATAATAATTTTTTCTTTCTACATTCGAATAGAGTAAAAAGATTTGAAAAATAAATATTTAAATTTCAAATATTACAAGTAATTAAACTTCAATGGAATTTAAACCTTGGTCAATGTCAAACATATTAGAATTTAATGGGACTCTGACTTAAAAGTATACCTATCTTGTTTGTTGTAATTTTTTTCATTAAAAAAAAATACTTTTTTAAAAAACATGAAAAATTACAATTTTATTTGAGTCTAACATGTATTTACTTTTAAAAAGTCAAATTAAAATGAAAAGTAAATATAGACAAAAAAAGAAAAAACTTAAATATTATATCTAATATAATCTTAATACAAATATCAAAACACGGAATAAAAAAATTTAAATGACAAATTTAACATGGAGTTCAAAGGATAGAGGTTAAAATTGAATTTGGATAGTTGATCATTATTAATTAGCATTAAAGGAAAAAAATTCAAAAGTAGATTTTCTTTGTGTATTTTTTCCTCCTATTTGTACTTTTTTTTTTTGGTTTCCTTTCCTTTTCAATTTCCTCTCTGAAGAAATCGATCCATTCGTAATTTTTAATCTACTTTCCTCTCTCTCACCACTTACTTCCTCCTGCCGGTGCCGACTTGCCGCCGCTTGGGGATTCCTGACGGTGTTCTTCGTCAACCTTCTCCGGGTGATTGATTCACGGTAACTGTTCCAACTCTTCCTACTCCGAAACCGACCTGAATTTCACGAATTTTTGTTTTTCTCTAATTTTTCCTTTTTTTATTTGCTTACTATATAGATGCAAGAGCTTTAGTTTGATTCTTTGTTTCTGATTACTATGGATATGGAATTATATAGTACATTCTTCCTCAGGAAACTTGTATGTAGTCCATAGAAATTCGAAATTGGTGCTTTTAGGCTTTTTTTTCTATATTCAATTTTAGTAATTGGAGCATTATATAAAATTTTTGTCTAAAAAACACACTTAAGGTATTGACTTTTTTACTTTTCCTACCTGAACTGTCATTAAATGTTTATCAAAAACAACTCAATTATTAATTACTCACTTTTCCTAATTGAAATATCACCAACGCACCATTATTTAGGTAGGAAAAGGGAACACCTGATAGTTTAGGTGTGTTCCGATAAACATTTGATATAGTTCAGTTAGAAAACTCACGTTCCTGATAATTCAGATATGAAACTCAAACTCAAAATTTGCTTGATTTCTGATGGATATAACTGAGACTACAATGTAATAGAAAACCAATAAATCTAGTTATTGTAAGCATAAAAAAAGACTAAATTAAACTGAATATGTTGCCAAGCTTTAAATTTTTTTGTCAAAAACTTATTAGGTAAGTGTGCAATTAGAGAGCTATAATATACCATGAGATATGGATGAGAATATCATGGAGCTATAATTGCACTTAGAACCGAGCATGAGAAAGTAGTAGCTTTGTGATAGGTCCCCTTGAATCTCATGTTTTAAGCTTGGGATTAGAGTCATAACTCCACCATCCTTTTGCCTTGGATTCCCTCGCTACCAATCCCTTTATAACGTCTAGCGGGATTGAAATCTTGCCTAATTGAGTAATGAATCAAGACTGATAAATGAATAATAGCTGTACAATCTTGTAACATGAAAGGCTCCTTATCAAAAAAAATTTTTGTAACGTGGAAGGCTAAAAGCAATTACTCCCTTTGTTCCATTTTGCGTTGGTCGTTCCGAGGTGCGAAGTGGGAGAGAAGGGATGCCACAATTACGGTTTTGAATAAAACAATAGGTAAATTAACACCCCAGGTCGTGAAAGAATCGTCGTATGCCCCGGAAGATAGATTGTTACGAGCTATACTTGGTATCCAGGTATCTACTTCAAAAGAAACTTGTCTAAAATTACCTATAGGTGGCAGGGGTCGGGTTATTGATGTGAGGTGGATCCATCTTTAGTTTGTTCCAAGAAGGATGATATTTTTTATTTTTAGAAACAATTTAGTTTTGAACTTTTCATTTTAAGCTTAGTGACACAATTTTATAGCCACAAAAGTGTCTTGACATATTCAAGACAACAAGTTCCAAAAATGTTCTTTTATGTCTTAAACTCTGTGATCAATTTCACGTAAAATGAAATGGAAAGAGTACATAATGGATGAATTAGTTATGAGAAGCTTAGAGCCTTGTTGATCATAGTGCCACCTAACATGCATTCAGTGACCCAACCCAAAAGCTAGCGCATGAGGTGACAAACAACGGATCCCTCTACCGATGTCAATGTGAGACACTTGACCGAACTGCAAAGATGTTCGATTCCTGTGGTGGTGGGAGAAACCATATACCCTATCGAGGTGCGCACATGCTGTCCTGGACATCACCATCATAAAAAAATTTAAAAAATCAAGCACCTATAAAGCTTCTTAAAAATGTAATTAAATTATATTTATTTAAGTGAAATAAATGAAGTACAGATATTGCAAATTAAGTTCAAAAACCAATTTAAAATTTTGATTTAGATGCAAAACTGCAGTCAAGTTTATAATTCAATTTAAATGACTAGTATTGATCGCTAAATTCTTTGTCCTAAAAAGTAGAAAGTTCATAAATAGTGTTCCCTTAACAATTAATTTTTTTCCAATTATATTTGTTGTTTTTTGAACAATCGAATCAAGGATTCGGAGGAGAATTGGCCATTAAATCTTGTGAAATAATCGAGGTGGAAATTGAAAAGAGAGATACGAACGAAGAGGAATAACCAATCGATGAAAGAACGACAGGGCAGTCAAGAGCCTCACCCAAATAAATACTCCCCAAAATCATAAGGAAGAGAGCGGCCACCAAAAGGTTCCTTTGGAAAAGCTCTCACACACCAATTCATGGATTGAGCCAACCCATTCTTTCTATCTATTCTTTTTATGAGTAAAGAGGTGCCTTGGGCTCTTTTCCAAGGGTAAGAGGGTATTGAGAAGTAGGTAGAGAAGGAAGGAAAGATCCCTTTAAAAGCCGCAAGCAAGCTGCATATCTTTCTTCTCTTTTCAAAGATGGGCTGATGGGACCCTGCTGAGCTTCGTTCCTCGCATCATCTATGAGTGAATAGGACTGATGGAATATCACTTAAAAAAGGTTGCACCAAAAGCCAAAAGCCATGAAACTTTCTCAAAAAAAAAAAAAAAAGAAAGAAGCCAAAAGCCATGAAAATGTATTTGATCTTCTGTATAGCATCCACTTTCTCTTCGAAACATCTTGTGTTCCTTTCTTTCCACATTGTCACCCTCCTGGAATAGAGTCCCAGGTGATGAGGTGTATGCTTTAGCCCCTAGTGCCTTGATACCTACACTTAGGTGCTGGCTAAGCGAAGCGAGCGCACAACCTAACTTCACCTAGCTTCAGAACTTAAGCACGCTTAAATATGAGCCTTTAACACCACTGGCTCCTGCAATCTTTTCATGAACTGTAGGAGAATGCGGTACCTTTGTCAATCTTTCTATGTAAATACCAGTACCTTCTTAGTGCCTTTAATCAACAAAATCTTACTTAGAGAAAACAAAGCATGACACATAGGCTTCAGATATGAAGGAAAATGATCTAAAACTTTTTAGATCATGAGGAAAGATAATTTGTCCACTCCTCTAGGGTCACGAAGCAGTTAGACCAAATTAGAACTTGGAGAAGTCAATAGCAGGCAACATTAATACCATTCAATAGCTTTATCAAAATAAATAAATAAATGAATAAAAGAACATTAATACTATTTGATAAAGGGGATGAAGTGGTAAGATCTTTAAAAAAGGAGGCATTTTTAATAAAGGATCATGTATATGAGATTCAAAATATAAGTCTTCTATACAAATGGCTATAGAGGTTTAACCACTAAGAAGATTGTTTTGCTGGGAAAGGCTGCAAATGCTATTTTGTGGGGAAAGGCTGCAAATGCTAAGTAGTCATAGAAGATCCCTGGTGCACTAAATTGCTTCCTGTACATATGGAGTGGAGGATTGGAAAGATATTTTAAATGTTCTGGGAGGAAATTAAAATAATATGTATGTTGAATATGGGGATGGTCTGAAGATAATTTTTTCGCACGATCAATAGTTTGGTCTCACTCGTTTGAGGGAATAGTTGCTAATCCTTCAACTTGACTTTTGTGTTCTGAAGCTAACATAGCACAGTGCAAAAAACCATTGTTGGACATGAAAGAAATTGTTAAGGGTGGAAGAGTGAGAGCTTGATTAATCTATTGAGGAAAGTGGGAGGATAAATGGATTGCAAAGCTTCATTCCATCAAGTGGAAAAAGTAACTGTAAAGGTTTTTTTTTCTTCCTGTGAAGGCATGTTCTGGTAGAACAAAGAGACCATGGCATTGCAATTGGTTTGGAAGCACAAAGCTGTTTTCCCCCCAAAGTCTCTAGCGTTAGGTGGAGAGCTAATGAAGCATGCCTCACAAGAGATATTTGTTAGGAAGAAGGGGTTCTGGCTTCTGGTTCACCAGAGATCCTAATCATGTATTGTTACACTGCGGTACCAGTGAACAGTGTACATATTACATGTAACCTTTTGGCTTCATCTTGGTGCATATTTATAAGGCTATACTTTCAAATTGTAAAAGAAAAAGAAAATGTGTTCCTGCATTGTGCGTAGCAAGGAGCTGTGGTATATGTTCCTAAACCTGTTAGGGATCCATTGGACAATATGCATATTTAAGTTGGTTTGCGAGGATGACATAAAATCTATACTATTCCCAGCATCATCTTGTGGATCTTGTGGAGGGAGAAAAATCAGAGATGTTTTGATGGCGTATCCATTTCTGCTCATATTGAAGTTGACATGTTTACGGACTCTTGCCTTTTGCTGTAGGTGTAAATATGTTAACAATGTAGATGCTTTAATTGACCTTATTAATTCCTAACATTTTTTAATCAGAGACCTAACCACGTATATTTATTCTGGTACATGCTTACTTTATTCGTTTTTTTGTTGAGAAAGGTAACATTACATGCGTACTTTATTCTTAAAAGGAAAAGCCAATAGTTTGTGCACAGAAGAATTATGTTGTAGAGATAAGACATGAATTCTTCAAGTTTTAAAACATTTATGTATTGAATGACACCTCTGTATATAATTTGATGGTTTCTATAAATAATTTGTGACATTATTACGAATAAAATAACAATATTAATAATTTATTACTTTATTGCTACTGTTCCTTCTAGCTTTTTATGCATTCAAGCTTTTATTCGCATAATGAACTAGTTTCCTAAGTAAAAACAATGTTAATTTTAATTGATCTTCTTTAGAGATCTTTTTCTGTGCACATGTGTTGCATGCACACATATGGACGTGTATATTTTTTGATAAGGACATATATGTACGTACATATATATAAAATTTAGGTCATGAACCAACATGATTTGAACTTTGTTGCATGTTCTCACAGTGTGCATTGTAGATTTGTGAATATTTAATTATCAAATTTACTGCTTTAGTAAGTTGTCATATTGTGAGCATGTGCTAATGCATGGATCTATACAGAGCAGTGTTTTGATATATACAGAGATCGATGTTACTTTCTTTATCTGCAAGTCTGGCTATAAGTGACTTAATCAATCTTAAAGTTTTCTGTGTGAATGTTGAGTGGTCTTTTATTTTCTTTGCTAGGTACTTTTTATCTGCGCATTTTATCTGTTGGAGGTTTGAGAAGTATCTTCTGGTGTTTGCAGTTGAAAATAGAATGCAAAGCTAGTACTTTGGATGACTTCAACATGCAAATGGAGCAACGGGTTTCTTTAGAGTGCGACACATGCCTCCATCCTGAGACTTTTATGTGCAAGGATGGGGTTTCTGGTGTAACACAACATCCTGCAGTAGCACTGCCGGTGATACCCTCAAAAGATGATCCTGCTTCACAGCAGTCTTTGCTGACACATGATCATGCGGTGACACAGCTGGTATTATCCTCCCAAGACCAGCTTATGCTACAGAAGCCAGGTACATCATCGAAATATTTGCTTTATCTTTGCTGTCTTACACTTAATGGTTCTCTAGTTGTGGAAGGTTAACTTGTCGTCTTTGCTGCTGGGATATTAATTACTAATGCAGCCAAACGACCGACACGTCAATGGGCTGCATGGACACGTCAGGAGGAAGAAAGCTTTTTCTCTGCATTGCGACAAGTTGGCAAGGTAATTTCACTGTTTTGGTGTATACATAGGCATATAGCTGGCTTCCTCTTTTGTTTTGTTTTTCTCATGGGATCAATAATTACTGTGTCTGTGCCACTTTCTTTTTCAGAATTTTGAGAAAATTACTAGTCGTGTGCAGAGTAAAAACAAGGATCAGGTGATATATGGTGACATTTATTTATTTAATTAGCCACTTATCTTTTCTTCTATGTTTTTTGCTTCACTTATCTTTTCCTTTTTTTTAAACACTTCTATTCCTTTGATTTGGCAGGTCAGACATTATTATTATCGTCTTGTGAGGCGTATGAACAAGTTGTTGGATCCAGAACTTTGTCTTGATGCCAAAAATTCCAAGGATACAAATGCTGCAATGCTGCGATGGTATGTGGGAGCCATTACCCAGTCATTCATCTCTCTCCTGGTTGTTTCAAAATGATGAAACTATTGCCGGAATATTTTTGTGCCATTTCGTTAGCAGCACGATCCTCTTTTGGTCCATTTTTTGTGACATAGAAGTGTAGAAGCATGCTATGCATTAAATATAAGGATGGTGTTGTGTAAGAAATGAAGTTATGGGATCAATGCTATCCTTTTTTAAGCTTTTAAAATATAGTATTATTGCTGTGATAATTATGCGTTAGAGGCATGCTACACTTGTACTTCTTTCCCATGGTGAAGTAAACCAGCAATATGTCCTATTTGCTGGTTTGGAGAAGTAAACCACTGACTTTGTCCTATTTGACAGCAAACTCTGTTATGTAAACTTAGAGCAAAATTGTAGTTTACTTCTGACACTTGTACATGTTAAATAGCTACTTTTAATGATATAGCTATCTTTGGCTTTGTCTGTAGGTGGTCTTTACTGGAAAAGTATAGCTGTAAAGCTTCAAAGCTTCATTTGAAACCACGGAGATTTAAAATATTTATTGAAACTTTGGTCAGTCAAGAGCATCAACTTTTTTTCCTTTATAACGCTCCATGTTTCAGCATGATTTATTTTATTCTTAGCTGGACTGAACAACATTATATCTTGTCATAAAGGAGAGCCAGCTGTTGAAAGACCGGAAAAAGAATGTAAGAAGGCGTCCTTCTCAAGGAGAAAGTAGTTCCACAACTGCTGGATCTCCTTCAAGTCATGGCAGAGTGTCAACTAATGATAGTCGGACAGTTAAAGTGGTTCTTCTTGACAACCAGGACGTACAAAAATTTGGATCTGGAAAAGGCTCTTCTCTAAAACGCCATGTCACTATGGGTGTAAATAGAAGCAACGCAAAAGTAGACTCTTCTGTGAAAAATGCTAGACATCGCCGGAAGATAGGTTTGTTATTTATAAAGCTCATGAATGAATTGCATTTGTTGCTTCTTTTGCTTTTATGCTTTCCCTGCATCGTTTTGCAAAGCATATGTTAGAGATATACATTGCTTCATATTGGATATAATAGGGTATAAGTGGTTTATAAAGGTCTTAGGCTACTCCTCCCATTCTGTATGTTTTTAGTTGGTTGCTCAGAGTCTCTTACATATGCTAAGAATTATTCTTGGTGTGGACTTCTATATAATTATGAGTATAGGTGTTTACTTTTACATGGGAATATTTGTTTTGTCCTTCTTACGCTACTTCCAGATGTCATCACAAAAATATCTGTCCGTGTTGCACGTGTCATTGCCATGACAAACCAAAACATTGTCTTCCTCTCACCCTCCATACCTTACCTGACATTGTTCAGAGGAGTGTTAATTGTGATATTCCTATTACTGATATAGTCTGCCTACTGCTTTGGCTTTTTCCTTTTGGTGTTCAAAGTTGTCTCTAAGCTCAACTTGCGATTGTATTGTCTCTGGGTGGCAGGTTCTGCATCAACAGCTGCATATAGAAGGTGGGAGAAGGCTGCAATTGCTGGAGTTTCATTGGTAGCTGATGCTGCCGAGCATTTGGAACGGGCAACTATTGATAAAGATGTCGGACTACAGAATTCACAGGGTGAGCAGTTAGTTGAAGCTTTGTTGTTTCCATTGAGGGTTGTTGATTCCGTCAAATGCGTATAACTTCTAGCCATCCTTTATATGAATGACTTGCAGGTATAAATGGTTTCGAACATGTTGGCAAAGATGTGCATTCCTTGCCGACTTTATCACAAAATCTGTTAAAGGAGCCCAATTTACAGAGTTGTATGAAACTTAAGCTCCAGCTGTTTCCTGTTGATGAAGGAACTAGAAGAGCCCTGGAAATGGTAGGTTAAGTAAATTCTTCGCTTTTCTGTGATTTACTGGTTACAACATTTGATGTAAAATTTATTTGCTGTCACTTCTCTTTTCCTTTCTGTGTCAGGATAATCATAACCCATACTTGGAACTCACTCTAAGTAATCGAAAAAAGATGTCATCCGTTTTGGAACATCTCAATCGTAAATGGGGAAGTTCGAGTGTAGCAACTGGAGAACTGGTGCTTTTCCCTTACCATGTACAGATGGAAAACCTGGTGCAATCCCTGAGATGGACCAAAGATACTACACAAAGTGCGGCAGATGTGCATAATCTGATTGGAAGCCCTCCAGTTTTCCGTCTCAGGTCTGTGTTTTACGTTTTCTTTCTGTACCTTCAGAAGTTATCTCTGCAATAATTGTGGGACTGATTTATTTTTCCTTCTTTTAGATATGGTTGGTTTCCAAATGCCATGCTTGGAATGTCTCAAGAACCATTGTCATCTACCATTCCATTTATGCAAAATACTAACACTAACATAACAAAAGAAAAGAATGCGGAAATACTAGCATCATCCCATGGTAAACTTGTACAATTTTCTGAAGAACCACTAGCTTCTAACCCAAGAATGACTGTGACATCCTCCTCAATCAAGCTGTCTGGTGAGTCAAACTTGCAAGCTAGCATGGGTCTGAATACCTACACTTTTGATCGTGATGGAACTCTGCCATTGCATAGAAGGGAAAACGGGGATGCAACCACAGTGGAACAAGCTGAGATGGTATTTTTTATCTTTAGTTTCATTCTCATTATCATTCTGGCTTGATTTGCTTTATAGAAACTCAGAGGACTGGCAATTCAATTGAACTCCTGTTGGCTCTTTTACTTTCAGCTTATCCTTGTGTTTGCTTTTATTGTATACATTTTCATGTGATGAATAAAGTCGTAGCACACGTTTTTGTAGCTTACTGAGTCATCCTATTACATGATGAACTTAAGCAAACTTGGTTTGACCTTTTCACGGGCTATTTCTATTCTTCTAGTATGCGGATTTTGCTCTAGGTGAGATATGTTGAAGACCACCTTATCTTGATGATGTAATAGCTTATTAAGGAAACAATTTTAGGTGCAAATTTTTAACAAGATGGTTAGCATTGGGTTTTGGTCTGAGGTAGGAATCAAAGTAAAATCTGCTGGTAAAGCATGTCAAAGGGGATAAGGACTTCCATAGAAAGAAACTGACTAGTTGAAGTTGCATCCCAGGACAAATCATTTTTAA
Source organism: Datura wrightii (assembly GCA_035772735.1). Lineage (NCBI taxonomy): Eukaryota > Viridiplantae > Streptophyta > Magnoliopsida > Solanales > Solanaceae > Datura > Datura wrightii. The sequence goes on along the minus strand of JASDFA010000018.1, from coordinate 197,916,561 downwards.
AGGAGGGCACTGATCATGAAAACGTGTTGATATGAATCAGGGAGCGAATTATTGACAAAGTTGGCTCAATTGGAAAACCTGCTTACTTTAACCTTACTGCGCATGAGAGAGTGATTGAGGCGATCTAGCGATTTAAGTGTTATCCCCAATATAGACTGGGCTGATCCTCTGCCACTTTCTTGAGAAGTCTGTTCCGTGAAAAATATTTATGAGTTAATTTTTTACAGTCTAATTTTATTGGAAGATTGTCCAAAGGCTAAAAGCCTGAGTAGTTGATCTGATATCTCTAAAATGATCAGTAAAATCCTGATTGTAAAATTATCCACATGTAGAAGGAACAAAATTAGACAATAAAAAATGTCCCCTTTAGATCAGCTATTAAAAAAGTGAATAGTCAGTACCCGATAAGGAAACTCATGAAATATTGTAATACATTTTATACTTGGCACTTGTTTGTCTGACAGGTAAATAAAGCTGTCCGTTTCCAATTCAGGCCAATAGAATGATTGTGTAAAAATGCTTTTACTTGCTGGGAAGACATTGAAGTTTTATCATCTGATGTTCAAATTGAAACAAATAGGTTTTGAGGTTCTCCCTGTTTTATTCTTTTTTTTTCGTGTGTGTGTTAAGGGGAGTAGTTTTTTCTTTAAAAGAATGTTGGATTGCATATCAATGAATAAGTTGCGAGTTGCTCATTATTCTATTCCTGAATATTTACTTACTTCCCATTAGCATGATATGCAGGGAAGCAAGGCCTGTGTTTTGTCAGTTGGGGATTGGGAAGATAGCCTTACCAACATAAGTGTTGGAGATCTTCTCTTTGATGCACCTGATGGTGAGGAAACAGACTGCATTGACTCAGCTTTGCCTGGAAGCTCTCATTTTCTCCCACAGATGCCATTAAGCTGCGACTCGTTTGATGCAGCGATTGCTGCTCATATATATAAACATCAAATCAAAGCTGATTCTCAGATGGCTCTTCCACCTCAAGCATCTTCCATTTGGAATGCTGAAGATACATGTGATGCTTTTGCATTTAAGAAAAATGTTTCTTTCAGTGACAAAGTGCAGCATTCATCCAGCAATGTTGGTCCAGAGAATTCCCAGCAGATTGCTCGGTCATCTTCCCTGGTATTGGATGCAGGAATCAAGGTTTATATCGAAGAGAATCTTATCAAGTATCACTTTCTGCTAGTTAGAGATGGAGCTGCTATACATCATTTTTATTTTCTTTTGCAGGATTTGCCTGGGAACATGGAATCATTTACTGGTGAACCTGCTCATGAAGACCCAGTGAATGAATGTCAATCCGATGCACAAGCTTTGGGTGGTTCTGCAAAGGATCTTAATGGGCTTGCTGACATATATTGGGTAAATGGTTTCTTACTTGTCCTTCTTATACTTCTGAATGGAGGTGTTTAGGATAATTAATACCCGCCTTTCTGCTATTAGTGGTGCTTGCATCACTTATATCTACAACCATCTAGTATGTCGGCTTTGAGGTATGTATTTACCTAATTCCTCTTTTTCAACTCTGCAGACAGAGTCTTTAGGACCGCTAGAATTGGACGCACCTTCATGTAGATATCATAATGAAGACATAACTCTGAGCGATAGTCTTGGTGGCTTGAACCGCTTCATAGCTAGCAGTCTGGATGCATTTCAAAACTGCTCGTTCTTTGGATTGGACAAGAAAGAGCCTGGATCTACTGTTGAAGCTGTAGAGACTTCAGATTTACAGATCGGTGCTAAAGTCTAAGCTTCTCGACTGTGGAACTTGGAGTAAACGCGGTTTATTTGTTAAAACTTAGTTCAGCTAACTTATAGGGGTGTCACAACAATATCAAGTCCAGAACCTCCTGCATGCGCGCAAGTAAGCATGGCTCTTGAAGGGTTGAAACGGGACAAACGTTTCTTTAATGTACAAAATATAACTCTCGAGTATATTTCAGGCGTCTCTGGATGTGTACATTATGTAGAATTTATGTGCAGCAGGTGAAAAATGCCAAATCATTTCGTTTTTGCAGTACTGATGGATCTTGGGGATTCTTGAATTTTAGCAAAGACAAGATTGATACTGATATCGGATAATTGACAACAAAAAGAATGTGGTTATTATAAATGGACATGGGAAATTGCCAATACTTGCACTGGGGTAAACTGTTTTATAGCACACCCTTTGGGGGTGATAGGTTCATCTCTGGACCTTGTTAATGCTTGATGCTTTGTGCATCGGGCTGCGCCCGTGGGTAACCAAAATTTCAACATGTACTTCAATTTTTTCTGTTGTTTTTCTACTGTTTGCTAGTTATTTTACAAAAGAAGTTTTGGTAAAATACTTCCATCCTATTGTAAATATAATGTGTAGAAACCATATATTCTGCTGTCACTTTTTGTTTCACAGAAACAATATTGCAGCAATTGGCTCGTCACACAGAGCCTTATGGGCCCATGGCTCAATCTTACCTTTAGCCATTTGACCCGGGGATTTACAAAAATGGTCTTGGAGGTGGTTGATTTTGAATTTTTCGCTTTGCTTGCTCATAAGTAAAATTTCATGCTCTAATAAGTTTTGATTTGACATTGAAACCGCTCATGAAGTGGAGGTTAAAAATTTAAGATCACTCATTTTGAAGGTCATTGATAATTGATTGTAGTTTCATGCATTTGACCAGAGGCACATGGAGCATCGGGTGAATTGTACCTAACACTTTCGAATTTTAGTACAATAACAATAATAAAAATGTTAGTTGGTGTAATTTTACAAGTAAAATTTGAAAAAGAGAACGTGTGTGTATATTTTACTCGTACCTTTTGAAGGTTTAGAATTTGTTTTTGACAGAGTGTTAATAACAAGTTTGAAAAAGAAGATATACTTTGAGTATCACTTAAGATTTTTCAACTTTCTTCTACCTTTTCGTAGCCCGATTCGTGGGGCCCACTAGACTTAGAAAACAATTTAAAAAGAGAAAGGAAAAAAATAAAAGAAAAGGAGAAAAATCAATTCTGTTTGTTTCATATATTCAATAAATTCAAGAAGGAAATTTATAACATGTCTTGCAATTTTCCCATTTTAAAAATAATTTGGTTTAATAATGGAATATGACTTTAATTTGGAATATCCATTTAGCAAGATAGGGTTAGTAAGAAACCTACAAAAATTGTAAAGACAATTTAAGTTGGATGTAAGTGTAATGAGTGATGGGAAAGAGAAGAGAAGGCAATTATGTATCGTAAAAATCTATTATTATGAGGTTATTAACAAAGGCGGCAAAGTTAGTTCATGATAATTTGATTAGTTCAACTCATTTAAGTTATGACAGGTTATTGATTCATTCAACTCATTCAAGTTTGAACATGTTATTGATTTGTTCGTTATTTATTTGAAAAATTTTGACCTATTCAATTTAGCTAATTTAAATATAGGTTGATATGTATTTCAAATTAATTCATAAAAAATCATTTGTCAAACTACTTTTAAAAAGACTATTTTTGTTTGATATGTGGCATACGACCATCTTAAAGAGATTTTGTTTAATTAGGTTATTAAACAAATTATAAGAAAATAATGTTTTTAATAAAAATTGGGTGAATTTGATTTTGACTCATTTCTTAACCTATTTTGTCCAAATAATTTTGAGCGAGTCAATTTATTAACGCAATTCATTCAGTCTATCTAAATTCAGCACAATCTGCTCATTTGACAATCCTTGGAGTCGTTTGATTGCTGGTTAAGGAGGAGTTATTCATGTATTAAACTAAACATAACTTTATACATTATTTAGATAAAAAAATAAAATAAAATAATCTCCACACAGAGTCTAGCATAAGTTACACGACATCATATTTTTTCTCTTTCCACATAAAATATAAAATATAGCATTGCTTATATGATGTTCGATTCATGTTTTTTTTTTTTACATAACCGGTATATGAATAACTACATCTTGCATAATTAATTCATTATTCAAAACTAGTTCCTACTTGTTCTTTGCCATAACGCCTCTTCTGGGCCAAATTGGAAGAAAAATTCCTAATTCTTACACAGATGAGACTGATCAAACTTGATTAGACGAAGACTGGCCCCTTTGTTTCACAGTGCTGCCATTGTCACAAAGCATGACCTTGTAGTCAACTTCTGTTCCGCTTGTTGAGAGATTCATCTGAATTTTATTAATACCTATATAATTCTACCTAACAACCGAACGATCCAATAGTCAAATCTTGAATAAGAAAAATATCAATTTGATAATGTGCATGATATTTTTTTATACTTCAATAAATTTAATATTGAGCCGGCAGGGGTCAATTTTAATTTAATATTCTACTATAGAAAGTTACATTTAATTGTCTTATTACATATTACCTAATTGGCCGTCCCTCTAACTCAATCAACTAGCATTATTTGTGCATTCGGAACGACAGATTCAGAATTTAAATTTAATTTAAATTTAATTTTTTTTATAATTTATTATATTAAATTAATTAAACTTTTAAAATTATAAATTCTAAATATAATATTTGTCAAAAATTTTAATATCTTCTTATTTTTTTTAAAGGTGGGTGGGTGGTGTTAAATAATTCATAAATCCAAATTTCGCCTCAACTGACGAAATAAAATAAATTTTCTCCCCCAATTTCATGTCTTAATGAAAGGAGTGTATTAGAATTGGCAGTATTCTAATAAATAGATAGTATGGGCATATAGTCTACTTAAGAGGAACTATTCCTTACCAGTAATTTCTTCATTCTCAAAACTCGAACTCCACACTTTTTTTTTTTAAAATTAAGGATGGAGGAATATCATTTGTACGATACATCCCTTGGTGACAAAAGTCTAGTGCTTTTCACTAGCACAGACGACGGAGCTAGGGGACGAAATTCGTTCATCGAAAAATTACATTGTATATTCAAGATTAAAATTAATATTCTTATGTATATATAGTGGATATTATATCCCGTTGACTTTTCTCGTAATTTGAATTCACAGAGTGAAAATTCTAATTATTTCCTATTTCTACCTCTGAAAATATCGGGTTCAACTGAATCAGTAGCTAATAAGCTTCATCCACCTACACCATTATGCGTGGATTAAAGTGAAAAGAGATAATATACATCCACACATTTTTCTCATATAAGAAGTCCCCCCACACCCACACACACCCATACACACAAAATCAACAAGAAGTAAAAACATCAAATGGCAAAAGGCAACCAAAAGCCTCATGCAATAGTAATTCCATGCCCATTTCAAGGGCACATAAATCCTAGTATTCACCTTTCACTAAAACTTGCAACAAAGGGCTTTACCATAACATTTATCAACACAAAGTACATCCATGCCCAAATAACCAAATCACAACAATTAGACCAAAACTCAACAACAACAACAACAAGTCATGACATATTTGCAAAATTTCAAGATCAATTTGGCCTTGACATACATTATCAAACAGTTAGTGATGGTTTTCCCTTGGAATTCGATCGATTTTTGGGGTCAAATAGCGAAGAATTTTGGGAGAGTTTTTTTACTAAATTACCCTCTCCATGTTGATGAAATTGTTGGGAAGTTAGTTGAGTTGGAAAATCCTAGGCCAACATGTTTGATTGTTGACACTTTCTTTGCTTGGGGGACATCAATTGCTAACAAGTATGAACTTGTTAGTGTTTCATTCTTCACTCAACCTGCTTTGGTGTTTACTATTGACTATCATCTTGACCTTCTGGTGCAAAATGGTCATTTTGGTTCAAATGGTAAGTTTCATTCTACTCCCTCCCCCTCCCCCCCTCCCCCCCCTCCCCCTTTTTTTTTGGTCTCTCTATGAAAATTTGATTAAATTTCTTATACACCGACAATTTGTCCATGTCTGATTCTCAAAAATGCACTATTTTTGGAGGATCCGACACTCATTTGACTACATTTTTGAAGAGTTCGAGCGACATAACTGATTATGTAACGTAGATTTAATTACTTGTATGATCATGTAAGTTATAAAAATAATTATCTAGTAAACTTACTTTTAACAATAAAATTAGTACTCATATTTTGCCTATTATCTCACAAAAAAAAAAATTAATATAAAGACTAGGGGTATTTTTGTTCGTTGGGCTATTGTATAGTGTAAAAAGCCCTAACAATAAATATTTTAGTAAAAATATTTTTACACTACCAAGAGATGTGGTGGGATGAATTAGATCCCTCCACTCTCAACCAGATGTCTTGGGTTACACCCTTGCAAATGGAAAAACTCCCGACAGAAAGCACGTCCCCCCTTTAATAAGCTCTACACAACAACAAATCTGGATTAATTGAGCTAGCTGGTATGTCCAGGATACTAGATGATGATTATATATAAGAAAAAGAACTGTCTATTTTCAAAATCGAAATCATTTCATTCAACAATACCCCCTCGGGATATTTTGTGTTGAATTTTGCCAGCATTAAATTTAACTTCATTATGATCATATTTATTTGGCTTAACTTTTTCTACTATTTTTTTTAAAAATAGATAATAGCAAGGATACCATAGATTATATACCAGGAATTTCATCAATTGAGCCAAGTGACTTGCCTTCATACCTCCAAACAAAAGAGACATCAACTATTCTTCATCAAGTTATCTACAAAGGTTTTGAAGATGCCAAGAAATCAGACATCAAAATTTGCAACACAGTACAAGAACTTGAATCCAATGTAATTTCAACACTCCAACACAAAATTAAAAACCCCTTTTATCCAATTGGTCCAATTTTTCATGATCATCATCAAGTCAACTCATCAAAAAAAGTCATCAAAATTTCCAAAAGTTTGTTGCCAGAGTCAAATAATTATGTGGAATGGCTAAACACTAAACCTAAATCCTCAGTGTTGTACTTCTCACTTGGTAGCTTATTTAGTGCAAGCAAAGAAGATGTTATGGAGTTTGCTCAAGGGTTAATGCTTAGCAAAGTGGATTTTATTTGGGTACTTAGACCTACGGATGATAAGGATAATTATTTACCATCTGAATTTCAAGAAAACATAGATCGAGGGTTGATCGTATCCTGGTGCGATCAACGGATTGTACTATCGCATCCGGCGATCGGATGGTTTCTGACGCACTGTGGATGGAATTCGATTCTGGAGAGTTTATGGGCAAATGTCCCAATGATATGTCATCCCATAGGTGTTGATCAACAAACTAATAGGAAGTTGGTGGTTGATGATGTTGTTTTTTGGCTCAAAGTCCCACATTGGAAGATGAGTAGAAATAGGGAGGCAACCTTAGACTATAAAAGGAAGCCTCCCCCTTTTGGTTTTATCACACCAAACTTGAAGCCTTCTAACTCTTCTAGAGGCTTAGTTTATTTCTTCTCTTGTAATCTTCTCGGAGAAATATATTTGTAGTGGTGTCCGGGGACTTAGGCATAATTGGCTGAACCTCGTCAAATCTTGGTATTCTCTTTATTCTCTTTTCTGCTTCTTATTTATCATTGTTAGCCATTATTAGTTTTGCTATTGGTGGAAAATAGCTCGAATTTCCACAACAATTGGTATCAGAGCTTATGGTTGCGATTTCTCTTGAAATTTTAGTATGCTCTGTGGTTGAGGTTTTAACTGATCCTCCACATCAGAAAAAATTTCTTGAGATTATTTTTTTGTAAATTTGTGTTAAAATTGCTAAGTAATATATTGTCTAATTAAGTGCATGTCTAGGGAAGTTCTGTCTAAGGAAACTGGTTTTTAAGTGGGACCGTGTGACCCCTCCAGTTTTTCCTGGGAATTTTCCTGGTGCATTTTTTTTGGCTAAATTATTACTGGTAATTTTTCACTTTAGAGCAAAAATGGCTGATAATAATGAGCAGACTTCGAGAGCCACAGTTTCCACTACATCAACTTCGGCAGCATCTTCGTCGTCAATTTTGACGAGATTTGCGGTGCCAAATGCAAGATTCGCGGTGGAGATTTTTGACGGTACGGGTCATTTCGGGATGTGGCAAGGTGAAGTTCTAGACGCGCTTTTCCAGCAAGGTCTAGACATTGCTATTGAAGAAGAGAAACCAGAAGAAATTGAAGAAAAAGAATGGAAGATCATCAATCGGTTGGTGTGTGGTACTATTCGCTCATGCCTTTCAAGAGAGCAGAAATATTCATTCTCAAAGGAAACTTCTGCAAGTAAGCTATGGAAGGCATTGGAGGAGAAATTCTTGAAGAAGAGCGGTCACAATAAGCACTTCATGAAGAAGAAGTTATTCCGGTTTAGTTATCAACCGGGTACCACCATGAATGATCATATTACTGCTTTTAACAAGGCAGTAGCTGATTTGAGGAACCTTGATGAAACTTTCAAAGATGGAGATCTGGCATTGATGTTGTTGTTTTCACTTCCTGAAGAGTATGAATTTATAGAAGCTATGTTACTTCATGGGAAAGACCAAGTTTCCCTCAGTGAAGTATGTAGTACTCTATATAGTTATGAATTGAGGAAAAAAGACAGGGAGGAAAGCAAGCATGCAGAGGTAGTTGCAGAAGCACTGGTAGCAAGAGGCAGACCACAAAATCAGAAGAAAGGAAGAAGAGGGAAATCTCAGTCAAGAAGCAGACCGAGTAAAGATGAATGTGCCTTTTGTAGAGAGAAGGGGCACTGGAAGAAAGATTGCCCGAAATTGAAAAATAAGGGCAAAGTTGAAAAACGCAAAGCTGTTGCAGAGTCATGTGCTGCTGAATACAATGATGAAGATTCAGATCTTTCACTGGTTGTTACAACCTCCACAAGGCGATCTGACAAGTGGTTGTTTGACTCAGCATGCAACCAACATATTTGTCATATCCGGGAGTGGTTCTTTGAGTTTAAAGAGATAGACGGTGGAGTTGTCTACATGGGCAACGACACATTTTGTGAAACAATAGGAATTGGTTCAGTCAACTTAAAGAATCATGATGGATCAACTAGAGTTTTGACAGAGGTCAGGTATGTACCTGACATGAAGAAGAATCTCATCTCTTTGGGAGTCCTAGAATCCAAAGGATTGACGGTGACAATGCGAGATGGAGTCTTGAAAATAGTCTTTGGAGCTCTGGTGATGCTTAAAGGCACCCGGAAGAATAATTTGTATTACTATGATGGTAATACAATTGTTGGGACAGCTGCAGTTGCAACTCTTGATGAAGAAGGGTCAGATGCAACTAAGTTGTGGCATATGCGATTGGGGCATGCAAGTGAAAAATCCTTGCAACTTCTAGCAAAGCAAGGATTATTGAAAGATGCAAAAACTTGTAAGCTGAATTTCTGCGAGCATTGCGTGATGGGAAAGCAGAAGAGAGTGAAATTTGGCACTGCAATCCATGATACTAAAGGTATTCTGGATTATGTTCACTCTGATGTGTGGGGTCCTTCCAAGACAACTTCTTTGGGAGGAAAACACTATTATGTTACTTTTGTTGATGACTTCTCACGAAGAGTGTGGGTGTACACTATGAAGTCAAAGGATGAAGTGTTAAATTGTTTCCTTAAGTGGAAAAAGATGATTGAAACTCAGACTGGCAAAAGGATCAAACGCCTCAGAACAGACAACGGAGGTGAATATCGAAGTGATCCGTTTGACAAAGTTTGTCAAGATGAAGGTATTGTGAGACACTTCACAGTTAGACATACACCACAACAGAATGGGGTGGCCGAACGGATGAACCAAAAATTGCTGGAGAAAGTTCGGTGTATGCTGTCTAATGCTGGGTTGGACAGACAATTTTGGGCTGAGGCTGTGAGATATGCAAGCCATCTTGTTAATCGTTTACCATCAACTGCTATTGGTGGTAAAACTCCTTTAGAGGTTTGGTCTGGAAAACCTGTTAATGATTATGATTCCTTACGTGTGTTTGGTTCCACTGCATACTATCATGTGAAGGGATCGAAGTTGGATCCGAGAGCCAAGAAAGCGCTCTTTATGGGGATCACTACTGGTGTTAAAGGATACCGCCTCTGGTGTCTTGAAACAAAGAAGATAATCCTTAGCAGAGATGTTACCTTTGATGAATCTTCCATGTTGAAGAAGGATGACACTCAACAGATCAATAGTGCTCCGCAACAGGTGGAGTTTGAAAGGAGAATCAATCCAGTTCTGTACAAAGATGGAGAAACTCCTATGGCAGAAGAGGAGTCAAATGAAGAAGAGGTTCCAACCCAAGGACCTCACCAGCAAGAAGAACCTATTGCATTAAGGAAGCCACAACGGGTAAGACACAAACCTTCTCGATTTAGTGATATGGTGGCTCATGCATCTATAATAGTGAATGATGGAATTCCTACCACTTATCAAGAAGCAATTCAAAGTTCCGAAGATGAAGAGTGGAAGAATGCTATGAATGAAGAGATGCAGTCTCTTCATAAGAATCAGACTTGGAAGCTAGCAAGTCTACCGAAGGGAAAGAAGGCTATAAGATGCAAATGGATATATACAAAGAAAGAAGGATTTCCTGACAAGAAAAGCATTCGCTACAAGGCGAGATTGGTAGCTAAAGGCTATGCTCAGATGGAAGGAATTGACTATAATGAAGTTTTTTCTCCAGTAGTGAAACATTCCTCTATCAGAATCTTATTGGCCTTGGTAGCTCAGCTGGATTTGGAACTAGTTCAACTTGATGTAAAAACTGCATTTTTACATGGAGACTTGGAGGAGGAAATCTATATGACTCAGCCAGAAGGGTTCAAGGTTGCTGGGAAAGAAAATATGGTATGCAAACTTGAAAAATCATTGTACGGATTGAAGCAATCTCCAAGACAGTGGTACAAGCGATTTGACAAGTTTATGTTGGGGCAGATGTACACAAGAAGCAAATACGATCATTGTGTGTATTTGCGCAAGCTACAAGATGGATCTTTCATCTATCTTCTTCTTTATGTTGATGATATGTTGATAGCTTCAAGGAATTCTGGAGAAATTGACAAGCTGAAAGCTAAACTAAAGCAAGAATTTGAGATGAAAGATTTAGGGGAAGCTAAGAAGATTCTCGGCATGGAGATAAATAGAGACAGAAAATTGGGGCAACTTCGTCTAACTCAGAAGCAATATCTGAGAAAGGTGCTGCAATGTTTTGGCATCAATGACAAGTCAAAATCTGTGAGTACCCCACTTGCTCCTCATATGAAACTTAGTGCTGATTTATCGCCGAAGAATGATGCTGAACGAGAATATATGGCAAAAATTCCTTATGCAAATGCTGTTGGTAGCTTGATGTATGCTATGGTGTGTACAAGACCTGACATTTCACAAGCAGTTGGGGTTGTGAGCAGGTATATGCATGATCCTGGTAAAGGACATTGGCAAGCTGTCAAATGGATTCTACGGTATATTCGGAACACCGTGGATGTTGGGTTATTATTTGAGCAGGATAAAAAGATTGGTCAATATGTAGTTGGATATTGTGATTCCGACTATGCCGGTGATTTGGACAAACGAAGATCAACTACCGGTTATGTGTTTACACTTACAAAGGCACCGGTTAGTTGGAAGTCTACTTTGCAGTCAACAGTCGCTTTGTCTACTACAGAGGCAGAGTATATGGCTGTTACCGAAGCTGTTAAGGAGGCTATTTGGCTTCAAGGGTTGCTGAAGGATTTGGGAGTTGGTCAAAAGCACGTCAAGGTGCATTGTGACAGTCAGAGTGCTATTTGTTTAGCAAAGAACCAAGTCTATCACGCACGAACGAAGCATATAGATGTTCGATATCACTTTGTAAGGGAGATTCTGGAAGAAGGTGAAATACTACTTCAGAAGATCCAGACAGCTGAAAATCCTGCAGATATGATGACCAAGATAGTGACATCGATCAAATTTCAACATTGTATGAATTTGATCAATTTTGTGAAGATTGCAGATGGGTAGCACCATAGGTGCATTTGAAGACACTACTAGAGATAGTTGTGAGAGAAGATTTTGTAACTTTTGGGACTTTTTGCCAAGGTGGAGATTTGTTGTTTTTTGGCTCAAAGTCCCACATTGGAAGATGAGTAGAAATAGGGAGGCAACCTTAGACTATAAAAGGAAGCCTCCCCCTTTTGGTTTTATCACACCAAACTTGAAGCCTTCTAACTCTTCTAGAGGCTTAGTTTATTTCTTCTCTTGTAATCTTCTCGGAGAAATATATTTGTAGTGGTGTCCGGGGACTTAGGCATAATTGGCCGAACCTCGTCAAATCTTGGTATTCTCTTTATTCTCTTTTCTGCTTCTTATTTATCATTGTTAGCCATTATTAGTTTTGCTATTGGTGGAAAATAGCTCGAATTTCCACAACAGATGATTGGAAAGTTGGGATAAATCTTTGTGATAATTATAAAAATAAATCAATCACAAAGGAAGAAGTAGCAAAAAAGATTAATTTTTTGTTGAGTGAAGAAAATTCAAAGGAGTTGAGGAAAGTTGTCAATGAAGTGAAAAAGACTATGGAAATTGCATTATTAGCCAATGGAAGTTCAGAGAAAAACTTTGATTTGTTTATTGAAGATGTAATGGCCAAAACAAAAATATAGTGGAAAATGAAAATTGTACTCTTTGTTTCATTTTAGAAAGAAACTTTTTTTTAAAAAAAAAATATTTATAATCGTTTCGAAAAGAATACTTGAATTTATCCATTATTTATTACTTGTCAGTTTGATCGCTTATTTTATTTATTATTTTTTTAGCAGGTAATTTATGTCTGGTCCTTTCGAATGGTCTCACTTGTTTATTAAGGATATAATGGCCAAAAACAAAAATAGGATTTCTTTTGAACTAAATTTACAATACATGGCTACTTTTGTAAGATAGCCATTAAATGTTACAATTGTTTTTGGAATTCGTCTCTTTTTGACCACATTTAATATATAGTGGAAAATGAAAATTGTACTCTTGTTTCATTTTAGATGAGACCTTTTCATTTATAGTTAATTCCAAAAAAGAAATGCTTCATACTGAAAATTTTTTAATTTAAATTTATTATTTTACTCTTAGGAGTTGTTTGGTTGTGGGTTACGAATGGGATTATTCTTTTATTAAATTAGCATAACGAATATCATATTGGATAACTTTTTAATTAATTTATATAAAATTCAGCATATTAAATATGTACGATGTGTGATTATCATTTTATAATTTGACATAAATAAAACAAATGTATATATTATGGGTCAAATTGTATATTATTTTACGTGGGGTATAGATAAAATAATATAATTTATGTGTATTTCATCAACATGAAGTCATACTGAATTATCATAACTTACAATTATCACAACTTGCATATGTTAGAGTTCTTGTCGCGCCCCATCTACTATTCATATTATTAACTCGTATTGGAGCCCAATTAAATTTGAATTCGCGCTTTGAACGACCCATTTCTAGGGGCGACACTCTTAATAAGTTCTTATTTCATTCTAGAGTTCGAACCGAGACCTATTATGATTAAGAATGAAGATATTCAAACCATCCCACCGTAACTCATGTCGATCATATTTCTGATTTGGTGATATCAATGAGGCGAAATCGGTTCCGGTGGTGAAATGGTCATCAAGGGAAGGGAGAAGATGAAGGAAAAGAAAAAAATAAATTAAAACAATTTTTTTTGTTCTTTCACCTTTTTTATTTTCTCCCAAAAGTGAAGTACGCGCAAGTTATCATATCAACAACGTATGTATATTTTGGTCTCATATTCAAATATTCAATTAGAACAAAATGCAACTTAAATGTCTAAATGAAAAATAGCATAAATTTGACGATCGATTTTATTTAGCCTTGATTAAATTTAATTAAGTGATATATATTATATACTTATTAATATTAGATATACGTGAAATTTTAAATTATTATTTTTAAATAGTGACAAATAAAGCAAAAAATCAATTTCACTTTATTAATTGTCGCGTCTCTATTAACTTTAATTATCTCATCAATTAATGGATGTCTTTTTTAGAACTTTAAAGTTTCATTATTGATGGCTTTATAGAGTTGGCAAATGACAAGTAATAAGAAGTTTCTTCCTTCTTTTTATCCTTTTAAAAAATAAGTGAAATTCATCGATATCTCCTTAATTTTACGTTAAATTTTATTTAAATATTTAAATTATAATTAATTTAAATAAAAAGATTACAATAATTAATCAAAGTGGGCAGTGGAAAAACACATTTCACCAAACTTTTACCAAACAACTTTGAACTATTAAGTGCCTTGTCTCACACATTCATTGTGCTTAAAAGTAATTTACTCCCTCCCCCTTTTCGTTTTAACTGTCGTTTTAATTATTTTTTACGTTTATTTAAAAAAAAAGATACTGTTTTTTTTCCAAATTATTTACCGTTTTTTATTTTTCACCCCTTAAAAAATATTAATTATTTTTTTTGACTTCTTTAATTTTATTTATATATAAGTTACAATCTCTCTCCATTAAATATTTACTCAATAAATAAGGATTTTTTAGTCTCCAAAAAAAAATTATACTAAGAATAAAATTTAAAAAAATTAATTAAAAATTTTCCTTGAGCTTCTAAAATTACAAATAATTTGAGATAATTACTTTTAAAGAAAACGATAGATAATTTGAGACAAAGAGAGTATAATGGTTGGTTTCATTTAAATATTATGCATTGATATAATTAAAAATAATAGCTAACTTTAATTTGAACTTCTATAGTGACAATTATTCTAAAAAATATCTTTAAATTAAAATGACAGTTAAAATGAGACCAGAGAAAAGTAAAAGAAAAAAAAACTAAAGACACTCCACATGAAGACTAATAGATATTATTGTATACCAAATTTATAAACCCTAAAGAAGTAGAAAAATCTCACCTAAAACCACACCTAATGTCGATAATAATGACATATTAGCTCGATTTTGTTGACGACTATTGATATTAAAGTCGTCTATTATCTTAGAACGAGGGACATTTCATCCTCCTAACTCCTCCTAAATACGAAAAGTTATACGAATAATTAATTAATGACTTGAAAATATGGAAGAGCAAAATTGAGAAAACATATTAGCCATGTGAAACACTATGCTGCCACAGCCATTTCCACCATTGGAGTTGCTGTTTGTTTCCAGTTGAAATTTGGCATTTTTCTTGGTTTCACATGAAGATTTCTGCATTACCAAGAAACTAAGATTTTAAAAAAAAAATTAAATCAAACACATGGTAATTAAGTACTAATAATAGTAACTGATTATTCCCAAAGATTGATATTAGTCAAAGTACATTTGGTCAAAGTTTCATATTCCAAAGTTAGAGAAATTTAAAAATTCAAGATTTAAGTAATCGTGAAAATTATGTTTGCTTGTACTCTCTAAGAATGTTAATGGATGAGTGTTGAATTATTTTTAATATATCTATCAAGTAAAAAGGAACGAAAAGAGTATATTTTGGGAGGATTCAACACAAGTACGACAATAAAGTTCAAGTAACATAATTTTGAAGCTATATTACTCGTACTCTTTAAAAATATCAATACATGCGTATTAAATTTTTCAAAAATAATATTTTTTCAAAAAATTTAATAAAAATATAATAATATTTTTAAAAAATTTGAGCAACATTTATTTGAAATTAATATTTCTGAAAACCAAAAAGGAAAAAGAAAAAAAAGGGTGCCAAGTAATTAAATGGATAAGATAACGATAGTGGGTCCATAGTGCACTGCAGCATATTTAGCTGTCAGATTATCTTTTGAATTCCATCAAATTAATTTCTGAATTAAATTTCTCTACTGGAAATTAAATTCAAGAAAGAGAAAGATCTTTTAATTAATTCTTGCTCGTAAATATTCACAAATTTTAACATAATTATTCATATGTTATGTTAAATTTGTACTGTTACTTTATATTTACGGTAATGCTATTCTATAAACAATTTAGATATAAAATACTTTCTAGGTATGACTAAAATTAATAATAATATACTTAAGTGTAATTCTATATGTGAGATTTTAGAAGATAAAATATTACGCGAATATTATCTTTATCTCGTAAAAAATAAAAAAACAATTTTTAAAAGACCCACGATTTAAATAATACATATCAAACCAATTTGAAAAAAGAAAATACAGAAACAAAGAAGGCAGAACAAATGGGGAAATAGATAATGCATCACATAGCGATCCAGGAAAAAAAAGAAGAAACAATCATAATAAAATAGTACGATAATTGAAACACAAAAACAACGGGCAATAATAGCAATCGAAGGAAATTTATTAAAAATAGTATATTTTGTTTCGCTTTTACTTGTCATATTTTATCCACGAGAATCAATTTGCCTAATTTTTAAAATTAGATTAATTTAATATTTTAAACTTAAAATTTAGATGTTCGAAAATTTTACAAAAAAAATACTATAAATTGCAATCCTTTTTATATTAATATGATAAAAAAATACACCTTAAAATATTAATAAAATTCATACAATTTGACTTTTGAAAATAAAAAAATGCGGTAAGTAAAATGAACCGAAAGAGTAATTAGTTGAATACCAAATGTGTTTTCTCAAATATCACGGAGGATTAAAATCAACAACAATAACAACAACAACATATACAATGTACTCTCATTCAGTGGAATCTAAAAAAGAATAAACTTTATCACAAATCAGATAATTCATATCAAAGAACATACAAATAATACGGGTACAATTAGATAGATTAGGTAAATTTTGGAAGGGTCAAATCGGATCAAAACAACAAACAGGTCAAGACGAAACCCGATCAAAATTTACTTGGATCAAAACAAATTGAGTTAAAATGGATCAAGCTAACCCGCTCAATTTGACTCAACTTCCTCTTTTGATTTTTAATAAATTCACTAACATTTTCTTAAAAAATTAATTTAAAAAAGAGACGTATTTTAAATATTCTAAAATTTTACAAAATAATAATTTATTTCATAATCATTGACAAAAATATTAATTAAAAAAAAATACTCTTTTGACCCAAAATTTAATAAATTTATTTGAATTCACCCCGAATTATTCTAGCTCAGGTGAGTGGATTGGACGAATTAGGCATATTTTTGACACTCTTATACAGTGAGAACTAAAATTGCGAATAATCAAGGGACTAAAAATGCAAAACACAACAAAAAAAAAACTTACACAGTGACGAGGAAGATGATGATGATGATGAAAAGGGGGTTCAGCAAGAACAGAGACAGTAACAACGGAGCCATCTCTCAAATTATAAGAAGATAATAACTCATCACTTTTCAATTTCATTGATTTGTGATAAATTTCCATATAATCATTATCTCCTCCCCATGCTTTCTTTATCATTTTCTCCAATTCTCTCACTTTATCCCCTTCTTTCACCTCTGCGTACATCTCCGATGTCGGCGATTTCACGTTTATCGTCAATTTTCCTTCTCCGGCTGCCGGAATTTTCACCCGCAGATATGGGTTTGACGAAGAAGAAGAAGAAACCATTTGCTTTTTTTCTTTTTTCTTTTTTTGGGCCTCTGTTTTTGTTACTACTACCAAACTTACCTCTGTTTTCATTCATAAATAAATATAAGGTCTCTTATTAAGTTAGGTACTTTATTAATAGCTCCACTAGTATCCGAGTTATTATACGTTTCGGGTTCGCGTCTCGAGTACAAAAACGTGTTTTTAATGGAGAGCCTTTTTTCTTTTAAAGTGAGATTTGATTGTGCGGATTTCAATTAATTAGACTTTAAAACTGATAGTCAACATCCAAGCGTGAGTTAGAGTCCCACATTGATTGGAGAATAAATTAGTTATTTGCTTATATGAATTTGGGCAATTATTTTCCATGAGCTAGCGGGGTTGAGTTAGGCCCAGGTATCATATTTTTATAGAAATTTAAAAAAAAAAACTAACTAAATCTCAGTTTAGTAAAGATTTTGGGTTCAGGTCTCGATGGAGTCACTTTTTGCTAGGGAGCGTTTTATTTTATAAAAGTGAAATTTTTCGATGTGAATTTGAATTAATTGGACTTTAAAACTGATAGTCAACATCGAATAAGAAATTAAGAAAATAAATAAATCTCAATTTAACAGAGATTTTGGGTTCGCGTCTCGAGTATGGAGTCAATTTTTCTAGGGAGCATTTTATTTTATAAAGTAAAAATTTTCAATGTGAATTTGAATTGATTGGACTTCAAAAACTTATATAAAATCCGAATGAGGAGCCAAAAAAATTAGTGTCAATTTATGAGTTTTTTTGGGTAGGTACAGAGTTTAAAATCGAAAAAAATATTTATGATCTCAAATTTATCGTAAATATTTTTATAGGTATAAAATATAAGTGTAAAATAAGATATTTAATTGAATATATTGATAGACTTAAAAAAAGAACGTATCTGAATAAAGAAACACTATATATCAGTTTGATAAAATTAAATTTAATTTAAATTTTATAACGTTTTATAAAAATAAAAAATTATTTTATCATTTTTTTTACATCTATTGTTACTGTTATAAGTAGGATATAATTAATTAAATGAAACGCTTAAGAATAATTTAAACAATATTACCTTAGTATTTAAGACTGCTTACTGACCTTTTATGTGATTGTGCAAAAAATTTAAAAACATATAATATGGAAAAATATAATGGAGTATTATTTATTTAACAAAAAAAAAACAATATTGAAGAACTCGTGTAGACGATTAATAAGTAGTTGATTATTGTCTGTCTGTAACTAAAATTAAAATTTATATTAATTTCTTAATTTTTTTCTTCAATCTTTTATTATTATCTGTTATTTTTTTACTTAAATTATTATATTATTCTGTTGTTGTTACTGTTTCATTAATTTTGTGTATGCTACGCAATGACTTCTCTATTAATTGATTAGTTTTATTTCTGTATTTTATCTTTTTAAAACTGCTTTGTTATGTGTTATCTGAGCCAAAAGTTTTTTAGAAAGAGACTTTCTATTTTTTACTAAATTGAAATAAAATTTACGTATATTTTATAATACGAATGAAAATTTTTTCAAAAATAATTTATTTTTTTTTCGATATAAAAATAAAATGTATATATATTTTATGGTGAATTAAAGAAGGTAAGTGAGGGGGTAGTTGACTTCTTTGCACGTGTAACATGGTGGAAATTAAAAAGGCAAATTATAAGGATCTGGTGCAGAAATCAAGAAATATAAAAAAAATAATAAAAGCAAAGGAAACAGGTAGGGAAAAGGAAAAGAGAAAATAATTGTGATTTGTGAAAAATCAGTTGGAATTTATTTTACTTATAAAGCAGAATCTTTTTTTAACCCAAAAAATAATAGGCAATAGATATTTTCGAGGTATATCGAAGATAATATGATTTGGTAAAATTGTTGTCATATGATTAAGAAGAAGGTCATGAGTTTGAAATATGAGAACAGTCTTTTGTAGAAATGTTAAGGTAAGATTATGGACGATAGACTCTTACGATCCGGTACTTTCTCGAACCTCGCGTATAACGAGAGTTTAGTACAATGGCCTGTCTTTTTTGGAGATAAGGCAGACCACTGTCACAATTAATGTAATTCAATCTGTACATATACTTTATCAGGTGTTTAGGTGTTTAGTTGAGACAAATGATAGTTCGGGTGTTTTTAAATAAAATTTATTAGTAAGTTCAAGGGATTATCAATATATTAAGATAATTTTATGGATTAAAATTTGTAGCCTATAAACTTTAAATGTTGAATTCAATGTTTTAAAAGACGTTTTTGGGGCGAGCCTCGGGGCGGAATGTAGTAAAAAAATACACCGGGAATGAAAGTATCGTGAGACATATGTCTCATCAGTTTGGGCATACGGTCAGGCATTGCGCGAGTTTTTGTTTACGCCCAGAAAATCTCTTCTAATTAAAATTAAATTTGCTAAACAAGTCCTTAAATTATTATTTTTTTAAATATAAAATTCAACATGTTATTAAATTTTAAGAAGCTAAAACTCAAAAAATCTAAATATTCTTTATTCTTAGTCCTACTTCTTATTCTTTCTCTCCGTCTTTCACCGAGTAAAGGAAGAAAATGATCAATGTGTCAACTACAAAGCGAAAACACATCATCCTTAAGCATTTGCTTGGGTTTGATGTTTTCGATTGTAGGTTCCATCTTCACGTTTTTTTTTTTACAAATTATTTATAAATTTCTACTTAATTTTTTTAAAAAGTCAAAGTAGTCCTTCGAGATGCGTGATTTTTATTATTTTCTTTAGTCAATTTTTGAGTTTGATTAACGTTTTAAGATGAAGCAGTACTATATACATTTACACTTATTTTATATTTTCTTGAATTTATAAATTTTTTAATGTAATTTTATCTTTTCTTATCTTTATTTTTTTATATAATTTATAAAATACTAAAAATTAAAGATCCATGAGGCTTATGCCCCATCATCTCGAAGCTTACGACTCGCTCCTTTTCAAGCAAACGCTCCGCCATATGCCCGTGCCTTTTAAAACACTAATTGAATCTATCTCAGTATATAACATGACTACAACATAAAACTCTCCATCGACATATAAAGACAAATAAAAAATTTATAACTATCGTATTCAGAATAAGTCAATTATACACAAATATAAATTATTTCTTTAAATACGTACGTAATTACAAATTGAACTACGAACAATAAATTTAACCCAAATAAAATCCATCACAAATACTTCAAATCACAAATTTTCAATCATCTTATAACAACATTATTATTCACATCCCACAATTTCAACCCCTAAATTAAACTTAAAACAATTTCTTCGTATCACTTATAAATTATAATTTTTCGAGAAGCTTAAAGACTTTGACTTCGATAATAGATCATCTTTAATATATATTTGCCTAATTTTCTTGGCTAAAATTTTGTATTTATCTTATAAATTCATTTAATAGGTATATATTATATATTTAAAATTTAACAGACTCAAAAAGATTATAATTCAAAATCAATAAATTTCAAATCATGATCCGTCTGTATATATAACATAATTACAACATAAAACTTTCAATGATCACATGGCGGTGAATCAAGCAATATATGCACAAATATAAATTCTTTCTTTCAAATACGAATTTACAGATCGAGCTAAAAGCAATAAATTTACCCCATTAAATCCTCAAGTACTTCACATCACAATTTTTTCAAATCATCTTATAACAATATATACTATTCACATACTACAAAAAACAATTATCCATATAACCTACAAATAACACGATTACAGAAAATAATCCTCCATCAACATAAGAGGCGAATCAAGAATTTATAAACTATCGTATTCAGAATGAGTCTAATAAACATATATACGCAAACATAAGTTCTTTCTTTTAGAGACGTACATACTTATAGATCGAACTAAAAGCTATAACACGATTACAACATATAACCCTCCATCAACACACAGAGACGAATCAAGAATTTATAACTGTTGAATTCAGAAGGAGTCCAATAAACATATATACACAAACATAAGTTCTTTCTTTTAGATACGTACGATTCTTCACATGGCAATCAATTTTTCTCAAAATCATCTTATAACAACACATATCATTCACAACTTCACAAATTAAACATATATTATAAACTTACAAATTATAAAAAAAAATTCAAGGAGCTTCTGCAAAGACTTTGACTTTGATGATAGAACCATCTTTAACATCATATGTAGATAAAGTCTCATCAACTTTCATTTCAATAGAATTGTGTCTCAATAACATGTAATCACTTCCCCATGCTTTCTTCACAATCTTGATTAACTCTTCAACTTTGTCACTTCCTTTCACTTCAACTAGAAATTCAGATGTTGGAGATTCAACTTTTACTATGACTTTTTGTTCTGTTGCCATGGTGATCATCTTGGAAATTTGGAGAGAATTTTGTTGACTTTTTGAGTTTGGGTGTGGATATATGTCTTTTTTTGCTTGGATGGATGAACAAATTAAAGCCAACCTGTATATGTCAGAGATTTTATAATCAAGATTAGTGCTTGTTTTGTTTGGTTTGGTTTGGTTGGTGGAATAAGCATATATTTAATTAATCACCATATAATAATATTCTTGTTTAGATGGACAGTTTCGACGTAACTGGTAAAGTTGTTGTCATGTGACTTGGAGGTCATAAGTTTGAGCTGTGTGAAAATAACATCTTGCAGAAATAAAGGGTAAAACTATGAACAATAGATTCTTGTAGTCTCACCTTTTTTCGTACTGCGCATGTAGCGAGAGTTTACTGCACTGGACTGTTTTTTATCACTACTAGAAATAGAGATTTTTTCCACCGCAAATCAATGAAAATTTTTGTTATAAGACACTCATTTCCCACCGAACTTGTTCACTGAGAAAATGCATGGTGGAAAATAGTTTCCTCGCGTCACTCTCAAAATAAGTTCTATAAAACGCAAATTCAAATTTAATCAGATTTTAATACAAATATCAAAAAGAAAGAAAAAAAAAAGACTATTGGCTTAATTTATTGTTTTAGTAGTTGGCCAACAGATTTGAACTATTGGTTACGTTCTGGATAAGGAATAAATGACAAATATTGATAATAAAAAGATAGTTAAATAATAAAACTTAATATAACTTTTTTTATTTGTTTTGGTCTTATTTGACCCTAAGGGTTCGAAAATGATTTTTTTTTTAAATAAATAAATAAATCTGTTATCTGATTATGGTAAGAGGATAAATGCGTGAAGCTTCTTCTTTACTTTAAAAATTTTGCAATCTTACTTCATTTTTTGATTAAAAATTATAGAGAAAATGACAAAATTATCCCTTATATTTGATTGCAGGAGCGTATTTAGGGAGGCCGAGGGCGTTTACCTGACACCCTTCGGCAAAAATATATAGTATATATTTAAGGTAATTTTTATAATTATTTATGTATATATGTATCTTTTGAATCCCGTAAATATGAGAGGTAAGGTTGGCTCAGTTATTTAGATGGTTCAAAACCACCTTGAGGTTTGAAGTTTAATTTCAATCACTATATGTTTATTTATTGAATCCCCATAGTGAAAATCTTGAATCCGCATCTGTTTGGCAGTTTGTTCAAAGTTATTCTTTAAGTATCACTTAGAACAATTTTGTTTCTTTAAGTTTGTCAAAAGTTAACGGTACTTTTAGTTTTCATCAAATATTTATCAAACTCTAATTGTTAAATTTAATTAGAACAGTGAAAATAGGAAAAATTTTTGACAGGAACTCACATTTGGAAGTACAAATCTTTTAGTTTATGTTATTTTTGATTTGTTTTAAGAGTCCGATACAACTTTTTGAGGTGCAATTACTGTTATTTTTAGTTTGTTTCTTGTATTTCTAGCACAATCCGATTAAAATAAATAATTTGACAAATATTTGAGACTAAAAATACTGAATTTTAGTAAATTTAAAAGGATCAAAACTATTTAATTGATACTTAAGGAACTATTTTAAACTTACTAATAAAAATAAGGGATCATATTTGTCATTTTTTCAAAATTGTATGTTAGTTAATTTTGATCAAGTAAAATTTAAAAAATATTTTTTAGAAAATATTTTTCGCTCCGCCAAACACACCCTATTTCTTTAAGGAGAAACAAAATCCAGATTGAGATTTTGCATATCAAAACAATATCTTTCAAAATTGGCAACTAATATTGAGACATCATAATAAATTTTGAACAACAACCAAACATTGACTCAAACAATTAATACTTAATTACGAATTAAATATGCACAATAGCTGTTTATTTAATTACATAAATTTAAAATAATCTGTAGATACAATTAATATATATATATAATTAATGTATAATTTATATATATCGATTAAAAAAAGTAAACAGTATAGACTGTTTATGAAAAAATTCTCATAAAAAATGAAAGAAAATATCCTTTTTTTTTTTTTTTGGCCACAACACCAGATTCCCTTTGAATTTAATATCAAGTTGGCTCCATATTTTTTCTGGGGAGAAATTCAATTTTTCTCATCACTACCTAACCAATCTATGACTAACTAAATTATTTTAATATTCATATCTATATCCTCTACGATATACATAATAAAGCAGCTAGTATAAAAGACAAGTTATTTTCTTATTTTAGGATAAAAAATTCCTCTATCTTTAGCATATTCATAAAGTCGAACTCTATAGATAAATTCACATATAAATAAAGAAGGATGAGGAAATGTATACTCGTTAGCGAGATAGCAGTTCTCCTAATAGATTATTTTTATTAATAATTAATATTTTACTTTAAAAAAAAGAAAAACTCCCTAAGCAATTACTTTTTTTTTTTCCCATAACATATTTGTATTCTCAATGACACATTCAGTGAAATATTCAATACGAATAGACAAGTTACTTTCTTATTCTAGGATAGGGAGATTCTCTATCTATTGGCACACCTGTAAAGTTGAACTCTATAGATGGATCACCATATATACAATAACAACAACGTACGATAATATATTTTATGTAATCTCACAGTCATAAGTGGAATTTATAGAGGATTGGATATACGCAAAATCTTATTCATATCTCATGAAGATAAAAAGACTGTTTTTGAAAGACCTTTGATCCAAATAACGCATATCAAGACAGTTTAAAAAAAAAATACATCAAATAATAGAGAAATTTTCACCTTATCAAAGAGCACTATTTGTAGAAGAGAGGCACTTGGAGCACATTAATTTATCTTCTTCTTCTTTATGAAATAGCCAAAAGCAATTAAACTCACTATATATTTTTTCAATTTAAGAGTGGCTATATATATCATAGTCCCTTTCTTTACAGTTCACTATTTTGCAATAATTGGCCTCATCAATAATTTTTCTAATTTGACTAGCTCTTCACCTAATAAGTTGGTTACTTGCTTGCTTATGGCCCATGGAGGAACAATGACATATAGTTATTGGATCGGGTTCATTCATAAGAAGTGCTAATTAGCTTATTAGTTCATTAGCTTGTTGTCATATTTCTAAATCCTATCTATAACGTATAAATATATTATAATAAATATAGGTGTCTGGTTTAAATTTGACAGAACATCATACAAAAATTAACAATTACAAATATTGAATGGCAATAAATTAAATTATAAAAGAGAAATATATCAAAAAAAATAAAATAGTATAGCGTGGTTTCAGTCACTTGACATGAACTACATAAATAAAAATCTACTAATGAGAAGTATATCAAGTGCTTAATTGAAACAAGTCGTAGTTAGAATGTTTAAATGAAATTTACTAACAAGTTTAAAAGGATATCGATGTATCAAGCCTTAATTAATCTACATATTTTCTTTATCTTAACTCACTTAACTATACTAATAATTTGCATTGATTTAATATAAACCTCGATAAGTATTTATCGTTCTTCGTGTATCAATTGAGTTCATAATATCTTGAAATTTTTGCCGGTTGTGTTTTTTTTTTGGGATAATTATTTAATAAATGATCCTCTTTTTATTTCTCTCATAATTTATGGATCCTCAAAACCATATTCTAAAAATCTTTTATGAGCAAATTGAAAATTTTATGAAAAACCGTTAAACCATAATCTAAAATTTTGTGGATGATAGACCATGATTTAATATTTTTTCATAAAATTTCATTAGTTTCAAAAATTGTATTTGCGTAACTTTTGAAAATAGCGATAAAATCTAAATGATTAGCCTAAAAGAAAAATATGTAATATCAACTTTCAGGATAATGTAAAATATTCTCGTTGCAGAAATTGGGCTTAGGCCTTAAAAGGGCCTTTTCAGTTTCCGGGTCCAACTTTTTCAGCCCAATATATGTTTGTTAGATGTGGACTTTGCTCTTGGACATGAATTTGCAGATTTGAAACTAAATTCACATGAAAACAGCAGCCACTAGTAGGGCCGATCCAACGTTACGTTTCGGTTCATTTGAATTCAGTATTTTTAATGTGGAGTATAAATTTATATATGAAAATTCATTGAAATTGTAAAAAAAAAAGCAGATATAAATTCATAACTTTAAAAATATAATGTGTTTGATGCTAAAAATCTTAAATATTGTAATCGTAAAATTTAAACTATGAATTCGCCTTTGACAAAGCATTTGAAGTGCAATTCAGTGACGTAACTCACGAGGCAGATGTAGAAGTAAAGATTGATAATCAAGTCATCTCCATTCTCCAAGACAGGGAGTTTTAAGTATCTTGGGCCAATTATACAAGAAAACAGAGAGATTGATAATGATGTTAGACGTCGTTTTTTGAGTAGGGTGGATAAAGTGGAGGCTCGCATATGGTAATGTGTCACCAAGATTTAAAAGTAAATTCTATAAAGTAGTTGTTAGACCAACTATATGTTGTATGGCGAAGTGTTGGCCGATCATGAACTCTCATGTCTAGAAAATGCACATTGTGGAGATGAGAATATTGAGATAAATGTATGGGCATACCAAGAGAGATAGAGTCAGGAACGAAGATGAGACAAGGTGAGAGTGGCCCCCCGTGGTAGACAAGATGAGGGAGGCGAGATTGAGATGGTTCAAGCATGTGAAAAGGAGATGAATAAATGCCTCAACGAGGAGGTGCGAGAGGTTGGCTATGGTGAATTTTACGCAAGATAGAGGTAGGTCGAGGAAGTATTGGGGAGAAGTGATTAGACATAACATGACATGCCTATAGCTTATCAAGGACATAACTTTACATAGGAGGATATGGAAGTTGACGATCAGGGGTAGAAAGTTAGTAGGTACTCGAGCATCGTTTAATTTTCCTTATTAGTAGTAGTATCAATAAGTCTCCTATTATGGATTTCTCCGATTTTACTATTTCTTTTTTTTTTTTGCTTCGTTTATCATATTACTTGTGGCTGTTACTATACTTTTCTCTATTATTTTTTATAAACTTCATTTCAGCCGAAAGTCTATCAAAGATAACCTCTCTAATTTTACAAAATAAAAATCATAAAACATACATATTATTTCTCTAAATCTCACTTGTGAACTTAAATAAAAATCTTGATTCCTGCATGATGACTTTGGTGGACCATGACCCCACGCCCACAGTACACAACAGTGTTCTTGAAAGTTTTTTTTTTTTTTTTTTTTTACAGAATCTTTCCAAATCTCATCCTTAAAACTTTTTTGGCATAGTAAAATGTTAGCTGGACTACCTTAGAATTTTGTCATAAAGAGCTTGCTCATTAATTATTCGTTCTGAAGTTCTGACTAATTTAATTTTATATCACATAAAATTTTGTTAAAATAGAAAAGTATTTTGTATTAAAAAAAAGTAAATCATTTTCAAAACTTCAAATCGGAATCTTTAGTAAAGAATCGATCTAGGAATCCTATACCACAACCCTAGGGTCGGGATAATACAATTTGGACACGTTTGGCCATGAAAATTATGAAATCTGGAAAAAGGAATTTTTTGTTTCAAAGTGAAATGATATTTGAAAATTTGAATTTGTTGTTTGACTATGAATATAAATTGAAGTTATTTTTAAATTTTTGTGAGTGATTTGGAGTGAAAGAAGTAAAAATAACTTTTTGGATATTTTTCAAATAATTTGAAATTTTTTTGAAATTTTATGGCCAACATGATTTTTGAAATTTAACTCAGAAAAAAAAGTAAAAAGATATTTATGATCAAACAGCCATAAACTGTATCCACATTGAAGTCCAGTTAAATTTGAATTCGCGCATCGCAAGACTTATTTTGAGGGCAACATTTTTAATAGGAATTTTCTCATTTCTAAAGACTCGCATTCGAAACTTCTGATTATGCACGGAGGAATTAAAACTTAAATTGGTGCATCTTAGGCTTATTGGATCTATAATTATTTTTTTTTGTCAAGTATTAGGACTTTTAATGTCACACTAAGACTTGTTTTAATAGTAAATATTAATTGAAATAGGAAAACTTAAGTACGATGATCAAAGAAAAGTTTCTTTTATTTTATTTATAATTTTTTAGTTTAAATTTTCACATCACATATTTAAAATTATAAAATTAAATGATATTATGATACATTCTATACATGTTCAGTTTAAGATCATAAAATTTAAAAGTTTTCTTTACTTTTGAAGCGAAGAGAGTATTTTAGAGTTGTTTTTTTCCTTCTTTCTTTTCTCCTCCGCTTTTTCTTCAACGCACGTGCAACGCAATCAAGGGTGTGGTCTACTAGTCAATAAAGTAGAAGAAAATTTCTAAAATTTCGAGTTCAAATCTCAACGAAGATTAAAAACATTAGGTGATATTCAATGAAATTAGTCTGAGATTCTATTACCAATTGTTAGGTAGCAAATATGCACCCGAACACCACTTTTATATATCAAAAGATACTATTACCTATTATTGATGAAAGGTAACAGATATCCCCGTCGGGTAGCCACACTTAGTGATGGGTGGTCAATCGAACACCCTTCGTCGAAAGATTATATTATGTATATAAAAAATTATAAAAAGTTTATAGATCAAAAATTATTATATATATATATATATAAAATCTTGAACGCCCTTAACAAAATTTTCTGATTTCGTCGTTGAATATCCCTCTAACCCGAATATAATATATATATATATAGCACGTGCAATGTGAAATTTGAAAGGGCTTAAATTTGGTCAACAAAAAAAGGATATGTAGGTATTTATTTAACATGGTCTTACTGATGGTACACGTGAACATGCCTCTTGTGTTATATTCTTGGGACTTTCTATAATTCCCCCTACTTCAAGAATTTTGTTCTTTTTAATTTTTTTTATTAATTAATTACATAATTTTTTTATTGGTACTATGGCATATAATTCTTTTTTTTTTGTTTAGAGGAATAGTCACTAACTATAATTATTGAAGATTGATGATAAATGAACGAGTTGGGTTAAAGTGATGGTTAATTGATCTATATTTATTGAATTAAAAGAATTTTAAAATTTATTTTTTAATTTTAAAAAGTTACGTGGCTTTGAAAAAAAAATTCGCTTATATTTTTTACCCCTCTAGATCTGACTCAAATAAAAAAGAAAACGCCTCAATCTCTCTTTTACTCAGTCATAAAATGAGTTTGGAATGGATCTGAATAAAGGATTAATTAAATTATTTTTAGTTGGGTCGGGTCTGAAGGGGTAAAAAAATGAGGAGGTAACTTTTTAAAATCATACGACATTTTAAAATTAAAAACATCAGTTTTAAATTTTTTAAATTCAGTCTGTTAACGAAAAATGATAAATATGCACCATTTGTTAGACGACGAGGGTATATACGCACTAGTTTTTTAACAAAAGGTATATCCGCAGTTGAAGAATATATTTGCCCATTTACCCTATAATTTAATTTGTTCAAAATTTACTTTGGTCATTGATGACATGTTTCAAGCTTGGAAAAGATTTCTGGTACTACAGAGTTTTATTAATTAAATTTTTCTCTAGTCTTCAGTTTTTAAACGGGACAAGTAATTGTACTGAATATAAAAAAATAAGTAAAAAACTTTATTTATTTCTTTTAAAAATATTTTTTTTACGTACCGAACACACACAACTAAAAATAGAATAAAAATGATGGGTGAAAAAGCAACGAACTATCCAAACAATCGAGGAAACACCGACCTAGTCTGTCAGCATTTGTTCTTATAGATTTTTTTATTATTTTAAATAAAATCAGTGGACGTCCATCGATTTTCTTTTCACGCAAAGATGGTTGAAAATTATATATAAAAAATTTAAAAAACTGACGTAATTTCCTACTTGTTTATTATTTTTAGACGAAAATTAAGGGGTTTCGTTGATTTCTAAAGTGTAAAATTACAGTTAAAAATATAATTAAAAATAATGAAAATATTCCATTAAAAAGAATATATAATCAAGTGATAAAATTATCCAATATCATAATAAATATCTAAATTCATTAATTTTTAAATATTTACATTTTTATGTATATATATATTTTTGTAATGTATATAGTAGTGAATAAAAAGCTATGCAAGTTGCAGCTTTGGCATCAATTTCCACAGCAAAAAACCATAATATTAATTGAGTCAAAATGGGGTACTCTTTAGTACTATTTACAAATGTTGTCTTGTTTCTCAATCCAAAATTGTACTCTAAATTAATTTACCCTATAGTCCTATTTACCTACCCCTTCTTTATTTGGGACTTTGCTATATCAAAGGACCTAATATAACTCATCATCATGTGTGAAAAAGGGTATAAATGTAGACTTCAAGAAACTTGACCAACAAAAAGATACCATCAATGTCTAAAAATAATAATTTTCCCTCCGTCTCAAAATATCTGTCGTGTTTATTTTTTATTTCTTCCATTCGTTTTTACTTGTCACGTTTCATTTCACGAGAGTTAATTCAACTAAACTTTAGAGATAAATTGTATTAGGTTAATTTAATAATTGAAAATTTAAATTTAGATGTTCGAAGACTATTAGAGTCGTAGTTCTTAAAATATTAGTCAAAGTCCAAACAGTTTGACTGTCGAGGAACGTAACCTGACAAGTAAAAGTGAGCGGATGCGGTACATATTTCTTACGAAAATATTAATCAGGAAGATTTTTTTGACTATTTTATCCTCATTTATGTCTTAAAATATAACCCCCCTTCATTAAATATTAACTCTATTGAAGTGTTTGTATTTTTCAAGAACAGTTACTACTAAGAATAAAATGAAAAGAAAAAAGTTTTGTCTATAAACTTCTAAAATGACAAATAATTTAAGATAACAACTATTTTTTAAAAATCACGACAGATAATTTGAGACGAATGTAGTATTAATCTCTATCCAGCTTTATGTGGTATGCTTTCTTTTTTAGTCACAGAAAAGAGAGGAGTTTTTATGTTCAGAAACTAGGGTTAATAACACTTTTCGTCCCTCGCACCACTAAGAAATAGGGGTTTACATTTTTTTTTTATACCGACCAGTCTTTTTCGTCCCTCATACTACTAACAACAACAACAATATCATACCTATTATAATCCCACCAAGTGAAATTTTGAAAAGATAGAGTATATGCAGACCTTATCTCTGCCCGAAAGATAGAAAAATTATTTCCGATAAACCATTGGCTCAAAAAAAGGTCACATAAAATGAAACTCAAGGGGAAAATAGTAAAATAAAAAGAAACCATTTTCTCTTAATGTAGCATATTGCAATGGTAAAAAATTCATACATATGGTGGATCAACCAAATGTAGATAAAAGGGTAACTCAAACCAAGTAGTATAAAATAAAGTAACCTTAAGCATTAACCATATTTATATATATATATATCCACTGCCACAAGCTGCAAAATTGCAGTTTGCAGAAGTACTAATACCACTACTATATATAAATAGTTTTCTTCTTCTTCTTTCTCCTTTTTTTTTTTTGTTTCATATATTCATATGGAACCAATTAGAGAAAGTGAAGAGCACAACAACAATAATTCCTCAAATTGTTGTAGTGATGAGAACAACAACTCATCAAAGATCAACTCATCATCAAAATCATTTGGAAAGAAGTGTAGCCATATAGCAAAGAAGCAAAGGGCTAAGTTTTACATTGTAAGAAGATGCATAGCTATGCTTGTGTGTTGGCATGAGAGGAAGGAATGATCATTGAAGATTTTTTCAAGAATTTGATGAAGCTTTTTGTAGAGAAGGTCATGTACTTAGAGATTGTTTTGAGAGTATGTTGATATATTATTTTATGATCCTCAAAAAGTTGGAACTTATAGCTCATTCTTTTTTCTTTTTTATTTGTATTTTCTTGCTTGATTATATTGATATTGAACCCTTCTTGGTTTAATTTTTACTTTAGTCTTGAATCTTGGATTCTTGATTTGGTTTCCTTTCTTTCTTTCTTTCCTTTTTGGGGGTGGTTTTTTACATAAGTTCAATCATTATTGCTTTGCAGTAAAATCGTCTTTCTATGATCTATAGATTAAGGATTCGAGCCGTATGTGGAATTGGTCGTTGCTACTTGTGTTAGTATAGATAGTCTACAGTGGCCGGTCTACGACTTTCTTTCAAAATCTATATGGAGTCAACATTGATGCTTGTGTTGATAAATTATTTGCTCTACACTTCTTTACAAAATACAATTTTTTTTCAAACCCTATGTAAAAACGAAATGCTTCGTACGCTGGATTGTCTTTCTCATCATTATTGCTTCACATTTCCTTAAACATTTGATAAACCCCTCTTCCCATTCTTCTTCTTCTACTCTTTTTTTTTTTCCTCTTAATATATTTAAATGGATATTTTAATGACTCTTGTGAGAATTAGTTTTGGTGTTTCACTATATATTTAATCTTTTTTCTATCTTTTGCCACAATAAAAATTATGAAGTGGTATAGGGTACTTAATAAATTAACCATTGGCTTAATTATAAGAAAATTATTATTATTATTATGATTATGATGATTTTTGAAGCTTTTAGAAAATGTTGTTTCCCAAACACCATCTAAAAATGTTTTTGCAATTCAGACATTCTAATCAATCTTGAATCATTGTTAACATAAAACTAGACAAGACCAAATTAAAGAATCATTCAAACTATTTTTCTTTGGATTGTCTGTCCCACTCTTTTTCTCCATCTTTAATTTTGTTACAATAAAACCAAATCAATAGTGCCTCATGTCTTTTCAATTACTATTATTATTATTAACAATATTATCTATGAGGACCAAAATATTTTTCAAAATAAAATATGGAGGTTATTTAATTTTTGAAATTCTCCATGAAAGAATATGTGCAACTTGTTATCCTCATTATATTCCCCTTTTAGGAAATATAAAAAGTTTATGTTATGTTCACAATATTCTCTTCTACAGTATCGAAGTTATACACACACACACACGAGTATGATGTGGAAATAATTGGCATTATTTGGTGTCTAAATCAATTGGAAAGTATCCTTCTCCCTTTTATACCCTACCAAACTTCTCATGAAATGATCGATCAGTTTATGCGTATTTCGATTAATTTTATTTGATATTTATTATTTTTGGTCAAAATATATATCGGATAATTATACTTATTAAATATTGGACGGATGAGGAAAAATGGCTTAATATTTTTTATTTTGAATTTGAGAAGATAAGATCTCATAAATAATTCTCCCTCACTTTATTGAATATTAGACCATAAGAAATTAAATATGTAAAAAAATACAGTAGTGGAGAAGTCATGTAAAAAATAATGACTAAGAGACCAATAACAACAAAAAAATAGTACGAAAATCGAAATAAAGAACACAACTGGTAATACCACGATCAAAGAATAAGATAATAGGGGAGTAGTAATAACAACACTTATAAGTAAACTAGACAATGCTTGAATACCTACTAATAATCTTCTACCCTAATCTATGTCCTCCATATTTACCTATCTAAGTTCATTTCCTCGGTAAACTGCAAGTGTTCCGTGTAGTCAACTCTCCCAATATTTCTTCGTCCCACCCCCACCTCTCCTCATACTCGCTATAACCCTCCTCTCACATCTCCTCACTAGTATATCTATGCATCTACTCTTTGTATGCCTGAATCATCTCAACCTCGTCTCCCTCATTTTGTCCACCATGGAGGTCACTCCTACCTTATCCGAAATATCTTCGTTCCTAATGATATATCTCATGTTATGCCCACATATACATCTCAACATCCTCATTTTTGGTACTTTTATTTTCTGAA
Organism: Datura wrightii; assembly: GCA_035772735.1. Classification (NCBI taxonomy): domain Eukaryota; kingdom Viridiplantae; phylum Streptophyta; class Magnoliopsida; order Solanales; family Solanaceae; genus Datura; species Datura wrightii. Next base: position 197,882,976 of record JASDFA010000018.1, on the reverse strand, counting down.
CGTGTGAGTTCTTGACCGGATAACACTCTGTCTCATACGATATTGGTCTGATCACCACTTTATAGAATTACCTTTAGGACACGTTGACACATTCTTGTCATACAAGACACAGGTTGCGAGCTCCAATTTCATCCACCCCGCATTAATACGATATGTAATATCATCATCAATCTCCCTATTTTCTTGAATTATTGATTCAAGATACTTAAAACTTTCTCTCTTGGAGATGACTTGCGTGTGTATCAATTCTCATTTCCACATCAGCCACATGAGTTATGTCACTAAACTTGGACTCCAAATATTTTATCTTAACCCTGCTCAACTTGAACACTTTAGACTCCAAGGTCTATCTCCAAACCTCCAGCCCATCGTTAACTTTATCACATATCTCGTCAATTAAAACTATACCATCTGCAAATATCATACACATGGTACCCGGAGATGTTGCATCAGTACATCCAACACTAAGGCACATAAAAATGGACTAGCTTCTTAACCTCCTAAAAACTTTATATCCCTACAATATATACTCAATATCTTGAGTGCTCTAAATCACCCAATACAATACTCATGGTTATTCCGACTTTTATGTTCAGAAATTAGAGTTCTTTCATACAAGCATTCAAACACTATTTTTTAAAAAAAAAATAAAAGTTCAAAGTGGACAACAAAAATATAAGATGAAATAATAATACATTTTAAAAGTAACATAGTGGAGAAAGGACAATTACTAATATCGTTTAAGGTGATTGATTCCTGGTACTTATTCTCCACTATCAGACTTAGACTTATTTATTTATTATTATTATTATTATTTAACAAACCATTATTTCAATGTAATTCTTCCTCGATCTTTGGTATACTTCTTTTTTTTAAAAAAAAAAGATATTTAAATAAATAATTGTGCAAAATCATGAAAGTGCTACATGAAAATAATTTTTTAAGTTTTTTTATTTTTTTGGGTAATGTATAGTATGAATTTATGGGAATAGAAGATGTGAAAAACTAGAGGTGGGAGTGAATAAGCCGACAGCAAGAATCCTTAGAGGAATGTGCATATGGAGGATAGATAAACAATAATATCAATAATATATTCGGTGTAATTTTATACGTAAAATTTAAAAAGAGTAATGTATATATAAATTTTAAAAAATCCTCTCTGCTAAAAAAATATAATTAATAAAGAAATTTATATTAAAACTAATTTTTTAAAAAATAAAAATAATAAATATATATAATAATTGAAGCAAAGAGTAGTAACATATAACTATAAAGGATAGATAGACTAGTGGATTGTGTGAGTAAAAAATTGTTTATACTCAATATTTAAGTTAAATCAATAGATATAAAATAACTACCCCTATTTTCAATAAATATATAGATTTTCATTTGATATATTTTTTTAATTTTATAAAATTAGATCAATTAATTTAGTGTGTAAATATCGTATGTTAGACAACTTTTTTATCAATAATAGCTAGAAGTTCAGTTTTGATCAATAATAGTTTTTACTTAAACAGAATATTTATTAAAAGAATTCATTTAACAGACACACACACAATATATATATAATATTAAATTTAGCATTTAATTATTTTTATTATTTAAAATTATCATTTTAAGATTTAAAACTCACAAGGTTAAAATTTTAACTCCGTTTCTAAATAATACTCTCTTTATTTCAATTTAGTTCATCTAAAAAAGAATATCATATTTCTATAATTAAAAATAACTTACTTAAAATTTTATTTACTTTTAATAAAATAATTTATAATCATAACAATAATTTAAAAATATTTACCTATTTATTAAATTTTATGTCAAGTCATACGATGCTGGTAAGGTGGAGGCTTGGTGGGTGGGAAAGGACAGTGGTGAGCAGTATGCAGAAGCAAATAAAAGACGGAGCACAACAAAGTCTCGCCCACCCGTGCCGCCCCTCCCCTTCTTTTGTTATGTCCGTTTTCGGATTAATCAAAATTCTATCGCATAAATTAAAATAAAAGAAGTCGAGAATAGGTTCAAAATTTAAGAATATCAATTTTTTTAAAAAAAAATAATAAATTAATTATAAGTGTTCAAGGGGAATTGAATCCTAATTAAGGAGGGCGGCAACAAAACCTAAACGAGTTTTATTTTTGCCACTAGATCATAACTAAGAGTCTAGTTTGTTATGAGGTTCCCAGCACATACTTTTATATAATGATTGAATCAGTATAAAAGTTATTGAATTTTCGAGAACTAACACTCAAAACCCTAAATCCATCCCGAAAAGGGTACTTCTTGACATTTTAAATGGTCATCCATCCTCACTGCGACACCATTTTCAGCACATAACTTTACTACCAATTAATTAAATTACCTCTACATGGTTCAATTAGGTGAATAACTATCAATTTGCTAGTGATTAATTCTTGAGAAATAAACGAAGCAATTAGTCGTTAATAAGAGATTTTAAGTCGTAAATACAAATTAATCAAAACTAAGATAATAAAAAAAATAAAAAAAATTAAAGCAATTGTACATATGCCATTATACCTCCCCCACAACTTATATTGGTAGTTGTTGGAAGGTCAAAGTCCAAAGGGAGAATTGGTAAAAATGTAGATATATATATATATCATATGGTAAAATTTAAAAATACTTTTGCACGTGAAATTTCTGACAAATGTTTGAAATTTATTACTTTGGTTTGATTTGCTATGCTTTTTATTTAATGACTTTTCTACGTCGAAATGCACGTATGCACACAAAGTAAGAAAAAAGTTACTTGTACCTTTTTAACTTTGGTAAGTTAAAATTAAATTACCCACCTGTAGATTTTTACTCTATCGAATTACTCAAAGTAAATTTTTTTGAAAAAGTAAGAAAGGAAAAAATAAAGCTAAAATTGAAGAAAAGATAATTGAATTATATATTGTATTTATCTTGTTTAACGTATAAAGGAATTTTTACGGGTCGGGTAAGTTGGATGGAAGATCTTTGGTTAAAATGATTTTGGTTTAATATTTTGTATATTTGTGATTAAAAAATTTTTATACGGGATTTTACGTAGCGGAAGAGAATTTTAACCAGTGAAAACAAGAAAAATTTATTCATTTGTGAGAATTTCGAACAATAGTATTTTGAGTCGGGTTGATGCTTCCGATAAAGAGAATTATTGTAATCTCCAAACATGATTTTATTTCATTAGTATATGTTAGAGTGGGTTAGAATCCCACATTTATCGAGGAATGGACTACTTATATGGATTCGAACAAATAATTCTCTCCCTTTGAGCTAGCTTTTGAGGTTAAGTTAGATTCATCTGTCATATATCTTTATAGTATCAACCCGTTTTCTGTTTTGAATAGCTGACCCTAGGCGGCCGTCATACTATTATGGAAACTCGTCGTTCTTGCAACATCATATATTATAGGCTCGGGTTTAGGAGGAGTAAAAACTAATGACTTAACATGCTAATCAACACGTGTCATTGGCTAAGTCATCGCCACAACCGTATTGAAGTACAATTTTCATCGAGTGACAGGTAAAAATCCTTCACAAATGACTAAACTACGCGATGGAATATTATAAGTGATGGAGTTGCCTTGCTGCCACAATCCACTAAGATTCAGCTCTATCTCGCTTTGATTCGTGTCTCAAAAGAAAAAAAAAATTAGCACTCTGATCCAATAATAATTTTTCAATAATATAAAATTATAAACTCTTTAATTATAACCATGAAATAAAATTCAATTTAATTTGCCACGTATATTTTTTACCATATTAAAAACTTGTCAGGGTACATGTCCCATACAAATCTGGATTTTCTTGATCTTTGGTTGTAGAAATTATTGCACTTTTCTCTGACTCTACGCACGAAGGCCTCTTCATATCAGTCAGAAAAGAAAAAAAATAAAAATAAATATATATATTAAAATTTTAAAAAAGAAAAAAGAAAAACATGCATGGTGATCCATCCTTTGATTTATTTTTTAAAACTTTTTTTTGCTTTTTATTTTCTGAATAATTTATTTTTTAATTGATTGTACCTAAGAAGTAGATTTCACGTTTACGACATATTTTGCAATTATTTTCAATCCATCCCCCACCTCACCCCATTTATTTTACATGTTATGACTAATTATAAAAATATTAAGTACATTTTCTTTGACTTGATAGATTCATTTTAAGTAATTAACTCAAGCTCATAATTATTGAAGTCATGATTAATATTCTATAATAGTGCTTATATGTACGTACACAATCGAAATATTTTCTTGAATATCAGGTATATATAGTACTTTTGCTATGAAAAAGGATTATGATATATAAGAAACGTGACACAATTTTTATGTGTTCTCACTACGAGTAAACGATCTTTTTAATTATGTCCCATAGTTCTTTCTTGCTTAGGGTTTTTGAGGTAGAATTGCTTCAATATTTATTTATTTGGACAAAAAAAAAAAGAGTGAGAACTATGTAAAAAAATTAGGATTTAAATATAAGCCTAAATTGAAATATTACTGTTATATTCACATCAGACAATATTCACACGCTCAAATATTATGCAACAACACACATTATGTGCCAAGTCAATTAATTATGTCTGATAGGTATGAGTATGTAAATAGTATTGTGTTCAATTGGGACGAAGTTGAGTTCAATTGTCTAAATCAGATTTTCGAACAATTTCGAAAGATTATACATGTGTTTGGCCTTTATTTTTTAGTACTATTGATATAATTTAACTTTGAATTTAGGTATATATAGATGGAATTAAGTTGACTGGGTTATTAACATGCATGATGAGAGGCAAATTGGCAGAGGGGATAGTGTGGTAGGGCAGAAAATGCACCCTTTAGACATGATGGATGTTTATGTCAATGCCCCCCTAAGGCTGTGTCTCTCTTATTTTTTTTCCTTTGCACATAATAAACCCCATATAGCTAGCTAGTGAAGCATCATTTTTGATTTGATGTTTTTTGTAACTGTATTATCTTTTATTGGTTCTTCTATTCATGTGCTATTGCAAGCCAATATATAACTGATTGTGTGATCAACATGTGGTAGAAAATTATCAATCAAAGGCAAGCATGCATTTCCTTTCAATGAGCGCACAAACTGTTTTACAAGCATGTGTATCAGCGTTGAGCGCACAAATTGCTTGACAAGCACGTGTATCAGCGTTGTTGTAAGTTTTGAAAAGAAAAAATGAGTGATGTGTTATGTCAAATTGCCCTTCCCGTCAAATCGTTGCAACTCTGATGGTTGATAGTCAGTAAGAATCAGCAGAAAATCAATCTGCTTGGAATACGACTTTGAGCAACCTAAGAAACTTGATGATGGACCACTATATTGACCTATGATCCATAGTTGAAGAGTACATAGGGACCAAATGCGACGACTTTGAGGATTCAGAGTCAGTGAATCTCGAATGAGTGTAATTTCATTATATATGTATATATTAATTTATACGCTCTTGTACATGCATACGTAGTTTGAGCCAATTAGTGTTCAGTTCATTTCATGTTCAAGTTCTACTTACTACTTTTCATTTTGATAGGAGTAGGTGTAGGTATCTGCAGCTATATCATAATTATATTGACTTTAAAACACTCATTCAAGGCAAAAGAAAAAATATATACATATAGCTTATCATTAATCGCTTATACTCGTTCGTCCTGATAGTGATGAGCTCCTTAGCGAAACGCTACGATCTATCTTACATGTGATGATTTAGATTACCAAAGAGGAATTTCAGTAATGTCGTACAGTCAAAATATAATATATCATTTAGTGCATAAGTAGGAGAGAATGGATTCAAACCTACGTAGAAAACCTTCTAACAAATTTGTCGTCTACCGCTTTTAACCACTCGATCACTCTTTTTTTCCCGACTGAAGGCCACCCACAATGAATTCTAATTCTAAGACTTGAATCCATAAATGTACTCGTCTTAGATTTGCATCCGATACATACATTGAAAGGTGATCAATCAAACACGTTTTGTTAAAATATTATACTATGTATCTAATTTTCTCCTATTTATGGTCCTCAGTTAATTTATTGTATGTGTCTAAAAGGACTCTTTGGTAGATGCACTATACTTCCCAATACTACATCACATCATGTCAACACCAAGTGTAACATGGTTGGTTCTAGCCACATATACACACACACACATATATATATAGTACAACACTAATTTATTTATTTATTTCCACAGGAAAAATGATAAAAGTTTTCTTGATTAGATTTGACACCATTATACATCATGAAAGTGGGAGAAAATCACATGAGAGTGAGTCAGAAAAAATAGGTCAATATATGAACAGGAAAAGGGCTAACAATTTCATTGATCAACTAGGACAATTATAATCTCTAGCATATTCATGTGGACTTGCTTGCTCTATGTTCTTTTCACTTTAAAAAAAAAATAAAATTAGTGAAGGACAATTACTGTTTCATAATAATAATAATTTATCGTTAATTCTGTTTCACGATAAAAAAATTTAATAGCTACGGGCTATATATTTGGCGACAAAATAAATTACGTGAGAGTAGGATACTTCAAAATTCGGAGATCAAAGAGTTTTTGAAAATATTTTTGGTGAAAATAAATGTGGATAAAGGAATCTTACCGAATTGAATTGAGTCTATAAATATAATTAACGATAAAATTTCATAGCTAATCCTTTTTTTATTTATTTTGTTTTGGTTTTTTTTAACACATTTAAATGAGACATCCATGTTCTGCCCTTAGTTTTAAGGAACGTGACTCATTCCTCCTGCATTTCTACTTTTCTAGTACTTCCCTAATTACTACTTTTTTTTTATTCTCATCCGGTGTTTGATAATACCCGTTTTGGAACTTAATTAATTCAGATTCACGTTGGAAAGTTTCACTTTGGGAGTAAAACGCTCCCTACCAAAAATGATTTCATACCCAGGATACAAACCCCAAACCTCTAGTTAAAGATAGAGGAGTACTTACCTCTCCACCACAATCTTTATCGATAGTACTTCCCTTTTTTTAATTTTTCATCCGATGTTCGGTATCCGCTTTGGAACTCGATTAATCCACATTCGCGCTGTAGAGTTTCACTTTGGGGTAAAGCGCTTCCTACCAAAACCGATTTCATATCCAGAATACGAATCCGAAACCTCTAATTATAGATAAATAAATATTTATCACTCCACCGTAATCTTTAATCAGAGCATTTTCCTAATTAGGGTCAAAACCTAATAATGAAGTCTTGTAATTCAAATATACCACAATTAATATATTGGTAAGTGGATGACCAAACAATAGAATACTATACCTAAATATTTGATACTAGGCATATGGATTCACGAGCCGTAATTAAATTATTTCATAATGTATCGTATTAGAAGTATGATATTCGAATAAAATATAAATTTTATTATTTTTTATTATTTAGGTTTGATTATAGCATATTGCGTAATAATTAATGAGTTTATTCAAAAACCTAGAATTGCTGTAAATATTAGATTTACATAAATTACTACGAAAAAAAAAAATTAAGACAACTCCCCCCCCCCCCCCCCCCGACTAATAATTTTGTCTTGTAAATATATTCAGTTGTTAAATTCATGCAAATCTTTATGAAATTAATTAAAAATAAAATGGTCAACAAATCAGTAATTTGAGGGGGAGATGTATAATAGGGAGAGAAATATTTGACAATTAAATAAAAAGTAATATACTGGGTAAAATTTGAATTATGAAATAATAAATAAGGGTATGATAGGAAAGAGAAATAAAATAACGATCCTATCACATCAAATTGATCGACAACAAAAAAATGGTTGTTTTCTTTTGGTTAATAGTTATTACATAACAATGAATTTAACAATACACTATCATAGTATTATAGTGACAATCAAAACAAGCGGTATATTACTCTTCGTGTTATTAATTAGGTAATTTATGTTTTAAGATTAAGTTGTCTCATATTTCGAATAAAATTATTTCTAACAAATATCTGACATATGATGAAAAGAATACCGAATTCTCCCCATATAAGGCCTAGTAGCCAGGGAGAATCATAAAATCGAAGTATTATATTATACGATCGATGGTAAAGTCAAGAGGACACTTAAAAATAACTTTAGAAGTCAAATTAAAAAAGTGTTTCTCGAAAATCAGCACCACTCCGGGGTTGGGCTCTCACGTATTTGAGATCCGATTAAATCTATTAGCCGATTAATTTACGAAACGAGGAGTTAAAGCAAGCACTAATATATTATTATATATAACTATAGACTAAGTAGTAAATTGTAAAAATAGAGAAGGAAATAAGGAGTAAATAATGAAATAATAATTTGAGTTTGACATTGATATGTAGCATTTGTGTGTTAGATCCATCATATCATTGTTCCCTCAATTCAATAAAAAGAAAGAAGTAAGAATTTTGCTTCTAAAAGAATGGCCTAGAAGCACCCTAGTACACCTATGTGGTACCCTCTTTTGGGCATTGATTTAACTATAAACTATGTACAAATTTATTCACATCGGGTGTTTAAATCTTTTAATCATAGAATTTGAATTGATTTGACATAAATACACTGCGTCAATAAATATTTACCATGTATCATATGTCGGTGTGACTTTTAATTCAGAATAAAATATTCATAGATATAGAGTAAAATTTTTAATACACATACAATAAAGTTATTAAGTTTACGGGAATCATAGAATTTACCCTTCTTAAGTTCACTAGGAAATTAACAATTAACAAAAAATTTCCCGTAAAGATGGTGAAGTGATAAGTATTTTTTTTCATCGTTAATCAAAGATCTCGAGTTCAAATCCTATTGAATATGAAGTCACCTTTATTGGGAAGCATTTTACCCTTAATATATGAAACATGCTGATGCAACTCAGAATTAGAGTGTACGCAAACGATAGAGAAACTATTTTCGATAATTGGACATTTACCCAAATGTCTTGTGAAAACTCAGTCAGAGGGAAACTCTCATTTTCAATTAAAAGAACTAGGCATTGAAGTAAACAAATATAATAGCTACAGAATATTTTAGGTAAAGCTGAGAAACATCAAAATAATATCAAACAGTAAACATAAGATGTGAAAATAAGTTTTGACAATCTTAGCTATACAGGTCATCTTCATCTGCATCACCAGCAGATGTTGCAAAAGGATCAGCAGTTCCGGTGGTGGCACCACCCGTGCTGGCCTCTGCAAAACGGAACTCAGAACCGAAACCTCTCGACTGCTGCAACGTCTGAGCAAAAGCCTGGTACTTGCGGATATCAGCATCACTAACACTCCTCCTAGCGTACTTCATTGATTCCTCAAAGTGAGCGGGCTTGATCTCCGATACCTCATCATCAACGTCCTCCTCCATGGCTTCCGGATTATCCCTTCTCCTTCTCTCCCTCTCAATATCCTGCAAACGTACAGTGCAACATTAGTTTTCTACTACCCAAAGGGGCGGAGCTAGAGTATTGTATGCAAGTTAAGATACGAAGGCTTCTTATTCCGCAACAACAAAAGCACTTTTTCACTCTTTCATATACTAAGGGATTTCACTTGGAAAAGAAAATGTTCCATACTAACGGATTCGGCTCCATAACCATGGATTCCAATGCACGAGATCTTGTAGCACTTACCAATGAGGTCCTATCGATTAGTATTACACAGAAGAAATCAATTATAGACACTCATACAATTAGATCCACTCTTCATAGACAAACTTCGAATTTGCGATCCCAGGTAAGATCAGTTCAGGATCATGAGATCCTTTTCTATCATATAGGAAGGGCTGTAGCACAAAATGTACTTCTAAGTAATTGCCCACCCAGTAATTTTGATTCAAACCTCGTATTTGTCTTAAAGTTTATTTGATATGTACAAATTGTTAAGTAATTTAGAACCCAATAACTCAAAAGGACTAAAATCTCGGACTCATAAACTTCAAATCCTGGCTCCATCTTTGAGTAACTGACAAGAAATGGATATGGAAAACTTACTTTCTCAATATTCTCTCGGATAGCATATTTGCATGCACGTTGGCAGATCTCAGTAATGTCAGCTCCGCTGAACCCTTGCGTAAATTTCGCAAGAGCTCTTAGATCTATATCCTTGGAAAGGGGTGATTTCCGCAAGCATGCCTTGAAAATTTGATGGCGAGAATCCTCGTCGGGGAGAGGAATGTAAATCAATTGGTCAAGACGACCAGGACGTAGAAGTGCAGGATCAATAATGTCAGGCCTGTTGGTGGCGCCGATGATGAAAACAGTCTTCTTGGCATTCATACCATCCATTTCAGTGAGGAGTTGATTCAAAACTCTATCAGCAGCTCCTCCGCCATCTCCAGTGCTACCTCCTCTCTGCAAAAGAGAGTCATATTCAGCAACAGAAGCAATAAATCTGAAAAAAAAATGTAAACCCGTGTAGAAACAAGGAACAGCACCTGAGTAGCAATCGAGTCCAACTCATCAAAAAACAGGACACAAGGAGCGGACCCTCGAGCCTTGTCGAATATTTCTCTAACATTGGCTTCACTCTCTCCAAACCACATGGTAAGCAATTCTGGACCCTTGACACTAATAAAGTTGGCCTGGCATTCATTTGCAATAGCCTTCGCCAGCAAAGTTTTCCCACATCCAGGTGGCCCATAGAAGAGAACACCCTTTGAGGGAGACATACCAAACTTCTCGAACTTCTCGGGATGTTCCACTGGATATTGAACAGTCTACAAAACAAATACAGGTAATAGGCCAAGTAAATCAATAAGGTTAACAGATCAGATCCTAATATTCATCATTATATGTCAAGTATATACATACCTCTTGGAGCTCACGCTTGACATTTTCAAGGCCTCCAATGTCCTCCCAGGAGACATTAGGAACTTCAACAACCTGTTCGCCCAAACATCATAATTAGGAATCAAACGGAAGATATGTAGCAACAGAAGCTGAGAATATAAAGAAATCTAGACTTACAGTTTCACGGAGTGCAGATGGATTGCTTGTCCCAAGGGCAGTAGAGAAGTGCTCATTAGTAACAGCCATGGAGTTTAATATCTCTGCATCGATAGATTCATCTTCCAAATCAATCACATCCATCTTCTCTCTGATGCACTGAAGTGCAGCCTCAGTACACAAAGCTGCCAAATCCGCACCTACATAACCATGTGTGTCTTTGCCAATTCTTTCCAAATCAACCTGCAAACAAAGATCAACATATTACCAAGCCGCAAATCTTTTAAAAGTCAGAACACTAAAACTTTTGAAGATATGAAATTACATCTTCGGCGAGCTTCATGTTCTTTGTATGGATACGAAGCACCTCAAGGCGCCCGACTTCATCCGGGACACCAATATCTATCTCCCTGTCGAATCTCCCAAACCTTCTTAGGGCGGGGTCAATACTATTAGGGCGATTAGTGGCACCCATCACAATTACGTGGGCACGTGATTTGAGACCATCCATGAGAGTCAAGAGCTGAGAAACAATCCTCCTCTCAACCTCTCCATGTGTCTTCTCACGTTTAGGAGCTATTGAGTCAATTTCATCAATAAAGATAATTGAAGGTGCATTCTTCTCAGCTTCCTCAAATGCTTTCCTGAGATTGCTTTCACTTTCTCCCGCCAATTTGGACATTATCTCTGGTCCATTAATACAAAAGAAGAACGCACCAGTCTCGTTAGCAACTGCCCGAGCTATCAATGTTTTCCCCGATCCAGGAGGTCCATACAAGAGAATTCCTTTGGGAGGTTTCACACCAATAGATTTGAAGAGTTGTGGATGCCTAAGCGGAAGCTCAACAAGCTCGCGGATCTGAGCCATTTGTTTACGCACGCCACCAACATCATCATAACCAACCTCATCTAGCCGATTCTCATCTTCTCTGTTCACAGGTTCACCCTCGCAGAATATCTCAGTATCTGGTGCAACAACACAATATTCAGCAGGATCAGTCTCAATAACCTTGAATTCTACACTTCTCATTCCTCCTCTTACAAGAAATAGATCGCCCTTCCTCACTGGTCGATATGCTTCAAGGAAATAGGCTGCAGACAAATAACACAAGGGAGACAAGAAGGATCAGTAATTACATAAACAATTAGGTTTAAATACATCATCTATCCAAAGCTCTCACTTCACTACAAACAACACTAGCCTGTTTAAAGTTTTTAAACCAATAAGTTTAACAATGACTAGGAATTTATTTTTAATAGGTAAACAACGACCAAAAATTTTAGCAAGACTCATTCAGAAAATATTATAATGGTTAGACATGCATGAAAAAGTTTATGCTCCGTTTTCAACTTCTCAGTTCCAATACAAAAGCTTTCAACACTTTCAGATGAAACCCCACGTGACAAGAGAAAACCTTGTGAATCCGCTTGATGAAAATGAGAGATAACACAAGTCACAGCAGATTCTAGTTAGAAGATCAAACCTAACAAACAACATAAAGTTCCAAAGGCAGGATATTGGCACAAAACATTTGCAGATATAATGCTTATAAGAAGAATACCATCAGCTAAGGAAAACTTAAACTCTAACAGAACAATAAATAATATCATGTATCCAAAAATTCTAAGCAATAAGCAAATTGATGTAGACACTTACGTTTCAAGTAAGCATCAAATAGATTTCCGGTAACTCCTTCAATGGTGTCATCAATGGGAAGAATGTGCACACGTTTACCATATTTGACATCAGGACATTGATGCACAGAGACAACATCACCAAGACGAACCCTAAGGTTATTTCTGACAACCTTATTCATCCTAATCTTTGGCTCATCACATGTGTCATCAGCAAGGGCAATGCAGATTGTATCTTTTCTTTTCTTTCCCTATACAACAAAATACAAAGTTAAGAACAGCAAATCTTACCAACAAGACATCACCAACATACACTCTCTCTGTGTGTGTGTGCTAGCATTTCATCACACTTCTTACATCCATAACATGAAGAAGCTACAGCTCATACCAATTCCTCAAAGCTTGCAACAGCATTTCCAAAACAAGGTACAATCATTAGAACTAACTAGACTTACTCATTATTTACAAACCAAAAACAGAACTAAGATAAAAAATTACTAATAAAGTAGACCATCAAAGGGCACTAAACACTTATCACTATTCTTCATGGTTTCATTAGGCACTAAATATCTTCGAGTGAAATAAATAGACACAGAATAACACAAAGCTGAGGTCTTTAAGAAGAAAGAACCGGCCTTTTCAGCTTATATATCACAAAATTCATTGTCCTTGAGCTTATTTCACTTCCACGGCTGATTTCCAGCAAACAAGGAGCAGGGGCATCAAACTTCCCCATATAGCTAAAGTATCTAAAATACTCCAGCACCCATGTGTCATGTAAACCTATACCTTGCTTTTTGCATCCTTAATCCTATAAAACCCAATACCTAAGCACAAGCAAGGGATAAAAGGACCAATTTTGATTTAGAATTCTCAATTTATCCACATTCTCCTAATCACTAGGGGCGGAGGTAGAGTATCAGTTATGGGTTCGTCCTATTTGTGTTAAGAAATCCATTTAAATATGTATACATTCTGAACCCTCAAACTTCAAATCCAGGCTGCACCTCTGCTAAACATTAAGCAGTAATCACAACCTCATTACGACCCTATAAGCTACCAAAAGTTACAAACTACACCTACCAAAAACACTGCAAACTTCAAGAAAACTTGAACAAATCATGCGTAAAAATCTGACCTTTATCAAAATCGTGTCACCGCGGAAAAGCTGGAGCTTTTCCATAGTATCAGGGTGAAGAGAAACAACAGAATTATCATCATTGATTGCTTCATCAACAACAAGGCGATTAGGTGACTTCTTCCTCTCCAAAATCGCTGTACTATAATCCCTCTTCGTCCCTTTCCTACAAACATCACAAAAAAAGAACAAAAATTGAAAAAAAAAATACAAACTTTAATGACCAAGAATCAAAAAACAAGTACACCAACATATTTTTATTCAAAGAATTGATAATGGGTACTCACGAATCAGAGGATTCAGCTTTGTTACTCATGATTTTATGATTTTTTTGCAGAGTTCAAAGAGTTAGCAGAGGGTTTTCTCGTAGTTTGGCTAATTTGCAAAAGGGTTATTTAAATAGTGTTATAGTAGTCCGTTTCTTGTTAGGAAAGAAATTCTTTTTTTTCTTTTTTTTTTTAAATCACTTTTTCCTCCTTTTTAATGTTTTTTTTTTAAATCCTTTACCAATTATAATTGATGTTAGATGTTATTTTTTCAAGAATTATTTTTCCTTATTTTGATTTTATTTGGACCTTTTTTTAGTTTAATACGTTTTCGAGAGAATAATTGACTAATTATAATGCGTCATGTCAATATTTTGCTATCGGAGACTTTTTCTTATTTATTCATTATAATGAAGTCCGTCATTAATATAAAAAATAAAGAATATATCGAACGAAATAAATGTCTGATATGTGTTTAATATAATGTTTATGAGTTGATTTAATATAAAAGCGTCAAAGCTGAGTTTACCAAATCAATTTTCTAAAAAACTTCAATCCAAAGTCCAAATTAGTAACCAAATTGGTTTAATTTTGCTTCTAATCAGATTAAATAATTATATCCTAGTTGAATTGACTCTTTCATTAATCCCTCCTCTCTAAATTAAATTAATCCAAAACCTCCTTCCAGAACATTCCAACCAATTATAGACTCCCAATTATTAAATATTTTACCACTTCTAATTTTATCATAGCAAGTAGAAATTCAAGAATTTAATTAACCCTAATAAAAGTGATAAATGTGTGTCTTTTTCACTCATTGAGTGGGAGTGAATATCGAGTGCAAATAATTCTTTTTGTTTCAATTCTATACTCAAAATTATTTGTCTCCTTTGCTTCGATTTTAGCAATCATATTATATTTTTGACTCGATTATCATATTATTCGTTGTTGCTATAATTTTTTATTATTATGTTCAGTATGACTTCTTTATTATTATATTTGATTTATGTTATAGTTCACTTAAGCCGCGTACATATTGAAAACAATATCTCTATCTTATTTTGAAGTAGGAATAAAATTACGTATACGATTACACTAAGTATGTTGTTGTTGTAAATTATTTTATTGTTTTGGAACCTAAGTAAGCCAAGAATATAAGGCACTTTGCTTGTATTGCATAGCTTGGTAGATATTCCCCCCATTACTCTCAAGAGTATTATCTTCTTGAGTCATCACATTGTAAAAGTCCACAACCACCTACTACTTTTTTTTTTAACTCTTACCCAAGTTAGGTAAGATGAAACTCACCTCCATTTCCTAGTAGGTTTTCAAGAAAGTTTATATATATATAATCATGATATGAAATGAATTTAAACGAAAAAGTGAAAACTCATATGGCCGATCTTAATTTATTTAGAATTAAAATATAGTAATAGTTGTTGTTATTGTAGTGATGTTCAACTCTCTACCTCCACGAGGAAGGAGTAAGATATATACACACTTTACCTATCCAAACCGCATCAATAAGATTACATTGAATATGTTATTATTGTGACGTTCAGGCCAACTTGCGCACACCTCTGACTAATTCCAAGAAAGTTATTTCAATGAAAGAAAAGGGAACCCACTCACCCACACGCACACAACTAAATTAAGAAGAAAAGGGCAGAGATGAAAAACATAAAGGCTTGAAACTTATATAACAAAAGGATCCATGAACACCTTTACTAACTATTACATTAGAAGTACTTTCTTCTTCCAACTTTCTCATCTTCCCATTCATTCCCTGTGTATTCTTCTTCCCCCAATTCTTTCCGTATTCTCTATAATAATTATCGGCTAATTGTTCTCGGATAGCACCTGAACCATTTCAACTTACCATATTATATAAACAAGAAGAAAAGAAGAAAATGTTACCACTTCATTACACAGGGATGAGCATGTTCTGAAAAACAGAACTAGGAGTTTGCTGGTAACAGCGGCGCCATCTTAATCCAACACTTTATGCAAATGACAAGGCATTCCTCTGTAATCAGGGTAAGTAACACAAATATTCGAATCTAAGAAGGAATTAGCATATAAAATGGGAAATTTCCTTACAAAAACTAGGTGCATATTGAAAATCCGAAGCACAAAATCAACATTAGTAATAGTTGTTTGAGCAAAGCACGTTCCGCTTAGTTTCTCAAACTGCAGGCTCTGTAGTTTTACTTTCTCTTGCACACTGAGATACATATGGCTTCAGTTGCAAACAAAAATGACAAAGATTCATACGAGCACGAGCTAACAAGGGCATGAATAACTCCAAGCACAATGTAAAGGGACATGAACAGTGATAATTGATAAGCAACATAATATCCAATCAAAGTTACTCTTCAAAATCTTGTCACCACCTCCGAAACTAAGCAGTGATGGCACCAATCGAATATTGCAATTCTCTAAATTCTGGAAATTGAATTCAAAACTCCGAGGTAAGATGATGTCCTTGGTAGTGGACTATGTTGGAGTGCTGCGGGCTAGATAGTCAAGATGGTGTATGACAGATATGAACGACTTGGGAGGACTTGTGAATGGCAAGGCATGTGAATTGCATGGATGCCTAATTAGATATCAATTGGCTGTTAATATAGGAAGCAAACCAAATGTTCTTTTATTCTTCTCCCCAAATCCTCCAAAATATACTCAAAGGCCTGATTTCCATGGGGAAATGTCAGAGAATATGATCATAGGAAGAGGGAGAGAGACAGTGCAAGCTTCTCTGGTGATACTAGAAAGTATGCAGCACCACAACAGACTCCGAAAGGTAGTTTGATTCAGCCCGGCAAGATGCGACCTATTGATTTCTTGTGCCTGCATGCACCGGGAAGAGAGGCAGCTTTCCTGGTGACTAATTTACACAAGCCAACACTTACACCTAGATCCAGTGAGGTAAAAGCTTTATGGGATCGACTCCTTCCTAGGTTCCATCCATCTTGGTACCACTCGACTCTGGCAATTGTAAAGCGGGCAGATTCTCAAAAATGCAATGGCTAGTGAGAAAGATGCATACTTCTTCATAGAATCAAGGAAGATAGAGTCAATGTCTTTCAAAGAAGCTCTTTCCTGGCCAGTGCTGGAGCTGGAATGGACCTGCCGGAAACTGATGCTGGCAAAGACCATTATTTCACACACTCAACGAACATGCTCAAAAGAGGAAGAATTTCCTAAAAACTTGTTTGTGGGCAGCTTTAAGATCATAGCTATCTTCTGCACTCTCTCCCACAGACTGACTCTAGATGAATAGGAATTGACGTGTCCTACTCTTTGATCTCAACTCCACCTATATACTTGGGCATGTCTAATTAAAAGATCAAATACCAAAATATCATCAATATCCCATTTTTCTAAGCCCTGAATCACATAGAGAGAAGCACAGTTCACAAAGTTATCCTATTATCTTTGAACTGTCGGAAATAAAATAAACAAGTGAAACAAAATCAAACTCAAAATATTTGCCTCTTTTTTAGCTCTTAGCAAACATGTTGTGATCTCTTTTATCATTTAACTTTCTGATCCAAGAGAAACTTTAAGTCAGGAAATTACCCTAAATTCCATTACTTATACAGCTGCCAACTTTAAGAGCAGAAAAGAACAACGACTCAAAGGGAAACTTGTGCTACTAACTCTGGTGACTTTATCGCTAGAAAGATCAACCTTCTTGGAAGCTGATCCATAAGACCATCAATGATATATTGACAGGCTATTAAAGTTTCCACATTTTCTCTTTTTTCTATTGGAGCTTTCTGTTTTTAATTTAAAAGAGAGAGCTAAATCACAACTTCTAAAACTAAAAACACAAAAGCTTCACTACCTGACAGCCTGTTAATTCTGGAACTACATAACTTGGTAGTTTTTCTTGCACAAGAACATAACCACCTGCAGAAAATATACGAGAACTCAGTAACCAACACATCTCAAAAACATCCAAATATAGAGCTTTTAAACCTCCATATATTTTTCTTCATATTTGTGACATTCAGAAATCACAAATGCATCTCAATGGTTAGATATTTTACAGCAAGAACTATGCTTCAAACCCAAGCTAGTTGGAGTGGGTTTAGATGGGTATCCTAGAAATAATAATCTTAAACAAAAAGGGCAACTAAACAAGTAAAACAGGTTTCTAAGAAATGGTTTAAAGTTACCAGCATCATAAGCGCACTAAACATTTTAATCAAAATCAGGAGCTTTATAGCTCAGTCAATCAACCAATCAACTATCCTCAATCTCAAACTAGTCGGGGTGGCCACAAGATCCTCTATAGCCATGCTGTCCTATTGTGATCCATTTCGCTTCAATACAAAATAATTTGTAAGCTCTCATAGCCCATTTGAAGCCCGAAAAAAGATGGAATGATGCAGCTAAAATAAAGACAGTCATAACAAGAGGAATCCTCACTAATAGCTCAGTAATGAACATGAAAAAAATAATAATCATCAGCCCTATAGCGCCCCAAATTAATATAAAGGACAAAAGGGGTTCGAAATCCAATCAAAAGACTCACATTTCTAACCTCAATTTCAGTAACTCAAACTGGTAGTGTTCAAACACTGAAAAAAGATATAAACCCAAAAATCAACAGCCTTATAGCTCCCCAAAACACTATAAAGGACAAAAGGGGTTCTAAATCCAATCAAAAGACACACATTTCTCAGCCTCAATTTCAATAACTCAAAGTACTAGACCTCAAACACTGAAAAGACAATATAAACCCAAAAACCATCAGCCCTATAGCTCCCCAAAATAAATATAAAGGACAAAAGGGGCTCTAAAATCAATCAAAAGACTCACATTTCTTAGCCCCAATTTCAACAACTCAAAGTCCCCAAACACTGAAAAGACTGTATAAACTCAAAAAGGGTGTCAAAAGAATACCTTTACGAGTATGGAAACCAGTGGGCTTGCAATTTTTCCTTTGTAGTAATTTCTTGGACCCCTTTTGGCTGTGAGTATGTCAAGAGAAGCAATGCTCTTCTTTCTGAAAGTCCTCCCTATCCCCAGTAACAAACCCAATGCCATTTTCTCCCAATTTCAGCACCAAGAATTAGAAAGATGAAGAATTTATCCAAAAATAAAAAAAGGCGAAACAAAAAAATTTCCAAAGGGTTTTTGGGCCTTCCATTTTTAGCCAAATTCGACTGCATCAGAAGAAAATTTTATATCACTAAGGCCCCATATGTTTTTCATTTGTCACTTGTACCCTTATAGTTGTGTTAATATTGTTAATTAGATTATTCTTTTGATTTAATTTTCTAATTGTGTTATATTGTTACTGTATTTGTTTTCTGTAATTTGAAATTTCAATCCATCCAAAAAAATGTTATTTTATGCTAATTTACATCTGACGTGGAGTTCATTTGGGAAGAGATGTATAAGAGTATTTTTGTGTCCAAAAAAACAAATATATTAATAGCTCTATTTTTAATAGTTCGATGATATATTTGATCGACTTAACTAGCGATAAGAATATTTTTATACAAAAAAGCAAATAAAAAGTATAATTGTGTTATATTTTTACTATTTTGACCAACAGTAAAATTATTTTGTGTCAAATTATAAATGCATTAATAGCTTTTATTTTCAATAGTTCATTAACATATCTGTCCGACTTGACTAACTATAAGAGTATTTTTATATCAAAAAACAAACAAATGGCATAATTACCATCTATTTACAATATTTTTGGATTTTTTGCCCTTTTTTTTTGGTTTTATAAGTGTAGGTTATACTTTAATGATGAAGCAAACCTTTAACCACAGTAATAAAAAAGAACTTAAAATAACTACACATCTTTTTGTTAAATCTTAATATTCTCTTTGTTTTAATTTATTTGTCCGATTTTAATTTGACATAGAACTTTTAAAAATAAATCTTGTAATTTTATACTAAAGATATGTAAATTGTACCAAAATATTCTTTAATTTATGGTCTTAAATAAGTCACATGAAAAATTAGAATTGAAAAGTTACCCAAAAAAAATTTTTTTTTTTAAAACGAACTAAAAAAAAATAAAACAAATACTAAAATAATTATTGAAGTTAATACTAAAAATTTCATACCATAAAACAGATAAGAGTAATTGTTTGCAACTACTAATAATTATATATTTCTTTGAATAACCTAAAATATTGAAATAAAGTAAACTAAAATATTTATTGAACAAGCAATTTTTACATTCAGTAGCTTGAATTTCCCTAAGCAAAAATAAAATTCAAGGAGAAAAAAAAGAGCACAACATTGCCAAAAAAGTAAAAAAAAAGTAAAGTAAAGAAAGAGAGAACCATAACCCAAATGCAATGGTCCTAACTCCTACACCTAACTTAAAATTAAGAAATAACTACTTTTCAGTCTCTGTAATTGAAAAATAATCGATATCGTGGAGTTCCAAAATGCACAAGGAAAACAACTTCGTGATAATGTACTGAAGTTTTACTTGTGAAATTTAAAACTCTGAAACAATGACTATTTTTCAACAAAAAAATACAGAATTGAAAAGTGGCTAGTGAACGCTATTCCTACGACTTAGGCCCTCTTTAGCCCCCCATATATGCTTACAAACTAATATTAGATCTCAAAGATTCAATGGATCAGCCCATTACCATTTTGGTATAATGGACTAGCATGTCCATTAGAAAGCCCAGCCCTTTTCCTTACATTTACCTTTATGTCTTCCATGAATTGATGAAAATTCTTCTCAGATGATCCATCTTGTCCTAATGCATTCTCTAATGTCTTCCTCACTTCCTTCACTGCCTTTCTCAACACTTGAGTACTATCTCCACACATGAAATGGCTGACCTTTTCGGCTACTTCCTCGTGCGTAACGCGCTCTTTGTCACACAGGTTGATTCCGATCTTCCAATCATTTACAACTAGTTTTCGGTTAGTGAATTGATCCGTCAGCAAAGGAAAGCAAATCAACGGTATGCCACACCATATGCTTTCCAAAGTCGAGTTCCATCCACAGTGAGTCAGGAATCCACCTGTCGCAGGGTGTGAGATGACTTCAATCTGTCGACACCATGGCACGATCAGCCCTCGATCTTTTATACTTTCCTCGTACCCAACGGGCAGGAAATCTGTCTCGTCCGAGCTAACGATATCGGGCCTTAGGACCCAAATGAAGTTCACCCCGCTAAGTTGAAGCCCATGGGCTATCTCTAAAAGGTCTTCTTTACTAGTGTGAGCATAGCTGCCAAATGAGACATACAAGACTGAGGAGTTGGGCTTGTTGTTGAGCCATTGAGAGCAATCAGACTCAGACCATAGGCTAATGCTGAATGGAGCCTTAGTGATACCAGATGGGAAAATGGGCCCAATAGCATATGTGGGCTGGTTCTTGTTTAGGGCTGAGAGAGTATCAAATTCAAGTTCTTGGACTGTGTTACAAATGATGATATCAGCCTTTTTAATATCTGTAAAGGCCTTGTAGATTACCCTGTGGACCACAGTCCAAATATCAGTTGCTTGGAGATATGACATCAAGTCTCTTGGTTCAATAGCTTTAACTCCTGGTATGTAGTCTATTGTGTCCTTTCTATTATCTGATAAATAAGAATAAAAATATTTATAAGCAAATACATAAAAACAAAGAGTAACAGTGAAACAATGCGAATTTTTCAGTTAGTAGATAAATTATTTTTAATTCTTCGAAAATATTGTCATATCTATCACTCATTCTCACGTTTCCCAAGTTCTTGCCTAGATAGAAGCAGGTCGAAAAAATCAAATAGTTTCCCTAAGGTCTCTAACCATATGCTTTTCTTATCGTATCGAGTGACATGTGTTTTAAAATCTACAGAGTCGACACCAACTAGTTTGGAAATAAAACATAATATTGGATGTATTTTGTTGTTTAGAATGATATGGATTTGTACCAATCACCAACCAAATGAAAAGACTTGCTTTTGATGCCATGATGTGCCGACCCCTAAAGGGGATGCTACTTACGAGCTGATCAGGGGCATGTTCTAGTCACTCTTTTGATGTGATGTCATTGTGGTGGCACGAGCACACGCTAGAAATGTGATAGGATTCATTAGTTACTTCCATGGTGTTAAGACTCACAATAATGTTAATATATATTTAAGAGGAAGGGGTCGACCAACATCGAGATGCTGTTTCCGAGCTGATCAGGAACAGGTTTCGATCACTCTTTCAATACCATACTATTGTGATGGCACGAGAACCACAAAAGAGGGGACGACTTGTAGCACATATTGAGACACAAAGGGCCTACTCATAAGCTGAAAAGCACATCATTAACATAAAAATAATTTCAAGTAGACTCACACCAATCCCACTCAGGACCAATAATTTAGTAAAGGAATCAATGCTAGATTCTCAACATCTAATATTGCTATTTTTAAAGTGTTGTTAAAATTAAAAATTTATGTTCTAATCCTACTATAATAATAGCATATTCAATAATGTATTCCGTGAAATCTCACAAAATGGGGTCTAGAGAGGATAGGTTTGCGTAAATTTAACTTTATCTTAAAGGCAGAGAGGTTGTTTCAAATAGATTCTCGACTCGAGAAAAACAGTTCAAAACAATTTGAAAAGGAAATAAAGAAAGTAAATAAACCATCAAAATACTATCGAAAGTATGATAAAAAAAATATAATAATTAAAATAGAAAGCATGACAAAATATTCTAAATATTAACTACAACAAAATAGACGATAATAAAATTATAAGAAGCCACAGATAGTAACAACATGCTCTAACCCTATAGTTCAAATTTTAAAATACTAAATAAACAAACTTATTATTAAACCTTTTTCTCTAATGAAATACAAATGTGACAACCCAGTAGGTCAAGGCCATGTTAGGAGGTCAAAGAAGGCAGCTATTCATCAAGTGTGAACACCTATTCTATTATATAATAATGTCCACATGCAATAACTAAGACACTGTTAGAACAACTTGACTAATTTCTCTGATCATGTGAAAAGACTCTTGTTTCATACAAAAACTTTTTTTTGTTGTTATCTCAACCAACAACCATTAGTGTTTTCTGAAAACAACAAAATAAAAACCATGTCTAGTTTTAAGACAAAACTATTTATAGCATTTTCTATTACTTTTTTCTTTCATTTTTAGTTGTTAGGTATATTTAAAATAGTTGCTAAATTCAAAATTCAAAAAATAATTGTCCATCTTTTTTCAAATCTACCTTAATACTTAAGTTACTCTAAGATATGAAATTGTATGTTTTTAAAAAATTATTATTAATTAATAGAATTATATTAATTAAATTATAATCGCTATTAATTTTTTTTTAAAGAATATATAAACCTTATTTCATCGGTTAAAAAGAAACTGAGGGAGCAGTAGTATAGTCAATTGATATCTCAACTAACCACCATTATCACCACCAAACTTTCATGGGATCCCACAACCTAAAACAGGACAAAAACAAAAAGAAAGAAGGGGAGACCCACTGGACCTACCCAGCATTTCACACCAGTTATATTGGTCCATGGTCACAATCCAATTTACAAGTAAAATTGAAATTTGACTTTATTGGTTGGTTATATTTAAGAGTGTGAGAGCTTTTATGTTCAAATTTCAATGAAAATAAAAATAATGATATATTCAGGTTAATTTCATAAATAAAATTTAAAGAGGATTGCATGTATGCATATTTTATTCCTACTTTGGGGAAGTAAAGATTCATATAAAGATTATTTCCGATAGTCTTGACTAAAAGAAAGCATATGAAAGCGGCTCGGAGAAAGAAATAATTGAAAAAGACACTGTAAAATACTAAAAATAAGCATGACAAAATATAAACATTAAATAATTTTTTCTATACATCCAAATGGACTCTACATCATATGATTATATATATATATAGACTTCACTTTCTGATTGATATTTATTCTGTGTTATTTTACTATAGTTTCTAAAGATATACATGTACATACATTTATATATATAAAAAATTCTTGGGAAGCCACATCAAATGACACTTCTTCGAAAAATCTTAGTAGCTTTGTTAGGGGAAAATTTGAACTTTGACTGATAAAGAATTCAATCCTCCATCTTTAAATCCCTTTCCCATTAGCCTTTCTCAATTCCAGATAAACTTTATGTCATTGGTTCAATGTTAGTTGTTAGTTAGATGCACTGAGCATTTCGTGTTGGAACTAAGTCAAGGGAAGGAACACACTTTGACGAATTCGATTCTATAGCTCGAATTCGTCTCATCTATAAGTTAGACAGACACAATCCACTCATAAAAAAGAAAACTTTTTAAAAGAATTGAAGGAAAGGGGCACCAACCTTGACAAGCAAAATGGCCATTTTTCTTGAGGAGTTCCATGTGGTAATAGAGATTAAAAACCAGAGCAGGCTCGGTCCAAAACGAAACATAAACCAAATTATACTTCTCCGCAATCATCGCCGGCCAAACATAGAACGTATCAGCGATCAAACAAGTCACCGGCAGGTCCGATTTCACCAAATCCGCAACCAATTCATCGAAATGCGCCGAGAAAACGTGCAATAGACCCTCAACAAACTGGTCATGATTCAACGACCGGTCGAACCCTAAAGGGAACCCATCGTTCACCGTCGCGTAACGAATGTCGAGCCCAGATTCACGAGCTCTAGCAAACAGATCGTCCTTGTTGATTTGACAATTTTCTCTAGATTGCGAATTCGAAATCTTCGAATGGATGTAATGTGTGTTCACAAAAGTGATTGTGAAGCCATGGGAAGCTAATTTTATGGCTAAATAAACAAAAGGAGTGATGTGACCTTGATATGGATATGGAATCATAATAGCATGAGGTTTTTGGTGATGATTCGCCATTGATGATGATTTTTTTTTTGAATTTTTTGAAGTTTTTTTTTTTTTTTTTTTGAGCTTTCTGGAGAAGATGATTGACGAATTTGCGGAGAATTTTGGGTTCCTATTGAGTTTCAAGTGGCATTTATTTGTGCTCCATAATTGAAGGGAAATGAATTAAAGGAGGAGAAGAATATTTTAGAAAAGGGGAATCAAATTCTTTATAATTGTTATTTGAGCAACAAAATTTAGCTTAATTTATTTTTTTATCTTTCAATTTTCATATAGGGGAGGCCTAATTGGACCATAGTAGTCAATAGATTTTTTTTCACTTTTAACAAATAAAGTTAGTCAATAGATATTGACTGCTCATGTGGTCTCTTTCAACTTTTATTAAGCACCAAACAAACTCATGAGGAGTTAATTTGATTTTCCTCATATTTTACATGTGATAATATCTTTGTTTTTTTCCCAAAATATTATATGGAGTGCGGTGACAGGTGGAGCCTAAAAGGTTCAGGTTGAGCAGAATTAATATAAGAGTGTTTAGAGTGCAACTTCAGCAACACAACTCACGTGGCAAATTTAGAAGGTATCGAACTTATGAATCTATTTTCTTTGTAATTATGTGGTTATTCTTTGAATCTAGAAATAATACAGAAATAGGTGAAGATTGATGCTCAAGTTATCTTCAAGAGAGGTGGTGTTACACACCGTAATTAGAGCGTGGTGGATGCAATTGAGACTGCATTTCGTGTTTTATGTGATTATAAGAATGTGTCCCCAAAATTTAAAGGTGGATTCTATAAAGTGGTTGTCAAACCAACTATGTTCTATGAAGTGGAGTGTTCGCCGATCAATAACTCGTATGTCTAAAAGATGAAAGTACTGAAAATGAAAATTTTGAGATGGATGTGTGGGCATGTTAGAGAGAGATATGATTAGGAATGAAGATATTCGGGCCAAGGTAAGAGTGACCTCCGTGATGAACAAGATGAAGGATGCGAGATTGAGATGATTCGGGCATGTGAAGAGAAGAGACACAAATACAGTGAGGAGGTATGTGAGGTTGGCAATAATGGGCGGTATGAGGAGAGGTAAAGGTCGACCGAACAATTATTAAGGAGAGGTGTAGAAAATGTAACACCTGCAGCTTCACGAGGATATGACCTTAGATAGGAGGATATGAAGGCCGATGATTACTATAGAAGATTAGAATGCAGCTGAGTTTTGTCTAGTTTCCTTATTAATACTGTTATTACTACCCTCCTACTATCTCATTCTTTTTTTTTTTTGGTGACTGTATTATTTTATTGTCGTTACTGTTCTACTCTCCTTTTTTTTTCTAGCATGTCTTCTTAATTCACTACTGTATTTTCTTCGATACTTGATTTTGATATATTTTACTCGACTCGAAGATTTATTGAAAACAATCTTTATATCTTCCTAAAATAGAAGTAAAGACTACGTACATGCCACTCTCTTCAAATTTTACTTATAGAGTTATACTAGGTATGTTGTTGTGGTTGTATACGGGGTGGTGATAGTAATAGTGGTCATGATGCCAATTGGGGTAATGTTAATATTATGATTAATGATGGTGGTTGATGGGAGTAATTCTAACCTCATGAGAGGTTGAGTTAGATCTCAATCTCCATTTTTCTTAATCTTCTAACATAGCACATAATGATCATATATAAAGCATTAATAATGGAAAACATATACAAATAGGTTTCCCATGTTAGCATTTTAAAATTTCTGATACCCTTTAATGGAAATTCTTACAAGAAAAATTAAAGATTTATTGCACTTTAGATTCAATGTGTGTTAATAAATTTATTGCATCCTAGTGGTATAGAATTGGCATCTCAGAATAAAGCATTAATGAAAAAGTTAATCAAATTAATTTTTTTGAAGTGACCTAAGAAAGGAAGAAATTGGTGGCTAAGAGTAAGTGGACCATATGAGGTTTGGTGAAATGAGGGGACATATGTTTTATACAA
Organism: Datura wrightii; assembly: GCA_035772735.1. Classification (NCBI taxonomy): domain Eukaryota; kingdom Viridiplantae; phylum Streptophyta; class Magnoliopsida; order Solanales; family Solanaceae; genus Datura; species Datura wrightii. Next base: position 197,856,143 of record JASDFA010000018.1, on the reverse strand, counting down.
TGATATTAAGAAAATAGGTAATTTTATAAAATAATTAGGCGGAATGGTCGAGAAGATTATGTATTTCTTAAAGTTTTATTTAGACATTTTTATTAAATTAAAATAAGATTTTTAAATTTTTTTGATCGTCGATCGAGCTTATGAACATTCGCGAGAGTCTTATTTTGATTGAATAAAAGCATTAATATGAAAATATTTAAAAATTAAAATTTTAAAATTAAATTAAATTTTATGATTAATCAAATAAAATTTTTAAAATCTACTTTTAAATATTAGCTAAAATTATGAAATAACAACTTGCACATGCCTTGGGTAGAAATGATTGGTCTGGCCCTACATAAAAAGAGAGAGAAGTTATTGATATGGTGATTTCTTCAAGAAATTAAAAAATGATATTTGAAAACAAAATGATATTGTTTTATGATAGAATTAGTGACAGAGTTAAAATATTTATTAAAAAAATTTAATATACAATATATACTATTTCATGATAAAATCAATGACGAAGTCAGAATATTTGTTAAGAGAGTCAGAATAGATCATTTCTAAAATTATTCTTCTGTTAATTATAAAAATAAAAACATATTTTTTCAGGAACATATAACTTGGATAAAATAAATAAAATTATTTTTATTGAAAAGCGATTTATTTCATATATAAAATTTTTAAATATAAATAGAAATATCGAATATAAAAAAAATAAGATAAAATAGAAAAAAGGTGGGCAAAATTTTCAAGTCTAGGGTCCAAGACAAGAATATTTAATAGTAAAAATAAAGTATATATATTAGTAGATATAGTAATACTTTTCAAGTTGGATACAATTATTAGGAAGAGAACATCCAACCAAATGAATAAAAGTGGTAAGTGTATAAGTGTGAATTTATTAACAAAAGGTCGTGAGATCTATGTGATGTGGGGTGGAAATCATGTGGTATTCTTTTTGTAATAAAAAGTTAATGTGCTGATAAAGTATGATGTAATTTTTTTATGGCATAATAAATAAATAATATTTAAATTTGGTGTCAGCTTGTAAATAAGCAATTCAATTTTGAGTATACACGTTTAGATATCTTCACTCATTTTCACTGTATTAGTTGAGCATTCTAACTTACAAAATGATCATCTAGACACTTTTAAAATTTATGTGTCACGTCAACATCAGGTGTCTATGAAACATAGTAGAAACTAGTTGGAGTGTTTAATTATCAGTTGAGATTGATTTGAGGTGTCTAAATATGCACTCTCAAAGTTTGAGTGTTTAATAGTCAGTTAAGACAAAGTTTGAGTGTTTGTTTATGTGTTATACCTTTTTTTCTTTTGTATTTGTTCTTATCATGTTTTTTTGTGATGATTTTGAAATCTCAATTTTTATTTTTGAGGGCAAATAATAATTTAACGAGTTATCGAAACTGATAGGATCATTTCATAAATATACTCATTCATGGGTTTGAGATCTACATTCATGAATTAAAAGGTTTCAAATAATGAACTCTGCACTAAATTGTTAGAATCAATAGATCTTCAAACTGTTCATTTGAAAAATAATTGAACTCCATCTTGATGGAATCAGAGTAACTAATAATGTTGAATTATATCGCCCTCTGCCTTGAAAAAGTTCACATGCTGCCCAGAGTGTAGGCTACAAGGTTTGGGATAAGATAAAGCGTGTTAGAGGATGGTGAAGACACAATCAATGTGGAATGCCATTTGTGAAACTTATTTTCCTTATTTTTATTTAAAAAAAATTATTTTTTTCATTCTTAACAAACTTATTTTCTTTAAATAAAAATTTATATTTTTTTAATAATTTTAACTAACCAAACATGAAAAAACGGAAATTTTGTAAAGATTCAAACACAACCCTTATGAAAGAAGAAAAAAGCCAAATATCAAGGCAGAGTGCTCCTCTCCTTCAAAGAAAGTGTATTTTACCATATCACCAAAAATATGATGGAATGGACGAAATATTAATTAAAGATCTCACGTTCGAATTATAAAAATAGTGGAATTATATTCTTGTTTGGTGCAATCATGTTAGTGATTTTAGAATATCCAATGAGTAAGAAATACTATTTATCTATCGATATTTACGTGTCAAAGTTTAAATTTCGAAAGTTATAATTTTTAAGTTTAATCGTAAATTCAAATATTAAATTATTATATTCAAAAACTACGTAGATCTTTTTATAAAATTAATTAAAATATTTAAAAATATATAAAAATCATAATTTAAAAAAATCATTTAACCCTCAAAATTTAAATACTTGCACATAAATGAAAGCAAAAAAGTATTAAGCAATATAAGATAGTTGAAATACTCATAAGTTGAAGGATGAAAATTATTTTCTCTTAACCTTTCCCTATGGGCTTTATCAGAGACTCAGAATGTTGAGACTTGGACTGTGTGACCAATGAATAATAGGAGTATGGGCCCCTTTTTTATTTATTTTCTTAGTCAATATTTTCCACTTTGCAGATGTTAAGCCCACCAACAACAATAACATATATAGTCCAAAAGTAAATTCTAAAAAGAATAATATATACGCATATTTTATTCTACTTTAAAAAATAAAAAATATTAATTTTGATAGATTTTTAATTTAAAAAAATATATTATAAACAGTTTGGAGAAAGATCTAAAAAGAATTGAAATTTGTGATCTAATTTTTTTTAATATAGATATAAGTATGGTTATAAATTATTTTTATTAACAGTAAAATGAAAATTTTAAAGCTAAGTTATTTCTAGTTATAAAAATATGATATTTTTAGAGTAAATTAAAAGTAAAATATGTCACATAAATTAAGAGGACGTAGTACACTACAAAAAACAGAGGCTTTTTCTATCGCGGATTAATAAAAATTTTGTGTTATAAATATAATTTCTTTCATCCATTTATCACTGAACCAGCTCATCGGAACCCCCTTACAGGGGAAGGGTGGAACTATTGAGGAGTTTTTTGCGAGACAACATCAGAATTCTCCAATTTAATAGAGTCAGCAAGAGCGGTCATCTTCTGTACATGATTAGTACGAACTTGAACTGTGAACATAAAATGTACTAGCTATAACAGGTGCGGAGCGAGCTCTTAAAGGTGTAATGAAAAACGAATTCTCACTAAAATAGTAGGAAGCTTCATAATTTATTCATGTAAAATATTATTATTATTATTTTACTAATTTATTAAAATATTATGAGAATAATTACTTACTTTTTTTAATAAAAAATTTTAATATAAAAATAATATTTTTTAATAGTGACAGCACTTTTTAAGTTCCAAGAAATCATGGAACCAGCTGCCTCGGTGGCAGAATATTCATTTATATATATGATCATCTCTATTGGGCATATTCCATGAATAAAAGAATTAGTGAGGTGAATTTAGACGGTCGGTCAAATTTTTTTTATTTTTTTTTGAAAATTTTAGTTTTCTTTAAAAATAAAAATAGAAAAAGTATAAGTTTTATAAATAATATTTCAATAACGAAAAATTCAGGTTTTGAAGTTTATATGTTTTATAATAATCATAAGTTAACATAAAATAATATCTAGCTTCACTGCTTCACGATCAATTATTTGTAAATATTTTATTGATTCCTCAATACAAAGACATAATATGAATAGTAGTTGTTGGGTTTCCGTGAACTCACACATTAAAAACTAGATATGTATTTATTCCATATTGAATGTGTCCTTTTCCCGTCTAACATACCTATCTTAACCTGCATCATCGTAGCCCCCATTCTCACCACCCCACACCTCTCCCCCTACTCTCATTTTTTTAATAATATTTATCTAAATTATATTTAAATATTTTTAAATAATATTTTTTATTACGTATCAAATACAAAAGAATAAGAATCTCATTTATTTTCCTAAAAATTTTCATGAGAACATTTTCTTTCCTGCCAAACACACCCTAGATTTTGAGTTTGGGCCATTGGATTGCAACATTCATTTTAAGCTAAAGTGGGAAAGGAAAATCGTAGCAAAGGCAAAAAGGTTAAATCAGAATCTAAAATTTACGGGTTTAAAATTTTTATTATATTAAATTATTAAGTTATAAATATTAAGTGGAATTCTAAAATCTTTTGAAATTTTATGGACAAACAGGACTTTTAAAATTTAACTCCGTAAAAAAGTAAAAAGTAAAAAATAAAAAATAAAAAATCATGGTCAAATGACCACTTAAGATGCCAATTTTTAGTTCCTCAATTTCCAATATATTGACAGAGGTGGATCAAAGATTTGAAATTCACAGATATCTATAACGAAATTAAATAAAATGCAATAATAACTAAATTCATAGTTCAATATTAATATATAGTTAATAAATTTTAATATAAATACAGAAATTAAATAAAAATTACTGAGTTCACATGAACTTGTACTTTAAAATTAGATTCATCTCTAAATACTATTATTAACTTGAATCAAAAGGAGAAAAAAGAAAGAAAGAAAAAAGAATCATCTATCAAGCTAAACTAATCTTCATCTTCAATTCGTCAACAAACTTGTTAAAATTAACATTTGATGATCCATTCGTAGCCAATGCGTTATGAAATGTCTCTTTCACCTGTGCACTAGTTTTTCTTAAATTACTCGAAGTCTTTTCGTTCATCAAATATTTAATCTTATGGCATACTTCCTCTCTCGTGATCGATTCCCCGTCACGAAGATTGATTCCGACTTTCCAATCATAAACCACTAATTTCCTATTAGCGAGTTGATCGGTAACTAGTGGAGAACAAATCAACGGCACCCCACACCAAATGCTTTCCACTACGGAATTCCATCCACAGTGACTCAAGAAACCTCCGATCGCTGAATGTGAAATCACCTTCGTTTGGTTGCACCACGGCACGATTAACCCTCGGTCCTTCACCTTTTCTTCATACCCTAGGGGCAAAATACTCTTTTCATCTTGACCTAAAATATTAAACCTAAGTATCCAAATGAAATTAACTTCACTAAGCATAAGTCCATGAGCGAGCTCAAGAATATCTTCTTTGTTAACAAGAGCCACACTCCCAAACGAGACGTACAAGACCGAACCGCGGGGCTTCGCGTCGAGCCATTGGGTGCAATCGTACTCGGACCATAGGCTACTCGGAATAGTTAGGTCAGTGAAATTCGCGGACACAATTGGACCAATAGCGTAGAAATTGTGCTTTTCTTGAATTGATGTGATAGTTTCGGGTTCGAGTTCTTGGACAGTATTAGCTATTATTATGTCAGATTTTCGAACATCTTGAAATGCCTTGTAGATTAATTGGTGCACCACTGAATTTTGGAACAACGAGGGCAAGTCACTTGTTTCGATAGATTTAACTCCAAGAATATAATCAACACTGTCTTTTCGATTTTCTATTAAAAAAAATTAAAATATAAGTTGAATAAATGTATATTATAGATACTATATGGTTAAATTTTTTTGAAGCGAATCAATTAAATGACTCAATATTCAATTAAATATACTCTATTTAACAAAATTTTCATAACTACAAGTACCTCACAACTTATTTAATGGATTGTGATATTCGTTTGCGTTTATAATTAGTACATAGTTACAGATGAGATTCCAAATTAAAAAATTAAAAGAATATATTTTTTTATTGTAGAATTGAATCTATATATAGTAACAAAAAACAAAAACAAAAAACAAAAAGCAAAAAAAAAAAAAAAAAAAAAAAAAAAAAAGAAGAAGAAGAAGAAGAAGAAGAAGAAGAGGAATCTAGGTATATCTGGACAAAAGAAAAAAATCTAGATATATATCACGTGAACATCAATAGAGATTGAAATATTTTTTTTTGAAAAAAGGACGTTTATAAAATAAATTAAATAAAAATACATATTATAAAAAGATAAATTATTCAAATAATTATTTTTTTAATAATAATAATAATAACATTAAAATAATTATTAAATAAGAGAAATAAGCATAATATCATAACCCACAAAAAATTAAGTGTTACAAAATTAAACTTGAAGGAAAGATTTATGTAACTATCACTTTTATATTATTTTAGTTATAATGACTTTATGGCAAAAAAAAATTAATCTAATTTAATAATTTTATTAGTAAAAAATAAATATAAGTGACTCTAATACGTAAATTAACATAATTAGATGACTAAGTTATTCACTCATATCATTAATATAAATATAAATAATGATGAAAATTATTTACACTTCCTAATTTTATCTTTTAAAAATTAAACTTTTCTTCACACTTGCCTACCCTTACAATTTTCCACAGGATTCTTAAAATTATAAATTTGAAAAAAAACAAAAAGTTCTTAAAATTATAATGCTTTTCTGTCATATGTGGACTTAAGAGTCAATCAACTTGCTAATTATTCCAAAGCACATGTACACACATCAATCAATCAGTCAGATACTACCATTTTTATAGGGTTAAATGACTAAAAAATATATTTAATTTGTATTTTTTTAATTTCATATTTTAATTTTTATAAAATTTAAAATTTAAAATTTTGAAATTTGAACATGCGTTTTACTTAAATTATTTTAAAAAATTTTACACATGAAAGTCGCAAAAATTTAAAAACTAACGATCTAAATGAAATGTTAAGTAAAAAAATCTGAAAAAATGTAAGAAGTTGATTGTAATATTATAATGGTCAAAGGCCGATACCGACACGAGTCAGTGCTTCCCCTCGGATGAAGCTCCTCAGCAGAAATTTCAAATCCGAGTCAATTTTTAAAAGTTTTAAAAAATTTAACGATCAAATTTTCAAAATCTACCGTCAAACACTAGTTACGGAAACCATAGGTGGAGTAAGCAGTAATTCATGTACGTTTTGATCGGAGAGAAGAGAAAGGAGATCGGAGAACGCACCGTCGGAGCCGAAGTGGCCATTTTCTTCAAGCAGATCCAAGTGATAATACAGAGCAAAAACCAGAGCCGGTTCAGTGAAGAAGGAAACATTAACAAGCTCATATTTCTTCGCAACGATCGACGGCCAAACGAGAAAACTATCAGCAATCAAACAAGTAATCGGATGATCATCAACACAATTATCACTCATTAATTTCCCAATAAGTTCATCAACATGAACTGAAAATCCATTCATAAGACCTTCGAGAAACGGCAACGAATTCAAATTCCGATCGAAATATAACGGAAATCCATCGGAAACCGTTGAATAACGTATGTCGAGTCCAGATTCACGGGCTTTAGAGAAAATATTGGGATCTGTTGATTGGGATTTTGTTATTTGGGAGTGAACGAATTCGGTGTTGATGAAGGTGATTATGAATCCTTTTGAAGCAAGTTTTAAGGAGAGATGAATTGCTGGATTTATATGGCCTTGAAATGGACATGGAATTACTAAAGCGTGATGAAGAAGCTTTTGTTCTCTAATTTCCGCCATTTTTGCTGCTTGTTTAGTGCTTAATTTAGTTTGACTCTATAGCTACATGTTTGTTTATTTATCTGTATTAGTTTGAGCTTAGCTTTCAGTCACCTTCATTAATTCTACAAATATCTATGGTAGCACATATCAGGTAACTCAGTCCACTAAGATTAATATTTTAGTTGGATAATTATTACGTATTATTTTATCGAATTATTTTATGTTGTGTTGCATATTGTTTGTATTGTTTTGATGAATACAATGTTTGAATAGATTGTATCATTTTCATTGTTACATGATGTTACATATCAACAGTTTGAAAAATAAACCTATAAGACAAATAGAGTATTGGGTAGAGCTACTATAGAAAGGTAAGATAAACGATAAAATAAAATTATTAAATAATAAATAAAAACGAAATGAAAAAAATAAAATAATGGGATAACGCCAAATCAGTCGTTACACAAAATGAGATATTTCATTATTACCTAACAATGATAAAATTTGAATAACAATCAAAATAAACACTGTATTAAAACTAACAACATAATATGATACGATAGGTAACGACCATATATATATATATATATAAAGAATCATCTAATTTTCTTATTCTTTTCTATTGAAGTGAAAGTTATCTTATAATTATATTTGAGTGTCATAAGAAATTTGAATATATATACTTATCTAACAAATAATTATTTGATCAACGTAGAATTACGTGTAATTAAGAGAGTACAATCAAACACTACAATTTTAAGTTTGGACAATTTAATAATTTATTTATTTATTAACTCAATTTATTTTAACTCGTTTAATATAATTTATCTAAAAGTTAAACTGCTATGTAGCCAAAATTATTTTGTGAGTTACATCGTCAACTTTTAAATTTTTTTTATTTGATATATTATATATAATTATAATAAAAAATATATATATTATTACGTAATAAAAAAATTATAAGAAAAAAACAAACGACTAAATTAAACTTTGGTCAAAGTTAGGACAGATATGATGTATTTAGCTTATTTAATCCTTCCACTATAAACAAAATTGTGTCCAGCTGTCCGACTCCATTAATTGATTAAAATATAAACACTATTCTTTTTTTAGAAGTTTTATTTATTTTTTTAATTCTCTTCCATTTAAAAATGATGTTGTCCTTTTTCATGATTAACGCTAATTTATTTACCTTTTTTTTTAATACGCATTATCCTATTTTGAAATGATTTTTAATTTTTTAACTCTGAAATTTATTTAATGAAAATTTATAGATTATAACTTCTCGTGCCTTTTACAATATAACTAATGGAATATTATAATACAATTATATAAACTTATGCCACCAAAAAGAAATTGTTTATTATTTCAGTGTCTGCATAACTTGTTATGATTTTTACGACATGCCGCGAAAAATATTGTTACGAGTGAATCTTTAAAAGTATCCTCAGTGTTTGTTACAGGCATTTGTTTGTTCTTTTATCTTTCATACTCTTTCTATTCGAATCATTAGCTCGATGACTATAACACCACTTGTTAAACTATCGTCAACCCAAAAATGAACTCTTACCTCGGAATGATACACTATAGGTCAAGTCCGTACGTTTTTCACGTCAACTTCTAATGTGAGACTTGTGTTCGCACACCCAACATTGTTTTCATTAGTTTATATATGTAACTTTTCGAAAAGAATTCAGGTCGGATAAATGTCAGGATGAAGAAAGAAAAGATTTACAACTTTATACTTACAAGATTAAAAGGGGTAAGAACAGGAATAACATGTTCACAAAGTGTTTGCAAAAGCAAAACTAAAAACAGGCTAAAACATTTGCCCCATACTTACAAGGATGTGAGCAACTTTGTATGTACTGTTGTTGATTTTAAAGCACCACCTGCTCCATCAGCTCCCACAGCTACAACTCGAATCTCGCTACGTGAATTGAAGAGACTCTGGTCTAAAGGAGCAGATCAGAGTAGGCGTCAAGCCCGTGGCTGGTGAGATTCTGCCTTAGTTTGTATAGTGCACGGCTCTCTAGCTGTCGAACTCGTTCCTTTGACAGTCCAAAAACAGTGCCTATTTCTGACAGTGACTTAGATTTGCCATCTCCAATGCCAAATCTAAGACGGATTATTTTCCTCTCCCTAGGATTCAGGACATTTAGGAGGCCGCGTATGTGTCGCCTCATAAGTTGCTTTGACACACTTAGTTCTGGTACTTCAATTGAATTGTCAGCAGTAATTTCCTGGATTGAAAAAAAATGATATCCTCTTCAGAAAATGTCAAAACAAGATGGGAAATTTTCCACTTCGACTATCATAGGAGTCAATTATTTTGAGACGGATACCTAAATCTTGCATCCACGTCCAAATTGATCTCGGAGTATAAATAACACATAATCAGACATCCCAATAGAACATAGTCAAAAGCCCCAAGAAATTATAGGGAAAAGTGTCTAAGAAAAGGGTTGCAGGAAGCAAAGGAAGTCATAAACATGAAAAACACTTGCTTTTTTAGATTTTCCTATGAATTGGAGAAAGATATTGGAGTTTTCCTGTTTTGTACATTGCGATTTACTTAATAAGTTCCTCAAAAGCATATCGTGGCACAACAAAAGATCACCTGGAAAGTTGTATCTTGATCTGACCACACTGATTGTTGCATTGAGAGAGGTGTTCTAACAGTTGAAAGCAGATTCTGCAACCTTTCCACACTCATTCCAGCGCAGAAAGCGATGTCTTCTTTGGTTGGATGATGATTACCTTGTCGAATGCATTCCCTTTTGGCTTCTTTAACCTTAGAGAGAAGAGCATATACATTTTCCTGCAATTCCAGTTTGTGTAGGTCAGCTACTTAGATATATCCAGATATTAAATAATGGTCATCATAAACAATTTCAGGGTTCCAGATGAACTGTAGAAAGATTTTTGAAACCAAAAAAAAAAAGAAAGTTAGAATTTAGCTTCTATGCGAAAAAAATTAACATTAGTGAACTGTGGAAAGAAGTTAGAAACCATCAAATGAAAGTTACAATTTGCTTAAATAAGAGGGCATTACGGGCAAACGGATTGTCCTAGAATGTTGAAATATGGCCTTCCTAATTCCTTGCCTTATCCACCAGTATGCATAGGTGGGAAATCGGCAACCAGCTTGAGGCTTGAACTTCTCGACACTTCTCATAAGTCCCATGCTTCCCACCTGCAACAATCCAATCCATTAGAACCGAAAGTAAATAATAAATATAATAAAATAGCTTGTTCTTGATGGTAGAAGTGGTTAAGCAAGCCACAGAGACCCCCCGTCCCCCCAAAAAATAAACTTACATATTTAATTGTAGAATCAATTGTGTAACCGAAAAATTGGGAGTTCTAACACTCATATAATAACAAGAATAACTACGCCTCATTCCCAAATAAGTTAGGATCAACTATACGAATCCTCACGGACCATGCTACCCCATTTAAAATATTAGACAAAATAAAAATAAAAAGTACTACAAGTTTTTAAAAAATTCAACTAACTTATAAATCTCGGAAAGGCTAAACAACTCCTAGAAAATCATAGGACATTAAATAAAAGCGCTAACATGATTAAAACATATTCTCAACTAATAGTTATCTCTTATATTGATTTTCTTTTCTTCCATGTTGCCCTATTTTTTACTTAGTCGGCAATCAGCATGCACCCCGAGAAATTGTATGTCCTTCAACCTCCTTCCAAGTGATTCTATATAGGGGTGTTCACGGTTTGGTGAAAAACCAAACAAAACCGCAAATCAAGCCAAACCGATTAAAAAAACCGACATTTGATTTGAATTGGTTTGGTTTGGTTTTAAATTTTAAAAACCAATGATATTTGGTTTGGTTTTGGTTTTACTAAAAAAAACCAAAGAAATAGCCAAACCGAACCGATAAATTTTATACGTAAATTTTATAATTATTTGAATATATGTTTGTAGTTTTTCATAAATAATTATAAATATTTTATATCTTTTTAATCATTAATTTGGTTTTAGTATACTTTATTTCACATGCACTACAAGACTTTTAAATTCTATTACTTAAAAAATATGTCTAAACCCAATACTCTAAGTCTAATTGTTTATATGTGGTGTGACATATTGCCGATTTCTTTTAATTTTCTTTTGCTAAGACATACATCTACTCTTCAATTGTTTACCTCTTTGATTTTTGAAGAATTCACCACTCTATATGAAGTATAATATTGTTTCTATGTGGATATTAGATATGTGAAGTGGAAAAACCTCTACATTTATGCAAATTAAACATGCTAAAACTTTGGAATAGTGTTGAAAAATAATAGAAGATTCAGATACATTTATCTCGTGATAGTAGAGAGAAATTTATTGATTCCTAATGTTCGCTTGAAATAATTATCTCATGTCTATGTTGTTTTACTATTATTAATTTATCATTAGCTAGTTATAAACCGAAAACTCGAACCGAACCGAACTGAACCGACAAGAACCAAACCGATGGTTATTTATTTTATTTGGTTTGGTTTGGTTTTATTTTAAAAACTTAAAAACCGACTAAATTGGTTTGGTTTTGGTTTTACTCAAAAACTTGCCCAAACCGAACCATGAATACCCCTAATTCTATGTCCACATCCCTCTTTTAACACCTTCACTCTCCATGGTTTCATATCTACAGACTAGTACGTCTAGTGATCGACACAGGACATGACCATACAATCTCAAGAAACCTTCTTTCGTTCTATCCAACGCCGTATTCTAACACTCATCTGGGAACAAATCTCGAAAATGGGCCAAAGAACATATATCTTAAGTTCAGAAGCCTGCAAGATCCTTAAGGCTAGACCACACCCTTGAATATAGCTACACTATACATACATATCTCAAAATGGTGGACAAACAATAAGTTTCTTATGTGCATAAATCTCCAATTACCTGTAATAGATCCTGAAGGCTGAGACCACGTCCTTGATATTGCTTAGCAATATGAACCACCATTCGCAAATTGGCATTAATTAATTTTTCACGGCTGCTCTTGCCAGAAAGAAGTTGTGATTTCAGTTCTCGAGAAGTAAGCCCTGCAACTTCAGCCCACTCAACCAATGTTGGTTCACGAGCAAACTGGATCTGAAGCTGATGCTTCACTTCTTGTAATTTCATGGAAATCTGAAACTTGACCAGATATCGATTAGACTCCTTTTTGCTTTGTGAAAAGACATTTTCTACAGGAACAGAGACAAGAAGGGCATAATACCTGTATCTTGACAATCAATTCAGACTCCTCTTTGACGGTTAAAAGTTGTGTAGTTTCAGGACCCCAAAGGAACATTCGAAGAGGATCATTTAGATCAATAGAATCATTCACTCTTCTCCGCACATCCGGCCTGCCTGAACGATTTGTCTCCTGGACTTGATGAGTTAGCTTTGGAGCTCCCCTTTTCCTAAACTGCCTTTCTATACGACGTGTTGATCTCACTGTTCTTTTCTCTTTCAGTTTATCATCAGCCAAATTTGTGGACAGGAAACTGAAAATCAATCAGATAGGGGATAAGTTATAAGATTGAAGATAACTGTGAAAATGAGAACTAACAAGGATAATTTCTAGAAGGTCAAAGGAACTTACTCTGGAAAATTTGAGTCATCAAAGTTAGTCCCAAGTAATTTGGAGTCTTCAGCTAATAAAACTGCCTCTTTTGATGCCAACAAAGCCTTTCTGGCAAGAGCAACCACGCTGCGTGGCTCAAAGTTCATTAATTTAGTTCCCTTACTGTGAAGAGATTCCTTATCCAGATATAGGGGTCCTTTTTCCTTCAGATAATATGGTGGAAATCTACCAGCAAAACCACAAAGCTAACTAATGAAATGACTGCACTGGAAAGAATGCTATGTACACAATACTAAAATCAACAGATGTAATCACTTCATCTTACGAATATGATGGACCAGGCCAACGAAGTAGCTGCACTTGCAAAGCATTTATATTTTGCTCTGAATCAACAGCGTCATTCTCTTCCAATTCTGAGGATGCAGCTTCCACAAGTCTCCTATCTATCGTTGCCTTCAGCAAGAAAAATCAGAGCCACTTCAAATTTAATGGTCAGAAGAATATTGCTTAGACTTGTTAGGTTCAGTGTCTGTTTCACCAGGAAGACAGAATGTTGTATGCATGCAATATCGCTACCACCTACCTAAGAACTATAATATAATGAAACAACGATGAATGTTTCTAAATCTAAAGTCAAAAACTCCAAGAGTCTCACCAAGGATGTTTTCTCTTCCTTTACTAGGTGCATTTGCAGCCGATTCTCAAACTGCTGCTCCGGATTGATAGCTGATGCAGGAGCATGTCGAGCCAAATAAGCATGTGGCACTGAAGTAAGCGCAGGAGCAGCATGCTCATGAAGCATCAGAACTGCAAGTTTCATCATGTAACATTAAACATATACCCTTAAGAAATAGGATTATTTGCATTAATGATTGAAAGCTACAGCCACAAAAGCAGAATAAGATATGTCAACGGCTCCTACTTAATAAAGATTAAAAAACACCTCTAAGGAAGCAATTTCATAGTACTATATTTTGAAATGGCAATACCATACTACTAAATTTCTTTGGATAATCCCTCCAACAATAAATCGTCCTAGCCAACTTTGGCATACTTCTGGTATACCTCAGATAGTTAGCCCTCTTAGCAGACAGTTTAATACTACACATTGAATTCAGGATTCTAGCCTACTAATTTACAGATATCTTCCAGCAAGGGACTATACCAATAAGCCATTAAACTAGAAACTTAATGTTTTTCCTGTAGCGAGAAGACGTGATTACATGGAAGCAAAGACATCTTATTAAGAGAATCATTTTTTATGGTAACTTGGGATTTTCAATCCTATAGAAGAACAGTTAAATATATACTACCAAAATTCTCATTTCCATTATCAATCATTTTAACGTTGACTCTTCAATCTGTGGCTGGTGACATCCACCATATTGTATAAAAGAAGAGAAAAATCTGACCATTATGGAATAATACAAAAGAATGTTTGACTTTTGATCAAATCAGCCCATGTGACAGTTCTTTGTATTTCTGAAAAAAAAATAGGGAGAGAACGGAAATATAGTAACAACACCAACAGCATAGCCAATGTAATTCCACAAGTGGGGTTTGGGGTGGGTAGTGTGTGCATAGACCTTACCCCTACAAGGTAGATAGGTTGTTTCCAATAGACCCTCGGCTCAAGTAAAAACATTACAAAGCAGCTCGAAAAAAGAAACAATAGAAGTGAAGAAGCCAAGACAAAATGTCAAAGAAATCATGACAAAGCACACTAAAAACAACGGAGTAGTCACTATCAAGAAATGCCTGTGCATCCTTAAAGGATAGATTCAGAAATCGGACAAAAGTCACTACATACTATCTTCTTACAATAATGATATGTGTAACTTGAATTCTTCCATCAAGGTGACCTCCCAACCTCAGTTTGACAAACTCAATTTGTTTAAACCATCATAATTATAATAAGTTTTATCCTCCCGAGAACATCAAAAACCAACATTAGATAATTGAAGTCTGGAAAAATCCTAAACAGGAAAAAAATTACAAAAAATGTGAAAAAACTAAGAAAATCTGAATTGGGTAGCAAGTGAAGCAGAAACAAATTTGAGATCATTTCAGTTCACATAACTAAACTCGTTCTCAACTACATTTTTAATTCCAATGGTAGGTAAGCAAACAATGTAAAAAGAAATGGACTTTGGCCTAATTCAACTCCAAAAGCTTAGCGTGAGAATTGCTCAAGACCATATGATGAGACAATTGTCCATTCCTTCAACCAACACAGCTCACTTAACATAGAACTAATGGTCTTTTTCTGTCCATTGAGCAGGCAACAATCTGGCAACAATATCATGTCAATGAAGTAACTAGGAAGCACATTAAATAGCCAATTCAGAAACTTCGTGCCACATTTTACTAAGTGCATTAACTTCCCAAAACTAAAGTAACGAACATGGATAAATGGGAATGCTAGAAGAACCAAGAATCAGAAACAGTGGGAATTCAATACATCTACAACAGCAATTATGCTTCAATTTTAAATAGCTGAATTCGGCCACATGAATCCTCATTATCCCTTCTGCATTTCTGCTCCATTTGGACAAGTTCCATTCCAATAATTTAACACATTTCACTAAATGCATTAACTTTATAAAACTAAAGTTACAAATGTTGATAAATGGGAATGTAGAATAACCAAGAGAGCAAAAACAATGGAATTCAATGCATTTACATCAACAATTGCACTCAATCTAAACTAGCTGAATTTGGCTACATTAATCCTCATTATCTGTTCAGCATTTCTGCTCCATTTGGACAAGTCCCATTCCAATAATTCAACACATTTCACTAAACTCATTAACATTATGAAACTAAAGTTACAAATATTGATAAACAGGAACTCTAGAAGAATCAAGAAGGCAAGAACATTGGATTCAACTCATTTACAACAACAATCACCCTTCAATCTAAACTAGTTGAGTTGGACTATATGAATCCTCACTATCAATTCTGCTCCATCTGGGCAAGTTTCATTTTCAATAATTCAACAATGTAGCATCAATATCCTGACAATGAAGTAACTAGAAAGCACATTAAATAGCTAGTTCAGCAACTTCGGTGCCACATTTCACCTAAAGGCATTAACTTAACAAAA
Organism: Datura wrightii; assembly: GCA_035772735.1. Taxonomy (NCBI): domain Eukaryota; kingdom Viridiplantae; phylum Streptophyta; class Magnoliopsida; order Solanales; family Solanaceae; genus Datura; species Datura wrightii. Next base: position 197,840,057 of record JASDFA010000018.1, on the reverse strand, counting down.
CTAAAGCCACAAATATCGACAAATGGGAATGCTACTATGCTAGAAGAACCAAGAATGCAGAAACAGTCGGAGCTCAATGCATTTATTACAACAATTACCCTTATCCAACCTAGTTGAATTCGACTATATGAAATCCTCATTCCTCAATATTCTATTATATTCCATTTGGACAAGTTTCATCCCATAATTCAACAATTTACCTGAAGAAGAAATTGAAGAAGGACAATTCCAGAGTTGGGTTTTCTGAGAAAAAGTTTGTGGTGAAGAAAGCAGGTTTCTTCCAACAGCCTCCATGGCTATTCTTCAGTATATATAACTATTTTTCTGGTATCTGGGGTGTAAAAAAAGCAATCTTTTTTCAGAATTATGAGGGGTTTTAGAGCCAGCATAAGTGTTTTCTTGAATAAAAAAGATTCATTTGAAGATTGAAGATGAATGGAAGTGATGGCTTTTTGCAAAAAGTTTAAACTCTGTGTGTGTGTGTGTTCTTTGCCTCAAGAATTTGATAAAAACCCAACCGGATGAGATTTTTTATCTTGTGTTTACTATAATACCCCTGTACCATTTACCTTTTTTCTGTAAAATGCCATTGTCATAATCCTTTCTCCCAATTTACGTGCTGCTAAAACTTCGAGATTTAAATTTCTAAAATTCTTAAAAGCTTTAAGTTTTTTAAATTAAAATTTATATATTTAAAAATTACGTAAAAAATACTATACATTACAATAATTAATAACTTAAAATATTTAAAAGACATGTAAAAAAATTTTAATCAAAAAAAATTTAATTGACTCTCGAAATTTTAATTATGCCGCCTGAATTGAGACGGCTGATAAAATTTAATTTTAATTTTATGATATGAGGCTAAGCATATTTGACCCTTAATTCAATTAAAACATGCACTTTTGATTTTTTTTACTTGTGAATATTTACAAATTATCATATTACTAATTCTTCGATCACTTAATTATCAATTTGTTATGTTTAGCTTATATTGCTACTCCATATTCGATAATAATATATTTTTAAAAATAATCTAAATATAATATATTTCTTATATAAGAAATTTAAAACACAATTTTCAGTTAATTAAAAATTAAATATGCTTTATCAAAGTACAATTGAATAAATGAGATGAATTGATCATCTAATTTAGGGGAAAAAGTCATATTTATCATTCCCTATTATATTTTAACTAGGTGACTTATTCGCGCTTCGCGCGAAAATAATATACATTTGTAATTTTTTATAATAATTAAATATTATTATATTTTTATATTAAAATATTTAAATATTTTTTAATTATTAAATTTTAATAAAATAATAACTGTAAAATTATTTTTTGTAGTTTTCTTAAAAGAACATTAAGAAAGCATAGAATGATTAAATTGATCTCTAAATATATAAATTTAAACATAAAATTTTCAATTTATACACTTGAGATATGTATATAAATATCAATTTTTCATATCATTAGAGAATTAAATGTTAGTTCTCTCATAATTTTTTACTTATTTAACATTTAAAAAGAGAATATAAAACAGAGAATAGTGAAATAGTAAAAATTCACAAATTAAATATATTAATTCAAAAGTCACAAAATGAAATCATACGTATATTCTTTTTATATTTTTAGCATTTACATCATTCTTTAACATAACTTGATTAATTTGAAAATATTTTTTTCTTCATTATTTTCTTAATTAATGATGTAAGTTGAAACCTATTTCTTTTAAATTTTATTTTAATGTATTTTTTAGTTATCACTCCCAATTAAAATAGATTAATATAAAAAATTAAAATTGAGATTTAAGAATTACTTTCACAATTTTATCATTAGAAATAAAAAAAAAATGAATCAAACAATTAATTTTTTTTAAAAAAAAGGATAAATCAGTGATAAATTTCTAGAGTAATTTTTTTTTTAACTGTAAACTTGTTCCATCTTATTTTAAATTTTAAGTTGTAGAAAAAGAAAAATACTAATTTTTCAGTAGCACAAATCATTTACATCTCCTTTTATTTTTTCTTATTCATCTCTTTCATAGATGTCGATCTTATAGGAATTTGTACTTATTGTTAAGAAATTATGTAATCTTTAGAATTTCCGGGGGGAACATAGAAATTTCTCCTACGTTACCCATAATATGTGAAAGTATCGACGTAAGGAATAGAATTGAAAAAGTTTTAGTTTTCATCAGCGCCAAATATATTTATAAAAGCATATATAATAAAAGAAAGTATGTAAAATTATTTTTCAATCCAGATCAATTCTTTCCATAGTGATCTTGTCATCCCTTTTTGATATTAAGCACGACCTTGCGATCATTTATTGAAAACTTGAATTTCCTAGATTATGTCATGTTAACTTCAGTCACAACTTTGTAATCATTCTAAAAGAAAAAAAACAACACTTCATATTATAACACAAATTTATCATATGAAGCAAATTAATAACTAAAAAAACATAGAAAATTAATAGATGAAAAATATATAGTATTGTAATATTTCTTTATCCATTTTGTTACTCTAATATTGACTTCATCAATATTACTCTCACAAATAACAAAACCAATTCACACACACACATAAAAGGAAAAGACAAAAGTTTCAACAATATATTATTCAATCAAGTAAAGATTTATAAGAATTATAATAGAGTTAATAAGTAATTGGTAAGAAAATTAACTCAATACTAAAGAATAATTAGATTAAATTTTTTCTTTTATAGAAAAAGGTGATTTCTCACCATACATAACTGAAGATGCTTGTAAGGATACGTAAAAGATTAGAATTTTTAACCTTTTTTTGTTGAGGTTTAATCTATATAGTTAGTTCATTTGTTAAAATTAAAACCAAGTTAATAAGTTACAGGTAAGAAAAATTAAATAGATTCTAAAGAATAATAAGACCAAAAAATTAGTAGAGAAAGATAAAAATAATTCTCATGCGGATCAAAATATAAGACAAAAGATTAATACCTCTAACCTCCTTCAATTGAGGTTTAATCTATATAGTTAGTAGTCATTCAAGTGAAATTATTTAGACAATTAATCATAGACCTTTGGACTTTCTAAATTTTAAGAGAAAGTGCAAAATAAATAAGAGTAGAGGTAGAAGGTATAATTAAGAAAGATAACGAAATAATTTTTTTAATTTTTTTAACGTACTATATTTAAAATTAATTAAGAGAGTAAATAAATAAGTTAATTTTGAGCTTATAGCATATAAATAATTTTCAAAAGAAAAAATAATTTTAGAATAGAAAAAAATTTAAAAAAATAAGAAAAAAGAAAAATATAAATGGAGCTCAACGAGACATGCCACATCAGCATCTCTCTAAGTCTCCTTTATATATACATATATATATATATATATAGAGAGAGAGAGAGAGAGATATTCATATATATCTTTATTGTTATATTATCGGTTCATAATGTCTTTAAGTTAATCTACTTTTACTAGATAATACTGTTAATTATTTAAGATTTAATTTGTTTACATTTAATAGAGGTCGAATCTAAATGGTTCAAACCTTAAACTATTAAGCGCATCTGTTTTCATTAAGATTTAAACACTTATTTAGTCTGAAACGGTTTTAATCATTAAGATCTGGAATAGAGTCTTAATATCATTAAGAGGTCTGTTTGTGTGGATAATTTTACCATCATTACGTTTAAAACTACCAGTCATCACCCTAACCACCTGTGTTATCACAACTACCACCACTACCACCGTTACCGTCGCCGACTACCAACTACCTCTGCCACTATTATCATCATCAACACCATTACTGTCAATCATTCCCACGCATAGTATCTCGATCATTATAGTTATATTCGCTACCACCATCGCCACCACCATACCTATTTGTCACTACCATCTCTACCGGTCAATCCCTACTAAACCACTTCACTATCATAACTAACACCTACATCAATTATACCACTAACACATAGTCAATCATCACATATTCCCTTAGCCACCACCATCAACACCACCAACTATTGACGTCAACCAACTTCGCCATCACAACCATGACTACCAATTGCCACCATTACTCCATCCACTACTACACCAACCACCTCCATCATCACAACTATCACCGCCACCGTTACTAGTAACTATCACCGCCGTTATTACTAGCCACTAACACCAATTATTACCACCACCACTAAACCATCTCCACCATCACTAGCAAACATAAATATTTTATTATTCTAATTGAGTTATAAATTTATTTTATTAAATTAATATTTAATTATTTTTTATTTGAATCATATATTTAAAATTTGTAAAATGTACATTCAAATGTTGAAAAAACAAACAATTTTAATCATTCAATATTCAAATGTAAAGAAAACATTTTAATCATTCAAATATTTTAATCCTAATGAAAACAAATGAGATCTTACTCTATCCCTCACACAGACATATGATTATGTTGATCCTAGTAAATAAGGATAAAAATAAATTACCAAAAAATGAATTAACAAACTAAACTTTAAAAGTTTGATATTCAATCTGTACTTTAACTATCAATTATCGAATTATCCATATTCAACTTTGTAAATATCGAATCGACCATCAATTGTCCACCCTTATTAATTGATATTTTATCCATTTTAATTTATTTGAATAGTCTTAAAATGACATGAAATTTGAAAAAGTTAAAATATTTTTAGACCTTGTAATATTAAATTAAAGATCTATAAAAATATATCAATTTTTTTTTAGTCTTGTGATATTAAATATATCATGTAAACATAATTTTTTTAAAAATAAACTAAAAGAATAAAACAAAATAAACAAATTAAAAAAGGATAATTGTCTTGTAGTGGGACCCAGAACATAGTGTTGGGCCCAGAAAGCTTAATGGGCCCTTTTCAATCCACGCACACTTCCCAAGAAGATATACAGATGTCAGTAATCCACAAACCTAACCCAAGAAGAAAAAACTCTCACATCACAAATACTTTTTTTCCCTATAAAAACTCTTTACCCTTTTTGGGTGGGGTCAACAAAATCAAAAAAACCATCCCTAAAGCCCAAAGTACTCCTCCCTCTTCAATTCAAAAAAAACCCTAATAAAAATCTCATCTTTTTTCCCCAAATGGGTTCAGAAATGGTCCTTCACAACCAACACTTCACTCCTCCTCCGCCTCCCACCGTCGCCGGAAGTAGTGTCGTGAACTCAGAATCGAATGACAAAAATGCCCTTTTGGTAGTTCCTAAAAGGAAGCATTCGTTGTCTGTTTCATCCAATAAAGATAGGCACAAAAAGGTTAATGGAAGAGGACGGCGCGTGAGGATGCCGGCGTTATGTGCGGCGCGTGTTTTCCAGCTTACGAAGGAACTGGGTCATCGGACTGATGGAGAGACCATCGAGTGGCTGCTCCGCAACTCAGAGTCGGCAATCATCGCTGCTACGGGAACAGGTACGGTTCCGGCGACCCAAGTCACCACGACGGCCGAGAGCACACCGCTGTCCCAGTCACAACCGTCGGTTTTGGCTCCTGTAACCCGGGCTACGCCGGTTTCTGGATTCCCTGTGGGTGGTGGTTTTTTCTCAATGACTCCGCAAACACAACCAAGTTGCCGGCTTGACTTGTGCCAACCGTCGTTGGAATTTTCGGGCAATGCGTATCGGCACATGCCGTTTACGGCGCTGCTTTTGCAGCCGGTGACGGCCGATGACGGCGACGAAAAAGTCGCCGAAGAAGATGTGAAACAGTAGTAGATATGGATAAGTTTAACCCTTATCTCCTTGTGCTGTAGACGAATGGCAGCACTTTTGGACTAAATGTGTCAGTTTCTAGACTTTCGTAGGGTCCTTTTTGGCAATATCCAAAAGACTGGAAAGGATCAAAAGATTGTCCAATTTTTTGGAGTTTTGGGGGATTTTAGTAAAATAGATTAATTCAGGGGTAAAATGTTGAATTTTTCATATATATAATTCCATTAGTAACTCTTTTTGTAAATTATTGTTCATGGATAAGGAAGATGTTACATTACTCAAAATGATGTAATGTTTTTATTAATCTATTTCCCTCTCCTTTAATTTTAATTGTTTGTGTTAGTTTGAATGGAGACAAAATATAGAAAAATATGAAGAAATTTTGTATTTCAAAATTAAAGAGTATACAATATATATATCAAAAATAACATGGGACAATTTCAACGACGTAATCTTAGATAGAAAGTCGAAAATTATGGTTGAAGATTCATACTTGTAGGAGTATGATTTAGATATTGAGTAGTTTCTTTTTTCTTTTTTTATGTGCACTTCTTTTATACATTGCTATTTTATCTTTTTTTTTTTTTTTACTTTCTTGCATTGAATGTTTTTATTTTGATTCGAGAGTCTATTCAAAAAAGCCTTTTTATTTAACAAAGATATATATAAAATCTTAAAGACATAACTTGTGCTACTGACTTTATATCTTGTAAGTCCGATAAATTATAAGTCCAGCAAAACAATGATAGCGAGAAAATAATCAAGGCCTTTAGTGTATGCATAAAATTTGTACAGACCATTATGGTAACTGTAGAAATGTGCATGTAGAGCACAATGTTTTGAAGAGGAACAAGATATCTATATAACAATATGATCTTATTATGCCAGCTGATAACAAAACTAATATTGACAATGCTATACTTTGATAATAATATATGTGAACAATTATAAGAATGTAAAGTATGTACTATTTATCATAAAAGAAAAAGAATGAAAAGTTAGCCGAGACCCCCCAACTTGTTCGGGATTGAGGCATAGCTGTTGTTGTTGTAAGTACTGCGCCAGAACCTCTGTACCGTACCCGGGATGATGCCTTGAATATATAGGTCAAGAACTCTTAATGCTTGTTCCAGCTGAAACTCCACTTCTTCTTCTTCTTCTTAAAGTCATCACATGGCAGGAAGTCTGGAATGCAGCATTAGACTAACAGTATTAGGATAATAACAACAACAACATATACCCAGTGTAATCCCACAAAGCGGGGTCTGAGGAGGATAGAGTGTATGCAGACCTTACCCCTACCTTGGAGAGGTAGAGAGGTTGTTTCCGATAGACTCTCAGCTCAAGAAAACACAGTTCAAAGCAGTTTGAAAAAAGAAATAACGACGGAGAAGGAGCTATGGAGTATTAGGATAATATAAAGGAATATAAATGAAACAGGATCAGTAAACTTTCACTCAACAATCATCGCTCATTAAAGTGTGTGATAAACAATATCCCTTCCATCCCAACTTACGTGACAAAGTTTTGAATCAACATGAAGTTTAAGAAAAACAATGAAGGCTTTTAAAACTTGTGGTTTTAAGCATGTCATAACATTTGTGTGGCTATGGACTTTTGAAACTCGTGTCCTTAAACATACTATAACATTTCTCATTAAGTGTAAATGTGAATATGCAATTAATTGTTTCTAGATATAGAATTGTGTCAATCTTTTGGAATAGACTAAAAAGGAAATAGTAACACATAAACCGGAACGAAGGGAGTATATGTTAATTCAGGAAAAGTGCATGTACCCATCCCCCTTTTCAGGATCTTCATTTTCTTCCTTCCTATAGGTTATCAATGCTAAGATGAATCATTATGGAAAGAGGACATGAATGCACAAAAGTAACAACCTCCTTGAGGGTAGATCGAGTTGTAGTGCACCTCCGCCCAGAAACTCAAGTATATGACTGCACAAAGAGAAAAACAAGAGAAGCAATTAAATTTCTGTGAAGGAAATCAAATATCAAGACTTCAAACACTGCTCTTTCATCTAGTTTGCAGCCACCAAGACCCCCACAAAGTGTATGTGTTAAAAAAGAATATTCATACTTTGATTCCTCTTCTGAGCAATCTCCAGATTTACAGTATCCATTGCTTTGAAATGCCTACACTTGCCTTCATAGTAGAGGTATATTATACAATAGCATAGAATAAATGACATGCATGCATAACCAATATAAAGTTTGCCCCTATTCATTAACTCTCAACCTTCTCATTATCTCTCAATATGCTCAAGTACACAATTTAGATCTCTAGAAGAGAAACGCATGCTCATGCGTCCATCTTAAGAGATGGAATTTAGATTTCAAAACAGCTAACATGGGTAACTCCTGGGAATCTCCTTTTCATGAATCCCAAGATCAAATTTTCTTAAGATTGTCCTTAAAGAGTTCATAGTCATCTCAATAACAGTAAAATTGTTTCTCTTCATTCTCTTCATTCCTTAGTACCCTTACAAATCTCTTTATCAAGGCAAGCCAAGGTTGTAACCCTACAGTCCAAATTTCCCACATGACTCATGACCCCCTTCCCCTCAACCCCCTTTTTTTTTCAAAAATAGGGAAAATGGGTAGTCAACAGATAATTATTTCCACTAACAGACTAGCAAAAAGTTCAATACCGGGAAATTATCATGTCTTATAATTAGCTCTGTTAATTCTAAACTGTTGAAAAATGAGAAATTTTCACATAAACCAACCACCCAAACATTATGTAAGTTATGTTGCTCTTATAAGTTAAAACTGCAGGTATAGCATGTCCATTTTCAGAGTTGCAAGATGAATAGTTTGATTAACAGTGAATATCCAGAGAAGCATTTCGGAATTAGTTTGATTCAATCTCCTTTGCCCCTTTAAAAGAAAGGAAAATCCCAAAACTGATCTTTCTGTGATGTTTCAAATAATAAACTTATGTTGTTACTTCAACTCCAGTGGTCTATTTATCAGAGTCGTCAGCGGATTCAGGACTTTAAGGTTTGATATATAAAGGCCGTACTAGCTTTCCCATAGCTCAGACAAGTTTCAAGAATCAAATTCATCCAATAAACGTAACTTTGCTCTAATTATCAGCTAGTTTTATAATTTTCTACTACTATTACTACAATTTGCATAGTAAAATATCTCCTTCATCTCCACATGCAGCCCCTGTTGTCTGAAACACCAATGGGTGAGTACTAATTTGGTGTTAAGAATGATTACACTATCTACCTTTTTTGAATTGTTGAATTTGGTCCTGGAAAAATATTGTGGTGTTGTTTAAAAGTCTAAAACTGCATTTCAGAAAGAACCAATAAAAGAATATCTGAAGAACTTTATAGTGGTTTCTTCTGTGGACTTACAGTTGGGGAAACAAAAGATAAAAGAATTACAGTTGGGGAAAGCATCCTTAACTGCAAACTGGAAGTACGTGTTCAATCACATTTTTTAAAATAGAGGAGATATTACAGAAAGGTAACAGCAATTCAATGTTTGAGAAATAGTTACCTCTGTTTGACTTTTGATTCTTCGGAAGAATCTCAATGTAACATGTGTCTTTGAATGATGTTATAACAAGAATTTTCACGCCATACTGCCCACAAGGCAAAAAGAAAAAATCAATGTGCAACAACAAAGAGGTTCATTCACAAACCAATGCATTTTTATCTAATATTGTCACATGCAAAATCTTCAAAAAGGAGCTAAGCATATACTGTAAAAAATGCACCAAGATCACAGAATGGAGAGTGAAAGAAATAAATAGCAAGAGGAGGTGAGCAAACGGGCATTTTCTTCCACATTCAAAAGAAATGCTCAATATATAGTCATGAACAACTAAAAAGACAATAAGCAAAGATTATATAGAAGCATGTTACTTCCTCAGTACCCATCAACTTGCAATTAACAAGCTACTAAAATATCCAATGCCTCTATACCAGGACATCCAAATTATGGTCAGGCTAACAATACCTTAAAGTTCTTATTTGCAAGGTAAAGAAATAAACCAAAAGACAGCAATCAAGTAGAGAGCAAAAACCAAGGAAGCAAAGTAAGGGCAATAATCAATACCGAGTCAGCAGCAGCCTGCAACGTAACATGATCGCCCCATTCCCCACTCCTGGTTCAACCAATACAAAAGCAGATGTAGATTAAAGGAGAAAAGGAGTTTCAACATGGAAAAACAAAGGTTTGTTAATTACTCGGACATCCTCTTCAAGTATCCATCATATTCCATTGGAACATATCCCTCGTACATCTCTGGATGATCTTTAAGCTGATCAGACCAAATGATTTTACAAAACCTACTTAGCTAAGATGCATTTGAAATAATTCAACTACGAAAGCAGAGTATCAAAAAGAATATAATCTTATTCACTTAGACAAGCACCTGACTGACTACTTGCTGTCTGACAAATTTGTGGTGCTCTGGGCTACGATAGAATTGATCTGATAAAGCACGGAACTGAAACAAAAGCGAACAGGTCAGTAGATGAGCAAAAGAAAACACATAGGATGGCACCTTATCTCAACAAGCCTAGATTCTGAGGAGAAAACTTATCCCATGGAAGGAAAACTGGGTGATAAAACTATAAGGTAAGAAAATTGTCCGCGTGTCTAACTATTGAAATTTGCGACTAGTTATAATAATTTGGCAGCGCAAGCAGCACAACAATATCTCGTTTGAGTTCTCAATTCTCATATTCCCATTTTTCTCCATCATCCTATTATGAACCACTTCCATCCCCCATCCCCCCCCCCCCCAATCCCCCCAACCCCCTTTTCTGAACTCCCAAAACTCTCAACTTTTCATAGTTTCTTGTTCACTCTACATTCATATCCATGTTCTAAACCCTTCATTTATATACCAACATTATTATTGACCAGCTTTTCTCTGTGAATATCTCCCACCCAATTTTTCACATTCAATCTCAAATTTCTTAGTATCTTATCTTCTTATAAGCATTCATTCCATAAGAGAAGAGCAGAAACTTTTACATTGATCTAGCAGGATTGAGAAATTTTGGGGAAGGGTAAAGGGTATTTACAAGAAAAGAGGAATTCAGGTGAGAATCAAGATGGGATAAAAAGACATGAGGTATTTCAAACTGTCATAAATTATACCAACAAAATTTCATTATTGAATTTAAATGAAATTGTGTCTTCGGCAAATAGAAGCACAATCACAGCCTGATTTTTGGACAGAACGCATTAGTTTCAAAGGACAATCAACATGTCATAATTAAATAGCCCAACGAGATGTGTTACCAGTAAATTGGTATTATATGGTCTCATTATCAGACTTTTCCTGAATACTTTATTGAACTTTTTGTGATATGGTGTAAGTCTCATTATCAGACTTTTCCTGAGTACTTAATCCAAACTTATTTTTCACACTCTCAACTAACTTATGTGAAATATGACTAACAGTGTTGCAACTGTTTAAGACCTAAAGGCAAGAATCGAATAGTAAAATGTCAGATCTGAAAATGAAAAAGTTGAGAAGTTTTCAAGCTTAGCTAAAAGGAAAAAGAGAGAAAGATAAAGACAGAGTGTCACAAAAACCAACAACAAATTCTACCAGAACCAGACATTAATTCCAAAAAGGAAAGATCACTGTTTTTAATTCCCTTTCTTCTATGAATACCAGATCAGCCAGAGGCCAAGGCCTCGTTACCACCTAGCACCTTTATCAACTGGTTTTTTCACAATACAAACTTAAATAATTGTGGTGCCTCCTTTTGTGTATGATTAATAACAATGCTACAAGTAGTTTGAGAAAAGGAAATACAAATATTTAGCTTCCACTTAAAATCAAATCATGAAAGCCCATCCAGACAGTTTGATATCATTACTACAACACAAATCAACCAGGTAAAAGGATAACCTGACAATTTCCATCTCCTTGCACTTTGTGCTCCACCAAGTCAAATAATTGCAATCTGAAGCAAGAAATAGCATAAAATAACTTACAGTAATAATATCACCATTCAATTATATTAGCAAGAATATCAACTTGATATTAAACTTAGGTGGAGTAAAACCATAAAAAGAAAAAAGACAAAAACCCACATGCATGGAGTCCTGTGACTTTAAGGAAACAAAGAGTTCACAGTATCTAATGAAATGTGATTCAAAAGTGTTTGTTAAAGCAACAGAACACTAGTTTGTTCAATCCACACCAATTATTTCCTGTGCTTGTCTCAAGTCCCATCTCTCCTATTTGATTCTCTTTTTCAAAATGCTTCAGGAGTTAGGTGTTACTTTTCAAATAGAAGGCAGTAAGAACCACCAGGAATTAGAAAGGCATTAACAAAGAAAGAGAAAACCTAAGAATAGAAAATACAGAAAGGCTTCTGTAGACGCAGGATACCTATCACAATAGAGGTTCGCATATCTTGCAGTGAAGCTCTATTTCATTACCTTGTAAGTTCTCAAACTTTGGAGGGAAAGGATTAAACAAAGCGCTACCATAAGAAATATGTCATTAAGTTGTTATCAACAAAAGTTTTGTCTACTCGAAAACCTAAGCCGGAGGGATCAGGAGATACCTATCTAGCAGCCTTTGGTGATCAGACGTTGCTTCATCGACTGAAGGTATGTCTCCATTTATTCTAGGAACATGCTGCATAATAAAACAAATTGTTATAATAAACTAAAGCAACATTCAAGAAGGTATATCCGCACAAAAAAACCTACATGGCCAAGCTAAAGACTTCCTATTTCAAGTACTTCTTCTTGAAAAGATGATATGGTTTATCATATCCTTTAATATAATACATGCGGTATCCAAATGAATAGAAATAATTGGGTAGCTGCTGATTTAAGAGATTAATGTTCTGATGATATTAATTCAACAAAGCTCCCTATTTTTTTTTACCAGTGCCAAGAAAATGGTCAAAGGTGCTCACACAAACATACATGTCCTCATACACAAGTGAAATAGTGGTTTTGATACTCACACAAACTAGCCACTCAAAAAGTTACTATGTAAGTCCCAAATAACGGGGGATTCCAAGCTCATCAAAGCTTCTACAATTTACTAACAGACACAACACTTACAGGAATAGCACTCAGCTGGTTTATTCTCTTCCCAACTTCTCCATCAATCCCAAATTCATCTTGTATTTCCAATGTGTAAGTATACTCTTCTCCATTGTATGATCTGTCTCCAGGACTAGAGCAAGAACTTGAAGGCCCTACATCATCAGCTTTAAGGAGGGTGTCATGCCCTGTGAATCATATACATATTAGTGAATGTTTAAACTAGAGAGACAATCCCAAAACTGAAACCAAGAAATATACCAGTGTAGTACTCCCTTGGAGGACCATGCCAATGCTGTACACCACTGGAGGCTTGCAAGTACTGCTCATCTGCCTGTGAAGATTGAGCATCTTCTGCAATAGACAACTCTGACCATTCTTCTTGTAGAGCATGAGCAATAACCTCATCATTTTCAATGTTGCAATATGATGGGTGATAGGGGTTTTCTCTGGAATATTGTTCATGACAGATTTCAATGTCATGCTGTCTACTGTCACCGTAATAGTTTGAACTAAAAAGTTGGTCCACATCCAGAAAACTAAGAACCCCACGAGCAGCATCAGATTCCGGTTCACACATGATTATATCTTTCAGAAAAAGTTGCCAAAGTCAAAAACCTCTTCTCACCTCTAAATTGGATCTATCGCTTGTACCTGAATAGAGCACGTTAATGAAGGACTCACTAAGAAGGATAAGATAATTTTGATTTTTGTTTTTTAACCGTTTGAATGGAAGTTCACGCAATTGTACTTCTTTATCTCCAAAGCCTGGTGATGGTACCAGACTAATGTTTTAATAGAACTATAGCTAACAATATAGCCGCCAGCTCGATTGCTGAAAATCATTCTATCCTTCTATATATCACAGTTCCTACCAATATATCAAACATCATTTTCCCCTAATTACTTGTTATTATCACAAAGCACCACTGCAACCTTCCTGCACTATTCTAATACAACATCAACTGTTATAGCCCACTAAAAATTTGATCTTGGAAGCATTTTACTTTCGTAAAACAATTTTGGGTAAAACCAATGACAACATACCTTGATAAGGAACTATAGGGTGAAAAGGGAAACAAGAGGATAAACTTAACCTTTAAAGTCATTGGTTCACCTGCCTAATTACCTAAAAGCTAATTGTTCAGTATTGCGAAAAATATCTTCCCATGATGATATCATTTTCCAGTGTTTCCCGACCTTGAGAATTATCGAAAATCCTTTCAGAAAGATAGAATCTTTTACCAAAAGTGGAAAATGACTTATATTACCTACGGGCAGAAGTCATTTTTCTTCGCAAATATTCTAATTCAATGGTGATTCAACCTTTATTACTCCACAATATCACCATGAAATACCATCTGCATACTCTATCCACCACCTTGTACCATTACCAAATATCACCCACTTTTATATCCAACAAAACACCAGGGAATTAAAAAAAAACAATTCTTTACGAAAAATACTCTCCATTAAAACCATTTTAAGTTTTACCAAGCATAACCAATTCAGTTTCAACAGTCGGAAATTAAATGACTTCATTATTTATCTACCCCCAAAGCACCCTTCAATCTTTTTGTTCTAAATTTCTTCCATCCTATAGCCATCCCTAGTTCTAATTTTTACATTTGACTTACCAAAAATTCAAATTTCAGTACAATTCTTCATTTATCACCAACTAATACAAACAAGTATTTAAAACCTAATTTCAAATTTTTTAATTACAAAAAAACAAAAAAACTCATCATCCCCAACCCCTGTCCCCGCCAAATCCAAATACACTAAAACCATACAAAGATAAATACAAAAAAATACCATCACCCCATTAACACGTTTTCCCTATTGACGAAGTAATTCCAAACTTTACCATAAAACAATTCCGCAAAAATCTACAAACTTGAAAAAAAAATAATACAAAAAACAATCATGAAATACGAATTAATCACAAATCAATCTGAAAAAAAAATCAACAAAAACTGACCTTTAAACTTCAATTCAATTCCACTTCAACTCTGTTCATGTACTATACCACAACCCCAAAAAATAAAAAAATAAAAATAAAAATCCCTGTGTTGTATATATAGGAAATTGGCACTGAAAAAGATGATAATAATTATTATAAGGGAGAAAAAAAAATGAATTTATATAGAATTTTTTTTTTTTTAAGGTAGAAATTAAAAAAAGTAGAACAAACTTTTTGCTGATTTATAGACGTGTGTACGAAAGGTTTTATAGAGGGGATTGGGTGGCTTTTGAGTAGAATGAAAGATACCGTTGCTTTATAGCGGCTTTTTCTTTGAAAGCTCCTTTGATTTTTATTTTTAAAAATAATATTTACACAATCAGATTATTTATAAAATAAGATAAAAGAAGAAATGCTTGATAGAAATTAGTTTGTTCTATTGATAGGTTTATTGCACGAGTTTAAATCAATCGAACCGTGAAATAAAGCAGTTGATAGAAATTGAATTATAACACGAGTTTAAATTAGTCGAGTCGAAAAAATTTATTTATTTTTTAATATTTACGCGATCTGATCACTTATAAAATAGGTGAATGGGAAAAGAAAAAATACTTTATAGGAGTTAGCTTGTCTTATTGGTGGGTTTATAGCACGAGTTCGAATTAGTCGAGATGTGAAGAGAAGCGCTTGATATAGGAATTAGTTTACCAAGTTGATGGGATTATAGCACGAGCTCAAATAAATTGAGCACGAAAATTTATTTATTTTTGATATTTATACGATCTGATCACTTATAAAATAGGCGAAAGGTATAAATAAATAAGCATTTGATAGGAATTAGTTTGTCCAATTGATAGGTTTATAGCACAAGTTCAAATTAGTTGATTCTGTAAAAATGAAGCACTTGATAGGAATTAGTTTACCCTTTGATGGAATTATTGCACATAGTCTAAATTAGTCGAGTCGAGAAAACTTATTATTTTAAATATTTATACAATTAGATAACTTATAAAATAGGCGACAAGTAAAATTATAAAAAAAGCATTTGATAGGAATTAGTTTGTCCTATTGGTGGTTTTATAACACGAGTTTAAATTAGTCGAGTCATGAATGAAGTACTTGATAGGAATTACTTTCATCCTATTGATGAAATTATAGCATGAGTTTAAATTAGTCGAGTAGAGAAAACTTATTTATTTTTAATATTTATATAATCTGATCACTTATAAAATATGCGAGCAATAAAAAAAATTAAAAGAAGCTCTTGATACGAATTAGTTTATCCAATTGGTGGGTTTATAGTACGAGTTCAAATTACTTGAGCAGGTGAAATTTTTTTATTTGTTTTTAATGTCTACATTAAATTATATTAATTAATCATAATAAATATTTTGTTCAAATTATTATTACATATCATTTCATCATATATCGTATTATATTGTATGTTTCAATGACTGAACACAATATTTCAATAGATAATATTATTTAATTTTCGTCTTTACGTAATGTCATTTGAAGAACAAATCTACAAGAAACGTAGGATATTGATTAGAGTTATATCATGTGTCTATTAATTTAATATAAACTCCGAATGCAAATAAGTTTTTTATCTTAGTCGGGCTCGGGCTACTGGAGTTCCGAGTACAAAAAAAAAAAAAAAAAAAAAATGCCTAAAACAAAAAGGGAAAAGAAAAAATTCACACATTTAGTGTGTTTCATCTTATGTGTCATTATCTTATATTAATTAAAAAAAATTAAAAAAAAATTTATTCAATAATAATTTAATTTTAAACTTTTTATTTTATTCTTAGGCCTTATTTGGCATATTTTAATTCGACAAAAATATCACATTCCATTTAATACTACAAGTTTCAAATATAAAAATGTTGTTAAATTTTATGTACAATTAAATATCGCTTTGAGACAAATATATATATATATAGTTTTAAGAAGATGACGTGATATCTTTTTATGCCCAAAAAAAGTATTTATATATATACATATTTTTTTTGATATTTTATCATTTTTTTCATTCATTTTATTTTATAAAATCAATTTCTTAACTCATATCTCTTCAATTACATAAATTTTATTATTAATTAATTTTAAAAATAATCATAACTCTCAAACTTTTCATATTCATAACCACCAATTATTTAAGATACAAGTTTATGACTTTAAAATCACACTAATAGAAATTTATTTTAATCTATATATGAAAAAGAAATAAATTTGCAAGCAATTATAAATTTATGGTATGAATATATAAATTATATTTTAAAAAAAATTTATATACGCCTAATTTAATATAATAGATGGTTAGATCGTGAAACCTTTAACAATAAAAAATATATAATATTTGGTTGAAAGAGCAATTAAATCTATAATATAATTGGTGCAACTTAAACTCCACAAATATTTCACGATTATTTTTATTGGGTGGACAAAGAGGATGACAGAATTTTAATTTTTTGAGCTCTCTAAATTTATTATGCTTATGTATAATTTATTGGTATTTATAAAGATGATATAAATTAAATAATGTATATAAAAATAAAGTAGAGATGTAAGAAAAAATATAAAATTATAAGAGCATTCACTGATAAAAGCGTTTATTAAAAAGTTTTTTTTAAAAAAAATATTACATTGGTTTATATACCTTATCAACACGTGTTTTTTATATACTAAAAATATGGGTAATAAAAAAGATAACCATTATAAATAAAATTATTTATGAAGTTATTTCTTGGTCTTTAATATATTATGTAAATTATGAAAAATATATGAAAAAAGTTAATTAAGAAAAAATATTATTTTAAAATATTTTAATAAAATTAATAGAAGGAGAAAAATAAATTAATTTGATTATTTTAACGAAGGATAATAATAATTACTAATTTTTTAAGACGTATTAAATGAATAAAAATAAGAAAATAAAAAAAAATAGGTGAAGGATAGAATTACATAAGAAAATTATTTAATGGAAAAAATAGAAGAAAGAAAAAGAGAAGATAACTAAGAAAACTAACCCCCCGAAAAAAAAGTTTAAAAAACCAAGAAGGTAATGAGGATACAATTAAATAAGAATTCTTTTATTTTATTTTTGATTTTTTCTTAATTAAATTTCTAAAATTATTAAATGATTCTTTCTATTAGAAATTTTAAGAAAATATTAAGACGTGCAGATTAAAACTTTGCGTATTTGCCACATCAGTGACATATGATTCTTGGTCAAAATTAAGGTGAGTCATTTATTTGATATTGAATTTTGTTTCTTATTTCTTATCAACTATGAAAATATAATTAAAATAATAATAATACTGCAATTGAAAAATAAAAAAAAAAGATAAATTGATCAATAAATAAAAATTAATTTTTAAATTAAAATTAATAATATTTTAATTTTACTTAATTCATCGCATGAAAACCGGGTAAATTCATTAATTAGAGAGTATAAGGTAGTTACATATAAAACTTCTATGGTAACTCTTATTAATTTTATAATTGATAAAATGATAATTATTCTTGAGAGTGGTAAATGATATAATAATTATTAATGGCGTTAAAATTTTTATTTAAAAAAATTAAAATATAAAATAATAAACACATAAAAAAAATTAATAAAAATTTAATATATATTATATATATATAAAAATAATTTTAACTATATATAAATAGTATAATTTTTTCAGATAAACCTCCACGTTAATACTTGACTCGACCCCATTATATATAATTAATGTGAACATGGAAATCTACCAAGCCTTATTCAATTTTTCTTTGGGTTTGTCCAAAATCATTGTATCTTTTTTGACCATTAAATTATTGTCCAATTCTAAATTTTCATTTCACACGTTTCTATTTAATTTAATGTTTATTTTCTTTTATTTGCTCAATTGTTGGTGATAAGAAAGATTTAATAATCAAAAATATATTTGGAGTATTATAATTTTTTAAATTTTATATTTGAATTATTAGACATGCGAGTTTTTTACTTAAATTATCACTAAATATTTATTAAAATGCATCTCAACTATTAATTGTTCGCTTTTTTTTATCTGAAATATCACTATCATTTAGGTAGAAAAAACGAACAATTGATAGTTAAGGTGTGTAACAATAAACATTTACTGGTAGTTTAGATAGAATACTCGCACATCTAATAATTCAGATATGAAACTCAAAAAATCATAATACTTTAGATTTATTTTTCACAATTTACTCTATAAGATTAATCCAGTAAGAATGTGTTTGTCAGGGAGGAAACTATTTTACAATCATATTTAGTTAGTTATTGAAAATAAGCTCCGCAAATGATATTACATGTTGATTGTAGTGTTTCCGGCTCTTGATTAGTTTGGTTAACTCCTATCTCATCTGAAGGCGAAGATAGAATTTAAAACTTATGAGTTTGACATTTTAGTTCTTCGAAGCTCCTGAATTCTAAACTAAATAACTTATACATATTTAATGAATTTCTTAAAATAAATAAAAGGTTTGATCCAAAGCTACTGGAATCGACCAAACCCACAAACTCTATACTAGCTCCACTCCCGACTCCCCTAACCCTAACACTCCCACACCCTCCCCCGACACCACCATTATGGCCTTACCACACCCCCACCTCATTTCTCCCTCCTACCCCTCGGTACCCAACCTTCATTTTAATAGTTTTTTCAAAATATATATAAATATTTTTGAAATAATATTTGAATTTACTTATTAAATATCAGAAAATAAATAATAATCATATTATTATGAAAAAAAAAATGAAATAGGGATTGAATTAGCCTACTTTTTACCAACTAATTAACTTTTTTTTTTGTGGCAAACTTTAGGCCTAACTATATCAAATTGAAGCCATTTACATTTTATTTTTTATTTTTGGTAGTTAGTATTTTTTATTTTTGTTGCTTGTAAGCTTTCATTTTTCCCCCCAAAATAGAAAAGAAGAAATAAAAGCCCTCACTTTTCTCAAGAGAGAAAAATATTATTGTTACTTTAAGAGGTGGGCCATTTGCTATTTCTAATAATGTTATTTAAAATACAACCACAAATTATAATAATATATTTAAATCTTAGCCGCTTTATTGCCTTCTTCTCCTTTTCTTCTGTCTCAATGATCTAATAGAATATATAAAAATATTTGATTTGATATAATAATTATTTTATTTTATGATATTTCAATTATTGTATTTCACCTAAGTTTCTAATTTGAATTATATAAAATGGAGTGTTAAGTTACTTTAAAATTAAATAACTTAGAATGTGTTTTATGTGATGTCTTAAATTAATCGAAAAATTTATTATAGAAATTGCCTCAAATATGTAATTTTATAATTTACTTTCTTTATTTTAAAATAAGTGATATTTCAATTTTTTTATTTATTTCAAAATAAGTTATATATCTTATGATGTTCTTTCAATTTTATCCTTATTTAAATTAAGAGAGTTTTACATAACCAAGAAATTACTAAGTTTTATATTAACGGTAAGTTAGTAAAAGTACACCTCACTTTTTTTAGAAATGAATAGTTTTCTTAAAGAGTGTGCCCAAGTTAAAAACATCATTTATCTTGAAATGGACGGAGTATTGCCTAATTTAAGTTGGAAATTACTGAACGAGATATTTTTACAAGTAAGCGATCGAATTTATTATTTAATTTTTCTAATCATATACAAACACTATACACAGATTATATCACTATTTCATCAATCGAGGATCTTTCAAAAATAATTTCTCTGATTTTTTGAAGGCAGAAGTAAGGTCCGTGTACATTCTATCCTCCTCAAACGTCATTTATAAAAATACAATAAATTTATTTTTATTATTATTATTATTATTATTATTATTATTTTATAATATAAATATATCTATCGACTATTTCTAATTTAAGCAATTAAACAAACAATCATTTAAGTTAATTTTTCTTATTAAATTGAAATGCACATGTCATTATACTATGCATTTGAAATATAATAGCCATTGATGCACGTAACCCCATGATGGGACTAAATTAGAATATTACCTTGTAGTGTTTGCTTATACATAAAGGACTTGTCCGCATTACTATATTTGACCTTTATTTAATTTTTATTTATATATATACACAATATATTTTTTTTAATTTCTCGTTTGATTCATATTCATATTAAAGTTTAATTAATTTAAATTATATATTATAAAAATTAATTATAATATTTATAGTATTTTTAACAGAATTTTTTTATATTTAAAATTTAAATTTAAAATCTTTAATTAAAAATAAAAAAATCTAATTATTTTATCACACGTCAAGTTGGTTATATATATAGTAATTAAATAGTCTCTCACTCTACTTGTGAAGATTTAATATAATGTATGGCTAATGCAAAATGACATAAAAGAAATAACAGATTTAATTTATTCAACAATTTAACATAGGATTTTGGATTAATATGCCCCAATTTCTTTTAGCTAGTGTTTGAATATAGATTTAATAAAAAAAAAATTAAAAATAAGTTTTAAAAGTTTGTTGAAAAATAGTTTTTGAAATTTAAAGGGTGTTTAGATATATATTTTATTTGTGAAAAATTAAAATTTTGTGAGTGAAAATGAAAATTTCATAGAAATTCGAACAAAAGGAGGGGTGATATATATGAAAATACCTTAGAGTAACATATTAGTCAAGTGTTTGAATTATATGTGATTCTTCCCCAAACCCTATCCAGATGCAGAATATTTTGTGTATCAAGTCTCCTTATAGATTCTTGTTTTTAAACTTTTATTATTACATATTATTTTTTATATTTTGATTATAGTATTATTTTATCGTGGCTTCTTCACTTCTATTTTATTTTTTTCGATCAATATTTTTTCATATATATTTTTTTATGAGAGTTTATCAGTAACAATCTCATCACTTTTCAAGGTAAGAACCGATAAAATCTACGTACATACTATTCTTTTCAAACCTCATTCGTGAAATTATTATGAATTTATTATTATATGTGATACAAATTAGGTTTATTGTTTATTGAGATGGGATTTTTTAAAGTCTTGCTGCCCACATTACTAGATTTGTCCTTTATTTTATCTCTATTTATTTATTTATTTATTTATTATAATTATAATTACATATACATAGCAGAGAATCTCATATACATATACTAGTCAGGATGTTCCAGATATTGCTCGGCCCAATATGAATAATATTATATTATTTATTATATATTATGTAATAAATAAATTAAATATAATTATCTATAAATATAATGTCCCACATGAATAAATATACATAAAAAAATAAATAATACCCACAAATTTAAAAAATTATTATACTTTAAAACGTATGAAATCATTAAATTATCCTATACAAAATATATTTTTTAAAGTAAAAATTAAAATATTTAAAATAATCAAATTGCCCCGTCAACAAGCAGGCATGTTAACAAAGAGGTGTCTGCTAAGTGCTAACTCCCTCTTATATAATAAGAGAAAATATGCATGAATAATGCAGTAGACATAAAAATAACCATTTATTCAACAATTTAATGGAGAATTTTGGATTATACCCTATTTGAATTTGGTGATAATGGTGACAAACGTATTTAATTTCACAATTAAAGAAAAACTGTCATATAAATTAAAATAAATAAAATATTTATTTTTTATTTTTAATTTGGTGGTATATATGCATGGTTTTTGCTGGATTAAATATTTAAAATAATAAAGTTGTCATCATGATATTGATTGCTCTAAACTCTAAATACGTACTGTCAACTTTATTATTTGTTTCATTTTCATCATTGAAATTAAAAGATTATAATATATACATTATTATATATTTGGAGAAATAAAAAAAAAAAGGAGGTCATAATAACTACTTTCAAAGAGCCAAAAGGCCACAAGTCTTCATGTATTATCAGCATTAAAAATTGCCCGTTTTTAATTATTATTATTTTCAAAGAGTAAGAGGCAAAAGTTTTCTTTGTTTTTTTTTTGAAAAATATTATTTGATTTGGCCTATATTTATGTACAAACTTTAATATACAAGATTAATATATTATGTATAATATATTTTTATATAACTAAAAAATTATTATTTTTTTACTGATTTTTCACTGAAAAATATTAAATGGCTTTTTATCAATTATCGGTGGGAAAAAAATAATAGTGTTTTCACATGAAAAAAAATTATGAAATTTTTTATTATTTTAGTAGGAAACTGTTTTTCACCATACATTTTTCCAGTGAACAAGTTCGGTTGAGAAATAAGTGAGAAAATCATGTCTTATAACACAAATTTTTCGTTGATGTATGATGGAAAAAATCTCTATTTCTAATAGTGTCAAAATATAATATTATATAAATTAAAAATATAATTACGTGACATAATATTTTATGTCGGGGTTTGAAAATTTCCCTTTTTTTTTCCTTATTGTTTCGGGTGATATTTTTGAGTTTTGTTGTTCACACAAAGTAATTAACATAACTTTAATTTTATTTTTTTTAAAGAAAACATCTAATTAGACAACAATAAAGGTTAAATGACTCTCAAATTCGTGTTATCAATCAATTTAATAACACCACAAATGCAGAAGATCCTTAGTAGAATTAATTTCGAAATGAGAAAGTGTAACTTTTTTTACTATGTTATACAGTAAAATCTCGTTATAGTAACAGTGTTTGTTTGAATATCTTTTGGCCGTTATAATAAAATTATATTATATATATATAATGTTTGATGTTTATATCTCGTTTAAGTGTTATAAATAAAAGTATGTAAAAAAAAATAAAATAGTTTAATGATTTTATGTATAAAAAAAGGAATGTATTTCTTAACCTATTTAATAAAAAAAAATCGAATAGTATGAATGTAAAAAAAAGCAAACACCACTAATCTTTTCTCGAAGATTTATCATCATAACTGATATATGGGCATCATTTAAATATAATATTTTTCTTGTAGATATTCGTATTTGAAAATTTACTATGTGCATGACTCTAATGATGATTATTCCAAATATAATATTCTAATATTTACTTTTGTCGATAATATTTCTTATAAAATGTTATTACATAATATTTGAGTATGTTATTATAAAAAGATAATTTTATAAAGAATGTAATGCTATAATAATGCCAATGTTATTAAAGGTAAAATAATATTATAAAAAAACTAATTATAATATAAAAGATTGATTTTAGATAAAATCAAATCATTATAATGAAATATTATTAGAACGAAATTTTACCGTACATATATCGTATTTTGTGAGATTTGTCGAGCCAATTTCATCCCCCCTTCTTTTTTTTAAAAGATAAAGTAATTGTCTGGCCAATTTCATAGACTAGAGCAATGATAAATACTTATCTGCACCTAATATTTCAATTAAATTATATAAATTTATTGTAATTACGTAATTTAAAAAGATAAAAATACGTGTTATTTAACTATAATTAAACGTTAAAAACCTACGTACAAACATATGCCACATATCTAATGACTTGATATAAATATCAAGTGCGAATAAATTTTTATCCTAATAAAACCCTTTATTGTGACGAATTTGTATTTCATATGAATTCACCTATACCTAGTAATCTTTGCTTAGATCACGTGTGCATATTAAGATATAATATTAATATTTATAAATATTTAATTATAAAAATTTAATTATTATTATATATTAATTTAGAATTATTATAAAATTTAAATTGTGAATTCGCTCGAAACTTATATAATGGGACAAATTAGATTGCATAAACTTTTCTTTGATATGAAGGCACTTTAGTTACTAGTATCGTATGCTTGGATAAAGTCTATGTCGGCCACTGCGTTTTTATATTCTTTTCGGGTACGGAGGTAGCTCTTCAATTATGATTTCGATCAAATTTAATAATATTAATTTAAATTTAAAATTTAATAATTTTTAAAAAATTAAAATATTGAATTCACCTTTATTTTTTCTTATAGTTATACTAATTGAGTCACATCTTCATATTGAATTTTTGGTGGGATTAGATAAAAAGTAAAATTTGTAATCTTAAAAGTAAATAAAATAATTACTAATAATCTTTAAAAGTTTTGATGTAGACATTTTATGGACGATTTGATGATATATATAAATTTCTTTATATTATTGATGCATATAAGTTTAATTCAAATTAGTTGGAATACTAATCTCACTTGAAATATTAGGACTATGGATAGTTTAAAAGTTATTTTACATAATCAATATATATATTAATCAATGGTCCCCATTGTTGATATATATGTCCATATTGTTCATCAACAAGTTTCTATAATAATTGCAGACATGCATTGTGTAAAGTTTGATATGGTTAAAGTTGACGTATCTCTACCTGAAGTTAACACAAAAAGAAAAGAAAAAAGACCTAACTTTAACCATATGCGCATAACGTTCACATAAAAATGCCTCAAGTTTAAATATGAATGATCTTTGAGAGTCTACGACATCTAAACTTTTACGCGCTGTGAATATAACTTAAATGATAATCCCAAAATCGAGGATGGTCTGTGAAAAAATGAATTCCATCAACTTCATACACAGTGGCAACACTTGTAATGCACAAGCCTAGCTACTCACCTAGTAAAACAACAATAAAAACAAATTTGAAGACTCACACTTGCACAATCCACCCAAGTTGCCTAGTTTTTGGCAAGTATTGACAACCAATTTAGGTGGAAATATGAGCATGAAATCATTTCAAGGAACAATATTTTTAAAAAGGGCAATCAACTCTTTGATGGAAAAAACTTTTCAAAAATAGGGTAGCCTAATGTACAAAATATCCTGCATTAATAGAGTTTTAAAAAAGACTGTATTTTTGTGATGTAATCAGTTTATTTTAATACTTGTCAAGAATATATAGTCTAGTCAAAAGCTCACCGATTATGTCAATGTACCGATATGATAGGGATAGTGAAGTCATGAATACATATATTATGTACTAGTTCATTTGATATCCAATGCTCCCATATGACTTATAGGTCACAAGTCCGAGCATACTTATTCTCAGGATATTGCCTATATAATCTCCTTCAATTCAGACTTGGTTACATCTATTTCAAACAATTCAAATTTAGATGTCTCAACCGTTTCGAAATATAATTCCTCATCTGCGTCTCTAAATCGGAAAAAAATTAGTAATGCATCGACTAACTCCACGAGATATCCCGTATCTTAAAATATTCTATTTTTCATAGAACCAAGTCGAGTTGCTTTTACTACAATTGATTGAGGAATGCTAGGCCCAGGAACACCAAAAGACCAAAATTTCTCCAGCATAAGTAACACAATAAAATTGTGTCTTATGGTAAATCATAGAGGAGACTCCACCATGGTTATTAATGTCAATATAAGTCCAGTTGATGTCTCCAGGTTGCCAACAAGCCAAAAAACTGTACTGTGCATACGGGGGCGAATCTACATAGAGCTCAAGGCGTTTATCCGAACCTCCTTTGTCGAAAAATTACATTGTATATATATATATATATATATATAATTAAAAATTTATTTTATGCGTATATATATATTATGTATTGAACCCCCTACTACATAAGCCAAAAACTTGGTTCAACGGTCAAGAGGGTTCAATGTTACCCATGGTGTTGTGGGTTTGAGTCCGGCTAACAACAATTTTCAACATTTTAGCTTCAGCGTTTTTTCTCTTCTAAATTCATAAAACTCCCGTTTTCTATTGTTTTTAGCTTCAACACTTTTTTTCTTCTAAATAAATAAAACTCTATCATTTTGCATTATTTTCTCTGATTGGAATTTGAATGAAATCCCTAATTCCAAAATAAAAAAACTAAAAGAAATCCTATCGATTTTCACTATCTCTCTCATACCGAATGTCTCTTTATAAACATGTTATAAATATCTAATCCGCCCCGTTTATATCCAAATCGACCCGCTTATTTGTGGATATTATTAGCATGTTTTTTTTTTAAACCCCCTGATTGAAATTCTGCCTCCGCGGCTTAATCTGATGTGACAGAAGGACTGGATAAGAGTATGACTGTTATAGATAATTTTACAAAGAGTGAACCGCTATACTGAATACTACTATCGTTATGGGTGGAATGTTATTATAGAGAAGTAAAATATAACAAGAAAAATCAATTCTGGAGAAAATCAGATCGTTATAGTGAAATATTGTTATAATGAAACTTAACTGTATGTATTTTGGATTTTAGATGTTCTTGTACTTGTGTCATCAAATCTTGAGATTTTCTTTCCTTTTACACTTGATGTGACTTCGAGACATGACTTGCTTATTTAGTAATGTTTTTACTCCCCCGATTCGAATTATCTATCGTTTTTTTTAAAAATAGTTATCTTAAATTATTTGTCGTTTTAGAAGTACAATACAAAATTAATTTTTTTTCCATTTTACCCTAAGTATAATTTTTCTTGAAGAATATAAGTCCTTGGTTATTGAATAAACATTTAATGGAGAGAGACTATAGTTTAAATATAAATAAGGCTAAAGTAATAAAAAAGTCCTTCCTAATTAATATTTCTTAAGATGCGTGTAGAACAAAAAAGCGACAGATATTTTGAGCCAGAGGAAGTATTGAATTTCTGCTTATTTCACTTTATACTCATCTTAAATGAGTGGAGTTTACCTATAGGGGATTGGTGGGCATCCCCGCTCCATCCTCGTAGCTTTGTCTTGATATATACAAATATTTTTAGGATATATTTTTTTAAACATCAAGACTTTTATTGAAAACAACCTCAGCGTAAACTCTACCCTTTCCAGATCCCACTTTGTGAGACTACACCGAGTAGGTATGTTGCTGTTGTTGTTTTACATCAGACTTCTAGCAAGCTTTGCTCATCTAATACCACAAAAAAGACTCATTTCCATTTTCAATATTGAACTGATTGTGTTACAAGATCCAAAATTTTCACTTGAATGCTTGTTTCAGATTACATTCCTAAACAAACATGATTCACAATAGAAAAGAGTTCAATAACAATAGACTACATTTATCTATATATCGAGGAGTCTCGCTAATTTTCATGTATAACAACAAAAGGAACTTTCTCATCTTGTTCATTTTCGAGCATATCGTGGAAACTATGTAGAAGCTATTTTCAATCAAAACTGGAAAATATCAAGATCAGTATTACCATGAGAGCTTCAGATTCCTTATATCAAATGCCAAACCTCTTCATTTTCATCATTATAGGTCCCCAGAAGATTCTGCAGCAAGTCACATATAATGTCCAAAGTCACCCACATGCGGTCAATTCTAGAGAGGGTATAAGACAGTAACAGAAAAGACCCGATTCAGATCAACAACAACAACATACCAAGTGTAGTCCCACAAAATAGAGTCTGAAAAAGGTAGAGTGTACACAAACCTCACCTTTCTCTCTAACGGATATTGTTTTGTTAACTTTTTCTTTCAACTCTTTTTTTTTTTTGATTGTGCATATTGGAAACTATTATATTAACAGGTGTTTATCAGCTTTGTTGACCACATGCGTACTAACCGGCCACCATCTCCAAGTTTCATATCAGTTATCCTCCTCTTACCTTTCCTTTCGGATTCTGGTGAAGTTGGTTCCACAATTCTCACAGGTGGTTCAGGATTTCCTATTTCTGTTGACGCCTCGATGACTTTGTTCACCATTTCCAGGACTTCACTCATTTTCGGCCGTGACTTTGGATGTCTGACCAAGCAGCGGTTGGCGACAATGGAGAGCTTTTGGGCTGACCTCAAGACTTTACCTTCAAGCCTTGGGTCTAATATCTGCTGAAACTTCTTAGAATCTGATATGTACGGTTTCACCCATTCTAAGAGCTTCTGCTCACTCCTAGGACGATTTCTATCTAATGGGCGTCGACCAGTAATCAGCTCATAAAGAAAGACCCCATAGCTCCACACATCACTCTTGGAAGTGAGACGGCCAGTTTGAACGTATTCCGGAGCAGCATATCCCATGGTTCCAACAACCTGATACGATAGAGAGGTGATATGCAACCAGACCACAACCATGACGAATTCTTAGGTTCATTATTTTGAAGCCATATTTATGGCATCATAGGAAGAAACAATATATAAGAAAAATGTTGGCAAATCGAAAGGAGTGTTGGAACCGTGCTTTGACATTCTATTGAAATCATAAACAAGTGCAATGTGGGGAAAAAGAAATAAAGCTTCTGTTCAGTGAATCAAGACATGCTGTATGATTCTACTAGTTTCCAATGATTCATCGAATTAAAACGGCTAACAAACGAAATCAATGCTAGGTTGCTGGCCCAGGTGCTTGGGACGAGGAGGTGGTTTTGGTGTTGAATTTGCTTCTCCTTCTCCATTATCTTATGTTTATAAGCTAAGGAAAAGTACATATTTACCTAAAATTGCTAAACTGACAGTGGACCAAAAATGAAGTCATGCAGAGGTCGATGGCAATTTTGAAAACAAGCTTCTTGGCTTCCCGTGAAAAGTAACGGATGGACCATTTTTGTTAAAACATGACATGGATGAATAATAGAATTAAGAGACAGCGAGTATTTTTTGCAAGGAAATCTAGGCGATAAATTATAGTTGATCAATTCCTTAAAAGGAGTTGGGTCTATATGACTATATCTACATCATTTAATATCCTAGTATAAACAAACAAGACAAAGTGAAAAAGACAAGGAGAAGTCTTCAGGACACAAGTATTGAGGTTCATGCAAACAAATTACGGGAGCATACCGCAGTTGAGACATGGGTTAGAC
Organism: Datura wrightii; assembly: GCA_035772735.1. Taxonomy (NCBI): domain Eukaryota; kingdom Viridiplantae; phylum Streptophyta; class Magnoliopsida; order Solanales; family Solanaceae; genus Datura; species Datura wrightii. The sequence goes on along the minus strand of JASDFA010000018.1, from coordinate 197,810,544 downwards.
CCTCAGGAGGTCCCAACCTAGCCAATCCAAAATCTGACAACTTTGCATTCCATTGCTCGTCCAAGAGAATGTTTGAAGATTTGAAATCTCTGAAGATGATCTACAATATAAAAAAATTCACAAAAAAAAAAAAAGACATCAGGCTTCTGAACGACAAAAATAGCTGACTGAAAACATTAACAACTTGAGCTAACAAAACAAAAGGCACAAAGGGGACGAAGTGTCTTGCTAGTTACATATTTTCACTTTATACAGGTGTAAGTAGTTTAGTGGCAAAAGCACCTGAACATCCATCTCTTCATGTAGGTATGTTAAGCCACGAGCAGCATCTTGGGCTATCTTTAATCTCATTGCCCAGGAGAGAGGCGTTTCTGACCTTGCTGACAAATGGTTTTCAACACTTCTGTTAGGCATGTATTCGTACACCAAAAGCCGCTGGATTCCTCTCTCATCATCTTCCGCGCAATAGCCAACTAATTTGACGAGGTTTCTGTGTTCAGCCACCCCGAGAACATTGACTTCTGTCACCCACTCTTTGTGGCCCTGTTGAATAGAAGCAAAAGAAAACATCATTCTACAAAACGGAACAAGAACATGCTTATCATGTTTTCTGTGTTAGCATGGTTCATTCCACAGAACTATTGCGAATAGGCTGGTTATTGATCCTGTTTACAAATTTATGCCTAAAAAGATAAAATAAAGCAGCAGTTAAAAATCTGAAAATTGGTAGGTAAGTCACAAGAAAACACATGAAATAACTTAGTTATTCTGCAGAACCATCAAGGTGTTCTACTATTGGCTAAAGTGAAGACATAGTAGAACATCAAAAGTTGCTGTATGAGCAGCACTCCAAGTACCTATTATTCTGCAGAAGCTTCACCATTACCATCAACGATTGGTCCTAGAGACCAAAGTAAAGACATCATAGAATGTCAAAAGCTGAAGTATAATAAGCTTTCCAAGTACCTTATTCATGAGCTGGCAATGTACAATTATAAACAGAGCAGAAGATTTTCTAGTTTACGACCTCTTTCCACAATTACATGACCTATTAAATATATCAGAATTGACTTGATTAATTTTTGCTGCAGTATTGTATGTTGGATAGCTTCTTTCTAAACGAAAATGATAGATTTAGAATGAGATGAAAAGCATTTACATTCCTCCAATGTTTAAACTAAACAATAAGAAAAAAATAATTAATAAAATAGCAATCATGAAAGAATTTTATTGACTCACCAAATAGTAACTAGGTCAACAACATGGAATAAAGGGAGCATTATCATACTTAACGATAAATGAGAACTTCAATTCATGATTGAAACAGGGTCAATCAATCAATAATATCAGCTCACTAGAACTCAATCCCAAACTAGTCAGTTCAGATTTATGAATTCTCTGTACCTATTCTCTCTTCTGATGTTATGTAACAAAAACATTTGGAGTTTCAAACTCCAGTGAAGAAAAACATGTTGATATTGGAATAAGAGAAATAGAAGTTCAGCATGCCTGTGCTTCAGTCGCATATAAGATGAATGCAAGCATAAGAAAGTGCCTAGACATTAGGCATCTCAAATCAAAAAGTTATCAGAGATAATGATGATTGAACTTTCGTCATGCTTATCCATATATGAAGTTGGGAAAAATAAATCCTTTTCTGTTCCCTATTCTCTTTTTTAGATATGTGAAAGGTCATATCAGACAAACCCCCACTATGGAAAATGTTCTCTTCAGACTACTAAACAATCCAAAACAAATACCAGAACCAATCACCCGTCTACGCTGAGAAGAATGTTTCAATGAGGCAAGCTAAATAACTATTTATCTGGTGGTCCTCAACCATCAGAAGATTTACTCAGTAGGCCAGTGTAAGCGGCTAGTGCTTCTCATAGAACCATATTAAATGGAGCCATCACATGTTGGAAGAAATATACCAACTATACTTCCGAGGTTCAGCACTTCTTTTTAATAAGTTCTGGGGTTCAGCACTCCCTAAGTTCAAAGGATTAGACTTTGCCATCTACAAATTTTAAATATGTGGAATTTTCCATCTATGGTCATTGTTTTAGTCATCTAGATGGGGGCGAACCACAACTACATCACTATACCACAAAAAGAACAGAGGGAAAGTGCAAAACAAAAGGACGTGTTTTAACATAAGAGATCATTCAAATCCATGGGCCTCCATGTGCACAGTCAGATCATACATTTTGAATAACGTCAAGCCAATAACCAATTCAAATTAGTTAGTATATATGTAGTTGTGCGGGTCTATAGATGTACAAAACGTTAAAGTTAAAACATATTTTTGATAAGGTAAAGGCCAAAGGTTAAAGTTAAAATATTTCCCTAGCGACTTCATCCTGTAGAATAGTTTGCTTTATTCTTCCAAGTTTTCTGTACTCCTAAAAAAATTCCAAAATGTTCTAATACAGTTCAATAAGTGAGGCTTATATGGTAAGAGAAATGACGGTGGTTAAAGTAACTTTAGATTTAGTTTCAGGCAGCCAAAAAGCTTAGAGATGATAAAGTATGTATCAACTGCAAAGTGCCAACACTTAATGAATAGTGATGTCAAAGTGCAAGCTTGAAAAGAAAATAGTTACCTGTAATCCTCTCCTACCAAGTTGTTTTACAGCCACATCAATCTTTTTAACTGAATCCTCACCACTTTTTACTGTGGCCTTATATACGCATCCAAATCCACCCTCTCCGATCTTGGTAATACGGTTGAAATTCTTTGTTGCTGCTTTCAGTTCTGAGAATGTAAATGCCTTGAGTTCGGAGGGCCTGTCAGACAGGCTTGGAAATTGGCTCCTTCCTCTGGACTCTGTGCTGGTATCTGATGCATTCTGAGAGTTGGACTCAAGATGAGAATGCCTAAATTCACGATCAGAAAGCGCGGAAGAGGAGGACAGAACTGAATTTGACTTCACTGTCTTAGGTTCTTCCTTCTTCTCACCAGAGTAGAACTGAAAACACTTCATGTCTTTCAATATACTACTAAAATACCCTCCCTGTGGGTTCAAATCCAGAATGGTCCATTAATATTCAAGTAATTTCTTATAATAGGTAACACTTGGCACGTATTTAGTATATTGTAATTGAATATCTAATCACACTGCTGTCTGCAAAACGTATCCAAGACTTTAAGGAACAGGAGAAGTCCACATGCCTTGTTTAAGTAAAACTAAGGACAAGGTAAAGAAATATACAAAAATGAAAACGATAAATAGGCAGAAGACTAACCAACAAATCAGTGGAAATGCAAAAAGAGAAGCCCCTAGTAATAAATCAATTCTTTCCTACCAAACCCATGGCTCTCAAAAGAAATAAAGTAAGAAAAAGATTTCTCTAAAACACTTGAGACAGAAACACCACTCAATCCCAAACTAATTGTCTTGGTTAAATGAATTCTCAGCATCCATTATGGTTCATTTGGATCACAAAAGTTGACCCAGCTGCTTGATAACAAATTAACAATACTTAATCATCAAGACAAAAGATGAAATGCAACCTTAAATTTCCATATGTATTGTCTCCATTAATATCAAGCAAAACAGAAACAACCCAAAAAGGTAAAATTACCAGAAATGAGAAAACCCACCATCTACAGGAAAAAAGATTCAATCTTTTTCAGTTCTTGGATAGCCAAAACCGCAGTTTTACAGTTCCTGTGAATACAGAGGTGTGACAACTTAAAAAGCTCAATCACCCATAAAAACCCCACATTCATATTTTTTTCTTTTTGACTGCCAATAGACACAAAAAGAAAAAGGTACTCAAGATCTCAAAACACTAACCTTTTTAGGCTTCTAAATTTGAACCCACAGAATAATTCTTATCCCAATCTGTTCAAAAATGGCAGTATTATTAAACTAATTGGCTTTGGTTATATGAATTCTCAATATCCATTATGTTTAATTTGGACCACAAAAGTTGACCCGACTGCTTGACAACAATACTTAATTATCAACACAAGAGCTAATATACAACCTTAATTTCCATATGTATTTGTTGCCATAAGAACGAAACAAAACAAAAACAACCCAAGAAGTTAAAATTACCAGAAATGTAGAAAACCCACCATCTACAGGGCAAAAGATTCAATCTTTTTCAGTTCTTGAATAGCCAAAAGCACAATTTTACAGTTCCTGTGAATACAGAGAAGCAAAAACTTAAAAAACTCAATGACCCATAAAAACCCTACATTCAACTTTTCACTTTAGCTCCCAATACACACACACACCAAAAAAAATGGTACTCAAGATCTCAAAAAACCTCACCTTTAGACTGCTAATTCTGAACCCCCAGCATAATTATTCTCTCAATGTGCTCATAAATGGCAGTATTATTTGGAGTTTGATAAATTTCAGCTCTAATAAGAGGCTCTCTCGTGTCAAAGATGGCAAATACTTTAGATGACTTCAAGGCTTGAGAAAAGTCTTCACACGGCAGCATTTGAAGTCTGCTATTCAAACCAACAATAGTAGTAACACCATACCCCACAATACAAAGGAAAGTTTCTTCACAGGGTACTATATTCACACTGTATTTTTCAAGAAGATTTGACACAATTATTTTAATTTTACTTCATCAAAATGTATATATGTGCCAGGTAATGAGATGGAATTGCACAGTCGTAGAGGGTCCCTTCCAAAGGGACAAAGGAATATGTGTGTGGGCTGGAGGATCACATTTTTGTCTTCTTTTTGGATATAGAATTAGTCTTTGAGTATATATAATGAGTATAGTTGGGAAAAAAATATTAAAATAAAAGTTGAAAGCCGTGTGCTTTCAATTTGAGTGTAAGGGCCGTTTGGTTTCTTGAATAACAGCTTGTTCGGATGATTGTTATCCATTGGATTAGTTTAAATATAATCTCCATTGTTTGTTGTAGTTTAGTCCCATAAAACAAGAGTGTATGTAAATTTTAAACTACCTCGAAAATAAAGAGATAAATTAGCTTTAAGAGGATATAACAACATATTTAGTGTAGTACCACGAAGTAAAATCTGAGATGATAGAGTGTAAGCATACCTTACTTCTACCTCAAAGATAGCTAGGCAAATTTAACTTTAAAAGTATACAACAACATATTCAATATAGTCCCACAAATGGAATCCGAAAAATAGAGATATAAATTTTAACCCAACTTCAAAGATAGAGAGATAAATTAATTTTAAGAGCATATAGTACAACATATTTAATTCATGTATTAATCTCCAAACATAGAGGAATCTAATATATCTTCAAAAAAATCACAAGGATTTTCTCCAATATGTATCATAATGAAATGAGTATTTGGAATGTGCTAGAGGAAAAGAATCATGTCCAAGATAATAAGTTATTGAACTAATCCTAAAACTATGAAAATGATGTCATTTTTTGTGTTACATATAAGTTTTGGAGTATTTTCATTAGTCAATTAAACTTCAAGAGTGAAGATGAGATTGGACTAGAAAAAGGAGTAGCTAAAAATTAGAGATAAATGGATCTTGTGAGTTATAGATAGACAATCTTTAATATCAATGTTTATCATTAATCACCCCCTAATAATTTATTTTCAATTAATTATTTTTTTTAAAAAATTATCTTTATTTGAGATTTAGAACTTAATCAAAATTATCTTTTACTATTAACAGGAGCAGGTCTACTCTAGTTCTTCAAATATAACCCCTAGCATCCTTTAATACTCTAAATTTGATAAAGTAAAGCATCTTTGGTCCAATATAACAAACTGAATAGATTTGAAAAATAAGAGGTGATTACCGAAATCACTACTGAAAATATGAAAAGAAAAGAACTTATTGAAAAAATCGACTGACTAGATTGGTTTGATCTATCTTTTTTTCAAAAAAATAAAGTCGACTAAACTCGATCAAATTTTATTATGTAAAAAAATCAGAAAAATAAAAAACGACTAAGCTTGATTATTTAATTCTTGCAAAATATTTTACTTTAAAAAAATTAAAGATGCGAAGTTATATTTGAAGAAGTAAATAAACCTACTCAAGTAGATAAAGAATAATTTTAGCAAAAAGTTCCTTAGAGGTCCTTTTGCCTCTTCAACGTACGTGTTGGGAATAGAAAGACAACATTGGACAAAACTATGTAAGAAAAAACATTTGCATGCAATGTTATTATTTCATACAGACATTAATTCCTATCCTCCAATTCAACCATTAATCTCTCGATGCCATTTCTCTTCCAAAAACAGTGGAGCTCCTCCCAGAATCTACACATCTCCCCCACGATTCTTCTCCCAAAAATTTTGACCAAAAAAAACTTTTCTTGTTTTTTTGGCTCCTGAAACTCCTTCGGTTCTGGAGCTTCTTGTTGTCTCCATGGCCATTTGAACCCAAAAAAGAAAAAGAAGAAAAAAGAAAAAAAGTAGTCCTTCATCCCTTGAAAAATTTCATCTTTTTGGTTCTTTAGTTGTTTCCATTTCCTATTTTCTTGAAAAATGTCCTTCATTCCTTGAAAAATTTCATCTTTTTGGCTCTTGGTTTTTTTTTTCCTATTTTCTTTGAACAATGCCCTTCATCCCTTGAAAAGTTTCATCTTTTTGGTTCTTGGGTTGTTTAATTTTTCTATTTTCTTGAAAAATGCCCTTCATCCCTTGAAAAAGTTTCCTCTTTTTGATCCTTGGGTTGTTTCTATTTTCTAGTTCCTTGAGTTTTATGTTTCATTAGTGGTGGCAATTTTTCTGGGAAATCTTCCTTAGGCATTAATTTGGAATATTAGATGAAATGGGTAAAACTAGGATATGGGTACCCTGTTATTATTTGTTTATGATTCTTGTTTTGGGGTTTTCCCCATGTGTTTGGTGTGAAGATAGTAAAGAATCTCCTGCTAATCCTACTGCTGTGCCCGTTCTTGCATCTTTCATTTATAGTCAACTTGCAAATCTTACAAAGGTATTCCATGATGATATCACCAAGGCTTTAGGATTTTGCATTAATGATGTGTAAGTGTTAATTGCATTATAGTTTAACATCTCCTAATTATGATTTATGTATAGATACTTCTACATTCTAATTAAAAACTTAATCTTTTCTTGTTTTAGGGATGCTGAGTTGTTTGAGGCATTTAATTTTGCCAAAAACTTGGAATTCTTAAACAATTGCTTTAAGGAGACCAAAGGTATTGTTTTTGTTGTTGTTGTTGTCGTAATCAATAATGTTATCGCATACACATTAAGGTGGAGAAGTCTAAGAGATTATTAACTTGATATCATCAAAAACCTTGATTCATGCTTTAATGGAAACACAAATTTATAATTTGCCATTTATTTCTATTGGCTCAGTTGCACCATTTTATTTTTGTCTAAGTATGTAATTTGCTTATGCTTTTGATCACAAGATGTTTTTTGCATGCATTGATCCTAATGAACTTGCTGGCGAAATTCTAGTCACCGCTTTGTCTTCTGTCAAGTGAATTCAGAATTGGAAATATACTATGATCAATAGTTGAAATTTGGAATGACCATTTCTTAATCAATTCATGGGGAAATTAATAGAAGGGTTTATGTTCTGTTCATTGACACATAACTCTCCATGTTAAGGCTGACATGCTTTACAATTTCAATGTGTATAACTAACTTAAACTCTAAACGAAACGAGCTACAAAAATCAAGTGGAAGTTCTCGTCATTTTGTTTCCTATTTGTGCATCGAAATTTTTCTTGGTCAATCTGATATAGTTGAAAACACCCTTAATCTCTAACAATATGCTGGTCATTTTAACAGACGTGACACAGAGACTATGTAACGCTGCAGAGATGAAATTCTACTTCTCAAGTTTTTTGGATACAAAAGCAGCCAAAAAAACTCAAGTCCTAAGACCCAATAGGAACTGTAACTTGACATCATGGGTTCCTGGATGTGAACCAGGCTGGTCTTGCAGTGTTGGTACAAATCAGAAAGTTGACCTTAAGAATGCAAAAGATATGCCTGATCGGACTCGTGACGATCAACCTTGTTGTGAGGGTTTTTTCTGCCCTCGAGGCTTGACTTGCATGATACGTAAGCATATCTGCAGACTCCCTTCTCGATTATCAATTGTCTGAGATGTTAATTCCTCAAAAATTAAGTTACACTGCATCGATAATATAAATATTCTTGCATTACCAGTGTAGTTTAACCAGTTATAGTAGGCCAGTAACCATTTTTATCAGTTTATTGAATAATATCATAGAGATTTACCGTTTATCATATAAGTGATTTGATTATGTAAAGATTCTGTAACATGACCAGTGTAGTTTAACCAATGCTGGCAGATCAAATTCCATTTTTACAAGTTACTAACTAGTATGGAGATTTACCATGGTGTAATTATTTTTTAACCTTGAATGCGTAGTTGGCTTGAAAATGTGTTTGAAGATTTTGTACGTAATATATGTAAGGACTTAAGTTAAGCAACCTTTTGGCAACCTAGCTGTTGCAAAGGATTTAATTCCTCTGTTTGCAGATATTGTTTAATGCTCAATTTTATTCATCTATGATTAAAGTCACTATTTCGCTTAGTTATTATGGATATAAGTTGCTTCTTGCACGGGAAATGGAAGTGTATTTAGAGTTTTTGTAACGAGTCTAGTCTTGTCCTCAGTGAAGGTGTGTGTAGTGTCATTTATAGTGAGTCTAGTCTTGTCTTGAAACACTCAATTTGCGACACTAGCAACCTCTGCACTAACAATGATGTAAATTATATGAATGCTACCAAATTGAATGTATGTCTTGCCAAATACGATTTTAGTTATCTCTTTCAAAAAGTTTTGTGAGTAACTTACATTCTGTATTGAACTCCAGCTTACCTTCGAAATTGATGAATAAACTTTTTAAACCATGAGGTTTTTAATCTGAAGGATTCCTATTATATGTTATGCAGCTTGCCCATTAGGTGCTTACTGTCCTCATGGTGCACCCAACAAAACAACTGGTGAATGTGAGCCGTAAGTTTTTCTAGCTCCGCTTTTGCTTATCCTATTTCAGCATGCCTTTTATGGTCATATGATCAGCTAATACATGTTTGGTAAAGAAAATTTCCAGATATTCATACCAATTACCTCCAGGCAAGGAAAAGCACACTTGTGGAGCAGCTGATCTTTGGGGTAGTGAAACAAGCGGTGGGGAGTTATTCTGCTCACCTGGATCTTACTGTCCAACTACCACCAGAAAGGTTATTTGCTCGGAAGGGTATTGAATTTGATCCCAGAACTCAAAGCATTCATGTTTGTCTTCTGAGGCAGTAACCAAGTACTTGCAAATTTTGCACAATCTGACTCCTAAGAACCAAAATTTCTGATGCATTTATTATCATCACTTTGTAATAACTCTATTACAATCTCAATTTACCATATCTCTATTTGTGTACTTCCAGATATTACTGCAGGAAAGGCTCTACGGCACCGAAAGGTAAATCCTCTTGATTCTAGGATGCTTTGATAGGTTAGCTCGGTAAACTGGAGGTGAAAGTTACAGCCACTATATATTAATCTGTTTCAGCACTGACTGGACTATATCTAATGCTCAGGATGAGAAGTAAAAACAGTCAACAAACTTTGTGTGCTGTATGCACTTCAGTCCATTCTTTAGGATCTCATCTAGTCTACTTTACTGTATTGAGCCGGTCTTGGCCTTTAGTTTCCACCTCTCATTACTTTTGAGATACTTTTAGATTCCCATATTAGTTGAGGGTGTGGGTTGTTGTCTTGAGTTTATTGTACAAGCTTACAGAGAACTTATTTCTTAGGCAAACAGTACTCTGATTTCTGTTTAAAAAAAGTCTTATTGAATATCCAGATAGTTCTTGCATGAAAATGTACAAACCACACTAGTAACAAATGTTTTACTTGGGGATCTGTTAAGTTATTTTTGCTTTACGTTTACTATGGCCATGAACAAAGATGTTCATTTTTGACATTTTGATCATTGCAGAATGCATCAAGTTGAGTAAATGCCACAAGCAATCAGAGGCACAAAAGCTGCATGTATATGGTTTTATCCTTATTGTAAGTGACCTCTTACTTAGTTTAGTCAATTGCATTTACTTTTTCGTGAAGATATACTATTTTCCAGTCCTCAGCTTTAATTTATCCAGGGAAGTAATCTTGGGGCTTCTGTTCAAACTTTGTATCTCTCTATCTTTAAAGGGTCTTCAAATTGGTTCTGATTTACACTGAATGAGGATTTACCAAAAGCACTCACGGTTTTAAGTCTATGTTTGAGGAGGCTTAGTAATTTTCCCTTGTCAATCTTGTAAAAAAAGGAAGGTGTTGCTATGTAGAATAGCACTTTATGTTAGTAAACCTGTCCCATATTCATTGTGTAAGGTTTACATAGGAGATTATAAGGTGTTGAATTATTTCAAAATTTCACCTATTATCTTATGGTCTTGGGTTTGAATGCTTAGATTCTTTTGGAGTCTCTCTTTTTCGCTGTAGAATCAGAGACCAACTCTTTATTCTGAATTTAATGATTGATTTTTCAAATTGAAGTTGTTGCATAGTATCTGACCTCTCTTCACCTTTACATGTAGGGTGCTTTGAGTTTTATACTGATCATCTTTTATAATTGCTCTGATCAAGTCATAAATACCAAGTATCGAAGAGTTGCCAAGTCCAGGGAAGCTGCAGCAAGACATGCGCGAGAAACTGCACAAGCAAGAGAAAGGTGGGGATTAGTAAAAGATGTTGCAAAAAGACGTGCTTTTGGATTGCCACAACAGTTAAATCGCTCATTCTCAAAGAATACGAGCGTGAGGCAAGGAGCAAGAGGAGGTTTCAACCTACCTAAAACTAATGATGAAGCATCCATACCACCTAAAGTTCCAAGCAGCTCAGCTGGATCTTCAAAGGGAAAGAAAAAAGGCCCTAGTGATCTCACAAAAATGATGCATTCAATTGAAAATGAAACAGACAATATGGAGGGATTCCATATGCAGATTGGAGATAAGAATATAAAGAAGCAAGCGCTCCATGCTAAACAACTGCATACTAGGAGCCAAATTTTTAAATATGCATACGGTCAACTTGAGAAAGAGAAAGCTATGGAGCAAAAAACTAAGAATATGACATTCTCAGGAGTTATCTCAATGGCAACAGATGATGATACTGAGATCAAGACTAGGCCTCCCATTGAGATTGCTTTTAAAGACCTGACCATTACTCTAAAAAAGAAGCACAAACATTTGATGAGGTCTGTTACTGGAAAACTGATGCCTGGTCGGATTTCTGCTGTCATGGGTCCGTCAGGAGCTGGGAAGACTACATTTCTTTCTGCGGTGGCTGGTAAGCTAACGCAGTGCACGTTATCTGGGATGGTACTGATAAATGGAAGGGCTGAATCTATGCACTCGTACAAGAAAATTATAGGTTTTGTTGCCCAAGATGATATAGTCCATGGAAACCTCACTGTGGAAGAGAATCTTCGGTTTAATGCAAGATGCAGGTATCAGTTAAAATACACTCTGCATGTTATCTTCGAGAGACTGACTCTACTGGGAACATGAGATCCAAATTTTCATTTCTTAAATTTTGTTGAAATGGAAGTATTTTTAATTGTCATATCCCTATCGTCTTTACTTGAACTTTTATTTACCAAGGAAGTTGAAAAGATAATTGACACAATTTTCATGTTTTCCGGAATTTTGTAAAGATAAAAGAAAGAAACGGTAGAAGACCTTATCAATGAGTGTGAACTTGTGATGTTTCATTTATTTTCCTAACAATTAATCTTAACAAGGGTTTAGTTGCATTTAACACTTTTTTTTTGACAAAGGTAACTTTTATATTGATATCAACAGGTATACTACACAAATTGTGTAGTCCCCCTCAAAAGGTAGCCAATTACAAAAAAGGATCCCAGCTACTACACTAATTGTCAACTGCCTAGAGCATCGAAAATATTTTCAGTTTGTATTAACATTTCCTGTTTACACCAAAAATAAAATAGGCCTGAACAATTCATCTTGAACTTCTGAATGTTGCAATATTTGTCCTCAAAACATCTCTGATTCCTTTCGGTCCATATAGACCACTAGACATGCTGGGGCAATCTTCCATCTTTCCTCCTTGTTTGCTGCATTACAGTCTCTGTTCCAGCATTGTGAAACTTCCTTAATGCTACCTGGCATCACCCACCTAATTTTCCTTAGGTTGATAAATAATTTCCATAGCTGGTCAGCCCATCTGCAATGTAAGAGAAGATGACTAATTATCTTTGCTTGTTCACCACAAAAATAACATCTAGAGCATAGTTTAGCTATTTAACACTTTAGCTATTGGTAAATATGTTTATGTTTTCCAGAAGTGCATAAACTTCAATAACTCTTTTAGGTTTTTACTCACGGTGATTGTGTCTCCTGAGGGACATTACCATCTGCATAAGTGCATCTCATCAAGCATTCTGCATTTAGCAAGTGTTTATATGGCACTTAATACCTGTTTAATTTTTCTGTATCTCACCTTATGGTTGGCAGTAACAATCGGTTTCTTCTCTCTTAAATATTGTTTTATGAAATCTTATGTAGGGTGTGCTAATCTTAGGTTATGCAGGCTCTATTTGGAATATCCATAAGTCACACACCCTAAGTTTGTAGTTGAAAATTTTGGTCCTAAAATATAATAACCTTATCTATTCCTAATCTTGACGTGTATAGAATGTTCAAATCAGAAGCTGTTAGTTCCAACCTGCTGCTATTATTGTGGATATGTCACTAAGGCTCTATTAATTTCATTGTTCAACTATGTCTTAGTTGAAAATGTTGTCCTCCGTGCATTCTAGGCTTTGCCTTATGCATAAGATGTCATTCCAAGTTTACATTTATATCAAGTTTGATTAACTTGACATCTAAATGTTACATTCTCATTTTCTTATTGCCGTTTTATGTCTTCTTTTGAACCCTCAACATCGTAAAGACTAGCTGCAGACTTGCCAAAGGCTGATAAGGTTCTTGTAGTTGAGAGAGTTATTGAATCATTGGGTCTTCAGGCAGTTAGAGATTCTCTAGTTGGAACTGTAGAGAGGCGTGGAATTTCTGGTGGCCAGAGGAAAAGAGTAAATGTGGGGATGGAAATGGTCATGGAACCTTCACTGCTAATCTTGGATGAACCTACATCTGGTTTAGACAGTTCATCTTCCAACTTACTTCTTAAAGCTCTTAGACGTGAAGCTCTTGAAGGTGTAAACATTTGCATGGTTGTTCACCAGCCAAGGTATGTGGAGCTTTTTATCCGCAATCAACTACTAGTATTGTGCACAGAAACTACATATGCAATTTAGTAGTTCTACCTAAAAAGTGTGACTTTTATATATCTTCCTTAAGTTATAAATAGTGGGGAAACGGATGTTTGAACCCTGTTTTCAACTTTACAGAGACATGTATGTTAGAGGTATAATAATTTAAATAAAAGTGTTCTCTCTCTAACAACTTAAGCTTTTAGATCAGTTGGTCACACACTTCAACTTGGTTCGAGTTAGAATTTCGACGTGCTTGGCTCATGAAAAGATTCAAGCCCGCATACGAAGGGGTGTATTGGAGATATAATTAATTAAATAAAGTGTGATCTCTCTAACAAATTAAGCTTTTGTCACACACTTCAACAGTAGAAAAACAAAGCATCATCCCAGAAATATAATTTCCATCCATGCCTAAATAAGTAGTTCTATTAAAACAGGTTATTACAAGTTGAGCAATTTAGATAGTTTAAGATGCTTTTGCTTTTGGGTTTTCCCTTTCTTGCTCTATCAATTTGGTCCTGTTCAGAGGAAAAAGGAACAAAAAATTTAAGCTGGCTCAGTAGGTATGTCTTCTGAAATCATGTGACCATTGTTACTATGATGCAACGGAAGGCAGAATTTCATGTGGGCAGAGAATTTGACTATATTGTATTATATGTATGGTAGAATGACTTATCCTTCTGTCCTTCAGCTATACCTTGTACAAGATGTTTGATGACTTGGTACTTCTAGCCAAAGGTGGTCTTGTTGCATATCATGGCCCAGTGAAGAAAGTAGAAGAATACTTTGCAAATCTAGGTATCACAGTACCAGATCGTGTAAATCCTCCTGACCATCTCATCGACATCCTTGAGGGTATGGTCAAACCAGGTGGAGGTGTGACCGTGGAACAACTTCCTGTTCGATGGATGCTTCATAATGGTTACCCTGTACCCCCTGATATGATGCAATTGTGTGATCAGATTGCAATGTCCTCCAAGGGTGTTGCAGCAGCTCCTGACCAATCTTTCTCCGTTGATGGATGGCATGAGAAGCGAGATTCTCTGTCTCATGGCTTGTTAAAATCCAATGACTTGTCTAATAGAAACACTCCAGGCGTAAACCGACAGTATAGATATTATCTTGGAAGGTATTGGATCTTGTGTTCTCCAGATTCATGTAATATTTCCCCTACTACAATCTCTTCATTTTCGAAAATTGTCAGTGACTTGTAAGAGTTCATGACATGGAAATATATGCAGCTAAAATTTCTGTCTCTCTCCGGTCCAACAACTGGCAAGAGAAGTAACATAGAGTTTAATTGGTTTGGATGAAACTTCATAGAATAAACAAAATTTACACAAATAATCAACGGAGATTTAGATATTGGTGTAATGCAATGATGAAGCTTGTCACAGTTTTCTAATTTTCTGACACAAGTTATTATATGATAATGTTTTAACGCGATTACCATATTCAGGGTAGGCAAACAGCGATTGCGAGAAGCTCAAATACAAGCAGCAGACTATTTAATCCTTTTGGTTGCTGGAGCATGCTTAGGAATCCTATCCAATCAGAAGGGTGACACCTTTGGATACTATGGCTATATGTATAGTGTCATTGCTGTGTGTAAGTGGACTACTTGCTAAATCCAAAACCATTACATCTTCTAGCTGAATATATTTTCCTTAGATATTGGTGGATTTAACTTGCTTTACTTTCTATGGCGATATGATTCAAAGTTGACTGATTGCCTCAAATCGAGAGCACACTTGTATATTCACCACGTATATACATCTAATACTTGTAGTACAACTTATTAAATGTGCTGTGCTTTCCTGTTCAAATACTAGGCAACTTTACCTGCTTGCCATTGCTCATTTCCTGATGCTTCTTGATGAATTGCAGCACTCCTCTGTAAGATTGCAGCATTGAGATCCTTTTCTTTGGACAAGTTAGAGTACTGGAGAGAAAGAGAAAGCGGCATGAGCAGTCTAGCTTATTTTCTTTCCAAGGATACAATAGACCATTTCAATACTCTTATAAAGCCTTTGGTTTTCCTGTCTATGTTCTATTTCTTAAATAGTCCAAGATCATCCTTTGGCGATAACTACCTCGTTTTCCTCTGCCTTGTATACTGTGTAACTGGCATAGCTTATGTGTTTGCCATCTGCTTTGCACCTGGACAGGCACAACTGGTATGTACTACTGTCACGTTCTCCATTGACATGATGTATTTCTTTTTTCCTTGAATTCTTTATGCTGACAAACTTCTTCTTGCCCCTTCGGACAGTGGTGCGTTCTTGTTCCTGTTGTTCTGACTCTCATTGCAAACCAGGAACCAGACGGTACTGTCGGAAAATATGTAGCTAAGTTTTGTTACCCAAGGTGGGCTATGGAAGCATTTGTTGTTGCAAGTGCGCAGAGGTTGGTAGTTCATATTCTCCTCTGGTTTCTGTGAACTGCTAGATCATAATGTGAAAG
Organism: Datura wrightii; assembly: GCA_035772735.1. NCBI lineage: Eukaryota > Viridiplantae > Streptophyta > Magnoliopsida > Solanales > Solanaceae > Datura > Datura wrightii. The sequence goes on along the minus strand of JASDFA010000018.1, from coordinate 197,794,841 downwards.
CATATATTTGTTGCTCCCTCATCGGCATTCTTACAAGTTGCGCTGTGTTCTTGTCAGATGGTGTTGTTGCATGGACATTTAGGAAACAAATAAATTGATGCTCTGGTAGCACCTGTTCTTAGAACTTTTAACATGCCTTTTGGTTTTTACCATTCAAAATAGTGCATTTTGGTTCACCATTCAAAATAATGCAATCTGTTTTGGCTTTTTTTTGTTTTTAACTTTCAAGAAAACCTTCACATGGTCGAACAAATAAAATGACCAATTTTTGGCTATGTTGCCCCAATTCTCCAAATATGTTGTGGTACCTGTATTGGATCCTCCGAAAATGCACTGCTTTTGGAGGATCCAACACACACCTGTCAGCCCTTTTTGAAGAGTCCAAGCAACATAGAATTTCGGTTGTTGTTTATCACATTACATTAGCATTTTCTCATTTGTTTGGCTATGTTGCACGAACTCTCCAAAAATGTTGTACCCATATAGGATCCTCCAAAATTGCACTACTTTTGGAGGATCCCACATGCAACCCATGGCATTTTGAAGAGTTCGAGCAACATAAATTTTTGGTTGTCGTTGATCACATTTTGTTAAGTAGCAATTTCCCATATGTTTCTCTATATTGCTTGGACTCTCCAAAAATATGGTTGTACCCCTGTCGGATCCTCCAAAAATGCACTACTTTTGAAAGATCCGACATGCGCCCTCAACAAGGGATGGATGTTACCATTAAATCTAAATCATAGACCTGCCTCTGCTGCCCTTGGCTAATTTTTTTGTTTGTTTGTTGTTTGTGTTCAGATATTCAGGAGTATGGCTGATAACTCGATGTGGCAAATTATTGGAGCTAGGCTTTGATGTGCATAACTGGACTTATTCTCTAATTTTACTGGTTCTCACTGGTGTAGTTACTCGTTTAATAGCTTACCTTTGTTTAGTATGTATTAAAAAGAAATAAACCAAATTCTTTTTTTTTTCTTCTTCTTCACATTTGTTGTTGTTTACAACAAAGATAAAAAGGCATAGGTTTAGTGGCTTTTGGCATCTAATGTATATTACAACAAGCTTTTTTGACACTGAATCATGGGGGAGTGCTAAAGTAGCTTCTCCATTGGTTGATGGAATGGGAGAAGGGGTGACTTTTTTGACAAATAAAGTAATAACTCCGATGTCCTAAGCTCTCGCTGGGGTCCTTGAAAGAGGTTGGATCATGTCGGATCTATTCTATGCCGTTATTGCATTTCCTGCAAGAGGTTGTTATGCTCTCCTATGCCCAATGTCCTAGGAAGGGGCGGATCATGTCTGATCTATTGTATGCATTCATTGCATTTATGCAATTAAATGACATCTCATGTGCACTAAGCTCTCATCACGTGCGATAGGGGCAGGGATGAGTATAAGTTGGGCCAGTTAGAAATCCGAACTTTTTGGATATTTGTTTGGATTTTGGATTATGGATTGAACTTTAAATTTTATTTTTTAAATTTCAGTTTGAATATCGAATTTAGTATTACAGATTTTTGGTTATCCAAAGAATTTGTTTACTTTATATCTATCTCTACTGATATCATATTTATCAAATATTAATAAGTTCAATTTTCAAATGTCTAATGGAATTAGTACTTCACGATCCTACTCATTATAGTGTTAAGTTCATTATGGAATTACACGATATGGGTGACAGGGTGATGTCAATACTTGTTAATGGTAAAAAGTTGTTGCGAGTGCTATATTTTTTATTTGGACAACATCACTATTTTTCGCATAAATGTAAATTTATGATTTTCGAGATTTTCGGTGTGTGTTAGCCCGCGGATTTCGTGAGATTTGATTGACCGTCTCTGCTCGGCCTCAAATTTTAGCTGTGTGTAGCCTACAAGTCCTGTTGACAAGCGATATATCATTTTACTTAGACGATATTACTATTTTTCGCATAAATGTGAATTTACAATTTTCGAGATTTTTCGGTGTGTTAGCCCATAGATTTCTTGAGATTTGATTGACCGTCTCCATTCGGTCCCAAATTTTAGCTGTGCGCAACTTACAAGGCCAATTGGCGAGCACTATATCATTTTATTTGGACGGCATCACTAAGTTTTGCATAAATGAGAATTTATGATTTTCGATTTTTTCGGTGTGTCTGCGGATTTCTCGAGATTTGATTGACTGTCTCGGTTCGGTCCAAAATTTTGGCTGTGCGTAGCCTACAAGGCCTGTTGACGAGTGCTATATCATTTTATTTGGACGACATCACCATTTTTCGCATAAATGAGAATTTACGATTTTCGAGATTTTCGGTGTGTGTTAGCCTATGAATTTCTTAAGATTTGATTGACCGTCTCCGTTCGGTCCCAAATTTGGACTGTGCCGCAGCCTGCAAAGCCTGTTGACGAACACAGTATCATTTTATTTGGACGACATCACTATTTTTCGTATAAATGAGAATTTATGATTTTTTATTTTTTCGGTGTGTGTTAGCCCACAAATTTCTCGAGATTTGATTGACGTCTCAGTTCGACCCCAAATTTTGGCTGTGCGCAGCCTACAAGGCCTGGTGATGAGCGCTTTATTACTTTATTTGGTCGTCATCACTATTTTTCGCATAAATGTAAATTTAGGATTTTCGATATTTTTGGTGTGTGTTAGCCCACAGATTTCTTGAGATTTAATTGACCGTCTCCGTTAGGCCCAAATTTTAGCTGCGCGCAGCCTACAAGACCTGGTGACGAGCTCTCTATCACTTTATTTGATCTACATCACTATTTTTCGCGTAAATATGAATTTACGATTTTCGAGATTTTCGGTGTGTATTAGCCCACAGATTTCTCGAGAATTGATTGAACGTCTCCGTTCGACCTCAAATTTTGGCTGTGCGCACCCTACAAGGCCTGGTGACGAGCACTCTATCAAGTTATTTGGTCGGCATCACTATTTTTCATATAAATATGAATTTATGATTTTCGAAATTTTTGGTGTGTGTTAGCCCACAAATTTCTTAAGATTTGATTGGCCGTCTCCGTTCGGCCCCTAAATTTTGGTTGTGCGCAGCCTACAAGGCATGTTGACGAGTGCTATATAATTTTATTTGGACGACATCACTATTTTTGCATAATTGAGAATTTACAATTTTCGAGATTTTCGGTGTGTATTAGCCTACGAATTTCTTAAGATTTGATTGACCGTCTCCGTTCGACTCTCAAATTTTGATTGTGCACAGCCTACAAGGCATGTTGACGAGTGCTATATAATTTTATTTGGATGACATCACTATTTTTCGCATAAATGAGAATTTATGAATTTTGAGATTTTCAGTGTGTGTTAGACCACGAATTTCTCAAAAATTGATTGTCCGTATCCGTTCGGCCCCAAATTTTGGTTGTGCGCAGTCTACAAAGCCTGGTGAATAACACTATTTCACTTTATTTGGACGACATCACTATATTTTTTCATAAATTAGAATTTACGATTTTTGAGATTTTCGGTGTGTGTTAGCCCACGGATATCTTGAGATTTTATTGGTCGTCTCTGTTCGACCCCAAATTTTGACTGTGCGCAGCCTAAAAGGCCTGTTGACGAGTGTTATATCATTTTATTTGGACGACATCACTATTTTTGGCAAAAATGTGAATTTACGATTTTTCAGATTTTCGGTGTGTGTTAGCCCACGGATTTCTTGAGATTTGATTGACCGTCTCCGTTTGGCCTCAAATTTTGGATGTGCGCAGCTTACAAGGCCAGTTGACTAGTGCTATATCATTTTATTTAGACGACATCACTATTTTTTTGCATAAATGAAAATTTATGATTTTCAAGATTTTCGGTATGTGTTAGCCCACAGATTTCTCGAGATTTGATTGACTGTCTCGGTTCGGCCCAAAATTTTGGTTGTGCGTAGCCTACAAGGCCTGTTGACGAGCGCTATATCATTTTATTTGGATGACATCACTATTTTTCGCATAAATAAAAATTTACGATTTTCAAAATTTTAGGTGTGTATTAGCCTATGGTTTTTTTAAGATTTGATTGACCGTCTCTGTTCAGTCTCAAATTTTAACTGTGCACAGCCTACAAAGCCTGACGACCGTTATATCATTTTATTTGGACGGCCTCACTATTTTTCGCATAAATGAGAATTTATGATTTTTGAGATTTTCAGTGTATGTTAGCTCACGGATTTCTCGAGATTTGATTGACCGTCTCACTTCGACCCCAAATTTTGGCTGTGCGCAGCCTACAAGGCCTGGTGACGAGCGCTCTATCACTTTATTTGGTCGTTATCACTATTTTTCGCATAAATGTAAATTTAGAATTTTCGAGATTTTCGGTGTGTGTTAGCCCACAGATTTCTTGAGATTTAATTGACCATCTTTGTTAGGTCCAAATTTTAGCTGTGCTTAGCCTATAAGACCTGGTGACGAGCTCTCTATCACTTTATTTGATCGACATCACTATTTTTTGTGTAAATGTGAATTTACGATTTTCGAGATTTTTGGTGTGTGTTAGCCCACAGATTTCTCGAGAATTGATTAAACGTCTCCGTTTGGCCTCAAATTTTGGCTGTGCGCACTCTACAAGGCCCGGTGACGAGCACTCTATCACGTTATTTGGTCGGCATCACTATTTTTCGTATAAATGTGAATTTACGATTTTCGAAATTTTTGGTGTGTGTTAGCCCACGGATTTCTCGAGATTTGATTGACCGTCTTCTTTCAACCCAAAATTTTGGCTATTCCCAGCCTACAAGGTCTGTTAACGAGCGCTATATCATTTTATTTAGATGGCAACACTATTTTTCGCATAAATGAGAATTTACATTTTTCGAGATTTTCGGTGTGTGTTAGCCAACAGATTTCTTGAGATTTGATTGACCGTCTCCGTTCGGCCCCCAAATTTTGGTTGTGTGCAACCTACAAGGCATGTTGACGAGTGCTATATAATATTATTTGGACAACATCACTATTTTTTGCATAAATGAGAATTTATGATTTTTGAAAGTTTCGGTGTGTGTTAGACCACAAATTTCTCAAAAATTGATTGGCCGTCTCGGTTAGGCCCCAAATTTTGGTTGTGCGCAGTCTATAAGGCCTGGTGAAGAGCGCTATTTCACTTTATCTGGACGACATCACTATATTTCCTAAAATTAGAAGTTACGATTTTTGAGATTTTTGGTATGTGTTAGCCCACAGATTTCTTGAGATTTGATTGGTCGTCTCCGCTCGGCCCCAAATTTTGGCTGTGCGCAGCCTAAAAGGCATGTTGACGAGTGTTATATCATTTTATTTGGTCGGCATCACTATTTTATGCATAAATGTGAATTTACGATTTTTTATATTTTCGGTATGTGTTAGTCCGCAGATTTCTCGAGATTTGATTGACCGTCTCCGTTCGGCCTCAAATTTTAGCTATGCGTAGCCTACAAGTTCTGTTGACGAGTGATATATCATTTTTCTTGTACGGTATCACTATTTTTCGCATAAATGAGAATTTACGATTTTTGAGATTTTCGCTGTGTGTTAGCGCACGGATTACTCGAGATTTGATTGACTGTCTCCGTTCGACCCTAAATTTTGGCTGTGCGCAGCCTACAAGGCCTGTTGACGAGATCTATATCACTTTATTTAGATGACATCACTATTTTTTTCATAAATGAGATTTTCTGATTTTCATGATTTTCAATGTGTTTTAGCCCAAAGATTTCTTGAGATTTGATTGACCGTCTCTGTTCGGCCCCAAATTTTTACTGTGCGCAGCCTACAAGGCCTGCTGACGAGCCATATATCACTTTATTTGGAAGACATCATTATTTTTCGCATAAATGAGAATTTACGATTTTTGAGATTTTCAGTGTATGTTAGCCCACGGATTTCTCGAGATTTCATTGACCGTCTCAGTTCGACCCAAATTTTGGTTGTGCGTAGCCTACAAGGACGGTGACGAGTGATCTATCACTTTATTTGGTCATCATCACTATTTTTCGCATAAATGTAAATTTAGGATTTTCGAGATTTTTGGTGTGTGTTAGCCTACGGATTTCTTGAGATTTAATTGACCGTCTCCGTTCTGCCCAAAATTTAGTTGTGCGTAGCCTACAAGGGCTGGTGTCGAGCTCTCTTCACTTTATTTGGTCGGCATCATTATTTTTCGCGTAAATGTGAATTTATGATTTTCGAGATTTTCGGTCTGTGTTAGCCCACAGATTTCTCAAGAATTGATTGACCATCTCCATTTGGCCTCAAATTTTGGTTGTGCGCACCCTACAAGTCTTATTGACGAGCACTCTATCACGTTATTTGGTCGGCATCACTAATTTTCGCATAAATGAGAATTTATGATTCTCGAGATTTGATTTACTGTCTCCGTTCGACCCCAAATTTTGGCTGTGCGCAGCCTACGAGGCTTGTTGACATGCGCTATATAATTTTATTTGGACGACATCATTATTTTTTGCATAAATAAGAATGTGCGATCTTTGAGATTTTCGTGTGTGTTAGACCACAAATTTCTCGAGATTTAATTGATCGTCTCCTTTCGGCCCCAAATTTTTGCTGTGTGCAGTCTACAAGGCCTGGTGACGAGTGCTCTATCACTTTATTTGGATGACATCACTATTTTTCGTATAAATATGAATTTACGATTTTTGAGATTTTCGGTGTGTGTTAGCCTACAGATATCTTAAGATTAGATTGACCGTCTCCGTTCGGTCCTAAATTTTGGTTGTGCGCAGCCTACAAGGCCTGTTGATGAGTGTTATATCATTTTATTTGAACGATATCACTATTTCTCGCATAAATGAGAATTTACGATTTTCGAGATTTTCAGTATGTGTTAGCCAACGGATTTCTCGAGATTTTGTTGAGCGTGTCAGTTAGACCCCAAAATTTTAGTTGTGCGTAGCGTACAAGGCTTGGAGATGAACGCTCTATCTCTTTATTTGGTCGACATCACTATTTCTCGCATAAATGTGAATTTAGGATTTTTGAGATCTTCGGTGTGTGTTAGCCCACGGATTTCTTGAGATTTGATTGACCGTCTCCGTTCGGCCCCCAAATTTGGTTGTGTGCAGCCTACAAGGCCTGTGACGAGCGCTCTGTCACTTTATTAGGTTGGCATCACTATTTTTCACATAAATGTGAATTTATAATTTTTGAGAATTTCGGTGTGTGTTAGCCCACGAATTTCTCAAAAATTGATTGACCGTCTTCATTCAACCTCAAATTTTGGCTCTGCGCAGCCTACAAGTTCTGTTGACGAGTGATATATCATTTTTCTTGGACGACATCATTATTTTTCGCATAAATGAAAATTTACGATTTTTTAGATGTTCGTTTTGTGTTAGCGCTCGGATTACTCGAGATTTGATTGACCGTCTCCGTTCGGCCCCAAATTTTGGCTGTGTGCAGCCTACAAGGCTTGTTGACGAGTGTTATATCACATTATTTGGATGACATCACTATTTTTTGCATAAATGAGATTTTCTGATTTTCATGATTTTTGGTGTGTTTTAACCCACGGATTTCTCGTGATTTAATTGATCATCTCCGTTCAATACTAAATTTTTGTTGTACATAGCTTACAAGGCCTGGTGATGAGCCATTTATCACTTTATTTTGACGGCATCACTATTTTTCGCATAAATGTCAATTTATGATTTTTGAGATTTTCGATGTGTGTTAGCCCACAGATTTCTCGAGAATTGATTGACTGTTTCCGTTCGACCCTAAATTTTTGCTATGCATAGCCTACAAGGCCTGGTGACGAACGCTATATCATTTTATTTGGATGACAACACTATTCTTCGCATAAATGAGAATTTACGATTTTCAAGATTTTCGTTGTGTTAAAGCCACGGATTTCTCGAGATTTGATTGACCGTCTTCGTTCGGCCCAAATTTTGGTTGTGCGTAGCCTACAAGGCCAGTTGACGAGTGCTATATAATTTTATTTGGACAACATCACTTTTTTCGCATAAATGTGAATTTATGATTTTTGAGATTTTCGGTGTGTGTTATCCCATTGATTTCTCGAGATTTGATTGGACATCTGCATACGGCCCCAAATTTTAGCTGTGCGCAACATACAAGGCCTGTTGATGAGCGCTATATCATTTTATTTGGACAACATCACTATTTGTCGCATAAATGAGAATTTACTATTTTTGAGATATTCGATTGACCGTCTCCGTTCAGCCCCAAATTTTTGCTGTGCGCAGCCTAAAGGTCTGGTGACAAGCGCTATATCACTTATTTGGTCGGCATCACTATTTTTCGCTTAAATGTGAATTTATGATTTTCAAAATTTTTCATGTGTGTTAGCCCACGAATTTCTCGAGATTTGACTGACCATCTCTGTACGGCCCAAAGTTTGGCTATACGCAGCCTAAAAGGCCTGGTGACGAGCGCTCTATCACTTTATTTGATTGGCATCACTATTTTTCGCATACATTTGAATATATGATTTTTGTGATTTTCGATGTGTGTTAGTCCACTAATTTCCCGAGAATGGATTGATCGTCTCCCTTCGGCCCTAAATTTTGGCTGTGCGGAGCCTACAAGGCTTGGTGACAAGCGCTCTATCACTTTATTTGGATTTTCGAGATTTTTGGTGTGTGTTACCCCACAGATTTCTCGAGATTTGATTGACCATCTGTGTTCGACCCTAAATTTTGGTTGTGCGCAGCCTACAAGGTCTGGTGACGGGCGCCCTATCACTTTATTTGATCGGCATTACTATTTTTCTCATAAATGAGAATTTACGATTTTTGCGAGTTTTGGTGTATGTTAACCCACAGATTTCTCGAGATTTGATTGACCGCCTCCGTTTGGCCCCAAATTTTGGCTGTGCGCAGCCTACAATGCCTGGTAACGAGCTCCCTATCATTTCATTTGATCAGCATCACTATTTTTCGCATAAATGAGAATTTACAATTTTCGCGATTTTCAGTGTATGTTAGCCCACGGATTTTTGGAGATTTGATCGACCGTCTCCGTTTGGCCCCAAATTTTGGCTGTGCCCAGCCTACAAGGCCTGGTGACGGGCGCCCTATCACTTTATTTGATCGGCATAACTATTTTTTTCTCATAAATGAGAATTTACGATTTTCGCAATTTTCGGTGTATGTTAGACCACAGATTTCTCGAGATTTGATTGACCGTCTCCGTTTGGCCCCAAATTTTTTCTGTGCGCAGCCTACAAGGCTCGGTGACGAGCGCCCTATCATTTCGTTTGATCGGCATCACTATTTTTCACGTAAATGAGAATTTACGATTTTTGCGATTTTCAGTGTATGTTAGCCCACGAATTTCTCGAGATTCGATTGACCGTCTCCGTTTGACCCCAAACTTTTTCTATGCGCATCCTACAAGGCCTGGTGACAAGCGCCTTATCATTTGGTTTGATCGGCATCACTATATTTTGAATAAATGATAATTTATAATTTTTATAATTTTCGGTGTATATTAGCCCACGGATTTCTCGAGATATGATTGACCATCTCCGTTTGGTCCCAAATTTTTGTTGTAGGCAGCCTACAAGGCCTGGTGACGTGTGCCCTATCACTTTATTTGATCGACATAACTATTTTTCCAATAAATGAGAATTTATGATTTTTGCGATTTTCGGTGTATGTTAGCCCACAGATTTCTCGAGATTTGATTGACCGCCTCCGTTTGGCTCCAAATTTTGGCTGTGCGCAGCCTACAAGGTCGGGTGATGAGCGCCCTATCATTTTGTTTGATCGGCATCACTATTTTTCGCATACATGAGAATTTACAATTTTCGTTATTTCAGTGTATGTTAGCCCACAGATTTCTAGAGATTTGATCGACCGTCTCCGTTTGACCCCAAATTTTGACTGTGCGCAGCTTACAAGGCCTGGTGACGGGCTCCCTATCACTTTATTTGATCGGCATAACTATTTTTCTCATAAATGAGAATTTACAATTTTCGCGATTTTCGGTGTATGTTAGCCTACAGATTTCTCGAGATTTGATTGACCGTCTCCATTTGGCCCTAAATTTTTGCTGTGAGCAGCCTACAAGGCCCGGTGACGGGCGCCCTATCATTTCGTTTGATCAGCATCACTATTTTTCGCATAAATGCGAATTTACGATTTTCTCGATTTTCGTTGTATGTTAGCCCACGGATTTCTCGAGATTTAATTGACCGTCTCCGTTTGCCCCCAAATTTTTTCTGTGCGCATCCTACAAGGCCTGGTGACGGGCGTCCTATCATTTTATTTGATCGGCATCACTATTTATTGAATAAATAAGAATTTACGATTTTCGCGATTTTCGGTGTATGTTAGCCCATGGATTTCTGGAGATTTGATCGATCGTCTCCGTTTGGCCCCAAATTTTTTCTGTGCGCAGCCTACAAGGCTTGGAGACGGGCGCCCTATCACTTTATTTGATCGGCATAACTATTTTTCGAATAAATGAGAATTTGCGATTTTCACGATTTTCGGTGTATGTTAACCCACGGATTTCTCGAGATTTGATTGACCGCCTCCATTTGGCCCCAAATTTTGGCTGTGCGCAGTCTACAAGGCCGGGTGACGAGCGCCCTATCATTTTGTTTGATCGGCATCACTATTTTTCGCATACATGAGAATTTCAATTTTCGCGATTTTTGGTGTATGTTAGCCCACGGATTTCTGGAGATTTGATTGACCGTCTCCGTTTGACCCCAAATTTTGGCTGTGCGTAGCCTACAAGGCCTAGTGACGGGCGCCCTATCACTTTATTTGATCGGCATCACTATTTTTCTTATAAATGAGAATTTATAATTTTCGCGATTTTCTGTGTATGTTAGCCTACAGATTTCTCGAGATTTGATTGATCATCCCGGTGACGGGCGCCCTATCACTTTATTTGATCGGCATTACTATTTTCCTCATAAATGAGAATTTACGATTTTTGCGAGTTTCGGTGTATGTTAGCCCACGGATTTATCGAGATTTGATTGACCGCCTCCGTTTGGCCCCAAATTTTGGCTGTGCGCAGCCTAAAAGGACGGGTGACGAGCGCCCTATCATTTTGTTTGATCCGCATCACTATTTTTCGCATACATGAGAATTTACGATTTTCGCGATTTTCGGTGTATATTAGCCCACGGATTTCTGGAGATTTGATTGACCGACTCCGTTTGACCCCAAATTTTGGCTGTGCGCAGCCTACAAGGCCTGGTGACGGGCGCTCTATCACTTTATTTGATCGACATAACTATTTTTCTCATAAATGAGAATTTACAATTTTCGCTATTTTCAGTGTATTAAGCCTACAGATTTCTCGAGATTTGATTGACCGTCTCCGTTTGGCCCCAAATTTTGGCTGTGCGCAGCCTACAAGGCCTGGTGACGAGAGCCCCATCATTTTGTTTGATCAGCATCACTATTTTTCGCATAAATGCGAATTTGCGATTTTCGCTATTTTCGGTGTATGTTAGCCCACGGATTTCTCGAGATTTGATTGACCGCCTCCGTTCGGCCCCAAATATTGGTTGTGAGCAGCCTACAAGGCCTGGTGACGGGCACCCTATTATTTTATTTGATCGGCATCACTATTTTTCGAATAAATGAGAATTTACTATTTTTGCGATTTTCGGTGTATGTTAGCCCACAAATTTATCGAGATTTGATTGACCATCTCCGTTTGGCTCCAAATTTTGGTTGTGCATAGCCTAAGAGGCCCGGTGACGAGCGCCCTATCATTTCGTTTGATCGGCATCACTATTTTTTGCATACATGAGAATTTACGATTTTCGCGATTTTTGATATGTTAGCCCACGAATTTCTCGAGATTTGATCGACCGTCTCCGTTTCGCCCCAAATTTTTGTTGTGTGCAGCCTCCAAGGCCTGGTGACGGGCACCCTATCACTTTATATGATCGGCATAACTATTTTTCGCATAAATGAGAATTTACTATTTTCGCAATTTTCGGTGTATGTTAGCTCACGGATTTCTCGAGATTTGATTGACCGTCTGCGTTTGGTCCCAAATTTTGGCTATACGCAGTCTACAAAGCCTGGTGACGAGTGCCCTATCATCTAGTTTTATCGACATCACTATTTTTCTCATACATGAGAATTTATGATTTTCGCGATTTTCGGTGTATGTTAGCCCACGGATTTCCTGAGATTTGATTGACCGTCTCCGTTTGGCCCCAAATTTTTGCTTTGCACAGCCTACAAGGCCTGGTGACGAGTGCTCTATCATTTCTATTGATCAGCATAACTATTTTTTAAATAAATGAGAATTTACGATTTACACGATTTTCGGTGTATGTTAGCCCAATGATTTCTCGAGATTTGATTGACCGCCTCCGTTTTGGCCCTAAATTTTGGTTGTGCGCAGCTGGTGATGAGCGCCCTATCATTTTGTTAATCGGTATTATTTTTCACATTCATGAGAATTTACGATTTTTGCGATTTTTGGTGTATGTTAGCCCACAGATTTCTGGAGATTTGGTCGACCGTCGCCGTTTGACCCCAAATTTTAGTTGTGCGCAGCCTACAAGGTATGGTGACGGGCCCCCTATCACTTTATTTGATCGGCATTACTATTTTTCTCATAAATGAGAATTTACGATTTTTGCGAGTTTTGGTGCATGTTAACGCACGGATTTCTCGAGATTCGATTGATCGCCTCCATTTGGCCCCAAATTTTGGCTGTGCGTAGCCTACAAGGCCGATGACGAGCGCCCTATCATTTCATTTGATCGGCATCACTTTTTTTCGCATAAATGAGAATTTACGATTTTCGCGATTTTCGGTGTATGTTAGCCCACGAATTTCTGGAGATTTGATCGACCGTCTCCGTTTGGCCCCAAATTTTTTCTGTGCGCAGCCTACAAGGCTTGGAGACGGACGCCCTATCACTTTATTTGATCGGCGTAACTATTTTTCGAATAAATGAGAATTTACAATTTTTGCGATTTTCGGTGTATGTTAGCCCGCGGATTACTCGAGATTTGATTGACCGCCTCCATTTGGCCCCAAATTTTGGCTGTGCGCAGCCTACAAGGCCGGGTGACGAGCTCCCTATCATTTTGTTTGATCAGCATCACTATTTTTCGCATACATGAGAATTTACGATTTTCGCGAATTTCGGTGTATGTCAGCCCACGGATTTCTGGAGATTTGATTCACCGTCTCCATTTGACCCCAAATTTTGGCTGTGCGCAGCCTACAAGGCCTGGTGACGGGCACCCTATCACTTTATTTGATCGGCACAACTATTTTTCTCATAAATGAGAATTTACAATTTTCGCGATTTTCGGTGTATGTTAACCTACGGATTTGTCGAGATTTGATTGATCGTCTCTGTTTGGCCCCAAATTTTGGCTGTGCGCAGCCTACAAGGCCTGCTGACGAGAGCCCTATGATTTCGTTTGATCAGCATTACTATTTTTTGCATAAATGCGAATTTACGATTTTCACGATTTTCGGTGTATGTTAGCCCACGAATTTCTCGAGATTTGATTGACCGCCTCCGTTCGGCCCCAAATTTTGGCTGTGCGCAGCCTGCGGGGCCTGGTGACGGGCGCCCTATCATTTTATTTGATCGGCATCACTATTTTTCTCAGAAATGAGAATTTATGATTTTCGCGATTTTCGGTGTATATTAGTCCACGGATTTCTGGAGATTTGATCGATCGTCTCCGTTTGCCCCCAAATTTTTTCTGTGCGCAGCCTACAAGGCCTGGTGACGGGCGTCCTATCACTTTATTTGATCGGCATAACTATTTTTCTCATAAATGAGAATTTACGATTTTCACGATTTTCGGTGTATGTTAGCCCACGGATTTCTCGAGATTTGATTGACCATCTCTGTTTTGCCCCAAATTGTGGTTGTGCATAGCCTACAAGGCCCAGTGACGAGCGCCCTATCATTTCATTTGATCGACTTCACTATTTTTTGCATACATTAGAATTTACGATTTTCGCGATTTTCGATATGTTAGCCCACGGATTTCTCGAGATTTGATCGACCGTCTCCGTTTCGTCCCAAATTTTTATTGTGCGCAGCCTCCAAGGCCTGGTGACGGGCACCCTATCACTTTATTTGATCGGCATAACTAATTTTCGCATAAATGAGAATTTACTATTTTCGCAATTTTCGGTGTATGTTAGCCCACAGATTTCTCGAGATTTGATTGACCGTCTGCGTTTGGTCCCAAATTTTGGCTGTGCGCAGCCTACAAGGCCTTCTGACGAGAGCCCTATAATTTCGTTTGATCAGCATTACTATTTTTCGCATACATGAGAGTTTACGATTTTCGCGATTTTCGGTGTATGTTAGCCACGGATTTCCTGAGATTTGATTGACCGTCTCCGTTTGGCCCCAAATTTTTGCTTTGCACAGCCTACAAGGCCTGGTGACGAGCGCTCTATCATTTCGATTGATCAGCATAACTATTTTTTGAATAAATAAGAATTTACGATTTACACGATTTTCAGTGTATGTTAGCCCAATGATTTCTCGAGATTTGATTGACCGCCTCCGTTTTGGCCCTAAATTTTGGTTGTGCGCAGCTGGTGATGAGCGCCCTATCATTTTGTTGATCGGCATTATTTTTCACATTCATGAGAATTTACGATTTTCGCGATTTTTGGTGTAAGTTAGCCCACAGATTTCTGGAGATTTGATCGACCGTCTCCGTTTGGCCCAAATTTTAGTTGTGTGCAGCCTACAAGGTATGGTGACAGGCGCCCTATCACTTTATTTGATCGGCATTACTATTTTTCTCATAAATGAGAATTTACGATTTTTGCGAGTTTTGGTGTATGTTAACCCACAGATTTCTCGAGATTCGATTGATCGCCTCCGTTTGGCCCCAAATTTTGGCTGTGCGCAGCCTACAAGGCCTGGTAACGAGCGCCCTATCATTTCGTTTGATCGGCATCACTATTTTTCGCATAAATGAGAATTTACGATTTTTGCGATTTTCGGTGTATGTTAGCCCACGAATTTCTGGAGATTTGATCGACCGTCTCCGTTTGGCCCCAAATTTTGGCTGTGCACAGTCTACAAGGCCTGGTGACGGACGTCCTATCACTTTATTTGATCGGCATAACTATTCTTTTCTCATAAATGAGAATTTACGATTTTCGCAATTTTCGGTGTATGTTAGCCCACAGATTTCTCGAGATTTAATTGACCGTCTCCGTTTGGCCCCAAATTTTTTCTGTGCGCAGCCTACAAGGCTCGGTGACGAGCGCCCTATCATTTCGTTTGATTGGCATCACTATTTTTCACGTAAATAAGAATTGACGATTTTCGCGATTTTCAGTGTATGTTAGCCCACGGATTTCTAAAGATTCGATTGACCGTCTCCATTTGACCCCAAATTTTTTCTATGCGCATCTACAAGGCCTGGTGACAAGCGCCTTATCATTTTGTTTGATCGGCATCACTATTTCTTGAGTAAATGATAATTTACGATTTTTGCAATTTTCGGTGTATATTAGCTCACGGATTTCTCGAGATATGATTGACCATCTCCGTTTGGTCGCAAATTTTTGTTGTGGGCAGCCTACAAGGCCTGGTGACGTGCGCCCTATCACTTTATTTGATCGTCATAACTATTTTTCCAATAAATGAGAATTTATGATTTTTGCAATTTTCGGTGTATGTTAGCCCACGAATTTCTCGAGATTTGATTTACCGCCTCAATTTGGCCCCAAATTTTGGCTGTGCGCAGCCTACAAGGTCGGGTGACGAGCGCCTTATCATTTTGTTTGATCGGCATCACTATTTTTCGCATACATGAGAATTTACAATTTTCGCGATTTTCGGTGTATGTTAGCCCACAGATTTCTGGAGATTTGATCGACCGTCTCCGTTTGACCCCAAATTTTGACTGTGCGCAGCCTACAAGGCCTGGTGACGGGCGCCCTATCACTTTATTTGATCGGCATAACTATTTTTCTCATAAATGAGAATTTACAATTTTCGCGATTTTCGGTGTATGTTAGCCTATGGATTTCTCGAGATTTGATTGACTGTCTCCGTTTGGCCCCAAATTTTGACTGTGCGCAGCCTACAAGCCCCGGTGACGGGCGCCCTATCATTTCGTTTGATCAGCATCACTATTTTTCGCATAAATGCGAATTTACAATTTCTCGATTTTCGTTGTATGTTAGCCCACTGATTTCTCGAGATTTGATTGACCGTCTCCGTTTGGCCCCAAATTTTTTCTGTGTGCATCCTACAAGGCCTGGTGACGGGCGCCCTATCATTTTATTTGATCGGCATCACTATTTATTGAATAAATGAGAATTTACGATTTTCGCGATTTTCAGTGTTTGTTAGCCCACGGATTTCTGGAGATTTGATCGACCGTCTCCGTTTGGCCCCAAATTTTTTCTGCGCGCAGCCTACAAAGCTTGGAGACAGGCGCTCTATCACTTTATTTGATCGGCATAACTATTTTTTGAATAATTGAGAATTTGCGATTTGCACGATTTTCGGTGTATGTTAGCCCACGGATTTCTCGAGATTTAATTGATCGCCTCCCTTTGGCCACAAATTTTGGCTGTGCGCAGCCTATAAGGCCGGGTGACGAGCGCCCTATCATTTTGTTTGATCGGCATCACTATTTTTCGCATACATGAGAATTTACGATTTTTGTGATTTTCGGTGTATGTTAGCTACGGATTTTTGGAGATTTGATTGACCGTCTCTGTTTGACCCCAAATTTTGGCTGTGCGCAACCTACAAGGCCTGGTGGCGGGCGCCCTATCACTTTATTTGATCGGCATAACTATTTTTCTCATAAATGAGAATTTTCAATTTTCGCGATTTTCGGTGTATGTTAGCCTACAGATTTCTCGAGATTTGATTGACCGTCTCCATTTGGCCCCAAATTTTGGATGTGCGCAGCCTACAAGGCCCGGTGACGGGCGCCCTATCATTTCGTTTGATCAGCATCACTATTTTTCGCATAAATGCGAATTTACGATTTTCTCGATTTTTGGTGTATGTTAGCCCACGGATTTCTCAAGATTTGATTGACCGTCTCCGTTTGGCCGCAAATTTTTTCTGTGCGCATCCTTCAAGGCCTGGTGATGGACGCCCTATCATTTTATTTGATCGGCATCACTATTTTTAGCATACATTAGAATTTACGATTTTCGCGATTTTCGGTGTATATTAGCCCACGGATTTCTGAAAATTTGATCGACCGTCTTTGTTTGGCCCCAAATTTTTTCTATGCGCAGCCTGCAAGGCCTGGTGACGGGCGTCCTATCACTTTATTTAATCGGCATAACTATTTTTCTCATAAATGAGAATTTACGATTTTCACGATTTTCGGTGTATGTTAGCCCACGGATTTTTCGAGATTTGATTGACCATCTCCAATTGACCCCAAATTTTGGTTGTGCATAGCCTACAAGGACCGGTGACGAGTGTCCTATCATTTCGTTTGATCGACATCACTATTTTTCGCATACATTAGAATTTATGATTTTCGCGATTTTCGATATGTTAGCCCACAGATTTGTCGAGATTTGATCGACCATCTCCGTTTCGCCCCAAATTTTTGTTGTGCGCAGCCTCCAAGGCCTGGTGATAGGCACCCTATCACTTTATTTGATCGGCATAACTATTTTTCGCACAAATGAGAATTTACTATTTTCGCAATTTTCGGTGAATGTTAGCCCACGAATTTCTCGAGATTTGATTGACCGTCTCCGTTTGGCCCCAAATTTTGGCTATGCGCAGTCCACAAAGCCTGGTGACGGGTGCCCTATCATTTAGTTTTATCGACATCACTATTTTTCGCATACATGAGAATTTACGATTTTCGCAATTTTCGGTGTATGTTAGCCCACAGATTTCTCGAGATTTGATTGACCGTCTCCGTTTGGCCCCAAATTTTTGCTTTGCACAGCTTACAAGGCCTGGTGATAAGCGCTCTATCATTTCGATTGATCAGCATCACTATTTTTCGAATAAATGAGAATTTACGATTTTCACGATTTTCAGTGTATGTTAGCCCACTGATTTCTGGAGATTTGATTGACCGCCTCCGTTTTGGCCCTAAATTTTGGTTGTGCATAGTTGGTGACGAGCGCCCTATCATTTCGTTGATCGACTTTATTTTTCACATACATGAGAATTTACGATTTTCGCGATTTTTGGTGTATGTTAGCCTACAGATTTCTGGAGATTTGATCGACCGTCTCCGTTTGGCCCCAAATTTTGGTTGTGCGCAGCTTACAAGGTCTGGTGACGGGTGCCCTATCACTTTATTTGATCGGCATTACTATTTTCCTCATAAATGAGAATTTACGATTTTTGCGAGTTTTGGTGTATGTTAGCCCACAGATTTATCGAGATTTGATTGACCGCCTAGGTTTGGCCCCAAATTTTGGTTGTGCTCAGCCTACACGGCCTGGTAACGAGCGCGCTATCATTTCGTTTGATCGGCATCACTATTTTTCCCATAAATGAGAATTTATGATTTTCGCGATTTTCGGTGTATGTTAGCCCATGGATTTTTGGAGATTTGATCGACCGTCTCCGTTTTGCCCCAAATTTTGGCTTTGCCCAGCCTACAAGGCCTGGTGATGGGCGCCCTATCACTTTATTTGATCGGCATAACTATTTTTTTCTCATAAATGAGAATTTACGATTTTCGCAATTTTCGGTGTATGTTAGCCCACAGATTTCTCGAGATTTGATTGGCCGTCTCCGTTTGACCCCAAATTTTTTCTATGCGCATCCTACAAGGCCTGGTGACAAGCGCCTTATCATTTCATTTGATCGGCATCACTATTTTTTGAATAAATGAGAATTTACGATTTTCGCAATTTTCGGTGTATGTTAGCCCACGGATTTTTCGAGATATGATTTACCATCTCCGTTTGGTCCCAAATTTTTGTTGTGGGCAGCCTACAAGGCCTGGTGACGTGCGCCCTATCACTTTATTTGATCGGTACAACAATTTTTCCAATAAATGAGAATTTACGATTTTTGCGATTTTCGTTGTATGTTAGCCCACGGATTTCTCGAAATTTAATTGACCGCCTCCGTTTGGCCCCAAATTTTGGCTGTGCAAAGCCTACAAGGTCAGGTGATGAGCGCCCTATCATTTTGTTTGATCGGCATCACTATTTTTCGCATACATGAAATTTATAATTTTCGCGATTTTCGGTGTGTGTTAGCCCATAGATTTCTGGAGATTTGATCGACCGTCTCCGTTTGACTCCAAATTTTGACTGTGCGCAGCCTACAAGGCCTGGTGACGGGCGCCCCATCACTTTATTTGATCGGCATAACTATTTTTCTCATAAATGAGAATTTACAATTTCACGATTTTCGGTGTATGTTAGCCTACAGATTTCTCGAGATTTGATTGACCGTCTCCATTTGGCCCCAAATTTTGGCTGTGCGTAGCCTACAAGGCCCGGTGACGGGCGCCCTATCATTTCGTTTGATCAGCATCACTATTTTTTGCATAAATGTGAATTTACGATTTGTCAATTTTCGGTGTGTGTTAGCCCAGATTTTTCGAGAATTGATTGGCCGTCTCCGTTTGGCCCAAAAAAATTTCTGTGCGCATAACAAGGCCTGGTGACGGGCGCCCTATCATTTTATTTGATCGGCATCACTATTTTTTGAATAAATGAGAATTTACGTTTTTCGCAATTTTTGGTGTATGTTAGACCACAGATTTCTGGGGATTTGATCGACCGTCTCCGTTTGGCCCCAAATTTTTTCTGTGCGCAGCCTACAAGGCTTAGAGACGGGCGCCCTATCACTTTATTTGATCGGCATAACTATTTTTCGAATAAATGAGAATTTGCGATTTTTTCGATTTTCAGTGTATGTGTTAGCCCACGGATTTCTCGATATTTGATTGACCACCTCCATTTGGCCCCAAATTTTGGCTGTGCGCAGCCTACAAGGCCGGGTGACGAGCGCCTTATCATTTTGTTTGATCAACATCACTATTTTTCGCATACATGAGAATTTACGATTTTCGCGATTTTCGGTGTATATTAGCCCACGGATTTCTGGAGATTTTATTGACCGTCTCCGTTTGACCCCAAATTTTGGCTGTGCGCAGCCTACAAGGCCTGCTGACGGCGCCCTATCACTTTATTTGATCGTCATAACTATTTTTCTCATAAATGTGAATTTCCAATTTTCGAGATTTTCGGTGTATGTTAGCCTACAGATTTCTAGAGATTTGATTGACCGTCTCCGTTTGGCCCCAAATTTTGGCTGTGCGCAGCGTACAAGGCCTGGTGACGAGATCCCTATCATTTCGTTTGATCATCATCATTATTTTTCGCATAAATATGAATTTGCAATTTTCGCGATTTTCGGTGTATGTTAGCACACGGATTTCTCGAGATTCGATTGACCGCCTCCGTTCGGCCCCAAATATTGGTTGTGAGCAGCCTACAAGGCCTGGTGATGGGCGCCCTATCACTTTATTTGATCGGCATAACTATTTTTAGCATAAATATGAATTTATGATTTTCGCGATTTTCGGTGTATGTTAGCCCACAGATTTCTCAAGATTTGACTCACCGCCTCCGTTTGCCCCAAATTTTGGCTGTGTGCAGCCTACAAGGCCCGGTGACGAGCGCCCTATCATTTTGCTTGATCAACATCACTATTTTTCGCATAAATGAGAATTTATGATTTTTGCGATTTTCGGTGTATGTTAGCCCACGAATTTCTGGAGATTTGATCGACCGTCTCCGTTTGGCCCCAAATTTTGGCTGTGCGCAGCCTACAAGGCCTGGTGATGGGTGCCCTATAACTTTATTTGATCGGCATAACTATTTTTCTTGTAAATGAGAATTTACGATTTTCACAATTTTCGGTGTATGTTAGCCCACGGATTTCTCGAGATTTGATTGACCGTCTCCGTTTGGCCCCAAATTTTGGCAGTGCGCAGCCTACAAGGCCTGGTAACGAGCGCGCTATCATTTCAATTGATCAACATCACGATTTTTTGCAGGAATGAGAATTTTCGATTTTCAGGATAATCGGTGTATGTTAGCCCACAAATTTCTTGAGAGTTGATTGACCGTCTCTGTTTGGCCCCAAATTTTGGCTGCGCATAGCCTACAAGGCCTGGTGATGAGCGCCCTATCATTTCATTTGATCGGCATTACTATTTTTCACATAAATGAGAACTTACGATTTTCACCATTTGCGGTGTATGTTAGCCCACAGATTTCTCGAGATTTGATTGATAGTCTCCGTTCGGCCCAAAATTTTAGCATTGTGCAGCTTTCAAGGCCTGGTGATGAGCGCCCTATCATTTTATTTGATCGTCATAACCATTTTTTGCATAAATGAGAATTCATGATTTTCACGATTTTTGGTGTCTGTTAGCCCACGGATTTCTCGAGATTTGGTTGACCGTCTCCATTTGACCCAAAATTTTGGCTGCGTATAGCGTACAAGGCCTGGTGACGAGCGCCTTATCATTTCATTTTATCGGCATCACTAATTTTCGCATAAATGAGAATTTTTGATTTTTGCTATTTTCGGTGTATGTTAGCCCACGGATTTCTCCAGATTTGATTGACCGTCTCCGTTTGACCCCAAATTTAGGCAGTGCGCAGCCTACAAGGCCTAGTAACGAGTTACCTATCATTTCAATTGATAGTCATAACCATTTTTCGCATAAATGAGAATTTATGATTTTCGCGATTTTTGGTGTGTTAGCTCACAGATTTCTCGACATTTGATGGACCGTCTCCGTTTGGCTCCAAATTTTGGCTACGCATAGCCTACAAGGCCTGGTGACGAGCGTCATATCATTCATTTGATCGGCATCACTATTTTTTGCATAAATTAGAATTTTCGATTCTTGCGATTTTCGGTGTGTGGTAGCCCACAGTTTTATCGAAATTTGATTGAACGTATCCGTTCGGCCCCAAATTTTGGTTGTGCGCAACTTACAAGGACTGGTGACGAGTTCCCTATCATTTCATTCGATCAGCATCAGTATTTTTGGCATAAATAAGAATTTACGATTTTCGCGATTTTCGGTGTGTGTTAGCCCGCGGATTTCTCTAGACTTGACTGACCGTCTTCGTTCGGCCCCAAATTTTGGTTGTGCGCAGCCTACCAACCCTGATAACAAGCGCCCTATCATTTCATTTGATCTGCATCACTGTTTTTCGCATAAATGAGAATTTATGATTTTTGCGATTTTCGGTGTATGTTAGCTCACAGATTTCTCGAGATTTGATTGACCGTCTTCGTTTGGCCCCAAATTTTGGTTGTGCGCAACCTAAAAGGCCTGGTAATGAGCGCCCTATCATTTCAATTGATCGGCATTACTATTTTTTGCATAAATGAGAATTTACGATTGTCGCGATTTTCGATATATGTTAGCCCACGAATTTCTCAAGATTTGATTGACCGTCTCCGTTTGGCCCAAAATTTTTGCTACGCATAGCCTACAAGTCCTTGTGACGAGCGCCCTATCATTTCATTTGATCGGCATAACTATTTTTCGCATAAATGAGAATTTATGATTTTCACGATTTTCGGTGTATGTTAGCCCACAGATTTCTCAAGATTTGATTGATAGTCTCCGTTCAGCCCCAAATTTTGGGCAGCGCATAGCCGACAAGGCCTGGTGACGAGCGCCCTATCATTTCATTTGATCGGCATCACTATTTTTGATATAAATGAGAATTTAGGATTTTCAAGATTTTCGGTGTATGTTAGCCCACAAATTTCTCGAGATTTGATTGACCGTCTCCATTCCGCCCCAAATTTTGGCTGTGCGGAGCCTACAAGGCCTGGTGATGAGCGCCCTATCATTTCATTTGATCAGCATTACTATTTTTCGCATAAATAAGAATTTAAAAATTTCGCGATTTTCTGTGTGTTAGCCCACAGATTTCTCGAGATTGACTGACCGTCTCCGTTCGGCCCCAAATTTTGGCTGTGCGCACTCTACCAACCTTGATGATGAGCGCCCTATCATTTCATTTGATCAGCATCACTATTTTTCGCATAAATGAGAATTTACGATTTTCTCCATTTTCCGTGTATGTTAGCCCACAGATTTCTCGAGATTTGATTAATAGTCTCCGTTCGCCCCAAAATTTTGGTTGTGTGCAACCTACAAGGCTCGGTAACGAGCGCCCTATCATTTCAATTGATCGGCATCACTATTTTTTGCATAAATGAGAATTTATGATTTTCGCAATTTTCGGTGTATGTTAGCCCACAGATTTCTCGAGATTTGATTGACCGTTTTCGTTTGGCCTCAAATTTTAGTTGCGCATAGCCAACAAGGCCTGGTGACGAGCGCCCTATCATTTCAATTTATCAGCATCACTATTTTTTGCATAAATGAGAATTTACGATTTTCGCAATTTTCGGTGTATGTTAACCCACAGATTTCTCAAGATTTGATTGACCGTTTCCGTTTGGTCCTAAATTTTTATTGCGCATAGCCTACAAGGCCTGGTGACGAGCGTCCTATCATTTTATTTGATCGACATCACTATTTTTCACGTAAATCATAATTTATGATTTTTCGCGATTTTTGGTGTGTGTTAACCCACGTATTTCTCGAGATTTGACTGACCGTGTCCGTTCGGCCCCAAATTTTGGCTGTGCGTAGCCTACTAACCTTGATGACGAGCATCCTATCATTTCATTTGATCAACATCACAGTTTTTCGCATAAATGAGAATTTATGAATTTTCGCGATCTTCAGTGTATATTAGCCCACGAATTTCTCAAAATTTGATTGACCATCTCCGTTTGGCCCTAAATTTTGGTTGTGCGCTACAAGGCCTGATAACGAGCGTCCTATCATTCCAATTGATCGGCATAATAATTTTTCGCATAAATGAGAATTTACGATTTTCGCAATTTTCGGTGTGTGTTAGCCCATGGATTTCTCAAAATTTGATTAACCGTCTCCGTTTGACCAAAAATTTTAGCTGCACATAGCCTACAAGGCTTGGTGACGAGCGCCTTATCATTTCATTTGATCGGCATCACTATTTATCGCATAAATGATAAGTTTTTTACGGTTTTCGCGATTTTTGGTGTATGTTAGCCTACGGATTTCTCGAGATTTGATTGACTGTCTCCGTTTAGCTCCAAATTTTGGTTGTGCGCAGCCTACAAGGCCTGGTAACGATTGCCCTATCATTTCAATTGATCGGCATCACTATTTTTCGCATAAATGAGAATTTATGATTTTCGCGATTTTCGGTGTGTGTTAACCCAGGGATTTCTCGAGATTTAGTTGACCGTCTCCATATGACCCAAAATTTTGGCTGCGCATAGCCTACAAGGCCTGGTAACGAGTGCCCTATCATTTCATTTGATCGGCATCACTATTTTCCGCATAAATGAGAATTTACGATTTTTGCGATTTTCGGTGTGTGTTAGCCAGGGATTTCTTGAGATTTGATTGACCGTCTCCGTTCGAACCCAAATTTTAGCTGTGCATAGCCTAAAAGGCCTGATAACGAGCGCCCTATCATTTCAATCGTTCGGCATCACTATTTTTCGCATAAATGAGAATTTACGATTTTCGCGATTTTCTGTGTATGTTAGCCCACGGATTTCTCGAGATTTGATTTACCATCTCCGTTTGGCCCCAAATTTTGGTTTGTGCGCAGCCTACAAGGCCTGGTGACGATCGACCTAACATTTCATTTGATCGGCATAACTATTTTTCGCAAAAATGAGAATTTACAATTTTCGCCATTTTCGGTGTATATATTAGCCCATAGATTTCTCGAGATTTGATTGATAATCTCCGTTCGGCCCAAAATTTTGGTTGTGTGCAGCCTACAAGGCCTGGTTACGAGCTCCCTACCACTTTATTTGATCGTCATAACCATTTTTCACATAAATAAGAATTTACGATTTTCACAATTTTCGGTGTATGTTAGCCCACGGATGTCTCGAGATTTGGTTGACCGTCTCCGTTTGATCCAAAATTTTAGCTCCGCGCAGCCTACAAGGCCTGGTGACGAGCTCCCTATCATTTCATTTGATCGGCATAACCATTTTTCGCATAAATGAGAATTTACGATTTTCGCCATTTTTGGTGTATGTTAGCCCACATATTTCTCGAGATTTGATTGATAGTCTCCGTTTGGCCCCAAATTTTGATTGTGCGCAGCCTAAAAGGTCTGGTAACAAGCACCCTATCATTTCAGTTGATCGGCATCACTATTTTTTGCATAAATGAGAATTTATAATTTTCGCGATTTTCGGTGTATGCTAACCCACATATTTCTCGAGATTTGATTGACCGTCTCTGTTTGGCCCCAAATTTTGGCTGCGCATATCCTACAAGGCCTGGTGACGAGTGCCCTATCATGTCATTTGATCGACATCACTATTTTTCGAATAAATGAGAATTTACAATTTTTGGTGTATGTTAGCCCAAGGATTTCTCGAGATTTGATTGACCGTATCCTTTCCACCCCAAATTTTGGCTGTGTGCATCCTACAAGGCCTGGTGACAAGCGATCTATCATTTCATTTTATCAGCATCACTATTTTTTGCATAAATGAGAATTTACAATTTTCGCCATTTTCGGTGTATGTTAGCGCATAGATTTCTCGAGATTTTATTGATAGTCTCTGTTCGGCCCAAATTTTTTGCTGTGTGTAGCCTACAAGGCCTGGTGAAGAGCGCCCTATCATTCATTTGATCGTCATAACCACTTTTCGCATAAATGAGAATTTATGATTTTCGCGATTTTCTGTGTGTGTTAGCCCACGGATTTCTCGAGATTTGGTTGATTGTCTCCGTTTGACCCAAAATTTTAGCTGATCGCAGCCTTCAAGGCCTGGTGACAAGCTCCCTATCATTTCATTTGATCGGCATAACCATTTTTTGCATAAATGAGAATTTACGATTTTCACGATTTTCGGTATGTGTTAGCCCTTTAATAACAAAATAAGAACTGCCGAGATGTAACTCTTTAGATGAAATCTTACATAATGTTGTTAAAACTATAATATAATTGCCGTAAAAAGAGTTAATTAGTGACACATTATCTTAATGATCATAACTTTTGGCTGAATTATCCGTTTTACATGATTTTTATTTCATTTTGTGTATTTTTTCGAGATCTATCTGGACAAACTGCCGCAAAGCGGTTTGGCGGAGTCAATTTTCTCAAAATATGACTCTATCGCAGTCATTTGATATTTTTTCCAATTTGGGTAACAGTTTTAATTTAAAAACTGGTCCTAACGACCCACCACAACCGACATCACCATGGCAAGCGACCATGGTAGGCCAGTACTACAACCACCAATTTCTAGCATTGTCTTTATAGCCTAAGGATAAGCATAGGTGTTTCCTTTTAACTTTTCACTCGTGCAGGCATTGATCGAGGGGCGTTGGGTCTCGGAATAGGTCAGCATGTGTCATCCGATGTCGGTCTGTCTGCCGACACTGGCATAGTGCGCCTATGTTGCTAACATTCAAACTTTTCGGTGTATGTTACCCCATGTATATCTCGAGATTTGATTGACCGTCTCCGTTTGGCCCTAAATTTTGGCTGTGCGCAGCTACAAGGCCTAGTATCGAGCGCCCTATCATTTCAATTGATCGGCATCACTATTTTTCGCATAAATGAGAATTTATGATTGTCGCGATTTTCGGTGTATGTTAGACCATGGATTTCTCAAGATTTGATTGACCGTATCCGTTAGGCCTCAAATTTTGGCAGTGCGCAGCCTACAAGGCCTGGTAACAAGCGTCTAATCATTTTAATTGATCGATATCACTATTTTTCGCATAAATGAGAATTTACGATTTTCGCAATTTTCGGTGTGTGTTAGCCCACAGATTTCTCGAGATTGACTGATCGTCTCCGTTCAGCCCCAAATTTTGGCTGTACGTAGCCTACCAACCTTTATGACGAGCGCCCTATTATTTCATTTGATTGGCATCACTATTTTTCCCATAAATGAGAATTTACGATTTTCGCGATTTTTGGGGTGTATTAGCACACAGATTTCTCGAGATTGACTGACCGTCTCCGTTCGGCCTCAAATTTTTGCTGTGCGTAGCCTACCAACCTTGATGACGAGCACCCTATCATTTAATTTATTCAGCATCATAATTTTTTGCATAAATGAGAATTTTCGATTTTCACAATTTTCGGTGTATGTTAGCCCACAGATTTCTCGAGATTTGATTGACCATCTCCGTTTGGCCCAAAATTTTGGCAGTGTGCAGGCTACAAGGCCTGATAACGAGCGCCCTATCATTTTAATTGATCGGCATCACTATTTTTCACATAAATGAGAATTTACAATTGTCGCGATTTTCGGTGTATTAACCCACGGATTTCTCGAGATTTGATTGACCGTCTCCGTTTGGCCCCAAATTTTGGCTGTGTGCAGGTTACAAGGCCTGGTGATGAGTGCCCTATCATTTCATTTGATCGGCATCTCTATTTATTGCATAAATAAGAATTTACGATTTTCACAATTTTCGGTGTGTGTTAGCCCACGGATTTCTCGAGATTGACTGACCGTCTCCGTTCGGCCCCAAATTTTGGCTATGCGCAGCCTACCAACCTTGATGACGAGCGTCCTATCATTTAATTTATTCAGCATCACTATTTTTCGCATAAATGAGAATTTATGATTTTTGCCATTTTCGGTGTATGTTACCCCATGTATTTCTAGAGATTTGATTGACTGTCTTCGTTTGGCCCCAAATTTTGGTAGTGCGCAGCTATAAGGCCTGGTATCGAGTGCCCTATCATTTCAATTGATCGACATCACTATTTTTCGCATAAATGAGAATTTACGATTGTCGCGATTTTCGGTGTATGTTAGCCCACGGATTTCTCGAGATTTGATTGACCGTCTCCGTTCGGCCCAAATTTTGGTTGTGCGCAGGCTACAAGGCCTGGTGACGAGTGCCCTATCATTTCATTTGATCGGCATCTCTATTTATTGCATAAATAAGAATTTACGATTTTGGCGATTTTCAGTGTGTTAACCCACGGATTTCTCGAGATTGACTGACCGTCTCCGTTCGGCTCCAAATTTTGGCTATGCGCAGCCTACCAACCTTGATGACGAGCGCCTTATCATTTCATTTGATCAGCATCACTATTTTTCGCATAAATGAGAATTTTTAATTTTCGCCATTTTCGGTGTATGTTAGCACACAGATTTCTCGAGATTTTATAGACCGTCTCCGTTTGGCCCCAAATTTTGACTGCGCATAGCTTACAAGGCCTGGTAACGAGCGCGCTATCATTTCATTTGATTGACATCACTATTTATTGCATAAATAAGAATTCACGATTTTCATGATTTTCGGTGTATGTTAGCCCACAGATTTCTCGAGATTGACTCACCGTCTCCGTTCGGCCCAAAATTTTAGCTATGCGCAGCCTACCAACCTTGATGACGAGCACCCTATCATTTCATTTGATCAACATCACTATTTTTCGCATAAATGAGAATTTACATTTTTTGCCATTTTCGGTGTATGATAACCCACGGATTTCTCGAGATTTGATTGACCATCTCCGTTTGGCCCCAAATTTTGGCAGTGCGCACCCTACAAGTTTTGGTAATGAGCGCGCTATCATTTCAATTGATCATCATCACTATATTTCGCATAAATGAGAATTTACAATTTATGCGATTTTCGGTAGGGGTGGGCATTCGGTTTTTCGGTTCGGTTTTTTTAAATTTCGGTTCGGTTTTTTTGGTTTTCGGTTTTTCATGTAGTGTACCAAACACCGAACCAAACTAATTCGGTTCGGTTTGGTTTTTTTCAAATTCGGTTCGGTTTTTTTGATTTTTCTAATTCGGTTTTTTCGGTTATGGGCCTAATTAATGGGCTATTGTTTAACTTACAAAATGAGCTACTTTTTAAATTAAAAATGAGTTATTTTATCTTTTTAAATTCAAAATAAATTATTTTAAGTTTGAATTCTAAAGTTTAATTCAACTAAGCTTAATTTTAATTTTTTAAATAAAGAAAATAGTGGGATCAATTGATTTACATTTAGTAGTACATACATAACATTGAATTCTTTATAATAAATTTTCTCATATGCTTAATATCCTTATAACAAAACCAATAAAAAGTTAAGGGTCTTTTAAGATTTTAATAATCTATGGTCCCTAATTTCTTGTTAAATAGATATTTTATATTTCTTTTTTCTTTCAAAGCATATTAATAATAGTAAGAATTTTCTTAACATGCTAAAACTATTATAAAACTTGTTATTTGTAAAAAAAACTTAAGC
Organism: Datura wrightii; assembly: GCA_035772735.1. Lineage (NCBI taxonomy): Eukaryota > Viridiplantae > Streptophyta > Magnoliopsida > Solanales > Solanaceae > Datura > Datura wrightii. Next base: position 197,765,581 of record JASDFA010000018.1, on the reverse strand, counting down.
AATTGTACCAATTATATAAATAATTCTCTAAATGTAAATGTGCTTTGAGATTTGGGTTGGGTGTAGTATTTTTATTTTTTTGAAATTAAGTTATAATTTTTTTTTAAAAAAAAATATGTAAAATTTCGGTTAAACCGAAAAACCGAAATATGAAAACCGAAAACCGAACCGAAAAACCGAAATTTAAAAAAAAAACCGAAACCGAAAAACCGAATTAATTCGGTTCGGTTCGGTTTTTCGACTTTTGTTTTTTTTGCCCACCCCTAATTTTCGGTGTTTATTAACCCACAGATTTATCGAGATTTGATTGACCGTCTCCGTTTGACCCCAAATTTTTGTAGTGCGTAGCCTACAAGGCCTGGTAACGAGCGCGCTATCATTTCAATTGATCGGCATCAATATTTTTCTCATAAATGAGAATTTACGATTTTCGCGATTTTCGATGAATGTTAGCCCACAGATTTTTCGAGATTTGATTGACCGTCTCTGTTTGGCTCAAATTTGGGCTGCGCATAGCCTACAAGACTTGGTGACGAGCGCCCTATCATTTTATTTGATCGGTATCACTATTTTCGCATAAATGAGAATTTACGATTTGCGCGATTTTCGGTGTATGTTAGCCCATGGATATCTCGAGATTTGATTGATCATATCCGTTCGGCCCAAAATTTTGATTGTGCGTAGCCTACAGGGCTTGGTGACGAGCGTCCTATCATTTTATTTGATCGGCATCAATATTTTTCGCATATATAAGAATTTACGATTTTCGCAATTTTCGATTTATGTTAGTCCAAGGATTTCTCAAGATTTGACTGACCGTCTCCGTTCGGCCCCAAATTTTGGATGTGCATAGCCTACCAACCTTGATGACGAGCGCCCTATCATTTCATTTGATTAGCATCACTGTTTTTCGCATATATGAGAATTTACGATTTTCGCGATTTTCGGTGTATGTTAGCCCACGAATTTCTCGAGATTTGATTGACCGTCTCCGTTTGGCCCCAAATTTTGGTTGTGAGCAGCCTACAAGGCCTGGTAACGAGCGCCCTATCATTTTAATTGATCGGCATCACTATTTTTTGCATAAATGAGAATTTATGATTTCGCTATTTTCGGTGTATGTTAGCCCACGGATTTCTCGAGATTTGATTGAACGTCTCCGTTTGGACCCAAATTTTGGTTGTGCGCAGCCTACAAGGCCTGGTGACGAGCGACCTTCATTTCATTTGATCGGCATCACTATTTTTCGCATAAATGAGAATTGACGATTTTCGCCATTTTCGGTGTATGTTAGCCCACAGATTTCTCGAGATTTGATTGATAGTCTCCCTTCGGCCCAAAATTCTGGCTATGCGCAGCCTACAAGGCCTGGTGACGAGCGCCCTATCACTTCATTTGATCGTCATAACCATTTTTCGCATAAATGAGAATTTATAATTTTTGCGATTTTCGATGTGTGTTAGCCCACAGATTTCTCGAGATTTGGTTGACCATCTTCGTTTGACCCAAAATTTTAGCTGCGCGCAGCCGACAAGGCCTGGTGACGAGCTCCCTATCATTTCATTTGATCGGCATAACCATTTTTCGCATAAATGAGAATTTACGATTTTCACGATTTTTGTTGTGTGTTAGCCCTTTAATAACAAAATAAGTACTGCCTAGATGCAACTCTTTTGATGATATCTTACATAATGTTGTTAAAACTGTAATATAATTGCCGGAAAAAGAGTACATTAGTGGCACATTATCTTAGTGATCATAACTTTGGGTTGGATTATCCGTTTTACATGATTTTTTTTATTTTGTGTATTTTTTCGAGATCTATTTGGATAAACTGCCGCAAGGCATTTTGGCGCAGCCAATTTTCTCAAAATATGCCTCTATCACAGTCATTTGATATTTTTTCCAATTTGGTTAACAGTTTTAATTTAAAAACTGGTCCTAACGACCCACCACAACCGACACCACCATGGCAAGCGACCATGGTATGCCAGCACTACAACCATCAATTTCTAGCATTGTCTTTATAGCATAAGGATAAACATAGGTGTTTCCTTTTAAATTTTTGCTTGCGTAGGCATGGCGTTGGGTCTCGGCATAGGTTTGCATGTGTCATCCGATGTCGACCGGTCTGCCTACACTGGCATAGTGCGCCTATGTTGCTAACATTCAAACTTTTCGGTGTGCGTTAGCCCTCGGATTTCTCGAGATTTGATTGACCGTCTCCGTTTGACCCCAAATTTTGGTTGAGCACTGTCACACCCCGCCTTGGGGGGTATGACTGGCACCTGGTGCTCTACTAGGACCTGAACTGCTAGACTGCTGAGCCTGGGCACATCTGGTGCCTGGCTGGCTCTAACTCACATTTCTGGAAACAAAGGGCTATATAACGGCTGTAAACACAGCCCCCGGCCCATTGGCCTATAGCCTCCTGTACCTGTAATAATAGCTAACCAGAAACATGCAACTATAGGGAAACCTATGCGGGCCGACAAGGCCACCATGCTGTCTAGTTATCTGTAACTCAACAATGAAATACTGAGAAGCTACGTGACCGGCAAGGTCACCACTACTGTCAAACTATGGCCCCACACGGCCAATATAAACGAGATAAAAGTACTACCAGCTAAACAACTGCATGGCCTCACACGACCGGCTCAACTGACCACAGGGAAATATATACAGACTGCAAGCCTCTAGGAATAACAATAGAAATGATCGGGACAGGGCCCCGACCTACCCGTACTGTACAACAAAAGAAAATGAAATACACCTCTGGAATTCAGTCTCCGGATGACAGGAGCTGAATACTTGATCGCTGACAGGAATCACGTGGTATCGCCTGCTCGTCTATGAGTACCTGCAGGCAAGTAATGCAGCGCCCCACCGGGCGTCAGTACCGCTGGTACTGAGTATGTAAAGCAGTAACTGAAAGACATATCTGAAAATAACAATACAACTGATGAAACTGAAGTAGAAAGGAATGGATTAACTGTTTGATAATGTAAATCATACCTTCTCTTAATCATACTGGAAGGAGTAGGAGTCATACCTGAGGATTTATCGTTCTACTGTCGATCTACTCGTATCTACTATAACACGGCACAACATATCATAACATAACATAGCACACACAAACCTTACCTGGCCCCCATAAGCCGGGGGGTACAACCAGCACAAAATCTATACCCCTACCCCGGTCATCCCATCTCCAATAATAGCTATAAGCATCCCGCCGGTCCCCTGGGTATGCACTTGGCTCGCTGAGCCCCTGACTATAACTGCATCTGAGTTCGGAGGACTCCTGAATCAACACCCGGGCGTATCCGCTCGACAGGGGTGTGTAAGGCCCGATCAAGGCACAATATGGGGAAAAATGGCATCCCATCTTCGTCCCCTGTGGGACGGCATGCCACTCCGTAGAGCGACGTATCCTCGTCCTCTGGCGGATGAGTCGATACAGCTATCAACCCTGGGGCGGTCATGGATGCTAGGTAGTCCAACCCTAAACAATACAACGGTCTCAACTAGTAATACTATCTGCATGTCCCACATACTGAAGCTAATAGTAGTAAAGTATTTGTATATACTATATGCTGAGCTAGTGATAGTAATATGTACGTACTTAATACATGCTGAGGCTGATAATAGTATATATGTATAATTATAATCTTCTGCCAGACTGTACTGAGTCTAATGCTGAACAAGATATAGTCTTTCTGCTGAAAACTATGTTGTATACTGAGTTTCTATAGTAACATGATTTACTATTCCTAACATGCTTTCTAACTTCATTTTAACCTACCATTCTACTTCTGAAATGTCTTACAGATATTACATTACTTTACTGGGTTTCAACTGAATACGATGGTATCCTAACATTCTGTACTACACCACATAATGAACATGCTGTGCAGTTCCTAACACTTATATTAGAATCTATCTCAGGCTGGCGAGTCTCGTGCTAATCATAACATGATGCTTCTAATATCGTACCAACATTCGTAATTAACAGAACACATGATTCCTGAATATTTCACTGGCCTTTATATTACTTTACTATACCGAGATTTACTAACTTGCCGAGGAAACTAGCTTTACATACCTTATCCTCGAACTATCCGTCTGTCGGACGAGGCTCGGCCGATACTTCAACTATTTTCTCCCAACTGCATTCATAAATACGTCAATTAATACTAAATACAGCTTTATTTTAAAGAGCAACGTCACTTTCGATATAGTTTATAGCCTAAACTTAGGCTTATCGAAAGACGGTCGAAAACTCGCTATTTTTCAGAGGTCAAGAAGGGAGAAATATTCACTTCACAGCTAGGAACACATAGACACTAGTTTAGAGAAATTCCACTTACCTTAGCTCGGTAGCTCGACGATTCGTCGGCCGTATTTCACGAAACTAAATCCGTAGGAATGCTCTCTGCTGCTAAATACCTCGGTATCTGAGGTTAATTTGAGTTTGGACAACGTTTAGCAGCGTAATCGGACAAAAATTATCTTACCTCCTTCGTTCTTATCCCTTCTCTGCTGATCCCTCTCTGTTTCACTGGAAATTATAAGTGTTTAATGATTTAAAACCGAAGTGGGGCTTTATATACTTGGGCCTGGACAAGGCCAACGTGTCACGGAGCTAACGCGGAGGCTTCAGCTCCGTGACAGGCTGCCATCGCAGAGGGGTTCTGCCTCGGCTCCTTCCGCGATGGTTCGACAGGTCCCTCGTCCGATCTTTTCCCGGGCCTTTCTCTAGCACGTATGGCCTTCAAATATGCTTAACCAACGTGCGAATAGATCATTTAGGTGTCGGAAATTCTACGGGGTATAACAAGCACAGCCTACAAGGCCTGATAACGAGTTCCCTATAATTTCAATTGATCGGCATCACTATTTTCCACATAAATGAGATTTTACGATTTTCGCGATTTTCAGTGTATGTTAGCCCACTGATTTCTCGAGATTTGATTGAACGTTTCCATTTGGCCCCAAATTTTGGCTGCGCATAGCCTACAAGGCCTGGTGACGAGCGTCCTATCATTTTATTTAATCGGCATCACTATTTTTTGCATAAATGAGAATTTACGATTTTCACGATTTTCAGTATATGTTAGCCCACGGATTTCTCGAGATTTGATTGAACGTCTCCGTTTGGCCCCAAATTTTGGTTGCGCATAGCCTACAAGGCCTGGTGACGAGCGTCCTATCATTTTATTTGATCGGCATCACTATTTTTCGCATAAATGAGAATTTATGATTTTCGCGATTTTTGGTGTATGTTAGCCCACAGATTTCTCGAGATTTAATTGACCGTTTTAGTTCGGCCCCAAATTTTGGCTGCGCAAGACGACAAGGCCTGGTGACGAGCGCCCTATCATTTTATTTGATCGGCATCACTATTTTTCGCATAAATAAGAATTTACAATTTTCGCGATTTTCGGTGTATGTTAGCCCACGGATTTCTCGAGATTTTATTGACCATCTCCGTTGGGCCCCAAATTTTGGTTGTGCGTAGCCTATAAGGCCTGGTGATGAGCGCCCTATCATTTCATTTGATCGCCATCACGAATTTTCACATAAATAAGAATATATGATTTTCGAGATTTTCGGTTGTGTTAGACCACGGATTTCTCGAGATTGATTGACTGTCGTCGTTCGGCCCCAAATTTTGGTTGTGCGCAGCCTACCAACCTTGATGACGAGCGCCCTATCATTTCATTTGATCGGCATCACTATTTTTCGTATAAATGATAATTTACGATTTTCGCCATTTTCGGTGTATGTTAGCCCACAGATTTTTCGAGATTTGATTGATAGTCTCCGTTCGGCCAATAATTTTGGCTATGTGCAGGATACAAGGACTGGTCATGAGCGCCTTATTCTTTCATTTGATCGTCATAACCATTTTTCGCATAAATTAGATTTTATGATTTTAGCAGTTTTCGGTGTATGTTAGCCCACGGATTTCTTGAGATTTGATTGACCGTCTCCGTTTGGCCCCAAATTTTGATTGTGCGCAGCCTACAGCCTAGTAACGAGTGCCCTATCATTTCAATTGATCGGCATCACTATATTTCGCATAAATTAAAATTTATAATTTTTGCCATTTTCAATGTATGTTAGCCCACGAATTTCTCGAGATTTGATTAACCATCTCCGTTTGGCCCCAAATTTTGGCAGTGCGCAACCTACAAGGCCTGGTGACGAGCATGCTATCATTTCATTTGATCGGTATCACTATTTTTCACATAAATGAGAATTTAAAATTTTCGCGATTTTCGGTGTATGTTTGCCCACGAATTTCTCGAGATTTGATTGACAGTATCCGTTCGGCCCTAAATTGTGGCTGTGCGCAGCCTACAAGGCCTGGTGACGAGCGGCCTGCCATTTCATTTGATCGGCATCACTATTTTCTGCATAAATGAGAATGTACGATTTTTGCCATTTTTGGTGTATGTTAGCCCACGGATTTCTCGAGATTTGATTGATAGTCTCCGTTCGGCCAAAAAATTCAGTTGTGTGCAGGCTACAAGGACTGGTGACGAGCGCTCTATCCTTTCATTTGATTTTGGCATTACTATATTTCGCATAAATAAAAATTTATGATTTTTGCGATTTTCGGTGTATGTTAGCCGACGAATTTCTCAAGATTTGATTGACCGTCTCCGTTTAGCCCCAAATTTTGGCAGGGCGCATAGCCTACAAGGCCTGGTGATGAGCGCCCTATCATTTCATTTGATTTTGGCATCACTATATTTCGCATAAATGAGAATTTACGATTTTCGCGATTTTCGGTGTATGTGAGCCGACGGATTTCTCAAGATTTGATTGACCGTATCCGTTCGGCCCCAAATTTTGGCTGTGCGCAGCCTACAAGGCCTGGTGACGAGCGCCCTCTCATTTTATTTAATCGGCATCACTATTTTTCGCATAAATAAGAATTTATGATTTTCGCGATTTTCGGTGTGTGTTAGCCCACGGATTTCTCGAGATTTGACTGATCGTCTTCGTTCGGCCCCAAATTTTGGATTTGTGCAGCCTACCAACCTTGATGCGAGCTCCCTATAATTTCATTTGATCAGCAACACTATTTTTCGCATAAATGAGAATTTACGATTTTCACGATTTTCGGTGTATGTTAGCCCACTGATTTCTCGAGTTTTGATTGACCGCCTCCGTTTGGCCTCAAATTTTGGTTGTGCGCAGCCTACAAGGCTTGGTTACGAGCGCCCTATCATTTCAATTGATCTGCATCACTATTTTTTGGATAAATGAGAATTTACGATTTTCGAGATTCTTGGTGTATGTTAGCCCACGGATTTCTCGAGATATGATTGACCATCTCTGTTTGGCCCCATATTTTGGTTGTGCACAAGACCTGGTGACGAGCGACCTATCATTTCATTTGATCAGCATCATTATTTTTCGCATAAATGAGAATTTTCGATTTTCGCCATTTTCGATATATGTTAGCCCACAGATTTTTCTGGATATTTAATTGATAGTCTCCATTTGGCCCAAAATTTTGGCTTTGTGGATCCTACAAGGCCTGGTGACGAGCACCCTATCATTTCATTTGATCGGCATCGCTATTTTTCACATAAATAATAATTTATGATTTTCGCGATTTTCGGAGTGTGTAAGCCCACGGATTTCTCGAGATTTGACTAACGGACTCCGTTCGCCCCAAATTTTTACTGCGCATAGTCGACAAAGCCTGGTGACGAGCGCCCTATCATTTCATTTGATCGGCATCACTATTTTTCGCATAAATAAGAATTTATGATTTTCGCGATTTTCGGTGTATGTTAGCCCACGGATTTCTCGACATTTGACTGACCGTCTCTGTTCGGCCCCAAATTTTATCTGTGCGCAGCCTATCAACCTTTATGACGAGCGCCCTATCATTTCATTTGATCAGTATCACTATTTTTCGCATAAATGAGAATTTACGATTTTCGCGATTTTCGGTATGTGTTAGCCCACGGATTTCTCGAGATTGACTGACCGTCTCCGTTTGGCCTAAAATTTTGGCTATGCGAAGCCTACCAACATTGATGATGAGCGCTCTATCATTTCAATTGATCGGCATCACTATTTTTCGAATAAATGAGAATTTACGATTTTCGCTATTTTCGATGTATGTTAGCCCGCGGATTTCTCGAGATTTTATTGACCGTCTCCGTTTGGCCCCAAATTTTGGCAGTGCGCAGCCTACAAGACCTGGTAATGAGCGCGCTATCATTTCAATTGATCGGCATCACTATTTTCCGCATAAATGAGAATTTAAGATTTTTTCAATTTTCGGTGTATGTTAGCCCACGAATTTCTCGAGATTTGATTGACCATCTCCGTTTGGCCCCAAATTTTGGCTGCGCAGAGCCTACAAGGCCTGGTGATGAGCGCCCTATAATTTCATTTGATCGGCATCACTATTTTTCGCATAAATAAGAATTTACGATTTTCGCGATTTTCGGTGTGTGTTAGCCCACAGATTTCACGAGACTTGACTGACCGTCTTTGTTCGGCCCAAATTTTGGTTGTGCACAGCCTGCAACCTTTATCACAAATGCCCTATCATTTCAATTGATCGGCATAATTATTTTTCGCATAAATGAGAATTTACGATTTTTGCGATTTTCGGTGTATGTTAGCCCACAGATTTCTCGAGATTTGATTGACCGTCTCCGTTTGGCCCCAAATTTTGGCTGCGCATAGCCTACAAGGCCTGGTGACGAGCGCCCTATCATTTCATTTGATCAACATCACCATTTTTCGCATAAATGAGAAGTTACGATTTTCGCCATTTTCGGTGTATGTTGGCCCACTGATTTCTCGAGATTTGATTGACCGTCTTCGTTTGGCCCCAAATTTTGGCAATGCGTAGCCTACAAGGCCTGGTAACGAGCGCCCTATCATTTTAATTGATCGGAATCACTATTTACCGCATAAATGAGAGTTTATGATTTTTGCGATTTTCGGTGTGTGTTATCCCACGTATTTCTCGAGATTTGACTGACCGTGTCCGTTCGGCCTCAAATTTTGATTGTGCGCAGCCTACGAACCTTGATGAAGGGAGCCCTATCATTTCATTTGATCAGCATCACTATTTTTCGCATAAATGAGAATTTACGATTTTTGCCATTTTCGGTGTATGTTAGCTCACGGATTTCTCGAGATTTGATTGGTCGTCTCCGTTTGACCCCAAATTTTTGCAGTATGCAGCCTACAAGGCCTGGTAACGAGCGCGCTATCATTTCAATTGATCGGCATCACTATTTTTCCGCATAAATGAAAATTTATGATTTTCGCGATTTTCGGTGTATGTTAGCCCATGGATTTCTCGAGATTTGATTGACTCTATCTGTTTGGCTCCAAATTTTGGCTGCACATAGCCTACAAGGCCTGGTGACGAGCACCCTATCATTTCATTTGATCGGCATTACTATTTTTCGCATAAATGAGAATTTACAATTTTGGCGATTTTCGGTGTGTGTTAGCCCACAGATTTCTAGAGATTGATTGACCATCTCCGTTCGGCCCCAAATTTTGGCTATGCGCAGCCTACCAACCTTGATGACGAGTGCCCTATCATTTCATTTTATCAGCATCACTATTTTTTGCATAAATGAGAATTTACGATTTTCTCCATTTTCGGTGTATGTTAGCCCACAGATTTCTCGAGATTTGATTGAACGTTTCCATTTGGCCCCAAATTTTGGCAGTGCACAGCCTACAAGGCCTGGTAATGAGCGCGCTGTCATTTCAATTGATCGACATCACTATTTTTCGCATAAATGATAATTTACGATTTTTGCGATTTTCGGTGTATGTTAGCCCACGAATTCCTCGAGATTTGATTGATCGTCTCTGTTTGGCCCCAAATTTTGGTTGCGCATAGCCTATAAGGCCTGGTGACGAGCGCCCTATCATTTCATTTGATCGGCATCACTATTTTTCGCATAAATGAGAATTTACGATTTTCGCTATTTTCGGTGTATGTTAGCCCACGGATTTCTCGAGACTTAATTGACCGTCTCCGTTCGGCCCCAAATTTAGGCTATGCGCAGCCTACAAACCTTAATGATGAGCGCCCTATCATTTCAGTTGATCAGCATCACTATTTTTCGCAAAAATGAGAATTTACGATATTTTCCATTTTTGGTGTATGTTAGCCCACGGAATTCTCGAGAATTGATTGACCGTCTCCGTTTGACCTCAAATTTTAGAATTGCGCAACCTACAAGGCCTGGTAACAAGCGCACTATCATTTCAATTGATCGGAATCACTATTTTTCGCATAAATGAGAATTTAGGATTTTCGCGATTTTCGATGTGTGTTAGCCCACGGATTTCTCGAGATTGACTGACCGTCTCCGTTCGGCCCCAAATTTTGGCTATGCGAAGCCTACCAACCTTGATGATGAGCACCCTATCATTTCAATTGATCGGCATTACTATTTTTCGCAAAAAATGAGAATTTATGATTTTCGCGATTTTCGGTGTATGTTAGCCCACGGATTTCTCCAGATTTGATTGACCGTCTCAATTTGGCCCCAAATTTTGGCAGTGCGCAGCCTACAAGACCTGTTAACGAGCGTGCTATCATTTCAATTGATCGACATCACTATTTTTTGCATAAATGAGAATTTATAATTTTTGCAATTTTTGGTGTATGTTAGCCCACGGATTTCTCGAGATTTGATTGACCGTCTCCATTTGGCCCCAAATTTTGGCAGTGTGCGAGCACGCTATCATTTCAATTGATCGACATCACTATTTTACGCATAAATGAGAATTTACGATTTTTTCGATTTTCGGTGTATGTTAGCCCCCAGATTTCTCGAGATTTGATTGGCCATCTCCGTTTGGCCCCAAATTTTGGTTGTGCATAGCCTACAAGGCCTGATGACGAGCGCCCTATCATTTCATTTAATCGGCATCACTATTTTTCGCATAAATAAGAATTTACGACTTTCGCGATTTTTGGTGTGTGTTAGCCCACAGATTTCTCGAGATTTGACTGACTGTCTCCGTTCGGCCCCAAATTTTGGTTGTGCACAGCCTACAAGGCCTGGTGATGAGCGCCCAATTATTTCATTTGATCGGCATCACTATTTTTTGCATAAATAAGAATTTACGATTTTTGAGATTTTTGGTGTGTTTTAGCCCACGGATTTCGCGAGATTTAATTGACCTTCTTCGTTCGACCCCAGATTTTGGCAGTGCGCAGCCTACCAGTCTTGATCACGAGCGCCCTATCATTTTAATTAATCGGAATAACTATTTTTCGCATAAATGAGAATTTACAATTTTCACAATTTTCGGTGTGTGTTAGCCCACGAATTTCTCGAGATTGACTGACTGTCTCCGCTCGGCCCCAAATTTTGGATATGCGCAGCCTACCAACCTTAATAACGAGCGCCCTATCATTTCAATTGATCGACATCACTATTTTTCACATAAATGAGAATTTACGATTTTCGTGATTTTCGGTGTATGTTAACCCACGAATTTCTCGAGAATTTACGATTTTCGCCATTTTCGATATTTGATTGATAGTCTCGGTTTGGCCCAAAATTTTGGCTTTGTGCATCCTACAAGGCCTGGTGACGAGCGCCCTATCATTTCAATTGATTGGCATCACTCTTTTTCGCATATATAATAATTTACGATTTTCGCGATTTTCGGTGTGTCTTAGCCCACGAATTTCTCGCGATTTGACTGACCGTCTCCGTTCGGCCCCAAATTTTGGCTATGCGCAGCCTACCAACCTTGATGATGAGCGCTCTATCATTTCAATTGATCGGCATCACTATTTTTCACATAAATGAGAATTTACAATTTTTCGTGATTTTCGGTGTATGTTAGTCCACAGATTTCTCGAGATTTGATTGACCGTCTCCCTTTGACACCAAATTTTGACTACACATAGCCTACAAGGCCTAGGGATGAGCGCTCTATCATTTCTGATTTGATCAGCATCACTATTTTTCGCATAAATAAGAATTTACGATTTTCGCCATTTTTGATATATGTTAGCCCACAGATTTCTCGCGATTTGACTGACCGTCTCCGTTCGACACCAAATTTTGGCTATGCGCAGCCTACCAACCTTGATGATGAGCGCGCTATCATTTCATTTGATCGGCATCACTATTTTTCGCATAAATAATAATTTATGATTTTCGCGATTTTTGGTGTATGTTAGCCCACGGATTTCTCGAGATTTGATTGACCGTCTCCGTTTGACCTCAAATTTTAGCACTGCGCAGCCTACAAGGCCTGGTAACGAGCGCACTATCATTTTAGTTGATCGGAATCACTATTTTTCGCATAAATGAGAATTTATGATTTTCGCGTTTCGGTGTGTGTTAGCCCACGAATTTCTCGAGATTGACTGACCGTCTCCGTTCGGCCCCAAATTTTGGGTATGCATAGCCTACCAACCTTAATGACGAGCGCCCTATCATTTCAATTGATCGGCATCACTATTTTTCACATAAATGAGAATTTATGATTTTCGCGATTTTCGATGTATGTTAACCCACGGATTTCTCGAGATTTGATTGACCGCCTCTGTTTGGCCCTAAATTTTGGCAGTGCGCAGCCTACAAGGCCTGGTAATGAGCGTGCTATCATTTCAATTGATCGGCATCACTATTTTTCGCATAAATGAGAATTTACGATCTTTGTGATTTTCGGTGTATGTTAGCCCACGAATTTCTCGAGATTTGATTGACTGTCTCCGTTTGGCCCCAAATTTTTGTTGTGCATAGCCTACAAGGCCTGGTGACGAGCGCGCTATCATTTCAATTGATCGACATTGCTATTTTTCGCATAAATGAGAATTTACGATTTTTCACGATTTTCGATTTATGTTAGCCCACGGATTTCTCGAGATTTGATAGATCGTCTCCGTTTGGCCCCAAATTTTGGCTGCACATTGCCTACAAGGCCTGGTAACAAGCAAACTATCATTTTATTTGATCGGCATCATTATTTTACGCATAAATGAGACTTTACGATTTTTCATGATTTTCGATGTATGTTAGCTCACGGATTTCTCGAGATTTGATTGACCGTATCCGTTCGGCCCCAAATTTTGGCTGTGCGTAGCCTACAAGGCCTGGTGACGAGCGCCCAATCATTTCATTTGATCGGACTCACTATTTTTTGCATAAATAAGAATTTACGATTTTCGAGATTTTCAGTATGTTTTAGCCCACGGATTTCTCGAGATTTGACTGACCGTCTCCGTTCGGTTCTAAATTTGGGTTGTGCATAGCCTACCGACCTTGATGACGAGCGCCCTATCATTTCATTTGATCAGCATCATGGTTTTTCACATAAATGAGAATTTACGATTTTAGCATTCGATGTATGTTAGCCCACGAATTTCTCGAGATTTGATTGACCGTCTCTATTTGGCCCCAAATTTTGGTTGTGTGCAGCCTACAAGACCTGGTAACGAGCGCCTTATCATTTCAATTGATCGGCATCACTATTTTTCGCATAAATGAGAATTTACGATTTTCGGGATTTTCGTTGTATGTTAGCCAATGGATTTCTCAGGATTTGATTGACCGTCTCTGTTTGGCCCCAAATTTTGGTTGTGCGTAGCCTACAAGGCCTGGTGATGAGTGACCTATCATTTCATTTGATCAGCATCACTATTTTTTGCATAAACAAGAATTTATGATTTTCGCCATTTTCGATATATGTTAGCCCACAGTTTTTTGATATTTGATTGGTAGTCTCCGTTTGGCCCAAAATTTTGGCTTTGTGCATCCTACAAGGCCTGGTGACGAGCACATTATAATTTAATTTGATCGGCATCACTATTTTTCGCATAAATAATAATTTATGATTTTTGCAATTTTCGGTGTGTGTTAGGCCACGGATTTCTCGCGATTTGACTGACCGTCTCCGTTCGATCCAAATTTTGGCTGTGCGCAACCTACCAACCTTGATGACGAGCGCGCTATCATTTCAACTGATCGGCATCACTATTTTTAGCATAAATGAGAATTTATGATTTTTGCGATTTTCGGTATATGTTAGCCCACGGATTTCTCGAGATTTAATTGATCATCTCCGTTTGGCTCAAATTTTGGCTGTGCGCAGCCTTCAAGGCCTAGTGACGATCGCCCTATCATTTCATTTGATCGGCATCACTATTTTTCGCATAAATAACAATTTATAATTTTTGCGATTTTCGGTGTGTGCTAGCCCACGGATTTCTCGAGATTGACTGACCTTCTTCGTTCGGCCCCAAATTTTTGCTATGCACAGCCTACCAACCTTGATGACGAGCGTCCTATCATTTCATTTGATCAACATCACTATTTTTTGCATAAATGAGAATTTATGATTTTTGCCATTTTCGGAGTATGTTAGCCCACGGATTTCTCGAGATTTGATTGACCGTCTCCGTTTGGCCCCAAATTTTGGCAGTGCGCAGCCTACAAGGCCTGTTAATGAGCGCGCTATCATTTGAATTGATCGGCATCACTATTTTTTCCATAAATGAGAATTTACGATTTTTACGATTTTTGATATATGTTAGCCCACGGATTTCTCGAGATTTGATTGACCGTCTCCGTTTTGCCCCAAATTTTTGCTACGCATAACCTACACGGCCTGTTAAGGATCGCACTATCATTTGAATTGATCGTGATAATTTTCACAATTTTTGGTGTATGTTAGCCCACAGATTTCTCGAGATTTGATTGACCGTATTCGTTCGGCCCAAATTTTGGCTGTGCGCATCCTACAAGGCCTGGTGACGAGCGCCCTATCATTTTATTTGATCGACATCACTATTTTTTGCATAAATAAGAATTTACGATTTTCGCGATTTTCGGTGTGTGTCAGCCCACGAATTTCTCGAGATTTGACTGACCGTCTCTGTTCGGCCCCAAATTTTGGTTGTGCACAGCCTACAGGGCCTAGTTACGAGCTCCCTATCATTTCATTTGATCGGCATAATCATTTTTCGCATAAATGAGAATTTACGATTTTCGCGATTTTTAGTGTATGTTAGCCCACGGATTTCTCGAGATTTGACTGATAGTCTCCGTTCGGCCCAAAATTTTGCCTTTGTGCATCCTACAAGGCCTGGTGACGAGCGCCCTATCATTTCATTTGATCGTCATAACCATTTTTCGCATAAATAATAATTTACAATTTTCGCGATTTTCGATGTGTGTTAGCCCACGGATTTCTCGAGATTTAACTGACTGTCTCCGTTCGTCCCCAAATTTTAGCTGTGCGCAGCCTACCAACCTTGATGATGAGCGCGCTATCATTTCAATTGATCGGCATAACTATTTTTCGCATAAATAAGAATTTACAATTTTTGCAATTTTCGGTGTATGTTAGCCCACAGATTTCTCGAGATTTGATTGAGCGTCTTCGTTTGGCCCCAAATTTTTGTTGAGCATAGCCTTCAAGGACTGGTGACGAGCGCCCTATCATTTCATTTGATCGGCATCACTATTTTTCGCATAAATGAGAATTTATGATTTTTGCGATTTTCGGTGTATGTTAGCCGCGGATTTCTTGAGATTTGATTGACCGTCTCCGTTTGGCCCCAAATATTGGTTTTGCGTAGCCTAAAATGCCTGTTGACGAGCGCCCTATCATTTCATTTGATCGGCATCACTATTTTTCGCATAAATATGAATTTATGATTTTTGCCATTTTCGGTGTATGTTAGCCCACAGATTTCTTGAGATTTGATTGATAGTCTCCGTTCGGCCCAAAATTTTAGCTGCGTGTAGCCAACAAGGCCTGACGACGAGCTCCCTATCATTTCATTTGATCGTCATAACCATTTTTTGCATAAATAAAAATTTATAGTTTTCACAATTTTCGGTATATGTTAGCCCACGGATTTCTCGAGATTTGATTGACCGTATTCGTTCGGCCCAAATTTTGGCTGTGTGCATCCTACAAGGCCTGGTGACAAGCGCCCTATCATTTCATTTGATCGGCATCACTATTTTTCGCATAAATAAGAATTTACGATTTTTGCGATTTTCGGTGTATGTTAGCCCACGGATTTCTCGAGATTTGACTGACCGTCTCCGTTCGGCCCCAAATTTTGGTTGTGCGCAGCCTACCAACCTTGATAACGAGCGCCCTATCATTTCATTTGATCAGCATCACCATTTTTCGCATAAATGAGAATTTACAATTTTCGCAATTTTCGGTGTATGTTAGCCCATGAATTTCTCGAGATTTGATTGACCGTCTCCGTTTGGCCCCAAATTTTGGCAGTGCACAGCCTACAAGGTTTGGTAACGAGCGCCCTATCATTTCAATTGATCAGCATCACTCTTTTTCGCATAAATGAGAATTTTTGATTTTCGCGATTTTCGGTGTATGTTAGCCCACAGATTTCTCGAGATTTAATTGACCGTCTCCATTTGGAACCAAATTTTTGCTGCGCATAGCCTACAAGGCCTGGTGACGAGCGCCCTATAGTTTCATTTGATCGGCATCACTATTTTTCGCATAAATGAGATTATACAATTTTTGCGATTTTCGGTGTATGTTAGCCCACAGATTTTTCAAGATTTGATTGACCGTCTCCCTTAAGCCCCAAATTTTGGTTGTCCGCAGCCTACAAGGCCTGGTAATGAGCGCCCTATCATTTCAAGTGATCGGCATCACTATTTTTCGCATAAATGAGAATTTACGATTTTCGCAATTTTCGGTGTATGTTACCCACAGATTTCTCGAGATTTGATTGACCGTATCTGTTTGGCCCCAAATTTTGATTTTGTGCAGCCTACAAAGCCTGGTGACGAGCGCCCTATCATTTCAATTGATCGGCATCTCTATTTTTTGCATAAATAAGATTACGATTTTTGCGATTTTCGGTGTATGTTAGCCCACGAATTTTTCGAGATTTGGTTAACCGTCTCCGTTTGACCCAAACCTAAAAGGCCTGGTGACGAGCTCCCTATCATTTCATTTGATCGGGATAACCATTTTTTGCATAAATTAAAATTTATGATTTTCGCAATTTTCGGTGTGTGTTAGCCGACGGATTTCTCGAGATTTGGTTGACCGTCTCCGTTTGACCCAAAATTTTAGCTGCGCGCTGCCTATAAGACCTGTTGACGAGCTCCCTATCATTTCATTTGATCGGCATAACCATTTTTCGCATAAATGAGAATTTTCGATTTTTGCGATTTTCGGTGTGTGTTAACAAAATAAGAACTGCCGAGATGCAACTCTTTTGATGAGATCTTACATAATGTTGTTAAAACTTTAATATAATTTTCGGAAAAAGAGTTCATTAGTGGCACATTATCTTAATGATCATAACTTTGGATTGGTTTATTCGTTTTACATGATTTTTTTTTCATTTTGTGTATTTTATCCGTTTGGCGGAGCCAATTTTATCAAAATATTCCTCTATCGCAGTCATTTGATATTTTTTTCAATTTGTTTAATAGTTTTAATATTAAAAACTGGTCCTAACGACCCACGACAACCGACACCACCATGGCAAGCGACCATGGTAGGCAAGCACTACAACCACCAATATCTAGCATTGTCTTTATAACATAAGGATAAGCATAGGTGTTTCCTTTTAAATTTCCGCTCGCGTAGGCATGGCGTTTGGTCTCGACATATGTCAGCATGTGTCATCCGACGTCGGCCTGTCTGTCGACACTAGCATAGTGCGCCTATGTTGCTAACTTTCAAAGTTTTCAGTGCGTGTTAGCCCACTGATTTCTCGAGATTTGACTGACCGTCTCCGTTTGGCCCCACATTTTGGCCGTGTGCAGCCTACAAACCCTTGTGACGAGCGCCCCATCACTTCATAAATGAGAATTTACCATTTTCACAATTTTCGCGATTTTCGGTGTGTGTTAGCCCACTGATTTCTCGAGATTTGATTGATAGTCTCCGTTCGGCCCAAAATTTTGGTTTTGTGCAGCCTACAAGGCCTGCTGATGAGCGACCTATAATTTTATTTGATCGTCATAACCATTTTTCGCATAAAAGAGAATTTACGATTTTGTGATTTTCGGTGTGTTAGCCCACAGATTTCTCGAGATTTGATTGATAGTCTCCGTTCGGCCAAAAATTTCGGTTGTGTGCAGCCTACAAGGCCTGTTAACGAGCGCCCTATCATTTCATTTGATCAGCATCACTTTTTTTCGTATAAATGAGAATTTACGATTTTTGCAATTTTCGGTGTATGTTAGCCCATGAATTTCTCGAGATTTGATTGACCGTCTCCGTTTGGCCCAAAATTTTGGCTGCGCATAGCCTACAAGGCCTGGTGACGAGCGTCCTATCATTTTATTTGATCAGCATCACTATTTTTCGCATATATGAGAATTCACGATTTTTCGCGATTTTCGGTGTATGTTAGCCCACGGATTTCTCGAGATTTGACTGACCGTCTCCGTTCGGCCCCAAATTTTGGCTGTGCATAGCCTACCAACCTTGATGACGAGCTCCCTATCATTTCATTTGATCGGCATCACTATTTTTCGCATAAATGAGAATTTACGATTTTCGCGATTTTCGGTGTATGTTAGCCTACGTATTTCTGGAGATTTGATTGACCGTCTCCGTTTGGCCCCAAATTTTCGTTGTGCACAGCCTACAAGGCTTGGTGACGAGCGCTCTATCATTTCGATTGATCGGCATTACTGTTTTTCGCATAAATGAGAATTTACGATTTTCGCAATTTTCGGTGTGTGTTAGCCTACGGATTTCTCGAGATTGACTGACCATCTCCGTTCGGTCCCAAATTTTGGCTACGCCCGAAGCCTACCAACCTTGATGACGAGCATCCTATCATTTCATTTGATCAGCATCACTATTTTTTGTGTAAATAAGAATTTATGATTTTCGCAATTTTTGGTGTATGTTAGCCCACGGATTTTGGTTACGCATAGCCTACAAGGCCTGATGACAAGCGCCCTATCATTTCATTTGATCGGCATCACTATTTTTCGCATAAATAAGAATTTATGACTTTCTCGATTTTCGGTGTGTGTTAGCCCACAGATTTCTCGAGATTTGACTGTGTCTCCGTTCGGCCCCAAATTTTGGCTGTGCACAGCCTACAAGGCCTGGTGACGAGCGCCCAATTATTTCATTTGATCGGCATCATTATTTTTTGCATAAATAAGAATTTACGATTTTCGAGATTTTTGGTGTGTTTTAGCCCACGGATTTCTCGAGATTTGACTGACCATCTCCGTTCGGCCCTAAATTTTGGCTGTGCGCATCCTACAAGGCCTGGTAACGAGCGCCCTATCATTTTATTTGATCAGCATCACAATTTTTTGCATAAATGAGAATTGACGATTTTCGCGATTTTCGGTGTATGTTAGCCCACAGATTTCTCGAGATTTGATTGACCGCCTCCGTTTGGCCCCAAATTTTGACTGCACATAGCCTACAAGACCTGGTGATGAGCTTCCTATCATATCATTTAATCGGCATCACTATTTTTCGCATAAATGAGAATTTACGATTTTCGCGATTTTCGGTGTATGTTAGCCCACGGATTTCTCGAGATTTAATTGACCTTCTTCGTTCGGCCCCAAATTTTTGCTATGAGCATCCTACCAACCTTGATTACGAGCGTCCTATCATTTTATTTGATCAACATCACTATTTTCTGCATAAATGAGAATTTATGATTTTTGCCATTTTCGGAGTATGTTAGCCCACGGATTTCTCGAGATTTGATTGACCGTCTCCGTTTGGCCCCAATATTTCGCAGTGCGTAGCCTACAAGGCCTGGTAGCGAGCGCGCTATCATCTCAATTGATCGACATCACTATTTTTCGCATAAATGAGAATTTACGATTTTCGCGATTTTCGTTGTATGTTAGCCCACGGATTTCGTGAGATTTGATTGACCGTCTCCGTTTGGCCCCAAATTTTGGCTGCGCATAGCCTACAAGGCCTGGTGACGAGCGCCCTATCATTTCATTTGATCGGCATCACTATTTTTTGCATAAATGAGAATTTATGATTTTCACGATTTTCGGTGTATGTTAGCCCATAGATTTCTCGAGATTTAATTGACCTTCTTCGTTCGACCCCACATTTTGGCTGTGCACAGCCTACCAACCTTGATCATGAGCGCCCTATCATTTCAATTGATCGGCATAATTATTTTTCGCATAAATGAGAATTTACGATTTTCGTGATTTTCGGTGTGTGTTAGTCCACGGATTTCTCGAGATTTGATAGACCGTCTCTGTTTGGCCCCAAATTTTGGATGCGCATAGCCTAAAAGGCCTGGTGACTAGCGCCCTATCATTTCATTTGATCGGCATTACTATTTTTCGCATAAATGAGAATTTCCGATTTTCCCGATTTTCAGTGTATTTAGCTCACGGATTTCTCGAGATTTGATTGACCGTCTCCGTTCTGCCCCAAATTTTTGCTGTGCACAGCCTACAAGGCCTGGTAACAAGCTCCCTATCATTTCAATTGATCGGCATCACTATTTTTCGCATAAATGAGAATTTACTATTTTCGCGATTTTCGGTGTATGTTAGCCCACTGATTTCTCAAGATTTGATTGACCGTCTCTATTTGGCCCAAAATTTTGGTTGTGCGCAGCCTACAAGGCCTGGTGAGGAGCGACCTATAATTTCATTTGATCGGCATCACTATTTCTCGCTTAAATGAGAATTTACGATTTTCGCTATTTTCAGTGTATGTTAGCCCATAGATTTCTCGAGATTTGATTGATTGTCTCTGTTCGGCCCAAAATTTTGGCTGTGTGCAGCCTACAAGGCCTAGTGACGAGCACCCTATCATTTCATTTGATTGTCATAACCATTTTTCGCATAAATGAGAATTTATGATTTTTGCAATTTTCGGTGTATGTTAGCCCACGAATTTCTCGAGATTTGGTTGACCGTCTCCGTTTGACCCAAAATTTTAGCTGGGTGCAGCCTACAAGGCCTGCTGACGAGCTCCCTATCATTTTATTTGATCGGCATAATCATTTTTCACATAAATGAGAATTTACGATTTTCGCGATTTTCGGTGTGCGTTAGCCCACGGACTTCTCGAGATTTAATTGACCGTCTCCGTTCGGCCCCAAATTTTTGCAGTGCGCAGCTTACCAACCTTGATGACGAGCGCCCTATCATTTCTTTTGATCAACATCCCTATTTTTTTTATAAATGAGAATTTACGACTTGCGCTATTCTCGGTGTATGTTAGCCTACAGATTTCTCGAGATTTGATTGACCATCTCTGTTTGGCCCCAAATTATGGCTGTGCATAGCCGAAAAGGCCTGATGACGAGCGCCTTATCATTTCATTTGATCGGCATTACTATTTTTCGCATAAATGAGAATTTATGATTTTTGCGATTTTTGGTATATGTTAGCCCACGAATTTCTCGAGATTTAATTGATCATCTCCGTTCGGCCCAAATTTTGGCTGTGCGCAACCTTCAAGGCCTGGTGACGATCGCCCTATCATTTCATTTGATCGGCATCACTATTTTTCGCATAAATAAGAATTTATGATTTTCGCGATTTTCGGTGTGTGCTAGCCGTCTCCGTTCGACCCCAAATTTTGGCTATGCACAGCCTACCAACCTTGATGACGAGCGCCCTATCATTTCATTTGATCAACATCACTATTTTTCGCATAAATGAGAATTTATGATTTTTGTTATTTTTGGTGTATGTTAGTCCACAGATTTCTTGAGATTTGATTGACCGTCTTCGTTTGACCCCAAATTTTGGCAGTGCGCAGCCTACAAGGCCTGGTAACGAGCGCGCTATCATTTCAATTGATTGGCATCACTATTTTTCGCATAAATGAGAATTTACGATTTTCGCAATTTTCGGTGTATGTTAGCCCACAAATTTCTCGAGATTTGATTGTCCGTCTCTGTTTGGCCCCAAATTTTGGTTGCGCATAGCCTACAAGGCCTGGTGACGATCGCCGTATCATTTCATTTGATCGTCATCACTATTTTTCCCATAAATGAGAATTTATGATTTTCGCTATTTTCGGTGTATGTTAGCCCACAGATTTATCGAGATTTGATTGACCATATCCGTTCTGCCCCAAATTTTGGCTGTGCACAGGCTACAAGGCCTGGTGACGAGCGCCCTCTCATTTTATTTGATCGCCATCACTATTTTTCTCATAAATAAGAATTTACGATTTTCGCGATTTTCGGTGTGTGTTAACCCACGAATTTCTCGAGATATGACTGACCGTCTCCGTTCGGCCCCAAATTTTGGATTTGCGCATCCTACCAACCTTGATGACGAGCTCCCTATAATTTCATTTGATCAATATCACCATTTTTTGCATAAATGAGAATTTACGATTTTCACGATTTTCACGATTTTCGGTGTATGTAAGCCCACGGAATTCTCGAGATCTGATTGATTGTCTCCGTTTGGCCCCAAATTTTGGTTTTGCGCAGCCTACAAGGCCTTGTAACGAGCTCCCTATTATTTCAATTGATCGGCATCACTATTTTTTGCATAAATGAGAATTTACAATTTTCGCGATTTTCGGTGTATGTTAGCCCACAGATTTCTCGAGATTTGATTGACCGTCTCCGTTTGGCTCCAAATTTTGGTTGTGCGCAGCCTACAAGGCCTGGTGACGAGCGCCCTATCATTTCATTTGATCGGCATCACTATTTTTAGCATAAATAAGAATTTACAATTTTCGCGATTTTCGGTGTGTGTTAGCCCGCGGATTTCTCGAGATTGACTGACCGTCTCCGTTCGACCCCAAATTTTGGCTATGTGCAGCCTTCAAGGTCTGGTGACAAGCGCCCTATCATTTCGTTTGATAGGCATCACTATTTTTCGCATAAATAAGAATTTATGATTTTCGCGATTTTCGGTGTGTGTTAGCCCACGGATTTCTCGAGATTGACTGACCGTCTCCGTTCGACCCCAAATTTTGGCTATGCGCAGCCTACCAACCTTGATGATGAGCGTCCAATCATTTCATTTGATCAACATCACTATTTTTTACATAAATGAGAATTTAGGATTTTTGTCATTTTTGGTGTATGTTAGTCCACAGATTTCTTGAGATTTGATTGACCGTCTCCGTTTGGCCCCAAATTTTGGTAGTGCGCACCCTACAAGGCCTGGTAACGAGCGCGCTATCATTTCAATTGATCGGCATCACTATTTTTTGCGTAAATGATAATTTACGATTTTCGCCATTTTCGGTGTATGTTAGCCCACGAATTTCTCGAGATTTGATTGTCCGTCTCCGTTTTGCCCCAAATTTTGGTTGCGCATAGCCTACAAGTCCTGGTGACGATCGCCTTAGCATTTCATTTGATCGTCATCATTATTTTTCCCATAAATGAGAATTTATGATTTTCACGATTTTCGATGTATGTTAGCCCACGGATTTCTCGAGATTTGATTGCCCGTATCCGTTCTGCCCCAAATTTTGGCTGTGCGCAGCCTACAAGTCCTGGTGATGAGCGCCCTATCATTTCATTTGATCGGCATCACTATTTTTCGCATAAATAAGAATTTACGATTTTCGCCATTTTTGGTGTGTGTTAGCCCACAGATTTCTCGAGATTTGACTGACCGTCTCCGTTCGGCCCCAAATTTTGGAAACCTACCAATCTTGATGACGAGCGCCCTATCATTTCATTTGATCAGCATCACTGTTTTTCGCATAAATGAGAATTTAAAATTTTTGCGATTTTCGGTGTATGTTAGCCCACGAAATTCTCGAGATTTGATTGATCGTCTCCGTTTGGCCCCAAATTTTGGTTTTGCGCAGCCTACAAGGCCTTGTAATGAGCTCCTTATCATTTCAATTGATCGGCATCACTATTTTTTGCATAAATGAGAATTTACGATTTTCGCAATTTTCGGTGTATGTTAGCCCACAGATTTCTCGAGATTTGATTGACCGTCTCCGTTTGGCTCCAAATTTTGGTTGTGCGCAGCCTACAAGGCCTGGTGACGAACCTATCATTTCATTTGATCGGCATCACTATTTTTCGCATAAATGAGAATTTACGATCTTCGCCATTTTCGGTGTATGTGAGCCCACAGATTTCTCGAGATTTCATTGATAGTTTCCGTTCAGCCCAAAATTTTGGCTGTGTGCAGTCTATAAGGCCTGGTGACAAGTGCCCTATTATTTGATTTGATCGGCATAACCATTTTTCACATAAATGAGAATGTGCGATTTTCACGATTTTCGGTTGTATGTTAGCTCACGAATTTCTCGATATTTGGTTGATTGTCTCCGTTTGGGCCCAAATTTTGGTTGTGTGCAGCCTACAAAGGCTGGTAACGAGCGCCCTATCGTTTCAATTGCTTGGCATCACTATTTTTCGCTTAAATAAGAATTTACGATTTTCGCCATTTTCGGTGTATGTTAGCCCACGAATATCTCGAGATTAGATTGAGCGTCTCCGTTTGGCCCTAAATTTTGGTTGTGCGCAGCCTACAAGGCCAGGTGACGAGCGACCTATCATTTCATTTTATCGGCATCACTATTTTTTCGAATAAATGAGAACTTACGATTTTTGCGATTTTCGGTCTATGTTAGCCCACGGATTTCTCGAGATTTGATTGACCATCTCCATTAGGCCCAAAATTTTTGTTGTGCGCAGCCTACGTACCTTGATGACGAGCGCCCTATCATTTCATTTGATCGGCATCACTATTTTTTGCGTAAATGAGAATTTACGATTTTTGCGATTTTCGGTGTATGTTAGCCAATGGATTTCTCAAGATTTGATTGACCGTCTCTGTTTGGCCTCAAATTTTGGTTGTGCACAGCCTACGAAACTTGATGACGGACTCCCTATCATTTCATTTTTTTGCGATTTTCGGTATATGTTAGCCACAAATTTCTCGAGATTTGATTGACAATCTCTGTTAGGCCCCAAATATTGGTCGTGGGCAACCTATGAACCTTGATGACAAGCGCCCTATCATTTCATTTGATCGGCATCACTATTTTTCGCATAAATGAGAATTTACTATCTTTGCGATTTTCGGTGTATGTTAGCCACGAATTTCTCGAGATTTGAGTGACCGTCTCTGTTTGGCCCAAAATTTTAGCTGCACGCAGCTTACAAGGTCTAGTGATGAGTGCCCTATCACTTTATTTTATCGGCATCATCATTTTTTGCATAAATGAGAATTTATGATTTTCGCGATTTTCGGTGTATGTTAGTCCACGAATTTCTTGAGATTTGATTCACCGTCTCCATTAGGCCCCAAATATTGGCCATGCGCAGCCTACGAACCTTGATGACGAGCGCCCTATCACTTCATTTTATCAGCATCACTATTTTTCGCATAAATGAGAATTTACGATTTTCGCGATTTTCGATATATGTTAGCCTACGGATTTCTTGAGATTTGATTGACTGTCTCTGTGCGGCTCCAAATTTTGGCTGTGCGCATCCTATAAGGTCTGGTGACGAGCGCTCTATCGCTTTATTTGTCGGCATCACTATTTTTCACATAAATGTGAATTTATGAGATTTTCGGTGTGTGTTAGCCCATAGATTTATCAAGATTTGATTGACCGTCTTTGTTCAGCCCCAAATTTTAGCTGTGCGTAGCCTACTATGCCTGTTGGCAAGTGCTCTATAATTTTATTTGGACAGCTTCACTTTTTTCGCATAAATGATAATTTACGATTTTTGAGATTTTCGATGTGTGTTTGCCCACGAATTTCTCGAGATTTGATTGACCGTATTCGTTCGGCCACAAATTTTGGCTGTGCTCAGTCTACAAGGCCTGGTGACGAGCGCTCTATTACTTTATTTTGACGGCATCACTATTTTTCACACAAATGTGAATTACGATTTTTGAGATTTTCAGTGTGTGTTAGTCCACAGATTTCTCTAGATTTGATTAACTGTCTCCCTTCGACTCCAAATTTTGGTTGTGCTCAGCCTACAACGCCTGTTGTCGAGCTCTATATCACTTTATTTGGAAGGCATTACTATTTTTAGAATAAATCAGAATTTACGATTTTCGAAATTTTCGGTGTGTCTTAGCACACGAATTTCTCGTGATTTAATTGACTGTCTCTGTTCGGCCCCAAATTTTGGTTGTGTGCAGCCTACAAGGCCCGGTGACGAGCGTTTTGTCCCTTTATTTGATCGGCATCACTACTTTTAGCATAAATGAGAATTTATGATTTTCGTCATTTTCGGTGTATGTTAGTTCACAGATTTCTCGAGATTTCATTGATTGTCTCCGTTCGGCCCAAATTTTGGGTTTGTGCAGTCTACTAGCCCTGGTGACGAGCGCCCTATCATTTGATTTGATTGGCATAACCATTTTTTGCATAAATGAGAATGTACGATTTTCGTGATTTTCGGTGTGTGTTAGCCCACGAATTTCTCGAGATTTGGTTGACCGTCTCCGTTTGGGCCCAAATTTTGGTTGTGTGCAGCCTACAAAGCCTGGTAACGAGTTCCCTATCATTTCAATTGATCGACATCACTATTTTTCGCTTAAATAAGAATTTACGATTTTTGCCATTTTCGGTGTATGTTAGCCCACGAATATGTCGATATTTGATTGAGCGTCTCCGTTTGGCCCCAAATTTTGGTTGTGCGCAGCCTACAAGGCCAGGTGACCAGCAACCTATCATTTCATTTTATCGGCATCACTATTTTTTGCATAAATGAGAACTTACGATTTTCGCGATTCTCGGTGTATGTTAGCCCACGAATTTTTCGAGATTTGATTGACCATCTCCATTAGGCCCAAAATTTTTGTTGTGCGCAGCCTACGTACCTTGATGACGAGCGCCCTATCATTTCATTTGATCGGCATCACTATTTTTTGTGTAAATGAGAATTTACGATTTTTGCGATTTTTGGTGTATGTTAGTCAATGGATTTCTCAAGATTTGATTGACCGTCTCTGTTTGGCCTCAAATTTTGGTTGTGCACAGCCTACGAAACTTGATGATGGACTCCCTATCATTTTATTTTTTTGCGATTTTCGGTATATGTTACCCACAAATTTCTCGAGATTTGATTGACAATCTCTGTTAGGCCCCAAATATTGGTCGTGGGCAACCTATGAACCTTGATGACAAGCGCCCTATCATTTCATTTGATCGGCATCACTATTTTTCGCATAAATGAGAATTTACTATCTTTGCGATTTTCGGTGTATGTTAGCCACGAATTTCTCGAGATTTGAGTGACCGTCTCTGTTTGGCCCAAAATTTTAGCTGCACGCAGCTTACAAGGTCTAGTGATGAGTGCCCTATCACTTTATTTTATCGGCATCATCATTTTTTGCATAAATGAGAATTTATGATTTTTGCGATTTTCAGTGTATGTTAGCCCACGAATTTCTTGAGATTTGATTCACCGTCTCCATTAGGCCCCAAATATTAGCCATGCGCAGCCTACGAACCTTGATGACGAGCGCCCTATCATTTCATTTTATCAGCATCACTATTTTTCGCATAAATGAGAATTTACGATTTTCGCGATTTCGGTATATGTTAGCCTACGGATTTCTTGAGATTTGATTGAATGTCTCTGTGCGGATCCAAATTTTGGCTGTGCGCATCCTATAAGGTCTGGTGACGAGCGCTCTATCGCTTTATTTGTCGGCATCACTATTTTTCACATAAATGTGAATTTATGAGATTTTCGGTGTGTGTTAACCCATAGATTTATCGAGATTTGATTGACCGTCTTTGTTCAGCCCCAAATTTTAGTTGTGCGTAGCCTACTATGCCTGTTGGCAAATGCTCTACAATTTCATTTGGATGGCATCACTTTTTTCGCATAAATGACAATTTACGATTTTCGAGATTTTCGATGTGTGTTTGCCCACGAATTTCTTGAGATTTGATTGACCGTATTCGTTCGGCCACAAATTTTGGCTGTGATCAGCCTACAAGGCCTGGTGACGAGCGCTCTATCACTTTATTTTGACGGCATCACTATTTTCCACACAAATGTGAATTTACGATTTTTGAGATTTTCGATGTGTGTTAGCCCACAGATTTCTCTAGATTTGATTAACTGTCTCCCTTTGACTCCAAATTTTGGTTGTGCTCAGCCTACAAGGCCTGTTGTCGAGCTCTATATCACTTTATTTGGAAGGCATTACTATTTTTAGAATAAATTAGAATTTACGATTTCCGAGATTTTCAGTGTGTCTTAGCACACGAATTTCTCGTGATTTGATTGACTATCTCTGTCCGGCCCCAAATTTTGGTTGTGCGCAGCCTACAAGGCCTGGTGACGAGCGTTTTGTCCCTTTATTTGATCGGCATCACTATTTTTCCCACAAATGAGATTTTACGATTTTCAAGATTTTCGGTGTGTGTTAGCCCACGGATTTCTCGAGATTTGGTTGACCATCTCCGTTCAGCCCTAACTTTTTGTTGTGCACAACCTACAAGGACAGTTTACGAGCGCTATATCAATTTATTTGGACGGCATCACTATTTTTCGTACAAATAAGATTTTACGATTTTTGAGATTTTGAGTGTGTGTTAGCCCATGGATGTCTCGAGATTTGATTGACCATCTCTGTTCGGCCCCAAATTTCGGTTGTGCGCATTGTACAATGCCTGTTCATGAGCGCTCTATCACTTTATTTGGATGGCATCACTATTTTTTGCATAAATGTGAATTTACAATTTTTGAGATTTTCGATGTGTGTTAGCCCACGGATTTTTCGAGAATTAATTGACCATCTCCGTTCGGTCACAAATTTTCGTTGTGCGTAGCCTACAAGGCCTGGTGACGAGCTCCCTATCACTTTATTTGGACTGCATCACTATTTTTTGCATAAATATAAAAATTTACGATTTTTGTGATCTTCGGTCTGTGTTAGCTCATGAATTTCTTGAGATTTGAATGACAGTCTTCGTTCGGCCAGAAATTTTGACTGTGCGCAACCTACAAGGCCTATTGATGAGTGCTATATCATTTTATTTAGACGACATCACTATTTTTTTCATAAATGAGAATTTACGATTTTTGAGATTTTTTAGTGTGTGTTAGTCCATGGATTTCTTGAGATTTGATTAACCGTCTCCGTTCGGCCCAAACTTTTGGCTGTGAACAGCCTACAAGACCTGTTGACGAGCGCTATATAATTTTATTTAGACGGCATCACTATTTTTTGCATAATTGAGAATTTACGATTTTTAAAATTTTTTGGTGTGTGTTAGCCCACGGATTTTATGAGATTTGATTGACCCTCTCTGTTTGACCCCAAATTTTGACTGTGCGCAGCTTACAAGGCCAGGCGACGAGTGCTCTATCACTTTATTTGATTGGCATCACTATTTTTCATATAAATGTGAATTTTTGGTTTTCGAGATTTTCGGTGTGTTAGCCCATAAATTTCTCGAGATTTGATTGATCGTCTCCATTCGGTCCTATATTTTGGCTATGCGCAGCCTACAAGTCCTGTTAGAAAGTGCTCTATAATTCTATTTGGATGACATCACTTTTTTCCGCATAAATGAGAATTTATGATTTTTGCGATTTTCAGTGTGTGTTAGCCCACGAATTTCTCGAGATTTGGTTGACTGTCTCCGTTCGGCCCCAAATTTTGACTTTGCGCAGACTACAAGGCCTGTTGACGAGTGCTCTATCACTTTATTTGACGGCATTACTATTTTTCTCATAAATATTAAGTTATAATTTTTGAGATTTTCGGTGTGTGTTAACCTACGGATTTCTCGAAATTTTTGATTGATCGTCTTCATTCGACCCTAATTTCGGCTATGCGCAGCCTACAAGGCTTGTTGACGAGTGTTATATCACTTTATTTGGACGACATCACTATTTTCGCATAAATGAGAATTTATGATCTTCGAGATTTTCGGTGTGTGTTAACACATGAATTTCTCAAGATTTTATTGATCGTCTCCATTCGGCTCCAAATTTTGGTTGTGCGCAGCCTACAAGGCCTGTGACAATCTCTCTATCACTTTATTTGATTTTCATCACTATTTTTCGCATAAATGAGAATTTACGATTTTCGATATTTTTCAGTGTGTGTTATCCCATGGATCACAAAATTGGAATTGCCGAGATGCAAGTGTTTTGATGAGATCTTACATAATGTTGTTAAAACTATAATATAATTGTCGGAACATGAGTTCATTAGTGACACTTTATTTTAAAAATGATAACATTGGGATGGAATATCCGTTTTACCCAATTTTCTTTTTACTTTGTGTATTTTTTCGAGATCTATGAGGACAAACTGTCTTTAGGCGGTTTGGTGCAGCCAATTTTCTTAACATATGCCTCGATCACAGTCATTCAACATTTTTCACAATTTGGTTGACAATTTTTATTTTAAAACTGGTACTAACGACCCACCACAATCGATACCACCATGGCAAATGACCATGGTAGGCCAACACTACCACCACCAATCCCTAGCATTGTCTCTACCGCATAAGGATAAGCATAGATATTTTCTTTCACATTGTCGCTTGCTTGGCATTGATCGAGGATCGTCGGGCCTCGGCATAGGTCAGCATGTGGCGTCCGGTATCGGCCGGTCCATCGTCACTGGCCTAGTGCGCCCATGTTGCTAATTTTCAAGATTTTTGGTGTGTGTTAGCCCACTGAATGTCTCAAGATTTGATTGACCGTCTCTGTTCGGCCCAAATTTTGAGTTGAAATCATCTCATTAAAAGACTACATGATAGACAAAACTTGGCAGTTACTATTTTTACTAATTAATTATTATTCTAATATTTAAGACTTTAAGATCAATTAAATTTGTAATTGTTAAATCTTTATTTATTTGTAAAATGTAAGAACTCATAATATTTAGTAGTTTAAAATTGACTTAAATAATTTATATTATAAATAATTTTTTATTTAAATGAAACGTATTTTTCTAGATAAGAAGTTTTAATATTTTAAAATTATTTTAAAATAATTCACCTTATACTAACTTATAAATCACATTGACAAATACGATTTATATACACATTGGCGAAACAAGATTAAATATCGTTGATAGAACACAATTTATACGCACCATAAAAAATAATGGATAATTTCATCGTGTGCGAGGATTGTAATTTGTAAAACGCGTTCGACGAATGCAATTTATAAATCGCGTCGATTAATATTATAAATTGCGTACAGTGGCTACTATTTATAAAAGGCATTTTCTGAGCGCGATTCATAAATCTACATGCATTAACTGTTGTAATAATCAAAAAAAAGAATCTAAAATAGGTCTCAACGAGCGAATCGGTGTTTTACTACCAATCACAAGTTTCATGTTCGACGCAGTATTCATACGGGAAATTATGATCAAAGAGTTTAACATAGTTGTACTGTTGTTGTTATTTACTCTCTTTAGTTAAATCTACATTATTTCTTCTATTTCAATTTACGTGATGATTTTGAGTAACCATACAGATCAAGAAAGAGAGAGAAAATTAAGTTAAAAAAATCTTATAAATTGTAAAATGAAAAGTTGTCATTGGCCTTTAGATTTTCGGTGTGCGTTAGCCCACAAATTTCTCGAGATTTGACTGACCGTCTCCGTTCGGACCCAAATTTTGGTTGTGCGCAGCCTACAAGGCCTGATGATGAGCACTATATCACTTTATTTGGATGGCATCACTATTTTTCGTATATATGAGAATTTCTGATTTTCGAGATTTTCGGTGTGTGTTAGCCCACAAGTTTCTCGATATTTGATTGACGTCTCCGTTCGGCGTCAAATTTTGACTGTACGCAGCCTACAAGGCCTGCTGAAGAGCGATCTATCACTTTATCTGAATGACATCTCTATTTTTCGCTTAAATGTGAATTTACGATTTTTGAGATTTTCGATGTGTGTTATATAACACCCCAAAAATTTTTTGGTGATTATTTGATGTTTTTATGCTGGGTTAAGGAAAGTACAAGTTGTATATTCGTCGTAGATGACAAGGAAAATGTGTACGATCAAAAAACTATAGAGTATGTGAAGTTCATAAGTAAGGGTCAATTTTAAATGATCATATCTCCCAATATATAATGAATTAGAAGCCCCATGACCTACAAAATTAAAGTTCTTTTGAGTCTAGTTTTCGGAACATCAAATCGCTTGTCAATCGAAATTCAGAGTAAGAAGTTATGTGCATTTTACCGAAGCATCGCGAGCGGTAATGCGAGCATGGCGCCCTAGCACCTCCACCGCCTATTTACTTGAAATCTAATTTTTCACATGTAGAAAATATTTTCAGCTAAATCTAAATCGACCGGCTTGCTAAGAATTTCATTTCTCTCTCAATTCGAGCAGCTAGGACAACGAAAATCAAGGAGGAACATCAAGCAAAGTTCAAGAAAATCACAAGATAAGTTGAGATTACTTTGCCAAGTGTGTTAGGGGCTGTTTTGGAGCTCGTTTTGGCAAGGTTTTGAAGGATTTTTTATATGTTTCAAAATGTATTTGGACTGCCTATATATCCATCTTTGAGTAGGTGTTGAAACCAGAAGAAAAGGTAAGGATTTCTCCCCTTTTAAACCTCTCAAATTGCAAACCGAAAATCTAGAAATTGGCAGCTAAGTGAGCTGCCGATGGACTGTTTATGAGCTGAGTTTTGCTCGTTTTTCTTAGGCGTTTTGGTTGTTTTTTTTGCTAGAATTATACTTCATATTGAGGGGAAGAATTACAGAAAAACAGAGGTAAAATTTCCTCTTGTTTCTCCCTCAAAAGTTAGTGAAAACTAATTGAGAAAATGGCTAAATGGTGTTGATGTTGCCGTGTGTTGTTGTTGCTATAGTGACTGCCTCCGGTTAGTTATTTTGGCTGCATTTTTTGCTATATATTAAGATTGTAGTTGGCCTATAAAACCACGATTAAGGAGGTTGAAGGCTGATCATTGAAATAGGAAATCGGCTAGAGAAAAGTTCATCGGAGAAAGGTATGTAAGGCGCCCCGTCTATCATTCTTTTAAGCACGATTCGTGTGTTGTGAATCGAATGACCCAG
The DNA here is from genome assembly GCA_035772735.1 of Datura wrightii. Lineage (NCBI taxonomy): Eukaryota > Viridiplantae > Streptophyta > Magnoliopsida > Solanales > Solanaceae > Datura > Datura wrightii. The sequence goes on along the minus strand of JASDFA010000018.1, from coordinate 197,732,574 downwards.
CAACCTCTTTAAAAGTCTTGAGTCAGTATGTTAAGCTTCATTTAATCTTTAAAGTTCCATGTTTTATTGAGGATAAATGTTAATATTATGCCAAGCCGAAGTGAGACATCTAAAGTGTGATATTGTGTTGGTTGTTGTCGTAGTTATACATTGAGTTGGAGACCCCTCAGCGTGGGCATTATTAGTTGGTCCTTACTGTATGTCATGTGTATATATATGTGATGTTAAATGTGTTAAAGGTCTGGTTGCTAACTGAAATTGGTAAAAGAGCCAAGATGAGGACGTGTAAATGATTTTAAGCCACGTAAAGACGTCGCAAGCTATTAAGGGTAAACGAGCTTATCGAATTAGGATTACCTGGTTATGGTTGTCCTTTATCTTATGTGTATTTTATGAAATATGTCAGGCCAAGGGGAGATTTCATAATCCCTTTCCCTTAAGCCGAACGACAAGCTAGCGAGTTTCTGAGCTCTAATGTCCCTTGAACACGATCTATAAATTTTGTTGAAACTCTTAGGTCATCCGCAGTTCCTTATGATTTATACAAGTTTTGAATACATGCATTTAAGTTCTATTTTCTAGATTTATATGTTATATGTACTCAGTTCTAGTTATGCATTATGAAGGAGGCCTTTGCAGACCACATGTTTAGTATTCGTCATTTCTATGTTGTACATATTGAGCTGGTCCAGTATAAGCCATATCAGCTCCATTTATGATTTTTTCTAAGATTTATTGATTTTACCCCGGTGTGGTACACCGGCTGGAGGTCTTGTTATTTTACCCCAGTATGGTACACTGGCTGGACGCATTTTTATTTTTACCCCGGTGTGGCACACTGGCTATACGAACTGTATATAGATTTTATGATCGGTTGGTTGTCTACTGACATTTCAGTTACAGTCTTTGTTGTGCATTTGATGCTTGCATTTACACTTTAATAATAAGTCATTGTCAGGTTTCTGTTTTTTCAGGATTCCGGGTTGTTACTACTCCTTATTTATGGCCCAGTTATCATTTTTATCTTACATGTTTATAGTTTTCAGCGTTACATACCAGTACATTTTATTCGTACTAACGTCCCTTCATCTTGAGACCCTTCCTACAATCGTACTACAGGTACAGGCCGAGGCTCAGATCACCGAACTATTTTCCAGGAGCCAGATTTCTGTAGAATAGTGGTATGCTCCTCTCTTTCAGGAGCCATGTCCTAGTTTGGACTATTTTCAGTTTTGTGTACAGCATGGGTAGGCCGGGGCTCTGTCCTGTGCATTTTAGTTTGTTTATTCTGTAGAGGCTGATACGAACTAGTTTGTATAGTAGTGTGGGTTGTGTAGTCGTATTGGTTTTTCATTACTATGCTTAGCTTTATTGTAGCCTTGTCGGCTTTCCAGGTTGCATATTTATAATTGTCAAGGCATTATTGGGATTGGTTGGTTGTGAAAGGTGGCTTGGTCAGCCTTAGTGTTACATTTATAGATGCTATATAGTCAGCTTCTCGATCGATCATGAATCGAGTGCCAGTTGCGCCATTCCCCAGTTTTGGGTGTGACATGTTAGTCTACGGATTTCTCAAGAATTGATTGACCGTCTCTGTTCAGCCCCAAATTTTGGCTGTGCACAGCCTACAAGCCTGGTGACAAGCGCTCTATCACTTTATTTGGACGGAGTCACTATTTTTCGCATAAAAGTGAATTTACAATTTTTGAGATTTTCGATGTGTGTTAGCACACGGATTTCTCGAGATTTGATTGAACGTCTCCGTTCAGCCCCAAATTTTGGTTGTCCGCAGCCTACAAGACCTAGTGACAAGTGTTCTATCACTTTATTTGGACGGCAACACTATTTTTCGCATAAATAAAAATTTATGATTTTCGAGATTTTCAGTGTGTGTTAACATACGGATTTCTCGAAATTTGATTGACCGTCTCCATTCAGCCTCGAATTTTGGCTGTGTGCAGCCTATAAGGCCTGTTGATGAGCGCTATATCATTTTATTTGGATGACATCACTATTTTACGCATAAATGAGAATTTTTTATTTTTGAGATTTTCGGTTGTGTTAGCCCATGGATGGATCGAGATTTGATTGACCATCTCCATTCGACTCTAAAATTTTACCTTGCACAGCCTACAAGGCCCGATGACGAGCGCTTTATCACTTTATTTGGACGGCATCACTATTTTTCACGTAAATGTGAATTTACGATTTTTGAGATTTTTGGTGTGTGTTAGCCCACGGAATTCTCGAGATTTGATTGACTGTCTCCGTTCGGCTCCAAATTTTGGTTGTGCTCAGCCTACAAGGCCTGTTGTCGAGCTCTATATCACTTTATTTGAAAGGCATTACTATTTTTAGAATAAATCAGAATTTCGATTTTCGAGATTTTAGGTGTGTTAGCCCACAGATTTCTTGAGATTTTATTGACATTCTCCGTTTGGCCCCGAATTTTAGATGTGCGCAGCCTACAAGGCCTACTGACGATCTTTATATCACTTTATTTGGATGACATCACTATTTTTAGCATAAATGAGAATTTTCGATTTTGAGATTTTCAGTGTGTCTTAGCCCACAAATTTGAGATTTGAATAACCGTCTCCGTCTGACCCAAAATTTTGGCTGTGCACAGCCTAGAAGGCTGGTGACGAGAGCTCTATCACTTTATTTGGACGGCATCACTATTTTTTGCATAAATGTGAATTTATGATTTTTGAGATTTTCGGTGTGTGTTAGCCCACGGATTTCTCGAGATGTGATTGACCGTCTCCGTTCAGCCCCTAATTTTTGTTGCACACAGCCTACAAGTCCTGGTGTCGAGTGCTCTATCACTTTATTTGGATGGCATCATTATTTTTTGCATAAATGTGAATTTACGATTTTCGAGAATTTCAGGGTGTGTTAGCCCACGGATTTCTCCAGATTTGATTGACCGTCTCCGTTTGGCCTCAAATTTTGGTTGTGTGCAGCCTACAAGGCCTATTGACGAGCGTTATATCACTTTATTTGGGCGGGATCACTATTTTTTGCATAAATGAGATTTTACGATTTTCGAGATTTTCGATGTGTGTTAGCCCATGGATATATTGAGATTTGATTGACCGTCTCTGTTAGGCCCAAAATTTTGGCTTTGTGCAGCCTACAAGACCTATTGACGAGCGCTCTATCACATTATTTGGATGACATCACTATTTTTCACAAAAATGTGAATTTACGATTTTCAAAATTTTCGATGTGTTTAGTCTACGGATTTCTTGAGATTTGATTGTCCGTCTCCGTTTGGCCTCAAATTTTAGTTGTGCGCAGCCTACAAGTCCTTTTGATGAGCGATATATCATTTTACTTGGACGGCATTACTATTTTTCGCAAAATGTGAATTTACGATTTTTAAAGTTTTCGGTCTGTGTTAGCACATGAATTTCTCGAGATTTGATTGACCAACTCCATTCGTCCACAAATTTTGATTGTGCGCAGCCTACAAGGCCTGGTGACGAGCGCTCTATCACTTTATTTGGACAGCATCACTATTTTTCGCATAAATGTTAGCATACGGATTTCTCGAGATTTGATTGACAGTCTCCGTTCGTCCCCAAATTTTGGTTATGAGCAGCCTACAAGGCCTGGTGACGATCGCTCTATCACTTTATTTGGACAGCAGACTATTTTTCACATAAATAAAAATTTACGACTTTCGAGATTATCGGTGTGTGTTAGCACACGAATTTGTCGATATTTGATTGATTGTCTCCGTTAGGCCCCAAATTTTGGCTGTGCGAAGTCTACAAGACATGTTGACTAGCACTATATCATTTTAGTTGGATGGCATCACTATTTTTCTCATAAATGAGAATTTACAATTTTTGAGATTTTCAATGTGTGTTAGCTCACGGATTTCTCGAGAATTGATTGACCGTCTTTGTTCGACCCCGATTTTTGGTTGTGTGCAGCCTACAAGTCCTGGTAACGAGCTCTATATCACTTTATTTGGACGGTATTACTATTTTTTGCATAAATGAAATTTTATGATTTTTCGAGATTTTCATTGTGTATTAGCCCGTGGATGTCTCAAAATTGGATTAACCATCTCTGTTCGGCCCAAAATTTTGGCAATACACAGCCTACAAGGCCTGGTGACGAGCGCTCTATCACTTTATTTGGACGACATCATTATTTTTTGCATAAATGTGAATTCATAATTTTTGAGATTTTCGGTGTGTCACGGATTTCTTGAGATTTGATTGACCATCTCCGTTCGGCCCCCAAATTTTGGCTGTGCGCGGGCTACAAGGCCTGTTGATGAGCGATATATTATTTTATTTGGACAACATCACTATTTTTCGCATAAATGTGAATTTACTATTTTCAAGATTTTCAGTGTGTGTTAGCACACGAATTTCTCGAGACTTGATTGACCGTCTCATTTCGGTCCAAAATTTTGGTTGTGCTTATAGCCTACAAGGCCTAATGATGAGAGCTCTATTACTTTATTTAGACGGCATCACTATTTTTCACATAAATGAGAATTTACGATTTTCGAGATTTTCGGTGTGTATTAGCACAAAGATTTCTCGATATTTGATTGACCATCTCCGTTCATACCCAAATTTTTGCTCTACGCAGCCTACAAGGCCTGTTGACAAGCGTTATATCACTTTATTTGGATGACATCACTATTTTTCGGATAAATGAGATTTTTTGATTTTTGAGATTTTTGGTGTGTGTTAGCCCATGGATATATTGATATTTGATTGACCATCTCCATTCGGCCCAAAATTTAGGCTGTCCATGGATATATTGAGATTTGATTGACCGTCTCAGTTCGGCCTCAAATTTTGGTTGTGTGCAGCCTACAAGACCTGTTGACGAGCGTTCTATCACTTTATTTGGATGACATCACTATTTTATCGCATAAATGTGAATTTATGATTTTCGAGATTTTTGGTGTGTGTTAGCCCACGGATTTCTTGAGATTTGATTGACCGTCTACGTTCGAACTTAAATTTTAGCTGTGCGCAGCCTACAAGTCTTGTTGACGAGCGATATATCATTTTACTTGGACTTCATTACTATTTTATGCGAATTTACGATTTTCAAGATTTTCGGTGTGTGTTATCACACAGATTTCTCGAGATTTGATTGACCATCTCCGTTCAACCCCAAATTTTGGCTGTGCGTAGCCTACAAGGCCTGGTGACGAGCTCTATATCACTTTATTTGGATGACATCACTATATTTTTCATAAATGAGAATTTCTGATTTTTGAGATTTTCGATGTGTGTTAGCCCATTGATGTCTCGAGATTTGATTGATCGTCTCCGTTCAGCACCAAATTTTGGCTGTGCGCAGCCTACAAGGCCTGGTGACGAGCTCTCTATCACTTTATTTGGACAGCATTACTATTTTCGCATAAATCAAAATTTATAGTTTTTGAGATTTTCGGTGTGTGTTAACACATGAATTTCTCGAGATTTGATTGACCGTCTCCGTTAGGCCTCAAATTTTGGCTGTGCGCAGCCTACAAAGCCTGGTGAGACCGCTCTATAACTTTATTTGGACGGCATCACTATTGTTCGCATAAATGAGAATTTGCGATTTTCGTGATTTTCGGTGTGTGTTAGCCCACGGATTTCTCGAGAATTGATTGATGTCTCCATTCAATCCCAAATTTTGGCTGTGCGCAGCCTACAAGGCCTAGTGATGAGCTCAATAACACTTTATATGGACGGTATCACAATTTTTCGCATAAATGAGAATTTACAATTTTTGAAATTTTCGTGTGTGTTAGCCCACAGATTTCTTAAGATTTGATTGACCATCTCCGCTCGGCCCCAAATTTTGGCTATGCGCAGCCTACAAGGCCTGGTGACTAGCGCTCTATCACTTTATTTGGACGACATCATTATTTTTCGCATAAATGTGAATTTACGTTTTTAAAGATTTTCGGTGTGTGTTAGCCCATGGATTTCTCGAAAATTGATTGACCGTCTCCGTTGGTGTCACGCCCCGCCTTGGGGGGTATGACTGGCACCTGGTGCCCTACTAGGACCTGAACAGCTAGACTACTGAGCCTAAGCACTTCTGGTGTCTGGCTGGCTCTAACTCTGATTCACGGAATCAACGGGCTATATAGCGGCTGTAAATACAGCCCCCGGCCAGCTAGGTCTATAACCACCTGTACTATAACATCAGCTAACCAGAACCCCATTCTTGTAGAGGGGACCTAAGCGGGCCGACAAGGGCACCATGCTGACAATGTTTCACTGAGGAACTAAACCAGGAACTAAACTACTATGTGACCGGCAAGGTCACCAACTATACACTGAATAAGGCCCCACGCGGCAAACATAAACAGCTAAAACATATGCACGGCCCCACACGACCGGCATAGCTAACCACAGGGAAATATATACAGTCTGCAAGCCTCTAAGAATACTGATAAGATGGTCTCCCATACTGTACAACAAAAGAAAATAGAATAGACCTCTGAATATCAAGCTTCGGATGACAGGAGTTGATGACTCTGCGCTTGCTGGGATCACGAGGGGTCAGCTCCTCGTCTATGGGTACCTGCAGGAAAGTAATGTAGCACCCCAAACGGGCGTCAGTACCATTGGTACCGAGTATGTAAAGCAAACTGAGTATAACTGAATATAAGCAATAATACTAGTAGTTCTGAATAGCAGAAAGTATTTGAAACTATCTGGGATGCCGGGATCTGAAATAAGCTTATCTGTATTGAAGGTAAGGTAGAAGCATACCTGTCGACGTGGAAACCTGCTATCTATCAGCTAATAAATAACATGTATGTATGTATATATATATATATAACATACTAGGACCTATACTAGCCCCCATAAGCCGGAAGGTGTCAACCAACACACAATCTATATACCCCTACCCGGATCAAAACAATAAAAAAGTAATTCACTACACTCGCCTACTAACTACGAGCACCTCCACCGGCCCCCTGGGTATGCAGCTTGGGGTCTCTGAGCCCCTGACTATAACTGTATCTGAGTTCGGAGGACTCTTGTAACTGTAAACTGTAATCTGTATTTGTATTTGTATCTGTAATCTGCCCCCTGGGCGCAAACGCTCGACAGGGTAAGCTATAATGCTATGATGATCAGCCTGATATGGGGAATGCTGCATCCCATCTTCGTCCTACTGCGGACGGCATGCCACTCCCTTGAATGACGTATCCTCACCCTCTGTCGGGCGAGTCGACACAGCTATTAACCATGGGGTGGCAAGGAAGCTCTAAGGGTGCCCTCACAGCACAAACTGGTCTCAACAAACAATATTCACATATAGCAAGCATGTTCGATCTGAAAATACTATCCACGTTTTGATATTCTATTCTGAATCTCTTTTCTGCATTAAACTGTTTCTCATACTGAGCTATACTGTATCTGGAATATTATCTGACTGTCTGATATTGCTTTACTAACTTTTATTCTAAATACAACATAATAACATAAAACCTGCTTGCAGGATTCATACTGGACTCAATACTCGACTTCTGAATTCTTTCTTCTATAGTTCACGCTATTTGCTATACTAGGATTACTAACTTGTCGAAGGAACAAGTTTTACATACCTTCGCTTCTGATTTCCGACTAACTGGCGTAGCTCGGTCAGTATTTCCACTATTTCTCCCAACTGATTCCATGTATATATCAATTAGGACTAAATACACTAATATTCTGAGATAAAATATCACTTTTAATATATATATAGCCCAAACTTTGGCTTATTGAAAAACGGTCGAAAACTCGTTATTTCTCGAAAGTCCAGAAGGGAGAAATGCTTACTTTAGGCCTAGGAGTATATTAACACTAATTTGGAGCAATTCCACTTACCTTAGCTCGGTAGCACGACGGTTCGCCGGCCAAATTTCACAAAACTAACTCCGCAGGAATGCTCTCTGCAGCTTTATACTTCGGTGTCAAGGATTAATTTGAGTTTGGACCGCGTTTGACAGTGTAAACGGAAGGAAATCTCACTACCCTCTCGTGCCCTCTATTTCTGGTTTGTTTTCTAGAAATTTTTAAGTTAAAATGAGGTAAAACCGAAGTTTGGAGGCTTTTATACTTGGGGCTGCACCTCACCTCCGTGGCACGTAGGCCATCGCGGAGGTGAGCCTCCGTGACACGCTGGCCATCGCGGAGGAGGTCTGCCAGCCTCCTTTTGCGATGGTTCGATGTGTCGCTTATCCGATTTTTCCCTGGGCCTTTTTCTAGCATGTATGGCACTCTAAAACTCTTAACCAACATGCGAATACGCCATCTACATGTCGAGAATTTACGGGGTGTAACAGTTCAGCCCCAAATTTTAGCTATGCGTAGCCTACAAGGCCTGGTGACGAGCGCTCTATCACTTTGTTTGGATGGTATCACTATTTTTTTCATAAATATAAAAATTTACAATTTTTAAGATTTTCGGTATGTGTTAGCCCATGGATTTCTCGAGATTTGATTGATCGTCTCCATTAGGCCTCAAATTTTGGCTGTGCACACCCTACAAGGCCTGTTGACGAGTGCTATATCATTTTATTTGGACGACATTACTAGTTTTCGCATAAATGAGAATTTATGATTTTCCAGATTTTCGGTGTGTGTTAGTTCACAAATTTCTCGAGAATTGATTGACCGTCTCCGCTCGGCCCCAAATTTTGGTTGTATAGGCCCATTGACTAGCGCTATATCATTTTGTTGGATGGCATTACTATTATTTCCATAAATGAGAATTTACAATTTTCGAGATTTTCGGTGTGTGTTAGCCCACGGATTTCTCGAGATTTAATTGACCGTCTCCGTTTGACCTCAAATTTTGGCTGTGCGCAGCCTACAATGCCTGTTGATGAGCGCTATACCATTATATTTGAACGGCATCACTATTTTTCGCATAAATAAGAATTTACGATTTTTGAGATTTTAGGCGTATGTAAGCCAACGGATTTCTCAAGAATTGATTGATCGTCTCAGTTCGGCCCTAAATTTTGGCTATGTGCAGCCTATAAGGCCTGCTGAGGAGTGCTCTATCACTTTATTTGAACGGCATCACTATTTTTCACATAAATGAGAATTTATGATTTTCGAGATTTTCGGTATGTGTTAACCCATGGATGTCTCGAGATTTGATTGACCATCTCCGTTTGCCAAATTTTGGCTGTGTGCATCCTAAAAGGCATGTTGGTGAGCGTTATATCACTTTATTTGGTTGGCATCACTATTTTTCGTATAAATGAGAATTTACGATTTTCGAGATTTTCAGTGTGTGTTAGCCCACATATTTCTCGAGATTTGATTGTCCGTCTCTGTTCAGACCAAAATTTGGCTGTGCGAAGTCTACAAGGCCTGGTGATGAGCACTCTATCGTTTTATTTAGTCAACATCACTATTTTTCGCATAAATGTGAATTTATGATTTTTGAGATTTTCGGTGTGTGTTAGCCCATGAATCACAAAATAAGAACCGCCGAGATGCAAGTGTTTTGATGAGATATTACATAATATTGTTAAGACTATAACATAATTTCCAGATAAAGAGTTCATTAGTGGCACATTATTATAATGATCATACCTTTGGTCTGGATTATCCATTTTACCCTTTTTTTAATTTGTGTATTTTTTTCGAGATCTATCAGGACAAACTGCCGCTAGGTGGTTTGGTGGAGCCAATTTCCTTAAAAAGTGCCTCTATCACAGTCATTTAACATTCTTATCCAATTTAATTAATGATTTTAATTTAATAACTGGTACTAACGACCCACCACAATCAACACCGCCATTGCAAGCGACCATGGTAGGCCAGCACTACCACCACCAATCTCTAGCATTGTCTTTATGGCATAAGGATAAGCATAGGTGTTTTCTTTCACATTGTCGCTCACTGGGTATTGATCAAGGGGCGTTGGGCCTTGGCATAAGTAAGCATGTGTCGTCCGGTGTCAGCCGATCCGCGAACACTGGCCTAGTGAGTCCATGTTGCTGACTTTTAAATTTTTCGGTGTGTGTTTGCAATGGATTTCTCGAGATTTGATTGGTCATCTCCATTCAGCCCCAAATTTTGGCTGTGCGCAGCCTACAAGGCCTGGTTATGAGTTCTCTATCACTTTATTTGATCGGCATCACTATTTTTAGCATAAATGTGAATTTACAATTTTTAAGATTTTCTGTGTGTGTTAGCTCACGGATTTCTCGAGATTTGAATGGTCGTCTCCGTTCGGCCCCCAAATTTTGGTTGTGGGCGACCTATAGGTCTTGTTGACGCGTGCTCTATCACTTTATTTGTTCGGCATCACTATTTTTCACATAAATGAGAATTTACGATTTTTGAGATTTTCCGTATGTGTTAGCCCACAAATTTCTCGAGATTTGGTTGGCCATCTCTATTCGATCTCAAAATTTGGCTATGTGCAGCCAACATGTCCTGATAACGAGCACTCTATCACTTTATTTGTTCGGCATCACTATTTTTCACATAAATGTGAATTTATGATTTTTGAAATTTTTGTTATGAGTTAGCCCACAGATTTCTCGAAATTTGATTTGGTCGTCTTCGTTCAGCCTCAAATTTTGACTGTGCGTAGCCTACAAGCCCTGGTAACGATCACTCTATCGCTTTATTTGGTCGGCATCACTATTTCTTGCATAAAAGAGAATTTACGATTTTCGAGATTTTCATTGTGTGTTAGCCTACAGATTTCTCGAGATTTAATTGGCCATCTCCATTCGGCCCCAAATTTTGATTGTGCGCAGCCTACAAGCCCTGGTGACGAGCGCTCTATCACTTTATTTGGTTGGCATCATTATTTTCGCATAAAAGAGAATTTACGATTTCTAAGATTTTCGGTATGTGTTAGCCCACAGTTTTCTCGAGATTTGATTGGTCGTCTCCGTGGCTGTGCGCAGCCTACATGTCCTGGTGATGAGCGCTCTATCACTTTATTTGGTCGGGATCACTATTTTTCACATAAATATGAATTTTCAATTTTTGAGATTTTCGGTGTGTGTTAGCCCATGGATGGCTCGAGATTTGATTGACCGTCTCCGTTCATCCCCAAATTTTTGCATTGCATAGCCTAGAAGGCCTGGTGACGAACGGTCTATCACTTTATTTAGACGGCATCACTATTTTTGGCATAAATGTGAATTTGTGATTTTTGAGATTTTCGGTGTGTGTTAGCCCACGGATTTCTCGAGATTTGATTAACCGTCTCCGTTCAGCTCCAAATTTTTCTGTGCTTAGCCTACAACGCCTGTTGACGAGCTCTATATCACTTTATTTGGAAGACATCACTATTTTAGAATAAATATAAATTTACGATTTTTGAAATTTTCGGTGTGTGTTAGCCCACGGATTTCTCGAGATTTGATTGGCCTTCTCCGTTCGGACCCAAATTTTGGCTGTGTGTAGCCTACAAGACCTGGTGACGAGCGCTCTATCGCTTTATTTGGTTAGCATCACTATTTTTCGCATAAATGAGAATTTATGATTTTTAAGATTTTTCGATTTGTGTTAGCCCATGAATCATAAAATAAGAACCGCTGAGATGCAAGTGTTTTGATAATATCTTACATAATGTTGTAAAAATTATAATATAATTATCGGAAAAAAAGTTCATTATTGGTACATTAGTTTAATAATCATAATTTTGGGCTGAATTATCTGTTTTACCCAATTTTTTTTATATTATTTATTTTTTCGAGATCTATCAGTACAAACTGTCGGTAGGCGATTTGGTGGAGCCAATTTCCTTAAAAAGTGTCTCTATCATAGTCATTCAACATTATTATGCGATTTAATTAATAATTTTAATTTAATAACTGGTAGTAACGACCCACTACAAGCAACAACACCATCGCAAGTGACATGGTAGGCCAGAGCTACCGCCACCAATCTCTAGCATTATCTTTATGGCATAAGGATAAGCATAAGTGTTTTCTTTCACATTGTCGATCGTTGGGCATTGATCGAGGGTCGTTGGGCCTCGGCATAGATCAGCATGTGCCGCCCGGTGCTGGTCGGTCCGCGAACACTGGCCTAGTGCGCCCATTTGCTGACTTTTAAATTTTTTTATATATGTTAGCCCACGGATTTCTCGAGATTTGATTGGTCGTCTCCGTTCGGCCCTAAATTTTGATTGTGCGTAGCCTACATGTCCGGTGAGGAGTACTCTATCACTTTATTTGGTCGGCATCACTATTTTTTAGATAAATGAGAAATTACAATTTTCAAGATTTTCGGTCTGTGTTAGCCCATGAATTTCTCGAGATTTGATTGATCGTCTCCGTTCGGACCTAAATTTTGGCTGTGCGCAACCTACAAGCCCTCGCTCTATCACTTTATTTGATCGGCATCACTATTTTTTGTATAAATGAGAAATTATGATTTTAAAAATTTTTGGTGTGTGTTAGGCCACGAATTTCTCGATATTTGATTGATCGTCTCTGTTTGGCCCTAAATTTTGGTTGCGCACAGCATACAAGGCCTGGTGATGAGCGCTCTATCACTTTATTTGATCAGCATCATTATTTTTCGCATAAATGAGAATTTACGATTTTTGAGATTTTCGGTGTGTGTTAGCCCATAAATTTCTTGAAATTTGATTGGTCGTCTCTGTTCGACCCGAAATTTTGACTGTGCACAGCCTAAAAACCTTGTTTACGAGCGCTCTATCACTTTATTTGATCAGCATCACTATTTTTCACATAAATGAGAATTTATAATTTTTGAGATTTTCAATGTGTGTTAGCCCACGGATTTCTCGAGATTTGATTGGCTGTCTCCGTTAGACCCCAAATTTTGGCTGTGGTAGCCTACAAGGCCTGGTGACGAGCGCTCTATCACTTTATTTTGTCGGCATCACTATTTTTTCGCATATTTATGATTTTCGAGATTTTTGGTGTGTGTTAGCCCCTGGATTTCTATAGATTTGATTGGTCGTCTCCGTTTCGATCCTAATTTTGGTTATGCGCAGCCTACAAGGCCTAGAGATGAGCGCTCAATCACTTTATTTGGTTGGCATCACTATATTTCACATAAATGTTAATTTACAATTTTAAAATTTTTTGGTGTGTGTTAGCCCGTGAATTTTCTCGAGATTTGATTGGCCGTCTTCATTTGGTCCTAATTTTTGACTATGCACGGCCTACATGTCCTGGTGACGAGCGCTCTATCACTTTATTTGGTCGGCATCACTATTTTTCGCATAAATGAGAATTTACGATTTTCGAGATTTTCGATGTATGTTAGCCCACGAATTTCTCAAGATTTGATTGACCGTTTTCGTTCTGCCCAGATTTTAGCTGTGCGCAGCCTATAAAGGCCTGGTGATAAGCGCTCTATCACTTTATTTGATCGGCGTAACTATTTTTAGCATAAATGAGAATTTACGGTTTTTGAGATTTCTGGTGTGTGTTAGCCCATAGATTTCTCGAGATTTGATTGGCCGTCTCTATTCGCCCCCAAATTTTGGCTGTGCACAGCCTACATGTCCTTGTGACAAGCGCTTTATCACTTTATTTGATCGGCATCACTATTTTTTGCATAAATGAAATTTACGATTTTTGAGATTTTTGATATGTGTTAGCCCGCGGATTTCTCGAGATTTGATTGGACCATCTCTGTTTGACCCCAAATTTTGGCTGTGCGTAGCCTACAAGGCCTGGTGACGAGCTCTCGATCACTTTATTTGGTCGACATCACTATTTTTCGCATAAATCTGAATACGATTTTAAAAATTTTCGGTATGTGTTAGCCCATGAATTTCTTGAGATTTGATTGGACGTCTCTGTTCATCCCCAAATTTTGGCTATGCTCATCCTACATGTCCTGTGACGAGCGCTCTATCACTTTATTTGATCGACATCACTATTTTTCGCATAAATGTGAATTTACGATTTTTGAGATTTTCGGTGTGTGTTAGCCCACAGATTTCTTGAGATTTAATTGGCCATCTCAGTTTGGATTCAAATTTTGGCAGTGCGCAGCCTATAAGACCTGGTGACGAGCGCTCTAACGCTTTATTTTGTCGGCATCACTATTTTTTGCATAAATGAGAATTTACGATTTTCGAGATTTTCGGTGTGTGTTAGCCCACAGATTTCTCGAGATTTGATTGACCGTCTCCATTTGGACTCAAATTTTGGTTGTGCATAGCCTGCAATGCCTGGTGACGAGCACTCTATCACTTTATTTGATTGGCATCACTATTTTTTGCATAAATGAGAATTTAGAATTTTTGAGATTTTCAGTGTGTGTCCCATGAATTTCTCGAGATTTGATTGACCGTCTTCGTTCAGCCCAAAATTTTAGCTATGCACAACCTAAAAGGCCTGGTGACGAGCGCTCAATCACTTTATTTTGTTGGCATCACTATTTTTCGCATAAATGTGAATTTACAATTTTAAAATTTTTTAGTGTTTGTTAGCCCATGGATTTCTCGAGATTTGATTATCTGTCTCCGTTCGGCCATAAATTTCGGCTGTGGACAGCCCACATGTCCTGGTGACGAGCGCTATATCACTTTATTTGGTTGGCATAACTATTTTTGGCATTAATGAGAATTTATGATTTTCGAGATTTTCGTTGTGTGTTCGCCCATGGATTTCTCGAGATTTAATTGACTGTCTCTGTTCGGCCCCAAATTTTGGCTGTGCACAGCCTATAAAGGCCTGTTGACAAGCGCTCTACCACCTTATTTGATCGGCATTACTATTTTTCGCATAAATGAGAATTTCCGATTTTTGATGTGTGTTAGCCTATAGATTTCTTGAGATTTGATTGGCCGTCTCCATTAGGCCCATGTGCACAGCCTACATGTCTTTGTGCCGAGCGCTCTATCACTTTATTTGATCGGCATCACTATTTTTCGCATAAATAAAATTTTACGATTTTTGAGATTTTTGGTCTGTGTTAGCCCACGAATTTCTCGAAGTTTGATTGACCGTCTCCGTTCGGCCCAAATTTTGGTTGTGCGCAGCCTACAAGGCTTGGTGACGAGTGCTCAATCACTTTATTTGGTCGGCATCACTATTTTTGTATAAATGAGAATTTACAATTTTAAAAATTTTCGGTGTGTGTTAGCCCATGAATTTCTGGAGATTTTATTGGACGTCTTCGTTCGTCCCCAAATTTTGGCTGTGTGCAGCCTACATGTCCTGGTGACGAGCTCTCTATCACTTTATTTGATCGCCATCACTATTTTCCACATAAATGTGAATTTATGATTTTTGAGATTTTCGGTGTTTGTTAGTTCACGGATTTTTCTAGATTTAATTGGTCGTCTCCATTCGGATCCAAATTTTGGCTGTGCGCGGCCTATAAGGCCTGGTGACAAGCGCTCCAACGCTTTATTTGGTCAGCATCACTATTTTTTGCATAAATGAGAATTTACGATTTTCGTGATATTTGGTGTATGTTAGTCCACAGATTTCTCAAGATTTGATAGATCGTCTCTGCTCGGACCCAAATTTCGGTTGTGCGCAGCAGCCTACAAGGCTTGGTGACGAGCACTCTATCACTTTATTTCATCGGCATCACTATTTTTTGCATAAATGAGAATTTACGATTTTTGGTGTGTGTTAGCCCATGTATTTCTCGAGATTTGATTGGCCGTCTCGTTCGGCCCCAAATTTTAGCTGTGCGCAGCCTACAAGGCCTAGTGACGAGCGCTCAATCACTTTATTTGGTTTCCATCACTATTTTTCGTATAAATGTGAACTTACGATTTAAAAATTTTGTGGTGTGTGTTAACCCTTGGATTTCTCAAGATTTGATTGGTCGTCTCTGTTCGGCCTCAAATTTCGGTTGTGTACAACCTACATGTCCATGAGATGAACGCTCTATCACTTTATTTGGTCAGCATCACTATTTTTTACATAAATAAAATTTGTGATTTTTGAGATTTTCGGTGTGTGTTAGCCCATGGATTTCTCGAGATTTGACTGACCATCTCCGTTCGGCCGCAAATTTTGGCTGTGGCAGCCTACAAGGCCTGATGACAAGCGTTCAATCACTTTATTTGGTCGGCATCACTATTTCTCGCATAAATGTGAATTTACGATTTTAAAAATTTTTGGGGTGCGTTAGCCCATGGATTTCTCGAGATTTAATTGGTCGTCTTTGTTCGTCCCCAAATTTCGGTTGTGCGCAGCCTACATGTCCTAGTGAAGAGCGCTCTATCACTTTATTTGGTCGGCATCACTGTTTTTCGCATAAATGATAATTTACGATTTTCTAGATTTTCAGTGTGTGTTAGCCCGCGAATTTTTTGAGATTTGATTGACCGTCTCCGTTCGACCTCAAATTTTGCTGTGCGCAGCCTAAAGGCCGGTGAAGAGCTCTCTATCACTTTATTTGCTCGACATCACTATTTTTTGAATAAATGAGAATTTACAATTTTCAAGATTTTCGGTGTGTGTTAGCCCACGGATTTCTCGAGATCTGATTGACCGTCTCTGTTGGGCCCCAAGTTTTGGCTGTGCGCAGCCTACTAGGTATGATGACAAACGCTCTATCACTTCATTTGGTCTGCATCACTACAAACCTTGGTTACGAGTGCTCTATCACTTTATTTGGTCGGCATTACTATTTTTCGCATAAATGAGAATTTACAATTTTTGAGATTTTCGATGTGTGTTAGTCCACGGATTTCTTGAGATTTGATTGGCCGTCTCCGTTCGGCCCCAAATTTTGGCTGTGGTAGCCTATATGTCCTGGTGACAAGCGCTCTATCACTTTATTTTGTTGGCATCACTATTTTTTCGCATAAATGTGAATTTATGATTTTCGGTGTGTGTTAGCCCACAGATTTCTCAAGATTTGATTGGTCGTCTCCGTTCAGACCTAAATTTTGGCTGTGCGCACCCTATAAGGCCTGGTAACGAGCGCTCTATCGCTTTATTTGGTCGGCATCACTATTTTTAGCATAAATGTAAATTTACGATTTTTGAGATTTTCGGTGTGTGTTAGCCCATGAATCACAAAATAAGAACCGTCGAGATGCAAGTGTTCTAATGAGATCTTACATAATGTAGTTAAAACTATAATATAATTGCCGGAAAAAAGTTTATTAGTGGCATATTGTTTTAATGATCATAACTTTGGGCTGGATTATCCGTCCCGATTTTTTTCATTTTATTTATTTTTTTGAGATCTATCAAGACAAACTGCCGCTAGACAATTTGGTGGAGCCAATTACCTTAAAAAGTGTCTATATCATAGTCATTTAATATTTTTACCCAATTTAATTAATAATTTTAATTTAATAACTGATACTAACGACCCACCACAACCAACACCACCATTGCAAGCGACCATGGTAGGCTAGCACTACCACCACCAATCTCTGGCACTGTCTTTATGGTATAAGGATAAGCATAGGTGTTTTCTTTCACATTGTCGCTCGCTGGGCATTGATCGAGGGCGTTGGGCCTCGACATAGGTCAGCACGTGCCATCCGTTATAGGCCGGTCTGCGGACACTGGCCTATTGCGCCCATGTTGGTGACTTTTAAATTTTTCGGTGTGTGTTAGCCTACGGATTTCTTGAGATTTGATTGGTCGTCTCCATTTGGCCCCAAATTTTGGTTGTGTGCAGCCTACAAGGCCTAGTGACGAGTGTTCTATCACTTTATTTGATCGGCATCACTTATTTTCCTCATAAATGAGAAATTATGTTTTTTGAGATTTTCGGTGTGTGCTAGCCCACGAATTTCTCGAGATTTGATTGACCGTCTCCGTTTGGCTCCAAATTTTGGCTGTGCGCAGCCTACAAGGCCTGGTGACCAGCGCTCAATCACTTTATTTTCTTGGCATCACTATTTTTCGCATAAATAAGAATTTAAAATCTTGGAGATTTTCAATGTGTGTTAGCCCACGGATTTCTCGAGATTTGATTGGCCGTCTCCGTTTGACCCCAAATTTTAGCTGTGGGCAGCCTACAAGGCCTGGTGACGAGCGCTCCACTTTATTTAATCGATATCACTATTTTTCGCATAAATGAGAAATTATGATTTTCGAGATTTTCGGTGTGTGTTAGCGCACAGATTTCTCGAGATTTGGTTGACCGTCTCCGTTCAGCTCTAAATTTTGGTTGTGCGGCCTACAAGGCCTGGTGACCAACGCTCAATCACTTGATTTGCTCGGCATCACTAATTTTCGCATAAATGAGAATTTACAATCTTGGAGATTTTTAGTGTGTGTTAGCCCACAGATTTCTCGAGATTTGATTGGTCGTCTCCGTTCGGCCCTAAATTTTAGCTGTGCGCAGCCTACAAGCCCTGGTGATGAGTGCTCTATCACTTTATTTAGTCGACATCACTATTATTCGCATAAATGAGAATTTACGATTTTTGAGATTTTTGATGTGTGTTAACTCACATATTTCTCGAGATTTGATTGGCCGTCTCCGTTCGGCCCCAAATTTTAGCTGTTACAAGGCCTGGTGACTAGCTCGAATGCTCACCGCTAATGTGCGATCTCCAGGAAAGGTTGGACCATTTGACGTCTGAAATTTTCATTGAAGCCCAACTAATTCGAATTCGCATTTGTGTAAAGCTTATTTTGGAAAAATGCTCCTTATCAAAAAAATTTTATATTCAAAGCTCAAGATTGAGACCTTTAATTAAGAAAGAAGTGGTTCATCCACTGCACCACATTCTTTAACGGCAAGATACCTAATTATTAATAAAGTAAAATGAAAAATTTACTATAAAGGACCAAAGTTCAATTCCGATCAAAGTCGCAAAAATATCACTACTATTAGAATATTTCTTCTTTATCTAGTAAGCAGGTGAAGGTTTCCCGTGGGTATCAAGTTAAGTGTTTTAATTTTTAAGAAATAAGAAAAAATTAATTTAAATTTAAAACATATGTAATGAGTTAAAATGACCTTTGAATCTTAAAATTTTAAATAATTTATATAAAATTTAAAATTATCAAATATAAAAAAAGATAATATTATTGTAATTTTAATATATATCACATAAAATATTAAAAATAAAAATTATGTTTATTTAAAATGCTAGAAAAAGTAAAAAATAAAATATTTTAAAATAAGTAGTGTTTTAGTCTTTTTATTTTGTTTCAAGATAAGTGGTGTCTTACACTATCAAGATGAAATTAAAAATGTTCTTTCAATTTTATCCTTATTTAAACGAATAGGGATTTATAAACTACTAAAGAGTTACTCCCTCCGTTCCATTTTAATTGTTAGGTATACTAAAAATAGTTGTTTCAAAATACTTACTAGTTTCAAAATCAAGAGATAATTGACCATATTTTACCAATTATACCCTTAGTACTTAAAATCATTCTAAAATGTGAAAAGAGTTATTATTGTATGTCTCCAAAAAATTAATAGGATTATATTAGTCAAATTACCATCCTTATTAATTTTTTCTTAATGAGTTTGCATTCTTATCTTAGCAATTAAAATGGAACAGAGGAGTATATTTTCTTTAAGGTATTTATTAAAGATAAGTTAGTAAAAATGCATTTTACTTTTTGGAAGTGAGTAGGTTCTTAAGGGGTGTGCCCAAGTTTAAAACGTCACTTAATTTGAAACAGAGGGAATATTAAATATAAAAAATAACATTTATTTTTCTTTTTTCAGTTTGATTTGATTCATCGATTTGGCCTGTACACCCCTAATTCAATCTATTTCAGCCTAATTAATTTCAATTCAATAATAACAAACCTATTAATAAACTCATCTCATTTTAATCTGCTCAAATTTAATATTTTCTCACACATTTAAACCTTCAACTCAAATGTTATAGTAACACTTTCAAGTGAAAAAAAAAAAACTTCTACATTTAAAGTAAAGGGGAAAAAAGAACGAGGTATTTCTAGGAGATCGTTTTGCACGCAAGATAAAATAAAAATATTTTATCATTAAATTTGAATTAGATAATTTGAAATTTAACTTTTGAAATATTTTATCTTATTTTATTAAATTTAAAATTACTTTATCTTACTTCCCACGTAAATAAATTAAATCTAAGTTAGCATTTGTTTATATATTTTAAAACTTTATCTTTAAATATCTATTTGAACATAAAATTTGATTGATATTTTTAAGCTTTCAAAAATAGGCTCAACTCAGTTTTTAAAATTTTCACTTATAAATTTCTAATTTTTTCCAAATATAATGCATATTTCTAACGTAACTTTAAATTTTAAAAATGACAATTTTAAAAATTCAAATTTTTATATATTAATTTTAAGTATTCAAATAAAGATAAATTATAATCCCGAAATAATTTAGAGCCTGTTTGGTTAAGCTTATAAGTTGGTCAAATCAACTCAACTTATAAGCAGTTTTTAGCTTTTTAGAGTGTTTGACTAAATCAGAAAGTGCTTAAAAAAAGTTAAAAACTACTTTTAATAAGCTGAAAAGTAAAAGTTGGTGAAACTCAACTTTTTATTTTTTGGCTTATAAATTGTGATTGACCAACAAATTTACTTTTTTATCCTCATACTATTTTCCTAATTTCAAAATTACCCTCAAGGAAATAAAAAACTTAATTTTTCTCTTCTTCTCTTTGGAGTGGCCGCATCTTGCACTTCTCCACGGTGCGCCGAAAATCTCTCTTCTTTTCCACTTTTTATCTTCTTCTCGAACTTTATTTATAACTCACTCGTTCATAGTTTAAAAATGAAAACATACAATTAATTTATTATTTTTTTTAAACAAAGCAAAGACACTCAAATCTTTGACCAAATTTTATTTTTTTGTGCATATTAGATAAAAATAATTAAAATTCTAAAATAAATTAATCGAGGTAGTATAAATTCATTTAAATTATTATATTTAATTTTACAAATAAAAAATAGAACTATACTCCTAATAAAAAGTAAAAAGAGAAATCTGCCTAGTCTTATTTAAATTATATATATTAAAAATTAAAAATAACTTAAATAATTAATTTATATTAAAAATAAATACAAATATATATTAAATATCATAGTAATTTATTTTTATAGTGTTAAAAGTTTTAAGGACATTTTAGTCATTTGACCCAAAATAAATGCTTAATAACACTTTTATACCAAACACATCAATAATTTTTTTTCAATTTCAACAGTTTTATCTAAACATATAACTGCTTAATTATAAAATATATTTCAACACTTAAAAAAGATTTTAAGTATTTATATTTAAAAATTATTTATTTTTTGGCTAAACAAAACGGAGTCTTAGTCCGATTAAAGAATGTCCCAAACTTTAATAGCCTTCCGTAATTGAAGCGGTCCTTAGCACAAAACAATGCAGAAAAAGTGAGTGCCACGTGTCAGTAGACAAAGAGACGTAACAACTCAAGAGTGCAATTCCACCCTAGCGGACTTCAAACGCAAGATTTCATCAAAAAGAACACGAAACTGACAACAACCTATAACTCCTTTCGATTCCGTCCCATAAATGGTGTATTGTACCTGCGACTCTCTCTCTCTGTCCCCCTTCGCTTTCCCCTTTTTCCTGTTCATTTTCTCTCTCTCAACACACACACAGTTTCATTCTCTACATTCTCACTACAATTGACTGATGAATCAGGTTAGTGTACTGGTTTTCTTTGTCATTTTTAGGTTCTTTCTTGTACTGTGATTGTTCTTGTGTGGAATTTGTGTATGACATTGATGTATGGTTGAAAGGGGTTGTGGAATTTGTGCGTGTTGGCAGTAAAATGTAGCCTTTTTTTTTCTTTAGTGTTGTTGGACTTAAAAGGGCACTTGCATGTTAAATTTCTGTCCAATTTTTGTTTTTTATGGTAGCTCTTTTGAGTAATAGAGGTGAAGAAAGAAACCATCTTTTTGTTAATTGAATGAAATACGCACAAGCTCTTTCGCTCTACATTCTCACTACAATTGACTAATGAATCAGGTTAATGTACTGGTTTTCTTTGTCATTTTTAGGTTCTTTCTTGTACTGTGATTGTTCTTGTGTGGAATTTGTGTATGACATTGATGTATGGTTAAAAGGGGTTGTGGAATTTGTGCGCGTTGGCAGTAAAAATGTAGCCTTTTTTGGTGTGTTGCTGGACTCAAAAGGGCACTTGCATGTTAAATTTCTGCTCAATTTTGGTGTTTTATGGTAGCCCTTTTGAGTAATAGAGGTGAAGAAAGAAACCATTGAATGAAATACACACAAGCTCTTTTCACGCTACATTTTCACTACAATTGACTGATGAATCAGGTTACTGTACTGGTTTTCTTTGTCATTTTATGTTTTTTCTTGTACTGTGATTGTGCCTTTGTGGAATTTCTGTATGACATTGATGTATGGTTAA
The DNA here is from genome assembly GCA_035772735.1 of Datura wrightii. Lineage (NCBI taxonomy): Eukaryota > Viridiplantae > Streptophyta > Magnoliopsida > Solanales > Solanaceae > Datura > Datura wrightii. The sequence continues at coordinate 197,710,281 of JASDFA010000018.1, read as the reverse complement.
AAGGGATTGTGGAATTTGTGCGTGTTGGCAGTAAAAATGTAGCCTTTTTTGGTGGGTTGCTGGACTCAAAAAGGCACTTGCATGTTAAATTTCTGCTGAATTTTGGTTTTTTATGGTAGCCCTTTTGAGTAATAGAGGTGAAGAAAGAAACCGTCTTTTTATTAATTGAATGATGCGCGCACACACACACACTCTCTTTCACTCTATACTCTCACTACAATTGACTCTCTTTATTGATGAATCAGGTTAGTGTACTGGTTTTCTTCGTCATTTTTAGGTTCTTTTTTGTTCTGTGATTGTGCTTATGTGGAATTTATGTATGGCTAAAAGGGATTGTGTAATTTGTGCGTGTTGGCAGTTATTTTTTCTTCTGGGATTTAAAAGGGCACTTGCACGTTAAATTTCTGCCCAACTTTTGTTTTTTATGGTAGCCCTTCTGAGTAATAGAGGTGAAGAAAGAAACTATCTTTTTATTAATTGAATGAAATACACACAAGCTCCCTTCACGCTATATTCTCTCTACAATTGACTGATGAATCAGGTTAGTGTTCTGTTTCTCTGTCATTTTTTTCTTCTTTCTTGTACTGTGACTGTGCCTATGTGGAATTTGTGAATGACATTGATGTATGGTTAAAAGGGATTGTGGAATTTGTGCGTCTTGGCAGTAAAAGTGTAGCTTTTTTCTTTTGTTGTTGCAAGTTGCTGGACTTAAAAGGGCACTTGCATGTTAAATTTCTGCTCAATTTTCGTTTTTTGGGTAGCCCTTTGAGGTGAAGAACGAAACCATCTTTTTATTAATTGAATGACACACATACGCTCTTTCACTCTACATTCTCACAACAATTGATTCTCTTTACTGATGAATCAGTTTAGTGTTCTGGTTATCTTTGTCATTTTTATGTTCTTTCTTGTACTATGACTGTGCCTATTTGGAATTTGCGTATGACATTGATGTATGATCAAAAAGGATTGTGGAATTTGTGCGTTTTGACAGAAAATGCAGTTTCTTTTGGTATGGCAAGTTACTGGACTCATGCATGTTAAACTTTCTTTTCAATTTGGTTTTCTGGCTAGCCCTTTTTTGAACTTTACAGTAATGGCGGTGATAAAGAAATCATCTTCATATCAATTGAATGACACACACACTTTCACTCTATATTGTCACTACAATTGTTTCTCTTACTGATGAATCAGGTTAGTATTTTTTGGTTTTCTTTGTCAATTTTTATGTTCTTTCTTGTACTATGATTGTGCCTATGTACACTACATTCTGAAATTTGTTCTGGAAGTTGGAAGACATTAATGTATGGTTAAAAAGGATTGAGGGAATTCTGTGTGTTGGCCGAACAATGTAGCTTTTTTTTTGTGTTGCAAGTTACTGGACTCAAAAGGGCTCTTTCATGTAGAAATTTCTGCTCCATTTCATTTTTTTGCTAGCCCTTTTTCTAAATTTAGAGTAAATGGATAGAGGTGAAGGAAGAAACCATCTTTTTATTGCTTAGTAGAGATATTCAGTTCTCTATGTGCTTGAAAAAGCTTTTGAAGCTTGGGTGTCCACAATTGAATGACACTTAGCAGAACTATTTACTGATACATTTTAGAGTTATTTAAGCCTTTATCCCATGAATAAACTACGTGATTATTGTACAATGACACTCTATAAAATAGCATAGAGAACAACCTAAGAAAGAATAAGTTGTAGGTAATAAAATAGCACTGAGAAAGTCCTCCTTAAAGTGCATTCCTTCCTTGGAATTATGGAGATCTTTTTGTATCTATAAGGAAGTCTTAGGCGCTATCCAAAGTACAGGATATTTTAGGTGTGGGTTGAAAGCGTATCCTTTTCTGGGGACACATTGTTCAACTTGTGTTCCCCTTTCCTCCTTTCCAAGACTGTCCTTTTAAGGTTCTTCTTCTTCTGCGAATGAAAAATATTAAGTTTGAAAGCTCTTTTCCAGAGCATTTCCCTTTCTGAAGATGCACTGCTCAACTCGTGTTTCCCTATTTTCCCTACATCCCCTATAACTTCCCTATCTCCCAAGGCAAAGAAACGTAAGGTTGGAAGCTCTCTTTTGGTAGCTCCTTCTGTTGGGCTGAGAAATGGGAACACATACACTTGAAAATGTTGAATATAATTGTACCCAATTGATTATTTTGGTCTGTGGAACAGAACGACTTTGCAATTCCCAAAGGGTAAAAACAAACTAGATAAAGATAATGTTTTCCCCATAAGTTCAAGAAGAATGAAATGTTAAAATTGTAAAATAGAAGGATAATTTACTTTGCCTATTTGTCCAAAAAAAATAGACATGCAACATCTGTCCTCTGATTTTGAAAATGACATAAAAGAGTTAGCAATTGGTAGGGTTATTAGTGAGTCATGGTAATTCTAGATGAATTCTCTAAATGATTTGCAATTTTGAAGTATTAGCAGATTAGATGGTTATTTGGTGCAAAGAGTACTTAATTTTTTAAGGCTAATTTCTAAAATTTGTTCCATCTGTCCCTCGGATGTTCAGGCTAGCTCAGAGATTTTAGGACTGTTGTTCTCATTAAAACTTACAAGTTTTTTGAGTGCATCTTTCTTAATGTTCATTTTTATTTTCTTAGGACAGGTGTGAAAACATTGATTTTAAAAATTATTTCAATAACCCACTTCCCTAAATACTGCCACTGGATGTTCGACCTGCCTACACTGTCCCCGAGACAAATGCTTTCACCGTTGAATTCTATGTATGCTTTGAGAAATAATGACACAGGAGAGGAGATGGAAATAAATTTAGCCTATCGTAACCTAAATGCTTTTACAGGCGCATACTAGATATTTATCTAATGTGGGACATTAGTCTGTTAGAATGTCCCACATTGGTTGAGGGGATGTGTTATTGTCTCCTTGAATGGTCTTGAACAACCTCCCTCATGAACTAACTTCTTTGGGTTGAGTTAGATACAACATTGGTTGAGGAATGAGTTAGTCTCTACTTGTGTGGTTTTTGGACATGAGCTAGCTTTTGATGTTGAGTTAGTCCAAGGTTCTTTTACCTTACACTTCATATACTACATCTACGCATATATTTAACCAAGTCCGAGTAAGTGTCTAACATTTGTCCATCTCTGTTTGCAGAATTCAGCATATCGAAGTGGTTTTGCTTCTCTAGGGGTCTGGTTTGATGAATCAGGTACTAACCAATGCATTGTCAACAATATACTAATTTGCACTGTGGATGCTTTGTGGTGGTGCAAAATGTTAGTTGTCTCATTGTTTAAGATTCTCAAACTACTTGTTACTTCATATGAACTAGTATATTCCTTGTTAAGTTGTTTTGTTTTTCCTTTTGTCTTGCTTATGTGATTCAGATTCTTTCTCCCGTTTATAATTGATGTAGATATACTTCATAGGATTTTCTCATTATCTTGTGTTACTAATTTATTATGATCTAAGGAAGTTATTACCGTGTTCTTTCTTGTTAAATACAGATGAATATGAAATCTTGGTACATTGATTGTTCTGTTTTGGGATTTAATGGCAGCCGGAGTTATGTCAATTTTGACGGTTACTTAGATTGACCAAGGCGGTAAGTTTGACACCCAAACCTGCATTGGTGGTCTAATAGGCTGTTCAGGTGCCACAATTTGTGGTTCCGAGCTTATTGTGTTTGCAGAGAGCAATTATTCAGTTGTAATGGTGTATAGCTGACCCCATTAAATCAATTACTTTTAAAAAAAGGGTGAATAGGATACCTAGTCAAGTATGTTCTGTTTAGCCTTTTGTATGTCTGATGATAGTATCAGCTATTGGGTTCTTTTGATTTTTGGTTGGCTAATTTGTTACTTTACTATAAGCTTGATTTTATGTAGTGTGACACTGATTTGTTTTTCCTTTTCTGCAAGTTGCTAGAGATGAACTTCATTCTTCTAGATATGGATGTATTGTGACTTATGCAACAAAAAGAACAATTTGAATTAATTCCTGCAGCATGATTCCAAATCTTATCCACCATAAAAAGGAAAAAGAATCCAATCCTTGTGCAAGTGAATGTTATGTGCTGAGACCTCAGATCAGCATATCTCATAAGAAGAATTGTTCACAGTATATCTTGATTTGTTTTTTACGTTTTCTGCGAGATTTTAATTACTGATTCTTAGCTCATAGAAGATGAACCTGTTATTCATGCTTTAGAAGATGATACAATTTATGCTACATGTTGCTTTTAGAAACCCGTGATGATCATGCTTCTATCTCTGGTGTCTTGTGTTTTGATGAGAGGAGGGTATTAAAGGGCATGGAAAGGAAAGGTGCTTTGTACAATATAGGTATGTCATCTCATGTTCTCCTTTAATCCTTGGGAAGGTAGTTGCTTTGGAATAAAGTATAATGTATAATGTAGCCCTTTGTCTTTGACTGGTATTATCTGTTTCTATAATTATGCTATGATCACTTCTAATAGTTCCTTTTTATGGTTCTTAGGTTCCAGTATTGCACCTAAAAGGGAAAATGAAATTAACCAAGAAGTATGTGACCTTTCCTTTTGGTAAATTGCTTTTTTAGATTATGGAATATGTCTAATCTAGTTAATATTTTCTTGTGCTTTTAGAAATTTGCTCCATATGTTGACACTTTTAGCCTATGTATTTTTTGCTTTTCCTTGTTTTGTTTGGCCCAATCAGGAATTTGATACTTCGGTTATGTTGTTGCTGTCCCCCATTTTTACATATCAGAAGAAAAAGCTGTTGTCCTCCTATTTTCCCTTTGGAAGAGCCTGTATCTTTTTGTACCTCTGTAATACCGTATCAAGTTTGTCTCACTTTTCCTTCCTTTTATGCATATGAAGAATTTTGTCTCCGTGTCTTGTTTAGCATTTTACCTACCCTCTCTTCTAGATATAGGTTCCCAGAAGATGAGTTGATGGATTTCTTAAAGGCATGGAAGTGTATGGGATATTATCTTTTTTGGATAAAGTAATAAATTTTAGTGATAGTTGGGAAAATACCTGTATACAAGTGGTATACCGTAAGTAAAGAACCTACAACATCAGATGGTTCTCTACAAAATGACACTCAGTCATCTATACAGACAGTAACCAGTAACCTCATGGGTGCACCAGCGATAAGGAACAAGAGGCTATTCCTTAAGTGTATAGAAGTACTCTACCCCTTTAAAAACCCTTCTATTTTTCTCTCCACACAATCCATATAAGCGCGAGCGGAACAACCTTCCACGCCTTATATCTCCTTCCGCAGCTCCAGCTGAGCAACATCTTCTATTTTACCTTACCAAAAAAAAAAACACATCTTTTTGTAATTGAAAGAAGTACTTTGACTTCATAATTTAAAAAAAAGGATAGTCTAATGAATGAATATCCTGGTTCAGCAAAAGAAGTATTGCTCCAGGGTACTGGTGAATTTTTTTATTGAAATGTTGAGTACTCTGGAGTGTCAGTAGTCTTGAATGTCAATATGGGATGGAGGGCACTGGATGGCTCTTTTTTTGTCCCTAAGAGATTAAACAAAGCTCCACAAATATGCTGCAGTTAGACATCAAGGTATTGTTCTTTCAGTTTGCTCTGACATTCTGATGTATAACAAAGTTGTTTCGCAGCCCTTGAGTTGATTTTTTTTTTTGTTATTGGAACCCCCAAGTTGTTTCCTATTGCTCTCTGAATTTTTTGGTTGTGGGAGTTCCTTTCCTGTGCATGTTGGCTGTTTCGAGTGTTTTTTTTTGGTTTTTCATTCAATCATTATTATCTTGAGATCTTTGTCTCTGCTGAATTACCTGGCAAATGTGCTAGGTGCTTGATCTAAAGCGAAGTCAATTTGAAGCTGGAAAAATTCAAGCGCAAAATGATCTTTCCACTCCCTGTGAAGATTATCTTTTAGGTAAGCCGTTTTCGTAAGTTATGATGTTCTTATTATTACATCAAATATTGTATATAAAGGAGCTACAATTCTTTCTGGTCTTTTTGGAAACAGATATTGAATTTGCTGAAAGCATCACAAATCTGGATTATGGTTCAAGTAGAGGATTGTTGGACCCTATTTTAGAAAGTCAGATTCCATTATCTAGTTGTGATGGAACTGACACCTGTGGAATGCCATTCTCTTCAGGATTAGTTGTGCAAGAAGCTCAAAGTCAGAATGCTATGTTTGGCCTTACCAATTCAGAGTTGCATGACCTTTCTCGTGACAAATGTGAAAGTCAGATACTAGTAGAATACAATGCTGTGAAATTCCCTACTGCGTTCAATCCAGGAGATATCAGCAATGTGGATGATGTGGCAGGCTTCTTTGCTGAAGCTGCATCTTCTGAGAAGATGAATGACCGCATGATTGACCATTCTGCGTTAACATCTAATGGAATTTCTTTTATGTCTAATGCGCAAAATGAGGGGCAAGATGTAAACTGTGAAAGCTTTGATATGCATGCATCCTCCGTAATAAGCCCTCCAATCATTTCTCAAGCAGTAAACGTTGACACTCCTCTCACTCAGAAGCGTCTGCGCAAGCCTACCCGAAGGTATATTGATGAATCCTCAGATCTTAATGCTAGACGTTCTAGGAAAAGAGCAGAGGTTTCTACTAGTGCATCAGAATCAAAGAATAAGCTTCTCAAAGTCAGATGTCAGAAGAAATCTCGTGCAGAATCTATGGAAATGGAATTGTTTCCCGAAGAGTCTTCTTATAAAGCTATTCAAGTGCCTTTTGCTTCTCTTGTGAATGAAGAATGTGATAAGAGGCATGCATCCAATGCAATACAGGTACACTCCCAAAAAAATTTGAAACGAAATGTGTAATTTCATTTATGTGATCCTTGCACTTGTCCATGTATATGAGCACATTAAAGGTGCCCCTTATTAGGCTAGTACTATAATTTCCATTGCGCAAGTCAGTTCACAGATAACAATTAACCAACCTCTTTGCTGACCACCAGTTCAAAACCCAAAATGAACGAAAGTCAGTGTAACACCGAGCTTGCTTGAAATTTTTGGGTGGTGAGTTCAGGTACTTTTTGAAAACAAGGGTGATCTTTCATACCATTGTGTTATTGAGCATATCGTGATACCCTCCATGCTTTTCCTGGATCTTTTTGCAACTTTTTAGTAACATCTGAATCTTCAGTTATCATTTTCCTCGACATAAAAATTGATCTCTTTGAAGGTTCTGAAACCTCATAAGGAGGAACCTCATAAGGAGGCTACAGTTGTGATTCCTAAAGATGATGTTGTTACACCAAAGAAGTTAGATCAAGATGGTGCACGGAGGAAACATCACAGGCTCTGGACTGTTTCAGAGGTCAGAAAGTTGATTGATGGAGTTGCGCAATATGGAGTTGGAAGATGGAGTCATATAAAGAAGCTTTATTTCTCATCATCTGTTCATAGAACACCTGTGGATCTCAAGGTAAGCACAGTGGTCACTATCAGGAATTTTTCAACCAGACGAGTCGAGAAAAACCATGCATCATCTAGTGTTTGCATGTTAGTTACCTAAAGTTGGCACTCTGTTACTTGAACTTCTCGCAGGATAAATGGAGAAATCTTCTTAAAGCAAGCTATCTACAGAAACAAAGCAAAATAACGGTTAGTTTTCATTTTCGAAATTTGATTAATGATGCTTGCTGCTTGCTGCGAATCATGAGCCTTTATTTAACTTAATGCAATAGCTTCTAGCTTTTTTGTTATATAATTATTTTTGTGTGTATAGCCATCATACGAGGACATGACCCTGGATAGGAAGGTTTAGAGGTTGAGGATTGGGATAGAAAAGCTAGTAGATAGTCGTATGATGTTGTACTTCTCTTAGGGAGTCAGGGAGCTAGTCTCCTTCTCATCTTTTAGTAGTCTTGCCTAAGTATTCACATAGTATCTTATTCTTCAATTTTACTACTACCTTTACTTCGTTGCTTTGTTTATCTTGCTATTTTGTTGTTATGTTCCTTTCTATCTTGCTTTGATTTTGCTCCTTTTGAGCCAAGGGTCTACTGGATACAACTTCTGTACTCCACAAAGGTAGGGGTAAGATTTGCGTACATCCTAAACTCTCAGGCTCCACTTGTGGGATTACACTGGATATGTTGTTGTATAACCATCATAATTATTTGTTTTGGAAGATTTCTGTTTTGTGTTTGTGCACTGGAGTCGCAGTATGCTAAATTATGTTGGTGAAATCAGATCATCGTATAGGGGAGTGTAATTGAGTATACTTTCCACTAAACTTATTTATTCACGTTTAGTTGCATTTTCAGTTTCAAGTAGCATGAGTTGAATTCATGAAGTTAGTAGGAAGCTCAACTCTCAAGAATCTGTGCATATATTGTTTAGCCTAACCCACCTCATTTTATAGGTAGTATAGTGACGCGGAGTGTTTGACATTCTTTAAACTTTCCCCTTGTTTCAGAGTGCTTACTTTTCTCATGATAGTTACTGGATTGTCAATTGATGCAGGAAAAGGGTAAACATAACCTGTCTTGGCGACCTTTGCCGAAGTCTGTCCTTCATCGAGTCAGTGAACTGGCCAACATGCATCCATATCCAAGAAACCGGAGGTGCAAGAGTTCCCATTCTCCGTGTGCTTCATCTTCTCCCGAGCATACTAACAGGACTAACATCCAGTGACACGACCCCCAACTGCACCCGGAGATTCCTTGAGCTTTCTTTCACCAACTTTTTCAGCTGAAATTCCTCTCCTATGCATAGTTACAGGAGTAACATCTGGTGACAACCCGATTTTACGTGCAAATATTGGTTGAGCTCTCTTATACCAACTCCGCTGCATAGTTCGTGTATAGAGCAGCTTCATTTCAAGTAAAAAAAGGTTTTCTGTATAATCCTCATTACCTCTAGAAATGCATTGGTCACATCTGTAAACCTTCTTTGAATTTCCAATTGTTACAAGGGACTTCAATGTTCAGCATTTTGTGCATAAGGTAGTCTATGAAATACTATGTGCCGTTGCGCCGATTTTTCTCGTTTACTTATTCAAAATTATGTACTAAGAAATGGAACATAAGGAAATTGATTTGTGTCACATTCTTTGCATCATATTCCCCACTTTAAAGCAGCAACTTGGAAACCTAGCCAAGACCTACACCTACATTTCTTTAGGGGTTGATTGATTTAGTGTAAAGGAAAATATATGGCCTAATACATAACCATAACCAGTTTCTTAAACTTGTTGGGATATTTCATACACTCGAACTAAGTCCTTTCATTTAGACGCGCGTTGTGTTAAGTAGACACTTTTGGTTCAAATTTAACTCATTTGAGTAGAAATAAATAAAAATCTATAAAGATTGTGTTTTATTTATAAATTTTTTGTGTCATCTTTAATCGATATCCTTGTGAAAAAGATCATACAAATAATATCAGTCATATCCATTTAGCTTTTTACAATAGATGATTTTTGATGAGAGCAATATTCAATATCTGAAATACACTAACTATAATTCATATTTTGAAAATTAGCATGAGGGCGGGTAAACCAGAGTAAAGTACTTCTCATAAGAGTTCACAAATTTACATTAAGGGATAAAGCGCTTCATAAGAAAAGGTTTTCCCTTTCCGTTTCATATACTATAGACGGGAGGGAATGACACACCCACAAAAGATGGAAAGACACACACACACACAGTTTCTAAAACGTACTACATCAAGTGGAGCTGTGAGACATATTACAAAGTTCAACCTCTTCCGTTATCTCCATTATCGTCACTACCACCAGTTGCAGCTCCGCCGGTAGGGCTATCCCCCCTCTGATTGTAGTATTCTCTTGGAATGTTATGATGATTGTCTACATCACGATCTGGGTACATATACCTTTTCCCTACACCAATTTCCACTCCATTGTCCATTATTTGCCCTCCTCCTCCCATCAAGGCTTTTCTAGGATATGCCACTCCCCAACAAGAAAAAACCATCACTATAACCAACATAAACACTAACAATTTCTTCATGTTGAAACACAATAGCTTCATATTAATATAAGATGACAAGATATACAACTCCCCAAAAAGGAGAAAAAGGAAACAAAATATTGCTTTGAGAGTTTGTGTTTTTGCTATTTGTACTCACAATACAAGTTAACTCTAGAAATTTAGGTTATATAAATGATCTTTTTCTTCTAGTTAGGTTATATAAATGATGTTAGTTTTATGGAGTCTCCACCATAAAAGAAGATCATAAGTGGATTTTAAAATATATATACACACATATCGTTAGTATAAGAAATTTTTATATAATCAAGTCACGTTTTACCTTTTATGTGTTAGTAACAGATTGTCTGTCTTATTTTTAACATTACAACACTCCCATATTAAGCAAGTTTACTTATTAATATTTTTTCCGAGTGACTTGATAATGTGAAAAAATTCTTTATACTGACGATGTGTGTATATATTTTTGCAATACATTCTTCCTACAAGATAGAAGCAGCCTAAACAGGGAAATCCCACAATGAAGTGGAGATGGTGGACTTTAGTGAAGTCAACAGAAGCATCATTTTCATTATTAGCTGCCTTAATCTATTATATTATAAATAATTTACTCTTTAAGCAAAACAGTGCAAATTTTACCTCCATTTGTTTGAGTTTGTTTATATTGTCGGTTTTAAATTTAAAAAAGAGGAAGGTTGCTGAAAATCAATACGAAATAAATTTTCTATTTAATGGGATAAGACTATATACATTTTAGTCGTATTTATAACATAACACTAAATTTGTTATTATTTACCTACTAAATAACCTTTTCTTATTGTTGAAGGAATTTGACAAGAGACAAATTGCTTTATTCTGTCCAACCCAAATTTTAAAAAATTTACCTTTTCTTATAGTTGAAGAAATGTGGTCTTGGACAAGGATTACATTACCTACAGTTTTTAGCGCGCACACACACATTTTAAATAATTTCATATATATATACACACGCACATATATGATACGAGTAAAAGTTACTGAGTGTGTTATATCGCGAAAGAATTTAAGTATGCAACTCGAAATCTTAAGGCAATGAATAAAGCGATTCATAATGTAAATCCCTTCGCAAACTCATATACGTGTAACTCGATTCTAGAATTTACACGTTGTTATATCATCATTTCTTTGAGTAGAGATTATTTATATTCTTTTTAATTAGGTAGAAGGGAAATTCGACGTGAGTGGGTGCATAGTAAAATTAGAAAAAAAAAAAAAAAAGATATCTTTTTGAGTAGGTTTATTCAAAATTTGAACCTTAAGAGTTTTAGACTTCTACATAGCATATTTCAAATACAGAATTCGAAATTGATATTTATATATATTTAATAAATTTTAAACATAATTATAAAATTTGGCAGAACTTATATCTTATGATTTAAATTCGCTTATGAACAAATACAAACGTTAACACATATTAGATTGAATCAATGACTGGATATGGAACTTTTTCGTGCGAATCTAAATATAATTAAATTTCTATATAAATATCGAACCTAAGTGAAAAAAAAATAAAATTGACTTAACGTAATCAAATTTGGTGGAAATTAAGTGGAAACATATCCCACCAGCTACAGAACTTCCTAACCCACCATCTTATATACAATATAATTTATAAATTCATCAATGTGATTTAAAATATCAGAACCGATTAGTATCTGTTTCGATTTATGTGCTGTACTTTGTGGTAAAAAGAGAATCATACTTTTAATTATATTTAAAAATATTTTAATTTTAATTTTTTATTTTATTTTTAATGAGATAATTTATAATCACACAAATATCTCTTATTGAGTGATAGCGATAGTTTTAGCTATTGGGGGAGGGAGCCAACCTCCAATCGCCAATTCTTATACACATAATTTTTTAAAAAAAAATTCTTTATTTCTTAAACTTTGTGTATATTAAAGAATCAACACTAAGTATAATCACAACCATATTAGGGTACAAGTTTAGTAGGGACCTTGTGTCTATGAGCAGATGTTCATGCAATTGAAATCCTACCAATTGAACTTACTCAGTAGCATAAATTTCTGTTTTCTAGGGAGCTAACCTATGTCTTGCGAATTTTATTTGTTTTGCGATTTAAAAAATATATATATTAGGGGTATTTTTATCCCTTTGTATTACTTAAAATAATGATGGATAAAAATTAAAGACCACCCTAAAATAGAAATAGTCGTTTCTCAATAGACGTTCGACCGAATTCCATACTTGTCGACATAAGTATGAAAAAACAAATGAAGGATCCTTGTATGTAAAATGGAGACTCTCGCATATACATGTCATGCATTTATTATTTGACGTAGATATTGAGTGCGAGTAAATTATTACATATGTAGACTTATAATGGGTTTGATGAGAACATGGAATGATTTTCATTAATTATTAAATCATGCACACGAATGGATTGTCATGACAAATTAAAAAGAGTTTGGTGAGCAAAAATGATTGAAAAAAAATGCAACAAAATTCTTTGAATCTCTGCTGATTTTCTTGAGAACATGGATTGTCTCTAGGAAAAAAAAAGAGTAAGAATGGGCACATTCCAACTTTTTATATTTTACTTTTTTTAAATAATCGAGTTAGTTATCTTTGTGGTATCAATTGAACAGAACTTGGTGTCGGCCGACTTAGGAATTTCGATGCGCGAACGAGAAATTAATCAATTCACTCGTTCCTCTTAAATTGGGGACAATCGAGAATATAATGTTAAGGATCCTATCCTGAAGAAAGTAGTGAAGAGGATTGTATGAGTAGTTGATCCACCTATTATATATTTTATCTATTGATGATATTTTCGTGTGATTATTTAGATTTTTAATCTTTCACGTTTTCAATGATTATGAAATTGTTTAGCGTGTTAAGACGCTAACCATACACTCAATCTATGACATGTCATGTCATAGACAGAGGTGAATGTACGGCATAAGATATGAATTTAACCAAATTTAATAAAGTAAAAGAAAAAAAGAGGAAAATTACACGTGGAATGGAAGTGCACGAGTCCAATCAAATCATTGGTCGGAATTAAATGGTTGGATCTCTGTCTGAGTTGGCCAGTGGGCTTTGTTTTGCATTTTATAATAATGAAAAGAAAAAGATGAAGTGTTGCCCAACATGCATGTTTGCTCCCTCTACCCCGTGGGCTTTTGGTGGTAGGCCCAATTCTTCATGTGCTCTTTATTACTCCTTCATAAATGCTCAACCCCCCCCCCCCCTTATGTCTTTTTTTCTTTTCTTTTTGTTTTCTTTTTGTTTTTAATAATCATTTGGTTCCTAAACTTATTGAAGTTTTTGTACGATCATTATTTCGGGTTAGTCTTTTATTTTCGTCCTTAGATATAATAATTTTTTATTTTTGTTTCTATTGCTTAATTAATGAAAATTTATGGACTAAAATACTTTTATTTATGACCTAATTTTACTAGACCTAATTTACCTTGTTTGTTATAAGTTCTGTTGGAATTAAGTTATCCAATATAAGTTGTGTGGTATTTAATTCGCTCGACATACGTTTAGAAAAATTTTGCCTTTTCTGATATAAGTTTTGTAGGAATAAGTTTTATCTTTTACGGCATAACTTCTAGATTCTGAACTGAACTTTTGCCTCTATCAGTATAGGTTCTGTAGGAATTAAGAATTAACTTATTATGCCTTTTAAGGTATAACTTGTGCTATTTTATGATACGAAAATATAAACTTTTACTAACCGAAAATTGTTTATTATTTCGATGTCAAGATATTTTCGGCCACTTATTTTTTACTTAAAATGCTAAAGAATAAAAAATTAAAAATTGCTAAATTTAAAAGGCAAAAATTAAAAACCACTCTAATATGAAATATTTGTGCGAATGACCTCATTTTATATGTCTCTTTTTAATCATGTTTATGTTGATTAATGTTATTAGTTACACATATCATTTGGACTAAAATTTAAAAAAATTAAAAATTTATATTAGGAACACTAATGAATCTTTTCTTACAAAACATAGTCAAACAAAAAAATAATCCCCTTTTCTCAAAAAATAAAAATAATAAAAGTAATGCAAATAATTAAACCTAGATTTTGACTTTTGATTTCTAGTGGACTTGCTTGGAAACTTCCTCAATATGTAACCACCAAAAAATATAATTTCAAGTATTTTTTTTCTTTCTAAATTAACTTCAATTAAGCATTAATTCATTGATATAATACTACTTAATGGACACTTTTGGCTTAAATCCAAAACAAAATCAACACATATGGAAGTTTAATGAGTAAGACTCTACCTGAAAGTGGAGGAAGAGAATTTTTGGATGCTCAAAATGAATTTTTTTTTTACGGTCATGAGGTGATCAGACAGTGTGTAGATGCAAAAAAGAGATTCTAGATGAAAATTCTTGCACTAATTGGATTATATATGCTCATTAATTTATGAGATTCTTAACTGTAACTATTAATGTACTAATAGAGAATAATCTCATTATTAATAATAGTTATGTTCTATGTTTGTGTTACATTATGCAGTCCACCACATTCCGACGCAATTAAAGAATAATTTGTAGTTTTAAAATAAGCACCAATGATTTAGTGGTAGAAATGTATCCTACCACCGTAAAGATGAAGTGTTAACTAGCAAAAAATGCATCTTATTATAATTAAAAAATCAAGGTTGGTATCGATATTATTAACTTCAAGAGAGGTTTTTTTTCAAAAATAAAAAATAAAAATTCAACCTCCTGTGTCACGCCCCACCTTGGGAGGTATGACTGACACCTAGTGCCCTACTAGGATCTGAACTGACTGAGCCTAAACACTTCTGGTGCGGGGCTGACACAAACTCTTAGATCAAGAAAACAACGGGCCATATCTTGGCTGTAATCACAGCCCCCGGCCGACAAAGCCTTATAGCCACCTGTAAAAAAAACAGCTAAGCAGAAACAGGTAATAATAGGGAAACCTATGCGGGCCAACAAGGCTAAGCTAAACTGCGCTAAACTATGACCGACAAGACTGCTAATCTGCCAGGTAAATAAGGCCCCACACGGCCAACACGTAAACTAAAACACATATAGGCCCCACACGGCCAACACGTAAACTAAAACACATATAGGCCCCACACGGCCAATAACAACTAACCTCAGGGAAATAGAAACAATCTGCAAGCCTCTAGGAGTAATATGACGGTCGGACAGGGCCCCAACCTATCCATGAACTGTACAATCAAAAGAAGTAAACCTTCTATCTACAAACTCCGGAAGAAAGGAGCTAACTGCTCTGGTGATGCTGGCTGAAGCTACGAGGGACCTGCTCCCCGTCTATCCGTACCTGCAGGCAAGTAATGCAGCGTCACAGAAAGGGCGTCAGTACAATATGTACTGAATATGTAAGATGATAACTGTAAATGACTGAAATAAAGAGATAAAACTGAGAATAACTGAAATGAAGGAATAAAGGTCATACCTGAGTAATAGAACGTCTTACTGTCTAACTATCAATAACTAAAGCAAACATAAACCTTACCTGGTCCTCATAAGCCGAAAGGTACAACCAGCACAGATAAACCACCTGGGCCCCCATAAGCCCTGGTGAGTACACCTTAGTCTATATACCCCTATATAAGGTCACACCGGTCAAGTAATAACTATAGCCGTCCTACTAATTCCCTGGGTCTGCAACTGAGCCCGCTCGGCCCCTGACTGTAACTGTGTCTGAGTCCAGTGGACTCCTGATATCTGCAACCCGGGCACCAGGCTCGACGGGGGTGCATAGAGCCAACCACGGCATATGAGAACCTGGTACCTCATCTTCTCCCCTAGAGGACGGCATACCACTCCGTAGAGCGACTTCATCTAGCCACTGGCTGGCGTCGACACAGCTAATAATCCTGGGGTCGGTTATGAAGGCTATACAGGCATAATTCATCCCAAACTAAACATGGAATACGAGTTTCAGCTAATAACAACAACCAATCATAATAAGCATGCTTCTGGTACTTTTACTGGGACTCAAACTAAGTTATCATGCTAAGGAAACTAACTTGCTAAAAGAAACTGCCTTAACATACCTCGTTCGCCGATTACTGATTAACTGGCGAGTTTCAGCTTGTATTCAACTGCTCTTTTCAACTGCAATCGTCTTATTAGAAGAATGAGACTAATTCCAGTACTAAATTCGATGAAAACGATAACTTTATATATAAATATTAACTATATTTCAACTTGACGGAACACGATCGAAAACTCGTAATTTCTTGAGAATCCATAAGGGAGAAATGCTTACTTTAAGCCCGGGATCGTATTGACACTAGTTTGGAGTAATTCCAACAACTTTAGCTCGGCGGAGTTACGATTTGCTGGGCGAATTTTGTGAAACTAACTCCATAGCGATGCTCCCTGCAGCCTTAAAATTCAATACCCGAAGTTAATTTGAATTCGGACAACGTTTCGTAGTATAAATGGAGGAATTTAACTTTAAAATGGCGTAACTCTACAGTTGGGACGAAGAACATGTATATATGTATGAAACTAATGAAGCTACTTAACATACATACATACATATATATGTATACATACATACATACATACATACATACATATATATGTATACATACATACATACATACATACATACATATATATATATATATATATATATATATATAACTTTGGGCGGTGGACATGGGGTCCGTGCGTGCCATAGCGCCCAACGCGCCAGGAAGGGTCCGTACCACGCTGCCCCTTTGGGCAGCTGGCCCGGCCTTCTCCCGCGCAGTGCCGACTTCGTGCTCGTTCGACCTCTCCCCGGGGCCCTTTTCTCGTACGTATTGCACCCTAAAACTCTTAACCAACGTACGAGTAGACCGTCTAAACATTAGAAACTTACGGGGTGTAACATCCTGAGATTTTTTTTTTCAAACAGGATTTTACCAATTTCCAATTTGTTTTGAAATCGATTTTTACCCTGAGATTGATTTCTAAGTCAACTTTTGATATTAGACAGATACAATTAGTTTTCATTTAATCAAGGAACTACCAATGCAGGAAGGACATTACTAAATGTCGACAAAACCCTAATTCTCAATTCGAGAATAAAGACAGTCAAGCGAAGGTGAAAGAAAACATACAACTTTGGCAAATTAGCAAAGCTTGTCATCGATACAAGTCAAATCTCATTAAAGACAAGTGAAATGCATCTCTACGGTCCACATATTTGAAGAATCAAGATGAAGCAATGAGAAATGTCTGTCTAGATGCTAATGTGAGGGAGATCCCAAATCAAGATTTTAAATCAAGAATGAAGGAGAATCTAATACTACTCAATAAATAATCCAAAAAAAAATCAACAGATATGGAGGTCCAATGAACAAGAATCTATCTAGAAGTTGATGAATAAAATTCTCTTATACTCTGAATAAAAATTCTCCTCATGATCATGGAATCACAACATCGGTTGAGAGTGTTTGGAGATGCGAAGAAGTGATTCCAAATCAGAGCTTTAGGGAGCTTAAAATAACTTACACTTAAATTTTTGTTTTGATATTTACTTTTGTACTTAACATTTGTTTAGACAAAAATTCTTACACCAATTAAATCATGAAAATTAATTTGAGAGATTCTGAATTGTAATGTACTAATAGACCCAATTTTTCATGTGCAGCATCATTCGTTTCTTTTTAAAAAAATTATCCGAACTAAAGATCTCATCCCACATATTACTCTTTATAGTTGTATCTTTAAAAAATATATATAATATAATGAAATTATGCAATTTTATAGCATGTATACTCATAGATGTATCTGTATATCTAAAAATTCTAGTTATCAATGCCAACATATACATACACATACAATTGGCCACATATATATAGACATACGATTACAATCATATATTATATCCACACAAATTTCAATTAAGATGAGATATCTTATGTGTTCAGATACATGAATTTTGCTATATTTTGAAATCAAAATACCGCTACATTTTAAAATATAGTCAAATTTCTTCTTCTTTCTTTTTGCAAAATATAAGTTCTAATAGCTTTATTTACTAAGTTTTCTTCTTTTTTCATGGTATATCATTAGTATCCGAAATCTACTGACCGGATTAATGTTGTTTCGGCTGCATTTGGCCGCAAAGCAAGAATTATTTTATTTTTTTTAATTTATAATTTTCATGACTCAATTCAAAATTTTTAATTAAGAGTAAATGAATTTTATTCGTTTCATCACATTAATATAATGGATGATCTATGTACGAGGAAGGTGAGGAGGAAGAAGAATTGGCTCGGTGTTTTGCCAATGTAACCAAAGAAGCTGACATTCTCCTAAGCAAATGATCAAGAAAAAGAAACCTCATAAAAGGAAAAAGAGTTCGGATAGTATTTTTATAGGTAGAACCCTTCCTATGAGGGCTGCAAAACAAGTTACTCTTTCCACAAAATTTTATGCTAAGCTTTCGAGTGGTGTTGGGAAGAGTTGGAAAAGAAAACAAGGAAGATTTTATTCAGGGTGCTTTAGATGGTCTATCCTCTTTTAGCTCATTCAGTGGTAAAAGAAAATTTGAGATTGATAACTCAACTTTCTTCAAGAGTTTTATATTTATTCATTACATAAGCATTCTCATATGTAATTTCATTATAGAGTGTATCATAAATTCTTCGATGATTATAGAGTACATAGTCCTTTTTAGCTTTTATTTTTTACATGCTTGTTAATTAGTAGAGGTTTGTTACCTCATTAGAATTGATAAGGTAAGACCTAGCCCTCCTTTCCTGTGCTTCTCCCTTTTGAGGATTTTATTTTTACTAATAAAAAGCCGTTATACACTCTGTCTTGTTGTATAAATTCGCTTTAAAAAAAAAAGATGATCGATGTACTCCCTGTTTATGCTAACTTTTATATTTTTATTTTATAGTTATTTTTTTCAAAAATGAGTCAATTATAATAAAACGTGATTAAATATCAGTTATTACTAAAAGCATTCTACTCAAGCATAGGTTGATTCAGAATTTAATAGATTAGGTCACTTTATATAGGTGTCTTTGCTTAATTATTCACATGTTAAATTATGTTGGTCTTTGATTTATATTCATTACAATAAATAATATTTTTTTAGACATAACTTTAGATTTTTATACCATAAATCTCATAAATTATTGTCTAGCATAACTTTTGTTTCTAACCTTACAAATTAAAGACCAATCGATTTGAAGGAAAAAAAATTAAAGATCAGTTTATTTAAAAATTAAAACGTATAATTTTATGTATTAAAAACTTATGTTAGGAATATTAATAAATATTTTCTAATAAAACATAGTCAAACGAAAACAAAAATATTTTTTTTCCTCATAAAAATTAATGCAAATAACTAAACCTAGATTTTGACTTTTGAATTCTAGTGGACTTGCTTGGAAACTTCTTCAATATGTAACCACCAAAGGTTTCCTTGATTAAGACCACATTCTTGTGGCATGTTCCAAAATATCAATGCCTGTAGGTGGCAAGGCACACAAAATGGCTATTATTAATCTAGGAAAATCATATGATTATTTTTCTAATATATTACCAAAATATTCTTTCCTTTTTAATAATGTTTTTGAGAGCAAAGATCCCTTTTCCCCTTGTCCTTTATTCTTTTCTTTTCTCTTTTTGGAAATTTAATGACATTTTATTTATTTAAATTTTTCACGCTGATTCTCTCTAAACTTCACTTATAAAATTACACTGAATATGTTATTATACTTTAATTCTTAGGTTTCAAATGTAGATCCCACGTAAAGGTAGCTGGTTGAAAGTAATTGATAAGTAAAAATATTTTTTAATGATAAGATTAATTTTTTAAGTAGATGAAACCATGCAACAAGATAGAAGCTCTCCCGGGTAAGATTCTCGAATCAAAATACTAAACAAAAAAGTGTTGATATGCAGCCTTTGTGCTAGAATGACTAAATTGACCTTAATCTATTTGTGAAAATTACAAATAGAGACATACAACCTTAAGGTCGAAGGTGAAGGATAGTTACTGTCTGAACAATCATGAGAGTTAGAGTAATTTTATTTTGAAGAATACGTCAGGTTAGAAATAAAACAGTAAAAATCTTGATTAAACTAAAAGTACTTATTAGTTATAAACCTATAAATTAGGTGTGGTTTTAGTTGATTTTCACATATAAATTTTGGTGTTTATCAAACGAATAAAATAAGTGAAAAGGTGAAGAGAATTTAGTGAAATTTACTTGTATTTATAAGTCAATTTGACTAACTAAGAAAATTTAGTTCATTAGATTTTAAATATGAAAAGATATCACTTTTAACATTTCTCAACCTTTTTTTCTTCTATAATAGGATCTTTACATGTATTTATTTATTTATTTTGTTTAATAATTCTTCTTCTTGTTCCTGTGGTCAGTGATTTACGTGTTTTTCTTGTCCACCTTCCACGTGTCCATGAGATGAACAGTATACCTGTCTTTAGAGGATGAATCCACTCTGGCTTCTGCAAGTATATCACATCAAATTTATGAACAAACACCCAAAATCACAGAGTAAAATCATTGGAGTTGTTTAGCTCATCTCTGACTCTCACATCTCAAGTTTCTCAATCTTTTCTTCTTTCTCCAGAGTTAAATTTGAGCTTTGGCTTGGCCCTACAACTTAATTGGTTGGGAAGGAACTCGGCAAAATAACCACGTAACTACGTAAAAAGGGTGCTCTCCTATTTCTCGAGCCAAAAGCCATGAGGTTGGGGGTAAGATCTTGAGTATATCTCTAGATCTCACTTGTGGGATCACAATGGGTATGTTATTGTTGAAAGTGGTGCATATCAAGAGAATATTTTAAGAAAATATTTTCTTGAGGAGAATTCTAAACTCGAGATGTTAGGAGATACAAAATCGCTGGATGCAGGAGCGTCATTCGTAGCAAAATAAGCACTCAATCATATCTGAAAAAGGCTGGCGGGAGACTCACTCAAAGCTAAAAAGACATCAATCACTATAACAACAATAACAATAACATTACGCACTGTAATTTCATAAAGTGTGATCTAGAAAGGATAGATTGTATGCAGACTTTACTCCTACCTCAATCACAAAACAAATAGGAGTACTAGCTAATAAACCAAAACCCCCACAATCAACTAAGATTGCTCAGGATTGGATAATTTACCAGTGCAATTTGATTGGTTTTAGCAAGTCATTACTCTATTTTCTAGGTTAACATATATAGGCTTAATATAAAGGGTTACCACGTGTTATTGTAGGTTAATACGACTCGATAACGTAAAAATTCTTTATACTGTCAAAACAAAATGTAGAATAAGGAATCAGATACATCAGATGTGAAACTGCACTTATGCCTGCAATGCCAGTGTTTTATTTTTCTCCACTTAAGTTTGTTCCATGCTATCAATTATCATCAGAGATACAAAAAGTTCCTCAAACATTATATATGCAATGTACTAAAATTTGGAATCTTTAATGTCAGAAAGTTATGTGCCTACATAAGGATTACCTCTGTACGGCAGTACGCACTAGCAGACTGCTCTCTGTTCAAGATGATAACAGAATCAAAGCAGCATTAAAAAGGAAAAGTGCATATGTTCATAAAGAGAGTCAAAAGATAATGAAACTTTGGTTCATTCTTACTTCTACAACACACAAACTAATGAGCAGTTTAGTACTAATAGCCGGAAACAGCCTCTCTACCTATGAGGTAGTGGTAAGGTCTACGTACATTCTATCCTCTCCAGACCCCACTTGGTTTGGGTGGTTGTTGTTGCTTAGTACTAATAGAATGATATAAACCAAAAAGTGAATTAAGTTCATAATTGTCATAAGCCACTATTAAACCTCGTTTTGATAGCGATCAACCTCTTCCTCCCTGCTTTTCTTAATCATTCAAAGTTTACAGAAACACGATTCAAATTATATATTTGCGAAGCCCACACTTCTGTTTTCTCTCTCTCTCTAAGTATCTATAACTTATTATATCTAATAAGATGACAAGAATTACAAGTGGGAAATGGGCATAGCACTGTGCCCAAGAAGCTTATCCCCTTTCATCTTTCCTACCTTATCTACTCATTCACTACTCATTCACCATTGTGGGGTCTAAATATTCAAGACTTCAACAGATTATTTATCTGGCATCAATCCCCACCCTGGGACATCACAAAGGAAGAGAAAGCTAACGCAGATTTTTGTGGCACAATCTGTTCATGTATATGACTCTTAAATCATGCAATGCATGTTCGTACATGATCGTATCAAGATGCACTATCATTAAAGAAACAGCTATGCACAGGCATCTAGTGCATTTATGATATCAGTCACACTTAGTTTGCCACTCAGCTACATACCGTGTCATACCATTTAATATTCACAAAATATTGTAACTTCCCAGGCATTATATATACCTGTCTCAGTCTCACAGACAAACACCACTGTACTTTCTCCTCTCCCTCCAGTTATATTGTAGTGGTCCAGTTCCTGCATAGTCTGTGCAACCTGATATGAAAATGATGGACAGTAAATTTCTCAAGGCATGCCAAAATAAATGGCAAAAGATGGGTGGCAAAGTCATACCTTCAGCAGCTTGTGACAAATGCTGTAAATGGTCTATGTGGCCTTTTCTAAAAGAAGAGAATGCTATCCCAAGGGATGTTCCAAAAGGTCATGCGGTAGTTTATGTAGGGAAGTACCAAAAGAGATTTGTAATCAAAATCACCTTGCTGAAGCACCCACTCTTCAAGGCATTGCTGGATCAAGCTCAAGAAGTTTATGATTTCTCTGCTGATTCGAAATTATGGATCCCTTGCGATGAGAACATCTTCGTTAGTGTCATTAGATGTGCTACATCACCAGAAAGTCGACGTATCTCAATCTGCTTTTGAAGGTCCAATCACAAAGCACGTGATTGTAATTCATCCATGATGCTTAACTCATTGTTTAGAATGTTGACATCTATAAATTCATAATCTGTTGTAGTTGTATACTATTGAATATAAATTCATTACCTACGAAGTTGAGCACTTCTTTATGAAAGAAATCACTGATTTCTGATTGAAGCTACTAAGTCAACCAAAAAGAATCTAGACTGGCCGTCACCTTACGTGCATCATTCTTCTGCTACTGTACGACAGATCATTTGTTGAAATGTTATCCAACTCCCATATTAGGCACAGTACTCAAGAAAGTACATTGAGTGTAATGGAAGAATGCCAGCAGATCATTCAGAAACTTTACAGCTTTCTAAGCTGCTCAACTGCACGTAACCGCCGTCTGTGTTGATCATCTCAATGGGAATTCTAGTTCCAACAGCTTGACAATAAGCACTAATAGGCACAATCTCGTGCCTCAATAGGTTCAGGGAGTAGGAAAACCTACAAAATCTACTGTGTATCAGATGCTATTAATTTTATTTTGTCATTTATTAGATTGCAACAACTACAAGTACAAGTATTAGCAGAACTACAAGCTAAGTTGAAGGCACAGAAGCTTTTATACACCACAGCCCAATTCGTGCAAGCACTGAGAAACCAACAATTTGACACTAGAATAATCTGCAATAAAATTGGTAGACCAAAATGTATGTCGAACTGTCATACTCTCTGAACACAGATTTATAAAGCATCTCGAGATGTATTACTTGATCAGTTCCAGGAAGAGAGAACAGGCATAAATATTAAGCACATCATGGCATCTTATGGCAAGAAAGAAAGTATCCATCCACTGAAAGAAGGGGGAAATAAAAAACCAAGCAATACAACCCAAGGTTGTATGTATAAAGCATCTGACAAATAGCCCAATGAATCCACAGAGATTTTAATCAACAGGACAATCATTTAGCAAGGAGAAGCAAACATCCATATTAGAGGAGGATAAACAATCTCAATGTTGTACCAGATCCAAGACCTTGACAGTGCCGCGATAAGATCCTTTTTTCTTACATTGTGTTAATTAAATAACAAGAGTAGATGTTGAATCATGTAAACCTGAAAATCTAAGCTTAAATTGTTAGTAATTGGACACATTTATTTATTAAGTGTGAAACACTGCACCGTACATGCAAATACAATTCTTTTTCTTAGGTCAAAGGCGTGAAAAGTTTGTTGGTTAACGAAACAAAATTTGTGCCTACACTAATACATATCGAAACATGTTGAATTGTGTGAATCGTCTCATCTTAAACTCTTAGAGACAGGACACCTTTATTTATTTATTTTCAGTGCAAGAGTAAGCACTCAAAGGAATCCATTTCAAATGAAAATGAAGATTTTTTGAAAAGACAACTAATCAATCCTCTGTTCTGGTCGTAAGTAGAGCTGAAAGTTGAATGTTCCCTCTCTTATGACAGATCTAAAGCCAACTCAAGATTTTAGCTTCACTCTTAGCTATCAACTTGCTACCAACAACACAGTCAAGTATATTACGGAAAGTAGCATAAGCGGCTTATTCTTATGACACATTAAAGTAAAAAGGGGAAAGTTGCATCAACGGAACCAAAAGACATAGAAAGAACTGTACCGGATAAAAAGTTATTCAAATTCCAAAGGTGAACTGGCTGAATGTTTCTTTATCACTCATACAATTTCCCTTTTATTATTTCTCCAGGAAAAATATTGACTAGAAGAGTTCTGTAGGACCAAATCGGAAACTATTCCGGAAACTAAGAATGGATTTACATTCATTATTATATCTCCACACCATTTAGTTACACCTACTACTTCCTGTTAGGTGCTTCACCAAAAGTTTGAAATATTTACTTAAATGGAAACATATTTTCTCCCTCCAACAGTTCAAACTATTATTACTTCATATTATTTCCAAATTCCAACTTCATGTGACATCTTTTCAACAATTTCACAATTCAAATCATTATAACTACTCAACTCGATATATCGATATTATATTGAAGAATTAACCTAAATAACCGCCCGCCCATGACCCACCTGCTTAAACTAAAAATAGCCAACAGATATATAATATATGTATAATTTATATATAATATGTGCATAACTGTGTATAATCTATGTATAAAGATACCGGCCAGGAAAAGTAAACTATGAATCCGGCCGGCTATTTGTGTAAAGATACCATATATTTTGAACATTTTACTCTATAGCTCCGTGCAAGTCAAAGCGGCTCTCACTTGTATTGGAAAGGAAGGAGTACTATACTGCTAGGTTAGGGTGTTCCACAGCCTACATACTAGTGAAGCTTCAAAGAATAAGACCACTTGCATAATGCAACAGAAGATAGATGAGATAAACAAGAAAATGAAATGCAAGACGACATTTTCTTATCTAAAGGAGTTCTAAAGTCGACCAAGTCCAAATGTAACATGATGAGCTAAATCCAATTAAATAATAGTGAACAAAAAATAAAGAACTATCAAACATAATCATCCATTTCCCGAATCCCTATTAATGAATTACATAATTCCACAGAAACAAATGAAAAAGATACAAGCCTATGGGTGAAAGCATGATGTGAAACAAGTCGAAGACAAATTGCAGAAGACCAGATTTTGCAGGACCCTTTCCACATTAAAATGTTGAAGACATAATCAAATAAATGAAAATGTGCTCACTCTAACAGTTTAAGCTTTTAGATGAGATGGTCGCCCAACTTTAACAAATATCTTATGGAGAGGGAGCTTAAATGAACTGTAGTACCAACAGCCAATGTGTTACACAGAGTCATAATTCTAAAGCAGGAAATATACAAGCAGCTGATGACAAATGAAAGAGGCATGCTCTAAGTTGCATACCGATGACACTATAGTGGAAATTACTGATTAAGTAATTGGTGGATGCAAACTTTTGTTATATGCGTGTATGAGTGGAAGATTACTGCCAAGACTATCCACAACCATATGAAGGAAGGGGGAAAACTGTTATACCCCGTAAGATTGCCGGCACCTACATGGTCTATTCGCGCGTTGGTTAAGCATATTTGAAAGTCATACGTGCTAGAGAAAGGCCCGGGAAAGGATTGGACGAGTAACCGGTCGAACCATCGCGGAAGGAGCCGGGGCAGAGCCCCTCCGCGATGGCAACGTGTCACGGAGGTGGAGCCTCCGCGTTGGCTCCGTGACACGTTGGGCCTGTCCAGGCCCAAGTATATAAAGCCCCACTTCGGTTTTAAATCAATTCATTCAATATAATTTCCAGAAAATTTGCAGCAAACAGAGAGAGACGAAGAAGGTGAAGATATATCGTTCGATTACGCTGCCAAACGTAGTCCAAACTTAAATTAACTCCAGATACCGAGGTATTTAGCAGCAAGGAGCATTCCTACGGATTTTGTTTCGCGAAATACGGCCGACGAATCGTCGAGCTACCGGACTAAGGTAAGTAGAATTGCTCCAAACTAGTGTCTATGTGCTCCTAGCTGTGAATTGAATACTTCTCCCTTCTGGACTTCTGAAAAATAGCAAGTTTTCGACCGTCTTTCGATAAGCCTAAGTTTAGGCTATAATTATATCGAAAGTGATGTTTTCTTTCAGAATAGTGTTGTATTTAGTACTGATTGACGTATATATGAATGCAGTTGGGAGAAATAGCTGGAGTACTGACCGAGCCTCGTCCGACAGTCGGATAACTTGAGGTTAAGGTATGTGAAGTTGTTCTTCGGCAAGTTAGTAAGCCTTAGCTTGGTAAATCATAGTAACCTCCGTACTTGTAACCCTCGGAGTTGAATGTTGAGAATTAAGTAAGTCTAATAGATTCTGAGTTGTGTTGCCATATCGCATTCAGTCCGAAAGTTAGTACGCATGCGCCAAAGGGCGAGTTAGTATTCCTGATTCAGTATAGGTTATTGTGTGATTAGCAAGCATGTTGTAGAATAAAAAAGAGACAGATTTTCAGAATAAAAGTTAGTATAGAAAAATCAGATAGACAGACAGTTTGTGGCTACAGATTAGCCATTCAGACAGATAGTATCCCGGCTACAGATTAGCCAAACAGTTAAATAAAGATTTCAGAATCAGTATAATACAGAAAGAGATCAGAATAAGAAATCAGATTTCAGATAGTCTTTTTCAGTTATACATGCTTGCTATTTATATGTGCTATTTGTTTGTTGAGACTTGATGTGGCGTGAGGGCACCTTATTGAGCGTCCTCGCCGCCCCTGGGTTGGTAATCGTGTCGCCCACTGAGCGGGTGAGTTTACGTCACTCCAAGGAGTGGCATGCCGTCCCCAGTTTGGACGAAGATGGGATGAAGCTTTCCCCATATCAGGCTGATCAGCATTACAGTACAGATAGCCCTGTTGTGCGCAAGCGCCCAGGGAACAGATACAGATACAGTTACAGTTACAGATCTAATTACAGGTGCAGCTCCGGTTTCAGATAGCCCTGTTGAGTTGTGTCCAGGGAACCAGACCCTATCTGTTACTGTCTGCACAGGAGTCCTCTAGACTCAGACACGGTTATTTATATCGGAGGCTATGGCCTGAGCCGGAGATCCAGGGGGCCGGTAGAGGAGCTCCGAGTGAGCAGATGAGTGGAGTGACTTATTTTTGGCTGGTTTTGACCCGGGTAGGGGTATATAGATTGTTTGCTTGCTTGGCGCCATCCGGCTTATGGGGGTTGGTATTGGCTATTGCTTGCTAAATGTATATGTATTTATGTGTTTTATATATATATACTAGATTATAGACAGCAGGCCGCCGTGACTACAGACACGCTCCTGCCTATCAGTGCAGAAAGGTTTGATCTAGTTCCTATCAGCTCTTCAGATTCAGTTATCTTCTGCTTACAGACTTGTTAGTTATGTTATCTGTATCCAGTTGTATTATTTCAGTTGCTTTGCATACTCGGTACCAGTGGTACTGACGCTCGGTGGGGCGCTGCATTACTTGCTTGCAGGTACTCATAGACGAGGAGGCGATCCCTCGTGATCCTAGCCAGCGCAGAGACATCAGCTCCTGTCATCCGGAGCTTGATATTTCAGAGGTTTATATCATTTCCTTTTGTTGTACAGTATGGGTAGGCCGGGGCCCTGTCCCGACCATCTTATCAGTATTCTTAGAGGCTTGCAGTTTGTATATATTTCCCTGTGGTCAGTTGAGCCAGTCGTGTGAGGCCGTGCAGTTTGCTATAGCTGTTTAGCATTTCAGTTTATGTTGGCCGTGTGAGGCCTTGGTTTGATAGTAGTGGTGACCTTGCCGGTCACGTAGTTGTTCAGTATCCCCTTTGTTGAGTCCCAGATGACTAGACAGCATGGTGGCCTTGTCGGCCCGCATAGGTTCCTTGTTACGAGTATGTTTCTGGTTAGCTGCTATTACAGGCACAGGTGGCTATAGGCCCAGTCGGCCGGAGGCTGTATTTACAGCCGTTATATAGCCCGTTGATTTCATGAATCTGAGTTAGAGCCAGCCAGGCACCAGATGTGTTTAGGCTCACCAGTTAGCAGTCTAGGTCTTACTAGGGCACCAGGTGCCAGTCATACCCCCCAAGGCGGGGCGTGACAAAAACTTCAGCTCAACAAATGGGACCAAACCATCGAACAAAACAGGCAGTGGCCACCAGACGGCAATCCACGAAATAACATCCATTCAGAACTTAGGGTGGAGGCACAGGTAGTCAAAACAGCAAACTCTATAAATTCCATAGTGCATTAACTCCTTCTGAAGTGTTAGAACAAAGCTAAAACCAAGAACAAGGAACATTGTGAAGTTGACAAATATGGTCGGATAATCCCTGAAAGATGAGTAAGAGGTTAACACTGGAGATACAGAACAAGTTCGGTCAACCTATGAACCTTAAGCATGAAGATATTTTGAAGCAGTAGATCAGAAAGACAAGCCATAACAGATATAATCTTGCAAAGAAACCAAGCAGGATATCACCAACGTAGAAGATAAAAAAGTCTTAATGAAATTAACAGTTGGTAAGAAAGTGATAATGGGGGTTTGGAGGGGGTTCACCAAGATTTAGATATGTATCATAAACTGGTATTGAATTCTATTCTATCCCACTGGTCTTTGTAACCAACACCATGGTATTTCAGGAAGCACACCATCTTCAAGACTACCAGAAGTTTCATAGAGTGAAGTTGATCAGATTGGCGACCTGTAGCTTCTTTTTTTTTTCTTCCAACAATATTCTTTTCATTCTTAACTTGCTGCTGATTTAGGCGCTTCCTCACCAAACATGTCACTTAGTTGGCTGAGTTAAAATGTTGCCATTCTAAGATCAAATCGTTTCTATTGCGACCAATTTGATGATGCAACTATCAAGAAAGAAATGGATGAAAAAAGTAAGATGCATCTACGAAGAAGAGACGGGATGAAAAATATGATATGCTGGAGAAAGTTGAAAAAATCACATACCCTGTTCCACTGACCAAACTGAGAAAGAACAATGAGCTTATTTGTGTAGTCAAAAAAGATTGCTAGATTTAGACAAGTAAACTAACTTTACAACCACCGATACCACAGAATAGTCAAGTTCAAAATGCAAGAAAAGAGCACTAAAGAGAGAAATCACAGTTGAATTCTACATAACAGTGTTCAAGCACCCCGAGAACTAGAACTTCCTACAGAGTGCAAATTTTGTTATATGTTAACTACACTTCAAAATTAGAAAAATAGGGGAAATACAATGCTAAAAACTAGTCGTCCCACGAACTGATGGTGAACAAGTCAAAGTCTAAAGAATCAGAATGAACAAAAGTAGAGTTTCCAAAAATAAAACAATCCCCTCATCTGGAGAGAAAAAAAAACAAATAAAAAGAGTAACTTTAATTCAATTTTTTAATCTGCAAAGACTGAGCGTATCACAAGAAATATCTCAACCCAATCACTCTAGCTTAGAGCCAATATCTATTGTCAGATCCAGGCTTCCAGCTATAAAGTATCAGCTGCCAATTTGTATCGTCAGTCCCAAGCAAGGAATTCCACAAAGCACATCAAGCCATCTAACAGCATAGAGATAATGTAACATGCCACCAACTACCAAGAAAAACAAAACCTGCGAACCTAACCCCTCCCAGGAAAAGGGGACAATATGTTAAACAAATTAAAAACTTGAACTGTCAAAATTTACTCAAGGAAACAATTTCTGGGGCAAGTTAGAGAGACTGAAACATAGAAGGATAAAGACACTCCTCCACGGTAAAGGAAATCATTCAATTAAGTACTACTCCAAAATTATAGTTATCATAGACAAACTTGAAATTTGTGATCCCAGGTCATTGCGGTCTTTTTTTTTAAACTGGTAACTTTGTATATATAACTGAAAATACCATAATACATGTGTTGACGTACTCCACTATTTACAGACACTTTCCAAAAATCTATGATCCTATATCTATAATGAGTCTAATACATCAACAATAGAGACAGGATCACTAGTCCAGATCTGGTTACACCAAAAACAGAGAATTAAAATGCAATCCAACTAGATCTGCTGCATGTCATTCTCTATATTTTCAAAACACCTTAAATTCCTCTTGTTCCAAATAGTCCACCAAATGCTAGCTGGTATAATTCTCCATCTTCCTCTGCACTTGGACTGGCTTCCAGCTTCTTCCCAGCTTTGTAAGGCCTGAGTTATCTTACCAGGCATAGCCCATGAGATAACTTTGAGATTTAAGAACAGTCTCCATAACTGCCCAGTTACCTTTCAGTGGATGAAAATATGGTTTACTGTTTCTGCTCTTTCCTTACAGAAGAAACATCTTGAGCAAGATGTGATACCCCCTTCTCATCAGCAGTGTTCAGGGAAGCGTAAAGCGGAAAAAAGCGACAAGGCCCTACTTCGCTTAAAGAGAGAAGCGTAAAGCGAAGTGCTTGCTTCATTGAAGTGAAGCGTAATTTTAACGAAAAAAGACAAATAAATAGAGACAATATATATTAGCAAATGTTCAAATTAAAAGCCCAAAAGTACATATCACAAAATACAATAAGACAAACAAAATTAAAGCCGCGTCAACCATTTTTAATAGCTGTTAGGATTAAAGAAAAATCTATCAATATAACAGCAGCAAAACAGAGCAGCAGGCAGCAGCAAACAGAGAATTAAACTATCAGCACAACAGCAGCTGCTGCTCTGTTTTTATGCTTCCTGAAAACAGCTGAACCGAGCAGAAAAGAGAAGAAGAAAGAAGAAAAAAGAAAGAAGAAGGAAGAAAGAAAAAACCTACGCAAAAACAGAGAGTAGAAAAAAAAACATGAAGAAGCAGGAGAAAGAAGAAAAAAGAAGAATTATGTACCTGAAGGTGATGTGAAGAAGCTGCCGATGTGAAGAAAGAGGAAGAAGCAGCCGATGACAAGAAAACCCAAGTCATGATTGTTTATCGAAGACTCTGAAATATTGAGGACTCTGCTGTTGGTTAAGTTACGATTGTTTTTTAATTTAAAATAGGACTATTTAAAAGACAAAAACAGAGAAGCGACACTTCTCTGCGCTTCAAGCTTCCGCCATTGAAGCGTGCGCTTTATTTACCTGAGCTCGCTTCAAGAGACTGCAGCGACACAGTCACGCTTCGCGTCGCTTCATCACTTTACTGCTTTCCTGAACACTGCTCATCAGGTTTTCTTGAGTGAGCACTGCCTCTTTTGCTAGAAGCCATACAAACCATTCCACTTTGTGTGGAATTTTCAGTTTCCAAATATTCTTCCACGGCCGATTATGTTGTTGCTGGCCTCATAACTGAATTTACCAGGTGCAATCCAATCATACTTGGGAAGCTTCCACAATTGCATAGTAACTTGGCAGTGCAAAAACAAGTGGCTGATGCTCTCTAAATTAGAGTGGGACCAGCAGTTGGGAATAAGAGCCTTTCTAAAAGAGTTCTAAAGACCATCCTAACTTTGACTACCACAGGGAAACTTATAAGATTTACCAAGCTTCACATCAAAATTGTTACTATAATTATATTAAGGGGTATTTCAATTACCAGCGTCTTTTCTTACATATTTATGTGGCATCAACTAAACATGTGAAAAAATTATTAGAAAATTGATAATCATTACTGAGTTCTATTACCACATTGACAGAATATATAATGAAGACTGCTTGGGACTTGGGAATGACTTATCTAGGGATCATTCACCCAAGATCACTCAGCTGGACATGTGCTATGCCTCTTCATTTTGTCCATGAACCAAATCCACCATTTTCAACTAAGCCATCAATTACTGATATTCTTATCATGTACATACTCTTTACATAACTCTAATTTAAAAACAGAGACTTTCACAAAACAAAATTTACAACAGGAGAATGATGTATCCAGTTTTCAAAACTCAGAACAAGTTGCTGATGACATGACATCCTAATGGAGCTAGCTTAACAGTGCTCTATATATCTACTAACTTCTAACAGAGAAGGTTCAATGAAGCATGAGACGAATTAGAACTTGTTCTTTAAACAGAAATTTCAACTGACGGATTCAGGAATATCTCTACTGTAGCCTATAGAACAACACTAAAAAAAACAAATATGCTTAGTAACTAATGTCCAAGTAACAAAATGCTGACACATATGCATAACATATTATCAGAACTTACTTAGCTGAACATGAAATTTCAAGAGCTGTGAGATCCACACACTAATGTACATACAACAGATGCAGAAGGGTGAGGCAATCTATCATTGCAAGTGAAATCCTATGAAGGTAAAGATATAACAAGAGAAAGCATAATAACTAACTTCTTGTAAAGGTGCCAAGCTGAAGAATTTTTAGGAAACAATGGTCAAGATGAAAAGTAATGTTTCTTGTGCAGTGTTCAACACAATTAGTGAATCCACACTATCTTTTCTCATTGAACGATATTAAACTCCACAGCAGTACTTCAATAAGAAAATCTCTCTTCAGGACTACCCCATACTCTGCTTGATTTTCAGCAATCATTGCATTTCTACTTTACGTCCTAAATTTGTTGCACACTTGAACTGGGAGTATGGTCTTCATTTAAGGATGAATTTTCACAAAATGACTTAAGTTCTTGTTGTGTCAGTGAGAAATTAGAGGGATGTATCCTGTCCAAAGATCCAGCTGAGAGGAAGAAATTCAATAAAGAACCACGACCACATCAGTCAAAAGGCATACTAGAGTGATGAACAGAGAGTGAAAAAGAGAATAACCAGCCGAAAGAAAACTAATCGCAAGAATATGAACTGAAGCATCTGCAATGAGTTGGGATTTATCAAACTAGAAACTTAAGAGAAATATGGGTGTCAAACCATACTGAGGGGAAGATAAAGGTCATATAAGGAATGAGACCCATAAAAAAGGCTATATAAGGGATAGGTTTGGATTATTGCTGTTCGGATGGCTTATTTATAATTTTTATGCATCTCCGCATGTTTTGGTTGGAAAACTATACTTCGAAAATCTTTCCTAATAAACTCTATTCTCCAATCTCAACAAACAAAAGGTACCAAGATCAAAAAATATTCAACTCCATGCATCTGATGTGATGTCAATGGAAATAAGCTAATCAAACATTTTGTTCCACTGAACAAGATCGAGCAAATCTGTAAATCACAAATTCATTCTAGGTTACAGAAGAAAAATGCACAACATGAAACTCTTGCCCCCCCACCCCCCCACCCCCCGGGTCTATCTTATAAAGCAAACATACAATTGGTTAAGAGTTGTGCAGAAAAAGTAGGCAGGCAAATCGACATTTCAAAAATTAAGTATTTAGCTTAGCCCAACTATTGAAGCTGTTCATCAACAGTTCTCAAGACAAACTTTGAACTACAATGACACTATCATCATTAAAGGCTGAATTACTAAACAGCTCAACGAATGTTTAGCTATTCCTTTACTGTCTGGAGATCCAGCTGCACAAAAGAATATTGAGCAAAGAAAACTGTTTAATTTCATTATCCTGAGGACTTCATAGCCAACATTTGGCCACTGAAAAAGATAAGACACAGTCAACCCGACCAATTAAAACACTAAACCCGGAAGCTCTAAAAGACTAAATCAGCTTACATGGCTGCAATTTAACCGACTTCATCGAAGGGATCAGAAGTGGTTACCAATGGATGAGAAATTCATCATCAAGATAACATCAATTTGATCCCTACATTTACCTTTTTAAAATAGATATCAATTGAGTTCAAAAAAATCAGATATCAACCTTTTAAACAACCAAATCTCTGTTTGAAGCAAGAGCATTTTGCATCTAGGAACTTCTTAACAAATTGAACTCAAAATAGAAACTCCATGCTGTTGAAGTACTGAAGTTACTAATCCTTATCAAAAGTACTGAAGTTACTAAGAAATGTTTAGCACTTGAAACTTAGATAAGGAAAACTTAACAAGTATCATATATTCATCATAATAGAACTTGTTCAGTAATTTGATGATCTCATAGAAACGTCCAAATATTAGATTTTGCATGTGCCCACTTATCTTGTATTCATATATACATGGTACAACAGTCTAAACCCTGTCATTTGAACAATTCTGGCATTTGGTCCTCTAATCATATGTGAGCATCTTTTTTCAATCTCTATCACATAAGCTGTG
This sequence comes from Datura wrightii, assembly GCA_035772735.1. Lineage (NCBI taxonomy): Eukaryota > Viridiplantae > Streptophyta > Magnoliopsida > Solanales > Solanaceae > Datura > Datura wrightii. The sequence goes on along the minus strand of JASDFA010000018.1, from coordinate 197,675,834 downwards.
ATGATCACTGAAGACCAGTCCTTACATCCCCATCTCTTCATTTGACTACTACCACCGGCCACTGACATGATCCAAAAGCACCAGAAAATTACTCAACCATTGATTTTCCTTCCTTCGCAAAAGTTTTCTACAGAAAATGTTCTATGTGACTATACCTAACCAGACAAAGCCACAATTGTGGCAAGGATATAAAAACCTCAACATTTCATGCCAAAAAGCCATGGGGTATGATGTATTATGGCACTGAGTGAACAAAATCTATAATATTAGAATTCGAAACAATAACCACGACAGGAGTGACTCCATCAATAGAACTGAAATCATTAAAAAAATACTCAAAAACTAGTTTTTTTATGGTAGTGGTGCTGAAGACAATGGATCTCCTGCGATGTTGGAATGGCCTAGTTGAAGGTGTTAAGCAAAAGAACTGGTGGAAACTCATCCCTGCATGCATTTGATGGACAGTTTGGAAAGAAAGGAATTCTGCGTGTTTTGAGGATACAAAGAACTCTACACAGAGAATCAAATTAAATTGTATATTGTTTTTTCTCTTTTGGAGTAAAGGATGTCCTGTAAATGATAGTGAATCCATACTTGATATCATAACATCCCTGTAAGTTTTTGTTTAGTCAGGAGGAATGTTTATATTGATTTTTTTTGGATAGCCATGGTGTCCGGGCCAGCTTTCGCGCACCTCGACTAATTCCACGGGATACCTGCCACCTCCCACCAGCAACTTATATTTTTTGCTCACTGGTTTGGAGTTTGTATCTTGTGTTTACACTCAGCAGCACCTTTTTGTGTTTGATGTTTTCTTAAATGAAAAGTTACCATTCTCAAAAAATTGGTGGTGGTGCCGAGCCAACTTACATGCACTTGGATCATTCCCCAAGGTACCAGCTTTCTGCCACCAACCAGCACAGGTATCTGATAACTCTGCTCGACAAAGCTTACGCACATCGGAAAAAATCACCTAGTGATTTTTCCCTCCCACTTCGTTGACCGCTACACCACACCCTTGGATGCAAACTAGATACTTCTCAAACAGGTACAAACCTTCTCAAACATCAACTTCTTTATCTATTAAATATCATTCTATTCCTCGGTTTATCTCAAACAGTCACATGGAAATGACAACAGAAAAATAGGAAAAGTAAGCAGGGAATACTTGAGATTCCAATGACATTTAATAGTATGTTCATTTCAAGGTAATTGTGTTACAATACGTGAAATCTTCCAAATGCTGACCCACTTACATTCAACTAAATGCTAAGGGAAGTTTCTTTTTAATAAGTCGAAATAACTTCATTGAATGATACACCAAGTGAATGTCACACATATTGTGGCTTTACATCAAAGCTCCAAAAAGAATCATCCATCTATCTATACAATATGGGAAATCCCTTTCACAACAAATGAGCTTTTTTTGGATAACTGATAAATCCTATGGACCAGTAATGCAAGGTTCGAAACTCGGTGAATAATGAGTCTGCCCCTCTACCTTGCCCCACTTAAATACCAACCTTTTTTCTGCAGCAAGTTTGAACTCCTGATGTGCATCCAACTCACACATCACGAGTTACGCTCTTACCACAAGACCAAAGCACTGAGGACTTCCACAATAAATGAGCTTTTGATTATCTATATTGAATTTCAACCCCAATACATCTTCTACAATAATCATTTTTATCTAAATCATCTAACAATTGCACGGAGGAGCGAAGCTCCACAATTCCATTTGCCTAGCACCTAGGCCATATAGAACTTAGAGAACCTCGATTGCTCATGGAGAAGCTGAAATGAAACCAGTATATGGTCCATGTCCACGAGGTAAGAGTAAGGTCCGCATACGTTCTACCCTCCCCAAACCCTACTTGAGGGATTACAATAGGTACGTTCTTGTTGTTCTAACCATTTGCCTAGGATAATAACTCTAGCTAACAGCTATAGGTCTTCTACTTCTCAAGTTGTTTGTCATTATAATAGCACTCCAAGTTGCACACTACATGAAAAAAAACCGGCTTTATTAGGTGCCTCCGTCTTCCACATGGACCACCACGTGGCCTAAAGTCATTTTCCATGATCAACTAATCATTATAGACTCCATCGAGGATATCTTCATAGACAGTCCTCTCTACAACACTACTCTTTTCAATGTCAAGGATATAATTAAGTAAATAAAAGGTTTGCAATCTCTAACAACTTAAAATTTAGATAAGATGGTTATACAATTGTTAGGTGAACCATACTTACCAAAAAAGCTATAGGATCTTTGAAAGCCACGATGACTACCACAACAATTTCACTCTTCCAAGCTTTCAGCAAGCTTCGAGAGCTCACCACCCAACAAGGAAGATTTGAAAAAGCTTCGAGAGCCACCACTAATTCTTTCCAAGAATCCCACCCTTGGCTGCCAGGCAAGCTTGTTGGAGTACAATGTTACCAAAACCAAAGTCGAGTAAAAACACTAAGATCAGTTGGGAAAAACACTAAGATCTATTGGGGCTTTAACCGTAAAACCCTAATAAATATTTGATGAAGAAAGGCTCAAATGAAAAAGAAAAGAAAAGTGTATGTAACTCAAGAATAATAACCATAAACACGAACAACATTATGAATAAAAGAATTGAAAAAATTATAATCAAGAAAAATATTTATTGTTTTTTTTTTTTTTGAAACTGTAAGAAAAATATTTATAGTTGTGCTCTTCAATATAGAACTCATGGGTAAGATTATGCATCCCTTAGCGTTCTTGAGCCACCAGCCAAGAAAAGCATAATACTTTTTGAGCACTGTTTCCAGATCTGTCTCGAAGAGACCAAGAGGGGATCTGACCAGTCCCTTCTGTTAGGAAGTTGTAGCAAATTTGACAGTGAAAACACCTTTGATTTTGCGCTCTCCAGGTTACCATGTCACTTTCATCATTTGATACACCTTAAAATGTCTCCACCATTTTCACAATTTCTGCCATCCTTTTTATTTCCCAGTCATTTCAATTCCTCCTGAAAACTACAGCCAGCCACCAGTTTCCCTACATTGAACACTTACCATCCATCTCTTCTAAGAAGCTCAGCTACTATGGCCACCTTTTCATTGAATCATCGTAAACAAGTGAGGAAACTGTTCTGTCAGAGTTGAGTCCCCACAGAATACATCCTACCAGAAATTGAACTCCTTACCTGACTCTAAAGCCCATATGTACCAGGGAATACAAACATTGACAAGTGAATTACCAGAACCACCTAGTTTTTTAAGAGATAAAAGTTGTTGACACTTTATTGGTTCTTTAAAGAGGCCAAGCCTTGTAGTTTTCTGTAACTAAGCAAGCAAGGGGCCGAGAAAGAAAAAGAAGTGGAACCATCTAGCCAGAAAATGAAAAGGGAACAACATCAGTTCTTCTCAAGCAAACATGAGATTTTTCTTTATCATTTGCTCAATCATCTGAGCACTAATTCTTCAATTATTAAATTCATCCAAAATTACAAGGTAAAGAGTTACTTGAATCCTTAAATACTTTAAGCAATAAATGTCCAATGTTCAAACATCAATCAAAAGAAAGTTCAAACCCACCAATTGGAAGTTTTAGTTTGATCTTTTTCATGTAGGGGAGTGGAAAGATTTAGTTCGAAGATAACCATGTATCATTATACAAATCAACTTACTTAGAAACATTGGAATCTACAACAGAAACGTGGTCAAAAGAAAAAAGAGGAGGGCTCACTTAATCTCTTACCCTTAATGGTAAAAGGAAAAATACAACAATTACAACTAATTTTCAGGTTTCATCACCATGAAGGACTTGTATGGTAATAAAGCATATACTCTGAAATGGACATGGAATGACCAACAAGAATTCCCATGAAATATACAAGTCATGTATCGCCTCAGAACAGAGTACATACAAAGCATAGCTGGTGACTTCTTAAACAGTGTCGTGGTGACTCACAATTTCGAAGCATTGAACATCAAAAGCACAAAAAGATTATCCCACCAGCGTGACAGTTCATCCAGTTAAAGCTTCTTTCGACATAACGCCAAGGCAAGGGAATGAATCTTTAGCAAATTCCACACCTAGTATCATCTAACGCCCTCGAGAAAGCCTTCCAATTCTCTTCGTCCGAATGTCCTCCCAACTAAGGAGGCATCATTATACCTTGCAGCCAAGTAAAATGTTAACCAAGCTACCATGAAATAAACTTCCATAACAGACTGAAATGCCAGTGCAAACACTTCTCCAAATATTCGACCCAATATCCATCTCGTACACCACCCACAAACCAAAACTTCCCAACATTTGATTCCTATAGCAGGATACACCAAAATACCCAACAAATGACACCCTTCTTTGACAACCTCCCGACCACTTTTCCTCGAGTCCACAATGGAAACCCAAGAATCAACAGCAAAAATAAACCCCACTACCAACTCTACCAAGAACCATGAGATGATAAAACACAAGCTTTCCTTCTCATGTCCTGTAACCCATGGTGCCACATCCGAAAAGGGCATCAATTTCATCCTCACAAAAACCTTAAAAAATGCATATTGATCCTCAATTTCTCCAAAAACCCAAATACCCAACAATTGAGCTAACGCATCCCTAACTGCCCACCTCATCAAAACAAACCCAGAAAGCCTTCTTAACCCCAAATTAGAACCTTCCCAAGCAGTCCTGAAAATTGACCTGTAATTGCCTAACACATTATCCAACACTTGCAAGAAAATTATCCCATGAACCCAAGTGTAAGTAACCAAAAAAGCCAACACCACATAAGCATAGGCAGCTGACAACAAACTAACAAGAAACAACAATGCAGTGGCGTCACGACGACCCAATTCAAGACCCTTTATCAAGAACTGCAAATCAACAACACCATTTTCATTGTTATATTCATTTTCAGGATTATCAACACGAGACAAATTCTGGGTCTCTGAAGGAGGCTTGAAAGAGATAAATCCATTGCGAATTGCTTGAGGAAAGAAAATCCCATTATCAATGATTTGGTCTGAGAACCCTAAATTCGGGTCGAAATTGGAAAGAATTACGAATGTGGAATTAGGCTGTGGTTTAGAAGAAGGGTGAAATAGGGATTTGTCAAGGTCTGAATCCCCAGAGAAGAAATCATCATCAAGGGTACCCACACGGGATAGGTGCAGAAAAGGTCGACGGCGGCGGTGGTCACGTCGGAGCTGAGGGTGTTGCTGGTGCTGCAGCTGTTGACCGGACAGGTCAATACGAGATAGAAGGGATTTGAGAGAAGGATCACGATCGATGAAGGAAGTGAGGTAGTGGGTACCATTTTCGACATTGGAACGGAAAGTGAGAATGAGGGAAGAAAGGAAGAGGAAGAGGAGTAGATTGGAGATGAAGGTGGTGGTGGCCTGTTTGAGGATTTGGGCGGTCGTCTGGTGGTTGATTGGTGGTGGAGGCGGAGGTTGCGGTGGTTGACGGTGGTGATTGTGGTGGTCCATGGTTGTTGATTTTGATGATAAAGTTTTGATTCCGGTGAGAAAATTGGTAATTGGGGTTAATTGTAGTTTGATTGGGGTGATATTGATCAATTTGAGAACATTTGGGTGTGGAAGTGAATTTTTTTGGATTTTTGCATATTTGCAATGAACTAATTGGATATCCATAGAATGTATATATCCTCGATATTAATTTATTATGATTAAATACGTGGACGGCCTCTTAAATTTGCCACTAAATTATATTTAAATATTTAAATTATAATTTATTTTTATTAATTAATTGAATCATGATAAAGTATTTTAATTAAATATTTTAAATTTAACATTTTAAAAAAGTACTTACATATAAATAAATATCTATGTTTTTTAATTATACGTATTAAATTTAATAAATCATAAAATCTTAAATTTATTCCCAATGAGATTTTATGGCTTATTAAAATTAATGTGTATAACTAAAAATGACATATTTTAAGTGATTAATTTGAAAGCATGTATAAAAATATTTTGCAAAATGAGAATAAAAATATATAATATGAACACTTTATCATGTGTTTTAATACTTAACTAAAATAAATTATAATTAATATTTAAATAAAATTTATCAATAAATTTAAAATATTATCTATGTCTTAAGCCAATATAAAACAAAGTTGTCTCCAACAAGATAATTTAATTATAGAAGTCATGTGAAAAAGTTAAAAAGTTTTTGCACTGTACACTTGAATAAGAACATCTTAAGATTCTTTATTTTATGGAACTTCTTTTGATGAAAGTTAAACAATCACAAGTAAGAAAATATTTTCTCCTTCCTAATTTATTTATCTGATATTAAAAAAAATTATAATCTTAAATTAAAGATATATTGAATATATCAAAATATTCTTTAATTTATGGTCTTAAATATATTGTGTAAAAAATTATACTTCCTCCATCTCATGAATTTATTTGTTTAATTTTGAATTGACACGAAATTTAAGAAAGCAACAAAAACTTTTGAATCTTGTAGTCTAAAACTAAAACTATGTGATATATGACAAAATGCTCTTTAATTTTTTGATTTCAAAAATATCATGTGAAAAATTAAAACTAAAGAGTTGTAAAAAAAAATATTTTAAATCTTTATTTTTATACACAAAAAGTCTATAATAATACGTAATTTTGAAGATCATTTATTCTATTCAAATTTAAAGAATTATGTTTATAATTTGATAATATGACCTTTTGTCAAACTTTTGACAAAGCGACATTCGAATTTGAGTAAAAAAACCTTAATATTAGAGTTTGACTCCCCAACTTATATAGCTCGAGTCATATTTGTCTTTATTGACTAAGGAATTAATTAGCATAGTTTGTTGTTATGTCTCCAAAATTTAATAACCATGAAAGGGTCAAACTTAGCCCTTGTTATATGCAAATCGAGAATAATTAAACTCAATCTTGTTAGTTTATAAGGATAAATATAGCCTACTTTTAAAATGGCAAGAGAATGATTGATAATGATAAAAGGATCCAATTAGTCCTTAGATTATGTGAAAATCAAGAATAACCTAACTCATCTCGTTAATCAATAAAGACAAATATAACCTATTCTTAAAACGGTGAGCGCATGATTGATAACGACAAAAAGATCCAATTATAGTCCTTAAATATGTGTACATCGAGAAGAAATAAACTCATCTTGTTAGTCAATAAAGACAATATAGTCTACTTTTATAATGGCGAAACCATGATTGATTACGATAAAAGAATCCAATTAAAGCCCTTAGATTATGTGAAAATTGAGAACCAAAATCATCTTGTTAGTCAATAAAGACAGACATCACTATTTTTATAACAACAAGAGCACGATTGATAGCGATAAAATGGTCCAATTAGTCCTTAGATTAAGTAAAAATCGAGAATAACTAAACTCATCTTGTTAGTCAATAAAGGCAAACATAGCTTTTTTTTAAAACTGCAAGAGCATAACTAATAACGATAAAAGAGTTCAATTAGCCCTTAGATTATGTGAAAATTGAGAACAACTAAACTCATCTCGTTAGTCAATAAAGATAAATATAAGCTACTTTTAAAACGGTGAGAGCATGATTGATAACAGCAAAATGATCCAATTATAACCCTTAAATTATGTAAAAACTGAGAACAAGTTAACTTATTTCAAAGGCAAATATAACCTACTTTTAAATTGGCGAGAGCAGAGTCCAATTAGCCCTTAGATTATGTGAAAACTGAGAGCAACTAAACTCATCTCCCTAATCAATAAAAGCAAATATAACCTACTTTTATAACCGCGAAAGCGCGATTGAGCTCTACTTTTAACAGATAGCATATTAAACTTCTTTTGCATAGTTCTGAGGGCAAATTTGAACCCTCTTCACCCATAAATTGTAAATGTTAGCTCTATTCCTCCATATCCAATCAAGTTTTGTGATTAACATCATTCCTATACTCCAAAATCTATGATCAAAAAAGTAAGAAATAAGCAAATTAAACAACCATTTTAATTTTCCATGTAGAGTTATTCTCAAATAACATCAAAGGACAATCAAAATTCCTTACAACAAGCCAGAAATTTGGGAACAATAGCCCAAAAATTGGAATGACTCGATCGAGTTCCTCGAGAATATGATGTTCTCTCAATTAAGGCATAACACTGGAAACCAAGAAATAAGAATTATCTTATGCAAAATCTGGCTTCTCGGGGTATGTGCAACCCGACCTCTGGATGACAACGTTTGATGCGTAACAACCTGCTCTTACACAATCTGCAATTGTTTTTCCTTGAACCAATTGTGACAAGAATCCTCCAACAAATGCATCCCCTATCAATGTAAGAAAGAAAATGTTAAACGAAAATAGACATTGGGTCTGACTCAACTCCAAAATCTAAGCTCATGAGGTGAGAATACCAAAGAGAGCATAGCATGTAAAGAGACATCACCTCATTTCTTCGACTAATGTGAGACACTAAAGTGTTGTTACTAACATGTGGAACAAACTTTATGTAGCTGAAATGCATTACCTGAGTGTACTCTGGTAGGGAGCTACATAGCAAGTAGGAGCTATGCTTTCGCTCTTTAAAAAATAGTTCTTGAAAATGGATTTTGCGAAAAAAAAACGATAAAAGTTGGACAAACGCATTTTTGGCAAAACTATTTGCAAAATTTCAAGAACACTTCAATTGACAAAAGCCGCTGAAAGTTTGGGACAACAATTAAAACAGAACTTCATAGCGTTACGTTAACTGCTCAAAGAGTCGCAACTGGATCTTACACATTTCTGTTTGTAGTATGTTCTACACAAAAGAATGGCTTATTAACTCAGTCAAAAGGGTATGATTTTATCATGATCCAAAGAGGAAACATACTGAATACCACTTGATCAAGATTGGTTGATCCTTATATTTTGTCAGAAAAAAGAGGTATAACAACAATAGACCACATACCAGCACCATTGGTGTCAACAAGTTTCTCTTTTGGCAATGGTATAACAGGGAACAACTTCACCTTCCCGTCCTCAGCAACAACAACAGGATCAGCACCCTGTGTAATAACGGTAATCCTCTTGTGTGTTCCAGATGCCTTTGGCCATTGGGAGATTTTCAAAGCTATTTCTTCAACATTATCGGTCTAGTAATCAAAGCAGCATGTTAGTCATGTGCCAGAGTCAACATCAATGTAAGAAACCTCAAGCTAAGCATCCATTACCTCCCAGCCATGTACTTTTGAGAAGGTTCTTGCTTCTGTCTCATTTCCAAATACAAAGTCCATATACCTGAAGAGCAGAAAAGTCAACCAGAGATCAGTATCTTCTACCTTAATTTACCTTGACAAGGTAGGAAATTGGCCTTACGGCAAGGCTTTCTCTTGAGGATCCCTGAAGAACTCGCAGATGAATGGTGCTGAAAGGTTCATTGAGAAGATCTGCAGCAGGGTGGAATATTATGTGATTGGTTCATGCACAAATTACCAAAAAGACCAGTCAACATAAACAATGTCAACTGCATACCTTGTTATTGGCTGCTGCATGCTCAGCAACAAGCTGAATAGATTCTGGAGAAACAGTGAGAAAGAATCCAGCAATATAGTAGAATTTGGCCTTCTCAACTGTCCACAAAATAGATGTGTTAGTTTAAAATAGACTGAATATCTAAGGTCTAATCAGTACAGATACAGGAATTGTGGTTCCTACCCAAGGCCCAGTTCTCTGGTCGTTTCAAATGGTCAACCTTGTAGCAGTTTGCAGCTGATAAATTAGCAACCAATGACCTGCATAATCAATAGCAGATCATCACCTAAACAAGAAAGCATGTGGAAATTCATGGACGAAAACAAATGTCTATCATGTATTTAAACCTTCTTATTTAATCGTGTATTTGAACCTTAAGTAGAAAAAGTAGAATGTTTCTTTTTCTCTTCCTTTCCCTCCTTGGTTAACAAAGAGGAAAGACTAAACTCCATAGTGCACATAATGCAAAATTGCACTAAACTAACCTCTCGCCATCTAGCACACAAACAGCACAGGTCCCTGTTGGAGCAGTCTCATCCTCATAGTAATGAACCTATTTTAAATACACAAGGACAAATTAGGATCAAAGTATTTTTTATAATTTCACAAGTTCAAAGCACAGAAGACAAAGGCAAACATGAGCAATAACTTGTCCTTTCAAACGTGTACTAATAAATCCACAATACACTGAAATAAAAAAAGATGGCCAAACTAAGAAGAGAAAATTAAGGACAAAGAATCTACATTGACGCCAGCATCCTTTGCATTTTTCTTCATTTCCTCCCCAAACTTGTCCTTCCCAACTGAGCCCATGTAACTTGTTGCCCCTGGAAATGGTAGCATCCACTGCAAATGCCAAAGGAAAATTATTTTAAAGAATTCAGATTGCCTAGAACCACTAGAATCTTATGACGACAAGACACCTGGGCCACTCTGATTGAGTTTTGTGTTGCACCTGCATTGCAGAATTAAGACCATGAGATCAACGATCCTAACATCTTCAATGCCAGAATATCAATTAGTACAATAAAATGTGTCAAGTGAAGGGAAAATTACCTCCAGCAATGTATTCAACAGTGGGCTTGGCTGCCATTTCATCATACCTGGTAGATAAAAGTCCTTTCAATATTTTGAAGAATAGAACAGCTTTCTGACTAAAGGCATGGTAGCCTCTCTTACTTAAGTTTGTGTTCCCACTCCCCAGGCATACAACTATTCTTTTACAGTTCAAATCCGCAATGATAATAGGCCCATTACAAATTTCTTTAGGCTCACTGTTCACATAGCTAGTTGGAAATTTACAAAATGACACCTCTTTAAGTATTTCCTTTGAAGAAAGGTATTATCATCAGCCAAGACACTGAAGTGGGGAAAAAAGAAAAGCCCAAACATCCAAAAACTTAAGAAGTTTTAGAGAACATACAAATTTTATTTCTCCAATCAAATTCTACAAGAAAAGGATAATTATGCAACTATAAAGTCTATGGAAGTTGAAGTTCTTCAGATTTATTCAGCACAGTATAAGCTAACCTAATGAAGTATTTACAATTACAAAAAACTAAGCCAAAAAAGAAACCACTTACATAGGCAAGTGCTTGTCCTCGGCAAGAATTGCATTGTTTGGCTTGATTTCATACCTATGAGTAAAAATACAGGTCATTCACATGATACAATAAAAGGAAAAGAGATAACCAAAAGCTGCAAGTAAAACCAATGCATTTTTACCAATCAAAAGAACCAATGCACTATTAGAGCTAAAACCGATATTGTAAGTCAAAGGATGTGGATTATCATTGAATCCACTCTTTACTATGAATGTACTTTGCAAGAAATTGCTCAGCCATACATGAAACAAGAGGAAGGCTCTGAGTACAACAGCACCCCCTCCCCTTATCCTATAGCCACCAGAGTAGCAGTGTAGGTTCTGAAACACTAGCACAGTACACTTACACAGATACTGCACTAAGATCCAATTCAAGATTATAGGTTTTAAAAAAAATTCATTGAAAATAAAGTAACAAAGTTTGAGTCTTTTCCTTTGTAGTTTTAGTTAAACGAATCCAAGATGGACAAATCAAAGATCAATATACACATACCATATCAAGCATACATGTAGACAGCCACTAGGTACATAAGGCTTCAGGAACTAACAAGATCTATGAAATCAAACCAAAAGGTTACACTACAAATCGCCTTAAATCAAACAAAACTAGCTAAAAAGGGTTAATTTAGACATCCGGGGTGTGCCATGATATATGAGAAAGCATTACTTGTTCACGAAATCTTAACCTACAACAGTTGAAATGTCAGAGTAATAGATTGCAAACCAGAAGGGTACACTACGAATCCGCTTAAAACAAACAAAAATTAGCTAAAATAGGGGATTTAGACATATGGGGTGCCAAGAAATGTAACTAAAACATTACTTGTTCAAGAAATCTTGATCTACGACTGCTGAGATGTCGAGTAATGGATTTCCCATGCCCAAAAGAATCCCATCGTACTCCATTGTATGATACTTTTTTTCTTCTGCAGCTGTAGAAATTTCAGATCTTGAAGCAAGTGGAGTGCAATATGTGATTGGGGTATAAAACTGACAATATATAGTACTACAAAATGGTGTCGGCTGGTGAGTGATGAGGGTTGTTGATGAAGTGTGTGCCTAGTGCCTGCTACTGGGCTGGCTACTCTGCCTTTTTTTTTTTCCCAGATCTGAAGAATATGAAAAGTAGTAGGTGCAAATGTCTAATGTGGGGTCCTCTCCTAAAATTTACATGCGATTTCATGTCACAATTTAAAAATATGAGATAAAATTAACATGTGAATATATAATTTTATTTCATAATTTTGAATCAAAATTTCAAATTCTCAAAAAGCTTGATTTTTGATTTTTGGATTTCAAATGATGAGATAGATTTTTCAAATGCAAAATTTAACTCATAAGTTTATATTTTCTATAAAAAAATTCACCATTTTATATATATCAACTATATTTACCAACCATTTATTTAATAAATGTATACAGCCTTTGTCAACTATTATATTGAACATAAATAGTTTGTCAACTTTTGTCCGCACTATGTGTTAGGATTATATTAAAACATTACAACTCATATTTAAGTTTATTTTTTATTGAACTAAAGGTTGATTCTTAAGTTATATTTTTTAGAGTGACTTTGTGATAGTTTATTATATTTTATTATGAACTTTTACATATTTGATAAGATTATATAAGAATTTGGGCAATTTGAATAATTTTATAACTTATGGATTTTTATATTCATAAGGAAAAAATACAACTTAAAAATCTCAAATTGCATGTCCAAACAAAACTTCAAACTTTTTCATCTCGCATGGTCAAACGGGCTCTTGTATGATGGGATTGCAAACAATGGTATGAATATAAGTGTTTATCCAATAATACAGTCAAACCTTTTTAAAGTGGCAGTGTTTGTCTGAAAATTTTATGGCTGCTATAGGGAGATGCTATTATATATGTATACTGACATTTGACGTTTAGATCTCATTTAACTGTTATAAATAAAAGTACGCAAATATCTAATTTAATAATTTTGGTACCAAGAAGAAGAATTGTATTTGTTAATCATTTTAACCAAAAATATAGAAAGAGTGTGATGTAAAAATATCAAAGTCTTTTCTCATGAAATTACGGCCATAATTAGGGATACTATTTTAATTTAATGTTTTCCTTTTAGATGTTCGTACTTGAAATTTACTATGTGCATGACATTAGTGATCATTATCATAAATATTTTACGGAATAGGGTCAAATATACCCCTGTACTATCAGAAATAGTTTAAATATACCCCTCGTTATACTTTGGATCCAAATATACCCCTCTTGTTATACTTTTCGTTCAAATATACCCTTTCCATAATACTTCGACACAAATTTATCCTTAATTTTAACGGAGAGACACATGTCAAACTCATAATCAAATGACCTGGTACCTATTTTTAAACAGTCATTCTTTTTAGAAATTCACCCGTTTAATCCAATCCGACCTTTTTTTTTCTTTTTCTTCTTTTTCCGATACCAAAAAATAGATTTCCCTAATACGTTTACGTGATGGACCCGTACCTTTCCTTTCCTACAGTTTTTTATAAATATACTTTTTTAAATTAATTTTAAAACAAATGAACTCATTCAAAACAAGAAAGATCTTTAATTATTTAGGATTTCAATATTACTCTTCGCTAATATTTTTTTTAAGCTGACATAGATTTTAATTTTCCAATCTTAATTCCAAAAGAAATATAATAATTGAAGAGATACACACTTTGGAATTGGTGGGATTTAGGATGGAATCGAATAGCGAATGCACTTGCGGTTAAGACAGGTCCCAATCACTATTAATTATAATAATGTTTCTCAATTGATCTAATTAATTTTGTTATTGTTTAAAAAATAAAATTCATCGTGAAAAATAAGTTTTGAAATTTTAGGTATTTTAAATAGTAAAACAAAGATAACCAAAAAAAAAGAAAGAGGTCTGGTCGGATACCTAAAAAAATTAGGTATTTAAAATAGGAAGCGGGTCATTTGATTATGAGTTTGACATGTGTCTATCCGTTAAAATTAAGAACAAATTTGTGTCAAAGTGTGATCGAAGGGGTATATTTGAACCAAAAATATAACAGCAAGGGTATATTTGGACCCAAAATATAACGAGGAGTATATTTAAACTATTTCTGATAGTACAGAGGTATATTTGACCCTATTCCGTAAAATTTTAATATTTATTTACACATAATATATTTCTTATAGAATATTATTGCATAATATTTGAGAATAACTATTATAGATGGGTAATTTTACAAAGAGAGTACCACTATAATGAACGTCACTGATGTTATAAGTAGAATGTTGTTATAGAGAAGTAAAATATAACATGAAAAATCGTTTCTGGAGAAAATCAGGTCGTTATAGTGAAATGATGTTATAACGAATGACTGTTATAGTGAGGTTTGACTGTACTCTATAATTTAAGTATTGAAGTTGAAAAATGTGAATAATTTAGGAAGTATTTCTCACAAATATTGGTACAATCAAAATATAAATATTTTTCTATTGGAATATTAAATATACGTTTTGGGACTAGGGTTTTACATCATAAATTGTGGTTATAAATAGGATTCTCTTCTCCCAAGGAATAAGACTTTGACCTTTCTGAGAAGTAGTACTTGTCCATACAAGTATTATAACAGAAGATCGCAGACTTGGAGAACACATTAAACTATTTGTGCGATATAGCTTCAAGAGGATTGATTCGCACTTCAAGAGATAAGTATCGATTTTGTGTTTGATTAAAATATGTGTTTATGTGTTTTCTATATTACATGCAAGTTTAATCCTGAAATATTTGTTTCTGTTGCGTATGCCTGTACTCCAACACGGTTTTCTCTTGGTTCTTGGATCGACTCATTCATCAATTTTCCTGCCTCGATTTTACAAAGTTTTTAGTAGTGTCGATTTGTGTATTATTTTATGTGGGATAAAAAATAGAATAACACATCTATTTTTACTCTTTTTTGTTTATAATGTTAAAATCATGACGATATATAAAATAAATTTTATAGCATTTTTATTGAGGTTATGAAATAAAAAAGCAAAATAAAATAAACAAAGAATTAAATACCTGAATTATATTTAATTGAGCACACGCGATGCGAAGAGAGAATAGGAGGAAGGCAAGTCAAAATCAAAGTCGCGGGAATAATTGAATTAGTTAAAATGATAATTAACTAACTAACGAACTCCAAAATTAAATATGTAACCAAGATAAGCTAACATATTATTTGATCCAACCGCGCATATATAATCAAAATCAAAAAGAAAAGTTTCTCCCAAACAAACAATACCAGAGCAGTTAAGAAAATCAAAATAGTACTCTCTAACTATCCATTTTTCTTCGTCTTCTTCTACAAATTCCATTCTTCTTCTCCTTCTCCTTTACTTTTTCTTTACATGGAACCATGGTTAAGAAGAAAGAAGATTTTTCTGTTGATTATGAGAACAACACAGTACAAGCAAAAAATGATTTTCAAATCAATGCTCCATGTAAGGGGAATCTATATTGTATGGTCTGCAAGTACAAGTTTAAATACATCGACTGTGAAACATCTCATTACAAAGTCAGACACCCAAAATTCACACATCAGTATGACATATGCGGTAATTGTAAAAAGGCGATGACTGATTTAGATCTTCACAAGGTTTTTTCCGCCACTGTGGTCATTCGTAACGATAAACATCTTATTATCGATAATGATTCATAGTTAATTTCACTTCTTTTTGTTCTTTTCTGTTTCAGTTCGTTATATAAAGAGATAAATGCATTTAAGTATGCATTAGCAAAATTTAATTATAGTTTAGAGACTTTTGACTTTGACATGAATATTGTATTTATACTCTACATCAATTTTTATAGAATTATAAATTAAATCATGATTTAAGAGATAAATACATTTAAGTATAAATTAGAGATTCTTGACTTTGACATGAGAATTAAATTTATACCTTGGATCAGTTTTTATAGAACGATAAATTAAATTATTGTTTGATGTGATATATTTTATGAACTAAATAACATTTTAGGCTATATTAGAAAGAATGAATTCGACCCAAAGATAAATAAGACGACCTCAAAAGAATCAAAAAGCTTTATGCCCTCAAAGGCTTGCATGGTTTCTCGCTAATTTTAGCGTGTATTTGATACGGAGGAAAATATTTTTTTATTTTTTTGCGTTCGGTTGGTTAAAAATTTTGAAAAATATCTTTTTTAGGAAAACAAACTCTTTCAAAATAAGTAAAATGACTTTTCTAATAAAAATAGGAAAAATAAATTATATTGTCTCTTTCCATCCTCACAACTAACCACTCCACTCATCCACCCCCAATCTCACCCCCACCCCACGCACCTAGACCCCACCAAGCACTAAACCCTCACCCAACCACCCTCACACCGACCCCCACCCCAACCCCAACCCCTTTCTCCCACCCTCCCCCCAAACAACCCTCAATCCCTTTTTTTCTCACCTCATCCTCATCCTTATAATTTTGTTTTAGATATAAACAAATGGTTTTAGGATAATATTTTTTACTTGTATATTGGGCACAAAAAAAATAAGTAAGAAATAACTTGATTTTCTAGAAAATATCATGAAAAATATTTTCCTTCATACCAAACACCCGTCAGTCTTCTCTCGATGATGATCATGATTCGCCCAATTTGCTCAAGTAGAGGCGGGTTAATGATTCGCTCATTTAGTAGTTCAGGTTATTTAGGCTATTCATTTTAGGAAAAAGGGTCAAAAATACCCCTCTATTTTAGTATATTAGTTAACTTTGTCCTTTGTTATATTATAGGGCTAAATATACCCCCGCTGTTGACAAAGCAAACAAAATTGCCCTCAATTGGATGGAATCCCCCAAATTGATTAAAATATCCAATTTCAATTCAATTATCCGTTTTTTCTTTAAATCCGAATCCGCCCCCACTAAACTAAATAAACTCATTACGATTTAATTATTCGAAGCAAAACAAGTTCTCAAAAATTATTCAAAGAAAAAGCCTTAAAAATAAAAGTCATACAGTTATTTCTCCTCTAAAAATATTGGAACAAACAAAATGACAACCAAATATTTACCAAATCAGGCTTTATCGTTCTTAATATGAAGAGTACTTGTTTTGTTTTGAATAATTAAATCCTAATGAGTTTATTTAGTTTAGTGGGTCGGGTTTGTATTTAAGAAAAAACGAGTAATTTAATTGAAATTGAGATTTTCAGTCAATTTGGGAGATTCCATCCAATTGAGGGGCAATTTTATTTACTTTGTTAACGGCGGGGGTATATTTGGCCCTATAGTATAACCAGGGGCAAAGTTAGCAAATATATTAAAGTAGAGAGATATTTTTGATCATTTTTCCTTCATTTTAACCAGTTTAAAATTTGGGTATGTATTCTAAATTCGGTTGATATATAGTCCAAATTAACTCAAAATTTGTTTATCAAAATATTTTTCAAAAAACTTTTCTTCTTTTATTTAATATGTTACATATAACCATAATAAAGAAAAAAAAGGTTTATTAGGTAATTAAAAAATTATAAAAAAATAAACAAAAAAATTAATATTTAGTAATAATTAGGTGAGTTGGATTATGATATTTTTTAGTCCATTTTAATCCAAGTAACCCGTTCAATAATTATTAACTTAACTCATTTTAACTCGTTCAAATTCAACTCAACCCGACCATTTGACATCTCTAATATATCTTTTTACATCG
The DNA here is from genome assembly GCA_035772735.1 of Datura wrightii. Classification (NCBI taxonomy): domain Eukaryota; kingdom Viridiplantae; phylum Streptophyta; class Magnoliopsida; order Solanales; family Solanaceae; genus Datura; species Datura wrightii. The sequence goes on along the minus strand of JASDFA010000018.1, from coordinate 197,658,042 downwards.
AGCTAAAGCTGCCAATATGGTTGATACATTATGTACAATAAATATATAATATTTATATAATATTATATGATGGTGTAAAAATGTATATAAACATCTTGTACATATTATCATATATTTTTATATAAGGTTAATACATTATGCATAATAAATATATAATATTATATACCAAATATATAAACATTGTTACGAAATTTTTTATTTAGCAATGCAGGTGTAAACAAAAAATTATAACTATATGAGGAAGGAAGAATAATGCGTAAAAACTAAGAAGTAAGCCAAAAAGAACATACATGAAATATTTTACATTAATCTTTTAGATTAATTATTTTATTTTTTATTTGCAATTTTGTCTTTTTTTTCTTGTTCTCTTCTTTTTTATCGCTCTTCGAAATTGTACATCTTTTGCAAGAACATATTGAACTAGTTGAAACTCATTAAGTTAGAAAAAACACCAAAAAAATCAATAAAAGAAATGATAAATTCAATTACAAATTAAAACTAAATTTTATCAAATAATTATAGATTTAGCTAAAAATACATAGCTCAAAACACTCTTAACTATATTTTTCATCCATGTCACAATAACACCTCAGACTGTTTTTCATAAACTTTCGGCTTAAAAAAGAAAATTGATTTATAATCATAACATAACCACCTCCTCATTCCCCAACATGCTTTTCAAGAGTCCCTATTTATAATAGTACGAAACCTATTTAAACTCAACACATGAAGACATATTTTTATATAAATTTGATAAAATAAATAAGACATAATACGTAAATAGGCACTTCAACTTGGTCTCAACTGACAACTAAACACTCCAACTAGTCCCCACTATGTCTTGTAGGCACACGATGCTGATGTAACACATGACACGGTGAAATCAAGTTGAGGCGCCTAGACGATCATCTTGTAAGTTGAAGTGCTCAATTGACACAGTAAAACCAAGTTAAGGTGTCTAGATGTGCATTCTCAAAGTTTGAGTGCTTAATTGTCAAATTTAAATGCCTATTTATATATTATACCAAATCCTAAATAAATTTGATTTCCTTATCATCGCCAGTCAAAATAAAAAATAAAAAAACAAATAAAGTTTTTTCTTTCTTATTGCACTTGAAACCTTTTGCTATGGCGGCAGCAAAGAATTGGGCAGAATTGCCTATGGATCTAATCAATTTGATTGCAAAGCGTGTTAAGGTGATAGAAGCCTTGATTTCTTTTGGTGCTGTTTGTGCCTCATGGCGAATTTCTGCTCCTAGGGTTAATTTCGACTCTCTCTCGCCCCAACTTCCATTGGTAATGCTTGCTGATAAAGGTGAAGATTATCGAGAATTTTACTCTCTTTCCCGGGAGAAAGTTTCACGGCTATTTCTCCCGGAGGTTAGAGAGCGAGAATGTTATCCAACAGAGGGAGGATGGATCGTCACCGTTGAATTTGAAACTACTGTTGAATCCTTTCCCTCGTATGAATATACAACTCCCACCGGAAAAAGATCTATGGGCTTTAGCTGAAGAGGAATTTCCTGATCGTAAAGTTAGAGTGCGGTATCAGTGTATGAACAAAGCCCTCTTATCTGCCAGTCTTCTGTCACATCAGATTATGTATTGGGGGTTCCTTATTATGCACAATACAGTTTTTTGGCTTGTTGGCGACCTGGAGACCTCGGCTGGACTGATATTGACATCAATAATCGTGGTGGAGTCTCCTCGGGACAATTTTATTGTGTTACTTATGCTGGAGAAATTTGGTCTTTTGGTGTTCCTGGGCCTAGCATTCCTCAACCAATTGTAGTAAAAGCAACTCGACTTGCTTCTACGAAAAATTTAATATTTTGAAATCGCGGATAGGTATCTTGTGCATTATTAATTATTTTCCGATTTAGAGACGCAGATGAGGAATCATATTTCGAAACGGTTGAGACATCTAAGTTTGAATCGTTTGAAATAGATGTAGACAAGTTTGAATTGAAGGAGATTAATTTGTTGGGAGATTACGCAATCTTTGTGGGACTAAATGGAGCAATTTGCATTGAGTCCTCTAAGTTAACTGGAATCAAGTCTAATCATATATATTTTGTTGATGATGATGAAGAGAGTTTTTTTCGCGGTGACGGTGGTGGAAGAGATATGGGAGCCTACAATCTTGAAGATGGAAAAATTGAATCTTTTTATCCCGGAGTGTCACTAAGTTGTATTTGCCCGCCAACATGGGTCACACCATCATTCTGATGTTTCTGCTAATCTGTTGTTGTTTCAAAGCTTAAAGTTAAATTGGATGTCTCTTGTAATCTATTATTGTTTCAAAGTTTAAAGTTACACTGTCTTTGATGTTTCCCTTTGGATGATGTTTGAATATTATGGTATTTAATCAAATTCTAATTGTGCTTTCTCGAGTTGATTGAGACTTGTGATATCCTTTTGTTTCAAGTTATCTATCTCGGGTAGACTGGTTCTACTGTACACATGATTCATCATTCAAAGGTGTCAATTATCCTTCTGCTGTGTGCTGGAATTATTTTCTCAAGTGGCTCTCAAGTCTGAATTGGCACTTATTTTCTGTTATAATTACATACTAGCACCGGAACTGAAGTGATAATTTCCAAGAGGTTTTGAAGCAATATCTTCAGTTTATTAGAAAGTTATTTCATCTCGTCCACCACTCGGGTCACTCCCACCTTGTCTTTATATTTTCATTTTTGATCTTATCTCTCTTAGTATGTCCACGCATTTGCTACTTGCAGCTGCCCCATAATCCAATTCAGCCTGGGACGCACTGCACACTACGTATGCAAACAGATCTCAAACTCGTATTTTCAACCTCTGCCATCAACTTGCTTGAGTCACAAGGACTCCCGCTCCATCACAGATTATCTTCAGACCGTTCGTTCTCTCTAATACGAGTTAGCCACAGTTGGTGCCCCTGTATCCAACCCAGAACTTATAGTCAAAATACTCAGTGGTCTGGGTCCCGAATTTCGTGAGATCTCTGCGGCAATTCGGGCACGTGACACTCCAGTCTCTTATGAAGAGCTGTTTGAAAAATTACTTGATTATAAACTCTTCCTTCATCACGAAGATGCTAAGAAATTATCTTCTCCTATCACTGCTGCAGTTGCCACTCCCACCAAATCCAACAACTATAATCGCAACACTCGCAGGCAGACAACAATACTCAGCACTGGTGCCAGGATCCCCGACAGACTTCTCCACCACAGGGGTGAGTTTCTGTGAATTCTTAGCTTATCTCAATTAAACCTAAAACTTCACATTGAAAATTTATAAGGGGTAGCCACTCTACTGAAGTCTTTGTATATGGGATCTGTAAGGTACTTCAGATACCTGCATTCATGTTGGTTTATTTGTGAAGATGAACTTATTTGTGTAGGAAAAAATTGAGTTAGCTTTGAGCAAAAGCACCACAAACGAGTCTCAAATTTCGCCAAATGATGCCATTGGTAAGGTTGTAGAAAAAGAGTACTTTGGAAGGATGAGGTGCTTGGGACTAGGATCTGTCCCTAGAAAAATTTTTAAACAAGCAAGACCGCGTTTGGTGGTACAAGTGCTTCAAATAGTGAAGGTTCATGTTCATCCCGATGTCAAGAGAACCATAGTCAAATGATTAATGCTTTAAAGGCATATATGATAATGAAAGAAGGGACTATACCATAATAATTTGCGGGGTTCTTTGCTTCTCCTTCGACGGATTTTACTACAACGGTAAGTAAAATTCTTAAATTTCTTTTTTCAATTGAATTTGTTTGTTTACATTTTGGTGTCTATTATGACTTGATTAGTTCTTTAATAAATTGATTTGAGAAATATAAACCTGCTTGTATGTTGTTTTATGCCGCCACCGGACCCTTTTCACCCACAAACGCAAGAAGATCAAGCTATGGTAGTAATCCTAATGACAAACTGTTGATTTCATTGTAATTGTCTTAGATAATTAATTATGATGATGTAATTATATGGTTGGAGCAGATGTTAGAATGTTGAAGTGAATGCTTTGCTGTTTTAATTTAGTTTTGGAGTCTAATGTTTACAATTTAGTTTTTAAAGACTAATGATACTTTATGATAAAATTTGTGATTTTATAATATTTTATCGATCTCTAAACTTCAGAATATTTTTTCTGGTTCGGTTATGATTTACAACTTAACTAGTGATTCGATTAATCAATAATAAATAAATAAATAAATAATTCGACGAATTGCGGCTTATAACATATAAAACCATTAAATATAAGCAAATTTAAAAAAATATTTATATATATTGCGGTGGTTTTAAACCCCCCGCAGTTTGAAATTGATAATTATATATTAAAATATTTAATTTTGAATTTGCAGGGGTCGATCACCGTAATTATTTCCAGGGGTTAGCAAAATACTGCCGCAATTCGATTGCGACAACTCTTATTCTCGGAGTTCTAGCAACGGCCCCAAATACATTTTGCGGAGGTTTAAAATCGCCGCAGATTAAAAATAACCCCGCAATTAATCTGTTTTTTGTAGTGCTTTCACGAGATTGTTTATGATAATCTTCCTCTGCTAATTGCAAGCATCAAGTTCATGACGAAATGATGTCTAATCTTGAAAAAGAATATAGTTGAACAAGAAAACGGTGTAAGAGAAGAAGAAATGGCGTGTAATATCGAGAAATATAAGGGTGACACAAGCAGAATTTTGAATGAGAAGAGGAGACTAGAAGAAGTTGTTCGAAGAGTGGATGATAAAAATTCAACTACATACACCAAAAATAACATATTGGCGATAACTGAATCATCAAAATCTGATGATGCAATGAACAATAATTCTAGTCCGTTTTGATTCAAGATAATCTTCAAACTCAAGAACTTAATTGTGGTTTGTTGGAGGAAAAAACATCCCCTAAAGATGCACAAGATGTTGTTGAGGTCCAAAATAATGTAGTTAATATCAAAACAACTAATGGAACTCAAATTGTTCCTGCAAACGTTCAGATAGGTATTGCTACTGTTGGATTTGATCCTAATAGCAAGGAGAAATCTTCAACTGTTATAGGTATTAAACACGAATCTGATAAGACTTTGGCAGGTTCAGGGGGGGTCGAAAAAGCTGGACAGACTACTGATGAACAGGAGCGTATCTCAACTTTGAAAGCTGCAGCTTTTTGGCAACTGATGAGATGTCACAATTGGTGGTCGCCGAGGATAATCAAAATGTGGCAAAAATTGATTCTTTGACATCTGCAACTGCTATATTGAATATACATCACGGTATATCTCAGAACGGGTCACTTAACGAATCGTGAGGAGGAAGCTGTGATTGATGCATCGCTAATGAATTCTACGCAGCAACTAGGTGATGTTAATGCACCTGAATCAGGTGAAAATTCTAGGCAGCAAAGAGTTGCTGAACAGGGTAAACATGCTATAGAGACTGAATTTGAGGCAACATGACGAGTTGAAAATTCTAGTGGTGAAGACTCTATTCAACAGGGCAATAAGAATTGAAATATGGTGGCACTTAAAAAAGCTGTAGCTATTTCAATAAATAATTTAATAACTTCTAGTGAAAAAAATGTGCTACAAATGGGAGTCGATGGGCCAACACGGTGGAAGAAGAGGATGAGCATGTCACACCTCATGGAAAATGGAGCCCCGAAGCACCCACCTTTGTGCCTAAGAGATTGCTAGTGTTCCATCTTCATTGAATCCTGATCGACAATTGATTTTAATAGGTTGTAATGCTCAAAAAATTTCTGTTAGTGACAAGGAGCTTCTTGATGCATTGATGAGTTCTAATGTTGAAAAATTGACTTCTCTTACACCTATTAGCATTAACGAACAACTACAAGTTGAATGTAGTATGTAGTACTTTCTCTCCAAATTGTTTTGCTAACGTACAAGATGAGGATATCTTTGAGGAAGGTGACAAAGAAGATTTGTTGGATCACTGTTTCGCAAATGCAACTAGGAATGCAGATATTTCTCCTAGGTAACAACGCCATAACAAAAAGAAGCATGGAAGAAAGAATAGTTGTAAGGTGACTAAGGAGTTTGTTCCCAAGCACTTCTGATGCGACTGACAAAGCAGAATCATATAACTGTGTCAACAATTTCAGCAACATTCAATAAATTTAAGTAGTGATGAACTATCAAGTGTTGTTGGACAAATTTGAAAAAAAGACGAGGAGAATATGTCAGGTTATTTTAGAAGAAAAACTATCTTTTTTAGTTCATACATTAGTAGAGGAAGTTTGAGGTTGATAACTCAACTTTCTTCTTGACTTTTATAATTTTGCATTACTTAATAATCCTCATATGTAAAATCATCATAGAGTGTATACTAAACTCTGTGATGATCATAGAATACCTAGTGCTCTCTGGCTCTTATTTCTTCATGATTGTTAATTAGTAGAGGTTTGTTAATTACCTCATTAGGACAGATAAGGTAAGGACTAACCCCCCTTGCTTGCACTTATTCTTGTTGAGGATTTTTATTTTTATTATTAATAAAAGGCCACTAGACATATTATCTAGTGGTATAAATTTGATTTTAAAAAAATCAAGTCAAAAAGTGAATGATTCTTCAATGTATTTATACCTAGATCGAAGGGATGTGTCTTAATGCACAAAGTACAATGACTATAATTCTAAAAGGAAGACTTAATTCTATTAATCATAACTGTTAATACTAATGAGATTGTTCTCTACTAGTGAAATTGTCCGCTCAACACACGCGCACACACACGCACGCGCATACATATATTCTATTTTAACATTTTTTATTTTTTATGGAGGAAATGAAAGGTTGGAATAGTAAATATTTAGGCTTTTAAATATTACAATAAAAAATAGGAATAAGTGGAGAAGTAAATTTTGAGACATTTAATTTTTTTTATAATAATAAATAGAAATGAACGAAGAGAGTAATAATCGACATATTTATTTCTGTACAATAATAAATAAATAAAAATGTAAGAGAAATTGTCAAAAAAATGAGAAAAAAGATAAATAGGATCCTTAGCCAAAGAGAGATGTCACATCGCTTCTCTAATGCCCAGCTTTATATTATATATAGATTTGTATATTAGTAGTTACAATTTAGATTCTCTTAAATAAATACGTATAATCTAATTTGTGCAGATAAATATAATTTGATCATCATGAACAAATTCAAAATCTTTATAGATAGAGCTAATTAGTAATTCCCAATCGAGGGGTGATTGGAATTCAATGCACATAATTTAATTTTTGCAGATAAATGCGCATAATCTAATTTGTGCAGGATTTTTGGCTAAACAAATGCCAAGTATAAAAATAAAGATCTAAGACTAAATTTGGTTTTCATTCTGAATTCTTTGAAACTCTGATCCGGAATTACCGAAAATGCAATGGTATTGATATTTGACTAAACCTTTAGAAGTAGTTTGAGGTTTACATGATATATAAACCAATTGTCATTGAACCTATCAATCAAATCTTCAAGGTGAATCAAATCTTTAAGGAGGTACTTCCTAGATAGTTTCCATAGCATTTGATTTAAGTGCCTTCAACTAATTTTTTTTTTGATAGGTTAAGTGCCTTCAACTATGGTAGATTCACTTGAAGGTGAATCTAAGGACTGTTCAATATGCAAGCAGGAAAGAGATCTAATGTGAGTTGATCAAACGCCATTTGCTCTATTTCTTTCACTCTGTTAGTGTCAACGGTTTAGTTCCGCCGATTGTTTCAAGAATTTTATACCGTAAAAAATTTTCAGTTAATTTAATGTGTATAACAAAAATTGAACTTTTTTCGAACCAGTCCAATCATCTCGGTTTCAATTCGGCTTGGACAAATTTTGGTCCTTTATTTTTAAGTCGAATAAGAAAATTTATGTTACTAGGATTGCTATTTGTTACAAAAAAAAAATATCAACTTATATATAACACTAGTCTCTCGGTACGTGTGTGCTGAGTTATGCAGTATATATAAAAATTGCAATGCTCATTTTAAGAAACAATAGATGAAATAAGCAACATCAACTTTTAAAACAGACCTACTTTCAAAAGTATTTTATGATCTTTTGAAGATGCATCATGCTTTACACTCTATTTCTTCATCAACAATAAGAAAAAGAATGAAGAAAGATGAACACACTTTGGGTATCACTCAGTAGTTGAATCTACACAATGAAAGATTTCCAGCACATATCTGGAAATTTTTTCCACCCACCATTGTTGAATTATTCATTCAACACCTACCCAAGCCACCATTGTTGAAGAAGAAAGTTTCCTCTTTCATACCTCCATTCACACCACCTCAACCCTCTATAAAAGGAGGCCTAATCTTCATTGTAAATCATCCACCAAAGAGTGAATACATCTCTAAGAGAGTAGTTCCTAGTGAGTGGAGTGAGTTAGAGAGTAGTGGAGTGAGTTTGAGAGTTTTTTTTGGTGAGTTTGAAAATCTCTTTGTAAATTCTATTCTTGAGTAATAGAGTTTTATTTTTCTCTCAAATTATTCCTTACAACTCCATAATGATCCTGTGATAACAAGTGGTATCAGAGCCTCGTCGGAAGTGCTCATCAGAATTGTGTAAGGCTGAAAATTTTGAGATTTTCAAAAGTGCTCAAAACTTAATTCTGAGTACACCATTGCATTCCTCTCGTCGACACGAGTTCATACATATTTTCGGAACTAAAATCCGACGTCGTATGAAGTCGTAAGAGCTCCCAAAAGAAATTGAGGAGGAAGACGATTTATAGTACTCCACTGTAGTAATTTCTGCAGAATTTTTTTTTCCAGAAATTACATTTTAGTCCCAAATTCGGTGAATTAATCACTGTATGGTGATAATGACCACAGAAGAGTCAACATCATCTTCTGGAGCCATGATTATGATCACTGCCACCAACTACACGCTGTGGAAACCTCGAATGGAAGATCTTCTCAGTTGTAAAGATTTGTTCGACCCGATAGAAATAAAATGTGTAAATCCTAATCCCGACAAGTTGTCGGAGTGGAAGAAATTAAATCGAAAAACTATTGGTCAAGTCCGACAATGGATTGACCATAGTGTCTTCCACCATGTTGCACAGGAGACAGACGCATATGCCCTCTGGAAGAAGTTGGAGGATATGTACCAGGCCAAGACCGCTCGGAATAAGGCTTTGTTGATGAGACGCTTAGTCAACATGAAGCTGAAAAGTGGAACTTCAGTTGTCGAGCATACCAGTGAGTTCCAGAGCCTGGTGAACCAGTTATCATGTGTAGAGATGCTGCTTGGTGATGAAGTTTAGGCACTTCTACTTCTCAGTTCTCTCCCCGACAGTTGGGAAACGCTGGTGGTTTCTCTCAGCAACTCGGCCCCAGATGGAAAACTTACCATGTCTATGGTTAAAGATGCCCTGTTCAATGAAGAGGCAAGGAGAAAGGACATGGGCACAGATCAGACCCATGCCCTTATTACAGAAAATCGTGGGAGACAACAAGGGAAACAACGAAGGAGTAGTAGAGGCAAATGGAGAGGCAGGAGCAAGAGCAGGGGTAGATCCACAGATGGCAGAAAACCAGCATTCAAGTGCCATTATTGTGGAATAGAGGGTCATATGAAGAAGAATTGCTATAAATGGCTAGAAGAGCAAGGCCAGAGCAGTTCGCAATCGAAGAATAAGGGTGGAGAAACACTAGTTACTGTCCCTGGAGATGTAGCTTTCTGTTCAACACATTATGAGACATGTCTTCACGTGTCAAAAGAGGACACGGAATGGGTGGTAGATACTGCAGCATCTTACCACGTAACTCCTCATAAGGATGTCCGCCATGTTCCTGACTTTCGATTGAATTTACTTTCAGGTATAGCTCTTGACAAACAGGGCTATGATAATCACTTCAGCAAAGGCACATGGAAGTTATCTAGAGGCGCTATGACAGTCGCTCGAGGTCATATTTGTGGCACGTTGTACAAGACTCATGTGAAGATATGTACAGATAGCCTCAACGTAGCAGAAAAAGAGGCTTCACAGAATTTGTGGCACCAAAGACTCGGCCACATGAGTGAGAAAGGGTTGTCTACCCTAATAAATAAGGAGCTTATCAATGTTGACAAAGATGTTGCACTAGATCCTTGCAATCATTGTCTATTTGGTAAACAACATAGAGTCTCGTTCAAATCCTCTTCAACGAGAAGATCAGAGTTGCTCAGTCTAGTACACTCTGATGTTTGCGGTCCCTTAGAGATTGAATCACTCGGCGGAAACAAATATTTTCTGACATTCATTGATGATGCTTCTCGAAAGGTATGGGTGTATTTCGTGAAGACAAAGGACCAGGTGTTCGAGTACTTCAAATTGTTTCATGTCAGGGTAGAGCGTGAAACAGGAAAGAAATTAAAGTGTCTACGGTCAGACAATGGAGGCGAATACTCTTCCAAGGTCTTTGACGTGTATTGCAAAACATATGGTATTCGACACGATAAAACGGTCCCACGCACCCCTCAACACAATGGTGTAGCCGAAAGAATGAACCGAACAATCATGGAACGTGTTCGAAGCATAATCAGTATGGCTAAGCTGCCAAACCCATTCTGGGGAGAAGAAGTCAGAGTCGCCTGTTACCTGATCAACAGATCACCATTAGTACCACTGAATTTTGAAGTTCCAGAGAAACTGTGGTCTGGGAAGAATCCATCATACTCACACTTGAGAGTATTTGGATGTTTAGCATATGCACATGTATCCAAGGAGGTCAGACAAAAGCTCGATGCAAGGACCACTCCATGCATTTTCATTGGCTATGGAGATGAAGAATTTGGATACAGATTATGGGATCCAAAGGAGAAAAAGGTGATCAGAAGTAGGGACGTGGTGTTCCATGAAAAACAGACAATAGAAGACATTGAAAAACCCACAATGTCTCAGAAGTCAAATGTTGCTGCTCAGATGCCAGAAGTAGTAACAGAATCATTTGTGAGAAATAACGATGAAGTACCAGAAGCAGAAGAAGAGGAAGAAGAGGGTGTTGAGCAGGGGGAGCCACAAACCCCTCCACCAGAAGCTTCAGGTCCATCACAAGGCTCAGATGATGGTGAATATCCTCAGATTGTCAATCCAGAAGTTCGTAGATCTGAACGTGGTCGGATTCCATCCAGAAGATATACAGAATCCGAGTATCTTCTGCTTACCGAAGATAGAGAACCAGAGAGTTTTCATGAAGCTATATCTCATAAGGAAAAAGAAAAATGGCTGCTTGCAATGCAGGATGAAATGGAATCTCTACAGAAAAATCACACTTATGAGATCGTAAAACTTCCAAAAGGGAAGAAGGCACTGAAAAATAAATGGGTGTTCAAGCTAAAGAAAGATGGTAGCGGAAAAGTGGTGAAATACAAAGCAAGGTTGGTAGTCAAAGGATTCCAACAGAAGAAAGGAATCGACTTTGATGAGATCTTTTCACCAGTAGTCAAGATGACTTCAATCAGAGTTATACTTGGATTGGTCGCAAGTATGAACTTGGAGCTTGAAAAAATGGATGTGAAGACAGCTTTTCTTCATGGAGATTTGAAAGAAGAAATCTATATGGAGCAGCCAGAAGGTTTTGAGGTTTCAGGCGATAACCTCGTATGCAAGCTAAAGAAAAGCTTGTATGGTCTGAAGCAGGCACCAAGACAATGGTACAAGAAGTTTGACTCGTGCATGGTAAGTCAAGGATACAAGAAAACTGTAACAGATAAGTGCGTCTACATTCAAAAATTTTCAGACGGGAATTTTGTTGCTCTTCTACTATACGTAGACGATATTCTAATCGTGGGAAAGGATGCAACAAAGATCTGCCAGCTGAAGAAGGAATTGTCTAAAGTTTTTGACATGAAAGACTTAGGACCAGCTCCACAGATATTGGGAATGCAAATAGCTAGAGACAGGAAAAACCGCAGATTATGGATTTCTCAAGAAAGGTATATTGAACGTGTGCTTGAAAGGTTCAATATGAACAACGCTAAACCAGTCGGCATTCCACTAGCCAATCACTTCAAATTGAGCAAGAGTTCATGTCCCTCATCTAAGGAAGAGATCAGGGAAATGTCATCAGTACCGTACTCTTCAGCAGTTGGAAGTTTAATGTATGCAATGGTGTGTACGAGGCCAGATATTGCTCATGAAGTGGGTACAGTGAGCCGTTTTCTCTCTAATCCCGGGAAGGAGCATTGGGAGGGAGTAAAGTGGATTCTCAGATACCTTAAGGGTACAACTAATATATGTCTTTGTTACGGGGGAGTTTATCCAATCTTGGAAGGCTATACAGATTCAGATATGGCAGGAGATCTTGATAGTAGAAAATCTACTTCAGGATTCATCTACAGTTTTGCAGGAGGAGCTGTTTCATGGCAGTCAAGATTATAGAAGTGTGTTGCTTTATCTACAACAGAAGCAGAATATATTGCAGCAGCTGAAGCTGGAAAGGAAATGTTGTGGCTGAAGCGGTTTCTCCAAGAATTTGAAATCAAGCAAAAAGAGTACAAGGTACACTGTGACAGTCAGAGTGCTATAGATTTGAGAAAAAATTCCATGTACCATTCCCGTACAAAGGACATTGATATTCGGTATCATTGGATACGCGAGGTGATGGATCGACAACTGTTGAGACTAGTAAAGATCCATACGAAGGAGAATCCAGCAGATATGTTGACAAAGGTGGTTACTCGAGAAAAATTGGAGTTGTGCAGAGACATAGTTGGGATGGTTGTTCCAGATATAGCTAGAGGGGGAGAATTGAAAGATTTCCAGCACATATCTGGAAATTTTTTCCACCCACCATTGTTGAATTATTCATTCAACACCTACCCAAGCCACCGTTGTTGAAGAAGAAAGTTTCCTCTTTCATACCTCCATTCACACCACCTCAACCCTCTATAAAAGGAGGCCTAATCTTCATTGTAAATCATCCACCAAAGAGTGAATACATCTCTAAGAGAGTAGTTCCTAGTGAGTGGAGTGAGTTAGAGAGTAGTGGAGTGAGTTTGAGAGTTTTTTTTGGTGAGTTTGAAAATCTCTTTGTAAATTCTATTCTTGAGTAATAGAGTTTTATTTTTCTCTCAAATTATTCCTTACAACTCCATAATGATCCTGTGATAACACACAATGCATCAAAAAGCTGTAGTTGAAGTAGGAAAATAATCAAAGTTTCCAGGGTCTTGGTCTAACGGGAAAGATATTACAAAGCAGGATGTGTTAAGAGCATGTCACCAGTTTGTACCTAAGAGAATCACATCTCCTTTGCGTTTTTTTTTTCAGATGCTGTGCCGGATGAGGATGCAAAAGGAACTTCCATCTTTCTTGTCTTGTCCCCCCTATGACCTGTTTTTCCAACTGGACCATGGCACTGTTAAGGGTGTGTCAGAAGGAAGATGAAATTAGGTCTTCATGCTGTGTCTGAAGGAGTAGAGTCCCTTTTGGATGCCAGAGAGTGTAGTTTGGGTAATGAAGGTACAAGCTATCTGCAAATATTCTTATATCTTGTTTTGATTATGTTCTACAATGTGATATCCACTGGTCTAATTGTACTTTTTTTAATATGGAACCAGCGGTGCAAAAGCAGGAGTATTTAGTAAAGTACAAAGGTCTTGCTCATGTTCATAACTGTTGGATTACAGATGGGCAGCTGTGTCTTGAGGCTCCAGCAGCCCTTGCGAGATTCAAGAAAAAACACAAGGTACTATGATTATCATAATCTTTCTGTTCTTGCTTTCTTTCTTCAGAAAGTCACCTTTGTAATCTCTATGATGATTTCTCCAGAGTGTAAGTTGGAAAACTGTGTGGAGTCTTCCTCATCGTTTGCTGGACAAGAGGTTGTTAGCAGTTACAGATCACAACATTGATGTGCATGGGATTGATGAGAATGATGCAGATTGCCATTATGACTGGCTTGTGAAATGGACGGGTCTTGACTACAGTCATGTCACATGGGAATTGGAGAATGCTTCATTTCTAAGGTCACTGAGGGCAGTCAAACTCATGACTGATTATGAAATTCGTCATCAGCGGGCTAAGAAAGAGTTGCATCCTTTGACAGAATATGAGGTTGTTCTTAATAGTAAATACCGACTATGTGAAGCTAAGCCTGAGATTGGAGAGGACCTTGGGTGTACTCCAGTTTTATGTTATTAATTTCAATGTGTTACCTTCATCTTAAAAAGACTTGGACACTTCTCAGTTCATTAACATAGATTTATGAGCAAATCAGGACTTGACTTCCCCATAACAAAAGTGATGCAATCTTGCTAGTTTTCGTGGTAATCGTAGTCTCAGTTGTAGCATGTATTGCCATGGAATTCATCAAGTATTGACCGGACGCTAGCTGTTTAAATCTTTCCTTGAATTCAGTTAGATCTATGTCCGAATCAGTGTCTACCAGCTCATTGTTGGCCTTGTCATATTTCGGATCAAGTAAAGAGAGAACGTTGCAGCAATTGAACCTTTCATGACATTTATCCTGATACATCTAGGAGATATAAGTTACTGGAGATACTTGAGAATCTATACAGAATAGAAGAATGCAAACCTCATTTGAAAAATAAGTAATCTCATATCAGCACTGAGCACTTTGATTTGTGAGTGAAGCATTGACATGGCAGAACCCTGACACTGATCTATAATTACTGAGACTAAGATTACCGTCTATACTCATGTTTTACTGTTGAAGAGAAAGCACTAATTCTTGCAAAGCAAGGTCTGAAAACTGACAGCAATATAAAGAATATAAAACAAGCAGCTTGCAGTAAGCTGCTAATTTGGGGTGCCTCTTATCTTTTCGATATGCTTGATTGTTTCCATGGAAAATCTTCAGTCTCAAAGTGGTCATCTGAAGTTGCTGCTTTAGATGATGTCTTTGCTGAACTTTTAGGCTTAATGTCTAGTAACCGTTAGAAGAGTGATCATAACAGCTTTTCAAAGATGTTGAAAGTAAGAAGAATGGAGGGACTTATCCAAGTGAAATATCTCTATTTGGGGAATCGGAAATGCAACGGATGGATGATTCTTCTTTTGCGAGAGGATTGGTGGAGAATGAAGCACCCCAAGTTTTCTGGACAAATCTGCTGCATGAAAGGGTTCCTAGGTGGGAACACTCGCGTAGTCCATCACGAGGGACTAGGAGGAAATTGCCTGTCCAGGGAAAGAGACACAAACTTGGTAACGTAGTGCCAATTCTATGTCTTTGTTTCCATTAATTCTCCTTTATCATCAGACACTGACATGTTTGGTTTTTTTATGCTAACCCCGTTTTCTAGGAATGTCTCTTCTTTCTGCAGGTAATAAGCATAAACGCAGGCGTCTTACACCTAACCTGCCTCAATCCCCTCACCTGCACCCACTTCAAATGAAGATGGACAATATACAAAAGGAGAAAGAACAACTGATTCAATTGCACGAAGATGTGGTTTGTCTTTCCGCCCTCGCTCCTTTTCTTAATCATTTCTATGTCCTTTAATTTATTGTTTATTTTCTTTTATTTTAAATATGACGATGCTTCACATTGCAAAGATTACTAACGGTTTCAGTTATAAAATGTTATGCAGAAACAACTCCTTCAATCTGAATATGAAGCAGAGCTAGATTCAATTAAGAAGAAGTACAATTTGCTGTTTCAGATTGCTGAAAGGAAATTGGCTGAAAAGCTAAAGGATATTGATACGAAGTACAACCTAATGCATAAGAATCCGTTACTAGCTGAAGCCATGACACAAGCACAAGATACAGTTGAGTCAATAGAGATTACTGTAGGTATGCATTCCTAATGATTCATTTCTTGATTATAACTATGGTATCTGCAATTGCATATGCTTCAAAAGAAAATCACTTTTATCAATCTGTTATTGGAGCCAAGCTTTTTAAAACTTTTGTTGCTAGCAGTGGACAACATGTTAAAATATAAAGCTATTGTCTCATATTACAGGAACAAGACAATCATCACCACACAGACCAAGTAGTGTCCCAGAAATGACTGCATCCATCTTGGAACCTGTCAACTCAGAGCAACGAGCTGCTGATCCTCGAATATCCTCTGAGAATTTTTCAATTGCTGCTATTCCATCTCCAAATGCTGAATTGCCTAGTGTGGAAGAACCAGCTGTAGTTCCACAGCGGACAAGTTCAAGGGCCACCTCGCAAACGGCATCCTCTGCTGATCTGCCAACAAGTGGTTCACGTGCGATCCCAACAACAAACTACCAGTCCGTCATCCTTACACCAAGTCAACTCTCAACCCAAACATTGGGTTATGCAACGACCCCTGGAGCAAGCTGTGAACAACAGAGACCAGCTCCACATCTGAGACCTTTTAGACCACTGCCAACAATGAATTCTTGGAATGACCAACAACGGAGTGCACAATGAGTGGTGGACTGCCAGCAAGAATTTGATACATTTTGCTCTTAGTAAAGTGCTAGTAGGTTTTTGACTCATCTCTAGACTAGAATGGTGATGAATTACAGAATCAGGCTTGTCAAATTTCTAAGCACGGGATGACATTCTCTTTTAGGTGCTTTTAAGTTATCTCCCGTTTGACCATAAATTTTAAAGTTTGAAACTTGAAACATAAAAATTTGAGTTTGTGATTGTGTTTGGACATGCATTTTGTTGAACAGTCCCACTCCAATGACAAAAGGATATATGGACGTGGACAATCGTCTCCCGATGAACTAGTTTTTGGGGTTCAGTTAGGCCCAAGATCCATTCTCAATATGGTATAATTGTGTACGGATATTGGACCCCATATTAAACTGCCCATGCATCAGATGTCCAACCTTGAGCGTGAGATGGGGTGTCGAAGTGTCGCACATTGGATGAAAAGGGGACCAGATGATCTCCTTATATGGACTTGGACAATTCTCTCCATATGAGCTATTTGGGGTTGAATTAGGCCGAGATTCATTTCTCAGCACATTTTACTTGAAAAAACAATTCAAGTTTGCTGGAAGTCCCAAAAATCCAAAAACGAACTTGAAAACATTTGAAGATTAGATTTTCTGATCAAATTTCATAGTCTAACAGATATTTGGAGATAACTTTTCAAAATTTGATCCAAAATTTATGCCCGGACGCTAGCTTAATCACTTGAACCTAACATTTGTTACAGGTTTCAAATATCTACCAATACATATTCAGCTTTTAGTACCCATTGTCATTCTTTTTTTCTTCTCTTCTAAACTTTGTCTAAGTTATCATAGTTTTCTCAGTTCAACATTAAGCAACAATTGTACTATGTTTCAATTTGTTTGTCTTACATTTTTTTTTTCGTTCATTCCTGAAAGAATGTCTCTTTCCTTATATCTTTAATTTAAGCCACATGATTCAAAAATCTCTTTTTATTTTCTTAAACTTTGTGTCAAGTTAAATTAGACAAACAGATTAAAATGTAGAGGAGTACTAGTTAAGTAAGTGTAGGTAAAAAACAAGAATGCTTATACTATTGTTTTCTTTTCTCTTTCACTTTTCTAGAAATCATCATATAATTGACATAACTGGTGGCTACCACACAATTAAAAAGAGGTCTTTTCATAAGGTCAACTAAAGTCTGGAGTAAGGCATATCAACGTTACTTTCCTAAAGTGACAGCACATGGCATCTTGTGCTAAAACGAAACTTCGTTAGTTTTTTCACTTTGCTGGCCTCAAGTCCGAATAAAGGAGAAGGTTACAGTGGGTCCACAACTAAATTACAACTTGTCAATTCATGACGAATCTTGTTAATACAAAATGACGGTGACATAACTTGAGCTTAAATGGAGAAATGAAGATTCATATAATTCATCCCAACTTATTTGGGACTAAGGGGGTACTTACACTTGTGTTATGCTAAGACGAAACTCTATCGGTGTGAGCTTGCTCAAATTATCGGTACCAAGTCCTGATAAAGGAGGAGTACGATAGTTTGGCAGCCAAAGTAAAGTTTGTCAATTCATGATGAATCTTCCTAACATACAATTATGATGACATGAGTTGAACGTCGATTCCACCTTGTTTGGAATAAGCATATTTTCACAATTACTTCCTTCTTGTTGTTTTTTAAAAATGTTCTCCTCTCAGATTGAACATAACTTAATAGATATAAGCACATTGTCACTTTTCATTAGGTTTTTACTGAAAAGAGACATATACAGCCTACAAACAAACATATTTAAGAGAGTTTTAACACTCTTAAGTTAACCAAAAGGGATATAAGTTCACAACATATTATGATAGTAATTCACCGCAGAGTAAAAAAGAATTTGACAAATAGTACTTGACAAGCATTAACAAAAAGTCCTTTTTTTTGGCAAACACCTAACAGATTGGAAGAGGGGCACCATTCCAGCTCTTGAGACACTCCAACAGCGGATCAATGATTTGTCCATTGCACATTGCTGTGAACACCTTGTCAATCTCCTCGCCGGGCGATCGGACTCTTTCTCCTGTCAACAGTTCTGTTCCAAGTTCTTTCCTCACAAACCTGTATAATGGATATGATCTACATTCCGTGATCCTGTTTGGAATTGAAGGGTTGCCACTTTCAAGAACAACTCTTGCACTCTCAACTTCTTTAGGCAACACAGCCTTCAATTCATCCTCGAAAGCTCCAATCTTTTGAAAGATTGAGCTGTTCACATTCTTCTCACTTTCACCATTATTCATTGCATGATCAACAAGGACTTGTCTCAGCTTCTGCATCAAAGGGTAGTTGCAGCTGCAGGGGTCATCAGCATAGGCAAACAAGTATTCCCTGTCCACGACTCGAAGTAATTCCTTTTCGCAAAATCTTGCTGGATGAAGCTCACCGTTAGCGCCCATTGTCAAAGTCCTCTTGGCTACTTGGCTAACTGTGTTCTTCACTGCATTCTTCAAGTTTTCCTCCAAATGCCTCAAGTCTATAGCTTGGCAGAGCGCCACGAGATAGGTTGATGACATTAGCTTCAAGATATTGACAGCCTCAGCTGTTTTCCTTGCTGAGATTAAGCCCAAGGAGTTCACGTCTTGGTTGTGTTGCTCAGCACTTTGGACATGGTTAGTCACTGGATTTGCCAAGAATTGAAGTTCCGAACAGTAAGAAGCCATCGCGATTTCAGCTCCCTTGAAACCATAGTCCAAGCTTGGATTCCTTCCTGCTGTGAGATTAGATGGCAACCCATTGTTGTAATAGTCGTTGACAAGCTCTGAGAATTGGGCAAACATCAATTTTCCAATTGATGCAAGGGCCAATCTTGTATTATCCATGGAGACACCAATTGGAGTGCCTTGGAAGTTGCCACCGTGCAAGGCCTTGTTTCTTGAAACGTCGATCAATGGATTGTCGTTCACTGAGTTAATCTCCCTCTCGATCATCTTAGTTGCAGCGCGAATGACTTCAATTTGAGGGCCAAGCCATTGTGGAGATGTTCTGAGAGCATAACGATCTTGCTTTGGTTTTTGAAGAGGATCCATTTCATGGAGCTTCTGAGCTGCCTTCACATAAGAGCTGCCATCCAAAATGTGTTCCATAATAGCAGCAGCCTCAATTTGACCAGGATGGTGCTTCAACTTGTGTGTCAAATGGTCAGTGAATTCGGGCTTTCCATTCATCACTTCAGCAAAAATCGCTGATAAAACTTCAGATATAACAGCAAGAATGTTGGACTCAAACAGGACCATTGATGCCATACCAGAACCAACTGCTGTACCATTCACAAGGGCAAGTCCTTCCTTAGGCTGCAACTCGAAAAATCCATCACTAACACCAGCCACGCGGAACGCTTCCTCAGCGTTAAGGGTCTCACCATTGGGACCAACAGCCTTGGAATTAGGCCTGCCAGTGAGCAAACCAGCTATATAGGACAACGGGACAAGATCACCCGAGGCAGTGATCGTGCCACGGAGGGGCAAACACGGAGTGATGTTGCAGTTGATCAACTTGGTGATAGCTTCCAAGATTTCAAATCTGATGCCAGAGTATCCTTGAAGCAGAGTGTTGATCCTAACAAGCATAGCTGCCCTTGTTGCTGAATGGGGCAATGTGTGAGATGTTTCTGTTCCATTGCCAAAAACTCCAGCATTCAAGAACCTGCATATCAGTGTCATCAAGATCAGATTTTTTGAACTGAATTCTACTTGCCATATACCAAACATAACATGTGTCATCAAGTAGAGCGCATGATGTGGATGATCCGAGGAGGAGCACTCAATGGGCTAAGGTGGCCCCATTCGCGTTACCAACCCAAGTGAAACTCCGAACACAAAACCAAATTGTTTGTACAAACAGACTTACAAATAAACATGGAGCACATACTCTCACCCTTTAATAAAGTAAGATAAACAAATTGAAAAAGAGAGAGTATTTGATAGTATAAAGATTGTTATAAATAAGTATTTATGATATTTTTATAATAAAAAGATATCTGACAAGATATGGCAAAAGGGAATTGGGAACTGACGCGAAGCCAGCAAAGTAGGAAAACTAAACTGTCTACACAAGATACTATGTTTTATTTATTTAAAATTCTTTTTTCTAAATTTAGAAAAATAATTAAAAAATCACGGTACTTGAGTAACTTTTCACATGTACCTCCAAGTTGGTAAAGAAATAAGAAAATAAATTGAAGGAAGTGAAATGACTAAAATCTCCCTCACCAACCACACTCACTTTTTCCAACCCCACATGCACATGTCAATTTTGTGGTTCAATTATATTGCATTTATTTATTAGATATGTAGATGTAGTAACAATAAATAATTTTCCTTTAATAACTTTAATATGAAAACTTAAAAACTAAATAAATAACTTGCTATGTTGATTAAATTGCAATGAAAAATAAATACAAGGAACGACGCGAATTAATATCGCGAACTATATCAAGAGAGTAAAAAACTCTTTACATTATCGATATATATATATATATATAAACTCAAAATAATAGATCACTAAATTATATATAGGCTTACCACAAGAGTTTCAACTTTTATATTCCACCACGGAAAATTAATTTTTATGCAATCAAATAACATGAAAAACAACTACATACAAGTGTCGGAGGAATCAACAACACTAAAAATAAGATAGCACTATCACATCACACGAACGATAACTAGGAATATATACGAAAAATATAAGAAAATTTTACGCTATCTCTATATACATAGAGAGAACATTTTAGAGGAAAAGTGGTTTACCTAATAAGTTCTTTTTGAAGAGCACCACCATTTTTGGTTCTTCTATGAGATGTAGCACCAAAACCAGTGGTAACACCATAACTATCTGTACCTTTACTCATACTATCCATAACCCAATCACTACTAGCTTTCACACCAGCCCTTGCACTTTCTGAAAGTTCCACTTTGACCCCACTAGTTTTGTTATCAGCATTTGCTATGGATGCAACTTGTGCAACAGTCAAACTTTCACCCCTAAGTTTCACAATCGGCTTCCTAAATTCATCCACCATCTTTTTCACTTCATCCAAATGACTCCCCTTTAAAGATTCAGCAGCCATTTCCCAATTCAATGGATCATGAACAACGTGACTTGATGATTTCTTGCACAAATCCATGGCTACAACTTCTCCATTAACATGTTCATTTTCTGCAATTGATGAGGCCATTGGATCAAGAAATGGCTAGATTTGTAATGGAGAAATTTTAGTGAGGAGAATTTGGAGAAGAGAAAAATTGGTGTTTATTTATATAAATATATATATATGTTGTGAACTTTTAATTTAATTTTTTTATTTTTGGTTGTGGTAGATGGGATATGTGGTGAGAGTATATATAGAGAGGAACAAATGATGGTAGGTAAAGCAAAATATATGGGAGAGGGGGTTGTAGGAAGACTTAAAATGGTGGTTGTTGTAAGATTAATTTTGGCCATTGGATTTTAATTGTGATAACGGTTGAGATTTGAGGATGATGTGGATACTTCATGCAACATGGCATTTATTTTTTAATTGAAAAAAAAAAAGATTTTGGGGGTTGGTGGATTTAGGATAGTGTTTGGAGTTGTTTTGGGTCGTTGGGAGAAAAATGAGGGGTTAAATTTGTAATTTTCCTCTTTATAGTGATGAAATAAATAAGTAATACCTAGTATTTTTGTCGCATAATTTCTTTGTCGCGATAGTAAATTTTAAGATATTCTTGCAATTTAATTAATTTATAATTATTTATTTTGGATAAAAGAGTGATAAATTCTGTAGATTAATATTATGGAAACGGTTTCAAATAGAAGCAGGTATTATTATCTCTTTTCGAGATCCTAATTTATTGTTTGATAAATGCGTCTTATTATCCGTACTACTATTTTCGATAAACACGTTTTATCATCCATATTACTATTTTTGATACGTGGAAAATGATTATCATAATTAAAAAATTAAAAATTAAAAATGTTGACTTTTTAAAGAATTTTTGATACATTACTAGAGTTTGTGAGCAATTAATTATTTGTAGCTATATTGAGTTATTTACAATCCGTAGCAAATGTTTGAATGTTAGACAACTATATTTATTACATTCGTCCGCGCAATGAGTACAATATGTATCTATATTCGTTCGCGCAATGAATAGAACCTAGGAGATGGTATTCATTCACTTTAGTTTCATTTCTATTTAATAGGAATGATGTATACATGATTAGATAATCACAAAAATACGCTCAAACAAGAATACAAACAATAAAAATACATCTCATGCTTGAAGAAATGCATGATGTGAATGCAAGGTAGAAAACAGAAATAGAGAGATTTGTCAAAAAACAAATCTACTTAATTCGTAATACATAAATATAAGCTTGGAAGTAAAAAGTAAAAATATAACAAATTAATACACTATATTTAAACTCAAAATGGAGATGAATGAAATTTTACCGGACTACAAAAATTAGCTATGAATAAAAATATTTTAAAATACAATTACTAATGATAATACATAGTACAAATTAATTACATTAAGTAAAATTACCTTTTTTGTGTGTGCGCGAATGAATTCTAGTAGGGAGAAAGTAAAAGGAAATAATTCAAAATGATCATTTTTCTTTATTTTGTCCTCCTAATTTTAAATTGATAGGAAAATAAGGGACTAAATTTCAAATTAGTAAAATTTTGCATCTTCTTCTGGATCTCTTGAATCTGCAGAAGGATTTTGGATATCCAATAAATGAAAGATAAAAAATTTAAATAAATTTCTTTAAAAATTTAAAATTCACTAACAACCAGACTACTTTTTCTTTCTTCTGTTTTTGCCCCTTTGTTTTTTCATAATGTTCTTGATAAGGGAATATTTTATCCAATAGCTGGTCCACGCGATATAAATTTAAATTAATTAAGTCAATAATTTAAGAATATTAATTGATTAAGTTTAAAAAATTAAATTGTATGAATAATTTATTAATTTGATGTTTGGTCGGATAAAAGTTATTTAAAGAAAACATGAAATTTTTAAATTTTTACCGAATTTTAATATATAATTATTTTACAAATTTCATCATTTTTATATGAAATTTACCATTCCTCGGCCATTCATGAAAATAATGTCCCTCGTCCTAATAGCAAGTTCACTATTTCAATTGGGATAGCGTGTGGCTAGGCGAGCATGTTTTTACGTAGTTAATATTGTATGAATATATTATAAAGTAATCAATTTTATGTTATTATCAATTTAGGATAATTCTCCTTTTTTATATTTGGGGTTGACGCAATAATTTGAGCAAACTTACGAATTAGATCGAATTAGATTGGTTTTTGTCAAGTTAACACAAAATTTAGGATAATTCCTCTTTTTTATGTTTTGATTTGACGCAATAATTTGAGAAAACTTAAATATTAGATCGAATTAGATTATTTTTGCAAGTTAACACAATTATTCTCTTTTATTTGAGTTTTATAACCGATAATTTAAGCAAGCACACGCAAATAAAATAAAATTAATTTATACTATTTTCACATCATTTAATTCTATTACGTGAATCCGTAATTAATTTATTATAAGTTACAAATGAATATGTTTTTATTAAATTCTGTATTTATCCAATATGAAAGAAAGAAAATTTTATTTATGTTGGTGGCTATCTCAATATTAATCAGTCAAAACTCAATACTATAAGTTGAAGTCCATTGATTTCCATGTTACTGTAGTTTGTTCTTCTTGTTTTTTTTTTAAATAGTAAATAAATTGCATAAGTAATTTATTAATCTGGTGTTTGATCTAATAAAAATTAATTTTAAAAAAAATATATATATAATTCCTAAAATTTATCGAATTTTAATGTATAGTTGTTTTACGAATTTCACTATTTTTTTAATGTAAAAATTTACCACTCCTCAGTCATTTGTGAAAATAATATTCCTCGTTCTCATTGCAAGTTTACTATTTTAATCGGGATACCATATCTAAACAAGTATGTTTTAACTTAGTTAATATCGTAAGAATATATTATAAATTGATCAGTTTTATGTTAATTGTTAATCTAGGATAGTTCTCCTCTTTAATATTTGGGTTCGAAGTTATAATTTGAGCAAGCTTACAGATTAGATCGAATTAGATTTTTTTTGTCAATCAACACAATCGTCCTTTGTTATTTGAGTTTGTAACTGACAATTTGATCAAGCTCACACAGATAAAATCAAATTAATTTGTGGTCTTTTCACATTATTTAGTTGTATTACATAAATCTGTTATTGATTTATTATAAGTTACAAATAAATATATTTTCATTAGAGCCCTCAAAATGAGTTTAGCTTTTCAGGTTAGTCTATTAGGGTAGGGTTGGTTAAATTTTTTAAACCCATTTAAACTGAGGTTTATAAATCTAGTCAAAGTCATTTTGTTGGTCCTTGAGGCTTGGCCGAGGCCGGGTCATGGGCCTTAAAACTATTTAATTTAAATAAAAAAAATTAAAAGAAGATTGTGGAAAAAAAGAAGAAATAAAAGCTAAAAATAGTGATTATCGAATAAATTTTAATATCTTATGTAATGCTTTACTCTTATAGCGTTAAATTCTAATCACCAAGTATATAAGTTGTATTCATGATTGCGATCCAATTTAAGCATAAAAATTAGAAGAAAATTGTTATAAAAAAAAAAGTAAAACTAGGAATAATGATTAACGAATAAGTTCTAGTATCTTACACAATATTTTATTCGTTTATCATTAAGTCCTTGATATTAAAATTTCTAATTACCAAGTATAAAAATTGCTTCCATCATGAAATTGTCCAAACACTTGTTGCTACTTTAAATCAGCTGCACGACGTTACCCAAATTTAAAGTGATAATATTTGTAAGTGGATCTAAATATTATTAATTTTTAATATATAGTTATTTGATAATATTTAACTGATTAAATTTTCACATGAATTAGACAAAGATGAAGATGTTAATTAAGACAGCGTTATCAACATATTCAAATGTGTCTGACGATGTGTTAGCGTTGAATATGTTATAAGTTGTCGTAGAATTATGCACTTTCATATAAACATATATTAGATATGTTAACGCATTGTCATACTTATAAGTTCAAATGTAGATTGAAAAGAAATTTTCTTATAAAAAAATTAAAAAAAATAAAAGGCTAGCCCGCAACGTTATTAGGTCTAAATTGAGCTGACCATGTTAAAACCCTTAAATTGAAGAATCGATCTGTGCTATGTTAGCATATAAATTTCTTCGACCTGCAAGATTTAAACTGTATTGACTCATTTTTACTGCTCTAGTTTTTATTAAACTTTAAGTTTTTTCAATATAAAAGAAACAATTTTTTATTTCTATTAATCAGTCAAAACCTAATATAAGTCAAATTTAACAACTAATATATAATATAAATTCAGTAATTTCCATGTTACTGCTGTTTCTCTCTTTTTTTTAAAAAATAAATTAGTTAAATTTGACTTTTTCTAATAGGCTAGGAAGGTTGATAGAAAATTGATGGCTTTGACCAGGAAATACACTTTGAAGAAAATAAGATGAGAGAAATTCAAGAAAGTTTCTTTTGTGAACCAAGTGGGTGCACTTATATTGGGTTTTCTCCCATATATTATCCACTAATTAATTTAAAATATGCTTCAAATTGCATTCATACTTGAGTGTTCACCTATGAGTGAGTTTCCACTTTATTGCATTAGTCAAACATTATTTTTATAATCATTTGATATGATTCTAAATATATTGATTCAATTAGTTTAGATTCTTATTGTGTGATTTAAAAATTTTTGAAAAGAGAATAATATTTTGCTCTCCTTTTGTCTTTTTAAATTTATCTGAGAGAAAAAATGATTTTTATCAAAAGTTTCTTTAATTTTAAGATTGAAATGTAAAATTTGCGTACAATTGATCTTTTTGGGATATCTCTTGAATAAATGATATTTTTAAATTTTATTTTTTGCAATTTATGAATATTTTAGTCATAATTTAGAAATCACTTTTTGAGCAAATTTAAAAAATCTTGGGATGAGATAATAATATAATATTTTATCTGTAAAATTAAATTATACATAAATAAATATTGAATCTGAACATTATTTGAAAAAATAAATTTTCAACGAATATATTTACACAACTTTTTAAAAAAAAAAGAAATCTAAATAAAAAACTAAAATAAGATATTCATGTAAATCAGTTGAGCCAAACTCAAAATCTTTAATTAATTAAAAATTATAAGAGTACAATATTATCCATCCTTCCTCGATGTTAAGTTAATCTAATATATTATTTAAGAGTTGTATCTTCATTGCTTCTTCATTTGAATTTCTCCCTCATTTCAACGTGCCTAATTGATATATATTAATTTATTTGAAGCCTTTTTTATCTCCTTCGAAAAATAAATCAAAAAGAAAAGAAGATTAACTTTATTTTAATAGGAAAAATAAGCAAATTTATTCATGTAATTCGAATTAAGAAATTTTGTATTCCATTATATTTTAGGTATAATCTTATTCCGCTATTATGAAATTTTTTGTTTTTATCTCGACTTCTAATGGAGCTCCAAGTTAAAGTATAATAGAGAAATTATAAATATAGAGGTAATACATTACAACAACAACAAAAAAAAGGGGTCATATATAACGAAACTAGATTTTAGTAATGGTGACAGTTTTCATAAAATCAATAAATAAACATCTATTGTGGCAGAGTTTTAGTCACGTGGAGTTTGATTTTTTTTTTTTTTGAGTAAATGGTCAAAAATACACCTATAGTATTTGGGTTTTTTGAGTTTTCTATTTGAACTATTATGTGTTTATTTTTCGTACATGAACTATTACCAAATGTTTATCAAAACACACCTCAACTATCAATTGCTCACTTCTCGCACTTATAATATTAGGTAGGAAAAGTAAGCAACTGATAGTTTAGACGTGTTTCGATAAATATTTGATGATAGTTCAGGTAAAACTCACACATCTGATAATTCGAATATGAAATTTAAAAAATCGTGATACTTTACGTGTATTTTTTACTCTTTATTTTTTTTTTCATGAAAAATTTTAACAGGTAAAATTTATTCACTCCGCACTGAAATTCCGTTAATGATAGTAAATTGACAAATTTGGACTTTTTCATTGAACAAAATTCTATGTTTATTTGATCTATTGAGAGAATTGAAGAGTTAGTTTTGAACTTGATGGCATAGTTAGCAACACTATTTTCTAGTGAACTACATTGCACAAACGTGTCCTCCATTAGACCATAAAGCCTACCAAAGAATTCCTTTTTTAAGAGCAATAAATACATACTATTATCATGGCAGAGTGGTCGAGTTTATGTTTTAACGTCTCAATTAATTTACGTGCACTTTAATTATTTTCTTGAGTATATAATATTTTTTATTTGTATAAGTATTCGGTAATTTTATTCACCAAAATTTAGACAAATAAAAGAAAATTACTTAGTATTTATTTATTTTCGCTAAAATTTGAGTAGGGTGATCCAAATTTCTCTACAATTAATTAGAAATTTTGAGTTTGAAGTTTGAGAACAGAAAACTTCTTAATAAAGAGACCAGGAGAGTGGGGGAGGGGGGGGGGTATACTGTCTAGAAAAAGGGGTATTGTGCATCTGCTTAAAATAGTTTTCAAATAACAGTTTTGCGCCTTTGAGCCCACATATAGCCTTTAATTATATCTCGCCAAAAATCTGTGCGCTTATTTGGAGGGAATTATATTAATCTAGCTTTGTGACGGAGATAGAAAGCTGGATACGAGTTTAACTAAACTCAATAACTTTTGCTCAAACAAGATATTTTTTGTGTGTCTGTCTATTTATTTATAGAATCATATTTGTAATGAAAATGTTAAAATGAGTTTCTTACCGATAATTTAATTGATAATCGATAAATAACCTTATATTGAACTAAAGCAATTTGAGACTTTATTAATTTAATAACGATCTAGCCCATATAAAAAACTAATAATAAAAAAGTCAAATTATTACGTGTAAAAATCAAAAGCCATCCGAGAAGCACCTGATTGCTGTTTGATCAATTTTCTTTTTTTTTTTCTTTGAAAAAAAACGTAACCTTAAATTTAGTTAATAAACCTATCACAATCATTTCGGCAAAATGATTTGAAAGAATTGTATTTATTTTGAATTTATCAACTGAACATTTAAATTCTTTAAAATTCAGCATTTTAAACTCTCTTTTGGCCCGGTCAGTGATACACGTCATACAAATAGATAGACATCAATTTACACGTCATTTTAAAATGGCACTTAGGATATTAAAAGTTAAAAAAATGAAATCGCCCAATTTCACGTTTCATTTAACCCTTAACCTTCGTCATCTCCTCCTCCCCCCCCCTCCCCCAGGAGACACATGTGAAGTCGAATTGTTTTCTTTTCTATTTTGTTTCCCTGTGCAGCTATTTTCAGGTGATTTCCATCAGCTTCCACGTGAATAACTCTCTTCTAGTTTCTCCAGTTTTCTACGCTTTTCAATTCAATTATTCCCAATTTCTTCTCGAATTTTCAATCATATTCTCTGAATTATTCGATCGACATCGTCACCATTGTTGTTGCAGGGACCTCAAATTCGTCGGATCGACGTCGTCACTGTTGATGTTTCGGAGAACTCAAAGCGGAAGATTCTGACTCAAATTCTTCGGATCGACGTTGTCACCGTTGTTGTTTTGGAGAACTCAAAGCGGACGATTCTGGCTCAAATTCGTTCCTTGACGGTTAGTTCGTTCCTAATTTTTATGGAAATCGCCTTCGTTTGCTTTTGCCTTAATTGTTAATATCTTCCTGTTTTTGAGAAATTACCGGATCTGTTTAATTGTGAATTTATTACTGTGATTGCTATGGCTTTAGTGAAAATAATAAACGGAAAGCAGTGGAGTTATAGCGGAATTAAAAGGAGTAATGCTGTTAGCATGTGTTATATGTGCGGGCTTATATATTTGTATAAGTTAAAAGCTATGATTTTCATGACATACATTGTGTAAAATGTGGATTGAACAAGCACCTGGTAATTTCATAGTTTGTAATGACAAAGAAATTTGGAGAGAAAAAATAGAAGAGAGCTCAAATTAACAATGGTGTAAGAATAATTGGGGAAGAAGATGTCTGTTACAAAGGCCAAAAAAGTGACCATTATTGCATTTTCAGAAGGACTCACGCTCCTTAAATGGATGCATCATACTCGCTTTGGTCAAATATGCCACATAAAATGACCGGGCGAAAAAGAGTTTAAAGCGTTGAAGGATCTGAACCGGGATAACTATGATGTCAAATTTAAGAAAAATATCAAGTTGTTACCAAAAATGAAGTTGTCTCACAAAAACAAGACATAAAAAAAGTGCAAATACAAGATATGAATTATGACCTTGTAGAAATTGAATGAAGAACATAGAATTTTGAAATCTTTCGACTGCTTCTTTTATGTCATGCAGTATGCTAACTACATGACAAGAAGTAAGAGAATATTCCTATAAAACTTTCAAAGTATATTGCCTAACAAACATAACTACCTATATATGTTCTATTTTAAAAGACCTGATTCACATATTGGGACAGACTTGCCACCTTAGTTGAGCCAATATTACATACAGCCCAAAAGAAAAGAAAAAGATAAGTTCACAATACATATATTGTGATTCTAGTAATTCACCAAAGGGTAAAAAAAGGAATTTGAGAAACACCTAGCAGATTGGAAGAGGAGCACCATTCCAGCTCTTCAGGCACTCCAACAATGGATCAATGATTTGTCCATTGCACACTGCTGTGAACACCTTGTCAATCTCCTCGCCTGGCGATCGGACTCTTTCTCCTGTCAACAGTTCTGTTCCAAGTTCTTTCCTCACAAACCTGTACAATGGATATGATCTGCATTCTGTGATCCTGTTTGGAATTGAAGGGTTGCCACTTTCAAGAACCAGTCTTGCACTCTCAACTTCTTTAGGCAACACAGCCTTCAATTCATCCTCGAAAGCTCCAATCTTTTGAAAGATTGAGCTGTTCACATTCTTCTCACTTTCACCATTGTTCATTGCTTGATCAACAAGGACTTGTCTCAGCTTCTGCATCAAAGGGTAGTTGGAGCTGCAGGGATCATCAGCATAGGCAAACAAGTATTCCCTGTCCACGACTCGAAGCAATTCCTTTTCGCAGAATCTTGCTGGATGAAGCTCACCGTTAGCGCCCATTGTCAAAGTCCTCTTGGCTACTTGGCTAACTGTGTTCTTGACTGCATTCTTCAAGTTTTCCTCCAAATGCCTCAAGTCTATGGCTTGGCAAAGCGCCAAGAGATAGGTGGATGACATTAGCTTCAAGATATCGACGGCCTCGGCTGTTTTCCTTGCTGAGATTAAGCCCAAGGAGTTAACATCTTGATTGTGTTGCTCAGCACTTTGGACATGATTAGTCACTGGATTTGCTAAGAATTGAAGTTCTGAGCAGTAAGAAGCCATAGCGATTTCCGCTCCCTTGAAACCATAGTCCAAGCTTGGATTCCTTCCTGCTGTGAGATTAGATGGCAACCCATTGTTGTAATAGTCGTTGACAAGCTCCGAGAATTGGGCAAACATCAATTTTCCAATTGATGCAAGGGCCAATCTTGTGTTATCCATAGAGACACCAATAGGGGTGCCTTGGAAATTGCCACCATGCAAGGCCTTGTTTCTTGAAACATCGATCAATGGATTGTCGTTCACTGAGTTAATCTCCCTCTCGATCATCTTAGTTGCAGCGCGAATGACTTCAATTTGAGGACCAAGCCATTGTGGAGATGTTCGGAGAGCATAACGATCTTGCTTTGGTTTTTGAAGAGGATCCATTTCATGGAGCTTCTGAGCTGCCTTCACATAAGAGCTTCCATCCAAAATATGTTCCATAATAGCAGCTGCCTCAATCTGACCAGGATGGTGCTTCAACTTGTGTGTCAAATAGTCAGTGAATTCAGGCTTTCCATTCATCACTTCAGCGAAAATCGCTGACAAAACTTCCGACATTATAGCAAGAATGTTGGACTCAAACAGGACCATTGATGCCATACCAGAACCAACTGCTGTACCATTCACAAGGGCAAGTCCTTCCTTAGGCTGCAACTCGAAAAATCCACCACTAACACCAGCAATGCGGAATGCTTCTTCAGCATTGAGGGTTTCACCATTGGGACCAACTGCCTTGGAATTAGGCCTGCCAGTGAGCAAACCAGCGATGTAGGACAGAGGGACAAGATCACCCGAGGCAGTGATTGTGCCACGGAGGGGCAAACATGGGGTGATGTTGCAGTTGATCAACTTGGTGATAGCTTCCAAGATTTCAAATCTGATGCCAGAGTATCCTTGAAGCAGAGTGTTGATCCTAACAAGCATAGCTGCCCTTGTTGCTGAATGTGGCAATGCGTGAGATGTTTCTGTTCCATTGCCAAAGACTCCAGCATTCAAGAACCTGCAAAATCAGTTTCATCAAGATCAGATTTTGAACTGAATTCTGCCAACCAGGGGCGGAGCTAGAGGGACCGAAGGGTATTCGTCCGAAATCTATTCGCTGGAATATACAAGATCAAAATATAGTAGATAATGAACCCCTTGGTGAAAAATCCAACCTCCGTCATTGAAGTACCAACTATATATATAAATTTTGACATGTGCTATTTTAAAATTTAGTTAATGCAATTAATCAAACTTGTTAACTTACATCTAATTTAAAATCAACTATGAGAAAATGACTAGAGCCACATATGGTTCAGAATGTTATAGCTAGAAACAAGAAAAATAAAAATGTATCTCATCTTTAAAAGAATAAAAACTATTCCAGTAGAGCGTATGACGTAGATGGACTAGAGTGGCCTCATTCCGGCAATGAAACAAAAAAGCAAGGTAGTCGATAGGCTATATATAAATAAATATAAATATATATATATATATATATATATATATATATATATATATATATATATATATATATATCATTCTTTACACTGTCGGTATATATAGCGAACAATTTAGATGAAAGGTAGTTTACCTAATAAGTTCTTTTTGAAGAGCACCACCATTTTTGGTTCTTCTATGAGATGTAGCTCCAAAACCAGTAGTAACACCGTAACTATCTGTACCTTTACTCATACTATCCATAACCCAATCACTACTAGCTTTCACACCAGCCCTTGCACTTTCAGAAAGTTCCACTTTGACCCCACTAGTTTTGTTATCAGCATTTGCTATGGATGCAACTTGTGCAACAGTCAAAGTTTCACCCCCAAGTTTCACAATTGGGTTCCTAAATTCATCCACCATCTTTTTCACTTCATCCAAATGACTCCCTCTTAAAGATTCAGCAGCCATTTCCCAATTCAATGGATCATGAACAACATGACTTAATGATTTCTTGCACAAATCCATGGCTACAACTTCTCCATTAACATGTCCATTTTGTGCAATTGAGGAGGCCATTGGATCACGAAAATGGCTAGATTTGTAGTGGAGAAATTTATTGAGAAGTATTTGGAGAAGAGAAGAATGAGTATAAAAAAAATGATGTGAACTAGTAATATCTTTTTTGGCTGTGGTAATGGGATATGTGGTGAGTATATATAGAGGAAGGAATGATGGTAGGAAAGAAAATATGGGAGGGGGGGTTGTTGAGAGTTGAGGATGACGTGGATTTTTTTGAAATAAAAAAGATTTTTTGGGTTGGTGGATTTAAGATAGTGTTTAGAGTTGTTTTGGGTTGTTGGGAAAAAAATGATGGGTTAAATGTAATTTCCCCCTTTTCCTTTAATATTGATGACATAAATAAAGGATTATCCTAGAAATTTAATTAGACTCAATCTTTAATTATTGAAGTAGTATATATATTTAGTTATTGAAGTAGTATATAAGTTTTTAACTAGTACTTGTATTTTTGTGGTATCTTTAATTTCTTTTGTCGCAATTGTAAATTCTATATTTGAGTTCGACAGAAATCAATAACTTTAACTTACTTGCTATAACAGAATCAATAAATTATTTTTTCTAGAATTTATAAAGCATTAACTTAAATTTCTCACACTATTTCTTGTTGTCAAAATTCATCTGCCCTTAATTAGCGGTTTTCGAATTTGAGTTTTGAGAATGTAAATCCTCTTAATAAGGGAACAATATATCCCTTTAGTTGGTCTACTCGACATAAATTTGAATTAGTTGAGTCAACAAGTTATGAATATTAAATGATTAAATAAAAAAATAATTAAATTGCACGAGTAATTTCCTGATTTGCTGTTTGAATCGACGAAAATCATTTATAAAAATGAAATTCCTAAAATTTATCGACTTTTAGTGTATAGTTATTTTATGAATCCTCAGCCATTCAAGAAAATAATGTTCCTCAACATAATAGCAAGTCCACTATTCCTATTGGGGTAACATGTGTCTAGGCGAGCATGTTTTAACATATTTAATATCGTAAAAATTTATCATAAATTGATTAATTTTACGTTGATTGTTAATTTAACGTAATTCTCCTTTTTAATTTGAATTTAAAACTAATAATTTGAGCAAATTCACACGAATAAGATTGAATTGCTTCGTGGCTTTCTCTTATTTTCTAATTGTATTATGTGAATTTACAGCCAATTTATTATACGTTTATATAACAAATGAATATATTTTTTTATTAAACGCCAAGTTTATCCAATACGAAAGAAATAAGTTTTTATTTATATTCCTAGCTACCTTAACAATAATATAGCAAAGGACACATTAGTCATTGTCAATAGAAAAAACCCAAGTTGTTCAATCCAAAATCAAGTCAAAACTCAATATAAGTCCAATTTAACAACTTGTACATAATACAAACCCAGTAATTTCCATGATACTGCTGATTCTTCTTCTTGTCTTGTTATTATTATTTTTTTGTTTAAATTTATTTTTTAGAAATATTTGACTTTTTAATAGACTAGGAAGGTTGTTAGAAAATGGATGGCTTTGACTAGGAAAGTCACTTGAAGAAAATAAGGTGAGAAAAATGCAAGAAAGTTTCTTTGTGAACCCAAGTGGGTGCACTTTTGTTAGGTTTGTCCCATAAAATATCCATTAACTAATTAAAATGTGCTTCAAATTGCATTCATACTTGAGTGGTGGTCACCTATGAGTGAGTTTCCACTTTATTGTATTAGTCAAATAATATTTTTATAATCATTTGATATGATTCATAATTTATTGATCAGACTAATTTAGATTCGTATTATGTTATGATTCAGAAATTTTCATGAAGAAAATAAGATCTTGTTCGATTAATTTAGATTTGTGTTTTGTTATGATTCGGAAAGTCTCTTGAAGAGAATAAGATTTTACTGCCCTTTCCTCTTTTTAGATTTATTTGAGGGTAAAACGCCCTTTATCAGGAGTTTCTCCTATTTCAAAGATCAAATGTAAAATTTTCGCATAGTTGGTCCTTTTGGGACATCTTTTTAATAAATTATCATTTTTATTTTTTTTTAACAATTTATGAATATTTTAGGTCACGATTTAAAAATTAGTTTTGAGCAAATTGAATTTTGTTTGAGAAACATTAGACCATATTTTAAAACTTTATAAGTTATTGTGAATATTAGACGATAATCTAATATTTTATTTGTAAGATTGAGCAATATATGAATAAATAGTAAATTCGAGTCTTACATTATCTAAATAGATAATGTTTTAAGAAATATATTTATGACTTCGCACAGTTGGTCCTTTTGGGACATCTTTTTAATAAATTATCATTTTTAATTTTTTTTAACAATTTATGAATATTTTAGGTTTACGATTTAAAAATTATTTTTGAGCAAATTGAATTTTTTTTGAGAAACATTAGACCATATTTTAAAATTTTATAAGTTATTGTGAATATTAGATGATAATTTAATATATTATTTGTAAGATTGAGCAATATATGAATAAATATTAAATTCGAGTCTTACATTGAAAGGATAATGTTTTAAGAAATATATTTATGACAACTTTTACAAAAAAGAGATAAAATCTAAATAATAACCTAAAATAAGATATTTGTGTAAATTAATTAGCTCAAAATCGAAATCTTTGTCCATGGAGTGGGTGAGAACCATGAGGTCGAAGGTTCAAACCTCAGCAGCGATAAAAAACACTAGGTGATTTCCTCCCATCTGTTTTAGTCTTGGTGGACAGAGTTACTTGGTACGTGTTGCTGGTGGGAGGTGGAGGTATCATGTGGAATTAGTCGAGGTACGCAAGCTGATCCAGACGCCATGATTATTCAGAAAAAAAAAATCGAAACCTTTTAATTAGTTAAGAATTAAACGAGTACCATCCATCCTTCCACATCTCTGAATGTTAAGTTAATTTAATATATCATTTAAGAATTGTGTCTTCATTTGAATTTCTCCTTCATTACAACATGCCTAATTAATATATCAACGTGTCTAATTTATATATGTTAATTTATGTAAAGCCTTCTTTTATCTCCTTAAAGAAAAAATAAAAAGGATATTAACTTTATCTTAATATCATCTTCTTCAATTTATTAGTGTTGTTTTCGATTGGATAATTGAAGAAGAAAACAAATATGAACTGATCAAATTTACTAGTGATATTCATGATAATTAGCAAGTGAAAAAGTGTAATAAGAAAAGGAAAAATTATCAAATTTTTTCTTTTGCTATTCAAAACTAAGCATATTTTGTCTTTCATTACACTTTGGATCTAATCTTATTTCATCATCACGACAAAGTTTTAATTTTATCCTTAGACTCTTATTGGAGTTTCAAGTTGAAGTATAATGAAGGAATTGTAAATCATAGAGGTAATATGTTACCAGTTACCACCAAAAAAGGTCATATATAACAGCACGAGATTTCAGTATGAATAAATAAATATTATAACAAAATTTTTAGGGATTATTAGAAATAAATCATTCAACTTTTATTCAAAGTCCATTTACACACTCAAGTTTCTTCCTTTTGAGCTAGTCAAGCAGGTGTTTGAATAAACTATACAAACTTCTTCTAAAGTATATGACTTTCTAGAGGTTGATATGATCTTTTATATATCGAGGATGACAATATGATTAAATATTTATTATAATAAAATTTTAGTCATTATGGCGTTTGATTTTTTTTCTTGAAGTATTTTAACAAGGGAAGTTTATTTATTATATACATTGAACTCCGTTAATGACAATTGCAAATACGAGATAATTTAATAATACCAAAAATATTAACAAAATATAACACAAGGTAATATTGAGCAATTTTAAATAGTATAATGACAAATTTGGACCTACTTAATAAATAAAATTCTATGTTTACTTTGAACTTTGCTTAGTACATAACTCTTATCTTTTCTACGTACAGCCCAAAAGAAAAGAAAAAGATATAAGTTCACAACATGTATATTATGATTCTAGTAATTCACTATAGGATAAAAAATGAATTTGAAAGATAGCAGTTGAAAAACACCTAGCAGATTGGGAGGGGAGCACCATTCCAGCTCTTGAGACACTCCAACAATGGATCAATGATTTGTCCTTTGCACATTGCTGTGAACACCTTGTCAATCTCCTCGCCAGGTGATCGGACTGTTTCTCCTGTCAACAATTCTGTTCCAAGTTCTTTCCTCACAAACCTGTACAATGGATATGATCTACATTCTGTGATCCTGTTTGGAATTGAAGGGTCGCCACTTTCAAGAACAACTCTTGCACTCTCAACTTCTTTAGGCAACACAGCCTTCAATTCGTCCTCGAAAGCTCCAATCTTTTGAAAGATCGAGCTGTTCACATTCTTCTCAATGTCGCCATTGTTCATTGCATGATCAACAAGGACTTGTCTCAGCTTCTGCATCAAAGGGTAGTTGGAGCTGCAGGGGTCATCAGCATAGGCAAACAAGTATTCCCTGTCCACGACTCGAAGCAATTCCTTTTCACAGAATCTTGCAGGATGAAGCTCACCGTTAGCACCCATTGTCAAAGTCCTCTTGGCTACTTGGCTAACTGTGTTCTTCACTGCATTCTTCAAGTTTTCCTCCAAATGCCTCAAGTCTATAGCTTGGCAAAGCG
The DNA here is from genome assembly GCA_035772735.1 of Datura wrightii. Taxonomy (NCBI): domain Eukaryota; kingdom Viridiplantae; phylum Streptophyta; class Magnoliopsida; order Solanales; family Solanaceae; genus Datura; species Datura wrightii. Next base: position 197,620,597 of record JASDFA010000018.1, on the reverse strand, counting down.
CCACAAGATAGGTTGATGACATTAGCTTCAAGATATCAACAGCCTCCGCTGTTTTCCTTGCTGAGATTAAGCCCAAGGAATTCACATCTTGGTTGTGTTGCTCAGCACTTTGGACATGGTTAGTAACTGGATTTGCCAAGAATTGAAGTTCCGAGCAGTAAGAAGCCATGGCAATTTCCGCTCCCTTGAAACCATAGTCTAAGCTTGGATTCCTTCCTGCTGTGAGGTTAGATGGCAACCCATTGTTGTAGTAGTCGTTGACAAGCTCCGAGAATTGCGCAAACATCAATTTTCCAATTGATGCAAGGGCCAATCTTGTATTATCCATGGAGACACCAATTGGGGTGCCTTGGAAGTTGCCACCGTGCAAGGCCTTGTTTCTTGAAACATCGATCAATGGATTGTCGTTCACTGAGTTAATCTCCCTCTCGATCATCTTAGTTGCAGCGCGAATGACTTCAATTTGAGGGCCAAGCCATTGTGGAGATGTTCGGAGAGCATAACGATCTTGCTTTGGTTTTTGAAGAGGATCCATTTCATGGAGCTTCTGAGCTGCCTTCACATAAGAGCTGCCATCCAAAATGTGTTCCATAATAGCAGCAGCCTCAATTTGACCAGGATGATGCTTCAACTTGTGTGTCAAATGGTCAGTGAATTCGGGCTTTCCATTCATCACTTCGGCGAAAATTGCTGATAGGACTTCAGACATTACAGCAAGAATGTTGGACTCAAACAGGACCATTGATGCCATACCAGAACCAACTGCTGTACCATTCACAAGGGCAAGTCCTTCTTTAGGCTGCAACTCGAAAAATCCACCACTAACACCAGCAATGCGGAACGCTTCTTCAGCGTTGAGGGTTTCACCATTGGGACCAACTGCCTTGGAATTAGGCCTGCCAGTGAGCAAACCAGCGATGTAGGACAGAGGGACAAGATCACCTGAGGCAGTGATCGTGCCACGGAGGGGCAAACATGGGGTGATGTTGCAGTTGATCAACTTGGTGATTGCTTCCAAGATTTCAAATCTGATGCCAGAGTATCCTTGAAGCAGAGTGTTGATCCTAACAAGCATAGCTGCCCTTGTTGCTGAATGTGGCAATGTGTGAGAAGTTTCTGTTCCATTGCCAAAGACTCCAGCATTCAAGAACCTGCAAAATCAGTGCCATCAAGATCAGATTTTGAACTGAGTTCTACCAACGAGGGGGTGGAGCTAGAGGGGCCGAAGGGTGTTCATCCGAAATCCAATCACTTACAGGTTAAAATTTTGGTTCATGTGCAGAAGATAATGAAACCCCTTGACCAACTATATATAAATTTTAACATGTGTTGTTTTTAATTTTAGATAATGCCATTAATCAAACTTGTTCTTAAACTCAACTATTATAAAATGACTAGAACCAGAGTGTATGATGTCGATGGCCTAGAGTTGCTCCATTTCGCCAATGACACAAAAAACAAGGTAGTTAACAAGCTATATCAACAATATAAAAGTTCTTTACTCTATCAGTATATATATATAGACAGAGAACAATTGAGATGAAACGTAGTTTACCTAATAAGTTCCTTTTGAAGAGCACCGCCATTTTTGGTTCTTCTATGAGATGTAGCACCAAAACCAGTGGTAACACCATAACTATCTGTACCTTTACTCATACTATCCATAACCCAATCACTACTAGCTTTCACACCAGCCCTTGCACTTTCTGAAAGTTCCACTTTGACCCCACTAGTTTTGTTATCAGCATTTGCTATGGATGCAACTTGTGCAACAGTCAAAGTTTCACCCCCAAGTTTCACAATCGGCTTCCTAAACTCATCCACCATCTTTTTCACTTCATCTAAATGACTCCCTCTTAAAGATTCAGCAGCCATTTCCCAATTCAATGGATCATGAATTGATTTCTTGCACAACGCCATGGGCACTTCTTGTACTTCTCCATTAACATGTCCATTTTGTGCAATTGATGGGGCCATTGAATCAAGTAAATGACTAGATTTGGAAAGGAGAAATCTTATTGAGAAGAATTTGGAGAAGAGAAAAATGGGTATTTATTAATATAAAGAAATGTTGTGAAGTATTAATATTTCATTTGGTTGTGGTAGATAGGATATGTGGTGAGTATATATAGAGGAACAAATGATGTTAGGACAGAAAATATGGGAGAGGGGGTTGTTGAGATTAGAGGATGACATGAATTAAATTAAATTAAAATAAAAATGATTTTGAGGGTTGGTGGATTTAGGATAGTGTTCAGAGTTGTTTTGGGTTGTTGGGAGAAAAATGAGGGGTTAAATGTGGCTTCACACATTTCCTCTTGATATTGATGAAATAAATAAATAAAGAATTATCTTAGAAATTAATTAACTTTATCCCCAAGTTGATAAATATATTTATATATATTTTTCTTTTTCATAATGTAAATTAGATTGCTTTTATTATTTTTTATATTTTTTCCCCCTCTATTAAAATTGTTTGACTGAGCAAGTACGTGACAAGAACGTGTCCACAAAAGTCCTAACCCCCCATTTACTAAACGTGGGAATAGTATTGTTCTTCTGTCTCATATTAGGTGGAATCTCACTCTAAAGAGTTCTTTTTTAATAATAATAATAATAATAAAGTTTGAAAAATATGATAAGTTAATTGTGAAAAAGATAACGATAAAAGATAACATACCACCAAAAGGCGCTGGCGCGGTCAGATGGTTGGGCAGGGCGGCGGAGAGCTGATAAAATTTAAATAACTTTAACGTAAATTATATATTTATTATTAAAAATTTATTTAATAAGTTTAAGTGAGTTATACAAGACTCTCGTAAACTATTTTTTGTATAATCTATTAAATATTAATTCAAAATTCTAATTCTATTTCTTATGATCGAAACCTATCTATTCTCAGTTGGAGATTTCAAAATTTGAGTCATGCAAATAAAAAACTTCCTGATCAGGAAACACTTTATCCCCATGGTTAGCCCACTCGACACAAATTTGAATTGATTGAGTCTAACAAGTTATGAATATCGCATGGTGAATTGATTGAGTCTAACAAGTTATGAATATCGGATGATGAAATAAAAAATAATAATTAAATTGCATGAGTAATTTACTAATATGTTGTTTGAATTTATAAAAATCATTTATAAAAATAAAATTGCCGAAATTTTACCGCATTTTAGTATATAGTTATTTTATGAATTTCATCACTTTTCTTTATATAAAATTTATGACGACTCAACTTAATAGCAAGTTCACTATTTTAATTGGGGTTACATATGTCTAGATGAGCATATTTTAATGTATTTAATATTGTAAAAATTCATTAAAATAGACCATCAACATGAATATAAGTCAAATTTAACAACTATTATATAGTACAAACTCAGTGATTTCCATGTTACTGCTGATTTTTTTTTTCCTAAAAAATATTTTTAAATTTGACTTTTTATAATAGGCTAGGAAGGTTGATAGAAAATGGATGGCTTTGACTAGGAAACACACTTGAAGAAAATAAGATGAGAAAAAATTCAAGAAAGTTTCTTTGTGAACCCAAGTGGGTGCACTTTTGTTAGGTTTGTCCCATATAATATCCATAAATTAATTTAAAATATGCTTCAAATTGTCTTCCCACTTGAGTGTTCACTTATGAGTTGGATTGGTCAAATATCATTTTTATAATTATTTGATTTACTAGTCTGGCTAATTTAAATGTGCGTTTATAGGACCAATTTTAGGGGGAGGAAATCTTTATAAGGAATTGTAAATCATAGAGGCAATATATTATTATAAAAAAAAAAAAGGGGTCTCATTTAAAATTACATAAGGCTAACAGTTTATATAAAATTGACAAATAAATATTTTTTTTTTCTTGAAGTATTTTGATATGTGAAGGCCATTTATTGTACAGTAGAACTACATTAATGACGAGGGAAATTCTAGGGCCGTTCAAAATCAAACTGTAATTGATAATCCAATTGTAAAATTCGTTTGTTGGCTTATTAGTATTTAGTTATCGGATTAATGGTTGGTAAACTAATTAAAATTTTATATTTAATGTTTATTAGGGCGAAAGCGGATTACTCAATTTTCTTATTTGGTAAACTGCTAACCCATTAAAAATTTATCTTATTTACATTTTTACCCCCAAGTATAAAAAAAGTATCTATTAGAACACATGGGAAAACATACAATACTAAAAGCCTGTTTGGATGGGCTTAAAAGCTGCTTTTAAGTTCTTTCGGTTTTTTGAAATGTTTGACAAAATTTAGAGTAGCTTTTAAGTTAAGTGTTTTTAATTTAAAAGCAATAAATTGAGGTTGTCCAACTTATTGTTTTTGGCTTATTTTAGTTTAACAACTGTTTTGTGATTAATCTATTAAATTTAATATCATAAATAAATTATCTTTATCTAATATAAATTAAGTTTCAGTACTTAAAACTTAAAAGCTACTTAAATTCAGTCAATCCAAAATAAACAATATCAATTGGATAGTGGATTAATATATTTAAAAATCAATAATCAATACATCAAACTGTTAAGCATAATTATATGCTCGATCCTCGTTAAGTAGCCTTAACAAATTCTAAACAATTTGCTAATAGCGAAAGTATGATTGGCCGAGTATAACATTAAGATAATATTGAGTAATTTCAAATTGTCTATTGGAAAACTTGGACCTTCTCATTAAATAAAAGTCAATGTTTATTTTGATCTATTAAGAGAATTGAAATTTGCTTGGTATACAACTCTATCTTTCCGCACTCAAGGGAGTGGCCTAGTAATCAATGAAGTGCTTGAGATGGGAGGCGACAAGTATCCCGTGGAATTAGTCGAGGTGCGCCGGACACAACGGTTATAAAAGAAAAAACTCAATCTTTCCTATTAAGAGAATTGAAGTTGATGGCAAAGTTAGCAACACAATTTTCTAGTGAACTGGATGTACAAATGTGTCCTCCATTAGACCATAAAGCCTACCAAGAACTGCTTCTTATAGTAATAAATACATATTTCTATCAATGACAGGAGGGTGTTCGAGACTATGTTTTAATGATGGTGGGTCCGGATTAGCTTACGCATATTTTGATTATTTTATTGAGTACTTCTTCCGTTTCAAAATAAGTGGTGTTTTTAGTTTAGGCACATCCTTTAGGAAATTACTCACTGCTAGAAAGTAAAATGCATTTTTACTAACTTACCTTTAATAAATATCTTGAAAATCATATAGCTCTTTAATAGTTTATAAATCTCTCTTATTTTAAGGGTAAAATTGGAAGAATATCATTAATACCTTCTTGATAATGTGAAACACCACTTATTTTGAAACAAAATGAAAAGGCTAAAACACCACTTATTTTGAAACGGGGGGAATATATAATATTTTCTATCTGTATATGTATTCGATAATCTTATTCATCAAAGTTTAGACAGACAAAAGAAAATTACTTAGTATTTGTTTATCTTCGCTAAAATTTGAACAGAATGATCCAGATTTCTTTACCATTGATTAGAAATTTTGACAATAGAAGACTACTAATAAAGAGTGTGTTACATCTTCTAGTGCGCTTATTCAAAGGGAATTATATTAATCTAGCTTTGTGAAGATAAAAGATTAAATACGGATTCAATAGAATTTAATAATTTTTACTCTACCAAGATATTTTTGGTAAGAAATTCTTTTAAAAAATCTAGTTATTATTAAAAGTTAATGACAATTTTGAGAACATTATCATAAATTAGAGTGTATGTATCATAAAATAATGTGCAATTAAGTAAATTTTGGAAAATATCAAACAAGACTTTAGTTATTATAGTTAAAGCATGATGTTTGATAGACAACAAATTTGAGAAAAGTAAAATATCAAAGTGCAAAATTCTAATCAGATATAAAAATAACGTGCAAAAATATATCATAGGATTAAGTTAGTTCGTTCTTAATTTTAGTGGAAATCACCTTCGTTTGCTTTTGCCTTAATTGTTTATGTTTTTTGAGAAGAAGATGTGAAGGCCAAAAGTGATCAAATATACCCACATAAGATGAGGGGGCCCAAAAAGGGTTTAAATATTCAGTTGGAAAAATGTTAAGTGCATGCATAGGGATGACAATCCGGGATAAGTACAAGGGCCTCTTTGGCCATTCCGTCAAATTTAAGAAAACTATCAGTTTTTAGACTGTTTGTTCTTACCAAATATGAAGTTGTCTCACAAAAATAAGACCTAAAAATTGTACTGCAAACACAAGATATGAGTTATGACTTGTAAAGTTGTAGAAATTGAATGAAGAACATTGAATTTGGAAATCTTTCCACTGCTTCTTTTACAATACATTCTATTTTACAAGGTCTGATTCTCATATTGGTAACGACTTTTGCACCTTAGTTGAGCCAAATATAATACGTACAACCCAAAAGAAAAGAAAAAGATATAAATTCACAACATATATATTGTGATTCTAGTAATTCACCATAGGGTAAAAAAAGAATTTGATAAATAGCACTTGAAAAACACCTAGCAGATTGGAAGAGGAGCACCATTCCAGCTCTTGAGACACTCCAACAATGGATCAATGATTTGTCCATTGCACATTGCTGTGAACACCTTGTCAATCTCCTCGCCAGGCGATCGGACTCTTTCTCCTGTCAACAATTCTGTTCCAAGTTCTTTCCTCACAAACCTGTACAATGGATATGATCTACATTCTGTGATCCTGTTTGGAATTGAAGGGTTTCCACTTTCAAGAACAACTCTTGCACTCTCAACTTCTTTAGGCAACACAGCCTTCAATTCATCCTCGAAAGCTCCAATCTTTTGAAAGATTGAGCTGTTCACATTCTTCTCACTTTCACCATTCTTCATTGCATGATCAACAAGGACTTGTCTCAGCTTCTGCATCAAAGGGTAGTTGGAGCTGCAGGGGTCATCAGCATAGGCAAACAAGTATTCCCTGTCCACGACTCGAAGCAATTCCTTTTCGCAGAATCTTGCAGGATGAAGCTCACCGTTAGCGCCCATTGTCAAAGTCCTCTTGGCTACTTGGCTAACTGTGTTCTTGACTGCATTCTTCAAGTTCTCCTCCAAATGCCTCAAGTCTATAGCTTGGCAAAGCGCCACGAGATAGGTTGATGACATTAGCTTCAATATATCAACAGCCTCGGCTGTTTTCCTTGCTGAGATTAAGCCCAAGGAGTTAACATCTTGGTTGTGTTGCTCAGCACTTTGGACATGGTTAGTCACTGGATTAGCCAAGAATTGAAGTTCCGAGCAATAAGAAGCCATTGCAATTTCCGCTCCCTTGAAACCATAGTCCAAGCTTGGATTCCTTCCTGCTGTGAGATTAGATGGCAACCCATTGTTGTAATAGTCGTTGACAAGCTCCGAGAATTGGGCAAACATCAATTTTCCAATTGATGCAAGGGCTAATCTTGTATTATCCATGGAGACACCAATAGGGGTGCCTTGGAAATTGCCACCATGCAAGGCCTTGTTTCTTGAAACATCGATCAATGGATTGTCGTTCACTGAGTTAATCTCCCTTTCGATCATCTTAGTTGCAGCGCGAATGACTTCAATTTGAGGGCCAAGCCATTGTGGAGATGTTCTGAGAGCATAACGATCTTGCTTTGGTTTTTGAAGAGGATCCATTTCATGGAGCTTCTGAGCCGCCTTCACATAAGAGCTGCCATCCAAAATGTGTTCCATAATAGCAGCAGCCTCAATTTGACCAGGATGATGCTTCAACTTGTGTGTCAAATGGTCAGTGAATTCGGGCTTTCCATTCATCACTTCAGCGAAAATTGCTGATAGGACTTCAGACATTACAGCAAGAATGTTGGACTCAAACAGGACCATTGATGCCATACCAGAACCAACTGCTGTACCATTCACCAGGGCAAGTCCTTCCTTAGGCTGCAACTCGAAAAATCCACCACTAACACCAGCCAAGCGGAATGCTTCCTCGGCGTTAAGGGTCTCACCATTGGGACCAACAGCCTTGGAATTAGGCCTGCCAGTGAGCAAACCAGCTATGTAGGACAGAGGGACAAGATCACCCGAGGCAGTGATCGTGCCACGGAGGGGCAAACATGGAGTGATGTTGCAGTTGATCAACTTGGTGATTGCTTCCAAGATTTCAAATCTGATGCCAGAGTACCCTTGAAGCAGAGTATTGATCCTAACAAGCATAGCTGCCCTTGTTGCTGAATGTGGCAATGTGTGAGATGTTTCTGTTCCATTGCCAAATACTCCAGCATTCAAGAACCTGCAAAATCAGTGTCATCAAGTTCAGATTTTGAACTTAATTCTACCAACCCATTTTCTGAAATGTCGCATTGTACATAGGTCAAAATTTGCTTCAGGTGTACATAGTAGACAATGAACCTCTTGGAATACCAACTATATATAAATTTGATCATGCGTTTTTTAAATTTTAGATAATGAATACTTTTATATATGTAGGAGCAATTGAGATGAAAAGTAGTTTACCTAATAAGTTCTTTTTGAAGAGCACCACCATTTTTGGTTCTTCTATGAGAGGTAGCACCAAAACCAGTAGTAACACCATAACTATCTGTACCTTTACTCATACTATCCATAACCCAATCACTACTAGCTTTCACACCAGCCCTTGCACTTTCTGAAAGTTCCACTTTGACCCCAGTAGTTTTATTATCAGCATTTGCAATGGATGCAACTTGTGCAACAGTCAAAGTTTCACCCCCAAGTTTCACAATTGGCTTCCTAAATTCATCCACCATCTTTTTCACTTCATCCAAATGACTCCCTCTTAAAGATTCAGCAGCCATTTCCCAATTCAATGGATCATGAACAACATGACCTGATGAGTTCTTGCACAAATCCATGGCTACAACTTCTCCATTAACATGTCCATTTTGTGCAATTGTTGAGGCCATTGGATCAAGAAAATGACTAGATTTGTAATGGATAGATTTTAGTGAGAGGAATTTGGAGAAGAGAATAGTGGGAATTTATTTAAATAAAAAAAATGTTGTGAACTTCAAATATTTCTTTTTTGGTTTTGGTTGATGGGATATGTGGTGAGTATATATAGAGAGGAACAAATGATGGTAGGTAAAGCAAAATATGGGAGAGGGGGTTGTAGGAAGACTTAAAATGGTGGTTGTTGGAAAATTAATTTTGGCCATTGGATTTTAAGTGTGATTAACGGTTGAGATTTGAGGATGACGTCGGTACTTCATGCAACATGGATTATTGAATGAAAAAAAAAGAAAAAAGATTTTGGGAGTTGGTGGATTTAGGATAGTGTTTAGAGTTGTTGGGAGAAAAATGAGGTGTTAAATTGTAATTTCATACTTTTCCTCTTGATATTGATGAAATAAATAAAAGATTATCCAAAAAAATTAATTACACTCAATCTCTTTAATTAATGAAGTAGCAAAAACACAAATAAAATTCATAAATGTTACTAACATAATGTTAGTATAAGTTTTTGCAAGAAGACGTCCACAAAAAACCAAGCCGCAATTAATTAAACGTTTTATTACCATAGGTGGAATCTCACTTAAATAGTTTTTTCCTTTTAAACAAATTACTCCTACAATTCATTTTTACTTGTTCAATTAAAAAAATTAAGATATAATTTATCAATTTACGTCTATTTTGTTCTTGTTATTAATACTTTTCCAACATTTTAAAATTATAAGTCAAAATTAGTTTTTTAATACCTATTAAATAGAGTTAATAGCTTAATGAGCTTTGTGAACCCAATTTTCAATTGAGTTGGAAAGTTCAATGAGCTTTTAGTTGACTGCACAATTTTTCTTGCAAGCTTTAATTAATTTCAATCACTTAGATGATTTATTTAGAATAATCATCAAAAAGTACAGTGAAATAATCAGATATAGACGGAGCTATCTTTTTGCTAATGAGCTCGGTAAAATAGTAAAACAAACAAATTAAAAATATATAATACAAACCCAGTAATTTCCATGTTACTGCTATTTTATTTTATTTTTTAAAAAAAATTGAAATTTGACTTTTTCTTAATAGGAAGTTTGATAGAAAATTGATGGCTTTGACCAGGAAACACACTTTGAAGTAGATAAGATGAAAAGAATTCATGAATGTTTATTTGTGAACCCAAGTGGGTGCACTTATGTTAGGTTTATTGGATTAGTCAAATAATTTTTTTTTAATAATTCAACGTAATTTAATTTGAATTTTTGTTGGGATAAAACTTATTTAAGAATAAAACATTCTCTATTAGGAACTTTTTTAATTAAAAGGCTCAAAGATGAAATGTTCCTCGATGGTCCTTTTTGGGACACTTCTTAAATTGATAATCTTTATTTTTTCTTTTATATAATTTATGAACATTTTAAATCATAATTTAGATATCACTATTGTAAAAGTTAAATTTTTTTAAAAGAAAACGTTACACCATAACATAAAATTTCATAAGTTATAGTAATATTAGATGATAATCTAATATTTTCTCTGGAACATTGAGCAATATGTTAACAAACATCCGACTCGAGTCTAACATTAATGTCCGAAAAGATAATTTAAAAAAAGATATATTTGCACAACTTCTAAAAAAGGGATAAAATCTAAATGATAACTTAAAATAATATATTTACTTAAATTAGTTGGTTCAAATCCAAAATCTTTAATTAATTAGTAAATTAATTTAATATATTATTTAAGAATGGTATCTTCATTTGAATTTCTCCTTCATCTCAACGTGCCTAATTAATAATGTTTATTTATTTTACACTATTAAACTTTTGTTAATAATAACAAGAAATACAAAACGATTTACTAATGATGAAACAGGTGGTAACAAACTCAAAGTATTATAACATTGTGTAAGATAATATTGAGCAATTTCGAATAATGCATATCGGATTTGGATCTTTTCTTTTAATAAAATTCTATTTGATTTTCTTAAGAGGATTGTAAAAGAGAATATTTTAAAAAATAAATTAAAACAGACTCATAAATTGATCAAAATAAATATGTAAATATGTTATTGTATACATGCCACAAGTTTTGAACTTGATGGCATAGTTACCAACACAATTTTCTAGTGAACTATATTGTACAAACGTGTCCTCCATTAGACCATAAAGCCTACCAAGAAATTTCTTTTTAAGATCAATAAATACATACTACTATCATGGCGGGGTGTTTGAGATTATGTTTTAATGATGATGGGTCGATTCAATTTACGGGTACCTAATATTTTATAATTCACATTAGTATAAGTATATAAAATTGGATAACTTTGTTCATCGAAACTTAAACAGATGAGATAAATTAGTTAATGCTTTTTGCCTTAGCTGAGATTTAAGTAGGGACGAGGTGCGTTTGAAACTTCTGCCTAAAATTTTGAGTTTGAGAATGAAAAACTTCTTAGGAAAGGAAATTTACATCTTGTAGTGTGTTTATCCAAAGGCAATTAATAAGTTAATTTATCGCTAACCTCGAGAGAGGTTATATATATTTTAAGAGCCAATCGACTTATTATCTTGGTCGCAAGGATTAAAAATAGCAATGTGTTAGGGGCTGAGTGTACCTTCTATTCAGGAACAAAATTGAGCTATTAAATTAAGATGTTGTTTTCTTTTTTTCTAGATCTTTTTTGGGTTCTCTATCAATACGTGTATGCCTTCGTCGAAGAAAGAAGCGGAATCACTAGAAATTTTCATATATCTGGGCCTAATTCCATCGATAAATCATTCGAAAATAAATTTAAGACCAATATAATCTTATTCAACCTTAGTTGAGAATTAGGGGCTCCAGAAATGATTGCAGATCCTGAATGTTCCTACCGGAGAGCTTGGATCTCCGACATAATTTTCGCGAGCATCATGTGGTGAATTACCTAGCTAAGGAATGAGCTAAGCAGGATTCTATGATCGTTTTATGTATTTTCTAGTTTCATCTTTGTTTGCTTTGTAGACTTTTGAAGCAAACAAATTAAAAACTTTTTGCTAGGGTAACTTTGTATAGTTTGTATAATAATTTGCAAGCCTTTCTGGATAACCACTAGGATATCTTTTCTAGTACTTCTACTAACATTACTTTTTATACTGACGCATAGTATATTCATATAATATATCTTCTCAACCTAAATAAGACATAAAATTGAGTGACGGAGGTGAAGTACAAATATAAATCTGATCGAGCTCAATAATTTTTATTCAAGTTTATTAAAATATTTACTAATTAATAAATATACTAAAAATACTTTATCTATCCCAAGAGTTTATGTGGCTCTTTCTTTTTCTTAGTTTCGTTTAAAACAAATGACATTTTTGTAACCAAAATTTAATATTTGTACTTTTATTTTACCCTACTAAATATTTACTTGATTTATCTGAATCATACTATAAATCTAATCTCAAATTTTCTATCAATTTTCGATTGGAACTTATTCATCGAAAATATTTCTACTAAATTCATGAGAAATTTCTCATGAATATCGTCGGAAATTTCCCACGATTTTTCGACAGACAACTTAATTAAAATTCTTCTGAATTTTCCATAAAATTGTGGGGAAAGACGGTCAATTTTATTGTGGGGAAAGACAGTCAATTTTTCCACATAATTTTTAATAAAAATTTTCAAGGGATTATATGGTAAAAGAAATAGTTTTTTCCACGCATTTTATCTATAAAATTTCGTATGTTTAGTTATACTTATTTTAGTGAATCATCATTAATTAGAGATCTCGAATTTGAGTCCTGAATATATAGAGACGGATTCAATTTGAGGTTTATAAGTTCCAAACGAATAATTATTATATATTTTAATTAGATTTTCAATATAAATGCAATATTTCCGCAAAAATAATTGGATTCCCTGAAATCCACACTCGATATCCTAGATCCGCTTCTTCGAATATAAAGTCATCTTAAATAAAAAATATTTTATCTCTATGACACGAGTTCAGATTAATCAAACCCTAAAACGAATTTACGAAAATAAATGAAATATAAGCAAGTTGTTATTATAAAAAGAATAAATTTGTGTGAAAATGGCCAATAGATATTGGTCTTGAATGGTAGGTGGAGGACCTGACGGTCAATCTTCTATCTTTGAGAGTCAAACATTGAACTTTTCTTATATCGTGTCTTATTCTACTTTTTTTAAAATAATAATAATAATAATAGTAATATAATTTTTAGTCCGAAATTATCGATAAAATATGACTTTGCTGTTAAATAGATAACGTGCAAGTAGTTTCTCACAAATTTTCCTACAGTTTTTTAAAAATTCTCACAACAGCTTTTTTTTTTTTTTAATAAATTAAAAATTAAATTAGTTTCTTTGTAAAATTTATTTCTCTCTCAATTTATTTCATTGTATATTTATTATTTTATATATTTTATTATTATTGTATAGCACACGTGTAATTTTTGGGGTAATTCCAATATGATTATAATTTAATTATATGAATCAAAATGCTTGCATAGAAAACGTGCCTCGAGGTGCTAAAATTTGAAGAAATTCATAGATCTCCTTGATACTGTAGATGATACATATTCACACACATAATTTATTTGTGATAGCAAATATAAAATTTAATATATTAACATTTATAATAATAATATATAATTATAATATGATTATATGAATCAAAGTACTTATATAGAAAACGTGCCACGAGCTGACAAAATTTAATTATCTATATAATGAAATCTCCTTGATATTGTTGAGGAATATATGAATATTATTTCAACTCATTGTTTATTTGTATCAATAAATGTGAATATAATATATTAACATATTTTGAAAAAATTAATTCGAATCGAATATCATGTGTTTGCCTATTTGTCGTCCATAACTACACTACCACATAATATATAAATAAATTTTATTATTTTGAAGGATTGACATTATATATATATATGAATTACTTTAAGAAATTAAAAAAGCGCGCAATTAAATCGTCCTTGAATAGATGAAGTTGAGATTAATTCTAGAACAAGCACAAAGATTTATAGTTTGAAAATTTCATTTATCCTAGCAAGTTAGACGAATTCACCACTTCTTCCGTTGATGAATTTTCTTTACTTCGTAATTTTAGACTCAGATGTTCGTTCATAAATTTTCAAACCTCCGGTAGATAGAATTTCGATCCATGTATATGTTCTTTTTCTTCTCCCCTCATCATACATCCCCCCTCCCCTCCCCCCCCCTCCCCCCCCCCCCCTTTTCTTTTTGTCGTTTTGTTAGATATTGAATCTTATGGATATCTTTTGTTAGAAATAAGGTCTGCATACACTCTATTTTCTCCCGTTTTCATATATGAAATTAATATGATTATGTTGTTATTGTTATTGTTTAAACCCCACCTTAATTAAGTGTTGGATGGTGTTTCCCCCTTTATAATTTTTTGGAAAATATTATCAATGAATTTTAATTAATATTATGTAATATTAAATCACTTATTATTTTTACAAAATTATCATATATTTTTTGTGAAGAACTTACATATAATTACAAAATGAGTGATTTAGTTATTTAAATATTTTCTACCCATCAATCACAGTCAAGTATATAAAATTTGAACTAATTTTAAAACAAGTCTATACGTCAGTTTTAGCAAGATCTATAATCGTACGCTTCAATTTCAGACATAAAATTGTATTAAATAAATACTAGAAAAAAAATGAAATTAGTTTTACCTTATTGGTAAATAATTTTTTTTAATAATTTACTATTAAATAAAATTATTAATAAATTTTCTTTTATTTAGCTATGAAATTTATATGTCCACAACAATAATTAAAAAAATAGAGTTATATTCAGATTTTATATTTATCTTCCGAACGTTGAAAGGTTGTTTTCCAAAAACTTTTAACCCATCATAATTTATATGTCGACGATAACTATAGCATTTAGTAAATTAAAGGAAATGTAATAGTGTTTGGATAGAAGTTGTTAGGGACAATGACATTATCCTCAACTCACTTAGTGGTTTTTGGATTTAATTTTGGACTAATTTGTAGTATAATATATTATCAAAATGTGCTTGAAAGATAATTGTATAATTTATAAGTGGTAAATGGACGGATTGAACTGAATTTGGATGAATTAAAATGGGCTGAATTAATAACTCGCCCAAATGTTAGTTGGGGTTGGGCCCAAATGGGCTCAAATGTGGGTCATCATTCAATTCGCCCAGTTCTAATTAAGTTATAATTGCTTTGTTTATTCTTTTATAATGTTTTGATAACTTATAAAATTAATATTTTTCTTTATTATGACTAAATATAACATATTAAATAAAATATAATATAATATCTTTCTGAAAATATTTCTGCAAGATTTCTCATGAATCAATTTGGGCTAGATATTAGTCTAAACTTTGATGAATTGAAATGAATTGAGCTGAAATGGGTTGAGCTAATAAATAGCAGGTCAATTATCAGTCCAAACTTAAGTAAGTTAAACAAGTTATAATCTCATAGGCTAATTTTACCACCTGTAATGTATATATTAGATTAGGTTATTGATTATAATGAGTTATGCTAGGTTTTGGAAAATAAATGTCAAATAATTAGATCAATTTTAGAAAATCAAAGGTGAGGAGTATATTTATAATAATCATTTTGTGTACGGAATTTACTATTCCAACTAATTCAAAGTGAGTGATGAGAATCACATCAAAATTTATAGGTGAGAAAATGACTCGGTACTAAAAATAAACAAAATTTCATAAATAGCATTCTATGCTAATTGTCTTTTCCACACTCTCCGACGGACACCACCCCCATTACCCCCTATCCCCCTGTCACCATCCTTATAGCCCCCATCCCAACTAACCTACCTCTCCCCCACCTCATCGTATTCGAATAGATTATATATAGTATTTTTGGTGAAAATATTTTATTTATTTGCTACAACAATAACAATAACATATATTCAATATAATTTCACAAAGTGGGGTTTGGAGAGGGTTGAGTGTACGCAGACCTTACCTCCTCCTCAGAGGCAGAGAGACTATTTCCCATAGACCATAAAAACAAAGATATTCTACTTATTTGCTAAATATTAAAAAATTATTTATTTTTCAAGAAGATTATTTTTTAATAAATATATTTCTTCGTACAATAATACACGTGTTCAAGATATAAGTTTTATGAGTTCAACATATAAGGTTTTTTGCATGAATTTATATACTATTTATTGTATTTTATAAATTTTTACTTATAAATTTATATTTTGCATCAAAAAAATTAAATTCGGATAAATTTGATATTAATATGCTACATCGACCTCAGAGCGATCGCCCATAGTGACGTCAGAGAAGAGAGATTCCCAATATTCCCCTAGATAATAATTTTGGGGAATATTTTAGTTTCTTCTTAACTATATAGTAATTGAATTTTGTTCTTATTTACCTTTTAATTTATTTTTTTGGGTTTAAGACAAATTCTGATATGTTTGGTGAAGTGAATGGTATGAACTACAAGTTTCTATTTTTAATTTTATAAAGTTGGGACCATTTTGTGCTCACTTACCATATTTGTTAATGCATGTAATGTAGACATAATTTGAATATTAGGTGTGTTAGTTCGGAGAAAAATATCTTTTAAAAATATTTTTTTATTTTTTTGAGTTCGGTAATCAAAAATTTTTAAAAATATTATCTTTATAAAAATAATTTTTTTCAAAATAAGAAAAATAACTTTCCTAATAAGAGTAGAAAAAACAAATCGCACTGTCTCTTCCCATCCTTATAACCACCCATCCACTCCGCCTCCATCCATGCCCCACCCTTGACCACCTACCCCCAACAAACCCCTGCCATTCCCCTTCCCCCTCCCCAACCCGCAACACTACCCTAATTCACCTCCATCCTCGTAATTTTGTTTAAATATATACATATATTGTTAGGATAATATTTTGTATTTACATATCGAATATAAGAAAAATAAATAAAAAATCACTTATTTTACTAAAAAATATATTCTTAAAAAATATTTTTTATAATTTTTATAAAAAATATTTTTCCTCGTAACAAACACCCTTAATTTTGACTTTATTTTCCTTTCACATTTCTAGTGAAATTCTTGGAAAGAGGAGGGAAAAAGTTGTTAAAATGTTGACTCAAACAGACAGTGTGGTTGCTTGACCATTTATTTATTTATTTATATTTTTTTTGTGGTCTTTAAATAAGAGCCACCTCTTCTATTCAACTTTACATGGACTTTGAAGTCAAGGTCAATAATGGATTAAGGTTGTTAAATCTCTAAAACTTTCCTTCAATTATAGTCGAAGTTTCATAGTCTTTTACAAATTTGAGTTTGAAATTGTATTATGATTCATTTAATTTGTTTGATGAATTTGAACTTTATTATTTGTACTATCTACTGATATTTAACATATCCTATATAAAGTTTAAAGTCGTCAAAATTATTGTATTTGGATGAAAAATTACATGAAGATTTGTTTAAGACATCCTCAAATGACTGGGATGTCTTAAACAAGACTCTAATCATTGACATCATGAGAAAAAATTATGAATGAAATTGTGGAGGCGTGAAATATCATTAGAAGGTCATAGAGATGTGAGAGTCTGTCGCTATACTGTTACCAAGGACTAACAAACTCAAAATAGCAAAATTCTTAAGTCATCTTAATGGGTTCAGAAACCACACGTTTTAACTACGTAATAATAGTAATTACACCTTAGAAGTAATGGACATCCACTGAATAACAATATAATTTACAACAAGGTCATAACTTTGTGGTATAACTTAGTTTCTTCTTAAGTAATCGAAATTTGTTCTTAATTATTTACCCTTTTCTTTTATGGGTTAAAGGACAGATTCTAATATGTTTGGTTAAGTAAATGATATCAACAAGGTTCCAATTTTTAAGTAGGGACCATTTTGTGGTCACTTATATACCATTGATTTTGTAAATGTATGTAATATAGACATAATTTGATATTAATTTGGCTTCATTTTCCTTCACATTTTCTAGTGAAATTCTTGGAAAGAGGAGGGAGAAATTGTTAAAATGTTGACTCAAATAGATAGTGTGATTGTTTGACCTTTTTTTTTTCTTTTTTTTTCTTTTTGGTTCTTTAAAAAAGAGACATCTCTTCTATTCGACTTTACATGGACTTAGAGTCAAGGTCAAGAATGGACTAAGGTTGTTAAATTTTTAAAACTTTCTTTAATTTATATGTAGTCATATAGTTTCATAGCTTTTCACAAATTTTATTTCAGATGTATCATTTTTTCTACGGGAGACTAGTAAAATAACATAAGTGATTTGTAAATAAAATATGTTACATCTTTGTGAAGTCATTTTATTTTATTAAAAATAAAGATGGATATGAAAGATTATTTCCACGTTGCACTGAATATATTGCATGAACCATTCTAGAAAATATGATGGAGGTTTGTATAGATGTTTGAGATTCTTTGTGTATTTTGCAACAATAGGCTAAGGTTGTTAAATTTCTGGAACTTTTCTTTAATCGATATATAATTAATATTCTGCAGTTTATTACAAATGTTATTTTAATTACATAATTATTTTTATAAAAGATCAGTAAAAAATAACATACGATTTCAACTATTATAATTCATTTAATTTGTTGAATTTAAACTTTATTATTTGTACTATCTACTGATTATTAACATATACTATATAAAATTTAAAGTCATCAAAATTATTAGATTCGGATGAAAAATAACCGAAGATTTGTTTAAGACATCCTCAAAAATGATAGAGATGTCTTACGCTAAGACATTATCATTGACATCACAGGGTAAAATCATGAGTGAGATTATGAAGGCATAGGAAAAATCATGAAAATGTGAGAGTTAATTACATAATGATAGTAATTAAACCTTAAGAGTAATAGAAATCCACTAAATAATAATATAATTTACAATAAATTCATATATAATCTTGGGGGTATATCTTACTTTCTTCTTAAATAATTGAATTTTGTTCTTATTTACCTTTTTATTTTTTGGTTTAAAGATAGATTTTCATATGTTTGGTGAAGTGATCAATGATATCAACAAGTTCCAATTTTTAAGTAGGGTCTATTTTGTGGTCACTTACCACTCATTTTGTAAATGCATGTAATAATGTAGACATAATTTGAATATTAATTTTTCAATTTCTTTCACATTTTCTAGTGAAATTCTTGGAAAGGGGAGGGAAAAAGTTGTTAAAATTTTGACACAAATAGACAGTGTGGTTGCTTGACCTTTTTTATTTCTTTAAAAAAAGATTCATCTCTTCTATTCAACTTTGCATGGACTTGGAAATAAAGGTCAATAATGGACTAAGGTTGTTAAATCTGCCCTTTGTGTTAAATTGATTTTAATTTTCGTTCTTTAAATTTATAATTTTTAATTTTTGTCTTTCAATATTTTAAGTTATAAAAAATAATTAAAAATTTATCCACACCGAGTGTATACATTGAATCGATAAAAAAATGACATGTGATCTATTTTAACTATAATTATTCATACTTAATTACAGTTAACAACTATGTGTTTAAAATAAGACTTATAATAAATATTAGTTTATCTTTTATGGTTAAACTTAACTACATTGGGTGTATACATCCGGTGTAGATAAGTTTTTACCAAAAGTTATGTCTTAAAGGCATAAATTCGTACATATTGTGTCTTATATTTGTAAGTATAAGTTAAGTAACATGACTTATGTTTGGTAGGCATAAATTCATGTTATTGAACTTGTGCCTAGTTTTGTCCATAGACACAAGTTCAATAACATAAAATTATACCTACCAGCCATAAGTTAGGTAACATGAATTTGTGCCTAAAGAGCAGAAGTTCGTGTAATTAAAATTGTGTCTATGGGGTAGAATTTTAATTGCATGAAATTATGTCAAGGGGCAGAATTTCAAGTTCAATAAGATGAAATTATGCATATCAGACATAAGTTAAGTAACATGTACTTGTGTTTAAAGGATAGAAGCTCAATAACATAAATTATGCTTACTAGACATAAATTAAGTAACATGAACTTATGTCTTCTAGGGCTAAGTTATGTTTTGCGAATTTTTTTTATTTTGACATTTTTTTAAAAAATATTAGAAATACTTTTGTTTCATTTTTATTACTTAAAAAACTAAATTTAAACGGAAGAAATTAAAGACCATTTCAAAATAAGAACAATCAACGCAAAATTTTAAAATATTGTTTATAATTCATGCTTTGTAGTATTTACAGATTAAATTTACAGGAGATTAGTGAAAATAACACAAGAGATCTATATATAAAGTACATGAAATTCTTATAAAATTATTTCCTTCTATACAAATTATTAAATTATTAATGAATATAGAAAAATCATTTTCTTATGTGGCATAGTATTGTGCAGCAGATAAATCAATAAAAGATTTGTATGTATAATGAAATGGTTAACATTATTCCTTTTAAACTTTTCCATGATGATATAATCTTTCGAAAAAAATAATATTTAGGCAATTCATTGACAAAGATGCTTGTGTCCTTATAGGATTATTCAATAAAATTGAAACGAGGAAAATTTAAATGCGTTTGAAATAACGCATTTTATTTGGTCTTATACAATTAAACAAACAAAGCTTATTGCTCATTTTTTTAACAACATGACCTATATACAATATTGAGAAGCAAAAAATAAGAAAACTAGAAAGCTATTTTTCGGGTGGCGGAGAGAGGACTCCGGGAGGAGGCGCTGGTGGTGGTGGTCCATAGTACGGAGGAACCATGGCGGCTTCGCGGCGGCCTCGCGACCTACCAAAGAGGTAACAAGCAAGGGCTGAGATGAGGATGATCAGAATCAATGGCAGTGATATCACAATCACATAACCCATTGGATTTCAAGTTTTTCTTCAGTCCAAAAGGCTCTCTTTTTCCTGCCAAAATTATTGCGCACACGTTATAACGTGACTACTTTAAATATTTTAAGTTCTATGTTCTAACGATGCAAAAAAATAAAATAAAATAAAAATAAAAAATTCTTCCGCCTTCCGAAGGATGAAGAGGGTATATAGTGAAAAAAGCGTCGAAGGGATCGATTGGATTATCCTGGGTTATTGAAGAGTTGTCATAAATTTTTATTTCGGATTTTAAAAATCACCGGTGGTCTTTTTAGCCTACCACCATATACAGAGGCGAATCCAAAATTTAAACATTATAAGTTCGAGTTGAGGATTCTACTAAGATTCATTTAATTTGTTGGTTTCGAACTCTATTATTTGTTTATTTGTCGATTTTTAATAATAGATAAAATGTTCGAGTCAAAGCTATTGAATTTGAATAAACCTATAAACCTTTTAAGTACATTGATCTTGGTCATATGTTGGGAAGGTGAGGAAAGATTTACTCACATTTAGGCCGATCGGTAGAAGGTATTAGAGAAAATAATGCGTGTATTAATTTTGGTATTACTAATTCCTTGTTTGGTATAATTTTTCAACCTATGTATAACTAAGTTATACGCTATATTTGGTATTATTCATATGTATAACCAATACATAGCAACCTGTGATATTAGCATACAAAGATTTTTAATACATGTATAAGCATGGTTAAATATAAAAGTCCTCTAAAAGTGTACTAAACTAAAGAATTACTGGAGGGTACCTTTGTAAACAAATAATTCTTTTAGAAATTATGTCATGCATGTTATTCTTAATACATCAAATCAAACAGTGAATAAGAAATAGTATTAGCATAACTAATTAGTTCATTACTAATTTTAACGTTATAATACACTTTATTCAGCATTCTTGTACACCTTACCAATCAATCCCCTAGCGTTTAGAGGAGAGTTCTACAGAAATGAGTTTAAGACCCAACTAGAAACATCGAAGAAATGGGCCTTATTATTCAAAAGAGGAAAAATTAGAAGAAAAAAAAAGGGCTTTACTTGAAAGCCTCAAATTTTCAACCTTACCAAAGTGGGCCGCATAGAGCCCAACTACAACAGAGGTCCAGCCCAACCAACGAATACGCTCTCATGTTTGAAAAAAGAAAATAATGGATAGAATAAGCCACTTTTCAGGCTAATCAACATTTCGCAGTTTCAAAATTACTCAATCTTAGTAGATTTTTAATATGAAAAATAAAATTTATATGAAAAATACTACTAACTAAAATACGAAAAAACTTCTAACACTTGAAATTTTTTACGTCTCAAAATCCAGCACAGTATACTGAAATTTCGAACATACAATTTAATAACTTGCTGAAATTTCCCGTATAAAAATTTTAAAAACTATCGCAAATTTTGATGATTCGTCAGAAGCTGTGAACGATTTATTTCAAGATTATAATATAATTTCTAATAAAACCTTGATAACCCGCCAGAACTTGTGATAATGATAAATTTTTATCGATCCATCGGAACTTCTAGCGATTCATCGGGATCAAATTCTAACACGTGAATTATAATTTCTATATAACAAATAGAGTTAAATACTTATTATTATATTAAAAGTTATAATTAATAACAAGGGTGTAATTTTATTTGTTAACTAAAGTCCACCAAATAAATTTCATATTCAATCATGACTTCGGATCATCCAGCTCTCTTGTGGACCTTATCATTGAGGTAATGTTGGTGTTACCCAACAGAGGTCAAAACTAGAATAACCGTTCTGAAATAGCCTATTATATGTATACAAATCACTCGAATCTAAATTAGTCAGGTTGCTGAATACTGAATACTGAATACAATACCATTTATATCAAAAAAAAGATTTGATTCAAACTAACAAAAATGACAGAAGTTCAACCATCCTGCCGATTGAAAAAGAAGAGAAAATATAGAAAATATAGAATTCAATTGGACCCCTCACACCCTTCTGGCTTTGCAAATATAAAGATGAGCAAATTTAAAATTAAAAAAAAAAAAAAAACATACCTTGTTCAGTTGTTCTGATAACACCACAACTTTGGATCTGAAACTGAAATAGAACTATAGTTTCTTCGATCACTCTTCAAAAAGATCTGGAAAGAACAGTGGATGTTGTTGGTGTTTTTCTTTTTTTAGTTTTTTTTTCTTTTTTCTTTTTTTTGGATGATGAAGTGTCTGAATGTAAAGGCTTTCAACACGAGTAAATGCCAGCTTTTCTTCTGTCCTTTTATATTTTTTTTTAATTTTTTATATATGATCTTTTTTCATTCAAGCAAAAAATTAAAAATACTAGTTGAAATAATACGATTTTTTTAATTTTATACTTGAGTTATAACGGATTTATTTTTCTCACTTGAATAATCATTAATTATTTATTAAAATATAATTCAATTATCAATTATTTCCTTTTTTTTTAACTTAACGATAATAATTTAGATAAAAAATTTATACATATAATAATTTTCACCGATCACTATTTTATTTTCTTTTTCTACTTGACGTAGAAAAGTATTTACAACTCATCTAAAGCATCAAATACTCAGCACATAGATTTATTAGGTTGCGTTTTTTTCAATCCGTAACCGCATATGGCCACTTTATAATTTTTTGAGTTTCATACTTGAATTCAGATGTGTTAGTTTTTTATCTCAATTATGCATAGAATTTAAATTTATGGGTTCAATTATTTAAAATTTTAAAATTGAACCCTTATATTTTTAAAGTTATGAATTCATTTCTATTATTTATTATAATTTTAATAAAATTTTACACATAAATTTATATTCGGCGTCAAAAATTATTGGTTTGATTGAACTCATAACTTTTATGTTACATCCGCCTATGGAACAATCACCAAATTTTATCAAAATATATCTTAACTATCAGTTATTTTCTTTTTTCCAACATAAAAATTTCAACATTATTCAACTAGAAAAAATGAACAACTGATAATTAATGTGTATTTTGATAAACTTACACACCTAATAGTTCAAATATAAATTTAAAAAATCATAATACTTTAAATATATTTTTCACTCTTTACTAAAAAAAATAGTGATAATATTTGTGGGTGTACAAATAAAATTTCATACTAATAAATTTAAAAAATTATATAAAAATTGGAGTGATATTTTAAATGTGAAAAAGTGTTTGAGTGAAAATAATACAAATTTAACATAAAACAGACAATATTACATAATATTAAATATTTTTGACTTTTCAAAAATTTAACCAAACACGCTATTAGTGCCTTTATTCGTCTATGAATATTTATGAGTATTGATTATTACATTTACTGGTAAAATTTGCACACATACACAAGAGAAAAATTATAATCAATTTTAGTGGCTATAAATACTCGATAAGTATAATCTTGCCCCAATTATTACTTCATATAAGACCATAAAATAATAGGTCATGTGAAATTGAATTTGAATGAAAAATTGTTGAATATAGGAATAAACTTTCATATAGATAGTTTTAAAAAAAAAAATTAAAAACAATATATAAAATATAGTAATACTTTTATAATGCAAGATTATTTAAGAAATTCATAAATACTTTACTTAAAATAGAATATATTGTCTAACATTTTATAATTTTCATTCACTTTCCTCCCCTAAATCACACCCTTTGAATACCTTTTTTTCTTCTGTTCTTTTTTTTTTTTACTTAAAAAAAAAAAAACTCGAATCAAATTTCTATCAAAAAAGTTCATGTGCATTTCCTTCTTATGCACTTCATCTGTTTTGTGCCTTTATTGATTCTCTTATACTTTTAGTTGATGGAGTAATGCAAAAAGAAATATTTTTGCAAATCGAAAATAAGAACTTTTTGTAAAATTTATCAAATTCATTTACTCACCACAATATTAAAAAAAATTACATTTACACACTAGATAGTTCCTATAAAATTACCAGTGTCACGTGCTTAAAATTTAAATTCATAATCAACTTCATCACGAATTTAAATCTTTTTTATTTAAACTCATGATCAGCTTCATCACGAAATTAAATCTTTTCTTATTTCAAGAAAACTCAATAATCATTTATACATACGTTTGCTTTTTCTTGATTTTCCTAAAACAAAAGGATTAAAATCTTTCACGTTCCATGCTGAATTTACAAATTAGTACTTTTTCTATTAATTAATCCATAAAAATCGAATCTGATGGGATTCATCGCGAAATTAAATCTTTCCTCAGGTAAAGAGGATTCAATAATTTATATATATGAGGATTCTGCAAAATGGCACAATCATATAATGCAAATTAAAGTATAGTTCCATTCTTATAAATACAAAAATCAAAAAAAAATTAGAAAAAGGGTAGAACATGATACAAATTAAAGCTCTATGGGATTACATTACACTATTTGAACAAGGGGTTTCATTTTATTTTTTTCATTCATTTTTTTTTTGCCCTTTTTTGAAAAAAATATATATATATATATCCAACAAGAACTTGGAGGATTCATAATAAAGCATTTTTGAATAATTAATAATTCACCATCGACCCCTTGATCTTCCAAAGAGGTAACAAACAATGGCTAAAATGATCAACACCACTATAGCCAAAGGCAATGATATCACTAGTACATGCATCTCTTCTTATATATTTAATTATATTCCTGCAATAATTTGCACAAAAATTAAATTTATCAACAAATTTCAATTTTGTAATATAAACTCAAAAACTAATTAAAGAAACAAGTTTAATATGAAATTCAGATAACATTGAAGTTAGCTATTTCGATTTACTTTTTAAATAATAGAGATCTGAATAATTTGAATTATTCAAATTTCGATCGATTAAATACATTATTTACTTCTTTTTTCAATCATATATTTGCACTAATTAAATAGATCAAATTCATTTAAATTACTATTAAAACAAACATCACCATGACCAATATAATGCTACTATCACCACTAATTTTGGTTGGTTTTTTTACAATTTTATTTTTTTTGGTGATCAATTAATATACAGTTATAATTTTATTTAAATTGTTTACTCATTAGTTTCCAAGTAAAAGATAAAATTGCACATATTTACATGTTAGAGAGCAAAACCAAATAGTCTTAATTATTCATTGCTCAATTTTAGATAGGATATCTAAATAATAATCAAATATGTTTATCAAGTTTCATATATCTTAATTGAAAAAGAAAAAAAAGACGCAAAATTACTGCCGAAAGTATTTAAATTTTTTTTTTTGCTGACTAATTCTAATTCGATAAAATTCATTGGCTTTGCGCAAACGCTATATTCATGTTTAAAAAATCTAGTTAATATGTACAAATAATTTAGTTAAAATTTAATAAAACATCTTTTTTCAAACTCAAAATCATAAGTTTCTTATGGATCTCTCACTCAGTTTCAAAGTTAAAATTTTCAATAAAATAAAATATACAAAAAAATTAAAAAGAATTTAATTATATAAATAAATAAAGAAGATCGGAATTAAATACATACCTTTGTCTCTGCCAAAAAAGCTACGTGCTTTCGATTGGATTTTTTTGCTTAATTTTGTTGAATTTTTATAACAAAAGCCAAAATTCACATCACATAAACAGAATGGTCAGGGAAGAGTTTGAGAAGCTTTAAATAATATATGCAAATTAGAAAAAAGAAACAAATAAATAAATAAATAAAGAGAAAGAAAAAGACAAAGGAAGCATGAAGTGACATGCACACAAACACACGATGCTCTCAACTTTCTACGTGTACACTGTTAGACGAGGTTTCTTCCTTGTCACGATTGAAATAAGGTTTAATCATTTATTAAAAAAAATTAATAGGAATAATAATTTAATCAGACTTGTAGCTTCACCAGGCAGAAAAGGCATAACAAAGCATTTTTTAAAGAATAATCAGCATCAACAGCTTGATCTTCCACACAGGTAACAAACAATGGCTACTATCAATACCAATATAATCAAAGGCAATGAAATCACTATCACATACATCTTCTAATTCTCTATTACCTGCATTGACAAAAAAACAATAAATTTATCAATATGTAAGCATTTTTTACTTTTTAAGAGTTAATTTAATTGATTTTTAAAGTTAAATTATATTAGATCAATTTAATGTATTTTAGAATTATTATCGTAATCATTAGAATATCGATAGAAAACAAGGTCGGTTTATATGTCTCGGCTAATTTTATAATGTATTTCAGTTAGAATTTTTTGCCTCTATTAGAATTTGAAGCGGAGACCTCAGCGTTCTCAATATACTTTGTTGATGATTGCACTGCATCCTTCATTGAAATTTAAGTAATTTCTAATTTCATTTTCGCTTGAGAGAATTTAAATTTGAACCATTCAAATCTTGATTTGACAAATAGATTTTTTTTTCAATCACATAATCGAATTGGATTGATCGAATTTATTCAAATAACTTTTAAAATTATTAATAGTGTTAAATCTTTTACCCCTATACTATTCACTATTACCGCAACCATCAATCAATCATCACCATTATCAGCTACCCAATAACCGCGACTAAAATTATAACACGCCAACAATCACCTTCACCATTAGCTATTTCTACTATCGGTTGTCACTATTTCTAAACGCACCGGTTATTAATTATCACCAATTATTTATTACTATTATCAATAACTTTTACGCACTTTCTATTACGTAATCATCGCTATCGATCATCACCAACAGTCACCTCCACTCCACTGTTAGCTATTATTGCACAATCAATCACCTTTGGTCCACTTATACATAATCATAGACAATAATCAAGTATAATCATCATCAGCATATTTTATTCAACTGTACGATATCATGAAATTATATTTTTCACAAAATATTTGTGCATAGATTAATCAATTGATATTTTATCTAAATTTTACATTCATTAATTATCAAATAAAAATAAATCATACACATTCGCTTGTTGAGCATACTCCAATAGTCTTAATTAAAGCTTTTTTAGAAAAAAAAAAAAGAAGAAAAAAGCTCGTGTCACAAGGACAGAAACCTTAATACCTAAGAAAACATATGGATACTCAAATTAGATTAATAATCGATTTTTAGATTTCATCATAAATCTAATTAAATTATTTTTGATTACGTAAATTAATAATTTAAATTGCACTATATCCGCACTTAAAAGTACGATATTTCCCTTTGATTCTAGTCAGATCATAAGTGCTAAAGGGTATTTTTAAAAAGCCATTACAGAGACGATTCATTACAACAACATACTCAGTATAATTTTACAAAACGAAATCTGAAAAAGATAAAGTATATGCAGAGAAATGATACATTAATACTCAAAAATATAGGAATACATACCTTGTCTACCAAGAACTTGTGGATCTTTGTTGTCAACAAAACAAAGCTAAAACTCACATAAACAGAGAGAAAAGAAGACTTTAGAGAGGCAAATGCTAGAGGCTTTGCAGAAAGAAAAGAGAAGTGGAGAGTGATAATAATGCAATAGAAAAAGAAAGAATGAAAAAGACGGCAACTTTCTACGTGTATGATGTGGAAACCACAATATACTTGCTCTTTTTTTTTTTTTTAGACTTATGAAATTTATTGACTCGATTAATTAAATTTTAATGGGAAAGACTTATTCAAAAAAATAAACTACTCTATCGAGAAATTTTCACTCTGATTAAGGACCAGGGGTGATATATCAACCATTGGATCGCACTCCATCGTGTTCCGTACACTAATTAAAACCTTACTGGTTAATATGCTTTTATCTCGTGTCTTTTTTCAATCGTTGTTTGACATTTTCGTGTCCTTAGCATAGGAACCACACACTAATATATATCAAACTTTTAAATATATTAATTATATCTTCTTTTTTTTCGATCGCCTGAAAAGGATAAAAGAAAGATCATCTTCTTATTTCTTCAATAATTTATAATCTCTAGTAGACCTCTCAGCAGAATTCGAAGCCAGATGAAGTTCTGACCATCTATCAGAGAAAAAAGAACAAATAAACTTGTAGAATTTCCAACAAATTCTTCAATTCCTTTCGGACACAGATGATTAATCAGCCGCTAATCTATACTAATACCGTAGATAGAGATAAACTTAGAATTTTTTAAATTTATGAATTCTGAAATATAGGATAAAATAATTTACTGATTTCGAAATAGATTAGTTATATATGTTGGACAAATATAATAAAAATATAAATTATTAAATTTCATTTGAAGCCATAATGATCACAATAATTTCAACTAAAGAGATGAGGATAAGAGATCTTTATTGGAATATGGATGTCCTTGTTCCATTCAATCATATTAATACCCTTTAATTTTTGTACTACTTTTATTGCAATTTATTTGATACAATATTTTTTACAGTTATTTAAAAAAAAATATTGAATTTGACAATAATTAACTTATACTTCTCATTAATGAGAAACTTTTATCATCATACAAATATTACAGCATATTAGGTCACAAATTTCAAACGATTTAGTCACACAAACGTTCTAACATATTTAAAAATAAAAGTTTCAGAAATTTATACAAACTATGGCACATAAATAAAACAGAAATAAGTACTAATGTAATTCCACGGATAGCATAAAATTTCTCCACCTAACGTTGGGTAAAAGAAAATTGATTCGATAACGCTTCTGCCTGTTAGGAAGCCTTTGGTATTCAAATTAATCAGAACCCTAATATGAATATCAAACACCGAGTGAGGAAAAAAAAACCCTCCTCTAGCAACCTATGCCTCACATAAATAGAACAGAGAGAAGTACTATTGTAATTCTCCTCTAGCAACCAACAAGGGTTGCGGTGGGATGCATAAAATTTCTCCACCTTCACAAAAGAACTCGAGTTCGAGCACTAAATATAAAAACACCAGGTTAGAGAAGGGAGCACTTGGTGTTTGAATTAATCGGAACTCCAATGTAAATACCGGACACCACGGGTGAGAAATCAAATAATAATAATTCTCCTCTAGCATCTGCACTTAACTAATAGTCCCACCACAAAAAAAAGGTAAACGATAGTAAAGCTTAAACTTTAATTGGCAGCAAACTCCATCTGCTACAACTAACAGTCCCACCACATAAAAAGGGAGTAGTAATATACAATAAGCTTTTGATCATAAAGTAATTCAGCAGAGGTTAGTTCAACTTGGCACTGTAGAGAAAGGGAGAAAAAACTGCAGATTTTGCAATAACATCTTTTCCTGCCATTTAGCCCGTTTCGTTTTCACCGCTGCAGTTTTACATTAACCTCGTTACAACATTTTATCCTATGTATACAAGATTGAGGTACAAGGGGAAGGGAGAGAAAGGGGAGGGGCGATGGGGGTTGAATAAGCTGCAAAGATTCAATACACATGAGAATACAAGGGAGGTAGCGGGGAAGGGGGAAAGGGGGGGAAGGGGGGAGGAGAGAAGATTCATCACAAGTCTACGATGGTGATTACCAGTCAGTTGCTGTGAACTGAGAAACGAGTATTACAAGACGAAAGGGGCTGATGAGGGCGACAACGTTGCTTTGCGTGGTCCAGCTCCAGCTGCCTCCTGGTTTCCTACTGGCTTATTGGATAGTCGACGTTTATAGCGCTTGAGGACGGACGCCAAGTTCTCTTTTCCTTTAGGAAAGGCAACATCCCCTGCTGCAGTGCCTGTTCGTCCCTTTCGACAGGAAATTGCTGTCTCCACGTCTTTGATCATATCTAAGAGCATTGGTGCAGTTGTGCATTTTCCTCTGCCCTGTTTTGCTTGTGGAGGCAAACTACCATTTGAAATTGAAGGGGGGCTTGACTTCTGCTGCCGGCCAATTGGAATTTGAAGACAAAAACAATGGCTTGTCGGAGAACGGGGCTTGGAAAATGCCAGATCTATTATGCCCTGAAGTTGTTAAATGATTCATCAGATACATTAGAAAACAATCTTATACTAGCAAGCAAACTACAGCAAGATGGTTGATAAGACATATTAATGTAAAACATTTCTGGGACCAACTCAAGTGTGCTTTCCCATTATTCCAACAATGCCAAAAAGAGACCCCTAAGAATAAAAGTTCTCAAGTATGAACATAAGCAATCACATAATTATATAAAAAACTAGATTAAAATTTCATTACATGGAGAAAAGGGAGATGGGGGCTTCGTAGTGCCTTTGATGCTTTTACCACTTGTTTAAGCCACCTTAAAAACAACTAGGAAGGACCATGATGGTCGCTATAATGCCTTTTTCAGCACAGTAACAAGGTCCAACGATGCATCTAACACAAAAGACGGGTCCTTAACCTTAAATGATGTGATATAAGCTTTAAAGAGGGTTTTTATGAAGGATATGGGATAACACGAAAAAGCATGTCTCATTTCTCGGATGCTTAAAAATTGCTTCTCAATATAAAATTATTGAAAAGAACCAAAGAAATATAAAACTTACCCACTTGACTGGGTAAAAGTTACTAACAGTGGAAATGTCATTAAAATGAGAAATGAAAAACATGAAGCAGAGAAACTACCGGACAAGAGTTAGACATGATATGGGGTTTACCTGAAGACGGTTGAGTACGTAGGTATATTTGCCCCACAGCTCTGGCCTACTTTCCATAAGTGAAAGCTCGAGAATTCTGTGAATGCACCACACACCGAAGCTTACAATCAGATCTATTTTCCAAACACAACCTTCTCCACAGTGAGGAACTGACATCACTAACAACTTGGTGCAATCCATCTCTTCAGGTTTTGGGGTAGAACCAGGTTTCCTGTTGGAAGAGAACTGTGATTCGCCAATGTTGGTCAATCTACTCATCTCCCTAGTTTCAGCTTCATAGAGGAATTTCTCTCTTGCAGCAATCCGATCTATAAGATCCTCATCGGCCCCATCATCTTGCCTAAATAACCACTCAGATCCTTCCAGTTTCAAGAGTTTCACAATACAACTTCTGAAAGACTGAAGCAGCTTAGCTTCCAAGTCAACTGTAGATGTGCTCTCCTGAGCAGATGAACTCTGCACAGTTCCATGAACGCCACTAGCAACATCTGGCTTACCAGCTACACCAAATTGCTCAAAAGGCTCTCTAGACCACAGGGATCCGGTCCCTGAATTGGAGCTGTACTGCAAGGAGAACGCATCTCTGCAGACTTTAGGAGAATGTTCATACCTTTGAGGACCACCTGCCCTAAGTGAACCAGTCATATAGGCTTGTTCATAAGTAGGTCGACCAACAGATTGTCCATATCCCATGGAATTGTACCATTGAGCTCTCCCATCTGAGACTGAAGAATCTTGGCGAGGAACATAGCGTCCTGAGATATCAGGCAAGCTGTAATACTTCTTTGAGTTGGCTGAGCCAGCCACACTCTCAGCATTTTCAGTAGAGCTAAGGTCGGTAGAAGTGTTAATGGGCTGCATGGAATTATTTCGGGCTACAGGGACATTTCCAAAACCAGGTGGTGCTCGACTACTCACTCCAGTCTGAGGTTTTTGCCCCAAGGGACGAGCAAATGGTTCGGCATAGTTTGACGTCAGTGACGATACGGAACGAGGAGATGGTGACTCCAGTTGCCCATTTAAATAATCAGATCCTCTTTCTTTCGCAATTTGATTGAGGTAAGCTTTAATCTGATATCCATGCACAGTAGCAGGCTGCTGATCATAGCCAGCAGAAGTTGCTGGAATCCGCATACTGGAATAGCGCCTCTCCCCTGAGTCAAGTATGTTGCTGCTGGAACTCTGCACATACGCATCTAATAATTGCATATGGTTCGACCACATCGAAGATTGTTCCTTTGGGACTCTATAAGCAGAGTCCACAATGCCTGATGCAAATTGCTGCTTGGGAGAGTACATATTCGAGTTGATCAGAGACTCCGGTACCCGTGCACTCCCAGATGGAATGTATGCACTGCTTTCTGCTTTTAATGATGCAGGAGCAGGTTTTGGACTCACCTTTGAATCCAGACCAAGAATTATATCCAGTTTCTTGGACTTCGCTTCTGGTGTGGCCACACCATGGTAATCAAAAAGCTGTCCCCAAAACTCATTTAGAACTTCTGTTAACTGCCTCCTAGCTGCACGACCAAGACCTGCTAATCTTGATAGACTTCCTGTACCACTCCCTGCGTCCTCCGGTTTGCCACTAAGGCTCCTGTATGACCCCGGACCGTCAGAAATAAAAGATTGAGAGTTCTCACATACTCCTTTAGTTGCCTCTTCGGGCTCCTCCCACGAATCCCCATCATCCCTGTCATTTGCCATGTCCCCTTCAATTCTGAGCGTCTTCTCTACGACATCCACAGATTCAGTATTGAAGACACTGGTATCCACAGATTCAACACCAGACACCTCATTACAAACACTTTCTGCTGCGGAATTTTCTCCTGCTGACACAGATACCTCAGGATGACTGACAGAAGGAGCTGAAAATGTTGTTTCAGATTTGCTCTCATCAATGGTATCCAAATGATGGACCTTCTCAAAATCCAAGAGTGTTTCAGGCAAGATTTGATCAGGATATGAAGTTGATAAATCTGGATGGCTTACCAAGGATTTTTCCACATGAAATACACCTTCTTGCTTCTGGGAGGACCTTTCTAGACCAAAGGTAGTATTACTCACATCAAGTTGATTACGCTCCGGATATGACTCAGGCATAGGAGTTTGCAGAAATGCCTGAGCATCAAACCCGGAACTTGCAGATTTCAGCGGAGTAACTGCTAACCACAGCATCAGACAAAGAGATAAAGAAGCTGCAATGAGGAGAAAAACATATGGAGTAGACACATTACTTCCAATACTCCACTTCAAATTATTAACCCAATCGCTATTTCCAAATATTATCTCTATGACAAATATAATCTTTAGGCCAAGTAAGCCGATAAATGTGCCTAGAGATAAGAGCTCCATTAACTGAGAAATTTTGTGGATTCCCATTATTGATCTGGAAGAAGCGACTCTGAACAGGGGTATGACAGAAGATGGAAGCACAAGAGCAACCACAACCTGTGAGAATATTAGTAACTGATATAGGCCTTCCGCTCCTGAATTCCATACACAATAAAGGGCTGGGACAATAGAAATAACTCTGATTGTCACATGATGAAGCCAGCCTGGTATGTCCATTCCAAATAAGTCATGCACAACTGCTTGTCTGCCAAGATCCCAAGTTAATGGTGTAACTTGATTGGAAATAAATGTAACCAGCATTATGGTGAATGGTGCTACTGAGCTTCTGAACACCTGTATCAATTATTCAAGAAAATCATTAATGTCTCGAGTTCACAAAGGCCCTAGAGCTTAGATATAGCCCAGAACCATCTTTTCACTGTTTGAACCTAACCTGATCGAGCAATGACAATGCGTCCTGAAATGTCAGCAACAAAAGGCCAGTACTATAGGACACATTGGCAGCTGAATTCATCACAGCATAGTTGACCAGGAAAATGCCACTGAATACGAAAACAATGGCAAAAAAATGGTCCTGACACAGAGCTCCCTTAGAAAGTTCTGTTGATTCCCTACCTTGCTGCAAAAAAGAATTTATATATAGGTAAACACAAGATAGTCTAGTATTGATCTCACCAACACAAGTAGCAAGGAGTCAAAAAATCAAAATGCTGTGGAGTTGAGAATTATTTCTAAGCTGTGAAAATTAATGAGACTAATGGAAACCATACAATAACATGAAACCTGGTAGTTCTAAAAATCTGTCATCTCTATATCCAAAAAAAAATGCATCAGAAACATGGAAATATTTTGGCTTCACAAAAAATACACATGCACCGGCAATGTCAAAGACGCGTCTTTTTGTTTTCATAAGGGATGTCGAAGACACATCATTGAGCATTTGAGCATGTCTGAACATATTTCACACTGTTAGACTGCTGGAATCATGCCTATGTACCCTTGCCCTGTGAATATTGGATCTTATGGCTCTGGCTACATATATATACTACAGATAGACCCAGTACACATTAAAAATAAAAGGCAACACAAGGTCATTCTGACATGCTCTAAAACCTTCTCCCTTCCCCTATTGGGTGGGAAAAGCGGAGAAAACACTCTTTTTTTCGTAGTTTGAATTCCTTTTTCCTGAAAAAATAAACTCAACCACCATAAAAATTATGATCCCTAGCATAAAAAGCTCAACAACAATAGAGGTTTCGGAAACATGGATTGCTGCAACAAATTTATCTCTTCAAAGAATCAACCTAAGCAACTGAGCTGATCATGGTCCAGCCATCTTAAATCCCAAGGATGAACAGTAAGTTTAGGAATCATAACTGACAACCACAAGATAGAAGCAAATAGAGAATTCACACGTTCAACATCAGTAAGAAATCATGCATGCCAAATTCTATACACAGGGGCTTGCATTCTCCAGTTTGTTGTCTTAAGAGATTTATCAGGCCCCAATCTCGCATAGCAATAGTTAGCTTGACAATTGAAGTCCAGTTACAGATAGTTTTATAAGTTACAGATGTGTGAGCATTCCACTGGAACACAACAATGTGCAACCCCCTTCTGCAAGTACAGATTAATTTTTATGCACAAACAAACACACACACACAGAGAGAAAGAGAGAGAAGGGACACCTGTACAATAGAAGAATGGAGGTAAAAATTGTGAGGTATAATACTTGCTCCAAGAAGACTCATCAATGCAAATGCACTCTCTCCACTGAACTTATTCAGCATCCCACCTATGGAGAATGGAGTTTCAGGTTGATTTATGACCACTCCAAAAACATAAGAGAGCAGTACAGAGCTTGCCCAGCCAATACATAAGAATTTCGCACTGGCGTTGTCCTGGACATAGTATTTTGAAATCATTATCATTCATGAGAGACTAGAACCACAAGACAGGAATCTGAGATAATTCAAGATGCCAACAACACAAAATCCACAAGGAAAGTTAGTAGTAAGACTTACAAAGAGAGAAGCAAGCAGGGGAAACAAAATGGCACCAGTTGCAGCCAGAAAAACACAGCTAAACAGGTCAACTCCAAACACAACATTAAGCCCATGCGCAGTGCCCAAAACCTATCACAATCAAGTGGCTGAAAGTTGATGCGCTAGAAAAGGTCATAATCTCAAAAGCCAAGGTACACAAAATGAAATAGTGAAACTACCGTTGTGAGGTCCAGAGCAATCATCGAAACCTCAGCTTGAATTCCTAGGAATATGCATGTAACTTTGTCATATTCTTCACTGCAAATCTTTGACACCATCAAGGAAAACAGAGTTATTATACATCATCGGTCACACAAAATATACTAACTATTTAAGCAGAAGATGTAACTTCAATTCTTCCAAATTTAAAATAAAAGGTGAACAACAATGCAAGTTTTGTGCTCATTCCAGTGTGTTGAATGATGGAAGGACAAACTGAATAGCTAGAGTTGCCAAAGGAATGACTTAAAAACTGGTCAATTCATGTGCTCATTCCAGTACTCCCCGCTCAATAGCATCAGCCAACTAATAAGACTACTGCAGGGTGGAGCTTGTTATCATGGCATTATCTTTTTCACACAAGGATTCCACTGTATATATAGCTTCTGATATCAGCTGTAAAATATTCTGCGGGGTTTAAGGACCTATGAAGGAGCTCCGAACTTGTCAGAAAAAAAAAATAGATGTCCATACACAAACAAAACGCAATCCTTAATCATGTTTGAAGACTACTCTGTCCTTCTTATGAGTGTTCTAAATGAAACATAAAAGAGCAGGAGAATCAACATCCATGCATGTTCAACTTCATTAAGATCCAGCACTATTAGATACTGTAATCAAAAGTTAAATTCCAATGAAAGAACACTACCTGCGCAAGATCTCGGTCTGTAACCAAGGCTATACAAGCAGACAGATACTGGCACAGAATGGCAGCAAAATTGAACAAGAGTACTAGCATGACCAAATCAAACCCAAACCGGGCTCCTCCATCAACCATTGCAACCCATTTCCCAGGATCAACATAGCT
This sequence comes from Datura wrightii, assembly GCA_035772735.1. Lineage (NCBI taxonomy): Eukaryota > Viridiplantae > Streptophyta > Magnoliopsida > Solanales > Solanaceae > Datura > Datura wrightii. Next base: position 197,583,764 of record JASDFA010000018.1, on the reverse strand, counting down.
AATTGCAATCAGCAGCATTGGCGCAGAAGCAGAAAGTACCCGTTGGAGCATGCTGGGCTGCCTATAATTTATTGTCAGAGATTCAGATTCCATAATTTGATTCAAACAGTTATCAAGCCCAGAGATCGCAGTCAACTAGCACTACAACATTACTAAGCAACCTGTTTGACATGAACAAGCTCAATATTACAATCCAATCAGTGAAGCTCCAACCACACAGCTTTTCTATGTAGCAGCTGCAGCTCCAACTGTTGACTGTAGTTCAATGTTGCACCGATAAAACTGGATAACAAAACCCCTCGTTATCTCTGGAGTATTGTGAGCAAGACTACACCCAAAAGCAATGGACATGAAGAAGTAGACAAGTGCACTTTAATTCAAGCTGCTAAAATCAACCAACTCCAAACAAGAACTTTGACAATTGCGCCTTAATACAATGATAGTCTTTTCTAGCTGCTAAATCCACCAACTCCAAGCAAGTACACCGCAGTAACACCTTTGCATCAGCCAACAACCCGATTGCCGATTCTGATTTCTGGATTTAGTAAAATACCAAAACATCAGCTCAAATGTCCAAAATTTGTAGATGTAGAAAGAACTATGCAACCATCACAATCAAACACGAAAAACAGCTGGAGAAAGCACTATTATCCGAATAAAAACTACATAAAGTTTAATACGAGTTAGAAGACAAAAATGCTGAAGTGAATAAACTACCCAACAGAATAAAATTGGATCTTTTACAACCTAATATATATCATCATCACAGTGTCCTGTAGCGCAAGAAACACCGATCACAGAAATATGGCAAAAGAATAACTTCACTGAGATCACAAACCAACCCAGCATTATTCATATAATCTAAATAAAGAGAACTTCATAATAAGTAAACAAAAGTCAACTTGCCAAAAAAGAAGGGAAACAAATGTAAACACTCAGTAGAACCAATGTTACAGCCATGTTACAGCCTGGCATCTAAAGCTAAACATGCTTGTTTTAACAAAAATCTCCTGCATTTTGATATTGTTACAAGTTTAAAAATAAAATTGAAACACGAGAACAACCAAAAAAAAAAAAAGATTCAATTTGAATTCAAAAGTAACACTGCTTTTCAAGAAAAGAAGACATTCTCCTCTTCAACCATCTATCCAGATCTTCCTTACACAAACAAAAATTCCATCAAATTAACAAAAATACCATCAAATACAACAGAGAAAAAGAAGAAAACCCATAAACCAAAACCCCATAAGCAATATAAAACAATACAAAACAATAGAAGAAATCAAAACAAACAAAACAATCAGCTGAAAACTCAATACCCAGTTCATCGGATCTGAGATAAACTTGACCTATTAACACCAAAAAATCTTCAAACATTTTGAAAAAGAAAAAAGAATAATCCCCGTACATATAAACAAAGAAATTATAATATATACATGTAAGAGAGACACAAAAACTTAGACAAGTGGCTGTAGACCACTAGGGTTTTCCATTTTTTTTATACCTTGTTCAAAGTTCCTTCCTTTTCCTGCGGGTTCTTCTTCTTCTTCTTCTCTATATGTTTCAGTGCTCAGAGTTCAGATCAGACGCTTTTAAAGAAGCACTAATATCTATATTATAGTTAAAAAAGAAGACCCTAGTGAGATAGATAGAACAGAGATAAAGAACGAACCTATATGTACATAATACATATCCTAGAGAGATGGGGAGTTATGGTGTGTGAGCTGTGAGGACTGTAGAAAGAGAAACAATAATATACATAATATTATACTGTATTTAGATATATATACTATGGAGAAAACCTCAGGGAGGGTAGCTCTAGGATGGGGTGGGTGGGGTCTTAAAGCTATCTTGGAGAAAGAGAAAAGGTGAGGGGGTTTCACTTCACTAATGTGAGTCCAAAAGCTACCAAGGAGAGAGGGAGAAAAGTGAACTAAAAGATAGTTTCATTTTTCTTTTATCATCTTTTTGAGCTTAAAATACGGGTAAAGTATTTTGATTTTTTGAGTTTTTTAAATTATTATTAAATATTTTTTAAAATATATTTTAATTGTTAGTTATTTCTGTTTCTTATCTGAAATACATATGGTTCAGATAGAGAAATGAAACGATACGCAGTTGAGATAAGTTTTGATAAATATTTAATGCTTGTTCAAGTATGAAACGCGTAACCTGATGGTTCAGGTATAAAAATTGAAGAATCGGAATATTTTAGGTATGTATTTTACTCTGCATTATTATCTTTTCTCTTTGAAATTTCTTTTAGTGGTCTTTTATCTTGCTACTGGTATTTTCTCCGTTGTATTCCGCAATATTTTTTATTATTGTATATTTCAGTTTTTTATTTAAAGTTATTATAATTTATTTGATCTGAGGATCTATCTGAAATAATTCATTTGTTGAATAATTTACGTTAATTTGTTCATATTTTATTTATAGAATTACACTCGGTAAGTTATTATTGTTGTTGTTTGATTTTTTTTTTTTGTTTGTCTTTTTATTATTTTTTATTTATGAATTAATGGAAAGCTAGCCAATGGATTAGGAGATATTGATACCTCTTCGTTTTTTTTTTTTAACTCGTTTACCATATTAAAAATATTCTTTTTTATTTTATTTATGTTAGTAATTAAAAATATATTTTTTTAGAATATTATTTTTATTATTTAACAGTTTTATAGAGTATTAATAGTTAAATTTAGATTCTTAAATATAATTAATATTTTACTAAAATAATTTCTTAATAAATAACTTCTCAAAGATTGAAACAAGTGAAAATAAATAAATATAAAGAACCAGAAACAATAATAGTTAAGCTTTGCATAAATAGAGATTTTCTTTTTTTGGTAATTAAATGAGTAGTGAAAACGTTACAAATTTGTAGACTAACTAGTTATCATAGAAATAAAATAAATTTACTAGCTAAGGCAGAAAAAATAATACATGAGCTTATGTACATAATTTTGTATGCCCTTGGCTATAATGTACCGTCCTCGACTCTTTCTCTTCAAATACGTGTTTGTTTTGCTCAACCCAAATGACATATATAGTTTCAATACAGGCTAACTTGAACAATTGAGCTGTTTGAGATTTTTCTTTTGAGCAATAAATGACCCACTTGTAAATACGTAATAGTTTAATCGGTTGTTGTGCGACGATTGGATATTGGAAGGTGTTATTTGTGGGTTGCATTATAGTGTTGATTGCGATCTTATTTTGCCTTGGTTAGTGGTTGTTCTATTGGGTCATGTTTAGATGATTGATGCTGCTTGTGGTATCCTCTAGTTGAATATGAAACTCAAGGGATAGAATGGTTAAGTTATGATTCTTTAGTCGTTCAGTAATACTTGAGAACGATAAGATGTATAAAACTTAAGGATAAATTATATGGTGACGGTGGTTGGACTGGGATGTTGTTGCGTTGCCTAAATGTGTGACCATATTGTTATATGTGTTTGTCGTGCTTGTTTGTTGATATATTTGCCTCTGAGGGCTCAGCGATACCCAATAACTGTTGAGTGTTTTTCAGTAGGGGTCGAGCCTGAGGCGTAGTTGACTAGAGTTGGTTGTGGTAGCTGGCTTCATGATGGTTGGGCTCGTGTTGGGATTGTATATGTGAGTGTAACGGCTGTGAGTTATTTCAGCACACTTGGGTCTTGTACAATTTGTTGTGACACTAGTGTATTGGTCGTTCAGTGTTTCCGGTACAGTAGTAACCATACTACAAGGGTGGAGCCGTTGAGTATTGCCAGCGAACCTTGGCTAGTACGTGTCGTTATACTTGTAAGGCCGCGAGGATATCCCTGGCAAGATTGGATTTTGAACTGACATGTCTATATATGTCGTGTTATGTTATTGTCATAATCCAATTATAGGTCCGAGCCGAGATACGATACCTAGAACCATGAATGGCTTCAAGTCGACCCACGGCATGAACCTAGCAACTGAAGAGCATACATCAAGAGGAAACTGATAACCTAAACATGAATAAGCGGAAATTGATAATCTAAACATGAATAAGCGAAAGTCTAAATAACATGACAATCATAACCGGAGTCAATACTTGACACAATTGAAAGTTACATAATGTCTGATAAGCCTCTTAACTGTCTGATAAGCTGATGGACAACGTTCCCAACTAGCTCGCTAAAGTCTGAAGCTGAAATAACATAATCAAACACTAAACTAAAGGTCCTCAGAAGATAAGGACTCACCAACAGTGGGAATTGAGCTGGATGGAGGGGAATAGCTGGACTAATGGTGGAACTGTGTTTGATTGCTCGGACCTGTATCATGAAACGATACAGCATAAAGTATGCGATCAGTACTTGAAATGTACTGAGCATGCAAGGTAAGTAAAACATGTTGAGTAATTATTAACTCAAATCATGCATATAAACATAATCATAAGATCATGAAGGTAAGGATTGCATGCTAAAATTTGAATCTGAAACATGTATAGTCATAAACTGAATATCATATCAGAATAGAATAACCCAAAGCTAAAATAAAAATCATATGACATGTTATAGCTGAAATTATAAGTAAAAGTTCATAAACTGATCATTTGGTCAAACCTGTTATAAACATAATAGCATAAGTCATAAACATAAATAACTAAAATCATGAGGAACAATGGGAGACTCGTCATAACCGACACCATCACGATATAGCTTATGTGATGCCCCAACTATCACACTCAAGTGGGCAGAGTCATCCAAAATCTTGTCAGGGCTAAGGACGATACCATGATATCGATATCGGGAGGGAAAAACTCTCAAGGGAGATCCAAATGTATCTGAGTACCTATGATGGCGCATAGTTCTGAGATCCCGGGGTTTACCTGAACTCCTAACCTACTCGGTGTTAGACACTACTCTTAAAAAAACATACATAGTGTTGACGTCATTTTTCAATGAAGCTAAAATCATAATTACATACATAATCTGAAATCTGAACATGGGAGTCCTGGCTCCGAACATACCATAAGCTGAAAATGGAGTATTGACTCCAAACCATATGGTAAGGTGATCTTATAAAACTGAACTGAATCATAAAAACATGCTTAACTTGTGTGGGCTTTCCCAAACCTTAAAATCATGCATACTTGAAATAGACTTCATAAGTCAAAAATCATGGATTCATACATGAGTAATTCATTCATTCATGCTAGATATCTCATCATACTTGAAATCATGAATCATAAACTTGACTTTTCATGAAACTTGCATAATAGGGCATAATTTCTAGAAACTTGAAATCATGAATTTATAGTCACTTTGTAACAATAAATCTACCCATAAATCTTTAAAACATGATTTGGAATATGAGGGGAATTGACTGATGGCATATCATAGAGAATTTCACAAAATTGGGTTAAAAACCCTAAAAGATCACATACTTGAATTCATGAACTTGAGGAGAAATTTGGGTATGAGAGTGAAAGGAAACTCTCATTCATAGTCCTATATACCTGGGTAAACTGATCCTCAACGTGTCGTTGAAAGCCCAAGAGATCTGGAAAAGAATTTGAAGGATTCAAGCTTGATCTTCAAAACGGAAACTTCTAAACTTGCATGCATGGGAGTCTAAAGCACTAGAATAGGTTAAATCCTCTTAAAACCATCCTTCTAGGACTTAAAATGATGTAGTTTAGGACTGAGGAATTACGAAAATACCCTTACTAATTTCACAGGAAAAGTCACTAGCAGTCCCAATGAGGGACCTAACGAGTTGTTAGGCCTACTGAGGACTCGTGGTCTTCACCCGCTGTCACCATTGGAAAATTCTCATTCACTAAACTTCCTCCCCTCACAGGCAACTTAATGATTCGTTAGGGGCACGATAGCTCGTCCCCTCCATCCTTTCCAACACTGCCACTTCATCCTTTCTTTACCCCCACACACTTGACGGGGGACATCATGACTTGTGGGGTGACACGAAGACTCGTTACCCCACCCTTCAAGTCCCCAGAACACACTTCTTCCTCCAACTCAGCATACATTTAACGGGTCATTGAACGATCTGTCAGGTGACTTAACAGGTCACCTAACGAGTCGTTTTGTGACCTGGTGTAAATTTTTCTATTTTTCTCTATTTCAATCCTTATGTCTGATCTTAGGAACTTTTTGGGCATTATAGTTATATTATGGTTGTTTCTTCACATTGTTTGTTATTTGATAGATGTGGATACTAAACGTGACTTGGTGATAGCTGAGGTCGTTAAGGAGCCTAAAGTTGAATCAGGTAAGTCGGTCGATAGATCCTGTGCGGTACAGGAGGTTGCAAGTAAGTCATATCGGCTAGGTGCCGACTGATTGTCTGTTTATTCGTATATCTTAATATGTTGGGCTTGCCAGGCTTATGGGGGTCAGGTAAGTTCTATTTGCTTTATTTGATCTGGGTTTTCCATTCCATTGGTATATCTGTTGATTTGAAATCTAAATCGGATTATCATTTTCGCCTTTATATATTTGGACTTACATACAAATCTATAGGTAGTTCATCTCCTTCTAAGAAAAATCTCCAAAGTTTTCATTTTTGATCGAATTCCGTCTAGTAAGCCTCTATCTTCTTTTCACCAGAAAATTCTGGATTGGGGGGAGAATCGAAAAAAAGAAAAAAAAAGTCATGCTTACTATAAGAAGGGCCTTCCATTCCTTTACGTCATCCACCACCCTGTCCTATCCACTCTCCCCAAATCTCAACTCGTAATTTGAAGAAGAAAGATAAGGAAATCTAATGAGAGATAAGCTGCCCATGAGCATACCGCAATGGAGTCCTCACCCCTGCCTTTAGAAGAGAAAGCCTTCATACTATATTCGACTTGCATGTGTTAAGCATATAACCTTTCATCACATTCAGTCGACTTTCAACATTTTTATACTGACGCGCTAGTTGGGGCAGTACGTTCATGCCTTCAGGGGTTCATCGGCAGTTATATCGTGTTCTTGATCGCTGAGGGGAGTTCCAGCTGACTCGGCGAAGCTCCAAGTCTTCTGGAGTTGCCAGATGTTTGTAATATAGGTGGTTGGGGGCCCTGCCCCGGATAATTGACTATTGTTATATTCATAGAGGCTCATAGACGTCTGTTGTGGTTGGAGTTGCTGTAGGGCTAGGTGGGCCTATATGTATAGATTGTTTTCCATTTGGTGACCTTGACGGCCTATTATGTTTATCTTTTGGTTGGTTAAGTGAGCCAGCTTCCATTCGTATCGCTTTACATTGATTTCATAATCGTTGTTATGCCGAACCTCGTCAGTTTTGGTTGTTATAGTTAGTTTTGTGGTAGGGTGGAGCTCGATTAGGTGCGGCACAGGGTACCAATCATACCCCTCTAGGTTTGGGGTGTGACAATCTCTATAGGAGAAATAAGTAGCCTGAGCACATGATATAACTGAAATTATGACATGTGGCGTGTGAAAAAAAAATTGGTTCGATAAGATTGGTCATATCTTCAAAAATGTATTCGAGAAAGCTCAATTCCGATATTATTACGGGGGAACGAGGTGTGCATCATCAGTAAGAAGGAGAAAACTTGTTTCTAAAGATATCAAAGGACTCGTGGTCTGATGACATATCACATAGGAAAAGAAAGGCGGATACTCCATAATAACATGTATGACCTTGTGCAGAATACAGAGGAATATTGACTAGCATTTCTAACGGAATTCCTATGTGGAGGGCCAATATTGGATGTGAACTTCTAGGACTTTCGTGGAGCTTCACTATTGGTTAAAGTACTAACTTTGTATAATATAAGTAGTAGCTTTGGCACAACTATAGGGAGGGAATTTCAAGCAATATCAAAAAGCAATACATCATTTTTTTTTTTTGCAGTCTCTATTACTTATTTTCTCATTAAGATTTTGTTTTATTGATCCTTAATCTGGGAACAAATCTGAATCAATGACTAGACTAAACTTTCACCTCCTCAAATCTATTTCTTGCAAGCGGGCTTAATATTTTTACTCATTTTTCTTTCTTCTACTTTTTTTTTTACTTTATTTTTTCTTTTCTTCGTCACTTAAATACATATTATATTTAAAATCTCTAATCAAATTGGACTAAAACAAATTATATAAAAACACGTGTCATTAATCTTATATAAATTTAATTATACTGATTTTAAGATGAACATTTATCTTTGAGTATCATTATAATTTTTTTTTTGAAAAAAAAAACGTAAATGTAAAGGACAAAAGGTGAAAAAAGAAATTAAGAAAAAAAAAGGCAGGAAGAGAAAAGAAAAGAAAAAAAACAGAAGTGTAAAGGACAAAAGGTGAAAAAGAAAATTAAGAGAAAAAAAGGATAAAAACAAATAATTAAAAAGGCTCATATGGACAAGTTTTGTATAGTTTTTTCTAAGAAATATTACTATATCTTGACAAAGATGGTTTGATTTTATATCTTGCTACCAAATAAGAAAATATATTATGTATTTCTCTTCTTAACTTATCTATATTTCATACAATTAATTGGCATATATAGTAGATTGGTAAGATTAACAATTACAAAAATATTAATATACCTTGATAAAACTAACAATTATCAAAATATAAGTAAATCTTGATAAAACTAATTTAGCGAATAATTACAAAAATTATTAAGTATATATCTTCACAAGTATTATCATATATATCTATAGCAATTAATCGACTTATTTTTATTCGCCGAAAAGAAAAAAAAGGTATTTTGTTACAGTCGTGTGCTTTGCACGTGCAGTATCAGTGATTTTGTAATAGTCTATTTGAAAAAGGAAAAAAAAGTATACTAAAACTAACAATTACCCACGATTTTTATAATGGATTTCTTTTTTTTTTTTCTTTTGTCAATTTTATCAATAGTTGAGAGAGTATCCGTAAAGATTGATCCATCTTCATTATCACCAAATTTAATGAGAAGCCTTTCATCTTTATGATAAGATTTTCAACATAAATTAATGTAATATATGTTCTTTTTGCTTTAATTTTGTCAATTTTGCCAATAACTAAAAGAGTTTAGGTCATGGTTTCGTTTTGGTACGAAGATAAGTAATGTGAGAATTAATAATACATGAATTAGTGATGTAGAAATTGCTAATATAAGAATTATAATGTTGGGATTATTTTTTTTATCAAGTGTTTGGTTCATTGTGTTAAAAATTAGATAACCATGTATTGTGTTTGATTTAAAACTCTAAAAGATATTTTTTACAATTATACCCTTGAATTTTTATATAGAAAAATTTAAGAATAGAGATTGAGGGGTAGTCTAGTCATTTAGGAGTCTTATACAAGGATCGGTTATCTTAAGATTAGATATCCCTTTGTTTTCTTGGTATAAAATAATAAACCCTATGGTGTATAAATAATTCACGTATTAGGTTGAATTAAGTAACCAAATAATGTATTGGCTGGACCAAATTTTAATTCAAGGACTATTCTAATTAGTGCAGCCTACCAAACGACTTAGTATCTTAATTACTTATCACATTAAATAGTTGTATGTTACTATAATTAAAGAAATATTTCAAGTATAAGTTACATAGTTTATAAAAAAAAAACCCCAAAAGATCCAAAAATTTTGAAAAAATAAAAAATCCAACTTTTGATTTGATTTATAAATTTAAAAACCCGATATAATTAATTTAATTTGATATTCAAAAAACTCGAACCATTCCCATGCCGAATGGTATTTGTACCTGTATTGGAGAAGAAATATTCATAAGTAAATATTTCTCTTCAAACTATCAAATATTTTGTTAACTAACATGACTTGCACCCGCTTTGCACATCAAAATAATAAATATAAATTTTGATCGAAATCTTCTTATTCCTCACTTGTCAATTTCTCACTCATTTATTAACTCTTTCCAAATTATAAATTTTACTCAATTATTATTATCTTCTTACTGTAGTCACGTGCTTTGCACGTTCAATGTCCGTGATCTTATAATGATCTATTTGAAGGATAAAAAATAGAAATATATTAAAATTTACATTGTTTCACAACTTTTATAATAAGTTTTTGAAGATTTGAATAAATTTATTGAGGATTTCTATATCTTCATGATGATACTTCAATATAGACTAATGTGAAAAATAATTTTTCTTTTGCTTTTGTCAATTTTGTCAATGTCTAAGAGATCTTAGTTTTGTAATGATTAAAAATTTATATATAAATTTGAAAAAAATAATTCAAAGACAAATATTTTTTTATTTTTTTCTTTTTCTATTGTTATATCTCTTTTCGCCCACTCTTCGGAAACTTTCTTTGGTAGGTGTTTCTTATTCATATCTTTTTTTTATTATGTGAAGAGCTTAAAAATAAAATAAAAATTGAAATATTTTGATTTGATCAAATAATCAAAACATATAAATCTTTTTCTTTTTCTTTTTTCTTTTTGGATCTGTTTTTTCTCTTCCACCTCTATACCGTGTGTGTATTAATTTTCTCCCTCAGGTTCTCTAGATCCGCCTCTATCTCCACTATCTTGAAATCCTTTATCATTGTATATTCCGATACCTTCTATGCCACCACGTCCTACATTTCTCCCAAATCTTCCACCAAATTGATCCTTCCCAAGTTCAATATCGATGAACCTCCTCCTATTTATCTTTGCTCGTGCAATATTCGTAATATTGTAATGGTTCATTTGAAAAAGAAAAAAAAAGTACACTAGAACTCATATTTTTTTCACAACTTTATTTTATAACAAAATCTTAAAGATCCGAAGAAATTTGTGTTGAGAAGTCTCTTTATCATTATGATGAGAGTTTAATATAGAGAATATCATTTATCGATCTTGCTAATTATTTTTTTATTTTTATAATAGTTAATCAATGTGTTAAAAAAAAGGTATAAGTTTAACTAGACTTAGTACATACTCTTCCCCTTTATTTTTATGAATTTCTCTTTAACACGTCCTTAAATATTAGAGTTCTTCCTGCACATGTCTTTACTTCAGGAAAATTTTGTTGCTCGTACTCCATGATTCAGAACTAGACATGAATTCTTCCCCCTTATTTTTATGAATTTTTCTTTAACACGTTTTCAAATATTAGAGTTTTTCCTCCACACGTCTTTAGTTCATGAAAATTTCGTTGCTCGTACTCCATGATTCAGAACAAGACTTGAATTCTTTTCCGTCATTTTTACGAATTTTTTTTAACACGTCTTCAATATATTAGAATTCTTCTCGCATACGTCTTCACTTCATGAAAATTTTGTAACTCGTACTCCACAATTCAGAACTAAACCCGGATTTCATTCTCAAGGATGAAACTTTTGTCCACATAAATGTGCTTTTTCTCTCGATTCGTTTCGTGCGAAGAGTTTAAAAACGAAAAAAAAAAAAATCCACCCCCCTCTCCTCCCCCCCAAAAAAAAAAAAAAAGCCCACTACAATGCATGTCCTTTTTAAAGAACATTTATCAAACTTTAAATTTTTTTTTCCAACAACTTACTACTTTTGTGAATTATTATAAAAGCTCTTATATAGAACTATGTTAACAAGTTTTTTATAATCCTTTTTTTTCTTTTTAATTAAAGTCATGATAGGTGAAACTGTTCGATCCAATAAGTTAAAAAGAATAAAAGTATAATATTATAGTTAAAAAAGAAATATAGGTTTAACATATAGTATTTATTGAATGAGGAAATTAATATAATTCGTTACACTTTATCAGAGAGTTTTCTTATTTTAATACCAACATAAAATCTTGAATAAGATACTATAATGTTTGATTGGCTATATAAGGAAAAAAATAGTAATATATATAGTTGATGGTGTTAAGTAATACATGCATTATGTTATGCAAGAAATTTTATATAATTTTATGTGAGACAAAATGTGTTATAATAATATATATATATTAATTATGCTGCTATTAATCTATTTAAAAATAAAATATCATTTGAAAATAAATAATTCATGGATATGTAACAATCTCCTATTATTAATCACAAGCAATTTTTTCATTTATCCTTGCATGTAACAAAGTTTGCTTTATAATCCTTTAGAATTTGTTATGTTAAAATCTTTAAAGTTCTTAACTTATTATGCTTTAGCACAAAGTCTCCTAAATCCATTTCAGTATTTAATACTCATTTTGAGATTCAACTCATTAAGATTCGAGTAGAAAAGTTACACTTTGAAGGTAAAACGCTTTATCAAAAATAATTTTATTCTTAACTGAATTCAATAATTTTCAATTGAAGTTGAAGGAGTACGTATGTCCCATCACAATCTTTGATGATTCACGGTATCTTATTCATGTATAATAACATTGTTAAAAATTTAAACTCTCATTTTTCACAAATTTTAAATGTGTGTTTCAAAAGTTTTCTTTCGATAAATTTCTTTTTGTCTTAGATGACACTTAAATGTTGACTTACATTAGATTTATCCTTTTGAACAAAGTCAACTTGTTTATTTTGTTATTTACATTAAGAGTTTAGCTTTTTAGAGTTTCTAAAGGACTTATATATATAATATATAACGAGGGATTAGAATTTTTTAAATAATTTTTAATGGGTTAACAGCAAAATCAATAAGGAAAATGGGTAAACCATACGTATATTGGTAAGCCGTTAACTATAAATTTTTAAATCATTCTTCAACTGTTAATTAATTTGATAACCAGATACTAATAAACGTATTTTTGCGATCAGATTTTTGGTTGCGGTTCGATTTTGAACAGCCCAGCACACTGTTCTTCCCCTCTCTCTCTTTTTTCATATATCATGCATCCAAGTATACATCTTTCCGAAAACAATGTCTAGCATGCATATACAATCAGTGGCGGAGCTAGTTAAGGTATCGAACCATCGCTATCGAAAAATTATATTATTTATATATAATAAAAATTATATTTTAAGTATTTATAGTAGATGTTAGACCCCTTAATTTTATTCGTATATTTATTTTTTTACATTTTAAATCTTCTTAATAAAATTTTTAATTCCGCCGTGACATGCAGTAGAGATTAATAGAATATATATATATATATAAGTAAACAAAGTCAACTTATTCATTTTGTTACTATTTATTTGAACAATCAATCTTGACATTTTAACAAGCATTGACTCTATCAAAGGATGGAGTAGGAAGAACATTTTCCAAATGCATGGGGGGAAATGTTAACTAAAACCAAAAGGAAATAAATAATACAAAGAAGAAAAGGAAAAATGATTAATTAATTAATTAAGCAATTGTTTTTTAATTTCATAAGGTTATGATTATTAAATTAATCCCAAACTCAAATTTTATTTATTAGGCACATGCTAGAATCAAACACAATTGGCTTTTCATTACATCCAAACAACAAATATAATATATTATAATATGATATAATGTATGATTAACATTATTAGGCCACAAAAATAGTATAAATTATTACATCAAAAGGACTAGTTAAGTGCACCAGCCAAATGAATAAGAATAAGCTATGTTCATTGAATCTTTTAGGGAACAAATCCTATATAAATAAATTCAGAAAACTCTGATTCTGTAACTTTAATATGTTTCCTTGAAAATATACAAAATTAATTAGTAAAGTATTGATCATCAAATGTTTCGATGGTGTGGTAAGTATATAGTTTTTTATTTTTAATTAAAGATCTTGAAATTTGAACGTGATTGGAATGAGGTTGGAGTTGAATCGTCTTAAATAGCTAGAAAGCGTTTATTAGTCGGTTTATGACTTTTCGATGCAAATTTAAATTAATCGATAATTGAGCAAATATCAAACATCTGATGAAAAATAAAATGTAGTATTAATATAATCGTAATCCAGAAACAGCCGGGTGTATTGCAACCTAATAGAAATTTTTGAGTTGACTCCCGGTCCATTTTGGGTAGTTAACAATACCGTTAATAAGATAAGGTAGTGATCACCAAAAGTTTTGATGGGGTGGTCCGTGGTAAGTATTCATATATCATTTATAATATATACAAATTAATCGATTACTGAGGGAATATCGAACATCCGATGAAAAATAAAATGTAGTACTATATAATCATAATCCGTCTATTTTAAACAGTTAACAATATCGTCATCAAGGCAAGGTAGTGATCACCAAAAGTTTTGATAAAGTAGTAAGTATCTATTTATCATTAGTATATTAGAAGTCGAGTCTTGGAAACAAGATCGTTTTTGTAGGGAACACCTACTTCCAAAATGAAACTTTTAAGCGTGAATCTAAACTAATCGAGTCTCAAAATAAGTACCGAATATCTAGCGAAAAACCATAAAATGTTACTAATTAATAAACTATTGTTAATCCATCCCTTTTGGACAGTTAACAATACCGTTAACAAGGCAAGTCCCCATCGGACCAAATGTGATAACTCCAAGAATCTAGTTTTCTTTTTTAAAATAAAAAATAATAATAATAAATTACATTCTACTGAATTGAGATTTTTGGGGTTTCGAGCAAATTTTCTCTAGTGAATATTGAATGGTTTTGTTTCATTTTAAGGTTGGCTCATTCATTGCATTATTCCTATATGTATTCAATTCAATTTCGTCTCACGTAAATAATCTCTTACATAAATACAAGGTAAATCTATAATAAATTTTTTTATAGTCTGATCGTTCTTTAAATTTCGTGGTAATATATATAAAAGTTCATCCCATATTGATATAATATAAATATAATACGCTACTGGTAAAAGAAAAAGGAAATTATGTTTTTCTTTCCACTAATTAACTTCTAATCACAACAAAATAGATCTTGACTTAATTATTTTGCAATTTTATTTATTTTTTTTATAGATCTAACGCAATTTATCGGTGATAATTATAGCACTAAGGAGCTTTCAATGGAAAAGGACACCTTGTTTTTTTCTAATTCGATTGTTAAATTGATCTAATTTTTTTAATAATATTTTCACAACACTAATTGTATAGAAAATTATGAATATTGAACAGAAACTATCAAAATATAATGGAATTTTACTAACTTGTTTTTTTTCTTAAATGTCGGAAGTTATTATTTAAACTTCAAAGTTTTATTTTCGGGTTCAATAGGGGTATAGGAACGAATAGCGTTCTTTAGTTAGGTTAGAAGTGAAGAAACGAATTAAAAAGGAAAATTTTCCTGGACTAAGCAATTTTTACTAGGCCTATTTGAAAATATGGATATATTTTATGTGAATAATGTCATATACAAGTCATTTAGGACTTGCAATTTAATCTAAAAATTGTATTTCAAATAACCTTTTAACAATTATATCTCATCTCCTTGTACTTCTGAATTGGGCTTTCATAATACGTTTTTAAGGTGGAAGATGTAGTGGGCCGTTGGTTAGATTAGATAGTGAGAGTTAGCCCAATAGAAATCTAAGCTTTTGCGCGAGTTGTCCTTATTTCAGAGTACTCTTTAATTTTTATCTTTCAAATTGATAGTTTTTAATTTTTGTCCCTACTTCTCGTTTAATGAAATTTTATGGGCTAAAGTACCCATAACTATGACCTCATTTCACAATGTAAAAGTTTAGAGGACTTTTGTTTTGTCTAGCATAAGTTGTCTAGTATCTAATTCGCAATATATAAATTTAGAGAACTTTTGCATTGTCTGGCATAAGTTTAGAGAACTTTTGTCTTGTTCGGCATAAGTTGTGAATTCTGAAATTGAACTTATGTCTCTATCATCATAAGTTCTTTAGGAACTAAGCTATGCCTTGTAAGACATAACTTGTGGATTATGAACTTATTAAGGCATAATATTTTGAAACTAAACTTATACCTTGTAAGACATAATTCACGACTTGCGATTTTTTTTGCCTTATAAGACATAACGTGTGTCTTGCGAATTTTACCTTGTGATTTTTTTAATCACTTAGTTATTACTTAAAATGGTGAAAAATAAAAATTAAATACCATCACAAAATAGAGACATTCGTGTGAATGACCCAAAAGCAAATCAAGCCAACGATGAGCCCAATTGTGACAACTTAGCCCAGATAACTCTGCAAATTATTTGAACTTTTGAAGTTGAAATTGAAAAAAAAAAATTTAGAAATTTGAATTTTATATGGAAATGAATTTCTTTTGAGAAAAAAAGTTAGACGCTTTGTGATTAAAAATTATTATTTTATTTAAATTAATTTTCAAACCGTTTTATCAATTTGGAATTTTCTAAGTGAAGTCAAAGTTGAAATAATTAACCAAATTATAAAACAAAACTTAATTGCAAAAACAACTAAGCAATTTTTCGAACTTCAAATTCTCATGCCTTCCAACTTCTTCAATAAATTACTTTCGAGAAAAGATAATTCCCTTTCATAGTTTAGAAAAAGGAAAGTCATTTTAATTTTAGATAAAAAATTTACGCTTTCTTTATAATTTTTCAAAAATCACTAAAAATTTAAATATTTTCCTTTTCATAGATATCCTTAAGACAATTTTAATTTAGAAATTGTGAATATAAGAAAAGAAAAGTCTATTTGTCCGTCGTTTTCTTAAAACATTTTTCAAAAGTACAAAAAAATATAGAAATTTCATATAAAAGTTTTGCTTCTATTATATGCGTCTAATATATTGTCACGGTCCATCAAAATATTCGAAAGTGTGAGTGAAAGAGAGTTAATTCGTTCTAATTTATTGAATAAATTATTATAAAAATATCAGAAAAAGAAGAGGGCGTTGTTGTTTTTGTTAGGATTTGTCCTGAATTTCTATCTTATTTGGATTCTACCAAATAACATTAGTCGTTCAGAGAATTTTGTTTGTGGGGAGATTTATTTTCTCAATTGTTTTAGAATAATTTTTTATATTAGTGTTATGGTCAATTGATAAACCTATATCATAAAAAAAAAATTATAACTTTTCTTTGTCATCTGATTTATCGTCCGTCAAGATTTGCAATCATTAATTTCTACATGATGCCCTATTATTTTAATTTCAATAATTTCTAAAATAATGAATCAAACCCTCTTACGAAAATAAAAGGAAAACAAAACAAACAAAAAATCCTCTCCATATATATGGTTGGTCTAGTTATTTGACTATTTCCTAATTTTTATTGCAGAATTAGTAAAAACAACAAAATTTAAAAATAGACTAAAGACCAAACATTTCGTCTTCCTTCTTTTCTTTTTTGGTGCCCATTATTTTTCTATTTATTCTCACGTGCCGTGTTTGAAGACATGCCATTTTTTTTCGAAGAGAAAAAACACTCCAATTATATTAAAATCTTTGACTTAATTTAATGAGATTGTTCATATTATGTGAAAGGATTATATTAAAAAATAAGTAGTTATTACTATTGTTGATTTATTAGATCAGTGTATCTTTGTAAAATTATATTTAAACCATAATTGAAAGTTTGTAATAACATGTAATCGTAAGCATTTATATATAAAAGAAATATGGAGAATAAGTGATTTATTAATGCAGCACCAAGATATTACGATACCTTATCTATGTTTAATTTAATAATCTGATAATATTGTATAAGAGTTGGAAGAATTTCAATAATTTCACAAATTATGAGATTTTCATATTTATAAGGACACATACATTTTTAAAATTTAAATTAAATGTTCACATAAATTAATTTATCTAATTATATGTGCTTGTGGATGTAATATAAATTGATATATATGAAATTGACACGAACACTATAGTTATAAATTATTTAAAAAACTACATATGAAATTCACAGGTAAATTCAACCATTATTCAGAGAACTTTTTGCCAAAATATGGACCATATATTGTCAAGATAGGCTAACCACTACCAATATAAATTATGACGGTATAATTAGAGTTTATTTACCTCAGATTTAAATTCTGAGAATAAAGAAAGTCGTATTGAAAGTATTGCCTCCAAAATTAATATTATAATATATAATTTAAATTTAATCAAACTTTATTATAAATACTGAATGTCGAGTGAAAAATCATAAAAAAAAAAAAAAGTTAACCACTTAGGCTTTTACAAGAAAACCAACTCCCACTGAGAAATCATAAATAAAGCAGACCTTCTAGATAGAATATCCCCTAGATGAAGCTTAGTGAACTCAACTACCTTTCTAATTTTCTTTGATCATCCATTTAAGTAACTACTAATACATCTATGGTTTTGATTTTTTTATTTTTGAGATTTGATTAATTTAAGTTTATATTAGATATTTTTATTTTAGAAGTAAAATATTCCTTTTCAAATGGTATCAAGTCGTTGGGGCCCAATTTCAAGATTCAATATTTTTGTGGTGTTTTCTCAAGTGCAACAAGAAAACTTAAGCACAAGTAGTATTCAAAAAAGCCACGTCTTGAAATTTGTTAAGTTGATAATTTCTACACGTTCTTAGCTTAGGTGTTCAAGAAATCAACAACGCTTTCAAAATCTCAACATCAATAACTAAGTGCCAGCTCTGCCTAAAAAAAATCCCTTTTTTTCTTTTTCACATTCTTCTCTTTCTTTATAATAATTTTCATGGGTCGCATGTACGATCAGAAAATGGATTTGGGTTTGAATGTTTTTTTTTTCTTGATATAAAAATGGGGTTCGTCGATTTTTTTTGAATGATTAAAGAAAATGGGGTTTCTTGGAAGTTTATTAGGAATTTTTGGTTTTGGAGTTGGAATTTCGATAGGTCTGGTTGTGGGTTATTTCTTGTTCATATGCTTCGAGCCCAGAGATGTTAAGGTAAAATGCACTGCTTTCAATATTTGTATCTCTCTTGCATTCCAATGGAAAGATTTGATTTTTATACTGTTTTGGTTTGATCATCATAGGATAGTAACCATTTGATGAAATTTCAGCTAGAATGACTTTGTTTAGAATTTATTTTCTTATATTGGTTCTGTTTTGTTGCTACTGTTCTCTTCTTCTTCAGTACAGTATTTTCGTTCGATACTTGATGTTGATATACTTTACTTGAAGTTAGAATCTATTGGAAACAACCTCTCTACCTTCACAAATTAGGGTTAAGGCTCTGTAGACACCACCATCCTCATACCCCACTTATGAGATTATACGGCATATGTTATTATTGTTGTCGTATATTGGTTCTGTTTCTTTTGCATATGTTGTTGTTGTGAATGGTGTTTCACTAGAGATTGTTAGCTTAATTCAGTTATCTTAGATGAGCGTTGGATAGCGCGATGCTGAAGTAGCTTATTTTGCTAATGTTGGTGCAAAATCATTGGCAAATTCAGTGTCTAAAGTTGGTGGGTTCAAAATGAGTGTGATATTATTATATGTTCAGTCTTTTAGATTTTTCTCTTCATATGTACACGTAGTTAGATCCTGAAGTAATGGGTTTAACTGAACCAGCAGCGAAGCTAGGTCCCCTTTATAACATCGAAAAATTATACTGTGAAGAAAAAAAGTGAACTTCTTTTGGGTTAAAAAAAAACTGTTGAACCCCTTTAGACATAAGTGAAAATTTTACTGAAGTGTCAAAGAGATTGAAAATTTGCTACTTTTGAGTCCCCCTGTATATAAATTTCTGGCTTCGCCACTGAGTTGAAACCTACATAACCTACCCTGAATCCGCCTATGTCCAGTCTTTTATGTAAAGATGAAAATAGGCATGTTGATATGTTATATACAAAATTTGAAGAGATACATCTTCAGCAAATTTCTGCTCCTTATAAGGTTTAACAAATGCAAACCAGCTGATGTGAAAGTGAACTGAACTTCTTGAACACAAATATGCAGGAGTATCCAGAAAGTACACCATTTGATGAAATTGAGCCAGACTCGTTAATTGATCTTCTACCTGAACTCCCCTTATGGGTGATGAATCCAGACTACGAGCGGGTAGGCACTTTGCCTCCTTTTGAATTGAAATTCTTTCATCCTAATATCCCAAGTCAGTCTTATCTAGGCATTGATTTTATTCATATCGTTGTGTAGGTTGACTGGTTCAATGAGTTTATAGCCAATATGTGGCCTTATCTTGACAAGGTAATTCAGAATTCTACACTTGGTATTTCTGTCATATCATTCATATCATCTTTGGATTCTTGTTCTTGTTTGTGCCATGGAAATGGTCTGAAGTATATCAGCATGCCTAAATAGTGTAGCTTGATTTTATTTCCTCTACAGGCAATTTGTGGAATTATTAAAAGCACATCCGAACCTATTTTTGCAGAGTATATTGGCAAATATCAGATAAAATCTATTGAGTTTGAGCAACTTACTCTTGGAACAAACCCTCCTAGATTGCATGGTGAGCACCAATTTTCATCTAGTACATGAAATGCTGTGACAAGCCGCCATCTATAAAATAAAAAGTGGCGCATATTTCATTTGGTCTCAATCAATTTGGCAGGTATTAAAATATATGATTCCAATGAAAAGGAGCTAGTATTTGAGTTTGCAATCAGATGGGCTGGAAATCCAAATATAGTTGTGGCATTGAAGTTATTATCTCTACATATCTCGGTACAGGTATGACTAGTTTCTCTTCTGTTCTTCTTATGAAGGATAGCTTGAGATGATCTTTAAATAAAAGTGCTATGCAATTTGACTTTCTGCAACTTATCTGATTTACATTATTTTTTTATTGCTTTAGAAGAGTTCAGCTGCAAGGCTATATATGTTGTATAAAGATCGTAACAAGTTATTGTTTTAAGTGTATCTTAAAGATCAATTAATCTGCTTCAATAAGACGTGTTTTCAAGTACAACAAAATAAACACAGAGAATAAATTTTTACTGAACTTTTGGGTGATATTAATAGTGTAACTCTCTATGAGAATTTTTATCAAGCTTCGATATATTTATCTTCAGTTGATAGATTTCCAAATGGCTGCTACAGCAAGGGCAACACTGAAACCTTTGGTCCCAACCTTCCCATGCTTTTCAAGCATAATAGTATCATTGACGAAGAAGGTACATAAGCTTGCAAAATATCTGTGGATTTTAAAGATTCTAAACCTGCTGATGAGTTGAAAATTGCAATGAATAATATGGTAATAGACTCTTCATAACTTCTCTAACTAAAACTATTAATCATATATGTAGCCAGAGGTAGACTTTGGGCTGAAATTAATTGGAGGAGATTTAATGGCAATCCCTGGTTTACACCATTTTGTTCAGGTACACTTCCTCTTTTACCTAGTGTGTTTCTCAAGTACTAAGCTCCATAGGCTAAGCTTGCATTGGATTTAAGTCAAAAGGTCCTTCACTCGTTCTTTTTTGTGGCAAAGGGGCTGATATCAAGTTTAATCATTCCTGAGAGCTTTCAACAATTTGATCTGCGATTCCCAGGATAGAATCACAAGATTATTTCTTTAACCTATTATCAGTAGTATGCATCACAATGAATTTACAGAACAAATCTTTCAACTTGTCACTGACACAAAAGCAGTTTACAAGTTCAGTTAATTTTGTTACTCCGACAACCTCAACCAATACAATTTCTGATGAGATTACATATGCTTGAAGATGTTTGTTTACTAAGAGATGTAAAATGCACTTTGATTGTGTAATTCAATAATAAAACAGGAATACTTAATACCGGACATCACAGAAATGGCTTGGGTGCTTTCCTGGCTGCAGATTAATAGTTGTAGAGAATGTACCTAGAAGTCTTATGCATTGGTTTGGATATAACTGAAACAGTAGATAAAGTTACTGAATTAGGAAAGCTTATAAACAGGAGTAACATAACATGATCTGCTTAAGACATATTGCTCTCGACTCAATGATACCGGTGTCTAAGTTTGATCATTGTTGTTTACCTACAGTTGAAAGTACATAGATCTGGATAAAGTTTGCAGCTTTTCCTTGCATTCTATGTGTTTCTAGATTCAAACTGACTGTATTACAGACAGGGGTGTTCTATACATTACCCTTTTCAGCTAATTTTGATTGATAATTCGTTGGGTGGCAGGAAACTATAAGCAAGCAAGTCTCCAGGCTTTACCTCTGGCCCCAGACACTTGACATACCAATTCTTGACAGTTCAATGTAAGTTGTTAACGATCAATCATTTACTTGAAATATTGACAATGGACTAATTCCTGACAGCCATTTGCACTTTTGGTTTCGTGATACTTGTGCATTGTTGTTATAGTTTCAGCAAATGTAAGAAATGTAGCCTAATGCAATTTCTTAGACTTTGGTTTTCTCAAAATGTAATCATCTTCCTTAATTCTTTCCTCTAAATTTCGTTTTTCCTTTGTCAAAGACTGGCAACTATTCATGTATTTTACCATTCCTTGTGTACTGCAAAATTTTCAAATTTCTACTGTTAAAATATGCAACATATCTACAAGGGCATCCAAAGGGATTTATGAAGGTTCTAGTCTACTCTAGTTATTGCAAAAGTTTAGATAGAATGTTAGATTCTATCAAGTGGTATTAAAATTTTATATCGTCTCTACCAATTCTAAAGCTCTAGGCTTCCTCTATGAACTCACCCTATCCAGCTCTAGGCTTCTCTCTTAGTTAGTCCTCATTGAGTCACTAGCACTATTCTAGACACACTCTTTAGGCTGTTGAACCTATTCTCTAGTCTTTTCACTTCATATCCACTTTTCAACTTGATGAACCTACTCCTTGTTCAGGTCTACTCTTCCGCATGTTGAGCTGCATAGGTTATGCCTTAAGGTAATTGGTTAGATGAAAGTCTTAGAAATAGCCTTTTGGAAACCTATGTTTGCTCGGACTCTTCAAAAATTTCATCGGCTATGTGTCGGATCCGTCAAAACTAGTGCATTTTTGGAGGATCCAATACGGATGCAGCAACATTTTTGGAGAGTCCATGCAACTTCGTCGGAAACAACCACTCTACCTGTATACACGCCACCCTCCCCAAACCCAATATGGGATTTCACTTAGAAACATGATGTCTCCATATCAGATATCTAAACACCAAAGTTCTTTAACCTTAAGATATTGGGTTGGATGCTCAAATTCTTTCATATTTGCTAACTGATGTTTTTGTAATTTTAATAGAGGAGCTGTGAAGAAGCCTGTTGGAATACTACATGTGAAGGTTCTGAGAGCACAGAAACTTTTGAACCTGGACTTTTTGAGTAAATCAGATCCTTATGTTAAACTTAGCTTAGGTGGGGACAGGCTTCCAGCAAAGATGACTACTGTAAAGATGAACACTCTAAATCCTGTGTGGGATGAGGATTTCAAATTGACCGTAAAGGATCCCGAGGCTCAAGTTCTGCAGCTGCATCTATATGACTGGGAAAAGGTCAGAATCTTGATTTGATATATCCATGGTATTGTAGCACCACATTGATGTTTAAAACTGTTTACTTTAGTATCAAAGACAATCATAGTACTCCAAAGCTATACATAGATATTCTTCTTTATCAAAGACCATCATAGTACTCCAAAGCTATACGTAGATATTCTTCTTTGTAGCTTTTTGATGGCTACAATTCTGGTTTTGATTTTCTGTTGAAAAGGAATTGTATTATGTACGCCATCCATCTCGAATTTCAAAGACCTTTTACTTTCTTGGAATTTAAGAATAAACTGGTTGAATATCAACTTGGTGGAGAAGCGATAAGATTTTGGAAACTAGAGAAGTTATCTAAAAAGATATAATATCAAATTTCTGTACTATGACGAAGGCTATGTTTATTGCAACTTGGGTGTTCAAAATTACTCGGTTAGCACAAGTGTTATTTCTAGAATAAGATATTGCAACAATCTCCTTAAAGACATGAATCACTAGGAACACTTTACCTGTTGGTCTTGATTAATTTTTATCAAGAATAATAACTCATGTATCCTGAGTTTCACTTTGTTTCACAGATTGGGACACATGACAAGTTGGGAATGCAAGTAGTGCCACTGAAATTGCTCCAACCATATGAGAAGAAAGAACTAACTCTTGATTTGGTCAACAGCACAAACCCGGACGACCCTCAGAACAAGAAGCCGCGAGGCCAAATTATGTTGGAAATGTCCTTCATCCCTTTCCAAGAAGATAGTAAAAAGTTTAGCGGACATATTAGTTTTCATGAAAGAAAGGAGAGCCTTTCAAGCCTTTCAGATGACATTTTCTTGCGTGGAGCAGGTTTGCTTTTGGTTACCGTTATTGCTGCTGAAGATGTAGAAGGGAAGAACCATACCAATCCTTATGCAGTGGTAGTTCTTCGAGGAGAAAAAAGGAAAACAAAGGTGATTCTTTCACTCTCATAAACAGTTAACCATAGAGGCGGGTTCATAATTGAACATGATAGTTCAGCCTTTAAGATTCTCATAACTGAACCTGTTGCACTTTTGAAATCACCGGTTCAAAATTTAATATATGTGTGTTTACATTCCATGTACAAAATACTAGATTCAGTTGAACCCAAGCTCCATTAGCCTTTGGTTAACCATCTTATTGCTTTTGTTGCCTTAACGTTTGTTTACGAACTACTTGTAGGCAATAACCAAAACCTGGAATCCGAAATGGGAAGAAGAATTCCAGTTTATGTTGGAAGAAGCTCCAGTGAAGGACCTAATCCATATTGAAGTCAAGAGCAAGAAGAGAAGATTTGGTTTTCGGTCCAAGGTAAACAAACCATCGTCCACGAATCTCCTCAACTTCCATTACTGCAATTGTTGAATACAAAAACTGACATTTGTAATTTCCTTTTTTCATCTATAGGAGTTACTTGGCTATGTTAATATCCAACTGAAGGATGTGATCTACAATGGACGTATCAACGACAAGTACCATCTCATCAATTCTAAAGATGGAATTTTACATGTTGACCTCAAATGGAAGGTGATCTAACAACCACAGCATCCTCTGTATTCTGAATTATCCATATGGATATTATAATCACATTGAGCTAAAATGAAGAAGCAAGGACTCATATAGCCAACCCGAACTTGTTTGAGACTGAGACGTATGTTTGCGACTGGTTGTGTTTCTTGCCTTTTATTATGATATACATAGGCTTATGCTTCAAACTCCTAGCACAATGCTCATATTTTGTTTAAAAGCCATGAAAAGAAATGCATACAAAGATACATGCACACACAAGCATGTTTATTACTAGTACCTTTTGTCTTCTGTTATCAGGTATACTTCTTTGTATATATCATATCAATTCAATAAGTGAATAAACTACATCTCAAGTTCACTTAGTTGAGGTTGATTATATGAATCTGTTATATCTAATATGGTTATTTAGATTTATTTGATTCGATACTAAACGCATGTTTGACCAAGCTTCTATAAACTACTTATTTTGGAAAACACTATCCTTATAATATTATCCTCACAAGGCATACAAGTTCCTAACCAAAATTAAAATCTTCAGAAATATTGGCCCTAATGTAAGTTCAATAATATAGATGAAGATATAGCGCGAATTGGTCATTTTCCAGTCCCGTCTTTAAAAGAATAATCATTGTCATGAAATTTCAAATTTAACATATGAAACAAGAGTTGATCAAAAGTACTTAACTATTTGTGAATTTCAGCCTAATAATGACCAAGTCTTAATCCAACTAGATAGAAGAATAAGGAGGACGAGGATTAGGGTAGAGCAAAATCTTCTTGGCTGTTGTTCAAAATGGAGGTTGAGGATTAGGGTAGACAAGATCTTCTTGACTGTTATTCAAAAAATTTAATAATGTATATATGTTGGACATTTTGAGGCAATTATAGATCCCGGAGACAAGTATAGATCCTAACCAAAAATCGATTTCAATGTTTTTTTTCAAAAATGAGTTTAGCTAATTTATCACGAAAGATAAAAATTAAGATAAAGGAATTGTGTGTTGATTGGCCTGTAAATATAAGTTGTCTTCTTCCATATGTAAAAAAAAAAAAGAATAAATAAATCAATTAAATTTCGAGATGCTTTAGTTAGTAGGTAATCTATCCTTTTTTTTCTTTCCGGTGGTAGAATAGTGTTCTAGTTTGGAGCACCTATCTATTTGCTTAACATTATTATTGTTAAAATGCTAGTGTTATCTTATTCTTTGATTTTATTACTATTCTAGTTTCTTTTACTTTGGTTAAGGTAAGGATAAGATCCGTGTACACGCCCCACCCTCTCCAAAATCACTTGTGGGACTATATTGGATATGTTGTTATTGTTATTATAATGACCAAGTCTTAATCCAAAGTAAGTTGAACATTGTCTATATATGGATTGTCTAATTCCTCTGTGTCTGTGTATTCTTAACTAAATCCATAATTCATTCAATTGTGTCTCTATCTCTATGCAAATGCCAACTAGAGTTAAAAACTTGTGGACAATTTGAATTATGAATTTGAATGAAAGCTGTGTGTCTATGTGGAGTATGGAACCAACCATAGGTCCTTTATTTGAATCAAGAAAGAAAGATGTGGTCCAAAATATTGTGTTTTTGGCTTCTTTAAGGCCAATTGGGTCTAGCAGATTGCAGCTGTGTCCTTGCAAGTGGCAACTGCCTTTGCTATTATCCCATATGCCTATCATAAGTGTGAAACAGTTTTCTTACAATCTTTTTTTTTTTTTTAAATTAAAGAAAAGTAGGGTGCGGAGTAACGCTATTATAAAAGAGTAAGGTAAAAAATAAAATAGGATTATTAGATAATAAGTAAGGATAAAATGAGAGGAGAAAAAAAAAGATAATAATGCAATTACATCAAATTGATCGTTATATAAAATGAGATTTTTTGTTATTACATAACGATGAATAGTGACACGATATAATAAAATTTAAATAACAATCAAAACATGCAGGTACGCCTTATTTTTAAACTAACAACAAAATATATTAGATAACAACCATCAAACAAGCTGCAAGAGATGGAGATTGAACTTCATTGATTATTGTGTTGTTTGCATTTGATTAATATCCGATTGAATTTTGTACATCTTATAATGTGAAATAATTTTTATACTATCAAGTCACATATATTATGTGTTGGCAAACAGATCGAGAAAAGAAAATTATGTTAGACAAAAATGAATAAGATATCCGACATACCCATATTTGATACAAATAATATGAATATACATATTATTCATCATGATAGTTGAATACTGTTAGAATTATAGTTGATGTACGTTGTGCATTATGTTGCATTCCTTCTATCTGGACATAAATATATTAAAGAATTATTTTCTATTTTTGACTTGATTAATAATTTGGTCATAGATTATTTATTAGCAAAATTAATATTGCTAATTTCAATCGGGTTAACATAACTATTGAGATATTTGATGTGTTGTAAGATGATAATGAGATTTATTATTTTATCTCATTTAATTTCTGACAATATTAAAAATTATAAATTAATGGTTAAGATATGAAAATTCGATTCACTTGGACGGTGGTATGTGTTGGGTGTCAATCACGTCTAGGGAGTAATTTGGAATATGATACGGTTAATTTTGTCTTGAATTATTTATTGAGTAGTAATAAATTCTCCTTCATCCCCCGTTTTAGAATCTTAATTTGGGATCTCTCTCGCATGTGCATTCAGACAGACATTTCTCATTTGCTTCATCTTGATTCTTCAAATTTGTGGTGGGTAGAGATTAAAGCAAGTAAGGGAACCGGGTCCGTTTACGAAAAAAAGTCGATCCAGTGGTTCCGGTTTCGGTCCATTGCTAGCCGTAGTAGAGATGCATTTAATTTGCCTTTAATGAGATCTGACTTGTATCGATGACAATCTTTGCTAATATACTGCGGCTATGTGTTTTCTTTCACCTTCACTTGACGGCCCTTATTTTCAAATTGAGAATTAAGATTTTGTTGACATTTGGCAATCTCCTTTCTGTAATTGGTGTTTCCTGAAATAAATGAAAACTAATTGTACTCGTCTAATGTCAGAAATGTCCTAGAACACTAAGCTTAAGGTAAAATTTGATTTCAAATCAAATCGGAAGTCCGTAAAGTTCTGATTGAAAAAAAAAAACCGATCC
The DNA here is from genome assembly GCA_035772735.1 of Datura wrightii. Taxonomy (NCBI): domain Eukaryota; kingdom Viridiplantae; phylum Streptophyta; class Magnoliopsida; order Solanales; family Solanaceae; genus Datura; species Datura wrightii. The sequence continues at coordinate 197,555,933 of JASDFA010000018.1, read as the reverse complement.
TAGGAGGTTGAATTTACATATTTTTTTGAAAAATACTGACCCTCTTGAGGTCAAAAACATCGATATCAATCTCTATTTTTAATTATACAATAATAAAATGCATCATTTAGGGTTTAAAACCTCATCTTTACTGTGGTAGGATTCATTACTTTCACTAGACCATTGGTGCTTTTTTATAAGACTACGAATTACGATAATTACTTGGGGTAAAGGAGTGCACAAATGCAACACGAACATAACACAAAATTGTAAATAGTAATGAGATCATTATTTATTAGTACATTAATTGTTACAATTTGTAATCTCTCAAATTAATGCCATAATCCAATTGGTGCAAGAATTTTTGGTCAAATAAATGCCAAGTACAAAAATAAAAAATAAAATAAAAATCTAAGTCTAAGTTTGATTTTTATTCTAAACTCTCCGAAGCTCTGATCTGGAATCACTTCTTTGCATCTATAAATGCTCTCACCTAATGTTGTGATTCCATGGCCATGAAGGAAATTTTCATTTTGAGCACCCGAGAATGCTATTCATCCGCTTTCAGGTAGAGTCTTGTTCATTGAACCTCAATTTTTTGTTGAGTAGTACTAGATCCTCCTTCATCTTGATTTAAGATCTCCTTTACATGTGTATTTAGATAGATATTTCTCATTTATTTTATCTTGATTTTTTGAGTTTGTGGTGTGTAGAGATGCATTTCACTTGCCTTAACGAGATCTGACTTGTATTGATAGTAGTCTAATCTGCTACGACTATGTGTTTTCTTTCATATTTACTTGATTGTCCTTATTCTGGAATTGAGAATTAGAGTATTGTCGACATTTTGTGATCTCCTTTCTGTAATAGGTAGTTTCTCAAATAAATAAAAAGTAAACTGTACCTGTCTAATGAAAAAAAACAATCTTAGGGAAAAGTCTGTTTCAAATTTAATCGGAGGTCGGTGAAGTTTCGATTGAAAAAGATCGATCTTAGGAGGTTTAATTTTATTTTTGGGGAAATACCGACCCTCTTGAGGTTGAAAATATCGATATCAATCTTAATTTTTTAATTACACAATAATAAAATGCACCATTTGGGGGTTAAAACATCATATTTAATGTGGTATGATACATTACTTCCACTAGACCATTGGTGCTTATTTTTAAGACTACGAATTTACCTTTAATTGCGTTGGGATTAGTAGAGGGCACGAATATAGGACGAACATAGCACAAACCTATTAATAGTGATAAAATTATTATCTATTAGTATATTAGTAGTTACAGTTTATAATCTCTTGAATTTATGTTCATAATCCAATTAGTGAAAGGATTTTCGGTCAAACAAATGCCAAGTACAAAATCAAAAAGCAAAACAAAATTCTAATTCAAAACTTAGTTTTCATTCAAAGCTCTCTGAATCTCTGATCTGAAATCACTTTTTCGCATCTACAAATGCCCTCACCCAATGTTGTGATTCTATGGCCATGAGGAGAATTTTCATCCTGAGAACCCAAAAATTTTGTTCATCCGCTTTTAGATAGAGTCTTGTTCATTGAACCTCCAAATCTGTTGATTTTGTTGTTTGTTGAGTAGTCTACATCCTCCTTCATCCCCGATTTAAAAATCTTGATTTAGAATCTCCCTCACATGTGCATCTAGACAGACATTTCTCATTTGCGTCATCTTAATTTTTTGTTATGGTGTGTAGAGATGCATTTCACTTGCCTTTGATGAGCTTTGACTTGTATCGATAACAATCCTTGCTAATTTGCAACGGCTATGCGTCTTCTTTCACCTTCGCTTGATTGCCCTTATTCTTGAATTGAGAATTAGAGTTTTGTCGACATTTAGTAATCTCCTTCCTATAGTTGGTAGGTTTTTAAATAAATGAAAGCTAATTGTACTTGTCTAATGCCAAAAATTGACTTAGAAATCGAACTCAGAGCAAAAGTCGATTTCAAATCAAATCAGAAGCCGGTAAAGTTCTTATTGCAAAAAGAATTAATCTCAGAAGGTTGAATTTTTATTTTTTTTAAAATACCGAGCCTCTTGAGGTCAGAAATATCGATACCAACCACAATTTTTTTAATTGCACATATGCACTATTTGGGGGTCAAAACCTCATCTTTACTGATATGAAATAAGATATTCAAATAAATAATTTTAAAGTGAATGATTATGTGGTAGGATACATTTTTACCACTAGACCATTGGTGCTTATTTTTGAAACTATGAATTACCTTTTAATTATGTTGGAATGTAGTGGAGTGCACAAATGCAGAGTTATGTAGGTATTAGTAATACATAAATTAGTTATGAACGAATTTATATATTATGTTATGTAGGTATTAGTTATGCAAGTAGGGATTAGTTATGTAGGTTTTAGTTATGTAGGTATTACAATACAAGAATTATTGATTATTAAATATTTAATTTATTGTAAATTAATATATATTATTTGCAAATAAATAAGTAAACAAAGAGTATAAAATTATTGTATAATTGATCTTTTTTAAAAGAAGAAAATGGAGTTGTAAATGTACACAGAATAAAAAAAGTGAATCAATAATATATATATATATATATTGCGTAAATATACACGGAATAAAGTACAATTTTAAAAAAGTGTATTGAATTAAAAAAGATTTTAAAAGGGGGTAAATGTGTAATTTTATAAGTTTAATTCATGTATAACTAATACCCACATAACTTATTCCACCTTCTACCCCACATAAAATTATACATAGATTTCCTCATAAGTTATGTGAGTATTAGTTATGTAGAATTACTAAAACACAACCAAACATTGTATATCATTAATACTTGAATAACTTTTATATAATTTTTGAAACCTATCAACCAAACATTGTATAAAATTAATACATGAATAACTTTTATTCTATTTAAAAATCAAACATGGTATAAAATTAATACATGAATAACCAAGTTATTCATGTATTATTTTGACCCTTATCCAGTAACCAAACGACCCCTTAGTACATTAGTAGTTAAGTTCATAATCTCTCAAATTAATGCCCATAATCCAATTAGTGCAAGGATTTTGGCAAATAAATGCCAAGTACAAAAGCAAAAAATAAAATAAAAATCTAAATCTACGTTTGGTTTTCATTCTCATCTTCATGAAGTCCTGATCTAAAATCACTTCTTCGCATCTACCGAGGCTCTCACCTGATGTTGTGGTTCCATGACCATAAAGAGAATTGTCATTGTGTAATTCTATAATTTTTTTGTATTTGGCTAAATGGACAATTGACTGAAAAATAACTGTAATGTGCTTATCTTGTGTGATAATATTATAAAATGAGTTGCTTCTAGCCAGACAATGGTATAACAACACTGGAAAAAAAAAGCGCACCAGGTAACATGATAGGTCTCCCCTTGGGGCAAGTGCACAAATAACTGATTTTGCAATCATCAGTTAAGTCATAATCACAATGGATAAAATATTTCAAGTTTGACCGTCTTGAAACCAACTTCAAACATACGAGTGCATGAAATTAGGGTTGCAAAGCCAAACTTCCAATAAAATTTGCATATACAAGCAAACATTAGAAATTTTATCTAAAATTTGGCTTGACCAAAATGTCTACCCATACTTGAGACACTTTTGCTTGAAGTTTGGCATGATAAACACAAACTAAAGATGTCTGAAGTTTGGTATGATCATCACAAATTTCATACTTCAGACATTCAAGTTTGGCTTGACAATTCCAAACTTTTGACATTTTTATCTAAATTCTTGATAATTTCAAACTTCAATCATTTCACTAATGGTACCATTTCGTTTCATTCATAATATTCATTTTATTTCATTTCACTCTCAACACCTCATTCGTGATTAAATTTTTATTTATTCATTTCATTTCATGATACTTCATTTTTGTAATAAGAGACAACGTAGTTGGTTGCATATTATGTACACAACGTTTTACAATGTATAGCAGCATTTGCCTGAAGTTTGGGAATACGAACTACCAGTTAAAATTTTAAAAACGATAATATAATTTAAATGATAAAGTAAAAACTAGGCCTACTTGGTGCAATTGCCACTTTTACCTCTCATAACAAAAAAGTGAAAAATTAGAAAAACAAGAAGATATTTACCCCCACCCCACCCTACCCCAACCCCTCTACCCCCACCCCAAACCTAGATTACAGCAGGCCTTAATCAAACATAGCCCATGGGCCTTATCCTCTAAAAACCCAAACATAAAAATATCTCTTACTCATTATGGACCCAAAATATCTCTTAATAAATATCCACATTTTCTCATTACATATCCCCATATCTACAACTCAACCATCTTCACAGTTCTTTGCTTACGAAAAACCTTATCTTCAAAATTTTCCTCAGCCCCTTTCTCTAATGGCTTCTTCATCTTCTTCCCTCCATTTCCTTTCACTTACACCACAAACACTCCCAAAACCCACTTCCCAAACTACTTCAATTTCCTTCTTTTCACTTCCACCTTCCTCTCTAAACCTTTCTTTATCCTCTTCAACCCCACGAAACTTTGAGTCTTGTATTTCGTCTCGGTTTGTTCGTAACGTGACCCTTTCTGATTTTGACCAAATTGAGGAGGTTGAGGCGGGCGATGATGATGAGGGGGGTCTGAGTGATGAGGGTGCTTCATATGGAGGAGGAGAAGAACGTAATGCCAGTCCTGACCTTAAAATCTTTGTTGGTAACTTGCCTTTCAGTATTGATAGTGCTGCTCTTGCTGAGATTTTTGAGCGTGCTGGAAATGTTGAGATGGTTGAGGTAATAAAAGATTCAAATCTCTTTTGTGGATTTTAGTCGTTTAGGTAATTTGAGGTTTTGTTTGGCTATTTTTATGTGACTATCCTTGTGAACTTTGAATCTTTGAGGTCTGTGCAAACCTAAAAGTAGTAAAATTGAAGTGCTCATTTCACATTTACACTTTCCTGCTTGTAATTTGTGACATTATTATGGGATAAAATATTTAGTTCTTTTTGTGGGTTGATTTGTTTATATAGTTTGAGGGTTAATCTGGCTATGTTTAAGTAACAACCCATATGAATTTTGAATCTTTGAGGTCTGTGGAAACCTAATAGTGGTAAAATTAAAGTGGCTATCTCTGATTAGATGAGAAGTTGACACAATTTAACATGTATTTTTTTTTTTGACAATAAATGATTTAGTCTTTTTAAGTGGGCTTCTTTGTTTAGATTATTTGGAGTTTTTTTGGGCTATGTTTAAGTAACTACCCTTGTGAATTTTGAATCTTTAAGGTCTGTGGAAACCTATAAAGTGTCTATCTCTGAGTAGATAAGATGTTCACACAATTCAACATGTTCGGAGAGCAGACCTCCTGCTTGTATTTTTGGCAGTAAATGATTATTCTTTTTAAGTAGGCTTCTTGTTTAGATGATTTGAAGTCTTGTTTGCCTATGTTTTGGTAACTAAGCTTGTGAATTTTGATTCTTTAAGGTCTCTGCACACCTAAAAGTAGTAAAGTGGCCATCGCTGACAGTTTAGTCTGTTAGATAAGATGTTCCCACTATTCAACATGTTATCAGAGCAGATCCGTACCTTAGGATTACACTGGGTTTTTTTGTTGTTGTTGTTGTACTTGATAATCTTATTGGGTGACTAGCAAAAAGGGCCTTACTGGAGCTGCTAACTTTTGCAGGTTATCTATGACAAGCTTACAGGAAGAAGCAGAGGTTTTGGCTTTGTCACAATGTCCTCAAAAGAGGATGTTGAAGCTGCCTGTCAACAATTTAATGGCTATGTAAGGTCTTTTCCTTTGTTGTCTTTCTTGGTTATTATGCTCTAATGTGCACGTCCAAATATTCCCTGAAGTTCTGAATTCTCGTGTCCTTTGATATCTTAAATTATTTTTGGAATTCAACTGTTGTGTTCAGTTTACAATTTTTAAAATGATTTAATGGGAGAGCCGTACTCCCTTTCAATGTTAACATATTGGCAAAGTGCCAGACTGCAAATTTCTATACTAATTTTGATGATGAAATGTTTCTCAAAAAAAGAAATTGCTGATGAAATGATTTTCAGCTCTCATTCTCAACCGTCATTTGTGGAACCTCAAACTTCTTGTTGTTAGTGATACTTTCTTTATGCAAAAGTCCTTTTCTGAAGTTCCTGACCATCTTTTGCAAGAATTTGGTTTAAACACTAAGCAGATGTTTTGATTCTTTTGGCAGGAAATTGACGGGAGGGCACTGAGGGTGAATTCTGGGCCACCACCAGCCAAAAGGGAGAACTCTTTCAGGGACAATTCTTCTTTCCGGGGAGGCAGGGGTGGAGGGAGTATGGACAGCTCCAATAGAGTCTATGTAGGAAACCTTGCATGGGGTGTTGACCAACTAGCACTTGAGACCTTGTTCAGTGAGCAAGGAAAGGTCGTGGATGCCAAAGTAGTCTATGATAGAGATAGTGGCAGATCAAGGGGCTTTGGATTTGTAACATACAGTTCCGCTGAGGAGGTCAACAATGCAATTGAAAGCTTGGACGGTGTTGTAAGTCTTTCGTACACGGCTAAATTATGTATCTTACTTTATGTTCTGTATGTGCATGTGTCTTCACACGTTGATCACATTCTCATTAAGGCTGGTTTTGTATATGGCTTAACATTCACAAGTACTTGTATATCGTAATTTCCCCCCAAAAGTAGATGATATCTCTCATTCTACTTAATAATATGTAGAATGATTAGGTATTTGCATAGTTTAGAATTTTGGATCAGTTTTATCTGCCATATATGTCTTCCAAATGGTAATGTAGATGCATTATTGTATTGCTATCAAGCTTGGGTTTCAATCTTCCTGGATATTATTTTCTTTGACTTGCCTTCAATTAGTAGATATGTGATTTACCATCGAACTGATCTGATATAACGCATATCATTGTATTATTGAATCAGTGTCACATTCTTTTCTATAAACTTCTAGTAGATCTTTTTCTAGTAAAATGAGCTTTCTGTCGTACTGTATTACTAATTCTTCATCGATTGTAGTTTTGATTGCTTTTTCCATGTTAAACTTTGTGGTGTAGGACCTAAATGGCAGGGCCATCCGTGTAAGCCCTGCTGAAGCTCGACCACCCAGACGTCAATTCTGAAGATTGTAACCAACATCTTTTTGACCGAGATAAGGCTTTTGAGGTAAACAACTTATGTGCCCTCCTTTTTTTTGGTGGGCTATCTCTCCATGAGAATTCACAATCTTGAAATGCATCAATATATATGTTCAAATTGTCATGTGATTTTGAAACCAAAGTGAATTTTTTACTTGGTGGTCTTCGTTATCTTTTAGTTTCAAAAGTCGAACCAAAATGTATAGTTCTGCTTATAAGAATGTGTAATTTACATGACAGGGTCCAGGAGATGACCGATAGTTGCAGAAATGACGAGTTAGAAACTATGCAACATCTATCATATATAAAGTTGCGCGAACAATTTACTCTCTGCTTCTGGACTAACTAGAGCTCTCAAGTAAATTCGCTTTCGTAATGTATGTTCTGAAATTGCCTCAGGGAAAAAAATTTCTGATCTTGTAATATGCTGCTGCTATCCATCAATTGTTGACAGACGAGACAAGTGAAAAAGTTTGATACTCTTTTGAAATGAATCTTAGCGCGAAGCGTTTCTTGTTCTGAAAATGAATTAGCAGGAATTGTGTTAATCGTGCATATGCCTCTACCAACTGTCTTCTTTTAGGCCGTGCTGCTCGGATCATTAAAAAATGCACTACTTTTGAAGTATCCGACACATCCAGTGACAGTTTTGAACAGTACAAGCAACATTGCTCTTAGGTCTCTGGTAGGCTGAGGGCTTTATTATAAGTTACTGTTATTTCACTATCCTAGTAATTTTTTATGTAATCTATATCTTGCTCAAAATGGCAACTAGGGCTTCTCAAATAAACTTGTGATTGGGGAACTCGGTTCGCGTGTTAAATTAACAAACTATAATAAGATAACTAATAAAATAATTGAGATGCACACAAATTGACTCGAATATCATCATTCTCGAATATCATCATTCTTAAAAATCCGTCCTCCTAAGGTCCTCACTAATGAAGAAATGCAAAGCACAAGAAATTATTTACATCTAATTGATTTGGCAGTAACTAATAGAAAAGAACAGAACATTCAACATCAAGGGTATTCTTGCTAAAAATTTTTTTTTAATGAAATTTAAAGAAAAAAACTTTAAAAGCAGAACATTCAAAATCAACACTACTTACTAATATATTTTCATAAATTTCTCTACAAAAACTTGTTTATGTTACATTATCAAAACAGAAAAGAAATAAAAAAGACAAATTAATCCATATGTGCTGAAAGCCTCCATTAATAATTCTTCAAATAATCTGCCGTGATAATCTAACTTTTTTTCTTCCACAAATTCAGCTTCTTGAATGTTGAGCGGTAACTGCGCAAGCTTTTGAATCGACTGCTAATACTTCAGTTTGGGTGTCTTCTAAAAACTCCACTTGTAAACCTCCACAAGACACGTGAAGTTTTCAGCCATTTGTGTGAGAAGGTGATTTATGATCACTTATTTGAATTTTTCCACTTACATTTACAGAAAATCTCGTGATCTAACTAAAAGTAAAGTCACCAGCAATGGATGTACTTAATTAATTTATTTATTTAACGCATAAAACGTTTTTCCTAATTATATTATACTTAGGCTTATTGTTTTTGGAAACTTTTTCCAAAACCCAAAAGTGCTTTTCTTTCTGGAAAATCTTTTACACTGGTTAGTACTTTTCTTTTTCTTTCTTTTAGTCTTTAAGTTTTTGGTAAATGTTGCTTTTAGTTCTTATGATATATGACTCTCATATATTTAATCTTTCATTAATTAAAATATTTGTTTGGTTCCTAACGTAAAAAATATGTTATATTTAATTATTTCAAGACCTATATTACCACTAAATATGAAGTTATAGTGCAAATATAATATGTGAACGAGTAATAAAGTGGTAGAAAAATTAATAAATATAGTGATTTGTGAATGTTAACAAGCAAATAGATTTCAAAATTGCATAAATTAATTAATTGAAGGTTTAAATATCATAGGAATTAGGATCAGAATTTATATAACTAAAGGACCAAAAATACTGTTAATCCATTTCTGTTTATTCCAGTTTGTTAGGAAATGAATTCGTTAAATGGAAATGACTTCCCAAATAAACTTGTCATCCTTTGTAGATTTTTTTAACTGATAAATTTTAATGGAGTACATGTAAAATTATTAGAGGTGTGAAACTGATAAATTTTAATAGCGTACATGTAAAAATTTTTGAGGTCTGCAGGTTGATTCTGACCCATTATTTATGAAAATAGTTTAATTTTGGGACAATAGCGCTTTTCGTGCCTTTACATTATATGGACAAACACATTTTAACCTTCAATCAATTAAAATTTGTGTTTTTATCACTTTATATGAGAAATATGTAATAAACATTTGTTGAACTGTATTGTCCTCAGATATGAATTAGTAACATCACAAACTTAACACGAAATCTCAGTTACGTTATTAAATGATCTAGTCAATAGTTCGTGAAGTTAGTGAAAATTCATATGAATGAAGTATCAAAAATGCATATTTTAAATAGTTGAAGGTTAAATATGTTTAGTGATATATTATAAAGATTAAAATTAAAATTTACTCATATTTAAGGGACTAAAAGCACAAATTGGCCATATTAATTGTCCGTACTTCTCAACATTCAAGAAGTGAGGAGCACAATAAATCATTTACCACAAATATGCTGTTTGAACTCATCAATAATTAAGCAATTAATAAAATTTAGTAAGAATTGAACAATTTAAGTTTTAATCCGCTATTTAGCTTATTTTAACCTAAATTTTTTTATCTTAAACAATTTTGGACGAGTCAATAAGTTCTTTATTTATTAGTTCAATCTATTTTAATCCGTTCAAATTCAATCCAAACCGTTCTTTTGACACATTAATAATACGTGAAATTGAAGTGGTAAATTATGAATATCAATTTGGTAGGCTGCATGACTATTAATAACTGCAGTATTCAATTTAGTAAAATACATTGTTGAAATATTTTAAAATTTTAGATTATCGAATGCAATATGCCATTAGGGCCGCTGAAATAATCTTTGCGAACTTGCTTCGCGCTTTAAGTAATAATAATAAAATTTAATCTTAAAGGTTAAAAAGTCAAAATACGCATAAATTGACTCAAATATTTTTATAATAAAAAAAAATCCTTATTCACGTCTAATTGAACAAAAGAATAACGAAGTAATACCCTTATTAGAATATTTTTCGAAAAATTTTAAAAATAGGTAATTTATATAAAAGAACAACAATGTACTCTTATTAGAATATTTTTTGATGAATTTTTTTTTAAGAAAACTTTAAAAATAGAACATTCAACATCAAAAGTACTTACTAATATATTTTCATAAATTTCTCTACAAAAACTGATTTATGTTACACTATCAAAACAGAAAAGAAATACAAAAAGACAAATTAATCCATATGTGCTGGAAACCTCCATTAATAATTCTTCAAATAATCTGCCGTTAATCAGCTTTTTTTTCTTCCACAAATTCAGCATCTTGAATCTTGAGAGATAACTGCACAAGCTTTTGAATCAACAGCTAATACTCCAATCTGGGTATCGTCTAAAAATTCAACTCGTAAACCTTCACAAGATACGTGGAGTTCTTGGCAATTTGTGTGAGAAGGTGATTTATGATCACTTATTTGAATTTTTCCGCTCAGGCTTACAGAAAATCTTGTGGTCTGACCAGAAGCGAAATCACCAGCAATAGATGTACCAATCCAATATGCATATGACTCAGGCAAAGCCGCAAACATTGAATCGATTGTGGTTTGAGCTTTTGCATCTTGATGGAATTTATCAGATGCATTAGCACTCCAAAGAATGGTGTTGTTATAGGATATGCTGGCCTTGAGATTATCGTAATAGAAATCATAATTACTGTTAGGGTTTTGAATCGAGAAAGTGAGGTTCCAACTGTCATGATTGTGTAAAATCAAAGGATGAATATAACGAGTTAATACCGAAAACGAATCGGGTGACACCGCTTGAATCTGAAACTTGGGATCAAGAAGCACTGCATTATCCTCACGATCAACATAGAACACGCGAAAAGCTAGAGTGACACCGAGTGCTATAGCTAACACAAGTAATAAGATCTGAAATACCACATTGTATTTAGAATCTTTTGTGGAATCTATAGTAATGGTATTCTTAGTATCTGACTTCTCCATTAGGTTTTTGCCTTTGGTGGAATGTATTAAGTATTGAGAAGACTTGCTATTGAGGAATGTATTTTTTTAGTTTAACGTATGAGAGTATATATAGAATAGCAAAAATTCATAATTCTAATGGAAAAAGGAATAGGGAAACTTGTAATACATAATTTAACCTTAGTGTTTGCTTTCCGTGAAAGAAACCGTTTTTCCTAATTGTATAATACTTAGGTTTAATGTTTTTGGAAACTTCTTCCAAAACCCAAATCATATTAATTCTTCACTCTTTTTTGGAAAAAAAAAAATCGTTGGTTAGTTTTTTTTTTTTTTTTGATAAATATTGAATCATATTTAGGTATTATCACAAGTGAACCTTTTGTTAATAAGAGTAAAGGGTAAATATATACCTCAACTTTGCACTAAAGAGAAGATATAATTGTAGGTAAAAAGGTTGTACAAATATATCTTCGCCGATTAATTTAATATATATCCTTGTAATTTAACAAATGGTGTATGTTTATCCTATTTTATTTAAAAAATAATTCTAATACAATTATTAATAAATGCATCATTTGTTAGATGGTGCGAATATATACATCATTTTTTTTAACGAGAGATACATGTACTCTAAATTGCAAAATTGAGGGATATCTTTGCCTTTTTACCTGTTAACAATTAAAAAAGAACATTAAAAAAAGAATAAGTGCAAGTAACAAGATTCATGTTACTTATAATGATTATTAAAAATAAGCCTAAAATACTTGTAATTTTTAAAAATTAAGATAAAATTAATTATTTATTTTCATCTTAAATTTTACGCTAATAAATGTAGAGAAAGAGAGATTAATGTACTAAAAAGAATAGTATTTAATTTAGATCAAAGAATAAATTGGGTAACCTAATCAAACTTTTCATTTAATTAATATTTTTAAGGAGCATGCAAAAAAATATAATAAATAAAATAAATTGAAATGAATATTAAAATATTAAAAGTGTGGGTAAGCTGATTTAAATATCATGCTTAAAAGAAAATATTCAATCTTATCCGTAACACTCAACATTTTAAAGCTACCGCCGAACATAAGAAATTACTTTTGTCATATTTTTTTATTTGTCCAATATATATACTAAAAATAAAAAAAAATTATTTTATTTCTCCACTTTTACAAATCAAAAGACATTAATTTGTTTTTAATATTTTTTTTTGTTATTATTAAGTAATCATTTCTCAAGCTTGTTGAAATATAAGTAATCAAACTTAGATTTCTCTCTCTCTCTCTCTTTTTTCTTTTTAAAAAACTTTTTGTTCCAGCATTTTTTGTTTATTCTATTTTTTTTAAAGAAATGGCCGCCCAGATAATCTTGCTATTCTTGAAAATGGGGAGAGCCACGAGGGATGAAAATGCGAAGAATCGAATTCTTACTGATAAAGTGAAAGCGATGAAATTTTAATTATTATCCTAAATTGAAGCCTACATATATACCAATTGTGATATTATAACAAAAGTCATTTTTGATATGATAAGTATGTCAGAGATATTTTAGATATTATATTTAATATAAAATATTATATAGTATTATTTATAGGATATATGTAAGAGATATTTTAGATATTATATTTAGCATAGAATATTATGTAGTATTAGTTATAAATACATGTAAAAGATATTTTAATATTAATTTTATGTGAACGCGAAATATTTTATGCAGCAGTCATTAGATATTTTAAGTAGGCTAAAACAAAGATGGTTGATGTCAAACAATGGTAAGAATGAGACTTTGATGGTAACTAGGGGTATACTTCATTTAAGGTATCATATCATAAGATGAAGCATACGTAAAAATTCTCTACCACACTGTTCCTTTCAAGAATTCAGAACAATTTCAATTCTAAACAATGAAATGTGAACTTTTCATCTATTACCTAAACTATATAATTTTTGCTTCTAATCAGATTAATTAATGCATTAATAGAAATAAAGATTTTTTTTGCCGTAAATTAATAAAAACTTATGTTATAAAATATGATTTTCCCACTCATTCCCATCGAATTTGTTCACTGAGAAAATGCATGGTGGGAAAAAGTTTTCCATTGAAATAGTGAGAAATTTCATAATTTTTTCATGTGAAAACAGTATTATTTTTTTTCTTTTTCCACTGATAGTCGATGAAAAAAATTATTTAACATTTTTCAGTGGGAAATTAGTGGAAAAATAATAATTTTCTAGTAGTGTTGGAACTCAATTTTCTTCTTGATTTGGCTTTTTTTTTTTAATTATATAAGTATTATCACATGTAATATCAATGCATAATATATATATATATGTGTGTGTGTGTGTGTGTGTGTGTGTGTTATAAATTCTACGATGATTATCAGATATTTTATTTTTTCAAGTTTTTATTTTTTGCACACTTGTTGATTAGTAGAGCTCTGGAGGATATATATAATTACCTTATTAGAATTAGTAAGGTAATGTAGCCCTGCTTATCTCTACTTCTCCCGATGAGAACTTTATTTATTTTTATTATTAATAAAAATAGCTGCTAAGCACACTGTCTAATGGCAATTTCCCTTGAAAAGGAACTAGAATTTGCTAAATATTTGATATAGAAAATTTAAAAAATAAAAATTGCTCAAGAATATATTTAAGTGATCATTTTAAACTTATTTTAAATATAAGATATTACCTTCATTAATTTTTTACTTGTCATATTTCGCTTTTCGAAAGTCAAACTATATGAATTTTGACCAATATTTTAAGTAAAGTTGTCAATGTAGTTCGACCCAGCCTATTCGGGCTAGCCCACGCGGATTTTGTAATTTGATGAGCCAGGTGGGGTTGGCCCATCACTTTATTGAGTCTTAGAACAGACAACCCAACCATCACTACGTAGGTTGCAATTGTGCCGGACCAATCTCCTTTCAATTTTTTTTAAAAATAATTCTTTAAAATCAAATGCTCTTTTTTTAGAGAATGCTAACATGAATATAATATTACATGGTGTTAAAATTTGCTAATCAAGTTTCAAATTCACAAATAAAATAATACTTATTTTATTTGATTTTAAGTAAAAATTTAGTTATATGATGTCGATCTGAAATCACTGTCATTTAATGCAAATATCTTGGGTTCATTACTTCAGAATTCACCATTCTTTAGTACTAATTTGATACTATACGGAATGTGGAATGGCTGTGTTTTAGGATTCGAAGGTCGAAAAAGATTGTGATATCGGAGATGTTGCACAAAATTCCAAGGGTTTGGATGCAACAATGAACGATTTAGGGCTAAGAATTCAATTGTTACTTTCAAGATTAGAGAAGGTCAACTGCTTGGAATTGTTCTACACTTCAAGGGAATGTTATGTAATTGTTCCTTGACTGGTTAATTAATTTGGGGCTTCCTCGAACGAGGCACTTTCAACGCGTGGCATAAACCACAATAGATTTGATGGTCATGAATTCATGAATGGATTGTCTTCCTAGAGCTAAGTTATGATGCTCTTGGCTTGGGCGGAGCCACTTTAGGTTAAAGGTGGTCCAGTGCACATCATTGATCGGAAAATTATGTGGTGTACACATGTTTGATATTAGTTATTATGAGTGCACATTTAATTTTACAAACTATTAGCACAACTAAAAAAAAATGCATACTCTTCGTCAAAATTCTAGCTCCGCCACTCCCTTGCTAAGCCAAAAGAGATGAATATTTACATAACAATAACAACTGAGACAGATAAAGTGGCACACAGATTGTTGACACTCATGAATATGCCATTTGGAGAAGGTGTTTGGACATGCAGCTATTATGTGAAAGAAAAAGCTTAGAGCTCACCATTTTGACTCAAAGGAGAAGTAAATGCCTGGGAGATCAGGTTGATTCATTTTCTAAGGATAATGAGTTGATTTGTTGTATTTGTTTGTTGTTCCATAGTTTATCCGTTGTTTTTTAGCGTACAATTGAAATGAAAATTACTGTAATTGCACATTTACTATCTAGTTGGTAATATTACATTGTTTTATATTTTCCTCCTCAAAAAAAGAAACAAAAGGAATTGTTGTAATTTGTTTATCTTCGGTTCATGAAACTTGATTACTCTAATTTTAATATTTTATTAAATAGTTCTTACCTTTAAGATAGTGATAAGGTCTGTGTACATTCTACCCTCCTCAAACCTTACTTGACGGAATTACACTGAGTTGTTGTTGTTTGTAGTTACTACCTTCCCCTTTTTAGTTTTTCCTCCAACATGTACTTTTGCGGCCAAAGCATTTCACTTGATTCACATGAGTGGTTAGTGTTTCTGCTTTTGTGGAAATGAGGATCTCTTATAAAAAAAGTTATAAAATTTAATTTTTTTAATAAAAAGCTAAAAAAATAACTTCTTTCCGTTATTAACTATCACAATCGTATTAGCTTAATTACTCATAATATTTTATATTTATTAATTTTTAAATGAAAATAAATTTTACATATTCAGATTTTAAAGAAAACAAAAAGATTTCCTATGAAGACAAAAAAAATGTTTAGTAATTTCTTGTAATCTGTGTCTTAATCACTGTTACTTAAACAAATCCACAACAAATTAAATTTTAACTCCCCTAAAGAAAAAGCACATACCAAAATCCTACGTGTCCAGCTCTTAGTGGAGGAGTCCACAAACACCACCTAAATCAAAGACACGTGGAAGACACTGATAGGCTAATCTAACGTGGAATGACACGAGAATCCTTGCAACATTTTGAACCCAAATTCACTTGTAACACAAATAAACTTCACATTGTGCAGAAAAAAACACAAATCTATATATATTTTGTTGGAAATTACACACACACACACACATATGTGTATTGTATGTATCTATAGCAAATTGAGAAGCTGAATGATGGAGCCATTGATGAAGCTATGGAGCTTTGATCTTGTAGCATGGAGGGGCTTTTTGTTTTCAGCATTGATATTCAACTTTATATTCGCCTGCCAACTTTTTTTCCTTCAACCCCTCGTATCTGCCTTAGGTAAAAATTCGAAGTTTTTATCATTATTTTGTTTGATTTTTGATTTGGGGTTTTTGATTTTTTAGCTGTAAATTTGGATTACCCAGATTTGTGGCATTTTGAATGTGCGATTTTAATAGTGACAGTTGATTTGGGGATTTAACTTTCAAGATTTGAGCTTTACGGGAAGGGAACTTGTTTACATGGCATAGGTTCCTGATTTTGAGCAAAATCTTTATGATTTTCCTGGCTTAGAATGCATATTGCTATTGTATATGAGTATCAGAATCCACTCATGTAATTTCTACTTGGAAAGTATAAAAATCATAAATTTAAAATGTTAAAAGAAATTAGTAGTTAAAAAAGAACCTTTTACCCGATGAATAGGTGGATTGCCAGTGCAAGACAATATGAGACTGAGGAAGTAGTTTTTGTTGTTCTTTCTTTTCTTCCTGAGGAGGGGTGTTACTGGGTTTTGGTTGGTTATCATTAAACTCTAAAAGTTGCATTCTTTTTGTTCCTTTTAATGTTGATAATGAGGATGTGAGGCACCTCTTTAGACAAGAGCGTTAGTACTAATAAAAAGTCAGACAGAAGGGTTAACTCTGCCAATCTCAGGTCATGCAGTAGTGAGTGAGAACTATATCAGGAGAACTGATGAAACAGGGGTGATTCTCTTTCCGCGATGATGTAAATGTGGGCTGTTGATACTTTAAATGGGGGGAAATTAAATTGTTGTTCAACATTGTCTCGAGTTAGACCAGCAGTTGTATTGCAATAAGGAGTGCTGAGATCATGTTCCTGCTAATATCTTTAGCTTGATTCAAATTATCACGTCTGGAGCTTGACCTAATCCGAGAGCAGTAATACTGCAATATCCTTTGCATGCCATACTTGTCAAAGCTCATTTTTCTTGGTTGAAATGAGGAGGCTCTTGATGAGAATGATTATTTCTTATTATTCAAGCTCCCGCTAGCGTCAAGTAACGTAAAGTGCATCTTGTCGAAGGGAGCTGTTAATAGTTTCATAGGAAGGGAGTTTCCTTGCTTATGTATGATGTGTCTAAGCTCCCCTCTTTGTTGCTGTTAGGATGAAGGGTTAATCTTCATTGAAGTGATGAGACAGGTTTCTATATCTATCTAGATAGGAAACACAAAGGAGCTTGCTTTACAGTGTTCTTTTGTCTTGTAATTGAAGTGGCACTTATTGTTCTCTGATACTTTTGCTACTCTTGATGTGTAGACACCAAACCTGGTGATGCTGCGGCATTGTTTGAGAGAGTTACACAAAATGTAAAAGTTAAGAAATACAGTGAGGCACTTAATGATCTAAATTCAGCCATAGAGGCAGACCCAGCGCTTTCAGAGGCGTATTGGCACCGTGCATCTCTCCTCCGTCAATTGTGCAGGTTGAGATCAATTTTCCTTTTGTTTTCTTGTACCAGCTCTAACGTCATGTATGTCTTGATTCTTAGTGATAAACTCACTAGCATATTAAAAGTTGGGTCTTCCTAATATAAGCTTGTTTGATGTATGTAGACATATTTTTTTAGACACTTCCTATTATCTTCCATTTAATGCTGGCAGCTGTGTAGCTTCTGGACAGCGATTAATTATAATGATAGTTTGTTTAGTAGGGTAGGTCTTCAACATTTTGACTCCTAGGAATTGCTATAACTGTGAACCATTTAATTTCTATATTCTGGATTTGTTATTCATCTAGTCCTGCAAAAACCCAGGTTCGAGATGTCTGTGTATCTAGGTCTGAATATGGTAACAACCATTTGCATTAGGTCCGAAGCTTGAATATACTTTTATATCCTCAAAATTACTGTTTCCCAAGGTCAACTCTCCGAAGCTTGAATATACTTGTATATCCTCAAAATTACTGTTTCCCAAGGTCGACTCCTGTACCTCTTCATTTCATTGGCATCTTGATTGAGTAACGTACTATCTCAAATTGTGGCTATTTACTTTTTGAATGGTGCATA
This sequence comes from Datura wrightii, assembly GCA_035772735.1. Lineage (NCBI taxonomy): Eukaryota > Viridiplantae > Streptophyta > Magnoliopsida > Solanales > Solanaceae > Datura > Datura wrightii. The sequence continues at coordinate 197,537,691 of JASDFA010000018.1, read as the reverse complement.
GATGTATCTGTGATCCACAACCTTGTTTCTGATTAGTTAGCATTCAAGCATGTAGGACCTTGTCTCTCCAGGTAACATCTGATCTGAAAATTATATGATTTAGGAGATATTTTTTTTGGGCTAATGTAGATATGAGGAATCAGAAAAAAACTACAAAAAGTTTCTGGAGATGAAACCTAGAGACTTAGCTGCAGAGAAGGAGCTTTCTCAGATGCACCAAGCTAAGAGTGCTCTTGATTCAGCTGCCGACCTGTTGGACACAGGTGACATTAAAAAAGCATTGGAGTATATTGATAAAGTCGTACTCGTTTTCTCTCCAGCATGCTCCAAGGTATTCATTCAATATTGTATTATTGATGTAACTTCCTGTGTAACCACTTAGTATTACACCAATAATGATGTCTTTGACATATGAATTTCTAGGCCAAACTCCTTAAGGTGAAGCTATTTCTAGCAGATAGAGATTATTCAGGTGTCATATCCGAGGCGGGGTATATACTTAAAGAGGATGAGGATAATCTGGAAGCTTTGCTGCTACGAGGCCGTGCCTACTACTATCTGGCTGATCATGATGTTGCCTTAAGGTATGCCTTACAAACTCTATCAATTTGGTCCTCTGTTTCCTGTCTCCGAATACACTGATGCAAGAAAAATGCAGCATAAAGGTGAAAAGAGAGCCCAAAAAAATGGAGGGGAAAATTTGGAAAAAGGCAAACGTCATGTTCTGGAGATTCCTAAAGAAGCTTTTTTACGCCCTTTGCAGGCACTACCAAAAAGGTCTTCGTTCAGACCCAGAGCATGGGGAATTGAAGAAAGCCTATTTTGGCTTGAAAAACTTACTTAAAAAGACTAAAAGCGTAAGCGTTACTATTTTCCCCTAACAGCTTGTTTGGAGGGTTGTTACATATCGTTTCATAACGTATCTTATTATATTGTATTGTGTTATATTGTATTGTATTATATTGTTTTTATGGATACAACTTTTGGATAGATTGTATTCCCGTCGTTGCATTTTTCTGAGAGAAGGGTAACTTTCTATTCACAAAACTCATCATCCAAGAGATGATGAGGTGAGAACTTACAACCCAAAGGGTGAGAAACATCCTCCAGAAAACTAAAAGCTTTACATATTTCCTATTAAGTCAACTAGATCTGCTCTCTCCCCTACCATATCCTGTTTACACCAAAATAAACAGAAGACTAGGGCATTTCATTTTGATCTTCTGTATGTTGTTGCTTATGCCATCAAAGCATCTAGCATTTCTTTCCTTCCACAGAGTCCACCAGATGCATATTGGGATACACCAGTTTTCACTTTTTCCTCTTCTTCCAATTTCTTTCCAGTTGTTGAGCAGTTCCATAGTTGTCCTAGGCATCACCCAACTCACACCTAGTGTACATAAGAACATGGTCCACAGATTTGCAGTTGTTATACAATGTAGGAACAAGACATTTAACTCTGTTTCCTGATCACACATAAAACACCTTGAGCAAATATATAAATCTCTTCTTTGTAACACCTCATGAGTTAGACACGCTCTTCTGATCACAGCCAGGTTAAACAGGAGACTTTTAGGGGGTTCTTGACCGTCCAAATTAGCTTTCAGGGCCAAATAACTGTCAACGACTGGCTATTGTTCATTTTCCAATTGCAGGATTTCATTGTGCAAATACCTTTACTATGCAGTTTCCAAATTGGTTTGTCTGACCCCAAAGATATACTTGAGAAAGAGATCAACACCTGAAGCAAACTTGCTACTCTCTCAACTCCTCAATCATTCAGAGCTCTTCTGAAAATTAAGTTTCATCCTTGTAGGCTCCATACCTGTGAAGACAGTGACATCGTTTTTGGAGGCTTAGGATGTACAATTCGTTTTCCGTCGTTCTATCATGCCACACATCAGCAATCTGAAAGGATAAACTTACAAGAAAAATAGGATTTGAGGTAGAGTTATTATTTTAAAAAATAAGGTAAACAAAAAAATATGATTATTGGATAATAAGCAAAGACAAAGAAAAAAAAAAGATAACGATGCGACCACACCAAATCGTTTGTCGCATATAATGGGAAATGGATTTAACAGATATGATACAATAAAATTTAAAATTAAAACAAACATTGTATTTAAACTATTTCATCATCTTCTTGATGCCCATCAATGAACAATTTACTTCATAGAAAAGGTATTTACTCTAACAATACAATACAATACAATAGGTAACAACCGTCCAAACAAGCTGTAAGTACAGACCTTTATCCTATTGTTATATCTCCAAGATATGTTACAATGTTAGCTTCTCAAACCCTACACTATTGTGCAGGCAGAAGATAATGCAAGTAAGGGTAAGCTTCGTCTTGCTGTGGAGGAGTACAAAGCAGCCCTGGCGTTGGACCCCAACCATTCTGCACATAATGTAAATCTTCATCTTGGTTTGTGTAAAGTCTTGGTGAAGCTTGGAAGGGGAAAGGATGCTATATCAAGCTGTTCAGAAGCCCTTGAGCTTGATGGAGAGCTTATTGATGCTCTAGTGCAGGTTCTATCTTTATCCCCTTTCTACTTTGTTCAACCTTTAAACAAATACAGTCAATTACATTAGGATGACTGTTTGACCAAGATGTTTGCTTACAAAAACCTCGTTTACACCATAAAAATTCTTGAATCATTGAGTTGGACATATTTTTTACAGAGGGGTGAAGCCAAGCTTCTAACAGAAGATTGGGAGGGAGCTGTTGCAGATTTGAAAGAAGCAGCTGAAAAATCTCCTCAGGTTTGTTGGCAACTTTTTTCTATGGTTGTTTGTTTATTTGTTTTTTCCCTGTTTAAGCGTTTCTTCATGTAGTAATACTGCATTTAAGATGAGAGAAGACATTGGCATGACAACTCGATCATGCCATCGCATTGTGGATATATGATATGATGTCCCTTTTTTTTTTTTGGGGGGGGGGGGGGGGGCGGGGGGGGGGTTTGAGTTTTGCATGTAACAAGGATTAGATTTTGCAAGTTTTGTGATAGCCATGACTAATGGTGGAGCCAAGATTTTCACTAAGGGGTGTCAAAATATAAAGGAATAACCCATGAAGAAGCCAAGGGGAGTCAATATATGATATATATACATAAAAAAGTTTCTTTTACCTAACTATACTGTTTAATTTTCCGATGAAGGGGTGTCAATTGATACCCCTGAGTGCATGTGGCTCCACCACCGCTGACCAAAAAGTCAGCATATGAAAAGGAAAAGAAAAAAGAATCACGATTCACCTTCTCCAAGTCGAAGTGAGGTCCTTCCTTTTGACTTAAAACCAAGTCTGCATGGTTTTTGTTCAAGCGATTTGTTGTTGCTTGTCTGATGTTTCTTGCATACGAATCCATCTATATGTGTGTGTGTGGGGTCCTTTCTGTCAAGGTTTATCTTTTTAGCCTTGATCTGGATATCAAATAATCTGAAGTATTACTTCTATAGGATAGGAATATCCGTGAAGTGCTGATGAGGGCTGAGAGATCATTAAAATTGAGTCAACGGAAGGATTGGTACAAGATATTGGGAGTGTCAAAGACATCATCTGTATCAGAGATCAAAAAGGCATACAAAAAGCTTGCTCTGCAATGGCATCCCGACAAGAACGTTGACAACAGAGAAGAAGCAGAAAACAAGTTCCGTGAAATAGCAGCTGCATATGAGGTTTGTTTTTGTTTTCTTTTCCATCATTTTTCATTTGATCTGTTCAGTTCATATTTGGTTTTGCAACTGTCTCAAGTGGTGGACAAAATTCTTAATAGCTCCAACTTTTTCTCATTTTTATTTTATTCTACAAGATATCTTTCTGAGCATCAGCAGTGACCAGATTATGCTTAGAAGTTTCTGATAATCCCTGGCCAATCTGGTTCTCTTTTGCTGTGTCAAAGATATTTGGCCCAATGCATGTTTTCTGGTTTAGTTTCCGACATGTGGTTTTCTTGCTCAACAGCAGAGGCAATATCATGTGTATTATGTGGGTTCAATTGAACCCATAACTTTTGATGCGGTTATATATAAAATTTATTAAAATTATAATAAATAATAGATATGAACCCATAACTTTAAAAATATAATTGGTTTAATCCTAAAATCTTTGAAGGTTGAACCCATAAATTTTAAATCCTGGATCTGCCTCTACTCAACAGTGCATACTGAAAATATTTGTTAGTAGCTACCTTGCAACATTAGATAGATGAGTGATGACATACGTGAGACATATCAGATAAATTAGTTTGGAAATATTATGGTAATGAAATTGTTGAATTTGCATCTTTTGACAGATCGCGTTGTATAAAATGTCTTCAGCTTTTTCCCTATAGTTTCTCCTCTATGAGCATTTTGCCCTATGTTATTTTGCTTTATCCTGATTTGAGAAGAAGAATAAAACATAAAGACCTATTTGGACTTTCGGCTACCATCAAACCTCTCTATAACGTCATTTGTTCCAATAAACTTTGGCTGTTAAACGCTGTTATAGTGAACATATAAAAGATCCATTGCACAGAAAACATGGTTGTTACAGTGAAATGTTGTTATAGAAAGTTCTGATTGTATTTGTCTGAATGTCACGTATCTCTTAACAGGTTCTGGGGATGAGGAAAAACGTACACGATATGACCAAGGGGAAGACATTGACGACATGGGTTCAGGAATGGGTGGTGGAGGATTCAACCCATTCGGCGGAGGAGGGCAGCAGTTCACATTCCACTTTGAAGGAGGGTTTCCAGGTGGAGGTGGCGGATTTGGCGGATTCCATTTTTGACCTCCATGGCGTTCGTCTTTTTCATGTATCCCACCAAATGGTTGTTGCTGCAAGGGATGCACACAGCACAAAGTACAGTAGGCTCTTCTTATACTCTCATTCCCCAAGAAGTTTTTTGCTTTGCAGATACCATATCTTTTCTTTCTTTCTTTCTTTTTATGTATTGATCAGCAGTAGCAGCTTTAAGGAGAATTATTTGGATCCTTATTAAACAGGGTCCATTTTGTAACTTTCTAACTCTGAATGGAGACTGATGTAGTTACATTACCAAATAGTGTTATTCTGAAACCAAGTGACAAAGGATTCGAATTACTTTCTCATTTCTGTACCGGCTTATTTGGAACTGAGGCAATTGATTGAGAGTTTAATTGATGGTCACAAAACTTACTTTTGTAATATTAAAGTTACAAAATTATTATTATTTTTTTAACCATAATCACTAAATTGACTATTTATAACACTAAAGTTAGAAACCTAATTTCTTTATTTTGTAACAGTAAAGTCACTAAATTAGTGTTGGTTAAATTTTCAGCGCGGAAATTTTTAACCATAATCACTAAACTAACTATTTAGTGCGAGTTTCCTATCTAAACTATCATTAATAATTTATCAAAACATATATCAACTATTAGTTATTTCCTTTTCCTACAATGATGATATTTTAGGTAGGAAAAAGAACAATTGATAGTTAAGACGTGTTTTGATAAATATTTGGTGATAATTCCTGTAGAAAAGTGAACACTTGATAGTTCGGGTAGAGAACTCAAAGAATATAGATATTTAAGTGTGTTTTTGACCCTTCACAAAAAAATTTTTTTTGATTAAAATGGTCCATAATGTTTGCCAAAAGTTTATACTTTAAGGGGTCGTTTGGTTCCCAACCAAACAATCCCTTAGTCTCTATTAATATTTATTGAACTTTGTTTGTTAGATTTGATGAAAATTATGATTTAAAAAAATTAGCAGGATCTCAAGTTTAGAGGTATAATTTTTGTAGTTACTGCTATTTTTTGTTAATTTTTAGCTTTTGGTATAACTTTCCTTTTTAGTTGAGAAAACGGTCAAAACACACTTAAAGTTCAGTTTCTTTTTGAGTTTTGCTCAAAGTATCAAGCGTTTACTTTTTCTACCTAAACTATTACCATATATTTATCAAAACACACCTCAACTATCAATTGCTCACTTTTCAAATCATTCAAGTTGGAAAATTGAACAACTGATAGTTGAGGTTTGTTTTGATAAATAGTTGATGATAGTTCAAGTAGGAAACTCGCACACCTTATAGTTCAACTATGAAACTCAAAAAACACGCTGAAGTATCACAGTTTTTTGAGTTTCATACTTGAACTATAAGGTGTGCGAGTTTCCTACTTGAACTATCATCAACTATTTATCAAAACAAACCTCAACAATCAGTTGTTCTCTTTTCATACCTGAACGATGTTCATATTTCATATAGGAAAAGGAAACAACTAATAGTTGAGGTGTATTTCAACAAACTTTTGGTGATAGTTCAAGTAGAAAACTCGCACACATAATAATTCAAATATGAAATCGAAAACTAAGATACTTTAAATGTATTTTTTTACCTTTTATTCATTAAAATAAGATAAATAAATTGAAACAGACAGAGTAATAACTAATCTCAGAATAAGTTAGCTCGAGATTTTATCTCAATTATTAAAGGCATAAACCTCATTTAAAAATTAATTTTAAAATTATTTATTAAAAATATTAAACTAATAACTCTGAAATAATTAAATCTGAAATTAATTATAACGGAATAACTTATTTCCCCACAAAACGAACCCTTTTTAACATATCCATCCATGCTCGGAATTCTCAAAAATCAGAATATATGCCTGCATAATATTTGCCTGGTACTTATGGACAAGTTGCACAAAACAATAAATTAGTAAAAATTTCTATTCTTTATAGTACCTCTACTTTATCAGTGAGACAGTGACACAGGTCAATGCCCTTTGTTGAAGCTTTCCATCAATGGAGTCTAGACCAAAAAAACTGCACCTATTTCTGCTCCTCTTATTACTCACCAGTCTCTATTGCTTATCATCATCATCAGCAGCAATAACTCTGCAATCTTCCTTTCCCCAAGAAGCCTTGCCAACAAAATCTGGGTACCTCACAGTTAACTCAACAACTGGATCAGCCATTTTTTACACTTACTATGAAGCCCAGAAACCAAGAACGCCTCTTTCTGAAACCCCAATTCTCATTTGGCTCCAAGGTGGTCCTGGCTGCTCTTCCATGCTTGGAAACTTTTACGAACTTGGTCCTTGGCGTGTGTCGTCTTCTCACGGGCAAAACGTCGAACACCTCTCGCTCGAACGTAATCCCGGCTCTTGGAATCGAATATTTGGACTCCTTTTTCTTGATAATCCTATTGGAACTGGATTTAGTGTTGCTTCAAGTCCGGAAGAGATACCAACAAACCAACATGATGTTGCTAAACACCTTTTTATTGCTACTAGGAAATTTGTTGCATTAGATAGTTTGTTCGAAAATCGACCAATTTACCTTACTGGTGAAAGTTATGCTGGAAAATATGTGCCGGCATTTGGGTACTACACACTGAAAAAGAACAAGGGTCTGCCTAAATCAAGACGGTTGAATTTAGCTGGGGTTGCTATTGGGAATGGACTGACTGACCCCGAAGCTCAAGTGGGCACTCATGCTGTAAGTGCTTATTATTCTGGATTGATCAATGAGAAGCAAAAGACACAATTGGAAACACTTCAAAAGGAAGCAATTATACTGACGAGAAATGGCAATTGGAGCGAGGCAACGAGTGCTAGATCAAGGGTGTTGGGTACATTGAGCAATATGACAGGGCTTGCGACTTTATATGATTTTAGAAGGCTACAGCCTTATGAAGATGAATTGGTGGCTAAATTTTTAAGCAATGTAGAGATTAAGAGGGCTCTAAAAGCAAGAGAATCGATAGTTTTCGATATATGCAGTGATTTGGTAGGCAAAGTGTTGCACGAGGACGTAATGAAAAGTGTGAGGTACATGGTGGAGTTCTTGGTTAAGAATACTAAGGTGTTGTTATACCAGGGGCAGTGTGATTTGAGAGATGGAGTGGTGTCAACTGAGGCATGGATGAAGAAGATGAAGTGGGAGAGAATTGGAAAGTTTTTGGAGGCGGAGCGGATTGTTTGGAGAGTGAATGACGAGCTTGCTGGATATACGCAGAAGTGGGAGACTTTGACCCATGTTGTGGTAATGAACGCAGGGCATCTTGTGCCTACTGATCAGGCAGTGAATTCTCAGGCCATGATTGAAGATTGGGTATTGGAAAATGGATTATTTTCCACAGGTCAGATTAAGAAAAAGCCAAGTGATATTGGCAAATCACTCTGAGTTCTTTGTGGCATGTGCTACTCTGTTGTTGTAGTTGTACTATGACTTCCTAGAAATTTGAGTTTTATGATTGTTGTATCAGATCCTTACAAGTTTGAAATGTCTTAAATAGAAATAAAAGATAAAACTTTCTGATAAATGCTTGGAGTGCATTTGACTATCAATAATTTCTCTTGCTCCCATTGCTGGTTCATCCTTGATATCTTTTTGTTTTCTGGGAATGAATGACTAAAATGCGGCATTGTAAAAATCAGATGCACTGCAGTTACAGGTACCTGTTCCATAGGATAGATGTGATTTTAAGAAAAATAGTAAATTGTGGAGGGGCATATTAAAGATTAGTGGGGAATGACACGATAAGATAAGGTAAAGCTCTGGAAACACAACATCTGTTCAAATTATATCATCCTATTTCAGTTAGTTTATTTACACCAGTACTGTCTAATTTCTTGTATTCAGTCGTCCAGACTAATAGGCTCATAAGAAGCTCTTGTCGCCAACTACATCGGAAAATGCAAGAAACTTTGAATTGGATGTAGATAGAATTTTTATGAAAGCCTTTCATTTGCTTCTCTTCGATGGAAGTTTGATTTTCCCAGAATGTATCCTAATTTTTGGCCTAATTCTTCAGAAGAAAAATTATAGTAGTAATGAATCTTTGAGATGAGTTTTTCATTCTCTTGCCTCAAGGTGGCATAGTGTAACCAAAATAGGTGACTGGAATTATTGTTTAGAAATTGTCAATGATTGAAAACAATGAGAAAAAAATTTAAGGTCAGCATATGATCTCATTGTATGTGTTTAGATAAAGAAAGTGTACATAATCGAAAGAAGCACACTATTTTCCTCTGGACTGGAGAGGAAAACAAAACAACATTAAGCCAATAACACCATAAGACCAGTGTATATTTCCTGTGACAATTTCAATGAAGTAGCAGAAGGTGCTGAACTTTTTCTAATCTCCTTCCTCCTGCTCTTTTAAACATTAGAATTTCATTCTTACAAAGATCTGTCATTAACTCAATGTCAACACCTTCATGCTTACTCCACTCAGATTTTTCATTGTTGTCTCCGTGTGAATACCAGCACTAGACCACCTCAAACTCCCTTTTCTCCTTAGTGTCTCATGCTACAAATGTGTACTGTTCTGAGGTGATAAATGACAAGAGGAAGATCAGTTAGAATCTCTCCAAGCTAAAGCCATTTCATTGTCAAAAGGTGTCGGTCAGAGTGAAGCAACAAATGTCAGAACTATGTTTTTAACACATTTCCAAACATGACGGGATTGGGAACATTCTAGCACCCTAAAGCAAAAGCCATATGCAGTAAGACATTTAAGAAATTATCCCACCAAGGGTACCATCCGCTAGATCCTAGAATAGCAACATGGACTTGATGCCCCTGCGGAAGCTTTGTGATAAATGTGACCCAAAAATCGACATATAAAAGAAAAAGAAATTACGATTCACCAAGTTAGCATGTTTTTTGCTCGAGCGATTTACTGTTGCTTGTCTGATGTTTTTCTGCATATGAATCCAAATATTGATCTATATCCATGAGCCTTTCTCTAGAGGTTTATCTTTTTAGCCTTAATCTGGATGTAAAATAATCTGAAATACACATCTATAGGATATGAATATTTGTCTATGTTGTTGGGACCCTTCAAAATCTCTGCAAATGAATCCGAATACCTACATGACTTGCACGGGTGTTGGATTTGGTCAACTTACCTTGGGTGCTTTGACTACATATATGACCAAGAAGTATAGATTGATTTGGGTATTTGATTTGATTTTTGGGTTTATTTCATATATATAGTTATATTAAGTATGAGCATGTTTTGCTATAACACAAGATATCTTATGAATAAAATATTAGATTTATATAGAGAATTAATTTTTATTAGTCTTAGTTCACGTTCAATAACTTTAATTAATCGAAATATATACTTATATACGTCAAAGGGGAGTTTTAGTGCTACCATAAAGTTGTCTGATTATCTCTGTGTAACCTATAGGTCACTGGTTCAAGCCCTATAACCAGATGCTTGCATCACGGTAAGTTGTCTACATTACACTCCTTGGTTGTGCGGCCTTCCTCAGACCCTGTGTGTAATATAAGATGCTTTGTGTGTTGGTCTATCCTTCATATACTTGTATATATCGGAATATATATATATTGGCCGTATCTCAGCACCCATATCACACATGGGTCCATAACCTATGTTGCTCGAACTCTTAAAAAATGTCGACGGGTGCATGTCAGGATTCTCCAAAAGTAGTGTATTCTTGGAGAGTCCGACACTGGTGCGGCATTGAAAGTGAAGAGTCGCAACTTAGTCCATAACCCCGAATCCTAGAGTTTATGTGATGAAGAATCTGACTTCTAGATTTGCATCCAAGTCCAAGCAACAAAGATATCCGTGAAACACTGATGAGGGCTGAGATATTTGAAAATGAGCCAACGGAAGGATTGGTACAAGATCTAGGGAGTGTCAAAGACACATCTGTATTAGAGATCAAAAAGGAGTTAAAAAAGGTTGCTCTGCAATTGCATCCCAACAAGAACATTGACAACAGAAAAGATGCAGAAAACAAGCTTCGTGAAATAGCAGTTACATATGAGGTTTGTCTTTTTCCATCTTTTCAGTTTTCTTTTGATCTGTGGCTGTTTCTGTTCTTACTTGGTTTTGCAATTGTCGTAAGATACCTAATATAACGGTGGACAAAATTCTTAATAGCTCCAACTTTTTCATTATTTTGGGATCATCCTGTTTTATTCTATAAGCTATCTTTGTGTACATCAGTGGTGACCAGATCATACTCAAAAGTTTCTGACAACGCTGGTCCTTTTACTACTGTGTCAAAGATATTGGCCCATCCATGTTTTCTGGGTTAGTTTTCCGACATGTGGTTTTGTTGCTCCATACATACTGAAATATTTGTTAGTAGCTACCTTTCAATGTTTTTGAAAACGTTTTTCTCGAGCCAAGGGTTTATCAGAAATACTCTCTCTACCTCACACAAGGTAAGGTCTGCATATACTCTACCCTCCTCAAAAACCTCCTTGTGGGATGGGATCACACTAGGTCTGTTCTTGTTGTTACCTTTCAATGTTATATTGATGACACGAGGGGTCATTTCAGATAAAGTAGTTTGAAAATATTATGTTAGTGCATGGTGACATTGCTGGTTGAATTGGTATACCAACATGTTAACAGATCGTGTTGGGTAAAATGGTCTTTTTTCAGCTTTTTCCCCTTTTAGCTTCTCCTCTATTAGCATTTTCCCCGATGTTACTTTGCTGTAATTGCAATTTGAAAAAGGATGACCTCTTTGCACTTTTTGTTATTTGTCTAAATGTCATGCCCCTCTTAACAGCTTCTTGGCAATAAGAAAAAACGTACATGATATGACAGGGAAGACGACATTGTGACATGGGTTCAGGAACAGGTGCTGGGGGATTCAACCCATTCTGCGGAGGAGAGGAGCAGTTCATATTTCACTTTGAAGGAGAGTTTCCAGGTGGGGATTTGGCGGATGCCATTTTTACCACAATCGTGTTTGATTTTCATGTTTTCTTAATGGCTTTGCCAAGAAACTTCTCACACGGTTGCTGCAAGGGATGCACAACACAAAGTACAGTAGGCTCTCATACCCATTTCCAAGAAGTTTTGCTTTGGGGATACCTATTTTTTGTTTCTTCTGTAGTTTTATGTATTATCAGTAGATTTAGAGGAGAACTGTTTGGAACAATAAACAGGTCCATTTGTAACTTCCTTACTAGAATGGAATGTTGTGATCTTCTGATACTGATTCTAATTACTTTTCTCATTTCTATACTGGCTTGTTTGAGATAAAGGCGTAGTTAATTGAATGATGTATACCGGTTCACATGATCAATTGTACGCTACGTCTACCACCAGGAACAAGGTAGAGTGAAGTTCTTCAAGCCAAGTAACTCAGATTTGAGAGTGACAACTTGAATTTCTTCACTAAAATGTTCATGTTGAAGTATAATCCTTTTGTAGCTAATGCATGATCATCAATGTGCTTCATTATTTCAAGTATTAAGATGCTTAATCTTGTACTATCTTTGTCTAGAAAAACTCAGAGCCGTGAGATGAATTTAAATCGAGAGACATAGTAAATGAAGATTCATATAGTCAGATCTCAACTTATTTAGAACTGAGGCGGCGTTGTAACGTCTCACAATCAATTAGTTGGTTATTAGGTCATGCATTGATATTGCAAAATCATACCTACTAACCAACTAATTGATATATAATCTTTGTTATGTTGCATTTACATTGTCATTAGCTGTACCAATATATTTTCTACATTGTAACCAATGAAGTTGCAACTTGCAATTAAATTAGCCTTCTTGTCCCACCATTTGTATCAATTATGATTGATGATGATTATCCTCCTGTAACTTTTTCGCAATTGATTACTTATGCCAACTAGAAAGATTCTTGTTGGGGATTGCACCCCAGCAGAAATCACAATAGAGAAATTAACCAATAGAGGTTATTGCATTCATCTTCAATGAGAGACCTCGATCGGATTCAACCCTAGGTATGAAGTTATCTTTGTTAGGGACCGTTTTATCCTAATATGGAACTTTTTGTGTGAATTTAAATTTAATCGAATCTCAATGCGAGTATCAGACCAGGTGGAAAACCAAAAAGAAATCACAAGAAAATTTATCTCACGTTTTCCCATCCGTTTTTCCTTCCATCACAAGCAAACCAGCAGCTGCTATAACATCATCAAAATCTTAGTATCCACTTGCTCACCTTACATGTAACCTTTCACCAAACATCATCCTCATTTTACTTTCATCCCAATACCCCACTAACTTTATTCCATCCTTTTCCCTTTTTTTTGTTTTGGTAATTTCAGTGTTCACGTCAGCTTGCGCACACCTCAACTAATTTCATATAATAGAATTCATGTTACCTCCCATCAGCATAAGTACCGGGTAACGATTTTATTCACCAAGACTTGGTTAAGATTTGAACTTGAGAACCATGTACTTCATTGACCATTAAGCAACACCTCGAGTATTTTCCATCATTTTCTCTTTTGCAATTGCCTTGATTGTTTTAGAGCTAGGAGTTTACACCCTCATTATATAAGCTGTGCAATTTACTTTTGCCACAAACCAGATCAAGTTCAACTTAAGCTTAAACCAAAAAACAAGAAAATGAAACACAACTTAGTGTCAACCTTTCTCTTCTTGTTTCTCCAATGCGTTGGCATTTTGGCTCAAGGTCCAGCACCATCTCAAATTCCACCACCAGCTCGAGCTACGGCTCCTGCTCCGGGACCACCTGGCCCGACTAATGTGACAAAAATCCTAGAAAAGGCAGGACAATGTTCGACGTTTATCAGGTTGTTACAAACCACTCAAGAGATTAGCCAAATAACCTCATTACTCAACAACTCCAACAGCATCACTATCTTTGTACCACCAGATAATGCATTTTTGAGCATGAAAGCAGGGACTTTGAATTCTTTTAATGATCAACAGAAATCAGAACTGATCAAATTCCATGTTCTCCCTCAATACTTCTCCCTTTCACAGTTCCAAACTGCTAGTAACCCCGTGCAGACACAAGCCGGTGGAACCAGCAACCGCGAATTCCCCATCAACATAACAACAAATGGGACTTCAGTGAATATAACAACTGGAATTGTCAATGCTAGTATCACTAACACAATTTACATTGATAGCCAGCTAGCTATTTATCAACTGGACAAAGTTCTTCTTCCATTACAATTCTTTGTCCCTCCAGCACCAACGCCCGCTCCTGCACCACCTAAGACCAAAAAGAAAGATGATTCGTCGGATTCTGATGACTCTGCTTCCTCTGTATCTTCTGGTGCAATCAACTCGCCCCACGGACTTCTCTTCTTCTTGGCTATGCTTTCTTTTGTGTATGTGAGCTAATAAGTTGGAAGTTTTACTGTTATTATGCATGCATCGTTGTGATTTCATTCAATTGTAAGTTTGGTTTGGTTTGGTTTGATTTGATTTCTGCGAGTGCGGAATGTTTTGTGTACCGAACTGTACTTTTTTTTTTTTTTGCATCCTGAAGAGACTTGTCTATCATCCCCTTAAGGTGTAAATATGCATAATCAAAGTTATTTGTAAGGTAATAACAGGTAAATTTTTTGCAATAACCATTACTTTTGTAACAGGGCAAAAATGATAACTAACCTACTATTACACGATTAGTGTAAACAAGAATAAAATAATTACACTGTCAGTGCATATAACTGTCTGGTTATTGTGGAGATCATCTTCTTATAGTCCCTCTATTTTAATTTGTTTGTCTGATTTTGACTTGACACAAAGTTCAAAAGGATATGTAAAATGTACCAAAATGTCCTTCAATCTTGTGGTTTAAATATGTTACGTGGAAAGTTAGAATCAAAAAATTGCCCAAAAAAAGAGAGAGACATTCTTTTTTAAACAGATTTTAAAAAAAAGTAAGACAAATAAATTGAAATGAACAGAGTATATTTTATGCTACAACTTTTTGTTGCACTATATATATAGCAATGACTCAGGTTGTGTATGAGTAGTTACCTGTTCATTTTGCGTACAAGTCTCATGATCCTAATCTTCCCTCAAGAGCAAAGCAAATTGAAGTCCTTCAAGTTACTTGGATGTAAAGTGAAAAACTTGAATTATGCTAAAATGAAACTGAGGATTATTGTTTGCTTTTGTTGGACTTGATGATTCATTTTCTGTCTAACCATTCTCTAATTTTAGTTTGTTAATTTGCATTTGAACTATGTCAAATGGTTTAGATTTGCCTTTCATTTATCGTTGTGATTAAATATGTCCTCGTTATTATCAAACTGGACTTGATTTACGCTTATTTTCAAATGGTGAAAGTTTAAGACTCGGAAATGCCATGCGTCCTACGGAGGAGGGCGAAATTTGCCTCTAAACTATTGGATAGTGCAGATTTGCCGTCCATTTTGAAAAAATTATGACATAATTGTGGGACACGTGGTAACACCGTATGCTAAGTTTTCACCGTTTGACAAAATAAGGTAAATCTAGTCCATTTTGGTAATTGCAAGGATGCATTTGACCCCAAATACTAATGGAGGACAAATCTAAACCATTTCACATAGATCAGAGGTAAATTCGACCCTTTGCCCTCTTGTAAATAGTTCTCAGTACTGCTATGATTAAGAAACACCCTAAATTCAACTTTTGATCACCAGACTGACTTTTCGAATGAAGTGCTAAGGTTCTTTCACTCAAATATTTTGATTAGTAGTAGGGTTCGTGAGAGAGTAGAGCGTATCATCCTACCATGCTCTAGCCAATCATTCTTGTGTTGATTATCCCATTCAAAAGAACACCGTGGTACCACGAGCTTCCTAGATCTTGCTCTCTCCTCTTTTTTCGTCCACCTTCCATTTGTAATTAACTCTTTCATCGAATAAGGAATTGATAGTATTCCAATAAAGGTATCTACTCATTCTCATTGGAATAATACATAAAAGTACATTCAAACTTGACCTCAACTGGCAAGTAAGCACTTCAACTTTGAGTATACACATCTAGACACCTCAAGTTGTCTCCACTGTGTCAGTCGGACACCCAAACATATAAAGTGATCGTCTAGATACCTCCAATTAAATAAGAGAGTATAATTTTTCACGTATATAATAATGTTGTTAGTATAAGGGACAAATTTTCCCTTATAAAATTTGTTATACATTAAATTAGAAAAGATGTAGGTTTATATAGGAATATAATTCTAAAAGGTTGAATGTCATGCATTAATAATAAACAGAAAAATAACATAAGTTAATATCATAAGGAATTGAAAAAAGGCTCAAATATGTCATTGAACTTAATGAAATGATTCGCATATGTCACTCGTAAAAATAGTGGGTCGTTGGTAAGTAATGAAGAATTTAGATAACGTCACGTGGTAAAATTTGATAGTAATAGGGCTCCATTAATAATTAGTGGCCCAAATAAATCAAATATGTTTCAGCGATGGCATAAATAAGCTCAGCTATTAACAGATGACATAACTGAATCATTTCTGAAAGCTTGATGACATACTTGAATTTTTTCCCAAATGGATATAAGGCACTACGCGTACTACCCATTTAGTATTATAGCTAATCATATAATTTCTTGAAGATATTTTATGGAATTATGATTTTTTATTTTTTTAGTTGCATATGAATTAAAGGGAAGAACTAAGAAGTACATCCAGAAAAATCAGAGTTAATTAAAACCATTAGAGGCTTCTGAAAATCAGCTGTACCAATCATTTGTCAATTAAGACAGTTGAAATTACATCTTAATTAGCCCTCCGGTCCCACCATAACCATAAATAATGATTCAAGTATCTAACCAAATATAATAGGTCGATGCGCAAAGAATTTTGTATTTATGGGGGGTGTATAAAGCACCCATTGAAAGGGGATGTAATGGAGGCAACTTACTTTGACATAAATATCAGTGACCAATTTCACAATTCAAACCCGTAAGCTATATGTCACACTGGGATAACTTTATTATTGCTTGTAGACTCCCTTTCCCTCAATATCTAACACAAAACAAAAAAATGAACAGTATACACAAAAATTCTGGTTAATAGTTTAATCATGCATTTACATTGCAAAAGCATACCTAAGAAACAAAAAGTAAGTATCTGATGGATTACAAGTTGTTATCTTACATTAATCTCATCAGTTGTACCAATAATTTGTCAATTGTGACTGTTGAAATTACATCTTAATTAGCCCTCCTGTCCCACCATAACCATAAGTAATGACTTATGGTTGTCCTGTAAATATGTTGCATTTGCATATTTTGCCCCATAGGATCCTCAGTATATAACAATAAAGGTAGTTTACACAGGTCTGAAGAAGGGCCATATTCAAGGGAAATATGGTGTAAACAGCATATTCTAACGCAAGTATCAGTGGTTAATTTCCTTCAAAAATATTGCCGCAGCACTCATGTTTGGATCCCCCAAAAATATACCCGTTTTAATTTACTTGACCTGATTCATAATATGACGGTCGAACTAATTAAATTTCGTGAATTCAAACATAGAATCTCTACTTTTAAAAAATTAAATTTAAATATTTGCAAATTAGATAAAAAGAAGTACTATAAGCCACAACAATTAACACTTTAAAATGTTTAAAAAGTATTTGAAAACATTATGGTAAAAGAAAGCATCATTTGATTCTCCAAACAATAACTAGGGCGCATAAAGTAAAACATAGGAAGTATTACTCTTGAAGGATCCGACACACATTCGATCTTTAAAGAATCCGTACAATATAGTTTTTAGTCACACAAGAATAATTTTACCGTTGCTCCAAAGCTCCCGTCACTCGATATCTAACAAAAAACACAAACACTCACCTCCACTATTCTCAGCTGTTTTTCCTCCCATCATAAGCAAACTGGCAGCTGCTCTGAGATTATCAAAGCCTATGATGTTCCTTCTCACCTTAAATTGCACTCTTTCACCTAACTTTACACTCAATTTCCTTCCAGAAAATTACCCCACAAATCTTTCCCTTCATTGTTTCCAAATCAAGAAATCCACCCTCTCAACATATAATGACACATTCTACGATTCTCCATCCACAACGCCTAGCAAAATTGAACCAAAAAACCCCTCCAAGAAAAGGGACAAAACCAAAAAAATAATGAAACACATTTTCTTGTTCTTGTTCTTTTTCTTCTTGAAGTGCATTGGCATTTTGGCACAGGCTCCAGCTCCGGCTCCAGGTCCACCACCTCCGTTAAACGTGACAAAGATCCTCGAAAAAGCAGGCCAATGCTCGACGTTCATCCGTCTACTACAGAACACACAGCAGCTCAATGAAATCACCTCACAACTCAACAACTCCAACAATGGGATCACAATGTTTGTGCCAACAGACAATGCATTCTTGAACATGAAAGCAGGCACATTGAACTCTTTCACTGATCAACAAAAAGCTGAACTCATCCAATTCCATATCCTCCCTACATACTATTCACTCACTCAGTTCCAAACTGCTAGCAACCCTTTAAGGACACAAGCTGGAGGAACCAGCAACAGAGAATTTCCAATAAATATAACAACAATAGGAAGTTCAGTTAACATTACAACTGGAATTGTGAATGCAAGTGTCTCAAATACTATATATACTGATAACCAATTGGCTATATATCAAGTGGACAATGTTCTTCTTCCTTTAAAATTCTTTGTCCCTCCAGCTCCAGCACCAGCACCTACGCCTATAACGCCGAAAAAGAAAGCAGGGTCCTCTGGTTCTTCTTCTAAACAAGATGATGCTTCCTCTGCTACTTCTCTGTTTCAAGAAATGTACAAAGGGGTGATCTACAAAGTGGGAGTTTTCCTTTTCTTCTTTTCTGCTGCATCTTTTTGGAGTCTATGAGATTATTATAAGTATGATACTGTTAGTATCTGTGTGCATGTATGGTTATGATTCTTTACCTACACTTCATTGGAATTGAATTTTGAGTGTTAAATTGGTCTTGTTATTTTTTTTTCAAAGAATTGATCTTGGTTATTAGTTGTTATTTGTATTCAAGAGGTATAACAAAAAAAAAATACTTTGAGCCAAATACGGCAAAAGAAAAGGAAGGGAAATCCATGGACCGACCTTATCATCTCCCAACCCCGTAGGAACTACAAGATCACCCCCAAGGACGTCTTTGGCATCCTTGAGTCATGATAGAGGATTATTTTTCATCGGTCCGAATAAAGATCAAAGATCTTGAGCGACCGAATCCTAAAATGGCACCTTATGTTTTTTGCAAAGCTTAAGGATATTCATATTACAAATCTTACTAAATATTAAGGTGTAACCTATTCATATTAGTGAAGCGGTTAGATGTACAAGGGAAGTGGGCGTTTGTGGTGGAGCTATAGACACAAGAAGTTCATTCGAATTTTCTTCGCTGAAAAATCAATTATATATATTAGCAATAGATATTTAATTCTCTTTACTTCTCTATATATTTAAAAAAATTTACTCTATTTTGAAAATTGTGAATTTGGTTCCTATAAGGTAACAATATTGGTGAGACAAAAAGATAAACCTCCATTGATATTTAGGGAAAGAGACAATTCAACTTCAATTCCACTTGTAGTTGTCCCCTCTATTTTTGTGAAACATAGACATATTGATCTTCATGTATTTCTTATCATGTTTTTAGAATTTTTTACTTCATGTTTCACTTTATTTGTCTGTTTTCGATTAAAACAAAGTTTAATAAAATAAAAAAATATTTTTAAAGTTTATCTTCTTAAATTAAAAATACGTGAAATATATTAAAATATATTTTAATTTTATGGTCTTAAATATATTATATGAAAAGTTGAAATTAAAAAGCTATCAAACAATGAAAGAGATATTTTTTTAATGAATTAAAAAGAAAAGTAAGAGAAATAAATTAAAAAGAAGAGTTTTTATTTTGTTATGCAACCTCCACTAAAGTCTCTTGATTTTCCCACTTCATATTATTTTTTTATTTATACCTTTTTTTTTATTTTGCTTTTTCTTTTTTTTCTTTTTTTCGGATTAGATTATCTTAAAAGTTATATGAGTTTAAATGAAACGACATAAATATTAAGAATTTCTATAGCCTAACTTCTACGTGTTTCAAATTTAGACTTAGGGTATATTCAGTATAAAGGAAAATATTCTCTGAAAAATGTTTTTTTTATTTTTTGTATTCGATTAGTTAAACATTTTTTCTTTTAAGAAAACAAGTTTCTTGAATATAATGAAAATAATTTTCTTAATAAAATTAGGAAAAATAAATTGCACTGTCCACTCCCCAAGCTTACAACAATCCAACTTACCCTCGCAAACCACTCACTCCCCACCCCAAACCTCACCCACAACCCCCTACTCATCTTCGTAGTTTCTTCTTATAATATAAATAATTTTTTATTTTACATATCAAATACACAAAAAAAATATATAATTAAAAAACCACTTATTTTTCTAAAAGATATTTTCAAAAATATTTTCCTTCATTATCAAACACACCTTTGTAATAGTTATATATTTTAGTTCACAGAACATAAAATAGATGAGCTTAAATGGAAGAATATAAATATTAAGAATTTTTATAGCCCAACTCTAACTTGCTTGGAAATTAAACAGTAATGATTATTTTAGTGCATAAAATAAAAAATAGCTCGTAGTGGTCAGAGGAGGATTCAAAATTTAAAAATTTCGGATGCCACACTAATTTAAATAATAACGTACCAATATTTTAGTAACCCGTATTAATATTTACATAAAACAAGCAATAAGAAATATTTATTATAAATTTTGTAAACAAAGAAATGTCTTGGCTTGTTGGTTATTACTTAGAAAGACAATGGGTTCTATTTTTTGTGATGACATTTTTGTAACAATAAGGATTTCACTTAAATATTTCTTTCTAAATTGTACAAGATAGAGTTCGAACCTAACATGTCAAAAAGCAGCTTAAGTAAAAAGTGATCGAGAAAGGATTCGAACTGGCAATCTGAGCACCTAAAAGATGACTCCTCTCCACGAGCATCACGAGCTTATTGTTGTTGATCCGCCCCTGACAGTGGCTATACTCTTCATAACATATATATATATATATATATAATGTTATTTAAAGTTTGCTCAATTCATTTTCAATTAATCATAGTTTCACCTGAAAAATGCAAATTTATCAAATATGTAGGCAGAGTCAAAATTTAAAATTTATGAATTTTAATTTATTTCCAAACTCACAAATTTTTTAAGTTGCTAAGTTTACAATTAAAAATTTATATAAAATTTAATAAATTTTTTAATATAAATACATAATTTAAAGAAAAGTTATTGATTCGTCCGAATCCACACTCATTTATGCACGAGGCAATTCAAGAAAGGCCCATTGGAGAAAGTTATTTGTTGTATAATAGGTCAACTTTTTTTTTTTTTTTTTAAATAATTAATGGTGGAAGTAAAATAGGGAAATCTAAAGAAGAAACTATAACAATCTTGTCAACGACATCATTGTTGGTTTTATCTTTATTGTCTTTGGAAGATTTGACATTTTAAGTCAATATAAATGAGGAAGAAGAAATCAAGAAAAAGTAGAAGAACATGAAGGAGGAGTATAAGGAGTTTATTTAATTCTTAAAAATAAATTAATATTATTCTCTTTATTTTAATTTATTATCTAATTTTAATTTGACATGAAACTTAAAGAAAGTAAAGATAATTTTTGAATTTTGTAGTATTAAACTAAAAATATATAAAATATATTAAAATATTTTTTAATCTTATAATTCTAAACATATCATGTGAAACGTTAGATTTAATTAAAAATTACCTAAAAAAGATAAAAACGTTATTTTTAAAACAAACTTTAAAAAAATTATCATAAACAAATTAAAATAGGTGAAGTATTTGGTAATGAAACCAAATGATTTTTGATTAGTTCTTTAAGATAAGTTTTTCAAATTTGTAACTTTATTTTTATTCTTTTTTTAAAAAAAAAAAGTAAAATGCATACTCTATGAAGAAACTTTGAGATGAAAATTTTGTTGTATGAATTTGCTTTTATAATATTCTACCAAAATGTTTTTAGTTTTATATCTTTTTTGAAAAAAAAAATATTTTATAAAATTTTTATTTATAAGTGCTCTCATTTCCGTTATTTCAGAAAAGATAACACATTGAATTTTTGTGTGTTTTCTTTGCAAACTCCTAAAGGCCAAAAGCCCAAATTAGACATAAAGACATTCTTAAACCTTAATCCAACCGAATCTCAAATTAGAAAGGAAAAAAAAAAAAGAAAAGAAAGGAGTTGCAGCAGCAGAAGGAGAAGAAGGAAGAAGGAAGAAGGAAGAAGAAGAAGAAATAGCTGCAAAAAGTCAATAATCATCTTTCCCAAAGCACTTGATCTAGAAGAAATTGACACCCAAGAATTCATTGAAAGCGTAAAGAGAACTGTGTTTGGGGTAAAAAAAAAAAAAAGAGGAAATACCAAATTGTTTAGATGATCTCATTACGTAGTGTAAACCCCATATGTTGAATTGTAGATAGGAAGAGAGAAAAAGGGGGTAATTTTTTTTTGGGGGGGGGGATTGTTGAAGAATGATGAATTCTGGGGTTAGTAGTAATTCGATGTCGTCTTCATCGGCGCCGGGGAACAACAACAACGCACAATCACCTGGTTTGAAGACCTATTTCAAGACCCCAGAAGGAAGATACAAGCTTCAGTATGAGAAGACTCATCCTGCAGGGCTTCTTCATTATGCTCATGGCAAGACTGTAACTCAGGTGTAACGATTAGCTCTTAACGCTTTTGTGGGTTCTTATCTTCCACCCCCGCCCCCACCCCCCCCCCCCCCTTCTTAATTGCGTCTCTGTTGATGTTAATTTCAACTTTAGCGGTTTGTAAGATGTTCAAAATTGGATTTTTAGCTCAGTTTTGGAAGGGGTTTGGATAGTATGGGTTAATTTCAATCATTTAGTGTGAGTTCATCTGCTCTACCAAGGCTGGGCTAGGTTTACTTTGCGCCTGTATTGTATTTGTGGATGTAGCATGTTACTGGAGGATTAGTGGATTAACGGAGGTTTCACACCCCTACACCACCCTTTTCCCAAAAGTGAATAAAGAAGTAAAAAAAATGTTGCTTTAGGTTTGCTGGTCACCTGTATTTTGCCTTAGCAGGTTATGCGGTGGATCAGCCATGGCTCATACCTCGACCTAGCCCTTTTAATGAAAAGGTTAAGTTCAAGTTCAAGATATGTTTTTGGGGGGTTTAGTGGTTGTCATTCTGCCAACTTCAAGCTTTTTGCCACCTAACTGTCCTGAGAACTTCTGAACAATGGATTTTTACAGTTATTGGTTTTGTTTTATCTGTCTTTTACCCCAAATCGACTATCAACTATTGAAATAATAGTAAAATAATTTTGATTTTCAGGTAATCCTTGCTCATCTCAAGGATAAGCCAGTGCAGGCGCAGCCCCAATCATCATCAAGTTTTGGAGTGAGCAGTGGTGTTAGGTCAGCTGCAGCAAGGTTCTTAGGTGGAAATGGTAGTAAAACGCTTAGTTTTGTTGGAGGAAATGGTGGAAGTAAGTCTATTAGTGGCATGAGTGGTAGGGTTGGATCATTTGGGGTGTCAAGTTCAAGTAGTTCGGTTGGTAATTCAAATTTTGATGGCAAAGGAACCTATTTAGTGTTCAATGTTGGTGATGCAATTTTTATCAGTGACTTGAATTCTCGAGATAAGGTAAGTTCATCAACATATTTTGCTCTCTGAGATGGTAGACTTGATGATATGGATTATGAGAGATTTATTGTCCAATATAGGACCCTATAAAGTCTATACATTTCAGCAATTCAAACCCCGTTTGCCATGCATTTGATCCGGATGCAAAGGAAGGACATGACTTGCTCATTGGGTTAAATTCTGGAGATGGTAAATTTCCTTCTATCAGTCTGTGCCACATATGATGTACAGCTTCCAGTAGGATTCTTTTTTCAACCACAATTTCTGTTTTCACACTTGCAGTTTATTCAGTATCTTTACGCCAACAACTACAAGATATTGGGAAGAAGCTTATTGGGGCACAGCATTATAACAAGGATGGTGCTGTCAACAACAGGCAAGGCTCTCATATAAAACCCTGTCATTGCTATTATCTTAAATGCTTTCTCATCTTTATCTTGTCTTTTGGGGAATAATGCCTATATACCTAGGTTTATTTAAACAGACATGCGTCATATATACTTTTTGATGGCTAGCACAGCTTGTTAGTTCCCTACAATTTTCCTTATGTAGATAGCTTTCCCTTTTGATAAAGGGAGAATCTTATGTTCTTTTTAACTGATCTGCTGACTCTCTATAAATGGAGGCCTCATTTGCTGGTTAGCATAATACCATCATTAAATTAAGTGCCATTGAGCTGGTTATTTCCCATTTTATGGGGGTCAGAAATTAGAAATTAAATTGGTAATCATAGTTGTGTCATCAATATGCTGTTTTTGCAGTACATTTATTAAATGGCATTTATGATTACGAAATGTTCTCTAAGGCACTCCATCTCATGTTTCAAAATAACATTTTAAGAAAACAATCAGTAAACTTAAAAGAAAATCCCATTAGCTTATTAGGGTAGGTCTCATTAATTATCAGTCTATCTCTTCTGGGCTATTAGAGATTCTTTGATACCTCCCATGTACAAACTCGCCCCTCCCCAGAGTTGAGGGAGGATAAGTAGATTAGTGTACGAAGTATAAGGATGAAAAATAATATGATTAGATTTATTTTTCAGGACCCTCACAAGTAATCAAAAAGTTATTGAAGTTGAAAAGAAAGGTTTTATTTTTGAACAAAAGAAGGCACTATATATAAGCAAGGAATTAAGGAGATGCAAAGGTACCGAAAAAAGTGAAGGAGGAGAAAGAAAGAAAAAATAAATAAGATAAGGAACAAAGAAAAAGATGAGGGTAAGATCTTTGTTACCTTTTTCAAAAAAAAAGAAAAAAAGAAGATGGGTAAGATCTTGAAGGCACCATCTTTTAGACTGAGGAAATCTAGGAAGAAACAAAAATCTTTTGCTTCTTTCAGCTCTTCCTTACTCAAAAGAGAAAGTTAAAACTAGATAAGAAATTGTTAAATATTTCATAGAAGCTGTATTAGTAGTTCAAAAATGTTTTTGGTTCATGCTGGTTAGCTGAGGATGACTTATAGGGATAATTTGGTGACATGGGAAGTACTGGTATAGTATGGTCTACACGAGCTTTTAGAGATGAGATATTTTGGCGAAGCTAAGTCAGTTTCAGGCCACCAAACCCTGCAACTAATGAGAAGGCCCTGTGAACGCCATTTGTAATGTGTCCTTCGTCAAGGGTTTTCTCAGAGTATATTTTATCTTCTTGACAATCTCCATCACTCAGATCTCCTACCCAGGAACATAACTATGGTCAATCTCACTTTGTCCCTTTGGTGACTCAAAACTCCCAACCTTATGATTAGAGGAGGAGGATCTTTACCACTAGGCTACCGCTCCCTATTCAGAAGATCCATATTCAATTAAGCATTTGTTGTGTTCGATCTTGCTGCCAACAAACCTTTGACTGTGAAAAGCTCCAAATATGCACACACCTGTTGAATATTTCAAATTTAGTTATGAAATGTCTGGCCATGCTAGTATTTAAGTGTGATAGTTACACAAAAAACAAAGAGGTTTATATACCAAAAAGAGAATGATTTTATTTGCCAATTTAACAATTTCCTTTGCATTCAACACCAGTCGTTGTACTAGTATCGCATGGGTGCCTAACAGTGATGGGGCTTTTGTTGTTGCTCATGCGGATGGAAACTTTTATGTCTATGATAAGGTAAATATTGAATCTATATGGTGTGTTATTAAATTTCAAATTCTCATATTTCCAACTTCTGCTAGACCAATGTGCACCTTTTGTTGTTTCTCAGAGCAAAGATGGTTCTGCTGATCCTTCATTTCCAGTCATCAAGGATCAAACTCAATTTTCTGTTTCCCATGCACGCTATAGTAAGGTACTGTGCTTATGGATGTAGTATTTTTCTGCAGATTTAATAATTCGCCGGAGATATGAATACCGAGAGATAAGCCAACATTTGTCTCTTGTTTGTCTCCAATCATTGCCAATTTTGTTTATCTTTTGAGATCAATCACACCTTAATCTCAAATTATTTGGGGTCGGCTGTATGGATTTGTGCATCCATACCATGGTGTTTAAGTTCATTTAATTTCAATACCAGATAATTTGACTTGTAAAGCATATTAAGGGTTCTCTGAATCTCGCTCTTAACCCTATACCAATGTACAAATCTCTCACCTGAATAAAAGAATAAAAAGACTCATGACAGATGGTGGACTCATTGCAAGTATAAAGCAATAACTAAGCCTTAAATCTCAACTAGTTGCTATAGCCTCTATGTATTATTTATTTCCATTTCATCATTTTTTAGCTAAATAAGCATTGATTTAGATAGGTTGCAGGTATACTAAGGTAACTTCCATTCATGTATTTTATATCACCTTATTCCTCTTTCATCACCTCAGATAATCATATTGTCGAACCTATGCTGGTGCATATGATGGTCGATATAGGATATGACCCTCTTTGTCTATATTTTCCACTGTTTGCGTACAATGATATTAGGCTGGATCATGGTACGTTGTTCGAACTTTACCAACAAGGTTGAAAATATAGACATGGAAAATCCAGAAGAGGGTCAAAGTTAAGGTAAAGATGAAGTATCTATTTGTTCAAACAGTGGATTCTTGTGCTTAGGAGTCATGGCTGTACTCGTTCTGCAATTGCATTTTTTGCAGTATGCTGTTGCAGTGCAAAATGCTTCATAATTTCATATTTCTTTAACATGTCATTGGACCAAATCGATTCAGCATATATTCCTGTGAAGTTATAGATTTAGATAGTGGAGGAAACAAGGTCAGTTATTGCTCTCAATTGTATTGGTTTTAGCTTTGATTGTAGTTTGAATGACCAAGTTTAGAATCCCCTTATAGTTGTCATTGTTCATGCCACTTCTGTCTAGGACTGCAAAACAGTTATAAAGCCAGCAAATTTGGCATTGGTCCAGTGATATTTTTATGATGAGCCAAATATCAAAAGCTTCATCCTAGAGGCATGGGCACAATGCCAGTGACTTAACCTTTCTGACTCCTTATAATAGCTTCATTAATCTTTTGAGCCTATTCTAAACAAAGACATTTCTTATTTGATGGGGTTTAGATTTGTATTTCACGTACTTCAACATGGACAATTATCCATTCCTCTTATATTGATTCTCTTATGGAACCTCTTCTTCCTTCTTGATCCAAATCTATTATTTCCAACTTTTGACATCTGTATATTTTCTTCTCTTCCTCCTTTGGCCCTGTGTTACTACCTCTATCTGCTAAGTGGCACATTTGAGACGAAATTTGGATTATTGCTATCTGGGAAAGAATAAAATGAGAATAAGTGAAACACACAGGTATTAACATATTAAGGTGGCCCAATTTATCAAGCCGTAGAGTTCGGTTAAATTGCCATAATCTTGTCAAATCACCACCAACAAATCAGTTCTGCAAAGTCCCCCCTTTGGAAACCGGGAAGTTTAGTCCTTGTTAGCCCATTGCTGCGGTGTTGCAAAGTTGCAGTGATCCTCCTGTTCCCCACCTTATTTCAAGGATATAGTGGAGAACAAACCAGATGCAGTTTATTCCTTGCACAAACTAATTTATTGTCTAATTTTCCTACTATACCTTTTTATTCTCCAATTGCTGTTTCTAGCACTTCTCTCTCTTGGTGGTAGAAGCCCCACTTTCTCTCCCTTGTATACTTTTTTTGGCTGGCTAGTTTTAGGCAAATAATTTTCAACAAATTGTGATAATTTTTGAAATAATAGAATTCTTGTTCTTAAATATTGCCTTATGTGGTGGACAATTTGGTAAGAGAGGAATGCAAGATGTTTTGAAGACAGGAGCAGTTCAATCCAGAAGATCAAGAGTCCTGCAATTCTCTTTTTAATTTTTGGTGTAAAGAACAGTTTGTTGATGATGCTGAATCATTACTAGATTTTATGGCCTCTCTGTAAGTCTTTTCAGGGGCAGTATTTATAAATATGATATACCAGGCCTTTTTTGGGTGTTGACTAACATAACATGTTACCAATTTCAAAAAATATTGTCTTATATGTTAGACTGGCATGTCTTTGCCATTTAGCAAAAAACAAAAATGTCCATCCTGTTTCATCCTTCTAAAAACAAAAATGAATCTTTTGCACTTATATGCTACAAGCTGATTCTTTTTATTTTTTCTTGTGCGAAGATTTTGTGTTCTGCTTCGTCTTTCCAAATAAATATTATAATGTTTTGATGTCCTACTACTTAATGAGCCATTATATTGAAAGCCAGTTTAATATGTTTTCTTACTCATTATAGTAAACTAAGCATCTGAAGTCTATGAAAAGCAATTTATTTTATTCCTTTCACCTTATCATTTGGCTTTATAGTTCTTTCTTCATTTTCTTTATACAGAATCCTATAGCTAGATGGCATATTTGTCAAGGTTCAATCAATAGCATTGCTATCTCAAATGATGGGGCATATATTGCAACTGTAGGGAGAGATGGTATTTTCTTCATCTGATGACTACTCTTGGATCTTTTTCTTTTGCTCTTTTGATTGTGAACTCGGCTGATAATGGCTAATTCAATGCAGGTTATCTGAGAGTGTTTGACTATAAAAACGAACAGCTTATATGTGGTGGGAAAAGCTACTATGGTGCTCTATTGTGCTGTGCATGGAGGTGAGTGTGTGTGGTGTTTTAGGTACAAGATATATCTGTGTTCTTGAAGTTGCTTTTGCCTTCCAATTTAAACTTATGATCCTTTCCTTTAGTAGTAACCCCCCCCCCCCCCCCCCCCCCAAAAAAAAAAAAAAAAAAAAATCTTGTTATCAATGTTCTGACTAGAGAAAAGTTTTACTGAGAGCGAATGAACTGACAGTATGGATGGGAAATACATTTTAACTGGTGGAGAAGATGACCTAGTTCAGGTTTGGAGCATGGAGGAAAGGAAAGTAGTTGCATGGGGTGAGGGACACAACTCTTGGGTAAGTGTGTAGCTGGTAAGAATGACTTACCTTTTCTCTCTGGGAAATTCAAGTCTTTACTGTCCTGACTCGTGTCTGATAGGTAAGTGGAGTGGCATTTGATTCATATTGGTCAGCACCAAATTCAGATGGCACAGATGAAAACGTTGTCTACCGATTTGGTTCTGTTGGTCAGGTATTGTTTAAATGAAGTACTAAGGCTGCATGAATCACTACTAAAACTAGATTCATATGTGCATATTCAAGATGAACACTTCATCTGAGAAATTTATTTTTGTGTCTTGCTCCAGAAAGGAACTGAAATCAAAATTGATCTTCTTTTTTCCCCTCTTAAGTCTTAACTGAACATAACTTTACAAATACTTGTGCAGTATGAAAGCTTACTCTTTTATAAGCTATCTATCCCTCTTATCAGGCTTTTTTTTACCTATTATAATTCATTTTCTGCTCCTTATAGGAATGCTTGCATGTTCATGACTATCAGTCCTTTTACCTTTGGATTACTCCTGTTCAGATGTACCAAGTGATTATGTTTTGGTTTTTTGTTTTTTTGGTGTGAAATCCAAACATTCTGCATACAATGCATTTCATTTGTGATAGGTTGTTTTTCTGTGACTTGCTTCCTCAAATCTCTCCATCTTTATTCGTATCTATTATTATATTTTTAGTCATTTTTTATTGATGTAATGATGGTAGGGGCTGCCTGATAAAACTCAAATCTGAGGATTGAATTTTGTAGCATACTGAATAACTTCATTCCCTGAATTTAAGTACTGAAAATATAAGTTACTCCAACTAAAATATAAGAGTATGAAATTTAATCCTCTCCTTGAATAATTGGTAATTAAACTGGTGATTTTTAAATGTCTAGAATATCTTTTTTCAATTTTATGTGCATCTTAAAGAAGGTTTTGTGAATATTTTTGTAATTGTGAAAAGGTCCAACTTTAACCTTGTACTATCTGAAATTGCACAATTTTTCCTTCCGTTACACTTTCGGTCCATTCATACCCTTGCCGTTAGCAAATCATCTCATATTTATGGAGCTCCAGCGTGAAATGGGTGAACTCCACATATCCAACTTCTTTATGGAAAAAAGGTTCAGATTTGCCATTTTAACTTTTGGCTATGGTCTAAAATTACTCTCTGGTTGGAGCTCTATTAGGGGTCAATGGCAACAATGAGATTTTCTCCTAACAGCGGGATAATATTAGACCAAAAATTTAACGAAGGACAAGTTGCTCAATCTCAAATGGTACATGGCGAGTTTGACCTTTCCCCCTTTGTTATTTTAAAGATATTGTAAAATTATATTTTAAAATCTTTTTTCAGTCGTGTAATGAAGTTGGTATTTCCTTGCTGGTAGCGTATTTCGGCTGAGCTCCACAGGGAGCCTGCTAAGCTGATAATTTTTCTCTTCCTTAGTATGCTTATCCGATACTTCTGGTGTTGGCCAACTTTTTCCAGATCAGCTGGCAAATGGCCAAGGTCTGCTTGCTTTGCAATACTCGGTGTTGGTGGTTAAGATGAAGCAAAATGAAAATGTGTTTCCAAATTATTTTACTGTTGGTGAAAAAAAGGCAGAGTGATGATGGTGTTCTGAGTCCTACCTTCATAGTTTCACGTGCATAGCAATTTACAAAAAAAAGTCAACTTATAAATTTCATGATAAGATATTATTGTTAATAGCTCTAAGGTTGGTCGCAAGGTTTACCTATTTGGTATCTCCTTGCTTGACTGTCTACAAACTTGACATGTCTTTGCAGGACACACAATTACTTCTATGGGATCTGGAAATGGATGAAATTGTAGTACCAATGCGCCGCCCTCCTGGTGGGTCTCCAACTTTCAGCACCGGGAGTCAGTCATCACATTGGGATAATGCTTGCCCCGTGGGTACTTTGCAACCTGCTCCAAGCATGAGAGATATTCCAAAAATATCACCCCTTGTTACTCATCGTGTGCATACTGAACCGCTCTCTGGTTTAATATTCACTCATGAATCTGTGCTTAGTGTCTGCCGGGAGGGGCACATTAAGATCTGGATGAGACCAGGGTTTGGTGAAAGCCAATCAGGGAACTCAGATTCTTCATTGAGTACTAGCCTGAAGGAGAAGCCATCGATATCAGGGAAAGCCTTTTCTTCGAGTTACAAGCAATGACATAACAATTATACAACGGATTGCAAAGTGGAGAATGCAGTAAATGGGGGTCCTTTTCGTACATACTACCATTCACTGCTCTTCAATTAGTTTGCTCATTTCTAATAAGCACATGACATGAGGTTGCACCATGAGATTAACCGACCAATTGTATAGCGAACAATGAAGATGCTGCTGGGAGCAAGCAAGACAAGGTTGGAAGAACAGTGCGTGCCTAGCGTGTAAGTATGAAATGTTAACAAGCATATTTAAGCTGATTGGGTTGAAATAATCACCATCTGTCTTTGAGATGCGTAATTTCTAGTTCCCACCCTCCTAGAACTCCCAACCCCTCCTTTTTTCCCCCTTTTTTGTTCATTTCTTCCTTTTTTTTTCGTCCTCTGTAGCCATTTTTGCCTTGAAATTGTTGGTTGACATTTGATTTGCATTGGATTACCTCATGGTTTGCCCTGTCCAATATTTTGGCCGTGGCTTTCTGAGGCTGATAAAGCTTATTAAAGGCATTTTTTCATGAAATTTTTCCTATGCAAGTAAGTCAGTCTGGTGAACCTCTAATTTGATACTTGTATGAGGTTTTGATGTGTACCCTTTGATGATTGAAAACGGGCAAAAAACTATGATATTTGTCAATCTTGTGGTAGTCTCTTTTCCAGTATCCTTTTAAAAGTCGAACTGAGCTCGATGAGAAATCTTTGTTGGGTTGCATGGTAGGCGTGGGAGAAGCGCAGAGCTGTAGCGAAGCTCAGGTGGTAATGCAAGTGCGTAGTGCGCGTAGGAGGCCCCTCAGGCGACAAGGAGGTGCAACTTCTATAATATTTAACAAGTCGAGTTTTATGTTGATCATATAAAATACCAACACATATAACACATAAAAAAGGACTGAAGAAACTACGACATGACTTACATCAGTTGAGTGCCTCCAATTTCCTGTATGTTCAATAGCAAAGAGATACCCTAGCCTTAGGGAATCGGTTATTACTTCTTTTTAATCTAAAAGTAGGCAAAATACAAGTGAACTATAACATGTAAACGATGATATGCCAAGCAATTGAATAGAAAAGAAAAGGAGAACAGATCTTTGTAAAGTTCTGGTATTTACATTATTTCAGTTTCCTTTTCATGCACTTCCTAACTACTGGAACAATGAACCAGCTCGTCTTTCGCATGCCATGCCATTCCTTACGCCCTGATAAAGAACCTCCAGTCGAATTCATTTCAAGTCTAGCGTTCATGTTTAGAATTCTGAAGGTCGAACGAGAGCTTTGATGTAACTCAAAACTGTACAGTTGTGACTTGCAATGACTAGCGCTATACACTCCAACAATTTGCTTACAAGAGACACAAAATAGTATTCTCCTTTGGTTCTTGATATAAAGAGATTATGTTTCATGTCCTGTGTATCAGCTTCCATGGGCAACTCCAGAAGTACCAGCTTCAGCTCCACGCGTTTGGCTTTCTACCTGAGGCGTAGGACTAACTTCTGATGATTGATTTGGCCGCTGCCCTTCTTGAGAATCATGTCGCTCATCTGACAAAGAATTCCATCTACTCCTCCATTTCAGAAGCTCAAGAAGAATAGAAGTCCCACACATTACACCTCCAAAGCCCGCAAAGCTTGCAAGAAGAACAGATAGAACTGCCTGCACTCGAAGCTACAATTCCGAGCATAAGATAAAGAGAGTTTTTAGTATTAGGTGGAGCCCTAGGCAATCAAGAGAATCAGAAAATCTTTTTTTCTTTCTGATTGGTCATGTGATAAGAATTTTTGTTCATTTGACCTGAAGCATTACTTACCAGTGAGTAGAACACATGAGCAAACAGAACCACCAAGGCAAACTGAGTGACAGCATAAACCCAAGCATATCGCCTTTGTACTGAAAAAATAAAGCATGTTGTTTATATGTTATATTACTGTATAATGTATAGCAGCAAGTAGAAGCAAAAAGTGAAATCCGGCACTGTAAACTGAAATTGAAAGAAGCTTCTGAACCAGAGGGTGTTTGTTTAGTTCATATACCCATAGTTGTTGCTGTCATGGATGCAAGGAGACCCAAGATGCATGAAAAGGGCAGAGATATAGCGATGGCACCAGATCCCATTCTGCTAACCTGTAAACAAGCATTATTTAAGACCCTTTTCTGGAGTAGGATGACATTACTGTGTTGCTCTTTTACTCACCAAAAGCTGCTCCAGAAAACAGAAGTAGGCAAGCATGCTGACGATGACAAGAACAGGAACATCCTGCCAAACCCTGAAAGCAGTTTGCACACGTCGAGTAAAATACCATGCAATTTAAATTAAACATTTCTTCGTTTTGATACCCACAGCACCATGTGATTAAAACTTGAGCTATTTCATCCTAAGATATAATAGAGAACAAAAAAGCTCATTTCATCAAAGAAATGTCGCTCATCAATAAATTGTATTATACACGAGACGTATAATAGTAGTTCCTAGTGGTTGTTGCAAACGAGTGAACAAAGTTAACAGAAAGGTGTAAGCACTGAATGAAGTTAACTAGAATCCACAGGCTCGTGTGTTTACAAAAAGTAAAACTTTTTGTAGAGATCATCTGACCATGTATTAAACAATATTCCAAATGATTAGAGGACTATACTAATTTGATAATTATATCCCTTTTCAGTTTACGCTGGGGTGTGTATTTACCCTCCCCAGACCCGGTATATTATTGTATATATCCCTTTTCGGTTTAGGTGGATCGGGGACCACACCATTTTGAAAATAATATTTTCAATCCACTTTGAAAAATACTATTTTCTTCCCTTTTTCCTTTTTGTAGGAGGGGGTGTCTAAGGTCTTTCATCTCATGAATGAATTCATACACGAGTTCAAAATGGAAATTTTATATATATATATATATATATATATTCTTTTTTTGAAAAAAAAAAAGGAAAGGAAAGGTCACGCGCATACCTGTATCGGGCAGATTCAACTTGAGCTCCATTTGCTCTACGATTAGTACTTTGAATCCGCAGTAGAGTAACAGGTAAGTTCCGAACCTCTTCATTACAGACATCACAGATCTTGTTGCCTTTTATGCTAAACCATTTTATAGCACATTCTTGATGAGCTAAGGCTAGTTCACCTTTACAGCTACACTCCATTTTCAAAGTTTCCGAACCCTCCCCAAGTTCAACGAAGCAGATTCTGCAGACAGCATCTTCTTGAGTGATGTCTTCACCAAAATTAGTGTTTTCAACTGAACCATAACACTAAGAAAGGTGTAGGTTAGTTATCCCAGGTGAGTGAATGTAATGTCAAGCTGTAAATGCAGTGATGTGCATCTACATAAGAATACTGTCAGCTAGATTTACAGAATATTGTGTGTCCAAATATAGGTTATTTAGTATTAAATTCAATATCCTAAAGTTACCAGATTTTGAGTGATGATTTTTTGGAATATATATGCTGTAATACAACTTCCAACTATATTTCTCCACAAAAGTTGCAGTCCGTCTGAATTTTAGTATGATAACTGAGCAGCTGATTTTTTTATATATCTATGAAATCCTAGGTTGACAAAATTCTTTATTTGTTTGGCTTCCTAAAAGTAAGACATGTATCCTTGCAACTGCTTCTTATATATATGTAAATTCAGATTTGACAAAGAATCAAAAGACTTATCTAACAGAGAATCACCGGTTGCAGAACAAAAGACTTTATCATGTGGCAATGCATCAAACAGATTATAGACATAAATTACCTGCGCCAACAGTTGGGTTTGCACTTAAGGATGTAGCATCATGTCTTGGCAAACGAGGAGTTGAGGGAACTACACGATAGACACTTCCTACGTAATCCATCTGTTTTAAGCTCTCATCTTTTATCAGTGTTGGCACTGAATGTGAGCGAGGTATGGGATGCACTCCTTCTTTCTAAAAGATGGTGAATTTGTAAGATTTTAGAGAACAATGAGAGCAAATGAAACCTTGAACATTAAGTGAAATTACAAAGACCTTTATATTTATGCCAACAAACCAGTAAGAAGATCCCAGATCTCTACATACATCCAGATATAACATCCAGGTAATGCAGTAAGACTTAAAAGAGCTGTAGTTTGAGAAGAATAATTACGCTTTTCTTTTCAATCATATTTTATTAGGTCTTTCCACTTCCAGCAGATAGACTTTTGCTGTTTTGGTTAAAATCTGAAGAACATCCAGTACTGACAAATTATGACTTGCACTATTGATAAGTCTTTCCAAACTCAAAATTCTGTTATCGACATGTCAGAATAGGATGCATGTAAAAACATCAAGCACTTAAATTGAAAAAGATGAAGGAGGTAAAGACAACTTTTCCTTTCGAGATGCCTGCAAAATTTTTAAGGGGGTTCTTAATCTGCCTAATTTATTCCAACTATTTATGGAGAAGGTCCAACAGTTTTAATTTGTAAAAAATCATTTCAGAATAAAAAATGGTCAAGTTAGTGATTTTCCATCATATAATCAATCAGCATAAAACTAGTCTAGAGGTCTTCCGCTGGGGAGAAAATGGCACGCCACTCCAACACCTTCATCGTCCAACACTCCAACTACCGTAATAAATGATTGACTCGCTGTAACAAGGAAACAAAATAGGAGGGGAAAAAAAAAAGAGTTCCACACTTCCTTACTTGCAGATTCAAAAGTTTAAGGATGTAAACATATGGTATAGGACCAAATATAAGTACTTACAACTGAATAAAATGCTGCATCTCCATAGTCACCATGTGTTGATTCTGGATTAGAGTGTTCAATTGGAGTTGCAGGCAATGATGAAGTCCTTTTCATCTTTGGAGTGAAAATTCTTTTAACAGATAGAGTCCTGAAAATTGAAGGCTTGTCCTGAGGCAGAGGAGAGGCTCCAAGAGCTAACATTGCAGCCTTTTCAATATCAGCCGTCCTATTCCGAAATTTGAAACTTAATTTAGGGAGGAGAGATTTAATGGATGATTTAGCCCTTGATAACGAGGGACCTGGAGATTCGTTTAATCTAACATGGTTAGGGCTGGGTAATGGCGAGAAAATCACTCTTTTGGGAGTTTGATTTGGTGATAGGGACATGTCTATCCTCACAAAATCTTCTGTTTGTCCATCAATGGTTCTTTCAGGCACTTCCAGAGGTAGATTTTGCTGCCTCTGTCGTTTGCAGAGTTGTACTTCCTCTATTATTTCACTTGATTCACCAACCTAGAAGATATTAAGAACCAAAATACCAAAGTTATACTCAACTTCTTATCTCTTACCATATAAACATAATTGCACCAATTTTCCACCAAACAAAGACATAAGCTTGAAACACTTCTCTGATACAAGGATTAAGCACGTGTCACCTGTTACAAGTATTAGTTCCAATAATGATCTTCAAGCAAAGACAAAAACTTCATGCCAAAATAATTCAAAGCAGTAGGTGAAGACCCAAATCCACAGTTTTCCCAAATCAAACCAGTTCAACAAATCTTTGTACGTTCCTAAAACATCTCTAAAATCTTAAAGCAAAGCATTAAAGAAATCCCTTTTCCCCTGAATTTGCAAAAGAAAAAAATCCAAGAAATTCATAATTCATCCAGGAAAAGAGGAAATTGAGTGACATCCAAGCCAAAAGTGTGTGTGTATATATATATACACATATATATCTTTTCAAAGGGGAATCAAAATTCGAACACAAAAATGTCAAACAAGCAAGATAAGGATGAATAAAGATAGAGACACCCACCAAAGGCCATAGCTCGAAGAAAGAAATTGGTAAAAGCAGAAAAATAAGCAAACAAAAAACTCATACGCAGCACCCAAGCAATAGCTCAGATTGAGAAATGGGTAAAAGCAGAAAAATTAGCAGAAACAGAACCCATATACAGCACCCCAAGTTAGTAAACAACAGAATGTAACAAGAAATCAAGAAGAAAAGAAGCCATAGCTCAAAAAGAGATATGGGTAAAAGCTGAAAACTTAGCAGAAATAGAACCCAAGAAATCAAGAGGGGGGGAAAAAGCAGAAAAAATAGCAGAAACAAAACCCAAGTTAGTGAACAAACAGAATACAACAAGAAAGCAATAAAAAAGCTACCTTTTCAAGAGGAAGAGGAGGATCAACTCTGCTAGTGAGGTTGTTAATACAGTCCTTATCTTCCTCTTCAGCTAAAGATCTCTTGTTACTAGTCTCCATGAATGTATAACAATTCTAAAGGGATACAATCGGTTATAAGAAGAAGAAGAAGCCAAAAAAAAAGGGAACTAAACCCTAAAGAAAATATTGGGAACTGAATCAGTGAAAGTAAAGAAGAGTGCCCATGAACAAAAGTTGTAAGCTTTGGAGAGAAAAAGAGAGAGACAAGAAAAGTAATGGGGACGCACTTCTTTTGGGAATTCTGGTTAACAACAATATAGTAATGTTGTTTCTTTCTGTTTGTTTGTGTTTTTCATTCTCGTCCTTGTGATGAGTATACTATAAGGGGACGTTTGGTTGGTTAACAAATACTCCCTCCGTTTCCAAATATATATCACAATTTTTTTGTGCGTCGAATACTATAAATTTTAATTAATATTTTAAAATATATTTTTTTATCATATTAATATGAAAATAACTATAATTTATAATATTTTTTGAATAATTTTTAAACATCTAAATTTTAATTTTAAAATATCAAATTGATTCTTGAAAAATAAAATGTGACAATTATTTTAGAACGGAGAAAGTTACAAGTTATATTGAATAATATATATATATATAACTAGTGTATAATTTATGCATACTGACTAGAAAAAAAAAATCTCAGAATAAGTGTCACTTTAGAAATTCAAGACAAAACATAGTAATTATTTTTAATATGCTTATATTAAAGAACGAATTTTCATTTTAATAGTTACACATCGTATAGGACCAGAGTAGATGAAATAGAAGCTCGCAAGTAATAAAGGTTGATGATTAGTGTAGAGGGCTAATAGGTAGTCGAGCATTGTTTAGTCTTTCTTATCAATATTATTATTAGTAACTTTTCTATTATCGTATTCTTCGATTTTACTACTGTATGTTGTTTCCTTTGTTACGTTTATTATACTATTTGTGATTGCTATTTTTATTTTTTCATTATTTCTATATGCTTCACTGGACCTGAGGGTTTATCGGAAATATCTCTATCTTCACAAGGTAAAAATAAGAATGTGTACATATCACTCTTTCAGATTTTACTTGTGTGGAATTACACTTGATACGTTGTTGTTGTTATTGTTGTACTTCTTTTTAATATTATTCAATTCTCAAGAAAATATCTAATAAATAGGGATAACTTAATTAATTATATATTGATTTTTTTAATAAAAGTGCAATGAATTAAAGCGACATCTATTTTGAGTCGAAGAAGATATATATTTTGGTTTATTGTTAATAATAAGATATACATGCATAATATAAAATAGGTGTACTGTGATTTTGCACTAAATAAATTTAGGATAATTTTTTTTATTTTCAGTTTCAACATTAACTTTCTTAAAGGATTTTGAGAAAGAGTTTTGAAGGATATTTTTATAATTTGATATTTTATTTAGGAATTAGTAATTTCAGTGTGATATAAAAATAATTTTATAATTATGATATAAATAATCTCAAAATTATATGTTTAATTAAATACAAAATAAAATAATTTTGTTATAAATACATTATATTATGGATGTCCATTTATATAAACAGTCCATTGAATAAGCTTGCAATCAGATAAACATGTAGTTGGATAAGCTTGCAATTAGATAAACATACAGTTGTATAAGCTTGCAATCGGATAAGCTTTCAATTGGATAAATTTGTAGTCAGATAAGTTTGCAATCAAATAAACTTGCACACAATTTTTGTTCTTCTATAAATATGAAGTTAATTCAATTCATTTGTACATCAGTTTGAAGATAAATAAAAATATCTCTCTCATCCCCAAATTCTTTAGACATATATCTTATTGTCAATATTTTATTATTATTTCATAACACGTTATCAGCACGAAACTCATAAATGAAAGAGAATGTGAGATTTTGCAGTGGCCTGATTGATTAAAGGTAGTATGTTACTGTATCATACATCAAAGAGGTATGCTATTGTATTTAATATTTATATTCTTCTAAATTTTATCACTTTACATGGATTATTATGTCATTGGTTGAGGGTTAAACGATAGATTCACTCCTATCGTACCCGGGAGGGTGAGATATTGGGTTAAAGTCACGACACACCATATTGATAAGATGTTGGATTCAAGTCCCACCAAATTGTTGCCTCACACGCCTTCTTATAGGCAAGACGTTGGATCCAAGACCCAACGCGATATATTGATGATATAATGTGTTTTTAATTAAAAAATTATGAAAGACGTCTCACTTGATATGCACCATTTCATAAGGGCATGTGGTAGCAGTGCATAATAAGCCTTAATGAGACAAGTGGTTAAACGAATGAATGTGGACGTGACAAAGGACAAAATAATGTTAATCATTATTGTGGTAGTTAAAAGGAAGAATGTTATGGGTGTTCTCCAAATAGTCCTTCAAAAGGTGAATGTAATTTTTGCTATCAAATGTGGTATGAAAGGTCATTGAGTACGCCAATTTGTGTGACACAGTTTGATACGGATTATAAATCCTCCGTTAAAATAAAGAACACAAAGTGGAAGGACACTTAATCTTTCAAAGTGATGTTGAGGTAGATCATATAAATATGATAGATTTTAAGGCATAACAATAAGTTTATAATAAAATTTATGAAGCACAAACAATGATTTGTCCATTCCTTGAAGAGAATGTGACTTGTGACAAGTATCGTGAATGTTCGATCATTCTTTTAAGTGAATATGTCAAGAAAAAAGTTATAGATAATGACATGC
The DNA here is from genome assembly GCA_035772735.1 of Datura wrightii. Taxonomy (NCBI): domain Eukaryota; kingdom Viridiplantae; phylum Streptophyta; class Magnoliopsida; order Solanales; family Solanaceae; genus Datura; species Datura wrightii. Next base: position 197,497,819 of record JASDFA010000018.1, on the reverse strand, counting down.
TCATATATGGTTGGAATACATATCAAAACTCACTTCTACTGGAGGTTTGAGAGAAATAAAGAAATTTTATTTTGATATAAACGGTCACTGGCTGAGTACTTTTAGTACATCATTAATATTGTGGTATGTGTTATCATGGATTACCAATGAGTAAAATCAAGAAATAAGTCTTGCCTATAATATTTTTAATCATGTCCACAATTACATAATTTTCTCCTTGAAGAAGATGTTCACCATACGAATGATGTTATGAAATATGTGGTAGCACACAAAATTAATTGAGAACTTCGGAAGAGGTAATGTATTACTACCCCGATGAATAAAATTATTCACAATATTGGTGTTGTAGTAAGTCTCAAAAGAAACTTATAAGTTTCAAAGGTATTGAAAAAATTTTTAGTGAGACTACAAATTATGGAAAGATTCAATATTCTCATATTACTACAATCGAAGAGGGTTATAAATATTTATGTAAAAGGTTATTCATTTTTTTCTCCTATTTGTAATACACAAATATGAACATGATAATGGAATCAACACGAAAGTAAACTAAAATGAAGTTTACTGAAAGAAAAATCAGTTCGCATGACCGATTAACCATTTCGATTCAAATGTGATGTGAAAATAATTGGAACTTCATGTGGTTATATATTGTAAAAATAAAAAGTTTTTCTCGAATTCTCTTGTGTTGTTTGTTCTCATGACCATTATTACACCATCTAAGATTGAGATTATGTCCTTTGTATTTTTGAAACTTATTATAAAATGTTGAATATGAGCTCATTCTTCTACCATGTGGATCGTTTACTATTATATGATTTAATAGATGCATCTATGGTATGGTCACGTGTGCGTTTGATATCAACTTGTAATTTGATTTTTACAAGTTTGTTTGCTCAAATTATTTAATTAAAAGCATAATTCCAACTATAAAATTATATTAATAATGCTGATTTATATCTAAGTTGGTTAGCACAAATCATATGCCTCCATTTATAGTTAAATCATTGGTTATGAAAACAAAACTCTCAAGTAAAATTTGGTAAGAGATGTTTTGTTTAACATGCAGCAACACTTGTACGCATCAAGTCAATAAGGTTCCCCTATCATAATAAGTTTAAGGTCAAGAACCAAATAATTTCCCCTGTCCAATTTGCTTACGACGACGAGGTCACGAACAAAGTGATTGTCAATAATGTATTTGACAGAGCTCAACGACTCAACATATCCAAGAGGCATATGTTATAATCACAAAGATGATACTGTCAATATCAACATTTTAGAAAGTTGTTATACAAGATCAAAATGCATCATCTACAAAATTAAATGATGTCAGGGGAAGTAAAATACGCGTCGCACTCTTTTTTTTTTCTTAGCCTAGATTTTGTCAAACTGAATTTTTCTAGCAGGACTTTTAACTAGGCAGCAAACACTGCGTATCTCAAGATATGTGTACTTTTTTTTCCTTCACTGAAATTTTTTTTTCACTAAATTTTTTCTATCAAGATTTTAACGAGACATATTATCTATTAATGAACATTCGAGAGGGAGCATTATAAATACATTGTATTATGGATGTCCATATATATACATAGGCAATCAGATAAGCTTGCCAACAACTTTTGTTCTTCTATAAATAAGAAGTTAATTCAGTTTATTTGTGCATAATTTGAAGAGAAATAAAAATATATCTCTCCCTCAAATTCTTTAATTATATCTCTTATTATCTTGACATTTCATTATTATTTCATAACAACTATCATATATTCTGGAATTGTCAATTCTTATCCCACGAACTAAATGACACCTTATTTGTTACCTACTTATAAAAGAAAAAAAAAACCTTTTATCAAAATTGTTATATATTCTCCTTTTTCAAAAAAATTATTACAATATCGATTATCGAAGTCAACCTAAGTGTATCTCACCTAATTCATGAACAAAAGAGTCAGACAAACTTATAGATGGAGCGAATCAGGGGCGAAGATAGAGTATTTAATACTAATTCAGATGAATTCAGTAAGTTTTGCTTAGATTTTATATTTTGCATGCATTAAAACATATATCATATATATGTATAAATATTTATTTTGAATTAAGCAATTAAGACAAACTATAATTCCATTAAAAAAAATTAAAATTCATAAATTTTAATTTCTAACTCCGTCACTAAAGCAAATAGACTACTCACATTGGATATTGTAGTTGAATTCGAACCTAAACTATTTTCTTTTTTTGTTACGTTATGTCTCCATCAATTAGTCATCCCTTAATAACTAATAGGCTGGCAAAGTTATACAAAATTATAAAGCCATGCGCGTTCAATTGAATTTCATTTGTTGATAATTTATATTGGATAAATAGTATTCATTTTATTTTAGTTTATGTGACATTCTTCGAATTTTAAGAGTTAAGTTTTTAAATTTTGATTATAAATTCAGATATAGAAGTTTTATATTTTTAAAATAAAATTTACATATTTGAAAATTAGATAAGAAGTACTCTAAGTCACAATAATTGACAATTTAAAATATTTTAAAATGCGATAAAAAAATTAATTGGTTCTCAAAATCCAAATGGTTCCACATAAATTAGAAGAGAGGGAGTATCACAATAAACTATTTTGGTTATATATAAATTAAAAGTCATTTTTTTGTTTTTATGTCAGCTCATGATCTAAATGAGTTGCACATACTAGTATATGTTCCTCGATGTTGAAAGCACCCTTTATTAGGTTGCAATACATCGGGATGCTTTTTTATTTTTTATGATTGAACGAATTTTCCTTCAGAAATGTTTGTTACGGTGGTTAGTATCGCCATTGTCATTTAACTTGTATTCATACTTTTAAAATTTTACACGTCTATTCACTTAAGAATAACTTCAGATATGTTATGTCTGAAGTAAAACTTTATTATTTGAAGTTAAATATATTTGAACTTCAGTCATAATTGCATGAACTTCAGGAAAAATATATAAAGTTCAAACAAAAATTATTAAATTTCAATCATATAGCAGTCTAATTTCGAAGCACCACATATTCGAAATTATTTTGAATAAATTTATAAATTCTTATGCATTATGATTATGATTTAAATAGTGGTCCCAAAATGGATGTCTGTGCACTTCGACCAAATTTTAGCTATGATCCAAAAATAGGATTTAGAAAAACAAAGATTTTATATAATATATATTGAGTATCTTTTAAATTTTAGTTCTGATTTCATGATATCACTAGATTTTCAACCACATTTTGTTTTATTGTGTTTTCCTTTTTAATATTTTATCTTACTTTCTTTTTGTTCACTTACTATATTATTATTATTATTATTATTATTATTATTATTATTATTATTATTATTATTAGGTGAAATAATTTGGGAGATCTTTGTACTTATCTTGAATTATCATTTTAGTTTTTATATTTTCGATTTTGCCAACTGAACACTTAAATTTATTAAAATTTAATATTTTAAAAAAAATCATAAAAATGTTGTATCATAAGCATAACCAATAGGATGAAAAAAATAATTTAAATATATTGAGTTTTAATATATTTAAATATTCAATTGACAAAGCCAAAAATACAGTAATCGAGATAACAATTTAAAACAAATACAAAAATCTCACAAATCATATCGCATTATAATTATTATAATTATTATTATTATTATTATTATTATTATTATTATAATTATTATATCAACTCTTTCTTACCAACTATTGCCTCCCAAAACATCGTTTTCTATCAAGTCATTGTTGTGACTCAATAATGAAAGTTGTGTGTGTGTGTGTAAACTTTAATGGACTTTGGCATTCCGAAGGGTTTTAAAAAGAAGAACGACTTATGTTCTCAAGTAATTATACATAAAGTGTTACGTTATATATTTTAATTTATGTGATATAATTTAAAGTATGGTGGTTATATTATGTAATATTGATGATTATTAGATATAAAAAAATCTTTAAAAAATAATATAAATTATAATAATTAATAATTTAAAATATTATTTAAAAAGATAATTCGAAATTATAGTTCCTATCGCTAATATTAATCCAATCTAGCTAGTGAAATTGCTTATATCGTATCATTTAATTGAATCATAATTCAGATTTGTGCTGAATAAATTTATAAAGAAATTAATATTCGCATCAGGATTCCAACCAATTCAGAAACACAATGCATAAGACTTGCTTAAGATAGAAGTAGCGTTTCATAATAAATAAATAAATTCTTTGTAATTCGAAAAATGCACAATGAAAAGAAATATTAGTCGGTTCAACAAAATTCATACTCAAGATTCAAATTTAAAATCTTTTATTAAAAGTAAGATAGATCGTATTTATCCTACCGCAACCTTCATTATGCAATGAATTCAAACACCCTTTGGGAAATCAAAAGGTCAATTCTTATATCCATTACATTTCATGCATTCTGAAATTGTACACAATCACTTTTATATATGGAGTTTGACTTGATTACTAGGTCTAAATTTAACGTACATATTGTATTTTATGTATTTTTTTTTTAAATCAAGCCAACATAACTAGCTAGGGTTATTAAAGTCAACTTGATGTAATTTATTATTTTCTTTATTTTAATTTATTCGTCAAGTTTTGGTTTGACACCCAAATTTAAAAAATACAGAAGATTTTTTAATTTTATGGTTTTAAACTAAAGATACGTGAAATGTATCAAAATATTCTTTAATCTTGTGATCTTAATAAATATGTCATGTGAAAAGTTAAAGTCAAAGAGTTGCCAAAAAAAGAAGAAGAAGAGAGAGTCGTTTTTTTTAAAATAGAAGGGAAAAAAAATAAGAGACAAACAAATTGAAATGCGCGGAGTACTCTTTTTCGGGAAAAAATAATAAAGGAAATTTACCTCTCTTATATAAGTTTTATTCCCACATTCAATAATTTTCTAACATGTGGCAATGCACGTATGTTAATATATTGTTAGGCCATCATATAGATGTATTATTTATCATATCATTAAATTCATCGTTATATAACGACTGATTTAGTGTGATTGCATCGTTGCATTTTTTTTAATTTTGTCTTTGCTTATATCTAATAACTTATTTTATCCTTTACCTTATCTTTTTTATAATAACTCTACCATGATATACCTCATTCTTTTTTGTAGGTTTATCCTTCAAAATTCAAATAAATGATGTGTGACATTATGTAACAACTGAAAACAGTATAATCTATTCAATTATTATAATTATCAAAATAATGCAATACAATATAATACAACATGAGACTACTAAAATTGGCGCAAAAAAATGAGAGAGGAAAATTGATGGATTGAGTTAGTCTAAAGAATCGAGAGAAAAACCAACCCAATTAGTTGGTTTTTGTTTTACTTAAAAAAAAGTATACTATTTTTTAAAAATAAATCAACATGCTTGCGAGCAAAATCGATCAATTTTCAATAATGCGATACATTATGAAAGGATATGTAATAACCAATATCCAAACAAAGCCTTTGAGTTAATTAGCCGACTTGCAAACAAAAACAAATATTGATGGATGATGATTAGGATAACAATTATCAAAATCATAAGTAGAAATTCTTTATAGATCGTGTTTATCTAATTAAGTATCATATTTAGTGGTTAATTAATAATCGTTAATATTACTATGTATATATCTCAAATCATCAAAAAGAAGGAAAAGTCTACCATTTAAAGTAAAAGAAAAAAAGTTGAAACATATACCTTTAGTGAACAATGAATATATGTATTTGGACTCTAATTGCTCAATAATTTTTTTTAACGGTGGAATCAGAACTTTTCTAAGTGAATTTAAAATATAAAAAAATAATTCTATGAAGAAATTAAGAAAATTCAATATCTACACTATATAATATATATATATAAAATATAACTTAATCATATAAGTAAAGTGTAATTTTTCGACAAAAAGAATTCAGATACGCTGCTTCTCAACAAAATAATGCCCAATAATGTTTCCAAATAATAATAAGCTAAGAAATATACATATATAGTAATAAACAAATAGAAATTCGATCAAATACACTGATATAAGGGTGTTGAGAGAAAATAAAAAATCAAATCAAATCGACGTAAAAAAAACTCGATACATAATTAATTTGATTTAGTTTTGATTTAGAACAAGAAAAAACTAAACTAAATCAACATATATTGATAGTAACAATATACATGTTATATATCATTGGTGGTTTCTGTGTTCGAGCTAAAAATTTAAACAAGTTAAGAATTTAAAAAAAATTATATTAAAAAAATTCAAACAAATTATATATATATATATATATATTTCATCATCTGGATTTATACTATTGTTTTCTGAGTCTTCAGTACTATCTTCTATATTAATGTTTCTCTGTTGATTTTCATTTGTTTCAGTGATTGGATGTCTTTGTAAGTCTGATCCGTCTGTTTTCGGGTTTTCTTCTGGTAGTGGGTGAACATGTTTATCTTTATCCTGTGTCTGTTCCAATAAATTTTTTAATGTCTTTTTTACTACAGCTTCAATAGTCTTTTTTGTCTTTTTCTTATTTTTTTCTCTTTGTCTAGACGTTTCTCCCACTGAGAAAGAGGGTGGAAGACGTCTTCTTGGGGGAGTCTGAGGAGTATCATCACTTTTTGGCAAAGTGACAGCCATCAACGGATTTGGTGTGTCTTTACCGGTTACTGTTTGAACCGGACTAGCTATACCATAACCTGGTATAGTAGGTCTAGTTGCATTCAGAGAGGAATGTACACTCGTCTCATCCATTTTGGCTTGAGATGGAAAACTCGAGTCTGTTTGAGTGGCTTTAGCCATCATTGGTATGGCTGGTGTCTGTTTGTCTTTTGTTAGTAGTGCCATAATCTGATCTTTCTCTTTTTGTAAGGCTTCACATTTAGCGTTAAGTCTCTTGAAGCCCTGTGTCATTGTCTCACAGTGGTCACAGAAAATAATTTTGTCTGGGCTGTCTTTCTGAATTTTGTATTGTGGGCTGAGATTTGGGCTTTGTCTTAAGGTAGGTGATAGAAAATAATTTGGGCCCAAATAGCCTCTTGCATAGTCTAGTGCTTCGTTTAAATCATTAAAGCCTTTGAATAATGGGTTTTTTATACCGTCTATTGATTTTATGACTTCTTGCCAATTTTGAAAAACACCTTTTATCTTAACATGTATGACTACATAAAATTTAAATTTTTTCTCAGTATTTTTGTCTGTGAAATATTGTCCTAAGGCATTTAATGTGGCTATGAAATATTTTAAATCTTTTTTGTTGTAAGCAATCCATAAGTTATCCATCAAACATTTTTGCGGTTTGTCTAGCCTACAGTCAGGTCTTTCTTTGAAAGATAAATTGCATTTAGGATAGGAAATTAAATTGAAAGGTCCAAAATGAATCCTTTCCATTGTGTCTACAGCTGACTGGGGTCTAAAATTTATATTACCTAACAAAGTCTGTAAATAATTGTCTGTGGCAGAGGTTTGACCCTTGCCTTTGTCTGATGTCTCAGGTCTCATCTGAGCTCTGATTTGTCTGCTGTCTCCTGTTGGTCTCATTCTGAAATAAGATTTTATTAAATCATTTGTAGATTTAGTCTACTTAATTGATCTGCTAGATCATTGTCTTTTCCTTTTATATATTCGAATACTATTTTAGGATAAATAGATATAGTATCTATAAAATTTAACCACCTTCTTTTACTACTATTCTTTTGGTCTATCTTTTGGTGAAATTTTACTATAGCTTCGCAGTCTGTTCTTACTAGTATTTCGTTTTTGTTTAAAATATATAGTTTAAAACTATTTAACCCATATATTATAGCTAGGACTTCGGTGTCTATACTACTCATATTACCCTTTTCTTTGTATTTTCCACTGGCGTATCCACATATTTTTTCTTCTATTTTATTTGGTCTGGCTTTTAATACGGCTCCCCAGCCTAAATTACTCCCATCTGTTTCTATAATTAAATAGTCTGATTCTAAAGGTATGTTTAAATCTGGTATATTTTTTACCTTTTCTTTTATCTGTTTTACTAGTTTTATATCTTCTGTATTGAAGTGTTTTTGTCCCTTACTACCGGTCTTAGCATATAAAGGTCCTGCTATTTTTCCTAAGTCTTGTATAAAATTTCTAGCATAGTTAACCAATCCTAAGAATTTTTGTAATTCTTTTGTTTTATCTAATTTGTCGGACATTTCTAATACTTTTTTACTTATGTGTGGTTGGAGTTTAATCTTTCCATCTCCTATGGTTACCCCTAAGAAATTAATATGTGTTTTGTATATTTCCATCTTCTTTTTACTTATTATTATTTCATGTTGTATAAACAGTCTAAATGTCGTCTGAAGATGTCCTAGATGTTCTTGGGTATTTCGGCTAAATACTAAGATATCGTCTACATAAACAAGTACAAAATTTTTGTATTCTCCAAAAATTTCATCCATTTTTCTTTGAAATATTGGAGGGGCTGTCTTTAGGCCAAATGGCATGGCTAGCCATTCAAAATGACCTTCTGGACAAGTAAATGCTGTCCATTCAATGCTGTCTGGATGCATTTTGACTTGCCAATAGCCTGATTTACAGTCAAACTTACTAAATATTCTTTTTCCTTGTATTCTATTTAGTAGTTCATTTTTGTCTGGTAATTTATAAGCGTCTATTCTTGTGTTATCATTGAGTCTTTTATAGTTAATTACCATTCTAGCTTTTCCTCTAAGTATTTCTGCATGGTTTCTAACCATAAATGCAGCTGACCTATGTCTAGAGGTGGATCTTCTTATTACTCCTAGATCTAGTAGTTCTTTAATTTGTTTTTGAAAATCTTCTAAGTCTTGGTTAGTAGCTTCTATAGCTGCAGTCTTGATACTGTATTCGGGATTTATTATATCTAATTTACACATTATCTTATTCGATTTCCAATGTATTAAAGGTTTTTCTCCAATTATTTCTAGTTTATCTAGCATTTTTATTACATTGTCTAAGTCTTTTGGCCCTTTAATATTGTCTATAGTGTTTAATCCCTTATTAAAATTATAAAACTGGGTTTCTAGATTTATTAGTGTATAGTTTTTTCCTAGTATTTCTTCATCTGAATTATAATTTTCGTCATTAGTTTCTATTTCATACATATTTTCGCTATACTCGTTTGTATTATTACAGTCTTTACAGCACGTTTTTTGGTCTTCTTGATGTATTCTTTCTTTAGTTGGTATATTATTTGTTAAGACTGGAGTATATGTAGCTTGTTTGAAAAATACTATTCCGTCTTTAGTTAGTAAACATCCTCCTGTATCTTTAAAAATAAATTTTAACCCTATTACAAAGTCTATATTTATATTGAGGTCTCTTACTAGGATTTTATGTACATTGTAGGAAGGATTATAAAATTTATTACAAGTGTTTTGAAAACTTATTCTTGCTTTCTCTATGCAGTATTCGTATAAATTATAGGTACCATCCATTTGCATGGCAGTAACTGGTTTTGGTAATTTGGATAATAAATTATTTGGTATAATTCTTTTATTAATTAGGCAACTAGTGCACCCTGGGTCTAATAATGCTAATGTTTCTATTTCAATGTCTTTTATTGTTATTCTGGTTAATATTTTTATGGTAGTTAAATCCTTGTCTTCGTTACATATTAAGTTTGAATTTATTATATTTCTCATGTTTAGATAATTTTCTCTTTCGGTATTAGCTAGGGTATTTTCTTGTGTTTCTTCTAAAGAAGTTCCTATATTTGGTATGAAGGTATTTTTTAGGTCTTCTTGTTCTAAAGGTTCGGTATTAAAAATTTTTTCTTTTCCTTTTTCTAATAATTTTACTCTGTGGTCTAGTTATGTTATTCTGGCCTCTAAAGTTTCTAATTTTAAGTTTAATGTTTTGTTTTCTTCTCTAGTCTTATCTTGTTGTTCTAATTTAATTCCTAATTTTATTTCGATACAGTTTATACAGGCTTCTATATAACATCTAGTACATTTTGTTCTTTTGTATTTACTAGGATACCATTTGCAGAAAACACATGGTGTACTGTCTATTCCTTTTTGTTTTTCAAAACTATGTATACATTCTTTTTCTGTATTCATATTATTATATTGTAGGTCTTCTAGTTCTAGCTTATATGGTAATTCATTACCTAATTCATTTATGAACTCATTGTCTTCAGAATCTGAAGAGTCTAGAGTATCTTTATTTGGTAGGTCTATACTTACTACTGAATATATGCTTTCGTTGTCTGACATGTATTCGTCTACATTTATAAGGGTTTCTTGGAATTCTTCTATTAATTGGGAATTCCTATCTCTAGTATTGTATCTTTTAGGACATGTATTAGCTAAATGTTCTATACTTCCGCATGTAAAACATTCTAATTTATTTTTATAATTCCTATCATTTCTATATTTTCTTACATGCTTATTTCTGTCTAAATAAGGTTTCTTAGCAGAAGATTTTCTTAAATAGTATTTCTTTTTATATGGTTGTCTCATATATTGTTTATTTCTATAGTTTTTTACCTTTCTCTTTGGTTGTTTGTCATAATGTTGTGTAGTATATATTACTGACTTACAGAAATTCATCTCATTTTGTTTTAATTGTTTTTGTATCTGTATATTGGTGCATTTTTCTATTAATATTTCCATTACATGTTGTATTCTTTGTCCTATAGTCCATTTGGTTGTAGGGTTCTGTATTACTCCTTCCCTTTTATACCACCTTTCTTCTATCTCTCTTCCTAAAGCTCTTGGTAATTTATTAAATAATTTTCTTCCTATAGTTTCATCAAAAGTGTTACCACTAAGGGTACAATAATAAAAGAATTCTTTTAAAAAGTCTTTAATGTGGTACCAGTTAGATATACTAAGTTGTTCTAATTTTATTAACGCATTTCTTTGTAAGACTATAGCTCCACTATTAGGGTCTTCTCCTGTCATTAAGCTATGTATTTTATTTGTAAAATTATAGGGATTAGCTCCCATATTTACTAATTGTTGAAATTCTTGAGGAAATTCGCTTTTATACGATTCTCATACTGCTTTAGCAGATTCTCCTAGAAATGTCTCCATATATCTATACATTGTTTCTGCATCTGTGTCTGAGTAGTTTTTAATATAGTCTGCAACTACGATACCTTTCCAGATGTCTATAGCTGCATTCCATAGTTGTGGGTCTTGGTATGCTACATTAAGTATTTTTCCTTTGCTACCTCCTTCTTGTAGTTTAATTGGTTCCTCTATTGGTAATCTTTTACCCATAGGTTTTATATTTTCTGGGTTTATTTCTGTCTCAGGATTTATTCTCCATACTCTTCTTCTAGGTATGTTTCCTGTACTAGTGTCTACTGTATGAGCATTTGAGGTTCTTTGAAATGGGGTAGAACTTGTTGACTCCATTAGTTCTTTTTGACTAATAATTGAAATAGTTTCACTGTCTGTATTTTTCCTATATCCTAAGTTATCAATTCGATCTTCGCATTCTTTGATGTGTATAATAAATTCATTTATTTTCATGTTTCTTTTAAAACATCCTTTACATCTGAATACACTATTTTTATCTGTATCATTTATTCTTTTTGCCTGTGTAATTATATTGTCTACTGCATAGGCTTCTTCCAATATTTCTATATTCATTAGACTCGTTTCCGTTTTTTCTTGGGATTGTAGTTCAGAAGTTATATCTGTTTAAGTATTAGTTTCTTCATCTAGTTGTCTTGTATAATTGTAATCTGTAAATCTTATAGAAGTTTCTCCTCTTCTATTTGTATACATTAAATGAGATTCTGGTGTATATATTTTAGGTTTATTAAATTTTTCTAAGTTCCATTCTAGTCCTGCGTATTCTTCTGCATCTATCTTAATGGGTTTTATTAATTTAATTCCTTTATTTCCCATTAGTTCCACTACATCTTCTACCTTAATTTTAAATTTAGTATTACTACTTAAGGCCATCTTTCCTATAAATCCTATACATATTAATAAATTATTTCCTGTCTCCATTTCTTCATATCCTTTAGTCTGTATTCCTATTTTTATATGAGTGCCAAATTCTTTTAAGTTTATTAGAAAATCTGGGCTTATATAAAATATTCCTCCATTATGAGTCATGTCTACTTCAGTTATTCCTATTATAGCCTTTTTCATGTCTGACCATCTATCGTCATATATTGTTATTAGAACTTTTCCTCCTAAATTTTTTCTGGCTAATCCTTTAATTCCTATTACTATTAATCCCATGTGCATCATGGTCATTTTTGTCTTTCTTAAGTTTTTTAGTGATTCTACATTGATTAGATTTAATGCTAGTTTATTTTCTCCTATTACGGATAATTGTTCTTCTCTATAATGTCTGTATAATAGATCTATTTTAGAAAAATATTTAGTATTATATAAAACTTTTGGGTCTAATAATTTTATCTGATTTTGTTTAAAAATTTGAAGATCTCTATCTATGTCTATTATTTCACTTAATTGATTATTATCTTCCTCCCTAGTCTGCCTTGAAAAAATCCTGGATATTAGGCTATTTCTGGCCACTATATTATTTCCTACTTGGTTATCTGAGTAGCTGGGTCTTAGTCTTTCTTCTTCGAGGTTTCTGGTTCCTCCCCGATTTGAAAGAAAGTCCATTTTGGTATTTTTCTTTTTAATTGTTGTCTTTCTTGTAAAGGAGTAATTTCTATGTTACTAAATTTTTTAATTATCTCGTCTATTCCGGCTGACTGTTCTGGGATTTTATCTTTAAGTATTTTTTCTAATTTTTTATCTATTTCTAATAATAAAGCTATAATTGTATTGTTTTGTCTAATTATAAGTGTTTCTGAATTGTTTGCAGTCACGTGATTAGAGAATCCTACCGGGTTTTGATACTTATGAGTTATCTCTAATGTTTTTCTATAGATGGGGGAATCTTCACTCATGAACGAGTGATTTCTTCTATTCTTATAGCTATTTCTTTTATATCTTTTGTATTATTATATAATTGTTGTACTTGACTACTTATAGAAATATCTTTACTAGTTTTTAGTTTTGTAATAATTTCAGTTTCTTGTTCTTTAATAAAATCTAAGTTTTGTTCTAATTTTTCTATTATCTTTTTCTGCTTTATCTGAATTTCTTCTATATCTTTTATTCTTTTAATAATATTTTCGTCTTGTTCTTGTATTTTATTTCTTAAATTAATTATTAGATCTATTATTGTGTTGTATTGTCTATCGTCTGTATGAAATATGTGCTCTCCTTGACTAAAATTACACTTAATAGAGGTACCGTCTTTTAATACTCTATATTTCTTTTCAGGGTATAATCTTAAGTCTAAGTATTCTAGATGTTTTAACTGATCTATTTTATCCTATAGAAGATAATATCTGTCTATTTCGTTCGTTAATTCGTAATAAATTTCTACTTAGACTTAGGTTATTTTCTAATCTAGCTATTTCTGTGATAATAGAGTATATATATATATATATTATAAAATTTTAATGAAAAAATTTAATTAAACCTCCTCGCACCCTTTTGTCTCCGCCCCTAATTGGTTTAGGGAAAAGCTAATTAGGAATGTGCCAAAGGTTGACTTCATTAATCAAGTTGTTGCAAAATCCACAAAAGTTTCAAAAATATTCTCCCCGTTTATTTTTACTTGTTCAATATTAATTTGATATACCTTTTTAATAGTGATAAATAAAATGATAATTTTACCATATCACCATTTTAATATAATAAATTTAATGCTTTGAGAAATATATTGAAATATGATTATAATTAATAATAAGGGTAAATTAGAAATTAAGTGATAAATTATGGCTTAATTTTTTAAAGTGGTCAAGTAAAACTGAAATTTTTTTTTAGTATATAGTAGACAAGTAAAGATGGACAGAGAGAGTATAAATAAGTGTTGCTTTAATATAAAAAAAATTATCGAAAATAAGTAGCGCTTAATTAGGAATTCAAGATTAAAAAAAAAAGTAATTGATTCCAACTATACTCTTATATAAAGAACTACTTTTTAATATACTCAATTCTTAAAAAACATCTAATTAATACGAATAATTTAGTAAATTATACCTTGTATTATTAATCTTCTTAATAGGCATGAAATGAGCTAAAACAACACTTATTTTGGGACGATTTTAAACTAAAAGAACACTACCCCCTCCCTCTCAAATCATATTTCATTTTTTTTTTAAATAATTGTCTCAAATTATTTGTTGTTTTAGAAGTTCAAGATAAAATTAATTAATTTTTTTTATTTTATTCTTGATATAATTTTTCTTGAAGATTATAAAGTCCTTGATTATCGAATAAATATTTAATGGAGAGAGATCACAACTTAAATATAGATAAGATTAAATAGTCAAATATCTCTTAATTAATATTTTTAAAATGGAGTATAAAATAAAAAAGCAACAGATAATCTGAAATAGAGGGAGTAATTTTTTATTTGATAATATGCATGAATGATATCATTGATGTAGTCTAATAAAGGGACCATCCACCAAACAAAGATAGTTAATTGAACTTAAAAAAGATATGCAATATTTATTTATTTAATTCCAACCCAAAAGTAGATGCTCACCTTTATAGCCTCTATTGATGGTCACCAATTTTAATTAATTTTCTTGGTTTTGTTATACACCACTTGTAATCTTGTGGTTGAAGGTTTGACATTTTATAGGAGCACAATTAATTGTACTATGAAGAGTAAACAAACAAAAAAAATGAATGGTTATAATATCTTTTATCTTTGTTTGTCTCTTAATGACATTAAGTTGGTGGCATATATAAAAGACAAGCTAAGTAAAATATGGTAACCAAAAGAATTTGCAAGTTGAAATTAAAAGAATAATTTGTTCACAAGCCATGAATATATGAGTAAGAATCCGAGTTAGAGCTGATAAGCATTAAATGTTGATAAAAAGATTTTTAAATATTGAAACTGATATCATAATTAATTACGTGTTTGTTGTTCAAAGTTGAAACTAACAGCAATAAACAGTTTGTTTGTTTAATAAAAAGGTGTTGATAAAACATTATTTTTTCGGCAAAAATGACTTAAATCGTGTCCTAAAGCTATTTACAAAAATATAGCCTATATCTTCAATCAATATGAGCCTCTAGTGTCACATCATGGTTCACCCTTTGAGCGGCAAGTCTATATATAGCAAGAAATTACACCCAATGACCTTAGAAATGTCGGTGTTGAACTTTTGATCCTCACTTATTTCATGAGCAAACCTTCAAAATCAAAAATTAAAATTTATTAAAATTGAAATTCTGTCTATTCATAAATTCAAAATCGATCATCTATATATAGCAAGAAATGACACGTAAGGACTTTAGAAACGAGGGTGTCGAACTTTTGATCCTGGCTTATCTCATGGACAAACTTTGATACTACTAAAAATGGAGGAAAGTCAATCCTAATAATCAAAGGACATAAATCATTCTATGTCAATAATGGGTGCCCATTTTAGCCCAATAGATGGTAATGTTAATGGAGTAAATGATTGGTTAATGTAGGTTTCTTATGATTTTTCTAGGATTATTTGTGTTATTAAAAAGATAGAGCATAAAAGAAACACTTAATATGATCGCTAATTTATTGATTAATTGAATTTAATTCCTTTATATTTTCTTCTTTTGGGGACAAAAAAGTACAAGTTCTTGAATGTATGAGATTCAATATCTTTATAATTTTCATTTTCGAGATAACTTAAATATAGTAATAAAAAAGTAGTCATAAATATACCCGATATTGAAAAAAAATTGCTAGACAAAATTCGCAAGACACAAGTTATGTCTTCTTAACCAATAGAGGTGTGAGTTCAATTTCAGAATGCACAAAGTGATGTTCGTCTTAAGAGACATAACTTACCGATAATCCAATAGTGTAGGACACTGAACCTTTACAAAACTGAAAAATCAATAACCCTATTATTGATTCAGGTTATTGATTTGACCTGCAACTTGCACCAGCCTAATTTGAACTCTTGAAATGGTAAAAAGAACTACTGAGAAGCACTTCTCCCTCTTTAATGGATCTTACGCCGTAGCAAATCCTAATTAATCGAGGTTTCAAAGCGAATACCAAACACCAGATTGGGGAGGTGGAAGGGAAACAAAAGCCAAATGTAGCTTAGAGGATGGACCAAGCAAACAATATATATACTAGGTATAGTTAACAACAGCTTTTTTTAAAAATAAAAATAAAATTGCAGGGAAATTTAAAAGCACTCTGAAAGAAAAAAAAAGAGAAAAAATGGAGTCTTGATGATCCATTTGTAGGACTGTGCATTGTATGCAGCCCAATTGCAAACTACTACTAAGAGAGTTTCTGCTGTTGGATTATTCTAATCTAGGGAAGTTTGATAGAGAAAAAAGAGCAGCAATGGAGGAAACCAGAAGGTCAAGAAGTAAGAAGATATTGATATTTATACAAGAGTGATTCTGGGCAACTCTTCCTGTTTTTACTCTTCGGCGACACCTTCGCTGACCTTGATCTCCAAAAGGCGCTCAACTGGCTGTCGACAAATAGGACAGCGATTCGTTTGGAACCTCAAAACCTTTGCGCATCCGCTACACATACACTGCATTAAAGAAAGACACTCAATTATGTGTTGTACAGTATACTAGAGTTTTGTTAATGTAAAAGAAGATGCAGCATATTTTGATCAATTCAAGGTGAAAAACGGGGTTGCTCCCCTCGGTGGGGATAAAGTTGAGTCAAAAGATCTCGATTCAAGATAAATTTATGAGGAAGTGGTAGCTCCTTTAGGATATACTCCAGCGCCTAGAAATTGGTTAATCGATAAAGATAGATGTACTTGATGCCCCGTCCAATAGAGAGATCCAAGTTAGGACACAGGAACAGAAGCGAAATGCAGGGAAAATGATGCTTACAAATGATATCTGTTACACAATATCTTTCTACTGAAATCTTAAAATACACAGCTAGTGGCAAGAGAAAGGGAGAGGTGGGATGAAGAGAGGTGACGAAGCAATCAAGAAGGAAAATGGTGCACTTTAGGTGGACTTTTAAGTGTCGGGAGGAATTGTTTTCAGATTCTATTAGCAAAACTGTTTACCTGCAAGCTGCATACACTGTACTATATATAATCATGACATTGCATATGTTTGTGAACATATTTGAAACCAAAACTCAACAGAAATTGATAAAAAGGGCAGAATCATACCATGTGCCGACATGGAAGTACAGTAGTATCCCGAGGTTCAGATAGGCATATCACACATTCTTTCCCAGGATCATTTCCATCAAAGTCGCTTTCAACTGAATTACCAATCCCAAAAATCTCTTGCAATTCATACCTCATGCCATTGACCCAGAGGATCTGCTTCACCACCCTAACATGGTACTCACCTTTGTCTTTTTCGAAAACTGCTTGGGTAATCTGTGAATTAGTGGATCCTGATACTGCACCTCCATCCTCTGATCCACTTGGGTTATCTAATGATGCCTCCGCCTTCACCGCAAGTGGATACACATCAGCCTCACCATCTTTGGACAATTCTGCCTCTTCAAACATTGAAAAATCAATGCCAGTTCCAGATGGTTGCCTAAACTTCTGAGCTAAACCTTTTTGAAACTCAAAAGTTACTGGTGGAAGCAAGCTTTCCTTCATAGGAGTCAAGCAACAATCTTCACCTTCTTTTGCGAAGAGAATAACAGTCATGCTGCAGGAGGAAAAGGATCAAGAAATACTTTCGATTAGCTCACGTTGAAAGCACTTACATGTCACTTGAAGAGTCAACAAATATATTGCCAAGCAATGACAAGCAACTACAATTTTCAATAACAAGCAAGCACAAAATAACTACTTCGATAATTCCTATGTGAATGCCCTAGAAGTTGCAGGCATATCAGAGCTCATTCCTAGTAATTACTTTCTCAAAGTTGTCAAAATTTCTTCCTTTAATAAGTCCAACAGTCAACAACATTGTGGATGCTACTCTAAGAGTCAGCAACAGATGACTGAAGACTGAGCAGTGAAAACAGACTCCATACGACCAACAAAGAAAAAGCAGCCAGACATGCTGCAAGCATATCAGATCTCAAAATTTCGGGCATTACCATCTCAGCTTTCAGTATAACACACCATTATGGAACTTTCAGACATGCAAAATAAATACACGATGTGTTCATTCTAAGAAGTGATTGATTTAGTATATTAGTGTCATTTTAGAAAGATAAAGGTCAGTTGATAATCAAATTACTTACAATCTTACGCATCCAAATATTAAATGATACTCTATTTTTTCTTCAAAATATGTACCTCAACATGAGATTTTATGGATCAATTACTTCCTTACAACAACCGGATAGCTGTAAGGAGAGCAATGCAGATATCAAATGCCTTTTTGAGGTCTGATGCTACAACACAATGATCCAGGATATGCTGACAGAACGATTCTTACCATCTCCCATCCGTATTCATCAAAAAAAGAAAGCAACAATTCATATGAGACCAGAATATAGTGTTACCCATCAATACTGATATATAGATGGAGTAGAAGACCAAAGTCACTGATCACTACGCACCAAGGGAGTTTGAACTTCAGTGCTTAACAGGAAACAACTTCAAATTTTCATACACAAGTAATTATTAACTAGACCCAAAAGGCTTATTCAAATGACCCAAAGTAGTACTGAGTCACGCTCTACAGGATGCTCAAAGATCAGCGGCAGAACAGTCTCATTTAATTATTTTTTTGAAATAGACACATTTATCTACTCATCCTAGGTCGTTAAAGAGATTGCAGGACTAGCAAAAGCAAAAAGAAAAATAAAATACATTAATGTCCAAGATAAAATAAAATCTGCAGATCAAGTTTCCAATTTCTCTCTCAGCAAGTATCAATCTGCAGGTATGATTATGGGAGGTTGTCAAAAGATTGCCTCACAGAAAGCATGAGTATAAATTAAACCCTAGCAAACCCAGCATCAATAATTCTCTTAGTGTCAGAGACGAATCCAGAGTTTGAGGACGGTGGGGGCACTATTATCTTAATATAAGTGTCAATAAAATTTTCAATAACGACTGACGGATAATAGCGTGAGCAGTGACAAAAATACAAGTACATAGGTCAAATATGATTATAATAGAACTTTAACACAAATGAAACTATTGAGGGAGGTAGCTTAATGGTTAAGATTGTGCAAAACATATTAAAATGATGCAGATTTGATTCCTGGCTCAAACATTTGTGCGTAGTACTTTTTCCCTAAAGTGCAAAACAGATGTTTTAAAACAAAAAAACTGTTTAAAATGATACTACAGAGAGTTGAACCCGGGTCTCAAGTAGGAAGTTACTCCTGCGAACCATCATCCCACCACGAACTTTTATTTCATAGAGTGCACAATTTAATATATAGTAGTTTCTCAAGGTATATACGCATATATATACATAATTTCAGAAAAGTTTTACGGGTGCACGTGCACCCCCAAGCTTCCATGTGGGTCCGCCTCTGCTTAGTGTCTGCGTGTTTCCAGAATTAGTGAATGGCTAAAAAGTTCAAACTTTCTAGGACAACAGTAAATTTACCATACCTCTCCCTCCGACCCAATTTTAAACAAACACTGCTCAATTAAAACGCTCCATGATGTCCTACACCATCTATTAAAATTTTTATCTTATACAACTTTACATACTTCAAGAACTTAAATTCACTTACCCATACAAACATAAGCTCAAATATCATGTTTTATATATCAAACATAAACTCTAATATCACATTTTGACTATTTTTTCCACAATACTAACATAGTACCAAAGTCAAGTTAATGTCTTTAACTCTGAGTAAGAAACAATCAAATTAAAGAATTCAAGGGAAAGATACCAAATTGAAACTCCCACATACTGAATTTATTACTTATATATCGAACTAACTTCCGAACCATTACAACAACATAGCCAGTGTGATCCCATAATGGGCTTCGGGGAGGGTCAGGTGAATGTAGTCTTTACCCCTACCTTGGGATAGGTAGAGAGATTGTTTCCGATAACTTCCTAACTATTTTCCCACAATACTAACATAGTACCAAAAGTCAAGTTAAAGTCTTTAACTCATGATCCTGTAAGAAACAATCAAATTAAAGAATTCAAGGGAAAGGTACCAATTAAACCATTATTTAACTATTTTTTCAACAATACTAACATAGTACCAAAGTCAAGTTAAAGTCTTTAATTCTGACCCTGTAGGAAACAACCAAATTAAAGAATACGAGGAAAGGTAGCAAATTGGAAGTCCTATAGAGAATTTATTTCAATTTTATGAACAAGTACTAATCTTACTACACATATTTGAATACACTTCAACTGGAACAGTCAATCAGATACCATATATCATCAATTTGCATAAATTTCACAAAAAGCAAACAGGTAAAAGAAAAAAAAGATTAATAAAAGCCAGTACCTCCCAGGAACAGTAGCATCAAAAGTGAAGGCCACAAGATACTTGCCAGGGTTAGCTTCATCAGGCTCAATCCTTAGAGTCTCCTTCTTCAAGTTAACATCATTTCGTATTGTTACAGCTTTTTGATGCTCCACATATGGTGCTGGCGGAGGCATCATGGGTCCACACGGGTACCGCCCGTTAACCCAATTAGCATGACCCGGGTCCATCCTATGATGGTGGTCATACGGAGCTGGTAACGGCACTGGCATAGCCGGCGGCGGCGGCGGATAGTAACCAGGGTATTGATAATACGGGGGAGCATTAGGGTTTGGATATTGAGTAGGATAAGGCGTCGCCGCCGCAAACACATACCGGTTTGCGTTTATCTCCGGCTGCGGCTGTTGTTGAGGTGGAGGCGGCGGTGGGTGGCTCCTCCGGCTACTGCTCCTTCGTCGGCCGTTCACACCACTGCTCCCCATATTACCCATCTTTAAAAAAAGTAAAAAATCAAACCTTTTCACCCCAAACCAAAAACCCAGAAATCAAAAAACGAAAATTCACAAACTCTGAATCAAACCATTAATGAAAATGATCAAAACTCAGACACCCTTTTGCCCCTTTTCTCAAATTATAACCCGAAATCGTAGAAAAAATTGAGGAAATGGGAAATGGGGTTTTGAGGAAACAGAACAGAAGAAGAGAAAACAATGAGATTAAAGGGAGTTATATATGTAAATGGTAGATATGATTATGAAGCAAGGTGGAAGACGAATCTTGATTATTATGATGATGACAATGGGGTTGGAGAGTAGGGTAAGGGGTGGGAGTGGGAAGGAAATAATGGGGAAATGGATATTATGCGATTGCGTAAAGTTCCACCATCAACAGCACCAATCAAGATTTTAAGGGGAAAATGGAACAGCTTTCTCTTTTTCTGCATACATATCCTCTCTTTTATATTTTCTTTATTTCTCCATTTTTATTGATTTAGGTGTGGAGGATTTGGAAGAGCACTAACTAATTGTCCCTATTTGATTAGGTAATGTGAATTCATTCAAGTTGCTTTTGCCTAATGTAAGCACTTATCTTCTCCCACTCCATGAATTTTCTATAATTACCGTGTTCGAGCTAGCTTAATTATATTTAAATTAAATTTCTATAATTGTTATGTTCGGGCTAGTTTAACTATATTTTAACTAATTTTGTGAAGTATATGTTGCCTTATCTTTCAATTAATATAGATATCGAGTAATTTTATTCATTAGAATTTAAATAAATATAAATAAATTATTTCATGTTAATTGTGACATTTTTCTTTCACATGTTTTTTAAGAAGTCATAAATAAGGGTTTTTTTTATTAATTTACGCTTAATTCTTCTCAATATGATCGATATTGTTTACTTTCAAACACAATTAATTTTAGAGTGAAGGGTGAAAAACACACCAAAAATATCACTGTTTTTTGAGTTTCATACATGAACTATCAGGTGCGCGAGTTTCCTACTTGGACTATCACCAAATTTTTATAGAAACACACCTTAACTATCATTTGTTCACTTTTCCTACCTGAACAATGGTAATATTTCAGGTAGGAAAAGTGAATAATTGATAGTTGAGGTGTGTTTTGATAAATATTTGATGATAGATTAGACAGAAAAAGTAAACATCTGATAGTTCCGGTAAGAAACTCAAAAAACTTGAATACTTTAGGTGTCTTTTTGACCCTTCACTCTCAATTTTAAGAGTAAAATAAAAAAAAAGTTAATTAATTGAGTAAAAGGTGAAAAAAATCAAAAGTATCACAACTTTTAGAGTTATATACCTAAACTATCAGGTGAGTAAATTTCATATTTAAGCTTTCACTAAATATTTATCAAAACCTCAACTATCAGTTGATCATTTTTTATATCTAGATGGTGATATTTCAAGTAGGAAAAGTGAACAAATTATAGTTGAGGTGTGTTTTGATAAGCATTTGGTCATGATTTAGGTAGAAAAATTAAACACCTGATAGTTCGGATAGAAAACTAAAAAAAAAAATGAAATACTTTAGGTGTAATTTTTCACCGTTCACTCTAATTAATTTTATCTTATTTTTGTAAACTGGCAAATACTTTGATATGAATATTTTTAGTAATGTTAACAACTAATATGAAATTAAAAAAAAAGTAGTATTTTTATCTCCATTAAAATTTAAATATAAAAATTCATAATTCTCAATCTAATTTATTAATAGACAAGGTAGGGGGTTGCTCAAATGATGAAAACATTCTTCACATCTAATCCTGAGATTGTGGGTTTGAGTAAAAAAAAAAACGAAAAAATTAAATGAAAAAGTTGTTTTATTTATCACATAATTCCTCCACTTGACAAGCTTTTTTTTTTCTGCAATGATTGTTTAGCCTTAATTAATTAAAAAGAGAAGATGCCACAAGCAAGGATAATCATAATATATATTATACAACCTTATGCGAAACTATGATATATTCTCTCATTTGGATGATGTTTAGTGGGTTGAAGTTGAACCAACAAAAGGGGAAAGCAAGAATATTTTTTTTTTAATGGGAAGGAAAAATGGGAAAATGAATTACGAGAATCAAATCTTTTTTAATAAGATAAAATTTTAAATAATTGATTAATTGAATTATTAAGATTTAAAAAAAAACAATAAGGGTTTTTCTTCCTTTTTATTTTTTTTCTTTGAATATTTTTTTGGAGAGGAGAGGGATTAATTTTGAAAATAAAAATACTTAGCTTGCATGTTGAGTTTGTTTTCTTTTTAAAGATTGTTGGAGAATGGACAAAGATCTATATTCACCACCATAATGCACCAACAATTATAAAAAGTGAAAGATATTTCTTATTTGGTCTTTAGTCATTTCATATTTTTCCTTTCAAATCAACCCCATCTAAATTAAGCCACAAAAAGTAGGAACATAAATAATAATAATAGTTGCAAACTTGCAATAAAAAAAATAATAGAGGAATAATTTGATCTTGACAACCTAAATTTAAAATGATTTATAACCAGCATAAGGTTTAATTTTAATCGAATTTTAATTTAGTCGTTTTAAATTAACTTCGTTCACATAAATATGAGGTTTACATTGAAGTTTAACTTGTCAAATTTTAACTTCAGATAATTTTTAAAAAAATAACTTTAATTATTTTTTACATGAGAAGTTCAGACTATATATGACTAAACTTCAATCTTCATTCATTTTTGCATGAAGTTCAAATTATATATAATTTAAACTTCAGTCTTTTTTCATAAAGTTCAAACAATATATATATATATATATATATGAAGTTCATACATTTTTACATGTAATTCATGTCATATATATGACTGAACTCACTTGATGTTAAATTTCTAAGTGATGTATGATTCTCTATCATTCAATGTGATATTGCATAAATTTAGAACTCCAAAAAGAAATAAGGAAAAAAAAGTGAGTAATCCTTTATTACCTATAAATATAATTTTTTTATACGTTTTTTTTATTTTTCTTATCGTAATCAAAAAATTTATCAGAAAGATCAACATAACAATAATATATGCCTTTGCACTTCAAGAAGTTAGTAAATGTCCTCCAACTTTGTCAATTATACAATAAGATGTATTTTATTTATTTAGTTTAAGAAAAGATGATAGCTTATCCCATTAATTCTAAATTAATATATAATTCAAAGTTAATAAGTTTAGAAAGATAATCTTAGATTCTCTGGATGATGGAGACACCTATATACTCATTTTAGATATTCTAAAATTATTAAATTACTAACAAACCCCAACAAATTTTCTTTCCTTATCAAAAAAAGTATTCCTTTCTTTGTACTCATAATTTTGGGAATTATTCTTTCATGGATAGGTAACACTTTATTTTCAATACTCGATAATGTCTGAACAAATAAAGTATTTTTTAAAATTAACTCTTTCAATATTTTGAGCAATTTCTTATATTGGAAAAAAAAAATTTAAAAAAAGAAGAAGGGAATTCTGTTGCAAATATAGTCACAAAAATTACTTCTCAAAGCAAGACTTTAAAAATCATTGGAACCGAAAAAATAATTTAGTTTATTATTACTTCAATGTTTTTGCATGGATTTTTAATTTTTATTTCCTCACATTAGTGATTTTTAATTTTTTCTGCTATTGCTCGTTTAATGAAAATTTATAGATTAAAGTACCTTGAACTAGCTATGACCTAATTATGCAATGCAAACCTTGTTTAGAGAATGTTTGCATGTAACGTAAGTTTAATATTATCTAATTCGCAAAACAAATCTTTTGGAAAGCTTTGTTTGGGACATAAATTTAGTAGGCATAACTTATTTCTTGAAGCATAAGTTCAGTAGTATAAATTTTTTAAGACATAAGGTTCTAAAACTAAATTTATACATTATCTCTTGAATTTCATTAATATATTTGGATTTGAATAACATTCCTTTCACTTCTCATTGTCACCCGATTCATCTTCTTGCTAAGATACTTTATATATTGAAGACTAAAATTATAATTTAATAAATTATTATTGGACTATCAGTTCACCCGTTAAAAATTGATTAAATCGGTAGCCAAATTAATAATCTAATAACTTAGAAAAGTAAATCGATAATTAGACCATTAGACTAATAACCTGACTCATTGATTCAATAACTTAATCGTTGATTCGGTGTATTAATTTTACCGTTAACTTGCACAACCTTACACATGATTAGAGGTTGACTTAGTAGTGTAGAGAGTTCAAAATTTATTTTGAGATTCTAAGTACATATCCCAAATAGTACATTTTTATTTTTCAAATCGCTTTACTGAAAATTCTGAATCCACCACTATTAACGTACGCTCGACTCAAAAATAAATAAATAAAAATAGATATCTATTTTAATAAAATAAATAAATAAAAATGAGCAGAGGAATTAGTATAAATTATGCAAGATCCAATGAGAAAGCTTGATTTAATTAGTTATTCCTATTTCACTAAAATCCATAATGAGAATAGATCGAACTAAGAGTCGTGTCTCAATTTTGTTAGTGTCATTTTTGGCAACTTGGGGTGAACAAAAATACTACGTAGTTGTTTAAAGCTGTCAGCACATTATATTTCTTTATAATGTGCTATTCAATGATTATTCTTTTGTTTTAATTTATTTATTTAATTTTAATTTAATATATAATTTTTAAAAATAATTTTTAAAATTTTTTTATAGTCTTTAATTGAAAAATATGTACAATATATATTAAATTTTTTAATTTTAAAAATATCATGTAAAAAATTAAAATTAAAAAATTATTAACAAAAAATGTATGTTTTTGAAACGGGATAAAAAAATAACACAAATAAAATAAAATTAAAAAGTATTATTTTACGACAATCTCACACACACACAAACAAAAACAAAAAAACAAAAAAAAAGAGGAGGAATTTTGATACTACTATACAATCGCCAATTAAAGCACACAATTTAAAAAATATCATAATTCTTTTCTTGTTGCAAATTATAATCAGTATGCGCTATATAATATATCAACATATAATTTTTATATAATTTGTGTACGCACTAAATATAAATTTATTATTATATATTTATTATATATCAAGTATATGTTGACGATGATAATAACAATAATAATAATAATAATATATTTAGTACAATTTTATATGCGGGGTGTGGCAAATATAGTATAAGAAAAGGGTTTAAAATACCTTTTTACTTTTATTTATTAGCTAAATTTGTCTCTAATTATATTATAAGGACAAATATGCCTCCGACATTATGAAACTTAACGTATATGCCCCTCGATTGGATAAATTCCCCCAAATTGAATAAAATTACCTAATTTGACTTAAATAAACGCATTATCTCTTTAAACCCGACAAATCCTGATTAATTTTTTTTATTTAGAAAAAAACTATTATGGCTAGACAAATTGCCATTGGCGATGTTTACATGCGGGGTTTAGAGAGTACAATATTAGTCAGTATATGCAGTTTTATTCCTCTCTCGTGAAATTAGAAAGTCTATTTTCGAATGAATATGCGTTTTACGAATTTAAAAAAAACTATTATGGCTAGATTAATTGCCATTGGCTGAGAAAGAAGTCGAAAAAGTTTTCATATCTTAAAACGTGGTTTTTCTTCTTCTTCTTCTTCTTCTTTTTTTTTTTGCGCTAATAATTTATCCTCTTGAATGAGGTATTTTTATTTGTTTCAAAATTTGTTTTTTTTTTCTCCCGTTTTTTCTTGCGATAAAGTTTAATTCTTTTTCAAGGCCAAAAACTAAGTGATTAATTAGTTGCATTAGTAATTAATTAAATATTATCAACATGAATTATGATATGATGATTGACATTCCTTCACTCTTAATTAGAGATTTCAAGTTCGAGTTTTGAAAATTAAAAAAAAAATTCTTATCCAAAGCACAACTGTCAAAGATAAATCTTACAAAACGTGAATTCAAATTAATTAAATTTAAAAATATCAGACGAGAATTAAAAAAAATTAAATAAATATCATAAGTAGTAAATATAGACCATAGAAAGTGCAAGTCTATTCTCCATCATGATCGACATTTCTCTTATATTATTATTACTAGATTCCGATAGAATGAATAGAATCTCTCTCTTCTTAATTAAAGATTTTAAATTAAAGTGCTGAAATGAAAAAAACTTGCTTAGAGGTGCTTTCTGTTTTAATAAAATTAGTTATAGTTTCATTACGATAATTGAGTACCGATTGTTTTTAATTAAAAAATAATATTTAACTTATTTATACAGTGTAATTATTATCGTTCAAGCAGTTCTGCTCTGTCCTACGTGCCGGCATGTGGGCAATTTGGGAATTTCCTACAAAAGCATGCTGAAGAGTGCTTGCACATTTGTGTTGTGTGAGAGTTGTACTCTTGGCTAAGTTGACATAAAAATAAGGACATTTTCATTTAATTTTCATTTATATATATTTATACAGTTAAATCTCGTTATAATAATAGTATTTATTTAAATATTATATATATATAATAATATTTAATATTTAAATTTTATTTAACTATTATAAATAAAAATATACAACAAAAAAATATTTTCCATTCTACGGAACACACTCTTAATCTTCAGTATTTCTCTTTGTTGAGATCATGTTACTTGTTTGACGTGCATTGGAATGAAAAATGGGCCACTTGGGTCTGAGGCCCTTCGTGTTTTTGGGCTTCATCTCCTTGCAACAAAAAGTTGGATCCGGTTGCCCGTTTCAATAAGGGTTATTCATCAAGTTTTATTACGGAGCGATTTTTAATTTTTATTATTCAAATTCACCGATCTTGAATTTTTTCTTTTCGATACTTATGTAAATAAAAAAAATAGTTTAAAATATATTTAACAGTAAAAAAAAAATGCAAGACAAAATAAAATTTATAAGGCATAAATTCACTTAAAGTTATGCTCCATGTATAAGTTTAACGGCACAAGTTACGTCCCAAGACATAAGAAATTATGCCCAAAGTATAAGTTATACCCAAGACATATACGCAGTCGTCACACAAGTTATGCTTGAATGAAAAACAAGAAAATTTGAGCTCAAGGAACAAAATATGCCTTCAGGGACACAAGTTATGCTCAAGGCACAAATTATGTCTTCAGTGGCACAGGTTATGCTCTAAAGCAAAATAAATTATGCCAAGACATAAGTTTAGTGGCACAAGTTATGCCTGAAGGCAAAAATAAATTAAGCTCAAAGCTTAATCCAGTGACACGAGTTATGTCACGGGGCATAGGTTCAGAAGCAGAAGTTATGCCTTAAAAAGCAGGTTTTCTAAAAGCCTTGCCTGGCGAAAATACATAGAACTTATGCCCCACGGCAAACTTTCTTTAAAAAGTTACGCCTTGCGAAATTAAATTTTCCCAACAAAATTAGGTCATAATTACGAATATTTTGATCCCTAAATATTATTAAATGAACAATAAAGGCAAAAAAATAAACACAATAATGAATAACAATAACAATAATGATATTATTTTTAGTGTAATTCGAATACGTAAAAAAAAATAGTTATCTAATCAGACAAACTTCTACATTATATTTATCAAACATAACGTGAGTTTAGCTAATTCATCGATACCAGTTATCGTAGTATTACTCTTGTAATGTCTTGCATTTATATTTTTGCTATTATTTATTATTTCTTGTACTTTAAGTAACGTATTACTTTGCTTTAGTTACTAATCGACATGTTTTGTTTCATTCATTACTTCTTTTCTAAATTGCTTTGATTTGCTTATCCTTGAGCAGAGATCTATCTGAAATAACCTCTGTTTCTGAGATAAGAATAAGATTTGCATGCAATGTACCCTCCCTAGACCCACTTTGTGAGACTACACTAAGTATGTTATTATTATTTGTTGCTCATTACATAACAGGTCCCCGTGAGTGGAGAGAGACAAAGTGACTAGTATGCAATGAATTTATAACAAAAATAATATTTTCAGTATAATTTCATATGTGAGATTTGTGGAGGGTAGGTGTGCGCAAATCTCACCCCTACTTGTGGAATCAAGAAATTATTTTCAATAAATTATTAAATTAAGGATTATTTTTATATGATAATGATGATGATGATGAGAATAGTTATTTGATATGAAATTGTCTATGGTCTTATAATAACTTCAAATTCAATTTTGACTTTTCTTGGTAATAATTAAATATCATTACTATTAGTTTTTAAACTCAATTATCATGCCGTATGATTAGTTTTAATCACGTTTAATTGCTCTTTCTTTGTCTTATCTAAGTCTATTAATTTTCCGGCCGTTCCCATATACCAACAACCAATAAAATAATTTTATTTTATTTTATTTTGTAACTTTGGTTAGTATAAAAACTTAATATGTTTTAAAATAAATAGTATTATCTTGCTTAATTAATTAGGAAACATGACTTCACGTCCTCTTTTGGATTCGAATCATCAAAAAAGTAAGGAAAAAAAACTTTTGTGGTACTATATATATTTTTATTTTTACTTAGATATTTGATATTTAATAGTAAAGACCGACTAAATTTAAATTAACATTTAATAGAGTCGGACTCAAAATTTAAACGCAATAAAAAATATCATTATCTTTAGTATGTTAATTACTAATGATAAATTAAGTTCAAACATACAACTTTTAAAAACACATAATGATTATGATTAAAAAGTCTGACCGAATTTAATCGTTGGAAAAGTTATTGAATGTCGACGATTTTATATTCTCTTTAACTCAACTTATTTTTTATTAATTACCTACCCTCAATTTTATTTAGATATAATATTGTCACTTTTAAAATCTAAAAGAAGTAATTAATTAATTAGTTGAATATCCTTTAAATAATTTTCATAGCATACTCGAACCCGGACGGATAATTAATTAAATTAATTCATAATCATGATCTTAGCATATATATTAGGTTATTGCACGTTGAATGACAAATCATACTACACAAGCAGATTTAAAATTTTAAACTTACGAGTTTTTCGATTAAAAAAAATGACTTATTGAATTTTAAATAAATTATTTACATATTCAATATATTTATTTACACAAATAAAAGATTTTGATCAAAGCTATTAAATTTATTAAATCGGTAATTAGAAATCTGTTGTACGGAACGGAGTGTTGGCCTGTAAAGAAGTCCTATGTACAGAAGATGAAGGTTGCAAAAATGAGGATGTTAAGGTGGATGCGGGCACACTAAGAGTGATAGAATTAGAAATACCGATATCCGGGCCAAGGTGGGAGTGGCTGGGATGGAGGACAAAAATGTGTGAGGCAAGACTGAGGTGGTTCGGGCATGTGAAGAGGAGGTGTCCGAGTGCCCCAGTGCGGAGGTACGAACGATTGTCCATGAACGATTTTAGGAGAGGTAGGGGTAGACCGAAAAAGTAATGGGATGAGGTGACATGATCATATGATATATAACGGGATATCAATTTAAGTATGTGCTTGTGTAATATTCCACTATTTGTTAAATGATACAAATTATCCATTTCTTCCCTGTTTGGTTAAATTTTTCGGAAGTTAAAAGTGTTTATTTTTTAAAAAGTGAGGTTTTTGATCAAACTTATAAAACATAGTAAAAGTCATTTTTTCAGAAGGTAAAGAATATTTTTTGGAAAAATACATTTAGAAACACTTTTTAAAAACTTGATTGCTCCTCACAAAATATTTTAAAATTTATTAACCAAACATAAACAATATTTTTTTTTATTTTTTTCTTTCAAAATAAAGTAATTTTAAAAATTTGAACTATTCTCCATGCCAACACTCATTCTTCTACTAATAAATTCTTACAATAACAAAATCATAAATAAATGTAAATAACCAAAGAAGTTCCAAGATGCGATCTTTGTAGGAATCTAAGACCAATTCAAAGTCTTTTTTACACATATTTAATTTTCCCTCGTACTAGTTTTTTCTTATGAATTAAAAATTTAAATTTGAGCTCTGAAAAAAAGAAAAATTCTTGATAGGATGTGTTTTATAGTGGCCGATCTATCTGACATAACAAAACAAATCTAGAGACTTAGTTATATATATATATATATATTAAGAAATCTAAATATCGCTTACTATATATCTATAAGCATTTAACATAAACTCTAAATTTTGAATTCGCTTTTATCCTTCGCAAATTTGGATACTTAGTTGATTTTGTGTTTTTTTTTTAAAAAAAAAAAAGATATGCACGTACTGTGTAATTTCTCAAGCTTGGACTGGTCCTCTATGGTCAGCCATGGCGACCTAAGATTTAAATTCCACTTTTGGAATTCTAAATTCTATACTTAATTTCTTCTTTTTACAAAAATTCCAAAATCTATTTGTTAGTTAATTATCTGTTGAAGGAATCTAAAACATATTCACACGTCACGTCGGGACGAAGTTAGAAAATTTTTGTCAGAAAATTATAATATATATAAAGTTATAATAAAAAAAATATTCATGTAAGTATATTAACTGTTAAATCTTTTTGGTGAAATTCGTCAATTTTCACACGTGAATTTAAAAAGATTGATACATTACTCATTTTTTTTTTATAATGATGTAATACAGAATATATATACTATAACATAAAATATAAATAATCAAATTTGAAAAAAAATTAATCTATCATATTAAAATATTATTATAGAGAATGGCACGCGAGTTATAAATTTTAGAATTATTCCTCTCTCTATTCTTTTGTTCTAATAGTGCAAAGAAGAAAGAATTTCTTGTGTGTCTCTTGTACGAAAGACATAGAGTTTCTTATTGATCATGAAAATAACTTTTTTTCCTCTTTATATTGAATTGTACATTATTGAACTTGTAAGGAGCTAATAAACAGGAGTGACCCAAGTACATGAGAAATAGACTTGCAAAATAAAATGAGTTGATTTGCCTCTTACGCGCAAAATATACGTGAGGTCTGGTTCCCAAAAGATAGGGGAAGGATATGAAAGTTTAGGTAGTCAATCAATTGAGTTTCTAAGATTTTTCAATATTTTGTCCTTTTTAAGCAATATTCCTTCTGATTGATCATTTGATAAGAGGAGATTGTTCAGATGGTAAGTACCTTTACCTCCGACTCTAAGGTGGGGTGTTCGAGTCACTAAAGGACCAACAACAACGGAAGAAAAAAAAACTTAGAGTATTTCTATCATTGAAAATTACTCTCATCCTTTCTTATTCTCTTAAATAATTTTTGTGGCAATTGTTTTGTGCAATCTCTAAACTCTGAATCGCGAATACACACATTTGGGAGTAACCGGAACCTTGGAGATAGAGGCAAATCCAAGATTTAAACTTTGTATGGGCTTAACTTTTAAAGTTCTTAGCATTAAACTCATTATATCTTAAAAGATGTGTTCATATCTACTGTTTATTATAATTTTAATATTTTTTTTATATATAAATTTATACTCTCCCATCGAAGGTGCTGGGTTCAGATGAATCGGGTACTTTAAAGCTACATTCACCCCTACTCGGAGAGCAACCAACCACAACAATTTGAATTCCTATCATACTGAAATCACTTTAAAAAAACTATATAAATACTATAGTATTTTTCGAGAGATCGGATTATTCGTGAACATATACTTGCTAGAGAAACTTAAAAATGTCCAATCATGTATACGTAAAATATACTAAGTATATTCAACTTTTCTTTTTTTTTTTAATCAAAACCTTAAAACAATATGTAAAATATTTCAATTGTTTTAATCACTTTTGATTAATGCTATTATTTATACCCAACGACTTGCAACAAAAGCTATATCTTCGTCAGGTAAGATATCAATTATAGATTTGCTTGCGTAATTAATTTTTTTTTATTTCCCCTAATTATATCTAATTTTTCTAATTGACTTTTTTGAAAAAAAAAAGAAGATAAAATAAAAATGAATGTGACTGCAGATTTCTCTAATTATGGGACTAATTTACTTGAATATTGAGATCATTAATTATTTTATGATTTACATCACAGAATACATACAAAAGTATCTCAATGATCTAATACCTAATTAATAAAAGTTTTTGTATTCAGTCAACTCTTTAATAGTATGTTTACGGGTTGAATTATAATTCATTTATTGAATTGATTTAACGAGTTATATAAAAATTTATCTTTACTTTTATGAAATAAAAAAGCTATTTTTGATAATCGGTATTTACACATTTATAAAGCTGAAAAATAATTCTCTTGTAAATATACATGTTGTGCAAGATATTTGAATAACAATTATCAAATAATGCGATTAAAAAACTGTTAAGAATAAAAGGGGATTCAGCCGGTTTGTTATAGATTCACATGAACTTAATTAGTTATTTTTACTCAATATCATTTACCAAGTATATATAGTTTAATAAGTTAAATGCATTAAATATTTATAAATATTTGACTCATAATTCACTTATTACTAAATTTGTGTGAGGTTGTTGTAGGATCGATAACTTCGTATCGTAAATCTGCCTCTTGATGAGAAACATTTCCCTTTCTACTCAATCCTACACCATGTAAATTTAAATTAGACCGTAATAATTTTTTTTTAAAGATTGTGTAATTATAAATAATTTAAAATACAATTTAAATATTATATTAGGATAACCCCTTTCAGTGAATATATTGAGGATGCAAAACATAATAAATTAAAAATGTTCATAAGTTTACAATTCAAGTTATTACTAGCTGTAATATTGTAGAAATATTCTCTATTACTCAAAGCCTATCATTTGCTGAATTAGTTGAAATATTCTTATGACATTTTGTAATAAATAAATAAAAGAAGAATGTTAGTTGGAGTAGGCCAAGACAAAATATTTTATAAAAGAATCATATAATTATAATTAATAATATAGTATCATAATATTAAAAAAAGATTGCAATGAAGTTGTATGTTTTTTTTTTAAAATAAAATTATTTTAGTAAATATAGATGAGAAATGAGAAATGAGATTATAAGGCTGTAAATTGTACTCACATTAATAAAATGAGTATTTAGATAGTTAATTAATTGAACTGTTAAGATTTTTTAAAATTGCAAGTATTTATTCGTTCTTAATCAAAGTTTTTGAATTCGAATCCTGTATCAAATACGAAATTACCTTTGTGAGAAAGTATTTTAATCCTGCTACGAGAATTTTCGATATATCATCTAGGTTTGTTCATGCTCCAATATAAATATGGGATGTCAAATGAAAAATCAACCAAAAAGAAAGTCTTGTAAAAGTCAAAATATATGGGCATGGCTTCAAGTATATAAACAATTTAAAACCCTTCCAAGACATCCTCCCTTTTGCCTTTCTTCTTTGCTTTTCACATTCTTTCCCACTAATTATGTAAAATTAAAATTTAAAGAAAAAAAAAAAGAAGAAGAAGATTTGCTGCTTAAAACCTAAAATTGCAGAACCAAATTTCAAGACTGAGAGTTTCATTTTCAAGAACAATGAAGTTTTCTTTTCCATTTTTCAAGTGCTTTAGCTCATCAGCAGATACTTTGGAGGGCAGCCAAATCCCATATGGTAAACTCTTCAAAAAAATCCTTTTTCCTCTGCTTAAAAATCTCTTCTTTTTTATATATTTCTTTCTTCAACTTGTACTAGAAGGGTATTTCTTAAGAATATCAATTCTAAAAACAGGTGGACAAATTTCTCAGAATTTTACAGTGTACTCTTACAATGACTTGAAAGTTGCCACTCATGGATTTAGAGCTTCAAATAAGATTGGAGAGGGAGGTTTTGGCTCTGTTTACAAGGTGAATTCTTCAAATTTTTTCCTCCCCCCCCCCCCCCCAAACACATAGTTGACCTTGAAGAAAATAGAAAAAAGGGGTGTTGGTGTTTTTTTTTAAATAAATAAAACTGTAAATTCAGTGTTTGATGTTTATTTGGGGCTTTTCTTGAAAAGGGTCGGCTTCAAGATGGAACCTTTATCGCTGCAAAAGTTCTATCAGTTGAATTGGAATCAATGAGAGGGGAAAGGGAATTTGTATCAGAAATAGCTGCATTGTCTGATATCAAACATGAAAACCTTGTCAACCTCAGAGGATGTTGTGTTGATGGAGCACATAGACTTTTAGTCTATGATTACATGGAAAACAACAGTCTTTCTCAATCATTTTTAGGTAATTTCTTTGTTTTATTTGTCCTTGTTTTAGCCGACCCCTCGACTTGTTTGGGTTGAGGCGTAGTTGTTATTAGCACTTGTTTTAGCCGACCCCCAACTTGTTTGGGACTGAGGCTCTAGTTGTTGTGTGCACTTGTTTTAGTCGACCCTCGACTTGTCTGAGTGTAGTTGTTGTTATTTGTCCCTTGTTGTCACTTTTAAAGTGTTGTATGTTAGTTGAGGTTGTTTCTGATTGATTGTTTTGACTAGCAGGTGGAGAGCAAAACAGAAGTAAATTTACATGGGCACTTAGGAAAGAAATTTCTATAGGAATAGCAAAGGGACTTTCATATCTCCATGAAGAAGTGAGTCCACATGTTGTGCATAGAGATATTAAAGCCAGCAACATACTCCTTGATGAGAATTTTACACCAAAAATTGCAGATTTCGGTTTGGCTAGGCTGTTCTCAGAGAACATGTCCCACATTAGTACCCGAGTTGCTGGAACATTGTAAGTTACATTATAGTAGATGTTCTTTTGGAATTTTGAAGATTCATGCTTGTGAAACTCCTAGTTTTTGTTGCTGATCATGTTGTGAATTTCTTGAACTCATCTTATGCCTAAAGAGGCTATCTTTCTCCAGAATACGCCGTCAGTGGACATTTAACGCGTAAATCAGACGTTTATAGCTTTGGAGTCGTGTTACTAGAAATAGTCAGCGGTTCACCAGTAGTTGCATTCGACATTACTCGAGGAGAGCATTTCCTGGTTAACAAGGTAACATTAATTACTTTTGACTAATGGCGAAGCCTACAATTAGTTTCAAACAAGAATATATATAGATGCTTAGCTGAAATTTACCTCCATTTGATGAAAATCTGCACTATCATTGTTATTATTATTATCAATGATTGACTTGTAAAAGTCTAAAAAACTGAACAAGTGGGAACCATGATTGACATGAGAGTTGTCAACTTGTGTTGGTGTTTATTGTGCTTTAGGCATGGGAAATGTACAATGCTGACCAACTGTTAGAGCTAGTGGACCCTGTTTTGGATAGAGAAATCTTGAACAACGATGAAGCTGTCCGATTCTTGAAGGTTGGCCTCCTCTGCGTGCAAGAGAACGCCAGCCTACGCCCCAAAATGTCAATGGTCATCAAGATGTTGAGCCGTGATGGCGTGGCTGTGGTAGAGGAAATGAAGATTACTCAGCCTGGGATTGTTGCTGATCTGATGGATGTTAAGATAGGCAGGAAACACTCCTCTCAAAGCTTTTTTTCTAAAGCTTCCACAAGCATGAGCCCAGGAAGCCCTTTGCTAATTGGGAAAAGGTGAAAAAGTAATAGCTAGAAATGAGTCGAAACACGCACAAGCTGATTCGGACAACACAGTTAGTAAAAAAAGATAGAATGTACTTGTACAAAAAGTATATTGTGCACAAACATAGACACTTGCACTAAGTTTGTAAGTTTGCAAGTTTGCTCTCTTTTTTTTGATTGTTAAATCAGTGTATATCAAAGTGAGCAAGCTAGGTCTTTCATTGTGTTTTTTTTTTTTTTGGAATGTTTGGTTCCATTTGATGTAAAAGCTTACCTTTAATCATATTGTTTTATTTTTAAAACTTTTGTTTTTTTAGTTTCTCAGTGATTGAGCAGGTATTTAGAGTATTTTCTATTACTTTCGTTTCAATTTGTTTGTCTGATAATCTTCCGTTCTTGTTGTCATTGAAATAAATGACATTGCTGATTGTGAAGGGACATTAATCTAATAACCACTACTTAATTATTGATATGGTTGACAAATTATCCATTAATTGTTATGATATGGATTTTGACATGAAAAAGACATCTCAAATATACAAAAATGTCATAAACTTTATTTGAGATAATTACCTTTTTGAGCCACCCTAAAAATTACTTCCTAACATTTATTTTTATTTATTTAATTTAAAAAATTAAGAGATAATTATTATTTTATATTTATTTTATTATTATTGTTAAATACTAATCATTTACAAGTTATTTTCAATATTGAAATGACTTACAATAATTAAGAATGATATAATAAATACATTATTTTATTTATTACTTCTTAAAAAATATGTCAAATCAATTATGAAAAGATAAACATAGATGAAGGGTGTAATTACCAATAAATATATATATTTTGTATATTAAGTACACATACATATATAATATAAATATTCAGTATATATGTTTTGTATATTTTGACTATTGTCCATAATTAATTTCGATGGATCAAAAATAAAAAGAATAAACCCAATTTATTTACCATCGATATATACACAAACTTAAGTATTTTTTTTTAACAGAATCATCTTAATAATTACATGACACAGATGTTTTTCTGAAAGACATTATTGTTTATTTATTTAAGATTTTTATTTGTACTTTAAATCAATACAACTGAAAAACAGGTCATTTTGTTCTTATTCATTTTGGAAAAAAACAAAAATATCTATAATACTTTTCATAATTTCCAAAGAGCCCCTCGATTTGAAACAAAATGACAAACAAGCTATACTTTTTCCTTTGTTTTCTTCTGCACATGTCTCTTCTCTTGTTCTTGGATTCTTTTGATACAAAAGCAATTAAAGATACATTAACTATGGAAAATTACGGTCGAATGAATAAGATTTCTTTATCTTTGATAAAAAGAATATTATATGATATAAATTTAAATTGATTAAAAATGTAAATGAGACACAAACATATTTTATTTTCATATTTAATCAAGAACATGATCAGAAGATTTAATTCATACAGAATCATCAAATTAATCCAATCGTCAATCAAAAAGATATACATCATACAAACATTAACGTAATTAATTGAGATAATTCAATATAATAATACGAACACGATATCAAAATAAATTCACAAAGATACCTCTGATATTAAAAATAAATAAATACTATATAACTTTATTTGTATTTTTTTTTTAAAATTAAATATGACCATCCTATGAAAGTTAGCCTAGCATCACTTTAGATAGGAGTAGAATGGCACTCAATTTTTTGGGTAAACATAATGTTCACAATAGCATAGAATCTAGAGCTAGCCTCAATTTTTTGGGACAAAAAGTAAGTTTGAAAAAAAAACCTTAGTGACTAAAGAAAAACTTTTTATTTTGTCACTATTATACTATCCTTCATCCTTTATTTCATAGATTTTCTTTTAAAAAAATCTTTTATTCGGTATTTAGTATTTATTTTGAAGTTTGATTAATTTAAATTCGTATCGAGTAAAGTTTATTCAGAAGTAATGTTCTTTATCAAGTATTTTTTT
The DNA here is from genome assembly GCA_035772735.1 of Datura wrightii. Classification (NCBI taxonomy): domain Eukaryota; kingdom Viridiplantae; phylum Streptophyta; class Magnoliopsida; order Solanales; family Solanaceae; genus Datura; species Datura wrightii. The sequence goes on along the minus strand of JASDFA010000018.1, from coordinate 197,459,487 downwards.
CATATCCAAGTCTGAAACTGAGACTTCTAATCAAAAAAGAAATAATTCTATCTATTGCATCACGTTCTTTCGTGATTCTTTATTTCATAGATAATAATAAAAATCTCTTGTCTATTGATGATTTTCAAACAACCCCACCTTCAACCACCCACACAATTTTATTTTATTTTCTTGAAAAATATGTTACTCCCTTTAAGAGGGATTGACTCAAAAGTGGAAATTGTGATGGCATGAAATTAAAGAAATATAAGTGCTATAACCCCCAATTCCATTTTTTTTAGTAATCAACCAATCAATTGCTCTTATGTGAATTATTAAAAATGTACCTAATGCCACACTTGTTATTATTATTATTATTATTATTATTATTACTACTATTATTATTATTTTTTTTTTAATTTATAAAGTTGACACCCCATTTGAGTTTTCATTTAATCTTGATCATAGTTTTGTTCTGCCTAACAAGGAACACTATTGACTACACCAAATAAACCACATTTTAAATGTTTATATGAAGGTACACAAAATTTACCATTTCATTTCTCTTTAGATGAAGCGGACACCACGTGATGTCTAACTCGATAAAATGTCAATGCCACGTGAGATTGAATGTTCATCTCGAATAATTATTATTTAAATTATTTAAATAAGGGCAAAAATATTGTACAGATTGAATATTCATCTCGAATAATTATTATTTAAACTATTTAAATAAGGGCGAAAATATTTTTGTACAGATAGTATAACATAGGACAAAATTGATTTTTTCGTATTGTAGGGAGGCAAAATCTGACTCCTTTCCCTTTTACTGACTGAAACATTTTGTCTTGGTAACTCAGACTTACTTTTTTGGAGGTAGTATATATTTTGAATTTTTGTTGATGTCAAAAGAGGAGTCACTAAAATCAGCCAACCAGTCTAGAATTAAGACTTTGTCCTTAGTGTAATAGAAATTGAATTGAACGTTTGGTCAATTGACCAAGTATCAACAAAAATTTAGCCATCCATGAGACCATGACTGCATAAAAAGAAAGGACTTTGGATTTGGACTTGGTCTCCTTGGCTTGATGGCTCCACACATAATCATATGTGGCGGTAGCGGTTCCAGCATTTGAAGTTTATGAATTTCTTCAATGATCTCAAGTTAATACAACAACAACAAAATAACAACAAACCCAGTGAAATCTTATAGATAGGGTCTAAGAATGATAGATTATACACAGACCTTATCGTTACATCGTGAAAGTAAATAAACTATTTCCAAAAGACCCCCAGCTCAAACATGACTTATCAGAATAGTAAGGAAAAGGACATACAAAAATAAAGAAGACGTAATAAATAATAGAGAAAGCATTACATAGCATTCAATAACAATGAACCAGAGATCTCACGTTAATAGTACAGTAATAACCGGATTCAAAGTGAATCTAAAAATTACAGAGTCCGCGTGAACATGTAACCAACACAGTTGATGCACGCATGATATGTTGAATAGTTCTAATATATGTAAACCCAACCAAAACTTCTAAGAAGGAAGACAAAATCCACTATTGACCATGATTATTACATGTTTTCTTCAAGTTTTCTTTGCTAAGAACTGGTCATGCTAGTTCTAGAATATTTTTTCCAGTTAAAAGGACTGAAGGAAGAAAAGGTCTTCCATTAACCACTTTATAAAAGTTGGACCAAAATTGTCCACTTTTGCAAACATAAGGAATATTTTATAGATAAGGGTAAAAAATATTCCTGCACCCATACTTGAAGGACTATCTTGGTTTTCTTTTTCCTGCATAGACTGCTGGAAAATAATAGAAACTAAATATCAAAGTTTGGAACACAAAGTAAACACTTGAAACCATCATAATTCTAGGCCTAAACTCACTTACTAGCTGAGTTGTGACAACAGACTAACACCGATTGCTCGAGATCGCGGCTAGGGAAGAGAAACGGATCCAGAATTTAAATTTGATGGGTTCAACATTTAGGTTTCTTACTACTGAATTCATTACACATCTAAAGTTACGGGATTGAAGGTCTAATATCCACCCCCACCCCATATAATATAGATAGCTACGTGCTTCGTGTTGAAAGGTTCGGTTGAATCTGTTGATTATGTTGCGAGGCTCGTGAGGGATGGTGGACTGATAAGGGGCACATCAAAGAGAAAGACTGATAGGTTTCTAGGTTGACAAGTTTTGATAACAACAGCTTGGGAGTGATTAAAAATTACTCCTTGCCCATACTTAAGAGTCAATCTTTGTTTTTTTTCCCCTGCATAGACTGCTGAATCTCAAACTAGTTGGAATAACTAAAAGAAGATTACAACAACAATAACATACTCAGTATAATTTCATTAGTGAGGTCTGCAGTGGCGGAGCCAAGAATTTGGTAAAGGGTGTGCGAATTTTCTTTTCAGTTGTGTTAAGGGAGTGCAGAATTATATATACACTCATAATAGCTAACATTTAACCTCTGTACACTACATAATTTTCCGGCAATAGGTGTGCACTGGACCATCCTTTGCCTAGGGTGGCTCCGCCTATGGGTTTGGGAAGGGTGGGTTGTATGCAGACCTTACCCCTGTGTTTGTGGGGGTATAGAGATTGTTTTAGATAGATCCTCGACTCTCATTAAAAGAAGATGATGCATGTTTAGAAAGGAACTTGGCTATGAAAATTTCAAAAAAATAAACAACTCTAGAAATGCTTGACTTTGAAGCTCTATACATGCATGGCTCCTAGAATGCCATCTGAAAAGGCCATCAACTATAGATGGAACAATGCAAATGGCATACAAGGAGCCAGGCATGTATCTTATCATGAAAACAAGAAAACTTACCTTTCTGGAATTTCCAAACTCTTAAAAACTGAATCAAGCAACTTTTCTTGATTTTCTCTAATAGCCAAGATTCTGCTGAAACTAGTACAAAATGTTATATAGTCTAAGTGACCTCTGCAAGAGTATTTATAGGGAAATTAAGAAAAGGGAAGGCATGACGAATAACTAAAAGATAAAACTAGCAAAGTATATATCATTGAGTTTGAACTGGCCCCCCATATTTTCTCTCTTTTCCTATAAACTTTTTTTTTCTATCTGGAAAAGTACAATCTTTTGAATTGTCAGTTTATTACAAAGGCCATAGCTGAAGAAACCGCCAACTCGAAAAAAGAACTCCTGGTTTTCTTACTTTTCTTTTCCCCCTTCATGTTGAAGCCCTGATCTTTAAAACTTGTTTGGATGGTTGTTACATATCGTTTCATAACTTACGTATTGTATTGTTATATTGTTTTGATGAATATATTATTTGGATATATTGTATTGTTTCTCGTTGTTTCACAATGCCTCGCATCAACATCTGAAGAATAAGCTTACGCTATTACAAAGAAAAAGTAGGGCATGGAGTAGAGATATTAACAAAAAAATAGGGTAAAGGGTAAAATATGATTAGTACATAATAAGGGCAAGATGTGAAAAAACTTAAGGTAACAACACGATCACACCAAATGAGTCGCTACATAACATGTCACTTTTCATGTTACATAACAACAGATTTGGCAATGCGATACAATAAAATTTAAGTAATAATCACTAAGAATATGATACAATACAATAGGTAACGACCATCTAAACAATCTGTTTGTGGGGTTTCTGTTCTTAAAGATGTTGAAAAAAGCAGTTGCTGACAGTCAAAAGCTAAAGGGTCATATGTTTGTTTCTTGTACCGTCCATAGTTTGGTTTTAGCAAATATCAGTCTTGATCACCTTCTTTTCTTTTCCAGCATTATAAAGCAAGTTCCTTTACATTCTTTTCTGCAACTGTTTTGTTTTGGAAGTATTTGAAAGAGAGATGAGTTGGATAACAGTATCTCAGAATTTTAGGTGCAAAGCATAACTTTTTCTTTCCTTCATTTCCCTTCTGTCGATTCCTTCATCTCAACCTTTCGGCCACAAAAAAGGGAAAGCAGCATCGTCTAGTATGACTTAACAGGTTTCCATTTTTGTCCGAAAACATAAGGAAAAAACGAGGAAAAGCATCCTAGTTTTTATGTACCTTTTTGTAGTGTAGCCACACAATTGGTTTCTTGATACTGCTTTAAAACAGCTTCAACAGGGTTAGCAACTAACTTCAGTTCTACACAAGAAAAGATTCTTCATTTATCTTTCCACAGCCCACAAGAACAAAATTGTGACTTGAATGATTTTGCTTTAAAACAAGTTCATTAATTTAACTGCTAATAAATATGTGATACTAATATGTTTAACTATTTACAGAAGAATATATGCACATAACTAGAGTTGCTACCATGATGAGTAGGAAAAGCAAAAAGCTCAACTAGGACCAGGACACTTTTTGATTGGAACTAACTTAATTCCATAAAGCTATAGATATTGAATATTCTTTTGAAAAAGACCATTCAGTATTTGCAGCTTTATGGAATTACTTCCAATCAAAAAAGTGTTGTCATCCTAGTTTAACCTTTGCTTTTCCTACTCATCCAATAACAACAAACCGACCAGTACAATTAAAGATGCACATAGAAACAATTTGTTGATGAACTTTCTTTTGTCTTGTAGGTCAGAGCTCTCATTAACAGATCCAGATCAAATCAAAGATCTGTTCCACAAGTAACCTTCAAAGAATAAAAAGTTCAGGCGGTGCATGAAGCATCTAGCGTTCACGCAAGGATTGGGAAGGGCCGCACCCCAAGAGGGTGTAATGTAGGCAGCTTACCCTGACGCATGCGTAGGTGGCTGATTCCACTGCTCACACCTGTAACCTATAGGTCACATGGAGACAACATTACTGTTGCTCCAGGACTCTAACCTATAGGTCACATGGAGACAATTTTACTGTTGCTCCAAGGCTCTCCTTCAAGTAACTTTGAAAAATACTATTACAGATTAATTACATAATTAGTGTCTAGGATGTAATTTTTATCATTAATCAGCTACAATGTCAGCAAAGCTGGATTGGAGAAAAGAGGCAGTTCTCCGATAATATCAGCTGGAAAACACACTGGAAGGAGAAATTAGGAATAAATTTAGAAGTTAGATTTTTCCCTCAGCATCTGTTCCTACTCATTCAGTCGGTAACATGTGACCTTGTTAATAGTCTTCTAGCATCTCAGTAAGGCAATAACAACAGTCCGTGGCTGGGACTAAATTTGAGAACATAATGAACTCTGGAGATATAATACACCCTGGTAAAATGTGGTTGTATCTTGAATCTATGCTATAATATGAAGATCTCTCTGCCCAAATCTAATGAAATGCAATGTCACAACGTTTATTTTTGAGTGAATTCATTGGATAAAACCCTGGAAGATAACATCTCTACACATGAGCCAGCCAAAAGTATCATTTCTTCAAGCCCTTTTAAAAAATTGCTAATGTCATTTGATTCTGCACTTAAACAGGATCTTCAGAAGAAGTCATCTAAATGGACAAAAATTCTGTCAGACATATTGTAACATGGGAGAGGTCACATAGGATTCAAAGATTGGCAAAGGAATTTATCAACCAGCTAGCTTTCTGCGTCGAGCAGGCTCTCTAAAGGGATTCGCCAACACCTCAGTTTACATCAGTCCGTGATTTCAAATATCGTCAAACTAGGGTATGAGAACATAGTCAACAACAATAAAGGCTGATGGAGCCTATAAACTACTAGATCAATTGAACCCAGTATCTTTTATAAGAAACTCTATATATACATGTAAAAATCCATCAAAATTCCAATAAATTTGGAAACTCATAAATTTCAAAAGTATAATGAGTGTACTGTTAAAAACCTTAGAGGTTAAACCCATCAAGTTTAAATTCTAGATTAGCCTTTGAACGACCTATATTTTCATTTGGCACTAACTGGAGCAACATCCAACTGAGAATTGTTATTGGAATAACAGAATATTTTGCAAAACCAGTATTTTCATGTGAACTATTATCGTCTTGGTGTAAATTATATTGTCATGGGGAAAATAGGAATTTAAGTGAACAGATTTCCCAGTTCATCTGCCAACTAACAGAGCAGGTACACTTTGCCAAATTTTACTGTCTCCTCCCATCTATTATATGAACAAAGAGGACTATCATTATCCAGGAATGTGGAAAGCGCCTCATAACATTGACATTATAATAAAGATAATTTGGAGCAGCAGAACATATTTCATTGCTATAAGAAAAAGTTGAAAACTTATTGTTGACATTTGTCCAAGAATGTGGCAAATAAAAAAATATAAGCACAAAATTTACACGCAGCTCATAGAAATGTACAGTTGCAGAAGAGCGTTACTCACCAATATGCTATCCTCTGATTTTGTTTTCTGAAAAAATTCAATCCACCAAAAAATTAATATAAGACTCCGAAAAGAAGGCTATGATATCATTACATCCTTCACTAGCTGCTCTAACAGAAGTGCCAACTGTGACATATCAGGGCGCTCAGCAGGATTTTCCCGCAATGCCTGCTCTGCAATTTCAGCAAGTTTAAGCAGAGGTTCGACATTTCTTGGAAGAGCAACGTAACGATCTATGATAACAGCTGCTTTCCCTTGTCTGATCAGAGGCAGTGCCCAGTCAACGATACTCGGAGGTGTGCAATCCCTGTCATAAGCTTTTCTTCCACTAAGAATCTCTAACAGCACGATCCCAAAGTTATAGACATCAGTTTGCACGTCTCCATTAAGATCCTTCTCATTAGGTGTAAGCAATCCAAAATCTGCAATCCGAGCTCCCCAATCAGCATCCAAGAGAATGTTCGAACTCTTCACATCACGGTGCACAATAGGAGGAGAAATTTCCTTGTGAAGGTACTCGAGCCCCTTTGCAGCCTGCATTGCGATCTTCAGCCTAAGGTTCCAGCTCATAGGGGAAAGACCCCCATGGAGGTGGTCATTAAGGGTTCCATGAGGCATGAGTTCATAAACAAGAATCCTTTCCCCCATTTCTGCACAATAACCTAACAAATTAACTATATTGCTGTGCCTAACACTGCAGAGGATCTCTAGCTCCATTTCAAACTCCCGGCTGTTGGTGTGTATTATCGTAGCAGCATTGGCCCTCTTTACTGCTACTTGCCTCCCATCCGGCAGAACAGCTTTATAAACAAACCCGTAACTTCCCCGGCCAAGCTCGTTGAACTCTTTGAACCCATTAGTAGCGTCTTTCAGCTCCGAAAGCCGGAAAACCTGAGCTTCCCCTGGACACGGTGCCACGGAGACAGGAGGATGAGGGTCAGTATTTGCATCAGTTTCCTTCTCAGGCTTGCGAATACAGGAGGCGAATTGGTTCTTTCCGCCTTCTTTACTTTTACTGGATATCATGCGGATTAACAAACATAATCCAGCTAAGCAGAACAAGAAACCCAAAGCAGAAGACCCGACTATGATGAGTAGTTGACGCAATTGATGCTGATGCTGTAGCTTCATCTCTGCTGATATTTGGAGCTTGCAAACATCAGAACAAGAGCTATTCTGGCAGAGAGAGCAAGGAGTACAAACCCTATCTGCATTTTGAGTACAAGAACTTGAGGGGAAGAATCCTTCAGAACAGTTCACCCCACAAGGTGAACAAATCTTTAGATCTTTCCTAACACACAAAGTTGTCAAATCTGCCTCATTCAGAAGGCTTGCATTGAATGAAAATTTTCCTTCCCCACAAGAACTAGGAGTACACAATCCCGGACTACACAGCTGCAAGGGTGGATCGTAATCTATTTGTGATGAAATATTAGTATACCAGCAATCAAGAACCAAATCGCCTTCCCTAATACCACAAGTGATAAAATCAGAGGAAGCAATAGCAAGAAAGCCTGATCCTTTTGGAATCAGAGATGAATTATAGTTTCCCCAGCACATAATGCCATGATTATCTTGTCTAATCCCACAAAAATGCTGCACACCAGCTGCCAACGACACGAATGGCACGCCCACCGGAGGGATACCAAACGAGGCATTAGCCCCCCAACATTTGACCTCACTAGACTCTTCTAAAACCCCACAAACAGAGTCAATCCCTGCCGTTAAGGCATGGACATTCTCTGATAAACCCGAAACTCCAAGTCCACTGGAATTTGGACCCCAACAAAGAATCCCTCCATCCTTAACACCCCCACAACTAAACCCATCTCCAGAAACTATCTTCTTGAAAACTGCTGAGCTAGTATACTGATTATAGAACAAAGAACTCTCCCTCGACACTAAAGTACCATTCGATTTTTGAACAATATCCCAGCAGTCAACACTACCCCAATCACTCTCCGAATAATAAGGTCCCCTAATAGCACAGACATGACTTCTACCAGCAGCAATATGAGAGTAAGCATTGGGTTTATACACATGAGGAACAAGATCAGACCTTGATCCTGCTGAATCCCAACAAAATGCCTGCGAGGTGTTCGCCAAGATGCCACAAAGAAACCCATCACCACCAGATAGAGCAGCCATGGGGGGAACATCAGTGGGGTAGCTAGGGGAGTTTGGTAAAGCAGGAGAAGAATTAGTTTTATTACCCCAACAAATAACATCTTGTTTTCCACTAGCATCAATAGCACAAAAGAAGCCATTTTCACCAAAAGCAGCTGAAATGGGTCCCATCGAACCGAACCCATATGCAGATTCGAGGAAGACGAAAGGAAAAAGAAGAAGAAGAAGATGGAAAAATGAAAGGTTGACGAAAAGGGTGTTCATGATTATCTTGATTTTGAGCAGAGAAGTGTAAAGTCATGGGGTAATGGTATAGAGAGAAGAAGAAGAAGTGTATTTGCTGCTGCTGCTGCTGCTGAGCATTGATCAAGATTGGAGTGCTTTTCTTTTGGGAATTTAGAGATGTACTTCAGCTGGAGCTGATGATGAAACAACGTGGCTGTCGCCATTTTTACACAGTTTTGTTGTTGGACCGTTAACTCTTTTTTTAAAGTTAGTTACTGCTCACTGTTAAAAATTTCTTCAAATGCCTGTTTGGCAGCAGAATAAATTTGCGCTCATATTCAACTGATATGTGCGGATGGATAATAACTCCTTCATTCAGATGTAGATTTAGGTGACGGGAGGGTATTGACTCGAACTTTCGCTATAAAAATTACATGGCACGTATAGGATAATTTTTTTTATGTATATTTATAGATTTTAGAGTGAAGGGCGAAAAATACGCCTGAAATATCATGATTTTTTGAGTTTCATATGTGAACTATCAGATGTTTGCTTTTTCTTCACTTGGACTATCATTAACTATATATCATAACACACCTCAACTATCAGTTGTTCAGTTTTCCTACGTGGACGATGGTGATATTTCAGGTAGGAAATGAAACAACTGATAGTTGAGGTGTATTTCCATAAATATTTGCCGATAGTTCAAGTAGGAAACTTGCACACATGATAGTAAAGGTATGAAACTCAAAATATTATGATACTTCAGATGTGTGTTTTACCCTTCACTCTAGATTTTAAATTCTCTAAATACAAGACTAGAGTTTGATTGCTTTCTTTAGTGAAACTTTTCTGTGTGAATTTCGACTAATGGCGATGCCAATGGAAAACTAACCTTTTTTTGGAAAAATTAAGCTCTATGTCTATTGGGAGAAATATTTAGAGCGAGGGGTGAAAACACATATAAATATTGTGTTTTTTCAAGTCTCATACCTGAATTATTAGGTGTGCGAGTTTTCCTGTCTGAACTATCACCAAATGCTTATCGAAATACATCTCAACTATCAATTGTTCACTTTTGCTACCTGAATGAAGGTGACATTTCAGGTAGAAAAAGGGAACAATGAAAGTTAAGGTATGTTTGAATAAATATTTGATGATAGCTCAGGTAGGAAAACTCGCACACTTGATAGTTTAGGTATGAAACTCAAAATATCGTAATACTTCATGTTTGTTTTTTATCATTAACTCAAATATTTATATGTTTTAGCTCATATTTTGAGTTTGTTCCTCGATTTGATCCATATTTATGTATACATACTTTTTATTTACCATTATATATTTTTATATAAGATTAATAGCTATAATGTTGTATAATATTATATATATATTGACTTAATATTTTATGTTGAAATATATTTTTTTTTAAATTTCCTTCTTCTTTTTTTTTTAATCCTTCTTAACCACTCCATATTCGAGATTTACTATTCTGATTTTACTTCATATTACCAAACGTAGTATTAGGGTTTTCTATTAGTAGCATTTGATAAACCTATTTGATTTTCTCCTTACAAAATAAGAACTTAAAAATATTTGAAAAATTAACTTATTATATATTGTTTTATCAATTTGTGTCATGGTGGAATGCATAATGTAAAATTTTATAATGCCTATTTGATAAACATAAATTAATTTCACAAGTTGGCAATTCACTACTAGAAAATAAGAAATTAACGACGGATAAAATTTTATAGTTAAATATTAAAAATTTCACGTTAATTTTATTTAACTACGAATTAGCGATAAATTATATGAATATTCAATTAGCTAGAAGCTTTTTAGTGACGAATTAATTAAAAATTATTGATAAATTTTATAGCTAATTTAATATTAATTTTCTAGTAGAGATTGAATTATTCTTCCCAGAGGAAATGGTTCCTAATTCTTTTTGGAAGGATAAAGTCTAATATTTTGTGCACTACTAAAGTTTATATCCAAAATGGTACATTTTAAAAATTCCATTGGCCTAACTACTCAAAAAGCAAAATTGATGTCACATCTTGTGAATTTTAAAAAATAAATTATTTTTTTTATTGGACTAAAGTATTGATTCCAATTTTTCTTTAGATATATATATTTTTTCATTTGATCATAGGATAAGGATTCAAACACCATCACCAAAAAAATAAAAGAAAGATAGGTTAAAGCTTGTATTTCTTAACCGATCGATTTATATATTATTGTGTTTTTAATTAAAGAGTTAAAGTGATTTCAGATTTAAAACTTTAAATCATGAGCGTGAATTCTTATAACAAATGCATTTTCTTTAATAAATTTTATGCTATGTAAATTTTAATTAATTAACGTCTTAAAATAAATATCGAATAGCAAATTTTTTTTAAAAAAAAAGAATTCAACCACCTTTTTTTCCTCTGTCAATCTTTTTTTTTCTTTAAAATGGACGTCCCAAAATATTATTGCGATATTTTTCAAAAATAATAACTAGTGTTGTAATTTATTTCAAGATTACATTTCATATATAAGTTTCATTGCATAATGCACAATTTCTATTTTTTTTAATCAATAATTACTTAAACATGAAAATTGGAGACTCTGTGAATCACACGTAAATTTTCAATATTTTTAAAGTATAAAAAAAATTATATATAGTGATTTGTATATAATTTTATATAATATTTTTTCTTCTATTTTTCTGTATTTCCTCTTTATTTTCTCGCTAGATCACAGTCTTAAACTCGCGATTAAGAACTTTAGGAGAGAGATATTTCGTGAATGGGGATTTTAAAAATGAGGCAATTTACATTCAAAATATTTTGATGATAAAATGATAAACACTCTACACTAAATAAAATAAATTGAAAAAAAAATATAAATAATAAGAAAAAATCAATATAATTATAAAAGGATTTTAATCAACGTAAATTTGAACAGTTAATTTTAAATATATTAAATGATTAAATTGAAAAAAGTGCAAGTGCATGGGACAATCATTACGGAAATAATGAAGAAAAGTTTATTTGTGTTAAAAGTCTTCTCATTGATGAGAGATGGCAGAATGATTAATAATGCAATCTTATAATAAGATATTAATAAAAATAATGATAAAAAATATATATATTTGAATTATTATTTTATTCACGAATTTCATATTTTAATTTTCAGTTATCTTTTTAATTATTCGAACCATCACCGGCCAATAATTTCATTTTCTTACTTAATTTATCATCAACCTTTCACTTTTCTATCTGAACTATAATTACCATCTATGTGTTAATTGATAGTTTCTATATATATCTGCTGATGATTCAAATAGAAAAAAGGAACAACTAACAATTAAAATGTAGAACTTAAAAAAAAAATAATATTAAAATGTATACTTTGATCATTAACATTTAACTCAGAAATATTTTATTAGCCAAAGGAAAAGAAAGCAAAAGCGATTTGCGTAATGCAACGAGCAAAATAAGAGCAACCTAAATCGTGTAAACGTAATTATTAGAGAGCAATACAAACATCGTGCTACCAGGTCGAAGCAATTTAAATGTTGTACTCTAGATGACAAAAACCCAATAGCCAAAATATTTACTAGCTTATACTCTAATTCGAGTACCATAAAACATGTAAAATTTCGTGTGAATCAACAAAAATTACCTTACAAGACTAAATAATCACAATTATTTAAAGTAATTATGGATAGAGAAGAGGGGTCCAAGTGCCTCCATGTACCAACTAACATACATAACTATAATTTGCTGTACATTTTATCCAAAATTAATGGACCAAGAAAAAAAACAATTCATCAAATTTGCAAGAAACATATCAAATCAAAAATCTTATTATGTTCTTGTTTGACCAAAATTGTTGAGATCTTTCATTGGCCAATGCACATGCCATTTTTTCCCCTCACCTTTAATTTCTATGTCAATTGAAAAGGGAATTTGTCACTACTTGACATGTCTTTTAATGTGGTCTTTTCATCTTTATTCTTCCATTTCTTAAGGTTAATTTCACTTAAAATCATGGTGGTAATGAAAATAGCGGTGGTTAGCGATGAAAGTTGATGGAGTAGTGATGAACCGTATGTCGTTTTTGTAGCAATTTTTAAATTAATATTATTGATATTAAAATTTTATTATAGATCTCAATCATTCAGATTCATTAAGTGATTTAAAATTAAAAGTTAAACATACTAAGGAGTGTTCGGTAGGAAGAAAAATATTTTTCATGAAATTATTTTTTAGGAAAATAAGTGGCTTACTACATACTTTCTTGCATTCGGTATATCTGCGAAAAATATTATCCTAAAATTATTTTTATATATACGCTAGACATATACTAAAGGCGGAGGTTGGGTGATGGAGTGTGGGGTGGTGGGATGGACGCTACGAAAGGCGGGAGTGAAGATAGATGTGTTGGAGGATGGGGAGGACACGATCAATATAAAATGTCATTTATAAAACTTGTTTTTACTACTTTATTAAGGAAGTCATTTTTTTTATTTTTAAGAAATTTATTTTTTCAGAAAATAATACTTTTCAAAAATTTTAACTAATCAAATATAAAAAAATTTAAAAATATTTTTTTCGATATCGAACACATCCTTAATATCCAGAACTCCACATAAAGTGGCCTTTTTTTAAAGTTTATCTTATATAATATTATCATTCTTTATTACCAAAAAGGAAAAGATATTGGGGCGGTTTGTGGCCAATTCACCATTCTTCTATAAAATTTGTATGTGAATTAAAACTAATATGTGCACTTTTACATATTACATTAACTTTTTGTGTGTAAGTGTTGAATTAAGAAACATTTATATTTTATACATCTTTGATAAATATAAAATCAAATGACATTTTACATTGACGACTTTCTCTCAACTCTCCTTTCTGTAATATATCTTTTTTTCACCCTTCAACGATATTCTTATAATAACAATTTATTTTCACTCGTTTTTATAATATACACATTATTGTGTAGCCGCTTCTTACTCTCCCGAACAACCCTAATACCAACCTACTGATATAATATTTGAATAATAATTTATGCTTACTTAGCAAATAATAAATAATAAGTAAAAAAGGTCACTTGTTTTATATAGAAAAAAAATATTTTGCGTTGACAACAATAACAAGTATTCTTCAAACCCAAAATGATAATTTTAAAAAAATAATAATTATATACCACTTAAGTTATATTAGCAATGCAAAAAGAATTACCATGTTAATATATATAACATAATCTTTTTTGTAAAACAATTATTTATATATATTTATTAAAAGTACAAAATTTTTATTGTCAATATACTTTAAAAACCAATCATAATAATTAATATATTTTTGAGATTACTATTTTAACTTTTTATAATATGAAAAGTTACCTGCAATATGTGATATTATAATAAAAAAGTTTCTAATGCACTTATATTAAAAATAAATTAATTAAAAAACCACAACTTGCTAAATATTTTTTTGCAGTAAATGCCTCCAAATGAATCAGAGTCCTTGAAATTCTCAACTTGTAATTCGGCTAAATCACGTGGTTGCTTGGTCAGCTGCTTTGGCATATTCCCCCCCCCCCCCCCCGCCCAACAACCACCCCACCCCCACACAAAAGTACTTATTGCATTTCATGATCACTATGGTCAACCCCTAATTAACTTTGACATCACAAACCAATAAGTGATTTTTTTGAGTCGAGAGTTTATAGAATATAATTTTTTTACTTTGTAAAGATAGAAAAATGATCGTGTATATTTATTTATTTTAGATTTTACTTATGAAATTATATTAATCAGTATATTATTATTAATGTGTGTGTGTATATATATAAAACATGAAAATTATTTTGAAAAATGATTTTTTTGAGTCGAGAGTTTATTGGAAACTACCTTTCTATCTCATAAGGATAGAAAATAGTTGTGTAAATTCACTCTTTTCATATTCTACTTGTGAGATTATACTGATCAATGTACTATTATAAGTGTGTGTGTGTGTATTGATCAGTATATTACTGTTATAGTGTGTGTATATACAACATGAAAATTATTTTGAAAAATGATTTTCTTGATTCGAACGTCTATCGAAAACAACATCTCTACCTCTCAGAGATAGCAATCGTATACATCCACTCTTTCAAGATTTCACTTGTGAGATTATACTGATCAGTATATCATTGGTGATGTGTGTGTATATAAAATATAACAATAAAATTATTTTGAAAAGTAATTTTCTTGAATCGAGAGTCTATCGAAAATAGTTTTTCTACATCACAAAGATAAAAAAAAATTATTATATACACCTACTCTTTTTAGATTTTACTTGTGAAACTATATTGATCAGTATATTGTTGTTTTGCTATAGTGTGTATATGTGTATACGTTTGTATGTATTGTCCAGCTCAGTCAAACATATATAAAATAATGGGGTCAGTCCAAAACTTTTAGACAAATTGAATCTTCATTTGCCTCATTGGCCTCCTTTTGTAATCTGTACATACATGTGCATGTGCCTGTTACTATTTGTCTAATTTTATGGGGGGAGGGTTTGCTTTTAATAACCAATAGGAAAGTTCGATGTATGTTCTGTGCTTTTATGTATAGGGTCCCCTTGTCCACTAGGGGCTTCTTCTAAGAATATTTATTTGTATCGGGTTTTAACACTAAATCATATACGAGTTATTCGCTTTTTATACACATATTTATCATTTAATTATGATCAAATAATATGTTTTTTTTTTTGCTTTAATTTATAATTCCTTATGGTTTTAAGTTCCATATTAATTGGGAAAAGGAGTTGTAGTCCTTTAATATGATTTTTGGGTCCTTTCCTTAGGCATTAATTTATAGAATTAAGTTAGGTCAAATAGTTAGATTTTTATATGGTATTAGAGTTTAATCTATCGATTTTTATTTTTTGTTGTTCTATTTTCCAATGTTGTGCCCTCATAATTTATGCTCCGGTTGCGTCCTGTGCGTATAGGGACTGGGGTGTTATGTTCTGTATTAGCTGAGGGAATGAGTTGTGGTCCCCTACTTATATAATCTTGGGTAATCCAATCGTCATTATAAGTAGAAATAATGCTCACTCATGACTATTTCTCGGTCATGTTTTTTGAGATATAGCCATTATCACGAAGATTTAAATTTCATAAGTGCAATTCCATAAAAATATCCTAGAGTTTCGCTTATGAATTTGGAACTTTATCCCAATAGCTATTTTTCATCCTCATGATCGAATTAGGTGAAAGCGTCATACCTTTACGGTTAGCAATAAAATTAAGATGCGAATATGTATTACTCCCTCCATCTTAATTTATATGAAAATGTTTAATTAAACTGTCATATAATAATATAATAAATTGGGAATAAAGAGAGTAATTAATTATGGTTAAGACATCTATTTATGTCAAGACACATTATGTGTTCATTAAATTGTTTCATTTTACAGCCTCGTGGAGTGGCTAAACATTGCAAGACTCACAAAATGTTCAAAATAGTTTCAATGATCCTAACGAAAAAAACAAACACATGGTTTTTCTTTGTGTGTGTGTACATATATGATAATGGTGAGAGGATGGGACAGGGGACAGGGGACAGAGTCAGAGTTTTCACCGAATGAATTCAAAATATAAAGTAAACATACGAAAAGAATAAAAAAAAATCAACTCTCTCTCTCTCTTTATATATATATATACACACACATACACATACATAAATATATATGTACATACATACATACATGTACCGTGTAACTTTCTGACGAAAAGAGTTCGAATAACCCCCTTACACCCACTTAGTTCCGCCCTTGAACGAGATAGAGGAAGGGGGTGGAGGGGGGGATGTGGAGTGGGTGGTTGATAATGTGTAGATTTGGTCTGCAGAGTGGGTTGGATATGGGGATTAGAGAAAATAGTGAAAGATCATTTCTTGTCCCACTTGCTCTGGGCTTTGATCAAATGTGCATGTGATATGTCTACAAAGAAAATTTGCCTACAACATTTTCTATTCTATTCTGGTATCCTAGGAACATGTATATATTTACCTACAAATTAAAATTGAGGATTTTATTAGGCTCTGTTTGGTATGAAATATATTTCTCATTTTTTTTAAAAAAAAAGATGAACTGTTTTTAACGTATTACTATATATTTTTGTGTTTGGTAAGTAAACAAGAATATAAAACGCGACGACTCCTGTGGTGCGGCGTGGGGGTTGGGAGGGTGGAACCAATCTGCTAGAAATGAGATGAGAGATTCTGGAAAAGAAAGTTATTTAAGAGACAATTGAATATGAGTTTCCTTACCCGTAAGGATGATCGAGTTAGATGATCTCTCAAATAAGGGATCTCCGGTTTTAAACCTTATGCGTGCTTTCTCTATCGATCGACTTCGTCACACAAAATTTGCTTAGTGAAATTTACCTTTCCTATATGATTTACGGATTATTATACTAAAGAAAAATTTATATTACGCATGATCCAAGAATAGCGACTATAAATTTCCGTAATCAAAATAAATTTAAAAAAAAAACAAGATTTCCTCCCTGCCAAAGATTTTCAACTATAAGAAAGGAGAAAAACATGCATGCCACACTAATTATGAGTAAATAAATTGAAATTTGGTGGTCAACTTGCTAAATTAATGTTGAAATATAAAGTGAAAAAAAAAAACCAGCAATGCATTTATACATAAGAATTAACAAAGAAGCATGTAGACAGAGAAGCAAACAGATCCTATAGATATGGGGTAAAATGGAAGATATTGTCTTCTTCTAATTAAATATTTTTAACTTAATTTGCACAATAATTGTTTTTATTTTTTAAATTCATTATTTAAGCATTAAGGAGACAGCCAGCCATGTACAATTTGGAGTTTTAAATGATAGCCTTGTCCTTTGTCATGTACTAGTTACTGCTAATCAACATGGGTTGTGGATTCAGTGATAGAATCAAAAATTTTGATAAAGATGTTTAAGGATATTTTACAAGTGGAAAGATTTTAAATCGAAAGTTGAATTATGAAAATATTTTTAAAAGTTAATTAATTATTTTTCCCTTCACCAAAAATAAGAAAATAAAAATCCCCTTATATTAAATTATTAATTACACAAAATGATACATAATAATTCAATTACATATTTATTTTTGAAATCTTAAAGTTTATTACAGAATGTTTTGAGAAGTCAAGTTCATAAATTGAATATCTCACATTGATAAATATACTTAGAAAAATTACATAATTAATCAAATATTACTACATAATTATATTATATAATGACACTTTCACAAAATTATAAAAAAATAGCAAAATAATTACACAAATAGCTTTTTAACTTTTTATCATACGGTTAACATGTATCAACATTTTTACATTCTCTCTCCAATTCTACTATCCGATTTTTGTTCCATTCAAAATTCGATTGTCCATCTTCATCAATTTCCCAAGTTTTCCTCCGTTTTTATCTCCCATGATTTCAATCCATATTCAAAACTTCCTTGACTTATGTGTAAGTATTTTACGATTTTTTGATCTTTATTTCACTTATCATAATTCAAATTTTAAATACTATCACTTATCATGTATCTTTGTTAGATTTAGAATACATGTATCAGTTTAGACAGTTTATTCAGCCAAGATATATGTATCAACTTAAGGTAGTTTCGGATACATGTATCAGCTTAGCTTTTATCATTCAAGATACATGTAACAGTATTTTATCTGGATTTTTTAGTTGTATCATCAATCCCCAATTGTTTCATAATAGCTCCAATAAGTCCATCATACGAAATATATTCCTTGATGATGATTCCATCTATGACATAATCTCTATATTCATTGTCCAGAGTTCACTTACTTAAATGATGAAGTAATACCCTTACGTTGGACATAATTTCAAAAGGCCTGTAATGTTGATACAGTCAAAAAATCAAAATTTTCAGCAAATCCCAAATGTTAATACACCAAAAAAAGAAAAAGATCACCAAAATTAAATTTTCAGGCAACTTAATTTCGCAGATGCAACATTTGGATTCAAAACCTTAGAAATTTGAAGAAAAAAAACTTTCGTATCACTTAAATACTGATTTAATGGCATTGATTACACAGATCCTGTTTAGGTATAATAGAGGATGTACATTAAGGAGACTTTTAAGTATTTAATACTCTAATACAAGTCTAATCCTTATAGAATACGATATTAAAAAAAAATCTCTATTCTGTGCAAGTTTGATAAATATCACTATTTTATATAATTATTTTGCTACATAGTGCTATTTATGAAAATTTCTCTATATTTAAACTCCCACAGTTATTAACCACTAACTCACCCAACTTATTCATTAATACAAAAAAATCTATAGAATTTAAAAAGTTACATAAAGTAATTAAATATAGAGTAATTTAATTAGTAGTTAAATAGAAGGAAAGTCCAAAAAGTATCAAGAAAAAAACTATTTAAATGCTTCAAATGAGTTTCATTTCCTAAGAATACTTCCGGTAGAATATTTTTTTTCAATTTTTTATTTTATAATCTTTATTTGTATATATAGGCTTTTGAGGTAGTGAAGAACGTGAAGGGGCATGAAAATTGTATTAAGTGCACTCAACCCTCAAGTCACTTCATGTATATATTTTCTAAATTTATAAGATGCAACGCATGACTATTTTTTTTTTTTGTTAGAGCTTTCGTGGGGAAGGAATGACTGAAGATTCAAATAAGTGAATTAATCATGAACAATTTCTTTTTGTTTTCTTTCAATATGAAATATGAATCTACGACTTCAGATTCTGTCCTATGTACCTTCATAATTTTCATTTAGTTATACTAAGTTATTATTTTTATTACAGTCATTAATTTATTTACTAAGAGAAGCTCGTATTTTCTTTTAATCATTATGAAACTTCTACAATATTAAATTATCATGGTGAATATATATGATTATCTTCATCCTAACTAAATAAATTAATTCAATATTTTAAAACTTTTATGTTGGAAAAACTTTGTCATATATAAATGCAGAAAATATATTTTATTTTAACCTTTTGTACCAATAAATAAAGTTCTCTACTTAGAGATCGAAAAAAGTAATACTCTATATACTTTGTTGTTATAGCTTCTTCCTTTCTAAATTTGCTAAATAGGATGAAAATCTTAATTATTATAGAAATTTTTTATCAGATAATCTTGATTTATTAATTTAAATATAATTTTTAATATTAATTATAAATTTTAAATTTAGGTACGTACTAATAAGGGACCACGTGTGACACAGGTATTCAAAGCTAGTATATATATGTATATGTATATGTATGTATATATATGTATATGTATATGTATGTATGTATGTATGTATTATAGTTTTTTGTTAAGAGTGTTCGACTGACAACCATTTCATTTACATAACTATACTCTTAGTTGTAGTGGGATAGTTGGGGTCCCTTCACCTTTGATTTGAAAGTTTCGTATTCGAGCTTTGAAACGAAGAAAATTCTGTTGGGAGCGATGCTTTAAAACAATGTGAAGTCACCTTATTTCGCCGTTCAGGGTGCCGTTGACTAATGACCTAAAAAATGCGTGACGTTTTGGAAGCATGAGCAACCCTTGGCGTACGAGATAGCAACGACAGGGGATTGACTGGTCGGGGTCGAGTGATCTCAGGGGTTTAGGGATGCTTCTCCTAATGCGACTACCTCTCTTCTATTTGAAAGGTAAAGGCCCACCAGAGAGAGGCAAGCAAAATGCGGCTTACAACACGCGAACCAAATTAATTTTACTCTAATATAAATATTAAATATCGAGTGGAAAGAAAAAAAAAAGACTACAAATCATTCCATTTCTTATAGAATTTTTCTGTAAATTTTTAAAAATTTTCATGGTCTTAAACCCGTAGCTTCTAATTAAAGATGGAAGGACGATCCAAATCATTCCACTATAATCCATGTTATGATAATCAGAGTCACATTCAAAGAAGGGCTTAGAGGGTCAATTATTTTATTCAGATAATATACATATCGAGAGAAAGATTAGAAAATCTATTAAAATATCAATAGATACTTGATTATGAACTCAATTTTTATCAAAACGTTAAATTGAGATCGTAGTAGAAAGTTGGAACTCATATATTTCAAATCTTGAATTCGTCTCTATCTGGTAGGTCATAGACACTGACCGGATTAATCTAAATCCGCACCACATATTGCTAACAAGGGGGAAAACCTTTAATTAAGAGTTTTCTCATTGTAAGGCTCGAATCCAAGATCAATGATTAATGATCCTTTTAAGTTTCAATGTTTAATAATTGTAAGCCAACGTCTGCCCATTTCTGATGAAAGTCGAGTTCCATTTTGGGCCCACTATTAATTCATCTGGGCTTCTTTCAGCCTTTTCTTTTGCTACTTTGAGTCCAAAAGAAAGGATTATTAATTGGAGAGTCGAACAATTCTTTTTCCATAAAGAATTTTGTGATTTGCATTATTTGACGTAGTTATCAAAATTTATTTAACTATATACATATTTCATAGAGCTTTATATACGAAATTGTAAGATTTGAAGCGTGATTTTTTTAGATATGAATTTTGTATACAATTTATACAGTTATATATATATTTTGTACTGATTTTATACACGAGATTTAGTTTTTTATGAAAACATAACATGAATTTTAAATAAAATTTATACATGTATATACATATTTCATATACGAATTTTTTAAGTCTTGAACAAAATTTCGTTTATATTTTTAAAAAATTACTAACAACCTGGAGTTCTACCTGACGAAGCAGGGGTCGTGGTAGCTGCCGAATCTTCTGCTAGTACATGGATAACTGTATGGACCGATGAATTTACCAGTTTTTTCGGAACTTACCCAAAAAAAATTTCGCTATTTTAGGATCATTATAGTTATGATTGTTGTTCACCGGGACTTTGCTCGCCAGCTCCCTCATGCAATATTTGATAAACAAAAATATTTTACTACGGTTTGTAAATATAATCTAATTTCGTATATATAGGGCTATGATTGGCATAAATATAGAAGGGCCAACGGACTTGAACACAAAATGATATTAACTTATCGTAATTAAACAACAATTAAAATATAAGTGTGTGTATACATAACCATATTTAACTTATAATTAAACAATAATTAAAATAGAAGAATATATACAATTTAATAATAAACCTTATGTTTTGGCCGCTCAACGTGCCCCTCCACGCGGCCTGCGGCGCCTTCACTTCACTTCCTAAGCCACTTGGCCAAAAATTTTTGTCGCTACCTATAGGGACGACTCAATAGAGTAATAGGCCTAAAATCAAATTTTAACAAAAGGTCTTAAAGATATTTAATAAAATTCTCATTTATATTTTGATTCAAAGTTTTGATATGTAGCTTCTTCACTTCATTTCACTTTTTAGATTATTTGGTCAAATTTTTCTACCGCTTTTCCAAGGGGGCGGCTCAATAGATTAATAGACCTAAAGGTCGTAGAAATATTTAATAGAAGTCTCATTTATATTTCGATTTAAAATTTTGGTTTATGATGCATTGACTTCACTTCACTTCCTAGGCCACTTGGCCAAATTTTTCTATCGCTCCCTATAGGGACGACTCAATAGAGCAATTGGCCTAAAATCAAATTTTAACGAGAGGTTGTAAAGACATTTAATAAAATTCTCATTTATATTTTGATTCAAGGTTTTAATATGTAGAACCTTGATCTCCCTTAGCTTTTTAGGCTATTTGGTCAAATTTTCCTAACGCTCTCCCTAAGGGCGGCTCAATAGATTAATAGATCTAAAATCAAATGTTAATAAGCGGCCGTAAAGAAATTTAATAAAATTCTCATTAATATTTTGATTTAAAGTTTTGATCTATGGTGCCTTGACTTGACTTCACTTCCTAGTCCATTTAACCAAATTGTCTTAGCGCTTCCCACAAGAGGCGGCTCAATAGAGTAATAGATTTAAAATTAAATCTTAATAAGAGGCCATAGAAGTATTTCATGAAATTTTCCTATATATTTTGATCTAAAGTTTATTTTTTCCGACTTTTTTCATATGATAAGTCAGTAATAAATGATTGGGAAAAAATTTATTATAATTAATCATAAATTTTAGAGTAATTATTTCAGATTTAAAGGAAGAAGAAATTTTGGGGCCTAAAACTTTCGCTTCTGTGGCCCGGGGCAAGCCAACACCGGCCTCCCCAGGTTGCAATGCGCCACTCTAATTGTTTATTTTTTGTTTAAAATATATATATATATATATATCATTAGAAGAGAAAAATTTAAAAAAATAAAAATATTTTAAGAAATAGATTTTGTACCTGCTCGCAAAGAAGGTATAGCTCATATCTGTACAAAGAGAGCATCCATTCATTTTTCCTAGGACATGGGATTCTTCAATAAAATATAGTTCTTTTCTTTTGACTCTTGAGCTTTCTATCTCCATTGACAGTAATGAGAAGTGAATTTGTAATTTTCAGCTTTTGCAAGTGAACAAAATAACACTATTTTATGAATTTGGTGATAAAGAAGAGTGAAATATACTAATAGACTTTGGTCATTCCATTATTTTGATGCTTAAACAAGCATAATAATAAAAACTTACAGAAACACAACCAGAAAAACAAGGCAGACAAAAAAAAAGAAAGACAAGCTACAATGTTTGGCACAGTTAAAACAGGTACCAAACAGCCAAAAAACCAAGAAAGCATAATTAAGAGAACTTCTTCTTCTTC
This sequence comes from Datura wrightii, assembly GCA_035772735.1. NCBI lineage: Eukaryota > Viridiplantae > Streptophyta > Magnoliopsida > Solanales > Solanaceae > Datura > Datura wrightii. The sequence goes on along the minus strand of JASDFA010000018.1, from coordinate 197,436,087 downwards.
TTCTTCTCAAATACTTTTATATACAGTTTCTTCATGATCGATATCCCTTTCGAGTTTCGATTAGGCATTGCTCCTGAAGGAACCAAGTGCTTTGACAGCTCCAGCCCTCAAAATGAACTGATGGTAAAATGCAGCTATTGCAGCTCCAATAAATGGTCCAACCCAAAATATCCACTGTCACAATTACCAATCAATAATATTATGATGAAGCATAAAGATTCAATCTTTTTTTTTTACTATAAAAAAAAGAAGGTAATTTAGCTTACTTGGTCATCCCAGGCTTTGTCTTTGCCATAAATAACAGCAGCCCCAAAACTCCTAGCAGGGTTAATACCAGTTCCAGTAACAGGTATTGTTGCCAAATGAACCATGAAAACCGCAAATCCAATTGGAAGTGGTGCCAACACCTTCAATTATTCAAAATTAGTACTAATACTAAGTAACAAACATTATTGATGTGACAAACAATTAGTACTTACAGGAACATGAGAGTCTCTGGCGTTCCTCTTAGGATCAGTAGCAGCAAAGACAGTGTAAACTAGAACGAAAGTGCCAATAATCTCAGCACCCAAACCAGTACCGGTGCTGTATCCATCATTCAGGGTATTAGCACCACCACCATACTTAACATAGTAAGCCTTCTGGAAAGCCTTTACCAAACCACAACCACAAATGGCTCCTAAACACTGAGCCACAATGTACATGATTGCGCGAACCAAGGAGACTTTACGAGCCAAGAAGAGGCCGAAAGTGACAGCAGGGTTAATGTGTCCGCCAGAAATACCAGCAGTACAGTAAACAAGTACGAATATCATACCCCCAAAAGCCCAAGAAATTCCAAGAATACCAACCCCACCACATTGATCAGTTTCGCTCTGGCTCTTGTAGCCAATTACAGTGAGTACAGTGATATAGAGGAATAACAGAGTGGCTATGAATTCTGCAATTATGGCTCTGTAAAATGACCATTTCCCGAGCTCCTCAGGGTCAATTAAGGGTGCTGGGGGTGGATCTTGATAATCCTTTGTTGCATATTCAGTGCCAACCTCAATGTCTTTAGCCATTTTTTGGCTCTCTGTTTTTGGGAAATTAAGACTGATGCTGATAAGTGTTTGATATTTGGGTGTGTGGTGAAGTTGAGTGGAAGAGTGATGGGGGTATTTATGGAGTTGGGAATTATAATTAGAATGGGGTATACAACTACTAATTTGATGAATTAATAATTAATCAAACTTATCATCTGCCGCCCCACAATATTCACTCCCATTTTAATGTCTTAGTAAAGAAGGTGTGAGCGGTTTGCCGAGCATCAGGAAAGGTATAGATAGATAGAAAAATTATTGAAAGTGATTATTAGACAGAACATGAAGTATTTTAATCCTTTTGAGGCATAATCTATATAAAGAGGTTGGAGGTCGCGGATTAGAGAAGAAGGTTAGATGATTCTTAGGCGTCCTCTGTGGGATAGGCTTGGTGACTTTACTTGGACCTTTCTTCTTACCAATAGTATTAGCACTATTTTGTAGTTTCTTGATCTTCGAGTTCGGCTATCACGGGAGATTTTGTGCTCCCACTATTGCATGATTTCATTGTTGTTATTCATTCATTTTCCTGTTTGTTTTGTGATAATCTTCATCTCGCATTATTTTGTTGTTATTGTTATTGCTCCCATATTTGTATCCTCGTTCGTAGACTATCTAGCAGACTCTGTGGGGCGAAACTGCTTATGAAACGATTATATGTATAATTAATAGTGATATATTTGTGTAATATATATATATATATATATATTCAAAGGACTAATATTTTGTAAGTATTCACCAACTTAAAATTTTGAATTAGTGACTTAATTATGCTAATCCAAAGAAGGAGTGAGTGATTAGTGAGGGCAGGTTATGATTGATATCAAACAATTGAGGGTGACGTGTTCCTGAACCGACCATAATTATCATGCTTTAGAAACAATGAATCATACCAACAACTATCGTGGGGTGAATATAATTCTTTCCTTTTTAATGAGCATTGCGCGATACGAGTGAGTCCAAAAACATGAATAGAAGAAAGAAAAAAGTTAAATATATTGATAATTTTTTTAGATTTATCAGCTAATTTTATTTGAATATTTAAAGTTACGATATATTTTTATTGATTATCTGAATATATAATAAAATATTTATATTAAATATTTTTTTATTTAATTAAAATAATGTGTATTTAAACGTTTATTATATAATTAAATTAATTATATAAAATATATTATATATTTTAATTATACAGATTAACTTTAACTAGAATAGACTTAAAATTTTACAATGAATTAAAATTATTACATATAATTAAATAAATTAATTTATCTACAGTTAATATTTAAAAATACATACATAAATTTTTATAAATTTTATATGAAAAAATATTTAATAAACACACATTATCATATATTCATATGTTCAATCAAACTAAATGGGAGGTTTACTCTCCCCTCCCTTTACACTCAAAAACAAAATAAATCATTTGATTTTCTTCCTGGCAATACAGACCACCGTCCCATTCCAACTTCCAAGTCAGAGCCCACATTGTTGATTCCTTCAACCACTCATTTCTCGCCATCTCATCATGGGCCCCATCTTCAATCTGCACTATTGAGAAAATGGCTGGCTTTTTTACTTAAACCAAATTTATCATTGTTTTTCAATAACGCGTGGTTAATGACTTGCCACGTGTCGAACCCCCAAACGAATCAGTCTGTGTAGAAAAAGGATTATAAACGTTAATGCTCTTTTGGATTTTTTTCTTTTTCAATTTGGTTTAATTTCAATTCACTTTGAAAATTTTTACACGGAGAGTAAAACACTTTCTATCAAATATAACTTTATATATCGGAATTAAATTTAAAATCTTTATTTAAAAATAAAAAAATATTTATCATTCAACTATAAGGTATTTTTTTTGGATTAATGATACTTTCTCTTTTCAAATTAAGTTCTGAATTAATGAATGTTATTAAAGAAAGTGGCCATATCATATGCAAAAAAGACAAGACTCACGTAGTTTGTTGGGCTAAATTTTTAAAATTAAATTTTTTTTAAAAAAATTTAAGAAAAAATATTTTTAAAGAAAAATAATTTGTATTTGATTAATTAATTTTAAAAATATTTTAAAACAACAATTGGTGTTTGACTAAATAATCTAAAAATGCTTCTAAGTAAGTGTGTATCTTTCAAAAAAATAATTTTTTAACTTTTAAAAATTAATTTCTATTACTCACTAAAAATATTTTTTTTAAAAAAGAATTGACTAAACAAACTTATTTTTTTAAATAAAACAAATACATTTACCCCCCTGAAAACTTAACCAAACAAAATTATTAAAATAGCTTATCCGTCTAAAATTGAGATCCTGTGGAGGTAAGGACAAGTTATGATATCACACCACCGTCCATTCAAAACTCAGTCCAATTCATTGATTGTTTCGAATTTTTTCTGATCGTATAGATTTTCTATTTTATAATATTTTTTCCTTTATTTTTTTTGCGTATTTACTACATGTAATAAACGAAAGAACAAAAAAAAAAGCTGCTTAGTTATTAAAATTCATCGTCTCGTGTGGTTATTATCTTGCCATGTGTCAACCACCGAAATAATCGATCCATAAAAAATTACTCGCTCTATTCTACGTTAGTTGTCACATTTTTTTTGGTAGATTCCTCCTCAAAAAATCTTAAATAAAAAGTAATTTTTTTGATATTTATTTTTATCTTTTAAAACAAAATTATACTTTATATAAGATTAAAAATACTAAAATAAAAATAATTAATTTTATCTTAACCTTCTAAAATGACAAGTAAATTGGGATGAATATTTTAAACAAATTTGACAACTAATATAAGACGAAAGGAATAATACTTAATACACTTAGAAATGTTTAATGCTCTTCTTGGATTAGTTTTATTTAGTGATAACAGAAAGTATAATTAACTGTTCATTACTTCATTTGGTACCTATTCAATTAACCTTTACCTTATTCGGAAAGATTCATATTTAAATAATATCATTTTGCTCTTTCTAAACAGATAAATTAAGTCAATTTCACTACTTTATCTTTGAAAGATTCGAAAAATAAGAACCTGCTATGGGAAGATGATCGTACATTTCTGTTTTAGTTTGAACAAAACAAAGTTATACTAACAAAGAGGGTGGAAGAGAAATTGATAATAATTGTATTCCTCGTAATTCCATTATTTGGATGCTCAAAACAAGCATAGTGAAAATTACAGAAACACATGCACCAAAAAAAGAAAGAAGAGAAACAAAGTAGAAAGCTGCAGTGACATATGTCACTGTTAGGCAAATCTAAAACCAAGTGCCAAACAGCCAATAATGCCACTCTAATAACATAAGAAAGCATAATTTAAAGAGACTTTTTCTTCTCAAATACTTATATACATTTTCAATTCAATTCTTCATTGATGCTCAAATCCCTTATGAACTTTTCCAAATTTGGACTCCTCTTTGATTACTCCAGTTCTCATAATTGCAGATTATTAAGCATTGCTCCTGAAGGAACCAAGTGCTTTGACAGCTCCAGCCCTCAAAATGAACTGATGGTAAAATGCAGCTATTGCAGCTCCAATAAATGGTCCAACCCAAAATATCCACTGTCACAATTACCAATCAACAATATTATGATGAAGCACAAAGATTCAATCTTTTTTTTTACTACAAAAAAAAAGAAGGTAATTTAGCTTACTTGGTCATCCCAGGCTTTGTCTTTGCCATAAATAACAGCAGCCCCAAAACTCCTAGCAGGGTTAATACCAGTTCCAGTAACAGGGATTGTTGCCAAATGAACCATGAAAACCGCAAATCCAATTGGAAGTGGTGCCAACACCTTCAATTATTCAAAATTAGTACTAATACTAAGTAACAGACATTTTTGATGTGACAAACAATTTGTACTTACAGGAACATGAGAGTCTCTGGCGTTCCTCTTAGGATCAGTAGCAGCAAAGACAGTGTAAACTAGAACGAAAGTGCCAATAATCTCAGCACCCAAACCAGTACCGGTGCTGTATCCATCATTCAGGGTATTAGCACCACCACCATACTTAACATAGTAAGCCTTCTGGAAAGCCTTTACCAAACCACAACCACAAATGGCTCCTAAACACTGAGCCACAATGTACATGATTGCGCGAACCAAGGAGACTTTACGAGCCAAGAAGAGGCCGAAAGTGACAGCAGGATTAATGTGTCCGCCAGAAATACCAGCAGTACAGTAAACAAGTACGAATATCATACCCCCAAAAGCCCAAGCAATTCCAAGAATCCCAACCCCACCACATTGATCAGTTTCGCTCTGGCTCTTGTAGCCAATTACAGTGAGGACAGTGATATAGAGGAATAACAGAGTGGCTATGAATTCTGCAATTATGGCTCTGTAAAATGACCATTTTCCGAGCTCCTCAGGGTCAATTAGGGGTGCTGGGGGTGGATCTTGATAATCCTTTGGTGCATATTCAGTGCCAACCTCATTGTCTTTAGCCATTTGTGAACCAAAAATAAAGAAGAAAGAACAATCTGTTAAACTTTGAGCTTTGCTAGCTAATTTGTGATTTGAGAGAACAGAGTGTAGTGGAATTGGTGAGGAGTGAAAAGGGGGTATTTATGGAGAAGATTTTGCCTTTTAGTATATGAATAATAATAATTGAAGTCTTTTTTGATCAAAGAGTTTTGAGATTTCTTTTTATTTTTAATTAGAAATTTTGTATTTGAATTTTTGAAAATAAAAAAAATTATATTAAAAGTGTCACCTTTAAAAATATAAATTTAAATTTAATTATATTTTATTATAAATATCGAACACCGGATAATAATTTTAAAAAAGAAAAATAATAATTGAAGTCAGTTTGAACAGCCCTATTGAGATCTATCTAGTAGTTTCCATAATTTTCTTTCTTTCTTGTAGTGGTAGAGTGACCCCTACCTCTAACTCGTGGGTCGGCAAATTTGTGGGGTTTCGATTGGGGACCTAAATATTAAAGTTACGGATTTAAGTTAGACTTAATACGTAATCAGCTTTTCAAATTCGGGTTAATATAACATTAATCTTTGATAAGTTATAAAATTTTAAGGATCAGAAATATACACCAGAAATTTCACTTAAATTTTAGAAAACTTCGCGGATGAGGTTGGTGAGAATTGGAAATATGTTATTTGGTACATAAAATTTAATTTTCATTTCTACCAAGTCTTTTATTTTTTTTCTTATTAGCATTTTGAAAATTAAAAATAATAATAGGTTTTTCACACCACTTATCATTTAATAAGCATTTTAAGATTCTGTCAATCTGAATTTGCATAAAATATGTTAAAAGAAAAAAAAATACTTCTAGCAATTTTAAGATTTAAATAGTTATTTTTTTAAAAAAAAACATTTTACCGGCCCTAGCCACTACCCAAGGACTGAAAAATGGCTATTGACGACATATCAAATCAACAAACGGCTAAAAATGACAAATCACCACAAACCGACCATCATCATCATGAATGATGAACCATTACTTTTTCTCTGTTATGGGCCCTATTGGACCGCCCACTCCAACTTCTAGCCCACTTTATTCTCATTCCTCTAACCACTAATCTCTCGCCATGTCAGCAGTATCCATTATATTTAATTTTTATTTTTCCTTCAAAATCTCTACTCACATAGAGTATGGGGAGAGAGTGTAGAGAAAGAGCCTTAAGAGTGATAATAGAATAAACTAAGTTAATTTATATCTATTGTGGGGTTTGTGTTTTTATTGATTTAATATTTGCCACGTGACTTATCGGCTTATATGATATTAACTCAAAATATTTTTAAAAAAAAATTCAATAAAATAGCTTGCGATTCATAACTTTTAGGTTGAAAATTTAAAATAAGATGAGTCGGAGATTTAAAATAACCTTATTGACGAATCGTCAAGTAAGAAAAACACTTTCATGCAGTATTTCAGATCGAAATACTCTGCAATTGTATCAAGTTAGAGGAGAGTATAAAATATAGATCTTGAGTTTGACTCAGCAACAACAACAACCCAATGTAGTCTCATAAAGTGCAATATGGGAAGAGTAGGATGTGCGCAAACCGTACGTCTATGTAGAGAAACTACTTCTAATAAAACCCTCGTATCATTAAAAAAAAGTTATTCAAATCAGATTTAAAAAGTCACTTCTATCTTTTTTTATCCGACACGAAACTGTTCAAGAAAATTCAATTCCACCGATTTGATCAATTATTGTCATATGAGGGTGGCTTTAATAAGAAAAACATGTGCAAATTAGGGAAACATCATCATCACCAATTTAGAAAGAACTAAATACTATTAGAAAATAAGCAAGTGGTGAAAAACATTGCCACGTGTCTAACAACTAGAGAGATCAATAGAAGAAGAAAAAGAAAAATTCACAACAATCATGGGATACTGCAAGTATATTTAGGTTGTGGATGATATTGAATGGTCGGTGTGTTCATTGTCTTTTTTCAATGAACCTCCACTTATACTTTTGTCTATGTTGATAATTGAAAAAGTTTTCCTTCATTATTGTGAATAATAATGAACCTTCTGGATGGATAATCTTGTGATTAATAGCATAATATAATAAATTAAACACAAAAGCAAGGATTAAAGGATTGTACATTTGAATCTTTTTACAAAGATGTAGTTTGTCTAGGTTTTTTAGTTGCTACAGCGAGATATCGTTAGAAAAAAAACATATAAGATAATATAATATAAAAGTCGTTTGAAAAAATCAAGTCGTTTGTTTATAACAAATTTTCTCAACTACAAAAGATAAATAAAAGAGTGAAGAGTACAAATTTGTATATTCCCTTAATTCTTCTCTTCTAATTTTTCTCCGTATTTTGAGGGTCATTAGTAGAGTACTTTTTAGATGTGGGATGATGCAAACTTCCTTGTGATGTATTTGATTGTCAAGAATGTCAGGTAGCACTTTGGTATTTCAAGTTAATTTTGAGAAAGAACGTCTCTTGATTAGTTAGGCTTTGAGAAAGCAAAATTTGATGTTGTGATCTCTTTATGAATATCCCATGTTTTATGAAATTTTCGAGATGTCTCTTTAAGAAAATACGTGAGCTAGGATATAAGGTAGAATAACCTGATCAAAAACCCTTACAGACTTTGGACTCGATGTAATAGTCCCACAAAATTTCCATACAGTAAAATGTTATTACAGAAGATGGTTACTATAGAAAGATCTGAATATACTCGAGTAATGTTAAGTGAAATTACAAATAGTATAATGAGATTTCAAATCTTAAAATAATAATAATAACAACAATATAATAAGTAAAATCTTACCACTAAAATTTGAAAATTATAAAATCTACACAAATTTTACTTCTATCTCGTGAAAATAGAGAAACAATTTTTCAAATTACTTCAAAATCTTAGAATACACATCTAAATTGTTGAACATTATAGATGTGACTCTCCGAATATTTCTTCAAATCTCCGAATAATTGACTAAGGTGGGTGTGAACCTATAGCTATAAGGTTCTTTCTCCCATCTACCCAATTGAAAACTTCTATTAATAGAAACTGCTTGATCTGTTTGAATTTATTATCCAATTTTGATTTGACAAAAAATTTAAATTTTTAAATAATTTTTTTTTTGTGATTTTAATTAGATATATATAAAATATATTTAAAAAATTTAATCTTATGATTTTAAATATGTCAATATGAAAAAATTTGAATTAAAGAATTAAAAAGTAAAAGAAAAGAATTCTTTTTTACATGGCTTGAAAAAATAAATAAAACAAATAAATTGAGCGAAGAATACCACCTACTAAATACTATAATTATCCAGAAAGAGCATTAACGTGTATAATCTACTTTTAATACGGACTGATTGCTAATTAATTGATATATTTGACAAGTAAGCACCGTTTTTCCTCAATAATGAGGACTGAAAGTGGGCCCGTTGCTGAGATGGCGAGAAATTAGCGGCTGAACGAATCTACAAGGTGGGATGACTTGGAATGGATGGGTATTTTGTTTTTGATTTTTCATTCGTATTCAGTGTCCATATTAAGCTTCAACTAAGTATATTTTTACACAGGAATAGCAATTGGGATATGACGGGGTGGAGTGGGTTCAAAGTTTTTATTTTTAAAAATTAAATGGGGCACGACAGATGATAGAATGATGCATTTTTAGTTATTTTAATATTTCATAATCAAGATTTTATTTTCTTGAAAGAAGAATATTTCTATTTAAATATTTGAAGATGAAACAATTGAGCATTATAATTTTATATTGCTGAGATAAAATTAAACATAAAAGGCGTTTAGTAAAATAATTAGCCTGAGAATAGTTACATTTATGATCCACCCTATTGGCTGCACGGCCCCAAGGGAGTTTGCGGCTGAGAGATGGGGACATTAAACCATATGAAAAATGCAAAAAAATGGGAGTGAGTATTGTGGGGCGGCAGATGATAAGTTTGATTAATTATTAATCCATCAAATTAGTGTTTGATTAATTAAATTAACTCCCAACTCCATAAATACCGCCATCACTCTTTCACTCAACTTCACCACATACCCAAATATCAAACACTTTTCAACATCAATCTTATTAATTTCTTGCTTACCCAAAAACAGAGAGAGCAAAAAATGGCTAAAGACATTGAAGTTGGCACTGAATATGCACCAAAGGATTATCAAGATCCACCCCCAGCACCCCTAATTGACCCTGAGGAACTCGGAAAATGGTCATTTTACAGAGCCATAATTGCAGAATTCATAGCCACTCTGTTATTCCTCTATATCACTGTCCTCACTGTAATTGGCTACAAGAGCCAGAGCGAAACTGATCAATGTGGTGGGGTTGGGATTCTTGGAATTGCTTGGGCTTTTGGGGGTATGATATTCGTACTTGTTTACTGTACTGCTGGTATTTCTGGCGGACACATTAATCCTGCTGTCACTTTCGGCCTCTTCTTGGCTCGTAAAGTCTCCTTGGTTCGCGCAATCATGTACATTGTGGCTCAGTGTTTAGGAGCCATTTGTGGTTGTGGTTTGGTAAAGGCTTTCCAGAAGGCTTACTATGTTAAGTATGGTGGTGGTGCTAATACCCTGAATGATGGATACAGCACCGGTACTGGTTTGGGTGCTGAGATTATTGGCACTTTCGTTCTAGTTTACACTGTCTTTGCTGCTACTGATCCTAAGAGGAACGCCAGAGACTCTCATGTTCCTGTAAGTACAAATTGTTTGTCACATCAAAAATGTCTGTTACTTAGTATTAGTACTAATTTTGAATAATTGAAGGTGTTGGCACCACTTCCAATTGGATTTGCGGTTTTCATGGTTCATTTGGCAACAATCCCTGTTACTGGAACTGGTATTAACCCTGCTAGGAGTTTTGGGGCTGCTGTTATTTATGGCAAAGACAAAGCCTGGGATGACCAAGTAAGCTAAATTACCTTCTTTTTTTTTGTATTAAAAAAAAAAAAAGATTGAATCTTTATGCTTCATCATAATATTGTTGATTGGTAATTGTGACAGTGGATATTTTGGGTTGGACCATTTATTGGAGCTGCAATAGCTGCATTTTACCATCAGTTCATTTTGAGGGCTGGAGCTGTCAAAGCACTTGGTTCCTTCAGGAGCAATGCTTAATAATCTGCAATTATGAGAACTGGAGTAATCAAAGAGGAGTCCAAATTTGGAAAAGTTCATAAGGGATTTGAGCATCAATGAAGAATTGAATTGAAAATGTATATAAGTATTTGATCTAAATTATGTTTTCTTATAGTAGAGAGTGCGTCTTGGCTGTTTGGCACTTGGTTTTAGATTTGCCAAACATTTTCACTGCAGCTTTTGTTTTTGTTTTGTAATTTGTGTTTCAGTTGTTTGAGCATCAAAATAATGGAATGAGCAATATGCTATTACATTTCACTCTTTTTTGTCATCAAATTATTTCGGAGTACTTATAATTAGAGGTCAAATAGACAGGTTGGATTAGATTTGAAGTTTTCTTCTCAATATATGATAGTTTGACAACAAACAGAAGGTCAAAGGATCATTTTTGGAGCAATAATCTTGTACTAATGTTTGAATCAGACTACTACAACAATAATAATTACATTTCAATTCTAAACAAATTAGAATCGATTATATAAATTCTCGCTAACCATGTTTCCTCATTTAGTGTAACTTGAAGTCATCTTCATACCAAAAAATAGAAGTAAAAAAAAAAAAAAAAACTACTCCCTATAACTTTTTCCGCATCTTGTGTTGGAGTTGTGTTTCAGAAAAAGAAATTAAAATTTTTAGAAAAATTTTGAACTCCAACTCATTGTGCTGGTATTTCATTTATAAAAATTTCAAACTCCAGCACCATATATTAGAATTGTTTTATGTTTTAGTTAGAAATATATTTATTCACATATTATTTTCGCCTTAAAATACGATTATTCCTCAATTTAAATAGTAACTAAATTTTAACAAGCGGTCCAACAGAGCAAAGATTGTCTCCTATTCCCTTTGCGAAGAACACATATAGCAAGACGTTAAAGAGCCGTTTGATTCGCGGACAAAGTTATTATAAAGTTATTATCCGATGTACTGGACTATGTAGCAATTCATCGTGCCACATAAGATTTATTTAGGGAAAAAAAACGATTTCTATTAAATTTTTCTGATGAGGGGATTCCCAAATAATGCAGCTCCTATCTTGTTTATGAAATATTATTTTGCTCATTTGATTAAAATTGTACAATAGTTAGGAAAAATATTAATAGTTTTTATAAATTATGAAATTTTTATATTTGTTTATTATAAAAATAAACAACGAAATCAATTTAATTTAAAATCATGTTCAAACAGTGCCAAAAATTCCTTTACAGTAGCTATAACCCATAAGCTCGATTAGGATTTGGGATAACAAAAATAGATTTACATAGATCTTCATAATCCTCAAGTAGAAAAAAACACTTGATTTAACCAAAAAAAGAAAAAAGAAATACTAATCTAATTAACTAAACTTAAATCTTTAGGGAAGAAAACAGAGCTCCTCTTCCTGGAAAATAGCTCAAGAAAATCAGAATCCTGAAAATCTTCTTCTTCTTCTTCATATATAGTTTCAAGCTGAGGAGAAACTGAAATCTTATTGGGTGCCATGAGAACTGCTGGAACAGCAATTTCCATCCAAGATTTTTGATTCCCATGAAACTTGGCCATTTGAGCTAATTAACAAATGAATACGAAATAGTTATTATCTCGGAGAATCACCTTTTTTTTCTTTTTTCTTTCTTGAGATTTCAATTTGAATGAGTGGTAGAACTATGGAAACGTTTTAATTTGAAGAAAATTAAAACACCCCTTTTGTGTTTCAAAAAGAACAATTGCAAGAATTGGGGGTATTTTGAGTGTGTATTTCTTGTGGTGTTTGAGAGAACAGAGGGAGGGAGGGAGGGAGGGAGGGACTAATATTTAAATGTAGGGGTGTTGAAGTGAGAATGAATGAAGAATTTTTTGGGGGTGAAGTGTCGGTAGAAAGACAGTGGAAACATCACTTGAATCTTTGTCGTTTTCGATGTTGTCAAAATTTCAGGGCAAAGACGTGTAACATGTGGGAAATGCGCACACGCTTTTGGGGTTTTTATTATCCCCTAAACTAATTTAAAAGTGAATTAATAACCTCTTTTAATTTACTTGACATGAAATATGTGATTCGTTAAAGAAAGTGAAAAACTAAAAACGGTATTAAAATTTTTATTTTTATAACATTTTCTTTTATTAATTATATTTTTTTATTATTTCTTTTTTATTTTCATATTTTCTCTTCTTATTTTGTTCTTTTCTTGTTTTCTTTTTTTTTTTCTTCTTTTTCCTCCTTTTTGTTGAACCTCAATATCCATTATTGTCTAGATGCTTTAAGCTATAAATTTGAAGATTCACTTTTGATCTCTTCCTTATACATTATATTTTGACTTTTTTTTACCTATTACTATGCCAAAAAATCAAATCTTTGCCCAGATTTTTTTTTTTGGCTATTCTTCACCAGCAATGAAAAAAAAATCCGACAAAAGAAAATTCATTGGTAGTCAATATTTTATTAAATATATAATGTTTTCAGTCTCTTCTATTAGAGATTGAGTTTGAGTTTGAGTTTGAGTTTATTTTTTCCAGCGATTTCTTTTTCCAGCAAATAAAAAAAAATCACATGCTACTCATTTTTCTTCTTTATTTACCAAATTCAATAATTAATTTGATGATAAAAAATAGAATTAAAAAAAAAAAAGAATGATGTGGGAGAAGTGAAGAATTGAAGTCCCTAGACTTCTCAAGAAATGGGGATAAAGAGAAAAGAGGAAAAAAAGCAAGGAAATATAAATTTAAAAAAACAAAAAAATATATAAAAATAATTTTTAAAAAATAGAAAATGACGAGTCAATTTACGATTGTTGTGTGTTGTACACACTCTTTTTTAAGATTGATATTGAACTGAAAAAATTGTATTAGTTTCACTTTAAATTGATTTGAGGAGGTAATAGGACCCTCACAAAATTAAAATATCTCCTTAGAAATAAGGTACAAGTTCAGAGACTCAGAAATAATTTTATGTATTATCTCAAAATTTTAATATCTACAATATATACATAATGATATGTATTAGCCACTTGGATATATAAGCATTTTTACTGAACAATCACGATGCAATACGATTAGAGCGAAGCTAAATACCAATAGTAATTATTTTGTCAAGATATATTTTGCGGTACGAAATTAAATGAATCGAAAAACTAAAAACGTTTTAATAAATAATTTAAATAAGATTATAAAAAAATTCTAATACGGAGAAGTATATATAAAAAAAAGAAGTTTTTATTACTTTTAGCGTTTTAATTTATAAGTGATAATTAAAATTTTGAGATTCAAAATTTAAACTTTGATCATAAATTCAGACATTACTCAAATGTTATTATTTCTTTTTTTATTATGTAAAAATTATCCAGCTTTACTTCAGCTATTTACATAAGCAACTTTAATTAGATTCGATAAAAATCCTATTTAAAATATGAGAAATAATAAAATACATTTTATATTTTAAAATAGATTGAAAATAATTTCTTAAATATACTTATTTACTAATATTTAAAAAATATTTAAAAATAAATTCATTAAATAGAGAAATAGGGTGAAGTGTCGGTAGAAAGACAGTGGAAACCTCATTGAGAGGTTGTACCTAATTTCTGAGTAAAGACGTGTGCAACATGTGGGAAATGCCCACGTCTCTTTGTGATAGTTAGATTCGCGAATTAAATTATTTTGTTATAATTTTTACTTTAATTTATTTTATTAATAAGTGAAATAATATATTTAAGATTAAATTTATAATTAAATTTATATTATATTTAATTAACGATACATTTATCTATTAATTTAGTGTAATAACTTTGTGTCCTAATAAGATATATAAGGGTGTTTTATCTAAAATAGATAGGAGAACTTGGCTAACTTTCCTACTCCAATAGTATTTCTAAGGAACAGGTACCCACAACCGTCATGACAATGAATCTCTTAAGTGAGAAAGAGCCCTTCTAAGGTCTCTCTCATCCCTTGCTTATGCTGAATCAAGATTTTATTTGTAAAGTCGCATTCAACCCCATTTTTTTTCCCTTTGACATTAATCTAATATTGTTACGAATTATAAGTTGTTTTCTAAGTATTATTCACACCAAGTTGATCAATTGTCCAAATTTTCTAAGTAGCAAGGTCAAGGAGACAAATATTCACGTCAATGTATATTTTAGGCTTTATTCATTTTTGTTAAGTTTAAGGCGTCTAAATTTAACCGCACATCTAAATATTAAGATGTAAATAAAAATTTAGATGGCTAGCCGTGATAGTTGTGGGTGTCGATTTGGGATGGTGTTGGATTGGGTAGTATCTAATGGTGAGAATGGACGACATTAGTGGTTGACAGTGGTGATAGTGACTGATAATTATGAGTGGATGATAGTGAATGATAATGGTGGTTGACAATATATAATGGTAGTTGATGATAGTGATTGTCAGTAGTGATTGGTTGTTATTGTGCTAATAGGGCATAGTTAGAGATGATGATTGTAAATGGTGACTAGTGATGATGACGATTAACTATGATGATTGACGACAACGGTGATTGTAGTTGAATATGGTGGGTGTGGTTCATTGGTGGCGATAGTTGACAATGGTGGGCACCGATGATTAACGGAAAAAGTGAAAATTCTTGAATATAATTTTGTTATAGAGATCTTAAAACCATTGAAAAGTAAATCTAAACAACAAAATAATCCAACAAAATTAACCAAATACCATCAAATGCTATTAATATTCTTAAGCAATAAAATGGTACATTTCCTGAAACCTGCAGTGGAGGGCTAAAATTTCATCAACCTCTCAATTAAAAGATCTAATTAAGTACATATTTAACCTATAATATAATGTCAAATATCATATCCCATGATTAATTTCGACGTTGCAACTGAAGGGAGAAAATTTGATGTTGTGTGTCATCGTCACACCCCTCGTTGTTCTCTTCTCTAATGGTCTCCAATCCTGGCATATTTGAAGATTTTCGTCGATTATAGGTCATAAGAGCAGGAGCAATCTCCATCCAAGAACGCACGTTTCTAGTTTCTCTAGTCATTTTTGAATGAAAAATTCACGTGAAATCCAAATAAACAATAGTAAATCAATTAAATATATAGCAACAACAAAGTTGGACTAATTAATTTGCTCTCCCCTTCCTTTGGGTTTTGGGAAGAAAAGAGAGAGATTAATTATTTCACGAAGATTAAGCTCTTTTATATTGATTTTGTTTGTAATGAATTGATAGGAATGTAAATGTTACTAATTTATAGATGAGGGAGGGGGTGGGGATGGGGTGTTTGAGAAAAAAAAGGAAGTCTTTCAATTTTATTCGTCGGTTTTTATCTGTTGATATTTCACATTTTTAATTGGGAGTTGTGGTTCTTGAATATTTCAATTGTGGCTCTCCATTTGAAGTGGATCACCTTTTAT
This sequence comes from Datura wrightii, assembly GCA_035772735.1. Lineage (NCBI taxonomy): Eukaryota > Viridiplantae > Streptophyta > Magnoliopsida > Solanales > Solanaceae > Datura > Datura wrightii. Next base: position 197,420,010 of record JASDFA010000018.1, on the reverse strand, counting down.
ATTTTGAGGTAGGTGTTTACTCGTGACTTCTTTTGGTGGAATAATCTAAAGGTCTTTTAGAATGGATAGAATTCAGAAATCGTTATTTTTATGTCTCTATAGTTAAAAAATAATCACTATTATTGAATTTTAAATTTTACGAATGGGATTTCAGGACATTATCATGGAGTTTGATCCCTGAAATTTAAAATTTCATGATATAAGTAACTATTTTCAAAATACAAGAAGATCAATGACGAGAAAATGCTATTTCCACCTTCTAGATTTCAACTAATTTTTAATCATCATAATTACCTTAAAAATTATAAACAAGTAGACATTAAACAAGATACGAAAATATCTTTAAATTTGACATATAAAATTTGAAATTTCATGACATTAATAGTTCTCACAGATAAAATCAAAAGGAGCCTTAAAACTAAAATATTATATGAGAAGCTAATGTCATTTTCTTTAACGAATCGAGTAAATATCATGTGAATCGATGATTCATAATCAAATATCAAATTGATAATATATAATATCGCAAGGTGGGCTGTTGGAAAAGAAAATTATTTGGGTCAAAATGTTTTTGTGTGTCAACCGAAATTACATTGGGCCAAAAGAAACGTAGCATGTGTTTATGGATTCTGAGCCCATTTCAGACTAATAGAGAGCTGAGTTGGGCTGGTCAATTTAAAGCCCTTGTCCATGGGCTAAGTGCACAAATGCTCGTTTTTGGGACCGTTATTTAATTTATATTTATAATTCAAATTCTTTTGTAAGTTTATTCGTTTGTGGAATGACTTCAGATGTACATGATTGAAGTTCAAAATTCGTATCTAAAAATTTAAAAAAAAGAAAATAAGAAGGAAGGACTCACAAATTCATTTGTAGCAGTTAGCTTCTGTTGTATTTACACAAATGTCCCTTTTAGGCTAGTATTTAAATGTGTCCTTACATTTAAAAGTTGTGTAATCGTAACCCTTGAAAATTTATTATTCTGAATAACGTTAGACTTGGTGTAATATGTGCTCATATATTATTCAATTTTATAGATAAATATTAGACAGTCATCTAATATTGTAATAACTTACAAAATTTTAGATTAAAATCAGATAGTTTCTCATAAATTTTTTATTTCTCAAAGAAAATTTTTAAATTGTAATCTTTAAAAAAAAAAGGTCTCATACATAAAATGATATTTTTATTTCTTACTCAATGTGGTCGAAAATAAAAACATATTGTTTGAGATTTGAACTTAGAACCTCAAGGTAAATTTTGAACTCTTAAGTCACTAAAACAACCTCTATTCTTATGTGTAAGGAATTCATAATCTATCTATATACAAAAAAAAATTTAAAAATTACTTTATATATATAGTATACCTTTTTATCGAGGGAATTTGGATAAACACCATTGACCCCGTCCGCCCCAGCAATACAATATAAATACTTAATTATATATAAATTTTATCTCTATTTTATAAAATTAAAAAAGACTATTTTATAAAATTTCTCCACTCACATAACATAATTGCTCCAAGCACCATTATTAGATAACACTATTTAAATTTATAATTGCAAACTGTGTGGTGATCCCCACAAACCAAAGGAATCTCTCTAGGTTTAATTTCTCATAGACTTGGAAGCATATCCCACAATATTTGTAGCATATCCCATATTTTCAAGATTCTACTTTTTTTCAAATTCATTTAGTGGGTGTGACTAATTTCATAAGTTTGGTCAAATTAATTTATAAGTATTTTTTAATTTGTGTATGCTCAGGGGTCGGAGTCGTATTCGTGGGCCTTCTACCTCCACGCAGCATTGCTCCGTCAGGCTTTCACCCATTGCGGAAAATTCCTCACTACTGCCTCCCGTAGGAGTCTAGGTCGTGTCTCAATCCCAGTGTGGCTAATCATCCTCCCGGACCAGCTATTGATCATCGCCTTGATATGAAAACAATTTGAACTCTTTATGATAGATAATTATACAATATATACAGAATTAAAATTATTTTGTATGTATATATAGTAAATGTTGAATTCTCTTAGCTTCTTCGAGTGTTTTGCTTCTTCATATTTTGAACTCTTTATTAAAAATTCTTACTCTACCACTGTTTATGTTTTTAGATAAATACGAAAATATTTATAAGTCAAAATCAAATAAAAGTCATAATAAGTTAATGATCTTCCTAACTTATAATTTTATAACTTATAAGTACTTTTTATTTGATAGAACCTTTTATAATTTTATCCTTAATATGTTTCTAGTGTTCGAAATACTCTACCTAAGGGCTAAGACGCAACTTTTAATTATATTCTATTTCTGTCATTTATTCTTTTTATGTAAAAATATCTTTACATTAATTTATTTTTGTAAATGCTGTAAGCATAATTCAATGATTTTAACAGAAAAATTTCTTATCAATACTTTTTTACTAACACATTAACGATTTATTATTAATTTTAGCACTTTCACTTAAACTTATAGCACTACTTATTATAAAGTTAATTTTAACATTTAAAATTATTTTTCAACACTTAATATTCATCAGATTAATTAGTTTTCTAATACTTGCATGATTGATTACAAGAAATAAGGTGCAAAATTTGTATTATCTATACACCAAAAAGATTAACTCATTCCATGAAGTAAAGTGAGACTATGTTTAAAAAATGAATGTTGGGCTATACTCGACTTTAAAAACTTGTTCATTGAATGAGGATTGTTTAAGACAATATAAGAAGATTAATTATTATTTTATATCCGATGTGAGATTCTTAATACTTGATCACCCCGCACATTTAGTTCTCATTAACCGGAGTGTGAACAATATAATATGAGAGTCCAAAATCGATGAACAAAGAATTGAAATGAGTCTGCTTCTAATATATACCATGTAGAAAAATAGATATTCTTGATCCTAATTCAACCACAAAATCTAGCTTATAACAGGATGGATTATCGAAGGTCATATAAAGAATTCATTTGTTCAATCCCCTAAAAAAATATCTATATATAATTTTGCTAATGAAAGATAGCAGATATTAAAATATGTGTAAGTTAGTTGGCTGGCCGGACACCACACTATATATATATATATAAAGAAAAAAAGAAAGTTATATCACAACTTATATTTTGTGCGTCAAAGATAAATGTGGATTACAACTTTAATTAGTACTCAGTAATTAAATTAGGAAATAAAAACACGTGAAGGGAAAAAAAAAATGAGGTAAAAGAAAAAAGTATTTCCAGCTAGTAGTCAAAAATACATTGCATTGACTTGCCTAACCATATTGAATTTTGACTTTATTAATTATTAACACTTACTTTTGCTCGAGATCTAGATCAATAGCATAAAATATAATTATATATAAGATAAAATAATCTAGTATAATAAGTTATATTATCGACAGTGTAAATTCTTTTTATAATAGATAATGACAAATAATAACGATTATATATTTAGTGTAATCTTGTAAGTTAAGTCTGAAACAAATAGAATATACGCAAATCTTATTCCTATTCATGGGATAGAGAGATTGTTTAGACCCTCTGCTCAAAAGAAATGTATCCGATGTAAGATTGTAAGTAAAATAAGACGGTAAAATAGTAAGACACAAAACAAATATCGCAAAATATGTTATAATTAACTAAAGAATACTACTAAAAAGGAGAAGAGGAGAGGGGGCTAGATATCTTTGCCTCTTTTACACTTAAGTGTAACAATACTCCGCTATCTACTAGTCTTCTATCATAAATTCTCGACCTCCATACATTCTTATATAAAGTAATTTCCTCAGTCACACCTCTCTCTAGTTCTTATTCGGCACCCTGGCTATACCTCTAGCTACCTCTCCTAACTCCCGGTATATCGAATCTCACACACATTCTTATTGGCGCATTGTCAAACATTCTCTTCACATGTCTGAATCATCTCAATCTCGTCTTCTTTTTTTTTCTAATTTTATCCGCCTCAAAAGTTACTTCAACCTTATCTTGTATAACTACAAACCCAACAAGTATTCAACATTCATGAATGTTGCATACTAAACCATTGAACACATGTTAATTTTTTATTTTTTAAAATGGGGTTGCCCATGTTTCACACGGGATCACCGTTTTTGCATGCATGCACAAATCAATATATCTCTTTAATGCCCAACTCCTTATTAATAAATTTTTCCCAAGTCAACAGTGGCTAATTTAATATTAATATGTTAGTGTATAACATGTGACTACTTCGTGAACTTTCCTTTTTTTAAAAAGTATAAAATAAAATACCTAGACTTTCACCTTTTGTGGTTGGAAAGTTGGCATGAAATTACCTAACCTACACTTTCCTTTAATTTTAATTAAAATCAAATTCAGAATTTAAAGTTTAATATTATATATACATGTGTGTGAATATATGATTTATTTATAAATTTATTTGGTCAATACATAAATAATCTCTTGAATTTTTCTCTAATTTTAATTTTAATACTTCATTTCAGCTTGAATTTATTTTAATTTTTCAATTCTATCTTTTTTATATTTTGTTTAAATATAAAATATTAATTTTTATATTTTTATTATTTTTATTTTTACTCTTCAACTGTAAATTTACGCTTTAGAAATTGATAGATGACCGTTAATTTTCATTTGATAAAAATTGACAGACGTCCGTTGATTTTTAAAAATAATTTCTGTGCATTTTTGCGGGTAAAATAACCAATGAAAGTATGTTAATTTTCTTAAACTATTTTAGTTCTCTTTTTGAAAAAAATTATTTATAATCCGACGGACTCTGTTAAATTTTAGTGTTTTTTAATAGTTAAAATAGAATATTTCTGAAATAAAGTGTTAAATTTAAAATTAACTAAAATGTAGCTTGTTAAATATTTTCTTATTTGAACTATATAAAAAATTCTAATATTAAGCACTTCATTGATTTTTCTAGCAAAGTGTAAAAAAATTTAAAAAATATAAAAATTTGTTGATTTTTTTTTTTGCAATGATTAATTTGCTTAGCAAAGTATAAAAAAATAATTTAAAAATGTAGGATTTGACTGATTCTTTTAGCGAAGTGTTAAAAAATGTAGGAGTTGGTTAGTTTTCCAGTAAAATGTAAAAAAAAAAAAAAAAAATTATAGGAGTTGGTTAATTTTTTTGTAAAGTTTAAAAAAAATTACAAATAATACAACTCAATTCTAATAGAAACCAAATTTAATTGTCCTCAAGCAAGAAAAATGTGTTAAGCAAGTTGGACCAAATATGCATAATGATAATTGAAATTGATGTTTCAAAGGAGTAGTTTGATTGAAGCAACTAGATATTAAATTTATCATCATGCTTCAGCAATAAACAAAATTATCATATAACTATTTTCTTAAATATCGAAGATGTCCATATCAGTTAATGTAAAAAAAATAATTAAAAGATTGATGGCTATAAAATCATATCAAATAGAAATATATGTACCCGACAGTGTTAATGGGCGGGAGCTTTCATTCTCGCGGCCCCTACCTAAGTTGATTCTATGACATAATTGTCATTTAATTATTTACTAATATTTCAAAATTTAGAAATAACTAAAATTTAGTTTGTTAAATCATTTTTTATTTGAACAATATAGGAAATTGTAATATTAAGAGGCTTTAAATTCAATTAAAATTTTACTTTTAATAAAAAGAAATTCTTATATATACTTAATAATAAATATTCCATGTTACTATTTTCTAACTATATGAGAAAGGAAGTTGTATAGACTGCTATTTATTTTGACGTCAATTATTACTTTTTAATTTTTTTAATTTTCTTATACATATTAAATTTAATATATTAATATGAGACACACGTATTACGTATGTGCACTAAAACTAATGCATATAAATAATCTATAACTAATATAATTATTATCATTTTTTTAAAAATTTGTAAATTTAAAATTTTAGCTCCAATTATGTTAGGAAATTTATCACATTAAAAAATCAAAATAATAATTAAGTTCTCAACTGCTGTCAAAACATGATATGTACTATGACATTTGTATTACTTGGAACTGATTAATTAATCTTATCACATAGATAAAACTCTTTTTTTTAAAAAAAATTATTTGAAAAAAAAAAAAGAAGAAGAGAAAAAGTTACTTGTAGATCGAGAAGTTCCTGTAGAAAAAAAAATTCTTGCAAACATGACGTGTCTTGATAAGAACATTTTATTTTTTAAATTTAATATCTGATAATTATATTAAAACTCGATTAAATTTAAATTTATCACGAAAAAAACATCATATCAAAAAAAAATGTAAAACTCTTTTTAACACAGACAACTCCATACTTTTATTTAAATTGTTTAATTAAAAATTAAAAAAAAATACTTATCAGTTCACCACAATTTTATTGGCAATATAGAACATTTTCATGTCTCTTAAAAGTCGTAGTGATGTGATGAAATAAACAGAGTGACCCACAGAAATAAATTCCATTAATTATACATTATTATCGGTTTTTTTCTTCTTTTTTTTTTTTGTAAGTTTTGAGAGTAAAGCTTTTGATTGGTCCACGTTTCACCTGTTATATTTTTATTGGATAAACTATGCTATCTTCTTTTGTAGCATTTAAATATACAATCTATTTCCTCCAATGATTGATCCAACAAATATCCTACGTGTCATTCTAAGATATTTAGTTAGCATAACGTTCTAAATATTTAATCTAAATAATTAGCTGGATTTTCTGCTATTAGATTATTCTTTATTATTTCTAATTGTAGTTTATATTAAAAGGTTTTGTTGAATTTTTGAGAAATATAACTAAATCGATGAGATATTCCTAAGAATTATATCATTAACGATATGCCTCAAACTTAAAAAGAATTTCTATCATTATATTTGAACATTTTTTACAATATTTTTAGATTTAAAAGACTAAATCTTCTTTAGTAATCTTTATTATTCTTATTTTTGAATTTTTACTCGGTGTTTGATACGTATGTGGATTGAAATTTGATTAAATCGAATTCACGCATTGCACGATTCATTTATGGAGGCAACACATTCAATTTTTTTTTTTAATTTTTAATAACTTGAATCTGAAATCTCTAATTAAGAGTGGATCGATGCATGCACTATTCTTTAATACTCCATTTGTTCTAACGTGTTTGTCCTACTCTTCTTTTTAGTATCTTAAAAAAGAACACCTCTTATTAAATCTGTTTTACAATTCTTCAATTTTAACTTTTCAAACGACACATTTAAAATCATAAAATTTTTAAAAAATTAATATATTTAATGTAACTTTAATGTTAGATCATAAATTTTTAATTTTTTTTTTATAAAAAAAATTCATATCAATCAAGCAAATAAATTAAAATTAAAAAAGTAATATTGATTGATCCATGCACTATTATTGGTGGTCTTTTATTTTATAATATTAAATCTTATTAGACCCAAAAAGTTATATATTATGGGAAAGAGAGAAACACATAAAATAAAGATCATAGGCAACTGCTAATAAACTAGGAACCCATGCCATAATTTTAATGGGATCACGTGTACATTTAATAATTCTTTTGCATAAAAAATAAATAAAATTAAAATAAAATGAAGAGTCAGAAGAAGTAAAAGTCAATTTATTTGAATTTCTTTTTTCTATCTAACCAGCTAGCATTCAACTTATTTCATCCAATAAAAGTCTCACACTCCAAGATGGATCTAATCTAAATAAGTTTAAGTTTTATGTATCGATTTTTCAAAAATTATTTTTAAAATAGAGTTAAATAGTTTAATTATTTTTTTTTAAAGTTTATTTATAAAATTACATGATATGTAACTGTTATCGTAATCGTACAATTAAATAGCTTATAATTATATAATTACATATAAGTTTTTGTACGTTAAATTAATTTACAAGTTTTTCAATATAAGTGTCTATATCTTAAATGTTAGGTTAATAGGTGTATAAAGTCAAATAGTCAATTGTTGTTTTGTGGTAGTGAATGTAAACTTATCATAAATGTATATTTTAAAAAAAAAAGATTTAAATTTTCTCTTGAATTATAGGAATGAATTTAGATTTAAACACAATTAGAGGTAGGCCGAATAAGTATTGGGTAGAGGTAATTAGATATGACATGCCACCTATAGCTTACCAAGGACATGACACTAAATAGTAAGGATACGAAGGTCAAAAATTAGGAATAAAATGTTATTAGGTAGTTGACTCGTTATTTAATTTTTTTTATTAGTAGTATTATTAGTAGTTCTTCTACCATTGTATATTATTTTATATTACTGTATGTTCAAATGCTCAATTAGAATCTATCGTAATTCATATATATTTAAATAAATATTACAATACATCAAATAAAAAAGGGTTTTCAATGTATTTGGGGTTCTTTTTATAATTGTATATACTAATGATGGTAAAGTCTTATCTAGTACTACTAATAGTACAAAAAACAATACAACCAAAAAAAAAAAGAAAAACAAAAGCAGAGCTTATCCAGTACAGCTCAATTATTATATATATCTCCCTACTTCAATTCATACAAGAACAGATTTTTAACTATTATATACCTAAACAAATAACAAATCAACAATCTTCTTCTTCTTGTTCTTTGTTTTTAATTTTTTTTCCCAACAATGGCAACAAGAAAGAACAAAAACTTCCTCTTCCTGGGTGGTGGAAAAGACAGAATTACCCCTCTCCCTCCTTCAAGCACCAGCACCCTCCAGTTCGAATTCGACGAAGCTGAAATGTGGAGTAATTCGGAAGAAATTAACGTTCTTCATAATTCCGAACCCAAATTATCAATACCCAGTTCGCGATTCACGAAGAAATCGACGAAAAAGGGGGAAAGGAGGGCGATTACCGCGACGTCGCTGCCGGTGAATATACCTGACTGGTCGAAGGGCAATTTGGGAAATAATGTTGATTTTGATGATGGAGACGAAGATTTATATTTGAATCATGAAAATGAAATACCACCACATGAGTATTTAGCAAGAACAAGAGTTGCTTCATTTTCAGTACATGAAGGAATTGGAAGGACACTAAAAGGAAGAGATTTAAGTAGGGTGAGAAATGCTATTTGGAAAAAAATTGGTTTTGAAGATTAATTAGCTTTGTTAATTATGGTTTTTTGTATTGGATTAGTGGGTTCTTAATTTTATTTTGTTTTTGTAAGCTATGATGTTTTTGTGGTCTGACTTTTTACTGGATCTTGCGCCTAGCGAAAGCTTTAATGTATTGAGCTGTCCTTTTTAAGTTATTTTGAGGTTCATCTTTTAGCAGTGGACTTCAACCCAAGAGAATTTAATGTAAGTTTGTCTTATTAGATTTTTATTTTTCTTTTTCTAGTTAGTGATTTGTAATTTTTTAACTTAGATGAGTATTTTGGGATTTGTATTATAGTATTTTAGTATCAACTATGTAGTAATTAATTTAATTTTTGTTTTTGATACATTGTTCTTGATCTTTCTTGCTTTTGTGGTAAGTGCTTTTTTGATTTTATGACACTTATACTAAGTAGTGGTTTTTGAAAAGTTTTTGTATTTCTTTTTAGCAAATTTTGTATAATGATAAATAAATAAAAGAAATGGTGAATTATCACCTATATAGTTTTGATCTTGGTTCTATTGTTGTTTCTTGTGGTTGTAGTTACATTTTTGGGTGAACATTAAAAAAAAATAATTAGAGAAAGATATGAAAAGGCTCAAAGAAAGTCTTGGAGCGATGATAAATTTAAATGATATTTGCATCAAAATGAGATGTTTATATTTGAAGTGTGATTCTTCTAAAGATCTCGCATGAACATGAGATGCTTCACGTATTGAATTTGCCTCTCTAAAGAATATGAAAAGATCGAAGAAATATTAAAATAACGATAAAATTATCTTTGTGTAACTTATAAATCATAAGTTCGAATCGTGATATTAATCAACAACTGACGTTGCTTCACATAAATAAGATGCCTACATTACAACTCCTTAACCAAAACTTCTATTCAAATTATATAAAAATAAGAAATATTTTATATATTGAACTGCCTTTTTTTTTAAAGAAAAATAGAAAATTTTACCAAGTGTGTGTGGGGGTTTTTAGTGGTAGGTAAGAAAACAACATATTAGCTTTGGACAATCCTTTGAAGCAAAAATCACACGCCACCTAAGGACTTTATTTTTATTTTATCTTTAAAGAAATGGTAACTTGACTTGTTTGTTTCGGATATGCACAAATTTTGTATCATTGAATTAAAAAAAAGTATAGTTTATATGTAGAGATTTAGATAATGTGTACCAATAAATTGACCTTATGCATTGTAGTAATAAATTAAAATAGTATCCTCGGCGTTTTATTTTAATAGTTAAGTATATTAAAAATAATTATTTTAAAATATACTTGCTAGTTTCATAAATCAAGAGATGATTAACTATGTTTTTCCAATTGAAATCTTAGTACTTAAAGTCATTCTAAAATATAAAAAGAATTATTATTGTATGTTTTCAAAAAATTAACAAAGTTATATTAGTCAAATTATCATTATTATTAATTTTTCTTAATAAATGTGCAAATTTTATCGTAACAGTTAAAATAAAATGGAAAGAGTAATAATTATGAATACTAAAATTGAGGCCATATTCAAAGTTTTTTCAGATCATAGTGCACAACTTTTTTTATCATTTTCACATCCATTTATCTTGTTTTTTAGATCATAGTGAACAACTTTTCCAATTAAACTCAATATATAATAAAGTATTTTTATTAAATATTTCTGTATTAAATTTTGATGAAGCTTATATATATATATATATATATATATATATATATATATATCATATATTTATTACGTGGATGAGTTAATTATTTGAAATATGTCACCTCAATTGATCGAGGTTAATATGTATAAATAAAAAAAGTAATATTTCTAATTGATTAACCTGTTCACGTAATGAACATTTGAGAGTTGTGAAAACACGCAGAACAAAGTTTAGAGTTGTCAAAAATATTTAGAAACAATACTTTATTATATGTTCAGATATTTAATTATATTAGAACAAATCTTATTTGAGCGTCTAAATAAAATGTAATAACATAACAAATTTAAAAAGGAATTTAGAGTAATATGGAATTACGAGAAGCCAATGGCTTTTGTCCCGATCATACATATATATATTTAGAAATTTATTGAATAGTGATAAATATTTAATTATGAGTTCAGTTATAATTGTATAATAACTCAGAGATTGATTTTAAATTATGGATCAATAATTTTAAAAATATTTTTGAGAAAAATATATTAGAAATACTTTTAAAAAATATGATGAAATACTAATTGTTGTTCAAAAATAGTTTTAAAATTATTCAGGCAAAATACAAATTATTTCTCACTTATAAATATTTTCAAAAAGTTTGATCAAATACTAATTACTGTTCAATAATATTTTTTTAAAAAAAAAATTCATAACCAAATACAAATCGCTTCCTACCAAATATACCTTTAAAATAAGTACTTTTCAAAATATCTTAATTTAAAAAATTTATTCAAACAGGCTATAATGCAGATAGTTGTTAAATCAAATTCTTCTTACTCAAAACTCATCTTATATTATTAATTACTGTATAATTTGTAATTATCAGTTTGGTGACTTTTAATTTTGTCCATGCTTAGAACTAACGGAGACATTTTGACAAGACTTATCCTTTAAGCACTTGCCTAATTAGCTTAATTAACATATTAATCAGACGCTAATTAAACAATGGGCGCAGCTTGTTTGTGTTGTAAATTTGTAATCAAGGTTAATTAGGTAGATGTACATTCATAATTACAGTAAAAGGCATCCAATACTACTGAAGCTAGGTCTTTAGACCCCAAATTCCCGTCCCCCCTTCTATTTTTTTATTCGGTGTTTGGTACACGAAATAAATTTCTCAATTAATTTAAATTTGTATCGCACAAGATCGTTTTCAGATATAACGCTTTCTAGCAAAATTTTTCTTTTTTTCATTCTCTGACTCAAATCTAAGACCTCTACTTAAAGAATGATGAAAATCAATTTTTATCTGTTATAGATATATAAATTAATTTTTATTTTAAAAAATATTGACTATTTGAAAATAAAAAGATAAATATTTTATTAAAAAAAGAAAAGAAGGATAATCTTCTGTTTTATAATTGATGTAATCATTTGAGAAATAACCGAAGAAAGAGAATCACTTCCCCTTAAATCTCATTGTGAATAAATTTTTTTAAGCTATTTACATTTGATATGATTAGTTAGATATCTATATGATTTTAAATTCCATAAGTTCATTCATTTTTTTTTAATTTAGTATAACCCTTTCTCGAATCTGGTATAGTGAAAATTTTAATTAATGAATTTTAGGCTCAAACTGTCATTCAATCTTTAGATTTGAAGTTTAAATTTTAGGTTGACCATTTCCAAAAGAATCTAAGTTTGAACTTCAGATCTCTGAAATATGATTTGAGTGATTAAAATCTAAATAATTTATAAAATTTTGATTATATTTTAAATAACAATCTTTCAAGCGGCTATTTTGTGCACTTCGCCCAAACGGTTGTGGATTCGACATTTCTTTAAGCCCAATAATTTTTACACCTTATATGGGCCTGAAATGTTTCGTTTTTTCTTGTCTTTCACATTAAAAAAGGAAAATATTTTTATCTTTTCAATTTTTTCTCTTTATTTTCTTAAAAACCAAGAAAAAGCTCCTAATTCTCTATTCCTTCTCTTGTTTCCAAAGCAAAAGAGAAAGGATTATTGAAACTTAATAATAGTAATTCAAGTTTCTCAAAGAAAATGCTACCATTTAACACTACAAAAAATATTTTCAATTGCCTAAAAATAGTTAATTCCTATAACATACATCGAAAATCGCAAATATCGTAAATTTTAATTTATGCGAAAAATAGTGATGTCGATCAAACGAAATGATAGGGCGCTCGTCACCAAGCCTTGCAGGCTGCGCACAGTCAAATTTTTGGGCCAAACGGAGGCGGTCGATCAAATCTCCAGAAATCTGTGGGCTAACATACACCGAAAATTGCGAAAATCGTAAATTCTCATTTATTCGAAAAATAGTTATGCCGATCAAATAAAGGGATACGACGCCCGTCACCAAGCCTTGCAGGCTGCGCACAGTCAAATTTTAGGGCCAAACGAAGACGGTCGATCAAATCTCCAGAAATCCATGGGCTAACATACACCGAAAATTGCGAAAATCGTGTTTATGCGAAAAATAGTGATGCCGATCAAACGAAATGATAGGGTTCTCGTCACCAGGCCCCGCAGGCTGCGCACAGCCAAAATTTGGAGCCGAACGGAGGCGGTCAATCAAATCTCGAGAAATCCGTGGGCTAACATACACCGAAAATTGCGAAAATCGTAAATTCTCATTTATGAGAAAAATAGTTATGCCGATCAAATAAAGTGATAGGGCGCCCTTCACCAAGCCTTGTAGGCTGCGCACAACAAAAATTTGGGGTCAAACGGAGACGGTCGATCAGATCTCCAGAAATCCGTGGTAGCACATACACCGAAAATCGTGAAAATCGTAAATTCTCATTTATGCGAAAAATAGTGATGCTGATCAAATGAAATGATAGGGCGCTCGTCACCAGGCTTTGTAGGCTACGCACAACAAAAATTTGGGGCCAAATGGAGACGGTCGATCAAATCATGAGAAATCCGTGAGCTAACATACACCAAAAATCGCAAAAATCGTAAATTTATGCAAAAAATAGTGATGCCGATCAAACGAAATGATAGAGCGCCCTTCACCAGGCCCCGCAGGCTACACACAGTCAAAATTTGGGGCCTAACGGAGGCGGTCAATCAAATCTCGAAAAATTCGTGGGTTGACATACACCGAAAATCGCAAATATCGTAAATTCTCATTTATGAGAAAAATAGTTATGGCGATCAAATAAAATGACAGGGCGCTCGTCACCAGGCCTCGCAGGCTGCGCACAGCAAAACTTTGGGGCCAAACGGAGACGGTCGATCAAATCTCCAGAAATCCGTGGGCTAACATACACCGAAAATCGTGAAAATCGTAAATTCTCATATATGCGAAAAATAGTGATGCCGATCAAATGAAATGATAGGGCGTTCGTCACCAGGCTTTGTAGGTTGTGCACAGCAAAAATTTAGGGCAAAATGGGGACGGTCAATCAAATCTCGAGAAATCTGTGGGCTAACATACACCGAAAATCCCAAAAATCGTAAATTTTTATTTATTTAAAAAATAGTTATGCCGATCAAATAAAGTGATAGGGCGCCAGTCACCAGGCCTTGTAGGCTGCCCACAGAAAAAATTTGGGTCCAAACGGAGATGGGCGATCAAATCTCCGGAAATCCATGGGCTAAATACATCGAAAATCGCGAAAATCGTAAATTCTCATTCATGCAAAAAATAGTGATGCTGATCCAATAAAGTGATAGGGCGCCCGTCACCAGGCCTTGCAGGCTGCGCACAGCAAATATTTGGGGCAAAACGGAGACGGTGGATCAAATCTCCAGAAATCCGTGGGCTAACATACACCAACAATCGCGAAAATCGTAAATTCTCATTTATGCAAAAAAATAATGATGTCGATCAAACAAAGTGATAGGACACCCATCACTAGGCCTTTCAGGCTGCGCACAACAAAAATTTGGGGCCAAACGGAGACGGTCGATCAAATCTCGAGAATTCCGTGGGTTAACATACACCGAAAATCGTAAATTCTCATTTATTTGAAAAATAGTTATGCCGATCAAATAAAGTGATAGGGCGCCGGTGACCAGGCCTTGTAGGCTGCCCATAGCAAAATTTTGGGGCCAAACGGAGACGGGCGATCAAATCTCCAGAAATCCGTGGTAACATACACCGAAAATTGCAAAAATCGTAAATTCTCATTTATGCGAAAAATAATGATGCCGATCAAATAAAGTGATAGGGCGCCCGTCACCAGGCCTTGCAGGCTCCGCACAGCAAAAATTTGGGGTAAAACGGAGACGGTCGATCAAATCTCCAGAAATCCGTTGTGCGCAGCCTGCAAGGCCTGGTGACGAGCGCCCTATCATTTCATTTGATCGGCATTACTATTTTTCGCATAAATGAGAATTTACGATTTTTGCTATTTTCGGTGTATGTTAGCCCACGGATTTCTCGAGATTTGATCGACCGTCTCCGTTTGGCCCACATTTTTGCTGCGCGCAGCCTGCAAGGCCTGGTGACGGGCGCCCTATCACTTTATTTGATCGGCATCACTATTTTTCGCATACATGAGAATTTACGATTGTCGCAATTTCGGTGTATGTTAGCCCACGGATTTCTGGAGATTTGATCGACCGTCTCCATTTGGACCCAAATTTTTGCTGTGTGCAGCGTACAAGTCCTGGTGACAGACGCCCTATCACTTTATTTTATCGACATCAGTATTGCTCGCATAAATGAGAATTTACGATTTTCGGTGTATGTTAGCCCACAGATTTTTCTCGAGATTTGATTAACCGCCTCCGTTCGACATCAAATTTTTGCTATGCGCAGCCTGCGGGGCCTGGTGAGGAGCGCCCTATCATTTTATTTTATCGGCATCACTATTTTTCTCATAAATGAGAATTTACAATTTTAACAATTTTCGGTGTATGTTAGCCCACGAATTCCTGAAGATTTGATCGACCGTCTCCGTTTTGCCCCAAATTTTTGCTGTGGGCAGCCGACAAGGGCTGGTGACGAGCGCCCTATCACTTTATTTGATCGGCATAATTATTTTTTGAATAAATGAGAATTTATGATTTTCGTGATATTCGGTGTATATTAGCCCACAGATTTCTCGAGATTTGATCGACCGTCTCTGTTTGGCCTCAAAATTTGGCTGTGCGCAGCGTGCAAGGCCTGATGACGAGCTCTCTATGATTTCGTTTGATCAGCATCATTATTTTTCGCATACATGAAAATTTACGATTTTTGCGATTTTCGGTGTATGTTAGCCCACAAATTTCTGGAGATTTGATCGACCGTCTCTTTTTGGCCCCAAATTTTTGCTGTGCGCAGCCTACAAGGCCTGGTGACGAGCGCCCTATCATTTTTTCAGATCCGCATCACTATTTTTTCGCATAAATGAGAATTTACGATTTTTGCGATTTTCGATGTATGTTAGCCCACAGATTTCTGGAGATTTGATCGACCGTCTCCATTTGGCCCCAAATTTTTGCTGTGGGCAGCCTACAAGACCTGGTGACGGGCGCCCTATCACATTATTTGATCGGCATAACTATTTTTCTCGTAAATGAGAATTTATGATTTTCGCGATTTTCGGTGTATGTTAGCCCACGGATTTCTGGAGATTTGATCGACCGCCTCCGTTTGGCCCCAAATTTTTGCTGTTGGCAGCCTACAAGGCCTGGTGACGGCCACCCTATCACTTTATTTGATCGGCATAACTATTTTTCTCATAAATGAGAATTTATGATTTTCGCGATTTTCGGTGTATGTTAACCCACGAATTTCTGGAGATTTGATCGATCGCCTCCGTTTGGCCCCAAATTTTTACTGTTGGCAGCCTACAAGGCCTGGTGACGGGCGCCCTATCACTTTATTTGATCGGCATAATTATTTTTCTCATAAATGAGAATTAACGATTTTCCCGATTTTCGGTGTATGTTAGCCCACGGATTTCTCGAGATTTAATTGACCTCCTTCGTTCGACCCGATATTTTGGCTGTGCGCAGCCTGCAGGGCCTGGTGACGAGCGCCCTATCAATTTATTTGATCGGAATCACTATTTTTTTCATAAATGAGAATTTACGATTTTCGTGATTTTTGGTGAATGTTAGCCCACGGATTTCTCGAGATATGATTGACCGCCTGCGTTCGGCCCCAAAGTTTGGTTGTACGCAGCTTGCGGGGCCTGGTGACGAGAGCCCTATCATTTCGTATGATCGGCATCATTATTTTTCGCATAAATGAGAATTAATAATTTTCGCAATTTTCGGTGTATGTTAGCCCGTGAATTTCTGGAGATTTGATCGACCGACTCCGTTTGGCCCCAAATTTTTGCTGTGCGCAGCCTACAAGGCCTGGTGACGGGCGCCCTATCATTTCGTATGATCGTCAAAACTATTTTTCTCATAAATGAGAATATAGGGTTTTCGCGATTTTTGGTATATGTGTTAGCCCACGGATTTCTCGAGATTTTATTGACCGCCTTCATTCGGCCCAAAATTTTGGGTGTGCGCAGCCTGCGGGGCCTGGTGACGAGAACCTTATCATTTCATATGATCGGCAGTACTATTTTTCGAATAAATGAGAATTTATGATTTTTGCGATTTTCGGTGTATGTTAGCCCACGGATTTCTGGAGATTTGATCGAACGCCTTTGTTTGGCCCCAAATTTTTGTTGTGCGCAGCCTAGTGACGAGCGCCCTATCATTTCATTTGATCGGCATCACTATTTTTCGCTTAAATGAGAATTTACGTTTTTTGCGATTTTCGGTGTATGTTAGCCCACGGATTTCTCGAGGTTTGATTGACCATCTCCGTTTGGCCTCAAATTCTTATTGTGCGCAGCCTACAACGCCTGGTGACGGGTGCCCTATCACATTATTTGATCGGCATAAGTATTTTTCACATAAATGAGAATTTACGATTTTCGCGATTTTCAGTGTATGTTAGCCCACGGATTTCTGGAGATTCGATTGACTGTCTCCGTTTGACCCCAAATTTTTGCTGTGGGCAGCCTACAAGGCCTGGTGAGTGCGCCCTATCACTTTATTTGATCATCATAACTATTTTTGTGATAAATGAGAATTTACAATTTTCGCAATTTTCGGTGTATGTTAGCCCACAGATTTCTCGAGATTTTAATCGACCCCCTCCGTTTGTCCCAAATTTTGGTTGTGCGCAGCCTACAAGGCCTGGTGACGAGCGCCCTATCATTTCGTTTGATCGGAATCACTATTTTTCGCATACATGAGAATTTACTATTTTCGCGATTTTCGGTGTATGTTAGCCACGGATTTCTGGAGATTTGATCGACCGTCTCCGTTTGGCCCCAAATTTTTATTGTGAGCAGTCTACAAGGCCTAGTGACGGGCGCCCTATCACTTAATTTGATCGGCATCACTATTTTTCGCATAGATGAAAATTTACGATTTTCGCAATTTTTGGTGTATGTTAGCCCACGGATTTCTGGAGATTTGATCGACCGTCTCCGTTTGGCCCGAAATTTTTGCTGAGGGCAGCCTACAAGACCTGGTGACGAGCGCCTTATCATTTCGTTTGATCAGCTTCACTATTTTTCGCATAAATGAGAATTTACGAATTTTACAATTTTCTGTGTATGTTAGCCCACGGATTTCTTGAGATTTAATCGACCACCTCCGTTTGGCCCCAAATTTTGGCTGTACGCATCCTACAAGGCCTGTTGACGAGCGCCCTATCATTTCATTTGATCGGCATAGCTATTTTTTGAATAAATGAGAATTTACGATTTTTGCGAATTTCGGTGTATGTTAGCCCACGGATTTCAGGAGATTTGATCGACCGCCTCCGTTTGGCCTCAAATTTTGGCTATGCGCAGCCTGCGGGGCTTGGTGACGAGTGCCCTATCATTTCGTTTGATCAGCATCACTGTTTTTCGCATAAATGAGAATTTATGTTTTTTGCGATTTTCGGTGTATGTTAGCGCACGGATTTCTCGAGGTTTGATCGACCGCCTCCGTTTTGCCCCAAATTTTTGCTGTGCGCAGCCTGCAAGGCCTGGTGACGAGCGCCCTATCATTTCGTTTGATCGGCATCACTATTTTTCGCATAAATGAGAATTTACGATTTTTGCGATTTTCGGTATATGTTAGCCCACGGATTTCTCGAGATTTGATTGACCGTCTCTGTTTGGCTCCACATTTTGGGAGTGCGCAGCCTCAAGGCCTGGTGACGAGCGCCCTATCATTTCGTTTGATCGGCATCACTATTTTTCGCATACATGAGAATTTTTGATTTTCGGTGTATGTTAGCCCACGGATTTCTGGAGATTTGATCGACCGTCTCCGTTTGGCCCCAAATTTTTGTTGTGTGCAGCCTACAAGGCCTGGTGACAAGCGCCCTATCATTTCATTTGATCAGCATCACTATTTTTCGCATAAATGAGAATTTATGATTTTCGAGATTTTCGGTGTATGTTAACCCACGGATTTCTCGAGATTTGATCGACCGTCTCCGTTTGGCCCCAAATTTTTGCAGTGCGTACCCTACAAGGCTTGGTGACGGGCGCCCTATCACTTTATTTGATCGGCATAACTATTTTTCTCATAAATGAGAATTTACGATTTTCGCGATGTTTGGTGCATGTTAGCCAACGAATTTCTCGAGATTTGATTGACCGTCTCCGTTTGGCCCCAAATTTTGGTTGTGCGCAGCATGCAAGGCCTGGTGACGAGCGCCCTATCATTTCGTTTGATAGGCATCACTATTTTTCGCATAAATGAGAATTTACGATTTTTGCGGTTTTCGGTGTATGTTAGCCCATGGATTTCTCGAGATATGATTGACCGTCTCCGTTTGGCCCCAAATTTTGGATGTGCGCAGCCTACAAGGCCTGGTGACGAGCACCCTCTCATTTCGTTTGATCGACATCACTATTTTTTTCATAAATGAGAATTTATGATTTTCGCAATTTTCGGTGTACGTTAGCTCACGGATTTCTCGAGATTTGATTGACCGTCTCCGTTTGGCCCCAAATTTTGGTTGTGCGCAGCCTGCACGGCCTATTTATGAGCGCCCTATCATTTGGTTTGATCGGCATCACAAATTTTTGCATACATGACAATTTACGATTTTCGCAATTTTCGGTGTATGTTAGCCCACAGATATGATCGACCGTCACCGTTTGGCCCAAATTTTTGCTGTGTGCAGCCTACAAGGCCTACTGACGGGCGCCCTATCACTTTATTTGATTGGCATAATTATTTTTCTCGTAAATGAGAATTTACGATTTTCGCGATTTTCGGTGTATGTTAGCCTACGGATTTCTCGAGATTTGATTGACCGTCTCCGTTTGGCCCAAATTTTTGTTGTGCGCAGCCTACAAGGCCTGGTGATGAGCGTTCTATTATTTTAATTGATCGACATCACTATTTTTCGCATAAATGAGAATTTACAATTTTTGCGATTCTCGGTGTATGTTAGCCCACGGATTTCTCGAGATTTGGTTGACCGTCTCCGTTTGACCTAAAATTTTGGCTGTGCACAGCCTAGAAGGCCTGGTGATGAGCGCCCTATCATTTCGTTTTATCGGCATCACTATTTTTCGCATAAATGAGAATTTACAATTTTCGCGATTTTCGGTGTATGTTAGTCCACAGATTTCTGGAGATTTGTTCGACCGTCTCCAATGGCCCCAAATTTTTGCTGCGGGCGGCCTACAAGGCCTGGTGACGGGCGCCCTATCACTTTATTTGATCGGCATTACTATTTTTTGAATAAATGAGAATTTACGATTTTCGCAATCTTTGGTGTATGTTAGCCCACGGATTTCTGGAGATTTGATCGACCGTCTCTGTTTGGCCCCAAAATTTTGCTGTGGACAGCCTACAAGGCCTGGTGACGGGCACCCTATCACTTTATTTGATCGGCATAACTATTTTTTTAATAAATGAGAATTTTCGATTTTCGCAATTTTCGGAATATGTTAGTCCATGGATTTTTCAAGGTTTGATCGACCGCCTTCATTTGGCCCCAAATTTTTGCTGTGCGCAGCCTGCAAGGCCAGGTGGCGCGCGTCCTATCATTTCATTTCATCGGTATCACTATTTTTCGCATAAATAAGAATTTACGATTTTTGCAATTTTCGGTGTATGTTATCCCACGAATTTCTCGAGATTTGATCGACCATCTCCTTTTAGCCCCAAACTTTGGCTGTCGGAAGCCTACAAGGCTTGGTGACGGGAGCCCTATCACTTTATTTGATCGGCATAACTATTTTTCGAATAAATGAGAATTTACGATTTTTGCGATTTTCGGTGTATGTTAGACTACGGATTTCTCGAGATTTGATCGACCGCCTCCGTCTAGCCTCAAATTTTGGTTGTGTGCAGCCTGCAAGGCCTGGTGACGAGTTCCCTATCATTTCATGTGATCGGCATCACTATTTTTCGCGTACATGATAATTTACGATTTTCGCGATTTTCGGTGTATGTTAGCCCACGGATTTCTGCAGATTTAATCGACCGTCTCTGTTTGGCCCCAAATGTTTGCTGTGCGCAGCCTACAAGGCCTGGTGATGGGCGCCCTATCACTTTATTTGATCAAAATAACTATTTTTCTCATAAATTAGAATTTACAATTTTCGCGATTTTCAGTATATGTTAGCCCACGGATTTCTCGAGATTTGATTGACCGCCTCCGTTTGGACCAAAATTTTGGCTGTGCGTAGCCTACAAGGCTGGTGACGAGTGCCCTATCATTTCGTTTGATCGGCATCACTATTTTTTGCATAAATGAGAATTTACGATTTTTGCGATTTTTGGTGTATGTTAGCCCACGGATTTCTAGAGAATTGATCGACCGTTCCGGTTTGGCCCCAAATTTTTGCTGTGGGCAGCCTACAAGCCTGGTGACGGGCCCCCTATCACTTTATTTGATTGGCATAACTATTTTTCGCATATATGAGAATTTACAATTTTCGCGATTTTCGATGTATGTTAGCCTACGGATTTCTCGAGATTTGATCGACTGTCTCCGTTTGGCCCCAAATTTTTACCGTGCGATGCCTCCAAGGCCTGATGACGAGCACCCTATCATTTCGTTTGATCAGCATCACTATTTTTCGCATAAATGAGAATTTTTGATTTTCACAATTTTCAGTGTATGTTAGCCCACGGATTTTTGGAGATTTGATCGACCGTCTCCGTTTGGCCACAAATTTTTGCTGTGCACCGCCTGCGGGTCCTGGTCACGGGCGCCCTATCACTTTATTTGATCGGCATAACTATTTTTCGAATAAATGAGAATTTATTATTTTCGCGATTTTCGGTGTATATTAGCCTACAGATTTCTCGAGATTTGATTGACCGCTTCCGTCTAGCCTCAAATTTTGGCGGTGTGCAGCCTGCAAGGCCTGGTGACGAGTGCCCTATCATTTCATTTGATCGGCATCACTATTTTTCGCGTACATGAGAATTTACGATTTTCGCGATTTTCAGTGTATGTTAGCCCACGGATTTCTTGAGATTTGAATGACCGCCTCCGTTTGGCCCCAAATTTTTGTTGTGCGCAGCCTGCAAGGCCTGGTGATGAGCGCTCTATCATTTCGGTTGATCGGCATCATTATTTTTCGCATAAATGAGAATTTTTGATTTTCGCGATTTTCGATGTATGTTAGCCCACGTATTTTTGGAGATTTGATTGACTGTCTCCGTTTGGCCCCAAATTTTTGCTGTGGGCAACCTACAAGGCCTAGTGACGGGCTCCCTATCAGTTTATTTGATCGCGTAACGATTTTTCAAATAAATTAGAATTTACGATTTTCACGATTGTCGATGTATGTTAGCCCACGGATTTCTGGAGATTTAATCGACCGTCTCAGTTTGGCCCCAAATTTTGGTTGTGCATAGCCTACAAGGCCTGGTGACGAGCGCCCTATCATTTCATTTGATCGGCATAACTATTTTTCGCATAAATTAGAATTTACGATTTTCGCGATTTTTGGTGTATGTTAGCCCACGGATTTCTGGAGATTTGATTGACCGTCTTCGTTTGACCCCAAATTTTTGTTGTGGGCAGCCTACAAGGCCTGGTGACGGGCGCCCTATCACTTTATTTGATTGGCATAACTATTTTTCGAATAAATGAGAATTTACGATTTTCGCAATTTTCGGTGTATGTTAGTCTAAGGATTTGTCGAGATTTCATCGACCGCCTCCGTTTGGCCCCAAATTTCTGCTGTGCGCAGCCTGAAACACCTGGTGACGAGCGCCTTATCATTTCATTTCATCGGTATCACTACTTTTCGCATAAATAAGAATTTACGATTTTCGCGATTTTCGGTGTATGTTAGCCATAGATTTCTGGAGATTTGATCGACCGTCTTCGTTTGGCCCCAAATTTTTGCTGTGAGCAGCCTACAAGACCTGGTGACCGGCGCCCTATCACTTTATTTGATCGGCACAACTATTTTTTGAATAAATGAGAATTTTTTATTTTCGCGATTTTCGGTGTATGTTAGCCCACGGATTCCTAGAGATTTGATCGACCGCCTCCGTTTGGCCCCAAATTTTTGCTGTGCGCAGCCTGCAATGCCTAGTGACGAGCGCCCTATGATTTCGTTTGAACGGCATCACTATTTTTCGCATAAATGAGAATTTACGATTTTCGCGATTTTTGATTTATGTTAGCCCACGGATTTCTGGAGATTCGATCGACCGTCTCCGTTTGGCCCCAAATTTTTGTTGTGGACAGCTTACAAGGCCTTGTGACAAGCGCCCTATCACTTTATTTGATCGGCATAACTATTTTTCTCATAAATGAAAATTTATGATTTTCGCGATTATCGGTGTATGTTAGTCCACGGATTTCTTGAGATTTGATCGACCGCCTCCTTTTGGCCCCAAATTTTTTCTGTGCGCAGCCTTCAAGGTCTGGTGGTGAGTGCCCTATCATTTCATTTCATCGGAATCACTATTTTTCGCATAAATGAGAATTTACAATTTTCGCGATTTTCGATGTATGTTAGTCCACGGATTTCTGGAGATTTGATCGACCGTCTTTGTTTGGCCCCAAATTTTTTCTGTGGGCAGCCTACAAAGCCTAGTGACGGGCGCCCTATCACTTTATTTGATCAGTATAACTATTTTTCGATTAAATGAGCATTTATGATTTTCACGATTTTCGGTATTTGTTAGCTCACGGATTTCTCGAGATTTGATCGGCCGCCTCTGTTTGGCCCCAAAGTTTTGCTGTGCGCAGCCTGCAAGGCCTAGTGACGAGCGCCATATCATTTCGTTTGATCAGCATCGCTATTTTTCGCATAAATGAGAATTTACGATTTTCGAGATTCTCGGTGTATTTTAGCCCACGGATTTCTGGAGATTTGATCGACCGTCTCCGTTTGGTCCAAAATTGTTGATGTGCACAGCCTGCGGGGCCTGGTGACGGGCGCCCTATCATTTCGTTTGATCGGCATCACTATTTTTGGCAAAATGAGAATTTATAATTTTCGCGATTTTTGGTGTATGTTAGCCCACGGATTTCTCGAGATTTGATTGACCGCCTTCGTTTGGCTCCAAATTTTGGCTGTGCGCGTAGCCTGCGGGGCCTCGTTACGGGCACCCTATCATTTTATTTGATTGACATCACTATTTTTCGCATACATGAGAATTTACGATTTTCGCGATTTTTGGTGTATCCCATGAATTTCTGGAGATTTTATCGACCGTCTCCGTTTGGCCCCAAATTTTGATTGTGCGCAGCCTCCAAGGCCTGGTGATAGGCGCCCTATCACTTTATTTTATCGGCATAACTATTTTTTGAATAAATGAGAATTTTCAATTTTCGCGATTTTCGGTGTATGTTAGCCCACAGATTTCTCGAGATTTGATTGACCGTCTCCGTTTGGCCCCATATTTTTGTTGTGCGCAACCTACAAGGCCTGGTGACGAGCGCCCTATCATTTCGTTTGATCGGCATCACTATTTTTCGCAAAATTGAGAATTTATGATTTTCGCAATTTTCTGTGTATGTTAGCCCACGGATTTCTCGAGATTTGATTGACCGTCTCCGTTTGGCCCCAAATTTTGGCTGTGCGCAATGTCAAGGCCTGTTGACGAGTGCCCTATGATTTCGTTTGATCGGCACTATTTTTCGCATACAGTAGAATTTACGATTTTCGCGATTTTCGGTGTATGTTAGCCCACAGATTTCTGGAGATTTGATCGACCGCCTCCGTTTGACCCAAATTTTGGCTGTGCGCAGCCTACAAGGCCTGGTAACGGGCGCTCTATCAGTTTATTTGATCGGCATAACTATTTTTCTCATAAATGAGAATTTACGATTTTCGCGATTTTCGGTGTATGTTAGCCCACGGATTTCTCGAGATTTGATTGACGATCTCCGTTCGACCCCAAATTTTAGCCGTGCGTAGCGTACAAACCCTGGTGACGAGCGCCCCATCACTTCATAAATAAGAATTTACGATTATTGCGATTTTCGGTATATGTTAGCCCACGGATTTTATGAGATTTGATCGACCGTCTCCGTTTGGCCCCAAATTTTTTCTGTGGGCAGCCTACAAGGCTAGGTGACGGGCGCCCTATCACTTTATTTGATCGGCAAAACTATTTTTCAAATAAATGAGAATTTACGATTTTCGGTGAATGTTAGCCCACGGATTTCTCGAGATTTGATTGACCGCCTCCGTTCGGCCCCAAATTTTGGCTGTGTGCAGCTTGCGCGGCCTGGTGACGAGCGCCCTATCATTTTTTTGATCGTCAACACTATTTTTCTCATAAATGAGAATTTTCGATTTTCGATGTGTGTTAGCCCAAGAATTTTTGGAGATTTGATCGACCATCTCTGTTTGGCCCCAAATTTCTTCTGTGGGCAGCCTACAAGGCCTGGTGACGGGGGCCCTATCCCAGCATAAGTATTTTTTGAATAAATGAGAATTTACGATTTTCGCGATTTTCGGTGTATGTTAGCCATGGATTTCTCGAGATTTGATTGACCGTCTCCGTTTGGCCCCAAATTTTTGTTGTGCGCTGCATAAAAGGCCTGGTGACGAGCGCCCTATCATTTCGTTTGATCAGCATCACTATTTTTCACATAAATGAGAATTTATGATTTTCGCGATTTTCGGTGTATGTTAGCCCACGAATTTCTCGAGATTTGATCGACCGTCTCCGTTTGGCCCCAAATTTTTGTTGTGCGCAGCCTACAAGGCCTGCTGACGGGCGCCCTATCACTTTATTTGATCGGCATAACTATTTTTCTCATAAATTAGAATTTACGATTTTTGCGATTTTCGGTGTATGTTAGCCCACGGATTTCTCGAGATTTGATTGACCGTATCCGTTTGGCCCCAAATTTTTGTTGTGCACAGCCTGCAAGGCCTGGTGACGAGCGCCCTATCATTTCGTTTAATCGACATAACTATTTTTCGCATAAATGAGAATTTATGATTTTTGCGATTTTCGGTGTATGTTAGCCAACAGATTTCTCTAGATTTGATCGACCGCCTCCGTTTGGCCCCAAATTTTTGTTGTGCGCAGCTTGCGGGGCCTGTGACGAGCGCCCTCTCATTTCGCCTGATCGGATCGGCATCACTGTTTTCGCATAAATGAGAATTTATAATTTTCGCGATTTTCGGTGTATGTTAGCCCATGGATTTCTCGAGATTTGATTGACCGCCTCCGTTTTGCCCCAAATTTTTGTTGTGCGCAGCCTGCAAGGCCTGGTGACGAGCGCCCTATCATTTCGATTGATCGGCATCACTATTTTTCGCATAAATGAGAATTTACGATTTTCGCGATTTTCGGATATGTTAGCCCACGGATTTCTCGAGATTTGATTGACCATCTCTGTTTGACCCCACATTTTGGCTGTGCGTAGCCTTCAAGGCCTGGTGACGAGCGCCCTATCATTTCGTTTGATCGGCATCACTATTTTTCGCATACATGAGAATTTACGATTTTCGCAATTTTCGGTGTATGTTAGCCCATGGATTTCTGGAGATGTGCGTAGCCTACAAGGCCTGGTGACGAGCACCATACCATTTTGTTTGATCGGCATCTCTATTTTTCGCATAAATGAGAATTTCTGATTTTCGTGATTTTCGGTGTATGTTAGCCCACGAATTTCTCGAGATTTGATTGACCGTCTCCGTTTGGCCCCAAATTTTTGTTGTGCGCAGCCTGCAAGGCTTGGTAACGAGCGTTCTATCATTTTCATTGATCGGCATCACTATTTTTTGCATAAATGAGAATTTATGATTTTCGCGATTCGGTGTATGTTAGCCCACGGATTTCTCGAGATTTGGTTGACCGTCTCCGTTTGACATAAAATTTTAGCTGCGGGCAGCCTACAAGGCCTGGTGACGAGCGCCCTATCATTTCATTTGATCGGCATAACCATTTTTTCCATAAATGAGAATTTACGATTTTCGCCATTTTCAGTGTGTGTTAGCTCTTTATTCACAAAATAAGAACTGTGGAGAGGTAAGTCTTTTGATGGGATCTTCCATAATGTTGTTAAAACTGTAATATAATCGACGGAAAAATTGTTCATTAGTGGCACATTATCTTAATGATCATAACTTTGGGCTGGATTATCCGTTTTATATGATGTTTTTTTCATTTTGTGTAGTTTTTCGAGATCTATCTGGACAAACTGCCGTAAGGCGGTTTGGCGGAGCCAATTTTCTCAAAATATGCCTCTATCGCAGTCATTCAACATATTTCCAAATATGATTGACAATTTTAATTTAAAAACTAGTCCTAGCGACCCACCACAACCGACACCACCATGGCAAGCAACCATGGTAGGCCAGCACTACCACCACCAATCTCTAGCATAGTCTTTGTAGCATAAGGATAAGAATAGGTGTTTCCTTTTAAATTTTCGCTCGCTGGGTATTGATCAATGGGCGTTGGGTCTCGGCATAGGTCAGCATGTGTCATCCGATGTCGGTCGATCTGTCGACACTGGCATAGTGCGGCTATGTTGCTAACTTTCAAACTTTTCAGTGCGTGTTATCCCACGGATTTCTCGAGATTTGACTGACCGTCTCCGTTCGGCCCCAAATTTTGGCCGTGCGTAGCCTATAAATCCTGGTGACGAGTGCCCCATCACTTCATAAATGAGAATTTACGATTTTTGTGATTTTAGGTGTATGTTAGCCCACGGATTTCTGGAGATTTGATCGACCGTCTCCGTTTGGTGTGCGCAGCCTACAAGGCCTGGTGACGGGCGCCCTATCATTTTATTTGATCAACAAAACTATTTTTCTCATAAATGAGAATTTACAATTTTCGCGATTTCGGTGTATGTTAGCCCACGAATTTCTCGAGATTTGATTTACCGCCTCCGTTCCGCCCCAAATTTTGGCTGTGCGCAGCCTGCGGGGCCTGGTGACGAGCACCCTATCATTTTATTTGATCAGCATCACTATTTTTCTCACAAATGAGAATTTACAATTTTTGCGATTTTCGGTGTATGTTATAGCCCACGGATTTCTGGAGATTTGATCGACTGTCTCCGTTTGGCCTCAAATTTTTGTTGTGGTCAGCCTACAAGGCGTGGTGATGGGCGCCCTATCCCTTTATTTGATCAGCATAGCTATTTTTTGAATAAAAAAAAAATTTACGATTTTTTCGTGATTTTCGGTGTATGTTAGCCCACGGATTTCTCGAGATTTGATCGACCGTCTCCGTTTGACCCAAAATTTTTGCTGCGCGTAGCCTACAAGGCCTGGTGACGAGTGCCCTATCATTTCGTTTGATCAGCAACACTATTTTTCGCATAAATGAGAATATACAATTTTCGCGATTTTCGGTGTATGTTATAGCCCACGGATTTCTGGAGATTTGATCCACCGTCTCCGTTTGGCCCCAAATTTTTGTTGTGCGCAGCCTACAAGGCCTGGTGACGGGCGCCCTATCACTTTATTTGATCGGCATAACTATTTTTCTCATAAATGAGAATTTATGATTTTTACGATTTTCGGTGTATGTTAGCCCACGGATTTCTCGAGATTTGATTGACCACCTCCGTTCGGCCCCAAATTTTGGCTGTGCGCTGCCTACGGGGCCTGGTGACAAGAGCCTTATCATTTCATTTGATCGGCATCATTATTTTTTGCATAAATAAGAATTTATGATTTTCACGATTTTCGGTGTATGTTAGCCCACGGATTTCTGGAGATTTGATCGACCGTCTCCGTTTGGCCCCAAATTTTTTCTGTGGGCAACATACAAGGCCTGGTGAAAGGCGCCCTATCACTTTATTTGATCGGCATAACTATTTTTTGAATAAATGAGAATTTACGATTTTCGCAATTTTCGGTGTATGTTAGCCAACGGATTTCTGGAGATTTGATCGACCGTCTCCGTTTGGTCCCAAATTTTTGCTTTGTGCAGCCTACAAGTCCTGGTGACGACCGCCCTATCATTTCGTGTTATCATCATCACTATTTTTGGCATAAATAAGAATTTACGAATTTTGCGATTTTCGGTGTATATTAGCCCACAGATTTCTCGAGATTTGATCGACCGCCTCCGTTCGACCCCAAATTTTGGCTGTGTTGGCCCGCGGGGCCTGGTGACGGGTGCCCTATCACTTTATTTGATCGGCATAACTATTTTTCGAATAAATGAGAATTTACGATTTTCGCGATTTTCGGTGTATGTTAGCCCACGAATTTATGGAGATTTGATCGACCGTCTCCGTTTGACCCCAAATTTTTGTTGTGCGCAGCCTACAAGGCCTGGTGATGAGCGCCCTGTCATTTCGTTTGATCAGCATCACTATTTTTCCCATAAATGAGAATTTACGATTTTCGCGATTTTCAGTGTATGTTAGTCCACAGATTTCTCGAGATTTGATTGACCGCCTCCGTTCGGTCCCAAATTTTGGCTGTGCGCCGCCTACGGGGCCTTGTGACGGGCGCCCTATCGTTTCTTTTTGATCAGCATCACTATTTTTCGCATAAATGAGAATTTACGATTTTTGCGATTTTCGGTGTATGTTAGCCCATGGATTTCTGGAGATTTAATCGACCGTCTCCGTTTGTCCCCAAATTTTTTTTGTGGGCAGCCTACAATTCCTGGTGACGGGCACCCTATCACTTTATTTGATCGGCATAACTATTTTTTGAATAAATGAGAATTTACGATTTTCGCGATTTTCGGTGTATGTTAGCCCACGGATTTCTCGAGATTTTTTCGACCGCCTCCGTTTGGCCCCATATTTTGGCTGTGCGCAGCCCGCAAGGCCTGGTGACGAGCGCCCTATCATTTCGTTTGATCGGCATCACTATTTTTCGCATACATGAGAATTTACGATTTTCGCGATTTTCGGTGTATTTTAGCCCACGGATTTCTGGAGATTTGATCGACCGTCTCCGTTTGGCCCCAAATTTTTGTTGTGCGCAGCCTACAAGGTCTGGTGACAGGCTCCCTATCACTTTATTTGATCGGCATAATTATTTTTCTCATAAATAAAAATTTACTATTTTCGCGATTTTCGGTGTATGTTAGCCCACAGATTTCTCTTATTATTCAATGTTTATCGAAACATATTTTAATTATCAAATAATATTAATTGTTCACTTTTTCTATCTAAAATTTTTACTCTTTTGCTACTAAAAGTAAGCAATTGATAATTGAGGTATGATTCGATAAACATTTAGTTATAGTTAAATACCTAATAGTTCAAATAAAAAAATTAAAAAATCTGAATACTTTAAATATAATTTTGCTCATTCACTCTGAGAAATTTGTATCCTTTTTTAAAAACTTTTTAACAAATCAAACACGAAAAAATAAAATTAAAAAAAAAAACATTTTCCTCCTGCCAAACACATCCTCAGCGCTTAGTATTAGCTAAATATCTTTGGTTAAGGTCAAAAGGGATTCTAAAACCAAAAGTAGTAATCCCAAATTAGAGTAGTCATTCACATGTTTGCACTGTGACACACACCTAGAAATCGCCGAATGCAGAGGTTTGGGAGAAAGAAAGAGAACATGGGAAGAAAGCAAATATACTTCCTGGGACTTGGTCTGTTTATGGTGATGGGTTTAGCTGTTTACTTGAGGCTTTGGACCCTTGACTACCATTTCTCTGCTAGTGAAACTGAATTACTCAGGTACTTCTTCTTCTTTCTTGTTTTAATCTTTTGTATGTACCTAAAACAAAATCATGTCTTTTGCACCAAGAAAATGATTGGAAATGAATTTTCACTTTGTGTAGTTGGTGGGAAAATTGGGTGTAGTTCAATAAACAGAAAGGACAAACTGGGGATGTTGATTAGTCTTAATTTTTAAGCAAGAATATTAGAAAAAGCACTCATCTTTATTTGTATGCAGCACAGGGATGTAGGTTTTTTTTTGTTTGTATTCAATTGTGGTAACCACCCTAGAGAAGTGTTTTTGTCTTTCTTTAATTGCTTGAATGTACCAAGAAATGGATACAGGAAAATGATTGGAAATTGATTTTCACTTCATTTGGTTGCTAGGGAAAGTTGGGTGTGGTTCAAGAAACAGAAGGACTAGTTGGGAATGTTGATTAATCTTAATTTTAAGCAAGAACATTGGGAAAAAAAAAAAGCAATCACCTTTACTTGTATCCAGCATTGGAATGTGGATTTGTTGTTTGAATTCAATATTGGTAACCTTTATTTGAATATTCTTGCTTAATCTTTTGTATGTGCCTTGAAAAAATTATGTCTTTGCACCCAGAAATGGATAAGAAATTTGATTAGAAATGGAATTTCACTTTGTTTGGTTGCTAGGGAAAGTTGCGTGTGGTTCAAGAAACAGAAGGACTATTCGGGGATGTTCATTAATCTTAATTTTAAGAAAGAACATTGGAAAAAAAAAACAAAGCAATCAACCTTACTTGTATCCAGCATTTGAATGTACCTAAAAATGATCATGTCTTTGCACCCACAAATGGATTTTCACTTTGTTTGGTTGCTGGTAAAATTGGGTGTAGTTCAATAAGCAGAAGGATTGGTTGGGAATTTTAATTAGTCTGAACTCTCAATCAAGAAGATTATAAAGCACCAATCTTTATTTTTGGATCTAGCATAGGAATGTGAGTTTCTTGTTTGTATTCAGTTTTCGTAACCTTTACTTTAACATTCTTGCTTAATCTTTTATATGTAGCTCAAAAAGATCATGTCTTTGCACACAGAAGTCGATCAAGAAAATGATTGGAAATTTATTTTCACCTTGTTTGGGTGCAGGAAAATTGGGTGTTTGGTTGCTGGGAAAATTGGTGTTCACAAAACTGGAGGAGTAGTTGGGGATGTTGATTAGTCTTAACTTTTGAGCAAGAACATTAAAAAAGCAATCACCTTTACTTGTATCCAGAATAGAAATGTAGCTTTCTTGTTTGTATTCAATTTTAGTAACCACCCGAGACCCAAGAGAAGTGTTTGTCTTTCTTTTCTTGCTTGAGTGACCAGCAAAAGGAAAACCAATTTTGATGCCCCATTTGGACTTGATTACCAACTGAGGTTAGAAGTCCCACATCAGCGTGTAATGGTGAAATAGGACTCATTATATAGTTTTTGGAAAATCCTCACCGCATGAGTTAGCTTTTGAGTTTGAGTTAATCCCAAGGTCCATTTTCTTATCATGAAATCAGTGCTAGACACATCCCGATTCTTGGTTTATCCAATGCTGGCCCCCATATTATGTTGTCTATGATCCAATTGGCAAACCTAGGCGTGTGGGGCTGTTGGAAGTCCCCCATAGATGGGGGATAGTTCAATTGAACTCTTTATATGGTTTTGCGCGATCCCCATCTCATAAGCTAGCTTTTAGAGTTGAGTTAGGACCAAATTTCATTTTCTTATTAGGTTTTGTAGATTGCCGTGGTGTATTAGTTTCTGAGCGGAACGAATGTGTTTTTGCTTAAACCACTTAATGTCGTCTAAGTTCAATGAAGGGACTTGGAAGAAAATGTTTAATGTTACAAGTAAAATCTAGGAGTAAATGGCCTCATAGGTTTTTATTTTTAAACTTTTCTTTGTGTGTCACCCTTATGAGTTTATGAAATTGGAATACATGCCTAAGACCCCAAAGGGGTGAAATCATGTGAACCCATTGCAAATGCTTTAGCAGGTGACTTGGATTTTGAGTATAGGGGTAGTTTTGTTAGCATATCAGAATATATTAGAACTAGTTTCTACTAGAATATTTTGAGCATATTGTACTGTTTACTTTAAGTGACCAAAGGCAAAACCTCATCCAAGTTAATTACTGATTGAAGTAAACAAGAAATTGTGTTTTCAAGACCAAGGTTGTTAATCATTCCACATTCCCGGAGCGAGTCTAAAATGCTTGGAATCAAGCAAATGATTATATTTTATATTAAAAACCCAACTTTCTGATTAGGATAGAAGTTCGATATCATTTACTACTTGGCCAAGTATTTTTTTCCTGGTTTCTTGTAGGAGACAGTTTGATCTTGCCAGTAGAGAAGCAATGGACGAATCTGCAGTGTGGAGAAAAAGATTCGATGATGAGGAAGAGAAATCTTCTGCCTGCCAAAAGGAACTTACTAAGGTAGGCATCTTTTGTTCAGAGTCAATAATACTTTGTTGAGAAATTCACCTTAGACATTTGATATAAGTATATAATACACCTAGCGAAGCCCTTGAACTGCTGTTGTTGCATTATTTTCTGCGGTATGTTATCCTCTCTATTGACAATCAATGATGGCATGAGTAATGTAACACCTTAATTCCTTATTAACAAGTAACATTTCGCCTTAATCAAAAATATTAACTAGGTAATCACATATTTACCAGAATTAAAAATGCAAATAAATAAAAAGAAATGTATTATCAAAAAATAAAAAATAAAAAGATAATATAGTATGATACATCTCCCTAGAAAAATGATTGTATCTATGACTCTATGTCTAAACAAATTTATGTGTTTCCCCTGAAGTAACATCTATTTCAACGATAGTGGCGTCCTCTTCTCTCTGTGGAATGAGTTCTCTCTTGTTAAATAAATCTCGTAAATTCCGGGTACAACTATGACAAAAAATAGAGTAAAAGTGATTTCTCTGTCTAGTTCAAGACTGAGAAAATTAGTGATTCCCTCCTCCCCTGTATGATTAAATCCAGCTATATTTGGATTTCTGTGAAAATTTCACCCTCTACATTCAGTATGCTGCATTGTTACTGAACTGTTTGAAAGTTTTCCTTCCATTTCTCTTTCAACTAAAGATTGGAATAACCAAGTAGATAGACTTGTGGTAGAATGGTTAGTACTCCTCCCTCCTTAACCAGAGGTCTCGGATTCGAATCATGGGTATAGAGTGTCTTTTTGTAGAGACCCTAATGTGGGGCTTTCCAGCGGGAATCCAGATTTAGTCGGGCCCCAATGCTGGCACCGGAGAACGTGTGCAAAACCGAAAAGGAAAAAAAAAGTAGATAGGCTTGAGATTTCCTGCACTGCTACATAGCCATCCAGACTCATATAAACTGTAATCACTTTCCTATCAGCTTCAAAAAGGACTTTATTCTGTACGTGTTGATACAATCAAGGACTTCTCCACATCCTTGCATACTAGCATTGTTGGACATGAACGAACAATATATGCAATCTGCCCTCACTTTTTCTTATTGGTCTTTATATCTTTGTTGCTTATACAATTGAGATTGGTGTCCGAGGACGTTTAATTTTAAAATAAATTGAAATGGAGAATGCACAGTCTTCTTTGAAAAAAAGAGTGAATTTTCTTCTGGTCCATTCCCAGGGGATGTGAATCCAAAAGGACAACAAACCAAAAGAAACAATTTAAGTCAATATTCGACTTGTTTTGATTGAACCTGATTAATTATCAAGGAGCAAAAGAGTCGAGCAATGTCATATCATATTTGATTCAAGGGAAAACGGTATTCCTTTATATTAGTTTGAATAGTTGAGGAATACAAATCTTGCCATTTAGGAAGCAGGTGAACAGTTGGGATGCGCCAAAAGTGAAAGTACGTTGATCAAATTTAAGCTCAATTGAATTTTTTGGAGAAAAAACTCGGTGAGCATAAATTTGTAAGTACTGACTTCTGCCCTTTTTCTTTAGAGTAAAGAGCATCTTGCATTTTATAAATCTGGCTAAGTTATGCTCGCAAAATAATTCTTTTTGCGATTTAAGCTCCCCTCCCTGTATTTCACAACGGCAAAATGTATCCATGTTACTTTTCTTCTTGAAGAGCTCTTGATTGAGCTATTGTGAAAGTGCTTTTGCATAATGCATTCAATGTAATTCTTTCGATCCCTGCAGTTGTAATGCAGATAGAAATCACTATTGAATAGAATCAAAGGTGAGTAAGGCCCTTAGCTACTACTCTGACGGTGCTAAAGAAGTATAATGAGTTTGCTGAGTTTTGGTTGTGGTTAACATTGATCTTGTCTAACATTGAAGATGAGAGACGGAACTACTAGACGTAAGTTTTGAAGTTGAATTAGCTGGAGAAAGATTAGTCTTGCTACGAGGTCTTGTTGTAATCTTTACGACAACAACAACTACGCCTCAGTCCAAACAAGTTGGGGTCGGCTTTATGGATCCTCACTGGTCATGTTTCTCCATGTAAGCACAACTCATATCATCATCATACCAAATAATAAGTGATATGATCCTTTAAAAACTAGAATATTTCCTATTCTGTCTGCCCACTTATTTTTTCTTTTATAGTTTAAGAAAAAATTAATTTTCAAATAATTGGGCCGACAGAATAGAAAAGATCAATTGATCCCCGGGGTTAGCTCAATTGGCAAAAGTTGAGAGGGACTTGCGTCTTAGGTCACAAGTTCGAGCCCCGCGCCAAGTGTACTAAGTCTAGTATTTAAGTGGAAAAGGATAGTGGGACAGACCCATCATCCCCAAGTTTCGAGGCTGTGATTAGCCCAAAGGGTGGCTTTGAGCATATAATAGGTCATTAAAAAAAAAAAAAAAGGAAGAATATAATAGGTCAATTAAGAAGGAAAAGTTTTGAGCAAATGTTGAAGTTCCTGGTGCTCTTCATTTTCTTGTTCCTAATATCCTTCTGTGTAAGGAGCTTAAAGATTACATGAATACAGCTACTAATATCCAGATACTGATGCATTGTTTCTATTTTTCGCTATTGGCTCATCCATTATATGCATTAATACAGAGAACACGTCATCTCATTAGATTCACTGCCAAGTGAAAATCGTTTGTTTTGCATCATCTGATTATTGATTCATGTTTCTTGCATTAGTAGATGTCGTTACTTACGAGGGCGTTACTTGGTAAGAGGGTTAATTGTTGTTGCTCAGACTTATAAAAAATACTGTCGGATCCTCCAAGAATAGTGCAGTTTGGAGGATCCGACACGGGTGTGAAAGTATTTTTGGAGAGTCCGAGCAATAAACCTGTTTGCTAGTCTTTTAACTCGTGCCCTTTTGCGCAGATTAAGCAGTATCTGAAGGAGGATGGTACTGCTGGCATTAAGAAGAAGTTGGACCTGCTGCAAAAGGTGAAATCTTTGATCTTTGTTCTTCTTCCTCTCTGTGACACCTTGCACATGAGAAATGTCAAGTTTTGTGGATTGTGATCTCTCCGTAATGCTCATTATCAATTTCGCAGTTCAATTAATACTTTTTCCCTATGATGTTTGATTTCACCCAGGAAAACATTGATTTACTTGAACGACTCGAATCTTTGAAACAAGAGCTTGAATCGGAGAAGTTGAAATGTAGCATGAGACAGATATGATTTCACCCGAAGCCTGGTGGTCCGGAGATCATTTGGAAGTTGATAAGTTACCTAATTAATCTAACTGGAACTTGGCAAGGAGGATCACAGTTCACCCGGCTGCTTCAGTATTCGCTATCTTATGCTTTCCGAGAGGCATGCTGGAGCATTTCCATCCAAAATTTCACCTCCCTAGAATACTCTGATGGTTCTTAGATTTTGCCAAGACCAAACACAGCATTTCAGTAGATCCTGAATTGTATAGATTTAGCAGATATGACCAAAAAGGAGTTCACAATGAGATCTTACAAAATGCAACATGTTAAATGCTTTCAGAACGTGAAATTACTTAACCCCTTTGTTCACTAGTATCAGTCATTGCTCAAGCTGATTATTATGAGTACTTTTACATTGTTTTTATGTATGAGATGACATTGTCAACAGTGCCAAAAATTTGAGAGCATCTGCACTGCAAGGGTTACTTGAAAAATGTAAATAGAGGTGAAGGTGCACGCAAATTGATGGAGCATTTTATTCCTACAGAAAATACTATATAGATGTTCCAAATTTTCTTGAAGAAATAAACTTTACTTTCGTATTGCACAGGTCATATAACCATTCAAAAGGTGCTAATAGCAAAACCAAGTAATGTACCACAGAAACTATTTTATTCAGACGAAGCCAATAAACGAAAGTTAAAGTGTTGGAACACGAAAGAAACATAACCAATGCCATTAAGGCATATCACACAAGTCTTAAAAAGTCAGCCAGCAGCATTATAACGAAGACACAGGGAAGTCTCTTCAAGATTGTTCTACGAAACAGATGAAAGCAAACAGGGAATTAACTTCTCAAAAGCCACCACGGAGACGAAGCACAAGGTGATAGATTCTTTCTGGATGTTATAATCTGCAAATGTACGACCATCCTCCAGCTGCTTACCAGCAAAAATATTTTAAAATAACTATTTTTAGTATTACCTAACAATTAAAATGAAAAGAGAGAGTAAATTATTAATGTGATTGGTTGTATAAATTTATACTGTTAATTGAATAAAGTTAATATTTTATCTCAAATTTAATTTTAAATATTTTTATTTTATTTTATTTTCTTTAACTTTATTTTATTATTTAAAAAATTATAATTTTAAGGTAATTTAGTTCGTGAATTAAATGATCACTACAAGTATAATTTAAAGAACCAAAATATTATTCCATGATCACTTATTTGAAGAACAAGATTGAAAAGTCAAAAACTTTAATAATTGAGTGGACTTCAGACATTATGCTTTAAGTATGTTTTAAACAAAAACGGAAAAGGATCAAAATTTTTCATGAATTATGTGAAATGGATAACATATACCCTTCGTTATGTTTTGGTATCAAAAATATCTTTTTCATCTAAATATAAGACCACAAATATTTTCACTTTTAATAGACTATCCACTAGATTCTACTAGGCAGCCATATGTATCAAATTTGTTGATATGATTGTCCACACAGGCACCCAATATGGATAAAGCACTCTCCCCCTTTAAATCATGCTTCTTCTCCCACTTAGAACCCAAATTTCAAATTTCTTTCCTCATTTCTTAAAAAAGCTTTTTTCCCCGCTAAATTTTGAAGCAATGTAGATGTCAAATTTAGAGCATTGAGTCCACAATGACATCTATATTACTTCAAAATTAGTTGAGAAGAAAGCTTTTTTAAGAAATGAGGGAAAAACTGAAGTTTTTTAAGTTATAGTTGTTATTATTTTTTTAAGATTAAATCGTATACGACAAGTTTGATCAAAAAAACTTGTTCAAAATTTAAAACTTGAAATCTTTTATTTAAAATATCATCTGCTCAATCAATTCGATTATCCTTACATATATTTTTATATAACTTTTTATTCTCTTACTCTTAATATGGTCTCATTCATAAAACTAATTGCAACTTAGTTCATGGAATGATTTTAATTTTTGTCTTTATCTGCCTTTTGATTATAATGTTATTTATTCTATTTTGATAATTGATTGAGTCATTATATCAATAATTCTTCATTTTGTACTTCTATAAATATTCCTACCCTCCTAAATTAAGTGTTTCATTTATTTAAATATCATTTTTCTTAACGAAGAAATGTGTTAGATTCCTAAAATTAATTGCATTTAGTCAAAATGATTTGTAATCATTGGGTATCTAAAATCTACCAAACCGACTAATATATATGAATTTGCATCGCTCTATTATGAGTTCGTCTCAATTCTAAGAAATTCAACTTGAGATTTCGTACCTGTTCATATCTAGGGGCGAATTTATATAGAAATTTTGGGGTAAATTTGTGGGTTTTTTTTGTAAAATTAGATATTATATATATATATTTTTAAAAATTAATATAATAGTATATGTTGGCACCTGTGCTACAAGAAAGCTATATGATTATGATGCACTTGGTTAAAGATTGAGATAAATTTCTTGTACAATACTCATATTAAAGAAATATATGAATATATCCTTTTTTTTTTTTTTGAACAATCTAATAAGGAAATTGTGTTAAACAAAGTGAAATTAAAGAATACAAACTAAAAAACAATTTTGAACATTACAAAACTATAAGAAAAGAGTACAATAAATCACCAACTTTAATAGATATACATAACATAAAATAACAATTCTAAATATTTGTTTTCAAAAGCATATTAGAGATAACAACAATAATATCAGTAAGCAAACTCAAAACATAATTATCATTTGTAAGAGGGGAAAGAAAATGAACTTTTTTGAAGGATTCTTCACAAGAAATTGTGTCCAAATTTGCATCTTTAGCATAATAGCCCAAATCCCAAAATTGCTTGAATTTCAAGTACAATTTTGCTTGCTCTAGAAAAGCCACTGCATCTTCATAATTAATTGAACAATTCCCATAAATGTTTCTCAATTTTGGATCTTTTTCCTTCAACAAAAGTGATTGAACCTTGTCATTTGTAGCATTAACATGGGAAATTGTCAAGTTAATGGCTATTTTCCCAAGAGTGAACAAATTTGTTGTTTTGGCTTTTGGATTTGACCCCAAAATCTTTTCACAAAATGTTTCATTCTTGATTTGTTTACAAACACTTGGAATCAAATCTCCATATGAAAAGCCAATTAGAAAAAATAGGTTGAAGAGCAAGACTAGAAGTGAGATTTGAGAAGATGAGGCCATTTTGTTTTCCCCTTCTCTTTGGAGTTGTGTTTTTGATTGAAAAAAAATAAATGCTTGTGTTGTGTATATATATATATATTGTATTAAGTTTTTTAACACAATTTTGAATTGAAAATGATGAATCTTTTTATTGTTGCAATATGTAATAATTAATTTTCTTTATAGGATTGTATAATCAGATTTATTACTTTATTTGTTCTTTTAGTTAATTCTTTCCAAAAAAAAAAATATTGTACAATTATTATTTTTCTAAATTTAATCGGTTAATTTTATGATTAAAACATTTAAGTATGCAAAATTGGACATTAATAACCTCATAAAGTTTTATTGCAACACAAACGCCTCCTTAAAGTTGTCCAATAACCAAGATTATCCATCAATCAAGGTCGTCAACTAATTTTTTCTTACTTAAAAATTTTTCTATCTACATGACTGTACCGTATAAAGTGATCATATTTTGGTCAAACATATCCTTTAAATATGGTCACAACTTAAATTACATCGTTATAATATCCATATTAACAAAAAAAATCCTTGCTATTCTTCAAAATGAACAACTTCCGTCTTTCCGTTATTCAAATTTGAAAAATCTAACAAAATCCGATCCAAATTCATTTGAGTGAGAGTAGCTTCACCAATCACTATTATATCAAGAGAATTGACATAAATAATCGCCCACTAAAATAATAGTTAAAAAATATATACCTTTTATATATTAATATATGATATATATAAATATATATTTTTTATACTAAGTAATACATAATTTTTATATACTTAACTAGCATATATAATTATTTTTAACCGATTGGTCAAATTTATAACTTGCCCTTATATCACTGGCTCTTTACGGGCCAGGTTGAATCTGATATGGTGTGAGCCCATTGTTCATCAGAGCTCTAGCCCAGTTCCATCCAAGCTAATTTCAAATCTATGTCGAGCTTCAAGCTCTAGCCACGTGTAATTTTTTGGGCTGCTCAATTTTTATATTTTAATTTTTTTAAAAAGGTAATTTTTCACAAATGACGCTACGTTGAATTCGATTTATCATACACAACGACAGTTTAACTAATTACGAAGGGCAATAATAGTCTAAAATTCATATTGTATTATTGATACAGCTTTCTGAAATTCGTATTGTATCTGTTCGCTCGATTTGTTGGATACACTGTACTATTCATTCAACCTAGCTATATCAACACTATTTTGCTGGATACTGATTTTAGATAGGTCGCTCTACATCAAATATTTTTTTCTCGAGTATATGCAATATGTATGTATCAGTATATCTATTACTTATATTTTTGATGGGCTAAAATAGGCCCAGCTACTAAATGAGCAGGTCATTGATCAACTCAAACATAGACTAGTTCAGTGTGTTATATTTTCATGACCTAATTTTTCCACCTCTAATTAAAATTAAAAACTCATCTTTTTATACTTTTTTAGCGCTAAAATTATTATAGGTGTAACACAAACATATCAAGATTCATTTCATAAGTGCGTCATATTAAAAATTAACTCGTTAGAAATAATCATTTCGACGTATAATTATTTCAGTGGCAATTGAAACAGATCTAAATGGGAATGTATACACTTATAATGATACCATAAGGCTAGTTCAATTTGTACCTTGTGATCAATGGCCCAAAAGTACTCAATGGAAATGTCATACATTAAGTATTTATAATTATAATTCATCTTAAATTAATCCTTCAATAATATCTTTAAAATGTCAATTTCATTCTCGAAATTAAGCATATACTTAACAAAATTTGAATTGAGCAATTCGATCAAGAACCTTTCTAATAACCCGACTATTTTTATTTCCATTTAATTTAATTTAATTCGTTCATTTAAAAATTAAAGTCAAAATTTTTTTTCATAAAAAAGTCTTGTTCGATGACTTTCTTGCCTTCCACTAAAAATAAAATAAAATAAATGGTCAGTGAATGGATGGAAAAAAACTAAATGACTCCCTAACCATATTTTTTATTTCCATATTATTTTAATTAATTAGTTTCCAATTAAAATGATTACAAGAGTCAAATTTAGATATACAAAATTTCAGATTACATCATTCTTTCACACTATAAATAAAGAAGAATATTACCTTTCAAAATCACTCCCAAAAATAAATAAATTAATTTAAAAAAATTTAATTTATGAATAACACAACTTTGTTCATCAATCTTTTTCTTTTGAGTTGCTTTTTACTTGTAACTCCAAGTGAAAGTGACAATATTTCAGATGTGTGTGACAAAGCCCAAGGTCCAAATTTCTGCACAAAAACATTAGGATCAACTCCTGGTGCAAAAACAGCATCCACCACAGGTAGCGGATATCAAATGAGCGAGTTAGACTGAATTTGAATTTGAGCAGATTAAAACATGTTGATTTAATAAATAGGCGGGTCAATAACTCGAAGTTAATTTGATTGAAATGAGTTAAAGTATCTGAATTTTAAAGTTTCTTTCTTTGTTTTAGTATAATTTGTTTAAGTACCTAATAATTTATTTTCTATCTCTTTATTATGGCTATATATATAAAGTATCAAACAAAAAGAATATCTTTTTAAAAATATCTTATTTCTCACGAGTCAATTGGAACTACATATAAAACCAACTTTTAGATGGCTTAATTGAGCAGATCAAAATGGATTGTGTTAATAATAAATGGATGAACCATTAATTTGTCCAAACTTAAGTCGGTTGGGCCGCTCATGTTTTTATTGACTAATTTGCCACCCTTAATTACAGGTAGGGTGTCAACTGAGCGGGTCAAAATGGTTGAATCAATTAAATGAACGAGTTAATGACTCTCAAAAAAGTTTTTTAAGCTGAAATGGATTAAACAATGAATAGTAACCAACTCGCCCGACTCTTACTAACTCTTAATCTCTTTGTTTGTTTTCTAGTAATTTGTTTTAAGTATCTAATAAATGGAAACTCCACTCCCCCCTCCCCCCCTTCCACACACACGCAAAAACCAAAAAAAAAAAAGCATATTATATTTTCATGAACTAATTTTGTCAGTTTTTGATTACAGAGCTCGAGAAGATAATCCTAAAAATCACAGAAGCAAGTGTCACAACCACAAACAACAAGATTCAATCCCTAAAATCAGGAACCAGAGATCCAAATTTGCGAGGCCTTTTGACCCAATGTGGATTTGATTATAAAGATGCTTTGATTAAATTGCAACAAGCCAGAAACTACTTGGCTAACAAGCAATTTACTGAACTTGCTTTCACAGCAAATGGGATCTCTAATGATGGAATCACTTGTGAAACTTCATTTCAAAAAGGGGGTATTACTTCTCCAATTACACAACAAAATAATGAGTTAAGTTCTTTTAGTGATATCATTAGAGTTATTGCCCATATACTTGCTGGTGGTTCTTTGTAACACAATGGAAAAGTCATAAACTAGAATAATGAATCAAAATTTAAAGATTGATATTATTGAATAAAGTTTAATATTAAAAATTTTAGTACTTTATTTGGTTGATTACGTACGTAAATTTTCACCTTCTTGGTGAGATTTGATTTTCCACCTTATATTCTCCTTCTTCTAACCCCGATGTAATTAAAAATAATAATAATAGTGCAGTGTGAGATATGCATCACAAATGAGGAAGTGTCAACATGTCTCTCCCCGCAACCAATAATATCTATAAATGCGGGATAACTAATTCTGGAATCTAGCAGCACTAACACTTGAGGAGATTGTGTACATCTACCAAACAAATTGTAATCACATTATCGAACCATACAACTCGAAATCAAAAAAATAAAAATATACGCAATGACTTTAAAAATGAGTGATTTAAAATTTTCACCCCCGCTTATTCCATGGGCATCAAAAGAAAAAACTTGTTAAACTTGAAGTTATTCCCTATGAGGCAAATGGAGTCAAAAGTTTAATATTTATCCACATTCAAGGATAGGGGTATTCACGGTTGGTTAAAAACCGATCCAAATAAGAAATTAAAATCAAATTGATTAAATAAATCGATAGTTGTTTGAGTATGATTTGATTTTATATTTTAAAAAATCGATAATATTTAATTGGTTTGATTTTACTAAAATAAAATGGAGGAAAAAATCAAACCGAACCGATAAATTATATATATAATTTTTTGTAATTATGTATATATAATATGTTAATCTTTATAAATAATTTTAAATACTTTAATTACTTTTTCATCAATTTTATTTTTATCCCTAATAGGATAATAAACTTTACACATTAAATCCATTACTTAAAAGAAATTCAATATGAATCCAAGATCATTTGTTTAAAAAAACAACTATGAGATTTACCTTTTGAAAATGATATTTCTTATAAACTCTATTCAATTGATTAAAGCTTGTAGACTTTAAGTCATTTACACTATAATTCAAGAAAATTATAGCTCCCATAATAAAATGGTAAAAACGGATTATAAGTTGATAAAAAAGTAAAAAAAAGTCTTTCTTAATCGTAGAAAAAAAAGAAAGATATATCATTAGTTTTTAAAAAAATCAAACCAAATTAACATCAACCAAATCGATAAATACGTATGATATTTTTATTTGATTTACCTTTAATAATTAAAAAATCGATTAAATTGATTTGATTTCTTGATTTTAACCAAATCAACCACAAACACCCTTGAAGAAGGTCATTCCTGTAAAACACCCTTCATCCACATGTAGGGTCCATTATTTAGGCCCAGCTAGTTCTTTAATTAATACTACACTTAATGAAATGGGCCCAATAGTGAGGTCCTATAGTACTCCTAAGAAACTGGGCAACTGTTGTAAGGTCATTTTCAAAGCAATTCATGATTGGGACGATAAGTCCATTAAGTGGTGGACCTCTAACTGGGCCAAATGTACAGCCTACTGATTAATCTCATCTACGAATCTCTGTCGGTCTGGGTCCAGGTTAAGGAGCATACTGACATAAAAGGACATTCGTGGATGAGAAAAA
Organism: Datura wrightii; assembly: GCA_035772735.1. Taxonomy (NCBI): domain Eukaryota; kingdom Viridiplantae; phylum Streptophyta; class Magnoliopsida; order Solanales; family Solanaceae; genus Datura; species Datura wrightii. The sequence goes on along the minus strand of JASDFA010000018.1, from coordinate 197,375,424 downwards.
GCCCATATCCTGAATGGACCGGACCCACTTCATTTGTTTTTTCTACCAATGCTGCTTTGTAGGTTCTGGCAACTCTAATTAAAATAAATAAATACTCCCCCGCTCCATCCAGCCCGTTTCAATTATTTATTTGATACAGAGTTTAAGAAAATAAATTTTCTGTCTTCGGATGTGGTATAGGACTTTTGTTTCACAGGATTGGGAGTAAGTCGACTAATTATTGAATCTTGTGATCTTAAGTTAAAGATACGTAGAATGTATCACAATGTCCTTTAATCTTGTGGTCTGGTGTGTGTGTGTATTTGAAATGGACTAAAAAGTAAAAAAGATAAAGAAATTAAAACGAAGCGAGTAATAAGTAAGATCTAAGTTATATATATATTGATCGTCCAAAGATTTTTATATTATTCGTATAATTTAGTATACGACAGTACGTGATTTAATTGTGTTAATTGTGATATGTTATCGAATTGTTTGATTAGGAATAACAAGAGTATTTCTCAAATCCAAAGTTTTATATTCGAAGCGAATTTTCAGAACAAGATCTCGAGTTTTAATAAAAACAACCTATTCCAATTGACTTCTTGAAGGGTCCCGTTATCGTGCATACATAGAGATTGAACTTATGAATTCGCCAAGTATAAGTTGAGCACTTTAATCAAATCATAAATATTTAGTGGGGATCCTCATGCTTTTAAATTGTCAATATGGACAAATTTATACTTAAAAAACAATCAACGAGTATATAATATAATCATAATATATATATATAATTATATTTATGTAAAGATTTCAATAGTTTGTACACCATCAATTCATGACATACTTCATTATTAAACTCTTACAAATATGGCACTTTTGTTTTTCTCTTTAACCCCATTTAAGTATTAAGAAAAATTAAGTGTATGGGGGGCCCTATAAGGGGTGGGGTGGTGGGATGGGGATAGCTTGAAAGAGAAGGGTGGGTTTAGGACAAACCAACCATGTTTCATAGTAAATGTTTTGATGTGCAAAAATGTCCAAAAAATGAAAGGTCTCCCTCTCTCCCCCACCATTTTTGGTGTTTGCTTTGGATCTATCAAAAAAAGAAAGAAAGAAAAAACAAGAAACCAAACAGAGCCTTAGTTTTCTGTGCTGATCGATCTTTTAACGTAAATTGTAAGGAAAGTTAATCCCAAGACTACACATGCATGCATGAGTTCCATCCACAGATTATTTTACCCCCCCTCCCCCCCCTCCCCCTACAAATTTTCCAACTTTTTTGTCTTTTTTAAAGTGATGATAACTGAACGGATTGAATTGAATTTGAAAAAATTAAAATAGTCGAGTTAACCCGCACTGGTTGACTTGAATTTGAACTCGCTCAAAAATTATCCAAGTTACAATTATTTTAAGAAGGTTTAATTAAGCAATATGTCATATATAAATACATATTTTTTTTATTATTATATTTTTATGAGCTAATTTTACTGTATTATATATCCGTGGTGAAAAATCTAACTGGCGTCACAATTATAAACAATTGTGGTAAATTAATTGAAATTTTTTTACCAAAAATTTAATTATTGTGTTAGTACAAAGTTGTATTTAATTAAACTGATTAGTTTTGGTCACAACATAATTTTGATGTATGGAGAGAAATTAAACATGTTGCAGATATTATGGGGATCAATTCCTGTGGGCTGAAAACAAAGTAAATTAATTGTTTAATAAAATAAATAAATAAATAAAAACCTTGGAAAGTGTTTCATGTCCCCTATTTCTAATTTCTCTTTTATTGTGTGCTTTGACTACTAGCTCTTATATTAAAAAATAATATTTTTTAATTTATTCATATTAATGAATTTATAAAAAAATAATTTTAATACTCTTTTTATTATTAAATAATTATATAAAATATTAGTAATTAAATTTAAATTTTAAGGCATATATAATAAGATTAATTTAGTAAATATATTAGCTTAAGAAATATTTTTTAATAAAATATATCAAGTTAATCTGTGTCGAGTAAAATAAAATGGAGGGAATTTAAAACTTGTCTTTCAACAGTTTTTACGTAGAGCTTTCAACTCTTATTTTCTTGTGAAAAAGAAAATCATTTCATTCGTTTTGATTTATATAAGTATTTAATCGAGCATACACTTTTTTTAAAATTAAAATTTATAATTTAAAATAGAATAATAATATTTATTTAATTATAAATTATCTCATTAAAAATAAATATAAATATTTTAAAGTGAAATTATTACTATATATAAAAAATATCATTTTTGTTAGATTAATTAAAAAAAAAATTGCGTGTGTGTGCACGTGTTATTTGCAGCTCCTTTGTAATATACTATTATTTTTCAAAATCATTCATATTTTTTAAATTTATATATTACATAACTCATTTTTTATAGACGATCAATAGTTTTAAACATTCCGAAAAAATCGAACCTATATTAATTCGTTCTCCATTACGTTAGATAAAGTTATAGCATATATTGGGTAGGATAGACTGATAGGACACTCTAGAAAAAACTGACAGCATAAATGATGAATAAGATTATTTTAGAAAACCATAGAAAGGACTAATTAATGAGTATAGTTGTGAAAAATTTTATTTAGATATTTAAATTATAAATTAAAATTTAATTTTGAATTGAATTGTGAATTTGAAACTTTGAATTTATGGATATTCAATAATCCAAAAGTATTACTAATTGGTTGTGAAAATATTTTATATTTGAATATGAACTTTTACATATTCAAAATTAAGGGTGTGTTCGATACGAAGGAAAATATATAAATAGCTTTTTATTTAATTTTTTTGTATTCGATAAATAAGTAAAAAATAATATTTTAATTTTTTTTTATATACCAAGGACAAAACGATGAGGATGAGGGGGATTGGGATAGAATGATGGATGTTGTGGAGGACGGGGTGGTGGGACAGGAGGTTATGAAAATGGAAAGGAGACAACGGTAATTTATTTTTTATACTTTATTAGGAAAGTCATTTTTTTTATTTTTAAAGATTTTCTTTTTTTAAAAGAAAATATTTTTTAAAATTTTGAAATAATCAAACACGAACAACAAAAATATTTTTCGTCATATTGAACACATTTTAAATTTTAAATTCATTTATTAATATTTGAAGTTATTATCATAAAATTCAGAACTCATAAAATTTAAATCGTGAATTTATTCCGATCGACTCAATTATAAAGATATAAAAAGGATTAAAGACAACGTTGATCAAACGTTGTTGTAATATATTCACGTGATCCAACTCAAAACTACTTATGGTCTTATGTGTGTGTGTGTGTTTCGTGTGTTGTTCCTTCTGTCGGTGACTATTTCACTTCAAGTAAAGTGTCTCTGTCTTTTCTTTTAATTGTTTTTTAAAACTTACTCTTTAAATTTAAATTATTTATCATTTTTAAAAAATAATTATTTCATTATTATTTATTATTATAAAAAATTTTAAAATAAAATTAAATATTTTTTAAGTTTTATTTTTTGTTATAGTTTTTTTCTGAAAATTATAATTTTTTATTATTAAATAATATTTAATAAAGATAGATTATAATTTAAATACAAATAAAATTTAAATTTTTTTTATAATTAATATTTTTTAAGAAACGTATAAAAAAAGATGCGATAGTTAATTTGATACAATACGAAAAACAATATTAATTAATGTTATTAATGCTATAGTTTTCTATAGTTTTCTCTTTTGATAATTAAATGATCTTTAATGGTGTTAAAGCCCATAAAATGGATCTTTGTCAGTAAAGGTTTACACACACTGAGTCAATGGCTTCAAATATAATGGACCCCAAGTTGTGTATAATTAGAATACAAGTAGTAACTTCTAAGTGTGCCCATTTTCTTTTTCTCTCTGGTATTCGATATTGAGAAATTTCGCATGACTCTTTGATAGAATTCATTAGGAATTAGCTTATTAAAAATATTTTTGACCAACTAACAATTAGTTTTTGATAGAAATGTCTGTTTGTCAAGACATTCACATTTTTTTGTAGTGTCATCATGAGATAATTGTTATTTATTAAAAGCAGTTTTATTTTCATAATACGAGCCCAAAATCTATAATGTCGCATTGCATTCATAATTAATTAAAACACAAAATTTAGAATTTTGAACATGATATCTTTGATTATATGAATATTTCTTTTAATTTTTTGTTTCAAGTCATAAACAATCACTAACTATCACTCGAGTGTACAATTTATTTTGTAAAAAATTGCATTTTAATATATGAAAAAAAAATGTAAAATTTGGATAATTAAGCATTTGAGTAATATAGATTCAATGTAATTATAGAACTAAACTATTTCAAAAATAGTTCAAGCTTCTTACAAGAATATATTTTGAGACTCAAAAAATTACTTGTTCAAATTTTCAATCTTCCACACCTAATAAGGTGTCAAGTGTCAACTATGATTAATTAGATCACATTGATATCACATTGATATTGGTTGTGGTAGGATGATTGAGATTGTCAACTCTTAATCAGAAGTACCGGATTTAAGATCTTGAAAATTAAAAAATCTTGTAGCGAGTGTCGTCACCTCGCAAAATAAATCCTTCAATGAGTGAATTTAAATTTAATCAGATCCCAATATAAAATGACGAACATCAAATGAAAAATTATCTACTTTTAGCCTACATTTTCAAATATGTAAGTTTGATTTTAGGCCTAATGCATAACCTAACACCTTAAATTTATCAGAATATTTCATTTAGACATTCAAACTAAGTCTCGTTTCAATAATGAACACCTCAACTCCTCCTCATAAAGTATTTCACTTCGACACTTTTGATTAATTTTTTTTGGTAATTATTTTTATTTTTCTATTAAGTAGTTAAGTTAATCACATAAACTATGTCATTTCCTTTAATTATACACATTCCCCTCTATAAGCAGCATTTTCAACTTGAAGTTGACTCAATTAATACATATATACGCGATTAACTTACCTATCTAGTAGACGAATGAAAACACACACTAATTTGAATCAAAAGTATCAAAGTGGAACACTTTTTTAGAAGTTGAGATGTTCAATTGAAACAAAACTTAATTCAAATGTCTAAATGAAATATCCTGACAAATTTAAAAAACTACCTATACATTAAGCCTTAATTTTATGACTATACATGCATGCACATAGTAACCATCATGCATGATATCCACACACATATATACACACACACACCAACAACACAAATATTTCACCATTATTTAAAGAAAAAAACACCGTTCATATTAAAATATAAATTTACACATGATATTCCGGAAGAATCGGAGTAGTTAAGACTACAACATTTTGAAGGTATAATTAAATCATTTTTTATGGGTAGCTTCCATGGCGTAGCATAGAGGGAATCTTATTTATTTGACTCAATACGTTCACGATTTCTTAAATTTTATTTTAAAAATTTAAATTATAATTTAATTATATATATTAATTTCAATCGAAATATATTTAAGATTCACAGTTTATTAAAATTAATACGAATAATAAAATTAAAAAGATAATATATTTTAAGTGATTAGCTTATTTATGTAATGAACACTGAAAAATATGTGTAAAAATTTTCAAAAAACTTCAAATAAAAAATATCTAATATGAATATTTTATAATATGTTTATATGTTTAATTAAAAATAGACAGTAATTTAAGTGTCTAAATAAAATTTAATAATAAATTTTAAAAACTATCAACCTATTAAACCTATTTATTTTTATCGTTATCTTTTTTATTAATCAAGTGTGCATGATGAGGCAGACACTCGAAACAAAAAAATTAAAAAAATTAAAAAGAAACCCTATGATATATACAAGAATGTCAATACAGCACGATAAACAAATTAAAATGGTAGAACCAACTCTTGTGAATACATCTATAGAAATTTAGAATGTATTTAATTTTAAAAATTTTATTTTATCTTTAATAAAGTAATTTAATTTTCATTTCTTAATTTTTATGTTAAAATAAATATCGACACATAATTGGAACAAAAAAGAGTATATCTTTTGCTGAAAATAAAATATACAAGTAAAGTATAATCACTATCCTTTCATTCATTCCAAATTAACAACCAATCTAACATAAAAAAATTATATCAAAAAAATTATTTATTTAGATATTTAAGATTAAAAGTTAACCGTTATTATTGACTATACCCTAATACAGCCGATGTTAAAAAAAAAATTTTAAAAATATTTAATAAATACAAATAACTTAATAAACTTTTCTCTATATTTATTATTTTTATTTTCATAATAAATATAAGAAAAAGGGAATATATTACAAGATATCTTATTTACATGAAAAAAGAAGAAGATATTATCTTGAAAAGTTTAAAAGAAGCATAAATTAATACTAGCTCCCAAGAAACAATATGTATAATCTGCATCATGATTATGATGAAAAAAGACGAAGATATCATCGAGATAGAATTACGATAGGATAATTGAAAATTTTCATTCTCTATTAAAAGCTTTTGATTTAAGCTTTTAATAACACAATAAGATATTTTTTATTAATAATATTAACTTTAAAATATAAAATAGTATAATATATAAATTTAAGTTTAATTAAATTTTAATATGAATAACTGAAAAAAACCAAAAATAAAGAAAAAAAGACGATTGAAACAGCCCGGTCTTCAAAACGGCGCAACCCATGCAAAAATCTACTCTTGCTGACGTTAGCCACACGTGAATCCTATTTACTCCTTTGACCAACACCCTATCTCTTTGACTTACACGTGTCTTCTCCTTCACACGTGCGCCTATCTCTTCGTACACCTTTTTATCCACCCCCACTTAGAATATTTGTATATTTTTGCTCGTTCAATTTAATTTTTTTATATAATTATTTTATCACAATATTTATATTAATTAATATTTAAAAATAAAATAATTTAATAAATAAGTAAGTAATATTGAGAGAAAAATATAATTAAAAAAATATTTTCTAATATGTTAAAAGTAATAATAAAAATAAAAATATATTTTTAATATAATAGATAAATAAAAGTGGACATAGAAAGTATTAAGAAATTTATAAAGCGTTAACAATTATAAACCAAGCAAATATTATTACTCTCTCAATTTCTTTTTACTTGTTATATTTTGCATTGTGATAGTTAAATAAATTAATTTTTAAAATTATATTAATATTTTAAATTTAAAATTTAAATATTATAAAAAAACTATAAATTACAATTCTTATCATATATTATAAAATATCAATAAAATTCATGCAATTTAACTCTAATAAAATTTATAAATTTCAAATTCTAATTTTACCCCACCGAACTCACCCATACTAAAAGCCAATTTGTTGTTGGTGTTGCTGAAGTTAGTGTTTGAGTAACTCTATCTTTGACTTTGTGTTTGCTGCTTGTTGTTCTTATTGTTTGTTGCTGAATTTAAGGTCAATGTTTCATTTAATTTAATTAATAGAGTACTTTAATTTTAAATTAATAACACACACCCCAATCCCAATAATACTAATCACATAAACAAATACTACTAATATTAAAATAATTAAAAAATTAAGTGTGGTATTAAAGTTTTCCCAGTTCTTGCGGCAACAAAATAGCAGTATTTAATGTAGGACTTTGTTTTCAAATGTTTTTGGTCTACCATGTGACTTCTGCTCTTTTAGGGACTGCAGTTTATGTCGTGTACACATGGCACTTTTTATTTTCTTTTTTTCTCTCAATTATTTGATCAGACTTAATCCTTAATCATTATCAAAGTTAATAATAAATCCAACTTCAAAATATTGATCCTTTGATCCAACAATGATGTTGACAAAAATGACTTTTCCAGATTCCGACCAACAGTTCTTTTGCAAAAGTCTTCCATATGTTTTTTTTTTGAAAAAGTTTCTATGTTGTAAACCGTCTACATCACACCTTTTTTTGGAGAGTGTGGTTTTTCTCGAACCCCATATAAATGTGACGATACTTTTATGAGATGATAGGTATAGTTAGGTCGCGAACAACTAAACGTCGCACTCGTATGGTGATATTCTCTTTTTTCTGAAGAGTGCGGCTCTTTCTTGAATTCAGCGCGTAAATATGACGATAAAGAGTGCGGCTCTTTCTTGAATTCAGCGCGTAAATATGACGATACTTTTATGAGATGATAGATAGATAGGTATAGTTAGGTGGTGAACAACGAATCGTCGTACTCGTATGGTAAAAATTGAATATGTCAGGTCTATAGTCATCATTAGGACCTTCTAAAATGATCGATTAATTCGTGGAGATATTCAAAAGGATCAATAAATAATTGCCTTTTATGTTGCATGCTCAACATAGGTTATCAAACTTGTGTTTCCTTCCTCTCTTTTGGCTTTGTTGGTGTTAAAGGGCAATTAGAGACGGATCAAGAATTTGAAGTTTCATTCATGTACATAATTAACGAAGTCATTGAAAGGTAACTAAAACACCAGAAACAAGGACTACCTGAGCAAATGATAGGGGCAAGCACACTTTCCAGCCAAGTCCCATTAATTGATCATAATGATATTGTAAAAATGCTGTAATTGATCGTAATGATATCGTAAAAATGCTGCACGGAGTACTAGATGTGCCTGTACTCAATGCCAGAATACTAGATTGGCCATGAAACAGAAAAACCTTAAACAAAGTTTTGAACTGTACTAATTAGATAGAAAACAAAAGCTTAGAAGAAGTCTTGAGCCTTCTTAGAAGGCTTTTTCATTAACAAATGGAGTACTAGAATTAGCAGACAAAGCCTACAAAAAACAAGTTCATCTTGTTCTTTGTAGGTATTGTCTTAAACAAAAACTCAAAGAAACAATCCAAAGAGAACTAGTAAAACATATACTGTCCTGGAAGAAACACAGAATTCAAACTGAAAACGTCGATGTAATCGCAAACTTTTCCACTCGTGAAACTTGGTAAGTAAATATCTTCTTCAGCGTGTCCGAAAGAGTTAAGGTTGTTAGGAACAGAGCACTCTATCATCCAGCTGTACAGTTTGAGAAAAGGAAGGTGGAGATTTACTTATTATCGCTACTCCCTGAGTCCTACATTGTCGCTGCTTGAATCGGCTAGAATTGTTAACCTTCGCGCTGTTCTCACGAAGTCGCTGCAAATAAAGGAAAGAAAAGACACACAAGTTCTTGTCAAGACTCGTATCTTACTACAAAACAATGCTTATACAGAGCGGATTTAGGGAGGAGACAGATAGTGGAGTACATCACAAACATGGGAATTTCTTTTAAAAAACGTACCTAAATGGCTCATCACCAAGATGCTTGACCGCGCCAGTGGTATCCCGGTAAAGAACGTGATTAAGCATCTCCGAGTTGTCAATACCGAACATATTTGCCAATTTCCTGCATAACTCTTCGTAAGATCCTAGCAATGAAAGATCCAGAGTGCGACCTACATCTTCTGATTCCATAAAAACCTTACAGTGTCCAATCTCGGTATTTGGCTCAGATTGAAATGTGTCGCAAGGTGAACGTTCTGTTAAACCACGTTGATTAAGTGCAGAACCTGAACCGTCGGACACATTCCCTATTTTATCAGCATTCCCATCCGAGGAACTATTCCCTGTACGAACAGTAGAAACAGTATCTCCCGAGCAGCTAAGAGAGATCTGCTGCTCAGTAAGTATAGGTTGACCGAAAAGCACAAATTGTGGTGCTTTCCCAATATCAGATTTCTTTGTAGAGTGAGCGGAATTTCCAATGGTTAACAAGCAAGATATATTCTCACTGTTGCATGGCTTACTGATCATTGGACTATGAAGGGGTCTAGGGGGTGCTGCTGCAGCCTGATCATGTGGCGGAAAACCAACTGGAAACAAACTAGAATGCAGCTTATTGAAGTGGAGATCTGATAATGATAAACCATATTGAGCATGCCTGGCTCCCTGCATGCCAGCAGGGGTGTTGTCGGGAAGACAACTAAAGGGGTTATTGGGCCCTAGAAGGTGGTTGCCGGAGAAAGCCGGCATAGGAAGGTGGCCATCGAGAGGAAAATCTGGATGTTGAGGTAATCTTAGTTTCTTTCGTGGGGGCGAGAAGGGAGAGAGATGAATGGCAGGCATGTTGGAGACTAATTCCACAAGCCATGGGCTGACACGTTTTACGTTTTGGAGCAGATCAGGTTCGTCCCACGTCACCTGCAGCAATTCATCTCAACTTAAGAGAGGATCATACTAAATTAAGCAAAGAATAAATTAATTGTCAGCTTCCGTCCCCTTCTTTTGTAAGTAAAGAGGCAACCAATCTGGATAATACTTATTATTTGAATATACCAATGAATTCCATGTCAAAACAAGAAGCAGTATGTAATAATTCAACCTTCTGTTAGGGAAATAAAAGCCATTACCACTTTAAGTACAAAAGCTACCATTTTACCAACTCGGAGAAAGAGATAGCAGAAAAATTATGTGCATTACAGACTTCATATAGATAGAGCACTCCAAGTATTGTTCACTTGAGTTCATATACGGGTTTCAAAACTCTCCAACTTCATGAGACTGTGAAAATCATCAGACAGCTCGTTACAGAACATAAAAATTCCCTGATAACCAAGATAAGGGACATGACTCTTTTTCTCTCAAGAACAAATTTAAAGTCGAAGACAAATTCAAATGTGATTTACTGTACAAAGAACGTTTGCAGCACTGTTTATTTATCGTTTCTGAGTACAGATTAGGAGTTCTTTTCCTTTTTGGTATACCCATCAGAATCACTTCCTATAAGAATCTGTGTATAAGATGAGTGGGACACTAACAGTTGTTCTATATAGTTTTTGACATCAGTTATCTGATATTTGATTTTTATTTTGAAAAAAAAAACACTCTGTGTGGAACAATAAGCACATAATGCTGAGAAAAATTAGAGATCTCAACGGGAATGCACTAAATAAAGATTGTATTACCTGAAGAAGCCTCCACGGTGAATCTGGCCATCGAATGGGATCAGATACCTGAACTGAAGATATAGTTCCCATGAACCAACTTATCCGTGAAGAATCTTCAGTTTCAAAAGGCATCTTGAACCTCATGCCCGAGCACCAACGGATTTGCAATGCAGCCTTTACAAGTGAAGCCTTCACGCAGAACTCTGGAGTACTCGCACGAGGATAGTAGATCACCTCGAATGGCTGTCCACTGGCGGCAAGATTTGCAGCTTCAATGACTGATTCTGGCTTCACCTTTCCCTTGTTCATTAAGTTCCCACTATTGATCCCGTTCCCATTTCTCATTAATTTATTCTCATCTTCCCTGAGAAAACTGGAAAACCCTCCGTACGGTACCATACAATTCCCACCCGCCGGATTCCAGCCAGAGGAAGTCTCAGGTCCACCTCCAATTCCCCTCTTTGCCCGCCGGATGCCTACACAAAGGTCTCCATTTTCAGCTCTCAAGAACACAATGGAATCACCAGCAACCAGCTTTTTATGGTTCACAAAAGTACTCCATCCTGTCGTTAACAGATGGCGCCTTGGCGTCCCTCTATAAATATGCCTGAATTTCCATGTCTCCCCATGGACATCCTTAGCAAGGATGGTCTGAACAGGAGGATCCGCAGAGTAGTCCAGACGAGGAAAGATGGTCTCTGCACAATACCTAGGGACAGAAAAGCCTCCACCATTATTCGCATCCGATTGAGTTAAAGTCTTAGCAAACGAAGTAGGCTTATCTGGATTATCCGAACCGTTCATCCCAACAACACCATCATCATCAAATTCAACCTCCTTCCTGCAAACAGGAATCAGCCTAATCTTGGCGAAAACCTCATCAGTCTCAGGATCCGCCATATATTTAATCACGGAGACTTTACAAGGAATATATGACGGAATCCTAATGGAGCTTCTAAAATCGACATTTCCACAGGCATGCTCTGAGTGTCCTTGAGGAAAGTAGAAAACTTTTGAACTAATTGAGGGCATTTGTACCATGCTACCAGCACAAGCATGCCATAGCTGAGAATCTAAACACTTCTCTGTTTCCTTCACTTTGTCTTTTGGATCCATAAAAGTAATCATCCTGATGTCAACGAAATTTTACCAATACCACAATCAATTCAAACAACCATCTCTTTAGCTCATAAATACTTATTTCCCCATTAGTAATGGAAAAATGTTGTCATCAAATAAAATAAACAAATATTCTTTAAGCATATTAATTGAACCAATTAGCAAAAAACTAGAATAGGAGGTGTAAATCACAATAAATTAAACTCAAAAAAAGTTTCAAAAGTCCATACCTTTCTATATCTGTTCAACAAAGAAATCTATCTCCAGAAACACCAATTATAAGTACATAGTACCTCTGTCTGCAAAAGCATCTCAAAATCAGGAAATTACTCCAACCACCACTTTTCAAGTCCCAAAAGAGTCTATATATATTTATTTTGAAGAAAAAAAAGAACTCAAGAGAAGTTGTTGAATTACCACAAAATTAGAACAATTTGACAAGATTCAACCCAAAATTCCTCATTTTTCTTCAATTTGACCTCTTCAAAACAGGAAAATTCCCTCCTAATCATCCATCAAACACAAAAAAACTCCCTAGCTCCACCAAATTACAGAGGTCTCCAGTCACCTTGACTCACTTTGAGTTCAAAATCAAGGCAAAAATCCAATCTTTTCTTCTCAAAAATCAAGAAACTCAGTAAAATTTGCTCCAATAAACCAAAAGATTCCACCTTTAAACTGTTTGTCAAACACCCACAACAAAAATAACAGAACCCCACCTTCACAATTCACCAGACAGAAACAAGAACAAAGGAAGAAGAAGAAAAAAAACAAGAAAACCCTAACAAATCACTCAAAATTGATGGAAAGTGAAAACTGGTTTACAGTGCCTTTCACTAACAAAACTCTTTGTCATCTTTTTGTCTCAAAATACACACAAATATATATTTCACACACACAAATAGAGAAAGAGAGCTCTCTGTTTGTATCATACAAAAAAGAAAAAGATGTATGCATACATGACTGCTATATGTATACTATGTCCACACACACACACACATGTCCATGTAAAAGTTGTCTCTTTCTCTCTCTTCTTGGACTGTTTTTTTTTTTTTTTTTTTTAACCTTTTACTATTACCTTCTCCATTTTTTTTAAAATTTTTTTTGCTTTCTTGATAACTGATAAGTATATTTTTATGGGTTTTGGTTGGTTCATTAAAATTTTATTTTTCTGACCTTTTTCTTCGGATCTGAAGAAACTCTGCTGTATCTTCAGAAGCCAGCAAAACAACAAAGATCTTAAAGCCAGCTATTTATTTATTTATTTCCCTTTTGTTATTTTCCATTATGGTATTAAGAAAATAGTATGTTAGGAGGTGTCATTTTCATTATTTATTTAATGGGATTAAAAAAATAATTTATTTATTCTCTTGGATTTACTTGATCAATTTGATAAGTTGAAGTTGGGATTAATTTAATGTGATTATTATGATAGTTTGGAAATATGGGAAGTCAATAGTTACTCTAAAAGCAAGGCAAATGCTGTGATTTATTAATTAGGCAAGAAATATTAAATTATAGGGTTAGATTGACTAAACCATTGGTAGGACATGATTTTTTTTTTTTTAAATTTTGATTGAAATTAACTAACTGTAATTTGACATAATTAACCTCCAGGTTTGGTTTATTAAATTAGTTGTACCTACTAAATAATACTGTTAATTGTTGGTTTTAATCTATCTATGTATGTGTCACTCGTTCGTATTGTCAGTTTCAATCTCAAATAAAGGAGGAGGATTGTCGAGAGTTAATCGAAAATATTCTTTTTTTCTTCATAAAAATAGGGATAAGATTTTATATATCTTAGTCTTTTCATATTACTTATAAAATTACACTAGATTTATTGTTGTTGACCTTGAAACTCATGTGATTTTTATATAAAAATAATTTTGACATAAAATTTCTGCATAATTAATATAATATGTTATCTCAAAATATTATAAAAGTCCAACAATAATTATTAATCGGTTATTTTCGATTGATTCTTAACTCAAAAAAATTATTATCCAAAACAATTTGAATGAAATGAAAGAGTAAAATGCTATAATGAAAGTATTAAAGAGTAAAAAATAAAAATTGTGATATGATATAAATTTAAATTAGCTGATCCAATAAATTTTGGGTATCAAATAATTAAATTAAATATATTAGTGATTTTCTTTAAAAAAAATACAGTTTTTATTTTCTCATCTAGATTATCATTCTCTTTATTCTCTTATGCATCTATTCTACATAAAATTGAATTAATCGATTTAATAAATTTTGAGTATTAAATAATTAAATCAAATATACTAGTAATTTTATTTTTAAAAATGCAGTGGTCTGTTTTCCACGTAGACTATCAGTCTCTTCCCTTTGTAATTTAATTCTCTAAAATGTAATCTTTTTGTTACATGTTATAATTTGACTCATCTACTACTAACAAATAAATTTTGTTTATGGATTAAAAAAATGAATAAATCGGTTACCAAATAAAATTCCTAATAACCTAATAACAACATAAAGAATTTTCAAAATAAAAAACAAAATGACTTGCCCAACTGACAAAGTTTAAAATAAATAAATTAGAGGTGGGAATGAAAATCAAGTGTGGTGTTGGGAGGTACTGTATCCCCAACCTTATTCCTATCTTGTGATGACAGAGCAGTTGTTTTCGATGAACCTTAGGTCTAAGTAACACACACATATATAAAATAATATGAAAAGAAAATATAGTAATTAAGAAGTCGTGCTAAAAACAACGGAGAAAAGAACAATATCAACAACTGATGATATGATAATAATCCCCAAAGTGCAACAACCGAATACAGTGAAAGATTTTAGGCCTATATCCTACTGCAATATTGTCAGGACCCGTGTCTACATCTTGAAAGTAACATGGTGCTTAGAGCCATAAGTGACCCTGAGCTAACCCATTGCATGACATAACACTAATATGATCTGATTTATAGATAAACTAGTGGAAGCTAACTGAATTTGTGAAACAATTTTCTAAGTAATGAATAGTCTAAATTAAGTCAAAGAAATGAATACTGAATCTGACACTAAAACATAAAGCTGAAAATACTAACTGTCTGTCTAAAAACCTCTACTAACTGATGAGTTATTGGGAGAAGTCCCTAGTTATATATCTCTAAAAGTTTGAAACTAAAAATAAGAATAAAGACCACTGAAATAAACATAACTCCAGCCCTCGAATGATGAGAACTCACTACTGACAACTGTTGATGTGCATTGGATCGAAGCTAACCGTGATGCTGCACCTAAGTACCTAAACCTATATCATAATAGGATATAGCGTAAGAGAATGTATGCGGTCAGTACTTCGAATGTACTAAGCATGTGAATATGCAACTGACTAAATTGAGTATGCTGATAATCTGAAATGTTGTACTGAATACATAAACTGAACGGAAGTACAATGACCCTATCTAATATGCATAAATTCTGATATGGAATAATAATCTGAGGATGCATAACGAAAGTACAAGTAGATTGATTTGAGGCTCATGTACATGCACTGGAAACTGAGTATGTAACTGTGACTAAAACTGTAACTGTATTGAACTGTGAGAGAGCCTGTTAACCGAGATAAACCACATGAGCTAAACATAGAGTCGATGCATATGCCCCATCGAGAGGACCCAATATACCTTGTCAGGGTATAAAGGCATGGCTGGTGTGATCATTAAAACTGATTACCATTCGGGCTAATAACCTACGGTGGCACGTAGTTTTGGGACCTAGGTGAGCTGAACCCCGGTCTAACTCGGTGATAGTATTACACCCAAATTGATAATTTACTGATAGCTCGTAATCTGGTGTTCTAAGACTAAGTCAGAAACTACTTTATCTGAAAGTGTCCTAAGAGTCTAAAGAACTTGAAAATACTAGCTATGTTATCAAAATATGTATACTGAAATTATGATGGGATCGTGTGTTCATAACACGCCAAACTTTTCTACAGCCATGCTAAATTATAAAGATTGAACTTTAAAATCATGCTAAAATTAATGACATGAAAATATGATATGTAACTGAATGTAAATCATGAATATGATATAATAATAGTCATAGGAGTCTTGAAAACATTGAGATAATAAGGGAAATCATAAATTAAAATGAGAACCCTAAAACATGATTTCTAAAGGATTGAGATTTTCTATATTTTCTGAAAGCGTTTGGGACACAAGGGTGAAAGGACAACCCTTGTTGAAATCCCACTTACCCAGAGTTGGAGAATTCTTGCTAGAATTTTGAATTTTGAAGCTTTTGGAGGAGAACCCTAGTTCTCAACTTGAGAGAGTTTAATCACTTCTAATATTTTGTTTCTGAATGTTTAGGAGAGAATGAGGGAAAGGATTGACTAACTCCCTTAATCCCCCTCTTAAAGACCCCAAAATGACATAATTTAGGAGTTAAAAGCATAAAAGTTATAAAACTACCCCTGAAAAAACATATTGAACTTCTATCATCTAATCCCAATGAGACACGCCACGAGTCGTACTATCTAACCATGACTCATGGTGTGCACTCGTGGTCAATGGGTGACTTGCACACTTGCTAAATCCCCTTACCACGACTCATCGGGATGAGTCATCCTATCTCACAACGGTTCGTGATCCGTACTTGTGGTCACTGAAACAGTTTTGATCACTTTCTAAGCTTCATCCCATGACTGGACAGGACGATTCGTCCTGTGATACCATGAGTCGTTCAGTGAATCATGGTCACTAAAACAATATTAATTGAACACCTTCTAAACTCTTACCACGGCCACCTAGAATGAGTTATTATCTAGTACCACAAGTCGTCCTTTGACTTGTGGTGTCTGGACTGACTTGGGTTTTAGACTGCATTCTGTGACCACGACTGGAATCCATGAGTCGTCCTTCCTTACCACAACCCGTGGTGTGGGTTGTCCTTTGGAAGAAGTTCCATTTTCGTTGGTTTACTGCTTTATGTCTAGGATCTAATCTTAGAGACTTTTGGGGTGTTACAATATCACCCCTTGAGAACATTTATCCTCAAATGAAGACTAATAAAGTTGAAAAGATAGAGAAAGCGGTGCAATCCTAAAATTGAATGCTAAACACTGAATACTGGTGGTGTGACTGACTCCAGACTAATATATATATATATATATATACGAAAACATGAGAGCAACTGAGGGACATAAAACTGAGTATAATACTAAGGAGGAAACTAACCTCAAACTGGAAGGGAAGAGGTGAAGGTACTTGATCGTCGATCATATCTGCTTCTACTTCCCAAGTAGCTCCCTCTACAAGCTGATTCCTCCAAAGGACTTTCACTTAAGCGATTTCCTTATTTCTCAACTTACGAACCTGAAAGCCGGTGTGGTGAATGACCTAATATGTCCTTTATGTGAGCATGAGAATGAGTGTATAATGAAACATATGTTCTTCTCTTGTGCATTCTCTGCCCCTATTTGGTCCAACATTCTGAAATGGTTGGTATTGTTACACAACTGTATAGATAAACTAGTGAAATAACATGGTCTATAGAAAATCAGCCCTGCAGACAGAGATCTATAGAGCTACACCAGCAACCTGTGTTTATCATCTGTGGCAGAAACGCAGCATGAGGATATTCCAAAAGAAGCAAAGGGAAACTGATAAAATTACTAAATTTATTATTCAAGATAAATTTTTTTATGTTTGGGAAAATATGTACTTGAATATACATTAACTTTAACTTAAAGAAGAAGAATTCCACAAAAAGATTATTTCAACAAAAACAATTTTATACTAGAATTGCACATAAGGAAACTATTTAAAGAATATATGAGGAAAACATGTCATTATGTTTCTAAAGGACACAATTGGCATAAATGTCTTCTTCTTTTCACCGTAACTTAAACGTTGGCTATATTTCAAATACGTGGCCATTCATTTAACTTCTTTTGAGTTATGACCACATAATTCGACAAAGATAGTAAAGAGACCTCAAATTATTTGTAGAGATTTTCTAAAAATAATTATTTAAAAATTTTAAAATAAAACTAATGATGTATATATTTTTATTTTATTATTAATAGTAATTATTTTTGAAAACTAAATTAATATTTTAGTTATAGACTGATGTTATGATTATTCAAATAAAAATAAAGAATAAAATAGTTAAAATTTCTTTTCATTAATATTAATTAATTAAATAAAATATAAAAAAAATTATGACAGATAACTTGACACCGCACTAGTATATACTTCTTTTGATAGCTTTTTTTTCTCTTTCTATTGATTAAACAAAAATGTTTCCTTCTTCGAAAGACTCTTCAATGTGTAACGTCTCTTGATAATGTCAACATCGAGGAATTAAAAGCCAATACCTTATTATGTTGTCGTAATTTACCTTCTTCTTCTTTCTTTTTTCTTTTTTTTTAATTTCATCAAACGAAAAAATTGACAACATGAAGAGTCAATTGGAGTTTTTAAAAAAAAGTAGTTTTGAATATAACACTACAAAAAAAACTGTTCAAAAAAATAAGGTTATATTGGCAGACAGGATTGATTTTTTGAATAAAATGGGTGCCGAATCGACGCACTTATATCCGTCAGAATCATAAAATTATGGACAGCGTCTGTTAAAATCGAAAGACAACTGATCCAGTCCGTTAGTTTTAAAAAATAAGAAATTAATTTAAAAAATTTAAAAAACAGAGGGACAGGGTAGGTTTGTCCGTCGTTTTTTCGTAAATATATATAAAAAATGTTGCTACTTGAAATTGAACTCAAGTATTTACTATGACATTAATTAATGCTACCGCTCGACTATACATGTTTTTTGATGAAATCTTTCCTTCGTTTTTATTTATACTATTCAACTACAATTTTGCACTTTCAAAACCGATCTAATCCCTCGATTTTTATTAAAAAATAATAAAAAACTGACGGATTCCATCGATTTTCTTTATATTTTTAAAAATAATTTTCGCAGATTTTTGCGCGAAAAAATCGACGGACAACCTACCCTGCCCGTTAATTTTTTTAAAAAATAATTTAAAAAAAAAAATCTATGGACTGAATCGGTTTTTCCTCAATTTTTTAGACCGACACTGTCCATCGATTTTTATTTCCTCAATTTTAATAATATTTTTAGTAGTGGAATAAATTATAATGTAAAGTGACTTTTTTAAATGTAATTTCTAATAATTAAAAAATATTAAGAAATGTGTATTCGGTTTTTATTTTTAATGAAAATAAAGATTTCATTGACGAATATTTGCGAGTACAACTCTGCTTTATCCCTTGATTTTGAGGGTTGTTAATAGTATATTTCTCCAATGTAGAATGATTTAGACTTTCTTATGATATATTTAATCGCTAGAAGCAGAAAAACAGTATGCAATGTTTTGATCTCTTCCTAAATATTTCAGAAATTTAGAATTTTGAGATTTATGTAAGAATAAACTTCAAAGTTGAAATTGTATTTACCTTCCTACTCTGATGTCATAGTTCTTTTAAAGGGGCTCATAGTTAATATTCAAAAAAAAATTCAAATTTAAAATATTTAAAATCAAACTCTTAATAAAATTGATATCGAACATGTGGTTAAAAAAGAGAAAAAATTATCCATTGTAACAGTTTCACCCTTATATTATTTTTTATAGTGGTATTTTTAAGAAATTATGAAATACGATGATATAATATATTTTTATCACAAATATATAAGATATATTTATCTGTACAGTATCTAAAAGTTCTAACAGTAAGCAATCTCTCAATATAGACGATAACAAATATCTGATATACACGTAAGACATACATATAATATATATTTCACATACACTTTACATATATACCCTTCTGGCTTCACGT
Source organism: Datura wrightii (assembly GCA_035772735.1). Classification (NCBI taxonomy): domain Eukaryota; kingdom Viridiplantae; phylum Streptophyta; class Magnoliopsida; order Solanales; family Solanaceae; genus Datura; species Datura wrightii. The sequence goes on along the minus strand of JASDFA010000018.1, from coordinate 197,355,532 downwards.
AGAGTTAACCGACACATGTAGTTTGAAAATATATATACTGGATCCAATTGGACATACATACAATTGATGTCTTCACATATATATACATATATGCAGCTTCTGCTTTGAAAACACATACATGCACATACAATTGAAATCAAACATTATATTCGCGCGATTTCAATTAGAAAAAATGCTACTCTCTCTGTCCCAATAAGACTGTCTTGATTTAGAATATCAGGGTCAAACTAACTAATGTTCGGTATGAATTTGGACAAAGATTCTTCAATTTTACTGAAATAAAATTTACATATTTAGAAACTAAATAAAAAGTGTTATTACAACAGTTAACAATTCAAAATATTTAGACACTTAAAAAAAAATGATGAAAGAAAATATTCTTGACTATCCAAACATTAACTAAGATAATTCTTTTGAAACGAAAGGAGTAATTTAAAAGAAAAAAAATCTCACAATATATTATAAAAACAAACGCCAAATAATGCTATCTATGAAAAATTCCCTAAAATTAAAGTGTCAGGAGAAATAATTTTTTAGCTCTTTATAATTTATTTATTATTTTAGTTTTATAGCCTTTTTATAAAATATCTTAATTTTTATACATAAAAAATCTTTAAAATTTTTTATTTCTATTTAAATTATTAAAAAATAAGAAATCTCATTTTCTCTAAAGTGTCAGGGTTATATTATTATATATGATGAGAACATTCCCAAAAAAAATTGCATTTTATGAATAAAGACAAACTATAATTGAAGGAATTCTAACAAAAATCTTTGCAATTATAGCCTTTCTATGTCAAGTTTATGCTACTTTATGTACAATGGACTAACCTAGGGCTTGAATTTCAAAATTGTAAAATGGGTAGGTTTGTCAATGAATTGTACTTATTAACATATATACCAAATGAGATATAACAGTGGTTAAAAAAAATAAAAAAATAAAAAAATAAAAAAATAAAAATTGAAGATGGACCTAATGTAATTAATTACCTGATTTATTCTTTTTTATATTCGCGTATTTGAACTCGATTAAATTTATATTTGCAATGAAAAGTTTCATATTTGGAGTATATCGTTCTCGAAACAAAGACAACTCGATATCTAGGGTTTGAATCCAAGACCACTGATTAAAAATTTTTAAAAAAAATACTTACTATATATTCCCACTACTAAAAAATCACTATTTTTCCATTGAAAAATATTAAGTAGCTATTCTCACTGATAATCAGTGGCAAAAAAGAAAAAATAATAGTGTTTTCACATGAAAAATAATGAAGCTTCCCACTATTTCAGTGAGAATTTATTTTCCACCATGCGGTTTCCCAATAAACTGGTTTGGTAAGAAATGGAGAAAATCATGTTCTATAACATAAATTTTCCTTGATTTATGGTGGGAAAAATCTATATTTCTAATAGTGTCCAAGCACAATCCTTGTTGGTGATCAGTATTGGAATTTATATCGTTTGGCCTATTTAACTACTTCTAGAGCGGATGTCAGTGGCAGGGTCAGGGATTTAGTATCGGGTATGCAATTTTTTTCCCCGATTATATTAAAAGTATACAAAATTAAATATACACGCGTAATTAGCTAAAAATTTAACCTCTATACACGATATAATTTTTTGATAAAGGGTGTGCACTAAACCACTCTTCGCCTAAGATGGCTCAACTCATGGTTGAGGTCGCAAGAGGCATGACCTGCGGTGACGGATTTAGAACAAATTTTCTAAGTGCAGCTGAACGTAATATTATTTCCGACCTGAATTATGTGTGTGAAAAAAATAATTTATACACAATATATATATATATATATATATATATATATATATATTATTTACACTATTAGATCTTCTAAAAGAGAAATACAAATAACTTTATTTCACAACATTAGTTTGTAAACAAAAAGAAATGGTAAGCTACTTTTTTGTAATTTCGGTTACAACTCACACAAAGTCCTTTTTGGTCGGAAATTAAATTATATTATATATATAAGGTTAAATTTGTTTTATATTTTAAATCTTCTTAATAATTTTTGACTCCACCACTAAGTTACGTTATGATAATATCATAAAAAATTTATTGCACCATCACATATACATAACTTTAATTCTATATAAGATAATTATGGTCATTTTACTGCTAGAAATAAAAAATTTTCTCATCGCAAATTAATGAGAAATTTATGTTACAGAACTTGTTCACTGGAAAAATGCATGGTGAGAAACAGTTTCCCACTGAAATAATGGGAAATTTCATGATTTTTTCATGTGAAAACGCTATAACTTTTTTCTTTTCCACTGATAATCGGTGAGAATAACCACTTAACATTTTTTAATGAGAAATCAATAAAAAAATAATAAATTTTTAGTAGTGTTTCGAATTTATCGACTCTAAATTTTGATGTTTAGGACCAGAGTAACTGTAGTAATGGTCCATACTAAAGACTAAAGTGGCTAAGACAAAAAAAGACAACACAATAATGCATGGGTAACACAGTGCAAAAGATAACTCAAAAAGACTTGTAGCTCAATTAAATAGATGTGGCTAAAGTTTCAATTGACAAAAGATCATGTACCACAATGCAAATTGCCAAACATATATTAATGTACTATTTTTGCCAACTTTGGCCAATCTATGAGGTACGAAAATTAAAAACTTAATTCCTTTTTTTATTCAAATTCTTAATTCCGGGATTGTTATAAGATGATTGGATCTTTCCATTCTTAATACATAGTTTTGGGTTTGAATTCCTAAAAACTCTTTTTTCCGATCCAATTCCTTCACCAACGCGAACCCCAGTTAGATTCAGGCATGCTACACTTTTTAGTTATGAGAAGAGCAATGCACGCTTCGAATTTAAACGGATTCTAATGGGATATTGAACACCGAATGAAAAATAATCATATATATTTCTTTAAACGTTCTAAGGTTTAATATTGGACCTGGTTTTGTAACACAATAAAATCAATTAAATAACATGCTATAGTAGGACAAGAGAAGGTTGCTCGGATGGTAAGCACTCCCACCTCCAACCTTGAGGTTATGGATTTGAATCACCAACGGAGCTCCTGGGGAAGGGAAAATTATGCAACAAGTATTTTATGAGCGATATGAACTAAATTCATTATTTAAGGGAGAAGGGTAACGGGGCAAGCTTCTACCCTTTTCACATGTTATCACTACTAAAAATATTGTCAAAAATGAGGAGAAGAAACTGACCGACAGAATCGGTCTAAAAAATTCAGGAAAAATCGATTGAGTCCGTCGGTTTTTATTTTTATTTTTATTTTTAAAATTATTTTTTAAAAAGAAAAAATCGATGGACAAGGTAGGTTGTCTGTCGTTTTTTTTGCACAAATATCTTCGAATTTTTTTTTTTTAAATATTCTTTTTAAAGAAAACTAAGGGAGTCCCTCGGTTTATTATTATTTTTTAATAAAAACCAAGGGACTGTATCAGTTTTTGAAGTGCAAAATTGCAGTTGAAGAGTATAAATAAAAACGACGAAAATATTTCATCAAAGAGCATATATAGTTCTGTAGTAGAATTGTCTAATGCCGTAGTAACTACCTGGGTTTGATTCCAAGTAGCTACATTTTTTAATATATATTTCTGAAAAATCGACGGACAAACCTACCTTGTCCCTCGGTTTTTTAAAAAAAAAATTTATTTATTTTTTATTTGTTAAAACCGATGGACTGAGTCGGTCGTCCCTCAGTTTTAACCGACCCTGTTCGTCGGTTTCATAATTTCGATGAGCTAAATTCCAACGGCGATAAGTGCATCGATTTGACATCGATTTTGCTCAAAAAATCGATCCTGTCCGTTGGTATTGACCCTCGTTTTTTAGAGTAGTGTATCCCCTATTCTTATTGGAGCTCTAACTACTTCGAATTTGCAATGGGTGAAGCCCATTAAAGAAATGCACTCATTATCTGAATTTATTTCATTCACGAAGTTTGAATTTAAGATCTCTAATTATGAGTTTGGAGAAATTCTATTCATCTGCCACAGCCCTATTGGTGATATTTTTTTATAAAACATGATGTTATGTGACTCACTTTCAAATCAAAGGTTAGATTCATGTGATTATATATGGATCATGTCTTTTTTTTAAATTTCCATTCAGTGTTCGGTATTCATATTAGAGCTTTGACTAATTTGAATTGTGCGTTGCAGGGTTTATTATAGTGACAACGCTCCCAACAGAATTTTTTTTTCATATTAGAACTCGAATTTGAGGCCTCTGACTAAAAATGGAGGAACTCTATCTAATCCCACCACAATCCACATCGATATATATGGGCCATGTCAATATATACAATTAGCAATACATACAACATTGTACACAAATATAGAGATGTATGTGCATATTAATATATTATTATTTTACTATGAGAAACAAATAAGCAGACTAATATTCTAAGTCATGATTAAGACATGACCAGAGAGGAGTGGAAAAGACCATGCCCACAGTCTGGTTGAAAGATATTATTATGCCATGCAACTATGTCCACCTTCTTTCTCAATATATTAGCTAAGGAGCACCTAGAATGAGACACTTGAACCGTATCCATAGTAATATATTTCTGTGCAGACTGAACCAAGAATAGACCGCGGAATCAGAATTTTCACTAAATAATTCAAAACTTTTGCGTCCTTTTAGCTCCACCTTTGCCTACGTTAATTAGTGACGGAATAAAAAATTCTAATAAAAGAACTAAAAACAAGCAAGAATGTCACATCGGAGATTTGGTTTTGTAACCTAAAGTAAATTTTAGGATTTTTAGTACACGAGTGCATTACTGGAAAAGAAAGAGGAGGAAAAGATATATTATTAAATGGGAATTTATCCCTATGCCTCATGATAAATAACTCATCAACCTTCATTCAAGTGCATTACTAAGCCTTCTTGGAATATATGTGCCAATTATACTAATTTTAAAAAATATATACATAAAATATCTAATTTGCGGAGAGATCATGAATTCATGTGCCCCATTATCTCCATATATATATTTGCCCCTGTTTAGCACTGTACACCCCAAACTTGTTGTATGGATCAACGAAATTCAACAATTCATATTTATCGAAAATATTTTATTTGCACAATATAATATAACATTGTAGGGATTCAATTGAAACTCCTATATGCATCTAGATCTGTCAATAGAATTCAGTAAGTTTTATTCAAACCCCATATTTATCATTAAAAAAGAAAATCCCATAAATAATAAACATATTATAAACAATGGAACCTAATCACTCCGATTCAAAGGACTGAAATTCAAAATTCATAATTCATAAACTTTAATTTAAAGACTGAATCTTTGCTCATGCCTAACCATCCAATTGGAAAATAGATAAAGAGAAGTTGAGGAAAAAAAGGCAAAAAAATGCATGGGACATGCTCTTCCCCTAACCTCTTTACAACTCGAGGCCTACTTCCCATAGTACTACTAATTTCTGAGTTAATGCAAAATAAATAAATAAATGGCCATTTCAAGATGTTGGTGGGTTTTGTCTTTCAAGTGCTTGATACACCCCACGACTAACTTGTCTACACTCAGCCTTTGCCATACAGACAGCTAACCAACTCCACATCACACACATATATGTACCTAATAAAAGACAGTTCAAGTGTTAGATTAGCCACCAAGAAAGACACCACATGATGGTTTCTTTGCCAACATAAAAATTGCTTTTTAAAAAAGAAAAAAGGAGACCTAATTTAAATTTGTGTTAGTTATACATTACACATTCAACAGAGATACAGTCTAGATTTGAAGTTTATAAATTCGAGATTATAATTATTTTAAGTTAATGGGGTTATAAATTAATAATTTGTACACATTCTCAAGACAAATAAAGAATTTGAACAAATACAGGTTTTGGACTCATGAGCTCGAACAAATCATAACCTATACTCTAGTTCTATCCTTGATATTCAGTAGCGGAGGCTGAATTTTCGCCTAATGTGATTTTCCGGCGAAGTAAGATCAGATGAACCCTACACATATAGATCATTGTGTCCCCCCCCTCCCCCTCTTGTTTTATTTAAGAGAACACAAGCCTCAATTAGGGTTTCTGATCCTCCAAACTATAGGACTTTGTGGAGCAAGATCGTTAAATTGTGAACTTAAACTCTTGTTAATATTGAAAGAACAAAATATGTGAATTCAGAATGTATGTGATCTTATTATATATACATATATTTTTCTCTGTATATATATATAGTTCGAACAGAAAGCAACTCAAATTTGTCTTAATCAGTATCTAGCATGTATGTTGTATAGTAGGGTCTATAGGTGAACGTTCACTTTTGATCAACTTGCATTTTGCATTTGTGTTGTAGGGTCTAATACATAATTAATTAATCAACTACAAACAACAACATTAAAGCATTAAATTTTTGTTAGTTATAAAGCATATATCATTGCGTTTCCTTTTTTTTTTCTTTTCTTTTGTTATCTCCTTAATAGATATTCTGAATCCGCTATTGACGAAATGGAGAGAATACCCAAAAAAAAAAAAGTTGATACAACCATCTACTTGTATATTAATGCAAAGTTTAATTATGATTTTATGTATGACTAGCTAAGTAGGGTGAAGTAAAGGGGATGTTTGGCATATTTATGTATTTTGTGGAGGGGTTTAATGGCAAATTTTTTCTAATTAAACCTACTTGATTAATTCTCAAAGACTTTAACTTAACTAGTTTGGTTTTTAATTAAATTTGTTGGCAAAACCAAACATTTGCCACAACATTAATATGATTATGGGACCAGCAATTAGTTTCCTTGTTTTTCTATTATAGACATTATTTGATGTTAAGCTGGCATTTGAACATAAAAAAATGTGAAATTTAAAAGAAAAAAATAGTATTTATTGTCAATAATATTTAAAAATTGGACTTGTATTTGGACGCGAACACAAGTTAAAATTGGTTTTTAAATTTTTGAGAGTAGAATTTATGAAAAAACACCTTTTTGGAGTTTTTCGAATTTCAAAAAATTATAACAATTTAATGTTCAAATATTTTTTCAGGACAAAATTTCAAAAATTATCCCTAATCAAACTGACACTAAATTTCTATATTCACTTTCAATCTGAATGGAAAAAAAACGATCCGATAAAAATCTTCTGTGATTTCCTTTTTACAGATGTCCTATATTAACATTTTTTTTATTGATCTCTTATAAAAAAAACATAAAATTATAATAAACATTTATAATATACTATACAAAATCAAATATTCTAAAATTTTAGTACCACTTACAAAATAAATGCTTCAAATTTAGACCAAGGGAGGAAAGAGTTTTATGTACCCCATATTCTAAATAAATCTAATTTCGCCCCAAAATCTTTATTATATTCTCCCGCCTCAATTTATGGAGCGGTATTAAAATTTTAAGAATCAGATAAGTTTTTCAGTACAATAAACAAATGCTTATTTCAAATAAAAATATCAAATTTAAGCTTCAAATTGCATAGCCGAACACTTACTAAATTATCTTACTATTTGTATCATAATATTAACAAAATAAACTGTTTTTTTTTTCGTTTTTTAGTAAATTAAGTATATATGTATTTTGAGCTTATAATTAAATAATAAAACAGAAAAATTACAAGGCAATGACAATTACTTTAAGATGAAATTAATTTCATGAGAGACATAATGCGACAAAAGAAAAAAGAAATACTAGTACTATAAAAAGCAGAATCATTTGAAAGATTGAAATTATTATTACCCACGGTTTGTCCTTAAAAAGTAACAAAAAGAAACTAAATGTTCTTCTTTTGCTTTTTTGATTATTGGAAGAGTATATACTTATTCGGATTCCAATATTTATTTTAAAATTTGATTAATTTAAATTTATATAGAAAAATGTAAAACACTTTTAACTAAAAATGGTTTCATTCTTAGGGTTTGAATTCGAAATCTCTCGACACAGATACAGATTCAACACTTGAAGTTTATGAATTTTATATTCTAAAAATTTTTAAGTTACTGAATATTAAATTATTAATAATAGATATTTCCATCGAAAAAGGTATTGCAATCTAGTCAAATTATAAATAAAATTCCTCTAGAATTTATTAACAAAGAAATCAATGCCCCTTTTGAAAGAAAACATGCAAAAGCTTGTATCAGCTGGAAAACATGAAGATCATTATTTCACTTTGAAAAGTTAAAATACTCCTCAAACTTTTTTTTTTTAGTTTCAAATTCTATGTTTTAAAATTGAAACTGAAATATTATAAATCATTAATTAACAAATACATTTATAAAGTGTAGAAATAATAAAATTAGCTCATAAAAATATAACTTGTCCGACGTGTATAAATTTGAACGGGTCAATAATTAGGTTATGAAAATATGACTCGCCTAACCTGCGAAAGTTTGGACGGGTTATTTACCCATCTATTTATTAGTTCAGGTTATTTTACCCGTCTAATTCAGATTATCTGAAAACTGGATTGATATATAGCACAAATAGATTCATGAAAAACTTTATCAAAAATATTTGTAAAAAGATAAAAAAAAATTTCTTAATATGTTTATAAATAGCTATTAATAAAGCGAGAAAAAAATATTAGGTACTTAAAAGATTTTTAAAAAACAAACAAAGAAGTTAAAACGTAGTATAAATTGAGCAAGTTGAATTATGACCCACTTTTTAGTTCATTTCAATCCAAATAATTTTTGGACGAGTCATTAACCCATTCGAAGAAAGTAAAATATATAGCCACCCACCAAAATAATAGTCAGTAAATATATATACATACATACATACATACACACACATATATATACATATATATATATAATATACATTTTCTAATAAAATAATAAAATATATATTTTATATATTTAACTAGCGAATATAATTATTTTGACTGATATATAACTTGCTCGTATATTAATTAAGTCTATTTTGATCACCTCAATTCGATCCGACATATTAGACACCTCTGATCAAGCGTGAAGGAAAGAGTCTTGTCACAAAGCTATTGGAGAGGGAGACATTGGCCCATATAACTACTTATTACTATTTGACAAAAGTAAGAAACACTTGTTGTGAAATGTTGGGTAGTTGGTGAGTATATTGATGTTAACCCCTTTGGCCACTTGTTTTTAGTTAAATCCAACGACTGCAACTCCTTTCAGAATCTCTGTCGTTTTGGTCACCCACCCCCACAAGACATTACAAGTTAGTAAAACCTAAGTTAAGGTATTCGGAATTTACTGATAGATTATTTTAGATTTCAAGCCATAAAATTTATTAAACAAACATATATTTATTCACAAGTTTCTTTGTTTTTACATATTTGAATTCAAAATCTCTAATTTTAGAACGAAGGGATTCTGCATCTATTCCACACGGTTAGGTGGTAAAAGAAAAGTGTCAAAAAACTTGTTTTGTATTTTTTTTAAGGATTTAATTTGTATACGCTGATGATAATGAGAATTTTAATAGTTTAGTTGATTGGTTATTTAAATTTTCACCTTGTTAATGAGAGTAAGATTAGACCTGATAATCCCCTTCCTTGTTCCTCGTTTCTCCTTTCTCCACTTTTTTTTGTAATTAAAAAAATAATAATATATATGCACACTAATAATGTGATAGTTTATATATTATCAATGTAATTTAACCGGTTATAATAACTTTCTTTTTAGAATAACAAAAGAAATGATTAACTTTAGATTTAAGTATAGACACTGATAGTTAGATGTTGATGTTCAAGAGAGACTAGCGGTAGTGGAATTAGTATAAACAAAGAGAAAAAGCTCAAAATAGTCCCTTATTTTTTGAATTGGAATCAAAATCAGCCTTAAACTTTTTTAGCTTGGAACACTAATGTCCTCTAATAATACTTTTAGTCCCTTTAAGTAGGAAGTATGTTATATTTGAATTATTTTTAGAACTATATTATCATTAATATGAAATAACAAGACAAACTTATTATACCACATGAATAATTAAATAGTGAAATGATTAATAATTATGATAAATTTATAAACATTTACTGTCAAATAAATTTAAAATGCATATTTATATTTAAATATAATTAATCAAATTAAAATTATCGATAATTGAAGGATCAAAAATGTTATTAACCCAAATACACGTATAAAATTCGTGGATTGGACTCATGTTTTGGAAAATTAATCAAAAAAAAATGAGGAGAATAAAGACTTTGGTTATAATTAATGATGTTGTCATCAAGAATTGATGTTTGGTGTATAGATAAGTAACATCATTGCCATGATTTATTCAACTCCTTCATGATTTCCTTGTAATTTCACTCATATTAAAACTAATTAATACTTATTAGTTAAGGTGTTTTATTTTATTTTAAGTTATGTAATAAAAAGGATATATCTGGAGCACAGAGAGAAAATAAAATGTATTAAAAAAATTATATAGGAAGTGTTGAACATTTGATCCAATTTTGATAGTGGAATTGGTCCATCTTTTAACTCAAATAGTGTGAGGCCCAAAATTTGGACATTAATATACAAAAAATATATATATTGAATATTATTTTAATGGACGACTATTTATGTCAATTTTTCTTTTAAAATAATTATTACAATGATTTAGGTGAATGTTAAGGGTGTAATCACATTGGTTTTTATGCATATTTCAAGTAGGTTATATTCAATAAAAAAAGAAAAAGATAAAACATTTTTGTGATGTATTATGAGATAAACGTGGTTTCAAATCTATTTGTTGTTAAATTTAAGAAGGTTAAACACCAGGGTGGAGTTGGGATATTGAAAGGGGTTCATTCAAACCTTCTGACAAAAAAGAAAAAAGGATAGCTAAAGAATGTTTGTGCAAAAATTACTAGGACGTCAGGACTCGTGCAACCAACACCATCTCAAGTTCTCAACGACATAGTAATAGAAGTGTCAGGAGTCGTGCAGTCAACGCTATATCAACGACATAACGATTGAATGACACCACGACTCCTGAATTCGATTCTGCACTATATTGATGATCCGATCATACAACCATTGAACTATTTTTCAATTTTTTTTTAATCTTAAGGAAAAAACACTTTAAATGGACCAATAAGCAGTTGGAAAAGATTGATTCAATTGTTTGAAGCCCAAATGGCACTTACCATAAAGCTTAATGGACTGATATATTTTGACCCACTAGCTTCTCATCCATTTTGCTTTAGATATGGCAATATTGTAAGTACAGGCAAACCTTCTATAGTTTAAGTGTTTGTCCGAAAATATTTTGACGGCTAAAGTAAGATGTTGTTATATATGTATACTGATATTTGACATTTAGATCTCAATTAGTTATAATAGACAAAAGTATGCAAAAATCTAACTTAATGATTTTGCGTATCAAGAAGAAGAAATATATTTGCTAATCAATTTAACTAAAAAATAAAAGGAGTATGAATGTAAATAAAAAAGCACAAATCATTAGTTTTTTCTCATGAGGTTACAACCATAACTGGTGAATATTATTTTAATATAATTTTTTTCTTTTAAATACTCGTACTTGAAATTTTAGTATGTACATGACATTAATGGTGATTATTATAAATATTTTAATATTTATTTAATAATATACTTTCTTACAAAATATTATTGCACAATATTTAAGTATGATTGTTACAAGGAGTAATTTTATAAAGACTGTACCGTATACTGAATGACACTGTTGTTATATGTAAAATGTTGTAGAAAAGTAAAATATAACATGAAAAATCGATTACGGAGAAAATCATGTCATTCTAGTGAAATATTGTTATAACGAGATTTGACTGTATCACTGATGATAAATGAGCGGGTTAAATAAGTTGGGTCAAGTCGATGAACATCGTAGCCTGATCAAGGGCGAAGCCATGTGGGTGTACCGAGTGCAAGGGGTTAAAATTATATTTTATGTTTAATTTGATAGATGTTGCATCTTCTCAATTTATTTCTTTATATTCTGAACCCTCTCAACGAAAATTCTGACTCTATCACTAAACTCGAGTCATTTAAACTTGGACGGATCCAACGGATTAGACTAAATCCACACCGAGCGAGTAATACGGAGAGAGGAAGGATAGTTGTAACCGATTTTTTTTCCCTTTAGACTCGGTACTCACTTAAAACTTCACTATGAGATGAAATAAACCCAATAAATAAATAAGTAAAATAATGATAAAACTTCACTGTTACTTACAACACCTAACAGTAAAATCTTAAATTCTTGTTTCCTTATATATATATATATAAGAAAAATTTATTGTATTTTTGTCTTTCATTTTTTAGGCAACTTCCACATATGACTTATAATACTTAGTGTAATATTTCTAGCAGAGAGAGATAAAAATTTAATGGCTCTTCTGAAGCTTGGTTCTAAATCTGAAGCCTTCTGTTGTGAAGGCCAAGCTTGGTAATTTCTTTAATTTTATTCTGATTATGGTTCCCTTTTCTTCTGTGTTTTTTGAAGAATTCGGAGCCCGAGAGTCAAAATTACTTAATTTTCGATGTGAATTTGGATATCAATGTTGCATAAAATGGGACAAAATTAAGGAGTTACTAGTACTATTTTGTGATATGTTTACACTTTACAGTGGGGAATGAATGAATTTGTAACATTGTAACTTTTATTTAGGTGTGACTGTCGATTTTGTTATTCTGGTAAGAGGTGATTAGATATAACATGACATATCTTCACATCACCGAAGGACAATAACTCCAGATAGAAAAATATGAAGATCGAGGATTAGGATAGAGATAGTAGTTAGTCGAGCAATTTTCTCTCTTTGCCACTGAGGAAGAATATGGTTCTAATTATTAGTATTGTTATTATTATTATTATTCTATTATTATCTCTTTCTTCATCAGATTATTACTGTTGTTTCTCTTACTTGGATTATCTGTACTATTTTTATTGTCAATATTTTTCTTTTATACGGTATTTTCACCATAGCCTTCACTCTTGTATTTGATAAATATGTTTTTGAAATTGCTTTTCGTAAGCCGAGAGTCTATTTGAAACAGCCTCTCTTGCTCTCACAAAGTAGGAGTAAGGTCTTCATATACCCATCTTACTCAAACCCCACTTGAAGAATCGCACTGAATATGTTGTTGTTATTCTCAATAGTGCAAGCTCTCTATCTTTTTTACCTCAAAGTATTATTTAACTTTCATATATTTCAATTGAAAAATGAATACTTTGGGGCATTTTTATGGTTTTGATAATTGTGTAACCTATCTTCAATAGTGCATTTATTTGAAGCTTATGCATATATATATAAACTCTGTTCAGGCGTTGTAAGTCAGGACTTCCAAGTGACATTACAATTGAAATTGGAGAAATATCCTTTTATCTACACAAGGTACTCTTTTTTCACTGCTTATTACTATGACTTTTTTAATTTGAGGTTCAATCCAGTATTTATTTTAGTATATTTTTTTCCGAGGTTGCATACACGTCACCCTCTCCAGACCCCACTTGTATGGATTACATTGAGTATGTTGTTGTTGGTGTATTTTAGTATCTTCTTAGCTAATGCACCTTATGCCATCGCACCTTAGACATTTTTGAAGAGTCCGAGTTTCACTTCTTGGTTTTCACTTCAAGCCCCAAAGAACGCTTGTTGCTTTTTTTGCGCTTTTCGCTTTTAAAAACAGTACTGCAAAGACAAGATGATATTTAACTGTGTTGCAGTTCCCTTTGCTTTCAAGAAGTGGACAACTAGAAAAGCTGATGAGTGAATCAACAAAAGAGGATGGATCAGTATGCATTCTGCAGCTTAGTGACATACCTGGTGGAGCTAAAGCATTTGAGTTGGTAGCAAAATTTTGTTATGGTGTTAGATTTGAACTTACTCCTCTAAATGTAGTGGCCCTTAGATGTGCATCTGAGTATTTGCAAATGACAAATGAATATGGTGAAGGAAATCTCGTAGAGCAAACCGAGTCTTTCCTCAATGATGTTTTTGGGAATTGGACTGATACAATTAAAGCATTAGAAACTTGTGAAGAAGTGTTGTCATATGCTGAAGAGCTTCACATTGTGTCCCGATGCATAAATTCATTGGCGATGAAAGCTTGTAGTGATTCAAAGTTGCTCAATTGGCCCGTGATGGAGAATGGTAACGATAGTGCTGGTGTATGGAATGGTATGAGCACGGGGACTAAGCCAGTACAGTCGATGACTGATGATTGGTGGTACGAGGATGTCTCGTTCCTCAGCTTACCTCTGTACAAACGTTTGATTCAGGCTGTTGAAGCTGGAGGAATGAGGCCGGAATACATATCGGGTGCTCTTGTGTTTTATGCAAAGAAATATGTTCCTTTAATGAACAGGCAATCGAGCTTTAAGGACGTTACTCATGCTAAATCAGGTTCTACTCCGTCTGAGGCAGATCAAAGGCCGCTTTTAGAAGAGATCGTTGAGCTGTTACCAAAACAGAAAGGTGTAACGGAGACTAGGTTCCTCCTCAGGCTGCTACGTACTGCTATGATGTTGCAGGCTAGTCCATCCTGTCGAGTAAATTTGGAGGGAAGAGTCGGGTTGCAGTTAGACCAGGCTATACTTGATGATCTGCTGATACCAAATATCGGTTACACAGTTGAAACTCTATATGACATCGACTGTTTTCAGCGTATTCTTGATCATTTCTTGTTAATTGACCAGGCTTCAGCAGCAGTATCTCCATGTATAATGGAAGAGAGTCAGTTGATGGAAAGCAGTCAGTCTTTAACTTCAATAACAAGAGTGGCCAATCTCGTGGATTCATATCTTGCTGAAGTCGCGCCTGATGTTAATTTCAAGTTACCAAAATTTCAGTCTCTTGCTGCTGCAATCCCCGAATATGCTAGGCCAGTCTCCGATGGTATCTATCGTGCTATCGACATATATTTGAAGGTAAACAACTAGTTCTTTTATCCCAACTCTTATGCTTTTCATTTATAAGCCATTTTTAACTCTGTTTTCATAAATATCATCGAAAATTAGTACTTGTTTCGACTAGGCCATGCTTGCACTAGTTGTTAAAAATTGATAGTTCTGAGCTACTTTGCTCGGACTCTCTAAAGATGTTGCTGCATCCGTATCGGATCTTCGGATCCAGCACGCATAGGATGACATGTGTTTGTCTATGATCTAAACATAAGATAAAAAGCCATAAGAGGTTACTACTATGACAAAACACAGTGAGTTGGAGTACTGACCTAACCAACTAGAACGTGATAACATCGGATTCAATATCAATAGCTGTCGATTCAATTGAAGCTACTTTTGTCCGTGCATATCTTAGATCACACTTTTCACAAGTTAGGTACGATTTGTTAAGATTCTTGAAGTTCTTTCACACATTTCCAAAAATTCAGGCACATCCTTGGCTGACAGACAATGAAAGAGAGCAAATGTGCAGACTAATGAATTGCCAGAAGCTGTCGTTAGAGGCCAGCACACACGCGGCTCAAAACGAGAGGCTGCCCTTAAGGGTAATTGTTCAGGTCCTGTTTTTTGAACAGCTTCGTCTACGTACATCAATTTCCGGATGGTTCTTTGTGTCGGAAAATCTTGAAAACTCCCAAAATCTAAGCGGAGCAACTGGACAGAACGCGGACAACGGTGCACGAGGCAGGGGATCGAGTGTTGAGGACATGAAGGAACGTGTGTCCGAGCTTGAAAAGGAGTGTAACAACCTGAAGGAAGAGTTCCAAAAGATGGTGAAAACAAAGAGGAGATGGAATATATTTTGCAGGAGAAAATCTCAGTGTAATTCGAAATCAGGAAAGCCTAGTGAAAATGTTGCAACATATCAAACTGTTCCAAAAATTCACTAAGTTTCAAAGACTAGTAAAACTGTTTTGGAGTTTCTCAATATGAATGAATGAATGAATGAAATGCAGTTTTTGGATTGTCAATTACATAGCCTAAGTTTGATTCTTTTTATTATAGTATTACAATCTAACCTCTTTATAACAATGTCGTTTGTTCAGATAATTTTTACACTATTACAAATAGAGATTTTTCCCGCCACAAATCAATGAAAAATTTATGTTACAAAACATAATTTTCTCACTCATTTCCTACCGAACCAGTTCATCGGGAAAAGGCATGGTGTGAAACAAATTCTAACTAAAGTAGTGGGAAGCTTCATGATTTTTCTATATGAAAATACTATTGTTTTTTCTTTTCCCACCGATAATCAGTGGGAATAACCACTTAATATTTTTTAGTAGAAATTTCATTAGAAAAATAATGATTACTATATAGTGTTGACTACTATAATGAAATGAAATGTTTTAAAAAATATATACTATAACACAACATGAGAATCCATTCTACGGAAACTTGGTTATTATAGTGAAATGTTATTACAAAGAACAGTTATTGGATAGATAATCTGAAAATTGAGAAATTATATAGGTAAAAAGCAAATGAAATATATCAATAAATATTAATATAATTGTACGCTGAGAGTTTTGAATGATTCAAGTACGCTGACTTGCACATAGTAATTTTCTGTGATAGAGACTTTGCTTCTTCAAGTTCAAGCTCCGGCTGATTTCTTATCATTTTGATACGAGTATGTTGTTGTAGTTCGCTGGTTGTTTACTAAATGAACCTTCATTAGCCCCCGGCCTCTATATTGTTCGTAAATTTAAAAGTTTTTTACACAAATACCATTTTAAAAAATTATAATTATAAAAGTTACAATTTTTTTAATAAAATTACATTAAATACAAATTATTTAAAATTTCATCTTTTTAATTGTATTTTGTACAATTTCTACTTTCCTAAAATATCTATCTTAATTAAATATAAAAAAAGATTATATACCTAATATAACAATTTAAATACACAAAATAATATAAAATACTCTCTTTTTCTTTATCTTTTTTTTTTTTTTTACATAAATTCTAAAAATTCTCCAAAATCCCTCTATCTTCTCCATATTTATTTTTTCAAAAATTCGTAAAATCCATCTCTTCTCTATTTTTTGCTTTCCCAAAAATTTCTCTATCTTCTCCATTTTATTTTTTCAAAAAATTCAAAAATCCCACTTTTCTTCTCATTTTATTTGATTTCTCGAGAATCCCTTTCTTCTCTTCTCTTCTTTTTTTTTTTTATTTTTTTATAAATCAGTTGTGATTTATTAAAAATTTATTTTTACTTCGTCGAGATGTTTTAAGATATGTGAATAAAGTGTGAATTCATCCAAAGATTCATCAAAGGTATTTATGTACTAATAAAAATTGTGCATAATATAAAAATAGATGCATATATATGCTTCAACTATATAATATAATATATTGATACACATATACATAAATATAATATATAGTATATGGTGTCTAATATATATTATATTCATAATCTTTATATGTGAAAGACTAAAGTAAAAGGAAAATTTATGGACTAAGAATATGAGAATAATATGATTTAAAAAAATATATATTGTAATACAAATTTAGTATATGTATTGTGTTAAATTTTTAGTATAAAAATTGTGCATAATATAAAAAATATATGCACATATATGCTTCAATTATATAATATAATATATTTTTATAAATATGCATAATATAATATATGGTGTCTAATATATATTATATTCATAATCTTAATATGTGAAAGCCTAAAGAAAAATGAAAATATTTGGATAATGAATATGAGGATAATATAATAATTTTTTTAAAAAAATATATAATAATACATATTTAACATATTTAGGATATATATGGTGTTAAATATAGTAATACATATTAAACTTTTACCATATTTAATCTACTTAAATTATGAAAGAAATTAATACTTATGTCATTTATAAAAAAACTATCATATTTATAATTTTTATTTATTTAATCATGTATAATATATATATATATATATATATATATATATATATATATATATTATATTATGTAATTAAAAAATAGTTATAATTTTAAAAAGTTATATTTATATAACCTTCCTAAATTTAAGTGAAGTCAAATCAATAAAATGAACGGCCTAAACTTTTGTACATCTAAGAAATTGAGCCCAATTAGCTATTGTGGGCTATTTTACTCATTGAGAGGACAAAGGGCAATGTATAAGTTGAGTTGGTAAGCCTGCATGATGCTACCCTATCTTTAACATAAGGGGCCCAACAACTTAGTGGACTCATTTTAGGCCTTGTCGAAATGGGCCCTAAGTTCCTGGCCACGTTACTTAATCAGAAGTAGAAATGACACCACGTAGCCTCTTGTAGAAGATGATTTATGCATAGGCCACCATTTAGATTTTGTCCCATCTTGAAAAATTACCTTTTCCGATTATATTAAACTCGGTTCTAACTTTTATATTAGACTATAAAAGTATTAGACTATCGACTAATATTTATAATAATTTACAAAATTTAAATCAAGGCCTAACATTTTGTTATAAATTTTTCCGTTGACCCAAAAGGTATTTTTAGAACATAATCTAAAAAGTTTATAAGTTGCGAGAGAAATAAAAAGATATTTGCTAAATAGTATTTCAAAAAAAAGACAATCGATAAAAATTTCGTGCTTGTAACACCCTTATTTAAAATATAATTCATTTTTCAAGGGCTATTAAAAATTTAACCAATTTTTAGCAAATTTCATATTGAATATGCTACTACTAATATTCATTCTTTTTCTTCTCCGAGGTCCAAAGTTGAGTTCCGTCAAAGCCTAACTTCATATTTGAATGTCTAAAATTAATAAGCCCAAGTTTAATTTAAATCTTGGCTTTTGAAGTTAAATTTTTTCGGAGCCTGAATTTAAACTTATATCTAAATATGAACTTCTTTCAAACTTCATATTTCAAACCTAAAGTTAGATTTCGATAGAGGTCAATTTCAAACCTAACAATATAAATTTTATAACTTTAAACTCGTATTTATGAAGCGATTCTAAGACGACTAAATTTTAAATAATGTAAAATGATCCTTATCTCAATAAGATAGTGTTTCTTTTTAATTGTGAAGTGTTACATTATATTCATTAGTAGGGCTGACAAAATAGTTTTTTCAGAAAATAAATAACTATCCAATTCGATCTATTAAATATGGATTGAATAACTGACCAGTAAGTACTAGAAGCATACTGCTTTAAATTATTTCCTTCATTCATTCCTTCCAACAACAATAACAATAAGTGAAGTTTGAAGAAAATAAAACGTATATAGATCTTACCATTAATACATGAATACAAAGAAATTATTTTCAAAAATTATTTTCTTCCAAAACTTTAAAATAAGTTAGCCCCAAAAGATTTCAACATAACATTATAGGCATTTTAATTATATCAAAAAATCACTATATACATATATATACACACATATATAGAAAGCTAAATGAGGAATATAAGTAACATGCCATCTATAAAAAAATTTAAAATGTTTTCTCCTGAGGAATTATTATAATTGTTATGACAGGCAAATTCATCCTTCTAGTATTTTCTTTATACCCTTTTTATCATCTACTAGTTGCCATTTTTACTTAGTATACCATAATTAGTAATTAGTATAGAATAAGTTATATCTGTCAGAGAATGTAATAATAATACAGGAATTAGCTCAGTAATAAAAGTTCACTATTTTCTAATTGAAAATGTTCACAGAAAAATATTACATAGATAATTAATCTCAACATAACTAATTTTAGTATAATTAATTTCAGCATAACTTGTTTTCACACTAAATAACCCCTTTTAATTTTTTAACAACTACAAGCGCCAGACTTATTTCGCTTCTAAAATTATGAATTCAGAATTTAATATTTATTTAAATTTTAGCCAATTTTTTTCCTTTTTACATGAATAGTAGTCAGTCAAATCCATTTGAATAGAGTTGTGCTGCACCCAAAAAAAGAAAGAAAAAAAAATTGTTCAGGTCACCAACTTATCCAATGTATAATTTCAAATGATTGTGTTTCTCTGAAGAATTTTATGTTTGGCTACAAAAACTTATGAAAGTACCATTTTTCAACTGTTTACATTTTAGGCTGTCTATTTTAGTTGTTATGTATGTAAACAATAATTTCATTCCCAATTTAAACCATTTTGGCAAAATTGGCAAACTTAACCTTATAAAAGAATAACATCCACTTTTGGTGCACAATGTGCTCCCTCCGTTCATTTTTATTCGTTCATATTTGATTTGACATACCTCTTAAAAAGTATTTTTTCTGTTTAATTTTTATATGTCATGTTTTGATTCTCGAAAGTCAAATTGTATGAATTCTGATCAGCATTTTAATATATATATTATCATATTTATATAAGAAGGATCACAAAGTATGGTATTTTTCATATATTTTTGAACATCTAAATTTAAATTTTAAAATATTAAATTAATCTAATTCAATTTAATTTTAAAAATTATTCAAAATTAACTCTCATGCAAAGAAATGTGACAAGAAAAAATGAATGGTGGAAGTAATTAAGAAAATGATGAGTTTACTATATCATCTTTTGAATATAATAAATTTAATATTTTAAAAAATGAAGGGAAATGAATAGTACTTAATAACAAGGGTAAAATAGGTATAAAATGATAAATACTGTTTTGATTTTTTTAAACCAAACAAGTAAAAATGAATATTTATTTTTAATTTATTGGACAAATAAAAATGATTGGAGAAATACATTTTTTGACCTTATTCAGAGGTCTCGAGTGTAAAAATAACATTCATTAATTACTTTTAATTTTATTTTTAAAAAATAGCCATTATCATAAAATATCAAATATTACAGATAGAGTTTCATTTATGAAATTTAAAATTCTACGAAAAGAGCTATTTTTCAATTTTATAGGCTTAAAAGTGGCAATTTGTAAATTTTACTCATTCCCAGTTTGAGTCTTATGAATAGATGTTTTTTATAAGAAGCACTTATCTCTTTGATGGACTAAATATGACGTGAATCTGTATTAATCAATCTAGTAATTCTAGGATAATATTTTATATATAATTAGATTTATATTCATGCAACTTTAAAATTTTAAACATTTATTGTCAACAAAAAAAGCCAAGAAAGTACAGGTTGATTTGCGAAATATCGCTTTTGTTGAGATTAATAAAAATATTAGACTTTTATCTATCGTTCGCAAAATTTTGGATAATGATCAAATATTTTCCCAAAGGATTCTAAGTTCATCCAAAAAGAATCTTTAGACCGTAATCTAAAAAATTCATTTATAAAAAAAATATAAGAATTAACCTGAATAGCTGTCCATTCAACTGCATAAACTTAAAATTGCCAGTAGATGCATAATATATGTATAATTCATGTATAATATGTGTATAATCATGTATGATTAATGTATAATCTATACATACTAGTTTTTTAAAAAAAAAAAAAAATCTGAACAACTATTTGTATAAGAATCCCCAAAAAATAGCACCTTATCCTTCGAACCAAGCCACAAGGCAAAAGGCAAGCTGGCCTAGAGACTGCGGATATTCTTGATTGATATAACATCATCGTCTATTTCAAATATAATCATTTACTAAATAACGATCCAAAAAAATAGCAAAAAATTCACAACACCACCCATTGATATTGGAAGTGGAGGAACTCTTTTCCCCCCCAAACCTTTCCTATGTTTCAACATCATTACAAGGGTACATTATTCCCTTATGGACTTTTCATAATTAAAGCCCAAAGCCAAAATAATCCATATACCCATAGGAAATTGACTCTTCAACTGCATGCCTTTTGGCACCTTGTACAATATTCTCACAACTATTAGCTAAGCCAGTTAAGCATTCCCCATTGTGGTTCACTGGAACAACACATGATATCAAGTGAAAATGGGGACCAACATTGAGACTTATCATTTTGTCTAATAGAATAATCAAATAGCCCCCACATGCTCTCCTTTCCTTTGTTTGTGCGTCTAGTTAGACATACCTTTCAATATGAGAGACGAATCCGGGTTCAGTGATTTCATTTGAATCTATTGATTTGGCTCGAATTATATATCAGCAAATGATCAGTGACGGAGGCAGACTTTTCACCGAAGAGGTTTGAAACAGATTTTTAAATTATGTTAAAGGGGTTCAATATATAACACATACACATAAATACCATATTTGACCTGACATATACAGTATACTTTTCTAATGAAGGGGGTTCAGATGAATCCCTTTTTCACCACCCTGGCCGCCCCTGCAAATGACAAGAATGGTTCTTTTCTCTTAAATATAATCTTAAGTAGTTTTGATCTTTTAAATTTGTTGAAAGTGAACATTTTTAGCCTCTATTGTAGGTTAGATATTATGGGAACTAGGTACAACATATTTAATCAGAAACATCAAGAAAGTTTCAAAAACTGCAATACCAAAAATTGCACCAAACATATAAAAAAAATAGCAAAAAGTGCAACTCAATAAACTGCCCCCGACTTTGAAAATAGACCAAAAAGTAGCTAAAAAAAATTGCACCTCCAAATGCGAGTTCATATTAAATCTCTTTTCTTTTCATAGTTCGTGTTTAATCTAAACCACTAGAATTTGTTAAATATTTAATAGAGATTAAAAGTGTTCAATTTTGACAAATTTAAATGATGAAAACTGCTCACTTAATATTTAAGGAACTATTTTGGCACTACCCCAAATATAAATGAGCATTTTTATCATTTTCTCAATTACATAAAATAATTAAATTGTGCATATGTAATAAATCAGACGTATTATGAACCTATGTACTTTAAATTACATTGTTTGAACTCTTTAAAAATATTAATAGTTGTATAAACCTGTTTCTATTTTATAATAAGAAAAAAAAAGTTAAACAGAAATGTAGAAGAAGTAGAAAATTATTTCGAGTCCACAAATTGTTAACCTCTCACCGTTGCCAAGGATATGGGTTATTTCCTTCTAGGATAGGACAGAAAAACGTTTTTGTAATAGCGGCAATGCAAATTACATAACTCGAGTGAACTCAACAAATGGAGCAAATCACACGACATTTACTTTATTTTTCAAAAAAACCAATGCAAAATGAGGGAAACAAGAAGAGTATTTTCTGTATCTCAATCTGTAAAATCTGAGGCAAGACCTCTGAATTTATAGAGAATGAAAGGATGAGATGAAGAGATATAATTCAAAAGGTGTCTTTTTGATGTAATTCAAAAAGTGCATTTTCTCATTTCCCATTCACATCTTAAAACCCCCACAATTTCTCCATATGATTTTCCTTCCTAGGCGAACACGTGTCAATCCCTCATTCGTCCGCGAGGGGACCCAAAACCTCACCTTATTGTTCCCCGGAACAAGAAGCAGAGGGGCCCTTCCTTCTCCCTCTTACCACCTCTGCCTGGCCCCTTTCTGTTACCTGTCATTGGTGGGTGGATCATATCTTGTGTTAATAGTTGAAACCTTAACAGCAAACATCAATCTTGAATATCAGTTAGAAACATGTGCTACTGTTAGAGAACAAATATTGGTCCCTCCATCTCCCCTTATAATAATACTTCATGAATGCTTTTATTGCTTTTCTTTTCTAGACAGTTTAATTAATCTTGTAGTTTTAGTGGTACTATTAGTTGGCCCTAGACATGGCGCAATTACAGATTGCCGAGGATATGAACTTAGATAAAAGGGCGTGGAGAACATGGATTAAAGTAGAAGGTTAGTAGATAGCAGTGTATATCTTGTTGTCTGTCCATATTAGTAGTTGTAGCATTGCTCCTTTAGTTTCTTGTACCTCGATTATTATATTGTTTGGATTGTAGTTTCTGTTTTGTTACTATTTGTTCTTTTGTTATTATCTGTTTTTCTTGTACTTTCGTTACTCCTTCTTTAGATCGCTTTGGTTTGTTTTTCTTTGAGTCGAGGGTGTATCAAAAACAGTTTCTCTACCTCTGAGATAGAGGTAAAATCTGTGTACGCTCTACCCTTCTCAGATTCCATTCGATGGAACTACAAAGAGCATGGTGATGTTGAAGTATTAGTTGGTCCTAGCTAAGAGCAAATGTGTCTCATTGTCAATGCAGTATAGATACTAGACCAAGAAAAGAGAAAAGGACATGGAAAAATGGATTCATTTGATTAGTGGTCATCTTGTTATTATTATTAGCAAACTTGTTAGTGCTCTTGTTGACCTTAGAATGTGAATGTGCACAAAGGAATAAATGACATCATAGCATCCCTAGTCAAAAAGGAAAGTACAGAGATGACATTTTACCATTTGAACAATGATGTTATGCCACCAAAGAATGCAAAGACAAAAGTTGTTACCAACTTTTTTCCCGTTTAAAAGGATAATTTGATACACAAAGTATCACATGTTCAAGCAGGGTTTGAGAAAGTGTCACTCAAATGAGGTATAAGGAGTTGGCAGTCTACCCTGATGCACGTATCAATTATTGATTCCACGTCTCAAATTTATAAACTATAGGTCATGCAGAGACAATCCAAGAAAGGGATGCATGACGCATCCAAAGTGAAGAATATGTGCAACTCTACCCTGACATAAGTATTACCGATTGATTCCGTGGTTCAGACACGTAACTTATAAGTCATATGAAGACAACTTTACGATTGATCCAAGACTCTCCCTCAATATTTTCAGTTTGCCTCTAATAATTGCCCCCAAGATTCAATCAGGGTTGTCATAGGCACTTCTTTTACCAATTGTATGATCAATTTTCAGGTTGTTGGTGTTTTATTAAAATCAAGTTGGAAGATAATATGAATATCATACTACAGATCATCTGAAGAAACCATAAAGAGAATCCCACAATACTAGCCCTGTTACAAATCTTTCCACATTGTTGATGCAACTAATAGAATTCAAGATCACCTAACATGTGAATGTTTTGAATTCAACAGCCCGTTGCTATCGTTTATGTTTCCCCTTAACAGGAGATAAACTTAACGAGAAGAATGCTCGAAAACCAGGAATGAACCAAAACATTGATATAATATATCGACAAAATTTGGACAGAGGAGCATACAATGTTTCATGAAGAACAAGAAATACAGGAGCAAAAGGGAAAGCTTGGTAAGTTGATATTAAAAGGGAAGTTCATATGCATCTTAGTAGTTACATCTTACAGTAAAATAAGGACATTTCCTTGTGAAGGGACTAGGACATATGCTGTCTGTCATTTCTAGTTTGATTTACAAAAAAAATATCCCCCCACACAACAAAAATTAAGAATTTCATTCAAGTTAGCTTCTTCCAGTTTGATATTTTCAATTCCTAATGCACATTTCTATGCTTGCAAATCCCCTTTTTTTTCACCGTGCAATTTCTTGTGCTTGAGAATAGCCAAGCTGCTCCATCTCCCAGCTCAACTTTGAAGCAACTCTTTCATGGCAAGGGACATATTCCTGCAATTGCAAAAAATATGCATTCCCATAAGTATAGATTGTCGTTTCAATCTGTAGTAGCGTAAAATTAAGAACTTCATATATTTCAACCAGAAAAGATTATTGTTTCTAAGCTGCTAATGAGGCTAAGGAGAAAAATAGTCAATCTTTGTAGCTTTCAAAGTCAATTTTTTAAAGATAATTTCGGCATTTTACACGTATGCACAATCCAAGAAAGGGAAAAAATAGTTAGAGCAGTTCAGGAGATGCAACATTTTCATCAAGAATGAACTTTGTGGTTGTCTCTTATAAGATGTTACCTCCAGTTTTTCGACCAGCTCCGTTGCTGTTGGTGCAGATACAATAATTTGGCGAGCATTGGGACTGATGAAGCCTTCCTCCACAGCTTTGTCAATAAATGACAATAATGAATTGTAATATCCATCCACATTCAGCAATCCTACCTACAAAATGTACAATGCATATATGGCTTTTAATTCTGAAATTGTCAAGCTAGAAAGTAGAAGAACAAAATAGCTGTGATGATCGAAAAATTGCATGTATCATTATATACCGGCTTATCGTGGATGCCAAGTTGCGCCCAGGTAATTACTTCAAGTAGCTCCTCAAGTGTGCCATAACCACCTGAATGCAATGAAAACTATAAATTTATTTACTGTTTAAATTCTGAAACCATCTAATTCCAAGTAAATGCCAAACTACTTTGGTTGATGAAGTCAAATGGAAAATAAGGTGAAAATAAATATCTTTTATGTATCATTTCAGGAAATAATTAATTCCCACAACTTTCTCAAACTGACTCTGTTGTCTTTACTGTAGGAGCCAGAAAACCAGTTCTGCCCAGCCCCCTTTCAAGAATTTGGCATTTATTTGGCCTCATCCTTCAGCAAATAGGATGGCTTGATCCCTCTGCTAAGCTCTCAGGCTATAATGTCACTGAAAAAATATTTATTATTTGATTTTGGAAACTTTGTGAAAATGCAGCCAGAACAAGTATACGACTAGTTGATCTTTTGGACAAGTAGAATTCCTTGAATAGAGTGAGCATGATGCCTTGTTAGGTACAGCAACCAGTTGGCATTTACAATTTTGTGAAAGTGTGACAGTTCGCTCCTTTTTCTCTCTCAGTAAGATAGAGGAAGATTCTTGCAGGAAGGCAGCCAGCCCAGAGACTATATGCACATTTAAGGCAAAGAATAAATCACAGAACCAGTTGTTTTTTAAGCAGTGAAAACAACTCTGATTTTCAGTGCAAGATGTTGATGGGTCAACAACTAGGGGTTGAACTGTAGGCTTCTCTAATCATGAGTCTTGGGGATTGTGAGAGACTTCAAAGGACCAAAGAGCTTGTGATCCAACTGATTCTTTATGTTTTTTTTTTCCATACAGTAGCTTTCAAGAATTCACATTTTTTTTGTATACACTTTATCCTCTGCCTTCTGGAATATAACATCCCTCAATTGCCAAGAAGAGACAATTCCCTCATCCATTTAACAGGTGTAGATAATAGAAAAATTCAAGAATTGCCATGTGAGAGAGCCAGGTTCGGGTAGTTTTGGTTCAAACTCTATATTTGTTTTAAGAAGTTCATTTAATGTGCACAAGTTATTAGAACCCAATAACTCAAAAAGACTAAAATCTCGAACTCATAAACTTCAAATCTTAACTCAAACTATCCTTCCAAGGCAGGAACTTGTCTTGGGACTTTTATCCAAGAGTAAGTATATCAAGGCCATAGAAATCTTGAAAATCTCAAAAAATGCTATCATTCAAGTCCCTGAAAAACTGATGCATACTAGATGTTGCTTCTCTTAAAAGTTAATGGAAAGGTGAGGAATACTAAGCTAAGAAAAAGACTATCTGAACTCTAAGAAGAATAAAACAGAGAAGAGATATGGTGAATCTAAGCCCAAATTAGCAAACTAAAAGCACCTGATGTCCTTTATTTATTGACATTTTGCCTGGGAATTTGAGTGCAAAGATAGAAAATTGGACTTGCAGTGCTTATAATACTAACCTGGTAAGGCAATAAAAGCATCAGAGTGCCTAGCCATCTCAGCTTTCCTTTGATGCATATCTGCAACTGCCTTCACTTCCCCTACTGTTTCACCAGTTAACTGGGAAAGAATAAAATATGAATTTCTTTTGGAACTTCTTGAAATATGTGCCCCTCTTGGGAGCAATGAAGAAAAAAGGGGTGGGGGGGGTTAAAGGGTCAGAGAAGAAACAAGTTCTTGCTGGAGTGTAGTGGCATTAATGCAGTGAAAGCAATGATGAGCATTTCAGAAATGGAGTTAAATCCTCCAAAAATCTTGACTTTGAATAGGAAAGTCACCAAACATATACACAAACCAAATAAACATGTATACATGTATATGTACCAAATACTCACTAACAGCCAAGTGGGAAAAATACAAGAGCTAAACAGCAGCAACAGAGTGAATAAAGCATGCTACTCAGAAAAGGGAAAATCAGAGAAAATAACTAGGAACCTAAGAATACATAATAATAGTGAATAGCCAGCTGCCAAAGTACTATGGGGTTATGGATAAGGCCAATAAGGACCAAGAAAGAAACAGTTCCTTCAGAACCCCAGAAAAATTAGAAGACAATGAAAGCACGACATGAATATTTATGACAGAACCATAGTTAATGTATTAAAGAGTGAAGTCCCAACTCCTGTATAACTAGTGTTAACAAGAAACTAACTCAAAGTCTCAAGATCAACTCACAAACCATGGGAATATACTACATTGAAGTTTTTTCTTAAAAAAAAATTATTATATAATATAATCAAGAAAGGCCTAAGACTTTTCAAGAGAACAGCAGACATACCTCTCTAGGCATGAGTGTCTTGGGAATGACTCTGCAGGCAGACAATAACATGACAAATTTTTTTAGTTTTGATGTAAAAAACTACTAGTAATAATTAAGAGGGTTACTCATGTTAAAAAAGTACTAATTAGTTAACTAATACTTTATCATTAATTTAAGAGCAGAGAGATTAGCATAGAAAGGTATCTTTTCTTCTCACCCAATAACATGCCGACCACCATCATGAACTGCTTGTGAAATCAAACCCATTAGGCCTATGCTGCCTCCTCCATAGACCAAATCAATGTTCCTTGAGACCTTCAATAGTGAAGAAAACTCAGATCAGTCTCAACTACTTATTAACCAAAAAAACAAGAGATTTTTGGTACACTCAAAATGCTAAAAGATTTTAAAGATGAAAATGGATAAAAACCATGACCAAAAACCAAATGTACTGATTCACATATATCAAGATGATGATGAGGCATAAATGCAAGATATTGCACAATAAGGGAATAGAAAAGGGGGGGGGGGGGGGGGGGGATTAGATGCAAAACCCCTGTAGATGAAAGTAACAGGAAACATTGATTTCACAAAAATGTAAAGCTAGCACACAAGAATTGAACATTTGAAAAAGGAGAGTGAATTCAAGAATAGAATGAACCTGCACACATACATGAGCACAATCACACACACAGAGGTTGTTGTTGGACAGGGATAGAAGAATTGCATGCAGGGCTTCTTCTGGAAAAGCCTCAAAGAAACATTACATTTGCATGGAAAAAATTTCGACCCAAATAAAAGAATCAACCTAAAATTCAAATCACCATGTACATACATTCCACAAAACTTGCACTAACTTCATGAAAAGATCCCATTTTTACATACCAAGAATGCACAAACAGTGACCCCCACAAAAACCCAAATGAAAAAAAAAGGTCAGAAACAACAACATCGCAGTATTCCGAGAAGATAAAAGCCAAAAAATCAAGAAAACAAAAAAAAGGGGGAAGTTCCATTATTGACTAGTGAAGCTAAGCTAGCACAAAAAAAAAATACCAATTCTTTGCCAAGCTCAATAGCAGCATCTTGATAGCTACTCTTCTTCCCTTGACTACTCCCACAAAACACACAAATCCTCTTGAATTTTGACACCATTACATCACTCTCCATCTCCATTTTCTATACTAACTCTGTTCCTTCCAAAAAGACCCCTCCTTTTTTTTTCCACCTCTTGAATAAAATTCAAAAAAAGTCACAAACTTTTTGCTCCCTCTTAGATATAAACTCTCAGAGAGCAATATATACATATATATAGAGGACTCAAAAGGGAGTACTATAGGGTTGTTTTTACATATACGTGTGTGTGTGTGTGTGTGTGGCACAGAAGAATAATGAATAATATACCTATTGACCCTTTTAGCTTGACTACTCTCCAATTTGCTCGATACCATATGTGCCATGTAATTGGAGGTTCGGCACGTGACTATCACTTAGCACGCTTGTGCTTTGTGCTCTCTCTAGGCACGTGTGGACCACCTTATTTATTTATTTGAAGAATTATCTGGATAACTCTTGACTCAATCGCATAAATTTAAAATAATCAGCATATATATATATTTATATAATCGGATATAATCTATGTAGAAGACTAAAAAAAAAAAAATTTGATCAACTATTTATATAAAAAAATTCTTTTTCTATATAAACATAAGCTCTTTAAAAACGATTTTTGTTCCTCCATAGAAATAAAGGTAAATTTTCCTCCAAATTTACTGGAAAATGCAACTATAATATGATTTAATCAGGGGCAATGGGGAGCACTAAATTTATATTTTGATTTTGTTATCTAATTTAATTTATATTTATATACAAATATTTTATATATATAATTAATATATTTATTTCATACATATGATTACGTGACGTAATATTTTATATTGGGTTGTATATTTTTTAAAAATTTTATTATTTTAAAAAATCAATATTTGAAAAAAGAAATGTTACTCTATATAAATTTTAAAAATGAAATTTCTTGTATAATCATTATGTAATCGAAACCAATAATCTGACTAATTTAAATTAGCATCATGTAAGATTATTTAAAGAAAAGAAAAACTCTTTGTTAAGATTTTCTTCACTTTGGAATTTGAACTCAGGATCTTTATTTGAGAGTTAATTATGAACCAAAAGATGCAATACTGAGATGAAAATTCTAAAACGTCACCGTTAAAGATTGTGATAGAATAATAAATACTCCTTTACCTTTAATCAAAAAATTTAAATTTAAATTTGAGAATGATTTATTTATTTTTGAATAGAAAATACTTTATTCTTAAAATGAAATTTTTAAACACGAATCTGAATTAATCAATTCTACAATGAATATTGAACACTTCAAGAGAGAGTCAAAAGAAAAAGAAAAGAAACTAATATACCAAATAGTAATTTCATTTGTAAAATTATTGGTAAGAAAACAACAGTTTGGTACTTGGCTCTTTCTTACTCCCTTTTAGTTAGGGCCAAAAGGGTCCATACATTCTCCCCTTAGCCATGATGTTCACTCAACATCAACTTTTTTCAAAACCTTCCAAAAATTTTTTATCCGTATTAATGAATTCAGAATTTAAAATTTATAAATTTTTTGAGTTAATCGTTATAATAACTGAATATGTTATAAATATTTAATTAAATACTTATATAAGATCTAAGCATTCACGCGTGTGAATTTACATATTACATTACGGATTCAATCCAAATATTAAATATTGGTATTTGAAATTGTTAATATTACGGCACGATAAATGGGGCTTGCTTAAGTGGTTGAGCACCTTTATCATCGGCCAGTAAATTGAAGGTTCGAGTCTCGCTGAAAAGTAAATGAAAATACTATTGATTCTTCTAGAATGAAATGGGAAAGAATATTAATACTATCACATATTTAAAATGTGTTTGATACAAAAAAAAATATTTTTCATGAAAATATCGAATACACTCTCGGAGGATGTTTATTTTCTTAGCAAAAGCAGTAAAAAGAAGGAAGAGGTACAAAATTTAAAGGAAAAACATTACTTTATGTTTTTATTAATTCAATAAATATATAATATGTCTATATAGTAATTCCAATTGGCAGAAAAATGGATTTTTTTAATGGATTAATGATGCATAATTTCACATGTTCATTATAGTAGTAGTATAATTTCAAAAGTTGAGAAATAAAGAAGAAGAAGAAAGGGAGAATTTAAAGGACTTTATTAAAAAAAATTAAAAAAATATTAATGGATTGGGTCATATTGTCATTACATGTAAAATATGGACTAAATTTTATGGATAAAAATGTCATGTGTTTAGAAATAATTGTATGGAACCAGTTGGTCTAGTTTGTATTAAGTTATGTTTTGATAAATATTTTATGAAAGTTCAGATAAGAAATTCAAATACCTAATAATTTAAATATAAAACTCATAATAATACAATACTTTAAATATATTTTTCGCAATTCGCCGCAAATAATTCATCTTTCCTCTATTTCAACTTTTCTTCTTCAAACTTTTTTTAATAATCATAAACCCCAAGAACCAACATTCTTTCATTTACTTCCTTTTCCACACAATTAGTAGCTTTTCTCAATTCCACTCATTTTCCAATATTCTTGGAGATTCCATCCTTAAAAATAAAAACAAAAAGAACCTCAATTTAAGAAAAACAAATTAAAATACTTTTGTCATCAAATTAAAGAACTTTCAAAAATATGTAGTACTAAACATAAAATATTACTATTTTCAATATATATAATATTATATCTGAACAAAAGTATTATACATAATGTATCAATCTTGAATAAATATATATAATATTATATAAAAAATATTTATACGTAAATATAAATTAAATCAAATAACAAACTTAAAATATATAAATTAAAACGTGTAAATATTTCTTCCGTGAACATAGAGCATAATTTTCTCATATACTACAAATAGAATATTCTATCTTTCTGAAATAAACAGTCTATATAGAAACTTTTCTTAATCTAATTTAATTTTTTGCCTTTTTCCCCTGCAACTTTGAAAAAGATTAGCACCTTTTCAACTGCAAAAAGGTTCTAAATGGACATTACAAAACAAATATTTTCTCTTATCTTTTATTTTTCTTGGACTAAACAATAATAAATTCAACTAACTAGCATGCTTACCACAATTCACAAGTTACAATATATATGTGTAATTTAAAATGCAACACATTGTATGGGCAAATATATGGGGAAAATTTAGATGGAGTAGTAGTAGTACTACTCATGGAGCAATGTGCAAATTAAATTAATTAAAAGATTATATTTATTATATGATTGAATAAACAAATTAAAACAGGTGGGTATTGGTGTATCAGGCTTGTACCCCCATCCACCCTATTTCACCAGACACACTTGCTCTATTCATAGGAAACATTTCCATTTTTATTTCCCAAATACCATTCCCTTCTCCCATGTCACTTGGCTTACCATGTTGTCCCCAATCCCATTCCCTACTCTCTTTTTTATTTTTTTTCTAATTAATATAATATGGTGTTCGGATTTGCTGGCACACACCTAAATTATGTCATTAGGTTAGTGCATGAGTCAGCATTTTGACTATAGTAACATATCGAGTATAATCTCACAGAGTAGAGTCGAGGGAGCGTAGAATGTATGCAGACCTTACTTCTATCTCAGAGATAGAGAGGTTGTTTCTGATAGATCTTCGACTCAGCATTTTGACTAAAATAAATTAATATATAAAGAAGTAAACACTAGAAAGAACTAAAGTTGAGGAGTACTGGCACAATATATCTAAAGAATATTATGGTGTATGTTATTTGCAGATGACATAGTTTTGATTGATGAGACACACAATGGAGTAATGATAGGCTGGAGGTTTGGAGACAGATCTTGGAGTCTAAAGGATTTAAAGTTGAGCAGAACTAAAATAGAATACTCGGAGTGCAAGTTCAGTGACGTAACCCATGCGGCAGATGTGG
Source organism: Datura wrightii (assembly GCA_035772735.1). Classification (NCBI taxonomy): domain Eukaryota; kingdom Viridiplantae; phylum Streptophyta; class Magnoliopsida; order Solanales; family Solanaceae; genus Datura; species Datura wrightii. The sequence goes on along the minus strand of JASDFA010000018.1, from coordinate 197,322,363 downwards.
AAGTACGAATTGATACACAAATCATCTCCTAGAAAGGAAGTTCCAAGTATCTGGGGTCAATAATTCAAGGAAATTAAGAAACTGACGATGATGTTATATATCGTATTAGAGCGGGAGCAACGTGGATGAAATAAAAGCTCACATTCGGTGCCTTCTGTGATAAGAATATGTCATCAAGACCTAAAGGTAAGTTTTATAAAGTATTGCTCAGGCCAGCCATGTTGTATGGGGTGGAGTATAGGCCGGTCAAAATGTCGCACATCCAGAAAATGAGAGTAGCGAAAATGAGGATATTGAGATAAATGTGTGTCGATACTAGGAGAAATAGATACAAAAATTATAGATGGGAGAAAGGGATGAAGCTATTTCAAACAAGGTGAAAGTAACCTCCTTGGTAAACAAGATGAGGGAGGCGAGATTGAGATGGTTCGAACATGCGAAAAGAAAATGTGTAGATGCCCCAATGAGGGAGTGTGAATTGTTGGCTATAGTGGTATAAGGAGATATAAAGATAGGCCGAAGAAGTTGCAGATAGAGGTGCTTAGACAAGACATGGCTCATGTGCTGCTTGCTGAGGACATGACCCTAGATAGGAAGATATAGAGGTCGAAAATTAGGATGGAAGGTTAGTAGGTTGTCAAGTGTTATCTAATTCCCTTATCAATAATGTTATTACTACCCCACTATATATTTTATTTTTCAATTCTAATATTATCTATTGTTTTCCTTACTTCAGTTTTCGCATAATTTGTTGTTGCTACTTGTTCTCTTCTTAATTGTTTCCAGCATGGTCTCACTATAATATTTATTTTACATTCTTGGTATTTTGTTATGCTTTACTTGAGTGGAGGGTCTTTCGAAATAACTTTACTACCTTCACAAGGTAGGGTTAAAGTTGTATACACCACCTCCTTAGACCCCACTTACGAGATTACACTAAGTATGTTGTTGTTATTGACTCTTTAGCTATGATTTTAGTTAGTCAACTTCTCTCCACGACACTTTTTTTCATTCTATAAACTTAGGGTTGGCAATTTCTTCATCCTCTTTGTTAACCACTACTTTAGGCGATGTTTCCTTCGTAATAATATCACCAATATGCAAGGAGGTTTGCATCAATTGGCTTTTTTGAATTCTCCCAATAAGATAGTTTGGGGATTTCAATTTTATGGGACAGGAGGGATCCCATGAAAGGGAGTGAGCGGAGAAAAATGAACTAGCCATTGAAGAACGCGGAACAAGGTTCAGCTTACATAATAACTTAGGTTAGAATCAAAACTTTGATACCATGAAGACAATTATAGAACAATATTGAGTGTAAAAATGTAACTCCTTATGTTATCTCTTCTTGTTTCTCTACGTGATTTAACGACTTCCTTCATTATATAGTCATGTCTTCTCTGTTTCGATTGGGATCAAACTCTTATATTCCAATCTAAGTAATACAAATAATCCTAAGCTATGTCAATATTTAAATCCTAATTAAACAATATAAAATTGGACTCTACATGTTATATCTCTATCAACATTTTACTCTTTATGAGCCTTATACGACATGAGTCTAACTTCTGCTAAGAAAAACTTCTCTTTTTCTATATGGACCTACGCGACATGATTCTAGCTAACTCCTGATAGAAAATACTTTCCTCTTTATTAACCTCACACCGCACGACTCTTCACAAATTTATTTTCACTTTTCTTTTTTAATCGAGTAAGTGAATTGCGAATATCAAATCATTATATTTTTTTAAAATTATTTCTGTTGGTGCCGGGATGGGAGGAACAGGGGAGTAACTTTAGACCATATCCTGTTAAAACTAGCTAAGTAATGTCTATAACTTGATATATTTAAATTTAATTTTGAACTTCTTTTTACAAAGAGAAAAAACATCCTCAATCCCTAGGTTGGCCTATCTGTCTATTTTTCATCTCTGTTTTGTGTCTGATTACTTACAGCCCACTCTTTTGAAACTGGCAAAAAAAAAAAAAATGTATAGAGATTATCAAATTATAATTACACAACATAAATAAAAAAGAAAATGAGTGCATGCTTGCACGCGGGGGATTATAATTAGCATGTTTTTGTGTGTTATTTTTAATTACTACTCAAGTATTGTGTGTATTATGGTCTGTATTGTAATTGGTGCAGTATACATTTTGGCCTTGATAGGTGGATAGGATTACAGTTACAAAATATTTACTCACATACAATTAAATACTCTCTCCGGGAGGTTTCAAATTCGAGTCTTGAATATGAATTTTTTTTTATTAAAAATTGTATCATCATAATGAGTCATGCAATACACAATCTAAATCAATCAGATTGAGTTTCAATTCATGTACCGGACATTAAATAGAGAAAAAATATTTACTCACATACAATTAAACACTCCCTTTCATATGTGGAGTTCAAATCACGGGTGTGAAGAAAATCTTATTGGAAATTTTGCCATCATAATTCATGATAGATCGTACAAAATATGAATATCCAGATCAATCGGAACTTCAATACGGATGGAAAACTGAAAAAAAGAAACACTCCCTATGTTTCAAATTATTTACCTTTTTTAAAAAAATAATTACCAAATTATTTTGTCGTTTTAGATGTTCAAGAAAATTGATTATTTTTTTATTTTATCTTTATTTTTCTTGAAGGCTACAAAGTCCTTGATTATTGAATAAATATTTAATGAAGAGATATTATAACTTAAATATAAATAAGGTTAAAATAGTCAAAAACTCCTCCTAATTAATATTTCATAAGAGACGTGTAAAACAAAAAAAAATGATAAATAATTTAAGAAGAAAGAAGCAAGCTAATCGTAATTTGATATAGTTGAGTGTTGTTTTACTTATCCTTTCATAATAGTAGCAGTATTAGTTTCGTGGTCTTTGATTTCTGTTACTATATGTTGTTTCTTCTATTTCGATTATGAGTATTATTTTGTTGTAATTACAATTCTATTTTTTCTCTTCTTTTTTTTCTTTTCAAAATGTTTTGTCATGCTACTTATAGAATTTTGTTGCGATTTCTTCATTTTTCATATTTCTTTTCGCGAATTATTTTTTATGTTTTTTCTTAAGCTGCAGGTCTATCAGAAACAATATCTCTCTATTTTTAAAAGTAAAAATAAGGCCTGCGTACAAATAATCCTTCCTAAATTTCACTGAATATATTATTATTATAGTGACATAATATATATATTCTATCAACTGTTTGATTTAGCTTTGGAAATTCATTGATTCAAATTCTATTTTCTAAATTCGAATTTAAATGTTTTAATTAAGATAAAGGAATATTTATTGTAACTTTTGAAGGCAGAATGTATATGCCGTTTAATCATAGTTAAGTGAAAAATATATATGTATATTCAAGCTTAATCTAAATATTCGACGAAAGTACATTTTTGAAAATATTTATACACTAGTAGTAAAAAAACACTTAATACTATTCTTTCGGTCTTATATTATTTGGTCTTATTATTACAAAATAGATATCCTAATTTATTTATTAATTTATAAAGTTAAGATAAAATTAATTTTAACGAATTTATTTTGCTCTTAAAATTAACATTTTTAAAAGTATAATTATTGTGAAGTTTCAAAAAAAATTCTCCATGATTAATTTTGATATTAATGAATAAGACACATAAATAAAATATATTTAAAAAGTTAAAAAAATAAATTAATAAAAATATTTATTTATTTATTATTTTTTTAGTAAATGTGTGAAGAAAAAAAAAGAGATAAGTAATAAAAAAAGGGGAGTATCAATTTAGAGGGTTATTTGATTGATTAAATTACACTAATGTACTTATCTAATTTTATTATATTAGATAAGTAAAAAACTAACAGATGGAGAGTATTAAATAAAAAGTATTAATACATTTTAAAATTTTATAAGAAATTACTTATTTTAAATTAAATTTAAGAGGCCAAAAATATAGTTATTTTGAATCAGAAAAAAATATCTTCATAAGGTAAAGTAGGGTGGGTTTTTTTTTGGGGGGGGTGGGGGGTGGGGGTTCTTGGAGAGAAAGGATGGCAACATAAATAAGAAGACAAAAATGGTAATAAAACCAAACTGTCAATTGGTGGAGTAGAAAATGACTTTTAATTGATTGGGATAATTTTATTTTAAATTTTGTATAAATAAATTAGCACTGTCAAAAATTTGCAATTTTGTGGTGTATAATTTTTTAGATTAAAAAATTTTCCCTCAAAATACTGACATAATTACTCTCATTGAAAAAGTCAGAAAGCAATTAAAGTTTTTGTTTAAAAAAAAAACAGGGCAGGGTTTCATTCTTAACGAATGACAACTATTTTGGTAGATAAAAATTTAAATTTAATTACAATATTCAGTAAAGGAAGAAGCTTTAAAAAAAAAAAATTCAAAAAATTCGAAATTAAGCTTGCGCACCAAAGCGATCGATGATCAAGAATCAATCTCTCATTGATAAATAGGTGGGAAGTCTTTGGCTAGCGGGCCTCGTGAAACTAAGATGGATTTAGCGATCAGTCTCCATTTGAATTATGTTAAAGAATGATATTGCGCTTAGGCTTTGTACAATATTCTTCTTTTCTCTTTCTCTCTTTTCTTAAATTTTTCGATTTTTAAATGTTCTACCTCTTTCTTTCATCTTTATTTGTTCTGTATTAATTTGACACACTTCTTAAAAAGTACTCTCTTTGTTTCAAAATAAATGGTGTTTTTAGCTTGGGCACATACTTTAAGAAAACTACTTATTCTTAGAAAGAAAAATGTATTTTTATCCACTTACTTTTAATAAATATTTTGAAAAAGATGTAATTCTTTAGTATTTTCTTGATTATGTAAAACTATGTTCATTTAAATAAGGGTAAAATTAAAAGAACATCATTAATTTCTTCTTGGTTAGGTAAAACACCACTTATTTTGAAACAGAATCAAAAGACTAAAATATCACTTATTTTGAAACGGAAGGAGTAATAAATAGAATAATAATTTTACAATATCATCTTTTGAACAACCTTTCTATTTCAGAGATAGAGATAAGGTCTAGTACGCTCTACCTCACCTTGTGGGACTATACTACTACACTGAATATGATGTAGTTGTACCTTTTGAATATAATGAATTTAATATTTTGAAAAATATACTGAGATATGACTATAATTAATATCATAATAAATATGAATTAAGAAATGTCATTTTTTTACTATATTTTTAGTATAATAGATAAATAAAAATAAATTGCGAAAGTATTTTTCTAAACAAAAAAAAAAGGAATTAAAATCCATCCAAAACAGGTAGGTGGAAGTAAGAAAGAAAAAAAGTAAATTTTGGGGGAATAAATGTGTGATAGAGGCCCTTTTGGTGCAGAGTTAAATGAACCACAGGCCTTAAAAGATTTATCATGTCATATAGATAAAAAATAAAAAAAATAAAAATAAAAATTAATGCTTTCAGACTGCTGTCTCTGAAAATAAATAATATATATATATATATATTCATGAGATGAAAATATATTAATTAATTAAATTAATTATGAGTTGTGGATCTAAAAAATATTATCACCCTTTTTCTCCGACCAAACCCATCACCTATTCATTTATTATCGTTTTCTATCGTCCGAATATATCGATAACTTCTTAAAGAGCTTGTTAGAAAATTTTACTTAAATACTTAAATTATGAAGTATTTTAATTAATTTTTTAAACATATAATAAAGTATTTAATATTTTAGAAAAGTTTGTTATATATATATATATATGTTCACAAGTATTTATTATGTAAAATCCTAAATAAGTTAATTACGAAAAATTTGAGTCTCCTCCTTTAATTATACAAATACAAATCAACATAATCAGTGGAACATATTGTGTCATGGGTTCATTGCGATCACCTTCAATGGACACAATAACGTAAATATTGTTGCATGAGATGTTATTGCTCTTTCTTATTATGAAGTTTTACCGCTGATTAATTGAAATATACATGGGGTTTTACAATTTAATTAGAAATGAATGAGATTTTTACGATTTATTGAGACTAACATATATAAGTAAAAAAATATGACATATTTTATGTAGTTAACTTATTATCTACTTAATGAGCACTTGAGAACACGCGGCTTTTTAGAAAAAAAAAAAGAAGAAGAATTGAGTCAAAAGTGTCTACTAAAAATATTTTATCGTGTGTCTGAATACTCAATCAAAATAAATCATATTTTCTGTATCTAAATAAAAGTAATAAGTTTAAGAGGTCATCGATGTATTATATCATTCTTATATATTTTCTTGAACCTTTTCATTCATTAATAAAAAGAAAAAAAAAATGAGAAGAAAAGAGATGATTATCTCAACTTTTTAAGGGGAAAAAAAACCAATAACTAAGAACAGAAACATTACAAAAATGATCATGATCCTTAATCTTAAACTAATGTTGAGCTTCTTAATTAAGATAAATCTAGTTTATTATATACATGAATTGACTTGCATCTCAAACTAAAGTATATAAAGTACATGATTAAGCAACAAATTAACCTAATATCAAGGAGATTACATAATTAATAATTACTACTACAAATCTAACAACGAATTTAGGGGAGACAAGCTTGAGATTAGTTTTCTTTACTCTAAACTTTTCTAACATTTAACACCATTAAATTTATCGGTAAATTTTATTGCGATTGAACATCTAAACAAATAATAAAGTACTGTTTCTATTAGATATTTTCAATTCAAAATCTTAAAAAACCTTTTGCACATGTTCTCAGCACATATTACGTCAATAAATTGGCTACGGTATATGTCACCTTCTTTAATTGTATATCTTAACCTCAATAAGCCATAAAACGTCATGCGTGTTTTCATTGATGTTGTTGTGTATAATTAAAAAATTAAAAGATATATTTTATGTGATTAACTTATCTGTATAATGGACACTTATGAACTTCCCCATAAACTAATTTTCTAAAATATGAGCTGAAAGTGTCTAATAAAAATACTTTATTACGTGTTCAATTAGAATAAATATAATTTAAATGTCCAAATAAAATTTACTAGTAAATTTAAGAGACTGTAGAGGCTTTTTTATTATTGTATTTGTTTTACATACTTAATTTTTGATATACACGATTTAGTCTATCGGAAACATTTCCTCTCTCTTTTTTCTCAAGATAGAAATAAAACTGTTACACACTAATTTTTTCAGACCTCGCTTATAAAATTACACTGAATATGTTATTGATGATTTTATATATTAATACATCAAATGTTTTTTTCTTGAATTTAAGAAGTTATAAACACCACTATGTCTCTATTATAAGTCTATATGAGTTCGTTCTGAAGTTTTTAAAAATTTGACTAGACTATGTATAATTTTTTTTTTTTGCTTATTGTTTTTAATTAAATTACTCTCCAATTATTTTCAACTAAAACTTTGAAAGATATTAAATAGGAAATTAATGTGAGCATAAAATATGAAGGTTGTGATTCATAATTTGTCAATCCAGTCTAGGGTTCTTTAGTGAAAAATATTACTCAATGTATAATAAATAGATAATATTAACACTATTGAAGAGCAAAATAAGGAGAATATAGGTGCAGCGAATGTGACTACTTTTCTTCTTTTTTAATCAGAGTTTTCGATTTTGAGATTTTGGTCTATGAATTTTTTTTAATAGAAGCTCTTTTTTCGAATAAGCTCTACACAGTGCAAATTCAAATTAGCAAGCTCCAATATGGGTACAAAATAAGAAAAAAAATACTTATAAAATTAAAGAACCACCTAAAGCTGGTTGTCCCCGAGTGATAAATATTATTTATCTATCCCTTTAATTACAGGTTTCAGATTAGAATCCCGAATATGAAAACGTTTTTAATAGGAGGAGTGTTTTATCTTTCAAAATTGAATTTTATTATGTGAATTCTGATTATTCAAATGCTAAAATAAATATCACACACCGATTGCAAAAAAAAAAAAAAAAAAAAGTAGGGATAATAGATGGAGCGAGTAAAGTACATGTATACCATACAATTTAAACGTGCCTATAAAGAGACTTGACAATATAACACCTTTCTTTTTTTCCGATCTTAATATCTTTTCGATTTAATTAATTTAAATTTGTATTAAAATTTACACATTTTTGGTAAAATGCTTCCTTCTCAAACAGAATATCAAGTAACAGTCAAAACTTTCCTCGACTAAAGTGTATGACACTTATTGTCAAGTTTCAAATTGTCGACTATTCTTGATAAGTAACCAACAAAATTTCCGTGATTTGTTTTGCTTTTTTTTCAAAACCAATTTTATCATTTTAGTGTTTGGACTTTTTTTCTGCTTTTAAATGTTCTCCCTATCCTTTAATTACTCCTAATAATAATAATAATAATAATAATAATAATAATAATAATAATAATAATAATAATAATAATAATTGTTTATTGCACCTTTCAAGAGTCGAATAAAACTTCACACCAAATATTATCAAATAGAATATTTCAACTTTTCGAAATTGCATATCTTACTCGTAGCATTTTTTATAGCATATCAAAAATAGGAATTAGCTAATAAAATTTGCGATTGATTTATCGTTAAATAGCTCAAAGCTATTAAGATTTTTGAATAATTCGACGCTAAATTAGCATTGAGTATAATTAGCAATAAATTTTTATTATTTAATAACAACAGACAATATTTATTCATCGCTAATAATTTCTATTGTTTTTATTTATTGTGTTAACTTACTTTGCTGTCTAATCATAGTGATCGTCAAAGAAAATCAAATTAGTCATATTTATTTTAGTCAAATGGTACTTTTGGTGACCCAAAAAAAAAAAAAGACGTAAAAATTATTTAAAACATTTAATGAAAGATATATTGAGTGCAAAAAGGTCACGTTTTGTCTCCCCCTATTCGTAGGTTCAGCTTAGGTTGTTTCATTTTTCAACTCTTGATTCACTTTCACATCCCGTAAAGCGGGAGCTTAGTATATTGGACGATTAAAATATATTTTTTTTGCCACATTAATATTTAGCGAGTAAAATTATTAAATAGCTAATTTAAAGGAATAACTAAAACTACTAATGATTTAGAAAGTATTTAAATAAAATGTGTCAAATTTTAAAAAAAGTTTCTGCCTATATTTTACTGTGAATAAATTTAAAAGATATTTATTTTTGTTTTTGTTTTTGTTCTTATTTTAAAGATTGAGTCACATATCAGATTCACATAAGGCTCATAAAAGGGGGAATGATTCACTATCGAAAATTATTTTTACTCTCAGAGCTCGAATTTGATTATCTTGGAAATAATGAATTCTATGTCGTGTGAATCTCCATCTATAATAGGACAACAAACTTCGAGAATTAGATGACTTCTCACTCGAAATTTGATATTCATATCAGAATTCAATTAAATTTAAATTTGCATATCACATAACTCATTTTTGGAAGTGGCGCTCACAACAAGATGTTTTTTTTTCAATTTCAGAAGCTCAAACTTAAAATTTCTAATTAAAAATGAATAAATCTCAACTATCCCACCACAACCCATACGAATACGATACCTAGTAGCTGTAACTTCATCCTATACCATTTAGGTGTAGGGTTCAATCAAACCATAGACTCCTCTCTCTCCTCCACTCCTTCATCTCCTAATTGTTCACAAGTCCATTCTCACCACAAATTTTCTTAAAAATATTTTTGAATGGACCATAATAAAAATTGCCTAGATTAAGTCAAACGATAATTCGAATCATCACGAAGAATTGTGATGAAATAGATATAAAATTTTATCTTTAAATAAATATCTCGAGTTTGAGTCTTATAAATAAAAAAAAATCTCAATAGAGAATAACTTTTTTAATGATTCTAACACAATGTAAGTTTAAATTAATCAGGCTTTACAAAAAAATAAATTGTAAAGAACATGTCCATGTTTAATCTTTGAAAAGATTATTATTATTATTATTATTATTATTATTATTATTATTATTATTATTAACCTTTTTTTTTTTTTTTTGTAAAGCCTAACTTGAAGGGATTGACCCCATTAGTTGGATAACGAACATGCCAATGTTTTATTAACCCGATATAGTCGTTAAGTTAGTAAAACAACATTTATGAGTCTTTTGGAATATTCCACGTTGACATGACTGCCCGCGCATTTTTTGGATTTCAAATTATTATTTTTCGTTTATTTTTATTTATTTAATATTAAATTATTATATTTTTTTAAAAGTAATAAATAAAATAATTTTTTTATTATATTAAATATTATCATTTAAATATAATATATAATAAAGTTAATATTTTAAAAATAATTATTTTGTGAAATAAGTAAAACTGATATTTATTTTTAATTAAGTGAAAAAGTAAAATGATTGAAGGGACTAATTATTATTATTTAATTTCTCATTTATCCTTTATTATTAATTATAGTTAGAATTTCACGTTTTCGTTTGAAGTGGCAAACCTAATTGTGAATCCGTGGATTAGATAGAACCCAATACTTAACTATAGTTAATAATTAAATAAAAATTAATTATTAATTAAATGTTTTGAGTTACTTTTATCATAAGTTACGCGTGATTTAAATTAATTTTTGTCTTTTTTATTTTTACATAATATGTAGACAACCAAACATTAGGTTTGATTTTTCACCAAAAAGAATTAAATATGTATCTTTAAATTAATTATCCTCTGCAACAATACAACATGTTTTTCAAGAAAAAAGAGGGTACTAAAAGGTCAAAATTATAGATTTTTCCATCTTTGAATTATGGTCAAAGAAGAAGCCAAAATGTTTAAGTTTTTTCCTTCATTGGGTTTAAGCACTTTAACCTTTTCCTCTTTTTGTTTTCCTTTGTCTCAAAGCAATAGTATAGAAGACAAGAAAGAAATATGAATACACATAATTTAGAGGTTTTATCTTTCACTATCATATCATTATTCAAATGATATTTACAAATAAATTACTTTAAAATATGAAAATCAAATTTAATATTTAAAATTTTATGAGTTTTTATAATTATTTTAAGTTTAATATTATAATTATATATATAGAGTTTGGATAAAAAACTTCTGACCTCGTAATCGATCATCTAGGTTCGTTCCTACCGAGGAAAAAAAGCTAATATATAAGTTATTGATTCACGTAAATTCAATAGCTTTTATTTATATCCTTTATATACATATTTTAAAAATTATTAAATATCTATAAATATTTATTTGAGATTATTGTAAGATAAAAAATTCATAAATTTTAAATTCTCGATTTAGTATCTAATTTTCTTGGAAATAGAAGCATCACCCCTGATCACGAAGTTTTGAAACTACTTTGCTTCAAGGGGGTGATTTGAGTGGACTACAAATTATCCAAAAATTGTGGAAAGAACATTTTCTTTTAACATGTGATGTAGACTATAATAAAGTGCAAATTAAAGTGAGACAATACATATATATATATATATATATATACACCTTAGAAGGTTCAAACTTTGGAAAAATTTTAAAAGCCTAAAATTTAGAGTGCTTTCATTGGGTAATAATTATTCAGTAAGACTTGTATGAGTGCATGGCTAGCATGTTTGCTTTCAAAATAGGTTAACGTTCATTAATATATATATATTTTTTAGAGTTTAAAATATATAAATTGTCAGTTTAAAATATTATTTGCATTATTAAAAAGATATTTACAAATAACCTTTCTTGAAATATAGAATTTATAATTTAAAATTTTGATAAACTATTTTTTACGTACAATAAATAAAAACGATCTAATACGATATAAAAAATTTATTTACTATGGATATAACTTTTACACTTTATTTTATTGTTAGTAGTGTTTGAATCATGTTATAGAAGTCTAAGTTGTGACTATAATGATTTCTCTTACAACTTTTTAACCTTGATTATCTTTGACTTAAAGAGAGCAAAAGAGAAAAAAGAAATACTATGGTAAATTTTAAGCAAGATGTAATGACTTAAGGTAGTAGATAACCAATCATGATCATGTTTGATAATAATTCCAGTTTTTTTTTTAAATAAAAATATTTGTTTATTGGGAATAAAAGTTACTTTATTTTCTTGTTTTGACTGATTTGTTTATTCAAAATTAGTGGGAAAAGAGTGAGTTGCCTTACTCATATTAATAGTGAAAGGTGTATTTATTATTATTATTATTATTATTATTAAACCTATAAGAAGGTTAGTACTAGTGCAATTGTTTAATCAAGAAATACAATAATAAAATCACTATAATTTTACATGTAAAATTCGATAAAAGTAAAATATAAATCTTATCTTTATTTTTATGAAATAGAAAATCTGTTTTCAATAAATGCTTAACTAAAAAAAATTGAAATAATTTTGTAAGAAAAATAATACAAATACTCTAACTCATATTTATAAAATAAGACAACTACATGATTACTAAGTAATATTATTATGTTTTAGTCAAGAAATTGGGCTGTTGAATATTGCATTTGTCACCGACAAATTAATTAAACATCCATAAAAAAGATTGATTTGAAAGTTAGTTTAATATTTTTTAAAACATATTTATAGGCTTTTTGTTGTATAAATCACGGATTAAATTGTCTTGTGAAATTATTGTTTAATTAATTAATAACATGTTTTGTCTGATGAAAGTCCTTTTCTTTTTCTTTTCATTTTCCAATATATTTATTGAGGTGTCATTTTCTTCTTTTCTTTTCTTCTAGGCATGTTCGCCTATACATAGGCAAATTTTGGATAGGTTCTTTAAAGAGAAATTAAAATAGCCTGAAATAAGTGTTTTTACATATTAATATATAATATATTTAATAAATTATAATATATATATATATTTATATATTTAACTAACGAATGTAATTTGTTTTAATCGATCGATCAAATATGTAATTGTTCTTCTTTAACGGTTTTTGACTTTCACGAATTTTTTGAAACATGTAAAATATATTTGGTATGCAGGAAGTATCTTTCACGGAAAATACTTTTATGAAGAATAAGTAATTTTTCTTATTTATTTTTTGGTGCTTAATAAGTAAACAGAAATTATTATCTCAAAAGTATTATATGTAATCTAAACAAATACAATGAAAATAAAGACGTTAGTGGGAGTTGGTTGGTACGGTGGGGGTTGGTGTGTGAGGTCGAGGTTGGGGCGGGAGCCGGTGGCAGATATAACATATATATTATAGGTTCAATTGAACCCATAACTCTTAAAGTGGAATATAAATTTATATGTAAAATTTATTAAAATTATAATAAGTAATTGACATGTACCTATAACCTTAAAAATTATAATGGGTTCAATTTTAAAATATTAAAAGTTTGAACCCATAGATTTCAAATTGTGGATCTGCCTCTGGCGGGAGCCGTGGGATCCAGGTAGGCACAATATTAGGGATGCGAGTGGAAGAAGATAATCAGTGTAAAATGTCATAAATAAAATATAAATTTTCCCTTTTCACAAGAAAAATCATTTTTCAAAAAACTTATTTTCTTAACCAATCAATCATTAGTCTACTTCAAGGATGCAGGGAGGACTACATTTTTCAGGTGGACATCACTATTTATCATGTCAAGACGAAATTCTAATTTATCTTTGAAGGTGAATATCAAACAACATTTCTAATTCATAAATTTATAATGATCGTCGTATTCTGCATGCTGAATCTTCTACTGTTCCTTATATGTTCTTCCCCAAAATATGTTAATTCCTTATGTTAAGCGAAGTTGAGTATCTTCTATTTGATGAAAAAGTCAAGAAAACATTTGAAAATATTTTTAAACCATACCAAACACATTCCTAATCTAAACAAAAATCATATATAATTTTTGTGAATGAATGATGATATGCATTCACTAGTCTCGTAGTAATTTGTTTTGTCATCATAGAACATTAGTTAGTTAAGGACTTTTTTCTTTTTTTGAAAAAAAAAAGAGATGTTTGGTCAGCCATGCAAAAGAGATCATAATAAGTACATTGCTTTAAAGACTTTATGCATGCTTTGATTGATCAAAATGAGAATTTAAAATTGAAATCCTCTTTTTAATAATATAAAGTACTATCACTTCTTTGGTTTTAAAAAAATTATCCTGATTCAAATACGAATCTCAAATTAATTAATAATTACTATGAATTCGGATAAAAAAAATTTAATTTTTTAAAAATAGACTTTATATATTTAGAAACTATATAAAAAAAGTTATAAGTCACAGAATTTAAAAATATTTTTAAAAAATATTATTTAACTATTTAAATGTTAATTAAGATAATCTTTTTGAGACAGAGGGAGTACTATTTATTAAGTATGGCACAAAATGCCATGAAAAAGGAGGTGAGTTTTTTTTTCATATAAAAAATCTAAAAAAAAAGAGGGGAAGATGATGAAAATTAAGTGGACAAGCTCATGAGGTTTGAGACATAAAAGGGGAACAACATTAGTGAAGTTACAAACAATTATGGATCCTCTTTATTTAGTCAGACCAACTTTAATTTGCATTTTTAGATGGAAAGAGAAATATTTGTTTTATGAAATAAGTAATTTTTTTAACTTTTTATGACAATAAATATTATTTTAAATTTTGTATATATAATTTAAATAAATATTATAAGAAGTAGGGGTGGAGGATGGAAGCGTGGGGTAGTGGGGAAGGGGGCTATGAAGGGTGGGGTGAAAATGAAATGTATTGGAGGGGAGCACGGAACCATACGATATGTTCTTTGTAGAACTTATTTTTTCTTTTTTTATTTCTATTAAAAAAATTATTTTTTATAAAAGAATATGACTAATTAAATATTAAAAAATTTAAAAATAATTTTTAGAAAATATTTTTCTACCTATTGAACACACCCTAAATGTTATATTTATCCTTTTATTTATTTTATTATTATTTTATTTTTGAAAATGTAGAATAAGAACAAAAAGAAAAAGAAAAGAGTGTATGAAATAAGTTCATATACCCTTTCGGTGGTTAAGCTTTGACTATTTTCTGACTGGTTTTTCTTTTGACTTTTTTGGTCTTAAAAGAAAAATAAATAAAAACAATTGTTTGTTTGAACAATTAGATGTGATAAAATTGCTTTATGAAAATATGTTTCGTTAAAAAATATGAAAATTTTGTGGTGTCTGTCCTATTAAAAATTAGAATTAAAAAATTATCAGAAAATAAAGAAATATTCTTTGGGAAACAAGCTAAAAAAAAGATAAATAAATTAAAATTAAAAGAATAATTAAATTATTCTGTAGCTCAATTGAGTCATAAAAAATCATATTTTAATTAATATTTTATATATAATTATAAAAAAATATATAAAGAACACTACTTGATTTCAATTTTAAAAGGAAAACAAAAAGTTAAAGGAAAAAACTTTTGTTTCAGGTTTATTGATACGTAGCTTTCAGAAGGCATGCATGGATGGCCGCCATTTTAGACCAAAAATCATTCATGTTTCGTTCTTTTGGGTAAATTTTCTATTGTGTAATAGCTCGTAAATTATATAAAAAATACAAATTACATTAGATAATTATTCAATATAATGATGAACTCAACTGAAAAGATATTAATAAAAAAAATTTAATCAATCTCTAATCTTATATTATTAATATTATATATAATTTAGATTCGTAACTATATATATAGTACTTGCAAAAGTAATATCAATGCTATTCATCCAAAGAATTTAAGTTATATATGCGTAATATAATCTTTTATATCATTACTATATTTTTAGTATGATTTCTCGTCATGTTTTTTAAATTTTACCAATTAAAGTTAACTATTAAATAAATTTATTTATAATTACCTAATAAATAATCTGATCATTCAAATATTTGCTACATCAATAATATATATTAAAACTTATAATAGAAACACCAACAAAAATTATGGATATATAATTATAGTATAGAAATATAGCAATGATATATATTTTTTCTTAACAAGGAAATATATATTCACTATTTTTTGGGTGCGCAAAAGATAAATTCTATCCAATATAAAGCTCGCAATCATACAAGAGAGGGTAACTTTTAAACCGCACTAGCTAGATAAGTCCTGTGGAACGAGATCAACCAAGAAAGTATTCAGGAGTTTTCAAATATGAAACCCTTTATTTAGAAGATTACCTGCTCGACCAACTCGACCAAATATAGCAATGACATTAACAAAGTAATTAATTAATGAGAATCATTAATATTAATATATAAAGACAAATAAGGGGTGTGTTTTTGGTAGACTTTTATTTGACATCCTAACGGTATTAACTGCCAAATTCCACTAAATAGCCATTTGTCTAACTTCCAAATTACACTTTGGGGTGGGGTCATATAATCTCAATGATTCATTTAATTTCTAATCAACTATTCTGATTAATTAAATAGTCAAACTTAATTAGTAACAATAATTTGATATGGTCAGTTGAATTATACTGATGATAAGTAAAAATTTACTTCAAGTTTTGATTTTTCTCATTCTTAAATTAAGTTAACTGTAGATTAATGATGGTGTTAAGCTCTAAATATATGAATTTCGTTTCTTAGTCCCTCTAAATTAAAGAGTATATATATGCAAAATTGTGTAGCTTAATTAACTCATCTTTAAAATTATCTTTTACAGTAGTACTTTTTAAAAAATTACATCATATCACGATAGTTTGAGGTTAGCAGATACACGCGGATACACTTATTATCCGCACAGATACAGTTAGATAGAGATGTTATATACACGTGAATACATTTATTTACGAAATTTTTTTATATAAAAACTGGACCACATTATGGTTATTCAGGCCAGCCTTCTATATCACAATCCAGCTCCAGTTGGTTTTTCCTTGTTTAAAGCCCATTGGTAAATAGCCCAAAGGTCCAGACACCAGAAAAAAAAAAAAAAGAGCCAAACTTGAATTAAATATGTCAAAAGTCATATATCATAAGAATTAAAAGCCAAACTTACCAAAAACTGAAAGACTAAAAGTTTCCAAAAACATTAAACCTAAGTATAATACAATTAGGAAAAACGTTTCTTTCACGGAAAGCAAACACTTAGGTTAAATTATGTATTACAAGTTTCCCTATTCCTTTTTCCATTAGAATTATGAATTTTTGCTATTCTATATATACTCTCATACGTTAAACTAAAAAAATACATTCCTCAATAGCAAGTCTTCTCAATACTTAATACATTCCACCAAAGGCAAAAACCTAATGGAGAAGTCAGATACTAAGAATACCATTACTATAGATTCCACAAAAGATTCTAAATACAATGTGGTATTTCAGATCTTATTACTTGTGTTAGCTATAGCACTCGGTGTCACTCTAGCTTTTCGCGTGTTCTATGTTGATCGTGAGGATAATGCGGTGCTTCTTGATCCCAAGTTTCAGATTCAAGCGGTGTCACCCTCTTCATTTTCGGTATTAACTCGTTATATTCATCCTTTGATTTTGCACAATCATGACAGTTGGAACCTCACTTTCTCGATTCGAAACCCTAACAGTAATTATGATTTCTATTACGATAATCTCAAGGCCAACATATCCTATAACAACACCATTCTTTGGAGTGCTAATGCATCCGATAAATTCCATCAAGATGCAAAAGCTCAAACCACAATCGATTCAATGTTTGCAGCTTTGCCTGAGTCATATGCATATTGGATTGGTACATCTATTGCTGGTGATTTCGCTTCTGGTCAGACCACAAGATTTTCTGTAAGCCTAAGCGGAAAAATTCAAATAAGTGATCATAAATCACCTTCTCACACAAATTGCCAAGAACTCCACGTATCTTGTGAAGGTTTACGAATTGAATTTTTAGAAGACACCCAAATTGGAGTATTAGCGGTTGATTCAAAAGCTTGTGCCGTTTTCTCCCAAGATTCAAGATGCTGAATTTGTGAAAAATAAATGTTAGATTATCACGGCAGATCATTCGGAGAATCATTAATGGATGCTTCTAGCACATAGGGATTAATTTGTCTTTCTAAAATTTCTTTTCTGTTTGGATAAATCAGTTTTTGTAGAGAAATTTATGAAAATATATTAGTAAGTACTGTTTATGTTGAATGTTCTGTTTCTAAATTTTTTTTTTAAATTTTTTAATGAAAAATTAAGGATACTTTAATTTGTTGTTCTTTTATGCAAATTATGTCTTTTGTTCAATATTCCATTAAGGGTACTACTTCATTATTCTTTTTTTTACTTAGATGTGAATAATAATTTATTTTTCTTTTATAAATATATTCGAATCAATTTGTGCGTATCTCAAAATTTTCGGTAGCTCCTTTAAGATTGAACTTTATTATTATTATTTAAAACGGAAAGCAAAGTTTCAAAATGGCAAAGATTATTTAAGCTATACTACAGTTATTAATAGCCATGCAGCCTACCAAATTGATATTCATAACTTACCAGCCACTTCAATTTTATATATTACTAGACTAATATAGACGCGTTTCGCGCGTGTTTCTTATATTAATAAAAATAAATTTATAAAAATAAAATAAATAATATTTTAAAAAATATGTTTATAAAATAATATAAAAGTTTAGAAAGAAAATTATGAATTTCAAATTGATAAATAATTATGTTTAAGAATTTGATTCAATCTAGTAGTTTCTTTTTTCAGTTTGTTCTAATATTTGTTTCAATGAACAAAAAGGTCATAGAAATAGCGTTTAATTAAAAGATGAAAAAATCTTTTGCTTTTACATGAGTACTTAAATGCATGCATTATATGTAATATATAAATATAAAAAAATTCTATATATTTTAAATAAGGAAGAATTTAATGCATAAAATTTAGTTAATTTTAAAATCTTAAATATTAAAAAAATAATTATGTAAATATTTTGTCAAGTATGAATGCTATTTTTGAAAAGGTAAAAAGGTGAATGATATTTTTCTACGAGACTTCGTGCTTTAATTATTTTTAATAATAACTTAATTTTAAACTTTTCATTTACCTTTTATGCGATGATTTCAACTTTTTTTTTTATCTTTCTCTTAATCTATATGTTTAATCAAACACTTCAAATAAATTGAACTTCACATAAATTAAGCAAAAAAAATCGTATAGATTTTACTCAAAAGAGTGAATAACAAGAGTATTTGATTAATTGAAACAACTTAAAGTATGCTGCGCTTTTTTTTTTTTCGATTATACAATTTTTTTAAAGAAGAAGAAGGAGGAGGAATTCACGTATTAATACAAAATAAAATTATATTTTTAATTTAGTTTTTGCCTATCAAAATATTGTGATGAATAATTAGTTAGTTTAATAAATAATGGATTAATATATAAGTTAATAGAATTGTAATTGATTTCAAAGTTTTAAATGTTAGGATTTTTAATATAGTTCAAATAAAGAAAGATTTAAGAAGAAAAATTTTAGTCAATTTTAAAATACTAAATATTAGGATGTTTACCTTTTACAAGTTAGTAAAAATCTACAATAAATAAATAACAACTAATTGAGAAAAAAAAATAGTAAATGACAATTTTATCTATTATCTAATATTTTAACAAAGGGAAAGAAGTTCAATCAACATTTTTAAGGATCTTCATGCTTATATCTATAAAAAATATCTCATTACGTAAATATGAGTAAAATATTATGCATATATTGGATGTTAGATTAGATAGTGAAATCTAAAAAAATACCAAAGATTGTTCCATCAAAAGATTACATTGCATCTTCAACGAAATAAAATTGTTTGAAAAAGTAAGAGTAGAAAAGTGACTATTACATTCATGAACTATAGTGTTGTCATTGAATCCAACCTCAATCTTCTTGTTTACTTATTCAAAATTAGGATTAATCTGTTTATTATGTAACATATCATGTCTTTTTATAAATATCTTTTCCACATTTCAATATAATTATTGAAAAATATACCATGAATCTTTATGCACTGCAAAAAATAAAAATTTAATGGTAAAAAAACATATATATATATATATATATATATATATATATATATATATATATATATAATATAATAAAAATATATAAGAACTTAAACATATATAAAAATATAAAATACAAAATATAAATATCAAATATAAATTCGAAAAAGAATTATTACCTCTTCGTCAACTAATGTTATAGTCATTTGTGTGCCTTCATTTGTTCCCTTTTTATACTCTTTTGCTAATTCATCTTCAATTACTAAGACTTTTATTATCTAATGAGAATTATATCGCCTTAAGTTGTTAATTGGCACAACTTCATTCTTGAAATCCTTTTAAGATTTCATTCCGAGATTATCTAAAATAAATTATGCACAAGAGTTATAATTATAATAATTTACAATTTTATTTTTAAAAAAATTATTTTATGAGATGAAGAGATTACTTTATTTGAAGAGATGAAACTTGTGAATGCATGAGTAGATGAAGAATGTCAGTTACAACTTACAAATAACACAAAATTTAAATCACATAATATCAATATAACACTCAATTAAAGAAGATAATATGGTATCAATATACTCAACTAAAGGAGACAATTTAAGTTAAATTATTTTGAATATGAACAACTTGAGCTGACATAAAATCCACAAGATTAATTAAAATCATAACATAAAAAAAGAAGAAGATAGATTAACACGAAAACATACCAGGTTGGAAATTGAATCAATTGTACTGATGTAGAAGAATTAATAAATTAAATTAGCAATTATAAATCTTTTTATAGAAGTGGAAGAATTTATAAATAAAAAAAGTTGAAAATATAAAAATATTAGAAAATTAGATTAAAAATAGGAAAGATTATTAAAAAGAAAAAAAAAATTCGTGTATACAAAAGGAAACAAAACTATCAAAAAGCCAAAAAAAGAAAAAAGAAAAAAAGAACTCGTACCATAAAAAAGGAAAAAGAAAATATTCTTAAAAAGTAAAAAAAAACTTTTGTGTAAGGAAAAGAAAATTTGGTGTAAATTTTTATTTATATTTTAGGTTTACACCATAAATAGAGTTTATGCCATAAATATAAAACCTTATATGACAAAATAAGGTGATGAAAATAATTTTAAATAATAATTGTGTAAAAACAATAAATGACTATTTTGTCTACTGCGATATTTTTTAATGCAGGGCAAAAAGTTCAATTAACATTTTTAAGGGCCTTCACACTTTTAATATAATATAAATTAAGGTGTCAAATGAGCAGGTTGGACTGAACTTGGACGGATTAAAATAAATTAGATTAATAAATAATTGAGTTATTGACTAGTTCAAAAATTATTTAAGATGAAATGAATTTAGATAAAATAGGCTACAAAATGAATTAAAACCCAAATCGCTCAATTCTTATTAAACTTTATTAATTGCTTAATTTTTAAAGAGTTTAAACAAAATAATTGTGGTAAATAATTTCTTAGCTCCTCACTTCTTGAATGCTGAGGAGTGCGGACAACTAATATGGCCAATTTGTGCTTTTAGTCCCTTAAATATTAGCAAATTCTAATTTTAATCCTTATAATATCTCGCTTATAAGCATATTTAACCTTTAACTATTTGAAATATAAATTTATAAAGGTGGGATCATCTTGATTAGCTTGTGCGCACTTTAAATATTTTAATATGTACGCCATTAAAATCTATCAATTAAAAAAACTACGCATGATGAAAAGTTTATTTGGGAGATCATTTCCATGTGCCGAATCCATTTCCTAACAAAACTAGAATAAACATAAAAGAGTTAATAGCATTTTTGGTCGTTTATTTATATAAATTCTGATTGTAATTCCAATAGTATTTGATTAAGCACGTTAAGCCCTTCAATTAATTGAATTATGCATTTTTAAAAATCTATTTGCTTGTTAATATTCACAAATTTATCATAATAGATTAATATTTTTACCACTTCATTACTCGTTAATATGCTAAATTTGCACTATTACTTTATATTTAACAATAATATAGTTCTTAAAATAATTAAATATAATATATTTTCTATGTAAAGAACCAAAAAATTATTTTAATTACTTAATTAGAGATTAAATATGTCAGAGTCATATATCATAAGAACTAAAAGCAAAACTTAAAGACTAAAAGTGCTATTATTCCAACAGAAAAAAGAGTGAAGGATTAATAATGATTTGGGTTTTGGTAAAAGTTTCCAAAAACATTAAGCCTAAGTATAATACAATTAGGAAAAACGTTTCTTTCACGAAAAGCAAACACTTAAATTATATTACGTATTACAAGTTTCCCTAATCCTTTTTTCATTAGAATTATGATTTTTTTCTGTTCTATATATACTTTCACACATTAAACTAAAAAAATATACATTCCTCAATACCAAGTCTTGTCAATACTTAATACACCTTAATTCTCTTGGAATAGCTTTTTGTCTCAACTCTGAAAACTACGATGGTTGATTCCACCAAAGGCAGAAACCAAATAGAAAAATCTGATTTCAAGGATACAATACCTATTGATTCCACTAAAAATACTAAATATAATGTGGCATTACAGATTTTATTACTTATATTAGCTATAGCGCTTGGTGTCACCCTAGCTTTTCACATATTCCATGTTCATGAGGATACTACTATGGTGCTTCATGATCCCAAGTTCCAGATTGAGGCGGTATCGCCCTCTTCGTTTTCAGTATCAACTCATTATATTCATCCTTTGATTTTGCACAATCCTGACAATTGGAACCTCACTTTCTCAGTTCAGAACCCTAATGGTGATTATGATTTTTATTACGATGATATCAAGGCCAGTATATTCTATAACGACACACTTCTTTGGAGTGCTAATGCCTCATCTGGTAAATTCTATCAAGATGCAAAAGGTCAAACCACAATCGATTCCACGTTTGCAGCTTTGCCCGAGTCATATGAATATTGGATTTGTACATCTATTGCTGGTGATTTCGCTTCTGGTCAGACTACAAGATTTTCTATAAGCCTAAGCGGAAAAATTCAAATAAGTGATCATAAATCACCTTCTCACAGAAATTGCCGAGAACTCCACGTATCTTGTGAAGGTTTACGAGTTGAATTTCCAGATGACATCCAGACTGGAGTATTAGCGATTGATTCAAAAGCTTGTGCCGTTATCTCTTAATATTCAAGATGCTGAATTTGTGAAAAATAAATATTAGATTATCACGGCAGATCATTCGGAGAATTATTAATGGAGGCTTCCAGCACATAGGGATTAATTTGTCTTTTTTTTTTTAAAAAATTTCTTTTCGGTTTTGATAGTGTAACATAAATCGGTTTTCTAGAGAATATGAAAATATATTAGTAAGTACTGTTGATGTTGAATGTTTTGTTTTTTAAATATATATTTTTTTAATTTTATGACTTTTTTTTATATGGGTATTTTATTGTTCTTTTATGTAAACTATGTCTTTTTAAAATTTTATGAAAAATATTCCAATAAGGGTACTACTTTGTTATTCTTTTGTTTAATTAAATGTGAATAATGATTTTTTTTTTCCTTTAATAAAAATATTCGAGTCTATTTGTGGGCATATCAACCTTTTTTGTTAGTTACCTTTAAGATTAACTTTATTATTATTATTATTTGAACTATACTACAGTTGTTAATAACCCATGCAGCCTACCAAATTGAGATTCATAACTCACCACTTCAATTTTACTTATTGTTAGGGTATTAAATATGCGAGTTCAATTAAATTTGAGCGGATTAAAATGGATTGAGTTATTGACCGTTTAAAATTATTTAAGATAAAATCAATTGAGTTAAAATAGGCTAAAAAACGAATCAAAACTCAAACAACTTAATTTTTACTAAATTTTATTAATTGCTTAATTATTAAAAAGTTCGAGCAACGTATTTGTGGTAAATAATTTCTTGTGCTCCTCACTTCTTGAATC
Organism: Datura wrightii; assembly: GCA_035772735.1. Lineage (NCBI taxonomy): Eukaryota > Viridiplantae > Streptophyta > Magnoliopsida > Solanales > Solanaceae > Datura > Datura wrightii. Next base: position 197,298,505 of record JASDFA010000018.1, on the reverse strand, counting down.
CTGAGGAGTGCGGACAATTAATATGAGCAAATTTTAATTTTAATCCTTATAATATCTCGCTTATAAGCATATTTAATCTTTAACTATTTGAAATATGAGCTTATAATGGTGGGGTCGTCTTGATCAACTTACACGCACTTTAAATATTTTAATACGTATGCCATTAAAATCTATCACTTAAAAAAATTACGCAGAATGAAAAGTTTATTTGGGAGATCATTTCTATGACTAATCCATTTCCAGACAAAACTAGAATAAACATAAAAGAGTTAATAGCATTTTGGTTCTTTAGTGTTATATAAACTCTGATTCTAATCCCAATAATATCTGATTAAGTATATTAAACCTTCAATTAATTGAATTATCCATTTTTAAAAATTCATTTACTTGTTAATATTCACAAATTGACCATAATAAATTAATATTTTACCACTTCATTACTCGTTAATATGTTAAATTTGCTCTATTCTTCAGATTTAACGATAATATAGTTCTTAAAATAATCAAATATCATATATTTTCTACAATAATTGATTAAAGATTAAATATGTCAAAGTCATATATAGTAAGAACTAAAAGGGCAAAACTTACCAAAAACTTAAAAGACTAAAAGTGGTATTAATAATGATTTGGGTTTTAGTAAAAGTTTCCAAAAACATTAATTCTAACTATAATTCAATTAGGAAAAACGTTTCTTCCACGAAAAGCAAACACTTAAAATAAATTATGGGTTACAAGTTTCCCTAATCCTTTTTCCATTACAATAATGAAGTTTTTCTATTCTATATATACTCTCACGCATTAAACTAAACAAATATACATTCTGCATTAGCAACTCTTGTCAATACTTAATACACCTTAGCTTCTACTTCATTAAATTCTCTTCCAATATCTTTTTGACTCTACTCTGAAAACTACGATGGTTGATTCCACCAAAGGCAGAAACCAAATAGAAAAGTCTGATTTCAAGGATACAATACCTATTGATTCCACTAAAAATACTAAATATAATGTGGCATTACAGATTTTATTACTTATATTAGCTATAGCGCTGGGTGTCGCTCTGGCTTTTCGCATATTTCAGGTTCATGAGGATACCACTACAGTGCTTCATGACCCCAAGTTTCAGATTGAAGCGGTGTCGCCCTCTTCGTTTTCAGTATCAACTCGTTATATTCATCCTTTGATTTTGCACAATCCAGACAATTGGAACCTCACTCTCTCAGTTCAGAACCCTAATGGTGATTATGATTTCTATTATGATGATATCAAGGCCGGTATATTCTATAACGACACACTTCTTTGGAGTGCTAATGCCGCATCTGGTAAATTCTATCAAGATGTAAAAGGTCAAACCACAATTGATTCCACGTTTGCAGCTTTGCCCGAGTCATATGAATATTGGATTGGTACATCTATTGCTGGTGATTTCGCTTCTGGTCAGACCACAAGATTTTCTATAAGCCTAAGCGGAAAAATTCAAAATAAGTGATCATAAATCACCTTCTCACAGAAATTGCGGAGAATTCCACGTATCTTGTAAAGGTTTACGAGTTGAATTTCCAGAAGACACCCAAACTGGAGTATTAGCAGTTGATTCAAAAGCTTGTGCTGTTGTCTCTCAAGATTCAAGATGCTGAATTTGTGAAAAATTAAATGTTAGATTATCGGAGCAGATCATTCGGAGAATTGTTAATGGATGCTTCCACCACATAGGGATTAATTTGTCTTTGTTTTTTTTTAATTTCTTTTCTGTTTGGATAAATCAGTTTTTGTAGAGAAATTTTGATAATATATTAGTAAGTACTGTTGATGTTGAATGTTCTGTTTCTAAAGTTTTTATTTTTTAAAATAAATTTTTTATGAAAAATTAAGGATACTTCGTTGTTCTTTAATGCAAATTATGTTTTTTTTTTCCCAATATTCCAATAAGGGAACTACTTCATTATTCTTTTGTTCGATTAGATGTGAATAATGATTTTTTTTTCTTTTACAAAAATATTGGAGTCAATTTGTGCACATCTCAACTTTTTGTTAGTTATCTTTATTTATTTAATCACATAAGTCCAGGCCCCGGCATATATTCCATGAAGAATATATTACAAAAGAAGGCCTGACCTCTTACACAGTTTACTAGAATATTACAGCGTGGTTAAATTGCATTATTCTTCTAAACTGTAAAACAAAAAAGGATCAACTGACAAAGAAGTTAGCTTTATCCAACCTAATTCTAAGACTAGATAGTTGAGTTCTATCAAGATGGAGAATTCCTTTGAGATTATTGGGCAAAAATCTGTTGTGCTGGAACAAAATAATGTCACTAGAGTTGGCTCCAAGATTAGCCAAAACCGTCAGCCATCTGGTTTGCTTCACGATAACAGTGCACAGTCTTATAGTTAGCTTGGTCCAACATATGAAGAAGAATGGCCTGAATGATATCTTTGAGTTTGCGATTTCTTGTATCTTTCTGGATGAGCATGTTAACAATAATCTGAGAGTCGAGTTCCAGGATAATAAACAATTTGTAACCATTGGCTATACACTAATTCACCCCAAACTTAGCCGCGACAGCTTCAGTTATATTGCCGGTTTCACAGGTTGTCGAAGCCATAAAAAGCCATCTTGAGATTACCCTTGTCATCGAGGATAAGGCCACTACCTATGCCACTTTTTCCAGATTATTCAGCATGATAACTACCATCAGCAACCTGTAGGAGGAGTCTTCCAAACTACTTGCTTACAAATAATATTGTACTTCAATTTCTCCACCAAGCAGCATAGATGTGGCCAATGGCTTGGGAAGTTGCATTTAGGGAATGCAAACTTCACAGCTCTATTCAAATTCCAATTAATTTGGTGTTGGTCCTCCACCATGTTATTAGATTGCCTTTCACAGCTTGGATTCCAAATGCTGCTCCAAAATAATTCCATAGTGTCTTGCAGCCTAAAAACATGCTCGATCTAAAGATTCATGGTTAACATTAGTACATCATTTACAAGTAGTGTCTAATTTGATACCAAATCTAGAAATATTTTCATAAAAAAATCTAAGATATCAAATGAGCGGGTTGGACTGAACATGAACAGATTAAAATGAATTAAATTAATAAATAATTGAGTTATTAACCTGTTCAAAAATTATTTAAGATGAAATGAATTGAGTTAAAATACGCTAAAAAGCGAATCGAAATCCAATCCGCTCATTCTTACTAAACTTTATTAATTGCTTAATTTTTAAAGAGTTCAAACGACACAATTGTGGTAAATAATTTCTTAGCTCCTCACTTCTTGAATGCTGACAAGCGGCGGACAATTAATATGGCCAATTTGTCCTTTGAGTACCTTAAATATTAGCAAATTCTAATATTAATCCTTTTAATATCTCGCTTAAAACATATTTAACCTTTAACTATTTGAAATACGAACTTATAATAGTGAGGTCTTGATCAACTTGCACACACCTCGAATATTTTAACATGTACGCCATTAAAATTTATCAGTTAGAAAAACTACGCAGGATGGAAAGTTTATTTGGGAGATCATTTCCATGCGACGAATCCATTTCCTAACAAAACTAGAATAAACATAAAAGAGTTAATAGCATTTTTGGTCCTTTAATTATATAAATTCTGATTGTAATCTCAATGATTTTTAATTAAGCACATTAAGTCTAAGTATAATACAATTAGAGAAAACGTTTCTTTCACCAAAAGAAAAAGAAAAAAAAAACTAACCAGCGAAATAGAAATTTCCAAAAAAGAGTGAAGGATTATTAATGATTTGGGTTTTGGTAAAAGTTTCCAAAAACATTAATCCTAACTATAATTCAATTAGGAAAAACGTTTCTTTCACCAAAAGCAAACACTTAAATTATATTATGTGTGTATTACAAGTTTCCCTAATCCTTTTTCCATTAGAATTATGATTTTTTTCTATTCTATAAATACATTCCTCAATAGCAAGTCTTCTCAGTACTTAATACACCTTAGCTTCTACTTCATTAATTCTCTTCTAATAGTAATTGTATCCTTCAACGCATAGGGATTAAAGTTCATTTTGTCTTTTTTTCATTTCTTTTCTGTTTTGATAGAGAAATTTATGGAAATATATTAGTAAGTACTGTTGATGTTGAACCATCTGTTCTAGTTATCTTCTATTGGCATTCTAATTTGCATTTGCTCATAAAGTGGCTTCAACTGGAATTTCAATACAAAATCAATTTGATGGTAAATAATCACTTATGCTTCGCACTTATTCATTAATGAGGACTGTGAATCACTAAGAATACGAGCCAACTTGTGCGCACTTGTACTATTCCATCGGGTACCATTAAGATCAAAGTACTAGGATAGCGAAAACACAGTAACTTGTAATGTAACCCTCAGCCTACTGCTCAGTAACTTACCAGAGACCTAAAAGTTATGTTGCTCAGATTCTGAAGCCTTTTGGCCCAACGACACGCTTCTTCATTCATCGCGTGGTTTAGCGGGAGCAGCCAGAGGACTCTGCTTCGCAGCCCTCTTTCCTTCTCTTGCACCAAAACCAAGCTTCTTGTATAAAACACGCGGCCCATGTCCTCCATTGGTTCAAGTAAAACCTGAACATGTGCCTTAGCTGCTTGGTGTGCAGCTTACGGAATTGTGATGCCACGAATGTCATGTCATCTGCAGCCAGTGCAAACGTTTCCACTTTAGTGATCGCGGTCACTGTACGTGCAGAGGACGGGAGGATGATGCTCAGACGAGGGTCTAGTGCCCATGTTAGTAATTCTTCACCACAGAAATCACACGGTTCCAGCCGACAGGAATTGATGAACCCTGTTCTCCCTCCAACAGTAGTGTAAGAATCCAAAATGGCGTCTTATAATGAAGTGCATTTCGTTCACAGGATCAACTTTGTGAAGGAACATAGACATTTATGCATATTCATCGAAAGGACACAATTCTAAAAATTAAGATAATAAATTAAGCAATTATAGATATTCAAATTTTTTCACAGCAATTATAGTCTGGCTAAACCTTATTATCACAGAAAAAGCAAGAAAACACATCAAACAAACTAAACAGAAACTAAAAGACAATTGTTTTTGCCTAAATTGAGAATGGTTCCTTATTTATCAAGTTTCGCTTAACTCTCTTGAGCTTTTTCCAACAACCAGAAGCAGAACAACAACACCAGTCAGTTCAACCAACCCAAACTAAACTGATTAGTTGAAGCCGAGTGAACATGGAATGCACGAATTCTCAAGGTAGCATAGGTGACACCCTCTTGCACAAAGGGCAAGTGTTCTCGAACTTGTTCCACTCTTTGATGCAACCAACATGGTATAAGTGGCCACAATCAATTTTTGCAAGTTCTTCCCCGTCAAAATACTCTTCCTAAGCCACACGATCCAAAAAAAAGAAAGAAGGTCGGAATCAAACTTAAGTAAGCTCACAGACTTAAGGGGGTTGGGGGTGGAAGGATTCTGAAATTAGGTGCCCCTTACCAAGCATATGCAGCAGTGCTCCTTGTAGTCAGGACATGTTGAATTGGCTGCCTCGCACTTATGTAGATTAATGTTTAAAGAAGGATCTCTTGCGTCGAACGCAAAATCAAGACTCATATTCTCATAGAGTCCAAATACGGCTTAAAAGATTAAAAAACATTATGTGGATATCGTCCATTCAAAGAAGATTCAAATAAGTTGTATCAGAAACTAACTTATATGTTACCAAAGCATTACCTGATCATAAGCTCTACTTTGATCATTAAGATCTTGCATATACTCTTCAGCTTCATTTGCCTGAAATGTTAAAATTCACTCAGGAGCAGCCTCATTGCACACTATACTGACTAAAACATTGCATGACAAATATATAAGGACAGAAGATTCTGGCCTTAGCAACAAAATATTTTTTCTTTCTTTCTATTTTTTACCAGGCAACAATCTCTTAGTTGTGCTAAATAACCCTTATGAGTTGCTCTTACCAAGAAACAATCTCTTAATTTCAACATGGTATCAGATCAAGCAGAGGTCTTGCGTCTGAGCCTCGTCACCACCCATTATTCCAAAAAATTCCACATGCTTGGATCATGAAAAAAAAAAACTAGGCCGCACGTGAGGGGGTGTTGAAAGACGATAATTAAATAAATAAAACTATGCTTTCTCTAACAGTTTATGTTTTAAATGAGATGGACATACATTTCTACTAACCACTCTGGAATTAACGGCTAAAAGTTGATAAATTTATCATTTATATACAACTAAACATGTGCACATGAAATGAACCTCAACTGAAAAGTCACATCATTTCCAATTCATATTCATGTAAACATAAATCCACATAAAGAATTGGCGTTGGCATTCCAGTTGCTGAGCCAAGTCAGGGTAGAATGCTAACTTTGTCTATGATTTATTAGTTTTCAATTAAGTGATGCTCTGTCTTTTTCTTTGACACAATATGCAAAATTTAGGCCATTGGAAACATACGAAAAACTACTACTCGGATAAAAAGGAAGTTAGCAAGACGTTAAGAATGATCAACTAGTAATCATAAATCACCTTCTTTCACAAGGTGCCTAGAACTCCATGTATCTTGTGAAAGTTTACGAGTTGAGTTTTTAGAAGACACCCAGACTGGAGTATTAATAGTAGATTCAAAAGCTTGTGCCATTACCTCGCAAGATTCAAAATGTTGATTATCACGGCAGCACATCTCGCCTATTTCATTAGTTGCGTACCTCTAAGATTGAACTTTATTAATTAAAGCGCGAAGCGAGTTCCCAAATGGCAAGTTTATTTCAGCGGCCGTAGTTGCATTTTGAGAAAGATATATATTGCATTCAAAAGTACGTCTAGGATAGTGAAAATACATCAACTTATAATTAATCTGGAACCATTGCTTACCTAAATACAAGTTTATACATAACTTAAAAGTGTGAATGCCATAACTTACTGTATATATATATCTGCAAAACTAGTAGTGCATAATTATGTTTGTGATGCATGAAGCGCCTAATTAGTATTCCCAGTCTAATTAGAAGCTATCATAAATTATGTAGCTCGGACTCTTCAAAAATATCGACAGGTGGAGGTCGGATCCTCCAAAAGTAGTTCATTCTTTGAGGATCAGACATGACATAGGTGCTGCAGCATTTTTGAAAAGTCCAAGCAACATATATCATAATATTAGTAAATCCTATTTGAAGTTGCTCCTGCATTTCCCTTCAGCAGGAGCAGCCAGAGGACTCTGCTTCGCAGCCTTTTTCCTTAATCCTTCACAGGATCAGCTTTGCGAAGGAACATAGACATTTATGCATATTCATGAAAAGCACAGAGTTCTAAAAATTAAGGTAATAAATTCAGCAATTATATCACATCCTAAATGTAACTGCACCATATAAGAGGTATTAACCTGCAATCGTTATAGATTAAGAACCATATTTGTTCAACATCAGCCACTCAAACCAACACGAGTACCAAGTTATGCTTAGCTTCAAAGTCTGGCTAAATCTTATTATCGTAAAAAAATCAAGAAAACACATCAAGCATACTAAAGCAGAAAAAATAAAAAAACCATTATATTGCTTTTCCCACATCAACATATCAAGTTTTGCTCAACTTTGTTGAGCTTTTTCAAACAACCAGATGCAGAACAACACCACCAGTCAGTTCACCCAGCCCAAACTAAACTGATTAGTTGAAGCCGGTCATGAACATGGAATGCACAAATTCTCAAAATAGCATAGGTGACACCCTCCTCTTGCACAAAGGGCAAGTGTTCTCGAACTTGTTCCACTCTTTGATGCAGCCAATATGGTATAAATGGCCACAATCAATTTTTGCAAGTTCTTCCCTGTCGAAATACTCTTCCTAAGACACACAATCCGAAAAAAGAAAGAAGGTCAGAATCAAACTTAAGTAAACTTACAGACTTAAGGGGAGGGGGAATTCTGAAATTAGGTGCCCCTTACCAAGCATATGCAGCACTGCTCCTTATAGTCAGGACATGTTGAATTGGCTGCGTCATACTTGTGTAGACTAATGTTCAAATAAGGATCGCTTGCTTCAAATCGAGCAAAATCAAGACTCATATTCTCATAGAGTCCAAATAAGGCCTAAAAGATTAAAAAACATTACGTGGATATTGTCCATTCAAAGAAGAGTCAAGTATATGTTACCAAAGCATTACCTGATCATAAGCTCTACTTCGATCATTAAGATCTTGCATATATACCTGAGTTTCATTTGCCTGAAATGTTACAATTCACTTAGAAGCAGACTCATTGCACACCATACGGACTAAAAAAATTGTATGACAAATATATAAGGACAGAAGATTCTAGCCTTAGCTTTGGGCTATACCAAAGTGAGAAGGAAATCTGTGACAAGCCTTTTTCTTTCTTTCTTTCTATTTTTTACCAAGCAACAATCTAATTAGTTCGACACAATATGTGAAATTTAGGCCATCGGAAACATACCGAAAACTACTATTCCGATAAAAAGCAAGTTAGCAAGACTTTAAGAATCATCAAGTAAATACTGTAATACACATATTTATAACTAATGCAATTCAACAGTGTCAAAGTTCTATCAGGAAGCAATGTTTCTAAGCAACAAATATATGAATTTCTTAATAGTGTACGATATATTAGCAAGGAAATATTCTAGAGAAAAAAATTGATCATATCTAAATCCGTTCCAAAGATCAATATCCACAATTAGGAATAGGAAAGAGGAGTGCAACTGAACCTTAGTAAAGTGAAATAACTTAACTGGAGTAGTGGTTTGCGTATATGGGTTGAGCAGATATGTTGTTCTCTCTCCACTGCTAGTATTAGCAGAAATGAGGGCATTAGTATATCCAAGAGGCGAGGACAACATCCAGCTCCAAATCGCTGGACAAAATAAGCAAAATTCACCATGAGAACAATGGTTTATGCCCTCAACTGATGCAAAATAACTATGTCTAAGTTCCTGGATACTACCATCCCTTATTTCAGTAGAACTTCTATCTCTTGTAATCTGATCAGGAGTTGAATTAAGAACTCCATTGAAGGTTGAGTCGTCAGCATTGGGTCTTGATCTCTCCATCTGAGGTGCAATGGGAAATGATAAGTTGTTTGATAGAATGATTTTGATCGAGATTTTATAACTAATAGAAGAGTTCAAAATTTACCTTTGGACAGAATTGCGGAACTCTTTTCTTGGGACAAAAAAATATACCATGACATACAACATATATGTCAACAACGTACACATTCAGATACAACTTTGCAAATGAAATTTGCTACCTCTATCCTAACCAAAACAAGCTACAGCATACTTAAAACACAGGTATGTAAACTAAAAGAGAAAAGCAAAGAAAAATCATAAACACAACCTGGAAAGTAAAAACACCTACAGGTGGAATCAAGGACGAGAAGATTGGCTATGCACCTAGAAGCGCTATCAGTCATGGGTAAAATACTCCTTATTTTCCACTTCCTCCATCACTAAAAAAGGTACTAACATTTCCATATTTTCCAGTTCCTCCGTCAGTGAATAGCCAAGTAAATTTGCCATGTTTCCTCAAATGAATGTGTTATGCTTTCTAATTCAAAGTTCATGATCAATGGTGTTTTCGATCTTTGCTTTGAAGTACAGTAATAATCAATTCAATAATGTTACAGCTGATCAGGTCCAGGCCACGCTTTTCAGAAGGAATGACTCTATAATAAAGTTTCAATTTCATTAAGTAATGCATTTTACTTTTGCTACAGAACCATCGTGTTGAGTTATATGGGTCGACCACCTTACTCAGGACCAGGTCCCTCTATCAGGTTACACAGAGGCAGAGACACATGTACACGAAAATACAACAGTAAGAAGAAGACACACGAAGTTTTACGTGGAAAACTTCCTTGCTCACTGGAAGTAAAAAACCACGACCTACCTCGTAGGATTTCTCAAACTCCACTACTAGATCTGAGCAACAAAAGTTACAAAACCTAGTACACAACTAAGAGGTTAACCTCCTAACCTCCCACTTGTAATACCTCTATTACAAGACTTCAATATTCTCTACTTCAGCTAAAACTCAACTGAAATACAAGGCTAACTCTAGCCAAAATGTCTACTAGCTCTAGCAGACCAGAACGAGAAAAACAACTCATGAAAAACAAGAAAATAAAACTTGTACGAAATACAAGGTTTCTGTTTTGCAGTGCACTTCTTCTCCTTCAATGGCAGCCTCAAAACTTGAGTTATTTTTCTTTGATTCTTGCTGTGAAACAAGGAAACAATGGCTGCCTTTTGAGAGAAGAATAAGCTTATTTTTTAGATCAATTTTTCTGAATGATTTCTCTTGATGGAAAGAGTTGTTGGGTTCTATCCTTTATATCTTTTCAGCTTCCTTTCATCCACATGGGTAGAAGGAGAGTGTATTGATGATACCCACTAGCCACATGGATAAAAGGAGAGAGTAGTAATGATACCCACTAGAAAGCTCTCTTTTTGGTCAAGCACATGTGACCAACTTGGCCTAGGTGCTGCTATGATTCCATGCTGCTCTGTTGCACACTATTGTCTTCACCAACTGACAGCCAAAAAGCAAACTTTCCAACTGTAAAGTCTTTTCCCTTCCAGCTCAAAATTGAGTCACACCAGCACAAGGGATCAGGTCCCTGTATGAGGTTGACAGCATCAAAACCAGTAATCTAACAATTTCCCCCTTTTTGATGATGACAACCTTGACAACCTTCTTTGCACATTTTATCTAACACACTTCACAGTCTTCCCCCTGTCAGCATAATTCCCCACGTCTTAGTATCCGCGTCTTCCCCCTTTGGCATCATAAAAAAGAAGAGAACAGTAAACCAAGACAAGAATGCATAGATGAGTTAACTCATGGCCACTGGGGCAACACTGACACTAATGGAAATAAGAAAGGCAGAAAAACAAATAGACAATAAGAACAATGCAACAGCCAACCCCTGCAATCAGAAAAGTATTACATTATCACTTAGCATAACAAGAGAATCATACAAGAACTGTCCATAATCGTGGGAAAGAGAGTAAAGCAGGAAGGAGATAAGAGAGCAGGAAAATCATTTAGAGTCGGGTAGTCTGGGTAAGAGGGCTGAGAGGCGATCATTGAAGGTTTCATGGGTAAGCAATTTCTTAGTCAAGTCCTTGACCTCAACCTTCAGGGCTTCATTTTCTGCTTTGAGAGGATCACTGACAGTAAGCAGTTTTTGGTTTAAATCTTTAACCTCAGCCTTTAAAGCTTCATTCTCTTCCTTGAGGGAGGAGATGGTGCCAGGGTCCTCTACTGGGTGCGCCTTCAGACAAACTATTTCAGCCTCATTGGACTTCTCTTGCGAGGCAATCAAGTCCTCTTCTCTGCCCTTGGTAGAAGTACTTTATTTACAAACTCAAACAGCAGTTAATACACACCCTTCATTTGTTTCTTGAGAACTCTCTCCCCTGTGACTCTGTCAAGCTTGGCAATCATGGAAATAAAACGCCTTTGCGCACATTCTCCATCGACAGACCTGATCCCTCTATTAGGAACCTTAAGGATGGAACTTAGAACCTGCTCATTTATCATGAAGGTGACTCCACTCACCTTACTGTAGATCTTGGTACCATTATCAGCAAATTCCAGCTCATGATAAAATTTCCTGACCTCATTCTCATGTAAAACAGGAACTGGAGGAACAAATAAGTGTCGCCAACTTTGGTAATTGACCATTTCCACCAGCTCAGCCATGCCTTCCATGTCACAAATTTCAGGATCAAATACCCTGCCCCGTAACACCTTTTGGTTCTGCAAGATAAGCTGCCTGGCTTCCTTGGACAGCTCAGTAGACTCATTGGTCCTATATCTGGAAGAAATCTGGTGAGTAAGAGATGGAGGAATAGGAAGTTTGAAGAGGTTATTTGCAGAGAGCAGTTTAAAGAGATGAGAGGAAAGATGGAAGGTGGAAAGGGTTTTAAGAGGGGTTATGACACGTCTAATCAGAGAGACTTTTGAACTGGATGTAGATACAACACTTACTTTATGACCGGATACCGGAAGAAACAAGCGGTAAGGGCAGTTCTTACAATATTCTCAAGTTATGTTTATAAGTGACAAAGTAATACTGACCTGATAGGACCTGGTCCCCTTATGAGGTTGAACAGGCAGTCCAAAGTCCCTGACTTGTCTAAGTCCAGCCTTCCTTACATCCACCATGCGTGTATACCTAGGGAGGTATAGAACTGAGTTAGACGCATCCACAGCAAACTAGCAAGGATACCTGCATTCAGATCATAGCCAAAAACGAGAGTCAACACTTAGATAGAGAAGAGGGAGAATTTAATTCATTTTGATTAAGCCCAGCCTTAATCTGTTTTTATCAAACTGGTCCCTATTCAAGGCTTTGGTAAAGATATCTGCAATCTGATCTTCTGTCCTGCAAAATTCCACACGAATATTTCCCTTCTCAACATGGTCTCTAAGAAAATGATGTCTGATGTCAATATGCTTAGTCCGCTTGTGTTGTACTGGATTCTTAGCCATATTCAGAGCACTGGTGTTGTCACACATCAAAGGGACACACTCGGTCAGGACTCCAAAGTCTTCCAGTTGCTGCTTAATCCACAGTAATTGAGCACAACATGAAGCAGCAGCCACATATTCTGCTTCAGCTGTTGAGAGTGCCACTGAATTTTGTTTTCTTGATCCCCAAGAGACCAGTGAAGAACCCAGAAAATGAGCCATGCCTGAGGTACTTTTCCTATCAACCAGGTACCCAGCATAGTCAGCATCAGAATAGCCAATAAGTTCAAAGGAACCTCCAAATGGATAGAAAAGGACTAAATCAGAGGTCCCCTTAAGATATCTGAGAATTCTCTTAGCAGCCTTCAGATGAGATTCCTTAGGACAAGCTTGGAATCGAGCACACATACCCACACTAAACACAATATCTGGCCTGCTGGCTGTTAAGTAAAGCAGGGAGCCAATAATGCCTCTGTACATAGTTTCATTTACTGGAGGACCGGGTTCATCATTATCCAGTTTTGAAGCAGTCCCAATGGGAGTGTCAATTGGTTTGGCACTTTCCATATGAAATTTTGTGAGCAGGTCCTTGATATACTTCTGCTGACTGATGGCTGTTCCAGCTTTGTCCTGCTTGACCTGTAACCCCAGAAAGAACATAAGTTCTCCCATCATACTCATCTCGAATTCACTTCCCATGAGCGTTGCAAAATCCTCGCAGAGTGAATCAAGAGTGGCTCCAAATATAATGTCATCAACATAGACTTGAACAATAAGCAGATTTCTTCCTCTTGTTTTGAGAAAAAGAGTGTTGTCAATTCTTCCTCTCTTAAAACCATTATCAAGAAGAAATTTTGATAGTCTTTCATACCAAGCCCTTGGAGCCTGTTTCAGTCCATACAGTGCCTTGTCCAGCTTGTATACATGATGAGGTCTATCAATATCCTCAAAACCAGGGGGTTGTTTCACATACACTTCTTCCTTCAAGTACCCATTTAGGAAGGCACTTTTGACGTCCATTTGAAACAATTTAAATTCCATGAAAGAGGCAAAGGCAATCAGCATGCGAATGGCTTCCATTCTGGCTACTGGAGCGAATGTTTCATCATAATCAATCCCTTCCTCCTGGTTGTACCCTTGAACAACCAGTCGAGCCTTGTTTTTGACGGTGACCCCTTGCTCATTTAGTTTGTTCCTGAAGACCCACCTGGTTCCTATAACAGTTCTATCAGATGGTTTTGGAACCAGGTGCCAGACTTTGCTTCTTTCAAATTGATGCAGCTCCTCCTGCATAGCATTCACCCATTCCACATCCTTCAGTGCCTCCTTGATGTTCTTGGGCTCAATCTGTGATATGAAGGCTGATGAGGCAAATGTGTTTCGAGTTTTGGATCGGGTCTGCATTCCTGAGTCCAATGGAGACATTAAGTTGTCAAGAGGATGAGAAGATTTGTGTTTCCAGTTAGATCCCTTTACAACAGATTCTCCAAAATTGGAACCAGTTCCAGCAGATTCTCCAGAATTGGAACCAGGTCCCTCTTCTGGGTTGCCTTCTGCATCATCTTCCTTCTCTGCCTCCTCTTCTCTGATGTGTTCTGTTGCTTCATCATGAGTGGTCTGATCTCCATTCTGCAGGGAGTTCTTTGTGATGTCAGGTTTTTCAGATGAATCATGATTGACATCATCTCTTTGGAACAGCCACAGTTCCTCAAATTCATCCGTACCCAGTGCTTCTGTGCTCTTCAGCTTCCCATTTTCATCAAATACGACATGGATGCTTTCTTCAACACACTGAGTCCGTTTATTATAGACTCGGTATGCTTTTCTATTTAATGAGTATCCTAGAAAAATTCCCTCATCACTTTTGGGATCAAATTTCCCTAGATGGTCCTTGCCGTTGTTTAGCACAAAACACTTGCATCCAAAGACTCTGAGGTAGTTCAGCATCGGCTTCCTTTTATTCAGCAGCTCATAGGGAGTTTTTCCAAGTAATGGCCGAATTAGACACCGATTGACCACATAGCAGGCCGTGTTGACAGCTTCTGCCCAGAATGACATTGCCACACCTCCATCTATGAGCAATGTTCTAGCAATATCTGCAAGAGTTCGATTCTTCCTTTCAACTACTCCATTCTGTTGTGGAGTCCTGGGAGCAGAAAAGTTGTGACTGATTCCTTTGGCAGCACAGAAAGCTTCAAATTTGGCATTTTCAAATTCAGTTCCATGATCGGACCTGATCCCTGCAATGTTGCAGTTCAGCTTTACCTGAATTTGGTTTGCAAATGACTCAAAGGTGGGGAATGTTTCATCTTTAGTGCGAAGAAACATCACCCAGGTATATCTTGAATAGTCATCAACAATTACAAGGATCAGCTTCTTTCCTCCACGACTTGCAACCTTTACAGGTCCACACAGATCCATGTGTAGTAGCTCCAGGGGTCTGGAGGTGCTCACTTCCTTTTTGTTCTTGAATGAAGACCTGGTGTGTTTCCCTTGAACACAAGCATCACAGATCTGACTCTGAGCAAATTTCACCTTTGGGAGTCCTCGAACCAGGTCCTTGGATACTAGCTTGTTGAGAAGAACAGAACTTACATGTCCCAACCTTCTGTGCCACAAGGTAGCTTCATCCTCCACCACGCTTAAGCAGTTAAGCCCATTTCTAGCAGCTGAATCAAGATCAGCAACATACATGCTCTTGCATCTGTTTGCGGTCAAAACAACTCTTCCTGATTGAAGATCTGTCACTGTACACTGGTCTGAAACGAATTTGACTTCATTTCCTTTGTCGCAGATTTGTGAGACACTCAGGAGGCTGTACTTCAGTCCATTTACATAGAAGACATTTTCTATGGCATGGGCAAGTGTCTTTCCAATCTTCCCAACACCAAGAATGTGTCCCTTTTTGCCATCCCCAAAAGATACTGAGCCTCCCTGATATGCCTTGAGTGAGAGAAAATTATCAACATTTCCAGTCATGTGCTTTGAGCAGCCGCTATCCATATACCATTTCCGACTGCTTTCTCTCACTCCTTCCTGCACATATAGATTATAGATTAGACTTGGGAACCCATTTCAGCTTGAGTTCCCAGTACCGAGACAGAGGATAAATCAATTTTCTTTTGGACCACTCAGGCAGCCAGATCTGAGACATTTTGGAACCAGATCCCCTTATGGTCCCTAATTCTCCTTTACTAATCACCGTCTTTCTTAAGGCTGCTTGCCTCGATACACAGTTAGACTTAAGGTGCCCATTCCTACCACAGTGTGTGCACAACAAATTATCAGGATTAGATCCATATTTACTGTGAGGATTATAAGGAGGACTACTTTTCTTATAACCTAACCCTTCACCGGAGTTAGATCTTTGTCCGGTTAATTTTTGTAAGATCTGTGAAGAAGCATTCCATTTAAGCGATCTCTCAAGCTCAGCATTCAGTTGGATCACATTTTTCTCAAGCTCAGTGTTTCTTTTCATTATTACAGTGAGCTCATCTTGTGACCTTTTCAGTTCAGCTTCGAATTCTTTTTGAGCATTTTTCATGTCATTAGTCCCTCCCTTTTTAATAAAGGCATTTTGCTCATTGACTAGCTCTTGACATTTCTCTTCTAGTTCTGCCAAACTTGAGATCAAGTTCACCTTTTCTAGCTCAAGTTTATCTATATATTGATTCAGACTTTCCTTTTCTTTGGTAAGATCATAAAAAGAGTCAATTAACACACAAGCTAGCGACCTCAATTCTTTCCCATTATAGTCTTTTAGATTCTTTTTAATGTCAAGGAAAGTTACCTCTTCATCTTCATCTCCATCCGAATTTGCCATGAAGGCAAACATTGAGTCAAAGGGTGAGTCATCATCCTCCACAGCCATCATAGAAGCATCTTTCACAGCATCCTCCTTATCAGATTCATCTGAGGAGTTCCCCCAAGCAGCTAGAGCTTGCTTGACTATATTGTCGGCTGCAGCTCTTCTTCTGAACTTGTCAGGGACTCGGTCCTTCTTCTGGGCCTTTTCGGCAGTGGTTCTCAGATACTCCTTGTAATCCATCTTATGCATCGGACAGTCCTTGATAAAGTGACCTGGTTTGCCGCATTTGTGACACAGATCATTGTAACCAGGTCCCTTGTTCGAGCTTGTCCTCCTAGGAAGGCTGCCACTTTGCCTAATCATTTTCTGAAACCTTCTTGTTAGGTAGGCCATATCTTCATCTTCTTCGCTGGAGCTTGCTTGAGCTCCTTTAAGAGCTAATCCTTTGTCCTTCTTCAGCTCACTCCTGCTCTGGTCCTGCTGCCTCTTGAGCTCATAGGTTTTTAAATTGCCTATGAGTTCATCCATCGTGAGGACTTCCAGATTTCTAGCTTCAGTGATCGCATCAACTTTACTCTCCCAAGACTTAGGGAGGACACTGAGTACCTTCCTGACCAGCCTGCTTGGCTTGATCACTTCTCCCAAACAATAGAGCTCGTTAGTGATGGACGTGAGTCTGGTATGCATCTCTTGAATAGATTCACCTTCCCTCATGGAGAACATTTCGTATTGAGTGGTAAGCATATCCACTTTGGACTGCTTGACCTGACTGGTCCCTTCATGAGCGGTTCTGAGACAGTCCCATATTTCCTTTGCAGTTTCACAAGCAGAGATTCGATTATATTCATCCGGACCAATACCGCAAACAAGAAGCTTCTTAGATTTGTAATTCTTTTCTATGAGTTTTCTGTCATGATCATCAAACTCCTTTCGGGTTTTGGGAATAGAGATGGTTGTCTCTCCTTCCTTTACGGTTTTCATTGGCACATAAGGTCCATCCAGTACCACATCCCACAGCTCACAATCTTCAGCCATGATGAAATCATGCATTCTTGTTTTCCACCATCCGTAATATTGGCCATTAAACCTGGGAGGTCTGGTAGTAGACTGTCCTTCTTCTAAATTTGGTGGTGCTGCCATATTTTACAGGAGTCTTTCTAGGTGTTAACCTTTTAGAAAGCACCTGCTCTGATACCAATTGTTGAGTTATATGGGTCGACCACCTTACTCAGGACCAGGTCCCTCTATCAGGTTACACAGAGGCAGAGACACATGTACACGAAAATACAACAGTAAGAAGAAGACACACGAAGTTTTACGTGGAAAACTTCCTTGCTCACTGGAAGTAAAAAACCACGACCTACCTCGTAGGATTTCTCAAACTCCACTACTAGATCTGAGCAACAAAAGTTACAAAACCTAGTACACAACTAAGAGGTTAACCTCCTAACCTCCCACTTGTAATACCTCTATTACAAGACTTCAATATTCTCTACTTCAGCTAAAACTCAACTGAAATACAAGGCTAACTCTAGCCAAAATGTCTACTAGCTCTAGCAGACCAGAACGAGAAAAACAACTCATGAAAAACAAGAAAATAAAACTTGTACGAAATACAAGGTTTCTGTTTTGCAGTGCACTTCTTCTCCTTCAATGGCAGCCTCAAAACTTGAGTTATTTTTCTTTGATTCTTGCTGTGAAACAAGGAAACAATGGCTGCCTTTTGAGAGAAGAATAAGCTTATTTTTTAGATCAATTTTTCTGAATGATTTCTCTTGATGGAAAGAGTTGTTGGGTTCTATCCTTTATATCTTTTCAGCTTCCTTTCATCCACATGGGTAGAAGGAGAGTGTATTGATGATACCCACTAGCCACATGGATAAAAGGAGAGAGTAGTAATGATACCCACTAGAAAGCTCTCTTTTTGGTCAAGCACATGTGACCAACTTGGCCTAGGTGCTGCTATGATTCCATGCTGCTCTGTTGCACACTATTGTCTTCACCAACTGACAGCCAAAAAGCAAACTTTCCAACTGTAAAGTCTTTTCCCTTCCAGCTCAAAATTGAGTCACACCAGCACAAGGGATCAGGTCCCTGTATGAGGTTGACAGCATCAAAACCAGTAATCTAACACATCGTAATTCACAAGGATTTTCTAAATACAACTTGAAAGTTACTTGTACTGGTATTGAATTATAGTTCTTTTATGGAAATTAGTTCTCACTACCATATGGGAAAGAACTGTCATATAGTTACTTGTACTGGTACTATAGTTAATTAATAAAGTTAGTAAATGAATTTCCTTGTAACTTGCTGGGAGGCCGATCATATTTTAGCAAGAGACTCACTTTCCTTTCTCTTCCCTTTCTTGTCCGGCACATTCTCTAGATAAAATAACTGTAATACTTCTGCGAGAACCAGATTAACCTAGAGGAAAATAAACAAATTTAACCTGATTGGATTTAAATAACCTAGACCTTACAAGTCGATATCCTTATATTACATAGATACCACCCGAAGAAAAAATTTGTCCTTAAAACTTATTCAGTCACCGCGCCCCACATGCATGCTTTCTTCCAAGTCTAGTGAACACACCACTGCTAGTATTAGTAAAAAGGAGTGAAAAAAAACTTAACTGGAATATTGGTTAGTGTATATGGGCTGAACACACGTGTGATTCTCTCTCCACTGCTAGTATTAGTAGAAATGAGAGCATTAGTATATCCATGCGGCGAGGACAGCATCCATCTCCAAATCGCTGGACAAAATAAGGAAAATTCACCATGAGAACAATGGTTTACGCCCTCGACTTATGCAAAATAATTAAGTCCAAGTTCCTGGATACTACCATCCCTTCTTTCAGTAGAACTTCTATCTCTTGGAATCTCAGCAGGAGTTGAATTATGAATTCCATTGAAGGTTGAGTTGTAGGCGTTGGATCTTGATCTCTCCATCTGAGGTGCAACGACAAATGATAAGTTGTTTGATAGAATGAATGGTTGAGATTTTGGAAACCTCTTAACTAGTAAAATAATTTAAAATTTTCCTTTGAACAGAATTGCGAAACTCTTTTCTTGGGACAAAAAAATATACCATGACATACAACATATATGTCAACAATGTAAACATTTAGATACAACTTTGCAAATGAAATCTGCTACCTCTATTCTAATATAAAAAAGCTACAGTGTACTGAAAACACAGGTATGTAAACTAAAAGAGAAAAGCGAAAAACAATCATAAACACAAACCGGAAAGTGTTATACCAACCTAAGCCTAAGTAAAAACACCTAGAGGTGAGCATTAATTAATAGAGTTAGTTAATGAATTTCCTTGTAACTTGCTGGGAGGTCAACCATATTTTAGCAAGGAACTCACTTTCCTTTCTCTTCACTTTCTTGTCCGGCACATTCTCTGTATAATATAATTGTAGTACTTCTCCGAGAACACCTAGACCTTACTAGTAGATATCCTCATATTAGACAGATACCACTGGAAGAGAAAATTTATCCTTAAAACTTATTCAGTCTGCCAAGTCTAGTGAACATCCACAACCCCCCCCCCCACCCCCACCCCCCAAAAAAACAAAACAAAACAAAACAAAACAAAACAAAACATCAAGCCAAAAATTCCATTAAAATATTGGGATGAAAACACAATTGTGGAGAACAGGCTAATCAATATTTACCTCAAGTGTTGCAAATGTTTCCTTAAAATAGACACGATACAGCAAATCTTCGGTCGTCCGCAAAGCTAAAAAATTGTAATTCAGACATAGTAAAGAGTACAGAAAATTGTGATATGCTAATACGCAATTACATACATAAATCTTAAGGGGAGCAGAAATAAGTGTGGACTCCACATTCTCACATATCAAAATCTACAGAGTGAACAAAGTTCAAACATACAAAATCATAAAAGCATTAATACACAGAGAAGCATGCATGTGCAAAAATATGACTTTTCTCTTCTATTTTTTTGTATTTCCTCCCTTTCCTTTTCTATTTGTATTTATTTATCATTGCTTCCATTGAATTCCGTGTTCTATAACGACAAAACCTCTGATTCTATTGATCTTCTATATATAAAATTCGGACATTTCCTTCAATTGGGTGGTTTTCCGTTTTTCATTGGAACTCTAATAAACCTAAACAAGAAATCAAGTTTGCTTATCTCACTTAACTTGATTGAATCCATTATGAATTTAATAAATCTAATTAAATTGTAGTTTTGTAAATTGAATCCGATAAAGCCCTAGAAAATCCCCAAGTTCACCAGAAGAAAATTTCTTAGGTATAGATTATAAAATACTTAAAACAAAACAAGGAAACATCTATTGAATAGTATTCTAAAGAAATTTTGCTCATGGATAGGAATCCAATACAATGAAATGAAACTTTTAGACACCTTTAATTAGAGTCCGATAAGTAAACCTAGTCTATACCTCTTCACTTCACATTAAAATTTATATAGTCAGAATCAGAGAGATCTAACAGTATAGAATGGCATCAACTTAACATGAAGGCATAATCTATGACAGATTGTGGTCAAGATCTCATTGAAATCAAAATCTGATTCCAAAAGACATAACACAGGAAGGAAATATATGATTTATCAAAAAAGAAGAACAGAAAAAACATATATGACGCAGAGAGATTTACACCAAGAAAGACTTCTTTCGTAAAAGCTCCCTAAAAGCAGAAACACTAACCACTGGTGTGAATCAAGTGAAATGCTTTTAGCTGCAACGGAAGTAAAAACTGAAAAGGGGGGAAAGGGTAGGGACTATTTATTAAAATATTGAGATTACAGTAATCTGAGTTTCATGATGTAAGGATAAGAACGACTTTAAAACAACAAATTACAGCAATTCCTTTTCTTTTCTTTTTTTCGAAGAGGAAAACGTAAATAATGTATCTTGAAGATATCACCAACTAGATAGTAAATGTGCAATTACAGTATTTTCCCATTCCAATTGTATACTAGAAAACAAAGGATAAACTACAGAACAACAGAAAAAAAAGTACAACAAATCAATTCATTATCCCCAGAGAATGAATCAACCTGGTCTCCTTGACATTTGCTTCGCCTTTGAGTCGAAATAGTGAGCTCTAAGCTTTTTCTTTCGCATAACAGTTGAGTCCAACAGAACCTTCTCTAAATGGCATGCCGATGAGGGCCAACAATTTGTGTGCCTCTTTATCTTGAAAGTAGCAATTGCATTCTTAGCCCTAAATCACTCATTGCTGCATCCAAGTCCTTGGAATTTTGTGCCACATATCCGATATCAAAATCAGTCCAGATGTTCGCAAACTATAGAAACAATATTTTAAGTGCAATCCTTCTCATATTAATATGTGAAAAATAACATCTTAAAATGTTGGTCAAAATCCATATAATTTGATTCTCGATACAAGTAAAGTGAATGGAGGGAATATCTTATATGGAAAATAAAGTTCAAAATGATGATTTAAATATATTCTTGAACAATTTTCATTCTTTAGATTTGCTATTTCAGATATTTAACAAATTCTTGTTTTTTTAAAGGGAATATGCCATTAGGCAATGTGCCTAGCAGCTATTTTTATTAATAATAAAAATAAATAAAATACTCACCAGGGAGAAGTAGAGATAAGGGTTACCTTACTAATCCTAATGAGGTAATTATCCTCCACTAATTAACAAGTGTGTAAAAAATAAGAACAATCCTCCACTAATTAACAAGTGTGTAAAAAATAAGAACATGAAAGAACGAGATACCCTATGATCATTACAAAGTTTATGACATATTGTGTGTTGATATAAAATATGATACTAGTTATGTGATGAAAAAAATATAAAAATCAAGCAGAAAGTTGAGTCATTATCCTCAAACTTCCTTTTATGAATGAAAGAATTAACAAAGAAGAGTGGCCAAGTCGAGTAATTTGCCGAAGTTGAGACTTGTCTTCCTCTTCAAATCTGTCCAAAATCATTTGATAGTTCATCACTTCTTCTTGGATTTATTGGATCTTGTTGAAGTTATTGACGTTGTCTTATGATTTTGCTTTTGCCAGTCGCATCGGTAGGTATCTTGGAACAAACTCCTCAGTCACCTTACCATCCCAACTATTTTTTCTTCCCTGCTTCTTTTTGTTATTGCATTGTTGCCTAGGAGAAATATCGGCATCCCTAGCTGCATTTGTAAAACATTGATCCAATATAGCCTCTTCCTCTCCTTCCTTAAAGACGTCCTTACCTTGTAGGTTAGAAAATCTATTTTTAGAGCAAGTACTACTTCCACCAACTTGTAATTGCTTGTTAGTGTTAATAAGAGTAAGAGAAGTCGAATTTTCAACATTAGAACTTACTAATACATCAAGAAGCTCCTTGTCACGAACAGAAAAGTTCTCAACTTGCTGCCCATTAAGTGACAGAGATGAAGCACTGACAATTCCACTGACCTTAGGCATAAAGGTTGGTGCATTACGTTGGGGCTCAATTTACTACGTGTAGGAGGAGATATAAGCTGCTCACCTTCTTGCATGTAGGGGGGTTGAAGAACCATGGCTAGTGAATTTGTATTACTTCTCGAATGTTTGTAAGAAAATAACTTATGTCACTCATATTTCCTAGGATTGACAAATTAAAACACTTGGATTGGAGATTCTTGTAAACATTCAAGTTGACAATTGAGTTTCTTGTAAAAATTCAAGTTGACAATCGGGTTTCTCGACAGCCAGTAGACTCTAAAATGTTCAATTTGGTCCTTAATGTATGGGGGTCGGACTATTTTAGTCCTTCATATATATCACGTAATCGAAATAGTCCTTAATGTACAGAAAAAGTGAGTCATTCATATGTACCACGTATCAAAATAGTCTTTAATATGTGGAGAAAAAGATGGGAGTGAAACCTTTCGACCTTAACCAAATCTTATATCATAAGAAAAAAGGCCAACGTTTGCCACCTTTAATGAAAACTCTTGTACCAATAATCAGTGTATCTTTTGCTGCAAGAACGAAACTATGTTATAAGAAAGAAATAAAAATGTATACTCCATTGTTAGATTTGTTTTATGATCAGATAGCCATGAAAATACAGAAATAAAAAATTGCTAACTCAGTTTTTTTGAAAAATTTCAACCGAAAGCCACCTTAGTCCATGAAAAGAGTTTGAAGATGAACAGAGTCCTGCTCCCTAAAGAAGACAATGAAAAGTAATACTGTCTAGCATAAAACAAGTCTTCAAAAAACCAAATGCAGTATCAATATTAACGGACTATCTGGTTGTGACCAACCAATATCAACATTAACAGCCTCTTCTGACTCAGAACATCTGATCTGTGAACAGGTCATGCAGATCAAATACGCTTTCATTGTCATTGGGAGTGTTTAAACTGGGCAATACTCCAACACCAATGTTAGATGAGGGGGCAAAAGGTGGTAATTGAGAAGGAACAGGAGCAGCAGCCACCATGTTCTGAGGTGCATTCTGAGCACCGATGCTGTCAACTGCAAAACTAGACATTCCGCTACGAGCATCCATCATGCTCTCAGGTGCAGCGAATCTTGCAGCTGTATAACTAGGCATTCCTCTATAAGCAGCCACCGTGTTCTCAGGTGCATTCACAGCATCGAAGCTAGCAACAGCAAAACTGCTCATTCTGCCATGAGCAGCCACCATGTTCTCAGGTGCACCTAAACTAGCAGCTGTATAACTGCGCAGTCCGCCATAAGCAGCCACTGTGTTCCCAGGTGCATTCACAGCATCAAAGCTAGCAGCTGCAAAATTGGTCATTCTGCCATGAGCAGCCGCCGTGTTCTCAATTGCACCGAAGCTAGCAGCTATAAAACTGCGCATTCCGCTATGAGCAGCCACTGTGTTCTCAGGTGCATTCACAGCACCGATGCTAGCAACTGCGTAACCTGAAATTCCGCTATGAGCAGCATGAGACGGCATTGCATGAGAAGTTGGTGCTTTCCCAACATCAAAAATGGAACTGATATCATTGTCTTCAGCCGCATGCTCAGTGATTAATGCTTCAAGTTCACTCCCTATTCTAGATATAGGACGACTGTCTGTTCCACTGCTAGCAGCAGTACATGGTTGTTTGCTGGGTAATAGGGATCTTCCTGCATCAACAAGAAGCCCAGCTTCATTAGCGTCCTCCTGCCCCATGATTAGGTCATCAATGCCTAATATGAACTCATCATTGACATCAGGATTATGGCCATCGACAAATGCAACATTATGGCCAGAGGACTCTCCTCCAGCAACTGCAATCATCTGCTCAGCATTGGTGCTTTCATTGTTAGTGCTTGGCACTGCTTGTGATCCTCCAATTATGTCCACGGTATTTGGTACTTGGGAAGTTCCAACAGCCGCACTAGTTATATCAAGAATGCTCGTTCTTCTTCTACGCTTTTTGTCGACGGCATTTTGGCGCTTGAAATACTTCTGAGCATGGCTAGCCACCTGCGATGCTGTTCTTGTTAATACACAGTGCCTAGATATACTTCTCCAGTCACCTTGTCCAAATTTCTCCAAGCCCTGGAGAAATAACCTATAGCAGGAAAGAGAGAAATATCAAGAAAACAAGAAGAATGATAACAAGACTTTAAACCAAATACATCTAGACATATGGAGACCAAATACATGTAGACATATGGAGCTGTACTCTGCTCTACAAAGAAAAACACTAAACAAGAAAATTTTTTTGGAATTAAAAAATGTTTTTCCCTAAGTAATTTCTTAGGGAAAACATTAAAACATAAAAATGAACAGATTCCAAAAAAGACAAGCAAATAAACCCTTTCCTTTCATTGCATTATCTTTTCAGATGAAATATTATTTTACTATTTTTTTCACTAAGGTTACAGAATAGCGCATTGTTCTAACTAATGATAGAAATATAATAATATCAATTTAGATGATTAGAAGCACACTAACGTGGTCACTGAGAAATAGGAAATTTTGAAATTTCGTTCTAGTAAAAAGTGAAAGTCATGCACAATCAATTACAAGACATGATTATAAACATCAATTCAGATGATTAACATCGTCCTCAAGAACTGTACAGGAAACCTACCTGTGTTCCTCTTCTGTCCAAGGAGTCCCTCTTCGCCATTCTACATCTTCTTTTGAAATTCTACTTTGCATTTCCGGATAATTAGGTAATGGAACATGTCCACAGTCTATGGCGTTTAGATCTTCAAGTAATATATCATAGTGATATTTGATATCATCATCCGATTTCCCAGGAAGTGCTTCTGCCATCTTCTTGAATAGATTATCATCGTTAAAGTAGATCGCTAGGGTATTCTCAAAGATTTTATCCTCCTCCTTAGTCCAGAAGGATCTATTGCATGTACGATGGGTGCTCATTTTCTTCTAGATCTACAAGGAAAGGCTCAATCATGAAAAGATCACATATGCAGAATAAGAATTCAGAATCTTCATATTACTCAAGTAATAAGGTTTCTAATCATCAAGTAAAGTATATGTTTCAAGTTGTTCCTGCTATCATTATTAAGGAGATAGCGTAATGACATTTAACAAGACAACTTCACCAGTAACATATATGGGAAAAACATGAAGATACTTGTGGTATACCACATAAAGGGAAAGAAATCCTGACAATCCAACATATGTTATCAAAAGAAATCGATCCTCATATGTTTTTAGGTTTACATCCACACTAAATATAGCTTAACATAACACTGCTCAGTAGAATCTTACCATTACCATTACAACCAAAGTCCGGCTTCCAGTGCCAAAATGCAAACAAGTTAGATATCTAGGCCCGTTGTTTCAAGAGAATGGAATGGTAGATGAAAATGTTACTCATAGGATTAAAACTGGAAGAAAGATGATTTTTCAAGTCTATACAAAATATGTTGCCAAAAAGACTTGACAATACAAAAAATTAGGGGGACACAAGGTGGAGAGACTTTTTGGGACTTGAGATTTAGGAGAGACTTCTACAAATGGGAGGTGACTGAGTTTCAAAGATTGTTGACTCTAATCCATAAGCAAGTTACAAGGTAGATAATCCTTATGCTTTGTGGCGGGGTTTGGGGAAGAATGACATGTTCTCCGTCAAGTCATTTTATGAGAAACTTTTGGTTAGGGGTAGTGCAGTATGGAAACCAAAGGTGCCGAGGAGGTATGCTCTTTCACTTGAATAGCTAATAGAGGAGTGCTCTTGACAGGGAAAAATCTTAGAAAGCGGAAAGTTACCTGCTCGCAGGTTTTATATGTGCAAGGATGTGGATCATCATCTTCTTCTTCATGGTGGGATATGTTTAAATGGTGAAAGAATCGACGCTCAATTGGAACTACGGGAGAAGAAGGAGAAGACGCAAGGCTTGGTACGTAGAGTTCCCAATTGTATAGAAGATTGGGAGGAGTTTGTAGAGAATCATTTCTTTTTGTAGATTCCTTACCTTTTGGTATACCCCTGTATACGACTAGATTCTTGTTACTTTTATACAACTTGAAATAGCAAATGATTTCCCATTTAAATGACAATTTTTACATAAATAGAAAAAAAAATACCCAGATTCCCTTGTCACACAATCTAACCACTTAATACTAGGGAGCGTGCAATGAAAAATTATATTCATGAGAAGAAATCAAAAGGAAAGCTATAGAAAATCTTATTTTTCCTTTTTGAGAAACTCTCATAACTCTAGACATTAACTTTCAACAGCAGAAAGCATGTTAAAGAAGAGTCCCCATAAAATGTTGACACAATTTTTCTCTCCTGAGAAAGTAGAAACAAGATGAATCTCATGATATTCAAGTAGGTGAGTATCACTTTGTATCTCTTCATAATCTATCCTGAAACCAACATCTAAATCAATCATTCTATGATTTTCTGCAAATTCTCTTGTGCCTTTATTACCTTTATACATCATGAAATAGCAAATCATTGTTCATTTGAATGGAAGATTTACAGAACCACGACAACAAATCAAAAAAATAAAAAGCCCTAAAAGATCTTACTTTTTCCTTTCAAAGAACTAGTCATATCTCTATAAATAACTTTCATAAACACAAAACATGTCAAAGTAGAGTACCAAAAATGTTGGGCACAACTGGAAGAAACTGATGATCTCAAAGCAAAGCCAAGAAAGCCTATGAGTCAATCAACTACAGTGATAAGCTGTATCACCAATGTATACAAGTATTCAACCAAAAGGGAGACACACACACACACATAAAATCAAATAGATTTTCATAAATTAAATAGTCGAGGTAATAGAAAAATAGATTTTCATAGATTTTCACAACCAAAAGGGAGACACACACACACAGAGATATATAATCAAGCAAAATTCAGAAGAAAGCCTATAGATTTTTGGGGAAAGAGATGAATTTCACACCTGGGATTTGACGTTACAACAATTCTCTGAAGTTGCTTGATAATTGTTACTTCACCAAAATTTCTCTTTTTCATCAAGTATTTAAGAGATAAAAGATAGCTTGCTAGATTACTGCAATCTGAAAACATTTAATAGTTAGTGTAATAGAAAGAAAAATCTTAAATGGTGCTGAGTTGTATTACCTAATCTGCAAAAACTCAGCAAATTAAATCCTTCCGCTGATTCACATTGAAATGAATTGTGAAAAAACCAACAAATTTGGAAATCCAGGACACTTTCACTTTCCATTTTTGGAAACTCCAGAGATGTGCAATTCAAAATCATCCTCTGTGTGTGGGTGTCAAGCGGAGTGAAGAGGAAGTTGATGAAAAGGAAGAGCTTTTGAAGCTTCCATTCTTTAGAAAAAACCAATTTAACTTTGAAACAATAGCTTCCGTTTTTATCTTTTTCCTTATTTCATTTTGGAACCCGGGGGTACGCATCGGATAAATCCGCTTACATACTAGTAATAACTCACAAACTAGAGATGTAAATCGAATTAAGTATAGAAATGTAAACGGTTCTAGGTGAGTTTGATGCTATGAGCTCGATTGAGAAGGTAGGGGTGTACAAAGCAAACAGACAAACCGTACCAACTCGATAATTCGAGTCAAACTGAGAAAAAAACTCACTAGTAGATTGGTTCGATTTGGTTTGATATTGGGGAAAAAAACCAACCATAATTGGTTTGATTTGATTTTAACTTAAAAAGTTCAAACCAAACAAACCCGATATTATATGTATATAATTTTTATAAATATTTTATCTAATTTATAAATACTTCTTAAACTTTTTCATAGTTTATCTTTTAAATACAATTTCGAATGATCCAGTAAGTTTTATAGCTCATAGATGCATGTTATTAACTCAAATAAATTTCAAACCAAAACTAAATCAATATTAATGCTAACAAAAGAAATGATTTCAACACTAGAAATGACAATAATATTAGATATCTATTATATAATTTGGCATTGGTTAATTTACACCGTGAAAATACATAATTTAACTTTTTAAAGAATATTTAGTTATATAATTAATATTTATTAGCCGTACTTAGTTTGACATGACTTAGTACTTTTAGAATATAATTATATGACTTATTAATTAACAATATTTGTTTTATGTGATTTTATTATCTTTTTTGATTGAATATTAGTATAATTAATGTCAACGCTCGTCTCATATTTTATGTTATTTTCTCAATTAAGAAACACCTTAGATAGTTGCACGTTACTAGAATTAAAGAAATATTTCATAAGTTATATATTTTGTATGAAGACTTTATCGAAAAAAAAAATCAAAAAACCTGAGAAAATCGAAAAATCCAAAAAAAAAAAAAAAACAGCGGTTGAAAAACTATACTTTTATTGATTTGGTTTATAGATTTAAAAATCCGATACAATTGATTTGGTTTGATAATTAAAAAATTCGAACCAACCCGGACTGTTTGGGGAAATTCAATATGTTATATGTGGCCTCCCTTATGGGATACTACCTGTTGCAGTACCAACTCAGCCTTACGGTTTTTTTTTCCTTATTTCTAGTACATATGGAGGAGAGTTGTTTCCTATTTGATTCGCGGTATTTGCATTGCAATATTCTACATTGAGGCCAAAATGCTCCCTAGTAAAGACAATTTATATCCATCGAGACATGAGTTTGTTCTATGTTTTTAGGGTCGGAAAACTAAACCAACACAAGTAAAGTAGCTATGTCTCTCCTTAATCTTCATATGAAAGCAAGACTCATTGTTAGAGATGAAGGAGTATTTACCACTCCATGACAATCTTTGTTGGCCATATGAAGGCGAGTCAATTGATTTTATAATACTTTGTAAATTTATTTTTATATTTTATATATTTTTTAAAAGAAAATTTTTAAAAATTTAATACGTAAGATATATTTTTAGTATTATGTTCATTCATTTTCTTCGTGGAGACGGGATGGGGAATGATCTCAAGCCTATTGGGCATTACCATTGTAAGACTTTGAAATCGTAAATTTGTAATTGAAAACCTTATAAAACATGCCCATAAATCTTCAAAAAGATATTAGGAACATGAAGAGAATTTACTTATGATAGATACTTAGAGATTTCACAATTTGGATTAAGACCCCATAGATTCATCAACTTAGAATTTCATGAATTAGAAGATAATTTGGGCATGGGAGTGAAGGAATACTCCTATTCATAACCCTACATACCTGGGTACTTCTGATTTCATAACCTTCTTGAATGCCCAAAGAAATTTGAAAGAGAATTGATGAATCCTAGACTTGATCACCTTTAAAAACCTTCTAGTCTTGCATGCATGGAGAGGGATTGGTTTAGAATGAGTTAAACCCTCATAAAGTAATTCTAACTGAGCTTAAAACAATGTAGTTTAGGTCTTAGAAAGTTAGGAATTATTGAAAATTTCTTAATAAATTCGCAGGAAAAATCATACTGCTAGTCCCAACGAGGGACTGAACGAGTCATTACCACTGACCACGACCTGTTGCCCGCTCCCATTGTCAGCACTAGAAAACCTTGTTCTTCCAGTCACCACGATTGAAACCACGATTCGTGGTGACCCAGTCGTGAAGAACACTGCCCAAAATTTCAACATTCATACTGGCCTCGGACCACGACGAACTAACGACTCGTTGCCCTGACCATGAGTCGTTGCTCCTCTCGTGGTCACCCCTTGACCACAAATTCCTTCCTTTCTTCCCTTCACTTCACGAGTCACTTAGCAACTCGTGGGGTACATCACGGGTCACTGGACGACTCGTACTGGTGCAGAATTTCCTATTTTATCTGTTGAACCCTCAGGTCTGATCTTAGGGGCTTTCGGAGTATTACACCTCAGCTTTGTGATATAGAACCGATATACCCCTCATTAAAAAAGTGGTGCATATATACCCTTGTCGTCTAACAAATGATGCATATTTATCATTTTTGTTAACTGACCTATATTTATTGAATTGAAAAAATTCTAGACGTATTTTTTTAATTCCAAAAATGTCACGTGGCTTTAAAAAATTACCTCGCTTATTTTTTTTACCCTGCTAGACCTGATTCAAATGAATAAATGCCTCAATCCCTCTTCTATTCAGTCATAAAATGACTTTGGAACAGATCTGAATAAAAGAGAAATTGAATTGTTTTTAGTTGGGTCGGGTCTGAAGAGGTAAAAAAAAAATGGGTGAGGTAACTTTTTAAAGTCATGTGACATTTTTAAAATTAAAAAACTAATTTTAAATTCAGTACCCGTTAAGGAAAAATGGTAAATATGCATCATTTGTTACACAACAAGGTTATATATGCACCACTTGTCAAAACGGTGAGGGTATGTATGCATCACTTTTTTAACGAGGGATATATTCACTCTAAATTGCAAAGTTGAGGGGTATATTTGCCCCTTTACCCTAGTTTTTATCATAAATAAGTAAAAAAAGAACAGAAAATTTTGGATATAATAATTAAACTTACTAATATGCTAATTAATTTCAGCAGTCTTCCTGATATGCTATTTTGAAGTGTCAATCTAGTTTAGATAAATTTAACTTGATTCATTTTTCTAATATGTAGTTCTATTAATTTTGGGCATTCAAACCTTTAAAATTGTCGGTCACGACTAATAGCTTATTTGATCAAATTTTTGAAAGATTAAAAGTGCTTATTTTACTTATTTTTGAATCTTAATCATATATCATTAGATCTTTATCATTAAGTTTGTTTGTTCCTTTTATATTTCAATCACTTAATGAGTCTGAGTAGATCTGAATAATTAAGATCTGTAACAAAGTAATAATATCATTAAGATGTCTATTCAAAAAATTCTATAAAAATGGTAGTTCACCAATTTCATTCATTCACTGTTACCGCAATTGAGTCAAGGTTGTTATATCTGCAACTCCATTTTGGTCTAGTATGATAAGTTTGATGAAACAAATATTGAGGATCCAATCTATGATTTGATTTAGATCACAAGTTCTAAAAGTCGATCTTTTTTTCTTAAATTTTGCTGCAAGTCAAACATTGCCACATCAATTGAGACGGAGAGAGTACTTCCTCCATTTCATTTTGTGTGAACTTGTTTGACATTGAACACAAAAGTAAGAAAGAAGGGAAGAATTTCGATATACGTGATCTTAAATATATCACGATATTTGGGTAACTACAAATAATGTCAATAAAGGTAAATGAGAGAAGTTTAAAATTAAATTGTTTCCAACTATAAAAACGTATCATTCTTTTGAAACATAATAAAAAGAAAGTGGTTAAGTACTTAGTGTTATATATGCAGTTCGTGCAAGAAATTCATACAATATTATATCAGCAACATGAGGAAAAGAAAGTAAGAGAACAAAAGGAGAATATGAAATGTCAAAAATAATATTAATTACTAAGAAAAAAGAAATCAAAATAGTTTTGTCAATGTGCATAATTACTACGGCTATGTGCATTAGGAAGACTGCTGAAATCAATTAGTATGTTTGTAAGTTTAATTTTTATATCCAACAAAGATTGTCGCGGATTGGTAAGTACTGCTTCATCCTTAATTAGGAGTCTTGCTTTCATGTGAAGATGAAGGAGACATTGTTACCTCACTTGTCTTGTCTTGGTTTAGTCCTTAGACCCTAAAAACATAGAACAAACTCATCTCTCGGCGGATAGAAAGTCGTCTTTATTAGGGAGCACTTTAGCCTCAATATGAGACTTCCTCTTCCTCTCCGGAGTTGCCAAAAATGGAAAGTGAAAGTGTCGTGGATTTCCAAATTTGCCAGTTTTTTCACAATTCATTTCAAGGTGAACCGGGGAAAGGATTTAATTTACTGAGTTTTGACAGATAGGTAATACAACTCAGCACCACTTAGACTTTTTGTTTTATTAGGCTAACCATTAAAAGTTTTCAGATTACAGTAATCTTGACATCTTTTATCTTGTTAAATATTTGATGAAACGCTAAAGAAAAAATTGGGTGAAGTAACAATTACAAGGAACTCTAGAGAATTGCTGTAAGGTCAAATCCCAGGTGTGAAATTCATCTTTTTGCCCAAAAATCTATAGGCTTTCTTCTGATTGTTGCTTGATTTATCTATATGTGTGTGTATGTTTGTGTGTCTCCCTTTTGGTTGAATACTTCTTTGACATGTTTTGTGTTTATGAAAGTTAACTTATAGAGATATGACTAGTTTTTTGAAGGGAAAAAGTAAGATCTGTTATGGCTTTTGTTTTGTTTTTGTTGTCATGGTTCTGTATCTTATAGAGATATGACTTGTTCTGTGAAATTCATCTCTTTCCAGGAGTCGTGGTTCTGTAAATCTTCCATTCAAATGAACAATGATTTGTAATTTTTCATGATGTATAAATGTAATAAAGGCACAAGAGAATTTGTAGACAATCATAGAATGATCGATTGAGATGTTGGTTTCGGGGTAGATTCTGAAGAGATACAAAGTGATACTCACCTACTTGAATATCATGAGATTCATCTTGTTGCTACTTTCTCATGAGAGAAAAAATGTGTCAACATTTTATGGGGATTATTTTTTAACAATGGCGGTAACAAAGACTGAATGAAATTGGCGAACTACCATTTTTATAGAATTTTCTGAATAGACATGTTAATGATATTAAGACTTTGTTATAGATCTTAATTAAGCTACCGGCTTAATTACGGTTATCTGGAGATTGTCTTAAGGTTCCTTTAGTTTGAACAGTTGAGAATTATGAGCCTTGTCTTTGTACGTACCTCCCGCAAGTTGAAGTGGGGTTAGGTTTGAAGTTGATCTTTTAGTTCAGATTAATTATATACCAATGATGCTCCTTTTTTCCTCGAAGAACAATAGTTTAAAATGAAAAAAATAACTCATTGGCTACTGCTCTAGGGCAAGAGAGCTTTTGAATATCTTTGCAATTTATCAAACATTTCTTATTGCTTCCAGATACTACTAAACCTGTTGATCGGCAGCCTGAATTTCATTTTTTGGTTTTGTAGACGACTGAAGATTTTCTGTACTGTGTCTACTTAAGGAAACATTTGCAACACTTGAGGTAAATATTGCTTAGCCTATTCTGTGCAATTGTGTTTTCATGTCAACCTTCTAATGGAAAAATTTCCATGAATAGTTCAAAGTAAATAATGGAGGAACTGTATTAGTTCAAATGTGTTTTATTTGTGCAAACCACTGTCTGTTCGTGTCCCAATCATGTATTTAATGGATTTTCTTCCCTTTTCTCTTTTAGTTTACATACCTGTGCTTTTAATATACGCAAAGATGTCTTTGTACGCGTGTACGTTGACATATATGCTGTATGTCATGCATTAAAGATTTCTGCAGTTCCATTCTAAAGAAATTTTCAAGCTCTTCACAAAGCTACCTTTCTTCTATTCATGAAGAGGCTTTCAAAATCTCAACCAATTATTCTATCAAACAACTTATCATTTCCCTTTGTTCCTCAGATGGAGAGATCAAGATCCAATGCTGGCAACTCGACCTTCAACGGAACTGTTGATGCTGCTACTAGTTCAACTCCTGCTGATACGCCAAGAGAGAGAATGACAGATGTGGTCAACCCAGATACACAAACCATTACTCCAGTTAAGTTTCCTCACTTTTATAAGATTTCAGTTGTACTCCTCTTTTCTAATTTGGTTATCTATTCCTGAGAAAAATTGGGCTTATTGTGCATATTGATTTTTGGAAAGGATTTAGAGATAATAAAATATTTATCTCAAATATTTCCTTGCTACTCGCATACTACTAAGTAGTTTATATATTTGTTGCTAAGAAAAAATTGCTTCTTCACTGAATTTCTTTTGTTTTGTGCAATAATTTCTTGTTGAGTCGCGTTAAATACAAATATATTTATTACAATATTAGTTGATGATACTTAAAATTCGTGCTAACTTATGAGGTTTTTCTTTTTCCTTTTTGGATATTTAACACAATCAAGAGATTATTGCTCGTTAAAAAACAGGAAAAGAAAAAGAAAGAAAGAAAGCTTGTCATAGATTTTGTTCTCACTTTTGTATAACCCAAAGTTAATATATTTGTTCAATGAGTCTGCTCCTAATGAGTTCAACATTTCAGGAAAATGGAGGTGAATTGGGAGAAGTTGGAGTTGATGGGCAGGATCCTACTGCTGTAAATATGACTTTTCGTCAGGTAATGTTTCGGTGACAGATAAGTTAGAATTTGATATAGCTTACTCTTTTTTATTATTTGATACAACATACTTGGCTCTTCCATGAATGGATGATATCCACATAGTGTTTTATCTTTTAGGCCGCAATTGAACTCTGCGAGTATGTTCGTGCTGGATTTAGAGCAAGAGCTCCTTATTTAAACGTTAATCTGCATAAGTACCAGGAAGCCAATTCAACAAATCTTGAGAGCAAGGAGTGCTGCTCCATATGTTTGGTACGGGGCACCTTATTTCAGTATTATGCCCCTAGCTTACTTAAGTTTGATTATAACTTTTTTTTTTGGTTCGTGTGTCTTAGGATGAGTATTCGGAGGGTGAAGAAATTGCGAAAATTGATTGTGGCCATATATACCATGTTGATTGCATCAGAGAGTGGATCAACCGCAAGGACACTTGCCCCATTTGCAAGAGGAGAGTGTCGGTTCCTAGCGTTGCTAGCTTGAGAATCCGTTCATACCTTGTTCAGAGGGCTGCAACTAATCAGCGTAGTTTTGGCCCGGCGAACTGATTTTGGTGGCATCGTTTAGGCATCTGGTTGTTTGACAAGCTCAAGAGAGTTGAGCTTTACTGGTGCTGCTTCATTTAGGATGTGATATTGTTGCTGAATTATTATTTTAGTAGTTTATTTGGTCAAGTTTTTAGAATTTGCTTAATTTGATAAGTACTTTTTGTCATAAGTGCTTTTTGGAGAGTATCAATTTGTATTTGGTTACTTAAATTGGAAAACACTTTTGCCAATATTAGCACAACATTTTTACTTGGCCAAAGTTTCAAAAGCTTCAGGGGAGAAGCAACTTTTTCCGGCTTCTAAAAAACAGCTTTGGTTACTACTCAAAATCACTTATTTTTACCCGAAAAGTTTGAGCAAATACTTCAACTCCTCTAACATAAATACTTTTGACTTCTCGGAAGCTTGACTAAAGAGACAACTTGTTTCTCGAGTTACATGCACTGTGTGCTTCCTAAGTGTTCGCATAAATGTCTATGTTTCTAAATTGTTTGAAACAGTAGTTCGATGCAGATTATGTATCTATACATACATACATATGGGAATTAGCTGGCTGCTTGATTACTTTTTTCCTTTTTGTTTTTGCTTAACTCGGTGTTTAATACTTATTTTGGGGCTCGATTAACCCCGAGTTATTGTCGAAAAATATTACTTTGGAGATAAAACGCTCTCTATCAAAGAAAATTCATTTTCACAGCTTAAATTCAAGACCGCTGATTAATGATAGGATACATTTTTTTTAAATCTGTTTATTTGCAGATTACAATACTTTTTAATATAAAACTTGAAATAAGAGCTTATGCATGTGTTAACATTTATATGGAAGATGTAGAAGAAGCATATGTGATATGTGATTGGATATTTACCTGTTCTAGATACAACCACCAAAGTTTTTTTTTTTTTTCCCCTCTTTATTTTGTTCTGGTATAGTCTTAATATGCTTCCCGTAGTTACCATAAAAATGTTTCCCATAAACTACATTAATTAATCATTTCATATTACTTCATCCGTTTCAATATAAGTGCTATTTTTAGCTTAGACACACCATTTAAGAAAACTATTTATTTCTAGAAAGTAAAATGCACTTTTACCCACTTACCCTTAATAAATATCTCGAAAAAAAGTAACTCTTTAGTATTTTCTAGATTATGTAGAAAACTCTCCACTTAAATAAGGATAAAACTGAAAGAACATCATTAATATCTTTTTGATTAAGTAAAACACCACTTATTCCCTCCGTTCCATTTTAATTGCTAGGTATACTAAAAATAGTTGTTTAAAAATACTTGCTAGTTTCAAAATTCAAGAGATAACGGACCACGTCTTTCCAATTCTATGATCTTAGTCTAGGACATTGTCTTTTTCCTTTACATTTTGCATCCTTAATGTACGCCCGTTTGTGATTCGCTCCCTATTTTATTATTTTCAATAAATTGCATTGCGATCTCCTTATTTCCTCACCAAATAATGAAGTACTTTTTTTTCCTCAGATTATCCACAAGAGGAGGACAAGAAAAAGACACAAATAACAATTTTTAAGGTTAGTACTTGAAGAGAAATTCAATGCACAGAAAGTCTTGCCAGCACCTTAGGTGTTAACTATATTGGTATTTGTTTTTCGAACAGGATGCAAATAAAAGTTTCTGCAGTTAAATCCCTCCTGAAACTATTAGATTATTCCGATATACTAATATGCATTGCTTTTTCAACGCTAAACACAGTATCTCGCTACTTTACTAGCACACTTACTGGACCCCTGTGCCCCTGTCTAGTCTATTTTGAAAAAAAGAGATCATAAACTAGCGACAGTGCTTTGGTGGGAAAGATAATATCACTTGGCTCAAAACTTCCAGGGTTCTGAAAGCTGCAATAGAATTTCTATGGATTGGTGGACAGAAACTGGAGAATTCCTCTACTTTTTGCGCAGATTGCAATTATATCACATCCTAAATGAAGCAGCACGATATAAAGAGGTATTCAAATTTTGGTCAGTAATTATATCAAGAACTAAATGAAGAAGCACCAGCAAAGAGGTATTCAAAACCAGCAGTAAACATCCATTAACAACCAAATTTTTGTTCGATATCAGCCACTCAAACCAACATGAGTACTAAGTTATTCTTAGCTTCGAAGTCTGGCTAAATCTTATTACCATTGGAAAAGCAAGAAAACACATCAAACTTACTAATATAGCATAAAAACTAAAAGACCATTGTTTTTCTCAATCTAAGAATGTGTCACGACCCGAGCAAGGACCCTGGACTGAGACACGGGACCTAGAACTACGAATTGCTCCAAGCTAACCCATGACACTTACAAAGCATAAATAAGAGCATAGTTAAGTGGAATTAAAGCATGAACCTGATATAAGTGGAAGTCTACATTGCATATCAACATGAACGTAAACACGAGCCAACATCGCTGAACCATCTATACATAGCTGTCTGAAAAACCTCTAAACATCTGATAAGTTGATGGGACAATACCCTCAGCTAGCTCGCTAAGTCTAAAACTAAAAGACATACACAAAAGAGACGTAATCAAAACTGACGTCCTCGAATCATGAGGAGTCATCAAAACTGGGATAGAGCTGGACTGAGCGGGAGCGAGCTAACGACGAGACTGAGACAGATCAACCGAACCTATATCATGAGACGATATAGCATAGAGTATGCAGTTAGTACTTTGAATGTACTGAATATGTAGAGAAAGTAAAGCATGATAGTAAAATGATACTCTGAAAACATGAACATAAATCAAGATAGAACATGGAAGTAAGGACAACATGCTAAACATCATATTCTTGAAGTAATCATAATTGTGAGATATTTATCACAAGCTGAACATAATGACCCAAGGTTTAGAAATAGAAATCATGTTATGTGCCGTACTTGAAATCATAAGTGAAAACTCATAAATTGATCAACGGGTAAAATATGCTATAAAACATAATATCATAAGATATGAACATAAGTAACTGAAGACATGAGGAACAATGGGAGGCTTCATCATAATCGATCTCTCTCAAGTGCGTAGAGCCATCCTAATTCTTGCCAGGGCAAAGAACGATGGAGGTGTGATATCACTAGTGTGCCCTTGGGGGGGGGGGGGGGGAAGCACTCTCTTGAGAGGTCCCAAATAAGAATATATACCTACGGTGGCGAGTAGTTATGAGACCGGGGTCCTCGGAATCCCTAGCCTACTCGGTACTAGACACTGCTCCCAAAACGTGCATATAACTCATAATTGTATTCTCAAAACATAACTTGAATCATTTAGTTGGGAGTCTTGACTCCAAACATTTTCTTAAAACTGATCTTGTAAGCCTCGGCTAAAATCATGATAAAACATACTTGACTTTACATGGCATACCCAAATCATGAAATCATACATACTTAAAATAAACTTCATAATTTGAAATCACGGAATCATAAGTTTAAGAATTTATAAATATTCATACATACTTTAATAATTCATCATACTTGAAATCATGGGCTCATAAACTTGAAATTCATAAATCATGCATAATAGAGCATAATCTTCATAAACTTGAAATCATGAATTTGTAAGTAAATTGAGTGTCAGATCTTCCTTAATAGCCCTAAATCATCAATTGAAACATGAGAGAATTGAACCCATAGAGTATCATGGATAATTTCATGGAATTGGGTAAAACCCTTGAATTTTAACATAACATACTTGGAGACTTGAGAACATAGAACAGGGTTGAAATTGGGCATGAGGGTGGAATGATTCCCCCTATTCATAACCCTACATACCTGAATAATTGACTCTTAGACTTATCTTGAAAATCCAAGAAAGATTTGAAGAGATCTGATGAAGAACCCTATCCTTGATCTTGAGAGAGGATCTTCAATCTATTGTTGTTTTGAAAGAGTGAGGACTTAGGCTAGGTTAAACCCCTGAGTACACTCTTTAAGAAACCCCAAATGACATCACTTAGGGTGTTAGAAGCTTAGAAAGTTAATAAAATACCCCTAGAAAAACGTATTTAAAAAGTTGACTGACAGTCACCACGGGTCGTTGTTTGTCACCACGACTCTTGGTAACAGTCGTTGCATGCCAGCCTAATTTTCCACTTCTCTGGACCTCAAACAACGGGTGCATACCACGACTCATTACTTGATCTCATGAGTCATCCTGTAACTCGTTACATTGGGCTTTCCTTTAGAAGACACAAACCATGACCCCTAATCACGAGTTGTACCATCCAACCATGACTCGTGGTATGGGCCGGTACACCTTCCATATGTTTCTGGGATTCCTCAGGATGAATGACACCACGACTCATCACTACCTCCTATGACTCGTACCACGACTCGTCATCACTGGGCCAGGAGGAACTGCTGCTTACCACGATTTCTCCCACGACCCATCACTTCAAACCACGACTCGCACGAAGAGTCATTTTGAGGGAAATTACAGATTTTTCTGCTGATTCTACTATAACTCTCGGGCTTGATCTTAGGGACTTTTGTGGTGTTACAGAACAGTTCCTTATTTTTTAGTTCCATTCAACTCTCTTGAGCTCAAGCAACCAGATGCAGAACGAGACCAGTAGTCAATTCACCCAACCATAACTGTAACTGATTAGTGCAGTTGAGCCAACACAGAATGCATGGATTCTCAAGTTAGAATAGCCAAAGCATCCCTCTTGCACATGGGGCAAGAGGTATTGAGCTTGATCCACTCTCTAATACAATCAAGATGGTATACATGGCCACAATCAATTTTTGCAAGCTCTTCCGCGTCGCAATAGTCATCCTAATGAGAGAGCCCAATAACTATGTCCAAGTTTCTCGTAGGCTGCCTGCAGTTCCTGAATTTTTGACAAGATACTACCAACAATACTTTCAGTCGTGCTTCCATATCTTGGAACATTAGCCGGAGTTGAATCAGTAGCAACTTCAAGAGTTCCATTGAAGGTTGAGTTGTCAGCATTAGATTTGTAGCAGTCCATCTGAGGTGCAATGGGAAATGATTTTTTTGTTCGTTAGAATGATTGGTTGAGATTTCGAAATCGTCTTTATCAATGGAAGAAAATAGCTCCTGAAGAAATTCAATTTCTCTTCTTCTTTTTTGAGAGAAGGTAAGAGAAGATCTGCTAGAGAATTTCTTTTCAACAGAATCCCTGAAGTTTTTTTCTGACCAGAAAATAGCTTCTGAAGAATTCTCCTGTTTCTTTTACAATAAAAAAAAAACTAAAGTGTACTGAAAGCACAGGTGCATAGACTAAAAGAGAAGAAGGAAGAAAATCCATGAGACACACCTGATTGCTAGACTAAAAGAGAAGAAGGAAGCACAGTTGACTCCCATTAAGCTTCAACTCCTTCTCAATATTAGCAGCTACAATTCCTTCTCGCCCTGTTGCTAGCTGTTTAGAATTCCACGCTTCAGCAACACCTGATTTAGTTCCAGTTTGTTTAGAATTTCTCACGTCAATCAAAGATGGCGTGGAGTGATCCAGAGTGGTCTGTCCCTTGCTTATCGTCACATCTAGAGAAATATTTGTGGCAGTGCATTTCCCCTGGGCATCTTTAGAAGCACCCTGGTCTCCACTCGTTACTTCAGCTGCATTATCCATCAATTGTTTTCCATATTTTCATCTCACAGCACGTCGAACTGTGTACCTTCAGCTACACTGTTACTTCCATCAAATCCAACTTGTGCATCATTTTATGGCGCAAAATCTGGTTGTTTGGAGACTTAGAACCACCAGTCTATTCATCACTAGAATTTTCTGTAATCTCGTTGCATTGTTCATCAGAAAATTGTTTCCTAGAAAACAACATGCTTAGCTGCATTTTTCACTCCTTTATCAGCTCGTCCAGGACCACAAACGACACTATTTTTCACACCATCTTGATCATCATCTAAAGTTCCAGCTGTAACACCTTCCTT
The DNA here is from genome assembly GCA_035772735.1 of Datura wrightii. Classification (NCBI taxonomy): domain Eukaryota; kingdom Viridiplantae; phylum Streptophyta; class Magnoliopsida; order Solanales; family Solanaceae; genus Datura; species Datura wrightii. The sequence goes on along the minus strand of JASDFA010000018.1, from coordinate 197,257,152 downwards.
TCCAACCAGGTTAGAAATTTATTGCTGCCCCAAATAATTGACTGAAAGAGTTGGTTTGGTTTTTTTGTCCACGTGGAAGAAAATTCCATGTGCCAATTTACTTGGCTAAGAATTGAACTTGAAAAGCATTTGTGGAGGACAAATTTTATATTTAATTTTCCTTTTCTTATTTTGTGTTTGGAGGCCAAGCTTGGTCATCTATAAAATGATAACCATTCGTCATTGAATCTTGTGTTCTTCCTTATACTTTCTTTCATGAGTCGGGTTAAAAAAATTGTGGTTTCTAATGATCATGAGTTGGGTAGATTTAGGTTGGATGGGTAGTTTAATAGATGGGTTTTTTTAATTGATTTGGTCCAATAAAATTTTGACACATGTCCAATCTGGTATCTAAAAACCAGATATTGGGTCTATTAAAAAATAATGACATAGATGACCCATTTGAGTAATGGCAATGGCATAATTGAGCCCAACTTTTAATGGATGGTATGGATGAGCCTTTTCCTATAGTTTGATGTCATATTTGAGTTTTTTCCCTTAAATTAATTGTCAATTCATCATTTCTAAGGTCACTCATAACAATTAGTGATCTATTCTTTCTGGAAAATTCTCAATTTACTATTGATATCTCCATCACCTAAATTTTCCTATTGATGGATGCTAAGCTAAATTTGTTGATTATAATCTGTGGTGAACGTCTCCAATCTCTTGCATTGCGATTGCACCTCATGTGAATCACAATTTCCATTCCCGTTGCACCAGAGATATTTAAGTGTTCTCTACATGCCATTGCGTATATCCCCTTATTCTCTACATGCTGTGGCATCCTGGGGCATTCCCGGAAAGAATATCGATCCAAAACTTCGTATAGACCCTCTCATACAGTTTTCAACATCTTCTAGGCTGATTATAGTTAAAGTTTATCTCACAAGTTTTAAGTTTCTGATGCGAAACCTTGTAATTCAAGCTTTGTGTGATTTAAGTACTACTCCCTCTGAAAATAAGTGTTGTTTTACCTCTTTTCATTGCCACTAAGAAAAATAATAAATCAGGGTATCATTTACTAAGTTGCCCCTATTTATTAGATGTTTCTCGAGAATTGAGTACTATTAAGAAGTAGTTCTTTAATTTAAGGATATAGTCGAAAAAAATTACTAATTATTGTCTTAAATTCCTAAAGTGACAATTATATTGGGACGGAGGGAGTACTACATTAAAAAGCCTAATAGAGCTTGGGTACATAGTCTACAGAAGAAACTAGTGAAAGCAACAATGGAGAAAGACAGTGGATAGAGTTTATAAACAAACTTAATCGACACAAGTTAGTGTGCCTTCTAAATAACATATTGAACATGAGAACTATTATTCGCTTCTTATCTGTCACAATCTCAAATTAACTACACGTAATACATTAGACCTTTCTGATATCGTTGATATTGTGTTGAAGAAGAGAGTGTATAGGAAGATGAAAAGTAATACTGTCTAGCATAAAACAAGTCTTCAAAAAACCAAATGCAGTATCAATATTAACAGACTATCTGGTTGTGACCAACCAACATCAACAGTAACAGCCTCCTCTGCACCAACTCAGAACATCTAATCTATGAACAGATCATGCAGATCAAATACACTTTCATCGTCGTCGGGAGGGTTTAAACTGGTCCATACTCCAACACCAATGTTAGATGAGGGGGCAAAAGGTGGTAGTTGAGCAGCCACCATGTTCTGAGGTGCATTCTGAGCACCGATGCTATCAACTGCAAAACTAGACATTCCGCTATGACCAGCCATCATGCTCTCAGGTGCAGCGAATCTTGCAGCTGTATAACTGGGCATTCCTCTATAAGCAGCCACTGTGTTCTCAGGTGCATTCACAGCATCGAAGCTAGCAACTGCAAAACTGGTCATTCCGCTATGACCAACCACCGTGTTCCCAGGTGCACCAAAGCTAGCAGCTGTATAACTGCGCATTCCGCCATAAGCAGCCATTGTGTTCTCAGGTGCATTCACAGCACCGATGCTAGCAACTGCAAAATTGGTCATTCCGCTATGACCAGCCACCATGTTCTCAGGTGCACCAAAGCTAGCAGCCATAAAACTGCGCATTCCGTTATGAGCAGCCTCTGCGTTCTCGGGTGCATTCACAGCACCAACGCTAGCAACTGCGTAGCCGGAAATTCCGCTATGAGCAGAATGAGACGGCATTGCATGAGAAGTTGGTGCTTTCCCGACATCAAAAATGGAACTGATATCATTGTCTTCTGCCGCATGCTCAGTGATTAATGCTTCAAGTTCACTCCCAATTCTAACTATAGGACGACTGTCTGTTCCACTGCTAACAGTGCTACATGGTTGTTTGCTGGGTAATAGGGATCTTCCCGCATCAACAAGAAACTCAGCTTCATTGGCGTCCTCCTGCTCCATGATTAGGTCATCAATGCCTAATATGAACTCATCATTCACAGGATTATGGCCATTGACAAATGCAACATTATGGTCAGAGGACTCTCCTCCAGCAACTGCAATCATCTGCTCAGCATTGGTGCTTTCATTGTTAGTATTTGGTACTCGGGAACTTCCAACGCCCGCACTAGTTATATCAAGAATGCTTTTTCTTCTTCTACGCTTTTTGTCGATGGCATTTTGGCGCTTGAAAAACTTCTGAGCATGGCTAGCCACCTGCGTTGCTGTTCTTGTTAATACACAGTGCCTAGATATACTTCTCCAGTCACCTTGTCCAAATTTCTCTAAGCCCTGGAGAAATAACCTATAGCAGGAAAGAGAGAAATATCAAGAAAACAAGAAGAATGATAACAAGACTTTAAACCAATTACATGTAGACATATGGAGCTGTACTCTGCTCTACAAAGAAAAGCACTAAACAAGAAAATTTGTTTGGAATTAAAAAATGTTTTTCCCTAAGTAATATCTTAGGGAAAACATTAAAATGAACAGATTCCAAAAAAGACAAGCAAATAAACCCTTTCCTTTCATTGCATTATCTTTTCAGATGAAATAATATTTTACTATTTTTTCACTAAGGTTACAGAATAGGGCATTGTTGTAACTAATGATAGAAATATAATAATATCAAGTTAGATGATTAGAAGCACACTAACGTGGTCACTGAGAAATAGGAAATTTTGAAATTCCGTTCTAGTAAAAAGTAAAAGTCGTGCACAATCAATTACAAGACATGATTAATTCCTACAGGAAACCTACCTGTGTTCCTCTTCTGTCCAAGGAATCCGTCTTCGCCATTCTACATCTTCTTTTGAAATTCTACTTTGCATTTCCGGATAATTAGGTAATGGAACATGTCCAGAGTCTATGGCGTTTAGATCTTCAAGTAATATATCATAGTGATATTTGATATCATCATCCGATTTCCCAGGAAGTGCTTCTGCCATCTTCTTCAATAGATTATCATCGTTAAAGTAGATCGCTAGGGTATTCTCAAAGATTTTATCCTCCTCCTTAGTCCAGAAGGATCTATTGCATGTCCGCTCAACGCTCATTTTCTTTTAGATCTACAAGGAAAGGCTCAAGCATGAAAAGATCACATAGCAGGAGTGGAAGATATCTCATATGTTTTTATACAGGAACCGACAACACAATTCATAAGGATGTACTTTGTAGGCCTAGTGGAATAAGCTTTCAGAATCAAGTAATAGACAAAATATGGAGCTGTATTTTGCTCTATTCAAGTCCATTTCCTTTGAATACTAAATCATTTCACGTTTAAAGAAAATTAAGATTTCTCAAAAGTAAAGATTCTCTAAATGTCTTGGCCTTATACCAACATACAAGCTTTAAAGCATAAAAAGACTCGTGATGGATGCTGGAACATAATGCAAACATAACAACAACTAAATTTTGATCCTAACTAGTTCGTATAATGGGTTTGGGTCCTTTGATTATATTATGTTCTTGTTATGTTGTTACCTATATTTGCGTCGTTTTTGAGAAATGTTAGGCCTTTTGAGACATCCTCCATCCATATAATTTTAGGTTTAGCCTCCTATAACTGTCTTTCATTATGGTACTGTCGCAACAAGAACATTTCCCAAAACCATCTCAAACAACATTTTCTCAATTGATATTTGGGCAGGTTTAGACAACATGAGAGGAGAGAAGTTGAGGTGAGACTATAATGGGACTCCAGTGCTAAAATGCAAACAAATTAGATATCTAGGCCCGTAGTTTCAAGAGAATGGAATGGTAGATGAAGATGTTACTCATAGGATTAAAACTGGAAGAAAGATGATTATCCAAGCCTACACAAAATAAATATGTTGCCAAAAAACTTGACAATTCAAAAATTAGGGGGACACAATGTGGAGAGACTTTTTGGTACCTGAGATTTAGGAGAGACTTCTACAACTGGGAGGTGACTGAGTTTCAAAGATTGTTGACTCTAATCCATAAGCAAGTTACAAGGTAGATAATCCCGATGCTTTGTGGTAGGTTCGGGGAAGAATAGCGTTCTCCGTCAAGTCACTTTATGAGAAACTTTTGGTTACGGAAAGAAAGTTTTCCCTTATAACGCAGTATGGCCACCAAAGATGCCGAGGAGGTGTGCTTTTTCACTTGTATAGCTAATAGAAGGGTGATCTTGACAGGGTAAAATCTTAGAAAGAGAAAAGTTGCCTGCTCGCAGGTTTTATATGTGCAAGGAGGCGGGTGAGGATGTGGATCATCTATGGTGGGATATGTTTATATGGTGAAAGAATTGATGCTCACTTGGAACTATGGGAGAAGAAGGAGAAGACGCAAGGCTTGGAACGTGGTTCCACTTGCGTTAATGTGGGTGGTTCGGGGAGAGATAAATAAGAGAGCTTATGAAGGGGTAGAGTCGAGCTTTGCTCAATTGAGGAGTAACCTCCGAACCCTTATTTTCTTTTGGTGCACCCATGGAGTTTCAAATTGTATAGAAGATTGGGAGGAGTTTGTAGAGAATCATTTCTTTTTGTAGATTCGTTACCTTTTGGTATACCCCTTGTATACAACTAGATTCTTGTTACTTTTATACAACTTGAAATAGCAAATGATTTCCCATTTAAATGGAAAATTTTACATATATAGAAAAAAAATACCCAGATTCCCTTGTCACACAATCTAATCACTTAAAACTAGGGAACGTGCAATGAAAAATTATATTCATGAGAAGAAATCTAAAGGAAAGCTATAGAAAATCTTATTTTTCCTTTTTGAGAAACTCTCATATCTCTAGATATTAACTCTCAACAGTGGAAAGCAAGTTAAAGTAGAGTCCCTATAAAATGTTGACACAATTTTTCTCTCCTGAGAAAGTAGAAACGAGATGAATCTCATGATATTCAAGTAGGTGAGTATCACTTTGCATCTCTTCAGAATCTACCCCGAAACCAACATCCAAATCAATCATTCTATGATTGTCTATAAATTCTCTTGTGCCTTTATTACCTTTATACATCATGAAATAGCAAATCATTGTTCATTTGAATGGAAGATTTATAGAACCATGACAACAAAAAAAAATAAATACCCCTAAAAGGTCTTACTTTTTGCCTTCAAAGAACTAGTCATATCTCTACAAATTAACTTTCATAAGCACAAAACATGTCAAAGAAGATTACCGAAAAATGTTGGGCGCAACTGACAGAAACTGATGATCACAAAGCAAAGCCAAGAAAGCCTCTGAATCAATCAACTTCAGTGATAAGCCTCTAAAGTTACTTCACCCAAATTTCTCTTTTTAAGGAATTTCATCAAGTATTTAAGAAGATAAAAGATAGCTAGATTACTGTAATCTAAAAATATTTAATACAAATAAAAATCCTAAATGGTGCTGAGCTGTATTACCTAATCTGCCAAAACTCAGCAAATTAAATCCTCCCGCCGGTTCACATTGAAATGCATTTTGAAAAAACCGACAAATTTGGAAATTCAGGGCAATTTCACTTTCCATTTTTGGCAACTCCGAAGATGGGCAATTCAAAATCATCCTCTGTGTGTGGGTTTTGCCCATTGATTTTGAGGTTTCAAGCAGAGTGAATGACATATTGCAGACGAAGAGGAAGTGATCAAAGTGATGAAAAGGAAGAGCTTTTGAAGCTTCCCAATTAACTTTGAAACAATAGCTTCCGTTTTTCTATCTTTTTCCTTATTTCTTTTTGGAACCTGCGGGTGCGCATCGGATAAATCCACTTACATACTAGTAATAACTCACAAACTAGAGATGTAAACCGCATTAAGTATAGAAATGTAAACCGCACTGGGTAAATTTGAACCAACCCGGACTGTTTGGGGAAATTCAATATGTTATATGTGGCTTCCCTTATGGGATACAACCTGTTGCAGTACCAACTCAGCCTTACGGATTTTTTTTCCTTATTTCTAGTACATATGGAGGTGAGTTGTTTCCTATTTGATTTGCGGTATTTGCGTTGCAATATGCTACATTGAGGCCAAAATGCTCCCTAATAAAGACAAATTTATATCCACCGAGACATGAGTTTGTTCTATGTTTCCAAGGTCAAAAAACTAAACCAACACAAGTAAAGTAACTATGTCTCTCCTTAATCTTCAGACGAAAGCAAGACTCATTGTTAAGGATGAAGGAGTATTTACCCCTCCATGACAATCTTTGTTGGCCATATGAAGGCGAGTCAATTGATTTTGTAATACTTTGTAAATTTATTTTTATATTTTATATATTTTTTAAAAGAAAATTTTTAAAAATTTAATACGTAAGATATATTTTTAGTATTATGTTCATTCATTTTCTTCGTGGAGACAGGGATGGGGAATGATCTCAAGCCTATTGTGAGTGAGAGTATCATAAACACCAATTATTTAACTTGATTAATATTAGAAACTTTTACTTCACATTGGAGAATATATGTGTTCTTTTAGTTTGAAATGGATTTGATTAAAATTCCTTCATTTTAATCGGATGATTTAAGGTTTCAGAATAGAAAATCTTTTGATAAACAAGATTTACATTATCCACCAACTTTCAGTCTCTCCTTGATAGCTTAACTATATGATTGCTAGTTAATTCTTTTAGTGAGCTTATTGAACACTAGCAAGCTTCAAATATCAAATAGCAAATAAATTTTTTTTGCACCAATTTAAATTAGTTAGAATATCTAACGATTAAACAAGAAAAACTTGTGATGACGAGTGCATGTTTCATTTAAATTGACAATATTCGAGTTAGACGCATGCATATTTGTTATTCTTTGAAGTGAAGAACGTACTATTTCTTCATCATTTTTAAAACTTGGAAATATCAACTGAAAAACATTTTAAGTTTTAGGGAAAAAGGGCAAATATACCCCTCATGTCACGACCCGAACATAGGTTCGGATCGAGACATGGGACAAAGAACTCCGAGAGGTTCCAAGTCGACCCATGGCATGAACATGACTTTTAAAACTCAACATAATAAATGCGGAAATCTAACATGTGAAATAGCGGAAGTTTGAGAATATAATAACATCTGAACATTTGAATACTTAACACAGTTCTGAAGCTGAATACATACTATGTCTGATAAGCCTCTGCATACTGACGAGTTGATGAGGCAAGACTCCAACTAACTTACTAAAGATTGAAATTGGAAATACTGAATAGAAGCTGATAAAAGGTCCTCAAAGGATGAGGACTCACTAATAAGCTGGGAAATGCTAACTCTGGAAAACTGGCTAGCGGCGGGACTGAATCTGAATGTCTGAGCCTGTATCATAAAATGATACACCATAGAATGGTCAGTACATGGAATGTACTGAGTATGCAAGGTAAGTAAAACTTCTAAGTAAGTAAAAATCATAAATCATGCATATCATAAAATATTTCATCATAAGATTCTGAGAGTAAGGCTTGCATGCTATTATCTTAAAGCATGATTTAAACATAACTGAATCGAATGACCCAAAGTTGAAACTGATAATCATAAGTAAAACCAAAATTTGGGTCAAACCTGCTGAAAACATAATATCATGATTGATGAACATGCATTACTGAAATCATGAGGAACAATGGGATACTCGTCATATAACCGATATTACAATGATAGAACTTATGTGGTCCCGACTATTACACTCAAGTGGGAAGAGCCGTTCAAAGCCTTGCCAGGGATAATGGCGCTACCATGATATCGATATCAAGCTGAAGGCCCCTCAGGGCAGGGAAAGTTCACAAGGGAGGTCCAAATAATCTGAACATACCTATGTTGGCACGTAGTTCTGAGGTACAGGGTTGACTGAACCCTTAGCCTACTCGGTGCTAGACACTACTCCCAAAAACATGCATATGCTCTCCATCGTTTTTCAATGAAGCTGAACCATCATCTTGCGACGAAGCTGAATCATAACATGATATACATAATCTGAAAACATAACATGAAGAGCCTTGACTCAATCCATACCACAAGCTGAAAAGTGGGAGTCTAGACTCCAAAATCATGTGGTAAGCTAATAACATGAAATTAAGTAAATTATCAACATACTTGATCATATGACCTTGCCCAAACTTAAACATACTTTAGATAGTCAAAATCATGGATATAAACATGGGTAATTCGAAATCATACTTTCATCATATAAATCTCATTGTACTTGAAAACATATATCATAATCTCAACCTTTCATAAATTTTCATAATTGGGCATTATCATTGTAAGACTTTGAAATCATAAATTTGTAATTGAAAACCTTATAAAACATGCCCATAAATCTTGAAACAATATTAGGAACATGAAGAGAATTTACTTATGATAGATACTTAGAGATTTCACAATTTGGATTAAGACCCCATAGATTCATCAACTTAGAATTTCATGAATTAGAAGATAATTTTGGGCATGGGAGTGAAGGAATACTCCTATTCATAACCCTATATACATGGGTACTTCTGATTTCACAACCTTCTTGAATGCCCAAAGAAATTTGAAAGAGAATTGATGAATCCTAGACTTGATCACCTTTAGAAACCTTCTAGTCTTGCATGCATGGAGAGATAATCCTAACTGAGCTTAAAATAATGTAGTTTAGGTCTTAGGAACTTAGGAATTACTGAAAATTTCTTAATAAATTCACAGGAAAAATCATACTGCTAGTCCCAACGAGTCATTACCACTGACCACGATCCGTTGCCCGCTCCCATTGTCAGCACTAGAAAACCTTGTTCTGCCAGTCACCACGAGGGACACCACGACTCGTGGTGACCCAGCCGTGAAGAACACTGCCTGAAATTTCAACATTTATTCTGGCCTCGGACCACGACCAACTAACGACTCGTTGCCCTGACCATGAGTCGTTGCTCCTCTCGTGGTCACCCCTTGACCACGAATTCCTTCCTTTCTTCCCTTCACTTCATGAGTCACTTAGCAACTTGTGGGGTACATCACGGGTCACTGGATGACTCGTACTGTGATCTGGTGCAGAATTTCCTATTTTATCCGTTTGAACCCTCAGGTTTGATCTTAGGGGCTTTCGGGGTATTACACCTCAACTTTGTGATTTAAAGTAGATATACCACTCATTAAAAAAGTAGTGCATATATACCCTTGTCGTCTAACAAATGATGCATATTTATCATTTTCGTTAACTGACCTATATTTACTGAATTGGAAAAATTCTAAACGTATTTTTTTAATTCCAAAAACGTCACGTGGCTTTAAAAAATTACCTCGCTTATTTTTTTACCCTGCTAGACCTGACCCAAATTAATAAATGCCTCAATCTCTCTTCTATTTAGTCATAAAATGACTTTGAAACGGATCTAAATAAAAGAGAAATTGAATTGTTTTTATTTGGCTCGGGTCTGGAGAGGTAAAAAAATGGGTAAGGTAACTTTTTAAAGTCATGTGACATTTTTAAAATTAAAAAACCAATTTTAAATTTAGTACCTGTTAAATAAAAATGGTAAATTTTACATCATTTGTTACACAACAAGGATATATATGCACCACTTGTCAAAACGATGAGGGTATACATGCACCACTTTTTTAACGAGGGATATATTCACTCTAAATCGCAAAGTTGAGGGGTATATTTGCCCCTTTACCCTAGTTTTTATCATAAATAAGAAAAAAAGAACAGAAGATTTTGGATATTATAATTAAACTTACTAATATGCTAATTAATTTCAGCAGTCTTCCTGATATGCATTTTAAAGTGTCAACCTAGTTTAGATAAATTTAACTTGATTCATTTTTCTAATATGTAGTTCTATTAATTTTGGGCATTCAACCCTTTAAAATTGTCGGTCACGACTAATAGCTTATTTGATCAAATTGTGGAAGATTAAAAGTGCTTATTTCACTTATTTTTGAATCTTAATCATAGACTATTAGATCTTTATCATTAAGTTTGTTTGTTCCTTTTATATTTCAATCACTTAATGAGTCTGAATAGATCTAAATAATTAAGATCTGCAACAAAGTAATAATATCATTAAGATGTCTATTAAAAAAATTCTATAAAAATGGTAGTTCACCAATTTCATTCATTCACTGTTACCGCCATTGAGTCAAGGCTGTTATATCTGCAACTCCATTTTGGTCTAGTATGATGAGTTTGATGAAACAAAGATTGAGGATTCAATCTATGATTTGATTTAGATCACAAGTTTAAAGGTCGATCTTTTTTTCTTAAAAATTTTGCTGCAAGTCAAACATTGCCACATCAATTGAGACGGAGAGCGTACTTCCTCCATTTCATTTGTGTGAACTTGTTTGACATTGAACACGGAATTAAGAAAGAAGGGAAGAATTTCGATATATGTGATCTTAAATATATCATGATATTTGGGTAGCTACAAATAATGTCAATAAAGGTAAATGAGAGAAGTTTAAAATTAAATTGTTTCCAACTATAAAAATGTATCATTCTTTTGAAACATAATAAAAAGAAAGTGGTTAAGTACTTAGTGTTATATACGCAGTTTGTGCAAGAAATTTATACAATATTAGATCAGCAACATGAGGAAAAGAAAGTAAGAGAACAAAAGGAGAATATGAAACGTCAAAAATAATATTAATTACTAAGAAAAAAGAAATCAAAATGATTTTGTCAATGTGCATTAATTACTACGGCTATGTGCATTAGGAAGACTGCTGAAATCAATTAGCATGTTTGAAAGTTCAATTTTTATATCCAACAAAGATTGTCGCGGATCGGTAAGTACTGCTTCATCCTTAATTAGGAGTCTTGCTTTCATGTGAAGATGAAGGAGACATTGTTACCTCACTTGTCTTGTCTTGGTTTAGTCTTTACACCCTAAAAACATAGAACAAACTCATCTCTCGGTGGATAGAAAGTCGTCTTTATTAGGGAGCACTTTGGCCTCAATATGAGACTTCCTCTTCCTCTTTGGAGTTGCCAAAAATGGAAAGGGAAAGTGCCGTGGATTTCCAAATTTGCCGGTTTTTTCACAATTCATTTCAAGGTGAACCGGGGAAAGGATTTAATTTACTGAGTTTCGACAGATAGGTAATACAGCTCAGCACCACTTAGACTTTTTGTTTTATTACACTAACCATTAGAAGTTTTCAGATTACAGTAATCTTGATATTTTTTATCTTCTTAAATATTTGATGAAATGCATTAAAGAAAAAATTGGGTGAAGTAACAATTACAAAGAACTTTAGAGAATCGCAGTAAGGTCAAATCCTAGGTGTGAAATTCTTCTCTTTTCCCAAATATATATAGGCTTTCTTCTGATTTTTGCTTGATTTATATATGTGTGCGCGTGTGTTTGTGTGTCTCCCTTTTGGCTGAATACTTCTTTGACATGTTTTGTGTTTATGAAAGTTAACTTATAGAGATATGACTAGTTTTTTGAAGGAAAAAAGAAAGATCATTTATGGCTTTCGTTTTGTTTTGTTTTTGTTGTCATGGTTCTGTAAATCTTCCATTCAAACGAACAATGATTTTCTATTTTTCATGATGTATAAAGGTAATAAAGGCACAAGAGAATTTGTAGATAATTATAGGATGATCGATTGAGATGTTGAAGAGATGCAAAGTGATACTCACTTGAATATCATGAGATTCATCTTGTTTCTACTTTCTCAGGGGAGAAAAATTGTGTCAACATTTTATGGGGACTATTTTTAACAATAGCGGTAACAGAGAATGAATAAAATTGGTGAACTACCATTTTTATAGAATTTTCTGAATAGACAACTTAATGATATTAAGACTTTGTTACGGATTTTAATTAACCTACCAGCTTAATTAAGGTTATCAGGAGATTGTCTTAAGGTTCCTTTAGTTTGAACAGTGAGAATTATGAGCCTTGTCTTTGTACGTACCTCCCGCAAGTTGAAGTCAGGTTAGGTTTAAAGTTGATCTTTTAGTTCTAAAGAACAACTTTTGTTACTACTCAAAATCACTTATATTTACCCGAAAAGTTTGAGCAAATACTTCAACCCCTCTAACATAAATACTTTTGACTTCTCAGTAGCTTGACTAAAGAGATAACTTGCTTCTCGAGTTATGTGCATCGTGTGCTTCCTATGTGTTCTCATAAATGTCTGTGTTTCTAAATTGTTTGAAGCAGTAGTTCGATGAAGATTATGTATCTATACATACATACGTATGGGAATTAGCTGGCTGCTTGATTACTTCTTTCCTATTTGTTTTTTGTGTATTTCAGTGTCTAATACTCATTTTAGGCCTCGATTATCCCCAAGTTATTGTCAGAAAATATTAATTTGGAGATAAAACGCTCTCCATCAAAGAAAGTTCATTTTCCATGCTGGAAATCAAGACCTCTGATTAATGAAGAAAGTATGTCTAATGAAATTAGAACAAAAAGTTGAAGGTTAGATGGTCTTGGTCTAGGATATTGTATTTTTTTTCCTTTACATTTTGGATCCTTAATGTATGCCCCATTGTGATTCGCCGCCTATTTTATAATTTTCAATAAAATTGCATCTGAAGTACTTTCCTTGCAAAATAATGAAGTAGTTTTTTTCCTCTTGGTATTTGTTTTTCGAACAGAATGCGAGTAAAAGTTTCAGCAGTTAACTCAACTAGAAATGATAAACTTACTGGTACCTCGCTTCTTTACTAGTACCTTAGGTGTTAACTATCTTGGTATTAGATTATGCATTGCTTTGTCAACGCTAAACACAGTATCTCGCTTCTTTACTAGTGCACTTACTAGACCCCTGTCCCCCTGTCTAATCTATTCTGAGAAGCAGCACGATATAAAGAGGTATTCAAATTTTGATCAGTAATTATATCAAGAACTAAAAGCAGCAGAGTAAAGAGGTGTATTCAAAACCAGCAGTAAATATCCATTAATAACCAATTCGATATCAGCCACTCAAACCAACATGAGCACTAAGTTATTCTTAGCTTCGAAGTCTGGCTAAATCTTATTACCATTGGAAAAGCAAGAAAACACATCAAACTTACTAATAAAGCATAAAAACTAAAAGACCATTGTTTTTCTCAAACTCAGAACGGTTTCTTATTTTTAAGTTCAACTCAACTATCTTGAGCTTAAGCAGCCAGATACAAAATGAGACCGCTAGTCAGTTCACCCAACCATAACTGTAACTGATTAGTGCAGCCGAATCAGCATGGATTCTCAAGTTAGAATAGCCAAAGCATCCCTCTTGCAAATGGGGCAAGAGGTCTCGAGCTTGATCCACTCTTTAATACAATCAAGATGGTATACATGGCCGCAATCAATTTTTGCAAGCTCTTCCCCGTCACAATAGTCATCCTAATGAGAGAGCACAATAACTATGTCCAATTTCTTGTAGGCTGCCTGCAGTTCCTGAATTTGGGACAGGATTCTACCAACAATACTTTCAGTCGTGCTTCCAACTCTTGGCACATTAGCAGGAGTTTAATCATTAGCAACATCAAGAGTTCCATTGAAGGTTGAGTTGTCAGCATTAGATTTGCTCAAGAAGATGATTGAAATATGAAGAAGAAGAGGTCTGAAACGAAGAAGAAGATGATGGGGTTTAGGTCTTTGGAAGAGTATAAACGGGCAATAGAATTGGGTGGAAATGGAGTTTTATTTGGTATTAATAGGTCGCGTTAAAAGTTTGTGGGTTTTAATAGGGGAAAGGGTAGATTAGGTTGGATTAGTAGTTTAATAGGTGGATTTTTTAATTGACGTGACCCATTAAAATTTTGCCACGTGTCCAATCTGGTTTTGATCTGTTAAAAAATAATGGCATAGAAGACCCTTTTGAGTAATAGTAGTAGCATAAATGAGTCTAACTTTTAACGGATGACATGAATGAGCTTTTTCCTAAAGTTCGATGATATATCTGAGTTTTTTTTCTTAAAATAATAATTCAACAATTATATCCCATCCTAAATGAAGCAGCACCAGTAAAAAGTATCCAAAATTTGCAGAAAATATCCATAAATACCAAATCTGTCGGATATCAGCCACTTGAAACATGCAGCGTGAAATCAAAATTATGTTTAGCTTCAGGGTCTGGCTAAATCTTATTATTATCAAAAAGCAAGAAAATACATCAACTAATAAAAGAAGAAAAACAAAAAGATCATTGTTTTTCTCAAATTGAGAACAGTTCCTTATTTATCAAGTTTGGCTCCTCTCTTGAGCTCTGTCAAACAATCAGACGCTGAATGATGCAACCAACATCAGTTCATCGGGCCCAACTAAGCTGATTAGTTGCAGCCCACTGAACAAGGAATGAGCGGATTCTCAAGGAAGAAAAGCCTCTTGCAAATGGGGAAAGTGTTCTTGCGCTTGGTCTACTCTCTGATGCAACCAACATGGCATAAATGGCCACAATCAATTTTTGCAATTTCTTCCCCATCCGAATACTCATCTTAAGACACAAATCAAAAAAAAAACAAGGAGGTCAAAATCAAACTTAAGTAAGCTTACAGACCTGGGGGTGGGGGGGGGGGGAGGGAGGGATATAATTCTGAAATTAGCTGGCCCATACCAAGCATATGCAGCAGCGCTCCTTGCTCTCAAGATTTGTTGAATTGGCGGACTCGTACTTATGTGGACTAATGTTTAAATAAGGAGCTCTTGCTCAAGATCCAGCACAAACATACTCACAGAGTTCAAGTAATGCCTAAAAGATAAAACAGTATGTTGATATCATCCATTCATGGAAGAGCCAAGTATGTTGTATCAAATATTAAAAAAAGAGTACGTTCTATCAAATGCTAGCTTATCTGTTCGAAGCATTACCTGATGAAAAGTCGTATCTGCAGCAGTAAGATCCTTCCCATCAACTCCATCTTCTCCCGATTCACCTTTATTTTCCTGAAATATTGAACTCACGTTGGAGAAGACTCATTGAACACCATACCGATTAAAAAATTGCATGACAGATATACAAGGACAGAAGATTCTAGCGTTAGCTTTAGGTTATACCAAAGTGAGAAAGAAATCAAGAAATCTCTCTGTACAATCTGAACCTTTCTCAGCCCTCAATGGCTAGATTCGAGCTGGAAACGGCTAGATATTTCCTTCTCCAATGCCCCCAATAAGTTTATCAATTGATTTATTCGTGTTGTTTTTTGGCTCAAAGTCCCACATTGGAAGATGAGTAGAAATAGGGAGGCAACCTTAGACTATAAAAGGAAGCCTCCCCCTTTTGGTTTTATCACACCAAACTTGAAGCCTTCTAACTCTTGTAAAGGCTTAGTTTATTTTCTCTCTTGTAATATTTCTCGAGAAAATATATTTGTAGTGGTGTCCGGGGATTTAGGCATAATTGGCCGAACCTCGTCAAATCTTGGTATTCTCTTTATTCTCTTTTTTGTTTCTTATTTATCATTGTTAGCCATTATTAGTTTTGCTATTGGTGGAAAAATAACTCAAATTTCCACAACAATTGGTATCAGAGCTTTTGCTTGCGATTTCTCTTGAAATTTTAGTATGCTCTGTGGTTGCGGTTTTAACTGATCCTCCACATCAGAAAAATCTTTTTGAGATTATTTTTTTGTAAATTTGTGTTAAAATTGCTAAGTAATATATTGTCTAATTAAGTGCATGTCTAGGGAAGTTCTGTCTAAGGAAACTGGTTTTTAAGTGGGACCGTGTGACCCCTCCAGTTTTTCCTGGGAATTTTCCTGGTGCAATTTTTTGGCTAAATTATTACTGGTAATTTTTTACTTTAGAGAAAAAATGGCTGATAATAATGAGCAGACTTCGAGAGCCACAGTTTCCACTACATCAACTTCGGCAGCATCTTCGTCGTCAATTTTGACGAGATTTGCTGTGCCAAATGCAAGATTTGTGGTGGAGATTTTTGACGGTACGGGTCATTTCGGGATGTGGCAAGGTGAAGTTTTAGACGCGCTTTTCCAGCAAGGTCTAGACATTGCTATAGAAGAAGAGAAACCAGAAGAAATTGAAGAAAAAGAATGGAAGACCATCAATCGGTTGGCGTGTGGTACTATTCGCTCATGCCTTTCAAGAGAGCAGAAATATTCATTCTCAAAGGAAACTTCTGCAAGTAAGTTATGGAAGGCATTGGAGGAGAAATTCTTGAAGAAGAGCGGTCACAATAAGCACTTCATGAAGAAGAAGTTATTCCGGTTTAGTTATCAACCGGGTACCACCATGAATGATCATATTACTGCTTTTAACAAGGCAGTAGCTGATTTGAGGAACCTTGATGAAACTTTCAAAGATGGAGATCTGGCATTGATGTTGCTGTTTTCACTTCCTGAAGAGTATGAATTTATAGAAGCTATGTTACTTCATGGGAAAGAGGAAGTTTCCCTCAGTGAAGTATGTAGTACTCTATATAGTTATGAATTGAGGAAAAAAGACAGGGAGGAAAGCAAGCATGCAGAGGTGGTTGCAGAAGCACTGATAGCAAGAGGCAAACCACAAAACTAGAAGAAAGGAAGAAGAGGGAAATCTCAGTCAAGAGGCAGACCGAGTAAAGATGAATGTGTCTTTTGTAGAGAGAAGGGGCACTGGAAGAAAGATTGCCCGAAATTGAAAAATAAGGGAAAAGTTGAAAAACGCAAAGCTGTTGCAGAGTCATGTGCTGCTGAATATAGTGATGAAGATTCAGATCTTTCACTGGTTGTTACAACCTCCACAAGGCGATCTGACAATTGGTTGTTTGACTCAGCATGCAACCTACATATTTGTCATATCCGGGAGTGGTTCTTTGAGTTTAAAGAGATAGAAGGTGGAGTTGTCTATATGGGCAACGACACATTTTGTGAAACAATAGGAATTGGTTCAGTCAACTTAAAGAATCATGATGGATCAACTAGAGTTTTGACAGGGGTCAAGTATGTACCTGACATGAAGAAGAATCTCATCTCTTTGGGAGTCCTAGAATCCAAAGGATTGACGGTGACAATGCGAGATGGAGTCTTGAAAATAGTCTCTGGAGCTCTGGTGATGTTTAAAGGCACCCGGAAGAATAATTTGTATTACTATGATGGTAATACAATTGTTGGGACAGCTGCAGTTGCAACTCTTGATGATGAAGGGTCAGATGCAACTAAGTTGTGGCATATGCGATTGGGGCATGCAAGTGAAAAATCCTTGCAACTTCTAGCAAAGCAAGGATTATTGAAAGATGCAAAAACTTGTAAGCTGAATTTCTGCGAGCATTGCGTGATGGGAAAGCAGAAGAGAGTGAAATTTGGCACTGCAATCCATGATACTAAAGGTATTCTGGATTATGTTCACTCTAATGTGTGGGGTCCTTCCAAGACAACTTCTTTGGGAGGAAAACACTATTATGTTACTTTTGTTGATGACTTCTCTCGAAGAGTGTGGGTGTACACTATGAAGTCAAAGGATGAAGTGTTAAATTGTTTCCTTAAGTGGAAAAAGATGATTGAAACTCAGACTGGCAAAAGGATCAAACGCCTCAGAACAGACAACGGAGGTGAATATCGAAGTGATCCGTTTGACAAAGTTTGTCAAGATGAAGGTATTGTGAGACACTTCACAGTTAGACATACACCACAACAGAATGGGGTGGTTGAACGGATGAACCGAACATTGCTGGAGAAAGTTAGGTGTATGCTGTCTAATGCTGGGTTGGACAGATAATTTTGGGCTGAGGCTGTGATATATGCAAGCCATCTTGTTAATCGTTTACCATCAACTGCTATTGGTGGTAAAACTCCTTTAGAGGTTTGGTCTGGAAAACCTGTTAATGATTATGATTCCTTACGTGTGTTTGGTTCCACTGCATACTATCATGTGAAGGGATCGAAGTTGGATCCGAGAGCCAAGAAGGCGCTCTTTATGGGGATCACTACTAGTGTTAAAGGATACCGCCTCTGGTGTCTTGAAACAAAGAAGATAATCCTTAGCAGAGATGTTACCTTTGATGAATCTTCCATGTTGAAGAAGGATGGCATTCAACAGATCAATAGTGCTCCGCAACAGGTGGAGTTTGAAAGGAGAATCAATCCAGTTCTGTACAAAGATGGAGAAACTCCTATGGCAGAAGAGGAGTCAAATGAAGAAGAGGTTCCAACCCAAGGACCTCACCAGCAAGAAGAACCTATTGCATTAAGGAAGCCACAACGGGTAAGACACAAACCTGCTCGATTTAGTGATATGGTGGCTCATGCATCTATAATAGTAAATGATGGAATTCCTACCACTTATCAAGAAGCAATTCAAAGTTCCGAAGATGAAGAGTGGAAGAATGCTATGAATGAAGAGATGCAGTCTCTTCATAAGAGTCAGACTTGGAAGCTAGCAAGTCTACCGAAGGGAAAGAAGGCTATTAGATGCAAATGGATATATACAAAGAAAGAAGGATTTCCTGACAAGAAAAGCATTCGCTACAAGGCGAGATTGGTAGCTAAAGGCTATGCTCAGATGGAGGGAATTGACTATAATGAAGTTTTTTCTCCAGTAGTGAAACATTCCTCTATCAGAATCTTATTGGCCTTGGTAGCTCAGCTGGATTTGGAACTAGTTCAACTTGATGTAAAAACTGCATTTTTACATGGAGACTTGGAGGAGGAAATCTATATGACTCAGCCAGAAGGGTTCAAGGTTGCTGGGAAAGAAAATATGGTATGCAAACTTGAAAAATCATTGTACGGATTGAAGCAATCTCCAAGACAGTGGTACAAGCGATTTGACAAGTTTATGTTGGGGCAGATGTACACAAGAAGCAAATACGATCAGTGTGTGTATTTGCGCAAGCTACAAGATGGATCTTTCATCTATCTTCTTCTTTATGTTGATGATATGTTGATAGCTTCAAGGAATTCTGGAGAAATTGACAAGCTGAAAGCTAAACTAAAGCAAGAATTTGAGATGAAAGATTTAGGGGAAGCTAAGAAGATTCTCGGCATGGAGATAAATAGAGACAGACAATTGGGGCAACTTCGTCTAACTCAGAAGCAATATCTAAGAAAGGTGCTGCAACGTTTTGGGATGAATGACAAGTCAAAATCTGTGAGTACCCCACTTGCTCCTCATATGAAACTTAGTGCTGATTTATCTCCGAAGAATGATGCTGAACGAGAATATATGGCAAAAATTCCTTATGCAAATGCTGTTGGTAGCTTGATGTATGCTATGGTGTGTACAAGACCTGACATTTCACAAGCAGTTGGGGTTGTGAGCAGGTATATGCATGATCCTGGTAAAGGACATTGGCAAGCTGTCAAATGGATTCTACGGTATATTCGGAACACCGTGGATGTTGGGTTATTATTTGAGCAGGATAAAAAGATTGGTCAATATGTAGTTGGATATTGTGATTCCGACTATGCCAGTGATTTGGACAAACGAAGATCAACTACCGGTTATGTGTTTACACTTACAAAGGCACCGGTTAGTTGGAAGTCTACTTTGCAGTCAACAGTCGCTTTGTCTACTACAGAGGCAGAGTATATGGCTGTTACCGAAGCTGTTAAGGAGGCTATTTGGCTTCAAGGATTGCTGAAGGATTTGGGAGTTGGTCAAAAGCACGTCAAGGTGCATTATAACAGTCAGAGTGCTATTTGTTTAGCAAAGAACCAAGTCTATCACGCACGAACGAAGCATATAGATGTTCGACATCACTTTGTAAGGGAGATTCTAGAAGAAGGTGAAATACTACTTCAGAAGATCCAGACAGCTGAAAATCCTACAGATATGATGACCAAGATAGTGACATCGATCAAATTTCAACATTGTATGAATTTGATCAATATTGTGAAGATTGCACATGGGTAGCACCATAGGTGCATTTGAAGACACTACTAGAGATAGTTATGAGAGAAGATTTTTGTAACTTTTGGGACTTTTTGCCAAGGTGGAGATTTGTTGTTTTTTGGCTCAAAGTCCCACATTGGAAGATGAGTAGAAATAGGGAGGCAACCTTAGACTATAAAAGGAAGCCTCCCCCTTTTGGTTTTATCACACCAAACTTGAAGCCTTCTAACTCTTCTAGAGGCTTAGTTTATTTTCTCTCTTGTAATATTTCTCGAGGAAATATATTTGTAGTGGTGTCCGGGGATTTAGGCATAATTGGCCGAACCTCGTCAAATCTTGGTATTCTCTTTATTCTCTTTTTTGTTTCTTATTTATCATTGTTAGCCATTATTAGTTTTGCTATTGGTGGAAAAATAACTCAAATTTCCACAACAATTTGTTCCCCTGCTTCCTCACCCCCTAGATTCGCCTGACCTTGGAGCTCGAGGAACAACTTCCATGAACAAACCCCACCACCAAATCAAAACAAAGAAAAGATGGCATGGATGCAACTCCCTTTACCAATCAACAATCAACATATGCTGGTGCACTCGGGAACAACCAAAGGAGAAGAGTCATACTCCCGCCCAAACCTCATGAAGTAATAGAAGGAAAACAGATAGTGATTTTTACCAAAGAAGAAAACGACATGCTTGCTGATACTTGCCGATGGACCATAGTAGGTAAGTTTTTGTGAACCCAACCCACTATTGAAATAATCAGATTGGAGTTTACCAAAATGATTCCCCTCAAAAGCAATGTTAAGATTATAGTGAAGGATCTGAAACATTTTTTCATCGACGTGGACAATGAAAAGGACTTCAACACTATCTATGGGAAAGATTTCTTGTATTTTGAGGGTGAAAACACTATGAAAATTCTCAAGTGAACAGCAAACTTCAAACCAAGGTTGAAATAACTCTGGCACCCCTTTGGATTAATTTACCGGACCTTCCATGAGTAGGAGCTCTATGTAGAATCATTAGTCCCATTGGAACCCCTATCATTATAGACAAAGCGACAAAAGGGAAAACGAGACCTACCACTGCTACAGTGATGGTGGAAATCGATCTAATCTAACCCCTCATCAATGAAATCACAGTTGAGATTCGCAACCAAGAAGGAAAGATGGAAAATTTTGTGCAAAAAATCAAATATGAATCTATCCTATCATACTGCTTCCATGGTAATATACAGGGCCACACCAACGAGAACTGCAGGATAGCCAGCCCTGAACTCCAAAGTGAAAGAGTTATAACAACAATAGCAACAGATGGGCTGAAAAGTAGAGAAGACAAGAGTATAATAGGCTGCAACACAGTGGAAAACCTCTCAACGATGGACAGATTAGTTCCCAGGCAGAAGGTGTCAAACCACATAAAAGTACTACCAAGGAAGCAACACAGAACATTAATCATGGGAAATAAAATAAATGAAGAGACCAAGGCATATGCTGAAGGAGATTGGCAAACAATTGATAAAAAGGTAGGAAGAAGAAAGTTGATAAGAAACTGGGAGACAAAACAGCTTCCAAGTTCTAGAAGAGAGCCAACTACAAAATGGAACTTCTCAGGAAGTTAGAAACCAAACAAGCGCTGGAAACAATGATATGGAAATTACTTTCGATAGCAACCAGATGAACAAAGACCAGAAGAAAGAGTACCAAATCCAAACTCAAGGTAAAAACCCTATGGAGACCACGACGATGGGATAAAGCACAACCCAAGAGAAAAAAAGGAGATCAACCAGAAACATCAAAATAAGTTGAACATCAAGAGGTAAAGATATGGAAAGGCAAAGAATTTGGAGAATGCTGAAAAATATCTGCAAAATAAGGTGATAACTCTAATCAATATGGACAAAGAGACTGTTACAAAACTTTCAAAGAGCAAGAGGAAATTCCAGCAGAAAGTTTCCATCCCCGAAAGCACTACCACAGAAGGAGAACAAAACTATCTGATAGACAAGCTGACGGAGAAATACACAAGCAGCTGGCCAAATCTCAACCTGAAACAGATTCGGCAAAACAATGAAAAGAAGGTTCGGGTATGAATACATGAGGAGAATGAACCAGGAACACCCTCCAACAAGAAGAATAAAGGAAGAGAAACACCTATTCTAGATCCATATACCCATATATGAGAGAGGGCTAAGTCCCTTGTATGAAAACTCTCTTTTCATGAATGATATGGAGGAGAATATCATGGAATCATACGAGCAGATGGACTGCAGAGCTGAAGGCAGAGAAAATTCAATGTCAATTGATGAAATTATAATAAATAAAATTATAACTCAGCTAGAGAAAGGTGTTTCTGGAAACCAGGTCCAACATTAGGTAGTTATCATAATAACCTTTTGCCAAGGAATCTGAATACTGGAGGAACTCCATTCCAGCCAGAGCATTTGGCAGAAAACTTCATCGGCTCTCAAATGACAACCCACAATAATGTTTCCCATGATTAACACAATTTTATTGGAACATCAGAGGGATAGGACCACAATGATCCTTAGAAAGACTCAAAAACTTCAAACTTCAATATCAAACTTCACTGATTTGCCTACAAGAACCAATGATGGAAAGTAGCAAATTAGAAAAGTATAAAAGGAGACTTGGTATGCATTATGGCTTTCACAACTGTTCTAAAAGATACGGATATTGTGGACTAATGAAGTGGATATTGACATCATTCAAGACAAAGAACAACATTTTCTCATCAAAATTTCTCATGAAAATGATCCAGTGATATTCCTTACTATTGTCCGTACAAAATGTTTAGGAGATCTCATAAAAGAATTATGGGAGGATATGAGGAACACTGCCTTAAATATGCAAGCTCCCTGGAGAGTTATAGGTGACTTCAATGTCATTACTAATAGTGAGGAGAAAAAAGGAGGCAGAAACCACAGAATGGAAGAAAGCCTGGACTTTCTTACTTGCTTACAAGACTGTGGCATACAAGATGCAAGTTATAGTAGCTCTAGTTTCACCTGGTGTGACAATATAGATCCACCAAGAACCCTATGGAAGACACTGGACAGGATGTTGTATAATTCTGCTTGGTTTGATTGCCTTAATGCCACATCTGTCATGCACCTTTCTAGAGCATGTTCAGACCATGACCCCCTACTCATCAAGATCAATAAGGAAGTCATCACCATCATAAAATACTTTAAATTTCTCAACTTTGGGCTGACCATCCAGACAATGATCAGACCATTCAGAATATTTGGGAGTAAGAAGTATATGGCAACTCTCTCTATGTCCTCCACCAAAAAATCAAGAACACTTGCAAGCAACTCAGTGCTTGCTCCAGACAAACCTTCGGGGATATCTATGAAGAACCTAAAAGATTAGAGGCTCTTGTGAGGATACTTGAAGAAAATTGTGCTACTAACAACATTGCTGATAATAGAATGGAGCTTTCTAAATGCAGAGTTGATTATACTAGATATCTAAGGATCCAAGATGCTATTCTTAGACAAAAGTCTAGGGTCAAATGGCTGAAAGAGGGAGATGCTAACACTGCCTACTTTCGTAGCATCCTTAAAGACAGAAGGAGAAGACTTACAATCAGAAAAGTCATGGGTGAACAAGAACAATGGATGGAAGGCAATTAACTGATTGCAGAAGCTTCAGTTAGATAGTTTTTCTCAGATGATACCACTCTTAGTTCTTATGAACATTGAACTATTTACAGACTTGCATCACAGAAGAGGATAACACCAATCTCTGGCTCAACCCACTCTCCATGAAGTGAAGGATAGTGTTTCTTAATTGATATAGACAGTGCACCATGTCCAGGTGGCCTTGGTGCTTGCTTTTATCAAAAATCATGGAATACCATTGCTAACGACCTCCATAAAGCTGTGATAGCTTTCTTTGAAGGAGCCTCTCTTCCTAAACTCTATATACACACTTTCTTGGTTATGATTCCCCAAGTAGACCACCCTTAAAGATTTAGTGATTTAAGGCCTATCAGTCTCTGCAATGTTTCTGGCGAAATAATCTCCAAGATTATGAACACAAGACTGGCCAGAATATTACCAAGGATCATTTCCAAGAATCAAAGTGGTTTTGTTAAGGGGAGAGCTATCACTGAAAATATCCTTCTAACACAGGAGATTATTAATGACATTAAGAAGCCTAATAGAGGAAAAAACATCTTCATTAAGCTAGATATGACTAAAACTTATGACAGGATTTCTTGGCCTTATCTTTGTCTGGCTTTAAAGAACATGGGCTTCGCAGATACATGGGTAGATCTTATCCACAGATACATCTCCAACAACTGCTACTCAGTGATCATAAAGGGAGGTAGACATAGCTTCTTTAAATCTGAAAGAGGATTGAGACAAGGAAATCCCATCTCCCCCTCTCTCTGGATAACACCAAGAAAGACAAAGCTATTTGGACTCTTACTTCAACAGGAACCTTCTCCCAGTTGGCTCTGCTTGGGAAGATCTAAGATACAAGAGAAGTGTTTACAGTATGGACAACAACCTATGGCACGAAAATATACCCTTCAAAATGTCATCTCTCACCTGGAGGGCTATCCGTAATAGCAGAGGCGGATGTAATGTATGCGGCATGGGTTCAATTGAACCCATAACTTTTGATGCGGAGTATAAATTTATGTGTAAAATTTATTAAAATTATAGTAATAGACATGAACCCATAACTTTAAAAATATATTGGGTTCCATCCTAACATCTTAAAAGGTTGAACCCATAAATTTTTAAATCGTGGATCTGCCTATGTTTATTGGCAAGATCATTGTTATCATTTTGTGTACTTACTTTCCTTTTGTATTTAACATTGATTTTGTTTTCAGCTTCCACAAAAAGCATGTTTTCTTCTTCTTCATATCTTAAATCCTCCTTCTTTTTATTCATAGCCCCGTTTCTTTCCAGAATCCTGCAGTTTATCAGATTGTGACCTAGTTTCTTACAATGCTTGTAGAATTTTAGCATGTCATCATATTCAATTTTCTGATAGTAACCTTTCAGTGGTGAATCTTCTTTCTCCAGACCAACAAAAACACTATTAGGCAATTTTTAAGCAAATCTATCTCCACACGAACTTTAGCCATACTGGTCTAGTTCGATTATGTGTAGCCGTATCTGTTGGAGTTAAGTGTTGGGTGTGAATTGAGAAATGCAGAGAAATAAATTGGAGGGAAGAGAAAGTTGAAAATTTTCTTTTTTAATGGTAGCCATTCCGAACAGACACCATCTGAATAGGTGTCTTCACACCCCTTCTCTTCAGATCTTTGGCTATAAATAAAGGCCTTTTGCCTTTTTTGAAGTATTTTTTTGAGACTTTTTCTAGCAAATTTACAAAATCATTCTGCATATTTTGAAAAATCAAAATCGAGTCTATTGTATGATTCATTGCTGTTCTTCGTGTTCGGCGAAGTTATTGGTGTTTGAGGTACTTCTACACCATTAACAGGTTAATCCATTTTATCCTGAGAGGAAGTAATCCAAAACCTCGAGTACAGTGAGGGGATTAAATTCTTTAAGGACACACAGTGAATTCTATGGACTCAGATGTTATTCTTTTCTTGTTTTACATATTTGAACACAGGCCTTCAATAAGCTTAGGGAATTTAATTTGGTTAATATTTTTTGTGTTCATCTATTTTCTGGTTTTGGAGATTAAAACCTTTTTGGTTTTCTACTCTACTGTTGGAGATTAAAATCTTCGGATTTTCTACTCCCGTTGAGATTAAAATCCCTGTGATTTTCTACTCATTGTGATTGCTGGTTTGAAGATTTAAAAAATCGCCAAGTAAATTTGATTGTTGAGAATTCGGTTTGAAGATATAGAAACTTCACCGATTACTCACTTTAGTTCTGTCAAAAGTTTTTCTATTTGAAGAAATAGAATCTTTATCAATTGCTAACATTTGATGTTATTGTTCAACAGATATGACAGGAACAACTGACATGCTTGCCTCTACAAGCAATGGAATCTCCTCCACCCGTGCTGTGCAAGCACCGGCTCCGACAAGAAAGCCAGAAAAATTTTCTGGCATTGACTTCAAACGCTGGTAGCAGAAAATGTTCTTCTATCTGACCACACTGTGTCTGCAGAAGTTCATTAAGGAGGATAAACCGGTTTTGCCGGAATCAACTCCCGAAAATGAACAGTTCTTGGTGATTGAGGCCTGGAAGCACTCAGATTTTTTGTGCAAGAACTATATCCTGAGCGGATT
This sequence comes from Datura wrightii, assembly GCA_035772735.1. Taxonomy (NCBI): domain Eukaryota; kingdom Viridiplantae; phylum Streptophyta; class Magnoliopsida; order Solanales; family Solanaceae; genus Datura; species Datura wrightii. The sequence continues at coordinate 197,230,741 of JASDFA010000018.1, read as the reverse complement.
GAAGGATGATCTGTATAACGTATACAGCAATATGGAGACTTCTAAAGAACTCTGGGATGCGCTAGAGAAGAAGTACAAAACCGAAGATGCCGATTTAAAGAAATTTGTTGCAGCCAAGTTTTTGGACTACAAAATGATAGACAACAAGCCTGTTATCACACAAGTCCACGAGCTACAAGTAATAATTCACGATCTCCTTGTTGAAGGTATAATTCATACTAATGCTTTTGTCAAAAGTATTAATTATGGTGCTAATAATGAGTTGTTCATTGAAGGTTTGGTCATCAATGAAGCTTTTCAAGTTACAGCCATAATTGAAAAGCTACCTCCTTCATGGAGGGACTTTAAGAATTATTTGAAGCACAAGCGCAAGGAAGTGAATCTTGAAGATCTTATCATTTGATTGAGAATCAAAGAAAATAACAAAGCTGCTGAAAGAAAGGTAAGGGGAAACTCAAAAATTATGGGGGCAAATATTGTTGAGACCACTCCATCTAATCACAAAAAAGGAAAAAGAAGCTTTCTGGACCAAAGAATTTTCCTAGCAAGAATAAATTCAAAGGAAACTAGCACAACTGTGGAAAGATTGGACACAAAGCTGTTGAATGTCCTGCTCCAAAGAAAGAAAAGCAAAAAGGAGAAGCTAACATGGTTGAAAAATCATGGAGATTGATGACTTGTGCACTATAGTGTATGAATGCAACCTAGTGGGAAGCCCCACAGATTGGTGGCTTGACTCTAGAGCCATTAGACATGTTTGTGCTGTCAGAGAAGCATTTGCTTCCTATGCCCCTGTTGGACCCAATGAGACCATGTATATGGGAAACTCTTCAACATCCAAGATTGAAGGCTATGGAAAAATATTTCTGAAAATGACATCCGACAAGGTGGTGACTCTCAATAATGTCTGTCATGTTCCAAAAATGAGGAAGAACTTAGTTTTTGCTGGTCTTTTCATCAAGAACGGATTTAAGTGTGTTCTTGTTTCAAATCATACTGTAATCAGTAAGAATGATGTGTATATAGGAAAATGTTACCTAACTGAGGGCCTTTTCAAATTGAATGTAATTGTTGTTGAAAGCAATAAAATTACTACTTCTTCTTACTTGATTGAGTCAAATGATTTATGGCATTCCCGTTTGGGATATGTCAATTATAAAACCTTGCGTGAAATGATCAATTTGGAATTATTCCCAAAGTTTGAATGCAATCAATCAAAATGTCAAATTTGTGTTGAATCTAAGTATGTTAAACATCCTTATAAGTCAGTTGAAAGGTGTTAGTTTGCATGACCTAAAGACTTTGTCTTAACTGTTTTCCTATGAATGAAACAAGTCGATAGACGTGTTCTACTTGCGTGAATAAAACAATAAGTAAATAAGACAGTGACTTAGCGTGAAAAACACCCGGCTCCAAAGGTGAAAAACCACGACTTGTACTCCAAAGGATTTCTCTTCAACTTCACTAACTTCAAGAGCCTCTTCAAACACAACTTTTGAAAAAATATGTTTGGAATATGACATTATTCATCAAACAACTGCCCTTTACTTACCACAATATAATGGGATTGCGAAAAGGAAAAATAGAACAGATGATGAATGCTCTGTTGGTACGTTTTAGTTTACCCCATAACTTATGAGGGGAAGCTATCCTTATGGCTAGAAGAGTACTCAATCGAGTGCCCCATAGCAAAACACAATCCATTCCATACGAAAAATGGAAAGGAAGAAAACTGAACCTTGAATACATGAAAGTGTGGGAGTGTTTGCTAAGGTACAAGTTTCTAAACCCAAAAGTGTTAAGATAGGACCTAAAATCGTTGATTGTGTTTTCATAGGATATGTTGCAAATAGTAAAGCATATCGATTTCTGGTTCATAAATTAGAAAATCCTGAAATTCATATTAATATGGTAATGGAATCAGACAATGCTAAATTCATTGAAAATATATATTCGTATAAGCAGAATTGTGAGTCGTCTAGCGAAGGATCTAAACGACCTCGGGAAGGGACAAAGGAAAGTATTCCTAATGAGGAGAATCCAAGACGTAGCAAACGTCAAAGGACTGCTACTTCCTTTGGACCAGATTTTCTAACATTTTTGTTAGAAAATGAGCCTCAAACTTTTCAAGAAGCTATGAATTCTTTGGAGGCTCAATATTGGAAAGAGGCAGTCAATAGTGAAACTGAATAACCATACATGGGAAGGTTGACCTTCCTCCAGGGAACAAACCATTAGGTTGTAAATGGATTTTCAAAAGGAAAGTTAAAGATGATGGCACTATTGAAAAATACGAAGCAACTTATAGTCAAAGGGTTTAGACAAAAAGAAGGTCTTGATTACTTTGATACGTACTTGCCGGTTACCAGAATTACATCCATTCGGGTGTTAACAGCGTTAGCCACTGTATACAGTCTTGAAATCCATCAAATGGATGTGAAAATAGCGTTCTTAAATGGATATTTAGAGGAAGAAGTTTTCATGGAACAACTTGAAGGGTTTGTAGTTCTTAGAAATGAAAAAAAGGTGTGCCGACTTGTAAAGTCCTTGTACGGACTAAAACAAGCGCCCAAACAATGGCATGCAAAATTTGACCAGACTATGTTGTAAACAAGATTAATGAGTGTGATAAATGTGTTTACATTAAGAACACTCAAAATCAAGTCATAAATTTTTGCCTATATGTGGATGACATGTTGATAATGAGTAACGACATTGCTAACATAAATGCTACCAAGCGTATACTTGCTAGTAAATTTAAGATGAAAGATCTATGAGTTGGTGACTTGATATTGGGAATTAAGATCCACAAAACTCCTGAAGGTATAGCATTGTCTCAGTCTCATTATATACAAACAATACTTGAAATTTTAAGTATTTGGTTTTCAAAATTGCAAAGACACCAATTGATGTGAATCTTGCTCTTTCAAAGAACAAAGGTGAAAGTAAGTCCCAATTGGACTATACAAGAGTATCGGGAAGTCTGATATACATCATGAACTGTACACGACTAGATATAGCTTGTACGATAAGTAAACTTAGTCCATACACAAGTAATCCCAATTAGAGTCATTGGATGGCTATGAAACGAGTTTTGGGGTATTTAAAACATACTCAAAACTTTTCTTTGCATTACAATAAGTATCCAGTGGTTGTTGAAGGATTGTGATGAAAATTGGATCACCGAATCAACTGAAACAAAATCCACAACTGGGTATGTGTTTACCATTGGTGGAGGAGCAGTGTCTTAGAAGTCATCCAAGCAAACATGTATTGCTCACTCTACAACGGAGTCTGAATTCATAACTTTAGACAAGGCTGGTGAAGAAGCTGAATGGCTTAGAAATTTTCTAGAGGACATTCCATTCTGGCCCAAACTGTTGGCACCAATATGTATACATAGCGATAGCCAAGTGGCAATCGGAAGGGCTGGAAATGTAATGTATAACGGAAAGTCTCATCACATAAGACAGAGACATAACACCGTTAGATAACTACTCTCTAGTGGAATTATCACAATTGACTATGTAAAGTCAAGAGATAATATGTCAGATCCACTTACAAAAGGCCTAACTAGAGAGGTGGTTGAAAGATCATCAAAGGGAATGGGACTATGGCCGAGGACAAGTCATCGTGGCGGTAACTCTACCTAGAATACTGGAGATCCCAAGATCTAGGTTCAAGGAAATCAAACAAAGTCACTGATGACAGTTCAACATTGTCAAAATAACTTTTGGTCTATTCTCGTGATAAGACAATGTTTAGTAACAAAGATAAAGCATTAAAGGCTTTTTAATGATTTCTAAGTTTGACACGGTGTATGTCAAATTGTCTATCTATGGGATAATACATTATGGAATCACCTATATAAGTGTGAAGTGTAAGCTGCTTCAAGGAGAATTTCGTAAGGCCAATTCTCTACGCACTTACGAAATCAGGTTGTGTTCATGGCTGAAACGAATAAAACAATGAGAACCTAAGACGGTTAAAGGGTTAATTGTGTGACTTATGTTGTCTAGGTATACATCAAAGCTCGACGATGCAAAGATATCAAATCTACCAATTGATCGAGTATATCCGATATATGTTCACTGCAGAAAGTTCAAGGGAAAACCCACTTATCCAGATGCAATTAATTCTTGCTTACGAATCACACCGTTTTTCATGCATATAATTTTTTTTATGTAGTCATTCCCCATTCATGTGGGGGATTGTTGGAGTTAAGTGTTGGGTGTGAATTTGAAAATAGAGAGCAATAAATTGAAGGGAAGAAAAAGTTGAAAAGTTTCTTTTCCAATGGTAGCCATTCTGAACAGACACCATCTTAACAGGTGTCTTCACACCCCTTCACTTCAGATCTTTGGCTATAAATAAAGGTCTTTTGCCTTCATTTTTGAAGTACCTTTTCGAGACTTTTTCTAGAAAATTTACAGAATCATTCTACATATTTTGAAAAACCAAAATCGAGTCTATTGTGTGATTCGTTACCGTTCTTCGAGTTCGACGAAGTTATTGATGTTTGAGGTACTGCTACACCATTAACAGGTTAATCCGTTTTATCCTGAGAGGAAGTAATCCAAAACCTCGAGTACATTGAGGGGATTAAATTCCTTAAGGACACAAAGTGAATTCTGTGGACTCGGATGTTATTCTTTTCTTGTTTTACATATTTGAACACAGACCATCAACAGTATCCAAAACAATTAGAGTGCCTATACTGCTTACAATTTGTTTAACATATTGCAGTTATGTAAATGATAGGGAATACCTAGAAGAAGAACTCAACTAGAGCAATAGGCATGTCTTCATTCGGCTTGAAATCAGGGACCACTTTTGAAGTCACATCTGCAATCCCTCGATTTATAAGACCCTTTGGAACCATACAGTATTAAAATTATCGTCTTTAGTGATAAAATTACGTCTTTAGTGAAATCAAGGAGAACATTATAGTTGTGGAACACCCCTATGTTTGCAGATACTTGATTGGAAAAGTCTCCTTGAATCTTAAACGGAATTTTTTAATTTGGGGTCTAGGTTTGATAAATGTAACACCCCGGAAGTCCTTGAGATCAGACCCCGGAGTTAGATGATGTTCAACAGAATCAGCAAAAACTTGCCTCAGAACGAGTCAGAGAATGACTCGTTAGGAGACCTAACGGATCGTGGTCTGACCCGTGAGGAACTGTAAGAAGGGATGGCAAGCCCAGTGGCCACAGACGACCTGACGAGTCATCTTTCCTGGCAACGACTCGTTAGGAGGGCCGTTGGGTGGAGGATAAGATCCCTGGGTTAAGTCTTAACAGTGTGGTTGATGGAAGGAGGTGACGAGTCGTTGGGTATGATAATGACTCGTCAAGTTATTCGTTAGAGGGGAGAAGCTGAGGCTTTAAAGAAACTCCAGTGTACTTGACAAATGGATGTAACGAGTTGTTGGAGCTAGTGACGATTCGTTACGTTAGTCGTGGTTTGAAGACTGAGTAAAACTATGTGAAATCCAGTGTACTTAATGGGCGAGATGATGAGTCATGAGATTGGATGATGACTCGTCACGTGAGTCGTGGTTTCAGTTCGGGCAGTTTTTTCAGTTTTCTTCAGGGGCACTTTTGTAAACTCCTACACTTTTAATTTCTAAACTACGTCATTTTGGGTACTACCTTGCACGTTTTAAAGGGTTTTCCTAAGTCTAATCTCTCGTTCTCTCTGAATACTCTCTCAAACCTTTCTTCCTTCTCTCTCAAGTTCAAGGGTTTCACCTAGGTGTTCATCAAGATTCAAGGAAGATTTCGAGCAGGGTTCTCCTACCAGGTATGCGGGCTTTCAACAAGGATATTCTTAAATCCTTGTGCCCCAAAATGTTTTATCTAAAAGCCTGATTTTAGTGAATTTAGAAAAGTATGATCTAGGGTTTTGTGTTATGGGTAAGTTTCTTCTACATTCCTCATAAATGCTATTATTTACTGTGATTATGAAATTAATTGCGATATGAACCATGGGTTGTCTTGAATTGTGGAATATAGGTTGGGAATGCAAAACTGTAGCATGTTCTTCATAAATTGGCTAGGGTATTGAATGGGATATGCTTATTACTCATTTGTCTATCGTAGTAATTCATGAACATGATGGAATTGTGGAAATTTTGTATGATTAACCCTAATGATCCGATTATGACATTGATGACTATATTGGGATGAGTTAGAGTTTGTGGGCTTGAGCAATTGAAAGTAAATCACGTATGATCACTATGTTTTCGATTTAATTTATTGGGTATGATTAGATTGTATTTATATTAATGGATTATGAATCTTGGACGGATTCTAAATTGTTTTCCTTACAAAAATTGTTTTCCAAATTTTTGAATCTAAAACGCCCATGGATGAAAAGTTTGTAAAAGAAGTCATTCATGATAAATGTGAGATGATGATGAGGTCGATGATGAAAACCATGTCTCTAAAAATACCCATGATTATGTCGTTGTTTTCAAAATGAATTGATTGGATCCAAGTGTGACAAAGCTTTGGGTAATGCCCACATGTCGATTTAAAATGATGATTTTCCGAAATAATCTTACCACATTGTTTGGAGCGAAGTTTCCCAAATTTTATAAATATTAGCTTGTGGTATGTTTTGAAATAAATGAAGCCATGCGTCTTTGATAAAGTATGAGTGGAATCTATTAATCATGCATGACCTTATGCTACATGATGGTGTGAATGATATTGCAACTTTGGGCTTGTTGTTATTAGAAAGTGGCCCCAATCCTGTCGAAAAGAATGTTGTGTGATGAAAAATCAGTAAATGTTCTTGTCTCTGATTAGCTGTTTCCATTTAGATTAGCCTTAGTCATTCGGGATTCTCGTTAGTAAGAATGTTTCCCTAGTCATTCGGGATTCTCATTAGCAAGTATGTTTCCTTAGTAAGTCGGGATTCTCGTTAGCAAGAATGTTTCCCTAGTTAGTTGGGACTCACATCCCTAGCTACTAGCCACGCATGTTTCTCCATAGTCGGTCGGGACTAACATCCCTAGCCAGTCAGTGACTCTCTATATCAGAGCATTCTCTCCCTTTGACAGTAAGGGATTCTCGTTAGTAAGAATGATTCCCTTGATAGTCGGGGACGCTCCCTTTGACAGACAGGTACTTCCTTTGAACAGTCAGGGACTCTCTCGATATCAATCACGGCATCGTACCTCTGTGTTGTTCCCAATTGTTACTTTTGCGCATCAATTGATTTTATAATAATGCATGTCCTTATAAGGTGGTTACGTTGATATGAATATGGGGATCTCAGATAAGGTTGTTGTAACTCATTTTCGTTACATTACTATAAATGGGTTTTTACATTACTTCCTCCTTGCGTATATTATGAGTTAGTTTATTTACGTTCCCTGCATACTCAGTACATTCCAAGTAATGACTGCATGCCTTCTTGTGCTATATCATTTCACGATATAGATTCAAGTTTCCAGACTCAGCCTCGTGGTTAGAAACGTTTCTCTCTCTCTCTCTCTGCTGCTAGTGGTGAGTCCTCATCCTCCGAGGATGTGATTTATATTCTTATTTTTATTATATTTCAGCTTACAGAATTTGGGAGTTAGCTGGGGGCTTGTCCCAAAAACTCATCAATTAGTAGAAGGCTTTCGGACTTGTCTAGACAATTTCAGCTATGTATCTAAGTGTTGTTACATTGTCCTTATGGGTTATATTAGATTCTTTTATTATCTTCTGCACATTTACGTTGTTAGTCATATCCGATGTTTAGTGTATGCTATGATTATGCCATGGACCGACTTGGAGTCTTTTGGGGTTCCTTGTCCCGTGTCTACGATCCGGGTGTACTCTCAGGTCGTGACAATAAACCTACCCACAATTATATATTTCCAATCTTTTGTCATAATACCATAGTAGCCACTTGGTGTTGAAAATCACGGTTAGCATGCCTTTATGGGTGGTTACTTAGCAATCACATTCGCCTTTGCTTGCCGATTGGCAGTTGGAGAAGAGCTAGTAGCTTTGCTGAGGACATTAGTATAAGGTCTCTTTTCTATAATTCCTTCAGTGGGCATTGTCGTCTTGGCTGTTGGATTAGGTGGAGCTTGTTCTCACACGGGTGGATCTCCTGCTAACGCGCTATACCTGCGGAACACTATAAAAAGAATTGCCTAAAAACGAGAGTCAATGACAAGGTTGATTTTTTGAGGAAAATTGATGCCAAATGATGCACTCACAAATATCGAAATTTGGCTCGTAAGAATTGTGAAACCGACGGATAGGGTCAGTTAAAATCGAAGGACAATCGACCTAGTCCGTTGATCTGATAAATTACAAATTAACATAAAAAAACTTTAAAAAAAATCGAAGGACAGGGTCGGTTATATATATATATATATATATATATATATATATAAACTACTATGGCATTAGACAATTATATCAGTTGACTACACATTCTCTTCGATGAAATTTTTCCTTCGTTTTTAAATATATTCTCTAACTGCAATTTTGCACTTCAAACATCAACCCAATCCCTCGATTTTTATTTAAAAAATAATAAAATCCGAGGGGCTATGTTGTTTTGTTTTATATATATATATATATATATATATATATATATATTGTGTGTGTGTGTGGAAAAAACCAACCCAATCCGTAAGTTTTCTAAAAATAAAATAAAAATAAAAAGTAACGGACTAAGTCGGCTTTTCCTCGATTTTTTGGATTGACTCAGTCCGTCGATTTTGACAATATTTTTAGTAATATCTGAGGATCACCCTAAAGGACCGTTGTAGTTTACAACAGAGGCGTATGTAGCTCCAAACTTGTGGGTTCAATTGAACCTATAACTTTCAACCTGGGACATAAATTTATGTATAAAAAATTATTAAATTTGAAATTAATAATAGATATGAACCCATAATTTTAAAAATACAATGGGTTTAATACTAAAATTTTAAGATTGAACCCATAAAGTTTAAATGCTGGATCCGCCTCTGCATAATAGGTTGGCAACTGATCAAAGTGTAGCAAGATTTGGGATTCCTTTAGAACCTTAACGTTGTTGCTGCAACATTTTGGCCCAGAAAAGATTACTACAGTTCTGTTTAAAAGAAATTTTCAAAGTCATCACAAAACTACCTTTCTATTAGGGAAGAGATTTTCAAAATCTCAATCAATCATTCTATCAAACAACTTACCATTTCTGTTGCACCTCAGATGGAGAGCTAAAAATCTGATGTTGATAACATGACCTTCAATGAAACTCTTGATATTGTTACTATGCCAAGAGATGGAAGTTCTTCTGAAACAGGGATGGTAGTATCCAGTCTTATGTCTACGGAGTGTGGGCCACCTGCAAGGAACTTGGACATAGTTATTCTGCATCAATTGAGGGTACTGCAGAATTCCTATCTAATCAGGAGAATGTAAACCATTGTTCTGATGGTGAATTTTGCTTATTATGTCAGGCGATTGGGAGCTCAATGTCAACCTCCTCGCTTGACAATACTCATGCACTCATTTCTGCTAATACTGGCAGTGGAGGGAGAACGACAGATGTGGTCAACCCAAATACGCAAACCATTATTCCAGTTAAGTTTCCTCACTTTTCTAAGATTTCAGTTGTACTCCTCTTTGCTAATTTGGTTGTTTTATATTATTTAGCCATCTACTCCTGAACAAAATTGGGCTTATTGGGTATATTGATTTTCGGAAAGGATTTAGAGATGACCAACTATTTATCTCGAATATTTTCTTGCTACTCGTACACTATTAAGTAGCTTATATATTTGTTGCTAAGAAAAAATTGCTTCCTCAGTGAACTTTTTTTGTTTTGTCCAATTATTTCTTGTTCAGTTGCGTTGATTATAAATACATGTATTACAGTGTTAGTTGATGATACTTAAAAGTCTTGCCAACTTGTGAGGTTTTTCTTTTTCCTTTTTGAGTAATTATATATGATTGATTTACAAAAGTTTAAATGTTACTCCCTCTGTTTTCTCTTAGTCATGTGTATTAAAAATATTGTTTCCAAAATACTTGTCAATTTAAAAAATCAAGAGAGAATTAATTGTAATTTTTCCAACTTTACTCTTAACAATAATTATTATAGAATTAAGATGCACGCAAATAGATAAAAGTTAAAGAACTAATAAGGGATATATTTGTCAAATTACACTCCTAATTAATTTTTTCTTAAGGATTGCACAAACTTTATCCTGACAACTAAATTGGAACGGAGGGAGTATATTTTATTATGGAAATGTTCCTTGCAGGTTGTGCACTTCCTTTTTACTTGAATAGTAGTTTTCTTTACGTTTTCAATAACCTAAATTTCATATTATGCCAAAAAAAATACGAGCATTACTTAATTGAAAATAAATAAATCATAGACGATGTTAGCGTTCTAGCCTGACTTAGCTTAGCAATTGGACTACCAGCACCAATTCTTTATGCGGATTTATGTCTATATGAATATGAATTGGAATGATGTGCCTTTTCAGTTGAGGTTGATTTCATGTGCACAGATTTAGCTGCATATGAAATGATAAATTTATTAGCTTTTAGCAGTTAGTTCCACAGTTGCGAATTCATATGGAATGAAAGTTAGATTACCCTCTCCAATTTTTATACTTGCAAAAGTAACTTTTCTCTTCATTGTGTAAGAGTTGCTCCATTCTATACCTACTATTTTCCTTTTGTTGTACCAGGATAAGAGAAACTCTGAAGGGTTATTTAACACAATTGAGAGATTATTGCTCGTTAAAAAATAGGAAAAGAAAAAGAAGAAAGAAAGAAAGTTTGTTATAGATTTCTTTCTTACTTTTGTATAACCCAAAGTTTAGGCTAGAATCTTCTGTCCTTATATATTTGTCATGCAATTTTTTAGCCGGTATGCTGTTCAATGAGTCTGCTCCTATGTGAGTTCAACATTTCAAGAAATGGAGGTGAATTGGGAGAAGATTGAGTTGATGGGCAGGATCTTATTGATGCAAATTAGAAAAGAGGAGTACAACTGAAATCTTAGTAAAGTTAGGAAACTTAACTGGAATAAAGGTTTGTGTATTTGGGTTGGCCACATCTGTTATTCTCTCTATACTACCAGTATTAGTAGAAATGAGAGCATGAGTACTTTCAAGCAAAGAGGTCGATGTTGAGCTCCCAATCGCTTGACATAATAAGCAATATTCACCATGAGAACAACGGTCTACATTCTCCTTATTAGACAGGAATTCAGCAGTGCCCTCAACTGATGCAAAATCACTATGTCCAAGTTCCTGGTGGCTGGCCTGCACTCCCTAGATATAAGACAGGATACTGCCGTCCGTGAACTTTCATCTCAGGGCATTGTAACAGCATCAAGAGTCCATTTGAAGGTCATGTTATCAGCATCAGATTTGTAGCTCTCCACCTGAGGTGCAACAGAAATGATAAGTTGTTTGATAGAATGGTTGGTTTAGATTTTGAAAAAAGGTAGCTTTGAGAAGAGTTTGAAAAATTCTTTTGAACAGAACTGTAGAAATCTTTTCTTGGGCCAAAAAATATGCCATGACATAGAGCATATATGTCAACGTACACATGCAGAGACGACTTTGCAAATGAGACCTGGCTGCCTCTTTTCAAATAATAAAGCTATAGTGTGCTGAAAACACAGGTATGTAAACTAAAATAGAAAAGGGAAGAAAGTATTGAAAGCATAGGTGCATAAACTAAAAGAGGAGAGCGAAGAAAATCCATGAAATCATGGCTGGGACATGAACAGACAGTGTTAAAAAATTCTCACTGTTCAAACTAAAGGAACCTTAAGACAATCTCCTGATAACCTTAAGCTGGTAGCTTAGATTGTTTACAGTGTTCCTAATTTTACTTCGTAGTGACTAAGGCCTCATTTGTTTGCATTTAATAAAGGTCTTAATCTTAATAGTTCACATATCTGTCATTAAGTTAGTTTGTTTCTTACGTCTGAATCTTAATCATTAGATCTTTATAATTAAGTGTGTTTGTTCCTTTATATTTCAACCACTTGTGAGTCCGAGTAGATTTTAATGATTAAGAATTATAACAAAGTATTAATATCATTAAGATGTCTATCTAAAAAATTCTACGGAAATGATAGTTCACCAATTTCATTCATTCACTGCTACCGCCATTGTCCCCCATTATCAACTACTGCCATTGTTGCTCGTCGTTATAAGCTACATGCCACCAACAACCACCATCCTCAAATACAACCAACTTTGTTATAATCAGCTATTGCTACCACTAGTAACTATTTATAATCATCACCACAAAAACCATTAATGACCACGAGTCACCACATTGCCAATCACTGCCATTATGCACCACCTGTTGTGGAAATTCGAGCTATTTTTCCACCAATAGAAAAACTAATAATGGCTAACAATGATAAATAAGAAGCAGAAAAGAAAATAAAGAGAATACCAAGATTTGACGAGGTTCGGCCAATTATGCCTAAGTCCCCGCACACCACTACAAATATATTCCTCCGAGAAGATTACAAGAGAGAAAATAAACTAAGCCTCTAGAAGAGTTAGAAGGCTTCAAGTTTGGTGTGATAAAACCAAAAGGGGGAGGCTTCCTTTTATAGTCTAAGGTTGCCTCCCTATTTCTACTCATCTTCCAATATGGGACTTTGGGCCAAAAAACAACAAATCTCCACCTTGGCAAAAAGTCCCAAAAGTTACAAAATCTTCTCTCACAACTATCTCTAGTAGTGTCTTCAAATGCACCTATGGTGCTACCCATCTGCAATCTTCACAATATTGATCAAATTCATACAATGTTGAAATTTGATCGATGTCACTATCTTGGTCATCATATCTGCAGGATTTTCAGCTGTCTGGATCTTCTGAAGTAGTATTTCACCTTCTTCCAGAATCTCCCTTACAAAGTGATATCGAACATCTATATGCTTCGTTCGTGCGTGATAGACTTGGTTCTTTGCTAAACAAATAGCACTCTGACTGTCACAATGCACCTTGACATGCTTTTGACCAACTCTCAAATCCTTCAGCAACCCTTGAAGCCAAATAGCCTCCTTAACAGCTTTGGTAACAGCCATATACTCTGCCTTTGTAGTAGACAAAGCGACTGTTGACTGCAAAGTAGACTTCCAACTAACCGGTTCCTTTGTAAGTGTAAACACATAACCGGTAGTTGATCTTCGTTTGTCCAAATCACCGGCATAGTCGGAATCACAATATCCAACTACATATTGACCAATCTTTTTATCCTGCTCAAATAATAACCCAACATCCACGGTGTTCTGAATATACCGTAAAATCCATTTGACAGCTTGCCAATGTCCTTTACCAGGATCATGCATATACCTGCTCACAACCTAGTTGCATCTGACCCTTCATCATCAATAGTTGCAACTGCAGCTGTCCCAACAATTGTATTACCATCATAGTAATACAAATTATTCTTCCGGGTGCCTTTAAACATCACCAGAGCTCCAGAGACTATTTTCAAGACTCCATCTCGCATTGTCACCATCAATCCTTTGGATTCTAGGACTCCCAAAGAGATGAGATTCTTCTTCATGTCAGGTACATACCTGACCTCTGTCAAAACTCTAGTTGATCCATCATGATTCTTTAAGTTGACTGAACCAATTCCTATTGTTTCACAAAATGTGTCGTTGCCCATATAGACAACTCCACCGTCTATCTCTTTAAACTCAAAGAACCACTCCCGGATATGACAAATATGTTGGTTGCATGCTAAGTCAAACAACCACTTGTCAGATCGCCTTGTGGAGGTTGTAGCAACCAGTGAAAGATCTGAATCTTCATCACGGTATTCAGCAGCACATGATTCTGCAACAGCTTTGCATTTTCCAACTTTGCCCTTATTTTTCAATTTCGGGCAATCTTTCTTCCAGTGCCCCTTCTCTCTACAAAAGGCACATTCATCTTTACTCGGTCTGCCTCTTGACTGAGATTTCTCTCTTCTTCCTTTCTTCTGGTTTTGTGGTCTGCCTCTAGCTACTAGTGCTTCTGCAACCACCTCTGCATGCTTGCTTTCCTCCCTGTCTTTTTTCCTCAATTCATGACTATATAGAGTACTACATACTTCACTGAGGGAAACTTTCTCTTTCCCATGAAATAACATAGCTTCTATAAATTCATACTCTTCAGGAAGTGAAAACAGCAACATCAATGACAGATCTTCATCTTTGAAAGTTTCATCAAGGTTCCTCAAATCAGCTACTGCCTTGTTAAAAGCAATAATATGATCGTTCATGGTGGTACCCGGTTGATAACTAAACCGGAATAACTTCTTCTTCATAAAGTGCTTATTGTGACCGCTCTTCTTCAAGAATTTCTCCTCCAATGCCTTCCATAGCTTACTTGCAGAAGTTTCCTTTGAGAATGAATATTTCTGCTCTCTGGAAAGGCATGATCGAATAGTACCACACGCCAACCGATTGATGGTCTTCCATTCTTTTTCTTCAATTTCTTCTGGTTTCTCTTCTTCAATAGCAATGTCTAGACCTTGCTGGAAAAGCGCGTCTAGAACTTCACCTTGCCACATCCCGAAATGACCCGTACCGTCAAAAATCTCCACCGCAAATCTTGCATTTGGCGCAGCAAATCTCGTCATAATTGACAACGAAGATGCTGCCGAAGTTGATGTAGTGGAAACTGTGGCTCTCGAAGTCTGCTCATTATTATCAGCCATTTTTGCTCTAAAGTGAAAAAAATTACCAGTAATAATTTAGCCAAAAAAAATGCACCAGGAAAATTACCAGAAAAAACTGGAGGGGTCACACGGTCCCACTTAAAAACCAGTTTCCTTAGACAGAACTTCCCTAGACATGCACTTAATTAGACAATATATTACTCAACAATTTTAACACAAACTTACAAAAAATAATCTCAAGAAATTTTTTCTGATGTGGAGGATCAGTTAAAACCGCAACCACGGAGCATACTAAGATTTCAAGAGAAATCGTAACCAAAAGCTCTGATACCAATTGCTGTGGAAATTCGAGCTATTTTTCCACCAATAGAAAAACTAATAATGGCTAACAATGATAAATAAGAAGCAGAAAAGAAAATAAAGAGAATACCAAGATTTGACGAGGTTCGGCCAATTATGCCTAAGTCCCCGCACACCACTACAAATATATTCCTCCGAGAAGATTACAAGAGAGAAAATAAACTAAGCCTCTAGAAGAGTTAGAAGGCTTCAAGTTTGGTGTGATAAAACCAAAAGGGGGAGGCTTCCTTTTATAGTCTAAGGTTGCCTCCCTATTTCTACTCATCTTCCAATGTGGGACTTTGAGCCAAAAAACAACACCACCACCATTAGCTATTATTATCATCCACTATAACTATCAATTGTCACACTACCATCAACCTCCACTAGCAACTACCATCACCACTAGCTAGTACCAAAACCCCACCATTAGCCAACATCATCCCCAATTGACATTCACAACCACCACCACTAGCCATAACCTCCATCAATCACCATATGATTTTTCTAAAATATTTTGTTGATATATCGTACTAGATTAATTTAGTATTTATTAAATTTTATAATTATTAATTGTAAAGATATGACACGTAGGCCTAACTTAATCCCAAAAGCTAGCTCATGAGGGGAGGATTGTCCAAGTCCATATAAGCAAACCACCAGTTCATTCCCAAACCAATGTGGGACTCTAACACCCCCTTCATGCCTAGACCTGACTGGAGCATGGACCGGGAGCCCAAACAGATATGGACCTGGTTCTGATACCATGTTATCGATAAGACATGGAGAGAATAATTTGTTTATTACTCAAAGATTACAATGATATAAATAGAAGAAGACAATAAAGTTAAGTATGGTACCTAGATATTCAAATCCCTACAAATCTGCTATGCAATCAAAATCCCGACAAATCAGCTATGCTGTCATATACACCATCATACACATCTGGAGTGATTTTGTAACACTAATTTTAAATGAAGATAAATTTTAGGGATAATACATAAGGTCCTTCGCCTGAAGTAGTACCTAATTTTTAAAAAGACACTTGAATTTTGCAAGGGTTCTATTAGCCCCCCTCCTCCCCTCAAACCCCCCAACAACAACTCTGAACCGACTTCTCTGTCAATCCCAATTTGAAGAAAGAAAGTAATTTTCATGCACCAATTAATGAACGGTCGTGTAAAAGTACAAAAAATTACAAAAGAAAAGAAGAAAATGACTATTTTTTAATTAAAAAGAAAAAGACTTTCTCCTTCTCTCCTTTCCCTTAACCTTCTGCACCAGAAACATAGTTTTAGAAGGAAAACAAGAATCAATCCACTATTTTATGCCATTATCATTGTACTTGTAGGAAACTAATTGTTACTTTATGTTAAAGAAGAGTCCCCATAAAATGTTGACACAATTTTTCTCTCCTGAGAAAGTAGAAACAAGATGAATCTCATGATATTCAAGTAGGTGAGTATCACTTTGTATCTCTTCATAATGTATCCTGAAACCAACATCTAAATCAATCATTCTATGATTTTCTGCAAATTCTCTTGTGCCTTTATTACCTTTATACATCATGAAATAGCAAATCATTGTTCATTTGAATGGAAGATTTACAGAACCACGACAACAAATCAAAAAAATAAAAAGCCCTAAAAGATCTTACTTTTTCCATTCAAAGAACTAGTCATATCTATAAATTAGCTTTCATAAACACAAAACATGTCAAAGAAGAGTACCGAAAAATGTTGGCACAACTAATGATCACAAAGCACAGTCAAGCAAGCCTCTGAGTGAATCAACCAAAAGGGATACACACACAGAGAGATATATATATATAAAATCAAGCAAATTAGAAGAAAGCCTATAGAGTTTTGGGCAAAGAGATGAATTTCACACATGGGATTTGACTTTACAACAATTCTTTGAAGTTTCTTCTAATTGTTACTTCACCCAAATTTCTATTTTAAGGCATTTCATCAAATATTTAAGAAGATAAAAGATAGCAAGATTACTGTAATTCAAAGCTTTTAACGGTTAGTGTAATACTACAAAAAGTCTAAATGGTGCCGAGTTGTATCACCTAATCCGCCAAATCTCAGCAAATTAAATCCTCTCATGTGTAATAGCTCGCAAATTATATAGGAGAGATAAATTGCATTAGCTAAGTTCAGTGCGACAAGATCAATTGAGTAGGTGTTGGCAGGGGAATACAGCTCAACACCATTTAGAGTTTTTGTTATATTACACTAACCGTTAAAAGTTTTTAGATTACAGTAATCTTGATATATTTTATCTTTTAAAATATTTGATAAAAGAAAATTTTGGGTGAAGTAACAATTACAAGAAAATTTAGAGAATTGTTGTAAGGTCAAATCGCAGGTGTGAACTTCATCTCTTTGCCCATAAATCTATAGGCTTTCTTTTGAATTATTCTTGATTGTATATATACATATATAAATCTCTGTGTGTGTCTCCCTTTTGGTGGATTCACTTAGAGGCTTGCTTTATTGTGCTTTGTGATCATCAGTTGTGCCAACATTTTTCGATACTCTTCTTTGCCATGTTTTATGTTTATGAAAGTTAATTTTTAGAGATTTGACTAGGCTTGCTGTAAGGTAAAATCCTAGTTATGAGAATTTTGGGTGAAATAACAATTACAAGCAAATTTAGAGAATTGTTGTAAGCTCAAATCCCATGTGAAATTTGTCTCTTCGCCCAAAAATCTATAGGCTTTCTTCTTTGACATGTTTTGTGTTCATCAGTTATGCAGAGAGGTTTACACCAAGAAACTTCGATGAACAAGACCCCAATGGTATTTTGATTTTCTTTTTCCTTTTGTTCTTGTAATTTAACGGAATAAGTTGTGTTATTCCAATAAATAAACAAGGTATAAATACAATACATTAGGTGCTAACTTAGGAAAGAAAATAAAAAACGATTTCTACAAATTTGATACCTAATTATGAAATGATTCCTATAATCTTCTACCTAATTATGATTATGTATATTGCTAAGAATGGAGTCTATATACAGTCTATAACACTCCCTTTCATGACCCGAGCTGGAACCTCGCATCGAGACACGGGCCTAGAACCACGAAAGGCTCCGAGAAAACCCATGGCATGTGTATAGCAACTCAAATAAATTAAAGCGGAAATTTAAAACTTAAACATGAATAGGGGGAAGTCTATATAGCATAAAAATAAAGGCAAGAGTGATGTATATCAACAGCTGAGTCAACCAATACATGTTTTTCTGAAAAGCCTTTAGCCATAGATGGACTGATGGGATAACATCCCCAACTAATCCACTAAGTCTGAAACTAAAATGAAATAACAAAACATAACTAAAAAAATGTCCTTGGAAGATGAGGATTCACCAACACAGGGCTAAATTGGACTGATAGGGAGAAGGACTAACGGCGCGACTGAGTCTGCTCACCCAAACCTATATTATGAAATGCTATAGCATAGAGTATGCGGTCAGTACTTTGAATGTACTGAGTATGCTATGTAAGTAAAATAGGCTAATAAAATGCATAAAGAGTTCATGAGAATCAGATGTTTCAAACATGAAGTAATAGTTGTAATTTAAGCATGAGGACTCAAGGTTTTCAAAATAGTTCACAAGCTAGTCATGTAACACCCCAAGAGTTCCCAAGAGTTAGAAAAATGAGTTTGAAAATGTACCCGACAGAAAATTTCAGCAATGCCTCAGAACAACTCAAACAACGAGTCATTGGTTGCTCTAACGAGTCATGAGAGGCAGTCGTTTATGGGATTCAGGGATAAGGTTGTGTTTTGATACCACGGGAGGAGGGACGAGTCGTTGTGACAAACAACGAGCCGTTAGAAGTAGTCTTGGTGAGATCTCAGGTTGGGCTACTGGGAAGGAACGATTCATGTAACGACTCGTTGGTGTTAAAGACGCGTTGTTGTAAGAAGTCGTGGGTTAGATTTCGGGGTTCCCAGGTGGTGGAAACGAATGGAGACAACGGTCCGTTGTATCGATCGTTGGAAGGAAGGTGAAGGAGGGACTAGTGGTGGCAACAGGAGGATACAACAATTTGTTGGTTCTAGCAACGATTCGTTGGTTCTAGCAACGACTCGTCATGTCAGTCGTGGTTGGGCCACCAGTCAAGGATGCAGTGCAATCAACAGATGGTTATAACGGGTTGTTGTAGGTAACAACGACCCGTCTTGTCGCTCGTTGTTTGGAGAAGCTGAAAGTTTGAAGGAAGTCCAGTACATCCAACGGGTAGAGACGACAGGTCGTTGTATGAGACAATGACTCGTCCTGAGGGTCGTTGGTTCCAATTCGGGAAAATTTCAAGTTTTTCTCAGGGGAAGTTTGGTAAAATCCCATGCTTTAAGCTTTGAAGTGACGTCGTTTTGAGTATTATTTGGAACGTATTTAAGGGTTTTCTAAGCCTAATCCATTATTCCCTCAAGATATCCTCTCAAACCCTTCTTCCTACTCTCTTACAAGATTCAAGGGTTTTCTTCAAGGGCTTCAAGGTGCAATTTTGAGTGGGATTTCGTCTACCAGGTATGCGGGTCTTCAGCAAGTATATTCTTCCATCCTCGTGCCCCAAAATATTTTCATTAAAAACCCTATTTCAATTAATCTAGAAAAGCATGATCTAAGGCTTGTGTGATGAGTAAATTCTTCTATATTCTTCTTAAATGCTAAAATATACTGCAATTATGAATTTAATCGGAATATAAATTAATGGGTTTCCTTGAATTGTGGATTATATGTTGGGAATGCAAGAGTGTAGCATGTTCTTCATAAATTGGCTTGAGTAATGAATGAGACTTGTTTATTGTTCACTTAACTATTGTAGTAACTCATGAACACACTGAAATTGTGTGGATATTGTATGATTAACCCTAATAACCTGATAATGTCGATAATAACTATGTTGGGATGAGTTGGAATTTGTGGGCTTGAGCAACTGAAAGTAAATTATGTATTATCACCATGTTTTCGATTGAATTGATTGGGTATGAGGTCAATCTATAATAATGGCCTAATTATTGCTTTTTCTCATAAATCGGAGTAAATCATGAAATTGGTCTTATGAAATGAAAATGAATGCTCTTTCCATGGTTTGTTGTAAATGATGAGGTATGGGTTAAATGTACAAGTTGTTCGTAAATCTAAATAAATGAAGCCATGCATCTTTGATAAGGTATGAGTTGAATCTATAAATCATGCATGACTTTATGCCACATGTTGGTTGAGATGAAGTCGAAATTGGGATGTTGTGATATATAGTGCATAATGTGAATCTATAGCATGTCCGTTAGTGTATGATGTCCAGAGTAAATATCAAATTTTTTCTATGATGATGTGAACTATGATGATAAAGCATATGAATAATATGTCAACCTTTGGAACTTGTGTGAATTAAGAGATAGCTCTAATCCTTTTAAAAATGAGTATCGCATGATGAGAGTGGTGAATGTCTCTGTCCCTGATTAGCTGCAGTAATTTAGTTTAGATCTAGTCGGTAGGGACTCACATCCCTAGTCACTAATGGAGTATTTCTTCCCTTAGTCGGCCGGGACTCACATCCCTAGTTACCCGTCGAGTATGTTTTCCCTTAGTTGGTTGGGACTCACATCCCTTGCCAGTCAGTGACTATATATATATATATATACTCTCCCTTCGACAATCAGGGATTCTCTCTAGCTGAGAACGTTTCTCTTTGACAGTCAGGACCTCTCCCTTTAACAGTCAGGGACTTCCCCCTTAGACAGTTAGGATGCTCTTCGATATCAGTCACAGCACCTTATCTCCGTATTGCTTATATTTGTTATATTTTTGCACATCAGTTGACCTTATAATAATGCATGTCTTTATAAAGTGGTTATGTTGGTATAATATGTGAATCTCATATAAGGTTGTCGTATCTCATTTCAGTTACATTACTATTAATGTGTTTTTACATTACTTCCTTCTTGAATTTATTAATGAGTTAATTTAATTACGCTTCCTGCATATTCAGTATATTTCAAGTACTGACCGCACGTCTCTTGTACTATATCGTTTCATGATATAGATTCAGGTCTTCAGGATCAGTCGTGTGGTTAGATACGCTTCGCTCTCTCACCCAGCTGCTAGTGGTGAGTCCTCATCTTCCAAGGACGTGATTTATGTTCATATTTTCTGTTGTTTTAGTTTTCAGACTTTAAGAGTTAGCTGGGGGCTTGTCCCAACAACTCGTCAGTTTAGTAGAAGGCTTTCAGACTTGTCTTGACAGAATCAACATTGTATCTAATTGTTGTTAAAATTGCTATTATGGATTTTTTTTCTTAGATTCTTGCTATTATCTTCTGCTTATTCATGTTGTTAGTCATTTCTTATGTTAAGTATATGCTATGATTATGCCATGGGTTGACTTGGAGCATTTCAGGATTTCTTGTCCCGTGTTACGACTAGGGTGTAAACTCGAGTCGTGACAAGTCATAAATATATTCATATAAGAAACATTATAACACCATAACTTGAGCCAAATTATCATAATCATGAACATGCATAAAATTATAAGGAAGAGTGGAAGGATTCATCATAACCGACACTATCATGATTGAGCTTACATGATACCCCAACTATCTCGCTCAAGTGGGCACAACCGCCACAAGCTTGCTAGGCAAGGGACGATGACATGACATGATATCACTTGTGAGACCCCATAGGGTTAAACATGAATAAATACCTATGTTGGCATGTAGTTCTGCGGCCGAGGTTCCCAAAACCCCCGACCTACTTGGTGCTAGATACTACACCCAAAAACATGCACATGGCTCATATCGTAATCACGAAATATACTTGAAGTACATGGTCTAGTTAAAATCATAAGATACATGAACATGCTTGAAATACGTAAACTAGCCATGAAAGAGGCCCGTGAGTTGGCCATAAACATAAACATGATACTTGTAAAAGCTATGCATACTTGAGAAAGTCATCATACGTGAAATTCATAAATTCATGAAGGGCTCTTGTCAAATCATACATCATGATCATAATACATAACTTAAAACTTGAGAGCTGATATCATAAGAAAATCATGAGATTTAAATAGAAGGGAATTTAACCCTAGAAGTTCATGATCATGCTTGATAGTAATTTGATGGAAGACTTGATAGAAATACAAAACCCTAATAATAGAATCATCAATTCGATCAAGATAGATAAATCCATAGGAGAATCATGGAGGAATTCAACAATACCCAATAAAGCCCTAGAAACTCGAACTTAGGTCATGGGGAATTGGAGATCATGACTTCAATTAGAGAAGGGACATGAGGGTAGAATCCTGTAATACCCAGAAGTGCCTAAGACTAGACTCAGGAATTTGAAATGAGAACAGCAGAAAATCTGAGATTATGACTTAGAATGACTCATGGTACGAGTCGTGGGAAGGAGTAACAAGCTGTGGTACCACTCGTAATCAAAATC
Organism: Datura wrightii; assembly: GCA_035772735.1. Taxonomy (NCBI): domain Eukaryota; kingdom Viridiplantae; phylum Streptophyta; class Magnoliopsida; order Solanales; family Solanaceae; genus Datura; species Datura wrightii. The sequence continues at coordinate 197,208,278 of JASDFA010000018.1, read as the reverse complement.
TGCAGTAGGAGGCTCAGTAGTAACGAGTCCAAGGACGACCCATTGGATGATGTAACGGGTCATAGTTTGAGGTCGTCGTTTGTATTTGAGGTACTAGAGTTGGATGCTACAAGTCTTGGTATGACTTGTTTTAAGGAACAACCAGTCATGGTAAGCACCCGTGAGGAGCTGCAGTGAAAGTTATTGGGATTACCTGTCATGTGATCCGTGGCACCTTAATAAATCACCCAGTTATCGAAGAGGAGAAAAGACATGTTTTTCTTGATTCAACAAAGGTAGTAATTGATGTGAATTCCTTAAGTGATTTTTGATACTTAGAGAATTCTGCAAACTTATCTGTTGAAACCAGAAGTGTTTTACCCATCCGGTTTGTAGCCATATTTCCTTATTGTTTACTCAAATATCCAAAGTATCAATATCAGTTACCGAATCATTGACTTAAAGAGTAGCCAAGCTTCATAAGGTACCCAATAATATAGATTCCAAGAAACTAACAGACAAATCACCCAACAAAATTATTGGGTAGCTGACAATCAAAATCAAATTCCAAGAAAGTAGCAATGAGAAATAATGAAGGAACCAGCTCTATGAATTAGCAGACACAAACAACAACAATTTGATCTGAGTAAAGCCTTCTGTCTCAAAATCACCATACAATACTTGATTGAATATCGCAGAAGCTATCGAGAAGAAAAGAACCTGGAAGTGACGAACAAGTTCACCAAACAGTATTTCAACACCTGACAGAACTTAGAATACACCAAAACTGATGAGGCGACACTAGAAAAATAATCCTTGAATGATTCTGCCGGAGCATGCGTAGGCGCGATAGGTACAATCGACGTGACGGTCGCTCGCTTCACTCCCAGCTGCCGGAACAGACTGCTTCCGATCAGAAAAGGATGTTCCACCTCCTGCTATGGCGGAGGTGACACTAAATGACCACTTTAAAGTGATTAATCCAAAAAAGAATCCGAGCCTATAGGCTCTGATACCATATAATTTAATGGAAGAAGTTGTATTATTCCAATAAGTAAACAAGGTATAAATTGGTGCTAACTTAGGAAAGAAAATAAAAAACGATTCCTATTAATCTTCTACCTAATTATGATTATGTAAATTGCTAAATGGAGTCTATGTATATTCTATAACAGTTCTTCACTTTTTCATACAAATCCACATATGTCTTATCCCTTAATGAGATTCCTGGGATTTTTTCTTCATCCCACATCGGCTGAGAACTTGTTTCTCTGAGATTTGGGGTCCTATAAAACCCCTTTCTTTTTCTCTGAGATTAGAGCAAATAATATAGCTTGTTCCAACAAAATAAATTTTCCCCCAAGATTAGCCTAAAATTTCTTTTTCTTTCTCTTCGTATGGGTTTTGTTGGTGAAGAGCTATTGGAGTCAAATCTTCTTCTCGCACCTGACACCTCAAGTTCCCTACTCTTCAAAAGGTAACATTTTTTCCCTCTCTGTTTTTATGTCTATTGTGTTTATTCTTATTTTTGTTCTGATAGCGTGATTTGATTTAAGTTTAAACATTAATTTTAGTATTCATGGCTAGTTAGTTATGCAGTAGTATAGTTTTCTTTGTTTTGCATCGCTATTTCTGATATGTCCATATATATATTTTTAGCTTTGATGCTTAGTTATGCTATCATGTAATTTTCTTATCTAGCTGTGTGAAAATTTTTGTGCTAGGTCTCCTCCAAAACGCATGGGAATGGCAATTCTGTTATCTCCTAAAAGCCCGATAATGTTGCCTAAGGTTTTTTTCATTTGAGCTGATCCAAGTATGAGCAATGTTGATGCTTGTTCTATATTTCAAATACCGATAAGATTTGGATATATTCTGCTTATTTCTTTTGCTAGAAAAGAGTGTTTAGGTATTAGCTGTAAGGATTTGATCAATCGATCTTTATGTGTATGTTGTGATAGAGGAAATGCTGCTCCAGGGAAGTGTGAATGGATTTAGATCTGGTTTGAGCTCTAAGTTGAAACTTTGAGTATTAACTCAATTTCCTCTGGCTTATCCTAGGTCTAGGATCTTCACCAAGTCCTTTAGAGTCTTGTTTCCCCCTTTGAAGTGTGTATATTGAGTATTTACTTTGTAATTTTGAATAACTAGGCATCCTCTAGATGGCATTTATTCATGTGTTAATCTATTTGATTTCTGGAATTAGCTTAAGTTTTGTTTCTTTTATGGCTCAGTTATTTATTAGAGATTTGGATTTTAGATTTTTATTTCAAACCCCGCCAAGGGAGTTAGCCATGATTCCGCTTCATTTAGTTGATATGTACAAATAATTGAAACAGTTGAGTATGTAAGCATGATAATTCCATAAAATGATGCATTGATATAATAGTCCTTCAAGTGATAATGCTCATCATTGTATCTCTAATTGTATAATTGCAAGTTCCTGTATCTTTAAAATAATGTGTTGTCTCTGTTTTATTTCGCCTCTAAAGTAATGAATGCATTATGGTTTTCATATTATCGCTTCTATCCAGAATGATCAAAATAGGTTTCCATACCCTCTTCCCCATCATATGACCAAGTTTTATATATTTCCAATTCATGCTTCTGTGCATTTTCTTCAAAGAAACAGTTTCTTGCGTTTGATTCTTTATCCTTGTACATAGCCCCTTTTCTCGGGTTATATGTTGTCTCTCCTTTGCGCATGGAAGATTGTCTTAATTTGTTCAATCGAACATGGAATATTCGAGCTTGAATTTGATGAAGAGTATTTCTGTATCTTGTGTCTTACCATGGACTGTTTTGTTTTTGCTTTGTGTTTTTCCCTTTCCTATCATAATTGGTTTTCTTTCTCTCCAGCACGTGTTGTATCCGGCTTCAACCCAACATAATGCATTTCTATTTGAGTCCAGCAAGAAAGGGAAGCTAGTATTTGGACCCGAATACAATATCATACAACAACAACAACAGGAACAAAAATGGGCCAAGAACCCATTTAACTTGCAGATTAACAATTCCAGAAAATTTATTTTGGTCTAAGGCTTGAACCCTGCCTAACAACAGATTGCAGGGATGGTGCCCAGGATGACTAAATTTGGGCCAAAAACCCGAATTTCTATATATTGTTTTCTCTTTTTATATTATATTTATTGTAATTGAATTCTAACCACTCTTTTCAGATTTAGATGAATCCTCAGAAGAGTTATTTATATGAGTTCTTTTCATATTGTAAGAAAATTGCTTCAATGGTTTATTCAAATATTTTACATCAAAATGATTTATACTTAGGCAAACTCAAACTTATAGGATGACTTTGGGAATTGTCAATATCCCTTCATAGTCATTAAAAGCTTCAAGGTTTAGACTTTAAGAGAATGACCTGAGGATCTTTTATATTCTTTCATTGTCATTAATTAAAGACTTATCTTTAATCCACGTTTAAGAAGTTGGACTAACCTCGATTTAGTTTGAAATCTTAATTTAGATAATATCTCAAGGTTACAATTATTTAGAAATTGGGCATTCTAAAGAGTGCCTAATTGATAAAGATACTCTGCTCATCCAAAAAAAAAGAGACTTTCAAATAACTTAGGTTTTTAAAGGTTAGCCAATTATTTTTAAATCCGTCAGGACCCATAGTTTGTGGAATTTCTTAAGTGTCTTATCCCTTCTTAAGAAATCGATTTAAATCCTTACCCAACTCTGTTTTTTAAATTAAAAGGTTCTTTTCCAAAATTCTTTTAAAAAGGTTTTTTAATTTTTCTAAAATTAAGTGGTGACTCTGTTTTCAACAAAAATAGCGCCAAATTATGAAAAGATTTTCGGAGTTAGATTCAAAATAGGCATGTAACAATATTCTCTATGTCATGACGTATTTTTTGGACGAGGAAAAGATTTCTGCAGTTCTGTTCAAAAGAAATTTTCAAACTCTTCACAAATCTACCCTTCTATAGTGAAGAGGTTTTCAAATCTCAACCAATCATTCTATCACACAAACTATCATTTTCCGTTGCACCTCAGATGGAGAGCTACAAATCTGATGCTGATAACATGACCTTCAACGGAAATCTTAATGCTGCTACAAGTTCAACTCCTATTGATATGCCAAGATATGAAAGTTCTTCTGAAAGGAAGGATGGTAGTATCCAGACTCATATCCAGGGAGTGCAGGCCACCCGCTAGGAACTTGGACATAGTGATTCTCCATCAGTTGAGAGCACTGTTGAATTTCTATTTGAAAATACTCATGCTCCCATTTCTACTAATACTAGCAGTGGAGAGAGAACGACAGATGTGGCCAACCCAAATACGCAAACCACTATTCCAGTTAAGTTTCCTCACTTTACTAAGATAACAGTTGTACTCCTCTTTTCTGATTTGGTTGTTTTATATTATTTAACCATCTATTTCTGAAAAAAACTGGGCTCATTGTGGAAATTGATTTTTTGAAAGGATTTAGAGATGACCACATATTTATCTCGAACTACTCTTACACAATGAAGAAACAGAAGTTACTCATGCAAGCATAAAAAGTGGAGATGGTCTGCCCTTAATTTTCAATTAAGTGATGCTCTATCCTTTTTTTGGGAATAATGTGAAATTTAGGTTATTGAAAACATAAAGAAAGCTACTATTCAAGTAAAAAAGTAAGCGCATAACCTGCTAGAAACATTTTCATTAAAAAAATATAACAATTAAGCTTTTATAACTCAATCATATATAAATACCCAAAAAGGAAAAAAGAAAAACATCACAAGTTAGCAAGACTTTTAAGTATCATCAATTACTACTGTGATACATATATTTATAATTAACGCGACTCAACAAGAAATTATTGGACAAAACAATAAAGGTTCACTAAAGAAGCGATTTATTCTTAGCAACAAATATATAAACTACTTAATAGTGTGCGAGTAGCAAGGAAATATTCGAGATAAATATTTGGTCATCTCTAAATCCTTTCAAAAAATCAACTACCACACCGAGCCCAATTTTGTTCAGGAATAGATGGCTAAATAATATAGAACAACCAAATTAGAAAAGAGGAGTACAACCGATATATTAGTAAAGTGAGGAAATACTTAACTGGAATAATGATTTGCGTATTTGGGTTGACCACATCTGTTGTTCTCTCTCCACTGCCAGTATTAGCAAAAATGATAGTAGGAGTATTTTCAAGTAGAAATTCAATAGTGCGCTCAACTAATGCAGAATCACTATGTCCAAGTTCTTGGCGGGTGGCTTGCACTCCCTGGATATAAGACTCGATACTACCATCCCTGCTTTCAGAAGAACTTCCATCTCTTGGCATATGAACAGGAGTTGAACTATTAGCAGCATCAAGAGTTCCATTGAAGGTCATGTTATCAACATCAGATTTGTAGCTCTCCATCTGAGGTGCAACGGAAAATGATAAGTTGTTTGATAGAATGATTGGTTGAGATTTTGAAAATCTCTTCACTAATAGAACTATAGAAGAAAGATAGATTTATTGAGTTTGAAATTTTCTTTTGAATAGAACTGCAGAAATCTTTTCCTAGGCTAAAAAAATATGTCAATGACATAGAGAATATTGTTATGCACCAATTTTGAACCTATGTCCAATTTTTTTTCTTCATAATTTAGCGATATTTTCATTTAAAATAGAGTTGCCACTTAATTTTAGAAAAATTTAAAAACCTTTTTAGAAGAAAATATTGGAAAAGAAACTTTTAAATTAAAAACCATAGTTGGGTAAGGGTTCAAGTCAATTTCTTAAGAAGGGATTAGGTACTTAAGAAATTCCACAAACTATGGATCGCAACGGATTTAAAAATAATTAGCTAACCTTGAAAAAGTAAGTTATTTGAAAGTCTCTTTTTTTTTTTTTTTGAATGAGCAAAGTATCTTTATCAATTAGACACTCTTTTAAATACCCAATTTCCAAATAATTCTAACCTTGAGATATTATTCGAATTAGGATTTCAAACTAAATCAAGATTAATCCAACTTCTTAAATGTGGATTAAAGGTAAGTCTTTAATTAATGACTATGAAAGGATACAAAAGATCCTTAAGTCATTTCCATAAAGTCTAATGCTTTAAGATTTTAATGACTATGAAGGGATAGTGACAATTCCCCAAGTCATCCTATAAGCTTGAGTTTGCCCAAGTAAAAATCATTTTGATGTAGAATATTTGAATAAACCATTGTAGCAATTTTTTTACAATATGAAAAGAACTCAAGTAAATAACTCTTCTAGGGATTTATCTAAATTTGAAAAGAGTTGTTAGGATTAATCACAATAAATATAATATAAAAAGACAAAACAATAAATAAAAATCTGGTTTTTTGGCCCAAATTTAGTCATCCTTGGCACTGTCCCTTCAATCTGTTGTTGGGAGGGGTTCAAGCCATTGGCCCAAAATAAACTTTTCTGTTTTTGTTAATCCGCAAGTTAAATGGGTTGTTGGTCCATTTTTGTTCCTGTTATTGATGTTGTATGATATTGTATTCGGGTCCATATTCATATCTCTGATAAATAATTGACCCATAAAAGAAACAAAACTTAAGTTAATTCCAGAAATCAAATAGATTATTAACACATGAATATACACACTTCAAAGGGGGAAACAGGACTCAAAGGACTTGGTGAAAATCCTAAACCTAGGAGCCGCCAAAGGAAACTGCTTAATACTCAAAGTTTCAAACTTAGAGCTCAAACCAGATCTAAATCTATTCACTCTTCCCCCGAGCAGTATTTCCTCTATCACAACATAGACATAAGAACCGATTGATCAAATCCTTACAGCTAATACCTAAACACTGTTTTCCAGCAAATGAAATAAGAAGAATAGATTCGAATTTAATCAGTATTTGAAATATAGAACAAGCATCAACATAATGACAAAAAATTAGGCAACATTATTGGGTTTTTAGGAGAAAACAGAATTACAATTCCCATGCGTTTTAAAGGAGACTTAGCACAAAATTCTTCACACAACTTGTAAGAAGACTACATGATAGCATAACTAAGCATCGAAGCTAAACTAAAATACACCACTAAAACGGAACAATAATATACATATATATATGTATATATTAGAAATAGCGATGCAAAACAAAGAAAACTATACTACTGCATAGCTAACCATAATACTTAAATTAAAACGCGCTACCAGAACAAAACTAAGAATAAACACATAGACATAAAAACAAAGAGGGAAAAAAAATGTTACCTTTCAAAGAGCAGGGAACTTGAGGTGCGAGAAGAAGATTTGACTCTAATAGCTCCTCACCAATCTCCAGGAAAATTTATTTTGCCGGAACAAGCTAAAATTTTTGCTCAAATCTTAGATAAAAAGAAAGGGGTTTTATAGGACCCCAAATCTCAGAAAACCAAGTTCTCAGCCGATGTGGGATGAAGAAAAAAAATCCCAGATATCCCTTAAGGGATAAGAAAGCTATGGATTTGTATGAAAAAGCGAAGAACAAAAGGAGCAGATTTGGGTGTGGGAATTCGGCAAAAGAGACGGCTGAAAAATGGTTGCAAAGAATGGCTACTTGAATTGTAAAAATGGAAAAAATATATGACAACCGTAGACCAAATGTATTTAAACCATATGTTAAATTGACTCAAGTAATTAAAATTGATACATTTAAGAATCAAAGAAAATTATTTATCCTAATTAATCAATCAACCTTCTTAATTTAACATAGTAAAATAATTATTTTCAAAAATGGACTAACTATACAATACACACACACATATAAATATAATATGTATTGATTGTAAATATCACGCCCCAAAACTGGGGGAGAGAGCATCTGGCTCTCGACTCAAAGGTGATCAAGAAACCGTCTATATAACGTCTATAACTATAGCATAAAGGTTGGCTAGGCCAGCTGCCATGGTCTAGACGATAACAAAAGTAACTGAAAAGTTGAACAGGCTATAATAAGCTAAAATGCACAACAGAAGGCCGACAAGGCCACACAAGCAAAACAGTTACACAACTAGTCCACACAAGCCTCTAGAGAGTAATAAGCTGAAACGCACAGGACATGGCTCTGGCCTATCCAAACTGTACAAAAAAGCCTAAGAAAATAGACAACACTAGGACATGGCTCCTGAAAGAGAGGAGCATACCACTATCATGCTGAACTCTGGCTCTCATGGCACAGTCTGACGCTAATGAAAATGAAGAGGTAAGCTTTCGTGACCTACAAAAGGATCTCAAAACTCTCTCTAAAAGAGAGTTGAGAGCACTTGCTGATGTTTTGATAGATGCATACTATGGTGTCGTTAATGAGAAAACCACTCTAAGTACTGAGCTGGAATTATCAGAAGAAACTGGAAAGTCACTAGGCTTGGAAATCACTAGACTCGGTGAAGAAATAAGGGAACTGATTAAGGATAAAGTAACCATAGAAGATAATCTCATAAAATGCATGGAAAACGAACATAATGGGGAAAGCTCTCTTGCTCAAGCTAAAATTCAACTGTAATGTGAACTTGAAAGGGCTAAATTAAGTTTGGTGGCGCAATCTGAGAAGAATATAGCTCTTCATGAGGAACTGATGAGAGTAAAAAATGATCTTGACAAGTCGCTTAGATGGACCAGGTCCTCCAAGGCTCTTGCTACTGCTAACTCTAGATGTATGCAAACCAGGGAAGGTATTGGGTTTAGACGACCAAGGGCACCTTATGACCCTCATAGTAAATATGTGTCTAATCCTGATAATTGGTTATGTACTCATTGTGGAGAGAATGGTCATTACAAAGATGCATGTAAAGCACGATTAGCTGCTATTAAGAAAAACTTGGAGCTTGCAAAGGGAATTTCTGATCTTAAAGGAACTGATGCAGTAAGAAGAAAAATCAGTTTACCTGCATGGACTAAAAGAAATCTTATTCATCCTTTTTATAATTCTAAGGGACCTAGATTGATATGGGTTCCAAAAATTGATCTCTAAAATTGCCTGCAGGGAGAGAGAGGGGCAGATGGTCAGAAATGGTTCATTGACAGTGGCTGCTCAAGGCATATGACGGGAACAATTGAAGAATTTCTCTCTCTCAAGGCTCTCCAAGGAGGCAGTGTGTCCTTCGGTGATGGGAAGAAAGGATACATCTTAGGTGTAGGAAAGGTTGGAAGGAGTGTTGCTCATGCCATTGAGAATGTCTTTTATGTAGAAGGGTTGAAGTACAGTTTGCTAAGCGTCTCGCAAATCTGCGACAGAGGTAATGAAGTAAGATTTACCTCATCCAGCTGCACAGTCGCAAACATCGAATCGCATGAAGTGGTCCTAGTAGCCAAAAGATGGAAGAATATTTATGTAGCTAAGTTGGGGTTGATTGGTGATAATGATATGAGGTGTATAAGCACCATGGAGGACAACAGTGAGCTGTGGCACAGACGGCTTGGACATGTGAGCTTCTCCATTCTTAACAAATTGATCACCAAGGACCTGGTCCGCAGTCTGCCCAAGTTAAATTTCTCCGACCAAAAGATGTGCAGTGCATGCGTCAAAGGAAAACAGGTTCGGTCATCTTTTAAGTCCAAGAAAGAGGTAAGTACTTCAGCACCTCTTGAAATGCTTCACATGGACCTATGTGGACCAATGAGATGCGCTACAGAGGAGGGAAACGTTACATATATGTAATTGTGGATGATTACTCCAGGTTCACCTGGACACTGTTCTTAAGATCTAAGGATGAAACGTTTGAAGTGTTTGTGGTGTTCTCAAAACAGGTGGAACTCAAGTATGGAAGAAAGTGTTCATGTGGTGTTTGATGAATCAAATTTGCTGAATAATGGAACAGATTATGCTGATGACCTTGAAGCCGGAGAGCTACTGAAAATGCAGGCTGTCACTAGTAAAGGATCGGGTTCGCAAGGAACATCAAGTGACCAAAAGGATGAACATGGAGGGAATGACTCAAAGTTGCATGAACAACAGCAAAATACTCATTCATCTTCACTGAGTAATGCCTCTCATAAGGAATTGGTAACCGGAAGCACTGATCACTCACTGAAGGAGATCTCAAACAATGGAAATGATGAGCTACTTGATTCTGCACCTTTGGGACAGCAGGAACACGACGTCTCTACTCCAGAGTCTCAAACTGGAAGCACAGAGCATCACATTCCCTAGACAACATTATATCCTCCTTTGACCAAGGGATCACCACACGTTCTCAAGTTCGTAACATGATTGCCCACTCAGCGTTCTTGTCTCAGATAGAGCCCAAAAGCATCAAAGAAGCCCTGAAGGATTCGGATTGGATAAATGCAATGCAGGATGAGTTAGAACAGTTTGAGAGAAGCTGGGTATGGCACCTGGTTCCCAGACCAGCTGACAGAACCATCATAGGAACCAGGTGGGTGTACAGGAACAAACTTGATGAAAAGGGGAACACGATCAGGAACAAAGCAAGACCGGTGGTTCAAGGATACAACCAAGAAGAAGGAATAGATTACGAGGAGACTTTTGCTCCTGTTGCACGCATAGAGGCCATCAGAATACTCATTGCATTTGCTTCTTATATGAGATTCAAACTGTTTCAAATGGATGTGAAAAGTGCCTTTCTGAATGGGCACTTGAAGGAGGAAGTATATGTAAAGCAACCGCCTGGTTTTGAAGATCATAAATTTCCATATCATGTTTACAAATTGGATAAGGCTCTCTACGGGTTGAAGCAGGCTCCACGTGCTTGGTACGAAAGGTTGTCAAAATTTCTCCTTAGCAATGGCTTCAAAAGGGGGAAGATTGACAACACATTATTTTTAAAGAAGAAGGAGAAAAATCTGCTTGTTGTGCAGATCTATGTAGACGACATTATTTTTGGATTGACTTCAACCTCCTTGTGTGAAGATTTTGGAAAGCTTATGAGCAGCGAATTTGAGATGAGCATGATGGGTGAATTAAATTTCTTTCTTGGGCTGCAGATCAAGCAACAGCTGGATGGAATCACTATAAGTCAAAAGAAGTACATCTCCGAACTACTCAAGAAGTTCGACATGGAATTGGCCAAGCCCATTGACACTCCCCTAGCTACTTCAACTCGATTGGACAATGATGAACCTGGTTCTCCGGTAAATCCATCTCTGTACAGAGGCATCATTGGGTCCCTGCTATATCTGAAAGCCAGCAGACCCGATATAGTATTTAGTGTAGGGATGTGTGCTCGATTTCAGTCCAATCCAAAAGAATCTCACTTAAAGGCTGCTAAACGAATTTTAAGATATCTTAAGGGAACTTCAGACCTTGTACTCTTCTATCCTTCTGGTGATAATTTCACTTTGGTTGGGTACGCAGATGCTGACTATGCTGGCTTCCTGGTTGATAGAAAGAGCACGTCTGAAATGGCACACTTCCTTGGCTCATCTTTAATCTCATGGGGGACTCGAAAGAAGAACTCTGTCGCACTATCCACTGCTGAAGCAGAATATGTCTCGGCAGCCTCATGCTGTGCACAATTACTGTGGATCAGACAACAACTTGAAGATTATGGGATTTGTGTAGATTGTGTGCCGCTCATGTGTGACAACACCAGTGCCTTGAACATGGCAAAGAATCCGGTCCATCACAAAAGAACCAAGCACATTGATGTACGCCATCATTTCCTCAGAGATAATGTAGAAAAGGGACTCATATGCATGCAGTTTTTCAACATAGAGGACCAGGTGGCAGACATTTTCACGAAGGCTCTGGGAAGGGAGCATTTTGAACGAAATCGAATGAAGCTGGGATTGATTAGATCCTGTGTGTAGTTTCAATTTCTGCACTTTTCTTCTCCCTCCTATGGTTAGATCTGGGATGCAGGTATACTGTGCAAATTTGGCAAATGCAGTCTGTCTAACTTAGATCTATACTGTTACAGGTATGCATGCACGGTGAGGAAGCAAGGTGTAAGGATGTAAACAGAATATTCACTTATCAGAAGCTTAAAGCTCTGAGGGAACTCTCAAGGGACCAAGTCCTCGAACAGGTCAGCCTCTTAGTCATACTCTAAGCTATTTTTAAACATATATTATAGTGTGCCACGTCATTGTGTTTCCCTCCATTCTGACACCGCTTCAACTTCTCTAGCTAGTCACATCCGTCAGTTTTTGCTACCACACCTGTTCCCTCATAAATGTTTTGCCTTATCTACTTCTTGTTCATTTCATTCTTCTTGTCCAACGCTTGTTCACATCATTTTCTCTTCTTCTTCTCTATCTCTCCTGCCCTTCCAGTATTATCAATGGCCGGTTCTACTTCCTCTCCTTCTTCCATCGACGGACACCCTCTTCCAGATGATCTCATCCTAGACGCCCCCATATCCTCAAATCCCTCTTCTTCCCTAGGAGGCGCTGAAACTTACGCCTCTCCCAGTTCTAAAATTCCGTCTCCCAAAGCTGTCCCTGTTGCCCCTGCTCGCCTATCCCCCGCAAGGAGTGACACTGCAAAGCTCACTGCTATTAGTCTGGTGGTACCCAAAGACGGGTCGGACTTTTCTTCTGAAACCCTATTCGAAGGTGCACTGACCGCCTCCAAAGAGGGCACGTCAAATATTCTTCAGAGTGAGGCGAAAATTATTTAGGGTTTTATATCAGCTCTGGGGGCTCGGGAGAAGGATGTCGGAGGGGAGGCCCCATCTGCAGAGGGGTGTCGACCAGGTTCTGTGAGTGCTTGTCCTTTTGTTCACACTAGCGGGGAACCTTCCTCTCACGAAGTCCCATCAACAGTTACTTGTCCAAAATGGGATGGCACACCTACTCAGCCAGACGTGGAGCTTCTGGTTCCTCCGGTACCTTTGGCAACTGCTGTGGAAGCTTCCTCAGCTCCTGATGAGGATGAAGTTCCAATTCATCTGGTATTTAAGCGAAGGTCACACTCTGTTTCACGTCCCCCTGTTCAGCGGCCCGAGGGAACCTCTGGAGGACTAACTACCAGAGGGTCGTTCAAAAAGTCCTTAGACCAAATCTTAGCAGAGAGTCGTCAGAACACCTTGAAAAGACGGCGAATTACAAGACATACTGTGCTTGAGGAGGAATCTTTGTCTTCTCCTGTTGTGGATTTGGAGTGTGGTACTTCCTCTCAGTCCATAGGGGGAATCTCTAAAGCTGCGAAGAGGGGTCATGGTGGTGGCGAGCTCTCCAAGAAAGAAAAGAGGAAAGCAAAGAAACCTGATACCATCGGGAAGGTTGCTGAGGGACCCGATCCTGCTGTGGTGCGGTCTAAACGAAAGCACATCATAGCCAAGACCTCTAAAGGTAAACGCCCTATGAAAACCCCAGCTGCAGATGATGTTATCACACGGGTTGCCAACATCAGGAAATAGAAGGTCTTAGGCGGGCGCATCTTTGATCCTGATATAGCCGGAATGCAGGGCATGCATGAACTTATCGAAATTGTTGGTTATCAGGGGTGGGAACATCTGTTTTCTCTTCCCTTGCCCAGCATGTATGAGAGCGAAGTCACTGAGTTCTATGCCTCTCTGCGTTTCACTAATAATGATGAATTGGTATTTGCCACTGTTGGGGGCATTGACCTGGAGTTTGATTCAATTATCCTTGGAAAGATACTGAATGTGCACACTGCAGGGGAGGTTACGGTGAAAGATAAGCATGCAACAAGAGACTTTCGAAAAATGATTGGGAAACTTGACGGGAACCTGAACAGTGATAGAATGCTCAAAAAGCAGATGAAGCCTATCTATCAGCTGTTGTTTGAGTTTGTGAACAAAGTTGTGCTGCCGCGAGCTGAGCGTCGCTCTGTTACTGCCCTGGCTGATTTGTTCATTATGGAGGCCTTAAGTTCATTTCAGCCTATCAGTCTACCGGCCATCATGATTGAACATATGGTCAAAATCGTTGGTTCCAAGGATGGGAGGCATGGGTTGGCCTATGGGTATCTGCTTACTCGTGTATTCAAGCATTTTGGCGTTCCTCTTGGTCGTGGTACAATGGCCACTCGTAAGCAAATGTTCACTATCAGTACCCTCGAGGAGTGCGAGTGTGTGGCCAGGCAAAGTGGTGTTGGTGGACAGTCTACTGTCTCGAGCCTTATCGAGGCTCAACGACGAGGTACAGAGGAAATAGAGCGCCTCACCATGTTGGTTACACAGAAAGATGCTGAAATTGCAGTTCTCAAGGCTTCTCAGTCCAGTGCGGGACCTGGTGCACTGTTGGATCTCCAGGTGGAGAATGATCGTTTGAAAGGTGAAAATGCTTCTCTTAAGCACCAGGTGGAGGAACCAACCCGTCAGCTGATTAGTGACCAACGGGCGGCAAATGAGCGAATTGATAAACTCCTGGCCAAGCTGTGATCTTATTCCCTCTCCCAACTCTGTTTCCCTTCTGTCTTTCTCTCCTTTACTGTGGCGCAGCACTGTTAATATTGTTTCTTTCTAGCTTATTGTATGACTTCGACTGTTGCTGTCTATGTTGGATCTCTCTCATGTATGATTGTGTGCTTCTGTTTTAAATGAATGTCTGTTTACTTCTTGCACTTCTATGCTCGTGTTTTGTTTCCCTAGTGGCCATAAGTTAACAGATTGCTGTCCATTTTTGTTTCCTGTGTTACTGTGTTTCTTTTTTATGATGCCAAAAGGGGGAAGATTACAGGGGAAGGGCCAAAGGGGGAGATAAGGTTACTGTGACAAGGTGAAGGTTACAAAGGGGAAACTGGTCCTTGGTGTGAGGAGGAATAAAGATAAGGTTACTGTGACAGGGTGAAGGCTACAGAGGGAATAAACCCGGTGGGCATGAGGAAACAGGTTCCTGGTGTAAGGGGGAAAAACATGGGGGTTTGCCATCATCAAAAAGGGGGAAATTGTTAGAAATAGGTTTTGATGGCATGACAAACCTGCTGGAGAACCAGGTCGCTAGTTGTATCTCTATCAAGAAATGTCAACCTAGTACTGCTGACAAAAAGCTATGTGCAGACCTGCTGTTGCTGCTGTAACACAGTGGCAGGCCTGCGGCAATGCTTCCACTTATCCACTGGACAAAAGACCACCATTTGAAATATATGCCTTGTCAACAACATTGGAACTTACTTTTTGCATACAACACAAGTAGGACACTTCCTAACTTGCAAAAAGGCTGAAGACAAAACGTAAACATTGAAGGACTGCAGCTGATCAAGAGTGTAGCATCTTCTCTAAGTCTAGAGTGTTGAGTTCTTGTCTATTTGTGCTAAATTTTTGTAAGCCTACTTCACCACAAGAGTGGGTGTTGTAGGTAACATTTTGAGTTGTATTTTTGTGATTTCTCAGGCTAGAGTTAGCCATCTTGAGTCTTTGTAGTATAGCTATTGCAAAGTCTTGTAATATTGATATATTGAGAAGAGGAGGGATTAAGTAGTTGAATCCCTGATTTACTAGGAGTTGTAAATCAAAACATTTCCCGGTTGTTTAGTGAAGTTTGGAAAATCCTACTAGGGTAGGTCGAGGTTTTACTCTCTTGGGCAAAGAGGTTTCCACATAAACATCGTGTGTACTTTATTTTTTGTTTCTGTCTGCGGAACTTGACAAAGGACCTGGTTCTACTCTGTTGTGGTGGACGCACGTAAACTATCATGTATTATTCCAATAAGTAAATAAGGTATAAATTGGTGCTAACTTAGGAAAGAAAATAAAAAACGATTCCTATTAATCTGCTACCTAATTATGATTATGTAAATTGCTAAATGGAGTCTATATATATTCTATAACAGTTCTTCACTTTTTCATACAAATCCACATATGGCTTATCCCTTAATGAGATTCCTGGGATTTTTTCTTCATCCCACATCGGCTGAGAACTTGTTTCTCTGAGATTCGGGGTCCTATAAAACCCCTTTCTTTTTCTCTGAGATCAGAGCAAATAATATAGCTTGTTCCAACAAAATAAATTTTCCCCCAAGATTAGCCTAAAATTTCTTTTTCTCTTCTCTTCGTATGGGTTTTGTTGGTGAAGAGCTATTGGAGTCAAATCTTCTTCTCGCACCTGACACCTCAAGTTCCCTACTCTTCAAAAGGTAACATTTTTTCCCTCTCTGTTTTTATATCTATTGTGTTTATTCTTATTTTTGTTCTGATAGCGTGATTTGATTTAAGTTTAAACATTAATTTTAGTATTCATGGCTAGTTAGTTATGCAGTAGTATAGTTTTCTTTGTTTTGCATCGCTATTTCTGATATGTCCATATATATATTTTTAGCTTTGATGCTTAGTTATGCTATCATGTAATTTTCTTATCTAGCTGTGTGAAAATTTTTGTGCTAGGTCTCCTCCAAAACGCATGGGAATGGCAATTCTGTTATCTCCTAAAAGCCCGATAATGTTGCCTAAGGTTTTTTTCATTTGAGCTGATCCAAGTATGAGCAATGTTGATGCTTGTTCTATATTTCAAATACCGATAAGATTTGGATATATTCTGCTTATTTCTTTTGCTAGAAAAGAGTGTTTAGGTATTAGCTGTAAGGATTTGATCAATCGATCTTTATGTGTATGTTGTGATAGAGGAAATGCTGCTCCAGGGAAGTGTGAATGGATTTAGATCTGGTTTGAGCTCTAAGTTGAAACTTTGAGTATTAACTCAATTTCCTCTGGCTTATCCTAGGTCTAGGATCTTCACCAAGTCCTTTAGAGTCTTGTTTCCCCCTTTGAAGTGTGTATATTGAGTATTTACTTTGTAATTTTGAATAACTAGGCATCCTCTAGATGGCATTTATTCATGTGTTAATCTATTTGATTTCTGGAATTAGCTTAAGTTTTGTTTCTTTTATGGCTCAGTTATTTATTAGAGATTTGGATTTTAGATTTTTATTTCAAACCCCGCCAAGGGAGTTAGCCATGATTCCGCTTCATTTAGTTGATATGTACAAATAATTGAAACAGTTGAGTATGTAAGCATGATAATTCCATAAAATGATGCATTGATATAATAGTCCTTCAAGTGATAATGCTCATCATTGTATCTCTAATTGTATAATTGCAAGTTCCTGTATCTTTAAAATAATGTGTTGTCTCTGTTTTATTTCGCCTCTAAAGTAATGAATGCATTATGGTTTTCATATTATCGCTTCTATCCAGAATGATCAAAATAGGTTTCCATACCCTCTTCCCCATCATATGACCAAGTTTTATATATTTCCAATTCATGCTTCTGTGCATTTTCTTCAAAGAAACAGTTTCTTGCGTTTGATTCTTTATCCTTGTACATAGCCCCTTTTCTCGGGTTATATGTTGTCTCTCCTTTGCGCATGGAAGATTGTCTTAATTTGTTCAATCGAACATGGAATATTCGAGCTTGAATTTGATGAAGAGTATTTCTGTATCTTGTGTCTTACCATGGACTGTTTTGTTTTTGCTTTGTGTTTTTCCCTTTCCTATCATAATTGGTTTTCTTTCTCTCCAGCACGTGTTGTATCCGGCTTCAACCCAACATAATGCATTTCTATTTGAGTCCAGCAAGAAAGGGAAGCTAGTATTTGGACCCGAATACAATATCATACAACAACAACAACAGGAACAAAAATGGGCCAAGAACCCATTTAACTTGCAGATTAACAATTGCAGAAAATTTATTTTGGTCTAAGGCTTGAACCCTGCCTAACAACAGATTGCAGGGATGGTGCCCAGGATGACTAAATTTGGGCCAAAAACCCGAATTTCTATATATTGTTTTCTCTTTTTATATTATATTTATTGTAATTGATTCTAACCACTCTTTTCAGATTCAGATGAATCCTCAGAAGAGTTATTTATATGAGTTCTTTTCATATTGTAAGAAAATTGCTTCAATGGTTTATTCAAATATTTTACATCAAAATGATTTATACTTAGGCAAACTCAAACTTATAGGATGACTTTGGGAATTGTCAATATCCCTTCATAGTCATTAAAAGCTTCAAGGTTTAGACTTTAAGAGAATGACCTGAGGATCTTTTATATTCTTTCATTGTCATTAATTAAAGACTTATCTTTAATCCACGTTTAAGAAGTTGGACTAACCTCGATTTAGTTTGAAATCTTAATTCAGATAATATCTCAAGGTTACAATTATTTAGAAATTGGACATTCTAAAGAGTGCCTAATTGATAAAGATACTCATCTCATCCAAAAAAAAAGAGACTTTCAAATAACTTAGGTTTTTAAAGGTTAGCCAATTATTTTTAAATCCGTCAGGACCCATAGTTTGTGGAATTTCTTAAGTGTCTTATCCCTTCTTAAGAAATCGATTTAAATCCTTACCCAACTCTGTTTTTTAAATTAAAAGGTTCTTTTCCAAAATTCTTTTAAAAAGGTTTTTTAATTTTTCTAAAATTAAGTGGTGACTCTGTTTTCAACAAAAATAGCGCCAAATTATGAAAAGATTTTCGGAGTTAGATTCAAAATAGGCATGTAACAATATTCTCTATGTCATGACGTATTTTGGCCTAGGAAAAGATTTCTGTAGTTCTGTTCAAAAGAAATTTTCAAACTCTTCACAAATCTACCCTTCTATTAGTGAAGAGGTTTTCAAATCTCAACCAATCATTCTATCAAACAAACTATCATTTCCCGTTGCACCTCAGATGGAGAGCTACAAATCTGATGCTGATAACATGACCTTCAACGGAAATCTTAATGCTGCTACAAGTTCAACTCCTATTGATATGCCAAGATATGAAAGTTCTTCTGAAAGCAAGGATGGTAGTATCCAGACTCATATCCAGGGAGTGCAGGCCACCCGTTAGGAACTTGGACATAGTGATTCTCCATCAGTTGAGAGCACTGTTGAATTTCTATTTGAAAATACTCATGCTCCCATTTCTACTAATACTAGCAGTGGAGAGAGAACGACAGATGTGGCCAACCCAAATACGTAAACCACTATTCCAGTTAAGTTTTCTCACTTTACTAAGATAACAGTTGTACTCCTCTTTTCTGATTTGGTTGTTTTATATTATTTAACCATCTATTTCTGAACAAAATTGGGCTCATTGTGGAAATTGATTTTTTGAAAGGATTTAGAGATGACCAAATATTTATCTCGAATATTTCTTTGCTACCCATACAATATTAAGTAGTTTATATATTTGTTGCTAAGAATAAATCACTTCTTTAGTGAAATTTTAATGTTTTGTCGAAAAATTTCTTGTTATATCGCGTTAATTATAAATATATGTATCATAGTATTAATTGATGATACTTAAAAGTCTTGCTAATTTGTGATGTTTTTCTTTTTTGGGGTATTTATATATGATTGATTTAAAAAAGCTTAATTGTTATATATATTTTTTTAATGAAAATGTTCCTAGCAGGTTGTGCACTTTCTTTTTACCTGAATAGTAGCTTTTTTTACATTTTCAATGACCTAAAATTCACATTATGCCAAAGAAAAAAGGACAGCATCATTTAATTGAAAATTAAGGACAGAGCATCTCCACTTTTTATGCTTGCATGAGTAACTTCTGTCTCTTCATTGTGTAAGAGTAGTTCCATTATTTACCTGCTGTCTCTCTTCTATTTGTATAATACTAGGATAAGAGCAACAATGAAGGGTTATTTAACACAATTAAGAGATTATTGCTCAATAAAAAATAGGAAAAGAAAAAAGAAAGCTTTTCATAGATTTTTTTCTCACTTTGGTATAACCCAAAGCTAAGACTAGAATCTTCTATCCTTATATAATTTTCATGCAATATTTTAGTCAGTATGGTATTCAATGAGTCTGTTCCTAAGTGCGTTCAACATTTCATGAAAATGAAGATGAATTGGGAGAAGATGAAGTTGATGGGCAGGATCTTACTGCTACAGATAAGCCTTTTCATCAGACAATGCTTCGGTAACAAATAAGTTAGCATTTGATACAACATACTCTTTTTTTACTGTTGGATACAACATCCTTGGCTCTTCCATGAATGGATAATATCTACATAGTTTTTTATTTTTTAGGCTGCATTCGAACTCCGCGAGTATGTTTGTGCTGGATTTATAGCAAGAGCTCCTTATTTAAACATTAATCTGCATAAGTACAAGGCAGCCAATTCAACAAGTCTTGAGAGGAATGAGTACTGCTGCATATGCTTGGTTTGGGGCACCTAATTTCATAATTATACCCTCCCACCCCCACAAGCTTACTTAAGTTCGATTCTGCCCTTTTTTCTTTTGGTTCGTGTCTTAGGATGAGTATTCGGACGGGGAAGAAATTCCAAATAGTTGTGTCCATTTATATCATGTTGGTTTCATCGGAGAGTGGACCAAGCGCGAAAACACTTGCCCCATTTGCAAGAGGAGAGTGTCGGCTGCGAGCTTTTCCACCTTGAAATCTGTTCATTTCTTGTTCAGTGGGCTACAACTAATCATCTTAGTTTGGGCCCGGTGAACTAATGTTTGTTGCATCCTTCGGTGTCATGTTGTTTGATAGAGCTAGCTCAAGAGAGTTGAGTAAAATTTGATAAATAAGGAACCGTTCTCAGTTTGAGAAAAACAATGATACTTTTGTTTTTCTGTATTCATTAGTTTGATGCATTTTCTTGCTTTTTGACGATAAAAAGATTTATTCAGACCTCGAAGCTAAACATAATTTTGAGCTTCGACGGACTATATTTAGCTTAGAGGTCTGGATTTATTATCGAAAAGCAAGAATATGTATCAAACTAATGAAACCAGAAAAACAAAAATATCATTGTTTTTCTTAAACTGAGATCGATTCCTTATTTATCAAATTCGCTCAACTATCTTGAACTAGCTCTATCAAACAACAGGATGCCGAACGATGCAACCAACATCAGTTCACCGGACCCAAACTAAGTTGATTAGTTGCAGCTCACAGAACAAGGAATGAAAAGATATCAAGGCAGAAAAGCTAGCAGCCAACACTCTCCTCTTGCAAATGGGACAAGTGATTTCACGCTTGGACCACTCTCCGATGCGACCAACATGGTATAAATGGCCACAATTAATTGCAATTTCTTCCCCATTCGAATACTCATCTTAAGACACAAACCAAAAAAAAGGGCAGAATCGAACTTAAGTAAGTTTGTGGGGGTGGATGAAGGGGTGGGGGGTATAATTTTGAAATTAGATGCTCCATACCAAGCATATGCAGCAGCACTCATTGCTCTCAAGACTTGTTGAATTGACTGCCTTGTACTTATGCAGATTAATGTTTAAATAAGGAGCTCTTGCTATAAATCCAGCACGAATATACTCGCGGAGTTCGAATGCAGCCTAAAAGATAAAACACTATGTGGACATTATCCATTCATGGAAGAACCAAGTATGTTATATCCAACACTAAAAAAGGGTATGTTATATCAAATGCTAACTTATTTGTTACCGAAGCATTATCTGATGAAAAGGCATATCTACAGTAAGATCCTGTCCATCAACTTCATTTTCTCCCAATTCACCATCATTTTCATGAAATGTTGAACACACTTAGGAGCATACTCATTAAAACCGACTAAAATATTGCATGAAAAATATATATATGGATAGAAGATTCTAGTCTTAGCTTTGGGTTATACCAGAGTGAGAAAAAAATCTATGACAAACTTTCTTTTTTCTTTTCCTATTTTTAACGAGCAATAATCCCTTAATTGTTATAAATAACCCTTCCAAGTTGCTCTTATCCTAGTACAAATAGAAGACAAACAATAGGTAGATAATGGAACTACTCTTACACAATGAAGAAACAAAAGTTACTCATGCAAGCATAAAAAGTGGAGATGGTCTGTCCTTAATTTTCAATTAAGTGATGCTCTATCCTTTTTTTGGGAATAATGTGAAATTTAGGTTATTGAAAACATAAAGAAAGCTACTATTCAAGTAAAAAAGTAAGTGCATAACCTGCTAGAAACATTTTCATTAAAAAAATATAACAATTAAGCTTTTATAACTCAATCATATATAAATACCCAAAAAGGAAAAAAGAAAAACATCACAAGTTAGCAAGACTTTTAAGTATCATCAATTACTACTGTGATACATATATTTATAATTAACGCGACTCAACAAGAAATTATTGGACAAAACAATAAAGGTTCACTAAAGAAGCGATTTATTCTTAGCAACAAATATATAAACTACTTAATAGTGTGCGAGTAGCAAGGAAATATTCGAGATAAATATTTGGTCATCTCTAAATCCTTTCAAAAAATCAACTACCACACCGAGCCCAATTTTGTTCAGGAATAGATGGCTAAATAATATAGAACAACCAAATTAGAAAAGAGGAGTACAACCGATATATTAGTAAAGTGAGGAAATACTTAACTGGAATAATGATTTGCGTATTTGGGTTGACCACATCTGTTGTTCTCTCTCCACTACCAGTATTAGCAAAAATGATAGTAGGAGTATTTTCAAGTAGAAATTCAATAGTGCGCTCAACTAATGCAGAATCACTATGTCCAAGTTCTTGGCGGGTGGCTTGCACTCCCTGGATATAAGACTCGATACTACCATCCCTGCTTTCAGAAGAACTTCCATCTCTTGGCATATGAACAGGAGTTGAACTATTAGCAGCATCAAGAGTTCCATTGAAGGTCATGTTATCAACATCAGATTTGTAGCTCTCCATCTGAGGTGCAACGGAAAATGATAAGTTGTTTGATAGAATGATTGGTTGAGATTTTGAAAATCTCTTCACTAATAGAACTATAGAAGAAAGATAGATTTATTGAGTTTGAAATTTTCTTTTGAATAGAACTGCAGAAATCTTTTCCTAGGCTAAAAAAATATGTCAATGACATAGAGCATATTGTTATGCACCAATTTTGAACCTATGTCCAATTTTTTTTCTTCATAATTTAGCGATATTTTCATTTAAAATAGAGTTGCCACTTAATTTTAGAAAAATTTAAAAACCTTTTTAGAAGAAAATATTGGAAAAGAAACTTTTAAATTAAAAACCATAGTTGGGTAAGGGTTCAAGTCAATTTCTTAAGAAGGGATTAGGTACTTAAGAAATTCCACAAACTATGGATCGCAACGGATTTAAAAATAATTAGCTAACCTTGAAAAAGTAAGTTATTTGAAAGTCTCTTTTTTTTTTTTTTTTGAATGAGCAAAGTATCTTTATCAATTAGACACTCTTTTAAATACCCAATTTCCAAATAATTCTAACCTTGAGATATTATTCGAATTAGGATTTCAAACTAAATCAAGATTAATCCAACTTCTTAAATGTGGATTAAAGGTAAGTCTTTAATTAATGACTATGAAAGGATACAAAAGATCCTTAAGTCATTTCCATAAAGTCTAATGCTTTAAGATTTTAATGACTATGAAGGGATAGTGACAATTCCCCAAGTCATCCTATAAGCTTGAGTTTGCCCAAGTAAAAATCATTTTGATGTAGAATATTTGAATAAACCATTGTAGCAATTTTTTTACAATATGAAAAGAACTCAAGTAAATAACTCTTCTAGGGATTTATCTAAATTTGAAAAGAGTTGTTAGGATTAATCACAATAAATATAATATAAAAAGACAAAACAATAAATAAAAATCTGGTTTTTTGGCCCAAATTTAGTCATCCTTGGCACTGTCCCTTCAATCTGTTGTTGGGAGGGGTTCAAGCCATTGGCCCAAAATAAACTTTTCTGTTTTTGTTAATCCGCAAGTTAAATGGGTTGTTGGCCCATTTTTGTTCCTGTTATTGATGTTGTATGATATTGTATTCGGGTCCATATTCATATCTCTGATAAATAATTGACCCATAAAAGAAACAAAACTTAAGTTAATTCCAGAAATCAAATAGATTATTAACACATGAATATACACACTTCAAAGGGGGAAACAGGACTCAAAGGACTTGGTGAAAATCCTAAACCTAGGAGCCGCCAAAGGAAACTGCTTAATACTCAAAGTTTCAAACTTAGAGCTCAAACCAGATCTAAATCTATTCACTCTTCCCCCGAGCAGTATTTCCTCTATCACAACATAGACATAAGAACCGATTGATCAAATCCTTACAGCTAATACCTAAACACTGTTTTCCAGCAAATGAAATAAGAAGAATAGATTCGAATTTAATCAGTATTTGAAATATAGAACAAGCATCAACATAATGACAAAAAATTAGGCAACATTATTGGGTTTTTAGGAGAAAACAGAATTACAATTCCCATGCGTTTTAAAGGAGACTTAGCACAAAATTCTTCACACAACTTGTAAGAAGACTACATGATAGCATAACTAAGCATCGAAGCTAAACTAAAATACACCACTAAAACGGAACAATAATATACATATATATATATGTATATATTAGAAATAGCGATGCAAAACAAAGAAAACTATACTACTGCATAGCTAACCATAATACTTAAATTAAAACGCGCTACCAGAACAAAACTAAGAATAAACACATAGACATAAAAACAAAGAGGGAAAAAAAATGTTACCTTTCAAAGAGCAGGGAACTTGAGGTGCGAGAAGAAGATTTGACTCTAATAGCTCCTCACCAATCTCCAGGAAAATTTATTTTGCCGGAACAAGCTAAAATTTTTGCTCAAATCTTAGATAAAAAGAAAGGGGTTTTATAGGACCCCAAATCTCAGAAAACCAAGTTCTCAGCCGATGTGGGACGAAGAAAAAAAATCCCAGATATCCCTTAAGGGATAAGAAAGCTATGGATTTGTATGAAAAAGCGAAGAACAAAAGGAGCAGATTTGGGTGTGGGAATTCGGCAAAAGAGACGGCTGAAAAATGGTTGCAAAGAATGGCTACTTGAATTGTAAAAATGGAAAAAATATATGACAACCGTAGACCAAATGTATTTAAACCATATGTTAAATTGACTCAAGTAATTAAAATTGATACATTTAAGAATCAAAGAAAATTATTTATCCTAATTAATCAATCAACCTTCTTAATTTAACATAGTAAAATAATTATTTTCAAAAATGGACTAACTATACAATACACACACACATATAAATATAATATGTATTGATTGTAAATATCACGCCCCAAAACTGGGGGAGAGAGCATCTGGCTCTCGACTCAAAGGTGATCAAGAAACCGTCTATATAACGTCTATAACTATAGCATAAAGGTTGGCTAGGCCAGCTGCCATGGTCTAGACGATAACAAAAGTAACTGAAAAGTTGAACAGGCTATAATAAGCTAAAATGCACAACAGAAGGCCGACAAGGCCACACAAGCAAAACAGTTACACAACTAGTCCACACAAGCCTCTAGAGAGTAATAAGCTGAAACGCACAGGACATGGCTCTGGCCTATCCAAACTGTACAAAAAAGCCTAAGAAAATAGACAACACTAGGACATGGCTCCTGAAAGAGAGGAGCATACCACTATCATGCTGAACTCTGGCTCTCATGGCACAGTCTGACGCTAATGAAAATGAAGAGGTAAGCTTTCGTGACCTACAAAAGGATCTCAAAACTCTCTCTAAAAGAGAGTTGAGAGCACTTGCTGATGTTTTGATAGATGCATACTATGGTGTCGTTAATGAGAAAACCACTCTAAGTACTGAGCTGGAATTATCAGAAGAAACTGGAAAGTCACTAGGCTTGGAAATCACTAGACTCGGTGAAGAAATAAGGGAACTGATTAAGGATAAAGTAACCATAGAAGATAATCTCATAAAATGCATGGAAAACGAACATAATGGGGAAAGCTCTCTTGCTCAAGCTAAAATTCAACTGTAATGTGAACTTGAAAGGGCTAAATTAAGTTTGGTGGCGCAATCTGAGAAGAATATAGCTCTTCATGAGGAACTGATGAGAGTAAAAAATGATCTTGACAAGTCGCTTAGATGGACCAGGTCCTCCAAGGCTCTTGCTACTGCTAACTCTAGATGTATGCAAACCAGGGAAGGTATTGGGTTTAGACGACCAAGGGCACCTTATGACCCTCATAGTAAATATGTGTCTAATCCTGATAATTGGTTATGTACTCATTGTGGAGAGAATGGTCATTACAAAGATGCATGTAAAGCACGATTAGCTGCTATTAAGAAAAACTTGGAGCTTGCAAAGGGAATTTCTGATCTTAAAGGAACTGATGCAGTAAGAAGAAAAATCAGTTTACCTGCATGGACTAAAAGAAATCTTATTCATCCTTTTTATAATTCTAAGGGACCTAGATTGATATGGGTTCCAAAAATTGATCTCTAAAATTGCCTGCAGGGAGAGAGAGGGGCAGATGGTCAGAAATGGTTCATTGACAGTGGCTGCTCAAGGCATATGACGGGAACAATTGAAGAATTTCTCTCTCTCAAGGCTCTCCAAGGAGGCAGTGTGTCCTTCGGTGATGGGAAGAAAGGATACATCTTAGGTGTAGGAAAGGTTGGAAGGAGTGTTGCTCATGCCATTGAGAATGTCTTTTATGTAGAAGGGTTGAAGTACAGTTTGCTAAGCGTCTCGCAAATCTGCGACAGAGGTAATGAAGTAAGATTTACCTCATCCAGCTGCACAGTCGCAAACATCGAATCGCATGAAGTGGTCCTAGTAGCCAAAAGATGGAAGAATATTTATGTAGCTAAGTTGGGGTTGATTGGTGATAATGATATGAGGTGTATAAGCACCATGGAGGACAACAGTGAGCTGTGGCACAGACGGCTTGGACATGTGAGCTTCTCCATTCTTAACAAATTGATCACCAAGGACCTGGTCCGCAGTCTGCCCAAGTTAAATTTCTCCGACCAAAAGATGTGCAGTGCATGCGTCAAAGGAAAACAGGTTCGGTCATCTTTTAAGTCCAAGAAAGAGGTAAGTACTTCAGCACCTCTTGAAATGCTTCACATGGACCTATGTGGACCAATGAGATGCGCTACAGAGGAGGGAAACGTTACATATATGTAATTGTGGATGATTACTCCAGGTTCACCTGGACACTGTTCTTAAGATCTAAGGATGAAACGTTTGAAGTGTTTGTGGTGTTCTCAAAACAGGTGGAACTCAAGTATGGAGGAAAAATTGTGAGCATCAAAGCCGATCATGGAACTGAGTTTGACAATGCCCTGTTTGATGGATTCTGTGCTGAAAATGGAATCTCTCATAACTTTTCGGCACCAAGGACTCCACAACAAAATGGTGTTGTGGAAAGGAAAAACAGATCACTGGAGGATGTGGCCAGAATGATGTTGATTGCAAGTGGAATATCCAAATATTTTTGGGCTGAGGCTATAAATACTGCATGTTATGTGATTAATAGGTGCCTGATTAGGCCCCTTTTGGAAAGAACTCCATATGAGCTGTTGAACAGAAGGAAACCCAAGCTGTCGTATCTAAGAGAATTCAGGTGCAAATGTTTTATCCTGAATAATGGAAGAGAGGCTCTTGGAAAATTTGACGCCAGAAGTGATGAGGGGATATTTGTGGGGTATTCGTCGCAGAGCAAAGCTTATCGGGTTTTTAATAAGCGAACTCAGTGTATGGAAGAAAGTGTTCATGTGGTGTTTGATGAATCAAATTTGCTGAATAATGGAACAGATTATGCTGATGACCTTGAAGCCGGAGAGCTACTGAAAATGCAGGCTGTCACTAGTGAAGGATCGGGTTCGCAAGGAACATCAAGTGACCAAAAGGATGAACATGGAGGGAATGACTCAAAGTTGCATGAACAACAGCAAAATACTCATTCATCTTCACTGAGTAATGCCTCTCATAAGGAATTGGTAACCGGAAGCACTGATCACTCACTGAAGGAGATCTCAAACAATGGAAATGATGAGCTACTTGATTCTGCACCTTTGGGACAGCAGGAACACGACGTCTCTACTCCCAGAGTCTCAAACTGGAAGCACAGAGCATCACATCCCCTAGACAACATTATATCCTCCTTTGACCAAGGGATCACCACACGTTCTCAAGTTCGTAACATGATTGCCCACTCAGCGTTCTTGTCTCAGATAGAGCCCAAAAGCATCAAAGAAGCCCTGAAGGATTCGGATTGGATAAATGCAATGCAGGATGAGTTAGAACAGTTTGAGAGAAGCTGGGTATGGCACCTGGTTCCCAGACCAGCTGACAGAACCATCATAGGAACCAGGTGGGTGTACAGGAACAAACTTGATGAAAAGGGGAACACGATCAGGAACAAAGCAAGACCGGTGGTTCAAGGATACAACCAAGAAGAAGGAATAGATTACTAGGAGACTTTTGCTCCTGTTGCACGCATAGAGGCCATCAGAATACTCATTGCATTTGCTTCTTATATGAGATTCAAACTGTTTCAAATGGATGTGAAAAGTGCCTTTCTGAATGGGCACTTGAAGGAGGAAGTATATGTAATGCAACCGCCTGGTTTTGAAGATCATAAATTTCCATATCATGTTTACAAATTGGATAAGGCTCTCTACGGGTTGAAGCAGGCTCCACGTGCTTGGTACGAAAGGTTGTCAAAATTTCTCCTTAGCAATGGCTTCAAAAGGGGGAAGATTGACAACACATTATTTTTAAAGAAGAAGGAGAAAAATCTGCTTGTTGTGCAGATCTATGTAGACGACATTATTTTTGGATTGACTTCAACCTCCTTGTGTGAAGATTTTGGAAAGCTTATGAGCAGCGAATTTGAGATGAGCATGATGGGTGAATTAAATTTCTTTCTTGGGCTGCAGATCAAGCAACAGCTGGATGGAATCACTATAAGTCAAAAGAAGTACATCTCCGAACTACTCAAGAAGTTCGACATGGAATTGGCCAAGCCCATTGACACTCCCCTAGCTACTTCAACTCGATTGGACAATGATGAACCTGGTTCTCCGGTAAATCCATCTCTGTACAGAGGCATCATTGGGTCCCTGCTATATCTGAAAGCCAGCAGACCCGATATAGTATTTAGTGTAGGGATGTGTGCTCGATTTCAGTCCAATCCAAAAGAATCTCACTTAAAGGCTGCTAAACGAATTTTAAGATATCTTAAGGGAACTTCAGACCTTGTACTCTTCTATCCTTCTGGTGATAATTTCACTTTGGTTGGGTACGCAGATGCTGACTATGCTAGCTTCCTGGTTGATAGAAAGAGCACGTCTGAAATGGCACACTTCCTTGGCTCATCTTTAATCTCATGGGGGACTTGAAAGAAGAACTCTGTCGCACTATCCACTGCTGAAGCAGAATATGTCTCGGCAGCCTCATGCTGTGCACAATTACTGTGGATCAGACAACAACTTGAAGATTATGGGATTTGTGTAGATTGTGTGCCGCTCATGTGTGACAACACCAGTGCCTTGAACATGGCAAAGAATCCGGTCCATCACAAAAGAACCAAGCACATTGATGTACGCCATCATTTCCTCAGAGATAATGTAGAAAAGGGACTCATATGCATGCAGTTTTTCAACATAGAGGACCAGGTGGCAGACATTTTCACGAAGGCTCTGGGAAGGGAGCATTTTGAACGAAATCGAATGAAGCTGGGATTGATTAGATCCTGTGTGTAGTTTCAATTTCTGCACTTTTCTTCTCCCTCCTATGGTTAGATCTGGGATGCAGGTATACTGTGCAAATTTGGCAAATGCAGTCTATCTAACTTAGATCTATACTGTTACAGGTATGCATGCATGGTGAGGAAGCAAGGTGTAAGGATGTAAACAGAATATTCACTTATCAGAAGCTTAAAGCTCTGAGGGAACTCTTAAGGGACCAAGTCCTCGAACAGGTCAGCCTCTTAGTCATACTCTAAGCTATTTTTAAACATATATTATAGTGTGCCACATCATTGTGTTTCCCTCCATTCTGACACCGCTTCAACTTCTCTACCTAGTCACATCCGTTAGTTTTTGCTACCACACCAGTTCCCTCATAAATGTTTTGCCTTCTCTACTTCTTGTTCATTTCATTCTTCTTGTCCAACGCTTGTTCACATCATTTTCTCTTCTTCTTCTCTATCTCTCCTGCCCTTCCAGTATTATCAATGGCCGGTTCTGCTTCCTCTCCTTCTTCCATACGGACACCCTCTTCCAGATGATCTCATCCTAGACGCCCCCATATCCTCAAATCCCTCTTCTTCCCCAGGAGGCGCTGAAACTTATGCCTCTCCCAGTTCTAAAATTCCGTCTCCCAAAGTTGTCCCTGTTGCCCCTGCTCGCCTATCCCCCGCAAGGAGTGACACTGCAAAGCTCACTGCTATTAGTCCGGTGGTACCCAAAGACGGGTCGGACTTTTCTTCTGAAACCCTATTCGAAGGTGCACTGACCGCCTCCAAAGAGGGCACGTCAAATATTCTTCAGAGTGAGGCGAAAATTATTTAGGGTTTTATATCAGCTCTGGGGGCTCGGGAGAAGGATGTCGGAGGGGAGGCCCCATCTGCAGAGGGGTGTCGACCAGGTTCTGTGAGTGCTTGTCCTTTTATTCACACTAGCGGGGAACCTTCCTCTCACGAAGTCCCATCAATAGTTACTTATCCAAAATGGGATGGCACACCTACTCAGCCAGACGTGGAGCTTCTGGTTCCTCCGGTACCTTTGGCAACTGCTGTGGAAGCTTCCTCACCTCTTGATGAGGATGAAGTTCCAATTCATCTGGTATTTAAGCGAAGGTCACACTCTGTTTCACGTCCCCCTGTTCAGCGGCCCGAGGGAACCTCTGGAGGACTAACTACCAGAGGGTCGTCCAAAAAGTCCTTGGACCAAATCTTAGCAGAGAGTCGTCAGAACACCTTGAAAAGACGGCGAATTACAAGACAAACTGTGCTTGAGGAGGAATCTCTGTCTTCTCCTGTTGTGGATTTGGAGTGTGGTACTTCCTCTCAGTCCATAGGGGGAATCTCTAAAGCTGCGAAGAGGGGTCATGGTGGTGGCGAGCTCTCCAAGAAAGAAAAGAGGAAAGCAAAGAAACTTAATACCATCGGGAAGGTTGCTGAGGGACCTGGTCTTGCTGTGGTGAGGTCTAAACGAAAGCACATCATAGCCAAGACCTCTAAAGGTAAACGCCCTATGAAAACCCCAACTGCAGATGATGTTATCACACGGGTTGCCAACATCAGGAAATAGAAGGTCTTAGGCGGGCGCATCTTTGATCCTGATATAGCCGGAATGCAGGGCATGCATGAACTTATCAAAATTGTTGGTTATCAGGGGTGGGAACATCTGTTTTCTCTTCTCTTGCCCAGCATGTATGAGAGCGAAGTCACTGAGTTCTATGCCTCTCTGCGTTTCACTAATAATGATGAATTGGTATTTGCCACTGTTGGGGGCATTGACCTGGAGTTTGATTCAATTATCCTTGGAAAGATACTGAATGTGCACACTGCAGGGGAGGTTACGGTGAAAGATAAGCATGCAACAAGAGACTTTCGAAAAATGATTGGGAAACTTGACGGGAACCTGAACAGTGATAGAATGCTCAAAAAGCAGATGAAGCCTATCTATCAGCTGTTGTTTGAGTTTGTGAACAAAGTTGTGCTGCCGCGAGCTGAGCGTCGCTCTGTTGCTGCCCTGGCTGATTTGTTCATCATGGAGGCCTTAAGTTCATTTCAGCCTATCAGTCTACCGGCCATCATGATTGAACATATGGTCAAAATCGTTGGTTCCAAGGATGGGAGGCATGGGTTGGCCTATGGGTATCTACTTACTCGTGTATTCAAGCATTTTGGCGTTCCTCTTGGTCGTGGTACAATGGCCACTCGTAAGCAAATGTTCACTATCAGTACCCTCGAGGAGTGTGAGTGTATGGCCAGGCAAAGTGGTGTTGGTGGACAGTCTACTGTCTCGAGCCTTATCGAGGCTCAACGACGAGGTACAGAGGAAATAAAGCGCCTCACCATGTTGGTTACACAGAAAGATGCTGAAATTGCAGTTCTCAAGGCTTCTCAGTCCAGTGCGGGACCTGGTGCACTGTTGGATCTCCAGGTGGAGAATGATTGTTTGAAAGGTGAAAATGCTTCTCTTAAGCACCAGGTGGAGGAACCAACCCGTCAGCTGATTAGTGACCAACGGGCGGCAAATGAGCGAATTGATAAACTCCTGGCCAAGCTGTGATCTTATTCCCTCTCCCAACTCTGTTTCCCTTCAGTCTTTCTCTCCTTTCCTGTGGCGCAGCACTGTTAATATTGTTTCTTTCTAGCTTATTGTATGACTTCGACTGTTGCTGTCTATGTTGGATCTCTCTCATGTATGATTGTGTGCTTCTGTTTTAAATGAATGTCTATTTACTTCTTGCACTTCTTTGCTCGTGTTTTGTTGCCCCAGTGGCCATATGTTAACAGATTGCTGTCCATTTTTGTTTCCTGTGTTACTGTGTTTCTTTTTTATGATGCCAAAAGGGGGAAGATTACAGGGGAAGGGCCAAAGGGGGAGATAAGGTTACTGTGACAAGGTGAAGGTTACAAAGGGGAAACTGGTCCTTGGTGTGAGGGGGAATAAAGATAAGGTTACTGTGACAGGGTGAAGGCTACAGAGGGAATAAACCCGGTGGGCATGAGGAAACAGGTTCCTGGTGTAAGGGGGAAAAGCATGGGGGTTTGCCATCATCAAAAAGGGGGAAATTGTTAGAAATAGGTTTTGATGGCATGACAAACCTGCTGGAGAACCAGGTCGCTAGTTGTATCTCTATCAAGAAATGTCAACCTAGTACTGCTGACAAAAAGCTATGTGCAGACCTGCTGTTGCTGCTGTAACACAGTGGCAGGCCTGCGGCAATGCTTCCACTTATCCACTGGACAAAAGACCACCATTTGAAATATATGCCTTGTCAACAACATTGGAACTTACTTTTTGCATACAACACAAGTAGGACACTTCCTAACTTGCAAAAAGGCTGAAGACAAAACGTCAACATTGAAGGACTGCAGCTGATCAAGAGTGTAGCATCTTCTCTAAGTCTAGAGTGTTGAGTTCTTGTCTATTTGTGCTAAATTTTGTAAGCCTACTTCACCACAAGAGTGGGTGTTGTAGGTAACATTTTGAGTTGTATTTTTGTGATTTCTCAGGCTAGAGTTAGCCATCTTGAGTCTTTGTAGTATAGCTATTGCAAAGTCTTGTAATATTGATATATTGAGAAGAGGAGGGATTAAGTAGTTGAATCCCTGATTTACTAGGAGTTGTAAATCAAAACATTTCCCGGTTGTTTAGTGAAGTTTGGAAAATCCTACTAGGGTAGGTCGTGGTTTTACTCTCTTGGGCAAAGAGGTTTCCACGTAAACATCGTGTGTACTTTATTTTATGTTTCTGTCTGCGGAACTTGACAAAGGACCTGGTTCTACTCTGTTGTGGTGGACGCACGTAAACTATCATGTATTATTCCAATAAGTAAATAAGGTATAAATTGGTGCTAACTTAGGAAAGAAAATAAAAAACGATTCCTATTAATCTGCTACCTAATTATGATTATGTAAATTGCTAAATGGAGTCTATATATATTCTATAACAGTTCTTCACTTTTTCATACAAATCCACATATGGCTTATCCCTTAATGAGATTCCTGGGATTTTTTCTTCATCCCACATCGGCTGAGAACTTGTTTCTCTGAGATTCGGGGTCCTATAAAACCCCTTTCTTTTTCTCTGAGATCAGAGCAAATAATATAGCTTGTTCCAACAAAATAAATTTTCCCCCAAGATTAGCCTAAAATTTCTTTTTCTCTTCTCTTCGTATGGGTTTTGTTGGTGAAGAGCTATTGGAGTCAAATCTTCTTCTCGCACCTGACACCTCAAGTTCCCTACTCTTCAAAAGGTAACATTTTTTCCCTCTCTGTTTTTATGTCTATTGTGTTTATTCTTATTTTTGTTCTGATAGCGTGATTTGGTTTAAGTTTAAACATTAATTTTAGTATTCATGGCTAGTTAGTTATGCAGTAGTATAGTTTTCTTTGTTTTGCATCGCTATTTCTGATATGTCCATATATATATTTTTAGCTTTGATGCTTAGTTATGCTATCATGTAATTTTCTTATCTAGCTGTGTGAAAATTTTTGTGCTAGGTCTCCTCCAAAACGCATGGGAATGGCAATTCTGTTATCTCCTAAAAGCCCGATAATGTTGCCTAAGGTTTTTTTCATTTGAGCTGATCCAAGTATGAGCAATGTTGATGCTTGTTCTATATTTCAAATACCGATAAGATTTGGATATATTCTGCTTATTTCTTTTGCTAGAAAAGAGTGTTTAGGTATTAGCTGTAAGGATTTGATCAATCGATCTTTATGTGTATGTTGTGATAGAGGAAATGCTGCTCCAGGGAAGTGTGAATGGATTTAGATCTGGTTTGAGCTCTAAGTTGAAACTTTGAGTATTAACTCAATTTCCTCTGGCTTATCCTAGGTCTAGGATCTTCACCAAGTCCTTTACAGTCTTGTTTCCCCCTTTGAAGTGTGTATATTGAGTATTTACTTTGTAATTTTGAATAACTAGGCATCCTCTAGATGGCATTTATTCATGTGTTAATCTATTTGATTTCTGGAATTAGCTTAAGTTTTGTTTCTTTTATGGCTCAGTTATTTATTAGAGATTTGGATTTTAGATTTTTATTTCAAACCCCGCCAAGGGAGTTAGCCATGATTCCGCTTCATTTAGTTGATATGTACAAATAATTGAAACAGTTGAGTATGTAAGCATGATAATTCCATAAAATGATGCATTGATATAATAGTCCTTCAAGTGATAATGCTCATCATTGTATCTCTAATTGTATAATTGCAAGTTCCTGTATCTTTAAAATAATGTGTTGTCTCTGTTTTATTTCGCCTCTAAAGTAATGAATGCATTATGGTTTTCATATTATCGCTTCTATCCAGAATGATCAAAATAGGTTTCCATACCCTCTTCCCCATCATATGACCAAGTTTTATATATTTCCAATTCATGCTTCTGTGCATTTTCTTCAAAGAAACAGTTTCTTGCGTTTGATTCTTTATCCTTGTACATAGCCCCTTTTCTCGGGTTATATGTTGTCTCTCCTTTGCGCATGGAAGATTGTCTTAATTTGTTCAATCGAACATGGAATATTCGAGCTTGAATTTGATGAAGAGTATTTCTGTATCTTGTGTCTTACCATGGACTGTTTTGTTTTTGCTTTGTGTTTTTCCCTTTCCTATCATAATTGGTTTTCTTTCTCTCCAGCACGTGTTGTATCCGGCTTCAACCCAACATAATGCATTTCTATTTGAGTCCAGCAAGAAAGGGAAGCTAGTATTTGGACCCGAATACAATATCATACAACATCAACAACAGGAACAAAAATGGGCCAAGAACCCATTTAACTTGCAGATTAACAATTGCAGAAAATTTATTTTGGTCTAAGGCTTGAACCCTGCCTAACAACAGATTGCAGGGATGGTGCCCAGGATGACTAAATTTGGGCCAAAACCCCGAATTTCTATATATTGTTTTCTCTTTTTATATTATATTTATTGTAATTGATTCTAACCACTCTTTTCAGATTCAGATGAATCCTCAGAAGAGTTATTTATATGAGTTCTTTTCATATTGTAAGAAAATTGCTTCAATGGTTTATTCAAATATTTTACATCAAAATGATTTATACTTAGGCAAACTCAAACTTATAGGATGACTTTGGGAATTGTCAATATCCCTTCATAGTCATTAAAAGCTTCAAGGTTTAGACTTTAAGAGAATGACCTGAGGATCTTTTATATTCTTTCATTGTCATTAATTAAAGACTTATCTTTAATCCACGTTTAAGAAGTTGGACTAACCTCGATTTAGTTTGAAATCTTAATTCAGATAATATCTCAAGGTTACAATTATTTAGAAATTGGACATTCTAAAGAGTGCCTAATTGATAAAGATACTCAGCTCATCCAAAAAAAAAGAGACTTTCAAATAACTTAGGTTTTTAAAGGTTAGCCAATTATTTTTAAATCCGTCAGGACCCATAGTTTGTGGAATTTCTTAAGTGTCTTATCCCTTCTTAAGAAATTGATTTAAATCCTTACCCAACTCTGTTTTTTAAATTAAAAGGTTCTTTTCCAAAATTCTTTTAAAAAGGTTTTTTAATTTTTCTAAAATTAAGTGGTGACTCTGTTTTCAACAAAAATAGCGCCAAATTATGAAAAGATTTTCGGAGTTAGATTCAAAATAGGCATGTAACAATATTCTCTATGTCATGACGTATTTTTTGGCCTAGGAAAAGATTTCTGTAGTTCTGTTCAAAAGAAATTTTCAAACTCTTCACAAATCTACCCTTCTATTAGTGAAGAGGTTTTCAAATCTCAACCAATCATTCTATCAAACAAACTATCATTTCCCGTTGCACCTCAGATGGAGAGCTACAAATCTGATGCTGATAACATGACCTTCAACGGAAATCTTAATGCTGCTACAAGTTCAACTCCTATTGATATGCCAAGATATGAAAGTTCTTCTGAAAGCAAGGATGGTAGTATCCAGACTCATATCCAGGGAGTGCAGGCCACCCGTTAGGAACTTGGACATAGTGATTCTCCATCAGTTGAGAGCACTGTTGAATTTCTATTTGAAAATACTCATGCTCCCATTTCTACTAATACTAGCAGTGGAGAGAGAACGACAGATGTGGCCAACCCAAATACGCAAACCACTATTCCAGTTAAGTTTTCTCACTTTACTAAGATAACAGTTGTACTCCTCTTTTCTGATTTGGTTGTTTTATATTATTTAACCATCTATTTCTGAACAAAATTGGGCTCATTGTGGAAATTGATTTTTTGAAAGGATTTAGAGATGACCAAATATTTATCTCGAATATTTCTTTGCTACCCATACAATATTAAGTAGTTTATATATTTGTTGCTAAGAATAAATCACTTCTTTAGTGAAATTTTAATGTTTTGTCGAAAAATTTCTTGTTATATCGCGTTAATTATAAATATATGTATCATAGTATTAATTGATGATACTTAAAAGTCTTGCTAATTCGTGATGTTTTTCTTTTTTGGGGTATTTATATATGATTGATTTAAAAAAGCTTAATTGTTATATATATTTTTTTAATGAAAATGTTCCTAGCAGGTTGTGCACTTTCTTTTTACCTGAATAGTAGCTTTTTTTACATTTTCAATGACCTAAAATTCACATTATGCCAAAGAAAAAAGGACAGCATCATTTAATTGAAAATTAAGGACAGAGCATCTCCACTTTTTATGCTTGCATGAGTAACTTCTGTCTCTTCATTGTGTAAGAGTAGTTCCATTATTTACCTGCTGTCTCTCTTCTATTTGTATAATACTAGGATAAGAGCAACAATGAAGGGTTATTTAACACAATTAAGAGATTATTGCTCAATAAAAAATAGGAAAAGAAAAAAGAAAGCTTTTCATAGATTTTTTTCTCACTTTGGTATAACCCAAAGCTAAGACTAGAATCTTCTATCCTTATATAATTTTCATGCAATATTTTAGTCAGTATGGTATTCAATGAGTCTGTTCCTAAGTGCGTTCAACATTTCATGAAAATGAAGATGAATTGGGAGAAGATGAAGTTGATGGGCAGGATCTTACTGCTACAGATAAGCCTTTTCATCAGACAATGCTTCGGTAACAAATAAGTTAGCATTTGATACAACATACTCTTTTTTTACTGTTGGATACAACATCCTTGGCTCTTCCATGAATGGATAATATCTACATAGTTTTTTATTTTTTAGGCTGCATTCGAACTCCGCGAGTATGTTTGTGCTGGATTTATAGCAAGAGCTCCTTATTTAAACATTAATCTGCATAAGTACAAGGCAGCCAATTCAACAAGTCTTGAGAGGAATGAGTACTGCTGCATATGCTTGGTTTGGGGCACCTAATTTCATAATTATACCCTCCCACCCCCACAAGCTTACTTAAGTTCGATTCTGCCCTTTTTTCTTTTGGTTCGTGTCTTAGGATGAGTATTCGGACGGGGAAGAAATTCCAAATAGTTGTGTCCATTTATATCATGTTGGTTTCATCGGAGAGTGGACCAAGCGCGAAAACACTTGCCCCATTTGCAAGAGGAGAGTGTCGGCTGCGAGCTTTTCCACCTTGAAATCTGTTCATTTCTTGTTCAGTGGGCTACAACTAATCATCTTAGTTTGGGCCCGGTGAACTAATGTTTGTTGCATCCTTCGGTGTCATGTTGTTTGATAGAGCTAGCTCAAGAGAGTTGAGTAAAATTTGATAAATAAGGAACCGTTCTCAGTTTGAGAAAAACAATGATACTTTTGTTTTTCTGTATTCATTAGTTTGATGCATTTTCTTGCTTTTTGACGATAAAAAGATTTATTCAGACCTCGAAGCTAAACATAATTTTGAGCTTCGACAGACTATATTTAGCTTCGAGGTCTGGATTTATTGTCGAAAAGCAAGAATATGTATCAAACTAATGAAACCAGAAAAACAAAAATATCATTGTTTTTCTTAAACTGAGATCGATTCCTTATTTATCAAATTCGCTCAACTATCTTGAACTAGCTCTATCAAACAACAGGATGCCGAACGATGCAACCAACATCAGTTCACCGGACCCAAACTAAGTTGATTAGTTGCAGCTCACAGAACAAGGAATGAAAAGATATCAAGGCAGAAAAGCTAGCAGCCAACACTCTCCTCTTGCAAATGGGCCAAGTGATTTCACGCTTGGACCACTCTCCGATGCAACCAACATGGTATAAATGGCCACAATTAATTGCAATTTCTTCCCCATTCGAATACTCATCTTAAGACACAAACCAAAAAAAAGGGCAGAATCGAACTTAAGTAAGTTTGTGGAGGTGGATGAAGGGGTGGGGGGTATAATTTTGAAATTAGATGCTCCATACCAAGCATATGCAGCAGCACTCATTGCTCTCAAGACTTGTTGAATTGACTGCCTTGTACTTATGCAGATTAATGTTTAAATAAGGAGCTCTTGCTATAAATCCAGCACGAATATACTCGCGGAGTTCGAATGCAGCCTAAAAGATAAAACACTATGTGGACATTATCCATTCATGGAAGAACCAAGTATGTTATATCCAACACTAAAAAAGGGTATGTTATATCAAATGCTAACTTATTTGTTACCGAAGCATTATCTGATGAAAAGGCATATCTACAGTAAGATCCTGTCCATCAACTTCATTTTCTCCCAATTCACCATCATTTTCATGAAATGTTGAACGCACTTAGGAGCATACTCATTAAACACCATACCGACTAAAATATTGCATGAAATATATATATATGGATAGAAGATTCTAGTCTTAGCTTTGGGTTATACCAGAGAGAGAAAAAAATCTATGACAAACTTTCTTTTTTCTTTTCCTATTTTTAACGAGCAATAATCCCTTAATTGTTATAAATAACCCTTCCAAGTTGCTCTTATCCTAGTACAAATAGAAGACAGACAATAGGTAGATAATGGAACTACTCTTACACAATGAAGAAACAAAAGTTACTCATGCAAGCATAAAAAGTGGAGATGGTCTGTCCTTAATTTTCAATTAAGTGATGCTCTATCCTTTTTTTGGGAATAATGTGAAATTTAGGTTATTGAAAACATAAAGAAAGCTACTATTCAAGTAAAAAAGTAAGTGCATAACCTGCTAGAAACATTTTCATTAAAAAAAATATAACAATTAAGCTTTTATAACTCAATCATATATAAATACCCAAAAAGGAAAAAAGAAAAACATCACAAGTTAGCAAGACTTTTAAGTATCATCAATTACTACTGTGATACATATATTTATAATTAACGCGACTCAACAAGAAATTATTGGACAAAACAATAAAGGTTCACTAAAGAAGCGATTTATTCTTAACAACAAATATATAAACTACTTAATAGTGTGCGAGTAGCAAGGAAATATTCGAGATAAATATTTGGTCATCTCTAAATCCTTTCAAAAAATCAACTACCACACCGAGCCCAATTTTGTTCAGGAATAGATGGCTAAATAATATAGAACAACCAAATTAGAAAAGAGGAGTACAACCGATATATTAGTAAAGTGAGGAAATACTTAACTGGAATAATGATTTGCGTATTTGGGTTGACCACATCTGTTGTTCTCTCTCCACTACCAGTATTAGCAAAAATGATAGTAGGAGTATTTTCAAGTAGAAATTCAATAGTGCGCTCAACTAATGCAGAATCACTATGTCCAAGTTCTTGGCGGGTGGCTTGCACTCCCTGGATATAAGACTCGATACTACCATCCCTGCTTTCAGAAGAACTTCCATCTCTTGGCATATGAACAGGAGTTGAACTATTAGCAGCATCAAGAGTTCCATTGAAGGTCATGTTATCAACATCAGATTTGTAGCTCTCCATCTGAGGTGCAACGGAAAATGATAAGTTGTTTGATAGAATGATTGGTTGAGATTTTGAAAATCTCTTCACTAATAGAACTATAGAAGAAAGATAGATTTATTGAGTTTGAAATTTTCTTTTGAATAGAACTGCAGAAATCTTTTCCTAGGCTAAAAAAATATGTCAATGACATAGAGCATATTGTTATGCACCAATTTTGAACCTATGTCCAATTTTT
This sequence comes from Datura wrightii, assembly GCA_035772735.1. Classification (NCBI taxonomy): domain Eukaryota; kingdom Viridiplantae; phylum Streptophyta; class Magnoliopsida; order Solanales; family Solanaceae; genus Datura; species Datura wrightii. The sequence goes on along the minus strand of JASDFA010000018.1, from coordinate 197,167,948 downwards.
TTTCTTCATAATTTAGCGATATTTTCATTTAAAATAGAGTTGCCACTTAATTTTAGAAAAATTTAAAAACCTTTTTAGAAGAAAATATTGGAAAAGAAACTTTTAAATTAAAAACCATAGTTGGGTAAGGGTTCAAGTCAATTTCTTAAGAAGGGATTAGGTACTTAAGAAATTCCACAAACTATGGATCGCAACGGATTTAAAAATAATTAGCTAACCTTGAAAAAGTAAGTTATTTGAAAGTCTCTTTTTTTTTTTTTTTTGAATGAGCAAAGTATCTTTATCAATTAGACACTCTTTTAAATACCCAATTTCCAAATAATTCTAACCTTGAGATATTATTCGAATTAGGATTTCAAACTAAATCAAGATTAATCCAACTTCTTAAATGTGGATTAAAGGTAAGTCTTTAATTAATGACTATGAAAGGATACAAAAGATCCTTAAGTCATTTCCATAAAGTCTAATGCTTTAAGATTTTAATGACTATGAAGGGATAGTGACAATTCCCCAAGTCATCCTATAAGCTTGAGTTTGCCCAAGTAAAAATCATTTTGATGTAGAATATTTGAATAAACCATTGTAGCAATTTTTTTACAATATGAAAAGAACTCAAGTAAATAACTCTTCTAGGGATTTATCTAAATTTGAAAAGAGTTGTTAGGATTAATCACAATAAATATAATATAAAAAGACAAAACAATAAATAAAAATCTGGTTTTTTGGCCCAAATTTAGTCATCCTTGGCACTGTCCCTTCAATCTGTTGTTGGGAGGGGTTCAAGCCATTGGCCCAAAATAAACTTTTCTGTTTTTGTTAATCCGCAAGTTAAATGGGTTGTTGGCCCATTTTTGTTCCTGTTATTGATGTTGTATGATATTGTATTCGGGTCCATATTCATATCTCTGATAAATAATTGACCCATAAAAGAAACAAAACTTAAGTTAATTCCAGAAATCAAATAGATTATTAACACATGAATATACACACTTCAAAGGGGGAAACAGGACTCAAAGGACTTGGTGAAAATCCTAAACCTAGGAGCCGCCAAAGGAAACTGCTTAATACTCAAAGTTTCAACTTAGAGCTCAAACCAGATCTAAATCTATTCACTCTTCCGCCGAGCAGTATTTCCTCTATCACAACATAGACATAAGAACCGATTGATCAAATCCTTACAGCTAATACCTAAACACTGTTTTCCAGCAAATGAAATAAGAAGAATAGATTCGAATTTAATCAGTATTTGAAATATAGAACAAGCATCAACATTAATGACAAAAAATTAGGCAACATTATTGGGTTTTTAGGAGAAAACAGAATTACAATTCCCATGCGTTTTAAAGGAGACTTAGCACAAAATTCTTCACACAACTTGTAAGAAGACTACATGATAGCATAACTAAGCATCGAAGCTAAACTAAAATACACCACTAAAACGGAACAATAATATACATATATATATGTATATATTAGAAATAGCGATGCAAAACAAAGAAAACTATACTACTGCATAGCTAACCATAATACTTAAATTAAAACGCGCTACCAGAACAAAACTAAGAATAAACACATAGACATAAAAACAAATAGGGAAAAAAAATGTTACCTTTCAAAGAGCAGGGAACTTGAGGTGCGAGAAGAAGATTTGACTCTAATAGCTCCTCACCAATCTTCAGGAAAATTTATTTTGCCGGAACAAGCTAAAATTTTTGCTCAAATCTTAGATAAAAAGAAAGGGGTTTTATAGGACCCCAAATCTCAGAAAACCAAGTTCTCAGCCGATGTGGGATGAAGAAAAAAAATCCCAGATATCCCTTAAGGGATAAGAAAGCTATGGATTTGTATGAAAAAGCGAAGAACAAAAGGAGCAGATTTGGGTGTGGGAATTCGGCAAAAGAGACGGCTGAAAAATGGTTGCAAAGAATGGCTACTTGAATTGTAAAAATGGCAAAAATATATGACAATCGTAGACCAAATGTATTTAAACCATATGTTAAATTGACTCAAGTAATTAAAATTGATACATTTAAGAATCAAAGAAAACTATTTATCCTAATTAATCAATCAACCTTCTTAATTTAACATAGTAAAATAATTATTTTCAAAAATGGACTAACTATACAATACACACACACACATATAAATATAATATGTATTGATTGTAAATATCACGCCCCAAAACTGGGGGAGAGAGCATCTGGCTCTCGACTCAAAGGTGATCAAGAAACCATCTATATAACATCTATAACTATAGCATAAAGGTTGGTTAGGCCAGTTGCCATGGTCTAGACGATAACAAAAGTAACTGAAAAGTTGAACAGGCTATAATAAGCTAAGCTGCACAACAGAAGGCCGACAAGGCCACACAAGCAAAACAGTTACACAACTAGTCCACACAAGCCTCTAGAGAGTAATAAGCTGAAACGCACAGGACATGGCTCTGGCCTATCCAAACTGTACACAAAAGCCTAAGAAAATAGACAACACTAGGACATGGCTCCTGAAAGATAGGAGCATACCACTATCATGCTGAACTCTGGCTCCTACTGTATCTAATGGTTTAAACCTCTGGGGGTACCTACAGCTCGATTGCAGGAAAAAGGGGTCCCTAGGCGAAGGGAAGTCAGTACAAATGAAATATACTGTTATTTAAGGCTGCAACTGAAAATACAAATATATCCAAGATACTGAAGGTCAGAGAAAATATAGGACCAGCCAAGAATCTAGAAACTAATATCGAAGCTAAATGTAACACATTACATGAATATGATCAAGTAGGCACATCTTCAAGTCACAACATCTTACAAATAAGCAACACAGTCCATAATTAAATATTGATCCATCTAAATCAAGCAATTACTGCCCTGCCGACGGGTCTATCTCGGAGGCTTGACAACTGCCCACCAGACGTGTCAAGTCGGTGGTGGGGTCATAACTCTCATATATCAAGGGATAACTGCCCACCAGATGTACCAGGTCAGTAGTGAGGTCATAAGTCTCATATCATCAAGTATGTCAAAGGAAAACTGCCCACCGGACATACCAGGTGGGTGGTGAGGTCATAAGTCTCATATCATCAAATATTCCAAAGGACAATTGCCCACCAGATGTACCAAGTTGGTGGTGAGATCATAAGTCTTATATCATCAAATATGCCAAAGGAAAACTGCCCATCAGACGAGCTTGTGTCAGTGGTAAACATGAGGCCACAACTACTTTAATAAACGAAGCCGACCGGGCTCGTATCAAGTCTGTCTAACACGTATGACAAAAGACAACAAATTCTGAAACTATGGCCTCATTCATTATTCACGATTGGAAAGTAAGCACATACAACACATAAAGTTCTCAATTAACACTTAAGTTCACATATTCAATGACTGGTACAAATATGAGAAGGCTCGGATGACAAAAGAGTTCAACAAGTTCAATAGACAACATTTTAGCACTGTTAAAAATTGGGAACTTTGATAACCTACCGTTTAGCTTTAAGAGAGAGAGATCATGGAATCTCCCCTTAGCCTCACATACCTCATTACATAATAGATAAAGGACCACCATGACAAGGAATTTCTTGTTTAAAAAGCTCATTTACCCTTAATAGATTGCGACATCGATTCTTAGCTTAAATTCGCTTACACGTCGTCGTCTTAACTCTTTTCTCAATTTCACTTGACAACCAGACCTTTAGATATACTTAACATCACATATACCCATAATACAGTAAAGGACCAGCCCATGGTTCCCCCAATAAGGGGACTTCAGACTCAACTTACAACTACAACAACAATTGTAAATAAACGTATTTCACTTCACATTTATTCACTGTAAACTTCCTTAGCGCTTCAAGATTAATGACCTTCACTTTTGAACCTTTGGATAGAATCATACTTGCTTCAATATGAATGTGAATACATACGACTATTGTTCCTTTTATCGATACATTTATGGGCTTGAAAAATGAGGGAAGGGACGCCTTTACATACCTTGCTTCGATGAGTTTTTTTCTAGTTGATTCCTTCTTCGCCTATCAAATGTACAATCTCCTTCAATCACTTGAGTTTATAACCATTAAACAAGGCTGTTTTGAGCCAAATTTTCCAGCCAAAACGTCATGTCAATAGGCAGCCACAACAACAAACACAAGGCATCATTTCAACACTTTGTTACTAACTTTTCTTACAAAGTTTAAAGGAAATGGAAAGGGGGATTTTACCAAGTTTTCCTTGTGATTAACTTCCACAACAATGGAGTATATGTTCAGTATAATTACATCTGCGTCAACCTCCTAAAACAGTAGCAACTTTACACAACAATACACCAAAAACAATACATCATTCGTAGCTTTCAACTTCTAGTTTTAACTTGAAAGATCTTGCAAGTTTACGGGGTAAAAATCTTACCTTTTTCTTGTAATAAACTCCTACTATGATGAAGTATATATGAAGCTTGTTTCTGCACAAAAAACATAGCAACAACACTGCCCAAAACGCAGCAGTTCAACAACACAACAAGTAACACAAGTTATTACAAATTTCCTCCAAGTTTCTTTTACAAAATCAATAGGAATCAAAGAAGGGATTGCTTACCCTTATTTGGAGTTAATTTTAGAAAATATAGGAGTGATTTTCCTCCTCTTTAATCTGCCCATAACGAGCTCCAACATATCAGCAACTCACAAACAGCCCTATAGAAACAATCTCCGAAGCTCTACGAATTTCTTCCCGGAATTCGCAAGCTTTTGGTGTGAATTTTAATGGTTGTTTTGCCTTGCTTCTTGAATGGAAATGGAGAGAAAATATGTTCTCTAAGATATCAGGTCAAATCGGGATATGTATGAAATGTTTTGCACAACTTAAAAATCTGATTTTTAAAGAGGTGGGTTAGTGGAGGCACTAGGTCGTCACCCAACGTTAGCGCTCGGTGGTGTTTCGGTGAAATGCCCATAACTCTTTACTTCAAACTCCAATTGATGAGCGGTTTGATTTTATGAAAACTAAACTTAAAGTCCTTCAATTTTATAGTTTGTAGGACTTCTAACTCATTATATATTAGGAGATATGATTGTGGAAAACTAGATAATATACGAGACTTATTAAAAATATTTTCTCATAATAAACCGTGAACTCAAATTTTGTTACCAAGCTCCCTTTGGCCTAAAACATTAATTTAATTTTTTAATCACTTTCATATATCCATTCCATGTTATGACCACCCATTTAGAATTTCATTCCCCCGACACTTCTATAATACGCAGTCCACATCTTTAAATCCCTTATCTTAACATATATCAAATAATCATCAAAAAAATTTTGGGGTGTAACATCCTCCCCATTAGAAACATTCATCCTCGAATGGGGGGTCAGATTTACTTTAACACATGTAACACCCCAAAAGTTTCTAAGATTAGATCCTAGACATAAAGCAGAAAACCAGCAAAATCGAACAAATATCCCACAGTACGAGTCATATCACGAATCATGGTGAGTAACCATGGATCGTGACTTGACCCGTGGGGAGTAGTAGATGTTTCAAGGTTTCAGATACCATGATCAAAGGTACGACTCATGGTACGGTGGTATGGTTTGTAGTATGGAATTGTGAGATGAGGTTCAGAGAAGTATTTAGGATTTTGTTTCAAAGATCATAAGTATCAGTACGACTCATAGGGTGGTGGTACGAGCCATAGTATCCATCCGTGATCAGAGAATTACCAATATGGCTTGGGAGGTATGAGAAGCAGGTAATAGATCATAGGATCATGGTACGGTTTGTATCATCTGTCCATAAGGTGAGATATTGTACGTCTCGGACTTTCGGGCTAAGTTTGGAACCCTTCTAGGTATGTGGATAGACCCGAAGTCAATGAATTTTATGGAAACAAGGTGTTAATATCAATTCTTAAGTGTAATAAGAGCATTGGGTGCAAGTTAAGGTCATAAGGAACCTCAAGCATAAAGTTGAGTTGAGAGCGTTCCAACTGATTGATTTTTTCACACAAGTTCTTTCAAGCGTCAACGTTAAATTATCATAAATACCATTTTACGAAGTGTTTATGGGTGATCCATCATATCAAATTGAATCCCTTTAAGTCTTCTTTCCAACGCATCCGACCTTGCATCAATCGGAGTTCAGAGTAAAAATTTATGGTCAGTTTAGTAAAGCACTGTCAAGTTTGACGAACAGGACTAGCCCAGCCACCACGAGTCATGGTATGTAGGTAAAAATCGTACCAATAACCCATAACAAGAGTTTCATCAAGTTGTTAAGCCACCCAGAAGCCACAGATTACACACCACGACCCGTGGTATGTCACCACGAGTCATGGTATGACCCGTGACGACTGGCAAACAATTTTTTAAGTGTGATTCCTCAAGGGTATTTTCATAATTTGTTATGCTTTTAACTCCTAAAAAAGTTTACTTTGGGCTTCCTAATGGATGTATTAGGGGGTTTAACCTAGACTATATCCTCATTCCCTTCAAACATCCGTAAGTTGAAGTTTCTCGATCTCAAGGAAGGTTAGGGTTCTTCACCATCCTCTTTCAAATTTCTCTTGGATCTTCAAGTGAAGTTACAAATTCATCAAGAATGGGTATGTAGGATCATTAATGGGAGATTTATTCTACCCTCATTCCCTTTTTAAGTTGAATTCATGATTTTAATACTTTCATGCCCTAAATTTCTTAATTCTAGAGTTGGGCTTGATTGTTGTTGAATTCTTTCATGTTCTTCAATGAAATCAGTCCCCTTAGTATTTCATGTTCTATGATGATGATTACATGTATTCTAATCAAATACCTCATGAATCTAGGAATTTCAAGTTTAAAGCATGATTTCATGAACTTCTTGGGTTAGAGCCAAATTGAATGAAACTCTATGATTCTCTTATATATGATTTCAAGTATCTTATGATTCAACCCATGTTTTATGATATGAATTCATGTTTTAAACTATATTCTCTCATGATTTTATGATTCTCAAGTTATGAAGATTTTTTTCAAAGTATGCATGATTTCATGAATTTCAAGCTATTGTATTATAGCCGACTCAAGGGCCTTGTTTTATGGCTAGTTCACACATTTCAAGAATGTTTATGAACCTCATGATTTCCAACTAGCCCATGTATAAATCAAAAATGTTTCATGATGATGTTTATGATCCATGTGTATGTTTTTAGGAGTAGTGTCTAGCACCGAGTAGGCCAGGAATTCTGGAACCCAGGTTTCATAATTATGTGCCACCTAGGATAAGGGATCCTCGATATTAGAAAATGTTTCCCTTAGCCTGAGAAATATGGGATCCTCTCTATTGGAGAGTGTATCCCTTGCATCAATGGGCAAATTCAGGGGTCATTGTTATTGGAGATTGTCGCCTTGAGTCACGAGTAATATCATGCCTTTCATCGTTCTTTGCCCTGCTAAGGCTTAGGACAGCTCTACCTGCTTGAGTAAGATAGTTGGGGCATCATGTAAGTTTTTTCATGATGGTGTCTTTTATGATGAGTCTCTCACTGTTCCTTAGTTTCTATAAATAAATAAATAAATAAATAAATAAATAAATATATATATATATATATATATATATATATATATATATATGTATGTATGTATGTATGTATGTATGTATGTATTCATGTTTATTTTTCATGATTTTATGACTTATGATGATTTGGCTAAAAAATATGCTTTTGGAGGATTTTACTTAAGAACTCAGGCATGATCAGCCTTATATTATAGTTTTGCAAACCTTGAGCCATTATGTTAAATTCACGATTAGAATCTCATGTTGTATACGATCTTTCACTCATGAGCTATTTTACTGTATTACTAACATGTTTTACTTACTCTACATACTTAGTATATTCAAAATATTGACCGCATACTCTATACTATATTATTTCACGATATAGATCCAGATACTCAGACTCAGCCCCGCGGTTAAATACATTCCAGAGTTGATCAGCTAGTAGTGGTGAGTCCTCATCTTCCGAGGACTAGAGTTATCTACTTCATTTCAGTTCTTTTACCTTGTTTTAGTTTCAGATGTTGGAGTTAGCTGGGGGCTTGTCCCAACAACTCATCAGTTAGTAGAGGCCTTCAAATATAGAGTTAGTATGTTCAGCTTTGTGATTCAATGTTTAAATTATCAAATTATGTTGTTATCCGTAAGGGAATATCTTACATTTCAGTTAGCTTCCACTCAGTTTTCCTTATAAGTTATATTGTGATAATAATATGCTATGCTAGGGGTTAGCTTGGAGCCATTTATGGTTCTAGGTCCCGTGTCGCGGTCCGGGGTCCATGCTCGGGTCGTGACAACACATTTATAAACTCATGAAATAGAATTTTAATTCATCAAATACATACCTCGATGTCGTATCAGAGTCACAAACAAGTGAGGATACTTCATCCTCATTTCTTCCTCTGCTTCCCAAGTCATCTCCTCGACATTATTAGTTTTCCACAACACTTTAAGTGAGGCGAATTTTTTAGTCCAAAGTTTTCTAACTTGTTGATCTAAAATGGCAACTATGACCTCTTTATAGGTCATTTCCTCGGAGATTTGAACATCCTTTATAGGAATAACACGAGTTGGATATCCTACACACTTCGGTAACATCGACACATGGAATACAAAATGTACCGTTGCTATCTCTGCTGGTAACTCTAACTCATAGGCCTACGAATGATCCTATAAGGCCCAACATACCTAGGGCTCAAGTTTCCCTTTTTGTCAAAACACATGACATCTTTCATAGGCGATACCTTTAGGAAATCCCAATCATCGACAGCAAACTCTAGCGCTCGTTGGCACATATTAGCATAACACTTTGGCCTACTTTGAGCTTTCTAAAGACAATCTCTAATAAGCTTTACCTTATCAATAGTCTGTTGTACTAAGTCTAGCCCTAATAACTCTACCTTATTGAATTCAAACCAACTTATTGGTGATCTACACTTACGCCCATATAAAGCTTCATAAGGAGCCATTTGAATGCTTGCTTGATAGCTATCATTGTACGCAAACACAATCAAAGACACATGGTCATCCTAACTTTCACAGAAGTCTAAAACATAGGCACGCGACAATGTCTGTATAGTGCGTTCGGCTTGTTCGTCAGTCTAGGGATGAAAACTTGTATTAAGGCTTACCTAAGTGTCTAGACCTTTCTGGAAAGACTCTCAAAGTCTACTGTAAATTGTGCGCCTCTGTCTGAGATAATAGATAAAGACACACCATGAAGGCAGGCAATCTCATGTATGTTGTAATATCCTGAAAGTTCCTAAGACTAGACCTGAGATTTGAAATGTGATCAGCAGAAAAAGTTGGAAAATTTCTTCAGTATGACTCAACCTACGAGTCGTAGGTTGTTAGTACGGGTCGTAGAACGACCCATGGTCCAGATTAGAGAAGTTGTTTCCCAACCACGAGTCCCCACCACGATTCATAGTACGTGGTACTATCCATGGCTAGGAGTTGTAGCAAGTCTTTGGAGTTATCAGGTGAATAATTGTAGGGGTAATAGTACAACTCATAAGATAGAGTTACGGGTCATGGTACTAGTCGTGGAAATATCCATAGAGTTGGGGGAAAAGGGCTCATTAGTCATGGGAAGAAACCACGAGTCATAGGTTGGTGGTACAACTTGTGGTACAAGTTGTAATATGATGGTAGAATTGTCATTTCAGTCGTGAGTTAGTAGATTGTAATGCCTCGGACTTTCAGGCTAAATTTGGAACCCTTCTAGGTATGTGGATAAGCCTGAACCCGATGAATTTTATAGAAACAATGTATTAGACCAATTATTAAGTGTGAGAAGTGCCTTTGGATACAAATTAAGGTCATAAGGAACCTCTAGCACAAAGTTGAGTTCAGAGCTTTCTTACCGATTGAGTTTTCATATCAGTTCTCACAAGGGTCAATTTCAAATGACCATATCTCTTTTTGTGTAAGGTGTTTTGGGTGATTCAACATTTCAAATATAATCCCTTTGAGTCTTCTTTCCAATGCATCTGGCCTTGCCTCATTTGGAGTTCGAAGTAAAAAGTTATGAGTAGTTTAGTGAAGCAGCACCAGGCATTGTACGAACCTTAGTATGAGTTGTACAATCAAACCACTACCCATACTATTGGTCGTAGTAACTGCCAGTTGCAGGATGTAATTCAATGGTTTTGGGGTATATAGTAACCTCCTATGCTTCTCTCCTAAATGACATCGTTTTGGGCTTCCTAAGGTCAGATTAAAGGGATTAACCTAGCCTAATCAGTTCAGTTTGGGCTGGGTGAACTGACTGGTGTTGTTGTTCTGCATCTGGTTGTTTGAAAAAGCTCAACAACGTTGAGAAAAACTTGATATAATTACTGAATTTATTACCTTAAATTTTAGAACTCTGTGCTTTTCATGAATATGCATAAATGTCTATGCTCCTTGGCAAATCTGATCCTGTGAACGAAATGCACTTCATTATATGTGGCCGTTTAGATTCTTACACTACTGATGGAGGGAGATTTTTCATCTTGATAGAATTTACCAGATACATTAGCACTCCAAATTATTAAAAAAAATAAATAAAATAAATAAATAAATAAAACACTTTAAAAAAACAGAACATTCAACATCAACTGTACTTATATAGTTTCACAAATTTCTCTACAAAAACTGATTTATGTTACACTATCAAAACAGAAAAGAAATTAAAAAAGGACAAATTAATCCCTATGTGCTGGAAGCCTCCATTAATAATTCTCCGGATGATCTGCCGTGATAATCTAACATTTATTTTTCACAAATAAAGCATATGTAATCTTGAGAGATAACAGCACAAGCTTTTTAAGCAGAGTCCCCTGGCTGGTCGGCTTGCTGAACCACGCGACGAATGAAGAAGCTTTAGGTCTCTGGTAAGTTACTGAGCAGTAGGCTAGCTGGGAAGCACAAGAAATTATTTACCATCAATTCCACTTGATGAGCAAATTGCAAATCAGAATGCCAATAAAATATACTGAAGCATGAGAAAAGAACATATCATTCAACATCAAAATTACTTACTAATATATTTACATAAATTTCTCTATCAAAACAGAAAAGAAATGAAAAAAGAAAAAATAAACTTTAATCCCTACGCGTTGGAAGCCTCCAATATTAATAATTCTCCAAATGATGTGCCGTGATAATTTAACATTTATTTTTCACAAATTCAGCATCTTGAATCTTGAGAGGTAATGGCACAAGCTTTTGAATCCACCGCTAATACTCCAGTCTGAGTGTCTTCTAGAAATTCAATTTGTAAACCTAAAAAAGATACATGGAGTTTTCGGCAATTTGTGTGAGTAGGTGATTTATGATCACTTATTTGAAGTTTTCCACTTAGGCTTACAGAAAATCTTGTAGTCTGACCAAAAGCGAGTCAGCAGCAATAGATATAGCGATCCAATATTCATATGGCTCGTACAAAGCTGCAAACGTTGAATCGATTGAGGTTTGAGTTTTTGCGCCTTGATTGAAATTACCAAATGCAATAGCACTCCAAAGAAGGATCATCATAGGATATGCGTGGGAGAGTAGAGGGGAATGAGGAAGACTCTACCTAGGGTTAACTTTTCTTATCTTTTTCACTTTTGTTTCTACATGGATTGTTAGTATACTACGATTTCTTGTAAAAGGATGAGTGGCTAAGATCATAATTCTAGGGTTAAGGCCGCATGACATGAACGTATTAGTTAGATTATTATTTGGTTCAAGTTTCCTCATTGTTGTTTGTCTTGTATTCTTGTTTTATCATTTTAATGCTTGATCACCACTGAAATGAAACGATTAACCTTAGGCTAACTTGAAAGAGTAAACCCTAGTCTAGAATGAAGAATACGAGAAGTGAGTTCAAGTCTTCAAGACTTGATTCGCGCTTAGGATAGAAATATACCTAATTCGCCTCGCTTGGTTATTAAATGGGAGTATAGCTAGACACTTGGATTTGAATTGTCACATTCCACTCTTAGATGTAGTTGTGAAGTCAAGTTTAGGTTAAATGATTAGAGGTTCGAAAGTCCATAATCAAGGGTAAAAACCCCGTAAACCACTCAACTAGATTAATGCGTAAGAATTAAGTTTTCACAACCCCACTTAATGATGTAGGTGTGAGACTAATTCAAATATATGTTTGGAGGCTGGAAAGACCATGAGCATGACATTTATATTGTGAGACAACAATGTAGATAAATACTTGAACCAATGTGAATTCTAGTTATACGTGATTGTTTGGTCTTAACCCTGGATTCTTCTCATTATTGTTTTCCATTTAAATTGTGATCACTCTTAGATTGTAGTAACAAAAAAAACATTTAAATCTTGGAAAGTTGCACTTTTGAATTTTGAAGTAACACTTGAACTTGATAATTCGCTAAAAGTATAGTCCCTCTGGGTTCGACATCCGGCTCGCTAAAAGCCACTTTACTACTTGTACGACAACATGCGCTTGCGCGTGCGCCGGAAGCATACCAACCGACAATCTTAAGATTCGAATGCCCATAATTAATAGAACTACATATATTAGAAAAATAATTCAAGTTAAATTTATCTAAACTAGATTAACACTTCAAAATAGCATATATATTAGGAAGACTGCTGAAATTAATTAGCATATTAGTAAGTTTAATTATTATTTGTATCCAAAATTTTTTTATGATAAAAACTAGGGTAAAGGGGCAAATATAACCTTCAACTTTGCGATATAGAGCAGATATATCCTTTGTTAAAAAAGTGGTGCATATATACTCACGTCGTTTAACAAATGATGCATGTATACCCTCGTCATCTAAAAAATGGTGCATATTTACCATTTTTCGTTAACAGGTGCTGAATTTAAAACTGATTTTTTAATTTTAAAAATGTCACATAACTTTAAAAAGTTACCTCGCTCATTTTTTTTTACCTCTCTAGACTCGACCCAACTAAAAATAATCCAATTTCTTTTTTATTCAGATCTATTCTAAACTCATTTTATGAGTGAGTAGAAAAGGGTTGAGACATTTTTTACATTTGAGTCAAGTCTAGCAGGGGAAAAAAATAAGCAAGGTAATTTTTTAGAGCCACGTGATATTTTTGAAATTAAAAAATAAGTTTTAGAATTTTTTTAATTCAGTAAATATAGGTCAGTTGATGAAAAGGATAAATATGCATCATTTGTTAGACAATTAGAAGGTATATATGCACCACTTTTTTTAAAAAGGTGTAAATCCGCTTTAAATCGCAAAGTTGAGGGGTTTATTTCCTCTTTTCCCTAAAAACTAAAATGTTTTTCAGTTGATATTTCCAACTCTAGCACAAAGTTGAGTTGAGAGCTTTCTTACCAATTGAGTTTTCATATCAGTTCTCACAAGGGTCAATTTCAAACGACCAAATCTCCTTTTGTGTAAGGTGTTTTGGGTGATTCAACATTTCAAATATAATCCCTTTGAGTCTTCTTTCCAATGCATCTGGCCTTGCCTCATTTGGAGTTCGAAGTAAAACGTTATGAGTAGTTTAGTGAAGCAGCACCAGGCATTGTAGGAACCTCAGTATGAGTTGTACAATCAAACCACGACCCATACTATTGGTCGTAGTAACTGCCAGTTGCAGGATTTAATATGATGGTTTTGGGGTATATAGTAACCTCCTATGCGTCTAACGCCTAAATGACGTCGTTTTGGGCTTCCTAAGGTCAGATTAAAGGGATTAACCTAGCCTAAATCCTCACCCTCTCCAAAAGATCGATAGATGGTTTTTCTTTCAAGAAAAGAGCAAGGGTTCTTCTTCAAACCTCTTTAATCTTCTTGGAATCTTCAAGGCAAGTCAAGGGATCACCAACCCAAGTATGTGGGTCTATGAGTGAGGGGTTTCTCCCACCCTCTTGCCCTTTTCAAGTTGTATTCATGATTCTTACCTCCCATGCCCTAATTTTCGAATTCTAGAGTTTTGTGCAAATGTGGTTGAATTCTCTCATGTTCCTCTATTAGATCAGTTTCCTTATGAGCCAATTTGTGTTCCCATGATTATGGATGCATGTCACTCATCAAATCCCTCATGAATCTATGAATTCCAAGTTTCAAGTATGCTTTTAAGAACTATAGGGTTTTAACTCAATTCTATGGAATTATCTATGTTATGTCTATGGGTCCAAGTCCCTCATATTCAAATGTATAATTTAGGTCTAATGGGCTGATTTTACACTCAAAATTTGATATTAAATTCATGTTTTCAAGCTATTAGGAAAGTATGCCCTATTATGCAAGTTTTATGATAAATCAAGCTTATGATCCATGATTTATATTAAGAATTGGACCTATGGTTTTCATGAATTTGGTATAATGAGCATGTTTATGATTCCCTAGCCTCTCGGGCCTCTTTCTAGTAGAAAGCATCCCTGACTAGATAGATGATATCAGTTTTGAAGCCTTTCCATGTTAGTATAGTCCTGGTCCTCTAGACTCTCGAGTTCCTTGCTAGAGAAAGTGGTTCCGACTGGTCTTACGACATCAGCTTCAAATTCATCAGTTACATGTAACCTTGTGTTCAGTTGAGATAGAACCTAGCACCGATCAGGCCAGGGTCCCAGCATGCCTAGGCCTCATAACCATGTGGCATGCTAGTCAGAGATTCTCAATAGTAGAGAATGTTTCCTTTAACTCAGTCAAGGATTCTTAGCTCAGTCAGGGATTCTCAATAGTAGAGAATGTTTCCCTTAGCTCAGTCAGAGATTCTCAATAGTAGAGGATGTTTTTCTTAGCTCAGTCAGGGATTCTCAATAGTAGAGAATGTTTCTCTTAGCTCAATCAGGAACTCTCAATAGTAGAGAATATTTGCCTTAGCCTAGCCAGGGACGCTCCTTAGTAGTGGAGGTTTTCCCTTGTTTACAATTTTAGTTATAGCCTCAGCTCTTAGTGCATGTACATGACCCTTATGCATCAACTTTACTTGTATTTTAACTAAATGTTTTCAAATAAGTGTATCATGCCGATATTTATACATCTCAGACAGGGTCATTGCATTTCAGCTCAGTTATAAGTTCAGTTACGTATTCAGTTTACTTTCTTTCAGTATACTTGCATGTTTCAGTTCTTTTACGCTTCCCATATAAGTGCATTTCAAGTAATGACCGCATATTTTATGTGCTATATCATTTTATGATAAAGATCTAGGTTTCCAAACTCAATCTCGCGGTTAGACACGCTCCATCCCCACATCAGCTGTCAGTGTTGAGTCCTCATCTACCGAGGACAAGATTTATGATTATCCTATTTCAGTTTTATTTCAGTTTCACACTTTAGAGTTAGATGGGGGCTTGTCCCAACAGCTCATCAATTTAGTAGAGACTTTCAGACATGTATAGACAGATTCAACTTTTGATTCAGTGTTTATAATAGACTATGTTCTTATGGTGTTGATTAGACTCTTTCAGTTAGCTTCAACTCAGATATGATTCTGTTAGCTATTATTTTGTTAGCATCATGTTATCATTATACCATGGGTTGACTTGGGGCCATTCGTGATCCCAGGTCCCGTGTCTTGGTCCGGGCCTATGTTCGGGTCGTAACATATGTATAGTCTGCTGTATAAATAGTCTTGGCTGACAGGAGATGAGCTGATTTTGACAATCTGTCAATAATAACCCAAATGGAATCATGTTTCCTGCTCATTTGAGGCAACCCAGTAATGAAATATATGTTGATCATTTCCCATTTCCATGTTGGAAGTTCTATATTCTGAGAAAGCTCCGTGGCCTCTGATGTTCAACCTTTACCTGCTGTCAATTAGGGCAGTGAGCCAAAAAATTATTAATGTATTTCCTTATACCATACCACCAATATAACTATCTCAGGTCACGATACATCTTTGTGGCCCTTGGATGTACTGAGCAACGAGAATAATGAGTTTCAGTCATACTTTGATCATGTAACTTACCCATATCGGGTACAAGCAAGCAAGTTTGATATCTGAGAACTCGATCTGGATCACACTCAACCAGGGCCTGCTTCTATTGTGGTATGCTATCTCACAGCAACACAAACTCTAGATCATCATACTGTCTCTGCTTAACTTTTGACACTAAGGAGGAATTTATGGTATTTTGAACTACAATACCTCCATCTTCGGTGTCTAATAACCGAATATGCAAATCAGTTAACTGCTACAAGGTCTTTACCATTTCAACCGTATCAGTCTCAACGTAACTTAGACGTCCTATAGATTTACAAGTTAGTGCATCAGCCTACAACATTAGCTTTGCCTAGGTGGTATAGAATGCTTACATTGTAATCCTTCAGCAACTCTAAGTACCTTCTTTGTCTCTAATTTAGCTGCTTCTACCGAAACAAGTACTGGAGGCTCTTATGATTTATGAATATACCAACATATACCCCATATATGTAGTGATGCCATATCTTCAATGCAAACACCACAACTGCCAACTTTAGGTCGTGGGTAGGGTCATTCAGGTCGTGTTTCCTCAGTTGCCTAGAAGCATAGGAAATAACTTTGTCGTGCTGCATCAGAACATAACCCAACCCAATTCTAGAAGCATCACAATAAAACCACATAATCCTCTGTGCCTTCAGGAAGGGTCCGAAAAGGTGCCGACTTCAATCTATCCTTGTATCATTTTTAAAATTCACACTATACTTTACTATCCCATATCAAAGCATTTCTCAACTTACTTTTCCAAACTTAGGATTCTATCCCATTCTTCCTCAATACTTGCTTAATTTACTCTTTCATCATAATACATAATACCTTCCACAGGCAACATCTTTAGATAGGTCTACTTGTTAATGTTATCTTTAACATCCAACAGTATACTTTTATCTTATAATTTATGTCTATCTTGAACTGTCTGCAGCTTATTCAGGTAACCTTTACTTTAGTCGTGATCTATTATAACTTTAGTCTTTAACGTTTTGCTTCACTCAAAAATTTGTGTTGGCTACATCAAGCCTCATCTGGAGTTATTTGAATGTCCATACAATATCAGTTACCATAAATAGGCGTTGCTAAGGACATTATCCTTCCCCATCTTTTCTTAAGACCTTTGCCTTTACACCTTGTAGACTCTACTCTATTCAAAGTATCTTTCAGATTCACATTACTCAACCAGAAAGGAACTGTTACAAGATTTATAGTTCATAATTGTCTTAAAGTACTTTTCCTCTTGCCCTTCTCTTGTTAGAGCAAGTTTGTCACATTATTTCCTCAACATCATAACTTACCTGCAAGACTTGCAATGTTATCATCATAACTTTTTGTTACATTTCCCGTAATAATTGTATATCTTTCGTAAACAATATTAACCTTCATACTGCTTATTACTTCTGTTACTATCTTCGTCCTGGACCTTCGGACTCGTGTCTCAAAATATTTTCTTTATAATCCAAGTCCTTTCTTACCGGATATACTTTTGAGGGGGTCTTCCACACTACTTCACATCATATCTATAGCTTAGTACGTCTGCTATCTCATAATAGTCTTTACTGATATGAATCTCAAATGACCAGATGTCCTCAACCTAGAACCTTAACTGGTCACATCATGTAATCAAGTCCTAACTATAGCAGCTTCCTTGCTGGTATGGACTTTCCAAAAAGTCTCTTATCTATATTGACTTTATGCCAATTCATTCTGTCACTCAATACTATAGGTCGTCAAACAACCTTCTCATGGACTTCCTTCATAACAACTATCGCTAGTTAAAATAGGTAAGCAATCAAACCTTTTGACAACAAGACCTCCATGTCTTAACTATAAACGAAGGGTATTTTATTTTATCTTTTCACCTGCTCCCAGTTTAGGAAAATCAAACCTCCACTACCATATATAAGAATTCTCTCTTATACTCAGAGGGTACAAATATACTCACATCTGAGCATTACTAAATTACCCCTACATATCATTGTGAACTCCTTCAAGAGAAAACTAATTCGCGTTGTATGGTTATAATCAGGTCAATCTCACTTAATTTTTGGCAACGACCGTCGCCATCTCATAATTTGTACAAACATTAAAGTCGTAACTCTAAGTCACGTTATAAGGCTAATACGTTACTGAGAGTAACGACTATATCAAATTCAGTCGCGACTATAATGTATAGCAGCGGCAAAGAAGTAGTTGCTAATAGTTTATATATTTTTGCAGCGGTACATGTCGCTACTAATATTAATTTTTAGTAGCGACATGAGCGTCGCCGCTGATAATTAGTTCATTCAGTGGCGGTAAAGTCACTACTAATTACAATGTATAGCAGCAACATAGAGGTAGTTGCTGATAGTTGATATATTTTTGCAGCGGTATACGTCGCTGCAAATATTAATTTTTAGTAGCAACATGACCTTCGCCACAAATAGTTTATTTGTTTTGCGGCAACTGTGTTGCCACTAATGATCTTAAATCAGTGGCGACTAAGGCAATATTTTCATTCTAATTTTTTTTTTTGTGGCATTCTTGTTTACATATTGTGATGACATATGTCGCTGCTGATATTACTGTATTGTGGAGACACAAGTTTGTCGCCACAAATAACCTTTAGTTATGGAAGTACTACCAACCGAGCAGTAGTCGCTGCTATAAACCTTTAGTCGCGACATTTCGGTCATTTGTGGCGATAAATGTCGCCACAATACATCCTGTTTCTTGTTGTGAAATTAGGAATCTTTCTGATTGATTTACTAATAAAATGTTAAGTAGAAAAAAATACAATGAAGTAGTTGTCGTTGATGGATTATATGTATTTAATATCAACATTACTTTGTAATGATCATAGTGTATCTCATTCTTTCATGTTCTTATTTTTTACACACTTGTTAATTAGTGGATGGATGATTACCTCATTAGGATTATTAAGGTAACCCTTATCTCTACTTCTCCCTGGTGAGTATTTTATTTATTTTTGTTATTAATAAAAATAGCTGCTAGGCACGTTGCCTAATGGCATATTCCCTTTAAAAAAAACGAGAATTTGTTAAATATTTGAAATAGAAAATCTAAAGAATGAAAATTGTTCAAGAATATATTTAAATCATCATTTTGAACTTTATTTTCGATATAAGATATTCTCTCCATTCACTTTTACTTGACCAATATTTTAAGATGTATTTTTCTTACCATATTAATATGAGAATAATTGCAACTTATAATATTTTTTCAATAGTTTGCAAACATCTAGACTAATTTTGGTAACGGAAATGCCGCACAAAATTCCAAGGACTTGGATGCAGCAATGAGTGATTTAGCACTAAGAATGCAATCGCTACTTTCAAGATAAAGAGGCACACAGATTGTTGGTCCTCATCGGCATGCCATTTAGAGAAGGTTCTGTTGGACACAACTCTTATGCAAAAGAAAAAGCTTAGAACTCACCATTTCATCTCGAAGGCGAAGCAAATGTCAAGGAGACCAGGTTCATTCATTCTCCGGGGATAATGAATTGATTTGTTGTAATTTTTTTTTTTGCTGTTCTGTAGTTTATCCTTTGTTATTTAGTATACAATTGGAATGGAAAAAAACTGTAATTGCACATTTATAATCTAGTTGGTGATATCTTCCAGATACATTATTTACGTTTTCCTCCTCGAAAAAAAGAAAAGAAAAGGAATTTCTGTAATCTGCTGTTTTAAAGTTGTTCTTATCCTTACATCATGAAACTAAGATTACTGTAATCTCAGTATTTTCATAAATAGTCCCTACCCTTTCCCCCCTTTTCAGTTTTTACTTCCATTGCAGCTAAAAGCATTTCCCTTGATTCACACCAGTGGTTAGTGTTTCTGCTTTTAGGGAGCTTTTACGAAAGAAGTCTTTCTTGGTGTAAATCTCTCTGCGTCATATATGTTTTTTCTGTTCTTCTTTTTTGATAAATCATATATTTCCTTCCTGTGTTATGTCTTTTGGAATCAGATTTTGATTTCAATGAGATCTTGACCACAATCTGTCATAGATTATGCCTTCATGTTAAGTTGATGCCATTCTATACTGTTAGATCTCTCTGATTCTGACTATATAAATTTTAATGTGAAGTGAAGAGGTATAGACTAGGTTTACTTATCGGACACTAATTAAAGGTGTCTAAAAGTTTCATTTCACTGTATTGGATTCCTATCCATGAACAAAATTTCTTTAGAATACTATTCAATAGATGTTTCCTTGTTTTGTTTTAAGTATTTTATAATCTATACCTAAGAAATTTTCTTCTGGTGAACTTGGGGATTTTCTAGGGCTTTATCGGATTCAATTTACAAAACTACAATTTAATTAGATTTATTGAATCCATAATGGATTCAATCAAGTTAAGTGAGATAAGCAAACTTGATTTCTTGTTTAGCTTTAGTAGAGTTCCAATGAAAAACAGAAAACCACCCAATTGAAGGAAATGTCCGAATTTTATATTTAGAAGATCAATAGAATCAGAGGTTTTGTCGTTATAGAACACGGAATTCAATGGAAGCAATGATAAATAAATATAAATAAAAAAGGAAAGGGAGGAAATACAAAAAAATAGAAGAGAAAAGTCATATTTTTGCACATGCATGCTTCTCTGTGTATTAATGCTTTTATGATTTTGTATGTTTGAACTTTGTTCACTCTACAGATTTTGATACTTGATGTACGTGAGAATATGGAGTCCATACTTATTTCTGCTCCCCAATCCCCCATCCCTGCTCCCCTTAAGAGTTATATATGTAATTGCGTATTAGTATATCACAATTTTCTGTACTCTTTACTATGTCTGAATTACAATTTTTTAGTTTTGCAGACGACTGAAGATTTACTGTATCGTGTCTATTTAAGGAAACATTTGCAACACTTGAGGTAAATATTGACTAGCCTGTTCTCCGCAATTGTGTTTTCGTCCCAATATTTCAATGGAATTTTTGGCTTGATGTGTTGTTTCGTCACTAGACTTGGAAGAAAGCATGCATGTGGGATGCAAAAGGGTTGCAGTGACTGAATAAGTTTTAAGGATAAATTTTCTCTTCCGGCGGTATCTGTCTAATATGAGGATATCTACTAGTAAGGTCTAGGTTATTTAAAACCTATCAGGTTAAATTCGTATATTTTCCTCTAGGTTAAATTCGTATATTTTCCTCTAGGTTCATTTGCAAAGTTGTATCTGAATGTGTATGTTGTTGACATATATGTTGTATGTCATGGTATATTTTTTGTCCCAAGAAAAGAGTTCCGCAATTCTATTCAAAGGAAATTTTTAAATTCTTTTACTAGTTAAGAGGTTTCCAAAATCTCAACCATTCATTCTATCAAACAACTTATCATTTGTTGTGGCACCTCAGATGGAGAGATCAAGATCCAACGCCGACAACTCAACTCCTGCTGAGATTCCAAGAGATAGAAGTTCTATTGAAAGAAGGGATGGTAGTATCCAGGAACTTGGACATAGTTATTTTGCATAAGTTGAGGGTGTAAACCGTTGTTCTCATGGTGAATTTTTCTTATTTTGTCCAGCGATTTGGAGATGGATGCTGTCCTCGCCGCATGGATATACTAATGCTCTCATTTCTACTAATACTAGCAGTGGAGAGAGAATCACACGTGTGTTCAGCCCACATACACTAACCAATATTCCAGTTAAGTTTTTTTCACTTTACTAAGGTTCAGTTGTACTCCTTTTTTCTATTCCTAATTGTGGATATTGATCTTTGGAAAGGATTTAGATATGATCAATTTTTCTCCCTCGAATATTTCCTTACTAATCCTACATTATATTTGTTGCTTAGAAAAGAATTGCTTCCTCAGAAAACTTTTACTGTTGAATTGCATTAGTTATAATTATTTGTATTACAGTACTAGTTGATCATTCTTAAAGTCTTGCTAACTTCCTTTTTATTTGAAAAGTAGTTTTCTGTATGTTTCCAATGGCCTAAATTTCACATATTGTGTCAAAAAAAAAAAAAAAAGACAGAGCATCACGTCATTGAAAACTAATAAATCATAGACGAAGTTAGTTCTCTACCCTGACTTGGCTCAGCAACTGGAATGTCAATGCCAATTCTTTATGTGGATTTATGTCTATATGAACATGAATGAAAATGAGGTAAATATTGCTTTGCCTGTTTTCTGCAATTGGGTTTTCGTCCCAATATTTTAATGGAATTTTTGGCTTGATGTTTTGTTTTTTTGGGCGGGGAGGGGGCGTGTTCACTAGACTTGGAAGAAAGCATGCATGTGGGCTGCGGTGACTGGATAAGTTTTAAGGATAAATTTTCTATTCGGTTGGTATCTGTCTAAAATAAGGAAATCGACTTGTAAGGTCTAGATTATTTAAAACCTATTCTTGCAGAAATATTATAGTTATTTTATCTAGAGAATGTGCCGGACAAGGAAGGGAAGAGAAAGGAAAGTGAGTTTCTTGCTAAAATATGATCGGCCTCCCAGCGAGTTACAAGGAAATTTATTAACTCTATTAATAAACTATAATCCAATACCGGTACAAGTAACTATAGATGTATTTAACATCCTTGTGAAATATGACAGTTCTTTTCATAAGGTAGTGAGGAATAATTTCCATAGAGAACTCTGATTCAATACCAGTACAAGTAACTCTCGAGTTGTATTTAGAAAATCCTTGTGAATTTCAATAGTTCTGTAGCAAAAGTAAAATGCATTACTTAATGAAATTGTAACTTTGGAACTGCTTTATTATAGAATTGAAAAGCTTGGCTTTGACCTGATTGGCTGTAACATTATTGAATGGATTATTACTGTAATTCAAAGCAAAGATCGAAAACACCATTGATCATGAACTTTGAATTAGAAAACATAACACATTTATTCGAGGAAACATGGAAAATTTACTTGGCTATTCAGTGACGGAGGAACTGGAAAATATGGAAATGTTAGTACCTTTTTTAGTGATGGAGGAAGTGGAAAATAAGGAGTATTTTGCCCATGACTGATAGCGCTTCTAGGTCTTGCATAGCCAATCTTCTCGTCCTTGATTCCTCCTCTAGGTGTTTTACTTTCTAGGCTGTGTTTATGATTTTTCTTCGCTTTTCTCTTTTATTCTACATACCTGTATTTTAAGTATGCTGTAGCTTTTTTATATTAGAATAGAGGTAGCAAATTTCATTTGCAAAGTTGTATCTGAATGTGTACGTTGTATGTCATGGTATATTTTTTTGTCCCAAGAAAAGAGTTCTGCAATTCTGTTCAAAGGAAAATCTTAAACTCTTCTATTAGTTATAAGAGGTTTCTAAAATCTCAATCAATCATTCTATCAAACAACTTATCATTTCCCGTTGTACCTCAGATGGAGAGATCAAGACCCAATGCTGACGACTCAACCTTCAATGGAGTTCTTAATTCAATTCCTGATCAGATTCCAAGAGATAGAAGTTCTACTGAAAGAAGGGATGGTAGTGTCCAGGACCTTATACATAGTTATTTTGCATCAGTTGAGGGCATAAACCGTTGTTCTCATGGTGAATTTTGCTTATTTTGTCCAGCGATTTTGAGCTGGATGTTGTCCTCGCCTCTTGGATATACTAATGCCCTCATTTCTGCTACGACTAGCAGCGGAGAGAGAACAACATATTTGCTCAACCCATATACGCTAACCACTACTCCAGTTAAGTTATTTCACTTTACTAAGGTTCAGTTGCACTCCTCTTTTCTATTCCTAATTGTGGATATTGATCTTTGGAAGGGATTTAGATATGATCAATTTTTTTCTCTCGAATATTTCCTTGCTAATATAACGTACACTATTAAGAAATTCATATATTTGTTGCTTAGAAAAAATTGCTTCCTGATAAAACTTTGACTGTTGAATTGCATTAGTTATAAATATGTGTATTACAGTATTTAGTTGATGATTCTTAAAATCTTGCTGACTTGCTTTTTACCGGAATAGTAGTTTTCTGTATGTTTTCAGTGGCCTAAATTTCACATATTGTGTCAAACTAAGAGACTGTTGCTTGGTAAAAAATAGAAAGAAAGAAAAAGGCTTGTCACAGATTTCCTTCTCACTTTGGTATAGCCCAAAGCTAAGGCTAGAATCTTCTGTCCTTATATATTTGTCATACAATTTTTTTAGTCAGTATGGTGTGCAATGAGTTTGCTTCTAAGTGAATTCTAACATTTCAGGCAAATGAAGCTCAAGTATATATGCAAGATCATAATGATCGAAGTAGAGCTAATGATCAGGTAATGTTTTGGTAACACATAAGTTAGTTTTTTTGATACAACATACTTGAATCTTCTTTGAATGGACAATATCCACGTAATGTTTTTTAATCTTTTAGGCATTATTTGGACTCTATGAGAATATGAGTCTTGATTTTGCTCGATTTGGAGCAAGCGATCCTTATTTGAACATTAGTCTACATAAGTATGACGCAGCCAATTCAACATGTCCTGACAATAAGGAGCAGTGCTGCATATGCTTGGTAAGGGGCACCTAATTTCAGAATCCCCCCTCCCCTTAAGTCTGTAAGTTTACTTAAGTTTGATTCTGACCTTCTTTCTTTTTTCGGATCGTGTGTCTTAGGAAGAGTATTTCGACAGGGAAGAACTTGCAAAAATTGATTGTGGCCATTTATACCATATTGGCTGCATCAAAGAGTGGAACAAGTTCGAGAACACTTGCCCTTTGTGCAAGAGGAGGGTGTCACCTATGCTACCTTGAGAATTTGCGCATTCCATGTTCATGACTCGGCTTCAACTAATCAGTTCAGTTTGGGCTGGGTGAACTGACGGGTGTTGTTGTTCTGCATCTGGTTGTTTGAAAAAGCTCAACAGAGTTGAGAAAAACTTGATACAATTCCTGAATTTATTACCTTAATTTTTAGAACTCTGTGCTTTTCATGAATATGCATAAATGTCTATGCTCCTTGGCAAATCTGATCCTGTGAACGAAATGCACTTCATTATATGTGGCCGTTTAGATTCTTACACTACTGATGGAGGGAGATTTTGCATCTTGATAGAATTTACCAGATACATTAGCACTCCAAATTATTAAAAAAATAAATAAATAAATAAAACGCTTTAAAAAAAACAGAACATTCAACATCAACTGTACTTATATAGTTTCATAAATTTCTCTACAAAAACTGATTTATGTTGCACTATCAAAACAGAAAAGAAATTAAAAAAAGACAAATTAATCCCTATGTGCTGGAAGCCTCCATTAATAATTCTCCGGATGATCTGCCGTGATAATCTAACATTTATTTTTCACAAATAAAGCATCTGTAATCTTGAGAGATAACAGCACAAGCTTTTGAAGCAGAGTCCCCTGGCTGCTCGGCCTGCTGAACCACGCGACGAATGAAGAAGCTTTAGGTCTCTGGTAAGTTACTGAGCAGTAGGCTAGCTGGGAAGCACAAGAAATTATTTACCATCAATTCCACTTGATGAGCAAAATGCAAATTAGAATGCCAATAAAACAGAAAAGAAATGAAAAAAGAAAAAATAAACTTTAATCCCTACGCGTTGGAAGCCTCCAATATTAATAATTCTCCAAATGATGTGCCGTGATAATTTAACATTTATTTTTCACAAATTCAGCATCTTGAATCTTGAGAGGTAATGGCACAAGCTTTTGAATCCACCGCTAATACTCCAGTCTGAGTGTCTTCTAGAAATTCAATTTGTAAACCTAAACAAGATACATGGAGTTTTCGGCAATTTGTGTGAGTAGGTGATTTATGATCACTTATTTGAATTTTTCCACTTAGGCTTACAGAAAATCTTGTAGTCTGACCAAAAGCGAGTCACCAGCAATAGATATAGCGATCCAATATTCATATGGCTCGTACAAAGCTGCAAATGTTGAATCGATTGAGGTTTGAGTTTTTGCGCCTTGATTGAAATTACCAAATGCAATAGCACTCCAAAGAAGGATCATCATAGGATATGCGTGGGAGAGTAGAGGGGAATGAGGAAGACTCTACCTAGGGTTAACTTTTCTTATCTTTTTCACTTTTGTTTCTACATGGATTGTAAGTATACTACGATTTCTTGTAAAAGGATGAGTGGCTAAGATCATAATTCTAGGGTTAAGGCCGCATGACATGAACGTATTAGTTAGATTATTATTTGGTTCAAGTTTCCTCATTGTTGTTTGTCTTGTATTCTTGTTTTATCATTTTAATGCTTGATCACCACTGAAATGAAACGATTAACCTTAGGCTAACTTGAAAGAGTAAACCCTAGTCTAGAATGAAGAATACGAGAAGTGAGTTCAAGTCTTCAAGACTTGATTCGCGCTTAGGATAGAAATATACCTAATTCGCCTCGCTTGGTTATTAAATGGGAGTATAGCTAGACACTTGGATTTGAATTGTCACATTCCACTCTTAGATGTAGTTGTGAAGTCAAGTTTAGGTTAAATGATTAGAGGTTCGAAAGTCCATAATCAAGGGTAAAAACCCCGTAAACCACTCAACTAGATTAATGCGTAAGAATTAAGTTGTCACAACCCCACTTAATGATGTAGGTGTGAGACTAATTCAAATATATGTTTGGAGGCTGGAAAGACCATGAGCATGACATTTATATTGTGAGACAACAATGTAGATAAATACTTGAACCAATGTGAATTCTAGTTATACGTGATTGTTTGGTCTTAACCCTGGATTCTTCTCATTATTGTTTTCCATTTAAATTGTGATCACTCTTAGATTGTAGTAACAAACAAAACATTTAAATCTTGGAAAGTTGCACTTTTGAATTTTGAAGTAACACTTGAACTTGATAATTCGCTAAAAGTATAGTCCCTCTGGGTTCGACATCCGGCTCGCTAAAAGCCACTTTACTACTTGTACGACAACATGCGCTTGCGCGTGCGCCGGAAGCATACCAACCGACAATCTTAAGATTCGAATGCCCATAATTAATAGAACTACATATATTAGAAAAATAATTCAAGTTAAATTTATCTAAACTAGATTAACACTTCAAAATAGCATATATATTAGGAAGACTGCTGAAATTAATTAGCATATTAGTAAGTTTAATTATTATTTGTATCCAAAATTTTTTTATGATAAAAACTAGGGTAAAGGGGCAAATATAACCTTCAACTTTGCGATATAGAGCAGATGTATCCTTTGTTAAAAAAGTGGTGCATATATACTCACGTCGTTTAACAAATGATGCATGTATACCCTCGTCATCTAAAAAATGGTGCATATTTACCATTTTTCGTTAACAGGTGCTGAATTTAAAACTGATTTTTTAATTTTAAAAATGTCACATAACTTTAAAAAGTTACCTCGCTCATTTTTTTTTACCTCTCTAGACTCGACCCAACTAAAAATAATCCAATTTCTTTTTTATTCAGATCTATTCTAAACTCATTTTATGAGTGAGTAGAAAAGGGTTGAGACATTTTTTACATTTGAGTCAAGTCTAGCAGGGGAAAAAAATAAGCAAGGTAATTTTTTAGAGCCACGTGATATTTTTGAAATTAAAAAATAAGTTTTAGAATTTTTTTAATTCAGTAAATATAGGTCAGTTGATGAAAAGGATAAATATGCATCATTTGTTAGACAATTAGAAGGTATATATGCACCACTTTTTTTAAAAAGGTGTAAATCCGCTTTAAATCGCAAAGTTGAGGGGTTTATTTCCTCTTTTCCCTAAAAACTAAAATGTTTTTCAGTTGATATTTCCAACTCTAGCACAAAGTTGAGTTGAGAGCTTTCTTACCAATTGAGTTTTCATATCAGTTCTCACAAGGGTCAATTTCAAACGACCAAATCTCCTTTTGTGTAAGGTGTTTTGGGTGATTCAACATTTCAAATATAATCCCTTTGAGTCTTCTTTCCAATGCATCTGGCCTTGCCTCATTTGGAGTTCGAAGTAAAATGTTATGAGTAGTTTAGTGAAGCAGCACCAGGCATTGTAGGAACCTCAGTATGAGTTGTACAATCAAACCACGACCCATACTATTGGTCGTAGTAACTGCCAGTTGCAGGATTTAATATGATGGTTTTGGGGTATATAGTAACCTCCTATGCGTCTAACGCCTAAATGACGTCGTTTTGGGCTTCCTAAGGTCAGATTAAAGGGATTAACCTAGCCTAAATCCTCACCCTCTCCAAAAGATCGATAGATGGTTTTTCTTTCAAGAAAAGAGCAAGGGTTCTTCTTCAAACCTCTTTAATCTTCTTGGAATCTTCAAGGCAAGTCAAGGGATCACCAACCCAAGTATGTGGGTCTATGAGTGAGGGGTTTCTTCCACCCTCTTGCCCTTTTCAAGTTGTATTCATGATTCTTACCTCCCATGCCCTAATTTTCGAATTCTAGAGTTTTGTGCAAATGTGGTTGAATTCTCTCATGTTCCTCTATTAGATCAGTTTCCTTATGAGCCAATTTGTGTTCCCATGATTATGGATGCATGTCACTCATCAAATCCCTCATGAATCTATGAATTCCAAGTTTCAAGTATGCTTTTAAGAACTATAGGGTTTTAACTCAATTCTATGGAATTATCTATGTTATGTCTATGGGTCCAAGTCCCTCATATTCAAATGTATAATTTAGGTCTAATGGGCTGATTTTACACTCAAAATTTGATATTAAATTCATGTTTTCAAGCTATTAGGAAAGTATGCCCTATTATGCAAGTTTTATGATAAATCAAGCTTATGATCCATGATTTATATTAAGAATTGGACCTATGGTTTTCATGAATTTGGTATAATGAGCATGTTTATGATTCCCTAGCCTCTCGGGCCTCTTTCTAGTAGAAAGCATCCCTGACTAGATAGATGATATCAGTTTTGAAGCCTTCCATGTTAGTATAGTCCTGGTCCTCTAGACTCTCGAGTTCCTTGCTAGAGAAAGTGGTTCCGACTGGTCTTACGACATCAGCTTCAAATTCATCAGTTACATGTAACCTTGTGTTCAGTTGAGATAGAACCTAGCACCGATTAGGCCAGGGTCCCAGCATGCCTAGGCCTCATAACCATGTGTCATGCTAGTCAGGGATTCTCAATAGTAGAGAATGTTTCCTTTAACTCAGTCTAGGATTCTTAGCTCAGTCAGGGATTCTCAATAGTAGAGAATGTTTCGCTTAGCTCAGTCAGAGATTCTCAATAGTAGAGGATGTTTTTCTTAGCTCAGTCAGGGATTCTCAATAGTAGAGAATGTTTCTCTTAGCTCAATCGGGAACTCTCAATAGTAGAGAATATTTGCCTTAGCCTAGCCAGGGACGCTCCTTAGTAGTGGAGGTTTTCCCTTGTTTACAATTTTAGTTATAGCCTCAGCTCTTAGTGCATGTACATGACCCTTATGCATCAACTTTACTTGTATTTTAACTAAATGTTTTCAAATAAGTGTATCATGCTGATATTTATACATCTCAGACAGGGTCATTGCATTTCAGCTCAGTTATAAGTTCAGTTACGTATTCAGTTTACTTTCTTTCAGTATACTTGCATGTTTCAGTTCTTTTACGCTTCCCATATAAGTGCATTTCAAGTAATGACCGCATATTTTATGTGCTATATCATTTTATGATAAAGATCTAGGTTTCCAAACTCAATCTCGCGGTTAGACACGCTCCATCCCCACATCAGCTGTCAGTGTTGAGTCCTCATCTACCGAGGACAAGATTTATGATTATCCTATTTCAGTTTTATTTCAGTTTCACACTTTAGAGTTAGATGGGGGCTTGTCCCAACAGCTCATCAATTTAGTAGAGACTTTCAGACATGTATAGAAAGATTCAACTTTTGATTCAGTGTTTATAATAGACTATGTTCTTATGGTGTTGATTAGACTCTTTCAGTTAGCTTCAACTCAGATATGATTCTGTTAGCTATTATTTTGTTAGCATCATGTTATCATTATACCATGGGTTGACTTGGGGCCATTCGTGATCCCAGGTCCCGTGTCTTGGTCCGGGCCTATGTTCGGGTCGTAACATATGTATAGTCTGCTGTATAAATAGTCTTGGCTGACAGGAGATGAGCTGATTTTGTCAATCTGTCAACAATAACCCAAATGGAATCATGTTTCCTGCTCATTTGAGGCAACCCGGTAATGAAATATATGTTGATCATTTCCCATTTCCATGTTGGAAGTTCTATATTCTGAGAAAGCCCCGTGGCCTCTGATGTTCAACCTTTACCTGCTGTCAATTAGGGCAGTGAGCCAAAAAATTATTAATGTATTTCCTTATACCATACCACCAATATAACTATCTCAGGTCACGATACATCTTTGTGGCCCTTGGATGTACTGAGCAACGAGAATAATAAGTTTCAGTCATACTTTGATCCTGTAACTTACCCATATCGGGTACAAGCAAGCAAGTTTGATATCTGAGAACTCGATCTGGATCACACTCAACCAGGGCCTGCTTCTATTGTGGTATGCTATCTCACAGCAACACAAACTCTAGATCATCATACTGTCTCTGCTTAACTTTTGACACTAAGGAGGATTTTATGGTATTTTGAACTACAATACCTCCATCTTCGGTGTCTAATAACCGAATATGCAAATCAGTTAACTGCTACAAGGTCTTTACCATTTCAACCGTATCAGTCTCAATGTAACTTAGACGTCCTATAGATTTACAAGTTAGTGCATCAGCCTACAACATTAGCTTTACCTAGGTGGTATAGAATGCTTACATTGTAATCCTTCAGCAACTCTAAGTACCTTCTTTGTTTCAAATTTAGCTGCTTCTACCGAAACAAGTACTGGAGGCTCTTATGATTTATGAATATACCAACATATACCCCATATATGTAGTGATGCCATATCTTCAATGCAAACACCACAACTGCCAACTTTAGGTCGTGGGTAGGGTCATTCAGGTCGTGTTTCCTCAGTTGCCTAGAAGCATAGGAAATAACTTTGTCGTGCGGCATCAGAACATAACCCAACCCAATTCTAGAAGCATCACAATAAAACCACATAATCCTCTGTGCCTTCAGGAAGGGTCCGAAAAGGTGCCGACTTCAATCTATCCTTGTATCATTTTTAAAATTCACACTATACTTTACTATCCCATATCAAAGCATTTCTCAACTTACTTTTCCAAACTTAGGATTCTGTCCCATTCTTCCTCAATACTTGCTTAATTTACTCTTTCATCATAATACATAATACCTTCCACAGGCAACATCTTTAGATAGGTCTACTTGTTAATGTTATCTTTAACATCCAACAGTATACTTTTATCTTATAATTTATGTCTATCTTGAACTGTCTGCAGCTTATTCAGGTAACCTTTACTTTAGTCGTGATCTATTATAACTTTAGTCTTTAACGTTTTGCTTCACTCAAAAATTTGTATTGGCTACATCAAGCCTCATCTGGAGTTATTTGAATGTCCATACAATATCAGTTACCATAAATAGGCGTTGCTAAGGACATTATCCTTCCCCATCTTTTCTTAAGACCTTTGCCTTTACACCTTGTAAACTCTACTCTATTCAAAGTATCTTTCAGATTCACATTACTCAACCAGAAAGGAACTGTTACAAGATTTATAGTTCATAATTGTCTTAAAGTACTTTTCCTCTTGCCCTTCTCTTGTTAGAGCAAGTTTGTCACATTATTTCCTCAACATCATAACTTACCTGCAAGACTTGCAATGTTATCATCATAACTTTTTGTTACATTTCCCGTAAAATTTGTATATCTTTCGTAAACAATATTAACCTTCATACTGCTTATTACTTCTGTTACTATCTTCGTCCTGGACCTTCGGACTCGTGTCTCAAAATATTTTCTTTATAATCCAAGTCCTTTCTTACCGGATATACTTTTGAGGGGGTCTTCCACACTACTTCACATCATATCTATAACTTAGTACGTCTGCTATCTCATAATAGTCTTTACTGATATGAATCTCAAATGACCAGATGTCCTCAACCTAGAACCTTAACTGGTCACATCATGTAATCAAGTCCTAACTATAGCAGCTTCCTTGCTGGTATGGACTTTCCAAAAAGTCTCTTATCTATATTGACTTTATGCCAATTCATTCTGTCACTCAATACTATAGGTCGTCAAACAACCTTCTCATGGACTTCCTTCATAACAACTATCGCTAGTTAAAATAGGTAAGCAATCAAACCTTTTGACAACAAGACCTCCATGTCTTAACTATAAACGAAGGGTATTTTATTTTATCTTTTCACCTGCTCCCAGTTTAGGAAAATCAAACCTCCACTACCATATATAAGAATTCTCTCTTATACTCAGAGGGTACAAATATACTCACATCTGAGCATTACTAAATTACCCCTACATATCATTGTGAACTCCTTCAAGAGAAAACTAATTCGCGTTGTATGGTTATAATCAGGTCAATCTCACTTAATTTTTGGCAACGACCGTCGCCATCTCATAATTTGTACAAACATTAAAGTCGTAACTCTAAGTCACGTTTTAAGGCTAATACGTTACTGAGAGTAACGACTATATCAAATCCAGTCGCGACTATAATGTATAGCAGCGGCATAGAAGTAGTTGCTAATAGTTTATATATTTTTGCAGCGGTACATGTCGCTACTAATATTAATTTTTAGTAGCGACATGAGCATCGCCGCTGATAATTAGTTCATTCAGTGGCGGTAAAGTCACTACTAATTACAATGTATAGCAGCAACATAGAGGTAGTTGCTGATAGTTGATATATTTTTGCAGCGGTATACGTCGCTGCAAATATTAATTTTTAGTAGCAACATGACCTTCGCCACAAATAGTTTATTTGTTTTGCGGCAACTGTGTTGCCACTAATGATCTTAAATCAGTGGCGACTAAGGCAATATTTTCATTCTAATTTTTTTTTTTTGTGGCATTCTTGTTTACATATTGTGATGACATATGTCGCTGCTGATATTACTGTATTGTGGAGACACAAGTTTGTCGCCACAAATAACCTTTAGTTATGGAAGTACTACCAACCGAGCAGTAGTCGCTGCTATAAACCTTTAGTCGCGACGTTTCAGTCATTTGTGGCGATAAATATCGCCACAATACATCCTGTTTCTTGTAGTGAAATTAGAAATCTTTCTGATTGATTTACTAATAAAATGTTAAGTAGAAAAAAATACAATGAAGTAGTTGTCGTTGATGGATTATATGTATTTAATATCAACATTACTTTGTAATGATCATAGTGTATCTCATTCTTTCATGTTCTTATTTTTTACACACTTGTTAATTAGTGGATGGATGATTACCTCATTAGGATTATTAAGGTAACCCTTATCTCTACTTCTCCCTGGTGAGTATTTTATTTATTTTTGTTATTAATAAAAATAGCTGCTAGGCACGTTGCCTAATGGCATATTCCCTTTAAAAAAAACGAGAATTTGTTAAATATTTGAAATAGAAAATCTAAAGAATGAAAATTGTTCAAGAATATATTTAAATCATCATTTTGAACTTTATTTTCGATATAAGATATTCTCTCCATTCACTTTTACTTGATCAATATTTTAAGATGTATTTTTCTTACCATATTAATATGAGAATAATTGCAACTTATAATATTTTTTCAATAGTTTGCAAACATCTAGACTAATTTTGGTAACGGAAATGCCGCACAAAATTCCAAGGACTTGGATGCAGCAATGAGTGATTTAGCACTAAGAATGCAATCGCTACTTTCAAGATAAAGAGGCACACAGATTGTTGGTCCTCATCGGCATGCCATTTAGAGAAGGTTCTGTTGGACACAACTCTTATGCAAAAGAAAAAGCTTAGAACTCACCATTTCATCTCGAAGGCGAAGCAAATGTCAAGGAGACCAGGTTCATTCATTCTCCGGGGATAATGAATTGATTTGTTGTAATTTTTTTTTTTGCTGTTCTGTAGTTTATCCTTTGTTATTTAGTATACAATTGGAATGGAAAAAAACTGTAATTGCACATTTATAATCTAGTTGGTGATATCTTCAAGATACATTATTTACGTTTTCCTCCTCGAAAAAAAGAAAAGAAAAGGAATTTCTGTAATCTGTTGTTTTAAAGTTGTTCTTATCCTTACATCATGAAACTAAGATTACTGTAATCTCAGTATTTTCATAAATAGTCCCTACCCTTTCCCCCCTTTTCAGTTTTTACTTCCATTGCAGCTAAAAGCATTTCCCTTGATTCACACCAGTGGTTAGTGTTTCTGCTTTTAGGGAGCTTTTACGAAAGAAGTCTTTCTTGGTGTAAATCTCTCTGCGTCATATATGTTTTTTCTGTTCTTCTTTTTTGATAAATCATATATTTCCTTCCTGTGTTATGTCTTTTGGAATCAGATTTTGATTTCAATGAGATCTTGACCACAATCTGTCATAGATTATGCCTTCATGTTAAGTTGATGCCATTCTATACTGTTAGATCTCTCTGATTCTGACTATATAAATTTTAATGTGAAGTGAAGAGGTATAGACTAGGTTTACTTATCGGACACTAATTAAAGGTGTCTAAAAGTTTCATTTCACTGTATTGGATTCCTATCCATGAACAAAATTTCTTTAGAATACTATTCAATAGATGTTTCCTTGTTTTGTTTTAAGTATTTTATAATCTATACCTAAGAAATTTTCTTCTGGTGAACTTGGGGATTTTCTAGGGCTTTATCGGATTCAATTTACAAAACTACAATTTAATTAGATTTATTGAATCCATAATGGATTCAATCAAGTTAAGTGAGATAAGCAAACTTGATTTCTTGTTTAGCTTTAGTAGAGTTCCAATGAAAAACAGAAAACCACCCAATTGAAGGAAATGTCCGAATTTTATATTTAGAATATCAATAGAATCAGAGGTTTTGTCGTTATAAAACACGGAATTCAATGGAAGCAATGATAAATAAATATAAATAGAAAAGGAAAGGGAGGAAATACAAAAAAATAGAAGAGAAAAGTCATATTTTTGCACATGCATGCTTCTCTGTGTATTAATGCTTTTATGATTTTGTATGTTTGAACTTTGTTCACTCTACAGATTTTGATACTTGATGTACGTGAGAATATGGAGTCCATACTTATTTCTGCTCCCCAATCCCCCATCCCTGCTCCCCTTAAGAGTTATATATGTAATTGCGTATTAGTATATCACAATTTTCTGTACTCTTTACTATGTCTGAATTACAATTTTTTAGTTTTGCAGACGACTGAAGATTTACTGTATCGTGTCTATTTAAGGAAACATTTGCAACACTTGAGGTAAATATTGACTAGCCTGTTCTCCGCAATTGTGTTTTCGTCCCAATATTTTAATGGAATTTTTGGCTTGATGTGTTGTTTCGTCACTAGACTTGGAAGAAAGCATGCATGTGGGATGCAAAAGGGTTGCAGTGACTGAATAAGTTTTAAGGATAAATTTTCTCTTCCGGCGGTATCTGTCTAATATGAGGATATCTACTAGTAAGGTCTAGGTTATTTAAAACCTATCAGGTTAAATTCGTATATTTTCCTCTAGGTTAAATTCGTATATTTTCCTCTAGGTTCATTTGCAAAGTTGTATCTGAATGTGTATGTTGTTGACATATATGTTGTATGTCATGGTATATTTTTTGTCCCAAGAAAAGAGTTCCGCAATTCTATTCAAAGGAAATTTTTAAATTCTTTTACTAGTTAAGAGGTTTCCAAAATCTCAACCATTCATTCTATCAAACAACTTATCATTTGTTGTGGCACCTCAGATGGAGAGATCAAGATCCAACGCCGACAACTCAACTCCTGCTGAGATTCCAAGAGATAGAAGTTCTATTGAAAGAAGGGATGGTAGTATCCAGGAACTTGGACATAGTTATTTTGCATAAGTTGAGGGTGTAAACCGTTGTTCTCATGGTGAATTTTTCTTATTTTGTCCAGCGATTTGGAGATGGATGCTGTCCTCGCCGCATGGATATACTAATGCTCTCATTTCTACTAATACTAGCAGTGGAGAGAGAATCACACGTGTGTTCAGCCCACATACACTAACCAATATTCCAGTTAAGTTTTTTTCACTTTACTAAGGTTCAGTTGTACTCCTTTTTTCTATTCCTAATTGTGGATATTGATCTTTGGAAAGGATTTAGATATGATCAATTTTTCTCCCTCGAATATTTCCTTACTAATCCTACATTATATTTGTTGCTTAGAAAAGAATTGCTTCCTCAGAAAACTTTTACTGTTGAATTGCATTAGTTATAATTATTTGTATTACAGTACTAGTTGATCATTCTTAAAGTCTTGCTAACTTCCTTTTTATTTGAAAAGTAGTTTTCTGTGTGTTTCCAATGGCCTAAATTTCACATATTGTGTCAAAAAAAAAAAAAAAAAGACAGAGCATCACGTCATTGAAAACTAATAAATCATAGACGAAGTTAGTTCTCTACCCTGACTTGGCTCAGCAACTGGAATGTCAATGCCAATTCTTTATGTGGATTTATGTCTATATGAACATGAATGAAAATGAGGTAAATATTGCTTTGCCTGTTTTCTGCAATTGGGTTTTCGTCCCAATATTTTAATGGAATTTTTGGCTTGATGTTTTGTTTTTTTGGGCGGGGAGGGGGCGTGTTCACTAGACTTGGAAGAAAGCATGCATGTGGGCTGCGGTGACTGGATAAGTTTTAAGGATAAATTTTCTATTCGGTTGGTATCTGTCTAAAATAAGGAAATCGACTTGTAAGGTCTAGATTATTTAAAACCTATTCTTGCAGAAATATTATAGTTATTTTATCTAGAGAATGTGCCGGACAAGGAAGGGAAGAGAAAGGAAAGTGAGTTTCTTGCTAAAATATGATCGGCCTCCCAGCGAGTTACAAGGAAATTTATTAACTCTATTAATAAACTATAATCCAATACCGGTACAAGTAACTATAGATGTATTTAACATCCTTGTGAAATATGACAGTTCTTTTCATAAGGTAGTGAGGAATAATTTCCATAGAGAACTCTGATTCAATACCAGTACAAGTAACTCTCGAGTTGTATTTAGAAAATCCTTGTGAATTTCAATAGTTCTGTAGCAAAAGTAAAATGCATTACTTAATGAAATTGTAACTTTGGAACTGCTTTATTATAGAATTGAAAAGCTTGGCTTTGACCTGATTGGCTGTAACATTATTGAATGGATTATTACTGTAATTCAAAGCAAAGATCGAAAACACCATTGATCATGAACTTTGAATTAGAAAACATAACACATTTATTCGAGGAAACATGGAAAATTTACTTGGCTATTCAGTGACGGAGGAACTGGAAAATATGGAAATGTTAGTACCTTTTTTAGTGATGGAGGAAGTGGAAAATAAGGAGTATTTTGCCCATGACTGATAGCGCTTCTAGGTCTTGCATAGCCAATCTTCTCGTCCTTGATTCCTCCTCTAGGTGTTTTACTTTCTAGGCTGTGTTTATGATTTTTCTTCGCTTTTCTCTTTTATTCTACATACCTGTATTTTAAGTATGCTGTAGCTTTTTTATATTAGAATAGAGGTAGCAAATTTCATTTGCAAAGTTGTATCTGAATGTGTACGTTGTATGTCATGGTATATTTTTTTGTCCCAAGAAAAGAGTTCTGCAATTCTGTTCAAAGGAAAATCTTAAACTCTTCTATTAGTTATAAGAGGTTTCTAAAATCTCAATCAATCATTCTATCAAACAACTTATCATTTCCCGTTGTACCTCAGATGGAGAGATCAAGACCCAATGCTGACGACTCAACCTTCAATGGAGTTCTTAATTCAATTCCTGATCAGATTCCAAGAGATAGAAGTTCTACTGAAAGAAGGGATGGTAGTGTCCAGGACCTTATACATAGTTATTTTGCATCAGTTGAGGGCATAAACCGTTGTTCTCATGGTGAATTTTGCTTATTTTGTCCAGCGATTTTGAGCTGGATGTTGTCCTCGCCTCTTGGATATACTAATGCCCTCATTTCTGCTACGACTAGCAGCGGAGAGAGAACAACATATCTGCTCAACCCATATACGCTAACCACTACTCCAGTTAAGTTATTTCACTTTACTAAAGTTCAGTTGCACTCCTCTTTTCTATTCCTAATTGTGGATATTGATCTTTGGAAGGGATTTAGATATGATCAATTTTTTTCTCTCGAATATTTCCTTGCTAATATATCGTACACTATTAAGAAATTCATATATTTGTTGCTTAGAAAAAATTGCTTCCTGATAAAACTTTGACTGTTGAATTGCATTAGTTATAAATATGTGTATTACAGTATTTAGTTGATGATTCTTAAAATCTTGCTGACTTGCTTTTTACCGGAATAGTAGTTTTCTGTATGTTTTCAGTGGCCTAAATTTCACATATTGTGTCGAACTAAGAGACTTTTGCTTGGTAAAAAATAGAAAGAAAGAAAAAGGCTTGTCACAGATTTCCTTCTCACTTTGGTATAGCCCAAAGCTAAGGCTAGAATCTTCTGTCCTTATATATTTGTCATACAATTTTTTTAGTCAGTATGGTGTGCAATGAGTCTGCTTCTAAGTGAATTCTAACATTTCAGGCAAATGAAGCTCAAGTATATATGCAAGATCATAATGATCGAAGTAGAGCTAATGATCAGGTAATGTTTTGGTAACACATAAGTTAGTTTTTTTGATACAACATACTTGAATCTTCTTTGAATGGACAATATCCACGTAATGTTTTTTAATCTTTTAGGCATTATTTGGACTCTATGAGAATATGAGTCTTGATTTTGCTCGATTTGGAGCAAGCGATCCTTATTTGAACATTAGTCTACATAAGTATGACGCAGCCAATTCAACATGTCCTGACAATAAGGAGCAGTGCTGCATATGCTTGGTAAGGGGCACCTAATTTAGAATCCCCCCTCCCCTTAAGTCTGTAAGTTTACTTAAGTTTGATTCTGACCTTCTTTCTTTTTTCGGATCGTGTGTCTTAGGAAGAGTATTTCGACAGGGAAGAACTTGCAAAAATTGATTGTGGCCATTTATACCATATTGGCTGCATCAAAGAGTGGAACAAGTTCGAGAACACTTGCCCTTTGTGCAAGAGGAGGGTGTCACCTATGCTACCTTGAGAATTTGCGCATTCCATGTTCATGACTCGGCTTCAACTAATCAGTTCAGTTTGGGCTGGGTGAACTGACTGGTGTTGTTGTTCTGCATCTGGTTGTTTGAAAAAGCTCAACAGAGTTGAGAAAAACTTGATATAATTCCTGAATTTATTACATTAATTTTTAGAACTCTGTGCTTTTCATGAATATGCATAAATGTCTATGCTCCTTGGCAAATCTGATCCTGTGAACGAAATGCACTTCATTATATGTGGCCGTTTAGATTCTTACACTACTGATGGAGGGAGATTTTGCATCTTGATAGAATTTACCAGATACATTAGCACTCCAAATTATTAAAAAAATAAATAAATAAATAAAACGCTTTAAAAAAAACAGAACATTCAACATCAACTGTACTTATATAGTTTCATAAATTTCTCTACAAAAACTGATTTATGTTACACTATCAAAACAGAAAAGAAATTAAAAAAAGACAAATTAATCCCTATGTGCTGGAAGCCTCCATTAATAATTCTCCGGATGATCTGCCGTGATAATCTAACATTTATTTTTCACAAATAAAGCATCTGTAATCTTGAGAGATAACAGCACAAGCTTTTGAAGCAGAGTCCCCTGGCTGCTCGGCCTGCTGAACCATGCGACGAATGAAGAAGCTTTAGGTCTCTGGTAAGTTACTGAGCAGTAGGCTAGCTGGGAAGCACAAGAAATTATTTACCATCAATTCCACTTGATGAGCAAAATGCAAATCAGAATGCCAATAAAATATACTGAAGCATGAGAAAAGAACATATCATTCAACATCAAAATTACTTACTAATATATTTACATAAATTTCTCTATCAAAACAGAAAAGAAATGAAAAAAGAAAAAATAAACTTTAATCCCTATGCGTTGGAAGCCTCCAATATTAATAATTCTCCAAATGATGTGCCGTGATAATTTAACATTTATTTTTCACAAATTCAGCATCTTGAATCTTGAGAGGTAATGTCACAAGCTTTTGAATCCACAGCTAATACTCCAGTCTGAGTGTCTTCTAGAAATTCAATTTGTAAACCTAAACAAGATACATGGAGTTTTCGGCAATGTGTGAGTAGGTGATTTATGATCACTTATTTGAATTTTTCCACTTAGGCTTACAGAAAAATCTTGTAGTCTGACCAAAAGCGAAGTCACCAGCAATAGATATACCGATCCAATATTCATATGGCTCGTACAAAGCTGCAAACGTTGAACCGATTGAGGTTTGAGTTTTTGCGCCTTGATTGAAATTACCAAATGCAATAGCACTCCAAAGAAGGATCGTCATAGGATATGCGTGGGAGAGTAGAGGGGAATGAAGAAGACTCTACCTAGGGTTAACTTTTCTTATCTTTTTCACTTTTGTTTCTACATGGATTGTAAGTATACTACGATTTCTTGTAAAAGGATGGGTGGCTAAGATCATAATTCTAGGGTTAAGGCCGCATGACATGAACATATTAGTTAGATTATTATTTGGTTCATGTTTCCTCATTGTTGTTTGTCTTGTATTCTTGTTTTATCATTTTAATGCTTGATTACCACTGAAATGAAACTATTAACCTTAGGCTAACTTGAAAGCGTAAACACTAGGCTAGAATGAGGAATAAAAGAAGTGAGTTCAAGTCTTCAAGACTTGATTCGCGCTTAGGATAGAAATATACCTAATTCGCCTCGCTTGGTTATTAAATGGGAGGATAGCTAGACATTTGGATTTGAATTGTCACATTACCACTCTTAGATGTAGTTGTGAAGTCAAATTCAGATTAAATGATTAGAGGTTCGAAAGTCCATAAGCAAGGGTATAAACCCCGTAAACCACTCCACCAGATTAATGCGTAAGAATTAGGTTGTCACATCCCCACTTAATGATGTAGGTGTGAGACTAATTCAAATATATGTTTGGAGGTTGGAAAGACCATGAGCATGACATTTATCTTGTGAGACAACAATGTAGATAAATACTTGATCCAATGTGAATTCTAGTTATACGTGATTGTTTGGTCTTAACCCTGGATTCTTCTCATTATTGTTTTCCATTTAAATTGTGATCACTCTTAGATTGTAGTAACAAACAAAACATTTAAATCTTGGAAACTTGCACTTTTGAATTTTGAAGTAACACTTGAACTTGATAATTCGCTAAAAGTATAGTTCCTGTGGGTTCGACATCCGGCTCGCTAAGAGCCACTTTACTACTTGTACGACAACGT
Organism: Datura wrightii; assembly: GCA_035772735.1. Taxonomy (NCBI): domain Eukaryota; kingdom Viridiplantae; phylum Streptophyta; class Magnoliopsida; order Solanales; family Solanaceae; genus Datura; species Datura wrightii. Next base: position 197,126,712 of record JASDFA010000018.1, on the reverse strand, counting down.
GCGCCTGCGCGTGCGCTAGAAGCCTACCTACCGACAATCTTAAAGATTCGAATACCCATAATCAATAGAACTACATATATTAGAAAAATAATTCAAGTTAAATTTATCTAAACTAGATTAACACTTCAAAATAGCATATATATTAGGAAGACTGCTGAAATTAATTAGCATATTAGTAAGTTTAATTATTATATATATCCAAAAAAAATTTATGATAAAAACTAGGGTAAAGGGGCAAATATAACCTTCAACTTTGCGATATAGAGCAGATATATCCTTTGTTAAAAAAGTGGTGCATATATACTCACGTCGTTTAACAAATGATGCATGTATACCCTCGTCATCTAAAAAATGGTGCATATTTATCATTTTTCGTTAACAGGTGTTGAATTTAAAACTGATTTTTTAATTTTAAAAATGTCACATAACTTAAAAAGTTACCTCGCTCATTTTTTTTACCTCTCTAGACCCGACCCAACTAAAAATAATCCAATTTCTTTTTTATTCAGATCTATTCTAAACTCATTTTATGAGTGAGTAGAAAAGGGTTGAGACATTTTTTTATTTGAGTCAAGTCTAGCAGGGTAAAAAAATAAGCAAGGTAATTTTTTAGAGCCACGTGATATTTTTGAAATTAAAAAATAAGTTTTAGAATTTTTTTAATTCAGTAAATATAGGTCAGTTAATGAAAAGGATAAATATGCATCATTTGTTAGACAATTAGAAGGTATATACGCACCACTTTTTTTAACAAGGTGTAAATCCGCTTTAAATCGCAAAGTTGAGGGATTTATTTTCTCTTTTCCATAAAAACTAAAATGTTTTTCAGTTGATATTTCCAAGTTTTAAAAATAACGAAGAAGTAGTACGTTCTTCACTTCAAAGAATAACAAATATGCATGCGTCTAACTCGAATATTGTCAATTTAAATGAAACAAGCACTTGTCATCGCAACTTTTTATTGTTTAATTGTTAAATATTCTAACTAATTTAAATTGGTGCAAATTTCTTCTTATTTGATATTTGATATTTGATATTTGATATTTAACTCTCGCTAGTATTCGATAAGCTCACTAAAAGAATTAACTAGCAATCAAATTAGTCTATTCTGAAACCTTAAGACATCCGACTAAAATGAAGGAATTTTAATCAAATCCATTTCAAACAATAAAAAAAACATATATTCTTCAATGTGAACTAAAAATAGCTAATATTAATCAAGTTAAATAATTGGCATCGGTGAAACTCTAACTCGCAATAGGCTTGAGATCATTCCCCATCCCCTTCTCCACGGAGAAAATGAATGAACATAACACTATAAATATATCTTACGTATTAAATTTTTTAAAATTTTCTTTTAAGAAATATATAAAATATAAAAATAAATTTACAAAGTATTACAAAATCAACTGACTCACCTTTGTATGACCAACAAAGGTTGTCATGGTGTGGTAAATACCCCTTCATCCTTAATGATGAGTCTTGCTTTACTTGTGATGGTTTAGTCTTTCGACCCTAAAAATGTAGAACAAACTCATCTCTCGGTGGATATAAAATCATCTTTATTAGGGAGCGCTTTGACCTAAATGTGAGACATTGTTGCACGAATACCGCGAATCAAATAGGAAACAATTCGCCTCCATATGTACTAGAAATAAGGAAAAAATCATCCGTAAGATTGAGTTGGTACTGCAACAGGTGGTGGTATCTCATAAGGGAGGCCACATATAACATATTGAATTTCCCTACCAATACCTTCTCAATCGAGCTCATAGCATCAAACTTACGTAGTGTGGTTTACATCTCTATACCTAATGCAATTTACATCTCTAGTTTGTGAATTATTTCTAGTACGTAAGCGGATTTACCCGATGCGCACCCGCGGGTTCTAAAAAGAAATAAGGAAAAAGACCAAAATGGAAGCTTTGTTTCAAAGTTAATTGGGAAGCTTCAAAAGATCTTCCTTTTCTTCACTCCGCTTGAAACCCACACACAGAGGATGATTTTGAATTGCACATCTCTGGAGTTTCCAAAAATGGAAAGTGAAAGTGCCCTGAATTTCCAAATTTGTCGGTTTTTTCACAATTCCTTTCAATGTGAATCGGCAGAAGGATTTAATTTGCTGAGTTTTTGCAGATTAGGTAATACAACTCAGCATCATTTAGAATTTTTATTTCTATTACACTAACTATTAAATGTCTTCAGATTACAGTAATCTAGCTATCTTTATCTTCTTAAATACTTGATGAAATGCCTTAAAAAGAGAAATTTGGGTGAAGTAACTTTAGAGAATTGCTGTAACGTCAAATCCCAACTGTGAAATTCATCTCTTCCCCAAAAAATTTATACATCTGTGTGTGTGTGTCTCCTTTTTGGTTGTGAAAATCTATTTTTCTATTACCTCGACTATTTAATCTATGAAAATCTATTTTGCTATTTTACTAGCTTGATATGTGTGTGTGTGTGTGTCCCTTTTGGTTGAATACTTGTATACATAGGTGATACAGCTTATCACTGTAGTTGATTGACTCAGAGGCTTTCTTGGCTTTGCTTTGTGCTTCTGCCAGTTGTGCCCAATATTTTTCGGTACTCTTCTTTGACATGTTTTGTGTTTATGAAAGTTAATTTATAGAGATATGACTAGTTCGTTGAAGGGAAAAAGTAAGATCTTTTAGGGCTTTTTCTTTTTTTGATTTGTTGTCATGGTTCTTCCATTCAAGTGAACAATGATTTGCTATTTTATGATGTATAAAGGTAATAAAGGCACAAGAGAATGTGTAGAAAATCATAGAATGATTGATTTGGATGTTGGTTTCGGGGTAGATTCCGAAGATATGCAAAGTGATACTCACCTACTTGAATATCATGAGATTCATCTCGTTTCTACTTTCTCAGGAGAGAAAAATTGTGTCAACATTTTATGGGGACTCTTCTTTAACATGCTTTCCGTTGTTGAAAGTTAATGTCTAGAGATATGAGAGTTTCTCAAAAAAAAAATAAGTTTTTCTATAGCTTTCCTTTTGATTTCTTCTCATGAATATAGTTTTCCATTGCATGTTCCCTAGTTTTAAGTGGTTAGATTGTGTGACAAGGGAATCTGGGTATTTTTTTTCTGTTTATGTAAAATTTTCCATTTAAAAGTAAAAGTAACAAGAATCTAGTCGTATACCAAAAGGTAAGGAATCTACGAAAAGAAATGATTCTCTACATACTCCTCCCAATCTTCTATACAATTGGGAACTCTACGTTCTAAACCTTGCTTCTTCTCCCCTAGTTCCAACTGAGCATCAATTCTTTCACCATCTAAACATATCCCACCATGAAGAAGAAGATGATGATCCACATCCTTGCACATATAGGTGACAACATAACAAGAACATAATAGAAGCAACAGACCCAAACCGATGATACGAATAACTAGTTAGGATTAAAGTTTAGTTGTTGTTATGCTTGCATTATGTTCCAGCATCCATCACGAGACTTTTTATGCTTTAAAGCTTGTATGTTTGTATAAGGCCAAGTGTGACATTTAGAGAATATTTACTTTTGAGAACTCTTAATTTTCTTTAAACATGAAATGATTTGGTATTCAGAGGAAATGGACTTGAATAGAGCAAAATAGATAAGGAGGATAAGGAGGCATAGTTGATTGACCGGAAAGAATTCTCAGCAGATTTTGAAATGCGTAGGCATGTAATACTAAAATATTTTGAATCGTAGAGATCATTGAATAAATCACAATAGAGTGTTTTTCCCTAATCGACGCTGGCACTACTGAAACTCACTTTTCTTATATGTAGATCAGAGCCCCTTTTGAGGTTATAAGTAGAGTAAAATATTTATTTTTTTGTTATGTTACACGGATTGAGCATCTAAGTGTTAAAACTCAGGTGTGAAACTTACACAGAGATGCTAACTTCTACTAAGTTTGTTGTGCATTTTGGAAGTTTCATACAAAATATCCATATCTTTGAAATAAACTATTTGACACGAGTATGTCAAGGTGAATACCTCTTCAATACGGCCAAGTTGGCCTTGTTATTATCAATGAAATCTTTTACTTGATTTTCAATTGTTGGGTAGAGGCTATATTTGAAAGTAAGCAGTATATTTGGCATTTATCATAAATTCTTAATATGCCTGTCATTATTGCATATTTGTGATTGAAATAATGATGGACCCATTATGTTTGTACCTTGAATTACTTGAAGAATCTTTTCACTCTCCATCATCACATGGTGAGGAAAGCCGGACTTTGGTTGTAATGGTAATGGTAAGATTTTACTGAGCAGTGTTATGTTGAGCTATATTTAGTGTGAATGTAAACCTAAAAACATATGAGGATCAATTTCTTTTGATAACATATGTTGGATTGTCAGGATTTCTTTCCCTTTATGTGGTATGCCACTAGTATCTTCATGTTTTTCCCATATATGTTACTGGTGAAGTTGTCTTGTTAACTGTCATTACGCTATCTCCTTAATAATGATAGCAGGAACAACTTGAAATATATACTACTTGATCTATTCATCATCTGTCTGTATTAGAAACCTTATTCTGCATATGGGATCTTTTCATGCTCGAGCCTTTCCTTGTAGATCTAGAAGAAAATGAGCACCGATCGGATGCAATAGATCCTTCTGGACTAAGGAGGAGGATAAAATCTTTCAGAATACCCTAGCGATCTACTTTAATGATGATAATCTATTCAAGAAGATGGCAGAAGCACTTCCTGGGAATTCGGATGATGATATCAAATATCACTATGATATATTACTTGGAGATTTAAAGGCCATAGAGTCTGGACATGTTCCATTACCTAATTATCCGAAAATGCAAAGTAGAATTTCAAAAGAAGATGTAGAATGGCGAAGACGGATTCCTTGGATAGAAGAGGAACACGGGTAGGTTTCCTGTACAGTTCTTGAGGACGATGTTAATCATCTGAATTGATGTTTATGATCATGTCTAGCTTGTCTTCTTGTTTTCTTGATATTTCTTTCTTTCATGCTATAGGTTATTTCTCCAGGGCTTGGAGAAATTTGGACAAGGTGACTGGAGAAGTATATCTAGGCACTGTGTATTAACAAGAACAGCAATGCAGGTGGCTAGCCATGCTCAGAAGTTTTTCAAGCGCCAAAATGCCATCGACAAAAAGCGTAGAAGAAGAACAAGCATTCTTGATATAACTAGTGCGGCCGTTGGAACTTTCCAAGTACCAAATAGCGAGGACATGATTGGGCCTGCTTTTGGAGGATCACAAGCAGTGCCAAGCACTAAAAATGAGAGCATGTTTCCTCGAGAAAGCACCAATGCTGAGCAGATGATTGCAGTTGCTGGAGGAGAGTCCTCTGGCCATAATGTTGCATTTGTCGATGGCCATAATCCTGATGTCAATGATGAGTTCATATTAGGCATTGATGACCTAATCATGGAGCAGGAAGACGCCAATGAAGCTGGGTTTCTTGTTGGTGCGGGAAGATCCCTATTACCCAGAAAACAACTATGTACCGCTGCTAGCAGTGGAACAGACAGTCGTCCTATAGTTAGAATTGGGAGTGAACTTGAAGCATTAATCACTGAGCATGCGGCCGAAGACAATGATATCAGTTCCATTTCTAATGTTGGGAAAGTACCAACTTCTCATGCAATGCGGTCTCATGCTGCTCATAGCGGAATTTCAGGTCTAGCGTCGGTGCTGTGAATGCACCGGAGAACACGGTGGCTGCTCATAACGGAATGCGCGGTTTTACAGTTGCTAGCTTTGGTGCACCTGAGAACATGGTGGATGGTCATAGCGGAATGACCAATTTTGCAGTTGCTAGCATCGGTGCTAAGAATGCACCTAAGAACACAATGGCTGCTTATAGCTGAATGCACAGTTATACAGCTGCTAGCTTCGGTGCACCTGAGAACATGGTGGCTGCTCATAGCAGAATGACCAGTTTTGCAGTTGCTAGCTTCGATGCTGTGAATGCACCTGAGAATACAATGGCTGCTTATAGAGGAATGCCCAGTTATACAGCTGCAAGCTTTGGTGCACCCGAGAGCATGATGGCTGGTCATAGCGGAATGTCTAGTTTTGCAGTTGATAGCATCGGTGCTCAGAATGCACCTCAGAACATGGTGGCTGCTCAATTACCACCTTTTGCCCCCTCATGTAACATTGGTATTGGAGTATGGCCCAGTTTAAACACTTCCGATGATGATGAAAGCATATTTGATCTGCATGACCTGTTCATAGATTAGATGTTCTGAGTTGGTGCAGAAGAGGCTTTTACTGTTGATATTGGTTGGTCACAACCAGATTGTCTGTTAATATTGATACCGCATTTGTTTTTTTGAAGTCTTGTTTTATGCTAGACAGTATTTCTTTTCATCTTCCTATACACTCTCTTCTTCAACACAATATCAATGATATCAGAAAGGTCTGATGTATTGCGTGTAGTTAATTTGAGATTATGACAGATAAGAGGCGAATAATAATTCTCATGTTCAATATGTTATTTAGAAGGCACACCAACTTGTTTCAATTAAGTTTGTTTATAAAATCTATCCACAGTCTTTCTCCATTGTTACTTTCATTAGTTTCTTCCGTAGGCTCTGTACCCAAGCTCTACTAGGCTTTTTAATGTAGTATTCCCTCCATCCCAAAATAATTGTCACTTTAGGAATTTAAGACAATAATTAGTAATTTTTTTCAACTACATCCTTAGATTAAAGAACTACTTCTTAACAGTGCTCAATTCTCGAGAAACATCTAATAAATAGGGGCAACTTAGTAAATGATACCCTGCATTTATTATTTTTCTTAATATCAGTGAAAGAGGTAAAACAACACTTATTTTGAGATGGAGGGAGTAGTACTTAACCAATCTTCAAATAAGCTAGAAGCCTATCACACAAAGCTTGAATTACAAGGTTCCGCATCAGAAACTCAAAACTTGTGAGATAAACTTTAACTATAATCAGCCTAGAAGATGTTGAAAACTGTATGAGAGGGTCTATACGAAGTTTGGATCAATATTCTTTCCGGGAATGCCCCAGGATGCCATAGCATGTAGAGAATAAGGGGATATACGCCATATCATGTAGAGAACAGTACTTAATTATCTCTGGTGCAACGGGAATGGAAATTGTGATTCACGTGAGGTGAAATTGCAATGCAAGAGATTGGAGACGTTCACCATAAATTAACAAGAGAATAGATTATAATCAACAATTTAGCTTAGCATCCATCAATAGGAAAATTTAGGTGAGGGAGATATCAACAGTAAATTGAGAATTTTCCAGAAAGAATTGATCATTAATTGTTATGAGTGACCTTAGAAATGATGAATTGACAATTAATTTAATCAATCCACGGTGTAGGTGTTGGTTGTTAGCGATCTCATCAGTTCATCGTATGATCCTTAAGACAATAACTAATAGAAAACAGACAACTAAGACGCCAAGAGATTATAATTTGGGGCAGCAATCAACTACTAACGTGGTTGGAAAGGAAGGTGTTACAGCTGGAACTTTAGATGATGATCAAGATGGTGTGAAATATAGTGTTCTTGGTGGTCCTGGACGATAAAGGTGTATAAATTGCAGCTAAGCATATTGTTTCTAGGAAACAATTTTCTGATGAACAAGGCAACGACATTACAGAAAATTCTAGTGATGAATGGACTGTGCTCTCACACAAGAAAACTGGTGGTTCTAAGTTTCCAAACAACCATATTTTGCGCCATAAAAATGATTGATGCATAAGTTTTGATGGAAGTAACCGTGTAGCCAAAGGTACACAGTTCCATGTGTTGCAAGATGAAAATTTAGACAACAATTGATGGATAATACAGATGGAGTAACGAGTGGAGACCAGGGTGCTTCTAAAGATGCCCAGGGGAAGAAAATCCATTAAATACATGATTGGGACACTAACAGACAGTGGTTTGCACAAATAAAACACATTTGAACTAATACAAGAAAGGTAGCTTTGTGAAAAGTTCCTGAAAATTTCTTTTGAACGGAACTGCATAAATCTTTAACAACATACATGTCAAAGTACACGTGCGGAGACATCTTTGCAAGTGAGATCAGCTTCCCTTTTACTAATTATAAAGCTACCGTGTACTAAAACCACAGGTATGTAAACTAAAAGAGAAAAGGGAAGAAAGTACTGAAAGCACAGGAGTGGGGTTATTTGTCTTTATGAGCTTTATAAAGACAAAGCTCATAAATTCTCATTGTCCAAACTAAAGGAACCTTAAGGCACAAATTTTCTCTCCTGAGGAAGTAGAAACATGATATTTAAGTTAGTGAGTATCACTTTGCATCTCTTCAGAATCTAACCCGAAATCAATATCTAAATCAATCATTCTATGATTGTCTAAACATTCTCTTGTGTCTTTATTACTTTTATACATCATCAGATAGCAAATTATTGTTCATTTGAATGGAAGATTTACAGAACCATGACAACAAAAAAAAAAAAAAAAAAAAGCCATAAAATATCTTATTTTTTCCCTTCAAAGAACTAGTCATATCTCTATAAGTTAACTTTCATAAACACAAAACATGTCAAAGAAGAGTGATTCAACTATGTATACAAGTATTCAACCAAAAGGGACACACACACACACACATCAAGCAAAAATCAAAAGAATGCCTATAGATTTGTGGGTAAAGAGATGAATTTCACACCTGGAATTTGACCTTACAGCAATTCTCTAGAGTTCCTTGTAACTGTTACTTCACCCAATTTTTCCTTTAAGGCATTTCATCAAAAATTTAAGAACATAAGAGATATCAAGATTACTATAATCTTAAAACTTTTAATGGTGCTGAGTTGTATTACCTATCTGTCAAAACTCAGTAAATTAAATCCTTCCGCTGGTTCACCTTGAAATGAATTGTGAAAAAATCGGAAAATTTTGAAAATCCAGGGAACTTTCACTTTCCATTTTTGGCCACTCCGGAGACAAAGAGCAAGTCTTATACTGAGGCTAAAGTGCTCCATAATAAAGACGACTTTAATTTGTATCCACCGAGAGATGAGTTTGTTCTATGTTTTTAGGGACTGAAGACTAAACCAAGACAAGAGAAGTGAGGTAATGATGTATCCTTCATCTTCACATGAAAGCAAGAATCCTGATTAAGGATGAATGAGTACTTACTAATGCACATAGCCGAAGTAATTAATGCACTTTGACAAAACTATTTTGATTTCTTTCTTCTCAGCAATTAATCTTTTTTGCGGTTTCATATTCTCCTTTTGTTCTCTTACTTTCTTTTCCTCATGTTGGTGATCTAATGTTGTATAAATTTCTTACACGAACTGTGTGTATAACACTTAAGTACTTAACCATTTTCTTTTTATTATGTTTCAAAAGAATGATACATTTTTATAGTTGGAAACGATTTAATTTTACCTTTATTGGCATTATTTGTAGCTGCACAAATATCATGATATATTTAAGATCGCATATATTGAAACTCTTTCCTTCTTACTTAATTCGGTGTTCAATGTAAAACAAGTTCACACAAAATGAAACTTCGGAGGAAGTACTCTCTCCGTCTCAATTGATGTGCCAATGTTTGAGTTGCAACAAAATTTAAGAAAAAAAGATCTACTTTAAAACTTTTGATCTAGACCAAACCATAGATTTAATTCTCAATCTTTGTTTCATCAAACTTTTCATACTAGACCAAAATGAAGTTGCAGATATAACAGCCTTGACTCAATGGCGGTAACAATGAATGAATGAAATTGGTGAACTACTATTTTTATAGAAACTTTTGAATAGACATCTTAATGATATTAATACTTTGTTACAAATCTTAATCATTCAGATCTGTTCAGACTCATTAAGTTATTGAAATATAAAAGGAACAAACACACTTCATGATTGTAACACCCTAAAACTTTCCTAGACCAAAATTAGACTTAGCAGGAAAAACTAGAAAATTTTCTCAGAATGACCCAGACAACGAGTCATTGTCAGCAATAACAACCCGTTGTCTGAGTTGTTGGCAACCCTGTCGATTCCCTTTTGGGGACCAACGAGGCATGGGATGACCCGTTGGAAGGAGTAACAAGTCGTCCTATCACTCGTTGCATCCCAAGTTCAGAAACCTGCCCAGACCTTTTCCAGAACCAACGAGTGGGACTAATGACTCGTGGTTCATTCCAACTAGTCGTTGTTGTCACCCGTTTCCAAGACCAGCAATCCTTCAAGGCAAGTCAGTGGTGACAACGAGCAGTTACCAGGGCCCATTGGTTTCCAACTTCTGTTCAAAATCACTCCAGTGGCCACGAGAGGAACCAATGACCCGTTGGTTCGTCCAACGAGTCATTGTCCCCTCCCGTTGCCTAACTCCAGTAAGCTTGATTTTTGGCCCAGGACCAACTACTGGTCCCAACGAGTTGTGGTATCAACCAACAACTCGTTGTGTGACCCATTGGATCCCGACGGGCAGTTTTCCAGACTTTCTTTTAGGGGTAACTTTGTAACTTCCCACCTTGTAAACTCTTAAACTACGTCGTTTTGGAGTTTTATTCAGGGTATTTTAGGGAGTTAGTCGATGTTTTCTCTCATTTTCCTCTCATTCTCTCAAGTTAGCACGTAGAAAACCCAGATAGGAGGTACAGAGCAAGAACAAGAGATTCAGTTTTCTCCTCAGATTTATCCAGATTTTTTCTCAGAAAATTCTACTCCGGGTATGTGGGAATTAACAAGGGAATTGTTCTTCCCTTGTGCCACAAAACTCTTCTGAAAATTCTTATCAATTCTAGCCCTGAAGTTCAAAGCTAGGGTTTGTTTTTCAGTAAATTATGGATTTCCTTCTTATAATTTTCATGAGTTTTTAAAGATGTTGTTAGCTATACTTCTTGTTGATATCTCTTTCCATGAAATATGTGATTTTAGCCCTAACCTGTGAAATGTGATTTGAAAAATCTTGCATAATTGTCCAGATACAAACGTTTCTTGATTCTAATAGTTCTTGTAATCACCATAGTAGTACAGTTCTATAAACAAAGTTGAATTATTGATTATTAATTCTCAGTCAGCACTTAGCCTTTTTCAATATATTTCAGTAATGTCAACACATCAGTTTGACTATGGTCAGTTCTTGAGGAGTTCAGTAACATTCCTTAGTATTAGATATTGCATTGTTCCTTAGACAGTTACGACGCTTTGAGATAAAGCAGCTCTGGCCAGTCTTGGAACACTAGTTTCCAGTTATCAGGTCCTTCAGACTCTCAGGGTACTTCCAGATAAGTACACCCAACTTAAATTTTAGGACACCGGTTTTGAGCTATCAGCCTAGCAGTCAATAGTTAGGACTTCCAGTGGGAGCGGGACTTAGCACCAAGTGGGTCGGGGTTCGCGCACCTAGGTTCCTAGAACTACATTGTCACCATAGGTTTTTAGCCTGGATGGGAATTAGATAGTGATCACCTAGTTCAGCTACTATACCTTGCCATACATCGGACTCCACGTTTAGCTCACGTGATTACATGTCGGTTATCGTTTCTCCCACAGTATAGTACAGTATCTCTTGTAGGTACAGTCAGTCTTAGTTTTTAGTTCAGTCTCACAGATTCAGGACATGTTATGACCATCAGCACTGCTTATGCTTACAGACAATGTTACAGTATATCTCAACACTTATTAGTTATTAGTTGGTCATTCACGTTATATTAGTTCAGTTGTTTATTCCATGCTTTAGTTACATCTCACATACTCGGTACATTCATAGTATTGATGTATATATTTTTATGTTCTATCATATTATGATACAGGTACAGGTACTCCGACTCAGCATCGTCAGTAGTTCCCTTCCGGTGATCCAGCAGCAATAGTCATTTGGTGAGTCCTCATCTTCCGAGGACAACACTTTCCTTCAGTTCAGTTTTTTGATAGTATTACTTTAGAGTTAGCTGGGAGCTTGTCCCAGCAACTCGTCAGATCTTAGACGGTTTTCAGAAACAACATTGTTAAATGTGCTTTGCGCTTGTCGCGTAAATTTCAGTATCTTATCAGATATTTATTTTCTTAGAAAAGTGTTATTTAGTTATGTTTTATAGCTTCCGCTTATGCCTTAAGTCAGTAGACCAGTGTGATGTTAAGCCATGGGTTAGCTTAGGGTCACTTGTGACTCCATGTACCGTGTTGCGTCCGGGGTGTAGACTCGGGTTGTGACAATGATAAAGATCTAAATGATTAAGATTTAGACGTAAGAAACAAACAGACTTAATGACTAAGATATGAATGATTAGATTAAGACATTTTTTGAGTACAAACAAGTGAGGCCTTAGTCACTATGAAGTAATTAGTAAGGATCCTTTAGTTTGAACAGTGAGAATGTATGAGCTTTGTCTTTATAGGTTATTTAAAATTTGTCAGGTTAAATTCATTTATTTTCCTCTTGGTTCATTTGGTTCTCAGATAAGTACTACAACTATATTTTACAGAGCATGTGCTGGACAAGAAAGTGAAGAGAAACGAAAGTGAGGTTCCTTCTAAAATGCGCGAGATAAAATCCAATTTCGATTCAACATGTTTTTGTTTAAAACTGAGTTTTTCATACAATCTAGATATGAATAAAATTTATTAAATTATTTTTATCCTCCGTAATTAAAAAAAAATGGAATTGTCATAAAAATTAAAATTTCACATGTGACATTCCATTGAAAAAAGATGCCAGTGTCTTCATTAGAAGCTTGGCCAACATTATCTATTGAAATAAGTGAAATAAGCACTTTTAATCTTTCAAAATTTTGATCAAATAAGCTATTAGTCATGACCGACAATCTTAACGGTTTGAATGCCCAAAATTAATAGAACTACATATTAGAAAAATGAATCAAGTTAAATTTATCTAAACTAATTGACATACACTTCAAAATAGCATATCAGGAAGACTGCTGAAATTAATTAGCATATTAGTAAGTTTAATTATTATATCCAAAATTTTCTGTTCTTTTTTTACTTATTTATGATTAAAACTAGGGTAATTGGGGAAAATATATCCCTCAACTTTGCGATGTAGAGTAAATATATCCATCGTTAAAAAAGTGATGCATATGTACTCTCGCCATTAACAAATGGTGCATATATATCCTCGTCGTGTAACAAATGATGCATATTTTACCATTTCTCATTACCAGGTACTGAATTTAAAATTTGTTTTTTAATTTTAAAAATATCACATGACTTTAAAAAGTTACCTCACCCATTTTTTTACCTCTCCAGACTCGACCCAACTAAAAACAATTCAATTTTTTTTTATTCAAATTTGTTCCAAAGTCATTTTATGACTGAATAGAAGAAGGATTGAAGCACTTTTCCATTTGGGTCAAGTCCAACGGGGTAAAAAATAAGCGAGGTAATTTTTCAAAGTCATGTGACATTTTTGGAATTAAAAAAAATAAGTTTAGAATTTTTTTCAATTCAGTAAATATGGGTTAGTTAATGAAAATGATAAATATGCATCATTTGTTAGACTACAAGAGTATATATGCACCACTTTTTTAGTGAGGGGTATATACGCTCTAAATCGCAAAGTTGAGGTGTAATACCCCAAAAGCCCCTAAAATCAGACCTGAGGGTTCAAACAGAGAAAACAAAAAATTCTGCACCAGATCACAGGACGAGTCGTCCAGTGATCCGTGATGTACCCCACGAGTTGTTAAGTGACTCGTGAAGTGAAGGGAAGAAAGGCAGGAATACGTGGTCAACGGGTGACCACAAGAGGAGCAACGACTCATGGTCGGCAACGAGTTGTTAGGCTGGTCGTGGTCTTAGGCCAGCATGAATGTTGAAATTTTGGGTAGTCTTCTTCACGACTGGGTCACCACGAGTCGTTAGGTACACCACGAGTCGTGGTGACTAGTAGAACAAGGTTATCTAGTGCTGACAATGGGAGCGGGCAACGGGTCGTGGTCAGTGGTAATGACTCGTCCAGTCCCTCGTTGGGACTAGCAGTATGATTTTTCCTGCTAATTTATTAAGGACTTTTTTGTAATTCCTAAGTTATTAAGACCTAAACTACATCATTTTAAGCTCAGTTAGGATTATTTTATGAGGGTTTAACTCATTCTAACCAATCCCTCTCCATAAATGCAAGACTAGAAGATTTCTAAGGGTGATCAAGTCTAGGATTCATCAATTCTCTTTCAACTTTCATTGGGCATTCAAGAAGGTTGTGAAATCAGAAGTACCTAGGTAGTTAAGCTATTATGGAGAGACTAAGAGTTGGTCGTGGATGATGTAAATCTTGTTTATCGAAAGATTTTCTATTCTGAAACCTTAAAACATCCGATTAAAATGAAGGAATTTTAATCAAATCCATTTCAAACTAAAAAAACACATATATTCTCCAATGTAAAGTAAAAGTATCTAATATAGTCAAGTTAAATAATTGGTGTTGATGATACTCTCACTCACAATAGGCTTGAGATCATTCCCCATCCCTGTCTCCACGGAGAAAATGAATGAACATAACACTAAAAATATATCTTACATATTAAATTTTTTTAAAATTTTCTTTTAAAAAATATATAAAATATAAAAATAAATTTACAAAGTATTACAAAATCAATTGACTCGCCTTCATATGACCAACAAAGATTGTCATGGAATGGTAAATACTCCTTCATCCTTAATAACGAGTCTTGCTTTCATCTGAAGATTAAGGAGAGATATAGTTACTTTACTTGTGTTGATTTAGTTTTTCGACCCTAAAAACATAGAACAAACTCCTGTCTCGGTGGATGTAAAATCGTCATTATTAGGGAGCATTTTGGCCTCAATGTAGGATATTGCAACGCAAATACCGCGAATCAAATAGGAAACAACTCACCTCCATATTTACTAGAAATAAGGAAAAAATTTGTAAAGCTGAGTTGGTACTGCAACAGGTAGTATCCCATAAGGGAGGCCACATATAACATATTGAATTTCCCCCAAACAGTCTGGGTTGGTTCAAATTTTTTACTTATCAAACCAAATCAATTGCATCGGATTTTTAAATCTATAAACCAAATCAAATCAATAAAAGTTGGGTTTTTCAACCTCGGTTTTTTTGGATTTTTCTGTTTTCTCGGGTTTTTTATTTTTTTTTCCGATAAAGTCTTCATATAAAATATATAACTTATGAAATATTTCTTTAGTTCTAGTAACATGCAATTATCTAAGGTGTTTCTTAATTAAGAAAATAAAATAAAAGATGAGACAAGTGTTGACATTAATTGTACTAAAATATTCAATCAGAAAAGATAATAAAATTACATAAAACAAATATTGTTAATTAGTAAGTCATATAATCATACCCTAAAAGTACTAAGTCATGCCAAACTAAGTACCGCTAATAAGTATTAATTACATAAAATATTCTGTAAAAAGTTAAATTATGTATTTTCACGGTATAAATTAACCAATGCAAAATTAAAAAATAGATATCTAATATTATTGTTGTTCCTAGTGTTGAAATCATTTCTTTTGTTAGCATTAATATTTACTTAGTTTTGGTTCGAAATTTATTTGAGTTAATAACATGCATCTATGAGCAAATAAGAAGTATATATTTATAAATTAGACAAAAACATTTATAAAAATTATATACATATAATGCTGGGTTTGTTTGATTTGGTTTGGTTTGAATTTTTTTAAGTTAAAATCAAATCAAACCAATTATGGTTGGGTTTTTTTTCCCAATACCAAACCACTAGTCGAGTTTTTTCTGACTTGAATTATCAAGTTGGTACGGTTTGTCGGTTTGCTTTGTATACCCCTACCTTCTCAATCGAGCTCATAGCATCAAACTTACCCAGTGCGATTTACATTTCTATACTTAATGCGATTTACATCTCTAGTTTGTGAGTTATTACTAGTATGTAAGTGGGTTTATCCGATGCGCATCCGCGGGTTCCAAAAAGAAATAAGGAAAAAGATAAAAACGGAAGCAATTGTTTCAAAGTTAATTGGGAAGCTTCAAAAGCTCTTCCTTTTCATCACTTTGATCACTTCCTCTTTGTCCGCAATATGTCATTCACTCTGCTTGAAACCTCAAAATCAATGGGCAAAACCCACACACTGAGGATGATTTTGAATTGCCCGTCTTCGGAGTTGCCAAAAATGGGAAGTGAAATTGCCCTGAATTTACAAATTTGTCGGTTTTTTCACTATGCATTTCAATGTGAACAGGCGGGAGGATTTAATTTACTGAGTTTTGGCAGATTAGGTAATACAGCTCAGCATCATTTAGGATTTTTGTTTGTATTAAATGTTTTTAGATTACAATAATCTAGCTATCTTTTATCTTCTTAAATACTTGATGAAATTCCTTAAAAAGAGAAATTTGGGTGAAGTAACTTTAGAGGCTTATCACTGTAGTTGATTGACTCAGAGGCTTTCTTGGCTTTGCTTTGTGATAATCAGTTTTTGCCAGTTGTGCCCAACATATTTCGGTACTCTTCTTTGACATGTTTTGTGTTTATGAAAGTTAATTTATAGAGATATGACTAGTTCTTTGAAGGGAAAAAGTAAGATCTTTTAGGGCTTTTTATTTTTTTGATTTGTTGTCATGGTTCTTCCATTCAAATGAACAATGATTTGCTATTTCATGATATATAACGGTAATAAAGGCACAAGAGAATTTATAGACAATCATAGAATGATTGATTTAGATATTGGTTTCGAGGTAGATTCTGAAGAGATGCAAAGTGATACTCACCTACTTGAATATCATGAGATTCATCTCTTTTCTGCTTTCTCAAGAGAGAAAATTTGTGTCAATATTTTATGGGGACCTTTCTTTAACATGCTTTCCGCCGTTGAAAGTTAATGTCTAGAGATATGAGAGTTTCTCAAAAAGGAAAATAAGATTTTCTATAGCTTTCCTTTTGATTTCTTCTCATGAATATAATTTTTCATTGCATGCTCCCTAGTTTTAAGTGGTTAGATTGTGTGACAAGGGAATCTGGGTATTTTTTTATCTATTTATGTAAAATTTTCCATTTAAATGGGAAATCATTTGCTATTTCAAGTTGTATAAAAGTAACAAGAATCTAGTCGTATACAAGGGTTATACCAAAAGGTAAGGAATCTACAAAAAGAAATGATTCTCTACAAACTCCTCCCAATCTTCTATACAATTGGGAACTCCATGGGTGCACCAAAAGAAAATAATGGTTCGGAGGTTACTCCTCAATTGAGCAAAGCTCGACTCTATCTCATCATAAGCTCTCTTATTTATCTCTCCCCGAACCACCCACATTAACGCAAGTGGAACCACGTTCCAAGCCTTGCGTCTTCTCCTTCTTCTCCCACAGTTCCAAGTGAGCATCAATTCTTTCACCATCTAAACATATCCCACAATAGATGATCCACATCCTCACCCACCTTCTTGCAGATATAAAAGCTGCGAGCAGGCAACTTTTTGCTTTCTAAGATTTTACCCTGTCAAGATCACCCTTCTATTAGCTATACAAGTGAAAAAGCACACCTCCTCGGCACCTTTGGTGGCCATACTGCATTATAAGGTTAAACTTTCTTTCCGTAATCAAAAGTTTCTCATAAAATGACTTGACGGAAAACATGCCATTCTTCCCCAAACCCACCACAAAGCATCGGGATTATCTACCTTGTAACTTGCTTATGGATTAGAGTCAACAATCTTTGAAACTCAGTCACCTCCTAGTTGTAGAAGTCTCTCCTAAATCTCAAGTACCAAAAAGTGTCTCCACATTGTGTCCCCCTAATTTTTGAATTGTCAAGTTTTTTTGGCAACATATATATTTTGTGTAGGTTTGGATAATCATCTTTCTTCCAGTTTTAATCCTACGAGTAACATCTTCATCTACCATTCCATTCTCTTGAAACTACGGACCTAGATATCTAAATTTTTTGCATTTTAGCACAAGAGTCCCATTATAGTCTCAGCTCAACTTCTCTCCTCTCATGAGGTCTAAACCTGCCTAGATATCAATTGAGAAAATGTTGTTTGAGATGGTTTTGGGAAATGTTCTTGTTGCGACAGTACCATAATAAAAGACAGTTATTCTAAACCTAAAATTATATGGATGGAGGTTGTCTCAAAAAGCCTAACATTTCTCAAAAACAACGCAAATATAGGTAACAACATAACAAGAACATAATAGAAGCAAAGGACCCAAACCGATAATACGAACTAGTTAGGATTAAAATTTAGTTGTTATTATCCTTGCATTATGTTCCAGCATCCATCACGAGTCTTTTTATGCTTTAAAGCTTGTACCTTGGTATAAGGTCAAGTGTGACATTTAGAGAATCTTTACTTTTGAGAACTCTTAATTTTCTTTAAACGCGAAATGATTTAGTATTCAAAGGAAATGGACTTGAATAGAGCAAAATACAGCTCCATATTTTGCCTATTACTTGATTCTGAATGCTTATTCCAACAGGCCTACAAAAGTACATCCTTATGAATTGTGTTGTTGGTTCCATATGAGATATCTTCCTCTCCTGCTATGTGATCTTTTTATGCTTGAGCCTTTACTTGTAGATCTAGAAGAAAATGAGCACCGATGAGACATGCAATAGATCCTTCTGGACTAAGGAGGAGGATAAAATCTTTGAGAATACCCTAGCGACCTACTTTAATGATGATAATCTATTCAAGAAGATGGCAGAAGCACTTCCTGGGAAATCGGATGATGATATCAAATATCACTATGATATATTACTTGAAGATTTAAAGGCCATAGAGTCTGGACATGTTCCATTACCTAATTATCCAGAAATGCAAAGTAGAATTTCAAAAGAAGATGTAGAATGGCGAAGAGGGATTCCTTGGACAGAAGAGGAACACAGGTGGGTTTTCTGTAGGAATTAATCATGTCTTGTAATTGATTGTGCACGACTTTCACTTTTTACTAGAACGGAATTTCAAAACATCCTATTTCTCAGTGACCACGTTATTTTCTTGTCTTTTTTGGAATCTGTTCATTTTTATGTTTTAATGTTTTCCCTAAAAAATTACTTAGGGAAAAACATTTTTTAATTCCAAAGAAATTTTCTTGTTTAGTGTTTTTCTTTGTAGAGCAGAGTACAGCTCCATATGTCTATGTATTTGGTCTCCATATGTCTAAATGTAATTGGTTTAACGTCTTGTTATCATTCTTCTTGTTTTCTTGATATTTCTCTCTTTCCTGCTATAGGTTATTTCTCCAGGGCTTGGAGAAATTTGGACAAGGTGACTGGAGAAGTATATCTAGGTACTGTGTATTAACAAGAACAGCAACGCAGGTGGCTAGCCATGCTCAGAAGTATTTCAAGCGCCAAAATGACGTCAACAAAAAGCGTAGAAGAAGAACAAGCATTCTTGATATAACTAGTGCGGGCGTTGGAACTTCCCAAGTACCAAATACCGAGGACATGATTGGAGGATCACAAGCAGTGCCAAGCACTAAGAATGAGAGCATGTTGCCTCGAGAAAGCACCAATGCTGAGCAGATGATTGCAGTTGCTGGAGGAGAGTCCTCTGGCCATAATGTTGCATTTGTCGATGGCCATAATCCTGATGTCAATGATGAGTTCATATTAGGCATTGATGACCTAATCATGGAGCAGGAGGACGCCAATGAAGCTGAGTTTCTTGTTGATGCGGGAAGATCCCTATTACCCAGCAAACAACCATGTACCTCTGTTAGCAGTGGAACAGACAGTCGTCCTATAGTTAGAATTGGGAGTGAACTTGAAGCATTAATCACTGAGCATGCGGCCGAAGACAATGATATCAGTTCCATTTTTGACGTCGGGAAAGCACCAACTTCTCATGCTGCTCATAGCGGAATTTCCGGTTATGCAGTTGCTAGTGTTGGTGCTGTGAATGCACCCGAGAACACAGTGGCTGCTCATAACGGAATGTGCAGTTCTACAGCTGCTAGCTTTGGTGCACCTGAGAACATGGTGGCTGGTCATAGCGGAATGACCAATTTTGCAGCTGCTAGCTTCGATGTTGTGAATGCACCTGAGAGCACAGTGGCTGCTTATAGAGAAATGCCCAGTTATACAGCTGCAAGCTTCGGTGCACCTGAGAGCATGATGGCTGCTCATAGAGGAATGACTAGTTTTGCAGTTGATAGCATCGGTGCTCAGAATGCACCTCAGAACATGGTGGCTGCTACTGCTGTTCCTGCTCAATTACCACCTTTTTCCCCCTCATCTAACATTGGTGTTGGAGTATGGCCCAGTTTAAACACTCCCGATGACGATGAAAGCGTATTTAATCTGCATGACCTGTTCACAGATCAGATGTTCTGAGTTGGTGCAAAAGAGGTTGTTACTGTTGATTTGCAAAGATTGTCTGTTAATATTGATACTGCATTTGGTTTTTTGAAGACTTGTTTTATGCTAGACAGTCTTACTTTTCATTATCTACTCCTACTCTCTGCTTTAGGATGCAGGACTCTGTCCATCTTCAAACTATTTTCAGGGACTAAAGTGGCTTTTCGTTGAAAACTTTTCAAAAAAACTGAGTTAGCAATTGTTTTCGAGTTCTTGCAAACCCTTGTTTATTTCTGTATTCTCATGGCTATCTGATCATAAACAAATCTAATGCTACGAGGAGTTGAAGGACAAATAGGAAAAAGTGACCTTTTCCCTCCGGTCACCATTGAGTGCGCCTCCAACAATGGAGTATACATTTTTATTGTTTTTTTAGGACATAGATTCGTTCTTGCAGCAAGAAACACAATTGGGTTATGATTTTGAAGGCAAAAACATACATTGATTATCGGTACAAAAGTTTTTCATTAAAGGTATCAAAAGTTGGCCTTTAACACTGACCTGGTTGTGCATGTTAGTTGTAAATCTTAATAGTATTTCTACCTTTTCTTTACATTTTAACTTAGATGTCTTTCAATGAGGTAGTTTTCCCCATGATGTATTATACTGGCAGTTTACATCAGTGTTACCTCCTCCTCCTAACTCTTATTGTGTCACAGATGTGTGCTTAATTTATTTGTGCAAACCACCGTCTGCTCATGTCTCGGTCATGTGTCTCATTTCCTTCCTCTCCTTTAATCTATGCACCTTTGCTTTCAGTTTTTTCATTGTAAAAGAAACAGCAGATCTCTTCAGAAGCTATTTTCAGTTCAGGAAGCGAATCACGAAGGGGAATACATTAAGGATGCAAAAATGTACTAGGAAAATAATACAATATGCTAGACTAAGATCATATTAACCTTCAACTTTTTGTTCTAATTTCATCAGACATACTTCTCTATCATTACTCAGAGGTCTTGAATTCAAGCTATGAAAATGAACTTTCTTTGATATACAGCGTTTTATATCTCCAAGTTAATATTTTCCGACAAGAACTTGGGGTTAATCGATCCCCAAAATGAGTATTAGACATCGAGTTAAGCAAAAAACAAATAGGAAAAAAGTAATCAAGCAGCCAGCTGATTCCCATATGTATGAATGTATAGATACATAATCTTCATCGAACTACTGTTTCAAACAATTTAGAAACATAGACATTTATGTGAACACATAGGAAGCACACGGTGCACATAACTCGAGAAACAAGTTGTCTCTTTAGTCAAGCTTCTGAGAAGTCAAAAGTATTTATGTTAGAGGGGTTGAAGTATTTGCTCAAACTTCTCGGGTAAAAATAAGAGATTTTGAGCAGTAACAAAAGTTGTTCTTTAGAAACGAGAAAAAAGCTGCTTCTCCCCCGAAGCTTTTGAAACCTTGGCCAAGTAAAAATGTTATTCTAATATTGGCAAAAGTGTTTTCCAAATTAATTAACCGAATACAGATTGATACTCTCCGAAAAGCACTTATGACAAAAAGTACTTATCAAATTAAGCAAATTCTAAAAGCTTGACCAAATAGACTACTAAAATAATAATTCAGCAATGATATCACATCCTAAATGAAGCAGCACCAGTAAAGCTCAACTCTCTTGAGCTTGTCAAACAACCAGATGCCCAAACGATGCCACCAAAATCAGTTCGCCGGGCCAAAACTATGCTGATTAGTTGCAGCCCTCTGAACAAGGTATGAACGGATTCTCAAGCTAGGAACCGACACTCTCCTCTTGCAAATGGGGCAAGTGTCCTTGCGGTTGATCCACTCTCTGATGCAACCAACATGGTATAAATGGCCACAATCAATTTTCGCAATTTCTTCCCCCTCCGAATACTCATCCTAAGACACACGATCAAAAAAAATAAAAAAACAAAGTTATAGTCAAACTTACATAAGCTTAGGGGTATAATACTGAAATAAGGTGCCCCGTACCAAACATATGCAGCAGCACTCCTTGCTCTCAAGATTTGTTGAATTGGCTTCCTGGTACTTATGCAGATTAGCGTTTAAATAAGGAGCTCTTGCTCTAAATCCAGCACGAACATACTCACAGAGTTCGATTGCGGCCTAAAAGATAAAACACTATGTGGATATCATCCATTCATGGAAGAGCCAAGTATGTTGTATCAAATAATAGAAAAGCGTAAGCTGTATCAAAATTCTAACTTATCTGTTACCGAAACATTACCTGACGAAAGGTCATATTTACAACAGTAAGATCCTGCTCATCAACTCCAACTTCTCCCAATTCACCTTCATTTTCCTGAAATGTTGAACTCACTTAGGAGCAGACTCATTGAACACCATACCGACTGAATAATTGCATGACAAATATATTAACTTTGGGTTATACAAAAGTGAGAACAAAATCTATGACAAGCTTTCTTTCTTTCTTTTTCTTTTCCTGTTTTTTAACGAGCAATAATCTCTTGATTGTGTTAAATACCCAAAAAGGAAAAAGAAAAACCTCATAAGTTAGCACAACTTTAAACTATCATCAACAAATATTGTAATACATCTATTTGTAATTAGTGCAACTCAACAAGAAATTATTGGACAAAACAAAAGAAGTTCACTGAAGAAGCGAGTTTTCTTTAGCAACAAATATATAAACTACTTAATAGTGTACGAGTAGAAAGGAAATATTCGAGATAAATATTTGATCATCTCTAAATCATCTCCAAAAATCAATATGCACAATAAGCCCAATTTTTTTCAGGAATAGATGGCTAAAATAGATAGCCAAATTAGAAAAGAGGAGTACAACTGAAATCTTAGAAAAGTTGGAAACTTAACTGGAGTAATGGTTTACACATCTGGGTTGACCACATCTGTGGTTCTCTCTCTTGGCATATCAGCAGGAGTTGATGTAGTAGCAGCATCAACAGTTCTGTTGAAGGTCAAGTTTCCAGCATTAGATCTTGATCTCTCCATCTGAGGTGCTACTGGAAATGATAAGTTGTTTGATAGAATAATTGGTAGAGATTTTGAAAACCTCTTCACTAATAGAAGAAAGATAGCTTTGTGAAAAGTTCCTGAAAATTTCTTTTGAACGGAACATACATGTCAACGTACACGTGCAGAGACATCTTTGCAAGTGAGATCTGCTGCCCTTTTACTAATAATAAAGCTACAGTGTACTAAAACCACAGGTATGTAAACTAAAAGAAAAACGGGAAAAAAGTACTGAAAGCACAGGTGCGTAAACTAAAAGAGGAGCGAAGAAAATCCATTAAATACATCTAAATTAGAATAAGAAGAAAATGTAAATACTATTTAAAGGGTTAAACTAACATGCACAAAACTTCTATATCCATTGGGTGGTTTAAGGACAGGAAGGCAAAGAATAACCTAAGCCAAGTAAAAATAGCTAGAGGAGAAAGAAAGGATGAGAAGAAAAGAGAACCTTAACTTAGCTAGATGGCTATGCAAACCTAGAGGCACTATTAGTCATAAGTAAAATGCTAGAAAATACTAGATAAGAGCTTATGTAAGCTTAAGGCGTTTGGTAATAGGAAATTGATTCCATAGCAGGGTAACGGGAGGCAGTAACACATTTGAACTAATACAGTTCCTCCATTATTTACTTTGAACTATTCATGGAAATTTTTCAATTAGAAGGTTGGCATGAAAACACAATTGCACAGCATAGGCTAAGCAATATTTACCTCAAGTGTTGAAAATGTTTCCTTAAGTACACACCGCACAGAAAATCTTCAGTCGTCTACAAAACCAAAAAATGAAATTCAGGCTGCCGATCAACAAGTTTAGTAGTATCTGGAAGCAATAAGAAATGTTTGATAAATTGCAAAGATATTCAAAAGCTCTCTTGCCCTAGAGCAGTAGCCAATGAGTTTTTTTTTTAATTTTAAGCAATTGTCTTCGAGAAAAAAAGGAGCATCATTGGTATCTAATTAATCTGAACTAAAAGATCAACTTCAAACATAACCCCACCTCAACTTGCAGGAGTGGGGTTATTTGTCTTTATGAGCTTTATAAAGACAAAGCTCATAAATTCTCATTGTCCAAACTAAAGGAACCTTAAGACACAAATTTTCTCTCCTGAGGAAGTAGAAACATGATATTCAAGTAGGTGAGTATCACTTTGCATCTCTTCAGAATCTAACCCGAAACCAATATCTAAATCAATCATTCTATGATTGTCTACACATTCTCTTGTGTCTTTATTTGAATGGAAGATTTACAGTACCATGACAACAAAAACAAAACAAACAAAAAAAAGCAAAAAAGCGATAAAAGATCTTATTTTTTCCCTTCAAAGAACTAGTCATATCTCTATAAGTTAACTTTCATAAACACAAAACATGTCAAAGAAGAGTGAATCAACTATGTATACAAGTATTCAGACAAAAGGGAGACACACAAAGACATACACACACACACAAAAACACATATATATAAATCAAGCAAAAATCAAAAGAATGCCTATAGATTTTTGGGCAAAGAGATGAATTTCACACCTGGAATTTGACCTTAAAGCAATTCTCTAGAGCTCCTTGTAACTGTTACTTCACCCAATTTTTCATTTAAAGCATTTCATCAAATATTTAAGAAGACAAGAGATATCGAGATTACTGTAATCTGAAAACTTTTAAATGGTGCTGAGCTGTATTACCTAACTGTCAAAACTCAGTAAATTAAATCCTTCCGCTGGTTCACCTTGAAATGAATTGTGAAAAAATCAGAAAATTGAAAATCCAGGGCACTTTCACTTTCCATTTTTGGCAACTCCGGAGACAAAGAGGAAGTCTTATATTGAGGCTAAAGTGCTCCGTAATAAAGACGACTTTAATTTGTATCCATCGAGAGATGAGTTTGTTCTATGTTTTTAGGGTCTAAATACTAAACCAAGACAAGACAAGTGACATAATGATGTCTCCTTCATATTTACATGAAAGCGAGACTACCGATTAAAGATAAATGAGTACTTACTAATGCACATAGCCATAGTAATTAATGCACATTGACAAAACTATTTTGATTTCTTTCCTCTCAGTAATTAATAATTTTTTTTGATGTTTCATATTCTCCTTTTGTTCTCTTACTTTCTTTTCCTCATGTTGGTGATCTAATATTGTATAAATTTCTTATACGAACTGTGTATATAACACTTAAGTACTTAACCACTTTCTTTTTATTATGTTTCAAAAGAATGATACGTTTTTATAGTTGGAAACGATTTAATTTTACCTTTATTGACATTATTTATAGTTGCACAAATATCATGATATATTTAAGATCACATGTATCAAAACTCTTTCCTTCTTTCTTAATTCCGTGCTCAATATAAAACAAGTTCACACAAAATGAAATGGAGGAAGTACTCTCTCCGTCTCAATTGATGTGGCAATGTTTGACTTGCAACAAAATTTAAGAAAAATAGATCGACTTTTAGAACTTGTAATCTAAACTAAATCATAGATTTAATTCTCAATCTTTGTTTCATCAAACTTATCATACTAGACCAAAATGAAGTTGCAGATATAACAGTCTTGACTGAATGGCGGTAACAATGAATGAATGAAATTGGTGAACTACCATTTTTGTAGAAACTTTTGAATAGACATCTTAATGATATTAATACTTTGTTACATATCTTAATCATTCAGATCTATTCAGACTCATTAAAGTTATTGAAATATAAAAGGAATAAACACACTTAATAATTGTAACACCCCAAAACTTTCCTAGACCAAAATTAGACTTAGCAGGAAGAACCAGAAAATTTTCTCAGAATGACCCAGACAACAAGTCATTGTCAACAGTAACGGCCCGTTGTCTGAGTCGTTGGCAGCCCTTCCGATTCCCTTTTGGGGACCAACGAGGCATGGGACGACCCTTTGGAAGGAGTAACAAGTCTTCTTGTCACTCGTTGCATCCCAAGTTCAGAAACCTGCCCAGCTTTTTCCAGAACCAACGAGTGGGACTAACAACTCGTGGTTCACTCCAACTAGTCGTTGTTTCCACTCATTGCCAAAACCAGCAATCCTTCAAGGCAAGCCAGTGGTGACGACGAGTAGTTACCACGACCCGTTGGTTGTACCAACGAGTCGTTGGGTCATCCAATAGTAGAAGTTCCAGCTTCTGTTCAAAATCACTCCAGTGGCCACGAGAGGAACCAACGACCCATTGGTTCATCCAACGAGCCATTTTTCCCTCCCATTGCCTAATTCCAGTAAGCTTGATTTTTGGCCCAGGACCAACCAATGGTCCCAACAAGTCGTGGTATCAACCAACAACTCGTTCTGTGACCCGTTGGATCCCGATAAGCAGTTTTCCAGACTTTCTTTTAGGAGTAACTTTGTAAGTTCCCACCTTTTAAACTCTTAAACTACGTCGTTTTGGAGTTTTATTCAGGGGATTTTAGGGAGTTAGTCGATGTTTTCTCTCATTTTCCTCTCATTCTCTCAAGTTAGCACGTAGAAAACCCAGATAGGAGGTACAGAGCAAGAACAAGAAATTCAATTTTCTCCCCAGATCTATCCAGATTTTTTCTCTGGAAATTCTACTCCAGGTATGTGGGAATTTAATAAGGGAATTGTTCTTCCCTTATGCTCTAAAACTCTAAATTCTTATCAGTTGTAGCCTTGAAGTTCAAAGGTAGGGTTTGTTTGTAAGTAAATTATGGATTTCCTTCTTGTTATAATTTTCATGAGTTTTTAAAGTTGTTGTTAGCTATACTTCTTGTTGATATCTCTTTTCATGAAATATGTGAGTTTAGCCCTAACCAGTGAAATGTGATTTGAAAAGTCTTGCATAATAGTCCAAATACAAACATTGCTTGATTCTGATAGTTCATGTAATCACCAGAGTAGTATAGTTCTATAACCAAAGTTGAATTTTTGATGATTCAGTCTCAATCAGCACTTAGCCTTTTTCAATATCTTTCAGTAATGCCAGCTGATCAGTTTGACTATAATCAGTTCTTGAGGAGTTTAGTAACACTCCTTAGTATTAGATATCGGGTTGTTCCTTAGATAGTTATGATGCTTTCAGACAAAGCAACTCTGGCTAATCTTGTTCCCAGTTTCCAATTATCAGGTCCTTCAGACTCTAAAGGTACTTCAAGATAAGTACTCCTAACTTAAGTCTTATGACACCAATTTCGAGCTATCAGCCTAGCAGTCACAGTTAGGACTTCTAGTGGGAGCAAGACTTAGCACCGAGCAGGCCAAGGTTCCGCGCACCCAGGTTCCTAGAATTACGTTGCCTCCATAGGCTTTTAGCCAGAATAGGCATCAGATAGTGATCACTCAGTTTAGCTACTATATACCCTGGCAAGGTATAGTAGGCCTTCTCCGATGAGGGATATACACCGAACTCCACTTTTAGCTCACATGGTTACATGTCGGTTATAGTTGCTCCCACAGTATAGTACAGTATCATTTGTCAGTCTTAGTTTTTAGTTCAGTCTCAAAGATTCAGGACATTTTATGACCGTCAGCCACTGCGTATGCTTACGTACACTGTTACAGTATATCTCAGCACTTATCAGTTATTAGTTGGTCATTCATGTTATATCAATTCAGTTGTTTATTCCATGTTTTACTTACATCTCGCATACTCGGTACATTCAAAGTACTGATGCATATATTTTTATGCTATATCGTATTATGATACAGGTACAGGTACTCCTACTCAGCATCGTCAGTAGTTCCCTGTCGACAATCTAGCAGCATCAGTCATTCGGTGAGACTTCATCTTCCGAGGAAAAGACTTTTCCTTCAGTTTAGTTTCTTGATAGTATTACTTTAGAGTTAGCTGGGGGGCTTGTCCCAGAAACTCGTTAGAACTTAGACGGTTTTCAGAAATAGCATTGTCAAATGTATTTTGCTCTTGTCGCATAAATTTTAGTATCTTATCAGATATTTATTTTCTCAAAAAAGTGTTATTTTTAGTTTTGTTTTATAGCTTTCTCTTATGCCTTAAGTCAGTAAACCAATGTGATGTTAAGTCATGGGTTAGCTTGGAGTCACTTGTGACTCCAGGTACCGTGTCGCGTCCAGGGTGTAGACTTGGGTCGTGACAATAATAAAGATCTAAATGATTAAATAATTTGTTAGTCATGACCGACAATAATAAAGGTTTGAATGCCCAAAATTTAATAGAACTACATATTAGAAAAATGAATCAAGTTAAATTTATCTAAACTAGACTGACACTTCAAAATAGCATATCAAGAAGACTGCTGAAATTAATTAGCATATAGTAAGTTTAATTATTATATCCAAAATTTTCTGTTCTTTTTTTCCTTATTTATGATAAAAACAATGGTAAAGGGGCAAATATACTCCTCAACTTTGCGATTTAGAGCAAATATATCTCTCGTTAAAAAATGGTGCATATATACCCTAATCGTATAACAAATAATGTATATTTGCTATTTTTCACAGGTACTGAATTTAGAATTGGTTTTTTTTTATTTTAAAAATGTCACATGACTTTAAAAAGTTACCTCACCCATTTTTTTTATCTATCCATACCTGACCCAACTAATAACAATCCAATTTTCCTTTTATTCAGATCAGTTTCAAACTTATTTTATGACTAAATAGAAGAGGGATTGAGGCATTTTTTCATTTGGGTTAGGTCTAGCGGGGTAAAATGTAAGCAAGGTAATTTTTTAAAAGCAACATGACCTTTTTGGAATTAAAAAAATAAGTTTTAAAATTTTTTCAATTCAGTAAATATAGGTCAGTTACCGAAAAGGATAAATATGCATAACTTGTTAGACGACGAGGGTATATATGCATTACTTTTTTAATGAGGGGTATATCCACTCTAAATCGCAAAGTCGAGGGGTATATCCACTCTAAATCGCAAAGTCGGGGGGTATATTTGCCCTTTTTCCCTAAAAACTTAAATGTTTTTCAGTTGATATTTCCAAGTTTTAAAAATGACGAAGAAATAGTACGTTCTTCACTTCAAAGAATAACAAATATGCATGCGTCTAACTCGAATATTGTTAATTTAAATGAAACATGCACTCGTCATCGCAAGTTTTTACTGTTTAATCGTTAGATATTCTAACTAATTCAAATTGGTGTTTTTTTTTTTTAAATTTGCTATTTGATATTTGAAACTTGCTAGTATTCGATAAGCTCACTAAAAGAATTAACTAGCAATCATATAGTTAAGCTATTAAGGAGAGACTGAGAGTTGGTGGATGACATAAATCTTGCTCATCGAAAGATTTTAAAACTTCCGATTAGAATGAAGGAATTTTAATCAAATCCATTTCAATCTAAAAAAACACATATATTCTCCAATGTGAAGTAAAAATATCTAATATTAATCAAGTTAATAATTGGCGTCGATGATACTTTCACTCACAATAGGCTTGAGATCATTCCCCATCCCCGTCTCCACGGAGAAAATGAATGAACATAATACTAAAATATATCTTACATATTAAATTTTTTAAAATTTTCTTTTAAAAAGTATAAAAATAAATTTACAAAGTATTACAAAATCAATTGACTCGCCTTCATATGACCAACAAAGATAGTCATGGAGTGGTAAATACTCCTTCATCCTTAACAATGAGTCTTGCTTTTATCTGAAGATTAAGGAGAGACGTAGTTACTTTACTTGTGTTGGTTTAGTTTTTCGACCCTAAAAACATCGAACAAACTCATGCTAGGTGGATATAAAATCGTCTTTGTTAGGGAGCATTTTGGCCTCAACGTAGGATATTGTAACGCAAATACCGTGAATAAAATAGGAAACAACTCGCATCCATATGTACTAGAATTAAGGAAAAAAATCCGTAAGGCTGAGTTGGTACTGCAACAGGCAGTATCCCATAAGGGAGGCCACATATAACAATTGAATTTCTCCGAACAGTCCGGGTTGGTTCGAATTTTTTAAATATCAAACCAAATCAATTGTATTGAATTTTTAAATATATAAATCAAATCAAATCAATAAAAGTTGAGTTTTTCAACCGCGGGTTTTTTTTTGAATTTTTTGGCTTTCTCTGATTTTTTTGATTTTTTTTTTCAATAAAATCTTCATACAAAATATATAACTAGTGAAATATTTCTTTCATTCTAGTAACATGCAACTATCTAAGATGTTTCTTAATTAAGAAAATAACATAAAATATGAGACGAATGTTGACATTATACTAAAATATTCTATCAGAAAAGATAATAAAATCACATAAAACAAATATTGTTAATTAATAAGTCATATAATCATACTTTAAAAGTACTAAGTCATGTCAAATTAAGTACGGCTAATAAGTATTAATTATAAAACAAATATTCTTTAAAAAGTTAAGTTATGTATTTTCATGGTGTAAATTAACCAATGCAAAACTAAAAAATAGATATCTAATATTATTGTCGTTTCTAGTGTTGGAATCATTTATTTTGTTAGCATTAATATTTACTTAGTTTTGGTTCGAAATTGTCACACACCACCTTGGGAAGTATGACTGGCACCTGGTGCCCTACCGGAATCTGACTGAGTTGACTGGGCTTATGAACTTCTGGTGCTGAGCTAATATTAACTCTCAAATCAAGAAAACAACAGGTTATATCTCGACTATAAACACAGCCACCGACCGACAAGGCCTTATAGCCACCTGTAAAAGAAAACAACTAACCAGACACAAGTAGTAATAGGGAATCCTATGCGGGCCGACAAGACCACCATGATGACTAGTTATGACTGAAAAGTAAAATCGGTACTAAACTAAGTCATGGCCGACAAGGCCGCTAACTAACGGCTAAACATGACCCCACATGGCCCACAAACAAGATAAGACATATATGGGCCCCACACGGCCATCAACAGCTAACCACAGGGAATCTGAAATAATCTGCAAGCCTCTAGGAGTAATATGATGGTCGGGACAGGGCCCCGACCTACCCATAAACTTAAACTGTACAGACAAAAGAAATAAACCTTCTATCTACAAGCTCCGAAGGAAAGGAGCCGACTGTTTTGACAATCCTGGATGGAAGCTAAGAGGGACCCGCTCCTCGTCTATTCACACCTGCAGGAAAGTAATGCAACGCCCCAGAAAGGGTATCAGTACAATATGTACCGAATATGTAAGGCAATAATTGTAAATGACTGAATAAAAGAAATGAAACTGAGAATAACTGAAATGGAGGGATAGAGATCATACCTGAATAGTTGAACTTCCTATCATCTAATTTATCAGTAACTAAAGCAAACAAGAACCATACCTGGCCCCCATAAGCCGGAAGGTACAACTAGCACAGAATAACCCACCTGGGGGCCCCATAAGCCCTGGTGAGTACACTTCAATCTACTTACCCCTAGTAAGGTCACACTGGGTCAACTAATAGCTATAGCCGTCCTACTGATCCCCTGGGTTTGCAACTGAGCCCGCTCAGCCCCTGACTGTAGCTGTGTCTGAGTCCAGTGGACTCCTGATATCTGCACCCCTAGCACCAGGCTCGAGGGGGGTGTGGTGCCGATACGACATAGAATAATCCAGCCATAGAATGGACTGTATGAGGACCTGGGACCCCATCTTCATCCCTCGCGGACGGAATACCGCTTCGTGGAGTGACGTCATCTCGCCCCTGGCGGGCGTCGACACAGCTAGTACCCTGGAGTTGGTCATGAAGGGCTATACAGGGAAAGTCAAATACCAAACTAAACATAGAATGTTGGTCTCAGCTAATAACAACAGCTAGTCATAATCAATATACTTTTGATTTTCTTACTGGGATTTAAACTGAGTTATCATACAAAATAAACTAACTTGCCGAAGGAATTTGCCTTAACATACCTCAATCTTTGATTCCTAATTAACTGGCAAGTTTCGATTCGTATTCCACAGCTCTTTTTCAACTGAAATCATATGGTAGAAAACATACAATTTCTCGGGAGTTCAGAAGGGAGAAATACTTACTTGAAGCCTGTGATCGTATAGAAATTAGTTTGTAGTAATTTCAAAAACTTTGGCTCAGCAGGGTTACGATTCACCAGGTGAATTTCGCGAAAATAACTCCGTAGTAATGCTCCTTGCAGCCTTAAACTTCGATACCCAAAGTTAATTTGAATTCGGGCAACGTTCTGTAGCGTAAACGGAGGAAATTAGTATAAAGATGGCGTTCCCTTCTTTATTGGTCGCGGGTCTGATTTATTAGGAATGAACAAATGAAAAACATTGAACTTATATATAATTTGGGAGGTGGACACAGGGTCCGTGGCACGGACCCCGACGAGCCAATCCTGGGCTGTGCCACGGAGCCCGACGCGCCAGGGAGGGGTCCATGACACGTTGCCCCTTTGGGCAGCTGGTCCGACCCTCTCCCTTGCACGCTTGACTCCGTGCTCGTTCGACCTTTCCCTGGGCCCTTTCTCGTACGTATTGCACTCTAAAACTCTTAGTCAACGTATGAATAAGCCGGCTAGACGTTAGGAACTTACGGGGTGTAACAGAAATTTATTTGAGTTAATAACATGCATCTATGAGCTATAAAACTTATTCAATTTATTCAAAATTGTAAGTTCAAGCTTGAAATAATATGTTTAAAAAAAAACTATGAAAAAGTCTAAGAAGTATATATTTATAATTTAGATAAAAAATATTTATAAAAATTATATACATATAATGTCGGGTTCGTTTGGTTTGGTTCGGTTTGAATTTTTTAAGTTAAAATCAAATCAAACCAATTATGGTTGGGTTTTTTTCCCAATACCAAACCTTATCGAACCAAACCACTAGTCGAGTTTTTTTTTTTTTTTTGAGTTTGACTTGAATTATCGAGTTGGTACGGTTTGTCGGTTTGCTTTTTACACCCCTGCCTTCTCAATCGAGCTCATAGCATCAAACTTACCTAGTGCGGTTTACATGTCTATACTTAATGCGATTTACATCTCTAGTTTGTGAGTTATTACTAGTACGTAAGCAAATTTATCCGATGCGCACCCACCGGTTCCAAAAATAAATAAGGAAAAAGATAAAAACGGAAGCTATTGTTTCAAAGTTAAATTTGTTTTATCTAAAGACGGTAGCAACAAAAGCTCTTCCTTCTCATCACTTTGATCACTCCGCTTGAAACCTCAAAATCAATGGGAAAAACCCATACGCAGAGCGTGATTTTGAATTGCCCATCTCCGTAGTTGCCAAAAATGGAAAGTGAAAGTGCCCTGGATTTCCAAATTTGTCGGTTTTTTCACAATTCATTTCAATGTGAACAGGCAAAAGGATTTAATTTGCTGAGTTTTGGCAGATTAGGTAATACGACTCAGCACCAGTAGGATTTTTGTTTGTATTAAATTAACTGTTAAATGTTTTCAGATTACAGTAATCTAGCTATCTTTTATCTTCTTAAATACTTGATGAAATGCCTTAAAAAGAGAAATTTGGGTGAAGCAACTTTAGAGAATTGCTGAAAAATTCATCTCTTTCTCCAAAAATCTATAGGCTTTCTTCCTTTTGGTTGATTGACTCAGAGGCTTTCTTGGTTGTGCTTTGCGATCATCAGTTTCTGCTAGTTGTGCCCAACATTTTTCGGTACTCTTCTTTGACATGTTTTGTGTTTATGAAAGTTAATTTATAGATATGGCTAGTTCTTTGAATGGAAAAAGTAAGATCTTTTATGGGGTTTTTTTTTTTTTGATTTCATGGTTCTGTAAATCTTCGATTCAAATTAACAATGATTTGCTATTTCATGATGTATAAAGGTAATAAAGGCACAAGAGAATTTGTAGATAATCATACAATGATTGATTTAGATGTTGGTTTCGGGGTAGATTTTGAAGAGATGCAAAGTTATACTTGAATATCAGGTGCGAAAAATTGTGTCGACATTTTATGGGACTCTTCTTTAACATGTTTTCCGCTGTCAAAAGTTAATATCTAGAGAAATGAGAGTTTCTCAAAAAGGAAAATAAGATTTTTTATAGCTTTCCTTTTGATTTCTTCTCATGAATATAATTTTGCATTGCACGTTCCCTAGTTTTAAGTGGTTAGATTGTGTGACAAGGGAATCTGGGTATTTTTTTTCTATTTATGAAAAATTTTCCATTTAAATGGGAAATCATTTGCTATTTCAAGTTGTATAAAAGTAACAAGAATCTAGTCGTATACCCAAAGGTAAGAAATCTGCAAAAAGAAATGATTCTCTACGAACTCCTCCCAATCTTCTATACAATTGGGAACTCCATGGGTGCACCAAAAGAAAATAATGGTTCGGTGGTTACTCCTCAATTGAGCAAAGCTCAACTCTACCCCTTCATAAGATCTTTTATTTATCTCCCCCCCGAACCATCCACATTAACGCAAGTGGAACCACGTTCCAAGCCTTGCGTCTTCTCCTTCTTCTCCCGCAGTTCCAAGTAAGCATCAGTTCTTTCACCATCTAAACATATCCCACCATAGCCTCATGGTAAGGCCACAATGAAGAAGAAGATGATCCACATCCTCACCCACCTCCTTGCACATATAAAACCTGCGAGCAGGCAACTTTTCACTTTCTAAGATTTTACCCTGTCAAGATCACCCTTCTATTAGCTATACAGGTGAAAAAGCATACCTCCTCGGCACCTTTGGTGGCCATACTGCGTTATAAGGGAAAACTTTCTTTCTGTAACCAAAAGTTTCTCATAAAATGACTTGATGGAGAACATGTCATTCTTCCCCAAACCCACCACAAAGCATCGGGATTATCTACCTTGTAACTTGCTTAGGGATTAGAGTCAACAATCTTTGAAACTTAGTCACCTCCTAGTTATAGAAGTCTCTCCTAAATCTCAAGTACCAAAAAACCTCTCCACCTTGTGTCCCCCTAATTTTAGAATTGTCAAGTTTTTTGGCAACATATATATTTTGTGTAAGCTTGGATAATCATCATTCTTTCAGTTTTAATCCTATGAATAACATCTTCATCTACCACTCCATTCTCTTGAAACTACAGGCCTAGATATCTAACTTGTTTGCATTTTCGCACTGGAGTCCCTTCTAGTCTCACCTCAACTTCTCTCCTCTCATGCTGTCTAAACCTGCCTAGATATCTAAGTGAAGGTATCAATTGAGAAAATGTTGTTTGAGATGGTTTTGGAAAATGCTCTTGTTGTGACAGTACCATAATGAAAGACAGTTATTCTAAACCTAAAATTATATGGATGGAGGTTGTCTCAAAAGGCCTAACATTTCTCAAAATCGATGCAAATATAGGTAACAACATAACTAGAACATAATAGAAGATAAGGACCCAAACCGATGATACGAACTTGTTAGGATTAAAATTTAGTTGTTGTTATGCTTGCATTATGTTCCAGCATCCATCACGAGTCTTTTTATGCTTTAAAGCTTGTATGTTGGTCTAGGCCAAGTGTGACATTTAGAGAATCTTTACTTTTGAGAACTCTTAATTTTCTTTAAACGTGAAATGATTTAGTATTCAAAGGAAATGGAGTTGAATAGAGCAAAATACAGCTCCATATTTGTCTATTACTTGAGTAATATGAAGATTCTGAATGCCTACAAAAGAAAATCTTATGAATTGTGTTGTCGGTTCCTGCATAAAAACATATGAGATATCTTCCACTCCTGCTATGTGATCTTTTCATGCTTGAGCCTTTCCTTGTAGATCTAGAAGATAATGAGCACCAATCGGACATGCAATAGATCCTTCTGGACCAAGGAGGAGGATAAAATCTTTGAGAATACCCTAGCGATCTCCT
Source organism: Datura wrightii (assembly GCA_035772735.1). Lineage (NCBI taxonomy): Eukaryota > Viridiplantae > Streptophyta > Magnoliopsida > Solanales > Solanaceae > Datura > Datura wrightii. The sequence continues at coordinate 197,090,665 of JASDFA010000018.1, read as the reverse complement.
TTAATGATGATAATCTATTCAAGAGGGTGGCAGAAACACTTCCTGGGAAATCGGATGATGATATCAAATACCACTATGATATATTACTTGAAGATTTAAAAGCCATAGAGTCTGGACATGTTCCATTACCTAATTATCCGGAAATGCAAAGTAGAATTTCAAAAGAAGATGTAGAATGGCGAAGAGGGATTCCTTGGACAGAAGAGGAACACAGGTAGGTTTCCTGTACAGTTCTTGAGGACGATGTTAATCATCTAAATTGATGTTTATAATTAATCATGTTTTGTAATTGATTGTGCACGACTTTCACTTTTTACTAGAATGGAATTTCGAAATTTCCTATTTCTCAGTGACCATGTTAGTGTGCTTCTGATCATCTTTTTTAAAATCTGTTCATTTTAATGTTTTCCCTAAGAAATTACTTAGGGAAAAACATTTTTTAATTCCAACGAAATTTTCTTGTTTAGTGTTTTTCTTTGTTGAGCAGAGTACAGTTCCATATGTCTAGATGTATTTGGTTTAACGTCTTGTTATCATTCTTCATGTTTTCTTGATATTTCTCTCTTTCTTGCTATAGGTTATTTCTCCAGGGCTTGGAGAAATTTGGACAAGGTGACTGGAGAAGTATATTTGGACAAGAACAGCAATGCAGGTGGCTAGCCATGCTCAAAAGTATTTCAAGCGCCAAAATGACGTCGACAAAAAGCATAGAAGAAGAACAAGCATTCTTGATATAACTAGTGCGGCCGTTGGAACTTCCCAAGTACCAAATACCATGGACATGATTGGAGGATCACAAGCAGTGCCAAGCACTAAGAATGAGAGCATGTTGCCTCGAGAAAGCACCAATGCTGAGCAGATGATTGCAGTTGCTGGAGGAGAGTCCTCTGGCCATAATGTTGCATTTGTCGATGGCCATAATCCTGATGTCAATGATGAGTTCATATTAGGCATTGATGACCTAATCATGGAGCAGGAGGACGCCAATGAAGCTGGGTTTCTTGTTGATGCGGGAAGATCCCTATTACCCAGCAAACAACCATGTACCGCTGTTAGCAGTGGAACAGACAGTCGTCCTATAGTTAGAATTGGGAGTGAACTTGAAGCATTAATCACTGAGCATGCGGCCGAAGACAATGATATCAGTTCCATTTTTTATGTCGGGAAAGTACCAACTTCTCATGCAATGCCGTCTCATGCTGCTCATAGCGGAATTTCAGGTTATGCAGTTGCTAGCATCGGTGCTTTGAATGCACCGGAGAACACGGTGGCTGCTCACAACGGAATTCGCAGTTTTACAGCTACTAGCTTCGATGTACCTGAGAACATGGTGGCTGGTCATAGCAGAATGACCAGTTCTGCAGTTGCTAGCTTCGATGCTGTGAATGCACCTGAGAACACAGTGGCTGTTTATAGAGAAATGCCCAGTTATACAGCTGCAAGCTTCGGTGCACCTGAGAGCATGATGGCTGCTCATAGAGGAATGTCTAGTTTTGCAGTTGATAGCATCCGTGCTCAGAATGCACCTCAGAACATGGTGGCTGCTACTCCTGTTCCTGCTCAATTACCACCTTTTGCCCCCTCATCTAACATTGGTGTTGGAGTATGGCCCAGTTTAAACACTCCCGATGACGATGAAAGCATATTTGATCTGCATGGCCTGTTCATAGATCAGATGTTCTGAGTTGGTGTGGAAGAGGCTGTTACTGTTGATATTGGTTGGTCACAACCAGATACGGCATTTGATTTTTTTGAAGACTTGTTTTATGCTAGAAAGTATTACTTCTCATTGTCTGCTTTAGGGAGCAGACTCTGTCCATCTTCAAACTCTTTTCATTTTTCAAAAAAACTGAGTTAGCAATTGTTTATTTCTGTATTTTCATGGCTATCTGATCATAAAACAAATCTAACAATGGAGTATAGATTTTTATTGCTTTCTTATAACATAGTTTCGTTCTTGCAGCAAAAGATACACTGATTATTGGTACAAGAGTTTTCATTAAAGGTGGCAAAAGTTGGCCTTTTTTCTTATGATATAAGATTTGGTTAAGGTCGAAAGGTTTCACTCCCATCTTTTTATGTTTTTCAACTTTCAAGGTTTAGGACTAAAGACTATTTTGATTATGTGGTATATATGAATGACTAAAATAATCATTTTTTCTGTACATTAAGGACTACTTCGATTATGTGACATATATGGAGGACTAAAATAGTCTGACTCCCATACATTAAGGACCAAATTGATTATTTTAGAGTCCACTGGCTGTCGAGAAACCCGATTGTCAACTTGAATTTTTACAAGAAACCCAATTGTTAACTTGAATGTTTACAAGAATCTCCAATCCAAGTGTTTTAATTTGTCAAGCCTAGGAAATATGAGTAACATAAGTTATTTCTTATAAACATTCGAGAAGTAATACAAATTCACTAGCCATGGTTCTTCAACCCCCCTACATGTAAGAAGGTGAGCAGCTTATATCTCCTCCTGCACGTAGTAAATTGAGCCCCAATGCACCAACCTTTATGCCTAAGGGTAGTGGAATTGTCAGTGCTTCATCTCCGTCACTTAATGGGCAGCAAGTTGAGAAACTTTTCTTTTCGTGACAAGGAGCTTCTTGATGTATTGGTAAGTTCTAATGTTGAAAATTCGACTTCTCTTACTCTTATTAGCACTAACAAGCAATTACAAGTTGGTGGAAGTAGTACTTGCTCTACAAATAGATTTTCTAACCTACAAAGGTAAGGACATCCTTGAGGAAGGAGAGGAAGAGGCTATATTGGATCAGTGTTTTACAAATGCAGCTAGGGATGCCGATATTTCTCTTAGGCAACAATGCAATAACAAAAAGAAGCAAGGAAGAAAGAATAGCTGGGATGGTAAGGTGACTGAGGAGTTTGTTCCAAGATACCTGCCAATGCGACTGGCAAAAGCAGAATCATATGACAATGTCAATAACTTCAACAAGATCCAATAAATCCAAGAAGAAGTGATAACTATCAAGTGATTTTGGACAGATTTGAAGAGGAAGACAAGTCTCAACTTCGGCAAATTACTCGATTTGGACCACTCTTCTTTGTTAATTCTTTCATTCATAAAAGGAAGTCTGAGGATGATGACTCAACTTTCTTCTTGATTTTTATATTTTTTCATTACATTTGTAGTTTATTGTCTTCTCCCCACCTACCCAACTCCTCGAACCGTTGAATATCCCACTCCTTGCCATCCCCGAACCCCACTTCACACCCCATTTACAACTAGTGTTTTGCCAGATTACATATAGATGCTCTTGAGATTTTTTTTTTTTTTACTTACCAAACAATAGTACATAAGTAAGAAATAATTAAGAAATTCATTTTTGTTTCAAGAAAATATTTTTGATTGGAAACATTTCTTTTCATACCAAACACACCCAAAATCTTTACCTAAGATATTCTTCGGGTGTGTTATGATCCTATTGCAAGGTATTGGACTTGAGTCCCACGTCGGTGAAATGGGAAGATGATGTGGGGCTCATATAACCTTAGACTCTCCCACCTTAATATATAACTTAATTTTGGGTTGTGGTTCTCCCTAGGTTGTATCAACTGCCACCCAACACTCTTCATGTCCATCGTGCCACGGAGATGTTTGGGCACCTGACTCGAAAGTGCTACCTAATTGTAGTAGAGTAAAAGCTACCTAGTATAAAGCCGTCGAGGACAAGGATGCGGAGCGTGGTGATTTGTTATGATCCTATTGCAAGGTATGGGATTTGTGTCCCACATCAGTTAAATGGGGAGTTGATGTGGGGCGTATATAACCTTGGGCTCTCCTACCTTAATAACTAGCTTTTGGGATGTGGTTCTTCCTGAGTTGTATCAGGGAGACGTTGAGCTTTTCTATGGCCTTATTGAATTCAAATCTCTTGGCACATGCTTCTCTCTGGATTAATGCTTTTCTGAATTTCCAATACTTATCTCTGCTCCCCAATCCCTCCTCCATACTCCCTTTAAGATTTATTTATGTAATTGTGTATAAGTAGATCACCGTTTTCTGTACTATTTACTATGTTGCTTAATCTTTTTCCCATGGGATTCCTTTTGTGACCAGATTCTATGTCTTGCCTTAGAATGTGTATTAATGTGGTTTTTAGATCTTTCTGTTTCTAAGGTATTTGATTTGGTTGTAACCTGTTCTTATAATATTTCCTTGTCATTAATTGACTAGTTATATGTGTTACAAACATTTTCAGGTGATTGTCATTAATCTTTTAGTTCAGATTAATTAGATACCAATGGTGCTCCTTTTTTTCTTGAAGAGCACTAGCTTATAATGAAAAAACTTATTGGCTAATACTGTTCTTAGTTGTCAGTTGAGACCAAGTTGAGGTGATTAAACGTGTACTCTCAAAGTTTGAATGTTTAATTGCCAGTTGAGGCCAAATTTAAATGGCTATTTATGTAGCAGTGAAGAGAAGGAAAAGTGAGTTTCTTTCTAAAATATGATTGACCTGCATCAAGTTACAAGGAAATTTATTATCTAACTCCATTAAATAACTATAATCCATCCAAAAATGTATCTAACATTCAGGCAGGGACTGAAGAGTCTCATAGTTCCTCTCCATTTAAGGCTCTCAAATCCATTCCTACTTGGTGTGGGAGTCAATGTGGGAAAATTAGATTGATTGAACAGGCAGCACAACTTGCATCAATTGCTCAAAATGTATCACAAACTTTAAATGTAACTGTTGTGGCACTATTACCTGAATTTAACATTCAAAATATATTTCCATTATCCAAATCTAATAAACCGATGAATTGAATTTGTGAACACCAAGTCCTCTCTTTTCAGAAATGGATAACATCTGAGGCGCTGGAACTATTTCAAATTTCTTCCAATTACTCTACTTCCTTATCCAAACGTGTCAAAGAACATAAAACTCATTCAAATATCAAACCCAATCTTTTATCGGGGAAATATTCTACTGGCAGCATCAAGCGGTACAATCTCCTTTATTCCTGTATTTGTATCATTTAGTAACCTTCAATCTATTTTTTCTATTATCACGATAGACACTTATAAGGCACGAGTCGTATTGTACTTTTCTTAACTCAATTCTACTTGCACGATTTATAGATGAAAAAAAGTGAAACAACTCCTACTGCCCGATAGCCTCCTGATTATAAGTATGGTACATAACATACCTATAAGCAAGACTCTACTAGACATGGCTTTGTGGACTCCCTGGGACACGATTCCGTCTGATATCAAGTTTTTCAGGCCCCAAAACTGGGGAAGGGCTCAACTGGCTCTCGACTCAGAAGTGATTGAGAAACGTCAATATAACGTCTATAACTATAGCATAAAGGCCGACTAGGTCACCTACCACGATCTCGACAATAACAAAAGTAACTGAAAAGCTTGAACTGGCTATAATAAGCTAAATTGTACAATAGAAGGCCAACAAGGCCAAACCAGAATAGCTACACAACTAGTCCACAAAAGCCTCTAGAGAGTAATAAGCTGAAATGCATGAGATAGGGCCCGGCCTACCCAAATTGTACACAAAGACCCAAAAAAAAAATAGACAACACTAAGACATGGCTCTTGAAAGAGAGGAGCATACCACTATCCTGCTGAACTCTGGCTCCTATTGCATTTGACGGTCTAAGCCTTTGTGGGTACCTACAACACGATTATAGGAAAGGGCCCCATGGTGAAGGAACGTCAGTACGAATGAAATGTACTATTATGTAATGTTGCAGCTGAAAAATACAAATATATCCAAGATACTGAAGGTCAGAGAAAAGATAGGAGCCAGCTAAGAATCTGAAAAACTAATATCGAAGCTAAATGTAACACATTACATGAATATGATCAAGTAGGCACATGTGCAAGTCACAACATCTTATAAATATGCAACATAGTCCATACTTAAATACTGATCCAGCTAAATCAAGCAATTACTGCCCTGCCGAGGGGTTTGTCTCGAAAGCCTCATAACCAAGATACAACTGCCCACCAGACGTGTCAGGTTAATGGTGAGGTCATAAATCTTGTATATCAAATGACAATTGCCCACCAAACATACCAGAATACATGTTTAGTGAAAAAGTTTAGGTTCTCCCGATAGTTATGCATCAACTAGTTTTGTTATTACGGGGAAATATGGGATCAATTTTCTATTACCAAACGGCTTAAGCTTACATAAGCTCTTATCTAGTATTTTCTAGCATTTTACTCATGACTAATAGTGTCCCTTAGTCTTGCATAGCCATGTAGCTAAGTTAAGGTTCTCTTTTCTTCTCTTCCTTTCTTCCACCTCTAGGTATTTTTACAATATTTAACCGAAATAAATCATAATTTAAATCAATTCACCAAAATAATACATTTTTCAAAATTTTTATGAAACTAGAAGAAACGTACTTGGCAGTAACATATTAGGTAAAAAAAAATATTTAACTGATGTTAACGTTGTTTAACATAATTACGTAACTGGGAGTAACATTTTATGCCTAAGACATAATTGATAGTTTTATTAATTTGTTACCGAGGATAACGGCACTTTACTTCATTATTTGTACCAACATTAAAGTTGTAACTGTGAGTCGCGTTTTAAGGCTAATATGTTATTGAGAGTAACGACTATATCAAATCCAGTTATAAGCTATTAAATTCTGCAAATTAGGAATCGAATCCTGCAAATTAGCTGGTGCAATCTCACTGCTAAAAATCACTATTTTCCCATTGAAATTTCTCACCAAAAAATATAAAGTGGCTATTCTTATCGCTATCAATGAGAAAAGAAAAAATAATAATGTTTTCACATGAAAAAATTATGAAGCTTCCCACTACTTTAGTAAGAATCTGTTTTTCACCATGTGTTTTCCCAGTAAATTGATTCGGTGGGAAATAAATGAAAAAATTATATTTTATATCACAAATTTTTCATTGATTTACGGTGTGAAAAATCTTTATTGACACTTGAACCCAATATGTAGGTTGTAACATCTTTATTGAGCAACTTCACATTCATGTCACTTGAACAGTATCATAGGTGAGTTCATACTGAAGTTCTATGAATCCCTCTGCCTTTAGCCTAACAGACTAGTCTTCTCCTTAATTTTCTCTTGCTTATGTTGGCTCTGAGTTTTGCGGGTAATTTGAACAAATAGTAACATTTCGGGCTACTGTTTGTACCCGTTTAAGAATTTCAGCGGTGAAAAATTAACCAATTAAATTTATCTCTACGCGAATTAATTTGAGAAAATGTAATATAATATAAACGAGATGACTAATTATCAGAAGACGCTATAGTGGCATATCCACTTGACGTTTCAAGGGATAAATTGATTCTTAAATTCCAATACCTAACCTCATGGATTAGGATTGCTACTTTGTCATGCTTCCACCCCTCTCCTTCTCTGTTGATCCAGGTCATTTCGGGGCAAGCGAATCATTTATGACGAAGAGGATGAGCTTCAAGAGAATGATCGGGGTTCTTGCAGAATGGAATTATGTAGTATCATACACGAAATAAATCTTTCAAAGAACAAAGTCTTTTTCGAATAAGCCAATTCATTTTGAGACCTGTAGATCCTCTCTTATTCCATCCCTCTCCGTAAACATTACTAGGGAAAAAAAAAACAACCTAGACTAAGATCATATTAACCTCCAACCATTTTTTCTAATTTTATTTGATACTCCCTCCGTTTCAAAATAAGTGGTGTTTTTAGCTTGGCACACTCCTTAAGAAAACTACTCATTTCTAGACAGAAAAATATATTTTTACCCACTTACTCCTAATAAATATCTTTAAAAAATATAACTCTTTAACATTTTCTTGATTATGTAAAACTCTCTCCACTTAAATAGTGGAAAAATTGAAAGAACGCTATTAATGTCTTCTTGATTATATAAAACATCACTTATTTTGAAACGAAATAAAAAAAAGTTAAAACACCACTTATTTTCGCTGCTAGGAATAGAGATTTTTCCCACCGCAAATCAATGAAAAATTAGTGTAATAAGACATGATTTTCCCACCGAACTTGTTCACTGGAAAAATGCATGGTGGGAAATAGTTTTCCACTGAAATAATGGGAAATTCCATGATTTTTCTATGTGAAAACACTATTATTTTTTTCTTTTTCCACCGATAATCGGTAGAAATAGTCACTTAACATTTTTAAGTGAAAAATCAGTGGAAAAATAATAATTTTTTAGTAGTGTTTAAAACGGGGGAGTATATTTTAAAGACTCGATCTTTCCAACTATCAAAACCTTACTAAATACTAGTAATACAAAAAAAGAAGCTAGTTTACTTGCACCTAAGAAAGAAAGAAAATTATGTGACACTGGAGAAATTGGGGGTTGGAGAGGGGGAGGGGGTTGCTACAACCAGAGAAACTCCCAATTGTTGAGCTAAATAAGGTACTTGTCATTCATGGAAAGTTTTAAAAAAAAGAAGTATCTGTAGTAAAACTGGTATTCATGCATGCTTCCAAGAATTATAACAATTGTTCCTTGTGTAGGCAACTCAACTAATGAAGCTGTCAGCTCTCCATAAGTATGTATACAGCTCTCTCCATATCGTAGAGACAGAGAGGTTGTTTTACTTATCATTCATGGAAAGTAAAAAATTTATCTACAGTAGAACTGGTATTCATGCATACTTCCAAGAATGACTGGGTTCATAGCAATTGTTCCTTATGAAGGCAACTTAACTAATAAAGTTGTCAGCTTTACATACTTATGTATAGATATATATATGCTCCTTATTTGACTATTTCAAGCAATTAAAAAAGAAAAAGCTCTCGGTTATTTCTGATAGACCCTCAGCTCAAGTAAAGGTAAGTCAGTGCACATAACCTGGTAAACTAGACAATATTGATCAGTAATTATATCGAGAACAAAATGAACCAGCACCAGCAAAGTGGTATTCAAAAATATCGATTAAGAACCAAATTTGTTCGATATCAGCCACTCAAACCAACATGAGTACTAATTTATGTTTAGCTTCGAAGTCTGGCTAAATCTAATTATCATCGAAAAAGCAAAAAAACATAGAACTTGCTAAAGCAGAAAAACTAAAAAACACATTGTTTTTCTCAAACGGAGATATGGATCCTTATTTTCATGTTCAACTCAACTCTCTTGAGCTTAAGTAACCTAATGTAAAAAAGATGCCACTCCAGTAGTTAGTTCACCCAGCCCAAAATTTAATTGATTGGTGCAGCCGCATGAGCACGGGATGCATGGATTCTTAGGTTAAGGCAGCCAACGCAATCCTCTTGCAAATGGGGCAAGAGTTCTTGAGCTTGATCCACTCTTTAATACAATCAATATGGTATACATGGCCACAATCAATTTTCGCGAGATCTTCCCCGTCGCAGTAGTCAACCTAAGACAAACACATGACCCAAAAAAGAGAAGATCAGAACCAAACTTAAATAAGCTTACAGACTCGGGGGGGTAGGTGCCACTTACCAAGCATAAGCAGCAGTGCTCCTTGCTCTCAAGACATGTTGACTTGGGCAACTCGTACTTATGCAGGTTAATGCTTAAATAGAAAGCTTTTACCCTCGATCCAACATTCATATGCTCGTGGAGTTTCAATAAGATCTAAAAGATAAAACACCATGTGACAGGATATCATCCATACAATAGGAAGATTCAAGTATTGTGCTTCCAAAGCATTACCTCAGAAGACACATTCTCCGTATTAGGATCATGCTCATCATCTTCATCTTCTCCGAAGTCACCTTCTCTTTCCTGAAATGTTGAACTCACTTAGGAGAAAACTCATTGAACACCATATCAACAACAAAAATTACATGACAAATACATAAGAGCAGAACCTGATGCTAGTAATAAGTGGAGATGCTAACCAGCATTTACTAAAAAACAAATTGCTAAAACTGATGAATTTATCAATTACTATGGTACTAAACATGTGCACAGCTCAATTAAGAAGTCACATCATTCTAATTCATATTCATATAGACATAAATTCAAAAACCCTTGCTTTGAAAAAAAAGAACTGGCCTTGTCTATCCAGTTCCTGTGCAAGATCAGGGTAGAATGCTAACTTCATCTATGATTTATTTATTTTCAATTAAGTGATGCTCGGTCTTCTTCTTTGGCATAATGTGAAATTTAGGTTAATTGGAACATAGAGGAAACTACTTCTCGGATAAAAAGGAAGTGCACAACCTGGTGGGGACATGCCAAGAAAAGTATAACAATTAAGCTTTTATAAATTAATCATGCACAAATAGCACATAAGGTAAAACTAGAAAAAACATCTAAAAAGGAAAAAACTTACAAGTTCGCAAGCCTTTATGAACAAATCAACTAATACATATGTTTATAATTACTGCAACTCAACGAGGATTTTTTTTTATGAAGTAAGGTGTTGCATTAAAGGCATCAAGAAGATGAAAATAAGTACAAGATAATCTTAGTTAACTCCTAGTATAAAAACTTCCTAGTCCAGAACAGAGAGTTAACCAAGATCGAGAAGGATCGCTGCTAAGCCATAGTAAGGGAGCTAATAAAAACTAAGAAGGGGATAACATCATTTACAGGAAAAAGTTTGTTCCAACTGAAAAGACTCGTCAAACTCTTAGATTTCATGTTACAGTTGGGAGCTGAAATGCTAACAAAACATCTGGCAATTTTTGGAAATATTGCCAACTGAAAAATAATTCAACAAGGAATTATTGAAAAATAACACAGTTTTCTGAAGTAGCATCTTTTTCCCTAAGCAACAAATACCTAAACTACTTATAAGCGTACGATTAAGTATCAAATCAAGTGTCAAACACAGTTAAATTGATAAGACATGGCAAAGATAAACAAACCAACTGAATAGGGTATCTTTTGAAAACATTGGATGGGGTGGATGGGAGTTCTCAAACATACAGGAGATTAGCAAGGAAATATTCTAGAGAAACATTGTTCCTCTGTAAATCCTTTTCCATATTCAATATCCAGAATGATCCCAACTGTTAAGGCATAAATGGCTAAATAATATAGAACAACCTTGGTAAAGTGAAGAAGAAACTTAACTGGGATCAGGGTTTCTGTAGATGAGTTGACCACATCTTCCATTCTCGCTCCATTAGCAGCAAGGTGAGCACGATAACTATGACCAAGTTTCTGGTAGGATGCCTGCAGTTCCTGGATTAGGGACAGGATACTACCAACCAAGCATTCGGTCGTGCTTCCATCTTTTGGCACATTAGCAGGTGTTGAACTACTAGTAGCATTAAGAATTCCACTGAAGGTCTCGTTGTCAGTGTGAGATCTGTAGCTCTCCATCTGAGGTGCAACGGGAAATGATTTGTTGCTTGTTAGAGTGATTAGTTGAGATTCTGAAATCCTCTTTACCAATAGAAGAAGGTGGCTTCTTAAGAGCTTGAATTTATTTCTTTTTTAGGGAGAAGGTTAGAAAAGAGCATGAGAATTTCTTTTCAACAGAATTTCAAAAGTTTCTTCCTGAGCCATAAAATATACCATGATGTATAGCAGATAAGTCAACTTACACATGCAGAGACGACTTCACAAAAAGAATCTGTTGCCACTTTTCCAATGAACAAACAAAAGCATACATAATGCACAGGTGCATAGATTAAAAGAGAAGACGGAAGAAGATCCATGAGACACATGACACAGACATGAGCAGCAATTGTTTGCACAAATAAAGCACACTTGTGTTGCACAAGAAGATCTTTAAAGCATCGTGTGAAAACTCTGGTGTAATTATTTTTCAAAATCGGAGTTAGTAGGAGGAGGTAACGCCATATAAACAACCAGTATCGTACATGATGGGCCTTTGGGTGGGGGAGGAGGGGAAGGGAATGAAAAAAATAACTTCTCTTATCTACTTGGCTATGCAGGACCTAGAGGCGCTTTCAGTCCGAGGTGAAATGCAAGAAAGTTCCGCAAAAGAACTTATGTGTAAGCCATAGGTGCTTTCGTAGAGGAATATTGATTCCATACTCTCCCACATTCATAAAACTAGTTAAAAATTATCCATTCAATTCTTTCACTAAATATGCAGTCCCATTTAGCCATTACTTGTTATTTCCCACTACTTCACGAAAAAAAAAGTCAATATTTCATAATTGAAGAGTAAAGCAAGTTTCATTTGGCTAAATAATATAGAAAAACCTCAGTAAAGTGAAGAAACTTAGCTGGAATCATGGTTTGTGTAGATGAGTTGACCACATCTGCCATTTTTTCTCCACTATCAGCATTAGCAGAAAAGATAGCACAATAACTATGTCCAAGTTCCTGATAGGCTGCCTGCACTTCCTGGATTAGGGACAATTTACTACCACCCATGCTTGGGGTCGTGCTTTCATCTCTTGGCTCATTAGCAAGAGTTGAATTAGTAGCAGCATTAAGAGTTTCACCGAAGATCAAGTTATCAGCAATAGATTTGTTGCTCTCCATCTGAGGTGCAGCGAGAAATGATTTGCTGCATATTCGAATGATTAGTTGAGATTTTGAAATCCTCTTTACTTACGGAAGAAGGTGGCTTCAATAGAGCTTGAAATTGAAGGTAAAAGAAGAGCATGAGAAATTCTTTTCGATAGAATTCAGGAAGTTACCTCATGAGCGAAAATATACCATGATATACAATAAATATGTCAACTTACACATGTAGAGATGACTTTTCCAAAAAGAATTGTGCTGCATCTTTTCCAATGAATAAACTAAAGAGCACGGAAAAAGCACAGGTGCATAGACCAAAAGAAGAGGGAAGAAAATCCATGAGACACATGGCAGAGACACGAGCAGACAGAGATTTGCAAAAATAAAGCACATTTGTGCTATACAAGAGATCTTTAAAGCATCATGCGAAAACTCCAGTGTATTTTTTGCAAAATCGGAGTTAGGAGGAAGAGGTGACACTGATATAAACAACCCATACAGTACATGATGCAAAAACTACTTCATTAAAGCCTACCTAAGTTAAATTTAAAGAAAATGCAGATATACGATTAAGATTTTACAGACTAACATGCACAACTAGGTCAGTATTAAACTAACCCGGGGGGGGGGGGGGGGGGGACCTAGCCGGGAGCTCTTATTTTTCACTACTTCACAAAGAAAGTCAATATTTCATAATTGAAGAGTAAAGCAAGTTTCATTTGGTTTCTTAAAGAAATGCGTCCCCTTCCTTATACAACTTTCATGATTAGTAGCGTTTCTGTGCACTGAAGTACATAGATTTTATTTCAAAAAACCAATACATCAGTTTAGATTGAATATTAGTCAATTTGATCATATCATAGCCAATCAGGTCAAGCTTTTCAGAAGGAGTCCATAATAAAGCACTTACAAAGCAACAGTGTTATTAAGTAAGCTTTTTAATTACGCTAGAGAAATAATGTAGTATTTCCATCATCTTTTAGAGAAACAATGCAGTTCCTCCATTATTATCTAGAGAGATAATATTGTTACATGCCAAATTATTCCTCACTACCGTATGGAAAGTACTTTCATATTTCAACGGATTTTGAATACATCTAGAAATACTTGTACTGTTAGTGGATTAAAGTTGTTTAATAGATTTTTCTGTAACTTGTTGGGAGGTCAATCATATGCTAGCAAGAAAATCACTTTCCTTTCTCTTCACTTTCTTGTCCAACATATATTCTGCATATATAACTGTAGTACTTCTCAAAGAACTAGAAGAACTCAGAAGAAAATAAAGGAATTTAATTCGACAGATATTAAATAACCTATAACTTACTACATAACTTACTACCGGATTTTCTTATATTATACTAGAGATTACCTAAAGGGAAAATCTATCCTTAAAGTGTTCAGCCACCGCGAGCCTTCCCGCAAGAACGTGGGGCTAATGATCCGCCTTCCCAAACCACCCCCACATCCACACCCAAAAAAAAAGTCTTTGTTGTATTCTGCAAAGATCATCTATCTCATTAATCCAACTTCCAGAAAATACAAATTGCAACAACAACAACAACCCAGTGGAATTCCACAAAGTGGGGTCTTGAGAAAATACAAATTGCAAAAGGAAGAACTCCCATTAAAAGGATTACAAGAAAACACAGCTATCAGAGAAACAGGCAAAGGAATATTTACCTCAAGTGTTGCAAATGTTCCCTTAAATAGACTCGAGATAGGAAAACTGCAAAAGAAGTTCATCAGTATCTGAAAGCAACAAGTAATGTTTGATAAACTGAGAAGCAATTCAAACTCTCTTGCCTTAGTGCAATACCTTGCCAATGGTTTTTTTTAATTATAAGCTAGTGTCACTCAAGAAGGAAAGGAGCATTTATTGGTATCTAGTTAATCTGAATTAAAAGATCAATGACAGTCACCCGTAAAAGATTGTTACACATGAAACCTGTCAATTGATGATCAACTTTGCCTCAATCCTAAATTGCTAGAGGTTGGCTATATGACTCCTTTGAATCTTCCATTCTATTTATGAGCTTCCTCAAACCCAAGAAATGTAATTAAACCCCTTGATCTTTAACCATTCAGAAGGTCCATCATGGTTAGACTAATTTTAAGAGATAATATTAAAATTAACAAAGGGAACAATAAGGTAGAAACAACAAGGAAGACATAAGAATAGAAGTATATTCGTCTCAGCTTCATGACTTGTTAGCGTAAATCAAATGGAGAAATTTCAAATGCTAAACTTCTAAAGACAAATGAAGAACGGTAATAAGTGGCTATGCAAAACTAACCAAAATTTGTTAGAGAAAATATTTTGACATATAACAATTTTATAAGGCTATTTTACCAGACAACATTGTACATTCAAAAAATGATCACCCCATTAAATTCTTGCTTGATCTAAAGGATATAACGCATACTCAATTTCATCAACTTTATGAGGTCTAACTCATCAAGAGCAAGGGTTTTTATTGACCCAAACAAAGTACCCAATGAAAGTAGATTCTTTTTCTTTATTTTCTACCAGAATCTTCTGTCTGTGTTCACAATAACACAAGTGATCGGAATGATTTCAATTTGATGGAAATAACAAAAACTTCTTTCGTAAAAGTTCCAAAAGCATTAGAAAGCAAGAAGGAAAATATTAGCTGACTTGGACACCTTTTTTCTATTTCCTTATTTATACAATTGTACTCATTTGTTTCTTCTCTTTTGGTTTCTTTTTTCCTTTTTAGGGGGTGCAAAACAACCAATGATTAGGCTTAGAAATTACAGAGAGCTATCTTGGAGTAACAGAATGAAGATCTAGCAAAATCAGAAGTCAGAGACCACTTTTGCCTAAAAGCATAATATAGGTCAATCCATAACATTGTTGCAGGAGTTGACAATTGAAGTAATAAATAAAAGCTTAGAGGGAGAAGGGATCAAGGAGGGGGGATCAGGGAGTAGAAATAAGTATGGGACTCCACAGCCTCATGCACATCAAGGATTAAGCTTTTAGACAAATTTAGAGTTCAGGGAACCTAGTTCATATCCTTTTCACATCACATCCTTCTTTCCCTTCCCAAAATTCGTATATTCAGAAACACAGATCCAACTTTAAAGAATGACATGACTCCACAAAGACACAATCTATAACAGATTGAACCCAGATCTAATCAAACACTGATGCCACAAAACATAACAAAGGAAAGAAATGTATGATTAATCAAAAAAAAGGGAAAAGATGAATGAATTAACAGTGATGCATACATAACCATCAAGGTAATAGATTTAGTGGTATAACCAAAATAAACCAACTAGATTATTCTACAACAAAGAGGCACCAACTGTTTTCATCCAACTTATTAACATACACCATCATGAAACAATTATAAATCAAGAGAAAGAATGCAGGAAGGTTCGCATCAACAAATACTCCTTTATCACATACAATAACCCAAGAAAGAAGAGATGTTAACTCACCCAAATGTGAATACAACGGAGCAAACAAGACAAACTCTCTGTCTGCAATCAAAGTAAATGGCAGACGAAAAAAGGGAGTGGGTAATAAATATTTAATAACAAACATATTACAGTAATCAGATAAGAACAACTTTAAAACAAGAGATTGTAACAATCACCAGTCAAGAGTTGTGGATAATAACAAACTTAAAACAAAAGATTACAGCAATCTAAATTCAAGATAAATAACATAACTTCAAGATAAGGAGATAGTAAATGTGCAATTACAGATTTTTCCATTTCAATTGTACTCAAAAACAGCTGAAAAACTATGGAACAGATAAAAATACAACAAATCAACTCATTATCCCTGGAGAATGGATCAACCTCATCTGCTGGACCTTTTTTCTAGTAACCATGGTATCTAAGCCAACTTGGGCGCACCTCGACACCTCATCTCCTAGACCTTTGCTTCGCCTTTGAGTCAAAATGGTGAGCTCTAAGCTTTTTCTTTCGCATAACAGCTGTCTGTCCAACAGCACCTTCTCTAAATGGCATACCCATGAGGGCCAACAATCTATGTGCCTCTTTATCTGTCTCAGCTGTTGTTGATATGCAAACATCCATTCCTCTTGGCTTACCAAGAGCATCATAACTTAGCTCTGGGAAGACACTCTGCTCACGAAAGCCAATGCTGTAATTTCCATGACCATCAAAGCTATTGGGATTCACGCCTTGAAAGTCCCTCGTTCGAGGAAGCCCCAGATTAATTAACCGGTCAAGGAATGAATACATCACATTCCCTCGAAGTGTAACAGCAATTCCAAGCGGTTGACCTTCTCTAATCTTGAAAGTAGCAATTGCATTCTTAGCCCTAGTCTTCACAGGCCTTTGCCCTGTGATTAATGCCAAATCATTCATTGCTGCATCCAAACCCTTGGAATTTTGTGCAGCATCTCCGATACCACAATTTACCACAATCTTTTCGACCTTCGGAACCTAAAACACAGGTATTCCACATCCCAAATCAGATTAATACTTAAGAATGGTATATTCTGAAGTAATAGGTCAATGCACCTAATTTTCGCTGTGATTTTTTACTCCCCAAATGATAATAGTGCCAAACAAACTAGGAAAAACTATTTCTCAGCATTCAAATCTAAAATTCAACTCTTGGAGCATTTTCTGAACAAGCAGGAAATATAAACAGTGCAAATTTGTCGAAATAAGTGGTAAAATTTGAAGGCAAGGAAGTAGACTTATCTGAAATTAGTTGAGAAAATGTATTTGAAAATAGAAATTGTGTTTGCACCTAAAATTAACTTGAAAGAAATTAAAATTTGTGGGTTGAAAAGCTTGTTCACCTCAAAAAATTATCAAAATCCTTTCTTCATCTTCAAAAATTCAGGGGAAAAGAACCTTCAAAAAAAGAAAAAGATTTCGATGGACGAAGGATTCCCAAGTATATACCTGGTGAATATTGGTGTAATTGAATTCTTCCTTCAACATTGGCACAATCTTTTCAAGGTAATTTGTTTTCAGCCGATTAACCTTTTCAGCTTCACTTTTATCCACCAGTACTATCCCCGATGAGGCTTTCACCGTCAATTTATTGGAACGGAAATTAGGGTTTCCGGCCGGTAATCGAACAAAATGGGCCGGAAATTCAGCATTGCAGAAAGATGAGGCCGTGGAGTTCAGAAGCAGAGGAGAAGATGCCGCCATTTCACTTTAGCTTTTCTCTCTGTGGATAAAATTGTGAGGACCTCTTTTGAGTTTTGTTTCAGCTAAGGGAAATGGTTGAAATTACTCTTTAGTCCCTTGTTTACCCTGGGTTAGGCATATTTCAGGGTTTTTACTTTATTGTTTGCATTGTTGTGCTTGTACATTAATGCATTTGAGGCTTGTACTTTATCTTTAATAGTCAAAAAAGACCTTAGCCTTAACCAGCAGTTTTAAGGGCATTCTCGGTATTTAATATTTTTACCTGCTGTTGCTTTTTGTACATTTTTATTACATAGAAGAGCCATGATAGGATGACCAAGGGTATAATTGTAATTTCATATTTAATTTATAAATGTTTCAAGAACATGAGTTAAAACTTAAAAATTGATATTCTTTTATTTAAAAAATTATAAAAATACTGGAATGTTTTATTTGTCTTGATTTTTTCTTCTCTTTGTTGTATTGTATGATATATTTAATTTTTATTTTATTTACCGCCAATTATCTTTAAATATATGTAATATTATTAATTAATAATTATATTTTTGTTGCGTTCATTCTTTTTAAATCATGTAGCTATCATAATCAAGAACTATTTTATATATAGACTTATTCAATCCCATAAAATTTAAAATATTCAACTATTATCAATTTTTATTCATATTTTATTTTTTATTCATTTTTTTAAAGAAGTTTTATTTCTCTAATTATTTATTATTGATAGAATGTATATTTTTCTATTATATAGAAGAGTGATGCGCTAGAACGACCAAGGGCAATTTTAAAATTTCACATCTAACCTACAAATGATTAAAAAATATGAAATGTTAAAACTTAAATGTTTATTTTATTCTTTCATAAAAACAATACAAAGGCACTAGAATATTCCATTACTCTTGATTTTTTCTTCTTTTTCTCCATTAAATTTATTTATTGCTTCTTCATTTTTACTTTAAATTTGTTGTATATTTAATTTTTCATCCATTTTCTTTCCTCCATGAATAGTGGCTCGATATTTTTTTATAATATCACAAAAAATCATTCAATTTTAGAATCTATATTGCAAAGTTATTAAACTTTTTTTAGTATTAATAATCACTCAACTTAGAATATTTCTCTTATAAAATAACTCAACTAAATTTATCATTAAAAAAAATTAACATGACTAAATATTTTTTTATGCTATGTAAACATGAACTCCGCAAATAAATGAATTTTTATTTATCCAGTTTTAAAAATTAAAAAATAAATTATTACTTATTATTTATTTTATTCTTATTTTTTTTCTATTATATAAGAGAGTGAAGAGGTAGGAAGACCAAGGGCAATTTTTCAATTAATAAAACATCTAACTTAAAATTGTTGTACATCATGCAAAGAGAGTATTGAATTTTCAGAAAAGATCAATCAAGTTCTAGAAAATTCTAATGAGTTCAATGTTTAGAAGAGTAAAAAGAATAATGTCTATATTTAAAATTACAAAGAGTTTTTTTTTTAATTATTATTATTATTAATTTTAAAAGTATCTGAACTTTGTCATAATCATCCAAAATCCAATCAAGAAAATAAATTAAGGAAATATAAAAAAGGGATAGTGATTTGTGTTTGTTTTATTATTTTGGAATGTAAATAATTCAT
This sequence comes from Datura wrightii, assembly GCA_035772735.1. NCBI lineage: Eukaryota > Viridiplantae > Streptophyta > Magnoliopsida > Solanales > Solanaceae > Datura > Datura wrightii. The sequence continues at coordinate 197,071,431 of JASDFA010000018.1, read as the reverse complement.
GATGGAGTTCAAGTAGAAAGTATACACTTTCTTTTCCTTTTTTAAGTTAGTGTAATATCTCATATAATTGCTCTATTTTGCTATTCTCTCAGTTTAATAACATATTTTCTATTCACAACATTTACTAAAATATTTAATATAAAAAAATTATTATTTTAGTAATTACAAAAAAATATAATGAATTTAAGCGGTTTACTATTTAAAAAAAGGTGACAAAAATACAAATACATAATTATAATATGAAAAATTACTTAACCAATTAATGTTAATAAGAATAAAATTTAAAATAAAGATTCACGATTGTTATATAATTCAATTAAATTTATCAAATAAATTATCTTCGAATTCTAATAAACTTATTCCATTGCGATAATACAAATGCAAATTAAATATTAGATCGTAAGTGTTTTAGAATTTAAAAAATGAATGTTCCCATAACTGATATCAACAACTCTTTAAAATATTTTTGAGTTAAATTATTTTATTATTACATTTTATTTGTGCTAAAATTTTAGCTAGGACAAATAAAAATCATCGATCTAAATGCTATAAAATATTTTTATGAACAACCTTTCAATTATTTTTTTTAAATAGAAAAATATAATTTTTTTTAAGGGAAAAGCGTCAAAAATACTCCTCTATTTTAGTATATTAGCTAACTTTGCCTCTGATTATACTATAGGGTCAAATATACCGCCGTTGTTAACAAAGTAAACAAAATTGCCTCTTAATTGGATGGAATCCCTCAAATTAACTTAAAATACTCAATTTAAATTAAATTACCTATTTTTTATTTAAATCAGAATCCTCCCACTAAACTAAATAAACTCATTAGGATTTAATTATTCAAAACAAAACAAGTTCTCAAATTATTCAAAGAAAAAACCTTAGAAATAAAAAGAGTTTGATCATACAATTACTTCTCCTCCAAAAATATTGGACAAACAATATAGAAATCAAATATTTTCCAAATATCTTCATATTAAGAATGATGAAGTCTGATTTGGTAAATATTTGATTGCTATTTTATTTGTTTCAATATTTTTGGAGGAGAAATAACTGTATGATCGAACTCCTTTTATTTTTAAGGTTTTTTTCTTTGAATAATTTTTTAGAACTTGTTTTGCTTTGAATAATTAAATCCTAATGAGTTTATTTAGTTTAGTGGGAGGATTCTGATTTAAAGAAAAAATAGGTAATTTTATTGAAATTGGGTATTTTAAGTCAATTTGGGAGATTCCATCCAATTGAGGGACAATTTTGTTTACTTTGTTAACGACGATGGTATATTTTACCCTATAGTATAATCAGGGGTAAAATTAGCTAATATACTAAAGTAGTGGGGTATTTTTAACCCTTTTTTCTTTTTCTGAATATAAAATTTGTAATCAGTTATATTGGCCCGCACCTTAAATTATCTAGTTTGAAATAAAAAGTTGAACTACCTCATTTAACTCATTTGATTGCCCTCGATATTGCTACCTATTTCATTTTGATACAAGAGATATGATCCTTTGTACGCCTAAGAGATTTAAAATAACCACTCGTTTTTTTAATTTCAAATTATAAAAAGATAAAATATTTCGTTTTCCCTTTATCTAAAATTTTAGGCTAATTTGTGATATATTGTTACCCTACTATTTTTTGCGTGTTCCCTTTTTGCTATTTTCATAATGTAATCTTAAATTCTTATTGTTACTGTTTCAACTCTTTCGAAGTAAGTGGGATGAATTTTGAGTTTGTTATTTTTGATAGTACATCTAAACTTGCACTAGAGATGTTCATGAAATTGCCCAAAGGAAACAATAACTCTTTGTGAACTATGTTAGAAAGCGCTTAACCTGGTTGATTTTGACTGTTCAAAGATAGCTTCCACACGGTGCTATTCTTTTTTCGATTGAAAGCAACTGCTAAGCATCAAGTAATGAATTCAGATAAACTTGTTATCAAGAACCTTGAAAAATTGTTACTTATCGAAAGTGCAATTAGGCAGAAGTCAAGAGCAAAGTGAATGCAAATATTAAATGTTTTCTCTGTTGTGATCAAGGAAAGGAATCAAAGAAAGAAAATTTTGGAACTCACCTCTTTTACAGGAAGGAAGCTCACTAATCTTAAAGATATCAAGGAAGAGATCACTCAGTTTTGTATGTTGTTAACAGAGAAGTAATGAAGCTATAGCTATGCAAAGATGTAACTAATCAGGAGATTAGTGTACAACAGTTACACTAGTCACTAAAACTGCTAGTTCCTCTACTGTTAAAGAATGCAGATCAATAGCTTGTTGCACTATTTTATATAAATTAATTGAGAAAGTTCTTGTTTCAAGTCTACAACCTGAAACATGAGTTCTTGTTTTAACTGAGGAGGGGTATTTTCGGTACTTTTATTTACGTCCTCACATAGTGATATTGTCAATATAGTTTACATATTAATTTTATGCAAATACTATTGGTTTATAAATTTATTAGTACTAGTTTAGCATATGTGTGTCTCAAAATAAATGCGGTATTCTATATGATGTTCTTTTTCATATATTTTTGTTAGAAAATGTTAAATGGAATATTTATTATTATAACACTCTGAAAAGTTGGGTTTAAATTTAAACCGTTATATTGGGAGAAGATTTGACCCAAACTATCATAAATCAGGTGTAAATATGTGTTAAACTTGATATTTAACCATGTATAGGTATAGAGTGTACGAAGGATTTGGAGTTGAGAAGAACTCGAGAGCTCATGTGCGGATTCGTATGCAGCTGTAGAATGTCATATATGGCTCGCATATCAGCCACATATCAAGTCAAAAAAATTTGGTGAAGTACCAGGTATTCTGTTTCAATATGTGTTAGATGTGCAACAGCAAATCGTGATATGCTAAGAATAGTATATGAACATGTTATTAAGTATAGGAGGTGTATTGGTAGTGATTTAATTGCTAAGAATGACCCTAGCACCAAATCAAGTTGAAAGCTAAGCAACGGACCTATACTTCGTACTAGCTCGCAGAATGTCCAACTTCAAATGAACATAACTACCAAGTTATAATGATATAAGTGATGTATTATCTATTATATTAAATATCTTCGAATTTAATTCCCAATTCCATTTTGTTTTGGGCAACTATTTGAGAGAGAAGACACCTTAGGGCTTTCCCAAATCACATAAAATGGGAGCTCCTACTTAATTCTCATGATTATTACATAACAAGGATTAACATATGATTCAATATTCAAATCTCTAGAATTCAAGAAATCGATTTAAGATCATTGAAGAAGAAATTCTTGGGGAATTCGAGAAGTCAGCCCCTTGCTTAATTATAATAATTAGAGGGTTAATTGGTGTTCTTTTAGGAGTCCAACACATAAACAGTAAAAAAAAAAAAAAGAGGATTGTGCGAAGTAACACTATTTTCATTTTTTATTTTATTTTTCTAACTTGAAAGCTGTGAACAAGGCACTTGCTGTTAAGGTAAATAGGTTGGATGGTGTGAGGAAAGTATTAACAGTGTAGGAAAACATGTTGGATACGAAAAGTGGAAGTGAAGCATTAATAAAAAAAATGAAAATAGTGTTACTTTCGCCTAAAAGTGTGCGAATTGTTGAAATGAAAAATTGTAGCACTTTCTCTATTTTTGGGCGATGTAATATTTAATAATTTTTTTTTAATTCAAAAAAGAATGGCTGACATAGGATTCGCCTAGGGCGAATTTGTCTTTTCGATGCATTGGTTTTTTCATATATCCTTTTGGTATATTTACTTCTTTTTTTTTTTTTGTTTAGGTGTTGGACTCGTTCTTTTAGCCTATTGGAAGACATTATAAATATTGAGTGATTTCAAATTATCTAGAACATGAATTTGACTATAGAATTTTATCTTTTAGAAAGGCGGTGGGAATTCATGAGATTTAATCAAAATTCTAAACTTTATCATCAGAATAAATCATAGAATAACGCTTTTGAACACGGTTAGAGTGTTTTAGCAAGAATTGAGGTATATCTCTTTTTTAACATGCGTTTGACTACAAATAGATTTTGAATAGATCTTTATACACGTGTAGGACAAACTCGCATCGAGTCTATATATTTTGATTTATATCATATTAATATATATTATTATATAAGTGGACAGTCAAAAAATGAAAATTTAATTTATGAATATACCCTTTAAAAGTTAAATGATTAAATTTTTATTTTTAAAAGGGAAAAAACATAAATTAACGAAGTAAATAAATAAAATCAAATGCATTGAAATTGACAAATGGTGGATGATTGGTTCATCTACCAGTAATTAATAGGTTATAATTGTGTATATTTTCTTGATAGTACATTAAAACAAACCTTTTCGCCTTTCAATTTTTATTAACTTAGGCCTCATTTATTTTTATCAAGATTTAGATGTCTGAATCTGAATGCATATCTGAATGATTAAGATGTTGTCTCTAGATCTGAACACAAAATGATTAAGACAGTTTGTTTTCAACATTTGAATATATATATTTTATTTATTATAAATAAATAAAATACAATTTCATATAAAAAATAATCAAGTATCATAAAATATAAATTTAATAAAATAAATTTATTATTTGATAAAAAAAATAAAATATTTCTGTTTACTAGTGATGGTAATAATTGATGTTACTGGCTAGTAAAGATGATGGTGATAGTTGTTAGTAATGATGATGGAGATGGTTAGTGTTGTAGTGAGTGACATGATGGTGATGGCGATAGTTGTGATGATTGAGATGGTTGGTGTTGTAGTGGTTGGCGTGATGGTGGTGGTTGGTAGTGTAGTGAACTTAGTTGATGTTAGTAGTTAGCCGCGTTGATGGTGGTGATCGAAGAATGTGTGGTGGTATAGTTGGTGGCGGTGTTAATTGTGATGGAGGAGGTGGTTGGTAGTAGGGAGTGACCGCAGTGATGGTAATGATTATAGGCGACGGTGGCAGATGGCGACAGTGAATGTAACTATAATGATGGAGGCGGTATGTATGGTAACAGCTGACAATAGTGGTGGTTGACAATGGTGGCAGAGGTTGGTGGTGGTAGTTGGTGGTTGGCGACAGTAATGGTGGTGGTGGTTGTGATGACACAGATGGTTAGTGGTGATAGCTGGTAGTTTGGACATAGTGGTGGTGAAAATTCTCCAAACAAGCATACTACTTAATGATATTAAGACTCTGTTTCAGATCTTAATAATTAAGACCTATTTAGACCAAATAAGTGCTGAAATTTTAATAAAAATAAATACACTTAATAATCTAAAATCTGAACCATTCATATTCGAGCCTCTATTAAGTGCAAATAAATTCGCCAATAGTCTTTTAAGCTTCCACGATAATAGTATTTATAGGTAGCTTGTATTCCTACTTCCAAAAAGTTAACATCGAGTGTTAAATCACTTAAATTAAGTTGCCCATTTTTCATTCTTTTGTTAGAAATGATATTTCATTGTGCTTCTCTTTCATTTTTTTTTTTTTAATAAATAGATATCATAATTTTTTGTAAATTCTTTTTGGAATCAGATAAACAATAGTAGTTGCTTTGTTCTTATGCCTTAATGTTCAATAACTGAGCAAATATTACTATTTTTTAAAATAAAAAACATGATAATCTTTTTTGAACTTTTGCAGATCAATGGTGTTGAGATTTTTTCTCAATTTTTATTTCTTAAGCAAAAAACTAACAATAGTATAAGACAATTCACTATAAACTTATCATCTTTTTAAATTAGTGGCAATACTCTTATAATTTTGCAGGAAAATATAGAGGTAAGGGTAAAAATTATTTTTTTTAAAATATGGAATAGACTTTAAATTAAAAAAATTATATATGTTGAGTGCAAAATATAAAGACTTCTTCCTACTTTAATTTGGGTTTTTTTGGGTTAATCGGTTAGTTATAATATGATTTTCACTATATTTGTGGTCAAAGAATATTTTTACGTGCATGTCTCTTACTTTCATAATAATAGTACATTTTTTAGCATATAAAAGTCTTTTAAATGGATTAAATATAGCAGAATTGCTAAAAGATACTAAAAAAATTTAAAGATACTATACTCCTCTCTCACCCTATCTGAAATTTGATTTTCTTATCGTGAAACTATTTGTTATATTAATTATTAAACTTTAAATAGATTTTATGTCCTAATGAAATAATAACAAGATTTGAGATGTGATCATAATAGAAAATATCAATATAATTTTCACAATAAGAGTCATAATTATGATTGAGCAAACAAAACATTGAGGTGAAACATACATAAAGAATGTTGTCTATAAACAAATCAAGAGCTATTACTATTACACTAACATCTGTTTTGCTAAAAATAAAAAAATCAATGGTCATACACATGCGCGCACACCCAACTCACACACACATATAGTTCTTAATAGTCATTATCTATAGTTGGGAAAAGTGGGTTTATTCTGAGAAATTCATTTGTTCTCTTTCTTTCAATTGAGTTTTAAAGTACTGTGAATAACTTTATTATCTTATTTATGTTTTCAAATATCCAAATTGAATGTTGTTATTTCTGATTATAGTATAAAGTTGAGATACAAATTGAAATTTGATGTACCAACTATATATAGGTAAAATGTTGCACCCTTCACAATGATGCTATTGAATTTTTAAAGATCAATATATTTTCTTGATTTTTTTTTTGTATTTTAGAAGTATCGTTCTTTTTTTCTTTTTTTTTTTTAAATATTACAAGGAGCAACTTTGGACAAATCTTTGGTATGAACAAGTAATCTTGATTCACTCCAACTTACTTGGAAGAAGATTTAAAATATTATTCCGTGCGTACATATAATAAATAAAGCGGAACAGAGCGAGGCAAGGAGGGTGAGGTTTTATGATCCCACGAAAAAATAACTTGTTGGTCTTACTTTCTCTATTTCCAATCTACTTCGTGTTGTCTAACTCATGTTTTTTTTTTATTGGCACTTGAAATAGCAATATTTAATAGTAGACTACGTCTACGGTACTTAATTGACACCTCTTTCACTTGAAATTTAGTGTAAATAGGTAATTTATTTAAAGTATATATCCTACATTTTGGTTTTTTTTTTTTTTATTTTTTTAGATATTTATTTTTTTATATTTAATTCTTTTTGTGAGATTCCAACTCCACCAGTGATAAAAGTGATAACTAGCTAGAAATAATAGTATTTTTGACCGTAATCGCCAAAATTCATGATAAGAAACGAAAATAAATTGATATATATAAATATATATATTAAAAATCTTATTTTATTTGAATAATAAATTTTTTAATATCAAATTATGAGATACACGTGTAATGCACATGTCCAAGCACTAGTTATGATATATGTATGAAAATGGTTTTGCCCTATAAACGAGATTAGTTGAGTTGTGTCTAAAGTAATGACTTTCAATATGCTTTTTGCTCTATGAATGAGCTATTGATTTGAATATAATTTAATGGCTTTAAACATAAATTTTAAATTTGAGTAACGATTTGATATACTTCTATTTTTATGAAAAAGACTCTTACCCCAAGATATTCATCGAGTATTTAGTACTCAAACATATTATTTTTATTTTTGATGGTGTGTTAGGTAACGAGGACTTGCAGGTTTCAGTTTTACGAGACGATTAGGAGAGACTTTTATTCATTAGACTTTTTGTGAGCGCACATTTTTACTCGTGAGAGTTGCATCTCGAGTTAGCCATTCATTTCATAGAGGCTTCATAGATAGATATTATATCGTGGGAGTTACTCAAGTCATTGCTTGACTTACTGGTGCACGATATTATATTTAGCGGCTAGATAAATATTCACGTTATTGATATAACTTTTTATTTCAATTAGTTAATTGTCTTAATTTATACACATAACTAGATTAAGCAATAATAATGAAATAATTGTGTGAATTATTATATCTATAAGATACTTCCGACGTGATTCTATAGCATCAAATATCTATTGCGCTAGAATTGAATTTGAGGCATGACAATAATTTATGAAGTAGCTGCAAAAATTATACAAATTCAAAGATATTAACTAATTCAGAAGATAAAAATTATGAATATAAAAAATCGAAAAACATTTATACAGAAATAAACCTCTCCTAGTGATTAAATAACATAACTAATAGTTAGATGACATAACTAATTAAAAAAAACAGTAGTACTCTCTCAAAGTCTTCTCCTTAAGTAAATTATTGAGTATCTAAACTAACTAAACTAGGACACTTATTTTCTTCTTCCAATGAATAATTTTTTCCATTGTTATCCTCTTTTTATAAGATCTTCCTACCTAATTAGCTAAAAACACCTATAAGATTCATTTGTATTTAATTTCTTATACTAGATTAATTTATACAAAAACATATTTATAAATATGTTTTGTGATATATTGGTGTGATATATTTTATAAATCACAAAAAAAAAATTAGGATCATGAAAAATGAAATAAAATATTTTAACAAGTATTTAATTTTTGTCCTCATTTTCAAAAGTTTTGCAAATATAGACCCAACAGTAGATTTCTCCTTCTTCCTCATTTGCACTTTTTTTTCTTTTTCTTTTCAAGTGTGATTTAACTCAAATTTTAATCTATTTCAAGTGAAAATTTGTTATATATCTTATTGATTATTATTTTTTACTCGTCACTATTTCTTCTCATAATTCTCTTACTTTATTTATTTTTTTACTGCATTTTATAAGAATGTTTTTTAAAAAATTGAAAAATATAGAATTTTTTGCTAATTCTATATTTACATGTTTGGCCCAAGTCCAATTGGCTTTTAGTGGGTCACGTTGCCTGTCATAGTGGCCCATTTCATTAAATAAGGAGAAAAAAATACATAAATAATGATTTTTTACGTGACCTAATTATCAAATATAGCGATAGTTTAGATAAGTATCAAATGAAGCAATCGTTTTTGAAATTTGCTCCGTGTCCAGTGATACAACAACAACAACTATATAGTGAGTTATTGTATTACTGATACAAAGTGAATTTCAAAAACGATTGTATCACTCATTTCTTCGTTTTTTAACTCAGTTAAAACTATGCAACACAAATCTTAATCAGTCGTGAGAATCACAAAAAACTCACTATGTAGAAACTCTATCATCATATTTACTTGATCGTGACTTTGGTAATTCAATCCTATATTCTTTTAAGAGTTTTTTACACATGCATTTAGCCGCTCGATCAAAAATAATTATACTCGTTAGCTAATATAAAAAGTACATATAATGGTGCAACTCTCTTTGGATTCCTACTTCAAACCTATGAGAAAATGTCATCTTTTTCTTGTACATTTTCAAGAAAATTTATTTATTTATTTTGTACGTTGGCTCTAGGAAGAAAATAAAATAAAATATATATATATATATATAGGGAGAGAAATATTTACCGTTGACCTTCAATTCCTTTAAAAGAATCAATTCTATAATGTTTTCCTAGATAACTATAAAGTTTCAATTAAATTGATTTATTAAATAAGTAGACTTCTCAATTCTCAAGCTCAAATTACTTGAAAAAGTTATAGTATGGATTTAATAAATAATTAAGTAGACTTCTCAACCTTTTTACTGCTAGTTTATAATTTTGGATTCGTATCGTAAAATCTCAAATTAGAAATAAAACGCTCTCTGACAAATGCAAATTTATATTTATGACTTGAGCCCGAAACATTCAGTTAAAAATAAAATAATATTTATCACTTCGTCATAATTCTTATTAGTATTCTTATTACTTGGTATACTAATCGCTCTAAAAAGATAGAGCTTAAAAAAATGTAGTGAATTTTTATTAGTGTTAATGTATTTAATTAATTTGTTATAGTAGGTAATTTGCTTTATTTTTTAGATTATTTATTACATTTCGTACTAATATTTATCTAGAATTATCATTTTTGCACTATTAATATAAAAATTTTAACGTAAATTTAATTTTAATTAAATCTCAATACAAATATGAAATCGTGGCTGAAATTCACAGAAACAATCCAAAAAGTTTCTCTGTCTCCTAAAACTAATCAAGATTTATCACTATTTTATCCATTTATTTTATTATTTCTTTTTTTTTTTAATGCTAAACATGGACCACCTTTTGGTAGATTTTCTTTTTACCTTCTCTATTTATTATTGTTAATATATTTAATTGATTTGGTAATTATAATCACAAAACTACACATACATTATACGTTTTGAAATTTAATTAATTTAAATTTGTATTGAGAAATATTTTTTTTATTAAAGACGATTTATATTTGTGATTCAAATCCGACGTCTTTAATTAAAGACGGAAGAATACTTATTATTCCACCACAATATTTAACGTACTCACATTCCTACATATAATTAGATTACTATGTCAATTAGTAAAATTTTGTAGCAAAGCAAGTGATTGTTCTTATATTTGCTTTTATCCTCCTTCTTATGTGTCTTATTACTTGATAATAATAATAATAACATTATTATGCTTTACTATTTTTAAAGCTTCATTTTTTTTAGCTTATGCAACTATAATATTCATAGATGGAATTAAATTTTTTAACTTTTTGAATTTTAGATAACAATTTAATTGATAATAATTAAAATTTTTAAATTTAATATTGATATATATTTAATGAATTTCTCAACACAAATACATTATCTTAAATCTTTTTCTTTGTTTTTTTTTGAATTTTCTTCAATATTCAATATCTGTATTTTGAACTCAACTAAATCTGAATTGCATATACATATTCTACTTTCGAGGAAATCTCTAATTAAAGATAAATGGCTCTAAACAATCCTATAAAAACTACTTTGGTTAATTATAGAATCATTCCCATAATTGAAGTTACTCATCTTTATAATAATTTTATTTTATTATTTTACAATATTCTTTTTCTGTGTAATAAGATATGAATGTTCTTGAGAGGCCCTCAATTTTCCAAGAAGAAAATAATAATTATATAATCAATTTTTTATTTTTTTATTTTTTATTTTTTTAAAAAAAAGTGTCTGTCTGCAGCTTAGAAAGACTAATCAAATCAAAACTATCAAAAAGTTATCTGCAAAAACCACCAACGTTGACTACTTCATAATGTATTGGTCATTTTGACAACTAGTCAACACTTTTGCTTCATTGTTTTTTGTGCCCTACTCTATTTTTTTTGGTAATAATCTAAATTAAAAGGCTACAATTATATCCTAGCTAGGAATAATAAAATAGGAGTACTATAAGTTTGTAGGACAAAATAAAATAAATGAAAATATATACCCTCCGTACGTTTCTATTTAATTATTGGTATATTAAAAAAATTATTATTATATATTTTTAAAAAATTAATAGAGTTATATTAGTTAATTTATAATTTTTATTAATTTTTTTCTTAATGAATATGTAAATCTCATTCTAATAATTAAAATAAAATATAGGGAGTAGTTGCTAGTTTCAAAATTTAAGAAACAATTGATCGCTTTTTTTCAACTTTACCTTTAATACTTAAGTCACTTTAGATTGTGAAAAAAATAATTATTTAATGTTTTCAAAAAATATATATATATCAATTAATAATGTTATATTAGTCAAATTTATTAAATTTTTTTAATAAATGTGTAAATCCTATTCTAACAACTAAAAAGAAATGAACAAAATACATTAAAAAAAAAATTAATTAGGATCTTCATAGATTTGAAAGTTAAAATCATCAACGGTCGCAATGAAATGTAAGTAATTTTTAAAATTTTATCAAAAATTAATTTTTAAAATATAATTTGTCGATGAATATTCAAATTAATCAAGTTTTAAAATATTAGTGTGAGAAATCAAAATAAAAAATAATTAAAGTTGAAGTAACCAACACGTAGTAAAAAGAAAAAACATGCATGGCTATTTGCTAGTATTTGTTTTTTTGTCACCAACTCCAGACACAAAGGTCCCACATTAATTTTAGTTGACCCCACAATCTTAAAATTTGCTCAGAATTTTAAAATATTTTCTTTTCTTATGTAAGGGAAATAATTAGGCCTAAGAATTTGAGTAGTTGAGATTTATTCTGTTTTTTTCTCTAATATAATAGAGAGCATGAATAATTTATTTTATTTTTTATTTGGTGTCTTATATTCGGTGGGCGTAGCCACATATAGCAAAGGATAATCAGTTAAATATTTTTCATCAAAAATATTATATTATATTATATTTTTTATATATATTAAATTTTAAACACTTTTAATAAAATTTTTAATAAAGTCCATCGAAAGAAAACGCTTCCTATCAAAATTTTTTCTATATCCAATAATTAAGCTAGTTGATCTCTAGAGGAAATTAAGTAAACTAGTTGGTCTCTAGAGGAAATTATATAATTTAGTTTAAATTTCTCTTAAATTTTAAACATTTTTAAAAAAGTCACCATGTTTGGTTCTTGTCTTAACTTTTTCAAGTTTAAATTATAGGCATAATATAAAAATAAATATTTAATTTAGTTTTAGCTAATAACTAAACACTTTAATTTTGAGTACGAATATCTAGATATTTTAACTCGTTTTCATTCGATTAAGCATTCCCGATTTATAAAATAATTATTAGACACCTCTAAAATTTATGTGTCACATCAACATGGAATGTTCACGAGATATAAGGAGGACGAGTTAAAATATTTAGTTGTCAGTTGATACCAAATTGATGTGTATAAATATACACTCTCAAAATCATGGAGTTCTTACTTGTCAGATAATGTCAACTCTAAGTGTATATTTATGTATCTAATTATATACAATTATAACACATAAAAAAATATGAAATATATATTATATATATATCGACTATTTTTAATTTAAGCGATTAATGTACGTTTAATTTGATTAATTCTTAAATAAGGGGAAATGCCAGCTCGATAACAAGATAAGGTTCAAATTTTACATTATTGTATTTTTGTGATACAAAAAAAAAAGATAAATGAAAAAGACATACTATTGCTTGCTAGTGACCGCTACTGTAATGGCTTAACCCCATAGCTGAAGTCATTGAAGCAAACTTTGCCAGTTCTTGTGGTAAAAATGGCCGACCCCCTTCATTCCCCATGCCCAAAAAATCTCTAGTAAGGCTATTATCCAAGTTGAAATGAACAGCTTGAGTTTGCATGCCACTTGTTTGTAATAATGCCTGATCCAAGTTGATTGCCTTAGAATTAGCAGATGAACTCATATTTGGACACCTATTGATGAGTACATTGTCTGTTTGGTTGTAATCCTCTGATTGTTTGGCGAAAACTTGGTGGATTTCGGTGGTGTTTTGGTTCTGCAGGTTGTTGAAGATTTGTGTGTTTGAGGAGGGAGAAGATGAAGAAGAGTTCATTACACCGAATGTGTTTGTAAAGAAGTTTGGGCTGCTTTTTGTTGAACCCATTTGGGCTGCTTTCTGAAGAAGGGCTGTAGCAGACATTGGTGTTGATGAGGATTTTGGATGTTGATTTTGGTGATTATCAGAGTACATAGAAGATAAGGTCGAGGGATTTGAGGGTGCAGGGGTGGTGGTGGTGGCGGCAAGCATTTGGTTGCCAATTGATGATGCACCAAAGAGATTAGGAGATGGGATTTGGACCATATGATGATCTGGTATTAATCCAGTTGAGCTGGAAGAACCAAAAAGACTTGAACTTGCTGCTGACATATTGTGAAGTTGATTCAGCTGGGAACTATTATTATTAGCTTGATTTAACCAAAGTGATAATCTTGGCTTTTGCTGCTGATGATGTAGAGAATTCCCAGTTGTCATACCACTAAAATCCTGTGCAAAACCTGTCCCAAGTTGGGAAATTCCACCAGGTAAATTGGGTTGTTGCTGGTTGAAGTTCAAATCGTTAGTAGTTCCCACTGAAGTGATTCTTGCACTCTCTTCAGCTAAAGCATCACAGAAAGCTCTATGGGTAATGAAACTATCTTTCCTGCGTGTACAATAGAAGATAAAATAAAAAATAAAAAAGCCCAACATTAAATTAAGGCATAATAACAGATACTTTATGGTCAAGAAGGAAGCATTAAATTGAACTTAATTCCATGAATAAATGAGCATTTATTTCAGTATGCTGAAACAAATATTCCCAAACAAGAACATGTTATACTACATGGTACCAAATTAAATTACCTGGAAAAGAGAGTTCCACAGTCACATTTATACTCTCTAGTACCACAAGTCTTGGTATGAGCTTTCCAATCAGACTGAACTGCATACTTCTTTGAACACTTCTCACACTTCCATTTTTTCTCACCGTGTTTCCTGCTGAAATGCTTCTTTATACCAGTAAGGTCTCCAAGTGCTCTTGAAGGGTCATGGTGAACACAAGTCTTTTCTGGACATATGTACACTTTCTTCTTCAGTATTTCTTGTTTGTTCCTTTGCTTTAACTTCCATGGAAGATTGTGTCCTCTCCTGTGAAGCTGCAAGTTCTGGTCCCTCTGAAAACCTTTGTTGCAGATTTCACATATGAATCTGTTTGTAGCCATAAGTGTTTTTGGTGAAAGTGCAATAACTTCAGCATCTGGATCTGTCAACATATAAAAAAGTGAAAAAGATTCAATCTTTACATGCAGAAATGATTGTGCTACTATATAGTAAATGATAATAGTTCTAGTTTTACCTGGTGTACCTGGAAGATTTCTTCTTTTCTTGGAAGATGGATTAGCTTTAGGGTTAGGGTTTGGTTCATGAAGAACTACTTGCTGTTGTTGAGGATGAATTGAAAACAAATCTCCAGACATCATTTGATAATGGGGTTTTTGTTTTGGCTGTGTGAGAGCTAGAAAACAAAGCTTAAGCTAACTCTCAACGAGTTCTTTTTTCTCCAAATACAAACAGATAAAAAAAACTTGGTGGTATTATTCAAATCTCAGAAGTTTTTTATCAGATTGTTCCAAAAGAACAAAATACACAAATAAAGACACAGACTTTTGAATCTTGAAAAACAACCAAGTAAAAAACAAGAACCTTTTAAAGACTCTCTTTTCTTGGCTTTGCTCACAGCTAAGCTAAGATCTCTGAAAGAGGGAGAGAAGAAAAAGGGTCTGTTTGGTTTCAAAAGAACAAAAAAAAAAAAAAAGACCATGAAAGCAAAAGAGAATATTTTCTTTCTTTTTCTAACCAAAAAAACACACACACACACAGAGTACTCTATTTCTCTCTCTTACTAAGTTTTTTTTTCTTTGTTCAATGTCCTTTCACTTTTATGTTGTTTTATTTCAAAGTCGGTCAGCCATAGATTTAGCTGCTGGGGTCACCTTTTTGTTTTGATCTCTCCCTATCATAAACTATTTAGTGTATTTATTTTTAATATATGATATAGCTCGAATTTCGAGAGTCAAACAGGAAAATATTATGTTTCTATTATAAGATATGGAATTTGAGTCTCACATCGATTAAATGGAAAGCTGACGTTGGATTTATATAATTTTAGGCTCGCTCTTTCATCTTAATCTAGCTTTTGAGGTGTGATTCTCATAAGATTGTATCAATAGTGTCAGAGTTACCCACCACCCTTCGTGCCCACCGTGTCTTGAAGACATCTGGCACCTGGCTCGAAAAGGACTACCTGAAAACAACTACCTACTTGTTATGATCCCATGCTAAGATATGAGACTTGAGTCCTACATCGATTAAATGGAAAGCTGATCTATGTGGGGCGTATATAGCCTTAGACTCTCTCACCTTAATCGCTAGTTTTTTGGGTGTAATTCTCTATGAATTATATAAAAAAAATTAATATTCAAAATTCTCAAGAATAATATATTCGATGTATATACGATCAAAATAAAAAATTTAATTCTTGAAATTTAAACTATATCATATAAATTGAGGCGAAACTCACGGAAGCAATATGTATTTTGATTTTGTAGGTAGTAAGTATTGGCTGTATGCTGCTTGTAACCAGAATGTGTAGAGCTCTGTGTCATTTTGTATTTTTTCGAGCAAAATTGCACTTATCAAGACTTACAGATGATAATTTAAAGAGGATATTACTAAAATAGAAGCTTAAAAAAATTTAAAAAGATTTAAAAAATAAAAAATTGAGATATTCAGAAATATTACAGCCACCGAAATTGTCTCAGTGCCACCCTGTTTGTTTGTTTTTTTCTTGATTTGAGAAAAAGAAAATTTCTCTGTTTTAAATTATTTATTGTCGATTTATAAAAATTTAATTTTAAATAATTTATTATTTTAAAATTTGAGATAAAATTAATAATATTTTAAAAAATAATTATTTTTTGCTTGATATATAAAAAGTGATAAGTAAAAATAAAAATTTATTTTTCAAATATCATATAAGTAAAAGTGAACGGAGAGAGTAATTATTTTTGAAGACTACAAATATCTCTAAAATAAATATTTAATGAAGATGATTATTTCATAAAAACAAGTGAGATAAAATAGTTAAAAAACTCATCTTATTAATTTTTTTTAAAGGACGTGTAAAAGAAAAACGTGACACATAATTTGAGACAGAGAAAGTATAATATAGCTTCTTCTTCTTATTTCTTTTTTTTTTTCTTTTCCGAGTGGTGAATATGTAGTTTGTCGAAATGATTTTGATAGAATTCAATAATTTTAGCACAATCTCTTTATTTGTGTGGAGAATTTCATTAAATATGTATATATAATAATCTGTGAATTTAGTAACATAAATGAGTTAGGAGTTTGGAAGGCAAACAACGATAGAATTAGATTTTAAGTTTATCATGAGTCTGACCACACTTTTTTTTTTTCTTGGGTAGTGGATGGATTAGTTAGATATATTTAAGTGAATTTCTTGATATAAATATAACTTTTAAATCAAAATTATTAAATTATAATGATGTGTAATCTCAATTACAACTTTGATGTTTTGTCACTGAGTAAAAAATTATAAAAATTTATAAAATTTAAATCGTAAATTTATTTCGGTCGGTGAAACTTAGCTCATCCTCAAATAAAACTATTTATAATCCTTAGTATATACTTTATGATAGATTAAGTACATTATTTTGACCGCTATTATTCGTAAAATTTTATGAAAATAACCTTTTGTGAAAATATAGAATAAAATTGTATATAATAAATTTTATGATTCGAATTCTTTCTAAACTCAATGCATAACAAAAATTTAACGTATCAAATTATGTTTTTTTTTGTTTTAATTTGTAAAATTCTCAAGGACAAGTAATGATTGCTATGCACTTTCAAATGTTTAAATTTATAATTATGAACTAATTCGTTTAACTCACAAAAGTCATTTTTACTAATTCGTTTAACTCATAAAATTCATTTTTAAATTTGCCCGAGAAGATGCATCCAACATTATCCTGAGTAGTGGCGGAATTAGGAGAATCAAAAGGAGAGGAGGTTAAACTAAATCCTCTTTATTAAAAAAATTATGCCCCATAAAATAGAGTATGAAAAAACAAATAATTCACTTTTAGGTATGAAAAGGACATATGGAAGAAATTCTATTAAGGACGTTATTTTCAAAAAATAAATTTTATAATATATAAATTTAAATTTTCATCGAAGTAATATAAATATCTAAATGATGGGAAAAAAAAATTGAACACATATTATCCTAAGCCAAAAATAAACATGTTTTCAACATGGATTCTATTTTTAGATAAATTTGATGGCAACTCTTTTGGAATATATAATCATTTCCTTTTACATTTTTTTTTTAGTTACGAAAGATAAAAAATAATAATTTTATATTAAAATTAATAATTTTTAGTTCATCATTTAATTGATTTTATTTTTTATTTTGACATAAGTAATTATAAAATTATTTATATAATAAATTTAATGTGAAATAGTAACAATTATGAGATTATTAACCCGGAATAAATAAAATCTCTTTTTTTACCTTTTCTCATACTAGTAATTGTAATATTTTTCGAGGAGTTTCTTATTTTTTAATGTTTGTTATTATTTGTTATTTTCTTGTATCGTATTATTTTATTATACTTATATTTTTTTTGTTTTCAAAATATTTTGACATGCTTTCTATAGTATTTTGTCATAACTTATTTATTCACGTTAATTTTTCTTAATTTCAAATTATTTTAATTTTTCCTTGAGTCAAGGATACATAGAAAACATTAATCTTTCTGTCTCCCAAGATATAAAGTTTCTATTCTCTTCATAACTCATGTCCTTTTTATAAAATTATACTAAATATAATATTATTATGTATCACAATCTAGATATTCAAATCGTCGTATAGATAATAATGGCTCTTTTACTTTAACACATCTATTATTGGTTGGTACAATTTCATTTTCGAAAATGCAAAAAACATGTTTGCCTAAAATGTAAATGTGATATTTCCTTTGTCTTCAATTATTTATTGTGATTTTTAAAAATAATTATCTCAAATATTTATAATTATTATTAAAGACTATATATATTTTAATTATGAAAAAATAATATATAAATCAAATAAATATTTAATAAATAAAAATTATATTTTAAAAAATAACTAAAATTAAATAATCAAAATATTTCCTAAATAATTTTTTTTTTAAAAACATATAAAAGAATACGATGGATAATTCGAGACAGGCAAAATATTTGCTTCCTTCATCCTATATGAAGCAAATAGATTATTTTCTATTTTAAGTAAAGATCAAACATCATATTCTCCCCTTAATATATTAATTACCAATTCAAATAAATTAATCCACAGTGTAGCTATAAACTCTTATTAATTATTAGAGGTCAATAAATTGAGTTTGCATAAAAAATTGGAGTATGGCAGAAAAATACAAGTTTTTTATTTACCTAAGAAAATACAATCTCTTAGACTATTATTTAACTTTTATTTTATTGTGTCAAAATTTTAACATGAAAGCTATTAAACTATGTTTTATAATAAAAAGTCATAAAATTTTGCCCAAATATTATTAAAAAATTTAAGAAGGAAACGAAAAAATATTTTATGTGATATTATATAAAGTCGAATAAGTAATTCTTTTATTATATGAAAAAAAATATTCAGTGATATAGTTATGATTCTTAAACAAAATCAAATAATTTAATAAATTTCTATAATACTTACAAAATTGAATGAGTTTTATATTATAAAAAATAAATCAATAACTTTTAATGCAATAAAACAAAATTGAATAATCATCTACAAATTAGCTCAAAAATACTTGTGAGATATGAGTTTTAAAGGACTTATAATTACTAATCTATAATAGGGGCAAAGCTAAAATATCATAATAAAATTTAAAAATTATATTTTATATATAATAAAATATATTTTTTATATTCATATATAATTATTAAATTTTATTAATTATTTTATAATTTAAAATTTTAAAATAAAAATTCTAACTCTATCGCTAATATTCAAAAAGTGAGCAAAAATGGATAAATTGATTTGGGATTGTGATTAAACTATGTAGTATGTACCAACGTGTGAAGAAAATTATTTTAATAGTCTTTTCATCTTGGAATTAACAACCTAAAAATTATTATTTTTTAATTAAAAAATAAAAAAGTTGAAAAGTTTCAAACATATGGAGAAGTTTGAAACTTTTTATTGTAAAAGAAGAAGAAGAAGAAAAGTTGGGGACCTTTTTGAACTTTTTCCTTTCTTCTGATCACCTTCAGGACTAAAATGATTACAACATAATTAAAACACTGGGCCCACTTTGAGCCTGATCAACAATTTGGGTCCCACATTTGAGGTTTTTTTTTTTTTTTTTTTTTTTTAAGAAAAAAAATTTGCAATTCCCAATGGTTAGTCCGTGAATCTGTTTTTCGTGTGATGCTGTCCCCTTATGTAGGGTCCTTTTCAGTAATTTTGGGTTTGTACCTTTTACACAGAATATTTGTAATTATTATTATTATAATTATTGTAATTTTAAAAAGTAAAATAATTGCATATTGTAATTTGAATTATAATTTATTGGTCATCAAACTATAAAAGTACATATTTGATTTGAATTTTTTACTTCAATGGAATAACTTGTTCAATCATAACTTCGATCCGAGTTATTATCAACTCATTGCATAGGCTTTGCTATATAGGATGTTGATGATATCCAATAATATATTATATAGTTTTAAATCAATAGTTAGTCATCAAACTGTTTTATACATATTTGATGTGAATCTTTTAGTTTGATGGGATAATTCGTTCAATCATATGACTTTGATCCGACTCATCGCATAAGCTTCACTAGATGTAAAATATTAATGTTATCCAATAATATATTTTATAATTTCAAATCAATAGTTAGTCATCAAACTGTTCGGTACATATTTGATGTGAATCTTTTATTTTGATGGGATAATTCGTTCAATCATATGACTTTGATCCGAGTCATTCATTACCAACTCATCGCGTATAAGCTTTGCTAGATGCAAAATATTAATGTTATCAAATAATATGTTTCATAGTCTCAAATCAATAGTTAGTCATCAAACTGTTCAATACTTATTTAATATGAATCTTTTACTCCAGTGGAATAACTTGTTCAATCATGGCTTCTATTCATGACATTATCGACTTATCGTATAGCCCTTGCTATAAGTACGTCGTAGACGTTATCCAATAATATGTTCAAACTAATAGTTGATCATCAAACTTTCTGTATATATTTGATGTGAATCTTTTATTTCATTAGAATAACTCGTTCAATCATGATTTCAATCCGTCTCATTATCGACTCATATCACATATCCGCAGGATGTTAACATTATTCAACAATATGTTTTATGTTTTATATTCTCAAATCAATAGTTGGTCATCAAATTCTTCAATACATATTTGATGCAAATCTTTTATTTCGGTGGCATAACTCATTCAATCATAACTTCGATATGTGCCATAATCGATCGACTCATTACATGAACCTCTTTATAAGCAGAATGTTTACGTTATCCGATAATATGTTTCATCATCTCATGCCAATAATTGGTTATCAAACTATTCTATGCATATTTGATGTGAATCTTATACTTTGACAGAATAAGTCGTTCCATCATAATTTTGATCCATGCCACAATCAACTCATCGCATAAGTCTCCCTATACAGTACTGGCCAACTATTAACGTTATCCAACAATATGTTTCATATATAATCTCAAATTAATAAATGTATATATTTTTCATGTCTTCAAACATAGGGAATTAAATTCAAATATTTTAAAATTTAAATCTAGAGCATGCAATAGTATATATAAATAATTTCTAGTGAAATTAAAGAAAGTAAAATTTACACTTGAAGAAATCATCAATTATTCTATTTCCCTTAGAGGTAACTAGAAGATTTTTTATATTTCTTCCATTTTCTTTTCTTTTTTTGTAAAATAATTAAGAAAATATAAAGTATCCAATTTGTTATCTATCATTTTCAAGAAAATCCATTTTATTTCCATTATTGCCCTTCTAATTATATATATTTTTTAAAATTTTGTCATTACACTCTTTTTTAGGTACCTTATTGCTAAAAAGTTTCATTATTTCCCAACCGCAGAATTATTCCAAATTTAAGATAAATATTTGTGGCATCAGTTGTTGCCCTTTTCTGCTTGTATGATTGAATTCAATTTAGCAACAACCAATCACACCCCCCCCCCCCCAACTCCCAGCCCCCATCCCGCAACTCCCCCCCCAAAAAAAACTCAAATTTTAGTTTTTGAGTTTCTCATTTCGATATTCAGTATCAGTAATGGTAACTAAATCGGAGAAATCCCATATTGAGAGAGAAATTAAAGCGCTTTCTAAAAAGGGCGGGACATTCAGAATTCGAACTCAAGACCTATTAAGGTTGAAAGAGTACTATCATTATTCCGTATTTATTATTTATATTGAGGTTCGACTAAATTTTGATTCGCAGGGAATATACCTTTTTGGGAGCTAAAGTACTCCGTAACATAGACGACTCCGTATCTAGGGGTTTAAACCCGAGATCTCTAGTTAAGAATGAAGTATTTATCGCTCCATTACAATCTGTATTGATTAAAGTTTAACTTGTATTTTGTTCTCACATAGTTCACAAAAAAATGTAATTTATACAATAAACATCGTGATAGAATAGATAAAATTTCTTCATATTTTTAATCAGAAACCTCATATTATTCAAGTTTTGCATAAGAAGTATTTTCTTTTCAGATGAATTTTATGCGATACGAATTGAAATTAGTGGAAATTGAAATGAGAATCTATCACTGTCCAGGTAAGATGTCTCATGTCACAAATCATACATTAAATGGAAACAGAAGTACCATTAATTACAAGAAAGGTGGTAGTTAATGCTATTTTCACTAAATATATATAGATTTTGATTGTGAATTAATTATTACTATTAATTACTCTCTTCGTTTTAAAATAAGTGATATTTTTAGTATGAGCACACCCCTTAAGAAAATTACTCATTTTTAAATAGAAAAATTTATTTAATTTTTATCCATTTATCGCTAATAAATATCTTGAAAAAGATGTAACTCTTTAATATTTTCTTGATTATGTAGAACTTTTTCCATTTAAATAAAGGTAAAATTAGAAAAACATCATTAATGTCTTCTTGATTATGTATTAAAACACCACTTATTTTGAAACAAAATCAAAAAGCTAAAACACCACTTATTACAATATTCAACATCAATTCTCTCCCTCCTACCTTCGTTACACCCCACTTCCTAGCTAGCGAAATTATCTCAACTAACGATTTTGATTCATATATTACTCTTTATAGTGATACTTTGAAAAAATTACAAGCCATAGCGAGATTATACAATTTTAGATCGTATACATCCATCTTCTGCTTAATCTGAAAACACATATATACGTATACAATTGGTCACACATGCATACATACGCATACAATCACAGACAAATATTATATCGACGCGATTTTCAATTAGGACGAAGTATTATATACGCGCACGAATACATATATTCTGTTACCGATTTTCAATCTGAATAAGATATGCTACGCATGTGAATATATACATCCTATTATGTTTTGAAATCAAAATACTGTTATACGTTTTAAAATATAACAAAATTTTATCAAATAGCGCTAATAGCGTTATTTACGAAATTTTCTTATATATACATATAGTTTCAAAATTAAATAATTGTACAAGAAAATGTGTGAAAATCATTTGATAAGTTGAAGGTGGTCCATACCTTATAGAATAATTCACCAATAAAATAGGGACTACATGTGACATAATTTACATTTTATATGTAAATATAATATTATGAGAGCATATTATATAATATATAGTATACAATTATAATTCAACTGCTTTTGGCTCCATGCACTCGGATCTTACTACAAACTGAATTATTCTTTCTTTCTCCCAATTATATAATTACCCCACCACCTTTCTTCCTAGTTCCTACCCCACCCCACCCACCCCCACCCCACCCCCCACCCCAAGAAGAAGAAAAAAAGAAGTATACTTACGTGTGTATGTGACTTGTTGAGCATATTGTACGTTCTTTTCTCAATATATATACACACATCATTTCACATGCACACGTAGGGACATATAGGAACCAATGTTTCCCCATATTGTATATATGACACTATATATACATGTTTGAGTTTAACTTGTCACGTCCAGTGATGGAGTCATAATTTTCACTAAAAGCGATTCGAAATATGAAAAAGTAATCAATACAGAAAGAACTTATGAGGATTTAATATCTAATATTTAAACTTGTATATACGGTATAATTTTTTTTTTCGACAAAAGGAGATTCAGATGAATCATTTTGCGCTTCAATAGCAGCTACGAGGATTCAAAATATTAAGAAATAAAAATAGGAGAAGTCGAGAGAATTCAATATCTACAAAAAAATTTTAAAAAAACAAATTTGGTCATGTATATATAAAGTAATCTTTTAGAGAAGGAGTTAGATCCGGATGAACCCTCTTGCGCTTAGTAGCAGAGTCGGAAATTTCATTTAAGGATCGAGATTCATAATATAAAGAAGTAAACAAATGAAGAACCATGAAATCTAATATCAATTTTTTATACGTAAAATTAAAAGATATCTTGACCTTGTATATTTTGACCCCCTGCTTGTGCCCCTAGCTTCACCCTTGGTTATACTAATAACGGTATATTAATAAATTGTTTAAATAATCAGATCACTTAAAAATTAAAAGATAATTACGAAAAATAATTCATAATAAGTAAAATTAGTAACAAAAATAAGACAAATAATTTGTTACGTACAATAAATTAATATACATATATCAATAGTATAATATTTTTTTTATATTATTAATGTATATAATTAAAAAAAATCCAATACTATATTAGATGGTATGGGATGATATTTGGTTGTGTCCGACCACATACGACATCAACTTGCATAGATTCCTTTCTTCACTCCCCAATGCACGTTAACAAATATCAATCATAAAATTGATATTAATATGCGTTATGTCGAGATGGTTCAGGATTTTTTCGCTATTAATTTGAGATTTCAAATTCAATCTCCTGAAATAATTTCTTTTTTATTAGGAGTATCATTCTTAAAAATGAATTTTACGATTCGTGAATTTGGATATCGAATGGGAAATAAAAAATAAAATCATAGTGTGTGTGTGTGTGTATATATATATATATTAATATTAATTTGAGTTGTGCTGAGATGGTTCAGAATTCCTCCGTTATTATTTTTAGAAGTGAATCTTGCAATGCACGAATTCGAACGTCGAATGGAAAAACAAAACAAAAAAAAAGATCATAAAATATATAGTATTATTTTCTACAGCTCTTATTATACTAGTACTTCTCCCATTTATCTTATTTTACATGTACACTAGATGTGGTTTTGTAGAATAAGAATTTAGATTTATTAATTAATTTATTTTTATATCTTTAAAATATTGATATTAAGAATTGTTTGTTGAAAATTGTAGTCCTTAAAACGCGTTATTGTTGCATTTTCAAGATACCTATGTAGTAGGAGTATATGATAATCTCTAATAGGACAAAAAATATTGGTCGTGGAGAGATAGTCCGAAATTTTTTTATTTTTAAATCAGAGATTTCGAATTTGAGCCTTTGAAAATAAAAAAATTCTTCTCGGTAATATCGCCTTGAAAATAAACACTTCAACGTGCAAATTTAAATTTAATCAAACTTCAATATCACCAATACCGAACACCGAATGAGAAACTAATAATTTTTAGGGGAAAATTATTTGGTCATTAACAAGTGTGCCAATTCCATTATATATGTGTGTGTTGTGTCTTCGGAGACCTAATTATTTTAATTGTTATTTCTACTATAACCCCTCAAATTTCGATGGAGTTACAAAATACCCCATTAATTAGCCAAAATATTTTTTAATTAAATATATTTAATCGTTAATTAATTAAAATATATATTTTAATTATTTTATATAGAAAATACCTTATATTTAAAATATTTATAAAAATAGCTAGATATATTAGCAAAGGAAGTCCACATTCAATTGATTTGAAAGATGATGGAATTGGACTTAATAATTATACTATGATGAGTGAGGAACTATTATTAGTGAATTTTAAACTATAGAAAATTAAAAAAAATAAATGATTTAAGTTATACACACAAATAATATGAATATCTTTATATTATCAGTGAGTTTTAAACAATGAAAAAAGAAAGCATGTATAAGTTATTATTTTTATTTTACTTGCATATAACATAAACTCTCAAGAATAAAATAAGCACAATCTCTGGTTAAGAGAGAAGAGATTCTATTCATTTATCAAGAAATTTATTTGTAATTATCAAATAAAATAATTTGATTGGTAAATATTGTTTTCACCATCAATGCATGTAACATATACTGAAGAAAGAGAAATTAGGTTTTACCTTATCAATCCTAATAAAATATTTGTTTTGCTGTTCTGACTAATCTGGATTCGTGGTATATAATGTCAGTTAAACAAAAAAGCGCTTCTTAACAAAATTTATTTCACTCACAGGGTTTTAATCTGAAACCTTTAGTTAAGAACGGAGGGATCCTATTCATCCTGACAGTAACTTTTTCAGTTGTATACATCACTATACTTCCACTTAACACTTATCACAATGATAAACGGCTCGTCTTGCCGCGACCTTCTCTTGAATTCTTAAAAAAAAAAAAAACTGGTGCTTTTTAATTAATTGAACTTTTCTTTGACTAATTATTTTTTTTTTGTAATTAAAAAAAAAAATGTGTTAGGGAAAAAGTTGAATGGCTTTTCAAAGAAATGGGAAACACAATAGAAGAAGCACGTTCTCCCATGGGAAAACATTTCCATTTCTTTGGGACTAAGCACACATGGCCTTGTCTATCTATTATAACCCTATGGCATCCAATGCTACTAAATCTACTACTAGTAATTATTTTGCTTTAAAAAATAATAGTAATAATTTTTTATTCTTTATTTAAAAGAAAAAAGAGGATAAATTATATGAGCTTTAAAAATAAAATAAAAATTAAAAAGAATAAAAGAAGATAACACCTATCTCTCTCTTTTTCTTTTTTTAATTATTTATGATGGTGTTTGAATCAGCCTATGTTGGGCGGAGTAAGTAGGTGAAAGGGGGTTCCGCAAAAATTACACTAAATTTTATATTATTTTTATGTATATGTAATGTAGATAATATTGACTCTCATTAGATTTTTTCGTACGTTCAATTTTTATTATATCTTATTGAATTTTTTTAGTGAAAATTTTAACTGTATTATTGAGTTTGTGTGCATCTAAACTAATTTTATAAACGTATTAGCTATCTTGTACTAACATAAATATCGAATAGCTAAAGATGAGAAGGTGAAGAAGAAAAAGATATGATGACCTAGTTATTTTAAATCCAACTCTTTTCATGTTGATTAGATATCCAAGAAAAAAGTCGTCATCAATTGAACTAAAAAAATGTTATTAGCTAAGAAATGTATCGATAATTCCCGATCAATCTATTGTTAAAAAGCTCCTAGCTAGCATGAAGTCTTAGCTCTTTTGTATAATAGAATTTCTTTGATATCACTTTTTTCCAGGTTTCATTTTTTCTTTTTGTACCATTCGGTGTTTGGACTCCGCATTGGAGCCTTAATTAATCTGAATCGCGCGTTGCAGGGCTCATTATAATGGCAATGCTCCTAAACAATTTTGTCGATATATTTAGCGTTCGAATCCGAAACCTCTAATTAAGATTTAATTAGAAATCTAATAAAAAGAAATCTAATCTTTCCATAATATTTATCATTGTTTAACTTTTCCGGAATCAGACTACACAAACTTTGATCAGCTGCTTTAGGCGTATTTTTTTAAAATTATGTCTAATAGGAGAAGAACTGCGACTTATAATATTTCTTATTTAAATTATAATTTTAAAATATTGAATTAATTCGATCTAATTTTATAAACTTTAAAAATTAGTTAGTTAACTCTCGAGATACGAAACGACAACAACGGCAACCTAGTATATTCCCACAAAGTGGAGTCCGGAGAAGGTAAAATATATGCATTCCTTACCTCGACCTCAGAGGTAAAAAGATTGTTTTCGATAAATCATCGATTTATAGCAAAACAGTCCCGAAAAAATAACTACAGTAAAAAATACAATCTTGAAAAACGAAACGTGACAACTAATATGATACGAATGGAGGGGATAAGATATTCATGCATGACTAACTTGGCCTGGAGCTGTCGGTATGTTTATAGTTTTATAAATTAAGTACTAAAATTTGGTCCACACATCATGATACATACATACATATATATATATATATATATATATTAAGAGGATAATTAGATCCTTTTTTTAATAATCAATTAATTTAAAGATTAGGTGTTATAAAGATTCTTCATTATGACGTGAAGATTTAAATAAAACAGTACCAATATTGTTTAGGTAAAAAGAATTTTAATATACTTTACTTCCTCACAAGTATGAAAATAAAATAGAATTATTAGAAATTTCATCCATGCTCGTTTATTCTTAATTAAAAATTCCTAATTTGAATTTTATCAGATATAAAAATATTTTTATTAGGAAATTCTTTACCCACAACAAGAGGTTAATATTCAATGATTCTCTAGATTCATGCCAATTATATTATAAAATAATTTATTGTTGAGACCTATTTAAATTTACATATTCATCAAACGAATTAAAAAATTGACAAAATAAACTAAAAAAATATATACACAATATTCTTCCCGCCCTTATATTACCCTTTGACAAGTATTAGTGAAAATAAAAGTACCATCATCTTTTCGAGTGATCAGATTCATATTGAATGAATTTTTAAATTTTTATGTATTAATATATACATATTTAAGTATTAACATTTTAAAATTGTTTATCAAGTCGAGAACAATATCTACAAATAAATTTTTTTTAAAAAAAAATTTATAATTTTAAAATAAGATATAATATTTAATACAACAGATAAAAATTAATTTAAAACTCTTAAATTTTTTAGGTTGTTTTCTTGTGAAATTTGCAGTAATAGTAATGGATAAAGTTGGACATATATTTTTTTAACTAGAAACTAGACATATGTAAGACACTTGTCACATCCAATCAGAAACTTCTAACCCCTCCCCCCCCCCCCCTTAAAACTCCATGGGAGTAGTGAAGAGAGAGTCCCAATTGATAGAAAAATCCCTTGGACTATCTTGCACCTTGAAAGAAGAACTAGAGAAAAGAATTCATATCCATATTATCAATTAAAATATTTAATGATTGGACTAAAAAAAATGATGATTGAAGGGATTACACGTGTTTCATGCTACTCGAGTCAGAGTGTAAATTAGTAATGCTTTCGGCCAGAGGGGAATCTAAAATATTTAGAATATGGATGTACTACTAAAAAATTTATTAAAGTGGGAATTTGATCCCAAGTATACTCAAAATAAATAAGTCAACATTCAACCAAATACACCATCTAGCCTTCTTGTAACATAGGTGCCGGCATATAATATTATACCAATTTTAAAAAATATATACATAAAATATCAAATTTTTACGGAAAACCACGGAATCACGTGCCCCATATTTTATACATAAAATTGCCCTTGCTTTCGACTACCGGACTTTTGCTATCTAGGAAAACATTTCAGGTAAAAGGTGAAAAACACACCTGAAATATCACAATTTTTTTAGTTTTATACCTCAACTATTAGGTGTTCACTTTTCCTGTCTAAACTATCATCAACTATTTATCAAAACACACCTCAACTATCAGTTGTTCCCCTTCTCCTACCTGAACGATGATGATATTTCAGGTAGAAAAAAGGAACAGCTGAAGTTGAGGTGTGTTTCAATAAACATTTGGTAATAATTCAAATAGAAAACTCACACACCTAATATTTAAGATATGAAACTCGAAAATTCAAAATAATTTAAATATATTTTTCACCCTTCATGCTTAACTTAATAAACAACTTAAGTACTTATTAGTCTCTTTAAGTAGATAATGTGTGATTTATGTAGAGTATTCAATGTGTACTGAGTTTGTAGTACAAATAGAAGAGTAATTAGGAAATTCTACAATAGACATTGTTCCTCAGAGTTAGAATTTCTATTATACAACTGTGAATAACTATAGAGTGTGAAGAATTTCTATTATACAACTTTGAATAACTATAGAGTGTGCTTTTAGTTGGTTCTTTTGGAAGTTGTGGATAAATACACTTCATTCCAAATTACCAAATGCTATACACCTACAGTTTTAAAGAACTATGATCAATCGTTTACCAAAACACACCTTAACTATCGGTTACTCTTTTTTCCTACCTAAAATATCACCATCATTCCTGTTCAGGTAGGAAAAGAAACAATTGATCGCCAAGATATATTTCGACAAACAATTTGATGATAGTTCAAATAGAAAACTTGCACATCAGACAATTCAGGTATGAAACTCGAAAAGATGAAAAATCAAGATACTTTACATGTGTTCTACAGAAGAAAATTGTGATTTTTCCCAAGATAACTTTAGTAGGAATAGTTCATCTGGATCAACTTCAATAAAGTTGCAGAAAAATTACAAAAGCGTTGCAAAAGAGAAGTTCACAATCACAAATTTCAAGAAGTTGTAACTATATTAAAAAATGTAACATGGTACACTAGTAACAACGTAATTTAACTTCAACAGAATTAGAAACAAAACAGATTCCCCTGTAAAAGCTTATAGGGATCCAAATGGTTTAAACAATCGAGAGGGTAAAGTCAATTTCTTCAAAAATGGTGATCTTTGGTACAACAAACCTGAAAATACTTCCATTTATAGTGCCTCCATTTGACGTACGAGACGCTCAATATTTTCTTCGAACGATTCAAGCTCTTGCTTGAGGGCACCAAGTTTCACTGTATTTTCTTCATGGACGTTAGCCGGAACTTTCTCTTTGTAGCCAGTGGCACTCATGATTTTGGTTAAGCTTTGATATTGCCTGCAAAAGAAGAAAAAGTTGGTACATGGCAAATTGAACAGCTCGTAAACTTCACAATTTAAACTGACTCGAATTTCACAATATCCAACTTCAGCTGATGAGAAGTCAAATTGCATTTACGCACTACTCTTCAAATGGATGCACTAATTGAACGGAATTTGGTATTATACTTTGGGATGAAAGCAGTCACCTGGGATGAAATCAGCCACTTGCAGATACGAGGGGGGAGGTGGAACATTTTTAATTTTTATTTTCACGAATTGGAGCGATAAAGAGGAACATGATTTCAGGCAAAGATGGTGATATCTAACGCTAGATCAATCTTTTACACAATGTTCCCTATTCAGCAAACAATTTCTCAACATAATTCAATGACTAAAACTTTCCTCAAGTTTCAGCAACTCATAAAACTAAAGACAATCACCGATTTCCTGTTTCTCACAAGCTGAATTTTTTAAAATACTCATTCAATCTATGTTGCTCAGACTCTCCAAAGTTGTTGCACCCATGTCAGATCCTCCAAACATGCATTACTTTTGGAGTACCCAACATGCAACCATCGACATATTTGAAGAGTTCAAGCAACATAGTATTCAACATCTTTTTTACTTCTCTTCTACACGCAAGCTAATTTTCTTCCTCCCCTGACAGGAAAAAGAGATGGTCTAGCTCCAAGGAAAGCAATTCAAAGGCACTCATTTATCCTACTAGCCAGAAAATCAATATTTGTAAAAAATAGCCTAGTCTATGAAATTTCACTTACTTCCTCGTTTCTTCTTTCTTCTTTTTAAGCCTTTCAACTTCAACCTCTGGGTTACTGATCGTCCCTTTTTTCTCAAGATAAACAGTGACAGATTCATCCACAACTTCTGTCAGCCACCCAGTTGGAGCTGCATCATTGTCACTTGAGACCTGATGAGAATAACGTAAGAAATGTAGATTTGTGAGACAAATGAGGAAATATAACTGAAAAAAACATGCATATACCATATTTCCAATGGACACCGAAAAGTAGAACTCAGATAAATACTACATAGGATTATTTAAATGTACTCTTTGTTGGTCCCCACTTATCTAGTTCCACTTTTCCCTCAAAAGACAAAGACTTCAATTGATTGTGTCCTCGACCATAAACATGTTGGAGCAAGGCTGTTGTTGATCATGACTTGAAGAGTGGTCATTACATTTTAAAGGCCAAGTGAAATATTTAGGATAACATATAGGATTTTATGTATGTTTGAATATACGTCCAGCTTCATATCATGTGTAAAAGGAAAGATACCAGCTATATAGGGATGTTTGTAGTAGTTTCTCTACTTTTTGGTATATGGAAGATTGTTCCATCATTAATAAAATTAATAACTCTATCAAAAAAAAGAGTAGGGAAAACGAGGATGAATTAACACATTTTTGATGCAATTGCAAAAGGAAAAAAACTAGTTCTTTTAGAAAGACAGTAAAACTAGTTTTTTTAGAAAGACAGAAAACTAGTTTTTTATAGCGTCCTTGTGCAACTAACATTAAAACATACATTGATTGGAAATTTTGAAGTTAATCCACGGGTTCAATTGAAATAAAAGTATAAACCATCCTTCTAAAAAAACAGAATTACCAATATGATTTTTTCTTTTTTTTTCACCTCACAAACCAAGAAGATACCAGGAGGAGGAGATGAAGAATCCTTGAATCAAAGAGAACCAAACTAGACAAAGAAAGAGATACCTTCAAAGATGACAGCGTAGCTAGAGTAGAAATCTCGAGTTCGCGACTTTTTATGATTTCCACAATATCATTTATCCGGCAAGCCACAAATGCTTCAAGCCTGAGGACAGCAAGATCATCATTAGTTTGGAAAGTTAAATGTCCCAATTGTCTTTATGAAAAAGTTTTTTCTTCTCAAACCAATTATAATATCAAGCCATACAAAGAAATCCTAACATATCACTCTCTTGCAATCATTAGTGTGTATCAATGGTGTATCGCTGACTGAATGACTCACAAACACATAATCAAACAGATCACAGCTTTGTCCAAGTGCTATGCGTTAAATATATCTTGTGGAATTTAGCATGGGTTCCCCTAAAGAAATTACAATGGAACAGATAAATACCAATTACAGCAGTATGAAAGCCAAACTAGTGAATTCCAATCTTCTAAGTTGCCCTTACCTCAAATAACAAAAAAAAAAGAAGATGGATAAGTGATATTTCAAACAACTTGGATGAGAGATTGCATTAGGAATGAAGACATTAGCTAATACATTGATTGTAGATTATTTCATGAAAAGGCACTTGAATGATCGAACCTTCTTTATTTGCATTATACTCCCACCCACTAGTGACTGCTTAAAACTGTTTCCACTTTAGATGACGAATTTGGGTTTCCGCCACTCCAAAGATAAATGCAACCTTCTTACATCTTTAATAATCAAAAAGCCGTATTGAACAACACATTCAATGGGCATTAAACACGAAATGGAATTAACATGCTCTATATCCACCCTATTTTGTTTTACATTCAAAAGTAATTCCTATGGTACTTCAACAGTTCTTGTGTGGACAGGTTGCATGTGTTCCCAACAAACAATGAATAGGGAACGAGCATTTATAACATATACTTCACAGACGAAGAGATTCCACAAGGAAACCAGAAAATGCCATTTGAAATGCTTTTTGTGTTTGGAAAATATAAGTGATCCAGGAGACACAGGATAAGCCCAAACTTTTACCTTGCAAATCTCTCCTTTGCAGGCAAATCTGCCCTCTTCGACCTCAGTCCTTTAACAATGGATAACACCCTTTTCATCTCAGCTTCCACGTTATCATTATTCCAGCTCTGAAAAATTGAACAGACGCAAAGCAACATGGTTAATAGACAAAATAAGAATCAAGTAGCAGCTGGAGTGGAGCATTATATTATGTCCTGTTTTCTACTACTAGACTCGTCTTGATAAGCTGCCATTATATAAAGTCCTGTTTTCTACTACTAGACTCGTCTTGATAAGCTGCATGTTTCAGATTCTCAAGCAAGTTAACATATTCCAATATGTATTCTTGCGAAATGAATTTCCTACATGGTTTTCTTTTCACAGATACTTGATGAATAGTTTAACAATGTGCATGCATAATTCTAAATTGATTTTTCAGAAATAGATCTTATACAAAATTCAGAGTAACCATTAAAACTCTAGACCATCATGCAAAACCAACCGCAAGAAAGAAAGAGGAAAAGAAGGAAAAGAAACTACACTTTAATCCGAGTAAACTAAAAAGAAAAAGTTCACATCAAAATTTACTTAACAGCCACCAACATAGGTAATGTGTCTATTTGCTAGTGCTGGACCTTAAAATTTGTGATTAGATCATACCTCTACAGTTGAAGGATAATCACTTATCACTATAGATTCTTTTTTTATAGAATCCCTGCTAGCAGGAAGGCGCTGCCATAATTCTTCGGTGACAAATGGCATAAATGGATGGAGTAATCTCAACCCGTTATCTAAACAAAGCCACAAGGTGTCCTGAGCAGATCTTCTTGCAGATACATACTCTGGATTATCTCCGGTAAAGTATGGCTTGATTAATTCAATAAACACATCACACAACTGAGACTGCCACCAAGAATATACTGCTGTTGCTGCTTCAGAGAAATCATAAGATTCCAGGGATGAGACAGTTTTTGCAATGGCCTTGTTAAGTGCTAAGAGTATCCACTGGCAGCTAAAAGGCATTTCATGAGGAACTATCTTTGTTGGAGGGGTGTACTCTTCACCCAATTTACCCATGGCAAACCTAATGGCATTCCACAGTTTGTTACACCATTGACGATATCCAACCACTCTCTGGATATCAAGATTAATCTTATCGGACTGGAAGGACAAATTAAGAAAGTTAACAATGTCCAAAGAAAGTCAAAAGAAACAGCTTATTAAATCTTACGACACAAAAGTGACAAACCTGGGCAGTGTATGAGACGAGGGCAAATCGAAGAGCATCCGCACCACATTCCGGAATACCATCAGGAAAGTCCTTTGCCTGCCCCTCTTTTGCCCTCTCAAATTCTTTAGCATCTAGGTTACCCTCCTTTAATCTCTTATGAAGACCATCAAGTGTAATTCCATTAATAACTTCAAGAGGATCAACAACATTTCCCAACGACTTCGACATCTTACGCCCATGAGCATCGCGGATCATAGGATGCAAATAAACCTGCAAATCATTTAAAATGAATAAGATTTATTGTGATAACAGCGGAAAGATCAAATTATATAACTACTTCATGTAGATAAAATACGAACTACTAAACATAACTTTCAGAAACCACACTCTACTTATATTCAATTTTAAGGACTGATAACCAAAAAAAAAAAAAAATCTCAGTGTAATCCCACAAATGGGGTCTGGGGAGACTAAGATGTATGCAGCCTTACCCCTACCTTTATGGGGTAGAGAGGCTGCTCCCTATTGACCCTCGCCAACCCTCCTCCTTTATCCAGGCTTGGGACCGGCAATGAGCGAGCTCACGCAGTCAAATTTAAGAACTGGAAAGCCATAAATCATGAAACCAGAACTATCTCATGAAAATGATTCCTAAAATAGATTCAAAGAATCAAACTCCACTTAGCATAAAGCTCAATAATAAAAAATGTTTTTTCATACGGAGGATAAGGTTTGCTAACCTTTGAAAATGGTAAATCACCTCCCAGCTTTATTCCCAACATCACCATACGTGCAACCCAGAAGAAGAGAATATCATGCCCGGTTTCAAGAACTGAAGTTGGATAAAATGTTTTGAAATCTACTGTATTATCTGGCCACCCCAATACAGATAACGGGAAAAGACCCGATGAAAACCAGGTATCCAGAACATCTGGATCTTGAGAAAGCTCAACAATCTCCTTCCGTGAAAATTTCTTAGAAGCCAAATTTTGAGCTTCTTCTTCGTTTCTAGCAACAATCCAGTGATCATCACAGACATCAAATTCCTTCTGCTTATCGTCACGCAGTGTAACATACCATGCAGGAATACGATGGCCCCACCAAAGTTGCCTTGAGATGCACCAATCACGAATATTCTCAAGCCATCTGTATGTTCACCACATAAGTCTTCATGACATAGAGGACGAGATTTTGTAGCAGGTGATGTAGCAACAAATGAGAAAATGGCAAAAATATCCTATATGAAGTTCATTTTATGAAAGCATTTTATCTTTAAAATCCAGAACAAAAATCAAAACCAAGGTTTTTGCATGTATGCATCTATGTCCGATGAGATACTGGCACAAAAATAAATGATAGAATATCCATTTCCGCAGTGAACAAAAGACAATAGCGAATAGAAGAACCTAAAACACAGTCATTAGACCCATCAGAATGCACTAGTGTACATATGGATAAGGTCGTGGAGACGAAATAGCACAAAGTAACATCTCATTTATACCCTAGCATTTATTCCATATAATCAACATAGACCAAAGCACTTTGGGGGGCCAGATCCAACATTACCTTTTCCATTCAGCAGCATATTGCTTTGGGATGATCTCCAGTTTCCGATTATCCTCATCCATAACAGCATCCAAAGCCTGCTTGGCCATAATTTTGCAGTTGACAAACCATTGGGGCTTTATAAGAGGTTCCACTACATCATTGCTTCTAGAACAAATCCCAAGGCGCATCTCATTATTCTTAGCACCCCTGTAGAGACCCTGTAACACATAAATCAAACACAACGCATCTTAGCTTCAGACAACTGAAATCATCCAAGGTTACTATTTTCAACTGATTCAAGTATGTCATAAAATCTTTATGCCCAATGTTATGTGGCACAGTTTCTTCCAGGGGAATCCTCAAATCTAACCATGCTTTTATAGGTAATAACTTAAATGCAATTCAAAAGTCTCAAGAACTCATAGAGCTAAAAGTAAGACACAACATTATATATCAAAAAGAAAAAGTTGGAACAGAATGTGTTTCACCCAATACCAAGAAATTAAATACTCAAAATCCATCATAATTTATGTTATCGAGTTCTACTAGGTTAGAAAGAAAAACACAAACAGCAAGGCCTGGGCTCGTTGGAACTGAAGTTCAAAGATGGAAATCCACTACCAAGGCTTCTGAAAATCTATTAAGAGATCCTCAGCTACTGTGACCCTAGCACAAAATTTGATTTCATTAATAAGCTATGCATGCAGCTCATGCCATTCAAAGTGTCCCAGCCATTCGCAAACCCTGTAGTAAAATTAAGACTACTCAAGTCATGTGATGTGCTCAAAAAGTCAATAATGCACTCAAAATCACATTTTCAGTGAAATCCAATTACCTAAATCTTCACAAACAAGGGTGGCAATAAGATGGGATGGAAGGAATCTATTTCCATCAAAATTAGCTGAAATACTTCCAGGAACCTTCCCTGAGACGTGCTCTTTCCTACTTCCTAGGATTGCAGAAATTCCCTTTTCCAGTACCTTTGCTGGAAACTGATGAATCTTTTCCTAAATACTCAGTTATTACCTTATGTGATTACTATTTTTAATTCTCCTCTTTTTAACTGTTGCTTTCCATGGGGGGTAATAGAATTTACTTCAATGCTGGTTTCAAATCTTATGATATCATCAGATGGGTCTCAGGTAATTTTTTTTTTGCTACGATTGGGTAGAAAGAATCAGAAAATGATGAGAAGTAACACTCAGCAAGAAGGTTTTCCAATGGATCTGCTATGTCCCAAAGAAGCTTCAACTGATCAAAAACAACTCATGAGAAGATGCGGAGATGCAAGGACCAGGCTGTTGAGATATCCACCGGAGTCTTGAACCCTTTAGAGCAATGTCATCAAAACCAAATTTGGGGAGATGGTCAGTTGGGTAACTAAAGAAGTCACTACTCCTTATGGTGTTAGCCTCGGGAGAACCATCAGGTTTTTCTGGCATTTTCTCAAAAGTCTGAGCTAATCAAGGTCCACGATGGCAACAAGACTCTTCTCTGGAAAGACAAGTGTATGGGTTTTGACAGCTTACAAGTCATATTTCCTCATATTTATGCCCTGGCTCAGCATCATCACAAGACAATAGCTGAAATCTGGACACAACAAGGACGGGAAATGGTACTTAGGAGACTTCTGAATGACTGGGAGATTCCAAGAGTGGCTGATTTGTACAAGCAATTGGGAAATTTCCATGGAATTCAAAGTGGAGAGGACTGCTTATGGTGGAATGGTAATAACAAAGGTGAATACAAGATGAATGAAGGGTACAAGAAGACAAACCAAATTGAACCTCAGATCACTAACTGGCCTCGAAGCACACTTCAAGAGTTAAAGTGCCCCATAAAGTGGCATGTTTCACTTGGCTTTTAACTAATGAGGCTGTCCTATTTCTTGACAATCTGGCAAAGAGGGAATCCCCTTATGCAATACGTATTTCTTATGTGGTAGGGATGCTGAGACAGTTGGACACCTTTTTCTACACTGTAAAGTCACTGACCAACTGTGGCAGATTTTTATCAATCTCAAAGGCATCTGACAATGCCTAGTAAACGCGACACTCTTTCAGTTGGAGGAAGCTGGATTTGGTGCCAGAAACAGAGACAGATGGAGGATTATTCCTGCTTGTATTTGGTGGACTATATGAAGGGAAAGCAATGACAGGTGTTTTGAAAATAGGAGTAGGAATGTGCAGAAGATTAAACTTAACTGTATTTTGCAGTTCTGCTTTTGGTGTACAAAAGTTTTTTTTGATGAGCCTTAGACAATACTGGAAACTTTAGGATCTATCTAGAATTGTAAGCTCAAGTTCGGAAGTTCTTATCTCTACCTTTTTTTGTATATATCGCTTTCCCGGTACTGCCTAAGTACTGATCTTGATACAAAATGTTACCAGTTTCAAAAAAATTAAGACTGCTCAACCTCAAAACTAAGTGGCTTGTAAGGCAGCATTATCCATTGTACTGTTGTCTCTATCTATTCACTGAATTTGCTCTATTGCGGTTTATATTTAAATTAGGTTCGCATAGTAATTGAAATTGCAGTTTATTAGAATTAGTTGCAACAAAATTTGTATTTAGTAGTTAATGAGTTTGACTACTTGAAATTTGTTAAAGTTGTATGAGATAATATTACTATGTCCAAATGTGTAAAAGTTGATGGATGTACCAAAATAGAAAATTTCATGTACATCAGGATGGAGGTTGTTTCCCTATTACAACCACCACACTCAAGACTAGGGAAAATACAATAAGACACCTACAATAACATAGCTGGATCACCAAATTTATAAATGATATATGCATTAAGGTCCTTCCAATCAATAATTTTGAAAATATATTAAACGCCTATATTTCGATGTACTTTAATTGTAATTAATATGGAACATATCTAACATACCAAATAGAATTAGTTGGAAGATATAATCTAAAGCACGTTAACTCAGGTTGTACTTTCATATAGCATATATATTTTGCGTGTTTGCATGTATGCACATAATTGCATACATACATAATGTTGGCTCACGTCGTACTTTCATATAGCATATATGCTTTTGTGTGTTTGCATTTAGGTACATACGTGCATACATACCTATCTCTGTGTGTATAGCAAATTGGAAATCCCATATGAAGTATACTTATGTATTAAGCGTTTGTTACCTCTGGAACATGATGATACAGAATGGTCATAAACACGATGCCCAATAGGATGTTTTAAGCACTAGCACCACATGTACAACAAAAATCTTACATTGTTGAACTAACTTTTTTCACTTGAGTTGATACATTCCGGTAGAGCAAGGGGAAAGAAGAGTGGAGAGGGATAGGAGCTAGGGCCTGGGGGGGTGGAAGAAGGTAGGGGTGATATTGTGGTGTATCAAAGAAAGGTCGGGTGGCCGAAAGGGACAGATGCAAAGGGGTAAGGAGGTGCGGAAAGCGGAAGATTGCTGTTCATGGAAGTTAAAGATATAGTTGTGGAATGTGAGGAGGACAAAGGACCTGAATAAAAGAGCTCTCATCAACCCATCAATAAAATGACAGGTATATTTTGTAGAGAATCATCTATTGATGTAGTCTCTACTTCAATTTTTCTTTTTGATGATGCCGATGTTCGGGCATGTCTGCATGCACCAACACAGGTATTGGTACTGGGTAACTCATTACCCTACTGATCAAGACCTAAGCAGATGGAAAGAAATCAACCAGCACTTGAATTTAAAATCTATAGTTCTCCCCCACTTCATTGACCACTAGGTCATACCCTTTAATATAATTCTACTTTTTCATATACCTCTTAGTAGTAATTTTCAAATATTACAACAATAATATACCCAGTGTAATCCCACAAGTGAGGTCTGGGGAGTTTTGCTTACATTTTCCAAGACATGGAAAGGTGGTTTCGAATGGAGAGGGACTATGTAAAGGAGGACCAGACACTTATGTTTATGAAAAATCCTTCATATATATACTCATGTTGGACAGACATGGGTACACATGGACATCTCAGAAGCAAGCGATACATCACATCCATGGATCCTTTTTTCCCTTTGATAAAGACACATTCAAGGATCTTTTAAATGCAAGAAAACATAAATTAGAACAAATTTGTGTACCAATACGTGCATGCAGTCCCTTAACATTCTATTTCCAGCTAAAACAGTACAGAGAAGTTATTGAAATACCTTTTCTTTTAAAGCTTCTGTCACAGCAACACGAGCTCTAAAACGAGGCATTCCTTCAAAGTCTGGACCCGCATTGCTATTTATATTCCCATCATCAGTAAAAATACTTATGAATTCAAGTTTGTGACGCTGTCCAACCTCAAAATCATTTGGGTCATGGGCTGGAGTTATCTGCCAGGATATTCAAAGAATGGTCATAAGCAATGATGGGTACTGGAGATGCGGCAATTATTTTTTCGCATTCAGAACATAATGATATAGAATACCTTAACAGCACCAGTCCCAAAGTTCATATCTACGAGTATTTCATCACAAACTATTGGAAGCTTTCTTCCATTGAATGGATGAATAGCAAATTTCCCGTGAAGGTGACTGTATCTTTTGTCTTCAGGATGTATAGCAATTGCAGTATCACCAAGCATAGTTTCGATTCTGGTGGTCGCCACAACAATTTCACCAAGACCACCTTCTAAGGGGTAAGCAAATGATGTCAGCACCCCGAACTCCACAGGCTCTTCATATCCAGGAACGTTCAGAAGTGTCCTCTCTTTGATGTCTGTATATTCAACCTACAAACAGCAAGCAACTTTCAACAGTGTATAAAGATATATTTGCAACATCTAAGACTTCATTCAGCATGGCTACATGGCTCACCTCAATATCAGAGATTGCAGTACGCAAGACACAATCCCAATGCACCATACGTGGAGCCCTTGATAGATGATAACAAAATTTCAATATAGAGCCAAAACTAATTCAAGAAACCTACGCATCAAGAATATGGCTACGTCCTACACATGCACATAATGAGGAGATAAGGCAGACAAAAGATATAAAGGAGCTGCATACCTGTATATAAGACCTTCATTGGAAAGCCTAACAAATGCTTCTGTTACAGCCTTAGACCTTTTCTCATCCATGGTAAAGCACTGACTTCAGAGAGCACGTGTTAGAGCACAACAAATAAGAATCGCACAACTACAACTTCAGGATTTTCCTAACAGAGGGAAGAAAGGGTAAAAACATTGATTCATACCTCACGAGACCAATCAAGTGAGGCACCCAGGCGACGTAATTGCTTCAGTATAGTACCCCCATACTCATTCTTCCAATTCCAGACCTACAAAAACCTCAGCGACTACAATTAATAAACCTACAGGTGCAAAGAATTGCTAAGATTATCACTTGGTTTTCTTTATTTAACTCTTCAGCAGACACCTTGTTCCAGACTGAGAAAAAGGCAACAATTGGAAGGATCTTTTTTGTTTGAGAAACAACAATTGGGATGATATTATAGCCATTGAAGTGATTTTTTATGGATTAAAAAACAAATAATCATAGACTTCAAAATAAGCACAAGCCGTTAAATAAGGTACTAGCAGTGTATACTTACTTCAGCAACAAAGTTCTCCCGACCAATATCATGTCTAGTCAAATTCCTTTCTCGCATGATCTTCTTCTCCACAACAACCTAGATTCACCATCCACGATGCACAATTAGAAAATAGTAGATAAACAGCATAAAAGACCATGTTATTATAGGTAAAGATAATCGGATTAACTTAACACCCTAGCAAATCTTTGAGAAACAACATTGTAGATATTCAGGAACACAAAGCTTACTGACCTATGATATTATCTTATTGTGTTACCTTTTAGCAGCAATTTGTCATTAACTGTGATTCATTTTGGAAAAAATTGTAATTTCGACCATCTTATCTGAGTAACTTTTTTATTCAAGTTATCGCGATATGAACGTATTTAAGTAATTGTTATCCTGTTAGACCAAAATGAAAAAACAACTGTTGTTTTTCTTCTCAACAAATATGATGTATGAATTTTTACCGAAACGTAATAGGTGCCTTCTAATTTGTCCAACGTAAGAAAAATATTACCATTACTTTAAGCAATCTTTGTTTTCTGAATATTGACATATAGTCCAACAAGCCTGCCTATCTCTAGCAAATTGCACATTATGTTTGAACTGTGAACTCATTTCGTTCCAGGAACCAAAGCAAGTATATATATAACATTTTTCATAAGCTACGGCAGTTTGCAAAACCTAAAGAAGAAACTGCACAGCCTCTCCGTATAAGATTTTTT
This sequence comes from Datura wrightii, assembly GCA_035772735.1. Classification (NCBI taxonomy): domain Eukaryota; kingdom Viridiplantae; phylum Streptophyta; class Magnoliopsida; order Solanales; family Solanaceae; genus Datura; species Datura wrightii. The sequence goes on along the minus strand of JASDFA010000018.1, from coordinate 197,029,264 downwards.
TTAAAAAAAATACGTGCATCTACGTGAAGATCATGCCCCTTGGATAACACAGACACTAACTGGTCATTTGGTAGGGTGTATAAGAATAGCATCGAACAAGGTGTATTAGTAATGTTGGGATGAGTGATGTTGGTATTAGTTATGCTGACATTATTCTTTATTGACTCTTAGGATTGTTGTATAAATGAATAGAGTAAATGAGAATAAGAATAGTATTGAATAGAACATATTAAATTAGGGAGTACGCTATATTGTTAATACCATGGTTTACTATGTATAAGAATAGTATTGAATAAAGTGTATAACTAATACATGTATTCATTATATAACGCTTAAATTTTGCAACCAAATATTGTACTAAAATTTAGTACAAGTACTATTACCTATACACCCTACCTAATACGCCCTACCCAAACGACCCCTAAGTAACAGTAATCTTATATCTGAACACAGTTCTGCATACTGTAAAAATGATATAAAACAAGAACAATGTTTAAAATCATGATTTGATATAACTGAAACACAACCTGTGTTGCGATCCCAGCATGATCCATCCCGGGGACCCACAAGGTATTGTATCCAGACATTCTCCGCCAACGAATAATAGTATCCTGGAAACAAAGGTAAAACATAAAATCTGTATAAACAAAAGAACACTCAGAACTAGGCTCAGTAATTCTGAATTCTGATACCTCGATGGCAGCAGTGAGTGCATGTCCTATATGGAGAGCACCAGTCACATTTGGTGGGGGCAGGACCTGCATTTAGACGTAGAGGTAAGCAGCTCTGGAGAAAGAAGTCCAAGCTTAGACCAAGAACACCGTAACAAACAAGACTTCCGTTTCAGCTTATTTTCCTCCCAAATTATTGGTAACACAATTTACCAAGGGATAGTCCAAATGAAAAAATACTGGTTAAGTTCTTCATTATAATACTCTGTATAGAGTTATTTTACTTTTCAGGTCAATATGACCATTCACTGTAAGTAAGTAAAACAGAGTCTCTTTGATGACATAGAATTCCATCCAGGCAGTCATTTGGTGGGCAATCAGGAGAGAAGCAACTGCAGAATTTTCTGAGACTATTTTATACTTTATCTTATGTTCAAATGTATTCTTTTGCTTTCCTTTTGGAAAAAAAATGGCCGTTATAAATGATTTTGATTGTCATGTATGACTTTATTATCTCACTGCAGAATCTATGAAGTCTAACTATAGCTTGTTCCCCCAACTGAAATCACCAGTCACAATTGTCTCTGGTCTTAATAAAATTTCACCTTGTCCAAAGAAAAAGAAGGTAAATGAATTTCCCTTTAACTGGAATAATAGCACCATCCGCTATAAAGTCCTAGAGAAATGAGCTACTGAAATTGACAACCTGTCCATTCCCTCCACTTTGTAAAATATTTAGCGTACTCTTGCTGTCCGTGAGAAAGGGGGCAAAGAATAGGTTTCCAAACACACGTCATGACACCAAAACAGAGAAATGACAAGTTAAGATTAACAAAACTGTCCGAGAGTACTCAAGGAAAATGAGCAACTGAAACTTCCCTTCCTCATTTGCAACTACTAAATTGATAGGGTACTTTTGTAATCACTGAGAAATTGGGTAGAAAATAGGTTTCCAAACCCACGTCATGGCACCAAATCAAGTTAAGATAACAAATAAAAAGGTCTAGCTGTACGAACATATATTCAAACTTTAACATCCTAGTAATTAAAAATTGCTAAATGTCATGAGTACCAACATGTGCTTCTCCTTAAAATACTATCCTAAGAACTCGAAGTAGACAGTTGCATTTGTAGATGAACCCAGCTCCTTATAAATCCTATATGTCCTAGATATTCGTTCACACCAAAATCATCAATTAGAACAACAGCACAAGAAGTCAGAAAGATAAACTCACAATCACAAAAGGTGGTTTAGAGCTGTTTGGGTCTGCAACAAAAAAGTTGGACTTCTCCCACCATGCATACCACCTAGTCAGGTTAGCATAAAGTATCAAAATAGATTGCTAACAAGAGAAGTCTTTTTTCTGAATTAGTAAATTAGAAAGTAAAGGTAAACCAATTTCAAACTCACGATTTCTCTACAGCACTGGGATTAAAAGTCTTTGCCATTTCACGGGAGAGCTTCTTCTTCTCCCCAAGAGGTGTTTCTGGATCAACAAAATCCTCAGGGTTCTCCTCTCCACCATCCCTTTTTGAGCTCTTCTTCTTAGCAGTCTTTGACACACTGGAGCTAGCTTGTGCCTTAATTAATGCAGACAAACCAATCAGAGAAGCTTGGAAAAAGCATAAATTGGATTAGAGTTACAGAAATTTTATAATTACATCACTGTCTAAATTTGCTGGACATATTGGTAATGATACCTAGAGTTTGGCAATTCCTTTTCCTCAATCAATATATAGCAAACGGCATCACAGAAATAGCTAAGAGCCATTCCACCAAGCCAGGCATTTATGAAATACAAGTATCAAACATAATTAGATAAATAAACAGAGTAGTGTTACCTGTTTTGCTGCTTCCGCTTTTTGTGCAGCTTTGAGTTTTTTCAACTCTTTCTCTCTAGCCTGCCAACCAATAAACACAAAAGGACCTCATAGAATGTTTTGAATCAACCAATTAACTGCGTCAATCCTAAGTTAGAATCCATATACTTGAATATCAGTAAGAATATTGATTTTAATAAAGAATTGATGTTTGAACGCCAAACGTAGTGTTCATTGTGAGTAATCATCCAATCACAACAGAACCAGAACCAAGATGAATAGTCTTCTAACCTTTTCTTCCTTTTTCTTCTTCTTCTCCAGCTCTTCGGGAGTTAATACTTTTCCCTCTGATGATGCGGCCGCCTATCAAATACTCAAATACAATCTAAAAGCAAGCTCAATAAAAGAGAATCACAATGTGTTAACTCAAACAGATTCTTACCTCCGGTTTGCAATTTTTCACTGTCTCTTGTGATTTACCCTCCGAATCAGCCTACAATCGTTTCAATCCATTCACCAAGAAAGTACAAAAATTTTGAAATTTTCAAAACACAAATCAATAAGTATACGAAAAAGCTCACCATATTATCGGCTTTAGCAGAGAAAATACGGCGTCGGAGATAAGAAAAGTTCGTCGGAGATGGCCGCTGGCAGCAGATGTAGGTGGTGGACTGAGCAAGTGAACACTGGGAGGCTTTGACGAGTACCCTAAGGCAAGCCGTTATGAATTGTTAGATTGAGTTCCAAAAATTTGTTTGCGTGAAAAAAATGCGATTATATATTCGTTAAAAATTCGGCCCAATATTTTGGGCTTAATCTTAAGCCCAAAATGGAATTATGCTTCGCCGAGGCCCTTGCTCATATAGCATTTAACCACAAAAACAAACAAAACATTGGAAAAATATATTTATTGACTATTATTTTGATAAACGGCTGGCTATATAATGTAGATTTTTTAAAAAAAAATTGGTATTAAATTTCTTATATTTTTTAAATTATAATTTCATATTTATATTTATTACATTTTTAAAAAAACTTTATATACAAATTTATGTTTCGCGTCGAAAATACTGAGTTCAGATGAACCCCCATACATTAAATCTGATTCTTTAGGTGTAATATTTTTATTCAGATCTACGAGAATAATGTCTAGTATTGATAACAGAAAAGGGTCAAATATGTGTTTGCATTTTCAAAAATAATTTAAATATACCTTTTATTGAAATTTTGGTCCAAATATATTCCTCCCGTCATATTTTGACACATGTATATTCCTATTTTTAAAGGAGGAATACGTGTCTAACTTAAGAATCAAATAACCCATACCAATTTTAGATATTCAATTCCCTTTAAAAATTCACTCATTTAATTCCTCCCCGATTCATTCCTGCGTAACTTGAACCAAATCGTTTTCATAGCCAAATATAAACTTTATTTGGTTTAGTACATTATTTGGCTTCTGTGCACATGGTGTGCACATAATGTTTTATGTAATTTTTTATTTTGGCACAGATCTTCTCCTTATTATTGGCTTTGTTATAGGTAATGATGGTTGTGCGTTCGATTCTTTTGAATTTTAATTTGATTTTTTTATATTTAATTATTTACTAATATGGACCAAATATTAAATTGAATTAATTTGATTAAATTTGTTTAGTTATTTTTTTTTGGGGGAATTTTAGTTTGATATCTTTTAAATTAATCTTTGTATGAACTTAATTGATGAGTTATGTTTTGCATAGAGTATTAACTCACAATTTAGTCAATTCACATAATTGTCTTCAACAATACAATTTTTAATTATCAAACTTTAAAAGAAAAATATAGAGTTCACAAAAATTAAGGATATTAAGGTCTCTATCAGTAGTCTCAAGAAATTAATCGAATAATTAAAAGTTCAAATTATTTATGTACTAAAAGTTCAATTATTTGATTAATTACAAAATTGAGATTCTATAATCAAGAATAACCAAATATTAAAATTTAGAAAAAAATTGAATTAATCCACTTTAGTCTAATTTTTTTATATATACATCCAATCTTATTCCAAACATATTTTAATGCAAATTTGTTGGTTCCAGGCCTCGAGGTCCATCCCACTCATCTCAATATATATATATATAAAGATAATATAAATAAATAAAAGTACTGAGGAAAAATGCAATGGAAAAAATTGTCCTTTATATAGCTTTTTGTTGTACTTTGTATAATAATAATAATAATAATAATAATAATAAATAATAGTGGAAAAATTCATTTAAGATGGTATTTATAGAAAAAAAATTAATTTTCATGGGAAGGTTATTAAGTTTAGCATATTAAAATGTCTATGTTACATCCTGTAAGTATTTTTTTCAGTTAACCGATGCGTGCATATGCATGTCGAGAGTTTGTAGAGCACGACACATGCGGAAGAAGGCTTGGAGGTGGAACGAGTAGGCGCGGAGACGAGCGACCGAGTGGAAGGAGGCTTGGGGCAGGCCGTATGGGGCGCCGCACTGCGGACCTCCTCCGATGCAAAGAGCAGTGCACCGCGCCCATGCTCCGCCGTATTGGGAGGCGCGTTGCGGACCTCCCTCCACCACCTCCCTATATATATATATGTTTAAGTGTGGAAAGTTAGTTCACTTCAAATATTTCCCAATTGAGCAGTATGGCTGTGACAACAAAGTTCACGAGATTTTCATCAAATTGAAGCCGAATTATGCCATTAAATCATCTTCAAACGTCAATTCTTTTTAGGTAGTGATTCCTCGGCCGACGAAGAACATATCTATGGAATTATATCTTCGAAATTGGCCCAGTTTGACGGAATCCCGCCAAGTAGAAGTCATAGAAATCACTCTTAATTAGGTCTTAGTCGTCTACAAGTGGCAAGTAAGTATTTCTACCTTCTAAATTCTCTTAAATTTGTAAGTTTTAGGATGAATTGGATGGATTATGACTTGTGGTGGTTGTTCTTTATGGATGATGTTGCTGGCTTGATTTCTGAAGTGGAATAGCCTTGCTCCCTTGACGTAAGAGCTGGAATACGGAGGGATTACAAGTTCTGGATCGAAGCAAGATTGATTAAACAAGAATTCGGCAATTGAGGTATGTTAAGACTAATCTATTTCGGCAAGTTATTCTCGTCGTATAGTTGATACGACTTGTATCTTTGTAGTAGCTTATGATTGTACATGTTGTAGTTAGCTGCTATGAGATGAATTGAGGTTGTAACCTAGCATCCCTTGTTTGGAAAAGGCTATATTCACTTTGGCTATCGCTAGAAGCGTCATAGAGATTTCCCTGTTCACTTATTTACCGCCTAGAGGGATTAATGATTGTCTTACCTGTAGTTAGCTGTTGAACGTACATTGTTGGGTTGGGCAACATAGGGCGCAGTTTAGCGATAAAACTTTCTGTTTGACACCTACATAAACATGAGGCTCGCATATAGACCATTGGCGCATCTTGAAGCCTACAGGACTAGAATCATGATAGGGTGGCCTTACCTTCGAGTTAGTGACACCAAGATTGCCTAATGAACTGGGTGGTAGCTTGCTAGGTGAATTACCTACTGCTAACGACTGTATAGCCTCACACGACTTATAGTTTGCCGTATATGTCGCCCAGGAAACCACCCTAGTTGTTAGTCATTTGTTGGACTTAAGTGATGCCCTATACAATAGTCTTGTTAGCTTTTAGACGTGGGGACAACGCCTCTGACTACTCTTATAGATGTCCACGTATATGTTGCCGAGAAGGGCTAAGTCTAGATATACCTGCTTATGGGGCTACAGATTGCTCACGGGAGTTATATGTTATCTGGACAGACAAGGCTGACGGTTAGAGGACTACAACTCAGTATCACAGTTTTAGCTTCAAGTTGACAATCATAGTGGCTGCCTGTAAGATATTGTGGCTAACTACCTAAAATGATATCCAGTTATTAGCAGCCCTGTAGTTGTTCTAGGCAAGGAAACCATATAATTGGTCGCCTGTAACTTTGTTGTTCGCTTATGAACTACTATTGTACTAGTATGACCTTCAGATTGCCACCTAGGTCATTCCGGACCTCGTCATGTTCTTCTTAAGACGACTGATTTTGTAATTGCTGCCATGACCATCTGTCAACTGTAGGCACATGGAATATGCCTGTTGGCTGCTACATAGAGTACTTTAGGGGCGAGTAGCGGTTGTGTCAGGCCTAAGAGGCTAGATAGGCCTACTGAGCGACGTGTAGTATATAAGTTGGGCTTGTCAGATGCTATACAGGCTGCTCAAGAAGCGAGATACAATCATAAAGTGTTTATAAGGCTATATTATGCTCATAGAGCAATACGAGGTCGCGAGCGACTATGCCGAGGCCTGCAGAGCCATTTGAAGTCTGGTGTCCTTACCAGCTTCCCCTATGCCTGAGTTGGCATCACTGACCTGCAGTAGAGCCCTCTGCTCAGGGTGCAGTTATAGGAGCCCAGAGGGCTCAAATACAGTTACAGGAGCCAAGATAGCTCAGACACAGTTGTAGGAGCCCAGAAGGCTCGGTCATAGTTCTAGAGATCGATTATATCTTAGTTACAGGTTGTCAATGAGTGTGCAGTAATACGGATAGGAGGAGTATATGGATTGCTTGCACTTGTTGGGCTTTATAGGGGCCCAGGTAGGTTATTTTTGTGTTGCTTGTACCTTCCAAACTTATGGGGGTCAGGTTAGGTTGTTGTTTGTATATTTGCTTACTAGATACAATTTATGAACGTAAGATCATACAACTTAAGTTCTTGTTTGTATATTTGCCTGGTAGATGCAGTATATGGTTGTGAAATCATACAGGTTAACTTTTGCCCCTTTTTGCTGATTACTTTCAGTTCGTTATCAATTTTCATTCAGTTATCATTTTTTTGCCTTACATTTTAGGTACATATTGTACTGACACCCATGCGTGGGGCGCTGCATACTTGCCTACAGGTTCCGATAGACAGGTTCCGAGATCTCCTTCGTAGCTGTTCGGATCCAACAGGTTGGCCGGCTCCTTTCGTTCGGAGCTGCCACATCTTAGAGGTTTTCCTATCTTTTGATGTATAGTTTCTGGGTAGGCCGGGGCCCTGTCTCGACCAATATCTCACTCTTAGAGGCTTGTAGACCACAATTCATAGTTAATTATGCGTTGTGGCTGTGTGGAGCCTATATGTGTCACAATATGCGTGTTGGCCGCGTGGGGCCTAGTTATATTATTTGTTAGAGCGTGGTGGTCTTGTCGGCCCGCTTAGGATGATATATTATTACAACTGTTGGGTTAGCTGTTTTTGCGCAGGTTTATATTGCGGCCTTATCTGCCTAAGACTATGTTTTGAGCCTAGATATATCTGATTGATTTCTTGATTATATGTTGCTGGTTTGCACCAGAGGTGTACGTGGTCAGCCAGGTCGGCTCCGAGTCCAATATGACATCAGGTGTCAATTGTGCCTCCCAAGATGGGGCAATGACAGTCTAGTTGAAAGTAAAATTTCATATTGTAATAATTATTTTTACTAGTTTTAAAGATTTTATCGAATTAAATGTTATTATAACTATCGAATTTTATATATATTATATAATTTTAAAAAGCGAGTAAAAATAAATCACATGCTATGTACTTTGCAATATATAACTTGATTATTGAGATTAGAAAAAAAAACACTTTAATTAATATTGAAAGTGAATATCCTCCGTAGCTCTCGTAATTAACATCAACCTCTAAAACAAACTAACAGTATACTAAAAATAGGTAGCGCGGTGAACAAAATAATACACGGAAGATGAAAAATCAATTTAAAGTAGTTTTCGGTCTTCTTTATTTTACCCTATTAATAAGATATTATTTTTTAAATGATCACGATTATAAAGTAATTGCTCTTTGATTATTTATTTACTACTAATACAGTATATGATTTTAAATTTAATAATTAACAATTTTAAAAATAGCTATTTTAATTTTATAGTTGTCAAATCAACATGAAACGCTTTAAGTGAAACAATTTCTAGGAAAAATATTAAAAGAGAAAATGGACAAAATAATTCCCCCTTTAAAAAAAAAAAGTTTCTTAATGAATGAATAAAAAATATGCACTTAAATTAACAAATTATGAATAAAGGTTTAATAGTGCATTCAATTTTATTTTTTTAATAACAATCGTACTCTATAAGAATATTTTATTAAATGGATTTGTTCTTTTAGAATGAAATCTTTTATGTTATGTTATACGTTTTATGTAAAAAAGAGAGCAATTTAAAAATATATTAGCACATTATGGGTGTGTTTGATATAACGAAAAATATTTTTTTAGAGAATATTTGAGGTTTTTCATATTGGATTGATAAAAGATTTTTGAAAAAAATATTTTATTTGAAAATATAAATTTTTTGTAAATAAGAAAAATGACTTTCACAGTGAAAGTAGGGAAAACATATATATTATATATATATTTAAAAAAAATTAGGGGGTAGGGAAATGAGAATATGGAAAGAACTACAAAGCGGAGAATTAAACCTTCACTAATAAGATGAAAGTTTTGTAGCCAACAAATTGATCTACTAAGATTTCTCTCGAAAAAATAAATTTTACAAGTAATATTTCACATATTAATTGTATCCTCTCCATCCTCCAACACTCCTCACTCGTAATTCTCCATCCCTATTCCCCATCATCCCACACACCCCTATACACTCTACCTCTCATGTTATTAACTCATATATCGAATTCAAAAATTAAATAACAAAATCAATTCATTTTTCTAAAAATATATTTTTCTTCGTACCGAACACATTCTACCTTAGTAAATTCCATTTTTTTTAATGTATAAAGAAAAACGTAAAGAATAATCTCAGAGACAAAAAATACTAGGTGATTTCTTTCAATATGTCCTAGCCTTGATATACAGAGTTATCTGATACTTGTTGCTGGTGTAAGATACACATATTTTGACTGTGAAATTAATTGAGATACGCGTAAACTGGCCTGGACACCACATTTATAACAAAAGAAAAAAAGAAAAGAATGAAAACGAGGCCACTACTCCTATAAAATAATCCAAACCGCTATATGAAAGTCATTTGCCTTGAGCGCACAAAATTACTCCTCTTCTTTCTCTCTCTTCACGTGAGGGTCTTTTCTTTATCTAATTATTATCTCTCTATATATCAGTTCTATAAATTAATTAAATTAAATTAAATTAAATTTATTCGTCTCAATCAAACCGATCATCCTCCAGAAGCAGAAGGGTACCGTTTTCTTCCCCGGCAATTTTTTTTCCCGGTAATTCATCCGATCATCGTTTTAGTCTATGTTATTGTTTCTATCAAGTTCATGTTCTTTGTTTCTTATGATTTCTTATTTTTTTGGGTTTTGCTTGGTTGATCGATTGAAAAAATCATTGGGTTTGAGTTGATTTTGGCATCCGATCGTTTTTTTTTCTCTTATCAAATTTATGTTCTTGTGTGGTTGGTCTGTTCCCTTTTTGTAAATTTCTGTTGGGTTTTAGGCTTTTGCTTGGTTGCGATTTTCTAACCAAAAAAATTAAAAAAAATATTAAAAAACCCATTACCGAGCTGATCTTCTCACTCGATCGTTTAGTATTCTGTGTGTTTTTTTCATTTTTTTTATACAGATTTTGCATGAATAGATTGTTCTTTGCTTTTTCCAACTGATTGTATCTAAGAACCATAGTTTTTTTTCTTCTAAAAAGAAATTCAATTTTTTGTTTGATTGTGAATGTACAAAGTGCCTAGTTTTTATGTTTATTTTTATAAAAAAAAATACTTGGAACTTGATATAATCAAACAGAAAATTGAATCTATGGACTACACTTACTTATGGATTAAGAAAAACATCATTTTTGAGCATTGGAATGAAAGGGGTGAATGAATATTGAGGATTCATGTGACCAACCCTGCCTCTCAATTTGGAACTGAAACATACTTGTAGTTATTCATCACACAGCAAAAAGAAGCCAGGAGTGCATCAATTTTTTTACTTTAAAAAAAGAAAATTGAATATTTGATGCCCCAATTTGGTAAGCTACTACATTAACTAGAGATTTTAGATGTGGAAATCTTGCTGTCCAGGAAAGCTTCATGTTGCATATAGGAGTTCCTGAAAGCATTAATTATTTACCAAAAAGGGAGGGAGGGAGGATAAAAGAGAGAAATTGGTTGATTTATTTCACTTATGTGAAGTATTCATGGCTTAGTTTTGTTTGGTATGATTGGAAGAGCAGTAAAAGTGATAGCTTTCTCCATTCTGGACAGTTTGCAGTTGTACTTCCCCTTTTCACTTTCTTCTTTGCTAAATCGTGGAAAATCGTTATTCCTCTGTTTTTTACCTACATTCCTACAGACCTCTGTTTCACCCAAGTAAATATAGTGAGCAGTTTAACTTTAACCTTTTCATAATTCTTGTAATAATAGTAATATCGATATACATATGCACATATGTGTACCTTCCTTTTACAATTATTGGTAATTGTCTTAGTTATATTTTCTTAGATGTCCTTTGCTAGGGTGGAATCTCAAATGTAGTGTAAGAGGAACATTGACATTTTAGCCACTCATAATGTCAGTCAGTATAATCTAATAATACCTTTGAGTTCTTTATATCGTGTGGGACTATATGGGGTATGTTGTTGTTGTTGTTTGAGTTCTCTAATATCGGTAGAGTTAGGATAATCTTTTCCCCAAGTTTGACTGTGTCTAGCATTTAAATGGACCAGACCAGCATGGAATTCCTTTTCTCAAAAATAGGTGGCCAGTGTTTTATAACTGTTAGGGGGTTAAATTCCCTCTGGGGTCTAGGGATCCATCAAAGATGAGATGTGATGGATCCATGTATTATATAGTTCTCAGTGTGAATCTTTTCTAATAAACTAGGATTTGAGTCTCATACTGACGCAACTTATTTGGGTAAGAAGTTACACCTTGTCCATGAATTTTAAGTCAAATACAAATGGAGCCTAGAATCAGTTTTGTACCATTCTACCATGAGCTATGCCGTTGATTGCAGATTCCATTTTTCTGCAATTGATTTCATGAATGCATTTTGAGTTCCTTTAGATATATGCATGTTCATTAGTTGGTATTGTGTTTTGCAACGATATGAGAAAATCATAACTTGTAATTGTGGGGGCTTAGTTGCATATAGTATTACAGTGGTCCCTAAAATCAAGATTTTGTTTATGCCATTGGTGTGTGCTAATGGTTCAAAATTTGTCCAACACAAATGAAGCAGGTTTTATTTGAACAGTATACCATACAGCCGCAGAGTTAAAGACCTTGCAAGGACACAAAGACATAATACTTTTCCTTTGTGGCTGACCAGATTTGAGTGAGACTCTCCTGTTCACGTAAGCATGTCCTTTTTTTATTTTTTATTTTTTATTTTTTATTTTTATACATAAACTCTCAAATTATTAGTTTTGAGATCTATTGTTAAAAGAATTTAGGTGGAGCATCTGCCTGCACCGTGTAGCGTTTAGATGTCAGGAGTTCTCTTCTTATTGGCCATAGCTCTCCTTGGATCACAGGATGATTGATGCCACATATATTATGATATGTCAATGTTAATTCTTCAAACTTGTCTGATACCTCCTTATTAATAGCTCCTCTAATTACATATTTGAACACTTCCAAACATAAAGTAAGGAAACAATATTTGATGTGTCCCTTTGTTCTACTCAGTGATACATCTTACCACTGAGCCATCTATATTTGCTATATTATATTTCATGTTTTTGGGCACCATGTAAAGTTACTTCACTTGGACTATTTGGAGCACTTGAAAAGCAGTTAGCTTTATTCCATTAACTTATTTATTTGAACAAAGTTTATATTGTTTGCTCTCTTCTATAAATGATCTTTTTTCTTGTTTTATGATCCTGTTCAGCATTTTTTGTCTCATTAATTAATGATACTATGAGATTATATTATCTGTATCGGGATATGAACTTGAAGAAATAGGAGGAACTAACTTAAATGACTGTATGCAAACATTTATACAAAGCCATGTGACAGTGGCTCTATATTAGCAAATATCTATCTCCCATCTTTCTGCTAAGCACCCACTTTGTAATCTATTTATTGTCCTTGGGCACTGAGTTCCTAGAATCTATGTGCTAGTATTTTTCTGTATTACCTTTCAGAGTATCTAGGTTTAGATGGTTTTTCGTATGCAGGCTAGGGAGGCTGGCGGCTTATTATTGTCAGATGAAGGATATTGCCCTAGATTCATAAGAATGGGTTTCCTGGGCTAAATAGTTCATACTAGGGCTTTGTTGGAGTTGATTTGAGCTTAATATTGGGCATGATGATCAAATGTCATTTTCACTGGCATTTCTTGTTTTGACACGACATAAGTTGATGTGAGGGCTTGGGATGAGAACAGATTACAAGTACAGGTGAGGGGTTTTGGTTCCTACCTTTCTCAGTCCAGCCATATCTCTAGCTATAGTACTTATTTAAAGGAACAATGTCCTTATCTTACGTTGTTCTTTTTGTTTCCAGCTTTTTTCTCTAGCATCTTCCTGTTCTTCCTTTCTTTTTTCAATCTCAGTCCGGATTTCTTATTACCATCTCAGATAATTAGATAGGTCATAATTATATTTCTGATTCTCCTCATCTTTCTCACTGAAAAATAATCTGGGAGCTCGTGCAGGGTGTTTATATGGTGGATTTCTAAACTTTGCTAATGTATAGAACCTCAATCACACATGATGTTGCAAGCAACTTTTTGGTCAATCTGGCAGGTTATGGAGAGATCTCATTCTTATGGTGTTCTTATCAAGATTCATTAGACTGAGCTGCTGTTATTGCAGTCTCTTACCCTTCAACCTTTGTGTGTGAAGAGCTCATAGGAAATAGGTTCTGCTATTGTTGCAGAATTAATGACCTTATGATGTGAAAATTACCTATACGATTAAAGATGCTTCTCTGATGGGGTGTGGAGTTGTTGAAAACCTGAAGTTCATTGTACACGCTGCCACTTATTGGGGGGGTGAGGAGTTGTTGAAAAACTGAAGTTCATTTTACAGGCTGGTACTAACTGTGGGGTGAGCATTTCTGGAAAACCTGAAGTTCATTCTGCAGGCAACTAACTTTCTGATTAGTTGTGGGACTCCTTTGTACTTTGACAACTGCTGGTAGTATGGGGCCATTTTCTCTTGGAAAGACTGTCTTGCTTGTGCCATTTTTTGATTGATGATAGGAGATGAGGTTCTTGCTGACCATGCTGCTTCCAAAGCACATTTTTGATTGGGTTTTCTGTTACTTCCTCTGGAATGGTGGATCTGTTGGTAGTGACATGGAGGCGGATGTGCGCCATCTTCTGCTGCTTGTCTGCGCGCACTTTGAATTGTTTGCTGGTGAATAGAACTGAATGGTGCACAGTTTGAGTGTGTTCTGATTGAATGGGTTGCAACTTTGTTACTATATCCCTCCTAAGGTTCATAGTAGAGGTACTGAGCAGATGCTATAGTGCTCACTAGATGCAATGATCTCTCCCTTTTCTCACTGACGGCTGGTTTTATCCTGATTCAATTGTATGCTGGTAATTCCTTTAATTGAGCCTGTTGAGTTAGTGATCCTGTGCTTGGAGGCTTAGGTTGTAATCTTACTCTATTGGTGGCTTAGTACAAAATAGAGTGAGAGAGCAATCCTGATTAGTAGATTCTCTGAATGGCATCACAATACAGAGCTGGGGTCCAATGGAAGGAAGGTACATCTTCTTAGTGTGCCACTTAGATGTAGCACATTGATGCTAGTATATTTCTAAGTGTTCTGCAACTCTTTAGAACACTTAATGATAATGTTGCTTGGTCTACCCAACATTGGAGGACAACTAATTACCGGTTAGCCTCTATATTTATGGTTGAGCTCCCATTGATGTAAAAAAAACTCTCAAACTAGTAGCACTTCTGTAGCTTGGAGGATTTTTCTGTAGTTCTTTGGGGCTCGTTGATCATCTTCTTGTATTACCCACAATCTTCATGAGGTGGTGCCTCTTATATTTCACGTTGCAAGTAGATGCAATGATGGAAGCTTTTACAGTCATTTCACAGTTGTTGCTTCTACTCACTATTTTGTACTCGCAACAGTTCGTACTAAACTTAGTCAAGCATGAAGCATATCTTGTACTGTTAACAAGTTTATTTCCTTACTTTCAGAAGATTATTCTTAGCTTGTGTCATACCATTATTATCCATTTAGTTTCTCTCTCTCTCTGACAAGTCAACTTGTTTTGGTGCATCTCATACAAAAAATAACAATTGGTTCGTTCTAAACTCTCATGTGTTCTTTTACACGGGAACATATCATAAAAACATTAATAAATGCTTCCATAGGAACTCTCATACTCCTCCCTCGCCCCTTGCTCTTCGTCCACCATTTGTCTGAGTTCTGAACATTGAAACAATCATTATCAGAAAGATTGATGGACACAAAAATTGTAGTGGCGTCTTCCTAATGGAACATACTTCAGTGAGATTGCCATGGGATGAGGGAAACCAAATTGGCCATGTCTATTTGGTGGTATGGCTTGTCAAAGGTACTTGTAATGATATGTTTCTCTTTTTAGCTTTATTAATGAGCTGTCTTTAATATTTTGTGTCATCTAGTTGAAACAGCAGGAGTAGTAAAGTGGTTTAGCTTGTGTTCTTGTTTCCTATTCAATTTTGAGTAGTTCAATAGGATTGGTCATAGATATCAATCCCCAAGATAAATACAACTTACTCTTTCCATTTTCTAATCCTTACTAACTTGATGTTGAGAAAGAAATTATCATGATTGCATCAATTTTGGGCAAATTATGTGCAATAGGTGTATCATTACTGTCATTAGCTTGCTTAATGACAATTTGTTCTTTAGGCTCATATATTCAGACAACTTGTTAGCTGTCCATGTGTTGGCTTTGTTTTCTGATTTCTCTGGGTTGATCTTGAGCGTGAAAGCAGCATGAAGTTTTAATGAGTTTAGAAGTGATTCACATCTCTTTACCACTGAGGTCTTCATACTTTAGTATATTGTTTTGAAATGGATAATGCTGTATAATTCAATGATGTTGTTGCCTTTATAACAATACTTCCACAAATTGATAATAATGCATTTTTTTCATGTGAAAAATGCCACTTTTTTGGATGGTTCCAATTTCCATATTTACGCCCAAATTATTTTACTTCACCACGTCAAGCAGGAGATTATGGTAAGACTTCTTGGAGAATAATTTGGGAAGGTAACCATCCAGACCATCTCATCGCCCTAATTGTGAAAATCTTGTACAGTTGCGAGAAAACCTTTCCACATTGTCAATTTTTAGTATTGTATACTTGTCTAAAATGTATGTCTGGTGCCATCTGCCCTCCTTTCGCATTAAGAATTTCCACAACTATGGCTTTCTTTGCAGTTGTGATTGAAAAGAGATGAGAAATTCAGCTGTTAGAATAATACAGCTCACCAGATACCGAGCCAACAGTTTTTGCTCCTAAAAGAGATTCTTATAAACTTCATGAAATCCTCTCTTTTCATGATCTTTTCCATTAGCTTGTTTGATAAGAGTGAGTCGCCTCTTTGAGAGATGTATGCGTCTATACATTTTATTGATCAGTTCCCTCCATATATAATACTCATCAATTTTATCTCGCATAACCATCCCAAAAGGGCTCAGTTGAACACAGTTTATTCCCAGATTCCGAGGCTTTCGTTCCTACTGAGGCTCTTCTGTTCATATAGGGGCTTTGTCTCTCTCCAGCTCTCTCAACTTACCAGGTGAATTTCCTATCTCATTCATTTACCCTCATAAGGTTTTCATTTTTTAGGCACCAGTGCTAGAATATGAAAATGTAGATAAGAGTTCTCGTTGTCAAGTAATTTACCCTCCTTTTGACATGTACGTTTTTTCTATCCTTTCAATACTCTCTCGAACTGTAGTAGCCAAAGCTGTCCCTCCTTGAATTTGCCTCCTAGGGGAAGATACAGGCAGTTTGTAGGGAACTCATGTGCAACCACCCCTTGATTGGCTCAGTTGAACACAGTTTATTCCTAGATGCTAAGGCTTCCATTCCTACCGAGGCTCTTCTGTTCATATATGGCCTCTGTCTTTATCCAGCTCTCCCAACTCACCATGTGAAATTTCCTATCTCATTCATTTACCCTCATAAGGTTCAGTTTTCTTAGGCACCAATGCTAGATTATGAAAATGTAGTTAAGAGTACTCTTCATCAAATACTTCTCACTCCTTGACATGTACTTTTTTTCCATCCTTTCAATACTCTCTGGAACTGTAGTAGCCAAAGCTCTTCCTCCTTGAATTTGCCTCCTAGGGGAAGATCCTGGCAGTTTGTAGGGAACTCATGTGCAATCACCCCTTGGTTGTAGTTAGATCAATGGTCATTATGCACCTCCCATAGGTTTGAACTCCGATTTGTTGTACCGCTTCAGAGCCAATACACTGCCACAAACTATGTCAAGGTCTTGAAAGGCGAACAGGTTTGTCTTAGTTGAGGATTATAGAAAATTAGTATCATCTGCCTATATTGGATCTGATATTTCAATCTATTGCTTACTGATAGCTTTTATCATAAGACCATTCAGACATGCTCCATTTATTGCTTTTCCTGCGGGTTATTGATCCTCTCCATGGCAAAGCAGAGAAGTAATGGGGATAAATGATCTGTGTGAACATCCTTTGCTATTCCTGAAGAAGTTCAAATGAAACTCCATTAACCATTATAGACTATCTCACTGCGGAGATGTATAAATGTAAGACATTCCTCTTGTCACCAAACCCATTCGAAGTTGCAAAGTTAAGATTACTGTTTAGGTAGTTTTTATGCATTAGTTAGTAGGAAGGTATAATGTAACTAGAACGGAAAAACGAAAGAGTATAGCTAATGTTTGTTGCATAAGTGCTATTGTGAAGGGGATTCAGTTTGCAAGTATTGTATTTGTGAAAAAATTAACTTCATTTCAAGTAGAATACTCCGAAAAGGAGGAGGCGGATGACATCTTCAACTTGAATACTTGTGTTAGACATCGAAAATGGTCAACTAATTAACCGAATTCAAGTTGAACCATAATAATTGTCTTTTAGGTTCTTAACTTTTTCCGTGAAGGGGCCAAGAATAACTCTTAAGGACTAGAAAGTGAAAATTCTATCTTGATGCTAATCTAGACCACAATAGTCCAGTTGGAGACCTAGAGCTTCCTTTATTCTCTACCTTTCAAAAATCAAAGAAAATCTTTCTTTGTCTTGTCAATCATTGTCCCAGGTATTATAGTCCTATCGCTTAAGAGCATAACCATATGCACAGGCGACAGAGAGTGATACAAATGGTAGCTAGTATGATAACAACACAAGGAATGTACTTGAAAAGTCAATATCTACTTGCTCTTGGAAGCCTTTCTCCATAAAGTACACCACTGAAAGGAATCCTTCCCTGCAATATATGTGAGTTAAGGCTTTACATTATTATGGAATAGATAGCAATTTGTTTTGACATGCAAGTTCTTTTTTTTTTTGGGGGAATTATTTTTATATAAAGAAGTAACCTTCCTCCTAGAAAGTTCTGCTTTTTATTTATTTCTATAGTTTTTTTGGATCTTTGCGGTAAAAAAAAGAAATTCTATATTGTATGTATACTTCTAATTATTTGTCGAGGTTCCTCTGCGAGTTTTGAACTCTTGAAGTGTGAAAATAGAAAAGTAAAAGAAAGAAAAAAATTTTTTATCAAGTGTTGAGAACACGTATGAATGAAATCAAGAAAATTCAAACTAAATGAAGTTTATAGTTCCGAGTATTCTTAATTATGATACAATCATGAAGAACGTTTCACAGTATTAACCTAGAGTTATTGACGTAAAATGACATAATTCTCTTGACTTTCTGCTCAAGGTGGTGAAATAACGTGAGTCTGTTAATTCAAAAGAAAAATACTAAAAGAATCAAAGAAATAGTAATCAATCACCTGAATAGTGTTGGCGGAGTAGTATTTGAACAAGTAAACAATCACTGGAAAGAAAGCGGCATTGGGATCTTTCCTCTGGAAGTTGCTGGTAATTGTATTGTGAAAGAAAATGCTTATAACATACACAAAAAGAAATTTATCCTCAATTAGCTGCTAGAATCCCTGCATGTCTAGGATGGGATGTACTTCTATACTCAATTACTGCAAATAGGTGCAGTTGTTAAACTGCTGGTAGAGACAGATCTTGGGTCCTACTGTTTTCTTGTGTAACGTGGCAATTGAAAATATTGTAGAGGCCATAATGAATTTTTTGAGCTCATTACACAATATGTAATGGAGCTACCCCTTGTAAATTCCCCACAACACCTTCTGGTTGCTGGACATTTAATACAACACCTTTTTAACGATAAAAAAAAGAGTACAGTATTGTTATTACTAACCACTATCAAGCGAGTATAAAAGTTCAGGGAACCTAGTTCATCCATAACAGTTGACATGCTATTTTGAAAGTTCACCACCGTCATGTAATTATATTTTGTATATATCTAGATTTAACATGAGAATGCGATCTTTCTCCCATTAAAAACACTTCTCTCTCCTTGCAAGGTAGACAATCCATATAGTGCATAAATGGATAGTCTTCCCCAGCCGTCTCTATACGTACTAACTACATATCTGATTTGCTTTCAAAATCCTTACATAATCCTTACATTCCTTTCCTTCCAAATGGTCAGCCATACTGCTGAAGGGAGAGTATTCCATGTTTTCATCTCTGTCTTACCCAGACCTTTTGAGTACCAGCACTGGAGCAGTTCTTTTGTCGTCCTTGGCATTGTCCGGTTAACCCTGACAATGTTCAGAACAAAGTCCCAGATCTGTCTAGTGAATGCGCAGTGAATAAAAAGATATTGGCATCCTCACTGTGCCTCTCAAACAGTGCGCATCTACTACAAATGATCACTCCTCTTCTCCGAAGGTTATCTTGAGTTGACCACTGTTCGTGAGCCACCAGCCATGTGAAGCACTCCACTTTCAGTGGGGCTTTTTTCTCCAAATACATTTTCGATGCCCAATTGGGAGTGGCAATAGAGTTCCTTAAGAACTGGTAACATCCTGTAACAGTGAATCTTCCTTTTGAATCTCCTTTCCACAGTAAAGAGCCAGGTTTGGACTGTAGGATAGTGTGACTTTGCAACTGGTGAAGCAAAAATGAGACATTATTCAGCTCCCAATCGTTGATGGCTCGTCTAAGATTCAAATTACATCCCTGTTCTGACTGGCAACCTGAGATGGCAGCATCCTGATTCTGAGAGATACAAATGAGAATTGGGTATTGCTCCTTTAGTGACATTTGACCGAGCCACACATCTTTCCAGAATTTTGTCTTCCTGCCGTTGCCAATATGCATAGAAGTGTAAGATTTAAAGGAGTTCCAGTGTGCCCTAATATGTTTCTAGATGCTGTAAGAACCATGTTGCTGAAGTTGTTTGGTAATCCAAGGGTTTAGGAGCCCATATTTCACTTAAATGATCTTTTTCAATTGGCTGAATCTCCAAAGCCATTTATGTAATAAAAATACTCTACTTACTAAATAAAGAAACTATAAAGAAAAAGGCAAGAAAAGTTTAGAGAACATTTTACTTGGAAGTTGCTAGAAGAATGACTAGAATGGTGGTCTGAAGAGATGATGCCACCGGAAAAGATGTGGTGCCACCAGAAGGGTCATCAGAGGGAAAATAGTAACTTCTAAAAAAGAAGGAAAAATTTTGACCAGACAATTAGTGTAAAGAATCTGCTTGCTTATGTGTTAATCAAGTTTATAGAGGCTTACCATGTAAAAGGGAACAAGTAAAGAGAACCTCAAACATGTAAGGACTCTTTACACAGGTGTATGGGTTAATATGAAACAAGGAAATTATGGAATACAAGGAAGAAATATTTTGGCTGAGGAAGTGTCCTAATGTTTTACTGTCACCATTCCAAAAAGAAGGGGAATTGTCCTAATGTTTTGGATTACTAACCAAAAAATAAAAATTAATATTTCATGCCATAAAACTGGATGTATTCAACAGATAACAATGTTATTTCTCGACTTTTAACATAAACTATCAACAACAACATCATACCCAGTATATTCCCACAAGTGTGGTTTGGGGTGGGGCGCAGACCTTACCCCCTACCTTTGAGGGGTAGGAGGCTGTTTAACATAAACTATCAAAAGGAAAAAAGGTTTTAGCATATAGTAACAGTCATCTGCAGCAGATTGGCCATATCAAGTAGTCTATGTCTTGTGCCCATTAAGATTATAAGTCCTGCATGCTGATATGGAAGTTTTACATCTCTGTGTGATTTAATTGTGGCTTGACAATTTTGAATCAAGCTTTCTGTTTTGTTTTGATTTGTGAAGTCCCAAGCTTATTCCCTGACTTTCCTTAAAATTACTTTTGATAAGATTTTTTTCTCTATGTTGGCTTGTATCTGTTATCAGTAAATATCTGTAACAATTCTATACAATTCTTGTTGGGGTTCTGAAGATTAGGGAAGATCGACAATACGTCTCCAATATGTTACTTTTTTTACTGAGAGAGAGAGAGAGAGAGAGAGAGAGAGAGAGAGAGAGAGAGAGAGAGAGAGAGAGAGAGAGAGAGGTGCTTCTTTAAGGTATTTGTAAAATTAGCTTCCGCTTAGATATTTTTAGTTATGGTAGGTTAATGTGGATCTTTGATGTGTCATTTTGTGGTGTATAGCTGAAATGCTGAATGATCAAATTATGTGTCACCAGTAACTGTTTATACCTTCTTCCTGTACAAAGAAAAAGAACATGACGAGGTGAAACCAAAAGTGCAAAATAATTTCATCATGTTTTCTGTGAAGTGACTCCTGTTATTTAAATGCAGTTTTTTTCTCGCGGAGAGATAAATTTATTGCTGACATTCTCGTACTATGGGGCACAGAAATTCATTCAACATGCCACAGATATTTGAGACAGAAGATGATCAGAGATGGAATCTTCCAGAGCAGGCACCTTTGCCTTTCGGTAACAATTGATATTCCTTTTAGGTGTACAGATTTCAGTTCAACATAAAGCCTGACCAATCTTTCGTCTTATTAAGTTTTGTCCGAAATTAGTCTATTAGTAAATCTATCACATGCCCTGGAGCTGCAATTTCATAACATGCCATCAGCCCTCTCCATCTAAGCATACCATGATGATTCCTTTTCATTCTTTCCCTTCCTTTGGTCATTGACGTGTATTGCCTGTAAACTCGTTACATTATGGTGATGATCCTATCATCACAATAGTGTGAAAAGTATTAAATCATTGAGTACTGATGTGCCCTTCTGGTTCTTCATGATTGATCGTCTCCTGTGGGTAAATGGAATTAATACTGGTCCATGTAAAATCTACCTTTATATAGTACCGGTGGATGAGCTTGAACTAGACTGTTGGACTGAGAAGAGCAGAGTTTGGCTTTTGATTAAAGGAACTGACCTTGGTTAAACATGGAAATGAACAATTTGACAGGATACTCTTGTGGAAGTGCTGAAGGGTAGTGAACAAAATAATGCCTTCTGGCTGTATAAATTGGAAGTATACCTTGTTGACCATTTATATGTTCTGAAATAGAGAGGACATAAATAAACAGTAAAGAACCTTCTCATGTCAATATCTCCTTTTTATTGCAGCTAGGGCTGGTGTTCCGGAAAGCACTAATCTTGTTTATCCAGTGGACAGTATGTCAATTGACGGGGCACACCATTCTGCTCAGGGGCATGCCTCCAGGCCAAGTGGATATTCTTCCTCGAATCCAAATATGGAAATTCCACACTGTCAGCCACAGGTTCAAGGTCCTCTTCATGATCCTTTTCTGCATTCAGGTACTGGAGGCTTTCATATGATCCATGAGAGTTATCCACATCAAGCGTCTTCATCAACCCATGGCGGCCAGACATATCATGGGGTGGATGGTGGCCTTGTTGACCTCACAATGGGTAGTGGGAGAGGGCCGTACAAACGGAAGAGTCCTGGTATACCTGCAGGTGGCGAAAGTAGTACGAGCAGATACTTTGATGCTGGCAGTTCATCTGAACTCCCTTCTGACTCTTGGCATGAGAAACAAAATCCAGACTCCCATTACACAACTTGGGGTTTACATCCTAGTTACAGAGGTAATAGTCTGTCTATTGGAGGTGAAGGTTCTCAGAGGAATGTAAGAAGCAGAGCTGCATTTGATCTGCAAAATAATGTAGGAAGGGCTCATATAACAAGTACTCCTTCACATCACTCTAACAGCAGTAGAACTTCCACTGATTATTGTAGTTCAGTGAATTATCTAGCTCCAAGTTCGAATTCTTCAGCAAGGGAATGGAACCATGCAGTCATGCCCCCTGCTCCTGCTCATGGGAGGAATTTCGCTCCTGGTTAGTTTCTTAAATTATTTTGTTATCCTTTGCTATGTTCTGATTTTAATAGTAATGTTTTGTGAACTGCAGACACAAGCTTCTTTTGTTATGATATGAACCACTATGATATGGTTACTGGCAATATCTCTACCTCTCTGGAGATGGGGAATCACCACAATGATTTCACCTCCAACAGAAGTTCCCTTCCTCAACATTTGCCTGGAAACTTTCAGTCTTCGAGGGGAGTCCGAAGTAGCTACAGTCAAAGATCTTCCCCTACTTTCAGGACTACTTCAAGCTATTTGCGCCATGGACATGTTGGTACTTCAGATGACGCACCACAGTTGTTTGCTGAAGGTTACTCCTCAAGGCATTCGCGGCCATTGTCTGCTCTAGGACTGCGTAGTAGTGACCGAAATGGGAGAACTAGGGTATCTAGTGATAGGTACAGATCACTGGCTGGTGAGGCAGGTTTCCGTGAGCAGCTTGCATCTGAGGTGTGTGTGCTCATCTTATACAAGAAATTCACATGTTGTCCTTTTGAGGGGCTTAGCTCCTGTCCAGGTTCCCTATATCAAATACAATGTTGTTTGCATCATGGCGTGCATCTAGTTTTTGTCCAATCTTTTGTTTTCTTTTCCTCGTTATGAAAAAATGACCTTTCTGCTTCATGCTACAAGAATGTCCCAGTCTTATTTTGCTTTACATGTGTGTACATATTGGTGTAAATCCTTTTAGGGTAAATCATATATGCCACCAGGTTTATATTGTGCATTTGTTTAATCAGCTAATTTAGGGAAAATGTTTTTCACTTTGAAAGATTAACTGGGAATATCTGTGCGCACAGATTTATGATATATAGGGTCGTGTCATTAATTTAAGCTGTTTGTGTTGTCTGTTTGACTTGTGATCCTTCTTATAGCCAGTCAGTCTTGATGAAATTCAGTTGGAGCTCCTTAACTTTGTTCTTCAATTTTCATTACTCATAATTTAGTGGATTTATTTTGCCTTTTTATATTGACACTTGTGTATTTCAATCTGGCATAATGGGAAATTACAAGTAGCTGCAGATGGTAACTTGGCTTTAATATGATGTTTTGGTTAATCATTTCTACTATCTCTGAACATATCATCTTCAAGACGTGTTGAATGTGAAACTTTGGGGGTTCTTTCAGGGAGTTATTATTCCAGACCGCTCTACTTATTACGGATCCCGAAGCATGTTTGATCAGCATAGAGACATGAGACTTGACATTGACGACATGGGCTATGAGGTGAAGTGCTGAAACTCTACTTGCACCTTTGTCTTGCTTTCTGTTTTCAACTTGCAGCCATCTGCTCAGCTTTGATATTTTGACTTGATCAGGAACTCCTTGCACTGGGAGAAAGAATTGGTCATGTCAATACTGGCTTGTCGGAGGAACTGATTTCAAAGTGCATGACCGAGTCAATTTATTGTTCCTCAGACCAAATTCACGAGGAAGGAAATTGTGTTATCTGTTTGGTGAGTATTGTTATCTTGTCAGAAATGTACATAATGCAGGTCAGATCTTTAGATATAACGACTTCAAGCACTGTGGATCAATCCTTGATGTTTTCGTAATGAGTTTAAGTTCTACGCATCAATAGTATAAAAAGTCTTTACACAAAATCATTTTCATTTATTAGGTATTTAAATTCTTTCATCATTAGTTTACCAGTTGAGATCAGACTCTGCATTGAGCAGTTTTCACCAGTCTATTGGTTCTATAGAGCTTTTGCTTTTTCTTGCAAGTAAGGAGAATGACTGAATTCTAACAAGTCTGATTTTGTATGTCTGTGTGTTCGACAGGAAGAGTATGTGAACATGGATGATGTCGGGACGTTGAAATCGTGCAGCCATGACTTTCATGTGGGTTGCATAAGAAGATGGCTGTCAGTGAAGAATGTGTGCCCAATCTGCAAGAAAACTGCTTTGGATGATGATATGAAAGAAAAATGATCTATTTAGTTATATGACCTAATGGGCATAGGAACTTTTGTGTAAATATGTAATTTAGAACATTTCTCAAATGGGGGAAGAACTAGTATCACCTCAAAAAACTTGTACAGAAAATGTTTTTCATATCATCAGTCATTTCTCTTTCAAATATGTCAAGAAGGGTCTCCTTGTTACCTCTTTTTCCTCTTAAAGTTTGCTCTGTGCAATTGAAGCGCGTGAGCTGGACCCATGAAAGTCTAGCGCTCGCGCCTCCTGCAGGTCTCTTTATTCCCTCCGCCTTAACACGGGGACTTGAAGGATTACCTAAGGCGAATTAAGCACCACCTTAACAAAAGGTTCAAGATGCCTCTAAAAAGGAGGCAAGGATTAGGGAATCGAATTGATAGAATCACAAAGATTTATTCACTTGCGTAGAAGAAAAAAGAGCATTTATACCATTATTATTTAGTTCTTTCTTCCATGGAGATGATATTTGCTCTGGTATCATAGTAGGTAAATTTAAAGGTAAAATTTGAGCTTTATTGATTTATTTTGTGATGATTTTATTGAACAAGATTGAAGTTGCGATATTTTACTTTTTCCTTGAGGGGAGCCGAGATTTGAAATTATGTGGACCTTTATCGCCTTAAGGCAATCTATCCAGCCTTTCATTTTTACTTGACACATTTTGCTTCATCAAAATTAATTTAACTAATTTTTAAAATTAAATTAACTCAATATTTTAAATTTAAAATATAGATGTTTTGAAAATTATATGAAAAATACTATAAGCTTCAATCTTTTTCATATTAGTATGATGAAAAAGAATATCTTAAAATATTAATAAAAAAATGATATAGTTTAACTTTCGAGCAACGAAACACGATAAGTGATAAGTAAAAAGTGAATGTATGCATTTCGTATGAAACTTGGTCAAACATGCATTCAATTCGAATTAATTTCAATTTGCTTCTTTTCTAATGAGGCAGATTACACTATAACAAACTAACCCCTCTTTACAAGTGTATATATAAACACCTCAAGAGGTAAAACTTGATACAAATTAATTAAAATAAAAATTCATCAAAAAAAAAGAAGAAATGGCTAGAGTTTGTTTTACAACTTTGTTCTTGGTTTATGTCATCCTAATTGCAATTATTGGTGTGTAATTAATCTCTCTTCCTAATTAGTGGTGTCTAATTAATTTATATTGTTTTTTCTTTCTTAGTGTAAATTTTCTAGCCATTTTAGTTTAAGCTAATTATTTTTGCTTTAATTTGTTCTTTTAAATTTTATCAGTGATTGAATATTTTGGGGTCTCTCAATCATTAATAAAAGATTTCGAATTCAATCCCCAAGGATGAAGACTTTTACGATAGGGAGGGTCAATGCCGGAGCCGCATAGATTAAAAACTAAAAAGTGGTCAATTGAATCATTCATTAGAAAATTATATTGCGTATATAAACTTCTTAGATTCATCACTAATTGGAGTGCTTTACTCGATCAACGAGTTTATCCGATGTCAATCTGAATTAATTTGTAGTGTCAATAGATTTTAAATATCAGATAATTAAAACGAAAAATTATTATTATCCTTTTTTTTTTTTTAACTTTTTTTTTTTAATAATGATTTTGCAGGTTTGTTTTGCTTGGAAATTGAAGCACAGCCAGTATGCAGCAAGGCTTCAGATTGTTATTATCACTGTTATCCATTTACTTGGGCTGCTGTTTGCAAAGATGGACATTGTTATTGTGATTAGGGACTATATATTGCTCGGATTTTTTAAAAATATCGATAAGTGTGTGTTGAAATTTTCGAAAAATAATGATTTTTTAAAAATTCGAGCAACATAAATTAGGGATATGGATTTGTCTTTGAATCTACTAAATATTTGAAAATTCTAAAGCACTTAATATATGCATAAAATTTTCAAAGTGGTGGTTATTATATTTGTATAGACTCTTTAAAGATATATTCATGGTCTTGAATAAATTCTGAATAATAAGTTAAAAACGTATAAATTGAATTTCTTTCGTTTGATCTATACATATATACGTACGTGTATATATATAATACTCGACTAATTTAGATTGTTATTCGAGATAAAGCACATAAAAAAAATTAGATCGTAATTGCAATCACAAATATGACTTTATTTCGCATGATACAATATATTCATGGTCCTCAATATATCTTTAATAATAACATACAAATTAAATTTCTTTTATTCGAGTGCTATATATATATATATAAAAGTGTATGTAGATCTATAGAGAACATTTATTACGTTATGTTAAATTAATATAAAACTGAAAGAGATAATTCTTAAGTTATTTAGTTGACTCCATAATAATACAATTTTGTATCAGTGATATTAAGATTAAAATCTATTTAATTTGAGCGAGAAGTTATATATTATTTTTAAAAGATCAAATATAAAATAAGAATATAAATATTAAATAATGATGGATTGAGTTTGTGAAGAGTCTTTGCTTAATTGCTTAACTATACCTATATACTCTCGAAAAATACTTAGTGCACACTTTGATCAACTCTTCATCATTTTTCTTTGACTGTCGAGCTTATGCCCATGTCCAACTCATTAAAACTTGAACGAATTAAGCGAGTTAAATGAATTTGAGCCAAATTTATCACCAAAGGTTACCTATATACTCTTTAAAAGTATTTAGAGCACATTGCGATCAACTCTCCATCATCTTTAAATAAATTGAGCGGGGTAAATGAGTTTGGGCTAAATTTGTCACCGAAGATAAAAAATTGTAGAATATATAATAAAGAATTGGGGCATTCCGAGAATTGAACTCGGGACCTCTCGCACCCTAAGCGAGAATCATACCACTAGACCAAATGCCCACAACTGTTATTGAAGGACTGCCATATCTTATTCACTTAATCTTCTCCCGCAGGTAGGCATTTCTCCGAGACACTGATACGATGACTCTCTCAATTACATATAAAGTTTTGGAGGCTTATATTTTTCTTTCTTTATTTATTTTTAAAATGTTCCGAGTGATTAACAATAATAACATACGCCGTATAATTCTATAAAGTGAGATTTGGACTTCCGAATAATTAAACATAAGATATTCCCACATGAGTTTTCAGAAAACAAAATAATGCATTTGATGAATTACTAAATGGATCAACATTCATTATTTAGAGTAACTTACACATTTCTCTTTAATTTTTATTTTATAACTCAGAGGTATTACCTAAGATATATTTATTCGATTTTAGAAGAAGAAAAAAAAAACTTATGTACTAATTGACGATATAGGTACAGACACAAAGTGTATACCTTACGAGTTGAACTCGTAATGTTTAAAGATAAGAGTGTGGCATAATGATTAATGAAGTGAATTGAGGATCATCGTTGTCAGCTGGTTTAAATCTCAATAAAAATACTAGATAATTTTTTTTTATCTGTCCTAATTTTGATGGATAGAATTACTTATACATGTTGCTAGTGAGAGGTAACAAGTATTTTGTGGAATTGATCGAGTTGCCACAAGTTAGAAATGAAAGATATCTTGTGAAATTTATCGAGATGCATATAAATTGATTCAAACACCATAATTATAAGAAACGGAAGAAGATTTGTAGTCAACTTCAAACAACATTAACAATATAGATTTTCATTATAAATAATAAAAAAATTAGATACATTTAATGGAATTAAATTAAATTTTAGCTCAACTTTAAACTAAGATTAGAAAATTGGATTAGATTAGGAGCGTCAAATGGACGATTGAATTATTTTAGGCAAATTAAAATAGAATAAATTAATAAATGAGTAAATTAATGATTTGTTTAAAATTATTTGATATTTTAGGCAGATTAAATTAGAATAAATTAATAAATGAGTGAATCAATGATCTGCTTAAAATTATCCGATCTAAATGAGTGAATTAAGATAAATTAAATAAGAGTATATCATAATTCAAAAATTACTAACGAAGGAAAAGATATTATTTATATTTATCAATTACTCGTCTCGCCATATTTTTCTCTTGAACTTTTGAAAAACAATTTTTTTGCACTCCTTCGAAGGAACAAAGAACTCGTTGCTACATCGATTGGTTGAAACTTTTTCTCTTCTCCTCACAGTATTTAATATCCGTTTTGAAATTCTAATTAATTTGAATATATGCTTCACAAAATTCATAAAAAATAAAATATTTTATATTAAATATTTTTTATTTTTAAAATTCAAACTCAAAATATTTCACTAAACATATTTCGAATTTCCACCAGGAGTTTGGGAATTTAATATAGTCGAAAGAAATACAGATAATAGTCTTCTTCAAAGTTTAGAAGATAACAGCTCATACTTAGACATATTGATGTGTCAAGCTAAAGCTTTATCCTCTTAAAACATATAAAATATGAATATATCAAAGTGAATAAAACAAAAATATCAAACTAAATCTTCAATCCATTCACATTTTAGTCAATAATATCCCATATTTCTTAATTAATGGCAGTCTACTCCATTTTTCATTAAAAATTTCAGTTTGAAGCCACGGACATACGAAGAAGGGATGCATCGGTACTTCATGAGGAGACGTGAGAGGTTGAGTGTAGTCAATTTTAGGAGAGGTATAAGTAAATTGAAGAAAAATTGGAGAAAGGTGATGAATCAGGACATGACATATCTGGGACTTATCGAGGATATGACTCAAGTTAGAAGGATCATATAGAGGTCGAGTGTTAAGGTAAAAGGTTAGTAGGTAGTCGAGCATGGTCTAATTTTCTTACTAGTGTTATTATAATTAGTGTTCTCCTACTATCGTATCTTCGATTTTGCTATTATCATTTACCTATTCTTTTTTTTGCTTCAATTATTGTACTATTAATTGTTACTATATTATTCTTTTAATTGTGCAGAGGATCTATCGGAAAAAACATGATCTCTATCTTCACAAGATAGGAGCAAGACTATGTACACACCATTTTTCCTATACCCCACTTAAGGGCGTGCACTAGGTATATTGTTGTTGTTGGTTTTGGAGTCACGGAAATAAAGAGGATGCTGATAGGAAACACTTTCTTTTTTAATGGACCTTATATGATAAGAACACCAATTAGTCGAAACTCTAATACAAATACCGAATTTATAAAATTAAAAAAAAAGTACATTGACAAGAGGTTGGAGTGTCGGTGATTAATAGATAATCCTATTTTAAAAGTATAATTAAGGTTTAATTTTCAATTGACATTTTCCTTTTATTCTCTTTATTTTTGGGTTCTACCTTTCACCTATCAAAACAATTAATATTAAAATAAGAATATGACACTACATAATGACAAGATTTAAAATAATTTTTAAAGGTATTTTCTTAAAGTTATTATTTTATTTATTCATTTTTTATAATAATTTTTAAAGGTGAAGTATAGTTATAGGCTAATCTTGAGGGGGAATTCAAAGAAAATTGTGTCATCACTTATCAATCATAGGGTTGAAATAATATAGAGTATAAACAAAGCAATTTAGTTTGTCCATTTCCACCTATTTGAAGTGTTATTTTATTCTATAAGATTTGACTGATAAATAATAATAATAATAATAATAATAATAATAAAAGAAAAATCATTACTTCTGTTGAAATATTAGGCAGAAGATAGTGATAAAAAAAGAGAGAGAAGAACTTTAAATTCCGGATATTAAAATTTGAAAAAATAATTATTTGATTATATCATTTAAACTTTATTTTGATCGAAACTATTATAATGATTCACCGTAATTTTGTATTCATTCTTATTCCAAGTATATTTGGTAAATTTTTTGATGGTGGATGAGTAGAGCAGAAAGAAATCTTTGTGATCAGACTAATCGTCCTGTAACCACAATGAACGTTTCAAAAATATATATCCTTCTTTGTGTCTTGATTCACGTAATCTTCTTCAAGATTCGTTATGATATTTTGACAGACCTTTTTCTAGATAGTAATAATAATAGCGATAAGACAAAATAAAATAAAAGTAATAATAATAAAAATATAATTAATCTGCATGGCACATAAATGATTTAAAATATTTCCATAATTCAGCACTATCGATTTAATTATTTAAAATCTTCAAATTGTGAACATTGTAACGTGACAAATTATTGCACAACCTCTTAAAAGTCAAAATACAAATTAAAAAAAAAAAATTTTACTCCAACTTTGTGAGATTCATCTCGTGAACTAAGTTGGTCAACTTAAGTGCGAGCATAGCATGATAGATATCGAATTGTTATATTTAGTTAAAATTTTAATATTATTATATTTAATATATATTTTAATTTTTTTAATATTTAATATTATAAAAGAAATTAAAATATTAAATATCGTATTCAGGAATAGCTCAAGCACACTAATGGCTTAAAGATGGAGATCTTAAATTTTTTAAAAAATAAATTTAATATATTTTCTAATGAAATTTATGATTTTAATTTTTTTGAGATGCAAAATTGTAAATAATTTTTTTAAATATATTTTTTCAATTTTCAATACAACACCATATTATATCATGCCCACCTCAGTCAACTAGTTTATAATATAGTAATGGGCCTGTTTGTTTTCACTTTGTTGTGGATCCGGATCCGATCTCAACCCATTAAATTATATAATATTTTCTTTTTACAATAATTTATTTGCTCTAAATAGATTTCATTAAATCAAATCGTTTACCCCTAATTAAGCTTTTCGAACAATTTAAATTTGCCTTTTAATAACTATCGTTAATCTATAAGGGGTCGTTTGATAATTGATTTGGAGGCAACCGAGCTTATTATATATGTTAATTATTATTTAGTTAATAAGTTTGTAGAGATTAAGGTTCCACAAGCTGTATTTACGAATAATATATTTGAGGCAGCTGCTCGAATTATGTAGGTATATTAAATCCTGCAATAGTAATACCTTGGTTTTGGTAACTAGTTAGGGGCTAAGTTATTCATGTATAAAATTAATATAGTATTTGATTTGCAATTTAGAAACCTACATAACTAATACATCAGCTACTTTCGTAAATATCAAGGTGGGAGCGTGACCCTTTTTCAATGGAGATCAAAATTATTCACGTTTCGCATATTCAAGGGAGATCTTTTTTTGGGGATGTTTATGCAAATAGTTGATCAAATTCGCTGTTTATTTTTTCTAACATGATGTATAAATAGATTATACACTAACTGTATATGATTATACTCATATTATATATATATATATATATATATATATATATATATATGCACCATTTATATTAAATTTATGCTATTGAGTGGACAACTATTTGAATTATTATAATTATAATATATTTTTTTTTTGAGAGTTTTAATGAGATTTAGATTTAGTTCAATCAAATCACTTACGAAACCTTAAAATTTTTTAAAAAATTCTTCTTAAAATGACCTTCTATAATTACTTTCCATTTTCACCACATAAATAGTACTATCACAACTAAATTAAGATAATATATTTTATTATTATAAAATTTAACTACTAGAAATTGATATATGAATTTTATATTTATTAATATTTTAAATAATATGGATTAGAAATTTAAATATTGCAAAAAAAAAATCGTCTCAGTATTCAGTTCCAGATAATACCTTTGATAATTAAATATGTATCATATTCAAACATATTATTTTAAAAAAACTAATAAAAGATTTTATAAAAATAAAAATAAATAAATAATCGAGTATCATTTAATGCTTTGTCTAAAATAATTGGAAGAATTATAAATTAAATTAATAAAAATTATTTTTATTATACAAATTGACCAAAGCTAATCCAATCTTCTATAAATTGATGGGGGCATAAGACACTTTTGTATAATCAAATTCAAAGTCTTCTTTCTTGTATACAATAACAATACAATTTCTTCTTGCTTTCTCTTACAACATGAAGGTTTGCTTTCTATATCTTTTTCCCTTTAGTCCATTATTAATTTTTTTCTCTGAGTAATACACCTAGTTTTAAATAATGCATGGTTATTTGTTTATATGTTCTTTAATTGAAATTAAATTGGATTTGCTTTTGCTTGATTTGCATTAATATATAGGTTGGAGTTGTTTCTTTTTAAGAAGTGTTTCTGAAATATCCAGAGAGAATACGGATATATATAGGTGAAAGGAAAGGAAAAAGAACGATGAAAAGTGTTAGTGAAATTTAAGTGGCATGTACTTAGATGATGTAAAGTGGACTTATAATCACGACGAATACCGCGATTATAATCTATATTAGTACTAATTAACTTAATTATATGATAATTGTCAATTGAGTTTGTTTTTGCTTGATTTGGATTAATATATAGGCTTTTTTTACGAATTGTTTCTGAATCAGAGCGGATTCAATAATTATAGGAGAAAGGAAAAGAAAAAATATGATGAGAAATGTTAGTTATGAAATTCGAGTGTCACGTACTTTAATGGTGTAAATTGTAACTACGATGAATACTGCAATTTTAATCTATGTTAGTGCTAATTAACTTGATTATATGATAATTTTCAATTGAATTTGTTTTTGCTTAATTTACATTAATATATAGATTAGTGTTGTTTCTTTTTGAAAAACTGTCCTAGATTAGAACGAATATAATAATTATAGAAGAAAGAAAAAAGAAGAATGATAAAAATCGAGTGTTACGTACTTCGATGATGTAAAGCGAACTTATAAGCTGTAACCACGACGAATACTGCAATTATTATCTATGTTAGTGATAATTAACTTAATTATATGATAATTTTCTCTTGATTAAGTAATTAATCTTGTGATTTGAATTATACTTAATTGGACAAATGGGAATATTTATTAGGTAAAAGAGGACAACTAGCTAGTCCATTGATGTGTTTCCCCACCTATCCTCCTTTAATTTAATTAGGCCAAAAGCCAGGAAAAAAATTAGAAAAAGAAAAAAAATGAAAAGATTGTCATTGTAAATAATATTAATTCTGATGATTAATTCTTAATTGCTTATTAGGACAAAATAAACTCCATTACAACAACCTAAACCACATATTTTCCTTTTGATGTCATGCATTATAGTTTAACTAATCCTCTTTTTGTCCTCCTTAAACTTTTACATTAACAAATAAATCAAGTAGCTTAATTCAAAATATAATAAACGATACGATCTTTATAATTTCTTTGATTCTTCTCTTTAAAATTAAACTCAAAGATTTATAAGCTTAATATATCTTGAATTTATGTCAACGTTTATATGTACACTTTTTTGAAAATATGAGTTTTCTTACTCATTAATGCTTTTTTCACCTTGTATTTTTCAAATTTGTATTGAAATATTTTTCTTGAGTTGGGAATCTATCAAAAATAGTCTCTCGTAAGATTTGTGTGTACTCTACTTTCTCCTGACCCAACCACTTATAAAATCACACTAGATATATCATTGTTATTGGTTTTTTTTTTTTAAATATATATATATAAGTGCAATGAAATAGCTAGCCAACCACTAGTTGTCATTTACATCTTTTGTTAATTACCATTTTAGAGATCAAAGTTTCCCACTAATCTTTGTGTGTTTGCCACAATTAGTGAGAATTAATTATGTGATCAAGAAGCTAGCACTTTGTGGCTAAAAGAATAAAATGAGTGGATGAGAAGTGATGCTTTTCATTCAATTTTATTTTAACTTAATAACCAACTAAGGTTCCTAAAAGGTCATACAAGAGTCAGATCAGTGGCATACGTAGAATTTTGTGTATAATAATATTAGTTTATATATTATTAATATTATTTCACATGTAAATGAGTTTGAATATAAAATTTCGTAAATTTTACGACTTTATTTTATGTGTCAAATATATATTTACATTGTATTCAAGTAACGACAACCTACATGTTATTCATATATTTCATCGATTTGACATCAGTAGAATTAATATATTTTCCCTATAATTGTGTTTGAGCTTAACAAAACAAGCACTTAGTCAAGAGGGAATCAATAGCTTCCTATTCTGGCGACGCTTAATTAACTCCACCCTATACCAATAGGTGTTTTTCATAATTTTTATCGATCACGTATATTACTTTTAAGAAAATGTATTTTCACACTTAAACTAAGATTATTAATCTTTTCGTGGAATGATATTGGATGACACCCTGCGCCTCTAGGACTGGATTGATTTGATTCGACCAGCTTGCATCAACCCGATTAAAAGGACGGAAAGCAGAGGTCGTTCCGAAAATATTTTTTTTCAATCCAAATAACTAGATCGGTTAGACCCGATTATGAAATAAATGGGTCAGACCGATTACCCGATCCGGTTAACACCGAGAGCTTTGGTGGGGTGGGGGTGGGGGGTGGGGGGTGGGGATTGGGGGTAGGTAGGGAATAGCCCACAAAGTACCCAACTTGTAATCTTGTGATGTCAAAAAAGTTAAGATAAGCACCCTCTATGGAAGTGGTCCATATGTCCATTTATTTGTTGAGCATGCTCAAATACTCAATCAACTTTGTTCAATGAATTTTGTTCACAAATGGTTAATTGCACACTCATATTGAAAAAGAAAAAAATTGGTCACTTGTGCAAAGTTGAGGTTGACTAGGAGTCTATTTAAGAGTTGTCATTGTTAGTGAAGTTGATCATATCTTTTTGAGTTACAAGAATAATCTATTCTCTTAGCTAACCTTCAAATTAAATCGTTTCTACAGTTTAAATTTTACAAGATAATTAGAGGCGTCAACGATATGTTGACCTTTTCTTTTCTCCTTTAATCTCCCCCTCTAAAGAAACGGGTCGATATAGTTATTGAGTCTGTCCCTTCTTAGTCAATGAAGCATAATAGGTTCGACATCTATCTACTGAAAAAGAGGATACCCATACCAAATAATCATGTCTTTGGTACGCATCCTGTGAAATGAACGAGAGCGGACTTTTTTGAATATACAACCCAAGTAGAGAGTAGAAATAGATACTAATTATCTCTAGAAAGCAGTTAAAAGTAAAGTGAGAATACACATCATTTAATGTACTAAAAACACATAATCTTATATCTATCAGCTTATTTGTACACATCGAATGCGAGTAAATTTTTACTGTTATCTGCA
Organism: Datura wrightii; assembly: GCA_035772735.1. Taxonomy (NCBI): domain Eukaryota; kingdom Viridiplantae; phylum Streptophyta; class Magnoliopsida; order Solanales; family Solanaceae; genus Datura; species Datura wrightii. The sequence goes on along the minus strand of JASDFA010000018.1, from coordinate 196,993,364 downwards.
TTGATTAGTGTGTGCACTTCAAAAAGGGTATATTTCTATTAATAGAAGTGATTACTTAAATTCAGCTGCATAATCATATACATGGGCATAGCCACTTTAAACGAAGGGAGTTTGTCAGAAATTAATATCGTGTATAAATATTAAATATTAACTATTATGATTTATGAGTGTATATTTAATTTTTTACACTCTTAACATAACTAAAAAATATTACATATTCTTTATTAAATTTCTGATTCCGCCACTCATTTTATATATATATATATATATATATATATATATATATATATATATATATATATATATATATATATATATATATATATATGCATATTGTGTGCTAAACTAATCTTTCTTCTTTAATTCTTCTAATAATTTTTTATTTGTTTAATAAATTGTGATGTAGTACAGTTTGTTTGAGTGGGACTACAACTATTGGGCCTAAAAGTCCAACAAAGTGGCTGCTAATTAATTAGTGGACCAAAATTTTCAAATCCAATATTCCAAAACCATTTGCTATACATATATATATATTGGGCAAAGTACAAGACTTCACTGCACATCAAAGAGACATGGCCAATTACAAGTACAATCATTTCAGCATGTCCTCAAGATTTCTCCTTCTCTTATTACCTTTACTTCTTCAAATTCATTATGGTAATTCTCCTCTTACATTATATTATATATTAGTATAACATGTTATTTTACTCTATTTTTGAGGTATCGTATCATATTATGTTTGTTATAAAAAATTACTTCTATGATCATTTCAATTTACATGACATGCTTGTTTTTTACTCATTCAGAAAAAAATGATACACTTTTATAAATCTGAATCAATTAATTTTATATTTTTTATTTTACCTTTAACGAGAAGCTTTTATAATCACATATATAAATAGAGTGGCATGTTTAAACCACATTTTAAAAAAGGTTTTATAATTACAGAAATGCTGTAGAATATTTTAGATCACAAGTTTCAAAAAAAAATTATTTTATTCTTAAACTCTATACCAATTCATCTATGTCACGTAAATTAGAACTAATTCTTTTTCTAACTTCGTTCCCCGGTAATAAAAACATCTAAATTTTTTATAATTGTGTCTCGGAGTAAGTTTACATGTATTTCAACTAATTTTACGATATCTATTATCTCATACCAATATAAATATCGAGTAACTTTGTACTAATTGTTTTGTCTTAATTATATTGCAGCAAGAAGTGAGCTCCAATTGAACTACTACTCAGAGAGTTGCCCGAAAGCTGAAGATATCATCAAAGAACAAGTAGCAACCTTGTACCACAAACATGGGAACACAGCAGTTTCTTGGATCAGAAATCTCTTTCATGATTGCATGGTTAAGGTAATACATAATATTAATTAGTGCCCTGCCATCGTTCTGGTAGGAAACAGAAAAAACTGATAGTCGAGATATATTAATTTCGATAAACATTTGGTAATAGTTCAAATATGAAATTTGTACAATCGAAATACTTTAGGTGTGCTTTTTACCCTTCATTCTTAGTAATTTTGATTGGATTTATTAGTCGAAGTAGAAGACAATATACCTTGATATTCTCAATCATTCTTGAATTCAAGAAGATTAACCTATACATGTCGTCTACCAAACTGCTTAAACTAAAATAGTTATAGGAGACTATCATGTAAATTCAATATATAATAGACGCATGTTGACATTTCAGTCTTCCTTCTCCATTTAGGAACTTTCGGGAAGAGAATTCAGTACTTCTTGATCACGAGTATCTGAAATGATTGTTTGCCGTTCAAGAATTCTTGTTTTGATAGCTCATATACTTCTTGTTTTGACAGTTCATATACTATTGACACAGTGTTTTGATCTAAAATTTTAATTCTTCGATATTTCAGCAACATCATATTCTTTCATGGAGCTAATATATGTACTACAATCCATGTATAATATGTGAACAATCGTATTATAATTTGTATATAATCTATATATATCAATTAAAAAATTACAATTATTTTTGTAGTCATGTGATGCATCAATATATTTGGACACAGCAAATGGGCAGGCATCAGAGAAAGAATCTCCAAGGAATTTTGGGATGAGGAATTTTAAGTATATTGAGACAATCAAACAGGCACTTGAAAGTGAATGTCCAAACACTGTTTCTTGTGCTGATATTGTTGCTCTTTCTGCCAGGGATGGTCTTCTTTGGGTAAGTTCATTAAATTTACCCTGGATGCAATATTACGGCATTGGATTTATCTGAACCTGGCACTTTTGATGCAGAGTAGTCTGAAAATTCAATAAAATTGCAACGGATGGTATATTTGAAGCCATAATTTTACAAAAAGTAATAGGTTCAATCAGTAGACATACACCGCAATATTACAACTCTCCTTAAACAAAAAACAATGTTGTTTGCACATTGTTGTTGTTGTTGTAGTATCTATATACAAACAATGAAAATTTTCGATGAAGCGATGTCCTGTGACACCACTTCTTTTAAGGTGTCTCTACGTTTAATTCATAAAGTTTAAATTACGATAATTTGAAATTTTTAAGTGGTGTCAATATTTAAAGAAAACAATAAGCAAACCACTATAACAACATCATATTATAAATAAAGTTAAATACAATATTACAACTCTTCTTCACAAGTTTTTCATTTTCTTAAAAATATATTCATAAATTGCCTAAAATATTACTATTAAAGTTGAAATCCACTTCCCTTGAGGTGTCTCCGTCCCCTGAGTTCAATGTTAAAGAACTATAACTGTTCAATTCATAAAGTTTAAAATTTTGAATTCGTCTTTACCGATGATGCAAAATTTCATCATTACTATAAATATATTTTAACATATTATAACACGTAACAGAATTTGTGTGACACAGTTAGGAGGGCCAAGAATTGAAATGAGAACAGGCAGGAAGGACAGCAAGGAGAGTTACTTAGCAGAAGTTGAGAAGTACCTTCCTAACCACAATGACTCTATGTCATCTGTGCTTTCTAGATTTCAATCCATTGGTATTGATACTGAAGGAACTGTTGCTCTTCTAGGTAATTTCCTTTCTTCAAATTCCGTGCATAGCGAGAACTTAGTGCATCGAGATGCTTTTAAAGAGTATTTTGATATATTTATAAGCTGATCAGATTAAACTTGTCTAAAAGCACTTTTCATAGAAATAACGCAGATTGACTATTTTTCAACTTTGTAATTTTAAAACAATTACTTTCAGTGAAGTTTCAAATTTCATAAGTGAAATTTCATGATGACGTGATGGAGTTTTCACCGATGAAATTCGCTATTTTTCAATTACAAGAGCAGAAAAGTGTCTATTTATAAATTTTTACCTCATTTTTGGACTTATCTATCAATTTTGATACTAGAAGTACTTATAAGCACAAATCACTAAAGTCATAATTGATCCCTCAACTTTCGCGCTTTCGGTTTGATCAAACTTTTTACTATTTTATTTCTTTTTAAATTTTATTTTATTTTTATATAAATAGCGCAAAGGACATTATCGACATTATAGCTATTTTAATTAAAAAAAATATTTTTTCTATACATCAACAATTTATTATCAGTTTAAACATTTACATAAAATAATCTTAAGCACTTGATGTTCCGGAGGAGAAATACATATTTTATATATAAATATTTACTACTTGCCAACTTAGTAAATATAACGAACTATAAATTTATTGACAGCCTCAAATTCTGACTCCCGCTCTTTTTTATTTTACTTGGAAAAAACAGGGGCTCACTCTGTGGGACGAGTTCACTGTGTGAACTTAGTCCACAGGCTTTACCCAACAGTCGACCCGACACTCGACCCTGACTACGCCGAGTACCTTAAAGGCCGGTGCCCCTCGCCGGATCCCGACCCAGAGGCTGTTTTATACTCCAGATTTGATCGTGAAACTACAATGATTTTAGACAATATGTACTACAAAAACATTTTGAGCAACAAAGGGTTGCTAATTGTGGATCAAGAATTGGTTACTGATCCAAATACTTCACCATTTGTGGAGAAAATGGCTGGTGATAATGGCTATTTTCATGATCAATTTGCTAGGGCTTTGCTTATTTTGTCTGAAAATAATCCACTTACTGGAGAACAAGGTGAAATTAGGAAGGTCTGTCGCTATGTCAATAGTGCTTAGAAGAAGTTAAATGATTTGTCGGTGGCCACGCGGGGACAGAGGTGGAGTCAGGATTTGAAATTTATAAGTTTGGGGGATTTCAGTTCTTCCAAGTTACTGGGTTCTAAATTAAATAATTTTATGCATATTTCTTTAATTAAGATAAAATACAAGATTCAAACTTGTAAACTCTATACTGGCTCTGCCCCTACTAGCGGATATTTAAATGTCAAAAAAGAATGTAATGTGGTTTGCCTTGTTATGTTGTGTTGCATTGTTATGTCGCTTTTTTTTTTTTGTTGTTGATATAATACGGTGATGTTTGGATCAGTTTGTGTTATTCTTGATGATTTAAGATAAAATACAAGATTCAAACTTGCAAATTCTATACGGGCTCCGCCCTTGCTATCGGATACTTAAATGTCAAAAAAAATGTAACGTGGTTTGCCTTGTTATGTTGTGTGCGCTTTTTTTGTTATTGAATATAATACGATGATGTTTGGATTAGTTTGTGTTAATCTTGATGATTTAGTTTATATATAACTTTTCCCGCCAAGGCAAAGATGGAACATTTTTTGAATATTGATCTCGCGGTTTTAATCCACTTCATTGATCATGAATTCACCTCGAGTACAAAGGAACTTAGTTATTTTTTTCTTAAACATATAGGTAAAGAGGAATTTTAATTCTTGCTCATAAATAATTTTTTTACGGGGTATAAATTTATATTTTCACATCATAATATCTTATAAGTTAGATTCGACATTTTTGAAAAACTAAATATCAATTTATTTAAAGAATAAAAATTAAAAATCTAACGCATTTAAAAGACAAACCGTGCAATTAGTGAACCAAGAATGCAAGGACTTGAGTTGGGCCTCCACTTGGGCCAACCCACTATAACGGTAAGATTAGACATTTTAAGGAGACAACCCACAATAAACGCACAACACAAATAGAGATCAATCACCTAACTGTGGGCCTTTGTAGCAGTGTGGGCCTATACTAATCATGATGGACAAGTTAATCTCAATGATCCCTTCACACTGCCAATGTTGTCCATTTGACAATTCTCTTCTCTATCGTGGATATTCCTCAAAACTCGAAAGACACCCCACGATAATAATATATTTAGTGTAATCTCATTAAGTAAAATTTGGGAAAAGATACTCGTATACTGAGATTATATAGTCAAAGAAAATCCTCAAAATAATTATGGCTTTAAAATTTCAACTTTCTATTATTTTGTCAACTAAGATTTCGATGTAGAAGAATATCTCTATTTCTTCACAGCGGATTCTCGCATCATTTTCTTGAAAAGATGAGTTTAAAATGAGAAATATTAATCATTTCATTATTCACATAAACCCTTCGATGTTTTGCCTGTTGCCTTGCTTGATGGATAGTTTCACAAAAATGGAGATGAACTGGGACGTCCGATTTTGTTTCTGGATTGAGTAGAAAAGGATTATATGAAGTTCGTTCTTTTCTTTGTGCATCTCTGTGGTGGATAAATCTTTATAAAACTAGGACAACTTTCGTGTAGTTTGTAATTCGATGTAATTGTTAAGATTTTCTCTAAAATAAATTTTCTCTTAATAAGATCTCTTCTTGCTCCTCAATCTTCGGAGAATAAAGCGTTGTATTATTGTAAGTTCTTTGTTCCAAATATTTTTTGAAAGTAGATGACAAGTTTTAAATCTTAATGTGGCAAGACATATCTCGTTGAATCAGTCTTTTTCGTCATATCGCATATAAGGGAAATCGAACCCCCCTTTGTTGTTGTCGGGCAGATGTATAATGTACTAGTCCCTCCATTTCAACTTGTATGATGTATTTTGACACCGCAAGAAATTTTAAGAAATTATGATAAGACTTTTGAAACTTGTGGTCTAAAACAAGTCATAGATGTTTGTGTGGCTATAAATCATCTCATTAAGGGTAAAATGAGTATTTTGAAGTTAAATTGTTGCTAAATATAGAAATGTATTATTCTTTCTGAGATTGACTAAAAAGGAAAGTGTGTCATATAAATTAGGACAAAGGGAGTACTTCAATCCAACAACTTCTTAAGGAGTACGTAGATTTTGGCTTGCCCCTCTTCTTACAGTCAAGTGACTGAACACCCTTTCTTTTTATTAGTCGGACGGGTTGGAAATTAAACCTTTTTTCCTTTTAATAAAATAATAAGGTAAGCTTTCAAAACTCATTTCTTCGGCTGGTGCGCAGAAGCGCATTTCGTTTCCCTTTAACCTTAACAAGGGGCTTTAATAAATAGAAATTTTTCATAAATTGATAATTACTTTTAACTATATTCTTCTTATTATTAAGAATGAAAGTATTTAATGCAATATCAAATTTTGATTTACGATCAGCTTATCTATAACAATCATTCTCTATTATAATATTTCACCAGAACAATCAAGTTTTATTTTAATTAATTTTTTATATTATATTATATGTTCTTTAAAATAAATTTTTGCTACAATCACCAAAAATATTCGGACAAATGATATTATTATAAAAAAAATTGACCATATAACAATTAACTTTTTTTTGAACTTTAATAGTGTTTTTGAATAAATTTCTTGAATCCTCATCTTTTCAAGCTATAACATGAGAATTATTGAAAAAGTTCTTTCATAAAAGAAGATGATTCCTACAACACATTAGCCAATAGAATTTAATGAAATTTCAATGTAAAAATACCTTTATTTTGTACAAATGAATGTGATAAAAAGAAATTTATATTTAATTTGTTGGGTAGTAATATTTTGAGGTTTATAACTGATATTAATTGTTTGAGTTTCATTTTTTTCTCAAAAAAGTGAACCCCATATCTTATACTTTTGGGTTCACAATTTCTAGATCCACTTTTTTATCTCATAAGAAGAAACCTCACACAACTACTATCAATTGTGTGAGACACATATTAAAATTTTCCGTATTTAATGATCATTATCATCACCTTAATTTCCCACCCACCAAAATTAACCAAAATTTGTTGTTCTTGTGTTACTATATGGTGTTACTTTTTTAGGGGAAGAAAATAGAGAAAATATGAAGTAATAAATAGAATATGTTGTTATTTTTTGGTTGTTATTTTCTTTTCTGTGTCTAATCATTCAAACTTTTTGACTATTTATAGACGTTTTCCAGATTTGAAATTCGGATTTAAAATGCTTTCGAAATCCTTCCTTTTGATGTGTCGGGTGCTCATTGGGCTACATCTTCACAATACTTAAAATAATTTATTTTTAGTTTATTTTATTTTATCCTCCATTATTATATTTTAATTTAATAATCTTCTTTTATTTTACGTTTATTTCTTTTTTACGTCCAATCTTTTCTTTATGTATTTTGTCATTTTCTTCTATATATCATCTCTAAAAATTAATTTGAGGAAATAGAAGTTGGTTACGTTATCATTGTAGAATAGTTTATTATAATTTATATTGTTTGGTACATGTCATAACCAAAAGAGGAAAATTCACTTCCAAGTAAAGTGTTCTTAATTTGTCTATTAAGACTTAAGGAGTACGATTAAGAAACCATATTAACTAAAGTATCATTTTAGGGTTCGGTTAATTCAAATTCGCATTGAAAAGTTTCATATAGAGAGGGGTAAAAAGCTATTCCAATCAAAGGTTACTTCATATTCAGGATTTAACTCGAGATCTCTAACTAAGAATGAACGAATACTTATCATTCCATCACGACTATTGATGGTAAGGATCCCATAACTATTGGAACCAACACACGACTTATATAAGGATGATATAAATTGTGACATAAAATTTGTTACGATTATCTAACTCATATTGTAACATGAATTCTCTTCTATAAAAGTTATTTTAATATATAATTTCAATTCATATGATGTGATTTAATTAACGAAATATAAAATTAAGAATGAAAGAAAAATCTTAAAATTTGTCTTAAATACACCAAAAAATTTATGAAATCATAAGAGTGTCAAACCATGAAAGTTTAAACATAATACTCCTTTATCGTATTTTACATAAACATACGTACGTTTTTTAAATTTGTTCATTAAAGAAACATATTTTTTTATTTAAAATTATTTAAAATATTACTTTTTAAAAATTCTATGTTCAATCAAAACTATCATATATGATGAGATGAGAGAATAAATAACGACGTAAGGGTTGTTTGGCTGCTTATTAGAATTAAGCAGGTATTAGAAATACAAAAATTAACTATGCAGTTAGGGAATCAGTATTTGGTTGTTCGTTAGAGTTTTGTATGAATTAGTAAGCAGAGTTTAGTTATTCATACATTAGTTATTCCTTTTGCTATCCTACATAAAATAATACATAGAATCACTCATAACTTATACGTGTACATTTAGTTAAGCGGAATTCTTAATTGCTATCAAATACTGTATTTGGCACGTGTTAAATTTTACACTTAGCAAAAAACTGCTAACAAATATGGTAGTACACGTTATGCTGGATTTAATACATGCATGAATAAATCACCTCCTAATCAACAACCAAACAATCCATTAGTTATGTAGGCTTTAGTTACGTAGAGATTAGTAATGTAGCGTTTAGTTACGTAACCTTGGATTGTTTGATAGTTAATTTAGATATGAGTTATGCAGATATAAAATTTTGCATAAATAGTATTGTGTTTAGTAGTTGGTTAGGAGATATTTATGTATTAAATCAATATGGTGTTTAATTTAATTTGTAACGTTCAAGTTTTAGAACATGAAAAAAAATCATTAAAAGCGCTGATATTATTATGTACCTTTGCGTTGCGCGATTTAAATTAGTCCGATTTCAATACGGATAGATCACTAAATATAAAGAAAAGTAAAAATACCACTACTAAAACATGGGCCCCCTAATGTCGGGACATAAACATTAGCGAAAAAACGAGGTGTCTTTACGATGAAAAAATATTACCGTTATATCAAACACGTGTCTCCCAACCGCCACCCCCTCTGTCTTCTTCAGTCCTCTTCTTCGGATTCTCTTCTTCTCTTCCCTTTCTTCTCACTTTCCATGAATCTTTTCACTGTTTTTTGCTCATAATAATACCCTTTTTCTCCCTCTATCTCTCAGCAAGAGATATCTTAACTTTTGTTCTGAAAATCTTCAATTTTCTGACAATTGTTCTGTAATCTCTAATGGGTTTTCTCTAAATATCTAGAAATGATGTAATTTTGTCTTGAATTCGTGTTATTCTAGTGAAAATCTGAAAAGGGTTAGTTTATTTGTGCATTTTTTATGGAGATTTACTCATTACTCGTAGTATTATTCTGTTTCTTGGCTGGTGGTGGTGGTGGGTTCAGTGTACTGTCTGTAGCTGCGACGGAATTCGATTTTGGGGCTTTAACTCTCAGTAGTTTGAAGCTATTAGGAGATGCTCATTTGGGTAACAATACAATAAAGCTGACCCGTGACCTTGCCGTGCCAAATTCCGGTGCCGGAAAAGTTTTGTATTCTAAACCAGTAAGGTTCCGGCAGCCGGGTATTGATTTTCCGGCGAGTTTCTCTACGTTTTTCTCCTTTTCGGTTACTAATTTGAACCCTTCATCAATCGGCGGTGGATTGGCTTTTGTCCTCACGCCGGACGACGAGTCAGTAGGTGATTCCGGTGGGTATATGGGGATTATGGATGCAAAAGGAGCACAAAATGGGAATTTTGCAGTTGAATTTGATACCCTTATGGATGTTGAATTCAAAGATATTAATGGAAATCATGTGGGGTTGGATCTGAATTCAATGGTTTCAACTCAGGTCGGTGATCTTGAATCTGTTGGTGTTGATCTCAAGAGTGGTGATTTGGTAAATTCATGGGTTGATTATTCTGGTTCTACAAAAAAACTGAATATATTTGTTTCTTATTCTAATCTTAAGCCAAAAGAACCATTTTTATCAGTTACAATTGATCTTTCTGAGTATGTAAATGATTTCATGTTTGTGGGTTTTTCTGGTTCAACACAAGGGAGTACAGAGATTCACAGTATTGAATGGTGGAGTTTCAGTTCATCATTTGATGCTAACCCCAAATCTCCGGCAGCTGCTCCGCCGCCGCCAACGGCTAGTTTGATGAACCCCACGGCGGATGTAAATTCAGCTTCATCGCCGCCGCCTTCAATAGCTCCGACGGAGTCTAATGGTACTGCAAATGCAGTGCAAAAGAGCAGTAGCAAATGCCATAACAGTTTCTGTAAACAAGGTGCTGGTGCTGTTGTTGGGGTTGTAACTGCAGGAGCATTCTTTCTAGCTTTTGCTACATTGGTACTTATTTGGTTGTACTCCAAAAAATTCAAGAATGTGAAGAATTCAGAGACTGATTTGCCTTCTGATATTATCAAAATGCCTAAGGAATTCAGCTACAAAGAGCTTAAAATCGCGACAAAAGGCTTTGATTCTACCAGGATTATAGGGCATGGTGCATTTGGGACTGTCTATAAAGGGATTTTGTCTGAGACTGGTGACATTGTTGCAGTAAAGAGGTGTAGTCACAATGGACAAGGGAAAGCTGAGTTCTTATCTGAATTGTCAATAATTGGAACACTTAGGCACAGAAATCTTGTGAGGCTACAAGGGTGGTGTCATGAGAAAGGTGAAATCTTGTTAGTTTATGATTTCATGCCAAATGGGAGTCTTGATAAGGCATTATTTGAGTCAAGAATGGTACTCCCATGGCCACACAGGAGGAAAATCTTGTTAGGTGTTGCTTCTGCATTAGCATATTTACATCAAGAATGTGAAAACCAGGTGATTCATAGGGACATCAAGAGTAGTAACATTATGTTGGATGAAGGGTTCAATGCAAGACTGGGTGATTTTGGACTAGCAAGGCAAATTGAACATGACAAGTCCCCTGATGCAACAGTAGCAGCAGGGACAATGGGGTACTTGGCACCAGAATACTTGTTGACAGGTAGAGCAACTGAGAAAACTGATGTCTTTAGCTATGGGGCAGTGGTTCTTGAAGTGGCAAGTGGGAGAAGGCCAATTGAGAAAGAAACAAGTGGGGTTGGTGGTGGTGGGGGAAAATTTGGATTGAACAGCAATTTGGTTGAATGGGTGTGGGGACTACACAAAGATGGGAATTTACTATCAGCAGCTGATGCAAGATTGAATCTTGAATTTGATGAACAAGAAATGACAAGGGTGTTGTTGGTTGGTTTGGCTTGTTCACACCCTGACCCTATGGCTAGGCCAACAATGAGGGGGGTGGTGCAAATGCTAGTAGGTGAGGCTGAAGTTCCAATTGTCCCAAGGGCTAAACCAGCAATGAGTTTCAGCACATCTCATCTATTAATGACATTGCAGGACAGTGTTTCTGACTTGAATGGTATGATCACACTTTCAACTTCATCATCTGAAAACAGCAGCTTCATCAATGGTGTTGGTGGTGGACATGGTGGCATAGACCTAGTTTAGATCAAAAATCAAGAAAGGAGCTTTGGATATTTTTTGTTTTTCCTTTTTTTTTGGTCATCTTTTTGTTTTGCCTTTTGTTCATAGATTCATTAATTTATTATTATTATTATTATTATGATTATATGTATGTAACAAAAATAAACATAACATATATATAAAAGTGTATCCTCATATCAAAAGGGGGCTTTTGGACTGTTCCAAGTTTTCTCCCTTTTCTCTAATTTAAAAATAGAATTTTGTGTACATTAATGTACTCCTCCTATTCCCATTTTTATGTTATATTTGATATAAAAAATAGTGACAAACATGTTAAGCATAAAATGAAAAGAGTGATGGAGTAACAAAAAAATCATTTGGAGTCCTTTTCTTGGTGTTGGTTGGGTGAGTTGTCTCTGTGGAGTTGCTTTCAACAGCTACTAATTTTTGACAAAGACCAGACAGAAGGGTATGAATATATGGACTATGGCCTAGTGACAATGGACACACAAAACTCAAGAAAAAAAAAAGGTTTATTTATTGGTAGATGTCATAAAAAATACTTTTCATTTTGGACAAATTAAACAGTGAGATAGGAATTTTTTGACACCTTTTTGTTTTTCCCCCCTTTTCTTATCATAGTTCCTATGGTTAAGTTTTCTGAGTTTAATTTTAATTGTTAGGTATATTAAATATAATTATTTTAAAATATTTATTAGTTTTAAAATTCAAGAGATAATTGATCATGTTTTTTTTCAACTCTATCCTTAATACTTAAAGTCATTCTAAAATGTGAAAAAAATTATTATTGTATATTTCCTAAAAAATAATAGGAATGAAACAAAGGGAGTAATAAACTATTCTATCTGGTGTCTTGTTTTTCTTTCTACACAGTGTTCGATATCGTGTTGAGATCAAAATTAATTCGAATTCCCATCTCATGAGATTTATTAAAGGAAGAAACGCTTTTTATCAGGATTTTTTTTACATTCACAGCTCGATTTCGAGACTTCTAGTTAAGATCAGAGATTTCGCAGATACTACTGAACTATAGAGGAAATGGTTCATCATTTAATTATAAAAAGGATTTAATTTTTATAGAGTGAAGAGTGAGAAACACATCTAAAGTATCACAATTTTGAATTTCATATCTGAACTATCAGGTGTTTGAGTTTTTTACCTGAATTATCACCAAATATTTATCAAAACACACCTAAACTATCGATTCGTTCCCTTTTTCTACCTGAATGGTGGTGATATTTCATGTAGGAAAAGTGAGCAATTGATAGTTAGGGTGTGTTTTGATAAACATTTGGTGCTAGTTTAGGTAGAAAAAATAAACAACTGATAGTTCGAATAGAAAATTCAAAAAAATCAATAATGATAGTGAATTTCTTTTTTACACTATCAGTATATTAACCAATTTGAGAAGATTTTGCTCCAACTTTTAGATTACTAATCTCAATTTTTGTTGTTGTTGTTGTAGTACCTTTTTATGTGCAAATACTTGTATTTATCTTTTAGGTAATTTGGTGTTATCAAAATTATTTAGATTGTTAGTGAAAAAAGGGTTTAAATTATTTTGGATCGTTAGTATAAAAAGGATTTTTTTGATATTTCGTATTCGCTTAGAGGGACTAATTTAAATTTGTATTGGAAAGTCCCATTTTAGAAGTAAACGTTTTTTACTCCATTTAACTTTATTTTCAAGATTCAAACTCTAAACCACTCGATATTAATCCTGATCACCATTAAGAAGTCCCATTTTAGGAGTAAGTGATTCTTTAACAAATTCGATTCTATACCAAAATTTGAACTCGAAATCATTGACTAAGAATAAATAAATGCTTACCATCTAATCACAATATTGATGGTTGGTATATCAAAATTAAACTCATTAGAAAACAGTTTATCTCAAAATTATACTCTTTTTGTTTCAATTTGTTTTTCTTATTTTTATTTTTAATTTGTTTCAAAAAGAATGTCTTTTACTCTTAACTTTTTATATGACGTGTTTAAGACTTTAAGATTAAAATGCATTATAGTACATTTTACTATCTCTAGTTTAGATTATAAAATCTAAAAATATCTTTACGTTTTTAAACTTTGCGTCAAATTTAAATCAGATAAATAAATTAAATCGGAAAAAGCAGTTGATTAAGAGTAAGACTATGGATATACTATAATTGTTTATTGCAAGAAAGGGGCCATGAACTAAAGGTGTCTTTTTTGTTCACTATGGACAAGAAAGAGCAATAATTAGTACTTTGGTGGAAGAATACTTTTCAAGATTAGACAAGTTTTTTTTACTTGTAGGAATCACCAAACACTTTGATTGGAAGCAAGTTTTCATGTTCAATTTATACAATCAAAATATAATCATATTCAACATTATTAGTAGGTGTTGAATTTGTTAAAGTTAAGAATTTTACTTTGCTAAAAAGTTAAATTTTAAAGAAAATTACTTTGTTATTTTCTATCATAGATTCTAGCCTTTTTATCACCAAAGCATCTTTTAAGGATAAGAACAATGAACATTTTAGGCTATCAACAAAGGTTACGATAGAATGACAAGTATTTTTTCATTCTTAATCAAAGATTTGGAGTTTGTATTTTGAGTATGAAGTCGTTTCTGTTAAAAAACGTTGGCTTTGCTTTTAAATGTGGAATTTTCGGCACGAATTACTTTTTAATATGAGATTTTTCTACAAGAATTTAAAATTTAAGTAAATTCAATACGAAGATTGAACATCATGTGAAAAAACTAAAAGAATATTTTAGGCTAAAGAGTACAGACCGGATATAATATAGTGAAAGACTTTCTTCCTACCAAGTTGTATGTAGTAGGATTGAATAAAATTTCTTACATCTGCGTGGAATACTCGCACAAATATTATTAAGACTCTATAAGCTTTGATCATTTAAAATTGATTCACGACTTACGTTTTATAAATTTTACACTTAAATTTTTTAATATTGAATAATTTTTAAGAAAGATTTTATAAATTTTAATTTACTTTTTGTTAATAAATTTTGTATATAAATTTACCCCCACATCAAAAATATTGAATTCAAATAAATCCGCAATTATAGGTTAATCCCTTATTGATCACTAAGTTGGATTAGATTAAATTGTTACCATAAAAATGTCTTTTTCTAGATGTGTAAAATAACTCATAAGTCATAACTAAGTAGCAATTAATTAAGAAGTTACATAAATCAACATAAATTGACAAGTAAGAATGAGACTATTAGATTTAATTATCCCATAAAAATTGTGTTAATGAGGTCTGGTCTATTTAAATCTAAAAGAATCAAATTAAATAATACAATAAAACCTTTTTTTTTTTTTAAATGCAGACAAAATTTTTAGGCTTTTTCCTCTTCGAACATGTCCTACACTTTTAATGTCCACTTCCCAAATGTTAAAACAACAGGAGGAAGCATCTTCTTTTGTTTTCTTACTCTGCATATTCTTTTTATTTTCAATTTGTATTCGATATTTATTTTGAAGTCCGAATAAATTAAGATTTACGTGTGTAGAACCAAAATTTTAGAGAGGAAGATCATTGGGTTCTTTTTCAAGATCTATCATGTCAAATCATGAAAAAATATAAAACTAGATGTGAAAGCATATCTGAATCTATGAGTATCGTAGCGATTATCCATTCAGTATAATATATGAGCAGCACCATAAAAAAGCTTAACTTTTATACTGAAAATTTTATATCAAAAGCATCAAAAGACAATTTCATGCGAAAGGCTCAAACTCGAGATTTTTTGCTTTGTCTTACTCCAAAGTGTATGAGACATAGGCCAAAAAACAAACAAAAAACACATAAATCACCACTGACTAATCCATACTTTAAAAAAATAAAAATAAAATAAAGATATAAGATCTAAACACTTTAATAATTAGTGTAACATTTACCCTTTAAAATAATAATAGACTAACAAAATTATTTAAAACCTTGGAAATTAATATGAATTACATTTGTCTCCAATGAGAAGTTTAAAATCCAACATCATTAAATATTATAAATTTTTGTCATGAACAGTAATATATATATATATATATATATTCAATTGTACCACAAATTTTTTTATTTTATTTTGGTGCCACAATTAATTTTTTACTTATATTCTCTGCAAAAATTCCCTCTTTTACTGACAAAAAAGAAAAAGCCGACCAAAATTAGGTGAAAATTCTCACATGCACACAAGTACCGGAGAGAACCTTGTTGGTGAATCTTGAAAGTGAGAACATACAAAAAGACCTAGCTAAGGCATGTTTGAGTCAGAGTTAGGGTTTTCAATTTACGAATTTTAATATTTTAAGAAAAAAGTTGATGAATTTTTGATAAATTATTTAAAATATATTAATTCGAGTATAAAGCTATTTGATTCTGTTAAAATCATAATCAGAACATTAGCTTTGTCTACTGACGGATCCCCTCCTATTTCTTGATTGAACTTGAGTAGGTAGATGTCTGGTAGGGCCTATAATAGTACACTTTGTGGAATGGAGTAAGGGCTCTTCTTACCTCCTACGCATCATTTTGCGAAAAAGACTTTCTGAATGGAGGAAAAGAACTTGCTATGGTCGATCACTTCCTTAGAGATTTGGATGACGATGTCGGTCGGTGGCGTGGAAACACTTCCTGATATTGAATTTCAAAAACCAGTGAGAGGTTCTTTGCTCTTCTTTGATCTGTATTAGGATGGAGTGAAAGTTTCGACTCGAGTGGAAGTGAAATATGTCTAAAAATTCGAGATCATAAATAAATTCGAGTACCATTCTGATATCCCATTTAGAATTATAAAACATATGACATTTGAGTGCAAAATCGTAAGTCTCTTTTATGATTTCTTCTGTAGATATAACTATTGTGAGCGATCTAAACCTCTGAATGCATGTTAGGGTGAAGTTGTGCTCACCTCGTCCGTTTCATCATATTTGCGCTATATCATTAACATAAATTTACACTATCTCCTATCAACATAGATACGACTTGCGAGTAACTCTAGTCTCTTGGCAAAATGAAGTATTCTTGTGCAAATGGGCCCTTGACTGAATTTCCAAGATCCAATTGATTTGTATACGAACTGAATTGGGCTTTACCTCTGGGTAACTGTGGATCTTATGATTGGGTCCTGTTGGGCCTATATTCTAACAGAAGTACCCATTAGTTAACTCAATAAAATCATTTGAAAGTTAGAAGTTAGGTGTCAAATGGACAAGTTGCGTTAAATTTAATGAGCCAAACTGAGCTGAGCTTGACTTGCCCAATAATGACTTGAGCTAAAATGGACTAAACAACTCACAACCCGATTTAGTCAACTCTTATTAAGTTTTATTTTCTTATAGTTTATTTAAATATCTAATCATTTTATGTATTTATTATGAATATATATAACATATTAAATAAAAAATATTTTGATAAGATTTTGCATTGGTCAATTTAAACTACATGTCAACACAACTTTCAGATGGGTTGAATTGAGCGAATCAAATAGACTAAGTTAATAAATGAATACAGTTCGGCTAACTAATTTACCTACGGGACTGAAAAATACACTATCTATACCCTAATTGTGTGTGTGTGTGTGTGTGTATGAAGTGTTGGCATCTTGCGCAACCAATCAATAGTTTTTATCTTTACTTTATTAGTATAAAGATTATTCTTATATTTAAATTTCGTAATAATAACTATTTTTTTAAAATAATATGATCGGAAAGCGATGGGCTTACACTATATTTAGTATGGAACGAAGAGAAGGGAACGGGCCAAGGAGTAACTAACTAACTAATAAAGGATAGGCCCAGTGGACGGGGTGACGTCTTTTGATTATGGGCTTTATCTTTAATATATAAAGGGAGGTTACATAAATACAATTTTTTAAAATGATAATTACAAAATATATAATTATTTTCTAAATTACATAATATATATCATATAACTTATAAATAAGTAAAGGGATAAATATTTAAAATATGATATTTTTTTTATAAATGAAATAACTTATTATTTCTTCCATAATTTAAGTAAACTAAATATGAAAAATACTTAATATTTAATAAAGTCATTCCCTATTAATTCTTTATTTTTACCGTTTAATAAGAAAAATTATATATTAACTAATATATAATATAATATATATATATATATATATATATTATTCTTATGTATATTAAACACAAGCATTATTTGTTATTTATATATATTTATATTCATAACGTATAATATATACCTTATATAATATTATGTGTTGTATATTAACTATTATATATTATATATAATATTATTCTTATGTATATTATATAACAAGTATTATCTGCTATATATATATATTTCATTTAATGTGTCATTTTTCTTTTTTTACTTTATTTTTTTTTACTGTGTCCATATTCAATGTCTAAAAATCCTCCAATAACTGCCCAACCCCCCCTCCCCCTCTCTTTCCATCTTCTCTCTCCCTCATTCTTCATCATCAACACGATCTCTCCTCTTATCAAATCCACGATTCTCGTCATTATCTCTTTTTTATCTCTAGAATTATCCATTCATATCAAGTAAGTTCCATTCATGATTTTCATTCATTTTTCAATTTAAGATATGTATTTTTTATATTGTAGATAGAATTCTTTAACCGTGTAAATCATTGTTTCTTTTGTAATAAAATCTTTATGATATTTTGGATTCTCAAACAGATTTTAGAAGTTATTTTCTGATTTTGAAAATCATATTCGTGTATGTTTATAGTTTATGTATTATATGTATTTGATACATTCAAATACATAATCCTTTATGTCATTTTCAGAATTTCACATATGCAGATACATATAAATACAAATATATGTTTTTGATTTGCATGGTTATATGTTCACAAGTAGACACCATCTATTTTAGTACTTGTATATGTGTTTTATTGAATAGTTATGTATTTATCAGCGGAAACTATTTATTTTAACAGAAATATATTTTGGTACTTTTTGATAATTCAGATACATAATCCTTTATGTAATTCTTTAGAATTTTACATATACAAATATATATAAATAAATGTATAAGTATTTTGTCTGCATTTTATGATGCAAACTATTCATTCATTATTATTTTATTCTGATTTACCATTATGTAACCGGAAATAAAATACTTCGTAATTTTTTTTCTTTTCTTGTTTTACAAGATGTTGTGGTAAATAAGAATTCTATCCGTTGTTAGAATCCTTTTATTTAAGAAACGCAATAATTATCAGTCAAGTAAAAAGAGGTAACTGATTATTTTATGTGAAACATAATCCCTAAAATCACTCACATAATCAGATTTTATATTTATATTTTAATTCGTTTTACCAATAGTACATACAACACATGACACATAAATAAATAAATATTGCTATTTAAACTTATTTTCTTCCAAATTGTTGTCATTTCTGAAATTTTTTCTATATAATATGTTGTTCTTGTTATGTCTTTCTTTTCCTTTTTTTTTTCTTAAGAAAAAAATACTTAACATAAATATGTTAGTAAAAACTTACCCACACACAATGTTTTTTTATCATTATATTCAATTTATCATAATTAAGTGTGATTTAAAAAGTCAAACTATATATTATCAATTACTCATATTTATTTGAGAAAAATTTATCTATAAATACATGTCATTTATCTATTCGTTTGGTATAAATACAGAGAGAATTTTTTTCTCGCATCTAATATTTATACTAAAAATATACTAATTTATCATAATTAAATCAAAATTAAGGAGACAATATATATAAATTAACTATAATTAAATAATAAGAATGTTATATCAAAACACGTATTATATACTTATATAAACATCGATTTTTTGCATAGTTTCATGTCTTGTGATTATATTGTTATCGTTTGTGTCTTGATTATCACATGACTTTGTTATCGTTACTATTTTTCTTCCTCATAGGCTTTATGCTATGTGATGCTTTCTTGATTATAAATTTTAATTCTTTCCTTTTTTATGTTGTTTGATTTGCATTATTTGAGGTCTAAACCGATAATCTTTTGAAAATAATTTTTCTATTTCTATAAAATAGGGATACGATTTATATACATTCTATCCTTTTCAAATCTCACTTTATAAAATTACACTGAATATATTATTATTATTATTATAAACACAAAATATGAGTAAATTTATACTTATGTATAATTTGTTAGGTAAAAACAGACAAGATTGAAATAAAATTCGCGTACACTTTGTTTTTATTTTATTTTTCATTTTATTTTTCATTCTCAATAACTATGGACAAAAGGCCCTTGGGGGCCCAAATAGAAGATAAAACAAGAATGAGAGGATTTGAGAGCAAATAATCGTAAATTTTACTGTTACTACTATTAACTATTGAACACCTGTAGTATTTAGTCCAAGGCAGAAGTCCATTTTTTCCTCCGTCACTCCTTACTCGACGATATCGCCTTCTCCGGCGATCGGTGTTTGTAAACTCAGATTTTTTTCTCCGATTTGAGGCCATGGAATACGAAGATCATGATCCTCCTCCGTCATTTGATAACGCGGTATATTTTTCTACATATCTCACATTATTATTATTTTTTCCCGAAATTCTCTCGTTCTCATGTTATTTCTCACTGGATCTGCTTTTATACGTAGGAATTTGTCTTTT
Source organism: Datura wrightii (assembly GCA_035772735.1). NCBI lineage: Eukaryota > Viridiplantae > Streptophyta > Magnoliopsida > Solanales > Solanaceae > Datura > Datura wrightii. The sequence goes on along the minus strand of JASDFA010000018.1, from coordinate 196,973,154 downwards.
TCCCGCTGTGATCTGTCACTTTTGATAGCTAGGTATCGTGAATTCAGTGTTTTCTGTAAACGGAACGGAGGTGTTACTGTTCGAGTTATGTTGAATTTGCTGAAATTGTCATTCGGATAAATAAACTGTGTAATTGTTAATTTGTGGAATTGGTTGGGATTTTCTGAGGTGTTTTGAAATAAATTTTTTGGTGTTGAAAATATAGAATGTGTGTTACTGTTCGAGTTATGTTAAATTTGCTGAATTTTTGTGATACCGATATGTAAACAGAGGTGAGGTGTTATGGGTCGAGTTATGTTGAATTTATTGAGATTTTGTGGTACGGATATGTAAACAGTGTAATTGTTAATGGCGGAATTGGTTAGGATTTGCTGAGGTGTTTTGGAATAAACTTTTGCTGTTGAAAATATAGAATGCGTGTTACTGTTCGAATTATGTTAAATTTGCTGAAATTTTGTGATGCGGATATGTAAACAGAGGTGTTATGGTTCAAGTTATGTTAAATTTGTTGAGATTTTGTGATACTGATATGTAGACAGTGTAAGTGTTAATGGTGGAATTGGTTATGATTTGCTGGGGTGTTTTGAGATAATTTTTTGGTGTTGGAAATGTAGAATGTGGAGAACTGCAGGTTTATTCAATTGGTCTGTTCTGAGACGTATCAATATCTTTTCTCGGATGTGATCTCTACTTGTGTTAGCTAGATATCAAGAATTCATGGTTCTGTAAACAGAGAGTGTTACTGTTCAAGTTATGTTAGATTTGTTGAAATTTTGTGACACGGATTACAATAGTGTAATTGTTAATGGCGGAATTGGATAGGATTTGCTGAGGTGTTTTAGAATAATTTTTGGTTTTTGGAAATGAATGTAGAAAACTGTAGGTTTTCTGGATGTAATCTGTCACTTATGTTTTCTTGATATCATAAACTCATTGTTTTCTGTAAATGGCGGTTTTATGGCTCGAGTTATGTTAAATTTTGTGATAGGTATATCTAAACAATACTTGTTAATGCCAAGAATTGGTGAGGAATTGCCGGAGGTTTCTTTGACTAAATGTTTGGTACTGGAAATATAGAATGTAGAGAATTGTACGTTTATTCATTTGTATCAGAAATTGATGTCCGGTTGTGATATGTCACCAATGCTTGCTAGATTTCATAAGTTCATTCTTTTTTAAGACGAAGGTGTTATGGTTCCAGTATATTTAATTTGTAATATGGTTCCAATAAAGTTGCTGCCATGTGACCAAAAGGTCATGGGTTCAAGCCGTAGAACAGCCTCTTGCAGAAATGCAAGGTAAGGCTGTGTACAATAGACCCTTGTGGTCCGGCCCTTCCGGGACCCTGCGCATAGCAGGAGCTTTAGTGCTCCGGGCTGCCTCTTCTTTTTTTTTTTTTTTTTTTTTTTTTTTTTAATATGGATATGTTAACAGTAATTGTTAGCGTCAGAATTGGTGAGGATTTTATGTGTTTTCTACTGGAGTAAATGTTTGGTGTTAGAGATATTGAATGTAGAGAACCATAGATTTAGTCATTGGATCTGCAGTTGTGTTGAAGTGCCATTTTCTCATCTTGTAATTGCAGGTGCAGACCAGAATCACCAGACTTATATGTTTTCCTTAAGTAGTCTAATCCAATGCACAGTTACTGGTGGAATGATATCACTTGTACTAATTTTCTTTTGGGGGGTGTAGTCTTTTCTACTTCTCTGTTCCCATTTTATGACACTATTTTTTTCCCGTCCTAAAAAGAATGACACTTTTCTATATTTAGAAACAATTTAACTTTAAGCATTACATATTACCCTTGATAAGATGATTTATTGACAGATAAATGTTTATGGCTTGTTTAGTTCACAAGTTTCAAAAGTCCTCCTTTCTTTAACGCTGTGTTCAGTCAACATCATCACATATATTCTTTCATTCAGTGGGAAGATGAGCCATGACCCCAAGATGTTATGCGGCGTATTCTTCACCTGCATGTTCATTGTCACAATGCAAAAAACCATCATCAATTGATTAGTTAAAACACCTTTTCTTGAAACACAGCTCAATGGCTAGTCTTTTGAATAAGAGCTTTTCTGTGTGAGCCTTTAGCTTATGCATTATAGGCAGGAGACTGTTTTGAACTTCCTTCTGGTCACAGAAACGGAAAGGATTTGAACTACCTATTATTTCGTGTTCATTTTTGTCTGTTTTGTTGTTTCCCCAAGAAATTGGCATACATCATTTTGGGTCGCGTATCTGAAATATAGGCAGTTAAAATCAGTGTCCTCAAAAAAGATGTGAAGTTATCTTCTGAAGTTGGATTAAAGCAATAAGTTTCTCATGCATCGCAGAACACTTTGTGGGCTAATTCTTTTATGTATCTTTATGAAATCTATCTTTTCCTAGTCACAGATGTGGAGTAGACAAAAATTTACCCTTGTTCTTCTCTGTTGAAGCAGAAGAATATGGCTAAGGATGTTGAAGTGAAAGGACTCAACCCAGGATTAACTGTCTTAATTGTCGTCGGTGGGCTCGTGTTGGCATTCCTCATAGGGAACTACTTGCTTTACATGTATGCACAGAAAACCCTTCCTCCGAAGAAAAAGAAACCAGTCTCAAAGAAGAAGATGAAGAGGGAAAGACTGAAGCAAGGTGTTTCCGCACCTGGAGAATAGATGTCCTAGACACACCGCACCTGTTCATCTCGAGGAGACTGTGAATTTCATATTCAGCGGCGTTTTCAAACAGATGGTTGGACTTGTTATCATTATCAATTTCCTATCATCATAGTTAGAGCTCAACTTTAGAACTTGTTAATGTTTAGAATTTTCCCATCATCATAGTTTTAGAAGTCCACTTTAGAATATGCTGTTATTTTCATGTTAGCGACTGAGAAGTTTTTTTGCAAGCTACTGATTTCTCTATTCTCTTCCAGTAGAACCATTTCCCCCTTTTGTTTTCCTTTCTGTGGTGTCTGAATTTCTTGTGAGGTCTATGCTTCCTGCTGCTTTCTTAGGGTCAGACAAATGGTAGCAAGCATCCAAGAGCGTGATCTAGTGGTCGATAAAAGTGAGTGAAAGACTTAGAGAATAGCATCCAAGAGTGTGATCTAGTGGTCGGTAAAAGTGAGTGAAAGCCTTAGAGAATAGGATTCAAATCTTAGGCCAAAAAAATCTCAGTGATTTCTTTTCATCTGCTTAAAACATTGAGCTAACACAAATATTATAGCAGAATCCATCTCTTTTATGCATATTATACATGACAAACACAACACATATAGGGCTTCAAGTTTTACATAACTGGTGAGACTATTAAAAAGTCGGAGTGATACAAGTTCAGAAAGCTTTGAGAAACTGAGATACAAATCAAACCAAGCTGGGAAATGGCTTGGACTCCACAATACAATATTCTTGTGCTTAGCGGCCCATGGCCTGCTCACCGGGGGGAATCATAACGAGCACTTGTTGGGCGTTAAAGCCAGGATGAGGGAGCCTACGACGAAGCTCACGACCTTCCTGGCAAAGAGCACAAGTGTGGCAGAAGAAATGAGTTGCAAAGTCGCAAACTGACTCACATTGCTCGCGCTGCATCTCGTCCTCAATAAAACTCCCACAGCACCCACAAGATCTGTTGAGCGCCTCGCAGCTCCCCTGCAGAGCTCAAACGGGAATAAAACTTATAGAACTGTTACTACAACCATTAGGAGGAAATCGAAATAACAGCAAAAGTTAGTAAGAAAATGCAGCTGATAGCTATTTTGCATATATTAGGTGGAAATAAAGCTGAATTAATCACAATTAAGAAGTAGGCAGTAAATTTTACAAACTTTAATCCAAAACATAAAGACATTAATCTCAGATGGTTTTGAAGACACTAATATCACACCTAGTTGTTTGATGAAGATGACTATCAATATATGGCCTTTTTAAATCTATCATTTTCATATCCCACCCTAACAAACGAGTAAGTAAAAGATGAAGAAAAGAGAACAAAGGACGAAAATTTGCTTTTCCTTTTCCCTTCTTTTTCTTTTTGATAAGTCATAAGCAGAATTGTAACACCTCATACTTTTGTACTAAGGGTTAAATCATTGAAAATGGATAATTCGAACCCGAAGAATATTAAGAATATGGTCGTGCTCGGGAATTAAGAGTTGATTTGGATGAATGCTGTGGTGTTATAAGAAGGTGTGGACATACCTGACACTCTGTTCACATTTAAATCCTAATGCACCAAATCAACCAGCGACCCGAGCTCGATACAAGAAGTGATGTATGTTTACGAAGAACATGAATTATTTCGCTAAGTGTTCACCGCGATGAGCACTGCGATGTAACGCCTATTGCGAGGAAGTTAACTGTGATGAGCACCGCGCCACGATGCAAGGCAGTGAAGAAGTTGAGAAATAGGCAAAGTGTGGAACGCAACGGGTAACACCCATCGCGATGGAGACCGCGATGCACCAAACCCCAGTTCTAGTCCCAAGTCTATAAATATGACCTAGTCCAAGTTTTTCAAACTTTTCACTTGATTTTCGTTTTTGAGAGCCCTGGGACGAATCTCCTCTTCTCTCAACACCTCCCCATACCAAGATAAGTCCTCCCACATAGTTGCAAGTATTTCCTAGTGTTTCTAACACCCGTATGCGAATCTTTAACGCGATTCTAACCTATGATTATAAGATCGTCGAAGCAATCCTTCTCAAAAAGTTCAAGCATAGAGTTTTGAACATTCTTCGTCACAGTTTGGATTTTTAACCGTGATTAGGAGCGATCAAGGTATGTAAGGCTATCTCACGTGTGGGGACATCATTGTTCTTTCCATGCTATGTTTATTCAAACCCCCCATAAATTCTCCTACATAATACGAGCAGGGTTAACTATAAAACGATATTTTTGTTCATGTAAATTGACTATGAACACTGTGAACTCCTACGAAACTCCTTATATGACCATTGCAATCTTATTCTCTGAGTCTTACAACTTTTATATAAAACATATGGTTTTTCTTCGAATTCTGAAATTTATGATCCCTCTCAAGGACTTTTTTCATGATATGACTTTTTTATGACTATGAACCATGATTACGATATGATGCACAGGAAGAAACATGACTTATGAGCTTTTGAGCTAATCTTTATCACGTAAATGAGGGAGTAATATTATCAACCGAAGTAATATTGTTAGCTGAGAAGGCATAAGTCTACACGACAAGTGCCCAAAACAATGTATACCAACATATGTTTTGAATCGTTCCGTTGGTACGGGCGAATGCTCTATGATGCTTAAGGTGGATTATAGATCCCTGCTAGCAAAAACACGTTATGTATGTCTCATACCTCGGCATGGTATGGGATAACTTAGCTGATTAGGTAGAGATCAAACTCCATGTGCTCACATGGTGGATTGCGTCGGTTAAACTTAAAGAAAACCCAGAATGATTAATGAATGATGAAAGATGAAAAAAAATCCTTTTCTTTCCAAGTTATGTTTATGATTCTTTGGTTGTCTTTTTCACTTCAGTTATGTTTCATATTTCATTTTATGTCGTATTACATACAATACTATATTCCTTTTCTCGGGGGAGCTGCATTTTAAATAATGCAGACTCAGGTACTTAGGACAAACCGGCTCTACGCTAGGTTCTATCTATTGGCGAGCCCCGCTTACTTTTGGGGCATATCTTTTATTTCAACTTTTCTAGCTTACTTATAGGTATGACGGGCGCTTGTCCTGGTAAAACAATGTATTCATGTTATGATAGAGGCTTTATAGATTAGAAAAGTCTAAAATGTTCACTGATGTAAACAATGGCAACTCTTTTCTATTTTATTGGATATTGCAATTTTGACATTTTGAACATAATGAAAGCTTATGATTGAAATTTCTTTCTTAAAGAATCTTATGATATTGGATCTATTTCCTCTTGATTCCACACGTCTCCTAGAGTGCCGATCCCACCTAGGCCCAGGAGCGGGGCGTGACAAGAATAGTTTCTTCAAAGCTCTACCTTCTTTTATTTATACTACTTTTTTGCAGTAAATCCCTTCATATCTCTATCCTTATGCGAAGAAAGTTCAAGATTTATTGATGTAAGTATCAAGTCCCCCGAGCCTAACCAAAAAAGATACATACATACAACATACTCAGTACAATCCCACAAAGTGGGGGTCTGGAAAAAAAAAAAAGATACATACATCCGAATGAAAAACTAAATACGAAAACTAACTGATTCTTAGGTCATGTCGCCAGTTACTTGACATGAATGAATTGTCTGAACCACTTCACCATTTTTATAAGGATGTGTGAACCACTTTACCATTTTCTACAAGGATGTTTGAACCACTATACATTTTTTACAAGGATGTATGAACCACTTTATATTTTAAATTCAACCACAAACCTATTACTCTTTAACAACCTTCAGTATACAGTGTTTAAAAGTACACTTGAACAGTCCCTGAACTACCAGTTTGAAAGTATTTTTACGAAAAACTTATACACTCATATCGGACCAAAATTATGAGCTTGGGCTAGGATTAAGTTACAGTGTGCAAATTCCACATAAAACGAGAAGATATGAAGCAGAGCAATTGGAAAGAAGAAACACATACCACAGAAAGTAGAAATGAATTTGTGGCTGAATCATCATAACATAGAATGAGCTCAAGTAAAGCACCTTCAGAAAGGTAATAAATTTAAAAAGACAGCCTACCTCGAGATTGAACTTTCGACGGATAGCAGTACGGCTGGGATATGTAAAGCAGGGCGCCACACAGTTCGAGCCAAAGAAGGATTGTCCAATCAGGTAGAGGCCACTGTAATGCAAGCAGTGATTGGCAAAAGTGCCGGGACCAGAGCCAAGTCTTTCAGCATTGCCCCCGTAAAGCACACATGGGACCGTGCTACCGAGTAGACCTGCAGAGCCATGATGGTCATTTATCAGTTCAGTACGATAAACAGAAGCAATGTAAGGAGAAGCCCCGATAATTTTGTTCCTGGAAAGGAAAAGTATGTCTGGAACATCAGTAGGAAAAACCATATTGCAGAATATAGCCTTCAGACACAAGAACTAGCAAAAGTAGACTTTATTCAGTAAAGCACGGGATACATATAGAAACGAGCATGTGTGCATCTTGCAAATGGTCCTCCCTTTGCAGATCAATGCAAACTACTCAATTACATTAGACTGAGTAATACCTTGAAAAACTGTTTGTTGACATCAATTATCTAAACATCATTTAAAATGTTGAGTTAGATGATTGTGCAAGATGCATACAACAACAACAACATACCTACTGTAATCTCACAAGTGGAATCCCATAGGGTAAGGAAGCTATTTCCGATAGATTCTCGGCTCAAAGAAAGAATGCATATGACTAGAACTTAATATAACTTGGAATGTTGATGTAGCAGATGTGTTTGTGGAAAATAGACATTATTTCTTGAAGAACAAACAAAGATTAAAGGAAACACAATTTACAGAATGAAGTGTTCCAGCTATTTCCAATTTTACACCTTAGTATAGCTATTTCCTCACTCGATCAAGTCATCAGAAGAAGCAAAAATGAATTAGGAGAAGGGATTTTGGGTACGGCCCTTCGTTGAACCCTGCGTGAACCCGGGATACTTGGTGCACTGGGCAACTCTATTAATTTTGGACAATAAACTCCAACATCCTAGTCATCTAAGGAAATTACCGTTCCCCATCCATAATTATCATCTATCTCCATACATTTGCTTGCTAGTTCTTTTGCTCATCAAACAATTAGGAGAATATGAGCTCACAACTCAGATATACTTAGTGAGATCATTCAACAAAGACATGCACGGAGACCAATAAGTTGATTTTAGCAAAGGCTGAACCTTTCAAAGGCTTAAAATTCGACACCTAAATTAGAATTTCTAAACCTGATCATTCCTCACGAAGACACTAACATTCCTAATGTCCATCTCACACAGTTTCATCAACTCTTAGAATATATATTACTACACGAAATAAGATATTCATCGACTAACAAGGTATTTGAAAGAAACGATCATCGATAGAGCAAAGTGAATACAGCTGATTCATACAGTCTGACCACATTAATTTGGGATTAAAGGGTAATATGATTGATTTACTATCAGTATACCCATTACCAAAGTAAAACATTAGCTAGAAAATAAGAAATAGAGAAAGAACTGCAAAAATTATCACGAAATGAATATCAATCCATGAATTCTGATCCAAAAATAAAGACGCTTGAACCATCATATCACATAATCCGATCAATCAATCAACTGCAACTCAATCCTAAACTAATTTGGGTCGATAAGATTAAATTTTAAAAAAAGAGGGGTAATATGATTGATTTACTATCAGTATAACACTAAACCAAACTAAAACATAGCTAGAAATAAACAATTAGAGAAAGAACAGCAAAAAAGATCTCCAAATGAACATTAATTCACGAATTCTGATCCAAAAATAGAGACATTTAGATCGATCAATCAATCAATCAACTGCACCTCAATCCTAAACTAATTTGGATCGCTAAAATTACGAAAAGAAAACTCACAAACTTCAATATCACTGCTGCAGAACTCATCATTCCTGCCAAAACAAGCACAAAGACCAGAATCCCACTGAGCCCTGCGCATAATCGGCTCACCCACAACGCTATGACCCATGGGAAGCCCATCAGCAGTCCAACCCATCGGAACAGCGGCTGATAATGGTTTCACCGGGTCCGCCGGAAACGGCGGAGCTGGAGCTGTGCCGGCGGCAGAAGAAATGGGTTTATTGGGCTTCTTCTCATCATTCATCTCAGGTTGTTGATCGGATAAAAGTGGGTTCGATTCTTCGTTATTGGCCATGGCTACTATAAATTTACAACAGAAAACGAAAAGGGGTTTGATGAAATCAAGAAAATTTGAGGAATCTGAAAGATTGGTGAAGAAATTTTGGGTATGTATAATATGCACACACAGTGACGTACGAGAAAAAATAGTTCAAACACTGTAATCCGTGTGGAATTGGTCCTTGGTAATGCTGCTAAGTTTTCTTACTCATTGAGTTTTGTCAAACTTTGGACCTTAGAAAAAAAAAATTAATGGTAAAATATTTTTTTTTTTTTGGGTTTCATATTATGTGTTTAGGTTTTTTAAGTATGTAATTATTAAATATTTATTAAAATATATTTAAATTATTATTTTTTATTTAAACGATGATGACATTAATATTTAGAGATGATTCAATAAAAAAAAAAAAATATGATAGTTTGAATAGGAACTCAAAAAAATTTTGATCGTTCATTCTAAAAAGAAATTTAAGCTATCACATTTAAGAATTTCTTGTAATTCATTATTTAATTTATCTATCTAACTTATCAGTTATTTTTTATTAAAACACACCTCATGTTGAGTTGGTCTTTCTGATTTTAAACATTTGGCCAACTCAATATAGCATCGAGATTTATTTTAACACAAATAAAATAATAGTTTAAATAGATAAAAGAAATAATAAATTATTAAAATATAAAACTAACAACAAAAGAAAAATTATTTAAATATTTTTTGACCATTTTAACTCTGAAAAAAAAAGAGAGACTTTACATTGTATAGTAATTTACTACTAGTAGGAGTAGTATTTATATATTTTTCATGTTATCATATGAAGTATTTGTATAGAAATGTACAAGTTAGTATGTGTCAACTTAATTTGATGACGTGGATCGAGCCGAACCTAATCAAGCTTATTAAAATATATAACATAGGTTGAGTTGACATTTAATAGTATGTGCATAGTGCCACATCAGTAATTAAAAAAAAGTTAAAACAATAGTAAAAAAATAATTGATGAAAAAAATATAAATATTACTAATTTAAATTAGTTAGTGTATTCAAACGTGAATTGAATGGAGTTTCCGACTTTAAAGAATCAAGTTCAAATATCGATCGATAAGACAAAACATCAGATAATCTTTTATATACACATTCTTTGAAATCTTTTTTTAACCGAAAAAGTAATAATTACACAAACAATCATTATGTATGGCCCTAATAAACTTGGACCATAATATATATGGTATTATTAATTATAGGTCCTTAAATTGGATTTAATTAGAATATGAATATATGAATATATGAATATATAACATGTGTCCTCAAAATACAGAGTATTCACTTAACCATTTAATTAAATATTATTCTTACTCCGATGACAGTTTAGTGTACTAAGCTTTCATTATACTGCACATGATTCAAGAAAGGATTGGACTATGTTGAATTTATTTTACCCTCAATTTTACCGTATATATTTTTGTAAAAAAACTGTTTTTATGACTTGATGAATTCGTAACCTTCTGATCACACAAATCACAACATCAGCGCTTTGTGTTTATATTCATTAATTGGGCTATGAAATAACGTGTTCAATCTGATTAAGAAAGCTCTATATAATTTCATTCATGCTACAATATTATAATGTACATTCTTGTTGACACCCAATTTTGACCTCCCTATGTCCCGTCTAAGTTGCGTATCAATATATATGTGTATTTTAAAATTGTTGAATTCCATGTTTACTATCTTTTTTTTTTTTTAATTATTTTGCTTGTTTGGCGTTTAATCACCTTTATTAGCCCTAAGTAAATTTTAGACCCAAACTCCAAAATAGTAGTCCAAACGCCTCTTGGACATTAGGATTGGGACAGGTAGGCACCTGTTAGAGCGTTAGTCTTTTTCATTTAGATCGATTTAGGATTAATAACTAAATTATTTAGGCCGTTAATGGGAAATAATATTTGTGCCCGCTGAATAATATGAGCAACCTAAATAGGTTGCGAAATATTATTTTAGTCGCACGGGGTGATCCCGTTAGGTTAAAATTCCCCCTCTTTAAAGGCAGAACTACGTTTGACCTGATTTTTTTTGGGATACGTAGGCGCCTCTTTGAGGTTCGGTCCAATCCTTAAAATTTTTATTTATTTATTTTGTTATTGTTTCCTCTTAATTTATCATTTATTTGTTATTTTTTGCCTTTATTCATCAATCCTTATTTGCATAAATTGCTAAATTTATTCCTTTCATTATTTTGTCACGATCTTCTTCCTTCTTATTACTTAATTTACTTAAGTCGTTTTTACATAAAAGACTTAAAATCAATTTTATTTACTCACCTAGTAAATACCCCACATAATAATGAATCCGGAAGGGACCCACCCACAATTGTGGACCTCGAAAGGTGCATAACACCTTCCTTTCGAGGTAATTTGAACTCTTACCTCACTCTGGTGACCTAGGCTAGTAAAATAGACTCTTAGGTTAGTACGGTGCTCTAACGCACCTCAAATCTTTAGGTGGCGACTCTTCACTTTTTAAAATCCTTAAGAAACGTCACAGGTCGAGTTTCGCTTTTCGCGAGGAAAATGGGGTGCGACAATTCTAACACTAAATTAGTTTAATACTTCCTCAATTTCTTTTAGTTGTCATGTTTCGCTTAATCAGAGTCAATTTGATAATTTTCAAAGCTAAATTAAATTAGTTTAATTTAATATTTTAAATTTTAAATTTAGATATTAAAAAATTATAAAAAAAATTAAAAATGACAAGCAAAATAAATGGAGGGAGTATCATTTTTATGAGAGGGAACATGTAGACCCTTCAATGGTACATCTCACAATAAATGTTACATGGTCTATTAACACATAATTCAACAATCACCATTCATTTTTTTTATAGAAAATTTAAAGCCATTCACCTCAAAAATGATAGATTCAAAATTTTAAATTTATAAATTATAATTTATTGAGTTTTCAACAAATTATTTCCATATATTACTTGATTTTTTTAACATAATTATAATATTTGAATTAAAACGAGCTTGTTCTCTAACTTCATCCTTGCTTGTTATATCATTTGTGACGCACGAATTTAACACTAAGCTCTAGCTATTTTGTATGTATTTTTTTCATTTTAATTTATATGAATCATTCCTTTTTAGTATGCTTTTTAAATTTTTTAAAAAAAAATAATTTAAACTTTTTATTTTATCCACACAAATATTATAATATTTAATTTAGTAAATATAAATAAATTTGTCATTTGATGATAAGGACATCCCAACAATAGATTTGCTACAAACGTAGAGTCCTTTTCCTTTCTACACGAATGGACAAAAGGAGGAAAAAAATATTTATTAAAAAGAAAAAAAAAGACAAATAAATTTTTATTTTTTATTTTTTATTAAAAAAAAAAAAAGAAAGATGAAGATAAGATATTAGAGAAGAACCGACACTTACAAATGCATAATAACCTCATTTGTTTTTATGTGTCCCAAAAGGATAACATATTTTTATATATTTTGTTATATATATATATATCATATTTAAAAAATTATAAATTTTTTCTTATGTGACAAAGGAATCAACAGTTGTTTCTGATAAATTCATAAATCACATATGAAATACAAACAGTACTAAGTAAATTTCGTGCAATGAGCTCGATTGAAAAATATCGAACCTAGAATCTCCATTTGGGAGACTTTTCCGTTCAACTAACTCGGCCATCAAAAGTACTAGGGCTACTTTTCTTAATGTTGTCTGCACTCAAGCACCGTTAAATATAATAAATAGAATAATAACATAAGCTTCTTTTTTATTTTTCACCTGATGTTCGTCCACTTGAAATCTCGACTATTTTGATTTACGATGTATAAAACTCATCAAAAAAATAAAATACTCTTGATTGATAAATTAAATTTAAAATCTCTAATTAAAAATAAATGAATTAATTATAGCCAGGGTCCAACTATTTTATTGATTTATAAGGAATAATTACTTGTATGCAACTATTAGAGTCCTAGAATCCTCATTTACACAAACTTTAGTACATATATATATATATCATAATATAAAAGTAAAATCAATCTAAAACATTTGAAATTTAATTACATTTTCTATATAATAAAGAAGTTCAAACATATATTTTCTATTGCTTCATCAAAATAAGTACACACTCTCTTTACCCATATAAAATTAAAAATCACACCATTAATTATATCAAACTTTTACACCATCATCCATGATTTTTCTTCCCCTGCAGAATAAAACAAAAAATACTATAAGAAAAAAAAAATGATTTCATGAAGCATCGTGCATTCACGCAGAGTCGGAAAAGGACCACATTCCCTGATAGAGTGTGGTGTAATAGTCTATGTACTATCGTGACACAAATATTAGTTATTAATTTCATGATTTGAATCTATAACCTATATATAAATTACACAAAGATAACTTTATCGTTTCTCTAAAGTTCCTTTTTAAAATACTAAACTACACTAATAACATAAAAAACGGGGGTATTCCGATATATGAAGTGTCATGTATTCACATAGGGTCATGAGAAGGCCACACCCCTATATATTGTGATGTAGCATTTGACTAGTATTCTGACACAAGCATTAATTATTAATTTTACAATTTGAGCTCATAACCAATAAACTACACAAAGACAATTTCACAGCTACTCGAGAGTTCCCTTTTAAAATATTAAACTACACTAATAACATAAAAAGGGGGCATCCCTATGCATGAAACATCGTGCATTCACATAGGATCATGGAAAACCCCTGACAGGGTGCGTGTGATGAACTAGTCTACAACCCCGACATAAGCATTAGTTATTAATTAATTTCATAGTTTGAACCGTAATCTATAAACAACTTTAGCGTTACTCTAAAATTCCGTTTTAAAATACTAAACTACATTAATAACATTTGAAAAAACACTATATATAATATTTAGGAATGGATGTTTCTTACATTTTTCCCAGGGTTAGTAGATTTGTGATGAAACAACATGCCTTGATGATGACTGTTATGCCTTCCCCCTCTTGGTGGAGGTATGTTGGTATGAGTTTCTGGTCCTCTATAATCAATTTCATAAATCCCTGAGGACTCCACATTTGATAAATCCATTTTCCCTATCAATAAATTTAAAGTGATCAATCATATATAGTAAGACATAAAAAAAAAACATGTTCCATAAACATCAAGATACTAATTAAGTAGCTTAAGCAACAGTAGCAGATCCAGAATTTAGACGTTATGAGATGAGTTCTGAGTTGAGACAGTAAAATTTAAAATGTATATCTAATGCTATAAGTAGCTACATGGATCTCTTCTTTTCAATTGTTGCCGGTGCTTTTTGGGGTTCCCATCCATGTTGCAACTGATTTAGTAAGGTACATGTCTGGTACACAAAAAATTTCCTTCAGTTCCCCAAACTTACTTACTCGTGGCAACTAGATAACTATTTTCATTTGAAAGTCAAAAACTTATATACTTATTTTTCACTCACGCATATATATATATGGGGTTCTCATTTTCTCGTATCAATAAAAGTGAATCATAGTAAGCAAATAACTAAGCACATTTCATATACTTAAAGATACAAACACATAGAGGCAAATCAAGAATCTACAGTATACTACAGTGAGTATCCAAATAATATATGTATACACATTATAATTTTGTGTATATAAATTCGAACTAAAAGAACAACAGATCATACAGCTAAACTCGCAGAACTCATCCTAGATCCGCTTCTGAATAAACACAAACCTGAAGAAGAAGAAGAAGATGAAAAAGTAGGCGCGATGAGGAGGAGGAGGAGGAAGATGACAATGAAGCTACACTTAAGCTCCATGGTAAAGATCAAGATTTTCAAGAATGTTGTGTATATGTATGTATGTTTTTGATTTTGTGCCAAAATTAAAGAGTGATGATATGAAACTTGCTAGTGATGAGAATTTAAGTAGTCATTTGGGAGAATATAGATCATGAAAGAAGCATGAAGTAGAGAATAAGAGAGAGAGGGGGAATAGTACATGATGAGTAAGATTTAAGTTCACAAGTTTTGGCAATTGAAACAGTCACTATCCACACAGCAATAAGTTACAAGGTCATGATGTAGATGTGTTTGGATAGGAACATTTATGTAGTGTCTACCATACCACCTCCCCCCCCCCCTCCCCTCACCACTTAATTAATTACTCTATTTTTGTAAACATATCTTGGAAGTATAATTGTTACAAGCTTGTCTTTTACCAACTTATAGTATACCTCATGTGATTTTGAAATAATGACTAGTGCTTCTTTTTATTTTTCACCTAATATTCGGTATTTATATTGAGACTTCAATTAATTAACTTGAACTATAATACACTTTAGAAAAACTCATACAAAATTTTTTTGTATATCTATCAAGAACAGTAACCTGTGATAAAGGTTTAATTTATAATGTGGTCAAGTAAGATTTGAAGGGATACATCAGAAAATAGTAACATTTGAAAGTGTGCCTAAAATAAAATTCAAAAAAAAAACTGATTTAAGTTTTTTTTTTTTTTTTTTTGGGGGGGGGGGAGGGGGGATATATCTATTCATTAATTTTTTATTTTAGAGCAGATATATTCCTCATTAAAAAAATAGTGTATATATACCCTCGTTGTTTAACAAATGATGTATATATACCCTTGTCGCCTAACAAATGATGCATATTTACCTTTTTTATTAACTGACCTATATTTACTGATTTGAAAAACTTTAAACCTTATTTTTAATTCAAGAAATATCACGTGGCTTTTAAAAAATTATCTTGCTTTTTTTTTTACCACTATAGACCTGACCCAAATAAAAAAAACGTCTCAATCTCTATTCTACTCAGTCATAAAATGAGTTTGGAACGGATTTGAATAAAAAAGAAATTGAATTATTTTTTGTTGGATCGGGTCTGGAGGGATAAAAATATGCGTGAGGTAACTTTTTAAAATATATTACATTTTTATAATTAAAAAATATTAATATTTTTTTTAAATTTAGTCTGTTAATGAAAAGGGTAAATATACACTATTTATTAAACGGGGATTGTATATATACATTATTTTTAAATAAAAAATATATCTATTTTAAATTACAAAATTAAAAGGTATATTTGCCCCTTTTCTCTTTTTTTTTTCTGTTTTTCTTTACAAAATTTTAGGACAGTATCATGTGTTGTATTATTGCAAATGTCCTAGAAGGGCATCCCATTTAGGTGACCCCTTGGCTGTCTCTGCTTTTTTTGTTTTTTGGGTTGGTTCAAGGGAATTAACGGTTGCTATTTTTCAAACGCTACACAAATTAAATTTTGCTTTAGTGTAATAGCTCGCAAATATATAAAAGAAGTAAGTGGTATTAATAAGTCTTGTGTAACGAGTTCAATGAAAAAAACATGTAAAATAAAGATCGAATATATAAGCGTCCTCCTAAATTTTTTAAAAGAAATCAAAAAACTGCTAAAAAGGAGCATCATAAGAGATGATTTTGAATTTCTTGTCCTGCTTAAATAATTTTTTTTAAAAAAATATTTTTGTTTTTTCTATCGTTTATAATTAGTTCTACTCGTAATGGGTACATAAGTTTATTTTATCTATAAGACAGTGTTTGTGGTATTTCAAAAAGCTATAAAAAGTAAAGATAATGATTTGTGTTGCGTATTGCGCAGAAATTTCAATTGTATATTGACTTGTGAACAATTAAGCAACATATGCATCTTTTTTCATGAGGTAGCTTGCGGCCTATTGACCATGCATGTTGTAATATTCTTTCGACTTCCTGCCTTACAGTTAAAATTAAACTATACTCGTAATTTATGTCTGATCGATAACATAAGTCATTTTAAAATTTTATTAAGATGGAGAAAAGTTCAAGATTACTACTTATGGAGGTCATGTAATATATTCTTTTCAGATCTCATTCGTAAGAATACACCGAACATGTTATTTGATGACAAAACATAATAATTTGTTTTAAATTGATGTATTTGGAACTTTGTTGTAAAAAAATTATGGGCAAATTTGTCTTCATTATTTTTTTTTTTTTTTTTGCTTAAGAAGAGATTGGCACCCTTTACTATGCTCTTTTTGTGCATTTTGTGATTGGAAAATTTAATGCACTGCACCAAGATGTGAAATATTAATTATTGTCCTTTTTTTTTTCTTTCTAAAATTTGAATTTATGTAAAAGTTTGATATGATCCTTTAATAGTGACATTGTGAAATTTTATTTATAATTTGCTTTTCCAGAATTAAAATGTGAATTTTAATTAGCATATTAATATATTTTTTATATTTATTTTTACTTGTTCACTTTGAATTTTATTCGTTACTTAAGAAATAATAATTAATATGAGTATTTTATCATAATATTTATATTAATAGTTGTATAGTCTTAGGTTTTGAGAAATAATTTGAGTAATAAGTAATTAATGTTGAGGGTAGGGGTGGGCATAAATACCGATGAATTGAAAAATTGAATCGAGCCGAACTAATTCGGTTCTTCGGTTTTGGTTTCGATTCTTCGGTTCGGTGTTTGTTTTTTTTTTTTCCAGGAAAGTTCGATTCTTCAGTTCGGTGTCGTTATGAGAGTCATGGTTCTTCGTTTTTACCGAATAACTGAAATTTTATTAATTATATTTTTAAATAATATTTATATTTTAATTTTAAAATCCAACTCATTTGGAATTTGGGCCTTTATTTCAGATTTACACTTAACTCAAAAATAATCAAATACCAAAGTCCCAAGCCAACTTGATATTTAAGTTTAACCTAAAAGTTTGCCTTACTAAACTTAAATTCTAATACGATATACTACCAGTCCCAGAAATCAAGAAATGTTAATTGTTAGGTGTTAGGTAGTAGTTAGTTTTTAAGTTTCAATTATATTTTATTTATAATATTTTAAATTAATGCCCTAAGTTATTGATTGTTGTAGAAGTTATACGAAATAGCATTGTTGAACACATTTGTTTCATGTCAAAATTTTTGATAATTTTGTTTCTCACATGCACCAAAAAACCGTTTTAAAAACATCGAACTAAACCGAATCGAAGTTGAAAAAATCGAACCGAACTGAATTAGTTTGGTTCGGTATATGACGCATATCTTTTCAAAACTAAAACCCGAAGAACCGAACCGAAAAATCGAACATCCACCCCTAATTGACGGTAAAACAGAAAAAAATTAAAAAAAAAAATAATACACACACACATGATATTTTCTTGATATCTTAAAAGTAACAAATAAAAGTGAAAATCTATTTTTAGAATATTGGACAAATAAAACTGAATGAAAAGATTATATATTCATCAAATTAACATGAGAAAAAGTTTCAACTTGTAGTATTTATCATATAATTTTTGAATATTTAAATTTTAAATATAAAATAGTGAGTTGACTAGTTCAAATTAACTTTAAAAATGAATCAAATTAGTAGGATATATTATTTCCAAATATGAACATGATTATTGTTTCTATTTGTTTTTCCATTAAATGTGTACAATTTAATTTATTTAAAATTAATAAATTTAATTTAATTAAAATAATAATTATATATTATATCCACAAACATCAAAAAACTTTGTTTTAATTTAAAGGTATCGTAAAAATTATCTATTTGATTAAACACACTCTAAAATTTAGTTAGTGGAGATGGTAGCTAGCATTGATGGTAGTTAGTCGGTGATGGACGTAATTATACGTATTTGTCTTAATAAATCCTAAAATTTTAGGATTGTTTTGATTGAATTTAATATATATAATTAAAGAAGATAACATAATTTATGTAATTAACTTAATTGGCTCATAGACACTTGAGAATGCTTCAAAAAAAATTTAAATTTGAACTAAAAATACTTAATAAAAATATTTTATTATGAGTTCAGTTACTCAATTAAAACAAATCGTGATTCGAATATCTAAATGAAATTTACATACAAATTTAAAGAAATATATAGCCATATCATTAAGTGGGACTAATTTCAGCTGTTAAATAATTAAACATCAATGTGATTGATGCTTATGATTGATGGATACAATAATAAGATAAAACCTTTTTATCAAAATATCCATCAATTTTATTTTATTTTTATTTTCTATTCGAGGTTCAATATCTGTATTGGAGTTTGACTAATTCAAATCGCGCGTTGCAAAATTTATTTAGAGGCAATAGTTCCAATCGAATTTTCTCCATTTTCAGGACTCGAATCCGAAAACTCCTAATTAAAAATAGAGAGATCCCAATTATTCCATTACAACCCGACACAAATTTGTTAGTACATACTATTACTTATTTATCGTGTTATAATAATTAATCTCTCTCCAAATCATATAAATCTTCCACAAGAAAACTCCAAGATTGTTTTTTTTTTCCACATCAAATAAAATGTGATAGATCTAGAGGGGATTATGATTTATTAAGACATGACTAATGATTTTTTTGGTGTTGGAATCCTAAAGATAGAAAACAAAAATGATTGGACGTGTTCGGTACGAAAGGAAAATATTTTTTAGAAAAATAATTAGATTTTTTATTATTTTTGTGTTCAAAACATTTATATATAACATAAATAAAAAAAATAATAATACCATGAAAAGTAGGGATTAAGTAATTTAACATTAGAAGTCAGCAAATTAAAATGAGAATATATATTAATCATAATTAATTTACTAGATCTCAAGAAAAAAATATCTTCGCTCTTAATTAAAGATAAAAAAAATATCTTCACTTTTAATTAAAATTCCTCTTTAATAAATTTTAAGCTGTGTGAATCTAATTAATTTATCGAATTTCAAAACAAATCTAGCGCTTCAATTATATGAATTCAGTCAAACTCAATTATAACTTTAATCTAAACCCAATAATTATATTGAAAAATTTATTGTATAGGTACAATTATTAATTTCTTTGGCATCATTTTGGGGACCAAAATGTTTTAAGGCATTTGGCTGGATGGAATTGTATTATATATTTGATTAATAATTAAAAGCAGTCCTTTTCCTAGAATTATTCAAAATGTATTATATATACTTCTTGATTATTTTTGGTGTTATTTAACACTTTCTTCATTCCAATTTATGTTGCATAATTAAAATTTTAAAAGTTAATTAATATATATTTTTAGCAGAATTTTTAAAATTTTTTTTGAAAAAAAATTAATTTTTACATATTATAGTATTAATGCTTTTATATTTAAATTTACTATCAAAATTTAAAATTTAAAATCTCAAAATTTTGACTACGTCACATAAATCGAAAAATAAATAAGTGGACAGAGATGAAATACTGAAAACGATTGAAGTCCCCATATACATTATTGTAGAAAGTTCCATGTTTGTCAATGGATCTACTTTGACCAATTAAATCTAATTTCATTTTTATTTTATTTCATATTGAAAGAATAATTTAAAGTTCAAGTAAAAAATTCAAATTATTTAGAGTTTAGTATAAGTTTATTTAATTCATGTTTAGGTAAGATTTATAATCAAATTCATATAGAAATATATATTTTTATTTTGAGTTAAAGTCGATTTTGTTAGAGGTGGATTCAGAATTTAAATTCTATTAATTCAATCTTCTTAATATTTTTAACATTGAATTCATTATACTCTTAAATTTATGGATTAGGTTCATTCGAATTCGTAAGTTTGACTCAGATTATATATATATATATATCAACAATAAAGTTAATAAATATAAATAGTGAATTGACAAATCCTATAAATTAAATAAGTTGTATAAAAATTTTAAAATCAAATTCCTAAAATTTAAAATTTAAATTTGTCTATCCAAACTTAATCCAGAATATAAAATATCACATCATATGTTAAGAGTATTTTTGAGTTGGTTTAGCCCAACAATTAATATCGAAGTCACTGAATTGGCGGAGTAGTTGTGTGGGGGCTGACTTACTATCTTTGCCCATCTACGATCCGATTTACACATAGATGGCACACAATTAATCTTCAGATAATCCATAAGGTAACGAGTCATGTGAAACTTAGTCTTAGAAGTAAATTATTGAGTGTGCGAACAAAATCTCACATTAATAGCTGAAATTAAATGAAATGAAAACTACATATACGATTTAGGGATATTCTTAACAATGTAAGACCTTCGTATAGACTCCGACCCAAAACGAACAATTTCACATTATATTAAAAATATATTTTTAGCCCAATATTAAAAATCTTTTTTTGTAAATTTATTTATTTATTTATTTTGCCATGTATTTGCTAGACTGGCATGCTCATATTAATGGTTAATTAAGTCCATTTATGAGAAACAGCTAATGCCCTCTGTATTTTATGGTCCAATTTTCTTCATCTCTACAATTACATGCTGTCAGCTTCTCTGTCTGATTTAGACACTATCCTTAAATTCAAGTATATCCACCTCTATAAAAGACTGTTCGATATATAAAACATTCCGCGTTAATAAGATTTGGAAAAGAGTCGTACCTCAAGAGGTGTGACGTAAACAGTCTAACCTAATATAAACATTAGTGGTTGTTTCCACGACTCGAATTCGTGGCGTTAGAGTATAAGTAAACAATATCATCCGTTTAAAAGAGAATGACTCGTTCCTTTTTTAGCAACTCTTTGATTCTAACTTTTGACATGATATTTTAAAGACCACAAGATTATAGGGCATTTTGATACCTTCTATATATCTATAGTGTAAGACCACGAGATTTAAAACTTTTAGTTGCTTTTTAAAATTTTGTGTCAAGTCAAAACCAGACAAACAAATTAAAAAACGAAGGGAGTATATTCTTTTGGGATCTTTACGCAAATAGCATGTCGGATTTACTGTTTACTTTTTCTAACCGGTTACATAGATTGTACATGAATACATGAATTATACATATATTATATATCTATCAGTTATTTTAAATTTATGCGATTAAGTGAACAGTTATTCGGCTTAATTTTTCTATTTTTTTCTTCATTGTCTCTGAAGAAAGGCTCAAATCTTCATTTCAAACCACATTTTTCTCAGGCCCAAAGCAACGGCCCAACAACGAGTAGAGGATACAACTTTTCATATCTCATGGGCTGCAAAAACTCGAATGGAACCCTTTACATTCTTTTAAGTTTAAGGCATTTGGTATACAAAAACCATTGATCCGATGTATTCGAATTTGCGAAGCGTAAGACGACTAAAAATTATCATCTCTTAAAAAAGTTAGTCATTCATGAAATTTAAACTTGTGACGTCTCGTTAAGAATAGAGGGATTCATTCCAGCAATTTTACTGTTTTCCTTGATAGTAAACGGTAAGTATGTTTGTACGAACAAGGAATGTGATGAGGATGAATGATCAGACCCTTCCGCTCATTACTAGACGTCTCAAATTCGAGCTATTAGAATGAAAATATAAATTTTTGGTAGTGAACACTTTCTCTTTACAGTAGGTTGCTAGGCACAGATTTAAACTAAACTAGACTAGTGAATTTCGAATAACATAATGATTTTGTGATCGAACGACAAAACAAAACTACCCTAAAATACCCATTTTAGAAAATATTATACTTCATACTTATTTAGAGAAAAATATTTACAACAATTCAGTATTTTAAATTTAAATATTTGAAAACTATACGAAAAGTATTATAAATTGAAATTTTTTTCATATTAATATGGTAAAAGAATATGTCTTACAATGTAGATCAACTCTTCCATCCCCAACCCATCACCCTACATCCATTCTATTTTCATAAGTTTATCTTAGATATCTATAAATATTTTTAGGATAATATTTTAGTAAAAGAGTCATATTTGCCCTTACACTTTCACAAATAGGTTATGTTCATCCTTCGTTATACTTTTTCAATATAATTGCCTTTTTCATCCAACTTTAGGATCATATTTGCCCCTGTACTGTCAAAAAATGTCATATTTTTTCCTACAATGTTAAATCGCTATGTCTTCAATATATTTACCCTTTTTATTCAACTTTAGGGTCATATTTGCCTTTATACTCCTGAAAAAATCGTACTTATCCCTATTATATTAAATCTCCATGTTCGACCTTATGTGGTGTCTATATGACATATATTTATTTCAATGAAATCTATTAACTCATTTAAGCTCTTTTAACCCGCTCAACCCACTAAAAAAAAATTAAAACTAAAGAATTTCATTGCTACTACTTCTCCCTTATGTTGTTTTCTCGGCATATCGACTACAAGAAAATAAGTAAGAAATCACTTATTTTTCTAGAAAATATTTTCCTTTTTTTTATCAAACACACCCGTATACGGTATATCAACAACAATAATAACATATTTAGTGTAATTTTACAAGTAAATTTTTTTTAAAAAATAATAATGTGTATGTAAGATCTTACCCATATTTTATAAAAACAACTCAACAGTAGAATATCACCTTGACGTGATGAAAGTCATCTTATATAAATTATTTTTTCCTACAACAGCAATATATATACACATATATATATATATATATATATATATATGTCTTTTTATGTCTTTTTATGTTTGTGTTGTCATTGTACACATTCACATGTCAAATTAAGCAAAGGTTATTTCCTTTTCCTTTTTTGAAGAAAACTCCACACACTTTAACTAAAACTGTCACTAACTGATTTTTACAATTATTTGTCAATGTATCTTTCTTCATTTGGTCTCTTATGTGGTTTACCTGAATGGAGTTTTATTTGAGTCAGAAAGTTTTTTAAAAATAATCTTTTATTTATATAAAATAGAAGTAAAATTATGTAGATATCATTTTTTTCAGATTATCATTAAGTTAGAAATTTCGTTAAGAATGTTCAAGATTTAATATACATATGAAAAATAATTTTTGAATTATATATCGTATAATTTTTCGACGAAATGCGTTCAACTGACAACCCTTTATTATATGTGGCTTTGCCATTATTCTCAGATCTCCATTTATAAAATTATACTAAATTTATTATTATATTTTATATTTAAAAAATTTAATATTTTTTAATAAAATTTCTAACTTCGTCACTTTACATTCTAACTCGAGATTGAGATAGAAGAATCATAAAGTATCTAAGTATTAGCGTCATGTTTCAATGGCCGACTTTGTTAACAGTCAAAATCAGATATAACAAAAATCGACATTTTTCCACGTATAGAAAAAAGCAATAAATAAATATGCCAGTTTTCCACTAATATTTTTTTAATTAAAAAGAATTTTTCAAAACTCTTTAATGACATGTGAGGTCTGAATAAAATTAAAGTTGTAAGTAAGTACATTTTTCACTTGTTTTTGCCCTTTAGATTTGACACTCCCATTTAAGGGAATCACCTCTTTTTAGGTTGATTTCAGATTCTTTCGTTCACTTTTATTTTTCACGTTTTACTTTTTAAAAATTAAATTGTATAAATTTTAATTAATATTTTAAAATATAGTATTTTTCATATTAATATGAAAAGAATTGCTATTTAAAAAATGAAAATACTAGACTTGTGATGTGTTTGGTACGAGGGATATACAACAACAATAATATAGATAGTGAAATCTCACAAAATGAGATCTAAAAAAGATAGAGTGTACATTGATCTTATTTTTATTTTGAAGGTAGAGGGGTTGTTCCGATAGACCCTCGACTCAAGGAGAAGTTGTTCAAAGTAGTACAAAAAAAGAAATAACGGAAGTGAAGAAACCATGACAAGATACTATAAAAAGCATGAAAAATCATTCTAAGCAGTAATTACAATAAAATAATATGATAGACGTCGAAGTACAAAGAAACAACAAATGGTAACAACTATCAAAGGACAAGAAACTACATAAATAATGCTACGACTACTAACGAGGAAATAACTTCCATAAAAAAATAGATTTCACGAGGAAGTCATTTTCTGATGTTCAATACGAAAAAATTCATTTTCATGGAAAATATTTTTTGTTAAAAGTAGAAAAATGACTTCCCTCACTCATGAGCGGAAATCAAAAACAACAATACCAATAACATACCAATTGTAGTCTCACAAGTGAAGTATAAGGAGATTAAAATATACACATACCTTAACTCTATCGATCTCTATGAAATAGACTTATGAGCGGAAATCATTTTGCTTATAACGATTTTAATTTTTAACTTCATATTATTTGCTTCAACTATACTTAGATATTATTATTAATCTCTTGTATTCAATAATTTCATCAAAATACTCTTATATATACATGATATAATTTAAAATATATTTTTTCTTATCCAAAAATACACTATGAAGATACAAGTTTTGGCCCTTTCTTATCTTTGCAAAGACAAAATAATTCTAGAACAAACCCACCCAATGTCCCAACTTTTCTAGTATATTTTTGGAGAAAAAAAGGACAAAATAAACCACACAGGCCCCTACTCCTTAAGCAAATCCAATAAAAACAAATTTAAAGTAAAATATACGTAGATTTTATTTCTATTTTTATGAGAAATTTAAAATAAATTTAGCATACAAGGTCTGATTTAGTGATCAATGAAATGGATGCTAATCATAGAGATCGGAGGTTAAATTCCAACCGAAACAAAAAAATTTTACTAGATATATTTTTTCTGTCTAACTAAATTTTGACATGCAGATTTACTTGCTACTTATACTACTATTAAGAGATAGCAAATAATTAATAGAATAGTAGAGATAAACGCAAGCTGATTTGAATATCATTACTATTCACTTTCGTTTTAAAAGGGTCAATTTTGCAACTCTCAAAAAATAAAATATAATAAATAAAAATGAACGAAAAGAGTATAATAAAAAAATCATATACATCTTTAAAAATGTGTTCAATTATAAGTACAACTTCAAATCAATTGTATATTAATTGGTTTGGTCCTCATGAAGGGGTGGAGACTGGTTGGTATCTTTGAATCTTCAAAGAGGGATATATATATATATATATATATATATATATATATATATATATATTCTCCAATAAATTACATAAATTTCTGAAAGTCAGAGCATCCAAAGATGATTTTAAAAATAAGTTCACACTACAATATTATACAACCATAGTAAAATACCCCTTTCATCCTAAAATACTTGTTATATTTTATATTTTAAAAACGTAAATTATATAAATTTTGATTAATATTTTAAAATATAATAAAATCAAACATAAAAAAAATTATATATATATATAGCAATGAAGCAGTTATATTAAGCGAAAAAAATAAAAATTAATTGAGTTATTACAATTTTCGGACCAAAAAATTATAAGAAAAAATGGTTCTTGAGAAATGGGCTGAGCTGAGCATTGCAGAGAGTACCCAAAAGAAACATTTTCATTTGTCATTTCATCTTTCAAAGTACCATTGAATGGAAACCTTATTTAGTTGCAATATTTTGTATTTTTCTACTTTTCAACTTGCAATAATATGAAAAATTACAAATGGAAACTAAGTTTTATAGTATATTGCAATAATATGAAAAGTTCAAAAAAAAAAAAAAAAATCAAGAATCTAACTTTGAGGATCAGGTTCAGTAAACCTTGTTGGATTAATAAGCCTTTCTCCTGTTCTTGCTGGTTCTGATTTACATCTTGTGAGCAGTAATGGATGAACATGGTCTCCTCCTCCGTTTTTTTTTTCTTCTTCTCTGCTACTACTTCCGCCATTAATGGAGCTCTGCGTTTCTTCTTCTTCTTGTTCACTTTCGTGGCTTTTTCTAGACACCAAATCTCCATTTTCGTCGTCTTTTGGCGACGAAATGGGGCTTTCGAGAACTGGATTTTGTTGGACGTTGATTTGAGGTATTTGATTCTCGGTCTCTGGTGACGAGTGGTTTAATGGAGAACCCCAAAATCTACTTGCTAGTGACGAAGATCTGTAAGGTGCTGATCTACACCGAGTCAAAATGAGAGCGTTTTTTGGTGGAGTATTGGAATTGGAATCCATAAATCCGTCTTCGTTATCAGTTACAAATGGTTCAGTTTTGACTGAGGCTGTTGCAGCAGCATTTTCAATACTGTCAGTGCTGGTAGTACTGACTCGGCTTTGAACTCTCTGAGTTGACTCAACTCGTGACGAAGAATCGACAGTTTCAACTCTTCTTCTCCCACCACAGTACCCAAATCGAAAACAACCAACCCACTTCCTTACAACTGAAATTAACGATTTGGGGCTCTGTAATTTCACTCGAAAATTGCAGCAGCAAGGTCCTTTTTGTCTTCCCTGTTGTTTTTGATTTTTTTGTTGTTTTCTTGTGGAGCTCGACCTCCGTGTGCTGCGGTTTCCGGTGGATTTGGAGGGCCGGCGAACACGAACTTGACCTATACAAGTGACTTTTGGGGAAGAAGGTTCTTGGGTTGTTTCAATGGGAACATTGTTCTTCTTATTATTATTATTATTCCGCATGAACATAGGGCTGGCACGTGTTCTTCCTCTGCTTCTGCTTCCGACATTGCTTCTCAAGAACCTCATCAATGGCGGTGGAAATTTCTCTGTTCTTCCAGGACTCGAAATGGGTTTTGATAAACCCTTCATCTTCCTTTGCTTTTTCCCCCTTTTCTTCTCTCTGTAACTCTCTGTGTATATTTTCTCTTTTATCTGATTTTTTTGTTGTTGTTGTTGTGTGTTTGTTGTTGGAATGGGAAGATAGAGAAGGTGTGGTTTTGTTCCTTTGCCATGTTTCTTTCTGGTTTTCAGTTTTTATATACTCTCTGCCCTTTGTATTGTGATTTTATAGTAACTAAATATTTATCAAAATATATTTTAATTATTATTATTATTTTTTTACTATTTTAAATATCACTCGTCGTTCAAGTAGGAAAAGTGAACAATTCATAGTTAAGTTGTATTTTGGATAAACATTTGGTGATAGTTCAGTTAGAAAATTTGCACACCTAATAGTTTAGGTATGAAGCTCGAAAAAATCGTGATACTTTAAATGTGTTTTTCATCCTTCACTGTTTTTAGGTATCTTTGTTGCTGCATTGGAGTTTACTCCCTTCATTTCAAAATAAGTGGTGTTTTAGCCTTTTGATTTTATTTTAAAATAAGTGATGTTTCACATAATCAAGAAAATATTAATAATGTTCTTTCAATTTTATCCTTATTTAAATAGAGAGAATTTTACAAAATCAAGAAAATATTAAAACGTTACATCTTTTTCAAAATATTTATTAATGGTAAGTGAGTAAAAATATATTTTTCTCTCTAGAAATGAGAAATTTTTTAAGAGTTTGTCCAAACTAAAAACATCACTTACTTTAAGACAGAGGGAGTAATATTTTACATAAGGGATAAGAACAAAAAGAAGGAAAATAAGATTACAAGGTGGAAAAATCGAATTCATTTAATTGGATTGATTCTTACAAAAAGTTAAAATTCGATTTGAATTATGATTTACTGTTTAATTTATGTTGACCGAATTTATTTCAGCGTAAGTAATTTTTGAAATGAGTTGATAAATTATTCATTTACTGATTCAACTTATTTTGATTCATCCAATCTGATTTATCATCTCTAATTTCATATAAAAGATTAAGCTATTATAGAAAAACATAGTTTTATTGTTACTAACTTATGTTTTTAATACGTCCGCTCACGTGCAATTTTAATTTTTTTTATGAGTCAATATATGAAAATTACCTTTTGAGAATATGTGACGGTGAGATTCGAGCACACAATTGATTTTTGCTCTGATATCATATTAAAATATGTAACTATCTTATTTTAAAATTTTATGTTGTTCCAGAAAATGCATTTTTATTTATCTAATTATATTTTTGATGTATTCAGGAGGTTCAATTGAACAACCTCGACATGAGGAAAATTTTAAATGTCGCACCAATTATTTACATTTAGTAATTCATATTCTTGGGTAAATTCAGTAAAAAGGATATTAACTATTCAAAATTTAAGTCTTATGAGTTCATACAAATATCCTAAATGATTTTCAAAATTTACTAATTCATATCCTCGAATAAATTCACTAAAAACAATATCAATTATCCAAGATTTAAATTTTATGAATTCATATAAATTTATATAGAGCATCAAAAATAACAATTTAAATAAATTCATTATCACAACACCACATTTGCTATTAATTATATCGAAATACCGATACTTCTGATTAAGAGTAGAATTGGATATTAACTATTGTAATAAATACTCTTGGCGATTCTTGTGACTTTTACTATACAATGTATAGTAGAGTAAAGTGGTAATGAGGTGATGGGGTTTAGTGTAATTTTTTTTTTTGTCAGTTTTCACTCGGTGTTCGATAACTATTTTGCAATTTGATTAACTCAAATTCACATTAAAAAATCGCATTTTTTACGGTAAAACATTTTTTATTAAAAGCAATTTTATATTCAAAGCCTAAACTCAAAATTTCTACTTAAAAATAAAAAAAAAATTATCAGTCTATCACGATCTTTAGGTGATGTTTGGTGTAAAATTTATGGTTGTGTTGTACAAGTAATATTAAAAGTATTGCACGGATGGGTGACTGAGACAAGTATAGTTTTTTAATTGTAGTTTTGTAGCCTTCTTTTTGGCTTTATACTTTTTCTCACCACAAAATTTCTTGATTCTATCAATTTCCAACTTTTTTTTTTCATCTTTTTCCTCCCACATTTATATTTTTGTGGGGTTACACTAATTCATGTAGCTCTGCAGTAAAATAAAAGGAGAAAAAGAAATGTTGAAACTTGTGACACACTAGATTTTACTTTGTGACATAATCATAGAAAAAGTTGTTGTCACTGATCTGAGTTGCGGTGGGATGATTAAAATTTTGTTATTTTTAATTAAAGATTTCAAATTTAAATTCATAAATATAAAGGAAAAAAGAAAATGTTAGGAGCGTTGCCTCTAAAAATGAACCCTATAATGCGTGTAATCGGAATTAGTCGAATTTCAATATGAATATCGAACAGCAGGTGAAGAAAAAATAAATAGAAGGTATTGATTCAAGTAATGTCATTTCGTATTTGATTCATCAAAAAATAAATTTAACTATATTTATATGTGTACATAATATTTTTCCTTTTTTTTTAATAACAACGATGTTTGTGTCAACTTGTGTGCATCTCGACTTATTCTACGTGGTTTTTGCTGCCTCTCGCAATGAACCGAGTAATTTTATCCATCAAAGCCTGAGTAGATGGAAGGAAATCAACTAAGATTTTTGTCTTATTGAAATCTCAACCTAAGATCTCATGGTTCTCGATAAATTTCATTGATCACTATGTTAACACCCTTGAGTGCAAAAAATTTGAACCATTTCTCAATTTCTACATGTCATCCTGGTGCCGAAACCCACTCTTCTCTTTATCATTTCAATTTTATTAGATATTCACGAAAGAATCATAATATATTCAATATATCAATCGATTAAATATCGTTTAAAAAATAATATTATAAATTAAATATCGGCTTGTAATAGTAGTAAAAGGCTTATTAGAATGCGTTCGTCATTAGAATTGACATAACATTATTGAAAAAAAGTTGAATAATCTATCAGATTTTTATTTATAAAATTCGGAAAGTTAATGTCTTAGACAATAATAATAATAATATATTCAGTATAATCTCATAAGTGAGATATGAAAAAAATAATGTGCGCGCAAAATTTATCTCTACAAACCGTAAAAAAACCGTTTCCGATAGACTCTCAGCTCACGTAAATATTATTCATGATATGTGATTTTATGAAGAATAATGATTTTTACCTATCTTTCACGTTTCATATATAAATACCTAACCAAATTCACCAAACTCAACCCAAAATAGGTCCTAATTAAGGCTAATTCAACCAATTGCTAACAACATGAAGCCACTATCCAGCCCTGCCCTTTTTTATTATTTTATTATTATTTTTTACAATCGTCCCATATTTGAAATTTATTTAATTCAATTAATTTAATTTTATATCGTATAAGAGTTTTTTATTTTCGGGAATTGAACCCTCAATCTCTAGTTCTAGCATTGAAATTTATGACGGTTAATTAATTTTGATTTACGTCGCGTAGAATTCATTAAAGCGAAAAACGCTTACCAAAAGTACTTTCTCAATTCCTAGGGTCTGAACCATGAACCTCTGGTTCGAACATTAGAAATATGTTCGAAATTTATCAACCCGATTAATTCGCATAAGATTTATTAAAAAGGAAAACGTTCCCTAGCTATCAATAGTTCCTTGATTCCTAGGGTTTGAACCCTAAACCTATGATTCTAAGAGAGACAACTTTCCTTTCGGATGTTGAAGACGCACAAATGAAAACAGGAGTTTCTCGAATCTTAAAGTTCAAATCCAAAATCTCTATTGGAAGTTAAAAGATCTCATTCGTCCCATCGCACTCTTTGTAATTGTTGGAGGGAAGGGTGGGGAATGAGGGGTTCACACCCAATATCCGATATTCGCATTGGAGCCCAACTAAATTCAAATCATGCACTTCAAAGCTCATTTCTGAGGACGATGCTTTCAACATAACTTTTTCTGTTTTCAGGAGCTCCAACCGAAACAGAGCTAAGAATAAAGAGATCTCAATCATCCCGCAACGAATCATTTGCTTGTCATTATTCAACCTACTTAACTTTCCTATTTATCATCATTTCCATACAACTAATCAAACAACTTGATAATGAAAGTTGAAACAACTTTCCCTATCATGGAAAGGAAGTTAGTTGGTTCTTCAATTGCACTACTCTAAGCAAACCCTATAATTTGACAATTATTGCAATCTACCCTATATTTTTCATCACAATTTAAGGCAAAAGTTCCATCATGTAATAATAAATCACAATGATTCTAAGAGATCTTGGGTACTTGTTCTTTTTTGTTTATCATTTTATTTAATTTAAACATACTAATTACAACAATTAATCAGTAATTTAAGTATGTTAGAATCTTAAGTACTCAAAATATCATGTATAGTATTCTGTTGTTTTCCAGTGACTAAAAAGGGGGCGGTCACAACAACTATATGAATCCCTTCTTTTTAGTTGTTGCTAGCATTTTTCAAGGCCGAATCGAAAATTTTTATTAGAAAGAACAGATAAATCACTAAAGCCCAAAGGCAGCTATCCTAATAGAAAGGGCAAAACGAGGAGAGCGCCCAATAATCATACCACAACGATTTAAAAAGTGTATTTCTTTCGGACCACTTTAATATAAAGGTTTAATATGTTACCAACCTTTTAAACTTGTCAAGATATTCTATTTAGACACTCAAACTAAGTGCTCTTTTAATTGAACACCTCACTACTAATAAAGTATTCCAACTAGATATTTTCCGTTCAAATTTTAATTTTTTTTTTTTTATATGTAGCTCATTTTCATTTTAACTTAGGTATATAAGGTATCACATAAAATATGTTATTTATTTTACTTACACATATTTACCTTAATAACCTATAAAACTCCTAAATATTTTCTACTCGAAATTGATGCGTGTATAATTAAATAAGTTTGACATATTTTACTTAGACAAATATAAAGAGGAAAAATTCTCAAAAAATTACCACCATAGATATGAGACCAACTTCTCTAAAAGCACATGCAAAGTCAGTACTTTTTTTAATTATTTATTTATTATTATTATAAACAAAATTTGTCAGTAGAATAATAAGAATAGCAATACAAGAAAACAGAAAGTCAACTAATATTTCAGAAATCCTTCTGGCAATCAAGAAAATGCTTGACCCAACAAGACAAGAAAAAAGAGGGTTATAGCAAGTCAATCAAGAATCATTCTACTGAAAAAAGCTCTGGACACTAGGTAACCAATCAATTTACTACAATATGAACTGTTTCGTCGCTGTCTGACTAGACACGAAATTTAAGAACGAATTAAAAAATTTATAAATAATTTTAAAGCGATTTAATTATAATTTGATATGTGACGATCATAAGTAGAAACAGAAGGGAAGGCCGATCGAATACTTCTGTCTAACGAGAATGAGCAACGACAAACTGAAAAGATGAGGTGCCTCGGACACCCCTTATTTAGAAAAAATGATCTAAGATTTTTGGCATGAAAATCGAACTCGAAACTCTCACCTTAAAATGAAAATTTGGAATACACCTTTAAAAAAAAAACTGAGTACTCATTTTGTTTTAATTTATTTGTTTTATTTTTTAGTTGCAACTCTTCAGTTCAAACTTTTTTACATGACTTGACTTATTTAAGACCGCGAAATTTAGTATTTCAATATTAGGATGAAAAGACCACAAAACAGTGGTTATACAGTACCTACTACAGTATTACTCATAGTAATTTCCATCTTTTCAAAGTTTTTTCCTTTTGCCCTTTTTCTGTTCCCTTTCTGTGGGGATTCTGGACAATAGTTTCTTGTGGGGGAACTGTTTTGGTGATGTTACAAAAATGGCCCACAGATTCTATAAAATAAAGTTATGAGAATAATTGCACAAATCACAAAAGATTTTCTTCACTAAGGTACAATCCAATAGTTTGTCTTTGTGAACCATGATATGTTACATTATCAGATAGTCCGGTGCACAAATCATCTCGCGTTGACAGAATTGAAGAAAGACCGCACATTATGAGGTGTAATGTAAACAGTTTACCCCAATGCAAGCATTAGTGACTGCTTACTCGGCTTAAACCTATGACCTATGAGACAACACACGGAGACAACTTTATCATTATTGGAGGGCTCCCATCATAAGTTACTTTATACTACTCAAAAGATCATTGATCTTTTCATCCCAACTATTGATTTCCCTGATTCAGGTCCAATTTTCTTCTCTTGATCCCCACCATCAATGATCTCATCTTCCATTTTGTCATCAGTCTCTTCATCTGGAGAAAGAACTCAGAAATAGTAAGAAACAGAAATCATTAAGAATATGTTGAGAGTAAGAAAACAAGATTTTCCAAAAAGAAAAATAAAGTCCAAAGGGAAAATAGTGAAAACAAAGCTATGTTGCTAAGTTTCTCCAAAAATGTTGCCGCACCGGTGTTGGATCCTTCAAAAATTTACTACTTTTAGAGAACCCGACACGCATCCATCGATATTTTTGAAGAGTCCGAGCAACAACAGTATAGTATGTTGCTAAGCTAAAACTTGGAACTTTTTGTTCCTTGATTTTCTGCTTTAGGATTGAGAGTCGAGCTCAACTAGTTTGGAACTGAGACATAGTTGTTGCTATTGTAGTTTTCTTTAGATTGGGGGAAGGGGGGTTGCTTACCACATACTCTCTCCAATCCTTTTTGTTTGTCGTTTAAGATTTTGGCATATCCAAGAAAACCTTTTGATACTATTAATCTTAAGGGAGTAGTATACATCCAGTTTTATGATGGGACATTTGTTAGTACGTAATATACTTAGGCGCGATTAGAAGTAGTGATACTTGAAGCATTACCTAGAGAAAATTCAGTAAGACGTCGGACACAATCCTTGAGTGCTTGGAGCTCAGCTTCTTTCTCGTGAAGTTTCGAATGAGTTTGGCGAAGCTCAGACTCTAGCTCCAGTATCTGGCTTTCTTGTCGTTCAATGAGCAGATGACACAGCTTTTGATCCAGTTCAGATGGCAATACTCCACTGCATTGATAAGTTTCTGCATTGCGGTTATCGGCTTGGTTAAATTCTTTCTCCAGAAAGTCATCCTGTGCAGCAAAAGTCAATAGTAACAGATGAAAAGTTAGTTCGGGGAGCGGAACTAGAGGATGGAAAATCTTGTTATCGACATTTGCTTGTTCTGCATTTAGACTAATTGGTTAGATGGTGGAGTTTCCATGATAGGTCTGCATCAGAGAAGAAAGTTCCCTGAACTTCACTACAAAGCTCAAAAAGCACAAACACTAATACTCCTAATGATATAAGAGAAGTACCAGCACGGCCATCTACTGTTGCAGTTAAATTCGATTAAGAGATTTAGGCTATTATGATAATGATGATGATCAACTTTAGGAGTGTAACAGAAGAAATCCCGCTTGATTTGCTGAAGTTGTTACATGGATTTGTCATAGCACACAAGGGACTATAACCATTTCTAGGTAGAAAAAGTCGAAAAAACCTAACCTAAGAATAACTTCCGATTTTTGTTTGTGCTTATGTGACTATAATTTATTTAAGTTCATATTACCTCTTAACAAGAATAACATAATGAATTGAATATCCATTTGGATTGACCAATAGCAAATTTGGACATGGGATATCTTAACATCTAAATTTGATTGATGACAAGGCACCTATAACATCTAAATTTGATCACAGAGAAATTAGTAAACCCATCTATTGTCAAGACATCTTTGGACTTTGAAAACTTCATTCATTTTGGAACATAGAAAAAGTGCCAGAAATTCATTTATTTTGGACCGAACGGAGTATAACTTTAGTAGTAGGAGTTTCCAGTGACACCGTTCCAATGACACCTAAAACTTGCAGTTTGAAAACACATGAAAATACATCAACAACAAATGGGGTTTGGGAGGGTGTTGTGTACACAGACCTTACCCCTACCTTGTGAAAGTAGAGAATTGTTTCCGATAGATCTTCAGCTCAAGTAAAGCAGTCCAAAGCAGGCACGAAAAGTAATTGAAAACCCTTGAAAATGATTAGTGAAAAGGATAGTACATAACAATGTGACTAAGTTACTTGATAAGTATAAAATATGGACTACTCCCTTTGTATACACCCCTATAACAATTTGTGAAGTAAAAAACTCTCCCTTTTGATTATGAATTTTCAAACATTTTATATTGTAACAAATTGTACTTCTAAACATGTAAAGTTTACTTAAAATTTTTACGAATAGTTGTCCGATTTCACACCGAGAATTAGACGTTCAACCATCTTACTCCGAATTCCATCACTCTTTCTGGATTGAGGGAGTAGTATTGATTTGCAAATAACAAATGAATTACTTGCATATAGATGGAGTTTGAAAAATTCATAGTTGAATTTGTTTTTAATGGACCCGACGAAAAGGTACTCAATCACAAATATAGTGATAAACTATTATGGTTGAAAGCTACCAAAGTGTAGATTGGACACTCAGAGAGAGGTTGAGTGGAGAGGACAAGAAGGACCAGACAAGGAAAAAAGACAAAATAGATCAATTTGGATTGAACAACTATGCATGGTATAGTCAAAATCATATAGAGGAAATTTATTTCACATTGAACTCACCCGACAAGGATCTTTTCCTCCGTCCAGATGTGTACCTTCAGTACCACACCAGGGAAGCTTTTGTAACTCGGATTCAAGCTCAGCTTCCAGCTGATCCATTTCCATAACCTCAGGTTGTGCCTCTTCTGTAACGACACTGCTTGCACATTCACCTTCCTCAGCAACCTGGAGATCAAGTGCTCTATAAATATTCCTGTTTTCATTGCTACTCTCAGCTATCGCACTTATACTACATTTTCTATCATTCTTTTCATCTACTTCGGCTTTATTTTTCGAAGCACGAGGGTCATGTGCAACTTTTCTCCTAGAAAGTTCAGCTTTTAATTCTTCTACAGCTTTCGCAGTTTCATCCATGGTAGTGTTGAGCCTATTGATCTCAGATTTCCCAGCTGACATCATGCACATCATTCCAATTCCAAGTCCATAACCAAAAAATGAATTACCTGGACCACAGAAAACACATTAGGCAAAGGAATTTCAAAAATGCACAGGGTAGCAAATATTCACCAACTTGGAGCAACTTAATATAAGAGAGAATATTCGCTCAAATAAGATTATCGAAACAACATGCACAAATAGCAAATATGGAAGTAAACAGGTAGAATAAACTATTCACTCATGTCTTCAAGTTCGAACAATAAGATAGTAGTTTGCATTGAACCATGTGAGGACGCCAACCAACTACTGAACGTAAATACAGTGATGGTAGACAGTACATCCAACTACCAAAACAGCATCAGTATTGGATGTATTGATCCGAATATTTTGAACAATTGATGTTATCAAATGCACCAAGTAAGCAATAGAAATTAGACACGCTGAAGTAGTAATGAACAAGCGATTTACAGTAAGGAGCTATTATCAAAGGACTAAATAACAGAAGAACCAAGAAAACATGTGTTTCTTTAACCCATGTCATAAGCAGAATATTCAAATTAAAAGCTGCAAAAAGTCATCTGAAAAAATTTCAGTTTGAGTCGCCTCTTCGTTTAGCAAAAGGGTATGATACTATAGTCACTAGCATAGAACCATGATTTGTAACATATACTTCTGCTTCAAACAATTCTTGAAGCTACTTGCTTAGCTATGATAACCATTACTACGTTCTTTTTTTTGTCATGTTGGGATCCACCCATTATTCAAACAAAAATGAGAAAATCTATGGACATTGCAAATTTGCAATAATCTGTTTTTTTAACATAATAATTTCTGAAAGAATTACCAAAGAACTAAAAGGGTATAAAGCTCTTTTTCAGTTAGCAAC
Organism: Datura wrightii; assembly: GCA_035772735.1. Taxonomy (NCBI): domain Eukaryota; kingdom Viridiplantae; phylum Streptophyta; class Magnoliopsida; order Solanales; family Solanaceae; genus Datura; species Datura wrightii. The sequence continues at coordinate 196,935,935 of JASDFA010000018.1, read as the reverse complement.
TTTTAAATCTCTAGAGAAAAATCCAAGTGGATGCATACTCGAGTCTTGGGGTGTGTTTGGTATGAACGAAATGTTTTTCACAAAAAATGCTTTCTTGGAAAATAAGTGGCTTCTTACCTATTTTCTGGTGTTCGGTAAGTAAACAAAGAAATATTGTCCCATGAACATTTATGGGTAATCTAGGAAAACATTAGGGGGTGGAGGTGGGGAGTGAGGTCGGGGTGGTCAAGGGGTGGCGAGGGTCGGAGTGTTGAGGGTGGTGAGGAGACAATGAGCTTAGATTTTAGAGTGCCACTTGTGATACTTGTTTTATCTACTTTCACTATGGAAGTCATTTTCCTGATTTTAAAGATATTTTCTAAGACATTTTGACCAACCAAACATGGGAAAATCGAAAACGTTTTACAGAAAGTGTTTTCCTCCATACCAAACACACCCTTGTTCTGTACTTCCATTGATACAAGTTGAAACCTAGCAATTTTTGACAAGATATGATTTTGCTCTCAACAAGAAAAAGCTAATGTCTTGGAACTTTTGACTTATTGAGATCCGGCATCTTACTGCTTATCTCCACAATCAGGTGAAAAGTTGTTTTGACTCTTTATTCCACCAGCGGTTGATCAGATACAAGCGGAACTATTTAACCAAAAAAAAGGTGTCCCATTAATGTATGAAAATGCAGATATCATCAAATCTATAGTGCTACTGGTGAAACTCTTCCAGCACAGGACCGCAGAAACCCCTCCCCAACCCCATTCAAAAGATGAAGAACGACAGAGTAGATGAATATTGGAGAGCAGATCATATAGCTAAGATAGAATTATGCACATCTCGTGAATTATAAGAGCTCGGCAGTGACCAGTATAGATACTTGGATGTTCTTCTCTCGAAGAATTTAATACATTGCAAAAGTAACATTATCAGTATCTATAAGGACTATGCTAAACAACGTACAAAAGTGACTCTGCTGATGCCCCACTTGCACTAATGTAACTCTTTTCTCAAAATTTTGCTAGAGGTAAATGATTGTAACTCTTTTCTCAAATTTTTTCTAGAGGTAAATGATCATACTACTTGAAGCCCACCATTCCTAAGCTTCACACTCCAATATTCATTTAAACAAATTTAAATGTGATGAACATAGGATGGTTGAAAACCTCTGATGATGATTATGAAAGTTGTAATTCCAAGTTGAGTTTTTCACATCCCTACCAATGCAAGCCTAATTTTTCTACTTACATTCCATAAATTAAGACAATTACCAACCAGCACATTTAAATTTTGAGTGTCATTGATGTTTCTATGAACAAAAAATTGCGGACTTGAAAGCAACATTAGCTAAATGAGATATTGTGAACCACAATTAAATTGAAACACAGTCCATACCAAAGCATGATTGCAATGACACCTACTATTGAATTAAAGTGACAGAAAAGAAAAGGTACTAGGAGAATATAATATTTAAGAAATCTTACCTTTGGAAGCACAGGAATCACATTTCCCTGATGGAACTTTATTAGTTCTCCTCTTCTTTAAACAAACATAAAATCTCTTCCCATTCATACTCTTTCTCTTATCCAACCTAAACAATTCCTTTTCACCACCCCTTACATTTCCACATTTTCCCCCTAATTTCCCCCCACTATTTCTCTTACACTCCATGACATTCCCTTTGGTCTTTCTTGAACCTTCCCCATTTTTCTTCCTCAAATTCCTAGACCCCATTTCAGAACCAGAAGCACTGGAAAATCTAAAAATTGACCCATCAGATAACCCCTCACTCTTTTCTTGAATGCTGCTGCCAAGATCACACGAAAAGGTTGAATCTTTATGATGAAAATAAGTGGTAAACCCTTCTGGGACACTGAGTTTCTCACAATTACTGGTAAAGCTTGAATCTTTTTGCTGAAAGGGAGTGGTAAACCCTTCTGGGTCACTGAGTTTCTCACAGTTACTGGCAAACCTTGAATCTTTATGCTGAAAGGGAGTGGTAAACTCTTCTGTGTTACTGGGTTCATCACATTTACTGTCACTTTCAGTAGAACCAGAAGTGTGTTCAGTGGCATTTTGGTTAAAGATTTTCTTGGCTAAAAAACCAGATCCTGCTGCTGCTGCTGCTGCAACTACTAAAGCTGGCCACATTGGGTGATTTGTTTTTTCAAGATTACATACAAGGGTTTAAGATTTTGAACAACCAAGAAACTAGAGATCACACTCAAAAATTACTACAACTAATTTGCAAGGCAGTAATAAAAGTTGTTGCAGTTCATAACTAAGTGAAAGTGACCAGCTTTGAATGTTGTGTGTGTCTGTGTGTATGCCATGTGGGGAGAGTTCTCTGAAGGAAAAGGGAAAATGTTTCGGCTGTGTGTTAATACGTGTCTTCTCATATAAGTTTGCTCACGTGTTTCCCGCTTTTGGATAAATTTTCAATTTTGTGGCCTAGGGTTAGAGATCATGATTTAAAATTTTAAAAAATTTAATTTTAGATTTTTTAAAATATAAAATTTAATTTATAAATATATATTTTTATAAAAATAATTATAAGTTGGTAGATATATTTGTATTAATGACATAATTCTCATTTCCGTCATATGGCGTGTAAATATAACTTTAAATTACGCTAAAGTTTGAACTTTTATTGCAAGTCGTTTACTTATTCTTCGTGCTATGTTTTGGTAGATAAATATTGTGTTGTTGATGTTGGTTTTCGAAACATCAAAGGGTATTTAACTCCATATAAAAAATTGTACTATCATTTGCAGGATTTCAGAGAGAGTGAAAGATAGTCTCAAAATATTAGAGATCAGTGACGAAATCAGAAATTTTATTAAGGGTGTTCAAAGTTAAATATATATACACATGAAAAATAATTTTTGAACTATATATTTTATATAATTTTTTATATACATAGTATAATTATTGAGGAAGGGTGTTCGGTTAGCCACTCATTACTGTATGTGGCTACGCCACTTGTTAAAAGCAGTGTTTAACTTTAGGCACTCATTTCTATACAGTGTAATTAAACAAACTTTTGAAGCTTGAAAAAATAGATTTAGAAAGTTGAGACAAGATATGATATTGAAACACAAGTGATCATTGTAATATCTTGTGCTGTGTTACATAATTTTTTGTGAAATACTAAATGAGTGATGAAATATTTACGAAATATGAACATGATATAGTTGCTAATAATATTGACTAACAAATGGCTCAAAGTAACAATGTTGGTTCGTCTTCTCGGTCATCTGACCAGAAAATGCATGTTCAATGTGAAGATTATCTGTAACTATGTGGGAGAATTATATTAAAGTGTAATACACTACAACTTTTGTTCAATTTTAATTTTTATGAACTAAAGTTCGATCAATAAATGTTGTACTTTTTAGAATGGCCTTGTGGGTAGTATATTATACTTTGTTCATTTGGTAATATTGTATAAGAATTGGTGAAAATTTTAATAGTTTTCACAATTTATGATTTTTTTTTATATTTATGAAAAAATAATACAATTTAAGAATCTAAATTGCATGTTTATATCAATTTCAAATCATGATTTCATTTAATTGGGCCTAACACGGAGATTTTGGGCCAATTACCAATAATACCGAGTCAAACAATTTATTAAATGATTTGCTTTTTAAATAGATTGATTTTTTATTTTTGCTCTTCAAATAGATTGATCTTTAAATTTTATTTTTAGAAATTAAATGTATGCCTAGTGGCATAAATCCTTTAAGTGTCGGAAAATAATCTGTGAGATATTATAATATAAATATATAAATTTATATCGCGCAAAAATTAATTTTTCGAGAGATAAAAATTAAAGACCAACATAAGATAAGAGCAAAGAGTGCAAGACCTTAATAAAACCTCTCTTCCCCGTTTGTGGTGTTAGCTGATTTAGTGTGTTAATTTTGTAAAATTTTCATGAGTACGTTATTTTAATATCGTCATTTAATATGTGTTCATGTTTATCAATTTCGAAATAATTTGAGATATGTGAGATCAAAAATTAAGATAGAAAAAGTAGGTAGTCAACCAATTTCTTTCTTTTATGTAAGAAAACATGGTTCTAGTTGTTTATTATTATTATTATTATTATTTGTTTAATTTTAGTATTATTGTTATTTCTTTTACTTTAGTCATCTTATTGTTTTTGTTGTCAATATTTATTTATTTTTTGATATTTTCATAATAACTTCTTTGTTTTTGTATTTTTTAAACCTGTTGTAAAATATTTTTTTTTAAGTTGAAGTCTATCGAGAATGATTCTTCTACCCCTACAAAAACAGGAATAAGATCTACATACATCTCATTCTTCAGACTTCATTTGTTAGATCACACTAAATATGTTATTATTGAAAGTGTATATATTTCTGTCTTAAATTCAGATAAAAATAATTAAACTTAAGACGAAATAACAAAAAGGCCTTTAACTCCCACTATATGTTAAACATTATAACTACATTTTTAGTCTCTTATTTACACCAATAGTTAAAATCAAGAAGAAAAAAAATACACACACACACACATATATATATATATATAAAGTATATACATATCAACACACAATATATATTTCGATCATATTGATAGATTAGTTGGCTGAATTGTATATATTCATAATTTGAGTTTATAATATCGATTTGCTACAGTTGGAGCTCTGATCTAAATTGATATTATAAACTCAACGATTTTTTTCACAAAGCATTAAAATAGGTACCATAAATTTGATATTGCATTTTTACTCCCGCCAAGAGGATCACTTCATAAATGCCTTTATAAATATTAAGGGTTCGTTTGATCATGCGAGATAAAATTATGATTTGAAATCATATGAGATGAAGTTGAAGTTTTGTTTAGACATGCAATTTGAAATTCTTAAGTTGTATATTTTTCTCATGGACATAAAAACCCCACAAGTTGTGAAAACTATCAAAATTTTTCCAACTCTTATACAATCTTACCAAAATTAAGTAAAAATTCATCATAAAGTATAATACACTATCACAAAGTCATTCTAAGAAAAAAATACAACACTTATTGATCGAACTTTAGTTCAATAAAAAGTAAAATCGAACACGAGTTGTAGTGTACCATTCTCTGATATATCCGAAATAAATGGTTGAGAAATGTTGGTAAGAGTAAAAATATCAACAATAAATTTTATTTACATCTAAAATAAATGATTCGTAAATATGATTGGTATATATAAAATGGTGTTTTTTTTTTATATAAAATATAAACTTGTGGGTCAAAGTTTGTCTTTGAAAGAGTTTCATCTCATGATTTGAAATTCCAAATCAAGATCTTTTGAGAATTTGAAATTTCATAAATTGCATGTCGAAACGCTTATTTCAAATCACGAGATGAAATCGCATGTCCAAACGCTTATTAATAGTCAATATGAGATATAATGTGTATGTGTGTAAACTATTCCTTCCGTTCACTTTTACTTGTCAGATTTCACTTCTCGAGACTCCAATTACATGAACTTTGACCAAAATTTTAAGATATATCCTTTCATCGCATTAATTTGAGAAAGATTACAATTTACAGTTCTTTTCGTACAGTTTTTGAATATATAAATTTAAAATATTGAAATAATCTAAATCAATTTAACTTTAAATATTAGTCAAAATTGAGTATTAGTGAAGCGAAATATGACAAGTAAAAGTGAGCGGAAACTAGCAAAAGCAAAAGGTTAAACAAATGAGGAATACAGCTCCCAAGTCAAATTTTTTAACACAACATATGGCAGGATGATACATCAGTATTTCAGCATGAAGAAAAATTAGTTTCTTACAAATATTGGTTCAAATGAGAATTATATAATCCATAAGCACAACTATTAAATCCAAACTTTTATCCCAATTTTCCTCAAAAGGACTTGCAAAGAGTGTAACTTGTAAAACTGCCTGTTATACTTTCCTTCTTGATCCATTTACAAACATTGAAACATAAATGGCAATTCAAAACCAGAAAGATGCCTAAGTGAAGGAAGTAGCGATAAACAACGCGAACCTCCAAACGATCAAATTCGAGCTGTTGCAACCTCATGTTTCACTCTGTTGGGATTATCTACAACAGTCAAAAGGAGAAAGAATCAAAGAACTCGTCCGGAGTAATAGCATGAAGTTGTAATGAAATATTGACATCTATTTCTTTGCATATATAGTACAAGAAGGGAGCAGGCAGGGTACTGTAATAACAAGTTGCATAAAGGATCACCTCATTTTGAGTTTTCCATAGGCCTAACAATTTCTTCCACTCCTTCCTCCTCAAACTCCACAATCTATTCATTCTGGATCATATTTAAGACTCAACTTGTACTAACAAAATGAATTTGAGGCAGTAATTCGAAAAAAATAACTCTTGGTCAATACACATCGATACATATTGCAATGAACAGATTAGAATAAGGCATTTTCTGGTGCTAAAACACAAAATCAATTGGGGTTAGATTCACAACAGTTATGGTGATATAACCATGGTGTTTATTTCTCAACTTCAAAATGTATGCATTCTTATGGGATTATTCAAGTTACATCCTGTCCCTAAACCTCTTACAGATTGAACAAGGCGTAGGAGGAAGAATAAGTATTCCATTGAGGTTACTTGCACCTTATACAATCTCATGGAGCACTATACGGTTATCACACCTTGTTATTTGATTTGTTAAGAAAAAAGACATTGGGTCTAACTCAATAAAAACTATTTCACGAGGAGCGGATTTTCCAAGACCATATGAAGAAAACAATAGTCTAATCCCCCAACCAATGTGGGGTCTTAACTCTTTCATCAACGCTAAAAGCTAATTCATGCGGTGAGGATTGCCCGGTCCATTTTCTCAACTTATGTGTAGCACTAAATATGATATTATACGTCTTTCTATACTTCCCAAAATCAAGCGCAGCACTTTATGTTATTCCTATATTCATCTAAATATTCCCTTCCTCGTGTACTGGAAGCATGAGATAAATGCTCCACCAATCTTTAGAATACGTGCAATAAAAGATGCATCGAGATCCTATTCTAATTTCCCCATATTTCGATAGTCTTCAATCATCTTCAATAATGTCACCCCTGACCATTTTCCATCAACAATGAAAGAAGTCCATCGTGAAACCGTTGAGACCAGCGATCATGTCTTCTTCACAACTCCCAACTCCACTAATAAGTTTTCATTAGGAAATTCCTCTCAACAGTCTCACCCACACCCTTTATCTTCCACTAGAGTATTATTTAATGAATGCTCTTTTACCTATATGCCTGCATCCACACTCTTCTTACACAATGGTACATAGACTCCTCCTAGTTGCAAACTTTCACCTTCCCATTATCCACGTGACCATTGTACGAACTACAACACAATTGGACAAAATTAAGAACAAGTGTGTGCAGTCAGAACAAGGCTGGCACGGCATCGCTAACTATTATGTTTGGTGCTGCTTCAGTAAATTGTATATCAGTCAGTTGGAATATCCAAATCGCTATTTGACTTCACCATAAGCTATACATTCAAGGCTAAAAACTATCCACAAACTACAGCACAACTCCTTAATTCAAATTAGTTTTTGAATTTGTGCCATATATTGTATCTTTCAAATTTTTATCAATCAAATCAGTTTATAAACAGGATTACAAAACTAGGCCGTTGAAGTACACATGCTAACAACATTTGACAAAAATCTATTGCAAAATGAGCATGCATTACATATATCTCCGAGAGTGATGCTAGTGCCATTTGGAGGAAATGTTGATGCAAACTTGCAAGAGAAGCATGTGTAATTTCAGACATTTCACTATACAAACATCTCACAGAAGAATCATACTCATGAGGTTATAAGTAAATTGAGAAGGAAAAGTTAAAATAGTATACGTAAAACTCCTTCACTCCTTCAAACTTGATGTAGAAATTTCTCTCCTCTGAGGAGTCAAGTACACCTCCCTCCAAAGTTAAATTCACAAGCATGCATATTTCTAGCAATTAAGATGAGAGAATGAAAATGTTCTAAAGAGAAGAATAACTCTTGTATCAAATACAAGAATGTAATAAGTTTTGTATCAAACACGAGAATGGAGGAAGCATGGCAGACTTATAGTATTTTTCTACCAGGCCTTATTTAGAACTCAATCTAACCTGTACGAAGAGAAAAGTATCCTGGTTTTTGAAAATACAATTATTGCTTTACATTATTATACATGTTACTCAAGAGAATATACTTCCTTTCAAGAAAAATGTTCTTTAACTCAAGACACAATTATTGCTTGCAAGACACGCTCTATGTATATTCTAATAAAGATTGCACAAATTTCTCATCAAGAATAATGAAAGTTGTATGCATCCTTTTTCTAGTACCTCCTAATGTGTCATCAAATTCATTCCAAATGAATAATCAAGTCAAAAATGGAACTACACAAATAACAGTGCATGAAATACTTCAAAAATTATTCTTCCTTTTACTTCAAAGTCTTATTGTCCTGTTAAGAGCATAAGAAAAAAAGGCGGCAAGTGCATAAGATAAGACTTTGTCATTAGTGCAGAAGATAAGACTCTGTAACATGCACAATCTCAACATAAGTACTACATCATTTTCCAATATGTCATAATGTTTTTATTGGTACAGTATGTCATAAGTCTATTAAGATAATATCTCAATGAATCTCACAATGATGTGAACCTTGGGGATCCTAGTCAATACACCAAATTATGTGGACCCTTAAATTAATTGATTAACACGGAAAAAAATCATTCTTTCTTGTTAGGACAATCAATAGATCTAGATTACCGTCTAACAAAAAGCCAATACCCCAATGACCTAAAATATATATTTGAGATGCCAAAATCACTTAGCAGTAGGTCAACATACAATTCATCTAGGATGGAAGCCAAGATGGATATAATTGCATGTTAACCTACAATGAAGGAAGTTTAGTTTCTCCATCATATCTTAGGTCATTGAGGGTCTGTCTTAACCTATAAAATATAACCAAGTATATCGATGTAACACTCTATGTAGACCTTAATATGCAGCGATAAGTAGGTGCAACAATATGATGATTAAACGTGACAAATGGGGACGAGATACACACAAGAGAAAATTGTCTCCGAAAACCTAAAAGTCCTGGAGTCAGTGTGGACTTAGTTAAGGACACAATAGAACGGGAAGTAAAGGATCAATATTACAATGCCAAAGAAGATGCTCCTATTTGAATAGGACCTTGTGGAAAGAACACACTGAAACTTGATTCTTTCACTGTGTCAGTTTAAAGTATCTATGCTTTCTGGTATGCTTGCAGCTCTATCAGTTTTAATCGTTTGTGATTTTTTGATATTTCTTTTCACAATTGATGAATGAAGAAGGCAATTACATGATCAATTTCAAAAAAAGAAGGCAATCACATGTTACCTTCTCAAAAAATAAATAAAGAAGGCAACAGAAAGAGGGTATAGTGGTTTACTAGGTTCAGTTCTATGGACTTATATTTGTAATCGGAAGAGGCTAATCGACACAGTGGTATTATTTTTTGATGAAGTAAACACAGTGGTATTATGCTAGAGATAAGTTTTAAAATATCTGATAGGCCTTCTACTTCAGCTTCAAGTTCTTTGGACATAAAATAACTTTTCTTGTGCTTCTAAGGGTGTGGTCGAGTGGTCAATAGTGTGGGAGGAGAACCATGAGGTCTTAGTTCATATCCAAACGAGGCAAAAATACCAGTGATTTCTTCCCATCTGCCTAAGTCTTGGTAGGCAAAATTACCTGTACTGGTGGGAGCCAGCAGGTACCCGGTGAAATAGTTGAGATGCGTGTAAGCTAACCCGAACACCAGCAGCAAATATAATATAAATAAATAAATCACCATGGTCTTATTGCCTGTCTTGTCTTACCTCTTCACTTATTAGTGTTGTCTTAATCAAGTTTCCCTCTATTTTGCATTGCATATCTGTTTCTCAATTAAGGGATCATCTTGGAGGTATTAAAACTTAATAGATTTGCACGCAAACTTAACCCTACCAACAACCTATCAGAAGGCAATTGCCCTTCATTCAACCATCTTTCAACCCACCATAATATCCTTTCAACATTCAAGGTATTAAGTAGTAACAAAGTGATAGATGAAGGTTGAATTTCTCACAGATTTGGTTAATAAGTTAATCCAGAGTATATTTTGAGTTAACCATGAATTTTCTTTAATTTGCAGTATTCATCCATAAACTGACACTTGGAGACAAAAGTAGCAAAGAAATTATCATAATGACAAAATTAAAGCATGATAGTGATTTAGTGACCCTTTACACTCCAAAACATTTTGGCTTTTGTGCTGCAGTTTACTCAATTGGCTGATGTTAGCATCAACCTGTTCTTGCTCCGGGTAACCAACTAATGGTGGACACAAAGTAATAATGGCTATGATAGACTTCTTTCTTGTTTAATGCAAAACTTTCAAATAATAAATGTGCATAATGACAAAAGGTTCTGAAAAATATAGCTAACACTGTGTTCTTAAAAAAGAACAATTTTTTGTGCTATCAGATTGAATGATGGACTAACAAACTACCATACTAAGAATAAAGTACATAGTCATATCACCAAACAGATTAATCAAAAAGCAGTAAATCCTATCATCAAATATATCAATGACAGCAATTAAACTAACACAATGTACTTGTAGTTTATTCACAAAACAAACCTAGTCATACTTAAACCACAGTTAAATTTAACTATAAAAACAGATCAAGCAACAACAATAACAACAACTAGCGTCGAGCCCAAACTTATTGGTTCTGCTATATGAATCCTCAACATACATTTCGCCCCACTTGGACTCATTACATTCTGATACTCAAATCATAATATGTACTTCTAGACAAACTGAGGGTTCTCTAACATAAACAGACTAAACAAATTACAACAACTACGCCTCAGTCCCAATCAAGTGGGTACCTGCTAATTAAGCTCATTTCACATCATCATCATAATAAAAGGAATATAAATTCTCTTACCAGTGAACGACGGAGTAATCAATCAGCGCGCTTGTAGGATGGGTGTTTCCTTGCAGCTCTTGCATTCTCATACTCAAATCTCAGAACATTAGGAATATGAGAAGTGTCCTTGACATAAAAGAACCTCCCAAAAGCACTCTCTTCAATAGCAGGAAATAAACCACTAAGCACATTGTTCACAATCCAAAACCAACCCCCACCAAGCACTGTTCCTAAAGCTGAACCAGCAAACACCTGTGCAACCGTATGGTAACCCAAATAGACCCTCGAGTACAGAGTCAAAATCGCCATAGGCCAAACCAAAAGTACAGCAACCAACAATTGATTTCTACAAATTAGCCCTAATTTCCTATACGTCAGTAAAGTAAAATACACAGCGAAAAAGAACATGTACTGGGAATGACTGGAAGGCCAACCATGAGAATCGCACATTTCAAGAAGGGCACATGTTTCGGGTCGGGCCTGCTGGACTGATTTCTTGATGATTTCATTGATAAACTGAGAAATGATAAGCCCAATTGCAAAGAACATACCTTGAAGCTCTCTACGAAAAATGAAGTGAGAAATGAAGCCACCAAGGCTTATGAATACAGGAACCAATGAAACCCATGCCAAGAAATGACCTAATTGATCACCCTTTTGGTATCTCACATGGGTCAGTGTCACTGCTTTCAATGGATGCTGAGACATGACTCTCTACAAGCAAAAAGATCGATTATGGGTCAGATCTGTGATGTGGCAAAAAAGAAACCACTGAAGAAACGCCCCTTTTTCTCTTTTTTGCTGAGATGATTTTTGGGATTGTTGAGAATTGAATCGAAGTGAAATCAAGAATGGGAAAGGGCGGCAGGTAGAGAGGAGAAAATGGTTGAGTTGTTGACGGAGCCAAATATGTGGGAAAGACCAACAAGGAACGAAGCTGGAGCTAACCATGTGTTCAAAGATGATTGAGCAGAAGATCTAACAGTTTATATTTTGACAAGTGTCCTGTGGCAAAGAAGTTAGTGGGGTCAAGAATTGGGTCGGGTTTAGGGCGGGTTGGATCCTAAATAAATTTAAATATTAATTTTAATTTTTAAAATATTTTTGTAAAAGAAAAAAGTTAGAATTGTCACGTCATAACTTTGTAGTGAAATCGAAAGCCAGACTAGATAAAGTTGAATGATTTTCGGAAGATAAATCAAATTGAATGACTCTTAAAATTGAGTACTCGTCAGAGCATTCAACTCGTTCACGAACAATAATAACACACTTATTGAAATTTCACAAGTGAAATCTGAAAATGATAGAGTATATAAAGACTTTATCATTCTTCATGGAGATATAGAGGCTATTTCTAAAGGATGTTTAGCTCAAGAGCAACGAATTACAGGAGTCATGAAAGAAAGAAAAATGGTTGCGAAAAATATATGATAACTAATTAGAAAAGCAAATGGAGCATTTAAAAATGCAACAGTAACAATAAAAAAATAGTATGATAACTGAAACACGATAGGCACCATATAGTAACAGATATCAAAAGCAATCAACTATATGAATAAGGTTAATATTACGACATACATGATGCTCCAAAAACAATCATCAAGCCTAGTCTCCGAAAAGCAAAGTATTGCTCAACTATCTACTAACCTTCTATCATAATCTGCAATATTCATATCCTTTAATTTAAGGTCATATCATCAAAAGAAATATTTACACTTTTTAGCTTATATTTTGAGTTTATTACTCTAGTTATCCTATATTTATATATCAACATCCTTTATATATTATTATACATTTTAAAATAAAATTGACATATTACGTATAATATTTTTTCCTCGGATGTTATATTAGTATAATATCCTATAAAGTAGAAATATGGCTACATAATGTAATATTTTATATTAAATTATATAATTTTAAGAATTTCTCATTGATACAGTCTGTTTTGCCAAGTTTTTAAAAGTCATTTTGGCCAAATCATTTTAAAAAAAAAGTATATATGAAAATTTGGTAAGTTATTTGAAACCTTGGAGGCGTAAGTATATTTTGGAATTTTGATAAGTTATTTTAAACATCCGAGTAGTCGTTTGATGGGATATATTAGAGAAAATAATTTATGTGTTATTTTTTTATGTTATTTAATATTTTATTTGGGATTATGAAAATAATCTCTTGCGGCAATACAGGGTAAAGTTGCATATAATAGATTTTTATGATTCGATTTTTTCTCGAATCCGGCGCATAACGAAAACATAGTGCACCAGATTGCCCTTTGTTTCGTAGTGTTTTCAATGTATGTATTCGTTATGCATCATATTCAATATTATAGGGTTTATAATTAATAATATATAGCAACTCATGATGTTAGCAATACTAGAGATATTAATATATGGATAAACATGATTTAAGACAAAACTGTCTGAATACGTCAAATCAAACAGTGGATAAGAAACAATCCCAATAGTAATTAAAGATAGAACCGTCCTTGAATGCACCAAACCAAATAATGAACAAGAAATAATTTTAGCATAACTATTTTTAATTAGTATTTTAAACGGTGCGGATGTGAGATGATGTATTTTACCTGATACAGGATGAGACGTAAGCCTCGAGGCACTGGCGTAATCCGTAGATCTTAAATTTTTAATATTTTATAAATTAATATAATAAAAAATATAAAATTGCATATAAATTATAGAAAATTCAAGAAAATATAAAATAAGTAAAAAATTTGTACATAGAATTACTTCATTTTAAAAACGTAAACCAGAATCAATAATTGACTAGAAAAAATAATCAAAACTGCTCTTCTCTCAAAAAACTCATCAGTCCTTCTTAAAGAAAAAACAATCAGAAGCATCATGCCGGAGCAAGTAACGAATGATGATACGTTTTTGCTTTGTAGTTTGCATATTGATCATTTTTTTCTCGTTATCCGATTACGAGGTGAAAGAATAAAAATTATGGCTAAGAATAAAAATATTTCATTTTAAAAGTATTTTAACTTCTTAAAATTTAGTAACATGCTAAAATTTTATACTTTTTGGTATCAATCAAGGTCTTGTTTAACAATTTTAATATTAACTACAAATTTTTTCCGAACTTACGCTCTAAAATAAAAACTTGTTAGACGCCTAAACGTACGCCTATGAGTCACGGACTTATACCTCACTATACTTTCGCCCTCATAAATATCATCACGATGCATTTTTAACTATGCTTCGCCCTCGAAACTCACTCCAAAATTACTTTTTAAAATATGATCTTAATATAATTAATCCTCATATTACTAATACACTTTACTTCACTATTATTCTTATACACCATACCAACCGATCCATATTAGGGAAATTTTACTAATATTAAATTATTCTCTCATTCATTATTGCAATTCTTCTTTTTCTTTTTTTTTTCCTTTTAGCAACTGTTTCTGTCGTAGGGGTTTTACATCTAAAACTTCATCTTCTTAAACCCTGCAGTCCCCAAATTTTCAGTTATAGGGTTTAACATCTGCTCCAATTTGCCTCTGCAACCAATCACCCAGCTGAGAGTTTTCACCCATAGCGTGATTCTCCGCAGTATTGTTATGGAAAAAGATGCATCTTTCTTGTTTGGCGGCATCTCTTTCAACCGTAAAAAGTTTGCCCGCGATTTTGACAGATTTAAGGTAATTTTTTAACCCCTCTTTTCGTTTCGGGGTAGAAGAGTGAGGTTTCTTGAGAAATACGGGTTTTGGCAGTTGTGGGTTTGAGTTTTTTGCATTGCAAAAGTTATTGATTTGGTGTAATTTGATGCATAGGAGAAAAACCCAGCTGAATCGGCTGAGAAACTGCTATTGATTGAGAAGGTATTCCTGTTGAACTCTGTACAAATGAAACACTACTTCCACCTTTCTAAAAAAAGAATGATGGGTTGGAGTCAAAGCATAAAAAATTAGACGGATTTCAATTTTTTTGACAAATACCGAAGATATACCACAATCACAACATTTTTTGCAATTAGAAATAGTCAGGAAAAGAATAGGAGGAAAACTGAGTTTATCCGAATCAGTGTCTACATAGCATTTGCATATTTATTGTTTTCAATTTTCAGTTATTCGCAAAAAAGTCAGTGATTTATTGTGTATGTCATTGCCCATCTGTTATGTTTTTGCAAATGAAGATTTGATTTATATTTCACCTAGGAACATAAAACTATTGACAATTCATTAGAGAAACTGGAGTTAATCGAGAATGGAAAATATGAAATGGAAGACGAGACGAAGGCCAGTGTGAGTAAGAAGAGGAAGAGGAAGGAGAAAGGAACAGTTTCTGGTAAATTTCTTTGTCAGTCCATTTGAACTTATCATTTATGTATTTTTACCCAGTATAAAATGGATACTGAAGTTTGCTGCTTTGGCCCTTTGTCCTAATTCATGGCATTGGTTTTAGACTCAGTGGAAGGATTTGCCGTCTTCAAGAGTTCAAAATTGAAAAAGGAAGCTGCCAGCGAAGAGAATGATCAATCTGTAAATGAACTACTTCAGGGAAAGAAAGAATATTATCAACAATTGGAGGTTTGTCTCATTTGCTAGCAGTTGGTAGTAAGCTGTTTTGTTGTGTTCGTGAATTGTCGATAAACTTTTATTGAAGAGATATTTCTTCTGTTCCTTTGATCTTGTGGATTTAGAGGGACGCAATTTTCCGGAAGATGAACAACATTCATGTTTCAGGGAGTAACATCCCTTCGCCATTGCACAGTTTTGCTGAATTAAGATCAAGGTATTTTGTTGATTTTTGGTCCGGAGACACATGATTCCCTACCTCCCTTTATCTGATGGTCTCATGCTTCACCAAGGCCAAGTATTTTTTTTTTTGAAACTGGTAACTTCACCAAGGCCAAGTATTTAAGATGCTTACTTATTTACAGTAGGATATCTATTTTATGGAACAGTTCGATCATGTCAAGGAAGTTATATTTAGTGAAACATCCAACAAAGCCTTAGTCCATTCATTTTGTACACCACTTTCTATGTCTCCTTGGATCTACTTTACGCGAGTTACACATTTTGTTGTAATGTGTAAAGAAAGAATTGGCTGTGATAGGTGTTGCTGAATATTTTAAGCTGTTTTGAATTGATCTAGTATGCAAAATACGTAGGCTAATGAAAGATTTTGCTGTTTCTCCTGCAGTTACGGTATCCTTTTTTCTTATTTCCAATGTTTTATGTCTTATATTCTTTTTATGGGGAATCGTTGGGGAAGAGGGATCAGTTATGAGGCTTAGCTTAAGAAGCTTACAGGAAAGGACTTGTTGAAATATATCATAAATGCATATATGATTTTGTCTCAACTGCTACTCTTATTTTGTCATGTCATCTTTACCTTTGTACTGTGCCTTTTTGGGGATAGACCATGGTGGTAAAATGAGGTTGGGTTCTGCAATTGTGCATTGAAACTCCTTTCCTCCAGCTCTACTTTCCATGTATTCTCCTTTACGTCATATTCCCTTGTATGGAACATAAACTGTGAATGTACAAAGTTGTTGCGAAGAGCAAATTGCTTTCTCTGTTTTTAACTGATTACTTTATTGTTTTTTGCGCTTGACTTTCCTTCTGTCCTCTCTTTCACCTCAGTCTGTTTGTATACGGTCCCACAGGTATAAATGCCGATCATATTTGTTACGAAATCTGGCAGAATTGGGATTTAAAGAACCAACGCCAATCCAAAGGCAGGCTATTCCAGTCCTCTTATCTGTATGATCTTCCTTGAATTCCGCCAATGTTTTATATACACACATTTATCTTTCTTGTTTTTTCCTTTAACAGTCTTTAATCATGTTTGACTTTCACCAGGGGCGAGAATGCTTTGCTTGTGCACCTACTGGTTCTGGAAAAACATTTGCTTTTGTCTTTCCTATACTTATGAAACTCAAGGTACATATATATTGGCATTGTTATGCTGATAGGTATCATTTTTATTGGAAGTTTGAAGACATCTGACAGCCATATTTCCTGATCAGCACACTTCAAAGGATGGTGTACGAGCTGTAATTCTTTCCCCTACAAAAGAGTTAGCTGCTCAGACTACAAGAGAATGCAGAAAGTTGGCCAAAGGGAAGAAGTTCTACATCAAGTTGATGACTAAACAACTCGCTAAAAGTGGAGATTTTTCTAAACTGCGATGTGATGTACTCATCTCGACACCATTGCGCTTAAAGTTTGCTATCCACAAAGGAAAACTTGATTTAAGTAGGTATGTTCCTCACTTTCTAGGGTTCAAATTCTCATGTGCTAGTGTGGGCATTTCAACTTTCAACCTTGTTGATATTAAATCTGTGTGCTCTAGTTAAATAAGAGTTTATGAGGCGATGACATTGTAGATCCCGAGACGATGGGATAATTCGTACTGTAATTCATAACAAAAAGCAACTGGTGCAGTTAAGGGTCTACTGTAGAGATACAAGGATTTCAAAAAGTCTCTTTGTTATACTTCTTTATTTGCACAATCACATTGAGATTTAATCATTTTCAGGCTGAGTTTGATGTAGTGGAGTATATGCCTTGGCTTTATTCTGTGTAGACCTAAAAATTTTACTATTTGGAATTTGGTGTAAAGTATTTCCTTTTTTTTAAAACAGCATTAGCATTCCTTTTCACCAACTCCTTTTGGTTGCAGGGTTGAATTTCTTGTCTTAGATGAATCTGATAAGCTTTTTGAGCCTGGCATGCTAGAGCAGGTTGATTTTGCGGTGAAGGCGTGCACAAATCCTTCAATTCTCCGGTCATTGTTCAGCGCTACTTTACCCGATATAGTTGAAGAACGAGCACGCACAATAATGCACGATGCTGTTCGAGTTATTATTGGTAGGAAGTAAGTACTAATTGGTCTTTGGCGGATGTATCTTATCTCTGCAGTGAAATGAATGGTTATTTGGCTGCCTACACTCTTTTTTCTGTTGTTTCTTGGTGAAGGAGAGGAAAATTTGTCTGCATCTTCCTTCCTCTCCTATTTCTGTCTCCCCCATCTTCGTGAATGCTTACTTGGATGCTTTTGCATTTCTGCAGAAATTCGGCTTCTGAAACAATAAAGCAAAAATTGGTATATGTAGGAAGTGAAGAAGGGAAGCTTCTGGCTCTTCGTCAAAGCTTTGCAGAGGTATGATCCTCATGTTTCTTAGCCATCAGAATTGATTGTATACCTCTTTTCCTGTGATTGGAACCGCCTCTGCCATAATAACTGCTTGTCCAACACCTTTATTATCCCCCAAAAATATCCTAGAACAACAATATTTACCTGTGGGATTTCATATGGATACTAGTTACTACACATTTGCTGTGAAACTATCACTCTTGAAGCACTCTAGCATATTTAGACGCTGCATTTGTGTTATTTCCTGCATTTTTTTTTCTTTCCATTCCCTCAGATGTCCATCTGCGCCTGTGAATTATTCCCAGAAATGGGCTCTAGTTGAAACCCCTTGATTTGATGATTCGGACTTCAGAGCATTGTTTTTTTTTTCTGGATAACCGTGGTGTTCGGACCAGTTTTTGCGTACCTCGACTAATTCCATGTGGTACCTGCCCCCTCCCACCACCAACAGGTACCAAGTAACTCTGTCCATCAAAGCCAAAACTGATGGGAAGAAATCACCTAGTGATTTTGTCTCTGCTAGGATTTGAACTTGAGACCTCATGATGCTCAACGCACTTCATTGACTACTAGGCCACACCCTTGGGTGTGAGCCATTGTTTTGCTTAGAGGGATTTCAACGTCTGAGTTGTGCTTCTTCTTTTTGCTCACTCTATATGAAACTCCTGTGCTCTTTGCTGCTCTTACCATTTTGTAACTTAGTACTATTACTTGAGCGAATCATCTTTTTTCTTTTGATAGGCAAAGGGGTATTACTACCTTGAAAAAGAATTTAGTCCCCGTATAAAAATTGCATTGCATGCTACAAAGTTCGTCCACTTGTCTATACAACATGGTATACTATGTGTGCTCAGAAACTTAAAAAGAAGGATTAATATCGTAGACAACCGCTTAAACTTGCCAGTAAATTTTAAGGGGTTGTCTATGTATTAAACCTTAAAGGAAAGAATTTTGTTAGATTTGTGTACAAACTGTCAACATCAGCCCTCAAGGGGAAATTCCAATGCAATATTTCTACTTTTGCTTCCTTCCAATCACATTCTTTTCAATGACACTCACTGGCATTTTCACCAACGCTCAATTGTGTTTTCTCGGCTTAGTTTGGTACTCCTATTTGATACGATAGTGATCATTTGGAAAATCTTGTCGTTGGTGCTTATTTAGGTAGTTATCTTTTTGCTATTTTGTTAAGCTGATCTATGATCAACATCTACAATGTTTTATTAACTTGATAATGTATACCTAACTCATCTTATTATTGTACTGCCTCTCTGATTTATTATATTTGTAGAGTTTGAACCCACCAGTGCTAGTATTCGTTCAAAACAAGGAGCGTGCAAAGGAGCTATATGATGAGCTAAAATGGGAAGATATTCGACCCGATGTTATCCATTCAGATCTTTCTCAGATACAGGTAACTTTGACATGGCTTCTGTATTTTCTACATCAAGAGGAGTTTCATCTGCCTTCAAAGGATAAAGGGAAGAGAGAGGGATGTCTGTTTTAGAAAGAGCAATATATGTGGATGTTGAAGTGCAGGGTTATGATTTTTTCGTATTGGCTGATTACATTGTATCCTGCTGTATAGAACACTTCTTCCAGTTCCTACTTACACTTTAATTTTAACGCAGAGAGAAAATGCAGTTGATAACTTTAGGGCTGGAAAAACATGGGTTTTAATCGCCACTGATGTTGTTGCCCGGGGTATGGATTTCAAAGGGGTCAACTGCGTGATAAATTATGATTTCCCAGACTCTGCTGCAGCATATATTCACAGAATTGGTAATCATCTAACCCAAATTCGACTTTTACAACCTTCTATAGTGATTCATAAGTTCATGACTTCCCTAAACATTTTAGCACAGTCTACGTCAGTAGTCTTATGGTGAGTTATAAGAGTTTCTAGTGTTCACTGAAAACTGCACGGTGATTCTTGTTCTTGTGAATAGGACGTTCTGGCAGAGCAGGAAGGAGTGGAGAGGCGATAACGTTGTATACTGAAGCAGATATTCCGTTTTTGAGGAACATAGCAAATGTTATTACTTCTTCTGGTGGTGAGGTTCCCGAGTGGATCATGTCTCTGACCAAGAAAAAATGGAGGAAACACAGGCCACAAAGAGAAACCATTTCAACTCAGCCAGACATCTGAAACATCCCTCACAGTTTTGAAGTATTATACCAAGTTTTTAACCTCTTTATAACATTGATGTATGATTCTTTTTTGTAATTTATGTTATGTATGAATTTGGAATAGTCTTACTTGTGACATATTCACTTAAATGTTGGAGAAAAGAATGTTGTGTCTTTTGAAAGTTGTGTTTTTTGAAAAAAACTCTTTTTAAGTAAATGGAGTTCCTTCAAGATTGATTGTGGTTTTCTTTAACTCCACTTGCAAGTAATTTTTTGGAGTTGGTGTTTCTTGTTTGAACCGAGGGTTTATCAGAAACAACATCTCTACTCTATATAAGTAGGGATAAAGATCTCGTACATCCTACCTTTTTCAGATTTCACTTGTCAGATTACATCGGGTATGTTGTTGTTGTTGGTGTACCTCGAGGGATGTAAAATGTACAGGCTATACCTTGAAGGATGTAAAATATAGGTAATTTACCTTTATTTTCATGATTTAAATTCGTGACTTATAAGATTGCTTGAGCCACACAAAATAAAAATGATGACTTGAATCTGTGACTTATTTAAGATTGCGCACAAAAAAAAGTGACCAGCATCAAAAGTTCAAAAAGAGGTCCTACCGGGAGTCGAACCCAGGTCGCTGGATTCAAAGTCCAGAGTGCTAACCACTACACCATAGAACCTTTATGTTATGTCTCGGTCTCGATTTGATAATTGAAAAAGTCAAACATTAAACCCAGTGCCAGCACAAAACCCTTGTGCTTCTTCCTGTAAATCATTTTCATCTGCAGAAGATTCTCAAGAAACCTAACAATTTCCTTTGGCTATATGAAAGATTCGCAATTTCTCTAAAACCCCATTTCATCCAATGAATTTCTTAACAAAATCAGTAGCAAAAAGGGCCTTATTCTCCTCTTCATCTCCCCAAAAATGCCAACTTTTACTCCAAACCCTCACTTCAAGGTTTGCCTCTACAACCATTTCTAAGCCAAGAAAACCCAAAACCCCTACAACCCATGAACCCTCTTCATCTTACTCTCTTACCCAGCCAAGAATTGAGATTGATGATGCAGAAACTGTATCTTCTTCTTGGCCAAGACCAAGTGAGATCCCTTACCAAGCAAAAGTTGCAAATTCTGTTAACCTAGTTGGTTTTGTGCAAGCCCCAGTTCAGTTTGAAGCTTCCTCTGATGGGAAATACTGTGCTAGTACTGTTGTTGCTCATGAGAATAGTGATGATTCTGTTTTGATGATTCCTGTTGTGTTTGCTGGTGATTTAGCTCATGTTGTGGCTTGCCATGTGAAGGAAAATGATTGTGTTTATGTGTCGGGGAAGTTCTCTATGGATCCATTGCCTTGTGAATTCATGGATGAATATCAGTCTTGTTTTCATATTGTTGCTGAAAATGTTAACTTTGTGCAGGGTCTAAAAAGAAAAGCCCTAAAGGGAAGTGTAAAATCTGTTTATTCAAAAAGTAAGAACTTTCTGTTGGATAACAATGATAAGCAGCATTCTGATTATATGGTCAAACAGAAAGATAGCTTGTCTGGTTTACAGTGTGATGATTCTGTTAATTTGGGTGGGAGCAAGTCGGGGGAAGGTGTTACCGGAGGTGATGATTGGAGGGACCTTATCAAGAATCCGAAACAATGGTGGGATTGTCGGAAGGCGAAGTTAGATGGAATTGTGAAAGCAAGGCACCCTGATTACAAGAAGAAGGATAGTAGTACTTCTCTATGGCTTGAGAATGCTCCAAGGTGGGTTCTTGAGGCGCTTGAAGGACTTGAATTCGATGTTTATGCTCCTAAATCCAAAGGCTTAGGAAAGGAGGTGGATTCTTGGAAAGATTTGCTGGAGAATCCTGATAAATGGTGGGACAACAGAGCTAATAAGTTTAATCAGAAAGCACCTGATTTTAAGCACAAGAATACTGGTATCGGGCTTTGGGTCAATAACTCACCAGATTGGGTGTTGTCTCGGTTGCCACCATTTAGAGATCAACGAGCTGCTTCTTCAGACGAGTAGGGATTTTCAAGTAGGAGTTAAAGGGAGGCTAAGCTATATAAGATGAACCAGTGCTATTCTCCCTTTTAGGAGGGGTTTCAATATAATGTTGATGCTATAACAGTAAATTTTGTCCAGTGTAGTCAACTCAGGCCACCAAATGTTTGAGAAGTATTAAGGTGGAGGGAAGCACAATATTGTTTTGGGAAACACTTAATTTTCCCCTATATGGTACATCTAATAGCACTTCCTGGTGATGGTTTTGTTTTCTGATGCATCTTTTCATCGTGATTTTTCATGAATATGAAGATCTTGTTTGTAGTACTTTTGAATATAGCAGTGCTGTTTGCTGATCTCATACATAAGCTCCGAGTCCAAGCCAAATTACTGCATGCAAAATTTTCTCAAATTCTGTTGGTAGATATTAGTAAGACAATATGACATGTTGAGTAATTAGCAAAAAGTGAAATGGAGGGAAAAATAATGACATTCACTTGAATATCAATCTAAGCACATCAGTCTGGAACTTGTACCAGTTGTTTAGAGAAAACTCTTAGTAATAATTGTATGCATCCAAGTAATGACATTGTTGAAAACATTTCTGCCTTAGATCACGCACTAGTCTGTCCTATCTGCTGCCTGGCATCTGCGTATAACGTTACAGCTTTCATTACTTGAAACCATTAGTAAAACAAGTGACATATGCTCTTTGGGACAATTCGGACTGTCAGAAGTCCGCATGTGAGTGATGACTAGTTTATTTTCTAGTAAAAACTTAAAATGACCATAAATTTTGATTTGGACAGAGTTGTATGGCGGCCAAGACATGCACGCGTTCATTTTCGCGTGCAGTCAGTTAGAATGTTCAAAATCAAAGTGCATTGCCCAATGAACTCTGCGCCATGTATATAGATTGTTCAGTTTCCCCAACAAGTTTTGAAGTGTGAATCAACTTGCAGGGACATTTTAAACTTCTTAACTACAACTTCAGTTTATAGTCAAGTAATGACCTGGTTGGCTAAAGGAAGCAAACCTTTGGGAACATTATGCTATTTTGAATATTTTAGCAAGCATGCTCTGAACTTTGAGCCTTGTTCCAAAAGGTGCAGCAAATTTTGAAAGTTATGACATTTGTGCACCTTTTGTTTGCAGAAATGCAGGGTAAGACTGCGTATAATAGACCGTCCTTTCCCGAACCCCCACATAGTGGGAGTTTAGTACACCGGGCTCCCCTTAAATGAAATTTGTCCATCATTGTTGGTTTAGCAAACTGTCACAATAATTGACAGAGTTGTTATTCAATTTCCCTCTGGTTTCAATGTTATGTAGGAATATCACTAGCTGATTTTTCAAGTTGACAAGGGAATTCTTGACTTTTCAAGAACCAAAACTGAGTCTTTTCCTTTCATTACATTTTTTTTTGAGGAAGAAATTTGAGTTGTGGGGAACATATAGATAGGGACATTGACATAGAAGGATGATTCATCTGAGTTTGGTAAAGAAGCTAGTTGTGCTGACTGGTTGGTGTGGATTATAAAACTTTAGACTATCTGAATATATTTTGAAATTATTGCTGATTTAGGATGCTATTGGACTAGATTGTACACTTTTTCAGAATGGCTCTAGTAGCTACATTTATGTTAAGTCTAGTCGATATTGGGCAGTTGTACTTTCTATTAGATGGTCCTGCTTGTGTATGCTGAGATGACTCCTCCTACCTCAGGTGTGGTGCTTTTGTTTTTAATTTCTCACTCGATGTTCGGTATCTATATTAGGATCCCAACTAATCTTAGATTCGCTCTGCATTAGGTCCATTTAAGGGGGAAGCGCTCCCTAACATGGTTTTTTTCACATCCAAAGCTTGAACTCGAGACATTTGGTTAAGGGTGGAAGAATACTTTCCGTCCTTGTTCTCACCACAAATCCTTGTTGGTTCTACCTCAGGTTTAGGTAATCCTTACTCCCTAAGACTTCAACAAATGCGTGGTTGAGTAGTTGTCGGTTATGTTGCTCACATTCTTTAAAAATATTATCGTACTCGTGTCGAATGCCAGATTATTGAGAATTAAATAAGCTACAGTAGATTTCTAGCGGAAGTTAAGCATAAACAACACATAAGATTTATATTTTCAAGAGTAATGGGATTTGCCACCTTATTTGCTTATATTCCACACAAGTTCTAAATAGTAACTCATATAAAGGGCTCGTTTGGCCATGAAAATTGTAAGTATTTGAAAAAAAGTAATTTTTGTTTTCAAAAGTGAAAAGTAATATTTGAAAATTAGAATTGCCTTTGGCCATGATTATAAATTGAAATTGTTTTTCGCATTTTGCAAATTTCTGAAAATTTCGAAATTCAACTTGGAGTAGTTCGAAATTTTATGGCCAAACGTGTTGAACTCCAGAAAAAAAAGTAAAGAAATTTTATGGCCAAACGTTCCCTAAAGAAAGTACTCATTTCGTTCATCTTTATACATCTACTATATCAAAAGTAGATGTCCAGTTTTACTTGTTCACTTTAGAAAACCAAAACGTAATTTATCATTTAGTTTCTAATTTACTTTTATTATTAATTATAGTCATATCCTGATATATTTTTTAAAATATTAAATTTATTATATTCAAAGGAGTTATGTAGTAAAATTGTCATTCTATTTATTGCTCCTTAAATGACGTATCAAATTAATACTTTAAAAAATATATCAGGATATGAATGACGTATCAAATTAATACTGGACGAGTAAAAATGAATGGAAGAAGTAGTTCAAAGTTCTCAATCCTTAATGGCAAAAACTTACCCACACCGAATATATACACCTAATATACACCCGGCATGGGTAAGATTTTACCATCCTTTAACTATGGTTTTCATCTTTTTCCCATTCTTTTCAGGTTTCACACTCAAAAGTAGGATTTAATTCAAGTCTATTATCATTAAGGCTCTGATTAAACATCATTAAACTTAACCTACTTCTTTAAATAAGTAATTTCCTTAAAAATTAGTACTACTCCATTATATAGTACAGATGAGTTAATGATAAAAATTTAAATATGGTGACCTACTTGCTGAAAAACAATTCAAATATGAAATTATTTTCTTGCTTCCTAAAACTTGGAATTTTAGGTGTATGAGCTTTCCATCTCAACTAACCATTTGGTGTAGAAAGCAACTTAAATCCTTCTGCATTTGATTGATTTCTTTTTCCTTTTACTTGAAGCAAAACAACTAACACTTTTGTTTCATTCAACAAACACCTTCTTCAATCATATGTTTGTTAGCTCTTGCCCTATTTCATTTTCTAAAGAAAAAGAAGAGAAAAATAGTTAAGGTTTCTTTTTTCCTTCTATTCTCAACCATACTAGTTATATATATATATATATATATCATTTCTTTGTCTTAGTGAAGAAGAAGGGGGGAAAAATCAAGATTCTTCACATTTTACATCATGGGGTCTTTAGAAAGATCAAAGAAAAAAGTTCAACTATGGAAGAAAGCAATTGTTCATTTCCTTCTTTGTTTTGTTATGGGATTCTTCACTGGCTTTGCTCCAACAAGCAAAGGCAGTTCAATGTTTTCCACCACTATTCCCAAAACTCCTCATGAGTCAAATCAAACACAACCTTCATTGAACATGTTGCACCATTCAAGATTAGAAAGTGAGTCTTTCAATAAACCTTTGTCAGACGAAACGTCAGCAGCAACAACAACAATAACAACATCACAATGGTCTAGATTGAACGAAACGAGGCACTCAAAAAAGGTCTTAGCACAAGAAGAAGAAGAGGAAGAAGAACGACAAGATCAAGATCAAGAACGAGAGCCAGAAGAGGCTAACGACGAGTTCTTGAACCCCAAGAGGCTACTAATCATAGTCACTCCAACGACCGCGAAGGATCAAAACAGAGGGATGCTACTAAAGAGGCTATCAAACACATTGAGATTGATTCCACAGCCAGTTTTGTGGATAGTTGTGGAACAACAAATCGAGGATTCAGAAGTACCAGAAATACTTAGAAAAACAGGCATTATGTATAGACACTTGGTTTTCAAGGAGAATTTCACTAACATTCATGAAGAAGTGGATCATCAAAGAAATGTGGCTCTAAATCACATTGAACATCACAGGTTAAGTGGGATTGTTCATTTTGCTAGCCTCTCTAATGTCTATGATCTCACCTTCTTTGATGAGCTTAGAGCAATTGAGTAAGTACTCTTAATTTCCTCTCCTCTCCATTTCTTTTTGATCATTTCCATCATATATATATATCCAAAAATAAATGCATAGTCGGAGTTAAGATTTTGAATTTATAGGTTCGAGATCCTAGAAAACATAATATACTGGATTCTTAATAAACTATCTAAACACAAATATAAGAGTTGAGTCAAAGCTATTGAATTCTGCTGAACCCGTAGATGAAGCTGTAACTCTATCACTATATAGATATCTAATTGTTCATTTAACTTAGATTTCTTGAAAACCACCACGGGGTTATTTTCTGCACAGAGTTTAACTTATATACACTAATAATGTCTAACTCGTCGCAACATATAACGTGCCTTATCTTTTCAAGTTAGTTATATAAGTGTCCAATTTTTCACTTTACTTAGATTTCTTGAAAACCATTAAGGTAACCTGCTTTATTTTTTGAGTTTTTAACACCACTTTTTTGTAATTATTTAGATGGCCTGATAGTAGAAAAAATATTAATTTAAATTGTTCAGTATATAAAAATTAAACTCAAATAAATTTAGGTAGTCTCAAGACATTGAGTAAATGTTAGTTGGGAAACTTCTGTCCCAACTGATTTAAATAACATTAAAAATAAATAAAATTAGTACTAGTTTTTTACCAAATCCTACTAATTATGGGCTTGTTTGTTTGGCTGTTAATGTCTCACTATTTAAATAATTAGCATAAAAAACAACTAATTATTCAATGTTGTTAAAATCAAGCCTAATTAACACTCTTTTTTTTTTCAAATGTATTTTGTTTATTTTATGATATAAACGCTAAGCAGGGGCAGAGTTAGATAGGGTTGAGGGGATTTATCTGAAACTCTTTCAGTAAAAAATTACATGATTTATACATGATTAAAATTATTATTTTTATATATATGTGGTAGATGTTGAATTTCTTTCGCTTCTTGGTATGTTTACTTATTCATATTTTGAATCCCTTTAGTGAAAATTCTGGTTCCGGCACCGATGCTACTACTGTATTATTGTAGGGGATTTGGGACATGGCCAATGGCATTATTATCAGCAAACAAGAAGGAAGTGAATATAGAGGGACCAATTTGTGATTCATCAGAAGTTATGGGGTGGCATTTGAAGAAAATAAACAATAATTCAACAGATGAAAGGCCTCCAATTAGGGTTTCAAATTTTGCTTTTAATACTTCAATTCTTTGGGATCCAGAAAGATGGGGTCGAACTTCTTCTATTCAAGACACTTCTCAGGTAAAATTTAAATTTATTTTAAAAAAAGATATTACTTTTTATATTTAAAAGTATTTTGATTTGTTTGTTATCAAATTAAGACACGTAAAATAAAATGAAAAGAGTATTATATAATTATCTGAGTTAATTAATTAACTTTAGAAAGAGTCATTTTAATTAGTTTGATCTTATTGAAGTAGAAAATTTGATATTAGTTCGATAATAATTTCTTAAAGTGGTGAATTCGCTTCTTTCTGACAGACAATTTATGCGCTTAAAATAATGCAAATAGTTTTATAAAAGATGAGATTATCATTATAATTTTGAAATAACTTTATTTTGGAAGAAAAAAAAAAAGAAATTTTATGTAATTATATTATATTATTATCTTTGATGACATGTCACTTAAATATCATCTAGAGAAAAAATGCAAAAAATTAAAATAAATAAAGGGTGAGCTGAAAAAAATTTAATTAAATCCGAAAAGTATATATGAAACAGTGCTTAGACGTTTCGTAGAACCACATCAATCTACGAGAAGAGTTGTGTGATAAATTTTTGTAGCTCCACACACACACACACATACACACACACACACACACACATATATATTCATGAAAATGGATTTTACTAAAATTTTCTTGTATAATGAAATATATAGAAAAATGTTTTACAACAAAGGAACACTAGAAATTAGTAGGTAAAGTAATCACTATCATTAATTGATCATAGACAGCCAAGTGCTTTATAATCAACAATTAATTATACACCTAATCACAATTATAATTTATTGACAACTAACTCTACCAAAACATTTCCATTAAAAATATAAGTAATGAAAATAAAAGAATAATTACACTTTATGACCTAGTCACTCTCTGTTAACTACATATGTTTTACAAACAACTTCATTTTCAAAAATAAATAAATAAATAAATAATGAAAATATTGTTAGATTTTAAATGCGAATTCAGAAATTTAAATTTATGAGTTCTAAATTTTATAACAGTATAATGATTAGTTTTGAAATTCAATTATTTTCCCATATAAATAGATTTGTTAATATAAATGCAATTTGAGCCTTGGAAGGGGAGCCCTGAAATAACTGGTAAAGTTGCTGTCATGTGACCAGGAGGTCACGAGGTTCAAGGCGTAGATACAGCCTCTTGCAGAAATGCAAGGTAAGGCTGTGTACCGATCATTTTCCGTACCCCGCACATAACGAGAGCTTTAGTGCACCGAATTATCCTTTTAAATGCAAAATTTGAATCTAAGATACTGAATTCTGACTGAATTCATAACTTGGGGCATAAATTCGCCCCTATTAAACCTTACAATAAACTTCAAATCATACAGATCAAAACCCTAAAATCAAATAAAATATAGAGGAATCCTATTTCCACTATTATAGTTACTATTTTTCAATTAGATCTGTAATTCCCACATTAACTATGTGGGAAAGAAAATTTTAAATTAAATTATTTTTGTAAATATTCAACTTCCAAATAAATAAATAAAATATTAATCCTTTTCTTGGCTCTTTTTTTTTTTAATTATTATTTTTATTTGCAGGATGCTCTTAAATTTGTGAGAAAAGAGGTTCTTGAAGATGAGACAAAATTGATGGGAATTCCTCCAGATGATTGTTCCAAAATTTTGCTATGGAATCTTCCACTTTCAACATGAATATTTTTCAGAATTATTTGATTGAAATTTTAAAAAAAATAAAAAAGAAAAAGAGAAAAAAAAAATCTGTTTTGCTAGGCAGAGAAACAAAGACAAAATAATCTTGTAATATTTATTATTCTATCCTTTTTTTTTTTCTTGTCCATTACAATTTTGTTTTAGAAGTAAAAGAAATGAATTTTAGTCCTG
This sequence comes from Datura wrightii, assembly GCA_035772735.1. Taxonomy (NCBI): domain Eukaryota; kingdom Viridiplantae; phylum Streptophyta; class Magnoliopsida; order Solanales; family Solanaceae; genus Datura; species Datura wrightii. Next base: position 196,906,356 of record JASDFA010000018.1, on the reverse strand, counting down.
ATATAGCAACTTAAGTCTCTATATTTATTTGAAATAGTGATATTTTTAAAAAATATATACCGAATATGCGAGTTTTAAGTTAATATAAGTGTATTTCATAAAAATATTTACATATAAATATCCGATGATAATCTATACAAATATATATAATAGCTATACAATGAAAATATAGTGACATATAAATATGTGTTTGTATATATGTAAAGTTTATGTTGTACGCATGTAAGTTGTATGTGTGGCGGTTTTGGGGTGATGACTGTAAAATATACATTGAAGTATTGTATGTAATAGCTGATTTTGTATCCGTGCGATTTCAGTTAGGCGGAGATCGATATTATATGCGCGCGAATATATTTTACATACATGTGAATTATAGAGAATTGAGCTTTAGGTCTGAATTCATTATGAAACAGTAGACATTTCCATGCTAGTCGTGGTTGATCTTCTATAAAGTTCAGATACAACTGTTTGATAATATCTTTACCTGCTAAGCTAATCCGACAATGAGATAGAACATCTTTAGCCTCAATAATCTTCCTTATCATCCATCAAGCTTGTTGGAGGTTTGAGCATGTCTTTTCTTAATAATTGTGATGATCGGGTTAACTTACGCATATTTTAATTAATTTTATGAGATATTGACTATCTCTTGCCAATATAAATAGCATATTATTTGATTTATCAAGATTTAAATTCGCTAAAATTTAAACTTAAAATTTCATAATTTTTTTCAAAGAAAACAAAGATAAAAGAAGAGAAAGTTTTACTTTTATGTTATTATAAGTTTTGGTTCTTACTAGTTCAATTATTATCACTAGAATATTATTCGCGTCTGAAGTTATAAAATTTAAATAATGTAAATTTTTAAAAAATTAAATTGCAAATTTCAAATAATTGCGTATGAAATTTGCCTTAAAAAATAAAATAAGCGAAATCTAACATTAGATATTAATTAAATATTTTTTAAAAAAATAAATACATATTAAATAAAAACGACTAAATAAAACGTTTCGTAAAATTTTTATCGTTAAAAACAGTAAAAAAAAAAAAAAGAACCCGAAGCATCGATTCATTGTTCACTTTAAACTTTTCATTGTATGTAAAACTTTTTTTTAAAAATTACCTTTAAAATAAAGATATTTTTTGTATTTAAAAGAATTTACTTTTAAATCTTACATTTTTATTTTTAGTGACATAATTTTATAATCTCAAATATATGTGACATGTTTTAAATACAAATTTTAGAATAATTTATTTCTTAAATTTTGTAAATCCATACAATTAAAATTTTACATGGTGGATTCCATTAAATACTTAACTGTATCGGATATACAAATCAAAATAAATTTTGATAGTTAAGGTAATATATAGTACTTAATTATGACTAAGTCATAAATATACATATATACACAAAATGCATATCTTTTCATTTTAATTTATATGATATTTTTATTTTTCAAGAAATTTATTAATTTTTAAAGTTAAATTAAATTAGATCAATTTAATATTTTAAAAATTAATATTTAATTATGTAAAAATTATATAAAAATATTATAAGTTATAATTTTTTTCATATCAATATGATGAAAAAATATACTTTGAAATATTAATTAAAATTTATATAATTTGAATATTAAAAAATAAAAAATGTCACGTGATGTGTAAGTATATATATATATATATATATATATATATATATATATATATATATTCTTTTAGATTCCCATACATTGTTCACTGTCTATTTTGAAGCTGATCAATTTGAATTTACATATAAAAAAAATTAATTTTAAAATAAAGCGATCTTTATATTTCATATTCGGAACTCAAACGCGAAACGGATAACTAGCTGCTTTATATATTAGCTGCTTATCCGGTGCCTTCTTTACGACTTTCGACCAAATTGAAGAAACTCTTGTTTAGTCAGGACGTCGGAACTCAAACTCGAGACGGATAACTAAGTATTTACACCTTAGGGGTTTCCAGTGATAATAATTTCAAGTAGGGTCACACACACTAGCCAAAACCAGCTGTTCTATTTCTCTCAATATTCTTGAATTCTTCTCCAGCCAAGATCTGCTTTCTCACACTCTCTCTCTCTTTATTTTTCTCACTGCTATACTACAAGTGCTCACCTCAAAAGCGGTGACACTAAAGACCCAAAGGGGTCCAGCTCTTTTCTCATCTTTTTGTTTTCTATATTGAGATATATTGTGAGAAAAAGAAAAAAGAAAAGCTTAGTCCTTTCAAGAACACAATAAAGAAATATAAGCTCCCTGAGATCTATCAAGCTCCAATCTTTACTGGGTATTTTTTCTTTTTTATTGAATATGTTGTCTTTATTGTAAGCTAGCTCTGTATTTTCTTGTTTCCTGTTTGATTTTCAGTTTTCTTGTGACTTTCAGGCAGACTGTTTGGTGGAGTTGTTGCAATTTTCAATTGAAAAAAAGAAATCTTTGAAGCTTAAATTATCCAATTGGTTTAGTAGTTGTGTTATTTAGATTAATTACTGGTACAAAGTAGATTCAGCTAATATAGGCACTTAAAAAAATTGAATCTTTTCTAGCCATGGAAGTTTAATTCACAGATCTTAACTAGATTAAGTACATCAACTTCTAAAAGAGAGGTTAAATCATTTATGTGTAATGTATTGTGTTAAAGGGAGAATTGAGGAATGAAAAGAAGATGGGGAGGAAAGGAAGCTGGTTTTCTACTGTAAAGAAGGCTCTGAGTCCAGATCCTAAGGAAAAGGGTGACAAGGTATATTGAAATAGCATTTCTGTCCTATGATGCTCGGACTGTTTAAAAATGTAGCCTGCTAAACGTGTCGGATCCTCCAAAAGTAGTTACCTTTGGAGGATCCGATACGGGTGCTGCAGCAGTTTTGGAGAGTCCGAGCAACATAGTTTCTGTCCATTCCTTGTGATTTTTTAAAAATTTATCTGGTGACTGATATTTATTTTGCTTGAACATCAGAAAGCAAGTAAATCAAAGAAGAAATGGTTTGGGAGAGAAAAGCATACACTCCCCGATTCTACGACCATGGTAACTGCAGCAGTGTCTCCTCCTCATCCTCATCCTGTTCCCCCTGTGGAAGAGGTCAAATTGGAGGAAGTGGAAGAGGAGCAGACGAAACATGCTTACTCTGTTGCAGTTGCCACAGCTGCAGCTGCTGAAGCTGCTATAGCAGCTGCCCATGCTGCTGCAGAGGTTGTTCGGTTAACTACAGTGAACCAATTTGCTGGCAAATCACAAGAGGAAGTAGCCGCAATCAGAGTTCAGACTGCATTTCGAGGTTATCTGGTATGCTTTTTTGCTGTCTAGTCTTGCATTTTCTTTTGACTGGTTTTCCCTGATATGGTTGCATTTGTTTCAATTATTTATGACTTATGAAAACTTCAGTAAATAGCACTAAGTGTATGTTGTTTCATCTCATTTTAATTGTTATGACTTCGGAGAATGTAGAATAATTGGTTGATGCTAGATAACCTTGCTATTTTTTGGTTTATCATTTGTAGGCTAGGAGGGCATTGAGGGCTTTAAGAGGACTTGTCAGACTCAAATCGCTTGTTGATGGACCTACTGCCAAGCGGCAAACTACAAATGCACTAAAATGCATGCAGACACTATCTCGGGTGCAATCTCAGATTAGTTCTAGAAGGATCAGGATGTTGGAGGAGAACCGAGCTCTCCAGAGGCAGCTTATGCAGAAGCATGCTAAAGAACTTGAGAGTTTGAGGGTTAGTTACTTAGTTTGTTTCTTTTAATTCTTTATTCTCCTTTCCTTTAAAGAGAGGATTTGGTGCTGGAACAGTGGAACATGATTCTCCAATATGCACACCCAAGATAAATCTGCCCCGGAAAGCAACCGGGATGTCATTCAATCAGGGTGGAGTGGGGGGGATTATGTGGCAATTCAAAGAAATGGTGACCTCACAATATGCTGCAAGACAGGATTAGATATTCAACATTTGACCATCTAATGATTAGCCACTGAAAATTTTCTTTTACGTATTCCACTGGTTTCAAACTTCTATCATAGTTGCTCAAAGTACTTGTTGATTCCTATAGCTCTCTTTTGAATGACTAGGTATCTTTGTAGTATCCTTTGTTTTCAGCCAAGTTTATACTCCTAATTCATTTCTGCCGCATAGTGGTTCTCAGTTTTTTGTATGAATTAGGTGCATCTATATCCTTGTGGCAGTATGGACTAATGGGTTCGAACTCCTCATCTAATATTGCTCTTTGTTTTCTCATATTTGATAGAGAGGAGAAGAATGGGATGATAGTCTACAATCAAAGGAGCGGATTGAAGCTAGTTTGCTCAGCAAATATGAAGCTGCAATTAGACGAGAAAGAGCGCTTGCATATTCATATTCTCATCAGGTATTCGACTAATATTTGTTTTATGGATTAAAAAACATATTGATAGCTAATTGTGAAACGATTTGCTAATGATTGCTGATAGCTAGGCCTCCTCTCCTGTTGTCCCCTATTATATAACACATTAATGCAAGGCTTGAGAGATTGAACGATTGATGTGTTTAGACATTATAATCTTTCTCAAGCTACCCAGGACTTTTGAGTCATTCATTGTGTCAATTTTTAACTGAACAGCAAACCTGGAAGAAATCATCAAGATCTACCAATTTGTTGTTCATGGATCCAACCAATCCTCAATGGGGTTGGAGCTGGCTAGAGCGGTGGACGGGTGCTAGGCCTTGGGAAAGTCAAAGCATGTCCGAGAAAGAACTTAAAACCGATCAGATGTCTGTTAGAAGCCTGAACATTGCTGGAGGAGAAATTGCCAAGTCATTTGCCCGTCATCAGCTGAATTCTGGACTCCCTTCATCTCCATCCAGCCAAAAGCTGAGCCATCCATCAGGCTACCACTCCCCTACTACCCCTTCCAAACAAGCCACTTCAGTAACAGCCAGAAAACTGAAACCAGCAAGTCCGAGAGTTAGTGCAATGAACCAAGATGATGATACCCGAAGCATGCTTAGCATGCAATCAGAACGGAACAGGAGGCATAGCATTGCAGGGTCATCTATAAGAGATGACGAGAGCTTGGCAAGCTCGCCCTCAGTCCCAAGTTACATGGCGTCCACTCAGTCTGCAAAGGCCAAAACACGGTTGCAAAGTCCATTGGGGATGGAAAATGGCACACCAGAAAACGGATCGGCAGGGCCTGTAAAGAAGCGGCTCTCTTATCCACCTTCACCTGCCAGGCCAAGGCGGCATTCAGGCCCACCAAAGTTTGACAACACCTCCTTGAACACCTCCATCGCCGAGGATACTGTGAATGGTGTCGTCAACTAATTATTCTTGTCACAAACAACAATAAGCTGTCCTGTCACCCTTCTGGCTTATAGGTATTGCTTTAAAAACGCTATTCATTGTGCGATATCAACTTCACCATAAAAATTCCTATTAATTCATTGATTGTAATACGGGCTTGTCCCAGATGGTTCTTGCTTTTGCTGTTACTTTCTCCACGGTTGTTGATGACACAAAAGTGCCAATAGTTGTGAATCATTTTAGATAACATTTCCTTGATTGTGATTACATATATGATTGTATTATTATCATGATGTACACCTTAATAGTTAAAGAAAAAGATATTACTACTATTTCATTGTTCAGACAATTGGATACTGCTTGTTTCACCTTCCCATGTATTGGTTTTCCCTTGTGTGCCTCTGTTGGTTAGTGAAATTGGATTTTAACTCCAATCTAGAGCAGAGAAAGTATCTGCAGAAACTATCTGGAATGAATATAGTAAAGTAGATCATGACTCTCTTCAACAAGTTTAGTAATGAGCATAGCGCCCCAGGTGGGCTGCACAACTGTCAGTCATGCGAGCGTGGTGTGGTGACATTGGTCTTCATGTCAAAAGCCCCTATCGCTCCGATGAAGAGAAGAATTTATGACTAGCTTTTTAGGAAATTTCCAATTTCTTTGGAAAATGCACGCGTGTTCCAACAGCCAAAAAAACAAGTTATGGTCGGTTATATGAATCTTTCATGCAAAAATACACATGGATCAAATGCACATTCTGTGTCCTTGTATGTTTTCTACTATGCAAAACCAACATATCATTTTGCAAGCATAAAGTTCAGTAAAGCAACTTTTACTAGTCACTCATGTTTTAGAAAAAGCTTTGTGGGTGGAAGTTCCAAAAATTAAAAAATAGGTCTGTATTAGTTTTTGAAAATATTAATGTTATTAAATAAATTTATATGTTAAAAGTTTAATGGCTGAAACTGAATAGAATCTGAATTGCTAAGATGTTATATTAAACGGAAAAAGGGTCAAATATACCCTGTATTATCAGAAATAGTGTAAATATACTCCTCGTTATATTTTGGGTCTAAATATACTTCTTCTATTATATTTTTGGTTCAGATATACCCCTTCCATCATACTTTGACAAAATTTGTCCTTAATTTTAATGGAGGGACGCATGTCAAACTTATAATCAAATAACCCGATCTCTCTTTTTAAATACTCAATTTTTTTAGAAATTCACCCGTTTAATTCAATTCGGCCTCTTTTTTTTTGTTTTCTTTTTTTTTTCTTCTTTTTTCGATACCCAAAAATAAATTTCCCTAATACGTTTACGCGATGGACCTGTACCTTTACCTTTCCTACAGTTTTTTGTAAATTTACTTTTTAAAATCAATTTTAAAACAAATGAACTCATTTAAAACAAGAAAGATCTTTAATTATTTAGGATTTCAATATTACCCTTCGCTAATATTTCTTTTAAAAGCTGACATAGATCTCAATTTTCTAATCTTAATTCCAAAAGAAACATAGTAATGCAATCACTACTAATTATAATAATGCTTCTCAATTCATCCAATTCCTTTTGTTATTCTTTTTTAATAAAAAAAATCCATCGTGAAAAATAAGCTTTGAAATTTTGGATATTTTAAATTGTAAAACAAAGATGATAAAAAAAAAAGAGGTGGGGTCAGATTTCTAAAAAATTGGGTATTTAAAATAGGGAGCGGGTCATTTCATTATGAGTTTGACATGTGTCCTTCCGTTAAAACTAAGGACAAATTTGTGTCAAAAGTATGATGAAAGGGGTATATTTGAACCAAAAATATAACATGAGGGGTATATTTAGACCCAAAATATAATGAGGGGTATATTTAAACTATTTATTATAGTATAAGGATATATTTGACCCTTTTCCGTATATTAAATTGTGAATATTAAATAATTAAAACTGTTTATTTTTCTAATACATAAATGTATAACATTTTTTTATTTAAAAATTAATAAATATAAATTTAATAAAATACTATAGGAATCTAACACTATATATCAATAAAATATCTTTTTAAAAAAATTATATGATGGTTGGTGATGACTAATAGTGATGATTACGGATGTTGACTGTGATGATGTTGGACACTATTGGTGGAGTGTGAGTAGTAGCTAGTAATAAGGTGGTGGAGATGACGGTTGATATAGCTATAATTGTTGATTGTGATAGCTAATGACGATGGCTATTGATATATTACGTGGTGAATGATGATTGTGGTAATAGTGGTTAGTGATGATGATTGTAAATGCTGAATAGTGATAGTGACAACTAATTATCGTGATTGACAATAATGATGATTGTGGCTGAGGATGGTGGTGACACGTAATTGAAATAGTGGGTGACAATAGTAATAGTTGATACCGGTGATGATGATGGTAATGACCAGTGAATGAAAGTAATGGAGCACCATTTCTATAGAGATCTTAATTATTTAGACTCATTAAGAGATTGAAACATAAAAAAAATCGATTTAATAATTAAGATTTGAATGAGTAAGATTCAGACATTCATCGAAACAAATAAGGGGAAATGAGCAAAGATACCTCCAATTTTGTAATTTGGAACGAATATATCTCTTGTTAAAAAAATGGTGCATATATATATATATTTGTTAACAGACCGAATTAACAAAATTCTAAAACTAATCGTTTAATTTCAAAAATATCATGTTGCGTTAAAATATTAGCTCGCCCATTTTTTACCACCCGATCCGATCCAACTAAACAAAAAGTTCAATTCTTTTTTTATTTAGACACGATCCAAATTCATTTTATGACTAAGTAGAAGATGAATTAAATTTTTTTTTCATTTGAATTGAAATTATTTAAAAAGTCACGTAATATTTTTAAAATTTTAAAATAGCTTTTATTTAAACCAGTAAATATAAATATGCTAATAAATATAATAAATACATATCATCTATTACATATCTCATATATATATATATATATATACACACACACACACACTACTTTTTTTAACAAGTAATATATCTATTCTAAATACATAGTTAATAATTTATTTAACCCTTCTCGTAATAAATAAATGAGGCCTAAGTTATATATACCATTATTTCAAGAACTTTTTATATCATTAGTACCATTACGGTCAAGATTACGAATTTCACATTTTATAAAAATTTAATCGCCTAAATTCTTTTTAGTAAAGTATATAATAACATAGCTTAAGTTCAAATATAAATACTATATTTTGGTTTTTTAATGGAGAAACCCTAACAAGAAAAAGTGGGACCCAGCAAGAAAATCTTATAAATTTAGAAGAAACCCCATGAATGGATTCTCATTTGGTCTAAATCTCTTCTTCAAGCCCTTAGGTGGAGAGCCATCCATCAAAAAAATGGTGAACACTTATTCTCTCTTATTTAAATTCTGTTTTGTCATTTGATCTAATTTTCTATAAAATAGAATCATAATCTTTACTTCTTTAAACTCTTAATTGTGAAAAAAGCTTAATAATTGTCTGCTTTGTTGTCCTTCTAGTAGTTGATTCTTGATTTTTTTTTCTTTTTTGGGTATATTGTATATTGAGCCGAGGGTCTATACAAACAATCTCTCTTTATAGGAAGAGAGGGTTAAGGCTGTGTAAACGTCACCCTCCCCAAACTCCACCTGTATAATTACACTATTTATGTTGTTGTTGTAGTAGTACTCATAATATGGTGTATAGTGGGCTTTATTCATCTTAATCTTCTTTGTTGTTATTGTGGTTGCTGGTTCTGATCATAAAGTTTCGAACTTTTATTTTTTATTTTTTATATGGAGAAATTCGTTTGGAGCCGATCCTTATGACCAACTGCAGCATTTGATACTCGGGGATGATGAGCTCGCCCCCCTTACCCTGCTCCACCTAAAAATACTAGGGTTAGTTATAGGGCTCGAACTTGTGATCTAAGCCGCGAATCCTTCAACCTCTGACAAGTGAGCTATATAAGCCTTGAGGGCATAAAGTTTCAAATTTTTGATTCTTTGATTTGAAAGCATCTGATACTCGGGGATGATGAGCTCGCCCCCTTACCCTGCTCCACTTAAATTGTAGGGTTAGTTATAGGGCTCGAACTTGTGATCTAAGTTGCAAATCCTTCAATCTCTGACAAGTGAGCTATAAGCCTTGAGGGCATAAAGTTTCAAACTTTTGATTCTTTGATTTGAAAGCATTTGATACCTGGGGATGATGAGCTCGCCCCCTTACCCTGCTCCACTTAAATTGTAGGTTTAGTTATAGGGCTCGAACTTGTGGTCTATGCTGCAAATCCTTCAACCTCTGACAAGTGATCTATAAGCCCTGAGGGCATAAAGTTTCAAACTTTTGATTCTTTGATATCAGATTTTTTACTTAAAATGGTTATGATGTGAAATTGAGTTGAGAAGTTGCTTTGTGTGATAATTTTGCTTAAGCATTTTTATTTCATGTCGTGGTCTTCTTTCGCTATTTTCAATCCAAGAGATCATTTTTTTCATCAGTCTCTCTGTAAATGCCTTTGGTTTCTTCTATTATGTGTTTCTTAATTTGGGATATCCTCTAATATCATGGTGAATATTGAGTTTTTATGCATCTTTAATCTTCTGTGTTTGTTGTCTCTGCACTTCATACTTATGGGAGTCTTTGTTTTTTAGTTATGGTAATAAAGATTCGAACTTGTTGATTCTTTCGGTTTGAGATGATGTTGCTTAAGCATCTTTTTTCATGTTTTCTTTCTCAAAGCTGACTCCTTTTTGCTATTTTCAATCTAAAGTATCAGTTTTGCATCACAGGAAATATGACAATTTAGTGCTTATAGTTCACCAATTATAATGCTTGTATCACTTGCCTATGAACCAAACGGACTAATAACATTAGTCCGTTTGGGATCACAGTTTACCTTTTCCTTTGAAAGAACTCTCTGCAAGGGGCAATGAAGGGATCTCTCTAAACCATTTGGAACGGACCAGCTTCTTGAGCTTTGTGGATAGAGATAAAAGATAGGGATCCATCTAGATCTTGATTTACTATTTTCATGTTTTTTTCTCAATTCTGATTGATTGCTTTTTTTGTGGAATCACCATTCGCACCTGAGTTGGCTAAATCTAGAAAATGAAAAATGAAATGGAATTCAAATTGGTCGAGAAAATCACCATCATTTAGAAAAAGTAATTGTGTCTCTTTGTACCTTCTTGAGTCGTTCTTCAAATGGGAATATTATTGGAAAAAAGGTTTTGAGACAGCTCATACATTGGATAGCAAACCTCGCCTCAGATAAAGCCTGGTAGTATGGTATTGAAGTGGAGAAGGGCATGAGCTGTCCCATTAATCCACCAAGTTCCAAACCGTGCACCGCCAACACTTGGGATTTCTCGGTTATACAACAACAACAACAACAGCCCAGTGTAATCCCACCAAGTGGGGTCTGGGGAGGCAGTAGAATGTACGCAGACCTTACCACTATCTTAGAGTTAGAGAGGCTGTTTCCAGTAGACCCTCGGTAAAAAAAAAAGAGGGGCCATATATTCGGTTACCTTAGACTGCTAAGCTATTTCTCAGTGCCACTTATGATGCATCAGTAGTTATGCCATCTCGCAGTTTAATGCTCATGATGTGGTTTCAGTATGATGGTTAATTTGTCTTGATAATACTCGTAATTTACGTAGTTCTAAATTATGCTTCAGGTCGCACCATTGGTAGCAGGACTGGCTATAGCTGCTGCTGCATATGCTTCAAGGTATGGAGTCCAGGCATGGCAAGCATTCAAGGCCAGACCTCCCACTGCAAGAATGCGCAAGTTTTATGAAGGAGGCTTTCAGCCTAAAATGAACAGGAGGGAAGCAGCTCTGATTCTTGGAGTCAGGTCTGTCCTATCATTCATGTTAGCGCCTTGCTGCAATTCCTATATGATATAGTTTTAACTACTACACAAGTTAAATCTTCAAATGAATATAATTTCTGTTCTTTAAATAACCAAAAATTTCTACATTTTGCATCATGTACATGTTAGTCTGTTCATAGTACTTCACGATCACCTCCGTTGTCTCTGAAGGTACTGTCGGTACTATTCGCCTCAAATGTATATCACTACACTCTCGCTGTGACTTTTAAGATTTGAGCCAAAGCTATGGAGTAAACTACATAACAAATGAACTTTGCCAAAGTAGAATAATTGATATTCTTTATTATCCATTCAATTATCTTCAGCAAAGGAAATCTGTGAAGGTTTGCCACCTGTAGTTTTCGTGTGAGTATAGAATTTCTATTTAGTCGCTGATGGTTATTGCACTGATCTAAATGTGGTAATCACAAGTCTTAATGCCTTGTAATGACGACCCTAGTAACATCTGCAAGGAGTATATTCCTCACCAAACCTGATTCCCCAAGTACAGGAAATTTTCGTTTGATGCTGGTGTATCTTATTAGCTATTAGCATGTGAAAGTTTGACGCGGTAGCTTCTAATGACAATTTTTAAACCTCAATCAGGGACCTTTATGATCTATATTGCTACCAGACACATTCAAGTTGAGCTCCCATAATACCCTTTTGTTTCTTGGGCATTGTTGCAAATTTTCCGGCTCCTACAACACCAGTAGTGTTTTGAATCTTTCCCATGTTTCCTTGAATACAACTCCCAGAACCCGCTTGTGTGATTACACTGAGTATGTTATTGTTGCCCCATAGGCAGCTTTTTCTGCAAATCCTTTGGATCAAGCCAATTTTTTGTGCCTTACTAGGACTGTAAAACTGAAGAGGGCCAGGTACTTGATAAAATTGAGCTTTTTTTAGGTAGAGCTCAGAACTTCAGATATCTGTTCTGTTCCCATAGCCTGACCAATGTTAGTTTTCTAATTATTTCTAACTTTATAAATGTAGTTAATGGCATTCTTTTTGTAGGCTGTATTATAAATGTGATTATAAATGTGTTTTCCATATATCAGTATGACTCAATTTGCTCTCTTGTTAACCATATTTATACAACTATAAGTGGTGCGATCATTGAAACAATTAAATTGAGCATGCAATATATGCAGGTCTGATTCAAGATATGCCTTTGGTGTTTATATCACTTTTTAAGTTGATACAGACATTGAACATCGGTTTCAGCAGCACGCGAAGTGACCTTTTTCTTCCATTTCCCATCGGACCTCGTTTCTTGAATTTGGTCTAATGCTTTCATCTGTGTGTGTTTGTTTAGACGCCGTGCTTTTTAGTAGTGTCCAGCGTCCATCCCTCTCTTTTTTCAACCCCATCTTAAAGAAGAACAGCAGCATCACTCATCTTTATCTTCTTTTCTTTTTTTTTCTGGATTCACTATATTGACATCAGTCTTCAACAGGGAAAGCACTCAAGCAGATAAAGTGAGGGAAGCACACAGAAAGGTGATGGTAGCTAACCATCCAGACGCAGGAGGTAGTCACTACCTTGCTTCTAAAATAAACGAAGCGAAAGACACTTTGCTTGGACAGACGAAGAACAGTGGATCCGCAATCTAGCTACACGGAGATGCAATTAGACACACCAAAAGATGTACATCTAGTCCGATAAGTTGAAAACATTTGTCACATGTATGAATGTTTAGAGAATTTTCTACTGTAGAGTTAACCTGTACTTCATGCATTGATAAAACTAGGGTGGATCTCCAAATTCATTCTTCCTGCTGGTGAAAGTCTCTTAAATTTTCTGTTCACCTAACAGTGTCCTTGCTTGATACAGCCAATTACGAGCAACAACTCAGTATGCCTTAATTCTAAGCAAGTTTGAGAAGTCGATTATATGAATTCTTGCTATTCATGTGGCATTTCGCTCCATTTGTATAGGTAAGGGGACTGAGGAATTACAGAAGTAGGCTGTCTACGTCACCGGCCCTTGTGTGAATGCGGAATGTTTTGTGCCTGCCAGTGCCCCTTACTAGTAAAACCAGAAATGTGTATGCTTCCAAAAATCTGAATCATGTGGTTTTGAAGATAACTTAGCTAATACAGTGAAATTTACGTCAGAAATTTAGAAAATAAGCATCACTGTAGATGTTGCCATCAACTCTGTCAAATTGGTTATCAAGCACAAATCCTTGTAACAAGGAATGTCCAAATTAAGGGGCCTCTACTGAAAGATAAAGATATGCCTCTGGAGAAAAAGGATTCCTGTGATCAACTGTTACTCAACTTCTGTTGTTAGGGCTTGGGATTCATAGTGATATCCAAAAAGCACTGTCCACCCAAATCAAGAAAAGGAAAAAAAAAAATCAAAGCCTACTAGGACCTCTCATACATCTGCCCTTTTGTGCTCCTGGAGAAAAGGAGCATTTCCTGTAGTATATACATCATTAGTAAGTGATCACGAAACTCTTTCCGCTCATTCTGCTGCCAAATCTAGATTCGCAGCTTCCTGTTCTCCATCATCTTCTGTTGGAGCTTCAGTGCTTTCTTCAAGAGGCCCCTGAGGGCTTCCGAAAATGGTCTGGAACATTTGTCTATGACATTCGTCACAGAAGAACAAATAGGAAAAGTGGCCCTCGTTGGGAAGCTTGTGCACCACCACCCTAGGCAGAATTCTAGCCACATAGTCGGTCATTTGGGGAGGTACAACCTGATCATCCAATCCCTGTTTCATAATTCATATGCTCATGAAATATATCCTACACGTTGAGACATTGCAGAGACAATCCTATCTTTGCACAGATGAACATTCTAAAGAAACTTAATACAGGAAGAGACAAGAAAACAAATGAAACCGAGGAGACAAGATTTAGATGTTTGCTAACCTGCCATATATGAACTGGTCCTAGAAATCCAGTCAATTCGCACTTCACTTGACCATAACCAAGCCATGATAGAATCCCTTTCCCAGAACACTTTTCTTGCACTTGAAGATCCACAAGGCTAAACCCCCAATTTGACACCTGAAGTGCAGCTTCCTCTATAAATGGCTTCATGCTACCCTGACGTATTGATTCCTCAACATCCCTGTGCCAGAACTCTTCAAAGGCTGGTTCACTGATCAGCGTTTTATCCTGAGAAGAACATAAGGCAAAGATAATTAAAACGTTACAGAAGACAGAGAGAGAAGTACTAAGTCTTCTTCTCTGCATCTATCACAAATACAATCAAATATGTCTCAATAACTTAAAGTGATACTGTAATGATGCAAGGTGTGTTCACTTTTTTCCTCTTTTTTTTTTTAAATTATATTTTGGAATGAAATCTTTTCAAGTTTCTATTTACTGCAGATCACTTACTACAGGCAATCCGGACTGAAAACATAAGAATGAACACATTCTGGACTGTCTTTATCTTGTTACACAGAGCTGCACAAGTAAATATTTGCATTCCATATTCACTGCTAAGACCACTCTCGAGGTTTTTTTTTTTGTGTGTGTGTGTGTGTGTTGGGGGGGAGGGGGGGGGGGGGGCGGCATCCAACATTGAAAATTTAAAGGTGTTTCTTCTCTATAAAAATATCTACCTTTTGCCCCAGCGACAGAGACAGGTATTTATCAATTTGACCATGCCTTCCAGATAGAAATGTCCGGCGATAGAAGTAATCAAGAAGTTTTGGAGATCTTCGAGCTAAATAGTATGTCAATTTCCTTTTCCTTGTCCACTTGTTCCAAGTTCCTGTCATCTCTTCTTTGGTCATGCTTGATTCATATGGGTTGACAAATGGGGAAAACATACCTACGCCTGTAACAGGATGATAAAATCATCAGAAATTTGATGAGTAAGGTTTATGTGATCAATTAGAGGGGAAAGGATGATAAAATCATCAGAAATTTGATGAGTAAGGTTTATGTGATCAATTAGAGGGGAAAGCATGGTGTTTTATCAGACCATCCAGCAACGAAGGAAGCTATCACATTACAGTGTGAGTCATCCAAGTGATGTTCCTTTTATCTCTCCTATCTTTAGAGACCATCAATTGATTGTGGTGAACTGTCTTAGTTGCACATTACCATTCCCTTCTACTTTAACTTCAACACTCAGTTCATGCCAAGAGAGAAATAATAGCCTTCACATTTAGTAGAGAAGAGTTAACAAAAAAATGGGAGAATGAACATACCGGCAACTCGGTCAGGTATAAATTTCATTGCAGCCCAAGCATGTATTGCTCCACTTGAGTAGCCCAAAACCCAGAATTTACTATTAACTCCTAAGGCATCAGCCAAGTATTGCATGTCTAGAGCAGATGAGTTAAGGTTCCGCTCAGGGTGAGGATCACTCTCTCCAAAACCTGGAAGGTCATAAGTTACCAACCGAATGCCAAACTCTTCAAGAAGTGATACTTTCACTCCAGGTATACCTATCACAAAAAGCCATATAGAACAAACTAATTAACATCAACCAATGTTAAATTAAATACTAATCACTAGCTATGCCGCAATCCCGTACCTCCAAGTCGAGAAGAGAGGAAGCCATGTGGAGCAATTACTGAATATCTAGCTCTGTCTAGGGGAACTCCTATCTCACGATATGCCATATGTCTACCGTCTGGAAGGAGTATACGAGTAGCACTAGGAGGATGTATGTACATTTCTTTCACTAGCTTGCCTGAGGCATCTTGTTTATTTTTTACACTCAATGCTGCACCATGTCACCAATTATCAGAACCAGAAACCAAGATAATCATAAACCAAAAGGAAAAAGAATTGAGGAAGAGGCATAATTAAGATCCAAGGAATCTATTAATAGAGCCTAAAAATGTTCAGTGAGTGTGGCAACATAATCAAATCAGATCATTATGCCATTATGACTAATAATATACAATGGATCCCACAAAGAAACAGATGAAACAGTTTAAAAAGAAGGATGCAAACTTCACCTTCAAAGAAAATGCTAGATCTGAAAATTTCCAGAGATTTCTAGTAGTTAATCCCTTATAAAAAAAATTATTTTTTTCTCCATCGACGGTTTGGAGCAGGAAGGTCAGCTCATCTACTTTTTTGAAGTAGGATTTCTTAATTTTTCAAAGGAAGTTCACATAGTTAGAACTAAACAATAAGTAATACAAAATCACAAATTTCTATAAATTAAACAAACGTAAAGTTAATTTAGAGTCGAAGAAACAGATAAATCAGTTTAGTTCCCGAAGAGTAATAGTGCCAAACAGGGAGTAGTTTACCACCTCTTCCTTTCTTAAGTGGAGCCGAATGTGAGATAAAGAATTTCAATTCTACAATCACAACTTGTACGAGAGTTAATCAATCAAAAATTGATGAGTACTCTGACAACCACAGTAACAAAAATGTAACACTTCAAAATTTTAAAATTCAAAATTTTGAATTTTAAACAGTATACATACTACAGTCGAAATGCCAATGCAAAAGGAGAAAGTCTCAAAGTATTAATAGAAAGCCAAAATTTACCGGAGAAGGCGAGGATGAAGACGAAGAAGATCACCGGCCAAGCATGCACCGGATCACGATCCTCCGGCAAAAACTCGTTCAAAACACTCAACCTCTTCGAAGCCTCAGCTAAAGGACCTTTAGTTTTCTGCACAATGTATGATTCCTCAGTCAATAGGCTTTGTTGCACCACATCTCTACAACCTCTCAGCAATTCCAGCAACATTTCTCCCCAAGCCTTCGCGAAACCCTCGATTTGGTCCCTGAAACTCTCCGGCTCCTCCGTAACCTCCTCGGTGGCCGGAGACTCATACACCGATCTCTTCTCCTCAAATGCCGGCGCAGAAAACGTCGGCGTAGAGATTCCTATCGCATCTCCGGCGAACCTTATCCCGCTGTCCTCCACTAAGCTCGCCAGCTCATCTCTCCATGACTTCCCAACTGCAACGTCCGCCATTCCTTCACAAGCACACTTCTAAAACTTGCCTCTCTCTATATATATAGTTGCCTAGCTGTAGTTCATCGCTTAGTCACCCAAATGCTTCATAACACTTGCGTACATGGAGATTCCACAGCTATACGAGTTTTCAACTGAGCTGTTTACACTTCAACTACGCTATTACAAAATGAATATGCATATAAATTTCGAGTTTTCCGGAAACACCTGAACTTGGAAGTTTCCAGAAGAAACAAATGCTAACGATCTACTTTAGTGTTAGAAAAATTAAAGTATGATTTTACTGATAGAGTGAAATAGATGAAGGAAAATCGACGCAGTGCTCCGGGTGAACTTGCGGAGGAGAGTGGCGGCACACGGTGGAGGTGGTGGTGGCGGCCGGAAAGGGAACTGTGGAGAGAGAATAATAAAAGGAGATGGTGATCTACTCACGGAGGGGAGTAGTACTAATTTAGTAGCAATATGTGACAGTAATTAATTAATGAACAATAATTCTGTGGAGCCCATTTTTCTATTTTTTTTTAGTTTATTCTATATTCTTTTGGTTTTGCCGCCTTTTTCTTTTCCCTTTTAAAAAAATTACTAAAATAAATATTTCCTTCTTTAAAATATAAAATATGAAAATCATATCGATGTATATATAATTTATATATTATTATAATATTAATAAATATATAAAATAATATTTATAAAATTAATTATTTAGATATTAAAAGTTCAACTATTTTAGTTTGATTAAATGTCATTTTTGTACAATTTATATCGAAAGAACTGCATGTTTATATATATTTTTTAGAATATTTCTATATGTACAAGGTATTAAAGTCAAACTTTATTATATTGGCAGCGTTTATCTGAAAATTTTATGATTGTTATAGTAATATGTTGTTACATATATACTGACATTTGACATTTAGATCTCATTTAACTGTTATAAATAAAAATATGCAAAAATCTAGTTTAATGATCTTGAGTATCCAAAAGAAGGATTGATTTGTTAACTAATTTAACAAAAAAAAAAAGAAGAAGTATATAAAGTAAAAAGAAAATGTAGTATTTTCTCATAAAGTTGCGACCGTAACTGATGAATACTGGTTTAATATATTCTTTTTATTTTTAAATATTCATACTTGAAATTTATTGCGTGCACGATATTAATGAGAATTGTCATAAATATTTAATATTTATTTTTATAATTATATTTTTTTATAAAATATTATTACATAATATTTGAATACGATTGTTATAAAATAGTAACGTTATAAAAATAGATTATTATACTAAATGTTATTATTATTAATAAGTAAAATATTGATATATAAAAAATTAAAATATAACTAAAAAAATTAATTCTAATTTTAAAAAATCAAGTTATTATAATAAATAATATTATAATGAGATTTAACTTATTATATAATATTTTATAAATTTATTAATAAATTAAATTTTTTTAATATCATACTGTACTATGTTGAACCCTGGACCCATTGGACAGTAAAGATATAAAGTGAAAGTAAATGTATATTCCGGGCAAGTAGTGAGGGGCATGTGAGGGTTTGCTTTCATGTGGTGCGGCGTAAAACATACTCTCTCTCTCCTAATCAATCCTGACCGACCATTGCAGAAGAATCAGATCTTCTTCCATTAATAAAGCTCTCTCTTCACGCACTCATTAGTCACCACTTACGTGGCATTAATCTCACGTGATACTGATATTTTGATGATATAAACGTAACATGATATGTTATTTTGGAATTTTAATTTATTTCGGTGAGGATATGATTCTTAGACTTTATTTGATAGGCTGTATTAATTAAAATAATTTTTAAATTTGAATTTAGTTTAGGTAATATATTATTTGGCTATTCAATTAAACTTAATATATGAACTGCTTATATATCATAAGGTATAATATTTTGTACCAAAGAAATAGAAATAACTAACACTAGGATAATCAATCCCTGAATAAAATTTATAAATGATTAGACTACCCCTCAATTTCTTTTTCTAAATTTCTTTATACAAAAATTTAAAGGTATAATTGTGAATAAGATTTTTGTAAAATTTTAAATCAACACAGTACATGGTATATATAGTTTTTCACATATTCAACCAAACATTTTGACAAAAAATAATCCCTGAATTACTAATCCTAATTATATTAACAATCTCTGCATTACTAATTCACGTATTACTGGTCTCCGCATTACTTGTCTTCGTACCAAACGGCCCCTTAAAGTATCACGATTTTTTGAGTTTCATACCTGAACTATTAGGTGCATGAGTTTCCAACTGGAACTATCACCAACTATTTATCGAAACACATCTAAACTATCAGTTGTTTCCTTTTTCTACTTGAAAGATGACATTTCAAATAGAAAAAGTGAATAACTGATAGTTAAGGAGTGTTTGATAAGCATTTGGTGATAGTTCGGGTAGGAAACATATAGACCTGATAGTTCAGTTATTAAACTCAAAAGACCTGAATACTTTAGATGTATTTTTTATCCTTCGCTCCTTAATAAAAGAGTGTGAAAGTTGAGTGTAAAATAAAAATGTAATGTATATTTAAATTTTCAATCTCAAATAGGGCTACATATCGGTTGGTTTGGTTCAGGTTTAAAAGTTTTCGATTTTACTTATCGGTTATCGGTTTATAAACATGCTAAACCGTTAAAGAACCATTAAGATATCCATTAATCGGTTATTGATCGTTATCAGTTCGATTGTCGGGTTAAGCGTTAAGATCTCATACGAAAAATCTCATAAATCATAAGTATGTTTAGCTAGAAAAAAAGTGGGTGAAAAGAGAAAAAATATATAGAACTAGCTCAACTAAAATAATTAACATTAATTTAGATTAAAACACCATCCCCTTCACTTTTTATCAACACCTATTTCATCTTCTCATTTGGATACTTTATACATTGGAAGCTAAAATTATAATTTAATAAATTATTATCGGGTTATCAGTTCACCCGTTAGAAAAAGTGGTCAAACCGATAACCAAACCAATAACCCAATAACTTCAGAGAGTAAACCGATAATCAAACCATTAAATCAATAGCCTGAATCATTAATCCAATTACTCAGTTATCGATTTGGGTTATTGGTTTAACCGTTAATTTGCACACTCATAATCTCAAAGTGAACTTTGAACCCCATAAATCATTTAATCAAGCTCTACTCTGATGTGTTGGTGTTTATGTGTATTTTAATATTAAAATGCATGACATATTAATGGACACAAAGTGATGTTATTATATTTTGTAACTCGTGTAATCACTATAGCTTGTTCTCCATATTATATCTTACGAATTACTCCATTAAATTTCAAATTATTATCCATTATTTTGAAAAATCGATGAAAAGTAAATGAGAAGTATCGTATTATGTTTATATATTGAGGCTAGTATAGTAAAAGAGAGAATTGAGAAGAAAAATATTTGAGGTTTTCAATTAATTCACTATATAAAATAGAGCAATTTCTTATTAAAGAAAAGATATATATATATTTTAAAGAGTTTTAGACTTTTTAATTAATTCAGAATTATTTGAGTCATGTAAAATTATTGAACTATTATATTTTAAAAAATAAATTAAAAATATTATTATTAAATCGATGAAGATTTAGACGCAGTATGAACGCTACCAAAGTAAAAAGTTGATGCAGTTGACCTCTTTTCTGGAAAATAATGGACATCTTATTCGCTTTGGATTAGAGTGGTCGAAATCCTAGATTTTAAAAACTTTTCAGTAACCATAATGGAAGTTTTTGAGCTTTGCACCTTTGGCCCTCCAATTCTTTTTCCTCTGCTTTAGTAGTCCCTATATTTTAAGAAAAGGACTATAGTTGCATCGAGATCAACGTTAATAGCATTAACAGTTTTTTGACATGATATATTATGGATTATTTATTTATATAATTTCTTTTAATAAAAAAATCAAGGTCGAATCACCGTATAACTTATGAATTTGATCGAATTCAGTAGTGATAATAATAATAATAACAATATATTTAATATAGTCTCATGAAAGTAAAGTCTAAAAAAGGTATTGTTATTTTTTGATAGGTCTTCGATTTTAGTTTGTTTTCGTACTCGGTATTGTTGGTTCAGATTTTATATTTGTATTTAAAATAATTTATTTCATTAAATATATAAAAATTATTAATTTAAAATTAAATAACTTTAAAAAACTAATTTTAAATTCATAAGCTCTCAATTTTAACCTTTAACTTCGATATTGCTAGCCATGATTAAAAAAAAAAAAAAAACCCTCAACTTTTAATTTCAATACTGTTAACTTCAACATTTAATAGATTCTCGATTAAAAAAAAAGCTCGAAACATTAACATTAATTCAGCAAATCACAAATGCTGAATATTATATAATTAAATAAAAAAAGAAGAAAGAAAAATGCCGTCGTACTCACGATTTCTTGAACCTTTTTGACTGGGTTTTCAGTTTCCAGCTTTGCAGGTTTTTTGTCGGTGTGAGGGGTGATAAATTTTTCTTGTTCTTGAAATTGTAAAAATGACTTTGGATCTGTTTATACGTGTCTACAAGCTCAACAATCTTTAGCGGTAGAGCCGGAAATTTTATTAAAGAGTTTAAAATATTAAAAGATTTTAAAAGAAATTATTTTATTATATATATATATATAATAATTTTTAATTATATATAAATAGAATAAGATTTTATTAAAAAAGGTTTAGATAAATCTTCTCAATTTCATATAGGATTTCACGTGTCACATGCTATTCGAATCAGAATATAAGCTAGTGAGTGATGCTTTCAATTACAAGACTTTTGTCATCTAAAATGCATCATCATTCAAATTGCTTTGCCGGACAGCACAACGCTAGTATTACTCTCCCACAATCTTCTCTTCATGATTTAGGCCATGATTTCATTTTGCTCGACGCGATTATGAAAATTGCTTTTACTTTTTTTTTCTTGAAATGTTTCGATTCACCAGATTATCTCTTATTTCTTGCCCATAAATTGAATAGCAATTTGAATGATTATTTTATTCGAAAATCTCTAAATCTATACTTATTTTCTCTACTTGACTCCACGCCTACGTAGTGCAGGAAAAAAATTATTTTCTAGCATTTTGTAAGTTTTCTTTTTTAGTTTTATGATCTTTTTGTAAAAGGTTCTTATTTTTACACACAAAAAATTATTATTTTTGCATATAAAAGATCTTAAAAGACTATTTTATTCTATTCAAATTATAAAATGTCAAGTGATCTCATTTTTTTTTGTGTAATATTAGTATGTGTTTTCGATGAAAATGGGGCAAGGGAAGGGAGAAATTATTTTCTAACGCTTTATAATTTTTTTTAGTTTTATGGCCTTTTTGAAAGAGATCATCAAATTTACACACAAGAGATCATCATTTTTACACATAGGCGATCTAAAAAGATCATTTTTCCCTATTCAAATTGTAAAAGGTCAAGAGATCTAATTTTCTCATTGCTACGTCGTTTCACATTGCCGCATAAATATATTGAAAACATTGGACCTAATACGGCGGTCATACTGGTTTTAGACTAGCTAGAAAGACTTATATATCATTCGGGTCATTTGTTTCACGGATTAAATTATTTTAGAATTATAATTTTTAAATTAATTTATTTTATTCGAAAGTGAGATAAGATAATCTTAAATTCTTAAATTTGATGAATAAAGTGTATATATAAGATTAAACTTGGGATGAAATTTATACTGTGGTTGCTTGACAATAAATAAATTTATATCGTCGATCAAACACATTATAAATTTTATCTTAAAATATATCATCTTATTCCGCATATCGAACTACCCCTTACTTATTATCCCGCTTGCATTAACTTTATAAAAATCTTAGTTTTAGAAAAAATTATATTATTATTGTTAAATTGAATATTATTTGGAAAAGAATAAAAAATATTATTGATTCACCTATTAAGTTATTATTATTATTATTTTTTAATACATCTCACCAAATGAGCCCGAAAATCTTTCAACAAACACATTGCAGGAAGACGAATAACTTGTTTCGCCAAACTTCTCAAATCAGCTTATTTTAAGAAATATTTTTTTTTCAAAAGTGCTTATCAGAAAAATACTTTTTGTGAGAAACAGTTTGTGTTTGACCAATAAATTTTAAAAACACTTTTGAGTAGCAATTAGTGTTTGGCCAAACTTTTGAAAACTGATTCTAAGTGTATTTTTCAGAAAGTGCTTTTCAAATAAGTGCTTTTGGGAGAAATTATTTTTTTTAGCTTCTGAAAAACAGTTTTTACTACTCCCTAAAAACATTTATTTTCTACCAGAAGTTTGACTAAATACCTTATTTTTTTAAAATAAGTAATTTTCAGAAAAAATAGGTATTTCTGTCCTCCTAGAAGCTTGGCTAAAAATAAAAATAAAAACCCTAATAAAAATAGGGTTTTATTAGGCGGCCGATTCCTCTCCTTCAACCTCTGTAAATCGGAGTCCTCTTCACTCAGTAATCATGGGGTATGAACTATAAGCTCTCTATTTCCGTTTGAAATTTTATGAACTAAACATTATTTCTCTTGTGAAGCATTTTAAAATTTTGTTCTTTTTTTTAAAAAACCAATTTTCTAGCTCTGATAATTGTTTGTAATGGCGCTGTTATAGGAGTGTTAGACTGTATGCGTAAAAAAAGGGAGCTTTTTTTATTTGGGTTTGTGGGTCTAGCGTTATTTGTTTGAAAATGAATGTTCTTGATAGTTAATTCAAAAACAATTGAGTAGCAATTAGTGTTTGACCAAGCTTTTGAAAACTGATTCTAAGTGTATTTTTCAGTAAGTGTTTTTCAAATAAGTGTTTTTCGAGAAAAGCTATTTTTTTTAGCTTCTGAAAAATAGTTTTTGCTACTCTCTAAAAACACTTATTTTCTACCAGAATCTTGACTAAACAGGCCAAAAGAAGTGTAAAAATTAGTGCCAAGTTGAATACCGGAATTTTCAGAAAAAATAAGTATTTCTGTTCTCCCAGAAGTTTGGCTAAACAGGCCAGAAGAAGTGTAAAAATTAGCGCCAAGTTGAATACCGGTTACTATTTAAAGTATTTTGAAAAACTTGGTTAAAATTTAAACATAATATGTAAAATCGACTACCTAGATAAGAATTGTTGGGCTTATTCCTTGGCCCAATTTTAGTGAATTGACCCGAATAATTCTCGTATATCAACAATTAACATAATTTACTTGATTTTGAGCTGTTATTATTATTACTACCGAATATAAAGCTCGAAGGAGAGAGACGGGGCACAACAATGGCGAACGAAACAATGGCTGAGCAGCAAAAGAAACGAACAATGGAGGCATTAGAACGAAGATTTGCTCAAGCAAAAGCCGAAGTTCAGGTACAGCAGCACAAGAACAAGAAAATTGCTGTTACTACAACAAAAGCTCCTGTTGAAAGCGATGTCGGACTCACTTCTCAGGCTATCAATTCTTCGCCTTTGCCGCTTAAATCAATAGCAACTTTCTCAGCTCCGACATCCAGAAAAGGTTTCGTATTTTATCTTTATCTCTTTTTTACTCGTTTTTAATAGTATATATCGATCAACTATGCCTCAATTTCAAATTAGTTGTGGTTAGCTACATGAATCCTCTATGCTCGTTCCGTATAAATCACTATGAGGATTCCTCATAATTATTTTCTACGCCTGGGGCATGAACTTACTGCAAACCTTATGCTGTGCGGATTAGGTGGAATTATGTTCAATTTTGTATTAATGGTTGGTTGTTAAACAAATTTCAGTTTTAATGCGAGTAGCTAATCTATTTGGATTCAACGGAGGGAAGTAAAGTTGAGCTTTCTTTTTCTTTGACGGGAACTTTAGCTTTAAGTTTAACCGTGATTATGTATGTGTCTTTATCTGAGATTAGCTAGAACTGGTTTCAACCTTTCTTAATATTTCCACTTGTTCCAATAGTTGGCAGTTGGCACTATTGCTATTTGATGAGTCAAACCGCTTTTGATTTGACCACGATTTTTTCAAAGAATTTCTAAAGTTATTGTGATTTATAATTTCTTCAAATGTAGTTTATTTTAGTATTGAGGAATCATGTCCAACTCAACCATTCTTTGGGACGAAGGGCGTATTATACTATAACATGAGCTTGGAGGAAGCAAAAACAGAGCAGGAAATGGTTGATCTTGGTGTCTTGTCTAATGTTTTTTAGGGTTGAGATGTATCAAAATTACTCTGAAAGTTGACACAAATTACACTCGAGACAAGAACTTATTTTTACATGTCCGATGTTGTATTGTGTGGAATAGGATGAACTTTGATTACTAATGAAAATGATTTCTCATATTTACATAGATGGATAAAGTGTAGGAAGGAGAAGAAAAAGGAAGAATAATTAGAGTTTTCACGAAACAGTTTTGGTTGCAATAGTGACATATTGGATTTGTATTTTAAAATCCTGTAGAGCCTTTTTTATGATCACCAAATTGTCACAGTTCATCACATTGTGTCACTCCCTAATCTTAGTGTTAGTAATTTTTCACTTCATATTTATTCAAGACCAACCTAGTGCACAACTTTAATGTATGTCATTCTGTCTTTTGTTGTATCAGATGAATACTCTCGAACTAGACCATCCCTGCCAAGTTTTTCAGGTGTCAACTCTTGAAACCTCGGCACATTTCTCCGACTTATAGCAATTGCTATCAGCTCCAACTGCATACCACCTACCCATCTAACAGCAGGTAGATTTCTATGCATCAGTAAGTAGCAAATAACTGAAGTGGCACCAACATCCGTGCATTTCTAAACCAGGTCATCGAAGTGCTTCTACTCCTGTTGAATAAAGTTCGAAAATTTTCCACTATATCAATGTCAAGCTTTTGCACGGTCTTTGGTTTTGGAGGCTCAAAAGGACAAGTCAAAATGGCAATCTTTGCTTTCTCAATTTTGCTTTGGCATCTGAAGCTATCTGAGGATGAATCATATCTTGATCAACTCCAAATCCATAAATTAGCTCTCTATCTTCTAACTTTCCACCATTCAGTCAACTTTGATTAGGTTCTAGCTAACATCCTTCCTCCTAAATCTGCAACAGCTAGAACTTCTTTGCAGAATGTCAGCCATGCCTACGCTTGCATCTGTTCACTATCTTCAAACTCATTCCCACGAAATTCAAACTTCTGTGCAGTATCCCCCAAATGCTCAACTGCTATTCTTGAAGTCAATTCATATCCTTCTGTGATTCAAATAGGGTGAATACCACGTTCTAACAACTTCTCCCCTTGTTCTAGAAGTGTCCCAACCATGACAACAACTTCTATAGTTCGATCACCAATTTATAATCTTGAATCCGCGCCAACTCAACCATCAAATTTGCAATCTGATTGTCAACATCCATCTTTTCCAAGATGGTTGCGCCAATATTTCTGGTAGCGACATCGCCATTAAGGCTGTGAAGCATCTTGACCATGCCCTTAAGATCAAGAGAAGTGGGTTGAGTGCGTGCTATGGCTTTTCCTGAAGAAATGACATAAATATTGTTAAGAACTCTCCGGCATGTTTAATCTGGTTTTCTGTTCTTGTTCCTTGGTTATTATGAATGGCCTACCAAACTCATCGAATGCCAATGCCAATGTGCCTATTCTCTAGCCATCAGATAAGGAGATTGCACCGATACTTTCGCATTTTAGAAAATGTTGAAGACAATGCAATGAAGTCTAGAGTTAGTCTGTTGTCTGTCTAGAAGGTTTCAGAACCCTAAGTTCAGTTCAGTGCTAAATCGTGGATTTTCTTTCTTTTATTCTCTTTGATTTATCTGTAAACTTTTGGCATCCAAAAGCAGTGTAACAGTTGGTGTTTTCCAGGAATATAAGTTAGACATTTTAATGTGATCCCTCTTGATTTCATTCTTCAAAAGATAAAAAAATTGAACCCCTCTTGATTTATCTCATCCAAACATTTTCGTGGTTTATTTGTAGGTCATTTATCTTTTTCTGGCCATACATCTGCTCAAGGTGAAACATTTTCTTTTTATGCTTCTCTTGCATTTTTATCCATAAGGAAAGGTATACATGAGACTAATCTAGGATACTAAATTTCATCCTGCAACATAGATGTTGAACTGAATGATCCAGCATACCTTCAGATATCCCATTCAGTAGACGAGAATCTTCTGAAAATTACCACTGAGGTAAGAATATACATGATCAATATAATGCTTCAAGTACGCAAACTATTAGTTAACAGCTTCTTCATTACTCATCCCCTTTGTTTGTTGCAGATTTCTGGTAAAAACATGACCGTTAATGATATTCTGCACGATCTTCTCCAACATGGTGATTCAGCCCAGAAATATATGCAGGGGTCAAAAAATGTGAAAGTTGATAACTGGATTCTTCTTGATAATCTTATACCAAAAAGCAGCATTGCTTCTGGAGCTCGTATTCGGGCTTTGCAGAGACAATCAAAGAGATCTAAAAGACATATGTCCATAAAGCAACATAAGAAGTTTGGATCATTTGATTTGCCTCAAGAGTTCCATAAGTGAGTTGTGTCTACTTTTTTGAGTAAAAGAGTTTTTTATTGCCTTTATAAAATTTTCTGCCCTTCTCAGTTAGGATTACAGTGCACTGCGGTTCGTTTTTTCTTCTGTTTGACTAGATGAGTCTGACAATGTCAGAAGTTGAATGTTGAAGTCTCATGGTGGTTTGTAGATTCTATTGTGGTGTGATTATTTATTTATCTTAATATGGTAAAGATTTCTAAAAATCTCTTAATCAAGACCATCACATGAAAAGGTCATCTTACTATGAAGTATTCACACTTTTTTTTCCGTCCAAAAAGAAATTGGTGTGAATTATCTCAGTAAGGTGACCTTTTCATGTGATGGTCTTGATTAAGAGATGAACTGCTATACTGAATCTCATGTGGCATGTGATATCTGTCGTCCTCTATCTGCTGTGGTGATTAGTACTCCCTCCGTTTAACTGTTACCTTACTAAAAAAAAATAGTACTCCCTCTATTCCAATTTGTTTGTATAGTTTTGACGTGGAATGGAGTTTAAGAAAGTAATGACTTTTGAATCTTGTGGTTTTAAACTAAAGATATGTAGAATGTATTAAAATGCCCTTCAATTTTGTGGTCTTAAACGTGCTATGTGAAAAGTTAGAATTAAAGAGTTGTCAGAAAAGGAAAGAAATATTCTTTTTGAAATGGACTAAAAAGGAAAGTAAGAGAAACAAGTTGACATAGAGAGAGCATTATCTTTTTATCCTTAAAAGGTATTTTATTGGATGATCAGCAACCAGAAGGCATTGTGAGTATTTACAAGGAGTAGCAATATTACATATTGTGTAATGAGTTCAAAAAATTTACCGTAGCCTCCATATATATCATTGATCTGCTTGGTAATTATCTGCACAGTTATCCTTGAGAAGATAAAAGATGAATAGGCTGCTATTAATTCTCCATTAAGTTGTTCACAGTAGAAATTGCTAATCTAGAAAGGCAAAGTCCAAAATGGATATCCTACACCGTGTGGTTCTGCTGCATAAAATTCAATTGCCAAATGATTAAATTTAGCTGTCTACTTATTTGACTTTTTAGCTATATGTTCATCTAGGATTATAGGGACAGGTCTACTTGTTAGATGCTTCGCCTTGTTCAGCCGTGAAAGCTTATATTTTTCTGGGGCTTGCGTACTGTGGTGTCACGTAGAGCCAAATATTCCTAGATACTTACAGTTGATGATACCTCATGGATATTATCCCCTTTCAACTTTTATATGCATCCGATGTGCGCTTGACCTTATTCCTTATTCTTATTTTTGACTAGTTAAGGTCCCTGCTTCGATTGGTTCTTTTATATGTCGGCGCACCCCCACACCCACCCTTTCTCCTTCCCTTTTTTTTTCTGTTCTTTTTTCCTTTTTAATTTAATCTGAAGTGTTGGTCTGAGCAAACAAAGTTATGTACTCACTTTCTGGTGTGTTTCCCAGATCATCTCTTGTTCTGAAAACTCCTTTATGGCTTGTTCTGCAGCTATGACATCTTCAAGCCAATGCATGATAAGTGGAAAGACTATGTAACAAAACTCCTGAAGAACATTGGGTTGGCTTTTCATTTCCTCGCATTTTTTTTATGGTTTAGTTTTTTTTTAAAAAGGCCTTTTCTCTAGTGATTCTGATGAACAATTGGCTTGTATGTCTCTCTCACCTGCAGTATTGGTCTTGCAGGAAAAATCAGTTATCACAATGTCTTCTTAATGCAGACTTACATGGTGCACTAATTCTAGGTGAAATATAAAACAAATCTCTTCCTCTTTAAACTCTTTTAGGTAGACCCTTCAAAACTATTACAAGGAAATGCTATATTAATACTTGCTGTTTCTTTCCTGTCATTAATATTTTACAAGGATCTAAACATTCTTTGTGATGAGCTAAATTACGATAAGCAGTTATCTTTGTCTAAAGCCTGAATAATAGAACTTTGATAGAAAAAATTCACTGTTTAACTCTTGCACAGTGGCACATGCACACAGATAATATAACTCTTTGTTTCTGAAACATTGTGGCATTTATTTCTTGCAGTTGTTCAGTGCAAAATAGCAGGCTTGATTGGTGTACATGGTATCATGATTCGTGAGACCGTAGAAACATTTGGAATAATCAAAGAGGACAACAAATTCCAAGGTTTGTCCTGTTCAACTTAGATTTTGGTTGGCTACTATATGAACAGATAAGTAGCAAATATATGTCCGTTGCATTCTACTTCCAGAACAAATTCTGATGCTTGCTTGCTTCTATCTTCTGTTTATTGTTCTTTTGCATTCTTGGTTGAGTGATTTTTGCTTGGGCCACTCACCTTGACAGCAATGAATTATACCACCATTTGAGGCAGCACTTTCAAGTTCTGTTAGTTTTCATTTCTACTCGTGCCATTCACATCCTTAGCTTTAAAAGGTTGTATTTCAATTTTGAATCAAAAGGAAATTGTCACTTTAGCCGTTTTGCTATTGTTCTGAAATATTTGGGGAATAGCCATCCTTTCCGACTCTCCTTCTGGGAACTGTACCTCTCAGTGTAGGCTCATTTGGTAAATACTTTCTCCAACCTTATCCTTATTTCAGCTATTCTTAATTCTTCCACTTTCCATTGTGCTGTGAGTTGTCACCCGTGCTGTCATTGCGACCTGAAACTTTTACTTGATTGCACCTTGTTGGTGTTTTGGTGTATATTCTGAAAATATTGTATAGATGGCTGGTTCTTATTATGTATATTCATTTTCAGAGACTTGCTACCTAATTCTACCGTTCCAATTCTCATCTTCTTACATCCTCAGAAGTGTCTATTATAATAATTTGGAGCAGTTACATATAATCCACCAGTTGCTCTATTGGATGAATGAGCAATGTCTTAGAAGTAGGCTATATTGGAATATAAGGCATGGATTATAATCCAGTAACAAACTTCAACCTCGTATGTGAAAATCTTGAACTAAGCTAAGGAAAAACTACTTCTCTTCTATGTTGCTCAGACACTACAAAAATGCTGCCTGTCGTGTTGAATCGTACACACACTCGACAGCATTTTTAAAGAGTCCGAGCAACATAGCTTCTGTTTCCCATAATGATTTGTGCCAAGAGGAGAAGGGGTTGGGGCAAGAATGCAGAAGTCCAGTTCTTGTTAATACTTGTTTTTTCACTGTCTTTTCTCATTTTATTGCTTATCTGAATTGCAGTTGTACCAAAAAAGCTATCTGTATTTATGCTACAAGTGGATTGCTGGAAAGTTACATTGCTTGGAGACAAACTCATTTCGAGAAACATGACTACATGATATTGTTAAGACGGATATATCATATGGGAAATTTCTTGGCATTTCAGGTGAGAATGGCTTTATTCACAACTGCATGTCTAAAAATGTTGCCACAAAGCTCTGGTTATAACTAAACATCCTTTTTGCAGTATCATCTTACAGATGAAGAATGATTCCAATAACTGTATTATTGCTTGGAAGATCACTTGGCCTGGGTTTCGTTCTTTTAGCCGAGGCCGATCAAAAAGAAAGATTCCGTTGGGCTTACAGTTGGAGAACAAAGGTGGCATCTAAGAGGGTAATTAGTTTTTGAAATTTGAATACTGTGTTAGAATTGAACGTGTCTTGGTTAGGTAGTTTTTCCCTCGGTGATAAGAATTGATGCAACAGTTTTGTATTTTTTATTAAGACACTAGTCAAGGAGCATATTAGTTGCTGCAACAGAAATTCAACAACATACCCAGTGTAACCCCACAAGCGGGGTCTAGGGAGGGTATAGGGTACACATCCTTATTCCTATCCTATGAAGGTAGAGAACAGAAATTCATTTTGCAAATTCGGATATTCCTTGGGTCATTTAGAGTTGTACAGTTAACTTTTATTTAGAAAGAGATATTTATCATAACTTTTATCATATTTGCAAGCTCTGATAGTAGATATACAACATGTGATTCTGTTCTGCCAAAAGTGGACACGCATTTTTCGAGTTTCAAACCAGAATGGTCAAACACTTAAAACTCAAAGCTCTTCCTTTTAAGTCTTCCATTTTCGTGTTCTATCTCATTCTCCGAGTTTTCGGCTAAAAGCATCCTTAGGCTTGAACTTTATATGGCGCAATCTTAAGGTACATCCTTGTGTTACTATAGTAACTAATCTAAAAGTTGAACAAGTATACTTCAAGGATTGTATTGGGTCATGGTTCTGGGATGTTTTGAGTCAAAACTCTCCTGGAACAACACACAAAAACTTTGTTGGGATTGTATAGACCATGTGCCAATAACTTTTGGAATTTGTCTTGGAGCTTTTGGCTCTTTGAGTTGATCTCATTTCAATTCCTCTACCCAAACAAAGTAGAGCTTTCATGAAAATGAAGGTTTGGACCTTTAGCATCATTAGATGCATAGGCGATTTGAAGTGTATAGGTTTCTACAATGATCTCAAGTTAATATATAATAGTAATTAGGTTCATATTCAATCTTTTTTTGGTTTGTCACTCTATGTTCAGTAGCATTAGAGCCCGACTAAATCAGGATTTGAGCTAGGAAATCCCACATTGGGAGTTAAAGAGCTCCGAGCTTAATGTGCCAGGCTATTCAACATACATTTGTAACATTCATAAGATTTCACTTTTCAACATCTTTAGAAGTAGTGTAACTAGGTACGGGTTCAATTGAACCTATTTTTTAAAAGTTTGTATGATAGACTTAGATTGGAAAATCACTAAAAGAAGAATACTACTTTGTAAACTCATAGTTTTGTGGTAGTAATAAGTTTAGTGACAAGAATACAGAAAAATTAAATTTAAAATTCTGAATCTGCCTCCGTATGTAATTAGTTGTATGTGTTACACATCGACTCTTAGAATAGAACATTTACATACTTCGTTGAATAAAGTCGTAGCACTATGGAAAGAAAAGAACAATACAATCATCATTGGGGGAAAAAAGCTACTTTCTTAGATCTAAAATGAAAGAAATGGTTGAAACTTATGTTGCTCGGATTCTTTAAAAATATTGCCATACTTATGTCGGATCACCAAAAATATACTATTTTTGGATAATTCAGTATACATTAATCGATATTTTTGAAGAGTCTTAGCAACATACTTTTCGTCTGTATTAAGATAAAGTATATATGATAACAAAGCAAGGCAATATAGCCTTTGGATTCAAAATATTAACCTCTCCCTTATTTTCTCCTTTGCAAGATTCAATCACTCTTGAAACTATAATAGCTTTCTTCTTTGAAACTCCATCTCCAAATTGCTTCATAACTTTTCTATGTGCACTCCAACTACTAGTAGAAAATGATTGAAGCCAGTTAGTTTTCTCTTGAGTTCCATAATTTTGGCCTATGATTTTGCATACACCACATGTTTTCTTGCTACAAATTCTTGTCGTCTTGTCAAGGCCTAACGAACAAGTAATCGTTGCACCATGGTAGAAAACTCTCTCTGCTTTTTTTCTACTTCTCGTGGATCTTGAATTCGTCGTAGCCATCTTGTTGCATTCTTCAAAACTCTCACTAACTTTTTCACTATGGTTCACTTTCAAGATTTTTTCAATTTTGTATCCTACCCCATGCTTCCATCCGAATCGAAAAATATCTTCTACTATGGTCTTTAAAGGATTCCCTTCAACAATCTCGTCTAACAGCTTAAGCGGTTTGTGCACATTCAATCTTGGAGAGTCACAAATGTTGGTACAAGAATTGAACACCAACCTCTTTCTTGATTTTGATACCCCTTTGTTGTCTTCATCAAGTGGATTTTTTTCTTTTTTTGGAGAATTAGTTGAACTTGGCTTTGGCTTGAAACATCTAATGGTAGAACTTGGATGACAAACAAGAATTGCTAGAGATGTCATTAACAGACATTTTTCAGCCATTTTTTTTAATGTCTTTTTTTTTTTGGTATTAGGAATGATGCCTAATGTATAAGTACTTTATTTCAAAAAGGGCTAAGGAAATTAAATCTCCATATTTAATGATCAAAATCAAGAAAAATATTCTATGTGATATATTTTTAGTAATTTATAATATGGATATTTCAGAACTTATGAGGTGTAAATTGATTTATTTAATAAACTAGTCTACAAAAGGAAAATTATGGGTATCAGAGATTCTAATCCTATACTTAGGGATTCTAATGAGTTAGATTTTATTATGATTTAAAATAATTAATTAATTTTTTTCCAATATATTTAAAAAATAATTAATTAAATTTAAAGACTACCCCATATATCTAATCGAAGTTAAAGAAAAATATTCTGGGAACATATAATTCGTTATGTTTTCAATTAGTTGTCATGCGTATAGTTAATTCGATATAATAATGTCTTAATTTCTTTTTTCTTTTCTTCTTTTTCATTTTCTCCTTTATTTTCTTCTCGACCTCTCTTTCTCCTTTCTTTCTTTCCTCTTCCCTCATTTTTTTACGGGATGAAATAAGTAAGGATATTTATAAAATTATTTTATCTAAATTTTTTTACATGATAGTAATCAATGACGTACCCAAAATATTTCGTATGCAGAATCGACATCTAAAGAAGAAAACAAATTTCTTTTGTATTTTATAGTTATTGTCTTGGTGTCTCTATTTTCTTTATGAAATAGTTGATTTGGTGGGGGTTTTCCATCAGTGTGAACCGTGAACTAACCTTATTTTTCTTTTTGGGAGATTTCTACTGTGCTACTGCATCTAAATTTTCTACTTAACTAGAAAGAAAATAAATTTATTTTAACAGTAACTTATTTTAATTTGTTTCTGCTTATAATTCATGTAAACTTTAATTTGTTTCTACTTATAATTTATGTAGACTTTTATTGTATAAAGGTAGTGCATATATGAACAAATAAAAATAAGAGAAAGAGAAAAAATTGGAGGAGCATTTTCTTCCGGTTAAACCGAAAATCGAACCGTTAAGAATCAAAAATCAACTAATCAGAAATTGATGATGAATATCTTATTGATTTGATTGTTGATTTAGCATGTTTACAAATTGAAAATCGATAATACACAAAATCAGATCGATCCGACCGATAAATACCCTTAAGAATTTGTCTTTGTTTTCCCATGGTACAAAATAGTTTAAAAGATTTCGATGATCCTTATTTTAGTATACTATCATATTTGCTACTTATAAAAATACTTTACTTTTTTTTTTAAAAAAACTCCTGAATAACCCACAGCTGCTACAATCTTTGCTACAGCCTCTGCCCTTCGGGTGAGTACTCTGTGGTGAGCAATTTGTGCGTACTGGGCAAAACAATCACTGTGTAATATCATGCAAACAACACAGAAAAAATATTTTTAATTTTATCATGTTAGAATTTGATATATATGTTAAAAATATTGATGAATACATCTCCCGTGATAAATCGCACTAACGATTTAATTAATGCAACACAATTGTTTCTGTGAAAATTATGCAAAATGAGGAAGATGTGAACAAGGGATTTGACTTTATATGCATGGTTCTACTATATTATTGGTCAAATATGAAATTGTGACTCAAATATAAATCACTAAAGCACATGTTTTAGGACTACAAAAGTCAAACGACTCAAAAATATATTTTTTATCATATAATCAGTTATTTATACATGTTTATAGTTTATCTATATACAAAGAGACAATATTTTAGTATATAACTTAGGAAAAATTCTTTTAGGTTAATAAAATATTAACCATTTATTGCAATATAGTATCTTGGTTCTTGTTTTTAAAAATCTTATGCACAGTTAATAAACTTCAAGTAGTGAAATTCAAAATTTTAAAATATCAGATAAAATTCTACTATCATCTAACTAAAACTTATACATTTGAAAAGAAGATGTACTATCTTTCTAAAGTCGTGACTATATAAATAAATAATTAACTTTTCTAAATAGTAATTATAATCTTGTAATATATATAATAGTAATTTTCTAGCGGTTATAAAAAGATTTTTACTGAAGAATTAAAATTATTTATAACTTCGAGATATTAAAATAAAAATTTGATAATATGGAAAGAAGATTTAATGTATTTTTATATCAAGAAAATTATAAATTTTTATATAAAAAGGACTAGAAAATGGTATTTAATTTTATATAATATATCATAAATAAATAAAAGTATCTTTTTAGATTTTAATTTGGGTTGAAAAAATAATTGTTATATCTCAAAAATAATATTTTTATTTTTAATAACAATTGATTCACTCCTTAAATGGCCATTAATTAACCTTGAACGAATGATTAATGAGAGGATATTTAATTATTTTTAACCAAATTAACAAATCATTATACTCTCTTTATTGCTTTATTCATCGTAATTAGCCTTCATTCTTAGTCAAAATACTCTCTTTTTCTTAATTTCTTTTGGAAAGAGAAAGAAAATATTTTTCTTTTTTTAATTGTTGGATTTTTCTTCTTCATTATTTGGTAATTAATCTAAGTTGGGGGAAATAAATAAATTAAAATTTCTTACTTTATAAAAGATGGCTCATGACCTTTTTAGTCATTCATGTATTCACCGTTACTTCAGAATTTATATTTAGCACTAGCAGAAGATTGATAAGTCTATCATAAGGTTGATATCCATACATTGAATTATTATTTTTTTTGTTTTTTATATTTTACTTTAAGAATTGATGAAGAGGAAGAAGAAGAGGAAGAGTCTAAGTTTCATGCCCAACGTTACTTGATGAAAAAAAAAAGAGTCGGATCAAGTGTTCTATAGCTACTATACTTATTCCATGGCTGTCGAGTTTGATCAATATTTTGAGAGAAAATAAATATTTTTGACATTTCAAAATAATCTATTTTAGAAATTTAACGTATTCATGCTAAATAATAAAAATTAATATTTGAAATGGCAATATGTACCAAACAAATTAATCTTTATTAAAAGGGTAAGATTAGTACCTAAGTTTTGTGTAAGGCAACTAAATATTTGATTCAACAAAAATAATTCTTTCAAAGTTACAATAGTAATATTTTTTCTATAAATTAAAAAAAATTGACCTTATATATAGAGCGTAAGTAGGCATATATACTCAAAACGATTAAAATTTAATATTCATAAATTTTTAAATTCTGACTTTCGCGTCTCTGCAAACTTATCTCGTCTCGTGGATATATTGGACTTTAGGACTGCAACATTCACTATAATATAGTAATAATTGTTCGGTCTTATGCTTGATCTATAAAACTTACTTTTCACATTGATACACATCCTTCTATCACGTAACGCCCCGATACTACTTCTTCACTTGCAATCATTTGATTTTAATTCTATGATTAACATCTTCATCTATTGTTTTCTTAGAATAACGAGCCTAAATATCTAATTTATTTACGTTTTGACACCACAATTCCGTCTAATTTCACTTGCAAAGCATGCATCAACTCACCGCAGTAGCAGATTACGTTGAAAATCTTTCGATAAAAAGCTAATCAGTTGAATATTACATTAGATAATCACTGCTAGAAAATATGAAATTATAGCAACGAAATTTATCGGTAATTCCTAGCTAATCCATCGCTAAAAATCTTCTAGCTGATTGAATTTTCGTATAATTTGTCGCTAATACATAGCTAAATAAAATTAATATGAAATTTTTATTATTTAGCTAAAGAATTTTGTTATGGATAAAACTTTAATTAATGTAATGATTCTTAAAAGGAAAAAAAAACTCTCATGAATAGTATATTTCTTTATTGTATTTTTTTTTTTGTTATTGAATAGGCAAGTTTATTTTATTATTTTATTTTTTTTCTTGACA
The DNA here is from genome assembly GCA_035772735.1 of Datura wrightii. Lineage (NCBI taxonomy): Eukaryota > Viridiplantae > Streptophyta > Magnoliopsida > Solanales > Solanaceae > Datura > Datura wrightii. Next base: position 196,868,936 of record JASDFA010000018.1, on the reverse strand, counting down.
AGAAAAAATAAAAGCACATTAGGCAAATTATAGATGGATTGATATCTGGAGTGAAAAATTAGTTCCAAAAGAGTTAAATGTACTAAAAAACCAGAAATAAATAAATAAATACATAAATAAAATAGCAGTTATTGCACTCGACTCAATAAATAGATAAAAAATAATAAAAATTATACCTCCAAATATAAGTTTTTCTAAATTTTTTTATAATTAAATATTTAATGAAAAATATATTTAAAAGACTGTTTTAAACCTATCGGCTGCCGAAGATCCTTAGGACGTGTGCCTTTGATTCTAAGGTATATTTTCCCCCAAAACCAAGTTGAAATTGCACGAATTGTTCTAAAAATAAATTGATCTTTAATTTTTGTTAGTCAACAACTAATGTTGTGTCTAGTGAGATTTAAGTCCTTTAAAAATTGAAATCATACAAATTATGACTTTAAAAAAATATTATAATATAAAAATATATATTTATATTTCATAATTTTTATTTTTAATTACGAAGGACATAAATTAAATATCGTGCCAATAACGTCAAAACCAACAAATAATAGTAGTGTTTTTTTTTTAATTTTATTTGAACTACCTTTTTAATTTTATTTTATTAAATTATTACAATATACATGCATGTGCCTAATATATTCTCTTGTTAAGTTATGCTTCATTGTCAGTTTTAGTTGTCAAAATTTAAATATTAGTAGGGTTGCAGTGTCATAAATAATAATGGATAAATACTTACTCGTACCGAATATTTATATTAAAATTAATATGATTTATTATAATTAAGAAGTTTAAGAAATTAAAATTTGTAAAATGCATTAATTAATTATGTAGGTTTTGACTTTTAGTATTTATTATCATATGTTGTTTACAATATTTAGGTTGTGGCACTATGTTACATATTAATGTTACAGTTTCTTGCATGTATGCTCTGCACTATTTTTCTATTAGTTGTCATGTTTTTTTGCTATCGTTTTTCTTTTTTATTACTACATTGATTTGCTTCACTTGAGTCGAAGGTCTTTTAGAAATAATCTCACTATCTCCCAGAGGTAAAAATAAGATCTGCATATATATACTCTATCTTTCTCAAACCCCACTATATGAATTTCACCGAATATATTATTATTATAATTTAATATACATTCGATGCGAATAAATTTTTGTAAATAATATCAAAAGTTGCCTTGAATTGGCTGGGCATAAAAGGAACAATAATTGTTAATGAAAAACTACTTTTTGCTTATTTCTTGGAAATAAATTGCCTAATGTTTATCCCCAAATTTTTTTTTTTTTTGCCTAATGTACCTTATAATCCATTTCTTAAAATTAGGTTAGTTAATTAATCATAATTATGTACCCTCTTTCTTAGTTTTCAATTATTATAATATCATTGTACAACTACTAGTCCTACTTAATCTTCCACTGAATTGGTGGGAGGTCAAAATGACATTTTTCATATTAATTGGTGTTGTTAATGTATTTGTTAAATTTTTAATTATAATATTAGGTCAAAAAAACTCAAATATTATTTCTCGGCCCTCGAGGCGGAGGTAAGATATGCATATACTCTATTGTTTCAGACTCCACTTTGTGAGATTATATTGGGTATGTTGTTGTTGTCGTCGTCTTTTGCTCCAGACATGCACCATTTTGGAGAAACAAGAAGGACCAATCACGAGAAGTGGTTTCTCATGATCGATTCAAAATACTATCCGATTTTCATTGGAGCTCAAATATATTCCAAGGTATCATTCTAAGTTCGAGAAATACGATAATAACAACAATAAAACAAATACAGTGTAATTCTACCGACTTTATTTCTATATTATAATAATAAAAATATTATTTTCGATAAACCCTCAATTTAATTTAATTTGAGAAACATGTGTTCTTAATAAAGTGAAAAGCAAAAATGAAGAGGAAAGTTGTTATCAAATAATCTTTAAAACTTTACTTAGATTGAAAGCAACAACCAATTATATGTTTTAACTTTTGAATTATTATTTTTTAATAAAAATCAATAGCTATTTCATTTATTGGGTCATCAAAATTAAAAAGCTATGCATAATTTAGTTAGCAAATTGTTGAGTTGATAAGACATATTTACAAACACTTATTGTTGTTGAACACATGCAAATGTTTCATTTTAGTGTTGTTTTGACAATCATTTTTAGCCTAATTTGGTTTGTTGCCATGGTACCACTTTTGCATTGGGGCGGAGCTAGAATATTAGGTATGAATTCGATTGAATTTAGCAATTTTATTTTAAATATAATATATATTTTAAAAATTTATTGAATATATACAAGTTATTAATTTAAACTTTAATAACTTTAAATTTCAAACTTTTTAAATCTTGACTTTGCCTCTATTTTTTTAAAAATAAATTAAAAAGAAAGTCATTTTATCCTAGTTTGGGTGCCAACTAGTAAAGTCCTCGTGTTTGAACTTGGAGAATGAAGTCTTCATTGATAAGGACTCGTTAAATCTAACAATTGAAATTTGTTATATAATTAGTGACAATTAAAAGTGCTCACTTTTAGAGTGTTTTCGATATGAAGGAAAATATTTTTCATGAAAAATGTATATATTTTTTAAAAATATTTTTCAAAAAAAAGAAGTGAATTTCTTACTTTTTCTTATGTTTGGCACATAAGCAATAAACATTATTCAAATATTATTTAAAAAATATTTATATATAATCTAGATAAATACTTAGGAGATAGGAGGGGGTGGGGGATACAAGAGCGGGAGTGAAGGTGAGGGTATAATGGAGGGTGGAATGGACACAATCAACGTGAAATACCATTTGTAGGACTTGTTTTTCCAAATTCATTGAGAAAATTATTTTCTCATTTTTAAAGAACTTGTTTTTCTAGAAAAAATATCTTTCATAAATTTTGAACAAACGAATATGATCCTCCATACCGAACACAACCTTAAAAGCGGATATACTTAGGGGTTGTTTGGATAGTGGGATAGGATAGACAAGAATATTTCATGGAATTAGTAGCTATCTCGCCTTCTACATGAGATAACTAATTTCATTATTTTAATATAAATGGTAGAATAAAATAGTCTTGAAATAATTAATATTCATAATCAAACGCCAATAAAATAATTTCATATTTTATTTTAAAATTGTTATTTTTGTCCCACCAACCAAATAAATGATGGATTAAGGTGCATAATCTAATTTTATCATCCAAAATCCCTCTTCTCTCTATTAAATAAAATGAAATGAAGTATATAAATCAAGAAAATAAAGAAAAGGATATATAGATTGTATTTCTTGTTTCCTCAAATCATTATAATCAAATAAAAAAAATTGACACTAATTTCCTTTAATCAATTACCTAATCTGAAGTAAAATCTAATTAATTTAAATAAAACCAAAATGGTGCAATTTAAAGGCAATTTTATTCTCAGGATTAAGTTATATGATGAATTCATAGGTAATTAATCTATTTTGTGACCCATAATAGAATGTTAAAACTTTTCTAACTCAACATTCAAATTGAGTTGTGATAAATTTATGATTAACTTTGAATTTGCGTCGAAATTTTATTTAAAGGATAAAGTAATTTTTATCAATTTATCAAACTAAATATTATTGAATAAGAATGAATGATACTTACTATTACATTACAATTTGATGGACATAGAAAAAAAAAAGTTGAACCCATTGGCAACGACAAGTGTATTATACGCTCTTTATATATTTGACTGAATCAATTTAAAAAGTTTCAAAATGGCACAGTCGAGACTTTACAGGTATTTAAATGGTACAAGCCATAGTTAATGTGTGTTATAAGTGAAAGATGGTGTCAACTTTAGGAGATTCTCAATAAGTTTAGTCTAGAAAAAAAACTGAATACATCGATAACTTTTTTAAAATTATCAATAAATTTAATTTAAACACTCAAATTATGATACATTTCAATTAAATACTAAAATATATCATAAAATGTTTTAAAATTTAAGTAAAAGTTATCTAATACCTTTTTAAGCAATGGATGAGCATGTTTGATGGCCTATACATACACTTGTCACTGAATTTAAAATAGACCAAAACTATTTTTCTTCACCAATATAATTATTTTTTCATTTAGTTTCCTGTTCATTTTAAACTTTACACGTCCTTTAAGAAATAATAATTAATATAAGTATTTTATCATAATATTCATATTAATAAAGATATTTTTTTACTCCGTATATTTCAAATATAAGTCGTATTTTAGTATTTTGATTTTGTTTCAAAATACATGATGTTTTTTACATAATCAAGAAGACATTAATGATGTTCTTCTAATTTTAACCTTATTTAAGTGGGAAATTTTATATAACTAAGAAAATATTTCATCCGTTTGAAAATAAGTGGTGTTTTGAGCTTGACCATGCCCCTTAAGAAATTTCTCATTTCTAGAAAGAAAAATATATTTTTACCCGTTTACACTTAATAAATATCTTGAAAAATATGTAACTCTTTAGTATTTTCTTGATTACGTAAAATCTCTCTCTATTTATATAAGGGTAAAATTGAAAAAACATCATTAATGTCTTCTTAATTACGTAAAACATCATTTATTTTGAAACAAAATGAAATGTTTAAAATACCACTTATTTTGAAATAGATGAAGTACTAAAAAGTTACATATTTTTCAAGCTATTTATTAAGGGATAGTCGATGAAAATATATTTTCCTCTTTAAAAATGAAAATTTTCTTAAGGGGTGTATCCAAAATAAAAATACTATTTACTTTAAAAATGACGGAGTAATATAGTACTTCATCCGTTTCAATATAAGTGATGTTTTTAGCTCATGTACACCCCTTAACCCTTTGTTTGGATGGTGATTATCCATGGTATAGTATGATATACTTATTAAGAGTATCATGTTTGTTTTGATGGTTACTTAAAATATATGGTACGGTATGGATTGATTCCATGGTTAGGTAACTATGAAAAACCTCACTTTATTAAACCACAAATTTGGTGTAATCCCATAGTTCATTAATTTTTCTTTTCAATTATGCCCTTACTTAATATTACATAATCCTATTTTACCTTTTTATCTTATATTATCTAACTCCACCCAAATATTATAGTCTTTCGGGTTCAGTTCTCTTCTGCATTCAGTCTTCTCTTTTTCTAGGTTTGATTTCTTAAACTTCTTACAATTTTGCTTGTTTTTTTATTGAAATCCGTGTATATTTATTTTGACATGTTTCTTTTTTTATTAATTTTATTAGAACTTGCATATATTTAACAACATAATATATTTATAAGGCATAATTTGTGACAAATTAGCAACAAAAAATTATCTTAAATGATTTTATTAGTAATTAATATATATATATATATATATATATATATATATATATATATATATATATATATATATATATATATATAAGAATTTAAGGTATTTTAGTAAAACTTACCAGTTATGATACAATATGATACAGTCAAACAAATAATAAAAATGTAATTAAACAACAACAAACGATACTGTCTATCCAAACATTGTATTTACATTACAATATAATATGATATCATACATTATGAAACCATGAGTAACCACAATCCAAACAAAGCGTACGAAGACTACTCATTACTAAAAAATTATGTATATTTGTCTACTTATCCTTAATAAATATTTTAAAAAATATATAACTTTTTAATATTTTTTTAATTATGTAAAACTTTTTCTATTTAAATAAAAATAAAATTTAAAAAATATTATTAATATCTTCTAAATTATATAAAATATTATTTATTTTAAAATAAAATTAAAAAACTAAAACACGCGCGGCGACAAGTGAAACAAGTCTAAAAATTTGAAAGTAGAGTTACACTGTCAAAAAAAATCAAATATGAACTAGAAAACAAGAGGGAATCTAATCCAATGTGTTTGGTTTTTGGTAAAAGACATTGGAAATTTCAGAGAAGAGAGAGAGAGGAGCGGGACCAGGCGCGTGTTTCTCGAGCGTGGGCATTAAATAAATTTCTCCATGTCATGGAACTTTCTTTCTATTTCCTTCTTTGGTTTCTACACTGTGACCAAAAACAAAATTTAAAAAAAAAAAGCTATAGAGGAAGTGAAAGAGAGAGAGTGCGTTTCTTGGGAAACTGCATACAGCTGAGTTGGAACTATTACTCTTCTTCTCAGTTGCTTATTGTAAGCAAAATCTTGAGCTCTTCACCTCACTTTCTTTCTCCTCTTTTAAGGGTACTTCTTTTCTTGGAGCTTGAGTGAGTTTTTCTTTTTCCATTTCTTTTTTGAAAAATATATATAGTGTAGTGACTTGTTTTTGGTTTGCAAAAGAAAATGTTGAGCTTCACTAGGCTGAGATCTTTCTGGTAATTTGTAAAAGACTGTTCATTTATATGGTAAAGTTTGAATCTTTCTTATGTTTTCATGGGGTTAGTGTAGTTGTATTTGCTTAGAGCATTGATTTCTCATGTGGGTTAGTTTCTTTCTTTAGATAAAGTTTATGTCTTTAGGGGATATTGGTTTGGTTTTACAATGTGGGATGATTTTTTGGCTTCTAAAGCTCTTCGCTTTCTTTGTCCTCTTTCAAGGGTACTTCTTCTTGGAGATTGATTTTTTTTTTTTTTTGGGCGGTGGGTTGGGTGGGTGGGTGGGGTGGGATATTAGCTACTGGTCTGTGTTTTCACAAGCAACTTGGGTTTATCTTTCTGGTTATGTAAGATTGTTCATTTATTATCTGTAGAACTACTGTCAGAGATGTGTTATTGTTGTTCTTTTTGTTAAAATTTGAATCTTTTACATGTTTTCATGGGTTTACTGTAGCTGTATATGCTTAGACCATTGATTTCTCATGTGGATCGGTTTCTTTTTCGATAAAGTTTCTGTCTTTGAGGAAATATTGGTCTGGTTTTACAATGTGGGATGAGTTTTTGCTTCAAAGTCTTTGTTATTACTGTGTTCAGATGAAAGTGCTTTTTTTTTTTTTTTTAGGCCTATTTAGAGAGGAAAATGAAGTGTTTTTAGTTCTTTTAGATCTGTATAACCTTACCCAAAAATGGAAGTAGGAGAAAGATATTACAAAAAAATTGAAGCTTAGATTAAGAAGAATTGGATTAAGTACCCAAAGCCCAACTAACTTTCTTCTTCTTGAAAGCATGACTTTCTTCTTTGAATTTGGGTTAAATGGTCCTATTTTGCTGTTGCATCTGTTGTCTCTTTGCAATATCTTCACGGGTTGGAATTGTCTTTTCTGCTTATCCTAATACAACTGTTATTTAGTTAAAAAGAAATGTTTTTTTCCTTTATTGTCTCCTTTTTTTGTGTTTGGGTTTATTTCTATTTTTATTCTAAATTTCGGCTAGCTGTTGGTTGCTGGAGACATCTCCATTGAAGTAGGTTCTTTAGTTCAGATGTGTTTTGATGTAATATAAAATAAGAAAGATTCCTGAGTTTGGGAATCATTTCATCTTATTATGTCTGAAAAAGTCATTTGGTGATTACTATGTTTTCGGTCCACTTTTGATATATTTGTTGCAATATGATTTCAGATGTCATTTTCTTATGCACCATGTTGTCCCAGAGATGTTATTTCTACACAGTGTAAGAACATGAGTAAAGATAAAGAAAAAGTGGATATATGGCTTGAGTAATGATATTTGTTTGCAACTTTTCTTTTCCTTTTTCTCCATTGTCCTTTTTCTTTCTTTCCCTTTTTTGGTTTCTCTCTTTTTCCCATTGTAGGTTTGGTTGGTGGAGTGGTGGTAGTTTATCTGGAGTTCCTTCGAAGGGACAGTGTTGTTTGTTTAGTTTGATTTCCACTTTGAGTGTTTGTTTAAAGTTTATAGATCCTTCATGAACCTTTATTTGTCTTTTGCATATGTGGATATATTAGAATTTCTTTCTCAGCCACGGAATCCTCTGAACTATTTCATGTGTTGTGGGTCAGGTGGCCTTTTGTACAAAGCTCATTCAGTTTCTCATTTCTACATTTTACTGCTGAGAGGAAATTGATATGCAGACACCAAAAGGAAGGTATTTTTATTTCTAATTCGTTCAGGTTGTTTACGACTTATTTTGCATCTGCCGATCTTTCGCAAATAATTCAAACACCTTGCCTTTTTAAAGAAAATCTTATTTACCCCCTCTTCATGAGACCAGAACATTAGTTTGTTTGTCATCTGGTAATGTAGATAAATCTATCAGTCAAGCATGTTGTTTCAACAAAACAATTTATCAATTATAGGTTTTACAGATTAAAGTATCGCCTTCTAGTTTTTAGTGCATTTGTTCCTAGTCCTTGGCTACTAAGTAAGAGGAAGTTGTTTATCTAGAACTCAGTGGTCCTTTAAGCAAGAGTTAATAGTGTAACTTATTGAAGAAATTATTCTTGAAATGCTCATGAATTCACATCTTATGGAGGTTGAAGATTGGCAGATCCATTTTTTCTGTTTGGGAAAGAAATTATGTGATACGACTCTGCAAGAAGGAAGTTAAAGCATTATGATGGGTGATCATCTTAAGAAATGCCATATTTAATCTTCTGTAACACATTTGGTACTACAAATGGAACGCTTGTAAGACTCTGATGTGTTCTAAAAGAAGCCACTGGTGAAGTTTTCACCAAAACTGACATACATTGTTAAAAAAGCTTTTGTACTTATCTGCGAGTCTGTACTGTCCATGTCCTTTAAGAACTAGGTTATTGTCTGCAATAGTTGTTTGACTTTCTTGTTCTCCTTCTCCCATGTTGCTGAAGGACTGTTTCTGTGGAAGTACCTCAAAGGACATCTGCTGCTACACTAAAGACATCTCGAAAGCTCAAGACTCCAGGGTCAGATGCTGATTCTGTTTCATCTCCAAATCCAGCAAGCAGAACACCTAAAGATAGGAGTCCTAAAGTTGTTTGTCGACGGTCACCACGGAGTCCAGTGATAGAGGTGCTTGAGTTATGTTATGTGTTAAGTTTGGATTTTCAAAACTTTTTGAATGGCTTTATTGACTAGTTGGTACAAGTGAAATTATTTCTTTTCCATCACAATGTCCGTGATATTAATCAGAAAGGAAAATAAAAAAGCTTTTATTTGAAGGTCTACCAATAGTTATGTCAACTAGGACTAGGTAAATTATGTCCTCCATTAAGCTTTTGATCGTTGCTCTTCATTTCATACTTAAAAAGCTAGTTTTTATTGTATCCATTAATGGTTTAGCATATTAAAACTGCTAAACGGGGTTGAAGTAGATATCTTCTCTAAGTGCATGACCATTTGCTTCTGATGCCTTCCCATACTATGATGGTCCTTGTATGTCACTTTCTAGTTGAAGGCACTCGTAGTATGTGCTAGCCACTTGTTTCTGTTTATAATTGCTCGTTCTTTTTGTGGTTAAAGGTACCTAATATTATTCTAATGCTCATTGTTCTTATTTGACAATCCAGAAGAAGCGTCCTGGCAAAGCATCTGACTTGGAAGCGCAGCTTGCTCAACTCCAAGATGAGCTAAAGAAGGCCAAGGACCAGCTCAGTGCTTCTGAATCATTGAAGAAAAGGGCTCAACAGGATGCTGATGAAGCTAAAAAGCAGCTTGCAGCCATGTCAGAGAAGCTCGAGGACTCTAAGAAGCAGCTGCTTGAGCTCTCAGATTCAGAGGAAGCTCGACTGCTGGAGTTACGCAAGATCTCGCAGGATCGAGACCGAGCATGGCAATCTGAGCTTGAGGCTATCCAGAAGCAGCATGAGCTGGACTCTGCTGCTTTGGCCTCTGCCATGAATGAAATTCAGAAACTTAGAATTCAGCTGGATCGTAAGGCTGATTCTGAAGCTGCTCAAGCTCAGCACGCTGAGTCAACTTATGTTGAGGTACAAAGCTTAAGGATTGAACTTACAAAGACCCTTACATTGGTTGATAAACTGAGAAACCAGCTTAACGATAGCAAGGAATCTGAGGCTTGTTCGCTTGAAGAAGTGGGTAAAGCTCAGATGCAGCTGGAAGTGGCCAAGATGACTGAGGATACTCTCCGTTCCGAAGGTCTGAAAGCAATGGAGGCTTGCAGGACCTTGTCTTTGGAGTTGGAAAGATCAAAGGATCAAGTAGCTTCATTGGAGGAACTTGTCAGCAAACTCCAGTCTGGTCCAGTAGACTCTTCAGAAAGTTCTGTAGCTGCAGAAGGAAATGGAGTTAACATAGAAGTTGATAAATTAAAAATTGAGCTGAGTACTATCCAAGATGAGGTAAGTCAACTAAGAGCTGCTTTGGAGGATTCCGAGAGAAAGTATCAGGAAGAATACATCCAGAGCACCTTGCAGATACGAAGTGCTTATGAGCTGGTGGAGCGCACAAAATCTGAATCAACTCAGAGGGAGACTGAATGGGAGGCAAAACTAAATGAAGCAAAATCGGAAGTGGAAGAGTTGAAAGAAAAACTGATGAACAGAGAAGCTCAACTGCGAGATATTACAGATGAGAATAAGGGGCTGAGTGTGCATGTTGAGCAAATGCAGTCAGCTGATAGAGAGTTTGAATTAGCTGCTCAACTGAAGAAATCAGAGTCAGTTTTGGGAGATCTGAGAGCAAATTTATCAGACAAAGAGACAGAGTTGCAGAGTCTTATGGAGGAGAACGAGCAGTTGAAGTCAGAAATCGTAAAGAAGGAATCAGAGAGTTCCAAAATTAGCAATGAGGCACTTGCCTTGGTAGAAGCAGCAAAAACTGCAGAAAGGGCGGCCCTGATAAAGCTGGGAGATTTGACTGAGGAAGCAGATAAAAGCAGCAGAAAAGTAACACGTGTCACTGAAGAGTTGAATGCAGCACAGGCTGCACACTTGGAGATTGAAACCGAGCTAAGAAGGTTAAAAGTGCAATGCGATCAATGGAGAAAGGCTGCTGAAGCAGCTGCATCTATGCTTTCAACTGGAAATAACGGGAAATATGTTGAGAGGACAGGTTCTTTAGACTACCACACTATCGGTGGAAAGCTTGGTTCTCCACTCTTGGACGACTTGGATGATGACTCACCAAAGAAGAAGAATAATATGTTGAAGAAAATCGGGTTTTTATTGAAAAAGGGCCAGAAGTAAATAATGCGCTATCTTGCAGGTTGCTTTCACATGATCGTTGTTCCATTTCTCCGGTAATCTTGATCGCATAAACACTTTTCAGCATTTGTTAATAAAATCTACTAATTTTCCTTCTCAGGATTCTTGCGGAGCTGATGCCTTCATTGAATTAATCGTTTTTGCGGATTTTTGTATAGCTGTTTGGAAATTGATGAACCTTGTATGGTCTTACTTGCCTATACAGGTAGGTTTTTAGGAAATAGCAAGAATCTCTTCATTTGGAAATTCAGTTTGTATGGCAAATGGTATTTTTAGATACAGACTCTTGTATTTTCCAGCTATGACTGATGATTAATAGTAGAATTTGCTTTGTTGTTGCTTCAGATTTTTCATGTCAAAGATGGCATTTTGATCTATCTTTATTGTCTGTCAAGTGTTCTGCATCCATCCTTAAAAGGGATGGATGATCTCTTTAATACGATCATCACCTCTTACTTTCGAGGTTGAGTTTAACCCAAGATTCTATTTCTTTAACAAAGTCAAAGGTTGGAGCCATTAAAAAGAAAGAGCAGGAAAAAGAAAAAACAAGTGTAAAAACAAAACTTTTTGGGTGTATTTGAAATAGAATGATTGTCCATCTTTCTATATACTAGTTTAAGTGTACGCGCATCACGCGTGTCTTTTATTATTAATAAGAATAAATTTATAAAAATAGTATAAATAATATTTATAAGACGTGTTTGTGTAATAATATAAGAATTAAGAAAGAAAATTATGAATTTCAAATTGATAAATAATTATGTTTAAAAGTTTGATTAATCAAGTCGTTCTTTTTTCAGTTTGTTCTAATAGTTATTTTCAGGAACAAAAACTTTGTAGAAATAGAATTTCATAAGGTAAAAGAATCGTTCACTTTTATATAAACACTTAAAATGTATGCATTATATGTATATATAAATATTAATATTTTCTATATGTTTCAAATAAGGAAGAATTTAATACCTTGGTTAATTTTAAAATACAAATATTTAAAAAATAATTAACAATTATTTTGTCAAGCGTAAAATTTAGTTTAGTATGCGCGTCTCGTGTGTGTCCCTCGTATTAATAAAAATAAAATTTTAAGAATAATATAAATAATATTTAAAAAAAGTGTTTGTATAACAATATAAGAATTTAGAAAGAAAATTCTAAATTTTAAATAAATGATTATATTTAAGAGTTTGAACCGATCCAGTAGTTCTTTCCTAGATTTTTTCTAATACTTGTTTCAATTAACAAAACGTCATAGAAATAACATTTGATTGAAAGGTGAAATAACATAGCATTAATGTTAGACTCAACTAAAAGAGACAATCAAGTCTAAATATTTTGAATATAAATAATTTGAGCGGGCATAACGATTATTATTGTCTTTTTCAAATCCACAATTTAAAAAAATTTCACAACATGAAAAAAAAAGAAATATAGATTAACAAAACTTACAAGGTTGGAGGTTGAATCAAAAACGTAGATATAAAAAAGCTGAAAATAAAATTATGCAATTAGAAATTCTTTTATAGAAGTAGAAAAATTTATAAATTAAAAAGAATTTAATATATACTATCAAAAAGGAAAAGAATCATATCAAAAAAGCAAAAAAAATTCTGAGAATTTTTTTTTAAATTCAAAAAAGGAAAAAAATTCTATTAAAAAATTCATTACCATTGGGAACAAAAAAGATTTCCCAAATCAAAAAGCCAAAAAAAGATTCGGTAGAATTTCCTTTTTTTTTTTTAAATTTATAAAAGTTTGCATTATAAATAGAGTTATATCACAAGTAAAAAATAAAAAAATTCGACAAACCAAAAAAAATTCAATGAAAAGTTTTTATTTTATCATAAATAGAGTTATTCCACAAATAGTAAATCTGATATAATAATTAAAAATAATAATTGTGTAAAAATATTAAATGACAATTTTATTTATTGTGAAGTCTTTTAATGTAGGGCAAAAAATTCAATCAACATTTTAAGTACCTTCACACTTTTAATATATATATATATATATCAGGCGATACATTTTCGGATAATTCGGTTGAAACTAGGGGTGTGCAAATTAAGGGTTAAACCAATAACCCGAACCGATAATTGAGTTATTGGATTAATGGTTTGGGTTATTGGTTTAACGGTTTGATTATCGATTTACTATCCCAAGTTATTGGGTTATTGGTTCGGTTATCGGTTCGACCACTTTTTAAACGGGTTATCCGATAACCCGATAATAATTTATTAAATTATAATTTTAGCCTTCAATATATGAAGTATCCAAACAAGAAGATGAAATGAGTGACTGAGTGTCGATGAAAAGTGAAAGGGATGGTGTTTTAATTTAAATTAAAGTTGACTATTTTAGTTAAGCTAGTTCCATATGTTTTTTCTCTTTTCACCCACTTTTTTCTAGCTAAACATACTTATGACTTATGAGATATTTCATGTGAGATCTTATCGGTTAACCCCATAACCGAACCGATAATGATTAATAACCGATTAACCAATAACCGATAAACCGATATCTTAACGGTTCTTTATCGGTTTAGGATGTTACAAATCGATAACCGATAAGTAAAATCGATAATTTTTAAAATCGAACCGAACCAACTGATACGCAGCCCTAATTGAAGCACTTAAATGTACAATTTAGACTCATATAGCATGAGTGATCAATAGATCCGCAAGTGAATTAAATCCACTAAACCATAGGGTTAATAATCCTATGACAACATGGTGCAAATCTTTCAATCCAGCCACGGGTATTGAATTCAATTTAATTATGTTATATGTTGGCATGGTTGAGTAGATAGTTTTTTTTTTTTTCTTTGCCATAACGTCTATTTTGAGACGAGTTAAAAGAGGAATTCTTAATTTTTACACGGATGAGACTGATCACATCTGATTAGTGAGAAATTCTGATACCAATCATTTACAAGTGAGCATTATACAAAGAATTTACAAGCGATCGAGGAATGAAAGGTCAAAATATCAGAGGTACGCTACCAAAGAATTAGGAGTCTGCAATTGCATTGGCTTTCCTGAAAGGCATGGTTAATTAGAGGCGGAGTTTAGAACTTTGAGTTTATGAGTTTTGCATTTAAAAAAGTATAGCTTACTGAGTTCTTGATAAATTTTTGTATACATATTAAGTGATTTTTAAAACATAATTATAAAGTTTACGCCAAAGTTACTAGATTCTATCGAACTTGCAGGGGTTAGAGTTATCATGAGATGATCTATATAAATTATAAGATACGTCATTGGTGTCTGGAATATTAGCCACAACTCGTATTCATTGAGTAATTCTATCTTCATTCTTGGACCTCTTTTCTTAATATTGTTACTTTTTTCATGATGTTTTTAACAAGAAAATTTTGGATGTAAACCAACTCGGATATGTCGTATAAGTTGCAAGGATCTCGTAAAATAAAAGTTATATATTACTTTTTTCGTTTCAATTTATTTGTCTTTTTTTTTTTTTAAGTCCATCTAACAAAAAAATGTCTTTATTTTTTTTGGCAACTGTATAAATTTAACTTTCCGTATGACATGTTTAAGACCACAAGATTAAAAGATATTTTGATACATTCTACATATCCTTAGTTTAAGATCACAAGATTTAAAAGTTCTTTTTTATTTTCTGAAACTCCGTCCAAGTCAAAATCAGACAAAATAAATTAGTAAACCAGACAATAAACCCTTGTAATTCAGCCCTTTTCCCGATCTCGCACATAGCGAGAATTTTAATGCACCAGACTGTCCTTTTTTTTCCGCAAAATATAAATATACAAAAACGAAAAAGGAAAGAACAAATTATTTTCTAACCTGTCTTTTTGAACCAACTCTATTGGGCCCAAATATATATGACCCAATCACTTTTAACAGCCCAAATACTTTATAGAAGCCCAAATCTAAGCCCTCTTTCTACACATATATAGTCCCAAACTGCCCTCGCAAGAAAAAGGGTTTTTTCTCTTACGGTTAGGGTTTTATTAGGCGGCTGATTCCTCTCCTTTAACCTCTGTAAATCGGAGTCCTCTTCACTCAGCAATCATGGGGTATGAACTATAAGCTCTCTATTTCCGTTTGAAATTTTATGAACTAAACATTATTTCTCTTGTGAAGCATTTTAAAATTTTGTTCTTTTTTTTTAAAAACCAATTTCCTAGCTCTGATAATTGTTTGTAATGGCGCTGTTATAGGAGTGTTAGACTGCATGCGCAAAAAAAGGGAGCTTTTTTTATTTGGGTTTGTGGGTCTAACGTTATTTGTTTGAAAATGAATGTTCTTGATATTTAATTTATCTTAAAGGATCGATTTTGATGTGGGGTTATATCCTGTTTCGTGCATAAAATGAGGTAAATGTTTATCAAGATGCTGAGTGTTTGAGGAATTGACATTATATGATAGTTAAAAGTAGGTAACTGTAATTTGTAATGGCTGGAAAGAAATGGAGAAGTTTAGAGGGGTTGATGCAGTGTAGCTGATTCCAATTAATCTGGTGTTTAGATGTATTTAATTGATTGGGACATGGGAAGTTTATGTATGATGGATCTTAGTGGTTGGGGGCGGGTACCTGGCGGTGGTGGTATAGTTGAGGTGTGCTCAAATTGTAGCCGTACACATGGATCTGTGGACGACCTTGTGGCAGATTATACTTACAGGCTCTCATTGATTTTCTTGTTGCTGAAAGCAGTTTTATGTAAGGAAATAACATGTCATTATGGATAGTCCACCTGTTCTTGAACAGAATTAGGAACATCTTATAGTGCCATGAGTTAACTTATTGAGATTCGATGTGCTTCTCGAGTTCTAAGCTACTCTGATGACTGGGGGTATGGGAAGAAGATAATAATTGTCTATGGACATCTAAAAAAACTGATAGAGATTCAATGTGCTTCTCGAGTTCTAAGCTACTCTGATGACAGAAGATAATAATTGTCTATGGACTTCTTCATTTCTGATATAGTTTCATATGATTTGTCTTTGTCATCGAGATGTTGAGTAACATCCTATGTGGGAAGCACAGTAATAGAGTATTTCTACTCACTCGCTCTTGACATGGGTAAAATTATAGGAAGACACGTGGAATGGGAGCTGGACGCAAGCTGAAGTCCCATCGCAGAAGACAAAGGTGGGCTGACAAGTCCTACAAGAAGTCCCATCTTGGTAACGAATGGAAGAAGCCATTTGCTGGGTCTTCCCATGCAAAAGGCATTGTGCTTGAGAAAATGTAGGTTCATCTGTACTCTATTTTTTCTGATTATGGTATCTTCAAACATGGAAATGTGTATCTAACCTGTCAAGTTTTGCTAATATGCGTTTGCAGAGGTATTGAGGCTAAACAGCCAAACTCTGCTATTCGTAAATGTGCTAGGGTTCAGCTCATCAAGAATGGGAAGAAGATTGCTGCTTTCGTTCCTAACGATGGTTGCTTGAACTACATTGAAGAAAATGTGAGTATCTTTCATGCTCTTACACGTGTAGAACGTTTTCATTTTTCTGGTGTACTGAACTTTTTGGGTTCTTGATTTTGCAGGACGAAGTGTTGATTGCTGGATTTGGTCGTAAGGGTCACGCCGTGGGAGATATTCCCGGTGTTCGGTTCAAGGTGGTGAAGGTTTCTGGTGTCTCTCTTCTAGCTCTCTTCAAGGAGAAGAAGGAGAAGCCAAGATCTTAATTTACTCTTTTTTTGGCCAAAATATTGTCGAGCATGCAATGGACTTTTTGCTTGTATTTGAGTTATTACTTTGTCAACCTACTATTTGATTAGACATTGTACTGGAATTTTGGTTCATTAATGTTGAGTTCGAAGCTTACCTTAATGTGTCATGCAACAAGTTTTTGATTAATATTTTACGTTGCGTGTTTAAGATCACAAGATTTCAATATTAATAAGTCTTTGTAATTTTTTAAACTCTCTCGAGTTAAAATTAGACAAATAAATTAAAATGGCTTTTTCATCATTTTTTAAAATAAATTAGGTTCTGTTAAGATAAATGGTGTAAACAAGGTTGGTAAATATCATAATAATTTATCTTCTTAAAAATCTTATTGCTTCCTGACAAAACTAAACTATGATGTGTTTGATGAGTAAAACATACTTGTTCACGTTCGATGTTTATAACATACGAAGCAATTTAACTACAAGAATCACTACAAAAATTTAAATCGATATGACTGATAACTGGAAAATACTTACCCAGATTCGATATTTATAACAAATCAATCAATTTAATTCGAAGAATCAAGGTAAGAAATACATGTCACTGAATCATAATTAATCGAGGAAACTTTATATGCATATGTCCTGCAGATATGTAATGAAGAAAAATGCATTTTGTCAGACGTTTCAAGTGTGAGTAGGGAAAACATGAGCTTACTGATAGAAATTTTATTAAAAATAAGGAAATGACAGCTATCTCTTTTTGAAGTGGACGATGAAAAACATCAAAAAAAAAAAAAAAAAAAAGCTTCTTTTAAAGCTAAGACAATTTGCATCTATTGAGGTTGACTGTGAATCTTGCATAGGAAGACTACAAGGTTTTATATTCATGTAATACATGGATCAGTACTTGGAAAGACATGTTCTCAGAGCAAAAGAATCATGCTGCCTTCCTCGAGTGCTATACAATCGCGATGCCTTTGACCCCTGCGGAAAATAGCCTTGTTCTTGAAGCCTAGCCATCTCTGAAGATCAAAGTTTACGCACAATTAGCACATGAATACATCATTATAAGAAGCAACACAAGTTAAAGATTCAGGGTTTGAGAAAAGTTACACTACATTTGGGAGAAAGAGAGATCTTTTCATGATAAAGATGCACTTCTAAGACTATTAGTCATAATAAATATCAGGATAGAAACACACCTTTTACCTTGCAATGAACCATGTTATCAGGCTATCCTCGTAAATTGCTGTTTTCTTTATGATCGATTTGCAAAGAATGCAAATCTAAATCAGTCTTCCCAACTACCTGGCCAGCTCCTTCACAAAAATCAAGACAATCACCAGAAGAATTCTTGACAGCAAAGGGTGTCCTTCTAACTGCTATCTCCGGGGTATTTAGTGACAAATAGGCCAATTTATTCATTAGAGATTCAACCTTATCACTAAATGGGGTTATGCTGACTTCTTCTACCTGACTGTTAAGTTGGTCCGCTTGATTTGCCCACACATTTTTCTCTGCATTTGTTTTCTCAGGAGTAGTCAAATAATCCTTGACATCTACTCTACCTTCATTCCCTGTTTGGCACTGTGGCATTGTTTCAGCACCCCTAAAAGTTGTGTCATATTCTCTCTCAACATGATCGATATTGGTATGTTTGAAGTCACCATTTACATTATCCTCCAGGTTCATCTCATTCATCTGACTAGGCACTTCCAAATTATAATTAACATTGCACTGAACACCTACTCCATCTCCATCCTCTGCTTGACAACATCTAATGTTTTCACCAATAGTAACCTCAACAGCCTTGATGTCAATATTCTCAATAGTATCCAAGTCCATTTCATTCTCCATAACACCTTCTTTTTGACTGTTAATTGCTGCGAAACCACCAGTCATATCATTGTTCAAAACACTTTGATTTTCACTCTCAATCGCAACCAAACCATCACGTGGAACATCTACGAATGTATCAGGTCCTTCAGCCACAAAGTCCTTATTGTTCAAAGTACTTGCTACTCTTTGGCTTTCGCTCTTAATGATAACTGTATCATTGTTCATAAAGACTTGGTTTTCACTCTTCAATGCAACTAACCCATCACCAGCGATGTGTTCAACTGTGTCAGGTTCATCGGCCACAACCTCCTCTATTCTTTGGTGTTCACTGTTAATCACATCTATATCATTTTTCACAATGACTTGGTTTTCACTCTTGATTGCAACCAAGCCATCACCTCTGACGTGTTCAACTGTGTCAGGTTCATCGGCCACAACTTCCTCTATTCTTTGGTGTTCACTCTTAATCACATTTGTATCATTCTTCACAATGATTTCATTTTCACTCTTAATTGCAACCAAACCATCATGTGCAGGTTCTTCAGCCACATCTTCCTCATTGTTCAAAGCACTTGCTATGCTTTGGCCTTCACTTTTAAATAGAACTGTATCATTCTTCACAATGACTTCATTTTCACTCTCAGTTGCAACCAAAGCATCACCAGCTACATGTTCAACTGCTTCAGGTCCTTGCGCCACAACTTCCTCATTATTCAATGGGTGTGCTATTGTTTGGTTTTCACTCTTAATCTCATGTGTATCATTGTTCACAATGACTTGGTTTTCACTCTTAATTGCAACCAAACCATCATCAGGAACATGTTCAACTGTATCAGGTCCTTCGGCCACAACTTCCTCATTCAATGTACTTGCTATACCTTGGTTTTCACTCTTTGTTGCAACCAAACTAGCATCTGCCACATGTTCAACTGTATCAGGCCCTTCAGCCACATCTTCCTTATTGTTCAACGCACTTGCTGTGCCTTGGTTTTCACCCTTAGTTCCAACCAAAGAAACAACTGAACTGGCACTTTGGATGTGTTCCACTGGATCAGGTTCTTCAGCCAGAACATCCATATTTTTCGAAGTATTTGCTCCACTTATTTCATGATGAACTTCAAGAGATAACTCAGAAATAAGAGTAATATCACTTGGACTGCCAGTGTGATTATCTGAAACATTTGACTTGTCTGAAGATGATAGAGGAGACAGGTGCCTCAGAGTTTCAGGCTTTCTATTTGCCCTAAGAGGAACTCTTACACTCTTAGCTTTCGTGTTTGAGTTTCCTTTTGGGCTAGAGATGGGAGCTTCAGTTTTGGGCAGTGCAGTAGCTAAACTGGATTGAGCGCCAGAGTGATTATCTGAAATATTTGACTTGTCTGAAGAAGAAAAAGGAGAGAGGTGCTTCAGAGTTTCAGGCTTTCTGTTTGCCCTAAGTGGAACTTTTACACTCTTAGCTTTAGTGTTTGAGTTTACTTTCGGGCTACAGATGGTAGCTTCATTCTTGGGCAGTGCAGTGGATGAATTGGAATGAGTACCATTAGGAGTGCGGACTGCTTTCACCTGCATAACAATGAATTTTAACATTAAAATTTTGGAAGTACATCAATTCAAGAATTCTGAAGATTATTACAAGTAATGTAAGATAGTTTCATGAAGCTGTTAATCAAGGTCAGAAAATGGCCTTGACTACTTGAAAATTCTCCACTTGGCAGTCATTTTTTCCTAACAAAGAAAATCAATAGACTTATATACACCTATTTCTTTCCACTTGGTAATGATCTTATCATCATTATACTAGATGCTGTCATCATGTAAATCATTTCTAATTGAAGGGCGTGAAAATAGATCCATATAAAAAGAACACTAAACTGACCCCGTCAAAGTAACCCATCTTTGGGGATGGCATGCGCAAGCCTGATGGTTTCATCATAGAGGCTGGACGAGAAACTGAGCCTGCTTGCTTTAAATTTTCTCTAGGTAAAGTTGCTCCCCAATTTTCGGGCTTATCTGACTTCTGATCACTTAAATGATTGTTCAGATCCAAAGTTGAGGTGTCACTATCAAATGATCTGCAGGAGCTGGTGTCAAAGCTAGTCCTTAACTTGCTTGACCTTTGGTTGATGGTCGCAGAAGATGATGACGATACTGAAGACCACTCGCTAATAGAACTAGCAGGCGATATGCTTGCGTTGATCTTAGAAGACATCAGATAAGCTGAGACAGCAGAGTTCCCAGATGGTAGTTTACTCTTCACTGCAGCTTTTGAAGGGGTTTTGAGTTTTGCACTTGCAGAAGGTTGAGCAATAGGTTTGCTATCAACCTTTCTCCTCGCTACAGGAATTGAAGATTTAGTTGTCTTGTGGGATGAAGTACTTCCAGAACTATCACTTGAAGATCTTGTTGCATGTACTTTCATTGAAGGTGAAGATCCCACAGAAGATGGCTTCATCGATATGGTAGGTTTGGGCAATACCCTACTAGCTTTATTTAAGGCAGATGCTTTTGGTGTCTGAGCCCCTCTAACAGAAGCTGCAATTTTCCATTAAACTATCAAGGTCAGAAAAGATGTCTAAGAAATTGTTACAAGCCATAAATACAAAGGATAGAAAACCTAGCTACTTTTTATGGACTGAAGACAGCTTTCACTCGGAAATTAATCTAAATTTAACAAATTCTTTTATCAATTACCTGTACTGATTTTCATGCTGTCGTTATCTGTTTTGACTCGTGTGATATCCAAAGAAGCCCTTTTGGATGCAGAAACAGGTTGCAACTTTGTGCTAATTTTTGGAGGCTTTAATGATGCTCCACTTGTAGTTCTACTGATAGACTTCATTAAATAACATAAAAATAATGTCAGTAAAATATCAAAAGTCCCAGTTCTATAGCTAATCAACCAAATGAGAGAAAGAACATCTACTCAGCCTTTTTGACCAATACTTTAAAAGCCTACAGCTAGCAGACTCAAAAAAAGGGAAATTTAAAGAGGAGTGATGATATTTCCTTTAAATATAAGGAATTTCTTTTAACTGGATATAGAAATGAAAATATGAGGAAAAACAGTATTTCTAAACCTAACAGATGTAAGCCTAACAAATATCCAAATATCAGTACAGCTCACAGCTGCAATTTGCTCATCAGAATATCAGCATCAAAATGACTGCAGAGAGCATATAGGTAAAAGAAATGAAACTTTGAAGACAAATTACATGCCTGTGTGACTTGTGCCTTATCCTGGTTCAACCCTTTACCCAATCTTTGTGTTCCTGTAATTTGCTTTGGCTGACTTTTTGGTGTCCCAGCTTGTGCTCCAATGATTCTTTTTGGAGCAAGTGTTGGTTTCATCTGACATTTAAGAATATAGACGATAATTGTTGAGAACTATAGAGAAGTGACTAAAATTTTCAGATTTCATCTCTACAAAATTAAACTTACCCTATCTTTTGAAGCAAGGTCCACTTTCGTTGTAGCTGTAAAAAAGGTTAATATCAGATTTGAATAACTTGCGAGAAATATGCATATCTTTATGATGATTAAACTTTCACCTCAAAAAAAAACCGACCCTATAGGAAGTAATACCTCTCCCACTCCCAAATACACATGCACCACCCTCCATTCTCAGCGAGAAAAAAAATAGGAAAAAATTTAAAACAAAAAAGACAACATTAAGATGGGAAATTAACACTGCACAAATTCTTAACTATTTTATGTATCCTTTGAGATGCATGACTAAACATCCAACAAACTCGTGTACTTCTGTTTTTTCAACCTCCAGGCACAATCCATTTGAAACAAATCAAACAATTAATAACATATGTAACAACTTCCTGAGAATAAAAAAGTTTATAGTTGAAATCTTATACGTATTACATAAGTTCACACTCAACTTGCATGACGGCCAATTGATCTCCTTCTAAGAAGCTAAACCTAAAATTCTCCTTCTAAACCTACTCCCCATCTCAGTAAGCTTGTGCATCTATGCGGTCCTGAAAACAAAGTACTCTTTTGTCCCATTAACCTTTAACATCCTGCCCACATATAAAGACTTCTTCCACAAATAGTGCTACTGTTGCTTTGTCTGAATCGTGACTATACTATTCCAGAATGGCAAGCTCGTATAGGTGTCAGGGGTCTATCACTAGTGTACACTCTGTTGAGATATTTGGTTCTGTGAAGTAGTATCTGGACAAACAGTACCAGTATGAGGTGAGACAATCAGACTTCACATCCGGTCAAAGTAGATGTTGTGACTGAGATGAACTCAGCAAGTAGATGGCTTCTTTGGAAGAATAGATTAGATGTATAGTACCAGTAGATGATCATTGACTGCTGAAGAATCCGATCAAAAACCTTTAGATGCAATGCACTATAGAGATGCAGGTTGGCAATATGGCAAAAGTGAAGATGCATAGATGCACAATTTCATGGTTGGCACTGAAAAGATGGGGAAAGGGGGAAGAGAGAGAGAGAGAGAGAGAGAGAGAGAGAGAGTTCGTGATGGAAACAGGAGATTCACAAAAGTAAAGGGAAATTACGACACTAAGGTATTTTTTTCCTTCATTCAATATGTATAATGACAGCAATTCCTTAAACTTGACCTATTTAAAACAACTAGTATCCTATCAACTTACAAGAATTAGCTCCATTATCTGTCTTTGCAGATACTTCCCCGCTAGCTGGAATGGCCACCTTCTGGATTGAAGCTCTTATATCTCCAAATAACTCAGCTTCAATATGTTCTAGTGTCAAATTATCACTTTCCAACGTGGAAATCGAATCAACTGATTGCCGCACATCCTCCTCAATCATAGGTAAAGTTTGTTTATCACCTCCCTTAATCATGCTGGACAACTCATCAGCATCAAGCACACCTGAATATGTTGTTTGTAAGTTTGACTTTGCAAATAGAGGATTAGATAAATAAATCCCCCTTAATAGGAAATATAGCCAAAAGCTACCTGCATCTGTAAAGAAAGCACTATCCCAAGCTAAACTTTTACGTAAATTGACCTTTCCTTTTCGTCTGGCCTTCTCAGGTTCCTTTGACTCATGCAGCTGAGGGAACTGGTCGTCATGGTTACCTTTACAAGCCATGTCCATTTCCTCTTGAACATTAGTAGCTACTGAAAAACCCAGATTTTAGCTCAGTCTGATTTGCTAAACAGCACAAAACGAAAATAATTTACACACAATGTACCGTGTTGCATATGCAGATGTGGCTTAGTACCATGTCTGAACTCAGATGAAAAGAGAAATGGAATAAAGCAGCATAAGCAAAATAAAGTGCTTCTAGCTCTAATAAATTGCATAAAAATCAAAGAGGAGACTGAAAAAGATCCCCTCTTTGAGGCTTTACAGACGATAAAGTTTATCCACTCTAAATCTCCATCAGGAAGCAATAAAGCTAGCTATTCTTTGAGTTCTTTCAGTTACAGAGTTCCACATACAATGAAAGATCCAAATAGAGTTGAATGAAGCATCATTGCACTCTATCACTATATCCCAGTATAGGATGTAAGGGCTTCCGTTCATCCAGCTCTCTACAGGGGAATCTCTGCTTGCTGCTTCACAAAAGGTCAGCATCCTTTTCAATTATGAGTTAGATGAGCTGGCCAGGTCCAGTTCCAGATTAAGTGATTATAATTCAGAGACATACAAAAGCGCTCCGAGAGCTCTTAAATTCATGGGAAACTACTTTCAAAATCTCACAAAAGAATGTCTAAATCCCTCTTAAGTACCCCTTTGCCCCCGGCATGGGCTCGGAAGCTTAAGGAGTAAACATGCATGAAGCCCAAATAAATGAACTCCAGGAAAATGTATATCAGCCTCAACCTACTTAACTTAGTCACTTTTTCCTATCAGCTCATTTATTCCTTCAATTTCTTTGGAGTGGGATGGAGCAACCTCGAAATTCCTAATATTGCCCCAAAAAACAGCCAAAGGGTGTAAGAAAACTCGATGTTTTCCAGATCTTGTAAAGAGAAACAAATGTTCTTAGTCTAGTAGATAAAGAATCAGAAAGTAGAAATAAAGTAGACAAAATCAGGGACTGTAATTGCACTCATTCATTCAATGCAAAGCACACTAAAACAACCAAAGGGTACAACAAGATAATTCAATTTTTCCCAGATCTTGTTAGATAGACCATCTTTTCTTTAGCCGACAGTTTCAAGACTAAAAATTAGGTCTCGACAAAACCAACAACTAAAATTAAACGATTACCCAGAAAGCAAAAATAAATGAATAACAAGAACCTGAAGATGGGTATTCTTCAAGACCCCAAGAAGGGAGAGGAGAAGATGAATTTCCAATGAGATTGTCATTTTCTGATGAGAAATCAATAAGACTAAGCCCATTTACTTCAAGATCCATCTTTTCACTCTCTTCCATCGACATTTACTTCACAGATTCAGTAAACCCCAAAAGTACAAATTCAAGCTAAGAATGCTCGTATCTGAATTCGATTTGAAATTGAATGGCTCTTGATAAAAGGGGGGGTACTGAGAAAAAGTGCGATGATAGAATGGGAGCGCTATAGAGCAAAAGGGGGAATTTTTTTTGAACTGATAAAGAGGCGGTTTTTCAAAGAATTGGGAAATGAAATTAAATAATTTCGCTAGCCGTTTGGCCCTAAATAAATATTATAATTTTGAAATGTTCACTTGGCCATGTGTACAAGTGTACAATTGAAGTATAGAAATTTGATAAAAACAACGGGAAAAAGTTAAAAATATCCTTAACGTATGAAAAATAACTCATAAATATTGATTTAAAATTACCTTTAATATATTTTTTTAACTCAAAAGTATCTCAAACTAACACTCTAAATTTGATATTTTTTTCAACTTAGAAAAGTCACGTGGCTTATTATAGTTGACTATAAAATATTATTTAATAAAAATTAAGCCCGTCCATTTTTAAATTCAAATTCGTTAACCCGTTTTCACTTATTTGATGTATTCATGTATTTATTTTGTGAACACATCACCTTGTTTGAGTTCGTAAGTAAGTTCTTTCCTTTTTTCATGAAAAATAAACTGTAAAATTCTCTCATTTTCAAACGCTAATTTTGCTTTTTATCTCCTCCTAAATTCGTACATTAAAGCTTTTGTATTCAAAAATTTGAATTTGCAAAACAATTACATTGGGCTACTATTTTGTGAATTTTTATTGCAAATTAAGTAGAAATAACAATTTTTTCAGAAAAAAATCATTTATTAGTATTACAGGTGCACTCAAATTTTCTACCCAAAAACTGTATCACGTGTACATATTTCTGGCTTTTTTCTAGATACACTTGCACATATAAAGGCGGATCTAAAATTTTAATTATAAGTTCGGAAACTTAGATTTTAATCAATGGACCCATCACCTTGTTTGAGTTCACTTATTTGACGGAGAATTTTCATTTGTTTTTGTTAAGTAAAAATGGTTTTGGGTTTTAAAATGAGTGAATTTAATGTTTATTAAATAATAGTTGTAGTCAATCATAATAAGTCATGCGACTTTTCTGAGTTGACAAAATTTATCAAATTTGGGATGTTATTTAAGATGTTAGTTTCAGGTATTCTTGACTCAAAAAAATAGGTTAGTGGTATTTTTAGACGAATAGAGGATATTTGTGAGCCATTTTCTATATGTTAGAGGTATTTTTAGCCCTTTTTCGTTAAACAATTTATTTTCTTAAAAGGTGGTACGAAAATTTCGCATTCACGTAGAATTCGAAGAAAGACCTCAATCACAAGAGGTGTGATAAAGACAATCTACCCGATACAAGCATCAATGATTGATTTCACGGATTTGAATTAATTTGTTCAAACTGATAATTAAGGCCAATACAAATCACTTTTTAGCAACAATTATCCGGGTAATAATGGGGAGACTATGTGTGATAATATTGATAAAACAAATTATTATAGAATGCAATCAAATGAGCTTAAGAGTAAACAAATCTAGCTTGGCTAATTAATTACCGAAATCTATTAAAGCTATACATTTTAACTAATTGGATAGATTGTGTTGTCCCCCTACATCTACCTGAATCACCTACCATTGCCATGTTTCTCGAGGTTCGAACCGAGACCTCTGATTCTCTGATTCTTATCTTACTTATGCGTACGGGTAGGAACATATATTAGTCCGTATTATGGGTCTATTTGTTAGAAAAGCCGTACATCCCCTTTCCAGTAGCCTTCCAGTAAAACACACTATTTGAGCACTGCAATGGTAGGCAATTCAGGTAGAAGATGGAGGGGAACAACTCAACCTGCTCAAGGTGAAGCCAAGCAGACCAGAATGAACCAAAGGAAAAACATCAAACAAGAGTTCAGATACTTGGCCAGACACAGAAAATCAATATATAACCCCAAATGCACTCTACTTGGAACAAAGTCTGTCAATTACCTGCATTTTTCAGCAGCATATGACCAAGTACTTCAATTACATCACATCCTTTTGCTATTACTACAGACACAGGTAACAGCTAACAGAGGACAATCATTTACTACTTCAATAGCATCCTACTATACATTGGCAAGCAACTCCTCTTACACTGTCAAGGTCAAGTATGGTTTCTCCTTATGCTTGCTGGTTACTTTAACAATCGAAGTGAAAGCAGTAATACCGATATAATCATCCAGTGCATCAACATTCATTAATATGAAGAAAATTCGAACTGTCAAAACCAATTCATTGAGTATACTGTAAGAAGACTAGCTGCCAACATATTTATATTTCTGGGCAATGGAACAAATAGATACAAAACGCTTAGTTAAACGACGAATAAATGAAATATTTCCCCCCGGACTACTTTTTCTACTACCTAAAACATTCTAAGTGGACAAAACAGTCAGAAGTTAATTTCAGCTATGTGCAACAAAATTCATATTAACATAGCCATCAAGTTCACTATTTAATCCATACGGGGAAAATCCAGCAAAACACCTAATGAGGAATTCAGCTTACTTCAGTTTTGAACTCCATTCACTGCTAAAGATGCTGCATACTTCCTTTTACGTTTTGAGGTACAAGAGGCTTTGCGTGGTGATGGTGAATACTGCAGGCGGTAACTGATGAGTGATGGCCCAAAAATACTAAATTTCCCTGACTTGCTAAAAGCAGTTTCAGCATCAGCACGCTTCTTGAAAACAACTTTTGCTCGTTTGCTCTTGTGAATAAGTTCTGTCTCAGATTCACAAAGTGGACCATAGTGACTGAATATTATGTTTAAATCTGCTATGGGAGGAATTGATTCTAAATCTGAAAAGTTAAGAATCAGCGCAGTTGGGGAGTATTCAGAATTTCCATCCACAAGATCAGATAGATTTTCTCTCTTTGAATTCTCAACAATGTGGTCTACTTCTTGTTTATGGTCCAAGCTTGGAGTCCGGCCAGGAGAAATCTCCCATTTAGCATTAGGAAAATCCTCCTCATTTTGGACCTCTGGTTCAAATAACACCTGATCTTCGGGGTTGCATTGAATAATCCTATCAGTCCAATATGAGTCCTCAATACCTTCTAGTGACAAAGTTTCAGCAGATGCTGAGTTGGATGAATTTTGTCCTATATGTTTTTCTGTCGTCGTTGCGTGGTCTCCTGACTCAGTAGCTTCTGAGCAAATTAAACTCCTATAATCACAGAACAAACCAGCTTGTGAAATCAAAATGCTATATGCATTCATGGGATCCCTGGCTGCTGAATAGAGGTTTGAGAGCATTTCTGTTGGAGAAGGGAACTCTTTTGGAATCAACTGTTCCCCTTCAGGTTTCACGAGACCGAGTACTGAATCTCCAAAACCAACATTTCTCGGCTTCTCACTATGCTCACTAGTTCTTTGGGAATTTCTGTCAATAAACTTGAGAATCCGGCGAGCAGCTTTATGAGATGGCAAAGACATCTTCTTGCCACTGCTTGGTGACAATTCTTTTTTCCTTCTTTTTGCCTTTGAATTGCTAGGCATATAATCAAATGTTAAATGTCTCTTCTCAGAAGACACAGTCTTCCACTCTCGCCCAGCTCTCCCTCTAGATTTCTTCTGATCATTTGGTATGCCTGAACTGCTCCCATACATCAAAATGGACATTGATTTTTCTTTTTTACTAGGGTGCTCATCAACCCCCAAGCGTCGAGGACGCTTTGTTGAGGGATTACCTTGGACATGAGAATTTTCCTCTGAAGCCACATCACTAGCATCTTTCTTCCCAAGCAGTGGTTCAACATCATTATCACTCTCCAACAAATCACTAAATTCTTCTATCACTGGGACCTCATAATAACCCTTCCAGCGATTTAAGGCTACCAATTGAGCTTTTGCCACCACAAATGACAATCTGTCAAACCGGGAATGTGGGGTTGCAGCTACTGACTTTAGTGTTCTAACAAGCTTGGTAGGGTTAAATGATGTCTCATCTGAAAAGTTGTCACCTACAATTCTCATGTTTGACTCTTCCTGGATGCCAGAATCCACATCAATCTGAGATTTCATTTTAGCTCGGCTCTCCTCCAGCAAACATGGGCAGGCCAGCCCATACTCAACACGTCTAGAGACCTCATCTAGAGCACAGTTCACCGCGTAAGAAAAGTGTTCTGAGTTGCTCTGTTTCTCCATTTGAGAGAAGTACATCCTAAATGGCTTAACGCTAGATGCTTCATTCCAAGCAAATGTCTGATCACCAAAATAAGCTATAAGATAGCTGTTCTTTTTAAAGTATTTCATTGCTCTGTCTGATGCAGCAGAAGGATCAAGTATCTGCCCAGGCCACCAAGGATGACTCCTCACCTTACCCCATACTAAATCAGACGCGTAGAACTTCCCTTCCTCTTCCATTCTGTGCTTAACCCCTCGTCTTTCTGGAACAAGAGCATCAGCCACAACACCTATACCATCTGCATTTTTCAACTCAACTTCTATAAGCCGTTCCTCGATTAAACAATCTTGATTCCCATTGACATCCACCAGCTTGGAATCATTGTTGACTGTTATACCATCAGGAACCCATCCATTTTCTCCACCTAATACCTCTTGCATGTGAGCTCCTTCCACAACAGCATTCCCCTCTCGTGCAAGATGTGAAAATCCCCCCAGATCAACCACAAGTTCACCGTCAAACCCATCATCATATCCTGAAACCCCCATTTCACCTTCGATTCGCACTCTTAAACCCTCACCAACCTCATTACCTTCTCCAAAAACCCTAACCCCATCATCAACAACAGATTCACAAACTAAACCCTGATTACTTCGATCCTCCATTAGGGTTTCACTTCCTGATCGATGATCAACACTAACAACATTTCCCTCGTACGTCGCCTCAGCATTAACAGCTCCCGAGATTCGATCAGTATGATCGGAATTCACCGACATGGAGAAATCCTAACCAATACAGAACACATAATCATACACAAATACATCAGGAAAAAAAAATCAAAAAAAAAAAAACGCTATAAGCACATGAATCAACAGCTAATTCAATTCAAATTGAACACATGAAGATAGATTTATAGATAAATCCTACTAAATATTTTACCTCTGGATATTGATTTCTCTTATGAGATTAGAGAAATGAATAAAGAGAGAGACTTCCAGAAAAAAATAAATTAAAGAGTGTTGTCTTTCTATTTCACTGTCTTTTTTTCTTTTTTTCCCTACCAATTTGCGTGAATGTATATAAAGTACTGTTGTTTGAGTTGATGGATTTTTGAAGCGACACGTGTCGTTACGGTGTCGTTCTTTATTGTGACGTGCAAAAAGCTTTGAGGAATAAGTTAGGGGTCGGTAGCCTGTTTGACTTACTAATTTATTTTCTAATAATCTATTAAACGTGATATTAGTTATGCAAAATTAATATTTATGTAACTCGCTTTCAAACTACCTACTAAATGATCCTTTAGGTATAAAGTTATTATTACCTATTAGTTTGACCAGGACTATACAAATTAATGGTTAAATCAGTCACCCAAATCAATAATTGGGTTATTGATTTAATGATTTGATTCTTGGTTTACTATTCCGAGTTATTGGGTTATTGATTTAATGATTTGGTTCTTGGTTTACTATTCCTAGTTATTGGGTTATTGATTTAGTTATCGATTTGACTAATTTTTAAAATGGGTGAACTGATAACCCTATAATAATTTATTAAATTATTCTTTTAATTTATAAGATTTCATAGCAAGAAGATGAAGTGCGTGTCGATAAAAAGTGAAACGGGTGTTATTCAAATATAAATTAAAATTGATTGCTTTAGCTGAGCTATTTCTATGTATTCTTTCTCTTTACCCCCATTTTTTTCTAGTTAAATATACCTATAGCTATGACTTATGAGATCTTTTGTGTGAGATCTTAACGGTTAACCCGATAACCAAATCGATATAATCGATCAATCGATATCTTAACAGTTCTTTAACAGTTTGGCATATCTACAGATCGATAATCGATAAGTAGAATCGATCATTTTCAAAATCGAACCGAACCGACTGACTATTACGCAACCCTATTTTCATTTGTATAAATAGATATTAGAGTTTTGATTATTATTAATAGCTTTTTTTATTCTGCTAATTTACCTCATCATAGAACGTCATTGTCTTATGTACTCAATTAGTATTTCTCACCTTTTTTGCATTGAAGATAATATTTATTTTTTTATAAAAAAAATATCACATAGATTTAAAAAGATGAAAATTATCACAATTTTAAAGAAGTAAAAAAAAAAAGATAAAAATTGATAATGTAAGGATAAAATAAATATTTAAAAAGATAGGATAAAGAGAGGGAGAGTTTATCTTTTAGAAAGCAAAGTTAAAAGGTGGAAACGATTTTCACCTAATAGATAATAGCAACTCACTTTTTCCTTAATAAAACACTCCATCCTTCTGTTAAAGCTCAATTAATTCGAATACGCGCATTATAGGAGACCTCTGATAAAAAAGTTGTTGGAATTTTCAGTGAAGTATTAAAAATGTTTAGAAACTTAGAACTTAGGATTTCGTTCAAATTTCTAGCGAAGTATTATAAAAAAAATTTCGTTGTCATTTATACCGAGGTATAAAAAAATTTTAAAAAAATTTAGGACTTTGTTGTAATTTCCAGCGAACGGGCATGCCCACCCCTAGCCCCAGTGTGTTGTTCTCCCGCCAAAAAAGCGTGAACCTTTTTTTCCCTCTTGGGGAGCGTTGAACCAATCGCCATCGCCATGAGCGGAGAGATGGTGATGAACGGGAAGATTCAACACCAATTAACTAAGCCTATAGGCCTCGGTAAAACACTGTCGATCTATTTCCCCGGTATCGATTTCCATGTCGGTGACCCACAATTCCGCCTCGCCTCTGAGCTTGTTCGCTTCTTCTCTGCTCCTCCCGGTGAGCAATTCGTTTCTCAGGTTAGTTATTTCTCGAATAAACGCTGCGATTACTTTGGAGAGTCAGAATGAGTTTTTGTTCTTTGTAATAGTACAAATTGATGTTTTGTTTTAAACAATTGGGAAATGGCTTGTCTGAATTTACCAGGAAAATCAGACGAGCTGACTGTTGTACGCCATACTCGGAGTATTTTTTTTTTGCCCAGGTTTTTTGACTCTGCAAATTGCATTTAATGGTTGCGTATGTTGAACTTGGACGATTGGAGTCTGTATCTGTGACTGTGAATAAACGCGAAGTTCATACTAGTAGTGAAAGGGTAAAAGCCGATATAATGATTTTTCATGTAATATTTCTCCTTCTATGCTATTTTTAATCGCTGAATAACCATAACTAATAGTTACTGAAAATGAAGGTCAAAGATTGATGTTGAAGTATTAAGTTAGGCGTTTGGCCATAGATTCCAAATATTTTTCATTTTATTTGGAATTTATGGAATTGGAGTTGAGGATTTAGTTGTGTATTGTTATACTTTTTGCAAGGAATATTTGGAATAATTTTCATGCTTGAATATACTTAAATGCAACTTAAAAGTGAAAACTGAGTTACTGTTTTCCAAATTTGAAATACAACTTCAAGTTGGATTTGAATTTTTCATTGCCAAACACTGATTTTCAAATAAAGTGAAAAATTATTCCGGAAAGAAGTGAATAATTTTTTGGGCCAAACAGGTCCTAAGTATAGGTGAACACAGGTGGATCCGCGATTTGAAAATATGGGTTCCTACAACAATCTCAAATTAATTAGAATTATTACTGGGTTCACAGTCAATACTTATAAATGTTTAGTTGATTTCTTAATACATATAGAGGTCTATGAAAAAGCTATTGGTTCCTGTGAAGCTGTACGTTGTACTGTAAATGCACCACTGTAGGTGAAGGAGGATGATGCCACATACTGCTTGTCATGTAATTTTAAGTCCAAAAAGTTTGTGAACAGAAGGACTCCTCTCTTGCTATTTCAGAAGGATTGCTCTACCTATAATCTCTTATTTATTCTCGTTGAGAGTTTTCTTACACTGTTTGATGTTTCTTGTCTGAAGTATTCGAATGGAAAACTTTATCCTCTGGAGTCTATCTGTCAATTATGGTGTAGTACAGTACTAATAGTAAAGTAAAATGGCTGATTTGCTGATATTATTGTATTATTTTAGTGCTCAGGCATGTTTCAACTGCTGGAAAATTATGATTATTAGAATTTTAAGTTAAAGGTTAAGAATGACACTGGATTATTAAGTCTAGGTGAAGGAGGTTGATGGCACATTCTTATTGCCACTGGACTTTCAGCAATTCCAAAAACTTTGTGAGCTCCAAGGATTTTATGCAATTTTAGAGAGTAAATCTAAAGATGCTCTATTGTGTATGAGTGCTGCATTACACAAGGTAGTACATTTATACTTATGAAATTCATTTTTTTCCATATTTAATTATTTTATCTTAATTGTGTCGTTGATGCTAGCAGGTTTTCTATTCGAAATTGGGGGATGAAAGTTTTGATGATTTTGTTAAGATAAATATCCGTCTCCACAACTATCCTCAATCAATGATTGCATTGAAGAACCTAAAAGCTGCTTATATTGGTAAAAATGATATTCAACTTTACATTTGCTCTTTATCGATCTATTAGTTTAATGCTAGCTTAGATTCTTAACATGATCTTTTCACATGATAGATAGGCTTGTCTCTGTACGTGGTACAGTGGTAAAAGTCAGCACAGTCAAGCCCCTGGTGATGCAAATGAGTTTTGCCTGTACTAAGTGCGGAACCAGTATTTCTCGTGACTTTCCAGATGGAAAATTTTCTCCTCCACCAGTATGTGAATTGCATGGTTGCAAATGTAGGACTTTTAATCCCATAAGGTCTACAGCTCGAATTATAGACTTTCAGAAAATAAGGTAAATTCCTCTTCTTTGTTGTCTTTTGATGTCTTTACTTCAACATCTTTATATATCATACTATTTGGGTAAAAAATATAACTGAATATTTCGTTTCTATTATTCCATTCTTCTTCTTCCCACCTCTCTGTTTTATTGTTCATTTCGTATCTTATAAATTATCTATGTTCTCCCAGAATTCAGGAGCTGCTGAAATCTGAACATCATGAAGAGGGGCGGGTACCTCGAACTGTTGAATGTGAACTAACTGAAGATCTTGTGGATGCATGCATCCCTGGAGATATTGTGACTGTCACTGGTATTATTAGGGTGATTAACAATTACATGGATATTGGAGGAGGTAAATGTTTTTATAGAGGGCATGACATAGATGTGTTTGGATAGCACGAATGTCTTTCCTCCACCTATAAAACAAATTAAGATACTTATCCTGTTTTTTGTGAGTCATTCCCCCCTTTCAACAAACAATCTGAATGTTTTTTCCTAACAACGACAGTCTCATACTTATGAGTGTAGATTGCTGCATCTAACGAGCAAATTTTTTGATCCTCCTAAAATTTTCCTTCCATTCCATCTCTTGCCCGAGATGAAGATACATATAAATGTTATATAGGTCGCGCGTGTGTATATGTATGTAGAGAGAAGTGAGTGCATCCGTGATATAGCTCTTGAGAAATGAAAGCAAACTTCGTTTAAGAGCCTTAAATGTAAGTTTGTTTCTGTCTTCACAGCAAAAAGTGTGTTATGCCTGATTTTCTCCATTAAATTAGATTATATATGTGAATATCAAAGATAGCCTTCTTTTATGGGGACTGTAACATATGGTTCCCCATTTGAATTAAGTATATAAAGGAGAAATTTTGGAGAAAGTTGATGAAGTGTGTTGACCGTTGTTTTTCATGCACGAGTCCTTAATTTCACTTAAAAATATAAATTTTTGAGTCACGTGCTTCAAACTAACGCTCCTGACTGATTTGAAATAAGCATCATATTCAATTATAGGCCTTAAAGCTGATGTAGACTAGCATATCATCAAAGATAGTGAATCTTGTAGCTTATTCTTACTATTGTTTGAAGTCTCTTTTAAACATTTTAACAGTATAAGTTAAGTCTAAAGGCAGTATCTTCTTCTATGTTCTTATCTTTCATTTTTGATATATGTTATTAAGTACCTCTGCTTCTGCACAGAGCGGTGGGCAACAAATGATAATGCATTCTCTGAATCTAATAACGCATTAAGTATGAATGCTTCTTCTCCGTGTTTGCTCCAAGTCTTGGATGGATGACATCTAAACCTTTAAAGCAAATGTCGATCCAGTGACCATATAAAGTCTCCAGCTATTCTTCTTGTGAAATGAGCTATTATTTAGGAAAAGAAGGTTTAATGTCATAATATACTTGTTCATTCAGAATGCATATTAATTAGATCAAGTAACTTACGAGTCTTCCATAATTTTGTTGCATATAACACGATGGAACTTTCATTCATTCAAATTGATATATTGATAGAGTGCCTTCTAATAAATTGATATTCGAATTAGTTATGTTTTAGCACCCTACTTTGAGTCAGAAATCACAGCTATTTTGCCTTTGCCTGAACTGATATCTGGGAGAGAGAAAAATCATTATGCCAATCTTTCTGCTGCGCTGGGGAAAAATATGGGCCAGTGACATTGAATAATGTTGCAGATGCTGTTGATGACTGGGTCAAAAATTATGCTTTTGATTTGCTGCTGTGTACTTCAATTTTAGTTATATATGTCAGATGTTAACTTTATGCAAACCTTGGTAAATGCAGGAAAGTCAAAAGGCAAGAATCAAGGGCTTTATTATTTGTACCTAGAAGTAGTTTCTATTACAAACTCGAAGTCTCAGTCAACATCTGAGGGTTCACAAGATAACTCTGATGCTAGAGCTACAGAGCTATTTGATTTGTACTCATTTTCTCCAAAGGATTTGGAGTTTATTGTTAAGTTTTCTGAAGAACACGGTTCTGATGTCTACCGACAAATACTTCAATCTATTTGCCCCTCGATCTACGGTCATGAGCTTGTTAAAGGTATACATAATCATTGGGATGAGTTTTATTATTATTTTTTCAGGAACCTATCATTCCGTAAATTATTGATGTGTACCCTAACTGCATGGTGATGAATAAGAGCTAACCTGCTTGCATTAGGACATTTATCAAATGGAGAATCTTAGAAGATGAGTTGAGTTCTTTGTATCAAATCCTCTTGTTGGATGTTTGGCTTTCTTTGTATTTCACTTTCACAGCATAGAGTAAGCCTCCGGGTTAGGACTATTTGAATGTGGACACAGGATTAATGCCTTCCAGTCTCGATCCCATTTCATTTGGTGATATGTAGCTTTACTGCAAAATATATATTGACTAGATTCACATCTTAGTTGCTGATGACTATTTCTCCTGGACTCTTTGTTTAATTATTGAAGTTCAATTTATAGAGGTTCAAAAAGTTGACTTCTATTTCTGTCAAGGATTTATTTATAAAAGCTGAGTCTTTGAGGTCAAATATTCAGGAGGTGCTCCTAAAAAAGATAAGAGAAAAAATGTCACAAGCTATGCTGGCTCATATGTCTTACATTTTGCAGTATTCTAGTGTCAAACTAGAGAATCATGAAGTTCTGAAAGCTCTGATGAGGAGGAACAAGCTGAATAAACTGACCTGGGGAAAGAGAAGCCCTCAAAAGCAAACAATTTATTTTTACATAGTTAGAGAATGCCTAAGTTGAACAGCAATTGATGGATTTTCAAACTCTGTTGTACTAAAAGTTCAACCTCTTAGTCCCAAAACTCCCCCCCCCCCCCCCCCCCCCACCACTTGGACCTCAAAATCAAGCAAATAGAACTAGTGCTTATTTTCCTATTCGGACGTACCAAACTGCAATAAATAAATACCATCCAACACCACGGCATAATATATAATGGACCCTATTCAAATGTACTGCATAGAAAGATCTAAGAAATACAAGATAACTAAAGGCGGTAAAATAAGCCATTTCACGATTTAGCTGTGTGTGTTCCCTGATAATGCCAATGAATTATTATGTGATAAATTTATTCATCATACTAATGTATGAGAAGACAGCAGATTGCGATGTGTTGTGTTCTTGAAATCTTGTACTTGAGTTGGTGTGCTATTTCATACATAAAAACAGAAGGGAAAGTTTTTCAATTCCTTAAGAAAAGGGTTGTACCTTGTCATTTGGGATCTTTCTGGTATGTCCTAAACCAGTAGACGAGCCTCTGCTTGGCCAACTGCCTTCATCCTATGATCAACTCTTGAAATTGTCAATATAATGGAGTGATTCATATCCAAGGGTCTTTCTCTTCTTCAGAATTGCTCTCTAGTTAGGCATGCGAAGATACCTGATTTTTGTACGCTTTTACTTTCTTTGTTTACTTCTTGTCTTCATTGTCATCTCTTTTCTTTCCTTTCCTACTTCTTAAGTGTTTGCCTGGCTTGCTTATGTGTCTTGTAACTCTTACATTACTGTACCTTGTGTTTTCATATGGTACTTTTTGGTATGGGATTCATAGAGAAAGGACACACATACAATTGAAACACTATCACATTTCTTCCTTTGTTTTGTTTACATTGTGTTTGGTGGAATTTGTTTTGTTTCCATGAACTGTTTGAAGTGGTCATGCTACAGGTACTTAGATAGCTTGATCCTCTTCCTTTTTCTCTTGTTCCTCTTTTTTGTGTAGCGGGAATTACATTAGCTTTATTTGGTGGTGTGCGGAAGCATTCCATGGATCAGAATAAGGTTCCTGTGAGAGGAGATATCCACATAATAATAGTCGGTATGTGACTATCTAGCTTGCCTTCTTTTGGTCTTGCTGGAAATTAATTCGCGAAAGCGGTTTAGTTTATAAGTTAGCATTTCTCTCAAGCTAAAATATCTATTCAGAAGTCAGGTTTATCCATTTATGTGAATATGTCATATAACTGTACAAGCTAACTTGACTGGTTTCTTTGTTATTAGGTGATCCTGGATTGGGTAAAAGTCAACTACTTCAAGCAGCAGCTTCCGTTTCTCCTCGTGGCATATATATTTGTGGTAATGCAACAACTAATGCTGGCCTTACTGTTGCTGTTGTCAAGGATCCTTTGACCGGTGACTATGCGTTTGAAGCAGGTAATGGTCTTTTTTTCTTTTAGTGCCGGAATACTATGATTTGGAAATCCACCAATCAATTGTATCTTTTTGCAGAAGGTTAAATTTAAAGCAATGTCTCTTTAAAGAGAACACAAAGGGAAACTAAAATGAATATTTGGTGTATCACAGTTTATGAGAATTCTTATTTATTTATTTATTGAGGGAGGGGGTGTCTAGTAAAAAGAACTTGAACTTATTATTGTTCCTTCCTTGTAATCAAACGGGTGATATTATATTGGTTCCTAGTTTGCATGATTGATAGTGTCCTTTCTCACCTTCCAGATAGAGGAAAAATCAGGAATTACCTGTAAATTTGTCTAGCTATGCTTTTTAGAAATTTATGATCTGTATTGTTCTATAGTTAAGTTGAGGACAACTAAGCAAATATCCCTGTAATGTTTGCTTCCATTAATGTATTTTGACAGTTAGCACTTGTGCTAGATGCTTAGAAGAGCACACTGTTTATTTCCTGTGATGGAATATCTTTGGTTAGCTTCAAATCCAACAAAGAAACCTATTTCTCTTCTCAACCCAACTAGGAAAATTTGGAACTCCAAGATATAACAGGTAAGCATATTAACATCCTGCTAGATTAATGTGAACACCAATATATCTTTTAAAGAGCTATAGGAATGAGATTTAGTTCAGTGTTATCAAAAAAGCTCTAAGGTCCATTGAATCTTTAAGTTTAATGAAGAAAGGCGCAAATGGAGAAAAATACAAATATGTATGTGTAGTCCAAGACTAATAATTATAATAAAAAGTAATAAATATATGAACAAAGAAATTGAAATAAGTTTTATGACAAGGAAAAGTATGTCTTATAGTCTTGATGACGACATGGAAGCGCCCATGAAGCGAGGTGAAGCGCTCAACAGGTTTTATGCTTCGCTTCAGGGTTTAAGCGCACTTTTGACAACATTGACTTAATTGCAATTATTAAGTGAAGAGACAGCTAAGACTTTTTTAGACCTAAAATATACAAAGAAATGTGTCCGATCTCTAATACATAAGCATTCACAAGCGGCAGTTCACAGAATTTAATATGGAATCAAAAGGTTTACAATAACAAAAACAACAGCTGCTACAAAGTCACCCACACACTCTACTGTTGGGAGGAGGCAGGGGCAGAGGCTTCAGACAGAGACAGATGGAGAATTGTCCCAGCATGCATCTGGTGGACAATCTGGAAAGAGAGGAATTCCAGATGTTTTGAAGATATCTCTATCGGAATACAGAAGATAAAGCTGAACTGCATTAGACTCTTCTGTTTTTGGTGTAAACAAATGTACTTAGAGGATACTGAGTCAATCATAGAAATTTTGGGATCCTGTTAGGATAGTATTTCAGTCTCCTTGGTTTTTTGGTTAGGGATGTAAATACGGCTTCAGCACTGCCTAAGTGCTGGGTATATTAATACACACAAATGTTACATTATCAAAAAAAAAAAAAAAAACAACTGCTACACCTTAATCCCAAATAAGTTGCGGTCGGCTATAAGAATCTTCACTGATTATATCGATCCATTTAAGCTCATCTCATACCAATATTATAAAAGTTAAAAATAACGACTAAAGTAACAAAATACTATAATTCCTCTATGTTTTCTATATCTCTGACGGGATGAAAAGACTCCTAGAAAACATAGGACCCAAAAGTGAATGTACTGACGTGCCTAACACATAATCCAAACTAATTGGTATCACCTATTTATATTTCTTTTTCTTTCATTCCTATTTTCCTAGGTTTGCAACTAATTGGAAGTAACTTGTATCACCTATGTATTCCACCTGTGTGGGATTTTGCTCACATTGCGGTCCCAACCTTCATTAGAGGAATAGGGTTAGGGTAAGTTAACAACCAACGTAAAACTAGTCAATTTGTGATCCTCACAATACAGAATCTATCAAAAGGTCCTGGTTTCAAGAAAATGAATAATGCAAGGCCGTGAAAATTCATGTTGCAAGCCTAAAATGAATAATAAATAAATGTGACCCCATTCTAGCATTTTAAAACTTCTAGACGAGGCGGTTCACACATTTAATTTAAAAATTCTGGCATACTGGTAAACTACCAATATATATCAATTTTCAGACAGCAAGTGTTATCCCAATCTAGAAGCACATTAGTGTTTGCAGCATCAACCAGAATTATAGAAGTCAAAAAGGGATACAATTAGAAGTTAGTGACTTTGCCGATGTTTTTAACTCATCTTTGGTTGCCTATACGATTAGTGCCTTTGCTAATATTTCTAATTCATCATTGGTAAGTAATATGACAATAGAACACCACCACTCTATTATACTTCAATTTTGAGGAATAGCACCTTAATGGTGATTCTTTACAGAATTGAGTATACAAATAAAAGTTTCCAATTGGGAGAACTGGGTTGAGCTCATGGCAGCTTTTGATATGTATGTTGTTTTGAAGATAAACTGTCCGTTTTCTCATTTTTAGCCTTTCAAGGTATCAGTTCGACATTGGAAAATTATTTTGCATAAAATCTGGAGAAAGGATTTTACGTTTGCTTCTTTTGATGTTACCTCATCTAGCCATCCTGTGCCTCTTCGGTTATTAGCCTTATGAAATGGTTGGAGGAAACGAATGAATTTGCAACCGAGCAATGCTTGGTAACTTTAGCAGAAAATTTTTAGGGATTGCAATTGCGAAGCTGTAAGGACAAGTATGTTAGTAGGCATTTTGGCGTAAAATGCCAATTCAAGTCTGTTGTCTTTCTACCTGTCCAGCTCAGCACAAAGGTTCAGGCCCTTCCTAAATGGTGTTGGGACTTTGTAAGAGGTAAAGGTTATTATCAGTCAATGAATCAGAAGGAACAAAAGTAGGGTTCTTGGGGAAGAAAAGATCTGAATTAGAAAGAGACCTGGTTAATGAATCCCATTTTTTATAGTTAATCACCCAAGATTTGTAACTGAAGTACCGGGATAAATTCAGTATACATAGTTTAAGAGGAGCATATGTCTATGGATTTGAAAGGAAAAAAATCAGAAAAGAATATTGTGAGGCTGAGCCCAAGCAAGAGCAAGCGTCTCATTGCCGTTTTTCTTCATATTTCTCAGCAAGAGCAGTGATAAAACACACCATTTCCCAACCTGGGTTTTTGGTAGTGTATGTCCTCTCTGAAAGTTTACAGGTCTTCTTCCCCTACCATACAGAGATAGCTGCCATTCATCCATCCAACATTTTGCTAATCGACAAGACCTCCTACCAATAAGCGGACATTTTGTTTTACAT
The DNA here is from genome assembly GCA_035772735.1 of Datura wrightii. Classification (NCBI taxonomy): domain Eukaryota; kingdom Viridiplantae; phylum Streptophyta; class Magnoliopsida; order Solanales; family Solanaceae; genus Datura; species Datura wrightii. The sequence continues at coordinate 196,827,596 of JASDFA010000018.1, read as the reverse complement.
TGCACGTGGACATAATGATTTTCCAGCTCTAGAAGATATAAGTTTGTCGAGACTTTTGTTGACATCCTTTCAAAAGGAGAGACTTTTAGCAGCATAGATCACAAGCAATATGTTTTTTTAGACTATTACATTGCTGTGACATTTCTCGGCCTGACATCCTCCTGAGATAAACCGACCATGGGATGGAAGCTTGACAAGGAGCAAGATTGTCAAAACCAATATAAACATGGAAACAGGTGGATGGTTTCCAGAGTTACAAATACTCGTGTGCAAAGCAACAAAGAGGTATATCCAAGTCTAGCTGTATCGAGCACCTCATCATCACGGTTGAGTTTTTATGATCGAGTGTTGTGATTCCTGTCCAAGTAGTGTTATTTGTCATTGTAAAAAGACATAGGATTCCTATCTACTCCTTTTTTTCCTTTTTCTTATATCCCTTTTCAAGTTAAAGAGAAATTACACCTTTAGTCATTGCTTATAGTAATCATGTGAGTCCCAAAATACTTAATTATACCTTTTTTGTTGCTTTTGGCATGGTTAGGTGCTATGGTTCTTGCAGATCGTGGATTATGTTGCATTGACGAGTTTGACAAAATGTCTGCGGAACATCAGGTCTTTTTAGTTAAATGGATTATTACAACTCTCAACTGGTAACTTCACACTTAGGATCAGGACATAATTATTTTGTCATGACTTTAGGCCCTATTGGAGGCTATGGAACAACAGTGCGTCTCTGTTGCAAAGGCAGGCCTTGTTGCAAGTTTGTCAGCGCGAACATCTGTTTTAGCAGCAGCAAACCCTGTTGGTGGCCACTACAAGTATTATGAAGAACTTAAATATGTTTTATTCGAATGTTATGGATTAGTTGAATGATAATTGACGCTTTTAGATCACTTTTTTGGTTATGTAAGCAAAGAAAGCAGCCAAGCACTAGATAATGCTGGACATTACAAAAGAGGGGGTTCCCCACATACAAGAAGTCATGCTATCCTCCTTCTATACATTTCTTAGGTTACAGTAGAGAGCTACCAAACATGAAGACTTACGTTTTAACATATGTTAATAAGCAGTAACATCTCTGGTTCCTTTCTTTCCATAGACACCTGCTGGAATTGTTCTCCACATCTTCTTCAGTTCTTTATCATTGCAGCCTATTCAGCTGCTAGAGATCTCCTTATCAGACAGTGGCATCACCCATTTTATCCCAAAAATATGAAGAAAAAAAGTTCCAAAGTTGTCTAGCTAAAGAACAATGCATAAACAGATGACTACTGTCCTCTGCCTTCTCACTACACAAAGCATTTACTCTTTTCTGTAAATATATCTGAGTAAGGCATGCATCATCGTCTAGCACCCAACAAAAACAAGCTATGTTAGGGGTCTTTTGATCTCCATATCTTTTCTAGAGCCATGAAGGGAATCTGCAAACACCTGTGATTAGCTTCCCATAACACTACTTTGGAATAGTTTCCCCTGCCATGTGCACTCAATAACTGATGTCTTTAGATTACAAAGCTCGTTGTTTGGCTGAAGTGCACACCAAGCTCTTCATAATTTTGCATATTTCGTTAGTTGCTAGTTTAATGCTTATGTTTTGCCTATTCAACCTATTATATCTATTTCCTTTCAAATCCCATGGGTTTTAGATGTGCTTATTGGTAAAGGTGTAATTAGCAGTTTAATGTACAATACCGGAGAAAAGAGAACAAAAGCAAAAAAACGAAAGTGACATAATTGGTAGCTTGATGCACGACATGGGAGATAGAATACAAAGCAAAAAGGAATAGCGGCATTATTGGCAGCTTGATGCACAACACAGTCGATGGAATACAAAGCAAGAAAGAGTAGTGGAATGATTGGCAACTTGATGTACAACAACTGAGAATAGAATACAAAGCAATAGAATTGAGCATAGACAAGACTATGCTTATGGTATAGATGGAGGAGATGAAGAGAGATAAAAGATGGGGTAATGAAGAAGAACAGAAGCTAGGTAAGGAGAAAGAGAGGTAGGGTGGCTGCCAGATGGCATGGTAATAGGAGGGGGAATAAGAAAAAGAAGAAAAGGAAGAAGGTTGGGAAGGTTCAGATAGGTGTGAGAGAAAGTATTGAGAATAAGTTGAACTAGACTGATAGTATAGAACTTGAGGTGGGGGTGAGGTGACTAAGAAGAGAAGAATCTCTCATATAATTATGTAAACTTAGATCATGGGAATACTTCCATTATCATATTGGTCTTTTAAAAGTTATTAATCTGTGGTGGTAACGTGTAAAATAATTTCTTGCAGCCGTGCAAAAACTGTGAACGAGAACTTGAAGATGAGTGGTGCTTTGCTTTCACGATTTGATTTGGTGTTCATATTACTTGATAAACCTGATGAAGTGCTGGACAAGCGACTCTCTGAGCACATTATGTCAGTAAGTGTCCTCACTCCTTTCTGCAAATGTTCGTTCAAATTGGAAAATCAATAAACTTAGTAAAAAATATCCAACTGTCAACATTGCTTCTCGAATCCTTGATTACCATATGGAGGACAATTCTTGTTGCAGTAAATAATTCTTTTTTGACACCATCAGATATATGTAATCAATTTCGTTTACATTTTCTGCTTGACCAGTATGAAACACTATCTAAATTCACTCATTCAATGGAGATAGCTCGTTGATGCTATCCCGCTTTATTTGTGGTAAGATTAGGTGATCATTGGAAAAAAAAGATTAGGTGATCATTGACCAACAAAAAGGGAGCCTGTTACTTGCCCTGCTGCTTTTAGCATCATTTGCTTGAGCTTTTCAAGGAAAAGGTCCTTTTTCTTTCATGCATGTCGACATGCAGCACAACTTGATTGAAATTTATCAGCTGATGCAGTTATATGGTTATCATTTAGAGTTTATTCATGTGAAAAATTGCATGATTTAAAGCTTTTCCTTGTCAGCTTCACGCAAAAAGTGTAGAGCAGCCACCAGTCGCAAAACGGTTATGTACAGGTTTGCCCTTTGCCAACCACTATCTCAGCGGGAAATATTTTTATACAAATTGCTCTTAATTTTTCTTTGCAGCCTCACTGGATGTTAGAGAAATTGACATGAATACAAAGCAGCAGGGTTCTTTAGTTGCAAGGCTGAGACTTGACCCTAAGAAAGACAGTGGTTTTGTTCCATTGCCTGCCCCTCTTCTGCGTAAATACATTGCTTATGCAAGAACTTATATATTTCCTAGGTTGTCACATGTGCTTAGCTTTCTTTTATGTCTGAAAGTTTTAGCTACTCTTTGAAATGTTTATTTATCTTCTTGTCATTTGGTGCAAGGATGACAAAACCAGCAGCCGACATCTTGCAGAAGTTTTACTTGAAGTTGAGGGATCATAATACGTCCGGTGATGGTACACCGATAACAGCAAGGCAATTAGAGAGCTTGGTAAGGCTGGCAGGAGCTCGAGCTAGAGTAGATCTAAGAGAAGAGATAACTGAGCAAGATGCTCTGGTAAATTGATCTAATACAGTCTATAAATAAATAATCTTTTCAATATCATCAAGATTTGCTATAATCTTAATCATCAAATTGTTCTATTACGATGCCCTCAAATCATGTATTCTCAATTTTCAGGATGTTGTGGAAATAATGAAAGAATCATTATACGATAAGTATGTTGACGAGCATGGATTTGTGGATTTTGGACGGAGTGGGGGAATGAGTCAGCAGAAAGAAGCAAAGCGGTTTTTAAGTGCCTTGCATAAGCTGTCAGAACTGCAGCAAAAGGATTGCTTTTCAATTTCTGTAAGCCATCTTTCTCGCCTTTGTATATTTTATGGCAAAAGTACAAATGCAAGAATGGAAAAAATCCTGATAACAGTATTTATTTTTCAGGAAATATATAGTCTGGCAGATCGGATTGCATTAAGGGTTCCAGATATTGACACATTCGTGGATAATCTTAATAGTGTTGGTTATTTACTAAAGAAGGGTCCCAAGACATATCAGGTATTGTGATGTCTGGCTTTTATATTTACAAGAAACCAAATTGCACTGAGAATCAAGTTTATATGGTTAAGAGTTTCTTTGGCCATACTTTTCCGAAATGTGCACGTTATAATATAGAGTAAAGGGTCAAAACCACACTTAAAAGTATCCAGGTATTTTGAGTTTCATATTTTAACTATCAAGTATGCGAGTTTCCTACTTGAGCTATCACCAAATGTTTATCGAAATACATCTAAACAATCGATTGTTCCTTTTTCCTATTTGAACGATGTTGATATTTTAGGAAGGAAAAGTAAGCAACTGATAATTGAGGAGTGTTTTGATAAACATTTGGTGATAGTTTAGGTACGAAAAGTAAACACATGATAGTTCGGTAGAAAATTCAAATAACCTGGATACTTTTAAGTGTGTTTTGACCCTTTACTCTATAATATAACTTGAAATAACATGTATAATTGGAGTCTCCGTTGAGGTATCAATTTTTCAAATGGAAAATAATCATATGATTTCCCATCACAAATATAATAATACGATGCTCTCTATGTGTGTGTGGATAAAACCTATTACTGTCTCCGAGATCTATCCCTTACCTCTAATACACACATCAGTTTAAGTCCTCTTAATATGTATCTAATGGAAGTTTTCTTTTGTTCCAGAAATAGTAACACTAAATTTATTTGTTTGTTTCATTCTGTCTAAAATGAAATAAAGACAATGAATGAGTTCATAGAGGAGATGTTTTAAACAGCCAGTTCTTGTTTAGTTCAGGTATAATATTAAAACTTAGCTCTGTTACTTCATTTTATATGCAAAAGTTTATAGGAAATACTATTTATTTTAAATATTGTAAAAACAAAACGACAACTATACTTTATTACTATACTCAGAGGACTTAAATTTGTATGCACAATAGAGGTAAGGTGATTATGGTATGTCAATTGATGGGGTTTTATTCAATTAAAAATGATCTATAGATGCTAAATGAGTGTTGTGAAATTCGGGAAATCTTAATAGTTTAGTTGGTTGGCTACTTGAATTTTCACCTTATTAATGAGAGTTCGATTCTCCACGTAATTCCCTCTCGCAATCCCCCTTCCCTAACTCTGTAATAAAAATAATCTTTTTTTTTTTAAGAAAAAAAAGTCATGTGAAATCTCTTTATATCAAATTTTGGGTTCCTACCGTAGTGACATCTTGAAACATCTTCATGCAGGTGCTATCTTCATCTTATTCACAAACATCAAGGTCAAGAGGATAGTCGAAAACACCCAAGGCCCCAATTAAATCATGTGTCGTTTTGTTTGTTTTTCAGTTGTGAGTATACACTATTTTGTGGAAAGAAAGTCGTTGCCATTTTGGCTTCTTAATGTATTTGTAATATGTTTTTTTAATAAAAAAAATCATGTAAATATTTCTAACTATGTGAACTTTAGGGTGATTCAGAAGGAGTTATTACATATTATCTCGAAGAAAATATGGGTCCCGAATGGGAGAAGAATAAGGCATACTGTCCGTTGATTAGTTTGTAGTTTTTTCCGGAGGAATTTGCTTATCAACAAAATTCCACTAATCAGTAGGTTCTGTGTTACAACTCTAATTTTTTATTAGTAAAGGGTTGGTTATATATTCACGTGAACCTAGTAGTTTTTGTCTAGATCCTGCATATATATATAAAGAAATTCATTAAATATTAATAGAAAAAATTGATTGTGAACCCAATTGTTCACATTGATTGTGAACCCTATTGTTATTGTGATATTAACTTGAGGCCATGACTTAAGCTTCAAATTCTAGATACGCCTCTGCTTTCTTGGCTCTAGTTCTGGGGAAGAAAGTGAAGCATTATGTAAACCATTTAAACTAACTTGAGTTTCTACCTATGCCAGAGGCTAGACAGGTTGGTTTTTTTCTTTTTTAAAGGGTACTCTTGGGAATAGATTCTGTGTGGAGCCTGTGGCTCAGAGGATCAGCGCATGTGGCTATGAACCACAGTGTAAGGGTTTTTGAATCCCTTGTCACCCACAACCAGCCCAAAAGGGAAGGACTAGGAAAATTATGGTTATGATAGTGAACCAAGAGCTATGTAACTTGGGTTTGGGTCTTGACTAGCTTTTCTTTTGATCTTTTTATTTATTATTTATCCCATTCCATAGTATGGCCAGTCGAGAGAAGTATTTTTTGTTTTAGGTCCATAACTCTTCCTCAACCAGGCTTTGGCAGACAAGAATGCTAAGTTAAACATGAATCATACTATGCAAAGTTAAAATGGGAAGAGGTATTGAACATGAATAGGTACTGTAACTGGAACTCTTGTAATTGTATACACCTCATGAACTTTGGTAGCACATAAAAGTATAATTGTTGTTGATCATAGATGGAATACACAGTGTGGTTAAATCAGAACTTCATTACATTGAAGTCCTGCAGTCCAACTAGAATAGAAAGCTGTATCAGATTATTCAAATGTATAACAGAACAAACTTTCAAATCTATATATTCAAGTATATAATATCTATGTTTTTATAACCTGATCAATTTCATCTTTAATTACTCAGATCTGTATTCATCTTCAATTACTGAATCAAGGCGCCACTCGCTTCCGTAATAGGAATTGGGCAATCCCAGCCAGAACTTGAATGCCTCAGCTGCTCGTTTTCGCTCTTTTCTCCTGTCCTGTCTAGCTCTCGATGCGTGCTTGCTGGTAAACATCCTTGAATGCATCTCGACGTAGATCCTAGTAAACTTGGTCTTATTTGGTGGTATCCCATGTTGCTCCATACAAGCAACAATCTCCAAAGCTTTCCTGAAGAAAGCTGCCCGGACACATATATCTGCCAAAGTATCTAACAGTCCTTCATCTGGTTCCAATGGCGGGATACCTGAAGAAGGAGTAGATTCCTCTCCATTTCCCATTCCGCACCTCTGTTTTATCTCATTCCAAAGCAAGAGCGCTTCTCCCGGCTTCCTAGCCAATGCAATTCCATTTGCAAGACTGCCATAAGTAGCTACATTCGGGTAGAATCTGTTTTCTTTCATCCTCTCAATCACACTCTTCGCTTCCTCAACCTTTCCCAGCTTAGAGTATGCATCTACCAACATGTTCCAAGCCACCAAATCAACCTTCACTCGAGGGTCTTTAAGCATCTCGTCAAACACCTTGTTAGCTAGCTTAGCCTGACCAGATGAGGCAAAAGCTTTCATCAAAGTGGTGTAACTTACTTTAGTCGGAGCAATACCTCTAGCTCGCATCTCATTGAAGTAAGAAAGAGCTCCTGCACTGTCATCTACCAATATACATCCATCAATGATCGTGTTATAGGAAACCACATCGGGCTCTATACCAGTATCAATCATCTCCTTAATCAGCTCTTCCGCCCTGTCAATATGCAGCTGCTGGCAATATCCTTTGATTAAAACATTGTAAGTGATTCTATTAGCAGGCACACCAATCCTGACCATCTCGGCCAGCACCTCCCGTGCCCTATCCATTAAACCTTGTTTCACAAAGGCAGAAATAACCGTTGTGTAAGTGACATGGTCAGGGTGACTCTCACTATCTCCTAGATGTCTCATTGCCTCTAACATCCTCACCATATCTGTAACACGGCCTGCATTCATATAACCTTTCATTAAAGTCGTATACATCCTAGAATTCGGTTCAAACACTCGAGACAACTCCGGTGGCTCATTATCTCTCGAATTAACATAATTCGGAAGCAACTTGGCAAACACATCAGTGGTCTCATTCAAACACAGCTCTACCACATTGGCCTCTCTTAGAATCTTGCAAAGATCCCTCCTCCCTTCCCTCATTGCCTGAACCACTTTTTCAGCAGTTACCAAATCACCAAAACCAACATAAGCAGCAACAAGGGACTGAAATGTTGACATACACAATGGAATTCCCTTCTCAAGTATCCTTTCCAATACAAAAACAAGCAAATCCTTCCTATCAGCTCTTGCACAGAGCTTAATCATCACATTATAAGTCAAAACATCTGGTACACAATCAAACTCACCCATTTCATCAAACAACTCCAAGAACCTATTTTTATCACCAATATTAGCACAAGCATTCAACACAGCATTATACGCAGCAGTATCCGGCCGGGAATGTTTAACCAAATCAACATCAGAAAACCTACGAAGCCTTTTAGTAACAGCACCAAAAAGCCTCAAAGCCTCCATAGGACCATCATCACCAGAGGAAGCAAGGCGGCTAATGACAGAACTCCAAGCTTTAACATGAGGAAGATAGCCAGATTTCAACATGGACTTAATAATGGAAGAAGCATAAAGAACATGCCCACCTTTAGCTGCAGCACTAGCAAGAAGGCCGAGGGAGTTAGCGTCGAGGCGGTGGAGCTGCCGTTCATTGCGGAGGCGCTGGATGATGGACTGAGCACGGCGGAGGGCGACGGTGGAATTTTGATAAGATAGCTGAGAAACTAAACGGCTAAGGCAAGTGGGGTTAGGGAGCTGTTGATCAAGATTCTTGGTGTAGTACAACCAAGCTTCATCAGTCTTCCTCTGCTGCAAAAGGGTCAGAAGGGTATTGTCAGGAGGGCCTGAAAATGGGTTCTTGGAGGTGATTAAGGAAGTGGGGTTGGAGTAATTAGAAGTGGGATGAGGTTGAAATGAGCTACTATTGGTAGCTTTACAAGTGATGATGGAAGAAGATAAACAGTTAAAGAGAAGATTTTGAGAAAAGGGAAATGGTGAAGAAGATGGTGAATTGGGGGAGGGGGTGGGGGTAAGTAGAGTTGTCATGAATTCTGGTACATTTGGGGGAGAAAGGGGAGGGAGAAGTGTTTCAAATTGGGGGAATGGTGATAAGGTGGTGTTGGAGAAGGGATGAAATATGTAATTGGCTTAGTGAGTGGCTCTTGTACTTTCCCTTTTCTTTCTTGATCTCATTTATTATTATTATTTTGGTTAAAATAATTTCTACAAGAATGGGATATCTACTTGGAGCATGTCTAGATTAAGACATTTTTTTTGGATTATTAAAAATGGACTAATTGAGAGTGTGGTTGACACAATAATTAATATTTTTTTATTTTAATTTATTTATTTTATTTTTTTTAATTCATTTTAAAGTGACATGTTAAATATTATAAGATTAAAGAATATTTTAATACATTTTATATATTTTTATATTATAAAATTTTTAAAAGTATTTTAAATTTTATATTAAGCTAAAATCAGATAAATAAATTGAAGCGACGAGCGTATGTTTTAAGTATTGAAAAAATCAAAATAGGGTTGGTGGTGATTGGATGGTGGAATATGTTTATTTTTGGGAGTTAAAAGGGGTTTTTTTGGGTGGAGAAGGGATGAACTACGTTGGGGATATTCCTTCCTCTTGTTTGGCAATCATTTATTGGGTGGATCTTGTACTTTCCCTAAAAATTTTCTACAAGGGGATATATGTCTTTTTTTTTTGTATTTTTTTTTAGAGCGAGGAAGGCAGCTACGGAGCAGTAAATAAGAAAGAGATTCAAATAACTTAATTGATTTATCGGACTCTAAAAAAAGGTTTAGTGTGGATGGATGGTGTTTCCAATAAGAAGTAGGTCTAGCTTAAAACCCTTTTTAAACTTATTAAGATTGAGTTAATGAGAGTGCGCCTAACATGATAAATGAAAATCGTAGAAGTAGAATAAGATTTTTGATAGCATGGAAAAAAGTAAAAAATGTCCTTAACATATTAAAAAGGATCAACAGTAGACTGCAACTAAAGGTTTGAAAAAAGTAACAGTTTCATTCGTTAAAATAAGCTTTCGTTGAGAGATGTATTAACGGTTGGGCCACCCCTTCTGACGGAGAAAGAAAGGCAGGTTCAAGGGCGATTGATCAATTTTTTTTTATTTCCTTTGTTTATGCTAGAGCAATTGAATGAAGCAGTGTGGGACCTATAAGATTATGAATAAGATATTCATTCTCAGTCCTTTTGAATAAAAAACCTTCAAAATGATGATGGCGGAGTAATTTAATCTGATCTCGCATGAAGTTGGATAGATGAGGAAAACTTTTACTGGTTCTGATTCTTGTAGTTCGACCAATTACAATAAATATCTTGCAATTTCACAATCTTTATAGTGATAGCACGTCAACAAAGATTTTTCGATTCAAAAAAGGGAAAGAAAGACCAACCACATAAAGACAAACAAACCAAAAAAAAAAAGAGGAAAGCGCCAAACTCCGTATGGAAAGTTAGAAGCTGACAATTTGTGAAGTCAAGATCAGCGGGAACATCCGTCTAAGCAAGCTCAAAATGGACATTTCCGACCAATTTTGAGTTTAGGAGTTTGTAAGCTCGAGAAGAGAAAACAAAACAAAAGAAAACAAAACATAATAAACAACAACATACCCAATATAATTTTAATAAAGTGAAGTCTGGGAGGTTAAAGTGTACGCAGACCTTACCCTCCACCTCAGAGGTAGAGAAACTGTTGCTGATAGACTCTCGGTTCAAGAGAAAAAAATAGTCCAAAAGAAGTTCAGAAAAAGAAAGAAACATAATAAGCAAGTTAACAGTATTTCACTTTCAACTTTACATCAAACTGACCTTAAATGAAACATGTGTCCACAACTGTTTCCTGTACATAGCTTATATGTACCAACAACTAACTAAACCAAAGCTTAAAACCCCCAAAGAACTTTTCACTGTATAATTCTTCCTTCAAGAACTGGACTATCTACTTAATATTATTATTATACTGGTAAACCATTGATGTTTACACAACCACCAAGTTTAGTCAGTGCAGCAGCACTAATCAGCTCTCCTTCAACTCCACAAACCACCCGCTGCCACGATCTTCTAAGTTACGAATGTACGCTGCCACAACCTACTCTGAACTATAATATTCACAAGGTATGTACCTGATTGACCAAGCCAGGGAACCTATGAAAGATAGAATGAGCCTTGTCCTTCCGTTATGGCATATAACAGCTTTTCCTTCATTTTCTCCTGCAAAATACAACAGAAAAAAAAAGAAGTTATTTCTTATGTAAAATAATAAAGAAAAGAGACCTCACACAAGGGAGTGAAAGAGAAAGGAGCTGACTTTTGAAGAGTAAGGTGGTAGCTTGAGATAATTGGCACATGTCATCACACTAGGCAGGTCAGCATCGGCCCAACCACTGCAATTCTGTGACAAACCAAAAGAGCTCGACATTAAAGCAGGAAGTGACATAATAATGTGAACATCTTCCTTCTCGTTTGGCCTATTATGCACTCAGGAAATCTACTTTAAGTACCTTTCGAACAATTGTTAACATTGGGCTAAGAGATGCCAGACCCCCTGGAGGCAGTCTAGGTGCACCAGTCACAAACTGCAGGAATGCTCTCTGTTGCTTGCTGTCAAACTCCCTCATAATTTCAAGTAACTACAAATTGCAGAAAGTCAATTGTGTCATTAGTAGCAATTGGTATCCATTAAAGAATCAAATCTAAGAAGATAGGAATGTGCGAACATTTATAACTGGAGGACTGTTGGCAGTGTACCCATGGTCAAACTTGATGTGATCCAGAAGCTCATTGGACTGCCCAAAAACAATGATAATCGGTTAAAAAAAAACAGGAGATCAATGTTAAGTTATACCGATCAGCTTCTCAGAAAACACAACTTACGTTCCAAAATCCACACTCTCCGCACAATAGTCGCTCTAATTCATCTTCAGTGAAAACCTGAAGATATCTGATGGGGAAAACCTGAGGAATCAACAACATTTAAGATGGCTGCTATTGGCTTTAGAAAGGTGAAGACAGAAAAAGGAGTAACCTGCGAACTGCTTTAAGAATACCAACCAACTCTTATGGTAATATAATCTGATTATTTAATTTGATGAAATAGCTCCAAAGTGCTGCCATTTTATAAGAAGAAATAACAGTGGCATAGTATTTCAAATACAGATGAAGTTACATAATCTTTAAGATACATCTTTTTCTGGATAGTTTCCTTGTATACAAGCCAATATCTAATTTCAAAAGAAAAGAAAAGAGAGGTGAATAAAGATCCTCCTTATTCTCTATTTGGACTTCTAAACTTTGTGGATCACCACATGACTAATTTAAGTGGGTTGTTAGTGTTCATGTACAGGATGAAAATTATCTCAAACGACCAGCAAATCTTAAGACATGATGAAAACCTACATGGCCTCTCTTACAAATTTCGGGAGTTGCTACTTCCCAGAAGTAGTTTAATTCCATGCCTCCAATTGCCAATTGAATAGAAAGTCGATCAAACAGAAATAGAAGTCGATAATGAACTGAAGCTTAACAAATTATTCAACAGATTTCCACCAGATGCAAACTACAGTTGAAGAACTATAACTTCAATAGTTTATACTAAGAGATAGTTTGATGGAGACAGACCTGATCAAATCCCGACTTGAATGCTCCAATTTGTCTTGAAATTCCAGAATTTAAAGTAGCATCCACAATGAGTAAAACATATTCCTCTAAGTTAGACAAGTCGACCTAGAAACAAGTCATCAACTTCAACGATTAGCCTGTTAGAATCTCACAAAATATCAGGCATCAACTTGTACAGTGCTAACCGTTTTTGAATCAGATGGAGAATTAAGGACATAATCTGGATAGCCAGGAAGTGTATAGTCGAGACAAAGATCACCAATTTTTGTATTCCGGAAATTAAGTTCAAGGTCTAACAATGATTTTCCCTCACAAAGTGATTCCACATGTCTTTTTCTTTCAACAAGAGCCTGAAATTCTAGGAGAACTCCACCAAGTTCAGGGTCAAATGACTGGATGTCATATACAGTGAGTTCCTACAGAAAGAAGAGAACATAAGGAAAACTCAAGAACTAGAACAAACAAGGATGCCTAATAAAATATGGAGCATACCTTCCCAAGAACAAGCTTGTAAAATGCTTTGGATAACCGAAGATCCAGAACCCTGCCATCTTGGAGAGACTTTGCAACTATCTGGCCCAGAAGCACAAACTTTTTCAGCACTTCAGAGAACTCTAGGCCACTTAATGAATGGGATGAAGGTGACCATGGACGGGGGAACAGACCAAAAGGAGGGAAAAGAATTCCCGACTCCTCTACACTCACGCTTCCATGAGCCATGTGATCACCTCTCCACATCCCTAGTCCAATTTTCTGGAACTCATGACTGACCAAGGTAAAAAATTCAAGTGTCGGACCAAGACCAGTACCAACCTCATCACTATATTCCACCTCAATGACAACCTTCTGATCGGCATGGAGGTCCATCATCTGCTTTGCAGAATCCAAAATTCTATTTCGATGAACTAAGAATTTTTTCCGGCGAAAACCATTACTGTTTTGGTTCCTACCACTCGTGCCTGCTGTGGTATTATGAGATGATGATTCAGGCTGAATTGCCGGTCGACCAAATGCTGCAAGGCGGAAATACTTGCATCTTGCTTTGAAACCGAACAAAAAGGGGCATGAATTAACCAATTGTCCACACCAAGGTGGCATGCCACCTATGGAAACAGAAAAGGGATTTCTCATTTGCAGTTCTAGTTTCTCTGTCAATTTAGTGCTTGCAAATTCATTCTGAGGGAGATCAGAATTTGTGACCTTTAGATCACCAAAATCAGTAGTCTTTCCTTCTGCAAAAGCATATAGCTTTGTCCGAGACCCAAGATGAAAACTGAACCTGTTCAAGCCTTCCAAACTTCTAAGAAGAAATAAGATATCATAAGTTGGACTTGATTTCTCAAGATCAACCATTTCAGAACCAAACATGCTAGAGAAAGATGGGGTGTACTGCCACCATGCTGTAGGTTTCTCAGATGGAGTAGAATGTACAACATGCTTGCAACTCTGAGGACATCCTTTTTTATGTCTCAGAAATCTTCCATAGGTCACCCTGTGTACTTGACTCCACATGCTTGAATTAGTCATGATGTCATTCTCTGCTTTAATCTGCTGCTGGAGTACAGTTTGATATAAGGTCAACTTGTGGTTCAACTTCCGTCCCTCCAGGTAGAATATCAACTTAGGTGCAACATCTTCATCATCACAACATCCAGTACACTCCAAACTTGTGCTACTATCATCTTCAGATGGATGTAGTCTTCCCTTCTTCAAAGACTCCTACAAGGCAGCAGCGTAAACATAACATCAGGGATATCACAGAATACAGAGGAGCACGTAGATTTGACATAGTCAATAAGATTCTGTAGCTATTCAAAGCATAATATAGAATCACTTAAAAGATAGAACAATGTCAACCATTGCAAAGCAAGAATCGAGGACATACTCAAAAATACATAAGAAATAACTTGTTAAAACTGTCATCGAAGGAAAAAACTTACTGCATTAACATCTGATGTATCCATTGAATCACTCTTAGTTTGTTCTACCTCCGCAGTTTCCATTTCAGCAAATAATTGTAAGTTATCCTTCACCTCCTGAGAGAGAACCACAGGAACTTCGAGTGAGAAAGCTCATTGCCACTAAATAGAAGGTTTAAACAAAACAGATTGACAACCAACCAGTACAAACAAAATTTTAATAAACCAACCTGCGTTTCATGGGTATCGGTGGAAGTGGTGTCCAATTCCATGGGTCCTGGAGCTTTACCTTGAGACGTGCTTACATCTTGTGATACACGAGATGGTGAATCTTTCTCCAAATCCAGACTGGTTGGTTTCGACTTTTCACTTTTCTTTCTACTCACTTTTGGCCACAAGTATCCCTCAATTGTTTCCAAAGGCGAAAAAGGATCTACATTCACAACACTCTCTGTATAATCAACAAGTGATGACTCTCCTTCTCCCTTCACAAACTGGACCTTCAGACAAGGATATGTCGTACAATGCCCATATGGGATAGTAGCATATGAGTTTCGTGGCTTAGATCCATGACTCAAGATGACTGGGAAGTTTTCCACAGAGCAAAGTGCACTGTGCAATCTCCTTATCAAAGCTAGAAAAGTGGAGTCTTCCAGAGGTGGGACAGAGTTATACAAAAGTAATCTACCAAACAGCTCAAACCTCTTTTCTACTATATACAGCTGATTTACTGAGTCATCACCATCTACCTTTTGTCCCAAGTATTGGCCATTGGAGAGGTAATTCACTAGAGACTTCACAACTCCACTCTCAATGAACTCGAATGTGGAAATGGCATGATTCCCATTTAACTCGGACATAATTTGATGCAAAACAGGGTAAAAGTCTTCTTTCTCTTGAAGAGGAGTAATGCTGCTACTAAATTTGTGAACCAGATCAGTTAACGCAGAAGAAAGAGTCTTCAGCTTCTGAAGAACATCGGTTATTCCTAAATCGGGGTTCATTGAGTCTGCTGCAAAGTAATTGGTCCTGATATACCTAGCAAGACTTTCAACAGTCTCTTTCTCTATCTTGCAAGTCCTTGCTTCTTGTCCTGTTGGAGACTGAGTAGCATCATAAGCGAAACAAAGACATTTCACTGCAGCACGTTGAACTGATCCTTGGCAGGTTTCATCTGATGCTTGAACTCCACTAGAAACTGAAAACAGAGACTGCGAACATTTTTCCGGGGAAAGAAGTGCATCAACAGCAAAGAGAACACCTTCCTTAACAAATGAGTTCAAGTAAACATGAGAGAGCTTCTCTAGAAGCTTATCAACAATCTGAAGTACTAGTATCAGAACATGAGGATCTTTGCGAGTAAAAACTCCTGCTAAGAAGCTGTAAGATACAGAGAAGTCAATTCAGACTAATAGAAGAAGATACTAAGCTTTTGCTTAAAACATGGAGTAAACGAAAGCATCTCTCACCTTGAAATGTTAGTATTTTGAAGAAATCCAAGCATGTCAGATTTGCTGAAATAGACTAACTTATTGATAACAGACAGACAGCCATAACAAGCATATAAATTTACACCAGAATTGACCGCCTGTTTGATGATTAAAAAAGGTCAGGGGAAGCAAGAATGATAGAAACTAGAGCAAGCAAATTTAGATACCACAAATAAGAATAACCACCTGGATTAGCACAGGAAGTAAATCAAAGCCAAATTTCTGCAGAAGATCAGGGTGATTGATGAGGAACTGTTCTTTGTCTGCAGCTAGTTGGATATTCTGCTCTCTGGATATGGGAGGAAGAAGTTCATTTAACAGTTTGAGAACTTCATCTACCTGAGGAAAAGACAACACAACTCTATTCCTTCAGCAGTCATCACATGTACATACATAACCATCTAACAAGATATGAGCCAAGGCACAGCCATTTCATATATTAAAATCCTACTCAGACACAGCTATTCAAAAACAATAAAGGCTTCAAATATTAAGTTTTCATCATGATAGAATCATTCTTCCACATTCCATCTGTTCCAAAGAGAGCACCCTCCAGCTCCTCTAATAGCAATCAGTGAGTTTCATGCTAAAACTAAATGAAGCAATGACGGATCACTTATTTTCCGCATAAAAAGAAGACCTTAATATCATTCAAGAACTACAACGTGACCTCATTGGTCCCTCTTTTTCAAGCTCTTGACAAGTAAATTATGAGCTAGTGCATGTGCACAAGTCAATAAAGAAAGCACAAAGACCATGCTAGACCAAACTAATATACTTTGTTATCTTTCCTTGAACTCCCAGGAAACAGAGAACTATCCAGTCAAAGTTACCAACAATCTTTGAGAAATAAAAACTTTAACTAATTTCATAGCTACTGGGTGTAAGCAGATAACATATGAAGAACTATGATTAATCCAAAAAAAAAACCATGATATCTTCCTCAAACTGAGCTAAACATGACCTTTATATGTAGAAGCGGACCTACATGGTCCTAGGGTGTTCGAGTGAACCCATTTGTTGAAAATTTTACTTTGTATAGGTAAGGTACATTTTTGTAAAAATTAAAATATGTATAGGGTATTGACTCCTCAACGCAAGGAAAATCTCCAAAGCAATTACCAAGAGGGCTCAAGGTTTGAATGAGGTCCCAAGCCCCATTAGCACCACTTCAATGCCTTCTCTTGAAGGCATTGCTGAAAATCCTAGGGCAGACGTATTTCTCTAAAATTGGGTCTCAACTTATTCAAAATGCACCATTCTATGGAGCTTAAGCCTTCAGTTCCTATGATTGGGACCAAAATGTTTGAGAAAGATATCAATGTGTGATTGCATTTATACTATTTGGTAAAACAAGTCAGAGAGCAGCAATTTTAAGAAGCTTATGAACAATTTGCTTCTTGACACCTCTCACTCCACTTTGCTCTCTTCTTTTACTTTTTGGGGTCAATTATATGCCCACAAAGGTAGGGGCTTGTGGGACTATACTAGGTAATATTATTGTTGTGTCAACTCTATGCTACAATTCCCTTTTCATATATAGCTGCGAGAATTTCATCTAAAGTAACATCACAATCAACAATTAAAAGAATAAGGGAACTTTGTAAAGCTAAGACCTGATTATAATGCTGCCCATCAACCATCAGAGTAGAAGGCACCCCATGTGAGAAGTCATAAGTGGATAAAATGTCCTTTAATATGTGGCTGATGTTAAGTTCAAAGAGTGTCTTGACAGCCACAATAGAGCCAGCAGCCAGTTTGACAAGTAACCCAATTAAACCCTAACATGAAAAAGTAAAATAAAAATTACTTATAAACCAAGACAATGAAGAATGTAGACAAGGGATATTCATATCTGACGTCTGCAACTAAAACACACTTCAAGAGCTTACAACATAAACTGATTGGCTAACTGTTGTTCGACCATTCAACTCTATGAGATGTGTGGCTTGCTGAATCAGACTGTGTTTACACAATTGGTCCAGCATATCTGAAGAGTGACATGCCCGCTCGACTATTCTAATCAAGCAAGTGACTACACTCTCAACAAGCTGAAAGATGAAGAAACCATTTCAATGTTATAAAATTGTAACATTGAATGATTAAGAGGAAACAATACAGGAACAACTTTCAACAAATTATACCTGTCTATCCTCATATAGAAGAAGATTGCACAAAACCGGAACCGCCTCCATTAAAGGTGAAGGACATTCGGAAGGAAGCTTTTTACAAATATTTACAACAGTTAAAAGTGCCTTCCTCTGCCACAGATAAAAGAAACAAAGAGAAGAAAATCAACATTTCAACCTTCAATATCACCAGTTTATCAATAGTGGATTATTAATGTTATTGATTTACCTGCACACTTGTCGACAAGAAATCAATATAACTTAAAACGGCCATGATAGCCCCAGAGTGCAAACACACTATTGGTTGCTCACGCGAGATTTTCTCTAGTGCTTGCAAACACTAAGTTGAAGGAAAAAAAATCAATCACAGGCTAACTCTAAAAAAAAAAAGAATCAACTACATGAAACAGCCTAAAAAGCTTTCTATTTTTTAATTTTTAGGATGAATTATTGATAAACAATTTCAGCATACCTGTTCAGCCACATCCAAATACTCAATGGCCATTAGTCTTTGACAAAGGGCAGGAACTGCATCATGATTGACAAGATAGGCTGAAGAACGAGGATGAACTTCACATAAATAAGTCATTGCCCTGATAGCTAATAGCATTATATCAGGATTGCTTTCATGTCTAGCCAATCTTACAAGAACGGGAGAAAATGAATCTGCCATTAGGTTTGACATTGAACTATCAGGAGAAAAAGATAACAAATCACATAGCTCAGTAAGAGCAGCCAACAGTGCTGATTCTTCAGATGCCTTGCTCAAACTTGACAAAACTTCTTTGAATTTACCCTGATTTCCCATCAATTGCCGCCTGTAATAGTCCCTATAACTATTATCAGATTCACAAGATCCATAGGCAGAGTCCTTTTCACCTTCACTTGACCCTGAAGTCGATGATGATGATGTGTCTATATCACCATCGTGGTTTTCGCGTATGGAACTCATTGTAGTATGGACCACTGAGTTGGAAGAACTTGGCCTGAATTCAGTTGAGCTACAGGCTCGCTTATCGGCAGGCAGTTCATCAACATTTTCAGTCCTTTTCTGCCCCCGGTTTCCCATTAAACAACACCAAGCCAGCTCTATATGTGGTCCTGTCAATATTATAAGCACTTCACTTTAAACAACCCATAATCATTCTCAAATACACCAAACATAAACAGATTGAGCTTTAGTCCATCTAAAGAAACATTAGGATCAAAACATTCAAACAAGAAAAAATGGATATACAGGATTCATAAAGCAGACTACAGCTATTTCAGATTGAAGTTTAAGTTGACTGATTGGGCCTGATAACAGCTAACTTCTCCAGGTATAAATAGCACAACCCTTTTTTTCACATAATCCACTCATTGATTGATCCATGGAAACAAAATTTTGGAGTTCTCAAGTTATGGAATTACATATATGTCACAATAAACTAACCAGTACCAAGGAGAGGCTCCAAACCAAAAGTCACCATAGTGTTATATGTTTGATCATTTAGTAAAACAAACAGACAATACATGCTTATAGCAATACAAAAGAACACTAAAAATCAGCAAACAAATGCATTGTTTCAACCAAAAAGAATGAAAAACAAAAGAACCCCATAAAAACTCCCCAAGTGATTTAAGCATAATATACATACATAGTTTCTGCAATTCAGGAAGAGCCGATCAGCTTGAAGCAATCGACAAAAGCACAAAGTAGACAATTTCTTTAGGATAAATAACCTTTACCCATATGATTCAAAAGTGAAATAAGACGAAAAATTTGAAGACCCATTATCACTTTTTACCCCAAAAAAAAGAAAAAGAAAAAAAAATCAATTCTTGAGGGTACCTAAAGGCGGTGGAGTTTAATCGATCTTTATCTCTTTTTTCTTTATTTTAAATTACTTCTTCCCCTTTTATCTTCTTCTTTCTTCTTCCTTCTTCTCAAATTCTGCGTTGAATATTTACACAATACACCACCCAGTTCACTGTGTGTGTGTGTGCGTGTTTTACATATAATAAACCAAATAAAGGATGATGATGATGATAGATAATGATGAAAACAGAGTAGGGAAGGAAGCAGCCCGAGGGGTGGGGTGCGGGGTGAGGGGGTTGTTAATTATAGGAATAATGAAATTCTAAGAGTAAACAAATTCTATAAGAATAAGGTCTCTTCCGCAACTAGAAAAACTAATTAAAAATTCACTCGGATATTTATTTGACAATTTATCATAATCAAAATTATATCTGAAATATCACTATTTTTCGAGTTTCAAATTTGAACTGTCAGATGTGCGAGTTTTCTACATGAACTATAACCAAATATTTACGAAAACACACATCGGCTATAAACTATGTGTTGTTCCATTTTCCTATCTGAAATATCACCATCATTCGAGTAGGAAAAGCGAACAACTCATAGTTCAGAGTTGAGGTGGTTTCGACAAATATTTGGTGATAGTTCATGTAGGAAACTCGCATATCTGATAATTTAAATATGAAATTCAAAAAACTGTGATGCTTGAGGTGTGTTTTTCACCCTTCGCTCATATTAGTTTGATATAATCACCTATTACTAATAAATTTTTATCAAAAATTATCAAGGCTGACATAGTTTCACGATTAACATAAAATGTGTGATTTTAGTTATTTTACGTGGAAAGTATATTATATATGAATTATTTTTATGGCTGCATTACTATCAAATATAAAGTAACAGTATAAACTGAACATAATACGTAAGAAATTAAGTTGTGAAAAAATTAATATCACAAGCAAAGACATCAAAAATACACATTTCAACTAATTAAAAATTAAATACGCATATTTAGAATATCATAGAAACTACAATAATAATTTATTAATAATTGAGGAATCAATTGTATTTTTAACCCTAATCATAATTAAGTAATAATTTATTGAATTCCTAATTTGACGTCTAAGGAGAGTGTGACAAAACTAGAGAACTAATTTGTGGAATAAAAACAAGGGCAAAGGTCGAAAATATTTCTCGATTAAAAAAATAGATTATTTATATCTCTGTCGTTATATAAATAACTTAAATATAATTTTTTCGACTAATGAAATTGATAAAATCAATTTAAATTATTTTTCTAATTTTTTTAAAAAACCACGAGTAGATGTATTTATTCTTCTCACAAAGTTCAGGGATATATTAGTTCTTCACACTTTTTTTCCCTTAATTCATCAGTTAATTTGAATTTATTGTTTTGATGATCTTTTTTTCATGATTTTTTCTCTTTTGTGGATTAGCACCGAATCTTAAAAAAGAAAAAAAAATTTACATTGATAATGAAAATAAATTTGATCTAACAAAAAATGAAACTTAAACAAATTGATTTAAACTTAAAATGACACTTTGAAAATCTCTAGATCTATTGTTATTCTCAATAATCCTAAGTGATAAAATTTCGATTTAGCCTTTGCTTCTGCATAACATTTCCTGCTTAATTCAAATTATAAGGTGAAGTGATTTTCTTTCTTCTGGTTAATTCATATCAATCATTCCGCACTTAAAGTTATAAATTTATAAATTCTATTTAAATGACATGACATTAATAATATAACAAATGTACTTACAAAGAGAGAAAGAGAGAGTGTGCGTGATTGATCTACTCAATGAGAGAACTCATATGTGACTCATCTCGTCAATATATAAGAAAATTTGTGAACTGAATAATTAATAACGTGCCTATCTTTTTATCATTTAGATTTTAGTAATTATGTCATCTAGATTTTAGTGAATTATGTTGAATCTATTTTTTGACTTTGAAATTAAATTCATTATAAGAATTTTCTTTTTAATATGTTATGTGAGTTTATCAAATTTCGAGACAAACAAACAAAAAAAAAAGTTTTTGCATGGACTGCCTCTATTTCGGAGTGGTCTTTAATTTTTGCCCTTCAAATTAGTGGTCTTTAATTTTACCCCTGCAGCTCATTTTGATGAAAAATTTATGTCCAAAATATCTTTAAATATGACTTAATTTCACTAGGCAAACTTTTAGAGAATATTTGCATGGGGGCATAAATTAAGTGTTATTTAATTTACAAATCATATTTTTACCCTTAGTACTAAAAAAAAAATTATCAGGCACAAGTTAGCCATACGTATTAATATTGTTGAACTTATGTCCTCAGACACAAGTTCATGTTGTTGAAATTATGCCCCAAGGCACAATTCATACTGCTGAACTTCTACATCAGACACAAGTTCATGCTGTTGAATTTCTGCGCTTACGCATAAATTCAGGCTGCTGAACTTATGCCCAAGACATAAATTAATGTTATTGAACTTATGTCATGCTGCTGAACTTCTGTCCTCTTGGCACAAGTTCATGTAGCTAAACTTATGCCCCAAGGCATAAATTCATACTACTGAACTTTTGCCCCAGACACAAGTTCATGTTGCTGGACTTCTGCCTCCTAGGTACAAGTTCATGCTACTGAATTTACGCTCCAAGACATAAATTCATACTGCTGAATTTATGACATGCTACTAAACTTATGCCCCTGATGCATAAACTGTGTGAACTTATGCTCTGAGGCACATCTTGTGTCAAAACTTATGTCTTACAAATTTTTCTTTTGTTTTGCGTTTTTTTTCGTTAGAGACATTTTGACCACTTTTTTGTCATTTAAAGTAGCAAAGGACAAAAATTAAAAAACATGAATTTAAAGAGTAAAAAATAAAAATCATCCTAAAATAAGAACATTTGTGCAAATTACCCCCAAATAAAAAATAGTGTAAAATTTTATATACATAAAAAAACTTGCATGAATAAACTTGGGCTTCTTTCATTTTTGGCTCATCGTCCAAACTTAATTAGGGGTATTAGTCTAAGAGCCTGTTTGGTTAAGCTTATAAGTTGGTTTATAAGGACTTTTAATTTTTTGAAGTGTTTGACATAGCTAAAAAGTGCTTTTAAAAAGCTAAAAAATAAAAGTTGGTTTCCTCCAACTTATAAGTCATTCATGTTTGACCAATATATTTACTTTTTTATCCTCATACTATTTTCGTAATTTCAAAAATACCCTCAAGCAAATGAAACATAACAAATCTTTCTCCCCTAATAAAAAAATAAAAGAGAGATTTGCCTAATTTTATTCAAATTATATATTTTAAAAATTAAAGATAACATAAATAACTAGTTTATATTAGAATAAATTAATTTAAATTTTAATTATTTTAGAAATAAAAATATCAAAGTAATTTACTTTTATAGTGTTAACAGCTTTAAGAGTATTTCAGTCATTTGACCAAAAATAAGTGCTTAACAACACTTATATACCAAACAAATCAATAATTTTTTTCAATTTCAATACTTTTATCCAAACACATAACTACTTATTTATAAAATAAGTTTCAGTGCTTAAAAAGTGCTTTAAACACTTATGTTTAAAAGCTATTTTTTTTTCCAGGTAAATCAAATGGACTCTAAATATGCAAAACATATACATTATATATATATATATATATATATATATAATTAATAAGAGCATAATTGAATCAATTTGCTAATGGCAAGGATATTTTTTGACTAAAATCAAATATAGAGTATTTTTATTCTATTTCAAAAATAATTTAAGGATGCTTTTGATTCTTTTTTCTTTTGGTTATAAATTTGAGTCGGGTGACTAGGTCTCATTTGTTTGCATCTAATAAAGGTCAGAATTAAGTACCTTCGTTAACTTTAAAACTTACGTATTTATTTGATTTAAATATGTTTAATTATTAAGATCTTAAGTATGTTTTAATTATTTATTTGTACTTAATAGAGGCCTGAATTTGAATAGTTCAAACCTTAGGTTATTGAGTGCATTTGTTTTCATTAGGATTTAAACACTTATAATAGACTTAATCATTAAGATCTAGAAATATGTTTGTTTGGATAATTTTTACCGTCACTCTACCCACAACCACCAGCCACATCATTAATCACCTCTATATCATCGTCAACCGTCAATTACCACCACCACATACTACATCTGCTACCATTATCAACCATTATTATTGTCGTCAACCACCCCTGACATTACAACTACCACTGGCAACCACCACTGCTGTCAACCACAATTGTCAGTCATTACTATACATATCACCTCCATCATTATATTCATTGTCATCCCCGCCACCACCACCTCAACCATCACTATCACTCACTATCACCACTGCGGTCAATCTCTACTACCAACCATCTTCACCATCATAACTAGAAGTCTAGCACCACCACTAACTACTACAAACACATCGTCAACCACCATATATTCTTCTGCCACCACCATCAACGCCGCCAATCCTAATATCAACCAACTTCACCATCACAACCACCACTACCAACCTCGTCTTCACGTCAGCCACTACAACACCAACTGCCCCCATCATCATAACTATCACCACACCATTACTAGCAACTATCACCACCATAATTATTAGCCATTAACACCAAATATTATCATACTATAAACCATCTCCACCATCACTAGCGAACATAAATATTTATTTTTCTATTAGATAATAAATTTATTTTATTAAATTAATTTTTTAAAAATATTTAATTACTTTTTTATTTAAATTGTATATTTAGAAATAAATAAAGTATGCACATTCAAATATTGAAAAACAATCAGTCTTAATCATTCAGTATTCGAATCTAGATTCAACATCCTAATCATTCAGATGTGCAACGTCTTAATCTTAATAAAAACAAATGAGACATAATGATTAAGAGGTACTTTGTCTGTTACTCTATCCTCAATCAGGCCATCACCTCTTCCATCACAACTACTATTTCTACAGTCAACCACCACAGCCATTGCCAACTATCAATCTCCACCATCTCTACCATCACAACCACCAGCATTGTCAACCACTATTGTCAGTCACACTTATCACCTCTATTATTATAATTATATTTACTGCTGCTACTCCCATGGTCAATTCCTACTACCAACCACCTCCACCATCACAACTAGCGCCACCACCAACTACCATCCATACCATCGTCAACCATCACACATTCTTTGACCACCACCACTAACAACACCAATAACTAACATTAAATCAACTCCACCATCACCACCACCACCAACCATTATTATTGCACCAGTCACACAATACCAATCAACTCCATCATCACAACTATCACAATCATCATTACTAACCACTAGCACCAGCCATCACCGCCAATATCACTTCAAACTATCTCAACTATCACTAGCAAATTCTAATATTTTATTTTCATATCAAATAATAATTTTATTTTATTAAATTATATATATATTTTAATATTTAACAACAGCATCTTAATAATTCACACACGTGTGAGCAATTTGCTTGAATGTATATAAATATATTTACGAAAATTTATTTAAAACTTCTAACACATGTAAGAAGTCAAAGTCCGGAAGGGGAAGACAACATATGTGAAATTAGAGCAGAGTTCAAAGCAGCGATTCAAGATTCAAAATCCCCATTTTCCGACCGTTTCACTCTTCCTGTTCCCAATATTCCGACACCGTTTCCGGTCACCGGGAAAATCAAACTTTCCATATTTTGAGGAAATTGGATTGGATTGCCGTGGAAATCAATAGGATTGATTTACAATACGAACGGATTCGTTTCATTGTCAATTTACCTCCCACTTTTTTGGTTACCTAACCGGGTGTATTTCTTCAGGTTTTTCTTCATCACACTTCAAATCTCATTTTAATTATTTTTCTGGGTTTTCTTGATCAGATTGTGTTTGTGCTTCTTATGCATATTTTAAACTAATTTTCGTAACAATTGATCAGGGTCTGCAAATTTAGTTTTTGGAAGTGTGATAAAATATTGACCTTTACGGGAGTGAGATCAGAGATTGACCATTTGGGAGTGAAATGGACGGGGAAAAATCATATAGCTAACTCCAAATCCAAAAAAAAAGAAGGGCTCGAATGTAGTGGAATGACCTCAACTAGTTTGGATTGAGATATAATGATTGACACCTAGCGGGTTCTCTTTGAATTCATCAGTTACTGCTGCCAAATTGTTTGTATTGGCTTCAATTCATGTCTGATAATTGTGGTAATCAATTTTTTCCGAGTAGGTTATTGGGTAAAGTCTGGGACTTTGATCTTGGAAAGTGAAAGAGAGAGACTGTGAGAGCTCGGACGAGCAACTTTATCAAGAGTTGGGTTGTCAAAACATGACAATTAAGGGCATTTATTTGAGGTCACTTCATTGACGAAGAAGTCTAAACATTTGGTGAAATTACGTTTCATATTATGATTTTAGTTTCCCTCTATGTCATTATGGTGAATATCTAGTTTTTTTCCCCAACATTTTGGTGGAACTTTGAAATATCGGAGACATTTATGCTGAATCATGCTCTAAGAAACGTTAATTAGTGAATCTAGTTGCTTTACAATGCCAAACAGCAAAAAAATAAGCTTTCCACAGGCGCTACGTCAGTAAGATATCCTTATGTATGAAAAAGGTTAACTAGATACCCTTGATGGCCATAATTATATTTCTTCTTTTCAATTAATCACTTGGTCTTGAATTTGCTCTCCATTACATGTGCCTTTTATTTTCCTTGTTTAAATTGATTCAGTGTAATGCAATATTTCTCTTCAGCCTTAAAGAGGGCAGGATCTCAAGCTTTTTAGACGGGAAGGCAGCTTGTATTTATCCTACGGTTATTTACTGGTTGAAGTGGAAATTTTACTGTCAGTTAAAGGCTGATCATGCTTTGCAGAGGAGTATAGGTTTCAGTCAATTGGGATCTGTAGATCTTATCTAAAGCAAACAATTGTAACTCACATAGTTGTTAGTCCAAAGGAGGATATT
This sequence comes from Datura wrightii, assembly GCA_035772735.1. Classification (NCBI taxonomy): domain Eukaryota; kingdom Viridiplantae; phylum Streptophyta; class Magnoliopsida; order Solanales; family Solanaceae; genus Datura; species Datura wrightii. The sequence continues at coordinate 196,800,863 of JASDFA010000018.1, read as the reverse complement.
GATTGTGTTTGAGTACGGGGGAAAATCTTTAATTGTCCCTCTGTGCTTTGATGAGGGATATTTCATTCTTGTAACATGCCCCAAACTCCTCAAAGATCAGTCTTCACACTTTCTCTTATCTCCCTCGTTCTCTCATATACTCTCCTTCGCTTGTATCCTTCTATTTCATATCACTTCTTGAGGAGCTCTCAAAACCAAACCCTTACACTGACTACGTCAACAGATTCCAAGTCATATACTACTGCTGGCCCTCATGACTACCAACACCGCTGGAAGCAACAATCCTATAGCAGAAACTATATTGTTCGATTCCATCAATATAAGGAAGCTGAAGATCTCCATAATTATCTGCAAAACAATGTGAAATTTAAGGGGTGGGAATGGATTGAGAGAAAAAATCCTGCCGCAAGGTTTCCTACAGACTTCGGATTGGTGGCAATTGAGGAGTCCGTGAAAGAACTTGTGTTAGAAAACTTCAGAAAATTGGTTCTTGTAAAGGATGTTTCTTTGGATTTGAGCTATCAAAGGGTAGTTCTTGAAGAGAAGAATGAAAATATTGGGGCTTTTATTAATGAGAATAAGAGGGCTGGAAAGATTTTTACATCTATGTCCTTCAGCAAAGATCAAACCTATGCAGTGGACAACACAAGTAACATGAAGATTAGTTGGAAAAGAGAGCTGCTGATGCAGGTACGACTTTGATGAGTTTGTGTTTTGTTACATGTGAATTTACTGGGTTTTGTTTGTAGCAATGCATTAAAGGGCTTAACCATGCACGAAGTGCTCCCTGACTAATCTAGGGGTAGAGGGAGAGGGGGTGTATATGTGCACTGCTTTCTCCTTGCCTTTCAGCAAAGAGGCTTTTCCTACACCTTGAAGTCATGACATAAAGGTCACGAATAGAGCAATTCTGATGTTGCCCCATTTCTAGTCCTCAGTATTTGAATACATTCTGCTATAACTTCTCATGATTGACATATGATAGGATCAACCATGTTGCATGGTATATGTGCTGAGGAAATTAATCTCCTCTTTTAATATTTTAATGTTATTATTATCTTTTTTTGAGCTTACCATGGATCTGTTCTTCCATAATTGGCATCCTTTTTGAAGTCGAAAGCCTTATAAATTTACGAAGAGAACTTTTGCTTTTCTAAGACTTTTAAGGAAAAGTGTTAAAGAGCTAAAGAGTAGACATTTGAAGTGATTGCTGCAATAGAATCTTATAAACATAGTTCTCTTCTGTTTTGCAACCCAATGCCTCAGGTTAGAGTCCCTATGTTTTTTTTAGCTTCACTTTTTCTGTAGAGGTGGCCGTATATTCTGGAGATTGTTACAAACTTATAGTTTGGTCTTGTATGCTATTATAATTTCTTTTTAGAAAAATTTGGTGGATTAACATAGTTGCTTTATATCTCTGTGCTTGCAGTAGCTAAAAGTGATGAGGCTGTCTTAAAAAATTAAATGTGAAATGAAGCAGCATATATGTCCACCTGATTATTTCTTCTGGAGTTTCTCTGCTGAAGACCAACCAGTGAATGTATGTTTTTGGTGTGAGAAGGAAAAAGGGAGAAGGGGAGAGATTCACCTGAAACTGAATAGTTAGAGCCGTCCGCTTTAAATTCCTGTTCTAATGATCTTTTGGCTTATCCTGTTTTATACTTATAGTAGTTTATTTTGTCACACTGTGTAACAGAGGTCTTTGAAGGATAGATCCCTTATGAATAATTGCATATCACTGTCCACTGATATACGACTTCTGCTTTGGTGAAAAGTTGTTTCTTCCTAAGATATATTTGTAGGTTCATTTATAAAGAAAGAAGAGTTTGTCCTTTTATATAGGTGCATGTTTTTGCATACCTATGTAATTGACAAGTCTTTAGCCTGCTGTTTTTACTATAGGTAGGCTCTTTGAAACACCTTCTGGGCTGAAACTAAGGTTTTAAATGCAAGTAGATATCTTGTTAGAAAAACATGCATAAAGCTGTACAAGAGACGGATCATTTTCCTGTGCATTGTATTCTGTCAGGGGCTATATGTTGGTGTTGCTTGGGTTGTGTAGTTGTAAGTACCTATCCTACTTGATATGAGGAAACCTTTTCACATGAGGTGGTTGCTAGGGAAAGTTATCTATCAGGTCAGTTAGGTACTTCCAGTAAGAAGAATGTTGAAAATTAAAATTAGGCTGTATATACTTGCTTCAAAAAAACATTTAGCTCAAACTCGAATTGTTTAGCAAATACAGGGTGAGATTGTTGTGCTCCTTTGGGTAATGTAGGAGCGAGAATAAGCCATTTGATGCTTTACCTGTCCCTTCTATTAATTAATTTTTTTTTTTTTTTTGGATATGATGGTAAAGAATTAGTTGTTGAATGAATAGTTTCACTTGATTGTTGTTTCTGGCAGCACTTCTAAAAGAAATTAAGGTTAAGCTTTTCTTTAGTATACTCGTGTCTTGATAAATTTTATTTTGTCTCCTTTGCATTTTCATTTTGTAGAAATCTCAAGTCACATCCCTTTTTGGGGCAGATTCACTCTGGTCGAGAGGGTACACTGGCACTAAAGTTAAAATGGCTATTTTTGACACAGGTATACGGGCAGATCACCCTCATTTCCGCAATATTAAGGTATTTACGTTTTGTTTCTTTTTATCTATTTATTATTTTGTATCAAAGAAATGCTCTATTTTAATTTATTGCTGTTTGAGTGTAAGCATTTTCATACCTTTTTTATATATGTTTTATGTACATCTTTGGGGAGCATCTTTTCCTTATTATCAATACATGGGGGTTGACTTTGGGACCCTATTACTAGCATACATTGGGGTTGATACCTTATATATTTTAGGAACGCACAAATTGGACCAATGAAGATACACTGAATGATAATCTAGGACATGGGACGTTTGTGGCTGGTGTCATTGCTGGTCAGGATGAAGAATGTCTTGGTTTTGCTCCTGACACAGAGATATATGCTTTCCGTGTTTTCACAGATGCACAGGTAATGGAATTTTTATCTTTTGACCATCCAATTCTGTAATAGTGTCCTTTTGTACATTCTAACCAGTTCTTCAAAAGGAAAAGATATATACTCCAACCATGTATGCAGGTGGAAACTTGAGATCAATGATTTTGTGACTCTATTAACCTGGCTTGTTGATCATTAGAACTTGTTGATGCTAATGGTTTCCCATGATTAAAAAGCAAGCTCTCTCGATCTATAGTTGTTAGATGTACAGCAGACCTTACTGTCTTAAGATCTCTCAATAGTTGTCTGCAAGTAGAAGGTGTCACAGCAGGATGTGGATGACAAAACTAATACGACAAATCCTTGCAGTCGTAGTTGCTATTTAAAAGATCAAATTCAGCAACCAAAATCTCGTTCGAACTTCTATGTCATGAGATTCGAGTTGCACCAACCATATAAATGGAAGCTTCATTTTTGCAAATTACTTATCATCATTTAATCTGCAAACCCAAGAAATTGTCTGGTTCATTTACTTTTCTTTCTCTTCCAAGTAATGTAACACACTGTTTAACAAGCTAGAACAAACTTTGTTGGTTTTTGACTCCTGAAACTTGGAAAGACCTAGCTATGTACACATGGCTTATATCCTTTTCTGAAGTGCCAAGAAGCTTGTATCGAATGTCATAAACCTAAAATTTGCGGCTCACTGTTCAGTTTGGTGATTTCAATAGAAGTGGGCAGGGCTTGAGATACCCCAACTAATTTGTAACAAAAGCTGAAAGGGAGAGTTTTCTTTTTATTGGTAAAAGTGAGGATTTCTTAAAGTAGTTTTATTCAAGAGCCGAATTGCAGGGAACCATTGTCTTGGTTAGTGAGGTAATATTACTTCTTCTAGGATGTTATGACGACTTCAACACTCAAAATTGAAACTTCCTCTTTTTGGGGCTGTGGGTGGGTGAGTGGGTGTTGGGAAGAGGGGGTAGAATGTTTTCTTATTTTATCTTTACAAAAGCTAGGAACTTGTCTGCTAATTTTTGTCAAAGGAGAGTAGACAAGAAGGAAGATGATGGCATAGAATCATCTATCATATCCGGTGGATGGTGTTGGAGGAATTAGCAGTGCTACCATACTCTTTCCTTTTAGTCTTTTCAGTTCATCTCTTTCTTTAGTTTCTTTAAGTAGCTTATTAGCTTGAAAGCTTTCATTGGTTTAAGACTTTACTGGAATATGTTAGAAATTGATTGGTCATTGAGAAAGACTTGTGCAGGCAATTTACGATGAGTACAGATGACGATTGGAAAAAGTCTATTTCTTCATTTGAGGACATTCTCAAGTTGTTGTTGTGGAGTATTTGCTTTTTAAGGCTTAATACATAGTTTACCCGCTGGGCTTATAGCCAAATCCCAATTCCACACCTCTCCTTCAAGGAAAACTTTCACACACCAAACATTTCTCCGAGTGTGTCTAATACACACCATTTTTTCCGGATGGCGTGCGCGTGGTTAACCAAAAAACTGAGCGCGTAAAACTTCTAATTATTTTGTCCAAATGCATATGTAAGTGCCATGCGTCAAAATTCTGTCTTTTTTCTTATTTTTATTTTTTATCAAATAAAAAGAAAAAATATGGCACCAGGACACACACCACCATCCCCCCACCCCCACCCCCCCACCCCACCAAGAACCCATCATCCCTACTGCAACCCCCTGTCTTCCTCTTCCCTATATCCCTTACCCCTTCTTCTCCACCTTCGTCTAGTCTTCTATCCATATCCCCGCAATTTTTCATTTCTTCTCCATACCTACTCCATAGCCACATTCTAAGATCCCTTCTGATTTTTGTGTGGATTTCTGGATTCTTTTCTCCAATTTTTTGTGATTTTTCGAGCCTATTATGACTTCTTAGAGTTAATAATGTATTAGCCATATGATAACATCTTAGATTTAGGTTTTCGTCTTTCAAAGTGTTCTTGTGATTAAGTGAAGTGAATGGGATGATTTTTATTGTTAGCTCTTTGTGGTGATTTGATGGTCTTAATTGCAGTTTTGATTAGTGGAACTGTGGAAGTGAACTTTTTTATATTTTGGGACAAAGGTGTATTGCTGGAACAAATTAGTGATTTTGAAGGTCTTGGTGGTGGTGATGGCAGCCATGGTACAGATGGCTTGCTTGGAAGATGAGGACGATGGAGAAGTTGGAATTTTTTTGGTTATTAGGGGTAGAATTGTTTTCGTTTGGATAACTGTGGCACACAGACTAGCTTGTGCGCACCTCGACTAATTACACGGAACTCCCACGAGCAACAAATACCAGGTAACTCTGTCCACCAATGCTTGGACATATCGAAGAATTCACCTAGTATTTTTTTTTTGTCTTTGCTGGGATTTGAGACCTCATGGTTCTCAACCATTTCATTAATCACTAGGCCATACCATTGGGTGCTTAGAGGTAGAATTATATTTTAATTGTTTTTTTTGTTTTGTTTTAATTAATAACACGTGTCACAGCCTTATTGATGCGTGGCATACACCTGCTTAGAAAAAGTGGTTAAACACAAGAGTTGTGTATCTGAGAAAAGTTTGGTGTAAAAGGTTCCATGGAGGAAGAGTGTGTAACAGGTATTTGTCTACAAGCTCGTAGGTGAACTATGTATTAAGCCGCTTTTTAATGATGGAAAAAGCCTATTTTTTTCATTATCAATACGTACTTTTCTGAGATTTTTTTGCCATAATTAATATAAAAGAATTTAAAAAACTTCTCCTAGGCGTGGATGAGCTGCTGTATGGTGTGTAAGGAAAGCAACTTTTTCCGAAGAAGTATGTCTGTCCGAGCTATCCTGAAGTAAAGCTTTGTAGGTCAGCTATCGGTGAAGTTCTCCTATAGAGGTAACTGTTGCAAGGAAGGATAACACACAAAATAAAGACCTAAAAGGAAAGAAAAGGATGGAGCTCTATGCTCACTGAACCCATGGGCTATTTTATAATTTTAGGGCTACAGGAAAGTTCCTATAAAGCATCTCACCCACTTTGATGAAGAAACCCAGGAAGTAAGACTGTTGGGGTACTTCAAAGTTCAAATAAACTTGGGCACATATAAGATACACCAGTGCTAAAACCCTTTTATCAAGATATCTTCCAAAGTGTTGGGGTCCTTCCTCTGATCTGTTTCCAGTGTGAAAGAAATTGGTTCAGCTGGATTGAGTAAAAGTTCTAATTCAGGCTGAATTCTATTGGGCTTTGGTTAATATTGTCATAAAGTGTCTTAAAACCAAATCTATCTATAAAGAAACGCTGAGAATAGAATCACAAAGTGCCTTGTTGTATAGAAGAATGGGCTAACTTTGTAGGGAATCATGTATTTTTGTAGATTCTCTACTTTTTGGTGTTACTCTTGTAAATGGTCATAGTTTTGACCTTGTTTATGAATGAAATACCTTTACCTGATCCAAAAAAAAAAAAAAAGAAATGTTGAGAATAGGCATTGAGCCTTTACTCCTTATCCTCAAGTATACAAGATGTAAAAGACCTTATTTACACTTTCTTGTCCTATATACTTCTGAAAGTGGTAAAAAAGATGGATCTTGTTATATTTTTTTGATAAAGAAGATGGATCTTGTTATATTACCCACTCAAAAAGAAAAAAATATAGATTATCTTGTATTAATTTTGAAAAACCTTGTCAAGGTTATAATAATTGTGTCTTCAGCTCATTGCAGGTCTCTTACACGTCTTGGTTTCTCGATGCTTTCAATTATGCAATTGCAACCAATATGGATGTGTTGAATTTAAGTATTGGTGGTCCTGATTATTTAGATCTCCCTTTTGTGGAAAAGGTGAGCTCAGTTGATCTTTCAGGGTTTTTAGAACCCTCGTCATAATACATACTGCACTTTCCATTTCAGGGCATCTGAAAATGTTTGACGCAGCTCTGTAGTATTTTATACACTTTCACATCGATCAAGACTTCAAATCAGTAACTGAACATAGTTTCAAAATCATTGAACAATTCAAATTTTAGTTTTGCTGCAATATGTTCACTATCCTATGGCTTTTGAACAACTATAATATATCTTCTACTTCCAATGTGATAAGTTATGTACATGTCAACTTAAATTATAATCTGCCCCTGTAAAACAGTATGATGCTTGGGTGTGTATCATCTCCTGCAATGATGCATTTTTTTCTGCTGCTGCATAAATCGATATAATAATTAACCGGTTTAAGATTTTGTGCCATTCGTAGTCTAAGGATTATTAGTAATTTGGTTCCAACTGTCAACATGTGAATGATATGTTTCCACTGCTGCTTGACATAATAGTGCATGTAAGACTGAAGTGAACAGCCATCACTATTTAGGAGAACCAAGATCCTATAAGAATTTGTAGTTTCTGATCTTAATTAATTAGCTTCCATGAAGTTTAGTGCAAATTGCATATGTGAATACTGTTTTGTCTTTACCTTCTTAGCCCTTCACTAGTTAGAGTAGCACTTTTCCTGAGCTGATTCTGTGCACGTTTCTATTAATTGCAGAAACTGCACCATGTTTCATGAAGGTCTCAAGTTTTTACTTTAGCATGCAATTTAATAGTAAAGACTCTGTGTTGTTAAGCTTGTGATATTGTTGAATTTACCATTATTGTCAGCACGAATTCTGAATAAGCAGTAGCGATGGAAGCTTTAGTTTTATATTGATGACATGTGACTTATTTTTAGGTTTGGGAGCTTACAGCAAACAATATTATCATGGTTTCAGCTATCGGGAATGATGGACCACTGTATGGTACTCTAAACAATCCAGCAGATCAAAGTGATGTTATTGGTGTTGGTGGCATTGATTACAATGATCATATTGCCTCTTTTTCTTCTCGTGGCATGAGTACCTGGGAGCTTCCTCATGGGTAACATTCTTCCTTCTTTGCTTATCTCTATTATGCCTTGGGTATAGTTGTCCTTAGCATTAGTCTTCCCTGTCCTCTTGGAATTAGTTTCTCCATTCTACGCATGAGCAGGTATAAAGTTAGAGGTGTGAATGGATGTGCCAAGCCTCATTTATGGGGAAAAGGAAATAAAAGAAATACATGTTCCTTGAAGATCAGATCTTCTAAAAGAGACATGCAGTCTATGAACTCTCTGAGTCCATGGTTTTGATATTTTTTGCTCAAGTTCAGAGATGGAAACCTGTTTGATGGTAAATGGCAAAAGAGTTGTGGGTGAATATTAAAAAACAATTAGTACAGAATGCCTACTCTCTTCAAAATTTTCCTCCCCTAAGGTTAAAAAAAAGGAAAAGAGAAAGATGATGTGTAAATATAACAAGTATACGCCCCACGCCCAAACAATTTGGGGTCAACTAGTATGAATCCTCACTGACCATATTCCTCGTTTAAATTCGTCTCCCAAAATTATATATAGAGAAAAATAAAAATGAAAAGTACTAGAAGTTAGAGAGCATAAGACATAAGGTAAACATATTAGTATGACTAGAATATATTTCCAAACTAATTGGTGTCACCTATACAAATCATTTTTGTGCCCATCTTTCGGTAAATCTGCATATATTCCAAGAGCCTGTAGGTCTTTCAAGATAACTTCCTTCCATGTGATTTTAGGTCTACCTCGCCCACTTTTAGCACCTTCGCTCGCTGTGGTTTTATACCTATGGACTGGTGCATCTTGAGGTCGACACACGGCATGACCAAATCATCTCAAGTGACCTTCTCTCATTTTGTCCTCAATATGTGCTACTTGCACCTTCTAGGGAAGATATGAAAATATGAAAGAAAAAAAGAGTTCTTTTGTTTTTCCTAATTATAGAAATCATTTATGCTTCGGCCAATTCATAGACTTGTAACCACGAAATTGTCCTTGACAGTTATGGTCGTGTGAAGCCTGACATTGTTGCATACGGGCGTGAGATAATGGGATCAAAAATTAGTACAGGTTGTAAAAGCTTATCTGGCACCAGCGTGGCTAGTCCTGTGGTTGCTGGGATAGTATGCCTTCTTGTTAGCGTAATTCCTGAAAACAAGCGGAAGGACATACTGAATCCAGCTAGCGTCAAACAAGCACTGGTTGAGGGAGCTGCAAAGCTTACTGGTCCTAACATATACGAGCAGGGTGCAGGCAGGGTTAATTTGTGAGTACTTTGTCTATGGTTGTAGTTTGAACCCGAAATTGCACATTGATGTTCTTCTCAACATGTAACTTGAATGACAGGTTGGAGTCCTTTGAAATTTTGATGAGCTATGAACCTCGAGCAAGCATTTTCCCAGGTGTTCTTGATTACAATGACTGCCCATACTCTTGGCCATTTTGCCGTCAACCACTTTATGCTGGTGCCATGCCAGTCATATTTAATGCCACTATTCTAAATGGAATGGCTGTAATTGGTTATGTTGAAAGCCCACCTACATGGCATCCTTTTGGTGAAGAAGGCAACCTTCTCAGTGTCCATTTTACTTATTCAGATGTCATTTGGCCCTGGACTGGTTATCTTGCACTGCATATGCAAATCAAAGAAGAAGGGGCTCAGTTTTCAGGGGTAATTGAAGGTAACATAACTGTCAAGATCTACAGCCCACCAGCTCCAGGTGAGAAGAGCCGTCGAAGTAGTACCTGTGTCCTTCAATTGAAATTGAAAGTGGTTCCTACTCCTCCAAGAACTGTGCGGATATTGTGGGATCAATTTCACAGTATCAAGTATCCGCCTGGTTATATTCCAAGGGACTCCTTAGATGTTCGAAATGACATTCTTGACTGGCATGGGGATCATCTGCACACAAACTTCCACATAATGTTTGATACGCTAAGAGATGCCGGATACTATGTTGAGACTCTTGGCTCTCCTCTTACATGCTTTGATGCTCGCCAGTATGGTACACTTCTTCTGGTGGATCTTGAGGATGAGTACTTCCCTGAAGAGATCAAGAAATTGAGAGATGATGTCATTAATTCAGGTCTAAGTGTAGTTGTATTTGCTGACTGGTACAATGTGGACACAATGGTAAAGATGAGGTTTTTTGATGACAATACACGTAGCTGGTGGACCCCGGTTACTGGAGGTTCCAATGTTCCTGCCTTAAATGATCTCTTAGCTTCCTTTGGGATTGCATTTGGTAATAAAATTCTGAATGGCGATTTTGTCCTCAATGGTGAACAGAGTCGGTATGCATCTGGGACTGATATTCTGAAGTTCCCAAGAGGTGGATACTTGCACAGCTTCCCCTTCATGGATAGCTCAGAGAGTGGAGCCACTCAGAATATCCTTTTATCTGGCATGACCAAGGTGAGTTGAAGGCTGTTTAGAATTTGGTTTTGTTACCACCTACTGCTCCTCTTTAATTTCATAAACACAAGAATCTTTACTAAAAAGCAGATTAGTTGACCTTTGAGCTTTTCTCTGTTTGCTTATTCCAGAACACTGAGCATCTCCATGAGACTCTCAGTACTTGAAAGGAATTGGAGATATGGTGGTCTAATCTAGTGCAGTCTGTTATCTCTCTAATGAAACAGGGGGAAGAGTATACTCTGTAGTGAGATAGCAGTTCTCCTAATCAACTACTACTTGTTTTGATGATAAACTTACTTAACTAAAATATGACACTCCATGAAGTTGCCTTTTTTCTTTTTTCATATTTATCTTAAAAATAGTCTGCTTAAAAATGAAGATGGAGTTTCCTGGAAAATAAATATCGTGTGTAGACATATTGCTGTATTAGGGGAATGTGAGAGGCGAGGATGGTGTTAGTAAGGAATGTTTTCCACTTGTCAATATATCTGACGAATAATTTTTGGGTATCACACTCTTTAAGTTGCACAAAGTGATACTGGAAGAGAAGTTCATTTTACTCCATTGTGAACCCTTATGCTAATGACACTCCACGTTTCTCAATATTATTTAGGTGGAGGTTGACCTGTCAATCTGACTTGCAATTTATTTTGATGAATGCAGGCAGATACGCCTATTCTTGGTCTTTTGGAAGTTGGTGGTGGTCGAATTGCAGTATATGGGGACTCTAACTGCTTGGACAGCAGCCATATGGTTACCAATTGTTATGGACTCTTGAAGAAAATGTTAGATTTTACAAGCAGGAATATAAAAGATCCTATGCTTTTCTCAGATTCAGTTAGACAGGAGAAACCATTATATGTTGATGCAAACCAGCTACCATCCCGTAGAACGGATGTGAATTTCTCTACTTATTCTAGAGTTGTTGGGAAGGAGTTGACATGCGGCCATGACTCCAGGTTTGAAGTATGGGGAACAAAGGGTTACAATTTACAGGTCAGAGGAAGGAACCGTAAGCTACCTGGCTATCATGTCATCGACTTGGGTGGAGGTTTAAATTCTACAGTAGACACACGTGTTTCAGTAGCATCTAACACGGCTCGGAAGGATGTCGACTCTCCTGGAAACAACTACTGGGGCTTCTTTTACAGAGATGATGTAAGTAACTTTTGGTGGCATTTGTTTCTATAACTTGATTCATTGGCATTTGTCCATGCAAAGTACTTCAAAAAAATTTTCTTCAAATAAGTATTTGTCTATCAAATTGGTTCATTTTTTCAGCTTCAACTTGAAATAGAGAATTTGAAGTTTGAAAAAACTAACTTCTCTATTTCAAGTTTCCACTCACAAGACTCCAATTTTTTTCAAAGTGAAATTTATGTAACTTAAAATAGAGTATTATATTTTTTTTGCAAATTTCAAGCAGATCATGTCTAAATGCAGTTGGAGTATATCTACACAGTACACACATTATTTCAGCCATGAAATTCACTAGGAAAAAGTTGAAGTTTTGTGATTGAAAACCATTATTTCACTAGAAATACTTCTCAAACAAATTTGTCAATATTTCAATTGCACTAAAGTTTTGACCCACTCAGGGCTTCATCTTCTTATCGTATTGCCACTTAACTTGGTTTATTAGGACTACCTTCACCGGTATCTCAAATACTAAAGTTTGGTATGTGCAAGTAGTGAAATAATTTATGGCCAACAATAATAACAACAACAAGTGGAGTCTGAGTAGGGTAGAGGTAGAGTGTACGCAAACCTTACCTCTACCTAGGTAGAGAGGCTGTTTCCGAAAGACAATGGAATAGTTTATGGCCAGATGGAAATAATTAATTGTTCAAATATTTGAAATATTTTGTTCAGTTCATACTCTTCTTTTCATATTGTCCAAATGCCAGAAGATAAGAATGTCTCATTTTACTTGTTTTGCAGATTGACATGCCTGTGCTTGTAGCTACGCACTGGTTAGTGCCTGCAATTGTTGCCATCACAGGTTAGTTTGTGTACATTTGTGCATACTGACTCTCACATGAACTCGAAACGTTATTGTGTTCACTCATCATTCTTACAAACTTATTGCTATTACTGTTAGGTCTATTGATCTTATTCTGGCGCATGCAAAAGCGTCGTCGGAGAAGGAGAAGTTCTGGTTCGGGTCGGTTTACTAATTTATAGCCCTATTCTGGACTTTGGGTTTGTGTTCTTTTAGTTTTTACTATATTCCTTGTAGGTTGTTTCATGTAATATCATACCCAAAAAAAAGAAAGGGCACCTAGATAAAGGTGAGTTTTGTATTACTAGTGTAGTTATTTTTAATAGTTTTCTTTTCCTGATTAGATTGATTTCTAGATGGGAGAACAATCACAGAATTTTAAGCCATTTCTCCAAGAGAAAAAGTGAAATCAACTCTAGTTCTCTTGGTGGGGGTTATGTTTTTTCTGGTTTGCTTGATAATTTTTTATCTCAATCTCATCTTCTATTTTATTATACCTGTTTTTTTTTTCCGCTTCGGTTATCGTATAATGTGTTGTTGCTACTTGATCTTCTTCATTATGTATATTGCATCACTACTGTAGTTTCCTTTCCTTTATTGAGCCGAGAATCTATCAGAAACGTTGTCTCTACCTTCACAAGATAGGACACCATCTTCAGACTTCACTCGTGAGATTACATCGGTTATATTGTTGTTGTGGATTATGCCAATCTCATTAAAAGATTATATAAAAAAAGAAAAAAGAATTTCAAACTCAATGGAAGAACAGAGCTAATAGACCTCAACCTAACTCGTGGTTACATGCATTTTTCCAAACAGCAGATTACTGGGCGGAAAAAGATCATTCCAAAAGCATTTTTCTTAAATATAATAACACGCCTCGACTCTAAATAAATTGAGATCAGCTATATAAATCCCCACTTCGTCAAAGCACATCATCTTTCTCGAATCAGACCTTAAAATACCCTCTTCAGCCAAAAAAGGAAAGAAAGAAAAGGGTAACAATCCAACATCCTGCAACTGAACATGAGGGGGGAAATGAAATACTACTAGGTAATGGGTTCTCATTATTATTACTACAAACAATCAGGTCTATAATATTCTTGAACATCTCCTAAATTTACAAACTTTAAATATGACATGGCCCTGGACTGAAGAGCACTACAATAAATCAACCATGATACAGAGGTTACAGCAGAGGATGTATACATAGAATATGTTTTTCAAGTCCACCCATCTCAAACAGAACGAAGATCGGATTTTCACTCTGTCCCTTGCATAGGAACCATCATATGCTGACCCTGAAAAACGCAATTATAAGAGAAATAAATATCAGGTTGACATAAAAGAAGATGTAGGGTGGGATCTGAACAATCAATCCATCAACTAACATTGATACCAAATAGCCGTGCTGAATTCTACAAGGATAAAGAGTGGTCTCTCTCGCGCACACAGGCTTCTATAGTCATCCTAACATGACGGATGTCTTACAAGCTGAGACGGCAAAACCTCAACAAGACACAAGCAATTAGGTACAATTAACACATTAAGCAACAGGCCTAGTGTTCAAAAAAGAAGTGGCAGGACCCTGAGAGAATCTATCAAGCTGGACTATCCTTAATTTTTGGCTGAAATTTCCTTCATCTGTATTAATTCATCTAGCTATCAATATTATCAGGCATATAATCAGGCAATACTACTACAAGAAGCATGTTAATGAGCCATTTCCACTTCTCTCCTATAACAGAGCAAGCCATAGTAGGCCTCAAAACTCACCCCTCCAGACTAACAAATTAATAAAAAGAAGAAAAACAAGCGCAGTAGGGGCAATCCTTGCAAAATGGCAAAACTGGAAAAACATGACAATTCCAGCACGCAGCCCGCAGACATGCAAAGAAGTGAGAAATTATCCCTTTGTTCCATTTTATATTATGACACCCATGACGGAAGGCGGGCTGGCTGATGAGGATGGGTTAAAGAGAAAGACTGACAAGTTTTAGAAGAAGGGTGCACATGACACCTTAGGCAAATCATGTATCAGAAAGGAATAGAAGAAGAGTGAAGTGTTGCATAAAACTACACAAGTCACATGGGTGAGCTTTTGGGCTCGATTCGATGATGACATAGCCCAGGGGAAAAATCTGCGAAGTCTATTAGGCCAAAGCGAACAATGTGTCGTGGGCCTTACATGTTGCATTAACAAATATGACAATCTTAACTTTTTAGTCTATTCATAAGAGAATGACAACTTTCTATATTTGGAAACTCTTCATCTTTAAATATTTCATTTTACTCTTTATGAAATGCTCTTATAGCTATAAAAATTTCATGGCGTGGCATGTTACAATCACAAGTCTTAAGGGTACTTTTGATACGTGCCAGATGCTTTTTTCCATTTTAAACTTCGTGCCCAATCAAACAACTCCATATAAAACAAAACAGAGGGAGTAAGGAGAAACTTTCCCCTCCCAATGCAGATAACCATTATCTATGGAATGGATCACATAGTTGAAATCCAATAATTGGTTTCAAAATCGAGCACATGCAAACAATGTTTTCATGTTCTCAATTATCTGGTAATCACCATTACCCAAGTGTTGCACAATATCTCCAAGTCATGACATATATTTACATAGAAGTATTCAATAAAATTGTACTATCTTACTTAAGTCCACAATGGACTTGACACTTGAATGACAGTCGCAAATGTCCATCCCTCCTATACCTAGCGAGCAAAGTCTGACATCATATAAAAAGGTAGTCCTTTGAGCAACATGTATGATCACCATAAAGCAGGAAGAAATAATAGGCTCAGCTCCGAAATTACTTGTACTGGTTTCAATGGGAGGAAACAGGTAAATAAGTGCAAAAAGTCTATTCATGTTACCCGTCTTCACATCATCTACGGATCTGCCTCATTTTACTTTTTCTTCTTAGTCTAATAAGTTATGGTAATATCTTTTGCAATTTGGCAAAATTCTAGGCATCTTTTGAAGCAGTGAAATCACATAAAGTCCCCAAGTCCTGAATGAATATATACAAAAACAGCAAACCTCCCCTACTATCCCTTACACAATATTATCCATCATTTGATGATTATAATACTCAAAGCACAGATACTCAGATTTGAACCAAGAAATAACACTACCCACCTTACCATCTTTGTCATAAGTAGGAATCAGTAATAGCATTTGTCACTAGTATTTCTCTGCAATAGTTACAAAAGGGTCAAATTTTAAGAACTTGATAAATTGAGAAATCTTTAAAACACTCTTCTTATTTTCAACTTTTATGCTTTTTTTCCCTAATTGTGGTTCCGGACAGAATAATCCAGTGGATACTTCTACCTCCAACCAACACATTTAAATACCCGTTAATGTTGCCTAACAGGACTTAAACCGATAAAAAGAAATCACCTAGTGTTTAGTGTTTCTTGTACCTGATGGGATTTTGAATCATGGTTAATTCACCACTTTAGTGGTTGAGACTGGAACAATATTTCCCCACATAACAGGTGAAGATTGAGACTTCTATGCATAATGAAGCATTCTAAAGGATGATATGCAGCATTTAAACTTCATGAATACACAGAAAATATTACCTGAGAGTTTCCATAAGCCATTCCTTGCGAGAATGAACCTTGATGTGCAAGCTGTAACAATATGGAGTAGCAAATTAATGAATGTCATACTTAAAAATTCCTTAAGCAATTTGAGACACCAAACAAGACAATAGGAGGGAAAACTGAGAAAAAAAGACTACCTGTGAATTAGGACCAGGTTGCAACCCATCTCTTTTAATAGAACCATCAGCAGCCTTTGCCGATCCCTTTGTGTCACCCTACCAAATGAATCAGTTGCTCCCACAGCAAAAAGAAAAGAAAAGAAGAAGTGGAAATGACAATAAAGACATTATATTAGACATTCACTTACCTCCATCTGCAAAAATCCATTCATCCAACA
The DNA here is from genome assembly GCA_035772735.1 of Datura wrightii. Lineage (NCBI taxonomy): Eukaryota > Viridiplantae > Streptophyta > Magnoliopsida > Solanales > Solanaceae > Datura > Datura wrightii. Next base: position 196,784,645 of record JASDFA010000018.1, on the reverse strand, counting down.
AGCATTAACCCAACCACAAAAAGAAAAATCCATCAATTTATGCTCCATTACAGAGGGTCACAAGGGAAAGGTGAATCAAAAACATAATGATCATTACCTCTCTGTACCGAGCAAGATACACCTTGAGTGGCTCAATATAATCTTCAAACCCAAGAGTTGCCATTGCCCATAGCAAATCGTCACCATTAATAGTCTTTCTTTTCTCTCTCTGGCACTTGTCACTTGCCCTACAATTCCATCAGGAAACAATCAATAAATACCGAAGAAAACAGGGAAAAAAAAAAACAAGAGTGAACGTCATCTGTAGTCTAGAGCATACCCAGACACCAAAAACAACATACACTAAACAAAACTGGATTCCGCATTGGCATAGTACTAATCAAAATGGTTCAATAAAGCAACCATGTTCATTAACAACAAAGAAAAAAAAGCACCTCTTACATATAAGAGTCAATTCAATAGACGTCAGGAAGGAAAAATGGACGTAATAAATCAAACAAATACCTAATAGGAAAAAAAATAGATTTTTAAAGCAGACGGCAGCATTAATGAATCAAAATTCAACCAACTACAACCCAATACCAAGCTAATTTGGGGCAAGCTATATGAATCATTTAAATCCATTCCAAATACTCAATAGTTTGTTTTGTCAGACAGCTAAGGAGTCTAAACCACCAGTAAAAAGACATAAATTGGGAAGAAAAAAAAACGTACTCGCTGGTGATGAAGCTAATGAACTCAGAAACACATTCCTGAACAGTCTCCTTAGCATCCTTAGCAATTTTTCCATTAGCAGGGAGTGCCTTCTTCATGATGCGACTAATATTAGCAATGGGTAAAAACCTGTCCTGTTCACGTACATTAGACGACCTAGGGCTCTGGTCCCCACCACTCTCGTGACTACCACCTCCGTTCGGACTCGCCGGTGACCTAGACGAACCTTGACCATCCGCCATACCTTAAACAAAACAAAAAAACACAGTAAGACGAAGCAGAAGAAGCCCAAAAAAAAAAACCCTAATTCCGCCATTGTAGAGAGAGAAAGTTATGGTGAGAGAGAAAGGGGAAAAAGAGCGATAAGGGCGGGGGTGCGGGGGGTGATTTTTTTTGAAAAAAGTGAACCTGGGGATTTGTAAAAATGGGCGGGGCGCGAGGTGAAGGGAGATTGAAGGAAGGGAAGGGATCGGACGTTGGAGAAGAAAGGGAGAAAAGGGGAGACGACTGAGATTAGGGCAGAGCTTTGATATTTGCCCTATCAACGCCGTTCGTTCTTCTTTTAACTCTGAAAAAAAAAAATCAACTCACAATTAATTAATATTATTATTAAACAAAAAAAACTCTTCCTTTCTTTTCCTTCCACATTTTAATTTGGATTGTTCTACATTTGTGTGTTGTTTGTTGGTGTGGGTGGGTCAGGTCCCATATGGGTTGATTATGCCTCTCTCGCGTGTATGGTATGGTATTGAAAATTACAGTTGCTATAATTATAATTTTTGATTTTCTTTTTTTTGAAAATATTACTTTTTTCGTTATAACAAGGGGTTGTGGTGGATACAGAGTATTGTATTATTAAGTTATTCGTCGCACTCATGTGGTTGTTTGTTGTTTGATTTTTATTATTGTTTGTAGTTTTGTTATACTTTGACTATCATATTATCTTGTTATATTATTCTGTTACTATTTGTTGTTTTGTTAACTATTTTATTTCTTGTATTTATGTTACTTTTTTTTTTTACGGTTGTGGATTATCTTTTTCTTGAGACGAAGATCTATCGGAAATAATATTTCTACCTCTAAGTAAAGCTAAGTTACACTCTACCATCACCAAATCCTCACTTTATGAGATTATTATGGGAAAAGGGTCAAAAATACCCCTCTACTTTAGTATATTAGCTAACTTTGTCCCTGGTTATATTATAAAGTCAAATATACCCCTACCGTTAACAAAGTAAACAAAATTGCCTCTCAATGGGATGAAATCCGAAAATTAACTTAAAATACACAATTTTAATTAAATTACCCATTTTTTCTTTAAATCCAAACCCGATTCACTAAACTAAATAAACTTATTAGGATTTAATTAATTCAAAATAAAATAAGTTCTCAAATTATTCAAAGAAAAAGCCTTAGAAAAGAAAGGATTTTCGATCATATAGTTATTTCACCTTCAAAAATATTGAAACAAAAAAAATAGAAATCAAATATTTATGAAATCTCTTCATATTAAGAACGATGAAGTCAAGGCTTTTTCTTTGAATAATTTTTGAGAACTTGATTTGCTTTGAATAATTAAATCCTGATGAATTTATTTAGTTTGGTGGGGGATTCGAATTTAAAGAAAAAATGGATAATTTAATTGAAATTAGTTATTTTAAGTCAATTTTGGAGATTCCATCCAATCGAGAGGCCATTCTGTTTACTTTGTTAACGGCGGAGGTATATTTGGCCCTATAGTATAATCAGAGGCAGCGTTAACTAATATAATAAAGTAGAGGCCATTGTGTTGCTCCCTCTGTTTCAAATTTATTTATCTTATTTTGACTTCACATAAATTTATTTCTTTTAAAGATTAATTTTATAATTTTAAACTAAAAATATGCAGAATGTATCAAAATATTATTTAATCTTGTGATTTTAAGATCACAAAATTAAAATAGAAAAAAAAAAGTTTTTTAAATGAGCTAAAAAATGGAAACAAATAAATTGAAATGATGGCAGTATTTAAAAACCACTCTTCCTTCCCCATTTGTTTTGTTTGGAGGGTGGGTGGGTAGGTCCCATTTGGGTTATTATGCCTAAGGATGGTCATGGTAGGATATTAAAAATGACAGTTCAGTAATTTTAATTTTTAAAAATATTATATAATTATTATATTAAATTAGTTTGGCATAATGCGATATTTTATAGCATGATAAATTAATAATCATAGTTTGTTCAACTTATGTATACTCAATTAATAAAGAATTATAATTTTACGTTTTCAACAAATATCTCAATTGTATCATATTAACACCAAAAAAAAAAAGTATAAATAAAAATATACAAAAGAAAATACAGATAATTTTCTTTCACTAATTAATTACACCAAAAAAGACATCTCATATTCTCAATTAAGATAAAACAGTCAAAAAATTTCAACCTCTAAACAATTAATTTTATACTAATGCTAATTTTTATATTTATTAGTATCATAATAATATATAATGAATTATATATATATAACTACATATGTTGACATTATTTTCATAAAACTCGAATAAAGTATCAAATACCCCCAAAAAATAAAAAAGGATAATAAATACCATAATATCGAAATCACGATAGTAAAAAAATTCAAATGTCAATAGATAATTCTGTATCTACCATTACCCCACTTGTGGTTGTTGCCTGTCTCTGGTTTGTCAGTGATTTCACCATTGATGATCATTTTAGTAAGAAATTAAGACGATATTAATGGTGATTTGTTTTTTTAAGAGCAAAAAAGTTTCTATTTTTGTTTGCTTTTGAAATTATGAATTAAAAAAAATGTAAGAGATGGGAAGAATATTAAAAGAAAATAGATGTTTTCACCGGAAAAAAATGTCCGGCAAATATTCCGATCATCTGTTCATCGGAAAAATTGTTGCAGATCTACACTTTTGGGGAAAAAAAAGAAAGAAAGAGAGAGAATGAGAAAAAAGAAAATGAATAAGAAAAGAAAAGGAAAGAGAAGGTCCCATTAAAAATTAAGTGTAATTAAAAATCTCCGAACTAATTTTTTTTTTAAAAAATATATAGAGATATTAAATTCACTCGAAATGAAATTAGGGGGCAAAGAGTTACTCGTAAAGCTATAAATTTTATGTATTTTTCTCTTATTGTTATTATATAATTCGGTATCTATCATATGATGTATTTCTCTAATTATGCCTGTCTGAATATTTTTCTCCTTATGTTTCAATTCATGTTACATTATCCGTATTTCAAGAGCCAAACTATATAAACTCTAATTAATATATTAATTCTTTTTTATCGTATTAATATGAAAGAATTGCAGTTCATAATACTTTTCGTATAATTTTTAAACATATAATATTAATTTTAAAATAAAAATTAATTAAATTAAATCTCGAAAAGTAAAAATTTTCATATAAATTAATACAAAGAAAGTAAAATATTATGTGTAAGATTTATTTGTTAAAATATTTTTTTTCCCCATAGTGTGGTGCTGAACTAATTCAATTAGTAGAAATGGCAGGCATCATAATCAGCAAATGCAGTACAATACTGCAGCAAAATCAATTATCAGAAGTAGCAATGGTAGGATATGGGGCCAATCATTGATCAATAATACTTGTAGTAGTGAAACAATTGGCCTAGTGTGTTTGGATTGTTCCATTCTACCAGCATATTCCCTCACATGACTGTCCCTCTGTTTTGTTCGGATCAGTTTTCACGCACTCCAATTATTTCACTGAGCACGTGCTATTTTCCGTCGATACAAATATCAAGTTGGCGCGCCTCAGCTTCTCCTTCATTGGATACGTATTACCACCCATCAACATAAGTATCAACCAGCATGTGCTATCTATAGTTAGGATTTATTTGCATGTGCTATCTCCCATCAGTACACATACCAAGTTGGCGCACCTCAACTGCTTCATTGAGCACATGCTACCTCCCACCAACACAAATTCCCAAGTAACTCTATCCACATTACTGTCCCTTTTAACTCCTTTCAACTATAAAACACACAACAAAAGAAAAACAAACAGATGAGTAAGGCCCCTCTTCCACCAAACTCCATTTAGCTTCTCTTCTTCCCTAATCCTGTTTCCCATGCTCAGTGTTATCAATCTAACTTGTTTATTTCCCTCTTTCCAGATGATAAATAGTTCTTATCACTTATAGCTTCCTTGTTCATAGAGAAAGTTCACTTTTATACTCACACTGAACTGCTAATATATCATACAAATGTGTAAAAGGCAACATGTATATTATGTATATACAGATTCATTTGGATCTTGAACTAGCTATCCCATAAAAGGTATTTTCAAAGATCATTAATTCTTAACTGAAATGGATGTATCTGTAGCCACTCATAAGGTTTCAACCACAAGACTTCTATCAAAATGGCAGTACAAGTATAGAATTGCTTACACTTTTTCTCTTGGTTCAAGCCAAAAATGTGAAATTAACAATGTGCTCAAAAACTTTGCCTTTACACAGCGTAAAAGAAGTTTCGTTTCTAACAAAAGGTGTCAATAACATCAATCATGTAATCCTAGCCATTGAGAGATATGTTAATAGGGCAAAATGAATTGGAAATAACACAAATTAATGGTCTATTATATGAACAAAATCCTACAGTCATATGAACAAAGAAAAAACTTATCGAGCTGTTGGTCTTGTGATGGATTCATCAATGGACAAGTAATGGTCACTTGCACCTAGGTCCATTGAACCCGCGTGTAGGGAGGAATGCATTGAATGCCTGGATATATCATCTGAACTACCTTCCCTTACTGCTTCTGCTCCTTTTTCGATTGCAATTGCATCCTGGATTTCCTTGATAACTTCTGAGATCGACGGTCTCATGCTCCCATGGGGTTGGACACACATCAAAGCTTTCTCAGCTATCTTCCAAATTGATTGGATGTCATAGTCATTGTGTAAAGCAGGGTCAATAATGCCCTGAATGTCCCCACTTTCAATGTGCAGTTTCGCCTAGATGATTAGAAGCAGAAAATATTAAAATCAATCCAGCAAATGCCTAAGGCGGCAGCCAACTTTATAGCACAGATCAATTAATAAAGATATCATGAATGAATAAGGTTGGGACATCCAAGAATATCTCAGAATCAAGAAGATATCAACTTCTTTCAAAAAGCAAGTACTAAGGTGACAATTCGCTAGCATATTGTTATAAAAGATAGTTCATATGATCAACAAATCTTACCCATTGGACTATATTACGGCAATTGACACCAAATTTTTCATTGGATATTGCTTCTTGACCAGATATTAGCTCCAAGAGAATGACGCCGAAACTGTAAACGTCACTTTTGTCCGTCAACTGCTGGGAAATGTAATATCTGTGTTGACATTGAATTAAAAGAGTCAATAAACAAGTCCTAAAGAAAATATAACTTATTGGGAAAAGACAATTTGGGAGTATTAGCCACCGAACTTCAGGCAAAATTTGTGAGCGTTCAACATAGTTCTTGCAGAAAAAACATAGCAGCTAGTTTTAACAATTCCAGATGACATTATATAGAGAACGGGACCAAAATTTTTAAAAGAGAAGGTGGTGTATCAACTGTTGACACTCCTTGAGAGGAGATTACGCACAAGTTATTTGTTGTTTTAATTATTATTACTCTCTGTCCTAACTTATGTGGCATACTTTCCTTTTTATTCTATCCCGAAAAGAATGACACTTTTCTCTATTTAGAACAATTTAGCTTTAAAATTTATATTTTACCCTATATGAGAAGATTTATAGTCACACAAATGTCTATGGCTTAGACCACAAGTTTCAAAAGTATTTCCTTGTTTCTTAAACTCTGTACTTGGTCAAATGGTGTCACATATGTTGGAACGTGGCAGTACTAGAATTTTTTTTAGTAGAATGAGACGGACACAGCCGAGCAGAATGGATGTAGAGGACTGATATAGCTAAACCCATTAGATGGGAAATGGTGTGTAGTTGTCATTGTTGTATGGAAGAAGAGCTCAAAGAAGAGGATTAGGTGATGTCAAGGCCAATGAAACAAATTAATACACAGAGCTCTCCAGTTTCACTGAAGATCAGTAGAGTGAATAACTTAAACCACATGGATATGTTCTAGCATTGAGAACCAAATAAATAAAGCATATTACAACCGAGACCCTGTCCAAACGATGTTGCAGTTGTGACGAGTCATTTATGCTAAATCTTTTTAGTTGGTGAAGGCAAAACTGCTAGAAGATTAGCTTGTGCTATGGGAAAACTCCTCATGTAGCCATGATTTGATTTTTTCCCATGCCTTTGAAACTCGGGTATATACCTCAAGTTGGGAATAAGGTTACTGGTAGCATTTAGCTTGGTTTGCATCATTAAGATTCATAGAAAAAACTGTCCTTGTTAATAGGAGATCATTCGACACAGAAAATATATGATCCTTCCAACAAATTAGGAGTACACATAGCAACAAAAATATGTGCATTTAAAATGCAGTCAACACTTGGCCTTGTACAGTTAATAAAAAGTTCAAAGTTCCAGAGAAGAATGCATACTCGGGGTCCAGATATCCTACAGTTCCACGGACTATGCTTGACACGTGAGAGGCTCCATCTACTGCAAGTTTGGAGAGACCAAAATCTGAAACCTTTGCTCTCATATTCTTGTCAAGCAGAATATTGCTTGTTTTCACATCTCTGTGGATGATGGATGGGACACATCCCGTGTGAAGATATTCAATCCCTGAAACAAGCATAAGAGTAACACAGTGAATGTAGAAAGATCCTTCTCGTCTAATCCAAAAAACTTCCTTCCTTACAAACCTTTTGCAGCATCTTCAGCAATCTCAAGGCGCCTGATCCAATCAATACTTCGATCAGGTATTTGAGGACCTGCCAATGTTGATACAAATTGAGCATGATTCAGGGTAGAACTTTCTGTAATCAAAGTAAGAGATGAACTTACCATATAGGTGTTCTTTAAGAGTTCCATTATGCATGAATTCGTACACAAGGATACTCTTCCCATCTTCCTGGCAGAATCCCAGAAACTGTACAAGGTTTCTGTGATGTATTCTTGAAAGCAAAGCGACCTGTGTCAAATATCATGCATTCACATATTAAGTGTCCAGGCAAATCATAACAATTTAATTCGGTGAAAGTGTACTCATTCTTCACAGAAGTAACACCCTCACCAAAAATTGTAAATTTTGACACATATAAACTGGAAATGGTTGTTCTAATTTGCATCAGATCCAAAATTGCACAATGTAAAGGAAAAAATTGCAGCACTGTGTAACAACTTAATCAAGTTCTAGTCCATTGCTGGTCTAGCGGTTTTATGGCCCGTGACCTTCTATGGAATACACATTTGATGAGTGTGAAAAAACATCACCGAGAAAGTATCGTCTGATGTTAAATTAGTCCTTCATAAATTATGCAGCTTTCACTATCTATACTGAGATGCTATGCAGACTTGAAAAGCAAAAATAAATGTGTGTCAAGGCAGCCCCCAGGGCTTTGGTTCAACACCAGAGGTAGTACAGTGCAGGAGTGTGGTAGGTGCATGTCATGACTTCAAAACCTGGTTGTTGAAGCAAGTTTGGTAGTTATGTTAAAAGAGGTAGAGAGGTGGGCCCATTATCCCGAGTTCCAAAACTAAAACAATGGATTCCTCAATCATCCCCCCCAAAAAAAAAGGATCAGTGTCATGGTGAAGACTCTTATATCTTATTATCTTCCTCACAATTATACAGATAAATGATGAGTTTTTAGCCTCAACATCAGTACCCAATATTTAAGACCATGCTTATGTCAATGCATCAAGCAAACTTGATAATAGCTTAGATTGGTATCAGTAGCGCATATAAACGATTTAGTTTCTCCTGAGACTTCCTAATTCTACCTCGAATGACTCCATCAAGTAGTTTCTGTCATCAGTTAAAACAGCTAGAACTTTAATTTGAGGAGGACTAAAACTGCAGTTCCATTCTTTTTTTGTTAATTACCTTGAAGTGCCTTAAAATGTAACATCATGACAAGCCTCTAGAGCATAATAGGAACATCCGCCTATTTACCTCATTTGAGAACTCTCGCTTCCCCTGAAAGGAATTATTTGTAAGAACTTTGACAGCAATTTCCTTCCCGTCCTTCAATTTCCCATAGTATACAACTCCAAATCCTCCTGATCCAACCTTCTTTTCAAAGTCCCTGGTCGCTTCTTCAAGTTCAGCTAATGTAAAGCAGTGTGCCGCTTCTGTAGCAGCATCTCCCAAGGAAGAGACAAACCTTTGAGGAGGTAAATTCAGTTCGAGGTGGCCTAAAACAGAAGCAGAAAGATAACGTGAGTCCCACCAAATTCTTTTATGACATAATGAATATGACATAATTAAGTATTGCATCAGACCTTTCTTAGGAGAGCTTTTTTTTCCTTTTTGCAGTAGTATGCAAGAGGCAATGGTAGCAAGGAGAAGAGCGGAAGCCCCAACTGATGATCCTATAATGATTTTCTTACGGCTACGACTGCTTTCCCCTTTGCGAAGATTAATGTTTCCAGTATAGCTGAGGAGAATGCAGAATATTTCAGCAGATTTAGTAAGGAAACAGAAAAGATAAAAACAATTTAAAAAGGCAGCATGATAATCAGAGGATCTTAAGACTTGTAATTTCGACATCGAAGCAGTGAGTCGAGCCTAGTAGTGACTGAAGACGCTTTGAATGCACAGTAAGAACCATTAAAGTAACTGAAATAAGAACCACAACCAAGCGCAGAGGATTTAACGTATGATTATCTTCACAAGCCAGCTTGTGTTCAGATCATCCGCTTTCATAAAGAAAGGAATATTGAGTCTCTACCATGAGTTCCCTACAGATATACTTTGGTAGCAGAAATGAAAAGATTCGGGCATTAATAAGTACACCTTAATCACAAACTAGTTGAGATTGGTATGAATCCTCAGTATCCATGTCACACTACTTAGATCCGCCTCTATCCAATATTTAAAAATTTAATTTCTCTAGCACTAAAAAAATAAACTCAAACTCAAAAGACAGTTTCTGTGACGGTAACAAACATGCAAGGCCAGATACAAGGCGTAGCCTCAGAAACAAACACTTGGCACAGAAATAATACCCACTTCAAAATCACACCGTTATCGAGAAGACCAGATGGCACACTTCCAGTTAGCATGTTGTTCTGCACGTACCTGCAATCATCATTTTCATTAAGAAAGCGAATAAAACTTTACTAGAGGCAATACATGTGACTGCAAAACTAAAATAAGAGAAAGACGGAAGTGGAGCCAAAAACAAATTCAAGGACATGGACTTGATCAACAGCTCAACCAGAGTTATGCCAGATTCTTATTCTGATGAGCAGAAGCTTAATATAAGAGTTAAGGTTATCATCCATATGCATGAACTCCTAGTTGAATAGCATCTGCAGCTTAACATGCTTGAGTAAATCCTATTAACTAATTATACATTTAGTCACGAAGATAATTCTGCTGCTTACAGTTCTTTCAAATTTGTTAGGTCTTCTAAGGCGGAAGGAAGTTGTCCACTCAACTGATTGTTCTCAAGATGTCTGCAAGAAGCATAATGAGATTAGCCACTAAATGTGTTTAAAAGAACAGCTAAAAAAAGGAATTGAAAAAGGCAGCTCGATTCACATTATCTGTAAGTTAGGACATCCACTAAAATCAGGTATTGGACCAGTCAATGAATTCCCATCCAGCCAGCTGCATTAGAAACATGGATGCATATTGATTATACAGCAGCAGAAAAGGAAGAAAGAAACCTCAACAGTCGTAGGGAACATTTAACAGAACGATATTATGGCTTACAGCTCAATTAAGCCGCTCAACTTTGTCAACTCCGACGGAATATTTCCAGTCAAATTTTGCCCAGACAATTTACTGCCAAAGTTGATAGTTAATGAAACATTAGCTCATTGCTTCAGCTTGCGAGAACGGCTTAAAGAGAAAACTAGAAAATTACATACAAGAATCTTCCATAAGTGAAGTGCAGAAAGTGGAACACATGACACATAGCATAAAGAAGATAAAATAATGAACTTACATTGATGTTATTCTTGGTCTGATATCTGAGTCACAACGGATCCAGGACCATGGGACCGGTAAGCATGGGTCACCACCTTCTGTTGTCCAATTGACAGAAGAGTAATGCGAGATCAAACTGGAAATAACTGGCACTGCAACTCATGGAAAGAGTAATGACATGTCTAATTAGATCTTGAAACTAATGAACAAAGATGTTCATTATAACAGAAAAGATCCATCGAATGAATAAACTGCAGATCATCATTTCAACCAACCACATTTAAATAATGTTCAAAGAAAGACATGGTTTTACCATCTAAAGAGCCATCTGTTCTCTTCACATATCTGTTTATTTCCATCGCATTCAAGAGAGGCCCCATGGTGGAGTCAGATGTCTTTCCGAAACGAAAAGATAACACAAAGGGTAAGGATAAGTTGAAATAGCCTGGCTCATATAAACGATATTTCCCATGGGCATTCTCTTGGATATTCACAACAAGCTTGCTGATATCAGGATTTCCAGGGAGGACCAGCCGGAATTTCCTACTCTCACTGGGATCGAAATCCTCAATTTCAGCAAAATAAGTAAATGCCCAACCAAAACCAGGGAATCCATCGAGATTCAGACGATAAGTTAACGAGCCATTTCTTCCTACTACAGCAGTCTGCATTGCTTTCTGAGGAGGCATCTCACCATTTATAGTGTTCACATCAATTGGCATTTTGGTTGAAACTCTTTCGGTACCAGCAGCAACATCAACAAGGTAATTGGCTTTTTTTATGGTGTCAGACTCCCATATTCTATCGAATGGGTCATCAGGGTACCTAGGAGAATAAGGACATTAAGGAAAGATTTAAATTTCAGAGTGGTCGAACAAAAACAATAAGCCAGAAGAAGAGCATGCTAGGAACAGAGCCTAAGCCTGTTTATTTCAATTCAAAGATGTCAATAGCTATCATATTCAAAAAATATACAAGAACGTGCAAGATCATAGATTTGGAAGCTGGCACAGTAACTAAAGAACTGAAATATACCTGACAGGATCATCACTCTCTGCACCAAAATTTATCCTTGCAGAGACGCTCATGAAAAATTCATTCTCATATTCGTTCATATATCTTGAACCATTAAAATGTCGGAGCTCAAGTGTAGAAATGAAGGGCTGCCCAGTTGTTGCATTGGATAAACAGACACTTACCAAAGGTTCCTTGGCTAGAAATATTAACTCTTGGTACTCCATTGTATTAGCATCAGAAATAACTATTGTAGCCCAATGAGTTGCTCCAAGTGAGATGTCAAACTTTGGGTAAACATTGTTGTTATCAAAGTTTCCATAAAGAAAAGCTGCTCTTACAAGGTACCTGTTTCTGGGAATCACATCAAGTGTATAGCAATACTTTCTGTTATCGGCTGGAAAGTATCTCAAGGCCATATATTGTGTCCTCGTCTCATTTGCTACAGAGATTTTAGCTATATCTCCGCTAACCATTTGGGTATCAGGAGTCCATGCGAGACCAAGTTTATCTGTGAAGTTGTCTTTGCCTCCACAATCTAAGCTTACAAAACCTGTTCCACGGTTTGAAATTTATCAGCAGTGCATAAAGAATGAATATATCCACAAACTTTCACATCCATTGGTAAAGCTTCATTAAAAAAAGAGAACTGCTTTCTCCTTTAGCAACATCCAGAAATTTCATTTCATGACTTATTAATCTCTCTAGTTCCGCAGAAACTTAAGCGATTGCAAAACACTTTTCTCTTAAATTCTCTTGTTTAGTTACACCAAAAAGTTGCATTTTTAAATGCAAATGTGGTGTCAACGTCATTCTCAGCCATCTACCTAAAATCTAGATCGAGATCTGGTTTACCAAAGCTGAAATGAGATCTCAAACCACTTAACTTACAGAAAATTCTGAGTACAGCATTAGTTCTCTGCTTGAGATTATCAACACTTTTTATGAAGGCCAACAATGCAAAGTTTTATGGTCAGTGTAGTTTATTTTTGAGAATGAAAAGAAAAAAAGAAAATCAATGTAGTTTATTCATGCAATTTAACAACTTTTTCTATCAGCTCTCACAATTACCTATGCCATCTGGCAGAATTTTTATTTGGTGCAATGGGAAATGACACGGACAGCTGCATTGAGAATTTAACCAGAAACAATTGAATGGCTATTTGATGTAATTGGTTCCAGGCTTAATGTTTATTTCTAGTAGTGTTTTACTTGTAACAATCTGGAGATAGGGATTAGGAAATGTTTCTTTCATTTGTAGCAAGTTAAGTCAAATCTCAATCAATGGCAGATCTTCATCATATTATTAGACTGCATAGGCATCACTCCATTGGACACCAATTGACGCAAGCCAGCCTTCAAGAGTTGGGTTACACTATTCAACAATAGTCTAAAATTTTATCCTCCAAAAGGCTGAAACTTTTCCTGCTCGTCTGTTCTTCAATTAGAGTTCCTTTTCCAGATGTACGATAGAGAGTTTGAGATTTAAAATGGTAACATGGTCGATCAGATTTTCAAGAATGAAACCATAAGCACCCACAAGTCATACATTCCATGAATATGCATTCAAGTATAGTTACATCCTTAAAGTATGACCTAGAAATGAGACAAATAAAGCATTTCATTTCTCCTATTCTTCTATTTATTTTCTCCATTTTGCCATTTCAAGTAAAATTAACTACCTTAATCAATAGTAGGAGTTTTTGTTTAAAGAGCACCATAAAAAGCAGTAGATATAACCTCCCCCCTCCCCCCCCCCCCTCCGCCACACAAACACATATTTTATGCATGTATTTCTTTTTTTCTTTTAGCTTCAAGAGTCTAGAAAGCTCACTATTGGGGTTTTAGCACTCCCTACTGAAGAGGACTTCAGCTCTGACTAAGGGTGAAAGAAACTTTACCATTCTGCCACACCCTTCACTGGGCATGATGTCAAATGCATTTTGTATCATCAGAACCATAAACTATGATGCTTTTAAAATTCACATCTTGCAGCAGATATACTACTGAGAAGAACAATATGAACATCAAGACAAGCCAATTAAAGTTTTAAATAAGCTAGGAAGAAATCAGAACAAATTTCTTTTCAGAAAAAAGTACAATCCAGAACAGCAGAAACCCATGAACAAAAACTATAGAAATGCAAAGAACAAGAAAATCTAGGAGCCCAGAAACATATTAACAGATAACTATGCAGACAGATTTAAGCAGAAGGGTTACCTGGCTGTGCTTGGCTACCATTTAAGAGAAGAAAAAAAGCAAACCAAAGAAAGAAGATGAAAAATCCAGTACCCATTACTCTAAATCTTGTTCTTTGATGAAAAAAGGGAACAAGAACTATGGAGATGGGAAAATCAAAAAGGGCTGAGCTAAAAAGCTGAGCATACTATTCAATAAATGAAAAATGGAAAAAAAAAAGGGAAAACCAAGAAATAAAAACATATATAAGATTAATAAATGAACTACATAATGTATATGATTGCCATACATATATTTCTGGAGTGAAAGAGAGAGAAAAAGAATGTTTTTTTCTTTCTTAACTTAACAAAATGAGTAAATGTTGAAAGAGAAAGTTGGAATCTTGAAAGAGACAGAGAAAAAGATTTGATAGAATGTATAAAAATGGAGTCTTTATTAGTGTGGGGGTAAGGACTCTTTATCACTGCTTAAGTTAAGTTGGAAGCATTATCACTTGTCAGCTACCATCTCTCTTATCTTTCTTTCTAAATTTTGTTTTTTGGCTGCTTATATTTATCTAGTTTAAGCAAAATAAAATAATGGAGTGTATTGTTACTTTGGATTATTATTTTTTTTTTAATCTCAGATAAAGTCAGAGGTTGTTACAGTACCATATTATGTTATTATTTATTATGATTATAAATTTAAAATTTTTATTGAGGGGTTTAAAAAAATAAAAATTAGTGTCTGAAATTTTAATTTAAAAGTTTGAAAGATAAATTTTAAATCTTTTCTCTGTATATATAAATTAATTTTTTGTTAAAGAATTCAAATGAACTTCTTGTTGGGACAACGGAATAACAACAATAAACACACACACAAATTAACTGCGAGAAAATAGAGAAAAACGGAACACAAACGACACATAAGAATTTACGTGGTTCGGTCTCACAACCTAGTCCACAACTGCAACTAGGAGGAATTTTATTACTCTCTCTCTTGTGGTGTATACATTACAAGTACAAGCTATCTATTTATAGAAATAGATTAGGGTTATTATGGTTTCTAACGGGCCTAATTAATCAGGCCTCCACAAGCCCAACAATCTCCCACTTGGAGGCATGATAATCTTCAACTGCCATCCACTGTGAGCACTTGTACGTCTAGTAATCTCCTCCTCATCTTCCTGGTTGCAGCAGCCTTTTCATCAGTTAACCTGAAGGCCCGTTGAAGCTTCCCCAAGCTCCAACATCAGTCACGGCTAAAACTGCCCCTGACTCGTCCTCTGTCCCTACCCACTCCCACTTGCACGAACTGCCGAATCCTGGGATACTCTGAGAACAAACAACACTCTCCATAGTTAGCAGGTAATCATCCGGAGAGACTTTGACAGCTGGAACACTGGTTCTCTTAACTCACTGTCTGGTAATTCTGGCTGAAGTTTTAACTGGCTGACTGCCGATGCTCCCACTGCCACGAGAACCCCTGACTGGTTTACCTGAACCTTTCCAAGCACGTTCAACCTGAATCTGACCTGTGGCTCTGGGTTTATCTCCTGCAAAACGAACCTTCTTATGCCCACGAGACTCTGTGAACCGGATTTTGTTTCTCTTCTGATCTGGGACAGTCACTCCCTCAGATGGTAAATAGACCATATATAGCGAACTCCGTTTCTTTCCTCGAGCTATGACCAAGTTCCCCTTCATCACCTTCTACTGCCCGTTTCCGAACTTAACATCGTGTCCCTCATCATCCAACTGCCCAATAGAAATCAACCGTTTCTTCAAGCTTGGAATCACTCGGACATCCTTTAAAGTCCACGAACCGACTGAAGTTTTCAGAATCATGTCACCCATGCCCGTTACATCAAGAACTTTATTGTTTGCTAGTCTTACCTTTCCAAAATCCCCTTCTTTCAGATTCTGCAATGCTTCACTGCTGTGGGTAGCATGAAATGAAGCACCAGAATCCATGACCCAGGAATCCACACTGCTCTCCACGCTACATATCAAGAGATCATTATGAGCATAGTCTCCTACAATGTTAACTTGTTTATTATTCGGGCATTGATTCCTGAAATGCCCCACCTCCTTGCACGTCCAACACGTTACATCTGAGCGATCCTGAGTCTTCGACTGACTCCTTCTTCTGTTCCTGCTCCCACTACCTCTGCTATTTCTCCTTCCTCTGCTGACATTTAGCAATTCACTCGATGATTCCCCAGAACTCCTTCTTCTGACATCCTCGCCTAGAATGAGATCACGAATCTTCTCAAAAGTGAATCCATCGGGTCCCGCTGAACTGGTAACTGCTGTAACCGTTCCGGACCAACTGTCAGGTAATGACGATAGCAGTAGTAAGGCTTGAACTTCATCATCGAACTTAATGCCCACTGACGTAAGTCTGGCTAAGATTGAATTCATTGTATTTATGTGCCGGTAACTAAACTGCCTTCCTTCATTTTTGTGTTCACCAATTCTCTAATCAGAAAGACCTTGTTTGCTGCAGATGGCTTCTCGTACATGTTAGACAGCGCTTCCATGACACCTTTCGTTGTCTTCTCCTTCAGAATGTTAAACGCAACATTCTTGGTCAACGAGAGTCGGATAACCGCCATGTCTTTCCGATCCAAACCTGCCCACTCTGCATCAGACATCTTTTCTGGCTTGTCACCCAATACCATGTCTAACTCCTTCTGAACCAGCAAATCCTCAATTTGCATTTTCCACCAACTGAAATATGCACCATCGAACTTTTCAACTCGATACTTCCCATCTTCTGTCATCTCAAACGACTAGATGAGGTACCCGGTACAACTGATCTCAGATCTTGATAACTGCCGGTGAAAAAAAATTTCTCCGGCGACTCGACCTCCTGCTCGATCTGTTGTTGCTCGCTCCGCTTCTCCGGTTGGCTGCACAGCAGGTAGCTGCTGCTTTCGGTTCTTCTCCAGGCGTCGGCTGCTCCTTTTTTTTTTTTTTTTTGGCGTCGGCTGGTCGCGGTCGCGATTGAGGCAGCGGCGACTGCTTTCTCTCTCTGGATCGGGGGCGGCGCTGCTGCTGCTCCGGTCGGCAGTTTTTAGTTCTTTTCCAAAAATTTTAGGTGATTCTCGCTAATTTTTTTTTTTCGTGTGTATAACCTCGCTCTGATACCAATTGTTGGGACAACGGAATAACAACAATAAACACACACACAAATTAACTGCGAGAAAATAGAGAAAAATGGAACACAAACGACACACAAGAATTTACGTGGTTCGGTCTCACGACCTAGTCCACAACTGCAACTAGGAGGAATTTTATTACTCTCTCTCTTGTGGTGTATAGATTACAAGTACAAGCTATCTATTTATAGAAATAGATTAGGGTTATTAGGGTTTCTAACGGGCCTAATTAATCAGGCCTCCACAAGCCCAACACTTCTTTGTGCCCCTAAATTCACCCTTTTTATGATAAATTGGTATAGAAAATTACTCATTTTATTTTTAATTTATTTATTTGCTTTTTTTAATCCTTTTTTTTTAATATTGTCATTTAACCTTTAATCATTTTTTTTAATATTGTCATTTAACCTTTAAAAATAATAAGAAAAAAATTAAAGAAAAGAGAAGGTCTTTTCCCATTAATTTTGCTTCCTATTGGACTTTTATTGTTTTTATTTGTTTATTTAATTTGTTTGACAGAAATATTAATGATTTCTCAAGTCGGTTGCATGCTTTGTTTCTCAATATATATCAATATCCGATTCAATGAGCTACTATGATTAAGTGTGTCTATTTTATGGTAATTGTGGAAAGTGAGAATTTTTTTTGGTTTAATAGCAATACATGTGAACCTCATGATATAGTTAATAACGCTCAATTTGATTTTTCTAAATATAACGATGCTTTGCTATCCCGATCGATTTTTACCCGTAAGCATAATACAACTAACGATGAAAATATTACTATCACACCGGATAGTATTGTTGTTTTTACAGAGGCAGGCTTGCAGGTGGAAAAGGAAAAGGCAAGTATCAGAACGGCGGCTATCAATAGTTATAATCACTTGCTTCGTGCTTTTGGCGCCCCTATATATTCAATTTGTGGAGAAGGCTTTCACCTATGCAAAGAATATAATACAAATGCTATAAAAAAGTATGATAATGTCTTGAAAAGTAGATACTACGTGCGAGGATATACGAAGATTGACGAGTTCTTTTCAGGAAATCGACTTTGTCCATATTCCTCGCACATGAAATATGCTAGTCCATAATATCGCCAAGTTCTCTCTTTTGCTTTTACATAAAGTTTCTTGAAATTAAATTTCACAAATTAAATTATAAATAACGCAAAACTATCTTATAAACACATAAATCATATTATAAAGTAATATAATTGCAATTCTTCGCGAAAAAAAAAAATTTATAGGGATTAAATTGTTACTAAAAGGAAAAGGGAAGAGGTCAAATGGGACCTACAGCATGACAGGTCTAAGTTGGACTATTTTATGAATTATGTTAAAAAGGGAGATTCCTTCTCCATTCCAACAAATTTTTTTTTTTTTAATTTTAAAATTTTTAGTTAAGAACGAAAGAATTTAATTTTTGATATAGTATATAGAAAATTTAAATTATATCTATATATACATATAGTTGATGTTAAGTTTTTTCTTTAAATATTTTTACACATTAATTTTATATATTTTAAATATTTAATAAAATTTCTGATTTCGCTGTTATTTTAACGAGAATTCTGTAAGATACATACATATAATGGCCATTTGTTTCCTCTCATTTTCCTTTTCCATCTGTTCTTTTTTATTGGGCTTTGGGGGGGGGGGGGGTGATGTTTTTTTTTTCTGTGTTGTTATTTGCACAAAATTATAGTGTACACAATCTTTTTTAAAAATACCAATATTTTCTTCTTTTTCTCCTGATGAATTTAAATTAGTATTAATTAGGATAAAAAATTTAATTAATAAAAAAGCATTTTTATAATTCGAATAGCAATATCACGTGTTTAAATGGTATAATCTCATGCAATTTTTGAGTTTTACTCGTTTATTTTTATATATAATTATTTGATATTCGAAATTTATTGATCATATATTAAAATTTATTCGCATTTAGCATGAGACTATGAATTTATTCAACCATATAATGTCAACAACAAAGGTCTTTTTGATAGTCAAAATGTTGGATAATTGATCATAATGGTATCAAATAGAAAATAATATTTTAATGAATTTCTTTTAGTATTAAAAATTAATAAAAATGTATAGACATAATTAGATAGAGCAATAATATAGTTTAAAATTAAGATAATGGGCAAAAAGTGGAAAAAGTCATTATATTCCTTCTTGGTAAAATTTTCTTGAAAAATATTTTATGAGACCCCAAAACAAAACAAAACAAAAAAAAGACTTATTTCCTAAAAAAAAAAAATTTCTCATCGTATCGGACGCACAAACATGGTAAAATTAGGTTGAATTATAGGACACACTAATTAATTATCATTTCTAAGGGTAAGTAAATCTATGAATATCTAGTATAGATCGTGATAGGATGGTTGGGATCCCTCTACACTTAACCGGAGATTTTAGATCATGAGCTTTGCATAAATTAAAAAAAAAAAAGGTCTTGTTGGGAGTGCCGTTTTCAAAAATAAGTCTTGCAATACGCGAATTTGAATTAGTCAAACTCCAATACAATATCGACTGAGAAACAAAAAAAATATAAAGAAATCTATGAATAAGCAGCTGAATTAATTGACTGAAATTATTTTAATCAATGTCATTGCTTTGAAAATAAATAAATAATGCAAGTTGAGAAACGTTGAAAATATTTCAATATTATTATTTTACAAATAAAGAAAAGATAATTACTATGGTTTGGAGAAACTTCATTCTCAATCCTCATTAATCAAATGTTATATTGTTATATTACCAATCGTTTTCAATTAATTAATAATTAGATTTGAAAAAAAATATAATTATTGTCTTCACTGAAATATTAAAAAATAAAAAAATTATACAAGTTTATTCAGTTGCAAACTAATCATATATTTTAAATATTATATAATTATTCTATTTTTAATTCAGTAAACTAAACAAAACACTTGTACTATATAATTCCTACGTAATTTTGTTCGGGAACCATATGATTTTGGACCACTTTTAATAATAAAATCTAAATATATGAGTCTTAAACGAGCCAAAGAGGCCAATATCAAAGGCGGAGCTAGAGTATATTCGGTGACGTAAAGCATGAGGTAGATGTAAAAAGTTAGATTTGATATATAAGGTTTTTAAAAAAAAAAGAATTTAGGTATGTTAGGATGATTATTTAAAGAAATAAGGAGATTGAAGAGGATGTCACTCATCGTATTGGTGTAGAGTGGATGAAGTGGATGCTTGCATTTGGAGTCTTGTGTGATAAAAAGGTACCATCAAAAACTTAAAGACAAGTTCTACAATGTAGTAGTTAGACCGATTATGTTGTATGGGGTGAAGTGTTGGCTAGTGAAAAACTTTCACGTTTAGAAGTTGAAAGTTGCATAAATGAGGATGCTGTGGTGGATGTGTGGGCATACTAGGTGAGATGAGATTAGAAATGAAGATATCCAGGATAATGTGCCAGTGACTCCGATGGAGGACAAGATACGGGAAGCGAGCATGTGAAGAGGAGATATAGGGATGCCCTTGTGCGAAGGTTGTGAGAGACTGACTATGGATGGTTTTAGGAAAGGTAGAAAGAAGTATTGAGGAGAGATGATTAGACAGAACATGACGTAGTTTCGACTTACCGAGGACATGACCTTAGATAGGAGTATGTGGAGAACGTGCATTAGGGTAGAAGGTTAGCAGATAGAAGTATGTTGTCTTGTTATCCATCCATACTAATAGTTGTAGTAGTAGTATTGCCCCACGAATTTCTTGTCCTTCGATTTTTGTTATTATTTGTTGTTACTTATACTTTGATTATCATATTATTTTGTTGTAATTATTGTTCTGTTACTATATGTTGTTTTTGTTACTATTTGCTATTTTTTGTACCTTTGTTACTTTCATCTGGACTGCTTTGGATGATTTTTTGGTCTATCGAAAATAACTTTTCTACCTCTAAGATAGAAGTAACGTCTGTGTACACTCTAAACTCTCCAAATTCCACTTTATGAAATTATACTAGGTATGTTATTATTGTTGGTGTACTAGGTACAAAGTTGAATAGAGTCCAGTAACTTTATATGAATTTCTATTAAAAAATATCTAAATAAATTAATTTTTCTAAAATTCAAAACTCATAAACTTAAATTTTTAACATAAATTTGTTCGTTATTTAAGTTGTCACCTTTTCACATATGTAAAAGTAGAAAAAGACAAATATACAAAAGAAAACTAATATTCAACCCATTGAATGAAACCTAACGAGATGATTAGAATTTCTTTATCTTTGATAAGAAGTGTTCGAATTTATTTTAATATAAAGAAAATTCTATTGTTAGCGTCATCATCATGATGAACTCTAACACATAATTTGAACTGATTAACACTTTAATACAAATATCAAACATCGTCGAAGAAAAACATGTTATTCACAACAACATTATTAATCACTTTTCCACTAAGACAAACTTCCTTTATTACTACCTTTTTAGCTATCAAAATGTGTGACTAGAACTTTTTTGTTTATCACTTTACAGAAAGAAAGGGAGGGAGGGAGGGGGGGGGGGGGGGGATCTTCTCTTTTTCTCTCTTTTATTTTATTTTATTTTATTTCATCTACTTTTTTGCTTTAATTTATCAAATCCACAATTTTCCAACTATGTATTCCTTAATCTCTAAGTATTTGTATAACTACAAACTTTCTAAAATCCAGTTATAATAATAGCAACCTTTTAAATTCATACAAAAAAAAAAGACATTTATTTATTTTTCCTCCATAAAAGGAAACTATTTTTTTGACTCGCGTAAAATAGAATTTTTTTATTTATAAATAAAATACAGGATATTTTTTAGGATTATTCTTTTTATTGAGGAATTTACGGAGAAAAATGAATTTTTAAAATTTTTAAAAGTCGCACGATTATATAGTTAAAGAAAATAGTTCGCGCCTAATAAAATCATCACAATTAATGAGGCTACTAAACTATTTAATTATTTGAAAAGATCTTATTATAATATCTAATTTCATGATAAATTTAAATTATAACCGATATGACCATAAAAAAGCATTTAAGGGTGTGATTTAATAGTCAATAAAATGGATTAGATATCATAAAGTCTCAAGTTTAAATCCTTGTCTGTTCTAACTTTTTAGTGGATCGAGTTATCTAGTATCTATTATTAATAAAACATGACAGACGATATTTCGTGAAATTTATCAAAATAAATATAAACTAACCCAAATATAAAAAAATATTTTCTTCTAAAATTTAGTGTACCAAAATGTCCTTTTTTGACTTAGGTTATTATTTTGTCAAATTCAAACTAAAAAAGTTTTCAGTTTAAGTCCTTGTCCCAAAAAGAAAGAAAGAAAAAAAAGTCTTAGAAGAGGCAGTTTACTATTTGTATGTAGTGGTATTTATTTGATTAATTAAATATAGGCTATCTTTTAAATTGGACTTTAACCAAACTTTGTATGGTGGTGGTGCACTTTGACTGTCATTTTAATCTCAAATTTCAAAGTTTAAATATATAAAATTGTAATTTATTTATTTTTTTCGCTTTAATATCAGATATATAAAATTAAAGTTCAGTCTTTTTCATTTAAACTTTGGTCATATATGGTTGGACGTAGTCATCATGACATGAATTTAACCATATTCATCTAAAATTCATGCACGTATCGTTGAAGTTCAATTATTTTTGTTTGAACTTCAATCAAAAATGTCTAGACTCCGGACAAAGTTATCACAAGGTGGCTAGATGTGCAAATAAATTTAAAAGTGATAAAGGTTAAATAGTAGTGTCGAAGTAGGATACTTTGTGAACTTTTGCAAATTATATTTACATACATATAGTGAATGAGTTAGGATTTTCACAAAGGAAATTCAAAATATAAAGAAGTAGACACACAAAAAGAGGTTAAAAAAATTCTACCTGGGAGAAAAAATTGTATATTTAAAAAAAAAAATTATATTGTACAACCACCTATTAAAATAATAGCCGTATATTTAACTAGCGATAAAATTATTTTTAATCGAACGACCAAATATGTTAGAAGGGGGGAACTACAACCACTCTATTGGTGTTAATTGCATCAAATCTACTTCAATTTCTTGACTAATTATAAAGATTAGTGGGCCCTAAATTGAAGGGAATGAGAGCCAGCAGGTTGCAAATTCACAAGCCCAAACTAACTAGGCCAACTCTGATGTCCAGTAAGGTGCATCATTCAAAGTTCTGGGCCATATACCTACGTATTTATTTGGAGGAAATTGACAAATGCAGGCAAATCACTCTATAACAGTTGATCGTTATAATAATATTTTATTATAATAATTTGATTTTTTTAAATTAATTTTTTATATAATATTTTATTTTTTATAATAATATTCTACCTATAACAACAGTGACGTTCATTGTAGTGATACACTCTTTGTAAAATTATCTCTATAACAGTCATTCTCAAATATTGTACAATAATATTCTATAAAAATTATATTATGTGTAAATAAATATTAAAATATTTAAGATAATCATCATTAATGTCTTGCACATAGTAAATTTCAAGTACGAATATCTAAAAGGAAAACATTATATTAAAATAGTATCCATCAGTTATGGTCGTAACTTCATGAGGAAAAACTTTGACTTTTTTACATTCATACGCTTTCTATTTTTCTCGTTAAAATAATTAACAAATACACGATACACAAAATCATTAAATTAGATCTTTGTATATTTTTATTTATAACAGTTAAATGAGATCTAAATGTCAAATGTCAGTATACATATATAACAATACTTCACTATAGCAGCCATAAAATTTCCACACAAACATTGCCACCGTAAAAAGATTTGACTATAACTACTTTTGAAACTCTAATCTTTAGAGAGTTTTTGCACATATTGTCCCTTTTTTTTTAATAAGAAAGACAGTTTCAATTTCATTTTTGTTACTTAAAATATTAAAAAATAAAAATTTTAAATCATAAATTTTAAAATTAAAGACCGCTTTTAAAATAGGAACATTCATACGAATGGCCTTAATGATATTAGGTTTGGGTATACATAAGTTGGTTTGGTTATTTTTTTCATTTATCAATCAAATTAACAACGTCGATTTTTTGAATCCATAAATCAAATCAATACTAGTATTCTTCAGTTTTTTTCCCAATATAATCTCCACGACACAAAACATGTAATTAAAGTTTCCAAGTAATTCTTTTGTCATAACAACATATAAAATTATATGACATTTCTGAAAAATAAAATTAAAAGTGTGAAATAAATTATGACGTTATAATAAAAAATATAGAGCCACTAAGGATAGAGATAATGAAAATCCATAAAGTAAGAACTATATTAATACGAGACAGGAAAATAAACATTACTTGTTTTGAACTTTATTTGAATTACTGGATGTTTATGTGCTATAATTTTATAAAGATTTATTGTACCATACATAAATTTAAGTTCAAACTTGAAATAATATATTAAAAAACATAAATTATGACCCCAAAATCCAACAGTCACTTCGTCCCAAGTCAAAACAAGACAAACAAATTAAAACGAAGGGAGTATAATAATCAGATTATTTACCAACATTTAACATATCAATACAAAAGTTGCATGATTACAAGGCTCAAGCCAGAAAATATTCTTCAATCCCATATAATATAGGAAAAGTAGGTCTTAAACCTTCGTAAATAAAGTTCTAATACATAGCACAGATGAAAAATTGGAAGAACCAGATAGATCTCCGGAGACAATTGAACTGCTTTCTCACCACACCTTACTCGGCATCTGCAAATCTGAATTTTGGTGCACGTAAAACAGACGAGTTTAAGTTCTATATACTGTCGCTATAAAACATATTTAGACAAATTCACGTAACTTGTCGTCTAAGTATAAGTGAATTCTTATGAACAAGTATTTGATAACCTGGTAAAAAGTAGTAATTACCCATTGTTATAGGTTCAAATTTATGGATAGTGTAAAAATTCATTGCATTGCAAGTGCATTTACTTTATACACTTCTATCATGGACCTATAACAATCCTATTTAATGACGGATTATCAAGAAATCATGTTAGCTACGAGTTATTTGATAACGGATTAGCATATATTTCTTAGCTAATTCATGTTTTTTTTGGGTAGTATATGGCTAGCTAGTGAGGGAAGTAGAATAAAGATTACTTACCCGAGCTCGGAGAGCTTCAAATGAGCTTCAGCATAGTCAGCAAAGAAGGCATCTTCATCCTGTAGAACAAAGGCATTTTCTTCAAATTAGAGAAAGAGGATCATCATATAAATGTTATGCAGGGTTAATTTTACGAATGATCATCCAACTTCCAGTTTATTGCACCAAAGTAATAAAACTACTCTTTTTCTAACGAACATATAACTCAACAATGCGTATACATTAAAAAAAAAGCGTCAGAAAATAGTAAATATGGTCTTGAAAGAACAATCAGAAAATGCAGTCTACATACTGCAGCATATTTCTCGACGAGAGGGCGGAAGACTGGATCTTCTAGGAGTGCTTTGTCTGATGGTAGCTGGAGGAGACCTTCTTTCTCTCCACTCAAGAGTTCCCTGGCATTCAAAGGGAAGTTACAGCATAGAATACGAGTTATACAACTGTTCCTGGCTAGTGAATTCACAAATTTAGCATGTAAAAAGGAATGTCTGGATTCAGGAGACAAGGTTAAGTAGGTATTTCTTGAGAAACTTACTTGAAATAGGAATTATCAAATATGAGAGGGTTGTTGGTCCATGCTCCCTCAAATCCCGAGCGTTCTTTGTGGCACCTTCCCTGATTAAGAGAATCAAGAAACCTTAATACTAGGGAGTAAATACAATGGAAATATACATTCTAAAGGCCCTTTATAAAAGTAATTGAAACATCATATCAATTCTTTCAGTGCTTACCAGAGTGTGACCACCAGATAAAGCAACAATGTCTTTGTCACTCAGTCCCATGTGTCCAAAAACCTCCCTCAGATGATCTGAGCCTGATGAAAACGAAGTAAAAGAAAAAAATAACACAGATTTTTCAGAGATAAAAAAAAAAACACGGTTTTCCAGAGAGACCCTATAGTTTAAACAACTTCATCTAACTTAAGAGTAAAAGAAGAAAGCAGTAACCTTTTTTGGCGTCAGGCAAGCGACCTTCTGGAGGTGGTTCTGTTTTGTCCTGGAAAGTAAACAACGATTGTCATTTTTATTCGCTGATGAAATTAATAAGTGAGAACCTCAGGGCAGTATTTGCCTGATATTTACCAATCTATATTGCATTCTAATATACTCAATTTAGCACAACAACTACTGAAATAAACTTCAAGAAAGCCTGGAACTCCATAAGCACTTATGCACACTACTAATCCTCCTGGCGTGAGCAACTAGCTGCACAAACACATGAAAAATAGAGGCAGAGAGAAACTTCTGAATTTATTTATACAAGTTAGATTACTATAAGATTTTGTCCTTAACAAGTCAAGCAAAATTCTTATAATCTGTAGAATGCTAATTTATCAGTTTCACCTTCAGACTCTGTCCAATTTCTATGTGGTACAGTTTCTGGTCCTCACTGCATACCGATTCTAATTGAACACTTGCTAATTCCTAATCATTGATAATTTATCTTTTCATCCATCAACGGCCAAGCAGAGGTACAACGCAAGTTAGTTTAGGACAAACAACCCCAACTCCACAACAAGGAGCTAATCCTAGAGATCAAGTTACTACAGCTCAAGTCCAAAACATTCAACTTTCTTGCATGTTATTATTTCAATAAACTATTGCTTTGGAAAGAAGATGACTATGTACACAATCCCAAAAGAGTATTCTTCATGTCAATCTGGAGAATACATTGAAGCATTGAAAGGGGGGAATAACTTTAATGCAAAAAAAGCTGTGCATGTTAAAGTCTGAATTTTAAAGTACTAGTCCCGATGAAGTGAATCTGAGGTTCCATTCAGCCTTTTCTCAAATAGACCACGGAAACAAGCTAAAAGTTGACTATGAAAACTGGCACATATGCATGGTGTACAGATTAATAAAATACTGAAAATCTTGGAAGTAACTAACTTTTTATAGCTGATAGTAATTATGAACACATGGAAATAGATGAAACCATGTATCACATCTTCAAATTGTCTATCAAGCAAGAAACAGATTGATACATAACACACTTTTAGCATACATCCAAACTTTCTTGCCAGGTGAGAAATGAAAATCCATGTTACTAACCTGTCTCCCAGGGTGAAAAGGAATATCAGGGCCTCCAGTAACTTCTACAGCAACTACTCCAGCCAACTTCAGTTTGGAACCAAAGAAAAGGCAACAGTTAGATGCAGTTGCACAAAAAGAAATGACTTTCTCCTGGTATTTAAATAGCCATTAGAACTTCTATACCTGATAAAAGTCGGCATAGGATAGGATTGGAAATTGCTCCTTGATTGGCTCCAAAAGTCGAACCGCAATGTCAAGACCATTGTTAGCTCCATGTTTAAGTTCATCAGGGTGCCTGATTGTCCCAAATGGACCACCAGTTTTGGTTTTGACATCATATGTCCCTGCTGAATGCCATCTGAAATCCGAGTAATTGAACACTTCAGTTCAGGCATTCATGTAAAGAATTCTTGACAATTTAGCTCACCACTAAGGACAAGAGTGCCCAACCTTAGTGGAACATCTTTCATTTTGTGTCAACTTTGGACTTCAACGTCCACACAGTTAAATTCTGGAGAACAAAGCGCATAATAACTAGTAAAACCAAAGAACTTCTACACAAAAGACCATCCGGACATGTGATTGAACAGATATTGTAACATCTCCAGTAGGCTTACATTTATGTGTTCACGCATCTCTGAATTTTTAATGGATTTAACTTATATATATTGACAATAAAACTATGCATCACTTCGACATAAGTTACAGGACCTATAAACATCAACAGTTCGCGCATCTCTGAATTTTTAATGGATTTAACTTATATATATTGACAATAGAACTATGCATCACTCCAATATAAGTTACGGAATCTATAAACATCAAAAGTCTAACAGTCTTTTACATATCAGCATTTTAATCTGTTGTTGCATATTACTTGTCTTATTCTTCATATTACTAATCCCAAATATCATGGAAAATTGCAGGTACTATAAATATATGGCACCTGGGTCTAACTCAACTCCAAAAGCTAGCTTATTAGGGGAGGATTGCCCAAGTTCATATAAGCAAAACACCGGTCCATTCCCTAACCAATGTGGACTCTAACCCACTCTAACAAGTTCCGCATTCAAATATGTTGCAGTTGTCAAGTTGATTACCTCCCTTATTTTTCTGGTTACTAATCCCACTAATCAGAGGTGGAGCTAGGAAACAATTTACCAATGTGAGACTCCAACACGTTACATCAATATAAGTGAAAGCTAAATTAATCAGGTCAATTGGTTGTGTTGCCCATTGCAATTATTTTTTGAGTCTTCACATAAGAGATTTGAACATATAATACAAGAGATCATTGTTGGTTTATTCTCTTGTATTCATACTGTAAAGGACTGTATTGAACCTTATTCAATATCGATCAAGTGATAATTCTACTCAAACACAGTCCAATTATGAAACGACATTACCTCGCACAAATTTAATCAGATCTAGTACTCCACTTTGAGGAGGAGAAATGATTTTCTAGCTCTTTGCCGGTATGTCACCAATTTGTGAAATGTTAGTTGTTCTTCAGAAATTGAAAATTAATACTCTCTTTCTCTCCGTCCAAAAGGAATTTAAGGATCGGAGTTGAGGATAAAAGCAACAATTCACGGTTTATACAAGGAACTTCATGATTTCAAATATCAAGTAATTGAACTTTTGATCTGCAAAAGACTAAATAATAACACGAAACAATTTGATGTTCAAGTTTACGGTAATTTTTGAGTGCCGCATGAAACAGAGGAAGCAATAAACACAAGCAGAGAGAGAGATTACGCCAGTCGAAGGATAATAGGAGCACAATTCTTCTCGGCGATGAGTCCTCTGAGCTTTCTCTTACATTTCTCTACTGCCTTCTGATACTCTTCGCTCACCGTCGGATAGCACTTTCCCATCTCCGATCACCGTCGATTTCAAAACTACAATTAACCTAAAATTTAAACTTAAAAAAAAAAAACTCAAATTCAAACAT
This sequence comes from Datura wrightii, assembly GCA_035772735.1. Taxonomy (NCBI): domain Eukaryota; kingdom Viridiplantae; phylum Streptophyta; class Magnoliopsida; order Solanales; family Solanaceae; genus Datura; species Datura wrightii. The sequence continues at coordinate 196,755,360 of JASDFA010000018.1, read as the reverse complement.
ATATATTCAACTATATCACAACGATCCATCATCAATGCAAAATAATAAAGTAATCAAAGAAAAAATCAAACCTTTTGAAGCAAAATGAACGAACTGAAGAAGATGAACTCTGAATAAAGAAACTGAAGCATATTTATAGTAGAATGCTTCAATAGCATACGCTAGAAACATCTAGCAACTGTTATGAGCGCCTTGCTGTCCTGTTTGATTTTTCTTACTATTTTTAATCAGCCATTTAAAAACAATTTAATCCCCATAACATAATACTATTCCCTCTCTCTCAATTTACGTGGTACCGAAAAAATTAATATGTCACATAAATTGAGACAGAGGAGTAAATTATACCCGTCCCTAATATGGATAACAAATGCATATATATAACTGCATGCACATACTGATTATGGTGTAATTATACACAACAATAATGTACCAAGTAAAATTTCACAAAGTAAAATCTGAGACACTGTGATTAGATTGATTAAATTTATAAAATTAAGTAATTGTATAGTATAAAAATTTATGATCTATGCAAAAATATTTGAATTTTCAATTATTTTTGTTCAAATTTTTAATTATTTTTACTTAAACTTTAATTATATATTCATGAACTTCAAACACAAATAATTGAAATTTAATTATTTTTATAATTTTATCGATATATAACTTCAAATACCGCATATTTGACGTGCGTATACGTACAAAAAAATTTTAAAAGATTATTACAAATTAAATGATGATGCCAAACAAGCTACCCTGTGTGCTTGTTTGGGGCGTTTGGGTTGGTGGAGGAATTTGGGCCGATAATGGAGTCAGTGATTGAATAGCCCATTGGAACTCTCCACGTGGTGAAAGATTTGTGGGCTTGCTCGTTGACTGAAAGTGTATACTGACGTGGCGTGCTGCTTTTCAAGTCTTATAGAGACTTTCTAGTCAATTGACCGAAGAAAGTCTGTTCGAGCATCGATTGGGCCGAATTTTACGTGTCAATTGTAACAAGGCCCTAGCCCAATAAGTAATTTAAGGCCTCAACTTTTGCGTAAGATAAGGAACATAAGAGGAAATTATACCCAATAACCTTAAAAATGCGCGATTTTGATTTGTTAATCCTCTTTTATCTCATTAACAAATTTATAATAAGGTTAAAATTTAAAAGGGTTGTGCATGAGATAAAATTTATTAAATTTAAAATTTTGTTTAAGGGGTCGTTCGGTAGAGAAATAAGTTATTTCGCAATTAGTTATTCCGCCGATTGTTATTCCACCTTCAATGTGAGATAAAAATAACACTAGAATCTTGGGATAAGTTATTTCGAGATTTATTTCAACTAAACGTGGGATAAATTCATCCAAAAATTAATCTCAGAACTATTTATCTCTTATCTCTCGTACCAAACTAATCATAATGGAGATAAAAAATTTTAAGACCACCCACTTTCAAGCAGGGTGACATGGTACGGTAAACTAGATACCATATAAGAATCAAAATTTTTGCTACTGCAGTTTTAATATTATGATATTTGGTATACATTTTTAAAAATTTTGATATTTGATATGATATTCGATATTTATTTAAAAAATTTCAAAACACCGAATATCATATTAAAGTATGTAGTAACATATAAGATATATATATATAAAGTAGTAACAGTATATAATGAATTATTTAGATGTTAGAATTTTGACTCTTATTTTGTTGAAATATTCTTTTTGGGTGATTGATTAACGAAGGAAAATACTTGTACTAACTTTCTTTTAAATATTTCTACACGTGTAGAGGTTGTTTGGTAGGTTGTACTAATTAGAATAATTCTTGAATTAAAATTTAATCCAGCCAATACATTATTTGGTTATTTGATTCAACTTAATACATGTATTACTAATGCATCATATGATGTATTATTTTAAATTAAAAAAATAAAGAGATAATTAATTTCGAGATAACCAATCCCCGAATAAGACTCTTAAATGATGATTTTGACTTAACAATGAGTAATTAAATAGAATAGTTGATTGAACATAACTTGCACATATTTCCATCAAACTTTTTGGAAAATGTAGACAATTTAATAGAAAAAAAAAAAGAGACATCAATTCCCCATACAAAAATGACACTTCAAAAGATACTTTTCATTATACAAAATACAAAAACATCACTTAAAAAGCAGTTGAGAGAATGTTCCTTTAATGATTTCCCTTTTGGACCAATGGAGAAAAGAGAAAAGCCCATGGACTATTTATTCCCTTTCTGATCCTTGTCAGCCCAAAGTGATTATGTGAACTCATAAGGCCCATTTACCTTAGCACACATGGGAAAAACTAACAGATCTTAAATGAGTCTCTCATTGACATTGTTGTGGGGAAAGAAAACAATAAAGAGAACTCACATGTCATTTCAAGTTATTTTCGATAGATCATCGGTTTAAAGAAAAAATAAATTAAAACAGTTTAGCAAAAAAAAATATATAAAAAATTATATCGAATAATAATTAAAGTATAAAAAATAATAGATAGTAATAAAAATCAGAATATAAAAGATAATAGAAGCAATACTACGATCGTTAGCATATTTAATTAGTGTTCAAACAAAAATTATTATAGTCACAAAAATGACTGAAGTGCTGTTATCTATGACTACTGATGGTCAACTATTTTTGCCAGAACTGTAGGTAAAAATACATGAACTTCACTGATATATAACTTCGGATCCTCATGTTTGAAGTGGTATACACAAATAAAAAAAAAGAATTAAAAAAGACGGATAGACCAAAAAAATAATTATGGACTAAATTATTTGACAATCTAATTTTCTAAAATGTACAAAGTATAAATTGTATATACTTTATACTCCTACTATTTCCTTTTACTTGATAGAATAAGAGGTTTACAGATTCTAGAAAAAATTAATAGGTCGGGTTACGATTTGACAAATATAACTCGATTAATTGATAGGTACTTTTTGAAAACATTCTAGTAATCATTCTTTACACATTTTAAACTGTCTTAAATACTAATGATAGAATTGGAAAAAAATGACCAACTATTTCTTGAGTTTCTGCATAGACAATTATTTTGAAACGAGTACTTTTAGCATGTCTATTAAGTAAAAGGAAACGAAGAAAGTACTAAATATATACATTTATAAATAAATTTAAAATTTACGTTAATAATATTTATATTATATATATTTCGATCATATTAATAATTTATTAGTCGAACAATATATATCCGTAACTTTTCCGAACTTAAATTTTTTTTCTCTCATGGGGAAAGAAAATAATAAAGAAAACTCACGTGTAGTGTTGAGAATTTTTTTTGTTTATTTTTAAAAAAGGTGGTTTGGGGGGGGGTGGTGAAATTTTCCAGAAAATAAAGTCAGAGAGAGAGAGAGAGAAAAGGGGCTGATATGACAGGACCTTAAAATTCATGTTTATTTTGGGCCCAAGCCCATAAAGGTATTCATGGGCTTTCCATTTTCGGGTACTACAAAAACTTTACTGTCCGTTTTAGTTCCCGTAAATTCACTTTTTTTTAACTAGCCCACGCGCTTGTTTTGAGTTCGTGAAACGCGTGCAAAATTTAATGAGTAGTGTTTAAAGGTAATTAGTTTTAGTTAACGTGTCTCGCGCGTGTCTCTTATATTAATAAGAATAAATTTTTAATATAGCTTAAATAATATTTAAAAAGATGTATTTGTGTAATACCATTAAAGTTTAGTTTTTTGTAGGGTACAAAAGTTCATACTATATTTTTTAATAATTATATTAAAAAGTGAAAAAAATATTTACAACAAGATAAAATCGGTTACATCATAAACGAACGCATTAATAGTGTTAATCCTAATTTTGTATCAGTAAATAACGAGATTGAGTCATTTTTCTACTGTTACTTTTTCAAACAATTTTATTTCATTTGAAGATGCAATACAAGCTTCTAATGGAATAATATTTGGTAATTTCTTTAGATTTCATCAACTAATCTAACATTCAACATATACATAATAATTTACTTCTATTTACTTTACAAAATATTTTTTATAAACGTACTTGACATCTTTGTGAGTTCTAAGATCTTCAAATGTAAAGGTCCTTAGTAATGTTGATTGAATATTTTACTCTTCATTAAAAGACATTGCTATAGATAAAATTGTCATTTACTATTTTTCTTAAATAATTATCATTAAATTATTATCCTAATATTTAGGAGTTTGAAATTAATCAAAGTTATAGGTATTAAATCTTATTTATTTGAAAAAGGTAAGAACTCATATTTAGTATTTTAAATTTGACTAAAATTTTTCTTCTTAAATCTTTCCTTATTTGAACTAAATTAAAACTCCTAATATTTAAAACTTTAAAATTAATTATAATTTTATTAACTTATATTAATCCTTTATTTATTAAACTAATTAATTATGCATCAAAAATTTTCTACTCACGGTAAGAAAAAATAAATTAAAGAGGGTAGCCTAATTTTATTAGGCATTAATACGTCGAATTCCTTTTTTCTTTTTCTTTTTTATTTTTTAAAAATGAACAATTGAAAAGAAAAGAAAAATATATATAGAAACACAATATACTTTAAGTTGTTTCGATTAATCAAGTGTTCTTGTTATTCACACTCTTTAGTTAAATCTACACTATTTTTTCATTTTAATTTATCTAAAGGTGTTAGGTTTCACACATAGATTAAGACCAATAGAAAAAATTGAGCTGAAATCATTTCATAAAGCATAAAATAAATAAATAAAATTAAAAAATTATGTTATAACTAAATATTTAAAGTACGAAACTTTAAATATTTAAAGTACGAAACCTTATAGCAAACTATCATTCAATTTTTTACCCTTTTAAAAATAGAGTTTTATTTCTATTAATTTTGATGAGTCTTTCTTAATTGGACGATCAATTACAAAAAAATAAATGCATTTGTGATATGATATCAATTATTAGTGCCAAAACAAGCCAATAATGACTCATGATACGATTTTGCAAGTGCTAAATTGTTTAAGTGAATAACCTATACTATATGTTCTATTATACTATACAACTTTGTATTACGATGCGTCTTTGTAATGCTAATATAAAATAAATATTAGTAGTGTAGTAATACAATTTTTTATAATAATTAACATGAAATATACATATAATACATACATTTAAGTCCTCATGAAAAAATGAAGCATATTTCACCTTTCAATTAAACTCTATTTTTATGACGTTTTATTCATTGAAACGAGTATTGGAACAAACTGAGGAAAGAATTGCTGGATTAGATCAAACTCTTAAATATAACCATTTATTAACTATAAATTTATAATTTTCTTTCTAAATTCTTATATTGTTATACAAGCACATCTTTTGAATATTATTTATGCTATTTTTAAAATTTTATTTTTTATTAAAATGACGAATACGCGCGAGACGCGTACACTAAAACTAGTAAAAAAAAAACAAGAAGTAATTACCTTCAAAAAGGGGGCAAAATCGTAACTATAAGAAAAGAAAAGAAAATTATCGAAAAGGAAAAAAAAAAAAAGAAATAATTACCTTCAAAAAGGAAAAAAAAACTTTAGAGGAGGGGAAAAAAACGTTTGTCACTGTCAAAAAAGGAAAAACTTTTAATAGAAAAATTAAAAAAAAAAGGATTTACACCATAAATAAAGTTATGCTATAAATAAAAAATTTAATAGAATAATAATAAATAATAATAATTGTGTAAAATTAGTAAATGACAATTTTATCTATTATGATATCTTCTAATGAAGGACAAAAAGTTTAATTAACATTTATAAGAGCCTTCACACTTTTAATATAATATAGATTAATTATCTTTTGTTTTAGCTTAATTAATGATGTTCTTCCAATTTTACCTTAATTTAAATGGAGAGAGTTTTACATAATCAAGAAAATGTTGAACAGTTACATCTTTTCCAAGATATTTATTAGGGGTTAGTGGGTGAAAGTACATTTCTTTTTAAATTATTTATCAGTTGTTGTTAATAAATATCTAATTTTATTTTGGAAGGAAAATACTAGTATAGTATTTTTACCTCTGTGGTCAAATTGCGGACACAAAATTGTGGCCATTTAGCATCACTCTTTTCTTTATAGAAATCAGTAGTTATCTTAAGGGGTGTGACCAAGCTAAAAGTACCACTTATTTTGAAACACGGGGAGTCACAATTTGGTTATAAAATGGAGCGAAATATACTGTATTCACGTGCATTATAATAATAAAATATATTATATTTACGCGCATAATAATAATGAAATACACTATATTCATATTTATATAACATCTCTATAGCGAAATACACTGTATTCGCATGCATAATATATTCATTTCATAATTTTGAATCATCTTTCTGTACAGTAGATCACTGCTCAGTATTTTTAGTACAATAAATTGCATCAGTCAATGGGCCACTGTAACATAAAAGCTTTGTTGTGGCAAATACAAAACAGTGTGTAAGTAGACTTACAAACAGCATTCTCCTTGGGCTTTGGAGTTGGGAGAGTAATAAGACAGTGATAGTTGATGCCACTTGTACAATTGTAACTTGGAGTTCGAATCCCAAAAAAACCATTGAAATTTAAATTCTAAATTCGCCAAATAATGTACTTAACAATACATATAAAAAACGTATCAATAAGAATTATGATGGAAATGGAACGGTTAATACTTCTATATCTTTAATTAGATGTCTCAAATCTTGAACATCGAATTGTTTTTGTTAGATAGTGATATACCTCCCATGTGAGTAACACGCTACCAAGTTGCACCACATCCCTTCAATTGTTCCACAGTGTGACTGTAAAGATTTTCTGTCTTGTTTTTCACATAATTATTTCCTCTATCGAGTATACAGATTTTCGACTCATTTCGTTTTTTTGGTCTTATTTAACATATCTTAGTAAAGAAAAAATCGAATATAATCAGAATCCCAATGAAAAATAAAAAAAAAACCTATAAAAGTATGTAAAGAAAGTGGAGAATGGACCACTTGAAAATTTTTAGGGCGTATGAATTGAAGATGTAGTTATCGATTGTTTTAGTTGAAGAAAATTGGGCAGGTTACTTTCATGGGTTAGACAGCTAGTGGGTTTGCATTTAGGTGCCGTTAGATTTAACGTTTTTGTTAAGTTTAAGACTAAAAGTGCACTAGTATTATATAGTTGGAGGACTAAGAGTGGTCCAACTTAAAGAACAAGGACTACTTTAATTTTAAGTTTAAACATAAGTTACTATTTTGAGCCTTTTCTATAAATTCATGGAGCTTACCTCCTATGTGTCGGAATTTCAAATTTTCTTTCTTTTTTTATAACAGTGCCACCTCGACTAATTTCATGGGATACCTGTCACCTTCCACCAGGTGACAGGTACCAGGTAACTCTATCCACCAAGGCTAGGACATATGAAAAAAAACCACCTAATGTTTTTTGTCTCTACTGAGGTTTGAACCTGAGTCCTCATGGTTCTCACCCACTTTATTGACCACTAGATCACACCCTTAGGTTCCCTCTATTTCAATTTGTTTATTATACTTTCCTTTTTAATTAATTTCAGAAAAAAATCTCTCTTTCCCCTTTTGGCAGATCTTTAATTCTAACTTTTCACATGACATGTTTAAGATGATAAGATTAAAGGGCATTTTGGTACATTCAATATGTCTTTAATTTAAGACTATAAAATTCAAAAGTCTTCTTTACTTACGGAGGGAGTAAAAAAAAAATTCTTTTGAATGCCTCAGCCTATGCTATTCAGGTGAACACTCTATGATAATCTGCTCATTGTGTAATAGCTCCTAAACTAAACAGGAGATATAAATCATACTAGACAAGCCCCATGACATAAACTCATAACAGAACAATAAAAAAGAGGCTGAATTCAAATCTGAATCTCCTACTTGAGAAACTCCCCTCTCAACCTATGAAACACACAAATCTTGGCTCCTGAGGTTGACATAAAGTCACTTTTCACAAGGCAAATAATAAGTCCAGCAAGATGGCAAGTAGTACAAAAAAAAAAAAGTAGGGGTTGGCAATTGGCATTTTGCTAGTATTATGAGATTTAGTTGTACTTAGTACTCTTTGAAAATATTCTTAAAAGCAAAGCCTAGGGTTGCTCTATTTTACTAGTACCTGTTTGGTTCATCAGAACCTAATAAGCAACTTTCACTATTCCACGTGCTATTATATCCAACATTGATGCCCACTCATTTTTTATCTTTTGGCCTTGCCAGCTCCCTCCACCCCCCTCCCCACAAACTTGCCAGCAACAAGTGTTTTAACCTACATATCACACAATACACTCTAACGTTGGGAAATCACAAGCTTACTTAACGCCAAATGATCGAGCACAAACCAATTCCAATTTGTGCCTTTTCGTATAATGTGACTGCTTTGATTCGAAAGTCCTAGCCAATGATGAATTCCCAAGAAGAGAGAACTCTGTTTCTCTCCTCCGTTCGGTCTAGTTTGAACACATCCCAAACAATGAACACCTTCCTACTACAAGGTGAGACTCTGTCCTTCTCTTATAATTCGCTTCAAGTCCGAGGAGAACTAGCAAACTTCTTGAGCAGCCGAGATATTGGACAATGAACATTTACACAAACCAAGAACTGACTCAATCTTTTGCAAATACAATGAACAGAATCAATGCCTCCTTTAAAAGTTTTGCTAGCAGAATATGAAATAACATTGGTTGAGCATGAAGCTCCAAATGAATATTCTCAGTAACAGTCAGAATTGGCAATGTAAAAATGCTGTTTCCCACTGGCTCATTCCTAAGAAAACTAGAATTTCAATAAGTTCTACAAATCACATTTGTTGAAGATCGAAAAGATATCAAGTGGGTATCTTTTTGATCTAACATCAATCAAACAAACTACTACTTCAGCTCTTGCAGTAATAACGCGCAAAGTTCATATTGGAAAGCGATGGTGAATGATGATAAGGTACTTGTCCGGTAGACAAGCAGGGTAGATGAGCAGCAGCTGTTGTTGAATTAGCGAATCCTGATGATGCTGCAGTAGAGAAGAGTGGCACTGAAGGACTCACACCATAAGGTTGTAGGTCTTGACGCGTCCAATTTGGTGAAGAATCAACTTCCATACCCTTCCCTATTGCTGTTCCCTGCACGAGCATCAATCGTATAAATATCATCTCTCTCACACACTTAAAATTTCGGCTAGTAAGGAAGAGTAGTTACATATGACAGCAACCATATTTGTTTTCTTAAAGCTATCGGATAAGAAAACTGAATACTAATACATAAGATCTACGGGTTTCTTTCTATCCTCTTGATTATATGCCTACAGATATGCTCTTAACAACGTCATGAATGATAACTGAAGATGTTGTGGTTTAAGTCAATAAAGAAACAAGGTTAGATAAAGATGCAACAAGCTTCCCATCTAGTTTGCTAAGGAACGGTATTTGTTTCGATTACCCCATTAAACTAAAATAAGCACAATGTAACTAGGACTTCTACTTGGCAGTGGATGCTGCAGTTATGGATCGGGAATAATTCAAAATGGTTCGACCAAGTTTGACAAAGAATATACCTTAAATGTGGGAAAGATACTGGTAGTTACTCCGTTCCAGAGCAGAGGGCGATCAGTCAGCAGTTGATGACCAATAGGCATTTTACTTCCAATTGTGGTAGAAGGAGATTTCTGCAAAAAGGATATGTAACTAAGAATGCTTGCTGATTTATGATCATACAAATTACCAATCTTCCTTTGTCAGACATTTCATAAGTAAATGACTCAAAAGAATCAGAATGAAAATCATCAACTCGAAATTACCATGGTTCCTCTATATCCAGGCAAAACATTTGAGGCACACTGGAATTCATAGTTTCCCATTTGGCAGGTGTTGCCATGCTGATCATCCGCTAATACAGAGGGGGCTATTCCCAAGTTCAGATCTAGATTATGGTCTGCACCTGCATACGGATTGAAATATACGTCGTTTAACATGATAAGTACGAGACTGAGGAGAGGCAACCAATTCATAACGGAGTTCCAAATATGTGGGGAAGCCTCAACACACTACCTCCATTATCAGCCTCAATACTTAATTCCCCTTCATACGTGCTTAGCTCAAAATTAGTGACTGCCTCCCTTCCATTGCACTTTATAGCAGCCTTATCATACGCCCTGAGCAAGAGCAGAACACCAAGAACAGTCAATGATGAAAGCACAAACGACGTAACATAAAAGGGAGGGGAGAGTCAAGTTTTGATCATTGGACCTTGCAGCTTCTATCTCGCTGTCAAACAGTCCAAGATAGATATACCTGCAGGCATATATCCAATGAGACAAATATTCCCTCTATAGTTTATAAAACCAGCATAATGACACAGAAAGCGATTTAAACATCTACATCACTGATAATATAGATAAGTGGTTACTCACTTCTTTCCAAGAAACTGCCCCATCCGAGCTTCCCATCGTCCACATTTGTGCAGCGTGACTCCCCTGTATTTCGAACTTCCTCTAGAGAACCCGGTGCTCTGTCGTCGAAGTATGTGCACAAACTCTTCCTTTGAAAAGTTCGCCATCTATATATACCATTCACAAAGCATAAACAGTGAACCAAAATCAGTTTCCTAACTGAGAAAAAAATTGATTCAATAGTCAGCCATCCAACACACCTGCTTTAGATCATCGTGATAATCACTGACATTGAAATTGATATCTGCATCAAGACCTCTAAATTTAATCGCAGCACGATCGTATGCCCTGTAATTAATAGGAAAATTTAACACCATAACAATCCGATTTCTGCCTTCACTAATAAAACTCATTCCAGCTACTATGTCAATACCTAGCAGCAGCATGTGCAGTGTCAAATCCCCCTGCAAGATTCTAATTCTCGTCAAAAAATGTCGATTGAAACTTTTAATTCAACAGATCAGTATATAATAAACACATTTTCTTACCCAGATAAACTTGTTTCCCGCAATCCCTGCATAACCGAATTCGACAAAAGAATTATGAGTTTCTCTGTGAACTAGAAATTATATGCAAGCTCATTAATGATTGGTTCTGGAAAAATTCACAGATAACTTTGGAAGAAGCACTGACCAGATGTGGGATTCCCATCGTCCAGTTCTTCGATAAAATGTGACACCACGGTATTGAGAACTCCGGGACCTGGGTCCTCTTCTACTCTTCTTCACCTGTTGTCTCTGCGGTGGAGGAGCAACGACGATTCTCTGCTCCATCGGACCACCACCGTTATTAGCTGAGAGATCCAACCACTGCTGCTGCTGCTGTTGCATCGGCGACAACAACTCTGCCGCCGCCTCTCGGCCGGTCAACGGGAACAACTCCTTGGTCACAAACCCGTTCTCCTCGTAATCAGCTCTCAGAATATCAAATGAGTATTCAATATCAGGGCGATGATCGGAGCACGAAATAAACTCATCATCACCGGCATTACTGGATGTTTCCACGTTCACAATAGAAGAATTAGATGTCCCGGAATTCTCCATTTGCCCTAAGGACAGTTCCATCAGCTTCTCCGACGTCGTAACAGTATCCATAGCATCTTCCTCGAAACCAAGATTGAGGTCAAACATCTCGAAAGTACCAAGTATATATACACACACCACAGTACAAACTTCAGCCAAAAAAAGCACAAAACAACAACAACCAACTCAAACACGAAGAACAATCGAGAAAAAGGGGTTTCTCACATTAAGGGGTTGCTGCAGACATTGGCATTTATATAGAGGTGAAAGAAGAAAAACAAAAAGGGGCTACGGTGAAAATGACAATACGGACATTGGTTATTTGCGGGGGGTGATTCGGCGAAGTAGTTAAAGAAAGGGAAAATAGAATCAAATGTGGCTATGGCCGGCCATGGAATTATAGAGAGAGAAGAAGAAGAAGAGGAGGAGGAGGTTTTAGCAGTGTGTGGCAATGGAGAAACGTTTTGTGCGTGGGGGCGTGTGTATTATGTTGCCTCCGTCCAAATATATATATACACATTAGTATTATCTCGTACTGATTCGATTAATTCAAATTTTTTATCTTTGCACTTCAGAAGGCGATAATCTTAGAATAAAAACTATATTTATCAACTAAGTTTTGTTTAGTAATTGTAAGCTTAATAATCTTAATTTTAAGCTCTTAAATTTTGGTACTAGCGTAGGCAAATGAAGTCAAGGAGCCTGCCAACCTAAGACAAGCAAGGTTTAGAACTCTCAATTATAGAGCGAAAGATATCTATCGCAATAGATAAAGATTACATACTTTACGAATTCAATTAATTCAAATTTATGTTGCGTTTCATTAAAAAGAGAAGCGCATCGTGTGATTAAATTTTTAGGGCAAATGCAGACATGTACAATTTAATACATATATAACTGCTGGGCAGAAAAAACAATAAAGGTCTTTTTAATTTTCTTCCAGGAGGGGGTGGGGTGTGGGAGTGTGTGGGGGGGGGGGGGAATGTAAAATTTGTTGGGTGTCGGAGGAAGTTAGGGGCTGTTTAATGATTCTCTTTTCCAATTCGTTTCGCTTCAACACAGCCGATCGGCGGCGCGTGTTATTTACTCGCAGATTTAATATAATTTATAAAACAAGAAAAAACATATTTTATATATTTTATATATATATAAATAAAATTGTTCTGTAGATGATGGGGCTGTACAACATAAGTGAAGTGACAAGAGAGTAGTGATTTTAAATGGGAAAAAATAGAAAAAAAAAAAAGGAATAAATGACTAGACAACAGAAAAAGAAAAACCACTAATGTGCCCTTTGGACAGAAAGAGGTTCATTCGAGTCGAACATGATATGGCATTGAAAATTTTAATTTCGTAATTTTATTTTTTTATTTTAAAAATATTATATTATTATAATATTTAATTAATTCGATATAATTTGATATTTTTAGATTCAATCTTGATATTTTACGATATGCTAAATTAGTAATCATAATTTGTTTGATTTCGACTTACATATAATCATATAATAAAGAATAATTTTAAATTTTCAAGAAACGTCTCATTATATCAAACTAACACCTTAAACATATAGAAATATTTAAAATAAAGTACAACTTATATTCCCTAAATCAGTTACACAAAAAGAATATATCAATTAAAAATATGATAATCAAAATTTCAACGTTTAAATAATTAGTTTTCTACTAATACTAGTTTATAAATTTATTGGTATTATAATACATTTATAAACGAATTATAATTATATACTTTGGTGTGGTTTCAGTTTATATTAGATATGAGGTTACGGAGGATACAGATCAGAGTAGAAAGTTAGTAGGTAATTGAGCATTGTCTTACTTAGTCCTTCATATTAGTAGTTATAGTATTTGTCCTGTAATGTCATGTCTTTCTCCTGTAATTTTTTGTCCTTCACTTTCTGTTACTATCTGTTGTCTTTTGTACTTCTATTATCGCATTATTTTATTGTAGTCACTGTTCTTTTTTTCAGAATATTTTGTCATGCCTCCTATAGTATTTCGCTATTTTCTTCACTCTCATTATTTATTTTTCAATATGTTTTGATGTGCCTTTTTTTTGAGTCAAGAGACTATCAGAAACAACGTCTCTATCTTCAAGATAGAGATAATGTATGCGCACACTTTACCTTCTTTAGAACACATTTATGAATGATGATTACAGTCAACCTCCCTATAGTGGTAGCGTTCGTTTAAAAAATTCATGGCTGCTATAATGAGGTGCGATTATATATGTATACTGACATTTTGCGTTTAGATCTCATTTAACAGTTATAAACAAAAGCATGCAAATATCTAGTTTAATAATTTTGTGCACCGAGAAGAAGGAATGTATTTATTTACCAATTTAACCAAAAAATAGAAAGAGTATAAATGTAAAAAAACAAACAAAACATCATTAGTCTTTTCTCGTGAAGTTATGACCATAATTGATAAATACTATTTTAATATAATATTTTTCTTTTAGATATTCATACTTGAAATTTACTATGTGCATGACATGAATGATGATTACTATAAATATTTTAATATTTATTTACGCATAATATATTTCTTACATAATATTATTGCACAATATTTAAAAATGACTGCTATATACAGAGAGGTAATTTTACAAATAATGTACCGAAATAATAAATGTCACTGCTATTATAGGCACAATGCTGCTATAGAGAAGTAAAATATAACATGAAAAATCGATTCTAGAGAAAATCAAGCCGTTATAATAAAGTGTTATTATAAGAATGAACTGTTATAGAAAGATTTGACTTTAATATGTTCTTGTTATTATATAAATATTAAAAAAATTCAAAATACATATCAAATATCATAATATTAAAATTGTCACGTAAAAATTTCATTTAAATATGATTCGATATTTATCTGTCGTACCACGTGCATCCCTAGGTTAATTGATTGCCTAATTCAAGAGAACGTGCACACACGCTCCTATTTCTGGCGCGTCAGTAACCGCATATTGACCAGCGATTCACTGAGGAGTTCACATGGATGTAATGCGGTGCCTTGTGTAACAAATTTAACTAACCGGTGGTTATTTTCTTGTTTCCACTTTTTTTTTTAAATGACAAAAAATAGTTGAGAAATAAAAATATAAAGTTATTATTCTCTCAAAATATTTATCGTGCTTATTATCTGTCTTAAAATACTTTCTCCATTAATTGTACTTGTCCATTTTAATATATTAAAAAAATAATAGAGTTAATAAGCCGTATAATAGGCGATCATTTCGCATGATTCTGGGGTACTTAAGTCAACCACCGACGCCCGTCAGCGTCTTCATCGCATTCAATTTTTGACTCAATTCCTCCTTCGCACTATCAAAAATGAGATTCTTGCTGAATTTGAGTTTGCTGCTCCAACCATTAAGACTTGAACCTGCTGCACTTGACTGCTCAACTTGGCTATTGAAGATGCTTTTTGACTTTTATTGAATCTTTTTTCAGGACTCCATAGATAATTTGATAAGCAATTGATTTTTTTTCATGTTTTAGAATATGGTTAACCAACATATTAACTAATCGATTATAATAAATTGAATAAGGTTTCGTTGTCTTTTTTTTTTCTATAGTACCTCAACGTGACATGTGCATGAAAAGGGTTCAAGAATTAATTTTCTTTTATAAACCGTTTTTACCCTTAACATTAACTACTTATTTCTCTAATTATTTTTAAAATTTTTGTAAAATACTAATAGTTGTGGGTTTTATAATAAAATATTTACTTCATTTATTATTTTATTAAAGGAAGTATAAAATCTATTATGGATAAGCAAAAGTTATCGGAGAAGGAAGTATTTATAATTTTAAAAATTCAACATAAAATTAATTATTTTTTCTATTTTATCTTTAATAGTAATTATTTTTTAAAACTATAAGTATCTCGATAAATATTTTAAGAACTCTTCTTTTTATTCTCTCGATAACTCAAAACCACAACTTTATACCATCTGAGCAATCCTCATTTGACGATGGAAAGGTAATCATTTTAGATTTAAAAAGTTTGATATATTTATCTACTATTAAGAAAGCATGTAAGCTATTAATAATAGTGGGCTGCAAAACCAATGTAACATTTAGAGTGTGTTTGGCGGGAAAAAAAATATTTTTGTAGAATTTATTTTATGGGTATTAGAAATGCTTATTTATACAATTTATTTTTTCTACTTTTCATATGGTCGATAACCATTCCAACGTGATTAAAGATTATTACTAGATGTGATAAAATTAGTTTATAAAATCATAATACGCTCAATTAATTTAAGTTTGGATTGATTATTGACTTGTTTTATTAGCTCAACCTATCAAAATTTGAGCCGGTATCTAATTCAAATTGATCCATGAAAAATATTATCAAAATATTTTCACAAAGACATTTATTTGATATGTTACATATAGCTACAATAAAGAAAAATAATAATTTTATCAGATACTAAAATTATAAAAATAAAAATAAAAATTAAAACTTCGTAATAATTGAACGGATTAAATCTTGACTCACTCTTTAATCTATTTCAGTCCAAGTAACTTTTAGACGAGTCAATACACCAACCCCCTCCCCCCTCCCTATTTATTATTAATCCAAATATCCAATTAATTTTTATCTGCCCAAATTTAATTCAATCCTCTCATTCGTGCAATTATGTAACATTATATTTTCCTCTAATTCTTACAACATATTTTTCTTTTTCTTTTCTTTTTCATACATCTTTTAGGAGGTATAAAAAAATTATTAAATAAAAATCCCAAAATAAAAGCAAGAAAAAGGAATAATTAGAGGTAAGTTGGAAATTTTCAGTCAAAGTTTCAAAAGGTGACCCAACTAATTATTAGACTTAGGATTTTATAATCCACTTGAAATATATATATATATATATATATATATATATATATATATATCAATAATATGGTTTCACATCATTAATTTACTTTATACTAAAAGAATCGAACCAATCCTATGTTACAAAAATATCATGCCAACAATGCCAAGTGTAAAACTCCAATATTGCTTAATAAATATTTTTTCGTTCATTTTTATTTATTTATTATATTAAAAAAATTAAAAATCTAATATTGCTTGATAAATTATTTTAAAATTATTACTCTATTTTCAATGTAGGATAAAAATAACATTATAATATCAAAATAAGTCATTTTGAGACTTATCCCAATTATATATATGAAATAAAACTCATTTCAAAATTAATTTCAGGCTATTTATCACTTATCCCTCATGCCAAAAGAATCCTTAATGTTACTTCACATCGTTTATATGTAAGAGATGCTTAATAAATATTTCATCCGTCCATTTTTATTTGTTTATTGTAATAAAATTAGATATTCATTTTTACTTGTTCAATTTATAAAATCGAGATATAATATTACTTAGTTTCTAGTTCACTTTTATTACTAACTATATTCCATTTTCCAAATATTAAATTTAAGATATTTAAAAGGTGATATAATAAAATTATCATTTTGTATATTATTTTTTATAAGATATGCCAAGTTAATACTGAATAAATAAAGATGAATGGAAGAAATAATTAATTATTAATTAGCACAAACAATTATGTAATTAATTCTTCCTTGTTTCCCTCTTAATTAACGATACGATGTAGGCTCTTGTATTATTATCAGTCCTATGTTTGCTAATTAAGGTTGTTAATTAATTTAAATAAATAATGTACCAAACAAGAATGAACTTTCTTGTAATTAAAAAATAATTAATTGTCGCCTAATCTTAGGTTTTTTCTCTTTAAATCTTACCCCGGATCTTAACCCGGATCATTTTATTTGTGTGTTTTGATTATGGTATCCTATATTACTTTTTTCGATCTATTTTAGTTGTCGTCCTTATTAAAAATAGATGATCCAAAATAATTGTCATTTTAAAAAATCAAGATATAATTAATTACTCCGGCCGTCCATTTTTACTTGTCCATTATTTAAAAAATAAATGTGTACTTTTACTTGTCCAATTTTAAAAAATCACATAATTTATCACTTAGTTCCTAATTACCCTTGTTATTAACTGTAAGCATATTCATGATACATTTCTCAAAACATTGAATATATTATTCTATAGTATAGTAAAATTATCATTCTATTTATTGTTTATTAATAGGTGTGTCAAGTCAATATTGAACAAGTAATAATGGACGAAGGGAGTAATAGTTTTCATCTTTGCCCTTACTCATTAATTGTGGTGAAAAGGATAGTAGTATTAAATTGACAATAAAGAATAAATAAGGATAATCTAGTCAAATTACCCTTTAAATTAATGTCTTCTTAACGAGTATGTAAAAAAAAAACATGACAAGTAAACTGAATCGTAGGAAGTATAAGATAAGATAGATTTTTTAAGAATATTTTTTTGTCATAACTTTAGTATTTGTAACGCACAGATCCAACTAATACCAATTTATATTGCATAAGGTCCATTTAAGTTGAAACTGCTCAGGGTTCGAACTTAAACTTGAGACCTCAAGTTAAGAGTGTAGAGGGACATCATCCATTCCACAATATCTATTCGTCCACATCATATTATAGTGTATAAGACACGTTTTTTCTTTTAAATATTTTAAAAGGTAGATTTATTAATTAAGGAATCTTTTGGTATAACTTTAGTATCTATAACACAGTGTGGCAATTAATTTAAATTCACGTCATCATATAAAATTTATTTTTAAATAAAAAATACTCAAATACAAACTCGAGACATCTAACTGAAAAGAGAAGAATTCCGTCTATTTGACCGCAATTATTTTTAGACCATCGAAACTTTCATGGTATAGATATCTCTATATATAGATTTATGACCACTATAGAGGTGAGTTAAAATATTAATGTTGAATTGCATTAGCAGTCCTTAATAGTTTTCCTAATTATAATAAATCTTTTTAGCTATTTAATTTTGAAGAGTTAAAAATAAACTCTTATATTAAACTCCTTTAAATTAACTTTTTTCTTTAGTAATTATTTTCTCAATCTTAATTTATATGATATAACAGAAATTTTAAGATTTAAAGTTTTAA
Organism: Datura wrightii; assembly: GCA_035772735.1. Lineage (NCBI taxonomy): Eukaryota > Viridiplantae > Streptophyta > Magnoliopsida > Solanales > Solanaceae > Datura > Datura wrightii. Next base: position 196,736,806 of record JASDFA010000018.1, on the reverse strand, counting down.
ATTTTGATCGTGAATTTGGATATAGAAATGTTAATTTTTTTAAAAACAAAATTTATAAATTTGAAAATTATATAAAAAGTACTATGAATCACAATAATTAACAATTTAAAATATTTAAAATCCGTATAAAGAATTTTCGATTAAAAATAAACTAGATTGACTCTCGAAATTCAAACTGTACTATATAAATTAAGACGAAGAGAGAACTTGTCAACAAAGGGGCTCATGTCGATCACCTGCTGATAAAATACGAGTTTGAATACAATTTATATGCTGATATTTTTTTTCTGTTAACATTACTATGACATATATTGAAGTTCGACTAATTTGAATTCACGCCGCCTTGAATGTATTCGAGGAAAAACACTTCCTATTAAAGATTTTTCCGTTATTATTGCTAGAAGTCGAAAACAATTAATTCATTTTCATTCTTTTCTTATAAGATTTGTGTACAATAACAAGTGAAGAATATGTTATTTGGGCTATTATTCACCTTGAAATTTACTATTGTATGATTCGAATATTTTTCATAATTGTGTTTTTCATCATATCTTGTCTTTCTTTGACATGAAAAGAGATGAAAAAAAGAAAACAAGACAAGCATAAGTAAAAGTTGACAACTCAATATTATTAGAATACAACTCATTTATATATTTACTTACTATTTATGAAGTGACTAAAGTGTCGAAAAATATTAATTTTTATATAAGTAATATCACGTTTGATAGTTAGTTTCGAAGTAAGTAATAATCGAACCGATTGATTGTTTATTTTTTTCTCGCCGTAATATATAAATTATACACTAATTATATATCTATATTAAGTTTATGTCATATGTGATTGAGTGGACAGGTATTCGAGTTAATTCTTCTATAATTAATATAGTATTTGATTTGCAATTTATAAAAACCCGTATAACTAATACATGTTGGGCTCGTTTGGTAGTTGGTTTGGTGGTGAGTTATTGTAGGTATTAAATCCTGTAATAGTAATACCTTGTTTCGTAACTGATTATGAGGTAAGTTATTTATGTATAATATTAATTTGGTATTTGGTTTGAAATTTTGAAACCCGCATAACTAATATATGTACAAGTTATGAGGAAATCTACATATTATTTTATGTAAGATAGAAGGTGAAACAATTACTAATATATGAATAATTAAACCCATTAGTATATAAGATGTTTTTAATATGTAAACGTACTACTGCATAATGGAGTTCCAAGTTTCACGGTTAAAATTCTATAATAATGTCACGAAATTTTCACCTATAAAATTTGAAGGAGCTGAGTTCAAGAGATAGATGTAGTGATCTCGGGCAGCTCTTTCTAATAAATTTCTTGTATCAATAGATTCTGCTCTGTATTCGGAAGGGAATGCAACAATAGAGAAAGATTCTAACTTCACTTGCTGCGACTTTCTTGTGGTAGTAATTGCGAATGAGCAAGTAGGGGGCAACAACTAAAGAGGTAGCGAGACTGATCGCAAACCCCTCTAATTTTTTTGTTTTCTTTATTTGATTTGCATTTTCTCTGGGGACTTAGATTCAAATTTAATGTGTCTCACAACCATTAAAAGCAAACTTTTGGGTGGAATATTCACATTATGTAGAATATCTTCACTCTCAATAGTTACATACATGTCTATAGAACATAGAAAGGCGGGATGCCCATGACGTGTACATGTCGGATGAACCAAATCCTCATTGAATTTTAATTTTCTATTAGATGGGGCTGGCACATGTTCTGCAGTACCCCCGTGAATACTCCTCCGGTATGAAAAGTTCCTAATGTTAATTGAGTACCTGGTCCTCTAAACGATTGACCTGCAATAATACCTACAGTTTCCCCCAATTCAACCAGGTCACTAGATCTTTATAAACCAAAGAATGAGCCTACTTTACGCACTTCGTCCGCCACACATCTATACATGCGTATGGGAAATATTGAAACGGTTTATGCCTTTATTTGGCTTCAAGAAGCATTAGAATCCCTTATTTCACTTACGGGGCAATCAAGGAATAGAAGCTATCTTTCCTTTCGTTCACTAGTTGAGTACTTCCTCCTGTCAGATAGAAGCTTTTCAAAGGGCGCTTCGCTTCCAGCTCTTCTTGTTCAATGCCGCTTCCCGTCCTTGTAAATATCATCTCTTACCGCTCTTGTGGATCAATCGGTCTACTGTAGGAAACTGACCAATTAAGATTAGATATATTAAAGGCTAATGCGTACATAATTAATATAAAATATCATTTATGAAATTTATTATTTTACGGAGCTTTCGCTTCCATGATGGAATAGCGCAAAAGCTATTTAAGAAAATTATACGAACGGAAAGCGAGAAGCACGCAACAAAGCTCTTTTTCTTCGACTTTGAATATGCACAACTAAATATTTTGATTCATTTTCATTGTGGCAGCCATGAAGAGAAAGACTAATTTGGAGAAGACAATGATATATCAATGAAAATGGTTCTTCTTAAACAACATAATTTTTTTAAACTTTTTTTTTTCCAAGCTTTAGCACAATAGTACAATAGTGAGAATGGAGATTAAGAAACTTATGGGTAAAGTTGTTCTACATCAAAATGTGAAATATTACCATTGAACAAACAAAATATACACCTAATGAGCACATTTAGAGTTTAAATTCCAACCAAAAAGCAACAAATCGTCACTTTAAAAAGAAACAAAAACACACTACTCACAATTACCAATTCATAATTCCAGAAGTTGGTTATGGTAATAGTAACAAAAAAGGGACAGCCTGATGCACTCAGGCTCCCGCTATGCGGATCCGGAGAAGACCGGACTACAAGAATCTATTGCATGCAGTCTTACCTTGCATCTCTGCAAAAGGCTATTTCCACAACTTTAACCTGTGACTTACTAATCACATGGCAACAACTTTACCGATTACTACAAGGTTCCCCTTCATGATACCATAACAATATCAAATTATCAAATCACTCGAAAGAGGATATTATGAAACAACTAAAAGGTACCAATACAAAGAGAACCCCATGTAAATAGGATATTATCAATTTAACATGTATTTATGCAGTTGAAGAAATGTAAGCTCAGAGTACATTACTTTAGAGCCAAACTGTTATTATATGCATATGCAGCAGAAGGAAATATAAATCACACATGCAATAGTAGAAAACCAACCATCAAAAACAAAACTACTCCATAAAAATCCTTAATTCCATACCACGTAAAGTAATACTCCAGCTAAATAGAAAACTCAAAATGTAGGAAGGGAAAAGCCAGACAGGGAGCCCATCGTTTTCCTCCCACTCAATATCTTTCATGTCTTGGACCACCAAAGTAGAACAAAAGAACAGACTAAACAAACAAGTAAACAAAATACTTTCTAACATGAGAAGTCCCTTCACTGAGAAACTCCGAGCCACTTCGAGAAGTTGTCGAACTCTGCATAGTCGGAGTCTGAGATCATAGTTTTGTACCATGAATGGCTTGCACTCCTGATAGCTGATGCCTCCTCCTGCAATGGAAAAAAATGGAATCAGGAAAACAGTGCAAGTCGCATGCTAGATGCAGCTTACATACAGCTTAACTAATGTTCTTTTGAGAAGAAACAAACTGGGAGGCAACTAAGATGGGGAACAGTCATTTAGTACAAAGGTTATGCACCTGATCTTATTATTGCCAATATTTTCTTACACGAGCCTAGACACGTTCAATAAGAACTTCTCAAATAACACTTACATTTGCAGCCACAAAATAATACAGTAGATAAGAGTGTAAAGCAATTTCCTTATTATCTAAATACCATTTGTTATCACTGAACAAAACTCAGAGAATTATTGCAAAAACCCAGTTCAACATAGACTCACACCTCGTCAAATGTTAGCTGCACTTAACATTTGATGAAGGCCAAAAGATCAACAAGGTAAAAACTTTCCTATACTTTGACTACAACAGAAGGTAAGTACCCATCTGCTTAGTGCCTTCAAGCTAGATCACTTGAGAAAGGGTAACACAGAGTGAACCAAGTGAAATATCATCAACCAAACAATCAAATTAATAATCAAGTCCGCCTTCTACAACAAAAGAAGACTATTTTCCACAATTAGACAGCATAACTAAGGGTGTGCAGGAAATGGACTTGTGTGCAGTACTAATAGCTTCAAAATTTATATACTCACGAGCTATAAACAGCATAAAAGCAGAGCCATTATTTTGAGCAGAACCAAGCTTTTACTTGATTAATCATAAGTCTATATCAATAATTAAAATGATTCTATGGGCAAATATTTGCTTTTTATACCTTTAATCATACATTTTTACTCAAGCTAACATGATTCAATGAGCAAATAATTGCAATTAGTTCTTTAACTGTCACTAAACATATGCATTTCATGATGGCAAGTTATAATAACATTGGGCAAAAATTCTAAAGATTATACCTTTGTAATTTGATGTCTCTTCTTGTCGAGCTTCTCCTTCTTGGCCTTAACCCGTTGGGCCTCGGCCAAAAGGGACATCCTCCTGGCAGTCTTTGCATAAGGATTGAGCTTCAGCAACACATTCAGGTTCTTCAGTGGATTCTTCTTCAAAGTTGCCCTCTTGTTAACATCCTTATTGATGGGCCTGACAACAGACTGCACCTCGTCGGAGTTAATAATCCTAGCAAGATCAGCATTCACCATCTTTGGCCTTGGCAACAAGTATCCCTTCTTCTTCAGTGATGGCTTGTCGAATGAGCCATAAATGTCATCCAATTTCTCATAAGCCGATTTGGTCCAGATAATGAACCTACCAAGGTGACCTCCTGGAGCGAGCTTGAGCAGATTCAAACGATCCACATGACAAATTTCAACACCAGGAATGTTCCTGAAAGCCTTCACAAGCTTAGCTCCTTCGGTTCCATACACAATCAGTGGACCTTTTCGGGAAATGTAACGACGGTTGCGCATCTTTCCCTTTCCAGGACGAATAGCATGGCTGTCCTTAGCCTTCTCAGCATCTGGGTACGCACCAATTTGCTTCAAGGCTTTGATAGCATTGTTAGTCTTCTCAATACCCTCGATTGAATCGGAAACAACGAGAGGAAGCTCAGGGACCGATTCGATACGATGTCCACGTGCAAGAACCAATGAAGGAACGGAAGAAGCAGCAATAGCAGAAGCAACAGCATACCTTTTCTGGTTAACAGGGATCTTCCTGTGCCATCGGCGCCAGATCTTTGTTGGAGCGAACATCCGTCCACCACGACACATGTTACCGAAAGCTCCCTGACCAGCACGGTGGGTACCACCACCAGGAACACGGGGGATACGTGACACAGCACGTCCGGTACCCCATGATTCAGCGGAGGTCTGGTGACCGGCTTTCTTCGACACTGCATAAGGTTGTCGGGCATTCTTGGAAATGTTGGAGTGGACGTAGGTGACAACATCAGGACGGATCGGAGCCTTCATGACGGCGGGGAGTGGAACGGCATTAGCGACGGCGCCGCCCTCAGTGGCCATATCATTTTCGAGGCTCTGAACGGTGGTGGTGGGGAGCGCAGCAGCGGTGGCCATTGGAGGGGGTGGGGTGGGGGGGGAAGAAGCTGCTAGGGTTTTTTTGGTAGAAGAGTAGAGTGAAACCTTAAGAGAAAATTAGGGTTTCGACCTGAAATCTGAATATATAGCATCGAGAGAAGCAGAGAGATATAGGAAATGGGCTTAAACCTGAATGAAGTGTATTTCACTAAGGCCTTAATAAGATGTTGGGCTTTTAAGCCCATAATTCCTTTTTTGAGTTCTCTACAACCTTTCAATTCATAGAAAATGTTATTCTTTTGACAAATTTTCCCAAATAGCATTATTTGTGTTTTCAAAACACGAAAAAATAGTGAGATTTTACTTAATTATAAAATATAGTAATATTTCAATTTCAAAACATAGTGAGATGCATTATATCTGGGTGCATAATAATAGAGACACATAATAAATTTATCTCTACGTATATAATTCTTACGATGTTCTGAACCCAACTCATGTACCGCTTTAATGGGCGAACAGCCCAACCCTTGGAACATACTACAGCCCCAGGTGGCGAAGAGTCGACATCGAGGTGTCAAACCTTCCCGTCGATGTGAGCTCTTGGGGAAGATCAGCCTGGCACAAGAGCTTGGTTTGAAAGGTGACAGCAGCATGTATAAGAGCCGAAATAGGAGTAGAGGAAGGAGCCGGTTTTCAAATAAGTAAATCAGATCATTCAATGTTTATAAGGAGGTCGAGTTCAAGGTTCCTCGTCTCTTTTTTTTTTTTTGAAAAAGAATAAAAAGGGGGGGGGGGGGGGGATGACAAGAAGATATTGGAACATAAATTTGGAAGAGATGATGGAGGCAGGAGTTCATTTTGGTCATGGTACTAGGAAATGGAATCCCAAAATGGCGCCTTATATCTCTGCAAAGCGTAAGGGTATTCATATTACAAATCTTACTAGAACTGCTCGTTTTTTATCAGAAGCTTGTGATTTTGTTTTTGACGCAGCAAGTAGGGGAAAACAATTCTTAATTGTTGGTACCAAAAATTAAAGCAGTTGATTCAGTAGGGTGGGCTGCAATAAGGGCCCGGTGTCATTATGTTAATAAAAAATGGCTTGGCGGTATGTTAACTAATTGGTCCATTGCAGAAACAAGACTTCATAAGTTCAGGGATTTGAGAATTGAACAGAAAACAGGGAGACGGAAAAGAGATGCAGCTATGTTGAAAAGACAATTATATCTTTTTTCTGTCAAGAAAAAAAAGGCAGACTAACTGATATTTATATCAGTTAATGAAAGAGCCCAATGCAAAAAAAAATGCATGTTGGGTCTTTGAAACAGTTCAGATCATTTTAATAATAATAAGTTTGATCTGTTTTACCGAGAAGGTCTATGGTTCGAGTCCGTATAGCCCTATAAAATAAAAATGAAAAAAATAAAAATTGTATAATTTTCATTTCTTGCTCGTAACTAAGTGAAATGCTTATTCCTATACGTTTACTCACGACAATCGTTTAAGCAGATGAAAGAAAAAACGCATATCAATGGATCCAACCGATTTCCCCTCTTTTGCAATCAGTTTCGCTACAGCACCCGCTGCTCTAGCTAATTGTCCACCCTTTCCAAGTGTGATTTCTATGTTATGTATGGTCGTGCCTAAGGGCATATCGGTTGAAGTAGATTCTTCTTTTGATCAATCAAAACCCCTTTCCAAACTGTACAAGCTTCTTCCAAAGCATACGACTTTCTGGATGTAGATGATGATATCTATACAGATGGATCAACACATTATAAGTTATAACCTTGCGCGTAACAATAATGAAATACATTGTATTCACGCGTTTAATAAGTGTATTTGCGTGTATACAATATCTTTGCTTTACTATATCCGCATGTATAACAAGTGTATATGTATGTAATCTGCTATAAAACCCTAAATTGTATCTATATTATGTAATGTTTTTAAATTACCACTATTTCGAGTAGATATAGGGCTTAATTTTTTGTGTCGCGTAATTTTTTTCTTTTTTTTTCGTCTTATCTTTTATTTTTTACTTAATAATTCATACTTGTTCTAAATCCCAAATTTTATATTAGTGTCATGTATAGTTAATTAAAAAGAAAAATATTTTCTATTAAAATTTGTGTAATATTTTTTAAATTACCACTATTTTGAATAGATATTGAGCCGTTTGGTTTAGCTGAAAAAATGACTTTTAAACATAATTTTTAAATGCTGAAACTTATTTTATAAATAAACAGTTATGTGTTTGAATAAAAATGCTGAAAAAAAGTTATTAATGTGTTTGGTATATAAATGTTGTTAAACACTTATTTTGGGTCAAATGACTGAAATGACCTTAAAGCTGTTAACGTTATAAAAAAGAATTACTATGACATTTATATTTCTAAAATAACTAAAATTTAAATTAATTTTTATTTTTATTTATTTTAAAGATAAACTAATTATTTAAGTTATTTTTAATTTTTAAAATATATAATTTAAATAAAATTAGGCAAATCTCCCCTTTACTTTTTATTAGTAGTATAGTTTTATTTTTATTTGTAAAATTGAATATAATAATTTAAATGAATTAATACTACCTCGATTTTTTATTTTTTTTCATATTTTTAATTATTTTTTTCTAATATGCACAAAAAATAAATTTTATCAAATATTTGAGTGAGAGTATTATTGAAATTAGAAAAATATTACGGGATAAAAAGATAAATAGTTTGGTCAAAACTTAAATGACTTATACCGAAAAATAAAAAGTCGGAATCTACTAAGAGCTTGTTAAAGCCACTGATAATTGGATTTGAGTGTAATTACACAGTTTGACATGTTTGTTTGACTAGGTAATTTTACATGGTCAACAGGAAATTGGGTGTAATTGGGAGGGTGTAATTACACTCTCCAATTCTTAGGGGGAGGTGAGAATTGCAGGTAATTACATGATGTATTACAAGGTTGCTTTTTGATTTATTTATTTTAATTTATTTTCTTTATTTCTTCATTTTAATTTCTAGTTTGTTTTTATTATTTTAATTTTTTATTTTTAAAATATTTTTTATTTTATTTTATTTATCTTTTATTTACTTTTTTCTCATTTCTCAACCTTTACTTCTTGTGATTCTATGTAATTGCTCGTATTTTTTATTTTTAAATTTTAAAAAAATATTATTATTCTAATTTTTGAATTAACGTAGAATTTTATTATTTAATTATGTTATAGACTTATTTTCATTTTCTTTTGAATTAAAACTATTTAAGTTATAGTGAAACTTATTTTAAATTATGTTGAAATTTGACACAAGAGTATTATGTTTACTTTTTTTAAAAATTTATTTTATATTTTGAATTCTAATTTGACTTGTTATTTCATATTGCATGCCATTCATTTTTTAATTAGAATTCATAGATTATTATTTGTCAAATATTTGAATAATTTCACGACATTATGTTTATAATATTAATATATTTTTTTTAACCATGTATTCTATGATGTTCTTAAAAAATATAAATTTTAGTTTTTATAATTGATTAAATTAAAATATTTTAATTTAAAAATATGTATCTATTATTTTTTAATCATATTAGTTAAAAATATATATTTATTAATTATTATATTTTTTAGAGATAATATATATCTTAAATACCTAATTTAATATCATTTATAAAGATATATATTTATCAAATATTAATTTTTATTTTGAAAAATTAATCTAACTATTATTTTTTTAATCATATTAGTTAAAATTATATATTTATTAATTATTATATTTTATATATATATTAAATACCTAATTTGATATCATTTATAAAGACATATATTTGTCAAATATTAATTTTTGATAATTAGCTTTTATTTTTGAAAAATAATCTAACTGTGTAATTACACTTATGCAACCAAACAGTAAACTTGTAATTACACTGTAATTACATCATGGCAAATAAATAAGTCATCGCAATTACTATATTGTGTAATTACTAGGTTGTGTAATTACTACATTAGTAATTACACCAATTCCAATTACACAGTGACTTTCCAAATAGATCTTAACTTTTGACTTTTGATTTTTTTAAAGCACTATTCAACTTTTTAAAAGCATTTTTTGATAAAACAAACACTACAAAAAGTTTAAAAGTGCAAATCAGCTTATAAGCTAAACCAAACATCCTCGTAGGACTTAATTTGTTGTGTCACGTAATTTTTTTTTTTGTCTTTTATTTATTTACTCGATATTTCGTACTTATTCTTAATCCCAAAGTTTATATTAATGTCATGTATAATTAATTAAAGAGAAAAATACCTTCTACTAAAACTTTATTTTACTCAAAGACACATGTACATATGACTTCTATTTGTGTAAAGTCAATTTTGTATATTGATGTTAGGGTCCCCTCGATTTGCACCTTTATATTATAAGTTTGAGTTGCTTAACTTGAACTAAGGGTATTTCAGAAATAGTTTCTCTACTTTTAAAAGTTCGGGATAAGATCTGCGTATATTTTAATTTTTTTAAATTTTACTTTATAAAATTTTACTAAATATATTATTATTATTGTTGTTATTGTTGCGATGTCAGAGGGAAAAAGAAATGGTTATATTAGAAAGAGGGACCAAGCTTTTTGTTTCTAACCAAAATTTGGAAAAATGCCTCCCCATATGTTGCTAAAGGAAATGAATCCAAAATTTATTTTTATATTGACATGTTTTATGTTTTATATTGATATTTTAAAATAATTATCTTATATGATTAAATTTTTTTTACTCCGGTTATTTTCTTTTTAACTCTTAAACGAGAATAAAAGTGATTTGGATGCGTTGATTGATCTATACTGATAAATTCATAATGTTATGGTTTGAGTGTGCAAATCAATCTTTTATATCTGATTTCTTGTGAAGCTAACATGTCAAATATTAGGTAAATTATAAATATGTCTTGTCAAAATATTTTCTACTTCAATACATAATTATCGAATTACCATAACGAAGTTTACTTTATCATATCAAAATTTGATCCGCCGGATTGAACTTTAAAATTTGATATTTAATATCTACTTTAGGACGACGAACAATCATTTATAGATGGCTCTGAATAGGAATTAAATGATTTGTTTCTTTAATAAAAAATAATTTACTATTGAAATAAGTATTTTAATGTGTATTCGAATCAATTAAATCTAAAATAAATATCTAAATAATATTTTCTTCATCTCATTTTTATATGACACAATTGAAATTTTAAAAGTCAATTAAAATTTTCTTTTGACCAAAATTTCTTTATACACCTTTTTAATATTTTAAGTTGTTAATTATTGTGATTTATAATATTTTTCAAATATATAAATTTTATTAAAAAAAATTTATATTCAAATTTATAGATAAAATTTAAAAGCAAGAGTAGCATATATATATTATTTTTTCTTTTTCAGGGCTGATGTCCGGAGCAACTTGAGCGCAAGTAACTAACCAATCAAAGAAAATAAAAAGAGTAAATTTTTCATTCAAGTTGTAAGTGAGAAGTCCAAAAATTTGACCCTCTATATGCATTATGCACCACGTATATCTTCATAGTTCTTACAGTCCCAGTAAGAGGAAAAACCTGTGGTAGTGGTACTGGTTGTAGACAAATTCTTGAGATATACCAATGGATATTCGACTCTCATTCAGAAACATTTCTTCTCACGGCTTAAGGTCTTGTCCAAGAAGCCAAAAGGGTCTCAAACCTTGCTGTTCAGGAAAAGATTCTCAGCAAAATGGCGATTCCAGCAGCAACTCAGGTTGGGTATTTCACTTCTGTGTAAAATAGTTTGAACATTCATTGATATATGGCTTGACCCTTTTCTTGATGTTGTTGAAATTGCTGTCCTTTAGTTGCATATCAGTAGCTTTAGACCATTTTTCATTAGTAACTGGATCGACCCTTTTCATGTTATAGTGAAAACTGCTGCAAAGTTCCAGTCCTTTAGTTGCAATTCAGTATCTTTTTTGGACCATTCACTGATATATGGATTGACCCTTTTCTTGATGTTGTTGAAATTGTTTCCAGTGTATTGTCCTTTAGTTGCATATCAGTAGCTTTCAGCCATTCACTAGTAACTGGCCCGATCCTTTTCTTGTTATAGTGAAAACTGCTGCAAAGTTCTAGTCGTTTAGTTGCAATTCAGTAGCTTTAGACCTGTTGTGTGAAAGTTGCTCGGCCCTTTTCTTACTGTTGTTGAGGCAGTTGCCAAATTCTGTCTTTTAGCCGTTGTAGTTAAGAATTGAAAAGATAAATTTGCCCTTTAGTCTAAGCAACGGATGCTGGTGATGAACTGCTAGAGAGCTTATGTTTGGCTTAGGATGCATTCAAAGATGCAAGCTTTACCATTTACTACATGGATTATAGTGCAAGCCTCGTAGGTCATGGTTGTAGAGGCGATCCAGTATTTAAAGTCAGTGGGTGCACCATTTTATATCCTTGATAGTTGGTTCAAGATATGCTGGATCTGCCTCTGGTTAGGAAGGAGTATTTGCAAATTTGTGCTATAGGAAAAGTGTGCTGTACTGAGTTTATAGCATTACTATCTGCTTCATAATTGGAAAGCAGGATAACTCTGATGTGGTTGTTAAGATTTAACCACTGTCCGATTTAAAAAGACAAAAAGGGTTGCGGTTTACAAGCACTAGGTGTCAATTTTGTTTCGGGAGATCTTTACTGGTTTAAGAGACCCAAGAAAGAAAAAGGACTTTACCCGAGGGTCTATCGGAAACAACCTCTCTACTTTCACAAGGCAGGGGTCTGGCTGCATACACAACACCCTCCCCAAACCCCACTTGTGGGATTACATTGGTTATGTTGTTGATGTTGTTGTGGCACTTCTTTAGAAACTACTTGGCATTGTGTTGAATAAAATCTATCACTTCTACTCCTGTGATTTAGATGGGAAAGAGTTTCCGACCCCATCTTCTAGGACGGGGCTGAAGTCATGTTCCCATTATCAGGCAACATATACATGGAAGAGACAGCCACATCACCTTGAGAATGACTCTGTTTGAGGATCCAGAAAGGAAAGAAGAAATCAGACAACTTTGCACTAGAGTTGGGATGATGGAAGTTTTGGTAGTTTTTGGGCCGCTAAGGCATTATAGGTGGAAGTAGTATGCTTAGGTTTCAAAACCAGGACACCCATGTTGAGAATGATAAAGAAATTAGGTCTTGATTATGTAGGTAGCAATTAGAGAAAGAGGAGGATAAAGGGAAAACGATTACATAAATGTATTATACCTAATAAAAAAAAATGTATTATATTCTCGCACTGCATCTTTACACGAGCTGCATAAGTCCAAGCTATAGTTTCCATGTATCCTAGCACTTCCAGTGCACGTCGTCCAAGCAGGGTGGTGATGAGTTCCTATCCACCTCCTCAAATAGATGGGCACATGCTTGCTACCTAGTATCATTGTTGAGATAACTATTACTAAAGCAACTCTCTAGAATACAAAATACACTGCTGCATGCTCACAAATTTATTTTGGATCACTTGAATAGACTACTCGAGCACCTTAATTGACAGCTATTAGCTGCTTGTGTAAGAAGTAAGAACAGCTGCAGAGTCTGAATGTTGGCTCATTCTCAAAGAAAATGTGAAGACACCAAGCTTTTCAATTGAATAATTCCACCCCCTTCATAAACCATTCACGTTATCAGATCCATGATCATACTTTATATCATGTTGATTCAGATGAATGCTTTGCAGCAATCCCACAGTTTGCTAGTTATTGGTCTCTCTCCTAAAGAATCTTTATCATCTGAATAAGGTAATAATATATGTCTATGGTATTAGCGTATATATAGCAGCTCTAGTCAATTTAGGATTGGTTAGTTTAGTTTGAGTATATTTTGGTTTATTATTTATATTTTTGTGTTCTTATTTAATTAGATAAGTCAGTTGTCTTTAACTACGAATCTATTTTTTCATTGTAACTCTATGTAAAGAATTGTTTATCGTCATTAATAAACTAAGCTTTTCAGGGCTTCACAAAGCATTTATATATGGAATGCCAACACAATCAGCAATACTGCCAACTTAGATATTGAGCTTCAGCTCCACTATTTTTTTTTATTTTTGATGAAGTAAGTGGTATTAAAAAGGCATCAAGAAGATGCAAGAAGGATTACAAAAAACAAATGGTTATATCTCCAAACTCTTGTATTCAGCTTCAACTCCACTTATGGGGACAGGGAACTGAAACGCCCAAACTCTTACTGTTATGATAAGTTCCTATTATGCATACTCATGGGAGCCAAAGCTCTTGACATAGGGAGGTCCTGTCCAGTCTGTCACCTCAATTAGGACTCATTCTGATGAATCCTATCAGCATTATTGATTACTAATGAGTAAGGTCATATTGCAGAACCTGTTATTATTGAGTATCAGGGGACAAATCTCTTTCCCGGTGACTTGTTTTTAACACATACCCAAAAGTGTGAATTGATTTTAAAGTCACTACTTGTAGTAAATCTGTTCTATTGGCTCATGGAATGTTAAGCCTATGTGTCGGAAGCATGCAAACTTGAAAGAGGTTGAGAGGCCCTCTTACTGCTAAAGAGATTTTGGTGAGGTGACTCGAGCGAAAGCCAGTAGAGATACAAACATACGCACACACATCCCCCCAAAGTAGTATACTGAGATACTGGTGTTTCCTTCTCATAATGAGACTTATGGTTCCTAGTTTTACTGGTTTTGAACTGTTCTTACTCCAGTTGAGCTTCTGTGGCAAATCTGACTGGAGCTCCATCCATTATTTGATTGAATTATTTCAACTGCTTTAGGCTGATCTAGATAAGTGGAGACTATGCAGAACACAAAGAGTTGGATCGAAAGAGCTCATGTGATGGGAAAAAGAACCAGAATCTCAAGATAAATAAAATTCACGATATTGGAATAAAAATGGAAACCAACATGAGGTAGTCAACAAGAATTAAAAAAAGAGAAACAAGGCCACAAGATTTTAACGTGGAAAATCCTTGTAATAAGGAAAAACAACAGCCTAATAGGAGCAAAACCATAGCACAACGGTAAGGAACTTTACACTTGCAGTCTCGAGTAAAGTACTCAAGAGAGCACTACAAACTCAAAAGGAAGAACCCTCTTTTGAATTGCACCACTTCACTATTATATCCCTTATACTCTATTTTCCTCATTATGTATTTTTATTCTTACACTTTCTGTAACTTGCTTGGATACAATGAGGAAGAGATACTTTATTTATATATAAAGAGACGTGGTCTCGAAGTAGCAAAAGAAGAGAGAGATAAAAAGAGCTAGAATTCACTCATTCCATTTGCTTTTCATTCAAGATTTCACAATCACCATAAATTTTACTTGCTACCAAAGTATTTTGTAAATGGGCGCATGCCTATTTACTTTTCTAGAATGGGGATTGACTCCACAAATCTCCTTTTCCAGATCCATTCACTTAAAGAAGCTAACATCAAAATTCTAGTTTGAGCATATGTTGTCAAGTGATATAGCAGGTGATCTTGATCCTAGAATATTCGCTACTGGTATATGTTTACTTTTTCCATGGGAAGTTGTATCATAATAGCCAAAGTTGCTGAAGTGTGTCACACTCTCTACAACTAAACCGGAGTATATATGCTGCTACAGTAGCTGATGTAGAAATGATATGGCTCAAACGGTTTCCTCAAGAAATTGGCTTGTCTCAGAAGGAGCATGCCGTCTATTGTGATAGTTAAAGCTCAATAGACTTTGAGCAAAAACTCTATGTACCACACAAGAATGAACTTTATCGATGTGAGATATCACTAAATTTCTGAGAGAGTGGAGAACAAATCCCTGCAGACACAGAAGATTTCCACGAGTGAAAATCCTTCTGATATGCTGTCTAAGGTGGTAGCAAGAGACAAGTTCGAATTGTGTAAAGAACTTGTTGCTCAAACTAGAAGTTTGGTATTATATTTTTTCAGGTGAATGGGTCTGAAGGAGGAGATTGTGGGTTCCATCCCATTCTAGAAAAGTGAATAGGCATGAGTCTATTTACCAAATATTTTGGCAGCAGGTAAAATTTGTTGTGGTTGTGAAATCTTGAAACGGCAACAAAAGCCATGGAGGAGAATTTTAGAGAAAACACTTTTTCCTTTTTGTGCTTGGAGGCCAAACTTAGTTTCTGTATAAATAGAGGATCTCTTCCTCATTTGTGTATCCAAGCAAGTCACAGACTGTGTCAGAAAAAAAAAGAGGGAAGATAGAGAGTGAGTGGAATTATAGTGAGGCGTGAAAATCAAAATCGGGTTCTTTCTTGGAGCGTATAGTGGTCTGTTGAGTTTTTACTCGAGACTACTGAGTTTAAAATTCCTTACTATAGTGATTTTATGTTGTTCATTCCAGGTTGTGGTTTTTCCCTTGATTACCATATTTTGGTGTCTGTCATTATTCATATTATTTGCCGTGAATATTATTTTTGTGTGCTAATTTTCCCAACAAATAATGCTCAAAATCAGATGAAAACTGATTGCAAAGTTTAGGAGAAAAGAGAGAGATGGTGAAGTGAATGGAGTTTGTTCCTTTTTCATCCCTGTTTAGCTGTCCCTGCTTTTGACTATCTTTTATATTTTGAAGGGGAGCCTTGGAGCAACTGTAAAGTTGTCTCCGTGTGACCTATAGGTCACGGATTCGAGATGTGGAAGCAGCCACTAATGCTTGCATTAGGATAGACCGTCTACGTCACACCCCTAAAGGTGCGGCCCTTCCTCGGATCCTGCTAGTGCGAGATGCTTTGTGCACCGGGATGCCCTTTTTTTAAAATATACTTTAGGCAAAAGTACACTATACTTAGGTTTTATTTACTTCAGAATTATATGGGGCGGAGGTATTTTTCTGGCATTCTATATGCACCTTTGGTGAAATATTGCTACAGAATTGAACTTGCACAATCGTTTGAATGAATACTCACCTGGTAAGCATACATATGAAACTGTTGCTCTTTTTTTTTTTTTACTTTTCTCCTAGTGATGTTTATAGTTGTTTCAGGAACCTTATCAGATCAATCTCTTAAGGAAGTGATTCTTTCTTCTTACCGAATTAGATTTTAGTGAATTGTTAGTTAAACAAGAACAGCAACAAGTATAACTTCAGTCCCAAACAAGTTAAAGTCAGCTATATGAATCCTCATTGTCCCTTCTAAGCTCAACTTGCTTCATCCTGACACCAAATAAAAATAAACGTGAAAATAAGTTAGATACATGTAAATAAATGTAAGTAATGATATTAGAAGTCATGTAACAAAGACTAAAACCTATTCCAAACTAGTACATATCACCTATATGGATCTTTTTCCTCCACTGTGCCTCATCTTTAGCTAACTTGCATTAAAAACGGCAGCTCGTTGCACTGAGCTCCCGCTATATGTAGGGTCCGGAGAAGGGCTGGACCATAAGGGTCAATTGTACGCAGTCTTATCCTGCATTTCTGCAAGAGGCTGATATAGGACTTTGCATTAATGCCAAGATATTATAGGTCTTTCGAGACAACTTCATTCCATGTGAGTTTAGGTTTACCTTTAGTCCCCTTTTAACACCTTCAGTCACCATGGTTTCACACTTACGAACCAGTGCATTATAGGTTGTCATAGGAGATGACGAGACCATCTCAAGCGACCTTCTCTCGTGTTATCCTCAATGTGTGCTGTGCTGCATGCACTTTTTTACCCCTCACATACTTGGTAATTCTTTAATCAGAAAGTAAGTATGACTTACATTTTTTTTCTTTCCCCTTGTGTAGGTGATAAATTTTCAACCGATTGGGACAAAGCCTGGTCAAGCTTCAGGAAGCAAAGCAAGAAGAACATCTTCTCGAACATCTTTTCACAATTCTCTCCGAACAAGTATGTAACATGGAATCCTAAGCGTTCTGATTATCCGTTGTCTGAAGAAGTTGATCCTATTAAGAGAGCAGAGAAATCAAACCTTATGCTATGGACAAGTCCACAATTCACTCTTGTTGGAGCAATTATTATAGTCACATTTCTTTTAGTCTATTCCATTCTTGCTATAACCAAATGAGCTTTTCGAAATGTCAAGATGGCTCGATGCAGCTACATGTAAACGTGGAAACTATTATATAACATTCCTTTAAAATTGTATAAAGTATGTAAAGTTGTGTCAATGAAGAAAATGTTAATCTGCCTGTTATGCTGTTTGTGTTTTGTGAATAGTATCTGGTTTAACAGGGAATCACCACTGGCAATTTGTATTGACATTTTGAACTGAAGATTTGTTTTCAGCTGAACTGCCTACTGCTGCATAATGTTATGTTTCTGACTTATTTGATTGGTAAAAGAAAAAAAGTTGGTTGAGACACGGGATGATATGGAGGGCGAGTTTATTCCAACTCGATCTCCATACTAAGTGACTCGTCACATAAGTAAGAAAGTTCAACTACAGAAGGTAAAGAGAAAGATGTAGAATTCTAATATAATTTTCTTCCTTTTCGGTTTCAGCCAGTAGTTCGCTTTCTACTTCTGAATTCCAAAGAACAATTGAGAGAAGGCAGAGGGGGAAATCATTTTCGAGAGCATGCTTTATTGAGATTTTTAAAAACAGATGCATATGTGAAGATGTCCCTCCCTCTTAACGCAGCAGTAGTGGATTCAGGATTTTTACTAAGGCGTTTTGAAAAATAAAAATATAGTGCTTAGAATTTAAACTCGGAACCTCAAGGTAAATTCAAACCGATCAACCTCTAGTCTTCTAATTTTTAGGGGGTTCAAAATCTGTATATATAGTATGACTTTTTATCGAAGGAGTTCGGTTGAATACTCTCCGACCCCCTAAATCTATCGAGCATAGAAATAATATTCGAAATCCAATTAGAATAATCTATTGCCTTGATGTTGTTTGATGAAGAGAATCTTTTATATCTCTTTTTCACCCTTTTCTGCCTTTAAATTTATGAAATTTCCAAAAAGAAAGGAAGATGCATTGAATTCACATCACATCACATATTTGGAATTTTAACAAATTGGTTTTTCCTTATTATACACTTCAAGCTGTGACTTTAAAACTTTTTACTATTCCTCTCTGTTTTATTTTACTTAGCTCGTATTGACTCGACATAATTTTTAAAATTTTATTTTATTAGAGGTGTATTTCACTTATATTAATGATATTTTGAAACTCTAGAATTGATTATTTCTACTTTACGTAGTTATTTAATACCAAAAATAATATGAAGAAAACGTGATAAAACTCTCTTAATTTGCTAAAACGGACAAGTAAAAAAAAAAATTTTAAATTTTTTATATTCCAATATAGAAGACATTATTTTGACCTGTCTTTCATTGTTCTCACAAAGAGAAACATATTAATTTGTTAATGGAGGACATGGAATTTTGGAAATCATGCATATTCCAGGTGTCTGCTGATGTGGACAGTTTTGACTTATTTTAAATTATTATTTTTTATATATTAATGATATAAAATATATTTATAAAAAATAATTTTATATTATAAACATTAATCGATAACCTGATAAATATATTGCGAACTTACTATATAACAAGTTACAATAATAGAGCAGTAAAAAAGTCATCATCGTACTTTCTAAGGTATGGTTGTTTAGTAACGAGTTTAAGTTGTATATATCGATAGCATAAATTTTTTTTAAAATTATCAGGTAATTTTTACAAATTTCATATTTTAAGGAGATCGACTTACATGTAAATATTCTTTGATTGATATGATATATCAGGTGAAGATATAGAGGATTGCTTGCGGATTCATGTGAACCTTGTAGTTTTTTTCAAAGACCCCGTGAACTATCATTTATACATATTAAAATTAAAGATTTATTTTAATATTAGGAAATCGATATGGAACGTTGATATTGCTAATAGTGTTTACAAAAAGGATTAATGAGAGAGTCATGTCTATAAAATTTAATTTGATGATGCAATTAATCAGTTAATTTGTTAATTGCTCTTTAAAGTTTTTTGTATCTTTTGAATTTCGTCGAACTCGTAATCGATATGCTAGATCCATTCCTATCTATTGAAATTACTTATAAATATCAAGGGGGTCAAGTTAAAAGTCCCAAGGTGTACATGTCATGTCCAATTGATAACCATATTATTGTCACACTTCCCTTTCTTTATAAATTATTTTACGCTCTTTTAGGTTTCTCATTCGGTGTTCGGTATATGTATTGAATTGGAGCTCAACTAATTTGAATCGCGCATTGCAAGATTTATTTGGGAGGCAACAGCCCCAACAAGATTTTTTCCATTTCAAAGCTCGAACTTCGATCCAGACTTCTGATTAAAGGTGAAGAAACTCCGACCATTTCACCACAACCCTAGTAAATTCTATATATATAGCTTGAAAAGTTCTCTCATTTGCTTACAGTTTAGTTATTTATCAACCATGAAGGACAATGGATCTGCTGAACTCAAAAAGGAAAAGGAAGTTAGAGTTCCACCAAAGAGAGGGCAAATTAAGGTTAAGATAGTTAAATGTTTTGTGAAGTTTATAGAGAATTTTTTTGTTTAATTAGGAGATAACCTAAATCTTGTTTCTTCTAGTTCGCTCGTATTGATCCGTGTTAATTTATTATACAAGTGGTAGTCATTTTCTCGTTCCTTTTTAATCATTTCGATATGTTACATTAGTGATTATATTTTTCATTAAATAGAGCTTATATATATATATATATATGTAAGCGTTGAAACGACAATTGAAGTTATTTCTGCTATAATTTAAGGGTCATTAATAAAAATTATTTAAATTCTCTCTCTCTCTCTCTCGATCTCGAATTACCTTAACAAGGTTCACACATGCTTGAAGTTTCTTCTATCGTAAGTAGTATCGACGTTTAAATAAGTAAACAAGTTGCATTCGATCATTGGAGAATATCCAGTTCATTTCCATCATGAAAATTTGCCTTGATTTATGTTCTATTATGTATAAGTGAACCACCCTGTCTGTTTGATAATTGATTTTGTATTCAATGTGCTGTGCATTACTAGTACATCCCATAGTCTTTTGTAACAACTAAGTAGTTTTTTTTTAAAATTCTCACTTGATATTGATATTTGTATTGGGGTCGACTAATTTGAAATATATTCGTGTCAAAAAGTACGTTTCATATTGAAAGATAGAAAGGCGACTCCATACCGGTAAGATTCAAATCTGAATTATATGATTAAAGATGAAATAATACTTATCACCTTTATTGGTGCAACAAGTACAGATAACTTGAGTTTTCTATTGACATCAAATAATTATGAGAATAAGAAAACAAGAAATGAGAGTTAGTTCTGTCTCCATAATGTAGGGACCATACTTAGTCCATCTGGTACATCAATAACTGTTCCCAATGAACTCCCCTTTGTTAGGGAGCTTTACCCCCCAGGAAAAGCGGCAGTCGGCATCTATTAAACAAGATCAAGAACAAAGTCATACTATGCCTTTGAGAGAAAGTAGTGACGATTGTCATGCTGCCCTCGAGGATGTGTACAAAAAGATCTTTGTCGGATATCTACCAACATGGTAAATCTCTTAGTAAAGGAGTGTAAATTGGAGACTTTGACAGTAGAGACCAATTGATAGACATTTTTCTTGAGGAAGAAAATTCAGGATGAAAACTATTTTCATTCGCTATGCGCTGACTGAATATGTACTAGTAGATCAATTGATGAACGGTGAAATTGCGTGAATAATAAGACTGGCCTAACCTAAAGGAAAGACTCTTCCATTTCTTGATGGCGAATCTTGATTGATTGACACTAGAAACCGATTCGGAGAAAGTTCTTGACTCGATAGATGGTGGAGAGCCCTTTCTCTCCTAATTAATGTGAGATTTTCTGGCACGAATTCAAATTTAGTTGGACCAAACCAAGTGTTCTCAATCTTGTCAAATTTTCCTAAGCATACCCCCACCCCTCCCCACCCAAGAAAAACATGCTTTTTGTGGTTCTATTATTGGATTAGAATGTACTATACCATTGCCTTTTATGACTACACCTTTGTCATTGTGTAAGTGACAAATCGAATAGACCTTCTGGCATAAAGTAACTTTACTTTTCCATTGGATAGACAACAACAATACTCAAACACGTTATCAACATTTGTTCTGGCCTATCTGTTGAATTCTTTTTGACAGAACTTGGAAGAAACAAAAATGTGAAACAACTGTTAGTGACATGACCCAATCTTTGTCTATCTGTTGAATTCTTTTTTACAGAAATTGGAAGAAACAAAAAATGTGAAAACTGTTGCTGATATGACCCAATCTTGTCTATTTGTTGATTCTTTTTTGTTCTGCACCTAACACTCCCAAGTATTAGGTCATGGAAAATTCTCCAAGTCTGTTTACTTTATTTTTTAAAAATTTTTACGGATAAGAGATTTGAAAATAATATAAGAGACATTTAAAGGTCAATTTCTTTTTTCAAATTTTTAAGAGTTATGGTCACCCTTGTTCCGTAACAAGGGCCTCAAAATGTCTACTAATACTTCCCTATAGTTAACAGGTACCCGGTGAAATAGACGAGAGGTACGCAAGCTAAGCATATCGGTAGCCCATAGTATGGTAACTGGTAAACTCAAACACTACTTATAGGCCAAAAACACAGTCACTGCATAATACTGGATATCGAGCACCGCGATACTGGACCAGGTGCAAGAAGAACGGATGCTGCTACTGATGCTACCTCTATAGGGCCAAAAACCCAATTCATGGAAGACAGTAATGGAAATATACACCTAGAATTAGATCATATCTGTATAAAGAGCCGGAAAGGGAGGAAAAATGGTACTTCTATAGCATCCTGCAGCATGGCTGCAGACGGTAAGAGAGCGCGATGCCAATAGTGGCCCTCAAGAATCTTGAATATCATTATTGAGGGGCAAGGAGAAGGCAACCCATGCTTCAAAGCTTAGTAGTAGCAGTAGTTGTAGTAAAAGTAAAATACAAATGATGCTACTCTTATGTGGCAGCAAAACAACCAGAGAAGCTTCAATTCATCACAAAATTCTGGAAAGTCACAACTCATCAGAACTGAGGGTAAAACCTAATAAAATAAAGATCAAATTATTAGGGCATCACGATAAGGATATGCTTACATTTCATTCCATTCCATCTGCATGCCAACATGATTCTGCATCAAGTAGACATGAAAGCGCATGCACCGATAAGTATATCATGTGCATAAATTTTGGGGCCCTAGGATCAAGCGCGACTACCAGGTTCATTGATTTGTAATGATGTTTTTGAAAGGCTAGCTTCCAGTTCATTTAACTCATCCACATCAAAGTCGTCATCATCGTCATCATAATTGTCATCCACTTCGTTATTATGAGGAGCCTCACCACCATCATGAACATTCTGGGCTGACGTCGAGGAACTTGCCTCACCTCTAGCAGAATCCTTATTCTCCTGTAAAGGAAATGTAATCTACTTAGAAAATGATATGCAGGCGCTTTTGTGAGTAAACTAACAGCACAGCACATGAAATGCCCATGGCAACAGTCACATGCTCATCACATAAAACCAGGGGTCACTGGTTACATGGCATAGCTTCTTTATTTATGAGTGGCAACGGAAAAGCACTGCAACTACCCATCTGTAAACACACTTAGATTATCAATTCTAATAATGCTTACACAGCCATAGACCAGCCACCACCACATGAATGCACACTTTTGTGTCTACTTTCCTTGAGTCATGGCTAGATTACAGACACCGTGCTTTGGTCCTAGCAGGCGATAAATTGCCTCTTTTGATAATCACAAAGATATGTAGTTAAGTAAATGATTTCAAGTAAATGCTTTTACTTCATTTTGTATTTGAGTATTCTTTTTTTTTTATGTAATAATCATGGTATCCGCGTCAGCTTGCACGCACCTCGACTAATTCCACGGGATATCTTGCCACCTCCCACCAGCAACAGGTAGCAGGTAACTCTATCCACTAATGCTAGGACAGATGGAAAGAAATCACCTAGTGCTTTTTGGTCTCTATTGAGGTTTGAACCTGAAACCTCATGGTTCTCCTCCACTTTATTTTCATTGACCACTAGGCCACACCCTTGGAGGCTTATATTTGAGTATTCTATTATGCATATTTAGAAGATCTGTCATCTTCTAGTTCTATGGAATCTGTGAACTGTCTACCAAGGCAGGTGAAAGTAGAGGGAACAAAAGTTTTGACGCAAGACCTCAAATCTTTGCCTAGTACAACCTATCACTTAGCTCAAAATATTAAATTATGACAATCTTGCCCAGTTCTATAGAAGAGTAGTTTTAAAAAATTCAGCAAAAGGGTGAAGCTTGTACATCAACCTTTACAAATTAAATCCCAAAAGCAAGAAAATCACAAGCACCTTCTAAAAGAGTATGACAAGAAACAGTACTAGGAAGTGAATCTGACTAAGGCTTCCTCCTGAGTTAAATCAGAAATCAATGAAGAAATTGAAAATCACAAGCACCTTCTAAAAGAGCATGTCAAGAAACAGTACTAGTAAGTGAATCTGACTACGAATTCCTCCTGAGTTAAATCAGAAATCAATGAAGAAATTCATCACGATGAAGACTTCTAGAAGCATCTCAATCAAATTAAAACTACGATCAAGTGGGAACTCAGTTTACTTCAACAATGCAAATTACTGCTAAAAGTTCTTTTGTGCTCTCTTATTCTTTGATCTCTTACCGCTACACACACAGGGTAATTGCTCAATACCCGATATTCTACCCTATTGTAGGTGGTTATGCAATACTGTAAGTCTATGACAGTAACTAGTTGACAAATAAAGGTCTTGAATGCTAAAAACAATGGGACAAAGGATATACAAAAGAAGATAAAATATTCACCTTCGGGGGTTCACCAGATTCTTCTTCCCTTTCATACTTGTCATAGGCTCCGACATCATCCACAAACCAGCTAGCGTCCGACATGAACAGCTCACGACCACTGCAAGGAAGAGATCATAGGATTTCCCAGTGAGTATATGCATCCACTGAAAGAGCTTTTCCCAACTGATGAGAGCACATATTGTTGACTAAAGAGGAAAAAGGACTGCAAAGAATGATACCTCATGCGATCATTCTTAGCTCTATCTGCCCTCTGCTTGGCCAAATTGGCCTCTCTTTCTTCCATCTTCTTCTTTTTCCATTCCATAAATAACTCGGTGGTCAAAGGAGTTGAAGCAGTCAATTTTGCACGCTGCAGGCAGAGCCGAAAACATGTAAAGTAGAGTTCCATTCATGAACATGTTTATAAAAGTTCTAATGGCTGTCAGTGGTTGGAAATATGAATATTCAGATAGTACGGTCACCTGTTCATCAATTTCTTCTTCAATAGGCATCTTCTCAGCTTCCTCTTGTAACAGGGCTTTCATTTGTGACTTTAGAATATATCCAGGAGGAAGTGCATGCCTGTAATGGCATTCTTTACCATTTGGACAGTTCCAAAACCAACCGTACTGCTTCTTCTCCACAGCTTCCAAAAAGTATTTACAAACCTGCATACAAGCCAAATCATAAGGCTTAATTTCTGAAACAAGTACTCCCTCTGTTCCAATTTGTTTGGCAGTATTTGACTGGAGGTAGAGTTTTAAGGAAAAAATTAAGACCTTAGACACATACTCTAAATATGCATAAAACACCAAAATACCCTGGTTTCCTATCCAGTGGAGGCAACAGTAAGCAGAAATGAGCATTGTAAGGATTCAATAGTTTCTGGATATAAAAGGTGCCAATCTTATTCTCAGAATGGACTGAAAAGGAAAGAGTGCCAAACAAACTGGGATAGAGTAGTAATTTGTTGCTATAAATACAACTTTTCAACCGACAAATAAAGATTAAAATGAAAGCATATATTGTACACCTCAAAATATGGGAATATAGTCATAGTTACAATGTCCAACCACTGAGTTACATATCATTGCCCCCTTGCTCCATGCAGTGGAAAATAAAAATAATCATGACACTTAAATGAAGTGCTAGCTCAGTAATATTTCTTTCCCAACTCTCAATGTCCACAAATAAGTAACCGATATTGCATGCATTCTGCACAACAAATCTTTCTAGGTCATCCTATTTTCACATGTTCAAAACTCTGGGGAGCATGGACCTGTCCCTCTTACCCTGCTCCCACTTGGGTTCATGCCTGGCAAGGTTGGAATCTATAATGTGCTTCATCATTAACATTGATCATTGAACAAAAGCCGTAGGGCCTCTCTGTTTATCAATAAGGGTACTTTTACTGAATTCCAGTAATAAGAAAATGTTGTGGAGCTCTTGATCAAAAAAATTGCTGTGGAGTATGTACGGTATAGCAACATTACATGTTTACTAATATGCTCAAAAACTTGACCATGGCTTCTATATTATTAATTGAAGCCATGTTGCACCACAAGTAAGAAGAGAAGATACATCTATATTTAACAATAAATACAGATTCTTTTTCTCTCTCAAAAAGTCTTACACTTCTTTCTTTCCATATGGACCACCCAGATGGCTACTGGATTGAGTTCTAGACCTTGACAGCAGCTAATCCAAGACCTATCCTATGCCAGCATTGCAGAAAACCAAGGGTAGACTTGGCATAACCAGGACAGCCTCAAAGTGTTGAAGAAAAGCATCCAACTCCGGCTGTGAATTTGGAATGAATGCATAGATGGTTGGTATCTTCGATCTGATTTTCGCAAGGAACATATCTACTGCAGATGATTCTTTTGACCAGTACATAACAACAACACATTTTCTCCACTATTTTTGTCCATCTTGTTTCTGAGTATACTACACTCTGTCATCCATATTCCTGTGATATACTATCACTAATAACCACTTGATGTCCAAAGACTAACCAGAAACTCATGGAATCAATCAACCAAGCCTCAAGCGCCAATTAACAGAAGTTCATGGATTAGCTCAACACAATTATGGGGTTCCAATTTCTTATAAATATTATGAGCCCTGTGTTTTGGCTGCCACTGAATCTGATTACAATCTTCTGTCTTCTCTTTCCTAAACATGCAGAAGCTTCTGAGCAAAGGATAGTACAGTTCATGAACCGTACCAGTTCCTTTTTTGGAGCAGTAAAAAATAAATTTTCTTTTGAAATGAGCAGTGCTACAAGAACTGCTCTGTGGTTTACCAGTTCTCATTCTTATTACTACTAAATTATGAAAAAATCATAGTTTCTATAGCTTTAATGAGAATATTTTGCTGTTCTGTGGATGATCTTGGGATACCACAATAGTCATATCTAGTTTGGAGGCTTAGTTTCATTTCAATGGTTTAGTTTTTTCTTGTGATCATACATATTATGCTGATTACAAAAAATTCACTGTTGCTTTCTGCGATTGGTAGCTGACCAACTTCTTAGAAGTTATTGAAAAGTCATAAAACATATTAGCAGAAAGCATCAAAATCCTACAACAAAATGCCTGGCAAAGCAAAAGTGTGAAAGAACCTTTCTTTGTCAAAAAACAACTATGAGAGGGCCCTTCCAGGATGTCACTACCCTTTGCCTATGGATACACTGATTACTCATTATTAGCCACTTTTGTCATCCATATCTTCCACCCTTCTACTTTACATAGTTTGGCAAGGTAATTAAGATAAAATCAGCAAGAAAGGATATTAGGACGTCTGCAGATTCTGTAAGTTCTATGACCTGTGCCAAGTTATTGCATACTAGTCTATAACACTATGCAACTATAGCCTCTTGTATCTCCGGGAAGATAAATATTTTTTACCAAGAAGGATTTCATTTTA
This sequence comes from Datura wrightii, assembly GCA_035772735.1. Taxonomy (NCBI): domain Eukaryota; kingdom Viridiplantae; phylum Streptophyta; class Magnoliopsida; order Solanales; family Solanaceae; genus Datura; species Datura wrightii. The sequence goes on along the minus strand of JASDFA010000018.1, from coordinate 196,709,517 downwards.
TACAAATAAACGATAACCAAGGTTTCCTGACAACATTAAGTATCAGTTGAAAGTAAATGCGGAGACCAAGTAACCATTTAGAAGATCATACGCGAGGAGTTTTATCCTTAAAATCACTACTACATTGGCGTACGGATGCTGAATGATTGAAAGAGAATCCAATCAACAAATTCAAAATTATCCCCTGAATATGACTTTCAAGGCTGGACCAAAGCGGTAAGATATATTATGGAAAAGGACAACGCTTACAATGTCAGTTGGTTTGTTCTTGTTATACTCCTGACTTTTTGATGCCACAACCTTCTCCAATGTCTCTTGATCCCAATCCTCCATTGTTTCCTTTCCATCTTTTTATAGACAAGAAATGCCAGTCAAGAAATACTAAAACCATTATAAAGATCACCACATGGGAAAAGAAAAGTTTATGCAAAATGTCAAATGATAATGTGTTGCTTAACCACCTTCATCACGCTTATCGCTGAAAATATCGATCTTCTCTCCTTTTCGCTGAACATTCAGATCGTGAGAGAACTTGCACTTAAAACCCTTAGCACATTGGCCCGCCTTAAAGAACTCACATAAGATAGATTTTGGATCAACACCTGAACACAAATTCCCACACTCTTAATATATGATATTATTTGCAGCAGCATTTCATATGAAAAAAATGAAATAACATCAAACCTTTAAAGCAAGAGAGAGTTTGTAATAAGTGAAACAAAACAAATTACTACCATAAGAGAATGATAATCAACTATGAACAATAAAAAAGGGTCTCTTGAAATAAATTGACAGGCTAATATTAAGCCATATACGGAATTTCCATAATAAAATTACAAAGTTTATCAGCTTTACGTAAACTGGCAAAATTCCAGTTTGTGATTCAGCCTTCAATGGCCCCAGATTGATATAGGAGAAAGTAGATAATTGCCACAAAGTCTTCCTACACTACGTAATCAATTGTTCCAATCCACAAAACCACAGTAACTCCTTAATATTGACACTACTACACACCAATCAAAAACGATATTGACACACACAGAAATAAGACAACACAGAAATCAGTCACAGAAAGAATAATACCAATAGGCACTTTAGGCTGGCTAATAGCGACTTTGAACAATTCGTTAAGCTCTTTCTCTCTGGCTTTCTCTTCTTCCTTCTTTTTCTGTGACAAAATTAAGTTTAAATGTCAGTATATATGCAAAAAAACAGAGAAATAATTCAACAGGATCAGCTATATGATCCTCTATATTCGTTCCATCCATTTGGGCGCAAAATAGTCTTACATGTCACTGCTCTGTATTCATCCCGCCCTGTTTGGACTAAAAAACATAGAAAAATAATATTTTACTACAACTATGTCTCAAACTCGATCTAATTAGGGCAGGACATATGATGAATCCACCTGCCTAATTAAGATGACACGAAAAGAATACAATACAACTATGTGTCAATCCAAACTAGTCCTCAGCAACATCAGTCCTCTCTGCCAGTTACATACATACAGCAATAACTCACAAAATAATACAACAATTACACTTCAAACTCAAACTAGCTGAGGTCAGCTATATGTCTCCTGTATATATATCGGAAAAATCACACAGAAATAATAACACAGCTAACCTCAAATCAAAAAGCTAATTGGATTCAGCTACATGAATCCTCGATACTCTATTTGAGTTTGAAAAATTCACAAAAAAAAACATAAAACGAAAGGAAGACAAAAAGAGGAAAAGAGATTGTGGAGGTTGGAGTAGGGTACCTTGGCATCAAGTTTCTTGGGGTCAGGTTTAGGCACAACATTTTGCTGTAAGGACTGGACATATTTCTGGACATTCTTCGACTTGTTCTTATTCTTGAGACCGAATGTCTTGTCTTCGACAATCTTCTGCTTCTTTGCTATATCGGCTTTGGATTGCTTTGGCGGCATCTCGTATTCTCATCCAAATGCCAATCACCTCGATAGATTCGTCGGAAACTCGGATTTTTTTTCCGGCGACTGAAAAACCTAGGTCGATAAATTAGAGTGTGGCCGGAGGCGGAGATTGGGTTCTTTGTGAGGGGGAGGTGTTTTAGGGAAAGAAGGTTAAAATATCATAATTTTTCAAGTTTTGTGAAATGACGCTATGGGTCCTAATTTATTTCTGGAGGTACATTATAGTCACTAAGAAAATATGTTTTCTCCGATAAAGTCCTTTTTTTTTTCTTTCTCAAATCTTTGAGAACATGACATATGGTAAGTTCAAATCCTATCATCTTTTGATTTTCCACTCGGAATTCGGTAATTCATTTTGAGTCAGATTAATTTAAATTTGCTTATAAGGTTAAATTTTTTGAGGCAGTGTTCTCAATTAAATTTTTTTCTTTTTCAAAACTCAAATTTAGGGGACTCTAGCTAAAGATAAAAAGATTTCAACTATCCCATCATAACTCGTGTTGATTTCAAAGGCTATCATGTGTTCGGTAGTGCTAGGATGATCATGTGTCTAGCTCGATTATTTAATGGATTACATATATTGAATAATTTTTGTTTATGCTGAAATTTAAATTCCTAAAATTTTTATCCACTTTGTTGACTATTAGACCGCACCTTAAATAGCTTAATCCAGCTAGCTTTGAACATCACATATCGCTCTTAGGTTAGTTATTTCAGATAGTTCTCAAGTATCATGTATTGGTGATCGACTCTCATTAACTATAGATAACTAAAGTGTAATTCTCGTCATTGTTTGTGAGTAGTTGGCTGATGTTTAATTAAATTTCTCAAGAAGATACGAAGGAATTGAGGTTTTTCCAAGTGGAATTTGTTTATCAGAAAAATCATTTATTTTCAATAATAATTAAATTTGTAAAAATGAGATTAAAGGCGAGTAAATTAAGATTGATCAAGTTTCTTTTCTTTTTGGCTAAATCTTTCGAGCAAAAACGAACTAGAGAGAATAAATTATGATAAGAATAAGAACAATAATTTGAGTTAAAAAGTAATGATAAGTAAGAAATAAAAAAATCATACATTATTTGCACTCTGATAGCTGAATTGTAGAATTTTTGTGTTTTACAAGTGAAGGTCATATGCCGTTTTTCTCTTATTCAAAGTTTACGTAAAAAGAAAAATAGTTAATGATCTAATATGAAAAATGTTACTCTTAACAATACTCAAATAGCATCACATTTCTTATTTTCTTGTGAGTTTTTTGTTTGTTAATTAATATTATTCTTAGCATTTCATTTTTTATTATTTTCTCATCTTACACACGTGAGTATTCATTTTGAGATTCTGATTATTTAGAATACTTTTGCATAAGATGCATTAAAAGTAAATCATTTTTTAATATGATAAAAAATTAAAAATACATCTAAAATATTTAATTTTGATTGAGTTTTCTATTTAAATTATTAGGTGTTTATTTTTTTATCTGAACTAAAACTATTTGTTTATTAAAAATATACCTTAATTATCACTTTGTATTTTTTAGATCTTATGTATCATAGTATATTTACTTATATAATGTTCTGATGGATTTTTTTTTCCATTCGTTATTTTCTTGTCTGGATTGCTTTGCTTTATTTATTCTTGAGTCGAGGGTCTACCGGAAAATAACTTCTTTACTCCTAAGGTAGATGTAAGATCTGCGAGCAACTAATAGTTAAAATATATTTTAATAAATATTTAATGATAATTCAGATAAAAAACTCACACACTTAATAATTTAAATATAAAACTCAAAAAATGATAACATTTAAAATATATTTTTCACTCTCCCTCTATATTTTTTCATCCTACCCTACCCCTATAATTTTCATTTTAATCTTTTACTTACCAACCAAGGGAAATATAAGTAGAGAACAATATGCAAAAACTCCTCCACCTTTCAAATTCAATCCCATTTATACCCAAAAGAATTTAATACTACAATTTACAGCCCCAAAAAAAAGAAAAAATCATCTTACAAATGGACTTCACGTTCATTCGACAGAAAAGAAAAAGAAAAAAAAAACGGTTGGCTAGGAAGGAATGAGAGAAGCGTTGGTGATACTACCGTCTTCTTCCATTACTCTCCCGCCCAACTCCTCCTCCTCCTCCTCCCCTACTCCTCCTCCGCCGTCGCATCGCCACCACCGCACCACCGCTAAGCCCAAGCTCAAACAAAAGCGTCGCACTCATTCTCCATCATACTTCACTTCATCCATCAGTACTGCTCATTCTCCGCTTCTATCCACACTACGATGGGATTCCGCTTCAGGTAACCACGGGCGGAGCTAGTTTATACTGTGTACCTGTTCGGCCGAAACCAGTAGCTGTGATCCAAATCATGTATACAAATATTAACTTAAAATTAAGTAAATTTAGCATAGAATATTAACTTAGAATTAAGTAAGTTTAGCTTTCATTCTGGCAGTAGATTTTGAAGTTTGAAATTTGAAACTTAAAATTTGAGTTTCTGAAGTTGTCATTTTTTGGAAATTGAATTTTTTTTTATTGAAGTTTTGTGTGCAAAAAGTTCCAAAAACCCAAATATTGGTCTGAGCCGGTTTTTGGGAATTTGAATACATTAAATTTCATGGTCACATATATATTTGACATAAATTTTCAAAATCTACTCCCATATATGGCTAAATGCTAGCTTAACTTAACTAAATGTCGAACTCATAAAATACAAATTGTGGCTCTGTCTGTGCAGGTAACTGTAACAGTCTCAAATACTATGCCGAGTTGGCGTCGAAGCTCGCGCAGGACGGAAGGTTCAATGATTCATTGATGATAGCGGAGAGCGTTGTGGTTTCAGGAGTGAATGCAGCGGAATTTGCGGCATTGTTGAATGTGAAGCTTGTTTCAGGTGGGATTGTTCGTTTAGTTGAAGAAGGAAAGGTAGGGAGCGTTGTTGAGCTTCTGAATGGTGCTAAGCAGCTTGGAATCGATCTGTTGAAGCTGCTTGATGGAGCTGCTATAAATACCCTTTCTCTAGAGTGCAGACGGACTATGGAATGTGGCGAAATAGAGGAAGTTGTGAGCTTGATGGAAACGCTTAAAGGTATAACTTTTGTGTTATTTGTGGTGCTATTCATTGCATCCAATTACAATATGGTATTTTTTGAATGGATACATACTAGATATAATATGTTCCCAAGTTTAAATTGTTAATTAAATTAAAGGCTGAAATGACCAGTGTTTGAGTTTATATCTCAAGTTCAAACCTTTGTTAACTACATTCTAGTACTTCTAGAAAACTGCAAATGCTTAAAATTTATAGATTTTCTTTAATTGCTTGTAGCCAAATTTATTTTCTCCGGATGGGCTGTTAAAATTTTTGATAAATACGCGGCATTTGATATTTTTTACATATGCTACTGCTTCAGGGTGTGGTATGCCAATTAAGGATTTAGTGAAGCCGTCTGAGATTATAAGACTTTGTGTCAGCCAAAGAAAGCCAAATGCAGCAGTAAGGTATTACTTTTTCCAATTTGGCATGAATTTGAAATGTTCTTGATATATAATCCATGCTCCATTTTCGATGACTGTACAAAAATAAATACGTACTTATTCTATAAATTAGTAATAAATAATTGTTTTTTATGAGTATGAAACAAGTAGTATCACTAAGCATTTTCCTTTGTCTTTTTCTGTGGTGCAGCACCTCTTAAGTTGTTTTGACAATCTCCATGTGCCTAAGCATGTAACATATGCCTATTGTCTTATTGGGGTGCCTAAATGTTTGTTGTGTTTGGACTCTCTATCAGTGATATGCCTAGTTAGCTTTAGTTTCCCAATCTTCACATGGACCTCTTAGAGTTGTTGTTCTGGTTCAAACTCTCAACTAGTTCTCTCAAATAGTGCAGTTCTTCTAATATGTCTTGTAATGGTGACTCCCCTAAATCAGTTTTGTTTATTACGTTTATCTGAAATATCATTTTTGTGCCTTTATAGAATGATTTTTTTAATTTTCCCACTATTTTTTCTGAGGAGGATATATACATATGTTGCCATATTGAGAAATCAATCATCTAGGATATGTTTGACTAACAGGTGGCATGAATAAAAATACTCTGTCTGTTGATGGACATTAAAACATGGAGATAGGTGTGGCCTAGTGGTCAATAAAGCGGAAAAACCATGGGAGCCGGAACAGATCCCCACAGAAAGGAAAAACGCAGTGTGATTTTCTTCCATCTGTCAATCTTAGTGGATGTAGTTATCCTGTAGCTATATTGGTGGGAAGTAGTATGTATGTTGTGGATTAGTCGAGGGGCACACAAGTTGACCCAGACACAAGTTTAAAAAAAACTTTAAAGTAAATTCAAGTAAAGATAGTGCTTAAGGAAGGATTGGGATCAACCGAAATGCTCATTGGTACTTGGATATCTTTAGTAGATACAATCCAGAATATGGCTTAGAGAATCTTTTTTTCTTCCCGAAATATAAATAAGGAAGGAGGATAAGATTTGGGACCTTTTCCTACCATTCTCTTCATATATTGGCATTGTTTTGATGGAGGTTGTTGGTTCTCAAGCTCATCTCTTTTGGAGACAACAACTTGTTGGAATTAAGGTTAACTTGCTATTTTTCAAGAGTCCTTTTTTATCAGAGAGTTGTATGACTCTGTTTCATAGAATCTCTAGTTTAGAGAACTCCTAATTTGCCTTAAATGACAACTTTTTAGTGTTGTAATGAAATTGACGTGAATAGAATAGTATGGATACAAATATTCGTATAGCGACCCCAGGTATTTTGATGAGGCATAAGTGATAGATATTCATCTCATACACCATCTTTAAGACAAGTTCCAGGAAAGGAGTTGGACTAGTGACTTTTTCTGTTCTGTACATTCATTCCGGTGGTTGGCTAAAGCCTCTTCAGTTGAACATAAGTAACTTGTCAATAGCACAGTGATAGTTGTTAGTCCTATTTATAGGCTTGATTTCTTAGTATTTCTTGGAATGGATTAGAAACTCTTTTTTTTTTTTTTAATGATCAAAGAATAGGTAAGAAACTCTTTTCATATACTCTTTGTTGCTTGTGACTGAATTGAGTTGCTGCAGTAGATATACAACATACCTGCACAATAAGAATGATATTCTTGACCAGAGCTGTCAGTTCACTTCACTAGAAGCTCCTGATATCTTATGTTTAGTTGGCTGGTTCACTTTCTCGCCCTGGTCTTGAACTATGTTTGCTCCATCTACTTGTCAATTTCCTTCATTTATTATCCAATTAATGGTTTCTTTTCTTTTGTGCTTGGAAATTCGATTCTCTTGGTTTTATGACAGATAAGAAATGCTTTAAACATACTTCTATCAAAGAGGAAACCGTGATTAACTGCAATGTCCTTACTGTGTAAATTCAATCATGACTCTCTGCAGGTATGCACATATTTTTCCACATGTGGACATTATGTTCTGTACCATAATTCTTGAATTTGGGAAGAAAGGCGATTTGGCGTCTGCTCTAACTGTCTTTGAAGCATCCAAGCAGAAGCAGGACACCCCTAATTTGTATATCTACCGCACAATAATAGATGTTTGTGGTCTTTGTGGTGACTACTTGAAGTCCAGGTCCATATATGAGGTATATTGCACACTTTGTGAATCTTAGATAAACTTGTGCGTCTGACAAATAAATCAGATTTCCTGTTACGGCACCCCAAGACTTAATGCTGGCAATCAATAAATTACTCTTTACTTATCACCCAAAAAAAAGGAAGGTTACTGGTGATCCAATTCTATGAGAAAGAAAACCTTGTCATTCCCCTACAATTTTGTTGATAAGTCTGTTTTGTGGAATCAGTTTCTTGTCATGAGTAAGAAGGGATTTTGAAATAATGTAGCTGTCTGGTGGCATGGGAATGGTGCATCCCACAAAGTAAAGGAAATCAGAATATCCTTGACTTCATTTTTGGTTTAATTACAGGATGAAAAACTTTTGTCCTTATTCCTTATTTGTGTTTGCTTTTTGAATTTGGTGACTAACTAACTAATTAATTCTCCGTTCTTTAATAAGTTAAAATTTTATGAAGTTAGAGCATGTAATTAGAATGGAGTCCAACTAGATAGTGGTCTCAACATTCAAGTTTGAGTCTCCCCGCTACCTGTGATGCCCATATGAAATAATTGGCCTTCCTATATGCTGGATTACCGATTACCGAATACATAATTAGATAAACAAGCATCTCTCCTCTTTGACAATATTTGACAGAATAGGTGGAGGTCATTATGCAGCAAACTTATAAAGGAACAGTAGAATGATCTTTTACCCTTTTTTTGGTTGTATTTCGGCTTTATTCTTGGTCGATTCATGCGTCTATAACATCAAATTTCAGTGCAGGGGTTAATTGCTAGCAAGTTTACACCAAACATTTATGTCTTCAACAGCCTCATGAACGTAAATGCCTGTGACTTGAGTTACACCTTGGACATATACAAGCAAATGCAAGTAAGAGTTTTCTTACTCTCTTTCTTCCATGTCACAAAGCACACACACACAACATCGACAAGTGTCACTCGCGCACAGTAAAGAACTGGAGGTGCAGTTTCCAGTAACGAAAGGATGGATGCTCTTTACTCTTTACCACTAGTTTAGTTCTATTAGGTGAAGTTTTTATTGTTCTTCCATTAGGTCAAGTTTCCATTGTTAACCTCCAGTTGTTCTCTAGCTGTTCGCACAACCAGAAAGGAAGTCTGTCTTACTTCTCCTTTTCATTAAATTCCAGAGGGTTTGGAAATAGACTGCTGCATAGCACTCTTTTACTCCTGACCTTATAAGGGGAATAACCCATTTTATTTCTCCATATCCTTTTCCTTTTCATCCCAAACAAATCCCATGTACGATCAAAAGTTAGTTTTCTGCTGGCACAACGTGAATCTTGTTTTGATCTTCAATTTGTTCTTAATGCATCTACATTAGTGAAGTTTGACTTGTACTAAATAAATCTAAGTGTAGTCTTCCAATTATTTATTTTCCTATTTCAGCGCTCTTTTGTGATTTGTAGTTGGCATTGGATCTTGTTTCATTTTTCACCATTTTTCTATATTTGTAATCTTTTTAGCTGGAAATACTGATGAGGAGTTTTTTTACTCACTTCGTTTCTTGTCATTCAGAAACTAGGTGTTCCAGCTGATTTGACATCTTACAATATTCTTCTGAAGTCATGCTGTCTTGCTACAAGAGTTGATCTGGCCAAAGAAATTTATGGGGAGCTAAAGCATTTAGAAATGGCAGGAGCATTGAAATTGGATGTCTTCACGTACAGCACTTTAATTAAGGTATAACTGGGGCCTTCAGGTTTAGCAAGAACCATGTTAAGCATCTAAAAACTCGTGGATGGAATTTATACATGACGTCGCCCGCAACTACGAACAAAAAGCTGTGAAGTTCCAACTTATTCTTTCTGCAATATAAAACTTGAGATGTCAAAGTGCTTCTCTGACTGAATATCTCACTTTACTATATTGTACTATAGGTAAGGGGCTTATTCAATAATATTATAAAAAGTGTTTTTTTCTTGTACATGGATACAGAAATTAGATAACACATTTACTGGTTTCATTATCTCCGAATTGTTTCTCCATATCCAGGTAAAGCTGTTGTGTGATATTTTGTGATTACATAGTTACATCCTCTATATTTCAACATCATTACAAGTGAATATGATTTAGAAGGCACTAAGATCTTTTTAATTTCAAGTGTATTTTGGTGTGAGGAGTAAGTATCATGTTGTATTGCTAGTTGGTCAAACTTGGTGGAAGACAATGTATGACTCAAGCAGTGTCACACATCTTGCACATTTTTTTTGACATCAAGTCGGTGTTAACTAATGATACTTCTTGACTTGTTCAAAAGAGATTAAAAAAATTCACGTCCTCTTTTGATTATATAGGTATTTGCAGATGCAAAAATGTGGCAGATGGCACTTGAAATAAAAAAAGATATGCTATCTGCAGGTGTCACTCCCAACATTGTCACTTGGTCTTCATTGGTCAGTGCCTGTGCCAATGCAGGCCTTGTAGACCAAGCCATACAGTTATTTGAAGAGATGCTTCAGTCTGGTTGCGAACCTAATTCACAATGTTACAACATTCTTCTTCATGCGTGTGTTGAAGCATGCCAATATGATAGGGCCTTTCGGCTATTCAGGTCCTGGAAGGAACATGCGCCACAGAAGGACAATTGTGAAGATTTTGGTAACAACACAGACAATATTATTGATCTCTCCCCCACACTTATGGTTTCTGCTAGCATACCCACCCGCACCTCTGCTTCACCTCATGGACATTTCTCTGCGAGGGTTCCATTTCAACCGACTATTTCTACCTATAATATTCTGATGAAGGCCTGCGGGAGTGATTACTACCGAGCAAAAGCTTTGATGGAAGAGATGAAGGAAGTAGGTCTTTCTCCTAACCATATAAGCTGGTCTATTTTGATCGACATCTGTGGAGGCTCAGGAAACGTAGAGGGTGCTCTGCAGGTAATGTAATCTATTTCATCTAAAGGTAACAGGAACATGGCAGTTAGGTCATATTTAGCCGGTCTTTTTATTAAAAAGATGCAGTGCACCAATCTAAGCCATCACTTTGTGCAACCATTGGAGTTCACTTCCCTCAGTTAGCATGCAGTTGTGCTTTTTTCATGATCTTACTCACTGCTTTTTTTTTTCGGGATTGATTATGTTCTCCTTATTTCTTTAAATTTGCGGTATAACATGTCAAGTATCATGATGAGCATTTGAGACAAAAAAAAGATGCATTGTGTCTTGTTAGATAGTCCTGTTGCAGTTTTGTGGCATCCTGTTAGATAGTCCCTTTTCAGCTTTGTGCGTCCACTTTATGTAAAACTTTTAAGCTGATAAAGAGCAATGATAATAACTTAATTGCGTCTTAAGCACCTCAATGACATGTCTTTTCCCTCTGTTCCAGCAGTTGCTAATCTGATTACCTCTAATATATCCAAATTCTGTTGTTCCTTTGGTTTGTTGGCAATGGTTTTGAAGTCCATTCCTGTTGGCAAATTGTTCAACCCCAATGGGAAAGGAAGAAAGAGAAACAGAAAGATCTCTTTTTCTTTTGATTGTTTCACCGACAAGTTCCACTATGGCATGGGTTAATGGGGTATTTGTTGTGGGAATTTTCTATAGTTCTTCTCAAATAGTTGAACCTTGTAAGTACTAGAAGTGGTAAGATTTTTTGAAGTATAAATAACTAGTTTGTCTGGATATCTGACTGAGTTTGTCAATTTGAAGCTCTGGTATTGTGTGCTTGCTTAAAAAGAAAAGGTGGATCGTGAAACTTTTTAACTTCTACTTTGGCTCTGTTAGTATTTGACTTCTTTTGTTATTCTTTCTCTAATTCTAACCAAACTGTGGTCAGATATGTCTTGGGAGATTGACATAGTTCAAAAGACCGTGAAGTAACACATTGAAGTTGAATTTTATTTATGATAATGGAAAAAACACATTGAAATTGAAGCTATTGTTCTTGATAGTAAGTTGGTCAGTTGCAGCTTACTGAAAGGTCATCTGCAACGAAAAGAAGTTGCAAATTTAAGAGGCGTGTTTTAAATTTTTTCTTACAAATTATCAGCATGAGAATGAGATTTTATTTATTTATTTATTTATTTATTTATTTTTGAGTATTCAGTTTCCATTAAAATTTAATTTTTCATTTAATTTGAGATAGACATACACATTACATTAATAAACAAAACAACTTCTACTGTAGAAACTATTTTAAAAATAAAAACTAACATATTATACTGCATTAAGATGATTAGTTGATGAGTTCATTCACAAATGAATAGATACATAACTGAAGAGGGGGAGAGCCCATTATCCACCAAGTTTCAGATTTTGCACCATTGAACCCCAGGGATTTCTCAGTTATCAAAAAAAATAAATTAAAAGAACAGATAAATAAGTGAAGATGGGCTGTGAAAAGACTAACAGAGTGGTTCATGCACAAAGCACAAGACTCTTTCCTTCAAAACCTTTATATGAGGTCCCATTCCTGGACATAAAAATTTTAAAGTTGGGGTTATGTGCACAACTTAAAGAATAGACAGAAAATGTTGACCCTATAAAAACTTGGTATGAAAAATGCAGTTTTGTCATAGGAAAAGGCTTTTACCGCGATCTGAATTATAACTGTTTCATGGAAATACAGATTTTAAGAGCCATGCGAGATGCTGGTATTCAACCCGATGTGGTAACCTATACAACAATTATCAAGGTTCTAAGCTTTCTTCTTTTCTGATGGCATATTACTTCTTGAACACTTTAGATGATGCATGGTCAAATATGGTTGATATGGTTAATTCATATATTGTTTATTCCTCTTCACTTCACAGGTTTGTGTGGAAAATAAAGATTTCAAGAGTGCATTTTCATTATTTGCATCAATGAAAAGATATCAGATAAAACCAAATATGGTGAGTTCATTCATCTAGCTTGTACTTAAAATGGTATCAATTAAATTTCCACATGAATTATTTTGAGTTTTATTTGTATCGCACCTTTTTGTGTCCGAATGACATTTTTAATAGAATAAGTGTGATTTGGTCCGTAGGTGCTCACATGTCACTTGGATCAGCTTTATAACCTCTATAACATTTTGCAGGTCACATATAATACACTTCTTAGAGCTCGTAGCCGATATGGATCTTTGCAGGAAGTACAACAATGCTTAGCTATATATCAGGATATGCGAAAAGCAGGGTATGTAACTTGAAATCTTTTTGGCATAATATCCCTCTTCTTATACTTTGATGTTCCATTGCAGTGAGACATTCCATTTGGAGGATGGATATTTGCTGTTGACACCTGCTTTTTATTTTCTCTTAAAATTAACTGTGCTCTTCTTTCCCTTTGCGACGGGTTAAATGGGCAACTGAGCCTGCTCCGAACAAAACAAAAAGAACATACACAAGACAGATGAAAGCGTAAGAATTTGAAGAAGTAAAGAAAAGAAAGAGAGCTGGCCATTTTGAAGCAGTAATGATCATCTTCATAGGCCATTAGCTAGTGCGGGCTCACTCCTGTGTAATATCAAGAGAGTTATCCTGACCATGCGATGGAAATCTGATGTTGTTTGTTGAATCACATGGAATCCTTCACAGTAGAAAATCGTTTCTCAGGATTCCCCAAAAACTAAGTGCGACGTAGTTCTCAAAAATTATCCTTGATGGTTAGGTCATCTATGATTATACTTTTCTCTCCAAATTGACTTGAAATAGCATTATCAAGGAGCTAGGTGCACGTGGAGCTGTTACTTTGGAGTTTAGTTCGCTCAATTTCCATTTTGCATTTTGTATTGATGAATTAGAGTGTTGATATGAACATGCAGTCTCAATTTCGAGGTAATGGGATAGAAGGGGCATGAATCAGTGGTTTATAGAAGTCATAGTTTGGACTTTGGAGGTGTAGTGGAGGATTTTGAGACACCATTCCCTGGTGGGACGTCTTAGTTTGTTCTTTATTTAGTTTTAAGACTGGTCTCAAGGTATATCAGTTTTCTAATTTGTTTATTTATTACTACATGTGCATTTAGGAGGCACTTCTATTTCCAGTTGCAGATGAGACTCCTTTTGGGTATATTTTGTACCATCAGTGTTACCATTGGTCTAAGGAAATGATATCTGTAGCTAATGAGATACCTGAATATGCACTTCACAAACATTGCAGGTATAAGCCCAATGATTACTACCTCAAGCAGCTAATTGAGCAGTGGTGTGAAGGTGTAATCCAAAATGGCAATCAGAGGAAAGGCTACTTCAGCACTGGCAATAGAACCGGTTTAGGGCCTGAAAGTATGATTCTCGAGAAAGTTGCAGAACACTTGCAAAAGGACAATGCAAATGGTATATCCATTAATCTTCGGGGGCTTAGTAAGGTAAATACGATATCAAGCTAGATATTCAGACTAAAAGATTTTTGGAAAAGTAAATTAAACACGTATCTCTGGGTTTACTGTTGTCATCTATATTATCCTGCCCTCCAAATATCTTTTTCTTGTCCGGAGGAGATCTTATACAACCATCTGATCTTTCTGGGGAACTTTTACGGTAAAATATATTGTCTTGATTTATCCCAACAAATTTTTGCATACTGGTAGGTCGAAGCTCGGATAGTGGTTCTTGCGGTTTTGAGAATGATCAGAGAGAAGTACACTGCAGGTGAGAAAATGGATGAACTTGAAAGACCTGGCTTTTTTAACTTCATTGTCGGAAAATATTAACTTTAGAGCAGGTTGGATTTTTGCAGAATAAATTACACTGAGATTTATACTATAAGGGGTCGTTTGGTTGGGAAACAAGTTATCCCTAAATACCTAATCTCGGGTTTTGTTATCCCGGGATTACTTATTTTCCAACCAAATGATCCCTAGGTTCTTTGAATTTTTTATAAGTACTATATGCTCTTTGATAACATATGCCTTTCACAATGATTTGATTGGCCAAATGGTGCATTTCATCGTAATAGTGGTCGTAATCAACGATCCATATAGTACAAACATGCTTAACATTACAATCAATTTCTGCAGGAGATTCAATTAAAGAAGACGTGCAAATCTTTCTAGGAGTCCAAGAAGTAGGTGTACACGCTGTTAGACATGAAAGTGTAGTTAAGGAAGCAGTAATCAAACTTTTGCATCATGATTTGGGACTTGAGGTAATTTCTGCAGTACCTAGAAATGGAAATGACAGAAACCAGGATTTGATAAACCATCCAGAAAGAGTAATTTTGCGAGCAAACATGCACTCTCCTACTAGGAGACCAGTGGTTTTGCAAAAAATGAGGATAACTAAGGAATCACTGCAATCCTGGCTAACAAGAAGATTAGATGCTTCTGCAGTGCAATGATAGTGAGTAAAACATGCTATGTATAGATTTATATGAACTCTTGTTTTTTTTTGTTTTTTTTTTGTAGAGTTCTTCTATCCTTATTCTTTTAGCAGCTGAATAATAGCATTGTATAATCAACAACACCACATGCTGAAAACTCCAGATTTTACCATCAAATGTAAACAAAAGTAACAGAAGGAAAATGATATGTTCTTATCAATTGAATTAACACAACAACAGCAGAAAATGCCAATTTTTGAGAACAATCAGATCAACAAGATTTGAATTCTCATAGCCAATCTTGTTCTTGCAGCTTCAATGGCAAATATACTTCAGACAGATACTGAAACCCAAACGAACTCAACGCCTGAATCTCAGCCTTTTGCTTAGTCTTCACCATCAAATTCAACTCTTCAACCCATGCCGGATTCTTCTTCACAAAATCCTCCTCCAACAAATCTTTCCCAGTCTTAATATCCTGTTCAGTCATTGGCAACCTGCATTGCTCCGGAATCTTATACTTGTCCAGATCACTCGGCCTAATACCCAGCCACTTGATATCAGGTGTAGTCAAGTTTGCGCTATCATATGACATATTTTTTGATCCACACCCGTAGACTGACAAAATCTTCAACCCATAAGGATCACTATCCACCAATGCTAAAACTGGTAAATTCAGCTCCATCTTCATCTTCCTCAGAAACAACCTAGTTGCCACATCAGGTTGACCTTTTGCAGTCACAATTATACATGGAAATCTGTTGTAAAACCGATCTTCGGACAATCTCATGAATGCAGCATCCTTTTCGACCAACAAAATGTATAATGCATCACTCTGCATATCCCCAACTCTATCGATATTCGGAGGTATAGCTTTCCCACCCATTCCCATTTTCGTACAATCAATCATATCGCCATTGTCACTAAAGATCAGCCTACCAACAACAACTCCTTTCTCAGCTGCAACCACATTCAGACTAGACCTAGTACATCCCACTATACAGGACACATCGTCTAACACAGCATCAGATTGACTCTGATCCTGAAACAGCTTAACGTCGGTGTAGAAAAGATCACGCTTAGTGACATGGATGTTACTGGTGCAAAGCTGGTGAACAAGCTGAAGGATTCGAAGGGTGATTGTTGCTTTACGGACAGTGGACACGTTGCCGAAGTTGCGAACCGATGATTTGTCTTTGAGGACAATGCGGTCCAGCTCGGAAACATAGAGTTGGTTAGCGGCAGAACGGGAAGGGACGGAAAAAGAGAAACCTTCACCGGAGAGTATAGACTTAGCTATAGTAAACGCTAACGATTCAATTTCGGATTGTACCTCGTCGAGTGGGAGGTCAGCGACTTCACGGCAGGTGGCGGAGAGGCCGACGTCGGAGAGGCTTAGGGTTTTGGAAGTTGAGGCAGAGGAGGAACAGGAGGATTTGAGGGCTTTTAGGGTTTGGAGTATGACGGAGTCGGGTTTTAGCTTGGATTTGAAAGGCCGGTTGTCGGAATCAGAGTCGGAGCCGTGAGCTGCTCGCCGGCGTTTCTTCTTGTCGGCCATCGGCGACGGGAATTAGATAGAGAAGCGGGAAAAGACTTCAGGGAGCAATAAATGAGGATAGATACTGTAGTGCTTAGGGCTTGGTTAAAGTAGAGAAAATGATAAAGTAGTCCCTAATGTTCGTGATAGGTTCAAAATAGTCCCTCAAATATATTCTTAAATAATTTAGGCCATTTAAATTTATCACGAGTAAACGATGAGGAACACTTTTTTGCTATGCTACTAATACTTGCTCAGCTATTCTGCCCAAGCCTAACTGAGGAAGAGTTACGGGGCGTAAACTTTCTTTCTCTTTATGGATAACCAATTCATTTTCAAATATAGTTGGGATTGGCACTACAAATCGAATTCAAATAAAATAGATATAAAAAAGTATAGATGGAAGAATAAATAAAGAATAAGTGGACTACCTTGCTATGCACCTCAACGAAGTCACTTTCCTTCCTTACATTCTACATTCTAGCTGACTTCAATGATGGGAACAATCTCCGCACTCCGACGCCCCACTAAATACTTAACAAACTCTAGAAATTATTTTGAAAAAAATTTAAACTTTTTTTTCATATCATATAATATTTTATGAGTTCCGCATTATAATATTCTAAATTATTGGGTCAGCTAAACCAAAAATTTATACATAATCAATGAATTTTTAAAGACAAATACATAATTTGAATTAAAGCTATTGATTTAGCCGTAACCATACACAACGCTTTCCCACCCTTATACTATCGGATATTATAAGCATTCAATCTTTTAGATCCCGACTTCACCTCGATAGTTAGGCCACCACATTCTTAAAGCCTATATGCAATAGATAAACTCCTGAAACCATAACATATTTGCTTAGTTTAATCTAATTTCTTTTCAAGAAAAGAAAAAAATTGATTCATTCCACAAAATAAAAAACTTTATATGTGTAGTTATACATATGCATTAAAGCCATTAATATATAGGTGGAGACTGATTTGATTAGTTAGCCTGTGGACAGCTTCAACTGACACAGTGGAGACACCTTCAACTGACATAAACACTTCAATTTTGAGTATACACATCTAAACATGTTAACTCATTTTCACTGTGTCAGTTGAATACTCCAACTTATAAAATGATCATTTAGACACCTCCAAAATTTATATGTCACGTCAGCATCAGATGTCCACAAGACAAAATGAGGATGAACTGGAGTGTTTAGTTATCAGTTGAGATCAAATTGAGGTGTCTAAATGTGCACTCTCAAAGTTAAAGTGCTTACCTACAAGCTAAGATCAAGTATAAATGTCTTGTTTATGTATTATGCCTCGTATAATTGTGGTAACATTTGGAATCATTAAAACTATGAAAGTGCAATTGAAAGATATTAACCATATTGTTCATCTCCAACAAAGTTTAATTGAGAGTCCAAACCAAAAAAAAAATAAATAAATCCAATTCTAAGAAGTGTATGATTGGGGAATCGAAGTGACGGGAGAGCCTGTCGCGTAGCAGGAGCCATGTTGATCATAGAGGGTTCCCGCCACCATGCGACTGGCTTTCCCGTCAATCTGCTCCATTGGAGAAAGAAGAACAGGGAGAAAAGGAGAAATTGTAACAAAAAGCTACTCCAATTTCTTGATAACAAAGATTGAGAAAAAAAAATTGTATACCACTAAACAGAAGTTGAAAATGCAAATCCTGATATTTCATATAAGCTGAAGATGGCAAAGATTATGTTATATAGCAACACATTTTACATGAAAGAATCTCTTAAACCCTTCAAGAACCACCTACTGTAACTTTTCTGTTTAATTTACGATAATACAACGATAGAATTCAGATAATGTATGTGTATCTGTATTTACAATTATACAAATCGCTTACTTGATTAATTAGCTTGTACACAGCAAGCATTCAAGATTTCTTTTATATCTGGATCATCCCCTGCTTCTTTGTCCTGTGAGAATCGAGTAGATAAATTGGAACATTAGAATTGCCCGAGTTTCATAGGATAAAATCAACTGGAGAGCACCCCGGTTTGGGTTATGTTGAAATCTAAATGGTTTTGAGTAAGTAAAGTCTAAAACTAACTAGTAGCAAAGCATGAAGCGTCGAGTTATTCTCACTCAATGGCAAATTATGTAATGGAGCCTTGAAAAAATCATTCTAAGCTACATTGGTACATATAAATTCTGTATCAAGATTGAGAAGACGAAGGGACGGAGATTAACCTTGTGTATGTATGTGATGTTATTTTTACCAGGACCTGCAACAATAATTCCTCCTTGTCGCCTGACAATTCAACAAGCATATTAGTTTCACATCATTCCAGTAGATAGTCTCTATGTAACTTCTAGACATAGCAAATGTCGTCCAATTACAAGATATTTACCCGCCCAATTAGCTAACGGATCAAAAAATAATAGCATCCGCGGGCAATTGACCTACCAGCCACCTCGTGTTCTGGTGTCCTTTTCGAAAGAAAGCTCCCAATCCTGTCTATAGCCTTCCATGTATGCTTGTATTATTTTCAGACCTGCCTATATTTGACATAAATAAGAACAGATAAGCAAGACCATGATTAGAATACATTGAGAAGCTGGAAATCGTACACTTTATGAGCATCGAATTTACATACCCCGGGAGTAAATGTGGTTGTAACACCTGAAACAAATCTCAGAGCGTCATAAGACCTATAGCTTGGATCAGCATAAACCTCTGGAAATAAGAATGAACCTCTGTCAAGGTGTCACTTCTTGAAAAAACACAGATAAAGAAAATTTTGAAACAAAGCCAGAATATACTTCTACTTGATGCAAAAGGATGCTAATGTGACAAATTAGTAACACTTCTAGCTTGCTTCGCCTTTTAATGTAAAGCCAGCTGCCTTACCCATTAATCCTGGAAATTTCTTGGGTCATGATCAGTTCTTGTCTTCTGGATCTTTCTAGTTTGTTTAGGAGGGGAAACATAACGTCACGTCATCAGGACTGAGAATTGTACGCAATAGATAAAATCTATCTTATATCCCTCAAATTGTTAATTCTATATATGCTGAAAATTTTCTTTTAGGGGAAACTATAACTTAAAGTGCAATAGCATTCGACCGAGGTCACTGGCCTTGTGGAGCATATATATCATTGGACATTGCTAGAACCGAGGTCATGGGATCTACGAACTTCCACTACCAGACACTGAGCCACTGGTAGACACAAGATCTTTTATTCAAAACTTACCTCCTTTAAACTTTGTTTGGTCGTAGAATTTTCTGGCCTGGAGAAAAGAAAAAGAAGGGGACACGAGTCACAACTCAATCCAGTTTTTGCATGAGGTTAATGAGCTCTTGAAATCATAAAAGAGCAAGAAACGGAAAAGAAGCAAACAACAGCAGCACAAGTTGAAATGTGTTAAGCAAAAGAAGGTCCTTGTATTAGAGAAAACTTTTATTGTTCACACACAAAATGCTTATGAGAGTTAATAAGCAACCTTAAAAAGTGGGATGATGTCACTGGGGGGACAAGGAAAATGTTAGGTGTTGTAGGGGAAAAGAATAAAGAAAGCTACACCATGGATAAGCAACCCAGTGCAAGTTGTTTCGCTGCTATATACCTGATCAACACTACCGGGTCCAATTAAAACAAGTGCAACTCCAGCTGCATCCATCTTATCCTGCGAACAGAAGACGGTATAAGTATGTAAACTGTAGTGATTGTCAAATTATAAGACTACCCTCAACAACAGATGGTGGAACTTAAAGATATGTTCACTATCATCTTTGGGGTTAGAGTACTTGTTTAACGTATTGAAGATACCAAAATCTAAATAAATGACAGATGGAAAATCTATCGACCAACACGGTCTTCATACTATGATATGCATGTTTGATAGACACTGCAACTTATGCTATTCCCACGAATTAACTCACCAATATCAAACAAGGATACTAAGACTAGTCATTTAGACCTTGGAAATACATTAGTCAGCTTTGGGATAGTTTCAGCGAGCATATTTGCTGGAAATTGAAATGGGAGAAAGCTGAAAACTGGGATGATAAATGGTGAGAAGACAACACTTCAAAGATGAATTCCCTTCTATTTTTCAGATTTCTCACTCACTAGAGGCTACAGTTGCACAAATGAAGGACGGTAGCGGCTGGAGTATTATGTAAAGAAGGAATTGACATGACCGAGGTATCCCTCGTCTGCTGAATTTATCGACCCCCAGAAAGAAGATAGAATCAAATGGAAGCACAGAATAAAAGGAGACTTCAGTGTCAAGAATTGCTATCATATACTAGTAAGATAGACAGGCATCGCCTGGGTTCTAACATACGAAGCACGCCTCACACAAGATAATCTAATGAAAAGAGGTTTTAATCTAAGAAGAATATGCTTGCAAGAAAAAATGATGACTTCCGAAAATGTAGCCAAGAGGAAGCATTACCTTCTCAGCTGCAAGATAATCAGCTCTTATGCGACAAAGGACGCATCTGCAATCGGGAACTAGAATAAGTAGACTAGTTTTTGAAGAAAAATTGAGCAGAAAGCCTCAGAAAGATTACCCAAAATGACGAGCAAAGGCCACAACAGCTTTCCTATCTTTCCAAAGATCCGAAATAGGTACTCCTTTTCCCTTTAGATCAAACACTTGAATGTCGTCCAACACATTGATGGTGTCCTCACTCACCACTGGAGTCGCTGTTCCTATTTCAACCAGTACTCCAGTATTTATTAATAAAAATAAACATCTTAATTATCTTTAGTTCATAGAATTATTTGCACCCAAGGGTGTGGCCTAGAGGTCAATCAAGTGTGTTGAGGGCCATGAGGTCTCAAGTTCAATTTCTAATGGAGGTTAACACTAGGTGATTTCTTCTCATACTATGTTGGTAGGAGGTAGCAGATACCTCGTGGAACTAGTCGAAGTGTACGCAAGTTGGCCCAGACATTAATGCAATAAAATGTTCATCAAATCATTTAAAAACTATGATAGCATCTGCAATAACTTGCATGCTAGCTTTTACAAATATGAATCACATATTTCTTAAAATTAGTTTTTGTGATTTGAGATACAATTCAAACAGTCCGTCTCCCCTTTATCTTTCCATCTCTTTTCAGCCAAAGTCAGAGTTTTATCATATCCTCACACAGCAGCTAGAATCATCATTCAGTCATCAACAACTAATTTAGCTTTCTGCTTAAGCTAAATCAACACATCACATAACAATGAAAACAATAAGTCCAAAATCCTACCAAGCTTATCTGTAGAGTTAGAGACAGCTAATCCCTTGACTCCCTCGTTAACCTAATCAGCCTAAGCTGAGCTGCAGACCTAAAATAAATAATTAAGCTTACCTAAGCATCCATATTAAGCTTTATTATCCATTTTCCAACATTAAGTACTCCCTCTGTCCCAATTTATGTGAAGGGGTTCGGAATCTGAGCATCAAGACACTTATGTTTGATATAAGTTTGGGTGTAGATCCTTCAAAAAAATTTAAAACAAAAATTACATATTTGAAAACTACACGAAAAGTACTACCAACACAATATAGTTAATATTTCAAATATTTTTAAAAAAAAGTTTGAAAAAGTTATAGTCAAGAAAAAAACTGTTTTGACTCCTCACTCCCAAACAGTAACATCTTCACATAAATTGAGACGACGGCAAGACTAATATTTTGACTACTTGTTCTATCAAAAAAGAATCAAGCTTGCTCATGAGAGACACACATGAGTCAGCATTGCAGTTACTGGTTCGGCATAACAAATAGCTTAGGCTCAAACCCAGTATTTGCATTGGAAAATTCATTTAATATGTCTACATAATCTATCCAGAACTCAATATACAAAAGGAATTGTGATTCACAATCCATAAACTCAAACTTGGCCTCAGCTGTCAAGTAAGCACTCCAACTTTAAGATGTGTCAAGTCCATACTTAGACACTTCAATTCATCTCCACTGTGTCACTTGATCACTCCAATTTACAAAATGATCATCTGCCTCCCAAATTTATATGCCGCATCAGCATGGAACATTCACGAGCCATGGTGAAGACGAGTTAGAGTATTTAATTTCCAGTTTGAGATCAAATTGAGGTGTATGTGCTTAATTATCAGCTGAAAGAAACCAAATTTGAGTGTCATGCCAACTAAAAATACTAGCTCCGCTTCTAGAGAGTGGTGCAATAACTACAATAAATCAATAAATAAATATGTACTCCCTCTCTGACTCACATAATAACATTACTGTAAGACAAAGACAACAAAGCTAACCTGTGGAGCTGGAGATAGCAGTAGAAGACCTGTGGGATGCAGAAATGGCTGAAAAATTGGGCGTTAAGCAGAGAGGAGAACTGAAATTGCATTTGAAACCAAATGGGTTTGTTATCAAATCAACATTGTGAAGTGGGGTTCGACGAAAACTTCTGCTAACTGCAACAGTAGTAGTAGCAGAGAGAGAAATCGCCATGGCTTTGAGAGTAAAACAGGAGATTCTTGAAAGGGCGAATTTTGGTATGTATTGCATAAATGCCAAATAGATATATATACATGTGGAAATAAAGCTTACACGTGGTTAAATTCCCCTTCTTAAAAAAATATGTTAATAGGGTGTGTTTGGTAGGAGAGAAAATGTTTTCACAAATATATATATATATAAATAATCTCGACAAATATAATAGGCTAGGGTAAAAAAGGTGAGAAGGTTTGTTGTAATATTGGTTGTGTATAAGTTTTTATTGCATATGCAATTAGAGTTTCGAATAGAGAATATCATATTTCAAATATATGTAGAGAATAAATATTTTAAAAATATTTTTCATACGTATGAGGCGAATTTAAGTGCGTAAAGCTTGAGGGGGAGTATGGTGCAAGCAGAAGGGAAGGCGCAACGGTTAGCGACTGCCCGAGGAGTGATCCCTCTCTTATTTTTCCTTTTTTTAAGATAAGAAAAGAGACAATAAGCCCGTCAACATTGAAGCTTCCGCTTTTGGCAGCTTGTCTGGAAATATACGTACCCATATTTTTCCACCACGACGTGCATTTCGTGTCATTGCTCGTTGTCCTGCTTCTATTTGTCGAGATGTAATCCAAGCAGATTTAAGTGCCTGAAGAAACCGGGCGAATACTTTATGAAATGGGTGGAGTAACAGAAAATAGTGCCAGAGGCTATTTCACTAGCAGCATCTCCTACATAAATCTTAAACTCATAATAAATTCATCAGATTTTTCATTAGTTATATGTAATTTTATTTTATATATTATATAAATAGTTGCGAAAATACATAATTGAGTGAGCAAATAATTTCTCAAAATGAAAAATTTTATATTCAAAACTTTTCACATGCTTTTTCAATTAAACTCGTTATAATTAGAAAATTTATATTATGTGCACTTAAAAGGTCTTTAAATATATGAATTAATTATCAATTTTATCACTTTAATATGTAGATGATAGTGTAAAATATGTATCTTTAAAGTGCACTGCCTCAACATTTGTTTGAAGAAGTATATAGAAAAAAATTGCCTTCACAAGAGAGAATATTCTTGTACAATGGCATATTCGAAAATCGAGATTATTGATGGGCAAATTATTTTAATTTTCTTCTAACAAACTTAGTTATCGTCTCTTTTTTTTTTTTTTTTAAGGAATATGAATTATAATGGAATGATTGAGATTTCTCTTTTCTTAATTAACATAATTCTCCGGATTAAATTTTGAATATGAAGAAAATATTATTAAAAATATTATCGTCATAATAAATCTTACAACACGCTATATAAACTAATCAGAGATTTCAACGTGAATACCAACTTCCGAGTGGAAAAAAAAAACAAAAAGAACTCCAATATCAATTTTGAAACCAATAAATTCGGGTCGATCCACGTGACCCGTTAATGTAATACCTAAAAGTTTTCAACACTCTTCCTATTTACTAGGAAATCGCCTCCTTATTTGTCCCCTCCTTTTCTCACTTTTCTCTTCACGGCTCTGTAAAAAACACTTTCCGGTAATGGCGGCCATGATCCGCCTATTCAGATCTTCATCTTCTTCCTCCAATTCCATTGCCCTCTTCAGTAGGTCTTTATCTACAGCAGCTGCATCGGAGACAGTGAAATCCCAATCTTACCCCCTTAATCCTCTTCCTACAAGTGTAGAACCCAAGGCTAAAACTGTTCAGTGGGTCTTCTTGGGTTGCCCCGGTGTTGGAAAAGGTACATATGCTAGCCGTCTTTCTACCCTTCTCGGCGTTCCTCATATTGCCACCGGCGATCTTGTCCGTGACGAGTTAAAATCTTCAGGTCCTTTATCCAAACAAGTATGTTTTCTTTCCTTTTTGTTCCAAGTATATTAGTTGAGCTGTTTGTCCCTTTTCTTTGTTCTTCTAAATTTGGGTCTATCTGTTAAGTCAAATACACAATATATATATGTAATGTTAGAGATTGATTTCCTGTGTTTTGTGTAGACGCGGGATTTAAAAGCAGTATGCATTTCTTAGTGTATATACATATTATACCTTCGGAGTTGGAAAGATGTCAACTTTCTGATTGAATAATGATATAACACTTGCATAAGTCTTATCTGGTGCTAGTGAGGTTAGATCTATATGCCTTGGTCCCTTAAGCAAGGGAATGGAGTTAGTCTTTAGGCCATTAGGTGTCTGAGGCAGAGATGGAGAACCAGAGAGAGAACCAGAGATTGGGAAAAGAATTCCTTGTGATAGGGAATTGGGGTATAGTGGACTAGATTGGATCTAATTTGGGAAAGCAGAGACCGAGAAAATTTTATACATTCAGGTAATGTCTGGAAAGACATTTGCGATAAACAATTTAGATTTGGTGGAAGCTTAATAACTGAAAGTAGGTCTTATCAAGGTTTTTACTTACTCCAGTGTTGTCCAAGGCGAAAAGAGTAGAAAAGTGCCAGAAGCTGTGGAATTTTATCCAAGCAGCTTTTTGTTGTATGAAAAAAAGAGACGACGACTTGAAAAAAAGGACAAAACCCAAATATGTAAAAGTTGAATATGTTTAGTTTGATTTGGTTTATAGATTTGTAAACCAACATAGTTTTGGTTATTATTATTTTAAAACCAACTCAAGCCAACCCTTGAGAATTTTTGCTAGTAAAGAAAGTTGATGTTTTATAGCATCTTGTATGTTGTATTGTTTCCTATACTTTTTGTGAGTCTTTTAGTCATGGTTGAGATTCATATACTAATAGAAAATATAGACAAATTCTTGTACTTTTTATATTTTAATTTTTGTATAACATTAGTTTAGCCTGAGATGATCTCAAAATGGAGCTATATGGTAGGTGAGTAGTCATATGGCCGACCCCAGCTTGAGTTTGGGATAGAAGCTTAGTTGTTGTTTTTATATGCATTTCCAGCTTTATGGTGTTACTTACCGAAATTGGTTCATCTCCTGATCGGCTTCATTCTCTTTCAGCTTGCAGAGATTGTCAACCAAGGAAAATTGGTTTCAGATGAGATAATACTGAATTTACTATCTAAGAGGCTCGAGAGTGGGGAAGCTAAGGGTGAAGCTGGATTCATACTTGATGGATTCCCTAGAACTGTGAGACAAGCAGTGAGTATACATTTAATTTTCCTGCATAAAATTCTGTCAATCTCAATTTGTCTATGCTTTACCTCTTGGCTGCTATCTCAAAAAACCTTATATGTATGAGATTGAAATGTTATGCTCTGATTATCTGTGAAAAAGTAACTAGGCTAGACAGTGTGAATGAAATAGTCATTACCGTCTTACCAAAAAAGAGAAAAGTAAGAAGTTAGAGGCTAAGTGCGGCTCCATTTAGGTGTCAATGTTAAATGCAATCTTGAATATTGGGAGGCAAGAATGATGCTTGAAATATTATAGTTACTTAAAAACTTCATAAAATAGGATATTGTTACCACTGTTCATTGAAGGAGCTTCTTGAATGTTGGGAATTCCTACCCTGTTCACGCTACTTCATAAAATGTATATGATTTGTGGTAAAAAGTTTCGTGACTAGACTTCTGATTTTAGTCTTGTTGGCAGAGGTATAGGAACAGGCAAGAAAGTGACAAAGTTTTGTGCAAGTTCTATAACATTCGTGTTTATTTCTGCATCAGGAAATATTGACTGAGGTGACAGACATAGATTTGGTGGTTAATCTCAAGCTTCCAGAACGGGTATTGGTTGAGAAATGCCTTGGCCGAAGGATTTGCAGTGAATGTGGAAAGAATTTCAACGTGGCATCTATAGATGTCGCGGGTGAAAATGGGACTCCTAGAATCAGCATGGCTCCACTTAATCCTCCCTCGCAGTGTATATCAAAGTTAATTACTCGAGCAGATGATACAGAAGATATTGTCAAGGAAAGACTTCGTATATACTGGGATAAGGTATTGTTCCGATACTTGAACCACAATATCTTCAAGTTCACTGATAAATAAACATTTTTTCCTCAACATGTTCTCAAAGCAACAATTCCTTAGTTAACATCATTCAGCATCTATGCTATTGTCATTTCCATTCTTTTTTATGATTGCAGAGTCAGCCTGTTGAGGACTTCTACCGGAGCCAAGGAAAGTTACTGGAATTTGATTTGCCGGGAGGCATCCCAGAATCATGGCCTAAGTTGCTGGAAGTTCTCAACCTTGATGAGCAGGAATATAAACTGTCTGCTGCAGCTTAGTTTCAATTAGCTGCTTCGCGTGTAACAATTTTGCAGAAAACAACATATTCATTGGTTTCCCTTCTATTTTCCTTTTCTTCCTCTTAATTTTAAGTCGAATAACAAACCTTTTTAGTGTACTTGAAGCCGTAAAAATACGGTGGCTGCCTTTGTTGAATTTCGAGTTCGTATGAAGAGGTCTGTTGTACCATAGTTTCAGCAAGAGTTATAAAGATAATTAATTTTTCCATTGTGTAATAAGCTTTATAGTAATGAAACATTCTCATTAAACACTTTTAAGCTTTATGGTCTTATTTGGTGCATTGGTTAATCAATCTGTTGTGCAGGTAAGACGAAGCAGAACCCAATTCTCGGGCTAAAATTATTCAAAGAGTTCCTTAATATGCTGTGATATCGTATGTTTTGAGTCAAATTCACACTATTTTTTCAAGAAAGATCTTACACTTTAAAATTTTTGAATAAAAAACGTGCATATATATATTACAAAATAAATAATGTTGATGTGACATTGGATGACTTTAGGTGAACATGACAAATAAGGCCAAACATTAAATGAATAATTCAAACTAATCTTTTTGGTCATGGAAAATTCTAAAACTTATCCAAACTACTACAATTAATCTAGAAAAGAAACGTGTTTAATTAAGCCAAAAGCATGAAAAAGAAAGGGTTAAAATAGGATGTATATAATACATTGCATGGATTAATTATAATGATAACTAGACAAAAGAGTACTAATTTTCCAATCTTTGGCTCAAGAAAAGCGATTTCAAAAACAGATTTGACAAATATAAAACTACAAGCGATTGGTAAAAATACTGGCGAAAAAAAAATATAATACAAATTACCTAATTATTAAAATAAATAAACAGTAGTGATACAACGAAAAAAGATATAGTAATAAACAAACAACCAACATATCCGGTGTGTAAGTAGGGTTTGGAGAGGATAGTGTGTACACAGTCTTATTTCTACCTTGAGAAGTTAAAAAGACTGTTTTCAATGGACCTTCGCCGATAGAGCCCACATAAAAAACAATATGAAAAGAAAATAAAGTAATGATGAAGTCATGCTGAAAATAATTTTAAAAATATAGTTGCAATTAAAAAAATATGATGATAACCGAGGCAAAAAATAATAAAAACTACATGGAAAAATTGAAGAGTATGATAATAATAGAATAATAATAATGGTAATAATAAGTATAATCATGCTCTCCCGCAAGAGAGAAATCGCTCGACTACCTACTGAGCGACTACTTACTAATCCTTTATCTATCCCAATAATAATAGAATAATAATAACAGTAATAATCATGCTCTCTTGCAAGAGAGATATCGCTCGACTACTTACTAACCCTTTATCTATCCCGACTTCCATGCTTTTCTATCCAGCGATGTGCCATTAGGTTTGAAATTCTGACAAATATATTAGAAAATTTTTAGTTTTAAGAACTAACTGTCTTCAACTCATTGAAGGTGTATGTTTGATACGGAAAAAAATATTTTTTTATTTTTGTGTTCAATTGATTAAAAATTTTGAAGAATTATTATTATTATTTTTAAAAAAATAAATCCCTGAAAGTAAAAAAAAAAAAAAATAATAATAATAAAATGGCTTCCAAAAAAGTTAATAACCCAATCTTGTATAGTATTCAATTTAAAAGTTGGAAAATTTTAAATTAATAAATTATTGGAAAAACTCTGTGACTTTGGTTTTGACAAGTAGCTAACTTGTTGATCTTATGGCTAATATCAATTTGAAGCCTTTGCCTAAAGAGATATTTTGCTTTTGCATTTCTGCCCAACCACATGGCAAAACTATAGTGTGCAGCTGCAATATTTTATGGGGTTGTTAGGATGCGCGGATTAAGTTATTTCGAAATTATAGTTTTGAGACTATAATAGGAAAATTTTAAAAAGTATACTGTCTGACATAAAAACATTACGCTACGTAGCTTCATATACAATATTATACTGGAGGAAAGTATTGCATCAAGTTCAGAAATGGCTTTAAAATGGGCTGGTCCTGATATTTTGTCTCTATTAAGAAAAATCTAATAAAAATGACCTCTGTGTTTTTGATTTTTTAGTCTTGCTTAACAATTTTTCTTTTTAAATAGCGACTGTTTCAGAAAATTTTAATTTTTGCCTATAAGACAAACATTCAGGATATTTTAATACAGTGAACTTGCTCAATCGACTAAAAGTTCTGTTGTATAAGCAAAAATTAAAACTTAGATATGTTGTTCATCAAAATAAGTTCTAACTTTTACCAATAAGACAGAAGTCAGGACATTTTGAGATAGTGAATCTGCTCATTTAACCAGAAGTTTTGCCTTATAGGAAAAAATTAAAATTTAGGCACGTTGGCCATCAGACATATGTTTTAACTTTTGCCCATAAAACAGACCTTCAGGATATTTCAAAACAGTGTACCTGCTCAATTGACTATAAATTCTTAGAACCTATGCATGATGGGTAACATAAATTCTTCTCAATAATTTATTTCAAGTTAAAGATTATTTTTTAAATAAATTTACTAAGCAGAGATAAAAATTCAAGGGCGGACACACTAGGCTTAATTTTCTTGAAAACATTATATATAATATGTCAATCTTCTATAAATATGTATAATAGTATATAAAAAGTGCTTATACATAATTATGGGCTAAATCAAATATAATTTTATGTAGTATTTTATACCGAACTATGTGGCATAAATATTTTCTCCCAATTTCAACGAACATAGAGCGTAATTTTTTCCAATAATATAACCTGAAAGACTCAGCAGTTGACACGTGTCTTGCTGCTAAATCTTTCGCGATTTAGCAGGTAGCCCTTAAGTCTCGATTTTGTCCACGTGAACAATGCTTGCATGGAATAATCTCTGCTTACGTGGAAAAATCTTGTCCTACGTGGTGCTTTCTTGGCCTGCAATTTGTCCACGTCATCGTCTTGGAAACTTCCAAGACTTTCTTCTGCTTCCTTCCCCTGCTCTTGCAAACTCCTTTGGATTATGGCAAAATTTTCTTCCGTTTCTGAAAACTAGATAATACAAAATCCTCAGTGATAGTCTTTTTTTTTCTTGATTTTCTTCCCTTCAATTTATCATTATCTTAAACTGCTAATTTTCACTTTGAAGTTCAATTTCGTGACCCCTTTTGCTTTGTTTCCATCTGGGTTTGATGTATTCCTTTTGATTATGAAAGGAGCTTTTGACTGTTGATGAGCTCTGAAGGTGTATTTCTGTTATCTTTATTAGTATTGTTATTAAATCTGCATTCAAATCAATGT
Source organism: Datura wrightii (assembly GCA_035772735.1). NCBI lineage: Eukaryota > Viridiplantae > Streptophyta > Magnoliopsida > Solanales > Solanaceae > Datura > Datura wrightii. Next base: position 196,679,170 of record JASDFA010000018.1, on the reverse strand, counting down.
CTTTTTGCCTTTTGGGCATTTGAAGCTTATTGCTTTATGTTATCAAGATTTGATTTTTCTGTCTGTTGAGGCAAGATTATGTGTTGAGTGTATGGAATAATGGAATTTAAGGGTTTATCTATTTTCCTTAAGTTATGTGTTTTTGGGGTTTCCCACCTGATGTCTCGTAGTCTGACTAATCCGTAAGGCCCATTTAAGGGGAACTGCTCGATCTCGAGACGTCTAGTTAAGGGTGAAGGGACCTTGTCCACCCCACCACAACTCATATTGGTTAGTTGTGTGTATTGTGTTGTAGCTGAGTTTTCCATTCAAGTCAATGTCTTTTTGCCTTTTGGGCATTTGAAGCTTATTGCTTTATGTTATCAAGATTTGATTTTTCTGGCTGTTTGGGCAAAGTTTATCTTTTGATTGTATGGAATAATGAAATTTAAGAGTTTATCTATTTTGCTGAAGTTATGAGTTTTTTTGGTTTCCCGATGTTCGGTATCTACATTGAAGTTCCGACTAATCTATAAGGCCCATTTAAGGGGGAAGTGCTCGAACCAGAGACCTTTGGTTAAGTGTTAAGGAATCTTGTCCATCTCACCACAAACCTTTGTTGGTTATTCACGTGTGTTGTGCTGTAACTGAGTTTTTCATTCAAGTCAATGTCTTTTTGCCTTTTGGCATTTGAAGCTTGCTTTATGTTATCAAGATTTGATTTTCTGGCAGTTGAGGCAAAGTTTATGTGTTGAGTGTACTGTGTATGGAATAATCATTGATGTTATAATGGAAATTAAGGGTTTATATATTTTGCTTAAGTTATTACGTTGGTGCTATGCAACTGAATCATTTATTATTAATTCCCCGTTCCAATTTATGTGATGATATTTGACTGGGCAAGGAATTTAAGAATGAAAGAAAAGCTTTTAGAACTTGTGGTCTAAAACAAGCCATAGATATTTGTGTGGTTATGAGTAAAATGAAAAGTTTCAAGCGAAATTGTTACTAAATATAAAAATATGTCATTCTTTTTGAGACTGACTAAAAAGAAAAAACTGACACATAAATTGGGATTTTGGGAGAGTATTATTATTTTGTGTGGTGTTAATGTGTTGATACTCTTGTTCTGATCATACAGGTCGGAGATGAGCAATTAGATAGGCCTTTGAGAAATTCTTGGGTAAAGCCTTACAGTGGTTTGGTTTAATTTGATATCCTTTATTTATATTGATGATTACCAAGAATTTCAATGCTGTTGGTTTTGTTATTCAATTGATGGTTTAACATTTTAAATTTGGAATAGGTTTATATTTGAAGAATTTGGGTTCTTGACGAAGAAGATATGCGCTCTTTCTTTTCATTGACAAGGATTTATCAAAGGTTTTACTGGCAGTCCAATATCCCCTCTTCCTTATCATCAGTGTTTCTATATCTGGTTGACAGGGAGTGTTTCAATGACGATCGAGGGTGACGGAGACAAAGAATTGCCAGACGAGGACGAAGTAACTGGCAATAGACAAGTGGAAGAGAGGGAAAATGTAGTTAAGGATTGTGAGTTCAAGGTTGAGACTGTTAATGGTGGCGTACAAAGTGGGGATGTGGGGACATTACAAGCTAAAGGTTCACAGGTGCAACAGCAGGAACGAAGTCAAGAGGCAGTAATCTGTTGGGAAAGATTTCTTCATGTTACCTCCATTAAGGTGCTGCTGGTGGAGAATGACGACTCTACACGACATGTTCTTACTGCTTTACTTAGAAATTGCAAATATGAAGGTCTATTTCTTCTTCCTCCTTATATGTGTGTGTGTGTTTTCTTTCTCTATGAGTTCTGTTTGAACTGTCATTTGTTTTCATTGTCTGAATATTCAGAGCTAAGATCATTCCAATGCCCCTTTCACCATGCATAAACTAAATCAATAATTAAGACAAGCAGAAAATGGAAGCTTTTCTGAAACACTAGCTTCTTTTTGTGTCTTTCATATAGTTTCCTGAATCACTTTCATTTCTGGCGTCCAAGAATCAGTAATTCTCAGCTAAAGGATGACCAGTTCTCCTGTCTTTTTCCCAAGTGATCGGAAAGCAATATGATATAATTTGAATAGCACATGACTATCAGGTACTTCAACAAGGTTTTGTAGGTACATTTGGAGTCTTGTGCTTGTTAGGATGTCGTGTGAGTAGACTTTAAATAGACCTTACTTGAGCTGCATAGTGCATTATCCTTCCTAGTCAGCTAGAAGGATTGCCTAGTAAAGGAATTAGAGAGGTTTGGTATATTGGATTGAGTCTGTCGCTGGCTTGTTGAGCAGTGGGTTCCACTTGTTAAATAAGAGATGATATGACTGCGACTAGCTAATTTCCCATGGTTGTATGAACGATGTCTGTTGCAATCTCTTTCTATTTAACTCTCTGTTTGTTTGAATGCTGACATTGCAAAATGAAATCTACATTTCAAAATCATTTTTCTTCATAGAAAAAGGGATATGTCTGAACTATTTAAGTTGGGGCGAAGCTAACGTCTTGAGCTTGAAACACCCGCATCCCAATATCAAGCTCGAGATGGTTTAGTTATTGACGCTAGTTCATGGGTTCAAGACTTCTGTTGTTTACAATTTCTATTTTAGCTGAAGATAGAGTTATTCTTACTATTCCCAGAAAAAAAAAAAGGAAGAGAAGATAAGATTATAATTTACCACATGCAACCGAAAACCTATGATATAATTCCATTGAGAGTCAAGACTAGATATCATCAATCTAATCGAGTCCAATATGAAAGTATGACAAAGTCTTCTTTCTACCTGAAATCTGTTCATAATTTCTAATGTTTCCTTATACAAGTCAAATTGAATCATATTCTGTAAAAACAGAAAAAGAAAATAATCGTGCATGCCACTGGATAGAATAGGAACCCGCCCTTGAGATCCGTACTTCATCTGAGATGTAGCACCCAAAGCCAAAAGTTCTAGGTCCAGGCATGGGGATTGACTCACCAGGTGAGAAATGAATCCAAAAGTAAAGCATTATGTCAGTTAAAAGGCAGGCCGGCATAGTATACTTGGTATATAATATCATAGACTGACAGATAAATTACTAGCAGAAATACTCTAAAATCTGTTTGGATGTGTATGGCCCATTATGCTTGTCATCAGAACTGCAAAAACCTCATGTTATGTCATGCAATTAAGGTTAAGTGAAGATCCCAGAGCAACTGCAGTTGAATAGCAATATCTTCAATTAATCTAGCTAAAGTAACCGGGACTTGTACGTTGGTAAAATGAAGTCTTGTTGAGTATCGCTAAGCTATAACTATCAGCTCAAACTATAAACTGGCAGCAGAAATGTGACAGTGTTCGTCCAGGTGAAGTCTCGAGTTTCATCACATGTGATGTTCAGCTAAGAAAATATTTCTTGTTTGGTAAATTAATAAACTTTAGTTGAAACAGCTTAGCTGACTGGCCAATATCCTTCTTTTCCATTTCTTTACTTTTTAATTCATGACTACATTATATCTGTTAGTTGTTCATGCCAAAGGGAATTATCTGTTCAACAAGGTAGGGGGACACATGGGGATGAGACTTTTTGGGGTTTGAGGTTTAGGAGGAATTTTCAGGATTGGGGAGGTGACCAAACTTCAGAGATTGCTAGCTTTACTTCAAAAGCAATGTGAACCAGTTGACAGACCCGATGCATTGAGTTGGGAGTTGGGGAATAACAAAATATTCTCAGTTAAGTCTTTTTATGAGAAGCTTTTGGTTAGGGCAGAGGATAGGTTTCCATATGTCTCCGTTGGATACCTAAGGTGCCAAGGAAGGTGTGCTTCTTCATTTGGTTAGCTACTGAGGGGTGATTTTGATGGCGGAGAACCTAAGGAAACGAAAGATTGTCTGCATGAGTTAGTGTTTCCTTTGTAAGGAGGCAGATGAGGATGTGGACCATAATCTGTTACAACATTGCAAATTAGCCATGAGCTTATGGGAGGATATCTTTAGATGGTTTGGCATTTCTTGGGTTATGCCAAGATTCGTGAAGGACTTGATGTTCAACCGGAAGAGTGGAGCTAGGAGAAGAAGGCACAAGGCTTGGAATGTTACTCCTCTTGCATTAATATGGGTCATTTGGAAAGAGAGAAATAGGTGCACTTTTGAAAGGGTGCAGATGAGTTTTGCTCAAAGGAGAAGTAGTCTCCGATCCCTTATTTTCTTTTGGTACAACCATGTAGTTCCTGTTTGTATAGAGGATTGGGTGTCTTTTGGAGAGAACCATATTTTGTAGGTTTTTCATCTTTTGGTATACCACTTGTATACAGCCAAGCTGGCCTTGTTTTTTATTAATGAAATCTTTTACCTGATTAAACAAAATATTTTACTTGGTTACTACTTTACCATTTTTATGGCTCTTATATCTCTACATTAATTTGTTTTCTGCAGTTATACAAGCAGCTAATGGATTGCAAGCCTGGAACATATTAGAAAATCATACCAATCAAATTGATCTAGTGTTAAGTGAGCTAGTAATGCCTTGTTTATCAGGCATAGGCCTTTTATGCAAAATCATGAGCCACAAGACACACAAGAATATTCCTGTTGTCTGTAAGTAATCTGTTTGACCAGTTTTAATCTGCTGTTATGAAACTTCTACTCCCTCCATTTCAATGTAAGTGTCTTAGTTTGACTAGATATGGAGTTTAAGAAATATGAAAGACTTATGAATCTTGTGGTATTAAATTAAAGATGTGTGTAATATACCAAAATGCCCTTTGAATCTTGTGATCTTAAACAAGCCATGTAGAATGTTGGAATTAAAGAGTTAACAAATATAGAAAGAGACATTCGTTTTTAAACGTACTAAAAAGGAAAGTAAGACTTTTTAATTGAACTGGGAGTCTGTCTGTTTGGCTTTTGATTTTCACGTTTATCCCATTTTCATCTACACCTGATGAGGGTCATGTGCAGTGATGTCATCTCATGATTCGGTGGGTTTAGTCTTCAAGTGTTTGTCAAAAGGTGCAGCCGACTTCCTGGTAAAACCTATACGAAAGAATGAGCTCAAGAACCTATGGCAGCATGTCTGGAGAAGATGCCAAAGTGTAAGTTACCACTATTCTCAGTTAATTCATAATGGTAACATTGGCCCATGATCTGCTGTTCATTAATGAGACAGAATTTGTTTACTACCCCTCGTTCTTTTTTGTAAAACATGTATTGGCACATTTTAAAACTAGCCGCCAGTATATGTCCTTCCCCTCTGTTGTTGATTCATTTCCGTTTCTCAGTCTAGCGGAAGTGGGAGCGGAAGTGGTACACAAACCCAAAAATCTGTAAAGTCAAAGAGAAGTGAAAACTCTGGCAACAACAGTGGTAGCTATGATGGGGAAGATAATCAGGGTAATGCTCCTCTTGGAAATGGAAGTGATGATGGAAGTGACACACAGGTATTGCAATTTTCTTCTCTTTTCTGGTTCATCTTTTAATACATATGTTTCTCTCATCTGTTTCATCTTTTTATACATATTGGGATGATAAAGATTGTACTCAGAAATGTTGCAGTTTTTCATATTATTTCATATATTTGACTGATGTAAACTTTTTGTTGTTCCTTGAAAATGAGCATCTTAAAACCTTGGAATCCTTCTGTATCATGTGTTATCTGTCTAATTATTTAGCTCTTTCTGTTAAAGTAAGACAAATATTTATCATTATTGTTTCTGATGATGCTCTGTTCATTAAAATATATAAGCAATCAAGTAAAGTATTGAACTATATGTATCATCTTTTTCGCCTTTTTGCTTTTCTTAGTCTAATTGATAGTTCTCATAATGATCATACACCGCATACGAAAACATTCATGTAGAAATGTCGATTGCTAGGTGGGAAAAGGATACCTCTGAAAAGTTGTTTGTATCTACTCTTTGGAACTTATTGAATATTCGTACGGAAGATGTGCACCAACTTGTGAATGTTTTCTAGACATAACGTCAAATTGCTTGAAATATATATAAATCCATTATTTTGTGTACAACTATCTCATTAGCAACTTAGGTCTTCTTTCATATGCAAAGCGCTAATTTTCTAACTTAATTATGGGTGGGAGGCTTCTCTGGTGTAATAAAACCAGGAAAAAAAGATCAAGAAATGGTTTAAATGGAAGAAAGAGAAAGAAAAGGAGAACATATTGCAAAAAGGAGAAACAAGAGCAGAAAATGTGTTTTTGGTTTCGACCTCCATGGTAGGGGTAAGGTCTGCGTACGCTCTACCCTCCCCACACCCCACTTTGAGGGATTACACTGGGCATGTTGTTGTTTGGGAGTAGCCTTAAATTCAAGCTAAGTCACTTTTTTGAAGCGGTGATTTTAAGTGTAAGATGATTGAGGAAATTTCTTGTTTTACGAGATTTACACTTCATAAAAATGTTTACATCAGGTTCTGACTTCTGAGAATGTATATTAATTTAACACTTAGGTCATTTCTTCTCATATGCCTAGCCTTAGTGGCCAGAGTTATCCGGTACCTCTGCTGGTGAGTGGCAGCAAGTACACGGTGGAATAATTAAGGTGTGCACAATCTGGCCAGGACACCATTGTTATAAATGAAGTGCATATTAATTGTTCTTTACGGTAAGTTAATGAGCTATGAATAAGGGCAACGAATCTGTTGTCCTGAGGCTATATTGTTGCTTGTGTTCAATAAAAGCAAGTTGATGAGGTACAATTCCACTGATTTTTCATCTATAATTATTGCATCTATGCTATAAGACTAGAAACATAAAGGAAGTGGAGATGAGTTGTACTAATTTTTCATAGTAACAGCTGGAAACTAAGAAAGGGCTTGTGTTTGCAATTTTGCCTTTTCTCTTTGGCACGAACCAGTATTATGTTTTCCTGCTTCTTCTATTATATTATTAATTTTTTAAGCTTGTCGGCAAAGGAATTTTTGGATATTTTGGTGAAAGTTTTACTAACAGAAAGAAGTAATTATCCAAGCTTCTCTCTGAAGGGAAAATAGCAAAAGGGAAACCAGTATGCTATGTGTTCTTACTCCTTCGAGTGTCACATTATCTTGCATGATTTAGCATAGTAGTTCTCCATTTGCAGTACCATCAAATTCTCAAATCTTAGTTACCATTGGAAAGTCCAGAGAGAGTTCATATGATATTTCTTTTTCACTATATAACTTCTATTTTGCAGAGTTCTTGGACAAAAAAAGATGTTGAAGTTGATAGCTCTCAAGCAGTGTCTCCATGCGATCAAGCACCTGAGCGTGGAGACAGCACTTGTGCGCAAGTTGTCCGTTCAAATGCAGAAACATCTGCTCACAAGGAGGCACACATGAACCCCTCAAGAGATTGCCAAGAAGAACTGGGTAATGACTGACTTATCCCTTTTTCCTCCTCTTATTCTACTTTGCTTGCTGACTCACATGTATCATGCATGTTCCATTATAGATAACACTGGAAACAACAAACCCTCTATTGCTGGATCACTTAGAGATCCAGAGTTAGAACCTAAAAATGCTATCAAGCTTCCAGTTGAGCTGCTTGGCACAAAAAAGAGTGCGCTGGAAATTGATTCAAATGCAAGTAGTTTGAAGATGGACATAAAGAAGGAAAACCGAATCAGTAATCGTCCACCTAGTGAACATCATATCAGGACTGCTGATATGTCTCATCCTCAGATTGAAAGAAGAGAGTTGAACAAAGTTGTGGATGCATCAGAAATCAATAATACTTCCACTAATGACTCCAAAATCTATGTTGTTGAGCCAAGCTTGAAGAGGTTAAGAGGTCTCAGAGAATCAGGGATAACTTTTCAAGATGATCGCAATGTTTTGAGACAATCAGAACTTTCAGCTTTCTCAAGGTTGAGAGATAAAGACTACCTCTTATGCTTTGTTAACTACAGTTATATGCTTTCTGAAGTTATCTTTTATTTTCTTTCTTGAATGGAATGTTTGGTGATTACCTTTACTCGATGGTTGTACAATTTTGCAGGTATAATTCATCCTCAAATCTCACAAGGACTCCTAATGAGATCACTCGAAGTAGTTCTTTAATTGAGAATAGCCTGGAAATTGCAAAGAATAATCCAGTGCATGACATTGAAGCTCATATGAACAAAAAACTTCTCAATCCAAGCTCAAATGGGGTGAGCAATAACATGGCCATGGGTTCCACCAGTAATATACTTGCATCAAAACCACCTCTTAGAGATACAGTTAATAGCTTGCACCTGTCATCTGCTTTCAACCCTGTGACAAGTGATTGTAGAAACTTATCACAGCAAAACCCGCAAGTTCAGCCTGGTGAGAGACCAATAACAGATGTTCTTCCTCCAGAAAGCACTCACGACATTGTAATTCAGCACCCTCATCAGCACAGCGACCATCATCACTTCCATAACCTCAATCAACATTGCACAGCCAACCATGACGATTTGTCATTAAAGAAACTGGGCATGGATAGTCCACATTGTGCTTCATCAAAAATTCTGGCTGGTTCTTGTGAAGGAAACCCTGAATATCAAAGTTTGAACAGAAGTGCTTCTGGGAGTAACCATGGAAGCAACGGGCAGAATGGAAGCAGCAACGCTGAAAACGCTGGAGGCACAAATGGGAATACTGATGCTGGGTTAGCTGGTACAAGTAGAAGTGGTGATGATGCAAGTGGCAGCGGTTCTGGAAATACAACGGATTCTTTCAAACTTGTGAGAGCAGCTGCCTTGACCAAATTCCGTCAGAAGAGGAAGGAAAGATGCTTTGAGAAAAAGGTAAAGAGTGGACATAATGTAACTGGTAACATTATGAAGATTATATATTAACTTGAGGTCGTCATAGCGACCAAATAACTTCAAATCCTAGATCTGGCTATGAGAAGCCATAGGGCATCACATTGTAATACCTAAAAGAGATGTGGAAAATTCATGAGAAATCAGTAGTTCTTCATGTAAGGTTTGCTCAACTCTAGATACAGTTGGTAATACTAATACTTTTCTTCCTTGAAACTGTCTATTAGGTTCGATACCATAACAGAAAGAAACTAGCAGAGCAGCGACCACGTGTTCGAGGACAATTCGTGCGGAAGATAGAGCAGAACAACCCAACTAATACTGCAGATGAATGAGTCAAAGCCATTTTTCCTGATCTTGTTCACAAAGGTATCTTTTTATGTGCAGCAAAGTTGAACACTTCTGCGAAAAGCTTAGTCATATTGAAACTTAAGTTTTCCCGGCATATTGCAAGAACAACAGTCATCGAGTCATTATAGGAGGAAGTTCTGTTTTTCAATGAATAACCTTCTATAATAAACAAAAATATTTAATACTGTTCATTTCTGTGTTTATTGAGGTACTTATTTTGAATTATATTCGACTTTGCAGTGAACTTCTGTTCATGACCTGTTAACAGTTGAATTAGTTTATGTTGATCACTCTGACATTTTGTGTGGATTCATATTCACTGGTGGATGTACCAAGATATCTGCTCATTTTTCTTTTTCTGGAATGAAATAGACCAGAATAGAGCGGAATGGATAAAGATGTTCATCTAAGCTGATAACCAACAACATCATATCAGTGTAATCCACAAGTCGGGTCTGGAGAGGGTAGTGTGTACGCAAGACCTTACCCCTACCTCCCCTCGGCTCAAGGATCTAAGCTGATAACCGATCACAACTAATTGGATTGAGGTCTAGTTTGATTGAAAAGGTTTATCCACTCAAGAAGAGCTATTGTTCCGTTAGTTTTGAACATATTTCTTTTTCAGTCCATAGGGACGATGTTATGATCCTATTGCGAGGTATGGGACTTGAGTCTGACATCGGTTAAATGGGGAGTCGATGTGGGGCTTATATAATGTTGGGCTCTCCCATCTTAATAGCTAGCTTTTGGGTGTGGTTCTCCTAAGGTCGTATTAATGGTATCAGAGCCACTCACCACCCTTCGTGCCCACCATTTCATGGAGACGCCTGAGCACCTGACTTGAAAAGGGTTACCTAGGAAAGAGTTACCTACTTGTAGTAGAGTGAAAGCTACCCAAAGTGAAGCCGTTGAGGATGATCGATATGAAGCGTGGCAGTTTGTTATGATCCTATTGCAAGGTATGGGATTTGAATCCCACATCGGTTAAATGGGGAGCTGATGTGGGGCTTATGTAACCTTGAGCTCTTTTACCTTAATTAAGAGATAAAAATGAGAAGAGTAGCATAGAAAGTCCAATAGACTATATGTATATCTATCTACTGAAGAATATATTGTCTTGAGCCACACAATTCAAACTTCATCGTACGTAGGAAAAAGAAAATTCTAATAGTTCATTCTCTTTCACAATTAAAATTGTTTGTCCTGTTCGGGTGATGGGTGTTGTGGGTGGTGGAGGGGTGGGGGTGGGGGGAGGAGTTGAGTGGATAGTCGTGGGGGTTGAGAGGAGATAATATGACGTGTAAGTCATTTTTTCCTACTTTTACTAGGAAAATCATTTTTCTCATTTTCAAGGAGTTTATTTTCCTAAACAAAATATGTTTCAAAATTTTTGTTCAACTAAACACGAGAAAATAGGAAAATATTTTCCTCAATACCAAACATGCCCTTAGTTATTAGTTGACAGAAGGTACTTGGAATAATCGGGAATTTTGATGGTTCAAAAGACACTTCTGTCAAGTTTAAGTGTCTATGTGGTCACTGACTAAGTTTGATTGTTTATCTTACAAAAGGCATCAAACATTCGAGACGAATTCAAAACTACTATAAAACTCAAACATTTAGTATTTTAGACGAATTAAAAATAATAAAAGTCAAATACTATTATTCACAATTTACAATATATTATTTTATATGTAGGAGATGTTAAAAACTTTCTCGTACTGTATAATTTATAAATTTTGAAGAAGATTATAAATAAAATAAAACAAACTTTTATAATTTAATTTTTATTATAAAAAAAAAAAATCGGTAAGAATTTAATTTTTTTTACGAACTTAGTTCAATAGGTTTTCTTTTTTCTTAATCAGAAATTTCAATTTTAAACTTTAGTTAAAAAAAAATCTCTAATTGAAAACGCTTTTTCTAAATAAATTTTATGCAATGCAAATTTATATTGATGGAACTTCAATGCGACTATCAGATATCAAATAGATACTATATTTCCAAAATTATTTTATGTATTGATCAAAATATTAAAAAATAAAATGAAATCTTTAGTCAGATGGACACTAGGACATGTCATGTGTTAGAAGATATACCAAATATCTACTTACTTGCCACGCACTAATGTATGTGCTGCCCATTTTTATTTTTTATTTTAATTTTATATTTGGTCAATAAATGATGAACTAAGTGAGTTAATATTTTGGGGGTGGCAATATTGATAAAGACCGTCTGACGAAAATGTCACATACGCGGAGCCTGATAAGTTTGCATCGAGGAGCATATCATAGAGAGAAAAGAATTTCACAAGTAATATTTTATACTAATCGTATTTTTTAATACATATCATCTTCACTCGTTCCTTCGTAATCTTTCATCCCCATTACCTCACACTTTTATCCCATCTTATCTTTCATATTATTTTTCTAGATTATATATAAATTTTTGTAAAATTTTATATTTTTTACTCACGTATTGACTTACAAGAAAATAAGTAAGAAACTTAATTAATTTTTCACACCTTATTTTAAATGATATGATATTTTATTAAGTGTATTAAACCTTCAATTATAATGGGTGCGTTAGCATTACATACCAAAAAAAAAACTTCAATTAATCAAATTATAATTTTTTTAAATTCTTTTACTTGTGAATATTTTTAAATACAATAATCACTAACTATTTTATCACTTGATTATTCATGTATTATGTTAAGTTTAGTGATTACTTCATATTTAATATTAAATATTTAAATATAAACATTTTTTATCCAACGGAGATTAAAATTATATATTTTAATTAATTAAAAATTAAATATTTTAAATAACTTATATTACAAATAATAAAAATAAAATTTCTCAATAACCTCTAGATCAAAAGTTTTATCATTCTATTTTCAAAATTTAAAAATTTTGGGTTCGAGTTAATTTGTTTGACTTAATCAAAAAGCACCACCCATTTTAATTTAATACAAAATTTTTAAAAGTAAAAAATATATTTAAATATTTTAAAATAATATTAAATATATTAGGTAAAAAGTTAAATTTTAAAATTTATTTGAAAAATAAATAAATAAATTATAAAGAACAAAGTATTATTCATCCCACAAAAAGATTCAAATTTCAACAATTTAATGAATTTTATTACATTTGTAAAATGCCCATAAAAAAAGAAGAAGAAGTTAATATCAGTCTCTCTCTTTTCTCTCCACTTTTCTGTCATCTCAGCTGTGAAAGGCTTTTCCCCTCTCTGTGTGTAGGGTGCGACTCTTCGTTACTAAACAAGAAAATATAGTGTGTGCATAGAGAAGTAGAGGAAAGAGGGAGAAATGGGTTGGTTTCCATGTTCTGGAACATCAAAACAGACCTCAAAGAAGAGGAAGAAGAAGAAGAAAGACTCGACCAATTCGGTCCAACTCGGTTCTGGTAACTATATGACATCGTATCATTTCTAATACTAATTAAATGATTCTGTGAGATGGGTTTGCTGTATATTTTGTGGAATTGCTCGTATTCATGTGATTTTGGAGCTTCAAGTTTTCAACTTTAAATGATCCTGTAAAATGGGTTTGTTGTATTATTGTCAAATTTCTCGTCTTTAGATGTTTTGGAGCTTTCTGTGAGATGGGTTTGCTGTATATTTTGTGGAATTTCTCGTCTTTATGTGATTTTGTAGCTTCACGTCTTTGACTTCTAATGATTCTGTGAAATGGGTTTGTTGTATTTTTTGTCAATTTTTTCGTATTTAGATGATTTGGAGCTTCACCTTTTAATGATTCTGTGAAATGGGTTTGTTGTATTATTGTTGAATTTCTCGTCTTTAGATGATTCGGAGCTTCAGCTTTTAATGATTCCGTCAAATGGGTTTGTTGTACTTTTGTCAAATTTCTCGTCTTTAGATGATTTGGAGTTTCAACTTTAATGATTCTGTGAAATGAGTTTGTTGTATTATGGTTGAATTTCTCTTCTTTAGATGATTTGGAGCTTCAGTTTCACACTATTGCTTCTGATTCTTGGATATCACCTGTGTTCCCTTTTTTTTAGCCTAGGGTAACACTTAATGTTTCTTGATTCTCCTTAAAGAGGAAAATTTATACTGATTGATTGCTTTAACTGAACAGTTGCCATTATTTGGTGGCTTGGATTTTTATCCCTTAGACAATTAATGGTAGTTGTGGTCAGTTTTCTGGTGATATTTAGGGGTAGCCCCAATGACCTGCTAAATTTTGGATTATTGCTTTTGGTTGTAGTCATGGAGTAATTGGATTTTGGGGGTGTCTAAGAATGAATCATAAGATGAAGGGTTCAGCTAGTTTTGTGGCTTAAGCTGGCGGATATTGCTCTTAAATATGAAAGTGGTGAAGGTTGCTGGTCAGTGACTTGGAACATTGTCAACTTTGTTTTAGGGTGAAGATGTCTCTTAAGGGTGTATGGAATTCTATTTCATGGAACTGGATGAAGTCAGCTGGGGAATTTCATCAGATATATTATGTCAGTGAGTATTTGTGCTTGCTAAGATCAAAAGGAAGGCTAAAATGTTGTATATAAGATAAATTGTAAAGCTGTCAGTAATCTTGAGGTCAATTGGCATCCAAGGGTGTGTTTAACAGTTAATGAAGCTATAATAGATTATGTAAAACTAAGGTTCAAATTCCAGTAGAGACAAAAGACGTTAAGTAATTTCTTTCCATCTATGTAAGTGTTAGTGGGCAGGTTTACCCAGTAAATATGTTGATGGAAAGTAGCAGGTACTCGATGGATTAGTCGAGGAGTGACAAGTTGGCCCGCATGTAATATTTATTTAAAAGGGAGTCTCTAGGTCAATTATTCCTGTCTCCTTGCTGGAAGAGGAGCAAGCTTGATTCTTTCCTTCCCCGGTTTTATGTTTTTATCGGTATCCAAAAGATGAGAAATACTAAAAATGAAAGCAAGAGCTGCCGAACTTTTGTCAATTGCGCAAAATTTCTTCAAGAAAAATGAGGGGCTTTCTATTGGATATCCCCAAGAGTTTCAACTTTTTATTTTACCATCCAAGTTTCCCAAAGTTATTTTGTTATGCAAATTTTAACTTCTCTTTTTTCTTTTTCAATGTTCCATCAGGTGACTCTAGAAAGGTTTCATTTCTAAATGGACCCGGTAATGTGGGAACTCGTTTATAGGGAATAATAGTGAGTGTTGCATAGTAGAAATGAATTCTTGGTGATGTTTACTGAGTTAGCTAATCAACCATGCTGTTCTTACTGTCTCTTGCATGACTTGTCATATTTGTAAATTTGTAGAAAACACTCAGTTATTGGAACTGCACAATTTCCCAGTACATCAAGTGATTGCACCAAGTTCTGCATCATGCATTTCCCACGATTGGACTAATTGATAAGTGATCTAGATCCTTTCGCCAGCTTCTTGATCACTCAGTTGGCTATTGGTGTTTTGAACCCTAATTGTTTGGTTTCAGTTCTGTTTTTTTCTTTTCTTTTGTAATTTCTGTTTTGATTTCATGTTCAGGAAAGTTGAAGGCAAAGAATCTGTTAGGCTCAAAGGAGTATGTTAAGGATGGCGAGTCTGGTCAAATTGCAGCCAAGATTTTTACATTTCGTGAATTAGCAGCTGCAACAAGAAACTTTCGAGGTGATTGTCTTCTTGGAGAGGGAGGATTTGGAAGAGTATACAAAGGCCGGCTCGATTCCAATCAGGTCTTTTTCTGTCACTTTTTTTCTTTTCAATAATGGAATGGAGTTCCGTTTTTTGCCTCCAGTCTGGTTATGCCCAAATCCACCAAGTTTTAAACCGTGTGCCGCTGGCCCTTGTGGATTTCTCGGTTATAAAAAAAGATATTTTAATAATAATAATGATGGTGATAACAGTTTTTATTGTTAACATTATTGCTATTAGTATGGTTATGTTATCTTTGGGTACCATGCATTATGATATTGCTTTGGGCATCTAAGATATGGGCTGGAGCTATTCTTTGACACCTTTTATCATTTATTTTCTATAGATTGTTGCCATCAAGCAACTTGATCGTAATGGACTGCAAGGGAACAGGGAATTTCTTGTTGAAGTGCTGATGCTAAGTCTGTTACACCATCCTAACCTGGTAAATTTAATTGGCTATTGTGCTGATGGAGATCAGAGACTTCTGGTTTATGAATATATGCCACTAGGATCATTGGATGACCATCTTCATGGTAACCTCTCTTTTAGTGGATAGCCTCTTTCATTCTGTCTACATTTTCGGATGAAATTTGGATTGAAATAGAGTTCTTGCAGATCTTACGCCTGGTAAGAAAGTGCTTGATTGGAACACGAGAATGAAAATTGCAGCTGGAGCAGCAAAGGGCTTGGAATATTTACATGACAGAGCAAGCCCACCTGTAATATACCGTGATTTAAAATGCTCCAACATTTTGCTCGGTGAGGGGTATCACCCAAAGCTATCCGACTTTGGATTGGCCAAGTTGGGGCCTGTTGGAGATAACACCCATGTCTCTACTAGAGTTATGGGTACTTATGGTTACTGTGCTCCAGAGTATGCCATGACTGGTCAGTTGACGTTAAAGTCGGATGTTTATAGCTTTGGGGTTGTCCTCTTGGAGATCATCACTGGGAGGAAAGCAATTGAAAATTCAAAAACTGGAGGAGAGCACAATCTGGTTGCATGGGTATGATATTTGCTTTCTATAATACCTTTATCTTGTTGTCTCGGCGATTCCCTGTTAATTTAAATAATTCAAAATTATCAAATCAATGCAATTATAAAACTGCACATATCATAAATTATCTTATACGAATTTGAGTTAAAGGGAGTCCATAGTTGGTGTAATATGATCTTGGTTTGAAACTTAGTAGCCTATTTAGAAGCAGAGGCTTTGAAAAATTTGAGAACCTCCTGGAAGATAACAAATTCCTTCATTTTTTCTTCACTACAATCATTCTTTAGATAGAAACTGTGTTGTTCAGACTCTTCAAAAATGCCGCACGGTACATCATCAGATCATCCAAAGGTCGTGCATTTTTGGAGGATCCACAAAGACACAACACCATTTTGGAGAGTCCGAGCAACACAGGTAGAAATTCAATACCAGACTGTCTAGATACTGGATTGATATTTTCGAGGAGGTTCAGTTTTCAGTTAATAACGGAATGTGGACCTGCCATATTTTATTTATTTGTTGTGCTGGGGATGGGAGGGGGCGTAGATTGTTTTTGCTATTAGAAAACCAAGTTCAAATATTATAATCGTGCTCTTCTTACCAGGCAAAACCGTTGTTCAGAGATCGTAGAAAATTCTCACAGATGGCTGATCCGATGCTTCAAGGTCAATATCCAGTAAGAGGCATGTATCAAGCTCTAGCAGTTGCAGCAATGTGTGTTCAGGAGCAACCTAACATGCGTCCGGTCATAGCAGATGTTGTCACAGCTTTGTCTTACCTTGCTGCACAAAAATTCGACAGTGATACTCAGGGAGTTCAAAACTCGCGCTGGACATCTGCTACGCCACCTAGAACGAAACGAGATGGTGATAAGCGACAAAAGGGTGGCAGTTATGAACCTAGATGGTGATTCTGAGACTAAACAAGTTGCTCTAGGAACAAGTACATAATATCTAGACAGAGTGACCTCGTGGTTCAGTACAAATGATAACCAAATGTACCTCAAGTACAAGTTCTACCAAATGCAACTGTATTGGCATGATCATCGCCAAAATTTTGTACCTCGGAAGTCAGACCAGCTACGCTAATCTTCCCTAATATCGAGCATGTGAGTACGTAGTTGATTCGTGTTAGTATAGTTTATGGTTTTGCTCATTTCTTGGTGGTTCAGCATAGCTTGGGAAGGTATTTTGTTGTACATGCAGGCATGCCTAACGATTTGTGTGTGCCATGGTATTGTGTAAAGGCAAATTATGATGTAAAATTACAGAACCAGTTGATTGTATTTATATTCTTACCTATTTCATAACAAATCAGTCAAAGAGCTTAAAACAAGAACTATCGGTAAGTCCGTAACATACACAATCTTTAGGGACTCAATGTCCTCGTTGAGGTTTGTCCATAGTCATCGGGTTTGAAAGTCGAGATTTGTCCATCATCAACCAATGTTGCACGCGGAGTAGTTGTGATACAATGTAAGATCTCAATCCACTAGTGATATGTCTGTTTTAGACCTACGCCAGAATGACTTTAAAACACGTCATTAGGATCTAAAGTTTGCTTCCTTATACCAGCATTTCTGATAAACTTCTATGCTAGCAAGCTTTCGAAGAAGAGTGTTCACGACACCTTAGATAAATCCCATTAAAAAGGAAGAAAAAAGTAAAATGCTATACAAAAACAAGCACAAATTCACATGATACACATCATCTGTCAGGCTAAAGCGGATAATACATACCATTATCTTAGAATTGTGACATTCGTGAAAACATTTTTGCAATGGTTAGACAAATGCTTGTAGTAAAGCAAGAAAAAGATGAACTTGACCAATTCAGAGTTAGACCTGTTCAAAAAGCAAAGGGAAGGTAAATGTCGCATTTAGGAGAAACTCTCCAAGACTTATAAACAGCTAAGTAATTCTCCATTTTTAGTGTTCATCATATACATGTATGTCACTTTCATATAAGAAAGTTCTTAGAAAATTATCAGATTGACTTTTCTTCCAACAATTGGACCAATGAGAAGCTAATTAGTTTTGTCATTTTGTTGACATTTTGTTTAGGCTGGCTACTCTGTAGTGTACATTGTTAAAACCATTACATTGGTCTCTGTTATAGTCATATTTTTTCCCTTTTGTGACATAAGGCTAAGAACTCATTTTTACCTTATGGATGCTGTTGATATTGCACCAAGGATTTTTACATTTGAGGAATTAGCCAATGCAACAAGAAACTTTCTAGGTGATTGTCTTCTTGGAGGAGGAGGCAGTGGAAAAGTATACAAAGGGCACCTTGGTGAACAGGTAATTAGTGCAAATTAGTGGTCTTTTTTGGTACTTTTTGAAGTTGGATACAGCTTCGGCAGATTCCTTAGCCCCGTTTATCTTAGGCGCAAGAGCACTCGATCAGTAAGCTATTACTCACTTTTTCAAGGGTGGTTGTATCTAGGCAAACCTCTTGGCTGTCTATGTACCCCCATCTCCTTCATTGCTGGTACTTCTCGTGAATCTTCAAGTACCTCGAAGCATAAGCTATCACCTTAGTCCTTTTGACCCAAGGCTAATCTGTGAAGTATCACAACAGACCGGTAAAACCTTCACCTTCCACAGGTAAGATTAGGATAGGAGCTAAAGTCAACAAAGTCTTGAGCTTTTAGAAGCTCGCATCTCAATCATCAGACCACTGAAAAGCCATATTCTTCTGAGTTAATTTTGTCAATGGAGATGCAATATGAGAGAAATCCTCCATGAATATTCGCTTGAGCGGTCACTTAGGGGCCTTAGCTGTTGATCCGGGATCTTTCCCTCCTATTGAAAGTGGCAAAAGGTTTCAGATTTTACTTTGCTTATTAAGTTTTAGATCCAATTCTCCATAATCTTCTGAGACTCATTGTTTCTATATATACTGTTTGGGGAATATTTTGAAATCTTGTCAGTAAAAAAAGGCAGCTAGTTGCACGCACTGTCCCGCGTTCACAGGGTCGGGGGAAAGGTCACACTCCAAGAGGGTGTGATGTAGCCAGCCTAGCCTACCGTAATGGAAGCATCGGTGGTAATTCTGCGGCTCGAATCCGTGACATATATAGTTGCACGCATCATGTTTCTTAGTTTCCAGTTGGTCAGATTCTGCTAAAATTTTATTTTCTGTACAGGTCTCAGGTGTTTATATCTTAATCCTTAGAATTAATGAGATTCTCAGCCTTGATGAATTGTAACTCCTTTTTGAGGGGGCACGACTCTAGGACGAATTTTAAATATGCTCGGAGAGCCTGTAGGTAATGTAGGGACTGTAGATACTAGTATAACATATCCTATTCATAGATCCTCACCCGCCTTTTTATAGTTGGATACAAATTATCTATTTTTAGAACAGGAATTATAGTAGTAGATCTTTCCCCTTATCACTTATGCACCTTTATGAGATGAGCTCAGCTCCAATCCTAACATATGGAGTTGGGCATTTATAGAGTGATAGTATCACGATGTAAGCCCATGGAAGCGTATTGTTCGTCTTGGCCCAACAGACCTTACCGATTTGTCTCTTGGGCTACATCATTATCGAGCCCAAAAGCGTGTCTACCATGTGAACTTGTGTTATGCCTTATAAAGCTATTCACTTTCCTCTCTCTCATTCTGATGTAGAATTCGCCTATGGTATGGATCATGTGTACCCCTTCTTCGAAAGCTTGCTAGCCTGAAAGCCTGTCAGTCCTTCTCTATAAACCCCTCTCCGTCGGCCTAGGCTTCTATTTTGCACTTTTACCATGTTTTTCCCCCTTAACAATTGGAGGGAACAAAGTAAGTTAATAATGTTGTTCACCAGTATCATTTGTTAATTCAGTTGTTTTCTTTGAAGAATAGGTGAATTTGATACCCTTTGATTTACAGGTTGTTGCCATCAAGCAGTTTCATCCAAATGACAAGAAGAAATTCCTTGTTGAAATGCTGATGTTAGGTCTGTTACACCATCCTAATATTGTACATCTAATTGGCTATTGTGATGATGGAGATCATCATAGACTTCTGGTTTACAAATACATGCCATTAGGGTCATTGAAAGACTATCTTCATGGTAATCTTCTTCAGGTTCATACGCCTTTTTCTCGCTATATTTGATCACTTCAGATGAAGATATGGTTTAGAAAATTTACTGTTTTTTTCTGCAGATCCTTCACCTGGTAAGAAACAACTTGATTGGGAAACCAGAATGAAAATTGCTCTTGAAGCTGCAAAGGGGTTGGAATTCTTACATGATAAAGCACAGCCATCGGTGATACACCGTAAAATCAACTGTTCCAACATCTTGCTTGATGAGGGATGTCAAGCCAAGTTATCTGACTTTAGCTTGGCTAAACTGGGACCTATCGGTGGCAAACACAATGTACATGTGAAATTCGAGGGCACGATTGGGTATAGTGCACCAGAGTATGTCAGGACCGGGGAGTTGAGTGTAAAATCGGATATTTACAGCTTTGGAGTTGTCCTTCTGGAGATATTTACAGGGAAGAGAGCTACAGGAACTTCAACAGATGGAGAAGAGTGCAATCTTGTTGAATGGGTAAAGCTATTTTTTCTCTTATATTAGCTCTCATTAGTCTTGTTGAAGTTAATTAGTTCTACTGTATTCAAGTAAAGTCCAACTCACTCTTGATGGAAAAAGGAAAGGATGAGGGAATGTATATGTTGCTCGGACTCTTCAAAAATGCTGCCTTACTTGTGCCGGATCCTTAAAATTTGCTCCTATTTTTGGAGGATCCAACTTGCACCTGACAACATTTTTGAGCAACATACTTGGTTCTTTTAAGAACAAAATTGTTTTCAAACAACCAACTTGCTATCTGTTATACAGATGTGTGCAACTTGTAATTTTCTGATGTACACATTGAATATTTTGCATGCCAGGCAAGTAAGTTGATCAAAGATGAGAAATTCTCAGAAATGGCAGATCCAACTCTTCAAGGCCATTATCCAGCAAAAGGTTTACAACAAGCTCTTATAGTCGCACAAATGTGTGTTCACGAGCAACATACAAAACGCCCTGCCATAGCAGAGGTGGTCGCAGTTTTGACTCGTATTGCTTCAGGAAAGTATGATTCTGAAAGTCTGGCTATTCAAAACTCGACCTGAACATCTCCCAATGCTCGTCGAGAATTTGAGCATATGAAATACGCGAAGATTTAGTTGGTGTTTAAGTAAATGATGTACAATCTTCAGACAAGAACAAGCATTTCATCAAAATTTTATTGATGCACTGAAGATAGTTATAGGCTTCTAGCAAAGCTTGTGTTCCTCAATAGTGTCATTATAGATGAATCATAATTAGCATTATGCAGAGGCCTGTCTATGGTCTGCTTTGATGTAAAGTTGTGCACTTGTGCCTTCATACTTGAGTGCACATGTATGTATTTTGAAACAAGATATGGAATATGATCATATATATATATGAGCTTTTGGACAATTCGATATGAGCAAACACTAGAAGCATCAAAACGTCTGTAATAGCTATAATAACATCAAAACGTCTGTAATAGCTATAATGGCTCATCTCTAGTACCTCTGAACAAACTTGAAAGTTTGATATGAGCAAACTCTAGAAATGGCATGTCTCTAGTGGCTTTGACTGAAGGGAAAAACTAAGACATGCAATTTATCAACGCGGTGCTTTAAGAAACTCAAAAATGAAGATACGCAATTTATCAATGCAGCGCGCTAAGATACTCCTATAGTTTGTTTATGAATTACGATTTGCTCGTTTAGTAAGATTGTATAAAAACTAAAAAAAATTTGATAGTTTTCACAAATTGTGAAGATCCCTTGTTTATGGAAAAAAAATACAACTTAACAAATCCAAATTGCATGTCCAAACAAAACTTCAACTTCATATCAATCTGATTTCATATTGCATGTCCAAACGGGCCCTTATAATCTTGAAAACAAGATGTGTTTACCTTCAATTGGTAAAAATTCCTTACACGAACGCTGTATAAAACTTAAACTCATTCACAATTAAACAAAATCAAAGCTGGCATTTCACAACTGCTACCAAAAAAAAAAAAAAGATAACAAATTTCTTTACATATAACTGTACAAAAGAATCAAATGACTGTTGAAACAAAATTGAGCTGGGAGGTACAAGTAACACTTCAACAGGTCGTCGAAAGGACCTACTACACATGCTACCAATTGAGGGTGCAAATCACCACCTCTTAAGATCAAACTTTCAGTATACACCTTCAATTAGCAGCGGCATTTTCACTATTCTTGCTGTCCGTTAGCTTCAGTCTTCGTACTGCTCATTTCTGGCCCTTCATCCGCAGGTTTAGTTTCGTTCAGATTGATTGGCTTCGCCTGTCAAATCAGCAAATTTCATCATTGATCATTCTTAGATTTAAGTTCGTTCTTTTTTCGTTCTTAGGTCTAAGTCGATATAGAAAGTTAAGGCAGACCCTTTAGGAAGGCCAAAAGGGCAATGATAACCATTTAAAAGATTCATGATTTGTGAAAGAGATGAATCCTCTCATGCAAAATGTAAAGTCTCATCTTTATGACACACTTATTCATATTGGTAACGTTGTCACCTTTGATAGAGGATTAGGCATGTCTGGTCCCTCATACTTGTTGAGCAAAGGTTAGGCATTATGTCCCCCTTCTTCGTGTATTTTCGGATTGGATATTAATATACGGGTAGGAGTCATGGCCTCTGAAGCCCTGAACATGTGATTTCACACCACTAATTAGTGCATCTTCACTAGTTACGCCTCCTAAAATTTACTTATACTTATCATTACCAAGAAATATTTTCTTCTTTTTTTTATAACTGTAGTGTCTAGACCAGCTTGTGCACACCTCGACTAATTCAACGGGTACCTGCTACCTCCCAACAGCAGAAGTATCGAAGAACTCTATCCATCAAAGTTTGGACAAATCAAAAGAAATCACCTCACATTTTTGCCTCCACTGAGAAATGAGCCTAAGACCTCAAACTTCATGATTCTCAACCCACTTCATTGACCACACCCTTGAGTGCAGATTGCCAAGAAATGCCCTTATTTATCATTTGTTTTTGTTAACAATAGATACTTCCCTACAAGTGAGGGGAGTGTCAATAATACCTTGTTCCTATCACGCCAACCAAGGCCGAATGATAGTAGACCTGTCCTTTTTGCTGGTACACCTTGCGGAGAATCTGGTCTTGTCGACCTGACAAGTACATGGTCATTTTAAATCATCTATACACTAAAATAACAAGAAACAAAACTATGAAAGTAATTTTGAATGACAAAATTCCTTAGCACGTCAATTAACCATATTTTATTACATAATAATCTCTTGGTTTATACAGTAATTCTTTCAGCATGAGTCTGACTTGAGACCCACCTAACTATGAAAAGTTTTTAAATTACTGTACTCTTCAAATCTCCGACAAAGACAGAATACCAACCAACAGTAACCAAGCCATTGTTCAAATTTATGTATTTTGGAAGTCTCAAACTCCCAACAGCATAACAAATTAAGCTAAGACTTGGTATAATAGACATAGGAGAGAGCAAGGATGCCGAGATACTCTAAGACTGTGTAGAATGCTCGTATTAATAGTTTTAACTTTTTCTTTCACCAAGTGCTAAAAGTATCATATCACCGAAAAAGAAAGAATGGGCTGAGGGAAACAGATCATAAGCAATATAATTCTTTTGTTTCCTACACTTGGGCAACAAGCGGCACCATACATTGTCTGCTGACACTTGGACTGGATCTTTTCACTTTACGAAAATTAGATGATCGCTTAATCATTTATTGATATTACATCCAGATTTTGCAGACACTTTTTCCTAGTAACAGAATTTTTTATTTCTTTTTGAAATTGGTAATATAGTATTCCTCAGTATTGAGGACATGCTGGCAACCAGTAAACTACAGATCAAAGAAACCAAAAATAATTACAAATAACCAAGGAGGTCAACTATCTGTTCTACAACCCCTATATTTTCCTATTTACACCAAAAAAGCAAGGATATGACACAATTCCATTTCACATTCTGAATGGAATTAAACCTACCCTCAAAACATCTGCCATTTCTTTCTTTCCACAATGTCCACCAAATGCATGCAGGGATTACTTTCCACCATTTCTTTTGTCTCTTGCTTCCACCTCTCCTAATCCAACAGCTTAGAAGGTCAGCAGTATATTTTGGCATGGCCCAGCAAGTGTCAGTAAGACTGAGGAAACGTGAAGTTATCCTGCAATGCAGAAATAAGTGCTGGTTTGTCTCCTCTGCCTCATCGCGAAAGAAACACCTCGAGACTATCTAAAAGCCCCTCCTTTTCAGCCTTTCCTGAGTGAGACATGCCCTTCTGACCAACAGCCAGGAGAAACATTTTACTTTAGTTGGCTCCCAGCCAGGTCCTGCTCTTCCTCCTTGCATCTTCCTCGTCTCCCTCTGATATAACCTCCTTACTGAAAATTCCATCATCTTCATGCTGCCAACAGATTAGTCTGTGGTTGTTGTTGTTCCTTTAAAATTGTTGATTTCCTGTAGAAGCTTGGCCAAACTGTTCACCTCCCAATCATTTAGGTGTCTTCTAAATTGTAGACCCCATCCATCTCTGGACCAGTTCTCAGCCACTGTTATCTCAGGATTGGAGCAGAAGGAATACAGTTCAGGAAAGGAGTTCATTAGTGCCCTCTTCCCATTCAATTTATCCTTCCAAAAGGAGATTCTCTGCCCATTGCCCACCTTGTGAACAATATCTTCTGCCAGTCTCTCCCATAGCCTTCTTATTGATCTCCAAACAGAAACTCCATAAGTGTTAGTAACCTGGTTAGAGATCCATGGTAAGGTTTGCCCATCCTTGCTTTGGATAACCTCTTTCCACAGTGATTGGTCTTCCTTAGAATACCTCCAGAGCCATTTCATCAACAAGCACTCATTTTGTAATGTCAAGTTCCTAACTCCAAGGCCTCCTAAGTTCTTACTGAGCTGGGCAGTCTACCACTTCACTAAATGCATACCTTTCCCTTCCTTATTGCCCAGCCAAAAAAAATCCCTTCTCAATTTATCTAACTTCTTTACTACCTCAGAGGGAATAGGGAAGAGAGACATCACATATGTAGGTAAGGAGTCTAATACTGCATTTATCAGGGTGAGTCTACCCCCTAGTGACAATACAGGGATTTCCTTGTGGCCAACTTGCTCTCTGTTTTCTCAATTATACTGTCCCAATTCTTCAGATCCTTGTGCTTGTTGCCTAAAGGCATACCCAAATAAACAGTAGGTAGAGCATCTGTTTTGCACCCCAAAATGTTAGCTAGCCCCTGCATCCGATTCACTTCTTTGATGGGGAAGAGGCAGCTTTTCCTCAAATCACACTGAGGCCAGAAACTGCCTCAAAAGCAACCAAAATAAGCCTAATATAACTTATCTGATCAGTTTTAGCCTAACAAAAGATTATGGCTTCATCTGCATAAAGAAGTTGACATATTTCCATTTCATCCCCTGGCATGTTGTTGAGGGAGAAACCTTTCAGCCACCTCTTCTGAACAGCCACCTTCATCATGTCATCTAGACCTTCCATTGCCAACACAAAAAGAAAAGGAGACATCGGGTCCCTTGCCTAAGACCTCTTCGAGATGGAAAGAAGCCCACAGGTTCCCCATTTATTAGAATAGAGAACCTAACTGTTTTGATGCAGAATCTGATCCACTCCATCCATCTGTTCCCAAAGCCCATCTGCTTAAGTAAGTTAAAAAGAAAGTCCCAATTGACATGATCGTAAGCCTTCTCTATGTCCAGCTTGCACATAATACCTGGGGCTTCACCTTTCATTCTGGAGTCCACACATTCACTTGCTATCATCGCAGCATCCATAATTTGCCTACCCTTTATAAATGCCATTTGATATTTGTTGACCAGCTTACTAACCCTGAATCTATTTTTGCATTCACGTTGTGTTTGGAATTACCAAACTACGAAAATACTTTTCCGGTAACATCTCCCTAGCCAACCACCATAGTGATTTAATTTCTATATTTCTGATGCTTTTCACCCTTCTTTGACCAGATCATAATCCTATGTGTGCTTCATAATGTAAATAATCTTATGTGTGCTTCATAATGTAAATATCCTGATTAAGAATTGTCTTATATGCTTTACTTCATCAATTAATTTTCTTGTGATAGAGTTGTTCAGCTGGCCAATAGTGATTTACCTAATCCACAATCAACCCATGTTGTTCAGTGATGGTTCCCTGGTTCATTCTAAGTCAGAGTAAGAGCAGATGTTTAAGTTAAATTGGTTATTCTCCTCTTTCAAGGTGTATCCTGGATAAAAGTTAAATTGAGGAAGTGTGAGTGAATCACTATCGGGAAAGCTCACAACATAAACTCCCAAGCGGAGTGATCTTTCCGCAGGTTCTTTGCCAACTAACCAACCCCTTCGCAGCCTGTCTGGGTTGCTCTATTGATTCCATGCCAAGTAAATAAATTGGTGTATCTCTAGGTGATAATTACAAGAAAGTGGAGTCATGGAACTATTGAGGTGAATCGAAGTTGGTCACTGAACGAAAATATATCTTTCTATTAGGAATAGGAGGCAGATTGGATTTAAAGAAATCTCTAAGTCTCCCCCAATATCAGATGACTACTTTTACACATCCAAGGTCCATTTTATGAAAGGGCTCTCAGCTGTTAGAGTTTCTTTTGACTATGAAGTATCATGGGCAACGCCGTATACACTCAAGGGCTTTTTGCCAGATGATACCCAATTGGTTATTTTGGTGCAGTTTTTACTGGAAAGGAACAGGAAACCATTTAGTGTCCGCATAGTTCATCAGAAGTTAAAAAGGAAATGTTGACATTTTCCTACACATATCTTGGATGCACAAGAACCAGACTCATTAGAAAAAGAGATGTAAAATTTACAAAACTCTCACACACCGTGGGGAAGATAGAGCTTTGACTTGACCAGATTCATACTGCAAGGTAGCTTCAAGCATCGATTCAGCCATGACAACTCTCTTCTCCATCTGAGCAACAGAAGCCATAGCCTTTTCATACTTTTCCTGTGGAAGAGGTTGTTAAGGAAATTTAAGAATCGCATTATGAAACTTCTAGGCTGAAACTGTAAGCTAAATGTCACTACTTTTGGCTTCACAAGACAGCTTTTAATTGGAAAACTTCACTATTTCATTACTTCTCAAAAACCAATGCATTAAACGGTACAAGAACAATAAGTAGTGATGGACTCACAAGCAGAGTCTTGGTGCTGGGCCAATTATATAGATAAAGTATTACTTAACATATAAAAGAATTAGCCAATGAACCACTGGATACCTTCCCAAGCTGCAATTAGCTAGTAAGAGTTTTGAGCACTAACCTCCATGAATGTGCTTATGCATCAAAGAATTGTAATAGTTGCTTCAAATAAACAAATTAGATTGTTCACTGGTAATGGATTTCAAACCTGAAGAACATGTACCGCATACTTTTGAGCAGCCACATCCTGCTCAGCAGCAATCCTAGCGTCTTCTGTTAACTTCTGTTCTTGCTCAACCCGCATTAAAACCTACAGGTCATATCTTAAGCATGTAAATATAGCTTTAAGAGCAGATTTACAGGAAGCATTTTGTTTAACTACCTGAAGCATTGCTTTCTCCTGCTCTTTCTTCTCATTAAGGGCTTGTCGCAGTTCAGCCACTTCTTTGTCCAATTGCTCAACCTGCAGATTGTTGACAAAGCATCAGAAAGATATGTTGACAACAGAATTTACTTTGTTTCGGGAAGTCCAGAATAAGTGGAGATTTTATGAATAGAGATAATAAAGATTTACTAGAAAGTCTATTTGCAAGTGAACTTTTCGTCCATGTTTAAAAAGTAATAAACTTACATCCAACCAGCAACATGAGTACTAAAATGATTGAACGTATGCAAGTACATATACCCTAGCACTTAATTGTCGTCGGTTATCTTCTTTGACCATCTCCATAAGCGCCGTCTCCAACTCTTCGGCTCTGGAAAAAAAATTACAATTTTTATGTTTAGGTTAAAACTTTCCTTTTTTGTGTTTTAGCATTGTTTGTGGACACAATTGCCATTGATTTAATCACAGGAACAACAAGTACTACAGGAGATTCCGCATAAAAGTGAACCCAAAATGGGACTTTTGAAATATAAATGCAAACCTCAGGGTAGCTGCTCTCTTGTCTTCCAGTGTCCTACAGAGCTCAACCTTCAACCAAACAACCTGCATAAGAGCTGTTAATAATTGCACTTCAAAAAGAGAGAGTGGCCAATTAGTTTAGTTACTAAAACAGACAAGTATTTTATGTCATCACAGAACACTAACAATTGCCACTGAAGTTTCCTGGTAAGAGGAATTGACAGATTTTAACACCAATATAAAAATTCCATGATACATAAAGAGTATCAAACAAGAAAGGGAAACAATTGGCAGTCTAAAAGAAAATCCAGGGTTTTCCATTTATTGGAATATGAGCAGACTGCATGAAACTTAATTGGAATAGATTTCAATAACTGAGACATATTAGCTGGCCCAGCCCCAATTAGCACACAGGCTCGGAACTTGGATTACGGACCCGGCCCTCGACCTTCCTCATACTTATATGCCAGGGTTCAGTCCTCAGCAAGGTTCAAACTCGTGACGTGCGCCTACTATACATCATGTGGTGTACTTCCTTTACCATTGGACCAAAGTCTATGGGTGAATAGATTTCAAAAATCTACCTAATTTGCCAAATTTTTCTTCATGTGCTAAACACATGTAAAAGAAACCCTAATGCAGTTATGCACACAGTTCTACAAATGAAGACGGTAATAAGACTGGCCCATGAAAAGATGCTGCAGCAAATGCCACTTCCATTAGAATTTGGTTGGGCATGAAAGTCCCTCCCAATGGTTCAAGGAGAATGTTGGAGATTCAGTTGCGTATTTAGCAGATGATAAAGAAACTCCCTCTGAGTATTCATTTTTCCCATACACATAAGATAAAGAAAGATTGTATCTGGATCTGGTTCCTTAAACTATGAGATAGGTCAAAGCCAAAAAGACATAAGGTTACATACTTCGAGATTCTTTTGAGCTATTCGACATCCAAATTGCATAACCCCATTCTTTCCAACCACGAGTTTTCTAATACCAGGGACAATATAATTTCATAAACATTAATTTTCTCAACGTGTTTACACTGAAAGTACACAAATCAAAATGTCAGCCTCAGCTGAAAGCTAAGCAAAATAAGGTGAAGAAGCCCATAAGTGACTTCTTCATTGGATATGCTAAGAGGATTGAACAAGTAACCTGTTCTTGAAGACCTGGAAGGGAATCCACATGCGCATCTATGTTTAGGCTGTTGAGAAATTCATCCAAATTCTCGGAGTTGGAACTTGAGTGTGATACTTTATTGCCTGTTTTCTTATCACCTGACCGTTCCTCCGGCTTTGTTTCTTTTACAAATGATTCAGGATCGTGCTTAAAACTATACAGCTTGGAGGCAAGACCTTTCGGGTCTTTCTTAACTGGCCCTCCCTTTGATCTCTCCTGAGTAACTGCAAGCACAGCTGGCCGATGTTTTTCTCTCAGTGCTAGCAACCTATCTTCAGTGACATTTAAGAAACCCATACAAGCTGTCAACACAAGTTGGCTACTATCAAAAGTTGAGCCAGTAAGGGATTGAAATAAGGTGATTGCATCCCCGGCGTCCTTAGTTGTAACTACAGCAGGACCTGCAAGATTTTGCTATAATCTAAATAATTGTCTAAGATAGCCTCAGTTGCTCCCATCCACATGAATTTGACAATTTATTAAACATTAATCACAATGAGATGTACTACCATACAACTCCATCAAAGCAAGTCCTGTTCGAAAGAGCATGACACGATTTCCCTCAAAGAGAAGCACATCCCAAACTCGGAGAACTGGAAGTGAAACAACCCATCGGGAGTGAAAAGTAATCAAACAACTTTCAACAAGAACATTAACGGTTACATTAAAGCTATAAGTTTACGCACAGAACAAGATCCTTACCACTTTCCCAGGGAAGCACATTTACAAAAATTGAAAGAAACCAAGGTCCAGAAATCCATGCCACTTGCATTCCCAAGTAATCCAGATGATTGACTGAAGCAAAAGGATCATCTAATAAGAAATGGATTGGATTGTTTTGATTAAAAAAAGCAGACAACCAAGATAAAACAGATATAAGCCATGGACAGACCAAGTTTCGGAAACCTTTCACGCACTAGCTCCTCAAATACCAGTTGATCCACCTAATGGAAAAAAAGGATCATTTGCATGAGTAGTGATCATCCTGCATAGCCAAAATCAGTTGTATGGTTATGCAGACCTGGGATTCTACCATCTCTTGCGAGTAACAGCCGTCAAAGTATTCATCAATAAGACCCACCAATGCCCTGGAGATTTGAAACAAACCAGTTTATAACGTTAGTTTAGTTCCATTGATGAAAATAAATATAAAAAATAAACAGTGTTTGTATTAGTTTAGTTCCATTGATGAAAATAAATATAAAAAATAAACAGTGTTTGTATAGTTACTAAAATTAAATGAATGAAGGCTGTCCATAACTAAACAAACTCAATCTCAAGAAATGTATAAAATACTTCAGTAATAGCCACTATTGCTTTACACAAACAAATATACATGTATTTTTACAATCACATGGAAGAAAGCACATATTCTACATTGTCCTTGACCAGACAACAGACCTCAAGTAGCTTCTGATATTCCACCATAATATCAGCTTTGCACAGGCAGTTTTCTAGTTGCAATTTTGACAAACTTAACAACACAAATTGAAAGAAATCCACAAGTAACAAAGTTGAAAAAGAGCGAGCCTACTTAAATAAGTGACCAATATAACACATTGAATACTTTTGTTACCAGTATAAAAAAATAATGCATTGAATAAAAAGCGTAAGATAGAAATGGTACAATCCAACCTTATAGGATCTGATGATTGAATTGAATTTTCCGTCAATATAAGGTATGAAAAAAAAAGAGAGAGAGAAATCTTAGCAATCTCTGAGGAAACAAAGTTAGCTTGTGCATGAAGCAATATTATTATAAGTCAGAAGTATATTTTGTGTCCTAATAAGCCAGGGTAGGACTGGTCGAAGAAGCAATACAAATCATTCTTTATGGATTATGCAAAGCAATGATGATATGCAAAAGCTAAGAAGGCATAGTATACTGATTAATTGAGGTTTTAATAGGTTTAAAAGAATGAGTTAAAAAAGCCCAAAGCAATTGTAAAGTACCACCCAAGAACCACAACTCATACATGAATGTGTGAAAGGGAGGTAGAGAAGGGGGAGTTCACAAAATTCTGTTGCCGTTGCTCTTTCTTTTGAAGGTGTTGGATGGAGGTCATAAACAGGTATATCACCTGTTTATCACCTTATAAATTCTAGTTCTTACAAGTATAAATGTTTGTTAAGCAGAACCCTCCACATTCAGATGGTTCAAATAAAAAAGGTAAAGCTTGAAATCACCATTAGCAAAGCGAGATGCCATTTATCAAAGTAGTTACCAAAAAAAATGAGATGCCATTAGTTCTACACTCAAGCTAGTTTTCACCAAGAAAAGATTTTTCCAAGTTAAGCCCATATACATGTATCCATCCCCATCATCCTCTCACACACGCACCTAAAAAAGATTAATGTTGACTATTAATGGCCGTGCTTCACTTGCACAACCTTAAAATGATCCCATTTTATAGATGTGAGCTTCATTCAAGATGCATGCAAATCACTTTATAAAATTCACAATACATTGAAATCATTTTAAAATTCACAATACATAGAAATCATTTTCTCCCGTTCTGCAGAGATGCCAAACAAGAGTGAAAATGATTATAGAGATGAAAATAGACCAATAACGGGGTTCTTTTGGAGTCTATGAGAGAATTCAGTTTATAATGTCAAAATCATGACAAGATGAATAATGTATTCGCCATTTTAAACAAGGTGAATCAATTTTTTGTTACTTTTCAAAAGAAAGTTACTGACTCCATTGCTGATATAAGAAATTAAGACTACTGCTGCAACCATTGGAATTGAAAGTGGTTTCTGATCCAAAGGCAACTACCAACTCGGTTTAACTTCTCATGACACAGAAATGGGATATAAATTGACACTTGAGTAATCCCATTCGGATGTTTAAATTGATGAGTAACATGAAGTCACACTTGTCTTAGTCAAAAATATATATGGTTGGTCTGAAAATTCAGTCTTATCCATATCAAAATAAACATCAAAGCTTCAGAATGCTATCATCTTTTGTTGTTTGTCATCCTTGTTATTCTATGTTTTGAAAATTCCCATCTTTGACTTTGAGGAAGCATGTTAGAATATCAAGAGACTATGTGTCTAGATTCATGCATGGCTAGATTAATTGTACTTGAATAAGGAAAATCTTATAGAATATTCTATAGGACATTTTAGGATATTTTGCATTTAATTAGCTTAGCTTATTAGCATAAGGATTCATTACCTATCATATCATACATAGTCTAAAATTCCTATATAAGAAGCACCTCTTTTACATTACTAACCTATCATATTATACATAGTCTAAGATTCCTATTTAAGGAGCACCTCTTTTACATTATTAAACTAGGTTAATGAGAAACTTTTTCTATTTTCATACAATTAATTTTAGTATTCCTTCAAAAAAGAAAAAGATAACATTGGTCAGATGAACGACACACTTTGGCAACAGGGCCGACAGTAGCAAAAGTTATTTGAGTCTCTAACAAGATTGTGGATGTGCTGAGACCACGTTGAAGAAGCTTAAATCTTTAGATGAGATGGTCATGAGAAAATAGAAAAGCTTTCATTGACTTGTTTAACAATGTACAAAGGCTCTCCTTATATAAGGGTCTTAGGCTATATACAATAAAATAGGTAATTAATCCTATGCTATAAGGTAATCAAATATCCTACAGTTTAATTCTAGGATCCTTATGAGAGGAATAGGATCTAGTTTCGTCTCTGATCTTACTTTTTGGATGTAATTTGCATAAATTTTGGATCCCAGTCTTAGTGCTGATGATATATATACAAAATATGTTACCTTATCAAAAAAAAAGGAAAGTAGCCTATAGAAAATTCCATAAGATCTTCATTTTCTAAAATGAAGTATATTCTACAAGATTCTTGGTCAAATACAATAATCTTAGATGTGTATGCACCTAGACAAATATTCGCTTGATATTCTAACAATTGTTTTTTGACAAGTATATGCTTACAAGTGTTCTCCTTAGTACTATGCTATGAATCTGTGAGCTTGCACCACAGTTGTTGCAAGCTCACAGTTATTGTTGACTAGCTCTTGATCATTCATCTGATGGAACCCAACATCATACTCAAGAAATAATGTGAACTGAACTTCCTTAAACTTGTTGGTAGGGTTATTCCTACTCTCCATCTCACATCTATCCATTCCTAGTGAATGAAATTAAGCAAATATTTGAATAGAATACTTTCTCAAAATCCTGCATAATCCTAACAAACTTTGGACTTGCATAAAACATTTGGCGTGGAATTAAAGAACTCCATCGCATTCCAGTAACATATTCTCCTAGGGTATACACGGACATTCCATGTGAAAAGAAGATATAAAATATTTCACAGGGAACTTACCAGAATGCATTTTCTTCGGGCATCATTAGAAGTAAGATACCAGCAAAAAAGTTCATTGCCTGCAAGAAGACAACAGAACAGATGAACTTACTATGGAAAAGGATAGCTTGGACAAGTGATCAAGTTTTCATCTCTACAGATACGGACATCATAACTTGGAATGCAGGAGAAAACAGACAATAAAACTACATGCACGTCAATGGACAAATGAAAAGAATAAGTACCACCACAAATGGTAACTACTTCCATCTGATCTTGTAGCTGTTAAGGAAAGATAAATCATGCTTAGACAACACACCCGTATTCTAAAAACTCATAGCCACAATAATGAGTGCATTTCATCTAATTGTTTTCCCTTTCTTCCTTTGGAATTTCAAGGTATTCTCTTGCATCACATTTTTTTATGAAAAATTGAAGGCACAAGTGTATTCACGGAAGCCACCAGGATCGTGCTTCGTTCTTGTAATTTTAATGATAGAATTAACCACGCTCCTTTAAGTATCATTTGATTACTGATGAGAAACTTAATTTGCCAAAACTTTTGGATCTGCAGCATGACCCCTCATGCACGGGCATGATTCTTTTGTGTGGGTATGGACCAAGCACATGAAAGTATTTTGGTTAATGGGTGGCTAAGGGACTTGATCTTAGGACCTCTACCTACGCTGCTGTCATGTTGAAATTTATGAATATTTAATCTGAGAATAATTCATTTGAGAGGAGAGTTTTTATTTGTTTATTAGGTTTGCAACAATAAAGATTACCTGCACAAGGTAACGGTAAGGTTAGCGTACTCTACCCTCCCCAGATCCCACTTGTGGGATTACACTAGGTAAGCCCTTGTTGTCTGCAACAATAAAGATCTTAACCTACTGCACCTATAGCCTTAAGACTTTGAGTTTAATGCATTTTTTTCACAGGCTTCTTGATATTGGGCTTGGTGTTATAAATACACCGAAATACTATTGCGCAATTAAACAGCAGTCCTAATCTATCAACAAGTTTACTATTTGTGATTAAAGAAAACTTGGAGAATAACTGATAACATGACATAAAGGTTTTCTAAGTTATATGGAGATTCTCATATACCTTGGGAACATTAATTTATGTCAAGTGAGTCTACTCTATGGCTGAAACGGTTTCCAGGACTAGAACTCCATTTCGAACAAGCACCCTCATCTAGCTTAACATTAAGGGTGTCAAATGGGCGGGTTAGGCTGAATTTGGGTGGGTCAAAATGAGTTAATTAAAAAATGGGGGGGTTATTGACGAGGCCAAAAGTTACTTGTGCTTAAATGGGTTGTGCTGAAATTGGCTAAAAAAGCATATCATAACCTAACCCGCCCAATTCTTACTAAGTTTTAATTTCTTTGTTTGTTCTTTTATATCTTTTTTAATACCTAAAAAACTATTTTTCTCTTTATATCAAATAAAAAGATCTTTTTAAAAATACTTTCATAAAGGTCAATTTGGGTCACATATCAGCCCACGTTTTTGGACTGAGTTAAGAAATGGGAGGGTCAATGACCGGCCCAAACTTGCGCGGGTCATATTTTCATGGGCTAATTTTGCCATTCCTAATTATCAGCACCCTTACAATAGGCAAATGAACCTATACCAGACTTAATTTTCTCTATTCCCACATCCCACCCCACATGATTGGGGTGTAGAACACTGCCAAACATTTTCCTTCTGCCTTGATTTCAAACAAGTCCCACAATGCACAATCTTAACCTTTTTCTTAATCATGAGTACAACTTTCAACCATAATATGGAATGTGTAATAGTTAGTTTAGTTAGCTTAACAAGTACTCCCTCCATCTCAACTGATCCCATCGGCCTAAACATTACAACTTTATGAATTGAATCAAATGAGAATTCAGTCCTAGGTTGTTGCCAACACACAGGTCCTACATGTATTCAAAACAAATTAAAGTGCATAAAAAGTAAGATAGCTTATAGGAACAGGTCAAATCAAGACCACATAATAGCAAAGGGAAAAAAAACAGAAAGGAGATCCCATATTAAGACCATAATATGGGATAATCAAGACCACATAATAGCAAAGGAAAAAAAAACAGAAAGGAAATCCCATATTAGATCATGATAGTTGGAATTTTTTTAATATGGAATAATTAAGCTAGTAAAGGAAAAGGCCAAAGGATATTGATTGCTACTTACAAAACTGCGTCAAACACATTGAACGCACTAAAAGGAAAGATCTTATATTGGGAAGGAGATATCCATACATTAATACCCATATAGTTAGTTGTATTCAATCAACAGCTTGAGCTCCACAACTCATGATTTCCATATTTGTCTACATGTTCTCTCCATTTTTATACCAATTTTTCAGGTGCTATATAAGCACTTATAATCTTGGAAGATATCCTCATCTAGCATGTCAACTTGGCACAATTTGTAGCTTTCTTAATCATACTAAAATCATGATTTGAAACCAACAACATTGAGGAAACAAAAGAAATGGTAAAGGAACACTTCTGCAAAAATGCCACACCTGGCAATACCCTACATCTGGATTATGTCGAGCATATGCTATGAGTAGACGCCTTAAGGAATTTCGACCTTTCTCATCTAGTGCAGGATGTCCAGGAAAGGTTCGAGGAAGATCCTGTAAATACCCGAAGCATTAGCCTAGAGAATAACATCCGATGCATGCAAAGAAAATGCAAGCAAACATGAAATGAAAGTAAAAATGAACATGAAGATATGTGTGGCCAGTTTTATGTCAGTAAAGAGAGCAAGAGAGAAAAGAAAAAGCAAAGAGAAAAATAAAAAGGATGAAAATAGATATTCTACCCCGAGTCAAAGAAGATGAACATCCATTGGCAGCCGGAAATGTATTAGTGAGGAGGATGCTCAAAATGAAATAAAGTTGGTAAGACTTGATTTTGGACAAGTGGAAAAGAGCAACTCAAGAAAGGTTGAAGATGACGAAGATTATATCAGAAGTATTTGTTACAAAATTGTTGAATGACCAACCAGAATGGACCCTAAAAAGAAGTAGCACCTACAAATTGAAAAGACTGAACGATAAAGTCCAGGGCCCATGCATCTAATGACCTTCTCAATCTGCTTTCTCAATTTCTCTGGCACATGAGCGCTTTCTTTACTCCACCGCTTATTCTCTTCAGCCAATGACGATCCATCATGCTCCCAACCATCACCGGTATCACTTTCTGGATCAAGTAAATCCAAGTAATATCTTTCCAGCCGACGTTCTCTAACTCCAACAAAAGCTTGCCATACCTGGACAATCAATTGGGCTTAGCTACAAGATTGTTTCTGATGTTGAGTTTCAGAAAACCTTTAAACTGGTAGAGATGTCAGGCAATACCTCTCCCCTAAGATCCCTTGGAACTCCTCCATGAACAAGGAACTCTAGCTCTTTCCAAGGAAAGGTAAGTTCTGGAGAAACTCCATGGCCGGTAGTACCTACTTCTGCAGAGGTATTGGTACCATCACGTAATTTTTCATTGACAGAACATTCTTCTCCATTTTCTTCTTCTGACTCCTGTGGCTCTTTAATAGTTGCAAGATGATTGTGAACACCAGTTGACCATTCAACTTTCATCTTTGGTGTCTTCTTCACACGAAAGCTCATCAGATGATCAATGTGACTCAAGGATGCTCTAATTTCAGCCCACGTATAAGCCTGACAGGATTTTGCTGGTAGATAAGCTGGCAACTCCCTTTTAAGATCACTTTCCGGTTTAATGTCTGAAACTGGTTTCTCTCCCGCTGAACCATCCCCTTCTTCTTGAGACACATGCACAGAAACCGTTTGCTGCTGGTTTTTAACTTCAAAATCCACAGTCTGGACGTCCAACTTCTCTGAAGCTTGTGGCTGACTTGATTCTTCTTGATTATCAAGAAAGTCCTTCCACTTCTTTGATCTTTCTTCTTCCTCTTCCTAATAACATACATATTAAACTGTGTTATGAATATTCTAGTGACAAACCAGATGATTGAACAGCCTACGTGCATTTCTGCTAGACTATTGCTGTTTTCTACCTTTGTTCTTTCCGTTTCTTTTTTTTTCCTTTTTCTATAAGGTAAATAATCATTAATGTGCGAAAAAACTCTATATACAAGCTGCATACCAAAATGTAGAGAACCTACACAATAACATGGTTATGGTTCTCTCCAAATGTCACCCAATCTTCTATACAGGCATAACTTAATGTGTGCACAAAACTAACAAACAAGTCTACCCTTGTTCTTAAAGGGTAGAAACTGCAGAAGCTCCTAATATTTTCAAAAAGTAACATGTAACCTCCCCTACTGCTGAACTAAAGCACTCAAATTAATTTCGGTTCAACAAAGTATTTTATTTTTGAAAAGCCCCAAACTTAAGTTGAAGTCTCAGGTCCATAATTAAAAAAAAACTAACAGTTGTTCAGTTCTTCAAGAGTTAATCCTTTAGAAATGGTAATGTTGGTATTTCGTCTGCTCTTTTCTGTATTCCTTGTTTTTGATAGTGTAAGCTAACCTATTCTATAATTCTATGGCATTCTGTTTTAAAGAAATCTACTAAGGAGGAGTACATATCTCTGCAGATTCTTAATAGTAACCACTATTTAGAAGTTCTTCAGTTCATTCATACGAGAAATTGTTCATGCTTCTGTTTGTTCTACTAATTTCAATTCCAATTGAGTTACAATGAAGAATCAAGGGTCCACTGTAAAATGTTAAAACAGGGAAAAGTAGCCTATTGAAGGTGCATGACATTTCTGTATATTTTTGCAATTTTAATTTAGTTAGAAACACCTGTGTGCAGAAGAATGTCAAAGATACATGGGATAAGAGAGTCGGGAACGAAGCTTACTGTATTGAATATCTGTGATTTGCAATAGAGCTTTTCCGTAAAATGGAAGCAACAAAAGAATTACAATAAAATCGAAGAAAAAAACGGATTATAAGAAAAATGATATCCCTTCAAATATTCTCATTTTCACCATTAAATTTCATTTTGCTTAATAAATATCATATCTAGTGTTAAGAAAGCAGGGGTTCACTATGAATTAATAGTACAGTTTGCAATCATTTGATAAATAGCAATAGCAAGTAACTAATGGCAGCAGAGCCAAACACCTAGCAATTACC
The DNA here is from genome assembly GCA_035772735.1 of Datura wrightii. Classification (NCBI taxonomy): domain Eukaryota; kingdom Viridiplantae; phylum Streptophyta; class Magnoliopsida; order Solanales; family Solanaceae; genus Datura; species Datura wrightii. The sequence continues at coordinate 196,640,604 of JASDFA010000018.1, read as the reverse complement.
CTATATATAGTAGCGTACTCTCGGTATCTTTGAAGATGTTGTGGTCTCACAGTAAATCCATACGCATCCCTGTCAAAAGAATAAAAGATTATGCTTTACATTTCTATTAATTTTACTTTCTCAACAAAAGTCTAATCGCCAAGTACAGAAAACTAAAATTTTAACCAGTTTTTATGGGTGAAAAGTAGCATGAAGGTTGGGTACCAAAAAAAAAAAGAGAGAGAGAGAAGAAGAAACACTTAAATTAACACAACATTTGAATCCTGCTAAAACATAAAAATATGCGTTTCAATCAAGCAATTTAACCAAATTAATTTGTGAAGGACCTAAACACTTTTACCTGGAATCAACATCCAATGAACGCTTACTCAAGAAGGATAACAACATACTTCATCAAAATCTCTGACCCTACAGCCCATGTCGCTCTTTGTCTCCACACACAAATTCAGATCACAAAAACACATACACCTATTGATATGAAGGACATTCCTCTCACTAACTCATTCCCTCCTCCCACCAAGTTTTTGGTGTCGAGAAGGTTCATCCCCAAATTCTATTATATGTAATCAGATGTCTCTAAAACCTAATATTACTTCTTAGGAAAGAGATACAAAATCTAGAAAGATCTAATAATTCAGCAAAAAATCTTGAATCTATCTTTTTGATAACCAAAACAATATCTTGAATCTATTTCTATTCCTTAACTCACAACTAATAGAAATATATACAAATAGCTATGATTTAGTAATAACTGATCAATCAATGAGTTAACCCCAATCACCCAGAAAACCCCAACAAAAAAGAATGGTTCTTTTCCCTAAATTCCGATAGCCATGTGATGTATCAATGGTTAATCAACTAATGAGTCATCATCAATCAAAAAATGAGTTAACTCGCTACCCATTTCATCAAAAAAAAAAAAAAACTCAAAAATTGTTTCTTTTCCCCTAAATTATAATATCCAAGTGTAAATTTCCCATGCACAACATTTCTTCAATGTCGGCCTTAATTACACCTGTTATAGCTCAAAAACTAACGTACCAAATGCACCTATATAATGAATAACAAAACCCCCCATTGACCCATACATATTTTTACGTGTTTGATTACAACCCCAAACATCTAAAACTCCCAAATGCGTATAAATTCGAGCTTATTTTATGTTGAAAGAAATGGAAAGAAAAAAAAGTGTGTAAAAATGTACCTTTTGGGCTCAAAATTGGGGAAAAAAGGAGAATTTTTAACCGTCATTTCTGGAGGAGCTTTGGATCAGTGAGAATCTAGGGTTTTTCGGATGATCGAAGGGCTGAATTTTTCATATAAACATTCAACAGTTTCTCCTTAATCTTCTGCTTCGGTTTCGCTCTGTTCTTTTTTTCTTTTTTTCGTTTTTTCGTCTATATATACTATATATATATTGGGGAGCGGGGGTTTTAAGGTAGGGATTAGTGGGTTTGAGAAACAAGTTCACGTGTGTTGCACGTGTCTATCGCTTCGGGCCTTTTTAATCCGGGGCGAAAAATATTTTTATTTAATTTTTATTTAATATTGAAAAATTTTGATAAGTTTATCTGTTTCAGGCATAGCTTCAGACATTCACGTCTAAGGCGTAGGCATTGTGAAGGCTAAATATAAGTCTGACATGACTTGTCAAGATGTAGTTTCGATTTTTTTTTACTGAAGTTGTAATTAATAAGACCAAATTTTGGAAATTTTACTGATGTTTTTATCTTACTTGTTAAAGTTAATTTTAAATATTTTTTAGTGAGATGCATGTAAAAAATTATTAAAATTTTAGTCACGCGTGTCTTAAATTTTCATGCATGCATGCACTTCAGTCACACGTGACTGAATTGCATGTAAAATCGATTAAAACTTTGGTCATGCGTGTTTAAATATTTTTTATCAAAACAATTCAACATTCAAATCTACTCAAAATAAGCTTAATTTTGAAACATAAGTTTCATATAATATAAAGAATAGTTATTAATTTTTCACAACTTCAAATGTAAAAAACTCATTTAAAATTCATTTTAACTTCTCATGAAAATAGGCTAATATATATATATATATTTTTGTAAAGTTAAATAAAATATAAGACGAGTACTAGTTAAATAAATCGATCAAAATAGAACGCCTAATGAAATTTTAACTGTTTCGTAATAAGGGTAACATGCCATCTTTGTTTTCTTTCACCGAGGGAAAATGCATTAAAATAATGGGTGTCAAATGGACAGATTAAGGTAAAAAAAGAAAAACAGAATTGCATAAGGTTATTTGGATGGATGAGGAGGTTAAGTGGACTAGTAATGGTTAAAAAAATTCAATTCATTTAAACTCTTAATAAGTTTTAATTTTTTTATAATTTACCTAAGTACCTACTTTCTTTATTCTCTTTTAGTTGTCATGTATATTAAAAATAGTTCGTATCAATTTAAATGTCAATAGAGAATTTTTTTTTCTCAACTTTGACCTTAACATTAATTATCATGTAAATAAATAAAAAGAAATTAATAATGAATATACTAGTCAAATTACGCTCATAATTAACTTTTTCTAAAGTGTTGTGCGAAATCTTATTCTGATAACTGAAAATAAATAAAGAGAGTAATATCATAAAACTTTATTATAATTATATAATACATTACAAAAAATAATAATAATATGGCAAGATTTATAATGGATAGAAATGAACTACACATTAGCCAAATCTTTAGATGATTTAATTCAGCAAATTAAAAATAAACTGAATTAATAAATATACAAATATATTACTTTTAAATTAATTTTATTCAATTTTAAAAATTATCAAATAAATATTGAAAAGTGAAACGTAACAAATATTTCAATATAGATTGAACAAAATTATTAAAGAACTTGAATTCCAAAATATGAGACTTATAGGTGGAGATGGGACTTGAAAGGGCCAATGAGATTGGTAGTTGGAATTGTTTTATTGTGTGAATAATTTTGCATTTATTTTGATTGTACTTTGATGTGATATGATATTTGTCCAAATTTTTATCTTGTCCTTTTCAAGAGAGCACATGTATGTTTCATGTCACTTGTTTGTATATAACTCTCACTCTTTTTTTTTATGGATAATATTGATTCAAAATTTGAAGTGTATAAATTTATATTAAAATATAATTAAATTAAAGAAAACTTATCTCAAGTAATGTGAAGCTTATTGTTATTCTGCAAATTAATGAATGCAATGGTTTGAGTTTGGGATTGAAGAAGGAGATAATAAATTTAAAATGTTTTTTATGAATTTTTCTTTGTTATTATTATTATGGAGGTGATTTTTTTTAAGGAATTTATTTTTTTAAAAATATTTTAATTAATTAAGTAAACATTAAAAAAATTAAAATATTAACCTCCATACCAAACACATTCTAATTGTATTCATCGAAAAAAATTTTTTGAAGAGAAACAAATAAATTTTCAATCTATTCAGCTCCCATTTTTTCAGATGTGAGTGATTTTTTGTCAAAATAAAAAAGAAAATGGAGATAGGAAAAGAGAAATACAAAAAGATTATAAGGCAGAAATAAAATCCTTATGAATAAAGTTAAAAAAAAAAAAAAAGAGAGAGAGAGAGAGGTAACCGACCTATTAAAGTACTAAAATCTTCAAAGTGTTTAGTTTACAATTTAGGAGTAAAACTTTTTACATACATTAAGAATTATATCCACTAATGGATCATTTAATAAGATAGAAGAGTAATGCTGAATAATGTATACTAATAATGTTGATATTAATTGCACTTGCACTTAAATCATTAAAACTATTTCTTATAATAAAAAGATTATTAAATTTTATTTGGATATCACAAAAGTTGCTAAACTACTTTTTACATTTTTAGAAGTCAATTCACCTTTATGCAAAACATCCCAGAAGGTTATTTGGTGAATATAGTAAGTTCTTTGGTTACCAAAAAAAATTCTTGAATGATTTGCTATGATAATTAGGCAAAATTGAACAATCTTTTGGTATAAATAAATTTACTTTCTATGATACTTAAAACAAACTGAAACGATTGTTTTTATTACACATACTGGTGGTATATTTTTCGAGACTGTTTTTTAATAAACTGGAGGTCTGTCGAAAATGCAGAAAAATGTGTGTACATTCTACCCTATTCCACGTTGTGAGATTACAGTGGGTTATTGTTGCTGCTGTTGTTTTTATTACACCTTACAAGAAATAGATCAATTACTTTTGATGCAATAAAATAAAAACTAAATAACCATTCATGAAATTACAGGCAACAAAAAGTCCAAGATATGAAAGTTATATCTATGATAATAATCCAAGTCTCCAGCACAAAAATACTATCCAAATACTACAGATAAACAAAAACTCAAAGCCACTTTATTCAATACTTATGTATTATTGATGCATAACATTGCACAACTCCTGTAATTTTCACCAATATTTGATTGATCATGCATTCTTGAAATTTTAAGCCTGCTGTGAAAAAAATAGTGAAAAATCAGCAGCTAGTATATATATATATATATAAACAATTCTCAAACCCCCCCCCCCCCCCCCAAAAAAAAAAGATAATAATAATAATAATAAAATAAATAAAGGGAAGCAAAGAAATCATGTTCTTTTACAGAACGGGTACCATAAAGCGATTCTTGTAGTATTCAACCAGTCTATTCGGATCCAGGACTTTTGTCTGCTCGTAACCATCAAGCTTGTTCACTTCCTACGAAATGATTATAAAGCACATTTTTAGAAAACAGCACGGTTCATGAAGCATTCTACGTGCACGCATGACACGAGGAAGGGCTGCATCCCAAGGAGGAGGAGGGATTAATGTAACTAGCCTACTTGCAAGCATCAATGACTAATTATACGGTGCGAACCTATGGTGTATGACCTATACAAAGACAACTTTACCGTTATTTGAAGGATCCCGTTGGTTACAAGGCACAATTAAATACGAAAAATTGCAAGCCCAGAGGTTCTATCACTATAAGTTACTACTTTACACTCTTAGTCATAATTCTATCTAATTAATGCACCAACCAGCTATCCTTGAAGTTTAGCCTATCTCCAGGAGGAAAAAACGCACTCTTTCTTAACAGAGTCCAGCCTTAGCTTCTACGCTTTTACAAGTGAACATTATACAACTTTTCACACAAGTAAATTTTGTATAAGATTAGTCCTCCGTTTATAAAGTTAATACTTAACAATCCATGTCTAATATTAGTCATACCTCAATCCATTTGGCTAGTTTCGGCCTCCCAGACGTGATGTCGTAGTTAAACACCTCTTTCAAGAAAATTTGGAACCTTTCGATGAATGGAACATATGCTATGTCAACCTAGCACAACAGAGTTTCCATGTCAGTACAAAGTTGTTGAACTTTCAAATTGTCGGAAAGAAAATACATCCACACCACTCGGTACTGGTTCTCGAGTATGCTATTGGGAAAATCTACCATCTCACACGACACATCATCGGAAAGGAAAACAAAATAAAAGAAAGTAATGACCTGACTGAATTGACCAAGGAAGAAAGGTCCATCGTCAAATTTGTCGAGAGCTTTTTCCAAGTAATCGAATTGTGCTCCTGGTACAATTGTGAATACTGTTATTAGCTTACACGAATATTTAACTAAAGAATACATAATGAGTTCTAAAGAACAAAAGCTCAAATCTCACCAGCTAGTGTCTGTGCATCTCTTTTGAATGATCCATATACTTCTGGGACGAATGTATCACTATAAGCAATCAATTCTTCAGCAAATTTCCTCTTTTCAGGATCCTTCATCAATTTGCCAATGACTTTAATCAATTTACAACTTATGATTTTCCTAGACTGACATGACAAGAATGAACTTTTGCAACTTACATCCGGCAAAAGTGACGGTCCTTCAAAGTTACTATCGATATATTTAATCAGATCAAGACTCTCTCCGATCACTTTGTTGTTGTGCTCCAGGGAGGGCACCTGTGTGGAGAAGAAAAAATAAATAACCAGAAGCAAAAATGGAGATGCTCTCTGAAAATTTAAACCTTCACTTGCTTCAAAGTCCGCATACAAAAGTTTATATCCATGGCAAATTGCACTAGCAAGCACTAAAAAGACGACATTTATGCACTGTTCAGTAAATAATCGTTGAATTCAAAGGGGAATCCTTTTCTTAATAATGAGTTTTCGTACAATTTGCAACCGGACAAATTCCAATGTCAAAAATCTCAGCTCAAGGTTTTCACTTGGTGTGAACATAAGTGAATTGGGTGAGCGAAAATGAATGTTGGTTTGGTGGAAGAACTACCTTATTTGGAGGGTAAACCTTTTCCTTGTACCAAGCAGGCCTGTTCTGAAGATCAATTGGAACTAACTTGATCTTGTCTTGCAAACCCTGCAATTGAAAATGTTAGAAAATTTATCTAACAAGACCATTGTTGGGTATAAGAACACATCGACTGAATAATATCAAGAACGATGAAGATTACTTCCAATTTGAAATAACAAAAGGAATAAAAATCAACCGTTCCAAGTAGCACTTCCTTTTGAGGTGGATAGAGCTTTTGAATAATGGGTTCTCTTAACTGAATAATTTGGACATCGAATGTGAATATGTATATGAAAAATCACTAAAATTTTAACAACTATTACAATCTGAACCCCGTGTTTTAAAAGTATAATGAGTTTAATGCTTAGAACCTTAAAGGTTGAACCCATCAATTTAACTTTTGGATCATGGCAATCATAAGTCGGGAAGTCATAACTACTTTCAATGTGGTAGCACGTAGGGCGAGCCTTGACACAATAATAGAGTTGTTTCTTTAGTATCATTTAAGTCACCAGTTTAGAGGCCTTCGAAGAAATGCAAATGCAGACTGCATACGGTATACACCATTTTATCCCGACTCCTGCACTAGTTGAACATATAACAGTTCATGCATGGGTAGCCATTCCAATAATCATGCTAGACAGAATCACGGAATGAAGCAGTATACGAAATTTACAAAGACCATAATCTAATATGACCATAAACATCCAAATTAAGTACTCCCTCTTTTCCATTTTAAGTGGCGGTGTTTGACTAGACACGAAATTTTTTTTAAAAAAAAAATTAACACCTATGAGAAGTATTTTTAGACTTTTGATCTTAAACATGACAAGACATTTTTACAGCTATAAATATATGTAATTAAGAGTATGTAATTTCAAAGTTAAAGAGTTTCCAAATACAAAAACGTGACAACCTTTATGGAATAGACTGCAAAGAGAAAAGCGAGATAAAGTGGAATGGAGGGAGTAGTAAAGAGCCGAACCTTGACATTCCTGGTAATCCACGCACGCTGAGCATAGGGGCACTGATAATTGATGTACAACCTTCAGAGAAGACAATAGACTCAGATCACAATCTTCATTCAGATAAATAACACCGTAACGACGACAAAGAACACATTTTTCTTAAGGCAGACAAGAAAGAAATTAAGAGAAAGGTAATTACCTGGTAGTACCATCGAAGAGAGACGGGGGTTGGGAAGTAGAATCCAAAGACGGTGGTAGAACTTCTTGTACACATCTGTACAAATAAATGAATAATCCCATCAACATCCATACCAAAAGCATTATAAAAATCAACTTAAATACAACATACATATACAACCATTACTTGATAAAAAATATTAAACCAGTGGTCTCGTTGGTCAAATATCCTATGGGTGCTTGTTATCTAGCTACCATGCTGGAATTTTAATTGGTCTTCTATAATTTTCACCCACTTCTTGAACCACCGGTTACTGTAGTGAAGCCAGCAATACTAACAAGAGGATTCAAAAGACTAGAATGTCACATAAAGGATTTGAACTTGTGATCTAGCCAATTTTGAATCATCTTTGTCATAAAGAAATACTTTCCACTAGATAATTTTTATTTTTATCCATTTGAACATTATAGTTTTTTTCTTGCACCCGAGTGTGTAATACCGTAATCAATAAAATGAGTCGAGGACCATAAATTTAATGTTCAAATCCAAACCTAGACAAAACTATTACGTGGCTTTTTTCTATCTGTTCAAGGCTTGGAGTGTGTTCAAGCCGGTGTTTTCGGTCCGGAGGAAATTCAATTTTCCTATGTTGGGTTGGCCATAATTTTTAAAAAATATTTTCGCTCTTTAGGACAACAACAACAGCAGCAGCCCGGTGTAATCCCATCAAGTGGGGTCTGGGGAAGGTAAAATGTATGCAATCCCATCAAGTGAGGTCTAAGGAGAGTAAAATGTACGCAGACCTTACCACTACCTCAGAGGTATAGAGGTTGTTTCCAGTAGACCATCGGCCTCTTTAGAAAAACAAGTTCCATAAAAATGAGAATAATAACTTTACTTGTGAAAGCAGGGTTGCCTTCCCACCCTTTAACGCACCTCATCTTTACCCCACCCCCATAGCCCCCATCCCCACCGGCCCACACCTGTATCTCCTACCTCACCTCCTATAGTATTTTCTCCTATAGTATTTTGTCCAGATTATATATAAATTATTTTAGAATAATATTTTTTTGCTTACATATCCCGCTGAAGAAAATATAAGAAAACAACTTATTTTCCTAAAAAAGATTTTCCTTCACACTGAACACACCCTTGATGTCATCAGCTTGTGTTGATGGGAAATAGTATTCAATCCATGAAATTAGTTTAAGTGTGCAAAAATTTAGCTTGAACACCACAATTATAAAAATAAAAATAAAAGGATTATTAATAATTAAACAAATCCAAGGGCGTGGCCGATTAGTCAACAAAGTGGGAAAGAACCATCAGCTCTCGAGTTCAAATCTGCTGATTAGCTGATTTCTTTCCATATATTCTAGCCTTGTGTATAGAGCTACCTGGTAACTGCTCATAAAATTAGTCAAGGCGCGCATAAGCTGATCCGAACACCACTATTATAAAAAAAAAATAATTAAACAAGGAGATTCAACTGAACCTTCAATTGAACTTACCACTATCTCTAACTAGGCCTAATCACCCTTTAGTGATGTATCCCTAATTACTTTTTTGTGACAACTTTTTCTAATCCCTATTTAATACTATAAAATATAAGCCCTTTAAAATTAAAAATTTAAAAAAATCAACTCTAAACCTAACGCAATCCCGAGGAGAGCATTCGTTCCTAAATTCCTTCCGCCTAAAGCTGGACAACTGAAAAATAAACAATTTTATATGCACCTAATATGGAAAAAGAAATGGATTTCGAAACTAACTCCATCTCTAATCACATAACCGTAGTCGTCCCTCAGTGATCAATCAGGAAAAAAGAGGAAGCAAATTAAGACTTACGGTGCAGCCATTGATGCTGATTTTCCTTCTATGAATTCCAGAGAGAGGGAGGGAGAGAGGGGATTCGGAAGATTCTGGAAGTGGGAACCGATGAGTATGAGAATGAGAATTTTGGGAGCTTTATAGGAAGGAAATGCGAGGTGGTGTGTGAGCAGAGCAGTGACGAAAGTCTTAAAGAGTCTATAGTCAAAATTGTCACATTCTCCCTCCGTCCAAATTTTAATTTCAATTTCAATTTATCAAGACTGTATGAATTTTTTTGTTATATAATATTTTTTTAGAGTTAAACTATATAAATTTTAACTCATATTTAAAATATTTTTTTTATTATATTAAATATGAGAATGATGAAAATTTATAGTTTTTAAATATTTAAATTAAAATTTTAAAATTAATAAAATTAATTATTGCAAAATGAAACTTAACAAATAATTAGGATAATATCGTAAAGTCGGAGAGAAGAAGAATGTCATCACGGGGGATCAACGTGCAAACTTGAAGGGTCAGGAAACTCCTTTAGCTCAATAATGAAAGTTAAGGTTGATCGGAGGAGGTCTTGCCTCTTAGATGACCCAAGCAAGTCATTAAACTATTGGATGGATCATCCTAATCTTAGTTACTTAAGGTCGAGTAATAGACGAGTGAGGCCCACTATTTTAATAGGTTTTCGCTTGAGCTTTCCACGGCAAAGCAAATCTATAAGCCATTACAGTGAGGTTATAGATTGATTTCTTTCTCGTATTGAGATCTTAGAATGCTAACATAAAAAATATATGAGAAGAGTAATCTATTTTATTCTTTAAATATAACTCTAAATACTTTTAATCTTTTAAATTTGCAAAAAATTCTAAAGTATATTTAATTCAATAAACAAAATGGAAGTACTTATGTTTGACTAATAAAAATACCATAAAAAGTTAAAACCATTAAAAAAAAGTTGAGTGCCGACTCATTTCAAATATTTATTTATCTTTTTTAAAATAAAATTGACTGATTTTTTTTTTCGCCAAAAATTATAAAAATAAAAAATTGACAAGGCTTGATAGTTGTGAAAATAGTTAAACTTTTTAAATAAATCGATCAATGAACTGATCGATTTTTTAATTTAACATAATTTGTTTAATTTTAAAATTCGAGCGAGTTTTATAAATTTTATAATTAAAAATATTAAAAATTTGATATTAAACCAGTCAAATTGGTTGATTTTTTCGATTTTTTTTGGTTAAAAAATTAATCGATTTTTATTTTTATTTTTTTGGTTTGAATTTTTGCCCTTTTCTTTTTTCTTTTTTCTTTTTTTTTTAGCTAAAAAACCATGGAGTTTTCGAGAAAATGAAGGGAATATGTGTAAGGTCCATGGTAAGGGATATGTGGATGAGCTTCACTGGCCACTTGATATATACAATGAATGGTGAGGATGATTGCAAGACAAAGGGGATTTTTGGGAGTTATCAGATAGACTTACGTCATTACTCACGTAATAATGATGACAAAAATATTTTGTAGAAATAAATTGAAAATCTTAGCTTTAAAATTTAAGAACACTATTTATCGATCGAGAAAAAAGTTGATTATCAATAATAGAGTGATAATTGATCAAGAAGATGGTTGAAAATGAAGTGCGTCGATCAAGAAGGAGATTGATTACTAATCATGGTTGAACAATCAAGAAGAAAGTTGATTATGTATGGGATGAAAAAAAATCGTTAATTATTTAAAAAACAATCTCACAATAACGATATTGAAGATGAAAATAAGAGAAATGATATAAGATAAGATATATCTCAAAATCCTATTTATCATAAAAATGTGAAAAATAATTACGTACTCAGTAAAATAGCTCATGTTTTACACGATAGTGAAAAATATATAAATTCACTTTATATAAAAAAAAATATCTTTGTTTATCTCGCATCTTAAACATACTACTTCACACGACTAAAAATATCAAAATAACTATTAGCTATATATATATATAGCATCCCCAATCTTTTATAATATAATCGTAAAAGGTTTCTCAAAGCTAAAGAGAGGGGAGAGGGGGATTTTTGAAACTCCCATATTTATTTGATCAACTCAACTCCGGATGTGTTTTAACATAAATAAAGTGATAGTTTAGATAAATAAATAAAATAATAAATAATTGAAATATGAAACTCGTAAAAAATAATAGTTTAAATATATTTTTAACTATTAGTTTTTTAATAAAAATATAATAATATGTTATTTCTCTCACAGTTAATTCTTTAACATTTGATTTTATATTATTAACATTTTAGCAGTTAATAAAATAAGAAATGAATAAAAATATGTGAATCCGATAATAATATGTGATGAAATCCGTGCTGCACGGGCTTTTTGTTCGACTGCCATCCTGTTAATGCTTTCGAAAATAAAATTAATCAAGTCTTGATGATAGATGAAAGTTTTTTTTGTATATCGTTAAGAATGTCCTCTATAATTGTGCTCAAACTACTATTTATAATGAACAAAAATAATATACTAACTAATCAGAAAACTCCACGTAAACCTCAGGATATCTTATCCAAATGATCGTCTTTCACGTGTAAACACCGTTAGTAGTGCCAGCTAATATTTCTTTGTACTTGCCAGAGTGTCATATAAACCATCATGACGCTTTCGCCCTTTTTGTCCTACGTGCAACGTCATCGATACGTGGGCCCACAAATGCACTCGCTTCTCAAGTTCCGGTCTCTATCCGAAGATAATCTTTTGGGGTAGGCGAAAGAAGTTCCTAAAGCATTCTCATGTGAATACTTCTATAGATATTGGTTAATCTACCGGCCCAATACCCTTGTAATTTTCTTTTTCAATTCATACATTCTATTCCTCGTCATGCCACGTGACCTGAGTTGCTTTTTCGCTCTATACAAAAGATTTTTGAATTTTGTAATCATAAATATGTTATGTAAAAAATTATAATGAAAGAGTTGTAACAAAAAAAAAGAGATAGTTATAAAAAAAAAATTTAAAAAAAAGCAAGACGAACAAATTGAAACCGAGAGAGTATTACCTATTCTTTTTCTTTGTAAAGTACAATGTTTTTTTTTTCAAAAATAATTTATTATCTCGAAAAGGATTTTTATTTTATTTTATTTATTCTTATCAATCTACAAAAGGAGGGGGCTTTTGGGGAATTTGGAAGAAAATAGGAAAAACATCTTCCGAGGTTCTTTCTTTCTCCCCGATAATCGAACCGATCCAGCTACTCACATTATCGCAATTCCCTATCATGACTACCACGGCGGCGCAGATTCCGGAAAACCCCGTCAAAACCCTAGTTCAGTCGCCGGATTCAAATCCCACGGCTGTTTCCGAAGCTCCGTCACTTGTTTCAGCAAAAGACTCCATGAAATCACCACCATCTGACGGCGCCAAGGACCAAGCGAAGTTGGATCCTGCGGCGCATGGCGGCGGTAAGGATACTGATATACAGAAGAAGATGAAGCGAGCAGAGCGGTTCGGAACGACGTTTCAGCTTTCCGAAGAGGAGAAGCGAAACACTCGAGCCGAGAGGTACTTTTTTGTCTTTAAATGTTGTTGCATGATTTAGGGTTTGTTAGTTGGCTTTCAACGAATATACATAACTTCAAAAAAGATAAATTATTTACCTTTGTCTGAATCCGGAGTAGATATAGATGTTTCGTTTTAGGTTGAGATTAGTTGGTCCGTTGGTTGGTTAGCTTCAGATTTTATATTTGTCTTAAATGCAGAAGTATCTACTACTATTGGATAGGATGGCCACGAACAGAGCGTGTGTGTGTATGCATTTCTATAGCTGATTCATGCTTGTTTGCGATTGAGGTGCGGTTGTTTGGTTGTTAAAGTCTGAATTCTACAGTCTGAGTGGGCAGCTGAACTCCTTGTTTAGGTTCCTAGACGTTGAGGTGTAGTTGACTGGTCGGTAAGCTTTAGCGTTTCGTTCTTGTTGAGTTTGTTTCCACAATTTGGGAGGCATTGTAGCTGAACACTTGTTTAGGTTCCTAGATCACGGTGTTGGACATATCTTTATGTGTGTATATCTATAGCTGATTCATGCTAGTTTGGAGTTGAGTTGCAGTTGATTGGTTGTTAAAGTCTGAATCCAACTCTCTGAGAAGGCATAGTAGCTGAACTCCTTGTTTAGGTTCCTAGACATTGAGGCGACTTGACTGGTCTGTAAGCTTTAGTTTATTGTTCTTGTTGTGTTTATTTCTACTATTTGCGAGGTATAGTAGCCGAACACCTTGTTTAGGTTTCCAGATGATGGCGTCGAGCATATCTTTTGCTTTACATCTACAACCATAGAAACAATAATGTAAAGCCATCTTAAGTGTTGGTGGGCTAGATTTGTGTTACAGGGTCATAATAGAGAAGTGGCAATTCCTATTTTATATGTTCTACTAAAACAATAATTTAACCGTGCCATAAAGGGGTCATACTCCAAACAGCGTAGAATTCGTGCTGGGAAGGGAGATAAAATTTTTTGTTGTTCTCTTAGAAATTTAGCCTCGTGTAACCTGAAATTGGTGTGTGTCACCCGAACAGAATCGATTAAAGCAGCCGGCTGTGTATCCCCCTCCTTTCTTAGTAGGCTTGAAAGTTGAAAGACTAAATAGTATCTTTTGGCCTTTGGATTTATGGATCCTTTATATAAAATATTGTTGGAATTCAAAAAATATTCCAGCATGGGAATTCTCAACTTTTTCATCTTTATTTCCAGCTGCCATATAGTTGGTCTTCAAGCCTTACATGGTGCAACAAACATATCTCGTGTCTGTAGGGAAACGGGATACCCAATAGCTGTAGACATAAAACTCATATGAGGATATATCTTAAGTTGTTCTTTACCTCCTTTTGTTTAACTGTTTTGTGTCAGGTTTGGCACTGGATCTGCAGCTCAGGGTTCAGATGCTTCAAAGAAAGCTGAGGAGCAGAAGAGGAAAGCTAGGGCTGAGAGGTATGTGTACAATATGTTTGGGCTATTGCCAGCTGGGGTAACTTGTTTATGAGTTTGTTGACGGATTTTGGTTCTGTCAGGTTTGGGCTTGCCCAATCTGATAGTGCTGATGAGGAAGCTAAGAAGAAGGCTAGGCTGGCAAGGTTCGCACCTCCCGCAAAGGCTGATCCTGTGGAGGAAGATAAAAGGAAAGCTAGGGCCCTCAGGTTACAATGAAGCCTTTTCACCTTTTTCTTAATGCCAGCTGAGGGTCTAACCTATTTCAGCGTCACATTGGTTTATGACGTTGGCTGATACTTGATGTTATTTGACAGGTTTTCGCAGCCCCAGTCTGGTTCCCAATCGCAACAGAACGGCAAAGGAAAAATTGAGCAGGTTTCATTTTCTATACAGTATAGCTGAAGTTTGTGATTTGAAAAAGGAAGTAATCAGTATGTGTTTGCTTGAATTTTTATGTGATCATATGTCCACTATCCATGTGTTGTCTTACCTTTACTAGTACAAACAACTTTCTATTAACGATTGCATACATTCTTAACTCAGGAGACTGTTGTGGTGGAGAAAGCTGGAGGAGCAACATGAACCATTCTCAAACTTCCTTCAACAGCAAGACTTGCTTATGTATAGTTTATTGTTGCTGCGGAATGGTTAGGAGTTTTGTTAAGAGTTACTTCAAATTCCCTAAGTTTTTGTTTTACCCGTTTTGTGGAGTTCCTTTTTCAGTTTGGCAGGTTAGAAGTAACATTTTGCAAGTTCTCTAGTAGCAGGACCATCCTTCAAATTAGGGGAAAATGGCTTTTGTTCTCTCCTAGGTTAGCCAGTAGTGCTAGGATACATGGATACATGGACCACAACCTCCTAAGTGTCAATCTGTCAGAAGTGACCCATAAACAATAGTTGAAAACAACTCTTTTTTTTTAAATCTTAAAAAGAGACTTATCTGATATGATGAAACTACAACCTAAATATTTCCTCCTTGATACCTTTGTTTTGACGACTTTTTCATCATGATTTCCTTTATCAATCTGCAATTGTTTTTTCACATTCTTGTGGTTTTGCTTTTCACCCCAAAAAAAAAAAAGAAGAGAAAATGTTGCATGTTGCATATCAAGGACTGGTAATAGCATTTATGAAGATACTTGATCTTAGATGTTCACTCTTGTTGTGATAGGTATTGCACAATTTTGTTTAGATCTGGATAGTCCTTTGTGACTTGTCAGTGGAAAGTCAATAGATTTTGCAATTTTAGAAGATAAACATTCATCCTTCGTGACATCCTGGAGGTATCGTATGTTAATTCTAGTTTGGCCATACTTTTAGTGATAATCCTAGTTGGCCTTGCCAGTAGGAAAGGTAAGACAAGTTTTTATTGCATTCATGGATCTCCTGAATTTTGTTTAGGAAGAAGAACCACATGATTGTGTTACATCTTTGCGGAGTTTCTGATTTGAGAAATGGTTTTACTGTCAATTACTGACCATATGGTGATGCAGTCGTCAAATAATATTTAAGCTGGTGTGTTCTATTTATGACTCTTTTTAACAAGGTTCAGTAGTGAAAAAACTATTTTCAAGTTTCCTGTTTCAGATTTTGATGTTGTGGGTCATATGAACAGATCTAAGCTAAGGAGGTGTGTTCAAGTATGTAGTATCACTGGTGAATCCCGTAGGCTGTGTAGTCAATAGATGTCCATGTTAGTATAGAATGAACTTTGAAGGCAACTGCTTGCTATTTTGTTCTTGGTTATTGAAGTTCAGTGGCAAGTGGTAGTACTTTGGTTACCTGAATTGTAAAGACAGTAAATCTGTTGTTTAACATTCTGATTCTGCACTCTACTATCTTTGGCTGATTGGTTATTCACTGTCATATCCTCCTATCTCTTGTTTCGTTAGCGTGACCATTATACGATGGATTCTGTTATAATTTTTTTTAAAAAAATTATTGTTCAAGACTCACCTGAGATTTTCTACCTAGTGAATGGTTGTATTGTTATCTCTCTAGCAATGGGAAAGTGAAATTCATTGCACCTTGTTATGTACCATTCATTTTGGTGGTTATTAATTTTCATGATACAACTTCAACTATATTGAATGGTTGTTCCTAAGAGGTTGTGGTTTTCTATGTTCCTGTGACTCTCCCAATATATTGTGTCGGATTCTTCAGAAATGCACTCCGGCATGGCCATTTGTTTCCACGTACGTTATACTCCGGAATAAATTATAACAATGAATCATTTGGCAACACATGAGAAAGTCTATGAAAGGGATGAAAAGATATCTCTTTGGTACATAACTTGTGTTTGTTACGTGGGGAAACAAAATAACTTCTCTAGCTAAATACCTATAAAATTTCTCCGACTTGTATAAAAGGATCTTTACAATAATATTAAGGGCCGTTTTGTTGGATAAAATATAGAATTGTTTTTTTAATCCTGTGTTTGGTTAGGAGTGTTAGTTAATTTTGAAATTATTTATCTCACCATTTATACTATAATGACGGAATGAGATAGCTTAATTCACGAGATAACTTTATTTATCTCATCTCTGTACCAAACAATCCCTAATTAGGTTCTCCATCGACTAAAGAGGAGGTTGATAAACAAAAAAGAAGAACGTTGAAAAAATTTTAGTTGAAATAAAAGGAAGTTATGTAAAATTTAGCTATTTATGTCCAATTCGACGAATATAGTTCTCTGATATTTTATAACGAATCGTAAAAAACACTTATATACAAACTATTTATTTATAATAGTAGAACTTAGTGAACATTGAGAGAGAAAAGTAGACACTGTGAAAGTGAGGGATGATTTTTTCGGATGCCTCTATTGATACAATTTGAGAGCCTTAAATAGACCTCAAACTACTACTCCCTCGATTCCATTTTAATTATCAGAATAAGATTTCACTCATTAAGAAAAAATTAATTGGTATGATAATTTGACTAATATAATCCTATTAATTTTTTAAAAATATACAATAATAATTCTTTTCACATTTTAGAATGACTTTAAATATTAAGGATAAAATTAAAAAAACATGGTCAATTAACTCTTAAATTTTGAAACTAGCAAGTATTTTAAAACTGTTATCTTAAATATAACTAACAATTAAAACGGAACGGAAGGAGTAATTAACCAACCAACATTTTACAATAATTTGGCTATAAAAATATAACATTTTCACCTCAAGCTATAAAAATATAAGTTTTTTTTGTTAATAGAAAAAATAATACTAAAACGAGTGTTTGTGAGCACAAGTTATATCACATCATTTTCACAAGTAATTTGTCTGAGTCTACATTTACTTAACAAATTATTATAGAGAATTTGGCTGATAAATTGAATGAACAAAAGGCAGTTCGGGGCACGTGAGGATTAATCGCTTTTAATTTCAATCGTTGAATTTAAAATCCTGAACAAATTATTCGCGATAAGGCAAGAGGAACGCAGAATCCAAGTCAAGTTAGAGCTTGGCAAAACAACAAATATTTCATATTTACAAATTGTGAAAAGTGCAGAACATAACAAAAGTATTCTTCCTGCTAACTGTTGCTCCAATTTTTTTCGTGTCTATCGCTGTTCTCACAGCATCTCGTGTACTACATTTCACGTTGCCAGTAACACGAGACTGCTGTGTGCATTACATCGCTCACGAAGGAACAAATCAATCGATAATCGAGGAAGATAACAACACATAACAATCAAATTACAAGCCTAAATACCATAAAGAAAGTACTTGAGGAGAAGAGATACCAAGAAATTCGAGGCCTCCAAAAGACGAGCTCTCTTTTTTTCCAAGTGGATTGATTGGAGTTGGAATCCGGGAAGTCTTGGGGACTATCGTTTGGGAGAGGTGGGCATACCACCACCTCCTCTAATGGAAATTGTCGGACTGTGAGACGAGCTTCTATTCATGGAATAGGGATCCAGAAACACAACCACAACCGTGATATCATCATGGAAATGCCTCCTTACACCTCGTTCGATCTTCTTCAGGTCTGAATATCTCATTTCTCTTTTCTTAGCTGCTACTCGAAGGGCAGCTTTGATTAGTCTCCTTGCGATCCCCTGGACCAAGAGTAAGAAAAAGCACATACCCCGAGTTAGCAATCTCATTTACCCCGGACGTTGAAGAAGAACAGACATTACTTAAGTCTGAGCAACAAACAGTTCTTTTCCCTATTAACAGTGGTAGATTCCACAAAGCTCTTTTTGTAAGTCATATCAGCGAGAAATTCCAACGCAAAAAAGACAGTACTAGATGCTTCGATGAAGTTTAGAGTAAATCTTTTGTGCCAGAAAAGGCTCTTTCAGCAAATAAAATTACTTCTGTATCATGGACTCTTTAGATAGTTATATAATATAAAAGACAAATCCTAATGAAGGAGAACATAAAGTACATTATCAGAGATTGAATGCTTACGTTTCGGGGTTGACTGTGGACTATATCAACAGCCTCCTGGTTGCTAAGATGTTCCCAGAGACCATCTGAACCAAATATGAGGAACTGATCTTTGGAAGTCAATCTGTGAATGAAAATTGATGGTTCCGCACTGAGGATTGACTTGGAGAACGATTCGGGCAATCTAAACTTTGCCAACAGGGGTGCCTGGTTGAACTCAGCCTTCTTAAGATAGGCATCACCAATGGACCTTGAAACCTACAAAGAGGATAACAAAAGAACATCAACTCTTATGTCACACAAGATTCCAGGACAAACCAAGATGCTTAATGCATCCACAATTAGTCTGATCTTTAAAGCCCCAAAGACAATTGTCTCAAAATTAAAATTTTTACAGGCATCAAAGATAAATAAACGACTTATATTACATAGAAAATTGGCCTCAAAGGACAACGTAGCTACTTCTGGTTGCTTACTTGCAAAGATAATCACCTAAGTATAGATTTATATTGTACCCATAGTCTCTACTCATAACAATCACATAAGAACTCTAGCTAGTAATGACTGAAAAAATTCATTTCTATTGAAAAAGGGTGCTTGGATAAAGCTCTAATGTGCTAATCATTGATCGTCGCTGCAATTAGTTTTCTTTTGTTTTTTTCTCTAGGTTGTACACCTTCAGAGTAACTTACATAAGGTATAGTTGGGAGAATAAATTCCAAAATGGCCTAAAATTTTGATTCTAACAGATAATCACCTGTATGAGACCCTTCACACGCCAAACTTTGTGTTTGAGAAGCACAATCTGTGAATCCTGGGGATGCAATGCTCTAAGCTCATCTCTCACAGACTCGTTATTAGCATTGTGCTCCATTGACAATTGAATAGCTGTCACGCCCCTTGCAGCTTTTTCCGCTCTACCTAACACCACACGTGAATCTCCAGCATTGGCAACATATAGTAGTCCATTGCAGATTACACCCACCAAACAGCAAGATCCCACTGATGCAAGTTGTGGCTTCTCAAACCATTGTTGCTTCACAAGAGACAAAAACTCCTCATCCGTTGTCAAGAAAGCTTTTCTTATGACATCTGCAGATATTTCTTGATGCTCCGTTGCAAATTCTGATAATGAAGGGATAAAGGTAAATAGAAGAGCTACTCTCGTTTATTCTACTCAAAAACTTTCCAGAATATGAAACAGATCAATATGAGTTTCAGGGAATAATTATAGACATATTTGGAAATTCAGATCATGATACTTCAAAAATATGTGGTATCTAGAGATGGCACCATATATATATCTTCCTCAAGTGTGCCTCTACTGGAGTGTTATTGCATGTATCAAAAGCTTAGTCATTCTACTATTTCTATTCAAAGAAGAAAATAGAAAGCTGAGACGTTCAAATCTGATAACAGTTGCGTTTACATAACTAATAGAAGTTACCAATCAGATCTTAAATCTCAAAATTTTATTTAACGTGCCAAATAGACAACAAGATGCATTTAGAGCACCTCTTTGTTATAAAATATCCAGTTAGCTAGTACACTGCCAGAAAGTGTAGGAAAAGTAATGTTGAGAAGAACTGGAACTGGCGTCCAATTAAAAAGAAAAAAGCCTAGTAAGAGCAGCAGTTAATTGTAAGATCTTTAGTGTATTCGAGGTGGTAAAAGCAATATTGTGTCAAAATACCCTGAAAGTTCTGTCTATCAAGTATATCACTAGGCAAAATTCAGCAAAATCTTAGTAACCACCACATGTAGACACATCAAATATAGTGGAATGCATCATTCAGACAGCAGGGACCATTGCAAGATGGATGTACTTAATTGTATGTAAAGTTGGCTAGATTTTGGGAGCTTAATGTACCACTTATGTAAAAGTTAAACCATTCTTGGTGCATTATCAATGAAAGATTTAACTTGAAACAAAATGCAAATAGCACAATCTGTGAAGTCTAAAGGTCAGATCTACCAACCTGAATCATTTTTAGCATTTATGTCCAAACTTAACCAGCATTGACATTCACAGCTTTGTACAAGTCAAATATTGTGAAAAAACATTGTATTTGCTCAATTAGATCAATCAATCATAAACATAACAGACACCACAGCATAAAAATACACTTTCGAACTATGACATCAACACGATATCAAGAATCAAAATGATAATAAGCATTTATGCAATAGAAAAATAACATGATAAGCTTACTCTTAAGATTGGAGAACAAAGTGTTGTTTACGAAACGGGACGTCTCTGGTCCTCCATGTCCATCATAGACTCCAACAAATGTTCCGTGAGGACCTGATTCAAGAGAACTTAATGGCCCTGATTCAAGCTGGCTCTGATCCTCCATCAAATTATTGGCTTGTATTATAGCCATAGAAAATTCTCCATTTGCATGAACCCCCAAATCCTTGTACCACATTAAACCATCAACCCTACCCCTAGGATCTCCACTCCTCCCTACACTACCATCCCCCTCAACAGAAGGTCTCCAGCAAGGTTTAACCATTGTTCTTTTCTTTGCATACAAATTATGAAATTATATGTACATGTACCTTATTCAAACAAGTTTTATCAATCACATAAACATATATTGATCCAACAATCTTGATAAAGTTTGAGTCTTTTTCTATAATTTATCCAAAACAACCAGCAAACAATATATTCATCACAAATCCCAACCTAAGCTCCAGTTTTTGCTTATGTTCAAAACCCACAACCCCAATTCTTGATATTATAACCCCACAATCACAACAAGGCCAAGACACCATTAATATGTAACAAACCTGCAAATGGAGGAAAAAAAGACCAAAATGGTATGGGCTGAAATTGAAGCAGAACTTTTGTCCCCAAAGACAAGAAAGCAATACTTTTTATGTGAGTTCAGAGAATATGGTGCAGTGGCTGTTCTTTGCATACCTTGAACCTGGTTTTTTTTCAATTTTCTTGTGTGGACCTTTACATAAATATATTGTGTCAAATTTCAACTACAGGCTTAGCTGTGAAAACCCATAAAAGATTGATGGTGACAGAGTTTGTTCCTGGATCAGAGGGATCAAACAGGGAATGGATAACAAAAAATACAACTTGGGTTTTTTATTTTTTGGAAGTTCTTGATCAGAGGATCTTTTGGATTGGTGTCAGAGGAGATCTCAGATTATGATGCTGAGAGACAAAAAATTTAGGGCAAGAAAAAAAAAATCTTTTTATTTATGCTGCTATATAGGTTGTTTGCTGTCAAATTCTTTTCCTATTTTTTTCCCCACTATTTTTATAGCAGAAACATCCCCACCCCCCACCCCCTCCTAGTTTCTCTCTTTTATTGCCTTTCAAGTAATTGTTGTCATGTTGCTTCCTGGGCCTTTCTTTTTTTTTAAAAAAATAAAAATAAAAAATTCAAGAATACCACCCCTAATAATAAAAAATACAGTCATGATTCACTAAACTTTCGCTACATGCAGAGTTCGGAAAAGAATTAAATTATGTGGAAGGATCTATTGTATATAATTTTATTACAGCTCGAACTCATAACCTCCTGTCCAATACAAATAACTTTATTGATATAAAACATAAAGATATATATATAGTCAACTAATTTTGAAATTGAGACCTAGTTAATCATACTTTTTAAAGAAATTTTCATGATCTCTAATATTCTCAATCTATGTTTTTATTATGTAAAAATAATATAATTAATTAAGTATAAGGAAATGGTATAAAAGAGTATACAATTTAGCCACTATTTATTTCAACTATATATTTTTATTTATTCTGCTATATAGGTCTGTTTACTGTCAATTTTATTTTATTTTATCATATTATTATGTTTTTAAAAAAAATTATTTTTATAGCACCTGTGGTCAAGTTGCTTTCTAGGCCTTTCATTTTATTTTTAATTTTAAGAACTCTATCGTAGCAGACCAAAATTAATATCAAAGGGATAATATACAGTACTTTGGTCTTTCAGTTTTTTAATAAATTTTAATTTTGATTTTTATGATATTTGATTAGATACTTTTAATTTTTAATTAATAAATATATTTATTTTTTATTTTGTTATATAAAGTTAATTTTTAATCAATATAAATATAATCAAACGCAAGAAGGGATCGAAAATGAGAAAAAGCGTTATATTTATATTTGAGAGATATATGAATTAATTTTTCTTAAAAATAATTTAAATAGTCCTACACTTAATTGTTAAATTAAAAATAGTCGGAGGATGTATGTATAATATTCATAAATAATATGACTTATGAGTATACCCCATATATAGTTTATGTATATCTACTGAGAAAACTAAACAGTTAATTCGATCATCTATAAATATAAATATCGCATATATGATTTTAAATTGTCCTTTTATCAATTGTTAAATTTAAAATAATTGAAGGATGTATGTGTAATATTCATTTATAATGACTTATGAGTATACTATATATATAGTTTAAATATATTAGCTAAGAAGAGTAAAAAGTAAATTCGACCGACTATTAATACAAAGATTTCTTACATTAATGAGAGGTAATTTTGTAAATATAAATTTTGGTAGGATATTTTTATTGCGAAAAAAATTATTTTTTGTTTTTACTATGTAAAAGAAAGCAAAAGTTTGTCCCTTCTCCCGTAAAATATGTTTAGCTTCTTAGAAACTCGGTCAAATAAGTTATGAACTGCTTATATGAAACTGATATATAAGCATGCAGGAAACCTTTACACTCTGTTTGGGTGATAGTTACGTATTATTTCATATATAATGCACCATTATATTGTATTGTATTATTTTATTTCGACGAATATAATATTTGGATAAGTTTTATTATTTTTTCGTCATTAAATAATATCATACATCAATAATTTGAAGAATAAACCTACACGAAAAATCTAATATGAGTTAAAGTTACAGTAAAAAGATAGAATTAAAGGTAAAATATGATTACAGACTAATAAATAAATACAAAATAAGAAAAAAAAAAGGTAAAAATTCAATCACATCAAATCAGTCATTATAAAAAAGGAGACTTTTGATCGTAAGCTAATAATGATTTTAGAAATATGATAACACAAAATTTATATAACAATTAAAATAAATATTATATTTAATTAAACTAACAACACAATACAAAACTACTTTCACATATTATTCATGAACTATTGAATCAATTTTGGTGCATATGAAGATTGTAAACAAAAAAAGAAGATTAATTAGTTTGACCATAAGTTGCATATATCTGTTAAAAATAAAAGAGGTTTCTTTCTTAATTTGACGTTTCGATTTTAAGTTTTGGATATGAATCTAAGGAAGCTTTATCTTCGAGCGAGCCCTATCCGACGAAAATTCGAATTAATCGAACTCCAATACAGATATTGAATATCAAATAAGAAACCCAAAAAAAAGTTACATACATCTAACTCCAACCTAACTCAAACCAAATATAAAAAAACTATGTTTATACAGTCGCTCATCAAAATAATAACTAACAAATATATATATATATATATATATATAATATGTAACTTGTCCGCTAAATATAGGTGCGTGTTCCAATTTTAGCAGTGCAACGTAAGAATATTCCAATACTAATATATATATATATAGACACACTAATGTATAAATATATTTTATGTACAAAATTAAATTTTTTACTGGGAGATATTGTGTCGTCATGAGACAGACAATAGAGACATAATGTCGAAGAAAGTATTGCTTGTTTATATAAATAAAATATAAAATATATACTCTCTGATTACTATATAAAAAATAAAAATTTTACTTTTATTTACTATTTAATATATTAAGATTTTTTTTTTCTTTTCATATTTTGCTTTTAATATTAATTATTTATTTTTTCTTTTCACATGTTGTTTCAATTTTATCCTTATTTAAATGGAAAGAGTTTTACGTAATTAAAAAAATACTAAAGAGTTATATCCTTTTCAATGTATTTATTAATGGTAAGTTGATAAAAATACATTTCAGTTTCTAGGAATGAGTAATTTTCTTAAAGGGTATGCACAAGCTAAAAATACGTCTTTTAAGCAGTATTTTTTTATTTATTTTTATTTGTTTATTATAGTGAAACTATATTTTTATTTTTAGTATATTAAGAAAAAGATATATCTTTTTTGCACGTTTCTATTTTTAATATTATTTATTTATTTTTTAAGATCTAAAATTAAATATTAATTAGTATGAATATTGCAATAAAATATTCATATCAATCACTATTTTTTAAGAAACTTGCAAAATTCAAACTGAATAAATAAAAGGGAACAAAGAGAATACTTATTATGTGAAAAATCAAGATGAAATTAATTATTTCCTCGTCCATCTTTACTTGTTCATTGTACTAAAAATAGATGTTCATTTTACTTGTCCATTTTAAAAAATCAAGACATTATTTATTTTTACTTCATAATTTACCTTTATTATTAATTATAGTCATTTCCTAATATATTTCCTGCAATATGAAATTTGTTATATTCAAAAAGTGATATAGTAAAACTGTCATTCTATTTATTGCTTCTTAAAAAGTATGCTAAGTTAATACTCCCACGTTTCAAAATAAGTGATATTTTTAGCTTAAGCACACCCCTTAAGAAAACTACTCATTCTTATAAAGTAACTTACCCTTAATTAATACCTTGAAAAAGATGTAACTCTTCAATATTTTTTTAGTTGTGTAAAACTCTCTCCATTTAAATAAGAGTAAAATTGAAAGAACATCGTTAACGTCTTCTTGATTATGTAAAATACCACTTATTTTAAAATAAAATTAAATAAATAAAATATCATTTATTTTGAAATGGAGAATTACTGAACAAGTAAACTGAATGAAGAGAGTAATTTTGTCTCATTTTACTCCTAATATTAAATGTTGTTGAAAATAACCAATATTAATAAAGTATTCTTGAAAGTAACCAATATGGATTACATATCATAGAAGTATGAATTTGAATATTTCAAACAAGTGATTATTGGTGGGTTTTAGGATTGTTCAAATACCAATAAAATTAGCTTGATACTTTAGTCATAAATAGAATATATATTCCATCTTTACTTGGCGATTATTAAGTTATTCTTAATAATACATAATCTTAAAAGTAATCACTATATCTGTATATTATAGGAAGTATAAATTTGAAGTTTTCAAATAAGTGATTATTGGTGGCTATTAGAATTATTCAAATACCAATAAAATTAGCTTGACATTAGTCTTAAATAAAATGTATATTTATTAAGGAGAGTAAAGTAGTAATACTTTCTTCGTTTTAAAATAAGTGGTGTTTTTAGTTTGGACACATCTCTTAAGAAACTACTCATTTCTAGAAAGCAAAATATATTTTTACCTACTTACCCTTAATAAATATCTTGAAAAAGATGTACCACTTTAACATTTTCTTGATTATGTAAAACTGACTGCATTTAAATAAGGTAAACTTGGAAAAAAATATCTTCTTGATTATGTAAAATACCACTTATTTTGAAATAAAATCAAAAGGCTAAAATATCACTTATTTTGAAACAAAGAAAGTAATAAAAGAAAAACGTTCTCATTGGTTGCTTCTCGAAAAACACAAAAGCAATAACTTTTTTAGTTTTAATTTGCTTGTCTGATTTTTACTCGGCACAAATTTTTAAAAAGTAAAAAAAAAAAACTTTTGAATTTTGTGATTTTAAACTAGAGATATGTAAAATCTATCAAAATGCTCTTTAATCTCCTGGTCTTAAATATGCCACGTAAAAAACTAGAATTAAAAGGGTTGCCAAAGAAAAAAGAAACACTCTTTTTTAAACAACTAAAAAAGAAAATAAGACAAATAAATTAAAATGAAAAGAGTATTTTATTGAAAACTCTATTAGTGATGATAAAAAAACCAAAGTGTAGACATACAAGTTTTGGTTTGTGGTTAGATTGAAGGACACATGTGGTAGTTTATTGTGAATGTGATATATATCTTCTTACTATATATTATACACACACTACTTGGTTTGTTTGTGATGAAAAGTACTTCTATTTGTGTGAAAATTACTTTGTTGAGATTCTTGAAAACAAAAGAACAAACATGATATTGACTACTTCACAAAGTTATTAGGCACTGATTAGGACTTGATGTCTCAGACAAACAATGTGGAAGTTGTTTTACATAAAATTATCATTGTTTTGTGGTCAAATATTGTTTGTTTGTTAAAGGTACCTTTTAACCTATTTAGTAGAAAACATGTATAGTATATATTTTGGCAAGTGTCACTTCTTGTACAAGAATTGATTGCAATATGAAATGTTTAAAATTTGGCAGAATATGTAAGGACCCCCAAATTTGACACGTTTTCTTTAAATTTCCTTAAATTATTAGTGATTTTAATTATCCTCCTAAACTTAGCTATTTGGTTGCCTTTAAGGCTACTGATAATTTATGAGGGATTTGAAGAAAACACGTCAAGTTCGGGTTTTTTTTAGATATTCTGCCTTAAAAATTAGCAGAACAAAAATTAAGAAAAAAATTATTAGTATATGAGTTATATATATATATATATAAACGTCAAATTAATAATAGAAATTGACTCGATATTTATTTGATTAAAACAACTCAAGGATACTCTCGTGACAAAATATGTAAATAGCTACTTTTAACATTATTTGTTATTAAATATATTTGTTATTATATATTTGTCACTATTTTAAAAGCTATTAATATTTAGTTATTCTTTTAACACAAAAAAAGTTTTAAACAAAAATTATTCCAACTAAAACATGAAACAACTCCAACGAATGCTATTTCAATTGGAAGGATTAACAAGTGGAATCAAGAGTTTCATTGAATTCTAAATCAAGAGAGAATTCACGGGGTTCAAATATCTATAAGTTTAAAAATAGATATGGCAAATAAGCGGGATCGGGTTAGATTTATATGAGTCGAAAATAAGTTAGGTGAAAATGGATAAAATATCAAAGTCACCTTTATTTAATATGAATAGAAAATAGATTAATTAACGGATAATATGAATATTCATATTATATCTGTTGCTTCTTAGTATTTAAAAGAAATAAATACTCTCCAAATTACAAGCATTTCTTCTTATTCTTTTTCTCTCTTTAATAAGTGTACCTTTTAGAGACATCCTTACATACTTTAAGGTGAGTGCAGTTGGTAGATACCCGTGGGTTATCCATATTTAATAATGGATAATATGAGTTGATTCATATTTGATCCAACTTTAAAATAATGGAATATTTAATTTATTTAAAATGTGTTGGATCTGATGGATAACTGTAAAGTTCAACTATTTTTGCCACCAGTATTCAAAATCAAGAAAACACATCATGTTGTTCAAACCTATATAAATTCTTCGCGGTTTTGATTAGGGTTATTTTCGTACCAAATTTATTTTCGCATTAAAGTGTGGCTATTAAATTTTCTATTTCTTTTTAAATGGTGGCTACAAACTCATAGCAGGTCCATAGACTGGTCATTCCAGCTAATTTTTTACATATGCTATCGAACTTTCAAAAATAGCTCAGCTATGTCATTCTTTAATAGTTGGACTTATTTATGACATCGTCGTGACACATTTGGTTCATTCGTGCCATTAATTATTAACGAAGCCCTGCTACTATCAGATTTTGCCACGTGACATTATCTAAGACCTTCATTACTTACCAACCCCACCCTCTTTTACGACTGACATATGTAAGTCATTTCTGAAAGTTCAGTGGCATATTTGAGTCTTTTCTCAATCTCTTATCATGCCCCAACCAATATTAACACCTCAAATTTTATCATAAAAATACATACATACTCTTAATTCACACATTCATATGACTCAAATATGCCATTGAACTTATGTCACTCGTAAAAAGGGGTGGGTTTAGTAAATAATGAAGGGCTTAGATAATGCCACGTGGCAAAATCTGGTAGTTGTATGACTCCGTTAATAACTAGTGGCATGAATGAACCAAATATGTCACAGAGATAACATAAATAATTAAGCCCAACTATTAACATATGGCATAACTGAGCCATTTTTGAAAGTTTAATGGTATATTTGAACTTTTTTTTTCTTTGAGCCATTTTTGATAGTTCAATGGTATGTTTGAGCTTTTTTCCTTTTTTCTAAAAAGCTTCACACTATTAAGAGTATCCAATATCTTACAAATAACTTTTTTTTTTCAACTTTTCGTGTGGGACTTTATTCATACACACCCAATAATCACCTTGTTTCTCTAAATTCCACATGATCCATTACAATTCATGGCCTACTTGAAGACTAGCGGTGTGTCATTCATATTAACCGAGTATTTATGACCTCCAGGGTCCACTTACCTATTTTTGTATATGCATCTCAAAGTTACATATAAAGATAGTAAATCAACCTGCAGACGGACAAGACACTAAGTCGGTCCCCACGCAAGCACTTCGCTATTTCGTCTCGCCAAACTATTAACTCTAATTTATGGCCTGTTTGGACATGCGAGATGAAATCATGATAGGAAATCATATGAGATGAAGTTGAAGTTTTATCTGGACATGCAATTTGTAATGTTATATTTTGTTCTCATGAACATAAAAATTTTATAAGTTGTGAAAACTATCAAAATATCCATAATTTTTATATAATCTTACCAAATTAGTAAAGTTCACAACAAACTATAGTGCACTATTACAAAGCCATTTTAAAAAGAAATACAACATTTATTGATCGAACTTTAATTCAATAAAAAATAAAATTGAACATGAGTTATAGTGTACTACTCTTTAATATAATCCTCCCACATAGTACGGACAATCTCCTCATGTTGAGCTTGCATTTCTCGATCAGATGACAAGAAGACGAACCAACTTTGTCACTTTGAGCTATTATTGGTATAATACAAAATTATGAATTTTTTTTTTTACGAAATATAAATTTGTGGGTCAAATTTTATATTTGAAAAAGTCCATCTCATGATTTGAAATTTCAAATCAAGATCTTTTGAGAATTTGGGATTTCATCTCATGATTTCAAATTATGAGATGAAATCGTATGTCCAAACACTGATTTTGTTCAAACTCCTACTTAGCATATTGTGCTATTATTCTCTTTGATTCAAACCCACATGATTTTCTCAAAAAACTTCACATTATTAAAGTAATCAACATCTTATAAATTTTTTTTTCTGCTTTTCATATGGGACTTTGATCACACACTCCAACCCAACTCAATAGAAGCATAGATATAATTCCACATCACCCCATAGATTTTTCTATATGTTTTATTTTATAATTTTATATATATATATATATATATATATATATATATTAATTGTTTCAGAACATATCTTGAACAAGGGAATTAATTACTATCCTGAAGGTTCCATTTTGTTCTTTTTGTAAATTATGATTGTGCAAACCAAAATAAATTTGATTGCACATTGTTCCCCAATCAGTCTCCAATTTTTTTAGAAAATAAATTTTCTAACCACAATCCATTTTTGCAGAGATAAAAAAATATGTTATCTTTGTCAATTGGTCCATCAAAACTAATACAACACCACACATTGATTTAAATATTTCCAAAAAAAAAAAAAGAAGAGAAATAAGGAGGAAGATAAAATATTTGTGACATATTATTTGTGTATTTATGAAAAAAAATTACGTTCTATGTCTTTTGAAAAAAAATATTTCGTTGAGTAGTTTATATTTTGAGTTTATTATTTGATTTAATTCATTTTATATATAAACACTTTTTATACACTATAAACCTTTTGATTGATTCAGGGCGTTATTCCGCTTCTTAGAATTATAACCTATTGAGGGGGGCTTCGGCCCCGAAGGGTAGAGTGGCTGAGTGGTCAAAAGCGGCAACAGAGATATGGAAGATAACAAATACGGAATAAGAAGCAAGCTCGCCTTTCCTTTTATATTCGTTTCTGTTTAAGGTTAATATATTATGTATAAAACTTTATTTTCATGTAATATTGTATAATATTGTATATTGAATTACGTGACGTAATATTTTATATTGAATTGTATATTTTTAAAATATTCTTTCATATACATGTAGTTATGCACTATCGATATAAATAATTTTTATATTATTTGCGACTTTCTATTTGAATTTTTAGGTTGACTTGGCTCGCATAATACCGATAATATCTATATATCTTGTGCAATAACTGGGATTTCTATTACCTAAGGTCAATGAAATTCATCAAATCGGAGATCCATCTTGTATAGTCATTGTGGACCTCACATGCGAGAATATTGAGTAGACGGTTAACGTATCAAACCGACCTTATCTTTTATAATATGCATTTTTATTCATGTTGTAACTGATTGGAATAAATTATGCGTCTGACATATGTAGAAATGCCTCTATCCTCTTGAATTTACTTACCCGCTGCAATTTTTCTACCGCTCAATGACCTATAATGCTAAAATATTTTTTTATAGATGTCGAGATGAGTAAAAAGACGTATATTAGCTAGCTCGTACAATGTTAACTCTTTAATTAAATCCTTAATATTAAGCCAATTCCAATGAATGAAAATAGAGATATTTTATATCAAAGATCTAAAAAGTAAAATGTAAAAAACAATGAGAGAAGAAAAAATATTATTCCCTCGTCTCATTTTAATGTGTTTTAATTTAATCAACACAAATTTAAAAAAATAAAAGAGCTTTTAAAATTTTGTGCTTTTAAAATTAAATGTATAATTTTTTTGTATCTTATAATCTTAAATATAATAGTTTAAAATATTTTAATTTATGTGTTTTTATTTTTTTAAAATAATTATTAAAAAAATCACATTCTATATTTAGTGGCCAAACAACTAGAATTAAAAGAAAGGATAAAAAAAAAGAGAAAAAGAAAGTTGTCAAGATACATTATTAAGATGGAATATATCTCTATGCATTTAATGTAGGAATTATTTTGATTGGACTTGCATTAATTTAACAAAATTTTAATTTTTTTTTTTTGTGTAACATAGAGTAAGACCAAGTAGATATATAATATAATTGATAGACATGATAATAAGCCTAACTTAACAAATTCTTAATTATATGCCAAGTGATTTAAAATTAAACCATGTAAACATGACTTAAGAGATCATACTAACACTTGTTTCATGTTACTTTAACATATAAATCCCAATTCATCTAATACATGTATTTGTGAAGGTTAATGAGATACCTTTTCAAAAGTATAATAACACATATATGGTCTTTTTTTAATCGAGAAATCTTTAAGAGTTGCAGTATTCGATTTGAAATTAAATAAATAATAAGCTTTCATTTTCACCCTTCTTCAATTTGTTAGGTGTTTGCCTTGATTTTCTTACCATAATTGAATTTTCGTTTTCCTAAATAAGGAAAACTCAAGATTTTCATATTAGGCTAATCCTTTCTTTTGTAGGAAAAGGTGTTGCATTCTATAAATTGAAGTTCATTCCTTCTGACTTGATATTATCCACAATGTAGTCCTAAGGGCTTTGAGAGTCCTATTTAGAAGGAGAATTTTGAGACATAAGTGTTACAGTGCCACTTGTGTGAACCTCTTTTTGTTCTGAGTGAATTTTATGAGGTTACTTCTCTCAATATTTTGTATTCTCTTTTATATAGTGGATTGCTCATCTCCTCTTGTAAATGTAGGTCATTGACCGAATCACGTCAAATTATTGTGTCTCTTTTTGCTATACTTCTCATTTGTCTTCTTATTTATCGTCTTTGGAGGTTTGTTGTGTTAGCTTGCTCATGATACTTGATCATTTCGATCACAACACAATTAAATATCATATCTTTGTCGGCGACAAGAGTCAAATCTATGAATATACCTAACTCACATATCAACTATTGCACTTTTACCATTAAACTCGAGGCACAATATCAGTATAGTATCGAAGCTAGAATTTCCACTAAAGAGATTCAAAATATGAAAAATTAAACACATAAAGAAGTCAAAAGAGATTTAATATCTATTATATATATATAAATTTTAACCATTTATAAATAATATAATTTTTCACCGAAAAAAATTGAAAATCCCCTCAACCCTACATACCTAGCTCCTCCAGTGACAAGCACATATATGCCCTTTTGACCAAATATTATTTACTCACCCTAGCAACCCAAAAATTGTCATGTAGTAACAAATTGGAAGGGTGAGGGGAATAATTAAAATCACTATAAGGAAAATAGTAATTAAAATTGGGACCACAACAAAAAAGGGGAAAAAAAGAGAGATCAGTGATGGAGACATATTGTTTTTGCAATTGGATAACATTCATTGGATGTGTAAAGTACATATATTGTACAAAGAGGAATGAGACATTTCTTGTTTATGTCCAAATTCAATTCATGATGAAAATCCTCTTTAATTTTTTTTACCAATTGTTACTTTTACCTTATAGCTTATTGATTATGTTTACCTTCTTTTTCACATTGCATTTTTGTGACCTCCTTCTGATGGTGTAATTTGTCAACATACATAGATTGGGAAAGTCATAAAAGGACGTTAAACATAATTCTAGAAGGATGTTTTACTGAAGAGTGAAGAAGTCTCGTATCAGTGGTCAATGGGATGGGTCTTGAGTAATTTTATTCTCATGATTTAGTTTTTAGGGTAGAGAGACCCATCTCTCATATCGGTGGTTAATGGGCCCCATATTAAATTATCCACGCTCTAAATGTCCAATTCTGAACGTGAGGTGGGATGTTGAAAAGTGAAGAAGTCTCATATCAATGGTTAATGAGATGAGTGGTCTTCTGATTATATGGTCTTGGACAATCCTCCCTTCACGAGCAAGAGAGTGAGAGAAAGAATGCGTGTCTTGATATCAAGTAAGTGTTATTAGATTAGTTCCCGTAAAGAAATGGATCATGGGTCTAACTCAACCCCAAAAGCCATCTTAGGAGCGGAGGATTGCCCAAGTCCATATAAGGAGACCACCTATCTCATTATTCACCAATGTAGAACTTTTTCATTCTTCAACGCCCCATATCACACACCCAGGGATGGACATTTGGAGCATAGGCAATTTAATTTGGGGGCCCAACATCGGGTAGGATAGGTCCTGCTCTGATACTATGTAAGGAAATGGATTATGAGTCTAACTCAACCCCAAAAGCTAGCTTACAAGGGGTGGATTTTCCAAGTCCATATAAGGAGATCACCGCCCATCTCATCAATCACCTATGTGGGACTTTTTCATTCTTTAATAGTTCCATCAAAATGTTAGCATGGAAACTGACTTTTCAGACAACTTCTTTTGCTATCTCCATGATAATTATCTAACGAGAGAGAGAGTTGATGCATTGTTAACGTGAACAATACAATCTTTTTGTTCGAAGCTTTGTCAGAAAGCTTCTACTATATAAATCAAGCCTATTAACTTTAAATTTTAGATCCGTCCCTATTAGCAACCCGATCTAATGAAATTATTGTCTCTAACTGTTCACATTTTACAACCATAACGTGAGTTCAACTTTGCTGTGATTAATAGTATGATAAATTTGTTATTTTAATTCGTCCTAACTAAATTTATAATATCTTCTCTTAAATGGTAAAGTTCACATATTTCAAGAGGTCAAAATAATAGGTACATAGCCACTTTGGTCAAATTTTCAGGAAGTTAAAAGTATTTCTTTATGATGGCAAAAATGCAAATAAATAAGATATATAGACTTGTTGATCTCGTTTCCGTGTTAGCTTGCTTGTACTATCGTTCATCTGGCTAAACGACTTTCTGGCTAGTTTCTTTGCGGCAAGTTTCAAGATAATGAAATGATAAATGAAGACTTATTCATAGGATTAAAATTATCAGATGATTGAAATGGTGAAGTAGTACTGGAGTGTTATGTGATAGAATAATACCTACCAAAGTTAAAAGACAAGTTTTATAGAATAACTAGCTATAAGACCGTCAATATTATATGATAGTGAATGTTGGACTGCTAAAAGTCAACACATCCACAAGATGAGTGTTGCAAAGATAAATGTGGATGCTAAGATAGATGCAAAGTCATACAAGATTATATATGATTAAAATTGAGCACATTTATCCAAAAGTGGGCAAGTAGCATGCACTTAGGCTAAATTATGAGAAGGTTGCTTGAGATGTTTTGGAGACGTCCTGTGTCAACATATAGATGCACCGTCTTGTATGAATGAAATTATGGTAAGTAAATGTGTTAAAAGGAGACGAGATACTCCTAAAATATTAAGAAAGAAAATTATCTTGAAAGACCTATAAATTACATGTGTACTCAATAGCATGCAGATAAGAATTAAACTCGTAGGGGTCGTAGTTTGATATGGGAATGAAATAGACAAAGTTATATCACGGATTGAGATATTCTATAGGATTAGTTGTTCCACTATATATAAGAGATAATTTATTCCATCATTATAATATAAGTACTAAAATAAATAATTACAAAACTAACTAAATATAAAATAAAATAATTCTATATTTTATCTCGAAATTATGATTTATCCCTCGTACCAAATGATCCCTTTAACTTTTAAAAAGTTCCCAGTTTAAACTTGCTTACTAGCCGGCCAAAAAATAATTTGCTGGTACGGAATTACTAGCAATAGTTTGTATGCAATTAAATTATGATTACACACATATATGTATTTTTTATATACAATTTTACGGTACATATTAATCTTTTATATTCATGGTTTGTTATTTAAGTGTTGCCTTTATAGAAATTAAATTTTTTGCCTTTATTTTTTAGTTTGATTTGTAATTTGTATTTCGATAATATTAAGAATCTATTTCATGATCAAAGTAACTTGTAGTCTTTAATTAGTCGTCTTTATTTAATTCAAAAATCATCAAGACATTTTGGTATTTCATAACTAAATCTTTTTTATATTCTTTAGAGATGTCTAAAATTTTGGACAATCCGTACGGTTTTTTTTGGAGGAAGCTACATATATTACTTGATTAAATATATGAATTTTTTTTCTTAAGAAGTAGTTGATTTGGTAGTGTAATGTTGGAATATAGTCAACTTAATATGTGTTTTCAAGTATATTATCATATATTTTATAAATAAACCCGACAAAGATAGAAAAAAACTGAAAAAATAACTTAATTGATCTGGTCTGATCACAACATTTAAAAAGTTGACTTAATTGGTTTGATTTTCATTTAGTGAAAAATCGTAATATTGGGATCCTTACACAAATAGCCAGTCAGATTCCTTGGTTATTTTTTCTAGCCGGTATACATGATTATATTTTAATTATACATGGTTATACACATATTATGTATAAACTATATATATAATTTTTTTGATTTTTTTAAAATTTATGCAGTTGAGTGAGAAGCTATTTGTGTTAATTCTTTTCTCATTTTCGATCTCCAAATGGCAAACAGTTTTTTGCGTCGACTGCCCCTATTTTGGGGTAGTCTTTAATTTTTATCTCTTATTTATGGTCTTTAATTTTTCCCTTCAATAAATAAAATGGATAAAAATACCCTTAATATT
This sequence comes from Datura wrightii, assembly GCA_035772735.1. Lineage (NCBI taxonomy): Eukaryota > Viridiplantae > Streptophyta > Magnoliopsida > Solanales > Solanaceae > Datura > Datura wrightii. The sequence continues at coordinate 196,604,440 of JASDFA010000018.1, read as the reverse complement.
GAGGAACAAAAATTAAAAACCACCCCAAAATAAGAATATTTAAAAGAATGACCCAATGGCAAATACTTGTGTTTTTCACCTTTCAATGTTTAAAGTCCAACAAGGGTCAAAATTAGGCTCTCTGTTCGGCCAATTTCTACTAAGGCCCAAAGTCAAATTTGGGCTCCTTATAAAATCCACAAATAATCATTTTTCAGCCTTTAATTAAAAAATAAATAAAAATACTGCATTTATTATAATATTTTCTAGTCTAGATTGTTTTTTCGACGCAAAATTTTATTGTCTAGAATCACAATTATATTTTTCAATTCTCTATTCTAAATTTAGTTGATAGAATATAACCCAAAGTAGTAAAATCGAAATCGAAAAGTGAAAAAGCAAATTATGACGATTTTTTTCTTTGGTATAATATGGTATAATATTTTTAGAAAATCGAGAATACCAAATCTTTCAAAATGACCGATACTTGATGTAAAACGTTAACACACTCACTCTAACAACATATTTTTTGTATTGGATCAGCAAGAAAATCAAATAACGACTTAAATAATTAGATGTGGACGCTTCACGCTTATTATATTAAGACTAGAAGTCCAACTCAAATGCTTCATCGACCAATAGAACATTTTGTACAATAAAACCACACTTATACTTCCAGCCTCAACATTCTTGCAACATACACTTAACAATGAGAAGCAGAGTCACGATTTGAACTTTATGGGTTTGAAATTCTAATTTTTTTAAGTTATTACATTCTAAATTAATAATTTGTTCATGATCAATAAATTTCTCAAGATAAATTCAAAGTTTGAAATAAAGTTAGTGATCCAATTAAATCCGTAACTAATACACTAGCTCCGCTCCTATTAGCAACATGTTTGATAACCAAGAGGCACAAAATTATTCCTCCATAATCCTTTATAACTGCAAATCCAAAAGTTCAAGTCAGTAAACTCTGCTCTATATATATTTAAACTTTTTTTTATAAACATATAGAGTTTGAACTAGACGTAATGAGTCTTTTTGAACCTATTGTGTTTAGTCTAAATCCGCCATTGATCCTATCTCTATTTATGTCCCCCAATATTTGCCTACCTAATCAACTCCATATGCTTCAACATGCCCAAAAAAAAGGAGACTTCGGTGGGCCATGAGCCACATTATGCCATAGGACACACCAATAAAGCAAATAAATTGATATATATAGGTCGTGAATGATCCGACACATACTCGATAGTATTTTTGAAATATCCGAGTAACATAGAGCTAAGGGTGGAGCTAGCATTTCGATTACGGATTCGCCCGCATCTTTGGTCCAAATGTTATATTTATAGTAAAAAAAATAATCCATTAAATATGCACACATTATTAATTTACAACTTTGAAAGGACTATAATAACGAGTCAATAAACTTCAAATTATGATTCCACCTCCTCTGCGTAGAGCTTAACTAGCTTTAATCATTTGCCTTCTCTCCATTTGAGTCTGAAGTTTCTCTTTAGCATGCCTTAGTGCATCAAGAACTTCTCTCACAGTGGCATCAAGAACAATTGGATCAATATTTTGCTTTGTCTTTGGCACATCCATAGGAACTAATGCCAATGAATTGTCCTCTTGAATATCCACTTGATTTCCTCCATTTTCCCCTTCCATCTCAATTGAGTATTTCAAACTAGAATCATAATAACAATAATGTTATGAGATTTAAAAAGATATCATTAGGTTTAATCAACAAATTAAGAATGAGTTTAACTTCAATACACCGATGATCTAAGACTATTAGGTAAGTCAAAAGTTATATTGGTCGGATCCTTCAAAAATGCTGATGGATGCTATGTTGCTCGTACCCTTCAAAAATATCGTCGGATTTGTGTCGGATCCTTGAAAAGCTATGCAATTTTGGAGTATCTGACAAGGGTAAGTCTGAACTTTTGGATGGTCCACGCAACATAGTTTGGGCACGTGGCGAATTCTTCAAAAGTTATGCATTTTTGAAATATGTACGGCTGACATTTTTGGAGTTCTCAAGCAACATAGTTTAAAAGACAACCATTTCATAAAAAAGTGAGATTTACAACTTAAAAATTAATGAAAATTTACCTGCTACAATATGTTAAGATAAACTGATAGTGAAAACAAATTTTACAATATCAATGTAGAAAAAGTTGAATCCATTGAGTTAGTATTACATACCTATTGGCATCATCTGCTGAAATAATCTCATTATCTTGGCAAGAAGCTATATTGTTCGGATTCTTCAATAATGTCTCCAAGTGCGTGCCAGATCCTTCAAAAGTAGTGTATTTTTGAAAGATCTGACACGAGCACGATAATACTTTTGAAGAATTCGAGCAACGTAAGCCAGCACATGAATTGTTTCCAACATTTTCATAGCTGGATTTTGTACTCCCAACAGATTCTTGACCCTCTGTGTCTTGTGAATTTACAACTGATATTTCATCTGAAATATAAGATATATTCTTGGACTCAAGTTTCTTTATCAGAAATTTAAGCTTCTTCTCAGCTTTGTTTCTTGATTTAGTCTCTTCTCTCAATTTAGTCTCCAGTTCAGTTATCTGTAATTTTTCATAGGAATTATACTAATGTTACTCCAATTGGGTAAAAAGATTACCACATTTTTTCTTTTTTGAATTTGAAAAAAGAAAAAGTTTCTTTGAAACTTAGTAGTCATTTGGACACAAATATTGTAACAACAACAACTTACGAGTGAAATCTGAGGAGGGAGGTGCATACTACTACTAGAAATAGGGATTTTTCTCATTGCAAAATTTGTGTTATAAAACATAATTTTTCCCACTCATTTCCACTGAACTAATTCGATGGGAAAACGCTTGGTGGGAAACAATTTCTCATTTGAGTATTGGGAAAAGTTCATGATTTTTTCATATGAAAACACTATTGTGTTCTCTTTTCCCACATATATCAGTGGGATAGCCACTTAATAATTTTCGTGAGGATTTCAATGAGAAAATAGTGATTTCTTAGTAGTGTACGCAATCTTACTTCTACCTTGTGTAGGTAGAGAGACTGTTTATGACAGATCGTTTATTAAAAGAAAAAAAACAGAGAAAAGGTAAAATTAGAAACCTTGTTTCCCATAATATGTGCCTCCTCTTTTGCATTTCTTGAAGCTACTCTTTCAGCAAGTAATCTCCCTCTTAGACATTCCACTGTTCTCAAACTATCTTCTTCTTCTTCTTCTTCCATTTTCTTCTCACTGTGGGGAAAAAAAAAGAAAAAAAATAAATTAACCTAAATAATTGTTCATCCGGTATATAATCTAATCTTTGTGTTAGAAAAAATTCAAAATTAATTTGGTCACCTATTTGTGTAAAGATTCCTTCGAAACAATCTCTCTGTCCCACCTAAATTCCACTTGTGAGACTATATTGAGTATGTGTTATTATATTTGTGTAAATATCCCAAAACCCATCGAAAAAATGTGCCAAAAAACGGAGAATCTCAGTAGCTTATTTGGTTGTCTATCTAAACATTCATTTGTTAGTGAGAGTTCGATTCTTTACATTGTAATTTCTTCACTCATTTCCCCTTCCCCTACCCCCAAATTACTATTTTTTTTAAAGAAAATTGTGCCAAGAAACTCAAGAGATCAACCCCCAACCCCAACCCCACCCTCTTGTTACCCTCTAATCAAATTTAAAACTACAAATTTGAGTAGTTTCAAGAAAGAAATAAAAGAATGAACTAAATATATATATATATATATATACCTCAATTTTCCATTTGCATTTCCTTCAAATGTCATTGCCATCTTCTTTATATCTTTTCTCCTCTTGTTACTCTCCAAGCCAATCAAATCAAGAAAATAATTTGTTTGAAAATTTGATGTCTTTTAATTAGAGGACTCTCCTAATTAAATCAAGTAAAACATCAAAGGGAAGACAGGGGGAAAACACCTTTTATTTTTACAAAAAGATGGTTACAGTGTTAGTGACAAGTGATAAAAAAGTAAGGGATGTATTTGACAACCTTTTGGTTGGCACGAAATTTAAGAAATAAAATTACTTCTGTCATTTCAATTTAATTGTCTAATTTTGATTTGACACAAAAATAAATATTTTTAAATTTTATAATTTTAAATTAAAAATATTATATATAAAATATATTTAAAAATATTTTAATTTATAATTTTAAACATGTTATATGAAAAATTAAAAGTGCAGAATTACTAAAGAAAAAGTCATACTCTTTTCTAAAACAAATTAAAAAGAATAATAAATTAAAACCGTAAGAGTAAATTTTCTTATAATTTATTATTTTAAAAAATTATTGATAATTATGTAATTATAAGTTATCTCAAATAAAAACTCCAAAGAGTCAGAGACATAAGAGTTCCCCACCCCCCCACCCCTACCATAAATTGTATCTTTCTGTTAATTTCACATTAAAGTTGCAGTGCCAGTTAGGTAAGGTTATGGTAGTAGAGATGTGGTAGAATATTGAAAATTTTAATTTTTTTAAAAATATTTTTTTATTATTATTATTATTATTATTAGTATTATTATTATTATTATTATTATATTAAATCAATTGAATATGATTTAAAATTTTAAAATTTAATTATGATATTTTATAGTACGGTAAATCAATAATTATTATTTTATTTTATTTTAACTTACATTTACTTATATAATAGAATTATGATTTTGATTTTTAAAAAAATATCTCAATCATAAGATACTAACATCTTATATGTATAAAAATACATTTTTTAAAAAATGTACAGACTATTTCATTCGTTAATTAATTTCATAATGAAAATATTTCAATCAAAATAGAATAGTCAAAATTTCAAAATCTAAATAATTAGTTTTATGATATTATTTTATATATTTTGTAATATAATAATAATAAATATAAATTTTATATGTACTTATATATTTTAAAACGATATTTGATATTTTAAATATTTTTTCTAAATATTAAATACCACATCGAATATTTAAAAAATTAAAATACATATCAAATATCATAATATTATAATTATAATATCAAAATTTTTAATTTAAATGTAATAATTTAATAGTATCTGCCGTACTGTGCCCACCCTAATGTCAATAAACTTTAACTTCTCTTAATGCAACATTAATAACATGGGAATAAAAATATTTCATTCATAAATTTTTGAATAATTTCTGCAATACTCTATTATTCTTTTGCTATTTCTTAATGAAAATAATTAAGAAATTCTCATTTATAATATACAACATTTATTTTGACTAAAAATTTTAAAAAACTTTTTTTGTATAATTTAAGTATAAATTTTATTTAAATATAAATTAAATAAATATCCAATACCAAATTTTAAATAAATTTAATTTTCTATTTCAACTTTAATTATTCTTCGACAAATTCTCTTTCTGCCGTAGAAAATTCAAATATGTAAAGTAAATGTCTTATAAAAAATAAAGATTTATTGGTCGGTCTATTGTTTAATTGAAAAAATGATAAAAGTATTTAATGTTAAAGAATAATAAAAGGAGATTATTGTAGAGCTCTTTTGCAAAACTTCATTATTTAAAAAAAAAAGCCAGGATTTAACGACAGTCAAATTTTATAATTAAAAATAATAATTTTTTTTTAAAATTTATTTAGCGATAAATTTTATTATAATATTTTATTAGCTATGTATAAATTAGTCACATGATTTTCCTTGCTTTTGTACCTTTCCTTTTCTGGCTTCACTCTTTGCTCGTGTTAGCATTCTCTCACATTAAGTAAAATTAGTATTGCTTGATCATAAAAATTATTCATTTTTTCTCGAAATAATTTTTACTTTAACGAGTCTTATAATTTCTCAAATTGGTCATCGAATTAATAATTTTTTTCTTTCTACAAAAGTCTTTATATATATGTTACACCCCGTAAGTATCTAATGTTTAAACGGCCTATTCGTACGTTGGTTAAGTGTTTTAGAATATAATATGTACGAGAAAGGGGTCCGGGGAGAGGTCGAACGAGCACGGAATCGGAAACTGTGTGGGAGAAGGAGGGGCCAGCTGCCCAAAGCAGCGTGGCACGGACCCTCCCTGGCGCGTTAGGCACCGTGGCACGCCCGACTATTGGGTTATATTCGACCAGCAGAGGGAGAAGACGAACGAATTGATAGAATTTCCTTCGTTTACACTGTGAAACGCCGCCAGAATTCAAATTAACTTCGGGTATCAAAGTATAAGGCTGCAAGGAGCATTACTACGAAGTTAGTTTCGCAAAATTCACCCGGCAAATCGTAACTCCGCCGAGCTAAAGTTGTTGGAATTGCTCCATAGTAGTGTCAATGCGATCATAGGCTTAAAGTAAGCATTTCTCCCTTCTGAATTCTCGAGAAATTATGAGTTTTCGACCGTGTTCCGTTAAGTTGAAATATAGTTAATATTTCTATATAAAGTTATCGTTTTTCATCGAATTTAGTACTGGAATTAGCCTCATTCTTCCAATAATACGATAGCAATTGAGAAGAGCAGTTGAATACGAGCTGAAACTCGCCAGTTAATCAGTAATCGGGCAAACGAGGTATGTTAAGGCAGTTTCTTTCGGCAAGTTGGTTTCCTTAGCATGATAACCCAGTTTGAGTCCCGGTAAGAGTACCAAAAGCATGCCTATTATGATTGGTTGTTGTTATTAGCTGAAACTCATGGATGGATTATGACTGTATAGCCTTCATGATCGACCCCAAGGTTATTAGCTATGTCGACGCCCGCCAGGGGAGAGATGACGTCGCTCTACAAAGCAGTATGCCGTCTGTTAGGAACGAAAATTGGGTCCCAGGTCCTCATATGTCGTGGTTGTCTTTATACACCCCCGTCGAGCCTGGTGCCTGGGGTGCAGATATCAGGAGTCCACCGGAAGACACAGTTACAGTCAGGGGCCGAGCGGGCTCAGTTGCAAACCCAGGGGATTGGTAGGACGGCTATAGCTATTAGTTGACCCAGTGTGACTGTGGATAAGGGTATATAGACTGAGGTGTACTCATCAGGGCTTATGGGAGCCCCAGGTGGGTTATTCTGTGCTGGTTGTACCTTCCGACTTATGGGGACTAGGTAAGGTTCTTGTTTGCTTTAGTTATTTAATAAAGTTAGATAGTAAGAAGTTCTATTACTTAGGTATGATCTCTACCACCCTTTATTTAAGTTATCTTCAGTTTTATCTCCTTATTTCAGCCATTTACAGTTATCGCCTTACATATTCAGTACATATTGTACTGACGCCCTTTCTGGTACTTGCCTGCAGGTGCGGATAGACGGGAAACAGGCCCTCGTAGTTTTCAGTCAGCATCATCAGGCAGTTAGCTCCTTTTTTTCGGAGCTTGTAGATAGAAGGTTACTTCCTTTTGATTGTACAGTTCATGGGTAGGTCGGGGCCCTGTCCCAACCATCGTATTACTCCTAGAGGCTTGCAGATTGTTCTTTTTCCTTGTGGTTAGTTGTTATTGACTATGTGGGGCATATACGTGCTTTAGTTTACATGTTGGCAGTGTGGGGCCTTGTTTAGCTGACAGATTAGTGGCTTTGTCGGCCATAGTTTAGCTTAGCACTGGTTTTACTTTATAGTCATAACTAGACATCATGGTGGTCTTGTTAGCCTACATAGGATTCCCTGTTGTTGTTGTTTCTAGCTAGCTGATTTTCTTTTACAGGTGACTATAAGGCCTTGTCGGTCGGATGTTGTATTTATAGCCAAGATATAGCCTGTTGTTTTCTTGAATTGAGAAATGAGCCTGCACCAGGAGTGCACAGCTTAGCTTAGTCAGTTCAGACCCAATAGGGCATTAGGTGACAGTTATGCCTCCCAAGGTGGGGCGTGACAATATATTTTTGTCAGTATAAAATCACTCAATTAATAGATGATTTCTCAGCAAATAATTATAATTGAGTTTTATTGACTCCACTTGTGTGAGTTTGCGCATATTATTTGTTTAAAATTTGGATAAAAGAAGAAGATTTCCGAGGATCAATAGAAAATAGTCTTTTTACTTCATAAAAGTAGACGTAAAGTTGCATGCATCTTACTCTAGCCGATCTCCATTTATGAAATTACATTAAGTTTATTCTAATATTGTTGATTTAATTGAGTGTTATAATTTCTATTTCAAGAGCCATAAACGTGGACAAACAAGAAAATGACACATGGATAGTCGAAATTCTTCAAGTTTTCTTTATAATAGAGGGAAAAAGTTCAGATATGTCATCGAGCTTTAGGAAAATCAATCGGCCCACTGAAGAAATGAAGAAGAGGAATGAAGAAACGAAGAAGAAGATGGATGTGCGGTTAGGTCTTTGTTGGAGTTTTATCGGGTAGTGAAATTGGATGGGAAAGGGTTAAATTAAATAATAACGGGCCGAGTTAAACAATTGGTGGGTTTTTATGGTCATGGGTCGGATAGATTTAGGTTGTATGGGTAGTTTAATAGGTGAATTTTTTAAGTGACATGACCCACTTAAATATTGTCACGTATACAATCTGGTATTGAAAAATTAGGTACTGGGTCTGTTAAAAAACTAATGGCATAGATGACTTCTTTGAGTAACGTAATTGGCATAAATAAGCCTAACTATCAACAATTGACGTGAATAAACTTTTTCCTAAAGTTCGAGGACATAACTGGACTTTATCCTGTAATAAATAATAATAATACAATGAGCCAATGAATAGTGATCAAGAAGGATAAGAGAAAGAGGTTAACTTTTTGTGACAATTGTATTGTACAATTGTACAATTGAAATGCTGCATGGTACAGTCATATATCTATCTATAATAATTTCATTTGTCCTTTCTTCTAGCATTTAAGAAATTAAAATATTATTTCTATAGTCAAAAATAATTTTCAAGACGCAAAGATTAGATTATTGTTCTAGTATAGTGTTCAGTGTACAAAGGTACAATATTGAAAAAAATGCGAAATTTCTTGTGCTAGATAGAGTGGTGATTGTAAATTACTAGATAGCTTAACTTGGTCCAAGAAACGTTCAGAAGACCATTGCCTTTCTCGGAGATTTCATAACTATTTCAAAAATAAAAAAAATCGATATGATCATCTTTTTTCTTTTGAAAATTTCATTCTCGATTCATGATAATTTTTATGAAAGTCTTTCATGTGCTACCCTTCTATAGAAAGTTTTGGCTTTCTCAAAAAGTAATCTATAGATTGATATTCTATTCAATCTCTGATTAAAAAGTAAAATTGCTCCTATTAATGTGTCGGTGTTGTGCTGGTAAGGACATTCCAGAAAAAGTAAAATAGGTACAATGCTAACCTATTTCGTGTCATTGCACATTTTGGAACAAACCGTTATTACAACCACTCCCATTCTAAAGAATTTTTACGCTATCAGACCAAACTCGCATTTCTATTGAAGTAAATGTCATCTAAGATTGAGAAATGTTTTGATCATTGTGCCATGCAACATAAGTGTTTATGAAAAACTTCCACAGGAAGGAACAAGGAGCAAATGAATTTATTAATGATGTAGAAGATCTCAACTCCTTATTGAAGAGAGCCAAAACAAACTGCATCACAAGACATTGCAACATATGTTGGGAAGGCCTCCGTTAATTGTGTACGGACAGAAGTGGATTTCCCAGCAGCGAATTCAAAACTTGTGTGACCCTATCTATTCCATATCTCGGGCCCCCAAAAAAATCCATTTATATGATTCGAGGATGGGTTTCCAGTGATTTCAAGAGCATCTGCCAGTATATTTTCCCAGATGAGGACCAAATTCCTAGTCATTAAATTGCCACAATTACAGCAATCACGACTCTCGTTCTAGTTAATCGTAAGTTACAAACACTAACACCATATAAATGTCACCGAATCCTAGTAGTAAATAATATTTGGCGTTCAAACACCTGATGATGATCCCAGCAAAAGAGAGTGTTATAATCAACCAACTCCAGTGAAGTTGAAAAGGAGTGGTTTTACTGTACAAAATCTAGGAGGATGAGCCCGTTGTTCGTGAAGAATCAACACTTAACGATGACAATCCAACTGTATCGGGGCTTTTCAGCTGATCAAGTTGTTTCTTACCACGACGAAGTAAGTACTCAATATAAATAAAATTCTTACGGTCAACTTGCTTAGAATTTTTGCGGAACTCACTGGATACAACTGACTCAATTTGCCTCCTCTCTTCAGCTGGCTTGGAGCGGGCTGCTCTTAAGAATCCCCTATATAGAGCAAGTGCTTGCTTTTGCATTCCGGATAGCCGTCTTGGTCCACTGGAGGCTCCCATTGCATCTTCAGGACGAGCTGGGGCGGATCCAAAATTTGAAATTTATGAATTTCTACAGCTATCTCAAGTTATACTACAAAAATAACTGAATTCACAATCAAATATTTATAGAGATTTAATAGATTTCTATATTATATACAGAAAGTCAGGCAAAAGCTACTAGGTTCACGTGAAACTGTAACCAAGCCTCTAGATCTGTCCCCGAGGGCGAGCACTCTTATACTAGTTTCAGTTGTACATAAGGTAGGAAGTTTGCTACTGTTTTGGCTTCTGCTATGGACTGACAGAACAGAGATTGTACAATTACTTATAAGGCAGAAGTTTATTCAAAGAACAACAAAAGAACACCACGATTTGAATAACTAGTCGTTAAAATCTGAACACAATTATAATCTACCAAGTTCACAGAGCAACAATCATTGTTGAAGCTCTATCCTCCAGCGGCGGAACCAGGTTTTCACTAAAGGGATTGAAAACATAAAGAAGTAAATATACGAAGAAGCCAAGGGGTAACCTCGAGCTCAAAAATACACAGTTCTGGATATTCAACAGGAAAGAAATCAAGAGGGCCATATGAGGATATTAGCCTTTTTCTAAACATTGAAAAACATCAGATTCTATTTTCCTATTTCTTTAACTTAATCATCACAACAAAATATTTCCTGCCTTATTTATATAAAAACTGACATTTGGTTGAACTGATCTCTTCCAGGAAATTATTCATGTTAAAGAGTACTTCAACACATTACTGAACTACCAAGGACGGACAACAACAACAACAGCAGCATTATCCAGTATAGAGATGTTGTTTCCGATAGAACCTCAGCTCAAAAAAGAAAATCAAAGCATGTTTTCAAGAAAAAGAATAATTACATCACACTAGCAAGATACAAAGCAACTAAAACGAGATGCTAAGACAGGCTAAAAAGACAAACAAGGAACATGTAACAATGGACAAAGTAGAAGATACTACACAAGCACTAAACATGAATACTGCTAATAAGGGGAAGAGAAGACTAGCCCCTGCCTCTCCCACATAAATGTAATACAACGCACGGCTAACTACTAAACTTCTATCCTAATCTTCGACTTCCAAACCTTCCTATCTAGGGTCATGTCCTCAGTAACCTTGTACAAGGTACGGCTACCAAGGATGGACATGTTTAATTTAAAAAAAGTATAATCAGGAAGATAGAATCAATTTTTTTACACAGTAATCACTTCTTTTTTTAAAATCATGGTATCCGGGCCGACTAATTTCAGAGGATCCTGTCACTTCACACAAATATCATGTAACACAGTCCACCAGGACCGGAACAGATGAGAATATATCAGCTATTATTTTTGTCTCAGATGAGATTTGAACATAAAATTTCATGATTCTCAATTCACCTCATTGACCACTATGTCACACCTTGAATACTTAACACAGTAATTATTTCGAATACATGGCAGACCTATCTTTTTTATACGGCTGTATGTGACCCAAGTTGCTCGGACTAGGCACTTTTTCCGCCGTACCTTTGAAAACTGACACTATGATATCATACACAGTCAGGTGGATTTAGGATTTAAATGTATGATTCCTCCACAAACCTCAAAGTTAATATACATTGAGATCCGGTTCATATCTACAGATATTTTGTTAAATTCTTAATGCATATATACACATATCTTCACAAAATTACTGATTTAAAGTGACCTCGTATGTTATACGCTAGCTCCGGATCTAGATATGTACCGGATCCGGTCAATCGACGTTGCCATTTGATACAAACTATGAAGAAATTCAAGAAAAGAAGAAATGGCATACCTTGTATATTCAACCGCCGTTAAGGTACAAATTTCTATATTAGTTCCTTTTGATTCCTTCTCGGCTTCTCTGGTCAAATTTCTTTTTCCGTCTTTCAGGCCGAACTGAAAGAAACCAGAGAGTTTTGAGGCGGCAGGGGAAGATGAGGGAAAATAACAAAAATGGTCCCTTAATTTTAGTAGTGTGTTTAAAATAGTCACTTAAATATCACTTTAGCAGTTTTGTTCCTTAAAATTTATCAAAAGTAAGCAGATAACTTGTAATATCCGTCTGATATTTTTAAATTTTGATTGTTAAATCTAATCGAAACTGTGAGAGTCAAAATTTCTTTAATGGAAAATTGGGAACTCACTTGTGGAAGTACAGTTTTTATAGTTTAAGTAATTTTTGGTCTAATCCAAGAGTTCAGTGTAATTTTTTGAGTTGCAATTTCTGTTTTTGTGTTGCAATTTTCTAGTGTTTTGATGCAAATACCTGGTTAAATTAAATATTTATATAGTTTCTGTTAAGTTTAAAAATTAAAGTTTGATAAGTATATGACAGAAATAGAATTGATTTTTTTCTTTTGATAAATTTAAAGGAATAAAATAATTCAGTTAATATTTAAGGAGCTATTTCAAACCTAATATAAAAAATAAGGGATCATTTTTGTAATTTTCGATAGTGGTCCATACACATTCAACAACAGACCCCTCATATTGAAGCAGCGGGAATCAGATTTTCAGATCAGTGAAGAGGCATCGAGAATATTACCCATCTGTGTGAGGTTACCGAGTTTACCTATACATTATTGGGCAAAAGAGAATCTGGGCAGGATAGCAAGTAGCATAGGGAAGCCTATTTACACTGATAAGATTACAATCCAAGGAGAACAAGTCTCATATATCGAGTCTCATATGTCATATTGCTGATTTAAATGGACATAACACAGTCATTCCCAGAGTCTATTATGCTTAAGGCTCCGGGGGAGATGAAGAAAAAATTGATTGACTATCAATGGCAACCAAGTTTGTGTCCCCAATGTTCTCTTATTAATCAACATGCTGAAGGTTGCAAGAAAAAGAAGGTGAAGCATCCAATAGAGCGTTGGAAGAAGAAGAAGACTTGGGTAGTGAGGCCAAATCAACCATGGGCAAATCCAAAACCTCCTATGTGTTTGAGATCTAATTTTGACCCTTCATCTTTTAATTAATTAGTCAAGTTTTTCGAATTATAAACCGAACAAAATATTTGTGTTTACATAGTAAAATTTTATTATTATTATTTTCGACATTATTTTGCTATTTTCATTTGGCAAAATATGCTAATATATATTATATATATTTTACATAAATAATGAATATTAAATATATTTATTTGATTAGTTTGAATTTAATTTATATAAAGAACAAGTGTCATATTAAGTACCTATTTCTATTTTCGCAAATTGAGGTCGTTACGGCCTAATTATAATAGGTAGTCCATTTTTGTAAATAATTATTTTACTTTTGTTAAGTTCAAGAAGTTCGATTAATTAATTAAATAATCAATTTGTCTCAATGTTAATTCGAATTAGTTTTAAAGGTTGGTTTTATTTTAGTATGTTTGGCTATTCTATTAATATTCAAGTTATAATTGAGATATTTTTGGATATGACGGGGATTCATCCTAACTATGTAATCAACTGAATGATGTGTCTGCCAAATTGTGCAAATCATTATCCTTTGAAGAAGAATCTTCACGAACTACTATTTCATTCGAAAGATATTCCCAAAAAATAAGAAATTTGAAAACGAAGAACCTCCCATGACGACTTATTAAGTTTTGTTTTTGGGATATTATATTCTAAAGCTACTAGACATATGCAAATTAAATTGAATATGTAATCTTTCTGTAGATTAACCTCTTTGACTAGGGCGGCTATCATATCATATTTCTAATAATTTTTTTTTAAAAAATAATATTTAAATTCATAATAAGTTAGTAATATTGTTATTTATATTGATAAGAGCTAATTCAATTTAATAAGATGTTTGCTTGTATTTACAATATCATTACCTTAGATTTCGTTATATAAAATTTTAGTTATTAATATAAAAATTTGAATAATTTAACTTAAAATTTTAATATATTTCTGCGATTAAAAAATAGGCAATCTTTTTTTTCACAAAAATTTTTATTTTTATGAAATTCAATACTTTCTAGTAAAATAATAAAAGCATAAAATATTATATGGAAATTTATTTGAGGCTCAAAAATTCTGAAAATCTAAGGAAAATACTTTATTAGCCTCCCTCTTGAGCCACCCTGCTAATTTGATACTTGACATCTTCAAAAAGTATAATTGATCTCAAATTCAATAAAAGAGAAGAATTGCGATAAATTGATTATCATCGTAATAATAATCTAATCAGGATAAATTTCTTGAATAACAAACTCGTGGGACATGTTAACTATTCAGCCACACGGTATCCGTAATTAAGATCTCATTTGGATTAACTGGTTAAAAATAATCAATAAGTATCAAATGCTAAAAGATACTTTTAAGTGTTGAAATTGATTTTATAAATAAATAATTACATGTTTGAATAGAAATATTGAAGATGATAATATATAATCAGTGTATCATAAAAATGTGTTGATAAATAATACTTTTCCTATTAAAATGATTGAAATGTTCTTGTAGATATTTATAACAAAAGGTAGGTTTTTACATAAAAGGACGAATGACGGAAATATCATAGAATTTTATACTTTAGGAAAAGTATTTTGAAAACTACAAAATATACTAGGAATAAGATCATAAAAAATTTGATCAAACCATAAATATTTATAATTAAGCTGTTAGTGATAATCAATTTATGACTTTTAATTGATTTTGACTTATAAACACTTCTCTTATAAGTAGTTTGGAGTTCATCAAACACTTTAAAAATCTTATTAAACTAGTTTATAGGCTTAGCCAAAATACCTTTTATCAATAAAGTAAATTCTCAACCAATTTTGGAACTTGATGTATAATTGATTAACAAATGATAAACGGAAAAATTTTATATTTACCCTGTACTTTTAGAAAAAAGTGTATTTATTCTTCATCATACTTTTTTGATATACTTGTCTCTGTCATATAACTTTAGGTAATGCCCTCGGACTGTTAATTTTCATGTCCCTTTACCCTTATTATCTTATGGTGTGCCTATGTGAATATATTTTTATTTTAATTAAAATTTTCTCTCAATATAACTCTTCTGGCGATCCAATATATATCCAACCCAACTAACCCATGATCCATTTCCTAATATTCATTCCTTCACCACTCTCTCAACTCAAAGCAAAAACTTACAATTAACTCTCTACCAAACTTCACTATCAATGGCATAAAGGATTAACAAGAAACCCCCTTAGTATGTCCAAAACCTTTACACAATTGGGTCATATCCAGAAGAAAAAAAAAATAAAAACTAGCATCCATTTACAGTTGATAAAGTACTAATAAACTTGTTGGGACGTGTTCAAATTGATAAATTGAAAAATTTTGTTTAGGGGTGTGTATGAGGAAGATAGAAAAAAGCAAACTTGGGAAAACGCGGAGAGTGATTATTGGAAGGTTTATTCGATTGCATTTATGAAATGGATTTATTGGGTTAGTTGGGTTGGGTAGAAGAATTATATTGAGAGAAAACTTTAATTGAGATAAAAATATATACACGTAAGCGCCACATAGACGACATATAAGATAATAAAGGTGGGGACATGGGAGTTATCCATTCATTTGTCCAAAGCTGGATGTTAAGGCCGAATATATCAAAAAAGTACGATAAGAGATAAATATAACTTTTTTTTTGTGAGAATAGAGTGGCAAATATGACCCTTTTCCGAATGATAAACGTAAAGTGTAACATAATTTGAAAAAAAAAAACATAAGTAACTATATTGTGCTAATTCTATAAGATTTTCTTTTAACACTTTGTCTATTAATTAAAAACTAAACAACTCCTACAAACTTTGCACTATCACTCATCTTGGCCACAACCTCCCACAACCGTCGGATCTCGGCGAAAACATCATCGGACGGCAGCTGAAACCGGCAACATGGACACGTGTCCCTCTTTTTCAACCAAGGCAATATACATATCCAATGAAATTTATGATGACATGGCAATTTACAAACATCTCTTCCTTCTTTCATCTCTTCTTTGCATATAACACATTCCTTCTCGCCGTCGTCGTCGCCGCTCACTTCTACTGACGGCAGCGCCACCACTACCGCTGCCGAAGTCGCCACCTCCTGCCTCTCTTTTCCCCCAATACCATCACCTGCATTAGCAGAAGCGGATTCAAGATTTTGACTTCTTTGAAACTATGGGGTTCAATTTATAATATTATCAATTTTCAAGATTTTCACACATATATGGATAACTAAGTAAATAAAATAAAGCTTCTGGACCATCTTTTCCAATCAGATAGCGAGTGATCACTCATTAATAAAATTAACTTATAAAAGTGGCCGGAAGACGATCATGAGTACTTATTCCTTGCGTAGAATCGGACCAGTGTATATTCGACATAAAGAGACAATGTCGTCTTAACCATTGGACGAAAGGGACTAAAAAACATATACCTCAACTTCGAATAGAAGTGGTTCACATTGTTTCTATATGGATAGCTAATTAAATAAAATAAAGCTCATGGACCATCTTTTCCAACCAGATAGCGAGTGATCACGAGAATCGAACCTATGTCTTCGACATAAAAAGACGATGTCCTAAAGTTTAAACCATTGGATCAAAAAGCCATACTTCATATACCTTAACTTCAAGAATAAAAGCAGTTTCGGTTTGTTTCTATACGACAAATCGATCAAGATTATTTTTCTACACTATCATGTCATTGAAAAATATCTACAAGCAAGCTTCTTTATTAGTAACGTTGACAATAAAATATATTAATTAAGTGTTACAACACATAAAGATGATCTGATAATATAAAAATTCTCAACAATATTTATATAGTTTAAACTCAATAAAAAATTATGAATTCAATTGAATCCATCTTTAATAAACATATATATACCTGCATTTGTCATGGCATTGATTAAGTTCTTGCACTTTGTCATCACCTCAATAAACTTCATTATGACTTCTCTGTTGGAACAACCAATGCTAGAGAATTTTAGTGCATCTTTAGCTATGTATTGACAAATAACAGCGCGCCACCTGTTAGGAACACACATAGAATCAATAAGCGCGAAAAATTTCACTGTCCTTAAAGAAATATTAATATAGGACGATTTCACTTCATATTACTATATAATTAAAAAAAACATGAATTAGCTACAATTATGTACATGATTAATTATCTGTCGCTAAATAGTATATAGCTAATAACATTTTTGGACAACTCATGGCTAATCCGTCTTAAAATAGGATTAGGGCGACTTTTTTGTTGTTTTAGTGATAGAAGTTGTCTGTTGCTAATTTTTGTTGTTATTTTTATAGTACACAACTAGAAATAGAGATTCTTTCCACCACAAATCAGTGAAAAATTTGTGCTATAAAACATGATTTTCCCACCCATTTCCCACCAAACCATTTCACTGGGAAAACGCATGATGGGAAACAGATTGTCACTAAAGTAGTAGGAAGCTTCATGATTTTTTTATGTGAAAACACTATTATTTTTTTCTTTTCCCACCGATATCAACGTGAATAGCCACTTAATATTTTCCGGTGGAAAATTTTAGTGGAAAAATAGTGATTTTTTAGTAGTGGTATATGTATTACAAACTATCTAACGCGTACCTTGATGGAGGGAGATCTAGTGCTTGTGGATCATGTTGACGGAGTTCACAGAGGAGGAGGAGGAGGAGAACGGCGTCTAGATCGCGGTGTTTCATGGAGGTGGTGGAGGGTGGTGGCAAGATTGTGTTGTTATGCATGAAATGAGTGAAGATTGCTAGTTGGGACAAGAGGTGTTTGGCTATAAGGATGGATTTGTGGTGTAGTGAGAGAGTGTGAATGTGGTGTAAGGTGAGAGAAAATAGGATCGGAGAAGAGAGGAGAGAGAAAATACGGCGGTGATGACGGTGGTGGAGGGCGGAGAAGTATAGGGTTAGATCTGAAAGTTGATGGGAAGTGAAGGTGGAAAGTGTAGCCATGATTATGGTTTCTGAAGGACTTTGATCTAATTTTTCCATTATGGGGACTTTGGTGGGAAAGTTTGGAGTGTTTTTGGTATGTGTGGGATTTATAGGGACTCAAATTGCTTTGTCAAATCACATATATGGCATTATTTACCTATTGATTATTATCATAGATCTAAGTGTACTATAGAAATACAACAAATAATTAACAGTGATTATTGACTACTCCTTATTTCTTAACAAGTTTAGATCGAAAAAAATAAATATAATATAAAAAAAATAAATTATACTAGCAATGTAATTTAACCCATGACTTCCTTCGTTTCAATTTATACGATACAGTTTGACTAGATACGGGGATTAAGAAAGAAAGACTTTTCAAACTATAGTCTAAAGCAAAGCTTAGAGTCTGTTTGAATTGACTTATTTTAAATGCTTTTAAGTTAAAATAGCTTTTAAGCACTTTTGAAGTGTTAGAGTGAATTTTAAGAAAATGTTTTTAAGCACTTGTTTTTAAGCCAAAATAATAAAAATAAGCCAAAAGTTATAAGTCGGCCTATTAAAACATTTGTGTGGCCGTAAATCCTCTCATTATGGGTTTAAATGAGATTTTTTAGAGTTAAATTACTTTTAAATAGAAAAAAAAACTAAATATTTTATAGGACAGGAAGTAAATTTGTTGATATTTTGTGGCAACAAGCACCAAGAAAAAGAGAAGGAAAAAAAATTGTCACACAAATCTGGCAATGATGGGAAGTCAATTAACAAAAGTTGTTCTAGGGTTCTTGTAAACTTTTAACTAAAGCAACAGAAAGAGAAAGCAAAGAGTTCTATTGAAAAGGAAAAAGTAAAGGGCAAAAGAGAGAGAGGGGCATGGATTGGGACCTAATGGTGCAATCACTTTTAGACTAAAATAGAGTAAACACAGCCAGTGGGCTTCACATAATCAATTGAAGATCCCAAGTACTAGTTGTCCTACTTTTTTACCTTTTTCTTTTGGTTGAGAAAGTGGTACTAGTTAAAAAAATATATGAAAAATTAACCTTATGACCACTTTAGAAGATTTAGATTTACATCAACAGTCATTTTCATAGTTAAGAAAGGTGATAGGATGGATCAATCAAATATGCTTCAATAAATAAACTTCTCTATTCATTCTGATCTATTAAGACGGTGGTGAAAACGTAAATGGTATTGTAAATGGTATTTTCGCAGTACATCAAGGACTTGACATTTCTAGTCATATTATGGGACAGGAGGACAAAGAGCTAAAAATTCGGTTAGATATGAAAGGTGCATTATCAAACTGATAAGAATAGAAACTATACCTAATCTTAGCCAAATGGCGAGAATGGTATAGTCTCGTCTGTCTAAGTCTTGGTGGACATAGTACACCTGTGTTGGTGGGAAGTAAGAAAGTAAGGAAAGTAAAGGTACCTTGTGGAATTAGTGGAGGTGCACACAAGTTGGACCAGACGACCACGATTATCAGAAGAAAAAAAGAAAGAAAAGAAAGACGCATTATTAAGTGAATGTATGGGGACAGAGGTGAGGTATTGGAAAAGCCTAGGGAGATGAGTTAGGTAGAGTAGAATGGAAGGGAATGGGCTGGGAATATTGGCCTTTGTCCAGAAGCATGTGTCCAGTTTAAACAACTACAATAATTCCTTTCTTTTCATTATCTCTGTTTAACAACATGGTGAAAAAGAACAAGCAGAAGAGGAAAAATATCAATTTGGCCCATTCATGGAAAAATATGTACACCCTTTGGCCCTACAAAACAAAGTCACAATAATTTAGTTTGGTGCAAGTTATTCCCCACTGTAGCCTGCACTTATCAAGGGCTCTTGTCACTCCCCTTTTGATATCTCACAGCTTCTTTTTGGGCTTTGTGCGCCTTCTTGTGATAAACAATGGTATATAAAACTTGTGAAACATTCTCTGCATAAAAAACTGAGATCTTTATACTTGTTAGGTTGCAAGAAGACAGCGCTTTGGATCACGAACTGTGTGATGCATCAGGGGCTAAAGCATCAGCCACTTGAATGAATAATTATAATTGTTGGGATGGGCGTGGCGGTGCAGCAAACTGCAATGAAGAATTTCCATATGTGAGATTTTGAAGGATAATTAACTTTCACATATGCAAGTAGTAGTATAAACAAAAAGGTCAAGCAACTTGTGTAATTTAAAGTCCAGATCAGCGAATCAAATAAATGAGCATACTGATTATATCTTGAACATGACAAAACGCCGTGCGAGGGAAGAAACATAGATTTTACAACCTCCCCACACCCCCCAAAGAAAAAAAAAAGAAAAGAAAAAAGGGGAAGAACATTCCACATGCATTATGATCAATTTTATGTTAATGGTGAACTAACAATACTTGTGTTCATACTAAAAGATTCATCCGCTAGTCTCAGACAAATGTAGTAGATGAAGCTCTGGCTTCAAAAATGTTCCCTATTAACCTAACAGTTTGGATGGCATGTTACTTGGGACACAGAGAAAATCAGCACAGAATTGAAGTTCATACTACTTCAAAGTGGATTCAGTCTGTGATACTTCTGTTAAAATGAAATTGTGTGACATGTATGCACAAGATGGAAGTGTCAAAGCCCATCTGAAAATGTAGTTACTGCTCAATGTGTATAGTACTTATTGTTATGGTGCTAGATCTCCAAAGGACTTCCAGAAGCTGATGATCCACTCTCCAAAGTATTTCATCAATTGAACAAAAAATATTGTTGCTAGGGGAGCATAAATGTGTTTAGATCAAATTACGCCTGGTTTCAATTTGTGCTTTTGAACATGTCTCTTTTTTTACTAGTTACACGCTTACACCATATCTGAGCACTTTTACCGCTTGAAATGTTGCGTTTTGAGTTCCCACAGAATGGCTTCATGCTATCACTAAGGAAGAGTATTAATGCTTGCTAAAAGACTTTCTACTTCCTCATGATAAGACAAGGAACCCAATTCTTCTGAATAATAACCCAGCAAAGTTGGTGGCAGCCCTGTAATCTTGCTTGCATGGAGCCCACAATTTTACTTCTTTAGTGCAACCTCTTACTCACAGCAGCAGAATTGTCACATGGTTTCCTCCTTAAAATCATCCACCATCATGTAACCTTCATCCCTCATCAAACCAAGCAATCTTTCCAATACCCCATAAACCTCTCCAGCCTTTTCATTTGATTCATCTGTTGCTACAAAGCTTTTTAAGCCTTGACATGTTTCCATCCAACTACTACCAGTAATCTTCTTCAATCCAAATTTTTTCATTTTCTTCCTGAGCTCCTGAGCTTCTTCCCACCTCCCAGCTTTTGAATATAAATTTGCCATGATGGTATAGTTTCCAGTATTTTCAGGTTCCATTTCAAGCAAATGACTACATGCAAATCTACCAACTTCAACGTCACCATAAATTGAAGCTCCATTAAGTAGTGCACCCCACACCCTTGCACTGGGTTTGATTGGCATCTTTCTTATGAAATCAACTCCTTCAGATAGCTTTCCTGCTCGACTTAGAACTCCCACCATGCAAGCATAATGTTCATCCAAAGGCTGAATTCCATACTTCTCTAACAACTCAAAAATTCTCCAAGCTTCTTCAATCAGTCCTGAATGGGCACAAGCTGCCAAAACAGCAGTAAATGTGACGGAATCTGGCCTTATGCAATGACTCAGCATCACATTAAATAGATCAAGTGCAGCCTTGGCATCTCCATGGTTAGCATGCGCTGAGATAATTGCTGTCCAAATAATGACACTCCGATCTTTTGTGTGATCAAAAACTCGCTGTGCTGATTGTATAAACCCCAGTTTTGCATAGGTATCAATAACTCCGGTTGCGACAAAGATATTTTGATTACAATCACTCTTAATGGCATAGGCGTGCACTTCTTTCCCTCCTTTTGCAAATGCCAAATCGGAAATTCCTGGAAGAATACTTGAGAGGGTCACGGCATTAGGTTGAACACCTGATAACTGCATCTCACGAATTAACTCTAAAGCTCGTTTGTACAGATTATTCTGAACTAGACCTGATACCAGAGCATTCCAAGTACTCAAGTATGATTTCTCCATTTCACGAAAAAGATTAACAGCTTTATCAACAAATCCATAATTCATGTAGCCTGAAATCATTGCACCATAAGTTATCTCATCACGCTCATCCATCTCTTCGAAAAGCTCTCTTGCATAGTCCAAGCTACCACATCTTGAATACAGTGCAATAATCGAGTTATAAACTGAAATGTCAACTTCAATCCCGTTTTCTATAACATACTGATGAATTTCCATTCCTAAAATAAGATCATTTGACTGTGCGCAAGCTTGTAAAGCACTCACCACCGTGACCCCATCAGGTCTAAACCCTTCTAAACGCAGCATTTCTCTATATAGTCCTTTGCATTCCTCGTAAAACCCGCATTGAAAATAACCTGATATCACTGAATTCCACGACACTACATCCCTTTCAGGAATTTCATCAAACACACTTTTTGCCGATACCATATCACCCGACTTTGAGTAAGAAGTGATCAAACCATTCAATACAAACACATCCGAATCAAACCCACTTTTAACAACGTAACAATGAATCATCTTAGCTAAAACAGAGTCCCCCAACACCCCAGAAACAGCTTTTAACACACAAGTCACTGTAAAATTATCAGGTCTCACATGGGCTGACTCAAAATTCTCAGACAAAAAAGAAGAGAACAACTTGAGTGTTTCTACATGGTAATTCTCAGAAGAGTAACCAATCAGAAGGGCATTCCAAGAAAATGTATTTCTGTCTGGTATTTCGTCGAACACGTGGTGGGCTTCTTTGAGGTGTTTAGTTTTCGAGTAAAAATTGATGAGCTTGGAGGCAAGGTAGTTGTTGGGGGTCGTTGAGGAAAGAACAAGACGGGCATGAAGCTGCTTGCCTTGGCGAATCAAGCAACGTTCTTTGCATAGTTGTAAGAGATGACCATACAATAAGTAGTCAATATTAGTATAGCTTTTGAGTCTGTGGAGGAGGAAGCTTTTACAGGCTTCTCCTAGCATGGCGATGGATGCTAGAAGCTTTGATGAACCTCATTTGCTTGAATCATGGAGATCCCCATTATACTCCAGTGTTTTTCAACTGGATATGGCGCGCTAGTTTGAGATTTGAAATAGCCCATTTCTTTGCTACTTGCGTAATACTATTTCACATGTAAGGTATGAAACAAAAGGTATCTTTATTTTTACAAGCAAGATCCGAAAATTTAATTTTGTTTTAATAAAATTATAAAAAAGACAAAGAGATCTCTTCTGAAATATCAGTATGAACGCATTTGGACATCCTATATGGTTCATTCATTTCAAAATAAATTGGGCTTTCAGTTTTAGCACACCCCTTAAGAAAATAATTCATTCCTAGAAAGAAAAATATAATTTTACCCACTTAATCCTAATAAATATCTTGAAAAAATGTAACTCTTTAATATTTTCTTGATTATGAAAAACTCTCTCCACTTAAATAAGGATAAAATTAGAACAACATTATTAATGTCTTATTGATTATGTAAACATCACTAATTTTGAAACAAAATCAAAAGACCAAAATATCACTTATTTTGAAACGGAGAGAGTATAAAATTGAAGTTTTTTTTGGGCATAATATATTTGAAATTCTTAAATTATATTTTTTTCCACAAGTTATGAAAGCTGCAAAAAATTTTACAATTCCTATACAATCTTATCAAGTGAGTAAAGTGTAGTTCATAAATGACATATCTCCGTGTTCCTTTTAAAATTGATGTTTGCAATTGCAAACTTTCAAATATGCATACTTTTATAAAAATCCACTAGTTAATAATAGTAGTAACTAGTTATTCTTTAATTTAATCCTTTCACATGGTACAAACATTCTCTTCACGCCGAGCACAAGTCATTTTTTTATAAAATTTAAAATGATGGATCTTTCTTTTAAACAATATAAACTTATGGGTCTAGTTTTACATTTTTTAAAAATTAAAATCGCGATTTGAAATCCCAAATCATGATCTCGAATCGCATATTTAAATGCTAACTTGAAATCATGATTTTATATTGCATGTCCAAACACAAACTAAATAAACAAACCTAGAATGTAGAGTATAAACTTTTTCCTATGATAAGAATCTTACATTTTTGTCTTGGTTAACATATCGGATCATCGCAGTTTTAAAGCTACAAAATAAAAAAAGAAAATTTCAAAATAATTGCATGCTAGTTATTAGAGACGGAATCAAAAATTTTTAGTTTATGAATTTTCAATCATAATATATTTGCTTAGTGGCATCTCGATAGATTTATACATATACAATGAATTACTTGAAATAGATACAAAACTTAAGTTTAAATTACTGAATTCTGTCGAACCCCTGACTGTAATCATAAATCTGCCTCTGATATTCTGTTATACCCCGTAGGATTCCCGGCACCTAGATGACCTATTCGCACGTTGGTTAAGCATATTTGAAGGCCATACGTGCTAGAGAAAAGCCCGGAAAAAGATCGGACAAGAAACCTGTCGAACCATCGCGGAAGGAGCCGAGGCAGAGCCCCTCCGCGATGGCAGCGTGTCACGGAGGTGAGGCCTCCGCGTTGGCTCCGTGACACGTTGGTCTTGTCCAGGCCCAAGTATATAAAGCCCCACTTCGGTTTGATTTCATTAAAACCTCTTAAAATTTCCAGAAAACGCAGGAGAACAGGGAGAGAACGAAGAAGTAATATAATTTTCGTCCGATTACGCTGCTAAACGTTGTCCAAACTCAAATTAACCCCAGATACTGAGGCATTTAGCAGCAGAGAGCATTCCTACGGATTTAGTTTCGTGAAATACGGCCGACGAATCGTCGAGCCACCGAGCTAAGGTAAGTAGAATTGCTCCAAACTAGTGTCTACGTGTTCCTAGCTGAGAAGTGAATAGTTCTCCCTTCTGGACCTCTGAAAAATAGCGAGTTTTCGACTGTTTTTCGATAAGCCTAAGTTTAGGCTATAAACTATATCGAAAGTGACGTTGCTCTTTAAAATAAAGTTGTATTTAGTATTAATTGACATGTTTATGAATGCAGTTGGGAGAAAATAGTTGAAGTACCGGCCGAGCCTCGTCCGACAGACGGATAGTTCGAGGATAAGGTATGTAAAGTTAGTTTTCCTCGGCAAGTTAGTAATCTCGGTATAGTAAAGTAATTTAAAGGCCAGTAGAATGTTCGGAAGTCATATATTATGTTTGTTACAAATGTTGGTACGATATTAGAAGCATCAGGTTATGATTAACACGAAACTTGATAGCACGATATAGATTCTAATACACGTGTTAGGAACTGCACAGCATGCTCAGTACGTGATGTAGTACAGAATGTTAGGATATTACCGTATTCAGCTGAAACCCAGTAAAACAATGTAATATCTGTAAGGCATCTCAGAAGTAGAATGATAGGTTAAAATGAAGTTTAGGAAGCATGTTAGAGATAGTAAATCATGTTACTATAGAAACTCGATATACAACATGGTTTTCAGTAGAAAAACTATATCTTGTTCAGTGTTAGACTCAGTACAGCATGGCAGAAGATTATATTTATACATATATACTATTATCAGTCTCAACATGTATTAAGTACGTACACATTACCATTACTAGTTCAGCACACAGTAGACACAGATACATTATAATTATTAGCTTCAGCATGTGATATATGCAGATAGTATTACTAGTTGAGACCATTGTATTGTCTTGGGGTTGGATTACCTAGCATCCATGATCGCCCCAGGGTTAATAGCTGTATCGACTCATCCGCCAGAGGACGAGGATACGTCGCTCTACGGAGTGGCATGCCGTCCCACAGGGGACGAAGATGGGATGCCAGTTTTCACCATATTGTGCCTTGGTCGGCCCTTATACACCCCTGTCGAGCGGATACGCCCGGGTGTTGATTCAGGAGTCCTCCGGACTCAGATGCAGTTATAGTCAGGGGCTCAGCGAGCCCAAGTGCATACCTAGGGGACCGGCGGGATGCTTATAGTTATTACAGGAGATGGGATGACCGGGGTAGGGGTATAGATTCTGTGCTGGTTGTACCCCCCGGCTTATGGGGGCCGGGTAAGGTTTGTGTGTGCTATGTGATGTTATGATATGTTATGCCATATACAGTAGATATGAGTAGATCGACAGTAGGACGATAAATCTCCAGGTATGACTCCTACTCCTTCCAGTATAATTAAAAGAAGGTATGATTTACATTATCAGACAGTTAATCCATTCCTTTCTACTTCTGTTTCATCAGTTGTGTTGTTATTTTCATATATTTCTTTCAGTTATTGCTTTACATACTCAGTACCAGCGGTACTGACGCCCGGTGGAGCGCTGCATTACTTGCCTGCAGGTACTCATAGACGAGCAGGCGATACCACGTGATTCCTGTCAGCGATCGAGCATTCAACTCCTGTCATCCGGAGACTGAATCCCAGAGGTGTATTCCGTTTTCTTTTGTTGTACAGTACGGGTAGGTTGGGGCCCTGTCCCGATCATTTCGATTGCTATTCCTAGAGGCTTGCAGTCTATATGTATATTACCCTGTGGTCAGATGAGCCGGTCGTGTGAGGCCGTGCAGTTGTATAGCTGTTAGTACTTTTGTTTCCTTTATGTTGGCCGTGTGGGGCCATAGTTCGACAGTAGTGGTGACCTTGCCGGTCACGTAGCTATCCAGTACTTCAGGGTTGAGTTATAGATAACTAGACAGCATGGTGGCCTTGTCGGCCGCATAGGTTTCCTTATAGTTGCTTGTTTCTGGTTAGCTGTTATTACGGGTACAGGAGGCTATAGGCCAATGGGCCGAGGGCTGTGTTTACAGCCGTTATATAGCCCTTTGTTTCCAGAAATGTGAGTTAGAGCCAGCCAGGCACCAGATGTGCCCAGGCTCAGCAGTCTAGTAGTTCAGGTCCTAGTAGGGCACCAGGTGCCAGTCATACCCCCCAAGGCGGGGTGTGACATATTCATACAAACCAATATGATTTATGTTATATTTAACATAGCTATCGTATTGAATAACCCACAAATCATACTAGATTGTCATGATTTCTAACTTTTCTCCCCCATGGTACCTTATTGAGTTATTTCATTTGTTTTCTTTTATGTGCCTCAATTTTATTTCTTTCATTTTACTCGTGATACATTTTTCCATTATTTATTTTATTTCACGTATGATACTTTTTTTTAATGATTTTTGAAGCTACAAAAGAGAAATAAATTTTAGAAATGTCACATGCAAGACATGATAAATTATTTACAAATCATATCTGGTGGATGCACGTATTGATGAACAAATTCAACGTGAGGTGACATGGTGTATGCTATTTGTAACGACATAGTTCTGATTGATGAGAATCGCAATGAAGTTGATGCTAAAGTGAAGTCTGGAGATAGACTCTGGATTGGAGCCTAAAAGGTCCAAGTTGAGCTGGACCAAGACAGAATACTTGGAGTGTAAATTTAGTGACATAACACATGAGGCGGATGTGTAAGTGAGGCTTGATTCACCTGTCATCCATAAGAGAGAAAATTCCAATTATCTTGGGTCTATTATTTAAGGAAATGGGGAGATTGATGAGGATGTTACTCATCGTATTGATGCAGGATGGATGAAATGATGGAGGCTCGCATCTGGAGTATTGTGTGATAAAAAGGTGCCACAAAAACTTAAAGATAGGTTCTATAAAGTGATAATTGTTCGGAGTGTTGGCTAGTCAAGACTCTCACGTTTAGAAGTTGAAAGTTGAAGAAATGAAGATATTGTGATGGATGTGCGGGCATACTATGAGAGATATGATTCGAAATGAGGATTACTGGGACAAGGTAGGAGTGACTTCGATTGAGGACAAGATGCAGGAAACGAGACTAAGATGGTTCCAATATGTTAAAAGGAGATGTATGGATACCCCAGTGTGAAGGTGCGAGAGTTTGACTATAGATGATTTCAAGAGAAGTAAAAGTAGACTGAAAAATCATTGGGGAAAGGTGAATAGACAGGACGTGACACAATTCAGCTTACCTAGGACATGACCTTAGACAAGAGGTTGTGGAGAACACAAATTAGGGTAGAGGTTAGTAGGTAGCTATCTTGTTACCTGTTCGTATTAGTAGTTATAGTATCACTCCTGTCGTAGCTTGTCCTTTAATTTTTGTTACTATATGTTGTTTCTAATACTTAGACTATCATAATATTTTGTAGTAGTTACTACCATATATATACTATTTCTTGTAGTTCTGTTATTTCTTTTTCTAGATTGCTTTGGATTGTTTTTTCTCTTGAGTCGAGGGTCTATCAGAAATAACCTCACTATGTATGAGGTAGAGGTAAGGTCTCCGTACACTTTATCCTCCCCAAACCTTACTGTATATGTTATTGTTAATTGTGAACCTCCATGACCAAGTCGTCATCAAAAATATTTTAACAATGATAATAAAAAAGACCTGAAAATCGATCGAAAAATTGAACAGATAGATATATCTAATAGTCATGATTTTAAAACTACACACATATAAGTTTGTGACATACAATATATATATATATATATATGAGATCTAGTGTTATATTCAACCTAACTATCATGTCAATTTTATCGCAAATCATACGGGATCGTCACAAATTCTTTGTTGAGAGGGGACAAGGAAGTGGGCTCATATAGAATGGGCCAGTTTTTCAAATGCAAATTACCAACCCAAATGCCTCGCAACTCTTCGCAAATTCGGGGGTGATATGGGACCTAGAGACATTCGGCCCGCCAATTTCAAACGACGCTGGAGTAGCCGTATCTAGTTCTCCGATCGAATCTCTTTCTCCGGCGAATCTCACTGTAAGCTTCCACTCTCTCCAGATTCCTTGCTCATAAAGTTTCTTTCAGTTTGCTGGTCACACATCGTTAGATGCCATAATGGTAGAATACGAACTATGAATTGAGTTCAGTTCAGATAATCTTAAGAATCACATATGAGTTCAGAGCTTGTTAAACATTACGTGAAAGATACAATTTTTGAGCATATTTCCTTTTACACTTGTTCGAAGTGCTGTTCAATTTAAAACATGCAAACTGTCTTGTGTGGTTCATATGTTTCATTTTGTATCTGCTTTTGCAGATATGAAAATATTAGCATGAAGAGCCGAATATAGCGGAGTGGATAGAGGGGACTCCGACTAATTTGGGATTGATGCGTAGTTGAATGATTGATTGAATGTGGGAATTCTTTCACAATGATAAAAAGGTTAGGATCAATCCGGAGCTATGTCAATTATAGCATACAGACTTGTTTCAAGAATGAGCAGTCAAGTAATGATCATATAATCTTCTTCTGTAAGCAAAAGTTGTTCAAACAAGCTCTAGAGGCATTCGAGTTGTTAGAAAGGAGCACATCTTATAATTTGTATCCAAGCACGTATGCTCAGCTAGTATCTGCGTGCTCATCTCTTAGATCCCTGCAGTATGCAAGAAAAGTTCATAGTCATATCTTAGCATCAAATTATCAACCAGACATGATTTTTCAAAATCATTTGTTGAATATGTATGGTAAGTGTGGGTCGTTGAAGGATGCTCGAAAGGTATTTGACGAAATGCTTGAACGAAATTTGGTTTCTTGGACTTCCATAATTGCTGGGTACTCACAAAATGGTCAGGAGAATGAAGCCTTAAATCTTTACTTTCAAATGCGACAGTTTGGTCTTACACCCGACCAGTTCACATTTGGAAGCGTAATCAAAGCATGCTCAAATATGAATCAGGTGGAGTTAGGTAAGCAGTTGCATGGCCATGTCATTAAATCGGAACATGGTTCCCACCTTATTGCTCAGAATGCACTGATTGCGATGTATACAAAGTTTAGTCAAGTTAATGAGGCATTGACAGTGTTCTCGCGTATTAAATCAAAGGATTTGATTTCATGGAGCTCAATGATTGCTGGATATTCACAGCTTGGTTATGAATTAGAAGCTCTGTCCTGCTTCAGGGAGATGCTTAGTCAGGGAATTTACAAACTGAATGGATTTGTTTTTGGAAGCATTTTTAATGTCTGTAGAAGTCTTGCACAAGCAGAATATGGAAGACAAATACATGGTTTAAGTATAAAGTTTGGGCTTAGTTTTGATGCTTTTTCTGGTTGTGCTGTTACTGACATGTATGCCAGATGTGGATGGTTGTGTTCTGCAAGAACTGCATTCTACCAGATAGGAAATCCTGATCTTGCATCCTGGAATGCTCTGATTGCAGGGTTTGCATACGGAGGTGACCCTGATGAAGCTATCTCTCTCTTTTCTCAGATGAGAACTTTGAGTTTGACCCCAGATGATGTCACAGTTCGTTCTTTACTTTGTGCTTTTGTAAGTCCATCTGCTCTCTTTCTAGGAAAGCAAGTGCACTGCTATGTTATTAAGAGTGGCTTTGATTTAGAGATTTCCGTCTCTAATACATTACTTTCAATGTATGCCAACTGTTCAGATCTTCCAGATGCACATAAAATATTCAATGAGATAAAAAATAAGGCAGATTTAGTCTCATGGAATGCCATTCTTACAGCTTTTCTACAACAGA
The DNA here is from genome assembly GCA_035772735.1 of Datura wrightii. Classification (NCBI taxonomy): domain Eukaryota; kingdom Viridiplantae; phylum Streptophyta; class Magnoliopsida; order Solanales; family Solanaceae; genus Datura; species Datura wrightii. Next base: position 196,573,635 of record JASDFA010000018.1, on the reverse strand, counting down.
GAGATTCTGGAGAAGTCTTCTCATTATTTAAAATGATGCTTCTTTCTTCTAATAAGCCTGATCATATTACGTTAGTTAATATGCTTGGGGCTTCTGGAATAGCAGCGTCTTTGGAAATAGGAGACCAGGTTTGTTGCTATGCCATGAAAAATGGGCTAAGTGAAGATATCTGTGTCATGAATGCTCTAATTGACATGTATGTGAAATGTGGACATATGACAAGCGCTAAGAATCTCTTTGATAGTATGAAGAACCCTGATGCGGTCTCATGGAGTAGTTTAATAGTGGGGTATGCTCAATTTGGATACGGAGAAGAGGCTCTAGATCTCTTCCAAAAGATGAGATATTTAGCTGTCAAGCCAAACCAAGTTACCTTTGTTGGGGTTTTGACTGCTTGTAGTCATGTTGGACGAGTAAAAGAAGGGTGGCAGTTGTTCAGAGCCATGGAAATGGAGTTTGGTATTGTACCAACTAGAGAGCATTGTTGCTGTGTGGTTGACATGCTTGCTCGAGCTGGCTGCATAGAAGAAGCAGAAGCTTTTATCAACCAAATGGAACTTGATCCTGATATTGTGGTGTGGAAAACTTTGTTAGCCGCTTGTAAGACACATAACAATCTTGAAGTTGGCAAACGAGCCGCGGAGAAAATTTTGGAGATTGATCCCTCAAATTCTGCTGCACATGTGTTACTCTGTAACATTTTTGCTTCTAGTGGCAGTTGGAAGGATGTTGCATCACTGAGGGGTCAGATGAGACAAAAAGGCGTCAAAAAGGTTCCTGGTCAAAGCTGGATCGAAGTCAAGGACCGGATCCATGTCTTCTTGGCTGAGGACTTTATGCATCCAGAAAGGGACAGAATATATTACATGCTAGATGAACTATGGCTGCAGATGCTGGATGATGATTATATGCCCCTTTAGATTTAAGTTTTAGGGGTAAAACATTTGGACAAAATGAGTATGGGATATACGCTTCTTTCAATGTCCACATTGTGTGGAGTTGCACCTTTACAGAGCCACATATTATTTATGCAGGTGTTTGTGTTGGTTTTCTAGATATTAAGAGGTCTGGAAAGTGCAAAACAAAATTTTGCCAAATAGCTATCCAGAGACATGCTTGACTAGAGAGACACCGAAGCAGCAAATATTCTTGTAGAAATGGTCAAAGCAGTTTACTGTTTTCCAAAGAACAAGTTGACCTTGTTTCATAATAGAGATGTATTTCAAATTTCAGATTGCAGATTAACTGAAGATACCATGGAAGATTGCTGTCAAATTGAGAAAGATATGAAGATAGCATCAGGGAGAAAAGCTAGAATCACAATAAAATTTTGGAACTCAAATTTCAGGAATGAAAGACGGCTCTACTGCTTTTAAGGAGTGAATGAATCCCTCATTTGAGGAAGCTATTTGCTGTTTTGATGGGTAGACACACAAGCAGCATCAGTCTGCTCTTGTTACTCCCAGCATCACTTGTAATCCTCATTTTCAGTCATACATCTTCTGTGTTATGTTCAAATTCCGTTGGTTACACGCCTGAAAATAACAGCCTGGTGTTCGAGAAGTTTTATTACGACACCTGAAAGTTTGCAGCGTGTGAGATTGAGTCCTCGAGATTCAGGATTCTTGAAGCCATGGAGCCACTTCAGGATATGGTAAGTAGAGTTCTGAGAGTGCTCATCAAGCATAGCACTGATAAGGGCCTTGCACTGAATGAAAGGCACAGCAAAATCTAGTCATGGATAGGTCCACTCCTTTCTAAGTAATGGGGTCACCTTGTTGAGGAAGAAGCACTGTCTGAGGCAGCCTTCATGCAGAAGTCCTGTGAAATTCGGTGATTCTTTGCTTACTGGCTGAAAGAAAGACCAAGAGACACTTCCATAAAGCTCGTAATCTTCTTGTACCACCTAAGAAATTGATGCAGTGTACCAACTAAAGTGGCAGATTAAAAGAATCACGAGTTGTAACTCTCAGTACCAATCAGGTCTGCGGTACTCAATGCCTGATAGGGCTTTTTCATATGCTGCCCCAGGTGGTAACCATATTCTCAAGCCCAAATGAGATTGCCTGGAGGCATAGGAATCAAAGCTGATCTCTTTGGTTAGACTCACAGTTAATTATTGTGGTGAAGTTCACTAAACTGTAACTGAAGCTTTGGACCATTTGCTCTAAGAAAGTGATTACTGCATAAGTTTTCAGAAATAGGTTTTTGGGCCTATTTTAATGGTCATCCACAAAGAACAGATTCCCAGTATGACACTATATGGTCGGTAAAGAGAAGGCAGAGGGCTAAGAAAATGAACTCTTAAATTTGAGCACTGCACATTAGGCTTCAAAAACTTCATTGCAACTAGAAGGCATTTGATGTAAATGGAAGCCAGATATGTTAGGAGTTGCTTAAATTGTTCTGAGAGGAGATTGCAACATAGGCCTTAGACTGAACCGATCTAAGGTGGCTATACGGGTTAACGCCTTTGCATCGGTATGCTTTTGTGAGTTTTTGCCTAATATATTCTTTGTTTTGTAGTGTATTGGTTCAGCAACCTATGTAGGGATGTTATTAAAGACTAATACATCCGTTCTAGATTCCAAGACCCTTGTTTATCCTAAATCGAAGTGGAAATTTCAAATATAATGCACTGAATACTAACATATTTTATTTTGTGGTACATATTAGTATGATGTTTCTAATGATACGTATTCTAATATGACTAGAACACAAACATAAAGAAACATTGATTTTATGAGGTTCCAATTCACGAGATGACATGCCTTTGCTCTTTTACTAAAACACTACATCCGGTTACCAGTAACAGGTATAAACCTCAATTGATCAATCTCTAAATCAGTTATCCTACTTCGAAATAACATATGGAGTCCAACTGAATATCCTCATGCACCTTTGGTTGCATTTACATTTTTGTTAGCTCGCTTAGCTATTCCATTGCCTTGAAATGACTTGAGAGACTCCTCGAGTAAAGGAGTCCTGAGATTTTCAATAGATTCCCTACTTGGCACGTTAACTCTTTTCCTCCTCAGAGTTGAGCACGACGGTTCATCAACCTAGTTATTGAAAAAAAAAAGAATGCATGTTAGTATTGCATTCAAACGTCTATAAAATTCCATAGGAAGCAGAAAAGGTCTTAGTTGAATATACCATGTGAAGAGTGGTAAAATAATAAGATTAAGAAAACCAAAATTTCTTATTAACTAATGACAATTAATTGGTAAATTTCTTTTGGAGGAGAATTCTAATTTATTGTCAAAAAGGCGAAGAAAATAAACTTATCATCCTGCTACAATCAAGTCAAGAACTTGAAATGAACTAATGTCCTATACAGGTATCTCAATGGAAACTCCATAAATGATAAATTTTGACATGGTATTCTTGCTACAATAACAACAACATATTCAGTGTAATTCCATAAGTGGGGTTTGGGGAGGGTAGGATGTGCGCAAACCTTACACCTTTGTGGGGTAGAGAGATTGTTACCGATAGACACTCAGTTCAAAAGAAATGTTTTCAAAATAGGATTGTAAGAAAAATATGACAAAAAGTTAGCAAGATACAAAACAAATGAAGTAGCAGATAGTAATACACATTGAAGAATAAGAGACTACATGACTACTAAATAATACTATTAATACGGAGAAGAGGAAGGGAGGAGGCTAGCCCCTACCTCTCCCACACAAAGTGTGATAACACTCAGCTACCTCTAACCTTCTATCCTAATCCTCGACCTCCAAACCTTCCTATCTAGGGTCATTTCCTCAGTAAGCTGAAGCTGTGCAATGTCCTGTCTAATCACCTCCCCCAGTTCCAAAATGATATTTGTTGCTATACAGGAGAAATTGTTGGCACTAGATTTTCTAAAGTGGAGATCTGTTTCTGAATGAAGAAGAGAGAAAATAACCATCCAAAGTTACAGGTCGTACTAGTATAAGGTGTAAATTGACTGATTATTAAATTTTTTGTTCTAATTTCAAAGATCTGATTTAACTTGCATAGTTTTCTGAGATTTTACCTTGTACTCATTCGTCAATACTTTTCCTGCATTTTCAGCTATCTCTGATACTTCGGAGGAGTGACTGTCTTTCATCTGTTTCATATCCTCAACATAAGGATGAATAAATGAATAGATCTTCTCACATTCATCATTATCAAGTTTCAGCAAACCTGCAGCAACTTTAACTCTATGAGTCTGTGGCAATAAACCCGATTTTGTTCTCTTGCAATATAGCGGAAGAAACACTATATATCCAGGCAACATACTTTCCATAACAAAAAGAAGATTCCTCTTGGAAATAGCTGTTTCTTCTAGCATGGAAGTCACTGTGGAGGAAAACTGAGTGTTGATCTTTCCATTTGATTCCTTGGCACTCCTGAACATATTGAGGTAAAAAGGGTAAAATGTAAAAAAGTCCTCAGATAGTAGTTGATTCATCTGAAATGATAACTCACTTAACAATGCAATCGATTGAGTTGATAGTACTTGTTTCTTGGCAAAGAAGGAATTCTTGGGCATTTCTCCATTCATCTTTGATCCCCTCTGATTTTGTCAAGCTGAAATTTAAGATGAATAAAATATAATAGCTTTATTAAAGGTATACGATGCAAAAGCACAGTACAATCTTTATAAATTTATATCATTGGAAACCAACTCAACCAGCAATTGATATTTCCTGCTAGGATACTCTTCCAAAATTCCAATCTAGTTGAATCCTCGATATGGTGGGCTTCTGTTCTTTCGATGTAGTTTGTCCACTCGTCATATGCAGAATTAGCACAACCGTGTATGTCTAAGAACTCAGCATTTAGATTTCTGGTTTTGATATTAGAGCACTCTCTAAGGCCATTGACTGCTGTTTGAACCTAAAGAAACAAAATATTGGAAGTATTTGATAATATTCTGCCTGGAAGAGATAGTCCTGTAGTAATTCCATGCGTACAAGTAGCAATGAAGAAGCACATACCAGCCTTTTCTTCTTAGTATTGGAAGCTGATATAAGCTCTGCAACTTTTTCTATCAGTTGCCGTTCTTCACTTGCAGCCAGCTCCTACAGAAGTAACTCAAAGGGTGAAAAGAAACCAAGATGGATATCTTCATTTCTAAGGAGGGTGCAGAAATAAATACCTCAAACTTTTCTTCAAGGGTGCAGAGTTGCTGATCATTAACCGTTTGTGATTTTTCATCCATTAGTCTCCATGTCATAATAAGTGAATTTAAAGTCTTGAAAAGGTTGAGGAGAACTTCAGAGGTTAATTGAATTTCTTGATATCTTCTTGTTTGATACTGATGATGGAGAAAAATAAACAAAGTTAGATGCAGAAAACTAAGAGTATCTGAAAGAAAATTTATAGCATGCTTATGCACCTGTTGTTCTTGTCTCACAAAAGCATTTATCTTCACCCCAAGTTCCCTAATATTACCTTGCAGACCGTTGAGTATAGCATTAACATCAGCGGAAATCTTTTCGACAAGCTGCACTTGTATGAGGCAAAATTGAGTGATGGAAGGGTGGAAAGGAAGTAACACTGACTGAAAGAAGTATCCCCTTACATCCATAAAGGCAGAAGAATGCTTTGATACTTCTGAATTCACTTTGCTAAAAGCTAACTGAGAATTTTCATGAAGTTCTTGGGCTGGAACAGCTAATTTGTGGATATCAGAGCCACACTTGTCTTTCAGCTTCTGGAGCTGAGCCTTCAATTCATCTGAAGCCTGCCGTTAAATTCAAGAGAGATTAGTTCCATTTTTAGGTCACAGATAATCAGAGTACCATATGTCAAAGATGTTTTACTGTACCCTTCTTTTAGTAGCTAAGAAGGATTGCGTATCTTCTAATATTACATTCAATTGCTGCTCTTGTTTGGTTACAGAAACTTCTGTGTTTCTCTTTAAAATTTCAAGCTGCTGAGTTAATTTGCTGTGGAAGCTTTGCACAAGGATTCTGTTTCTTTCCTCTCTACTGTTGCTTTGCTCTGTTTTATAAGAAGCATGTTAGAAGAAGTAACTGATGTTAACCAGATAAAGACTAAAGACCATTAGAGATAGTAGTACGAACCAATTTTGGCGAACAAGCTGGATATCTCTGATTCTGCATTCTCTACTTCATCTCGAAGCTCAAGTGCTTTATCAGTCATTGCCTTTTCTGAATAACCAAAGATAAAATATGCAGATTTCAGTAATTTCAAGAATAAACTTCTTTGATATACCAATGTGCCATTAACAGATAAATATTTATTCCTACACGGTGTAGGATTCAGGAAATCTTTGGGTCATCTTTGTATTTCAATTAGATGTTTGGGACACACTTCTTACCAGATTTAATGAGATCGGATACTAGATAACCCTTCTCTTGAATCATTTCTTTCGCTTGACTGTTTTGAGCTTCTAGATCATTGAAAGCTTGTTCAGCTTTCTTTAGTTCTCTCTGCCATAAAACAGAGGCTGGAAAGTTAGTTATCTTCTATGTGCTAGCTATCTTGGTTAAAAAAGAGACACGAATAGTACTTGTTCAAGTAATATCCTACCCGAGTTTTCTCAAGCTGTTCGGTTAGATCTGCTGTCAGTTGTCGCTGATAATCATAAAGATCCTGAAGCTCTCTCAGTTTCTGTTCAGAATGTGCAACTTCTCAATGATCTTGGAATAAATTAGGACTTGCATAAGCTGCCTACAAGATAGACCAGGTGACACTTACATTGTTTTTGGACTCTAAATCAAGTTCTGTGAACTTCAGTCTCTCAACTATCGCCTAAAAGGAGGAAAAAGAAATGTATTGGAGCAATAAACTTTGTTACTACTATTTTTTACAGATCAAGACTAGCAGTCCAGATAGATTGATGGTAATAGCACCTTCTGAGCTGCCAATTCACTCAGGTAACGGTCTTGTGGTATGTAGATTCCGTTCTTCTCCCTCGTTGCATGTAATTCTGTGAAGAAGAATGCTTATTGTTATAACACCACACAACTTAATAAATTCTCAAAGTACAGATCTCATTATAACCTTGCGTTAGGCGGTCCATCTCCACATACAAATCTTTGATTAGGGCAGATTTTGTCACCTTCTGGTTTACCTGGAAATAATACTCAAGGATGAAATTAATGGTGTATAAATTATTCAAAAACAAATTTCCAAAGAATCAAATTAACTACCTCTGGCCTGTTTTTAATTTGCTTGGCACGGTTAGCATATTCAAGAGTACTGAGAGTCTCTTCCGAGCACTGGATGGATGGTGAAACCGTGGCAATTATGCATGTCTTTGTTTTTCCTCCTAATGAATCCCTCAGAAACCTCGTCAACTTGCTATCCCTGATATCCCATGACTTATTTTCCAAAGGTTGCTTCTGTATTATAACATCTGTTGCAATGTATATATAATGACTGAACAAGTTCAATACCTGTATGGAACATGTCCAGAGTGATCAACCAAAGCATTGATGACCCTGCCCAAGGTAAGCAAGCTCTTATTTATCTCACCAGCCTCCCTTGCTCGTCCCTGGATTTTAGAATGCCATTACAACCCTCAAATCTCACTGTAATAAACTGAACGATTCAACTTATATACATTGACAATGTAAAGAATCTTTATATTATTAGTGTAATTTAAACTTGTTAAAGCAGGTTGCCTGCTTTATTTTCCATGTAACTAGTTCCAGTTATTGTGAGCTACCTGCAATTATCTTTCAGGTGACCCGATAGTGCAATTTTATAGAAGTTAAACTCGTAACTGAAATGGTATAATAACTTCTTTTGATTATTCTGAGATGATTATTGACTGGAGAAGTTCCTTTAGTGTACCTCTTTTGCACCAGAGCGTAAAATGTTCTCGGATCCAGCTAAGTCAACAAGATTCAGTTTTCCACACTTTATCAGTTCCATTCCCTCATGAATAGATTCCTTAACATGTAAGGTGATGGAAAATATCGAATGAGACCTATTGCTTTGTTTATTAAGAAGCGTCTCAGCTGTATGCTTATTTGCAGATCCTTTCTCCAAAATTTTGTATATTTCATCGGCGGTTGATACTGTCACCTCTTCTAGACCTCTAATGAAAACTGCGCCTTTTCCATCTTCCATAAGGGCTAATGGCTTTCTCGGCTTCTCATCTATCGATTTTGATTCCTCATCCAGGGAAAGAAGATCTGTTATTTCCTCATTGTAGATCTCTATATATGCAACTTTCAAAGTGTACTCAGCCTTTTGGGACTCCAAAATGTCAAATATTTGCTGGACTGCTCTAGGGATTACTCCAGCATTCTTGTGAAATTCCCCATTCTACAAACATCAACATTGAAGAAGGATATAAAAATTGATGAGCTACAATCTTAGTTATGGGTTCAGACGAACCCAATAGCTTTTGCTTAGACTCTGTATTTGTATAGGAAATTCATTGAATATATAATTGTTTAGTTGTGAATCCAGTAACTAAAATGAGCTATATGTTCCGTGGCAAGTTCAGAACCCATAAACTTCAAATCTTAGCTCTGTCTCTGTCAAAATGACAGTTACATTTGAGGAAGGAAGGAAAAAATGACGAGAGAACCAGAGAAAACCTTCTCTTTAATTGCTTCCCCTTCCATTGTGTAAGTTTTTCCTGTTCCAGTTTGGCCATAAGCAAAAATAGTACAAGTATATCCCTCAAGAGCCTCATTAACAAGAGGAGCCACAGACTGATCATAAAAGTCCTTTTGCTGAGATGATGGACCACAAACCTAACAAATATTGTGGCATCAATGGGTTAAAGTGTACGTTACTACACAAATTTTCATAGCAATGAAAGAGGTAGAGAATATATTAAACTTAGACATTATAAGGAAGAAAACCTTATCAAAGAGAAAGGTTTTGTTTATTTGCTTAGTAGCTGTGTTCAAAGTTGCCGTGACTTCTTGTTTCAGCTCGTCGCATGAAATGACCAAAGGACCTTTCACCTTCATTTCATCCTCATTTGGAGGCCTGAAACACAACTACGTCACTTGCTAATAAGTCTCATGGTAACTTGCTGAGTTGCTCCACCTACACGTCTTGCTTTTAGTGTTATATACTTCTAACCTCAAATGACCGTGCAAGACATAAATTTAGTTTGGATTTTTTTTGGTAAAAAGAGAAGATAGATTTCTTGATATTCCAGACTTAAACTAACTACATTTTCTTTAATATTAAGAACATGTAGAACTCCAAACATGTGAGCTTATTGCCAGTACTTGGATAAAGGAGCAGAGTTGTGGTAGGCTAACAACCAGCATAATATCCTTAAATGGATCGACATGGACAGTGAGGATTCCCAACTTGTTTGGGATTAAGGCATAGTTGTTGTATGAACGTGTAGAGTATGGAAAATTTAACTGGTCCATACCTGCAACGCAGTACAACTTTCACATTTACCCCTTTTTCGTCATCCGATCTCAATCCTCTGCATGTTTTTTCAGTTGATGACCAGAATGTTTGAGACATCAAGAAAGGAGGTGGAGTCCCTCTTCTTTGATGATTGGATTTTGGAGTCTCCATCAAGAATGCCTGTAAATCTCCCTTTCTTTATAAAAAGATAATACATTGGAAAAGAAGACTAAAACATCTTTATTATATGAATCAGAATCTCAGATAGTGAAAAAATATTGTTTATGAAACAAGGGCAAACCCAATTCCTAGTCATCGAGCAGAACTCACCTTTGGTACTTCAATATGGTGAGCTGTTTGATAATGACTTCTTTTGTTTGGTAAGGCAACAAAATGCTACTTCAATCCTTTGGAGAAGCGTTTTCTCGGTAACCAAAGTCTCACTTTGATTATGTTGTGAGGGTGACTGGATTGCACTGACACTCAGGCTGCAAACTCACAGAACAAAACATGAGAAAAAGAACAGTGCCCAAGTTTTTCAACACAAGACAACAAACTAGGAAAGTTTAAAGTTCCTGTCTCTTTTCCCCCTTCTTTGTTTGGTTGTCTTTTTTTGAAAATTATAATATAGGTTCTTGATTGTTACCTTATGCAGATGGAAACTTGCAGGTAGCTGGTGGCAGGCAGGCAGGCAGGCCGGCCGGCTGGTCGGATATTACAAAGTTTTGGATATCTAAACACAGGTAATTACAGAAAGCAAGAGAGTAAGATTTTTAGTTTGAATTAAAAAAACAAGAAGATGAAACAGAAAAATCTAATCAATGGGCGTTACACTTTTTCTTGCATAATAAAGAATCCTTTTTTAGCCTTTTGGGGTCATTTAGTCAATGGGACGTTAGGAATTTTTTTTTTTGACATTAACTTCTATTTTAGGCTTTTCTTTATAGAGAAGAAATAGTCATATTAGAGACAAATTACAATCTAAAAGCTTTTGTCATTTTGCTACTTTATTGGTAGCATTTTGTAGTCAACTATTCATAAAAGGGTCGTTTGGTTATTTTTCACCGACGGTTTGATTTGTTGTATTAAACATAATATATGTTGCATTATTTTTAAGAAAAAGTTATTTGTATAAAAATACCCTTCACTTTATTTAGTAAAAAAAAAGAGTTTGTGGGACTTCGGGGGTAACTTTTGACATTTTCATTGTTTAATCTTGATATTATTATTTTATTGTTTGACAGAGATAACTTGTCCCGGTGTTAACTACCAAATAAGGGATAAGACAATACTAAATTTTTATTCAGGACTATATATGCTTGTTCAATATACCAAATGACCCCAAAAGTTTTAACTTTTATGTGTGTATATATTATTTTTATTTTTACAATATGAAAGATCCTATAATAATATATTCGATTGGTTGCATTGAAATATATTCAAGTGTTCGAGTTGGTAGATCCACAATTAAAAAACATTGATTTAGTTGCCTTTGCAGTTTATTTAATCCCAATATTAATCTGACGCAACTTATCGGTGATGGTAGCAACACCAAGAGCTCTAATTACAACAATAGGCCGAAGCCATTTAAAATCCTAAATAACTTGAAAGAAATAGTAAATAATCAGGTATTATAATCAATTACAATACTCTGATAATATAAAATATTTAGACGGCATAAATCTATACCTAAATTACTGATCTCAACACTTAAGCTTGCAATTAAAGTTGCCTCCATAGGGTTCAACATCTTAATTAGCAGTAATCCTTACTAGCCAATATTTTTAATTGAAAGCATTAAAGTGTTAGACTAAAAGTTATGGCATAATTGAAATGAAACTTATGGTGCTTCAAGTAGAATAAAATATTATCTTTTTCTGTTTCAATTTATGTGAAGATACTGGATTGAACATGAAGTTTAAGTAGGCATTTGATTATAAATTTTAATATATTTTTTTTCTTTTAAAATTTATGAAATTGGAGTTGAAGATGGAGCTGTATTTGCTTATATCTTTTGCGAAGAATGTTTAGAATAATGTTCATGTTTGAATGTATACATAAATACAAATTTAAAATTGAAAAGTTAGTTTGAAAAAAGGTTATAAGCTGTTTTACAAATTTAAAATACAAACTTCAAGTTGGATTTGAAAGTTCCACGATCGAACACTGATTTTCAAATAAAGTAAAAAATTATTTCCAAAAAAAAAGTGAATATGTTTTTACGACCAAACGTGTCCTAAAAATGAAAGGAATACTTCTGAAGCTTGTGCAAAATAAGTCATAGATATTAATGTAACTATAATTTATTTTATTGGAGGTAAAATAAGAAGTTTATACCGAACTTTCACCTTGTTTACGAGAATTCGATTCTCCAACATTTATATTCAACATGATAAAATTAGTAGTATTAAACTATTAATTAGTGAAAAGAATAAAGTCTAATCAGCTCTTTATTTCTTTAAGAAGCTAAAGGGTAAACTGACTTTAATATCTTATTTTTGTTTTGGAGTGTCAATTAATAATTGAATTCTTAAATATTAGTTACTATTTTATTTAACATTGAATTGTTTCTTTAAAAAAATATTTGGTTTTTTAAAGAGCATAAAACTCAACCAATATTAATTTTGAAAATTATCAATCAATATTTTGTGTTTTATTATTGATATTTTTATAATAAGAAGACTTAATTCGAATGCAAGCATGTATGTGGATATTTCATTTGTTATTAACTATTAAGAAAATTCATAAATATAATATAAATTGAAGATAGGAAATTTAGGGCGCTCAATTTCATAAGTAGTTTCATTCGAGATCACGATAGAGGACATATCTGCAACCATTTTGATACTTTATTTATAGTTTTTTTTTAAAGTTACGTTTGACTTCATTTTTTCATATTTTATCAATGGTAATCAAGTCTCCTACTCTAGATTTTTAAGTCAATTTGAATTAATATGCTCGCGCAGTTGCGATTCACGCTATTAGACCTATTTTTTTGTTAATATAGTTGATATAAAAAAAATTATGATACCAAAATATAAAATTTAAATATATAATGTAAGACATACGTATACTAGAAAGAAAAGAAACTAAAAGGCAATATGGAGAAATGGATTCCAAGTGGTGGCAGGGGCGAATCTATGTAGGAGTCTTGGAGTGCCATGTCACCCGAAGTGGTGGCAGGGGCGAATCTATGTAGGAGTCTTGGAGTGCCATGTCACCCGAAAGCTTTGATTGAAACTTTGTATATATGTACAAGAAATGTTTAAATATTAATCATGCTTTGTGGAATATAAAGGAGTTTTATAGTGTCAGTGGTTAAACGCCAGGTTTTCCTCCAAGTCCTTATTTGTCCTACACTTCACTAAAACATTCAATGAACTCTAAATATTTTTTAACACTTGGCTGAAAATTCCAACCAAGTCCTATTTCTTTTTCTACACTTCGTCGAGAAGTTCAACAAAGCTCTAAAATTTTCTTTTGTGCGGAGCTGAGTATCTTCTATTCGCTACTCACCTAGGGAGGAGGTGTTGTGTGCTCTCAAAGACATTGATGATCTAAAGGTTCCTAGATGCAATGGATTGGATGCACTCTTCTACAAGTAACAAATGATGTTTTGGATTTTTTTTGAATCTTCTGAAATGTAAAAAAGCTATAAATTTCACCACAACAACACTCGTACCAAAAGTACAACTTCCAATCTCATATTGTACTGTATTTTATAAGATTATTTCATAAGTGTTGATGAGTAGACTATAAGGGGTGAAATATAAATTGATTGATACTGGTCAATCTGCATTTGTTCCCCCGGATTGATAATAAACAACATGGAATCGAGCCATGAATTGACGAAAAGGACTTATGCAAGGAGATCATGTGTCCCTTTTTTTTCTTTATTAATCATGAATCCGATTTGCTTAGCAACAGACAATATATCAATGAATCATCAAGTTATAGATGGTGAAAGAAACTGTAGTTTCAGCAGGAGGTACATTTGAGCTTGGGTTCTTCAGTCTTAATGGATCCCAAGGGCGATATGTAGGGATATGGATTACCAGTTGAAAAAGTTGCATGGGTTGCAAACCGTGAAAGACTAGTAAATGGATCATATGGAGTTCTCATGATCAATGCAAGTGATGGCAATTTGGTCCTTGTGGATGACAAAAATGTGCCTGTCTGGTCTACACAATTAGTTAATTTTAACATCCAACAAGACAATTGCTGTACTGACTGATCAGGGGAATCTTGTTCTTCGGGATCAGAACGAGTTGAATGAATCTGTATCGTTATGGGAGAGCTTCAATCATCCATCTGACGCGCCCTTGTGTCTTATGAAGATAGGGCTGAATACTAGAACAGGGGAGAAAATAGTTGTCACGTCTTGGAAAGATGATTAAAATCCTCAGGAAGTCTTACAAGTGCTTATTTTGAATGGCTCGTCGAAGTATTTCAGATCGGGCCAGTGGAACCGCAGAAGTTTCATAGGAGTGCCTGGCATGACTAAAAGACTACCACCATGGATTTCAACTACTTATGGACAATAGAGGGGAGGAACTTTATTTTTCTTATGCTATAGGCAATTAATCTGCTCCAACATTGATATACTTAGATTCGTCCGGAGCCCAAATTCAAATTGATTGGGATGCAGAAGAGAAAAAATCGTTAAGGATGCAGGTAGTACCTAATGGTCAATGTGACTTGTATAACACAATGTGGTCCTTTTGGAAGCTGCAAGAATAATGATTCACCGATATGCAAATGTTTGAAGGGTTATGAACCAAAGTCTATATCAGTGAATGGACCGGAGGAAAGTGGACTAGTGGTTGTGTCCGGAGAGCACAATTCAAGAGACGACCACTAGTCCAAATTCCGATGATGAGAAAAAGAGGGATGCGTTTTTACCAGTTTCAGGGATGAAACTACCAGATTTCTCGCATTACCTACTTATTTGGGATAAAATGGAATGCGAAAGTTCTTGCTTGAAGAAATGTTCTTGTTTGGCATATGCTTATGTGGATGGAATAGGTTGCATGATTTGGGGAAAAGATGTAATTGAACTCCAAGAGTTCTCCCATGGTGGAGAGCAACTATACATTCGCCTCGCACATTCCCAACTTGGTAGATGTGAAAAACTCACCTAATAGTTTTTTACCCGATTCTTATATAAGGGGTATTATCAAATGGACAAGAGGTTGCTATTAAAAGACTTTCGAGGAGCTAGGGACAAGGCATAGAAGAGTTCAAGAATGAGGTTACACTAATTTCCGGACTTCAACACAGAAACTTAGTCAAACTGATGGGGTTTTGCATTCATGGGGAGGAAAAGTTGCTGATATATGAATATATGTCAAACAGAAGCTTAGACGTTTTCATATTCAGTGAGCTAATTAAGAAGACTTAACAGTTTTTCTTGATGAATGATAGTTAGCTCTAATTAATTCGTGTGCTTGGCAGGATCAAGTTGTAATGCTAAGGCGGCATTGAGTTGGAATCAAAGATATAGCATTGTTGAAGGGATAGCTAGAGGGCTTCTTTATCTGCATCGCGATTCATGACTAAAAATCATTCACAGAGATCTAAAGACGAGCAATATTCTCTTAGACGAAGATATGAATCCCAAAATCTCTGATTTTGGAATGGCTAGGATTTTCGGAGGGAATCAAACGATAGCAAATACCAAAAGGATTGACGGTACCTAGTAAGTATTATTATTACTTGTTCATATATAGCAGTGAAATTCATCTGAACTACATTGTATATTTATGTACCAATGCAGTGGTTATATGTGTTACACCCCGTAAATTCTCGACATGTGCATGGCCTATTCGCATGTTGGTTAAGAGTTTTAGAATGCCATACATGCTAGGAAAAGGCCCGGGGAAAGACCGGATAAGCGACACGTCGAACCATCGCAAGAGGTGGCTGGCAGACCTCCTCCGCGATGGCCAGAGTGTCACAGAGGCTCACCTTCGCGATGGCCAGCGTGTCACGGAGGCTCACCTCCGCGATAGCCAACGTGCCACGGAGGTGAGGTGTAGCCCCAAGTATAAAAGCCTCCAAACTTCGGTTTTAAGTGATAATTTCTTATAATTTCCAGAGAGAACGAAGGAAAACAGAGGGCACGAGGATTTTGAGGAATTTTCCTCCGATTACGCCGTTATACGCGGTCCAAACTCGGTATAACCTTGGGTAGTGAGGTATTAAGCAGCAAGGAGCATTCCTGCGGGTTTAGTTTCGTGAAATTCGGCCGGCGAACCGTCATGCTACCGAGTTAAGGTAAGTGGAATTGCTCCAAATTAGTATCAATATATCCCTAGCCCTAAAGTGAGTATTTCTCCCTTCTAGACTTTCGAGAAATAGCGGGTTTCCGGCTGTTTTTCGATAAGTCAAAGTTTGGGCTATATATATATATATATTAAAAGTGATATTTTCTTTCAGAATATTAATGTATTTAGTCCTAATTGATATATATATGGATGCAGCTGGGAGAAATAGCGGAATATTGACCGAATTATGCCAATTAGCCGGGAAATCAGAAACGGAGGTATGTAAAGCTAGTTCTTCGGCAAGATAGCAATCCCAGTATAGTAAACAAAGTAAAGTCTAGAAGAAGGAACCTAGAAGTCGAGAATTGAGTCCAGTATGAATCCAGCAGGCACGTTTTATATTATTATGTTGTATTCAGAATAAAAGATAGTAAAGCAATATCAGACAGTCAGATAATATTTCAGATATAGTATAGTTCAGTATGAGAATCAGTTTAATGTAGAAAAGAGTTCAGAATAAGAAATCAGAATACGGATAGTATTTTCAGATCGAACATGCTTGCTATATGTGAATGTTGTTTGTTGAGACCTGTTTGTGCTATGTGGGCACCCTTAGAGCTTCCTTGCCGCCCCAGGGTTAATAGCTGTGTCGACTCACCCGCCAGAGGGTGAGGATACATCACTCCAAGGAGTGACATGCCGTCCGCAGTAGGACGAATATGGGATGCCAGCATTCCCCATATCAGGCTGATCAGCATAGCATTATAGCTTACCCTGTCGAGCGCTTGCGCCCAGGGGGCAGATTACAGATACAGATTACAGTTTACAGTTACAGGAGTCCTCCGGACTCAGATACAGTCATAGTCAGGGGCCCAGAGAGCCCAAGCTGCATACCCAGGGGGCCGGTGGAGGTGCTCGTAGTTAGTAGGCGAGTGGAGTGATTTACTTTTGGATAGTTTTGACCCGGGTAGGGGTATATAGATTGTGTGTTGGTTGGCACCTTCCGGCTTATGGGGGCTGGTATAGGTCCTTGTATGTTATATATGTATATACATGTTATTTATTAGCTGATAGATAGAAGGTCGCCACGTCGACAGGTATGCTTCTATCTTACCTTCAGTACAGATAAGCTTATTTCAGATCCCGCCAGCCCAGACAGTTTCAGCTACTTTCTGCTATTCAGAACTACCAGTATTATTGCTTATATTCAATTATGTTCAGTTTTCTTTACATACTCAGTACCAGCGGTACTGACGCCCGTTTGGGGCGCTGCATTGCTTGCCTGCAGGTACCCATAGACGAGGAGCCGATACCTCGTGATTCCAGCCAGCACACAGAGTCATCAGCTCCAGTCATCCGGAGTTGGATAGCTAGAGGTTTATCCCTTTTCTTTTGTTGTGCAGTATGGGTAGGCTGGGACCCTGTCCCGACCATATTATCAGTATTCTTAGAGGTTTGTAGATTGTGTATTCCCTATGGTTAGTATTACCGGTCGTGGAGGCCGTGTGTACATTTTAGCTTGTTTATGATGGTCGTGTGGGGCCTTATTCAGTTGGTAGTGGTGACCTTGTCGGTCACGTAGCGGTTTAGCACCTGTTTTCTTGATTTAGAGATAACTAGACAGCATGGTGGCCTTGTCGGCCAGCATAGGTTCCCTTATATTGATACGATTCTGGTTAGCTGTTGTTGTTGTACAGGTGGCTATAGGCCTAGCCGGCCGGGGGCTGTATTTACAGCCGCTATATAGCCCGTTGATTCCGTGAATCAGAGTTAGAGCCAGCCAGGCACCAGAAGTGCTTAGGCTCAATAGTCTAGCAGTTCAGGTCCTAGTAGGGCACCAGGCGCCAGTCATACCCCCAAGGCGGGGCGTGACAATATGTCCCCTGAATATGCAATACAAGGAATATTTTCCGAGAAGTCGGATGTCTTCAGCTTTGGTGTCATATTGTTAGAGATTATCAGTAGTAAAAAGAAACAACAGCTATTGTCACTCTGAAGACTCTCTCAACCTCTTTATAACAACGTCGTAACTAAAAGGATTCCTCATTTTCTCATATACAGTCAAACCTCTTTATAACAACATCGTTTTTCTGAATATTGTTTGGCTGTTATAGCAAAATGTTGTATAGAGAATATATATAATATAACATAACATGAAAATTCAGTTCGGGAAAAAACTTGGCCGTTATTACACAGGATGACTGTTACAGAGAGGTCTGACTGTACTTGAATATTCTTCTTCTTTCCTATACTACTATTTTCACATGACAAAACTAACACAAATGGATTTAGGCATGGCAACTGTGGAATGAAGGCAAGATACTGGAGTTTCCGGATCCGAAGGTGGCTGGTTCACTTGATTCACCAACACAAGTTGTTATATGCATCCATGTGGGCTTGCAAGTTGGTTTACATTTCACTTATCACATGGCGTATCCGAACCAATCATGTGCTTTATTGAGATAGGCGAATTTTCCCTCTAAAAACCGTATATGAGACTTTCATCTCGTACAACTCAAGCAAAGGTATATGGAATTCCTTGGTGATGGTCTTGTATAGTTGGTTAGAACAGTCAAGGTGTATGTATGTAGTTTGCACAGCTTCCATTCGATGTTTATTGGAGTTGATTTATGGAAAAGTTACGCTTGTTCAATTGTTCATATATTTTGTTGGGCAACTACAATTGGTATTGTCTTCATTCTACCTATCTTACTAAATTATTTAAATGTTTTGCAACGCGGTCGCAAACTTGGTACAAGTTTTTGTCAGATAGGCAAATGTCACCTGTGTTGTTTAATTATTTACGAGCTCACAAGTTTTGCATATCTTGTTAAATAGTTCACCAGTTTTATTGAAACGGGCTAAATTTGATCAATTAATCTACATAACTCCTTGATGAATTCTTGATAAAATATAATATTTTCATTTTAATTGTTAGGATAAGATTTGCACACTCATTAAGAAAAAATTAATAGGGATGGTAATTTGACTAATATAACCCCGTTAATTTTTTGGAAACAGACAATAATAATTATTTTGATAGTTTAGAATGACTTTAAGTACTAAGGGTAAAATTAGAAAAACATGATCAATTATCTCTTGAATTTTGAAATTAGCAAGTATTTTGAAACAACTATTTTTAATATACCTAGCAATTAAAATGAAACAGAAATCAGTATTTATTTGACTGCGTTTAAATTGAAGTAAATTGTTGAGCTTGCAATTACTTGTGCCCTAATATTTGTTTGTTTTGTGAAAGACTTGCAAGTTTTGGGTAAATCAAATTGCAGTATTTTAGGGTAACTAAGGGATTAATTAATTTAATCTAGAATTGTTCTAGGAATATTATATTACACCCTATGTTATAATTTATGTGTGTGACCAATGACAACTTTATTATTTGGGGGGTCAAAGAGACTCTTCTTTGATCACACTTTCCTAAAATATATTTTAAATCATTAACTGCTATAATTTATATTATTTTTTAAATATATAAATTTTAAAGAATTTATGTCCGACTGCGTACTGAAAATTTAATGTTTTGATCATCGTACTCTGAATCTGCTCACATATATACAATGAAACAAAGGTAATAGTTAGTTTACTTATACAATTATCGTATTAAGTTTTTATCGAACCAGTCTTTTTTGAGTCAAGTAGCACAAATGTCGTGTTTTAATCTTATTTAAGAAAAGAGAGAATTTTAGAAAAGTAAAATAGAAAAAACTTTATGTATTCATGTTTTACGGAAACAAGAAGATGCAATACTTTAGTTATCAACTTAAACCCACCATACCATGAACATATGGTATGTGAAATTATTTAGTACTAGGAATATGTCGTACGTAAACACACTTTAGTAAGGACGTTGTCCGACCCAGTTGCCTACAGGATCATAGTTGCAAGAGATGAACCACCACCCGTTGTTGCAACGAGCCCGACCACAACCTAGTCGGACTGAGTTGCGCCACACTACTTGAGTGTAGTGTCCGCACTGTTTTCCGCTAGCACATTGGTTGGTAGCATAGTTGTAGTCAGGCTTCTCCGACACCCACAACTGCACGGCCGCCCTCCCTGTGAAGTCTCCCCCGCCCTTGGCAAGGTTCTCCCCTGGACCAGAATGAATCAAGTTGCAATCGCCAGTTCTTGAATTGGCATAGTTTTGTGCTCGGGATGCCAAGCCGGCATCCCAAGACATAGGCCCGACCCCGACTTGGGCACGGGCATCATTGTGAACCGCAAGATAGTCTTGGGGTGAGTTTTGGGCCTCACAAGAGTGAAATATGGCTAATATTATGAGACAAATGAGTAACAATGTGTTTTTGAACAACCCCATTGTATTTTATGTCTAGTGGAGAAAAAAGAAATCTAAGTTATTGTGATTATGAATGTGAGATTAGTAGTGTATATATAAGCAAACATTGTGGAATTTTGTTTCCATTGTGTGGAGAAAATTCAAAAGAAATTAGTAGAGAAAATGACAAAAATGGTCCCTTATTTTTGGTAGTAGGTTCAAAATAGTCCTTTATGTATGACCTGAGCGATTTTGGTCTTTAAGTTTTTCAAAAGTAATCACTTTTAGTCCTTTAAGTTTTTAAAAAATGAGCACTTTTGATCTCAATAAGATATTTATCAAAAGCTGATTGTTAAATTTAACCGAAACTACGAAAATTATTAAATTTGTGGAATTTTGTTTTTCATGTGAAGAAAATTCAAAGGAAATTTGTAGAGAAAATGATAAACATGGTCCTTTATCTTTGGTAGTAGGTTCAAAAGAGACTCTGCATGTATTATCTAAGCGATTTTTGTCCTTTAAGTTTATCAAAATTGATCATTTTAATTTTGTTCTTTTAAGTTTTTCAAAAGTGAACACTTTGAATCAAATATTTATCAAACTCTGATTATTAAATTTAATCTAAAACTTTAAAAAATTTAAATTTAAATATTGTGGAATATTGTTTACTCATGTGTAGAAAATTCAAAGGAGATTAGTACATTGCATGTGGTGTGTGATTCACGGAATACTCTATGCTTTAAAGAATAGTCGTACTTTAATTCAGGACTTTCATTTTTCTACAAAATCATGATGTCAAGATAAGGTTAAACAAGAGAATTAAGTATTTGAATTTCAAATTTACTAGTACAAAACTTTTTAGTAATTGGATAAATGTGATGGATTATGTGCCATTCACATAAATTTTTTTATTTTGGGGCGGTCTTTAATTTCTGCGCCTCAAATTTGTGATCTTTAATTTTTGTCCTTCCATACTTTAAGTGACAGAAAAAGGGCATAGGGAAAAAAAATTGCAAGGCATAAGTTTTTGCACGAATTATGCCTGAAAGACATAATTTCATAAGGCACACAAAAAAAAAATCGCAAGGCAAGAATAAAATTTACAAGACATAAGTTTTTGTCCAAAATTATGCCTTAAGGCATAAATTCGCATAGGTTATTGCCTTATGCCACGTAGGTATAAGTTAAGCAACATGACTTATGCATGGTAGACATAAAGTCATGTTATTGAAATTATGTCTACCGGCTATAAGTTAAGTAACATGAACTTGTGCCTAAAAGGCAGAAGTTCATGCAATTGAAATTCTGCCTAAGGGGCATAAGTTCAATTGCATGAACTTCTGCATAGAAATTATGTCTTGGGCACAAGTTCAGTAGGAAACTTGTGTCTATTGGGAAAAGTTCATGGAATTGAACTTTATGTCTTGGGGCAGAAGTTCAGTAGCATGAACTTATGTCTTCTAGGTCTAACCTATGCCTTGTGATTTTATTTTTTTCTGAATTTTTTTTAAAAAAACGTTAGGAGTATTTTTGTCCCATTTTTATTACTTAAAACACCAAAGGGCAAAAATTAAAGACCAACCCAAAATAGAGGTAATAGTGCAAAAACTTAACGGATTATAATATATAAATTCGGGTGAATGATAGATATTCCATTTAGGTATGAGTATAACCATCTTATGAATCAAATCATTCAATTTCTTATGCTCATATTTGATTTGTTGACAATTCAAACATCGTGAAACGTGACCAGTAATGTCCTTCTTCATAGTGCATTATTCTCTGCCTGAATCAGAATAAATATGTTCTGGAACATTCTCTTTGAAATACAAAGTGGATATTTTTGCATGAATTTGAGCATTGAGCAATTATTCGTTCTAATTCTACATATCATCATTTTGAATTAAGAATAAATTTTTGGGTGAAATATTAATATTCACTCTCAATAGTTACGAACAACTAATATAAGTATATAGAAGTAGAGCGACAGGATGTCATAACATGTATATATCATATGACTCAAATTCTCATTGAATTCTTTATTTTTTTCATTATACGGGGTTGGCACATGTTCTGCGGTATTCTCGCGAATCATGGTCGGCCATATGGTGAAGCAACTAAAGCAAGGGCTTTAGGCTCCCAAATTTTAGGGGCAAAAAAAGAATTGATTTCTCACATGATGTTCGATACCTATATCAAATTAAAGTTCTGAATAATTTGAATGTCTGCCACCACGTAAGATTCATTAAAAAAGAGAAACTCTCTCTAGAAACTCTAGTTATGCAAGAATAAGACTCAACTTTTACTTATAATGAATTTATAAGTTATTTTTTCTTTTTAAAATTATCCATTAAAGTTTGGTTTTAAATTATCAATTTTATTGAGCCGCCTGCCTGAATAGTCCTCTGATAGGGAGATAAAATTATTCCATGAGAGAGGGAAGACTTAACTATTTGTAAGTCAGTGAAAGCAATTTGGATAGAATGAAAACAAAATTAAAACAAATAATTGGTCCTTTTGGTGGAAATTAATTGCCTCATATCCAGGCAACTTCGAATGTATACATTTTAGGATTAGCTAAATAATTTAAGTAGTTTTCTATCACTAAATTTGAAAAATAATTTGATAAATATTTGACGATAATTTAAATAAAAAAATAAATGCATAATAGATACATAATAAATACATTTTACAGTTTGTTATTGTTACATCCTATTTTTCTTCCGAAAAACATATCAGGACATGTGAAAACTTTTGAAAGATTAAAATAAAAAAGAAGGGTCGCCACCTAATAAATTAAGATGTGTTAAGGAATATTCTAAACTAATTACAGATAACCCTGTTTAATTAGTCTACGTCACCAGAGTTAGGTAAGAATTTAAATTATATCAAAAGGAAGGTGTCAAGCACTTTTCGAGGTCACAACGTGGATCCCTTATGGATTCATTTATTATGTAGGGGAACAAGTATATGATCAAATATGGTCAATAATTATCAAGCCTAAAATATATCTAAGTGATTTAAACAAATTATTACACAAATGAATGGATAAAATTGATAGACAAGTGAGAAGAAAGAAAATTGAGCCAACATATATTAGAAGAATCTTCATTATTATAATAATTTACCACAAATAAAGGGAATAACAATTGATAAAATAAACAAAACAAAACAGGAAAGGAATAAAGACATACAATAAAATTTTAAAGATTTAGAACAAGTCTCGAAGAGACGCCTACATATCCCTTAAAAGAAATCAGGTCTAACGTAGTTCCACCAACAGATAGGAGGAGTATTTTATCCTAACGGAATCACCTCGTGCAACTAAAATAGTACTTCACAACCGTTTAGACTGAAGATATTATTCAGCGAATATAAACTATCATATCCCACTATCCACCTAATTAATTACTTATTAATTTTAAATCGTTCTCGCATGCCTTTGGCTGTGGTTTCTGCAGATATTTCACATAAAACCTCATTTGAGAGATTTAAAATGATGATACCTAATTTTGCCTTTTTGTCTATGAAGACAAGTTCCAAATGTGTCATATTTTCTGGCTTTTTCTCTTTTCCTTTTAGTGCCACATCTAGGTCATCTTGAATTAGGATAGCTTCTATATTTAATTGTCATATCCCAAAGTTTGCACTTCAGTCAAATTTCTCAATATAAGTCTTTGTTACAGTTATTTTGATTACTGAAATTAACCCGGTTAGATCAGACTCTGGAACCAATTTGTTAGGATCGAAACTCGGGTGTTGCAAAATTTAGCCAAACAATATTATAATGACAATAATAAAGACAATAGTAAGTTGACAATCAAAATAAATAAATAAGACACAAATTTAACGTGGTTCGGTTAGTGTGACCTAATCCAAAGGTGGAGAGGAGCAATTTCTCTATACCAACAAGAGTACAAAAGAGAGTAAAAAATTAGAGTAATTAAATACTTTAATATTCCAAATACACTAAAAGAATAATCTCACAAGATTACTCCAAAGAAGTCATGGTTGAAGAATATGCTCCAATGTGATTAAAGAAATAAATTACTACCAAAAAGATAAAAGAATAAAGGCAATCAATTGTAACCGTTATAATATGATATAAACCTTTGAATACTATTAAGGTCATTAATGGTCTATTATAATATCATGTATAACGTTAAAAATTAGCTATCAATAAGACCCCATTAATATAATCTTAAAAAATTTAGCCAAGAATATGAACTCTTTGTTTTTTGAAATATTAAATTATTATTTTTCAACACATATGATATGTGGAATTATTCATAGTAGCAACATCAAAGGGAAATAATAATTATTATAGACGTACATTTAGTCCCTTTAACACTTAATATGGGAATTTTATTTAGTACGAGTAACATGTCATAAGTAAACACACTTTAGTAAGGACGACGTCCGATGTAGTTGCCTGGTGGGGCATAGTTGCAACAAACGTACCACCACCCATTGTTGCAACGAGCCCGACCACAACCCACTCGGACCGAGTCGCGCCACACTACTTGAGTGTAGTGTCCGCACTGTTTTCCGCTAGCACATTGGTTGGTAGCATAGTTGTAGTCAGGCTTCTCCGCCACCCACAGCTGCACGGCACGCCTCCCCGTAAAGTCGCCGCTGCCCTTGGCAAGGTTTTCCCCTGGACCAGAATGAATCAAGTTGCAATCGCCAGTTCTTGAGTTGGCGTAGTTTTGTGCTTTGGTTGCCAAGGCGGCATCCCAAGACATTGGCCCGACTCCGACTTGGGCACGAGCATCGTTGTGAACCGCAAGATAGTCTTGGGGTGAATTTTGGGCCTCACAAGAGTGAAATATGGCTAATATCATGAGACAAACAAGTAACAATGTGCTTTTGAACAACCCCATTGTGTTTTAAGTCTAGTGTAAGAGAAAAGAAATCTAAGTAGTTGTGACTATGAATGTGAGATAAGTAGTGATATATATAAGTAAACATGCATGGTGAAATTTTGTGTTTTGCATGGGTGAAGAAAATTCAAAGGTGATTTAATTTTCAGTTAGAGGACTCCCTAAGTTAATGGTGATTGAAAAATATTTTTTTCTGAGGTTATATTGAAGACTTTTTGGAACTCATAGCTAATGACCGATCTATAATTTTCATTAAACAGATTCAAAAAATAAAAATATAGTGGTTGAGATTTAAATTTGAAATTTCAAGATAAATTTTGAACCCCATAAATCATTAAACCAACCTCTAATCTTATGTTTAGTGAGTTCAAAATCTATTTTTGTACATAAAAATTTAAAATTTTATCTTTTATATACAGTGTAATTTTTTACCGAAGATGTTCGGATGAACACCATCTCGACTCCCTAGACCGCCGCCCCTGCTCGTAGCGCTTCTCATGCCAAATGAACATCAGATTTTTTTTCGGGAGGAAGAGAAGAACTCTAGTAGAGAAAATGACAAAAATGGTCCATTATTTTATTAGTAGTAGGTTCAAAATAATCTCTTAAGTATTATCTGAGTAGTTTTAGTCCTTTAAATTTGTCAAAAATAAGCATTTTTAATCCTTTAAATTTTGCTATATATGAGTTTTTTTAAAATTTTTATCTCTATCAGATATTTATCAAACTCTAATTGTTAAATTTAACTAAAATTGTGAAAATTATTAAATTTAAATATTGTGGAATTTTGCTTTGGCATGTGTGAAGAAAATTCAAAGGACATTGCATGTCGTATGATTTAGGGAACTAATACTCTATGCTTTAATCTAGGATGTTCATTTTCTTCAAAATCATGTTATTAAGATAAGGTTAACCAAGACTAATTAAGTATTTGAACTTCAATTTTTTTTCAGTCTTTAGAATAGGTGTGGTGGAGTTAAATGACTTTAAATTTAATTTACTGGTCCAATTTTTTCTAGTCTTTAGAATAGGTGTGATGAATCTAACTGATATTTCTTTGTTTGATAGTTTCTTGATTACTATCACAATAATTCTAGTCAGCATTTTCCCTTTTAATGAGTTAAACGTGTGAATTAATCTTTGTTAGTTTCAAGATAGTAAATTTCAAATACAAATAATTAGACAAGAAAAAAAAATTGTATTTACCTCGTATTTGAATAGACTTATTCTATGAGAGAGATGGAATATTAGTTTAGAAGATTTACGAGTTTCTTGATTACCATTACAACAATTGCGGTCAGCGTTTCTTTTTTTATTGGGTCATACGCGAGAATTAATCTTTGTTAATTAGTTGAAATACTTAAAACTTCAAAAGATGGAGATGTTTTTTTTTTGTTTGTAAAACTAACCCTAATCGTTACTTTAATTTGATTTTTTTTTATATATGTTTTTCAATATTCATAATATGATGTATTTATACATTATTATAAACTAGGAGATAGGATTAGAGAGAAGGACACAGTAATGAATTAACGAGCTGCTAATTGGCACCCCACGTGAATGAATTCGATCCAATAACTATTTACAATCAGACAAGGCTAACTATTTGTTAGTCACGGAAAGCAATCGAATAGAATGATATTTTCACTATTTTAAAAATAAATTTTCGCTCTTTCCACCTCTCATGATCTTCACTATGTAGAATAATTCTCACTCCTTATTCATAAATTTAAATGGGTTAAATACATGTTCATGGCCACCCTTTGAATCCCTTACTATCATCTATAAATAGAAAATTGAAAAATACTTAAACACACTTGAAAAAATAAGAAAGCCCCTCATCTATTGTCTCTTTTTATTGTTCAAGCTCTCGATTATCTCTTGCCTCTCTTTATTATTTTTTCTCTCTATATTTCTTCTCTAAAATATATTTTAATATTGTTATTGTGTTTACTTAGTTTTATAACACATTATCGATCAGTAGAAATCTCAAGTTTGTTTAAGCAACAACTTTGACTATAAGCAAAAGAATTTGTGAATATGAAATCTGCTATGTTATTATCCTGGACTTATTTTGATGTTTATAACATGTGATTGAATGTTGACTGAACCAAAATCGTGTGTTTAATCACTCCCACGTGCGTGAGTAATATTTTCGCCATTAAAAATTGATTACATGGCATTATAACAGCTATAAATTGCTGAGTAAGCATTTTTCTTTTTTAAAAAAATATTTTTTCACCTTTAAATACTCTTTTTCTTCTTCATACTATTTCTTCTTCGTCTTTTTCTGCAAAATTGCATATTTCTTCTCTCTTTTTTTTCATCCTTCTTCAATTTATTGTTCTTTTTTTTTCTCTCTTCTTTAAACAAATCTAATTTTCTTTTCCAAGGATGATTGTATAATTTTTTGTAAAAATTGGGCTTCATATGACACATAATCAATCCATCTTTCACGCTTTTATTTCTTCAATTAATAGTCTATTTGTCTAATTATTTTCACCCAACTGATAAAACGAGCAAACTAATAACAAACTAGTGACATGATTTGTGTGAAAGGGATATTGGGGAGAGAGGGGAGAAAAAGAAGGGGGCTCAAAATTAATACAGTAATACGTGGACAGCCACCTGATATTTTTTTAAAAAAATAAATTAACGCGTGTTTCATATAAAAATAATATGAATATTCAAATATGTTTTTATAACTTTGATGGTCATAATTCAGATAGCTAAAGCAAACTTTACATAATTCAGCTATCAAATATATTTTTGGACCTTAAAACATTTCGGAGGAACATATTTTCGCAGGAACACACTCATAATCCTTTTCTTTACAAGATTTTTTGTCACTTGTGTCAGTGTTCTAGCTTTTAGTGAAGTTTCTGAATTAGATCATATATATTACTCTATTTAATTTGATCTTTACATGAATAAACCGCAAATACATAAAACTCTGCATCATCCTCAAACTTGTGTGAAGAAATGAGCAATCTCCTTTTTCGTTATGGTATGAGAAAAAATTTGTCACTCATCAAGATGAAGAGGCCATTCAAGGGCGAGAGCTTCCTTGATATCTTAGCTCCAAAGCCAAATGTGACCAAGAATAACCAAAATTGTCTTCGACTCATTCAGGACTTTCTTCAAACGGATTCTGAGCAAAATTTTAAACACCCATTGGATAAAAAACCATCTTTTTCGTACTCAACGGAAGATGATTCAGTCTCATTGCTTTTTAGTTTTCATAAAGAAGGGTCTAAAATTGGGGTGAGTTTAGTATCGAATGCTATGAGTTTGTGTGCATCAAGAAGAGCTTTTAGTGTAGGGATTCAAGTTCATTGCTTGGTGATTATTAATGGGTTTTTATCCAATGTCTATGTTGGCAGTTCTTTAATCACTTTTTACAGTAATCTTGGAGGAGTGGTGGATGCTTACCAAGTGTTTGATGAAATGCCTGTGAGAAATGTTGTGTCTTGGAGTGCTATGTTAAATGGGTTCGCACAGGAGAATGAGTTAGATATGTGCTTGAAACTGTATAAGGGTATGATGGGTTTGGCGTTGAAACCTAATGAATTCACCTTTACGGGCTTGTTGAGTGCGTGTATGGATAGTGGGTGTTTCGGTTATGGCAGGAGTGTTCACTGCCAAATAATTCTTCTGGGTTTTGATTCCTATACGCATGTTTCAAATGCTATTTTGTCAATGTATGGTAAATGTGGGGAAGTAAAGGATGCTTTTCACATTTTTGAAAACACAAAGAGTAAAGATTTGGTGTCATGGAACTCGATGATTTGCGGATATGGACAGCAAGGACATGCAATTCAAGCTATTAAGCTTTTTGAGGAAATGAAGAAGCAAAAAGTGAGACCTGATTCCATTACTTTCCTTGGGGTGTTATCTTCTTGCCGCCATGCAGGTTTTGTTAAAGAAGGCATGTCTTACTTTAATTCAATGATTGATTATGGTGTGAAGCCAGAGCTAGATCATTATTCATGTATAGTGGATCTTCTTGGACGAGCACGTTTATTAGAAGAGGCTCGGGAGTTTATCAAGAAGATGCCAATTCAACCAAATGGTGTTATCTGGGGTTCCTTGCTCATGTCGTGTAGGCTTCAGGGGAACTTTTGGTTGGGGATTGAGGCTGCAGAGAATAGGCTTGCACTGGAACCGTGGTCCACCTCTACCCACTTGCAGTTGGTAAATTTATATGCTGGCTTAGGATACTGGGATCAGGCTGCTAGATTGCAGAAGTTGATGAAAGACAACAGACTTAAAAGGGATCCTGGTTATAGTTGGATCGAGATAAGCAATCAAGTTTTCCGATTTACTGCTGAAGACGTATCGATGGGACGTATTAAATCAATTGCTAGTTTAGTGGATATTTTGGTGGATCACATGAGAAGTTTTGGTGTAGAAGAAATTCATTCCAGTGAATAGTAATGTCGAGTAGATGTGCAATTTTGCTTTGATATGGGCCAGATTCTTCTTGGGATATATCAGGGATAACCATTTTGACTTGGGACACCAGCATGAGTTGCAAAGTGGTAGTTAAGAAAATGGACCTTGAGCTTAACCTTTATGAGTGCAAAGTGGTAGTCAAGAAAAGCTAGCTCATTATGCAAAGATTGCCGAAGAATGTACAAGAAGACTACAGGTCATTCCCTCAGCCTATATGAGAGAGTCTAACACCCCCCCTCATGCCAAGTTAGCTCATGAGATAAGTTTTTTCAAGACCATATTCGGAGATATGATCCTATCTGTCAAGCGTATTTTCCCCATGAATAGTAATGTGGAGTAGATATTAGATTCTTGCAGTGATATGGCAGATTCTTCTTGGCGTACTTCAGGTATAACCATTTTGAGAACAACTGTATGAGTATAAAGAGATAATCCTGTTCCATCAAGCAAATATTCATACTTCATAGTACCCAATACAGATACAAATGGCTAAAATTGTGGCAAAGTTACTGAAGAAATCTAGTTTTGTTTTACAAGACAGTCAATTTGAAGTGTATTCTGGCAAGGTACCTGGTCCTGGTGGTAATTTTGAGTTTAAAGTTGGAGGAATGTGCAAGCAGAAATGCGAATAGGTGAGCATTATGTAGGGGCTTGGCAAATCTGACTGGCGGACAATGCACTTCCAGTGTTGTTTACCCTTGTAAGGGGACTGCTGGAAATGGAAGATTTTAAAGAATCATGTTCAGCAAGCAGTGGCGTTTGACATTTTCCTAATGTAGAAAGTTATCAAGTGAGTATTTTTGATAAGACCATTAGGGGATTTCTAAGTAATCTATAAGAATTTGGATTGCTGCTAGATAGCTTGGGCTTAAATCATGAAGTTTTAGCTATTGAACATTGGTCACCACACTAAGAGGAAAGAGTAACAATGGTACTAGTAAGATTAACTCAAGGAATTCAATTCAGAATGGGCACTGTCCAATTATGTGCTTGGCTTGTTCATAAGAGCTTTAGTTTTTCTAGGCTTGTGCCTGCCTGGGCCACTTAGGTGAGGGTGATCTTAATTAGCCTCTTCGATTTAAGTTGAGACTGAAGACTTACGAGTGACTCCATGTACTATGCCTATCTTTTTTTTTTTTTGAGAAATCTAACTCCATGTACTATGCCTATCTCGAAGCAGGAAATATTTAGTTCTGATTAAGTTTGTAGTCCTTGAGCATGCTGTGTATCCAAGTTAAGCCAGCGAAGGATTTTTGAATAAGAGACATCAAATGCCAACAGTTCACTAATGAATTTGCAATCCCAGATCAAGTGTGAACAGAATATACCACCATCATTCTATGAATTGCGTCATTCACAGCCATCAGATGGTAATTAATATGAAACAACTTTGGATGCTACTTTGATGACTAGTCTATCAATTCAAAATCCCTAATACGATGCTACATGCCTGGATTAAGCATGTAGGTACTATTTATGCCTACAATTCTGTAACTTCTGCAGTCTAAGTAGTTTTGTTTTCTCTTTTGATGGAGAGCCTCTTTTTTCTACTGTCAAGAAAAAGCAGCGTGAAGATGGTGAGACGAGAGCTTCCTAAGTACCAGAGGAATCATTGTGTTCTTGATGCTACCTTGACATATAGTGGTGGTGGTTTTAGAAGGTTAGCTGGATTCATTTATGAAACTAGTATTACTGCACAAGCTTTGCCTTGACTAAAACAACCTCAAAGAAAGGCCAGAAGGAGGATATTGCTTGTCCATGGATCATTTTTGTTTTCGAAACGGTCTATTTATTGAATTACTTTAGATTGTGTGTTACAGCATGCAATAGAGAAGACTTTGTGATACTGAATCTGTGGATCGAAAAACAGGAAGGTGAGTACAACTAATTCTTTGCGAAAATGAAGATGATATAATCAAGCTACTGCAGGCTCAGTTCGATCTTCCAGGTCTAACTTTAATAGAGAAGGCCAGTAACCGAAGATGCTCTCCACAAGTCTCATTTCATCCCAGCTATCAGCACTTGCAGCTTCGGACTCTTGTATGACATGATAATTATTGTCATCATCCTTGTATCCAGTATTCAATTGCCATAACCACTGATTTCCTATGTAAACAGCCTGTGAATCATCTGCATAATGGTTGCCATGCTGAATTACTTCACCTGCAAACAGGTCATCGGATTTCTCAGGGCAGTTTACATAGCTACGTACAGCATCATCTCCCCAGCCACCAGCGAAGTAGGATTCAAACTCTGCTAGCCAGTTGTTCATCCAACCATTTGAGGGAAAAAGAAGTTCACGCCCGTACAAGGTATTTCTTGAGAAGTGATTGTCTTCTTCTTCCTCATTCCCCCAAAAGCTATTGTCCCCATAGAGTCTGTCTTGATTGAATGGAAGTAGCTCACCATCGCCATAGCTTCCATCATACCAAGTGAGGTAACAAGACTCAAAGGAGCCACATTCAGGTTCATTGTGTACTGAACCGTGATCACACATGAGAAAATCACAGTAGTCAAGACTCACTGCCACACTATGATGTGTTTGTGCTTCCGCTCGAAGAAGTTGTGCTATAAATAACCTGAAAAAGGAGTGAAAAAAAGGAAGATAATCTGCTGGTGCAGAGAGTATGGTCTTTTTGGTTCTGATGCTCACCTATCAATTATCTAATACAAAGGTAAAACATGTTTGAAATTAGTTACAATTCAGACTTATTTAGTTTTTAACTGAGAAACTCTTAACACATGTATATTTGGCTCAGTTAATTTTTACTCTTTTTGGATGGAATCTGTTTTAAGAAAAAGAGGCAAACCGCCATGACAAAGGGAAAGGGGAAAAAGCTGTGGAAAAGCTTCTTTAGTTTATCAAAAACGAATCCTTTGCATGAAAGAAGACATGGAAATTGGCCTCTGCCCAATTCCCCTTTTGCAGCAGAAAGAAGATAAGAAAACCAAAACAGTCATCAGGCCTTAATCTATATCCAGCCCGGGTCCCTATTGAAACCCGATCGAGCTTTGTCAAGCCTACATGTCTGAAGTTGTTCCGAAATGGATAGATATGCAAAATTTTTTTATATAAAAAAAAAAAAGAAAAAAGTAGGTACAAATTAAATATCGATTGTCCAAATCGACTACCCGTGAAATTTTTACATACTAATGGGTGCATAACTTTTAAGAATTACATAGTATATAGTAGTACTACTTTTCTTGGTGAGAACTAACATTAGTGTATATAACAAATGGCACTCTCACTTTACTAATGGTGGTTTTTAAAGCTTTACCAATTTTATTTGAACCATTTAAATGTGGAGGGTTCTATTTAGCAAACATTTATAAATATATATTTGAAACAAAGATAAAGAAGTAGAAATTTTAAGGTGATAAACTACAAAGGAATGTGCTTAAAAGGCTATGATACACCTGTTTTCACCCTTCAGGAAAAAGCAAAATATTAATGGTATTATTGTAAAGAATGAACACGTCTGTTAAATGGGAAACTAACGTGAGACTTATATAGCCTTGATCACTTCTACCTTAATAAGCTTTTGGAATTTGGTTCTCTTAAGATTATATCAATGATATCAAAGCGGGCCGCCGTCCTTTGTACCGGCCATGCCCTGGGATGGTAACGCTGGTATGACAATGTTCGCCCCGACCTAATAATGTCTAGCGCACCCATCGAGAATAAAAGAGGCAGAGCGTGATGATCTGTTAATAATATAACAAGGAGTCGGACTTGAGTCCTACATCGTTTAAACGAGAAATTGATGTAGGACTTATATAGCCTTGAGCTCTCCCACCTTAATAGCTAGCTTTTGGAGTATGGTTCTCTAAAGTTGTGTATCACAAAGGCAACAGAATATTGTGAACAACTGAACTCTCCTTCTCTACCTCCCTTTTACTCATTCATATAATGTTGTGGATCTTGGATGAATAAACTGGATTTTCTTGATATAAAAAGAACACGTCTCCTCCCACAAATTCTGGTAAAGATTGGCCATACATGACTTCTGACATTAGAAAACACAAGTGTATCCTTGTACTCTAGTTCTTTACAGAAGATGATCCTGTGTTAAAATCACCAGCATCTTCACTCGACTATGATGATTCATCGATCTACATAGCCAAAAGATCTCCGAGCCTTGAATTTGCGCTCTCCACATCAGACTTTAAGTGTTCCAGATCCAATTGCAGCGCACCAGTTCATTCTGAATGCGTAGAGCTGACTACAATAGAACATTATATAAAATGACAACTATGAATTGATTCATCGATCTGCCTAAGCCACTGCAACAGGCTGCAAATGCTGATCGACAGGGAAAACCAACCAAAATGATTCATCACCTGAAACTCAGAAGAATACAAACTTGATTTAAAAGCCTGTAATTTATCTTGCCAATTCCGATAGCTTGAGAGACTAGAGATTAGAAAAACTCACAAAAGAGACCCGGATGTGAGAACATCTGTTATGTCTAAAACGTTCTACAACTATGTGAATCATATTGTTGAAACACTTGTATAGCAGATATCAAGAACAAACATTTCCAACTCGAGTATATCAATAAGCTAATGGAAATATAAGGACCTATCTAGACAACAGTAAAAAAGAATAAGATGAGCACAGACATCAAATCTAACATTCAAGAAAGATGCTCCATAACCTTTTCATTTGGAATATATGATCCTCCTTTTTAGGGGGGATTGTTGGAAAAAATGTGCTTCTCCTAGTAACCTAGTTTGTATGTATACTCATCTCCATATTAATTTACTTCCTATTTTGATTACCTTAATTATTTCATTTTCTTATTTAGGAACTTAGTATTTGAAAAGAAGAAAAAACAAGTTGCATGGAGAGAATAGTAAATTGTTTGGTTTACACTCTAAGAAATTCAAATTGCAATGGTTATGTCTTTAGTTTTATGTTTGCTCGGACACTCCAGAAATACTTCTGCACTCATGTTGGATCCTCCAAAATGCAGGTTTTGGAGGATCTGACACGGGTGCAACAACATTTTTTAGAAGGACTGAGCAACATAGAACTAAGACATAAGACTACAGTTTGACTCTTGGAGAATCCGACACACACCCGGCGATATTTTTTAAGAATTCGAGCAACATAGCCTTGGTTCAAAATAATGTGAACAGCTTACTGAAGAAAGAAAAACATGAGTATGAAAAGTATCCGTTGGGGCTTAAGCCTTAAAGCGCAAAGCACAAATCAAGTGTGGGCTTCACAACGAGAAAAGGTGCAAAGAGAGAAAAAATACAAATATATATGTTTAGTCCAAGTCCAATAATTATAAGCATGAATGACAAATATATGAACAAAGAAATTGAAGAAAAAAGTCACGGTTATAAAAAAAAAAAATTGAAGAAAAAATTACGACAAAGTTAAATATCAATTGTTTAGTGTTGCCTCTTCAGAAGAGGCTCATTGGCAAGAAAAAGTATGCCTTAGAACCTTGATGAAGACACTGAAGCGCTCAACATGTTTGAGCCTCGCTTCAGGGCTTAAGCGCGCGCTTGACAACATTGGTCTATATGTTCGCATCCTTACTGGCAAGGACCAAGTTTTATAGGTTTCACTACTGTTTCTAAAGGACTTCAGAAGAACTCATGGCATAACATCAATTAAATGAGACATAATTCAGTATGTCATTTACGGACAAACTAAAGAGCAAAATGAACAGATGCTATGTTTTACCTGCTAAGATACCTTTAGCAATCACATCCAACAAGAGGAAAAAGAATTATACCCGAAATTTGGAATCTGTCAAGACAGTAAAAGCAACCTGATGATTAAGCACCTTCAACTGAAATCTAGTGCACCTAAGAAAGAGAAGCTACCTCAGAAAAAGGAAAGCAGAACTAAGTTGAGCTCCATATTGCAGCATTGAAACTATCCAACTCTTTTGAGCTCGATCCATATACCGCTTTGATGGTGTCTATGCAACAACTACAATCGAATCATTTTTTTAAATCAAAACATCAGTATAGGATAGAACTTCACTGGTCAAGACCCAAGACTTTCACAAAGTCAATAGGCAACGAGTAAATAAGAAAAACATGAATGAATGAATTACCTGCAAGCTTCCTTGTTGAACTTTTTCTTTTCAATCCCATAAAGTGTCTCAAAGATGGCTGGTTCCACCCGACAAAAGTAGGGACGATCTAAAGCAAAGAGGAAAACAATAAAATCAAGAAATTCACCAATATAATGATATCTTCAAACTCCAATAGGGAAGAAAACAAGTTTCACCTGCATAAATGGAGCATTTTCTTGTGGTCTTCTCAAAATGTATGCACCATCCATCAGAACCCACCAAGCTGTTGAACAACTGAGAAGAAAATTCCACATAGAAAGCCTCAAACTTTATATAACAGTCTTTACATTTTAGATGTCCCAAAATAATGACACAGATCTACTTTTAATACCAATCTGTTCATTTTGGAGTCCTAAAATATGTTATACAAAATCTATTACTTTGTAATATCACAACTTTTAGAAACTCAAATTCATTTAACCATTCAACTCTTAATATCAACTATAACTTTTCTGTTTTACTAAATTCAATCATATCTCGACACTCTATTACAACAAATACAACAACAATAATTATGATTCAGTCCCAAACAAGGTGAAGTCAGCTATATGAATCTCCATACTCATATCATATTTATGAGTATGCATCATAAATTGACAAATTTTACGTTGGCGACCAGTGCCTACACAGAGACAGAGTTAAGAATTTTATGTTTAAGGGTTCTGAATTCTAGAAAGAATAGCCTAATATAGGGTACGGTCCAAAGGTACTGGGTTTTGCAGAACCAGTAAACAGAGGCATCATGTGTTGGTGGGGGTGCACATGCACCCGTTAACTTCGGAAAAAATTATGTATATATACGTATATATACTTACAATAGGATTATATATTAGTTTGTGCACCCTCAAACACAAAAGCCAACTTGGTGGACTGGTTTGGCATGTTTTTGTAAAGTGTTTGCCGGAGTTTGATTAAAATACACATACAACACGTTTCGAACCAGGAACCTCAAGGTGTTAATTGAGTTCCATGACCATCAAATCATACATCAAATTGTGTTATCTAAATTCGTTTAATCTATACTTATTAGCACATTGGGTTTTATGTGTGTTAAACAATATTTTTGGATGAAGCAGTGTCAGTGCCACATGACATCCCTTCGACTAACATGCATGTGCCCCCGTCATTGGGTTCGCCTCTGCCAGTAAGTGGGTTTGCAGCTCCATCCTTTCCGGCCTACAGCAACATTCCTCCATTATCTGGGCTTGGGACAGACAATATGAGCATGCTCACATAGGCAGAGTTCTTTACTATTACAAATATGATACATAAATCGAATTGACATAAACAATCCAAGTCCATTCAAATAGCTTATAAAATATGATAATAAAATGTAGTATAAACTATCATATTCATGACAACCACATAATTTAAACTAAAAATAATGAGAGAAAAAAAAAACCTCAACATCAGAAGGGTCATCGAAAATCTCTTCAGGGGAGGGAAAATTTGGCCCCTTTTCAAGTTTGCAGCACGCACCGCAGTTCTGGACGCACTGCCACGTGGGCTCTTTGTTTCTGCTGTTAAACCCTGACGTTGCTTTCTTGACGGCGCCCGCCGGTGGTACACCGGGATTGTTGGTGGTTATCTTTTGCTTACCGCTTTGGGTTTTAGGATTTGGTCTCTGACGTGGCTGCTTCGCCGCCGCCGTGAGAACGGTGGCGAAACGCGGCAGGGCCACCGTAGCCAGCGAAAGAGACATTGGATTTCTTGTGGATTGACTGGGCCATTGGCGCCATATAAAAATCTTTTTGGCGGAAGTGCACAAATAGCCCCTTTTGTGATGTTTATATTTTATCCTTATTTTTCAAAATTTTGCAACTATAACCTATACACTACACAATTGAATTTGATATATTTAGATATTTTTTTGAGGTCTATTGTCAAAACAAGAAGTCGTTAAAAATTTATATTATTTTTTATGATATTATGCATCTCATACATAAAACATGACGAATTCTTTAGAAAAGTAATTTTTTATTTTAAAAAATGATTCATCAAAATAATAAGCCATACTTGATGATTACATTTGACACATTTGAAATCGTCAAATGCGTCGAAATTCGTCTTTATTCAAAATTTTCTTTTTGGAGGCGCAAAAATTTCTTAAAGTGTATGTTCATAGGCGAAGCGTCTAAGACTGACATGGAAGTAAGGTTTGCCGTCCAGATCATTTAAAAGAGAGAAAGTTTCAAGTATTTTGGGTCTATCACTCAAATAAAAGAGAGATTGACGAGAACATCATACATCATATTAGTGCAAGGTGAATGAGATGGAGGTTAGCTTCCGGAATCTTGTATAATAAGAAAGTGTCGTCAAAATTTAAAGTCAACTCCTACAAAGTGGTATTAGACAAATTATGTTTTATGTGTCGGAATATTGACTAGTCAAGAACTCTCATATGCAGATGATGAAAGTTGTTGAGATGAGGATGTTGAAATAGATGTGCGGACTTACTAGGAGAGATATGATTAAAAATAAGGATATTCAGGAAAAGAAGGGAGTGCCTTCGGTAGAGGACACATGCGGAAAGCGAGACTAAGATGATTTAGTCATGTAGAGAGGAGATGCACGGATATCCCAGAGTGAAGAAGTGAGAAGCCCACATAGATAATTTCGAAAGAGATAAGGCTAGAACAAAGAGGTATTGAGGAAAGGTAATCAGGTCGGACAATGGCATAACTACCGAAGACAACCTTAGATAGAAAGCTATGAATTGCCCCGAATTACGATAGCAAGCAAGTAAACAATTGTGAGTTCTCTCACTTATTCTTTCATACTAGGAGTCATTGTCATAGTATTATTACTGTAGTTATTTATTCTTCGATTTCTATTATTATATGCCATTTCTTGTTCTTCGATTTCTGTTACTATTTACTATTCACTTATTTATTTCTTTTCCCAAATTGCTATGATATAGAGGATCTATCAAAAACCTATCTCTCTACCTTTTAAAGTAGAGGTAAAATCAACATACACGTTACCCTACCTAAACTCCACTTATTAAATTTCACCGGCTATAGACGGAATAGCTAAAATCATGGTAATGTACATCCGTGAGTTCTCATTCTCTTAGTCACTTGCAAAATAAATTGAAGAAACTAGCTTTCTTGAATCGTAAAAATAAAAATTTCTAATAAAAAATTATAGAACTAGATAAGATAAATTATAAATAACCTAAGAAACTGATTCTACTAGTGAGGCGGCATACCACTATTTGTAAACTTATTAGTGTAAATTTCAACTTCCAACCCATAAATTCTTA
The DNA here is from genome assembly GCA_035772735.1 of Datura wrightii. Taxonomy (NCBI): domain Eukaryota; kingdom Viridiplantae; phylum Streptophyta; class Magnoliopsida; order Solanales; family Solanaceae; genus Datura; species Datura wrightii. The sequence continues at coordinate 196,535,032 of JASDFA010000018.1, read as the reverse complement.
TACAAATGTAGAATTTATTAACAATGAGTGTTTCATTTTTTTGTCTGTAAAATCGTTGGGTTGAAAGAGATTTTTTCTGAAATAAATGAAAGAAGCAAATTTTGGAAAATGAAAAGCAGAAGTAACAGCTGCATAACAAATGACCATATGAAACAGGAAATTCATCAAATACCACCAACTATTGTACCAACTTACAATCCCAAGTATAAGATGTAAGTCAATTCTTTCAAGTAAAAATCTCTTCTCCACAAGGTCCAGCCTTGACAAAATGTGCACAATATGCATTCACCGCAAAGTTTCAAGGCGATTCGCTCTCTCTACCCGAGCGTTGATTATGAAACTCACCTTCATCTTCATCATCATCTACATGGTTCCTCCGGTGCTTGGGACTCGGACTTCGACTTCCACCATTAGCTTCAGCAGGGCTATCATCCCTTCTAGGACTTATGGGACTTCCACTTCTCTCTCTGGGGCTTTGGCTATAGGCGCCTTCTTCTCTGGTTGGTGAAAGAGGGCTCTTTGCTTCCATAGGGCTTCCCTCTTCAGGTGTCGGGCTGCGCTTCCTCGTCTTGGGTGGAGGACTAGGGCTAGGACTTGGACTAGCCTTTCTTGGTTCCGGGCTCCTACTGTAGCTTCTTGATCGCTTCACATGGTCCGCTTGTTCCCTCTTTGGTGGGGGGGATCGTGATAGACTGAAAGAACAAAGGAAAAGAGCTCAGAAACATTTCTACCATAAGCATTTGAAAAAAATATTAAGTTGAAGTTGAAACAAAAGTTGTGTTTGCACATGAAATTCCCTTGGAGAAAAGAGTTGAAGCTTAGTGAGTGAAAACATTTCACCTGAATTCTCCCAAAACAAATTTTTCGATATTTCACCACTACTGAAGTTCAGTACTTGAAAATACTGATGGCCAAACTTTAACTCGCAAATAATGACTTCAGTATTTGCAAGTGAACTCATGGGCAAACACCCGAGCAAATAGCAAATTCCAGAGCACAAATGAATGCCGCCTGAACACGTGTCAAAACTCACCTATAGCTGCGACTTCTGCTGTAACTTCGACGAGGAGAACGTGAGCGTGAGCGTGACCTAACAGGTGACCGTGAGTAGCTGCGTCGACTGCGATGAACATCACAAAGTCAAAGAAACCCAAAGAAAAAAGATTAGGGGCGGAAAATAGAGAAGCAGTTGTTTCACAGAGGTTCAAGTACCTGAGCTTTTTAGGACTATTAGGGCATTTTCTTTCTATATGACCTCTTTCTCCACATCGATAACACTTGTTCTTCCAATCCCCAGCTTTGCAATCTCGAGCCCAGTGACCTTCAAGGCCACAGTTGAAGCAGCGGCCTGACCCAGGAGCGGGTCCTTTGCCAAGATACTCACGAGAACCACCAGGTCCACGTGGCACCTATAGATAGATAAAACCATTATCCAAAATCTGAATCAATGGGGATGTATCATGGGGAACCAAGTAAAACAATTTATTCATTTATTTAACTATTTTTTAATATGGATTCAGGCAACAATCAACAGTTACTGGTACATTAGTTCAGCAAAGGCAAGCGACGATGTTCAGCATCTATAAATAATTCAACTTATAAGGCGGAGTAAAAAAACAGCAGTTAAAAGGGAAAGAAAAGAGTTGGGGTTATTCTAGCAGCTTTACTGGAACCAAATTAACACAGGAGAATTCCAGGAAATACATGTATAGAATTACTTACTCCCTTAGCAAATTCCACAATTATGCGGCGTCCATCAACGTCACGGCCGTCTAAATAGTACCTTGCATCATCGGCATCTCGAGGATCACTAAATTCCTGTTGAAACACATTGTGTAGAAAACAAAAGTTTTTTTTGACGGGGATGGTTGGGGGGATCAAAAATGGAAAGTAATGAAAATATTAACACCATTAGAAAGGGAAAACAGAGAGATGATACATACTACGAAGGCATAGTCGTGCTTCATGTCCACATCCCGTACTCTGCGGAAATGGTTTCCAGAAACAGTAAGGCCATCATTACTTACTTAAGCACAGGAAGTTCATGAACACTTGCCCCTCAAGACGAACTAAACACCAGTTTGAGATTGTTGGGAATTCCATAAAAATACGCAAAGACATTATAGAAAGGACCACCAAAGTCTCCTAAAACCCGGCAAGACTCCACCAAGGCCATTATAGAAAGAATCACCGAAGTCTCCTAAAACCCGGCAAGACTTTCCATCAATTCCACCAAGGCCACCCTCTCAAGATTGACCTTCAGGCCAGGCAAATGCCTATAAACCGTCAACAAGATCATTCAAGTTAAACTCACAAGCATCTGGAACACATTTTCCTTTATATATAATAATTGATAAGATACCCGAGCAATACATATGCTTGGAAGGAAATTCCAACACACAGATGGGAGACTTAAAAATGTAAACCTCCACTGACTTTCTGCTGGTGTGCAAAACCAATTGTGCATTTCTAAGGAGTTCCCCACAGAAGAGCATGAGTTATTGTCCAAGATCAGAACAGAAATAAGAACTTGAGCTTTATGACAAGCAAATACAGGAACACATAGAGCAGGCAACTACGATCTAGTATATCATATAAACTGGTATGAATAGAACAGAAAGAAGGAAGACTAAATTTTTCTCTCAGATGAAGGAAAAGAAATAAATGAGAAAAAGAGAAGCACAGAGATATTTCCGCCAAAACCCCAAGGAACTAAGACTCTCAACGACAAATGAAATTTATCCTTGCATTCTAGTTAAATGAAGCACCTTCACAGAAGAAGAAACTTGGGTAGAAATGCATAAAACTTAAGGTAGATGGACACAGTCCCCATTAGACAACAAAAAAGGAAAAAATCACCCATGGTTCTGTAGGACATCAGCAAACAACATTACATGGTTATATATAATAATTTCCCCGGTATATACGCAATTTCAGTTGCTCAATGACAACTGGCTAACATCAAAAGCAGTAAGAAAGCAAATGACAGTGTGATGGCCAATACAAAGAAATGCACGATTAACCAAGAATCTGGGGAAAAAAAAAGTTTACCTCCCATATTTACTGAATACACGCTCCAGATCACGGGAACGGGTCCGTGAAGACAAGTGGCCCACATAGAGACGGGTACTATTTCCCAGCCGATCATCATAACGAGGCATTTTTACACCACAATTCGCAAACTGAAAACAAGCACAGAATAAAGATAATATAATGTTACAACTCATCCGTTCACAAACATTTTAAATCACACAGAGACAGCACAAGAGAATGTGTCTGACTAAGTCAAGCATGCCAAAAAGTAATCTAGAGCACACCTAATCTTGGGGTAACACAACAAACAAGAAATAAGCAGCAGCACATTGAGCTATTCTTTGAGAAGAATTACATGTTAAAAACTTATCTAAGCGGCAAGCTCAAAATTAATATAAGCCAAAATGCAAAATTATTTTGAGATAGTTAAAGACTTAATTCATTGACAGGCTTTTGGAAGGGTAAAGGTCCGTCCAACAAAGAAAAATAAGAATTGAAAAGCTAATCATGCATAAATAAGAATGAGCCTAAGCTATTTAAAATTTCAAAAGAGAGAAAAAAAATCAAGTGTCTCCAACCAGACATATTCAATTACATAATCCAACTCAGATAACTTCCCATCAAGTCAAGCATGAGCTGACCAAATTAGTTTGATTTTAGGTTACAATATTGAATTATCTCAACCAACTGCGGAACCCAAGTGACACCTCCCACCTCAAAAAGAGATGCCTTCTTTATCAACCAATCTTAGATGAGCTTTCAGGTAGTAAAACTACCATATAACCATTCCATTTAAGATTCTAACATGTTACTAGTGTGCAGACGGACCTCATACCCAATAGAAATTCAGAAAATTCCACCCAAAAAAAAAAACAAGAAAACACAAAATAATCAGAACCAACCACCTCAAATTCACATTTTTAGAAATCGTAAGCTTTTTACAATCATGTTTTCTACCCCAAAAAACAAAAAGAAACACAAAAAGTAATCAGAACCAGCCACCATAAATTCACACTGCTAGAAATCATGAGCGCCTATCCAATCCAGCCCCAATAAAAAAATATCAACAATTTTAAGGGCACAGGGCCACAAAAGCTTCAGCTTTTTTATTGAGTGACACAAGAAACCAACACCACCCAGGAAAAAACCACAGAAATTCTCAACATGAACTGTTCTCCCAAAAATAAAAACTGCTAGAAACATGAAATACTTTTAATTCCCGTCCAACCCCACAACAAAATTTAAAAAAATTAGAACAAAGTCCGTCAGGACGAAAATCCCATGGATACCTAGACCTAACATTAACCAGAATTCAGCAAAACATTTATAAAAATAATACAAAAAAAGAATCAAACCCAAATGAAACAAACCCACGAAGTATTTGTTTAACCACCATCACCACAAGTTCTCGCAGCTAAATTCAAGAAACCCTCTCCAAACAGTTTTATTCGAAGAACAAAATCAACAATTTTAGGGCATACGACATAAGGAATAAAAAAGAACAATTTTTTTCCTAAGAATAATTAAAATTAACGAATAAAAGGCAAAAAAAAAAAAAAAAAAGAAATTTACCTTAAGGGCGTAATTCCTTTACAACTCTGCTGTGGCTGCTTCTCGAAACCCTGTAAAAGAAGACGCTGAACGAAGCAATGAAAACATATTTATCACCGAATGTTATCTTTGCTTGAACCGACAGAAGGTTTGTTAACGGCCCAGATTCATTACTGTTGTGTATATCGGAAGGTGAATAATTGTTTGTGGCGGCCCAAAAATTATGGTTTTTACAGGCCCATTCTATTTGAGCCCAACAAAGTGAAGGTCGAAATATTTAAAAAAACAAAATTGTTTATATCAGAGCCAGGTTTCGATCCTGGGACCTGTGGGTTATGGGCCCACCACGCTTCCGCTGCGCCACTCTGATTGTTGTTGAATTTAATGCAAATAATTAACAAGGCATTATTAAAGGACTGTGATTTTTCTTTTTCTTTTTTTTTTCTTTTTAATCTCGGGGGTGTGCATTCAATTGCTAGATTTGGTTTTGCATTATTTAATTTTTTTATTTTCAGTTTGGAAAAAATCAATTTGAACTGGTTCAAATTTTCTCTTTTCGGTTCGATCTTGTTTTTTTCCATTTGTGTCATAAAAAAATACATTTTTAATATAATTGCATTGTTATATCTGAATGACAAAAAAGGAACACCTATTTATCGATTTGGTTTTTGAATTATTTAAATTTTTTGATTTTCAGTTTTGAAAAAAGTCAATTTGAACTGATTCAAATTTTCTCTTTTCGATTCGGGTTTTTTTCTTTTTTTTAAATTTGTGTCATATAAGAAAACACATTTTTAATATAATAGCATAGTTATATCTGAATGACGAAAAAGGAACAACTATTTCTCGATTTGGTTTTGCATTATTTAATTTTTTTTAATTTTCAAGTTTGGAAAAAAAAAACAATTTGAACTAATTCAAATTTTCTCTTTTCCGTTCAAAATTTTTTTTTTTGTCAGTGTCATTTAAGAAAACACATTTTTAATATAAATCGCATAATTATATCTAAATAACGAAAAAGGAACAACTATTATAAAGAATGAAAAGTAGCAATGTCAAAGTTCTTAGATATTGTTTTCATTTAATTCACAAGATTGAAAATGGAGTTGATTTCTTAAATGATAAATAAATAAATAATTATTATTTCAAAAAAAAAAAATTGAAATCATGATTTACAAATTTCACAGTTTATAAATCATTTTTGGAAGGAATACATTTCTTTGCAAAATGTGGTCAAATAAAATATAATTAATTTTGCGCTATTTAATACTTTGGCATAAAATGTTACTTTCATTAAACTTTTAGATTACTCATATTCATATTACTGAATCAAATTTATTTAAAATTGAGATATATAAGTCAAACTCTTATAAAATACGATTGGAAGAAACATTCTAAAATCCTCTAATTTGCTAAATTCTTAATTTAACACAGTAATGAACAACAACCACATAATATTGTGCTGAGAAAGAAAATCTCCTCATAAATTAGATAACTTGTCTAAAACTACTTATAGATTATTGGGCTCACGCTATTGATGTGAGGTACATTAAAAAAAAAAACACTTTCATGCTATTTTTATGATTACTTGAAATGTCTTTCGAAAAGAGATGCAATTATGTTGAAAAGACTATTATCTGACTTGCAAACGTATCTAAACAAAGACTAACTATATCACAATAACACCCATATTATACCCTAATTTCTATCATATTACCACTTAGTTTTCACTATGTAAGAAAAGGACCCTTTTCTTTCACAAGAAACATATAATTAGAAGCTAACCATGTGAATACAACATAATGAATATTATTAAACAACATTTGGAAATAAGCATTATAATGCCTATGAAAACAGAGGAAGAAAGAGCTACTCAATTAAAACTAAAATAAAATAAAAAGCTATTACTCCGTGTCCGATCAAACTACGTCATATAAATTAAGACGGATGGAGCAGTAAGCTTATGTTTCTCAAAAGAGTCTTTTTTTTCTTCCTTTTTTTTTTCACCTCCTCTTGTTTTTACTTCCAATCAACAAAGCAAAATAGAAGAGAATCCTGAAGAAAAATCCCAAACCAATGGTGATCCAAAAACAAGTCCATTTGTTCAAGTCATTCACACCACTTTGCTTCAATATGTCTGTTCCTGTTGTCAAACATGTTGTGCTTGTTATGTTCATTCCCAATGTCTTGCTCATGTTGTGCAGCAGCTTGATTTTCAAGGGCTCAGGGACAACCCTCAATGGAGAGACATCGAAAATCTGGACACCTTTTACAAAACACTTGTTGGGATCAGAAAATTCATTTTGTAACACCCCTTGGTAAGGGTATTTCACCAGTGACATATAGTGAAACCATATCCAGTAAGGAGGGATCCTATCGCGAGTGATGAAGTAGCCACTGAACAGCACGAAATAGGCCAAGATCGCGACCACGACAGTGTAGGCCATCATGACATTGTAGATGACACCAGAGAGGAATGTGACAAATGAACTCCCAGCCCAAAATGAGGCAACCATGAAGAGCAAGAAGAAAAGGAAACCTGAAACGCCACCGGCTAGTCCAACTGACCAATATGTTGTGACAGCAAAGGCAATGGAGAGGACTAGTATGGAAGGTAGTGAGATAATGGCATGTGAAAGAACATAAGAGGAACGACGATAAGCGTTATAAGCAGTCTCTCTCATGAAAATGTACCTTTCTTGAAGAAAAACAGGAATGGCTTCAGCACAAGTGTAAAAAGTTGTGGACATTGCAAAGGCAAAGAATCCTAGCCTTTCTTGAACCCCTTTAGGGGAATTATCCAATTTCCAGAAAATTGTGGCTAGGATAATCCCAGTCACAACGACAGCGCCAAAACGCATACCAAATAGCTCAGGCATTCTCATGGAATTCAGCATTGATCTTTTGGCTATCACAACCATATCTACCCAAAATGGATTAGCAAATTTTGGGACATCTGATGAAGAAAGATTCGGGTCGATATTCGTTGCTCCTGAGACTAATTTCCCTCTTGAAACACTTGCACTTATGGCATCTTTGAGTGATGGTTTTGGTCCATTGTAAAAGCTGCTGCTGTTGTTGTTAGTAGTTGAGTTTTTTTTCCTTTGCCATGTTCTGTTGAATTCCATCAAATTCTTGGTTCCATTTGGAGTTCCTTCAAGTTCTCTGATGAAATCCAAAGCAAACTCTATCCTGTTTTCATTTTCTGGAATTGGATTCCCAAATTCAGCAAAAAATTGTTGTAGACTTGAAGGAGGGCTAGTAAACACCGTGTGACCACGCGAAAGGATGATCAAACGGTCCAAAAGACTCAAAATTCTATAACTTGGCTGGTGAATTGACATGATCACAATGCTCCCACTCTGTGCTATTCTTTGCAAGACTTTTACCACCATATATGCACTAGTGGAATCAAGTCCTGAAGTTGGTTCATCAAGAAACAGGACAATAGGGTCATGAATTATGTCAATTCCAATAGAAACACGCCTTCTTTCGCCACCAGAAACTCCCCTGTGGCCTTCATCTCCAATCACTGTCTTGGCAGCATTTTTAAGGCCTAATTGATCGATCAACGCTTGAACTCTAGCTTTCTTCTTGGACTTAGATAAAGTCCTTGGAAGGCGAAACTCAGCTGAGAACATGAGTGTCTCTTCAACTGTTAACATTGGGAACAAGAGATCATCTTGCATAACATAAGCTGAGATAACCTTAAGAATCTTTGATTCAAGAACTTCACCATTCAAAGTAACATTCCCTTTAAGGCTTTCCCTTGATATTCGATCTGCAAGAGCATCGATCAACGTGGATTTTCCCGAGCCACTAGCTCCAAGAACAGCCATGATTTCACCTTCTCTTGCTTCTCCTGATATGTCATTCAACAACACCTTCATGTTATCACCGGATGGCAACTCCTCGCCCTTAACCCCCCTCCTCAAGAACTTAGGAAGTGCCATTTTGCTTTTGACTTTGACACTATAGCTTAGATTATGGAAGGAAAGAACAAAGGGAAATGATGAAGGAGTAATACTAGCTAAATTGTTGTGATTCCCAAGTTCAAGAACTTGGTGTTTTTCCTCAGCAGAGTCGCCAACGCGTTTCAATAGTTCACCTAGTGTGACAGAGACACTATGCCTTGGTTTCCTGCTGAATTCTTGAAGTTCCATGTTGTTTCTTGGGCCTAAAAATGGAAGGTCACTGGCTGAAGACATGTCATCGCCTACGCCAAGACTAGACATGTTTGATCAAAGGTTCTTTTTAGTGTTTATGGATGTATACTTCTGCTAGTTTGTCTAAAAACACATACTAAATAGAAAGGCAAGATGTATGAAATGTTCTTCAACAGATTTTCTTCATGTTGAGTACTCACTTTCTCTGTGTATATTTTTTGCTAAGTCATGAATGTCTCTTTGTACAAAGAATATAATGTTAAAAATGTTTTGTGTTTTCGTGTAATGTTGAGGTTTGAAAAATTATAGTAGTAAAGTAAGTTGAGTAGGTGGCAAAGTTGGATGCCTTCCATTGAACAAGTATACAAATGTATACGTAATTTACATCATCAATTACTAAGTCTATTTCTACCTTTGAGTCTTTCCTTGTTCTCTTGTAATAAGAGCAGGAATTTGGTTGTGTAATCTTTGTCAATTCTAATCTACAAAAGTGAAAGGGATCTATGTTGTTAGATATGGGTGCAGATTTAGAAGTCGGTTTTGTTAGTACTTGTAGGCAGAGGCGGAGCTAAGGTTAATTATTTTTATGAATATATAGTAGATGTCGAACTCTATTGGCTTTTTTGTATGGTTAGTTCTTTATATTTTGAATTCTCTTGATGAAAATTTTAATTCCGTCATTGTTTATAAATACAAATGTTAAAAATACAACTTGTAAATATATATGTTACGACATATATATGAGTATATATTTTGATGATTAGTTGAAGTTGTTAAATCAAAGCTAGTAATAATTTATTTTTATTTTTTTTGGTAATATTTTGTTAATAAGTTCTCATATAATAGCAAAGTGTTCCTCTATATATATATTAGATAAATAGATATATGACATAAACTCTTAACCAAACTAAATATCATATTAACTTATATTTCTTGGTTATAGTCGGTGTTAGAATTTTAAATTTATAAATATTGAATCACAATTTTTTTTACTGTATTCTTAATAAAGTATATTTACATAATAAATAAATTTTTTAATATAAATATAGAATTTAAGTCAAAATTATTAAATTTTATCGAACTTATAATCACCACTATGGCTCCGCTCCTGAACCCATAGATGTTTAGTCGTGTCATACTTCCACACCCAAATCATGTTGGATGCGGCAAAAATTTTGAAGAATCTGAGCAACGTAAAAATAGCATCCATAGGCCCCCCCTTTCAGCTGTATTTTTTAAAGAAATAATCATTGTCTTTCAAATCTTACGAGTGAAACTCAATAAAAATGTCCTAGAATATCAACTATGTAATTTAGAAATTCATGATCGTAACTATTTTTTAATTATAAGAATCCAAAAAGTGGTTATTCGTTAATTTTACCCTAAAGGAAAAATTAATAATAATAAAAAAAGAAAATAGAAACCATCAGATTTTATCCCTAACAAATCAAATTTATAGTCCGTTTTCTCAAACTTTTAAAATCAATTTGTTTTGAAAAATATTTTTCAAAAAGATATTTTTTTGTTGCGAAGCAGCAATTTGTGTTTGATCAATAAATTTGAAAAGTACTTTCGATCAGTTATTTGTATTTGACTAAGTCATTTAAAAATGTTTCTAAGTGTATTTTTTCTTAAAAATGCTTTTCAAAAAAATATTTTTGGGGAAAAACCATTTTATTAGCTTATAAAAAATAGCTTCTGTTATTCTCTAGAAGGCTAGAAACACTTGTTTTTTCTCAAAAATTTGGCCAAGCACCTCACTTTTAAAAAATAAGTACTCCCTCCATCTCAAATTATCTGTCTTTTTTTTTTTGTTTTATGCGCCCGTTAAGAAATATTAATTAGGAAGAATTTTTTATTAACTTTAACTTTATTTATATCTAAGTTATAATCTCTCTGCTTTAAATATTTACTCAATGATCAAGGACTTTGTAGCCTTCAAAAAAAACTATATTAAGGATAAAATGGAAAAAAAATTAATTTTGCCTTGAACTTTTAAAACGACAAATAATTTGTAATGAAGAAAATATTTTTTTAAATTTTTTTTTATTTTTCAAAAACTTAACTAAACAAATTATAACGCGAAGAAGTTTATTGTGTTTTTTTTTTAAATAGAAAGGTCTACGAGTAAAAGAAGCAAATATCAACCACTTATATTCTTCTAACCTAATAAATTCCTTCAAGTGATTAACGTAAATCACAACTCTTGGAACTTCATCAATTGGTTAGTTGAGAAGTAATTTGCAAAAAATAAGACTTTATTGAACATCACTAAAATATCAAAAGCTTAAAGGTTTGACCACTAAAGAGTATGGTTAGAACCGATATGGTTGAGATTTTTTTATCTTTAATTAATGTTCGAGTTCGAATTATAAAAATAAATAATATTTTAATAAAGAGTATTTTACTCTCTTAATAAATCTTATACGCAAAAATTAATCTTGAATTACCAAAAGACATGGTGAGATAATTGAGACTCATATTCCCCCTTAATTAGTTAGTAGTTATGTTCGAGCTCTGAAAATAAATTATATATAACATTTTGGTAGAGAGCGTTTCAGTTTCTTATTAACTATGTTAAGTGAAAATTAGTCCCGAATCAACAAATAATATAGTGAGATAGCTGAGACTCATTCACCTAAGATCAGTGGTAGAGTTCAAACTCTAAAAATAAATAACATCTTGGTTGTGTATTTCTACCCCCTAATAAATCTCTTCAGAAATTAATCATGAATCACCAAAGAATATGGTGAGATAGTTGAGACCCATTAACCTAAAATTAGTGGTTGAGTTTGAGCTCTAAAAACTTTTTAATCTTGAGTCACCAAAGGGTATGCAAGATTGTTGGGAGCCATCCATCCAAAGATCGATGGTTTGGGTTCGAACTACGACAATAAATAATATCTTGGTATAGATGAGCGTTTCAATCCCTTAATCAATTTCTCTGGCAGAAATTAAATCTGAATCACCAAAGGATATGACAACATGATTACGACCCCATTTAAAATCAATAATCGAGTTTTAGCTTCGAAAATACATGATCATCCTCATTATTTGAGTCAGTTAATTTCGAATATCGAATACCGAATACCGACATGCATAAAAATGACCTAAAGTTTGGGTACGTAATGTTAACTTTGACTATTTGTGCAAAGGAAAAGAAACAATATAATATACATTTGCTAATTGCTACTTGTTGCGTGTTATATTCATATAGTAGCCACTACTACTTCTTGTATGTGTTTTATTAGTTGCAAAAAATAACTCCAATTAATCTATTAATTTTTATTGATTGAAGTTTTTTTAATTTGGAATCGTGTTAGGTATAATTTCTATTATTTTGATTGAATTATTCGTAACTGCATATTACAGTATAGGCGTGGTGATCAGTTGGATCCTTTGATTAATTAACATTAACATCTCTTTTTGATTGATCTTCTCCTTTTTTTAATTCACAAGCTCAGGAAGTCAAATTTCAATTACTATAAAAATTACTAAATGAATCTATTTTATTCTAATTTAATCTTAGTTCAAATATTTCTTAATCTATTTTGTATTTCAAATATTAGAATAAATATCTTTCACCAAGTGGCTAATTATGTGGTGACCAAAAAATTCCTAATCTCTTTTGCACACGCCTTCATTTCTTCACGAAATCAATTTGTCTATTTGCTTAGTATTATTATTATTTTTTTCTTACAATAATTTTTTTTTAATCTTCTATACCTAAATTCCTTTCTTATTAATATGGATTTTGTTTACTTTTAGGTGTGGATGTTCATCTACTCTGGACCTAAGAATTCATACAACTCTGCAGTCAACAAATAGAAAATAGATATGCAAAAGTTACGGGTATATATAGTTCGGCCAACTAGTTTATCATATGTATAGTATATGTATAGTATATATATAATTAGTAAAAATATACACACCAATGATTATTAGAATGTCCATTCAATGTATATATTTGGTTTATTTATTGGGAAATTAATCTGACACGACAGATATAGTTCTGTATTTATCCGAAATAACGAAAGTTTTTAAAAAAATTTTACAATACATATAGAGAGAAGTTTGAAGTTTTTATCTGTTTCGCTTTGTATATCTTCTTTGAAGTTGTATCGATTAGCGCTGCATCGGTGTATCAATTTGCTTTCTACATGTTATATTTATTTGCTGCGATACAAGGCGAATCATACAAGGCGAACAAAAGAAATTGATCTATTGAGCTATTGTTACGTTTGATAATTAATAAAACTATTATTATGATTGATAATTAAGACTCAAAGTACCGCTATTTCTGAAATTTCCTCTTATTTATTTATGCATTTTTGGGTACAAAGGCTACGTGATTATATATTATGAGTGTTACATAACGCATATATTTTCTTTATTTTGTTTTTATTCCAAAACATTTATTAAGATTTGAGCAAGAAGTATCAAGTTATATATTCTTTTCGTTAAGAGCTTTTTTTGTTATAATTGAATATATTAAAATTACTACGATTATTGATTCCTTCAGAACGTCATGGATGAGATTATTTCACATCCTCGTTAGTTTGAAACTTATAACTTATCCACATGGATTGTCTCCGTCCCACCCTTCAATACTCTCTGCCCCCACCAACCCCCGCTGCGCACAGCTAAAATTTCGGGTCAAACGGAGATGGTACTCAAATCTCGAGAAATTTGTGGGCTAACACACACCAAAAATCATAAATTCTCATTTATGGGAAAAATAGGGAGCTCGTCACCAGGCTTTTTAGGCTGCGCATAGCTAAAATTTCGGGCCGAACGGAGACGGTCACTCAAATCTCGAGAAATCTGTGGGCTAACACACACCAAAAATCATAAATTCTCATTTATGGGAAAAATAGGAAGCTTGTCACCAGGCTTTTTAGGCTACGCATAGCTAAAATTTCGGGCCGAACGGAGACGGTCACTCAAATCTCGAGAAATCTGTGGGCTAACACACACCGAAAATCACGAAAATTATAAATTCTCATTTATGCGAAAAAATGGTGATACCGATCAAATAAAGTGATAGGGAGCTCGTCACCAGGCCTTGTAGGCTGCACACAGCTAAAATTTGGGGTCGTACGGAGACTTCAATCAAATCTCGAGAAATACGTGAGCTAACATACACCGGAAAATTGCAAAAATCATAAATTCTCATTTATGCGAGAAATAGTGATGACGATCAAATGAAATGATAGGGCATTCGTCATCAAGGTTCGTAGGTTGCGCACAACCAAAATTTGGGGCCTAACGGAGACTATTAATCAAATCTCGAGAAATCTGTGGGCTAACATACACCGAAAATCGCCAAAATCGTAAATTCTCATTTATACAAAAATGGTGATGCCGATCAACTAAAGTGATAGGGCGCTCGTCACTAGGCCTTGTAGGCTGCGCACAGTTAAAATTTTGGGCCGAACAGAGACGGTCACTCAAATCTCGAGAAATCCGTGGGCTAACACACACCGAATATCGCGAAAATTATAAATTCTCATTTATGCGAAAAAATAGTGATACCGATCAAATAAAGTGATAGGGAGCTCGTCACCAGGCCTTGTAGGCTGCACACAGCTAAAATTTGGGGTCGTACGGAGACTTCAATCAGATCTCGAGAAATACGTGAGCTAACATACATCAAAAAATTGCAAAAATCATAAATTCTCATTTATGCGAGAAATAGTGATGACGATCAAATGAAATGATAGGGCATTCGTCATCAAGGTTCGTAGGTTGCGCACAACCAAAATTTGGGGCCTAACGGAGACTATTAATCAAATCTCGAGAAATCTGTGGGCTAACATACACCGAAAATCGCCAAAATCGTAAATTCTCATTTATACAAAAATGGTGATGCCGATCAACTAAAGTGATAGGACGCTCATCACCAGGCCTTGTAGGCTGCGCACAGTTAAAATTTTGGGCCGAACAGAGACGGTCACTCAAATCTCGAGAAATCCGTGGGCTAACACACACCGAATATCGCGAAAATCATAAATTTTCATTTATGCGAAAAATAGTGATGCAAATCAAATAAAGTGATAGGGAGCTCGTTACCGGGCCTTGTAGGCTGCACACAGCTGAAATTTGGGGCCGAACGGAGACGGTCACTCAAATCTCGAGAAATCTGTGGGCTAACACACACCGAAAATCACGAAAATCATAAATTCTCATTTATGCGAAAAATGGTGATGCCGATCAAATAAAGTGATAGGGAGCTCGTCACCAAGCGGCCTTGTAGGCTGCGCACAGCTAAAATTTGGGGCCGAACGGAGAAGGCCGGTCAAATCTCGAGAAATTAGTGAGCTAACATACACCGAAAATTGCGAAAATTGTAAATTCTCATTTATGCGAAAAATAGTGATGCCAATCAAATAAAATGATAGGGCGCTCGTCATCAAGGTTTGTAGGTTGCGTACAGCCAAAATTTGGGGCCTAACGGAGACTGTCAATCAAATCTCAAAAAATCTGTGGGCTAACATACACTGAAAATCGCCAAAATCGTAAATTCTTATTTATGCGAAAAATGGTGATGCCAATCAACTAAACTGATAGGGCGCTCGTCACGAGGCCTTGTAGGCTGTGCACAGCTAAAATTTCGAGCCGAGCGAAGAAGGTCACTCAAATCTCAAAAAATTTGTGGGTTAACAGACACCGAAAAATGCGAAAATTAAAAATTCTTATTTATGCGGAAAATGGTGATGCCGATCAACTAAAGTGATAGGGAGCTCGTCACCAGGCCTTGTAGGCTATGCACAGCCAAAATTTGGGGCCGAATGGAGACGGTCGATTAAATCACGAGAAATCTGTAGGCTAACATGCACTGAAAATCGCGAAAATTGAAAATTCTCATTTATGCTAAAAATAGTGATGCCGATCAAATGAAATGATAGGGCGCTCGTCATAAAGGTTCGTAGGCTGCACACTACCAAAATTTGAGGCCAAGCAGAGACTGTCAATCAAATCTCGAGAAATTCGTGGGCTAACACACACCGAAAATCGCGAAAATCATAAATTCTCATTTATGCGAAAAATGGTGATGTCGATCAACTAAAGTGATAGGGAGCTCGTCACCAGGCATTGTAGATTGCGCACAATCAAAATTTGAGGCTGAACGGAGACGACCGATCAAATCTCGAGAAATCCGTGAGCTAACACACACCGAAAATCACCAAAATCGAAAATTCTCATTTATGAGAATAATGATGATGTCGATCAAATGAAATGATAGGGCGCTCGTCATTACGGTTCCTAGGCTGAGCACAGCCAAAATTTGGGGCCTAACGGAGACTGTCAATCAAATCTCAAGAAATCCGTGGGCTAACACACACCGAAAAGTATGAAAGTTAGCAACATGGGCGCACTATGCCAGTGTCGGTAGACCGGCCGACATCGGATGACACATGTTGACCTATGCCGAGACCCAACGGCCCTTGATCAATGCCAAGAGAGTAAAAATCTAAAAGGAAACACCTATGATTATCCTTATACGAAAGAGACAATGCTAGAGATTGGTGGTGGTAGTGCTGGCCTACAATGGTCGCTTGCCATGGTGGTGTCGATTGTGGTGGGTCATTAGGACCAGCTTTTAAATTAAAATTGTTAACCAAATTAGAAAAAATATTGAATGACTGTGATAGAGACATACTTTGAGAAAATAGGCTCCGCCAAATCGCCTTGCGGCAGTTTGTCCTTATAGATCTCGAAAAGATACACAAAATAAAAAAAATCGGGTAAAACGGATAATCCAGCGCAAAGTTATGATCATTAAAATAATGTGTCACTAATGAACTCTTTTTCCAGCGATTATATTACAGTTTTAACAACATTATATAAGATCTCATCAAAATACTCGCATCTCGGCAGTTCTTATTTTGTGATTAAAGGGCTAACATACACAGAAAATCGCGAAAATCATAAATTCTCATTTATGCGAAAAATGATCGTGCCGATCAAATAAAGTGATATGGAGCTCGTCACCAAGCCTTGGAGGCTGAGCACAACTAAAGTTTCAGGCCGAACGGAGACGGTCACTCAAATCTCGAGAAATCCGTGGTCTAATATACACCGAAAATCACGAAAATCATAAATTCTCATTTATGAGAAAAATGGTGATGCCGATCAAATAAAGTGATAGGGATCTCGTCATCAAGGTTCGTAGGCTGCGCACAGAAAAAATTTGGGGTCTAACGGAGACTATCAATCAAATCTCGAGAAATTTGTGGGCTAACATACACCGATAATCGCCAAAATCATAAATTCTCATTTATGTGAAAAATGGTGATGCCGATTAACTAAAATGATAGGGCGCTCGACACCAGGCCTTGTAGGCTGTGCACGGCTAAAATTTCTGGCCGAACGGAGACGGTCATTCAAATCTAGAGAAATCTGTGGGCTAAAATACACTGAAAATCGCGAAAATCATAAATTCTCATTTATGCGAAAAATGGTGATGCCGATCAAATAAAGTGATAGTGAGCCCATCACCAGGCCTTGTAGGCTGAGCACAACCAAAATTTGGGGCCGGACGGAGACGGCCGATGTTATACCCCGTAGAATTCCCGGCACCTAAACGACCTATTCGCACGTTGGTTAAGCATATTTGAAGGCCATACGTGCTGGAGAAAGGCCCGGGAAAAGATCGGACGAGAAACCTGTCGAACCATCGCGGAAGGAGCCGAGGCAGAGCCCCTCCGCGATGGCAGCGTGTCACGGAGGAGAGGCCTCCGCGTTGGCTCCGTGACACGTTGGCCTTGTCCAGGCCCAAGTATATAAAGCCCCACTTCGGTTTATTTTAGAATTAACTCATATAAATTTCCAGAAAACAGAGAGCAAACGCAGAGAAGGGAAAAGGATCAAAGAAATAATATAATTTTCGTCCGATTACGCTGCTAAACGTTGTCCAAACTCAAATTAACTCTAGATACTGAGGTATTTAGTAGCAGAGAGCATTCCTACGGATTCAGTTTCGTGAAATACGGCCGACGAATCGTCGAGCCACCGAGCTAAGGTAAGTGGAATTGCTCTAAACTAGTGTCTATGTGTTCCTAGCTGTGAAGTGAATATTTCTCCCTTCTGGACCTCTGAAAAATAGCGAGTTTTCGACCGTCTTTCGATAAGCCTAAGTTTAGGCTATAAACTATATCGAAAGTGACGTTGCCTTTTAAAGTAAAGCTGTATTTAATATTAATTGACATATTTATGAATGCAGTTGGGAGAAAATAGCTGAAGTACCGGCCGAGTCTCGTTCGACAGACGAATAGTTCAAGGATAAGGTATGTAAAGCTAGTTTCCTCGGCAAATTAGTAATCTTGGCACAGTACCGTAATTTAAAGGCCAGTAGAATGTTCAGAAGTCATGTGTTATGCTTATTATGAATGTTGGTACGGTATTAGAAGTATCGAGTTATAATTTGCGCAAAACTTGCTAGCCCGATATAGATCATAATACAAGTGTTAGAATCTGCACAGCATGCTCAGTATGTGATACAATGCGGAATGTTAGGGTATCATTGTATTCAGTTAAAGCCCAGTAAAGCAATGTAATATCTGTAAGACATCTCAGAGATAGAATGACAAGTTAAAGTGAAGCTAGAAAGCATGTTAGAACTAGTAAATCATGTTACTATAGAAACTCAGTATACAACATGGTTTTCAGCAGAAATACTATATCATGTTCAGTATTAGCCCCAGAACAGTCTGGCAGGAGACTATGTTCATATGTATATATTTACCAGCCTCAGCACGTATTAAATACGTACAGATTACTATCACTAGTTCAGCATGTAATATATACGATACTTTACCCCTATTAGCCTTAGCATGTGAGATATGCAGACAATATTGCTAGTTGAGACCGTTGTATTGTTTGGGGTTGGACTACCTAGCATCCATGACCGCCCCAGGGTTGATAGCTGTATCGACTCGTCCGCCAGAGGACGAGGATACGTCGCTCTACGGAGTGGCATGCCGTCCCACAGGGGACGAAGATGGGATGTCAGTTTTCCCCATATTATGCCTTGGTCGGCTTTGATACACCCCTGTCGAGCGGATACGCCCGGGTGTTGATTCAGGAGTCCTTCGGACTCAGGTACAGTTATAGTCAGGGGCTCAGCGAGCCCAAGTGCATACCCAGGGAACCGGCAGGATGCTTACGGGGTTTATAGGAGATGAGATGACCGGGGTAGGGGTGTAGATTCCGTGCTGGTTGTACCTCCCGGCTTATGGGGGCCGGGTAAGGTTTGTGTGTGCTATGTTATGTTATGTTATGTTATGCCATGTTACGTTAGATACAAGTAGATCAGCAGTAGAGTGATACGTCTCCAGGTACGACCCCTATTTCCTTTCCGTATAAATGAGAGAAGGTATGACTTACATTATCAGACAGTTAATCTAATTCTTCTTACTTCAGTTTCATTAGTTACATTGTTGTTTCCAGATTTTGCTTTCAGTTATTGCTTTACATACTCAGTACCAGCGGTACTGACGCCCGGTGGGGCGCTGCACTACTTGCCTGCAGGTACTCATAGACGAGCAGGCGATACTACGTGATTCCTGTCAGCGATCGAGTATTCAGCTCCTGTCATCCGGAGACTGAATTCCAGAGGTGTATTTCAGTTTCTTTTGTTGTATAGTACGGGTAGGTCGGGGCCCTGTCCCGATCATTTCTATTGCTATTCCTAGAGACTTGCAGTCTGTATATATTTCCCTGTGGTCAGATGAGTCGGTCGTGTGAGGCCGTGCAGTTGCTTAGCTGTTAGTACTTCTGTTTCTTTCATGTTGGCCGTGTGGGGCCATAGTTTTCCAGTAGTGGTGACCTTGCCGGTCACGTAGCTTTCTAGTACTTCATGATTGAGTTATAGATAACTAGACAGCATGGTGGCCTTATCGGCCCGCATAGGTTTCCCTATATTGACATGTTTCTGGTCAGCTGTTAGTACAGGTACATGAGGCTATAGGCCAATGGGCCGGGGGCTGTGTTTACAGCCGTTATATAGCTCTTTGTTTCCAGAAATATGAGTTAGAGCCAGCCAGGCACCAGATGTGCGCAGGCTTAGCAGTCCAGCAGTTCAGGTCCTAGTAGGGCACCAGGTGCCAGTCATACCCCCTAAGGTGGGGTGTGACAAACTTGGTATCAGAGCAGGTCGTATCCCAGGGAGTCTGCAAGCCGTGCTAAGTAGAGTCCTGTCCATGGATGTGTTGTGCACCACATACTATGGCTAGGAGGCTGCAAGGCATGATAGGATGGTTGTCTTTTATTCTTATTCAGTCGTGTTGTAGAGCGGTACAGTATAGGATTGAGTCCCTAAAGGCTTACCTTATTCTTTGGTTACAGATAATGTCAGACCAGCGCCATCCTATCACAGGTCGGAGCTTAGATGTTGCAGCAGGGCAAGGCACCAGCAGGATGCCTCACCTTCGTTTAGAAACAGCCCGATCAGAGGGCACTACAGAGGCATCGTCCCAGCCTCCTCAGCAGTCTCCACCACGTCAGGAGCCACTTGGGGCGACATTACCTTCAGCAGTCCCTGTACCGACACCTTCCGACCAGGAGGTTAGGAGTGCTGTAGTTATGTTAGCACAGATGATGGATGCTCAGCGTCAGCCAATGCCGTCTACAGTTGCAGAATTATCAGGAGGGCCCGGTAGATCGAGGGTCCGAGAGTTCTTAGCCCTGAATCCCCCACAGTTTACAGGTACGGACCGGACAGAGGACCCTCAGGATTTTCTGGATCAAATGCAGAGAATATTTAGGGTTATGCATGCCACGCCTACCGAATCAGTTGAATTGGCAGCATTCCGGTTATGGGATATCGCTGTGTTATGGTATGAAAGCTGGGAAAGGTCCCGAGGGAGAGATGCTTCCCCTCCCACCTGGTCCAGCTTTTCAGGAGCCTTTCTGGATCATTATCTACCGCGGGAGATTCGACAGGCCCGGGTAGACTAGTTCCTACATCTGGAGCAGGGGGCCATGAGTGTCCGGGAATATTCCTTGCGGTTTGATTCCTTAGCCCGGTATGCACCGGCCTTTGTTGATACCATGGCATCCAGAGTACATCGCTTCATCATGGGGTTGAATCCAGAATATGTTGAGACTTGTATTACAGCCACACTGCGAGAGGACATGGACATTGCTCGAGTTCAGGCATTTGCCCAGAATATTGAGGGCATCAGACAGCGACAACGGGAGATCAGAAGGGTCAGTCAGGAACAGCGTCGCCGGGACAGGCCAGTTGAGTTACAGAGGGAGGCCTGGGGAGGACCCAGGCCACGATTGTTAGATAGGCCGCCTAGGCCCCCGCCTCCGCCGCAGTCGCAGGGGGGTAGATTCAGCCGCAGGGGGCAGTCAGAGACTGGTAGAGGCTCGCAGATGGTAGATTCACCATTATAGAGGAGGGCGGAGCAGAGTAGGTATACCCCACCACTTTGCCCTATATGCAGTCGACGCCATCCTGGAGCATGCAGGTATGGTTCCACTGCATGTTATATTTGTGGCCAAGAAGGCCATTTGATGAAAGATTGCCCAACCAGAGGCCGAGAGGACCGAGATAGACAGGATGGGGCATCTGCAGGGTCACGAGCTACAGCATCCCCGACTGGGCGCAGGCCCTCAGTTTCAGCAGGCAGGGGTCGGGGCAGATCAGGGGCCTCCAGTGCAGGTGCGGGTCCAAGCCGCACATATGCCTTACCAGGGAGGCAAGATTCGGAAGCGTCGCCTGATGTTGTGACACGTATGTTAACTATCTGCTCGCACCATGCTTATGTGTTAATTGATCCAGGGTCTACTTTATCCTACATTACTCCATTTGTGGCACGAAAGTTTAGTATTGCACCAGAATTGTTGCAGCAGCCCTTTTTAGTATCCACGCCCGTCGGTGACTCTATCACAGCTAGCCGAATCTACCGCAGGTGTATAGTAGAGGTTGCTGACCGTCAGACTACAGTAGATCTGATCGAGTTAGAAATGATAGACTTCGATGCCATAATGGGTATGGATTGGTTAGTACCGTTTTTTGCCAACGTTGAATGTTGGACCAAGACGGTCCGATTTCACTTCCCGGGAGAAGCAGTGCGGGAGTGGAAGGGCAGCACCGCTACGCCAAAAGGTAGGTTTATTTCCTACCTTCAGGCGAGAAAGTTGATATCTAAGGGATGTATTTACCATCTGGTCAGAGTTCAGGATGTCCAAGCAGAATCTCCGACACTCCAGTCTGTTCCAGTGGTAAATGAATTCCCTGACGTGTTTCCAGACGAGTTACCTGGTATTCCCCCAGAAAGGGAAATAGACTTTGCTATTGATTTATTACCAGGCACCCAGCCGATATCGATTCCTCCATATCGTATGGCTCCTGCAGAACTCAGAGAATTAAAGGAACAGTTGAAAGATTTGTTGGATAAAGGTTTCATCAGGCCGAGTACTTCACCGTGGGGTGCGCCGGTCTTGTTTGTGAGGAAGAAAGATGGCTCGCTCCGAATGTGTATAGATTACCGGCAACTAAATAAAGTTACAATAAAGAACAAGTACCCGCTCCCCAGAATTGATGACTTATTTGATCAGTTACAGGGAGCCAGATACTTTTTCTAAAATTGACTTGCGGTCCGAATACCACCAGGTCCGAGTACGTGAGAGAGATATTCCTAAGACAACGTTCACGACCCGATATGGACATTTTGAATTTCTAGTTATGTCCTTCGGGTTAACGAATGCCCCAGCAGTCTTCATGGACCTGATGAACAGTATTTTCAGACCTTTCCTGGACTTGTTCGTAATAGTGTTCATTGATGACATTCTGGTGTATTCTCGCTCTGAAGCAGATCACCGGACTCATTTGCGGACAGTGCTCCAGACTCTCAGGGACCGTCAGTTGTATGCTAAATTTTCTAAGTGTGAATTTTGGCTTAACTCAGTGGCCTTCTTAGGGCATATCGTCTCAGATGCTGGTATACAGGTAGATAAGCAGAAAATAGAAGCGGTTAAGTCATGCCCTAGGCCTACCACTCCGACTGAAGTTCGTAGCTTTCTGGGGTTGGCAGGATATTATAGGAGGTTCGTTGAAGGGTTCTCGACCATTGCGGCACCTCTGACCAGATTGACACAGAAAGCAGTAAAGTTTCAATGGACAGAAGCATGCGAGCAGAGCTTCCAGGAACTGAAGGACAGATTAACCTCCGCCCCAGTGTTAGCATTGCCGGAAGGCACAGAAGGTTATTCAGTCTATTGCGACGCGTCAGGCGTCGAGTTAGGTTGTGTGTTGATGCAGCATGGTAGAGTGATTGCATATGCTTCCAGACAGCTGAGGAAACACGAAAAGAATTATCCTACCCACGACCTGGAATTGGCCGCAGTAATTCACGCCTTAAAAATGTGGAGGCATTACTTGTACGGTGTCCATGTTGATATTTACGCAGATCATAAGAGCTTACAGTACATTTTCACTCAGAGGGAGTTGAATCTACGGCAACGCCGCTGGTTGAAGCTGTTAAAAGATTATGATGTGAATATTCTATACCACCCCGGAAAAGCTAATGTCGTAGCAGATGCCCTGAGCTGTAAGTCAATGGGAAGTTTGGCGTATCTGCGACCTGAGAAGCGGAAGTTAGCCAAAGAAATTCATCAGTTAGCTGGTTTAGCCGTTCGAGTAATGGAAACAGAAAATAATAGAGCAGTAATTCAGAATTCTGCTGTGTCATCATTAGTTACAGAGGTAAAAGAACGACAGTACGAGGATCCTGATTTAGTCCAACTCAGAGATAGAATTCAGAGAGGTAAGGAGTTAGATTTTCAGATAACTGAGGATGATGTGCTACGCTGTAAGGGCCGCCTCTGTGTCCCGAATGTTTCAGGGCTTCGCGGGCGGATCATGCATGAGGTACATTACGCTCGCTATTCCCTCCATCCAGGAGCGACCAAAATGTACCACGACATCACAGACATCTACTGGTGGCCAGGTATGAAAGCTGAGATAGCCGAATTTGTATCAAGATGTTCTAACTGTCAGCAGGTGAAAGCGGAGCACCAGAAACCGGGCGGTTTGATGCAAGATATAACGGTGCCTATGTGGAAATGGGAAGCGATAAACATGGATTTTGTAACAGGGTTACCCCGTACTAGACGTAGAAATGATTCCATTTGGGTAATAGTTGATAGGCTGACAAAATCAGCTCATTTTCTGCCAGTAAGGGCTACCTTCTCAGCTGAGGATTATGCCGAATTATATATCAGAGAAATAGTTAGATTGCATGGAGTGCCGGTATCCATCATTTCAGATAGGGGAGCACAATTCACAGCTAGATTTTGGCAGTCGTTTCAGAAAGGTTTGGGGACGCAGATTAACTTGAGCACAACATTCCATCCTCAGACAGATGGGCAGGCTGAACGTACAATTCAGACGCTCGAAGATATGCTACGAGCATGTGTGCTAGATTATGGGGGTAGTTGGGATGAGCATCTTTCGTTAATTGAATTTGCTTATAATAACAGCTACCATTCAGCTATTCAGATGGCGCCTTTCGAGGCATTATACGGGCGAAAATGCAGGTCGCCGATTGGTTGGTTTGAAATAGGAGAATCAGCATTGGTTGGCCCAGACATTGTTCGGCAGTCAGAGGAGAAGATAAAGCTTATCCGAGAACGTTTACTGACTGCTCAGAGCCGCCAGAAGTCTTATGCAGACGTGTGGCGCAGAAATCTAGAATTTGCGGTAAATGACTGGGTATATCTGAAGGTGTCTCCGATGAAAGGTGTAATGAGGTTTGGCAAGAAAGGCAAGCTTAGCCCAAGATTCATTGGGCCATATCAGATTCGGCGAAGAATAGGCCGAGTTGCATACGAATTGAACTTGCCTCCAGAGTTAGCATCTGCTCACCCAGTATTCCATGTCTCTATGTTGAGGAAGTTCGTAGGGGACCCTTCTACAGTAGTTCCAGTTCAGGATGTCCAGGTCACAGAAGAATTAGCATATGAAGAGGTTCCCGTGGCTATCTTAGAAAGACAGATTCGCAGGTTGAGGACTAAAGATGTTGCATCTGTCAAAGTATTGTGGCGTAACAGGAACCGTGAGGAAATGACGTGGGAAGCTGAAGAAGATATGAAAGCCAGATACCCTCACCTCTTTCAGACCTAGTCAGGTGACAGGTATGTCCGTATTATTACTTATGCAGTACTTTATAGTTGTATGTGTGTGAATAAGAAAGATTGATACTTAGTTATCCAGTGGATCCTAGATTATTATGTGCAACACCTGTGTTGGAATTTTCTGCATTTCAGGTTTTTGCTATAGTTCATATTACAGGGGAAACTCTGCCGAAATTTTTCTAGAAAGTAAAGTAAGTAATCCTCTAGATAACAGTGTACATTCGAGGATGAATGTTCTTAAGGGGGGGGGGAGAATGTTATACCCCGTAGAATTCCCGGCACCTAAACGACCTATTCGCACATTGGTTAAGCATATTTGAAGGCCATACGTGCTGGAGAAAGGCCCGGAAAAAGATCGGACGAGAAACCTGTCGAACCATCGCGGAAGGAGCCGAGGCAGAGCCCCTCCGCGATGGCAGCGTGTCACGGAGGAGAGGCCTCCGCGTTGGCTCTGTGACACGTTGGCCTTGTCCAGGCCCAAGTATATAAAGCCCCACTTCGGTTTATTTTAGAATTAACTTATATAAATTTCCAGAAAACAGAGAGAAAACGCAGAGAAGGGAAAAGGATCGAAGAAATAATATAATTTTCGTCCGATTACGCTGCTAAACGTTGTCCAAACTCAAATTAACTCCAGATACTGAGGTATTTAGCAGCAGAGAGCATTCCTACGGATTCAGTTTCGTGAAATACGGCCGACGAATCATCGAGCCACCGAGCTAAGGTAAGTGGAATTGCTCTAAACTAGTGTCTATGTGTTCCTAGCTGTGAAGTGAATATTTCTCCCTTCTGGACCTCTGAAAAATAGCGAGTTTTCGACCGTCTTTCGATAAGCCTAAGTTTAGGCTATAAACTATATCGAAAGTGACGTTGCCTTTTAAAGTAAAGTTGTATTTAATATTAATTGACATATTTATGAATGCAGTTGGGAGAAAATAGCTGAAGTACCGTCCGAGTCTCGTTCGACAGATGAATAGTTCAAGGATAAGGTATGTAAAGCTAGTTTCCTCGGCAAGTTAGTAGTCTTGGCACAGTACCGTAATTTAAAGGCCAGTAGAATGTTCAGAAGTCATGTGTTATGCTTATTATGAATGTTGGTACGGTATTAGAAGTATCGAGTTATAATTTGCGCAAAACTTGCTAGCCCGATATAGATCCTAATACAAGTGTTAGAATCTGCACAGCATGCTCAGTATGTGATACAATGCGGAATGTTAGGGTATCATTGTATTCAGTTAAAGCCCAGTAAAGCAATGTAATATCTGTAAGACATCTCAGAGATAGAATGACAAGTTAAAGTGAAGCTAGAAAGCATGTTAGAACTAGTAAATCATGTTACTGTCACACCCCACCTTGGGGGGTATGACTGGCACCTGGTGCCTATTAGGACCTGTACTGCTGGACTGCTAAGCCTAGACACATCTGGTGCCTGGCTGGCTCTAACTCACATTTCTGAAAACAAAGGGCTATATAACGGCTGTAAACACAGCCCCCGACCCATTGGCCTATAGCCTCCTGTACCTGTACTGACAGCTGACCAGAAACATATCACTTTAGGGGATCCTATGCGGGCCGACAAGGCCACCATGCTGTCTAGTTATCTATAACTCAATCATGAAGTACTAGAAAGCTACGTGACCGGCAAGGTCACCACTACTGGCAAACTATGGCCCCACACGGCCAACATAAAAGAAAGAAAGAGTACTAACAGTTATACAACTGCACGGTCTCACACGACCGGCTCATCTGACCACAGGAAAATATATACAGACTGCAAGCCTCTAGGAATAGCAATAGAAATGATTGGGACAGGGCCCCGACCTACCCGTACTATACAACAAAAAGAAATGAAATATACCTCTGGAATTCAGTCTCCGGATAACAGGAGCTGAATACTCGATCGCTGACAGGAATCACGTAGTATCGTCTGCTCGTCTATGAGTACCTGCAGGCAAGTAATGCAGCGCCCCACCAGGCGTCAGTACCGCTGGTACTGAGTATGTAAAGCAATAACTGAAAGCAAAATCTGAAAACAACAATGTAACTGATGAAACTGAAGTAAGAAGAATTAGATTAACTGTCTAATAATGTAAGTCATACCTTCTCTCATTTATACTGGAAGGAATAGGGGTCGTACCTGGAGACGTATCACTCAACTGCCGATCTACTCGTATCTAACGTGACATGGCATAACATAACATAACATAACATAGCACACACAAACCTTACCCGACCCCCATAAGCCGGGAGGTACAACCAGCACAGAATCTACACCCCTACCCCGGTCATCCCATCTCCTATAACCCTGTAAGCGTCCTGCCGGTCCCCTGGGTAAGCACTTGGGCTCGCTGAGCCCCTGACTATAACTGCATCTGAGTCCGAAGGACTCCTGAATCAACACCCGGGCGTATCCGCTCGACAGGGGTGTATAAGGGCCGACCAAGGCACAATATGGGGAAAACTGGCATCCCATCTTCGTCCCCTGTGGGACGGCATGCCACTCCGTAGAGCGACGTATCCTCGTCCTCTGGCGGACGAGTCGATACAACTATTAACCCTGGGCGGTCATGGATGCTAGGTAATCCAACCCCAAACAACACAACGGTCTCAACTAGCAATACTGTCTGCGTATCTCACATGCTGAGGCTAATAGGGGTAAAGTATTGTATATATTACTTGCTGAACTAGTGATAGTAATCTGTACGTATTTAATACATGCTGAGGCTGGTAAATATGTATATATGAATATAGTCTCCTGTCAGACTGTACTGCGGCAAATGCTATACGAAATATAGTACTTCTGCTGCAACCTATGTTGTATACTGAGTTTCTGTAGTAACATGATTTGCCATTTCTAATATGCTTTCTAACCTCATTTTAGCTTATCATTCTATTTCTGAGATGTCTTACCGATATTACATCGCTTTACTGGGTTTCAACTGAATACAATGATATCCTAACATTCTGTGTCACATCACATACTGAGCATGCTGTGCAGTTCCTAACACTTATATTAGAATCTACATCATGCTGGCAAGTCTCTTGCTAATTATAACGTGATGCTTCTAATAACGTACCAACATTCGTAATTAACAGAACATATGATTTCTGAACATTCTACTGGCCGTTAAATTGCTTTACTATACAGAGATTTATTAACTTGCCGAGGAAACTAGCTTTACATACCTTATCCTCAAACTATTCGTCTGTCGGACGAGACTCGGCCGGTACTTCAACTATTTTCTCCCAACTGCATTCATAAATATGTCAATTAATACTAAATACAGCTTTATTGTAAAGAGCAACGTCACTTTCGACATAGTTTATAGCCTAAACTTAGGCTTATCGAAAGACGGTCGAAAACTCGCTATTTTCTAGCGGTCCCGAAGGGAGAAATATTCACTTCCCAGTTAGGAACACATAGACACTAATTTAGAGCAATTCCACTTACCTTAGCTCGGTAGCTCGATGGTTCGTCGGCCGTATTTCACAAAATTAAATCCGTAGGAATGCTCTCTGCTGCTAAATACCTCGGTATCTGAGGTTAATTTGAGTTTGGACAACGTTTAGCAGCGTAATCGGACAAAAATTATATTACTACTTCGCTCCTTTTTCCTTCTCCTGCGTTTGCTCTCTGTTTTCTGAGGTTTAAATGATTTAATTCTAAAATAAACCGAAGTGGGGCTTTATATACTTGGGCCTGGACAAGGCCAACGTGTCGCGGAGGCTCCTCCTCTGTGACACGCTGCTATCGCGGAGGGGCTCTGCCTCGGCTCCTTCTGCGATGGTTCGACAGGTTTCTCGTCTGATCTTTTCCCGGGCCTTTCTCTAGCACGTATGGCCTTCAAATATGCTTAACCAACGTACGAATAGGTCATCTAGGTGCCGAAAATTCTACGGGGTATAACAGTTACTATAGAAACTCAGTATACAGCATGGTTTTCAGCAGAAATACTATATCCTGTTCAGTATTAGCCCCAGAACAGTCTGGCAGGAGACTATGTTCATATGTATATATTTACCAGCCTCAGCACGTATTAAATACGTACAGATTACTATCACTAGTTCAGCATGTAATATATACGATACTTTACCCCTATTAGCCTCAGCATGTGAGATATGCAGACAGTATTGCTAGTTGAGACCGTTGTATTGTTTGGGGTTGGACTACCTAGCATCCATGACCGCCCCAGGGTTGATAGCTGTATCGACTCGTCCGCCAGAGGACGAGGATACGTCGCTCTACGGAGTGGCATGCCGTCCCACAGGGGACGAAGATGGGATGCCAGTTTTCCCCATATTATGCCTTGGTCGGCTTTGATACACCCCTGTCGAGCGGATACGCCCGGGTGTTGATTCAGGAGTCCTTCGGACTCAGGTACAGTTATAGTCAGGGGCTCAGCGAGCCCAAGTGCATACCCATGGAACCGACAGGATGCTTACGGGGTTTATAGGAGATGGGATGATCGGGGTAGGGTGTAGATTCCGTGCTGGTTGTACCTCCCAGCTTATGGGGGCCGGGTAAGGTTTGTGTGTGCTATGTTATGTTATGTTATGTTATGCCATGTTATGTTAGATACAAGTAGATCAGCAGTAGAGTGATATGTCTCCAGGTACGTCCCCTATTTCCTTTCCGTATAAATGAGAGAAGGTATGACTTACATTATCAGACAGTTAATCTAATTCTTCTTACTTCAGTTTCATTAGTTACATTGTTGTTTCCAGATTTTGCTTTCAGTTATTTCTTTACATACTCAGTACCAGCGGTACTGACGCCCGGTGGGGCGCTGCACTACTTGCCTGCAGGTACTCATAGACGAGCAGGCGATACTACGTGATTCCTGTCAGCGATCGAGTATTCAGCTCCTGTCATCCGGAGACTGAATTCCAGAGGTGTATTTCAGTTTCTTTTGTTGTATAGTACGGGTAGGTCGGGGCCCTGTCCCGATCATTTCTATTGCTATTCCTAGAGGCTTGCAGTCTGTATATATTTCCCTGTGGTCAGATGAGCCGATCGTGTGAGGCCGTGCAGTTGCTTAGCTGTTAGTACTTCTGTTTCTTTCATGTTGGCCGTGTGGGGCCATAGTTTGCCAGTAGTGGTGACCTTGCCGGTCACGTAGCTTTCTAGTACTTCATGATTGAGTTATAGATAACTAGACAGCATGGTGGCCTTGTCGGCCCGCATAGGTTTCCCTATATTGACATGTTTCTGGTCAGCTGTTAGTACAGGTACAGGAGGCTATAGGCCAATGGGCCGGGGGCTGTGTTTACAGCCGTTATATAGCCCTTTGTTTTCAGAATTATGAGTTAGAGCCAGCCAGGCACCAGATGTGCGCAGGCTTAGCAGTCCAGCAGTTCAGGTCCTAGTAGGGCACCAGGTGCCAGTCATACCCCCCAAGGTGGGGTGTGACAGCCGATCAAATCTGGAGATTTGTGGGTTAACATACACCGAAAATCGTTAAAATCGTAAATTCTCATTTATGCAAAAAATGGTGATGCCGATCAACTAACGTGCTAGGGCGCTCGTCACCAGGCCTTCTAGGCTGCGCACAACAAAAATTTTGGGTCGAACGAAGACGATCACTCAAATCTCCAAAAATTCGTGGGCTAACACACACTGAAAATCGCGAAAATCACAAATTCTCATTTATGCAAAAAGTGGTGATGCCGATCAAATAAAGTGATAGGGATCTCGTCACCAAACCTTGTAGGCTGCGCACAACTAAAATTTTGGGCCGAACGGAGATGATCACTCAAATCTCGAGAAATCCGTGCGCTAACACACACCGAAAATCGCGAAAATCATAAATTCTCATTTAAGCAAAAAATGGTGATGCCGATCAAATAAATTGATAGAGAGATCGTCATCAGGCCTTGTAGGCTGCGCACAATCAAAATTTGGGGACAAACGGAGACGGCTGATCAAATCTCTAGAAACTCGTGAGCTAACATACACCGAAAATCGTGAAAATCGTAAATTCTCATTTATGCAAAAAATATTGATGCCGATGAAATGAAATGATAGGGTGCTCGTCATTAAGGTTCGTAGGCTGCGCACAGCCAAAATTTGGGCCTAACGAAGACTGCCAATCAAATCTCGAGAAATTCGTGGCTAACATACACCAAAAATCGTCAAAATCATAAATTCTCATTTATACGAAATATGATAATGCCAATCAACTAAAGTGATAGGGCGCTCGTCACCAAGCCTTGTAGGCTGCGCACAATTAAAATTTTGGGATGAACGGAGAGGGTCACTCAAATCTCGAGAAATCTGTGGGCTAACACACACCAAAAATCGCGAAAATCCTAAATTCTCATTTATGAGAAAAATGGTGATGCCAATCAACTAAATTGATAGGGAGCTCGTCACCAGGCCTTGTAGGCTACACACAGCTAAAATTTCGGGCCGAACGAAGACGGTCACTCAAATCTCGAGAAATTCATGAGCTAACATACACCGAAAGTCGCGAAAATCATAAACTCTCATTTATGCGAAAATGGTGATGCCGATCAACTAAAGTGATAGGGAGCTCGTCACCATGCCTTGTAAGCTGCGCACAGCTAAAATTTCGAGGCGAACGGAGATGGTTACTTGAATCTCGAGAAATCTGTGGGCTAACACACACCGAAAATCGCGAAAATCATAAATTATCATTTATGCGAAAAATGGTGATGCCGATCAACTAAAGTGATAGGGAGCTCGTCATCAGGCTTTGTAGGCTGCGCACAGCCAAAAATTAGGGCCTAACAGAGACAGCCAATCAAATCTCGAGAAATCCGTGGGCTAACATACACCGAAAATCGCCAAAATCGTAAATTGTCATTTATGAGAAAAATGGTGATGCCGATCAAATGATATGATAGGGTGCTCGTCATCAAGGTTTGTAGGCTGCGCACAGCCAAAATTTGGGGTCCAACGGAGACTGTCAATCAAATCTCGAGAAATCTGTGGGCTAACACACACCGAAAAGTTTGAAAGTTAGCAACATAGGCTCACTATGCCAGTTTCGGCAGACCGGCCGACATCAGATGACACATGCTGACCTATGCCGAGATCCAACGCCCCTCGATCAATGCCAAGCGAGTGAAAATCTAAAAGGAAACACCTATGATTATCCTTATGCGATAGAGAAAATGCTAGAGATTGGTGGTGGTAGTGCTGGCCTACAATGTTAGCTTGCCATGGTGGTGTCGGTTGTGGTGGGTCATTAGGACCAGATTTTAAATTAAAACTGTTAACCAAATTGGACAAAATATTGAATAACTGTGATAGAGGAATATTATGAGAAAATTGGCTCCGCTAAACCGCCTTGTGGCAGTTTGTCCATATTGATCTCGAAAAAATACACAATGAAATTTTTTTTGGGTAAAACGGATAATCCAGCGCAAAGTTATGATCATTAAAATAATGTGTCACTAATGAACTCTTTTTCCGGCGATTATATTATAGTTTTAACAACATTATATAAAATCTCATCAAAATACTCGCATCTCGTCAGTCCTTATTTTGTGATTAAAGGGCTAACACACACTGAAAATCGCGACAATCATAAATTCTCATTTATGCGAAAATTGGTTATGCCGATCAAATAAAGTGATATGGAGCTCGTCACCAAGCCTTGTAGGCTGTGCACAGCCAAAATTTGGAGCCGAATGGAGATAGCCGATCACATCTCAAGAAATTTGTGGGCTAACATACACCGAAAATTGCCAAAATCGTAAATTCTCATTTCTGTAAAAAATAGTGATGCCGATCAACTAAAGTGATAGGGAGGTCGTCACCAGGCCTTGTAGGCTGCGCACAACTAAAATTTGGGGCCGAACGGAGACGGCCGATCAAATCTCGAGAAATCCATGGGCTAACATAAACCGAAAATCGCCAAAATAGTAAATTCTCATTTATGCGGAAAATGGTGGTGCCGATCAAATAAAGTGATAGGGAGCTATTCACTAGGCCTTGTAGGCTGCGCACAGGGCCGAACGGTTACGACCGATCAAATCTCGAGAAATCAGTGGGCTACCATATACCGAAAATCCCAAAATCGTAAATTCTCATTTATGCGAAATATGGTGATGCCGATCAACTAAAGTGATAGGGCACTCGTCACTAGGCCTTGTAGGCTGCGCACAGCTAAACTTTCGGGCCGAACGGAGACGATCATTCAAATCTCGAGAAATCCTTGTGCTAACACACATCGAAAATCGCCAAAAAATCTTAAATTCTCATTTATGTGAAAAATAGTGATGCTGATCAAATAATGTGATAGGGAACTCGTCACAAGGACTTGTAGGCTGTGCACTGTAAAAATTTGGGGCCGAACGGAGACGGCCGATCAAATCTCGAGATATCTGTGAGCTAACATAGACCGAAAATCGTGAAAATCATAAATTTTTAATTATGCGAAAAATAGTGATGACGATAAAATGACATGATAAGGCGCTCTTCATCAAAGTTCGTAGGCTGCGTACAACCAAAATTTGCGGCCTAACGGAGATTGTCAATAAAATCTCGAGAAATCCGTGGGCTAACATACACCGAAAATTGCCAAAATCATAGATTCTCATTTATGCGAAAAATGATGATGCCGATCAAATAAAGTGATAGGGAGCTCGTGACCAGGCCTTGTAGACTGTACTCAGCCAAAATTTGGGACCGAACGAAGACTGCCGATCAAATCTCGAGAAAATCTATGGCTAAACAGACATCGAAAATCGCCAAAATCGTAAATTCTCATTTATGCGAAAAATGATGATGCCGATTTATAAATCGCGCTCAGAAAATGCGTCTTACAAATCGCATTAACTGTATGCAATTTGTAAATAGCATTCACTCTAAGTAATTTATAAATCGCATTCAGTGTACACGATTTATAAGTGGCATTGAATGCATTTTATAAATCGCATACGGAGAATGCGTTTTACAGTTATATTCCTCACACACGATGAAACTATCCATCATTTTTTATGGTGCGTATAAATCGAGTTCTATCAAAGATTTGTAATCTTGTTTCGTCAACGTGTATATAAATTGTGTTTGCCAATGTGATTTATAAGTTTGTTTGAGGTGAATTTCTTTTAATAATTTTAAAATATTAAAATTTCTTATTCAGAAAAACACGTTTTGTTCAAATTAAGAATTATTTAAGAATAAAAGTTTTAGTCAATCTTAAAGTACTAAATATTTTGAGTTCTTACAATTTAACTAAAGGGAGTGAATAACAAGAGCACTAAAACTATGTTATATTTTAGTACAACAGTAAATGCTTATAGATCTTATATCGCATACAGTAAACGCGATTTTTGAATCGAGCTAAGAAAATGCGTCTTACAAATCGCATTCACTGTACGGAATTTGTAAATAGCATTCACTCAAAGCGATTTATAAATCGCATTCAGTGTACGCGCATTGAGTAAATCGCATACGGGGAATGAGATTTATAAATCGCATACAGGGAATGAGATTTATAAATCACATACGGGGAATGCGTTTTACAGTTATATTCCTCGCACACGATGAAACTATCCATCATTTTTTATGGTGCGTATAAATCGTGTTCTATCAAAGATTTGTAATCTTGTTTCGCCAACGTGTATATAAATTGTGTTTGCCAATGTGATTTATAAGTTTGTTTAAGGTGAATTTATTTTAATAATTTTAAAATATTAAAACTTCTTATCCAGAAAAACACGTTTTGTTCAAATTAAGAATTATTTAAGAAGAAAAGTTTCAGGCAATTTTAAAGTACTAAATATTATGAGTTATTACAAATAACTAAAAAATCAACAGTTATAAATTTAATTAATTTTAAGGTTTTAAATATCATAATAATAATATTTTAGTAAAAGTAGTAAATGTCAAGTTTGTCTATCGTACAGTCTTTTAATGAGATTATTTCAGCTAAAATTTTGGGGCAAACGGAGACGGTCACTCAAATCTCGAGAAATCTGTGGGCTAACATACACCGAAAATCGCCAAAATCGTAAATTCTCATTTATGCGAAAAATGGTGATGTCAATCAAATGAAGTGATAGGGAGCTCATCACCAGGCCTTGTAGGTTGCGCACAGCCAAAATTTGGGACAGAACGGACACGACCGATCAAATCTCGAGAAGTCCGTGGGCTAACACACACCGAAAAGTTTGAAAGTTAACAACATGAGCGCACTATGCCAGTGTCGGCAGACCGACCGACATCGAATGACACATGCCGACCTATGCCGAGACCCAACGTCCCTCGATTAATGCCAAGCGAGCGAAAATTTAAAAAGAAACACCTATGCTTATCCTTATGCCATAACGACAATGCTAGATATTGGTGGTGGTAGTGTTGGCCTACCATGGTCGCTTGCCATGGTGGTGTCGATTGTGGTGGGTTATTAGGACCAGTTTTTTAAATTAAAACTGTTAACCAAATTGGAAAAAATATTGAATGACTGTGATAGAGCCATATTTTGAAAAAATTGGCTCCGACAAACCACTTTTGTCCATATAGATTTCCAAAAAATACACACAAAAAAAAACCCGGGTAAAACGGATAATCCAGCGCAAAGTTATGATTATTAAAATAATGTGTCACTAATGAACTCTTTTTTCCAGCGATTATATTACAGTTTTAACAACATTATATAAGATCTCATCAAAATAATCGCATCTCGACAGTTCTTATTTTGTGATTAAAGGGCTAACACACACCGAAAATCGCGAATAATTATAAATTCTCATTTATATGAAAAATGGTGATGCCGATCAAATAAAGTGATAGGGAACTCGTCCCCAGGCTTGTAGGCTGCGCGCAGCCAAAATTTGGGGCAGAACGGAGACGACCGATCAAATCTCGAGAAATCTGTGGGCTAACACACATCGAAAATCGCGAAAATTATAAATTCTCATTTATGCGAAAAATGGTGATGTCGATCAAATAAAGTGATAGGGAGCTCGTCACCAGGCCTTGTAGGCTGCGCACAACCAAAATTTGAAGCCTAACCGAGACGACCGATCAAATCTTGAGAAATCCGTAGGCAAACATACACCGAAAATCGCGAAAATCATAAATTTTAATTTATGCGAAAAATGGTGATGCCGATCAACTAAAGTGATAGGGCGCTCGTCAGCAGGCCTTATAGGCTGCGCACAGCTAAAATTTCGGGTCGAACGAAGACGGTCACTCAAATCTCGAGAAATCTGTGGGCTAACACACACCGAAAATTGCAAAAATTATAAATTCTCATTTATGCGAAAAATGGTGATGCCGATCAACTAAAGTAATAGGGCGCTTGTCAGCAGGCCTTGTAGGTTGGACACAGCTAAAATTTTGGACCAAACGGAGACGATTACTCAAATCTTGAGAAATCCATGGGCTAATAGACACCGAAAATCGCCAAAATCGTAAATTCTCATTTATGCGAAAAATGGTGATGCCGATTTATGAATCGCGCTCAGAAAATGCGTCTTACAAATCGCATTCACTGTACGGAATTTGTAAATAGCATTCACTCTAAGTGATTTATAATCGCATTCAGTGTACGCGATTTATAAATTGCTTTGAGTGAATGCTATTTACAAATTGCGTACAGTGAATGCGATTTGTAAGACGCATTTTCTGAGCGCGATTCATAAATCGCGTTTACTGTATGCGATATAAGATCTATAAGCATTCACTGTTGTAATAATAAAAAAAATAATATTCTAAAATATAACATAGTTATAGTGCTCTTGTTATTCACTCCCTTTAGTTAAATTGTAAGAATTCATAATATTTAGTACTTTAAAACTGACTAAATCTTTTCTTCTTAAATAATTCTTAATTTGAACAAAATGTGTTTTTCTGAATAAGAAGTTTTAATATTTTAAAAATTACACTTTGGTCCTTTTCTTAAAAACTATAAATACCCCCACATTTTCACAATTTATTCACATCTAACAATTCAACTCTTCTCTTCTCTAATCTCTACTACACACTTATTCTCTCAAGTCTCAAGTGTCAAATATTATCAATTATCAATTTCTCTCAAATTTTCCTACATTCTCTAATTTAGTTGAAATTATGTTAGTTATTTTAATTTGAAACTTCAAGTTTCAAGTCTCAACTGCCAAGTTGCTAATTGCTACTCGCTAGTTTTGCTACATCAATTTTCGAATTTCGAGTTTCCGACAATTTGTTATAATCGTCTGCTTTTTACACAGACGTTTGGTACATTTGTTCCATAATTCACACTTACTTCTATTATTTATTTATTTACGGTTTTACGCATTTAATTTTTCTATCTTATTTATTCAAATATACTTATGTTATATTTATTTAGTCATAATTTTAGTTGTGTTTTATTTATTTATTCATAAATTATAATATGGATTCTGCAAAAAAATTCTGGAAAAAGAAAGGGTGTTATGGCCAAGGTTGTAGGTGCATTTAGTATTAGTACTGGTAAAAAAAGTACAGGTTCTAGTTCAACTGCTAAAAAAATTGGTGGTTCTTCTTCAGTCCCTAGAGTTAGAATTAATAACGAAGATTTTACGCAATTTGATAGTACTCCTTTTAATATTAATTCGGATACTCCATTAGATAATGAAGTTCTGGAAAGGGTTTATGGTAATTTATTAGAGAAAGAATTAAACGAAGAAGTAGAAGTAGAAGTTGAAGAAGAAGAATTAGATGATACACCTACTAGTTCCGTTACCGAAGCTCCAACTCAAGATACTCCTCAGTGTGAAGCTCAACTTCCCCCTTTGCATCCTACTAGGGGTAAGACTAGGGTTTAACGGGCTAAATTTTCAGTTGTTTGGCAATTTATGCATCAAAATGAGGAGCGAACTCAAGCTATTTGTAATAAGTGTAAAAGGTATTTAAGCATGAACGCGGCGGAAGCAAAGGTGGAACTGGGGGGTTACATAGTCATTTATTACAATGTTCTAAACTTGAATATTTGGCGGCTAAAGAAGCCTCTAAAGCCGTCGGTTGTGATGTCCCTATTGGATCGGAAGGGGGTTCCAATATGGTTCAGGGCTAGTTAAATCTTCAAACCCAAGTGGCCCTGTTACACAGCAAAAATATGATAGGGATAGAGACCGTGAAAACATCGCAAAAATGGTTGCGGTCTGTGGTTTGCCTTTTAGTTTTCTCTCCCATCCCGGATTTATTATGTATATTCAACAAATATATAATCCTTGTTTTGAAGGTTTTTCGCGAAACATGGTTAAACGTGACATTTTTGAATTTCAAGCAAAGCATGCTCATTATCTTCGTTGTTTTTTTAGTTATTTTGATGGTAGATTTTTCTATTACTTCTGATATGGGTCGTAGTGTCAATTCCGTTGATTATTTAACTGTTACTGCACATTAGATTGATCATAATTAAAATTTACAAAAAAGAATATTAGGCTATAAAATTTGTGAGCAAAGAAAAACTGCTACATATATAGTTGCTATTATGCTTGAAGTTTTACAATCTTTTGGCATTTGTGATAAAATATTGAGTGTTACACTAGATAATACTTCTTCTAATACTAGTGTTATTAGTATGTTAAGAACTCGATTATGTCTAATTAATAATATTATTTTCCATGTTAGATGTGCTGCTCATATATTTTATTTGGCTGTACAGGATGACATTAAATTATTTGATACTGAGCGCTCTAAAGTTGAATTAGCATATTTTTGGATTTTTTGAATGAATAAAAGTTCTAGAATTCGTGAATTTAAAGAACTTTGTGAAATATGTGAACTTCCATATAGAAAAGTTCCAAAACATGCAAAAACTAGATTGAATTCATTATACGAAATACTAGAAGTTGCATATATTTATAGAAGGCCTATCACTATGTTGTATAATGCTCATAATTCCGAACCTAATTTGAAACTTGATGATAATGACTGGGAGGAAATAAATGAACTTAATCAATTTTTAAAATTATTTTATGAAGCAATAAAAACTTTTTCTGACGTGTATTTTTCAACTATTTGTGAAGTTTTAATAAATGTATGTGTTGTTACTACTAAATTTGTTGAATATAAAAACAATGAAAAATTTGCACCGGCTATTGAGGTCATGATTCAGAAGTTTAAAAAATATTTTTTTCCTATCCCTCAAATTTATTTAACTGCTACACTTTTTAACCTAAAATATAAAGAAGTAGGTAAAAGATGAGTCGTTAAAAAAATTTATGAAAATTTGGAAATAGAAGATAATGAAACTCCAACTTTAGAAAGTTGTAAAAGTAGTATTAGTGTGCAGGCTAAAATGATGTATGAGACTATTGTCAGTTGCATAATGGTAATTCCGTTAATGCTCCTGGAACTTCTAGGGTCCGAGTAGATAGTATCCATGGATATGTGCAAAGTACTATTGGTCTTGATTTTTCTAACAGTTGTGATTTTGATGACTATCTTTCTTTAGCTAGAGAAAATGTTACAATTTCTGCTGATGGCACGCTGGACATTCTAAGTTGGTGGAGAGCTCGTGGCAGCATATTTTCAAGGCTTAACAAGATGGTTTGGGACGTGCTAGCTATTCAAGCATCATCTGTTGCTTCGGAGGCTGCTTTCAGTGCGGCAAGATTTCAACTTGGAGATCATCGATATTCACTAGCAGAAGACAGCTTGGAGGTATCTATAACTTTCAAAGATTGAATCAATGCGGAGCGGAGAAATCACGAGCTACCGAAGTTAACTTCCCAACTAGAAGCTTTTTTGAATTCAGCAATTAATAGTGATGATGACATGGAAGCGCAAGACCGACAACAATCTATGCCGGTGCCAGAAAATATTTCGGCTCAACAAATAGAAGAATTAGAAAGAGATTTCATAAAGATATACAGGTATTAGTATTATATTCGCTTAATCCAAACAGAACCCTTTCTAGAAGGTGACTGCGTAGATTAGGCTCTCTACTAATATTTGTAAATTGTAATACATACTTTTATGATATTATCTTAATTTTTATATGAATAAATTGAAAGGCTTTTAGCCTTAATTTTTAATTTCATTATCTGTTGTATTATATCTTAATTATTTACAAACATATCTATAAGTTATAGATACAAATAAATATTTAATAATTACTTCATATTTCAAAAATCAAAATTCAAATTTCAAATTTGAAAATTTAAAATTTCAAACTTTAAGTCTTTAAGAGTCAAGACTTAAGACTTTAAGTCTTTAAGTCTTTAATAAAATTTATAAATTATTTTAGCCTTAAAATATTAAATTCTTAATTTCAATTTGCAATTTTCAATTTTTAAATTGATAACTAAATATTTACTTCATATTTCAAATTTTAAATTTCAAACTTTAAGTCTTTAATAAACTTTAGACTTTAGAGTTTGGAGTTTGGACTTTAATTGAATTTTAGCCTTAAATTTATATTTCAATTTTTAAATTTAAGATTTTAAGTTTCAAGTTCAACTTTGAAGTTCTTTCTTATTTATAAATTTTAACTTCTAAGCTCTAAGTTCTAAGTTCTAACTATTAGGCATTAGCCTTAAAATTGAAATTCTTATTTCTAAATATAAGACTTTAAGACTATAAAATTTTTAAATACATTTAAAAATTTTGATATTAAAAAAAAAATTTAAAGAAATTATTTTTGTCCCGTTTGTCCCATTTATCCCGCCCCGTTTCGTCCCGTCCTGACCCGCTAATATAGCGGGATGGGACAGGACTATAGGTCCATCCCGGCCCGGCTTCCCATCTCGCTTCCCCTCCTCCCGTCCCATCCCGTCCCGGTCCCTCCCGTCCCGGCAAAATGACCAGCCCTACCCCCACCTCAATAGTATTTGTAAATTATATATAAATACTTTTACAATAATATTTTCTGCTTACTTACCAAACACCAAAATATTACCAGCAATGCACATATACTTGCTCCTTCCGTTTCAATTTGTTTATCCTACTTTTTTTTAGGTCTATTTTAAAGAAGAATATCTCTTTTTTATTTTTGGCAACTCCTTCATTTCAAATTTCCACGTGACATGTTTAAAACCACGAGATCAAAGAATACTTTGATACATTCTACATATCTTTAGATTTAAGACAAGATTCAAAAATCTTTTTTACTTTCTTAAACTTTGATTTTGACTAGTCTGTATCAAGTCAAATTCAAACAAACAAATTCAAACCAATAAAGACCAAGCCAAAGTCCATAGGTAGATTCACTTTTTCATTTCTCATGTTAACTGACCCTTGAGCTGTCTTCCAAAAACTTGAAGCAAAACATCTTTTCTTTTCCAAGATCAAAGGGAACCAGTTTGGAGTTTTAACATTTCTCTTGCAGTACAATGAATTTATACAAAATTTCACTCTGTTAAGTTAACACACTATACAACTGTCTCAATAGTTCCCCCCAAGAAAAAGATTGGAAACAAAAAGCATGTACAGGTGTTTTAGGGTATACCATGAGAAGGGGATGCTTTTTTTTTCTTTCTCCTCTCTCCCTAAATGACATGACTAAGTGGTCCGATGCCCAACTCGTCTTCTATGTCATCGCTCTCCTCGAACAGCTTCAAGAATCGAGCTTGTTCTTGTTGCTTCTTTCTCTTTTGCCAATATTTATAGGCAGTCACTGCTCCAAGAACTACGAAAGTTGTCACTAACACACAGATGAGCAGCACTAGAGCCCAGTGCATTCCCTTTCCCTTTTTCTGCGGGCCATCGGTGTGATTTGAAGCTAAAGAAACCATGTAATAGCAGAGACAATAAGTTACTGAATATGTAGAACAAATTACTGTGCCCCCGAACAAAAGGACAAGCGTCCTTATGGGAAGAATAGTCCAGATACTATATAAATACAAGAATTTTGTTGCACAAGAAAAGTTAGTGTTATCAGAATTTGTGAATTTAATCCCCCGTTAAATTGGAATATCTCATCATCAATGTCACACAGGTCATATAACAAGCTTAATTTAAAAGATTAACAAAGGATTCAGTACAACATTCCTAATGTAGACAAACTTGAAAACATCATGGATTTTGTGAGCACCGAAGTCCCTAAGAAAGAGGATGTCAGGGAAAAGAAATGCCATTTAGAACAACGATGGCCGAAATACCAATTGCCATCATAATAGTCTGCAAGGGAAATGCAAACGCCGTCTTACACTCTTTTTTTTCTTATGAAGCAGTTGGTTCAAAGATTTCAAAATTGATAGAACTAGGCAAAATGCCAACCACTTTTATTTACGTTTGAGTGAATGCCTCTTAATAAAGGTAGGGTGTTAGATTTGTCGTTAG
Source organism: Datura wrightii (assembly GCA_035772735.1). Classification (NCBI taxonomy): domain Eukaryota; kingdom Viridiplantae; phylum Streptophyta; class Magnoliopsida; order Solanales; family Solanaceae; genus Datura; species Datura wrightii. The sequence continues at coordinate 196,492,909 of JASDFA010000018.1, read as the reverse complement.
ATTGCAGTGCCAGTTACAGGAACCCAAATCCTACATCACACTGGAATCCAAAAGTTTGCCCACCAAAGTCTTTTTCTTTCAACTACTCTTCTCCAGAAAAAGAATAGGGAGGAAAGCAACTAAGTTTGAGGAAGCTTTCCTCCAAGAAGCAGAACACATCTTCTAGACTATTAGTGTACAATTTTTACCCGACAACCAAAAAATCCCTGTGTTATAGCACAACTCTATTTGATCCACAGCTTAAAAAACTCGGGGGAGTATAGACCGCCTTTCTATCCTGCTCTTACTTAAATACCAGACTCCTTGTTATGTGTACTTTTATCATCCCCTGGTCCATCCTTACCACCAGGCCAAAAGCCTGGCGGCAATGGTTGGCGTAGATCTAGTTAGATACTTATGTTGGTCAGCATAGAAACATCTTAGAGAACATAAATGATTTTCCTTATATACCTGAGATTGGAACTATATATTAGAGCATTTATGAGTTTTTTTTTTTGGCTAGAGCATTTATGAGTTTGTTTTCAGTAAAATGTAAAACAGCATTAGAGTCGACTGATCTTATGTAGAATGTACCACATTAACTAAGAAGAAGAGGAGACGGCAAAAGATAGAATACTCACCACCTTCAAGGGGGACACACTCCAGACACAAAAATGTGGCATTGAACTCTTTCTCCTTGAAATGAATATACTTCCCATCAGGACTAGTAAAATCCGAGGCACAGAACTCCCACTCATCAAATACATCATCAGGCTTTATGAATGAGTCTTTTTCATATATCCCGCATCGCTTGCACTTTTTTTCTTCAAGTTCTGTCAGAGGCTAAAACATAAATTGTTATATCAGCATCTGAATGTCTTACGCAACGCACAGTAGATCAGTGAACATGTAAACTTCTAAAAGAACAGACATGGGCAAGCTTGCTAGCAGCATCAGAAAACTTCCAAGTTATACCGATAGTAGTCTAAAATTGGAAGAGAAATTCAATGTCTTCCCTTTATGCATAAAGCAGACAAATACCATAGTTGATTAAGAATAGGAGTCTCGTGGCCCAGACTGCCACACATATGAGGTTGGGTTGTAGCTTACTGATGATTGTTCTAACTTTTTATTTTTTGATATGGTAATTTCATTTAAAAAGTACGAAGGAGGTCTAAAAGCAGCAACAGAGCAGGACCAATTAAAGTCCTTTGCAGCAAGAGACTCAAACGGATCTACTGTACCTAATGTACTAATTACAAAATTTTCCTTCAACTAGAACACTGAACTTTGGATACACTGAACTTCAAAGCACCACTTGTCCTTTCAAGCCACATTATCCATGCAATACAGATAGGGATATCTTCCACTTCATCTTCTTTTGCCTCTTCTTCACATGTTGTGCCTGCTAACTGCATAATGAACCTCTGAAAGTCTATGGGATTGTCCAAGAGAGCCCACCAACATTCAAGAATAAACTCCAGATCTGCCAAGTTTGATAGCAATGCAAGAGCAAGTGATCTGCCGTTTCAGATGTTTCTCACAGAGAACATCTGCTGCACAGGTATAAACCTCTCTTCTTACTGAACTTTGAGTACTCCTATGTGTCATGGAGAAAGACTTGGAACAAAAATATTAAGCAAGATTATTATACATTGTTCTTAGTCCTGGTTCCAAGTCAAAACAAGCTTTAGATGATCAACTGTTTAATTTCCTTTCCTTTCTCTTTTCACTTTCCCTTTTTTTTGGGGGGTGGGGGTGGTTCCAGTTCCCGTACTCACTTGCACAATTTGCTTCTGATCTCGATAAAGCTACTCAGAATCAATTGGCAAGAGGTCAACGATTACGTGAATTGCTTAAACAATCCCAATCAGCTCCTCTCACGGTAGAAGAGCAGATAATCACACACTAGTTATACCATATCATTCCAAGAATCTTCTCGTAGACATAAATTCACATTTCACAATTGAAAGTTTATGCATGAATCGTGGCAGAACCACAACTGGCTATTGCCTTCATGCACAGTTATCCCTCGGTTGAAACCTAGAAACTTCACTTCAAATCCCTCTTTCCTATCTCCCAACGTTACCTACCATTGCCAGCAGGATAGTCTCAGACAACATCTAACCTCCAAACAACTCTCGCCCTGTCAACTGGCACTTCTCTTCCCAGGCCTGCAAATGCCCACGATATGCTTCGTCCACATCATGCAACACTAACATTTCATCCTCAGCTCTCTGTCATTTCCTTTCCAGCATTAACTAAAGCTCAAAATTCTTGGAAATACTCCAATCATGCAGCAATGAACAAACTTTAAAACAAATCCCAACATTTCTCCTCAATGAAAGATGACAAAGATAAGGGAATCAAAGATGTGAACTCTCCACAACTACACCAGCCCAAACTGAACCAGTTTTATCAAAGCATTTGGAAAGAAGAAATAAAATACAATCCACAATAAGGTGAGCATACTAAGTCATCTCATCTAAAGAAGGATGATTTATTTAGAGATGGGGCCTTCATTGGAAACTGCTTCTACAACAGACATTTTCCTCCTAAGTGAGGGCTAAGAGACTGTATCACTCGTTGGCACATCATCCTTCCAGATTAGCTAAAGCATGTGTTCTTTCCCCCCTCCCCTCAGCCATACATCCCTTTTATTCTTTCTTTCTTTTGTCCGATTATGTTAGGTAGAGTCTTTAAGAATACCTTTGGAGGAAACCTCCAATAAAAAGTGCTATTACCACTAAAATAATGTCCGGTACATCTAAAACAGAATTTGGCTTGCACAAATCTGATTGACAAAGTCAACCTTAAGGGAAAAAAATGTGGAGTATTTGGAGGGAAAGAAATCAGAGATGTTTTGTGAACAAAACGGAGAGTACACACAAGTTGAAGTATAACTTCCTTTTTTTCATTAGCTTTTTGGTGTAAGTTTAAATACGTACATCATATTGATATAGTTTACTAGATTTCCTCAGACAGCTTACATGTTAGTGCAGTCGGGGGCTATATAGTTTTGTACGTTTCCTGATGTATCCTTCAGAAACATCTTGATGCAACTTATCAATATAATTTTTGTTTTACCTACCAAAAAGTGAAGATTTTTCTAGAACACATTTTACCGACTTCATTAGAAAATTTACTTGTTTTAGCTTTTCCTGTTGTCAACAAGAATCTAAGCATGAGCAAACTTTAGTAATTGGTAAAGGGTATGTAAAATAAAGGGCACAAGTTTGAAAAGATAAATCTGATTATAGTCCACTTCTCTTTGAAATTAAAAAAAAAAACTCAACTTAAAGAGAAAATGTAGCTGGAAATATGCTGAAGCCACAATTTTGCAAGAGCAGTTAAGAAATTATCAAGGTAGTTCAGAAGTCCTGGAAGGCAGTGGTAAGCTATTGAAAGCGGGTAGTCCCTCCATTCAAGAATCGGTAGCATCTTGCTCGGTTGGGAGTGGGCATGAATGGAGCTTCCAGAATTCTTGGGAAACTGCATCTAGTAGCTAGAAACAGGGAAAAACAAGTGTGCTTGTTCTCTTTTTTATTATATTCATTCATTTTACTTGTATATTTTTCCTGATGTGTTCTACAACACTACTTTGGTAGAATAAAAGCTCCCACTTTGTGCAAAGCACAGCCGGTTCCAATAAACACATAAAGGAGGAGGGTTTTAACTAACTAATTCGAGATTGAGGTGTAGTTGATTGATTGAACAAAATATTTTCGCAGATGGTTTCATGTTAAAGAGGTAAGAAATCAAAATTTAACTTTTTCTCAATTGAGAAACATTGTAATTATTTCCAGCAACCTAGAGAAATTATACAGTAGTTATATATATACCTGCCAAGACTCTTCGCCCTTGAAGGTATACAACTCATGTTTCTTCTTCACATCAGGCAAATATGTTGTTTTATTTTCACCTTTACACTGAAAATAAACTTCCGGTGCTGATCCGAACAATTCATGAGTATTATATATTTCGATCGAATCTAGAGTTACAACCGCCGCTATAATCAACCCTGCAGAAGAAAGGCAAAAACAAAAACAAAAAGAAACACATATAATTTTCCTTTCTTTTAGCCATCGATTAGTTCACTAAAATCAGAATTTCGATTCCTTTCATTTCAAGTTTCTCATGAAAATTACCTGGAAGCGAGCTGAGAAGAATCGAGCTACAGAAGAGCAGAAGGAGAGGAGGAACCCTAGACTTTAAACGACGACGCATAGCTGTAGAGATTTCTTTTTCTTTTTTTTTGTGCAAGGAATTGGGTCTGTCTGATCGAAGACGACGACGAAACAAAATTCCGTACAGCGAAGTGCTAATTTTTTACTTTTGTTTTTACTTCAAGGAAAAGCAGCGAAGTCCTAATTTTTTTATTTTCATTTTCATTTCTTTTCGCAGTTCGCTGAAAAACACGGCAAAGTCCTAACTTTTAATTGACTTCTAATTTTATTTTATTTTTTGCATTTTGCTGAAAAAACAGCGAAGTCCTGATTCTTTTTGGCAGTTCGCGGGGGAAATAACGATGTGCTGAATTATTTATTTTACACTTCGCTGGAGAAAACAGCGAAGTCCTAATTTGTATTTATTTTACGAATTGTTTTGAAACTATCTCCTTTCTGTATTTAATTTTCAAAATTACAACTTCTATTTGTTATCAGCATATTATTTTAGCAATAAGTATTAATTTCTGGTTTTATTATTTCAAGACGTGGCCACACTATCACATTCATTATGTTTTCATTAAAATTTCTCACTGAAAAATGTTAAGTGTCTATTCTGATTCGGTGAGAAATGAATAGAAAAATCATTTTTTATAATATAAATTTCTCATTAATTTGCGGTGAAAAAAATCTTTATTTCTAATAGTAATTCTTTTTAAACTAAAACATATATTTTCATATCAATCACTCTTGTGGAATTGTTAATGTATTACAAATAAGTCAAGTGATACATGGCAAGTTAATTTTGAAGGTGATGATTTCCAGTGTTTCTAAATTTTCTTTTAATAACCAAGATATTTTTTAAGGAATTATTTTTTAACTATCACCTAAGTTAGTGGGAGATAGCAGGTATCTATCGGAATAGTCAAGGTGTGCACAATTTGATTTGAATACAACCACTATAAATAAATAACTAAAATTTAAAGTTTTGAACCAGACCTTTTTTCATATTATTACGGATCAATATGAAAATAATGAAGAGAATCGAAATCAATTGTCATGACTTGCCCCTATTGAAAATAGGATTCCCAAACTCTCATGGAAAAAGAGTATATAATGTAGAATTTAAAGAAGAATTATTATTTTTAATTGGAGTAATCTTAGCGATCTTATCAATTTAATTAATGAAAAATCCTCTTTAAAATCGTTCTTCTTACACCTATTTCCCAATATATACTTCAATAAAAATCACACCAGAATAAACTAGAAACCTTTAAATTGCACATTAAATCTAGTCTCATAGAGTTAAAAAAGACTAAGGTCTAGTTGCTAAAATCAATTATATTAAAGCATATGATGAGTTTAAGGTGTTAGCTTCATGAGATGAAATTATCACCACCTCATGCTTCCCTGATTTTGGTGTGACAATTATGTGCCATATATTTGACTTCTAATTTCTCATATATATGTCATGCTAGGACTAAGGACATTAAACTTGTTTTTTCACTTCACTAATGAAAAGCCACGTAGTTGTGTTAAAGTTTGATATATTGCAATCAATTCCAATGAAAATTTCATCATCTACCTTAATGCAAGGATCGCGTGACGTGGATAATCTACCTTAATGCAAGTATTAGCGATTATTTTTACGATTCGATTCAGTGACCTATATGTCACACAGAGATAACTTTACCGTTACTCAAATACAAGAAAAATATTATACCAAGAATATTTATATATAATATAATATAACAAATATAATATAACAAATATTTTTTTTATAATAGATTTACATCACAAATGAGTTATGTCATAAATAAAAACCCTGATATGATAAAATAAAGTGATAAAAATAATTAAAAATAATAATTATATAAAAATAGTAAATGATAATTTTGTCTATTGCGATATCTTTTAATGAAGGAAAAAAAGTTCAATCAACATTTCTAAGGGCCTCCCTACTTTTAATATAGTATAGAATTGTTTTGTGTATATTATACAACAAATATTATTTGTTATTATATATACTTATATTCATAATATAAAATATATACCTTTTATAATATTGTTTGTTATATATTAACTATTATATACGGTATATAATTATATTATTGTTATGTATATATTATACAACAAGTATTATCTGTTATTTATATATATATTTATATTTGAGCTTACATTATTGTATTCATATATTAGGTATATTTAAGAAGCAAATAATTAATCATATATTGTACACTATATATCAGGTTTAAATTTACATTGAGTTTCTAAAATTATACAGTAGTGATGGTAGAGAGATTCTTGAGATTTTTGGGAAAACAAAAATGGAGAAAAAAGGGATTCTTGAAAAATCAAATAAAAATGGAAAAGAGAGAGAGATTCTTGGAATTTTCGAAAAACAAAAATGGAGATGAGAGAGGAATTCTTGAGATTTTTTAAAAAATAAATATGGAGAAGAAAGAGGGAGTCTTGGTATTTTTGGAAGAACAAATATAGAAAAGATAATATTCTTGAAATTTTTAGAATTTTTTTTGGAGAAAATAAAGTGTTTTTTGGGATTTTGTGTATTTGAATTCTTATATAAGGTATATAAGTTTTTCTTTATATTTAATTAGAATAGATGTTTTAGAAAAGTAAAAGTTGTACGATAAAATTTTAAATAGTTTGTATTTATATTATTTTTTAAAGTAGCTGTAACTTTTATAATTCATTTTTAAAAATGATATTTATGTAAGAATCCTTTTTTTTAATGTACAACTTGGACTAATTCGGATAGATAGATAAGAGAAATTTACCTCCGACAACTACTTAACATTTTAAATTACTAAACATAATAGTATTTTTCCTTATTTATAAAATATAACAAATACATTACAAAACATAACTTTTTTTAAAAAAAAAAAGAATTATTTTTCTTTTCCTTCTCCTCTTGTTCCTCCTCCTCCTCCTCCTCCTTCTGTTTCTCTTCCTTCTTCTTTATTTCTTCTTCTTTATTTTTTCAATTTACTAATTTTTTTAAAGAAAAAAACTATTTCCCTTCTCATTCTTCTCCTCCTCCTCCTTCTCTTTTATTTCTTCCTTCTTCTTTATTTCTCCAATTTATTAAAAAAAATTATAAATTAAAATCTCGAATTTCACTATTGATAAATTTTTCAAGCTTCAAAGTTGAAATTTGATTATGAAAAATTAAATAATTCTGATTGATTGTGGTTTCAAAAAATTGAGAATATCTTAGAGAGTTTACATCTCAAATTTAAGATAATTTAATTTATATTTGATGCGGTTTTGAATAAAATTTCATATTCGAATTCCACCATGGATGATGCTTGAAGCTTCAAAGCTGAAACTTGAGTTTGAAAAATTAAAATACTTTCAAAATGGGTGTGGTTCTAAAAATTAGAGAACACCTTGGGGAGCTTATAACTCAAATTTAGGATGATTTGATATAGATTTGATGTGGTTTTAATAAAACTGTATGAATTTAAGTTTATGTTGTTGTGATACTATTAGATTTGTATGAAAGTTGTATACAAATTTTTTTTGTAGATATATTAAATTTTCAAAAGAGTAATATCATTTTTTATATAAATTTTACATTACACATTTCTTATCGAATTTGAGCGAATTTTTTAAGCCTTGAGCAAGATGTACATATTTTATTAATTTTTAATTTTCATACACAGAATTTTGAGTGAGATATAAACTTTTGATACACGAAATTTTGAGCGAAAGATTTCTTTCTTTTTTTAAAAAAATAAAAAAATTGATGTTATGTTTTGTAAACTAAAAAGTCTTGATATATTTTGTAATATTGAGTATTATCTATATATGAAATTTGCCCTTCAGATAATAATAAAAGATTCGGGCTAAAATTTATAAATTAAAGGAAAATTACATGGAATATTATAATAAGGCTTTTAATTACAAGTTATACGAATATTTTGGTTTATTTACTAAATTAAAAATTTATTTACAAATATATCAATATTGTGGGTATATGGTAGTTATCTTTTACTGCCATGTATTATGGTTAAAAAAATAATTTTTTTTCTTTTTTCTTAGCATATATATCTATAAACTAGGAATAATTTTTTGGTTAATTTTTTTTCTTTTTCTTAGTATAGATATCTACAAATTAGGGGTGATAGTTTTTCATATTCATTTTTTAAAATTTAATCGTGTGATTCTTCTCTCTCATAAACTAATTTATTTCCTTCCACAATACTCATCTTCAATATAATTGTATTTTTTTTGTTGATTTACTAGTTGATAAGTTATTTATATATTGATATATATTATGATTAAAATTTTAATTTTTAAGTTGTTAACTGTCATTTTTTTAAAGATTTACTTTATAGTTGGATTTATAGATATTTAGAAATAAGTTTTACATGTTTTTATATATGCTTTTTTAATTGTTTCTTTTTTTATCTTATACTGATATATTGATATATTTTTTGGTTTTATATAATATTGATTTAGTCTAATTAATAAGTAGACATTCTAAATAAATAGAGGCCAACCCTTTTTCCTTAGCTATCATTAAAAAAAACCTTTAGCATATTTTCTTTTTCATAATTTTATATTTGTATAATTGTCTCTTAATCTATATATTATCATAGCATTTAATTTCTTGCAATTGGTATGAAAGCCCTTTAATTTGTAAATTCATAGTTAGCATTTATTGTTATTGCCTTTATGGCTTCTCTAATATGGAGTAGGCAGGTTATGTGATGGGCAATTGCATCTTTTTCATTTCTGGTGAGCGTTTGATCATAAATTTTAAAAAATTATTTTTAAATATTTATTTAATTATAAAATTTGATTAAATTTTTAATTTTTAAGTTTCTTGAGATTTTCACTCATAAAACTTTTATATTTTTTTCAATTAAAATGCATATCGAAATACAATTTTAAATTTAAAAAACAACAATTTCAAAAACTCAATTTTCCAAACTTCAGTTTCAAAAATTTATGAGCAAACGAGAGCCTAGCCTCATAAAATTGAAAAATGGAAGGTGCAGTTGCTAGATCAATTATATTCCAGCATAGTTTAATTAATTATATATTTTAACTTTTAATCTCATAGTTCATGCTAGGAGTAACTAGCACATTAAACTTGATTTAATTTTCACTTCACTAGGGAGAAGCTATATAGTTGTGTTAGTTTGGTACACAACATTTAAATACTAGAGGGGTGACTATTGTCTTAATAGTGTATATATATATGTGGAAAATAATATTTTCTAAATATTGAGAATATAAAAAAGTAGAAAATATGCAATACGTTTTTCATAAATCAAATTTTAATTGTAACTCTTCTTTTTTATCAACTTGGACGCACTAATAATAACAAGGATGATCTATTAACATAATCTACATTATTCAAACGATCGATTGCTAGGTCAAGTAACTTACTTTCACGAAACTATTAAATATATCGCGTGAATACTTCCGATAGAATTAAGTGACAGACACTATACGAGAACTAAGATCATCAAGTCTTTTAGCTTGTAACAACTTAATTTCATCATTTAAAAATATTTCTCAGCACATAAAGCTTATCAATCAGCTAACCGAAAAGGGATGACGCTTAGTATGTTGAGTTTTAAAATAAATAATATTTTAATCTTTTTAATTTTATTTTAAAAATAAATAATATTTTACTTGATCACAGCTCACCATAATTCAATAAGCTGCCCAACCAATGACCACACTTCTCACTGCAGCTTGATTTTAATATTCATAAATAATTAATTTGAACTTGAAGCATTGTCATTTGGGATATCAATTAAATAACTATGCATGGAATATATATATATATATATATATATATATATATATATATATATATATATTCCATGCATAGTTATTTAATTGATATCCCAAATGACAATGCTTCAAGTTCAAAATCTTTGTTCCCTTAATGTAATTAGGGTACCAACAACTAAGTTGTTTTCTAAAAATAGTCATTTCCCTAGAAAATTTAATTCATCCTCCAAGAATGACAAAATTAGTCACTTAACTTTAGGAATTGATCATGGCCACTCTTCATTTTCTTCCCTTCAAATTAGCTCTTCTATTAAAGCATCATTAGGAGATCATCAAGGAGATGTCTTAGATAATAATGGAATAGGGATTGTTGAGTTTTTTGAAGACAAAAACCTCTTTGTCACTGGTGCTACTGGCTTTCTTGGAAAAGGTAATTTCGTTAACAGTTTAAGTTCTATAAATTGCCAGTACTTATAAATATTATATGTATATTTTATAGGTAAGTCTCTATATAGTATGAGATTTGAAATCTTCGGAATAAGATGTGTCACATGTTATAAAGATGACCAAAATCTTTACATTATGAGAATTGAATTCAGAATCACTGCCCGTGTGACCATCTCATCTAAAAGCTTAAGCTGTTAGAATAAGATATGTCACGTGTTATAAAGATGACCAAAATCTTTACTTTATGAGAATCGAATTCAGAATCACTACATGTATGACCATCTCATCTAAAAGCTTAAGCTATTAGAAAGAAATACACTTTTATTTACTTAATTATACTCTCTAACTAATGTTTCCAATAAAATAATTATTTTGCAGTTCTGATTGAAAAGATGCTAAGAACAACACCAAAGATAAACAAGATTTACCTCCTTATCAGGGCAAAGGATAAGGAAGCTGCATTTGACAGATTAACAAGTGAAGTAAGTTAATTTATGAATGCTCCAATTCGACGCCGTTTGTCTTGATATCTTTTAACTATCATAGTGTTGTCATAGAAAACATATAATATAAAACATAACATTAACATAGGTTTCAAGAAAAACTTGAACATTATAATGAAATATTATTGTACATAATGATTGTTATAGAGATATCTAATTATATATGCATATATTTTTTTTCTTCCATATTTCAGATAATAGAGTCGAAATTATTCAAATGCCTGAAAGAAATGCATGGGGAGTCTTATGAGTTGTTCATAAGAAGTAAATTGGTTCCTGTGGTTGGAAATATTCATGAGCCAAATCTTGGTATGGATATTATTACTTATCACCAAATTGCTCAAGAAATTGATTTGATTGTTGACTCGGCAGCAAACACCACATTTAACTTGAGGTTTATTCTCTTTATTTGTTTCTTTTTTTGATGAGTCTTCTTTGATATATATCATGTGGATCGTGTATGATTATTTTATTTAAAAGTTATTAGAGAAAGCACATGTACTTTTATTTATTTAATTAATTGTGTGTTCGAAAATGTCTAGGTATGACTTAGCTCTCGATGCTAATGTAAATGGTCCATATCAAGTCATGATGTTCGCCAAGAAATGCAAGAAACTGAAACTCCTCATCCATTTTTCGACCGGTATGTATTTGAAAATTGAACAAACTAGTGTGTTTAACTAGATATACGTATTTTATAAAAGGAACGTTGTTATAAAGAGGTTTAACTGTATATATATATTTTCTTGAAAAGGAATTTAATTACTTGTTCAATTTATTTCTTTTAAAGCGTATGCCAATGGCGAAAGAGAAGGCTTAATTTATGAGAAGCCTTTCACAATGGGAGAAAGCATAACAAAGGAAAGGGTTACATCACATTGTCAATCTACTAAGTTTCCATCCCTCAATGTTGCCAATGAGTTGGACTTTGTTTCAAAGTTGAAGAATGCTATTGAAAATAATGGTGCCTTCGACAAAATCATGAAAGACTTGGGATCTGAGAGGTACTGCATTGCTCTTTAATGTTTAGGAGTGTATTCGGTATGATGAAAAATATATTTTTCAATGCTTAGAGTGTCTTTGGTACGGCGAAAAATCAATTGCTTTAGTTTCATTTCTATCGAATTTTAATATCTGAATAGTGGATATAATCACATGATTCATTTAGTTAGGTTCGCGTGGCCTTATTTGTTTGCCCTTAATGGAGGTCTAAATCTGAATGGTTTAGATCATATATAGGTCATTAAGATCTTGAACTGAGTCTTAATATCATTAAGAGATATTTTTGTGTGGATAATTTTCATCAACACTCTGTCCACAATCATTAACCACCTCTGTCATCACAACCACTTCCACCAATCACTTCTGTCATCACAATCACCACTAAAAACCGCCACACTGTCAACCACTACTGTCTGTCACTGCTACCACTGCAGTCAATTCTTATTATCAACTACCTCTACCACAACAGCTAGCGTAGCCGCCAACTGTCACCAACACCATTATCAACCACCACACATTCTTTAGCCACCAACACATTCAACTACTAACTCAACCAACTCCATTATCACTAGCTATCAACCTCCACCATCGCGACAGTCACTGTACCACCACCATCTCAACCATCACAAGTTCACAACTATTACCACCATCATTACTGGCCACTATCACCAACCATCATCATAACCAAAGTCATTCTCAATTATATTATATGATTGTTAATATAATACAATGTATAGGGCAAAGTTATATGGATGGCAAGATACATATTCATTCACAAAGGCCATTGGTGAGATGATCATCGACAACATGAGGGAAGACATACCCACAGTCATTGTTCGTCCCTCCACAATAACCTCTAGTTATGAAGAACCTTTTCCAGGATGGATACAAGGATTCAGGTTCTATATATTGTATTATTAATTCAATATTTTTCTTCTTTGTTCATAATTTTTATGTTCATCATGAATAAAGTTAGTTTCTAAACTCTTTTTTTTAATGTTCTTCTATCTCACACAGGGTAATCGACCCTACAGTTATTTTCTATGGAAAAGGGGAGTTTCCGGGTGTTCTTGCTGATCCAAATTGTGTTATTGATGTGGTAGGTATATACTTTTCCAATAGATTTTAGTTTCACTGTAATAAATATTCAAAAATCGACCTCAAAAGGTTGGTTTTTGGCAAAATCTACATTAAATTGGAGGTCGAAAAAAAAATACCGACCTTGGGAGGTCTCTTTTTTTAATTACAAAATAATAAAATGCACCATCTGACATTCAAACACCCATCTTAATGTTGGTAGAATATATTTCTACCACTAGACCATTGATGCTTATAATTGGTTTAAGATTATGTCGTTTTTATTTATATTTTCGTGAAAAAAACAACCTCCGGAAGCCATTTTTTGCACAACAAAATAATTAAAAAATCGGCCATAGGAGATCGGTTTGCACTTCCCCGATTTTTCGCGCTAAAACATTCAACCTCGGGGGTCAATTTTGTTTAAAAAAATATTTTAAAAATATTCTTTAAAATACCAACCTCATGGAGTCGGTTTTTGGAATTTTTTTAGTAATGTTTTAAGATTGCACTTGTTATAGATTCAACATGTATTTTTGCATAATAAGAGTAAAAATATGATAATAAATTCTCCATTGGTGATTGCAATCAATTCCAATGAAAACAGTTCCTTTGATCTCACAGAATGACCCCTTCTCATAATTTGGATATATAAAATCATATTTCGTATATATTGGTTCGATATGAAATAAACTTATAATCATGAAATCAATTTGATTATCAGATTATAAGTTCATAACTCCATCCTACATATTCTTATTTTGGGAGGAACAGGTTTACTAGTTCTTTTATTCCAGTTAGTAAGATATCGTATCTTGAACAGGGAAAAAAAAGGTTATTCAAAAAAGGTTATCCTAGTACAAAAGAGTTCATTATCTAACAACTTATTATTCACTTGATTTAGGTACCAGTTGACATGGTTGTAAATGCAACAATGGCTGCTATTGCCAAGCATGGATACTCACAAAGTCCAGACCTAAATGTCTATCATGTAGCATCATCATCTATGAATCCTTTATTAGTTTCACAACTTTTCGACTATTGCAATGAATATTTTCATTCTTTTCCTTTTGTTAACTCAAAAGGAGATCGAGTGAAGCTTAAGAAGATGAGATATTTTGATGACATATCGGATTTTTCTAATTATATTTTGGAGCAATTGATCGAGCAACATGATGAAGTACAAGAGTTGATTGAAGTTGAGAATTCATCAAAGATGCAAATGCGTTTTAAAAGGAAGGTAGAATATCTAGAGAATTTTAGCAAGATATATGAACCATATGGATTCTACAATGGACGGTATGACATTTTTCCCTCATTGTGAATATATACTAACATTAGCATTTTACAAGTAGTATAGTTGTCTTTTGCTTAACCTACAAAGAAATTTTATCTTTATATTAAATATAAAAAGGTGTTATTGTTGAAATGGACTAAGAAGAAAAGATTGAAGGGTCAAAAACATTTTTAAAGTATTCAGGTTTTTTGAGTTTCTTATCCAAACTATTAGGTGTTTACTTTTCCTACCTGAACTATCAACAAATGTTTATCAAAACACACCTCAAATATCAGTTCAGGTAGAAAAAGAAAACATATAGTTTAAGTCGTTTCAATAAACATTTGGTGATAGTTTAGATATAAAATTCACACTTGATAGTTCAGGTATGAAACTTAAAAATTGAACCGTGATACTTTAGTTGTGTTTTTCACCCTTCACTCGAAAGAAAATATTGTGCTCAATTTTCTTTTTTTTTCTATTGGTTGTTGTTTTGCAAGGTTTCACAATGGCAACATGAGAAAACTAATGGAAGAAATGTCTGAAGAAGAGAAAAAAAGCTTTGACATTGATGTGTCAAAGATAAATTGGAGAGATTACTTTATAGGAACTCACATTCCTGGAGTGAAGGAACATGTATTAAAAGGCAGGAAAGGATCTTTCTAAGTATATTTATAAGGGAAACAACATTTTCTTTGTGTTACAAACTAAGCTTCCTCTATTTTGTGAAGGAAAATAAATATTGGAATTCTTTTCATGGAGTTGTATTGCAAGTCAAATTTGAAACTTCTATTTGTTATCAGCATATTATTTTAGCAATAAGTATTAATTTCTGTTTTTATTATTTCAATATGTGTAACTATTTGCAACAAATTTTAAAGTGATGAAAAATATATTCAACTACTAAAATTCCATTGAAAAATGTTAAGTAGTTATTCCTACTGATTATTAGCGGGAAAAGAAAAAATAATAGTGCTTTCACATAGAAAATTATGAAGCTTTCCCATTATTTTAGTGAGAATTTATTTCCCATCATACATTTTCCTAGTGAACTGGTTCGATGAAAAATGAATGGAAAAATTATATTTTATAACACAAATTCCCATTGATTTGCGGTGGGAAAAATCTATTTCTAGTAGTGATTGTAATTACAAATAAAATATGATAAAATGGATATTTTATTGATGAATATTTGTGAGTATAATTTTGTTTCTCCCTTGATTGTTCTCTTATAATGTTCTCTGTGATTCGAGGGTTGTTACTAGCGTATTTCTCAAATGTCGGATGATCCTTGTGATGTATTTGATCACTAGAAATCAAATGATGGCTTTGATAAAGGCACTATTGGAGGTCTCGATCTCTTTATGAATTTTCAGGAGTTTATAGCATTTCGAGATCAGTCTTCAAGGGAATACGTGTCCTTATTTATAGGCGTGAACTAGAATTTGGGGTAAAATAGACTTCAAATAACACTAACCGAACATAGAGGAGTTTGAAAATTGATTGAACTCATCTTATAGAGTCCTATTTTAAATTCAATAAAATTTCAATGTCTATAATAATCACACTATGTCACTGTCACATTTTTTCTAACTTAAAATATCTAATCCCTTCAATTCACTTGGAATTGTTGATATGTTAGTTGTTGAGCTAAGTCGGACCAAGTATATTGTTAATATGGTATGATATTGTTTACTTTAGATCAAACTCGTATGATTTTTTTCAAAAGAGAACTTTATAAGGCCAGCCTGTTGTCCCACTTTACTGTTGGTCGACCATATCTTATATATTATTTACCCCGAAATGGCCATAAAAGATAAATAGTTAATTACATGCTCGTGGTAACGATACTCTACTTACTACTTTTAATATTTGTCGATCGCGTATACTTTCAACATAATTCCTCGAAAGATATATCTTCTTGTATCGGATTTTTTTTTAAAAAAAACATAGTAATACCCAAAATAACCAACTTCAAAATTGACTTGCAATACAACTCCATGAAATGAATTCAAATATTTGTTCTTCCCTTACAAAATAGAGGAAGCTAAGTATGTAACACAAAAGGAAATGTTGTTTCCCTAAATATACAAGGAGTCGTTTGGTAGAGTGTATAAGAATAATGTTGAATAAGGTGTATTAGTAGTATTGGTAATATTGGTAATGTCAGTGCTGGTTATGCTGAGATTATTTCTTATGCACTATTTTTGGTGCGTTAAAAATAACATTCATTGCATAATTTATTTAAAAATTATTTATTTATAACAAATACCCTCCATAAATAAGAGGATGTGGAAAAGGCTTTGAGAGGCAATTATATCTTTAATCATGTCAATGCATGCATTAAAAACCATTGCATTACTAAAATTATGTTTTTTATGCATTAATTATACACAGCATAATATCAAATAGAGTGTATAACTAATGTTTGCATCAGTTATATATAAATTGAGAAAATGTACCAAATAAGATATTAGTACGTGATAATAAAATTAATGTATGTATTATTTTTTTTAATACATTTTATCAAATGAACCCTCAGGAAGATTCTATTCTGCCTTTCAATACATGTTCTTTTACCCCAGGAATGTGAATTCCTATAAAGTAGTCTCTCCAATTTATTTTTGAAACATCAATGTCAAAGCTTTTTTTCTCTTTTTCAGACATATCTTCCATTAGCTTTCTCATATTGCCATTGTGAAACCTTGCAAAATAACAACCCATAGAAAGAAAATTAAGCACACACTATTTTCTTTTGAGTGAAGGATGAAAAGCATTTGGAAAATATTTTTTATACAAAAATAAATTTATTAAAAATGAAAATAATGACTTTTCTAATAGAAGTATTATAAACATCCATAACTTCTTCATTTCATCCGCCTCTGGTCACAAGCAGGATGTCGGTGCTACCCAAAAATTATGAAAAAACTAGTTTCGTAAGTGACATTCCAAATTTTATTATGGACTCACCCATCCAATGCTTCAAACTCCCATCCCTTGACCATCCCGAACCCCTACTTTCCACCTCACCCACCCCCATAGTTTTTTTTTAGATTATATTATATATAAATGTTCTTGGTATAATTTTTTTTTTTGGAAAAGTTGTCTTTTGTGAAATATAGGTCAATGAATCGAGCCTTGAAAATAGTGACAAATGCTTGAATTAAAAGAGGTTATCTACATCACGCGATCCTTTCCCGAATCCTGTATAAAGACGGAATACTTTGTGCACTAGACTGACCCCTTAATCTAGCATTGGCAACTACATTGATAGTAAGGAGAAAGTGTCATACCATCCTTTGTAGAATGCATATGGTTCATAAACCTTGCTAAAATTCTCTAGATATTCCACCTTCCTTTTAAAACGCATTTGCATCTTTGAATGATCAGCTTCAATCAACTCTTGTACTTCATCATGTTGTTCGAGCAATTTCTTCGAAATATAATTTGAAACTTCTGACATATTGTCAAAAAATTTCATCTTCTCAACCTTCACTTGATCTCCTTTTGAGTTAACAAAAGGAAAAGAACAGAAAAATTCATAGCAATAGTTCATAAGTTGTGATGATAATAAAGGATTCACAGATGATGATGCTACATGATAGACATTTAGCTCTGGACTTTGTGAGTATCCATGTTTGGCAATAGCAGCCATTGTAGTATTTACAACCATGTCAACTGGTACCTAAATCATATCAAGTGAATAACAAGTTGTCAGATGGTGAAATTTTCATTGGAATCACTAGCGGAGTACTTCCGTCTTAATTTATGTGACGTTGTTTGACTGATACGAAATTTAAGAATGAAAAAAGACACTTTTGAAGCTAATGGCTAAAAATAAATATAGACATTTATGTGGCTATAAATCACCGGAAAAAATGTGAAGTTCATAGTGAAATTATTACTAAAGACCCGTTTGGCCATAAAAATTATTCACTTTATTTATAAATCAGTATTTGATCATGAAAATTCCAAATCCAACTTGAAGTTGCTCACTTTTCACTTTTGAAAAGTTGTATTTTGAATACATTCAAGTAGGAACACTATTTTAAATATTCTTTGCAAAAATTATAACTAAACACAACTCCATCTCCAACTTCATAAATTTCAAAAAAAGTAAAAAATATTTGAAATTGGTCAAACACCTACTAAATATAGAAAGGTATATTATTTTTGGAACTGACGAAAAAAATAGTATACCTACCACATCAACAAGACAATTTGGATCACCAAGACCACCTGGAAAGTCCCCTTTCCCATAGAAAACAATTGCAGGGTCGATCACCCTGTGAAAGAGAAGATTAAAAAAAAAGTCAAAAACTTTATAAAAACTATGAACAAAAAAGGCAGTTCAGTGCACTACGCGTTAGGTATGCCCGGGGTTCAAAGAAGGGCTGGACCACTGGGATCTATTGTGAGCAACTTTATCCTGCATTTCCACAGGAGGCTATTTTCATGGCTCGAATCCATGACCTTTTTAGATCATATAGCAACAACTTTACCAGTCACGCCAAGGCGACCCTTCAAGGAGGTTAAAAACTTACGAACAAATTAAAAGAAAAACTGAAGTTGAATTAATACAATATATGGTACCTAAAACCTTGTACCCATCCTGGAAAAGGTTCTTCATAACTAGTTGTTACTGTGGAGGGACGAACAATGACTATTGGTATTTCCTCCCTCATGTTGTCGATCACCATCTCACCCATGGCCTTTGTGAATGAATATGTATCGTGCCATCCATATAACTTCGCCCTATTATATTATTGTATTAACAATCATATAGTATAATTAAGAACGGGAAAAATTTATTTGCGATGCTTAGTTGACCCTCATAAAAAGTATCTAATGAATTACAAGTTCAATCCATCCTGTTTAGTAAAAAAGATGGATGTTTGTTCCTCGCTCATTATCAAACGATTAATCACAAATTTTGTGTGAGAAATACCAATCAAATCCATTCGATCTAAAGGTTAGAAATCAACAAAAGAAAAAGTAAGTGAATCTGACGTATTGAATCATAGATTATTTATAACATAAAGTGAGGATTAAAGAAAAATAATTACCTCTCAGCTCCTAAGTCTTTTATAATTTGCTCAAAGCCATTATTTTGAATAGCATTCTTCAACTTTGAAACAAAATCCAATTCATTGGCAGCATTGAGGGATGGAAACTTAGTAGATGGAGAGACCTTTTCCTTTGTTATGCTATCTCCCATGGTGAAAGGCTTCTCATATATTAGTCCTTCTCTTAGTCCATTGGCATATGCTTTAGAAGAAAGAAAGAAATGGAATAAGTAGTTAAAAATACAGTTTATAAAATGTACGTGCAGTTAAATCTTTTTATAACATCTTTTTGTTTAATTTTCAAATACATACCGGTAGAAAAATGGGTGAGGAGTTTCAAATTCTTGCATTTCTTGGCAAACATCATGAGTCGATATGAACCATTGACATTAGCATCAAGAGCTAAATCATATCTAGACATTGATGAAGATATAATTATTAATTAAATAAGAAATATAAAAGTGCCCACGTGCTCTCTCTAACAACTTTTAAATGAGATGGTCACATAAATATTGATTTGCTATTGAGTTCCCAATACATATTTCTTATATATTTAATAAATTTCTTAATATGAATATTGAATCACTACAAAAGTTACTGAGTTTCCGGGAATCCCCACTCAAATCCCTAAATCTGCCCCTAGTCACATATTGCAATATGATATCAGATGCAGACATAAGTATCCGCGGGTTCAAGTACTCTTACATCTGCCACTCATTGTCAAAAAAAAATTTCACATGCTAATTAATTGGCTTATCAAAGAAATACAAATTAGTCCGCATGTGAAGGAGTGTCTTGAAGATACAATTAAATAAATAAAAATGATGCTCTCTCCAATAGATTAAACATTAAAATAAGTTAATAACACTGATTTCATTGCAACATAAGATAAAGTATCATGCAACTTATTTCTTTAAATAAATTGTGTCTCCTAATAACAAAATATAAAGAGAACTAACCTCAAGTCAAAAGTGGTGTTGGCTGCAGAATTGATAATCAAATCAATTTCTTGAGCAATTTGGTGAGAAGTAATAATATCCATACCAAGATTTGGCTCATGAATATTTCCAACCACAGCAACCAATTTACTTCTTATGAATAACTCATAAGATTCTCCATGCATTTCTTTTAGGCATTTGAATAATTTCGACTCTATTATCTGAAATTCGAAGAAAAAAAAATACATGCATATATAGTCAGATCTCTTTCCAATAGTCAATATTTTTTATGATAATGTTTTACTATGAGAGCAAAAAAATATTCGGACAAGCAACATTGTTATATTGATGTTCGATTGTATAATGACTTCAGAACTTAAATTTAAAATAAAAGTATGAAAGAAAGAAAGCATGTATTCATAAATTTAACATACTTCACTTGTTAATCTATCAAATGCAGCTTCCTTATCCTTTGCCCTGATAAGGAGGTAAATCTTGTTTATCTTTGGTGTTGTTCTTAGCATCTTTTCGATAAGAACTGCAAGATAATTATTTTATTGGAAACATTAGTTAGAGAGTATAATTAAGTAAATAAAAGTGTATTTCTTTCTAATAGCTTAAGGTTTTAGATGAGATGATCATACATGTAGTGATTCTGAATTCGATTCTCATAAAGTAAAGATTTTGGTCATCTTTATAACACGTGACATATCTTATTCTAACAGCTTAAGCTTTTAGATGAGATGGTCACACGAGCAGTGATTCTGAATTCAATCCTCATAATATAAAGATTTTGGTCATCTTTATAACACGTGACACATCTTATTCCGAAGATTTCAAATCTCATACTATATAGAGACTTACCTATAAAATATACATATAATATTTATAAGTACCGGCGATTTATAGAACTTAAACTGTTAACGAAAGTACCTTTTCCAAGAAAGCCAGTAGCACCAGTGACAAAGAGGTTTTTGGCTTCAAAAAACTCAACAATCCCTATTCCATTATTATCTAAGACATCTCCTTGATGATCTCCTAATGATGCTTTAATAGAAGAGCTAATTTGAAGGGAAGAAAATGAAGAGTGGCCATGATCAATTCCTAAAGTTAAGTGACTAATTTTGTCATTCTTGGAGGATGAATTAAATTTTCTAGGGAAATGACTATTTTTACAAAACAACTTAGTTGTTGGTACCCTAATTATATTAAGGGAACAAAGATTTTGAGCTTGAAGCATTGTCATTTGGGATATCAATTAAATAACTATGCATGGAATATATATATTAATTATTTTATGAATATTAAAATCAAGCTGCAGTGATATAAATTAAATGGGTTGTGAGAGCTAGTGAGAAGTGTGGTCATTAGTTAGGCAGCTTGTTGAATTATGGTGAGTTGTGATTTTGATAATTAACAAATATGTTCAATTTAATTAGTTGATTGATTGGTTGTTAATTACAAAGCTAAAAGACTTGATGATCTTGCTAGCTAGTTAGTTCTCGTACGTATAGTGTCTGACACTTAATTTTATTGCGAGTATTTATTTTAACGCGACATATTTCATAGTTTCGTGGAACTTGACCTAGCAATCGATCGCTTGAATAATATAAACTATCTTGGTAAATCGTCCTTGTTGTTATTAATGCGTCCAAATTGATAAGGAAGAAGAGTTACGATTAAACTTTGATTTATGAAAAGCGTGTGACATATTTTCTACTTTCTAAATTCTCTATATTTAGGAAATAATATTTTTTGTATGTATATATATGTTAGGGTCAAACGCTTACCATCATGTCAAAAGTTATAGCTGATAGCAAGAGTGTAACTTTATTTCTTAACTAAACCCACTAAACAAACGTCATGTTCGATCATGACTCCGATCCGAACCCCCAGCCCCTCATGGGCCTTGCTATTATAGACAAGATATTGGTATTATCCAACAATATATATACTATTAAGACAATAGTCACCCCTTTAGTATTTAAATGGTGTGTACTAAACTAACACAACTATATAGCTTCTCCCTTAGATGAACTGAAAATTAAATCAAGTTTAATGTAGTAATTCCTCCTAGCATGAACTATGAGATTAAAAGTTAAATATATAACTAATTAAACTATGCTGAAATATAATTGATCTAGCAACTACACCTTCCATTTTTCAACTCTACGAGACTAGGCTCTCGTTTGATTATAAATTTTAAAGTTGAAACTTGAAATTTTGAGTTTTGAAGTTGTGATTTTTGAAATTTGAAGTTGTATTATGATATGCATTTTAATTTTTTTTTAAAAAAAATTAAAGTTTTATGAGTGAAAGTCCCAAGAAACTTAAAATATTTGAAAATTTGATCAAACTTTATGATCATCAAATAGATATTTGAAAATAAAATTTTAAAATTTATGATCAAACGCTAGTAGGAGAGAATATGAAAGATGCAATTGCCATATGTGGATTGACTACCATCACATAACCTGCCTACTCCATATTATGAGAGAAGCCATCTAAAGGCAATAATAAATATTGCTAGCTGTGTAATTATAAAGGCCTTGATACCAATTGCAAGAAATTATATACTACTATGGTATATAGATTAAGACACAATTATACAAATATAAAATTATAATCTTGAGTTAGAATTTGAGGAAGTGTACCATTCAAACTCCATTGGTCTAACAATATCAGATAATAATTAGATTAAGCCTAAGACCAATTTTCATAATCATATATAAAAGAAGACCATTGGTACAACATATATAGAGCTTGCAGCTCATGTGCGTGTCACTATCTAACTTTGTGCATCATTGTTGGACATTGCTTTCACTTGATGTGTTGCCTATGGCAATGTTACCCGCAAATGTCTTAGCCATGTCTTGCCTTGTCTTGCCTTGGCATTAATGTCCCGTGCCTTGTTGCCCTTAGCCGTGCATGCTTTTTACCAAATGTCTTATCCTGAATATTAATGTTATACGCTCATGGCATTATTTGTCCATACCTTGTCAAGTCCTTATCACCAAACTGTTTTGCGACACTCAAGTATTTGATCTTCACTTGTCGCTACGGTGTCATGACTTGGTATCATTATCCGTATCTTATCTTTGACAACATCTTATTACCAACTTCTGTATCATGTTGATTGTGCCCTTGTATATGCGTATGACAAGGCCAACATGCCCATAATCTTGTCAGTGCCGCATTTTATCCGAGCTCACAGATCAGGGGCTAACAAAGGGCTAGTTGGTGAGCTAGCATATTATTTTGGTTAAAATGGATGGGATTGACAAAGGAAGGATAAACTTAAAGTCATTTTTATAACTTTAAGGGCATATATGGATTGGTAGTATAATATTAAGGGCATTAAATTATATAGAATGATAGTATAACAAGGCTCAATATTAAATATTTTTCAATAATAGGGAGACAAATATCCCATTTTATTTTTTTATGATATCAATGTATCGCTTTCATGTTCGATTCTACTTTATATGATATTGTGACTATTAATAATATAAGTGATCTTAATGTTTGTCCCATGCTAGAAATTATTACTCGTCTTTCATTTCAAATCCAAGAATACAATCAATTATCTAAAAATCTCGTAAAATTCATTCGTTCTTTTTTCTTTGACAGATGATCAAAATTTCATCTAAGTTGGACTCTCGCTGGGAGGTTCACTAGAGATAGAAGTTAATGAAAAAATAACATCTTTTCTTGATTCGAAATAGACCATTTTATTTAAATTAGCATTTCACTTGCCAATCAAAATTTAAAGTACGAAATAATAATACGACAATACAACAAACATAATTCTTCGGTGATCGTTTGCTATTATAGTCGAGAGCATTATTGTAAATTTTGATTCTCAGTTAATTGAAATATGGGGATATCGAAATTGAGAACTGAATCGAGTATTGTAATTTTAAAAAAATTTAATATCAAAATTAAACTCAAATCAAAATCGATTTTGTTCGATTTTTATGCCCAATCCTAATATAATTTATGCTAAATTTTGTATGCATATTATAATCTCTTATTTTTATAACCAAACAATGAATATAAATATGTTTTGCTTTTAATAAACAACCCCAAAAAGTGCCATTTTTACAAAGTTTGGATATGTATAAGAACAAAAAGAAAAATTGTGGGGTGAAACTACAAAGTTACCTTTCTAAAAACGGCGCCGTATTTATGCCTCATCAGTGAAAAAATTGACATTCAGCACACTTCACATCACTCGCAGCCATTGTTAACAGAGTCTGCTTCTCCATTGCCATAGCCGAAACTTCACTCTTTTACTCTCAGCGTTTAGCTTCATAGTTCCAAGATGATGGGTTTACTGAGGGCTTTGACTAAATCGAGCCGTTCTATTCAAACGGGTCTTCAAAATCAAGGGCTCACGTTGCCCCTCAGCAGACAGTTATCGACCCAAATGGATGCACCCCAGCAGGATAACTCATCTGATCCATTCCTCCAAAACCCATCTACTGGTACACATGGATCTTTCAAATATTTCCATAAAAAAATGTTCTTGCTGTTATATTCATTCTTAAAAGTTCACTTTTTTGTTTATTAGAATTTGTTTGTTTTTTTAATGGTTTTGTACAGTTTTAAGATTTCATATGCATAATGCAAGAAATTATGGATACCCATTTGCTTATTTGTAATCTTATGCAGTCTTGTTAAACTACCTTGTGGTTTTGGCTGTTCTGCTTATTCATTGAGCATTTTTAATTTTGTACTAGGTAATTGTGTCCCTGTTAAAGGCTTGAGAATTTTGAAATCATTGTTAAGGGGTTATGATGGACTTGTCAAGTTTACCTGGTTTTCCCCATATTTCAGTGATTTAGGGTTTAGGGTTTTTGTTGTTTGCTTATTGTTTGACCATTGCTAATTTGCTACTAGGGAAGTATTTAACGTGTTAGACACCTTGAGATTTAGGAACTCGGGGTGGTGAAAATATTTTGTTGGATTTAGTTATATTGAAAAGAACTGCGAATTGAACACTTGAGTGGAGGCAATAATCATCTCAATCCACACTAGTTGGAGTAATTGGGATCAGCTTATGAATACTTTGTATGCTTGTTGCACGTGTTCCTACGAGTTCACTGTTCTATCTTAATTTTGCAATTTTTATGCTAACCATCAAACTACTCCATCGCCTTCCTTTATCCAAGTTCCAAGCTTGGTCTAGTTATACCTCATGAAGCTCATATAGATGGAGTTGAAGGCAATAATCAACAATTAAAAAGTTATGGATTCCTTATATCCACTTTCCTTTGCGTCAATTTCCTTTATTTCCACACATGCTACTTTCATAGGGTAGTAATAGCAGTCTTGCATCTTTGTTCATGCCAAATGCATATGCAATCTTATATGAGATTGATCCAGGATCTTGGTCTTTTTATTTCCCAGGTTTGGTTTATGGGAGAATTTCTGGCATCGGAAGGCATACAATGAAGAGTGACATTATTAGCATGTTAGGGACCTCTAAATTGAGCCTAGATGACATCAGATTTGAGTACAACTTGAACTATGCTCCTGTTGCAGTGTAAGTTTCTTTTTTTATGATATAAGGTTAACAATATTTGAGAGGAAATATATCTTATCATTGTGGTTTTGATTTCTGAGAACCCAAGAGTGTGATTTAGTTGTCAATGATAGAATGGATCATGGGAGACCCGGGTTTAAGGCCCTGCAAAGCTCTTGGTGATTTCTTTTCATCTTTCTAAGTCTTGATGGACAGATTTACCCGCTATCTGTTTTGGATACTTTTGTGAGCATCTGATTGCTTTTCAAAAGTCATAATATATGGACCTCCTTGTGATGAACTTGTTCTCTGGCTAAAACTATAGGTGTTCCTTTTTTTTCTTTATTAATTCCAACTTGTTTTATGTTCAAGACTGAGAATTGAAGATATCGATTGTGATTCATAGCATTTCGCATTTTGAATATGAAAACTAAAATATGCTATTAAACATGCATGTGAAGAGAATCATGAGGCCTCAAGTTCAAATTCCAGTGAAAGCAAAAACACTATGTGATTTCTTCTCATTTGCCTAATTTTTGTGGGGCAGAGTTACGGGTACCCGGTGAAATAATCGAGGTGCGCATAAGCTGACTCGAACACCACCACGAAAAAGCCACATGTATATTATGCACATCAGTGGTTTTATTGGTATCTAATACTAGAGTGTTACATAGATTATGTTTTAAAAGTTAACTACGGATATCAAATGCAGATTAAAACACTGGTGTGCATTAATATTAAAGATCAAATATATATGTTAATGTACATCAGTGGTATGATCTGTGTCTAGTAAAATGTAAATAGCATATTTTAGCAGTCATATTCAAAATGCGATGAGTGGGTTTTTATGGAGACAATAAAAAAGGCAACCAAACAGTGCATATTTATTCCTAGTTTAATACATGTATTACACTACCTTATGCTGCAAACCAAACGGCCCCCAGGAGTTTTCAGGATATATAATTTGTCATCATATTGAATGTTTTGCTTCATTTTCTATATGATTTTTACGTCAGTATTGACTAATAGCTTGTTGAGTTAATCTGAATTACATGACCACTACTTGGTCAATGCGGTAATACCGTAATAAATTACTTTTTTACTGTTTTAGTTGATACCAGTTTCCTAAGGATGTTTCTTGACACAGTTGTTTCCTTTTCCACTAATAGTTCTTGAAGTTGTCATCTTTGTTTGTTTGTCCTTTTACCTTTATATGAGTTGCGCTTGATGTGAAGAATAATTACCAGCCTTCAACTCTTTCCTGTATGCATTTTTTCTGTACGTAGTAGTTTTTTCAACGAGAGAGTAATTTTAGCTTTCTTGTCAAATTACTTAAAATATTATTGTTACTGCCTTGTCATAAATGAAAATACTTATTACTGCTCTATTTTGTCTCATGAATAGGATGATTCAGTTCCCTTCTCGGAATGCTTATGACGCTTCACTTAGGACAGTTGTCCGGAAGAGTGGCTTATTCAGAATGGAGAAGGTACTCTTTCGAATATACATCTGCTTGATTATTAATCTCCGTTGGGTCGCATTGAAATTATCATCTCCTTTACCTTCTTTGATGATTATAGGTTGATCGTCAGCAATGGGACACTTTGCCACGCTATGATGGGAAAACTGTAAGTTGGTCTCTAATGTTTACTGTCTCCATCCTCTTTTTTCTGTGTTGGGGTGTGGTGGAAGGGGCTGATAACAAAAACAAAAACCTCAACTAATAAGAGATAAAAAATGATTTCTTCTTCCAATAGTGATGTGAAGCGCTTTGAAGCAAAAATCTAATGATGCCATTATCAGATTTTGTTGCAAGGGGTGCCTCGGAATGCTTTGGCCGAAGATGTGGAACGTTTTCTTGCTGGTTGCCAGTATGATGCATCATCAATCCAAATGTTCGCCAGGCCACAGCGAGCTTTTGATAGGTAAGTATAGAAGCTTTTACCACTCACATTTCAGTGGCTCTATTCACTCTTATTATGTGTTCAATGTTTTCGTTATAAGATGGATTTCTGGCTTATTTGTTGCAGACCACCAGCTAGAACGGTCCTCGTGGAGTTTCCCTCGCAAGCTCTAGCTACACATGCGTTTATTACGAAGAACAGAGGCTTCTGTCTTAATAACCAAGTTGCAGTGCGACTTCTTCAGTAGCTACGTTTTTGTTTCCCAGTTGGATGTGGGATGTTAATTTGAAATGTTTGGATCGTCCCGCCTTTGGCTTTTGAACTATTTTCATTTACAGTAGAAAAAGTTGAGATGAAATTCAAAATACTATAGCCTTATTGATATATTGATTAACATTGCTTTGCAATAACTGACCAAGGAGGGACCAAAAAAGATGTTCTCTTTATCTTTTTGCTTGGATTGTCTTAGAAATGGTACTGTGAGTTTATTTGCTTTGTCCAAATCTATTGATTTGAGGACACTAGCATATATATTGGACTATTGCATCTCATCCCCTGGTGTCAAGAAACATCTTAATAAAGGTACTCATTCCTCTCAACTGAAAATGATGGTAAGGCACTATTATCACATGAAAATGAGGTTTATATAAACAATTCCATGACATCAGAATTCCATTATACAAAAATAAATGTCTGTATTGTGATTCCAAAGCTACCAAACAACAACAGTAAATTGTAGTAATTCATCCCGGCAAACCTGCTATCGTTCCAGTAAAACTCAAAGAGTGTATAAAATGGTGGGAAGAGAACAGCCTCCAGATTTCAAAATCACAGCTCAAACTCCTCGTCCCGGAGAGCCAATGCTGCAGCTTCTTCTTCCTCATCATCAAGAACAAAGTACTCATTCCTCTCCACTGGCCTAAACATGTAAAACATGACAATGTAAAAAGCTAAGCTCACTATTTCCTCTGCGGAGTATGCCACCCATTGGTACTTGTAAGCGGAAATTGTCCTCAATGCAAAAACCACAATCCTTGTGAAGTACAAGTATCCAATCACCACAATATAAAACTGCCTGAAAAGAGTCAACTTTGCCAAATTCCTTGCTGCCTTCCCATCGGTCTTGGAAGTCTCCCTTAACGACCTGATAGACCACACGATGGGGAAAATAATAGCACAGCAGCACACAATATCAACAATCAAAAAGACCTGATTCCATGTTACCCAATCCTTAATAAAAGGACCTGTTTCGCCAATAACAACCGAAGCCACATTAGCCAAAACCTGAAGCGGAATCACAATCATCAACACCTTCTTTTCCCTCTCTTGCAAAAATGGTTTCAAGAACGACCACCCAGTACCAATCAAAACAATAACAGTGAAAAGCAAAACCACACGCAGGGACTGGAAAATGTAGAACAACACATCCCATCCATGTGCAGTCCCAGTAACCTTAACATAATGCTTATCCTCAGCAGCAAAAAGCAAATTCAACGCCTTCATTACAACCAAGAGCGCCATAAGTCCATGAATCCTATGCACAGATACCTTATTCTTCAAACACACTAATATCCAGACGCCCAAGAAGCCAAAATAAACCAAGGAAAACAAAAAGTACAACGTGGGCAACTGAGTAAGACCTGCAGAAAGAGGGGAAGATTATGAGAAGTTGAATATGCAGAGATGAAAAATACACAGTGGGTTCCCAGTTTAAGTATCTTTTGCAATAATAGGTTGGCAAGGCATAGCTTGCTCAAAGTGGCCCTAGCCGGGGCACAACTTGTTTGAAGTTATGCCGGACCGGAGCATGGTCATAGCTTTGAACAAGTTATACTCGCCCCAATATAACTTCTGCTTGGTCTTATATATGTAGAACTTTTAAACTGGGGACAATTTTAAACCAGCCTTCAAAGCACCCATTTTTACATAATATTTGAATATGGCAAGTTAGTGGAAGTGCTTGGTCTTATATATGTAGGACTTCTAAACTGAGGACAATTTTTTAACACCAGCCTTCAAAGCACCCATTTTTGCATAATATTTGAATATGGCAAGTTAGTGGAAGTGCTTGGTCTTATATATGTAGGACTTCTAAACTGAGGACAATTTTTTAACACCAGCCTTCAAAGCACCCATTTTTGCATAATATTTGAATATAACAAGTTAGTAGAAGAATTAGAGTATTATCGTTTGTTAGAACCAAACATTTCCATCAAAAATGTTTATTCAGGAAATCATTTTTCTGATCATTTGCTTGTGTTTGGTTAGAATAGTGGTGAGTGAGATATACTACTTGTACTAGAAATATTATAGGGTATAAGGGAAGTTTCTTTCTTTTTTTTTTTTACAATGATGGTTAATAGGATAGTGTTTTTCTATGATGCTTTTGAATATTAAAAGTTGACAACAATTGAAACAAGTAATGTGGAGTAAGAGTTGGACATTTGCAAAAGAAATGACTTTCACACTATAAAAAAAAATGACTTTCACCAAGTCATGCTCACCATTTTGATGGAAAATATTCCCTTGTAAAAAGAAATTTTCAGAATTCAAGCATAGGAAAATGATTTCATCAAGGAAAATATTTTGTTTTATTTTTCACAATTCAAGTGACCAAACAAATTACATCAAGGAAAATATTTTGTTTTCACAATTCAAGGTAACAAACGATGAAAACTGATTTCATCAAGGAAAATATTTGGTTTTCACAATTCAATGTAAAACGCCTGAAAATGATTACATCAAGGAAAATATTTTCCTGGAAATCATTTCCAGTCATACCAAACCAAAAGAACCCTTTCATTATCACTCATATTTTGCAGCCATATGAAGGAAACTCACTTGCTCAAATGCACAGATATCCCATTTTTCAAACAATCATACATCCATATATTCAAAAACGCAAAACAACCAACAAAACGAACAAAAAAAATTACATATTGGGCAATATATCAGAAAAAATACAAAGTGGGTAATCGAATAATACCTGCAGACAGATAATCTTTAACCTGGCCATCGAGATTATAAAGCTCGGTGCGGACATCCATTGAAACTTTTGATTCAGGCGCACAATTGGCGAAGAAGAGAGAGTATTCATTAGGCGAAGTTACAGGGTAAGTTCGATCGAATGACGAATTGGGTGGAGGAGAAAGATCACGAAAAGTGAAGAGATGTAGAATGTAATTGGATTGAAGGACACAGAAGTTAGGGTTTTGTTGGAGCTCAATGAGGACTTGAATTAGGGATTCTTCAGAGAGGAGGAAGAATCCGAGTCCGGAAGGATCAGGTGTAGCTGCGCTAGAGATGACGGAGACAGAGGAGACGCTAATGGAAGCTCGACCCGTATGTGTGAACCCGAATCGTTCGAAGAGGATCATGGGTCGGTTATCCGTTCGGATCTTCAACTTTTTTATCTCGCCGGCAGCGAATGAGGAGAGACATAGCAAAAGGAGAAGGAAGGTGGGTAATTTCGCCATTTTGGACGGCGGCGGATATGGCGGCGATGGTGGAATTTGCTGGCGGTGCACGGCGGAGGAGAAATGCGCGGGGATTTTGGTGAGGGGAAAGTGGGAGAAAATGGGAAAAGGGAAAATCTGGAGTAAGATTTACAGGAGGATAACTTTGAAATGACGATATTGACCCTACGTGCGTTAGATCTGATTCATTAGTATTAGGTGGGATACAAAACCAAGAGAGGTTAATATAATTTTGTTTATCCTAATAACTCTTATTAAGTTTGTTGAATGTTTATGACATTCGATTCACACATCTTATTTAATGTAATTTTAATAATATTATATGATAATAATATAGAGAAAAAAATTCTCGCAAATATGATATAAGACTCAAATTTATCATATATATAACTCTTATTTATAATAAATTTCGATTCTTCTTCTCATAAATTATATAGTTCTATCAAATGATTGGAAGTTTAAATAATTAGTCAGTTTATTAAATAATAATTTATTAAATTTGATCATAAAGGTAATGCCAGCTTCAACATATGATCTCATATTACTTTGATGATGGTATTTTTTTTTATTTGGTGTGTGTCGGTAAATATACCACAAATTACAGTTAAAAATAAAATTAATAAAATATAAATTAATTAATATTCGGGCTAAGACGCAGATATCTCGCTCTTTTTGAGGAGATTCAAGCCTACTATGGTGTAATCTTCACCGATCCAACAGTAATACTCTTAACTTGTCCCCTCCAGAATACAACAGCTCAACAACGTCGTATGACTCAAACAACTCCGTATTAGTCGAAGAGTCCAAAGCTTCACCAAAAGAACACCTTCGTTCAATATAATTTTTTTTTTTGTATAATGAATTAATTGAAGATTTAGAATATTTTTTCGTTGTCTCAACTCTCTCTTTCACTACTACCTAAAAAATTACATTACAATATTTTTCACACTTTTCATCTTTCTCTTCTTTTTACATACATCAACACGAGGAAGAAGACGTCCTTTATACAAGTGTAGTATTTCTTCCATCTAGTAAATGTCAAGAAGGTGAATTATAATTTGAGGTTTAATGAAATAATTAGTAGGATATAATATGATTAGTGGTTACACGAGTAACTTAAAGAAATAATTACCACATTCTCCACTTTACTTATGGCCACTAATATGCCATGCACTTTAATATTTTTCAAATAATAAAATGCTATACACCAACAATTTGATGCGAGAATATTATGTGATTCATTAAAAATATTAAATAAAGACTTTCGACGTATAAATCTAATATATATAAAATATCATAATCACTTTTATTATTAATTACTAAATGAAAAATGGTAAGAGTTTATGTGTATTTTTATTTTATTCCTCTGAATAGAACATGGCCATAGGGGAGGATACCCCACTATCTGTAGAAAGATCTCATGTGCGAATCCACCGATCAATCTATTTTTCCGTATATAGATATATAATCTAGCATGCCCATTTGTTTTTTATATTCTCTCTTCAAATAAAAGAAATTATCATTTATATCAAATGAAGAAAGGTGAGAGTTTACATATATTTTCATATTCTCTCCCTAAATAAAAAA
Source organism: Datura wrightii (assembly GCA_035772735.1). Lineage (NCBI taxonomy): Eukaryota > Viridiplantae > Streptophyta > Magnoliopsida > Solanales > Solanaceae > Datura > Datura wrightii. Next base: position 196,460,186 of record JASDFA010000018.1, on the reverse strand, counting down.
GGTTAACGTTTATGTCAAATAATTTTTATAAATCTTAATAAGTTATTTCATCACAGATAAAATATAAATAATTATATTAATTTTTATAAAAAATATTTTGAATAAAAATTAGTAAGTCTTTAACTCCTAATTAGTTTCCTTCGAACTACTTTTTTCCCAAGATTAAATAGATTGTAATAGCAGAAATATAATAATTTTTTTTAAAGCAGAAAAAAAAATGTATAACATATAGTATCAGAATAATTAATTGTGTTAGTAATATTTTTGGCCTTTCAATTATTGATAAATTTTAAGTCCAGTCATTGTGATATTTAATTGTTTGAAGTATGCACTTTTGATTCATTATTGTGAATATTCATAAATTTTCAGAGTTATTAATTGTTTTATTATTTAATTATTCATATTTATATTAAATTTATATTATTACTCCAATATTGAACGGTAATATACTTTTAAAAGTAGTTAAAAAATATACTTTTTTATAAAAAAAATATTTAAAAATATATATTTTAATCAGTTAAAGATTAAATATATGGAGTGAATTTGAGATTTGAGTCGAAGATCCATCAGAAACAACCTATCTACCCCCATAAAAAGATATGGTCCGTGGACATTGAACACCCAACTCTATCCGAACCCCCACTTATAAAATTATATTAAGTATATTATGATTGTCGTTAAAAAATCGAATCATATCACATAAGAATTTAAATTAGAATTTATTAATAATTATCAATCACAAATTTAATTTTTAAAAATTGATTAAATATTAAAACCAATTTGCATTTGGCAAAGTAGATGGCTTTCTCATGAGAAATATTTTTAAAAAAATGAGAAGGCGATACTTCTTAGGAAGCAAGGATCTAATTCTAGAACCCCTTTTCTTGAGAACATAGAAAACATAATTTAAAACTTTATAAAAAATCAAATAATATAAAAATATATAATAATACAAAAAAAATAAAAATAAAGCACATAATTTTTTTTTTAAAATTTCATATCTCAATTATCCAGTATATTTTTTTTACTTATTTAAAACTATTAGTTTCTTTAAATCAAAATATACTTTGACGCTGAATTGCCAAATATTATTTAATTTCCGCTCCATAACATGTGTGTGCAAGCTGATTCAAACATCAATGTCTGTTCTAACCTAAACAAAGGTGATAGTTTAAATAGCTAAATGAAGCAATATATAATTGAGGTATCAAACTCATAAAAATAATTTTAAAAAGTATATAATTTTCACAAAACTTTATTAAAAAATAAAAATAATTTTAAAATATATGTCATTATAGAAAAATAAAAATATATATGAAGCCCCAACTTACATTCGAAATGCAACAGAGTGCAATAATTATCTTAACCTCGTTCACCATGGGAACAGAAAATAATTGTGAATTTCCAAGAATACCCTCCTCAACAACCCAAATTTACAATAAGAATGAAGGTAATTACGTAATTTTAAGAAAAGATCAAGGGTATTTGTGGAATTAAAGAAAACCTCCATGAAAGGGCCATACCTATTTATTCCCATTTGCACATTTAGGAATGTACCAAAAAAAAAATTTGCACATTTAGGAATTTTGAGAGGTGATTTTATTTTTGGGCAAGTTGGAAGGAATTTATTGACTCTGGTTGTGTCTGTTATCCAAAAAATTTCATTCAATTCTTCATTATCAGTCCAAATTCCAAAGCTATCTGTTTTATCCCCTTTGTTCCAGAAAATTGTTTGCTGTATTTTTGACAATTTGTTATCACACGGAATATTAGAAAAATCAACAGAAATCACCTATTTTAGAGAGAGAAAATTCAAAGGAAAAAAAAAGAAAGATACCCTCATAATATTCCTGGTATAGTCTTCTTGCATATGTAGAATGGAGAAAATTCTTGATATTATTTTCTAATTTTCTTCTTTTCGTCAACCCTTTTCAGCTGTGAGATTAATTTCATTTTGATCCATCGATCGTTGGAGAGCTTCAAGATTTTTTTGCTTCTTAATCTGTAAGTATGTGATTTATTCTGCTAATTGGGGTATGTGTTTTCAAGATTTGTTTGGCTCTCATGCATTATATTGATTCAATTCTCATTTGGGTTTTTGTAATTTCAAGATTCTTGATGTAAAGTTTTGTTCTTTAGGGGTTTTAATTTCTTCTTGTATGATTTTGAATTTGTCATTTGTGATGCTATGCATGGTCACAAATTCGTGTTTTCCTTTTTCATCTGTTGCATGCAGGTATTGTTGGATTTCCACGGCTAGATTGTGAAATCAAGTTCAAATTAGATCTTTCTGAAGCTGCTTGATTTTCTGGCAATTTCTTAGATTGTAATATAGCATATAGGTTTTGTTAAGCTGTTGGTTATTGTGTAATTTTTGGGGGTATTAAGTCTCTTGGTAGTTGAACAGATGAATGTTGTAGGTAAAGTTAGTAGCTTTATAACACAGGGTGTATACTCAGTTGCCACCCCATTTCACCCTTTTGGGGGAGCAGTTGACATAATTGTTGTGAAACAGCATGATGGGACTTTTAGGAGCACTCCTTGGTATGTTCGATTCGGTAAGTTTCAGGGTGTTCTTAAGGGGGCAGAAAAGGTAGTTAGAATAGAAGTTAATGGCAAAGAAGCCGATTTTCACATGAATCTTGATAATTCTGGTGAGGCGTATTTTATCAAAGAGGTTACTGCTGACAACGAGAATGTGGAAAATGGAGTCTTGAAGGAGTCCGATAGTCTTAAAGCTGAAGGGGATACTAGTAATCTTGTTAATGGTAACCATAAAGAAAGTAGCAAAGATGGTGTGCTGTCTAAAAATGAGGAGGATGAGTGTAATGCTGCTGATTTGCCATTACGAGATGAACGTGTGACATTAGGTATGGATCGATTAAACAGGACAGATTCGGATGCTGACCGAAGATTCTATGAGTTTCAGGATGAGCAATCTTCTCTGGATGATTCAATTGATTTATCAGAATATGGTTCCAGTAGATATGATAATTTGGATAATATGGAGCATGTTTTAGAATCACAGGACTCCAGTTCTGAAGTTGTTCTGGTGAGTGTGGATGGCCATATACTGACAGCACCGATCTCATCATCTGAAAGGAATTCGGAAGATGTCGAATTAGACACACCTCAGTTTCATCTGGGCCCTGGTCAGGGGACTGAATTTTGTGATGATAGCTCAGAGTTTAATTCAGGTGATGGTGCATGGGCTGATGATTATTTCAGCGATCTGAATGCATCCAAAGTTGCATCAGCAGACATTTGCAACGTGAAAAATGACAGCACTACAATTGAGCACCAGTTAGAAGTTTCTGAAGTAGATGGGAAGCAACTTGATCAAACTCCAGCAAATGACCTGAAGAACCGTGAAGCAGATCTTTGCATGAATAGCACTGTGGAGAGCACATCATGCAGCTTTAAGAAGGACGAGGTTTTCAAGAGCTGTCTAGAGCTGTCAGCATTAGCCATGCAGGCTGAAGATGAGGTTAATCAGTCAGATACGGTTTCTCAGTCGGAGATTCAGGGAGTTGTTGAAGATGTAAAGCATAAGTCTCATAGGAGTCCTACCTCAACCAGTGAAGCTGAAGATAGACATCCTGAGATATCGGGAAATGAAAATGGCACTCATGATTCTGACCTTCCGTGCAGTTCTCTGTCACGAGATTTACAGCTTGAAGGTGTAACCCTTCAGAAAAGTGACTTGGACTTGGAGCATAATGCTTCAGACAGTACAAGAGACCATCTTTTTGTGAATGATGAACACTCAAAGGAACAGACTGATGTATCAGTAGCAGCAGAGCAGACACAAAGTGGCCAGCAAGGATCAGATGAAAGCACTGGATGTGATAATTTAGAGCAACAGACTGCGGCTTTGCTTAAAGGTACAGAAACTAATCAAGCACAAGCAGGCTTGCCTCTTGTTTTTGATTAAAATTAGTGTCTCATCTAGATGTTCGGTTTAATTCCACTTCTCACTATGTTCACGCACTTTGTTAGTGATATCTGCAGGAGTAGAGATATCTCTTTGTAGGAACTTGCTTCATGCTGGAATGGGTTCTGTTGCTGCTAGAGAAGCCTTTGAGGCAAACCGCATTTCTGAGGAGGAATTCAGAAAAGATGCAAAATCCATAATTAATAATCCAAATTTAGCTGTCCGAATTCAAGGAAACTATTTACAGTGGGACAAAGCTGCTCCTATCGTTCTCGGAATGGCTGCATATAATATGGAATTGCCAGTTGACTCTACTGATGTCATACCCGTGGAGCAGGAAAAGAACCTAAAAACAGGAGAGGATGATAGTGGATTGCCTTCAACTCCATCTGGTCGACGATGGAGGCTTTGGCCAATACCATTTAGAAGAGTTAAGACAATTGAACACACTAGCAGTAACTCATCAAGTGAAGAGGTGTTTGTTGATTCTGAATCAATCTCACTGAACCAGTCAACAGAACAAACAGCAACACCACGAGGAGGAAAGGAATCTCCTCGCAAGCAACTTGTGAGAACAAATGTCCCTTCTACTGGTCAAATTGAATCTTTAAAACTGAAGGAGGGGCAGAATTTGGTGACTTTCATTTTTTCCACTCGAGTACTAGGGGAGCAAAAGGTTTGTTGTGTTACTTGTGCCAAATATGTTAACTTAAAAAAAGTGTTGTCTTTTTATTGTTTTGGTTCCTATCACAAATGCTAAACCAACTTCTTGAAACAGGTTGAAGCCCATATATATTTGTGGAAGTGGAATACTCGGATTGTAATTTCTGATGTTGATGGGACTATTACCAAGTAAGCTTTTTTGATCACTATACCTCATGCTGCAAAATTTTGCTACCCTTTACAGGCTATCTAAGAGGTTATTTCTTACCTGATGAATTGTTTGCAAGAACCGCTATCATGCTGGAAACTTAATAAATTAAAGCCAGTTGAACCTTGAGATTTTTATAGGATAGACTAGTTTCACATGTCCAAATTTCTCACCTTTAAGCTGATGTGAGAAACCAATATCTTTTTGTAAGGTTGTCTACTTTTTGGAATACTTCTCGTATACGGGTGTGTTTTTTCCTTCATTTTGATAGACTACTTCCTCTGCTTACATTTTTTCTTAGTTTGACTGGATGCGGAGTTAAGAAAGTAAAGGCGATTTTGGGATCTTGTGGTCTTAAACTAAAGATATGTATAATATACCAAAATGACCTTTAGTCCTGTGGTGTTAATCATGTCATGTGGGATGTTGAAAATTGAAATTAAAAAGTTGCCAAATTAGGAAAGAGACATTCTTTTTTTTTAAAAAAAAAAACAGACTGATAAGGAAAGTAATACGAAAAATTGGAACAGATGGAGTATACATTATTGGAAAAAAAAAGAAGCTATCTGAGAGCATAGAAGAATATTATAAAATAGAACTGTTTGTTGGAACATTATCTCATTGTGGCAGCGCACTATGTAACTATCATAGTAGATCGGAATGAGGACATGTTTGCTATGTACCTTAACAAATGCATATTATATGTCTAGGTCTGATGTTCTTGGTCAGTTCATGCCGTTGGTTGGAAAGGACTGGACCCACTCTGGAATCGCTAGACTTTTCTGTGCAATCAAGGTATTCCTTTTCTTTGTCCTATATTTGAACTTTTCTTTGTCTTCAAGTCATCACATCATTAAGCTTTAAACCATTCTTAACATACACACACACACATACATATGTGTGTGTGTGTGGGCATACTAGGAGAGATATGATATGATTAGGACCGTTATACAAGGCAAGGTGGGAGTGGCTTCTATGACAGACAAGATGAGGGTAGCTGCTTTGCCGAGGGAAACGAGACTGGGATGGTTCAGGAATCTGAAGAGGAGGTGCACGGATGCATCAGTTCACCAAAAAAGAACTTGGGGAAAGAGATTAGATTGGACATAGCATAACTTCAATTTACTAAGTAAGGACATGACCCTAGATAGTGCCATGATCCCTAGATAGGAAGGTATGGAGTTTGAGGATTAGGGTAGAAGGTTAGTAGGTAGTCGAGTGGTGTCACACTCCAGGTGCCTCTCTAGCCCCATCTCCTCCTCCTTATTAGTAGTAGTAAGTATTTAGTAATCGCATAGTTTCTTATTCTTCAATGTGTTTTACTATCTGTTGCTTCATTTAAAATTTGCTGTCATTTTTTCCTCTTGCAACCCTGTTTCGATTATTTATATATATACACACACACATACACACATATGTGTTTGTGTATATGTACGCATGTATGTATACATATCATTCTTTTGTATTTTGATAAAATTCTTAAGAAAAATTGACTACCAATACTTTCCTCCAATGCAAACATGCTATCCGGAGTTTCTAAGATGGTAATGCTGAAGTTGGATGCTACTCTGTTTTGGACTATGGATCTGTTCTCTAAAACCAGTTCTTTTATCAAGCAAATTTTATTTCTTTAACCACAGAAATCACTTGCCTAGACATGTAGTTAGAATGTGAGATAACAGCAGCATCAAGTACCACAAAGTGTATTCAAATTCAAATATTGTCATATCATGATTATTCCTGCATTCTTTTCTACTAATACATTTCATAGGATGTAGCAAATGAACTGCTGTATTGCCTTTGTGATATACCATTCAGTGTGAATGTAGATATCAGCAATTTTTGGGAATTCATGTCCTCGAACTGGTTTGCTGACTAGTTGTGGTAGCAAAGTGTTGTATGCTATTTTTCAGATTACTATTATGGAAGTATGTAATAAAAGTGATTCCTCTAGCATTTGATCTTTACCACAATGATGCTGTTTAGTGTTAATTTATTTCATGAATTGGATTAGTTGACCATCTAAGCTAATGATGTATGCTGAAAGTAAAATTTTTAGTTAGTGTTAGCTATGGAAATATTGTGATTTTTCTTCCTTTCTTGAACTCATAATAGCCTATGAATAAGCAATCGTCGAGATTGAGGAAGGATTCAAATGGATCCATAACAATAAAAAGTTGTTCTAATAGGTATTTGAAGTTGAAGGTTCAACATTTTAGATTTGAGTTTAGATTGTTACGTGGAAAGGGTTCAGTTCTCTTTTGTGCTGGATTGTTAGTGCGACAAATTCAGGATTTGATGCTTCAGCATGGGAAATATGTTGCACAGGTGGCTATGCCTATGACAGTTAATGTGATTGATAAACATGTCTGCCATAGATGAGTAGGAAATCTATTAAACGTATATAGAGAGGAAAGTAAAATGTTGATGATATCATATATTTTTTATCCTTATCAAAATTGGGAAAGAATAACGTGCTAATAGCGAGCATGGAAGAATTTTAAGATAATTAGATAGAAGAGCCATGTATTCAATTATCATAACTTTAGATAAAGTGCAGCGGGCTAATCCGCAGACCCACTTGTACAGGATGACAAAACTCTTATATAAGATATTTGCTTAGGTGAGATCTGCGAAGTTACATACCTCACGGCAGATTATCTGATTCAACATATTGGACAGTATATAATGTACATAAGTTGGGTTGAAGAGTAATATGTACATAGTTTGATTTCTTGCATCCCCTTTCCCTCTTTATTCATCAATAGTTTGATTTCTTGCATCTCCTTTCCCTCTTTATTCTTCAACAACAACAACATCATACCCCGTATAATCCAATTATTCTTCATTTTGTTATTTTGTAGAACGCGAAGTAGCATGATTGACTAACACGAAGCTGGCTTAGTGTTTATGGTCTCTCACTTCCATTTTCATTGATGGATGTGCTTTCTCTTAATTGCAGGAAAATGGGTATCAGCTACTCTTTCTCAGTGCGCGGGCAATTGTTCAAGCTTATCTGACCAAAAGTTTTCTGTTCAATCTCAAACAGGTAATCATAATCCCGATTACATGAAATATTGATCACAGTAATTTTGAGTTTTCTAAAACATACAGAAAATATATCAGAATCCCATAGGGGAGCATGTTGGTTGGTTTTCTGTTACATGTAGGACCATTTCTTGGTTTGTGCATGACTCTTTTTGGGGGGACCATGCTAGTGTTATCTATATCATGACTATTTTGTAAGATGTTTTCGAGGGACTCTGTCACACGTAGGGCCGTGCATTATTTGGTTTAAACCAAGAAATTGACCGAATAAAAGATCTCAGTTTTTTCAGCTCAGCTTGGTTCCGGTTTGGTTCGATTCTTTGTGCGGGGATTTTTGTTTTCTGATGCGGTTTCCTTTTTCTTTTCTTTTTTAATTTAGACAAAGAGAAAACTGAAAACTGAAATTGGGGGTATACATAGTCTATTAAGGTTTCAGTTGTCTCCACTTCCCTCTCATTCCACCACTGTCTCTCTCGCCTCTTCTCCACACTTCAAGGCGAGAAACTGAAAATCCAGAAAACTATCAAGAAAAAGCAGCCTTGTTCTCAACTTTCCTTTCTCACTAGTAGATCTAGTTTTTTCTTATGTAAGTTGTTCTGAGATTTAAAGTTCTGGTTTTATTTCCTGCTTGGGTGTAACATGCTGCTGCAAGTGAATTAGCCAAGAAAGAGAGGCCCAAATAGATCTTTTGATTGGTTTGTCAATCTATAAACAGAAAATCAAATTATCTGAACAGAATTAGCTCAAAACTGACCAGCTGATCGAGTACGACCATATTACATGTTTTAGGTACTCATGGTGTTGGAATTAAGATTTAGCTTTCACTAGCCTTTATTTTCATTTCTTATTCTCCATGTTCTCCTCATGTACTTTGTTCTCAGACCTTCCATGTTTTTTTCTTCTTTACTTTATGGGGAAATTAGTTTTGGAGGATGCATTTTGTCTAATGCTATCTGTGGCTCAACTGTATACACCAAACTTAAGAAGTCTTGCATCTGGCCTCTGTTTGCCTGTCCTTTCTAAAATTCTGATTGTACAACAGATTTCACTAATCAGAAACCTGTAAATGATTTGTAGGATGGGAAATCCTTACCACCTGGACCTGTTGTTATTTCGCCTGATGGTTTATTTCCTTCATTGTACAGAGAAGGTAAGTACAAATTTTGCTGAAGTCCATCTTTTTCCTTTAGTCTTTGTCAAAGTGCATTATCTATGCATGCCAGTTGCACATGTTTCTTGGTGTTGAGTTTCGATGAGAGTTATCCGAAATCTTCAGCTCTTTTGACGGAGCAAATCTATTGGCTTTTTCATACTGATATGATAGAAAGAGCAGTTGAAGCAGTGTTGTCTCAGTATTTTATGGTTCCGCGACATACTTTCTCCTGAAAAACTAGCATGCTACACATTTTAGGAATATGTTTCATGTAAAGTTGCTTCTTATTTCTCTAAGTGAATGGTTGAATGCACTCGTTGTGCATAAAAAGATATATTATAAGCCATTCAACATAGGGTCAGCTATTTGCTTTTCCATTTCTAGTCTAAAGGAAGAGATATTAGCTTGGAGCTTGTGGATTATTCCAGCAGTGCATGCGCACTTCTTTTAAGCTGAATTCAAGTGTTGCTCAAGCGAGTGCTAGGGATTTTCTATCAATTCAATATGCTTTCATTGGGGGCTGGCTTTTGGTTTCGTGTTTAGACCATTTAGACTTTTAGGGCCTTGCCATCTGCATCAGAATCTGATTCGCACTTTGCATGTATAATTCTGTGCAATCTCTTTTCCCTCTTTAAGAAGGAATTGCCTTATATTTGATTTCTGACAAAATTTACCTTTTCTCTTCTTTGTCATGGCAGTTATAAGAAGAGCTCCTCATGAATTCAAGATTGCCTGCTTAGAGGTAAGTACTCCAAGGCTGACAGTTCTTTCAGGTGTCTTTTGGTATGCATGAATGGATAAAGTGGATATTAGTTTCCTTAGAAGGGATTTTGATTACGGATTTTAGGGAAGACCTGAAATCCTTGATCAATGTTTGGTTTCGGGATCAAATTTCTGGTAACTCATCAGCATTTCAATCTAACCCAATTCTATATTTGGGTACAGTACTGTTCATATATTAGTGCCAAAATATGCTTACACAAATTTTATTTCTTAAGTGCAAAAATCCTTAATAATATTTTATCATTCACCTTTGTCAGGTAACTACTACAAATTTCCACTAATTTAATAAGTTTCTTGAAAAGTTTAACTTTTTTAATAAAAATTTAAACAAAAAGAAAATGGGAAAAAATATTGGACAAATAGAAGAAAAACGCAACAGATACCGCAAGTAAGCCCCGAGGTGTCACCAAAGGGTCTAAGAGTTGGAGTGACAATCTTGAAAATCAAGGTTCTCGAACCCCAACAGAAGCAACACTAATTAATTCTTTTCATCTGCCTAAGTGGTGATGGACAGTCATCAGGTACATGTGTTGGTGGATGGCAACAATTTCGTAGTGGACCAATCGAGGTGTAGGTGTGTGCAACGTTTTGCTAAGCTCAATTCCTTTTAGGGAGGGAAACAAGGAAATAAAAACATTCAATAAGTACCAGTAATTTAGTAAACTTGTTGCAGAAATATCAAGGGGAAAATACTCCAGAAGAACAGGAAAAAAGATGGAACCCTGAAAGCGACATTTTGCTCTCTAATCTAGTAGGCTGATCATGATGTTACAACTCACACCTCTCCTTGAAATTACTTATAAGTGTGTCATTGCTGGATTGTGATCTAGTCTTGTCTAACCTAGAGAATAAAAAATTGTACCAAACGGAGCTTAGTTCTTATATTTGCCTAATCCAGAGGCTAATGCCACCTTCCAAACGACCCTAAGTGGATTCAAGCCTTTTGTATCTCTCTAATGGTTTGCCACCTTCTTATGTATTCTTCTACATTTCAGGACATCAAAGCACTTTTCCCACCAGATTACAACCCCTTTTATGCGGGCTTCGGGAATAGGGACACCGATGAGCTCAGTTACAGGAAAATTGGAATTCCAAAAGGCAAAATTTTTATAATAAATCCAAAGGTTTGCAATCTCTTCCCTTTTGCTTTATTGTAAAAACAGAATGTACAATTTGTCAAGTTACATCTTGCCTAACATGTTGAATTGGACTTACAGGGGGAGGTAGCTATTAACCACCAAATTGATGTGAAATCCTATACTTCATTACACACTTTAGTTAATGACATGTTCCCTCCTACATCCATGGTTGAGCAGGTTAGCTATGACTCTTTCTAATATCTCATCTTTGTTTGTGTTTTTAAGTAATTCTAGCGTCGTTGCCACTACTTATAAATTCAAGAAGTTCAGAACCATTTTGCACCATGAAATGCAAGTTTATCAGACGAGTTGTCAAACACCAAATTCCTGTTATTTTCTAGTATCATGTTTTTTGATTTTTCGATATATACTATCTTATTTACCAGTTTCTAAAACTGAAGCATAGTCTTTTTTTTTTTTTTTTTTGAGATAGTAACAAGTTGTATTAAGATCAAAATCAGAAGGGCCAGTGAAGGCCTAGATACGAGGATGCTACAGAGAAGGGGGCGTGTCTCTGAAGCATAGTCTTTTTCTTCCTGTTTATATAACGGGGCGGGCGTCCTCAATTCTACAAGGGGGTTCCATAGTTAGAGTCAACTCTATGAAAGAAATCGAATAAATGACCGAAACATAATTGTTGTCCAAGTTAATCTCATTAAGATACTCGAGTTGACAGTAGAAAACTGATCAAAAACACTTGGTTCTGTTTTACTCAAAATAAATCCGCGTTCTTGGGGTCAAAACCCAAGGAAGAAGATTAAAGCTTGTATAGTTCCTTGAGTACTGTTTATGGCATGCTGCATGCTGCTTTTTTTTTTTTTTTTTTTAAACTTTTAGGGTGAAAAGAGAACAACTGGAGGAACTTGTTTGACATTGTATAATCATTCCTTTTTCTTTTTCATGCTTTCTGCAAAGAAACAACTTTTCATTTGCTGGTTATCTTGGAGCTTTTGACTCTAGTATATGGCCTTTCAACGGCGGGGGTGTCTCTATGACATTGTTCTGGATTTTCATTGTAATTGCAGGAAGATTTTAACTTGTGGAACTATTGGAAAATGCCCTTGGCAGACATCGATAACTTATAGAGATTTCTTCCCCCTGATACCGATGGATCTTTTTTTGTTGATCTGGGAAAGCCGACTACATGTTTAGCAGCCGGTTTTCTATATAACCAACCACCTGCAGTTTCTTGAGATTTCTTCCCCCATACCGATGGATCTGGGAAGCCTACGACGTGTTTAGCAGCCGGTATATGTATAACACCACCTGCAGTTTCCTTTTGAAGGAGAGCTGCCATTCTTGTTCTGTTTTCCATTATTAAGGTGTATAAAATTCAGTTACTGTAGTCATAATTAATTCATATTGTACTCAAAGCATAAAGTTCTTTACTGAATAAGAAGTTCTCTTTCTATTTTCTCCAAGTTCCTTTGCTGGTCTTCTTCACTCATACTGGTCCAGCTTATGTACTTGAAAGTTGTGCAAAATTTTCTTATAGAAGAAGGGCATTACTGTACAAAATTTTATTTACTTATTGAAAAATAATTTAGTTTTAAATATTTATTAAAGAATAACTTAGAACCCCCCAAATTGATATATATCTGAAAATTAAGATGTGTAAGATTAAGATCATTATTCCACGTTTCAGTTGATATCCCCAATTAGACCTCGGCATAGAGCCGAGCTGGCTCGGAGATTGGTTTGACTTGGCTCGCATGTATTTAGCTTGTTGTATTAGCTTGTTTTGATCATGTAATCATTACTTTAAAATTAAAATTTGTTAATTAATCTTAAATAAGTTTCTAAAATATCAATTCAATAATAATTATTTACTATAATTATTTATAATTTTGTATTTCTCTAATTAATTTTGTGCATTTAATTTTTTTTTTATATACCTTAATACTTAAAGATACTTTAGGGGTGTTATAATATAGAATTCAAATCAAATAAATTTAATATTATACAATTTCTTTTGTATTTGTTGTTTTTTTATTTTTATATTTTGCCGGAAAGTTTTATTTAATGTCTAATATTAAGTTTACGTCATTTAAATTGAGTTTTAGTTTAGACTAATATCGTACATATTTCATCAATATATTCAAATGCAATGATCAATTTAAACTACAAATACTTATATTTTTCAAACCAATATATCATAAAATTAAATTTTTTAATGATGTAGCGCTATACATAGCTAAATATTAAAGAGCTGACTCGAACTCGCTTGGATTCGGCTAGGCTCAGTACGGTAAAAACCCCAATCAAACTCGACTCGATTGAGCTCAGTTCGACGCCCAGAGCTATCCCCATCTGATAGACTATTCAAAACTATTTATAGTTAATTTACAGAATTGTGATGCTCGCAAAGAGACAGAAATAACTGCGCAACTGCTTAGCCATGTGCTTGTCAACTCCTCTTTTGCACTGTATGCTTGTGCCTTGCGCCCAACTGCGGGCCTTAGGCTACTGCGGTGTCGAATCTTCCCAGCTTTGCATGCCAATGTTACTGCCAAGTCCCCCACATGACCATGCTAGTTTTGTCTTGTCGTGATATAATCTTCCCTTGGGATTAAGTCATCAAGCCATGATGTCGTTCTCTTTTCTAAAATCATTTGTCCACACTTAGTTTAGGTGCTAGTATGCTCAACTAACCAAGACAATACTAAATGGCTCTTGTCACTATCTTGGCATCAAGTCACTTTGTCTTCGTGCTTAGGGTCTTTCTCATCTTCGTATTGCCTTGCCCATATGCGTTGGCCCATGACAAGTAGCAACACGCCAAATCTTTAGTACTATCGTGCCATTTCTTAGCGACTAGTATGAGGGTCTAACAATGCTTATGAATTTATGATGGCTTACAATGATGGTTGTAAGTATTGACCAACGACGGTGATGTGACTTGTAACTAGTGATGGTGGTGGCTAACACAATAGTAATAAACAGAGGCGGATTCAGAATTTTAAACTCGTGGGTTCCTATTAAAATAAATTAATATGCAATATAGGCTGATTTTTTTGGGTTGACTTTGTTATATGTATATTTTTTTTTAAAAGAGAAAGTAAAAAAATAAGTTTAAAAAAAAAAAAGGAACTAAAATAAAAAAGAAAAGGGGGCATGGTCTAGTAGGATTCAATCCCACATACTCCGGACGAAGCACAATTACTTGGGTCCTTTATTATCATTGCACTAAGCACAGTTACTTGGGTCTTTTATTACTATCGCACCAACGATTCATTTAGTTATAGGTTTTTATTTAAAAATATTTATAGCTTTAAATATTTTTTAATATATTTATAGAATTTGCGATAACGGGTGTTGATTTCCGAAAACCCACAGCCGCTGCTATAGATCTGCCCAAGATAGTGATAGATGACTATGGTTGGACCTGTAATAATAATAAAGATAGTAAGAGATAATAGTGGTTGTAACCTTTAATAATAATAAAATGAGTTATAGATGACAATGACTAGTAATTAGCGGGAGTCATTATAAAAAGGTTAACCAGGCTACTTCACCTGGTAGCATGAAGCTTGTAGTGCTCCCACACAATTCCGTTTTCACGGCTTAGGCTGGCTGCTCCCATAAAAAAAAAAAAAAAAAAGGACAAGGAAAGAGAAAGGCGCGAAAGGAGAGCCAAGAGACCCGAACTGCTACCGAAACAATCTGACCTCTTCCTTCGTCTCTTACACACACACACTCAAAAAAAAAAAAAAAAACAAATTCCAATGTCTCATTCCCTTTCTTCTTCTTCTGATTCTTCAACGAAATCTAATTTGATCGGCAATGTCATGGCTGCGATCGGCGGTGAACAAAGCTGTGGAAGTTGGCGGCGCCGGCAACAGAAATCTCTCGCGCAACCTTCGATACTACGCCGATTCCGTTGTCCAACAAGCCAGTAATGCCGTCTCCGGTGGTGCCAAGTTATTCCTTGATCGCTCTGTATGACAAGTTCTTCTCTCCTTTATCTCCATATTAGTGTATATAAGGAGCTAGGATTTTGAGTTTATGGATTATTTTCTAAATAAATTATTTATTTATACATATGAAGTAATGCCGGTCTCCGGTGGTGCCAAGTTATTCTTTGATTGCTCTGTATGACAAGTCCTTCTCTCATTTATCTCCATATACATACACATATGTGCAGAGAAGGAGCTAGTATTTCGTGTTTATGGATTTTTTCTCAATAAATTAGTTATAAATATTAAGTAATGTTGTCTCGGTGGTGCCAAATTATTCCTTGATCTCTCCGTATGACAAGTTCTTCTCTCCTTTATCTCCATACATATTATATATGTGCAGAGAAGGAGCTAGGATTTTGAGTTTATGGATTTTTTCATAAATAAATTATTTATTTATATATATTAAGTAATGCCGGTTTCCGGTGGTGCCAAGTTATTCTTTGATTGCTCTGTATGACAAGTTCTTCTCTCCATTATCTCCATACATACATAAGAAGGAGCTAGGATTTTGAGTATATGAGTTCTGGATTCTAGAAAGACAATTTATTGGATTCTGAACAAATTATTTACACATAGTAAGTAGATATTTAAACACAAATGCAGGGCCCAGGGCACTGTATATGTGAATTCAGCATATAAGCCTCAAACTCTGACTATATAATATGAGTATGTATTTTTTGTCTGAATAAATAAAAATATGTATACATGATCCATGATAAAAGTCTAGGGCTCCGACAGAATATATGCATATACAAACTTTTAAGGAATTCCATGTAGAGGCTAATTCAAAGTATAAGCCTCAGACGCGGATTATGTGCATGCTTGTATATTATATGTATATTGAGGAAAAAATGTATGTATAAACCAGCATTTAAGTCTTGGACTTGAACTATATTCACCCTCCGTTTCAATTTGTTTGTCTGATTTTGACTTCACACAGAGTCTAAGAAAGTAAAGATGATTATTGAATCATGTGGTATTAAACTAAAGATATGTAGAATGTACCAAAATGCCTTTTAATCTTGGGGTCTTACACATGCCATATGGAAAGTTAGAAGTAAATTGTTGCCAAAAAAGGAAGAGGCATTTTTTTTAAACTGACTAAAAAGGAAAGTAAGACAAATAAATTGAAACGGAGGGAGTATATCATATATAAGTAAATATCTGTATACAATATTAATTGGTGCATCAACAGTCTTTAAATTCTGGATTTGCCTTGTATTTGGGTAGTATTGGTCTTGATGGATGAAACTGGACATAGTTATAGCTATTAACGTTTCTACGTTGTCTTCCAAATTTAGCTTACACTTTGAATAGCACTAATTGTATTTGCACCTGATCAACTATTAGCAAAAGTTTGCTTTTTATTGGATTTTACTAATGCTAGAGATATCTCCAATTCTGAATTGATGTGGAAACCAACATTCAATGTCTAGCCTCTACAGTTACGATTGAATATTGACACCAATTTGTGGAGACAATGGAATTCTGATTAATTTAAGTGTACATAGTTACATGCCGACTTACGGAGTACATATGGAACTTTTGAAACTGTTAGAAACCCCAAAGAGAGAAGATACTGTCTGCAACTTTTGCCACATTCTATTTCTGATTTGGATAACTTTCAATTTCCACAGTTATGTTCTTCTTGTTCATTTCTCTCTTCTCTATAGCTTTTCTTCAGAAAAAGAATTATTTTTCCCCAAGTAAGTACTCCCTCCGTTTCAAAATAAGTGGTGCCTAAGCTAAAAGCACCACTTATTTTGAAACGGAGGGAATAATTATCATGGATTTACTGACTGACAGCGGAATGGATTCAGAGGATTCATATAGAAGCGAATTAGGATTAACACATGATTGATTGAATTAGCAAATCTTCCGGTTATATTCTTTTACTAAATGCTTGGTTTTCTCCTCGTGGTTTAGGGGTATCGGAGTTTTCAGAATTTTAAGCAAGCGGTAAAAACATTAGAAGAACTTTCTGTTTCATGTAGAGGTGTAGAGAGAGTTCAGCTACTACGAAGATGGATAGTTGCTTTGAAAGAGATTGAGAGACTATCACTGCCTGTACCTGTTAGTGAACCTCTCTCTTCCCCAAAGAGCATTGACTCTATTTACACCACCGATGATGGCAAGAATTCTCCTCGTGAGCCAACATTGGTGAGTTAGTCATTGAACTGTCCATTTTGTGAAGTTTCCAGCTTTATGAAGGATGTTAACATTTCATTTATGACTCAATCTTCAGGAAATCCTACCACATTATGAGACCAATATCTACATGATTTCAGTTTTAGTTCAGATGCCTCCTTTGTCTTAGCTTTGGGAATTCATACTGTAATCTGTAATAGTGGCAAGTTTTTGGAAAACTAGGTTGATTCATGTAAAAAAGATTACAACTCAAAATATAGCTCTCAATCATCTGGTTCCCCTTTCTCAATTCCAGGATATGGCAAGCCATCTAGCTATATACCTGTGTTTACTATCTCTCTATAGCTTATTGTTCCATGAGAGCATAGTAATTTTCCTCTCCCATCATATATTAGACATGAAGTGTATTAGTTGGGCCCTTGAGTATCCTCAACAACAAGATATATTTTTTCCATTCCCCAGACCAAATGGATTCTTCTCATAAACTGGATATTTCTCATAGAT
Source organism: Datura wrightii (assembly GCA_035772735.1). Lineage (NCBI taxonomy): Eukaryota > Viridiplantae > Streptophyta > Magnoliopsida > Solanales > Solanaceae > Datura > Datura wrightii. Next base: position 196,442,647 of record JASDFA010000018.1, on the reverse strand, counting down.
CAACTTCCTTGACTATTTTTGACTTATACCTGTGATAATTTGCTCATGTGTATTCTTTCATTACAATGAACAGGTTTTATATTATGATCCTGATCTTGGCGGAGAACCATTGAATTTTAGAGATGTGTTCCTCAGCAGTCAAGCTCTTGAAGGAATGATACTTTCAATGGTAAGCTAAAAAACAACTTAGCTAGCTGGTGTTGCATACCTGCTTTTAAAAAAATAAGTAATCAAAGATTTTATAAATGTTGCACTAAGCCAGCATGAGAAAACATAACTAGAGATTGTGCAGATCCCCTGTTGTAAAATTGCATCAACATCCTGTACAATAACCAGGTTGCACCAAAAATCTAGCAAAATAAGACATCTTTGCTTAAAGCTATATAAATTTCTCTTATGGCCTTCAAAAGTTCTGTCATTTCTTTCAAGCCAAACAGTCCACCAAATGTCTTGAGGGATGGTATTCCAAGTCTTTTGTGATTTCTTTTCCAGTCCTTCTTTGTCCCAACATTGCAGTAGCTCCATAGTGGATTTGGCATGGACTGGGACATGCGTAAGATTGACAAAAACATGTTCCACAGCTGACTAGTAAAAAGAGGTGTCCAACATCTTCAGAGTGCTCTTCACACACGGGGCACCTACTACGAAGCTGAAATCCCCTCTTTTGAAGGTTGGAATGAGTGAGACAAGCCTTCTAGCGACCATCCAAGAGAAGCAAGAGACCTTCAAAGGTGCCTTGCTGAGCCAATTTTTTTCCTAAGGCCAAAAACCCTGTTGTTAGTTGTTACTTGATTCGAGCTTCCTGTAGCAGCTTCTGACTGTAAAGAGACCTTTGGGATGCCCCTTCCTTATAATAGAATCTACATTGTTGTACTCCAAAGGTATGTTCCTTAGCAGCTGAAGCAAAAGACATACTTGTTCTACTTCCCAATCATTTACATTCCTTCTAAGAAAGAGAGAGGAAAGAGATTTCAGCCTTGTGTTGAATAAAATTCTGCAATTACTACATTGTGCTGAGTTGATATTCTGTAAATATCCAAGAATTACTCTTTAAGAGGAGTGTGACCCAGCCATGCATCTTCCCAAAACCTTCTTGTCTTTCCATTACCAGTAATGAAGCCCATAGTTGCCTCAAAACTTGACAATTGCTCCTCTACATGGTATCGTTTAACCCCAATGCTTCTAGAATTTTAAAAAAAAATCAGAATCCACCATTGTGGTGCGGGGGTTAGGTCTGATATATAAGTGAGGGGATACGGAACGGAACCTCCTAACAAAAAGTTTGAAACTTAGCCACTTATAATGGTATTGCCTATCATTGTGGTGTGTGTCAAATTGTTACCATGTTTAAAAAAGACCTTCTTTTTACATGATCTTTTGTTAGATTGTAGGCCCCAAAATATTCTTACTATACAAATATCTGTTCATCATGCCCTAAGTACAAAAGTATTTTGACTTGCCTAATTCTGTGTGGTTTGATTATATTTCTATTTCTGCTTTTATTAATTAGTTAGGATATTTCAGTAGTTGTTGGTTAGGAATTAATCTTATTTCTTGTAACTCTATTTAAAGAGTTCATATCGTCATTTATAAAGTAAGCTTTTCCATTAATTCAATAAGTGTTTATAAAGCATAATGTCAATTTTGAGACTACTTTATCATCTTGAAACTGTTTTGCTTCATCATTCAGTAACATGTGTTCTGTTGATAGGGATTAACTGGTCTTGACTTTTTTGTTTGAAACAGATTCTTGAAGCACCTGATACAGAAGAAGTCTCTTTACTCATGGAGATATTTGGGTGATTATACAATATTGATCCCTCAAATTTCTTATTATTTTTTTTATCTACCGGTGGATGGACTCGGACCAATCAGTTATATGAATGGCTGAGTCGCTTCAGAAATGTGTGCTGAACTCAAGGGAAAATGATAACAGAATTGATACCAGGTTTATTTGGTTTCTGATCTATTTTGTTTACTCTTTAGGCTATGTCTTACGGGCGGGAAAGAAGTTCGTGAGGCAACCATGAGAAGCATAAAAGTTTTGGCAAAAGCTTTCTCAAGCTATAAAGAAGAAGTGCTGGTAAGGGAACAAACTCCTTATGCATGTCTGGTAGTGATGTTACTCTAGGATCTAACAGTTATGGTTAGGATGTTATTAAACAAAACTGTAAGTCCGTCAATTTTCCCATAATTCATCACAGGCGAAGAAGGAAGAGCTTCTTCTCCATGCACAAGGTGCAATCGCTGGACTGAAAATTAATGCAGATATAGTGAGGTATGAAGGCCTTTAATCCTTTTATCATGATGGAACTTTCTCATTGGTTATATGCAAGTTCATTCTTTGACAAGAAAAGTTTATACTCCATTTCTTTTCACATGTCCACCACCAGTTTTTGGTTTCATTAATACTTGTGCATACTCACCACTTCTGGTGTATATTTATGTCAGTCTATACCCTCCACCTCAAGTTTTGTCACCATAGACTAATTCTTGTAAACTATTGGATTGTTGCCCTAGTTTTGCTATTCTCTTATAATCTTCTTTGGTTAACTTCTTTTAACCTATACCAGTAGCTGGAGATTAGTGACTTTCTGTATGCATTTGTAATGATTTGAACAATAAACTTAATATCTCAGGGAAATATTTTTAGCTTTTATTAAGTCCCGCTTTTTGAGGCAAGAATTTCCGCTCCTTTTCTGACTCCTTCTGAATATGAGCATTTCTTTTCACTATCTTTAGTTATTCTAGTTAAAGTTTCATATGAAATTTGCTGGGTGCACATCATTACGGGTGAAGGACTTGTCTGTCGTTCTGTAGGAGAGTTTCCGGATGAGAAAAGCCTTTCCAAACTTGGGACTTGAAACATTAAATGAGGTGAGCTCAGGAACCTGACAGGATGTTTAGATATTAATCCCTACATCCCCAAAAGTAGTCCAATTTTCTTGTCAATCAGATTCAGATAACATGTTATACTCAATAAAAAGTGACATCAGATCCACTCTTACCAATCTCAATATAATTCTTATAATCATTTTTTCTATTCTGTTCTCCGTTAAAAAATAAAAATATTTTCCAAAATTGAAAAGTAATTCTAAGGTTCTCATGTTCCCCCAACAAATACTCAACAGCTCACTTTTTCAACCCATCTCTTAAATGATGGTGTCAAGTCATCTACATTTGGATCTTCAGGAATAAATCCAGATTTTGTAGTATCTCTTTACTGCTTTATAAGGCAGTTCCCAAAGACCTAAATTCTGTCTTGTTAGGTTCTCTACTCATGAATAGCTAGCTATAACAAGTGCATGCTTTCCATAGAGACTAGTGAAGAAGATAACCTTATCATCTTTAAAACATAAGTCATCTGCTCTATCCGGAGAGAGAATAGTGTCTTCTTACAGTAATGAGACCTTCTCAATAGTTCATGCTTCCATTATATTTAGTAGTTCAGCAATAGTAGCATTTGATTTATGCTCTTATGGACTCACAACTTAATAGTTATGGTATAGCATATTGTTGTTTAGTTGTTTGCTATAAACCTCAGATAATCATGCATTTATTTTCCTATTTGCCTGCATAAACTGCAATATATAATTTCTTTTCTTTTGTGATCTGCGATCAGAATAGATTCTGAAGTCTCAAACATACATCAAAAACTAGGCAAGATGATGTTACAACTGCCTTCAAGCAAACATGAAAAGGACTCGTCTAGTGTTGCAACTAATGCAACATCAGAGGCAAGTTGGATTTTGATTCCCACTGTTTGTTCTTTACCAAATTATGCTATCTAACAATGAATTTGCAAGAGACGCCATAGTTGAGAAACCAGAAATTTTTTTTGGGGTGGGGGAATGAAAGTCTCAATAAGTCATATCTTAGCCATAACATATGAGCATTCTTTACAAACTTTGATTTGTTCCTCATCTAATAAATAGATAGCTCTTTTCTAATTATTATACTCCCCAAAAAAATGAACTTAATATCTTTGTTTTACTTGGAATTGGTTCATTCAATTTTTCATCATAAAATCTGTTATGTCCTAAAGATCTTATAGAAAGTGGAGTAAGAAAATATTTACACATCATGGCAGTTGGCAGAAGAAGATTTTCTACTTCCCATGAATACTTGTGATATAAAGAGGGATGACGGAGTAGCATTTTGAAAAATAGATACTCCTTAATCAAAGGACAAAAGGACGATTATGAAGAAAATGTTGTTTAACTTCCCATTGATATGGCGCCATTAAATAGGCAGAGAAAAAACAATTAAAATGGGATGAGGCAGTAGTTGCTTCACAAATAAATACTCTGTAAACAAAGGTCAAAAGGTCAATATTGAATCAACTCTGATAGAGGAAAATTATAACTCATATCATGACTATGTAGAAACAACTAATGGATAAAAACCTGGAAAGATTTCTCACTAAATGTAAAAGGAGCTCTTGTTGTGAAAATTCTCAAATTTATGGGAAATTGACAATTAAAATCATCTATTGAAGTGAAATAAAAACAAATGAAGGAATGTCATATTTTGGTCAATAAATTTTGGCTTTTTTTAGGGGGTGGGGAGTCGAGGTGGGTGTTGGTCGTCACATCCTTAAACATTTACGTGTACTTATGAATTGGAAATGTCGGGGAAAACTGTGTAAAGAGGGATAAAAGGAAATCAAATCATATCGAATTATTTTTTACTGACCATTAAGGCACTTGAAAGAAAAAAAAAGGACCTAGAGTCATTCTAAATGTTAGCTGAATAATATGTAAGGAACATATAGCTGTATCATTAGATGCATGAAACAAAAGATCAGGTATCTAAAACTTGCCGACATGATTCCTTTCCATAGATATGCAGGATTTGAAAATAAATTGATCTGTTGTTGTAAAAGACTGCAGAGTTGAGCAAAAAGGGGTCAACTAAATGATGAAATTGTCTAACGAATGTATTGCAGTGACCGCATAGGAGTAATCTTATTAGGCACTCATAAGGTATATGGTGCAACTGCCGTATTTATGGGAAGGACATCATTAAATAAATGAAAATTTTCCTTTCTAAAAGTTGAAGACAATTTTCTAGTGAAATAATCAATAGTACTATAGCAGGCAAGGTCCTCTTCTCAATTCTTATACTTTTGCTTGGGAGCTAGGGAGGAACTACTTTGGTGGATAAGTTGAGATGAAGTGAAACAATTTACAGTAATATTTTTCTCTGTTTTTAATTTAATGGTCTCTTGAATAAGGGGTGATTGTGTGCTTTTCTCTCTTTTACTTTATCTAATGAAATATCCTAACTGGGTGTACACTTAAATCATTCATTAGTATCTACCTGTATCAATAATTTTCTGATTTTAGCCAATTTTATCATCACTTCTATTTGAGAGGCAGAAAACCCAGAAGACTTCTTCTTGAAGCAGATTGTTAAATAGTGTAATAATTTCATGTCCTTTCTGTAAGCTATAATTTAATTTAGTCATGACTTCGGGGTAGCTTTAAATAAATCCTAATTTCACTGTATGATACTCTTCTTGCTAATTGCTATAGTGAATAAGCAATCATTGAAATAAATTATACAACTGGATTTTTTCCTAGATGGTTGGAAGTCATTCTATATCAGTACTTATTATGTGGCTGCACTTGTAAGACGCTTTAATATAAAGTCCTTTTAGTTGCTAATATTTTAGAAGACGCTGCATCTTTTACGTTCCTGTTCTTATTGTCAAAATTTTCAACACCGTGTGCCCAAAATAAATCTCTGCTACTGCTTTTCTAAAAGGAAATAGTCAGCCATCGGATGGATCAGTTATAATAGTCCTAGCAACATATGTGGATCTATGGTTTTCCTCTATGATATGTCCTTTAGGCACTTCACTCTTCAAAGAAACAGCAAAAGATAATATCTCCAGGATAAGATTTTGATTCATTTTAATTGATGGGGGAACTTGACAAATTTTGTTGAAACTGATGCTTTTTCTATGACAGGCATTGAAAGAAGCAGTCAACCAGCTTCAATTCTTATCCAAGATGGAAGCACTTTTATTACAGAAGAAGGCTTTGCTCGGCAGGGACATTCCTGAAAGTCAGTCCAAAAGGGTATGCTTTCTAAATGGATGACATGGGATTTTCATCTGGATCTGAAGTGCTATATATGCCATGAAAATAAGAATGGCGGAGGTGATGGTCATAGCCCTATACCCTGGGCATGACACCTGCCTGAAAGATCCACACAAATCACCTTTTACTGGAGATGATATTTCTTATGGAGTTGTTTAATGTTGCTTGCTTGCTTTATGGGACATTTTCTTTTATTGAGGTGTTTCTACAACTAGATCAGATCCACTTACTTTAGCTTTCAATAAAGGATATCTTACTAACAAAATCCTATGAACTACTACCTTTGCACCACAAAGAATGATCTGGTTCATACTCCACGAGAACAATAATATTTGGTAAAAGGGGGGAAGTATACCTAAATCGTTAAAGTATCAATCATCATTATTTAACTATATCCCCTTGTTTTAATATATAAATTTATAAATTATCAGAAAGAAAATACACAAATCTGTATCCATTTGACAAGTTTCTTACTCCTGTATTTTACTTTACTGACTGAAATCAGAAACACTAATCATAGTGATCAAAGAAGTAAAAATAAGCGAATTTGGTACAGCCAAAGCTCATTTACTTTATTAGTACAAGATATATTAGAACTAATAATCAGCTAAACATCAAAACCGATTATGCACTTGCAGGAGTAGGAAAAAAAAAGAGGAGCCAATGTGGGAGGGGTCCGAGGGGTAGACTAAAATGGGTATAATGATTGTTCCAACTCTTCCTAATCATTAGGAAATGATGCAAAAAGTTAAGAAGGCCGAATAGTGCAATTAACCCTATCGAGGCTCTCTTCTAATATTTTTATCTGTTCTTTGCGCGTTTGAACTGTCTTTTCTCTTTGCTGTATAAATAGGTTTTTAAGCTGAAGGTTTTATCAGAGTCTCTATCAAGCTCTGTGTCAAAAACTGAAGATCGCATTTTAGAGAACAGGTTCGAGCTCTGTGAAAAAGAACTTCTAAATGAGATTTACTTTATAACTGCAAACACTGTGATCTTACAGCCCCCTCCCCTCTCTATTTCTCAATGAGAAAGAATAATTTATTGTGCTTTTCTTTTGCAAATACTTCAATTCTGATCTATAACTAGTAACTAAGTCGTCTTAGGTGGAAGTTACTGAAGAGAGAAAGTGGAAACAACACTGAACAGCTAATCCTTTGGTGTGAAATGTGATACTGAACCCGGTAGTTTATGACCTCAATCTCAGAGCAATCTTGCAAAGGTTAACTAGTATGCTAGAGTGATTGCAAAGACCCTGGGCAACTGCATTGCAAATTTTGTATGAAACATACTTACGTTTCTCAAAAAGAACTTACTGTTTCTGTAGTTTCTAGTCCAAGGGTAGCCTTACATTTTAGTTTTCGGGTGATGGTTCTCATACTTTAACACCGTAAACTTAATAGCATTTGATAGAAATATGCTCATACTGTTTTATCAATGCCAAGTAATTCCTTATGGGAAATTTGGATTTCCTATTAAAGGAGCCATCTTTTTTTCTTTTAGTGGGGTCTCGTTCTCATTTTAAGACGTTCTCCACTTTCTTCAATTTTTTCCCTGCAGAATCCAAAAGGAAGGAGCTCTTAAGTTCCGTATAGCAAAAACAGGCGAGATCTCCCAGCTTGAGAAGGTAATATTTCCCGATGTATTCCTGGTGGACATTCTATTAACTTTTTATAGTCAGTGAATATACATGTATGGGAAATGATTTATGGCATGGTTAGATACATATTCTTTCAAAGTTCTCTTTCCCTAAGCTAGTAATTGCCCACCTTTGACATACTTCAAATTCTCTGCTTCAACAGGTGTTCCCCTGATTTCTTTCTATTATCATCATAGGTTCTCTTTTCTGCTACTGGATCAACTTGCAAGTTTGTTAGAGAAATGACTTAAAATCTTTAATAGGTTAATTAACTATAATTATAAGGTTAAATAATTATGATTGACGAGAACTTAATACATCTAGAATGAGGCAAAACAGAGATTGTACTCACCTGTTGAAGTATAATTTTCTTTTCTAGGAACTTGAGGATGAAATTAAGGCGCTTGAGAATCAGAGAGATGAACTTGAAGCAGCTCTGAAAAAGGTAGCAAATGCTTTCTCTTCTTTACTGAAAGTTTGTGTTTGTATGCTGTAGTAAAATATGTTCCATCAATCTTCAATTTTAATTTTTGTTGCGTTACTTGGGTTGGAGAGCCACTTCATCTGCATCTATCATTTGATTGCAGCTTGTTAACTATGTGTATCACTCGATATACATGTTGATTGAGTAGTGGAATACTCGAGTCTAATCAAGTAGAAGAAGTACACCGCATTAAGTTACTGACTTAACATATTCTTTTCCTCCGCAAGAAGACACCGTCGCAGATTGAATTGCATTTTGTTCAGAGAATTAGAAGATCTATACACCCTTCACATACTGCATAGAAACTGTGGGAACTTGCTCTTTACTTAATAGGCTAGTAATCTCCTAAGGAGTGTGGTCCGACGTTCCCTTTGAAGGATCCTTCATCTGGAAGAATGGGTCCTCTCCTGTTGGCAAATCTCCTTGCTATTGTTGTTTCAAATATATATATATAGAGAGAGATAGATAGATAGATAGATAGATAGATATAGATATAGATTATTCCTTCCTGTCCTGCGTCACATGCGGTACCAGCTCTTGTACCCTCAGGATCTAGTCACTTGAAAAGGGGGAAGCAAAGCCTCCTTCACGTCTTGTATCCATCAGATTCTGCAATGACTTTCCTAATGGAAGGATCCTTCCCTACTAATTCTTTATTAAATGTAAAATTATGTAGTTCTATGTAACAAATTATGCTTATTTTTCTTAAATGAAGTTCCTTCCTACTTAAAATATCCCGAACGGCCATCACGTGTATACACTCCTTTAGAATGGAGAAGGGGACAAGCAATTTCATGCTAAAGGTAAGACAAGTACCAGTGAGAAACTTCTTTAAATGGACACTTGCAATCACCCATATTTGTATCTGATAAGCTTTCTCTTGAACTTCACTAGCCAAACCAATGAGAACTATGTGTCCTTATTGGAGATTCTTTTGGAAACTGTGAAAGAAAATGGACCCATACACTATCGATTGTGTAAGGGTTTATTATGTCCTGGGTCACTCCACTCATTGCCTTAAGGTTTTGGGTGGAGTGCTCATATTCTTTCTATATGGTATCAGAATCAAACGCATCCTTATTATTGTTTTGCCTAATGTTGAGTGCCCATGTTATACTGTCCACACACCAACACGTGTGCATTTGGTGGGGTGGGGAGTTGTTATGAAAGAATGAGTTGTCTCATTATGTGATGTTGGACAATCCTTGCCTCATATGCTAGCTTTTAAGGTTGAGTGTAGGCCCAAGGTCCTTTTTTTTCACATAGTATCAAAGCCTAACTTTTGTGAGCCCTTTTTCACAATCGTCTTGGGCTTCTCTCTCAAAATTCAGCCCACCGAGTCAGTAACATTGCTCCTTATCCACTTATAAGCTCGTTGAGCCTGATCAAAGAATAAATAAATAAATTCACAAGTAAACCCTAGAATTGGGTTACACGTGCTGGCGGGTATTAAGAATGCTACACTTGTCCCTCATCAGTTGTGTAAGAGTTATCAAAGGGGTTTAGTGTCCTAGGTCACTCCAACCATAGTGTTAAGGATTTAGGTTGGGTGCTCAATTCTTTCGTTTATAGAAACTATTCTGTTCACTTCAAGAAAAGGGACATCTGAAAATAAAATATGAAAAAGAAATTAAGTGACTCAGCTTCAATGAAGTTAGAGTTGCCTGAGCATCAAATGGTTTATGGAAAGTATTCCTGAAAAATGTGTCACCTGAATTGAGGAGCAGGAAGAAAATAATCTATGATATTCCCTTATATTCAACATTCAAGCATGAATGTTCCAGAAATTACTCCCATTGACCCTGGTCATTGAGAATTTGAAGTTGTGAAAAGCAAGAATTTTTGTCGATTGATTACAAACTACACAATGCTATAATGTTAGCATTTCTAATCATCAGTCTTATCACTGATCATTGTGTGTGCAATGAGTGTTTGTGTAGGTCAAAGTTGCATTGGTTTCTGCAAATGCCCGTCTTTACAATGCTAGGGAAGAAAGAGAGCAGTTTGATGAAGCTAATAATCAAATTCTTCAACACTTCAAGGTGAAGGTAGGGCAACGATGAAGTAGTATGGAACTTATCTTACCATGAAATTAATGCGTAATTTTGTAGTCTGCTGGATGAACATCTTATTATAAGATCTAATATCTCAATCTTAAATCCAGGAAGATGAGCTGTCTAGATCGATGACCTTATATAGGGTAGAAGCAGATGTTTGTGATGCATTTATTAGCTTTTTAGAAGACTCCTGGACTTTTGAGTCCTCTTATATCAATCAAAAGCAGAAGCAGGTCAAGTATGGAGCTTCCCTCAATGTGCATTTTGTTTCTGTTTTTCTTTTTCTGGAAAAAGGTGTTACCATGTTAGTTTGACTGTTCTGGCTAGCTAAAATTCTGAGTAGCAGTACAATTTAAATTAAAATAGCTGAACTGCTACTTCAACATGCATGTAATACATCCTTGAATAGTAGAATTTCTTGGATAAATTTTTACTTAATGATATGCTTTTCAAATGTCAAGTGATGAGTTGGACAAATGTGGAGATCATTTGATGAACTTGGCAATCCATGTCTTATCAATGTACAAGGTATGACTGTTTATGTGGGATGTCTAAGATTAATGCTTCAGATTGTAATCCAATAGTCAAACTGAGAGCAGAGCGCCTTTTCCTTTGCACTTGATAGGATGAGCTGGGCCCTTCTATTGCAAACCTTAAGGAACTTGCAGAGAACTTGAAACGGTATCATAATTCACATTTCTAAAGTATCCTTCTATGGGGAATCGTGTTTCTAAATTTGGATTGCCAGGTCAGAAATTATCAACAATGAGAAGATGGAAACAATTGAAGTGAAGAGAAGGCTAGAAGAAGAATACCTGGATGCAGAGGCTAAGGTACATTGAATTTTATATCTTAAATGTACTCTGATCCGTTACTAATCTCAACAGCATGATCATTTTCCACCTGAAGAGTATTTATATTGTAACGTGAGGTTTTGATTTGCTTGACACTCTTGTTCAGCCTGCATTTGTTTGTTTCTACATATAGTACTTATCTCTAACTTATTGTGTTTTTTTTTCTGTTCTATTCATTCTTTTTTTTCTCTCCTTGCTATTTCTCATCAGTGGATGTTCTGTTTATCTTTTTCCTACAATTCATTTGCAGTTAGTTACAGTGTTCAGTGTAGTGGACGGCATAAAAAGACAATTTTATGGGCAAGACAGCGGGATCTCTAGGTGTGAAGTGTTATTATTTACTTGTTTTGCATGCACTAGTGGTAGATGCATTCTGTAATGAAGACCTCAAGATTAATAATACGACTTAACCAGGAAAGGTGATCAGAAACTGCAAGAGTTACTTGATACTCTTCAAAAGCTAGAAGACGAATTTGAATCCATTGATAGACCAATACTGGAACTTGAGACCCTAGCAGGGAACACCGAGATAAAAACAAAAGAGACACTTGAAAGCTCCCCTTCTTCATCTCCTACACAGCCACCCAACGATGACTCTGCATCCTTTGTGGATGCTCTTCCACGAATCCAGACGCCAAGGCCTGACTATATGTCCAATGCAGAGACTGTGATACTAACACCAAGGCGATGGGTGAGAGAGAATGTCAGGAGAAGTCTTTCATTAGCTATCAATCAAACAACAGGGACGCTGGAATCCAGCTTCAATTCGCCAAGACATCGGAAAGGGAAGTCCTTGGATCCAGCTGCTGAACTATCTAGGTTGAAGCTCGAGCTCGAACTTGAGAACGATAGTAGAATACACCCTTCTGAGGAGATCGATGACTGGGAATCTGACGTGATTGATAAAGAAAGATTGCATTTTGAATGAACTTCCCAAACACAGCAGACTGCTTCAATTATGTAACCTTTGGCTACCTTCTTGAGCCAAAAGATGGCGAAAACTGTGGTAATTTGATAGAGAATGTATTGCTATATAGCCCTATTGCTCATTTTTCTTTTAACACTGGACCTTGGGGATAACCTCTTAAATCACTCTACACTTAGTTTTTCATGGTATTAGATGAATCTTTTGTACATAAAATAAGTTGTTTTTTTTAACATGGATTCTCTCTATGTGCTCTCCTTTTCTTAAATTTTCTGGACTAGACTTAAATGCTGAAGCACTACTTCTTCTTCAAGTAAAAACCACCAAAAGCTATGGTGGAATGATCGGGATCTCTCATAAAATTTTGGATTCGAGCATTGAGAACAGAGAACCTTTTGGTAGGCAACGCTTTACTCCCTTAGTGGGCCTAAAGTCAAAAAGTGTGAAAGAAAAGTTACTTTTGGTCTGGTAAGAAGAGCCTATACAGATTTTTTTTTTTTTTTATATATATTTTTTGGAGTGCAAAAGCTGAAGTAGTTTTAATAGGAAGAGGGCAATATGGACTGGGAGTTGGGCCAGTTGAAGAAGGTTGTCAGTTGGGAGCATGTCTAGTTTTGAACTTTGTCAGATTGAAGTCATGTGAGGGATCTGATGTGGAATAGTAGCAAAGCAGAAACAACAGTAACAGTTACAGACAGAAGCGGATTCCGGATTTTGATTTGATAGGTTCATTCTCGAAGATTTTTACCACTAAACTCATTGCACTATTTGAAATTGCGGATTCAAAATCTACTATTTGTCAAAATTTTAGTACTTCTTTTACATATATATTGTGTCGAAAACCCGGGTTTCCATCCACCAGTCACAGACAGGAAGCACAGGGATGAAGCAGGGGGCACGGTGGTTTCTACCAGTGAACTACAAATTCTTTGATGAAATCAATCCAAATTATTTGTGCAAAATCTCTTGGTTCTTTCAAATATTTTTGTTTTGTATCAAATATCAATTAACAAACTACATTTTGTACCCACTCCATGTTCCCTTCTCTCTATACAGTAATAGACAGTTTTCGAAAAATTTTATTTTGTATCTCTCATAACTGACACTAGTCGTGCGAGACTTCTTTTTTATCTCACAAAGTAGTGGATCCAAAAGTGCAAGACAATGACTTAAAAGGCTTGAAATGCACAAGTTTTGAATGTAGTAGGCATGATCTTTACCATGAAAATAATTTTGGATGGTTTTAAATGACAAGTAAATGAATGGATGATAAATAATGAGTAAGACATCATCTTTAATTTTCAAATATCAGTGACCTATAATTCGAGATTCGATAAACACATTTCTCTATCATTTTTCATTTAAATATCAAATTTTTGTTCACAATATATATTTTAATTCACACAACATGTGTTGTGCTCTTATCATCTGATCAGAACTCTTGAGACAAATATCATATGTTTAGTTCTTTCCCTTATATTCATCCAAACAAATCGATCCCTTTAATCATTTCAAGTTTATTATGCTACCGCTCAATAAAGAAACCTAAACTAACTAGTTTTCGTATGAATTCATGACATTATAACTCAAAATTTCCTCTATACCTATAAAAAATGACATTATAATTCAAATTGTGATCTCTCTACTACTATAATATAGCCTATTAAATATTTATGTCTCACAAACAGAGAAGGCAATGGATTTTTTTTTTTTTGTGTGTGTGTGTGTGGGGGGGGGGGGGGTTGGTTGCAAGGGGATAAAAACAAGGACCTCGAGCATTGGAAGCTATACCATTTTTATGTGTTTGAATTCAACATTTCCAAAAATTGGTAAGACAATAGATTGTACCTTATGTCAATGAGTAGGGTTACTAGTCAAAAATTGACATCTCAAAAACAGTAAAAAAATTTTAAAAAAAATTAAAAAAAAAGATGCCCATCACTACTTTGACCAAGTCAATAGGGGGTGAAATAGGAACAAAAAAAAAAGAAGATATTCCAAAAATCCCTATAACAGAATTCAATTTTATTTATTCATTTTTGGGTGCTAAAAACCAAGTGCTGAGGAATGGGCTATTTCTTTAATATCCACTGCATAAAAAAAATGTTTGTTTAATAGTAAAAAAAGTTTTTGCTGCATTTTGGGTTGTGGGTTTTGCAGACACTGGCCATTATTTATTATTATTCAATTGTTTTTGCACTCTGATTATTTAAAGCTAGTATCTTTTTTTGGACACAAGTGCAAACACACAAATCCAATGTAAAAAAGACCCTTTTCTCATTCAAACTTTTGATAAATTTCCCACTTCAAAATTTAAAAATAATAGGGATAATTATAATTTTGGTCCCTCGATTATTGATGAGTTCTGATTTTTCTTCTTGTAATATTTAACTAAATATAGTAAACACAAATTGATTCGAATATTATGATTATAAAAAAATATTTTAACTAAATATATTTAACCTTTAAATAATGTAAAAGATGTATTTCTTTTGTTTCTTTATATAGGAAGTATGTGATATTTAGAGTATTTTTTTTCATAACTATATCATCCTTAAATATGGAGTAAAAGTATAAATTGAACATAATATATCGATAGTCAAATGGTTTAATACAAAATAATTCGTTAAACTTGTGAAGATCCATAGTATGAGGGATAAAAAAAATGTGCAAATCAAATAATTGAAGGTTAAGTGTGCTTAACTAAAAAGTATAAGGACCAATATTAGAATTTGTCGATATTTAACGGACTAAATGTGCTAATATCCCAAAATAATATTTACTATAATAACCAACCCTAATCTCAATTCTCTAGTAAGTTAAGTTATTTATATGAATCCACATAGTTTATATCGCTCAATTAAATTCATCATAATCTTATATTGTGAAATTTTAATCCGTTCAATACTAAATTTCTTTTACATTTATCTATTAGCATATAAATCTTTTATAATATTATTTTTTAAATAGAAAAAAACTTATAGTATAGATTAAATCTAAAGTAAATATACTTTACTAAAATTCCAACTAATTGAGACTAAATGTTTTTTATTTATTTACTTAAAATGGATGGAAAAGATCCAACAATTGATTTAGCTTAAATTCTAACTTGTGGAATAATTACAACAGCATTGAGTGAAATTTTGATAAGTGAAACTTCACCACAACATGTTAGAATTCGAAATTTATAGACAGAATTTTCAAAATTCTCAACTATAAAATAATGAACTCTTTTCTTAATTTTTTCACTTTGACAATATTGTATTAGAGCTCGAACTCATGAACTGAATCCTTTAAGTTCTCAAAAAGAGCTACAACAAAAAGTTAGTCGCCGTCTGTGGGAATCGAACCCACGACCACATGGTTAAAAGCCATGCGCTCTACCAGCTGAGCTAAGACGGCTCGTTTCACAATAGTAATTCTATATTTAAATAAAATAATAATTATTGATTTAAATTAATAGAGTATTTGACATTTGGATATTTTTGTTTTAATTCTTTTTGGTACATATTTGGATGAGTTATGTGTATTTTAGTTGAAATCGAAAAAAAAAAAGTGAAAGTCAAAATTGTATTTGGAACATAAATGTCATACAAATTAAAATTTGTGAAAATTAAAAATTTGTGAGTGAAAAATGAATATTTTTATTTGAAATATATTTTTAAATCGATATTTTTTAAATTTTTAATACTTCGATTCAACTTTTAAATTCAAAAATTAAAGTTTAGTATATGTAAATATTCACAATTAAACTACTACTTGCAATTATTGAAAAGATCCAAGAAAAATGGCTTCAACATTTTCATGCATTGGACCTTTTTTTTTTTCCTATTTATTTAGACTTTTATTTTATTTTTCCTTTTTGGTGTAAATATTCTTCTAGTTTTTAGCTATCTATTTTGCCTAGCAATTTTAAATTTTGTTAATCTTTTATGCGTATAAATATTTCTTTAATATATATTTCAGATTTTATGCAGCAAGAGATCAGAGGAATCCTCGCTTCTAAATGTGAATTGAAAAAACAAATTCGAACATAAATAATGTATTGGATCGAAACTCTTTTTTGATGTAAAGTGTAATAATAGTTATGAATAGTCATTGACATTCCAGCAAGAGTAGAAGAATGAGATATATTATGGGACACACAATGCATTACAAGCGTATGATCATTACGCTTCAACCAAATTTAAGTACTTTTTATGTCCCAATTTATGCGTCACATTCAAAAAAGAGTCTTACCTTTCTATAATTAGAAAGAATTAACTATAAAATTCTCTTTTTACTCTTAATGAAATGACTTACAGTCACACGAAATGTCTAAGATTTGTTTTAGATCATAAATTTCAAAAATCTTCTTTTCTTTCTTAAACTTCGCATCGAACTAAATAATATCACATAAATTAAAACAGAGAGAGTAATAAGATGTTTTTTAACCTTTGGGCATTGAGAGTGAGAAGTAGAAGAAAAATTTGAGTAGTACTTGTCACTTGTGAATAAGTAGAAATTTTGATCATAGTGTAAATGAAGTGAATCAGCAGTGAATAATACTTATTTCTGATAATATATTAATTAATGTAAATATTATGATAAAATATTTATATAAATTATTATTTTTTTAAAAACGTATAAAATTCAAAATGAACGAGTAAACATGAACGAAAAGAAGAAAACAAATAAAAGTAAGTCAAATAAACTTTTTCCTTTCTTATTCAGAGGCATTCAAAAAAAAATTCTTTTTCCCTCTAAGTTCAAAGAAAATTAAAATTCCTAAGATATTTGTAGTAGTTTGTGTTTGGCTAATCATTTAAAAAATAATTTTATTAATAAATTGCATGTAATATTTTTAAAAAAAGTACTTTTAAGTGTGTAATTATGCAAAAGAAAACTACAACTAATTAATTTGGTAAGTGGAATTTTTTATATGGTAATCTTGTCCTAAAATAAATGAAAAATAGTTATTTTTGTGAGAAGTTGCGGTTTTTATTTTTTACTTAAAAATTTGAAAAATAACTTTTAATATTGTTCAAAAATACTTATTTTTCATCAAAAGAGTCGAAAAACTTCTTTTTAAAAATATATATATATATATATAGCACTTTGGCCTTTAGAAAATTCAGTCAAACAAACTATATAATCAATTTTAGAAATTTAATCAAACAAACTATATAATCAATCTTAGCTAGTTAAGTTATCCAATAGTCATATCAGTGAGAAATAACAAATTCCTACTAATAAAATAAAATTAATATGCGTAACGCAAAAATTGATTCGAACAGCAATGCGCAACGCAAAAACTGATTCGGACACCACAAAGTTATTAAAAAGCTAGAAAAAAATTTCCTGACATTTCCTACAAAATTTTATATGCTTTTCTGTCTTGGCATCATCCCTCACTTTAAAGTACCTCTGCTCTTCCCTCTCACATTTGCTCAGCTCCCCATAAGCATCTTCACACACACACACACACACAATACTGTCTTTTGCTTACATTAAATGGACACAAAAAATCCTCCACCTTCATCATCATCATCATCTAAAATCAAGAATTCAGATGATGAACAAGAAGAAGAAGAAGAAGACTACATAGATATGGAAGTTACCTCTTCTTCTTCTTGTTCTTCTCCACAAATAAGCAGAGAATTTGAGTTCCAAATGTCTTCTATTTCCATTAATGACAAAGAGACAACAAGAACAGCAACAACAACTTCACCAGCTGATGAACTTTTCTACAGAGGTAAACTCCTACCTCTTCACCTCCCTCCAAGGTTAGAAATGGTCCAAAAACTCCTTCAAACCTCAAAGATTGAATCTTTTCAACTTGGTCAAGAACAAGAAGATGAAAGATTTAGCATTAGTACTACCAAGAACTTGACTAATACTAGAACCCCATTTGAATCTTGCAACATTTCCTCATCAGAAATGGTGCAGAAACTTCTTCAAACATCAAAGGTTGGAAGTACTTTTCAAGTAGAAGAAGAAGAAGAAAGATTTAGCATTAGTACTAAGAGCTTGATGAATGCTGCTAGTATTAGTACTAATACTACTAGCACCCCATTTGAGTCTTGCAACATTTCCCCATCAGAGTCTTGCAGAGTGAGTTGTGAGCTCAATCCAGATGAGTATTTCTTTGAATGGTCCACTGAATTCAGCACTTTTTTCAAAGACAACCATCCAAAGATGAAATCTTGGTCCAAGAAGCTTAAGATGGTGAAGCAATCTTTAATCAGCCAAAAGTTAAAGGCTTCAACTTCAAGAGCATATCTCAATCTCAAGTCTTTGTTCAACAAATCTGCTTGTTCAGATCATGTGACTAATCATCATCATCAACAACAACAACAAGTTTCTAATGGTACTAATGGCTGTTCAAATAAGTACATTAAGGTATGTAAAAGAACCCCTTTTGGGCATATTGGAAAATGTACACATTCACCAATAACATTAGCAAGTGTGATAAGAGACAATGAGAGTAATGAAGGGATTCATCATCATGAGGACAATGTTAATAGTCATAGAAGGTCATTTTCAGCAGCAATCAAGAAACATTCACCAACAAAATGTTTGTCATCTTCTTCATCTAATGGTTCTTCTTCATCATCTTCATCATCTTTTTCATTGAATTCTAATGGATTTTATGAGTTGAATTTCCTCAAGAGGAGTAGCAGTGCAACTACAGAGATTGAGGGGTCAATTGAAGCAGCCATTGCTCATTGTAAGAAGTCACAAGAGCTTTGTAACCCAAAAAGGAAATTGATTGAAGCTGCAGGGATTAATTCATTGTCTATTTCCAAGATTGCAGCCACTGAGATTCAAGAAAGACCAGATCTTTGCAGATTTTGAATAAGTTCTCTTTTTTTTCCTATTTTTTTCTTGTTACTGTCAAAGGACACTACAAAAAAAGACCCCAAAAAAGAAAGTCTTTTTTTTTTTTTGGAGAGGAATGAATCTGTAAAACTGGTTTCTTGCTTGAGTTTTCAGATTATATGTAATTAAATTCATTGTTTTAGTGTGTATACTTCCATGAATCAATGTAATTTTCCTCTTTTTATTCTCCCTTAATCTTGAATTATGTAATCGCCTCATCTAAGAACTTAATCCATTTGAGAAATCACACTTTTATTTATTTAATTATGTCTTTATAATTAGTTAGTGTCATTAAAATTTGTTGTTAGTTGTTCATTAACATCTATGCTTCAAGGTTTAGTGAGAATTTTTCCTATTTGAGACTCTGGACATGCAATGACATCCCGATGTACCAAGCATCTTCAAGGGGTGTAATGTTGACAGTCTATTTTAATGCAAGTATTAGTGACTATTTTGCCTATTTGGACTTTGGACATGCGAGGGGTAGCCCTACGTACAAAGCATCTCCAAGAGGTGTGACGTTGACAGCAGTGGCGGACGCAAGATCTTCACCAAGGGGGTTTGAAATAGATTTTAAAGTATGTTAAGGGAGTTCAATATGCAACATATACACATAACTATCAGATTTGACCTTACAAGTACAACACACTTTTCCGACGAAGGGGATTCGAATGAACCCCCTTCCGTCACCCTGGCTCCCCCTGATTAACAATCTATTTTAATGCAAGTATTAGTAATTGTGTTCACAGTTTGAACCTGTGACGATAAGGAAGGGATAAACTTATCACTAAATTCATACCCAAACACCTACTTAGACATGAATAAAAAAAAAAAAGAAGGAAAAAAGGAACATTTTTGCACTCACTTAGATGATGGAAACCTTTATAAGAAGTGATGAAACTTTGTACTAACAAAAAAGGGATACTATAGAAACTACAACTTTTCTTTTTTTTTTTTGTTTAAGACATTGGCTTTTTTACAACAGCCTTTTTCCTCAACTAGATTCTGCTCTACTTTTTCTCACTTGTTCATTAATCATTCACAAGTGCAATGGACTCTGCCAATAGTAAATGTGTACTATTGTACAATTTTTATTTTATTTTTTTAGTATAGAAGTGAGGAATCTCTCAACTTTTACTAAAGAAAAAAAGTGAAAGCTGATATTTTTTCTTTTTTACAATATATATAAAAGTTTGGTCAGAGTATTATCAAAAAGTATTCAAGTCCTTTACAGAAAATTTTGAAAAAGACTTAAAAGTCAAAAAAATGTAGAGGACCTATAAAGATATCAGAGTTGGTATAATAAGTGATATTTCACAAGGAAGGTCAGAAATTGAGTTTCTTTGTCAATGTTTTCTCAGTCAAGTTCGTCATATCAAATTTACTTAGTGCGATTAATAATTTTTTGTATGGTTTATAAATTATTATATAAAAATAAATTTGTTTGATGCACACCTAAAAAATAGCGATCGCAAAATGTTTCGAAATTCAATAAATAAATGTAAAGGGTTATAAAACTTAGAGACCATTGAAAGTGGGGTGTTACTATGGATCTATTTTTTTACATTGTCCTTATTTGGATGGTTGTTAGTATTGTATAGTATTGTTATTTTAAATACAATAAATTGTTATTTTAAATTTTATTATATTGTATTGTTAAATTTATTATTATGTAATGATGAAAAATTTTATTTGATGTAATTATCGATTTAGTGTGATCGTGTTGTTTTCTAGTTTCCTTTTATTTTATTTTTTCATATTTAATAATTATATTTTATCCTTTACTCCCTGTATCCTATTTTATTTTATAATATTGTAAGTTTAATTTATTCTTCAGATTGCTATTATGTAATGATAAAAAATAATACATATTCAAATATTATATTTATTAAAATAATTCAATACAATACGATATATTATGAAATAATATGTAACAACCATGATGAGATCGAAAATTTTCACCAAGAAAGTTCAAAACATAAATAATCATATGTACCCGGTGTCAAGGGAATTCACTATAAAACACACACACACATATATTGCAAAGGGTGTTACTTGACTCCCTTTGAACAAGAGTTGTTCCGCCCCGAATATCAACATATTTAACATGTTATAACAAATTACATATCTTATTTTTTAAGTTATTAATTTTACTTATCGTGAACGTTTATCTCTCAGGCGATTTGATATTTTAAAATTTTATTTAATAAAAAAGGAGAGGGTGGGGGTGGGGGTGGAGGTAGGGGTAGGGGACCACTTGATAATGACATACATAATCCAAAGATCTTCATTATTATTTCATGCTCAAGTCTCCACTGACTTGACTATGTGAGAAACTCTTAATAGGTAAGATTGGTTGTCTTGCAAGACTATTGAGATATGCTGCACATTTTAAGATGATCATTATTACAAGCACCCTCACCCCCCCACCCCCCCTACCCATCTCTCTAACCCCCCCCCCCCCAACCAATCTCTCTATCATATGACCTAGACTAGACAATCACCTTTGGCCATCATCATTTCCTATGGGAGCATGACCAACAAACATTAGGTTAATCTCTCTTTATTTTTACATTAATTTTGAATGGTTACATGACCTAATAATAATAACAATAACGATAACTGTTGCGCCTTAATTTCAAATAAATTTGAGTAAATTATAGAATTTTGTATTGTTCGTGTAGTTTCATTTAAATTCATCGATATTAATTCATGATCATGTTCAGTCTCTCGACGTACTTGACGGTTCTTTGAAGGTCTTTTATAGGTGAGCCTAAAGTGTGTAATTCAATTAATTGAAGACTCAATGTGCTTAGTCAAATATCACAATGATTAAAATCATAATTTACCAATAATCCAATAATTGAGGGACCAAAATGCTATTAACCCTTATATAAATTACTACCATTCTTGCAGCTTCATTTAAGCTCATTTCAATATATCAGAGCCAAAATTTTCACTAATTAAGAGACTTAAAAATATAAAGAAATAAACACGTGAAGAAGAAGATTCAATATATACTATATAAATTGAAAATTAATTTTGATCATACATATCCAGTATAATTTTTCGACATAATGATCGGATGAACCCCTGACATCCCCCTAGTTCCGCCTCTATCCCCTCGTACTCTATATTCAAGGAATTAATCATCATAAATTGACTAGTTTTTCCTTAATCGTGAACTTGATATAACATTTATACTTATTCAATTTGGGAGTCGACAATGTAATCAAACTCACACAGACGAAATTACTAAAAAATCCAACCCAAAAAATAAATAAATTCAAAAAGATAAGAAGAAAAAGTATAATATGAGAAACAAAAGATTGAAAGGTATTGATCAAATGTTCATGAGATGTCTTCATTTAACCAATTGAAAGAACCTCAGATGAACTTTCATGCACAAACAAACTCACATTACATGTGATGTGTTCCTATTTTTTGTGATATTGACAAATCAATACTTTAGGGAAGTATGGATTCCATGAATTTCTAAAAGGTCTAGGTATATATCAAATAAATATTTCAAGGAATAATAATCATCAACAATAATAACTACTACTATGTTTTAATTTCAAAAATTTAAATAGAACTCGTTGGAAGCTCAACGAAGTTCGATGAATTTTTATTTTTTTTAAAGAAATTTTTTTATTGAAGCTCATTGCATTGGGAAAGGAAAGAAGCGAGCGTTTTGGTTCTGGAAAATTTTTTTGACCCTTTTAATACCGGACTCAAAGATATACAACATGTGAATTATATATGCCGAAGGTATAAAATTTACATATCTTCTGGGCATTTTATAAATATTTTTTTCTAAATGGGATTGAGTGTAATATTCTTTAAATAAGCAAGAAATATTAAATGGTGACGTAGGCGGAGGTTTTCGAGGAATACAAATAATCTCTGATTTTTTTAATCCAGATCTAACGAGCATCTGAAATAACTAGTGAATTAAAACTTTATTGTATAGCAATTGGGGCATTGGTTTTTGCAGTATTAATACTTTTTGATGGTTGATTTCATTATCATAAAGCGGCGCCAAATATTTTTGTTAATTTTTAAAGCTAAATTGGACAGAGCAACATTAGCATATTAATTATCAGAGATTCATTGAAATCCCTCTGATTAATTCAAAGCAAAAGAATACATTCTCTTCCTCCTGTTCTTCTTTGTTTTACTAATCAATTAATAAGTAATAAGTCATAAGTTGCATAATTAATATTCTCGATATATTTCTGTTTTATTGCTATAATTTGGAAGTTCTCAATGAATTTGAATAATAACTAGTAAATCCTGAATCATAATTACTCAATAATTAATGGCCACTTAATTTAATTAAACAGAAATCGAGTTAATTATAGTTCACAAAATAAGTAGAAGTTTTTTTTTAACCAACAATTTTGAACAATTTCTTGTCATAACTAGTGTTCGTATAGATTTTAGTCATATCCCGCTGCCTATGCGGATATAACTATATTCTAAAATTTATGTGATTAAATCCGATCTCTAAATTCATACCCATATCCAAATAACTCAATAAAAATCACTCCACCACTGTATCCGAGTACCCTGACTTATTTTCAGAATTAGAGTTCGATCGTGACTTCTCCCTTTTTTGGGGATCAAGTTCCATGTCAACTTATATATTAGCAGAATTCAGTCGAGAAATAGAACACTTTGTCTACTTAATTGGTCAGCCTATATGCAGGGGTGAAGCCAAGTGGAAGCAAGGAGTTTATTCGAATCCTATTTGGCAAAAAAAATTACACTATATATTTAAAGTTAAAATTATTTTTTATGTATATATTAGTAGATGTTGAATCCCATTAGCTTCTTCGTATGTTTACTTCTTCTTATTTTGAACCCCTTACCGAAAATTTTGACACCACCATTGGCTATATGAACTACATACATGACCACTGTTCCTAAAAACAAATCTGATAAAGCAATAAAGAACATAATAAGCCAAATAGGAACAATCAAATCAACTGGTAAAACAATGTCTAGATTCATATTATATTGGTCATTCTCAGAGAAGAAAAAGTGAACATTAAGAATCAATTGAACCCTTTCATTCTGTGGTTTATTATTGATGTGGATTCTCTTTCAACAGTTTCTTTTTTCTTTTTTTTGGGGGGTGGGGGGTGGGTGGGGGGTGGGGGGAGAGAAATTCTTTAACAATAGATGTGCATGTACTTCTGAACTGGGAAAAAAGATGTCTGCAGCAAAAATTGGACCAGTTTAGTAGTGGAGTATGTGGTGTAATGTCTAAATTTTGGGAGATATATAACAAGAAATATTTTCTTGAAGATAATATATCTGCACAATCATTATCAACAAAAACTAAATATTCATTCATCTTGTAGTATTTCGTTATAACATGATAGCAAGATCACTCCATTACTTACAAATTTATAATATCCGTCACATATTTAAACTAATAATCGAAGCAATAAAGACTGAATCTCAATAAATCGTGATAGTAAAATCACTTTGTCACTTACAATATCTCATCATGTTTTAAAGTTTTTTTGCACTTCTGTTGGTATTAAATACACACTATTATATTTGTTTTCCACCCCATGTTAAGTACCCCCACTAGGTTCTAACTAATCTGTATTCACGCTGCGTAAACATTTAAAGGGGGAAGTGCTCTTTAACAAGATTTTGTTTCATCCCCAAGGCTCAAACTTGTGACCTTTTATTAGAAGTGAATGAATCCTATGATCCCGCTACCACCCTTGTTGGTTATATATACATATACTAATCCATATACAGCTTAAGGATATGATATAGCTAGATTGTTCTCAAGTAAAAAAGTTATGAATCTTGGGAACTAGAAGAAGTTTGATGTGGGGAAAGTGTCAATCACAAATTTTATGTCATATCAATGTTTCATCTCATGCTCCTAACCCCCAAGCAATCAAAACCAAAACTGGAGACAAAGGGATAAGAAGTTAGTATATGAGACAACATATAGCGATTGGTTGTGATTGCAGACCATGTGGCAATACCTTTTGGAATTTGTCTTGGAGCTTTTGGATCTTTTATAGTTGATCCAATTTCAATCTCCTCTGCCCACCAAAATCAAATTTTCATGAAAATAAAGGTTAAAAAATGTGCTTGAATGCTTTTGATAACCGGAAAATCTGTCTGGGGCCAAATCTTTAGGACCTACTGTAGCCTTTGAAACTCGGGGATACCCTTCATTTAAATAGCAGGCTTAGCATGGTGCAAAACCGAACTGCAAACTAAGTCACAAGTCTCTCAACTTTTGCCACTTGAACTAAGCCCTGGGAGCTTGAGGAAGGATTGATATTAGCATCGACAAATTCATGTGGATAGACAGCTCGACTCGAATTACAATATAGCAGGGGTAACAGAACATTTGTTTACCCTTTTTTCGAACAAATGCTAGCAATAGTAACCATAAAAATGCATGGCATTCAGTTTTTCCAATAAGAAACTCATCAGACTAGATTGTATGCAGAGTATGAAGCTGTAACAGTTATAGTATATCATTAATAGGTATCCACAGATGTGCCTTATGTATTCCGATTCTTTTGAAGTTATACAGCAGACTTTCTACAAAAAATGCTGCACGGAGCATGTCACGAGATATGTAGCTCCCAAGGGTTCGGTTGTTCAACAATTCAAGTGGAATATGAGTTGAGTTTAGAAAAGTTCGGTTCCTATCTCTCTGTCCATTTGATCCAAGTCCTGATCTTCTTCCGGATTACCTTTTGCTATTCAAAACTACGCCTAAATATATAAGTTGCAAATACACAAGTCCGAGGGGAAGGGATGTGTACACCTAAAAAGATGAAAACATTGCACACTGGAGCAGAGAGAATGTTTCCATGAACACTAAAGGTTGAGCCAGTTGCTGTCAAAACTCTAATTCTCATGCCAGATATGGCAAATGACTATTGATGCAAAAAATGCTAACAGAATTCACTTTTAACACTATGAGTCTACAACTTTCAAGAGAGTCAAACAATGATAACAACATGACTTGTTAAATTTAGTATGAGGATTTAAAGTTTCATGTTGTCAGAAAAAATCCAACTTAATTATGTTATGTATTCATGATATCAATAACTATCACAAAGTTTATAAACAGTATGGCTTTCTTAAATGAGCCTACTAGTTACACTCCCTGCGTTCCAATTTATGTGACAAACTCTCCATCAGTCAGTTTCAAAAAGAACGACACACTTCTAAATTTAGAAACAATTAGCTTTATAACCACACAAATGTTATGGCAGGTTTAAAGCCACAAGTTTCAAAAGTTTTATAGCCATACAAATATTATGCCATTTTTTGACCAATTCAAACTATGTCATATAAAATTTTGCACGCATTCATTGTTGTTCCTGTAACATGATCATATAAAAACACCAATCACCACAATGCTTCTAGTGTTATTTTCGTGAAAGAAATTGCTGGTATGGTTGTTGCCACTAAAAGCAAATAGACTATGTAGAAAGTCATATAAGAAAATAACAAAAAGATAACATTCTGGGTATCAACATAAACAACAAATGAAAAATGGGGGCGCCAATAATGGGGTTCAAAGCAATGATAAAGCTGCACAATATTAAAGAAACATAGACAAGAAACTCGGAAGTGATTTATTCTCTATTTCTTTCATCAAATGATCTCTATATTGAGTGTACACAAAGAATTACAAACATCCAATGTCATGAAAAATAATTACTGTTGTTTATTCACTAATATTCCAAAATTTCTATACTGAAACCCCATTCCTCAGGGTTAGTACAGGACATAAAATCTATGACAACAAAACTCATTATATAACCTCAATAAACCAACTATATATCCCTTCATTTTTCTGGCTTCCTTCAATTTAATCTAAAACAAGAGTACAATCATAATTGAAATTTAACAAAACTCCATCATTTCGAGAAAAAAAACTCGATTAGAATTTTTACCATATCTATAATTGCCTGAGCCTTAGGCCCTTGCTGTAGCTGGAGGCACTGCATCATCACCCTTTTCCTCATTCCCTTCCATCTGACTAAGCAATTGCTTATTCTTTTCAAGTGCAGCTGCAACTTCAGAAGGCATATACTTCTCATCGTGTTTAGCCAACACTTCAGTAGCTGCAAAATAACAATCCCCACTTCTCGCCTTCTCGGTTACCTGTAACTTTTTCTCACTCAAAATTCCATTCTCTTTCTTCTTCATCTCCTCTGTAAATGGCTTTATAAACCCTTCCACTACAACGGAATGCCCTTCCCGAAAAAGATCCGGTAACGATCCATCATACTTAACCAAAATATCAGTAATCAAATCAGTTATCACAAATTCCATTTCTGGGGAATTGGGTATTGGTGTTAAACTATTTTCTAGTACTAATCCACCGAGTCGAAATTTGGATTTTGTAGGGTTTTCAGCATGCTTTGATAGAGCATCTGTAGGGGTTACATAGAATACAAGTTGGTCTTGGAATTGGTTAAGGACTATTACTATGAATCCTGCTATGCAGCTGAATGTGATGGCATATGTCCACAGACGGCGGGTTTGGAGCTGCCGGGCTCTGGCTCCAATATCAGGCCGGGCTGAACGATGGGATCGGGCGGGGCGGGAGAGTGTGGAGAAGGATCTGAGGGTGAAAACAGTTTGGTTGGTATTGAAATGAGGAAATACTAAGGGCTGTGATTGGTGGTGGAGAAGTGAAATCAAAGGGTGAGATTTGGGGAGAGAGGTGGTGGTAGTGGCAGCGGCGGAACGAATGAAACGGGAAGCTAGTCGAGAAGCTAAACGAGAAGAGAGTTTTGACGCCATTGATATTTTCTGGAATTTAATCAGCTCGTGGGTGGAGATACTGAGGAGGGAATTAGGCTAAGGATGGGGTTTTAGTATTCAGTTCAGTATTTCCAAAGTTTCAATAATTAAAAATAGATACCAAATACAGAACTTCCAAAGTTCGATCTAATACCAGTAAAATCAACTTCAATACGGTAAATCCCGCTACCGTAATTCGGTAATACGGAATTATTGGCGTATATAAGCCTTAAAAATAAGTGATAGTATAAAATTTTAATCAGTACAAGCCTGGAAATTTCAATCAGTACAAACCAATCCAAGCCACTATGATGCACAGCTGCAATACATGAAAAAAATAATAATTAGATAGATAAGTAGGAAAAAAATTAACCTTGTAATAACTACATATATTCTTGAAAGTTTCGTGCATAGAAATTATTTTGCAACCTTAATTAATCTCAACAACTTTACAATTTTGCTCCAAGTTTAATCTATTTACCACACAAGTTTTAATAATCTCTGTAGAAGTTTTTCTTTAGAAAAATGGAAAACTGGAGATATTTGTAGCATACTTACACGAATGCAAAAATTTATACTAAAGATAATTTAACTAACAGTCTGTCTGGATAGTTTGGTACGTATTGTTTCACAATGTATCGTATTGTTGTATTATATCATAGTATATAATATTGTATTTAAACTAATAACAGAGTAACGATACAATAGGTAACAATCATCAAAACAAGCTTGTTAGTGGTGAAATCCGGAACCAAACAATCAAAAATATTCTAAATTAATTCAGTCATCAAAGCAACAGAATTGAAGAGCTAAAACAGATTAAGAAGAAAAGAAGGGTAGAATACAAACCTCAATGGTGCGATCGTCAGACTCAGATGAGAATTGTAACTGGTGAAATTAGGATTTCAGTTGTTTAAGACTCGGATCAGATGAGAATCGCCATTCTTCTGTGTGGTTGTTCTTCTTGGAAAAATTCTTTGCCCTAAATTTGTCTCTTTACTGTTTTAGTTTTTAGTTTTGATATATGGGCTTCTTGTACTGATGGGCCTTTGTGACACATATGGGTAATGCGACTAATGGACTAATGGGTTATACAAAATCTGAGAATTTTTTATTAAAATAAGTCATAATTTAAATTAATTCACCAAAATGATATATTTTTTAAAAATTTTACAAAACTAAAAAAAATGTACTTGAAAGTAATATATTAGGTAAAAAAAATATTTAACCGAGATTGACGGTGTTAAATATAAAAACGTAATCGGGAGTTACGTTTTATGCCTAAGACGTTACTGGGAGTAACCTTTTACTAATTCATAAATTTAGGACATTGAAGATCAAGGAAGACATTTCCATCTCTATACTTTAGGATAAAGCACAATATCATAAGTATTTTTTTTAATTTTTATTTTAAATTTAGATAAAATTCATAAATAGTTATTCTTCAATTATTATAATTAACAAATAATTATAATTATAAAATCTATTTAACAGGGTAAAATTTCATGATATTATCCTAAAGTTTAACTTGTGAATTTTAAAATTCTACAATAACGATTATTTTTCAAAATTATAGCGCAAAAAGTTGGCCAGTGAATATTAATTTTACGTTCGAACTCTAAGAATACAGAATTTTACATTTAAAAGGAATTTTGCTACGAAATTTACTAGTTTGATGTCATGACACAGTTTAATAATAATGCATAATAATTAGTAACTTGGGTAATGTTTAAGTAAAATGTTACTGCCAGTAACGTCTTAGGCATAACATAACTCCCGGTTATGTTTTTATGTTTAATGCCGTCAACTTCGATTAAATATTTTTTTACCTATTACGTTACTGCCAAGTATGTTTTTTCTAGTTTCGTAAAGTTTTTAAAAAATATATTATTTTGGTGAATTGATTTAAGTTATGACTTATTTTGGTCAAAAATTCAAAATCTGATGGCCTTTATTCCATAAAATTCTGCCTTTTGCCTTTCAAATTTACCGGTATTTAATTCTTGCTCTTCAAGTGGATTGGTCTTAAATTTTTGCTCTCATATGGACTGATCTTTAATTTTTGTTATTTAGTTGCTGGCATAAGTTCTTTAGAAATTGAAGTGTTATGCTCGGATATAACTTGTAGGAATTATATACGAAAATATAAACTTATGCTTCATGAAAAAATTATTTGTTACGAGGTGTAAAAGTTGAAGACCAGTGGGGCAAAAGTGCAAATGCTCGGTATACAGTAGTATCAAATATCGAACAATACTTAACGTCTTATATCAATTATCGAAATCGATTATTTTACTCCCGAATACCGTATCAAATACTGAATTACCAAAATTCCTGATTCGGCTTGGTTGTTTGATTTTTGGTGATTTATGTTCAGCCCTAATTTCACTTATGTTGCCCACATATTACACTATTGCTCGTAATTTAAAGAAGCATTTTAGTCCTTCTATTTCAGTTTACATGACACATTTTTCTTTTTAATATTTAGAAAAGAACTTACAATCTTCTAAATTTGAAAATAATTAATTTTATAACCGCATGTACGTTAAACCCACAAATTTCAAAAATCTTATAACCACACAAATGCTATGACAAGTTACCTGCCATAAGTTTCAAAAAAGTATTCATTTCTCTCCAACCATATAATTATCTGTACACAACAGAAAGATGCTCAAAATTCTTGTGTAAAGCATAAAAAATTTACACTAATACACTCATCATTGCTCACTACACTACACTACACTACACTTCAATGATCTTGCTCATACACTACACAAAAACTAGAGCTATTTTGCATTGAATCTTGAAGCATAAAGATCAAATTTGTATAACACAAGAATATACAACATTTGGCTAAGAACTAGCTACATACAAGTCATGGAAGAAAGAACTATATAGCATATAGTTTCTTGTATTCATCTTCATTGATCTCTGATTCTGACATGACTGATACAGACCGCGACAACGACTTGCTACTCCTAGCTGATTTACGCTGGCTTCTCAGATTCGATGACTCAATCCGATGCATAACTACCCAGTAACACAGTGTCCCTAGCGTCGCGACCATGATAAAAGTTCCCATAAAAGTTACTGCACTTGCCATCCATCTTTCTTCTTTACCTACAACTATATAAGACAGTGCAAGAAACGCTACAGAAACGAATACACAAGCTAACCACATTAGCTTGTTGATAATCGCCATCATTTGCTTCTTGGCTCGTCTTTCAACAACCACGATTGATGTTTGAACCACGACGACAGCTAATGATATGAAGAGTGCAAGAGAGTCGAATATGAAGAAAATCGCGAAAGGGGGTTGAGGTGCAATCCTTCCTTCTCCTAATGAGTATCCTGGAGGAACATCCTTAGGGTTATCGGTGTATTGGCCTGGTAGATTGAATATGGCAGCAAAAGCAACAGTGGCAATAAGAACTGCAACGACCGTGGTGGAGTTTATTGCATTGTTGAGCCCTTCCAAGTGCATTTTGTTCAGCCTTTTAGCTATGTTCTTCACTCTTTTCTGTGTTTGGAAAGTGTGCTCGAGCTGGTTGTGAACGTCGTGTTTTATGTCACTAACAGTTTGTTTCAGTTCTTTGGCCGAACGCGTTGGTAATGCTAGCTTCATGTTCTTTGCAGTCAGGACGCCATGTTCTTTTAGAATCGCTGCTATCTCTGGATTTCGTGCTTTCTCAGCAGTGTCAAGAGCTGTCTCACCGGATTTATTGATGGCATCCCACTTCATTTGTTTATCCTTCAGGAGTGCTTGAACGATCTGCATGAATCGTGCAGCTTATGACATCAATATCAAGCTTTTGAAAAGAAGATTATTCTGTTTTCTAATCTGAACATAAGAAAAATCGCGTAAATCGGGGGACTCTTTGGCAAGTATAACAGAAAATCAGCTTATGGAGAACTATATAACATACATATGGCACTATACATGTTTAGCTTATGCATCATAAGTCATTTTTCCAACGATATAGAATGAAACGCGAGTTCAACATACATATGAGAAATTACCTCTACACGGCCTTTTCGCGTTGCAATATGCAGAGCAGTATTACCCTTTCCATCAATAATTGTAGCCAAAGCAGGATCTGCTTGAATAAACTGATTAACCACATCAACACTTTGGCCTTTGACAGCCATATGAAGAGCTGTTTGTCCCTTTTTGTCTCTCCAATTTAGAATCCCTTCTTCTTTGCTTAAAAGTGCCTTCACAACTGCAACATGTCCATTTCTTGCTGAAGAATGAAGCGCCGTCTTCCCATTGTTCTTCGGTATTGTGGCTAAACTGCTGTTAGTCTCCAAGAGGAGATTGACAACCTCAATGTGGCCTTGTGCTGCAGCAGTGTGCAATGCTGTTGAATTTGACTGATCAAATGTAACTGACAGCTGAGGAAATGCCTCCAATAGTACCTTCACCATTTCTGCAACAACAAACAAACAAAAAAAAAATCCAACCTTTTTAGTATCTTGATCAAACATCATTACAACTACTAGTGTATCTCAGTCCTAAACAAGTTTGGGTCCTAAACATCATCTCGTATTCGATCTTGACCTTAATGGAGCTCCAACGTGAAGTGTAACGGGTGGTAATTTTAAGCCATAGGCAAAAATAGAGGGGTAAATTTGAACCTTTTTTTCAAAGTATTCTGACACATACGTAATCCACCCAATCTACACTGAAGCTAGCTCCATTTGAATCAAGGATAAATACGAGATGATTTGTTGACAGCAAGGGTACGAATGACCCCAAAGCATAACTAAAGGTAAAATTAAGATACTTTGCGTAGCAGAGAGACTGAGGGAGCTTCCAATATCCTATGGTTTTTTCCCCTCAATATAAGAAATTTCACAAGTTCATAGATGACAACAGCACATGGAAAAACAAAGAAGATAAATAATATTCTATTGGTATCTGATATCTCGCACTGGCTTGAATATCCAATCACTCTGCTCTCACGTAGACTTAAATAGATGAAAAGAAATCATCTAGCATTTTTTTTTTTACTTTATTGGGATTTGAAGCCTTGTTTTCCACAGTTTTCACTTATATCATTAACCATTCGGCCACACTCTTTGGATTCTTATGATAAATTCCACAAGTTTTATAGATTACTCTATTGGGATTTGTTTTCCACAGTTTTCTATTATATCATTAACCATTCGGCCACACTCTTTGGACTCTTACGAGAAATTTCATAAGTTCATAGATTTCAGGATAATGGAAAACCATAACAACAACAACAACCATTACAACGCCTCAATTCCAAACAAGTTGGGATCGGCGAAGGACAACAAAGATAATAAATACTTACCAAAATCACCCTGTTTAGCAGCAACATGAAATGCATCATATCCATTTCTAGCTTTAATACTAGCTGAACCAATATCATAGTATTTGATCAACTCCTTCACTAAAACCAAATCACCAGATTCAGCAGCAACATAAAGAGCATTTTCACCAGATTGGTTCTGTTTGGACAATAATTCAACCAATTCTCCTTCTCCACAACATCCATTAATGATCTCTAGAGCCAATTCAAGATTCCCACTTCTTACAACTGAATGGATTTGTGTGTCCCCTCTTTTCCCTGTTAGCTGTTTAGTCATCTTTTTCACTGAAACATTTTGCTGCCCAACAGAGGAATCCATTATTTACTTTCAGCCTGAAATTTCAAACAGTTCTTTAAAGGTTTCCCCTTTTTATTGTTATCAAAGTCTTTGAAGTCAACATGTGATATAAGTGCTCTACCCAACCAAGGTTGTGGTGGGGGTACTAATTACTAGTTCATCTTTAATTAGATCTCGAATTCGAGCCACGTGTATATAATCGCATTTTTTAGGGAGCGATTTACCTTAATGTGGGATTTTCATACGCAAATTCAAATTAATCAGATTCCAATGTGATATCAAACATCGAATGAGAAATCAAAAAAGGTAAGTGCTCTAATTTTTTATTCCATCCGTCTCAATTTTTGGTTTGTTCCAGAGAGATCTATAATTAGAAATAATTTAATTAGAAAATGTAGCCCGATGCACTAACCTCCTGCTATGCACTGGATCTGGAAAAGGTTCAAACCACAAAGGTCTATTGTACGCAACCACACAAATAATTAATATTTGCTTTAGACCACAAACTTCAAATGTAATTATTTCTTTCCTAAACTTTGCATCAACTCAAACAGTGCCACATAAATTGAGACAGAAATAATATTTATTTATGACATGACCAAAATACACCTTCTTTCACTTACTTTTTTCAAAGAGAGAGTTAATCTCACTATAAAATTGAATGCAAATCCTGAATTTAATCGAATTCTAATATAATTTTTAATAAGAAACTAAAAAGTAAGTGCTCTAATTTTCTACTTATCCATGACATGGCCAAACTACATCTTTTTATTTTTCACACTAACAATGGATTTTAGATAATGACCACTAGTTATTATTATGTTTTATTTTTTTTAATTTTTCCCAAGTTGGTCCACACGCTTGGTCCATCATTCAGAAAAATACAATGACTTTCAATTAGGAAAGAGAAATAAAGTCAAACTCAATTCTAGAAAGCAATCAATGATTTGTTTCAAATTAAATGAAAAACATAATGGTGGGGTCAGTTCTTGAAAATGAAAATTTAAAAAAATAAAATAAAATCTGATGTATTCTTTTTCTTTTTAGTATTGACATATTCTGCATAGTATCCTCGCGTTTGATTGATGGATAAGAAATTAATATTTCGATAAATTAAGATGTAGAAATGGCTAGTTAAAAAAATGATCAATAAAGAATTTGGCCAGAAAGATACTTTTTTCGTTTATTATTTGATTTGACAAATTTTTTAAGATAAAATGTACGTGATATTTTAGATGAATCTCATATCATAATAGAAGAGAAAAGTAAAAAAAATTTATAACACATATTTCATATTTATATGATATGCATGTTTTAGACTCGATATAAAATAGTTCGAAATGTAAATTTATAAGGATCTAAATTTAAAATAAATAATACATATCATAACTTTACTTTAAAGTCTTTTTTTTTTCAAGTGTGAACAAGTTTTTGACTATTTCTTACTAATTTCTGTTGGAAAGTGACTTTCAAATATAGAAAAGATTTATGTATTTTTTAGATCGTGAAAATGGGTTTCCAAGGAAAAATTACTTGATCAAGTAAATATATGATTCGTATTTATTTAAAATAGCAAGTGTTTATAAATATTATAATACACAATGAAAGTTTGATTTTTATTTATTTTGCTTCGTATCTATTCGCTTAAAACTATATCAATTTTCTATCTATCTGTTTGCTTCGATACAAAGGGAACAAATTCAACAAACACAAAGTAAACTAATATATTGATACAAAATAAATTAATAAAACTAAATTACTCCTTCCTTTTCATTTTAATTGCTCGGTATATTATAAATAGTTGTTTCAAAATACTTGCTAGTTTCAAAATGCAAGAGATAATTAACTATATTTTTTCAATTCTACCCTTAGTACTTAAAGTCATTTTAAAATATGAAAAGAATTATTATTGTATGTTTTCAATAAATTAATAGGGTTATATTAGTCAAATTATCATTCTTAATAATTTCTTTTAATAAGTATGCAAATATTATCGTAACAATTAAAATGAAACAGAAAAATAATAATTAAGCTTCAAAATACCGCTATTTATGAAATTTGGTCATTTATGATTGGTTTTACTTTTTAGAAAGAGACAGCAAACACTAATGGTCAGAATATTAATGCATATAATAGTGAGTCAAGCCCGCCATTGTTTAAGGGCCACTCATGGGTTCTTCTATATTTTACACCAATTATGGCCCAAATTAAATCAACTCTAGATATTAGTACTATTTTATATTATTTTCGTTTATTTTTTTTACTTATTTATTCAGTTATCACTTAGTTTTTAGTTTATTTTTAGGAAAAATAGTTTATCGAAAACGTGAAAAATATCGAGAAAACAACAAATATTTTTTAAAAAAATATCCCTCTACTTTAATATATTAGTTAATTTTGCCCCTGATTATATTACATGGTCAAATATACCCCCGCCATTAATAAAGTAAATAAAATTGCCCCTCAATTGAATGGAATCCCCCAAATTGACTTAAAATACCCAATTTCAATTAAATATCTCAGTTTTTCTTTAAATCCGAACCCGACCCACTAAACTAAATAAACTCATTAGGATTTAATTGTTCAAAACAAAACAAGTTTTCAAGTTATTCAAAGAAAAAACCTTAGAAATAAAAGGAGTTCGATCATACAGCTATTTCTCCTCCAAAAATATTGAAACAAACAAAATAGAAATCAAATATTTAAGTTATAGGTGATGAATTAATTGGATTTAACAATTATTTTCAGGGGAGAGAAAAGGCTCTAAAAAGGAGTTTTTCAATCATAATTTAGTGAGTTAAAAGAGGAAAATTTGAGTTTTTTATACAAAATAAATGGTAAAAAAAATTCACAAGACCAAAAATTAAAATAGTAGAAAGTGAAGAAAAAGACTAAAAATGATGAATCCAAATGTAATATGAAGAGGTACAAGAATTAACATCAAAAACATAATATGAAGAGGCTCAAGAATTAATTAACATATAATTATTTAGAGACTAAAACACGTTAAAATTATTATAATTACAAATAATTTAACCTCTAATTGGGTTTTAATGCAAACCTATTTACTATTATTTAGAAAAAAAATGGTATTTATATTCATAATCAACGACCGAGAAAATTAAAAGTTAAGGAAATAGGAAATCATTAAAAAGTTGAGAAAAACATAGTTTCCTGATCTTAGAAGTATGTCACGTCACTGGTCCTAAGACCAAAATTATATAATATATATATGAAACGTTTAAAAATTCTAATTAGTACCATATGCATCATGCATTAAATTTCAAAAATAATTATAATTAATTTTATAGAAAAACGAAGTTATTGGAGTTTCATATTCGTACCGAAAAATTTGAAAGAAACTCAATCATCATATCATAATTATAAATATTCTAGATTTTATATTATATATTGTCTTCTCAAATTTCACCGGCTTCAAACAAAAAGAATACAAAATTCAAGTAATAAATAAGGGGATCAAGGAAAAAATGAAAAAAATAATTAATTTGGGATGTTTATTTACATTTCTACACAAAAAGTTATAGAATTGGTGTTTAATTGAAGGGCAAAAATGTCATTTAACTTATGATGTTTATTTTGGTCTTTTAATTTTATACTTTGGGTATTATATATATAGATGTGTTATACTAAAAAAAATAATTTAAAGAAATTATTCTTTTAACTCACTTAATTATATTTTTTCTTAATTTGTTAAATATGTTATATTTAAGACTCTCTATACATTGTGATAACACTAAATGACAACAATAATTAAATAAATGAGTTAATAAAATAATTTTAAAAAGAAAAAAATAGTCAAAAAAATCACAAAAAAGAAAAATGGAAATGGAGACCTTAGAAGCATGCCATCAGCATGCCTCTAAGTCCTATATATATATATATTGATTAGTCGTGTTTTTTTTCTTCATAGACATAGATTGCAATCTAATCAGCTTTCTAATTTTAGGGGACTGAAAATCTATTTTTTTTATCATCTTCGAACTTATCTTTGTTTTTTGAATTAAGCTTCCGATCAATTTAGTTGGTATAGATGGTGTAAGAATTAATCAGCGAACACTATATTAAAAAAAAAAATCGATCAAAGCTCTCAAATATGTCTTGAAGTCATTTTAGAATTCGATTTTCAATTTCAATTCGATTGATTTACAAAATTTGACTCTTTACCCTAATGTCTAAATTCGAAGGGTCATTAACATAATAATCATATGTACAAATAAAGACAGTGAGATAAAACATAATAGGAAAATAGTATCAAAGCTAATACAATCATATTTATCAAAATATCCATCAAAATATTGACTTCTCAAAAAATTTGTTGCACATGTGGCCCTCCAAGAACTGAATTTAGCTAGGATACATGAATATTTATCATTTACTCCATGACCATAGTGCATGGGGTGAAATTGGATTCGAGGCGTATGGCATCGTCGATAGGTTTAAGATAGTCTTTTGAGATGATCGAAATAAAATTAAAGGATTTCGGAAGGTTCTCTCTAATGATGAAGGAAAATTCACCTCGTGCATGATAAAAATCAGGGAATTGTCGCCCATAGTGACGTGACATAATAGACAAACGGGGGAGAAGAATGTCAAAGTGCTCGGGGCACGGACGAGCTCGCACGGATTTAGGCCAGGCAGAAATATATTGGTTGGCACGTTCCAACGGACTAGACTCATGACACAAGAATACAATTTAGGGCTCCACTGGTGTTCCCCTATTGGCTTAGGCCCTAATTCTATAGCCTATAAATAGCCGACCCTCCTCTTTTGTAAAAGGATTCAGACTCTATTATCTCTAAAGCAAATATACTGGCAATACGCTATTTTCTTGGGCTCCAACCTTTTTTCTTTATACTTTTTAAACTTGATTAAGTTATCTTGAGTAGCCTATCTTGAGCCGGAGGCTAAGATCTCAGGCATGCTCGCGGTTGCTTAATTAGGATATGCCTAGATTTATTCTTTTTATTTTCATTGTTTATGTTATGTTCTAGTCATTTCGCATCACCCGTTAATAACTTCACTGCTAGTAAATCGAATTTAAAATAGAGTTGAATCATACTACGTGTTCTTGATCCCCTATAAATTTAACTGTACTGATTTCAGAATTAACACATAGAATATTTTTTATATATAATTATGACGTTTAGATTAATTTACAAATATTTCGATTAATTTCACAAAATATTTGCGACCTCCACCGTCAACGTAGAACATATATACTACCTAGGAGTCAAAGATGTGATGTTCAATTCGTGAGCCAATTGCACTCCATGTAACAAAGCAAGCAATTCCACTTGGATAATAGAGAGAAGAGGTAAGGTTTCCATAAAGATCATATACATTTCTCCTTTTCCAGAGATATTATCATAAGCACCATTAACATTAAGCTTGGTACATAATTATCTTTTTGTTAAAAATATTCATAATTCTATTAATTCTAAATGTTATCAAAGAAAAATTTTGAGTTTTCTATCTAAACTATCAGATACAGGCAAACCTCGTTATAACGGTCATTCGTTATAATAACATCTCACTATAACAACCTTATTTTTCTCCAGAACTAACTTTTCATGTTATATTTTACTTCTCTATAATAACATTCTACCTATAACAGCAGTGACATTCAGTATAGCGATACATTTTTTGTAAAAAATTACCGCTCTCTTACAGTCATACTTAAATATTGTGCAATGTTATTCTGTAAGAAATATATTACGTATAAAAATAAATGTTAAAATATTTATGATAATCATCATTAATATCATGCACATAATAAATGTCAATTACGAATATATAAAAGAAAAAAATTATATTAAAATAACGTCCAC
Source organism: Datura wrightii (assembly GCA_035772735.1). Lineage (NCBI taxonomy): Eukaryota > Viridiplantae > Streptophyta > Magnoliopsida > Solanales > Solanaceae > Datura > Datura wrightii. Next base: position 196,403,423 of record JASDFA010000018.1, on the reverse strand, counting down.
CAGTTATGGTCGTAACTTCACAAAAAAAGATTATGTGTGTTTACCTTTTTTACATTCATACTTTTTTTATTTTTTAGGGTAAATTGGTTAATAAATACGTTCATTCTTATTGGTATAACACAAAATCAATAAATTAGATTTTTGCGTACTCTTGTTTATAACAACTAAATGAGATATAAATTTCAAATGTCAGTATGTGTGTATATGTGTGTGTGTGTGTGTAGTAGCACCTCACTATAATAGCCATAAAAATATAAAAAAATTTCAGACAAACACGGCCACTATAGTGAGGTTTGACTATATTTACCTTTTGAATTATCACCAAATGTTTATCAAAACATCCACCCATCTATCAGTTGCTTATTTTTCCTACTTAAAATATCACCATGGTTCAAATAAAAAAAAAGAACAATTAATAATTTAAATATGTTTCAATAAACATTTGATGATACCAAAACAAATATACTAAAAAAATTATTAAACTAGAATTGTGGGCTCCTCAATTAAGAGAAATCCCTCCAAAAATAGGCGTATGCCACTTGTTACAACGTGCACACGGTATTCTTTAGTAAAAGGCGAAAGAATAGTTCGCTTTGTGCTCACTGTGTGGCTGCGTGATTTTTCTGGAGGAAGCACGAGCTCTTTATATAATACTCGCTGCTGCTCCCTTCATTAGCTATATTTTGATGTGGTACTTTTATAAACCACCACACTTTGTAGGTTTAATTTTTCAATATATATGGGCTTTGTTGGGCCGAGTACAAAGCAACCCTGTCCAACATTTGCTCAATTCCACTGATAATTATTAGATGATTTTGAAAATAAGATTTTAGCTTCTAAGTAGCCATTATAAGGGATAAAACCAATTTTTTTAAATGCGAGTATCGAGATTCTGTACTTGTCAATATTTTGCTAACATAATAAATTGAATATTATGTACTTTTTGGTTCCATGGGAAAAATATTATTTCAAGCACGTGGCAAAAGGCAAATGACGCCACATGTCATCGAGATATTAAGGGAGAGAGCAAGATAAGTCAGCTAAGGGGAAAGTAAATAAGGTCTCGCTGGATGAATTCGGAATCTTCCTTGGGGATTAGAAAAAGTTGATTAAGAATAATTGTGGAGGGATTGCACGAATAAGGCGGTGAATTCGGATCGATATCAACAACATAGACTCGAAGACATGATGAAAAGGACAATAACACACATGCAAGACCGTAAAATAAATCTACCAATAACGACTAATTGATAGCTTTGCAATGGCCTAGTACAAATGTCTTGATTATCATTATGTACTATAGGGCTCAATTGGAGTCATTTGACCGGTAATAATACTACAACCAAAACCTATAAATAAACGCTCCCTTTACTTGTACAATACTTTTTTATTTTTTATTTTATGAACAGTTGAATACTACTCTACTATCTTTTGTTCTCTATCTCTCTTTGCCCATCAGGTAGCTTGCTATATATAGATTTCGGACAGTCGAGGTCTCGGAGACAATGAACACTTAATCAGGATTCAATCAACTAAATCTCTGCTTTGTTTTATATTGAGTCTACTATATATGTTTCTCTCATTAATCACCTTAATCTTTATTTTCATCTTATTAACTTCGAATTTGTGATTTAACTCGTATTATATGTTTGACCTCACTACAAATTTAATTGTATTAATTTCACTGATAAACAAAAAGTTATATAAATATAATCGTTAAAAAATTATCCTTTCAGATGACATTAGACTCGAATCTAATATTTATTTATAAATTTCTCAATCTTATATATATACAAAATATTAGACGGTCATCTAACATTTGTTAGATTGTTATCTAATTTAAAAAGTTCTAGACCATCATTTAATTTTTTTTTCATAAAATTTTTAGTCTACATCTTCAAATCATGATTTAAATTTTTCAAAAATTATACTCTCTTTGTCCCATATTAGTTATCATATTTCTCTTCCACACGCTATTAAAAAATCATAAATAAAAAATATTTAATATTACAATTAGACGACACTATAATTGCCGAAATTCTGATACATATACTCAAAATTTCCCAAAATTTTACTCTATTGAATCAATCAAATAATTTCATTTAACGATGTATCTATATTAATTAGTGCTTGACTTTCTCTTTGAAGAACGAAAAAGAAGAGAGTATTCAATTGTGTCATCTATTTTTGGATTAAAGATACTACTAGATTAATTAACAGATTTGCATGATTTACTCTTTTTTTACGTGCTTATGTCACGTTTCTTATAACAATAAAAATATTGCTAGTTTTTTGTGATTATTGAAAATATTACTATACTAAATAAATATTGAGTGAAATAGTATTATTTCTAAAAAAAAATTTGAATATTTTTCAGCGTTTGATATATATTTAAAACTTTATAATTTATTTGAACTCCAACACAATATACTGTAATTATGTGTCGTCTTTATGTTATTATAACAATATTTTTATCAAAACATTATGTTTTTCATAAAAAATAACAATTCTCAATTACAATTTAAATGATTGGCTAAATATTATCATCAGACATTTTTTTAATTATTTTTTCAAACATAATATATTATATCTCTTAAGTATAATATATAATAGTAAATTAATTTAAAGAATCTCGAATTATTTTCTTGAAGCTCATCCTCTTCATCATAAATAATTCACTTGTTCCGAAATAACATGAACCAATAGAAAAATATTAATTTATATTACGAAAAAAGCTCAGATATGCCATCGAGCTTTAGGAAAAGGTTCATCCATGACATCCGTTAAAAGTTGGGCTCATTTATGCCACTGTCGTTACTCTAAGGGGTCATTTATGTCATTATTTTTTAACAGACCCAAAACATGATTTTTTTCAAAATCAAATTGGACACGTGGCAGCATTTTAGTGGGTCAAGTCAATTAAAAAATTCACTTATTAAATTAGCAATCCAACCTAAATCTACCCGATCAATCACCATTAAAACCCATAAACTTTTTAACCAGACCCACAATAAAACCTCACCCCTCATCCAATTTATATGCCCGTTAATGCTCCAAAAAAAAAAGGAAGAAGAAGATGATGGAGTTTAGGTGTTTGGAGGAGTATTAACGGGCATGTAAATTGAATGAGGGGTGAGGTTTTATTGTGAGTCGGGTTAAAAAATTTGTGAATTTTAATGGTGATGGGTCGGGTAGATTTAGGTTGGATGAGTAGTTTAATAGGTGAGGTTTTTATTGACTTAGCCTACTAAAATGCTGCCATGTGTCTAATCTGATTTTGAAAAATCATATTTTGAGTCTGTTAAAAAATAATGAAATAAATGACTCGACGGTGCATAAATGAGTCAAACTCAGATATATCTGTTACATTCTTATCTTATTTAGTAAGTTCCGAATATCCATCCATAGATTAAGAAAAAATGGAAGAAAATATTTTGATCAATCAGCTGAATCTGCCTCTTTTTCGTTTGTGTATCCACCTGTAATTTGATCTACGGCAAGGATAGAATCTTTAGAGTGTGATTTTGTGCTGCAAAAAATAGTGTCGGCAGGTTGTCAGTTTCAAGAAAAGTGGACCATTTAATGCAAAAAAAGTTTCAATCTTTTTGGCGTTAAACATCATAAATTCAACAGCAGTAAGTAGTAGTAGTAGTGCAATAAATCAGGAGTCTACATAAATGGGTAACAACCATGGCCGTTACTCTCACAGGAAACAGCACCATCAACAAGTGCCCCCATTTCCTGTACCTACAAGACCCACAGAATACTCTGTAGAACAAACCCAGAATACAGCGAGTACCCAGATGGGTTTGGCTTTGCCTTATGCTCATGTTGACTCCAGCTTGCGGGGTCTTGCTGGTCAAGCTGAGGGTTTTGGTGGTTCCTCCATTGGTGGCTGTGATGGTCCTATTTATCAAGTTGTTAATCTCAATGGTTAGTTTAATTTGCTTTTTGTCTTTGTGTCTGGCTTGAGAAGTTGTCTTTGTTGCTTTAGTAATTTATTTATGGGGTTGAAATTGTTTGTTGTAGTGTGTTATGCTATGCTTTGACCTTAAACGGAATGGCGAGGATTCATATAGGTGATTTCAAACTTGTTTTCGACTTAGGCGTAGTTCTTCTTGTTGTTGTAAGTTACACTATGATTGGCGTCAAATGGAATAGTGATGATTCACCCCAACTTGTTTGGTGCTGAGGCGTAGCTGTTGTTGTTGGTTTCACTTTGCTTGACCTTAAATGGAATAATGAGGATTTATATAGCTGACTCTAACTTGATTGAGATTGAGGCATAATTGTTGTTGTTGTTGTAAGTTATGCTATGCTTGGCATTAAATGGAATAGTGATGATTTATATAGCTGAGCTGAATTGTTGTAAAGTTACACTATGCTTGACCTTAAATGGAATAGTGAGGATTCATATAGCTGACCGCAACTTGGTTGGAATTGATGCATAGTTGTTGTAAGTTATACTATGCTATCTTGAGTTGGGAAGGACAAGTTTTTTCTTGCTTAATCAAAACTACAACGGAAAGTATTTGATTTTGGATTTTGATGTTGTTCTTAAGTAGTTTGGCTGGTTGAGAGGAATCTTTGAATTGGTTTGACACAACAAGGGCTTTCCTTTTCTTAAGTTATGCAGCCTTAATAACAACTTTAATTGATCAACGTCAATGGTGTGACCTAGTGGTCAATGAAGTGGGTTGAGAATTATGAGGTCTTAGGTTCAAACTCCAGTAGAGAAAAAAAATACAAGGTGATTTCTTCCCTATGGAATTAGTCGAGGTGTGCGCAAGCTGGCCCAGACACCACGGTTATTAAGAAAAGCAAAAACTTCAATTGATCAATCAATTATATATGTCTGAATCCTACAATACTTCTAATTGGCTATTAGAATCTCTATCACCATTTGGCTCTGTTCATGTCTGATTCAGTAATGCTAAAAAATTTCCTTTTAAGGCAAATCGGGTGACTCTATATCTCACACTTCGCCAGGAAAGTTGTTTAATCTGAACTTGTTGGCATCGTCTATATGGACCATTGTCTTTTATTGTGTTTTCTTCTTGGCTAAATATGCATTGAATTTTGAAGAAGTAGCTAAGTTTGCAATGAACCAATAGATTCATTTGAGGCAACGTCCCGTTTTGGATTTATTTCATGCTCCTTTTTCACCGTCAATCGTCATATTGTCATACTTACGAACTGGTGAATATGCACAAAAGTCATATAAGTCTCTGAGATAAGTTTAATTATAACTTTAATTACGTATGTCTTATTATTGGACAAAATTCATATCTTTCCTTTTCTTTGCTACATAAGTTTTCCCATCTGTGATACTGTCTGAATAGGTTGTACTCTAGGTTGGATGTTTGTGTAGCTTAGCTCACTATCATCATTAAGCATTAGTGAATTTTATTTGAAGATCATCACAAGTTGACACCATTGGCAAGTTTGCTATCGCCATTCTACTTGATACCTGTCACTGTTAACTAATATCACTATCCTTGCACATGTGCAGTCAAAGCCAAGTGAATTTCTTATTTCTTACCTGTCACTCTTATAACAGTTTAGAAAAAATAGATAATGGATATGTATGAAGGCTTTTGGCTTTCCCTTTTTTCAGTATGATGTGTATTGGGATGGTAATTCTTTTCTGCAAAGCCAGCTAATGTCATTATCGCCTCCTTCCTGCTTTTGCTCTTGGCTCTTTTATCTATCATCTTTCCTGTCCCACATCTTTCTCTTCTGCCAACCCCCTGTAACTAACGTTGTGCCACTTGTCACAAAAAATTCATTACATTTAAGACAAATTTCAAACAAATTGGTTTAGGTAGAAGATCTCTCAAGAATTGACAAGTTTCTAGAACACAGAGGGTGGAGGCAATGGTGTAAGATGATCTAATAGCATAGTGGGATGAGGAGGGAATGGAATTCCTCTTTCCCAGGGAAGGGGAGGTGGTACCGGGGCCGAGCAAGGTCAGAGGAAGCATTGACATTGCATTTGTTTTGAATTTAACTTACATAAGGTGCAAGCTAGGATTTCCTTTAAAGGTTTATTAAGGGAGTGAGATAAAATGTAATAGGTTCAGACAGGATAAGATAACAGGTTGTAGCATTCTCGCTGGTGGATTTATAGTGGTGTGACTATCTTGGATTGTTCGTTGTCTTTGATAATACTATAGGACTTATCTTTTGCATATCATTGTAGATGATGGGCCAGGATCACTTCGAGATGGATGTCGTAAAAAAGAACCTCTATGGATCGTCTTTGAAGTTTCAGGGACCATTGAGCTTCGTTCTTATTTGAGTGTGTCATCTTACAAAACTATTGACGGACGAGGCCAAAAAATCAAACTCACAGGAAAAGGTTTTAGGTTGAAAGAATGTGAACATGTGATCATCTGCAATCTAGAGTTTGAGGGAGGTAGAGGACCTGATGTTGATGGCATTCAGATTAAACCAAAGTCGAGGCATATTTGGATAGATCGTTGTAGCCTTAGCGACTATGACGATGGTTTAATTGATATCACAAGAGAGAGCACAGATATTACTGTTTCTAGGTCAGTTGAACCAGCTTTATCAGATATCTTTGTTATGACATCTTTTTTTTTTTTTTAAAATCTTGAACTTTGTTCTTGCAACCAGGTGTCACTTTTCAAAGCATGATAAAACAATGCTTATTGGGGCAGATCCTTCTAATTGTGGTGACAGATGTATAAGGGTCACCATTCACCATTGTTTTTTTGATGGAACTAGACAGCGGCATCCTCGTGTTAGGTTTGGCAAAGTACATTTGTACAATAACTACACCAGGAATTGGGGAATTTATGCTGTTTGCGCAAGTGTAGAATCACAGGTAGTACTGCTTTAGCAACTTTTTCCTCCCTCACCCCCCTCTCTCTCCCCTCCTTTTGAAGGGTGGGAAAATAGGGGGTTTTAAATTCAGTAATATTTTGGCCATGCTGTTGTTGTTGATAACTTAAATATCTTTTGTCAGATATATTCCCAATGCAATATATATGAAGCTGGACAAAAAAAGGTGGCCTTTAAATATCTCACAGAAAAGGTAAAAAACCATGTGATAATCATCTACTGTTTTCTTTTAAGCAAAGATTTTCCAACTCATTCTCTTGCACAGCAGCTTGGATTGCACAGTAGATGTGAGCAGTCTTAACCTTTAAACTTGATGTGTCCAAAAAGTTAAGCAGAATTTTTTTTTTATCCCTCTTCCTGAAGTCCTAACTGTCTTAATGCCGTGGTACAAACTTATGTGTAAGCAGGTTTTTGCTTTAGTACTCTTTTTTTGCCTTAGTGCATGAGCATAGGGCCTAAAAAGGGAAAAATGACTGTGATAATCAGAATAGGAATGACATTGTTCTTTACTGTCATGGGGAGAATTCAGGATGCAGCATAATCTTCAATTCTTTTTCTTCTATTTAACCATTTCTTGCTTCCCCTACGTTATTTGGAATGTTGCAATGTCCTTGATAGGGAGATGTGCTATATAAACCCTCTAACTATTTCTTTTGTGGCAACTCCCCACTTAAGCAAATTTCTGTGGCACTTAAATCCATTAGTTGCGAAAATAGTAGCAAGTTGCCCTTTTCTCTTAAATTATCAGCAGCTCAAAATAAAGCATCCATGCTATTGCACAGTTTATCTTTATAAAAGTTAAACTCCAAAACTGCAAATTAAATTTTTTAGTCTATAATTTAATCAATAATTAAGTTGCACTTCAGGTAACTCTGCTTTTGAGTTGCAAAGTATACCCAGTGGTGCTAATCCTTGATAAGAAAAGTATTACAGTAGGTTGATGACCAGGTTAAAAACCATGGTACTATGAGGAATCCTCCAAGTATTGGAACATGAATAGATCAGATTGAATATTCTTATTCATTTAGCGATCCCAACGAACTTGGACTGAAGCAAAGTTGGTTGATTAATCGAATTAAGTTGCGCTTATATGCCGATTCTTGGTGCTTATTCAAAGGGTATGGTTGGAAGATCAAAAGACAGCTCTACAAATTAAGAGCTGTCTTTGAAGAAGGAAAGAAATTGATAAGCTTCTCATTTCTTGAACTCTCTCACTTCCACTTTCTTTACTTCTTTTTCGGATAAGCAAGCAAGATTTTATAGATGCCAGCAGCAATAAGGAGCTGCTATTTTCAGGGAATTATTTTACACCAAAAGCTAGCCAAAGAATACATTTGTACTTACGCCTTGTGATAATCTCAAATTTGCCTTCAAAAAGTCTTTTAGATGCCTTTCCCTCCTTACTACCTGACAGACCCCCTTTCTTATTTCCTTGTCTTCACCTAAATTCCATCTCTCTTGTCTATGCTTTCATGGGTAACAGGCTTCTCTTTTTTTTATGTAGTCTACAGGAGATGGGGGGAGGTTCTCCTTTTTCTCTTGGAATTGGTCTTCACATTAATTTGCATTTTGTTCCTTCAAAATGCTTGTGATTGCTCCTTTAGTCAGAGTCCCTCAGAGAACTTTTTTGACTGGTGTGGCGTAACGGTAGGGGTAGTTATGGCTTAGGAAGAAAGAAAGAACAAAAAGAGATCAATGGTGGTGTTTGAGGGATGGGCTTCTGTTGAGGCAAAGAAGAGTAAGAAAGAGGAAAAAGGAGAAAGAGTAGTAGCTGATCTTAGGTAAGGGTTTTAAGGGACGAGGAGAAGAACTTCTTGGAGATGGTGGTGCTCTGCGCTTATGAAAGAAATGGACCTTGACCTAATTCAAGAGGTGAGGTGGCCAAGACCATTTAAGGAGACCAATTTCTCATTCCACAGCTAATGTGGGACTTCTACAACCCCTGCACACCAGGCGTGCCAACTTGAGCTTGGATAACATAATATGGAGGTCCAATATCATCGGATAAACCAAGAATTGAGATACATGCTCTGGTACCATGTAGAGAAATGGATCTTGCTTAACTCAACCTCAAAATTTAGCTCAAGAGCTGAGGATTGCCAAGACCATATAAGGAGACCAATTTCCTATTCACGACCGATGTGGGACTTCTAATGGAAGGACAAGGAAAGGAAAAATAGGAAATTCCTAGACAATAAAAGGAAACATAGGAATTCCCAAGAAAAGAAAAGGTAGGAAAATTAGTTTCCTGAAAACATAGTTGAAGTAACTTATTGGCACCTCTGCAGCACTGCACGCATTATATTGGATTCTTAGAAGCTTTGAAATCCAAATTTACCATAGTAGCTAAACAAAATAAACAGACAACAACTAAGCGTCATTCCAAAGTTAGTACTACCTACCGTAGCTATGAAGTAAGCAAATGGGTTAACCTTAAATTCAACTACTCCATCCACTTTATGACTCTTAGGCTGATTATAATCAAAAGATATAGACTCCGATGATAAAATTGAGGGTCTTGTAGGTAAAGCGTCATTACCAATTGTTAGAGTGGGTTAGAGTTCCACATTGGTTGGAGAATGAACGGGTGATTTGCTTATTTGGACTTATATCTCTTTATTCTCTTATATTTTATATTAGTTTTTTGGACTAGCTCAAAACAAACTTGTCTACCATTCTCCTTCGTCATTGCTTCTTCCCAATGGAGTTCTATGCTTATGGTTGCTCGTTAAATTTGGAAAAGTTAAGAACTTGACGTGAGTTGAGCAAATCCAATGTTGAGCCCCATTCCGCACCCTTTTCTTGTCAGACCTAGCAAAGTGAACCAGCCTTATTGAATCCATGCAACGTAGTTTGAATCAAGTTACATGTGCTTGTGAAACAAACTTTCTGCTGGCAATTCAATTTGAAAGAATTAGTGATCAAGCTGGATATAACGTCATCTCTGTTTAAGCTGAAAACTTCCCATTCCCTATCAGTAAAAAAAAGGGCAGCCTGGTGCACTAAAGCTTCCGCCATGTGTGGAGTTTGTGGAAGGGCCAGACCACAGGGGTTTATTGTATGCAGTCTTACCTTGCATTTCGCGATTCCGTATATGCATTTTTTGTTATACTAGCGTGTTCCCTTTGTGTTGATGCCCCTCCTTCCAGTTGCTGATAGATACATCTAACGTCAACATATAGGATCAGATATTCAAAATGTCAAAGTGGGACTAACTGTCAGACCCCAACGATCCCCCTTCCCCTACCCCTGTAACACTCCCCCCCACCCCCCACCCCCACCCTTCCCCAAAAAAATATAATAATAATAATAAAATGAAATAGAGAAAGAGGCACTTCATGCTCCTCTTTCAATATATGGCTACACTGCTTTTTGGTGGTTGTCCAGTCTTTATCAGCCAGTTGTATCGAACGCCCTTAAGGTCCTTATTAGGGGCCTAGGTGTTTCATATTTGTCTCAAAATTATTAATGGAAGTGGAAGTCGTTTGAGGAAAGCTCACGGCTTATTTCGTGTCATACTCTAAACGACAACTGATTGATGTTTGAAATCTACTTTTGCTTATGTACACCATTTGTTATATTGCTAATATAATGATCTATTTGAGTTCAAATAGTCTCTTTCACTACCTAACTGGCTTTTATTTCTTTCATCCTACTACAGGCAGCTGACAAGGAGGAAGCATGTACTGGTAGCATTAAATCTGAAGATGACTTGTTTGTCTGTGGAACTCAGGCTGGCTTATTGTCTAATTGCAGCGAAAATAACGTCTTCAATCCATTCGAGTTCTATCAAACCTGGACTGTTGAACGTCCGAGTGATGATCTCAAACACTATCTTCAACATTGTACAGGATGGCAGAGTATCCCCCGGCCAAATTAATCAGCCCCCCGTCTCCAGCTGTTTAGAATTGCGTAAATGAATAGAGACGATTGTTTAAATGTATGCGTGCATATACTACTACAGTGTCATTTATCGTCTATTTGTTGCCGCTATCTCCTGTCTTGCTTTATCGTCTGTCATTGCTGCCATTATATCTATGTGTTATGTGAACATAAACTGCAGTTTAGTGAAGTAAACAGGGGCATTCTAAACCCAGAAATTCCCAAGATTTGTCAAGCTTGCAGCCTCTTTTGCCAGGAATTGTTGCATACAAACCAATTTGTTTACCCATCAACCTAAACCTTTGGGTTACCCGATACTTGTGTTGGTAGATGCGGATGTAGACCGCAACTTATGGGTTCATCCAAATCTAGTAGCTTTTGTTCGGACCTCATACGTGTTAAAAGTTATGACAACAATAACATACGCAATGAAATTCCACAAGTGGGGTTTGGGAAGAATAGAGTGCACTAAAATTTATACCTACCTTGTGGAGGTAGAGAAGGATCCTTGATTCAAGTGCAGCAAATCAAAGTAGTAGTTATGAAAAGGAAAAACGACGATGAAGAAAATATGACAACAAAGAAAGGAAAGCAATGCACAACATTCAGAAAATGAACAGTAATAATAAAAAACTAGTGCAATAATCGAAACGCAATAAACGATAGATGGTGAAAGGTAGCAAGTGTCCCGTGGAACCGTCGACGTGCATGTAATCTTTATCTCTAGGAGAAAAAACTGATTCATTTACCATGCAGTTGCAAGAAAGTTTTACTGATTTGTAAACTAGATTTACCTAGTTTTATTTTGATCAGTTCTTGCTTTGTGGTGTTGTACCATGCGTTGCAATGCTTGCACGTTACATTATTCATGATTCTCATGATGAAATGGTTGCATTAAGGGTGTATTCAGCGTGAAGTAAAATATTTTAAAATTTTTAAAATATATTTTCTTTAAGAAAGTAAGCTATTTGAAAATAAGAAAAATGATTTTACTAATGAAAGTAGAAAAAAACGAATCATATTATCTCCTCCCATTCTCACAACCACCACCCATCCAACCCCTCCCCGACCTACAACACCCATCACCCTACTCCCGCTCCGCCCCATTCTTACAGTTTTATCTTAAATTATATATAAATATTTTTTATTACATATCAAATACAAGAAAATACGTATAAAAAAACACTTACTTATCTAAAAAATTATTTTCTTGAATAACACACCCTACATAGTTGACAATTTCACATAAATTGCATGTGCACAAATTTACCTTTTTGCAAGAAAAGTTCAAATGTCTTAAACCAAATAATTGAACAAATATTATTCAAATGACTTTGCCAAAAAGAACATGAAGTCTCAGAGACTTTGCCCCAAGTGGTGTAGGAATTAATTGAGTTAGAGAAATAACAATAAAACATTAATAAATGGTTGACTGACTTGTTCTTGAATTGTAGGGTACTATTTAAAATGAGTTATGACACTTTATGTAAAGTGTTACTGACAGATAATGAAATAAACTTGGGGCTATTGTTTATTTGGTTTTTCTTTCAAAAGAGGTGGTTAGCCCATGTAAATATGATCCCGCTCGCAGTATATTTATTAACTCAATTTATTTTAAAATTATTTAATTATGCAAGTGCATAGATTCTCGATTATGAAATTACCATTTAAATTATAGCACAATACGTTTTAAAAACAAAAAAATTTAACCGCATCAGAATCAGCACTAAATAATGTATTGGTGTTTGAAGTCTAACTTCAGACATATTGGCATTTGAAGTTTGGCATTTGCTTACGCAAACAAATGTCTAAAGTTAGTAAGTCTTAAACATCGGATATTTTTGTCTAAATTTTGACTTGACAATTAGAAATTTTAGACATTTCATTCATAATATGTCATTTCACTTATTTTATTTATGAAACCTTAATTAATTAATTTATTTATTTATTAACCCATATATATTTTATTCATCCATTTATTTTCAATTATAACACCTCATTTCTTTAGTAAGAGAAAGTGCAGTTGGTTGCATATTCTGTGCAAAACATTTTGACTTTTAACCCATCAAGCGTGTAGTAGCTTTTGCTTAAAATTTGCCAACACTTGCTACCAGTTAAATAATTTAAAAATATTGGCTATAACTTAAATGACAAGGTATATAAACTGATATATCTAAAAGTTAAGTTGATTCAACAACTTGACCTATTAAAATTTTTGTTAAAATAATATTTTAAAATACTTTTCTTTGTTTAAAAATAAAAATTTAGCGTAAATAGTTATTCATCCAACCAGTTAAACTTAAACTAGTCGGTAAATATATAATATATGTATAGTTCATGTATCTAAGTGTAAAACCATGTATAATAGGTGTTAGATTTATAATTTATGTATACCTCCATACTGGATAGGAATAATATCAATGAATTCCGCTAGCTATTTATGTAAAGATGCTATATTATATAGATCAATAATAAAGTTTTTTTTTTTTTGCTTTATTGGTATTGCTTTATAATTAAATAAATTATAAAAGCAAATAAAATATTATAATGAGATTTTTGCACCTTCATAGTCTGTTTGGCCAAGCTTTTTGAAGGTCAAAAGTATTTATTTTTCTTTGAAAATGTTTTTTTTTTAAAAATAAAAATAAAATATTTGATCAAGTTTTTAAGAGTTTAAACTTTGAGTCTGATTTTATGAGAAATTTAGAAGATTGTTTAGGCTTGTTGGATATAGTTTGAGGAGGTCGTCTATAAAATTTGAAGTGATTTGGTGGAGATTTAAATTAATTTTGAATAAAAATCAAAACTGAAAATCGCTGAACAAATTCGTTTTCATAGTTAGCTACGTGTTATATACTTTTAGATATTATTATACATTTTTATATAAAATAAATATATCTTTATATATATAAAATTTGTATGTTTATACATACTATTTTCTTCGTTTCAATTTGTTTCTTACCCTCTTTTTTTTTCTGTCTGTTTCAAACAAGTATGTCTTCTTTTTTTTTTTTTTGACAAACTCTTAGTTTCAATTTTTCATGTTGCATGTTTAATACCACAATATTATTAAAAGACATTTTGGTGTATTTTACATATCTTTAATTTAAAATCACAAGATTCGAAAGTCTTTTTTTACTTTATCAAACTCTGTATCAAATTAAAATTAAATAAATAAATTAAAACAATAAGTAAAATCTTTTCGAATTAATTGCATCTAATCTAAATCTTGGATTCGAGTAGGTTTTCAAATTTTATTCTCCAAGTGGTGTAGGGGAATTAAATGAGGTTTGGTGAAATCTCAATAATTATATTATATGACTTGACATTTTCACTATTTGTGTGACCGGCACTGCTAATACTCTCTTTACATCAACAAGTCTTTCCCAGCGGACCTAGTAGCCACGTTTTAAAAAGCGGGGGCGTGAAGCGAGATGAAAATATATTTTAAGGACAAGTATTTTATACTTTTATTTTAGTAGTTGGAATTCGAATTTCACAATATTTTTCTTTTCAGATTTCTTTCCTCATAAAAAAATTCGGTAAGATTTAATAAGTTTAGCTCTAATACATACACATACACATATATGTATGTATAAATAATTTATTTAGAATTCGGTATATAAAAAATTTATAGAGAGAATTATAATTTATGTTAATCGGGAGAAATATTTACACCCTTTAGTTGGTTATTTGGCTTAGCTCATATTTCTGTATAAATTTTTTTTATACACATATATAAGGTTGATACGTTATATATAATACTTCTACGAATATAATATAATATGATATAATAATATATAAAATTATATAAATTGAAAATATGATTATGTGATGTAATATTTTATATTGAACATATATTTTTTTTAAAATTTCTAAATTTATAATTCAAAATTTATTTAATTAAAAATTCTGACTCTATCTTTGTATTTTTTTAATGGTATATGCCAGCAATTCTAATTTCTAAGGACAACTACTCATAAATTGACATGTCATGTTCCAAATTCACAAATTTAATGACCAAAATCATGAAATATTAAGTGTGCTGAAAAGAACAGGACTATTATTGAATAATGAAGTAAAATGATTCCATGATAGGATCTTAAGTTGCGTTGATTATGCGACTCATAGAATAAAAATTTTCTTAATTATCTTCTTGTCGTTGTAGTTATATGTTAAAAAATAGAAAAATATAATTCAAGAAGAAATAACTTTTGAAGCATGATAAATCAATTTTTCTAAAAAAAATATTATTTATATACATATCTAGAAAAACTACACGCAATTTTTTCAAAATATAACAAAGTCTATATTTATATCTGTTGATTTTTTAATGCTATTTCTGGAGAATCCTTATATTTATAGAATATATAGGCTATAAGGGTAATAAGAAAAAAAATAAAGAAATCACATTGAAATTATAATCGAATTCGCAGCTTATTTAAAAGAAATATTTCCTTACTATCAACAATAATCACATGTTTAATTACATAATTAGGCTTATTTAATTATTACACAAAGTAACTTATTCGATTTAAAAAAAATGCATAAAATTTGACAAGTATACACGTGATTTTTGTGTGCTTGTATAAGTTGTCGTAATTAGTTCAGTTTTTTTTTTCTTTTTGGTAATTGAAGTCGTAACACTGGTTCCGTCTTAAATAAATTAATTATCATATTTCTTTTTTATACTCGTATTAAAAAAATTTAATTAGGACGATTTTATTTTATTTTATTTTTATTTATATTTTAAAATATAAATTTTTTATTAAATATTTAATTTTCAAGATGTGTTAAAATAATTATATTAACAAATTAAAAACATAATTAATTTTATTCTTCTTTTAAGTGATAACATATCACGATATATAATTTGAAATCGAATATATACATACATATATATTGACCATGTGACAAAATCAGTTAATAACATATACGTCCATCACATAGATTAATATAAAAGTATAATACTATTCAATTATACCAATATGAAAATGTCAAGCCGAGTAAAAGGACTTGTTCCTTTTCACCCCCTAAAAATAAAATTTAAAAAAAGATTTATAACGGAATATTTATGACGAATTAATTCATTATAATTTCATAATGAATTCATCATAATTTTAGACAGAATTTATCAATGTGAACAACTCTTATTATATTCCTTCGTTTTCATATTTTTCTGCCTTTTTTTTTCCCTTTTGGAACGAGAACAAAAGTTATAAATTTATTTACATTAAATATTTACACAATAATATATTAATCGACACAAATAATTTAACCACCTTATTTGTTATTGAAGCACAAGTTAAAAATATATTAATATATATATTTCCACTAATATGATTTCCATTACATATGGTGATAGATATATTTATTTAAAATTACATATCAAACATAAAAAAATATTTATTTATTTTATTAAAAATATTTTTCTTTCGCATCGAACGCGAAGATAACATCTACGTGTATTATGAATATTTCAAATACTGTTAAACAAGACACGTGATCATTTATGTGTGGGAATAGGATCTGTTCAATCATTTTCCAAGAAAGCAGCACGTACAAATTATAAAAAACTATATAGTAAACGCCAAATTGTTTGAAATTAGTAGCTCATTAGAAAATAAATAATAATAATAATAATAAAAATAAATTCAATTAAATTGACCTTTAAGACTCCGTTGTTTCACAGTAATCCTACATATTTGCCACGTGTCAAACCGGCGGTCCATCGCTGACTCCCAAAGTCCCAAGGCCCCTACAAGTTTTGTCTTTTCTCTTATTCAAATCCATACCAATTTATGTAAAACTATTCCATCCCATATGAATTTTTAATTTTTTTTCTTAAAAAAAACGTGTGGTCTAAAGAATGTATATAATATTTTTTTGGTTTTTTTAAAATTTCAATTATATAAATTTTAATTAATATTTTAAAAAATATTTTTTTAATTATATTCACATAAAACAATTACAACTTATTTTCGTATCATTTTTGAATATTTAAATTTTAAAATATTATGTTAATTTAATTAGTTTCAAAACTAGTCATTGGAATGATAATATTTTTGTTCCTTAAGTTATTGATGAATTTTAATTTTGGTCCTTCTGATTTGATTCAACATATTTATTCCTCAATAAATTAAAATGTGTATTTCTGATACCTAAATTATAAGTAAATTCTGATTTTAATCCTTATAGTATAATTCAACATATTTATTCTTCAATGAATTAAAATATTTATTTTTAGTTCCTTTATAAGAGAAATACTTTATATTTGAACTATTTTAGAGCTTTATTATCTTCAAATATAAAGTAGTAATATAATTTAAAAAAAAATAGTTTTATAGTCTTTTTTACGAGAGATCCTCATTTTGATGCACAAGAGACCACTATTTTTATACATAAAAATTTTGAAAAGAACGTTTTCTTCAATTTAAATTATAAAAGGTCAATAAATCTCATCTTCTAATCAAATATGATGTTAAATCTTAATCAAAGGGACTATCCAAAAATTTAAAATATCACATAAATTCTATAAATAGAATCCACAATTACTTATATAAGAAAATATTACCCGTATCATCAACTGTACGGGTTGCTCTATATATATGTCCTCGATCCATCTCCATGAAAAATTGAAAATCCATCGCAAGCTTCAATCCTGAACTTTTATTTTTTTTCATTCAAAAATAATTTTTAAAAATCATATCTCAATAATTTAACAATTTGATAAGTATACGTTTACCTGAAGACGATCGACGATGGCGCCGAAGATAGGGATGAGAGAAATTTCATGTTGTTCTCCCAAAAGTTCAAAATCTGATACTAATTCCCCATCTACTTCACTATTCTCTTCCCCTTCACGTTTCTCGTTTTCGCCGTCGCGGCCGAGTTTTTCCGATTCCGTTATGAATCGGACACTCGAGATGGCGGAGCCGATGATCATGAAATGGGATCCTAACACCACTACCTGCGCCAAGGTGACTTCTCTATTCTATGAGAATAGAAGAGAAGCCAAGGATTTCATCAAGTGTGTGAATAATTTACAGAAGGCTATGCACTTTCACTCGACGGAAAATTCAAAATCCGATAAGCTTGTTCGTGCTCAATCTCTGATGCAAATTGCCGTGAAAAGGCTTCAAAAGGAGTTTTACCAGATTCTATCAATGAATAGAGCTCATTTGGATCCTGAATCAATAACCACGGTGTCTTCTCGAACTTCGACTCGTTCGAGTTTGTCTGAGTTCGAAGACGATGAAGATGATGATCGTATAGTAGTTGCAGGTGAGTCGATTTCTGAAGTTGAGGATGTGTCTAATGCTGCAATGGCGGATTTGAGATTGATTGCGGAGTGCATGATCTCTTCTGGCCATGCCAAAGAGTGCGTGAAGGTTTACAAAGCTATACGTAAATCGATCATAGATGAAGCTATTTATAGACTCGGTGTTGAGAAATTGAGTTCTTCGCAAGTTCATAAGATGGATTGGGAAGTTCTGGATCTGAAGATCAAGGATTGGCTTCACGCAGTGGATGTAGCCGTGAAAACATTGTTCAACGGAGAAAGGATTCTCTGCGATCACGTTTTTGTATCAAACGATTCAATAAGAGAGTCGTGTTTTACTGAAATTTCAAAAGATGGAGCCATGATTCTGTTTAGTTTCCCGGAAATTGTAGCGAGGAACTGTAAGAAATCGCCGGAAAAAGTTTTCCGTCTTCTCGAAATGTACACCGCCATCGCGGAACACTGGCCGGAGATTGAAGCTATATTTTCTTCCGATTCAGAATCCGTTATCCGATCTCAAGCACTGACATCACACGACAAGCTCGGCGAGTCTATAAGATCGGGGTTGACCGAGTTTGAGACAATTCTCCAGAAGGAGTCCTCAAAAACACCGATCGCCGGCGGTGGAATCCACCATCTCACCATGGATGTAATGGATTACATCACTCTACTTGCTGATTTCAGCAATGTACTCTCCGATATCCTCGGCGAGGCTCCTCCTCCAGTCAAAATTTCATTACCGGAATCATACTTCGGTGACTCCAGTTCAGACCAATCTCCGGCACCGGCGATCTCACTCCGATTCGCTTGGTTTATTCTCATTCTTCTCTGCAAACTCGACGGCAAAGCGAAGCACTACAAGGACGTATCCCTCACGTACCTCTTCTTAGCCAACAATCTCCAGTACGTCGTCGTAAAGGTCCGTTCATCGAATCTCAAGTACTTGCTAGGTGAAAATTGGTTATCAAAACACGAGGAAAAGGTCAAGCAGTTCGCGTCAAACTACGAACGGCTAGGATGGAGCCACGTCATCGACTCTCTCCCTCAAGAGCCAAGCGCATCAATGGCTCCCCAACAAGTGAAGGAGATTTTCAAGAGATTCAATTCTTCATTCGAGCAAGCTCACCGGAAGCATTCCGTGTGCGTCGTAGCTGATGGTAAACTTCGCGATGATTTAAAAGTGTCCATCACGGAGAAAATACTACCAGCATATAGAGAGTTTTACAATAAACATAGAGATACGATAATAAAAGAAAGACATTCAGCTCATGTGATTAGATTTTCCCCGGATGATGTACGACATCAGTTGTCTGATTTATTTTTCGGACCTATGGAATTAGAAAGTTGTTTATCATTTGAGTTTTCTCCGTCGCGATTGCAATGAAGAAAAAAATAGTTTATTCGTTCTTTCTTTGCTATGATCTTGTATATATATTATGTTACATTGTACAATCCATGAAGATTTTATATTTACTGATGTATAGATTGCAACATTTATTGATGTGATCAGAATAAAGAACTGATAAGGATTTCATGAATGATTGTTATGAGACAGAATTAGCGACGAATGTAGCATGAAAAGTATGTATTAAACAAGTTAATATATTTGGTTCGCTGATAAAAAAATTTCGGAATTATAGTTTTTGCATTATACTTGTAGAACTAATTTGACTTTGACTCGTGATTTTTTATTCTTCATAAGAAAAGTGCAATAAAAATACCCGTGATTTTAATTCTGCTTAACAATTTTTTTAAAAAATAACCTCTGCTTATAAAAAAATTCTAACTTTTGCTCGTAAAATGAATGTTTAAAATATTTTAAAATAGTGTGAACCTGCTCAATTGACTAGAAGTTCTTCTTTACAGGTAAAAGTTAGAATTTAGATATGTTGTCCATCAGATTCAGGGCATAAGTTCTAATTTTTTTCCCGTAAGACAATCGTTCAGGTATTTTACGACAATGAACCTGCTCAATTAATCAAAAATTCTGTTTTATAGCAAAATATTGGAACTTAAGTATGTTTTCTATCAGACATAAGTTTTAACTTTTACCCATAAAATAGACATTCAAGATATTTCAAGAAAGTGAACCTGTTCTATTGACCACAAGTACTGCCTTACCGGCAAACATTAGAACTATACCTCACGGACAACATAAATTCTTTCCAGTAAATTTTTCAAGTTAAGATTATTTTTCAAAAATTTTATTAAGCAAAGACAAATAAGATCGAACACTTTGAAAGACACTAAGCGTAATTTTCTGTAAATTTCTCAGCTTATTCCATGAACTAAATAACTCCTTAAAGTTTCCATCTATTCCATAAATCATAGTAATAAAAGATAAGAAAACATTAAAAAGGTCTCTTTTTCTGTTATATGATACCTAATTGCACTGCATGCAGCTTGCGTATTAATTATTTTCGCATGCATAAGTTGGGAGAGCTTTACATTTCGCAATGAGCAACATGATAATTTTTCGTCTCGATTTATATGATATCGTTCATTTTTGATAAATACGAAATTTTAAAAAATGAATTATTTTTTAAAAATTTATGATAAAAAATAAGTTTTAAATATAAATAATTTTAGTAAAATTAAATATGAGAATTTTTTTAGCGAAGAGAATTCAGTTGAAACAGAACAAACATCTTAGAATTTGCCTCTCCAAATCCTCAAAATTTTCATAAATTTTTTAACGAAAAAAATTCAATTGAATCCCGTTTCTCTAAGCTAGCTCCGCCCTTGCATGCATCCATCTGTCAATGCCCATAAGGTCCACAAACTAACCTTTTTCTTTTATGGTCCTTCTTGGAAAATTTCTACAAAAGATAGAAAAAAATCGTGGAAAATTTATGAGAAATGCCTCGTTAATCAAACAGTGACATATGTTAATTATATTCATGAATTTTGAGATTACGTGATAAGAAAAGTAGAGTGTTTGCATGAATTCACATTAAATATAAAGTTCATGAATTGATTTTTCTCCACCATACACGGTTATAACGATGATAACGATAACAACATATTGACTAAAATTTTATAAGTGGAGTATGAGGAGGTTGATGTGTATACAATCTTGCTCTTATCTTATGAGGGTAGAGATACTGTTTTTGATAGGTTTTTGGTTCAAGTACAACATAACAAAACAAAAAGGATAAAGGATCGGACAATACACGCCAACAAATAATTAATATGATAGTCGAAATAAAAACACATCAGATAATAGTAAAAAATATAAGAAAGCAAGATAGGAGGAGGAAAAAAAATACCATCAATAAAGGAAATTAACTAGATAGCACGAGTACCTACTAACCTTCTACTTATAAGGATTACTTAATAAACATTCTTTCCTCGAAATGTTTCATGAATCATAGTAAACTAACATATAATTAAGTGTAAAGACAGAATATTGGATGATTGGGTTTCCCACCCGGTGTCAATATCCGGTCATTTGAGGTTTCGATTAATTCAGATTCACGATGCATAAGTTTCATATAACGGAAAGAGTTTTCTAGCGGAATTCTTTGCCAGTTTCAAGATTCAAACATGAGACTCTGATTAAAACAGAGGAATCTTATTTATTCCATCATAATTTTTTTTTCCACTCGATATCCGAGTTTGGATATTTTTTTAATATATACTATTCTAGAACATTAGATTGAGATTACGTGATATGAAAGAAGAGTGTTTGTGTATGAATGACATCTAAAATAAATGTTGATATATGAAGAGAAGCCATCATATATTACACCCTTCATCCTATATTAATTGTTATATTTCACTTCTCAAAAGTTAAATTATGTGAATTATTTTTAATTATATATTTTTTCATTAATTAACATAAAAAAAATTACAACTTTTAATATTTATTATATAATTTTTAAATATCTAAAATAAATATAAATTATATTATCGTCGATATAATTTAAATTAACTTTGAAAATAGATCAAATTAACTTTCTTTTTTTAAAAAAATATGATAATTGATTTGTGACCTTAAAAGCATTAGTGGTCACATAATTGTATTTAATCGTCTTTAATTTGAGACCAAAAAAAGCCTTTACAAAAAGTCCCATTTTGGAGAAAAAGCCATATAAAAAGTCCCATTTTGGAGAAAAAAAATAATCTTTTTCCCATTTGCAACTACTTGTCAAATTAACTTAACCATGAAATTTAATCAAATGATAAGGACGTATTCAAAAGCGAATTCAAAATTTTATTTTAATGATTTTATTCCTTTAAAAATTTAATGATCAATTATTATTATAATTATAAGAATATAAGTTCAATATAATATCAATTGAAAATTTGATTAGTTTTCACATATATATATATTATGCTTCATATTAAAAATAATGAGTTTAATTGGATCGATATATTTCGGAAAAAAAAGTAAATCCATCCTAGACGTACTTATATATGATATGTACAACACTACTCACTAATAAAAATTATGCCTCAAAATTGGGGTGGGACGTAATGAATATTCGATACTAATTATTTGTCGAATCAATCCTGAACTAGTTAATATAATAGATAATATCATTTGATTTGTTAGAATTAACTAGCTAGAGAGGCCAACATAATAGACAAATACTTTGTCATTTAGGTCTAAAAATATTGAATAAAAACTAGGACCAGAAATTCATAAAATATTCATTAGGCTAAGGCCTCATTTGTTTTCATTAACATTAAGATGTCTGAATCTAAATGCACATTTGAATGATTAAAATGTTGTCTCTAGATCTGAACACTGAATAATTAAGACTGTTAGTTTTTGAACATCTGAATCTGCATACTTCATTTATTTGTAAATATATTGAATATACAATTCAAATAAAAAAGTAATTAAATATTAAAAATTATTAATTTAATAAAATAAATTTATTATATGATAAAAACATAAAATAATTATATTTGCTAGTTATGGTGGAGATAGTTTGTAGTGGTGGTCGTGATAATGATTAATGTTAATGGCTAGTAATTAAGGCGGTGATAGTTAAGTATTGGTGGTGTGATAGTTATGACGATGGGGGTGATAGGTGTTTTAGTGACTGATGTAATGGTGATGATTGATAGTGGTGGTTGTGATGGTGAAGTGGATAGATGCAAGTAGTTGACAGTATTGTTGGTGCTGACTGAAGAATGTATGGTGGTTGACGATATGTTGCTAGTAGTTGGTGGCGATGCTATTTGTGATGGTGAAGATGGTTTATAGTATGGATTAGTCGCAATGGTGGTAGTGAGTTATAGTGGTGGTAGAGGTGGTGACGACAATGACAACGTTGGTGGCAGTGCTGGCGGCAGTAGTGCATATAAATATAATGATGGAAGTGGTATGTATAGTAACAACTAACAATGGTGGTTAGTAGCAGTAGTAGTTGCCAGTATGGTTGTTGTGATGTTAGGGGTGATTGGCGATGGTAGCAGAGGTGGTTGTTGTTGGTGGTGGTGGTGGCTGGTGGTGGTAATGGTGTGGTGGTTGTGATGATAGAGGTGATTAATGGTGGTAGCATGATGGTTGTGAACAGAGTGATGGTGACATAGCTCTCTTAATGATATTAAAAACTTTGTTCCAAATCTTAATGGTTAATACCTATTCAGACCAAATAAGTGCATGTTTAAATTTTAATGAAAACAAACGCACTTAATGACATAAGATCTGATTCAAACCTCCATTAAATGCAAATAAATGAGGCTTAAGTCATGAATTCCAAAGAATTCAAAAAACATATAGTCCTCGGGGCATTTCACGGAATAGTAAAAAATCTAATGTAACATACATAAAAATGCGCTCTCATCGAAGTGATTAACGGAAGTGAGCTGCGTTGAAGTCTGAACCTATATCGGCTAAGCATCTTCTAGACTACCTCTCAATAAAAGGAAAATAGAGCAATTTTTGGGTTAATATATACTTCGTTCGTTTTATTTTAATTGTCAGAATAAGATTTGTATAATTCTTATGAATGTAATTTGACTAATATATCACTTATTAATTTTTTTATATCTGTATCTATTTATGTGTCTCTTAATTCTAGAATAATTAATATTAAGGATAAAGTCGAAGAAAATACAATTAAGTATTGTGTCCAAATAGGGAACTTATAAAACACTACAATGTCTCATTTGCATCTTTTTCAATTGTTCAATTTCACCCCAAATAATCTGATTGAAACTGTCCTCATCAATAAGGTCAATAACAATTTGATTTTTTCTTTTCATATTAGTGATATCAACTATACATAAACAAAGTCAACAAATAGATCAATATAGATACGAAAAATACTAGCCACAATTTTGGTAACGTAAGCCTAGAAGTGAAAGAAAGAGCCCGACATTCATTTCTTTATGAATATTTATATAGTTGAGTCTATAAAAAGAGGAATCAATCTCATCGTGGTGATTAGAGGATACATATTGTCGTTCGCCTCTAATTTGACACGTTTCTTCCCAGTTATATAATCTTTTCAATAATATACATTTCTCGGATAATGATATAGAAAGAGAAGAAAAAAAAATTTCAGCTCATTCAGTATTTCATTTCGATCAATCAATTTGTGATAGAATAAAATCATGAAAGTTGTCACACCTCACAATCTCAGCAGACACAAACAATGTTAATGTTCTTTCTTTTAATTCGATTGAAATTTTGTTTTTGGCACAGTACTTAGTAATGCGTGCAAATTAATTCAGACTCAAGACAAAAATAAATTTGAGTTATGAATTTTGAAGAATTTAAGAAAGAAAAATAAAAATTTATTGAGTTCTAAATAATTAAATATATATAAAAATATGAAATTAAACTTAAAATTATTGAATTTCGTCGAACTCGTAAAATTCGATCACTATCATTATTAAAAGAAAGAAAGAGAGTACTCCTACTTGATAGAAATTGACAAGTAAGCCAACTAATAAATGTACTCAATTAATTCCTACATGACTTGGGCATTAGCAACTACTAGGTCTTTCTTTGATTATGTATTCCCAAGAGTTTTTGGTTTAACATTTTAGTCTCCATAAGAATAAGTCATTTTTTCGAGCCTTTAAGAATTTAAAAAAAAAAGAATTTTGTTGGGAAAGCTGTTTTTAGAAATGAGTCTTGCAAAAAATAATTTAAATTCAGTCGAGTCAGAAACGAATATCGAATACTGAGTAAAAAATCATTATAAAAAAATATATGATTTTTTAAGTTAAAATTGTGAAACAAATTATTACGTCCTGGCTTAGATATTTTAAACATAATCATACAAAGAATTATTCAATCATATTTGTATTATTGAGGATTATGATGGGATAAAAGATCTTTTCACCCTTAACTATTGATTTCGGATTCGAATCCTAAAAAAAATAAAAAATCTGTTAGAAAGCGCTTTCCCCTATTCGGATTAATTGGACCAATAAATTTCAAATATCAAATAATTATACCAAAAAAAAAACAAAACATATGTCTTGTAATAATATGAAAAGATCGAGGAAAAAGTTGATACAATGTTCCCGCTTTCCATGTAAGCCAAAACTATAAGGGATCGTTTGGTGGGAGGTATTAGAAAAGATAATACATGTATTTACTTTGATATTATGTATACCAAAATAATCTCTTATTTTGATAGTATTATCAATCTATGTATAACTAATACACTATATTCAGTACTATTCGTATACATAGTAAACTATCTATTAGCAATACAAGGCACTGTTCTTATTCTAATACACTCCATTCATTTAATAAAACAAACCAAACAGTCGATAAAAAATAATGTCAACGTAATTAATTACATCATTACTAATACACTTTAATTAATACACCTTATTTAGTACTATTCTTATATATCGTATCAATCTTTTTCCTTCCCTCCCCCCCCCCCCCCTTCTTTTTTCCTATAACTATAAGCATTTGGTGTGCAATATCCACGACTCAACTAATTCATATTCGCATCATAAAAAATTTACTATGAGAAATTTTAGCGTTTTCAACCGAAGAAATTAAACTCCATTCTAAGAGCTCGAATTTGATATTATTGAACCAAAGTACAGGTGTTTTTTTTTTTTTTGTGGCTAAGAGGACTATTTTGGTATATTATTAAATAATTGTGACAAAATATTTTCTTTTACGTGTCGTATTTAAAGGGTTATTAACATAATATTCATTTACAAACAAAGGCGGACAATATTAACGTTATTGGAATAATCATATTTACACAAAATATCAACTATATTATTGATGATTTTTGTTCTATATACAAATGGAGTGTGAGAATATATAAATTAGAGAGAAAATATTTTACGTAAAAGTAGAGGTGTCGAATTGGCGTGTCAAATGGTTTGATCCATCCAAAAGTTATTTGAACTGAAATGATGAGCTAGAAAGCGGTCATAGCATACTCTATCAATTCTTACTAAGTTTTAATTTTTTTATATTGTTCTTTTATAATTTTTAAGTATCTAATAAGTTTATTTTTTTTTTATTATGACTATATATATAACATATATATTATATAAAAATTATTTATTGGAAAATACTTCGACAAGTTTTTTATGGATCAATTTGAGCTATATATGCGCCAATTTTTTAGATAAACTGAAATGACTTGAATAAAAATAAACTAAGCTAATAAGTGGACGAAATTAATTATCTGTTCAAATTTATATAAATTAAATGAGTTATATTTTTATGAACTAATTTTATCACTAACTTAAACAGATAAATTGTTGATGATTTTGTTCTAATTGTTTGATACAATATACAATTGGAAAAGAAGTAAAGCTGAGGTGATTCATTCCCTCTTAAAATTAAAACACTAACATAAAGGGAAGGAACAACAACTCTTTTGATTTGGGCAATTGAAATTAAGTTAAGGAAGAAAGAATACACAAAATTTTAATTTTTTTTTTAAAAAAAATGATGGAGTGGTAAATTATTTTATATTTTTAATTAAAGATCTCTATTTGAGCTTTAGAAACAAAATTTTTTTTACTAGAAAGCATTTAATCAAGTTACTTCATAAAATGCAATATCACAATATATTGCATAATTGTGATTAAGAATTAAATTGAATTAAATATGCCCTTAATATATGCGTGTAGATTCAAATATGTCTTTTCATATTGTATTCAAATATGTTTTTTCATATTTAATCAAGTTATTTTTCTCTGTATTTTATATATTTTTCTGGAAGGTATCAAACAACTCTATTCATATTGTATTTATAGGTGCATTAGGTATATCGAATGAATACTTGTTGTACATTCACTCTTGTATCACTTGTATTCATTCATCCTACTTATATTGATGTGCGCATTTAGGTTGTATCAACGAATACACACTGTATCGACGAATACACTTTACGTGTATACAAAACAACTAAGCTCTAATTGAACTTGTATTCTTTCATTCTTGTATCATCACTTGTATTCATTCGCTCTTGTATTGCTTTTATTCGTTCATCCTACTTATATTCATGTGCACATTTATATTGTATTAACGAATACAGTCTATATGTATACAAAGATATAAAAATAGACTAATACAAATTATTGGATACACTAATACAAATTCAAAAAATATTTTTCGATACAACATTCATTTGTAGGTTGTATCGGTATATCTATATCTATCACTCTTATTTTGTGAGATACATTTGTATCATAACAAAAACAAAATATAATAAATTATGATCTATAATAAAAGAGAAGGAAAAAAAAAGCAAGAGATAGAGAGCGAGAAGGAGGAAGGAGGAAGGCGAGGGAGAGGAGAGAGTAGAGAAAAATTCTACAAATTGTAATTATTTTTTATAAAATGTAATTTTTTTAAAACCTATATCCACTAATGATAGTAAATACATAGCATATATTTGCAATACTATATAATTTTTTCTAATTTAAAACACAGAAATTAAAAATTCTAAATTCACCTTCCGACAAAATTCAATAATTTCACAATAGTAAAAAAAAAAGTGCTAGTTGAAATTTGGAAAAAAAAAATTGGAGAAAGAAGCATGAGAAGATTCGTTAAAAGACAAACTTTTTCTAGAATTGGATTTTTCAAAGGCTTCTGTACATTTAAACACACCACAAAACTTTTGCGCAAATTTATACACCTATGATCATAATTCATAAATGTCTATCTAACATAATTATACGAGATAACTAAAAACAATAAACTGTATTTTTGTTTTCACCGCAATGCTGATGATATTGTACGTGATGGGGATGACTCAACTGACGATGAACTTCCTAATTCAACTGGTTCAAAAAATAAATCAGACAAATAATGTCCTAAATCCTTTGGAGAAAATTTGATCACATGACTCGAATGTCTCTCTTTTACTATGACATCTCTATGTTTATTGTAAAACTCTTTATACACAGGAAGTATTTTCCTGGCGATTGACACTTTCAAATCATCTCGGAGCTTATCATTTGGTACGACGCACACAGATTGCTTCCGATGAGCTTGCTCGAATGATGAATTGAATCTCTTGAAGATCTTCTTCACTTGTTGTGGAGACATTGAGGCATTCGGCTCTCGGGGGAGGGATTCGATGACGTGGCTCCATCCTAGACGTTCATAATTTAGCGCGAACTGTTTGATTTTTGCCTCTTGTTTCGATATCCAATTTTCACCTAGCAGGTACTTGAGATTCGATGAATGGACTTTTACGACGATGTACCGGAGATTGTTGGCTAAGAAGAGGTACGCGAGGGATGAATCCTTGTAGCGCTTTGCTTTGCCGTCGAGTTTGCAGAGTAGAATGAGAATAAGCCAAGCAAACCGGAGTGAAATCGCCGGTGCCGGAGACTCATCGGAATCGGCGATACTGAAGTATGATTCGGGTAAAGAACCTTTGGCCGGAGGAGGAGACTCAGCGAGGAAATCGGAGAGTACGTTGCTGTAATCGGCTAGTAGAATGATGTAATTCATTGCGTCAATTGTGAGAGGATGGATTCCACCGCCGGCGACCGTCGTCTTTGAGGATTCCTTCTGTAGAGCAGTTTCAAACTCAGACAACGCCGTCCTTATAGAATCGCCGAGCTTGACGAGTGATTTCAATGCTTGTGATCGGATAACGGATTCTGAATCGAAGGAAAATATAGTTTCAATCTCCGGCCAGTGCTGGACGATGGAAGTGTACATATCGAGCAGACGGAACCCTTTTTCCGGCGACTTCTTGCTGTTTTTCGCCACAATTTCCGGGAAGCTAAACAGAATCATGGCTCCATCTTTTGAAATATCAGTAAAACACGACTCTCTAATTGCATCATTGGATGCGAAGACGTGATCGCAGAGAATCCTCTCTCCATTGAACAATGTTTTCATGACTACATCCACAGCGTTAAGCCATTCCTTGATCTTCAAATCCACAACTTCCCAATGCATTTTATGAACTTGGGAAGAACTCAATTTCTCAACACCAAGTCTATAAATGGCTTCATCGATGATCGATTTACGTATAACTTTGTAAATCTGCAAGCACTCTTTCGTATAGCCAGATGAGATCATACACTCTGCTATCAATCTCAAATTCGCCATTACAACACTAGAAAAATCCTCAACTTCAGAAATAGATTCACCTGCAATTGCAGCACGATCATCATCATCATCCTCAACGTCGAACTCCGAAGTGCTCGATCGAGTACTTCTCGAAGTACGGGAAGACACTGTGGACATAGATTCCGGATCCAAATGCGCTCTGTTTATTGATAAAATCTGGTAAAACTCCTTCTGGAGTCGCTTCATAGCAATTTGCATCAGAGATTGAGCACGAACAAGCTTATCGGACCTCGAATTCTCACTTGCGTGAAAATGCATCGCCTTATGTAAATTATTCACAAACTTGATGAAATCCTTGGCTTCTCTTCTGTTCTCATAGAACAGAGAAGTCACTTTGGCGAAGGTAGTAGTGTCTGGGTCCCATTTCGTGATCATCGGCTCCGCCATCTCAATCGTCCGATCGATCACCGCTTCCGAAAAACTCCGCCGCGAAGGAGAAGAGGATTGTGAAGTAGATGGAGAATTAGTATCAGCTGCTGAATTACGTTTCGGAGAAAACCAATTAAGAGTTCTCATTCCTTTTCTCGGCATCTTTCTTCTTCAGTATCAGTTGGAAGAAATTATTCAAAAATTTGTGTATTTGGTTTATGGTTCTTTTTTATGGAATTTCATGGCGGTTAGAGGGTATATATATACGGAAAGAGATGTTGAGGCGCGCAAAATTGTACTGTAGTCAGTTTGACTCTCACAGATAATATCGAAAAGCGGGAAAAAAATAATTTTTTAGTTCTTTATAAAAAAATTAATTTTATATTTTTATAAAAAATATTATTCATTTATATAAAAACCTTTTCTTCTGTATGAATTGATATTATTCCATTCCAAATCCTTCTCGATACCTCCCAAGGAAGGTATCTATGATTGCTTTTCCTATTTTTTCTTTCCACCGCCTGTTCAGGGTTGAGCCCTGGGATTTGACGGCGGACTTAAAAAGCCACCTACAGACGCTTTACGCTCAATCATTCAGGATAACGCTTGCATCCTCTGTATTACCGCGGCTGCTGGCACAGAGTTAGTCGATGCTTATTCCCCAGATACCGTCATTGCTTCTTCTCCGAAAAAAGAAATTATGAATAGTCATTGGTTGCGCTGATGTATAAACACCCTACTCTATAGTATTTTCTATATATTTTTATACTTAAAGAAATTTAAAAATATCATTTTTTTCAATTTAAATTATAAATAGCAAAAAATCTCATTTGCCTAGGATTAGGGAGGAGTTTGAATGTACTATTGATAATATGTCATGGATTGTGTAAGCACAAAAATCATATGAAAGAGCTTACCTCATCTCTTTTACCACTTTGCTAATCAGCCACCATTCTTGTTAATTTGCTGATATTTTCTCAGTTGTTTCCTTTTGTTAATAACATAAATAGTTAGTATTCAATTATTCTTTGTAGGCATAATACATATATAAATATATATTCTAACTCGGTTTGATAATTAAGCACTCAAATTTTGAAAGTGCACATCTAGGGACTTCAACTCGTATCCATCAATCGAGCACTTCAACTTACAAAATGATCATCTAGACATGTGCCGCATCAGTATCGGGTGTTTATGAAATACAGTGAGGATTAATTGGAGTGTTTAGTTGTTAGTTGAAATGCATAGATGTACGCTTTCAAAATTTAAATGTCAAATTATTAATTGAGACTAAATTTAAATATTCAGAGCGTGCATATTGTAGGAGTTAGGAGAAAAATAAAATTATAACCTTTGTCCTTAAGGATCTTTAGGTTTGTAGTGGGATGATGTCATCTTTACTATTTTTAATAATTGACTATTTTGATTAATACATTTACTATGGTCACAATAATTATAGTATCCTATATGGTTATGATAATCCTCACCTCATGATGTGAGAGTCATGGAATTGAGTTAAAAGACACATTTCAACTGAAAAAAAAATCTAGCTAATGATTTGATTTAATTTAATTTAGTGTTAAAAAAAGAAATTAGTCATAATTAGTTTTGTTTGATTTTAATTAAAAGAATTCAAATCAAATCAAATTAATCTGACATTATATGTATATAATTTTTATAAATATCTTTATGTAGTTTATAAATGCTTCTTAATTTTTTTCATAATTTTTGTCTTTTAACATAGTATTTCAAGCTTGTACTTAGAATTTTGAATGGTCCAATAAGTTTCATAGCTAGTAGATGCATGTTATTGACACAAATAAATTCTAAACCAAAATCAAATCAATATTAATGCTAATAAAAGAAATGATTCCAATACTAGGAATGACAATAATATTAGATATTTATTCTTTTACGTTGCATAGTTAATTTACACAGTGAAAACACGTAAGTTATTTTTTTAAAAAATATTTAGTTATGTAATTAATACTTATTAGTCATGCTTAGTTTGACATAATACTTTTAGAGTATGATTATTTTCATTATGACTTATTAATTACCTATATATGTTTTATGTGATTTCATTATCTTTTTAGTTGAATATTTTAGTACAATATCAACACTCATCTAGTATTTTATGTTATTTTCTTAATTAAAAACACCTTAAATAGTTTTATGTTACTAGAATTAAAGAATTATTTCAAGTATAAGTTATATATTTTATATAAAGACTTTATTGAAAAAAAAAATTGTAAAAACCGAGGTTGAAAACTCTGATTTTTATTGGTCTGATTTGGTTTATAGATTTAAAAATTCGATACAATTGATTTGGTTTGATATTTACAAAAATCCGAATAAATCCGGATTATGTATACTCCTAGAGGGGAGAAGGTTTTGGTTTCCATATTGTTAGTGAATTTGTTGTCATTATTTGATCTTGAACAATTTTTATGTCACGAATTAATTTTTTGAGTTTAGTTTCAAGATTCATTTCTTTATCAAATAAAATTTAAAGTGTTTTCAAAAGCTAAAAAAATAGCTTCTCCCCAAAAGCACTTATTTGAAAAACACTTTTAAAAAAAATACTTTCAAAATAAGCTGATTTGAAAAGTTGGCCAAACAGACTATTAATCTGAAGCAAAATTGGCTCAATTGTTACCTATTAAATTATAACACCAGGGATCAGGAAAAAGTCATAATTTTTTTAAAAAAAAAATTATGACTTTCAATTATAACGATCATAAAGAAAATTAGCATGATTCCTGCTTGAGATTAACACGCACAATCTATTTTTTAAAAAGAAAATAAAAGAATTCCAAAATTAGTTGGTGCAGATTATAATATGAGTCCCTTGTAAATATTTAACTATGTTTAGGGATGGTAATGAGACGAATGCGGTGCGATTGTGGTGCAAACTCGCATAAATTTATAAAAGACTTTAATTAGTTTCACTCCGTCACACACCACGTAGCATAATTTGATGTTTTTAATTATGCAAAGCAGGTTTAAATATGAAATTTGATAATTTAAAGAAAATAAAAGATAAGGAAGTAAGAAGAGGAAAATAGAAAAAAAATATTAAAGAGAAAAAAAAGAATAAAATAAGACAAAAAGTGCATACGGGATTCATATAGTTAAATTTGTATTAAATATATAAAAATATAATTGATTTTAAAAATATGTAAAAATATGCAAGAAAAAAAATCACGTTTTATTGACTTTTTCGTTCTCTACCTTCTTTTTCAGAAAAATAAAATTATTTTTCACTTACAATATGTTATACAAAAATCAAGAATTTTAGAAGATTGTAAATATTTAAGTGGCAAAAACTAATAGAAAAATACATATATGATATTAAGAGTAAATGATATAATTGATTGAAATCTGAAATATTTGAAAACTGAAAAGAATTTTTTTTAATATTATAACGTTCACAAAGTGACGCAGCACCTCTCTATGACCACCAAAAATATTTATTTTTTTCCTCTCTTTTTTTTTGATATTTTCTATTTTTATTCTTATTTATGTGTTGTATTAAAAAGTTCAAAAGTCACTTATTAGTTTATTTCTAATTAATATTTTTCTAACGTATAGAGGTGACATACTATTTAGGTAGAGTATTTTGATCTACTTAATATCAGTATATAGAGTTTTGAGTCATTTTATCTCCATTTTGTAGTATTTTTTGACCTATTAAATTCTCATTATTTACCTTTATTTTCTCTCTCCCATTTGTTGTATTTACTTATCTATTAAACTTTTATTATTTATTTCCTCAAATGTAATCTTTAAACTCATTAAATTTTAGTTAAGTAAACTTATTTACTTCATCATATGTAACGTTTAAAACCATAAATTTTCTTAGACAGAGTTGTCTTTTATATTTAGCTTATTATTTGAATATATTCAGGTATATATAATATTGTTTTAAGCTTTCTGAAAGTCGGATTAAAAACACGTGCGTCATCAAATTATATTGTTAAATACCCGTTTAGTGTAATAGAAATGAAATAAAATTATTATTAGAGAATATTTTTTGATTTATTCAACCAGAATATACTATCAATTAATTAATAGATGCTAAACTTGATAACCTTCTTTATTTGTCATTATTAGAATCAACAAGAGATAATGATATGGCCAGACAACGTATCAAATGCATAATTGATCGAAAATAAAATTTGATTTAAACATATATTTAAACGCTCGCGTAAAGCGCGACCACATTTCCAAATGAAGAGATAAAAGATGAAAAGAATACAAAATAACCGTCTTTGAACACCCAAAAATGGACCATGGACTTCTAAAATACTTGCAAATGACTAAAAGGAATACATAGACTCGTCTATTTTCCCTCAAAGTGGATTGTGACAACTTCTTTTCAATTAAACAAAACCATACAATTGTCCACATCAGACCTCTTTTCATTTACACTTCTAAATTAAAGTATTTGCATAGGGCAAAAATAGGTCTAATACGTGAACAAACTAAGATGAAAATACGTGTTTGAAAGGATAATCATATTCTATATAGATACAGAATCAGATAAATAATGCACAACCAATATTTCGGAAAAAAATGACAGACTAATAAAAAAACAAGTCTGGATGCTAACAAAGCATCGGAGGAAAGAGAAGTAAAGAGTGGTTAGTAGACATAAGGTCAATTTGAAGTTGATGCCATCTATTATTTCATCAGCACAAAATGTAATTTATTGCTCATTTAAGGCAATTTAATACACAATGATTGTTGGATATTAAAGTCTTGAACGCATTAAGTCCTATAAAAAAGATTGTCATTGTACCACGAAAAATAATGAAAACAGCTACAAGAAAATACATACAATTTTTTCTTATTCTTAGCATTTAGTATAACATTTTCTTATTATTGCTATTTCGATTAACAAGCAAGTCTTCCGTTCATCAAGGATATCATTCGACACGCAAGTCATCAGGCTATCTCTTTATATTTATCATCGTTTTGTTGTCTAGTTTATACTATATTTCATATTACTAGGCTAAATAAGCCAGTTATCCTTTTAACCTCACTATAAATTCAATTGTACCTATTTTTAGAGTAAATAATTTAGTGCCCACCATGGGGTTAAGGATAATTGAGTGTTTAATTTGATTCTGTTTAACAATTACTAATAAACTTAATACTTTGCAAAAGTTTTCAGATTCACAAGATCAACTATAACAATGATTGGAGCTGGAAACATCGAATTGTCAAATGTCAATGACCTCGTGCTTATGAACACACCCATGAACTTGGAAATAGATCCCGTGGCTGACAACATTCGGGCAACAAACGAACTAGGGCTTCACCATAGACTTCACACTGCTCTGAGAGGTCCAAGACTCAGATTGATGGTGCTAGTGACCCAAACATAGTAAGAGTAGCTGGAGCGGACTTAGACAAGATTTTTCTTGATGCTGGAGCACCAACAAAAGGCAATAATGGAATTGCACAGAAAAGAAAAAACTACGCGAAAGTCGGAGCCACCAAGAGAAGAATTATCCAATAATGTCAGGACAGAAAATCATAGTGAAAATAATGAAAATAGAGCAAAACGCAGTGACTCAATGAACTAATTAATGAAATGCCTTAATGCCCCGACCATCCATTTAGATCGAAGCGAGAAAGAATTCAATACCCAAATAGACTAGATTCCTAGAGCTCTCCCAATCCTGAAGGGACTGGAATCGAGGAAATACATGCAACTCCTATTTCCACCCAGTATGACTCTGACGTTTATCCCTAAAGATTTAAAATGCCGGACATCCCAAAGTACAATGGAATAAATGATCCACAGGAACATGTGACCACATACACATGCGCGGTGAAAGGCTAACGATATGCAACCGAACGAAATAGAATCAGTCTTACTGAAAAAGTTTCGCGAAATATTATTTAAAGAAACAATGACATGGTATTCTTTATTACCTGAATATTAAATAAAAGTTTTTTGAAATGTTCATAGATAAAGCACACGCTGGGCAAAGAAGATGCAATAAAGAAAGATAGATATCTTCAAAATAGCTGGGCGACTCAAATTTACTACGGGAGTTCATAATACGATTTCAGAGAAAAAAAATATTGCTATCATCATTACCGGACAAATGAACAACCAGAAATTTTTACTAAGGAACTCAAACCCAAAAGTTCAAATATAATCGATTAGAATTCTCGAAAACTACTTGGGCGGATGTCCCCGACATGTACAAATCAAAGCAAAACTATGGACCACAAAGTTACAAATAAGACATGACAAGGACATGGTTATCATAGTTATCATAAAGAAAGATTGTGTTGCAAAAAAAACAAAAAGCATACATCCAAAAAAAAGTGGTTTTGCCAGATACTGGGAGAAACCATCTTGTTTTTTGTTTTTACTACAACTTGCTATTAATGAGTAAAATCTTATTAATTATATGGTTTTCTTTCTTATCATTATTTTTAGTACAAGGAATGAAAATGATTGTAGGGAAATCCGAAAAAGTTCTAATAGGAATATTCATACTTTTTAACAGTGATAGCAACATAATCTGCATATTCCACCAATAAGGAAACTTAATATGAAACTTCATGTCACGCCCTAAAGATTGGGGTATCTTATGGCGGACAATATGCTGGCGGATGTATCGAGATGCTGACAGAATGGCTTCAGAATGGTGTGGCGTAGGGACGACTGTGTCCCCTTCCTGAATTGACGGTGAAGAGGGGACTTGGCCAACCCTGCACAAACCTGGTCCGGGAACTGGAGCCGTTCTCCTGATGAGCCCTTGGCAGGGCGAAACCAGTGTATTGTCCCGGTGAGAGAGGCTGGCCTCGCGGGGCGAGGCGCCGCACGGGCCTCCGGAGCGTGCTGGAGTCCGAGCCCGTGACACTTCATATACATTACTACTCTTTTCATGCTGCAGTAAACTACGGCGATCATTCGTCATCCTAAAGTAATCCATAAAAATAAAAATTAAAACAAACTTACTTATTAGTATCTCTCCATCTAAAATAATATCTGAGATTTTGAATTCCAAAACCTTTGCTTCGATCTGTATGCATAGAATTACGACAAATTAAGATAATTAATCCAAAATTTATGAAAATATTCTTATCACTCGTGTCAAACACACCAAAAAACTTTGTGCAAATTTATACATGATTATATTTCATGTATATATCATACATAATTACATGAGATAACAAAAAAGAATAAATAACTTTAGTTGTTTCCTTCACCGGAATGGTGATGGTATTGTACGTGATGGGGATGACTCAACTGACGATAAACTTCCCGATTCAACCGGTCCAAAAAATAAATCGGACAAATAATGTCCTAAATCCTCGGGAGAAAATCTGAGCACATGGCTAGAATGTCTCTCTTTTATTATGGCATCTCTGTGTTTGTTGTAGAGCTCTCTATACACGGGAAGTATTTTGCTCGCGATTGAGACTTTCAAATCATCTCGGAGCTTACCATTTGGTACGACGCACACAGATTGCTTCCGATGAGCTTGCTCGAATGATGAATTGAATCTCTTGAAGATCTCCTTCACTTGTTGTGGAGCCATTGAGGCGTTTGGTTCTTGAGGGAGGGATTCGATGACGTGGCTCCATCCTAGCCGTTCATAATTTAGCGCGAACTGTTTGATTTTTGCCTCTTGTTTTGATATCCATTTTTCACCTAGCAAGAACTTGAGATTCGATGAACGGACCTTTACGACGACGTACCGGAGATTGTTGGCTAACAAGAGGTACGCGAGGGATACGTCCTTGTAGTGCTTCGCTTTGCCATCGAGTTTGCAGAGAAGAATGAGAATCAGCCAAGCAAATCGGAGTGAAATCGCCGGTGCGGGAGACTCGTCGGAATCAGCGATACCAAAGTATGAATCCGGCAGCGAATCTTTGGCCGGAGGAGGAGACTCAGCGAGGATGGTGGAGAGTACGCTGCTGTAATCGGCAAGTAGAACGATGTAATTCATTGCGTCAATGGTGAGAGGGTGGATTCCACCGCCGGCGACCGTCGTCTTTGAGGATTCCTTTTGTAGAGCAGTTTCAAACTCAGCCAACGCCATCCTTATGGACTCCCCAAGCTTGACGAGTGATGTCAATGCTTGAGATCGGATAACGGATTCTGAGTCAAAGGAAAATATAGTTTCAATCTCCGGCCAGTGCTGGACGATGGAAGTGTACATATCGAGCAGACGGAACACTTTTTCCGGGGACTTCTTGCTGTTTTTCGCCACAATTTCCGGGAAGCTAAACAGAATCATGGCTCCATCTTTTGAAATTTCAGTAAAACACGACTCTCTAATTGCATCATTGGATGCGAAGACGCGATCGCAGAGAATCCTCTCTCCATCGAACAATGTTTTCATGGCTACATCCACAGCGTTAAGCCATTCCTTGATCTTCAGATCCACAACTTCCCAATGCATTTTATGAACTTGTGAAGAACTCAATTTCTCAACACCTAGTCTATAAATGGCTTCATCGATGATCGATTTACGTATAACTTTGTAAATCTGCAAGCACTCTTTCGTGTAGCCAGAAGAGATCATACACTCTGCTATCAATCTCAAATCCGCCATTATAACACTAGAAAAATCCTCAACTTCAGAAATAGATTCACCTGCAATTGCAGCACGATCATCATCATCCTCAACATCGAACTCAGAAGTGCTCGATCGAGTACTTCTCGAAGCACGGGAAGACACTGTGGATATAGATTCTGGATCCAAATGCGCTCTGTTTATTGATAGAATCTGGTAAAACTCCTTCTGGAGTCGCTTCATAGCAATTTGCATCAGAGATTGAGCACGAACAAGCTTATCGGACCTCGAATTCTCACTTGCGTGAAAATGCATCGCCTTCTGTAAGTTATTCACAAACTTGATGAAATCCTTGGCTTCTCCTCTATTCTCATAGAACAGAGAAGTCACCTTGGCGAATGTAGTAGTGTCCGGGTCCCACTTCGTGATCATCGGCTCCGCCATCTCAATCGTCCGATCGATCACCGCTTCCGAAAAACTCGGCCGCGATGGCGAAAACGCGAAACGCGCAGGAGAATTGAATTGTGAAGTTGATGGAGAATTAGTATCACTTGTTGAATGCTTAGGTGAAAACCAATTCAGCGTTCTCATCCCTTTTCTCGGCATCTTTAACAATCTCTATTTTCCGTATCGAAACTTATTAATTTTGAGTATTTGGGTTTATGATTTTTTGATGAATAAAGGAAGAGTAGAATAATATGATGATGGATTTTCATGGGGGGTAGAAGGGGTATATATAGAGAGAGAAATGAGAGACGCAAATTGTATTGGACTTGCAGGAGTCAGAAATAAACGCACGAGGAGCGTTTGACTCTCACGCGTGACACGTAGGATTATTGTGGAGTTTTGAATTATTCAAAAAGTCTTACTACTATGATTCACACGTTCCTTCAATAACAAGGAGTTTTGAATTATTCATATTATTCACAAGTTATATACTATAGTTTTTTCTGTTGCTTAAAAGTCATAAGTCCAAATTCGTTGTATTTAAGTTTAAGTAATTGAAATCATCTCCAAATTAACTCAACTTAGAATATATTTAAAAACGAAAAGAAAAAAGATTAAGATAAATAAATAATTTAATAAAAATTTTACTAATGTGAAATACATAAGTGATCTGAAAAAAAAATTATAAAATATAAAATCAAAATTTTTAATAATATAAACGTTTAAATAGTCAGCTTATTGAAGTAATAACATTTTATCAAACGTTTTTAGAGGAAAAAACGAAAAAAGATAAGAGAGTTTTACTTTTAATATTTAATATACTTGGTGGGTGTTGACATTTGACATTTTATTTTCTAGTCATCTATGTGAGTTGTTGAAAAAAATAATCTATATGAGATATACACACATTTCATTTATTAGAGATTAAAAAAAACAATTTGCCACATGGTCAAATTGAAACAAATTTAATTACTTGTGAATTACAACTACAAACAAATGATGACCTTTTTTTTTTAATCTCTCTTCGAGAGTTATCTATTTTTTTACTGAATTAAATTCAAAATCTCAAAATTAAAATTGAAAGGTGATTATCATCCGAGCAACTTCTTCTCATTAAATTTTTTTATTCTTTTAATAACTCAAACTTAACAATCTTAAAATTAAAGATGAAGTGCGCTTATCATCCAAGTAATCCGCTCTTCTCGAATAAATGATGACTTGATCATGATGCTGGAGTACAGAAATAGTACAATTGGTCTTTTGTCCTTTTTCTGAAATATGAAAAAAGTCAATAGCAGTTCTCGTCTTCAACTTAAGCCCATATGTGAGGAAAAACCAAAAGCAACAAATAAGGCATGACGAAAATATGTTTATCATATCATATACTCCTTCTATTTCAATTTAACTGAATATAAAATTTATAAAATAAATAAAATTTTAAATTTTATAACTTTAAATTAAAATATATGAAAATTTTAAAATCTTATGATCTTAAATTTGATATATAAAATACTAAAATCAATAAATTAATTAAATATTCAAAAATGTCCTTTTTGAAATAAATTTAAAATAATAAAATATTTAAATTGAAAAGGGCATAGTATTATTTGAATAAGCCGAAGGTCTATCAAAAACAGTCTCTCTAGCTTGGTAAAGGTATGAGTGGCATACATTCTATCCTCTTCAGATCTTACTACGTGAGATCATACAAGATTATTATTGTTGTTGTTGTTGAGAGTAGTAGTATTTAAGACAACTTTAAAGTGTATGAATTTTTATATTTATATTTAATAATTAAAATTATATATATATAATTTGACCTGAATAAAAATTATTGAATTTTCATAAATTCAAGGGGACATACTGTGGATCCGCCATGAGTATCATTGCAAACAAACAAAAGCATTTCATATAACGAAGTCGTTAGGGCAGCTGGACATTAGCAAAACACCCCCTTTTTGACTCTAATAATTCAGTAGTTTTTAGTTTCTTGCTAATAAAGATTAATTATTTACAAGTTAAATTCCATTTCTATATGATTTTTAATACACAATGTTTTATCTTGTTTTCTTTAGTACCTTCATTTTTTTTTTCATTTTTTTTCTAAGTTAAAGATCTATTAAAAATGATTTTTTTTATCTTTTAAAATAAAAATCAAGTAAAGTTAAGTACACTTTATCCTTTAAAAAATTTGTTTATAAATTTACATTGATTATATTTTTATTATATGAGAAATGCTAAATGGGGTAGGAAAGTTTAGTCGTACTTCTTGTCTAAGTATTACACTACACCTACTATTTTGTGGCTCCTCCGACCTCCACCGTGCAATTTTAAATTAATGTTTATTTATGATATTTGAATAAATTTTCAACTTTAATTTAAAATTTTGATTTCAAATCCGATTAAAATGTAGGATTTCAATTTTAAGTTTATAGTTTTAAATTTTTAAAAAAATTTAAAATTTAATTTATAAATTCATATTTTATCAAAAAAAATCATAATTATAAATTTTACAAGTAAAACTCATACTCTACGTAAGAGACTGCTCATTGTGAAACCAAAATTATGTAACAATGTTCAATTTGGCACCTTGAATATAAATAAACATACCCTAATTAATAAAAAGTTCTAATCATTTAGTGTATTTGACTTTTTATAACGACTCTATTATTATTATTATTATTATTATTATTATTATTATTATTATTATTGAAACAGAATTCAACAAAATTCATTATGAAATTGCTTACCTCATCATTTTTACCAGCTTGCTTATCAGCCACCATTCTAGTCATTTCCTCAAATTTTCTCAGTTGTTTCATTTTAATATATAGTTTTATAATATTATTTTTATTTCATTTGTATAATATTTGTCCTTAAAGGGTCTTTAGGTTTGCGATGCGGTGATCTCATCACGCTATTTTTAATAATATTGAATATTTAATTAATATATTTTTCAAAAATAGATTAAATGAATAAAAGAAATGAAATAGTGATTGAACGGTCAGAACATTGTGAATTGCTCCACGGTTCAATTATTTCTCTTTCAATAATTCATTAGAACCAAAAAAAAAAGAATCTAATACTATTTTAATACTATTGATTTCTTTTTCTTTTTTTTTTGCAAAATTAATATGAATAGTCACTCGTCAAAATGATAGTCAACACATATATAATATTTTTGATACATAATAATATACATTTAATTAATAAATATAATTATTTTTGATCGATCGAGCAGATGTGTAACTTATTTTCCAGAGATAATGTCATTTTTCGAGAAGCTTTGGTTGCCAACCAACCTAGTCCTTTCATTCTACTATTTTATTTATTTTTTTTGGTTGATAATTTATTCCCTTAATTCTTCTTTATTAGTTTAATTATTATTGCTTAATTAATTGTCCCTTTCTTAACTTCTTTTAGGGCAATTTTCTTCAATTGCCTTTGAAACCGTGTTCTTCTGGATGGAAAATCTTGCTTATTTTATTTATATGTTCTTAAAAAGTTGTTTAAAGTGCAAGAAAAATAAATGTGTTATATTCTCTAGAAATTAATGGATTAATTATTATCTTAATAATGTTAGTTTAGTGCTACTTGTAATTAACTAATTAAAGAATAGCAAGTAAGCAGAACATAATATATATTCCTCATAGAGAAGAATATTATAATTAATGTGAACATATATATATTTGAAGAATCAAAGATCACTTCATGCATTTATAGTCATACGCAGTATTATTTCACAGAGGAATTTAGAAAGGGTAATATAAACTTTCTTCGTGATATCGGAGTCAGGTTTGATTTGAGCCTTTAGAAAATTAGACAATTATAGGGGTGAAAATACCTTTGGTCCACAAATATGCATGCATTGAATCGAATAGTAGAACCTCAGATAAAGAATATTCAAATTCGTGTGTAAAGAGGGGTGATAAATAGACTATACTATATCTGAATAAATAAAATTCTGAACTCCTTATAAGACTTAGGCAATCTCTTCTCCATTTAAACTAGCTTTTGGAGTGTGAATTAGGCTCGACATCGAATTTGATAGTGCACGCAAAAATTATATTTCTATCTTTGAGAAGATAGAAATATTATTTTTGATAGACCTTCAACTGAACAGACAGTAAAAACACATACATGAAAAATAAAAAAATAATTTAATTATACTCGATCTGAAATTAAATTAATCCATTTTAAATAAAAAAAATTCTAAAAAAAAAAGAAGAAAATAATAAAAAAATGGAAAAAATATATATAAAAAACAGCTATATATATTTTGAAGCACCCAAAAATGGACCATGGATTTGAAAGACTTGCAAATGATTTAAACTATTTTTCTTTGATTCCCTTAAAGTGGATTATATGGATCTAATTTAATTATCAATGTAAAACCATAACACTTGTTCACATGAAACGTCCTTTATTCGTTTATGTGCTAGACTTATTCAAAATTTAATGTTTATGAGTTTTTATAATAATTTTAAATTAAAATATATTAATAATTAAGTTTGTAATTAAATATTTATTAATATTTAATAATCTTTTAATAAAAAAAATTACGCTATATGTCCACTATAAAAATATTTACATACTTTAGCCTATATTTTGAGTTTGTTATTCGATTTAACTTTTATTTATATATAAACGTCTATACACTATTATATATTTTTACATAAGATTGATATATTATGCATAATATTTTTTTTTAATATAAAGTTATATAATATTATATATTATTATTGTTATTGTTACGATTATTCAATTCCATAAAATTGAACCTAATAATTAAATGTTATGGAAAGTGAAAGCACAAAATTCATATGAAATCACTTACCTCATCTCTTTTAACAGCTTGCTTATAATGATTAGCCACCTTCCCCAGTTATTTACTCAAATTCTCTCAGTTATTTCGTTTTGTTAATTACATAGTTATTTAACTTCTTCTTTCTTTTAAAAACAAAAATTAGTATGTGTTTGATTGGTGGGTTGTAGGTTCTACTCTGATACTATCTGCTCTTTTATTATTATATATTATTTCTTATACTTTTATTACTCTTTTTTTTATCGCTTTAGAATGTTTTTCTTTGAGTCGGGGGACTATCAAAAATAACCTCTCTAACTCCGAGATAGAGACAAAGTTTGCATACACTCTACCCTCCCCACACCCCA
The DNA here is from genome assembly GCA_035772735.1 of Datura wrightii. Classification (NCBI taxonomy): domain Eukaryota; kingdom Viridiplantae; phylum Streptophyta; class Magnoliopsida; order Solanales; family Solanaceae; genus Datura; species Datura wrightii. The sequence continues at coordinate 196,359,301 of JASDFA010000018.1, read as the reverse complement.
CTTAGTGGAACTACATTGGGTATATCGCTATTCTTATTGTTATTTTCTTAGAGTATGTTTTATCGAAAACAATCTCTCTATCTTCCCTAAGTAGAGGTAAGACTATATATATATACCACTTTCTCCAAACTTCACTTTTGAAATTACATTCGAATATATTATTATATATTATATGTTATTGAAAACTTTTTAATTACGTAGAATATTACGATAAGAATAAATGTTTTAGCAGTTGAAACTATTTTTGGTTATTTAATTTGTTCCCTTCTTCTTTGTTAATTAGGAGTATATATATATATATATTATTACTTTATTCTGTCCTTTAATTTCTATTGATATGTCTTTGAAACCGTGTTGTTCTTATCTCCTTTAATTTCTTTAATTAATTGATAAGTTATACCTTAATCTGAAACTTCTCAATCCTTCCTTTATTTTAGATAAAGAAATAAAAGTTATATATATATATATATATATATATATATTGACTATGAGCACCCAAAAATGGACCATGGACTTGAAAAGGCAATTGCAAATGAGTAAAAGGAGAACATAGACTTATGTTGTGGACATAATTTTATCAAATGTAAAACCACAACACTTGTTCACATGACTTCTTTTTTCTTTTTTAGAATTTTTAGATTTTTGTTCGAGACATGAAATCGCATATCTTGAGTATAAATTTAAATTTAATAATGATGTATATTGTGGTGGGATGACAACTATTAAAAATAGTATAAAAGCTAATCAAAGTAAATTGACAAACTAAGTTGGTCTAAAGAATTGAAGGAAAAACGATTTAGTCTTTTCGGTTTGTAGTTTTATTTTTAATTTCTTTAGTTATTATTAAAGAAATTCGACGGACATTCATGTTTATTTCCGCACAAAAATGCGTGAAAAAAATAAAAAGGAAATTATTTATTTTTACAAAAATTGAGGGACTTCATCGATTGTTGAAATGCAAAATCAGTTAAAGATAATGAACAAAAATGATGAAAGTATTTCATCAAAGAGCATGTAGTTGAGTGGTAGAATTTTTCAATATCATAGTTAAATTACGGGTTTAATTCCAAGTAGCTACATTTTTTTATGTATATTTTCAAAAAATCGACGAAGTCAGTCGGTCGTTTTAAAAAACTTATGTGTTGATTTTAAATTTATTGCAACTGATGGTTTAAACCAACCATGTCTGGTTTTGTAAAATCGACCCACGCCTAATCGATAATATACAGTCCATCGATTTGGTGTCGGTTTTTCTTAAAAAATCGAGGAAGTCCATCGGTTTCAACCTCAACTTTTGCACTATTTTTAGTAGCGTATGGAGATCTCTCCGCCCTTAAGAAGAGGTCTTGGGTTCGAGTCTGGCCCCTGGGAATGGAAAGAATCCTATTGAAAGCGTCATCGCCTCCAGAAGTCGACTCTATATAATGCGCGAATCCCGATTTAATTATGTCCTAATACGGGTACCGAACACAGGGTGAAAAATCAAATATAAATCTCAACCTAATAATAGAAAAGTCTCAATTTATATATGTGGCACCAAAGATTTTTTAAATTTGTGGTCTAAAATAAAATTTTGTGATATTTATGTATCTATAAATTATTTCATTAAGGTTAAAAGAAAATTTTCAAAGTTAAGTTATTTTTAATTATAAAAAAATAACATTTTTTTTCAAAATGAATTAAATAAAATGAATCACATAAATTGAAATTGAAAAAATATATGCTATAATATAAGAATAAAGGAATTCCCTCTTATCTTACCCTAAGGATTAACGTAATTTATAGGGTTACAAAGTCATTATCTGGAGTTTCAATTGACGATAGAAATCGAGGCTAAAGTGATCTGTGATTGAACCAACCGGAGATGAGGCAGGGAAGCTGTAAAAATATGAAGAAATTAAAAAGAGTTTAATATATATATATATAATTTTAACTATATATAAATTGTATAATTTTTTATTAAAGAAAGTTTATCTCAAATGAATCCCCTTGGCCCTACCTGACTCCGTCCTGAATTTAGTTTACTAATTGTGAAACGTTTAATTACTCGAATGTATCAACAGAATCATTTTCTTATTTCTACTAATGATTCTAACAAAAAATCCATTTTTAAGGTGCAACAAGAGTTTGTATTCTCAAATGATAGCAGAGGGATTTCCATTTATTGTGGAAATGCCGTTTTCTCTACGATTAATATCTTCTTTATCTTATTTCGAAGGCAAAAAGATTTTCAAATCTCATAACTTCCGATCAATTCATTCAACATTTCCTTTTTTAGAGGACAACTTTTCACATCTAAATTATGTATTAGATATACCCGTATACTGCAAAACAAATAAACTTATCTAAACATTAAAAGCAAAACAACAATAAGGAATGAAATGGAAGAAGCTATATATATAGTGCATGGCATTAGTTTTCACCGAGGGGATTCGAAGAATAAAAATGCAATGCCTAAGATTAGAACTTAGAATCTTAAATTTAATTTTGAACCCCTACATTACTGGTCGACCTCTAATTTTGTGTTCAAGTGATTCAAAATCTATATATATACATAAAAAAAAAATTAAAAATAACCTTAAAAATTGTATCGTAATTTTTTATCGTGGGAGGTTTGGATGAACACCCTCGGACACCCCTAGATCCGTTCCTAGAATCTATATATTCATGCTTTGAGAAGCTATATCTTTCAGAAAAACTTCTAAAACCTTGATTTTTTGCTAAAATAATAACAAACGTAGGAAGTATGAGATACGTGTATGGAATGTAGCCCTAAAGGAAAAGGAAAAAGATTGATTTCCAGAAATCAATTGATATAATTAACCTTTTAATATTGTGAAATGCACTTTGTGAATATTTATGTTACTTTAATTTAATGCTACTTAATTAAAGATAAATTATAAATAATCCTAAAATCTACACACTAAGATATAAAGCTAATTAATTAATTATAAATTAATGTGAACATATATATACATTGGTGCATTTGAGGAATCAAATAAGTGCATGCATTTGATATATTTGAGCACCCAAAATAGGCCATGGACTTAATTTAATACTTGAAATGATGAACATACTTTTCCAAACTCTAAAAATCGAATATTGTCGAAATGACTACAAATGTAAAACCATAATAGTCAGTTCACATGAATATATACCTTTTTGTGTTAAAACTTTTAAAGGTGATTCAGATTCACGTTTCATGAAATTTATTTAATTGAAAATATAATGTATTTAAAAATTTTCATTTTTAAAATTTAAAGCGTTAAAATTCATTCACATCGAATATTTATATCAAATCAATAAATGCATGACATGTATATGAATATATATAATTATCACTTAACCTTTGGTTAGTTAATCTTACCATAATTTGTGTAAACTATTAAAACTGCTCCAACTTTTATATAATCTTACCATAGTTCATACACAAGGTATCGGACTACATTAATGAATCACATATATCCATATTTCTTTTATAAATGAATATTTGCAATTACATACTATTAAAAACTCTAAAATACACAAAGTTTTACAAAATCTACTAGTCAACAATAATAGTAACTAGCTATTTTTTAATATAATCATTTCACATGGTACAAACAATTTCTTCACGTCGTGCATGAGTTTTTTCTATAAAATTTAAAATGACGAGTTTTTTTTTTTTTGAAAACATATAAACTTATAGGTTAAGTTTCAGATTAAAATAACAGCTTAAAAATTAAAAGTCTATCTTTTAAAAAATTTAAAATTTGAAATTATAATTTATTTTTGATTTCCTTTTTCAAATATATAGGTACCCAACTTGCCTCTATTGAATATATAGTATATTAGTTTGGAAAAATATTCATCTTAATTAGCTAGATTTTCAAAACTCTTGAAAATAAGCAAGGACAAACCAAGTGATACACGAAATATAAACCATGAAAAATATAGAAAATGATTGGTGACCATTGTTGAATTTATTTATTAATTTGTTAGAACTTAAAAAGGAAGTTTTTAAAAATATAAAACCCAACATAAAATATTATGCCATGCAGCACAATATACAATATTATATAACATTATATACGGGAGAAAACATTATACATATTCTATCAACCTTATATAAAAATATATAATAATATATGAAAAGTATTTATATACAAATAGGTGACACAAATATCTTCTCCCAATAAATATACACTACTAAAAAATTACTATTCTTTTTTTTATTAAAATTCATCACAAAAAAATATTAAATGTTATTTCCCATTGATATCGGTGGAAAAATAAAAAATAATAGTGTTTTCACATAGAAAAATCATGAAATTTCTCACTACTTCAGTGAGAATCTGTTTCCCACCATGCGTTTTCCCAGTGAACTGGCTCGATGAAAAAAAATGAGTGAAAAAATTATATTTTATAACATAAATTTTTCACTGACTTACGGTGAGAAAAATCTCTATTTCCAATAATGATAAAGCTTAATTTTCTCAACTTTAAAAGCATTGGACCATTATATTGTTGAATTAGTTAATGGATACACTATGTTCAAACATCATTTTCTTTATGTTGTTAATTATAGCAACAGAGATTAATTTCCTGATCAATGTGCTACATATATCTTTCGTTTTCTTGAAAGTACATTTGTATTTTTTTTTCTTTTTTTTTCTTTCCTTTCTCATTAGGGTTTGTACAATCTCGTTTTAAATATAAAAAAATTAAATTTTGAATTTAATTTAATTTCAAAAATTAGTTTTTAGTTTATTAATCGAAGAGTTCAAAATCATATAAAAAATGGATGTATATATCTTTAATTAATGTGAGATTCTGACACTTCTTTACATGTTAAGGATTGAGTATTATTTGACGGCTGACGCGTTTACGAATAATTTAAGATGGGAGCTTATTAACACTAGGCAAAATCGAAAAACATGAATGGGTGTTTCTGATATCATATGAAAAAAAAAAGAATATTGAGGAGGAAAATATTTTTTTTGTAGAAAAACATGTTCTTGAAAATAAGGAAAATGATTTTCCTAATGAAAGTACCGAAAATAAATTGCATTGTCTTCTTCCCACCCCCACAAGCACCCACCCGACTCTCCAACCCCTGCCCCCCCCCCCGGTCCCACCCACAATGTCCCATCACGTTATTCCCATCCTCATAGTTTTATCTTAAATATATACTAATATTTTTAGAATAATATATTTTACTTGCATATCGAACACAAAATAAAATCACTTATTTTTCCTTCATACCAAACCCACCTTGAGACTATAATTCTAAAAATGAATACCAAAAGTTATTAGCACGCAACTAGTCCATAATGTAAAAATTTCCTAATTATAAGGTCTTCAATCAACTTGAGACTACAATTCTAATGTTGTTTTTTTTTTTTTGTTTTGCCCTTCTTCTAGACATATCAACAAATCTTAATCAATTCCCTACTATATTTTTAATCAACTTGTCAACTTTATTCGATATTCGAGCTCATTTTAATCATTTATCGATTTGAATTTTTCTCCTAACTCATTTTTATGCACTGCATCTTTTAATTGATAAAAAGTCCACGTAACATGACGTGGTATATCTCAAATTAATATTAATATGTTGCAAAGCGAATTATTATTATATTAATTAATTGTACGTCATGAATATTGACAAATACTGCTAATACTGATTAGCATAATACAATATTAGTTGTCTTAATCAAGAGGTGATACCACTAAAACATCATTATGGTGGAATATATAGAAGGTTTATATTAATGGAAATTAAGTTTAACTTTTCTTGAAAATAAATTCATGGCTTCATTGCTTAAAATTTTACGAAACACATTTTTTTTAGGCTCGAAACTTAATTAATCTATCGTTATTTTATTTTGATATATTATTTGAATATTGAAATAACACTTGTCTTTGCCAAATAAAGAAATTAATGACATGCGTCATTTTCGTCTAATGAAAACAATTAGTCTCAATATAAACTTGTGATTTATATATGATTTGAAAATACAATCAACGTTTTTAATTTATAGCAACATAGTTGTTCGAATATTTATTTTTAATTATTATAATAAAATATTGTTATAAAACGATGGGTAACACTAAGATAGTTAAATATGAGACTCAAATGTCTCCCTGCATGTTCAAAATTAGAAAGTTCATAAAACATATACGTATAATATAAGATAAGCGCTAGCTCAATTAATATTATACAAAATAAAAGAAAATTATTTCTGATACCACGTAAAATAAAAATGAAAAAAATTTAAAAACAACTAGCTCATGTGAAAATTGATTTTTTCATCAGATCAACACATCTTAGTCAATTCACTAGTGGATGGTAGTTGCAAGACTAATTAATTGGTCGAATTTTGCATATTTTTCCTCGATTCGAAAGAAATATATTATATTTTTTAATTTAATTATTAGAATTTAGAAAGTCCAATTAAACAACCTAACTTATATTTCAAATCCGTTGAAAATCGAATTATTATATATTAATTCTACGTTATGAATTGATTGACAAATAATGCAAGTATTGGTAAGTGTAATATGTCTGTTTTTAGTTCTCTTAATTAAGATGTATTTACCACTAAAACATTCTTATCGTGGAATATATATGAGGTGTATTTCAAGCTACTTTCACAAGGGTAAGATATATGTACATATTACTGTTTTTAAATTTTGTTTATTCTATTATATTGAGTTTGTTGTTATTGTATATAGCAGTAGATTTAGAATTTTAACTAAGAGGGTTCGAAAAATAAAATATAATTTCTAAAACCTCGAGGTGAATTTTGAATCCCCTAACCACTGAACCAACCTTTAGGGTGATTTAATATATTGTTGATAAGAAGAGACGTGCTAATAGGGCTTATTAGTAATGTTGGTATTAGTTATGCTGATATCAGTTATGTTTAGATTATTTATTATGTACTGTTTGGTTTGGTGTATTAAGAATAACATGCATTGCATAATTTTTTTTAAAAAATATTTATTTACGAAAATACCCTCCACAAATACTGAGGAAAGGATGTGGAAAAGATTTTGAGGGCAATTGTGTCTTTAATCATGATAATACATGCATTAAAAATGTTTTCATTGCTAATACCATGATTTGCCATGTGTCAGTTATACATAACATAATACCAAATAGAACATTAGTTATACATAGATTGAAAAAGTAAATCAAATAAGATATTAGTAATACACAAATCTAATACATGCATTACGTTTTCTCATGCATCCTTGCTGGTTTGAGAAGAGTTATTCATGTATTAAAACTTACATAACATTATACATTGTTTGGTTATAAAAAAAATAATCTCTATATAAAATCTAGCAAAAGTTATACAATGTTTGATTAGTTTATTCTCTTTCCACACATAGAACATAGCTTGCTAATACATTGTTTGGTTCGTGTTTTTTTTTTGCCTGCATAACTAATACTTAAATAAGTTACGAGAGAATCTATATATTGTTTTACGTAGGATAAACAATAAAATAATTAACTTTGATATAATTAAATCCTGCATAACTGATATCTACATAATTAATCCTCATATAATTATTAATATATACATAACGAATTACTATATTATTAATATATGTATAACTTTAATAAATTACCAAACGACCCCTTAGTTGTTTCATACATCTTATGTAAGTTGAGAGGTCCAATAGTCAACCTAGCTCCATAACTAGAAATCTATTTGCAGTGGGAAGTTCAGAAGAATATATATAACCTAAGAATAAAAAGTTCAACTACTCATCTAAATCCGTGAGTAGTGTCTGGCTAAAGTTATAATCTCTCCGTTTTAATTTATTTATTTACTTTTTTTAAAATTTATTTAAAAAAATAATAATTCTTTTTGATAATTTTTTAATTTTAATTTTCCGGTGCTATATTTAACATCACAAGATTGAAGAACATTTTATTACATTTTACATTATTAGGAATAAACGCTTATCATTATACCAAAAACGATAGCTGATAGAAAATGTGCAATTTTATTTTTTAACTAAGCCCACCAAGCAAGCGTCATGTTTGATTACGACTCCGATCTGCGCCTCCCAGCCCCCTGATGAGCTTTGCCATAGACAAGATGTTGGTATTACCCAACATACATATCTTTAGTTTATGATTAAGACCATAGATTCGAAAGTCTTTCTTACTTTTCTTAAATTTCGTGTCGAATCAAAATCTGACAAACAAAATACAGCGAAGGGAATAATTAAGAAAAATTTCTGCTATAATATTTCTTTATTAATTAATCACGTGTTATGTTCATTTTTTAAACGGATTATTTTGTAATGGAAATATGGGTCATCGGATTCTATTTTAATAAAGAGATATATATATACAAGGTGCTGAAAGCAACAACAAGGACCGCATAGCGCAGTGGATTAGCGCGTCTGACTTCGGATCAGAAGGTCGTGGGTTCGACTCCCACTGTGGTCGTTGTCTTTTTCTTTTTTATTTTATTTTACTTTATTTTACTTTATTTTACTTTTACAGTTCTAATATTGGAAATAAAATAATAATAATCTAGGCTCTAAATTAAATAATACAGCAATAAATTGAAACCAACATCTTTTTCGATGATTTAACGCTCAAAACTGAAATAATAACAATATATTCAATATAATCGCACGATGAATATAGGGGTGTGCATACTATGATATGGTACTGTATTTGAAATTTAGTTCAGTAATTTGAATTTTTGATTTTTAAAATATTATATCAATATCGTATCAAACTAATTCTGTATGGTTTTGTATTTTAAATTTGATTTCGGCAATTTGCCATATGATAAATTGGTAAACCATTGTTTGTTCAACTTCGACTTATATAAAAAAATAATAAAGAATTATGACTTTGTCTTTTTAAAAAATGTCTCAATTATATTATACCAACACCTTATACATGTAGAAATATATATGAAAAAGAAAAAAAGTACAAGCAACTTACTTTGTCAATCAATTTACTAAAAAAGAACATTTCAATCAAGATATAATAATCAAAGTTTCAACGTCTAAACATTTACTTTTGTACTAATACAAGATTGTGTATTTGTTAGTATTATAATAATATATATGAATTTTTATGTAATTATATAATACGTTACGGTATTCAGATTCAATATGTTATTTTATAAATACTGACTATCACAACAAAGATTTAAAAAAAAGGAAGTTAAAATGTATACCATACACCATGTCAACAACAACAACATACTCAGTGTAGTCCTACAAAGTGAGAACCGAGGAGGATAGAGTGTACACATATCTTATCTCTACCTCAGAGGTAGAGAGACTATTTCTAGTAAACCCTCGCTCCAGAAAAAACAGTCCAAAGTAGTTTCCAAAAAATAATTACAAAAAATAACAGATAATAACAAAAACAACAAATACTACCATAATTTCAAAATAACTATATTAAAAATTTGGTTCGATATCTACCCTTTCATGCCAACTCCTAACAACATACACAAACATTATTCTCATGTGATAAAGATAGAGAGATTATTTTAAATACACCCGCCACTTAAAGTTTTACTATAATAAATCATTATTAAAGCCTCGAAGCTTAACATAAAGCAAGGCTTTTTCTCACATGTTTTTTTTTTCTTTTTTTGTTTTATTATTTTGTCTTTGGGAAGAAGCAAAGGGGTTTTTGATGGTTTCCACTTCCTTTTTAAAAATAAAAAAAAGAATAAAAATTGATAGCTAACTTAAAACACAATCAACAATAAATGATCTTTAATTATGTTTTGGTACACCATAAATGATCGTTAATGCCAAATCGCTTGTGGTCCAAAATGGCGCATTTGGGGAAAAAAGAAAAAAAAAAACTCTAATCTATATTTTTATAAAATTTTGTCGGTAATATTACTTTTATCTATAGTTAAACCTCGTTATAATAATATTATTTGTCTAAAAATTTCATGAATTATTATAGTGAAGTGTTGTTGTATATGTATATTGAGTCATTTGATGTTTATATCTCATTTAAACTGTTATGAATTGAAGTACGCTAAAACAAACAGTTTAGTGATTTTGTTTACTAAGAAAAAGGAACAAATCCATTAACCAATTTAATTAAAAAAGTTAGAAAGAGTATGAATGTAAAACTAAGAAACACCCGTAGTCTTTCATTGTGAAATTATGACCATAATAAATGGACATTATTTAAATTAATTTTTTTTCTTTTAGATATTCGTAATTGAAATTTACTATAGGCACCACATTAGTGATGATTGCCATGAATATTTTTAACGTTTTTTTATACTTAATATATCTCTTACGAAATATTATTACACGAGAGTATGGTTGTTATAGATTGCTAATTTTATAAAGAGTGTACTATTATAATGAATGTCACTGCTGTTATAGATCGAATGTTATTATAGAGAAATAACATATAATATGGAAAATCGATTCTGAAGAAAACCGTTATAACAAAATAATATTATGATGAATGACTGTTATAAAAAGGCTTAACAATATAATTAAGGTGTATATATACACACTTCATCCTTAACACGAGGTATTGAGTCTAATAAGAATAAAATTGCTTTTGATAGTAAAATGCTTTATCTCAAAACTAGGACTTTCTGTAGTGAATTTAAATTAGTCGAGCCCCAAAGTAGATATGGACCACTGGGCCGGAAACAAAAACAACTCATCTTACCTAATTGGGCCTACAGATGAATTGGACTTAAATCCAGGTGGGAGCCCAGTCTATTTAAGCTATTGCTCTTTCTTTGTCAGTCATGAATGATCACTGAACCATCAAATGCTACAAAAGCAGAGGTACTTGTTGCTTCTTCTCTGCTGCATCATTTTCATGTTCTTACATTAATAATCAAACAATTCTTCTTCCTTAAAACACACAAAAGTAATACAATACACAACTTCAGTTACAAATCTCAAATCCCCTTTTATCTTTTTTTTTTTCCCTATATGATCAACCCATTTTCCTGTAGATCATTCTTGATTTGAAAAAAAAAAAAAAAGGAAGAGAAGTTACAAAGGAGCAAGCTATGAAATTGCACAAACAGTCAAGCAGAAGAGATGAGGAATTACCCAATACCCAAATGAACCCACCATACTCACCAAAGACCCTGAAACACCCAACCAGATCTCTTCCCAGATCCATCAACTATCTCCTCAAAGAACAAAGGCTTTTGTTCATTCTTGTTGGTATTCTCATTGGGTCCACTTTCTTCATCATTCAACCCAGTCTTTCTCACCTTAGCACATCTTCTGAACCACATTCTTCAATACCCAGATCATATAATGCCTTGAACCATGAATCTTTGTCAACTGTGTCTTCATATAATGATGTTCTTCCAGTCAAAGGTTTCAACTTCGGAGTGGATAGGGCAAGTGGGACAGGGAGGGTGCCAGTTGGGGTTGGGAGGAAAAGGATGAGGATTGTGGTGACTGGTGGTGCTGGCTTTGTGGGGAGTCATTTAGTGGATAAGCTTATCAAGAGAGGTGATGATGTTATTGTGATTGATAACTTCTTTACTGGGAGGAAAGAAAATGTGAAGCATCATTTTGGGAATCCAAGATTTGAGCTCATTAGGCATGATGTTGTTGAGCCCATTTTGTTGGAAGTGGATCAGATTTACCACTTGGCTTGCCCTGCTTCTCCTGTTCACTACAAGTATAATCCTGTCAAAACTATTATATCCTTTTTTCTAAATCATGTCTTGTCTTGTTGTTCAGAAACATCAGATTTATGTCCAAACATCTCTTTTATTTTTTGTGTATGTGCATGCCTACATGATACTTAGCTCAATCTTATTGAAATGAGTGTTCTTTGATTTGTTATTGAATTTGTATAATCCTGTCAGAGCTGTTATATCAATTTCTAGATCATGTGTTCGCTTATTGTTTTTAGATTCATTGGTTTTATGTATATATACCTTTTCTGGTTTCGTGCTTGTTTGTGCTAAGTTGCTCATGAGTTAACTGCTATGGAAATGAGAGTTCTTTGATTACTTTTGTTGAATTTTGGACGCATTTGAGATCCTTAACTGTGATTACAAGACAAATGTGATGGGCACCCTTAACATGTTGGGACTTGCCAAGAGAATTGGTGCAAGGTTCTTGCTCACTAGTACAAGTGAGGTTTATGGTGATCCACTTGAGCATCCTCAAAAGGAAACGTATTGGGGTCATGTGAATCCAATAGGTGTGCAACAACTAACAAATCCGGTTGTTTTATTTTTTCCTTTTTTGAAATAACAAAAGTTATCATCAGCTGATTTTAATGATGTTTGAGCGTCTTGAAACACCTAGGTGTTAGGAGCTGCTATGATGAGGGAAAACGTACTGCTGAAACTTTGACTATGGATTACCATCGCGGTGCAGGTGTCGAGGTAATGAAGATTTGCCTTTTTACAGATACATATAACATGTGAGCTGAATGCTTATGTACAATTCAACAGGCTCTTTGATTCGGAAGTTTTTAATATTCTGTGCAAAATTATCTACTTAGTTGGGTGCTTTAAAAACTAAATGCAGCATCTTTTGCCTGAAGTACTAAGTGAAAATGCACTTTGAATTACTTTTCTTCTTTGACCTAGGAAGATCAGTTGGGTGCTTTTTGTGAATTATAGAGAACTCTTTACTGATGTGTCATCTTCTTATGCTGATAGATGCCTAGAGTAGGGTGAAAATTTTGGTGATCTGGACCCTTGAATTGTAGAATGCATGTTATTGTCTCCTCTATACCTCTATTCTTTAGGCTTTTATGCCCACAAAGCCTAATAACAACCAGGTTCTAGATACTAGTGGTTGTGTATACCTATAATGAGGAGATTCAGTGAGCCTTTTATTCTGTCGCAAGGTCTGAACTTAGAATTTGGGGAGCAGGAGTAGTAGTAAGCCTCTCAACCTTTGAGGTAGTGGTAAGGTCTGTATACATTCTACCCTCCCCAGACCTCACTTGGTGGGATTTCACTGGGTTGTTGTTGTTGAGGAGTTATTTAATTTCCCGCTTGAGATTGAACAGAAACATTCTTGAAACATAGAAATCAATGGCAAGTGACAGAAGATAATTATATGGTGTAAAATTTTCTGTGATGAATGGTACTTTTCTAAATGATAAGTTCAAGTTGGAGGGAAGTAATAAGTACAGGTAAAATGGCATATTCTAAAACTAGGAAGCTGCCTACATGTAGTTCAGAATTATATGTTAACATGTGATATGCTTGCTAGCATTTATGGTATAAAATCAAGGTGTATATCTATCCATCCAAATTAATTGTTATTATTACCTTTTTACTGTTTCTCTAGGAAAATTTGGAAAGTTCAACTTGAAACCTATTTTTTTGCTAGTTCTTGATTTTGAGCAGTTGAACAAACTCCAAAATGTTATGATGATGAGAGAGCGCAGAATATAGGCAACAAAGTAGCAAGCCATTTCTTTATTTTCAATAAGATTCAGTCTGAAATTAAATTCTGTATTTTGCTTTCCCTCTTTCCACTTGCAAAAATCAAATGGAGTCTCAGTGGGATAGTAAGTGGTAATACTGAAAAACTTGCATGGATTACCTAGATTTTTACAGCTCTGAATCTTCGTACGCAGGTGCGCATTGCTCGGATTTTCAATACATATGGACCTCGTATGTGTCTAGATGATGGACGTGTTGTCAGCAACTTTGTTGCCCAGGTTTGTTCTCTCAGCTAGTAATATCATTAGTGTATCCTGAGCTTGCCTTTTAAAGTCCTTTCATATTTATTATATTCTAAACCCATGTTTGCAGGCCATTCGCAAGCAACCAATGACAGTATATGGTGATGGAAAGCAAACACGAAGCTTTCAATATGTCTCTGATCTGGTACTTCATCTTAATGAGTTATTTTCCCCATTCCCTGTCGCTGCTTAGTATGTTATCGTTTTTCTTATGTTTACAAGGACATCATATGGCATTGGATGATATTGGTTGAATGTGGTCAAGGATGGCTACAGTAGAAGGTACTAGTTGTTTCAAGTGAATTGGATCACTTGTGGTAGGGATGGTAGTGAAACTTGACTTGAGTTCTCGGAGATGTAAATATATGTTACCTATGTTCTGAACATCGTAGGAAAAGCTTCGACCATTGAGATGACAAAAAACTATAGAAGTTGTAGTTAGAGTTATGAACAACATTTTTAAGTTCTCCTAAATGAATACTTCTTTTTTGTTCTGCTATCTTTTGCATCACGGTATTACAAAGTGAAATTCTAAAATTGGGGAAGAAGTTACATTTTTGAAGTTCTCTTCTTCAAAATTTTAAGTTCATAGATAGGAAAAATGTTTAGCTAAAATTTGAAAGATGTGTACTTAATGAGCTATCAAAATAAAAAAAGATGTATACTTAATGATTACAAAAAAAGAAAAGAAGAGATTTGAAAGATGTATCCTCTCTCATATGCCAAATTGACTACCTAGTTTGACTTTTATGAATATTAAGAAAAGAAAAGAAAAACTTTAAATTGCTTAGTCCTCAGGCCCCAGCACATGATGTGAGGGTTAGGCGCACGTCACGGTTCCAAACCTTGCCACAGACACAAGATTGCATATTGTCCTATGTAGTGATGGAAAGAAAAACACAGATTCCAATACTGTTCCACATTTGGAGCGTAAGGGCATGTATTTATGAAGATTCTTAGACTACCAATTGCTTTAAGATTTTGTACTGGATACTAAATTTTTTCGCAAAAGTTCCCGGTTTTTGTCATTCCTACTATATTGCAGGAATTAGATTTTTGAATTAAAAATTTCCTTGTCAAAGGTGGTTGTGATTAGCTATACGATAGACACTATGTTGTCCCACTGAATGCTCTGTTCACGCACACATTTGCAAGTTAAAAGATGAGGATTATCTCCTGCTGGTCTAAGAGCCTGCTTGGATGGGCTTATAACTTATGACTTATAAGTTTAATGTTTGCATACTAATGTTTATAGAGTCTAGATACTCGTAAGATAGAGCTTCTTTGTATTGAGTTTTACACATATTGAGGATACTTAACTATGTTTTGATGAAAGGTTGACGGATTGGTGGCCCTCATGGAGGGTGAGCATATTGGCCCTTTCAACTTGGGAAACCCAGGTGAATTCACCATGTTGGAGCTTGCTGGGGTAAGTCATGGTTATTTATTCATGTGTTACATGTTTACAGATATGTTCGGGACTATTTGTATGGTCAATTTGTGGTGATTGTTGCTCATTGAGAAATAAAAAGTTAGTTATCTCCTACATGTAGTTATAAAAAAATATCTCCGTGTCACTCACATTCTTCATAAACAGTTTCAACCTGTTGAATACTCGTATTTATTTTCATAGTTGTTGCTCAACAATAAGCTGAAAATCTTAGTTAGAAGAGTGAATCTTGTCTCAATTTTTGTTCTAATTTTTGAAGTATTAAATTTGCGCTATTTAATGCAATCATCTTTTTTATTGCAATTGTTATACAATACATGAGGCTGTACTGTACTACATACGAATGCTTATTGAAGATATATACGTTTGACACCCAAAAATGTGGCGTAATGTCAGTGAAGTGAGCGCAAACCTTGATGACCAAGGTTCATATCTTAGCAGAGTCGGAAAACACTGAGCGATTTCTTCCCATTTGCCTAAGCTTTGGTAGCCGAGTTACTCAGTGTATGTGCTGGTGAGAGGTAGAAGGTAACTTGGTGAAAATGTCGAGGTGTGCATAAACTGGCCAGACGCCACCATTGTTTGGAAAAAAAGGATGTCTTCTGAAATATATTAACTAAATGAGCAAATAGATGACTCTTCAAATAAAATTATATTTGATGCAATGTCTAATGTCAAAAATCAAGTTGTTTTCTACTTGCTAAAGCAAAAAAAGATCAAATCGTTAATAGATGGTACTTTATGTAGTTATCTCAGACCATGAAATTTCTCAACATCTAATCAACTTATATATCTATCTTTTGAGTGCTAACATATGTTTATGAAACAGGTGGTCAAAGAAGTGATTGATCCCAGTGCCAGTATCGAGTTCAGAGCCAACACCGCGGATGATCCTCACAAGAGGAAACCAGATATCAGCAAAGCAAAGGAGCTACTAAACTGGGAACCAAAAGTATCGTTGCGAGAAGGGCTTCCCCTCATGGTTAATGATTTCCGCGATCGCATCTTGAATGAAGATGAAGGTAAAGGGAACTAAACAAGGTACACCTACAAAAAAATAATAGCATGTATAGCGCGAAACTTTAGTTTATTGTTTATTACACTCAAAAGTTGATATGCATTCTCTTTTTCCGTCATTTTTTTTTTGTATTTTCGTTGTAATACCAGACGGATCACCACGCGATGAGCCATATCTATAGCCTCATATGTTTTCTTTTCCATTTGAATTTTTTTCTTCCATTCCACTTCCTGTAATTCCAGCAATGTTTGGATTTGATTTCTATTTTGGGCAACTGCCCTATGATGTTTTAAAGAAAGTGTTTTTGTTATGATGATCAATAGTTGATGTTCTCCAACTCTCCATATTTTTTTCTCTGAACTTGTTTGGATGGTTGGTACCTATTGTATTGTATCATATTGTTATTTTAAGTGCAATATTTTGATCGTTATTTAGATTTTATTATATATCGTATTGTTAAATTTGTTGTTATATAGCGATGAAACGTATCATTTTTCTTCTCATTGACCTATAAATATTCATCTAAATTTTTGATTTCATGGTCTTTTCTCCCTTTTCCAACGGAAATATTTTGCTATCGTTGTGACCCAGGAATATATAACTTTGCAAAATAGTCGTTGCTGATTTACACGGGATTAATCCAAATTTTAATGCTACTCGAGTTAACTAGTGATATTTTTGGCTACTGGATGCAAGTCTTCTCTCTTCTCTCTTTCCCTGTAATATTTTCTTTTTTGCTTGATTATTTTGTAACACGTTATCAGCACTAGACTCTACCGTCTCAAAATTTGAAGGCTAAGGTATTATATATTTTTTCCCTCTTCCTTTTAATATGGGTAATCTTACGAAACTTGAGTTCGTTGCCTTTCAAAGTTTGGGCAAGAACTACCTTTTATGGGTATTTGTTATTGAAATTCATTTGAATGCAATGGATTTTGGAGACACCATTAAAAATGAAAATAAAGAATGAAATCAAGATCGTGCTAAGGCTATGTTATTTTTGCGTCATTTCTTGATGAAATTCTGAAAATTGAATATCTCATGATTAAGGATTCGCTTATTTTGTAACCACCTGAAGATGGTCATCCACCCAAAGACACGATATGATTGGATGCATCTGAGTTATCAAGACTATAAATCTGTTCATGAGTACAATTCTGCCATGTTTCAGAATTGTTTCTCAGGTAAAATTATATGAAGAGACTATTAATAATGTTGAGCTTGAGAGGAGAACGCGTTATTTTATTTAGAATTAAACCCATAAAAGAATGAGCCTATTAATGAAGATGTGCAAATCTTAACATCTTGGCGCCCATACTAAAATATTAACTAAGCAAGACAAAGCACATAACTCACTAAAATTTGAATTTAAACTTGCCCTGCCCTGTTTAGCATTTTTTACGATTTTGCCTTGTCAAGAAAATTTTATTATTTTTTTTTGACAACAAAGTGATTTTATTATATTAATGTATAACAACCTATTTGGTTAAACTTATAAGTTGGTCGAATCAATTTATAAAGAGTTTTTAATTTTTTAGAGTGTTTGGTTAAATCAAGAAGTGATTAAAAAAAGTTAAAAAACTGTTTTTAATAAGCTGAAAAATAAAAGTTGGTGAAACTTAACTTTTTATTTTTTGATTGATAAGCCATTATGTTTGACCAACAAATTTACTTTTTTATCCTCATATTATTTTTTTAATTTCAAAATTACCCTTTTACCCTCAAGAAACTAAAAAACCTAATTTTCTCTTTTTCTTTTTGGAGTGGCCGCATCTTGCACTTCTCCTTAGTGCGCCGAAAATCTCTCTTCTTCTCCGCTTCTTCTCTTCTTCTCGAACTTTATTTATAACTAACTCGTTCATAGTTTAAAAAAGAAAACATACAATTAATTTGTTAATTTTTTTAAACAAAGCAAAAACACTCAAATCTTTGACAATTTTTTTTTTGTGCATATTAGAAAAAAATAATTAAAAATCTAAAAAAAATTAATTGAGGTAGTATTAATTCATTTAAATTATTATATTTGATTTTACAAATAGAAAATAAAACTATACTCCTAATAAAAAGTAAAAAGGGAGATTTGCCTAATCTTATTTAAATCATATATTTTTAAAATTAAAAATAACTTAAATAATTAATTTATATTAAAAATAAATAAAAATATGTATTAATTTTAATTTTAATTATTTTAAAAATAAAAATATCATAGTAATTTATTTTTTATAGTGTTAATAGTTTTAACATTTTAGTCATTTGACCCAAAATAAGTGCTTAACAACACTTTTATACCAAACACATCAGTAACTTTTTTTCAACTTCAGCACTTCTATCCAAACACATAACTGCTTATTTATAAAATAAGTTTTAACACTTAAAAAGTGTTTTTAGCACT
The DNA here is from genome assembly GCA_035772735.1 of Datura wrightii. NCBI lineage: Eukaryota > Viridiplantae > Streptophyta > Magnoliopsida > Solanales > Solanaceae > Datura > Datura wrightii. Next base: position 196,340,739 of record JASDFA010000018.1, on the reverse strand, counting down.
TAAAAAGTGTTTTAAGCGCTTATATTTAAAAGTCTTTTTTTTTTCCAGCAAAATCAAACGGACTCTAAATGATGTCGAAGAGTTAACTAATGTAACAACATTATTTATAATTTATATAAACAATGAAATAGAAAATTTGACTTAGTAAAATAGGAGCCAATCCTACAACTTGTTAATCAATTAACACTCTCATGTCCTTTAAGTATTTTCTAACGCATAAATTTCTCATCCTATTTATTCGTAGAAGTCTTCTAAAACTAAATTAAAAATTTATTTTCCTTCATTTTTATTCATAAATATTTTTCTGACACTTTCATGGTCTTCAATTTGTTTAGATTGAGACGCAATAATTATTATTGTTATATTAATATCGACTTTTATATAATTATCGACATATTTCATCTAGATCGTGGAGGTTAATTATGGCCTATGTCGCCTTCTAACAGTATTAATATTTCATTCTATTATACAACGCGTCACTTGCGAATTATATATTCAAAATAAAGGAGTTAGTGAGTTTTTTTTTCTTATATATCAAACTCCCCCCTTAACTTTGAATAATAGATATTCTTTCTTTTTTTTTTAATCGTAATTGATTTTTTAAAATATCTGTTTTATCCTTACATTACCAACTTTGTCTTCCTCCTTTCATTTTTTTTAAAATCATTATATCATTATATATATATATATTAATCTATGAAATATTTTTTTATAATAAATATTAACTTTTGGAAAAAATAAAATAAAAAATATTAATTGAGTATGTAAGTTAATGACGTTCTATAAGGAAGTAAATTAGCAGAATAAAAAAATAATTTTACTAATAATAATCAAAAATATACTATTTATTTATACAAGTGAAATAAAAGGTAATAATTATTTTATAAATATATTTCAATGTATGAAATATAAAAAAGTTAATAAAATAAAAATAAATTTAAAAATTATTTATTTATAATGTAAATTAATTTAAAATTATATGATACGAAATATTCTATTAATAACAATCAAATTTTATTTATTTATATAGACAACAGAGCATAAGAAAAAAAGAGAAACATAAATATACACACCTGCATGCACATACATATATGCATATTTAATGCATATAATATTCAATAACAATAATTAAAAAAAAACACTAAAATAGCATTAGATTTTATGAGAAATTCATAAAAGTATTGTTCTACTTATAATGTTAGTAAATTTAAATAAGAAAATATAAATATCTACATTAAAAAATAAATACTATATATAATATAAAAAAGTATATATACATGGAGGATTGAACGGTAAAATAGACATCTTAATTAGGATAAAGGGGGAGAATGTCTATTGTTCAAAGTTGAGGAGGGAATTTAATTTTTAAAGCAAAGTTGGGGGGTGAAAATAATTTTCACCCATTAATAATCTGATAAAATCCATTTTAAAGAAAAGAAATTTATTAATAATATTTTGCTTATATATTCCAATAATTAGACAAAAAGAGAAGACTAATTAAAAAAAAAAAAAGTTAGTTATTATAAGATGTATATGCACATTTTGCGGGAGATAGCTGCGGATATGGTGGAATTTTTTTTTTTTTTTTTTAAAAAAAAGTCCAAAACAACTAGGGTTTAATGTTTTTTCCTACCAACTGTTAGGGTTTTTGACTTTTGTAGTAATTGGATAAATTTGAATAAAATTAAAGATCCTATTTTTACTAAAAGGTTGTTATTATGAGTTGAATTAATCCTCATAATTTTCACTCTTTTTCTTTTTAAAACTAATTTGCTTATTCAAGAATCATGAAAAAAAATGAATGGCCATGAAGATGATCTTCTTGCTCTTTCACTTTCAATTAACTCTTTGTCTTCAAATTTAGGTGTACCATCGTTGTCACCATCACCATCACCACCTCCTTTTAGTAACATCAATAGCGAAAAAAATATTGCAGAATCAAATGTGGCCGTACTTTACGGCTACATGAATGAACAATCAGAAGCTCGTGTGAGAGTTGGTTTGACTACTCATGCACGTACCCGTAGGATGCCTACACAATCTCTTAAAGAAGGAAATAGCGAGACAATCACTCCCCCATATCCTTGGGCGACCTCGAGACGTGCTATAGTGCACACTCTCGATTATCTCGTATCAAACGAAATTACTGTTATATCGGGTGAAGTTCAGTGCAAGAAATGCGAGCAGCAATACCAAATTCAGTACGATTTGCAAGAGAAGTTCAAAGAGATTGCTACGTTCATCTCGAAAACTAGGAGTGTGATGCATGATAGGGCACCATTTATTTGGATGAACCCTAATTTGCCAAATTGCAAATATTGCAACCAAATCAATTGTGTTAAGCCAATTATCTCAGAGGAAAGGTCAATTAATTGGCTATTTTTGCTATTGGGGCAAACAATTGGATGTTGCAAGATAAAAGAATTGAAATATTTTTGTAAGCATACAAAGAATCATAGAACAGGTGCTAAAGATAGACTTGTTTATCTTACATATATGGAGTTATGTAAGCAATTGGATCCTCAAGGACCCTTTTGATAACTAAATGTTTTTTCTTCTATAAGTCTGTGAACTTTTTGTGCGTCGTATGCCTACTTTATTTTGAAATATTTTCGATCGTTAATTTTATTTGTAAATTTTTATTTTAGAATGTCGTCTAAATAAATATGAAAGAAAAAAAATGCACATCGGGTTTAGTTGATCTACAAATTAGTCGCATAGTAAAATATTTCGCTAAAGAAATTCAAAATATATATTAAAAAAACAAAGAAATTAAGAAATTTTAATATTGTATAATTTTTCATCAAAGAAGATTTTAGATGAAGATTTTGATAATGACATCGTATTACGAGTGGACAATTCTACTAAATGATAGTAAGAAATCATTATATTATGATATATATTTTAAAAATAATTAACCATGAATATTAATCATTAATGTAAAATTGTATAAAATCATAAGCCTGGCATATTTTTCTAGCTATCTCAAAAAAAAAAGGACAAATAAGTCTGTTAGTAGTGGCGGAGCCAAGATTTTTACTAAGAGATTTAAATAGGAAGAAGGAAAAACTCAAAAAAAATTCAATATCATATATATATAAAAGATAATTTTAATCATATATAAACAATAATATAATTTTTTGACGAAAGAAAACCGTGTCATACATCAAATCAGAAAAGCAGTTAAAATACATAACTATGCAATAATTGTCTAAACCCAACAACAACTCTAATATTTCTAGGCTATTTCTCTTGCTATGATTTCCTATTTCTTAAATATCCTAATGTTCCTCTTTATTTAGCAAATACCCTTTTGAATATGTCATCCCTTTGTGATCTTCCTTTAGCTTGTGTAATGTTCATTTTAAGTATTAGTCTACTAAAAATATGAAAGTAGCTATGTTAATTTGTTGAAAAAAAACTCTGAGCTAATTAAATTTTCTTATAATCTGTAGCTAGAAGGAGGGGGTTGTAAGTCTGTTAGTTATTTGATTTAAACAATTATAAATCACAATAAATATTAAGGTACATAATATAATGATACCAGAAATTTTTATACTGATTTGGAACAATTCCTTGGGTTGCAAGGAGGCTATCTCTTTAAACTCTTTGTAGTTTTCCGTGTTCACCGCCAACGTTTACAACTTTTGATTTTTTACTCGCTCATCAACAACGAACTAGGATTGATTTTGACACGTGATGAATGAAATATTGCAGATTGGTGAATGAATGGAAAACTCGACTCCTTATAAGGCTTGGGCATGCAATCCTCCTCCCTTTGAACTAACTTTTGAGGTTTGAGTTAGGTCCAAGGCCTAATTTGACATGGTATCAAAGTCAAGCCCGACGTAAACCCCTACGAAACTGGACAGTTGCTAGGATGGAAATTCCCTCGGTCCATTTGTGCTGCCAGGTTGTCTTTCTTCCTTCTAAAATTTAGCCTTTATGTTGTAAGTGTAGTGAATCTGGACTCCATTTGGTTTTTGATCATTGCATTCTCTTAGAATCTAGACAATCCTCTTCTCCTTTTGTACTGAATTTCAGACGGTTTTTAATTTTTTTCCCTCGAATAAATGATTTTTTGTTTTTAATTTTCCGTAATGCTTATTTATAAAAACTTATGGAACAAATTAAGTACCCTTAATTATAACTTAATTTCACAAGGTATAAATTTAAAAATGTTTTATCTTATCTGACAAAAGTCATGTAATATCTAATTCGCAAGATATAAATTTAAACATAACATAAAAATTCTATAAAAATAAATTTTACCTTAAGACATAAGTCTATACATTCTGAAACTAAACTTATACTTTCTGGGCTTCAAATAATTCTCTTGGTTCTACTTTCTTTTTGTATGGAAACTATTCCTTACTCCCTTCGTTTCAAAATAAGTGGTGTTTTCAGCTTGAGCACACCCCTTCAGAAAACTCCGCATTTCTAGACAAAAAAATATAATTTTACCCACTTATCCCTAGTAAATATCTTGAAAAAGATGTAACTATTTAATATTTTTTTAATTATGTAAAATTCTCTCCACTTAAATAAGGGCAAAATTGAAAGAACATCATCAATGTCTTCTTAATTATGTAAAACACTATTTATTTTGAGACAAAATCAAAAGACCAAAACGCCACTTATTTTAAAACGAAAGGAGTATTATACAAGGACACTATTTGAATATTTGACCAAGTTCTATGAATGTCGATGTTCATGTGTCTTTAATCCATTCCTTATTCTTGTAGTATCCCAACATTTAATGTTCTATTAATTATGATAAGGAAATAGTAGTAAATAATTACTTATCTAATTTTGTCCACACTTTTAATTGAAAGGCTCATTCAAGAGGGAAAAGATCCTCTCCATATTATTATGTTCATTACTCTTTCATAGTGTGGTGGAGATTAACTCATCTGCACAAAATATAAAAAATTTGTGAAAAAAATAAATACCGGTTTTGATTTTAGAGGCATGCTACACCATCTCTTTTAAATTTAACTTTATTATATATATAAATTTGAGATTATTTCATTTTCATTCTTATTAGAGAACTCAATTAATCATTCAACTATTACGTCATTATATTTATTTTATTTCCTAATGAATAGAGAGGCAAAAAAAAAAAATCATAAATTAACTCCCTTGCATTCTTATCCTTTGGACAACCATGATTAGTCCAAATAATAGGAATAATCTCTAATGATATATATCTTCCCATAAAAAGTAAAAAAAAAAAAAGATTTGTCAATAATGTTACATACTTTTTTTTAACTATATAAACAATATACATCATTCACAATTAAAAAACTCATTTTTATACATATTTAAATTCTGAATACGACTCTACGATATGATGAACAAACAAAGTAGACTATCTAAGAGCCTTTTTCTTTTGTTTTTGATAACTCTTTGCTATTCGTCAGGTCATGCAATCACTACTCATAGAAAGCTATTAGATTTGAAGTCTGAAATTGAGATTAAAAAATATTCTATGAGTGATGATTTTGGTCACATGTTACCAAAAGGTGTACCAATACCTCCATCTGGTCCATCTTGTAGATCAAGTCCCGGCACACCTCCTTCGTGTTCGCCACCTATGATGGTGGTTGGCGCCTAATACACCATCGTAATTGGGCATCCGTTGAAATTATATATGTGCATCAAAATCGTTTCTTTATACTCTTAGAAGCGATCGAGTATTTTATTTTATCTATTAGTTTGAAATGAAATAAATTTATTATATGTTGGATTGTTTCTTCTTCTTCTTCTAAATGTTTTTTTTTGTTGTTATGATATTTCTTCTAAAAGATAAAAAAAAGAAAGATTTTTAAAATTCGTAATTTTATGATATTTGTTGGAGGTTGATAATTTTTTTGAACGTGTGGCTATTTCGTTAAATAAGATAACTACGATCCTAATTTTGTATCTCTAAAATAAAATTCTAAATATAAATGTAATCAACTCAAATGAGACTTAATTTTTCTTGGATATTTATATCGTGTTATGAACGAATAACTTAAAATAAATGATAAAAATTAAATACGAGCAATTAAATAATCTGAAAAAATGACTAAAATTAAAAAGAAAAAATTGACACCAACTTAATGATTTAGAAAAACACAAGAGACATCATTTTTCCTCATTTTGTTAAAGAGGTTCTTGATTTTACAAAAATCAAACTAATTTTTTTCACCGCAAATTAATAAAAATTTTGTATTATAAAATATGAAACGCATGGTGGGAAACAAATTCTCACTGAAGTAGTGGAAAACTTCATGATTTTTCTATGTGAAAATACTACTATATTTTGCCCCACTGAAATAAATGGGAATAACCACTTATTATTTTTCGATAGAAAATTTCAATGAAAAAATAGTGATTTTTTAGTAATATGCTTTTATATCTGATTTAATTTTAATCAATAGACACGCTACACATAATTTAATTATAAGATTGTGAAATATTCTAAACTAGAATTATAAGTTGATTTGTTTAATATTCTTGTAAACACAAAATGTCACATGATTGTTACTTTGATAAGAATGTATTAGTTAAATGAAGGTCATTTCAAAAGAGTTTCTTAAAATAAAAACTAATAAAATATTATCTAAAATTAATAATATATCAATAAAGATTAAATTATTATAAATATATTATATTAGGTGGATATTGCCTTGCAGTTGGATAAATTTATGATTGGATTAGCTTGCAAGCAGATAAGCTCTTATGTATTTGTATTATAGTGAATATCTAAGTTAAACTTAATTTTTTCCTATAAATAGAGGGGTTTTCCGTTCATAGTAATTCATCCCTTTAATCCATCAACAGAAATAAGAACTTCTTTCCTTCTTTCTTTCTCTATTGTTTATTATTTCATAACACGTTATCAATACAAATCCATTAATTTTCGCAATAGTGTATGGATGTACAATTATCCAGTGAGTCATTGCCTTTGAAGTTGACTCCTTAAGGCAGTCACTGGAGTATCTCACGTAAACAATAAAAGTGCAAGAAGAAATTTTAACAGTAACTACTGCTTTCAATTACTTGGTGACAGAAGGTATGTGAAATTTTATTTCTTTTTTGGTTGAGTATTAAATCACCACTGGTAGAAGTGAATCAAACATTTTAGTATTAAATTACCGTCTCAAAATTTGAAAGTTAAGGTATTATATTTTTTTCCTCTTCCTTATAATATGGATAATCGTACAAAATTTGATTTCGTTGCCCTTCAATGTTCGGGCAAGAACTACCTTTCATGGGCGTTGGATGCTGAAATCCATATGAATGCAACGGGTCTCGGAGACGCCATTAAAAAGTGAACACAAAACATCAAATCAAGATCGTGGTAAGGCTATGATATTCTTGCGTTACCATATTGACAAAATTCTGAAAATTAAATATCTCATGATTAAGGATACTTGTTTTGTGGATTAGCCTAAAAGAAAGGTATGATCACCTGAAGATGGTTATCCACCTAAAGACACGATATGATTGGATCAATCAAGACTATAAGTCTGTTCATGAGTACAACTCTGCAATGTTTAGAATTGTTTCTCAGTTGAAACTATGTGGAGAGACAATTAATGATGTTGATATGATTGAATATGTGGTAGTACACAAAATTAATTGAGAGCTCCGGAAGAGCTAATGTGTTACTACCCGAAGAAATTAAATTATTATAGTAAGTTTCAAAAGAAAACTTATAAGTTTCAAAGATATTGAAAAAAAAATTTGAAACTATAAATTATGGGAAGATCTAATATCTTCATATTACTACAATTGAAGCGAGTTATAAATATTTATGAAAAAGATTACCCCGTTTTCTTTTGTTTGTAGTACATAAATATGAGTATGATGACAAAATCACATACGAAAGTAAACTAGAAGTTTACTGAAATAAAGATAAGTTGGCATAACCAGTTGGCCATCCCGATTCAAATGTGAAGCAAAAATAATTGAGAATTCACGTGGTTATATATTGAACAAATAAAAGATTCTTCAAGAATTCTCTTGTGTTGCTTGTTCTCATGGTAGAATAATCACTATATCAGCTACGATTGGAATTATAATTCTTGAAATTTTGAAACTTATAAAAACGTGAATATGGGCCCGTCACCTGCCATCTGAACCGTAGATGCATCTATGGTATGATCACATGTGCTTTGATATCAACTTGCAATTAGTTCTTGCAAGGTTGTTTGCTCGAATTGTTAAATTAAGAGCACGGTTTCAAATTATAAAATCAAGTTCGTAATGTTTGTTCATATCTAAGTTGGTTTAGCAAAAATTGTATGCCTCCAATTATAGCTAAACCATTAGTTATGAGAAAAAACTCCTAAATAAACCATTAGTTATGAGAAAAAACTCATAAATAAATTTTGGTATGAGATATGTTTATTTAATATGTAGCAACACTTGAATGCACCAAGCCAACAAAATTCCCCTAACACAAATTGGTTCAGTGTCAGGAACCAAATAAATCTATCTAAAAATTTTAATGTGCGGTATATGATTCAATTGCTCCACCACAACGCACAAAGATGGGTCTCCAAATGAGCTTGGGGGTAAATATTAGTTTTCCTAACATTAGGGGGAGAAATAATTAGCAGCTGAAAATTGAGTAGGGGATGAATTATCTAGATTCTCGAAAAAAAAAGGTGAACTTAAAGTTCAAGAGATAATTCACTTGCAAAATATTGCAAATCAATTGCCAGATGTATTTGTTGACCCTATTTTATAATTCAGTTGCAAATGCTCCAATGAAAGGTCCTTGAAGGACAGGATCTATGAGACGCCTGAAGCGTGATAGAACAAGAGGTTTCAAATATAGAACTTCTTGAAGAAGAAGAGGAGCAAATAATTAAGATGGTCATAATAATGAGGCAAGTGCTTTAAGAAAGCATCATGACATAACACTTAATAAAACCTTGGCAAAGGTTCAAGTACCTGAAAATGATGAAAAATGAAGAGATCTCAATAAGTTATGTCGCAATGGAACTGATATCAAAATGATCCTCAACGATACCTTTGATATAATATAGCATTCAATATTATAAATATTGACGAGGATCTTGAATTCTAATCTGTGAATAAGTATGGACAGATAAATGATTGGCCAAATAAAAATACGCAATTCAAGTATAATGTCAGTCGGTATAAATGGATTCTTGTGGCATAAAGATTTTTTGTAAATTCTGACATTATTATATGGAGAGGTCCTCCTGTGGTGGATGCAATTATTTTGAGGTTCCTCATAAGTCTGGCAATAAATGAAAAACTTGATATGCGTATAATGAAATTATTTTCATGTCTAGATAGACTTAAGGACATATGAAAATCCTTGAAGGATTTAAAAGAACGAGGAAATTCTTGGTCCTGAAGTACCATATCTTAGTGCAATTGGTGCACTAATGTATCTTGCTAATACTACAAGACCTGACATAGCCTTTTCGATTAATTTTTTAGCAAGATATAGTTCTGCTCCTACTAGGAGACATTGAAATGGGATCAAACAAATAATGCGGTATCTAAAAGGAACTACTGATATGAGCTTATATTATTCTAACAATTGCAGTCCCGATCTTGTTGGTTACGCTGATGCCGGGTATTTATCTGACCCACATAAAGCTCGATCTCAAACAGGCTACGTGTTCATATGTGGAGGTACTGCCATATCTTGGAGATTTACAAAGCAGTCTCTCGTAGCCACTTCATCAGATCATGCTGAGATAATAGCTATTCGTGAAGCAAACTGAGAATGTATGTGGTTGAGGTCCATGATACATCTCATTAGAGAAAAATGTGGTTTGAAATGTGACAAAGTACCCACAATTGTATATGAAGATAATGCAGTATGTATAACAAAACTAAAGGAAGGATTCATAAAAGGAGATAGAACGAAACACATTTCACCAAAGTTTTTCTACACATATGAGTTCCAAAAGAATGGTGATATCAACGTGTAACAGATTCGTTCAAGTGACTATGTGGCTGATTTATTCACCAAATCTCTACCAACTTCAACTTTTCAGAAAATGATGCACAAGATTGGGATGCAAAAATTCAAGGTTTTGGATTGATGTTCTCATCAAGGCGAGTCAATCGTGTTGTACTCTTTTTCCCTTGCAAGGTTTTGTTCCACTGGTTTTCCTTGTAAGGTTTTTAATGAAGCAGCCAAAATGTGTATTATTAGATATGTGTACTCTTTTTCCTTCACTAGATTTTTTCTAGTAAGGTTTTAACGAGGCACATTATCTAATAATGAACATCCAAGGGAGAGTGCTATAAATATATTATATTAGGTGGATATTCATTGGATAAGCTTGCAACTGGATAAACTTATGATTGGATTAGCTTGCAATCAGATAAGCTCTTATGTATTTGTATTATAGTGAATATCTAAGTTAAGCTTAATCTTCCCATATAAATAGGGGTTTTCCATTCATTGTAATTCATCCCTTTAATCCATCAAGAGAAATAAGAACTTCTCTCCTTCTCTCTTTCTCTACAATATTCTTGTTCTTTCTGTTACACCCCGTAAGTTCTTGACACTTAGTTGGCCTATTCGCATGTTGGTTAAGAGTTTTAGAATGCCATACGTGCGAAAAAAGGGCCTGGGGAGAGACCGGACAAGCGCCAAGTCGGAGCGTCGCAAGGCAAATGCGACTTATAAATCGCATTCGACAAATGCGACTTAAAGGCCCCAAGTATATAAGGCTCCCACTTTGTTTTAAATCATTTTCCCTTCATATAATTTCCAGTAAACGAACAGAAACAGAGGGGAACGAAGGGTTTGATTAAATTTCATTCTATTTACGCTGTCAAACGCAGTCCAAACTCATATTAACTTCGGGTAGCGAAGTATAAAGCTGCAGGGAGCATTCCTGCGGAGTTAGTTTCGCGAAATTCGGCCGGAGAATCGTCGTCACGCCGAGCCAAGGTAAGTGGAATTGCTCCAAACTAGTGTTAATATACTCCCAACATTAAAGTGAGTATTTCTCCCTTCTAGACTTTCGAGAAATAGCGAGTTTTCGGCCGTTCTTTGATAAGTCGAAGAATAGGCAGTAGGTATATCCATAAGTATGGTTTCTTTTCAAAGTAATGGTAGAATTAATTCTATTCTTTCGTGAATATGAATACAGTTGGGTGAAATAGCTGAATACTAGCCGAGCTACGCTAGTTAATCAGAAAGTCGGTAGTTGGGGTATGTAAAACCAATTTCTTTCGGCAAGCTAGTAGTTCTAGTATAGCAAAATAGTACGAATTTCAGTAGAGTGTTTCAGAAGTCGTATATTATGTTCAGTATGAAATTTAGTAAGCATATTAGAAATATAATACACTGTTCAACATGAAATTTAGTAAAACAGTATAAGTCCCAGCAGAATATTCCAGAAATATTATTACAGATTCAGTATATTTCAGTACCAGATTCAGTACATTTCAATATGAGATTCATAAAAGAATACCAGAACATAAATATTATTATCAGATCCAGTATATATATTACATGTGCCTATTGCTATCTGTGGAAACATGATTGTTCTGTGTTGGGCACCCTTAGAGCTTCCTTGAGCTGTGTCGACTCGCCCGCCAGAGGGTGAGGATACGTCGCTCTATGGAGTGGCATGTCGTCCGCCAGCGGACGAAGATGGGATGCAGATTTTCCATAGCAGGTTGATCAGCACTATACCACACCCCCTGTCGAGCGTTTGCGCCCGGGGTATAGATTTCAGATTTCAGATTTCAGATTTCAGATTACAGATTTCAGATTTCAGGAGTCCTCCGGACTCAGATACAGCTATAGTCAGGGGCCCAGCGAGCCCAAGTTGCATACCCAGGGGGCCGGCAGGATGCTCATAGTTACTAGGTGGATAGTATGACCTGGGTAGGGGTATATAGATTGTGTGTTGGTTGGTACCTTACGGCTTATGGGGGCTGGTAAGGTTCTTGTATGCTATGTTGTGTTAGTTATTAATAGATAGAAAGTAGACTGCCATGTTATCAAGTACGACTCTTACTCTCTTCAGTAAGGTTATGCTCATTTCAGTCAGTCTCAGCCCGTCTCCTATTACTTCAGTATCTATCAGTATTATTGTTTGCTTTCAGTTATTTTCAGTTATTGCTTGCATACTCAATACCAGTGGTACTGATGTCCGTTTTGGAGCGCTGCATTACTTGCCTGCAGGTACTCATAGACGAGGAGCAGATCCTTCATAGTTCCAGCCAGCGTACAGAGTTTTCAGCTCCTATCATCCGGAGCTTGACAACTAAAGGTTTACTTCCTTTTTTGTTTGTACAGTATGGGTAGGCCGGGGCCCTGTCCCGACCATCTTATTATTCTTAGAGGCTTGCGGATTGTATGCTCCCTGTGGTTAGTTGTACCGGTCGTGTGGGGCCGTGTGTATATTTTTAGTTTGCATGTGATGACCGTGTGGGGCCTTGTTCAGTTGTCAGTTGGTGACCTTGTCGGTCACAGATCAGTTCAGCACTTGATATACTTTTCAGTGATAACTAGTCAGCATGGTGGCCTTGTCGGCCCGCATAGGTTCCCTTGTGCTCAGTTCTTCTGGTTAGCTGTTATATTCCTACAGGTGGCTATAGGCCTAGTCGGCCGGAGGCTGTATTTACAGCCGTTATATAACCCGTTGTTTTCATAAATTCAGAATTAGAGCCAGCCTAGCACCAGAAGTGCTTAGGCTCAGTAGTCCAGCAGTTCAGGTCCTAGTAGGGCACCAGGTGTCAGTCATGCCTCCCAAGGCGGGCGTGACACTTTCTTTATTATTTCATAACATAAATGAATTAGTTACATTATCGAATGAAAAAAATATAATAAGAAATTAATTATAAAAATTTTAACAAAATCACATCTCAAATTTTTTTTTTAAAAAAAAAAGCTTAAGGCCTCATATTTAAACTTACTTTAGGCCATTAATTTTGTGAAGTCACTTTTGAATAAAGAGTCATTTTTATATCCTTGTGGTTATTATAAAACAACCATCATATTAATTAGATTTATTATAAATTTGAGATCACACTATCAGAAATAAAGATTTTTTTTACCGCAAATCATTAAAAAATTTATGCTATATAACATGATTTTCTCATCCATTTTTCACCAAATCAGTTCACTGGAAAAATGCATGATGGGAAACAGATTCCCACTAAAGTAGTAGAAAACTTCATGAAGTTTTCACGTGAAAACACTATTATATTTTCTCTTTTTCACTGATATCAATTGAAATAACCACTTAATGTTTGTTGATGAAAATTTTTTAATAGAAAAATAGTGATTTTTTTTAGTACTGTTATTTCGTTTTCATCCTTATTAGAGAACTCAATTAATCATTCAACCTTTATATCATTATATTTATTTTTCTTGGATACTTATATCGTGTTATGAACGAATAACTTAAAATAAATGATAAAAATTAAATATGAGTAATTAAATAATCTGAAAAAATGACTAAAATTAAGAAGAAAAAATTGACACCAACTTAATGATTTAGAAAAACACAAGAGACATCATTTTTCCCCATTTTGTTAAAGAGGTTCTTGATTTTAGAAAAATCAAACTAATTTTTTCCACCACAAATTAATGAAAATTTTGTATTATAAACATGATTTTTTCACCCATTTTTTATCGAATCAATTCACTGGAAAAACGCATAGTGGGAAACAAATTCTCACTGAAGTAGTGGAAAACTTCATAATTTTTTCATGTGAAAATATTATTTTCTTTTTTTCCACTGAAATAAATGAGAATAACCACTTATTAGTTTTCGGTAGAAAATTTCAATAAGAAAATAGTAATTTTTTAGTAATACACTTTTATATCTGATTTAATTTTAATCTATAGACACGCAACAAATAATTTAATTATAAGATTGTAAAATATTCTAAACTAGAATGATAAGTTGATTTGTTTAATATTCTTGTAAACAAAAATGTCACATGATTGTTACTTTGATAAGAATGTATTAGTTAAATGAAGGTCATTTCAAAAGAGTTTCTTAAAATAAAAACTAATAAAATATTATCTAAAATTAATAATATCTTAATAAAGATTAAATTGTTATAAGTATATTATGATAGGTGGATATTCATTGGATAATTCTGCAACTGAATAAACTTATGATTAGATTAGCTTGCAATCAGATGAGCTCTCATGTATTTGTATTATAGTTAATATCTAAGTTAAGCTTAATCTTCGTCTTTCTTTATTATTTCATAATATAAATGAATTAGTTACATTATCGAATGAAAAGGAAATATAATAAGAAATTAATTATAAAAAATTTAACAAAATCACATCTCAAATTTTTTTTTTTTAAATAAGCTTAAGGCCTCTTATTTACTTACTTTAGGCCACTAATTTTGTGAAGTCACTTTTGAATAAAGAGTCATTTTTATATCATTGTGGTTATTATAAAACAATCATTATATTAATTAGATTTATTATAAATTTGAGATCACGCTATTAGAAATAGTGATTTTTTAATATTGTTATTTCGTTTTCATTCTTATTAGAGAACTCAATTAATCATTCAACCTTTATATCATTATATTTATTTGTTTCCTAATAAATAAAGTGTCAAAAAAGGTCATAAATTAATTCCCTTGCATTCTAGTCCTTTGGACCACCAAAATAAGTCCAAATAGGAATAATCTTCTAATTAAAAAAAAAAAGATTATTCATTAATATTACACCTTTTCTTTAACTATATAAACAACATCACTCATTCACAATTGAAAACTCAATTTTTGTACACATTTAAATCCAGAATACTACTCTACGATATGATGAACCAACAAAATGAAATCTCTAAGAGTCTTTTTCTTTTGTTTTTGATAACTCTTTGTTATTCTTCAAGTCATGCGATCACTACTCACAGAAAGATATTAGATTTGAAGTCTGAAATTGATTTTGGTCACATGTTACCAAAAGGTCCGGTACCTCGATCTGGTCCATCTTGTAGATTAAGTCCCGGCACGCCACCCTCGTGTATACATCCGCCATCTAAGCGGGTGGTTGCCGCCTCATTGCCACCTAATGCACCACCGGCAATTGGACGTCCGTCGTAGAAATTATATATATATATATAGTGGAGTTAATTAGATGTTACTGTTGGAAGGGAGTAATTTGATTTTATCTACTTGTGTGAAATTATTGAAATGAAATAGATTCACTGTTGGATTTTCAAAATTCCTAATTTTATGATATTTATTGGAGGTCATATATATAATTTTTTGTTAAAATTTAAAAAAAAATCCTAATTTTATGATATTTATTGGAGGTCATATGTATAAATTTTTGTTAAAATTAAAATAAAAAAAAAAGATTTTCAAAATTCCTAATTTTATGATATTTAGTGGAGGTCGTTTATATAAATTTTTGTTATAGAACTACTGTTAATTTTTGAAAGTACGATTCTTTCGTTTAAAATAAGATAACCAGGAACTTAATTTAGAAGAATTTAGAAGAATAATAACAATTAAATATGATTAAATCATCATTTAGAGAAATGGCTAATACGGAAAATTTTGACACCAACTTAATAATTTATAATAATTTATCGAATCTTATAAAATTTCAAAAATAGTAAGTATTTTCTTTATGAAAGAAAGTATTCACTTTTATTTTACTCTTTTCTAGTAGAGTTGTCTACCAACAATTTTATTTTAGTTTCAACTACCAATATTCCATTTAATTTCAATAAATAACAATCTCACGCAATTCAAAATTAATTAATTAAATAAATCACATTTAAAAAATTAATTTGACTATTGAAGACAGTTAAATAAGAATTCAATTTATGTGCATCAACTTATAAACTAACTTCAAACATAATAATTTTCTGTCTACAATCGGTTAAATATTTCAATTGATCAAAGAATTAATTAGACACCTATATATATCATTAGTTTTATTTTTTGAAATGATTTTTTTTATCAGTTAATTGAAGGGAAAATAAAGTATTTCATTCAACTAATAAGTATATATACATGTCTTGTGATACGCCTCTTAAGGACTTAACTTATATACAATGACCATATAAAAGAAAGTTAATAAATTTCATCATTAAATACAAAGTTATTATAAAAATGTGAGTAGTTATAAAAATAGTAATATTAATTAAAATCGATGATTTTCACTGAGAAATTGATCGTGAGGTCATGCTAATTTCACGTGAATTCATACTTAGAAGTACGTCATGAGCATGACTCAGAAATGACATCGAATATAAAATAAAAACGGCGCCGATTAAACACTCGAAGCAGCTACTTATGATTTAGGCTCCATAAAATTCACTGAGAATTTGATCGTGAGATCATGCTAATTTCATATAATTCATACTTAGAAGTACGTCATGAGCATGACTCAGAAATGGCATCGAATATAAAATAATAAAGACGGCGCCGATTTAACAGTCGAAGCGATTACTTATGATTTAGGCTCCATAAAATTCACTGAGAATTTGATTGTGAGATCATGCTAATTTCATATAAATTCGTACTTTGAAGTACGTCATGAGCATGACTCAGAAATGACATCGAATATAAAATAATAAAGACAGCGCCGATTTAACACTCGAAATAATTACTTATGATTTAGGCTTCAAAAAATTAGAGGCACTAAAAATTCCTCCTATCATTAATCATACAATTTAATAGTTTATGTTGTTCTTAATAAATTTGAAAGATAATGGATCAAAAATTCTTAAAATATCACGTTTTTATTAACTTTATACGTGATATCTTGTTTATATTATCCTCTGGACTATAACTTTCAAGTGCTAACCTCCGTAAATTTTATTAGAACATGAATAATGAAAATGTCCTTTTTATATAGTTAGACTTTCTATAATTTTTTAAAAGCACGATATGCATCTGTCCTGAATGGCTTTTAATTCGAAGTTAAATTCATATCCCCCTCCATTTTTATATATATTTTTTTTGAATAAACATAGTAGAGACCAAGTCAACAACATCGCATCTCAACAAGTTAAAAAATAAAAAGAAAATAAACTTCAAATAAAAAATTTAACATATAAAAGCTTAAGGATTATCTATCTTCCTATAAGATTCAGCTTTATATCACCAATTTTATTGAATTATCTCTAAATAAAAAATCGTCAAAATATTTTGTAATTAGTAAAAAAAACAAACCTTAAATTAGATTTATTGATCGCAAATTTAAAATTATTTCTGTTTTCATCCTTATTAGAGAAATCAACTAATCACTCAACGGTTACATCACTACATTTATTTCATTTTTCTTGAATGAAGAGGCAAAAATAGTCATAAATTAAACTCCCCAACTTCCTAGTCCTTTCTATACCAACAAGTCAAGTCAAAATAGAATTATTCTTTGAATGTTTACATGATATCTTCCAACAGAAAAGAAGGTCAATAAATAATGTACACACACTTTTCTTCACACTATATATAAACAACATAGCTCGTTCACAATAAAAAACGCATTCTTCTACGCAATTTTTAAGTATCAAAATATTATTCTACGATATGATGAACAAACAAAAGAGTCTTCTTCTCTTTTTGTTCTTCGCAACTCTTTGCTATTCTTCGAGTCATGCAGCTACTCATAGAAAGATATTAGAACTGACGTCTCAGAAAAGATCTAAAAATAGTGTTTTTGATCACATGCTACCAAAATTTGTCCCTTTAGCTCCATCTGCTCCGTCTTGCAAAACAAGTTCCGGTACGCCTCCGTCTACGTCGTGTCCGCCACCTCCTCCGCCAGTGATTTCCGCCGCATTGCCGCCTAATGCACCACCTATGAGGACGGCCGATCCGTCGGAATTATATGTGTAGTGGAGCTGGTGTTTTAATTACTAAGTTGTATGTGCATTTTAAATTGAATGTATAACAGCTTTGTTTAAGGGACCAAAAAGGCATCAAGCATAAAAATAATTTCACATGGCTTCTTGATTTGTACTCCCTTAGTTTCATTTTAATTGTTAGGTATATTAAAAAATAGAAATTCAAGAAATAATTGACTGTGTTTTTTCAATTCTACCTTTAATACTTAAATCATTCTAAAATGTGAAAAGAATGATTATTGTATGTTTCCAAAAAAATTAATAGGGTTATATTAGTCAAATTACCATCCCTATTAATTTTTTCTTAATGAGTGTGCAAATCTTATCTTATCAATTAAAATGAAACAGAGGTAGTAGTATATAAATAATATGAAAGTTCTTTGCAGTTTATGTTGACATGATAGCATAATATATAAACATACACTCAAGGTTGATATTCACCTGATAAGTAAGCATTTCGGCTTTAAGAGCGTACATCTGAATACTTTAACCTTATATCAATGACAACTAAATACTTCAACTCATCCTCATTGTATCTCATATAGACCAAACATTAACGTGACACATAAATTTTGGAGGTATCTAATTGATCATTTTGAAAGTTGAAATGTTCAACTGTCACATGAGTGATTTAGATGCGCATACTCAAAGTAAAAGTATTTATTTGCTAATTGAGGTCAAATTTAAATATCTATTTATATATTACGTCTTTTTATATCCATAACCTATGCTTTTTCAAATGTTTTACCCATTATAATAATTTCTCTATTTTCCAATTTACTACCCTCAATCCATATTATATGTCTTCTACCGTTTACACACCCCTTTAAGACATATTTTATTTTATTTTATTGAAAAAAGTTAAATCCATATTATATAGGCGTAATGTATAAATAAACATTCAAACTTTTTAATAACCAAATAAACACTATTAAAAAATTATTATTTTTCACTAAAAAATATTAAATGACTATTCCCACTGATTATCTATGGAAAAAAATAATAATAATAGTGTTTTCACGTGAAAAAATCATAAAATTTTTCACTATTTGAATGAAAAACTATTTCTCACCATGCATTTTTTCGATTGAACAAGTTGGATAAAAAATGAGTGAAAAAATCATATCTTATAACACAAATTTCTCATTGATTTGCAACGAAAAATCTCTACTTATAATAGTGAAATACTTCAATTTTGAATATGCACATCTAAACCCTCAACTCATCTACATTGTGTCAATTACACACTCCAACTTACAAAATAATTATCTAAACATGTCCAAAATTTATGTCACACCAGCGTCAATGTCCACTAGTCACGGGGTTCAGATAATAATTACTGGAACAGGGTTTTGGCACATAAACATTTAATATTTCAATATGCATTTTAACAAAATCATAGCTAAGCTCTAACGTTGCAACAAATGAAACAAAACTTTTGCATCCCCTCAGCTTCACTTGAACCAATTATACACTTTACTCACAAGAACAGAGTAAATAGACTATATAAACGATGAGCGCGATACCATGTCAGTCATCTGCTAAAGAATTACTATATGGAACCGATGAAAAAGATCTCTTTTCGCGGTATCTGTGGAGAATAAAGCCTCACATTTTCACGATTCCCGGGGCCTCTTCATTGTATGCAACTAAAAGAATAACTCAACCAAACTGCAGAAACGAGGACCAAACTGTAGAGGCGAAACAAGAACATGGCAAGAAAGACCACCAAGTGTTGTGATCTACCAACCAAGGTATCTCGAAACTGCAGAATCGCCATAAAGATTTCTTCGTGTGAATCAGTTATAGCTTCTATTCTACAGTGTCTTCTTTTTTGTGGCTTTATCCTTACTTTTACCACCCTTCTTTTTCTGCACATCCCCGCGTTTGTGGTCCTGCACTCTTTCATGGGGATTTACCTCCTCGAATTTGATTGGCTTTATGATAACACCACTCCTCTTCTTCACCTGTAAAGAATTATAACATGAGCAAGCAAACACCTAAACCGCCTCCAAATCGTAGTCCCAAACACAAACTTCCTTCCCCCAAAACAGAAAAGGCCAACAAAAGAGAACCCTTTATACTCGAAAAATATAAGTAAAGGGCCAAGAAGAAGGGATAACTTCAATGCAATTGGATTCTAAAATTTCAGATACAGGCCTTGCCTCTTCTTTTTTAATACTAGTTTAAGGAGGCCCGTGCTAAGTCCGGGTCCAAACTCAAAATATAAAAGTAATGGTTAAAGAAGTATAATTTGGTTTCAAAAGATGTCGAGTAATTAATTCTTGAAGACATCTGATACACTCCGGGCTAATCTACTAAAAGACAAGATCTAATATAAATTCTAAAAATGCAGAGAAAAAGATCACAAAAAATGACTTGTGCATGCATACGAAGGAAGTTAAGAATTTAGAATTAAAATATGTTTCCAAAAAGAAGACTTAACCATGAAAAATATTTTAGTTGTTTTCAAATACTTTATACGAATTATTTTTTCGTCTTAAGAAATTAGTGGTAGACAAAATAAATACTTCAAAAACACACAAGTAAGAATAACAATCTCATGACATAACTAAAATTATAAAAATTGTATTTCAAATATATAAAAGAAAATTTTATTTTAGGCGTTTAGCACTTTAACTTTCATTATCGATGAAATTATTACTTCAAACTCATTTTATGCTTATCAAAGACCTCATGTATGATTCTAAATTTTAATAAATACTTCTATTTTTACTTATATTAGCAAAGACCCACGTTTTCATCTTCAGTAATCATCTAAACAAAAAAATATAAATATATATTTGCACCAGATGTTTACACCAAATCACTTTAAGTCAAAAATTAAGGTTATGATATGTATTAATTAACTATGGGTAGCAATAATGATATAACTTAAAACAATCACTTTAAGTCCAAAATTAAGGTTATGATATGAATTAATTAACTATGGGTAGCGATAATGATATAACTTAAAACATGTGTCATCATGTATTTATGGGGTCAGTGCAAATATAGTGTGCGCGTAAATTTTTGGGCAAATAAACCTAATAGTTTTATAAGGATATTTAATAAATGATAAATCAAGTAAATCAATAAAACAAAATAAAAATTAAAACTATACCTAAAAATGATTTAGGACAGATCATATGATCTCTTAAAAGAAGCAAAACTTTAAAGGTTTAAACAAAACACAAGAAGAATACCGACATGAAAAATTTTTGAAAATGAAATTTTCATGTCGGTATTCTTCTTGTGTTTTGTTTAAACCTTTAAAGTTTTGATGTACGACATGAAAATATGATGTAAGACATGTTTAAATGTGTGGCAAGACCTAATAAATGCCCAATTAGAAACAAAAATTTGGCTTCAAAATTAGCTGAATTCACCAAAATGCACAAGGACAAACAATGTAAAATATAACCTAATAAGGGGCAAAAGTAATCCACAAAAAATGATAGTACCATAGACCAACTACAAAGGCCCAAGTGTCGAAGAAAAAGACTTTGCAAGGAAAAGCCAACTCAAAAAAATTGAAATTTCCATATTACGCTTGTGAGGACTACATAACCTTGTTATGCTCTCCTATATATAGTAGTAATTTTGGTTTTGAAAAGGCGGGAGGGGGGGTTTCAGATACAGGATTGTATACTTCAGGAAACAAGAATATAGACTGATAGAGAAAATTAAATTAGATAGTATGCTTCATGACGGACCTCTGGGCGAATAAGAGCTCCAACTGTTGTTCCGGGGTTGAAGTCAGGTCCAATGGGCATCCGATTGCTCTGGTCAAAAAGTTCTTTGGAAGAAAAGGGATAAGGCAATGTCGTTGTGTGTAATTTTTCAGCCTGCATGTTGAAAATAGAAATTGAGTAAATCGTGGTAACAGTCATACACCTTGAGCAAAGACGAGCAACACTGAAGACATAGCCTTCTGTACAATGTAAAGAACAGAGAAGAATCTGTTGGACAGGCCTGAGACCGGTTAGGAAACCACCTGAAGAACAATTTGTCATGTGGATAAATAATGAAAATAACCTAACTGCATGTTTCATCGAGTGTCTGAACATCTCCAGCACAGACAACATGACCATTACCAAATCTACATGAAGCTGCGAATAGTGTTTCCAAAAAGACAGCAGGTTCATAACCTTTCCTGTAAAATGAATGATGGTAAAGTTGAAACTCTCCTCTACTTCTTTCTGTGTTTCTCGGTTCTTTTGTTTATTTACTTTGTTTGATTAGCAATCCAACTTCTCCTTGATTGCAGAAAGATGATTATAATTTCACTAAATATTTAGTAGGTTTTAATTTCACTAATTTAAAGACAAGGGAAAAGACATATAAAATAAATTATTATCATGCATACACATAAATCTGCAATCACTATCAGTAAAGCCTAAGTTTAGCCTCAACATCTAAAATCTTGGCATTAATCACGATAATGTTTATTCTTAAATCAGGTTAAGGATGAAATTTGACAATGACCAACCTTCTTGTCCCTCTTTTCAGAGATGATAACATGATTCAGATTTGCATCCTTTCTCTTCTTGAGAGCTTCTTCCCTTTTCTTTTTGGCATTATCATGTTCCTCAAGCATCCAAGAAGGCGGACCTCTCTTCTTTTGTATATTGGTCCATTGGCCCCAACCAGGCAGTAAAACGGGCTTCTCGGGCTCTGGAATTTCCTCATTCAAGGCATCTTGTTTTTCTCTCTCAAAGTTGTCTTCAACATCATCACCAGCAAAAGCACGCCGAATAAGTTCTTCTTGAGATGGGATTTCATATGTGGACTTAGTCCCAGACGTTAAAATCCCATCAACCATTTCTCCTCCACTATCTGTATCGCTATCCTCATCAATTTCCTGCAATCAGAATTAACGTCAATAGCAATGAACAGGTGAGAGAAAGTTGTATTGTGGATTCCGCATATAGAGAGATTACCTCCCCATCAGGTTTACTCGCAACAGGTTCTGTGACCTGTAAAGAGACTGCACTTTTTGCATTTGCAGATTTTGTCTGCTTCACTTGAACTGATGAACCATTCATCTGTTCACCAAATATACCAATAAGACAAACTTTGCCAAAAGGAGTAAGAAAATTGATTTTGAGACAGCAAAAACTGAACCTTTTTCCACGACTCGGCTGCAAATATCGAAACTTCGTATGATGTCTTTGAGCATGGTTCTCTTGCAATGACGTCAAAACTCTGAAACCCAGGAAAAAGTCAAACTTCAATCACCACAAACAACGTAGAAAAGAGGGCAATATGAGATGCTACTGCAGGATGTGATGAAGTTCACAATGCAATTACCTTAAATAGAGAATCATGACCAATCTCAGACTCTTCACGAAGTGAATTGGGGTCAAAATGAACTTCCCTACCGGAAATATTATTTTCTTCACGAGAACTTATGCCTATTTCTCTGGCATCAGCCTCACCTTCAACATCACTGTCACCATAATAATTGTCTGATGTCACTTTCTTTTTGGGTTCAGGTGCCTGCTTTTTTTGAGCACCAAAAACCCTCCTACCAGTCAAAATATTTGTTCCTTGAGTTTTTGGCTCGTTTTTGTCTTCTAACTCCTTCAATGATGACTCATACTCTTCAAGAGCAAGCTTTGCTTCTTCATCAGCCGCCTCTTTCCTTCTTTTCAATCCACGAACCTGAGAAATGGCAGTACCATAGATGAACTTCCAAACCTCAAAAAATTTAGAGCAAGCAGTGATGCAAAGGAAAGATTGATAAAATTACCATGAAAGGTAAGGAAAGCACTCCTGACGCTGGCGATTCTTCGTCCCCTTCTAAGACTTCAGCGGTCTTGTCCTTTGCTTTCTTCAACAATTTTACTGCAGCATCTTGATCTGATCCATCAAAAGTCTCATCAAGGTCATCCTCGTCACTGCTTTCTTCACTACTACTGCTCTCTTTCATGTTATTTGCTTTTCTGGATAAAAGGGCATGTTGATTCAGCTGTTCAGCGATGGCAGCTCGTGTTCCTTCATCTTGCACATCCAAGCCACGTTTTAAGATGCGCTTTGCCCACTTGGAGTTGTTCTTGTGCTTCAGGGTCAAGCGTTCCTACATAAAATTTAGTCGCAAAAGAGACAAACTCAATCAGAAAATAACCAGAAAAGCAGAAAAGACTCCTACACAAGTTCACACAATTAACAAATGAAATTACCTCTGCCCTTTTGAATTCTTGCTTCATTGCCTGCTCTTTGGCTGCTTCTGGATCAGTTTCAAATGTAGTACCTGCTTGTTTCAATCTATCTTTTTTCAGCAAACGATGATACACTTTTGATTTTATCTTCTTGACTCGTTTTGCCTTCATTTCATGACGGAAAAGAAGACTACGCATCTTAGCAAGCTGGTCTTGGCGCTCCCTCACATCTTCTACAGATATCTGCCAAAGTGGTAAACATTAAATATTATACAAACATTTACAGGGACCGTTTTCCTCTAAAAGAACTGAATGAATAACCATTGTATGAAATAAGGGTAAACTTTTATGACCTCCATACCTTATTAAGTTCAAGAAGTCTTGCACCATCTTTTCTATGAGCTTCAACGACCTCATGGTCATTGAAAAGAGACGCAATTTTTTTCTCAAAATCATTTCTTGGTTCAAATTCAGCAGCTATTGCTCCAACAGTAGAAAATCCCACGTCCTTATCTTCGTCAAAATATAAAGTCGATGCCTCTCTGTTTCTTTTGACATGAGGTTCCCATTTCGTAACATCTGTCCGCAAAAAACCATAAGCTGCACCTCTGTCCAATCTCTCTTGATCTGGTTTCGGAAGAGGTGCATGAATGGGCATGGACTTCTTCTCGATCCGACTCATGCTCTTTCTAAGTTTGCTACGGTCAGACTTCCCATGGAGGGGTTCCAGAAGATCCTGGATGCTAATGCGTCCATCACCATCCAAAATATCACGACTGGGATTATACTCAGACTCTGAATATGCCTCAGATATGATAACATCATTTTTCTTCTTCTTGCCTATCATACAGATCTTTTAATCAGTCCTTCTCATCATGGATTACACAATATAATTCAAAGAAATGACATGTAAGGACAAAAGTTGCTCTTTTCTCCAGAGGTTGAGGAGAATGCACGGTTTTGTGGAAATCGAACACTTAATAAGTATGTTTCTCCAACAAAATAAAGGGAAAGAAACATGGAATTGCACAAAAAAGAAAAAAAAAACAAATTTTAATTGATTTCCACATCACATATGTACAACTAGCACATACAAATCACGGCTATGAGATATATAAATGAATTGACTTTGAAGAAACACATCATATTCTACTAATAATTGCACGCATGAACCTCAAGAAACGTGGGTAGGAAGTTACCATCAAAAGCATCAGTTGGAAGTCCAGTAATTTCTTGCAACAATCGTGAATGTCTTCCATCATCCTCTTCCTCTTCGTCGTCATCATCTTCTCTCCGACCACTCTCATCTTCTTCATCCGATGACACATTTTCATCCTACATAAGAAAAATATAATGCCTATAAATCCACCATAACCAAAAAAGATTGTGAATTCTTTATTCCTGTCTTCTGCCGCTAATGCAAATTAACTTTTAAATGGGAAAAACAAGTACTCCTTTTGTCCCAAACGCTTCCTCATTCAAACTAAGTGAACTTAGACTAACATTTTAAAATGTACTTATTCCACATTCACTGAGAAAGTGCAACTTATATCTTACCTGTAGGTTCAGAATATTTAAATTTAATTGGGAATAAAGAAGAATTAGTCATTAGTCTCCATAAGATAAAGTGTCAAATAAATTTGGACCAAAGGAGTAATTAAACATATTATTAACTGATTCCTCCTTGAATATTCCAGTCCAATAATATTCTTCAATAATAAAACTTATAGCTCGTTTCGCCGAACTTTTAAAATAAACTTATGTATTTTCCAAAAAAGCACTTTTCGTGAGAAGCAGTTTGTGTTCAGCTACTCAATTTGAAAAGCACTTGTGAACAACAATTAGTGTTTGGCCAAACTTTGAAAAGTGTAGGTAAGTGTATTTTACAAAGAGTGTTTTACAGAAAGGTAATTTTGAAGAAAAGCTACTTTTTTTTCGCTCCTGAAAAATAGCTTCTGCCACTTTACCTCCTAAAAACTTAACTAATCAACTCACATCTTAAAAAAAACACTTTCTCCAAAAATAAAAAGAATGCACTTTTGACCTCCTAAAAGCTCCGTCACATAGGCTATTAGGCATAAATATTGACTACAAGCAGCTAACGGGGACCAATAACAATAGAGGCTTTCAGTAATGAAGGGGTCAGATGAACAGAGGAACTAAATAAACTCTACCATCTTAGCCAACAAAAGGAATTCTTACAGTTGCAATCACATGTGTAACCAGACCCATTGCAACAGCGCATAGAAATCACTACATATATAAAAGTCTGAGTTTCCAATCAAAGTGCACTGCTGACACAATTAAATGTTCATCACTCTATCACCATATTCTAACAACAAAAATGAAATCCTGAAACTTTGTTAGTTCATCACTCTATCACCATCAATTAAATGTTCGGAGTAAATCTCTATAACAATGGAATGAGTTTAGCAGGAAAACACCAAAAGAAGGCACCACTATGCAAACGAACCCAAATATTTAAAATTGCCAGCAAAAATTGACTCAAATTTGCAAACAAAAACAAAACGAGAAAAATTAAATTGAAATGAAACAAAAGCACAAAAAAAATTCAGTACCTCAAATTCATCAGGAAGCTCATATTGGTAATTTTCAACAGGGTCAAAACGTCGATTCTTCCTGGACTCCTCTTCAGCAACCCCTTCTTCATACTCATACAAGTCATTAACAGCATCATCAGAATCAATCTCTTCGTCGGAATCTCTGGACCTTTTCGGTAGTTGAAGCTCCTTTAAGATAGCATTAGGCAAACGGGGACCGACCCTTTTTCTTCTACCATCTTTTCCTTCACTACCTCCACCTGAACGTTGCTTTTTCTTCTTGAAGTCTTTTCCCTTGCTTTGTTTGTTTCCTTCTCTGGTTTTCCTCTTCATCCCAGCCATCACTGCAGAAAAGAACTGTAAGGTTGTTCCAGGTGAAGGTATGTCGGTGGATTTGACGCGTCACTGGCAGAGACTGGCGGTGGAAGAAGGTTTCAATGGCAGAAAAGGCGCAAAACAACCGCCATGAGTGCAGCAGTGCAGGGATACTGAAGAAAACCTGGCTAATGACACTTGGGCCCAATAAATGGGCCGACCAGTTCGGATTCCATTTTGGATCGGATTGCTATTTTCTGCTTTGGACTGAAACTGTATGAGAAGCACGAGAATGACCTTTGGCCCAATCACAATAAAATTCGGAAACTTATATAATTGCTCAAGCAGAGCAAAATATTTACACGGCCCTATACTTTCATACCACCTATGAAAAGTAAATAGATTTTACTTTTAGAAAAGTACATAAAAGTAGATCAAAAACTGAACTAATTACATAAAAATTGACAGTTTTATACAAATTATTTAAAATACACAATCGGTATAAAATAATTATAATTTGTGCCCCACTATGAGTTTGAAGGTTTTTCACGCATAAGATACCATGACAGTATATGAATATATGAGATGGTATTATGTTGTATATCATGGTAGTATATGAATATATTGTGATAGTATCATGCATGATTAAGGAGTGTATTCCTGAAGGACTGCTCATTCTTCAGTGATACCACGATAGTATATGAATATACTATGACGGTATCATGAAGGATTGAGGAACCCAACACATTATTCCTGAAGGACTGCGCATCCTCAGTGATACCATGGCATTATATAGATATATTATGATGGTATCATAAAGGATTGCAAGATGGGGTATGTTCTGTAATTAATTAAGAGGGTATGAAAGTAAAAAGATACCGATATCGATCAGTAATATTTTGTTCCGATAGGGCAATTATATAAAGTTGCTTTTATTTTTTGATCTATTAATAAAGTAAAATTTTCATGGGCCGCCCTATCTAACTATTACGTAGTTTGTATTTTATTTGCACGAATACGTAGTATTAGGTAAATTAGATAAAAATGTATGTTACTTTTTTGCTTCTTTTGTTTCAACTTCTATATCCAGATGCACATAACTGAAATTTTAGTTAATTTTAATATATGTTTCAGTTACATATGATTACGCATAAACATATATAAGAAATTAAAAGGGCATGTTGTTGTTTTGACAAATTGATGATTGTTGTTTTGACAAATTATTTTGTTACTTATGATATATGAAATTTATGCTTCAAATTTGAGTTTATTTTGGAGTAGATTTAGGTGTTGAAATTTGAAGAATAAAAAAATGGCAAAAAACTTTTAGACATGTATGACTGAAATTTAGTCAGTTTTAACATGTGTTTCAGTCATATATGACTAATCGGAGACATACATGAAAAAATAAACGAAGCTAAATGAATTTGTTGATTATTGTTTTAATAAGTTGATGATTGTGGTTTGTTCTTTTGAAAATTATGTTTCAATTTGAGCTTATTTGAAATAGATTTGAGTATTGAAATTCGAAAATAAATTATTTCTTTTGGCCAAAAAATTTATAATGCACATGACATAAATTTTAGCAGTTGTAACATATATTTCAGTCAAATATGACAGAAACCTAGGCATACATGAACAAAAAGGTTCTAAAAATGAGTTTGTTAGATTTGATGTTGTTTTGACAAATTAATGATTGGAGTTTTTTCTTTACGATATATGTAACTTATTTTCAAATTTGAGTTTATTTAGAGTAAATTTGAATGTTGAATTGCTGAAATTTAAATAACAAAAGAAATATCGGCAAAACAAATTTAAAAACACATAAATTAGATTTTAGCCAATTTTTGCATTCATACACTTATGACTGAAATCATACGTGGGAATTATCAATCTCAGTGGCGTACGTGTGAAATGTTTTCAAAATGGGTAAATTCAAAAAAAAAAAGTAGACACAAGTTAAATAACAACCCCAAAAATGAATATTTGTGCACTTAGCCCATAAATAAATCAAGCTGGAAAAAGTAAAACAAGTTTTTGCAAGGATTGCCTCTATTTCGAGGTGGTCTTTAATTTTTGTCCCTCAAATTGATAATCTTTAATTTTTGTCCCTCAAATTGACAATCTTTAATTTTTGTCCATACATCTCATTTTTATAAAAATTTATTGTTTAAAATATCCTTAACTATGACTTAATTTTGTTATGCAAGCCTTTTCAGAGAAAGTTTGTCATAGGACATAAGTTCAATGTTATCTAATTCACAAGGCAAACTTGTAACTTAATATTAAAAGAAATCGCTAGGTACAAGTTCATGCTACTGAACTTATATTTCAAAGCACAAGTTATGCTTAAGGCATAAGTTCAGTATATTAATTTCTTAAAGCATAATGTTCTAAAACTGAACTTGTACCCATGCTATTGAATTTATGACCAAGGCAAGAGTTTAAGGCATAAGTTAAGTGGATGAACTTTTTAAGCCATAATGTTCTAAAACTAAATTTATATCTCTAACTCACAAATTATGCCTTATAAGGTATAAGCTCAATTTTAGAATTTTATACCTTAAGAAGTTCGTATTACTGAACTTATGCCCCAAGGCACAAGTTATATCTAAAAAAGAAAAAAAAAAGAAAGATAATTACTCTTTATATCAGTTGGGGCACTAATACAATTAAAAATGGCTCATATTTTACCTTCTTACTTAATTTGGTCCACTTGTATATAACTTAAATATGTTTTTTCATTCCTTAGCCCAACATAAAAGGCCTACTTCTACCTCCTCATCCCTCTTCCCCGGCCAATCATGAACCAAAAAAATCTGAAACGATGTCGAGTGAAGAGCACCTCTTCGAATCCAAAGTCGATGTTGAAGCTTCAAAGTCATAGCCTCACCGAGTTGATACTATTATCAACCCCATAATAACGCCATATTACTATGAAAATCAATATAATCTCACATTATCATTGATTTAAGGCCGATAATGTGAACAAGCAGCAAAAACTTCATAAGCGTCCATTGTTGAAACTCGAAACTTCAACGTTTGAAAATTGAATTTTCATAAATAAGCTCCATTTCAAGTTGATATTATTGTGAAAGATCGATTACGTATTGAGGAGCCTAAATATGAAATTTAAAGTGATTCGGTGTAGTGGTTGAGGTGTTTTGGAGGGATCAAGTGCTTGAATTCAAGGAAGAAGTCACAGATTGTTTTTATATAATAGTATATAATATTATATAATAGTATATATGAGCGCATAAACACCTTTTATAATTTTGTATAATATTTGTATATTGAGTGTGTCATATTGTACTCGAGTTTTTAGACATTGTTGTAAAAGCAAAAATGAAACTTTTGTGTATTATTGTATAATGTTATATATCGGATTTTTCGATTACCACTATGATAAAATAGTAGGTTATGCAACTGAAAACTTAAAAATTTGATTTCATAGATGCCATGTAGTATTGGGGGTTGTACTTCTTCATAATTGTCCCCAAAAGATTCGCAAGACACAGGTTATGTCATATAAGACATAAGTTCAGTGTATAAACTTTTTAGGCGTAGTGTTCTAAAAAATTGAACTTATGCCTTATAGGTAGGCTTGGGCATCGAGCCGAGTGTATACCAAGCCGAGCCTTATCGAGCTTTAAATAGTACTGAGCCGAGCCGAGCTGAGCTCATCGAGTTTTTCTACAGTTTGATCGAGCCCGAGCCGAGCCAGAGCCGGCTCTCTTTTATCTAGAATTTTTTAATATTTTTTGTAAATTTTATTTACCTAATTAATACTTATAGATCTCAAGACATTTTCTCAATAATTCAAAGAAATTATACTCACCTTAATAAAAGGATATCAAAGGATTATAAGTTGACAAATAATATTTTTTTTGATAATTGTAGGAAGAAAAATAAAGAGACGAATAATATTAGATTTTCTTTAAAAATTGAAAAAAAAAAATCACGTTTGACAACAATCAAATCGATGAATATGTATTATGATTGATTTGACTTGATTTTAATAATTGAAAACTTAATTTGATTTTGATTATAATAAAAAATCGACCCAAATTGAACTATGAACACTCATACTGATATAGTAGGCTTAAGTTGCATTGTGGTTTAAAAATTTACTAATATTGAATAAATATTAATTATATAATGTTAAATTAGTATAATATGTTAAGTTAATTTTCTAATGTAGTTCGTAATTGAGCTTAATAAAAAGATATTATTTCTTAAATCGAGTCAATCGAGCCAGCTCAATCGAGCCCGAGCTTTGACCGAGTCGAGCTTGATCGAACTTTTATCGAGCCGAGTCCAGCCGAGCTAAATACATGCGAGCCGAGTCGAGCTCCGAGCTGGCTCGGCTCTTTGCCCAGGCTTGCTTATAGGACATATCTGTAACTAGCGAATTTTTTTTTTTTACCTTGCAAATATTTTTATATTAAAAATATTTTTATTCATATTTTTTTTACTTAAAATGCGGAATAACAAAAATTAAAGATTATAAATTTAAAACTACCCCAAAATGGAATATTCGTGCTAATGGCACAAAGAGAAATAGTTGATTCGAGAAAGTTTTGTAAAAATTAGAAAAAAGAGAAATCATCACTAATTTTAAAAATTAGAAAAATAAAAAAAAAGGACGTAGGTAGAATAGAAAAAATTAAAATCAAAAGGAGAGGTAAGCTACTAACTAATGGGAAAAATAAAATGTAACGTAATTTATCCGCTCATTTTAATGTTTAAAAAATGTAACAGTCGACAGTTGAATGTGAAACTCGCAAATAAGTTAGTCTAAATGTGTTTTTAACTATCATTTCTACAATAACCTTTTCACCATATTTGTGTATAATGTATATCTAATTGGCTAAAGTTTTTGATAGATTAAAAGTGTTTATTTTTTTTTAAATATTTATTTTTAAAAAATGAGGTGTTTGATCAAAATTTTTTTTTAAAAAAAGTGATTTTAGGAATTAGAAAAAACTGTTTTTCAAAAGCTAAAAAAAAAATAGTTTCTCCCAAAAAACACTGTTGAAAGCTTGGCCAAATAATAATTACTGCTCAAAAGTGTTTTTTAAATTTATTGATCAACAAACTGCTTCTCATCGAATGTACTTTTTTTCACAAGCATTTTGAAAAAAAACACTTTTCAAAGTAAGTTCATCTTAAAAACTTGGCCAAACAACTAGTAAAGCACATTTAACCCAAGGTAGATTGAGTTACTTTTGTGGCCTTTTGCCTTTTCTTCAGCCCAGACACTGAGAACAAGGAAATATAAAAGGAAAAAAAACAGATTCATACTGAACTTCAACAAGAAGTTTATGCATTTTGCTGTACTTGCAGAAAATCAACTCCAGAATGCTTATAATTCATGCAATCGCGCGCGCGATTGCCCGACACTCTGGCATTTTAATGTCATCAAGCTATACTATAGTTAATACTAGGGTGGATGCAACAACATTTGTATTTTATTAGTTATCTCCTAAAACCATCGATCTTTTTGTTATCCAGTATGAAACTACTTAGCCTAGAATTGCACCTACATAGTTACAACTTCTTCTATGAGGTCCTCTATCAACAATTTCTCAATGTCCTTACCTATCAGATCCAGGTCTTCCTTGAGTTCTAGCCAATGCATCTCTTCCACAATATTAGCGGGTGTGTCTGCGTTTGCAGCATCTTCTTGGCTTCTCAGCAGTTGATGCAGAATGCTTTTCATCCCATAAGTCTGCCATTTCCAGTTAATACCCTCTATTGGCTTCACCCAAGGGCAAGGATCCATATACTTCCTTAAAATCTCCAGTAGACCCAAGTTTATACGGTCAAACAGTAGCCGCCTTTCGTACCTCGGTCCAGTTGTTTCATCGGTGTACTTCTTCTCGAGATTATCGAAAATCCAGGGACTCAAAGGACACTCCAGAGAGTGGCAAGATGTTACGAATGTATCAGGGTCAGATGCCTTCAACCCGGAGTCGGTTAGCACATCCAGTGTGTAAGAAGATTGCCAGCTTTGGGACCTTAAACTACAACTGTCTTCAAAGGACTCAACCTCGTCATCACTTATTACTACATCAGCATAAGCCTCTGACTCCATCTTGAGGAGCTTCAATTGCATCCGAAGCCCTGGCGAGAATAGAAGTATGTGAATAAATAATTCTCAAAATACCTCAACAAAGGTAATGTACTAAAACTTAATAATAACAATAACAAGAACACACAATAATAATAACAAAAATGATAAGGACGTCAATAAGGGTTCAAATACTAGGAGTTGTCATCAAGCAAAGCACTTCGATTGCAGAAGAGATCGGAAGTAATGTTTTGCAAATAATTGCTAAACATGGTCAAGAAATCACTTACCATTTAGTTCAGCACTGACTCTCTCAAAGCATTCTGAACCAGAAGACGCATCTTCTGTAAAAGGAATCTCCAGAACAGAGAGTGGACTAGGATGATCAGCCTCCTTTGAGCTTACTGACGACGCAGGTTCAGGCTCAGGTGCAGGATATTCCAAAACAACAGAAGCTGCTGCAGGTGATGGTGGTGATGGTTCCGGAAGTGCTTCCTATAGATAACAGAAAGCTCCACAATAAGATAAACATGACTTGAAACTCTGGAAAACATAAGTAGAAAAGTTTTTTACGCATATAAACAAATAAATCCTTGGTGCTTCAAAACCTAATTAATCATATTCCGCAGTCTGCCCACCCCTTTGTTGCAAGCTTACTGATCTCCAGAGCAACTAATGAAACTGTCCATCTCATTGTGAACACCATGATACAAAAAAGCAGAGACATTCTTTTACTCCAAGGACTAATCATCCATCTATTTGTGAGTGTCATGTTATTTCTAGTGCATTCAGCAGGACGACCATATGCAGTGCATGCCATTTATTACATGTTACAGCAAGACAAGCTTTTCAAATTGATCCAAACAAGAAAGCTTTTGTACAAAGTTCATAGGCTAGATAGAAACCGCTGTATATATAGCTACTTCTTGATGAGTTAGGATTATGCAGTGGGCAAAGAAAAAAAGGCAGTTCACACACAGTTTAGAATAAGTACAAAAGATGCAAATGCTTTACAAGTGGAAAGCCCTTCTAACTACCATCAACTCACAGTGTTAACTTAAAAAGCAGAATGTCTTACAGACTAAAGCAGAAGGCTGGTGTATTAATTCCTTCTAGCACGATGAAACAAAAAACTGCCACCAATAGCACCAGCTATATAGCCATATCTGAAACATCTGAACAAAATACCCCCCACCCTCAACCAAACACTACAATATATAGTCATTGCTTAATACTATCAGATTGCTCAACTATAAATTCTCGAAAAGCACATCAGCCAATTATGAAATTCTCCAGCCAGAACCCATAAATTTTCTGTCCCAATATTACTGAATAGGGAAGATGCACTTAGTGCTGGCCATGGCCGCCATGCTACTTAACCAAGTAGTCATTGTGGCCATTTCTGAAAACAGTAATGTCAGAAGACAAGGATGCCAAATGAGGAAACTTCACCAAAGATCACTGCGACATCAATGTTCTATGAAGATTCTAAAACACTACTATGCAAACTTATCACCAGACCACGAGCACATCAGTTACCATGCCAAAGCCATGACAAACAAGGCAACCCAACAGGTTTACAACTAGTGAGAAAGAACGAAAAAGATATGCCTACTACGCTTAAGAGGATATAGATGTGAAATTACACAAAATCTAAAACATCTACAAGAGAATTAACAAACCTGTAGAACTGAGACCTCTTGGCTAAGAGGGGAAGCACTGCCACATTCTGCAGGTAGCTTCCGAAGCATCTCAACAGAATATTCTGAAGACAGGGTAATACTCTCGGTTTCAGCATCATCTGAAGCATTAATATAACTCATGCCATCTGCAGAAGGCACTTGCGAAGCTAAAGGCAGCTTATCAGATAAGTTCTCTTCTAGGTTCATATCAATTCGCTGGCGTAGCTTGTCTTCTGACGAGGAGTCACTACCAAGACGACAGGAATGCAGTTTCTTCTTGTTGGATCTAGAGTCTTTGGATAAGAATTCATCTCTTAAATTCAGCATACCATCCAATGACCTACTTCTTCGGTGATTGACAGAGTGTTCCCGATTTACAGGCTCTTTGGAAATAGAGTATTGCTTATTAGAAAAAACTTCCCGCCGTGCTCTAGTTCTATGTTTTTTGCTGCAAAAAGGTGGAGAAGTTGATCTGTATCCTGATGAATCATTAATACATACATCCTTCCAACCATCCCTGCTACTAATACCCAACGGGAAATCCCATTCAGTGGTTCCTTTCCTGCCACCAGGTTCATTTGTGGCTTCTTCAACATGCACCATGGTGTCGCGATTATCGCGTTTCGTTACACCATCAGGTAAAGAAAGCATTTCACCAAGTGTACTACTCTTACCAGCCATTTCAATGTCTTGATAATATTGAGTCATCTTCCACCTCTCAGACAACCTCTTCTTTGCCTCCCTTCCCACTGATGATTCAGAAGAACCTAGTGATGAAGATTTTTTCAGATTACCCCTACCAGATGACTTCCTACAAGACAAAGTTGTAATGTCTGACTCACCGGTCGAATCACTTTCATAAACATCACAAGAACTTTCATCTCCAGCATATCCTTTAAAACCAGAACCTCTAAAATATGCATCCCTACCATCAAAAGGCCCAAAAGAGTCTCTCATCCGCCTCGTAATTTCCTTTGCAATATCTCTTGCTTCATTTGACTTGGGCCCTGAGATCCCCATATTCTTGGATGAATTTTTCTCTTCCTCTGGTCCTCCTCCCCCAGGTGAAGCACGAGGATATTGTGCATGCTTCCTCATGCCAGATTGATACGGAACAGAAGTAATATCACTTTGTGCTATCCCAAGGTTTGGCTTCAGAACAACAATTCTTGTTGGTAGAATGTTTTCCTCCTTTCCTTCAGAAAGAACCGGTGACGACTTTTGGGAGTTATGTCCACTATGATGATGCTGTGACTGGAGTAAGAGACCATCAACGCGCTCTTTCTGCAACTTGATGCCTTGTTTACATGAACCGCCTCCACCAGATTTGCAGGATTTGGCGCTGCCTTCATACTTCACAGAATTTGATGGCTTTAAAACTGCTATGCGACTGCATGTAGAACTAGCAGTGTCAACTTGCAGATCCTGCAAGTGCTTCACAAACAAGGAATCTGGTTCCTGAAGATACTTTAACAACAATTCCTTTTTTGATTCAAGCGCCTCAAGAGTGTCATCAAATTCTTTTGAGTTCTGAAACCTTTCATCAGTTGAAAGACGTTTTGCATCCATAAACTTCTGCTGTATAAGTGCCATATCAGGAGTCGCAAATCTTCCAGTTTCACTCCATCTTGTTGAATGACGACGGTTGGCAACATGTGATGCTTCCAAATCCTCATACACATCCTTGAATTCTTGGTGCTCCATGGAGCTT
Source organism: Datura wrightii (assembly GCA_035772735.1). Classification (NCBI taxonomy): domain Eukaryota; kingdom Viridiplantae; phylum Streptophyta; class Magnoliopsida; order Solanales; family Solanaceae; genus Datura; species Datura wrightii. The sequence goes on along the minus strand of JASDFA010000018.1, from coordinate 196,304,390 downwards.
CTTTTACTTGATTGTTCATCGAATAGTTGCCTCCTCCTTCTGGGATCTATCTGTTCATTTCTATGTTGGCAGCTGTCTGAAAACCTTCTCTGTTGTCTACCAATATGTTGTGGAGATGGCATCCCTTCGAGACCCATCAATCGGGCAACAATGCTGGGCGGCCTCCTCTTTGATTCGCCTTCTTTTGCCATTTCTTCTGCAAGCAACTTCTTAATTGGTGTCCCAGTAACTCGTTTGGAAGAGCTCTTCCCTAAATCTAGCATAATCTACAGATAGAAAAATATTTAATGATGTCAGTTAAAATTATTATTTATATGATGAATAATTAACCACAGTATATTCCAAAATGATGATTTATCTATACAAATCGGCTGACCATATCTTCCCTAGCTGTTCCATCACAGTAGGAACGAGAATTGAGAGTCACTTTTGGTGTAGCAATCTGTTTTTGAACTAGTCTACTTCCTGGACATAGGATCAATTAACAACGTCAGTACCCATTCATATCATCAATCAAAAAGAGGTAGATGCAAGTCAGATTAAAATTAGAAAACTAAAATTTCTAAAATGCTCAGGTAGCTATGAAAGATTAAACAGAAGAAAGGAAATCAACAGCACCATTCAAGAATTTATGTTAGTGAACTTCAAGGAAGAGAAAGTAAAGTACAATTGTGTAACACAAAACACCTTTAAGTGAATCAACCCATGGTTTATCATAATGATAAGAAAACAAATTGGAACAAAAACAAAATGATGGTGTTGCCACTACATAAAGGGCCTAATCATTCATGCGAATGCAGCTTAACTTTAACTAAAGTAAGAACCAAAGAGAGTAATTTGGGAAGCCAAAAATATTTTTATACAGAAATAATAACAAAAGCCATACCTCATGGGCATTTACATCAAAAGAAGAAAAGCTATTGTCGAGAAGAAAAAAAAACGTTAAATGTTTTTCCTGAGAATTGGTTCTGCTTGACAAATTAAAAAACTAAAAAATGGCATATATAAGACAAAGAAGATCTTACTCAGGCAAAAAGTTATACTAATAAATTATCGCAATTAGAAAAAATGAAATTCATTTGAACTTCTGTAGTTCAAAGACATACAGAAAAATTTAGAGAATATTTACAATGGCCAAAAATTATCAAAATACAAAACTAAATAAACAATTAATAAATTCCATAAATCATCTTCCATAAACCAGATTTCATCCAAAGATGCATTTTTAGAAATAAATTCTTCAGTTAAAATATTATATCATAGTTTAATTTCCTTTTTCGTTCATTCAAAAGATTCAGCTCATCAAAGCACCAGTACTCGTAATTCTAACAACAGTAAGCATTCAGAGAGAGCGCTTTATACTTTAATTCTTCATTGCTTCACAAAATCTCATCAACCAAACAGAGAATGAGAACGAAAAGAGAGAGAATCGAGTGAAATAACCTTCCATAATTCCCGAAGTACTCCTAGACTTCCTGTGACGACTTTTCTCCATTGTTTTTCAAAAAAAAAATTCCAGCTCGAGAGACAACAACCCAACAAAAAGCAAAAAACAGAAGAAAAAAAAAGTTGAAAAGGATTTTGAAAAGAGGAGAGAGGGAAGGTAGAAAAAAGGAAAAAAAAAAAGCGGAAGTTTCCGAGGAGAGAAAAGAAGAAAAGAAAAAAAAAGGGCTTATTAGATCGTAAATCTCGGAAAAAAGCAACAAGAGACCACCTCGAAAATCACCACCAGCTCCATCTCAGAAACTCAAAAAACTCAAAAAAAAAAAAAAACAACTAAAAAACCCTAGCTCTCTAAACGAATCTTCTTCTTCTTCACAGCTCCATCATTTTTGAGGAAAAAGACATAAACACACAACACACAGACACAAGAGAGAGAGATTAAGAGAGAGAAAGTCTGATCAACGGATCACATTATAGAGAGAGAGAGAAACGGTAAAATACGTATATGGAGAGAGAGAGGTGGACATTAATGAGGGAGAGGGACTCTCCTTATCATTTCTAGCTACTACTACTACTATGAGTTGCAGAGAGAGAGAAACTACACAGTGTGTTTGTGTGTGTGTTGTGAGAGAGAGAGAGAGAGAGAGAGATTTTTGAATTGGGGAAAAAAGAGATTTGAAATGGAAGGGGAAAATAAGGACAAAAAGGTGATACAGTTGAGTAGAGAATAGAGATAGAGAGAGAGAGAGGAGAGAGAGAATTAGAATCCCCACTTGCTATTTTCCCTATCTGTGCTGGTGCATAGAGTTTTTTCCTTCTTTTTTAATTGTTAAATATATTAAAATATAATTAATAAAAATTTTAAAAATAATTAATTACTTTTAAAACTCTATTCTTAATATTTAAAATATTTTATTTTATTTTTAAAAAAAATACCTATCAATTATTATAATCTTCTCTTAGGGAGTAGTAATGGTAGTAGAGAGTGTGCGTAGTGGGGGGTGTTAGTGGGACCTACGTGCTAAGTTTCGACGCCACGTCACTATTATATTACCACTAGTATTTTCTTGCCATGACTTGAAGGGCAGTATTTATTTTTTGAAAATTATGTGTCACATGTTTCGTGTTATTAATTATTTTTTTATAATAAAATGGTCAAAAACATATTAAATATTCAGATTACGTGTTTATTTTTTTATTTAAAATTATTATTAAATATTTATTAAAATATATTTTAATTAGTAATTATTTACTTTTTATCATCTTTGTTTAATTTAGGTAGAAAAAATAGTAATTGATAGTTTAGATGTGTTTTGATAAATATTTGATGATAGTGATCAAGTAGGAAACTCATACACCTGATCGTTCAGGTATTAAACTCAAAAAAATATAATAATGTAGATATGCTTTTCACTCTTTATTTTTTTTTAATGTTAAAAGTGTTTATTATTTAATAGAAAAAAATAATTGATAGTTTGTGTATGTTTTGATAAACATCTAGTGATAGCGATCGGGCAAGAAACTTACACTTGATAATTCAGATACGAAACTTAAAAAATATTCTTTAGGTGCATTTTTCACCCTTCATTTTTTTTATGTTAAAAGTTTTTATTATTTAAAACATATGTAGTATTTTTATTTCTGTTGGAATTTGAACTTAAACCTCAAATAACTCTGATATTTAAGTCTAACTCCAAAAACTAGCTTACGTGTGAAAGGATGAAATTTTTCTGGCTAATTCCTAACCAAATTCTGGTTTTGGCTTTGGAAATCCGATTTTTATTTTTATTTTTATTTTGTTTAACAAGATTTCAATTTTTTGATTATTTTGAAGAACAATTATAGCAAGTAAAGATGTTTAATCAATTTTAATCTATTAATTTCAAATATATGAAACCGTTTAAGATATTTAAAGTTTTATGCGCTTGATTGAACAGTGGTTTAATTTATTATTAGTTCTTCTATGCATTTATTTAACTTATTTAATTTGAATTTGCGTCCAAAAATTTTATACCATCCGCTTTGAGGTTATGTTAATTTGGATTCGCACGCATATTAGGGTAAAACATTTTCTATCAAAGACGATTTTATATTTAGAGTTTTAAATTGAAATTTATAGTTAAAGATAGAGAAATACTTATCACTCCAAACCGCAATTTTTAGTGAATAGTGATTTAATTTATATAAAGTATAAGTTTCTCCATGCATTTATTTAACTCATTTAATTCGGATTTGCGCTGCGAAATTTGATATCACTTACTTTGAGGTTCGGTTAATTTGAATTTGCATTCATATTGAGGATAAACGTTCTTTATCAAAGACGATTCTATATTTAGAGTTCGAATTTAAAATCTATAGTTAAAGATGAAGTAATACTTATCACATCACTGCAATTTTTGGTGAACAGTGGTTTAATTTATATTAAGTATGAGTTTCTCCATGCATTTATTTAACTCATTTAATTCGAATTTGCGTTGCAAAATTTGATATCACTTATTATGAGATTCGGTTAATTTGGATTTGCGTCAATATTGAGGGTAAAACGTTCTCTATCAGAAATGATTCTATATTTAGTTCGAAATCTATAATTAAAGACGTAGGAATACTTATTACTCCATTGCAATTTTTAACGATATTTAAATCATTTATATATGCAACAAATGCCAATTTTTTTAAAATTTTAAAATACAAAATGCCAATTTATTTTCCCTTTAAAGTAAAGTTCTTGTAAGAAACTTTTGGAGACAGTACTTACTGTGCCTTAAAGGAACATTCCTGTTCTGGTTCCTTTGTTTCTCAATTTCAAATTTCAAATAAATCAAAAAGTGGATAAAAGCATTTATTTTACACTTTATTTTTCATTTTTGACCAATTGAATGCAATAACAATAAGATAAATTCATAATGACATAATTAGCTCAAAATTCAAAAAACAAAATCTTAATGAATTTAAAGTAATCATATTTTACTTAAAATTCAAAAAACAAACCCTTAATGAATTTAAAGTAATCATATTTAACTCAAAATTCAAAAAATTTTAAATCTTAATGAATTTAAAATAATCATATGTAAATGTTTAAAGTCTTCGAACTTTTTAAAAAAATAAAAGTCCTTAACAAATTTAATTTTGATAACGTTTAAATTTTTTTACTGCGTATTGAATGTTGAACTATTTTGAATCGCATGCAATTATTCTCCTACTTGGAATATTTTGTCAAGTCTCTCCATAAAATTTGTAGACAACTTCGTTATCAAAATGTAAATTTATAATAAATACTTATTTTATTAATGACATAGTTAGCTCCAAATTCAAAAAAAAAAATGTTTTATGAATCTAAAGTAATCATCTATAAATGTTTAAAGTTTTCGAGCTTTTCAAAAAATGAAAGTCCTTAATAAATAATTTTGACAACGCTTAAGAATTTATTGTTGCGAGTGTTGAACTATTTTAAATCTCGTGTAATTATTATCCTACTAATAATTTTGTCCGAGTATCTCTATAAAGTTTTCATACAACTTCATTATCAAAACGTGAATCAATAATAAATATTTATTTGATCAATGGCATACTTAGCTTTAAATTCAAAAAAAAAAAGAAGCTTAATAAATCTAAAGTGATATGTAAATGCTTAAAGTATTAGAACTTTTCAAAAAATGAAAGTCCTTAATAAATAATCTTAATAATGTTTAAAAAATTATTATTGCATATCGAGAGTTGAACTATTTTGAATTTCATGTATTTTGTTTATTATTATTATTTTTGGATAAAAAGGTGGGGGGTGTATATATAATATGCTTGCGATGTTACAAACAAAGTTGTCAATACAAGATCACTGTTAGTATGAGCGATTACAAAAAAGTTTTCAAAACAGGCTAACTTATTACGTATAGGTCTTGATACTATTTTTGTAGATATTACTCCGTCTTGGTCTGCCTTTAGCAAATTTTTGAGAAGAATTGGTGGAGTAGACATGATATAGATCTGGTGGCTCCTTGTCAGCTTAGAACCTTGTCTGGCCAAACCATCTGCTACCTTGTTGACTTGGCGAAAGCTATATATGTTGGAGTAGTGGATTCTCCAACTTCCTCAAAAGTGACCTGCAAAATGCAAAATTGGTAGTTTCAGTGGAATCGTTTCAATCTCAATAGGGAGCAATTTGCAGGAATAAGCTAATTGAAGTCCCTGTTCATGTGCTTTTAGTTCTGTCATGGTATGGTTGCGGGCATTGCTATTTTTGTAAAATCCACAATCCAATCCCCATTGAAATTTCTTAATCTTGATTTCCTTGTAAGCATTTAGAGTAGCAGGGTTGTTTGTACAACATATAAATTCTAAAGTTCTAGTTTTCACCATTTTAGTAGTAGGAATTCTCTGCTTGTTGTTAAAAAAATTGTCATTACGATTTACCCATAAATGCCAAAGGGCAAAATGAAAGAAATCCTTCCCTTCATAGTGATTATTATTTTGAGTAGGAAATTTAAGATTTCTAAGATCTTCGAGTCAATGCGATCTATGCTGAAGGTCGAGATCTAGCTAGAATTTTTTAGCAATATAGCAGTTAAAGAAAATATGTTCAATATTCTTGTCCGAAATTTTTGCAGATTTGGCATAAGAAATCCGTAGTGATGCCAAATATAGTGTAGGTACGCTTTTGTCAGAAGTCTATTATAAGAATAAAGCCACATAAAGAATTTAATTTTATTGAGAATGTGAAATTTTCAAATCCATGAAAAAGGGAAGGAGGCGTTATAAGTTTGTAAACGGATTTAGTAGTGAATATGCCATTTATATTGATAGCCCAGTAGGGTTTATCTAACGCACCTAATTTAGGGTTGGATCGGATAGTAATAACTTTGTTCATGATTTATTTGGGTAGGCCAAGAGAGATTTTTTACCAGTCCTATTTTTTCGTATCCCAAAGTTGAGAAAGTTTATAGTCTTCTTTCTGCTATTTAGGGGTCCTTCAATAATGTACCTAAGGGGTGGGGTGTTTGGAATCCACCGATGGTGAAACAAGCTTATAGCTTGTCCACTAGTTGACGCCCATATAGCTTTGGAGCAAATATCCTCACCTATTAAAATGTTATTCCAGATCCAAGAGTTGGAGTTGGAATTAGAGTACTTATTGACACTATATTTGTTGATTAAAGTACTAGTCCACAGAGATGTACGGTTATTAACAAGTCTCCATGAGATGCTTGTAAAGAGTAGTTTGTTCTTATGTTGAGCATTTTGCAATCCAAGGCCACCATGTTCTTTAGGAGTAGTAATTTTTCTCCATGCCATATAATCAATTTTTTCTATTCTGAGTGGTGGTGCCCCTTATGAAATTTCTTTGAATTTGATCTATCTATTTGCAAATAGCTGTTGGAAGCTTAAAGTATTGCATCGCGTATGAAGGAATGCTATTTAAAGTTGATTTTTTTCAAAGCAGAGCGGCCAAATTGGGTGAGAAAGTTAATTTTCCAAGTAGCTAGTCGTCTCTTCATAGTATCAATAATATATAATTGAAAGTCAGCCGGTCTTGACTTATAATTAAGGATTGAAAACCCAAGATACTTACCAAACTGTTCTGAAGGCTGAATATTTAGAAGCTTATGGACTAGATTGTGCATATTATTATCGCAATGTTTGAAAAAGACGACTTTAGATTTTTGAAGAGTTAATCCTTTGACCAGAACGACGACAAAAATAATTCATACAATGGTGAATAGTCTGAATGGACTTAGTGTTTTCTTTTGAAATGAGAGTAAGGTCATCGGGGTAGAATAAATGAAATAGTTGGGGCCCGCTTCTACTGAGGGTGATGGAATCCCAATTTAAAATATCCACTTAATAATTAATATATGTGGAGAGCAGTTTCATGCACATGATAAGGATATAGGGTGACATAGGGTCTCCCTATCTTATGCCCCTAGATGGAGAGAAGTAGCTAGTTTGTGTACCGTTAACCAAGACAACAATACTACTAGAGGTAAAGCAGCTCATGATTAATTTAGTAATTTTGGAGGGGAGGGGGAGGGGGAGGGGAGGGGGGATTTAAGTTGTGGTAAACAAAGGACCATGCAATATTGATCAAAAACTTTTTCAAGGTCAATCTTTTGAGCATGAGGACACTCTTAGAACTTTTTATTTTATTTAAATGGTTTATCAGTTCTTGGATAAGGATGGCATTATCATAGGGTCTCTGTCCTTTTAGAAAGCTAGTTTGGTAAGGGCCAATCAGTTTGTCCAGGTAAGGTTTTATGTTTTTCGCAATCACTTTAGTATAATTTTATAATCGCTATTGCATAAGCCTATAGGACGAAAATCATTTAGATGATTACCATTTTTAAATTTGGGGATTAAACATAAAAGAGTCTTGTTAAGAGTTTCTGAAATAATTTAGGTGTGAAAAACATAATGATAGTAGTCTAGAACTGATTTTCCTGTTATATTCCAATGAGTTTGAAAAAAGTGGAGATGTATACCATCGGGGTCAGATGCGTGATAGAGCCTTGGCGGGCGTGATAGAGGTAGAAGTTGGACTTTTTGGTGCAGTGGGATTATTAACCTTGACATTTATAATATTGATAGTAGAGGTTTTATTTGGTTGGTTTAAGGTGTGTGACGATTGCAGATCTTTATGGGGAGATGGGGAATTTAGCTTATTGGTTGCATGCAGAGAAGTAGAGAGAGATTATTATTTGGTGGAATGCTTTCACTACAAGTTTGCATGTTCAGATATCCAATGGGAGTTGACAAGTGTAATTGGTGATTTGTAGGGTGTATTGCTTCTATTTCCTTATCAACACTAGTATTTTTATTTAATTGTTTGTTAGCTGCCAATAAGTTCTGTAATTTCTCTTGTGTGTCTACCACGTGTAAAATAGGAGCCTCACTTATGTTAATGATTTTCTTAGTTTGTATCGACGGAGAAGAGAATTTGGCATCAGTGTGCATTAATGCTAATTTGTTATGAAGCTTAGTTATCGAATCTTATGATCTTTTGTTTGTGGGTTCCGATAAGGATATAGGTTATGACCGGTACTTCCAGGGGTATTTGAACACATAGGCTTGCATGTCGTCCTTTCGAGGTGGAACTTGTGCATGCGTCAATTTTTAGTAATTTTTCAATGGCATTCTTGATGTAGTAGAATACTGTTAGACCCCTGACTAGTTGAGCTTTTAGCAATTTTCCAATGCTCAAGGTTGTGGGCGTTGTTGGCCTTGCCACTTGGCATCCGCAGGAGTAGAAATCAACATGCGACTGAACAAGACGACAATAAGGTATTGTCAAAGCCAAGGTGTGCACAATGGCACCAAGACATAGCACTGGTGTGGCAAGTGAAGGCCAAGGTCTTGAATGTGACAAGACAGCTTTGTAAGGATTTAACGAGGTGTGTCATGACAGTGCCATGACGGCATGACATTGATATTCAAGATAAGGTGTAGACCTAATATTAGCATGCTAAGGTAGCAAGACATGGGACATTGATGCCAGGACACGGCAAGGAAAAAAGTGTGCCAACGACATTCATAGTGCGGCTGAGGCAGGCAGACGCATGAGGCAGACACGCGATGACAAGGCGGGAAAGCTTGGCGCATAGGCTTGGCACCTAAAATGGCTGATGGGCGCCAAAGACAGCCCGACGCACACGAGTGCCTCGCATATGGCGCGGGCTGTTGGGCAATTTCCTTGACTCGTTCAAATTTCTATTGTGGCTTAGTTTAGGCGCCTATTTTGAATTTCAAATTACCCAAGCAGTTGTCGGTTGTCAACTGAATAACATAGGAGTAGGCCGGGTAGGCCAAGTTTTCCTATAAACTGGCGCCACATGTCGGCGGGTGGCTGGCACACGAAAATTATAAGTGTACAGCCTGCCTTCAAGGGCAAAAACGGATTGTGCATTCTAAGTGTTGAGGGCAATACTGTGAGGGCAGAATCTAAAAAGGTCTATAGTGATCTTTGTACCTAGGGTGGTATGATTTTGTAAAGTGTTCTTGTATTCACTTAATAGTACGAGTTGGGAACTGAATTTTCTGTAAATTTGTTCCTTGTGATTTCGTCCCTTATATTTATTTTCTTCCATAAATTGCTGCCTAAATGATTAAGTAATTTTCCTAAGTGTTGCTGCCTAATATTGAATTGTGAATAAAACAGTCTAAAATTTGGCTAAGTGTGGGGACAGGCTCAGTCAGTAAGGCTGTTGATTGCCGATTAGGGACAAACCTCGCTTCTGCCGAGTGGAGAGAATCCGCCCCTATCTCAACTGGTATCATAGCAGGATGTAAGTGATTCTAAAAGATGGTGACCAATGCTGAGTTATGGAAAAAAGTTGCTCGTTTGCAGGCCCTTGTCGGTGTGACAGACGAGGATGACCAAGATCTGAGTTTGATGGACTTCATGACCTAGTTGCACGGGCTGAACAAGGAATTGACATAGTTTCGTGAGAGTATGCAGACCCAACTGGCCGAAATACTAAATTTTTGTGAGACTGCTAGCACACAAATTGACGATTTGAGAAAGGAAAATAACTTGTTACGGAGGTCTGTCGGCATCATTGAAGGGCGAAAGGCGGTAGACCGTCCCAAAGTCAAAATTCCTGATCCTAGAGAGTTTGATGGTGCAAGGAGTGCCAATAAACTCAAAAATTTTCTATGGGATATGGAGCAGTGCTTTCATGCTGCCCATGTGTCGAACGAGGACAAGGTGTCTATCAACCTAATGCACTTGGCAGATGATGCAAAAGTGTGGTGGCGTACGCGCATGGCAGATAATGTAAGTGTTGGACGGTCGAGGATTGACTCAAGAGAAGTGTGATAACGCTCAAACCACACTTTCAACTGAAGTATGAAGGGGACGTTGTCAATAAAGAACCCAACTAGAGGTTGGGATTGATCCCACAGGAAATATGGAAGATCTAGATTACAGCCGGTAGATGAACTTGTATGGTAATTACTTCACAATAGAGGAATTCTAATAAAAAGCAATAATAAAAATAAACAGTCGTCAAGATTATATTTGTAAATCAATAATTAAAGGATAACTAGGATTTGTGTTCCCCATGGGTTCATAACATCTTTAGATATACACTCGTGATCTTTACCAATACTTGCGTACAAAACTGATAACTTAGATTCATTCAAACAATCAACCAATCCCTATTGAATGACTATCCTTAATTACTCGACCAAGTCTCATGAGTTTTGCAAACTAACCGTTATTTCTAAGTTCCAGATATAACTATCCTACGACCATAGCTCAAGTTAATACAATGATCATCAAGATCAAGGTTCCGTTGTAATTCTCTTTTTCTAATCTCGACCTCTTCGACCAAAGCAAGTAAAGAATTCAGGCACTTCCTAATGTTGTACACCGTTAAGAATCATTAAAGATGAAGAGAATACAATATTAGTATTTAGTATTGGTTTTAGACTCGCTTTGTGCAACCCTAACTAGTTAATCCATCATGGTTCCCACAACCCTAGCTATGCAGGTTTTAGCCTCTCATAGTTGCAAGGTTGTGATTTGTGTTCATGATTAAAAATATATAACAATACTTACAAAGATTATTGAGAAAAAATAATTCCTTCAATTAAACCACGAAATCTTGAATAACAAGTAGCAAGAACAAGATGAATTCAAGAAACGGTTGATCACACGGTTGGACCAACTCAATTCTCTCTTCCAACGATGTAAAATTTCCTACTACAATGTTTTCCTCCTAGAATTATGTCTATTCGTTGTCGTCTATTAAAAATAAAACATAAAAAGTATTTATAGAGACACAAGAATCCTTTTCCTAAACCAACAGGACTGCTTTCCATATCTGCTACCGACCTTGTCATGGGTCCACCTACGACTCGTAGGGGCTTCTCACGGATCGTGACATCCACTCGTGGCTTGGAGTGTTCGCTGAATTTTGGCTAAGTGTTTGGTCAAGGTACGATTCGTACCAACATGCTACGACTCGTACATTGACACTCGTGGCTTGATCCTGATATTTTGAACTTTTTCTGAACTTCACCACGACCGATATGGTACGACTCGTACCTTCATCACACGGGTTGTAGGGTGCTCTTGTACTGAGAATCAGCCTTCTGTGCAATTCTTCTGGATTTCATCACGACTGGATTAGCACGACTCGTACCACCATGGTACGATTCGTGACAAGTCTCATAAGTTCAGTCTTCCAGGTTAAACTGTCAGCTTTTTATCAAGGCCCTCAGTACGATTCGTAGGTCCATCCTACGGACCATACCGTGGTCTGCACTTTTTGCCTTGTTTTGCACACTTTTAGCTTCCTTTTGCAATTTATTGTCCAACACCCATTTATCCTGAAATCAAGGAAAAGTGCCTCATATCCACATAATTATACCTAAGTACATGCTATTTTCTTAGTTTTGAGCGTCAATAGTGCCTTAAATTCACATCACATCAAAGTGCTGAAAAAAGAGTTGGAAGATCAATTCTTTCGTAGCAATGCAGGCTGGATTGCTAGGGATCGCTTGAAGAAACTAAAGCAGACTGGGTCGGTAAGTGAGTATGTCAAAGACTTTACTTCCTTAATGCTGGATATTAGCAACATGTCCGAGGAGGACAAGCTGCATAATTTCCTTTATGGGTTGCAAACATGGGCACACAATGAACTAAGAAGGCAGAAAATTAAAGCCTTCCTAGTGTCATTTCGGTCGCAGATGCATTGAAAGATTTTCTGTTGATATGAGATGATGCTGAAATTTCTTCTACTCCAAAGTCCAAAAGGGAACAAGGACAAGGTGAAGGAATGAAAGAAACTTGACAAGGAACATGTTGTTAAAGACAATGGCAAAGGGAAGGAAAAACAAAATATTGGAACTTCCAAAGGAAAAGAGAAAACATGCAAGTTTGCTGGCTATTTTCTTTGTGATGGACCACACATGGCAAGGGACTACCTAAAAATGGCTAAACTTGTGAATTCTTAGCTGGCCGAAAATGAGGAAGAAGCACAACCAAATGAACAACTAATGAGTTTTCTTAGTCCATTATGTGTGTTAAACAAGCAACAAATTGACGGGCTTCAAATCAGATCGTCGAGGGTGACGAGTCCAACTGGTGGGATGGTCTGTTAGACCCCTAAATACTTGACTAGGTCGGCGCACGACAGTGACAAGGTTGTGGGCATGTTGTCATTGCCCCTTGGCATCCGCAGGGTTAGAAATCAACATGCGACTGAACAAGGCGGCAACAAGGTTTTGTGAAAGCAAAGTTGTGCACAATGGCACCAAGACATGGCACTGGTGTGGCAGGTGAGGACCAAGGTCTTGAGTGTGTCAAGGCAGCTTGGTGAGTACTTGACGAGGTGTGGCATGACATTGATATTCAAGACAAGGCATGGACCTAAGACTGGCATGACTAAGGCAGCAAGGTATGGGCATTTATGCCAGGACAAGGCAAGGCAATGTGCTGATGGTATTGACAGTGCGGTTGAGGCAGGCAGACGAACGAGGAAGGCACGCAATGACAAGATGGGAAAGCAGGCTTGGCACCGAAAATGGCCAACGGGCGCCAAAGACAGCCCTGGCGCGCATGCGTGCCTGACACATGGCACGGGCGATTGGGCAGTTTCCTTGACTTGTTCAAATTTCTATTGTGGCTTAGTTTAGGCGTATGTTTTGAATTTTGAATAACCCAAGTAGTTGTGGGTTTTCAACTGCATAACATAGGAGTGGGCAGAGTGGGCCAAGTATCCTAATGAACTGGCGCCACATGTTGGCAGGTGGCTGGCACACGAAAATTATAAGTGTGCAGCCTGCCTTCATAGGCGAAAACGGATTGTGCATTCTAAGTGTTGAGGAAAATACTATGAGGGCAGAATCTAAAAAGTTCTAGGGTGATCTTTTTACCTAGGGTGGTACGATTTTGTAAAGTGTTCTTGTATTCACTTAATAATATGAGTTGTAAACTGGGTTTCCTGTAAATTTGTGCCTAGTGATTTCGTCCCCTATATTTATTTTCTTCCACAAATTGTTGCCTAAAATGACTAAGCAATTTTCCTAAGTGGTGTTGCCTAAAATTGAATTGTGAAAAAAACAATCTAAAATTTGGCTAAGTGTGTGGACAGGCTGAGTCGGCAAGGCTATTGACTGTCAGGCAGGGACAAACCTCGCTACTGCCGAGTGGAGAGAATCCACCCCTGTATCAAATACCATCGTAGAATTCAGTGAGTAATTGTGTGAGTCTTATCCACACAGTCAGATATGTGAGTACTACTTTTGTAGGGACAAAAATTGATTCCCATCTTTTGACAGAGAGAAAGTCACCGTTGATAAACCATGCTTCCTTTCGGACATGCACTATATTTTCTTCCTTAGTGAATTTGACGATGTAATAGTCCGATTCCCGATCTATTAGAGGAAACTGTCCAGTTGACTCCATAATTGTTGTATCCTCAATTTCAAATATTAGTGTGAAATTCATTTCTCCAGAAGTTTAATGATCAATGAGTGTTTCTAAGAAAAGTATAACCTTGATTTGATTCACACTCCATTTTATGAGAAAGATTTATCATCCGAAAAAAGGAAAAAATGGAGCCTTTATTTAAAGAAATACATTAAGAAAAGGTAGATGTATACAACCTTTCAACGACATAGTGTTTTTTCAACGCTCTCAAAATGAAATCTATTCCAAATATATATGTCATGGTTCCTTATTCCTGGTATAGTAGATGCTATCACACATACAATCATACTCAATTCGATGGAATTGTTTGATCTTAAAGGGGATCTTCTATAATTTTACACGTGAGGGATTATTTCTTGGTTTCGTCGAGTCACCTCTGATTAAGGACGGACCCCATCCATCCCACCATAACTCATGTTGGTTTTTACTACTTAATTTTTTTTCTAAAAGAATACATTCTTCTTTGGAAAGAGAAATGTCTTTGATACCATTGGCCGCTCTTTTCAATACTTCCTCATCGATCATCGTATTTTTCTAAGTTATTGTATTAAAGTCTCCATAATCTGCCGTTTTCAGATCAGTATAATTATTGTAGAAGCTAATATCATATAATTATTATTCTACTAAAATGATTTTGTTCAAATCTCTCTATAAAATTTTCAGACAATTTCACTATCAAAACGTGAATCAATAATAAATACTTATTTGATCAATGACATACTTAGCTCCAACTCCCAAAAAAATGCTTAATGAATTTAAAGCAATCATATATAAATGTTTAAAGTGTTCGAGCTTTTCAGAAAATGAAATTTCTTACTAAATAATATTGATAACACTTAAAAATTTTCGCTCACAACGAGTGGTGAACTATTTTAAATCTCGCGTAATTATTGTTCTACTAAAATAATTTTGTCCGAGTCTCTTTATAAAATTTTCAAAATTAATAATAAATACTTATCTGACCAATAACATACTTAGCTCCAGAATCTAAAACAATCATATATAAATGTTTAAAGATTTCAAACTTGTTAAAAAAGTGAAAGTCCTTAATAAATAATTTTGGCAACACTTAAAAATTTGTCGTTGCTTATTAAGTGTTAAATTATTTTAAATTTGTTGTAATTTATCCTGTTAAAATAATTTTGTTTGAATCACTCTATAAAATTTTCAGATAACTTCATTATCAAGACGTGAATTAATAATAAATATTTATCTGATTACTAATTAAGTTTAAACGTCTTAACTTATACAATAATTCAATGCAATAATAATAAGATAACCTCCTAATGACATATTTAGCTCCAAACCAAAAAATTATGGTTAGCAAATCTAAAATAATCTTATTTAAATGTTAAAATTTTTGAAACTTTTCAAAAATCGAAGGCCTTAATCAATAATACTCATAAAAAAGGAGATATTGTCTATTGAAATGGATTTGTTCAAGTCTCTTTATCAAATTTCAATTAATATTATTTTTTTAAGGCAAGTTTATTATCCAAATTTGAATTTGAAATTTCTGATTAAATCATAATTAATAAAAAAAAATACATAATTTCGTCTTTGAAAAGAATTGGATTAACTCTTGGGAGAAGTTAAAGTAGTAATGTAGTTTTATTTAATCAAATTAACTCCAATCTTTTAAAAGGGGGAAAAAAGATTCTTGCCATGTAATTTACATGATTAAAGAAACAAAATTTTAAGGGTTGTTAGAATTGTTTAAAAATTGTTGGTGAAACTAGAAAGTTGAGTGGTAGAAGTAAACAATATAATTTGTTAACCTTTCCCATGTCCTACTCTCCAAATAAAAATAAAAGTTCTTAGCTTAAAAGTAAATTGGAATAAACTAGAATACAAGAAATTGTATAAGTATTTTCTACCAAATAACAATTAATCTAGTGTGATCGCATAAATAAAGTTTGGGGAGAATAAGATGAATGCAATTTTATTCTTACTTTTACTGGATTGAAAGGTTGTTTTCATTGATCCTTAATAACTCTCCTTCTTTATTCGAGTTTGAGACCGGCAAATGTGTTCGAGCGCATGACACATGCGGAGTTGTAGAAGTACTTTCTACCAAACAACAAACCAGTGTAATTTCACAAAGTTTGAGGAGGGAGAGAAGGATTTGGGGGGGGGGGGGGGGGAGGGGGGGTTAAGATGTACACAACCTTATCCTTATTTTTATGGAGTAGAGAGAGGTTATTTCTGATTGACCCTCGGCAATTCTCATCATTTATCCGAACTTGAAACCAGCAATGTTAATAAACTCACCGAGCCATAGTCATTGGAGAACTTTCTACCAAACAACAACAAACTCAGTTTAATCCCACGAGTAAAGTTTGGGAAGCTGAGTAAGATGTATGCAGCCTTACCCCTACTTTTATGAATAAAAAAATTGTTTCTGATTGACCCTCAACAAACTCCTCCTTTATTCAAATTTGAAATTAGTAATATAAGCAAGCCCATACAAGCAAAGTCGTAGAAGTACTTTCTACCAATTTTTATAATTTTATAAACATCAAATTGCACCAATCATTTGTGTGGCAGTAGACAAGTAAGGCATAATATACAGTAAAATTATATCACTATTACAAAACCTCAAAAGTTGTTAACCCTATAAGTAGAAAATGGATATTCAACACAATGACATATTAGGTTGGATTTCAAAAAAATTCAAGTAAAAATGGGAGAAGAGCATTTGGGGTGAAGTAGAAGTATAAATGTATTAAAAATATATTTTTTCTTTTTTAAAATTATTTTTTTTAAAAAAAATAGATGTAATTTGTTAGTTTATTCATTGCAACTCAAACATAAAATTTGTTAGATTCTAGTGTCCACAAAACATACCTATATCTTTCTAATCATTGAGGATAACTTAAAGAATTATTTATTTATTTCGCTTTTTTTAAAAAAAAAATGGTAGTTCAAGACTTTATGAACTTATATAAATAAAGAAATATTTTTTTAGATTTTATTAGAATTGTTCAAAATTTATTGGTGAAAAATTGAGTGGTTGAACCTTCTATAACTTCTAACCCCCATACCCCACCTTAAAAAAATAAAATAAAATAAAATAAAATAAAACTTCTTAGCTTAAAAGTAAATTGGAATAAACTATAACACAAGAAATTATAGTATTTGTTACCAATTTTTATAAACATCAAATTAAATCAGTTATTGATTTGGCAGGAGGCAAGTAGGCCATAATATACGGTAGATTACATTATTATAAAAATCATAAATGTATGATACAGTGAATGAGATTATTTTTTTCTAATTAGAAATTTTATTGATTTTGAGTTTTGAATATAAAAATATTTTTATAATAGCGGACGTTTTTTTTTAACAAACTTTATAATATATAAATTCGAATTAATCAAATTTTAATACAAATATTATAAAAATAATTTTAAATAACCAAAAAAAGATTATTCTAAATTCAAACTAACAAGCAACAAAGACTTGCACGTGAACATATTTAAAATAATAACAGAATTTGTATTATATATATAAAGGACAAATTATGTTTTTTTGTGTATATATAATTCTAAGGCTATCAACTTTAATACAAGAATCACTAATTAATTGTGACACTTCTTTTGAAAAAGAAAGCTTATAAACGTCATTTTCTTATTCTTGTTGTACACAATTACTATTGTCATTCTCATGTTAATTGTTAGGTCGAATTCTTCGTGATCTAAATTAATACTCTACCTCTTATACATATTTAATTTGTATAATAAGTTAAATATAATATTGATATGTTTAATTGGTGTAAACATAGAAGTAGAAGAGGAAACTACATAGTACCACCTCTTTTTCTCTCTTTTATTTTTTTTCCATTTCTTTTGGAGACAAATAACTTTGTATTACAAGAAAATTAAATCTAAAGATGTTTTAATTATAAGGTCTTCTAGGTGTATATACTAAATAAATATTTTTTATTTACTAAAATCAATCGATATCATTAACTTTTTTTTTTCTCTTGTAGATTGAGAGAAAATATTGAGGTATTTTAATTTTATTATCTGACGAAGGTTATTGAAAATCGATGAGTGTTTTTTTTAGTTACTATCACTAACATAAATATTTCTTGCAGAACACGCTGTATTAATTTTTTTAATTAAAAATTTTTAATTTGTGATGCTGATTCGTCAATTTTATTTTTCAGAAAAAATACATATTTTTAATAGTGTTTGCATTGCATGAAAATTAAATACGTTGAATCTTGTATATTTATTTTGTCATTTTTGTTGAGACAAATAAATTATATTTATATATTTTTTCCCCTTTGATTGATACAATGTTACATTATTTTTGGAATTGAAAGGGGCATGTGGAAAGGTAATGTGAGAAGGATGGAGTTAGTATGGGGATGAAGACAAGATGAATTTGTCTAAATGGAGCCAAACGCCAAATCTATTTGAAGTGATTTTTTTTTTAATTTAATTTTTTAAGAAATGACATTTGAAAAATCTAAAATATTGACATCAATTCTTCACCTTTGAAAATTTCACTCTAGCCTACTTCTAGGTTTTCTTGTCACTTAATGATTAAGTGGTAATTCGTTTGGTTTGATGATAAAATTATATGGGAATTATAATATAAGAATTATAATGTAAGGATTAGTAATATAAAACTTATATTATGTTGGAGGTTTGGATTATTGCACTAATTAAAATTGAATGTATAAGATATCATATAAAATATTTAATGATTTTTTAAAATTAATGAATTTAATTATAAAATAAGTATAAGAATGATAATTTTAAACATCTCGCATCTATCGCTTACCGATCGTTTAGATGGCGTCGACAAGATCCAACTAAAGTAAGGAAGGGCTGCTCCACTCTTTGCTATGTTGCGATTTCATGAACTGAATTTCGTTGCCTAATCGCACGTAAAGCAAATGAGCGTTATATTGTGAGTCGAGTCGATTTTGTAGTGGGGAGCGTTAAATTACTTATTGTTTATGCCACAACCTATTCCTGGCAAGTTACCCAATGAAATAGTACTTTACATATTTGTTGATCAGTAACCCAATGTGAAGAAAATTGTTTATGACTTGTAGTAGAATTTTAGGAAAGTTAGAAGTTGATGTTAGGTGTATTTAGACACCTTTTCATTCTATTTTATATTTTTTTGTATCTCATTATAATTTATTTTCGTAAAAAATATATCTAACTTGTGTTGATCATGATATAAATGATTAATTTGGACTAGTTTTGTGTATGTAAGTATTTTCGGGCTAAATTGCACGAGAAAGAAAGAAAGAAAAATGAAAGAAAAGTGTAAGTATGGACGAAGTGAAAGTCAATGCATGGCACCACCCATTGTAGTGAGATCTAGAGTGCTGGGAGGCGTGACACAGTGAAGATACGAAGAACCTCAGAGAATTTGACTAAGTCGGAAAAGAAGAAATCACTGCAACGCGGTGACTATCGCGGTGACATTCAATGCGATGGTTGCCACACAACGGTGGAACACTCATGAGTAGAATTTTGACTAAGTCCAGGAATGAGGAGCAGTCAGTGCGACGCGGTGGCCACAACAGGAAAAACCACTATGATAGCCAGCGCACCACGGTAGACACGAGTTGATCAAGAAATGTTTTCAAGTCCAAGATTGTGAATAGGTCAGTGAACCGCGGTGATACCAGTGTGATAGGGAGCACACCTCAATGGAAGAGCAAGTAGAACCAAGAACTGGTCAAGGCACAGGACATCACAACAGTGCATCGCAGTCTCCAACGCGATAATATTCACCACGATGAGTGGCGCGGTGAAAGTTGTCCCGACGTTTATTTTTGATAAAGTTCAAATTTATGTGGCAGTTGACCGAGGATTTTACCATCTGTATAAACAGATCCCAATATCATTTTTAAAAGAGGTTGTAAAATTTTGCATGATTTTCGCACTAGGAGCACATCGAAGCCATAAAAATTTTTGATCTTACTTTTCTTTCATATTCTTTAGAAGTTTCTATGAATGTTAATTATCTATTGACTGTTGCTATGAATATGAGGGTCTAATACCGTTGTTCTTGGGTTATGGTAATTGCATGATTATTGTTGTATGAACTTGATTTGACTTGTTAAGATATTTATTGTCGTGTTATGGCTCGTGTAGTTATTTTGTTCAATCTTGAGCTAAACTGTTGTATTACTTCATGGCCAATAGAATATATTTTTGAACCCTAGGTGTGACTCGAGAGGGGAAATCTAGGGAATGCAATAAATTGAATAGATCATGATCTTAGCTCCACAAAGAGGATTGATTTGCGATTAGGATGAAGATATTACTTACTCCTCTTGCTTGATTAATGCACGAGAGATTCGTAAGCGTTTGTGTCACATTCCTAATCACCAAGAGGTAGACATGGAAGCGAAGGCATGGATCAAAGGGTTACACAACTCGAGAGAGCCTAGTCCCAATAAAATTCGTTAACTAATAACTCGATAGAAAATCTGATTCAAGTCAAGTGATTACTCAGCATGATTGCTAATAAATTCATAACCCCAAAATATCATCTCCTATTGTGTTAAATTCTTACGTTCCAATCGTAGCTAGTGATTATAGTTAGATTAATTAATTTATTTTATTTTATGCGGTAGTTTATAACAATCAATCAAAATTTGTGGTGAAAATACTTGTATGATTAATTAATAATAGTAAATTTGATAAATAGTAAAATTCAAGTCCATATGGGTACAATATTCGATTTTCTAGTCATTGTATTATTTGACGATCATATACATTTGTGTGTATGTTTGGGAGCAATAAGTTTTTGGCGTGGTTATCGGGGACTTGAAAAATTAACGATTTATTGAGTTTTTACTATTGTTATTTTCATTGTTCAAATGTTAACAATTTAATCTTAGTGGTATATATAGCAAGTACAAATCCCTAAATGCGAAGGGTTGCTATAAATAACAACTTTGAGAATTTTAACGAGGAGCCTGAGAGAATTTTTCACCAAAGAAGGAGGGAGTTGTGATTCGTGCAAGAACAACAAGCTCCTCCGCCGATTGAAATGGCAGAGTAAGATCCAACTACAATGCAAGAGGTAGCAATTCCCTTAGTGGGTAACATCACTTCAAGCATTGTTAAGCCCAATTGTACTGGGCGCTTTGAGCTGAAATAAAGCATGATTCAGTTGCTTCATGCTAACAGGCAGTTCATGGATTTGTTGCAAGAGGATCCTCAACAACATATTCAGAACTTCCTAGAAATCAGTGATACTTATATCACTATAAGGATCATATCTGATTACATCATACTCACATTATTTTCTTCTCCTTGTTTGGAGAAGCGAAGAAGTGATTGACAGAAGACTCTCCCAATTTAATGAATACTTGGGAAGATTTAGCCCATAAATTTTTTGCTAAGATTATTTCCCTCAGGGAAGACAATAAGGTTACAAAGTAAGATATATGTTTTGTTGAACAAGTTGTTGTATTCAGGCAGAAGGAGGGTGAGTTGTTGTATTCTTCCTTGAGCGGTTCAAAGCACTTCTTTAAGATTGTCCACACTATAATCAGTCCAATGAGATTCTACCACACACTTTTATTGAGGGATTAAATCTCCACACTAAAATTATTTTAGATGCAGCAGCGGGGGGAGAGGATCAAATTTTGAAAAGAATTTTAATCAGATATATGCTTTACTGAACAAGTTCTCAAATAACAACCCTGACCTGCAAGTGATGTGAGTAGAAGTGTGGTGTAGAAGACAACATGGGTATTAGTGCTTGATGTTATTTCGTCAACTGTCTGCACAAATTTCGTCATTCAAAATTAACTTAATAAGATTTCTATGAAGTTGCCACAACCACTTGTTCAACAAGTAAATCAGATGCGGTAATTTGTGAAGTCTGTAGAGAAAGGCATGATAGTAACATGTGTTTGATAATCCAGAGTCGGTACACTTTGTGGGTAATGCTAACAGGGGTCTGAATAATCAAATTTAATACGACAATACTTATAATCTGAACGAGAGAAATCACCTAACTTCTAACGGGTGGAAATCAGGAAAATCAAAATTAGTATCGTTCATAGGGTCAGCAACAAAATTATCAGTTTAACCAAGGAGCTGGTCCTTCTAACAATAATGAAGATATGATAAAAAGAATGATGAATGATCAACAAAAAATTGATGGTTACAAAAATTAATAATGTAGGAAAAAGTAATATAGAGATTATTATATACGAATTAATCATGTGGCGCAGGTACAATTCAGAGTGTTTTATATTTTTTTATTTACCGGGGATTATTTTGATCTTTTGATTCAGAGACAGAGCTAGAATTTTTTATTTATTGATTTTGAACCCGATTGTTTTTTATATACTAAAAAGTATTTTAACATAAAATATAAGTTTTGAGTTAAAATTATTGAGTTTTGGACGAAACTCTCTGCCCTACTATTCTACATTATTGTTTTATATAATTTATAAATAACAAAAAAGATTATTCTAAATTCAAACTAACAAGAAACAAAGACTTTTTGAAAAGAAAGCTTATAATAAACATCAATTTTATTTTTTGTTCTTATTGTCCATAAATACTATTGTCGCTCTCACACGTTAATGGTCTTGTTGTCCTACTTAATACTGTACTTTTGCAAATTGCAAGTACAAAATGAAATTGACCTAATTTTATATTAAGTTCAATATAAATAGATGGATATATTTAATTATTCTAAACTTCTAACAATTTTGATGAGTTATATTTAACTAGCGTTTGATTATAAATTTTAAAAAATTATCTTTAAATATTTACTTGATCATGAAATTTGATTAGATTTTAAAAATCCGATCTTCAAATATTTTTAAGTTTTTAAAAACTGGTTCAAATCAGTTTTAAATCTTTTAGAGTTTTCACTCACAAAAATTTTAATTTTTTTTAAAGTAAAATACATGCTAAACGTAATTTTTAATTTTAAAAATCACAACTTTAAATCTTAACCACTCAAATTTCTAAATTTAAAAATTTATGACGAAACGAGAGCTTAGTCAATTTGACCCCTAAATGACAATAACAAGAAGTAGAAGAGGGACCTATGGGCCCCCCATCCCATCCCACCTCACCTCTCGCTTCTTTAGCTATTCTTCTTTCTCATTATTTTTCTCTACATTCGTGCATTTTATTAAATCAAATTAATAAAATACGATCCAATAAATTAATAAATCTCTTATAGATATTTTTTTAATTTTTAAAACGAATCAATGATAGCTTTATTTTTTCTAAAAAAACATGCCACATAATTCATCATTAGAGATATTTCAATAAAGTAATCTTTCGTGATACTGCTTCTCCTAAAATGTATTCACTCATGCTTTTAAATATATAATAAATTTTATCATAAGAAATAACTTAATTAACATTTGTATTAAATTAAATATTAAAATACATGAAATTTTATATATCTATTGTGTCATTCTTATTGAGACGGAAAAAATATTTTAATATATTATTTTTTCTTTTTAAGTGACATGATGTTACATTATTTTTGAATGGAGCCAAACACCAAATCTCTTGAAATGAATTGTTTATTTTTTATTAAGAAAATGACATTTGAAAAAACATAAAACATCGATATCGAATCTTCACCTTTGAAAATTTCACTATATGAAAAAAAAAGAAAGGCTAACCCTATGGAGGCCTACTTAACCTCTAGGTTTTCTTGTCACTTGAGTAATAATTAAGGCTTATAGGAAAAATACAAAGTGGAAAATTCAAATAAAGTTAAATGATTTTTTATTATAAAATAGGTGCACAAACCATAACTTCAAATATTACATATCTCCCGCTAATCTATTGTTTAAGTGGTACTAGTAAAATTCAACTAAGACAAAAAATTTTATGTTGCATCTGCTCCCGCTCCACCACGCTACAGTCTCACAAACTGAACTTTCTTGCCTTTCTATGCACGAAATGGATGAGTATCATACCGTCCGTCAGTTTGATGTGATAAGCGAATAAATACCAGAAGAATGATTCATTGAATTTGGATCGCGGAGTTCTTTTCGCCTAAAAATTAAAAATCAGTTGAATGTCTGTCTATATAGAGTTAAACCATATCTAACAAAAACATATTCGTATATTCTCGCTTGTCCACTAATTCTTTTCAAGCCAAAATCTACTCCTATAAAGTTACCCAATCGAAGCAGTCCATTACACATCTATCGACCTGTAACGAAAGAGGTTCAATTCCCGTTATATGACGAAAATTATTTAGTGACTTGTGTGTAAGTTAATATTTTTTTAGACAGTGGAATGTCTGTTTCTACGTAGGTAAACCATCTAACAAAAACATATTCGTATATTCTCGCTCATCATCTGACTCTTTTCAAGTCAAAACCTACTCCTAGCAAGTTACTCAATCAAAACAGTATATTACACATCTATCGATGAGTAACAAAAGAAGTTCGATTCCCGTTATATGCAACGTAACGAAAATTATTTAGTGACTTGTAGTAGTAAAATTGGAAGTAACACTATATTATTTGTTCATGTCTGCAAAATTGTAGTACTCTGTAGGGTTAGATGGCACCTCTTTTTCAGTGTGCATGAATGGTGAAGACATGGCCATGAGAGAATCATTTGTCCTTCTGCAAGACACAAAATTAAACCTATTATTTCCATGCTACTATAATAATGTTTGTCCCCATGTTGTTTTTATTATTATTGTTGTTTTTCCCTTTTCATTGTTTCTTTTTTTTCATTAATTGTTAGATCCCTTCCCTTTGCAAGTCACCAAATGTTTGATAATGTGTGATAAAATAGTCAAAAAGTGAAAAAAGGCTAAAAGCACGCCACCAATGAGTTGCTTACTTCATATTCTCTTATTACGTGAGAGGGAGTTAAAGTTAATGAGGCTCTTTCCTATCAATATGTCTGACTTGTTAACGGGGTAATTTAGTAATTTTAAATATTTTAAAAATTACATTTCACGTGAATATATAAATTGGGGTAATTTAGTAATTTCACATATTTTAAGATATAGTAATTTTTTAAATTTGTGGGTATAATTTTTTTTTTTTGTGCATTCGTTCATGTGAGATATTATATTTATAGATAACTATTTTTAACTTATTTGCTGCATAATATATAATAAATAATATAATGTTATTCATATAATGTCTGGCACATCATGACTAGTGTTATATATAAATCACACTTAAGAAGATCCAAATTGATACACTAGTAGTTTATATATGTGATATTATTTAGTTCCTGTTGGATCATAGATTTCGAAATTTAAAAATCATAATTTTTGAAATATAAAATTGTGTTTGAACGTACATTTTATTTTTAAAAAATATTTGAAGTTCTATGAAAGCGGATGTCCCAAGCCTAGTCTGAGCTAGTTTTCAAAAACTTAAAACTATTTAAAGATCAAATTTTCAAAGTCTGATTAGATTTAATAGTCAAACAGATATTTAAAGATAAAATTTCAAAATCAACTCTCAAAATGTATGGTCAAAAGCTAACTTAATCGAACACAAAATTTAAGAAATTTATTTTATTCTTTGAGGATGAAGTTTAACTGTACATACAGTTTAAGAAAGAATTTTAATAAAAAAACTTGTGATATAAAATAAATTATAGATATTAAATCTATAATTATGATTTTATTAAGAATAAATTATAAAAATTAAAAATAATTGTATAATATAAACTAAAAAGGAAAATATGATAGTGGGAGTAACACTTATCTTTGAGGAAACAAAACACAATTGTCAAGAAGTTACCATTATCATCAAAGTTTCCAGTCTCATTTTTCTAATTTCCTCTTTGTGACTCCTTCTCTTTTACATGCTGATAAACTTCTACAGATAAAAGTATTCGTAATATCTAAGGCGAATCTCATATCAAAATTAAAAAAAAAAAAAAGCAAAATTCAAATTCACATAATATATATATTTTTAAAATTTAATATAATATAATTTAAAATAATAAATCGATACATGTCTAAATAAAAATGAACAATTCATATCGTGAATTTGGAGCATGACAATGTATCTAAGTGATTGATCTCTTTGCCCTATTTGTATGAATTTATTTGTTTGGTCCTATTGTCCCCTCATATCGAGTAATATTATAACTCATGTGTTAGCTATTTAGTGGTCCTATTTTCCATTTGTGAAAGAAGGTAAATTTTAGTATGTTACTTCCTCGGTTAATTTTTTATTTATCTATTATATTAAAAATATATTTTAATTTTTATTTATTTTTTAGCATATTAAGAATAAAAAATTCATATTTTATCCTCAACATTCATTATTTTTTCTCTAAGTTATTTCTCAAGGCCTAAAATTAAATAACAATTAAAATTGATATTAAGGTAAAATACTCATTCAAAGTGGACAAGTAAAACTGAACAGAACGAGTACAAAAAATGTGATCACACTTAATTAAATGTTCAATTGAGGAAAACATCATGTCCTATTTTTGGGAGAAATTATTTTCTAACCTTTTATAATTTTTTATTTTATTTTATGGTCTTTGCGCAAGAGAACTTCTTTTTTACACACAAAAGATCATTATTTTTACACATAAGAAATCTGAAATGGTCATTTTCTTTTATTCAAATTGTAAAAGGTCAAGGTATCTCATTCCTTTCCTATTTTCATGTAATTAGTAGACTTTTTAGCTTTTTAGATGCCACCGGGAGCTATCTATTTCAACAGGTTAATCAAGTAAAATACATAAAATACCAGTCAAATTTAAATTTTCAATATATAATTAATGAGATTAATTAAGTAAATATCTTTAGTTAGATTTTTTTGAGGGATGTGTCATGTGTTAGGTCAACCAAAATCAGATAATATGAAATGGAGCGACTATATACTTAAGTTAAACTACGTATAATAAATTATTATTTTAAAACTTAGAAAATATTTAAAAATTAAATTACTATAATGATAAATACCTAGATTACGAATTAAGGGTATAAAAGATTAATATGTATTATAAAATTTTTAAATATTTTTATATAAAATACAGACACACGCACACATATAATTTTTAAATATATATTTATATATTCGGTTTTCTTTGATTTTTTATGTTATTTTTTGCTAAAAGTTAAAACCAAATCAAATTATATTGATTTTTAAAATTTAAATCAAAATCAAATCATTTCAAAAAAAAAGTTAATTTGATTTCCGATTTGATCTATTTATATAGGAGTAGCCATCGTGGTATTGCTAATTAATTTTTTACTGAGAGTGGTTAAGTTAATTAATACAACTTCTTTAACAAGGATGGAGCTGTTTAACTGAATAACTTTGACTTAAAGCAACAATTAATTAAAGATAAAGTTTTAAAATAAAATGGAAGAAGAAGAAGCAAATTGTCTTAATAATTAAAGTTGTGTTTTGTAGGTCCAAATCCACTTATGACTAATTACTTTTAATCAATGTCCATAAATTAGGGTTTCATCAAGCACCCACCCTTGCTCAAGGAATCAATTAGCCTTCTAGAATTAACATAAATCATTCCATTTGATGACCACTTAATTACCACCAAAATAATGTTAGAATATTTGGGGGGAGGAGGGGGGGGGGGGGGGAGTTTACATTTATGTATTGAAGATATAAAAATATAATACAAATATTAAATATTCATAGAGGAGGAAAAATTAAAATTGAGAAGGGACACAAAGGACCTTACTTCTTCCTCATGGAGGTAGAGAGATTGTTTTCAAAGACCTTCGGCTTAAGTATTACATTACAAAGTATTGTGAAAAAAATAAAAAGATATAACAAATAATAATAAAGAAAGCAAGAATAGTAGCAATAGTAAAATAATGTTATAAACGGAAGCATAAGAAATAATAGGTAGTAACAGAAAATGAGAGACAAGAAACTACGGGAATTAAATAATGTTGATACTATTACTATGAAAGGAGAAACGTGTACAATGCGCCAAACTACCACCAAACTTATCCCATAGAAAACGAGATGCCACTCCATTGCCTACTAACCCTTTACCCTAATTCGCGACCTTTATATCTTTTTATATAAAGTCATGTCCTCAGTAAGCTAAAGATGCATCATATTCTGTCTAATCACCTCTCCCTAATACTTCTTCGTTCTACATCTACCTGTCCTTAAACCTATCAGTGCTAACCTCTCACACCTCCTCATTGGGGCATGCACCTTCTCTTCACATATCTGAACTATCTCATCCTCGCTTCCCTCGTCTTGTGACCACCACCGAGGCTATACCCACCCTTATGCAGGATATCTTTAATTTCTAATTTTATCTCTCCTAGTATGCCCACATATCCACCTCAACATCTACATTTTTACCACTTCATCTTCTAAATATGAGAGTTTGTAACCAACCAATATTCCATCTCATACAACATAATCAATCCGACCATATATCATTCTCTAAAGATATTTCTTCTATCCAAAAGTCTTTAATAAGAATGTAGATATATAAGAGATTTTCTTTTAGCAGAATCTAATTGGATATATAAAAACAAAAATCCAAATAGGTTAAATAGTACCCCCAATAATGCAAAAAGATCCCAAATCTTCTTAGAAAACATAAGCTTTAAGAATTCATCAACAAGATAGTAAATAGACAAGCCTACTTTTTCAAGTTTCTTTTGAAATAGCTTTCATTTATTTTTGTCCCAACTAGAAACTTAACCATCAATCCATTATGCATATAGAAATAGAGTAGCATTTTATACTTTGGCATGTTAAAGTTGATATCCTAATTAAGTTGTCACATTATATTTCAAGGGATTGAGCTTTATAGAGGAATATATATGGTACAATCCATCCTCCTCTTTATTGTTAGTTGATAAATTCGATTTGTCATTGTATTTGGAGTTTAATGTGTGATTAGAGTACTGATTATATAAAATTTGAGTGGTGAAAATCATATTAGAAAGGTAACTCTTGATGAACAATTTTGAAGATACTTTTTGGTGAGAAATTTGAAGTGTTTATTGTTTAGATTTATTGGATAGTCTAAGAAGGTTCTCTACAAATTTTGATGTCATTTGGTGAAGATTTGGACACGTTTGCAATAAAAATTGCAATTGAAAATCACATAAAAAGTTTGATTTTGTAGCTAGGTGACATATTATACAAGATGGATATATTTATGTTTAAAATTTTATACTGTGTCGATATAGATATATAAATATTACTTCCTTAGTTTCAATATATATGTCTCACTTTTCTGTTTAGTTCGTTAAAAAAAATATTTTTTTCTTTTTTAGCAATTCTTTGATTTCAATTTTTCACGTGACATGTTTAAAACTACAAACTTAAAAATTCCACATGTGGTTACTTTAAGACAATAAAATTTAATGATATTTTTTATTTTCTTAAATTTCGTGTGAAATTAAAATCAAACAATCAAATTGAAACGTAGAGAGAATATATAATCTTATATAAATATTATTGCAATTTCTTTTATATAGGTATAAATTGAAATATATTGCTATGTGAGTGCAAAGTATTGTGTTGGACTAAATATCTTTAAAAATTTCCCAAGAAAAAAATGGGTGATTTACCACATCAATTAGGTGAAATAATAATGATGATTTACTTCCAATAATTATACATAATTCAATCATGAAATGAAAGAAGTGACATTTTGTCCTTGATTCTTGTTTTAGTTATATTCCTCTAACCACTCCTATTTTTTAATCACAACCAAACATGTGTAATTTAGTTCAACTATTTTTACACTTATGGGGCACAATGTACTTGGAGGAATATAATATTTAGTCTAATTAAATCCACTATAAATTATTTTAATTGATAATAGTAATATGAATCATCTTAAAATTAATTATTTGTATTTTATGCTTCAAATTTTTAATAATTCAATTTATTTTTCTCAAAAACGAGCATGAACATTTTAATTGAGAGAGAGAACAAAAAAAAATCATATAACTCAATATATCTGACAAATCACAGTTTAAACGTCACCAAACTCTTTAGGAGGACGTGTAACATATTCAATAACAAATATTTTTAAAAGCGAAACGAGTCCAAACAAAAAATAACAAACTATAAGGTCCATGAAGCTCGAAGTATAAGCGCACAATTTACAGATGATTAAAAATACTAAACATATTTTAATCTAGTACGATAATAATCAAATTACATTATAAATCTGTTTGAATGGAATTATAACTTGTGACTTATAAGCATTTCACAAGTGACAATTCACATTGATTGTCTTCCCCCTCTCTCCCTACCCCACTCTCCGACACTCGTAACCCCTATCCCTACCCCTCCCCCACCCCCCCCTCCCCCCCCCAACATTTCATAATATTTGTCTAGATTATATACAAATAATATTTTTTACTTAGTTACTAATCACAAGAAAATAAATATAAAAAAGCTCATTAATTTTCTTAAAAAATATTTTCGTCTGTACCGAGCGATAAAGGGCAATAGTGTCAATAAGGATTACCTACTCCATCAATCCTAAATTTTATTGCAGACAAAAGGCAAATGTAAAGTTGATACGTAAACTGATTGACCCTACGTTTACAGAGAAAATATTACACCTTCATGTACAATATACAATAGTACAATCATAATAACTTTCTATATATGAAATTTCACAATTTTAGCTAAATTTACCTCTGATTTTTTTTTTCCAAATTTTGTCAGTGTTAACTTTTGCTATAGGCAGAAGAAAAGTATTGTTAAAGTGAACATGACGTTATGTGTAATATCATCATTGTCTCATAATTTTACAACAGCAAACAGAGCTGAAAAAGAGAAAAAACAACAGCTAACAAAGGAAAGAGGAATCTGGTGGATGATTTTATATTTTTAGGGTTGGCGCGTCATCTCATAAATAAAGTTCGAAAAGAATAAAAGTACAGAGATTGTTTCGATAAATTATCAGCTCAAGAAAAATATTTTTCAAAACAGATTTAAAACATACAAGAGCAAAGAAATTATGGTGAAAATATTGAAGGAAAAGAAAAATAATGACGGTAAAGGAAAAACCACTTGACACCTATTTTAATGTGACATTTTCTTGAATTCTCGAAAAAGAAAATGTCTCGGACCTGTAAGGACAGAGAACTTGTCACTATCTCGACTAGTGCTATCGGAGGCTCTGGACTAATTTGAATAGAAGAACACTCATCTTGAAATGAGCTTACTATTTTCCGAAGCTACCTACTCCCACTTGGCTACTCAGCATTTAACGTAGAATAATAACTAGTACATAGAGGTGCATCGACCTTCCTTTCTAATCTTCTCTTAATAAGGAAAATGTTTTTCTCAACGTTCTAATATTGACATGAAATATGGACCGGACTATCTCACGACGCTTTGAGTTTCTATTAAGTTCTAAATTAGTTACGGGAGAAAATTCACTCTTCGGCCTTTTTCTTTGTCTCGTTTTTCCAGTTTAATACGGTCTTTCTTCTCTACTTACTCACACTTTTTTTTTCCCTTTTGTTTACTATAATTTGATACATCTACCTGAAATTGAATTTTAAAAAATATCTTTTTAGTATAAGAGGTATATTACTAAAAATATAAACTAGTAAACTTATAAATTTGTTATAAAATTTTAAGAAAGAAAATTACGATAGAATGCTAAAAATTTGTATTTATATGACAAAACTTGATATTTATATCAGGGTGGGATGGATGGATGAGGTTTCTTCGCTCTTAACTAAAAGTCTCGAATTCGAACCCTGAGTATGAAAAAAAATCTGTTAGGAGCGTTGTCACCATAATAGACCCACCCATCAATGCACGATCAAGATTAATCAAAACTCCAATACGAATATCGAATAATGAGAGGAAAAAAAACTCTTTTAGACCCAATGACAAGAGTTTATAAGCAAATTGATATTCCGAAGCCAAAGTTTAGAGTTTATGATTCTACATTTTATTTTAGTAATGAATCAAAATTTTATTTTAGTAGGTATTTAAAGTAATATCACCAATCTTAATTTTATTCAACTGTAGTAAAACTTTCGCTAATATCAAGAACATTTTTGATATCTCACCACTTTCAAGAATTCAAATTCTAAATCTTAATTTTTGAAATTCAAATGTAGATAATAGAGTTCTCATATCTTTCTCCTTCGACCGAAAAATCATTTTAGCTAAAAATTCATGTCGATGAATCTCGTGGTATGAAGTGAAGACATGACAATTAAAAATAAGTTATCCAGCACTTGTGTTGGTGTGAGACGGCAGATACCCGATGAATCAGTCAAGGTGTGTACAAATAACGGAGTAGGAGCGCAAAAGGGAAATATCTTCAAGGCACTCGCCATCATGACCTACCTAACTTCCGTGACGATTATTTCACATTGAGTTGTCAAAAGCCGCCCCTACTTGCGGGATCATACCGAGTATGCTGTTGTCAAAAGCCAAAAGTAATACTACTACAAGACTACAACAAACAAGAAGAAGCCCCAATCTCAACTTAAACTGATTCAAGCAGTACCTAGCTAGATGAAGAACTTGAGGAGAACCTAAACTGACAAACAGAAGGCTAGCTATAACAAGGAAAACAAGATTTGCAGCCAGCGCAAATGGAGAAGAGAGACAGCTTTCTGCTGAGTGAGCTGGAACTGGAGCGGATACACACAAGATAAGAGCAAAGTTTAGCTGGCCCAATGGCACAGACACCTACTGGAACAATCCAACTATGGCTCTCGACTCAACTAACAGCTAGGTTTGTGCCAAAGGAATCACCAATATAAGACACAAGCAAAAACACAGTACAAAATAAGAACTAAAGAGCAATACATATTTCTGGTGGCTGGCTATCCGCACAAAACCACATCTAGTCATGAACATAATAACTGATGAAGAATTAACATCCAACTCGTACTACAGGAAACGACTGCAATGACAAGTATTCCTTGCCCCGTCTCAAATTGTGCTCACTAACCTTGTTTTCTTTCGATTCAAGGATTAGGATCCCAAACCTGATCTTGCGATCATGGTCATAGGTCATGTTTATATCCAACGCAGACTTATCAAAACAAACAACATACAAAGACAGTATATTCACTTCCGAAAGCTAGGCCTGAACGTGGTTGTATGGTACAGGTTTTATCAGACAACTCAAGAGCTACAAAAAATCCTAATGCACTGATGGTTAGACTTGCTTTAAACTGGTTATCGTTGCAAAGAAAGAACAGGGGCGAAGTATAAAAATGATCCACTAAAGTCAGAATAGGATTTACAAATGCAATCAAGATTAGAACCAACCAAGCATTTTGACAATGAAGCAAAGTCACTCCTCAAACTACTCTTTACATCTATAATACCCTACGCAGCAAAGTTTCCCGTGTAACCTGTCTCTTCCACCTCAAAGTCACAACACATATCAAGCAAATTTGTTTTGGAAAAGGACAGCTCATATCAAGCACATATAGTGTGGAAATTTCAAAAGAATTAGAGACAAAATCACAAAAGGATGATTCTCGCTTCCATTCTTGATTAAAGGAACTATGATATCATGTCGTTCAGATACCTGCTGAAAATTAAAGAGCCTTAGCACACCATTTCCCTGACTTACAAAAAAAATTCTTTTTTCTGAACCTAATTTGCTACTCCACAACTCATATAACAATAAACCTATGCAAACCAGACAAACTAAATTGAAACATCTTGTAAGCTAAAACCATCATGTAACTAGTAATAATTAGAGCAAAATATTTTCCACCATACCTCTACCATCCAATCTGAGCTTCAACAGAACCAATGCCTTATTCTATTCAACTTTTTGAGCCAGTTCTCTCATTCTCCACCCTCTGTGCAAAAACCTTTGTTGCAATCATGTTCTCATCAAAATATCTAGCATAGGGATGCCCTTGTGGTACAAGCCTCCTATACTTCTCAAAACACTTCTCAGCCTCATTGCTTTTCCTCAATAATGTGTATATTATTCCTTGACACAAGTAAGGCCTGAAATCCCTAGGCTCCTCTTTAACCAACTCCTGATAAACCTTCAATGCATCATCATATTTCCCTTCGATCACCCGAATTTGTGCAAGCAATAGCTTAAAATCCCTCAAGTCACTCTTTTTATTCTCCTTCTTACACAATTTCATGCCCTCCTCAACCTTTTTCTCAATTTCCACCAATTCCTCAATCGATTCATCTTGTGAAGCCGCCATAACCAGTCCATGATAAGCCTCGACGCGTAAAGGGTCTTTCTTTAGTATCTCATTGAACCCAACTTTGGCCAATTCAACCTCCCCAAAGTTAACATACAAATGGGATTTCAACAAGGGCCATTCAGTCTCATTCGGCTCGAGTTCAATCAACCTGTCGATAATGCTAATAGCATCCAGCATTTTCTTGTTCTTTATCCGAATTTCCATCAAACTCCTTAGGGCTTCCACATCATCCGGGTTTGAAACCAGGTGTTCTTCAATTGCTCTTTCTCTTTCCTCCTCTGAAACAGCATCTCTCACATCAGTTTCCATAGCCGGCGGAGTAAGAGCCTGGGCATAAATTTCAGGTTTCGGGGAGACAAAGAACCTTGCGAACAGAAGGGTAGTGGCAGTAATTGTAGCAATGAGAGTGGACTTGAGGAATGCGAACGGCTTACGGGATTGTTCATTCGGGTTCTGAGGGATGATGGGTTTTGGGATTTTAGGGTTTTGTGAAGGAAATGAAGAAGAAGAAGTAGATGAAGATGAAGAAGAGGCTCTGATGGAGAATAAAGACGGGTAAAATGGTGGAGGTGAGGTTCTGAAGGAGAGACAAGAAATAGGTTTAGCATAAATTGGACGAGGATGATGGTGGAACTGTTTTTGAATTTGGTTTGTTTTGGAACCGACAGGGTTTAAGGTTGTCATGGTGTTAGGGTTTAACAAGGTTTTGGTGAAGAAGAGAGTGTAGGAGCTCTTAAACCCTAACGATAATGGCGGATTTTACAGTCTGGTCTAGGAAGAAAACTTGACAATGGAGAAAGGGTAAGACATTAACCATAAAGGGCCTTTTTGGGCTTGTTGGGGTTAAGCCTAATTGACTCAACGTAGTATTGGGCTTTTGCTTTAGGCCCATCAAGTGGCTACATTTTGGAGACCATGGGCCATTATTATGGGCCTGTGGTAATACCACGGGTATCCAATTTGGAAGCCTAACAAAAATGTCTATGAGTTATATATCACTGAAATTCAAACGTCATTTATACGTGCATGTACTTCAAATAAAAAGAATTACCCGTTTCTTATTTTTGTTTTTTTCTTTTTGCATTCTATTTAATCATATCTCAATACCTCAAATTAAGTTCGAGATAATTTTTTGTTCAAGAACCTTAGTTGAGAGCACGAATTTTATATATATATAAATGAATAGTTGAAATATTCACAAATTAAGCTCAAATATCACCGATTTAAAAAACACTTATATTGATTCATCAAAAATAACTTTTTAAAATCACAAAATATAAATAAAATTGCATACAAGCCACCTTTGACAAATTCCATTCATGAAATTACCGTTTCTTGTGTATATAGCTTATACAATAAAACTATTATACCAATTCACATTGACTCAATTGCCAAATATTAATTTGCTTTGTGCACAATACATCTAAGTAAAAGATAGACCTAATTGATGGCTATTAGAAAAGTCATTTTTCACACCAACTCAAGACTACGATACAAATAAATTTTTTTATTTTTTATTTGGTGTTTCGTATTTTTATTAAAATTCTGATTAATTTACATTGCGCTTTATAGTACATATTATCATGTCAGTACTTTAATATTTTTATTAAAGCCTCGACTAATTCGAATCACATGTTGCAGGGTTTATTATGATAGCAGCACTTCTACATCTTGATTGGAGCCCCGAATAACTCGGACTCGCACATTGCGGGGCTCATTATAACAACAGCATTCCCAACAAAATTTTTCTTCATATTCAAAATTTAAACTCAAAACTTTTAATTAATAATAAAACGACCAGCCATTCCACGACAACACATATCTAAAACTTCAACACAATCACTTGCCCTGTTATTTATGTTGCAGAAATACGGTCGTCTCCTTCTATATAATTTTTCATATTAATAATATATTATTAAAAATATATTACTTTTTATCTAAATAAAATTTAGTTAAGCTTTTAAGTTAATTAAAAAGAATAGCTTATCAATATTTTTTTAATAAAAAATATCAAATATTTATTAGGAGTATCAATTTTAAACACATTCATTTTACTATTATATCTTTGGCACGTGGACAAAGGACTAAAGAAGATGGCAATAACGTGTCAAACAGTTTTGCTTCTCTCCATCACAGATCCCAATATGAATATAAATCGTCCGTCTAAATAAATACTTCCTCCGATCTATAATCGTATACTAAAAATAGTTATTTAAAAATATTTATGAATTATAAAATTATAGAGATAATTAATTATATTTTTTCAGTTCTACTTTTTGGTATTTAAAGTCATTCTAAAATATGAAAAGAATTATTATTGTATGTTTCAAAAAAATTAATAGAATTATATTAGTCAAATTACTATCTTTATTAATTTTTTCTTAATGAATGTGATGAAAAAATTTCAGTTAAAATGGATTGGTCCAAATCTTAATCCTAGCAATCAAAATAGAACGAAGAAAGTAGAAAATATTAATTTTATATAAGTTGTTTATAATATTATTTTTTAATAGAAAATATTATTTTTATATATAAAAAAAATTTAAAATTTATTTTTTTTATACAATTCGTAAGTGATAATAGGAAATTATTAAGCAGCCAATATATATTGATTTTTCAAAATTTTAAGTTCTACATTTTAAATAAGCTTACTTCTAAATATTATTTAGACGACATGATAGTATACAAAATGTTCTCTCTTCATTCGTCGAATCAATTGACTTCTTTTTCTTCTTTTCTATTTTTTGTTTTAAAATAGAGAAAGAGTAGAAACTAAAGATAAGCTCACTAGAAGATTTAGCAAGACAAAGGGAAAAAAAATTGCTATTTAATTTTTAGGTTAGGCTAATTTCATTATTCACGCAATTTCTTCGTCTATCGATTGATCACTCGAGTACGCATTCAGTCAATACCTATTGAATAAAGAAAACGTTCATTTTACTGCAGCTCCATACGTAAAACCTTAAACGTTTTCTCTTATTTAATTATTCACGCGAGTATGCATATTCAGTCAGCACACAACGAATGAAAAAAAAAATTCAATCTTACACTACTTCATATATGAAACTTAAATTTTTTTTCTCTTATTTAATTGTTTATGTGAATATACATCGATCCAATCAGCACATGGCGAAAGCATTTATCTTATACATTGTTTTATATATAAAAATTAAACTATTTTTCTTATTTTTTTATTCATATATAAGAATAAGACAACCTTAGGACCACCTTCCCCTTGAACCCTATCTTGTTGTTTTATTACCCTAGAATTGTATATTGGTAATATACATGAACTAAACTAACCATTTGAACTAGTTTTGGAAGTTCACATCAAACATCATTGTCCCAAGAATAGCTAGAGAGGAAGGCAAAATTTGCTAATACTAATAATATAATTGTTGTCACTTGTCATTGGAATCTTTGTTAGAAGAAGAATCCAACATCATGTTATGGATTCTTTGTCTTGTGGTCTCCAATTGTATTGATGATGATGATGTTCTTTTTTCCTCTCTTGTTTTCTTGTTGTATGCCTCAAAGAACTCTTTGTTTTCCTTCTCCAATTCCTTCCACACTGCATAGAAGTACACAATTTCATTATTCAATTTAATATACAACACTCTCTTCGCTCGGAAATCTTAGCACCTCAGTTGATTGACCATCTGAGCTTTCACCTTGTTGGTGAGGGATTCGATTCCCCATCTTGTAATCCTCTCTCCCATTTTCCCTCCCCCCCTCCCCCCCCCCCCCCCCCCCCCCAAAAAAAAAAAAAAAAAAAACTTTCTCCAATCTATTTTATTTTATGTGCATTTTTGCTTATCGAATTGCAAGATATAATTATAATATTGAAGCTTAATTTATAGGTTGAACTAAAATTAAATTTCAATTGTATAGAACTAAATAATGAAGTTTCTTCCTAAAATTGAACTAAATAATTGTGGAAGCAAGATTTACTTGTGCGATCTTTCAATAAACTAATTAGTTCCACTAATACCACAAAGGGTATCGAGAGATGGCTAGAATTTCTCTATTCTTAATTAAAGCTAAAATTTCGAATTCAAATTCTATGAATAAAAACACCTCACGTAAGAAACATTTTTCCAGCCTTACATGGCACGAATTTGATAAATATCGTCCCACCAAATATTTAATATTATACAACAATAATAATTACACCTCAATCCCAAAATAAATTATATCAGCTATATGAATCCTCATTTCATCATTAAAACTCATTTCATATCATTATAAAAAATAAATAAAATAAAAATAAAAAAATACATCTATAATAAATATAAATATTATTAATTATAATAAAAATTTCATACGAATCTAAACTTACCCTCAACTATCAACTTATCACCTGATATATATATTGTTGTGTCTATCCCCACCACCCAACCCCCCGCCCCCACCCACACCCACACAAAAACAAACATTAGGCAAAGAAGAGTGACAAAGTGGAGTTTTAATTACCAGTGGAAGTGATAATAGGCTGGATATTTGCATGTTTTGAGAGTGCATCCATGCATTCTTCTTGGCTCATCTTGAATATTATACACTCTTCTATCAAGTGTTGCACCTGCATCCACCACCCACCCCCTTTCTTCATTACTCTATATATAAAACATATTCATCATTAATTTTATTTTATTTTTAAAAAAAAAAACAATTCGATATACAAAACATTTCGAGTCAACAAAGGATCCGGAAAAAAAAAAAAAACTAAAAGCTTACCAATAAAGAAAAAGAAAAATTTAAATACGAGTTTTGTGTAAAAAAATAAAATCACATAATCATATTATCCTATGATTAAATCATTAAATTAGACATAATTAATCAGTATATATAACTTAAATCCATCCAAAATTAAAGTATTACAAAGAAAAGATGTTAATTAATTAATACTTACCCTGTGGATGTATTGAGCAGAAGAATCACCCATTTCTATATGATCCTTGCACAAGAAATGAAGAAAAAAATTAATTAATTAATTAATTAAACTCTCTCTTTGAGTAGTTTTTCTTTTCTTTTCTTTTCATAAACATGAAGAGGAGAAGACAAGTAGAAAGAATATTTGATAATTAATTAAATTAACAAAGGGAAGAAATTAAAAAGGAGAAGCATTTGAGTAGAAACTATGAGAAAGATGAAGAAAGGGATAATAAATATATAGAAAAAAAAAAACTCAAAACATATATGGAAAGTTGGGGGGCATGTGTTAGTTTCTTTGCACAAAACATATATGGAAATATTTTTTATTGCAAAAATTCAAAAATATATTCTCCGTTCAAAATAATATTTACTCTGTCTCAATTTAAATGACATAAGTCGTGTTTCAAAAGTCAAATAAGTTTTCCTTAATTATAATTTTTTTATCTTAATTTATATATTTTAAATTGTTAATTATGATGAAGGAAAACATCTATATGTAATTAATACATTTATTATCACGTGGTGAGGAGGTCATTAGTTTGCATTGCGAAAACAACCTCATTCAGAAATGTCAGATAAGACTGTCTATGATAGATCCTTGTAATCTAATTTTTTTTCGGACTTCATGCATAGCGAGAGCTTAATTTATCGGACTGCCCTTTTTTTAATTTTGATTATTATGATTTATATAGTAGTAATTTTTACGTAGTTTTCAAATATATAATTTTTATTTTCAAAAACTTAGGGCTCATTTGATTAGGAACAAATTATCCTAAAATTAGTTATTCTGAAAATGTTATCACTCTCAATGCGGGATAAAAATAATATTATAATCTCGAGATAACTAATTTCGAAATAAGCTATTTCGAGATTTTATCCCAAGCAAACATGAGATAGACTCATCTCAAAGCTAAATACAAAATTAGCTATTTCTTATTCTTTGTATCAAATTATACATCCTTAACACTTCTATGTTCAAATTTACGTAAAATTAAAAGAAATTAACTCCCGAAATTCGAATTATATCTGATAAATTAAATATTAAAAAAAGAGAAGATAATATGAGCAAGTGGAGTATCATTCATTGTAAAAATTACTCCTACTATTAAATTACAACAATAATGCATTGGAATACCAATTTAAGAATGATGACGTGAAACGTGATGTCATTATTTGTGATGGGGGCACTCCAAGGCCCACGTGTTACGGAACCTACAATTGGTTGTGATAGGATAAGCCCAGATTTTTATGATTCATTTTCACATATGTCTTTATTTTTGGATGGTCTTTTAAATTTTTAATTTTTAACTTTTATTTTTCAAAATTTTAGGTGATAAAAATATTTTTAACAGAAAAAAAATAAAATTATAAAGTATAAATTTTATTCAATTTTACACAGGTTATACCTCAAGGCATAAGCTCAATTTATGTTTCAAAGCATAATTAAGTAGTATGAACTTGTGGCTGAGGGGCAAGCGTTCAAGAGCATATACGTTTATCTTGGAGCAGAAATTTAATTGCATGAACTTCTGTGATTTTACCCTTCAGGCATAAGTTGTGTAATATTTTAATAATTTTAAAATTATTCGTATAGAGTTTTGTAGTCAATTTTTGGACATTTATTAGATGAAAAAAAAAATTATGTTCCAAAGACACAAGTCATGACATAAGTGCAAAAAGTTAATTGTTTGGGATAAAAATAAAATTACGCCCCAAAAAAGCATATGTCATGACATAAGACATAAGTTAAAAATGCAGGTAGCTATGCATAGAAAAGGCAGAAGATCTTAACCATAGACACAATTTAAGTAGCAGTATTTATGCCTCAGGTATAACTTGAGCAAAACTCATATTCCGCAAATTTTTTTTTTAATTGTTAAGTATATTTTTTACCATTTTTTATTGACTTAAAGTGCTGATGGATAAAAATTAAAGACCATAAATTTAAAAAGCAAAAATTAAAAACCATACTAAAATAAGAGTATTTATGCGAATGTCCCACTTTTATTCAGCAAAATCCACGTGACAAGTTAGGCCCACATGCGGTTTCACTAATCGGCCCAACAACAGTTACCTAATCAGTGGACCCTACGATAAAGCCCAGAATGGTAGCAGCCTATTACGTCCAACTGCCGTAGACTCTTTACCAATTTACGATAATTATTAAATAAAAATTGTTCGTTTTTGTATAGTTTTTTTAGATCAGTATTTACATATTTTTTTAAAAATAAATTAAGAATTTATAAAAAAGATATTAAATAACTATCTATAAACTTGTAGCCTTAGGTTTTGTTTTGTATGAAAATATTTTATAAAATTTTCATATTTAATTGGATAAAATTTTAAAAAATATTTTTTATTTAAAAATAAGTTTTTTAAAAATGACGAAAATGACTTTGTTAATAGAAATAGGAAAAGAAGTCCTATACGTGACATTCTAAATTTATTATCTCATCCCCTACCATCCAACGCACCCAACTCTCACCCTTTGGCCATTCCACCTCCGCTGTCCCGAGGCCTCACTCCCTACGCTCCCTTCTATTTTCATAATATTTTGCTAAATTACACATAAATATTTTTAAAATAATATTATTTTATTTATTTATTTTTCAAATACATTCTTAACTGACGCCACACAATTTTTAAAAAAGTATAAATTCTAAATAATAACCTAGAAAAAAGATACATTCTTCCTTTTTTTTGCTCCCCTCAATATTTCAAAACTATTATTTTAAAATTGAAGGCAGAGGGCGCTTATCATCCGAGCAATTCTCTTTTATTATAACTATACAACTTGAATTGAAGAACTCAATAAAATATATGTTATACAAGAAAAGGTGACTTCTTATGGTGTAATACTTTCTCCGTTCATTTTTATTTGTTCAGTTTCAAAACTAAAAGATAATTTATCGCTCAGTTGAATTTAACCTTATTATTAACTATAGTCATTTTCTAATGCATTTTTCAAATCATTAAATTTATTATATTTAAAAGGTGATATAGTAAAATTATCATTTTATTTATTACTCCTTCAGTTCACTTTTACTTGTCCACTTTGAACTTTGCACACCTCTTAAGAAATAATGATTAATAATGAATATTTTACCATAATACTCATATTAATTGATGTATAATCTTAGGTCATAAAAATGATTCGGGAAATAAGTAATTAGTGTTGAGAATAAAATAAAAATGAAGTAATTATCTTTTCTTCATATATTAAAAATGACAAGTAAAAACAAAAATCTATTTTTTAACTACTGAATAAATAAAAAAATATTTTATAAAAAATAAATCAAGTCAATATTAAACAAATAAACAAAAAATAGCATTAAAATAATTGGAGTTAGTAATGTATCACTTTCTCCAGCTGTATTTCACAAACAAACTCATTCAGTTTCATGCTATGAAAACATCTAATCTTTGACTTTACATAATTAACCAAAACTTCAACAGTAGAATTTCTTTTAATCATCTAATATTTAAAATTCACTAATTTAATTAATTTATATTTAAATTTTTGTTCGAGCTCAAACTCAAAACCATCAAATAAATAAACTAAATTAATATCGAATATCAAAACACCTAACCTTACCTACAAAAATAGCAAGATGCACCTTGCATGAAAACGA
Organism: Datura wrightii; assembly: GCA_035772735.1. Lineage (NCBI taxonomy): Eukaryota > Viridiplantae > Streptophyta > Magnoliopsida > Solanales > Solanaceae > Datura > Datura wrightii. The sequence continues at coordinate 196,261,805 of JASDFA010000018.1, read as the reverse complement.
AATTAGCTTAGAACTAAAAGTAAGTTATATATTTAACCGATCAATTTAAAAACTTTACGTTTGCTAACTAAATATATATAAAAATATACATTTTTTTGTATCAAAAATATATATTTGAAATATTTGATGACTATTATTTTAATGAACGACTATTTATGTGAATTTCCTTCGAGACCTAACTTACAAATCCCCATATTTTAGGCTAACATTTTTAGTAAATAGATTGACCACTATAATTTCCAAATGAAGCAATCAATATTCCATTTTAATCTATCACATAAGTACTCATATTCACAAGTTAAGAAAGCTAAATTGGCAAATATGACAAATACAGAATACTTAGTCCAAACTTCTAATCAACATAAACCACATAATCTATATAAATATATGTTTTAAAAAATTACTTACACCAAAAAAAAAATAAAAAAATTCAACATGTCATTACATTACTATCTTATAACGTGACGGAATAATAATCTAAATAAAAAAAAAATCACATAAATTAATCTGAAAAATTTATTTTTTTCGATTCAAATTTGTAAAATGATGATAGGAGATCATCTCCTCCATTTGCCAAATTGTTGAGAAAAATATAACTTAGATAAGAAAGGGCCAGATTAGTCATTACATATCATTAGTTAAGTAATTTAACTAACAAGTTAGTTAGGCTGTTAATATAGTTTATATAAATGTATATAACAATGGATTAAAGGATTAGCAACTTAAATTTACTGAGTAATTTTCTCTCTTTCTACTGGTTGTCTTCATCCAAGAAAGAATTGAATTAGCCTCGGAGAACTGAACTACCTTGATCTGAATCTCTGGAACTCACAGAAGACCAAGGCAAGTCCACTCTCAATTCAGCATAAGCTTGGGATCTTTCTTTTCTTCAAACTCTCAAATTCTTCGAGATTCATCATGATATCAGAGCTCTTGAACACAATTGTAGCTCAATAGATAATTTTACTCTTATTTCTAATATTTTTGTGTCTAATCCCAATCTTGACTAAAGTTATTGAAACTATTGAAATGGTTACTAGTGGAGAAATAGGGCAAACTGCTTCTAACTCAACTAATTGGGCATGATTACTGAATAGGGGAGAAAAATAAGTTTCACACTAAGTATGAATATCAGTGGGAACTATGCAATGCAATTGTTCTCTCGTAGTTAATGAATTTTGTGGCTCCAAGTTTAGTGAGTGACAAACATATGCATCAATGCACATAAGGTATGGAGAGATCTTCGAGAAAGGCTCAACAGGATAACAATAACTTTTTTTTTAAAAAAAAATAAAAAATAATTTATTTCTTCTTTTTTTTCTGAATAGAAGAAAGATAAATATTTGCTAGTATAATTTTTTATTTAAAAAAAATTAAAATATAACAATCACAATTACAATTAACACAAAAATTTATTGCATTGCTTCAAATCACAAAATATTGCTCTATAGAGTTTATCATTGATTTTTTTTTTCATTTTAACTTTAAATCAAAAAATATATTAGCAAATGTTTATCCTACTTCAATTCAAAAGATCAAGAAATAAAAACATTTTCTATTTTATCAGAAATATTTTTTATTATTACCTAAATGAAAATTAATGATGAGATTATTATGACATATATTATTAATTTAAAAGGAGCACCTGATTATTTTATTTTAATTGCTAAAACGAAATTAAGAAGAAGAAAATCACTTCTCACTTTTTTGTTAGTTAAAAATTTTTAAAACAAAAGAAATAAGAAAAAAATTCTTTAAAAATAATACTTAGTTATAAAAGATGTGTTTAAAAAGAAAAAGAAACAATATATTTATTAGAAAAAAAATACTTTTAACCCAAAAGTAACAACAGGGACATTTTTGAACCAAACTATTAAACAACAAGGACACTTTTAGACCAAAACATTGGCGGCAGAAATAATTTTTGAACCAAACTATTAACAAAGGACATTTTTATTCAATTTCACATAGTTCAAAAACATTTAAAATTCTTTCTCTTTAAAATATTTGGCGACTATTATTTTAATGAACGATTATTTATGTCGATTTCCCCCAAACCCTAACTTACAAATTTCCACATTTTAGGCTAAACATGTGAATCTTCACGAAATAGATGGAGCACTATAATTTCCAAATGGAGCAATCATATCCCAATCAATATTCCATTTTAGTCTCTCACATAAATGCTCGTACTAACAAGTTAAACAAAGCTAAATTGACAAATATGAAAAATACAGAATACGTACTCTCATAACTTCTAATCAATATAAACCACATAATCTTATATTAATATATGTTCTAAAAAATTACTTACACCAAAAAAAAAAAATCATTCAACGTGTCATTACATCGCTATCTTATAACGTGACAAAATAATAACCTAAATCAGAAAAAAAATCATATAAATTAATCTGAAAAGTTCATTTTTTTTTCGATTCCAATTAATTTGTACAATGATGATAGAAGATCATCTCCTCCATTTGCCAAATCACTTTTATAACTCTACAAAATAAAGTGTGCAATAGAATATTTATAAAAATTAGAGAATAAAAAAAAATGGCTTCTTATAGTTTATTACAATTTAAAAGATTAGTAATGTACCACTTTCTCCTTCTATATGCAACTATTTTTACTTTTTTTTAAAAAAAATTATTCTGTAGGGCTGAGAGGAAAGTTTTACCTTTCTCGACACAAATTATTACTGATAAATATTTCATGCTCAAACAAATCATGTGTAAAAAGACTTCTTTGTTCTTTTTTGTTTTTTTGGTTAAGTTTGTAAAGGCCATTAGAATCTGTACTTGTAAACCTCAATTCCACATACGACACACAATAACATACCCAGTGTAACCGGCAAATGAAATCTGAGAAAGCGACTTCATACACAGAGCTTGAACCCAAAAGCTCTGATTAAAGATGAGAATAATACTTACCACTTACAAATTTGGTAAAGACGTCAAAAAATTCCTCCAAACCTTCTAACCAATATAAACCCCAGAATCTACAAAGACGACTCAACTCTACGATTGTACCTCACACGTAGAAGAACCGTAGCATGTTGAGTATGTGCATCGCGACATATTCGCTGGTTATTTGCAACATCCTACCAACACAGATGTGAGATGATCTGCCACCAAGACTAATGAACATTGAAAATTCAACTGGCAATGGTTTGGGTTCCCAAAGTCATTACTCCTCCTTTAAAGGACATATTTACAATACAGTACAGACTAATGACTATACACATGCACCAGAGAGGAATCAACATGATTGCTGTTAAGGAGGCCAATGTTCAGGCTTTTACAAACAACATTATCATCAAGTTTTATCTAAACATTGAGATTTGCTCAATTACTACAATCAAAGAGAACTATGAACCAACTACGCAGACTTGCCTCCAGATGCATTGCATAGGATAGGGGATAACATTTCTATCCAGCAAAGTTAATGCCAATGTGCACTGGGGCAAAACCCAGCTAAGTAGACCTGGGTTCAGTGGGGTTTGTTCCAGAATTGTGAAAAGTGAGTAAAAATACAGCATACGAACCCATAGCATTAGATAAGTATGAGATTCGGATAGTTAAATCCATGAGACCGGAAGTTAACCACATGTTAGATGTTGCAATGAGTCTCACAAGTCACACGCTACATTCTTTTACATAGATTTTTGTAGAAAACAAGATGTTCAAACCCCGGATCAGTCATTATCAATAAGCCTTGACCAGCCCCTATCACTCAACACACACGTAGAGCCGACCCACCCTCTCCCATACCACCATCCCCCAAAAACAAGATTCCCAAACCATTCTGCTCAGGAAAGAAAAAAGAAACACAAAAACACGAAGACTCCCAGACTGTAAAAGAGGAGATAAAGGTAATGTGGTAAATGGCAGTTGTTTCTTTTTCAAGACACAAATATTTACAAGGAATAGGCAGTCTACTCTTCCCATAGTGTGCATAGCCGTAGACACTGGTTTATTTTAAAAACTCAAGGGAAGGGATAACAGAATTAAGATATTAATGCAACTAAAGGAAGAAAGCAACTGAACAAGCTTTAAGCTGACAGATAAAACACAGTGTTATTCCAAATGTATCAATTTCGTCAATATGAATTTATTTAAAGCTTTCAAAAGAAATGCAAATTGTAGCATTCCAAATGGATTGCGTAACTCCAGAAAGTAAAAAACTCCACCTTCTTTTGCACTTCAACCACTTTAAGATACAACATAAATAGAATTTCTGCACTGTTGGCAACTACTCACCGGTATTTAACAAGAAAAACCGCACCTTCTTATCCACTTTCAAACACTTCAAGATCCAACATCTACTAAATTCGTAACAGCACTCTGGGCCTCACTACTCACGAGTATTAAGCAATATTTCACCACTTGTCTAAATAAGCAACCAACATTAATTTCATATTATCACGCCACAGAAGAACCAAAACCCAAACACGCAACAGCTGAGAGACAGGATGATTAGTGCACTAACAAGTGAAAAATAAAAGCTGTCGAGAGAAGCAACACAAGGACAGGCATACTTGAAATATCGTGTTTGAATCCCCTTACTTGATCTTCTATCTTCTTCCTTGGTATTTGCTTTTCATTTCATTTTCTTCCTTTTGGGGGGTTTGTTCCCGGGGGGTGGGGGGGAGGGGGAGAGAGAGAGAAGAGGAGGATGATATTTCATCATAAGGGCTCATTCACACATCTTTTTAACTGAAACACATGAAAATAAAAGATTGTCAATTACATTGGATAACTACACCTTCTCAGGTCTCTACTGAAGAAGGGGTGCAGTAATGCTTCTCTAGCTTTCAGCCGTTCTGTTGGGTCATAACACAGCAGCCCTTGCAAAAGATCAATGAGATCTCCAGCGGAGTGATCCACATGCTGCATTATCAGGTTCTGAAATACAATAGAGTTAATATTAAAACTAATAAAAACAACTCAATAAATGGAAAGGAATTTAAAGAAAAACAGAATATTAAAGCTATGAAGCACTCATAGATCAATTATCTGTTTGGAAAATTTGGCTACATACTCAGATATTAATCAAAGAACTAACTCTCAAGTACCGCAAACAAACCATATCCAATCATGCATTTCTTTTAGTCAAAATATTAACAATGTACAGGGACTCAGAGAGTTGGGAAGCTTCTCGTTATTAAGATATCACTAACGCTACCCCAAAATTCACCAATTCCCTTGAAGAACAGGAGAAACCTAATTAAATAATCATACAAAAGGCTGAGAATGAGAAAGACAACACTAGAAAGATGAAAAAGGTATTGTTCACAGCATTCCTACAATATCTTTTCAAACTACCAACTCAAAAATATAAGCAAATATATTTGTCAATGCAGTTGCTAGAGGCTAGGGAAAACCAAAAAGAAAGAAGAAAAGATAAAGGAGTGAGATACATCCTACACACTAAAAGCAAAATTCACACATCTGCACAAGTGCTCCTTGAGAAGTTTTAACACTCGCAACAAGGCCTGTTGAAAATTTTCACCGGATTAAAAACAAAAAGATTTGCACCTCTGGATATAGCTTAGATTCAAGAATTACCGGGAGACGAGGCAATTGCCAGACGGCCCTCATACTTTCACTTGAGGTTGCACGTTCTGGCCAATCCAACCTTGCACCCCTTCTAAAATATTTCTCAGCACGGCGGCTACAAAATAGCGAGGCAAATAAAACTTGCTGTATTTGATGAAATAACATAAACTGCCAACAAATCAAAAGCAACCAAAATCTTACTCAGCTCTCACAGCCATGTGCTGAGGAAGAGGCCCTAGCACCTTTTCCATCATAGCAAGATGCTCCAAGTTCTCATGTGTTTGAAAAAGAGCCTCACCCTATATATGCATCGGCGTTTGGGGTTTTGGAGTTTGGGGGAATTAGTGAAAGTCAGAAAATCAATTGTAACAAAGTAATAATATCAGAGCCCAGGCAAAGTGCAAACTTTTGGAAGCAAAACCACAAATAAATAGCTTATGGAGCAACAAACAAAAATATGGACTCCATGGAAGAATGTTTGGCAAAGGAAAAGATATCTAGACCTAGATTAGACCCGAATCACAGGAATAAAGTGATTCCGAGGAGAAGGATTTAACTAGTCTGCTGGCATGTGAAACAAGAATCCTTCTTTTTATAAAAAGAAACAAGAGTCCGTTTCAAGTATTATTGTTGTCACACCTAATCTTTTTCAAATAATTTATTACATTTTCAACAAGGGGTGCTCATTATATTCATGCAGTTGGGCCCAAACTCTTCTTAAACATTAAATAGGAAAAGGAAGTAACTAATCCACTTAAATGCAAAACCAGGTTACAGATAAAGAACATTTTTTTTCAATGTCCTAATGGAAAGGTCCGAACCTTTTCTAGAAAGCACCTGTGCATCACCGAATCGTGACAGCCTTCTCAACCCCAAAAAGTTGAGCTTCTTGAATAATAGAGCACACATTCAGGGGTTACAGATGGAAATGATGATTTGCCCATGGATTTGTGAGTATACCCACTGTATTGAACAGGTTAAGGGTAGTTCACAGGAATCATTGCGAAACTGTACCATAACAGTTTTCTCCGTACCTCATTGGGTACTCATTAATTCTAAATAATCACTTCAAAACCCTCTGTCTGGGGGTTTTAGGTGTATAATAGACAAAATAGCATCAGGAGCTAATGTTGCATATTGTCTTGTCATTTAAGACGATTAAGGCCAGATCAGAGGGCATAATAGTCCCTAGCCTCAGCTTCATGTAACTAAGTTTGATTGTAGTAAGTGAAGAAGATCATCGTAAATATCCTAGCAGCCATGTCAATCATTTCTTCTTCATGACAGAATAAGCCCAAAAAAAAATTAAAAAAAAAAAAAAAAAAAAAAAAAAAAAAAAAAAAAAGCCTCTATCCCAGTTGGGACAGTAGCTGACAGTATGAAGAACTTTTATATGATTACAATTTTAGCCTAAAGAAGAACTTTTACATAATTACAATTTTAGCCTAAAGAACAACATGTTTTTAAAAAATAATCCAAATGACACATCAGGTTTAGACCTTCAGGTGATGCTGATGTTGTAATCCTCAAAATCATAGAAGCTCTACTTGGGAGCAAAAAGAAAAAAAGAAAACAAGAAAACATAACAACAAACAAGATAAATAACAAACAAGTATGTAAAACCATATACATAATTTACTATCACTTACAGAGCAAAGCTCAACAAGTATGCAACCTACACTCCACATATCACAGGGATAGTTCCATCCAAGACCTATAAAAACAGCATAAGACAAACTAAAAGACTGACAAGATGCAACTAAAAGATGCAAATCTGAAAGAGAGAGAAGTTACCTAAGATAACCTCTGGAGCACGGTAATGACGAGTAGACACCACATAAGTATGATCCTGATGTTCAAATGTAGTACTGCCGAAGTCAATGAGCTTAATAGCACTCGACTTTGGTACATTCTTGTAGTAGGAACCATCTTTTGCAGGTCGCAGCAGGAACTTCATAGCAGGCAAGAAGGGGAAAGTGACATCAGTAGTAAAGACTTTTCACGTTGCAGAAAGCGGAGAAATCAGAAAACAATCACGACCTAGATGATATGCCATTTCAGAAACAAAGGACATGCTAATTTCTTTCCCGCGAAAGAAGGTATAATAGGAACATACTAGTGTTATTTTCTTTTTATGAAGCGCTGATGTTATACATTCTCTGTGCTAGATTCTGGTTTCGACTTCCTAACCAATCAAGTAGATAGAACCATTGGTGAGCTTACAAAGCATTCAAACGCAGTTCATATGAAAATATTGAGCAGCAGGATAGAAGAATAAAAACAGACTTGCTCTCTCCTGTTTCAAAGTTAAAACAAGAAAAAATGACAAAGCAGAGAATAGGTTACTTGAAAAAGTATTCTAATTTCTTTTCCGGGTTATTCCAAAAGAATATCACTATCTTACAAGATCAACATCTTCCCCATGCTCTTCAATACTTTTCAATGTCTCACAAAAGGTTAAATGGAAGCCAATTCTATACACCACATTTAACTCTCCATAGTTGGACCCTCATTGGTTGAAATGTAATAAACCTCAAGACTCTTATATTAATGCAGGTGATCATAGTAAAAAAAATGTAAATTGGAATGAATACTAAGTGAATGATGTCCATTTACCTCCTACCTCATAATCTAATGCTTTACTACTTTGAGAATCTGGATTGATCAAGCAAGTGCGTAAAATATGTATCATGTATTCATGTCACGAAAGGTAGAGCATTAGATTACTGTTTAATCTGTTTAGACACTGAAAAGCATAGTAGAGTCATAGAGATTTGGGGCCCATTTGGCCATGAAAATTATTCACTTTTATCGGGAAATTTTTTTTCACTTTATTATCAGTATTTGGCCATGAAAATTCCAAATACAATTCGAAGTTGTATTTGGAATTTGAAAAACATCTCAAAACCTGTTTTCACTTTTTGACAATTATTTATTTTCAAATTTTGCCCCATTTTTTATGTTTTTTATTAAAACAACTCCATTTATTTCTTGTTTAGCTAGAATTCAAAATGTTAATAAGACACCTCATTTTGTTTCAAATTCTACAGATTTTCTCTCTTTACGAACTATAAATAAGATCTCTACAATTTTACTCTTATTTAATGTTGATTATTTATTTGCCATTCCTAAATTTCATACCTTTATTTTTAGTAAATAAGTGACTTTATTAATCCATAATTTGGTTTTTTCTTGATCTTGGTTTGTCATTCATAGCAACAGTGGACAAATTCTCTATTTCGCTTTGGTAGGATTGTGTTGGTGCAATTGATGGGACATATGTATAGGGGATGTCCAAAGTGTAATAGTATGTAGTAACTCGTATTCGGGATCCAATCTACAATATCATGTGGCTATTTACAGTCAAACCTCGTTATAACGGCCATTCGTTATAATAGCATCTCACTATAACGGCCTGATTTTCTCCAGAACCAATTTTTCATGTTATATTTTACTTCTTTATAATAACATTCTACCTAAAACAACAATGCGTTCAGTATAGCGGTACAATCTTTGTAACCGCTCTATAATAGTCATACTCAAATATTGTGCAATATTATTTTGTAAGAAATATATTATGTATAAAATTAAGTAGGCATTTGGACATGCGATTTCATGTCGCGATTTGAAATTTTGAGATAAAATCCCAAATTCTCCAAAAAGCTTAATTTGGGATTTCAAATCATGATATAGGATTTTTTAAATGCAAAATTTAACCCACAAGTTTATATTTTGTAAAAAAAAGTCCATTATTTTATATATACCAACTATATTTACCAACCATTTATTTAATAAACGTAAACAACATTTGCCAACTATTATATTGTCCGTGAGGAGAATGTCCGTACTATTTGGAAGGATTATATTAAAGAGTAGTACACTACAACTCATGTTTAATTTTACTTTTTATTGAACTAAAATTCGATTCTTAAGTTGTAGTTTTTTTAAAATGACTTTATGATAGTGTATTATATTTTATTATGAACTTTTACTTATTTGGTAAGATTGTATGAGAATTTGCGCAATTTGAATAGTTTTTACAACTAACGGGGTTCGTATGTTCATGAGGAAAAAATACAACTTAAAAATCTCAAATTGCATGTCCAAACAAAACTTCAAACTTCATCTCATATGATTTCATATCATGATTTCACATTATGATTTAATATCGCATGGCCAAACGGGCCCTAAATTTTAAAATATTTATGATAATCACATTAATGTCATGCACATACTAAATTTCAATTATGAATATATAGCGTCCACCAGCTATGGTCATAACTTCACGAGAAAAAGCTACGTGTCTTTACCTTTTTTACATTCATACTTTTTCTATTTTTTGGGTTAAATTGGTTAATAAATACGTTCATTCTTCATGGTATACACAAAATCAATAAATTAGATTTTTGCGTACTTTTGTTTATAACAGCTAAATGAGATACAAAAGTCAAATGTCAATATACATATATAACAGCACCTCACTATAACAGCCATAAAATTTTCAGACAAACACTGCCACTATAGCAAGGTTTGACTGTATTATGAGATATTACCGTTTTAGAGCAGATTTGGTTGTATGTTTCAAATAAATTAATTAAGTTGGGTGATTATGCTAGTTTTTGGAAATTGGGAGGTTTAAACCACATATAGAAAAAGTACATTAAAATTCTAAATATTCTTTGCAAAAAGTATGGCCAACTCCAACTCCAACTTCAAAAGTTCCAAATAAAGTGAACAATATTTGGTTTTCATAACCAAACGCATACTTGATTATTTTAACTTTTTCTTCTTATTCCCTCATTCTAAATGGATAGCTTAGTTTAGTTAGGCTGAATTATCATTGTAGCAGACGAGATTAAAGTTATACCTTAAAAGAGCAAAGTGACAAATTGTCACATCAAAATCAAGACAATAGATAGGCATTTGGACATGCGATTTCATCTCGTGATTTGAAATCATAATATGAAATCTCAAATTCTCAAAAAACATTGATTTGGAATTCCAAATCATGAGATGGACTTTTTTAAATACAAACTTTGACCCACAAGTTTATATGTTGTAAAAAAAAATCACCACTTTATATATACCAACCATTTATTTCAGATGTAAACAAAATTTGTTGTTATATTATTACTCTTACTGGCCTTTGTCAACCATTTATATCGGATATGTGGGAGGATAATACTAAAGAGTAATACACTACAACCCATGCTCAATTTCACTTTTTACTGAATTAAAGTTTGATCAATAGCTGTTGTTTTTTTTTTAAGAAGTGTATTATACTTTGCTATGAACTTTTCTTTATTTGGTAAGATTGTAAAAAAATTAGGGAATTTGGATAGTTTTCACAGCTTATGGAGTTTTTATGTTCATGAGGAAAAAAATACAACTTAAGAATTCCAAATTGCATGTCTAGACAAAATTTTAACTTCATCTCATATGATTTCCTACATGATTTCATCTTGCGTGGCCAAATGGGCCCTAAGATGCAATATCTTTTACAAGAGTTGGAGTTCTTTCAGGCAAAATCTTGTATTGTAAGAAATGGCTCGATTTACTGACTACAAAAGGAGTCAGAAAACAGAGTTTGCGCTGATGATATATAAAATGTGTTACCTTTAAAAGAAAAAGGAGCCAGCAAAGTATCTTGAGATCGTAGAGATGCATTAAAGTTAGTAGTGCATCTTAAGGGATTTTCAGCATAATTAAACAGAAAAAATGATATCCAGTCTGAAATGGATAAAATCCATTGCTAAAATTAGGAAACAATCATCTATTCTGAAAAAGTAAGCATTAGCTTTTATATGGTCCAGGAAAAAAACCGTGGGTGCAATGCAGATAGACTGCACACTACTAAGACATCACTCTCTCTATCCCTTACATGTGCCAATTGTATTGAGAGAGAGAGAGAGAGAGAGACTAATAAAGCTAGAAGAGAATAAGAAGAAAATGCCAAGAAAACTTCAGTTTGCACCGTCTACATTGATGCAAAGGCTAAAATCCTAAAACACAGATCGATCTTTAGCAAACCTAATTACACAAATACCTATTCTAATGATTACAATGCTATTGAAAAGCAATTTCAATAAGACATAGTATATGATGCATTACCTTGTAATCTGGAACTTTAATGTACTCCGGCGAAACAAGGAGAATATTTTCTGGCTTCAGATCAGTGTGAATCAGTCGCAGATCATGCATAACTGCAACAAGAAATAGGAATGAGCAAACTGATAGAGTTTATGGACATCAATATTCCTAGAATAAATATTCGCAAGCATATAAGTAGAGATGCTCCCTTGATCCAACAGTAATCATATGTGCAACATAAAATCCAACTTAAAATGTAACACGATCTGAGCCTCACAAAGCTTCTGAAAATTAACAGAAAAGTGTGGTAAAGATTAGTTCACACACATGCTACAGACTCCAAAAGTTGTCTTCCAAACTCCCGGACTAGATCAATGGGAAATGAACGATAGCTGTTTTTGCGAAGAAAATCGTATAAGCTTGGACCAAGCTTCTCAAAAACCTGTTAAGACCAATTAAATCCATCCTCAAGTTTTTACACCCAGAATATCATACAAGAAGGAGCTCAGCTGCCCCTCCAAATCCAATCAAATAATAAGCACCAATAAGTACTTACAATACAAATATGATTACGATAGTCAAACCAATTCCTTATTTGCACACAACTGCAAGAATAAAAGCAGTGGTACTAGAATCACTTCAATTTCGGCTTTCAGTAAAGGAACACAAAAGGAAGGATGATTCCTACCGTTTGCCACCAAGATCGTGCCTGAAAAGTTTCTGTAGGACGTCTATCTCAATCATTGCTGCTTCTCGATATTTATGTATTGAACGAACAACTTTAATTGCCACGAGTTCCTTGGTGTCATTGTCAAGGCATTCAAGGACTCGTCCAAAAGTTCCTGCAATTAGATACCAAATACATACAGCTGAATAAGTGAAGTAAAATATGTTCCACATGGGAAGTGAAAGAAGTTCACTATTAGAACTTATAAGCTTCTCAAGAAGCAAATTAATATTCCTGTATCATTCGGTCTCTGTCAATAGAAACTACCAAAAGTACCAGCCTTGATAAGCAAACACCTATTCATGCTTCTGTCAATGCTCAGTGAAACTGAATAGTAAAATACTGAGTAACATAGATCACAGGCCATTTCCTTTTTCAACCAAAATTTTATCTTGGACTACACAGAAAAATAGCAGGAATAAATCAACAAAAACATGTGACCATTTAGCCAATTACCCAATAGCGAAGAGTTTGAACCAAGATTTCCAGATGAACAGGATAGGGTATTAGTATATCTAATAAGAATTCAAGGGAAAAAACAGTTTGGCAAAATTATCTTAAGCAGGCTTTGCAAAAAAAAAGGAATTATTCAAACATAACAAAGATTGCTTCAATAACAAAAAGTACAACGACATTAAATTTGTAAAAAACCCAATAAACACCCCCTAGCCAAAACATTGAAAGGAAAGGGGGCGAAGATTCAGAAAAAGGAAAAAAGAGAGGGAAATAACTAACCTTCCCCCATTTTGCTAAGTATCCTATCTGCAAATACAGAAAGGAGTAGATTAGGAAAGAAGAAGCAAATTTTACATACATAATACTTTACAGGATAATCATGTTGGTGCAGTTGCATGTAATCATCCCACTAACTGTAGATGTCAGTATACTATGCCAAATCAAGGTTAAGGTGACAATCGGAAAAAGAAATTGTGTCATCCCGTATTTACTCTGATAGAGAAGCATTGTTGACATGATAATACTTGAACAAAATGGCCAAACATGGATAATAATCCTCAAGCGGATAATCAATTAATTTTCATGGAACTATGTTACTATGCCCTAAGTATACTTAGTATTTCAGCTGTGGATAAGGCGCATCATGCAGATAATGGAGAGGATGATGACCTCAATCCTTCATCATTTTGGACTAGCATATTCAAAAAAAATCACCAGGGAACAAAACTAGGCCCCACATGCATGCCTAGAAAGCCAAGAATTCTCCCTCTGACATAAAAGAAATTGGGATGATTTCTTTTATCAGTAAAAATGAAAAATATTCTAATAACCAGTAAGTACCTTATATCCTTGTCCGAGGCTAATTCAACTTTGCCAGATCAAATAAGAATTCGCAGCATTATAACTCACATTCACATATAAGCGTAAATCTCCTTTCTCTTAAGTCACTTACATATGGACATCTAGAATGATTTGTACTACTTGAAATACTGCTAGCTTGTGCAATTTGTCAAGTAGTAGAATCAAGTTGAAAAAATACAATTTAGATGCTAAGCTTCTAAATTTTTTTTTTATAACCGAAAAAAACATCGAGGGCCAGTGGCACTGTTCGAAACTCTGTGGATAATGGAATCGCCCCTCTATTACACTTCTCCACCTAACTACCAGGCTTTTATTAGTGATAGGGTTCAAACCCATGATGTGCTACTAACCAACACATCACAAGTTGTGCTCTTACCACTAGACACTAGACCAAAGCCAGATACTAAGATTCTAACTCATTGATAGAAGGTAAAGTAAAGTAAGAATGTAGATCTTAGGTACGAATAGTCAAAATCTAAAGGTGTAACTTCTAATATAAATAATAGAAAGGTCTTTATATTTTCTTAAGAATAGAAAGGCCTTTTCAAAATGGAAAGACAATCACTTGCCCGAACGTAGTACATTAAAAATCCTGGTACACATGCAATGTGGAGTTACCAATTGAAATAAAATAATTTACGAGAACAAAACGGCAACTTACAGCGAGGAGTTAAGTTCTCCCCAATGGAAAACACATAGTGGCCATCTTCATCATCCGGTCTCCGAGGAGGGGATCCATTATGAGGGATCCCTTTGTAATATATTGAAGAATAAGCATAATTCAGCCCTGCTCCAATTCCAAACTCTTGCCCACAGTATATTGTTGGAAGAACCTAAATTTGATAAAAGTATTATATTCCATTCCTTCCCAGTGCTATTTTCTCAGAATGACATAATTCAGAGATTTCACTTATAGCATATCAAATGCTACCACATATTTATTTACTGGTTTGGACTACATAATGATTTGCAACAGTATGTCTATAATATATCAACACCTTACTCCTATGCGTGATCATAGGAAATGAAACGAGCAAGATATTTAGCGCTCAGGCAAACAGAAACAGAATTGACAGAAAGTAACACCATATAACACATCTTATATGTCTCCTTATCTCAGTAGACTGCTCCAGCCACTTTTACAAAACGTTCTTGTATACTCTTGGTAACAAATTTGCCAAAAATTCCATTGATAGCCTCCAGATTTTCCATCTCAGTTTAATCTTCAAGTACGCATGTTACTTCTTAATGCTTCAAGTGCATCCAAAATGGAGATAACTCATAACGGGCCATTCATTTCCAATAAGTGTGTAAGGTCTATTTGGACTTTCAGACTTTCTAAGGCTTGATACAAGTTTCCAATGAGAAGGAAAAGAAAAATCAAACATATTCTGCGCATAAGTATTTTCTTCTCAAAAAGATATTCCCCGCATAACTACGAGCTTAATGAATATTTAGTATTGTCACGGTATCATTTTCCTGAATTTTATTTTCATCCTTTTTAACCAAGGAGACTAATTTGCAAGGCTTAGCAGTGTGAAAAGTCGCAATAGTTTCCAGTCCCTTATGTAGCATAGACAGGGGAGGAGCAGTGCAAAAAGGACAAGGACAAAGTGACATTAGTTTCTCAAAACTTAGGAGGTTATATGGTAAAGATTCCAAAAGCATACATTTATTCTACTGCAACTATATAGAAATACATATCATTTCTGAGACAACATTTGGAAAATAACTTTTTGATTTTTCGGAAACAAACTCTCTACCTTCACAAGGTAGGGGTAAGATTGCGTACACATCACCGGATCACCACCCCCCCCCCCAGACCCCACTTGTGAGATTGCATTGGATATGTTGTTTATGAAACAAAATTCTCCTACAGTAGTTTTAGGGTGCTCAAGTAGCTTCTACAAAGCTAAGGTTCACGAAATGAACACAAGCAACCAACCACTAACCAATAGCTCCTCTTAAACGTGGTTTTTAAGGGTTTCATTCATTTATCTTTCTGTTTCGAATAAATTTTCTTGACTCAGTTTTCTAAAACAAATTCTAGACACTCACTTTATAAGACATCAGGAAATGCATATTTATCTTCATCTCATACAACACAATTCACTTTACCTGTAAAGTAGAAAAGCCAGTAAAAGGGGCAAAAATCAACTAAAAAAAATTTCAAGCCATTTTGCCACAAAACATGAACTTTATGCCTGCAACTATATTATAAACACGACCTTGTTTTCAACCATACAATTTCATATCGAGTTTTTATCCTTACTCCCATTAAAAAAGCTTGACTTCGAATGCAATCTTAGTCCAAAAACCAAGTCACTCAAGTCCCATAATTTTTTCGAATAAGCTACTCAAGGCCCATAATTTAGCACCCCTTTAATGGCAAGAATGAACTGTCTTACTAAACCACCTGCATCTTCTCATAAGAAGGTATTCCAACTTCATGCTTCTACTACTAAGATGGCTTTTATCAACATTTATGGTGAACGTTTATGTTTAGCTCGTCTTTCACTAGTAACCCTCAAACTTACTTATGATTCTCACATTACAAATCCAGCTCAAAACAGAACAACTCTCGATTCACATATTATAGCAATTTTCTTGACATAAACAAACTTCCAAATGCACCAATTCATATAACTGAAATTAAGGCCTAGTTGACAGAAACAAACTTCACAAATCTTAACAGAATAAAACACAATAACTAAAAATACCAGCACAAACTAATACATATTTAACTATTTTTCAAAAAAAAATTCAATTAAAAACCTTGGAAATTGGTGGAATTGGAGGTTGAATTGGAGGCCCCACGTCCCATGTCAAACGAGGCCGTTTCCGAGGTCGCTTATCTATATTTCTCCGAGGAAATTCCATTAATGGTTGGGTCTCCATATACCGATCTACACAGTAATCAGCAGGAAGAAATGAATTCAAAATTGGATGGATTTTAGGCGAAAAATCGGAAATTTAGCGGGTCGAAACCCTATCGATTGAGCAGATCTCTTGAAATGAGATGAGAGAGAGAAGTAACCATGGTTAGTTCAACATTGACCTTAGTTGGAGGTAAAGTGGGCTTACGGGTTTGCTTAGTTGCCCCGAATTGCCCAGCACCTCTGCGTACACACGGGTTAAACCCATCGTTTTGGATCATAAAAATTTAAATAGGCGATTTCTTTTCGTGATTTTAAATCATGAGAGAAAATTTTAAATTTTAAAAAAATTTTAATTTTAAATTTTAAATCATGAGATGAGTTTTTTTAAATATAAAATTTGACCTATAAATTAAAAAAAATTCATCATTTTATATATACCAAATATATTTACTAATCATTTATTTCAGA
Organism: Datura wrightii; assembly: GCA_035772735.1. Lineage (NCBI taxonomy): Eukaryota > Viridiplantae > Streptophyta > Magnoliopsida > Solanales > Solanaceae > Datura > Datura wrightii. The sequence continues at coordinate 196,244,763 of JASDFA010000018.1, read as the reverse complement.
TGTAAATAAAATTTGTTGTTGATATTATTTTTCTTATCAATCTTTGTCAATCATGTGGGGGGATTATATTAAAGAGTAGTACACTACAACTCATGTTCAATTTTACTTTTTATTGAACTAAAGTTCGATCAATAAATATTTTTTTAATGACTTTGGGATAGTGTATTAAACTTTTTTTTTTGAACTTTTACTTATTTGGTAAGATTGTATAAGAATTGAGGAAATTCTAATTATTTTCACAACTTATGGAGTTTTTATGTTCATGAGAAAAGAATACAACTTAAAAATTTCAAATTGCATGTCCAAACAAAACTTCAGTTTCATCTCATATGATTTCATATCATGATTTCTGTTATACCCCGTAGAATTCCCGGCACCTAGACGACCTATTCGCACGTTGGTTAAGCATATTTGAAGGTCATACGTGCTGGAGAAAGGCCCGGGAAAAGATCGGATGAGAAACCTGACGAACCATCGCGGAAGGAGCCGAGGCAGAGCCCCTCCGCGATGGCAGCGTGTCACGGAGGAGAGGCCTCCGCGTTGGCTCCGTGACACGTTGGCCTTGTCCAGGCCCAAGTATATAAAGCCCCACTTCGGGTTAATTCATTAAAACACTTAGGAAATTTCCAGGAAACAGAGAGAGAAATCAGAAAAAAGAGAGGGAACGAAGGAGATAATATAATTTTCGTTCGATTACGCTGCCAAACGTTGTCCAAACGCAAATTAACTCCAGATACTGAGGTATTTAGTAGCAGAGAGCATTCCTACGGATTCAGTTTCGTGAAATACGGCCGACGAATCGTCGAGCCACCGAGCTAAGGTAAGTGGAATTGCTCTAAATTAGTGTCTATGTGTTCCTAGCTCTGAAGTGAATATTTCTCCCTTCTGGACCGCTGAAAAATAGCGAGTTTTCGACCGTCATTCGATAAGCCTAAGTTTAGGCTATAAACTATATCGAAAGTGACATTGCCTTTTAAAGTAAAGGTGTATTTAATATTAATTGACATATTTATGAATGCAGTTGGGAGAAAATAGCTGAAGTACCGGCCGAGTCTCGTCCGACAGACGAATACTTCAAGGATAAGGTATGTAAAGCTAGTTCCCTCGGCAAGTTAAGTAATATCGGTACAGTATAGTAATTTAAAGGCCAGTAGGATGTTCAGAAGTCAAGTGTTACGTTTATTGCGAATGTTGATACGGTATTAGAAGCATCGAGTTGTAATTTGCGTGTAACTTGCCAGCATGATATAGACTCTAGTATAAGTATTAGGAATTCCACAGTATGCTCAGTATGCGATGTGACACGGAATGTTAGGATATCATTGTATTTAGTTGAAACCCAGTAAAGCGATGTAATATCGATAAGACATCCCAGAAATAGAATGATAAGTTAAAAGGAGGTTAGAAAGCACATTAGAAATGGCAAATCATGTTACTATAGAAACTCAGTTTACAACATGGTTTTCAGCAGAAACACTATATCCTGTTCAGTATTAGCCCCAGAACCGTCTGGCAGGAGACTATATTTATACATATATATATTTGCCAGCCTCAGCACGTATTAAATACGTACATACTACTACTACTAGTTCAGCATGTAATATACACAATATTTTACCACTATTAGCCTTAGTATGTGAGATATGCAGACAGTATTACTAGTTGAGACCGTTGTATTGTGTGGGGTTGGACTACCTAGCATCCATTACCGCCCCAGGGTTGATAGCTGTATTGACTCGTCCGCCAGAGGACGAGGATACATCACTCTACGGAGTGGCATGCCGTCCCGCAGGGGACGAAGATGGGATGCCAGTTTTCCCCATATTGTGCCTTGGTCGGCTTTTACACACCCCTGTCGAGCGGATACGCCCGGGTGTTGATTCAGGAGTCCTCCGGATTCAGATGCAGTTATAGTCAGGGGCTCAGCGAGCCCAAGTGCATACCCAGGGGACCGGCAGGATGCTTACAGGGTTTATAGGAGATGGGATGACCGGGGTAGGGGTGTAGATTCCGTGCTGGTTGTACCTCTCGGCTTATGGGGGCCGGGTAAGGTTTGTGTGTGCTATGTTATGTTATGTTATGCCATATTACGTTAGATACGAGTAGCTCAGCAGTAGAGTGATACGTCTCTAGGTACGACTCCTATTCCTTCCAGTATATATATGAGAGAAGGTATGACTTACATTATTAGACAGTTAATTTATTTCTTCCTACTTCAGTTTCATCGGTTACGTTGTTGTTTTCAGATTTCGCTTTCAGTTATTGCTTTACATACTCAGTACCAGTGGTACTGACGCCCGGTGGGGCGCTGCATTACTTGCCTGCAGGTACTCATAGACGAGCAGGCGATACTACATGATTCCTGTCAGCGATCGAGTATTCAGCTCCTGTCATCCGGAGACTGAATTCCAGAGGTGTATTTCAGTTCTTTTGTTGTATAGTATGGGTAGGTCGGGGCCCTGTCCCGATCATTTCTATTGCTATTCCTAGAGGCTTGCAGTCTGTGTATGTTTCCCTGTGGTCAGATGAGCCGGTCGTGTGAGGCCGTGCAGTTTTTTAGCTGTTAGTACTTCTGTTTCTTTCATGTTGGTCGTGTGGGGCCATAGCTTGACAGTAGTGGTGACCTTGCCGGTCACATAGCTTCCTAATATTCTATGATTGAGTTACAGATAACTAGACAGCATGGCGGCCTCGTCGGCCCGCATAGGTTTCCCTGAATTGATATGTTTCTGGTCAGCTGTTAGTACAGGTACAGAAGGCTATAGGCCAATGGGTCGGGGGCTGTGTTTACAGCCGTTATATAGCCCTTTGTTTCCAAAAATGTGAGTTAGAGCCAGCCAGGCACCAGATGTGCCCAGGCTTAGCAGTCCAGCAGTTCAGGTTCTAGTAGGGCACCAGGTGCCAGTCATACCCCCCCAAGGCGGGGTGTGACAATTTCATCTTGCATGGCCAAACATTTCCTAAGTGGCAGCTTATTTTGATATCGTCGTTTAATTTATATGATTAAAAAAAATATAATAACTTACTTTCTTAAAATTTTATTTATCTTTATAGTAATTAAATATTATATAACATAATATTATCTTACGCATAATACTTGATAGAAAGTGAAATAAGTTATGCATGAATAAGAAGCATAAGCAGAAGGAATTCAAGAAGATGCTTCAAATAAAAAAAATTAAGTTGTTTGGCTTGATTGAGACTAGAGTACAACAACATAAGCAAAACAGATTCTAAGTTATATTGCTCCCAACTGGGGCATCTTGACAACTACATGGCTGGTGTCAGTGGAAGAATATGGCTATGTTGGGATAGAAATACATATACAGTAATAAAAATAAGGGAAGAGGATCAATTATTACATTGCCAGGTAACTAGTTTGTCTGGTGATTTTCAGTGTGTATTCACTGTTATATTGTCGCGTTCTATTTTTCTCGCGGAAACCGGAACTCGACATGTGACAACTCTTAAAGGATTATTGAAAAAGAGTCGTCACTTAACGATTTGAGGTGTGTTAAGGCATCGTACTAACCTAAGAGACTGTTTTAGTAGCCTAGATCACCAGAGTCGGGCAAAAGTTCAAATTACCTTGAAAGAAAGGTGTTAGGCACCTTTCAAGGTCCACAAATGTGGTTCCCGGCCGGATTCTATTTATGTGGGGAGACTAAATGGGTAAAGAAAATCTATTATTTTTAGACTAAAATAAGCTAGGTGATTAACACAACATCATTTCAAGACGAATAATTAATCTGGGCGTACTTTAAATTAATTAATTAATGTAAAAATAATAGACACACAAACTCATTTATTATGTAAACGCAGAGATAAGACTAAACGTTTAAAACTTAGGAAAATAAATTATGCATAAATTAAATTATTTTAAAGTGATACTAGGTGACAATATAATTTACATAAAAAACTAAACACAAGTCTAACCCTATTTCAGAATAGATGAGTTAAGAGTAAATTAAATTGTTTTATCATAATATTACGCGATAAGACATCTACACCTAAATTTAAATAAATAACTAAACATGCTAAATCAATTATTAATAAAGAGACAAAATAAAATACTACGAGAAGCAAGAAGAGAGATATTGAAAAGATTTAAATAAATAAGTAAATAAATAAAATCGCAAACTATTTCCCCCTTTTTATCACAACTCACAATTTATGACATCTTAATTAACCCAACAAAAAAAAAAGGAAGATAAGAAAAGTTACGATTTATAAATAATTTTACAACAAATCAAATGCTTTTCAAATATTAGACAAGATTCAAAGAAGTTTTAAAAATCTAAAATGTTTGTTGCTTTATAGGGACGGGAACATGATATTATGAATCATGACCGTCAACCTTTGCAACAAATTAATTTGAGGTCGATCTTAACATGTAAAATATAATAATAATAATGATAATAATAGAAATATTTTTTTTTCTAAGAAAAGATTTAAAATTTTCTATAAGCATATAAGATATTTATATATAACTACACAAATTTTTGAAAAATCTTGGGTCGATATTATATCCAAGGGATGGGTAGGCTCAATTTAAAAGTTGTGGAATTAGACCTCGTAATTCCTTTACTTTCCTAATAACTATAGGTTAAGGGACAATATTCATAATAGCCGAAGGTCTCGTGTGCGTCATAATAGCCTATTGGTATACAAGCACACCGTGCTCTAGGTTGGTCCCTTACATATAGTTCCAGGCCAGTTCCTATTTAAGTTGGAGTTTCCTATGGAAAAGGAAAAATTTCCTATGCTTAAAGAGTTTCCATAACCAGGCCTTTTGATAATTTATAAAATGCATTACCTATTTTTTAGTTGAAAAGAGAAAATATATAATAACTTTGATAAAAATGTAACAAAAGATTTTGTAAGAAAAATGCAAGGGCCGAAGGTGATTAAAAGAAGAGGAATACTTGAGCAAATAACACATAATTCCTCGCCCCCTCTTTAAACATCTCCTTTTTTAATGTTCATTACATTACAACCATACAATGAAATAGTAAAAAATAAATAAATAAAATACAGAAAACAATAATATCAAATGTACACCCTTTTATCCCTTCTTGGGCTCAAACCCAGGCGAATCTTCTATTTGAATTCCGAATAAAGCCGAGAAATATCTGCTTAAAGGTTAGTACAACAATATACACGTAACAATAATCTCATATCCTCAACCACAAATTTGGCTAACCTAGTAAAATTATGTTAAAAGCATATTAAACACATAATCATGATAAGAGAGAGAGCAATCAAAGAGAATAAATAACAAGGCAAATGTCATCTTATAAAGATAAAGAAACTAACCAGTGGATGCCAAAACTGAAAGGAAATTAACGAATTAAAGATGTAACAAATTGCCTTGATTGGTACCCAGTCCTCAACACATCAAGATCACAAGAATCTCAAGGATTCCGAGCAATGCTTGTGTTGAGGGGGGATTGAAGAGTTATAAAATTGTATAGAGGTGCAGAGAGCAAAGAGATGCTTAGGGACAAAGAAATTTTCGAGTTCTTATGTTGATAAAGGAATAGCTATATTCGAATGTTAAAATAAAGTTGCATTGCTAAAGAATAGATGATATCTCAATGTTATTTGGCTAGGGGGAATAGCCATCTTCGGATAATAATAAAAAGAAGAGAAGGGCATACTTATATATTTAATTAGTAAAAAGGGTAAAGGGAAGAAGAATATTCGAAAAATCAATCAAAAGAAATTCTTGCCTTAATAACGAGATCAAATCAAAACACATAAAACCAAATCCTTCTTTTCCAAATTCGGATCGGTACTACATCGGTTTAAAGAAAGGCAGAAGAAAAAAAGCAACAATATTTCCACCTACTCCCGTTTAGAATAGGAAGGTGATCACCCATTTGTAGGTATTCTTGCCTTAATAAACTAGTCTCAATCAAATAATGTCTTAAATTACCATATATATATCAAATACCATTAAAATTTGAGTTACTAAAGAATGTATTCAAATAAGAATATCAATTATCCTATGATTATAATGATACATAAATCAAGAGACTTTCCTTTGTAGCACAAGTTTACAAAATATAAACAATTGTTAATTAAAATCTTATTGTTCAAAATGGAGTTAATAAGTGCACGAATGATTTTTCCTAAAGCAATTTGAATCCGTTAAGGTTTACTCCAGTAACATCATGCAAGGAAGCTTTCTAGCATAACTTAGGAATATTCAGATCAACACATGTTAAGTAAAGGTCATTTAAGATTGATTTTAAAGAGGAAATAATTTTAGTCACTGATTTCAACAAATTTCCTTATGCCAATGAAATCATACAAAATAAGAGTCGGAGATTATTACCAGCAATACGTGAAGAGGAAGAAACAGATTGGCTGAAGTTATTGTCATTTAACTCGGCTATGGTTAACCCGAACCAATTAGAGCAATGAGGGCAAAATCATAAGGTCCAAAAATTTGCATAGTCATACGTTAATAATTTTAAAGGTACATCACTGACTACACATGAAATGATATTGAAGTAAACATCTCATTTCATAGAGGATTAGCAGTTCATGGAAATTAGATGCTTCTACACACGATGTTCTAAAGAATAAACAAATAGCAATTCTGAAAAATTCTACCATTGCAAATTCAAACAACAATGAAGGAAATGATAAGTGGTGAGTACTTTGTTTTATGAACCGGCGGAGGCTTTGCCGAATAATGATGGCTGGAGTTATGGAAGGAGAACATGAAAATAGAGGCGGACGTTTGGGTGGTGTTTTGGCAGTTCATCGGTGCAGTCGCTGCACTATTGGGAAGAAGAGAGAGAGAGGCGGGTTTGGCCGGAATAGGCGAGAGGAGAGAAGAAACGGAGGGGATATGTTACACCCTAGGTTTCTAGCACTTAGTTGGCCTATTCGCATGTTTGTTGGGAGTTTTCGAATGCCATACCTGTGAGGAAAGTGCCCGGGGAAAGGCCAAACGGGTGCCAAGTTAGATTTTCGCAAGAGGAGGTCAAACCGTGCTGCCCAGAGGGGCAACGTGCACGGAGGCACCTCCTCCACGATGGCCAGCGTGGCACAGAGCCAAATTAGCGCGATGGTCAGCGTGCCACGTTGCTATGCAACTGGCTTCAAGTATATAAAGGCCTTCCACTTTGTTTTTAAATCACTTTTCATTTTATTTACAGCAGAAACAACCAAAAAACAGAGGAGAACGAGGGTTCAACATTAATATTCATCCGATTACACCATCAAACACAGTCCAAACTCAAATTAACTTCGGGTATCGAAGTATAAGATTGCAGGGAGCATTTTTATGGAATTAGTTTCGTGAAATTCGCCCGGCGAATCGTCGTCCCGCCGAGCCAAAGTGATTGGAATTGCTCCAAACTAGTGTTAATACAATCTCAGGCTTAAAGTAAGTATTTCTCCCTTTTAAATCCCCGAGAAATTACGAGTTTTCAATCGTTCTTCGATAAGTTGAAGAATAGTCAGTATATATACATTTAAAGTATTGTTTCCTTCCAGCATAGTAATCAAGTTAGTTCTATTCTTTCGTGAATATGATTACAGTTGGAAAGAACAGTTGAATACTAGCCGAACCTCGTCAGTTAATCGGTAAACCAGCAGTCGAGGTATGTAAAGCCAGTTGCTTTAGGCAAGTTAGTTGTCCCAGTACAGTAAAACAGTATAAATTCCAGTAGCGTATTTTAGAAACAATATAGCATCTCAGTATGAAATTTAGTAAGCATGTTAGAAATATTATATCATGTTTCGCATGAAACTTAGTAAAACAACATAAGCCACAGCAGATTATTTCAGAAATGTTATATCATGCTTTAGTATGAGATTCAGTACAACATGTCAGAGATTATATTATTAACATCAGATTTAGTATGTATTATATGTAGTCATTGCTATCAGTTGAGACTTGATTGTATTATTTTGGGCTGGTTTACCTAGCTTTCGTGGCCGCCCCAGGGTTAATAGTTGTATCGACTCATCCGCCAGAGGGTGAGGATATGTCGCTCTACGGAGTGGCAAGTCATCCGCTAGGGACAAAGATGGGATGCCAGTTTCCCCATATTTTGCCTTGGTCGGCTTTTATACACCCCCGTCGAGCGCTTGCGCCTGGGGTGTTGGTTTCAGGAGTCCTCCGGACTCAGGTACAGTTATAGTCAGGGGCCCTGCTCCAAGTTGCATACCAAAGGGATCGGTAGGTTGCTTATAGTTACTAGGTGATGTGGTATGACCTGGGTAGGGGTAAATAGATTGTGATGATTGTACCTTCCGGCTTATGGGAGCCAGGTAAGGTTTATGTTGTGTTATGTTATGTCATGTTATTTTAGTTATGGTTAGATAGAAAGTAGGACGCCATGTTACCAGGTATGACTCCTACTCTTTTCAGAATAGTTAAGGTTAGTTCTGAACTCACTATTCCAGTCAGTTTTAGTCTGTCTTTCTTATTGCTCCAGTTACTATCAGTTTCATTATTTACTTTCAGTTATTTTCAGTTGTTGCTTTGCAGACTCAGTACCAGTGGTACTGACGCCCATTTTGGGGCGCTGCATTACTTGCCTGCAGGTACACATAGACGAGGAGCAAATCCCTCATAGTTCCAGTCAGCGCTACAGAGCCTTCAGCTCCTTTCATCCGGAGCCTGAAAAACAGAGGTGTACTTTCTTTTTGGTTGTACAGTATGGGTAGGTCGGGGCCCTGTCCGGACTATCTTATTATTCCTAGAGGATTGCAGATTGTATATTTTCCCTGTGGTTAGCTATATTGGCCGGGTGGGGCGTTGTTTAGCTGTTAGTTGATGACCTTATCGGTCACAGATCAGTTTAGCGCCTGATTTCGTTTTCTTCAGCTATAACTAGATATCATGGTGGCCTTGTCGACCCGCATAGGACTCCTTATATTTAGTTGCTTCTGGTTAGCTGTTTGCTTTTAACAGGTGGCTATAGGTCTTGTCGGCTGGGGACTGTATTTACAGCCGCTATATAGTCTGTCGTTTTCTTTATTCCAGAATTAGAGTCAGCCTTGCACTAGAAGTGCTTAGGTTCAGTTAGTTCAGCAGTCCAGATCCTAGTAGGGCACCAGGTGGCAGTCATGCATCCCAAGGCGGGGCGTGACAGGAGATATGGCAGCACTGAGGAGGGAAAGAAAAGAGGGAGATGAGGGGTAGGTGCGGCTAAAAGGAAGAATGAGAGAGGGGAAATCGGTGTTGGTCGGAGAGGAAGGAAAACGACGGGGAGAGGAGAGGTCTGGCTGTGGTAGTGTGGTGTTTTCAGTGTTAATGGTGGTCAGAGAGTGATGGAGAGGAGGGAAGATTAGGGGTGTGCGGCGCAGGTGTGGTGAGGAAGAGTGAGGAAACTGATTAGGATTTTGGAGGTATTGAGGATATTAAAGGAAATAAAATAAGTTTTAATTCTAACCGTTAGATCATATTGATGGAGGGTTGAGATAAAAATTAAGAAATGGGTCGGTTAGTGGATAAGGTAAACGGGTCGCAGATTGTTCAAATGGGTAGGAATTTAATTGATGGCTGAAATTGAATTTAAATAATAGTCATAATTGATCAAAGGGGCTAAAATTGACACAAATTAAATAGAAAGTGGCTAGGATTGACATAGATTAGGTAGAAAATGGCTAGATTTCAAATAAATTGAAGGAAAATAAAGTTAACTGCTACTCAATTAATAAAAATACTATACTTGTAAATGATTTAATAAATAACTAACATCATAATTTGATTTACAATAAAATAATATAGATATTATTATTACAAAATTAAATATAAGTATAAAACTAAGTAAATTATACTTTTTAAATAAACCTTGTTTAATTAAAAATATGTATACATGTGTATTATTGCAATATATCATATATGACGTAATTACATATAATATTGAAAAATTAAAACTTAAAATTAATGTAATAAAATATTTTAGAAATATAATTTAAAATAATTATGCAAAAAATTCGAATATGTATGCTAATTAATGCTAGAGTATCACGAATGTGAACTAAATAATTTCGTTAAAAATGCAATTTTAAAATACACACACACACATATATATATTGATACGCAACTTAAACGAGGTATAGAAAGTTCAAAATTAGGTGTCAACATACATATGGCTTTAATACCGTGGAGCTAAGGAAGACTTTATGGGTAGCCCTGAGGGACATAGCACAAGGGATCAATGGTCCATGGATAGTAGGAATGCTCTACTATACTCTCAGGATAGAATTTTAAGAAGTCTCGTCCTTTATGCAGAAACCAAAGATTTTGGAGGATGTATAAATGACTTGTTGTTAAACTAACTTGCATGGAAAGGGGAGTATTATACTTGGTCTAATAAACAGTAGGGAGGAGACAGGATTTGCAGTAGGCTTGATAGAGTATTTGGTAATTCAGACTAGATGATGAAATGGGACATGTTCAGGTTGAATATAAACTGCCACATATATCAGATCACTCTCCTATGCTCATATCCATCAAATGCCTAATGAGGAGCATTGAAGTCCCTTTCAGGTTCTTTAATATATGGGCAGATCATAAACATTTCATGCATATTGTTGAACAGGTTTGGAGGAAGTAAGCGATTTGTTTGGGACAGATTGAAAGATTTGAAACCATGCCTTAAGCAACTAAATATAGAGGAATTCAAGCCTATGACACTAAGAATTGATAAAACTAGACATAACTTAGCATGTATACAGGGACATATACAGACCCAATGTACAGACTATTTACAAGACCAGGAGAAAAAATTGCTATAGGACTTGGAGAGGTGGTCTATGGTGGAGGAAAGCATTATGAGGCAAAAGGCAAGAGCCAGATGGATTCAATTGGGAGATTCCAATACTAAGTATTTCTCAGCAGTGCTTAAGGTGAGGACTAATAGGCAGCAGATTACTGAACTGACCTCCCTTATTGGGATGAAACTATCGGATCAGACTGATATTAAAGAGGAGATCATCAAATTTTATAAAAGTCTTATGGGGACTATTGCAGACTCTCTACCAGCTGTGTATAAAATAGTAATGAGAAGAGGGCCCAAATTACAGCATTAGCAGAAGATGAAACTTATCAGACCAGTTACTGAATAAGAGATTTGGGAAAGCTTAAAGGCTATAGGAGATGATAAAGCTCCGGGACTAGATGAATTCAATGTTGTATTTTTTTAAAAAGGCTTGGAGCATTATTCATAAAGAGATTGTAGATGTTGTTAAAGGCTTCTTTAGTACCAGCAAGTTGCCTAGAGTTATCAATTATACAACTATCACATTGTTCCTAAATGTCCAAATCCTGCTATTGTGAAGGAATATCGGCCTATTGCTTGTTGTTCAGTGTTGTATAAGCTTATTTCCAAGACACTAGCTAACAGGCTACAGAGTGTAACGCCTTGCATCATTAGTGAGTCACATGCAGGATTTATTTCAGGAAGAAAGATTGGGGATAATATCATATTGGCTCATGAACTGATTAATGGGTATAAGAGGAAGAACATATCTCCTAGGTGTATGATCAAGATTGATCTCCAAAAGGCTCATGATTCTTTGGAGTGGCCTTATCTGCAACAGGTTATGGAGGAGATTGATTTTCCTATGCAATACATACAATGGGTGATGGCTTGTGTTCAATCGGTGAGTTATATTATTCTTGTTAATGGGAAACCCACAGAACCATTTATGGCAACCAAAGACTTAAGGCAAGGTGATCCTATGTCACCTTTCCTTTTTGCTATTGGTATGGAGTATTTGAGCAGGCGGTGGAGTGGTTTGGCAGATGTTAAGAAGTTTCAGTTTCATCTTAGATGTGCAAGATTGAAGATAAGTCATTTATGCTTCGTTGATGATTTGTTGTTGTTCTCTAAGGGTAATGTAAATTTGGTGCAAGCATTGCATAATTGTTTCCTGGAATTCTCCCAAGCATTTGGCCTCCAAGCCAACCAAGCCAACCAAGACAAGAGTGTTGTGTATTTTGGAGGAGTAGAGATGAGTGATCAAGATAGAATTCTTCAGTTGCTTGAATATAGTTCGGGAACTTTGCCTTTCAAATATCTTGGAGTACCACTTACATAAAAAAAGTTGTCTCTTATGAAATGACAACCACTAGTAGAGAGAAGAACCTCAAGAATTACATCCTGGACTGTTAGGAACTTGTCTTATGCAGGTAAAGCACAACTCATTTAATCTGTTGTCTTTGGCATTCAAGCTTATTGGGCACAACTATTCTCCATTCCTACTAAAGTTCTTCACCTCATTGATGCACATTGTAGAAGTTATCTTTGGTATGGAAGTAGTGCTATAACAAGGAAGGCTCTTGTGGCTTGGGAGAAGGTTTTTACTCCCATCTGTGTAGGAGGTTTGAACTTAAATCTTTTTATGGAATAGAGCAGCTTTGACAAAGGCTTGCTGGGATATTTCCAACAAGCAAGACAAATTGTGGATCAGATGGGTGCATGCATATTATATAAAAAGGCAGCCTACAGACAGGGTTACAGTCCCAAAACAAGCATGTTAGATGCTTAGAAAGGTGTTGGAGTGTAAAAACAAGGCCCGACAGATTCAAATTACTACTGAAAAGCATATCATCAGACGATTTTATTATCATAGTCTGCCTCCTCTTAATAGAGTGACCTGGAAAACTATTATGTATAAAAATGCAGCTAGACCAAAGGCAAGGTTCATTACATGGTTGGTAATGCATGAGAGACTGCTTACTACTAATAGGTTGCTTAATTAGGGGATGCAAGTGGATACAATATGCACATTATGTTGTGATGTTGCAGAAACTAGAGACCAACTCTTTGCACAATGTGGCTATGCAAGACGAGTATGGAAGAGGGTACTATAGTGGATGAGCTTCCTGGACTGGGCATCATATTCGGGGACTGATCATCTTAAATGGGCGATTGACAATGCAGGAGGGAGAACTGTTAAGGCCCAATTTTTTAAACTTCTCTATTCAGAAACTGTTTATTCCATATGGAATGAAAGGAATTTGAGATTGTTTGAGCAGCGAAATCGAGTAGAAGAGACAGTGGCAAGGGAGATTGCTTATATAGTGTGTGTTTGAGCTCCTAAGCAGATTGGTAGTATAGTGCATAACTTAGTATTCTAGTTATTTTAAAAAGTGTAATGATGGAAATGACTAAAGGATAGGAAGACTGCGTGCAGTTTTCCTATGGTTTTGTAAAGCTCAATTTTGGTGATTAATAAAACCAGCTAATTACCAAAAAAAAAACTAAAACCTAACTAATTCCTGCATAAATAATGCATAGATTTTCTCATAATTAATTCATGTATACTAATACCCACATAACTATAATCACATACCAAACGAAATTATTTGATTGACGTTATCAAATGAATTTTGGGTTATAATGATGACACATTCCCAACATCCCCGATTACCTTTATATTTTTACGATTGTGAATAGTCTCATATCAACTTTTTAAGGGATGAGTGATCTCTTTAATATGGCTTGAGTAATTCTCGCCTCTATAGCTAACTTTTGAGGTCGATTTTCGCCCAAAATGAAATAGTCCGAGAGACCCTTACACTTGTTCCAATTTGCCATCCCGATTGTTGTACTCCACGGAGTTTCATACAAACACCCGAACCTATTCAAAACTAGTATTTTCATACCAAATCATAGACAAAAAAGCCTGATGTTTAGCTTTCACAAAGCCACACTTCAGAAAAAAAATGTCTGAAGTTTGTCAAACTTCATACGCAAATTTTCACAACTTCAGTCACGTATGTTTGAAGTTATTCTCGAAATGGATAAACTTGCAAAAAGAAGACTTTGCATATAAATTAAATATGAGCCATAAAAGCGTTTATTTGTGCACTTCATCTTGAAAATTTTAGTTGCACTGAGTGCACATAAAAATAAGTGCACTTCAGTCATATATTGTGATTTCCCAACTTTGGATCAATTTTGTAACTTCATGCGTGAATTTGGTTACTTAAGTCATATATAACTGAAGTTATATATAACACAAATAAATTTACAAACAAAATTAAATTCAAGGCACAATTTAAATAATGGTCCCAAAATTGAGTATTCGTATACTTCTCCCCTTTAGATAATAAGTATTGGAACACTTGATTCTTTAAAACTTCAATTCAATATTTTAATTTTCGATTCTTGACTGATGCATATCGAATATCGAATTAAAATAATTCAAATTAATTTTTTTAATTTGATTTTGATTTAATTTGTAAGTATGAGTCTGATATATTGAATTATTTCTGTACTTGTAAAATAAATTATTTTCTTTGCATTTTAGAAATGTGATTGCTATATTTATCTCATTTCAACCAACTTTTTGGAGTTCAACTTCTAGAGTTGTTCGTTCCTCATGCATGTGCAAAGTTTACTCTTTTATGGTACTTTATCAGGAAAAAAAAAAGAAAAAAGAAGAGAAAGAAAAAGTGGATGGGTCGTCGCTTCGCACCTTGACGTTTTCTCCGCTCGGGAGAGGAAAGGCTGTACAAATTAACGGTTAAACTAATAACCCGAATCGATAATTAGATTATTGAATTAATAATTCGGATTGTTGATTTAACGGTTTGATCATCGATTTACTGTCCCAAGTTATTGGGTTATTCATTTGACCACCTTCTTTAACGGGTAAGCCGATAACCCGATAATAATTTATTAAATTATAATTTTAGCCTTCAATTTATAAGTATTCTAGCAAGAAGATGAATTGGGTGTCAATGACAAGTGAGGGTGGTGTTATTCAAATCTAAATTAAAATTAATTTTAGTCGGGCTAGTTCTATATGCTTTTTCTTTTTTCACCCACTTTTTTCTAACTAAACATACTTATGACTTATGAAAATTTTCAAATGATATCTTAACGGTTAACCCAATAACCGAACCGATAACAATCAATAAGATTAACCAATAACTGATTAACCAGTATCTTAACGGTTTAACATGTCTATAAACCGATAACTAATAAATTAGACCGATAACCCCTTCAAAGTCGAATCGAACTAACTGATACACAGCACTAGGCGGGTTATCAAAGGGTATAACTCTTCAAAAGTTAAGGTCCAATCGTAGAGGAAAGAGTTTATAATTTATATTTATATGTAATAAGATATGCAAAAAAAAAAAAAGTAACAAGAAAATGCATATATAGTACGGTATGGTAATTTTTTTGTGTTTGAATGCTCAAAAAAAAATTAAAAAATTTTTAAAAAATATTCTATATATCAATATTTTTAAAATAATATTTTGTATTTGCATATCAAACATAAAAAAAAAAATTATTTTTTTATAAAATACTTTTCATAAAAAATATTTTTCTTTCATACCAAACACACCCTGTGAATTATGTGTT
This sequence comes from Datura wrightii, assembly GCA_035772735.1. NCBI lineage: Eukaryota > Viridiplantae > Streptophyta > Magnoliopsida > Solanales > Solanaceae > Datura > Datura wrightii. Next base: position 196,229,407 of record JASDFA010000018.1, on the reverse strand, counting down.
CCCAAATTCATCATATGGTTAAACAAACAAATAGTGTAAGGAACTATTGCCCTAAGCAAATAGTTCAATACAAATGCCTAACACCTAAAGCAAACATCAAACACTTTGTTATTTTAGGCATAGCATATGTGTCTCGTGCGTATTTCTCATATTAATAAGAATAAATTTTTAAAAATAACATAAATAATATTTAAAAATTGTGTTTATGTAATAATATAAGAATTTGAAAAGAAAATTATAAATTTTAAATTGAAAAATGATTATCTTTAAGAGTTTGATCCAATTCAATAGTTCTGTCTTCAGTTTGTTCTAATACTTGTTTCAGTGAACAAATATGTCGTAGAAATAGCGTTTCATTGAAAGGTAAAAAAATTGTTCGCTTTTACATGAGCACTTAAATGTATGCATTATATGTATATTTCATGTTAATTATTGTAAAATTTGTATTACTACACTATTACCATATTAACATTTGATATAAATATTAGAATTATTAAGACGTATTGTAATACAAAGTACAATAGAATAGAACATGTAGTATAAGTTATTCATTTAAACAATTAGCACTAATGAAATCGTATTGTGAGTTATTAATTGATCGTCCAAACTAAAAAATACTCATCAAAATTAGTGGAAACAACCACCAATTTCCCCTAAACGGCCTCCTGCCTAACGGGTACTTACATAAGTTTCAGTAGAACCGTCAAGGACTCCAGGTTTTACCAGATGAAGAAGAAGAAGAATAACTTATACTACCATGGCTACTAGAGTTTTAGATACTCTCTCTTATCTCAGAACAACCCTTGAGGGTTTTTAGCCACTCATGTTTGAAGAAACTGAAAGCTTTTTTATTTATATGGACTATTACAATCTAGAGAGAATTCGGTTCCGTCAAGTTCCGATGTCCTCTTTGTAAAACATTGCCATCCTTTTATAGATCAAATAAGGAGAGGGCAGAAGAGTAAAATACACAGCAATTATTAAAATACAATAATGCACCTGACAAAGTTGGTGCGTATTCAGTCAAGAAAGAGACTATTCTGCTTTCTTCACATGGGCTGTGGTCCCCGTTGTGCCAGTTGTTGTTTGGCTCGTAGTGTCGGCAGAAGACTTTTCTTTCTTCTTTTCAGAAGTGGACCCCTCGTCACATGGGACTGTCTGATCCTTTGTATCTGCCTTTACTGCTTTTTCCAGTGGTGGAAATTCATCCTTATCCTCTGGTATTACAGCTGTCTCCTTTTGGCTGGAGCGTGAAGATTTCTCCCGGATTTCCATTATTGTTTTGAATAATGCGTCTGGGAAACTTCCAATGTAATTTTGCTCAAACTGAATTAGAAAGTCTTTGATTTTTTTCACTTTCTTTCTTTTTCTGTTTACTGCTTGAGCTGTAAATCAAGATTGAACTGGTTGAATAATTAACCTTGACTTTCTGGCTAATGAGCCTGTGGAGTAATTTCTGTATTGAAACCACTCTGTCCACTTGAAAACTTTCAAGATATTCCGGCTGGTTGTTAGAGCCAAATTACAGTCTTAACAGGACAATAACAGTTAATCTGCTGCAGATTAACACAGGTATGTATCTTCTTAATCCTGTTATTTTATCAGAATGATTAATAACGAGATCTTTGAAGATCATTTACATTTCAGCAGGAACTTACTTGTTGAAAACCCTGTTTTACAACAGAGAATAGAAAATCTAGAATTATCTATTCAGAACAAAGAAGGATTTTTAAACAAAAAATCTTTTCTACAAACATGTCAAAACATGATAAAGAGACCTAACAATCTTTATTTTGGATTGATAGAAAGAGAAGAAAAAATCTTTACCAACGATTTATTCGGAGATAAAGTAATTTCTCTCATCACAAAAGATAAACTTTATTCTCAGCTGAACAAACTTCCAGCTAAGATAAAGAATAATCTTAAAAATTTCCATGTAGGAAAAATTGAAATACTAGTCAAGAGTTATTTCGAGAAAGGTATTTCTAACCCACTTGTTGCAGTACTAGTGGATAACAGACTCACAGGTAATCCAGCACTAGGAGTACTTGGAGGAATTACAGGAGATCTGGGGATTTCCAAACTTAGATTCTTCATAAATCCTGGATATGCAATTTCACTGCAAGACCAGAATTTTGACAGAAGTCTAAATCTACATATCAAGGTCAGAGATCCAGCCTTGATGGACGGAGGAAGCGTGATGTGCAACCTCACGTACAGACTCAGCTATGCGGTAAGTAACTCTATCCATAGCATAGAACAAGCAGATAACCCAGTTATCGAGCTTGACAAAGTATTCGAAGGATTAGTGTCAGTCAACCAGCTTGACAAGACAAAAATCCAGAGAAACTTTTTATCACTAGATATTCACCCATCAGACAAACACAAGGATGTCCATGGTGAAACTAGTAAAAAGTTGCATATGGCAGACATACAGATTTCAAAATCTGGAACACTTCTTTTTCAGGAAGGTGGGGATTGTAATAATTCTCAAAAACTTTTGATTAAGAAAACTTGAATTTATTTTTCTTAAAATGAATTCTACGCCTTGTGCAGCACGTGCTTTAACAGAGCACCATGAACTAACCCCTGCAGAAATGAAGCAACTTCATAAGCTTCTTCATAGAGCATGGAGATACGATCAGTGGAACGAAAGTATCCACGATATGCCAGGTTGTGACCAAATGGCAGCAATCTGCAGACAGATAGGAAAGAATCCAGAATGGAAAGGATGGAGACTTCCTAACAACAACACTTCAGTTATAAACTGCATTGATCTTGAAAATGATCAATTCAGAAATGAATTGGAAAATTGGTGTAAAAACCAAGACCTCTGCAAAGAGATTACCATCGAGAAGGGATGTGATTGTTCAGAGATAAGAACAATTATTGAAACTGCTCGGAAAAATATAGTTGCAGAAACTAACAATACTGTGAGGCGTGAGCTTCAGCAGTTTGATTTTGCAGGTATACAAAAGACACACCTAAAGCAGGTGAAGGTTTTGGAATCACATATTCAAAGCCTATACGACAGGATGAATGAGCTCCTTGAACATCAGGCTAATGATACACTAAGCATCATGGCTACGATTAAAGCAGCATCAGCACCTGACGAAGCAATTGAAGAAATTCAAAAAATTGCTAAAAGACAAGAGCAACAGATCAGAAAGATCAGAACAGATCTTAATGACAAATTTGCAGAAGTCTACACAGAAATCAAAGGAATAGAATTTCCAAAGAACATTGCTAGTTCTGAAGAAATTCAGGTGATTTCTCAACAGTTAAAGGAACAGAAGTCGAAGCTTGATAGCCAATCCCTTTAAAGAACAAATCAACCTAGCAATTCAGCACACTCAAGTGGTGATAGCACAGTTGAAACAACTCCAGGAAGGATGAGTACCAGTACTGGGTTGACATCTCTTGCAAAAGAGATCAAGGACATAGCTTCAAAACTAGATGCAATCGAGCAAATGGTTGAAGAAGTTAGAAGCAGGATATTGGCAGCAGCCTTCACTCCTGAAAATCTGAAATCTTGCATGATTGATGCTATTCAACAAGCAGGATGCCAGTGTAAGGATGAGATTCAGAAGATTCCTAGCAGCAGCAAAGAATCTACTGGACCAAGATTTCCAGACATTTTCCTACCACCACCAAAAACATTGGGAGGAGGAAGAGACGAATTCAAACGAATTTCAGAAGACAAAGGTAAAACAAAAACCCTAACTCTGTAAATTCAGTTATGAATAAACTAACAAAAGGCTTGTTAGACTTGCTATCTCCACAAGAGATAAGCACATTTAACAACTTTTGCTTTCCAGCAAGAGTATGTGTACAGGAACTAGTTTGTCCGAACTATGAACAGGAGGATGAACAAATTCCAGTTGCTGATACAAGCAGCGAATCAGAGGAATCCAGTAGCGATGAATCTGAACAAGCCTATCCAAGGCTAAACATGGACGTTGTACCCGGAGGCACTCCACAGAGGAATGACTTCAAACAGGAGTATGACGAAATCATGGGAGAACCTTCAGCGGGACCCAATAGACCAGCCGGTGACACCAAAGATAACACCTTCAAAGGAAGTTGGCAGAAGTACTCTTCTCCAAAGATACCTTCATTGAAGGAAGTTCCTATTGAATACCAGACCAAATACAAAGTGGCTGGAGGAGAAGGAACACTGAACATTGATTGCTTCACCAATCAAGAAGAACTCATCGATGCGTGGGCAGCACACATTGATGTAATTGTACAGTCAAACCCGCAATTGACAGCACCAACAAATGCATGGGCGTTCATTCGTCATAAATTAGTTGGCACTGCACACCAGTGGGCAGACAATCTCAGTCGAGAGGATTACAATGTGATTGTAAACCAGCAGACTGGATCAGACGTAGTAAAAGCAGTGGTAGCTTTACTATACAAAAACTTTGTTGGCAAAGACAAAGTAAACAATGCAGATGCAGTTAAGTCAAGAGAGGAAGGAGAAGCCACTTGGCACTTAACAAATATGCGACTCTGCGATATGAGAGGATTTGATAGTTTTTGCTGTGAATATCAGCATTACTATTTCAAACTAGCATTAAGAGACCAAGCAACATTCGACAAAATGTTTCTTGATAAAATCCCAGGAGCAATTGGACGCAAGATAAGAGATCTGTGGCCAAATAGACCTGATGACATCGCTGACAACTTCGCCGGAAGGAGAAGATTTTGCCAAGACATAATTCTTGAGCAATGTCAACGTTTAAGGGAACAAAGAGAATACAAGCATGCCTACAAAGCAGGACTTGTATGTTCTTCAAAGGACCCAAGACAACCGGGAGTCTACGGATGTGAACCGGAAAGAGGATCTAGACAAAAGTCTAAGAAAAAGCACAGGAAGGCTAAACGTAGAAGACGTTACAAGCTTGTCCCTGTAACACCAAAGAAGTATCACAAATACTTCAGGAGGAACAAACGGAAGTACTTCAGACGAAGGAAACCAAATGCAGCTAAAACTGCAACAAATTGCCCCAAAGGCAAAAAAGACTGCAGATGTTGGCTTTGTGAAGAACCAGGCCATTATGCAAATGCATGTCCCAACAAGAACAAGCATAAGGAGAAGGTAAAAGTCCTTGAATATGCTTTTTCTATTAATGCTTTACCTGTCTATGAACTTGCAGAAGAACAGGTTAGCAACGACAGCGATTATGATTATTTCATGATCGAATCCGAAGAGGAGGACATCTCGGGATCATCTTCACAAGATGGTGACGTGACGGACTCATCAGACTCGGAGTCTGATTAAGGCATCAGCAAAAATGCCTTGACAGAGCGTATGCTCTAACGTCCACCGCGTCAAAAGGGCCTTAACTGCAAGGGATGGATTTCATTCATCAGCAGCAATCAAAATCGGAGAATAGGACCAATCCTAACTCCACCTACGTTAAAGTTCAAATGTCCTTCAAAGGATACAAAAAGTTTGAACTCCACGCTTATGTCGACACAGGAGCATCTCTATGTGTTGCAAGCAAACATGTAATTCCTTCGGAATTATGGCAAACAGCAGAAGTCCCCAAAGCGGTGACAATTGCAGACGGTAAAGTAATTTACATAAAATACTTTGCTACTAACATTGTTTTCCAAATGCCTCTTCACAGGAGCAAGAAGACAGTGAAATTCCTAGTTCCAACAATTTGGCAACAGGACACAGGTTTAGATTTACTAATTGGAAATAACTTTAACATGTTATATCATCCATTAGTTCAAAACCTTGATACAGTTGAGTGGCACCACCCAACTAAAGGTCAGTGCACCTTCACAATTCAGCATCGAGCTTACAGAAGAGCTCATGAGGGATTTATAGACAGTCTTAAAAAGCGAAAACGTGGTGATATACTTCCACAAAAAAGCGCATTTAAGCCTGTAAATATTGCAGTTGCAGAAGAAGTTGCAGCAGAGCAATATGAAGATCAGAACGATCTGGAAAGAAAAGAGTCCGATGATACTTTTGCGACTAGTCAGACCTTAACAGGTGTACCTAGCCAGAGGAGTCAGGATCCGAACATATCATCTTGCCGGTCAGATTGTCAAGAAGACAACAAGAACTTCGGTGATATGGGAGAGTCTATCTTCCTTGATCAAATGATCAAACATGATGAGTGTATCAGCCTACTCAACAGAGCAGCAGCAGATTCACCTCTAGACGTCAAAAACACCAATAGAGAATTGGCAGTATTGACATTACGTGATCCATCAGCGGTCATCCAAGTCAAAGCTATCAAATATCCCCCACAGGATGTTGAAGAGCTGAACAACCAAATTTCAGAACTTCTGAAATTGAAGGTAATACGTCCTTCTAAATCTCCGCATTCTTCACCATGTTTTTTGGTCAGGAATCACTCAGAGATCAAGAGAGGAAAGGCTAGATTGGTCATCAACTACAAAAAGCTTAATGAAGTGACAGTAGATGATGCTTACCTTCTACCCAACAAAGACTCAATCATAGAGAAGATACGAGGTAAACGAGTATTTTCAGGTCTTGATTGCAAGTCAGGTTTTTGGCAGATTCGTTTAGCAGAAGAGTCAAAACCACTTACGGCATTTTCATGCCCACAAGGTCAGTATGAATGGAACGTAGTTCCTTTTGGCCTCAAGCAAGCACCAGGTTTGTTTCAAAGGTTTATGGATAATACATTCAAAGACCTTAATAAATTTTGTGCAGTATACGTAGATGATATACTTGTTTTCAGTGACAATGAAACTGATCATGTTAATCATCTCAAAATAGTCCTTAATAGATGTATTGAAAAAGGCATCATATTAAGTGCTAAAAAAGCAGAACTTTTTAAGGAAAAGATTAATTATCTTGGACTTGAAATTACTGCAGGAACGATTGCATTGCAATCACATATTGCTGAGAAGCTTCAACAATTTCCCAGCAAAATACAGGACAAGAAGTCCCTCCAAAGGTTCTTAGGATGTTTGACATATGCAGAACAGCATATTCCAGAACTTGCTAAGAAAAGACAGTGGCTACAGCTTAAACTCAAGAAAGATGTCGAATGGCACTGGACTGAGGATGATACCAGAAGAGTTGAAAAACTCAAAGCAGGTCTCAAAAGCTTGCCAATGCTACATCATCCCCATAAGGATGAATACATGATTATTGAAACAGATGCCTCAGACAAGCACTGGGCAGGAGTTTTAAAATCAAAAGACAAAGAAGGTATAGAGCGTATATGCAGGTATACCTCAGGAACTTTCAAAGATGCCGAAACCAGGTACCATTTCAATGAAAAGGAATATCTGGCGGTAAAAAATGCTATAACTAAATTCCAAATTTATGTTATAGAAAAATCATTTTTGATTAGAACTGACAATAAAAATTTCAGGTCTTTCTTAAATGTAGATGTTAAAACTACAGGAATTGCAGGCCGACTTGTAAGGTGGCAAATGTGGTTTAAACACTACAGTTTCACTGTAGAACACATCGATGGTGAAAAGAACCATTGGCCAGATGCATTAACAAGGGAATTAGCACCTAATTAATGCCTGGGATAACTCTAATTCAACAGAGGTTAATAGTTGAATCTAGTCCGTCTCAAACGGTAGACGGTAAAGACAACATCAAATCCGTTTATATGGGTGTCATTTTCCCAAAGAAAATGAAAGGCACTGACAATGCCGACAGCCTTTAATAAAGGTTGACAATAGGCGGTGGCCTATTAACCCCGAAAGGGACAGTACGCGTTAACAGGAGACTTACTTTCCTTTAACGAACCAGATCTTGCCGACACTTTTTCACGGTCAAGATTGAATCTGGAAAACTATAGGTTCGCCTATAAATTAAGCTGATGAAACTCATTCTGATCATCAAGCAATCACAAAGCAAAAACAACTTCTTTGATTTTGCAAAAATAACAAAAGCTTTTAAGCAAATGGCTACTCAGGATTTTCTTTCCCTGAAAAATATTATAGCCAAAGAAATGGATTCTATTGCTAGGTCCATGACTAATATCAAGCTAGCCATGCTTGAGTTTGAAAACAGGTTTCCTATCAAAAAACAAAAGAAAGAAGAAACCCAGAAACTCAAACCGACCTACAGCAGTCTGTTTGACGAAGATGAGAGACATTTCAAATCTCTCGGAAAGATTCCAGGTTTCCCTGAACAACAGAAACTTACACTTTCCAAATTAACAATTCTAACAGAAAGTGACAAGTTTTCAGAACAAAAGTTCAAGGAAAAAATACAATTTCTTGGAAAAAACAGCACCAGAGAACACCTCGGTAAACACATATTTCCAGTTCGTTCTTATGCCAACCAGGAGATAACAAAGGCCATGATACTGCCAGAAGCAGATCCAGTCATGACGTATGAACTCTTTTGTTTAGGATTGATCAACTCAATCTTTATAACGGAAGACTTTAATAATATTAAGTTTTTGCCAAAAAACTTAAAAGGGACTGTTGCACATTTTTTCAAGAATGTAATGCAAAACAGGACGCAAATGGTAGAGCTCAAATTTACAAGTACTCTACCATATTGGACCAACAACAACAAAATGATATGTCCAACACATGTCATTTTCATGAAGGGAACAGACGAACTTCCCATTTTTACAGATGAACCTCCGGTAGAAGAACCAGATAAGTTTATCGAAAGCTTCAGAATTGACCAGATTTTATTCGTCTCTAAACAACTGAAAAGGTTAAAGAAGATGAAAATCAAAGTCAATTACACTACTTCCCAGATCTTTCTCTGTTCAGGAGTTAAGAAAACAAAGGAAAAAGACGACAAGATGTTACACAAATTCTTAATAAACTTCAATGAGAATTTTGTCAACAACTTGCCTGAGCAAGACTTTAAGGAGTATACTAAAATGCTAATTGAAGAAGAAACAGAGAACAACCAGCCAGGGAGTTCAAAAGTCTCAAACACTCAAGACGTAAGCAATGACGTCAAAGCAGTTAAAGACAAAAAAGATGACGGAAGCCATGATGTCATCATGACCGACAGTGGTCCCAACAAACAGCTGTAATCCATTTATTTTTCTGAAATGTTAGCTGTTTATTGTCTTTTACTTTTATGCCCCTAGAAGATGAGCTCTATATAAAGCTCCTTAGGATTTCATTTAAAGGCATCGATTGTAAGAATAACATTCCCTTATCTCTGTAATAGTTCTCTATCAATAAAATCTTTCTTCTTCTACAAAGCCATGAGTGGCTAAATCTTTTAGGGGAGGTTCCCGAGCAGGAAACAAGTTGAGTTATGGCTAGTATCTCTATAGAAGAGTAGTCTTCTTTCTTTTTCTTCTAACTCTGTAAAACCTGGAGGCGTTGATGAACTTCTGTAACCAAAGGTAAGTACCCGCAAAGGCAGGAGGCCGTAGGGGAAGGGACCTAAGGTGAAGTATACATCGGCTTGGTCACTTGCAGAGAAAGAAGTTAAGAAGAAGACCTACATTCTGTATAAGAGAGAAATAAAGTCAGAAAATAACTCAACAAGAGACCTGTAGAGGAACCAACCCTTCATAAACAAACATTGTTTAAAGAACACTCTCAAACCTTGATCTATGATAGAACAAATTGAACAGCCTTGCAGGGCAAACTTACATAGCATGATGCTATACTCTTACTGTCTTCGACCTTAGGTGCTCCTGGCATTTTACCAAGAACTGTAAATTTCCTTTCTTCTTGTTCGAACAATAAAGCTCCTGCATAAGAAGAAGAAGATTTGTTAATTGTACTAATGCCTTTCCCGTGGGGGCGTAGGTTAACATTAGTTTTTTCGTCCTCAGGGGACTTCTTTTCTACGGAAGTTTTTGCCTCCATAGCTGCCATCAATTCCTTGATTTTTTGAATAGATTTCTCTATGACTGAAATTTCTGCTGAGATTGCAAACTTGAAGAGGATGAACTCTTCTGCGATTTTGTTAGAAGCCATTGAAGCTAAAAACAACAAATCTTGTGAATGCTAAAAGCTTTAAAACTCAAGAGATCTTTGTAGATATTTGAGTGTAGGATGATTCTTTCAAATCATCTGATGCCTATTTATAGGAGGATTTGGCCAAGCCTAGCATATTGCTTAACCCCAACGCATTTGTTTTAGATCGTTCGATCATGGTTGTTGTATTCAACCGTAAAGATGCAAGAAGCGTGTAAGCTTAGCATCCATAACTTTTGGCAAGTTATTAGCCATAAACGGATTTGAGATGTCTTTACCCTTCACCGTTTGAAAGGGACTAGTTGCAACTTTTAACCTCTGTTGCAATAGAGTTATCCCGGTCATTAATCTGGAGCTAATTCTCTAGTTAATGTATCCGGCCAATGGTTTTTCTCACCATCGATGTGTTCTACAGTAAAACTGTAGTGTTTGAACCACATTTGCCATCGAACTAGTCGACCTGCAATACCTGTAGTCTTAACATCCACATTTAGAAAAGATCTGAAATTTTTATTATCAGTTCTTACTAAAAATGGTTTTTCTATAACATAAATCTGAAATTTAGTTATAGCATTTTTTACCGCCAAATACTCTTTCTCATTGGAATGGTACCTGGTTTCGGCGTCTTTGAAGGTTCCAGAAGTATACCTGCATATACGTTCGATTCCTTCATTGTCTCGTGATTTTAGAACTCCTGCCCAGTGTTTGTCTGAGGCATCTGTTTCTATAATCATGAATTCATCTTTATTAGGATGATATAGCATGGGTAAACTCTTGAGACTAGCTTTGAGTTTTTCAACTCGTCTAGTATCATCTTCTGACCAATGTCATTCGGCATCTTTCTTCAGTTTGAGTTGTAGCCATTGTCTTTTCTTGGCAAGTTCAGGGATATGCTGTTCAGCATATGTTAAACATCCTAGAAATCGTTGTAAAGACTTCTTGTCTTGTATCTTGCTTGGAAACTGTTGAAGCTTCTCGGCAATGTGAGACTGCAAAGCAATGGTACCTGCAGTAATTTCAAGACCAAGATAATTAATCTTTTCCTTGAAAAGTTCAGCTTTCTTAGCACTTAATATAATACCTTTATCGATACATCTATTAAGGACTATCTTAAGATGATTTACATGTTCAGTTTCATTATCACTAAAAACAAGTATATCATCAACGTAAACTGCACAAAATTTGTTAAGGTTTTTGAATGTATTATCCATAAACCTTTGGAACAAACCTGGTGCTTGTTTTAGGCCGAAAGGAACTACGTTCCATTCATACTGACCTTGGGGGCATGAGAATGCCGTGAGAGGTTTTGACTCTTCTGAAAGACGAATCTGCCAAAAACCTGATTTACAATCCAATCCAGAAAATATCTTTTTACCTCGGATTTTTTCTATGATTGAATCTTTGTTAGGCAATAGATATGCATCATCTATAGTAACTTCATTTAGTTTTTTATAGTTGATGACAAGTCTAGCCTTACCTCTTTTAATCTCCGAATGATTTCTTACCAGAAAGCATGGCGAAGAATGTGGAGACTTTGAGGGTCTTATAACCTTTAATTTCAGAAGCTCTGAAATCTGGTTATTAAGCTCTTCAACATCCTGTGGGGGATATTTAATGGCTTTTACCTGTATAACCGCTGTTGGGTCACGTAGTGTCAATACTGCCAATTCTGTATTGGTATTCTTAACGTCTAATGGTGAATCTGCTGCTGCTCTGTTGAGTAGGCTGATACACTCATCATGTCTGATCATCTGATCAAGGAAGATAGATTCTCCTATATCACCGAAGTTCTCGTTGTCTGGTTGACAAACTGACCGGCAAGATGATATATTCGGATCCTGACTTCTCTGGCTAGGTACATCAATTAAGATCTAACTAGTCGCAGAAATATCATCGGACTCTTTTCCTCTTGATTCGATTTGATCATATTGCTCTGCTGCTACTGCAACTGCAATATTTACGGGCTTAAAGGCGCTTTGTTGTGGAAGTATATCACCACGTTTTCGCTTTTTAAGACCGTTTATAAATCCTCCATGGGCTCTTCTATAAGCCTTATGCTGGATTGTGAAGGTGCACTGACCTTTGGTTGGATGATGCCATTCAACCGTGTCTAGGTTCTGGACTAATGGATGATACAACCGATTGAAGTTGTTTCCTATTAGCAAATCCAAACCTGTGTCTTGTTGCCAAATTGTTGGAACAAGGAATTTTACTGTCTTCGTACTCCTGTGAAGGGGCATACTGAAAACAATGTTAGTGGCAAAATATTTTATATAAATTACCTTACCATCAACAATTGTCACCGCTTTGGAGACTTCTGCTGTTTGCCATAATTCCGGTGGAATTACATGTTTGCTTGCTACACAAAGAGATGCTCCTGTGTCAACATAAGCGTGAAGTTCAAATTTTTTGTATCCTTTGAAGGACATCTGAACTTTTACGTAGGTGGAGTTAGGATTTGTCCTATTCTCCTGTTTTGATTGCTGCTGATGGATAAAATCCATCCCTTGCAGTTAAGGCCCTTTGTAACGCGGTGGACGTTAGAGCTTCAGCTCTGTCAAGGCATTTTGCTGATGCCTTAATCAGACTCTTCGTCTGATGAGTCCGTCACGTTACCATCCTGTGAAGATGATTTTGTGCAGTCCTCGTATTCTGACTCGATCATGAAGTATTCATAATCTTCGTCATTGCTTACCTGCTCCTCTGCAAGTTCAAAGACAGGCAATGCGTTAATAGAAAAAGCATACTCAAGGACTTTTACCTTTTCCTTGTGCTTGTTCTTGTTGGGACATGCATTCGCGTAGTGGCCTGGTTCTTCACAAAGCCAACACCTGCAGTCTTTCTTGCCTTTTGGGCAATTTGTAGCTGCTTTAGCTGCATTCGGTTTCCTTCTCCTAAAGTACTTCCTTTTGTTTCTGCTGTAGTATTTGTGGTACTTTCTAGGAGTTACAGGCACAAGCTTGTAACGTCTTCTGCGTTTAGCTTTCCTGTGTTTTCTAGACTTTCTTCTAGATCTTTTCTCCAGTTCACATCCGTAGACGCCTGGTTGTCTTGGGTCCTTTGAGGAGCATACAAGTCCTGCCTTGTAAGCATGTTTGTACTCCTTTTGTTCCCGTAAACGCTGACATTGCTCAAGAATGATGTCTTGGCAAAACCTTCGTCTTCCGGCGAAGTTGTCTGCTATGTCGTCTGGTCTGTTTGGCCATAAATCTCTGATTTTACGTCCAATTGCTCCAGGTATTTTATCAAGAAACATTTTGTCAAAAGTTGCTTGATCTTGTAATGCGAGTTTGAAATAGTAATGCTGGTATTCGCAGCAAAAACTATCAAATCCTCTCATGTCACACAGTCGCATGTTTGTCAAATGCCAAGTGGCTTCTGCCTCTTCTCTTGACTTTACAGCATCTGCGTTGTTAACTTTGTCTTTTCCGACAAAATTCTTGTAGAGTAAGGCAACTACTGCCTTTACCACGTCTGAGCCAGTTTGTTGATTTACAATTACGTTGTAATCTTCCCGGCTGAGGTTGTCTGCCCATTGATGTGCAGTGCCAACTAGTTTATGGCGGATGAACGCCCATGCATTGGTTGGTGCTGTCAACGGTGGGTTTGACTGTACTATCACATCAATGTGTGCTGCCCACGCATCGATGAGATCTTCTTGATTGCTGAAACAATCAATGTTCAATGTTCCTTCTCCTCCAGCGATCTTATACTTCGTCTGGTATTCGATTGGAACTTCCTTCAATGAAGGTATCTTCGGGGAAGAGTATTTTTGCCAACTTCCCTTGAATGTATGATCTTTAGAGTCACCGGCTGGCCTGTTAGGTCCTGCTGATGGTTCTCCCATGATCTCGTCGTATTCCTGTTTGAAGTCACTCCTTTGAGGGGTTCCTCCTGGTACGACATCCATGTTTAGCCTAGGGTAGGCTTGTTCAGATTCATCACTGCTGGATTCATCTGTTTCGCTGCTTGTATCAGCTACTGGAATCTGTTCGTCTTCCTGTTCATAGTTAGGACAAACAAGTTCCTGCACACAGACTCTTGCTGGGAAGCAAAAGCTGTTAAATGTGCTTATCTCTTGTGGAGATAGCAAGTCTAACAATCCTTTTGTTAGTGTATTCATATTAATTACAAAGTTAAAGACTTAGTTTTACCTTTGTCTTCAATCTCTGGAATTCGTCTGAATTCGTCTTTTCCTCCTCCCAATGTTTTTGGTGGTGGTAGGAAAATATCTGGGAATCTGGGCCCAGTAGATTCTTTGCTACTGCTCTGAATCTTTTGAATTTCTTCTTTGCACTGGCATCCCGCATGCTGAATTGCTTCGATCATACAGGATTTCAGATTGTCAGGAGTGAAGGCTGCTGCCAATATCCTGGTTTTAACTTCATTTACTATCTGCTCGATCGCATCAAGTTTTGAAGCTATTTCTTTGATCTCTTTTGCAAGAGATGTCAATCCAGTACTTGTACTCATCCTTCTTGGAGTTGTTTCAATTGTGTTATCACAACTTGAGTCTGTTGGATTGCCAAATTGATTTGTTCCTTAAAGGGCTTTAAGTCTAGGCTGTCTAGCTTTGACTTTTGTTCCTTTAATTGTTGAGAAATCTTCTGGATTTCCTCAGAACTTGCGATGTTCTTCGGAAACTCAATTCCTTTGATTTCTGTATAGACTTCTGAGAACTTCTCATCAAGATCTTTTTTGATCTTTCTGATTTGCTGTTCTTGTCTTTTTGCAATTTTCTGAATTTCTTCAATTGCTTCATCAGGTGCTGTTGCTCCTTTGATTGTGGCCATAATGCTTAAAGTATCATTAGCCTGGTGATCAAGAAGCTCATTCATCCTGTCGTATAGACTTTGGATATGTGATTCCAAAGTTTTTACCTGCTTGAGGTGTACTTTCTGTATACCTGCAAAATCAAACTGTTGAAGCTCACGCCTCACAGTATTGTTAGTTTCTGCAACTATGTTTTTACGAGCTATTTCTACGATTGTTCTGATTTCTGAACAGTCGCATCCTTTCTCGATTGTGGTCTCTTTACAGAGGTTTTGGTTTTTACACCAACTTTCCAATTCTTGCTTGAATTGTTCATTCTCCAGGTCAATGCAATTTATGACTGAAGTGTTGTTGTTAGGAAGTCTCCATCCTTTCCATTCTGGATTCTTTCCTATCTGTCTGCAGATTGCTGCCATTTGATCGCAACCTGGCATATCATGGATACTTTCGTTCCATTGATCGTATCTCCATGCCCGATGAAGAAGCTTATGAAGTTGCTTCATCTCTGTTGAAGATAGTTCATGTTGCTCTGTTAGAGCACGTGCTGCACAAGGCGTAGAATTCATATCTGAATTTAAGTTTTCTTTAACAGAATTTTTTGGGAAACATTATAATCCCCACCTTCCTGAAAAAGAAGAGTTCCATATGAAGAAATCTGGATGTCAGCCATATGCAATTTCTTGCTGGTTTCACCGTAGACATCCTTATGTTTGTCTGATGGGTGAATATCCAGTGAGAGAAAGTTTCTTTGGATTTTTGTCTTGTCAAGCTGGTTGACTGACACTAATCCTTCGAAAACTTTGTCAAGCTCAATAACTGAGTTATCAGCTTGTTCTATGCTATGGATAGAGTTACTTACCGCATAGCTGAGTCGGTATGTGAGATTGCACATCACACTTCCACGGTCCATCAAGGCTGGTTACTCCACAGGATGCTTGGGCGCCGTCCAACTCAAGATATGCGGGAAATTGGAGTCCAATGGACTCAATCGTATCGTGTGCACCAAGAAAAAGGAAAATTAATCAGTATATAATGTTTAAATGACGAATATCATAGGATTCATGGAAATAGGGAGAATACTTCATCATATCACTTCAAGTATTCAAATTAATCTTCAAAGATTTCATACAACTAATTTTATCGTGTAAGTCATATGTACGCGATGATCTCCATACTCAAAGCATACGATAAAACAACAAATTAGGTTCTAGATAGCACAAGGTCTCGAGTATCACCAAAATTCAGTAGAGTGACAAAATGGAAACACACATTACTTTTCATACCTCAAATTGAATTTGCACAAAAAATAAATAAATAAAATAAGGAACGGTGGACCGATCAGCATACATTTAGTCTAACATATTAAGAAAGTTATAAAGCATAAGTTGATACTTATTAACAGATGAATCCGATATTGAACTTTATCACTTCTACTCAACACATATCCAAATTATTTTAAGAGGAAGCAAACTTGAGAGGCATGCTGATAAAGATAAAAATAAATAAATAAAAGAAAGGAATATATATATATATATATATATAGAGAGAGAGAGAGAGAGGGAGAGAGAGAGAGAGAGAGGCAACATAAATAAAGCCCCCCCTTGAGACTTATAATACATTAACATTCAGAAGGCATCCTATTTTATAGGAAAAAAGAAAAAAGAGTATGCTAAATTCATTCATCTTGAGAGACTGAAAGGTCTTAGATGACATCGACAAATTTAGCTTTGTCAGTGACAAAACTCGCAAGAAAGTTCTCTCTTTTCTTGTTACCGCTTGTTCTATTATAAAAGCAGTCAAGAGTGCTGACGAAATCAAAACAGTTTGCAAACACAAGGCGAATAAGGAACATGCATACTCTATTTCAGTAAGAGAGAGCTATTCTTAATGCAAAAGGGAGATTAATCTATAGCGGAATACGGCTAGAGTACACTCGGAGATGCTTAAACCAATTCTAATGATTATAATATGAAAAAATTTCTACTTTTGTATCGTTTTTTTAAATAAAAGCGGCTAAATATACAACCATAAAATATAACTCTTAAAAAAAACTTGGATAGATGGATAGAACAATAGAATATTGAAGGTAGCAAAAACTTAGACAATTCAGACTTTAATAGAATTCATGAATCTAACACCTCTATTTTTTTTAAGTTCATATTATGCGTTGACTAAATAAAGAACCGGCGGTTGGTATTTAAACTTACAAGTGCCCAAGAAATCAAGAACTCAAATGAAATTTATTCTTCATTAAAGAAATAAGTGTCTCTCTGCAAATTCATGAAGAAAAATCCTTAAGGCTAAACTTAGGATGGTAAAAAAAATTATTATAAAATAGGAGAAGAAGAAGGTTAAGATTAACTAGTATAGAACATTCAACTAATGTATCCATGTAATTACCAAGAGCTAGCAAACGGAGAAGAGGCCAAATATTGAACTTTCGTCTTGTGAAGTTTTATTCGCCTTGAACATTTTTTTTTAAATGCACGGAATGGTTCATTATTTAACATAGACTCAGGCAATACCAACAGGAATCAAGCGAGGAATATGATATTTTCAAAATACAAAGAATCAAAAAGGGGTAATGTTTAAAAAAAAATCATAATCTTAACTTTAACTGAGAATAAGCATTTAGTAGGATAAAAGAACTTAGGCTTTTAGTATCTATCCTAATAAAGTGTCAGAAACATCCATATAGTTATAGCAAAATAAGAGGACACTTAAATTATTTAGGTAGGCCTCAAAGGTCGAATACAAAGTAGCAGCGTAACTCATAAACGTATGCAGCCCATATCCATCCAAACAATCTGACATATCAAGTACCTGAACTTACAACTTTTTCTAGGAAACTAAAGGAGTATGAAATAATGTTGGATTAATTATACATGCTTGATAGTAACAATAACGAAAGATCTTATGTGTTTCTGACATAGAGAACTATTAAACAAACTTTTAAAAGGTCATAAATGACATTGAAACTTCACTAAAGTTATACTAGTAAAACAGAGACAATTAAATAATTATGTGTATGTGGATAAGAGCAGGAATGTGAGAGCGAAAAATAAAAATAGAAAAAAAAATAAAAAACAACACTACTGAGATAAATAAATTCTGAAATCAATCACTGCATCTAGTCTAAGTTGCAGTACAAAATAAAGATAAATAGCAAGTAAATATGAGCATGAAAGTCAGAACAGTAAGAATTGTTATATGAATCCATTTACATGAATGAGGCAAAGTACTACGATAAAGAATATTAGTATCACTTAAAAGGAGTCTGGGACAAATAGGAAGATAACTCATGAAATTACAAGACTAAAAGAAATAAAAAGTAAAAATATGATACAATGGCAGTGAAAAAAACTAAACCAAACTATGAACATAATATATTGAGAATTGCAGAAAAGAACATACCAAGAGCTACGCACATAATGATATAAAAAATAAAATAAAGAGATATGGAAGGAAAGTCACCTTATGTAAAGCAGTGATCTCGGTGTGATGGGAGTTGAGGATAAATTATCACGAACTTACAAAGGGAAAATAGAGCGGAGTTATGATTTGCAAAAACTTTTTCCAAGATTTGTATCCTGATTTTTTTAGGATTTTTCTTGTGAAAAAAAACTAAGACACTTAACGCCTAAAAATTATTGTTGTTGTTTTTTCTTAGTGAGGTAAAACTTTGGTTATTTTTTTTTGACCCCCAGGCCTATGCCTCCAACGTTGAGGAGAGGGTTGGTGCTTGAAAATTTTAAATGATTCAAATCCGAATTTTATCTAGAGCTTCAAATCCGAATTCAAAATCACTTATGAATATCGACGAGGCCATTAATGGCCTAGGCCTGGGTCTAAGAGAGGGACAGAGAAGGGGAAAAGATACAAGAGAGAGTTTTCCTCGACGATCTGGAGAGAGAGAGATATAGATAATTTTTCATGAATGTCTTTGCTTAAAATGGACGTCTATCTTCTGGGAGAAACAAAGTAGGCGAGGACTTTGCTCAAAATACGGGTCTTGATCGTTGAAGAGACAGAGCTTCCATTTAACGCCTTTGCTCAATATGGGTATTAGCTGCCTGAAACGAGCAAAGATTGCCGAATATTTAGCCAAAAAAGTCGGTGAAGAGGCGGGAAGAGGAAAAGGATAGGTGCGGCGCTGTGTATATGCGTTTAGGGTTTACATTTTTGTTGCTGTTAGGTTTAGCTGAGGGAGATGAGGGGTATTGGCTATAGAGGTGGTATTGGGCCGGGTCAAGAAGGGTGGATTGGGTTGCGGAGAAATTAGTTTGGATCGTGAATGACTTATTTTTGGGCTGGTTATTGGTCCGAAAATTAATATATAGAATGGTGATGTAGGTCCATAAATATGCTGAACTTAGATGTAAAATATGGCCAAATATTTCATTTGCGGACAAATCGCTCATAATGTAACCAATTTGAGACAAATTACTTATCAATTATTTAATCAAACTTCTCGATTAAATAAAATAAATATTTATTTTCAAGCATAGGCTAATTTAAAATTTTATGGCGCAAATGAACTCGTATTAATAAAATTAGATATGTACTTATTTAGAACATATTTTTAGCATGAATTAATTTTAGACCTAAAAGGTGCGCTAAAATAGTATATGATTAATATTTACAAATATATATAATATATTTTAGAGTGTTTTACCAAAGGAAATGGCAAAATAACTCTGAAAATAATTTAACAAAATCTTTTAAATTGTAAAAAATAAAAATAAAAATAAATATTTCACTTTATTTGAAAATCGAGAAACTTGAATAATTAATCGACAGGTGTAAGACCAAAATTGGGTGTCAACAACGAGGATTCTTACTTTAAATATTTAGTAATAACTTAATTTAAATTTTTTTGTTTTACTTTTTATGAGATAATCAAGCTCAATTTTTTATTATCTCTCTTAATTTATGTTTCTGCTCAAAAACCTTCACATATATTGAAAGGAAGAAATAGTGTAGATTTATCTAAAGAGAGTGAATAACAAGAGCGCTTGATTAATTGGAATAATTTAAAGTATGTTGTGTTTTTATAATTTTTTTAAATTTTTTTGTTATTATATAATATAAAAAAGTAAGAAAAAAGAATTCAAATGCATAATAAAATTACACTCTTTAAGTTATTTTCTTGTACTGTGATTAAAAATTTGTGATAGATAATTAATTAGTTTAATAAATAAGGGATTGATATAAATTAACAAAATTGTAATTAATTTTAAATTCTTAAATGTTAGGACTTTTAATATAATTCAAATAAAGAAAAATTTATAATTTAAGAAGTAAAATTTTAGTCAATTTTAACGTCCTAAATACTAGGAGTTCTTACCTTTTATAAACAAGTCAAGATTTAATAATTGTGACTTTAATTAATTTTATAAAGAGTCTGGTAAATATTCAGATAATAATTAAATGATAATTATTTAAGAAAAGTAGGAAATGACAATTTTATATATTGTAGAGTTTTCAATAAAGGGCAAAAACTTCAATCAATATTTCTAAGGACTCTCATGCTTTTAATATAGTATTAGTCTTAGTACACGGCGTGTCCCTCATATTAATAAGAACTAGTCTATGAGTACGCGCCTCGCGCGTGTTCCTCATATTAATAAGAACAAATTTATAAAAATAACATAAATAATATTTGAAAGATGTGTGTGTGTAACAATATAAAAATTTAGAAAGAAAATTATGAATTTCAAATTGATAAATAATTGTGTTTGAGTATTTAATCCATTCTACCAGTTCTTTGTTCAGTTTGTTTTAATACTTGTTTCAATGAACAGATTCGTTAATAGCATTTGATTTAAAGGTAAAAAAAAATTATTCGCTTTTACATGAGCACTTAAATGCATTCATTATATGTATATATAAATATTAATATTTTTATATATTTTAAATACAGAAGAATTCAATACATAAAATTTAGTTGATTTTAAAATTTTAAATCAAAAAAAAAATTAAATAACTATTTTATCAAGTGTGAACTCTATTTTTAAAAGGGTAAAAAGGTAAATTACATTTTGTTGCGAGGTTTTGTTACTTTAAATATTTAATAGTATCTTAATTTTAAACTTTTCATTTTAATTTATCAGATGATTTCAACTCAATTTTTTTCTCTTTCTCTTAATATATGTGTTTAGTTAAACACTTCACATAAAATGAACTTCACATAAATTGAAACAGAAAAATTAGTGTAGGTTTAACTAAACAGAGTGAATAACAAGAATACTCGATTAATTGAAACAACTTAAAAATTACTATGTTTCTATAAATTTTTAATTGATATTATACAATTTTTTAAAAAAAGAAGAAGAAGAAGAAGAAGAAATTCACGTATTAATATGTAATAAAATTACGCTCTTTAATTTATTTTTTTCGTATTGAAATATTTTGATGGATAATTAGTTAGTTTAATAAATAATAGATTGATATATAAATTAATAGAATTGTAATTGAAAGTCTTAAATGTTAGGACTTTTAATATAGTTCAAATAAGGAAAGATTTAAGAAGAAAATTTTTAGTCAATTTTAAATATTTGGAGTTTTACCTTTTACAAATTAGTAAAGATCTATAATAATTAACTAACAACCAATTGAGAAAAATAATAAATGACAATTTTATCTATTGTAAAATCTTTTACTGAAGGAAAAAAAATTCAATCAACATTTATAAGGACCTTCATGCTTATATCTACAAAGAATATTTTGTTAAGTAAATAGGAGTAAAATATTATGTATATATTGAATATTAGATTAGTTGATGAAATCCAACGAAATTATCAAAGATTGTTCCATCGAAATATTGTATTGCATCTTCAAACAAAATCAAATTGTTTGAAAAAGTAACTGTTGCATTCCTGAACTATAGAATTGTCATTGAACCCAACATCATGTTCTTGTTCACTGATACAAAATTATGATTAACACTATTAATATGTTCATTTATGATGTAACAGATCTTGTGTTGCCGTAAATAAGTTTTTCACTTTTCAATATACAATTATTAAAAAGTATAACATAAACTTTTATGCGCTGCAAAAAGTTAAACTTTAATGGTCAAAAAACATATATATAAAAATATAAAATATTAATAAAAATACATAAGAACTCAAACATATATGTAAAATATAAAATATAGTACAAAAAAATATTATTTTCTCTTCTTGCAGTCGTTTGTGTGTTTTCCTTTGTTTCCTTTTTATACTCTTTACTAATTCAGATCCAATTATTAAGACTTTTGTTATCCAATAAAAATTATATCGCCTTAAGTTATTAATTGACATAATTTTGTTCACGAAATCATTTTCAGATTCTATTGCAATAATATCTAAAATAAATTGTGCAAAAGAGTTATAATTATAATAATTTATAATTTTATTTTATGAGATGAAGAGATTACTTTACCTGAATAAATGAAACTTGTGAATGTATGAGTATATTAAGAATATCAGTTATAAATAACATAAAATCTATTTCACATAATATCAATATAAGATTCGAGATAACATAGTATCAATATTAGGCTCAATTAAAATAGACAATCTAAGTTAAATTATTTTGAATACAAACAACTTGAGTTGGCATAACAACTACTATATATTGTGTGTTTCAAATTCATAACATAAAAAGAAATTCATACCATGAAAAAAAGAAGAAGATACAAGCTTGGAGATTGAATCAAAGGTGTTGATGCAGTAGAATTGATGAATTAAATTATGCAGTTATAAATTATTTTATAGAAGTTGAAAGATTTATAAATAAAAAAGAATTCAAAAGTATAAGAATATTAGGAAATTACTGTCCAAAAGTTTTTTCTCAAAAGGAAAAAAATTGCGACTATGAAAAAAAAATTTAATAAAAATTTCCTACCATCAATAAGAAAAAAAGAAAAATAAAAAGTTTCAAATTAAAAAAGGTAAAAAAATTTCGTGCAAGGCTTTTTCTTTTTCCTTCTTTTTTTTTTATTTTTTATTTTTTACACTATAAATAGAATTAAGCCATAAATAAAAAATTGAATATAATAAAATAAGGTAAAAAAAAATTGTGAGTATCAAAAAGGAAACTAACTCGGTACATTTTTTTATTTTTTTAGATATATACTTTAAAAATTATGTCATAAATAGAAAACATAATATGATAAAATAAAGTGATGGAAATAATTAAAATAATATTTTTAAATAATAATTCTATAAAAGAATAGTAAATGACAATTTTGTCTATTGTGATGACTTTTAATGAAGGCCAAAAAGTCCAATCAACATTTTTAAGGACCTTCACACTTTTAATATAATTAAATATTAAAAATATGTGTTTGTGTAATGATATAAGAATTTAGAAAGAAAAATATATATTTTAAATTGATAAATGATCATATTTAAGAGTTTTCATCCGGTCTAGTTATTCTTCCTTTAATTTGTTCTAATACTTGCTCGTTGATTAAAAGTGTTGTAAAGTTAATGTTTGATTGAAAAATAAAAAAGTCGTTCAGTTTTATACGAGCACATAAATGCATGCATTATATGTATATTTCACGTTATATTATTACAAATTTTTTATTACTATACACTTTTAACGAATTAACATTTAATACAAATATTATCATTATGAAGATGCATTGAATACAAAGTTGTATAGTATAGTAGAACATATAGTATAAGTTATTAATTTAAGCAATTAACACCTATGGAATCATATTATAATTTATTTACCGACTTATTTTTGCCACTAATAAGTTGATATCATATATCAAACACATTATTTTGTAGTAAATGATCGTTAAGTAATTGTTATGCCATCAGACTAAGAAAGACTCATCAAAATTAGTGAAAACAACCACTAATGCTTGCAATTACGGTAGGTTGTTTATATACTCTTTGGGGTGCAACCTTTGTCCGGACCCTGTTATAAATTATATTTTCAGAAAACCTAAACACGAGATTATTTTGCATTATAAGTACAATTTTATTCATCAGTAATTACTTTTTAAAAGATAAAATTTTAATCTCTTTCAAATTTCTAAATATTAGAATTTTCTATACATTTCCAATAAGGAAAAATTTAATGTATAAATTTTAATTAATTTTAAAAATTAGAAAATTAATTAAACGACTATTTTGTCAATCGCGAACTCTATTTTAAAAATACAAAAAAGTGAACGATATTTTGCTCTGGGGCTTTATACTTTAAATATTTAGCAATAACTTAAATTTATCCTCTATGAGATGATTTCAACTAAAAAAAGATATTATTTTTCTTTTAATCTATGAGTCCAATAAAACACCTTCATATAAATTGAAACGGAAGAATAATGTAGATTCAACTAAAGAGAGCGAATACAAGAAAACTCAATTAATTGAAACAACTTAAAGTATGTTGCATTTTTATATCTTCTTTTTTCCTTCAATTAATACGAAGAAGAAGAATTCAACTTATTAATATAAAATAAAGTTACACTCCTTAATTTATTTTCTTGTATTGAAAATTTTAAAAAATTGTGATGACTAATTACTTTAATGAAGAAGGATAGCTAAGTTAACAAAATTGTAACTTGTTTGTAAATTATGAATGCAATTTATAAATCGTGTTTGACAAATGCGATTTATAAATTGCATTCAGAAAACACGATTATAAATCGCATTTGGCAAACATATATATCGCATTTTACTAACACGATTTATTAACAAGTACATTCTGCAAACACTATTTATAAATCATATTCTACAAACATGATTTACAAAGTGCGTTTTATAGACATTATTTTACAAAGTGCATTCTACAAACACGATTTATAAATTTATAAATCACATTCGACAAAAATAATTTGTTTAATTAATTTTAAAGTCCTAAATATTAGGATAATAATTAAATATTAATTAATTAATAAAAATAGTAAATGATAATTTTGTCTATTATAGAGTCTTTTAATGAATGACAGAAAATCTAATCAAAAATTCTAAGGACCTTCATACATTTAATATAGTATAAATAGATAGATATTAAAACTGAATGTTGAACTGAAAATCAAAATTTTAAAAAAAGAAATAAAAAATCAAATTAGTTCAATTCAATTGATTTTTTTTGTTTACCCATAATAATATAAATGTTTATTGAGCCCAATAACAACCTGGATTTATGATTCATACTTTATTAAATTCTTAAAATCATATTTTAAAAGATGACTAAATATTAACAAACATTAAAAAAATAGAAAAATGCATAAAATTCCCTTCAAATTTGTCCACAAAATTCACTTTAATTTTTTAACTTTACCGAAATTTAGATACCCCCCTTAACAACTTTAAAGTGAATTTTAATCAACCATCCCTTGCCCACATCAAGTCACGTGTTGTAATAACATTACTCGGCGCGCTATTTCTTTATTTTAATAATTAAATATTAAAAAAAAACTAATTTTAAAAGTAACCAAAGGGTAATATCCGACCCAATCTCTTCTTCAATCATAAGAATCCTAAATTTTTCTTCTCCCCCTTCTTCAATTAAAATCAGATCTTCTTTAGCTATGGAATTTCTTCTTCTCCCTCATCTTCAATAATCTCATTCATCCCCTCTAATTTTAGTTCTTAAACCTAAAGTTGAATATTTGAAGGGATATTTTTGCTACAATTTGTTCGAAAAAAGGTAGAGATTGAGTCATCTTATTCTCCTTCTCTTTTATTTTGATTCTGTTTTTGTCCTTTTTCTTCGTTGCTCGTGTTGTTGGAAGTATATGGAACTGCTTGGAGTGAGATTTCTTCTAAACTCGACTAAGCTTGTGTTTTTGTCTTTTTTCTTCGTAGCACACAATGCGATCAATAAACTTGACTAAGTATTGTATGGAAGAGGATGATCCTGCTTTGAAGGAAGAAGTTCATTGCAATCATGGATTTGTGGTACGTTTGAAAATATCTTGGACTTTAAAAAATTCCGGTAAAAGATATAGGTCATGTCCTTATTATGGGGTAATTAGAAGATTCATTAAGTAATTTTTTTTGTATTTTAATTTTAACTGAACACTAATTCCTTCATTATTTTTCATCATTGAAGGGTCCAAGATCTTGTGATTTTTGGTGTTGGAGGATAAAGAAAACACTTGCCCTAGGTCCAAATTTGTGATTCCAAAACTAATAGAGAAAATGGGAGAGCTTGAGAATCTATTGGAATCTTCGCAATATCTTGAGAAGCATACAACAACGAATGATGATGAGAAATTGGTTGAGATTGAGGAAGCTTCTGAATAAGTTGACAAGCCTACAGAATCCAAACAAGATAATAACTGCGTAAAAATGAAATTGGAGAAGTTGGAAGGAGAGATTGAAAAGATGAAAAAAAGGGAGAAGAAGTGGAGAAGCAACATGGTTAAACAAAGGACTGGAGAGAATGCACTCTTCTTTGTTGTGTTTTGTTGTTGTATTATAGCAGTAGCTTTAAGCTATTGGTTTGGAGTCATCTACATGAAGAAAGGTTCAATGAAGTTACCTTAGACTCTTGATGTTATTTGATGATATGTAGGTGTGTAAGATCCTTTGTATTGACACCAATTAGTTGTAGCCTCTTTTGTAATCAAGCTTGACTTAGTGTATAAAATAGT
The DNA here is from genome assembly GCA_035772735.1 of Datura wrightii. Taxonomy (NCBI): domain Eukaryota; kingdom Viridiplantae; phylum Streptophyta; class Magnoliopsida; order Solanales; family Solanaceae; genus Datura; species Datura wrightii. The sequence continues at coordinate 196,203,102 of JASDFA010000018.1, read as the reverse complement.
CTTTTAATCTAATGTAGTTTGTTTGTGTATTTTATTTTGTTATAATTGGTTATATGTTGTTTATAAATTTACTTGACAAGTTGATTACAATACTGGCCACAATGTTAACAAGAAACAAAAATAGACACCAAAAAAATGTATTTTGCTGCATAATATTGAAGAAAATCATAGTTCACAACAACTCCAACCAAAACTAGAGTTACAATGGACACAAAAATTGTAGTGGCAACTGTAGAGTAATTTAAAAACATACATCAAATTAATGCAGTTACAACTGCATAATTATTTCAAAAAAACAGTCATCAAGTTAGTGCAGTCACAACTGCATATCAATCACTACTGGACAACTGATGAACTAGTTTGACTCAAATGATTTTCAGCAGCCTTGGACCTTGTCCTCATTCTTTTTTCTTCTCTCATCTCTTCAAGTCTCTGTTGGGTCACAACAGCCTTTCCTCTCCATTTCACTCCTGTTCTTGGCTTGTGATGCCTAAGGTTTCCGGTCACTATTGATGAGTTCATTGGCATTCCAGGCTGCATTTATAAAAATAAGTGGACTTAGGTTTGTAAAAGTTTGGTTTAAACCTGAAAAAAGTTTTAAAAATCATACAACTTACATTATGGATTGTAAAACCACTTTGTGTATGTAGAGTACCCATTCCAACCATTCTTGGTCTTTTAAAAGGTGTACCTCCTCCTCTTTCAGTGGCAGCAGCAACAGTACTCTATAACACATTTAAGTACTCTATAACATTCAGGAAGTTTAAAGAGAATTGGTTAAACTGTAAATTAACAAAGGTTACCTGTTTTGTAGAACCTCTTGGTCTTCCTCTTCCACTGTGTGTGCTTTGTTGAGTTTCAGTTGGTGCTATAGAAGAACCAACACTTGACCTTGCTGAACTTGTCATTTTCCCCCTTCCAACGCCTGTAGTAGCTTGTGCACCCAAATGACAGCCCCTCTTATTGTGACACTTTGCGTGAAAAATGCTACAGGTCATTTCGACACCTTTTTTATACAACTTTCCTGTTTTATTTTCAGTCTGCTCCTTCCTCCTACACTTTTTGGGTCTGCCTGACAATTTTTTTATTAGGTGGTCTAATAGAAGGGTTGGTTGATTATGGCCACATTTGCATATTAGTAACAGGCTGAATGAAGTAACTATAGGTCTCGAGGTAAGTTTCCTTATTATATCAATGTGCAACATAGTTAATAGGCTCCAATTTTCTGAAATGAAGTGCAGCTATAGCATGACAACAAGGTATACCTTTTAGCATCCATGATCTACAAGTACAAGTTTGATCGTTCAGTTTCACTATAAATGTGTTACCCAAGCTATCCTTAATCTCAAAGCAATATTCACCATTCCATTCAAGGCTACACCTCATTGACTTTGATGTATTCTCTTGCAATACTTTTAGGGCCATCAGAGAAATGTTAGTTATCCAAGTATTGGAAAACTTTCTCATTTGTCCTATTCTTCATCATTTTGACTCTTATTTCCTCAAGTATTGTAATGATAGTCTTGTGTCTTGACCCCAATATCCATGAATTGAAGCTTTCAGCCATGTTTGTTGTTAACACTCTCACAACAGTTAAAGGTCTTGAAGTAAACCTTAGATCACCTTTCTATATTGTACCACAACAAGTCATCACATATTTTATCCCCTAACTTCTTCATATGATCCAAATTTCTTCATAATTCTTGGAGAAATGTAGACTTAGCACATCTCCAAAAACAGTTCCTCCTCTCAATGTCTCTCCAATTCTTAGACCAGTTGGCTAGGATGTGTCTGGCACACATTCTTTGTTCTACATTTGACAGCAACTCCTGGATAGCTAAGTCAAGACCCTATAATATAATTATTAGAAATATTAGATTATAATAGTATAATGTAATAAAATTTTCAAAATATAAATAATGAATAACAAAACATAAATCACTTTCTGCATATCTGTAATGGTAGTCAACCCTGTCCCATCTCCAAGCTCAAGATCATCCCTTAAAAGGTTTATAAACCATTTTCAAATGAATTTGTTTTCAACTTCAACTACTGCCCAAGCCAATGGTAGCATTTGATTGTTTCCATCCTTACAAACAGCCACAAGTAATTGGCCTTTACAAACACCTTTCAAAAAGCATCCATCAAGCCCAATACATCTCTTACAACTAGCTTTGAATGCCTTCTTCAAAGCATCAAAACATATATAAAATGATTGAAACATTTTTCTTCCATCTTCAAAGGTTTCTTCACTAAGTCTCACCACACATGTGCTGCCTGGATTAGTCCTTATGAGTTCATCCCTATAATCCAAACTCTTCTAAACTCCTCCACATGGTCACCCATAATCTGTTGTAACGCTATGTTTCTAGCTTTTCTTGCCACTGTCCTCCCAACATACACCTCCAACTCTTTTTTATTGCAACTAAAAAACTCTAGTGCCGGGTTTACAAATAATTCTGTCCTTGTATCTTTCTGACAAGTACTTTGAATTCACCAGTTTGTTTTTAGTTGTGCCATTGCACTTATGCACTGGATTATAATTCTTTACCACAAAGTCTTTTGTTCTAGAATCATAACTTCCAAACAACAACCATGGACAACCTGCTGTACACCTTACCCTCACCCTAGTTGATTCATTAACATGCTTATCTAACTCAACATGTTCTTGAACTGCATATCTAGTGATTGCTTCTCTAAACTGTTTTACACTCTCAAAGGCAAGACCAATCTCCCAAACTATTACTTGACAAGAAGGATAAAAAATAACCCTATGTTTATTTCTTTTTGCTCTTCTTGCTATTTTTCTCTTCTTGCAGGTTTTTGAATCTCACTTGCATCATCAGCTTCTTCAACATCTTCATCTATATCTGTTTCAAAGCTAACAACTTCATCTGAATCAAAATATGGCTCATCACCAGCTATTTTTCCCTCTAGGGTACTCTTTTTCTTTGATGCATACTCATCATATCCCAAATCTACACTTTTTTTTTACCTAAATCAACTCTTTCAGCTCTATGACCTTTTTCTTTCCTCTTTTTTGTTTTGGCAGCCTTTTTGTCTTCCCTAAGAATTGTAACCTCTTCATGAACATCACTACCATATTCTTCTTCACCTTCATCAAACTCTACATTGTCTGAATCTTCATTAACTTCAGTTTCACTTTCCCAATCAGACTCAACTAAGGGAACATCAGCTTTAGCAGCAGTGGCTCTTGAGGTTGTGCAACCCTTTCAAACCCTAAATTCTCTCTACCCTCAAAAGTAGCACTAGATTCCCCACCTACACGGTTTACATATTCAAGGGCAGGGGGGACCACAATAGGTTCTTCAATCAAGTGGGATACATAGAGCTCAACAATATCCCCATTTTTTAATTGAGGTACAATACCAATAATGTCCCTATCACTTTTAATTTCTACTAAATAACCACATTTAGGTGGCCCGATATAAACAATGTAAGACGAACAATTATATCCAATTTCTTTAACATAATCAACAAACTCGAAGTAGGAGAATTTATCAACATCTACGTCAAAACAATCTGTAACAGTACCTCCTTCATACTTAATGTTAGGTTTTTCTTGTAATATCCCTCCATGGTGAAACCTCAAGGTTACGAACATAAAAGCTATTCTCAAACTGAAAATACAAATTGGAGATCGAAGATAAGTTTTTTTCTAGGAAAAATCCTAAACACAGATTCTACACTAACCCTAAAGGCAAAATACTAACCTGAGTAATTTGTGTTCGTCGATGAGCACCTCAAATTCAACACTTCCTTCAGAACACGATGTAATCAACTGACGAGTGTGAGAATTAGGGGTGTTTATTTGGGTAACCAACTGAGTTAGATTGTTTAGGAATTAAGGGTGTTTATTTGAGAACGGGTCGGGTCTTTCTTTGAGAAGTGGGTGGGTCACATTTTTATTAATATAATCAATTGTTAATAATTAATAATTTATATTAAAAAAATTACTCATAAATACGTGGCTTCTTAAAAACGCGCGTGACTCATCAACACCCAGCCTTGACTTGGTGTGGGCAAGAGAGGGTTGATTAAAATTCACTTTAAAGTTGTTAGGGGGGGTATTTAAATGCCCGTGAGTTAAAGAGTTAAAGTGAATTTTGTGGACAAGTTTGGAGGGGATTTTATACATTTTCCAAAAAAATAAAAAAACTAGCCATCTAGACTGATGTTTACAATTTTATGTGCTGTAAAATGGTAAGTCTTTATCTGGGCTTCTCCTACCACTCTAATATGGGCCTCGAATATTTGCTGAAATTGGGCTTCAATATTTACGCTAGCTGAGCCCTATTATAAATAAGGTATTGCTGGTTCTCTCTGCAAAACCCTAATCGGCAGAGCAGCTTCTTCTCTCAGGTATACTCCTCTGTAATCCTCAAACCCTAATTTCTTACCTTCATCAAACCCTAAGGCTTACGCTTGTTTGTGATTCATTTGTTTGTAGGTAAGCTGGTGAACTTTTCGTAGGGTTTCAGAACTGTATCTAACCAAATGGCTCCAGCTAAAGGTACCACTTCTCACTCTTAATTTTTTTCCCGTTTGATTTCCTGTTCTGTGTGGCTTAGATTTGCTATTCGTTGAGGTATATTTAAGAATATGTGCAGAATATGCCTGTTATGTTGTTGGAAATGTGAAAAATTGTTGTCTTTATGTGTGCAATGATATGACTAATTACTGGACTTAGCTCTAATCTGTGATACTATTTGTTATATAATTGGTGTTGATAACACATTTTAAAAAAGATTTCAGTATTTTTCTTATTATTTTTCTTATTATATATGGCAATGGCATGAATATATTGAGTATTCTTATTGTTTGTTGGGTGTAGTAGTAGTAGTAGTAGCTTTAGTGTTGTGGGGATTTCTGTATTGCAATAAGATAGTGCTTGGTTGAAGCTGTTAAAACCTTATTCTATTGTTATTGTTTTTGGGTTGTGGGCTGAAAATGTGAGTGGAGTTATTTTGTTGAATAGTCTTATTGCATGGTGTTTTGCTGTATTTCGTTCAAATTGTTAGAGAACCTGTTATGAGTCATTTGTTTTAGTAACAACTGGAGCTTTAATATTTGCAAAAAAAGACTTAGAATTGGAGTGGGAGAGGCTGTAGTAAGTGGCTTGTATGATTGGTGAATTTCAGGAATTTCTTGAAAATAGAACAATTGCCTTGATTACTATACCAAGTGTACCTTTAATAGATTTTGGAATGTTGATAAATCAGTCATTGGTTTTAACAGGAGCAGGAGTAGTAGGGTGTTTGAATGTTTGGTGCATTTAAGGAATTTCTTGAAAATAGAACAATTGCCTTGATTATTGTTGTCTATAGCAAGTGGACCCTTAATAGGTTTTGAAATCTTGATAGATGAGTCATTGGTTTTAGTAACAATTGGAGCTTTAATATTTGCAAAAAAAGCCGGATTAATTCGAGCGGGTATTAAGGGCTGGTATGATTGGTGCATTTCAGGAACTTCTTGAAAATAGAGTAATTGCCTTGATTACTGGTTGTCTATGGTAAGTGGACCCTTGATAGGTTTTAGAAGCTTGATAAATGAGAGAGTAGTATATTTTTAGATAGTTTTGCAATTTTGAGAATTTCTTTTTTTGGATTGAGAAAGATATTCTTAATTAGGCTTTAATTATTTGACTTGGCCTGCTTAATACTATCAATTATGTAATCATGGAATCTGGGTTAGTGTAAGAGTCATTCTGATTTGGGAGATATTTGAACACCCTGCCACCTAAAGACATTGAGACCTGCAGGAGTTAATTTGTTCATGTAAGAGTAGGACTAACAAGGGTAGAGGTGCGTAGATAATCTTATGGGTTCCAAATATGCTAGTAGGGAAAATCAATTGTACTACTTGCTAGTATTGATTTGAAGAGTGGACTTTGATTTATTTGCTGTCTTCTACTAATAAAATCCTGATACTCTACAATTGCAGCTGATTCGACCAAAAAATCTGACCCTAAGGCTCAAGCCGTCAAGGCTGCCAAGGCTGTCAAGTCAGGATCAACCTTCAAGAAAAAGTCGCAAAAGATAAGGACAAAAGTTACATTCCACCGACCTAGGACTTTGAAGAAGGATAGAAACCCCAAGTATCCTCGTGTTAGTGCACCTGGAAGGAACAAACTTGATCAGTACGCCGTTCTAAAGTATCCTCTCACCACCGAGTCTGCAATGAAGAAGATTGAAGACAACAACACCCTTGTTTTCATTGTGGACATCAAAGCTGATAAAAAGAAGATCAAGGATGCTGTGAAGAAGATGTATGACATTCAGACAAAGAAAATCAATACCTTGATCAGGTATGTTTCCTTCTGTGCTGCTCTTCATTCCAGTATAGTCCTAAAATGTATTGCATACATTCGTATGAAAATTGGCTGTAGTCACCATCATGCCAAATGAGGCATAATGTCAACCTGCTCAAGGACTAAATATTTCTTTCAACTGTATCTTTTGTTGTTCTGCATTTGATGTCATTCGTTGCTAAGGTGCTTTATTGTTTTCCTTGTTCAGGCCTGATGGGACTAAAAAGGCATATGTGAGGTTGACTCCAGACTATGATGCTTTGGACGTCGCCAACAAAATTGGGATCATCTAAATTAATTACCTGTTTAGAATTTTACGAGGCTTTTAGAATATTGGATTTGAGTTTCTGGAAACACTTGAATGGAAGTGCCTTGTGTTTTGAATTTTGAATTTTGCATTTCAGAGACTTGTTTTGTTCCATATTATAAGAGAATTCATCCTTATGTTCAATTTTGCTTTCTTAAATTTCTCTGAAGAGGAGGTTTCTATGATATTAAGTTCTGAGGGTCGAATGGGTCAAGAATCGTGAAAAGAATGTGAGCCGCCTTGCATTAGCTTATGTTTTATTGATGGTCAGATGTTTTATGCAATCACTTTTTGCGTTGCATAATTGTTGGGTTTCATCTCTCCTCTTTTGGAGTTTTATTTATAGAGCCTGTTTGAATTGGCTTATTTAGGTGCTTTTAAAGTTAAAATAAGTCTATCTACAAGTTAGAAGTTCAAAGTTATGAATTATGACTTATAAGTCATAGGCCCATCCAAACATGTTCATAGTGTTGTTTAATTGTTGTTTGCGAGTAGTTTCCATTCTCATATCATCGGTACAAGTAGCATAGATGCTTCAATAACTGTTCTTTTGAAGTTTAATTTATACTTTTCTTTACACATTTGGAAACTAACTTCCCTGCCTGCTCAAGGCTGCGTACATTTTGTATTTGTTGTTGTTTTCCGTGATTATAGCCTGTTGCTAGATACTTCTTCAAGGCATTCTCTTAATAACCTAGTTATTTGGACAACTTCAGTTCCTCACATCATAGGATTATCTGCACAACTTAAACTCTGTGCCTTCATAGCTGGTTTTGGTATATCTTTATACAGCAGCTTCCAGCACCTTGCAATTTCCTTGTGGCAGTTTTTTTTACCTCTATTCAGATGCCACAGTATATGGGTCTCTTACTGCATTATTTGGGCCTATGATATCGGCTACAGGTGTAAACATTTTTCACAGGACCGAAGCAACCAACTGTATGGATTTAACAAAACCTTAATACTTCAGTCTCGAGAAGCTTGACTTGGTACATCTTCGAACATCAAGGATTACAAGGTGGACATGGGGACGACAGCTTCGTTTTCCCTTCTGTGTTGTGTCTGCTGGACATTGAAGTGGGAGTTGTGTATCAAAATTCTTGAAGAAAATCAGTTTCTTGGCTCTTCACTGAGTGCTGGAGGAAGCACCCAAGAAGTTCATAAATCTCAGGCTTGTGGGCATGTCTCTTGTCTCCAGTAACAAATACATGAATTTTGCATTTGATTTCAACCCAACTACATCCAGGGACAGTCTTCAATCTTTTTTCCCTCATTTCATTCCTAACAATGGACATGCTCTGCCATCTTCCAGCAGCAGAATGTGCATTCGAGAGCATCACATATGATGAAACATCTCCGGGCTCTAAAGCCAATACCTTTTCAGCAGCATATTCCCCTAGCTTCGTGTTAGAGTGAATCTGGCAGCCTCCCAACAATGCTTTCCAAAATCCTATGCCTGGATCAAAGGGCAAATCTTGAATAAATTTCTCAGCTTGTTGAAACCTCCCTGAACGCGATAGCAGATCAACCATACATGCATAGTGTTCAGATTTCAGCAGATTAGCATCCTGAGTTCTTGCCTGCTCAAAATATGAATAAGCCTCATCAACAAGACCAACATGACTACAGGCCAGTAACAAACCAAGAAGAGTGACACTATTTGTCTTAACTCCCATCTCTTGCATCCTCTGAAACAATTCAATTGCTACTTTCCCTCTCCCATTTTGTGCATGAGCACATATTATAGCATTCCAAGTCACAACATTTCTTTCAGGAAGCCTACTGAAAATGCGAAGACAATCCTCTAAACTCCCACATTTTGCATAAAAGCTAACAAGGGAATTGCCTACATACACACCAAGCTCACCCAAGTACTTCACAGCACAAGCATGAAAACTTTTGCCCCTTCCCAATGCTGCCATATTTGCAACTGCACTGAACAAAGAAGGGAACGTCGATTGATCAGGTACCACACCTCGTCTCAACATCTCGACAAAAAGATTAACAGTCTCTTCGTTACATCCTTTCTGGCTATACCCACTAATCATAGCATTCCAAGAAACAACGTTTCTCTCCGGGATTATCCGAAAGATTTCCATAGCTTCATCAAACCTCTGTTCTTTAAGATACCCACATAGTAAAGTTGTGTAAGAAACCACATTTGGTTCATGGGTATCCTCAAGAACAACCTGAGCTTCTTCAATGCTGCTTAACTTTACATAAAGATCCAAAAGCGCACTACCCACAAAAACATTTGAGTGAAGGCCAAGTTTTATTGAAATACCATGAAATTGCTTTCCTGAATTGAGATCTTTGAGAACAACGGATGAGTGAATTACAACACCAAGAGTGAACTCATTGGGTCTAATATCCAACTCAAACATTCTTGACAAGATAGCCATTGCTTTCTTGTGTTGATTCAATCGAGCAAAGCGGCTTATCAAAGCTGTAGCGGACGCTACATCTCGTTTAGACAATTCGTCGAACAACTGGTCTGCATTTGTATTATTTTGGCTAAGGAGTCTGAAAGTTGAACTTCGGATTCGTATATGTACTGGCAGACATAGAAGGGATAATCGAGTAGCACGGAAGGAGTACAATGAATTCATAGAAGTAACTGATTTCAATGGAATTGACCTGATGTAGGAGTGTAGCAAATTGACAACTTTGGGAGCAACAAATTAATAGCTTGTAATTTTATTTCCTAATGGGCACACACCATTGATCCAAGTTCTCAACATAGGAAATATAGTAGATAGAAATTGTTCTTAATTTCAATGGAATAAAATTTTTCCCTCCCAAGGAAGTGAATCCGAATGGTTCGAATCGGTCGCCAACTACTAACCATCTTTGCCATCATAACCATCATCATTATCTATCACTATTGTCAGTTGCTATCACACCTTAACACCTTCAATCATTATAATTATATATATTGTCATTGCCGCCGCCACCTCCACCGCTCAGAGGTGGTGAAGCCTAACAACTTCAAACTTATATATAATAATCGTCAAACTAGCAAACAAGTACGAATATTAAATATCTATTTTAAAAAGTAATGAATCACTATAGAAATATAAATATCGTCACTACATTTGCACTCAAATGTACTTCTAATTTTTCCTAAAGCCAATTTTATGTTTTGTTTCTTTAAAAATAAAATTTTCTAAACAAGTCTGCATGTATTGCTCGACAAAATGTAGGGAAGAAATAAACTGTTAGGGATCGCTTGGTATGAGTGATAAAAAATAATAATTTCAAGATAAAATGAAAATTATTTTATCCTATGTTTGGTTAAGGGTATTAATTAATTTTAGAATTATTTATTCCACCATTATTACTATAATGATGTGATAAGTTATTGCATATATATGGTGAGATAACTAATCTCGTGGGATTTTTAAATTTCAATCATGAGATAACTTTGTCTATCCCATCCTCATACCAAACATGTTTGCCCCCAAAATGGTACAGTTGAATTTATATGAGGTGAAGAACATGCGTTACGATCTACCCTTGTTATAGATTTAAGTTACTAATAGTATGGTTAGCAATATATGATAAAAACAAGTAAACATAATGTAAATTAGTGAAACTAAACAGAGGAAAGTAAATTTGAGTGTCTCTGACGAGGATATAAACGAGCCCGGGATCATGGTCCTTGACTCGAGAATGAATGCTGACATTAACTAAAGTCGAACAAAACAGAGAAAAATACTTGGAGCCCAAGAAAATAATGTATTGTCTATATTATTACTTTAGAGAGAATAGAGTTTGAATCCCTTCTCCAAAGAAAGGGGTCGACTATTTATAGGTTACATGGTTTAGGCATTAGCCAATGGGAGACGACACAGGAGCTCTAAAGTACTATACCCTACACGCCACGCGTCAAGATTGTTAGGAAGATGCCGGTCAATTTCTCTGTCTTATTTAGATCTGTAAGAACCCGTCAGCGTACCTTAGCATCTTGACAATCATGTCCCTCGTTTGTCCTTTGCCATATCACTGAGGCGATGTCTCGCTGTTCCTTATCTAGTGTGAAGCAGAATCTTCCCCTCTAGACGTTGCCTTTTTGAAGTCGTTCGATCGAGGGCTTAGTGCCCTTATTTGGGGCCCACTACTGCCCCCATATGTCTTTACTCTTGTTTCCCCCCACATAGATAGTCCCTTCGTCTTTTGAGAATGACGCTAAGTCGTTCCCCAAAAGACGGAAAGGAAACGCAAAACCCTCCAAAGACCATTTTCCTTCTTTCCTTATCGAGGGAAAGAACGATAGGTCTCTTTCTCGTGCAGTCCCAATCTGACACATGTTTGACCCTAGGGTGACCCATTGCCCAATGTTGCAGCGGTTGTTCTATCCCCTAGATCCATAAGCTCTAAGTTTTATCGCTCTTCAACTATTTTCAAATACCTCATTTTTATGTCCTCTTATAGATATTTCGAGTCTTCATCGCTCTGAATCTTTTCTATAGAACTCCCCCTTCGGTCGACTCTTTCTTTAATTCCGCTTCCATCACTCTAATTGCTAGCAAGGCAATGAAGAAGGGAAAAGGGAGGAAAATCCCTCTGAACCGTCCGTTGACAATGTCACACCCCACCTTGGGGGGTGTGACGGGCACCTGGTGCCTGCTAGTCTCTAGACTACTAAATGGTCCAGCCTGAGCACATCTGGTGCTTTGGCTGGCTTTGGCTCTATTTCAAGAAACAAACCGGCTATATAACGGCTGCAAATACAGCCTCCGGCCAACTGGCCTGTAGCCATCTGTACCTGTAACAACAGCTAACCAGAAACAGACTTGTAACAAGGAACCTATGCGGTCCGACAAGGCCACCATGCTGTCTAGTTATCTGTAACTTAACACAAGACTGCTGTAAGACTACGTGACCGGCAAGGTCACCACTACTGTCAAACTAAGGCCCCACACGGCCAACATAAACTGAAATACTAAACAGCTACAGCAAACTACACGGCCCCACACGACCGGCTCAAGTAACCACTGGGAATACATATACATAGGGGTGGGCAAAAAAACCGAAAACCGAAAAATCGGACCGAACCGAATTAATTCGGTTTTTCGGTTTCGGTTTTTTCGGTTTTTCGGTTCAGTTTCGGTTTTTTTTTTTAACTTAATTCGGTTTTCGGTTTTTTTTCGGTTACGGTTCACCGTTATTCGGTTTAACCGAACAACCGAATTATTAATATATTTTTTTTTAATTAATAATTAAATTAAATAAAAAAATAAAAAACCCTAAAGTAATAACTAGTACTACTACTCACTACTCAGTAGTCAGTACATAGCCCACAGGCCACAGTTACTGCTACAGTGCTACTGCCTACTGCTACTACACGCCGAGTCCACACCAGTCGCCGTCGGCACTCGGCAGTCGCCCGTCGTCCGTCGATCGTCCCCCGTCAGGCCATCACCCATCTCCAGTCGGCAGTAGCTCGTCAGCCGTCACCCATCTCCAGTCGGCAGTAGCCCGTCGGCCGTAACCCATCTCCAGTCGGCAGTCGGTACTCTCTGTTCTCTGCCTCACCAGTCAACAGCCGTCGGCCATCGCCCATCGGCTGATCGACCCATCCCTCGCCGGCAGCCGCTAGTCCGCTATCTATTTCTATTATCTCTATAACTGTAAGTTATCCACTATTCCACTATTCCACTTATCCTTAATCAAGATTCAACTCATTCAAGAATGTGAATATCAGAAATTAAGAGAGTACAAACACTACAAACTAAAATAATACGTAGAGAGTAGTCTATACATACTTAATAGTTAATATTTTGCCTCTTTGAATAATCTTTGTGTTTTTGATATATCATTTGTTGTTGTTGGTTGTTGATTTGTTTATTGTTGGTTAATTAATTATGATTGTTCTTATTAATTTTGTATAGATGGATGATGAAAGTAGAGTAAGTGAAGTCGGTTCAACCGACAACTCACTAGATACTCAAACTGAAACTTTGGATACAATTACAAAGAAAAGGAAAATGCAACCAAGATCTGAGGTTTGGGGTCATTTCGATAAGATAGTTCAAAATGGTATTGGTAGAGCAAAGTGCAAGTACTGTAAGAATAATTATGCTGCCCATAAAAGTAAAAATGGAACAACGGGTTTGAAACAACATTTGGATAGGTGCAAGGCATATAAAACTATCGTTGAAACTTCTTCTCAAATGAAATTATCTTTTCAAACTCAAGATGCCCCCCTTTGGAAATTTGAACAAGATGTAGTAAGAAGGGCTTTGGTTGAAATGATAATTATCGATGAACTACCATTTAGCTTTGTAGAGAATGAAGGTTTCAAGAAGTTTATGAGCAAAGCCCAACCTCTATTTAGAATTCCTTCCCGTAGAACAATAACTAGGGATTGTTATGAAGTTTATATTGAATTGAGACAAGATTTGAAGAAGTCTTTTAAAGAAGTCCAACCAAAGATTTGTCTTACCACAGACACATGGACATCATTGCAAAGAATTAATTATATGTGTTTGACTGCTCATTTTATTGATAGAAATTGGGTGTTGCATAAAAGAATATTAAATTTTTGCCCAATATCTAGTCATAAGGGTGAGCAAATGGCAGAGGCGATTAGTAATTGTTTACTTGATTGGCATTTGGACAAGGTATTCTCTATCACTGTTGACAATGCATCTTCTAATGATGTTACAATTAAAGAATTGTCTAAACAGCTGAATATGTGGGGAACTAATATAATGGAAGGTAAACATCTTCATGTGAGATGTATGGCTCACATACTTAATCTGATTGTGCAAGAAGGTTTGAAAGAAATCGATCCTTCTGTCAAAAGGGTTCGACAAATGGTGAAGTATGTTAAATCATCCCCTGCAAGAACAAGAAACTTTAAGAAATGTTGTGAAGTCCAAAAGGTAGAATGTGATAAAACATTGACGCTAGATGTTCCTACTAGGTGGAATTCCACCTATTTGATGTTGGATACGGCACAAAAGTTTGAGAAGGCCTTTGATAGGTTTGATCTTTTTGATGACCAATTTAATACTTGTCTTTCAACTAATGTGTGTGAAGATGGAAGTGTTGCAGGTCCGCTCGAATGTGATGATTGGGCGAATGTGAGGAATGTGGTTAAGTTTCTTGAAAGATTCTACGAGCTCACTGTAAAGGTTTCAGGTTCACAATATGTTACTTCTAATGTTCATTTTGAGGATATATGTGAACTTGATGCATATTTGAATGTGTGTTTTGCAAGTGAAGATCTTAATTTGAGTAACATGGCTCAACGGATGAAACAAAAGTTTAAGAAATATTGGGGTTGTCCTGAAAAGATGAACAAAATGATTTTTATTGCTTCTGTGTTGGATCCTCGAAATAAGTTTGTGTATGTTGGCTTTGCACTTGAAGAACTATTTGGGGAGGAAATAGGAAAGAAAGTAAATGAAGGAGTGCGTGATTATATGACTTCTTTGTTTGAAGTGTATATAAAACAATATTCAAAAGGATCTAATCAATCATCTCCATCTAGAAATACTTCATCTCAGCATACATCTGATACATATAGTTCTGGCGCTTCTCTAAGTATGAAAACAAAAGCCTTGAGAACTAAGCTTTTCTTGAAAAAACAAAAAGAAGATTGTGGAAGTGGAGGTGCTAAATCAGAGTTGGATAGATACATTAGTGAAGACCAAGAGCCTGATTCTGATGATTTTGATATATTAGATTGGTGGAGGGTTAATTCTCCCAGGTTTCCTGTTCTTTCAGAGTTAGCTCGTGATGTGTTGGCTATTCCAATTTCAAGTGTGGCTTCAGAATGTGCATTTAGTACTAGTGGTCGTATTCTTGATCCATTTAGAAGTTCATTGACTCCTAAATATGTGCAATCTCTTGTTTGTGTCCAAGATTGGCTTAGACAAGAGACTAAGCCCATTTGTGTTGAGGAAAGTTTGGAGTATCTTGAGAAACTTGAGCTTGGTAAGATTTTATGTTTTTTAGTTGTTTATTTAGACTTTTAAGTTTTAATGCAATAATAAATTAGTAGTATACTAATTTGTGTTTTATGACATATTTGATTAAATTATCTTTAGAGATGGCAATAAATGGAAGAGAGTCTTACATTGTTGATGTATGATTGCAATATGCAATTTGCTACTAGTGCGGTGCCTACGGCTACTAGTGGCAGGTGAGTTGAATTATTGATTACTTTATTTATTTGGTCATTGTCATTTACTCATTTGTCTCATACTCTCTCATCTCATAGTCTCATTGTCATTGATGATATTTTTTGTAATATTATTTTTTTATCTTGAAAGTTGAAAGTTATATTCTAATTTTTTATTTTATCTTACCATTTATTAGGTTCAATGATCAAAGGTTCAAGTTTAATCATGAAGATTATGTCATTCGGCGATGTGATGCTTTATGTGATTATGTCAATTTTCAATTAGAATTTGAGAATTGAGATGGCAAGTTACTAAGTTATGCCATTTTGAAGTGTAGGCGGTAGCCGGTACGCACTCGATTTATATAATTTTAATTTTTATTTATAAATTTATAATTGATAATTTGATATTAATAAAAGAAAGTTTCACAATCACGGTAGTTAAACCTTAAAAGTAGATCATTTTGAATTAAAAAGCTTGAAATAATTTATATTTTATTTAAATGCAGCCCAAAAAAACCGAATAACCGAACTAAATAAACCGAACAAAATTTTAAAAAAACCGAACCGAACCGAATTAAAACGGTGCGGTGTTTGGTGTTCATTATTCATAACCGAAAACCGAAAACACCGAACCAAAATTTGAAAAAACCGAACCGAAACACCGAACGCCCACCCCTACATATACAGACTGCAAGCCTCTACGAATACTGTAAGAAATTAATAGAAATGATCGGGACAGGGCCCCGACCTACCCATACTGCACAACAAAAGAAAAGGAGCTACACCTCTGGGAATCAGACTCCGGATGACAGGAGCTGATGACTCACTGGCTGGCTGGAATCACGAGGGATCGGCTCCTCGTCCGTGAGTACCTGTAGGCAAGCAATACAGCGCCCCGCTGGGCGTCAGTACCACAGGTACTGAGCATGTAAAGCAAACTGAAATATGCAACTGAAACGAATAGCGCAATAATATGACATTTAAGCAAGAAGTAGCTGAGTCTATCTAGCTGAGGATAACTGGGGAGAGTTTATACATTCTGTAACTAACTGAGCGTACCTGAAGACGTGTCGTCCTTCTGTCTATCAGTATCTACTAGCACATATCAATATATATAATAATACACACAATACCTGACCGACCCCCATAAGCCGGAAGGTGCCAACCAAGCAAGCAATCTATTTACCCCTACCCGGGTCTAAACCAACCAAAAACAAGTCACTCCACTCATCTGATAACTGTGAGCTCCTCCTACCGGCCCCCTTGAATACGTAGCTCAGGCCTTGGCCTCTGACAATAAACTGTGTCTGAGTCCGAAGACTCCTGCCTCTGGGCACAGGTGTGCACACAGAGTGGTCTGCCCCTGTAAACAGGGTGTGCTAGCTCTGCGCAGAGTAAACTGAACTACCCCTGCAAGCAGGGTGGTCTGGACCGTATTATCATGGTGGTCGGCCATCATCGTCTTTTAGGCGGACGGCATCGCCCAGCTGGTGGCGGTATCTGAATCTGATATCGACACAGCTATAACCCAGGGGCGGTGAGGGTGCTAAAAGGGTGCCCACATGCCACAACAAGTCTCAACATACAAAACACATACACAACAAGCATGCTTAATGAAAAATACTAACCATATTCTCTTCTTGTATCTCAAGGCCAGTTTGTATTAAATAACTGATACTATATTCTGTTCCACACTGTTTCTGATTGCTGGACTAACTGCTACCTGGCCTTTATCTGTCTATCTATTTATATCTGGATATAGCTCAATAACATAAAATGCACCATCTACTACTGGATACAATCTCAACATATGTAATACGTATTGCCTGAATATCTATTATTCTGATTATCGCATGATACATAATTAGTATACTAGCATGCTTGCTGAAAATTGTACTAAAATCGTTATTTTCTACCCTGTACTTCCTGGCTTGCCGAAGGAATAACTTTACATACCTGGTTTCTGAGTACCCGACTGACCGATGTGATTTCCGTCGGTACTTCTGCTGTTTCTCCCAACTACATTCATATACACATAAATTAGAACTAAATACATTAATATTCGGGAAAAATTATCACTTTTGATATATATATTTATCCCAACTTCAACCTTTCAAAAAACGGTCGAAAACTCGTTATTTCTCGATAGTCCAGAAGGGATAAATGCTCACTGCAACGGTAGGAACACATTGGTACTAATTTAAAGTAATTCTATTTACTTTACCTCGGTAGCACGACATTTCGCCGGCCAAATTTCACGAAACTAACTCCGTAGGATTGCTCTCTGCAGCTTTATACACCTGTACCTAAGCCGGAACGAAGTTTAGACCGCGTTTCCTCGCGTAATTGGAAGGAAATTATATATTTTTGTCGTGGGTTTTCATTTTCACTATTCTCCCCTGTTCTTTGCTGTAAATATGCATATTTAGATGAAAGGCCGACTTTTTATTTATCAACCTTTTTTTTTTTTTTTTTTTTTTTTTTTGCCTTCTAAATCCCTTAACCAACATGCCCTTAGGCTATTTATCCATTTAAAATTTACGGGGTGTAACAGACAAGATCCTTCCCAACGTGTACTTATTTGATAATGAGTTCAAGTTTTCCGTAGCTGTCGATATTGGGGCAAAAGAAAGACCAATGACTTAGCTGGGCTCCCTAGTGAAAGAGAGTGATTCGCCCCAAATTTGAGCGGACTGTGGGTGGTCACCAGACAAGTATTAGGTGGAAGTCCCTAAAGCCTCCGAGAGCATTACCACGTCGATTCCAGGCTATTCCCTTGTCTACTTACCCTTCCAGCAAGGGTTTCGGCAACCCCATCAATCGCGTGATCTCCTTGCTATATGGCTCCTTCCGGCTAAGCCTAGGCCAACTTAGCCCGAGGGTTTGGAGGGTCGTTGCTTGTTTTTTCGCGTTGTCCTTAGAGGTTGGAGAGGAGTTTTCTTTGACGCATTTGACTTTCTCTCACAATTCATTGTAGTTACTTCCGCCAGCCATCATTCCAAGATTCAAAATGACAGGTCTTTCGAGGTTGTAGACAAGACGAGTGCAGTAACATACCAGTAGAATCTGCCGGAAAGATTCAGGGTACACCTTACTTTTCATGTGAGTTATTTGAAATCGTTTCACGAAGATGTTGAGGATTCAGTAAGGGTGGATTTAGCAATGGTGGCATCCAAACATGCTCTTTCTATGGTGCAAAAGCAGTTTGAGGAGATCTTGGATCACCGATCAGTAGGTTATAACATGAAGAACATGCGAACATAATTTATGAATCAATGAAAAGACAAACGCGAGTGTGATGCAACTCAGGAGAAAGGGGCATTGTTGTGATAGTTCAAAGTTTGAAACATAGGGGGCCTATATATAATGATTCATAATATAAGGGTGTTTAAATTATTTCTTAGGTATTCTAAATTAATATTAGATTAGTAAAAAGAGATGAAGAAGTACATATTATGAACTAAGATCAAAATTTATCACTAACAAAAGGGATAACATAACCCCTAAAAACGCCATCCTCCCCCCCCCTCCCCCCCTCCCCCCAACCCAGGGGTCCCTCCCTCCCCCCCTGAAAGTTCATTAGGAAGGGAACATGACGATGCGGTAGCTGGCTCCCACAACTTTTAGCGCTCCCAAGTCCTACCAACTCCTCCAATGGCGATAGCCGCCGCCATTACAGCGCCTCTCACAACCCCAAGCCACCGTTCTCTTTCTTCCATTTCCGCTAATACCATTCGATTCGCTTCTCCAGTCACTTTACAATCGAACAATCTCAAATTCGCCGCCGGTAGAGCCATACAGTGCCCTAGTTTCCGGATTTCTGCGGCATCTTCAATGAGAATCGAAGCTCCGGAGAATAGCTCTTCGGATTCTTTCCTCGACCGTAAAGAAAGCGGCTTTGTTCACTTTGTCAAGTACCACGGCCTGGGCAACGACTTCATATTGGTAATACATACACCATACATATATATGCTATGCTCATTTTGCTTCTTTGTTTCTTGTTTTTTGATTTTTAGTTTCCAATGAATTTGGAAGTATGATGTGACCGTAAAAGACAACTTTCCACATTTATTTCCCTTCGGATCGGTCCACTGCATCTATTTTCTGATGTTACCGTTTCTCCATTTGGAATCTTTTGGCACTCCTTCGTTTCTATGTAGTTTAAGATGTTGATTTTCCTTGTGTATGATAGTAGTGAAAGAAAATATTTAAAATCAGTTGAAAAGTTAGTTTTTGGCTGAAAATTAGTTTGATACAGAAACCATAAATTCAAAGTTTTACTTTAAAATTAAATAGTTAAAGGAATTTGAATTCTTGAAAGTTGTTTCTGTTGTATATAATAGTAACAATAAAATGGTGTAAAATTGTTATAGACATACAAAATTGAACAGAGTTGCATATAAATTGGAACAAAGAGAGTATTTAGTATCTTTCATGCGCCTTTTAATTTGGATATGGTGAAATTATCTTACTTTAATATATCCTGGGGCTTTCCCTTTTTTGGCAGCTCCTGGTGGAGTACTAGTATGACAGATTCTCATCGGTGTCAAGCCACGTTTCGATTTGCACATTTTCTTGAATTACCTTATCCATCTTGCCATTCTGTTTTCCTGTCTTTGCAATATGCTAAATGCTGCTTCTTGTCCAATAAAATGTGAAAAGGATGGACTTTTACCCTAGTGATGACCTTTTTAGTAATTATGTCTTGGAAAAAATGCAGTCTTGCGGAAGATAGTGTAGAGTTTTTAATCCCTTTCGAGGCTTTGTAAATCCTATGCTGGTTTCGGACTGAAAAGTTTAAGTCTATTTTGCTGGATTATTGCTGGTTTTTAATTAACATTTGGCAGTTTAAAATGTTGAAACTTTGGCAGTTTAAGTCTATTTATTTGATTAAGCTCACAATATTTAAGGTCTAGAGACCAAAATCCTATGTTTATGAATCACGAATAGCAGCCCATACCTTGAATTTTGACATTTGAGGATATACACATAAAAAAATGGGTGGGAAAGAGCCATGGTTCATTGATTAGATGCTTATCCTTTATATGCTTGTTTTGAGTAGGTTGACAATAGAGATACAACAGAACCTAAGGTCAGTCCTGATCAAGCTGTGAAACTGTGTGATAGAAACTTCGGTATTGGTGCGGATGGGGTAATATTTGCAATGCCGGGTGTCAATGGCACTGATTATACCATGAGAATCTTCAATTCAGACGGAAGTGAGCCAGAGGTAACATTACATGTTCCTTGAATCTAGAAGTGATAGTATTTCTGTCTCAGGAAGGAGTAATTTGACCTCTAAAAATTGTCTTTGTGTTTGCACATCTATGATTGAGGAAATGATAGAACATGTTGAAATGTATCTTGCTTTCCGTTCGGTCTCTCTCTATCTTCCTGATTCCTTATTTTCTTTTCTTTTTTGTTGATTTTCTTTTAGTCATGCCCTTGCTTTCCCTGTTTGGTGGCAAGAAAAAATAAAAAGGACTTCAGAAGAACATAAAATTTTGTTGGAAGCAAAACATGATTCTTTTCCTCATGGAATAAAGGGAGGGGAGCCTTGGAGTAACTGGTAAAGTTGCTGCCATGTGACCAGGAGGTCACAGGTTCAAGCCGTGGAAACAGCCTCTTGCAGAAATGCAAGGTAAGACTGCGTACAATAGACCCTTGTGGTCCGGGGAAGCGCATAGCAGAGCTTTATTATTCTGGGCTGCCCTTTTTTCCTCATGGAATAAAGAGCAGAACATGCTTTCTTTTTATTTTATAAAGTACGAAGTTGCTTTAATATGTAATTAGGTCATTCCTTCTTGATATCGTCCTTATCCGTTCCCTTTTCTGACATAGAATGAAAAGAAGCCTGATTGAACATGTATAAATTCCTCTCTGCAGTGAAGCGGTAGGACCCTCCCTGTATACATTGCTTTTATATCAAAAAATTCCCCTCTGCATCTACTCAGCCTCTTTCATTCATCTTCCTTTTATCCGTAGTCCCATTTGAAGTTGAAATTTTCTGATTGTTAACACATATTTCCTTATGTTTACAAACAGATGTGTGGTAATGGAATTCGATGCCTTGCCAAATTTATAGCTGAGCTTGAGAACTTCCATGGAAAGAAAAGGTGTTTACATTCTATTGTTTCTCTATGTACAGTAATCTACTTTATAGAGCCTCTAATATCTGCCTGGTATTTACTGCTTTATATTTTTTGAAGTACTTTCTTTTACTTGTTTCTTTGTATTAAAAACTTCTGCGGAATTTGAAGCTTCTTTAAAGTTACTTATTTGGTGCTTTTGGAGGGGTACATTTTTGAATTTGCTCGACGAATTTAAAACTAGCAAATATCATGAACCATCATGGAACATCAATGGTGCTTCCATAACTTGATCATGCCGTTCACGTCTGAGAATTGGATTGCCAAGCAACAATAGCTTGTTTTTCTTTTTTCAATTCTTCTTCTGCTTAAAGTTCCCTCTTTATAGAATATTTGTGCTACTTATTATTTGAAGTGATTCGTGAAAAGCTCTACATAAAGATCCTAATCACCAGATGCTATTTGGTTGATGTTTCAATATCTGTATAACTGAACATATTCTAGTGGGTTGGATGGTTCAATGTTTTAATATGCCCTTATTCAGAATATAAATGCATCTCGGGACAGCTGAAATTTTAACAGTTGCGTGAATATGACCATCGGGTCTCGGCATAAACTAAACAGTGATAAGAATCATTTATTGCACCTTGTTGTTCAGTATGCTTACTCTGATCCTGGTTGTTAGGAATAATTGATATAATAACTGTCGATATGATTGTTGTGGCTCACCAATCCTGGTGTTTCATTGAATTCAATAATAGTATTATTGGATCTAGTGAAATTGATTTCCTTAATTAGTCTGGCTGACTTACTGTCATCTTCTTTTAATCTTGTAGTTTCACGATACACACGGGGGCTGGACTTATTGTTCCTGAAATCCAAGATGATGGAAAGGTAAATTCCATTTTTCTCAGCTATTTAGATTAGGGCCTCTATTGCATGGATAGAGCAAAATGGATACATAAGATCATATAGGCGCCCCAACTAGATTGGGATTGACACTAGTTGGTTGATTGATTGAAGGAGCTGCATGCTTTAAGCATTCAACACTGAAGTTTATTCTTCCGCTGTAGTTTGATGTCAGATTACTTTTGAATTAATTGTCAAGGCAACATGGTCCCCCCCCCCCCCCCCCCCCCCCCCTTTTTTTTTTAACTTAACATTTGATTCTAATTTCAGGTTAGGGTTGACATGGGTGAGCCCATTCTGAAGGCGTCAGATGTGCCCACTAAACTACCCCCTAATAGAGATCAATCTGTCGTTAAATCAAGACTAGATGTAGATGGAAGAGCATGGAATGTAACCTGCGTTAGCATGGGGAATCCTCACTGTGTCACTTTTGGTACAGAACAAAGCCAGGTATTTTTCTTTGGCTTAGTGCTATTTGCTATGGCTACCATTCTTGTGGAATCAAAGGCAGATGGTGCTACAGTTGATTTGTACTGTTGTTGTATAGGGATAGTAAAATATTCTCTTATTTCGCAGAATTCTTTTCTCCATGCCTTCTCCTCTTTACCTTATATTTTGGTTGTAAGTTGAACATAGGAGTGCTAAACATTGTACCAAGCTGTTTTCTCTGTAAACCGGCCTCTTAAATATCTCATGTTTTTTTTAAGGAATTCAAGTCAATCATTCTATTATTTTCTTAAGATGAAATGGAGTAAGGTATTTCTTAGGGTTTATTTCTTCTTTTCCTAATGAATACTAGTCATTCTGTTTCCTGATCCAATTTAGTGGTTATTTGATTAATTATTTCAGTATTTAACCGTAGGCTTCTGGTTGTGCAGAAATAGGAAAAAAATCACTGAAAGCTTGTCTCTCCCATTTATCAGGTTTTGAGTGCTTTTGTTTTTTGCTCATCATGCAACAGGATCTGCAAGTGGATGAACTAAATTTAGCAGTCATTGGTCCAAAGTTTGAACACCATGAGGTGTTTCCTGCTCGCACCAACACAGGTCAGTTTAAATCTCAGCATGATATCTTTAATGATGCTGGAGTTGATCTTCAAGTCAGCCTTGTTATGTTCTCTTCAAAAAGTTTTTTGAACTGCACACCAAGATATTTGGTGGCTCTATCTCATCCCCTGTCTATGCTGAATAGCATGATATTTTATTTGAAAATCTCCCTTATCCGAAAGTAGCTGTGAGAGGGGAGAATTTTCTCTCCTTCATGTAAATACTGAGAAAGCAGAATTTGGGTTCACATATTGATCACATTGTTCAAGTTTGTGACAAGAACAAGTTTTTGGTCACTAACAGAGTCATACACTGATTCTAAACTTTGCTAACCAAATTCCCCACAACTCATTGATCTGCACTTTCCTTTTCTTGTTCCTTTTGCCTTTTCTATTAGGTAGAACTTCCTTAGGGTGATGAAATGATAAGGCCATGACTCCAATTTCTTTTTTCCCTCCTTAGGCCAAAATTCTTTCCAAAAAGATGGATTTTCCCATTTATACCCTTGGAATTTACCTTGAAACGAAATGGAAGTTTGAAAATCCCTTCAGGAGGGAAATGGAAGGTTGAAAATCCCTTCAGGAGGCGCTGCAGCCACGGAAATCAATGGCTACAGCACCTTGGCTTATGTTTGAGTTCAAGAAATCTGTCCATGGCTGCAGCGCCATGAGTTTTGAGATGTTATATCTCAAGAATAAAGACATCTCCTGCTCATCCCATACAGGCTACAGGCTACTTTTTTCATACTGACACAACAACACCAACGCCATGTATCATCCAGAAAATTGAGCAGGGGTGGATTAGGGTGTTAGGTGGGGGGTTCCCGGGAACCCAGTAACTTTTACGTAGATTTTGTATTTGTATTGAGAAATATAGGAAACATATAAGAGTTTTGGGTTGGGAACCCACTGACCAAGAGCATTGTTGGTCTAGTGGTAGAAGAGTGATTCATTAAGATTGCTTGGCCCTCTTCTAGGTAGAGGGTTCAGTCCCCCTCAGCCACAATTTTTGTCTCTTTTTAGTTTTTAATTTGAGATGGTGGGAGGGAACCCACAAACTTCAAATCCTGGATCTGCTTCTGCCTCAGAGTTCAGAAGTTTGAAATGTGTTAAAATTACATTGCTCAATTAACTGATTAAGTATAATTTGGGAGTGTCAACCTCAGAGTGTGATTAGTTTTTATGTTAACTTTATCCTTGAGAGAAAAAATATGTGCATCTGTACATGTATACATCAGAGCCCCACATCAACACCCAAAAAAGAAAAAAGAAAATCCAAGAAAACTAACAAGATCGTTCAATGACGAAACTAGCCCCTTCTTGCCTTGACTGTGAAGGACACAATTTAATCATGAGCATGTGAGGGTCAGAATGATTACAACCCAAAATACCCAACACACTAGCAAACTGAAAATCTGCACCTTCACCAACAAGCCAACCCGCAATATAGTAGCTAAATCTCTCTTTAGATTGTCCTTTATTTCTTATCTACTATTTTTTCTCTCCTTGTTTTGCTTCATGGAACTGCTCTCGTGTTCTCATTACCCTTTATCATACTTCTCTGTGATTGCTATGATAGATAAAATATGAAACCCAACACGGATTAGCAAAAAAGATTTTGAAAGAAAAAACTACTGCGTGCTCAACTTGCATTAGTAGATAAAACCTTGAAATGGACTATTTCAAACATGTGGAGAGGAACTTGATGTCGGGATAAACTTGGTTAGGGAGGGGAGGCTTTCATCAAAAAACTATTTCGTGCTCAACTTGCATTAACAGATAAAAACTTGAAATGGACTATTTCAAACATATGGAGGGGAATTTGATGTCGGAACAAAGTTGGTTAGGGAGGGTAGGCTTTTGTCTCCTTAACATTGCAATGTTCGGTTGACTTTAACCAACTACCCAATTATGTGTTAGCATCCTAAGTGTGCCACCGGATTTTGAAAAGTATGGATTCCTGAATTTTGATGCCTTCTTTTTTCAGCTCGAGTGTTCAGTACAAGTGCAAACTGCAATTTCCTCTCAGTGATGAATGTCATATGTTCAGGGTAACAGTGTAACCTTACAGCTAATTTTCCATTGCCCTTCGTAGACCAACATTAGGAAGTATGACACTTGAAAGTACTAGTCATATGCTTAGCAGCTAATTGTGGTGGCGTACCTGTATGTCTGTCCTTGCCAATAATTGTTCGACTGAAGGAATAATATCTTCCTGTCAAAAGGTTTGTTATGGATCATTCGGAAACCCATGTCATGCCTAAGTAATGTCTAGCAAGATGTACACTCTTGATAATTGCGGTACCTTTGGTTCATTGTATATGGTGTGAAGTGAATCCAGAAGAGGGTGATGAAACAATGTTTGATCAAAGCTCCTCACTAAATGCAACAAGAGGAGCCTCTCACTAAAGATAGTAGAGAAATATATGCAATTGAAGCTTAATCAGATTCAGGTCTCATAGTGACCAGGTATTGTAATAGCATGTGGTGGTATCTGCAGAGTATATGCATCTTTGTTGAAGGTAATAAGCTGATTTATGGATTGTGAAATAGTAATTGCTCACTTTTCAACTAATAGCAGCTAATTTAAAAATATTATAGCCATTCACGATGCTTAAGTGGAAATAAAAGTAACAATTAAATGCAATATTTATAACTAGAAGGAAATGAAAATTTGAGATGGTGTTGGAAGGAAGAAAAAAGGATGAGAAGAGGAGAAGGGAAGATAAAGGAAGGTGAAAAGAGAAGCAACTAAAAGTAGGGTAAAAGTAAACGGAAACAAGAATAAACAAAAAATTTGAGAGAATAAAAATGAAATATAATACATAACCAGTATGCATCATTGTTTGTTTCTTTGGGGTTTTAAACGAAAATGCAATTTCAGTATTTGGTTATCAAAAAAAAAAAAAGTACTAAAATAGTAGAACTGGTCTTACATTATATAATGTGGCTTTTGAAAGAAATGAAGCTGAGCATTAGCAAAAAATTATGTTATATTCTATTTTTAGTTAATCAGTTTGGTTCTACGTACTCTACTTTGACAAGCGCATTCTTGGTTATTGACCTGGATTAACATTTCTTATCTAAAGTGACTGAGCGCTTGTCATTTGGCAAGCATTATCCAGCAGCACTTTTTTGACTGGCAATAAAGGGGTTTAGGTGCACTTCCATTATCATTATAGGTGTAGGGTGCTGCAATCTTTAAGTTCATCGTCTGTATTCGAAATGTAGCTCCCTGATTAAGTGTGCACTCAATTTCTGTGTTTCAAGCTGAGTTGCTTGGACTCTTCACTTTCGGTGAAGACCCAGGATGTAGAAGATCATAACATGAGTGATTCGGCAGATTTGAATTCATATATATATCCACCCATGTGGTACTTCATTCTCGCACCCGTGTCCACACGACGTGGGTGTGGGTGTGGGATTGGGATCCGTACTCGATCTGGTCAATTGATTCTGGGTACTTTTACCAAAATCGACCGAGAAATACCGAACAAATCCAATGATTTTTGTAATCAAAACAAAAGCTAAGGAGAAATTGAAGAAAATGGAGTACTTTGTTATATAGAAATTCTTATGTCACTCTTTTTTCTTTTATCTCCTTCCCAGATTCTTCTCTTGCTTAATAGTTTCTACTCAAGTTTTCCTTGTAATATCTCATAATCTGGGTTTTATAACTATATTTTTAGATATTTGAATTATTTTTAGCCGAATCTCCGCACTCGTATCCGAACTTGGATCCGTATTCCCAAATCTTAAAATTTAGACCTTGAAGGATCCGACCTCTAGATCCGCACCCGTATCAAGACACCCGCACCCGAGTCCAAGCAACATAGGTTTCAAGCACTTGCTGCCATTTTGAAACTTGCTGCCATTTGATACAGATAAAGAAGGATTACCAAATGTGTGTTTGGCGATGTTGTTTCATTTGTTATAATTTGGTGAAATCTTTCTTGCATTTTTGGGTAGATATTGAAATATTTGTTTGATTTGCAGAATTCGTTGAAGTCTTTTCCCCAACACACCTTAAAATGCGTGTCTGGGAACGTGGTGCAGGTTTGTTTTTTGAACTCAAAGGAAACCTTTACCCTACAAATAGTTTGATGTATTAAATTGCCAAGTTTACTTGCTAAATGTAACTGTGAATTTATCCCTTTCGAGTATAGGCGAGACACTAGCCTGTGGGACAGGAGCTTGTGCCGTAGTCGTTGCAGCAGTGCTCGAGGGTCGTGCCGCAAGGGTAAGAAGTTGATTCTTTTGGGTTTTCATGCTGGGAAAAACGAAAATCATGTCAAATATGTGACTGTCTTTCCCATTTATTTATTTGTTTGTGTTACTGATTGCTCCTTCGATCATTGCTCTTCCCTGTTACCAAAGCAGAGCTGTACTGTTGATTTGCCTGGTGGGCCACTCGACATTGAGTGGAGCGAGAAAGACAACCATGTATACATGACGGGGCCTGCAGAGGTAGTTTTCTATGGGTCAGTTCCTCTTTAAGCCCCTAAATGTAAGTTTATTTGTATTCCATCCTTCTGTAAGTTTATATTAATCTTCTAAAATCCATAAATTTGCTCCAAATGTTTGACAATTTTGCTGGAAATTGAAAGAAAAGCAGAAGAATGGATCTTGGATAAACCAGATTTACTTTCATTGTTGCCTCAAAATTGAAAGTATTTTTCTTTCCATATTCTTTTGCTGTGATTTCCCAAAGCTGTGAACTTTTTCTTTCTCCCATTTAGTCATTTCAAGGAGGTGGAGAAAGTAACATTAGTTTCATGTTGGCTCCTTGAAGTTGTATAAGTATCATCATTGAACGGAGGAGGTCGTTCTTTCTCATAGAGGACTTGTTTACCGAATAACATGAAATTTTACCCAACTCCATATCTGGATTGTATGAAATACGTATGAACTGAGCTCACACCATCACTCATAGAATCAATGGGTTGTGTTGAGCTTAGGCAAATTACATTAGACATAGACCTGTACATACCATGTATAAGATCCATTGACAAGCCTGGTTTGCTCCAACAAGTAAAATGCTAACAATCATGAGTAATTAGTTGAAATAAAAGAACTCTTTATATTATGTAATTAATTACTCAGTGTTCCACAGAGCACAGAGATTACATGTAAGTTATGTGTAGATATTGAATATCTTCATTTAGGTTTTTGTTAGTATTGAAATAATGTCCACCTTAGTAATGAAAAATTTCAGACATTGTACATGTTCTTCCCAATACAAATATTGTTAAAAAATGAAATTTAACTTGTTTAATCCCATATCTGACATGTTAAAACTACCAATATTCCTTCACATATACTTGCTTAACCAGGTAAGCTTTAAACATTTTGGTTGTGGGTGGTTTTCATTTTTTGAGTTTTAAAGTGAGATAGTTTCAAATGAAGCTCAAAGGCAAATGTTCTTCTGGAAAAAGAGGTTTCAGACTAGGGAAGCAAGAACTTTCATAATTTTTTAGGAAGTGCACTTTCCCATACACAAAGGGAACTTTGAAGAAACGATAAAGTTGTCTCTCTGTGATCTATTGGTCATAGGTTTGAGCCGTGAAAGCAGTCACTAATGTTTGCATCAGAGTGTCTACGTCACACCTGCTAATGCAGGATGCTTTGTACACGGGATTGTCCTTTTACTTTTCCATATATACTTCTTGTTCTTGTAGTACTCGTTTGAAAAAGTGCGCCCGTTAAATACTGCAAAGTTTAGTTGATAGATCCCTCGTTAAAAAAAAAGATTTGAAAAATTGCATTAGCAGTGCGAAATAGTATTAATTAAAAAAAAATTACTATAATTAGTGCACGTAGTTTAATCATAATCCCTCTTAGTCACATGATTAAAGCACGTAGTAATGTAATCATAAACTCCAATATAGTTCTAATGATTAATGGACATATTACAGCTGCTTAAACGAGTTCTTAAACAAATCTATATTGAAAACAAGATAGAACAGTTGAGTTTGTTTTTTATTTTATTTTATATTTTTAATTAAAAAAAAAAAGACTAAAAGGACAATTGAGACTACTTCACTAGTTAAATAACACTGATTGTGTGAGACTGTTTTTCTAGCAATCTTTAGTGAAAAAAGAAGAAAAGCACGTCTGGCCTAGTGGTCAATGAAGTGAGTTGAGAATCATGAGATTTCAAGTTCAAATTTCATCAAAGACAGAAAATATTAGGCAATTTTTTTTTCATTTGTCCTAATCTTGATGGATAAAGTTACTTGATATCTCTTGCCGGTGGAGGTGGTAGTATTCCGTGAAATTAATCGAGATGTGCGTAAGGTGGCCCAAACAGGGGTGGATCTAGGTGGTTCCAAGAGTGTTCACCCGAATATCTTCTGCAAAAAATTATACTATATATATTTGAATCACTTGAACATAGGAATAAAGATTGGTTTAGTACTTTAGGGGGTTTATAATTTAAAATTTAAATTTTAAATATTGCATTTTTATTTTTTATTTTGAATGTTTTAATAAAAAATCTGAATTTGCTGCTGAGTTCAGACACCACAGTTATTTTAAAAAAACAAAGAACCCTGGCATTATATATGTAATCAATATTTCATTGAAATAAGTCATTTTGGATTTGTTTCTCTCTCTTTTTGGATAAATTTATTTTCTGTTAGGTGGTGTATGTGACATATGTGCATCCTTTAAGGAACCCAGAGAGAAGAAACTGAAACAAATTAAATCTATTCATACATCAAACATTTCAAAATCCAACACATGGACAAAGTTGATATCACAAGGATTTATGAGAAATTTTTAAAAAATGAACACTAAATTAATAAAGACAATCTACCTAAAAAAAGAAAAAAGAAAAAAGAAGTATTAAAGAAAAACATTGTCTTGCCAATTGCCACATTGAATGTAGAATAGCGATTGTGTTTATTCAAAAATTTTGTGCTTGGTGTTATATATGTATGTTTAGTATTTGATGTTTAAATTTTATTTAGTATAAAATAAACGGTGTAAAAAAGTTAGTTTAATAGTTTTGTATATCAAGAAGAAGATATATATATATATATATATAGCCTTAATTTCTTTATAAACCCCTAATTTTATCAAGTTCAATAAATTAATCAAATTTAAAATTTGCATAGAAATTCTAAAAGGTGGTAGGTACATTTTTTTCATTCTCAAAAGCGAATAATATATATATATTTGTTAATTATTTAAGCAAAAAAATAGAAAGAGTATGAAAGGCTTATAGTCTTTTCTTATGGAATTAAAACTAAAATTGATGGAGACTATTTAAATGTAATTTTTTTTTTAAATATTCCTATGTAAAAATTTATTATATGCATGAAATTAGTGATGATTATCATAAGTAATTTAATATTTTATTTTTATATATAATATATTTCTTATAGAATATCATTACATAATATTTGAGTATGGTTATTAAAGAGGGGTAATTTTATAATGAGTGTATCACTATAATGAATGTCGTTTATTATATATTTACAAGAAGAAAAAATAGCTCATATTGAAAAAAATCAAATCGAATCGATCTGAATTTGAAAAAAATCAATTCAAATTGCTTCAGTTCAATTTTTGATATACACTAACGAAAAATGAAAAATAA
This sequence comes from Datura wrightii, assembly GCA_035772735.1. Classification (NCBI taxonomy): domain Eukaryota; kingdom Viridiplantae; phylum Streptophyta; class Magnoliopsida; order Solanales; family Solanaceae; genus Datura; species Datura wrightii. The sequence continues at coordinate 196,172,681 of JASDFA010000018.1, read as the reverse complement.
AAAAACTAACTTAAAATTTTTAAAACTTGAATTGGAAAATCAAACGTCTGCCTATTATAATGAATGACTATTACGAACAAGTTTGACTATATTTATGTTAGTTAAAATTATCTTTAAAAACAAAACGATGTCTTTCCAATTTGCTACGTTTAGTTAGATGGTCAATCAAACAAGCAATAACTTAATTTAAATTTTAATTATCATTTTATGTTTAACTTAATTACTACTGGCTTCATAGTACTTTTTCAAACTAAAGTAACTTGTAAAATCAGTAACCTTAACAAGTGTCTAATCTGGTTGATTAAATAACATAAAACAGCTAATTAATCCCCGACATATGTTTCCGATTAAATTATCTGTTGTGATTTTTCTTTATACCTCTTAAAAAATATTAATTAGGAGGATTTTTAAAACTAATTTATTCTTTATTGATATTTGAATAATTATAAAATTATTTCATAATTGAGGTAATTGTGGTGAACAATAATTATAAGTGTGAAGTGAGAAAAAAAATATAATTAATTTTATCTCAAATTGGAAACTTAACCCAAGTTATGAATAATATAATTAAAAGCCCTAGGAATAATCATAAAAGCAACTTAATTTAAGAATAACTTTAAGAAAATTGCTATCCATATTTCTTGTTTTTAGTACTCTAGTTACTTGTCGTATTTCGCAAGTTGAAAGTTAAATTACATGAATTTTAATTAATATTTTAAGATATCTTTTCTCATCATATATTATTAATATTTGAGGTTTAATTAATAATATTTTTCGTATAGTTTTAAAACATTAAAAATTTTGGATGCTTTTTGCTACATATCCCGAATACTTATTTTGATCTTTCTATGTACTTTGTCGTTATGACTTCAATACCTTCTCTCATATCACATACTTTCTGCCACATGTCTTGAAATAATATTTTCTCCATACAATATGCTAAAGATCATCATGGCTTATGCTCTTTCGGGATGACCTCAATATCGAAGAATATGTATAAGAATTTTTGTGGTTTCGAAAAATTCAACTATAAGTGAATCGAGTAAATTGAATTTCACTTAATTATCTATATATTATTAACTTACGTTCTGACCTGAATAGCACGAGGCAACATATAAATCATACGTTTCTACCAATAGAGGAATACAACTATATGGAATGATCTATACCACATGTTTTGTTCTTGTCTTTGACTATAAAGAACTAATTCGATCCTTTTAGGTAAGAATTTGTTAGAAAATAAATTATAATATATATATATATATATATATATATTGTCAGAGTTTAAATTTATGTGTTTGATGAAATAAGAATATTTACATAATTAAATTATTTAAAAGATAAACTCCAAATAATATAATTAGCGACAAATAAATTTGTAGCTAAATAGAAAAATTCCGTCGCTAATTTTATTTAGTAATATTATTAAAAAAATTATGTTTACAAGTAATTTAGCAATGGATTAATAGATCTTACATAAATAGTTGGTCACTTTCATTGTTTATTTTTTTAAGCAATTTATATATATATATATATATATATATATGTTATACATTCACCAATTTTTAGTTTAAGTGATTAAGTAGATAATTATTTAAGTTAATTTTTTTTTCCAAAAAAAAAAAAACTGATACAACTACTTTCAGTTAATATTCTCCGTTTCTCCTTATGAATATTGCCTAATATTATTTGGGGCCTAGTTTTATATTCATTTTGTACTTCTTAGGGTTTCTCGTTTCACCTCCTGATTTATGTTTTTCATATAATATTCTTACTGAGTGATTTTATGAAATTATGTTGATACTGATATCATCATTCGTTTTGGCAATATTTACTAATTAGAAATTTAATTTGAAAGTTATATTTTGATTCGGACGTTTTCAGGATGCCGAATGACAAGTGTATTTTCTTGTGTGGATTCTATTTTAATAGAAATTTGATGAGTCGATCCATCTACATGTCTTAATTGCTTTTACTGATAAGAGGGTCATATGAAGAATGTGATATGAAATTCATAATAGAGTCCGACTATAATGATCGATTTAATTATCTTCATGCATAAGAATATTAAATTATCTAGTAGAAAAAATTAAAAAATAATCACAAACCTTTCTTATTTTTTTTTAATTGCTTATGATGAATTTTTAATTTTTCGTATACTGAAAAGAAATAGAAAGAGATAAATTAAAAACAACATAATAAAGAAACAAATGATTGGAAGCTTTTTCACTTGTTCGTAAATATTATTTCTTCCGATCCATTTTAATTAACATACTTATTAAAAATAATTAATTCAAAACAATAATCAATTTTAAAAAATAAAATATAATTAATAATTTATTTTCACCTTGACCCTTGCTCAGAAAGAATAAGGGGTTTTTATTTTTCATTTTAATTACTTTTTTGACTTAGTTGGTAAGCAGTTTAATACATGGTTACTTAATTAATTAATTATAAATTAACATAATGTAGACAAGAAATATATGATTATGGGTTAGTTTAATCTAAGCATGACTACTAAAATTCACTAAAACCAATCAAATTGGGCCAGGAATTGATCTCCACAAAGTATTGGTTCATTCCTTCTGACTAATAAGTTTAAACTTATCTATGGACTTAATTATATAATTAATACACCACAAACTTTAATTAATTTAGATTATATGTTGAAGGGTCCCCTTTATTTTTGGTTAATTGGTAGTTAATTTAAACATTAACCTTTCATTTTTTGAAAGTTGGCACTCTTTAATTAACTATCAGAAAGAAATTATTTGATCAATGAGGATTTCTTTTCCATTTTAATTTATTTGTGTTAATTATTATTTAGATAATTAAAAAATATTTCTTTTGATCATAATTATTTCAAATACTTTCAAAATATTTAAAATTATTAACTATTGTGACTTATAGTATTTTTATGTAATTTATAAATATATAAGTTTTATTTCAAGAAAATAAAAATTCTATATTCTATATTCGAATTCACAACAAGTATTAGTTTGTTAAGTCAAACAAATTAAATGTGCCAAAACTATATATAATCCGTCTCAAACAAATGAAAATTTTGAACTTTAAAGGTTCAGAATATTAATTTACATTTTCAGTGTGAATTTCCGATATCAATTTATTAATTTATTTTGAAGTTAAAATTAGAAACTACATAAGGCGCACTCAAAATTTTTAAAATTAAATATAATTACAAAAAGTATTTTAAAGAATTCATATTAAAAAAATTTAATTTGACCTCCAAATAATGTATCATAAATTAAGAAGCCACAGGCAGGATCCGAATGTTAGATAGAAGGTCTCATCATCTTATTGCTTTCTTTTAGTTTATATATTTTTATTTTAAAGAAAAATAAATTTATGGGTAAAATATGCATAATATATAGTATCAACTAGATGAGATAGACTCATACACAGACCCAACAATTTATATTATAGTATATTTTATTTTAATAAATATAATTTATCATCGTATAACATATAATATTTAATTAAAAAATATGTTGAAATATATACTATTAATTACTTGTATTTAGATACATTATTTATTTTTAATAAAATTAATAAAATATATTATATATTTATTTGTGCATGTTCTTTATTTATATAATAGATGATATAGATATAGATTTTAGTTTATACAAAGAAAAAATCATCAATTTTTATAGTAATAAAAAGTATGTTCACAATCTGAGATGAATTGGATAATCTATCCGAATGATTGTAGCACATACATGATTAAATATAATTTATTTTGATTATGGAGATGGAATGATTCCAGCTTCTTGTCTAGTATATTTTTCTGTATTTAATGAATCAAGTAGAGATAAATATTTTTTATTGACTTAATAAAATTATTTCCTAGTCCATTAAATATCTTTTAACATAATTATTATTGTCATGTATAATATTTAACGCTTTGATTTATTAAAAGACAATATTTTTTAATGTGTCAATATGCCTGATACATTAGATGATAACAATACATTGCCGAAGTAATAGTTAGTTGATGAAATCCATGTCTTGTCTACAGATTTATGATATACCTTTATGAAAGCTTAAAAATTTTTGTATGTAAACCCTACATGTGAATTTTATATTCAGCACTTGAAATAAGTTAAGCAAAAATATACAGGAAATAATTAATAAATTAAATATCAGTAAATTAATTTGATTGATTAGTATATAAAGGATCTTATTCCACAAGGAGGCTACAACTATGATATGTTCTCTACACATTTTTTTCTGGTAGAAATTTGTTCGCAAAAATTTTATAGATTCCGATAATATTTAGATTACACAATAAAAAATTATGAAATTGGCGGTGATCGTTATTTGGTGGTGATTCTATTGAAATTGAAGGCCAATTTCATTGATAAGTTATGTTCATACTTCAAAAGGAAATTCATTTATTTATGTATGTACTCACTGTTCAACATAATATATTATTTATATCATAATAATAAAATAAAGCACATTGTATTTGTAAATCCGATTTTAGATTTATAAGGAGTCTCAATAGATCTGATTCAAACACTAACTAAAACTTATTCCTTCAAGTGTGAATGTAAATGTATTAGTTGTTTCTATTTCAGTTCAATCTCATCGTAATTTCTTATTTTATTTTAATTTTTAAATTAAATATAATCACAATTCGAAATCATGCTTTAAAATTTAAAACTTAACCCATTAATAATTATATCTTATATAAAGCACTAAATTTCAAATAAAAAATTTTGTTATGCATAATATAATTTCATACATAATATATATATTAATTTTAATAAATTTTATATGCTTGTCAGTAGAAATTTTATGACAATAATTTTTGTTAAAATATAATTTTTCAAATTTTGAAAATACATATACATAAATGTAGAAGCATAGTTTGATGTCAAAAAATAATGTACTTTTTATTAAATGCATCATTCTATCAATAATAAATAATGTGTAAAATAAATATTAAAAAAAGAAAAAATATAATATGAATGAAAGTTGATAATGATTATACATTTTATTTTTTATGCATTTGATATATAACTAATCAGTATGGATTTTTTCAATCAAAAAATCCGCAATACGATTGAATAAGTTTATATATAGAAAAAAATACTTAGCTAGTATAGCTACATAATATATAAAGAAAATGTGCTCGTAAAAATATAATTATCAACTATATATATTATATATGTTTAGAAGTAATTGTAAAGAAAATATGACAAGGTGAAATACGTATCATAATTTGTATTATTTTTTATACAATTTTTTATAATCATAATAGTTCTTTCGCTCTTCTACATAATTATATAATAAAAATAAGAAAATGGTTTGATTTTCTTATAATATGATCTAAATCGAACTTTTTTTTTAATAGTTTAGGTTGCGTTCGGAAAATTTAAACATGTTATTTAATTAAGAGCCTAATCTCCTTTTACAAAAAAATCAGACGGTTAAATTTTTTTTAAGGCGCCTTTTTAAAAGCCAATGCTTGACTAACCCTAATTTAAAAGGTGGAGAAACTCAAAGTTATTATTCTTGAATAATTTGGAGATGTTTTTTTTTTTCCGCACTGTTATAGATATAAAAATAATGATCAAAATCAAATTTAATTGTCTACTGTTGTTGTTGAAAATAATTTTTTTTCTTTTTTAGCTTTTTTTTTTGTAACTCAAACCCATAATTATAGAATGGATGATGAAGGATATTTACCACTTGAATTTAGGGGTGCGTATCTTAACGGTTCAATTTTAAAGGTTATCGGTTTAACTTAGCAATTATCGGTTTGTAGACATGCTAAACCATCAAAGAATCGTTAAGAAATGGGTTAATCGGTTATTGATTAATCCGTCATTGATTGTTATCTGGTCGGTTATCGGGTTAACCTTTAAGATCTCACATGAAAATTTCATAAATCATAAGTATATTTAGTTAGAAAAAAGTGGATGAAAAGAGAAAGAGTATATAGAATTAACCCAACTAAAACAATCAATTTTAATTTAGATTTGAACATCACGTTCACTTGTCATTGACACCAAATTCATCTTCTTGCTAGAATACTTTATATATGAAAGCTAAAATTATAATTTAATAAATTATTATCGGGTTATCGGTTCACTGGTTGAAATAAATGATCAAACCGATAACCGAATCAATAACTCAATAACTTGGGACAGTAAATCGATAATCAAATCGTTAAATCAATAACCCAATTTATTAATTTAATAACCTAATTATCTGATCGAGTTATTGATTTAACCATTAATTGCACCATCCTACTTAAATTATCATTGAAAATAAAATTGATTACCGATTTTAAATATTAAAAAAAAAAAAAAAAAAAGGAGGAAGGTATATTTCAACTTCATTAGGGATTACACGTTTTCAGGTAAAAAGTAAACCAACAAAGATGAAGTTGAAGATTTGAAAATTAAAAAAAAAAAAATTGACAAAAGCCAAAGTCTGGTATTTTTTTATTCTTTAACCTAATAGAGTTACTGGAAAGCATTATATTTAGATAATATAATATATATTGTTGTGAGATATCTGAAAATATACCCGCAATCCACTATGATATCTGTTGAATACAATAACACTCCCGCGGAATAAAATTGCTTATAATAAATTTTTGTGATTCGATTTTTGTTCATATTTTATATATATGAAAGTTTAATGTATCAAACTGTTTGGCAGAGGCAGATGTAAAGTGAAAGTATCGGGTTCATCTGAATTCAGTATTTTTGACGTGGAACATAAATTTATATGTAAAAATCTTATAAGATTTGTAATAAATAGTAGAAATGAACTCATAACTTTTAAAATATAGTGGATTCAACGCTAAGAGTCTTAGAAATTAAACTCGTAAAAATAAAATCCTAAATCTATCTCTGTGTCCCGTACGTCTTAGCTGTTAGTGTTTTAAATTATTGATTATAAAATAATTAACGTCAAAATCAATATCACGTACAAACTGAAATCTGATTGATTGTTACAATTAGAAGCTGCAATTTAGTCTTATAATTCTCTAATTTAATAATATTTCAATGTAGGAGACAGAAGTCACCAGCCTATAATGTTAGGTGAAAAATAAAAATATCTATTGATTTATTAAAACAGGAGTAAGACTGTGTATGCACCATTCTTTTTATACCCCACTTAAAGAATTATACTGGATATATTATTATATTTTAGAGTAGACATCTCCCTACAAGTCGTACATTTGACTTTTATTGAAAAAGGTTTGTACAGAATCTTATATATATGAGATCAAGTATAAAATTCTATTTATTTTCTTTAAATTAAGTATTTGTTCCCTCCCTTTTTCGTTATGATTGAAAATTTTGTATGAAATTCTATTTTTAGTTTATTTTGGATTGTAATTTATTTTTTTTAACTTATTGAGTTATGAATAAATTATTTATACATATTAAATATATTTATTTAAGTCAAAGTTACTGAATTTTACCGAACTAGTCGTTATTAAGTGCTTAATTGAGGTCACTTATTTGTAATTAATAGTGGTGCTCGAATAAATTGCATAATAATTAAGATCATTATAAACTTTATTTTATTTTTATTCGCCAATTTAATTTATAACTCATGAGATTATAATACTAACTCGAGGATTATGATGTTTTATCTAACTATATGTTTAACTAGGGGATTATTAGTTATTTAATTAAGGGAATATATGTTGGAGGAGATGAGATTTGTCTACCCTAAACTCCTTAATTAGTTGCTAACAAATCTTATCATGGAGTTTAATTATATTATCATTTTTTCCCCCACTTTTTGAAGCAACATTCTAAAGTTCCTTAAGTTTAAGTAAAAGTCAAAGCATGAAAGTGACTTTAGAAAGCAAATTAATTAGTATTTTCCCCGTTCTATTTTAATAGGTAGGTATACTAAAAATAATTGTTTCAAAATATTATTAGTTTTTTAAAATTCAAGAGATAATTGACCATATTTATCCAAATCTATCCTTAGTACTTAAAGTCATTCTAAAATGTGAAAAAAAATTATTATCGTATGTTTTCAAAAAATTAATAAGGTTATATTAGTCAAATTATCATTCCTATTAATTTATTCTTAATGGGTGTACAAATCTTATCCTAGCAATTAAAATGGAACAGAGGGAGTACTAGTTATATTTACCTAAATCCCCAATACGCTAAAGCGACATCTTTAGGATTTTCTATATGGTGTACAATATCAATTAATATCGGTATTCTGACTAATTCAGATTCACGCTGTATAAGATCTGTTTAAGGAAAAGATTCTCTTTTAACGATTAAGGGTAAAGAGATCCGTAAAGAAATCCTATCTATCCCACCACTAAAACGACATTGACATATATATATTTTGCGTAGAAAATCTAATGTACAATTAATTTAGAAGGTCATGTCAACTCTATAACTTTGATTTGAAGCCTATATATATATATTACTAAAATATCCATTAAATAAACACGAATAATTAATTTTGAATGCAATAAATCAAATTAATTGTGCTAAAATTTTGAGCTCAAATTCGTAAGATTCAAATTTTGAATTCGATACGATAAGGATATTATAGTAAATTATAGGATATTATAGGATATTTAGTTTTTTTTTCTTCTTCTTTTTGAATTTTTTTTTTTTAAAGTGAAAAATGATAACAAGAATGAAGCTCTTTGGCTGGTAGGGACATTGTGTAGTCATTGGAAAAGCTACAAATTAAGGGAACAAAAGGATGTAAAGTTTCCAACTTGATACATAATTAGCCATTCACTTTTCTCTTTTAGCCAGATCAATAATAAGAAAAGAAAATTAAAAAATATATAAATTGAATTTCTATGTCCATTTAAAAAATAAAAAAAGATTATGAACAACTTTAATCATGATAGATAGCTAAATATGTCCCTTAGTTGACCATATAATAGTTTTGTGACAATTAGAGATTCCATATAGCTTATGATTCCAAATTCAATTGAGTTTAAGCTACAAATAAATTAAAGGACATTATATTATTAGGGGCGGAGTCGGGTAAAATTAAAAAGATTTATTTGAATTTTTATTGAAAAATTATACTGTTTGTATATAATTAAAAATAATTTTTTTTTACATATATAGTAAATATTAAACTTTTTTGAATTTTTTTAATTATTATTATTTTAGCTCTTAATGAAAATTCTGATTCCACCGCTGCTTATTATACTTAAAACTTCATTTATATACTTAAAGAAAATCATATAATGTGAGTAATGATTAGGACATTTTCTTCTAAAGGTTTTGAGAACAATCAACTAATGATTAACAGAATATTGATCAGAAATATTGCATTAGTGATTTAAAGAGGTACAAGTTATTATTAATAAGAATATTAATATCACTTCAAATCCAAAAATTTGCAACTATGCAGGTGTTCTTTGTTGGGAAATAAAAATGCAGCCCAAAAATAATATTCATATTAAATGGCAAGAACAAAGAGAGTAATAATGATATTAATTTTTTAATAAGATAAAATATAATATTCGAATAGAATAATATAATAACATTTGTTATAACTCAATAATATCAAAAAAGACTATCACACCTTCAAAAGAATAAAACTTTTTTATTTCATACAATTCAATATAATATTATTATTTTTATTTTCTCACATACTATAAATAATCGTGGATTACTCTCTTTGCTCTCTATTTGTTCTCTCTCTTATTGGTGTGTTTGAAATGAGAGCCGAAGCTCTGTTTATATAGGCAAATTCATTGTTTCTTCGATTGTTGAGAATATAATTAAGGGTAAAAGGATAAATATATTTCTTAATTTCGTTATTTAAAGTATATATATTCTTTGTTAAAAAAGTGGTATATATATACCGTCACCGTTTAACAAATGGTATATATATATATCATTGTCGTCTAACAAATGATGCATGCTTATCATTTTTTTTTAACAGTTGAATTTAAACAAATTAAAACTGATTTTTTAGTTTTAAAAATGTCACATGATTTTAAAAAGTTACCTCACTCATTTTTTATCCCTCCAGACTTGACCTAACTAAAAATAATCAAATTTCTCTTTTATTCAGATCCATTTCAAACTCTTTTTATGACTGAGTAGAAGAGGGATTGAGGCTTTTTTTTTCATTTGGGTCAGGTCTAGAAGGGTAAAAAAATATGTGAATAATTTTTTAAAGTCATGCATGTATTTTTAAAATTTTAAATTTTTTTTAGTTTAGTAAATATAAGTCAGTTAACGAAAAGGGAAAATGTGCACCATTTGTTAGACGACGAGGTATATATGCACCATTTGTTAAACAACGAGGGTATATATGTACCACTTTTTTAATGAGCAATATATTCGCTCTCAATCGCAAAGTTGAGGAGTATATTTGCCTTTTTCTCCTATAATTAAATAATAAAAGTGTGGTTTCTCTAACATTGTATTTAAGCTTTTAAATGGATGGTTACACACTTCAACATGGTATTAAAGCAGAGAGAGGTCCTAGAATCGAATCTCACCACCACCAATTATCAAAAAGAATTTTTACATGTTTGGCCCATAAAAAAATTTAGACCTGCACTTAAGGGGGAGCATTGAGAATATAATTAAGTTAACACCGTGTGTAAGGGCTGCTTTAAGGGAAAAGTATTGTCATACCTTATCAACACATTGACTTTTCAGAAAAAAATATTGCATGATTTTCACTATTGGTCGAGTACAACACCAAGACCATGAGGGTATTGTATGTTCAAATCTTATCAGAATGTCATCCGAAAGAAGCTTGCAATGTCACACTCTCCCTAAGAAGAAAAATATCCTTATTGGCAATTGTAACACTCTAACGCACGTTGTTATGGAGTTTTGTAACACTGTCGATCGTCATTCTTGCAAGCAACTATCTATTACAAGGGAATAATCGTATGCTATCATAGACACTTTTAATTTCTTTGGAGATTCTCAATGCAGCATGTGCTAAAGTCCACCTAGCTATTTATAACTCCACTTAACTTAAAATAAAAATTGGAATGGAATTCAAATTGGTTGATAAAAAGAACCGCGCTAGTCGAAATTGGGGGAAAGATAGAGAGTTCTCTAGGATCTCCTGATCAAATTGAGAGTTCGGTTAGTCCATGAATATGCCGCACCCAATAGTTCGAGGAGCTGGCCAGATACGAATCAAAGTTTCACCTCAAAAAAGTCAAGATTATTATGTTGATTTCAGTATTCGATTCATCTCTTTCTGCTGATTCCCTTATGAGAAAAAAAGAGGCAACTTTGGTATTATTTATGTAGATTTTAATCAACTATCAAACATGGTATTATTTATGCATAATTTGATACCTGCATAACTCAAATCTAAATCAGCTATCAAACAACCTCTTAACTATATGTAGAATTATTAATGTCGAATCATTATCACAAACTAAAATCCGATCATGTTGTAATTAGAGGAAACAGGAACATGTGTTAAGCGACTAATTACACATATGGCTAAGATTAGTATTATAATTTTATAATCTCAAATGTGTGTCTTTTGTTTTTCGTTTCTTCATCTTTATTTTAACAAGAGGTCAACCACAACAGCATAAAGGTGATCTGGGAGTTGGCCTAGGAAGAGGCAATTACTGAGCAAATGTTATAGTGACCAAAAGATGAGAAAGTACCAGAAGGTCACGGCAAGACGAGCCGTTTATCATTACGATAGGTGTCAAGTGGAAGTGCAGTGATGTATGCAGCTGAGGCATCCTAACAAACACAAGACCAACAAACGTAGGCCAAATGGAACCATCGAAACTGAGCCATGAAGAGTGGCGTACTGTGATCAAGATGTTGAAATCTCAAAGATGGAATGTAAATAACAAGAAGGAAGAAGAAATTCCTCACAAAAGTGTGTCTCTTGTTCTTTATTCCGCATCTTTATTTTAACAAGAGATCAACCACATGGGCATAAATGTGATCTGGGATTTGGCCGAGAAAGAGGCAATTACCAGACCAATGTTGCAGTAGCCAAAGATGAGAGAGCACCAGACATATGACTGGTAAATGTAGGCTGGATGGAACCACCAAAACTGAGCCACGAGGAGTGACGAACTGTGATCAGGATGTTAAAATCTCAAAGATCGTATGAAATAACAAGAAGAAAGAGGAAATTTCTCCCAAAAGTGCATCTCTTGAGCTTCGTTTTCACATCTTTATTTTAACATACTATCAAAGTTAGGCCCGATGTGGCTCTTCAGGAAATCGGACAGTTGTGGGTGCTGAAAATAGCCCTAGTCCATGAATGTGTACATACCAGATCGACAGTGGAACTCCAAATAAAAAATATTCGGATACGGGCGTAAAGAGGGTGATGAATGAAATGTCTCACATCGGTGAATAAATGAAATCCTAGACTCATTATAAGATTTTAGGCAATCCTCCTCTCTTTAATCAAGCTTTTCGGGTGTAAGTTAGGTCTAAGGCTTAATTTGACATAGCATTTGAGAATGCAAAATATTCTGTTGAGTGCATCACCCTTAGAAATAAATTTTGTAATGCAAGAATTCGAACCTAGTCAAGCCCAATGTGAATATCGACCATCTGGTGTGAAACGAAAAAAAAAGTTGTTATGAGCCGCCGTAAGTCTTTAAACTGAGGGGTTGTCTTGAAGTTGGTTAGAGTTATGCAACTATTAGTAATACATGAATTAGTTATAAGAAAATTTATGTATTATTTTATGCAAGGATTAGTTATATAGAGTTTAGTTATTCATATATTACTTATTCCACTTTCTATCTTACATAAAATAATGCATAGATTCTCTCGTAACTCTCTCTCTCTCTGTATGTGTGTGTGTGTATTGCATATTTCTAAATTGCAAACCAAACATCATATTAATTCTATATATGAATAACTTATCTCCTAATTAACTACCAACATAATATTATTTATATGCAGAATTTAATACTTGCATAACTCATATTTATATTAGCTACCAAACGACCCCTTAATTATATATAAAATTATTAATGGCGAATCATTATCACAAACTGAAATCTGATCATGTTGTAATTAGAGGAAACAGGAACATGTGTTAAGCAAGTAATTAGTAATTAAACATATGGATAAGATTAGTATTATAATTCTATAATTTACAATATCTCAATGTAGGAGGCAATAAAATTCACCGGCCTAGATATATAGTCACTTAGGTGAACTATATATAAAAATAATTAGTTATTTCTTTAACGTACATTTGTCATGAAACCTAAGAATCTAAAAAACAACTCATGTTACCTTTGTCACATAACTTGAGGATTTTGTTGTGCTAATTTTCTATGAACAAATTAATTGATATTATATTAAATTATTAGAGATTTAAATAGGGATGATTACGACTCAATATCTTTTGAATAATTTAATTTATAAAATAATCAATAAATATATAAAAATTTTATATTTAAGTATAATATACATATGTTATATGTATAATATAGATATCTATACATATAATATGCATAATTACTATATAAATTTTATATATCCTGATCATATTGATACATAAATTTAATCGAATTGTACGTAGTGATAAGTTTCCTTTTAAAAATCATAGCAAAGGCTAATTGGTCAATGAATATACACTACTAAAAAATTATTATTTTTCCACTGAAAACTGTTAAGTGATTATTCCCTTCAATTATTGATGAGAAAAAAAAATAATGGTATTTTCATATGGAAAAATCATGGAATTTTCTACTAGTGGGAAACGGTTTCCCATTATGCATTTTTCCAGTGAACAAGTTCGGTAGGAAATAAGTGAAAAAATCATATCTTGTAACACAAATATCACATTGATTTGTGGTGAGAATAAGCTCTATTTCTAGTAGTAATTGCCGTGATATCAAGCTTCTCAACAATTTTAATGTGTAATGATATTATTGATCGAATATTACAATTAAGGGTAATTTTAAAATATACTTTTTACGATTTAAAACAATTAAATTTTTGGAAATAATTTTGCGACGCATCTTTTAAAAAGTTAATTAATTACACTAATTAAAAAGTTATTTGACAATATCACTCTTTTGTTTTCTCTAAACTTTTCATTAAGATAAAAAATAATTAGTGTTGAGATTTGAAAAACTAATTTGAGAGAAAGGTAACTTTGGAATAAATAATTTATACTTTATTGGATTTTGAAAAATTCATTTGTTTTGAACTAAAAAAGAATTGCTAGAAATTCATTTATTCAAAGTATATGATGGTAAATTTGATATTTTTCCTTCTTTAATCAACAGTTGTGTTAACTTGTTGTGAGCTGAGAGTTTATTAAAATAGCTTTTTTATCTCGCAAAAGGTAAGAATAAGATTTATTTTTATTTTAATTTTTTTAAATTTTATTTATAAAATTATACTGAATATGTTATTATTGTAATTAGCGGTAGTGTTAGTTAGTTGAGCCACTCACGTAGTCGATTGAAAGACCAGGTGTTTGATAGTTATTAATTATATGGAAGATGTAGATTTGTTCCTTCAAGATTGGAGGACAAGTTTTGTCTAGCTACCCTAAACTCCTTTATTTAACATATATGCTAACAAAAGTTTTATTATTTTGAGTCTAATTATCATTTCCTAATTTTTAAAGTAACATGATCCTTAAGTTAAGGTTAATTTGTTCCAAAAAGTCCAAACATGAAAATGACTTTTACAGAGAAATAATAATATAACTAGTTCTCATACTATTAGAAATAAAGATTCACTTCCTCTCTTCCGCAAATCAATGAAAATTTTGTATTATAAAATATGATTTTTTAACTCATTTACCATCGGAATGAAAAATTTGTATTATAAAATATGATTTTTTAAACTCATTTATCATCGAACCAGTTCAATAAGAAAACACATGGTGGGAAACAGATTCTCACTGCTGTAGTGGGAAACTTCATGATCTTTTAGCCCCCCCCCCCCCCTCCCCTCCACCTCCGCAAATCAGTGAGAAATTTGTGTTATAAAATATGATTTTTTCACTCATTTCCCATCGAACCAATTCAATAGGAAAATATATGGTGGGAAACAGATTCTCACTTATGTAGTTGGAAACTTCATGATTTTTTAGTCCCCCGCAAATCAGTGGGAAATTCATATTATAAAATATGATTTTTTTTCACCCATTTCCCATTGAACCGATTCAATAGGAAAACACATGGTGGAAAACAGATTTTCACTGAAGTAGTGAAAAATTTCATAATTTTTTCATGTGAGAACACTATTATTTTTTCTTTCCCACCATTATCAGTGGAAATAACCGTTTAATATTTTTCGATGAAAATTTTCAGTAAAAAAATAGTAATTTTTTAATAATGTCAATCTACCTCGAATTACTATTCTTACTTGACAGTATAGAAAGAGGGCAACAAGAATAATAACCACTACTCAATCCCAAAGCGACATCAATTTTATGAATACATAATATTGTAAATTTTCTATTTAGATCCATTATATTTCAATACCCTGTATTTACTAATTATTTACCAATAGAGGTTCTCTAATATACTCTAAAAGTTATTCTCTAATCTTCTATACAGATTTATATTTTTCATTACTTTTTATCTTTGAGATTTGCCTGGATTATCATGAGACATATTATTGATTTTTTGAGTTAATTTTGTTTCATGTGATTTTGGATTTTCATTTTTATAAAAATATCTTGAATCATCATGTTTAATTTTCACATCTCAGAATTGGTGTATCTAGATGCTTATATAAGTCTGGTTCATATTATTTCATACGACATTCTCTCATTTTATCCTGTAAAGCTATTTGCACCTTTTGATAGATGATGTTCATTTCTTATCTTATCTAGTTCAATAAGATCGCACCTTCATTTTAACATTCACGTATCTACAACATTCCTATTGTGAATATGTTGGGCCAGTAGCGAAGGCAGAATTTCAATCTAGGGGATTAAAAAAAAAATTACATAATTAAGCAAATCTCATTATATATTTACAATATATAACAATACTTTTAAAAATTTATAAAAAATAGCAAAATAATTACATAAATAGCTTTTTTTACCGTGTTGTTGCCATGTATCAATATTTTTACTTTCTCTCTCCAATCCCACTACCCTAATATTTCTCAATTTCAATGACCGACTTTCCATCTTACTAGATTTTCTAATTTTTCTTCCGTTATTCCTTCACACGTTCTTATCAGTTTTTCTCTCCCAAGATTTTAAAATCTTCCGTGATTTTTGGGTAAGTTTTTTACGGTTTAGAAAATGTATTTCAGTTATCTTAATTCAAATTTCAGTTCTCTCTCAACCATGACGATCTGATGCATAGCATTGCAGATCTATGGAGAAAACAAAAAAAAGATTCAATTTTTTTGGTGAAGAAAATGCAGAGAATTGTAGATCCGGTGAAGATAATAATTGGGTATCAAGGAGGTCATCTCAGATCTTAGAGATACACCAAAATCATATCGGTAGTAGATCTGATGGATACAGTTGCAAAGCTTCAAAGGGTGGAGCTCATCGATGAAGAGTCACTGAATTTTCAAGGAAGAAAGAAGAGAGGAAGATGGTCGGAGCCACTGAATTTTAGAGTTAATATAGTATGTATTAGTTATTATCAGACTTATACATACCGATACAGACTATCTTCATCTTTTATTTTGATTTCAAGATGTTTTTGACACATAATGTATCAATTAGATATAATGTACGAGAATGATTCTTCGATAATAGAATGATAAAGACAAATCTTCATCTTGTATTATAGTTATCACAATTTGTAATACATGCTTTGTTTTTATATTAACAATACAATATTAAAATGTATCAATCGATAATAGAATAATAAAGAATGATGTAGACAATGTTCAACTTGTATATGAGTTATCACATTCTATGATACAGTCTCTTCTCCTTTTTTTTGATACAACCAACGACTTGAACGATATTATTTTCATATTAACGATACAATACTAAAATGTATCAATCGATAATAGACTGATAAAGAATGATATAGACAATGTTCATATTGTATCTGAGTTATCACATTCTATGATGCATACTTTGTTTTCATATTAATGATATAATATGTTAATATCAGATAAAACTATTTGGACATTTTTTTCTGATGACTGGAACATTGATACAACCAAGAAATTAAAAAAATTTCTAAATCTGCAACGATGATACGACAAATAAAATGAAAAAATCTTTAAAATATACGATTTCAGATCTATAAACCATGCTGATGTGGATTTACTACCATCAAATATGCAGAATCTGTTAATAGTGTGATTCACCTACCATTAAATACGCAGTTTTTATTTAAAAATAACAAATAGCACGGATTAGGGAGAAATTTAAGGGTTTGAAATTTAGATACAATCATAATTGTTACAGTTAATTGTATAAAAAAAAATAAGAAAATATGCTATTTATTGTAATTTCAGTTAATCATGCTATTTTTTGTAATTATTTTACTAATAAGTGCTACTGATGAAAATTTCTCTTTAAAAAAAAGCATGCTAATAATATCCACAAATAAGCGGGTCGAGTCAGATATAATTGGGGCGGATCAGATATTTATAACATGTTAATAAAGAGACATTCAGTATGAAAGAAATAGTGAAAGTCGATAGGATTTTTTTTTTATTTTTGATTTTGGAATTAGGGATTTAATTCAAATCCCAATCATAGAAAATAATGCAAAACGATAAAGTTTTATTTATTTAGAAGGAAAAAAATGCTGAAGCTAAAAACAATAGAAAACGACAGAGATTTATGAATTTAGAAGAGAAAAAAACGCTGAAGTTAAAATGTTGAAAATTTGTGGTTAGCCAAACTCAAACTCGCAGCGTCATGTGTAATATTGAACCCCCTTGACCGCTGAACCAAGTTTTGGCTTGTGTTATGGGGGTTCAATACTTAATATATATACCTCAAATAAAAATTAAACCTATGTATATACTGTAAATTTTCGATGAAGGAAATTTAAATGAACCCCTTGACGCCACGTAGATCCGCCCCTGTGTTGGGCTACAAATTAATTATGGCTCTTCCATCTAATCATTGTGAGAACAATGATTGTAATTATATAGTTTATGTACAACTTAATTATGATTAATGTAATAGTTTGTTATGCTTTCTGCGATTGGAGTAGTTAATTAATTGTACTTCTAAGTTCTATCTCACCTTTTTAAATTCCTTTTCAAAAGGTGAATTAATCTCCACCCAGACTCTTTTCGAACTTAATTAGTTCCATATAAAATAAAATTTTAATCATCAAAATTAATTTTAGCTCGGTTAGGTCTTCTCATGCAGCCCGACTGATGCTCTGGCTAGGCCTTCTCGTGACGCGAGCCTAAAAATACCTGATCGATGCTTCTATTCTGTTCAATTTCAGCCACTTTTTCTGTTTCAACTTCCCTCAAATTTGTACCGGTCATGTTTACTTGTTACGTTTCACTTCTCGAGAATCAAACTTTATAGACTTTGATAAATATTTTAAGATTATTCTTTTTCATCATATTAATATGAAAAAAAGTGCAACTTATAGTATTTTACGTATAATTTTCGAATATTTAAATTTAAAATTTAAAATATTAAATTAATATAATTTAATTTAATTTTAAAAATTAATTAAATTAACTCTCGTAAAGTAAAATCTGATAAATAAAAGTGAACGAAAGAAGTACCATACTTATTATGATTTAAGGGTCCGTTTAATATGCAGACTAAATTATCTTGGCATTTTTCCATTACACCATAAAAGTGATCTTGATCACATGAAACATGTTCTAATATATACCAAAGACAAAAAAAAAAAAGAATTAATTAGCTAATTAATTAATTAATCAACTAATTAATTAATTCTTTCTGCTTGGGACCATGAAAGCTAAAATAATTGACAGATCATACAGCAATAAAAGGAAAGGAAAGGAAACTACTCATGTTGATGCTTTCAATTTATAGTGGCAAAAACATGCACGGGGGAGTTTAATATTTATAATTAAATATAGATTAATTACTAATAATTAGTATATAATTCAAAGAGAATGGCTGAAAAGAAGTGTGAAATTGCATGTTACTAGGAAATGCTAACTAATGAGCAGTGAGTACTATATATGGAAGCTTCTTTGGAGGAACAAATTAAAATAATATTAAATGAACATCAATTGATGACGGAGTCAGAAATTTAAATAAAAAATTTATATATATTATTTTAAAGAAATTTAATAATTTATATCTTATTTTATAATATAATATTTTGACAAAGAAGGTTAAATTGAACCTATTTAGTTTGGTGTTGAAAAAAAAAACCTCAATCATAATTGATTTGATTTGAATTTAATTAAAAAAAGTCAAAACAAATCAAACCAATCCGACAATATATGTATATAATTTTTATAAATATTTTATGTAATTTTTAAATACTTCTTAAATTTTTTCATAGTTTTTGTCTTTTAACATATATTATTTCAGGTTTGAATTTAGAATTTTCAATGATCCAATAAGTTCTATAGATGCATGTTATTAACTCAAATCACGCACAAATCAATATTAATGCTAATAAAAGAAATGATTTCAACACTATGAATGAGAATAATATTAGATATCTATTCTTTCATTTTGCAAGTTAAGTTACACAATGAAAACACATAACTTAATTTTCTTTAATGTTTAGTTATGTAATTAATACTTGTTAGTCATACTTTGTTTGATATGACTTAATATGTTTAGAGTATAATCATTTTCATTATAACTTATTAATTAACAATATGTATTTTATGCGATTTTATTATCTTTTTTGTTGAATATTTTAGTACAATGTTATCACTCATATCATATTTTGTGTTATTTTCTGGATTATAAAACACCTTAGTTATATGTTAGCAGGATTAAAGAAATATTTCAAGTATAAGTTATATGTTTTGTATGAAGACTTTATTGGAAGATAATCTTAAAATATCCAAAAAATTCAAGAAATCCGAAAAAATCTGAGGTTGAAAAACCCAAGTTTTATTGATTTGATTTGGTTTATAAATTTTAAAACCCGATATAATTGATTTGTGTTAGGTATTTAGAAAAGCCGAATCAACTTGAACTACATACACCCCTAGTCATGGTCAAGCAAAAATTGTGATCTTCGATACGTCTTACTTAGCGAAACACACGTTAAATATCTTTTTTATTACTTTATTATTTTTATTTTTATTTATCCAGTATTAACTTGACACACTCTTTAAAAAGTACTCCCATCCGTTTCATTTTAATTGCTAGGTATACTATAAATAATTGTTTCAAAATAGTTGCTCGTTTCAAAATTCAAGAGATAATTGACCATATTTTTCCAATTCTATCTTCAGTACTTAAAGTCATTCTAAAATGTGAAAAGAATTATTATTGTATGTTTTCAAAAAATTAATAAGGTTATATTAATCAAATTACCCTTCTTATTAATTTTTTCTTAATAGGTGTGCAAATTTTATCCTAGCAATTAAAATAGAACAGAGGGAGTAGCAAATAAAATGATAATTTTACTATATGTTCCATTGAATATAATAAATTCAATGTTTTGAAATATGACCATAGTTAATAATCATGGTAAATTAGAAACTAACTAATATATTATCTCTTGATTTTCTAAATTGGATCCTTGTGGCCTGTCCAGCCTCATCCCAGACTCCGGATATAACGAGAGTTTTAGTGCATCGAATTATCCTTTTCTTTAAAAAATTGAATAAGTAAAAATAAATATTTATTTTTATTACAGTGGACAAGCAAAGATGGACGAAGAAAATATTATTTTACCCAGATATTTCATTAGCACAATGTGGTAAATTAAAAGAAAAAAGGAACAAATTGAAAATTTGAAGATCATCAAATAAGAAGCTTCCTTAATAATTACAAGTCCTAGAACAATAATTCACTAGTCCACTTAGCATAGAAAATGAGTTATGAATTTTATATGAGCATTTATTAATTTGGACGGAAGTTAATTATCACTAATAAAGGGATTAATTAATGTGTTAATTAATTAATAAAATCTTCTCTTAGTATTTTGTCTAATGATAAATTTAAAGTGGAGCACCAACTAGACATTACATTCTTCCTGTCACATGGGAGTAATTCTCAAGTTAACTTGCTTTGTTTTTTGTTTTTAGCGATAGTATTTTGATTTTTCGAGTTTCATATTTAAATTATTAGGTGCGTAAGTTTTTTAAGTGAGCTATTATCAATTATTTATTAAAACACGTATTAATTTAGGGATGTGCAAATTAACGGTTAAACCAATAACCCGAACCGATAATTGAGTTATTGGATTAATGATTTGGATTATTGGTTTAACGGTTTGATTATCGGTTTACTATCCCAAGTTATTGGGTTATTGGGTCGATAATCGGTTTGACCACTTTTTTTAACGGGTTAACCGATAACCCGATAATAAGTTATTAAATTATAATTTTAGCCTTCAATATATGAAGTATCCAAACAAGAAGATGAAATGGGTGTCGATGAAAAGTGAGGGGAATGGCGTTTTAATTTAAGTTAAAGTTGATTGTTTTAGTTGAGCTAGTTTTATATGTTTTTTCTCTTTTCACTCACTTTTTTCTAGCTAAACATACTTATGACTTATGAGATTTTTCATGTGAGATCTTACCGGTTAACCTGATAACCGAACTGATAACAATCAATAACCAGTTAACCAATTAACTGATTAATCGATATCTTAACGGTTCTTTAACTGTTTGGCATGTCTACAAACCGATAACCGATAAGTAAAATCGATAACTTTCAAAACCAAACCAAACCGACCGATACGCAGCCCTACTTTAATTATCAATTGTTTTCTTTTTCTATTTGAATGATGATAATACTTAATTTCAGATAGAAAAAGAAACAACTGCAGTCGAGGTGTGTTTTGATAAATAGTTGGTGATAGTTCAGGTAGGAAACTCGCACACTTGATAATTCTGATATGAAACTCAGAAAATCGAGATATTTTATGTATGATTTTGACCATTAACTCTAATTCTTTTTAATTACTGATTTTGGTTGAGTTGGTAAGCAGTTTAACACATGATTGCTTATTAATTAATTATAAATCAATATAATGTAGACAAGATTTGTGTGATTAACTACTAAAATTCACTAAAACCAATCAAATTGGGCCAGGAATTGATCTCCACAAAGTATTGGTTCATTCCTTCTGACTAATAAGTTTAAACTTATGAACTTAACTATATAATAAACTACAATTAGATTAATTTAACTTCAGATTAATTTAAGCATCAGACAAAAATTATTTCATTATATATATATATATTTGAGGATTTAATTATTTTTTTTCTCATTAAATATATATTGTATTTCCTTTATATACGTGTCAAAAGGCATTCATCAATTTCAACTTAGTGCTTTGACATGCATCATTCAAGATCCAATATACTAATAAATAAAATCTTCTAATTTATTAGGTGAATATTATTAAGTTCAAATGAACATGACATACAAACAACAATATACGCTATTATTAAAAATAGAGATTTTTTTCTACTGTAAATCAGTGAATAATATATGTTATAAAATATAATTTTCCTATCCATTTTCTATTGAATCAGTTCACTGCGAAAACACATGGTGGGAAACAGATTCTCATTGAAGTAGTGAGAAACTTCATGGTTTTTCCATGTCAAAACACTATTATTTTTTCTTTTCCCACCAATATCAGAGGGAATAGCCACTCAATATTTCTCGATGGAAAATTCTAATGGGAAAATAGTGATTTTTTAGTAGTGATATATATATTTTGTGGAATTCCACGAACAGGGTCCGGAGGAAAGGTTGCTTCGATGGTCTCTTTATTCAAGTAAAATATATCAAAAAAAACCAGTATATATATAGTCATGCTAAACAAGCACTACTAAAAAATTATTATTTTCCCACTGATTTTTCACTGAAAAATGTTAAGTGATTATTTCACCGATTATCGGTGGGCAAAGAAAAAAATAATAGTGTTTACACGAAAAAATCATGAAATTTGTCACTATTTCAGTGAAAAACTGTTTCCCACCATGCAATTTCCCAGTGAACAAGTTCGGTGGAAAATAAGTGAAAAAATCATGTCTTATAACACAGATTTCTTATTGATTTGCGGTAGGAAAAATCTTTATTTCTAATAGTGAAGTGTGAAAAAGAAATAAGTAGCAATAATAAATAATACGGTAATTGAAGCAAAAAAAAAATAACAAATAATAATAAAATCGAATAATAAGACACTAAAAGAGTAATAGTAACAAAAATAATAAAAAACAACAACATGTAATAATTATTAATAGGTTCAAATACATCCCCAAAATTAATGGTACAAACTTTTTGTGTCAAAACAATATTTGTTGGATGAAGATCAATACATCTAATTTTTAGAGAATTTGGACATTGTTTTCTTAGTTTTTGTTTTAAAGAAAAAATACAACACTTAGGAACCAAATATATTGCGTGAAATCACATAGTTTAAAATTAAATTGTTTTCAATAATTTATAGTAAAAAAAAAATTGTCTGACTTTTAGATAAAAATTGTGTCATATAAATTAAATTAAAATAAAATGGAATAACAAATCCGAACACTTAGTTTCAAAGAACCAAAAGAGAAACTTCCTAAATTGGAAAAAAAGAAGAATTAATAGAGATTAAACAAAGGAGGACACATGCATAAATCAAATCAATAGAAAAGAAAATTTAATTAAATGTCCACAAATGACCATATAATTGTGTGACATTTAAGTTGATTAAAGTTACACAGATTTTAATAATATAAATATATTATTTTGTTATATAAATTTTAATTATTTAAAAATTAGTTGTTTCATCTTCTATCCTATATAAAAATTAAAATAATATATAAATCTTTCATATATATATATATATATATATATTATGTATTAATTATGTGGGTTAGAATTGCAAATAAAACACAGTATCAATTATCAAATGTAATATTATTTATACATGATTTAACACTTACATAACTCATCTTCAAATCAACTATAACGGTTTTTTAATTACGGTTTTGGAGTTTGGAGATTCCAATTCCAGGTGGGACTAAGCTACAAATAAATTAATTAAAGATATCATGTTGTACTTAAACCTTTAATTTTTATACTTCCTAATCTGAAGCAATCAACTCAATATGATTAATGGAGAGTACAAGTTATTAATTGGAATATATAGATATGGGTATTAAGTTGCCACAATAATTGTACTTAGGATCCAAGCTTTCTTTTTGTTCTAAAAATGATTAATATTTTTTGTTTAAAATCTTGAATATCCACATAAAAGCATCTTTCCAATTCTGTCTATTTATAAACAGGAATTGATGTTTTAATTTTTTTTTTCAATAATTCAGTATTCGGAATCAACTGGCTTAACTAATCTGAATTTGCATGAGTTAAGTCCAATAAATATTCTAAAACGTATGTTACTTTTCATATATGTATATGTAGATATATAGGGTGTGTTTGGCATGGAGAAAAATATTTTTTAATTTTTTCATGTTTGGTTGGTCAAAACATTTTGATAAATAATTTTTCTAGGAAAAACAAGTTCCTTCAGAATGAGAAAAATAATTTTCCTAATGAAAATAGGGAAAACAAGTTCTACAAGTGACATTTTAAATTCATTGTCTTTTCCTCCACCTACCCAACACTCCCGACTCCCACCCGCGCGATCCCTCAGACCCCACTCCCTAATCCATGCCACTAGTATAGTGTTTTGCTAGATGTATTACATTTAAATGTTTTTGGAATAATATTTTTTTCTTACTTATCGAACACTAAAAAATAAATAAGAAATTCACTGGGACATTAAGTGCATTTGTCTTTATTAAAATTTAAGCACTCATCTGATCTGAATAAGTTTTAATCACTAAGATCTTGGTCAAACTTTTAAAATTAACCTTTTTTTGAGATGTGCGTTTTCCAAACGTGTTTTTTCAAAAAAGTACTTTTAATGAGAAACAGGTTGTTTGATCAATAAATTTAAAAAATAATACTTTCGAGCAACAATTAATGTCTAGCCAATTTTTTAATATTTAATAATTTTTTTATCTGAATTGAATATTTATCATATTTACAAATAAATAAATCATGCACATTCAAATATTGAAAAATAAACCGTTTCAATCATTCAGTATTTAGATTTAGAAATAACAATTTAATCGTTCAAATATGCATTTAGATTTAAATGTCTAGACCTAAATCTTCTTAGATCGACTTCTATCGAAATATAACGCAAAGTGCAATTTCAAAGTAAAAGTTTAATAGGAGGCATGCCTCAATTTTAGATGATACATATTTGTACTGTTGAAATACACTTTTGAGTCAAATATTTTTGATAATTTAAACACAATGTTTTTTTTAAGGAAATTAATTGAAAAAAAAGAAGCATAAAGTTGGTAAGCAATGGAACACTTAAAAAAAAATCAGTTTTTTTGGTTCAATAAATTAGTAAGATACTTTAATATGAATGCTTTTATGTAAATGTAATCCAAGTCAATCCAAAAATACAATTAGTGTATCTTAATTTTATACTTAATTAATTAATTTATTTTCTTTTTGGATTTTTCTGGTCAATTGTCAACGCTAATAATGGGTTAGGTTTAATTTTGGCATGATTTTGTAGAATCCCTTCAACCAACCATAGCTAGCCACGCCCTTTTAATAGCAGTTGATAATGACTTAATTATATTAATTAATTTCTTAATTGAGTATTTGGCACATTAATCTTTTCAAAGTTTGACAACTCCTCTTGATAAAAAATATTTGGTATTGGTGTTGGGGGTTTCACTTTATTGCTGTTAATTATCTACTTCCTCCGTTGATTAGTACTTGTCAATTTCTTAAAAAATGATAATTAATATGATTATTTTATTATAATATTTATATTAATTTATGTAGAGTTTTAAATTTTGTAAAATAATACGAGAAATAAGTAATTAATATTGAGGGGCTTTATTCTTATACTGATCGAGCTGCACTATTTTCTGTTCTAATAGATTCCACTTCGCTTGCTTGCACGACTTCCTCTTTGCTTAAAAAAAAGGGGGCAAGTCAAGTAAGTAAGCAGTGATCTGAACCACTTTGAAATAAAAAGAAAGATAGAAGGAAAGCGAGAAAGAACTATCTGACTTCGCTATCTTTCTATGAGCTCCTAGGAAAGAGATCCTACTCCCAAAGAAAGGAAGCTTAAGAATAGTCATTAAGAGAGGTGACCCTCTTTTGCTTTTTCAAGCTATGAATGTAAAATACAAAAAAATATTTTTTTTCTTAATATGTTAAAAATAATAAATAAAAATAAAAATATATTTATAATATAATAAATAAATAAAAATAAATGGAGAAAATTCACCAATTGTTTTTTCCTTTGAGTGGCTTTGGCTCATACGTCTATCACATTCCATATTTCCTCTTTTTTTTTTTCTACCTCAAAACTCCTTTTTTGACACCAATATTAGAGATCCAAAGTATTTGACCCTAAAGAGATTTCGATTTTAAATTTTTGAAATTTTTTGTTCTAAATATTCCTATTTCCCTTCCATCTCAAACTGCTGTCACTAAGACTAAAAAACAAATAATTTATGTATTAATAGCTATGTCTCACCAGTTTTAATATACACATGCTTTTAATGAGTAGAATATTATCAAGTACCCTTTTATTTTTCATAGTATTTATGATTATACCTTTTAAATTTCAATGGGACATTTGTAGGCACAATTTAAAGACAAACATGCTATTGTACTCTTAGGGGTCGTTCGGTAACGGGGATAGGATAAACAAAGTTATCTCATGAATTGGGATATCCTATATGATTAGTTATTCTATCATATACCCATAATTATAGTATAAATAGTGAGATAAATATTTTCAGAATTAACTAATACTCCTTTATAAAATGTAGGATTAAAATACTCATGCATTTTATTCAAGATTTATTATCCCTCGTCCCGCATGCCAAACGATCCCTTAGTATTATAACGTTAAGGCTTATGGGAGAATTGAGGCTCGCACATATTTGATTGGGATATCATTATAATTATTAAAAGGAAAAAGAGGAAAATAATTTTTAAATTTTTTTATTTAGGGAATATATATTCCTCGTTAGAAAGTAATACATATATATCCTATCGTTTAACAAATGGTGCATATTTACTCTTTTTGTTAACAAATATATATTTATTGAATTAAAAATAAACTTTAAAAGTGTTTTTTAATTTCAAAAATGTCATTTGGCTTTAACAAAATCACCTCACTCATTTTTTTTTACCCTTTCAGACCCGACTTAAGTGCAAAAAATTTATTCCCTCTTCTACTCAATCTTAAAATGAGTGTTGGTCGGGTCTGAACAAAAGAGACATTGAGGTTTTTTTAGTTGGGTCGGGACTAGAAGGGTAAAAAATTGATGGAGTAATTTGTAAATTCACATGACATTTTTGAAATTAAAAAAAATCAGTTTTAGAATTATTTTCTTAATTCGGTCTGTTAACTAAAAGGCTAAATATGCACCATTTATTAGATACCAGAGTATATATGTATCATTTGTTAAACAATAAGTATATACATGCACTATATTTTTAACGAAAGATATATTCGTTCTAAATCGCAAAATTCAAGAGGTGTAGTTGCCCCTTTTTTCCCATTAAAAAAAATTATGTACATCGTAGGAATAGATCAAAAATGGAACTCGAATTTTATGTAAGTGGCATTTGTTTGAAATTGAAGGTCTTGAGTTTGCAAACTTCATTTTTTTTTTAAATTAACAAAAAATATTTATTTAATATAAATCTTTAAAAAAAAAAAAAAAGGAAGAACCACTCACCAATGAAAAGGGTAGGCTGCTTATGAGAAAATGGTGACGACTTTTAAATTAATAAATTCAAATTTAATTAACTTTTGTCCAATAATTATATAGCAATAATTTGTTTTGATGTTTAGCCTAATTTGGCAATTGAAATTAAGAATAAGGCTATCCAAAAGAGTCATTAAGGAGCCTAGCTAGGCAAAATTCATGCATTATTACATTTTTATTGGTGATAATAAGAGAATATTTCATTCTTATGGAAGTTCAATTTAAATTTATATTTCTGCGATAATGTATATAATATTTATATAATTATGTCACCTTTAAAAGCTTATAATAACATATAAAAATAAGAATTGATAATCCACAAAATACGGTAAAATAAACTTAATTATACTAGTTTTTTCTTCTTTTTCTTTTTTGTTAGGAAAAGGAAGACGGGAAGAAAATTGTAAGGTAAAAAATTATGTTCTTTATTAATAAAATAAAAATTTAAATAACTGATCAATTGAGCTAATATGATGTTCGAAATTATTACTAAGTAAAAAACATACACTACCAAATGTAAATTTTTTACCTGTGGATATTTATTATTGTTTTTAATGAATATTAATATATATATATATATATATATATATATATAGTATCTATCCTAGTCAATAGACATGTATATATGAGGGCTGCAGCCTGCAGTACAGTTACATGAGTTGTACTTTGTCAATAATATGGAATCACTTTAGGGATAAATTAAAAAAGAGGCCCCCATTGATATGTAACATCAGAGTTTAATGTCTTCTCAGCTACAATGTGTAGCCTCAGTATAATAATATCACTATCTTATCAACAAAATTATTATTCACTTATGGATGGTTCGATAGTTAATTTGAAGGTGAGTTTCGTATATATTAAATTCTTCATAAGTAATATAATATTTGTTAGTTGGTTGGAAGGTAAATTATTTATACGGTTTGCATTTTAGAAATCCGCATAACTAATATATGTATAAGTTATGAGAGAATTTATGTATTATTTTATGTATGATAGAAGGTGAAAGAGCTAATACATAAATAAGTAAACCCTAAATAACTAATATTTATATAAAATGATACAAAAATTCTCTCATAGCTAATTTCTATATTACTAATAGCAGAATAACTCTAACCAGCTATCAAATGGCCCCTTAATTCATAGAGGAGTCAAAAATTAAAAATTATGGGTTTTGAATTCTAATATTTTAAATTAATTATTTATGCATATTCAATAAGTTCTTAAAAGAAAACAGAATTTGAACTACTCCCTTCATTTCAATTTGATTATCTTACTTTTTTTTTTTTAGTTCATTTCAAAAAGAATGTTTCATTTCTAATTCTTTGGCAGCTCTTAGATTATACTTTTCACATGTCATATATAAGATACGAGATTGAAAGACATTTTTGTACATTTTACATTTCTTTCATTTAATACCACAAAATTCAAAAATTATTTTTACTTTCTTAAACTTTGCATATATCGAATCAAAATTAGACAAACAAATTAAAACAAACAGGGGCGGAGCTACAACCACCCAAGGGTGGTCAATCAAACACCGTTCGCCGGAAAATTACATTGAATGTATAAATTAAATTTTGTTGTTATGTACTATATACGTAATGTTGAACACCCTTGGCATAAGTAAGGTAGTTGGCGCAATGGTTAAGGGTCTTCAAATATCGGCCAGAGGTTCAAGGTTTGAAACCATGCACACTGCTTCATAATGCAATTTTATTTTATTTTGTACTTGGAGATTTAAATTTTTTTATTAAATATTAAATAAATCTTGAACACCCTTGATAAATATTCTGGCTATGCCACTGAAAATAAAGAGAATAAAACTATTAGATTCGACTGAACCCAGAGCCGACACTCTAAGCCCCACTGCCCCCCCCCCCCCCACCCCCCACCCTCCTCCTGTCCCTTATCCTTATAAACGACCCCTTAATTTTACAGCTTATAATAGGTAAAAACTTATGACATTATGTAAAATTATATTGATAATATATAAATTTTACACGTTGATATTTATAAAATATATATTAAATTTAATTATCAAATGATTTTTGACTCTTAATATCTCCTCAGCTACTATACTGATGAGGGCCTCAGTATAATAATAACAATTCAATGGTTTATACTGCCCTATCGATATTAAATCTTGGAATATATCTCATTTTAAAACCCCCCTACTCATCATAAATTGTTACTCCCATAACTACCAAGACCCCTATGATTTAACGTTTGATGTTTTTTTGTCCTTCTATTTTTATTTATTCAGTATTAATTTAATATATATTTTTAAAAATTATTGTTATATTAATTTGAATTAGAATGATTAGATAAACATGATTATGAGCATGCAGTGTGGTTATTGAACTTTTTTTTTTATTAATAAAACCACTTAATTTAGGACATTTATCATAAAATTACTTTAACTAAATTTATCATAAAAAATTTGACATGACAAAAAATAAATTACTTTTTTATGTCTTGTATAAATATAAACCCATAAATAAATAAAATAAAACAAAATAAAACAAACTCATTTCTTATACGTGACCCATTCAGCCACAGCCACAAATTAGAATGTGTTTCATCTTTGTCATTAATTAGGGTGTGTCTGGTACACCAAAAAAAAATATTTTTTTCTATTTTTTAGTGTTTAATTGATAAAAATTTTGAAAAAATATTTTTTTTAGAAAAATAAAATTCTTAAAAATAAAGAAAATGACTTTCTCGATTTAAAAAAAAACAAATAATATTGTGTCCTTTTCACTCTACCTCCTCCACCCTGCAATCCCCTCGCCCACCCACAATACTCATCGTTCTATTCCTAACTCATGTCCATAATTTTTTCTTAAATATACATAAATATTTTTAAAAATAATATTTTTTATTCACATATCAAATATTCAAAAAATAAATAAATAATTACTTATTGTTTTAAAAAGTATTTTCCTCGTAATTGTATAATGTAAAGTCGGGCATATGAAAACCAAAAGTCAACAACTTTTTTTTGGATGTGTAGAAAGGACTAAAACAAGTGAAGCATACACATTTCTATGTGTCCAATTAATTAATTGACTTCATTTTACTTTCAACATTTTTTTGGTAAATGAAAATGACTTTTCATCGTTTTGTTTCTCTCTCTCTCTCTCTTTTTCTCAAATATTTTTGTCTACCTCTAATTAATATAAGAGGTCATTCGCTGTACTGTCTACTCACTTCGTATCAAATTATCTATAGTCTTTTATTTTTATTTAAAAATATTAATTTAAAGCTATTTGGACTATTGTTTATATTTTCTAAAGAATAATCTCTCTTTATTGAAATTTATTTTAATAATTATGTGTTATTTTTACATAATTGAGGTGTTAATTATTTTTAAATAAAAATATAATTAATTTTATATTAAATTTTTAGTAATTAATAGTTCAAGATAATTATTTTAAAAATCATGAAAGATAATTTAAAATAAAAAAATTAATATGTAATTTCTTTCTTTTTTCCTCGAAATGTAATTAAGATACTTTTTTTTTAATTCCTTTCACATGATTATTATTATTCCTAGACTAATGTTTTGAATATATATCTCTTTTGCAAGTTTTAATTCAAGTCTAAAAGTTTTTCTCCCTTCTAGAACTTTTTTACCAAATATATTGAACTTATCCTTCTATAGTGGAGTCTTTTCTTTGCTTTTCCTTTCCCAAGGTACTTGTTAGGAAAGATTCCTACTTCATTTGAACTCTCAAATTATTTACTTTGATTTATTATTTCAAATAGTTTAACAAAATTCATAGAGTTATGTATTTAGGTGGGGAAGAATAAAGGAAGGAAAGGTCATATATTATTTCTAATTTTTACTATAATTTAAAATTACCTTCAAGGTAAAATTCTATTAAAGAATCAAGGGATAAAATAATTAATTTTTAAAGAAAAAATTAAATTACTCAATATCAAATTCGGATGAAGTATTCGAAACCTTAAGATTCTGGATGTCCGAAACATTTGTTTTTAGTAAGCTTCTGGTGAACAAGAGAGAGAATGAAAGATAATAAAATCAGTTGTGTTGTATTAATATCTGATGAATCATTTTTTATAAGTTGAAGAGTGAGAATCACAACGTTAGTACTGGGCTATTGCCAATGTCAGCTATCAATTTGTCGTTATATTATTGACAGATTTCTTGTACTATCTCTTTCATCGTGTCTTTGAGACCAAGCAACTAGTATCGGTCACTGTCCTCTGCTCGCGATTCCTTCATGGTAATTCTCATTTATTCTTTTTCTGATATTCGGAGGAATATCCTGCATTTATCCACTAACATTATTAAAAAAATACCATTTTTCATTGAAGTTTTCCACCGAAAAATGTTAAGTGACTATTTCTACCGATATTTTAATTGATTCGATGGGAAAAGAAAAATAATAGTGTTTTCATATAAAAAAATCATGAAGCTTTCCACTACTTCAGTGAAAATCTGTTTCTCACCTTGCGTTTTTCCATTGAACTAGTTCAGTAAAAAATAAGTGAGAAAATTATATTTTATAACTTAAATTTCTTATTAATTTACGATGAAAAAAATCTTTATTTCTAATAATGCGAAACCTCACTTACTTTTTCCTCTATTAATTTGTTAGATTCTCATTATTAATCTAGATGACACATGACATTATTCGATTCTCGCCATGTGTTTGAAATAACATTTCCTCCATACAATCTTAACATAACTATATCTTCACTTTCAAAACATCACCTTTCATCTTGTGGCATTTGTTAATACCTTTAAACTTATCTTGAATTTTATTTATCTTTTTTTTCCCTTTTAAATAATAATAAAAAAAGGTGTCTACATGTCTTCTGCTAGGTTTATGAGACATGTCGTAAGTGTAGGAACAAACACACACACACACACAAAAAAAAAACCCTTAAAAGAAATCTAATGTAAATCCTAAATCCAGCAAAACATTTCAAAATCAAACACTTGGACAAAGTGATATCATAAGAACAATTGTTTAATTTCCCAGCTGTTTATCTTTGTATAATGCCAGGAAAAAATAAATAAATCACCTTACCTCATCAGGCAAATTCATTTAAAAAAAAAAAAACAGTTTGATACGTTAAATTTTCGTTATGTGTTATATCAGAAAAAGAATCAGATTACAAAAATTTATTATACGCACGTAATCTTACTCTGTATTTCTGCTAGAGATTGTTTTCACAGGTTAAATCCGTAATCTTTTAATTACATGATAATAATTTATCAGTTACGCCATATCTTCCACCCGAGACAAATACATTTTAAAAAGCCCAATAAAATACATGTCTTGCAACATGGAACGTGGAAATTTACAGTGAATTGATTCGTGTTAATTATTTAAATTTATCCCAATTAAATTTGTCGGGGGAATTAGTACTATGTTGACACGTTTAATTTAAGTAGATTAAAAAAAAAACTCAGAAAGTAAACCGTTGAAATTGTCTTTAATTTTAATTAAGTATTTAACTGGATTACTACTGGATTCACTTTCACTGTTAAATTCATGGAGCTATACACTTTTTCAACTTAAATTAAGGTTTAAAATGAGTAATCTTGACAAGTGCCTAATCTGGTTGATTAATTTAACTAAACACAATCTAATCCTCGTCACATTTTGTTGGCTGAAAGAAAACATTGGTTTTATCAATTTATTTAATCACGAATCAATATCCATACTCTTTATTTTTTTTAATTAATGTATTTTCATTTTCTTAATTAATGCAATTTTACAGATTAATTAATGAAATTATTGTGTAATGACTAACAATAGGTAGTAGTTACGCAACCTAATACTTGCTTCGTCTTGATTTATATGATGTTTTTTTTTAATTACTAGAAACGAATTATAATAAAGAAGGAAAGACTTTTGTTAATTATAGGGTGCGCTTGATATGAAAAAAATTTTTTGATGGAAAATAAAGTTTCTTACTAATTTTCTAGTTTTTGATAAGTAAGCAAGAAAATATTATTTCAAAAAAGTCTATATATTATCTAGCAAAACACGATGGAGGCGGGATGAGATGGGGAACGAGGGCTCGGTGGATTGGGTGGGATAATGAACTTGGAACGTCACTTATGCAACTTGTTTTCTTTACTTTCATTAGAAAAGTCATTTTCCTCATTTTAAAAGAATTTTATTTTTCAAAAAAATAAATATTTAGAACCGAACATAGAAAAGTTTCCTCCAACCCAAACACACTTTATATATATAAAATAAATCATGTGTACGTGATTATAAATCATTTTATTTAAAATAAAATAAATTTTTTTTACAATTAAATTATTTTTAAATATAGAATGATAATATTCTTTTTTTAAAGAGAAACAAAAAAGAACACATCACTTAAATCAAAATAAAAAGAGTAATTATAAATACATATTTATTGGTAATAATATAATTATATCATTGTCATGTTTGACAAATAAATTAAACAAGCTCTTTCAGACCAACGTGTAAATAAATTTAAATGTATGACATATATATGTGTAATATTAATTATAACTCGTATTTATTATAGGATAAATCACTTTTTCAACTTAAATTAATTTAAAATTAGTGTAACCTTGACAAGTGTCTGATCCGGTTAATTAATTTAACTAAACACAATCTAATCCTCGTCACATTTTGTTGGCTCAAAGAAAACAATTAATTTTCTCAATTCATGAATCTATATTTTTATTTTTATTTTTATTTTTTTATTTCTCACTCGATATTTGATATTTATATTAGAATTTGATTAAATTCGATTCACGCATTGCATATGACTCATTTCTAGAGGCGGCACTATTAACGAAACACTTTTCTATTTTTAGAAACTCAAATTCAAAATCTTTAATTAACACGGAAGAGATCCTGCTCATTCTACTAAAACTCGTGTTATTGAAAATCACAGGATTACTCTTGGAAGCTATTATATATTAATTTTTGCTGTTACTTTAACATTTTTTAATTAAAAAAAGTCATAATGTACTGTTGTATTTTTTAAACATTTAAGCTTTTTTCGAATTAAGTTACTGTATGAAAAGTTTACAACAATGTGATTAATCTTTTTTCTTCTGTTAATACATAGACAAGACATTATCTTAATTAAGTACGTTTTCTATTTTCATGAATATGTCATGTGTAAGAATAGCACCTTTTTCTTTTTGGTAAAAACATACATTAATGAATCAATACAAAAATAAATTATTTAGTGAAGGAATATTTATTCAGAAGTTTATTTGCTAATTATGTTGTTAATTCAACACGGTTAAAGCCATAACATCGTGATAAATGAAATGAAAGGTTAATTTAGAAAAATATTTCTTCTTTTTTTTATTTTTTATTTTTTTTTAATGGTTACCATTTAAATTTTATCCATATTTTTAAAGTTGTCCAAATATAGTTTTAGAGAAATTTCTCTCCAAACAATGTTAGACGCGGATTTAATATTTGTTAATATATTGCTCAATTTTACAAATAAAATATTAGACCGTTATCCAATATTTGAAATAACTTACAAATTTAAAATGTTGTCTAATATTTTTTTCATATAATTTTTGATTTGCTCGAAAAAGATCCTTAAATTGTGATTTAAAAAATTTATAAATTACATAAAAAAATAAAATGAATCATTTAATTTAATAAACGACCCATCTTTTCTTTTCCCTTCTGCATTTTAAACTTTTTAAACTATAATTTAAAGATCTCTTTTTGAACAAACCGAAAATAGTATTAGTGAAAGAAAAATTCACGAAATGAAAGTGTAAAAGATGATTAGAGGCAATGTTGCAATATTAATAACACATTTAAAATGTTTATAATGCTTCTATTAATTAAATATATATAATAATAATGTTTGCCTAATGACCTGAACAGCATATAATATGTTCCTCATTACCTGGAAACTAGCTACAACCATATTCCTTTCTACTTTCTACTTTTTGTATTTAAAGATTCTAGATTTTTTTTTACATTATTAATATATTTTAAATTTTTTATATCAGGTCAGTTACTTTTTTTACTATATAATTTAATTATTTATTTTCATAATCAATGTATATTAACTTAAATTCATTACAGTTTTGTGATATAATTAATATTTATCACAGAGATTTTCTTAATATTTGTTTTTTAAATAAAAATTAAAATAATAAATATAAGACATGGTTTCACTATAATTGAGACAGATTGCTTAAGAATCTTTTAGAAAATCTTTGTAAACCTTAATTTGTATAGTACTAATAAAAACAAATCCAATGATTCTCCTCTATTTAAGCCAACCAGTTTCGAATTTATGGCAGTAAATTATCACAGGAAAATATTTTAAAATGAAGCAAAAATGAAAAACCCAATGAAACAATAGCACGTAAACTAATCACATGTCTATGTTTAATCAAGATGAGAGGGATAAGAGTCTTTAATTAGAAATGTCGAATTAAAATTTCGAAAATAGAAAAATATCCAATTAAGGAACGTTTTCATTGTGGGGTAAAGGCAGAAGGGTTCAAATTAAATTTTTGAAATTGAAAAATTATATTATTTTTTTAATTTTAATTTATAGGATATAGTTTAATTAGATATGAAGTTTAAAAAATATAGAAAGATTTTATAAAATTATTTTTAAAATAAATAAATTATTAAATAAAAGAGTATATTTTTATAAATTTTTTGCCGGTGAAATCTAATACGAGTAAAATATTAATAGTATCACTAATTATTTCTAAATAAAGAAATATATTTTTTGGGACAGATTAAAAAAAGTGTCACATAAATTGAGACAAAGAGAATATATAAACAGGATAAAAATAATTTCCTTTATCATATATATATAATTGTTCAACTTATTTAAATTCTCGACTCCACCTTTTCTCTTAAATAAATTTTATGTGACATAAATTTATATTAATTAAAATTTTTAATATGAGTATCGAACGTCAAATCAAAAAAATCATGTTTTAATTAGTTTACCTTTCTAACCCCTTCTATCTTTTTTTTTTTTTTTGGGACCTCAATGTCCTTTTTCCACTCTTTTTCCCCAAAATTTCTCACACACACACACTGTCTCTCTCTCTCTCTTTCTCCATCATTGTATAAATAGAGAACCAGTTGAAGCTTTTTGCTTTTCCGAGGTAAATAAGCAAGTCATTCATTGCACAAACCAACCAAATAATCCTTTAAAAACAAACAAACCAAACTTTTCAATTCTCTTTCTCTGTGCAACAACAACAACACAAGTGAAAAGGAAAGATCGAACAAATATGAATTACTACAAGTAAAAGGCTCTCTCTTTTTTTCTTCATCAACAAAAAAGTTATCTGTCTTTCAGTTCCATTCAAGAAACTACCAAAATCCATATATGTAAGTACACCCCCCACCCCCACCCCCCTTCTTGTGTTGTCAAGAAAATTTAACTCATATTGCAAAATTTGTGCCTTGGGTTTCAACACATATCACCAATGCCATTGACTCTTTTCTACAAAAAAAAAAGAAAAAAGAAAAGAAAGAACCATTTTTGCTCCTCTGTTTGCTGTTTTTACTATCATTTAATTCATTTTCCCTCTGTTTCTGCATCTTACTCTGTTTTTTGGGTATGGGTATAAAAAAAATCTTCACTGATTTCCTTGCTTTTGAGTTCAGAATCTTTATATCTCACATGGGTTTCCAGAGATTTTGACTAATATTAAGCGTTTTCTTTTGTTTTCATGGATTAATTCCAAGTGAAATGAACTCAGAAAAAAAAAGTTATGAACTTTATTTACTATTATGGGGTTAAGATTTGATCTTCACCTTTTTGTAATTATTTTTTTCCCTTTATATTTGCTTCACCATCTCCACTCTGTCTTCCATTCTGTAAAGTCCCCTAAAAAAAAGAACATAATCTTCAATCAAAAGTAACTCTCTGGCTCTCTATTCTATTCTGTGTTTTATTTAACAATTCTTTTTTCCCTTAAAATTGGTTTCTTTGTATTTACTCTTCCTTCTCAGAAGCTGTCCCCAAATCTCCTGCAAATGGGTTTTTTTAATAATTTAAATTACAGGGTTGAAAACTCCATTAATGACTTTTTTATAGCAGACCCTCCTATTAAACTATGTATAGTTGATATATATTTCATATTTTCTTTTGTGTTCTTATGTTGACTTAAATACATATCTTATAATCGAAATTTCAACACCCTCTTCTTCATTTTTCTTCAGCTTCATTGGTGCTGGCTTTTTTCAGCCATGAAAACAGAGCAAAAATTATCCAAGGTATAATTTTTTTTCTCATTATGTTTTTTTGGTTTTCAGTTGAATGTACTGTAATTTTGTAACTATCAAAAGATGCGATGTAATGAATAAAACTTGCTCCTCTTTTAATTAGAGATCTCGATTTCGAGTTATGATTTCAGATAAATATTTGATAGCAAGTATTACTTCTGAATAAGCTCTATTCAAAATATTTATTTGAATTAATCAGATTCTAATATGAATATCGGACACCGAATGAGAAATTATTTTTTAAAAAATGTGTTCTATGTTTATACACACAGTAATGGTGTCTCTGTGTGTTTTTGAAAGAAATACAAGAGTTGATCTTGACCTTTTCTCCTTTCTCTTGCAGTCTTCGTGGACTAAAGCAGTGGTTAGGAAATGGTTGAATATGAGGAGCAAATCGGAGGAATTTCATTCGGATCATGTAATAGATGGTAATATTTTCATATTAGTTAAAATTTTCAAACTTTTTTTTAAAAAAAATGAAAATAAAGTATACTGATTTTAGAATTTTGGTTTTTTTAGTGATGGGTGGTAGAGCAGAAAGAAGAAGGAAGAGTTGCTCTGACGACGGGAGTTGCGCCGTCGTGCCGGAGGAATTATCGGGTAAGAATCTCCGGTGATCGGAGTTTTTTTCCTGTGAAGTATAGCTTTATTTAGCAGTCGGATTTTCCGTTGATTTGATAGAATCATAAATCAACTGCATGCATCTCTGCCGTTGATTTGATGGACTTATTTCATTTATCTGATGTGACACAAAAATATAATCACAATTTAGTATCTGATCATTGCCTCCCCTTGTGCCACGTGTACGTGGCCCTTACATAGGGCTCTATTTCTAGTGCAAGTTGATCATTCCTTTTCTCAAGTGTTTCAGTAATTTCCATACCCTTCAAAGGCAATCTATGGATAGTACTGTAATTGTGGTCCAGTTAAATATTTTCTTGCAATTGTAACAACTTATTATATAAAATATTATTTCCTCAAAATAATGATCCAAACATTATTATTTTTATCTTGATAAATAAGAAACTTAACTATGAGTTATTATTTCATATTTTTGACTAGCAGAAAGTTGGTTGATGGAAA
Organism: Datura wrightii; assembly: GCA_035772735.1. Lineage (NCBI taxonomy): Eukaryota > Viridiplantae > Streptophyta > Magnoliopsida > Solanales > Solanaceae > Datura > Datura wrightii. The sequence goes on along the minus strand of JASDFA010000018.1, from coordinate 196,133,446 downwards.
CAAATGGAGGAATTCAACAGCCAATATTGGAGAAAGAGATATCCACTCTCACTGATCATCAAAACCTTAGGTAACTCAAAAATTTCAAAAAGTAATATTTAACTTATATATAATTTTATCGAAAGGTGTTCGATTGATCATCTTTCAACACACATATAGTACATTGAGTAATCATGAATGAGGGTTAAAAAAGTATAGAATTTGATGCATACCCATGTTAAGATTCATGATTAGATCTTATAATTTGATTAAATTAATGTAAGACAGAATTAGTTTGGAATTTAATAAAGGCAGAACATTGATCCAGAAGCCGCATATTGTGCTTAAGTACACCTCTTGGCCATGTGAAAATTGAGAACTTTTAAGTCATTGGCTTAAGTACCTTTTTTTTCTTTTTTTCTTTTTTTGTGCCATGTGAAACTACAGTTAGCTTGTCTCCATAGGCTTTCTGAATAGATACTACAACACTTTTTAGTTAAACTTAGATAGAAAAAAATATTGTCTCCAAGTACCTATAGTCTGGTGGTGCAGCTATACTTTGTCTTTGTCAACTAATGGATTCAACTTGTTCTTTGTATTGTTTAGTAGTGGCTCCTTAGCTTTTTTTTTTTTTATAATCTGTTTCGAAAAGAATGTCCTGTTTCAAGATTTAAATGACATTTTGATACATTCGACATATTTTTAATTTAAGATCATAATATTCAAAATTATTCTCTATTATCTAAAATTTCGTAACAAATTAAAATAAGATAAATAAATTAAAACGAAGAAAACAGTACTTTTGTTAATGTTGGAAGTCCCTTTGATGATTAATCTGCGTGCCGGTTTCTGTTTTAACATAACTTTGTGCTGGGCATGTGGTGCAACAAAGTAGAGTAAGATGTATTAAGCTTTCATCATCGTGTGGGCGAGTTGTTAGTAATCCCACACAATTCGTGGGCGGAATGACAATTTATCATCTTATATAATTTTGAGTGCGATCATGTTGAGCGTGCGATGGTGTAGAGGTGTTGCACTAAAAACCTGATTCTAAAGTTCAACGTCATTATAGGGCCACTAAATATGACGCTAAAACTAATTTTTCGATTGAGTTAGACCTTTCTTTTCCCTTTATACAAGTAATATAAGTGTCTTTGTTTCATTTGATATTAGGCCCTTATATTATCTTGTTTACACTTCAGTTGTCAGGCCTAGAGGTGCGGTGTGCGGGTGTAGTTAGTAGTCCCACATCGATTGTATCGTGCATACTTTTACATGTCCTTTCCTTAAGGAGTTTCCACGGGGCCTAGTCGCACGGCATTAATGCTCAGAAATGAAATAAATTCCTTGAATTTTTATTTTTTTCAAAATAATATTTCAAAAGTGAGTAAAAGTAGTAGTGATAATGAGAGTTGAACTTACATGCAATTATTTTGTGGCTTGATATATTTATTTTTGGATGTGTTATGTCCCTTTAAAAATTCGTATTCTTCTTATGATCTTAAATTAATGAATAGGATGTTCGTGGGGACGTGGAATGTAGGAGGCAAGTCACCACACCAAGAATTGAACTTAGGTGACTGGTTGAATTCCTCTGCACCAGCCGATATTTATGTGCTCGGGTAATGCTTTATTTGTATTTTTCAGTAAATTTCATTTAAATATTTAAACTATGATTTGCTCTGAGCAAACGCCTAACCTATGATTAAGTGTTCTTGTAAGACGTTTCTAATTCAAACTCTATGTGCTTATATTCTCAAACATCTATTATATAAAAAATTAAATCATTAATCTCAATAAGCCGTAAAATCGCTTTCATATTCTAATCGAGTCCATTTCACTTTGGTTAAAAGAGTGTTATCTGGTCCAATGTTTTGGACTATGATGTGAGAGTGACTTACATCAATTGGCATTGCTAGAAAAGGCCTTTGTCCTTTATTTTGAAGATTCATTTATTGCTATATATACAGAGAGATAGGGTTTTAGAAAACGAGATATCTTCTCTTTTTTAGAATTTGAATAGAAAAGAAAAAAAAACCTTTTAAAGTTTTTTATATATAAAAATAATAATCTTTTATAAAAAAAATTATTTAAAAAATATTTATAATGAACTAGAAAATCATTTTCTTCTGAATAATCCATAATATATTTGTTGAAAGTTAGTTGACTAACCAATACATTGAGGAGGGTTCCTGCAATAAGCTTGTAGATCATAAGAGTGAGAAATTTTTGCTTTTTACTGGTGGTAAAAAGTTTTTACCTAAAATTTTAACCTCATTGCTATGGTAAACAGGTTCCAGGAAATTGTCCCTCTAAATGCAGGCAATGTATTAGGTCCAGAGGACAGTGGACCAGCTGCCAAGTGGCTCTCCTTGATTCGCCAATCTTTGAATAGCGACACTAACTCCCCCCATCTTTCTCCTAATTACAACAACACCCCAAAATCCGACGGAAAAAGTTCATCCCCGTCCCTCGATGATTTGCACCAACAGCAATCTAGTCCTAAACCAAGGGTCAGCTTCTCGGATTTGATCCAATTGGAAGATTGGGAGAGACTATTGACCATGAACGACGACGTATCGCCTAGTCCAAATTGCCTGTCGAATAGATATAATAACTCTTCTAGTCCAGAGCAAAATAGATATTGCTTAGCTGCGAGCAAACAAATGGTTGGGTTATTTTTGTGCATATGGACTCGAACCGATTTGTATCGACACATTAGCAATTTGAAGGTTTCTTGTGTTGGAACAGGCATCATGGGCTATCTTGGAAATAAGGTACAAAATTAACTTCGAAATTAGACTTTTGAATTTTTTTTATGTCATGTTTTATTTATGGACATTTCTTGTTCGTGATGGTGTGTAACGTTTTCTCTCGATAGGGTTCGATATCTATCAGTATGACATTGCATCACAAGACGTTTTGTTTCGTTTGTACTCATTTGGCATCGGGAGAAAAAGAAGGCGATGAAATTAAAAGAAATTCCGATGTCATGGAAATATTGAAGAAAACAAGATTCTCCCATAGTAGGATTATAGGAAAACCTCTTCCTCCTGATAATATTTTGGATCACGAGTACGTATTTTCTTCTTTCAACCTTTATATTATTCTTTCTTCTAAAGTACATTCGATAAAATTGAAACGATATAATTATATATAGATACATATAATGATAATGAACGTTATCTTTTGTAGCAAGATAATTTGGCTTGGAGACTTGAATTACCGGCTTGCATCCGGTTGCGAAGGCACGTACGAATTGGTAAAGAATAGTGACTGGGAAGCACTTCTAGAAAAAGATCAGGTAATCGAGTGAAAATAAATTCTCTATACTTTTTTTAACGTGTTATTATTATTTTTAGTCTGTTTCAAAATGAATATTAATTATTTTTTTAAAAAAAAATGTTATATATGGCAGTTAAGGATAGAACAAAGAGCAGGAAGAATATTCAATGGATGGAATGAAGGAAGAATATATTTTGCACCAACATACAAATACCTCTCAAATTCTGACCATTATGTTGTTCATACTTGTACATCCAAGGAAAAGAGAAGGACCCCTGCCTGGTAAATTTTCCCAAATTTACTCCATTTGAATATTTTACTAATGTGGCATTATCTTTCACTTAGATATATATCTCTACAGTCGAACTCTATTACAGGTGTTTAAATGGTATAAGCCTTAATTGAGGTGTGTAAGTAAAATATGGCGTCAACTCTAATTATCTCCCGACGGGTTCAGCCTTTTTAAAAAACAAAAATTAATTACGGACAAATTCTATAATTAAACAATAGAATTCTTCATTAATCTTATTTCGTAATAAATTAGCGGTAGATTATCAAGAGATTCGGTTAGCTATGACCTATTTAGCAGCAAAAGTTGCTACCAAATATATAATATATATAATTAGGTGCATGCATTTGATATATTAATCAACCGACATTGTAGATTTCTATGTTAGATTAACATGATCCCATTAATTAATTAGCTCTGTAATTAACTAAATTGGAATCTTCAGTAGAATGAGTATACAACTTTTGTACACTCATTTTTCAATTGGTCAATATTCCATACTATACGATAATCATCTTCTCTTATGATCTTTAAATCCCAAGTCAAAGATGTAGAAAGTTAGGGGAGGATTCACTTGAATAGGTTTATGTTTTCTTATTTCAACTTCTTAAAGGGGGATGTACTGATCATCTAAGGACTATACTTAATTAAATGTGAGATTAAGAGCTCTTTCTACTTATTCATATATAATATTGCACTAATGATGGTTTTCGTACAGTGTTAAAGATTCAGAAAAATTGATAATTTAATCTGACAGACTAATAAATTTCACTAATCTTGATGGTTTTCTCACATGGTGAAGCTATTCCTACCGTCCATATTTACTTGTTCAGTATTGAAAGAGTAATAAATAGAATGATAATTTTACAATATTAAATTTAATTTTATAAATTTAATATTTTAAAAAATATACTGGAACATAACTATAAGAATAAATAAGGAACTAATTGATAAATTAGATTTTAGTTTTTTAAACCGAACAAATAAAAATAAATATTTATTTTTAGTATAGTGAACACGTAAAATAGACGGAGAAGTACTGTTCTATTGTTGGATTTGTCATTAGAAAGCCATACATAGGCAACAAACACATTAAACATGTCGGATTTTGTTCCACACTTTTGTTTTCTTCATAGGACCTTGGAAAAAGTTGCATTTTTTAGCCCTTTCCAGGAATCTTGGACTTAGAATGCTTTTTATGTAGTTGATTCTTCCATCAAAGTACCATAGTTTATGATTTCTGCAGAAAGCAAACTGTACTAAAATGTAGTTTTTTCTTAAAATTACAGGTGTGACAGGATATTATGGAAAGGTGAAGGACTAAAACAAATATGTTACGTTAGAGGTGAATCAAAATTCTCAGATCACAGACCAGTTTATTCACTTTTCTCTGTAAATAATAATATTACCCCAAAAGTACCACAGTAAAAAAGGAACATTTGACCAACTTTTTGTCCTAAAAGCCCGAAATCCTTCAACAAATACAGTCCAAAAGCCCGAAATCCTTCAAACAAATACAGCAACTGCCCTGGCCCCGCTCGTTCGAACTAATAGGGGCATCCAGCTGTAGCTTCCTGAGGAATGACAGTCTTACACGTGGGCCCGGTACGGCCCGTTCGAAGTTTCTGGATTTTTTATAACGGTTTCGGAGATTGTGCATAGTGGATTCTGATAAAGTGACACGCGGGTAACGGCGTGCTCGGTGGCAAGCATAGTGGGGTTTTGACACGTGGCTATATCAAGAAATGATGTTGGTGTTGCCATGGTTCTGTTGATAATAGCAATTGGTTGAGAAATGAAACTCAGCTTTTCTGCAGCAACTTTTTTTTTTCTTTTCTCTGTATTCCTTTATTTGTTTGGTTGTTTTGTATTTTGGGTTTAGGGAAATTGGGAAAAGAAGAAAAGTAAAGTTGGAAGGCCTAATTGCATGGCATATTGTAAAAAAAAATTTTTTTTTTTGGTTGATATTGGTTGAAGAACTTGAGGGAAGAGGAACATATGGCCTCTCGTCAATTTTGTAAACTCAATATTTTTGGTTCTTTAAATGATTTTTTTTTACCTTTGTTTTGTGTCTACTAGTTTGGGCTACACAGATAAGTGTGCGGAAGGGAAGTCTTAAAATAACGATAAAGTTATGTTCGTGTGATTTAAAATCATAAGTTCAAATCGCGAGAATAACCCTAATATTTACATTAGAATAGACTGTCTACGTCATCACATCCCTTGAAATTGCGGCCCTTTCTTAGACTCCATTAGTTGAGAAGATGAAGTCATATATATATGCGTGAAAAAATATGAATGAACTCGTGTGTGACATATATCACGCTACAATACAAATCACCTTTCGTTTACTTTTTCTACCATTTCTAGTACTAATTAATTCATTCGAACAAGTCAGATTAATAAATTTACGATCATTGAACAAACTTGATTTACGAAAGTGCTGGGACAAAAGCTAGATGTGTTGATAGTGACATTTTATTTATTGAGTGTGAAAAGATGGTAGGTGATGAATAAAATTTCAAGAATGAAATTAGTCCTAGTGGAGTGGTTGACATAACATGTCACTAATAAAATGATTCCAATATAACATCAACCATTTATGAATTCATCAAGTACTTGCATTAGAGTAGGAGATACTAATAGTATTAGATTGTTATTTTTCTTTTAAAAAATAATAAATAACATGTCTATAAATCTTTTTTTTTTTACTGCCAAATATTGCGCTTCTAGCATAATTCAAAACAGATATTTCAGTACATTTCAATACATGAGTATATTTTCAAAGCATACTCTTCTTTATAACAATAAAATTGATCTATACAATTGAAAATTTTAGGTATCCATCCTACTTCTAAGTTACCGCAAATAACTTTGAACTAATTGTTATTGCAAATATGGTTATTAAATATCTAGTACATTATTGTGCCTAAGATAAATGAAAGAAAAATTTTAAGAGCACAAGAGTCGGCCATAGTGATTCGGAAGTCCTGTGTGGAAGGGCTTTCGCTCGGTGGATCAAAGGTAGCGCCGGTAGAGCTGTGCAAATTAATGGGTAAATCAATAACCCGAACTGATAATTGAGTTATTGAATTAATGATTAGGGTTATTGGTTTAACGGTTTGATTAACGGTTTACTGTTTCAAGTTATTGAGTTATTGGTTTGACCACTTTTTTTAATAAGTGAACCGATAACCCGATAATAATCTATTAAAATACAACTTTAGCCTTCAATATATAAAGTATCCTAGCAAGAAGATGAATCGGGTGTAGATGAAAAATGAAGAGGATATTATTCAAATCTAAATTAAAATTGATTGTTTTAGTTGGCTTAGTTCTATATGTCCTTTCTCTTTTCACCCTTTTTTTCTAGCTAAATATACTTATGACTTGTGTGAGATCCTAATGGTTAACCCGATAACCGAACCGATAACGATCAATAACCGATTAACCAATAACCGTTTAACCGATATTTTAATGGTTCTTTAACGGTTTAGCATATCTACGAACCGATAACCGATAAGTAGAACCAATAACTTTCAAAACGAACTGAACCGACCGATACACAGCCCTAAACGCCGGGGATAATAGGTTGATGGCCCCCAAGAGCTCTTATAGACGAGTCATTTGGATTGACTTATTTTAGGTGTTTTTAAGCCAAAATAGCTATGGAACACTTTTATAGTGTTTGAATAAAATTTTAAAAAAATGCTTTTAAGTATTTATTTTTAAGCCAAAATAACAAAAACCAAGCCATAAACTCATTTGCCCTGATAAATTTCCTTTTTCTTTGTTAATTATGTGGAAAGGAAAAAAAAATTAAACCTCAAACGACTTTTATGAGCTGTCCCAGTAGTCAACTGTTCTTCAGCCTTTTCGATTTATATATATGTATGACATATTAACCAAAGCTAGCTTCACCCTTTCTCATAAAAAGTCAATGTGAGTACCTATATAGTCAATTAAAAAAAGATTGTACAATAAAGTTCTTCAATACTAAAATAGAGTTTAATTTCATTATATTAAGGCTAGCTAATTCCATTTTTTTTTTGAGGTAGTAAATCAACAAGAAAATAGAGTAAATTCTGGAAAATTTACCATGCAGGGGTCCTTCTCTTTTCCATGGAAGTGAAAGTTTGGACAATAAAAGTTTGCATTAACCTGGAGCGTTTGGCAAGTTCATAGTCATATATTTATATCATTTAAAATAACTAATTCATAATTATCTTGTTAACTAATCAACATAAAATAGGATGGACGAACCAACTAACTAACATTAAACCCTAAAAGAAAAAACCTCAAGTATTGGACTAATATTTTGAGAGTTATGTCATGCCGTTAAGGCCTGCTTTGTTAATATAAGTTATATAGCGCACTAAATTACTTCTCTACAGGTAGTTTTCGTAAATTTTGTTTTTGTAACTTATTTTGATCAACTTCAATTATTTTTTCACGTTTCCTAGATAGCCCATGATGCGGCCTCTTCAACATAAGAAATCTTCAAATCCGAGATTTGTATTTATTTGATGGAAGGGTTATGACTTGTGATTGCATTCTTGGTGGGTTTCATTCAGTTTCTAGCATGTCACAGTATATGAGGGATTATGTTGTCAAGATGGACATTGTATTGAAAATAATCTACTTAAATTGGTGTGATGTAACCTAAGGGCACAAGTTGAAGATAAATCTATGTTTGAGGAGGCTTGTAGGCTATGGTAATTATGGTGATAATGCAGTATTTAAGTATGTAATTATTCTATTAAAATATATCATATTATTGTGATCATGCATGCATATTCATTCTCATAGATTACGGGATTGGTACTATGAAAATAATACTTTTGCATGACATACTTTTATCAGTTGAGGATTGGTTCCAAATAATTATTTTTACTTAATTTTGTTAAGTCCTAGTTGAGTCCGCTCTCGATATATGAAAATTTCTAGTTTGAGTTTGGACATGATTTTTGGTAAGCTTCAATTTGAGTACGATATTAGTTGGTAAATAGACCTTGCGAGTATTCCATGAGTCCCATTTCATAGTATATTCTATGGAAGGGTGTATACTAGTGCGAACATTGGCCATTGAATTGCATTGTACTTCATATTGTCATTTTGTTTTGCATTGATATCTATTGACTCTCTTTGTTGGATTGTTGGTTTGTTCTTATGAGTGTAGAGTTCATTTTAGCACTTTTTGTACAATATAGTTATTATTCTTGTTCGATCAGTTTATAATGCTTACTGATTAGTCATGTTTTATATTTATACTATTCTAAGTTGTATCTTTTTGATGCAGATCCTAGCACCAACACGCCTAGTTAACACTCTGTTCAAGGTGATATACTTTTTTGGAAACTTTGGTGAGTTACTTGGTGTTCAGAGCAATATCAGACTCTCTCTATCTTCACTTTCCTATATTGACTATTTCAGAGAGATTTGAGGTTTTTGAGATGAAAATATTTAGTTAAATGCTCTTGTACTAGTGACACTAGAATTTAGGATTTATTTTATTTTTGAACTTTTAATTTTTTTAATGAAAGATAGGGTTTTAAATATATTTACTCTATTGCTTTATTTTTTTCCCCTATTCTATGCTTATACCTAAGTTGGGTGAAGGGTTGTGTTACCTGTGGGAAAGTGAAGATAGATATGATGATCTTGAATTATGAATCGTGATAATTTAGCAGCCCAACTATAATGGGGCTGGAATATATTAGGCTAAAATGAACCAATGACCCACCTAATTTTAGACGAATTGGATGAATTATATTTTTTATTGGCTAATTTTGCTAGCCCTAAAATATATTGTACCTCCACCTCAACTATGGAAGGTAGAGAAAGATCCTATTACTGTTTTTTTTCTTTTGCCAAATACATGAAAGGTAACATATTCATCACTTTGTTTGAAAAAGGGGAGAGATTGTGGACTTGGACATCGTCTATATGATGTTGTCTTGGATCAGCGAGGCTCATAGCAACTACACTTACATTTCGTTAATAATCTCAAAGATTTGGAACCATATGACAATCGTGCTTACTAAATGGCACGAAACAATTCAAGTTTAAGAAATTGCCATTCGGTAATCAATATCCTTACATTTCAGGCTACAAAATTTGTATCTCATAATCGATCTTTTTCCCTTTAAAATAACTTTAAATTTTCAAATTTTCTCTTTCTTCTTAAATTACTCAATTTCTTTTCTCAAACCTCTGAAACATTCTCCCAAATCTCTCCCTAAATACACATACTATTCTATTATGACAAAAGGCATTCAAAGAAGGGGAGGAACTAACAAAATTCTATTTTGCGGCCAAAATGGCGCATGAATATATTCCTTCGAGTCCATATATACTCTACAATTCAATTTGCTATCTGTTCCTCTTTGTAATTTGCAGATATCTAATTTTTGACGTGTCATTATAATATAATAATCATAACTCATCAAGATTTGATTCATAATCTTTAGATTGCATCGATTTTTTTGAGCATTTTTGGAAGATTATTTTTAAAAATAGCTCTTCTTCTTGAAAATATTTATGAAATTGTTGAAATTATATGATAATAATTTCATAAATAAATATCTTTAGTGAAAACAGACCGGTAATCAATCCCCAATTTCAATAATTTCATAAATAAATATCTTGAGGCAAAAACCACTAAATCCCCAATTCCTAACACTAAGTAAATGGTGGTTTAGTGGGAAATTTTTAATTATAGGAGGGTTAGAATCTTACCCCACTAAGAAATTGAGCAAAACCTCATTGAAATCGCCCAAAAATGAGCTCCCAATCTCCAAAATTTGAGCTGTGAAGTCTTTAAGTTTGAAAATGGGAATTAAATTCAGCTCAGGTGTCAAATGCTCTTCGCGAGTGCTATGGCCGGAACCATAGCGAATGCGACACCTCCCATGCGAACGTGATGCATAACTCGACATGATCCAAATTCAGATGCTCTCTCCTTCTTCGCGATTGTAACCCCACCCAACGAACGTATGGCCATTTTCCTTCTCCACAAATATAAAGAAGGTTCAGTTGCACCCGATGACAACAATTCATATATGGCAAACTTAAAACAGAACTCCAAATGGATCCTCGAAGTTCATTCAACACCCTATAGAGACAAACTAAATATACAGGTTGACTATAAAACATGTTTCGAACCTATTAGAATCATTAAATAACCAATTTGAGATTGTCTGGACCAAAAATTAACCATGGTCTAACACTTATTTCTCCTAAATTTAAGACTTCAACCTATGATTTAAATCACTCTAGAAGGACTGGGGATTTATACCAACAACCCAACAAAGTCAAAACTTATCTTCTAGACCTAATGGAGCTATCAAAATTTGAATTTGACCTTGTTAATCGGGAATATTAATTTTAGTCAAACTTATCAAATTTCAAACCTTCAAAACTGAAAATCTTATCTGATATTCATCGGAGCCCCCTAAGTTGAACAGTGCCAGTCTAGTAAGATATATAATCTACATGAATATACAAGCATGTAGACACCTATATTTTCATATAAAAGTCCAGTTAGAAAATTAGGTCAAAAGGACAATCCCGAGCCCCCGAAGTTGAATTTGGAAATTTTATTGCAAAATTGATTTACTCATAAGATAAAAAGATTATACACCAAAAATTAGCTAAAACATATTAGCAATCAACCACCAATTTCAAGAATTTCATAAATATCGATCTTGGGAAAAAGAATCCAAATCCCCAATCTCAAACACTAATGAAATGATGAATTAACAGAAAATTTATAATTTGAGGGTTAGAATCTTACCCCACGAAGAAATTGAGCAAAACCTCCTTGAAATCTTCCAAAATTGAGTTATGACGATTAAGTTTCAAAAATGGAAACTAAATTTTTCCTAGGTATCAAATGCTGTTCGTGAATGCGAAGGACCTCCATGATGGTGTACTGGCCTGAACACGGACCCATCGCGAATATGACACCTCCTAGACGAACTTGATGCACAACCCACACGCCCCAAAATCCAGACAGTCTCTCCTTCTTTGTGATTGTGATCCCCACAACGCGAACTAAATACTATCATTTTCCTTCTCCGTGAACACAAAGAAGGAATTTAGCTGCACCAGATGACAACAATTCGATTATGCCAAATTTTAATGAAAACTCTGAACGGACCCTTAGAATTCGTTCGGAATCCCATGAAAATAAACCAAATATGAATATTGACTATTAAATATATTTCGGACCTGATGGAATTATCAAATCACCGATCAAAGATCAAAAATTGACCGTGGTAAAATCTTACTTATCCTAAATTCAAGAATCGAACCTATGACTTAAATCACTCCAGAAGGCCTAGGAATTCATACCAATCACCCAACAAAGTGAAAATTTTCCTTCCAGATCTAATAGAACTATCAAAACTCAAATTCGATCTCGTTAACCTAGAATGTTGACTTTGGTCAAACTTCTCAAATTTTAAACCTTAAAATTGAAAATCTTAAATAATATTCCCCTAATTATATTGTGAATTATGTAACCCATCCCTGCAAGTCACACATGATATAAAGAAGTTATGGAAAGGGTTAAAACTTGGAAACAAGGCAGAAAACTCGAAAGTACTATGAGGGTCGTGCATGATCATAAGTACTAAGAGGCAATGCATAAATACTCCTCAACCTATAGTCGAATTTTCAGGAACACATATTTTCTTTACGAGGGTCCTATTGCCCCTTCTGGACATTATAAAAATAGAATAAATACCATCTTAATTAACTGCTGACATGACATAAATAACCAAATGAGTAGTTGATGGTGTGTTACACGCGCCCCACATATATTTTATTATTAAAGATATTTTCTCTCTCTTTTTTCTTATCATTAAAATATTCTATTTTTCTTACATAATCAATCTTAATCAACTTTGGATCAAACTTCACTTTTCATTATTTCTTTAACTTTGTTTTTCATTATTTTGCTACTCTTATTCCTTTCTTCTTTTCACTGGTTTGGTTTTTTTTCTTCATAGTTTTGCAAGTCAATAAAGAATATTAATCAAATACTGAATTTTATTTTCAGAAGCCGTGATTGACAAAAAAATATAGAATAAGAACATAGATATTAAAGTACTAAAAGGGATACTACTCAATATGGAATAGGATTGTGAGGTCATGAGAAAAAAGAAAATGAATTCCAAAGAACTGTAATATCCATTTTTTTTGGTGAGAAACACTATAGATAAGAGATGAAGAATAAATTTTTTTTTAGGGAAAAACATTAAATGGAAATAAAAAATGTAGAAAATACATTTGGTAATTATATAAATAAAGTTTTCACTTTTTTTTATGGCTGCTGGTGGTGACACTATTTAAAATGGTTGCGGTGGCGGTGAGGTGGTGATAAAATAGAGAAAAAAATAAAAAAATAAAAAATATATTTGGTTAATAAAAAAGGAGTAACATTTTTGACTTCTCACTTTGTTCGAGAGAGTGAGATACACTCTCTCTACTGCATCAGCGCTACCGAAGTAAATAATTCCACTTTAAAATTGTTTGGAGGGGTGGGGGTAATAGGACCCCCGTAAAAATGTGTGTCTCTGAAAATTCTGCGATAGATTGGGGGTACTTATGCATTATTCCACGATGCAATGTGGAGGAGATAATGGTTTTATAACGCTTTTGAATGCTAATAGGTAATAATAATATGTAAGTATTTGCTGAAATAATTTAGATAAAATAACAACGTAATTATTATACTTTTTAAATAAAAACGAGTATTGACTCACATTTCATATGTGGCAAAAAGTCATTTTTTTGTTATAATTGAAATATTTTCTAGAAAACTACATTTAAGTAATTAAACATTGAAAAATAATTAAAAAGTATTGCCCTCCATACTAAACTTGTAAAAGGAAAAAGAAAAAGAAAAAGATATATATATCCTTGTCTTGACCGAAGAAAGAAGAAAAAATCAAATAGGTCAAAAAACTTATTTTATGGTCAACACTAAACATACCCACTAGCCACCAAGGTACTATATAAACCCTATTAGAAGAGTTAAATGTTTCTCTATAAAATCAACCTTCTGCATAACATTTCTTTATCTCCTTCTTGTTATGTCCGAAAAAGAAAATCTCAAATTGTTGAAGGAATAGAAAGTTCCTATGGCAGCTCCCTATTATGGTTTGATAGAAGAAGTTTGTGTGATGTTGGTTGCTAATGACAAAGACTCTGTTTCTGAGACGGTTGATTTACTGAAGACTTATGACTATAAAGGTAAATCACTAAAAATATATATGGGATATATAACCTTTTATTCTTTAACAAAACTAGACTGATCTGTGTGATTTCCTTCTTATAAGAGATTTAACTGCTATATGTTTGTTATTTGATTTGTGATTTTAACATCGATCTCTTTTTAAATTTTATTTATCTTGTAAATCTTGAATTTTTCTTTTTCTTATTCTCATAAAGCTATTTCTATGCTTGTATAAGTTGTTTTACTAGTTAATAGATGAGTTTTTATGTGGTTATAAAGAATTAAATTAGATTCTCTATTTTTTGTGCTTGCTATAAGAATTCCCACATTAGATCTTTTCATATATATATATATATATATATATATATATATATATATATGATTTTTTAAAAGAGATCCATAATTTTATGTTAATATCTGTGTCGTTTCAATTTTATTGAATGTTCTTGGAGGGACAAAAAGTTATGTTAATTTTAATTATTTAATCAACTTACATTTGGGTTTTACACTTGATCTTTTTGTACAAATAGAAAAAAATTCTTTCTCAATTGACCTAGAGTCACATAGAACTGGAGGAAAATTTTAATTAAATCCCATAAAAATAATTTTTTAGAGATGTAGATCTTTAATTCTTATAAATATATCTTCTATTTTTTTTAAAAAAATATTTTTTCTTGGGTAGTGAAGGCATAAGACTACAATAATGGAAGAGAAGAGAAAGAGCAAGAGAAGAAGAGATAATTTTTTTTACTTTGTCTTTTATTGAATGTACAAAAAATGTGGGGAGACTGATTTTCATTTAATTTTTTTTTCCTTCCTACTTTTTTTTGTTTGATTAAACATTGCCCTTTTAATTTTAAGGAGTTTTTCTTTTGTAATTCAACAAATATAAAGTTTGCATTTTCAAAAATATTCATATTAATTTTTTATGGTTACACATACATACATACATATACGTATATATATAGATGAATCGGAAATACTATTTTCGCAAAATTACATCTAGCTTTAAAGCAAGCTTTCTAATTATTTTTTAATATATATATGTTATTTCATTCTTTTGAACGCGCTCGACATCTTAAATTTAAAAATATTTTAATTTAATTAATTTTTCTTAATTTGAAAGGAAACAATTGAATCTAGCTTAATGACTACTTGCCAAATATTATTTTGTCCATCTTTTAGCTCAATCTTAATGATCATTCAACTACTTTCTCTATTTTAATTTGTGAAAATAGATAAATTTTAGAATATAAAGTAA
Source organism: Datura wrightii (assembly GCA_035772735.1). Lineage (NCBI taxonomy): Eukaryota > Viridiplantae > Streptophyta > Magnoliopsida > Solanales > Solanaceae > Datura > Datura wrightii. Next base: position 196,118,389 of record JASDFA010000018.1, on the reverse strand, counting down.
ACGCTACAATTTATTACTTGAATACTATCTTTAAACGGTGATTCTCTTAAACTATGTTATCCTAAAATAAAAGATATATAATTGACAATTTTAATATAGTTTAGGTGTGTTTTATGAATTTTTCTTTCTTTATTTTTATTTGTTTTTTCAATTATTTTGTTAGTTTTTTTTTTAATTTAAAAGTGCATATTGTTAGTATTTCCTTTTTTTTTTTAATTGAAACTGCATTTTGTTATTTATTGATTGTTCTATGTCCAAGATGGCTACTTTGTTATTATCTCGTAGTACACATGCATAAAGCAAGTAACTTTTAGTAGCAACAAGAGTAACTTACTAATAGTAGGAGTTAAACTTTATTTTAATGACATGATAAAATAACATATATATTTATATAGCAAAATCTGACTGAAAAACGAAGTTCTTTTTCCTTCTTCCTCTTTTAGAAATTTTTGAAAGCAAGTAATGCCTATATAATGAGTTAGGTTTCATTTTAGATACAAAAGATAGAAATACACCATTATTGTAATTCATTAAGAACTATTTTAAAAAGTGTAGTTTGTCGATTTGCGGCTCAATATTCTATAACAATTTATGATTTTTTTGTCGGCTTATTATTTTATTACTTTTTGTACTTTTGTTGTCGTATATATATAACACAAGAATCTCATATAACTTTCTAGTAATATCTTCATCTTGAAATAGTTATATCTTATCGATGTCAAGACATAAAAGATCATTGTCGGGACAGTAGATAAGTCAAATGAGAATATTATAATTTATTGGTAAATCATTTTCTCTTTACTAAATTTTCTGAACTTATTACTTGCAAATTCATGAAATAAACCTCTCTCAAAATTTTTGATCCTATTATCTATGTGTATTGATAGTAATTTGTATTTAGTGTTTATTTTCGATAAGTCATTTGAATAAATCGGAATAGTTTCTTTAACGATATATTCATATATGCCCTTTCTATTCTAAATAATTCAATTATTTATCCTAAATAATACTGTATATTATTTTATTATGTGAACTTGTCTAAGATTGCACACAACAATCATAATATAAGTTGATTAATCTATGCAATTACAAAACTGAAGTGTAGCAATATAACTTCAAAATTTATAATTAAATTTAATTTGTATACTCATGATATTCTTTGTGTATAATTTTCTTTACTGACTTTTAAAAAAACATTCATACAGTTATACCAGTTGGTAAGATTTCGGCAGCAATGTCAATGCTCTCCAAAGAAAAGAAGAAAATTGATGTGATAATAGTCAATGTTCATTCATTAAATCTACGTTCTTTTCAACTCTTAGCTCAAGCTGTGGCCTTGGATATAATTTTACTCTGTAAGTATTATTCTACTCTTTTACTTATGATGTCTACTGTGGGTAAATTCAGTTATTTTAATTAATATACTATAAAGAATTACCTATAAATTTCATTGTTAATCTATTGCTAAATAGTTGTAGCTAAACATATTTTCTGTAACCCATCATTAAATAGGATTAGCAATGATTTTTTATTGTTTAGTGACATAAATTATTGGTCTCTAATTCCTTTTTTTAGCATGAGATAAATAGTTAGTTTGTAATATTACTATTATAATAAATAAAATTCACAATATGCGTGAAATTAAATATTCACATAATGTATAATATAATTCCATTCTAATTGCTTGATTTTCAAAATAATTATGCAGTTGTATGTGATGAATACAACGAAATCTTAGGAAAGAAGGCTTTGAATGAGGGAGCTTTTCTTTACCTTAAAAAGCCACTTGACAAGGAAATTATGAAATACTTATGGCAATTTGTATTGAGAAAACAAATACAAAGAGAGAAAGCGAGAGAAGGATCAGAAAAAAATGGAGATATGATGAATATTGATAATATTGATAAGAATATTATTATTGGAGATGAGGAAGAACAAAATGGACGGAAAAAAAAAGTGTCTAATATTGAGAAACAAAACAATAGTACTCATGAAGCTGAAAACGAGATCCTATTGAATGAGAAATACAAGCCGAGGAAGAAGAAATGTAGAGAAGACACAAAAGAGATCAATGAAGGAGAAAATCAAAGTGGTTCTATTAATAATGCTGTTAGGAGAAGGACCTGCACAAAATGGACTGAGGATCTTCATTCCAAATTCATGAATGTTGTGCAACAACTTGGTGAAGGAGGTGAGTTTACTTCACTATTAATTAAATTCCTTGACAATACATTTATAGACATGAATCGTGAGAATTCATACTTATTGCTATACTTATTTGGAATTAAGGTGTAATGATTGTTATATTTACATGTACCTCAGCTTGGTCAGGGAATATTATAGTTATTAAATTAAATTTATATTCTTGTGAAACATGTAGGATGTTATCCAAACAAGATTCTTGAATTGATGAATGTGCCTGGTCTTACGAGAAAAGTGGTTGCAAGCCATCTCCAGGTATATTCTTAAAAAGATTTAGCTGGTAAAATTATATATCATTTGCATATAATTTGATACGGTGAAAGTTAACTTTCAAAAAGAATATTTTTTATAAAGTTATTTTCTCATATTTGAATTCTAAAAAATGTTTGCTTGAAAAGAATTTTATCAAACACTTATGTGAGAAGATATATTTTCTATAATTATCTTAATTTTAATTTTATATTAAAATTAGAAAAAAAATCTACTTTTTTACTTTCACAAGAATATTATTATCTATCTTTAGTATTCAAAAAGTCTTATCAGAACACTTATTAATTAAAGAGGACTAGATATGGACTTTTGTTATATGTTTTGAGATAAAAGTTAATCATTCACTGCTAATATATATTATTTTGTGGTTCAATCAAATAATATTATTTTCAATCTTCAATTAATATTATTTCAAAAGGTTTTTATTATTTCACCAATTATAAAAAATTAAAAATATTTTCTTCTAGAAATGACTTTGATCGTTTTAAATACACCTAAATTACAATGAGTTCAGATGATAAATATATTCATGGTCTAACTCTTTTTTTTTTCTAATACCTCTTAGAAATGTCGTACCAACAAATGGAAAGCTCCAAAAGAGCGAAAATCTATTCGCCACCTGTCAGGCCGGGAATCCTCAAATGGTTCTCAACAAAAAAGAGGCTTTAGAAAATTTGGTACAATGCCTCCTCTTCAAACAAATGTACCAAATCTACAATACAATCCAAATCAAACCCAAAGAGGTCCAGAGTTTCTATTTCCAACTCTCAATACCAATAATATTTTTACGAGAGGAGAGAGTTCAATTCAACAACAACTCTATTATCCACAACTTGAGGTTCAACCCCACTACCACAATATTGACAATCCATTAAATAACCCATTTTTGTTGGCCCAACATAATGCTGGTGGTGGGCTACAACAACAACATATACCATTATTTGGAATGTTGGGTTCACAAGGACTATCAGACTCAATTATTGTGAACACTAATTTTAGGTCTGGACTAGCATTTAACAATGGTGAAAATCATACTCAGAGTGATTACAATTTGTATCTCAATGCGGCCCATGGAACAACATATTCAGGAAGTGAAATAATGTCTGGTACGTACATTGAAAATGCGACAATTAATTATTACAACTTGGATGTCAATGCGGACAATGTGACAACATATTCAGGTAGCACAATGATGACTGATACTTATGCTGGAAATGCAACAGTTAATGGATTGGGAGCATCAAATGCTACTTTCCAGCAATATATTAGTGAATCAAACATGTCTAATCCAAGCAATATTGTCGCAGCATTATATGAGAGTGATATTCAAGAAAGTGATTCGAATGAGAAGGAAAATTTTGATGCATATTTCGATTTCAATAATATGAATTATCTCTTCCAGAATCTTGAACTTTCAAGTGCTAACCCGCCTAATGAACAAGGCAATGAGTTTGATAAAATTTACTCTAATGATCAGGTCAGTACTTCTATCTAATTTGATATTACTTTTATTTTGTGTTTATTATTGATATTATCTAAAATTAGTATAACTTTTTAGTGGATTCTTTTGTATTACATATTCATACCGGACGCTGGATGAAGTACTCATTTTGGTATAAAAAATAGTCATTTCCCTTCTTTAGGTGAAAAAGAAGTTTTATAAAGATATTTTTTTGATAACTTAATATGGATTTATTTTTCAAGAAAATATTTTTTGTCACATCCATAATCCCCTTTAGATTTTAACTTAAACCTTCATATGCAGGTGATAGCAACACCGAACTTTCAATTTTCAGGAATAGCAAATTATTCTGATGAATCATCAATATGATGATTGAATGCTATCAAGACTGTTAGGGAAAACTCTCACAAGGGCTCTTTGCAGTGATAAAGTTATTTTCTCAAGTGGAAATTGCGTCTTTTATGTTTTTGGAGACTATTTTATTTGGTATATGACTTGGATTGCTGGTTTATTTTTTTTTTCATCTTTAGAACTAATGGTCGATATTAGATTGCAGGCTTCTGTAAATTTCTTGACTTTGGAATTATTATTTTGTTTAGTATCGAACCTATTTATTCGGTCATTACATCAGCTTTTAGTTGAATGTTTATATTTTATATTTGAGATGGACAGTTATATAACTAACTATATTGCATCTAAATTTAGCATAATATTTGTTGTATTCTTAACATCTACAGGATACACTTTTTATTAGTGCACGCAGATTGGATTTCAGGTAAGCTCTCTTCGATTTTTGTTTGTGTTTTTTCTCTTCATAGTTATCACACCACAAGTTTAAATAATATATATTGTCAATGTGATTAACTTTTATACCATACAATCATTTTTACTTGTTGTAACAAGTAATGTAGCATTCGGAGCAACAAATGTTATTTCCAACAATATATTATATGCAAGTAATATTGAAGGAACTGATTGAAATAAAGAAAAATTGTGATGCGTATTTGGATTTCAATGATATGGATTGTCTCTTCAAGAATCTTGGACCTTCAGGTTTATCCTAATCGTAATAGCGAATTTGGTCATGTTTATTATAACGATCCAGTTAATTTCATATGACTTTGCAATGTTGCAAGGCTAACTACTCTTTATTTATTCGATATATGTGTTTATATGATGAAAATTATTTTTCAAAAAGTATTTTTTGAAAAATGACATATATAGAATAATATAATTTTTCAGACAAATTAATATGTTCCGGTATGTACTTGTTTGGAGAATGAAAATATTAACAAGAAAAACATCTATATTGAAGATTGATAAAATAATCATAGGGGTTTGGTCATAGGGAAGTAGACCTTAATCACAACATAAAATTTGACATTACATATATTTCATATCTGATTATTGGTATTAACTATAAAATCAGTATCATTTTTAATCAAATCTTTGTATTATATATCTATATAGGATGTGGGATTATATCCCATTTTCCCGTGTTTGATTGGGATTATAATTTATATCCTTATTCCGAATCAAAATACTTTTTTTGACAACCTAACCTATTTTTTTAAGAAAATATTTCCTTTATATCAAACACAATCATAATTTCCTATAAATTTTTACACTAAATTTACATATGCAGATGCCATCAAGTATCCAGTTGAAATAGCAAAATTTCTTATTGGATCAGTTTGATCCAATGCAGTATAAGGCTCTTTGGAACGACAATTATTTCTCTAGTAAAAATTGCATCTTTAATTTTTTTTTTTTGGAGATTGTGTGGTTTAATTTTAAAATTTTCTATATATTACACTTTGGAAGGGGGAGGGAAAAAAGGGAATAAAATACTAGAGGCGTCTAATGGATGAATCAAAATAGATTGAATTAAAGGGAAGTTTAATAAATACTAGTAAATGAGTGATCTATAAGTATTAATTAAATTACATAATCTACATTATATACTTTATATATACAAAGTATATATGATTTTATACCATAAATCAAAAAATATTGCTACGAATGAAAGACTAAAAATAATGAGTTTCAACATGTTCAACTAGCATTCTAATCTGTATTGCTAGAAATAAAAGATTAAAACTTGGCTTTACATATTTATTCTTCAATTAATTTTTTAAAAAGTCTCAACGAACTCGACTAGCATTCTAATCTATAAACAAGTAAAATATATTATTCATATATTATTTTTATATATTGAATACTATATATTAAATTTAAATTTACATTGAGCCAATTTTCCATTTCATTTGAAAGATTGAGAAGAAAGATTGAATAATAAATATGTAAAGTCAAATTTTATGGGATGAGGTTTCAATTATTAATTTAAATTCTTATTTTAGTGGGACTTCATACTTAATTATAATTTTTTTTCATTTTAATATATTTCATAGAGATATTTTAGAAATATAAAAAATAGTACATGATATAATTAACAAAATAAAAAAGTATTATAAATTATATTTATGTTACTTTCTGAAAGTATTTTCAAATAACTTTTAAATTTTTTTTATTTGTGTAATTTTTCCTTTCTTCCAAAAGTTATTTAGGTTACATAATAGCCCAACTCTAAAAGGACCGAAATAGATTATGCTAAAATAAATCAATGACCAATGCAAATTTAAAAGGGTTAGACGAAGTATATTTGTATTGGCTAATTTTGTCACCCCTAAAAAATATTATACCACCACCTCAATTATGGAAAATAGAGGAAGAGCTCATTATTGTCTTTTGGCCAAATGTACGAAAGATAATACATGCATCATTTTATTTGAAAAAAGGTGGAGATTGTGGTCTTGGACATCATCTATATGATGTATTTGGATCAACAAGGCTCAGAGTAACTAAACTCACATTTTGTTAATAATCTCAAAATTTTGGCACAAAACCATTTAAATTTACAAAATTGGTACTAGGTAGTCAATACCTTCATGTTTTAGGTTATAAAATTTGTATCTTTTTAACCAAAAATATTTTTCTTTAAAATAGCTTTAAATTTTCTATTCTGATGAAAGACATTCAAAGAGACAAGAGCTATTTATAAGTTCTGATTCTGCAGCCAAAATGGCGCATTGATATATTCCCGTGGTTCTATATTTATATTTATGTGAAGAGATTAACCGGAGAATATAAGTTTGTCAACTATGTGATAGGATTATATTAAATAGTAGTATGCTATAACTCATGTCTAATTTTACTTTTTATTTCGATCAATAAATATTGTATTTTTTTTAGAATAACTTTTTGACACAATGTATTATACTTTGCTATGAATTTTTACTTATTTGGTAAGATTGTATAAGAATTAGGGAAATTTTGAATGAGATTTTATATTCATGAGAAAAAAATACACGTAAGAATTTCAAATTGCATCTCCAAACAAAACTTCAACTTCATCTCGTGTAATTTCATATCGTTATTTTATCTCGCATAACCAAACCGGCCCTAAATATAATGTATAAGGTAGGTAATTAACCCTATTTAGAACCGTGAGAAAAGTACAACTATTATCAACCAAATACTAGTAACAATTTTCAAACACATAAAGCAGGGATAAACAAAAAAGAAAGAAAAGGAAATTGTTTAGTGGAGTAAACCCTAATGGAATCTGAAGCTTCCCATCTACAGCCAAAATGACGCAAATCCAGTAGTAACGGTCAATTTTCCACACAAAATTCAAGAAGTTATGAAATTCCTATTCTGCCAGCAGAACTCATCATTGAAATCCTCTCGAGGTTACCAGTGAAATCTCTTTTAAAATTCAGGTGTGTTTCAAAACCCTGACGTTCAGCCGTAACTTTGCCAAGACACATCTCAACATATCTGCTAATAACAAGGATTGCAGACGCCATAGACTCATAATGAGATCTCTTCAACCTTATCACAATCTCATGTACTGCTCCATTAGTTCTTTGCTTTATTATGACTCTGTTCCTAGGATATTTCACTTGGATTATCCTATGAAAAATCCCCTAAATCTGTTTTCGTTTTGTATTCTGTCAATGGGGTGATTTGTCCTTCCATCCAAAACGACTTAATTCTCTGGAATCCATCTATTAAAAAGTATAAGATAATTCGTAATTCTATATCTGATGGTTTTTTCTTGTGTGGTTTTGGATATGATCAGTTTTGCGGTGATTATAAGGTAGTGGATGTTTCCAACACTTATAATGACGTCAGTATATATAATTCAAAGAGTGATTCGTGGAGAACTATAGTAAGTGATCATCCGTATAAGGGGCTATTTAGAGAGACGGAGGGTATTTTTGTAAACGGAAACCTTCATTGGGCTTATTCTCCTTCTCATATTAGTCACGTTAGTAATTCATATAATGCTTGGATCATCACTTCTATTGATGTGACTAATGGGAAATGGGGAAAGGTGGAGAAACCCTTTTTTGGGGAAGGAGATTTTGATTTAACGCTATGCGTGGGAGTGTTGAGAAGTGATCTTTCTATTTTATGTAATGATCATAGCCTTTGAACGGTTGTATGTAGTATGAAGGAATATGGGGTTGAAGCATCTTGGACAAAGATGTATACCATCAATCGCTCTTATGATAATCCTAAAGGATATCAATTTTCTCCGCTCTTTTGCATGTCAAATAAAAGCGAAATCTTATTTGATTATAATCAATCAACTTTCATGATTTACAATCCAAAATGACTCCATCAGACGTCGAATGGTTAACGGAGATTATTTATTTTGGGACACAAGCATCTACATTGGAAGCCTAGTTTGGCCTTTTTGCCAGAAGGGAAGCATGTAACTCAGGGTGCAACAACAACAACAAAGGCTAAAATAGCAACCAAGAATTCTACCTTGCAATACCTTTACATCTTTTTTAAAATGGTGACATTGTAATTGATATTCAAATCTTTCTGCAATTTTGGCTGACTGAATTGTCATAAAACAGTTGAGATTTTCAACTATCACTATCCATGTCTTGCAAATTTTCTAGTGTATTTTTCTCTCTTCTTTTTCCTATATTTCTCTTCCTTTTCTGTACTTAATTACTTAGTAGCCACATTGTTTCTAGCTTGGTTGTTTGGAATGCAAGAGTATGGGTTTTGAATGAACGAGTTAGATTAAATTTGGGCAGGTAAAAATGATAGAGTGATAAGTACTTCTTCATTCTTAATCAAATGTCTCGAGTTCGAGTTCTGGATATGAGTTGCCTTCGTTGAAACGTCTTACCCTACAATATGAGACTTCCAAATCTAAATCCAAATTTAGTCAAAACTCAATATAACTATCGGAGACCTGAAAACCAGATAAGTCCTTGAGTTAAATCTAAAATATATGTATTCTTGGATTAAAATAAGTGACATGTGGGATAAATTTTCATAGATGAGCACATAACTATTACTTATTTTCATCAAAGTTATTTAATTATACTTTCTAACACAAAAATCACAAATCTTATTTTCAGTTTTCTCGATCAAATGAAAATGGTGATCAATTGTATTTATCATTTTTTTAAAAACTTTGCTTAAGGATATGACGTCTGCTTATATTATCAGGAGAGAATTGGACTAAGACTTGTGGAGAAAGTTCTCCTTTTAGAATAATTGTTTAGTAAATTGACCTCATCTTGTTTTTTTCGTAATTTATAATTTTTTTGTATTACGGTTTTAAAATTCTTTTTGTTTAAATTGTAAGTCTTATAAAAAATATTAGAAATCTAATAATTTGCATTAATATTGAATAATATATGAATAAATATAAAGTTTAAATTGAACATTATTCGAAAAATACTTTTTTTTTAAAGAATTATATTTATACAATTTTTAAAAATAAGAACAAAATCAAGTCAGTTGCCATGAAAGGTAATGAATTTGCGGTTCGAATTAAAGGTGATTCCTCATGCTTTGGAATATTAGATAATTTAGAAAAGGTTAATTTTGAAATATTATATAACTTTTTATTTTAATAAACTTTGATTACAAAAGGATCAAATTATTAGGGTTAAAAGTTGGATAGCAATGAGTGAACGGATTATCAACATTGTTCTACCGATGAACCATCATTTTGTCCTATCAATGGATTAACATTGTCCATCGATGGACCAGCATTTGTTTGACAGATGGAACCGCATAAATTATATTTTAAGATGTGCTTTATAAATCGTGCTTAATGAATGCGATAAATCGTATTTCAATAATGCAACTTATAAATCGTATTTTATGAATATGATTTATAAATCATATTTAGTGAATAATATTAATTTTTATCATGAATTGTGTCCAAACTTAACTTCTATAATATAAAACGTATATTTCATTAAAATCTGAACGAATCAAATAAATTTGGACTGAATTTGTCAATCCTACTCATGCTTTTAAGAGACTTGTAACTCATTTCAACATTATAATATCGAAACGACTCATGGCCCAAAGGAGGGAGCTAGACGAACATTGGACCAACAACGTCCATTTATCCTGGAGAAATAGTTTTTAAATTTTTTATAGTTTTTTATTTTATATTTTTAAATTTTGTGACCTTTTACTTTTTAGAAGAGATTCTCATTTTTACTCATATGAAATCATTATTTTTATGCATAAAAAATTTAAAAATATTATTTTTTTAGTCCAAATTATAAAAACGTAAGAGTTCGCATTTTCTCTCATCATTTATAAATGAAGTAATTTAATAGGACAACTTATTTGCACAACACTTTATATTTATCCACGGCCTAAAAAAAGTAAGAAATTAGGTCCAAAAATCTTGAAAATGAGTTATCATCCGCCTCTAAAGTCATTTCTATAAATCACCTTTAAAATAAGTGTATCCATGTTTGGAAAAAATTTAAAAATATATAATCCTACACGAAAGATTTTGAAAATTTGCTTCTCGGAGGCAAAATCTGTCAAATTTAAAATTTTGTTCATATTAAAAGTTCAAGACCACCCACCTCTAAAGTCATTTATGTAAATCTACATTAAAAAATGTATGTATTCAAGTTTGGAAAATTTTCAAAAATATATAAGCCAACATAAAATATTATGTTACATATTTATATTTTTAATTTATATAATATTATGTAATATTATATCCAAATGAAAATATTATAAATAATGTATCAAACTTATATAAAAAAAAATATTATACTATATAAAAAATATAAACATAAATATAAGCAATCTAAGTAACAAATTTAAAATATGAAATAAAATGCACAAATAACGTATAAATATTCTCCTAGTGAATATAGAGCGTAATTTGGACCATGTTCTTTGCCCGAGGAGGGGGTTGTTTGAAGGGTACTAAATTGCTTACAACAGGTGGTTATGGATTCCGAAAAATAGAGGGCGAGCCTATGCCAATACATTATTAAAAGTATTTGATGGGCAGAAAGTTCAATTGGAGCCATCATGGTACACTATTTTAAAATTAAGAATTTGAGAGACCATATATACTGTCTAAGCTCAGGGGTAATTAGGACAAATCATGTATACTGTCTAAATAAAATTTATCATAGTTCAAGGGTCATTTATTCCTTTGAATTTCGTCAAATACAGCGGTCTTCTTTCCCTTGGTCTGCTCGTTCTCCGCTGCAAGGAGCAAAGAGAAGCAGTGAAGGAGAGTGCGAAGTATGACGACCCGTATCGCTCCGGGTGTGGGAGCAAACCTTCTCGGCCAACACTCGGCGGAGCGCAACCAAGACGCCACCGCCTATGTCGGCAACCTCGACCCTCAGGTATTATTCTCTTCCTTCCTTCTAATCCTAGGGTTTTTCTCATCCTCCTACATTCTCTTTTCGATTTTCCTTATATATCTTTGTCGACGACGCTTCTGTCCAGTTTCCAATATTGGAATAGGAGTAGTTATGAAATAATACTAAGAGAAAAAAGAAAAAAGCAGCTGATTCAAACACAACACAAAAGTGTCACTAGCAAAACATGTTAAAGGTTTTCCCTTTTGCACCCTTAAATTGACAAAAGCTTCTTGATTGCACACTTAAATTGACAAAAGCTTCTCGAAAGACGAGAAGCAGAGTCAAATATAATGTTTCCTACTAAAATTGTTCAATTCATTTTCAACTTGCCCAAATTTGACTGCATTAGTTTCTGCTTCTCTTTCCTTTTATGCTGATAGATTAGGTAATGTCCTGTTCCAATATCATAATGCTGGCTATGACTAGCTTTCTTCTAAAAATCGAACATTTGTGTAATAGTTAATGCCAAATTAATGGTGTCAATGTACGAGAAAAGAGTGAGGGTAATTGAATAGAAATTGGTTAATTATCTCTTGAAAAGCTCCTCATAGACAACAGGCAACCACCTCTTTATTAGTTGAGGTGCATGCAAGTTGGTCCGGACACTATGGTTATCGAAAGAAAAAGGTGCAATTTGAACCATTTTAACATTCGTTTTGAAGCCTTTCCACAGTTGCAATTTCATATGTCAATACTTACATGATTAATGTTTATTTATGAATTTTCATGGAACTACAGCGTTTTTATTCCCAAGCTAGAATAACCTGATACATCCTTATCTAGATATAGGCACTATAAAATGTTTACTCTCCAGATGATTGTATAGCAACACTATGTTTTTGGGTAAAGTCTTTACCTAACACTATGTCCCCATCACAATCTAGGAATGGATTTTTTCCTCTACCTTCTTCCTAGTTCTGCTCTGCAAAACTAGAGTTGTTCTCCAACCCAAGTTGTCTTAGAATTTTGAAATAAAAATGAAAGCAGACTAACAGCATTCTTCATACCCGAAGGATATTCTTTCCCAGTTATGGATCAGCTGTGGCAATTGGCATTTTATATAGAACAAGAAGTTTGAGTTCAATGTTATCTGGCATCTATAATATCAAAATTTGTCCCCCTTAATCTTAGTATGGCTTTATGTGGCCTGTGTTGCTGTCTGTTTGTGATTTCCTTGTTCTAGTATTGGGACAGGTATGTTATTCCTAATATATCCATAGCATATATGCAACCATGTGCCTGCTCTTCTGTTTGGTGAGGGTTACTGTATTGACTCCTGTGTATCTATGTGCATGTGTCTCAACATGTTTTTGAAGATTTTGGATATTAGCGACTTTAAAACCTTTGCCTCATTGTCAATCATTGTTTGCTCGCTTTTTTTTTCCTTTGAAGTTAACACGTCATATTTGATACTGGTGTCCCCTTTCACTAGCTCCTTCCTGATTTCTCCTTTTGTTTTTCTATACCTTGTTGCTTTCACGGTTGAAGTGACTCAGAAAATTGAGATTTTTCCTGGATTCAGGTTACTGAAGTTTTCTTTTTTTTTTTTTTTTTTTTTGGATTGGTAGATTACTGAGGAGTTGTTGTGGGAGCTGTTTGTTCAAGCAGGTCCAGTAGGTATGTCTAAATTTTTTACTGAACATCTGGCCCCTTTAATGTCCTCTTTGTTTTTAAAATTTTCATCAGCATCCTCTTGGCCTTTCTTAAATTTTTGGGAAATTTAGATTCTTTTAAATCTCACTTGTTCACTATATAATTCATATATGCTGCAGTCAATGTTTATGTCCCCAAGGACAGAGTTACTAATGCTCATCAAGGATATGGTTTTGTGGAATTCCGAAGTGAAGAAGATGCTGACTATGTAAGTTTTGGTTGTTTTTCTTCTTGCACTATTTTTACTTGCTGAAGTCTTGTTATCTGTTATATTTTTTTGCCATGGATTTGGCTTTTGGTATTCTTGCTTTTTCTCTCTAAAGCATTACTGATGCAGGCAATAAAGGTACTGAATATGATTAAACTTTATGGAAAACCAATACGAGTGAATAAGGTAATGCTATGCCATTGATGCATCTTCCTTGCTATAATGAGTTTCCCCACATAGTTCACATTTTATTTATCTAATAATTTATCCGGGTACAGGCATCACAAGATAAAAAGAGTGTTGATGTTGGTGCCAATTTGTTTGTTGGGAACCTTGATCCTGTAAGCAATAGATATCTTTGATAGTATTTTATTAACTCTTGTACTATTCTCATTCAAATGCGCCTGGATGTGGACATTGGATAACAGCTTTTATTTAGGTGTTCGACATCATCTGCAAATTATCACCTTCTTCATGCTAGCACTTTTGTTAACTTATAAATTCATTTCTGTTTTATATGCAGGATGTAGATGAGAAGCTTCTATACGACACTTTTAGTGCTTTTGGAGTTGTTGTTTCAAATCCAAAGGTTAAAGTCATTGCCCTTCTACTTTCATATGATTCATGATTCTTCATTTTGCTGCTTTTCAAGATGCGTGTCTAAACTTCTTACTTAGTAAAGAAAAAAAGGGTTCATTCTGTGTTGATTAATTCTCGCCTATTTTGTGTCCACGCTTCAGATTATGTTATTAACTTCTAGCATCTGCTATGACCTGCTTGTATATGTAGGCAGCGGCATTTGTACCAAGATTGTATTTTCAGTACCCTCCCGAAGCAAATTCAGCACAAATTTTCAAGATGACTTCAGCCTAATAGAGTTATCTACATACTTGTAAAACTACAATATAAAAAGAAAAAAGAAGTTACAGAAAGTGTTGTATTCTTACCTTCTCTAACAAACACCTACCCCTTGTAAAGTAGATTCCTCCAGGTTCTCTATTTAACAACAACAACATACCCAGTTTCTCTCTTGTCCTTTCTTTCTTTTTTTCCGAGTTGTGGGCGGTGGGGTGTGTGAATAATATGGTTCCTAACAGCTAGTGCACTCTGATTTAGTTGAATAATGAGCTTTTTTTTTTTTGTTCATTTAATAATTAATATAAATCTCTCGAATTACTTGCCCCAAAATACACAGCACTATCGGATCATTGAAAAACTGTAGGTGGTTCACTTTTACACCACCTTGCCTTACCATCCTACCTCTGCATCACTTCAGACAACCCCTCTTTACTTTTTTGTCGATAATATTACTAAGTGCTTCTAGTATTAATATGATGAACATGCATCTAATATTTGTCTCCTTTCCGTGAAAGCGTTTTGAGATGTTGATCCATTACATCTAGTACCTTGCCTCTACAACCTTGTCAGTCTGGTCGAGAGCACCTTAACAAATATCTTGTTGATGTTTCCCACTTGACCTATTAATATGAAGTCTTTGGGTTTTAATGTCCTTTGGGATGAATGCAATCGAAGATGGATTAAAACTTCTAAATACTTCACCGTGTTCTAGCATTGGTGAAATAATGGCAATTTTGAAGCCATCAAGATCGCGTCCTTTTCTCCTGCACAGCTTTTAAATACCTCCCAGACATGCTAGTTAACTCCATATCTAGCTCATTCCCGATATTTCTTCTTTCCCTTTTCTTCTTGCTCAAACTTCCCCAAATGCTTGGTGAAATCAGGAAAAACTTCATCCTTCTCCTGAATGGCTGGCAGTTCATTTTCTCCTCTCCCTCCATCACAACTCTTTATCTTTCTTGTATGAGAATTCATTTAGCCAACCACAACTAATTTAGGACTGAGGTGTAGTTGATTGGTTCATTGCTTTAGTCTTCTTCCCCACAATAATGACAGATCTGACCAGCCGTCGGACTAAGCAACTCTGCACTTGTTGGGTTTTTGACAGGATTAAATAAATATCTATGGATACTGGAGATGTGTGTGTTTGGGGAAAGTGAGACGGTGATTCATGTTAACTTTTTTTATTTT
Organism: Datura wrightii; assembly: GCA_035772735.1. Taxonomy (NCBI): domain Eukaryota; kingdom Viridiplantae; phylum Streptophyta; class Magnoliopsida; order Solanales; family Solanaceae; genus Datura; species Datura wrightii. The sequence continues at coordinate 196,102,809 of JASDFA010000018.1, read as the reverse complement.
CTTGATAAAGTAATAAATTTCATTAAAGAAAGGGCAAAAGTTTGCCGGTATACAACAAGTATACCCAAAATAAGTAGAAAACCTTACAAGAATACCATGTGTTATGCTAGGCCAGCTTGAATGACAAACTATGCATATATGTATATGTTTTTATAAGTTACAATGCATAGATTTTACTAGGACCACATAGATTACTTGCCATTTATAGGTGGTGTTCATTGTTATTGTCTGATGTATGATGTTTTCTTCCAGATAATGAGAGACCCTGAGACAGGGAATTCCCGGGGTTTTGGTTTCATTAGTTACGATTCATTTGACGCCTCTGATGCAGCAATTGAGGTAAACTGTCCTTTTACCTCTTTGCTTACCAACCATTACTTGTACAGATACATGATATGTTGCGATTTACAAGACCAGAAAAGTTCAAATTTAAGTATTAGCTATTGTTTGACTTGGAGCTTGTGCTGTGTGTGGAGATCTGTCTTCTTTTAAATTCTGGATTATAAATCAAGATACATTTCTAATCAAACTTGAGAGGATAAACTATTTGCTTGATATGGAGGTTGTGATGTGATAGAAGTGGACTATTTTTCTGTTTGGTTTGTACTATTATTTAATCTGGTTTAATCATAATACAATCACGATGTTGGCACTTTCTTTCAATGTCTGAAAGATGGGTCAAATGGTCAACCACTTGACTAAAGTAGTCAAATGGTTAAGTAGTTGCTACAATCGATTGTTCTATATGATTTGGGACTGTCTCCAAGTTGATAATAAAAGCATTGGGTTTGGAAACTTTTTGCAGAAAAATATCCGTGCCTGACTTGGCATAGGAGATGGAAGCTTGGATTTCTTAAAAAATGTGTAATTTAACAATCAGATATAATAAAAGGTGTACCCGTAGATGTACTGTTAGGCATGCATATATGGTCAGTTATTATGGATCAGTTGATTGAGTTTTCTCTGTATAGTGCATAAATACTTTGAAACATATATATGTTTCCTTTGTCCCCCTCTCCATTGGCCTCTGTTTGCGAATGTGCTTTAAGGTCTTAGGATAATAGTAGTGCCGTCGTGACAAAATAACTACAGTTTTACCTTGCATATATAATACTTTCTCTGTTTATTTGTGTCTTAGTTTGATTGGACACGAAGTTTAAGAAAATAAAAGTCTTTCAAATCTTGCGGTCTTAAACCTTAGATGTGTGTAATGTACCAAAATCTTAAATATGCCTTGTAAGATGTTGGGTGTAAAAATTTGCTGAAATATAGAAGTTGACATTCTTTTTTTGAAACAGATTAAAAAAAAGTAAGGCAAACAAATTAAAACGAGGGAGTACATTATTCTGGATCAATGGTGGTAGTATGGTGTTGTCTCACTGTAGTGCTAAAATACTTTAATTCTCAACATGTTTCCTTTTTCCTTTCCTTTCTCCTCTCTGCCTCAGAGTTTGTATCTATGCGTTAAAGGTCCTAAGGTTATAGCTTTACCTTGCATCTAAGGGACAGAACAACTAAAAGGAGAGTGTTCTCATCTATATTGCAAGTCTTGAGTTTAAATATCAATTGAGGGCTTAGGAAAGTCATGTTTCTGATGGTTGTGGTGGAAAAACAATGAAAAAGTTGGAAACATTATTGTGCCGAATGCAGTATGAGTACTGCCATGAACATAGGATCTGCAATCAATTCCTGACAGAAAGCTTCAATGGAGAATCATTGATAGGCATATTTTGGACAGATTGGTTAGAAATCATAGATGTTTTGAAGACGGAGATTATCTATTTCTTTTGTGAAGTTCAAATTTTTGCAGAATTTGTTTTTGTGGTGCAGGTGTCTGGCTGTATATGAGTTTGAGCAACTGATGGACTTGCTAGATTCCTTACATTTTTGAAGGATGGGGATCCAAATTGTGCAACCTTATGAGGCACACTCTGGGTGCTGTGACAAGCTGATTGCAATAAAATACCACTTATAAAAATAATAGTGTGTAGGATGCAGCTTCCAAGCACTAAATATCCTGTCTCAAACACATTTAGGTGGTCGATATGATGATTTGAACTGTTTATTATTCAGTGCCTGATTTGCAACTTAAATCTAATTGGCACTGCTAAACCAGCTTACTGAAATCATGTTAAATATGAAAACCCAGCTACTAGTAAAGATACAACTTCTCTCATAAGGTTTACTTGAGTTCAAATTTTGCATCTTCATCTGACATTTGCTAGTTTACACGTGTGGAGAAACTCCCTGTATTTTTAACGCACTGTTGCTTTTGAGGTTTCAAATCCTCTGTCCATGCCAGATGCTTTCTAGCTGATGCATCTGGATTTTGATTTCCAACTTGGCATTTTTGCAGGCAATGAATGGTCAATATCTTTGCAACCGCCAAATTACAGTGTCCTATGCCTACAAGAAAGATACCAAGGGGGAACGTCATGGCACCCCTGCTGGTAAGAATTTATGTTTAAGAAAAATGAAGTGAGAAAGAATGCTAGGTGTGGATACTTGTCTTCGATCAAGATTGTTGAGCTCTGTTTTGCTTTTGTGATCACAATTTGGATATGTCAGTTGAAATTTAAGTAGTGATTTGGAACCAAAAGTCTGTAGAAGACTGAGTATTTTGAAATTCTTCAAAGACGGCAGCAAGGGGAATGAGTGAGGTGGTTTATTAAAATGCAGGAGTTGCTGTTATGCATCTTCTGTGTTTTGAATTTCAGGAACTTTATTATCTTTTTGAATTGTGTAATCATTACTTTTCCAACACACTTTGGGGCAATTCTGATTTGTTTTGGATGATATGCAGAGAGGGTTTTAGCTGCTAGTAATCCAGGTACCCAGAAAAACAGGCCTCACACCATGTTTGCAAGTGGACCCCCAACACTTCCCGGTGTTCCACAAGTCAATGGTGCGGTTGGTGCTCCCATTCCCCCACGGCCTTTTGCAAATGGTCCTATGCCTCCAGCTCCTGTTCCAGCAATCCGGCCACCACCTATGCAACCTAATGTCTACCCACCAATGCAGATGCCTCCGCCACAAGCTTGGCAGGGACAGCCTATGCAACCAGGTGCAGCTGGCATTCCGCAGCAGCAAATGCAATTCAGAGGAATGCCACCTCCGCCACCCCCACAGATAGCTCCACCTCTAAATAGGCCCCCTCCACCACCTGCTGCAATGGGTGGTAATGTTTGGCGTCCGCCACCACCACCTCAGCACTTTAATGGTGTTCACCATGCTATGCCCCATATGTCGATGCAGCCACCTCCTCCACCTGCACCTGGTTGAAAATTTGAGACGCCAAATTTTGTATTAGCTTGGATGTATTCCTTTCTGGAATTAACATATTTCTAAACTAGTGCATACACTGTAAAAAGAATGTAACGTTGATAACTATTCTCCTCTTCGATTGATATTGTTTTCTAAATAGCATAACTACTTTCCATAAATAATACTTATTCCGTCAAAAAAATGGACACCATAATTATCTGAGGATCAAAAGTTCTGTAAAAAAAAATATGGACACAATACTAATTTCCACTACTCTTCTCTATGATATAGTTAATTCCCTATTACTCTTTATTATTAAGGTATTAACTCTACACTTTATAACCTTTTCCATGATTTTCCCTTATAATTTTCATGGTTAATGCTTATATTGTGAATACTTGGATTTTGAAAATGTTGTATACTTGAACACACTTCAAAAACTAAGAAAGTTCTCATTTATTATTCTTGTTTTCTACATTTCTTGTCTATATTATCATTTTGATCTTGATTTTACAACAAACCAAATATTTGCCATTTATAAGAAATTTTATGAGAAATGAGTTGTTGAAAAGTATTGTTGGCCATCTTAGTAGTTGATGATTTGTAACTGTAACGATCATATTAATAGATTTCTTACGAAACTATTATTTCACGATTTTCTTTCTTAATTTATGATCAAAATTTTCTTTTCCACACCCAATTACAATCGAAAAGTAACGATTTTCTTCCCTTATTTTTTCTCCATTTTTTTACTCGAACAAATTTACACATGATTGGGTTCAAAAATCCCTTAGTTATACATAATTCGTATACATTTCATACACAGTAATTACACAGATCTCAATTAATACAAATCAGATTCCATACACATCATTTTTCATCATTTTAAAGACTAATTTATATAAAATTTGTACACATTGTGACCACACATATCTCAAAACAATATAGATTAGATTCTATACAAATTTCATATGCATGTCAGTTTTCAACTATATATAATTTATACATACAATGACCACAAATATCTCAAAATGATACAAATCAATGTTTTTTTCTTTCACACATTTAATACACGTATCAGTATTCAAAAGTAAGGGAGGAAATGTGAAGAAAACTATTCCCCTTGCCACCACTGTGGAAGAAAAGGTCATCCACCATTCAAGTGCTGAAGAAGACCTGATGCTAAATCAAAGAAATGCAATCAGTTTGAACATGAAGCAGTGATTTTCAAAATTGAAGCCCTGCAACAGGAAGCAAATGCGCGAGTTGTTGATTCGGAAGAAGAGGATCAACTTTTTGTTGCAACATACTTCTCAAGCAACAGCTCAATGAATTTTTGGATAATTGACAGTAGATGAATTAACCACATGACTCATGACAGAGCCTATTCAAGGAGTTGAACCCACTGAAATTTCCAAGGTTAGGATACGAAATGAAGACCACCTTCCTGTCAAAGGAATTGAAACCATAGCTATCGAAACAAGCACAGTCACAAAGAAAATTTCAGAAGTTATTTATGTACTTGAAATTGATCAAAACTTGCTATGTATAGGGCATCTGATGGAAAAAGGAATCAGAGTTTTCTTGAAGATCATCAGCTCGTTGCTCCATGCTCTCCACAATAAAATGGAGTTAGTGAAAGGAGTGTTGTGGAAATTTGAGCTATTTTTCCACCAATAGCAAAACTAATAATGGCTAACAATGATAAATAAGAAACAGAAAAGAGAATAGAGGGAATACCAAGATTTGACGAGGTTCGGCCAATTATGCCTAAATCCCCGGACACCACTACAAATATATTTCCTCGAGAAATATTACAAGAGAGAAAATAAACTAAGCCTCTAGAAGAGTTAGAAGGCTTCAAGTTTGGTGTGATAAAACCAAAAGGGGGAGGCTTCCTTTTATAGTCTAAGGTTGCCTCCCTATGTCTACTCATCTTCCAATGTGGGACTTTGAGCCAAAAAACAACAAATCTCCACCTTGGCAAAAAGTCCCAAAAGTTACAAAATCTTCTCTCACAACTATCTCTAGTAGTGTCTTCAAATGCACCTATGGTGCTACCCATGTGCAATCTTCACAATATTGATCAAATTCATACAATGTTGAAATTTGATCGATGTCACTATCTTGGTCATCATATCTGCAGGATTTTCAGCTGTCTGGATCTTCTGAAGTAGTATTTCACCTTCTTCCAGAATCTCCCTTACAAAGTGATGTCGAACATCTATATGCTTCGTTCGTGCGTGATAGACTTGGTTCTTTGCTAAACAAATAGCACTCTGACTGTCACAATGCACCTTGACGTGCTTTTGACCAACTTCCAAATCCTTCAGCAATCCTTGAAGCCAAATAGCCTCCTTAACAGCTTCGGTAACAGCCATATACTCTGCCTCTGTAGTAGACAAAGCGACTGTTGACTGCAAAGTAGACTTCCAACTAACCGGTGCCTTTGTAAGTGTAAACACATAACCGGTAGTTGATCTTCGTTTGTCCAAATCACCGGCATAGTCGGAATCACAATATCCAACTACATATTGACCAATCTTTTTATCCTGCCCAAATAATAACCCAACATCCACGGTGTTCCGAATATACCGTAGAATCCATTTGACAGCTTGCCAATGTCCTTTACCAGGATCATGCATATACCTGCTCACAACCTAGTTGCATCTGACCCTTCATCATCAAGAGTTGCAACTGCAGCTATCCCAACAATTGTATTACCATCATAGTAATACAAATTATTCATCCGGGTGCCTTTAAACATCACCAGAGCTCCAGAGACTATTTTCAAGACTCCATCTCGCATTGTCACCGTCAATCCTTTGGATTCTAGGACTCCCAAAGAGATGAGATTCTTCTTCATGTCAGGTACATACCTGACCTCTATCAAAACTCTAGTTGATCCATCATGATTCTTTAAGTTGACTGAACCAATTCCTATTGTTTCACAAAATGTGTCGTTGCCCATATAGACAACTCCACCGTCTATCTCTTTAAACTCAAAGAACCACTCCCGGATATGACAAATATGTTGGTTGCATGCTGAGTCAAACAACCACTTGTCAGATTGCCTTGTGGCGGTTGTAACAACCAGTGAAAGATCTGAATCTTCATCACTGTATTCAGCAGCACATGACTCTGCAACAGCTTTGCGTTTTTCAACTTTGCCCTTATTTTTTAATTTCGGGCAATCTTTCTTCCAGTGCCCCTTCTCTCTACAAAAGGCACATTCATCTTTACTCGGTCTGCCTCTTGACTGAGATTTCCCTCTTCTTCTTTTCTTCTGGTTTTATGGTCTGCCTCTAGCTACCAGTGCTTCTGCAACCACCTCTGCATGCTTGCTTTCCTCCCTGTCTTTTTTCCTCAATTCATAACTATATAGAGTACTACATACTTCACTGAGGGAAACTTGGTCTTTCCCATGAAGTAACATAGCTTCTATAAATTCATACTCTTCAGGAAGTGAAAACAACAACATCAATGCCAGATCTCCATCTTTGAAAGTTTCATCAAGGTTCCTCAAATCAGCTACTGCCTTGTTAAAAGCAGTAATATGATCGTTCATGGTGGTACCCGGTTGATAACTAAACCGGAATAACTTCTTTTTCATGAAGTGCTTATTGTGACCGCTCTTCTTCAAGAATTTCTCCTCCAATGCCTTCCATAGCTTACTTGCAGAAGTTTCCTTTGAGAATGAATATTTCTGCTCTCTGGAAAGGCATGAGCGAATAGTACCACACGCCAACCGATTGATGGTCTTCCATTCTTTTTCTTCAATTTCTTCTGGTTTCTCTTCTTCAATAGCAATGTCTAGACCTTGCTGGAAAAGCGCGTCTAGAACTTCACCTTGCCACATCCCGAAATGACCCGTACCGTCAAAAATCTCCACCGCAAATCTTGCATTTGGCACAGCAAATCTCGTCAAAATTGACGACGAAGATGCTGCCGAAGTTGATGTAGTGGAAACTGTGGCTCTCGAAGTCTGCTCATTATTATCAGCCATTTTTGCTCTAAAGTGAAAAATTACCAGTAATAATTTAGCCAAAAAAATGCACCAGGAAAATTCCCAGGAAAAACTGGAGGGGTCACACGGTCCCACTTAAAAATCAGTTTCCTTAGACAGAACTTCCCTAGACATGCACTTAATTAGACAATATATTACTTAGCAATTTTAACACAAATTTACAAAAAAATAATCTCAAGAAATTTTTTCTGATGTGGAGGATCAGTTAAAACCGCAACCACAGAACATACTAAAATTTCAAGAGAAATCGCAACCAAAAGCTCTGGTACCAATTGTTGTGGAAATTTGAGCTATTTTTCCACCAATAGCAAAACTAATAATGGCTAACAATGATAAATAAGAAACAGAAAAGAGAATAGAGGGAATACCAAGATTTGACGAGGTTCGGCCAATTATGCCTAAATCCCCGGACACCACTACAAATATATTTCCTCGAGAAATATTACAAGAGAGAAAATAAACTAAGCCTCTAGAAGAGTTAGAAGGCTTCAAGTTTGGTGTGATAAAATCAAAAGGGGGAGGCTTCCTTTTATAGTCTAAGGTTGCCTCCCTATGTCTACTCATCTTCCAATGTGGGACTTTGAGCCAAAAAACAACAAGGAGGAACATGTATATAACGGAGATGACATGGTGCATGTTGCATGAAAAAGAGTTGCCGAAAAGTTTTTGGGCTGAGGCAGCCAATTCAACATTACTTCTCCAAAACTGGCTTCCCACTAGAGCATTGCAGAATAAAACTCCATTTGAGGCTTGAAATGGATTCAAACCATCACTAAGCTTCATTAAAGTATTTGGTTGTGTTTGTTTCTTTCACATGCTGTAGGTTAAAAAAGATAAACTCGATAAAAAGATAGTTCCTGTAATCTTTGTGGAATATAGATCATCCTCCAATTAAAGCCTACAAAGTATATAATCCATAGTCAAGGAAGATGATTGTCAGTAGAGATGTGCACTTTAATGAGGAAGAGAAATGGAATTGAATGAATAATTAAGTTCCAGTTAAAGACATCCGATCAATAAAATAAATCAGTTAGTGGATGATCAACCTGCAAGGCACAAGGAATCACTTCAAGATAAAAATGAAGAAACTCTATGGAGCAGGAGATGCTAATGATTAAAAAAAATAAAACTTGTGAGTTAGTTGACAGACCAAAAGATAGGAAGGTCATTGGAGTAAAATGGGTATTTAGAACCAAGCTTAATTCTGATGGTTCTATTAACAAATATAAGGCTAGATATGTTGTCAAGGATTATGCCCAAATATTTGGTGTTAATTATTCAGACACCTTTTTTTCAGTAGCCCGATTGGATACCATTAGACTGTTGCTAGCAATAGCAGTACAAAATGGCTGGAAACTGTTCTAGCTAAATGTCAAATCTGCTTTTTTAAATGGTGTACTATAGGAAGAAATCTATGCAGAGCAGCCCAAGGGTTTCTCTGAGCAAATAAAAAGGAAAAGGGAATGTATGCTTAAAAAGGCTATTTATGGCTTAAAACACAACTCCAAGAGCTTGGTACAGCAGGATAGATGATCACTTGTTGAATTTGGGGTTCGTACGGAGTGTGTCTGAAGTTATCCTTTATTTCAAACATAAGAGAATTGATCTTCTCATTATTTTCCTTTATATTGATGATTTCTTGGTGACAGGAAACAATGCAAGGTTGGTTAAAGAGTTCAAGAAGGAAATGATGCAAGTTTTTGAGATTATAGGCCTAGAATTAATGACATACTTTCTGAAAATGGAAATGAAGCAAGATTATGATAAAAATTTTATTTGCTAAAAGAAGTATGTGGGGAGATACTAAAGAAATTCCATATGGAAAATTTCAAGGCAACAAGCACACCAACAAATCCAAAGGAGAAGTTAAGCAAAGAGGATGGAACTGATAAAGTTGATGAAGGAAATTTCAGAAGCTTGATTAGATGCTTGATGTATCTCACTGCTACAAGGCCAGATATACTATTTGCTATAAGTCTTTTATACAGATTTATGCATTGTGCTACTGAAATACATTTGGGTGCAAAAAGAATTATTAAAAACATTAAAAGTACTATCAGATATAGTTTCAAATTCAAGAAGTGTGAGAATTTCAAGTTGTATGGATTCTTAGACATTGATTGGGCTGGATCCATTAACGATATGAAAAGTACATCAGGATATTGCTTCAGTCCAAGTTCAAAAATTTTCTCTTGGTGTTCCAAGAAGCAAGAAACTATGCACTATGTCACAGTCCATGATAGAGACTGATTTCGTTGCAGCAACAACAGCTCTAAATCAAACTTTATGGCTGAGAAAAATATTTTCTCATTTGCATATGAAACAAAAGGTTAATACTATGATTCATGTTAGTCATGCTGCAATGGCTATTTAACATACTTTGGTGTTCCATGAGGAGACTAAACACTTTAATATTAAGCTTTTTTTCTTGAGGGATGTGCAAAAAAGGAGAAATGATTCTTGTTTATTGCGAATCTGAAGATTAGCTAAAAGACATATTCACAAAATCCCTTTCTGTTAGCAAGTTTTGAGTTTCTAAGACAATAACTTGGAATTTGCAGCTCCTAATGAAAGGAGGAGTATTAGTTAGTCCCTTTAGTTTCTCTCCAGAATAGTTATGTATATGTTTTTCAATAGAATTAAGATAACTCTCTGCATAATTTGTCTCTTTGTCATCTTCTTCATTTTAGTTCCTTATATTTTCCTGCTTGCTTTTCTGTTGCAAACTAGACATTGTCTTCATTGTGTTGTGCTGCCATTTGCATATTAAAAACTAGCAAGAACTTTGCAATTCATCAAGAGATAGTTCATCTATATCTTTTGATCGGAGGAAATAAAAATATGCAGCAGAATAATATAGACACAAGTGAAAGACCCAACAACCATTATATAGAAGAAATTTATCAATTTAAAGAGAAGAGGTGGGAGACTTTATTCAATAACTCAAAACCTTTCAAATCTCACTATAAGAAAATATGCAACAAAGTGCCCCTATTTATAATACTAGAAAATCAAATTAGACTAGGACTAGAAAACCTATCTCTATATGACTTTGACAAATAAATTCTAACTAGACATGAATTAAAAAAACTACCAAATATCAAATCTTAAATAATTTTGAATTACTAATCTCAATTTAATTGTAATATAGCCTCCCTTAAACTAAGATCTTCAAACTTGAGCATTTCATAAGTAATATCATATCTCGTAGAAGTCAAGTACCTTAGATTCTCCATCACTTTTCTAAAATATGTAGTATCAACAAATTCATGGGTGACATCTTTAGTTGAATTCAATTTCTTTTCAACAGGATTCAAAGTCAATTTGACTTTTTTCATGTTAAACATCTTGAAAATATTATCATCATCATATTTTTTTTTACTCTTCTTGTATCCTTGAATAAATATTCTTGCCTTAAACTCATCTACTTCTTCAATTAGTTTGTACTTGATCTTGCGTTCCCATTCGACTTCAATTCATCTTTTTGTATATTGTAAAGTAGTATCATCAACAAATAATTTTTCATGCTCTTCAAAACTTACAATTTCGAATAATGGCTCAAAGTTGATTGTATCTTCCATAATCATACACTTCAATTGCATATCTAGATCTTTAATTGTATTTGCTTAAATTTTGGATAGATCATCAAAATCTTATTCTTGGTGAACACTTTTGGTTCTTTCATTACTATCTTCATCTTCAACACTTTCAAATAATATTTCTTGTGCAACAATGAAGGGTATTTCAATTTCTTTTTCAATATCCTCACCTTGTATAGATTAATCACGTCTATCACATATCTCATAACTTAGTACTAGTATTAATTGAAAGAACATCAATTTCAACTAAATCATTCTTTTTAGCTATCCCAAGAATTATTGGCAAATCAATTTGGACATTACTAGAGTCCTCGTTGCAATCAAAGATATCTAAATCACAATAAAAATCATCTCTATCTTTTCTGCTTTTCTCCATTATTTCTGAATTTTGGTCTTTTTTTTTTTATATTTCTGCCAAATTCAATGATTCCTTTTTTTTCTTTTGATTGATCATACTTTGTTTGCAATGTATCCTCTACTATCTCATTTTTCTTTTAATTTAGGGACATCTCATATGTCACCAATTCATCTTCAAAATCATCAAGTCTCAAAGTATTAAGATCTTGGATAGTCTCAAGAACTGTTTTCTTGGCATGAAACTTTAAACTTAGAGATTCCAATATCTTCTCAACAACTTTAAAATCTTTTAGTACTTCTCCATTGATCTTCATATCATTGATAATTTCTAAAATTTTTGTAAAAAATTATTTAACAAATGCTGTTGGTTTCATCTGGGCCAACTGATACTGTCTCGTAAGCCCTTGAAGTTTCTCTCTCTTTACGTTTGCAGAATGTCGATGTGATTTCACCAATATTGCCCAAGCATCCTTTGCTGATTCTGCATACAAATATTCTTTATATATATGTAATGAGACTTTGCTATTGAGGTAGTATAAGCCCTATAATTTTAGTATCTATTTTTCTCCAATTATATATCTTTTTCAACCGTTAACAATGTGCCTTCTGGGGGTTCCAGGAATCCTTTATCAATAATGGACCATAGCCCAAAAATATTAAAAAAACTCTTCATTTAATGATACCAACCCTCAAAATTAATTTTTTTTTCCATCAAACACAAATACAAGACAATTAGGTAAATATGAAATTTTTATATTTTTTTATATGTGTTGGATCTTACACTAGACTCTAATGGATCTCACACAAGCTCTAATACTAATTTGAAGGAAATAAAAATATGCAGTGGAATAATATAGCCACAAGTGAAAGACCCAACAATGACTATATAGAAGAAATTTATCAATTTAGAGAGAAGAGATAGTAGGCTTTATTCAATAACTCAAAAACTTTCAAATCTCACTACAAGAAAATATGTGATAGAGCACTCCTATGTATAATACTAGAAAACTAAATTAGACTAGGACTAGAAAATCTATTTCTATATGACTTTTTTGACAAATAAATCCTAACTACACATGAATTAAATAAACTACCAAATATCAAATCCTAAATAATTTTAGAGTACTAATCTTGGTTTATTTCCAACATTGACTCTTTGATTGAGCACAAAACACAATTATATTTTGGTTCCAGAGACAGAAAAGTCTTCTCCGCAATAGCAACATCGTCTATCTTCTCACCGTGAAAGAGCATCTTGTTGGTTATTTCTATTGTTCTAGCACAATAATTAGTGACAAATTCTCCTTCGTTTATCTCTAATGTTCCAAAATTCTTTCTCAAAGCTTGAAGTTATGCATGCTTCACTTTTGTAGAGCCTTGACCTTTCTTCTTCATGAAATTCCAAATATCCTTGGAAATTTTCTTGCAAAGAATAGTTTCCAACATGGGATGATCAAGTGCCTGAAAGAGATAGTTCTTTGCTTAAGATGTTTTAGGTTTATAACTTTCAGTTCTTCTCTTTGAGAATCTATCAAAATTGTGCTTCTTGTTGGCTACTGAATTCCATATTCAATTACCTATTGATACTCCTTGGTCCGTCTAAAATTTTCCATTAATATGCTCCAATGATCAACACTTTTGCAAATTATTTGTGGTCCAGACTCGGCTTGCAACGTAGAGACCAACACTTCTGGCTTTTGTGTTATTTTGAGCCTCGTGTATCAAAAGTTGCTGATCATCTTGTTGAACAACATTCTCTTCAGTTTCTTAGTGAGATTAGAATTAATACCTGAACAACCTCAATCGTTTGGGATATTTGTCCAACTTTTAAATATTTTGATTTAAAAATTATACTGATTTTATAGATAATATCAAAAACTAAATATCGGATATATGTAATGTCAATGTTTATACCAGGATTAATTTTCAAACAACCCCTATGGTTATTTTATTAATCTTCAATATAAATACTTTTCTTGTTAATATTTTTCATCCTCCAAACAAGTATATATTAGAAAATATTAATTTATCTGAAAAATTATATTTTTTCAAAAAATATATATGTTGTCATTTTCTAGAAAACAACTCCAATCATATCAAACACATAGATCGAATAAATAACGAGTAGCTAGCCCTACAAAATCACAAATTTAGATAGAAGCATTATATGGATCATGAGAATAAACTTTACCAAACTCAATGTCCAATATTCTTGAAGAGATAGTCAACATAATTGAAATTCAAATACATTGCTGGAAATTAGCATTTTCTGCTCCCAATGATAAGTTTTTTGTTACAACAAGTGAAAATGACTGTATGTGACAAAGGTTAATTATATATATTACTTAAACATATGTTCTGATCACTATGAAAGAAAAATGAATAACAAATATATGAAAATCCACAGAGAGTTTACTTAAATGCCAATCTGAGTGCAATAGTAAAAAGTGTATCCCATAAATATTAAAGATACACCACACCAAATATTATGTTAAATTGAGATGAAATATAATTAGTTCACAAATAATCAATCCCATATATAATACATAATCAGTCAACCAAAAGTTTATGTAATGACAGGATAAATGGGTTTGATACAAAACAATAATCTCATGTCAAGAAATTATGAAGGCCTATAATCTAATACTAGGCATTAGTTCCAAATGGAAAACACAAAATAAACCAACAATCCAAATCATACCAAACAAAATAGTCTCCAAAAATATGAAAGATACAATTTTCACTTGAGAAAATAACTTTTTCACTGATAGTCTCGATAGCATTTGATTGTCATATTTGATGATTAGTCAAAATAATTTGCTATTCCTGAAAACTAGATGCTTGATGTAGCTGCCACCTGCATATGTAGGTTAAGGTCAAATCTAAAGAGATTATGGGTGTGATGAAAATATATATTTTTTAAAAGTAAGTCAGTAGTGATTTATCAAAAAATATCTTTATCGAAAACCTTTTATACCAAAAAGAGGAATTTGGATATATATATATATATCAATTTTTTTTCTAAATACTGAATAGTTTAATAAAAATACTACACAATTTGCTACAGACTCATTTGATCAACCGGAACAAGGATATTAGAGATTATAATCCCACCAAACATCAAAAAGTTTAAATGGGATTTAATCCCATGTACAAGATGGATATATAATACAAGAAATAATTTCAAAAATATGTTGATTTTAGCTAATACCAATAATCAAATTTGACATAATGCAGTATCAAATTAAATAGAAGCACTAACCTGATCATCAGAGCAAACTTGATTAAACTCACTGTCTTGTTCATTAGGTAGGTTTGCACTTGGAGGCCCAAGATTTTGAAAGAGATTATTCATATTATTGAAATCGAAATATGCATCACAACTTTCCTTCTCATTTGAATCTCTTCCTATAATATCTCTCTCATATGAGGCAGCGATAATATTGCTTGGATCAAACATGTCTGGTTCACCAATATATTGCCAGAAATTTACATTTGGGGCCCCCAATCCATTAATTGCCATATTTCCAACATAAGCATCAGACATCATTGTGCTACCTGAATATGTTGTAACATTGTCCATATTGACATTCAAATTGTTAACTGTCGCATTTTCAACCTCTGTACCAAACATTGTTCCACGACTTGAATATGTTGTTCTATGGGCTGCATCGAGATTCAAGTTGTAATTACTTTGAGTATGATAATCTCCACTATCAAACATCAGGCCAGGCCTATAATTAGTATTCTCAATAATTGGGCCTTGTAGTCCTTGTGAACCTAGCATTTCAAAAAATGTTTCATGTTGTTGTTGTATCCCACCATCAACATTATTTAGTGACAACAAAAATGGGTTATCGAATGGATTGCCAATGCTGAGATTGTGAGGTTGAATTTGAAATTGTGGGTGACAAAATTGTTGTTGAATTGAACTCTCTCCTCTAGCAAAAATACTATCGGTACTGAGAGATGAAAATGAAAACTCTTGGCCTCTTTGGGTTTGATCTGAATTATATTGCAGATTTGATACATTTGTTTGAAAATGAGGCATTGTACCAATTTTTCTAAATCTATTTCTTTGTTGAGAACCACTTGAGGATCCCTGGCGTAATGGGTGACAAATAGATTTTCCCTCTTTTGGAACTCTCCAATTGTTTCTACGACATTTCTGAGAGGTGTTAGAAAAAAAATAAAAAGAGAGTTAGACCATTGATATATTTATTATTTTTAATAGAAAATATTTTTGGTGTTTGGTAATTAGTGAACAATAAAAATCTTTTGAAACAATATGAATTAAAGATTGATAATAATATTATTTCATTGAACTACAAAGTAATAGAAATTAGCAATGAATAATTAATTTCAATCACTAAACATGTAACAAAAGTCTATCACTAATCCTCTTTAATTAGTGAGTGTTTTGATAGGACTTTGAGTACTAAAGATTGATAGTAACGTCTAAATATTTACTAGTGAAAGAGAAATAAATTAAACTTTTTATTTTTTTTTGATATAAAATTAAAATTAAGATAGTTGTAGAAAAAATAACTTTCCACAAAAGAGTTTGACGAAAAAATCTTTTTAAGAAACATATTTTCTAGTAATCAAATACGAAATGTACCTGAAGATGACTTGCAACTTGCATCCTTGTAAGACCAGGCACATTCATCCCCTCAAGAATCTCTTTTGGAAAACATCCTACATGTTTCATAAGAATATAATTTTAATTTAATTACTATACAATTCTCAAATCAAGTCGAGGTACATTTAATGTAAATACAACAATTAGTGTGCCTTAATTCCAAACAAGTTGATGTTAGCTAAAAGTATGAATTCTCACTGTTTATATCACTACATATCAATGAATAATCCAAAAATTTAACTGATAGTGCAGTAAACTTACTTCCTTCACCAAGTTGTTGCACAACTTCCATAAATTTTGCATGAAGATCCACAGTCCATTTTATGCAAGCTTCTCGCCTAACAACCTTTTTAATAGCAATGCTTTGACTTTGTGCCTTTTTTACCTCTCTTCTTCCCGGGCTCGTATTTTCTATTTGATGCGACATCGTTTTCAGTCTCATGAATATTGCTGCTTTGTCCCTTAATATTAGACACATTTTTCTTTCTTCAGGTTGTTCTTCATTATCTTCAACAGTATCATCAACGTTCCTCTGATCTCCATTTTTTTCAGATTTTTCCCTCGCTTTTTCTCTTTGTAATTTTTCCCCCAATACAAATTGCCACAAATATTTCACAATTTTCTCATCAAATGGCTTTCTAAGGCAAAGATAAGCTCCCTCGCCCAAAGCCTTCTTTTCTAAAAGTTCATTGTGTTCATCAAATATAACTGCATAATTATTTCGAGAAGCTAGAAATTAGAATTGAATTATATTATACATTATGTGAATATTTAATTTCATGCATATTCATTGAATTTAATTCATTATAATAGTAATATTTCTAAACAATCATTTAATTTACTTTAAAAAACTAGGAATTAGAGATCGATAATTTATGTTGTTAAACAACAAAAAATCATTGCTAACCATATATAGCTATGGATTATAGAAAATTCATTTAGCTATGAACTATTTAATGATTAATTAGCAGAAAATTTTATAGCTAATCTTCTTTTTTATACAGTGTACTAACTAAAATAACTAACCTTACCTATAATAGATGCCATAAGTGGAACAGTAGAATAAATACTTACAGAGTGAAATTATATCCAAGGCCACAGTTTGAGCTAAGAGTTCAAAAGAAAGCGGGTCCAATGAATGGGCACTGATTATCATCACATCAATTTTTTTCTTTCCTTTGGAGAGCATTGACATTGCTGTCGAAGTCGTACCAACTGTCGTAACTGTATCAATATCTTTTGAAAGTCAATGAAGAAAATTATACACAAGATATCATGATTTTTTTATTTCTCATATACAAATTCAATTATAAAATTTTAGATTATATTACTACACCCTAATTTATGCAATTGAATATATTAAGCAACTTATATTATAATTGATGTGTGCAATCTTAGATAGGTTCACATTATAAAGTTATATATAGTATTAGTTAGGATAAATAATTGGATTATATATAATAGAGAAGATCATATATGAATATATTGTTAAATCATCTATTTCAATTTATTCAAATGACTTGTTGAAATAAATACTGAATATAGATTACTGTCGACGTCCATAGATTATATGATCAAAAGTTTTGAGATAATATTATTTCATGAATATGCAACTAATAAGTTTAGAATATTTAGCAAAGAGGAAAGAATTTATCAATAAATTTAATATTTTCATTTGACTTATCTATTGTCCTCGCAAAGATCTTTTGTGTCTTGATACAATAAGATAACTAATCTAATTGAATATGCAGATATTAATAGAAAGTTACATGAAATTCATGTGCTATTACATGTCTCACATATTATTATATTATTATTTAATTGAATTCAATAATCTTAGTTACATGTGACAACAAAAGTACAAACAATAATAAGCCGACAAAACTGTCATATATTGTTATAGAATACTAAGCCACAAATAGACAAAATACACTTTAAAAAAAAGGGTAATACTGATTATATAGTTCTTAATGGATTGCAATGAGGGTGTATTTCTCTCCTTAGTATCTAAAATGAAACCCTAACCCATTATTTAGGTATTGACTTTGAGTTTAAGAAGTTTCCAAGAATGAAAAAAAGAAAAAGAACTTCCTTTTTTCTATTAAATTTGCTATATATATTTTTATCATGCCGGCAAATTATAGTTTTATTGTACTCCTATTGTTAATAAGTTTCTTTTGTTATCATTATAAAGTTACTTGCTTTATGCATGTGTACTACATGGTATCTACTAAAATAACTTGTAAATAAATTCAAGCCAGAACGATTTAACACACATTGGACAGGAAACAATCAATGAATACTAACATTATAATTGAGAAATCAAACAAAACTAAATAACAGAAAAGCCAGAAAACACTCCTAAACTACACTAAAATTGTTAGTTATATCCCTTTTCTTGTAGAGTAAAATAGTTTAAAGAGAATCACTATTTAAGATAGTTTTCGGGTAACTGTTAGTTATATCTCTTTTCTTGTAGAGTAAAATAGTTTAAAGAGAATCACTATGTAAGATAGTTTTTGGGTAATTGTAGCATTTACTTATTCTTTTCATATATTTTGAAAATTATTTATAGTCTTCACAAATTAAAGTATAAGAAGTAATTGAATGACTATTAAGGTTGAGCTAAAATAAAAAAATTAATATTTGGCAAGTAGTCATTAAACTAGATTCGATTTTTTTCCTTTCAAATTAAGAAAAAAAATTAATAAAAATTAAAATATTTTAAATTTCAAGGTGTGTTCATAGTCAAAAGGATGAAATAACATGTGTATATTAAAAAAATTAATAAAAACTTTTTAAAAAGCTCCTTGAAGTTAAGAGGGAAAATTTTAATTTAGCAAAAAAGGATGGAAATGTTTTTATTTTATGAAAATTAGGTCTCCCACCTTTTTCTTCTACATCTAATAAAATATAAAAATAAGTGATCTCAAAATTAATAATAATGATAGCAAGATCAGTTCTTATCTTGTCTTGGTCTTGCATTTTCTCTTCCTTTCTGATACCTTAATCTTGTGTCTTGTCCACCCTAGCAAAATTATTTTTTTAAAATGATAAATAGATTGGTAAAAATTAAAGATCTACACCTTTAAAATTTATTTTTGAGGGATTTAAGTAATTTACTCCCCCTACTCTATGTCACTCCAAGCCAACTAACAAAGAACAATTCCCTCCTTTTCTACAAATAGATCAAGTGTGAAACCCAAATGTAAGTTGATTAAATAATTAAAATTAACAAAATTGTTTCTGTCTAGGGATATCCGATAAAATTTAAACGACACAGATATTAACAAAAAAATATGGATCCTATTTGAAAAATCATTTACATTTTTATGGGGGAACCCAATCAAGTCTGTGTCATGCTTATAGGAAAAACCAAAAATAGAGAATGTAATTTTATTCTTTATAACCACACAAAATTCATTTATTAACTAGTAAAATAACATATACAAGTATAGAAATGGTGCTATGACAACAAGGAAAAGAGAAATCTAAGATCTATAAGATATATAAATGAAATCTAAAAAGAGATTGATGTTAAAATCACAAATGAAATGACAAGTATCATATCAATTAAAATCTCTTATAAAAGGGAAATCACACAAAATTTAGTTATATCAAAGAACCAAAGGTTATGAGTTCTATATGTACTTTTAAAGATGTCACCTTTATAGTCATAAGATTTTAGCAAATCAACCATCTCTGTAACAAATCTTTTGTCATCAGCAACCAACATCACACAAACTTCTTCTATCATACCAACATAGGGAGCTTCCATTGGATTATCTTGTCCTTCAACAATTTGAGAATTTTCTTCTTTAGACATAACAAGGAGGAGATATAAGAAAATAACCTATTAGATAAAAAGGTGAAACACTTAACTTTTTTGATAGGTGTTTATATAGTACCTCTACAGGCTAGTGGGCTTGTTTAGTGCTGACCCAAAAAATAGTTTTTATTTGACCTATTTGATTCTCTTTCTTTTTTGAGTCACCACAAGGGTCATTTTTGTCTTTTTTGTCTTTTCCTTTTATGAGTTTAGCAAGGATGGCAAGATAAAATTATTTTTTAGTGTCGAGTTACTTAAACATATTTTTTGAGAGAATATTTTCAATTTCAAGAAAAAATGACTTCTATCACTTATGAGATTTGAGTGAGTACTCATTTTTATTTAAAATATGAAATACTTAAGTTTTTACTTGATCTCAATTATTTTAACCAATACTTACATATTATTATCAACCATTAGCATTCAAAGACGTCATAAAATAATTATCTCCTTATTATATCCTCCACATTATATCATGACTAAACTTCGAAATTGATCTAGAAAATAAGTTTACTTGTCATGTTTTTCTTTTTCACGTCCTTTAAGAAATTATTAAATAAAAAGGCAACTTGACTAAATTTTTTATTATTATTATTTTTAACCTCAATTTAATATTATTCAGTTTCTCATGGTGAATTGGGATCTTATTCAAAGAGAAAGATCTAAAATATTTAAATTTTTTTTGTGTATATTATATAGATGGTCCGATCTCTAAGAACACATTAATTTCGCTTCACATTTATTGAGTAAGGTTAAACGTGAAAACAAGTTATAACTAATTATATCTTAATTTTCTAAAATAAAAACTATGTTATATATTTTAATTTTTAATAGGCACAACAACTAAATTGGACCGGAGGGAGCTTGTAAGTGAAACTAAAGGTTGAAGTTAAACGACGATGTCAAGATAGACTGTCCCATAAAATTTTAAATATCTGAAGTTATATATGAGTGAAATTCATGCATTTCTTCCTAAAGTTCCCGCAAAAATTACTGGACTTCAGTTATTTTTCCTAAACTTTAGCTCTGTAGGACCGAAGTTAAGTTATTTTTGCCTGAGTTTAATTATTTTCATTATTTAATCTTCCATAATATGCACATGAACTTCAGATATAAGTGGTTGAAGTCAGGCAAAAATAACTGAATTTCAGTTATATTTCTGAACTTCAGCAACTTCCAGCACAAATGACTAGACTTTTCGAGGCTAATTTCAGCAAAAATGGTTAGATTTTATCAAGACTAATTTCAGACACAATATATCTAAAGATATCTAGAAATATGTACAGACACAAAAAAAAATTAAAACAGACACATGTGGAATGATGATGTCAAAACTGGATATCCATACATTTCACCTGCCTTATAATTAGAAGAGGTTTGGCAAAGTGACTTGGGCCAAAACGCCTATTTAACGACATTTATAAAAAATAATTGGACCCAAACACTTCGTTCGGTTGGTGAGATAATGATAATAATTTCGGAATATCCCATGAGATTATTTTATTCTGCATCTGGTAATAAGTATATTTAGTTCCAGAATTATTTTATCCCGCTATTTTAGTATAAATGGTGAGATACATTATTCGATGTAGAATGTGAGTCAAAATAATCCCTTGGGATATCGATATCCTTGTCTATATCATCTCACCAACCAAATAATACCAGTAGAAGAAGCCATTTTTTTTTAATTTTTTTGAAATATGGTTGTAATGAACTTGAAGTGTGTTGCTGGAAAAGATACAAAGAAAAGTCACGGAGAGCCAAAATATAATCAAGATACGGTAAAATACGTAAAATAGAGTGATGCAATAATAAATAAGTAATTTAAGTCATATAATGTCTATCAACTAATTCCCAATCTAGACTTAAAAATATCAAGTTGTTGGGATCTATGTAGTTTTGATGATTGACAAATGTGATGAAACAGGTCAGCCAAGTTGTTTCAAGAGAGTATAAAATTTACTGTCTAAAGAAACTGACATGGCAGTAGTAAATATTCAAATAAAAATAAGCTACACGTATCAAAAGATGGTTAAGCCACGTCACACAATCTCAGTGAAATAAACATGTGCTAAATTGAAGTGTTGGAGTTCTACTACAACACTAAAGAAGCAATGAGTTTGACTCGAATAAGGAGTCTCACTTGAAGTAGAACTCTAAGTCAAGAAGAGTTTGAGTTGATAAGTGGTTTGAAGTGAAGAAGAACTCTTTGAAGAGTTGTGCTTAAATAGAAGCGTAGTTACTCAGAATACATGTGCACTCACAAAGAGAGAAAAAAGAAATTCTGTAAAATGTGAGATTTTGCAATATTTGAAATGTGAAGAAGTTCAATTAACGAAATTGGTCCTAGTAGAGTGATAGGCTAGAGGTAGCAATCTTGTATTATGAGTTGGTCATTGAGTTGTAATTGATTTAATCTTAATTCAGTGAGTTATAAACTGGATTAAGAGGATTTTGTCTTCAAGTAAAGTATACTAGGAGACGATAGGGACACATTCCGAGGGAGGAGTGTGAACAACTAGGAATTAGAATATATAATTTCTTTAGGTTACAAGTATTTAATCTGCTATTTGAAGAGACTCTTTGAAGTTAGTGAAGTTAGAAAAAATCTTATGGAGGTACAGGTCGTGGTTTTTCACCTTTTGAGTTGGGTGTTTTTTACACTAAAATTATTGTGTTCTTTACTTACTGCATTTATCAGCTTAAGTGAAACACGTTAGACAACCTGTTTCATTCGTAGGCAAACAGCTAAATTAAAGTTAAATATTTAGTTTGTGTATACTATCAATTGGTATCAGAGCGAGTTTATCTTGTAAGACTAACACCTAAGATAGATCATAATGAATTCTGGACCACCTATTGGATACAGTGAGCACCAGTCAACAATTCGACCTCCTCTCTTCAATGGATCACACTTCATTTGGTGGAAGGCACGCATGAAAAATTTCATTCAAGTAGAAGATTATGAGTTGTGGGATAGGATCACCATGGGACCAACTCTTCCTAAGAAGATGATGGATGGAGTTGAAGTGATGAAGGTAAGATCTAAGTTTACTGCTAAAGATATGATGGCTCTCAAAAAGAATGGTTAAGCAAAGAACATTCTTGTATGTGGCTTAGGCCTTGATGAGTATAATCGGATATCCAACTGTACCACTACTAAACAGTTATGAGATGCATTGATCAATGCTCATTAAGGGACAAGTCAGGTAAGGAAATTCAGAGTGGCTATGCTATTTACTGAATATGAAACTTTCAAGATGAGGGGCAGTGAGTCTCTGCAAGAAATGATTGCAAAACTCGCATCTCTAATTAATGAACTATCGTCCTTAAGAAAAGTACTTACCACTGAAGAGCAAGTTGACAAAGTTATGAGGATCCTCCCTAAATCTAAATGGGATGTCAAAGTTACTGCTATAAGGGAAGCTAAATATATCTCTGCCATGACTCTTGATGAGTTAGTAGGGAACTTGAAGATTTATGAGATGAGCATGGATGACCTTATGAATGAAGATGGAATCAAAGAAAAATAAATGATTCTAAAAGCTTATGATAGTGATGAGCCTGATATTGATGATGATCAAATAGCATTTCTAGAAAAAAAGTTTAAGAAGTTCCTCAAGAAAGATAAGGATTGTGAAAAGAAAGGAACAAGTAGCAAAAAGAGTTTCAATGAGAAGTCCCCAGCAGGTTGCTACAAATGCTACAAAATGGATCATATGATTAAAGATTGTCCACTCTGAGAAATTGAGTGGAGAAAAGAGAGGGTTGAAAAGGAAATAAAAGAAAAGGAAAAGAAGAAGGAAAAGAAAAATTATGCAATAATGACTGCATGGGGATCTGACACTGATGATTCTGATGCAGAAATTGATGACACTGCACTCATAGCTCTAGGAGACTCTGATCTTGATGAAGGAGACAATAATTCCGAGGTAAGTATCTCTGACTTAAATAAAAACGTGCATACTCTCTCTAAAAGAAAACTTGTTTCTATGATGAATGCTTTAATGAATAAACTTCAGGAAGTCACTTTTGATAGGAATTAGCTTTTTAATGCTCTTACTAGCTTAAAATTAGAGTTCATTGATCTTAAAATGACAAGAATATTATTGATAAAGAAAATAGTTCCTTAAAGGAACAGGTTATCCAACTTGAGTCTGTCAATCAAGTCCTCAAAAATGAAAGCTTGAAAGAATCCTCTTTTCAAAAGAAAGGGATGAGTGAGAATCTAAAAAAGGTTGTGTCAGAACTCAAATATTGTAAAATTGATTATTTCTGTGAAAAGGAAAATATAAGAGAATTGAGTTTGGAAGTGTCTAAGTTAAAACTAGATCTTGAGAAAGCAAGTAGGTGGACCAAGTCATCTAGAATTGTAAAGAACCTAAGTGGAAAAGTTCACAATAAAGAGGCTGGGATAGGTTTCCATAAAGAAATTAATATCACTAATAATATGTGTTACTTGTGTGGAAAACTTGGACATCCAATTGTTGAATGTGCAGTGGCAGTTAGGAGCAGAAACAGGAGTACTATGTTAGCAAAAGGAAACAGGCTAAAACCTGTTCATAGGAACATGTTTAACAACTTGTTGCCAAGTTAGGCAAGAAGAAATTTGATTCACCCTTTTGATCACAAAAAAATACTCAATCTTGTTTGGGTTCCTAAATCTAACCCCTGAATTATTTTATAGGTGAGAGTGAAAGGAAGCAAGCATTGGTGCATCGATAGTGCTTGCTCAATATACATGACTGGAGATAAATAAAATTTCCTTCCACTGATTCCTAAAAAATTAGGTTATGTATCCTTTGGAGATGAAAAAAAAAGGGTACTATCACTGGAATTAAAAAAATTGGAAGTACAAAAGCAAAATCTCTGGAAGAAGTGTATCATGTTGATAGATTGAAACATAATCTATTGAGTATATTTCAGTTATATGACAAAGGAAACAAAATAACTTTTACTTCTGTAGGTTGCAAGGTCAAAAGGCTGGAGACAAAGGAAATTATTCTAAGTGCAAGTAGACACAAAATGTGCACAAGACAGACATCATGGGAATTCCAGGTACAAATCTGACTTATCTCAGTGCAACGAACTGCGACCCCCTTCTTTGGCACAAAAGACTTGGGCATGCTAGTTTGAAATAGTTGAATAAAGTTGCTTCATAGGACATGGTTATAGGCTTGCTTAAAATTAAGTTCATAAATGACAAATTTTGTAGTGCCCGTGTAAGGGAGGAAGCAAGTAAGATCCTCATTCAAATCAGAATCAAGTGAGCACAAATTGGTGTCTTGATCTGTTGCATATGGATCTTTGTGGACCCATGAAGGATGAAAGTGAAACTGGACAACATGCTTAGGAACAAGTAGCTCACCTGTTTCAACTATTGAACAAAGTGTGGGCTAATTGACGGGGTAACGATAAATAATGAAGCTGAGCCAACACTAGTACAATCAGTTAACTCAGAAGCAGGAACTTCAAAAGGGATGATGTTGAAAAGTTATAAGTTCAAGGACTCACATCCTCTTGAACATGTTCTCACAGATCTTACTTCTGGGATCAAAACCAGATCAGGGTTGAAAAACTTGTATGCCTTCAATGTTTTTCTATCAAAAATTGAGTCTAAGAAGAAGTATGTGAAGGAGTTGCTCAAAAGATTCAATATGGAAGCTGATAAGGAGATTGATACTCCCATTACCACTACCACTAAATTGGACTTGATGAAACAGGTCCATCGATAGAGCTGAGGAGCAGATTGCTGATATATTTACCAAAGCTCTAAGTCTGGAGCACTTTGGAAGGAACAAGTTACATTTAGGAATGATTAAGATTGCATAAACCTCTTTCAATGATTGGCTAGATTAAGGGATACACCCATCTTATTGGTCAATTTGCTATTCAATTTAGTCTTGCACATTTAATTGTGCGTCCCAATTCCAGTTCTTTGATCTTATTCTAACATAATATTGTATTAAATTGTGCAGTGATGGAGTCTACAAATGCAGATGCAAACCTTAGTGATGCTGCCAGGTATGTGCTATTTTACACTAAGTAAATAGTGAGTAATGTGAAACGTCTGAGCTTTCTTGTTCCACTCAATTATGACTTTTCTTAATTGTCTCTCTCAAAAACTGAAACCGTCACATCACCCACTTTCTCTTTGCACTTTGTCACATCCTCTCACACGTTCCACTTTCCCTTTCTCTCCTATAAATGGTGTAGTTGGATGAGTTAAGAACACAAGCTCCTCTTTCTTCTTGAGATACTTAACCCAAAAGATCTTTTCTGATAACCACTTCTAAGACTAGCCATGGAAACTCCGTTTTCCTCCACCAACAAAGTCATTACCGATACTTCCTCACCTGAGTCTCGCGACGTTGTGGTGCATAAAACAACGACTTAACCCACTAGAGTTCCTTTTCCCATTCTCTTTAAAATGATAGATTTTTTAGCTTGGAAAAGGTTTAAAAACCAATTCTTCACTTTATCTTCCATGCCTTCTGACATTTCCCCTGCTTCTAGTCCTATAATTCAAGTTGCCCTCTTCAATCTACTGATGGGATTCCCGTTGCTGATCTCACTCTAATGGAGTTGCTGGATACTAAGATCAAGATAAACTTGCCTAGTCTCATTATCAAACACATGCAGCGGGTACTTCAAACAAATGAGAAGGGTCATGCTCTTCCTTATGGGTTCTGGTTGGCTGCCATTTTCGAGGATTACTCTGTGCCTGTTCAAGTTTGGTCTCTCCAAACTACCAAATATGTTTTAGATTAGGTGACCCATGTTGCCTTACCTGCTTCAACGAAAAAGGCAAAAAATCATTTGCAACATATGAGACTTGCTTTGGCTGACAAAAGTGCTGAATTGGATAATACCAAAGCTGATCATGAGAGGGAGAAGGCTGTCTTGCAAGCTAAGATTGATGAACTGGAGCCGACTCTTGTTAAATAAAGAGTTGACCATATGGATGCTTTTCACAAGTTGACCAAGCTGCTTCCCTATGCCCCTTCCTTCTAATTCTGTCATTCTCTAAGTTCAAGCCTATCCTTGTTATTTCCTAGTCTTATTTTCCTTTTTGTTGTTTTTTGTTGCTCAGTCGATCCCTTATTCAATGTATTATTTTATATGACTGTAGCATGATTAATGGTAGCAGATTGAAAGGGTTACTTTTTACTTATATTGACTCTTGACTCTACACTAGTTAATACTTCATTATGTTTTCATGAGATTGATATATGATTGTTTTGAAGAGAGCCCCAGTGGCTATAAGTTGTTTAGCGTCTCAAATTAGCCTTCTTTTCAATGATGCCAAAATGAGGAAGAATATAGGTTGTGCAATGTTTATAACCCATATGACTGGCTTGTTTCAATCAAGTTTTTCATCTCTTGGTTCTACAGGTAGATATCATTGAGGGCACAGGTGCAAGGAGTTTGTCATCATCAAAAAGGGGGAATTTGTTGGGATCTATGTAGTTTTGATGATTGACAAAGGTGAAACAGGTCACCCAAGTTGTTCCAAGGGAGTATAAAATTTACTGTCTAAAGAAACTGACATGGCAGCCGTAAATGTTCAAATAGAGATAAGCTGCACGTATCAATAGATGATTAAGCCACGTCACACAATCTCAGTGAAATAAACATGTGCTAAATTAAAGTATTGGAATTCCATTACAACACTAAAGAAGCAAAGAGTTTGACGCAAAGGAATCTCACTTGAAGTAGAACTCTACGTCAAGAAGAGTTTGATTTGGTGGGCAGAGAAGAACAACTCTCTGAAAAGTTGTACATATGCTGAATTGAAGTGTTGGAGTTCGACTACAACACTAAAAGTAAGAAGTTTGACTTGAAGGAGGAGTCTTACTTGAAGTAGAACTCTAAGTCAAGAAGAATTTGAGTTGATGAGTAGTGTGAAGTGAAGAAGAACTCTTTGAAGAGTTGTGCTTAAATAGAAGCGTAGTTACTCATAATACGTATGCATTCACAAGGAGAGAAAACGAAAACCTGTAAAGTGTGAGATTTTGCAACATTTGAAGTGTGAAGAAATTTAATTGATAAACTTGGTCCTAGTAAAATGATAGGCTAGAGTTAGTAATCTTGTACTAGGAGTTGGTCATTTAGTTGTAATTGATATAATCTTAATTCAATGAGTTATAAACTGGATTAAGAGGATTTTGTCTTCAAGTAGAGTATACTAGGAGACGTTGGGGACACATTCCTAGGGAGAAGTGTGAACAACTAGGAATTAGAGTTTATAATTTCTTTAGGTTACAAGTGTTGTAATCTTTTGTTTGAAGAGGCTCTTTGAAGTACTGAAGTTGGAGAAAATCCTGTGGAGGTATAGATCTTGGTTTTTCACCTTTGAGCCGGGTGTTTTCCACGCTAAAATTATTGTATTCTTTACTTACTGCATTTATCAGCTTAAGTGAAACACGTTAGGCAACCTGTTTCATTTGTAGGCAAACAGATAAGTTAAATATTTAGGTCATGAAGACTATCACAAGTCATCCTTTCTACCACCAAATTAGATAATACTCCTTACCCATAACACCTTGATACAATAAACCGTTGCTCAAATAATGTCTAAGAGAATAAGCCATAACCTACCTCGAAACCAAGCAAACGAGCCAAGAGCTTGCACAAAATTTTCTTCCCATTTTGAATCGCCTCAAAAAGCTCCAAATCTTTTAATATCATACTCTTCGTGAGTATACGAGGCTAACGACACCCATATTGCTAGATGAGTCATGTTAGCACAGGAATGTTGTAAATCAAAACTGGATAGAGAGTAGTTTCTAAAATAGAAGAGCAAAATTCATTTTATACTCTACGTGAGTATACGAGGCTAACGACACCCATATTGCTAGATGAGTCATGTTAGCATAGGAATGCTGTAAATCAAAACTGGATAGAGAGTAGTTTCTAAAATAGAAGAGCAAAATTCATTTTCTTAAGGATGTGGATTAAAACATAAGTTTTACGCTAATTACTTAAAATTTAGAAGGAATACCAATAGAATATTTACCATCAAGGACAAGGAGCGAAAATATAAGACAAATATGAAGGGTATAAGTGGTGTTTTCATATACTACTACACTAAATTTCTAGGGACATCCAAGGAGGGGACAAATCATCCTAATAGTGACATCATTAGGAGAGGGCCACTGATATTGGTATTTGAGTCTTTGAGAACCATGCTTGAGGCACAATTCACAGAGAGGGATGTTGAGCAGACTTTATGGGAAATAGGGGTGACAAATCTCTAGGGGAGGATGGATATAATATCCACTTCTTTAAGGGTAGCAAGGATATAGTTGGGTCTGACCTTGGAGGAGGTTCTGAAATTCTTTAGCAATGAAAGAATGCTCACTGAGATTAATAATACTAGTTGCTTTTCTAGATAAAGATATTGCCTAAAATAATAGTTTTAATGGATTATAATATGGTTTATTTAGGCATTGATTATGAGATTTGGAAGTTTCTAAAAGCGGAAAGACGATTTTAAAAATTCTTTCATTTTCTCTCAGATTTTGCTATATATGTTCATTACTTTATCATGCCACGCAAATTAATTTTATTTTTTTTCTGTTAATTAGTTACTTTTGTTACTCCTAAAAGATTATATATTCTACATATGTACTATATGGTACTACAAAAGTAACTAGCAAAGCAATTCTAGTCTAAACGATTCTCTTGAAGAATAAATGAGTACTACCAAAGTAATTGAGAAAACCTAGCAAAAACAAATACCGCAAAAGAAATAAAAACACACTTAAATTATATGAAATTTTCACTTACACACTTTTTCTCAGTGGAATAAAATAATTCAAAAGAATCCACAATCTATGCTAGTTATCGGTGATAGCATTTGCTTTATTTTTATAAATATTATAAAATTTATTTAACTTCCTCACAAATTAAATTAGAGGAAGTGACCATTAAGATTGAACCAAAATTTAAAAAAAAAATATTGGCAGGTAGATATTAAAGTAGATTCGAATTTATTTTTTCTTAAATTAAAAATTACAATATTTTTGTAAATCAAAGCGCACATGGCCAAAGAATGAAATAATAGGTGTATATATAAAAAAAATAGAAAACAAAAATTACAATAAAAAAAATCAAAGAAAAAAGAAGTTCTGTGAAATGAAAAGGACAAAAAAAAAAACATCGGCATCATGGATTTTTTAATTAAACGGTTTTTTCTTATTTATTTAACACATCAATAAAAAAAAATTACTTTTTATCTCAAGATTAACAATAATAATAGTCATCTCGATTCTTATCAAGTCCTTCTCTTAATTTTTTTTCTCTTCCTTCTTGTTTTCTTAATCCCGTGCCTCCACCACCCAAGCGATTTCTTTTCTTCCTTCAAAAATCATTTTTGAGGGATTTAAATTTCTGCTGCAACTCTATATCACTCTAGGCCAAGGCAAAGAACAATTTCCTCCGTTTTTTCTACAAAAATGACCAAGTGTCAAATGCATATGCGAGTCGATTAAATAAATAAAATGATTAACATAAACTATATCTCATCAGGGTCATTCGATAAAATTTGAATGACACAAAAATTAACATAAAATTACCGACCCCTTTTGCAAATTCATATACATATATGTGGAAGAAGCTAATCGAGTAGGTGACATGCTTGTAGCAAGGACCAACAGTAGAAATTTTAATTCACTTCTCAATAACCACTAAAAGAACTCATTTATTAGCCAGAAAATAGCAGAAACACACATAAAAATAGTGTTATGATAAAAAAAAAGAAATTCAAGATTTACAAGATAATATAAAAAGAGATTGATGTTAATATCACAAATGAGGTAACATTAAACATCATATCAATTAAACACAAAATTTAGTAATATCAGAGAACAAAGGTTATAAGTTCTACATATATACTTAGAAATGTCACCGGCTATTTTTACCTTTATATTCATAAGAGTTTACCAAATCAACCATCTCATTAATAAATTCATTGTCATGATCAATCAGCATCACACGAATTTCTTCTACCATACTATGATAAAGAGATGCCATTGAATTATTTGTTCCTTCAATAATTTGAGGATTTTATTCTTTAAGCATAACGAGGAGGAGATACAAATTTTTTTTAAAAATATAACAAAAGGCTGAATTTATTAATGAAACACTTCAACTATTTTGGTAGGTTTTTAGTAAAAGCTTTAATATGGAGTGCACGTTCCCTTTGAAGTCTGCTTTTATAATATCATCTATTGCCTAGTGAGCACGTTTCCTGTTGACCGTTGTCGTGACCAAAAAATCTATTTAAGCTATAAGGGCACCTACCATTCTTCGTAAGTGAATCTCATTCATAAAAATCACAATAAAGCGGAAGTAAGAGAAAAAACACTAGAACTTATCATCCTGAAGCCATAATATAGAAAATGCGAAAATACAAAGTAAAAACCCTAAATTTAGATGACATAAGTACAAAACTTATAAAATACATGAATAAAATCCAAAAGTACTACAACTGTCCAAAAGGTAAAGATAAGCAATAAATAAGGGATAGGAAGGTCTAGATGTTGTGGAACGACAAACAAGTTAGCTCCAAGGACTTTGATAATGCTCCAGACTCAAAGCGAGATTACCTGCTACTAGTATCAAATTTAGAACCCGCACAACAAAGGTGTAGAAAGCAATGGTGAGTACGAAAGAACACATGTACTCAACAATATTGTCAACTGACCCCTAAATGAAGCAATGGTGAGGGTCGGTACTGGTCTTTGTAGCACTAGATATAAATATAAGAATGAACCTCTAATCAAGGAGGACTAGTATCTAAACACAACATCAAAACAATTTAAACGCAATATCCCGAACTAGTTGTTATCATATATTTCTACAATAAGTACAATTCATTGCACACCAGTTATATCTAAGTCAACTCAACCAATAAAGAGCAAAATAAGCCACTTCTATAGTTACTTTGCCATTTCACCTTTACAAATCAACATATTATGTAAGGATGATGAGATAAAATGCAATGCATATGTTGTGTATACACCCACTTCCTCAGTTAGTGTAACACCGCAAAAGTCTCTAAGACATACCTCAGACTTGAAGCAAGAAACTAGCAGAAAACTAAAACATTTTCCTCAGAACGAGTCATGGTACGATTCGTTAAATGATACCATAAGTCGTGGTTAGACTCTTGGTAGGCAGTCAATAGAATTTTTCGGTGTATGTTAGTCCACGGATTTCTGGAGATTTGATCGACCGCCTCCGTTCGACCTCAAATTTTTGCTGTGTGCAGCCCGCGGGGCCTGGTGACGAGCGCCCTATCATTTCGTTTAATCGGCATCACTATTTTTTGAATAAATGACAATTTACGATTTTCTCGGTTTTCGGTGAATGTTAGCCCACGGATTTCTGGACATTTGATCGACCGTCTCCGTTTGGCCCCAAAAGTTTGGCTGTGCGCAGCCTGCGGGGCCTGGTGACGAGTGCTCTATAATTTCGTTTGATCGGCATCACTATTTTTTGCATAAATGAGAATTTACGATTTTTGCGATTTTCGGTGTATGTTAGCCCACAGATTTCTGGAGATTTGATCGACCGCCTCTGTTCGGTCCCAAATTTTGACTGTGCGCAGCCTGCGGGGCCTGGTGACGGGCGCCCTATCATTTTGTTTGATCGGCATCACTATTTTTTGCATAAATGAGAATTTACGATTTTTGCGATTTTCGGTGTATGTTAGCCCACAAATTTCTGGAGATTTGATCGACCGCCTCTGTTCGGCACCAAATTTTGGCTGTGCGCAGCCTGTGGGGCCTGGTGACGGGCGCCCTATCATTTTGTTTGATCGGCATCACTATTTTTTTCATAAATGAGAATTTACGATTTTCGCAATTTTCGGTGTATGTTAGCCCACGGATTTCTAGAGATTTGATCGACCGCCTCCGTTCGGCCTTAAATTTTTGATGTGTGCAGCCCGCGGGGCCTGGTGACGGGCGCCCTATCATTTTGTTTGATCGGCTTCACTATTTTTCGCATAAATGAGAATTTACGATTTTTGCGATTTTCGGTGTATGTTAGCCCACGAATTTCTGGAGATTTGATCGACCGTCTCCGTTTGGCCATAAATTTTGGCTGTGCGCAGCCTGCGAGGCGCTGGTGATGGGCGCCGTATCATTTCGTTTGATCGGCATCACTATTTTTCGCATAAATGAGAATTTACAATTTTCTCAATTTTCGGTGTATGTTACGCCACGGATTTCTGGAGATTTGATCGACCGCCTCCATTCGGCCCCAAATTTTGGCTGTGCGCAGCCGGCGGGGCCTTGTGATGGGTGCCCTATCATTTCGTTTGATCATCATCACTATTTATCGCATAAATGAGAATTTACAATTTTTGCAATTTTTGGTGTATGTTAGCCCACGGATTTTTCGAGATTTAATCGACCGCCTCTGTTCGGCCCCAAATTTTGACTGTGCGCAGCTCGCGGAGCCTGGTGACGGGCGCCCTATCATTTCGTTTGATCGGCATCACTATTTTTTGCATAAATGAGAATTTACGATTTTCCGACTTTCGGTGTATGTTAGCCAACGGATTTCTGGAGATTTGATCGAACACCTCCGTTCGGCCCCAAATTTTGGCTGTACGCAAGCTGCGGGGTCTGGTGACAGGCGGCCTATCATTTCGTTTGATCGGCATTACTATTTTTCCAATAAATGACAATTTACGATTTTCACAATTTTCGGTGTATGTTAGCACACGGATTTCTGGAGATTTGATCGACCGTTTCCGTTTGGCCCCAAAAGTTTGGCTGTGCGCAGCCTGCGGGGCCTGGTGACGGGTGCTCTATAATTTCATTTGATCGGCATCACTATTTTTTGCATAAATGAGAATTTACGATTTTCGCGATTTTCGGTGTATGTTAGCCTACGGATTTCTGGAGATTTGATCGACCGCCTCCGTTCGGCCCCAAATTTTGGCTGTGCACAGCCTGCGGGGCCTAGTGACGGGCGCCCTATCATTTCGTTTGATCCGTTGTTACACCCCGTAAATTGCTAGCATATAGATGGCCTATTCGCGTGTTGGTTAAGAGTATTTGAAAGACATACATGCTAGTAAAAAGCCCGTGGAAAGATCGGACAAGCGCCAAGTTGGCGCGTCGCAAGGCAAAATGCAACTTATAAATCTCATTCCGGGAATGCGACTTATAAAGCGTATTCTGCGAATGCGACTTATAAAGCGCATTCTTCAAATGCGACTTATAAATCGCATTCCAGGAATGCTATTTATAGTGCCTATTATATATGAGCCCCACTTCGGTTTTAAATCTCATTACGGTAATCAGTAAAGAATCAGTATAGTACATAAAGAGATCAGAATAAGAAATCAGAATTTAGATAGTCCTATCATTTCGTTTGATCGGCATCACTATTTTTTGCATAAATGAGAATTTACGATTTTTGCAATTTTTGGTCTGTGTTAGCTCTTTATTAAAAAAATAAGAACTGCCGAGATACAAGTCTTTTGATGAGATCTTACATAATGTTGTTAAAACTGTAATATAATCGACGGAAAAAGAGTTCATTAGAGGCATATTATCTAAATGATCATAACTTTGGGCTGGATTATCCGTTTTACACGATTTTGTTTTTCATTTTGTGTGTTTTTTCGAGATCTATCTGGACAAACTGCCGTCAGGCGGTTTGGACGAGCCATTTTTCTAAAAATATGTCTCTATCGCACTCATTTAAACATATTTCTCAATATGGTTGACAATTTTAATTTAAAAACTGGTCCTAACGACCCACCACAACCGACTCCACCATGGCAAGCGACCATGGTAGGCCAGCACTACCACCACTAATCTCTAGCATTTTCTTTATATCATAAGGATAAGCATAGGTGTTTCCTTTTAAATTTTCGATCACTGGGCATTGATCGATGGACGTTGGGTCTCAACATAGGTTAGCATGTGACATCCGATGTCGGCCGGTCTATCGACACTAGCATAGTGCACCTATATTGCTAACTTTCAAATTTTTCAGCGCGTATTAGCCCAGGAATTTCTGGATATTTGATCGATCGCCTTCGTTCGTCCCCAAATTTTGGCTGTGCGCAGCCTGCGGGGCCTGGTGACGGGTGCCCTATCATTTCGTTTGATCGGCATCCCTATTTTTTGTATAAATGAGAATTTACGATTTTTGCGATTTTCGGTGTATGTTAGCCCACGGATTTCTGGAGATTTGATTGGCCAACTCCGTTCGGCCTCGAATTTTTGTTGTGCGCAGCCTGCGGTGCCTGGTGACAGGCGCCCTATCATTTCGTTTGATCGGCATCACTATTTTTCGAATAAATGACAATTTACGATTTTCTCGATTTTCAGTGAATGTTAGCCCACAGATTTCTGGAGATTTGATCGACCGTATCCGTTTGGCCCCAAAGGTTTGGCTCTGCGCAGCCTGCGAGACCTGGTGACGAGTGCTCTATAATTTCGTTTGATCGGCATCACTATTTTTTGCATAAATGAGAATTTACGATTTTTACAATTTTCGGTGTATGTTAGCCCACGGATTTCTGGAGATTTGATCGACCGCCTCTGTTCGGCCCCAAATTTTGGTTGTGCGCAGCCTGCGGGGCCTGGTGACGGGCGCCCTATCATTTCTTTTGATCGGCATCCTATGTTTTGCATAAATGAGAATTTACGATATTTGCGATTTTCGGTGTATGTTAGCCCACAAATTTCTGGAGATTTGATTGACCGACTCCGGTCGGCGCCGTATTTTTGCTGTGCGCAGCCTACGGGGCCTGGTGACGGGCGCCCTATCATTTCGTTTGATCGGCATCACTAATTTTTGAATAAATGACAATTTACGATTTTCTCGGTTTTCGGTGAATGTTAGCCCATAGATTTCTGTAGATTTGATCGACCGTCTCCGTTTGGCCCCAAAAGTTTTGCTCTGTGCAGCCTGCGGGGCCTGGTGACGAGTTCTCTATAATTTCATTTGATCGGCATCACTATTTTTTGCATAAATGAGAATTTACGATTTTTGCGATTTTCGGTGTATGTTAGCCCACGGATTTCTGGAGATTTGATCGACCGCCTCTGTTCAGCCCCAAGTTTTGGCTGTGCACAGCCTGCGGGGCCTGGTGACGGGCGCCCTATCATTTCGTTTGATCGGCATGACTATCTTTTGCATAAATGAGAATTTACGATATTCGCGATTTTCAGTGTATGTTAGCCCAGGGATTTCTGGATATTTGATCGATCGCCTTCGTTCGGCCCCAAATTTAGGCTGTGCGCAGCCCGCGGGACGCTGGTGACGGGCGCCCTATCATTTCATTTGATCAGTATCACTATTTTTTGCATAAATGAGAATT
This sequence comes from Datura wrightii, assembly GCA_035772735.1. Taxonomy (NCBI): domain Eukaryota; kingdom Viridiplantae; phylum Streptophyta; class Magnoliopsida; order Solanales; family Solanaceae; genus Datura; species Datura wrightii. The sequence continues at coordinate 196,066,734 of JASDFA010000018.1, read as the reverse complement.
TACGATTTTCACAATTTTCGGTGTATGTTAGCCCACGGATTTTTCGAGATTTAATTGAACGCCTCTGTTCGGCCCCAAATTTTGGCTGTGCGCAGCCCGCGGAGCCTGGTGAGGGCGCCCTATCATTTCGTTTTATCGGCATCACTATTTTTCGCATAAATGAGAATTTATAAAATAGTAACATTAGCAACAAGAGGAACAAGTTCTATTTCAACAATTTTAAAGAAATACAAAATAAAAATAGAATACTCAATCATGAATAAATGCAGGCAAATACCCTCTCCTTACGATTTTCCCGACTTTCGGTGTATGTTAGCCAACGGATTTCTGGAGATTTGATCGAACGCCTCCGTTCGGCCCCAAATTTTGGCTGTACGCAGCTTGCGGGGCCTGGTGACGGGCGCCCTATCATTTCGTTTGATCGGCATTACTATTTTTCGAATAAATGACAATTTACGATTTTCGCGATTTTCAGTGTATGTTAGCCCACAGATTTCTGGAGATTTGATCGACCGTCTCGGTTTGGCCCCAAAAGTTTGGCTGTGCGTAGCCTACGGGGCCTGGCGACGGGTGCTCTATTATTTTGTTTAATCGGCATCACTATTTTTTGCATAAATGAGAATTTACGATTTTTGTGATTTTCGGTGTATGTTAGCCCACGGATTTCTGGAGATTTGATTGACCGCCTCCGTTCGGCCCCAAATTTTGGCTGTGCGCAGCCTGCGGGGCCTGGTGACGGGCGCCCTATAATTTCGTTTGATCGGCATCACTATTTTTTGAATAAATGAGAATTTACGATTTTCACGATTTTCGTAATTTTCGGTCTATGTTAGCCCACGGATTTCTGGAGATTTGATCGACCGTGTTATACCCCGTAGAATTCCCGGCACTTAGATGACCTATTCGCACGTTGGTTAAGCATATTTGAAAGCCATACGTGCTAGGGAAAGGCCCGGGAAAAGATCGGACGAGAAACCCGTCGAACCATCGCGGGAGGAGCCGAGGCAGAGCCCCTCCGCGATGGCAGCGTGTCACGGAGGTGAGGCCTCTGCGATGGCTCCGTGACACGTTGCCCAGGTTCAGGCCTAAGTATATAAGCCTCCACTTAGGTTTAAAATCATTTCATTACTTAATAACTTACAGAGAACGTAGTGAACAGAGGGAAAACGAAGGGAGATTATAAATTATCATCCGATTACGCTGCCAAACGCTGCCCAAACCCAAATTAATCCTAGATACCAAGATATTTAGCAGCGGAGAGCATTTCTATGGAGTTAGTTTCGCGAAATACGGCCGACGAATCGGCGAGCCACCGAACTAAAGTAAGTAGAATTGCTCTAAATTTATGTCTATGTGTTCCTAGCTTAGAAGTGAATATTTCTCCCTTCTGGGCCGCTGAAAAATAGCGAGTTTTCGACCGTCTTTCGATAAGCCTAAGTTTAGGCCACAAACTATATCGAAAGTAACGTCGCTCTTTACAATAAAGTTGTATTTAGTATTGATTGACGTATTTATGAATGCAGTTGGGAGAAAATAGTTGAAGTACCGGCCGAGCCTCGTCTGACGGACGAATATTCAGAGATAAGGTATGTAAAGTTAGTTTCCTCGGCAAGTTGAGTAATATTGAGACAGGATGGTAATTTACAGACCAGTAGAATGTTCAGAAATCGATTATTGTGTTATTATGAATATTGGTGCAATATGAGAAGTTTTGGGTTGTAACGTGTACAATACCTGTCCATATGATATAGACTCGCTTGTAAGTGATTAAGATTGCCAGTATATTCAGTATGTAATATAATGTGCCATGTTATGATATTGCTGTGTTTAGCTGAGACCTTGCGAAGTAGTACAGTATCCGTGAAGCATTCCAGACATAGAATAGTAACTAAATAAAGTTCAGAAAGCATGTTAGAAATGGGCAATTATGTTAATACAGAAACTCAGTAAATAGTATAGCTTTCAGCGGAAACACCTTCTTGTGTAACCTTTGCCCCAGTACAGTTTGACAGGAGGCTATATTTATATTTATACTTACCTGTCTCAGCATGTATCAGACACTTACAGATTACTATTATTAGCTCAGTATGTGATTTATACGATACCCTACACCTGTTAGTCTTAGCTTATGAGATACACAGACAGCATGATTAGTTGAGACCATTGTATTGATTGGGGTTGGATTACCTAGCATCCCTGACCACCCAGGGTTAATAGCTGTATCGACTCGTCTGCTAGAGGACGAGGATACGTCGCTCTACGGAGTGATATATCGTCCCGCAAGGGGACGAAGATGGGATGCCAGTTTCCCCATATTGTGCCTTGGTCGGCCCTTATACACCCCCGTCGAGCGGGTATGCCCTGGGTGTTGATTTAGAGTCCTTTTGTTATACCCCGTAGAATTCCCGTCACTTAGATGACCTATTCCCACGTTGATTAAGCATATTTGAAGGCCATACGTGTGGGAGAAAGACCCGGGAAAAGATCGGACGAGAAGCCTGTCGAACCATCGCGGAAGGAGCCGAGGCAGAGCCCCTCCGCGATGGCAGCGTGTCACGGAGGAGGAGCCTCCGCGTTGGCTCCGTGACACGTTGGCCTTGTCCAGGCCCAAGTATATAAAGCCCCACTTCGGTTTTAATTGATGAAATCTAAAATAAATTTCAGAGAAACAGAGGCAAACGCAGAGAACAGAGAGGGACGAAGGAAATTAATTAATTTCCATCCGATTATGCTGTCAAACGCTGCCCAAACTCAAATTAATCCCAGATACCGAAGTATTTAGCAGCAGAGAGCATTCCTACGGATTCAGTTTCATAAAATACGGCCGACGAATCGTCAACCCATCGAGCCAAGGTAAGTGGAATTGCTCTAAATTAGTGTCTATGTGTTCCTAGCTGAGAAGTAAATATTTCTCCCTTCTGGGCCGCTGAAAAATAGCGAGTTTTCGACCGTCTTTCGATAAGCCTAAGTTTAGGCTATAAACTATATCGAAAGTGACGTTGCCTTTTGAAATAAAGTTGTATTTAGTATTGATTGACATATTTATGAATGTAGTGGGGAGAAAACAGTTGAAGTACCGGCCGAGCCTCGTCCGACAGACGAATAGCTCAAGAATAAGGTATGTAAAGTTAAGTTTCCTCGGCAAGTTGAGTAACCTCGAAGCAGTATAGTAATTTACAGACCAGTTGCATGTTTAGAAATCGATTATCGTGTTATTTTGAATACTGGTGCAATATGAGAAGTTTTGGGTTGTAACGTGTACGAGACCTATCCGTATAATATAGATTCTGACGTAAGTATTAAAGATTGCCCAGTATATACAGTATGTGATGTAATATGCCATGTTAAGATATTGTGGTGTTTAGCTGAAACCTCGTGAAGTAGTACAGTATGCGTAAAGCATTCCAGACATAGAATAGTAACTAAATAAAGTTTAGAAAGCATGTTAGAAATAGGAAATCATGTTAATACAGAAACTCAGTAAACAGTATAGCTTTTAGCAGAAACACCATCTTGTATAGCATTGCTCCAGTACAGTTTGACAGGAGACTATGTTCGTATTTATAATTACCTGCCTCAGCACGGATCAGGCACTTACAGATTACTATTATTAGTTCAGCAGCTATATATACGACACCTTACCCCTGTTAGCCTTAGCTTATGAGATATACAGACAACATGACTAGTTGAGATCGTTGTATTGATTGGGGTTGGATTACCTAGCATTCAGGACCGCCCAGGGTTAATAGCTGTATCGACTCGTCCGCCAGAGGACGAGGATACGTCACTCTACGGAGTGATATGCCGTCCCGCAAGGGGACGAAGATGGGATGCCAGTTTCCCCATATTGTGCCTTGGTCGGCCCTTATACACCCCCGTCGAGCGGGTACGCCCGGGGTGTTGATTTTGGAGTCCTTCGGACTCAGGTACAGTTATAGTCAGGGGATCAGTGAGCCCAAGTGCATACCCAGGGACCGACTGGATGCTTACAGCCATTGTAGGAGATGGGATGACCGGGGTAGGGGTATAGATTCTGTGCTGGCTGTACCTCCCGGCTTATGGGGGCCGGGTAAGGTTTGTGTGTGCTATGTTATGTTATTTCATGTTATGCCATGTTATGTTAGATACAAGTAGATCAGCAGTAGCACGATACGTTTCCAGGTATGACTCTTATCCTTCCCAGTAAAGATTGAGAGAAGGTATGATTTACATTATCAGACAGTTAGTCTATTCTCTCTACTTCAGTTTCTTCAGTTATATTATTGTATTCAGATTTTGCTTCAGTTATTGCTTTACATACTCAGTACCAGCGGTACTGACGCCCGGTGGGGCGCTGCATTACTTGCCTGCAGGTACTTATAGACGAGCAGGTGACACCACGTGATTCCTGTCAGCGATCGAGTATTCAGCTCATGTCATCCGGAGACTGAATTCCAGAGGTGTACTTTAGTTCTTTTGTTTTATAGTACGGGTAGGTCGGGGCCCTGTCCCGACCAGTTCTATTGCTATTCTTAGAGGCTTGCAGTCTATATATTCCCTGTGGTCAGATGAGCCGGTCGTGTGAGGCCGTGCAGTTGTTTGGTTGTCAGTATTCTTGCTTTCTTTTACTTTGGCCGTGTGGGGCCATAGCTTGCCAGTAGTGGTGACCTTGCCGGTCACGTAGTTTCCTTTTGTGCTTTATGATTGAGTTGCAGATAACTAGACAGCATGGTGGCCTTGTCGGCCCGCATAAGTTTCCCTGAGATAATATGTTTCTGGTCAGCTGCTAGTACAGGTACAGAAGGCTATAGGCCAACAGGCAAGGGGCTGTATTTACAGCCGTTATATAGCCCTTTGTTTCCAGGAATATGAGTTAGAGCCAGCCAGGCACCAGATGTGCCCAGGCTTACAGTCCAGCAGGTCAGGTCCTAGTAGGGCACCAGGTGCCAGTCATACCCCCCAAGGCGGGGTGTGACAAACTTGGTATCAGAGCAGGTCGTATCCCAGGGAGTCTGCAAGCCGTGCTAAGTAGAGTCTTGTCTATGGATGTGTTGTGCACCACATACTATAGGCAGGAGGCTGCGAGGCATGATATGATAGTTACCCTTCTTTCTCAGTCAGTCGTGCTTTAGAGCGGTACAGTATAGGGTTGAGTCCCTGAGAACTCACCGTATTCTTTGGTTACAGATACAAAGACAGATCAGCATTACCCTATCACAGGAAGAAGATTAGAAATAGCAACGGAAGAGAGCATCAGTCAGTTACATGATAACTACAGCAGTAAGGAGGAGGTATCAGAGACCTCCCCGCGAAGGAGGAGGTATCAGAGACCTCCCCGCGTGATACCTTTATTAGCATTATTCCTAGTATACGTTGATAACGTCAGAATAGGGAGTCAGAAGTATAATATACATATGAGTTGATTTACTTATTAGTTATATAAGATCTGATTATGATTACAGATAAGGTCAGACCACCAGGTAAGTATTTAAAAATATAGAGAGCTCCTATGATTATGTAAGTTGGGCAGACCCTTATGACAGTAAGCCAGTAGAAAAAGTAAGATTATTTAGTTTGCCCGAAGCAGGGGTGAAAGATCTATTAGTAATAAAATGCTTAGTAATAGTCAAGTTTGAGCCAGAAAAAGGCCAAGCCCGCCATATATGCTAATAGATAGCAAGACATACCTGTAAGATTATAGTTATGATCTAGTTGTGACATCGAGAGATATAGAGGTTATGTGAATCAGATGGGCTTGAGTATACGCCCAAAGAAGTATAGGCCGAGGCTTGATCAGTAATCGCATTAGCAATGAAAGACAGGTACCTTGAACCCCAGAGTTCAGTTTAAGCAAGATGAGAGGGAGAAGCAGGAATGTCAGATCTTGTGGAGAAATTAGAACTACCCCGGATTGATAAAGTATCGTATTAAAGATTAAGCTTCGCGTTGACAGTAGGATTGCGGTTCAGAATACCGCAGTATGTCCGCTATGGAAAAGCTAAGAAGTTACCGATACAACAACTCTAATCTAGTGTAGCCTAGAGATAAGGCCCAGCAGATAGTCATGGGCTCTTAGTATATGCCTAGTAAGGCTACAGGATTCTAACGTCGACCCACATCGCAAGAGTGGCGAATTTCAAACAGCAAACGATAATTAAAATGTTTATGTTTGTTACTTTCAGAATGGGGTGACAATGCAATGAAATGATAAGTCAGGGCAAGAGATGGTATTAGGCCGTAGAAGCAATGTATCATGTACGATGTGAGACTCAGCAGAACCTGTCAGAGATCATGAACTACCGCAGAAATCAGTACATATTGTACGTAGCTAGCGATATATAGATATACAGATAATAGATAGGTTGTGAGTGGCTGCCTATAAGGGCTACAATCACAGATGCTGATTAGTAATAGAAAGCCTATACAAATTGCATTGGGGGACTATGAGTTACGTATGAAGTCATAAAAACTATCTCAGTTCTCAATTATTAAGTTGATAGATTCATGTGTTGTTGTCGGATCTAGGCTCTAGGAGCTTACCAGAATTATTGACCTAAGACAGATGGCTAGATGATAAGGGCGCAGTTAGACGGTCTATCGACCAGCTGGCGCCTGTATTAGCAGGGAGGCATCCCTGAAGATCGGTAACAGTAGCACATGTGCTAGAACCAGGATTAGAGGCCGAATGGGCAAATTTCAGAGGTTAGCAATATCAGAATTGTTCTAGCATGTTAAGTGGTCATACGTCGTTTTCCCAGCCTTTTAGGCAACAGTCGGTCGTAGCCAACCTAGCAGTTATTATGCGAAACACCCCATAAGTCAGCCGGCCACCCCAGTCAGAATACCCGTGGGTACCCCAGGGAAGGGTCCACATCAGTAGTCAGCGACAGACTAGTATTTCAGCTGGTTTTTGTAAGATATTTAGATACAGAGCCCTAGCAGAAGGCCAGTATTTACAGAATAGCCCATAAGACCGAGAATTCTCCAGAATAGCAGTATAAATCCAAGTGGATACACACAAGGCGTAAGAAATTGATAGTGCCCTGCGAGCACAGTGTTTATTAAGACCAGGGGATCAGTAGACTCCCCGTAAAGGTCCAGAGATTGATCGCCTGGGAGTAAGTTGAATAAGTCCAGCCTTTCAGTGGGTTAAGCAAAATAACAGAGCAATTAGATGCCCACGAGTTTGCGGTTATGCACGAACTATAAGCACTCAAGTAGCACGGTTAGAGTATGGTGGGACTACTGCCACATTCGGGTCATTCAACCCGACTATTCAGTTATTTAGGGTTATGCAGCCAGATCATTAGAGGTCATGATCAATATCAGGACCCCCTGATCAGATGCGGGCACATGGTGTGCAGATAGTTGTTCAAGATTACCTTAGCAACCAGTAGCCTTAGCATGTGGTCAGAAGGCCAGATAAAGCTTTAGTTATACCGGTAGATTACTTGTCAGATTCTCCAGTATAATAAACCAGTATGATTGTTAGTTATATGTTAATTTTTGTAAATGTGAATCTTAGTTGAGTTTAGTAGCCTTTCTGGTCACATTGTGTCGGAGGCTGGTGTACAGATAGATACACAGAAAAATCAAAACAGTGAAGACATAGTCTAGACCTACCACTCTGATCAAAGTACGCAGTCCCTGCGGTTAGCTGGGCACTGCAGAGGGTCTGTGGAAGGATTTTCCACCTTAGCAGCACCTTTGACTAAATTGACACAGAAGGCAGCAAAGTTTCAGTAGATTGAGGTGTGTGAGCAGAACTTCCAAGAGTTAAAAGCCAGGTTAACATCAGCTCCAGTGTTAGTATCGCCAGAAGATACAGAGGGTTGAGGCAGCATGGTAAAGTAATAGCTTATGCTTTCAGGCAGTTGAAGAAACCTGAAGAGAATTACCTTACCCTCTGATCTGGAGTTAGCGGCAGTAGTTTATGCTTTAAAAAAAAAAGAAAGATTTTGTATCACCCAGGAAGGGTTTACGTGGCGGCAGATGCCCTTAGCCTGAACTGCTTGAATAGCGAGGATAAACTCGAGGGTTACACCAGTTAGCTAGATAACCAGTCATATAGCAGAAATAAAAGATAACAGAGCGATAATACAGAATGTTTCAGTGTTGTCGTTAGCGGTGGAAGTAAAGGAACGGCAGTATGGAAACCCTAGCCAGGATCAACTTGAACACAAAGTTCAGTAAGGAGAAGTGACATATTTTCAGATAACCGGGGATGAAGGGTGGCGATATAAAGGCCGCATTTGTGCTCCAGATATTTTGGGGCATCGCCAGCAGTTTATGAGCGAGGCGTATTACGCCCGCTATTCTCTTCATCCCGATACGACAAAGAGGTACCATGACATTAAGGAGAACTACTGGTAGCCCAGTATTCTAACTGCCAACAGGCGAAAGCAGAACATCAGAAACCAGGTGGGTTTGACCCAGGACACAGCTGTGCCTCTCCGGAAATGAGAAGCGGTGGATATGAATTTTGTAACAAGATTATCCCGTATTAAACACAAACATGACTCTATATGGGTAATAAATGACAGATTGGCAAAATCAGCTCATTCTTGCCAGTAAGTTGTATATCAGAAAGGTAGTCAGATTATATGGAATACCAGTATCCGTTATTTCAGACAGAGGAGCACAACTTACAGTTAGATTCTGGCAATCACTTCAGAGAGGTTTGGGCACGCAGATTAATTTAAGCACAGCGTTCTACCCTCAGACAGATGAGTAGGCTAAGCGAACAATTCAGACGCTCGAAGACATGTTGCGAGCGTGTGTGCTAGATTTCAGTAATAGTCAAAATGAGCAGTATATCCAGGTTACGAAGAAGCTGGCCTATGAAGAGGTCCTAGTAACTATCCTAGACAGATAGATTCGCAGACTACGCACTAAAGATATTACGTTTATCAAGATATGAGGATCAGACATCCTCTCTTATTACAGGCCTAGTCAGGTGATAGGTATGTCCGAATTATTACCTATGCAGTATCTTGTGGTTGTATATCGGTAAATGATAAAGAAGAAGTGATATTTAGTTGTTCAGTGAATCTTAGAATATTGTGTGCAGTGCCTGTATTGGACTTTTCTGCATTTCAGATTTTTGCTATAGTCCATGTTACAGGGGAAACTCTGCCAAAGTTTTTCCAGAAAGTAAATTTTTTTTTCCATATTCCAGAGGATCCGGAAAGTCCTCTAGATAACAGTGTACATTCGAGGACGAATGTTCTTAAGGGGGGAGAATGTTATACCCCGTAGAATTCCCGGCACTTAGATGACCTATTCCCACGTTGATTAAGCATATTTGAAGGCCATACGTGTGGGAGAAAGACCCGGGAAAAGATCGGACGAGAAGCCTGTCGAACCATCGCGGAAGGAGTCGAGGCAGAGCCCCTCCGCGATGGCAGCGTGTCACGGAGGAGGAGCCTCCGCGTTGGCTCCGTGACACGTTGTCCTTGTCCAGGCCCAAGTATATAAAGCCCCACTTCAGTTTTAATTGATAAAATCTAAAATAAATTTCAGAGAAACAGAGGCAAACGCAGAGAACAGAGAGGGACGAAGGAAATTAATTAATTTTCATCCGATTACGCTGCCAAACGCTGCCCAAACTCAAATTAATCCCAGATACCGAAGTATTTAGCAGCAGAGAGCATTCCTACGGATTCAGTTTCGTAAAATACGGCTGACGAATCGTCGACCCAGCGAGCCAAGGTAAGTGGAATTGCTCTAAATTAGTGTCTATGTGTTCCTAGCTGAGAAGTAAATATTTCTCCCTTCTGGGCCGCTGAAAAATAGCGAGTTTTCGACCGTCTTTCGATAAGCCTAAGTTTAGGCTATAAACTATATCGAAAGTGATGTTGCCTTTTGAAATAAAGTTGTATTTAGTATTGATTGACATATTTATGAATGTAGTGGGGAGAAAACAGTTGAAGTACCGGCCGAGGCTCGTCCGACAGACGAATAGCTCAAGAATAAGGTATGTAAAGTTAAGTTTCCTCGGCAAGTTGAGTAACCTCGAAGCAGTATAGTAATTTACAGACCAGTTGCATGTTTAGAAATCGATTATCGTGTTATTTTGAATACTGGTGCAATATGAGAAGTTTTGGGTTGTAACGTGTACGAGACCTATCCGTATGATATAGATTCTGACGTAAGTATTAAAGATTGCCCAGTATATACAGTATGTGATGTAATATGCCATGTTAAGATATTGTGGTGTTTAGCTGAAACCTCGTGAAGTAGTACAGTATGCGTAAAGCATTCCAGACATAGAATAGTAACTAAATAAAGTTTAGAAAGCATGTTAGAAATAGGAAATCATGTTAATACAGAAACTCAGTAAACAGTATAGCTTTTAGCAGAAACACCATCTTGTATAGCATTGCTCCAGTACAGTTTGACAGGAGACTATGTTCGTATTTATAATTACCTGCCTCAGCACGGATCAGGCACTTACAGATTACTATTATTAGTTCAGCAGCTATATATACGACACCTTACCCCTGTTAGCCTTAGCTTATGAGATATACAGACAACATGACTAGTTGAGACCGTTGTATTGATTGGGGTTGGATTACCTAGCATTCAGGACCGCCCAGGGTTAATAGCTGTATCGACTCGTCCGCCAGAGGACGAGGATACGTCACTCTACGGAGTGATATACCGTCCCGCAAGGGGACGAAGATGGGATGCCAGTTTCCCCATATTGTGCCTTGGTCGGCCCTTATACACCCCCGTCGAGCGGGTACGCCCGGGGTGTTGATTTTGGAGTCCTTCGAACTCAGGTACAGTTATAGTCAGGGGCTCAGCGAGCCCAAGTGCATACCCAGGGACCGGCTGGATGCTTACAGCCATTGTAGGAGATGGGATGACCGGGGTAGGGGTATAGATTCTGTGCTGGCTGTACCTCCCGGCTTATGGGGGCCGGGTAAGGTTTGTGTGTGCTATGTTATGTTATTTCATGTTATGCCATGTTATGTTAGATACAAGTAGATCAGCAGTAGCACGATACGTTTCCAGGTATGACTCTTATCCTTCCCAGTAAAGATTGAGAGAAGGTATGATTTACATTATCAGACAGTTAGTCTATTCTCTCTACTTCAGTTTCTTCAGTTATATTATTGTATTCAGATTTTGCTTCAGTTATTGCTTTACATACTCAGTACCAGCGGTACTGACGCCCGGTGGGGCGCTGCATTACTTGCCTGCAGGTACTTATAGACGAGCAGGTGACACCACGTTATTCCTGTCAGCGATCGAGTATTCATCTCCTGTCATCCGGAGACTGAATTCCAGAGGTGTACTTCAGTTCTTTTGTTTTATAGTACGGGTAGGTCGGGGCCCTATCCCGACCAGTTCTATTGCTATTCTTAGAGGCTTGCAGTCTATATATTCCCTGTGGTCAGATGAGCCGGTCGTGTGAGGCCGTGTAGTTGTTTGGTTGTCAGTATTCTTGCTTTCTTTTACTTTGGCCGTGTGGGGCCATAGCTTGCCAGTAGTGGTGACCTTGCCGGTCATGTAGTTTCCTTTTGTGCTTTATGATCGAGTTGCAGATAACTAGACAGCATGGTGGCCTTGTCGGCCCGCATAGGTTTCCCTGAGATAATATGTTTCTGGTCAGCTGCTAGTACAGGTACAGAAGGCTATAGGCCAACAGGCAAGGGGCTGTATTTACAGCCGTTATATAGCCCTTTGTTTCCAGGAATATGAGTTAGAGCCATCCAGGCACCAGATGTGCCCAGGCTTACAGTCCAGCAGGTCAGGTCCTAGTAGGGCACCAGGTGCCAGTCATACCCCCCAAGGCAGGGTGTGACACCTTTGGACTCAGATACAGTTATAGTCAGGGGCTCAGCGAGCCCAAGTGCATACCCAGGGACCGGCAGGATGCTTACAGCCACTATAGGAGATGGGATGACCGAGGTAGGGGTATAGATTCTGTGTTGATTGTACCTCCCGGCTTATGGGGACCGGGCAAGGTTTGTGTATTCTATGTTATGTTATGTATGTTATGCTATGTTATATTAGACGCTAGTAGATTGGTAGTAGAATGATACGCCTCCAGGTATGATTCCTACTTCCTTCGGTATCAGTCAGAACAGGTACGATCTACATCATCAGACAGTTAAGTTATTCCTCCTACTTCAGCTTCACCAGTCATATTATTGCTTTCAGATGTTGTTTTCAATTATATTATTTCAGTTGCTTTACATACTCAGTACCAGCGGTACTGACGCCCAGTGGGGCTCTGCATTACTTGCCTGCAGGTACTCCTAGGCGAGCAGGCGATTCTACGTGACTCCCTGTCAGCTGTTGAGTATTCAGCTCCAGTCATCCGGAGGCTGAATTTCAGAGGTGTAGTTCAGTTCCTTTTGTTGTATATAGTATGGGTAGGTCGGGGCCCTGTCCCGACCAGTTCTATTACTATTCCTAGAGGCTTGTAGTCTGTATGAAATCCCTGTGGTCAGATGAGCCGGTCGTGTGGGGCCGTGCAGTTGTATAGTTGTCTTTACTCTTTCTTACTTCTGTGATGGTCGTGTGGGGCCATAGTTTTCAGTAGTGGTGACCTTACCGGTCACGTAGCTTCTCTTTGTGCTTTATGATTAAGTTGCAGATAACTAGACAGCATGGTGGCCTTGTCGGCCCGTATAGGTTTCCCTGAATTTCTATGTTTCTGGCTAGCTGCTAATATAGGTACAGAAGGCTATAGGCCAATGGGCCGGGGGCTGTATTTACAGCCGTTATATAGCCCTTTGTTTCCAGAAATGTGAGTTAGAGTCAACCAGGCGCCAGATGCGCCCAGGCTTAACAGTCTAGCAGGTCAGGTCTTAGTAGGGCACCAGGTGCCAGTCATACCCCCCCCCCCCCAAGGTGGGGTGTGACAAACTTGGTATCAGAGCAGGTCGTATCCCAGGGAGTCTGCAAGCCATGCTAAGTAGAGTCCTGTCCATGGATGTGTTGTGCACCACATACTATGGGTAGGAGGCTGCAAGGCATGATAGGATGGTTGTCTTTTATTCTGATTCAGTCGTGCTATAGAGCGGTACAACATAGGGTTGTGTCCCTAAGAGCTTACCATATTCTTTGGTTACAGATAATGTCAGACCAGCAACATCCTACCATAGGTCGGAGCTTAGACATTGCAGCAGGGGAGGGCACCAGCATGATGCCTCCCCTTCATTTGGAGATAGCCCGATCAGAGGGCCCTACAAAGGCTTCATCCTAGCCTCCTCAGCAGTCTCCACCACGCCAGGAGCCATTTGGAGCGACAGTATCTTCAGCAGTCCCTATACCGACACCTTCCGACCAGGAGGTTAGGAGTACGTAGTTATGATAGCACAGATGATGGCTGCTCAGCGTCAGCAAATGCCATCCACAGCTGCAGAAGCATCAGGAGGGCCCGGTAGTTCGAGGGTCCGAGAGTTTTTAGCCCTAAATCCCCCACAGTTCATAGGCACGGACCGAACAGAGGACCCTCAGGATTTTCTAGACCAGATGCAGAGAATCTTTAGGGTTATGCATGCTACGCCTACTGATTCAGTTGAATTGGCCGCATTCCGGTTATGGGATATTGCGGTGTTATGGTATGAAAGCTGGCAGAGGTCCCGAGGGAGAAATGTTTCCCCTCCCACCTGGTCTAGCTTTTCAGGAGCCTTTCTAGATCACTATTTGCCGCGGGAGATCCGACAGGCCCGGGTAGACCAGTTCTTACATCTGGAACAGGGGGCCATGAGTGTTCGAGAATATTCCTTGTGGTTTGACTCTTTGGCTCGATATGCACCAGCCTTCGTGGATACCATGGCATCTAGAGTGCACCGATTTATTATGGGGTTGAACCGAGAATATGTTGAGACCTGTATCACGGCCACACTGCAAGAGGACATGGGTATTTTCCGAATCCAGGCATTTGCCCAGAATATTGAGGGCATCAGACAGCGACATCGGGAGATCAGAAGGGTCAATCAAGAGCAGCGTCGTCGGGATAGGCCAACTGAGTTACAGAGAGAGGCCCGGGGAGGACCCAGGTCACGATTGTCAGACAGGCCGCCCAAGACCCCGCCTCCGCCACAGTCACAGGGAGGTAGATCCAGTCGCAGAGGGCAGTCAGAGGCGGGTAGAGGCTCGCAGACGGCAGACTCACCATTACAGAGGGGGGGCGGAGTAGAGTAGGTATACCCTACCATTTTGCCCTATATGCAGTCGACGTCATTCTGGAGCATGCAGGTATGGTTCCACCGCATGCTATATTTATGGCCAAGAAGGCCATTTGATGAGAGATTGCCCAGCTAGAGGTCGAGAGGACCGGGATAGACAGGATAGGGCATCAGCAGGATCGCGAGTTACAACATCTCCAACTGGGCGCAGGCCCCCAGTTTCAGCAGGCAGGGGTCGGGGCAGGTCAGGGGCCTCCAGTACAGGTGCGGGTCCAAGCCGCACATATGCCTTGCCAGGGAGGCAAGATTTAGAGGCATCGCCTGATGTGGTGACAGGTATGCTAACTATCTGCTCACACCCTGCTTATGTGTTAATTGATCCAGGGTCTACTTTGTCCTATATTACTCCATTTGTGGTACGGAAGTTTAGTATTGTACCAGAATCATTACAGTGGCCCTTCTTAGTATCTACGCCCATCGGTGACTCTATCACAGCTAGCCGAATTTACCACAGGTGTACAGTAGAGGTTGCCGATCATCAGACCACAGTAGATCTGGTCGAATTAGAAATGATAGACTTCGATGCCATAATGGGTATGGATTGGTTAGTTCCATGTTTTGCTAATGTTGAATGTTGGACCAAAACGGTCCAATTCCACTTCCCGGGGGAGGCAGTACGGGAGTGGAAGGGCAGCACCGCGACGCCAAAAGGTAGGTTTATTTCCTACCTTCAGGCGAGAAAGTTGATAGCTAAGGGGTGTATTTACCATCTTGTCAGAATTCAGGATGTCCAAGTAGAATCTCCGACACTCCAGTCTGTCCCAGTGGTAAATGAATTCCTAGATGTATTTCCTGATGAGTTACCTGGTATTCCCCCGGAAAGGGAAATAGACTTCGCTATTGACTTGCTACCAGGCACTCAGCCAATATCAATACCTCCTTATCGTATGGCTCCTGCAGAACTCAGAGAATTAAATGAGCAGTTGAAAGACTTGTTAGACAAAGGTTTTATCAGGCCGAGTACTTCACCGTGGGGTGCGCCAGTCTTGTTTGTGAGAAAGAAAGATGGCTCGCTCCGAATGTGTATAGATTATCGGCAGCTAAACAAGGTTACAATAAAGAACAAGTATCCGCTTCCCAGAATTGATGACTTATTTGATCAGCTACAGGGAGCCAGATACTTTTCTAAAATTGACTTGCGGTCCGGATATCACCAGGTCCGAGTACGTGAGAGGGATATTCCTAAGACAACATTCAGGACCCGATATGGGCATTTTGAATTTCTGGTTATGTCCTTCGGGCTAACGAATGCCCCAGCAGTCTTTATGGGTCTGATGAACAGTATTTTCATACCTTTCCTGGACTTGTTCGTGATAGTATTCATTGATGATATCCTGGTGTATTCTCGTTCTGAAGCAGATCACCGGACTCATTTGCGGACAGTGCTCCAGATTCTCAGGGACCGCCAGTTGTATGCTAAATTTTCGAAGTGTGAATTCTGGCTTAATTCAGTGGCCTTTTTAGGGCATATTGTCTCAGATGCTGGGATACAGGTAGACAAGCAGAAGATAGAAGCAGTTAAGTCATGGCCCAGGCCTACCACCCCTACTGAAGTTCGTAGCTTTTTGGGGTTGGCAGGATATTATCGAAGGTTCATTGAGGGATTCTCAACCATTGCAGCACCTTTAACGAAATTGACATAGAAAGCAGCAAAGTTTCAGTGGACGGAGGAATGCGAGTAGAGTTTTCAGGAACTGAAAGATAGATTGACCTCCGCCCCAGTACTAGCACTGCCGGAAGGCACAGAAGGGTATTCAGTTTATTGTGATGTGTCAGGTATCGGGTTGGGCTGTGTATTGATGCAGCATGGCAGAGTAATTGCATATGCTTCCAGACAGCTGAAGAAGCACGAAAAGAATTACCCCACCCACGATCTAGAATTGGCCGCAGTAATTCATGCCTTGAAAATGTGGAGGCATTACCTGTACGGCGTCCATGTTGATATATATACAGATCATAAGAGCTTGCAGTACATTTTTACTTAGAGAGAGTTGAATATGCAGCAACGTCGCTGGTTAGAATTGTTGAAGGATTATGATGTGAACATCCTGTACCATCCGGGAAAAGCCAATGTTGTGGCAGACGCCTTGAGCCGTAAGTCAATGGGGAGTTTGGCGTATTTGCGACCCGAAAAACAGAAATTAGCTAAAGAAATTCATCAGTTAGCTGGACTGGCCGTTCGAGTAATGGAAACAGAAAATAATGGGGCCGTAATTCAGAATTCGGCAGTGTCATCATTAGTTGCAGAGGTAAAGGAACGACAGTGTGAGGATCCCGATTTAGTCCAGCTTAGAGATAGAGTTCAGAAGGGTAAGAAGCCAGATTTTCAGACAACCGGGGATGATGTGCTATATTGTAAGGGCCGCCTTTGTGTCCCGAATGTCTCAGGACTTCGCGGACAGATCATGCATGAGGTACACTACGCTCGCTATTCCCTTCACCCAGGGGCGACGAAAATGTACCACGACATCAGAGACATCTGCTGGTGGCCAGGTATGAAAACTAAAATAGCCAAATTTGTATCTAGGTGTACTAATTGTCAGCACGTGAAAGCAGAGCACCAGAAACCGGGTGGTTTGACTCAAGAGATAATGATACCTACGTGGAAATGGGAAGTAATAAACATGGATTTTATAGCAGGTTTACCCTGTACTAGACGCAGATATGATTCCATTTGGGTAATAGTTGATAGGCTGACAAAATCAGCTCATTTCCTGCCAGTGAGGGCTACTTTCTCAGCTGAGGATTATGCCGAATTGTATATCAGAAAAGTAGTTAGATTGCATGGGGTGCCGGTATCTATCATTTCAGACAGGGGAGCACAGTTTACAGCTAGATTCTGGCAGTCAATTCAGAAAGTCCTGGGGACGCAGATTAATTTGAGCACAACATTTCATCCTCAGACAGACGGACAGGCTGAACGTACAATTCAAACGCTTGAAGATATGCTACGAGCGTGTGTGTTAGATTTTGGGGGTAGCTGGGATGAACATCTCTCGTTAATCGAATTTGCTTATAATAACAGCTACCATTCAGCTATTCAGATGGCGCCTTTCGAGGCATTGTACGGGCAAAAATGTAGATCGTCGGTGGGCTGGTTTGAGATAGGAGAATCAGCATTAGTTGGCCCAGACATTGTTTGGCAGTCCGAGGAAAAGATAAAGCTTATCCGAGAACGTTTACTGACCGCTCAGAGCCATCAGAAGTCTTACGCAGATAGGCGACGCAGAAATCTAGAATTTTCAATAAACGACTGGGTATATCTGAAAGTGTCCCCGATGAAAGGGGTAATGAGGTTTGGCAAGAAAGGTAAGCTTAGCCCAAGATTCATTGGGCCGTATCAGATTCAGCAAAAAATAGGCCGCGTGGCATATGAGTTAAACTTGCCTCCAGAATTAGCATCTGTTCACCCAGTATTCCATGTTTCTATGTTAAGAAAGTTCGTAGGGGACCCTTCTACAGTAGTTCCAGTCCAGGATGTTCAGGTCATAGAGGAGTTAGTTTATGAAGAGGTTCCCGTTGCCATTTTAGACAGACAAATTCGTAGGCTGAGAACTAAAGACGTTGCATCTGTCAAGGTATTGTGGCGTAACAGAAATCGGGAAGAAATGACGTGGGAGGCTAAAGAAGACATGAAAATCAGATATCCTCACCTATTTCAGGCCTAGTCAGACGACAGGTATGCCCGTATCATTACTTATACAGTATCTTATGATTGTATGTTTGTAAATGATAAAGAAAGAAGTGATATTTAGTTGTTTAGTGAATCTTGGAATATTGTGTGCAGTGCCTGTGTTGGACTTTTCTGCATTTCAGGTTTTTGCGATAGTCCATATTACAGGGGAAACTCTGCCAAATTTTTTCCAGAAAGTAAGGTAAGCAGTCCTCTAGATAACAGTATACATTCGAGGACGAATGTTCCTAAGGGGGGGATAATGTTATACCCCGTAGAATTACCGACACTTAGATGACCTATTCGCACGTTGGTTAAGCATATTTGAAAGCCATACGTGCTAGGGAAAGGCCCGGGAAAAGATCGGATGAGAAACCCGTTGAACCATCGCGGGAGGAGCCGAGGCAGAGCCCCTCCGCGATGGCAGCGTGTCACGGAGGTGAGGCCTCTGCGATGGCTCCGTGACACGTTTCCCAGGTTCAGGCCCAAGTATATAAGCCTCCACTTCGGTTTAAAAACATTTCATTACTTAATAACTTCCAGAGAACGTAGTGAGCAGAGGGAAAACGAAGGGAGATTATAAATTATCGTCTGATTACGCTGCCAAACGCTGCCCAAACCCAAATTAATCCTAGATACCAAGATATTTAGCAGCGGAGAGCATTTCTACGGAGTTAGTTTCGCGAAATACGGCCGACGAATCGGCGAGCCACCGAGCTAAAGTAAGTAGAATTGCTCTAAATTTATGTCTATGTGTTCCTAGCTGAGAAGTGAATATTTCTCCCTTCTGAGCCGTTGAAAAATAGCGAGTTTTCGACCGTCTTTCGATAAGCCTAAGTTTAGGCTATAAACTATATCGAAAGTAACGTCGCTCTTTACAATAAAGTTGTATTTAGTATTGATTGACGTATTTATGAATGCAGTTGGGAGAAAATAGTTGAAGTACCGGCCGAGCCTCGTCCGACGGACGAATATTCAGAGATAAGGTATGTAAAGTTAGTTTCCTCGGCAAGTTGAGTAATATTGAGACAGTATGGTAATTTACAGACCAGTAGAATGTTCAGAAATCGATTATTGTGTTATTATGAATATTGGTGCAATATGAGAAGTTTTGGGTTGTAACGTGTACAATACCTGTCTGTATGATATAGACTCGCTTGTAAGTGATTAAGATTGCCAGTATATTCAGTATGTAATATAATGTGCCATGTTATGATATTGCTGTGTTTAGCTGAGACCTTGTGAAGTAGTACAGTATCCGTGAAGCATTCCAGACATAGAATAGTAACTAAATAAAGTTCAGAAAGCATGTTAGAAATGGGTAATTATGTTAATACAGAAACTCAGTAAATAGTATAGCTTTCAGCGGAAACACCTTCTTGTGTAACCTTTTCCCCAGTACAGTTTGACAGGAGGCTATATTTATATTTATACTTACCTGTCTTAGCATGTATCAGACACTTATAGATTACTATTATTAGCTCAGTATGTGATTTATACGATACCCTACACCTGTTAGTCTTAGCTTATGAGATACACAGACAACATGATTAGTTGAGACCATTGTATTGATTGGGGTTGGATTACCTAGCATCCCTGATCGCCCAGGGTTAATAGCTGTATCGACTCGTCAGCCAGAGGACGAGGATACGTCGCTCTACGGAGTGATATGCCATCCTGCAAGGGGACGAAGATGGGATGCCAGTTTCCCCATATTGTGCCTTGGTCGGCCCTTATACACCCCCGTCGAGCGGGTATGCCCGGGGTGTTGATTTAGAGTCCTTCGGACTCAGATACAGTTATTGTCAGGGGCTCAGCGAGCCCAAGAGCATACCCAGGGACCGGCAGGATGCTTACAGCCACTATAGGAGATGGGATGACCGGGGTAGGGGCATAGATTCTGTGTTGATTGTACCTCCCGACTTATGGGGACCGGGCAAGGTTTGTGTATGCTATGTTATGTTATGTATGTTATGCTATGTTATATTAGACGCGAGTAGATTGGTAGTAGAATGATACGCCTCCAGGTATGATTCCTACTTCCTTCGGTATCAGTCAGAACAGGTACGATCTACATCATCAGACAGTTAAGTTATTCCACCTACTTCAGCTTCATCAGTCATATTATTGCTTTCAGATGTTGTTTTCAGTTATATTATTTCAGTTGCTTTACATACTCAGTACCAGCGGTACTGACGCCCAGTGGGGCGCTGCATTACTTGCCTGCAGGTACTCCTAGGCGAGCAGGCGATTCTACGTGACTCCCTGTCAGCTGTTGAGTATTCAGCTCCAGTCATCCGGAGGCTGAATTTCAGAGGTGTAGTTCAGTTCCTTTTGTTGTATATAGTATGGGTAGGTTGGGGCCCTGTCCCGACCAGTTCTATTACTATTCCTAGAGGCTTGTAGTCTGTATGAAATCCCTGTGGTCAGATGAGCCGGTCGTGTGGGGCCGTGCAGTTGTATAGTTGTCTTTACTCTTTCTTACTTCTGTGATGGTCGTGTGGGGCCATAGTTGTCAGTAGTGGTGACCTTGCCGGTCATGTAGCTTCTCTTTGTGCTTTATGATTAAGTTGCAGATAACTAGACAGCATGGTGGCCTTGTCGGCCCGTATAGGTTTCCCTGAATTTCTATGTTTCTGGCTAGCTGCTAATACAGGTACAGAAGGCTATAGGCCAATGGGCCGGGGGCTGTATTTACAGCCGTTATATAGCCCTTTGTTTCCAGAAACGTGAGTTAGAACCAGCCAGGCGCCAGATGCGCCCAGGCTTAACAGTCTAGTAGGTCAGGTCTTAGTAGAGCACCAGGTGCTAGTCATACCCCCCCCAAGGTGGGGTGTGACACGAACGGAGGTGGTCGATCAAACAGAATTCACACTTTGAAAATTTATCATACAACTCGCGGTCCCTGAGAATCTGGAGCACTGTCCGCAAATGAGTTCGGTGATCTGCTTCAGAACGAGAATACACTAGGATATCATCAATGAATACTATCACAAACAAGTCCAGGAAAGGTCTGAAAATACTGTTTATCAGGTCCATAAAGACTGCTAGGGCATTCGTTAGCCCGAAGGACATAACCAGAAATTCAAAATACCCATATCGGGTCCTGAATGCTATCTTAGGAATATCCCTCTCACGTACTCGGACCTGGTGATATCCGGACCGCAAGTCAATTTTAGAAAAGTATCTGGCTCCCTGTAGCTGATCAAATAAGTCATCAATTCTGGGAAGCGGATACTTGTTCTTTATTGTAACCTTGTTTAGCTGTCGATAATCTATACACATTCGGAGCGAGCCATCTTTCTTTCTCACAAACAAGACTGGCGCACCCCACGGTGAAGTACTCAGCCTGATAAAACCTTTATCTAACAAGTCTTTCAACTGCTCCTTTAATTCTCTGAGTTCTTCAGGAGCCATACGATAAGGAGGTATTGATATTGGCTGAGTGCCTGGTAGAAAGTCAATAGCGAAGTCTATTTCCCTTTCTGGGGGAATACCAGGTAACTCATCAGGAAATACATCTGGGAATTCATTTACCACTGGGACAGACTGGAGTGTCGGAGATTCTGCCTGGACATCCTGAACTCTGACAAGATGGTAAATACACCCCTTAGATATCAACTTTCTCACCTGAAGGTAGGAAATAAACCTACCTTTTGGCGTCGCGGTGCTGCCCTTCCACTCCCGTACTGCCTCCCCCGGGAAGTGGAATAGGACTGTTTTGGTCCAACATTCAACATTAGCAAAACATGGTACAAACCAATCCATACCCATTATGGCATCGAAGTCTATCATTTCTAATTCGACCGGATCTACTGTGGTCTGACGATTGGAAACCTCTACTGTACACCCGCGGTAAATTCGGCTAGCTGTGATAGAGTCACCGACGGGCGTAGATACTAAGAAGGGCTGCTGTAATGATTCTGGTACAATACTAAACTTCCGTGCCATAAATGGAGTAATATAGGAAAAAGTAGACCCTGGATCAATTAACACATAAGCAGGGTGTGAGCAGATAGTTAGCATACCTGTCACCACATCAGGAAATGCCTCTGAATCTTGCCTCCCTGGCAAGGCATATGTGCGGCTTGGACCCGCACCTATACTGGAGGCCCCTGACCTGCCCCGACCCCTGCCTGCTGAAACTGGGGGCCTGCGCCCAGTTGGAGATGCTGTAACTCGCGATCCTGCTGATGCCCTATCCTGTCTATCCCGGTCCTCTCGACCTCTAGCTGGGCAATCTCTCATCAAATGGCCTTCTTGGCCACAAATATAGCATGCGGTGGAACCATACCTGCATGCTCCAGAATGACGTCGACTTTATATAGGGCAAAGTGGTAGGGTATACCTACTCTGCTCCGCCCCCCTCTGTAATGGTGAGTCTGCCGTCTGCGAGCCTCTACCCGCCTCTGACTGCCCTCTGCGGCTGGATCTACCTCCCTGTGACTGTGGCGGAGGCGGGGGCCTGGGAAGCCTGTCTGACAATCGTGGCCTGGGTCCTCCCCGGGCCTCTCTCTGTAACTCAGTTGGCCTATCCCGGCGACGCTGCTCTTGATTGACCCTTCTGATCTCCCGATGTCGCTGTCTGATGCCCTCAATATTCTGGGCAAATGCCTGGATTCGGGAAATATCCATGTCCTCTCGTAGTGTGGCCGTGATACAGGTCTCAACATATTCTGGGTTCAACCCCATAATAAAACGGTGTACTCTGGATGCCATGGTATCCACGAAGGCTGGTGCATATCGAGCCAAAGAGTCAAACCGCAAGGAATATTCCCGAACACTCATGGCCCCCTGTTCCAGATGTAAGAACTGGTCTACCCGGGCCTGTCGGATCTCCCACGGCAAATAGTGATCTAGAAAGGTTCCTGAAAAGCTAGACCAGGTGGGAGGGGAAACATTTCTCCCTCGGGACCTCTCCCAACTTTCATACCAAAACACAGCAATATCCCGTAACCGAAATGCGGCCAATTCAACTGACTCAGTAGGCGTAGCATGCTTAACCCTGAAGATTCTCTACATCTGGTCCAGAAAATCCCAAGGGTCCTCTGTTCAGTCCGTGCCTGTGAACTGTGGGGGATTCAGGGCTAAAAACTCTCGGACCCTCGAACTACCGGGCCCTCCTGATGCTTCTGCAGTTGTGGATGGCATTTGCTGACGCTGCGCAGCCATCATCTGTGCTATCATAACTACAACACTCCTAACCTCCTGCATCACTATTTTTTGCATAAATGAGAATTTACAATTTTCTCGATTTTCGGGGTATGTTAGCCCACGGATTTCTGGAGATTTGATCGACCGCCTCAGTGCGCCCCAAATTTTGGCTGTGCGCAGCCTGCGGGGCCTGGTGACGGGCGCCCTATCATTTCGTTTGATCGGCATCACTATTTTTTGCATAAATGAGAATTTACGATTTTCGCGATTTTCGGTGTATGTTAGCCCACTGTTTTCTGGAGATTTGATTGACCGTCTACGTTTGGCCCCAAATTTTGGCTGTGCGTAGCCTGCGGGGCCTGGTGATGGGCGCCCTATCATTTTGTTTGATCGGCATCACTATATTTAGCATAAATGAGAATTCATGATTTTCTTGATTTTCGGTGTATATTAGCCCACGGATTTCTGGAGATTTGATCGATCGCCTCCGTTCGGCCCCAAATTTTGGCTGTACACAGCCTGCGGGGCCTGGTGACGGGCGCCCTCTCATTTCGTTTGATCAGCATCACTATTTTTTGCATAAATGAGAATTTACAATTTTCGCGATTTTCAGTGTATGTTAGCCTACAGATTTCTGGAAATTTGATCGACCGTCTCCATTTGGCCCCAAATTTTGGCTGTGCGTAGCCTGCGTGGCCTGGTGACGGGCGCCCTATCATTTCGTTTGATCGGCATCACTATTTTTTGCATAAATGAGAATTTACGATTTTCTTGATTTTCGGTGTATGTTAGCAAATGAATTTCTGGAGATTTGATCGACCGTCTCCGTTTGGCCCTAAATTTTGGCTGTGCGCAGCCTGCGGGGCCTTGTGACGGGAGCCCTATCATTTTGTTTGATCGGCATCACTATTTTTCGAGTAAA
This sequence comes from Datura wrightii, assembly GCA_035772735.1. Classification (NCBI taxonomy): domain Eukaryota; kingdom Viridiplantae; phylum Streptophyta; class Magnoliopsida; order Solanales; family Solanaceae; genus Datura; species Datura wrightii. The sequence goes on along the minus strand of JASDFA010000018.1, from coordinate 196,042,796 downwards.
TGACAATTTACGATTTTCTCTATTTTCGGTGAATGTTAGCCCACGGATTTCTGGAGATTTGATCGACCGTCTCCGTTCGACCCCAAATTTTGGCTGTGCGCAGCCCGTGGGGCGCTGGTGACGGGCGCCCTATCATTTCATTTGATCAGCATCACTATTTTTTGCATAAATGAGAATTAACGATTTTTGCGATTTTCGGTGTATGTTAGCCCACAAATTTTTTGAGATTTAATCGACCACCTCCGTTCGGCCAAAAATTTTGGCTGTACGCAGCCTGCGGGGCTTGGTGACGGGCGCCCTCTCATTTCGTTTGATCGGCATCACTATTTTTTACATAAATGAGAAGTTACGATTTTTGCGATTTTCGGTGTATGTTAGCCCATGGATTTCTGGAGATTTGATCGACCGTCTCCATTTGGCCCCAAATTTTGGCTGTGCGCAGCCTGCGTGGCCTGGTGATGGGCGCCCTATCATTTCGTTTGATCGGCATCACTATTTTTTGCATAAATGAGAATTTACGATTTTCTCAATTTTCGGTGTATGTTAGCCAACGAATTTCTGGAGTTTTGATCGACCGTCTCCGTTTGGCCCTAAATTTTGGCTGTGCGCAGCCTGCGGGGCCTTGTGACGGGCGCCCTATCATTTCGTTTGATCGGCATCACTATTTTTCGAGCAAATGACAATTTACGATTTTCTCTATTTTCGGTGAATGTTAGCCCACGGATTTCTGGAGATTTGATCGACCGTCTCCGTTCGACCCCAAATTTTGGCTGTGCGCAGCCCGTGGGGCCCTGGTGACGGGCGCCCTATCTTTTCATTTGATCAGCATCACTATTTTTTGCATAAATGAGAATTAACGATTTTTGCAATTTTCGGTGTATGTTAGCCCACGGTTTTTTGAGATTTAATCGACCGCCTCCGTTCGGCCCCAAATTTTGGCTGTACGCAGCCTGCTGGGCTTGGTGACGGGCGCCCTCTCATTTCGTTTGATCGGCATCACTATTTTTTACATAAATGAGAAGTTACGATTTTCGTGATTTTCGGTGTATGTTAGCCCACGGATTTCTGGAGATTTGATCGACCGTCTCTGTTTCACCCCAAATTTTGGCTGTGCGCAGCCTGCGGGGCCTGGTGACAGGTGCCCTATCATTTCGTTTGATCGGCATCACTATTGTTTGCATAAATGAGAATTTACGATTTTCTCAATTTTCGGTGTATAATGGCCCACAAATTTCTGAAGATTTGATCGACTGTCTACGTTTGGCCCCAAATTTTAGCTGTGCGCAGCCTGCGGGACCTGGTGACGGGCACCCTATCATTTCGTTTGATCGGGATCTCTATATTTAGAATAAATGAGAATTTACGATTTTCTCGATTTTCGGTGTATGTTAGTCCACGGATTTCTGGAGATTTGATCGACCGCCTCCGTTCGGCCCCAAATTTTAGCTGTATGCATCCTGCGGGGCCTGGTGACGGGCGCCCTATCATTTCGTTTGATCGGCATCACTATTTTTTGCATAAATGAGAATTTACGATTTTTGCGATTTTCGGTGTATGTTAGCCCACGGATTTCTTGAGATTTGATCGACCGTCTCTGTTTGGCCCCAAATTTTGGCTGTGCGCAGCCTTCGGGGCCTGGTGACGGGCGCCCTATCATTTCGTTTGATCGGCATCACTATATTTAGCATAAATGAGAATTTACAATTTTCTTGATTTTCGGTGTATGTTAGCCCACGGATTTCTGGAGATTTGATCGATCGCCTCCGTTCGGCCCCAAATTTTGGCTGTGCGCAGCCTGCAGGGCCTGGTGACGGGCTCCCTCTCATTTCGTTTGATCGGCATCACTATTTTTTGCATAAATGAGAATTTACAATTTTCGCGATTTTCGGAGTATGTTAGCCCACGGATTTCTGGAGATTTGATCGACCGTCTCCGTTTGGCCCCAAATTTTGGCTGTGCACAGCCTGCGGGGCCTGGTGACGGGCATCCTATCATTTCGTTTGATCGGCATCACTATTTTTTGCATAAAAGAGAATTTATGATTTTCGCAATTTTCGGTGTATGTTAACCCAGGGATTTCTGGAGATTTGATCGGCTGTCTCCGTTTCGCCCCAAATTTTGGCTGTGCGCAGCCTGCGGGGCCTGGTGACGGGCACCCTATCATTTCGTTTGATCGGCATCACTATTTTTTGAATAAATGACAATTTACGATTTTCTCGATTTTCGGTGAATGTTAGCCCACGAATTTCTGGAGATTTGATCGACCGTTTCCATTCGGCCCCAAATTTTGGCTGTGCGCAGCCCGTGGGGCGCTGGTGACGGGCACCCTATCATTTCATTTGATTGGCATCACTATTTTTTGCATAAATGAGAATTAACGATTTTTGCGATTTTCGGTGTATGTTAGCCCACGGATTTTTTGAGATTTAATCGACCGACTCCGTTTGGCCCCAAATTTTGGTTGTGCGCAGCCTGTGGGGCCTGGTGATGGGCGCCCTATCGTTTCGTTTGATCAGCATCACTATTTTTAGCATAAATGAGAATTTATGATTTTCTCGGTTTTCGGTGAATGTTAGCCGACGGATTTTTGGAGATTTGATCGACCGTCTCCGTTCGGCCCCAAATTTTGGCTGTGTGCAGCCTGCGGGGCCTGGTGACGGGCGTTCTATCATTTCGTTTGATCGGCATCACTATTTTTCGCATAAATGAGAATTTACGATTTTCTTGGTTTTCGGTGAATGTTAGCCGACGGATTTCTGGAGATTTGATCGACCGTCTCCGTTCGGCCCCAAATTTTGGATGTGTGCGGCCCGCGGGGCGCTGGTGACGGGCGCCCTATCATTTCGTTTGATCCGCTGTTACACCCCGTAAATTTCTAGCATATAGATGGCTTATTCGCGTGTTGGTTAAGAGTATTTGAAAGACATAAATGCTAGAAAAAGGCCCGGGGAAAGATCGTACAAGCGTCAAGTCGGCGCGTCGCAATGCAAAATGCGACTTATAAAACGCATTCCGAGAATGCGACTTATAAAACGCATTCCGGGAATGCGACTTATAAATTCTATTAATATATAATCCCCACTTCGATTTTAAGTCAGTTCATTACGGTAATCAGTAAAGAATCAGTATAGTATAGAAAGAGATCAGAATAAGAAATCATAATTTAGATAGTCCTATCATTTCGTTTGATCGGCATCACTATTTTATGCATAAATGAGAATTTACGATTTTCGCGATTTTTGGTGTGTGTTAGCTCTTTATTAACAAAATAAGAATTGCTGAGATGCAAGTATTTTGATGAGATCTTACATAATGTTGTTAAAACTATAATATAATCGACAGAAAAAGAGTTCATTAGAGGCATATTATCTAAATGATCATAACTTTTGGCTGGATTATCCGTTTTACGCGATTTTTTTTCATTTTGTGTATTATTTCGAGATCTATCTAGACAAACTGCCGTAAGGCGGTTTGGCCGAGCCATTTTTCTAAAAATATGCCTCTATCGCACTCATTTCAACATATTTCCCAATATGGTTGACAATTTTAATTTAAAAATTGGTCCTAACGACCCTCCGCAACCGACACCACCATGGCAAGCGACCATGGTAGGCCAGCACTACCACCACCAATCTCTAGCATTTTCTTTATGTCATAAGGACAAGCATAGGTTTTTTCTTTTAAATTTTCGATCGCTGGGCATTGATCGATGGGCGTTGGGTCTCGACATAGGTTAGCATGTGACATCCGATGTCGCCCGGTCTTTCGACACTAGCATAGTGCGCCTATGTTGCTAACTTTCAAACTTTTCAGTGCGTGTTAGCCTAGGGATTTCTGGATATTAGATCGACCGCCTCCGTTCGGCCCCAAATTTTAGTTGTGCGCGCGCTGGTGACGGGCGCCCTATCATTTCGTTTGATCGGCATCACTAAATTAAGCATAAATGAGAATTTACAATTTTCTCAATTTTCGGTGTATGTTAGCCCACGGATTTCTGGAGATTTGATCGACCGCCTCCGTTCAGCCCAAAAATTTGGCTGGGCGCAGCCTGCGGGGCCTGGTGACGGGCGCCCTATCATTTCGTTTGATCGGCATCACTATTTTTTGTATAAATGAGAATTTACGATTTTCGCAATTTCGGTATATGTTAGCCCACGGATTTCTGGAGATTTGATCGACCGTCTTCGTTTGACCCCAAATTTTGGCTGTGCGCAGCCCGCGGGGCCTGGTGACGGGCGCCCTATCATTTCGTTTGATCGACATCACTAATTTTTGCATAAATGAAAATTTACGATTTTTCTCGATTTTTGGTGTATGTTAGCCCACGGATTTCTGGAGATTTGATCTACCGCCTCCGTTCGGCCCCAAATTTTGGCTGTGCGTAGCCTGTGGGGCCTGGTGACGAGCGCTCTATCATTTCGTTCGATCGGCATCACTATATTTAGAATAAATGAGAATTTTTGATTTTCTCGATTTTCGGTGTATGAGCCCACGGATTTCTGGAGATTTGATCGACCGCCTCCGTTCGGCCCCAAATTTTGGCTGTGCGCAGCCTGCGGGGCCTGGTGACGGGAGCCCTCTCATTTCATTTTATCGGCATCACTATTTTTTGCATAAATGAGAATTTTTGATTTTCGCGATTTTCGGTGTATGTTAGCCCACGAATTTCTGGAGATTTGATCGACCGTCTCCGTTTGGCCCCTAATTTTGGATGTGCGTAGCCTGCGGGGCCTGGTGATGGGCGCCCTATCATTTTGTTTGATAGGCATCACTATTTTTTACATAAATGAGAATTTACGATTTTCGTGATTTTCGGTGTATGTTAGCTCGCGGATTTCTGGAGATTTGATCGACCGTCTCCGTTTGGCCCCAAATTTTGGTTGTGCACAGCCTGCGGGGCCTGGTGACGGGCGCCCTATCATTTGGTTTGATCGGCATCACTATTTTTTGCATAAATGAGAATTTACGATTTTCGCGATTTTCGGTGTATGTTAGCCCACGGATTTCTGGAGATTTGATCGACTGTCTCCGTTTGGACCCAAATTTTAGCTGTGTGCAGCCTGCGGGGCCTAGTGACGGGCGCCCTATCATTACGTTTGATCGCATCACTATTTTTCGAATAAATGACAATTTATTATTTTCTCGATTTTCGGTGAATGTTAGCCCACGGATTTCTGGAGATTTGATCGACCGTCTCCGTTCGGCCCCAAATTTTGGCTATGCGAAGCCCGTGGGGCGCTGGAGACGGGCGCCCTATCATTTCATTTGATCGGCATCCCTATTTTTTGCATAAATGAGAATTAACGATTTTCGTGATTTTTGGTGTATGTTAGCCCACGGATTTTTCGAGATTTAATCGACCACCTCCGTTCGGCCCCATATTTTGGCTGTGCGCTGCCTGCGGGGCTTGGTGACGGGCGCCCTATCATTTTGTTTGATCGGCATCACTATATTTAGCATAAATAAAAATTTACGATTCTCGCGATTTTCGGTGTATGTTAGCCCACGAATTTCTGGAGATTTAATCGACCGTCTCCATTTGGCTCCGAATTTTCGATGTGCGCAGCCTGCGGGGCCTGGTGACGGGCGCCCTATCATTTGGTTTGATCAGCATCACTATTTTTTGAATAAATGAGAATTTACGATTTTCGAGATTTTTGATGTATGTTAGCACATGGATTTCTGGAGATTTGATCGACCGTCTCCGTTTGGCCCCTAATTTTGGCTGTGCGTAGCCTGCGGGGCCTGGTGACGGGCGCCCTATCATTTTGTTTGATTGGCATCACTATTTTTTGCATAAATGAGTATTTTCGATTTTCACGATTTTCGTTGTGTGTTAACTCACGGATTTCTGGAGATTTGATCGACCATCTCTGTTTGGCCCCAAATTTTGGCTGTGCACACCCTGCGGGGCCTGGTGATGGGCGCCCTATCATTTCATTTGATCGGCATCACTATTTTTAGCATAAATGAGAATTTACAATTTTCTCGATTTTCGGTGTATGTTAGCCCACAGATTTCTAGAGATTTGATCGACCGCCTCCGTTCGGCCCCAAATTTTGGTTGTGCGTAGCCTGCAGGGCCTAGTGACGGGCGCCCAATCATTTCGTTTGATCGGCATCACTATATTTAGCATAAATGAGAATTTACGATTTTCTCAATTTTTGATGTATGTTAGCCCACGGATTTCTGGAGATTTCATTGACCGCCTCCGTTCGGCCCAAATTTTTGCTGTGCACGGCCTGCGGGGCCTGGTGACGGGCGCCCTCTCATTTCGTTTGATCGGTATCACTATATTTAGCATAAATGAGAATTTACGATTTTCTTGATTTTCGGTGTATGTTAGCCCACGGATTTCTGGAGATTTGATTGATCGTCTCCGTTTGGCCCCATATTTTGGCTGTGCGCAGCCTGTGGGGCCTAGAGACGGGTGCCCTATCATTTCGTTTGATTGGCATCACTATATTTAGCATAAATTAGAATTTATGATTTTCTCGATTTTCGATGTATGAACGCCCACGGATTTCTGGAGATTTGATCAACCGCCTCCGTTCGGCCCCAAGTTTTGGCTGTGCGCAGCCTGCGGGGCCTGGTGATGGGAGCCCTCTCATTTCATTTGATCGGCATCACTATTTTTTGCATAAATGAGAATTTACGATTTTCGCGATTTTTGGTGTATGTTAGCCCAGGAATTTCTGGAGAGTTGATCGACCGTCTCCGTTTGGCCCCAAATTTTGGCTGTGCGTAGCTTGCGGGGCCTGGTGACGGGCGCCCTATCATTTTGTTTGATCGGCATCACTATTTTTTGCATAAAGGAGAATTTACGATTTTCACGATTTTCGGTGTGTGTTAGCCCACGGATTTCTGGAGATTTCATCGACCGCCTCCGTTCGGCCCAAATTTTGGCTGTGCACGGCCTGCGGGGCCTGGTGACGGGCACCCTCTCATTTCGTTTGATCGGTATCACTATATTTAGCATAAATGAGAATTTACGATTTTCTCGATTTTCGGTGTATGTTAGCCCACGAATTTCTGGAGATTTGATCGACCGCCTCCGTTTGGCCCCAAATTTTGGCTGTGCGGGGCCTAGTGACGGGCGCCCAATCATTTCGTTTGATCGGCATCACTATATTTAGCATAAATGAGAATTTACGATTTTCTCAATTTTCGGTGTATGTTAGCCCACAGATTTCTGGAGATTTCATCGACCGCCTCCGTTCGGCCCAAATTTTGGCTGTGCACAGCCTGCGGGGCCTGGTGACGAGCGCCCTCTCATTTTGTTTGATTGGTATCACTATATTTAGCATAAATGAGAATTTACGATTTTCTCAATTTTCGGTGTATGTTAGCCCACGGATTTCTGGAGATTTGATTGACCGTCTCCGTTTGGCCCCATATTTTGGCTGTGCGCAGCCTGTGGGGCCTAGAGACGGGTGCCCTATCATTTCGTTTGATTGGCATCACTATATTTAGCATAAATTAGAATTTATGATTTTCTCGATTTTCGATGTATGAACGCCCACGGATTTCTGGAGATTTGATCGACCGTCTCCGTTTGACCCCAAATTTTGGCTGTGCGCAGCCTGTGGGACCTGGTGACGGGCGCCCTATCATTCCGTTTGATCGGCATCAGTATATTTAGCATAAATAATAATTTACGATTTTCTCGATTTTCGGTGTATGTTAGCCCACGGATTTCTGGAGATTTGATCGACCGCCTCCGTTCGGCCCCAAATTTTGGTTGTGCGTAGCCTGCAGGGCCTAGTGACGGGCGCCCAATCATTTCGTTTGATCGGCATCACTATATTTAGCATCAATGAGAATTTACGATTTTCTCAATTTTCGGTGTATGTTAGCCCACAGATTTCTGGAGATTTCATCGACCGCCTCCGTTCGGCCCAAATTTTGGCTGTGCACGGCCTGCGGGGCCTGGTGACGAGCGCCCTCTCATTTTGTTTGATTGGTATCACTATATTTAGCATAAATGAGAATTTACGATTTTCTCGATTTTCGGTGTATGTTAGCCCACGGATTTCTGGAGATTTGATAGACCGCCTCCGTTCGGCCCTAAATTTTGGCTGTGCATAGCCTGCGGGGCCTGGTGATGGGTGCCCTATCATTTCATTTGATCGGCATCACTATATTTTTCATAAATGAGAATTTACGATTTTCGCGATTTTCGGAGTATGTTAGCTCACAAATTTCTGGAGATTTGATCGACCGTCTCCGTTTGGCCCCATATTTTGGCTGTGCGCAGCCTGTGGGGCCTAGAGACGGGTGCCCTATCATTTCGTTTGATTGGCATCACTATATTTAGCATAAATTAGAATTTATAATTTTCTCGATTTTCAGTGTATGTTAGCCCACGGATTTCTGGAGATTTGATCAACCGCCTCCGTTCGACCCCAAATTTTGGCTGTGCGCAGCCTGCGGGGCCTGGTGACGGGAGCCCTCTCATTTCGTTTGATCGGCATCACTATTTTTTGCATAAATGAGAATTTACGATTTTCGCGATTTTTGGTGTATGTTAGCCCAGGAATTTCTGGAGAGTTGATCGACCGTCTCCGTTTGGCCCCAAATTTTGGCTGTGCGTAGCCTATGGGGCCTGGTGACGGGCGCCCTATCATTTTGTTTGATCGACATCACTATTTTTTGCATAAATGAGAATTTACGATTTTCACGATTTTCGGTATGTGTTAGCTCACGGATTTCTGGAGATTTGATCGACCGTCTCCGTTTGGCCCCAAATTTTGGCTGTGCGCAGCCTGCGGGGCCTGGTTACGGGTGCTCTATTATTTCGTTTGATCGGCATCACTATATTTAGCATAAATGAGAATTTACGATTTTCTCGATTTTCGGTGTATGTTAGCACACGGATTTCTGGAGATTTGATAGACCGCCTCCGTTCGGCCCTAAATTTTGGCTGTGCACAGCCTGCGGGGCCTGGTGACGGGCGCCCTATAATTTCTTTTGATCGGCATCACTATTTTTTGCATAAATGAGAATTTACAATTTTCGCTATTTTCGGTGTATATTAACCCACAGATTTTATGAGATTTGACCGACCGTCTCCGTTTGGCCCCAAATTTTGGCTGTGCGCAGCCTGTGGGGCCTGGTGACGGGCGCCCAATCATTTCGTTTGATCGGCATCACTATATTTAGCATAAATGAGAATTTACGATTTTCTCGATTTTCAGTGTATGTTAGCCACGAATTTCTGGAGATTTGATAGACCGCCTCCGTTCGGCCCTAAATTTTGGCTGTGCACAGCCTGCGGGGCCTGGTGACGGGTGCCCTATCATTTTGTTTGATCGGCATCACTATATTTTGCATAAATGAGAATTTACGATTTTCGCGATTTTCGGAGTATGTTAGCTCACGGATTTCTGGAGATTTGATCGATCGTCTCCGTTCGGCCCCAAATTTTGGCTGTGCGCAGCCTGCGCGGCCTGGTGACGGGAGCCCTCTCATTTCGTTTAATCGGCATCACTATTTTTTGCATATATGAGAATTTACGCTTTTCGCGATTTTCGGTGTATGTTAAACCACAGATTTTATGAGATTTGACCGACCGTCTCCGTTTGGCCCCAAATTTTGGCTGTGTACAGCCTGCGGGGCCTGGTGACGGGTGCCCTATCATTTCGTTTGATCGGCATCACTATTTTTTGCATAAATGAGAATTTACGATTTTCTCGATTTTCGGTGTATGTTAGCCCACGGATTTCTGGAGATTTGATCGACCGTCTCCGTTCGGCCCCAAATTTTGGCTGTGCGTAGCCTACGGGGCCTGGTGACGGGCGCCCTAACTTTTCGTTTGATCGTTATCACTATTTTTTTCATAAATGAGAATTTACGATTTACGCGATTTTCGGCGTATGTTAGCCCACAGATTTCTGGAGATTTGATCCACCGCCTCCGTTCGGCCACAAATTTTGGCTGTGCGCAGCTAGCGAGGACTGGTGACGGGCGCTTTATCATTTCGTTTGATCGGCATCACTATTTTTTGCATAAATGAGAATTTACGATTTTCTCGATTTTCGGTGTATTAGCCCACGGATTTCTGGAGATTTGATCGACCGTCTCCATTTGGCCCCAAATTTTGGCTGTGCGCAGCCTGCGGGGCCTGGTGTCGGGCGCCCTATATTTTCGTTTGATCGGTATCACTATTTTTTGCATAAATGAGAATTTACGATTTTCGCGATTTTCGGTGTATGTTAGCCCACGGATTTCTGGAGATTTGATCGACCGTCACCGTTCGGCCCCAAATTTTGGCTGTGCGCAGCCCGCGGGGCACTGGTGACAGGCGCCCTATCATTTCATTTTATCGGCATCACTATTTTTCGCATAAATAAGAATTTACGATTTTCTCGATTTTCGGTGTATGTTAGCCCACGGATTTCTTGAGATTTGATCGACTGCCTCCGTTTGGCCCCAAATTTTGGCTGTGCGCACCCTGCGGGTCCTGCTGACGGGCGCCCTATCATTTCATTTGATCGGCATCACTAATTTCCGCATAAATTAGAATTTACGATTTTCTCAATTTTCGGTGTATGTTAGCCCATGGATTTCTGGAGATTTGATCGACCGCCTCCGTTTGGCCCCAAATTTTGGCTGTGCGCAGCCTGCGGGGCCTGGTGACGGGCGCCCTATTATTTCGTTTGATCGGCATCACAATTTTTTGCATAAATGAGAATTTACGATTTTCGCGATTTTCGGTGTACGAATTTCTGGAGATTTGATCGACCGTCTCCGTTTGGCCCCAAATTCTGGCTGTGCGCAGCCTGGTGACGGGCGCCCTATCATTTCATTTGATCGGCATCACTATTTTTTGCATAAATGAGAATTTACGATTTTCTCGATTTTCGGTGTATGTTAGCCCACAGATTTCTGGAGATTTGATCGACCATCTCCGTTTGGCCCCAAATTTTGGCTGTGCGCAGCCTGCGGGGCCTGGTGACGGGCGCCCTATCATTTCGTTTGATCGGCATCACTATATTTAGCATAATATAATAATTTACGATTTTTTCTCGATTTTCGGTGTATGTTAGCCCACAGATTTCTAGAGATTTGATCGACCGCCTCCGTTCGGCCCCAAATTTTGGCTGTGCGCAGCCTGCGGGTCCTGGTGACGGGCGCCCTATCATTTCGTTTGATCGGCATCACTATTTATTGCATATATGAGAATTTACGATTTTCGCGATTTTCGGTGTATGTTAGCCCACGGATTTCTGGAGATTTGATCGATCGTCTCCGTTTGGCCCCAAATGTTGGCTGTGTGCAGCCTGCGGGGCCTGTTGATGGGCGCCCTATCATTTCGTTTGATCGGCATCACTATTTTTAGCATAAATGAGAATTTACGATTTTCTCGATTTTCGGTGTATGTTAGCCCACGGAGTTCTGGAGATTTGATGAACCGCCTCTGTTCGGCCCCAAATTTTGGCTGTGAGTAGCCTGCGGGGCCTGGTGATGGGCCCCCTATCATTTCGTTTGATCGGCATCACCATTTTTCGAATAAATGAGAATTAACAATTTTCTAAGTTTTCGGTGAATAACGCCCACGGATTTCTGGAAATTTGATCGACCGTCTCCGTTCGGCCCCAAATTTTGGCTGTGCGCAGCCCGCGGGGTGCTGGTGACGGGCGCCCTATCATTTCCTTTGATCGGCATCACTATTTTCCGCATAAATGAGAATTAACGATTTTCGCGATTTTCGATGTATGTTAGCCCACAGATTTTTCGAGATTTAATCGACCGCCTCCGTTTGGCCCCAAATTTTGGTTGTGCGCAGCCTACCGGGCCTGGTGACAGGCGCCCTATCATTTCGTTTGATCGGCATCACTATTTTTAGCATAAATGAGAATTTACGATTTGCTCAATTTTCTGTGAATGTTAGCCGAAGGATTTCTGGAGATTTGATCAACCGTCTCCGTTCGGCCCCAAATTTTGGATGTGTGCAGCTCGCGGGGCTCTGGTGACGGGCGCCCTATTATTTCGTTTGATCCGCTGTTACACCCTGTAAATTTCTAGCATATAGATGTCTTATTCGCGTGTTGGTTAAGAGTATTTGAAAAACATACATGCTAGAAAAAGGCCCGGGGAAAGATCGGACAAGCGCCAAGTCGGCGCGTCGCATTCCGGGAATGCAACTTATAAATCGCATTCTGAAAATGCGACTTATAAATTCTATTAATATATAAGCCCCACTTCGATTTTAAATCAGCTCATTACGGTAATCAGTATAGTATAGAAAGAGATCAGAATAAGAAATCATAATTTAGATAGTCCTATCATTTCGTTTGATCGGCATCACTATTTTTTGCATAAAGGAGAATTTACAATTTTTGCGATTTTCGGTGTAAGTTAGCCCACGAATTTCTGGAGATTTGATCGACCGTCTCCGTTTGGCCCTAAATTTTGGCTGTGCGCAGCCTGCGGGGCCTAGTGACGGGCGCCCTATCATTTAGTTTGATCGACATCACTATTTTTTGTATAAATGAGAATTTACGTTTTTCGCAATTTTTGGTGTATGTTAGCACATGGATTTCTGGAGATTTGATCGACCGTCTGCGTTTGGCCCCAAATTTTGGTTGTGCGCAGCCTGCGGGGCCTGGTGACGGGCGCCTTATCATTTCGTTTGATTGGCATCCCTATATTTAGTGTAAATGCGAATTTATGATTTTCTTGATTTTCGGTGTATGTTAGCCCACGGATTTCTGGAGATTTGATCGACCGCCTCCGTTCGGCCCCAAATTTTGGCTGCGCGTAGCCTGCGGGGCCTGGTGACGGGCGCCTTATCATTTCGTTTGATCGGCATCACTATTTTTGGAATAAATGACAATTTACGATTTTCTCAGTTTTCGGTGAATGTTAGCCCACGAATTTCTGGAGATTTGATCGACCGTCTCCGTTTGGCCCCAAATTTTGGTTGTACGTAGCCTGCGGGGCTTGGTGACGGGCGCCCTATCATTTCGTTTGATCGGCATCACTACTTTTTGCATAAATAAGAATTTATGATTTTCTCGATTTTCGGTGTATGTTAGCCCACAGATTTCTGGAGATTTGATCGACCGTCTCCGTTTGACCCCAAATTTTGGCTGTGCGCAGCCTGTGGGACCTGGTGACGGGCGCCCTATCATTCCGTTTGATCGGCATCACTATATTTAGCATAAATAATAATTTACGATTTTCTCAATTTTCGGTGTATGTTAGCCCACAGATTTCTGGAGATTTGATCGACCGCCTCCGTTCGGCCCCAAATTTTGGCTGTGCGCAGCCTGCGAGGCCTGGTGATAGGTGCCCTATCATTTCGTTTGATCGGCATCACTATTTTTTGCATATATGAGAATTTACGATTTTCACGATTTTCGGTGTATGTTAGCCCACGGATTTCTGAAGATTTGATCGACCGTCTCCGTTCGACCCCAAATTTAGGCTGTGCACAGCCCGAGGGGCACTGGTGACGGGCGCCCTATCATTTTCTTTGATCGGCATCACTATTTTTTGCATAAATGAGAATTAACGATTATTGCGATTTTCGGTGTATGTTAGCCCACAGATTTTTTGAGATTTAATCGACCGCCTCCGTTTGGCCCCAAATTCTGGCTGTGCGCATCCTGTGGGACCTGGTGACGGGCGCCTTATCATTTCGTTTGATCGGCATCACTATTTTTCGCATAATTGAGAATTTACGATTTTCTCGATTTTAGGTGTATGTTAGCCCACGGTTTCTGGAGATTTGATCGATCGTCTCCGTTTGGCCCCAAATTTTGGCTGTGCGCAGCCTGCGGGGCCTAACGACGGGCGCCATATCATTTCGTTTGATCAGCATCACTATTTTTTGCATAAATGAGAATTTACGATTTTCTCGATTTTCGGTGTATGTTAGCCCACGAATTTCTGGAGATTTGATCGACCGCCTCCGTTCGGCCCCAAATTTTGGCTGTGTGCAACCTGCGAGGCCTGGTGACGGGCACCCTCTCATTTCGTTTGATCGGCATCACTATATTTTGCATAAATGAGAATTTACGATTTTCACGATTTTCGGTGTATGTTAGCCCACAGATTTCCGGAGATTTGATCGACCGTCTCCGTTTGCCCCAAATTTTGGCTGTATCCTGTGGGACCTCGTGACGGGTGCCTTATCATTTCGTTTGATCGGCATCACTATTTTTTCCATAAATGAGAATTAACAATTTTCTCGGTATTCGGTGAATGTTAGCCCACGAATTTCTGGAGATTTGATCGACCATCTTTCGTTCGGCCCCAAATTTTGGCTGCGCGCAGCCTGCGGGGCACTGGTGACGGGCGCCCTATCATTTCATTTTATCAGCATCACTATTTTTCGCGTAAATGAGAATTAACGATTTTTGTGATTTTCGGTGTATGTTAGCCACGGGTTTTTTGAGATTTAATCGACCGCCTCCGTTTGACCCAAATTTTGGTTGTGCATAGCCTGCGGGGCCTGCTGACGGTCGCTCTGTCATTTTATTTGATCAGCATCACTATTTTTAGCATAAATGAGAATTTACGATTTTCTCGATTTTCGGTGTGTAAGCCCACGGATTTCTAGAGATTTGATCGACCGTCTCCGTTTGGCCCCAAATTTTGGTCGTGCGCAGCCTGCGGGGCCTGATGACGGGCGCCCTATCATTTAGTTTGATCGGCATCACTATTATTACCATAAATGAGAATTTACGATTTTCTTGATTTTCGGTGTATGTTAGCCCACGAATTTCTGGAGATTTGATCGACCGCCTCCGTTCGGCCCCAAATTTTGGCTGTGCAGAGCCTGCGGGGCCTGGTGACGGGCTCCCTCTTATTTCGTTTGATCGGCATCACTATTTTTTGCATAAATGAGAATTTACGATTTTCGCGATTTTCGGTGTATGTTAGCCCACGGATTTTTGGAGATTTGATCGACCGTCTCCGTTCGGCCCCAACTTTTGGCTGTGCGCAGCCTGCGGGGCCTGGTGACGGGCGCCCTATCATTTCATTTGATCGGCATCACTAATTTCCGCATAAATGAGAATTTACGATTTTCTCGATTTTCGGTGTATGTTAGCCCACGGATTTCTGGAGATTTTATCGATCATCTCCGTTTGGCCCCAAATTTTTGCTGTGCGCAGCTTGCGGGTCTGGTGACGGGCGCCCTATCATTTCGTTTGATCGGCATCACTATTTTTAGCATAAATGAGAATTTACGATTTTCTCGATTTTCGGTGTATGTTAGCCCACGGATTTCTGGAGATTTGATCCACCGCCTCCGTTTGGCCCCAAATTCTGGCTGTGCGCATCCTGTGGGACCTGGTGACGGGCGCCTTATCATTTCGTTTGATCGGCATCACTATATTTTGCATAAATGAGAATTTACGATTTTCTCGATTTTCGGTGTGTAAGCCCACGGATTTCTAGAGATTTGATCGACCGTCTCCGTTTGGCCCCAAATTTTGGTCGTGCGCAGCCTGCGGGGCCTGATGACGGGCGCCCTATCATTTAGTTTGATCGGCATCACTATTATTACCATAAATGAGAATTTACGATTTTCTTGATTTTCGGTGTATGTTAGCCCACGAATTTCTGGAGATTTGATCGACCGCCTCCGTTCGGCCCCAAATTTTGGCTGTGCAGAGCCTGCGGGGCCTGGTGACGGGCTCCCTCTTATTTCGTTTGATCGGCATCACTATTTTTTGCATAAATGAGAATTTACGATTTTCGCGATTTTCGGTGTATGTTAGCCCACGGATTTTTGGAGATTTGATCGACCGTCTCCGTTCGGCCCCAACTTTTGGCTGTGCGCAGCCTGCGGGGCCTGGTGACGGGCGCCCTATCATTTCATTTGATCGGCATCACTAATTTCCGCATAAATGAGAATTTACGATTTTCTCGATTTTCGGTGTATGTTAGCCCACGGATTTCTGGAGATTTTATCGATCATCTCCGTTTGGCCCCAAATTTTTGCTGTGCGCAGCTTGCGGGTCTGGTGACGGGCGCCCTATCATTTCGTTTGATCGGCATCACTATTTTTAGCATAAATGAGAATTTACGATTTTCTCGATTTTCGGTGTATGTTAGCCCACGGATTTCTGGAGATTTGATCCACCGCCTCCGTTTGGCCCCAAATTCTGGCTGTGCGCATCCTGTGGGACCTGGTGACGGGCGCCTTATCATTTCGTTTGATCGGCATCACTATTTTTCGCATAATTGAGAATTTACGATTTTCTCGATTTTAGGTGTATGTTAGCCCACGGTTTCTGGAGATTTGATCGATCGTCTCCGTTTGGCCCCAAATTTTGGCTGTGCGCAGCCTGCGGGGCCTAACGACGGGCGCCATATCATTTCGTTTGATCAGCATCACTATTTTTTGCATAAATGAGAATTTACGATTTTCTCGATTTTCGGTGTATGTTAGCCCACGAATTTCTGGAGATTTGATCGACCGCCTCCGTTCGGCCCCAAATTTTGGCTGTGTGCAACCTGCGAGGCCTGGTGACGGGCACCCTCTCATTTCGTTTGATCGGCATCACTATATTTTGCATAAATGAGAATTTACGATTTTCACGATTTTCGGTGTATGTTAGCCCACAGATTTCCGGAGATTTGATCGACCGTCTCCGTTTGCCCCAAATTTTGGCTGTATCCTGTGGGACCTCGTGACGGGTGCCTTATCATTTCGTTTGATCGGCATCACTATTTTTTCCATAAATGAGAATTAACAATTTTCTCGGTATTCGGTGAATGTTAGCCCACGAATTTCTGGAGATTTGATCGACCATCTTTCGTTCGGCCCCAAATTTTGGCTGCGCGCAGCCTGCGGGGCACTGGTGACGGGCGCCCTATCATTTCATTTTATCAGCATCACTATTTTTCGCGTAAATGAGAATTAACGATTTTTGTGATTTTCGGTGTATGTTAGCCACGGGTTTTTTGAGATTTAATCGACCGCCTCCGTTTGACCCAAATTTTGGTTGTGCATAGCCTGCGGGGCCTGCTGACGGGCGCTCTGTCATTTTATTTGATCAGCATCACTATTTTTAGCATAAATGAGAATGTACGATTTTCGCGATTTTCGGTGTATGTTAGCCCACGAATTTGTGGAGATTTGATCGACCGCCTCCGTTCGGCCCCAAATTTTGGTTGTGCGCAGCTTGCGGGGCCTGGTGACGGGCGCCCTATTATTTTGTTTGATCGGCATCACTATTTTTTTCATAAATGAGAATTTACGATTTTCTGGATTTCAGGTGTATGTTAGCCCACGGATTTCTGGAGATTTGATCGACCGCCTCCATTCGGCCTCAAATTTTGGCTGTGCGTAGCCTGCGAGGCTTGGTGTTGGGCACCCTCTCATTTCGTTTGATCGGCATCACTATTTTTTGCATAAATGAGAATTTACGATATTCTCGATTTTCGGTGTATGTTAGCCCACGGATTTCCGGAGATTTGATCAACCGCCTCCATTCGGGGCCAAAATTTGGCTGTGCGCAGCTTGCGAGGCCTGGTGACGGGCGCCCTCTCATTTCGTTTGATCGGCATCACTATTTTTTGCATAAATGAGAATTTACGATTTTCGGGATTTTCGGTGTATGTTGGCCCACGAATTTCTGGAGATTTGATCGACCGTCTCTGTTTGGCCCCAAATTTTGCGTGTGTACAGCCCGCGGGTCCTGCTGACGGGCGCCCTATCATTCTGTTTGATCGGCATTACTATTTTCTGCATAAATGAGAATTTACGATTTTCCAGGTTTTCGGTGTATGTTAGGCCACGGATTTCTGGAGATTTGATCGACCGTCTCCGTTTGGCCCCAAATTTTTGCTGTACGCAGCCAGCGAGGCCTGGTGACGGGCGCCCTATCATTTCGTTTGATTGGCATCACTATTGTTTGCATAAATGAGAATTTACAATTTTCTCGATTTTCGGTGTATGTTAGCCCACGGATTTCTAGAGATTTGATCGACCGTCTCCGTTTGGCCCCACATTTTGGCTGTGCGGAGCCTGCGGGGCCTGGTGACGGGCGCCCTATCATTTCTTTTGATCGGCATTACTATTGTTTGCATAAATGAGAATTTATAATTTTCTCGATTTTCGGTGTATGTTAGCCCACGAATTTCTGGAGATTTGATCGACCGTCTCTGTTTGGCCCCAAATTTTGCCTGTGCGCAGCCCGCGGAGCCTGGTGACGGGCGCCCTATCATTTCGTTTGATCGGCATTACTATTTTCTGCATAAATGAAAATTTACGATTTTCGCGATTTTTGGTGTATGTTATCCCACGGATTTCTGGAGATTTGATCGACCATCTCCGTTTGGCCCTAAATTTTTGCTGTACGCAGCCTGCGGGGCCTGGTTACGGGCGCCCTATCATTTCGTTTGATCGGCATTACTATTTTCTGCATAAATGAGAATTTACGATTTTCCAGGTTTTCGGTGTATGTTAGCCCACGAATTTCTGGAGATTTGATCGACCGTCTCTGTTTGGCCCCAAATTTTGCCTGTGTACAGCCCGCGGGTCCTGCTGACGGGCGCCCTATCATTCCGTTTGATCGGCATTACTATTTTCTGCATAAATGAGAATTTACGATTTTCCAGGTTTTCGGTGTATGTTAGGCCACGGATTTCTGGAGATTTGATCGACCGTCTCCGTTTGGCCCCAAATTTTTGCTGTACGGAGCCAGCGAGGCCTGGTGACGGGCGCCCTATCATTTCGTTTGATTGGCATCACTATTGTTTGCATAAATGAGAATTTACAATTTTCTCGATTTTCGGTGTATGTTAGCCCACGGATTTCTAGAGATTTGATCGACCGTCTCCGTTTGGCCCCACATTTTGGCTGTGCGGAGCCTGCGGGGCCTGGTGACGGGCGCCCTATCATTTCTTTTGATCGGCATTACTATTGTTTGCATAAATGAGAATTTATAATTTTCTCGATTTTCGGTGTATGTTAGCCCACGAATTTCTGGAGATTTGATCGACCGTCTCTGTTTGGCCCCAAATTTTGCCTGTGCGCAGCCCGCGGAGCCTGGTGACGGGCGCCCTATCATTTCGTTTGATCGGCATTACTATTTTCTGCATAAATGAAAATTTACGATTTTCGCGATTTTTGGTGTATGTTATCCCACGGATTTCTGGAGATTTGATCGACCATCTCCGTTTGGCCCTAAATTTTTGCTGTACGCAGCCTGCGGGGCCTGGTTACGGGCGCCCTATCATTTCGTTTGATCGGCATTACTATTTTCTGCATAAATGAGAATTTATGATTTTCCAGGTTTTTGGTGTATGTTAGCCCACGGATTTCTGGAGATTTGTTCGACCGTCTCCGTTTGGCCCCAAATTTTTGCTGTACACAGCCTGCGGGGCCTGGTGATGGGCGACCTATCATTTTGTTTGATCGGTATCACTATTTTTTGCATAAATGAAAATTTACGATTTTCTCAATTTTCGGTGTATGTTAGCCCACGGATTTCTGGAGATTTGATCGATCGCCTCCGTTCGGCCCCATATTTTGGCTGTGCGGAGCCTGCGGGGCTTGGTGACGGGCTCCCTCTTATTTCGTTTGATCGGCATCACTATTTTTCGCATAAATGAAAATTTACGATTTTTGCGATTTTCGGTGTATGTTAGCCCACGGATTTCTGGAGATTTGATCGACCGTCTCCGTTTGACTCCAAATTTTGGCTGTGCATAGCCTGCGGGGCCTTGTGACGGGCTCCCTCTTATTTTGTTTGATCGGTATCACTATTTTTTGAATAAATGAAAATTTACGATTTTTGCGATTTTCGGTGTATGTTAGCCCACGGATTTCTGGAGATTTGATCGACCGTCTCCGTTTGGCCCCAAATTTTGGCTGTCCACAGCCTGCGGGGCCTTGTGACGGGCGCCCTATCATTTCATTTTATCGGCTTCACTATTTTTTGCGTAAATGAGAATTTACGATTTTCTCGATTTTCGGTGTATGTTAGCCCACGAATTTCTGTAGATCTGATCAACCGCCTCCATACGACCCCAAAATTTGGCTTTGCGCAGCCTACGAGGCTTGGTGACGGGCGCCCTCTCATTTTGTTTGATCGGCATCACTATTTTTTACATAAATGAGAATTTACAATTTTCGCGATTTTCGGTGTATGTTAACCCACGGATTTCCGGAGATTTGATCGACCGTCTCCATTTGGCCCCAAATTTTGGCTGTGCGCAGCCTATGGGGCCTTGTGACGTGCTCCCTCTTATTTCGTTTGATCGGCATCACTATTTTTTGCATAAATGAAAATTTACGATTTTCGCGATTTTCGATGTTTGTTAGCCCACGGATTTCTGGAGATTTGATCGAAAGCCTCCGTTCGACCCCAAATTTTGGCTGTGCGCAGCTTGCGGGGCCTGGTGACGGGCGTCTTATTATTTCGTTTGATCGGCATTACTATTTTCTGCATAAATTAGAATTTACGATTTTCCAGGTTTTCGGTGTATGTTAGCCCACGGATTTCTGGAGATTTGATCGACCGTCTCCGTTTGGCCCCAAATTTTTGCTGTACGTAGCCTGCGAGACCTGGTGACGGGCGCCCTCTCATTTCGTTTGATCAGCATCACTATTTTTTGCATAAATAAGAATTAACGATTTTCTCGATTTTCGGTGTATGTTAGCCCACGGATTTCTGTAGATTTGATCAACCGCCTCCATTCGGCCCCAAAATTTGGCTGTGCGCAGCCTGCGAGGCCTGGTGACGGGCGCCCTCTCATTTCGTTTTATAGGCATCACTATTTTTTGCATAAATGAGAATTTACGATTTTCGCGATTTTCGGTGTATGTTAGCCCACGGATTTTTGGAGATTTGATCGACCGTCTCCGTTTGGCCCCAAATTTTGGCTTTGCGCAGCCTGTGGTGCCTGGTGACGGGATCCCTATCATTTAGTTTGATCGGCATCACTATTTTTTGCATAAATGAGAATTTACGATTTTCGCGATTTTCGGTGTATGTTAGCCCACGGATTTCTGGAGATTTGGTCGACGTCTCTATTTGGACTCAAATTTTGCCTGTGCGCAGCCCACGGGGCCTGGTGACGGGCGCCCTATCATTTCGTTTGATCGGTATCACTATTTTTTGCATAAATGAAAATTTATGATTTTCTCGATTTTCGGTGTATGTTAGCCCACGAATTTCTGGAGAATTGATCGATCGCCTCCGTTCAGCCCCAAAGTTTGGCTGTGCGGAGCCTGCGGGGCCTGGGGACGGGCTCCCTCTTATTTCGTTTGATCGGCATCACTATTTTTTTCATAAATGAAAATTTACGATTTTCGCGATTTTCGGTGTATGATAGCCCACGGATTTCTGGAGTTTTGATCGATCGCCTCCGTTCGGCCCCAAATTTTGGCTGTGCGGAGTCTGCGGGGCCTGGTGACGGGCTCCCTCTTATTTCGTTTGATCGGCATCACTATTTTTTGCATAAATGAAAATTTATGATTTTCCCGATTTTCGGTCTGTGTTAGCCCACGGATTTCTGGAGATTTGATCGACCGTCTCCGTTTGGCCCCAAATTTTAGCTGTGCACAGCCTGCGGGGCCTTGTGACGGGCGTCCAATCATTTCGTTTGATCAGCATCACTATTGTTTGCATAAAGGAGAATTTACGATTTTCTCGATTTTCGGTGTATTAACGCTCATGGATTTCTGGAGATTTGATCGACCGTCTCCGTTTGGCCCCAAATTTTGGCTATGCGCAGCCTGCGGGGCCTGATGACGGGTGCCCTATCATTTAGTTTAATCGGCATCACTATATTTAGCATAAATGAGAATTTACGATTTTCTTGATTTTCGGTGTATGTTAGCCCACGAATTTCTGGAAATTTGATCGACCGCCTCTGTTCGGCCCCAACTTTTGGCTGTGCGCAGCATGCGGGGCCTGGTGACGGGCGCCCTATTATTTTGTTTGATCGCCATCACTATTTTTTGCATAAATGAGAATTTACGATTTTCTCGATTTTAGGTGTATGTTAGCCCACGGATTTATGGAGATTTGATCGACCGCCTCCATTCGGCCTAATATTTTGGCTGTGCGTAGCCTGCGAGGCCTGGTGACGGGCGCCCTCTCATTTCATTTGATCGGCATCACTATTTTTTGCATAAATGAGAATTTACGATTTTCTCGATTTTCGGTGTATGTTAGCCCACGAATTTCTGTAGATTTGATCAACCACCTCCATTCGGCCCCAAAATTTGGCTGTGCACAGCCTGTGAGGCCTGGTGGCGGGCGCCCTCTCATTTTGTTTGATCGGCATCACTATTTTTTGAATAAATGAGAATTTACGATTCTCCAGGTTTTCGGTGTATGTTAGCCCACGGATTTCTGGAGATTTGATCGACCGTCTCCTTTTGGCCCCAAATTTTTGCTGTACACAGCCTGCGGGGCCTGGTGACGGGCGCCCTATCATTTCGTTTGATCGGCATCACTACTGTTTGCATAAATGAGAATTTACGATTTTCTCGATTTTCGGTGTATGTTAGCCCATGGATTTCTGGAGATTTGATCGACCGTCTCCGTTTGGCCCCAAATTTTGACTGTGCACAGCCTGCGGGGCCTTGTGACGGGCTCCCTATCATTTCATTTGATCGGCATCACTATTGTTTGCGTAAATGAGAATTTACGATTTTCTCGATTTTCGGTGTATGTTAGCCCATGAATTTCTGAAGATTTGATCGATCATCTCCGTTCGGCCCCAAATTTTGGCTGTGCACAGCTTGCGGGGTCTGGTGACGGGCGCCCTATTATTTTGTTTGATCGACATCACTATTTTTTGCATAAATGAGAATTTACGATTTTCTCGATTTTAGGTGTATGTTAGCCCACGGATTTCTGGAGATTTGATCGACCGCCTCCATTCGGCCCCAAATTTTGGCTGTGTGTAGCCTGCGAGGCCTGGTGACGGGAGCCCTCTCATTTCGTTTGATCGGCATCACTATTTTTTGCATAAATGAGAATTTACGATTTTCTCAATTTTCGGTGTATGTTAGTCCACAGATTTCTGTACATTTGATCAACCGCCTCCATTCGGCCCCTATATTTGGTTGTGCGCAGCCTGGGAGGCCTGGTGACGGGCACCCTCTCATTTCGTTTGATCGGCATCACTATTTTTTGCATAAATGAGAATTTACGATTTTCGCGATTTTTGGTGTATGTTAGCCCACGGATTTCCGGAGATTTGATCGACCGTCTCCGTTTGACCCCAAATATTGGCTTTGCGCAGCCTGTGGGGCCTGGTGACGTGCTCCCTATCATTTCGTTTGATCGGCATCACTATTTTTTTGCATAAATGAGAATTTACGATTTTCGCGATTTTCGGTGTATGTTAGCCCACAGATTTCTGGAGATTTGATCGACCATCTCTGTTTGGCCCCAAATTTTGCCTGTGCGCAGCCCGCAGGGCCTGGTGACGGGCGCCCTATCATTTCATTTGATCGGTATCACTATTTTTTGCATAAATGAAAATTTACGATTTTCTCGATTTTCAGTGTCTGTTAGCCCACGGATTTCTGGAGATTTGATCGATCGCCTCCGTTCGGCCCCAAATTTTGGCTGTGCGGAGCCTGCGGGGCCTGGTGACGGGCGCCTTATCATTTCGTTTGATCGGCATCACTATTTTTAGCATAAATGAGAATTTACGTTTTTCGCGATTTTCGGTGTATGTTAGCCCACGGATTTCTGGAGATTTGATCCACTGCCTCCGTTCGGCCCCAAATTTTGGCTGCGCACAGCCTGCGGGGCCTGGTGACGGGCGCCTTATCATTTCGTTTGATCGGCATCACTATTTTTTGCATAAATGAGAATTTACGATTTTCGCGATTTTCGGTGTATGTTAGCCCACGGATTTCTAGAGATTTAATCGACCCCCTCCGTTTGACCCCAAATTTTGGCTGTGCGCAGTCTGCGGGGCCTGGTGATGGGCGCTCTATCATTTTGTTTGATCGGCATCACTATTTTTTGCATAAATGAGAATTTACGATTTTTTTGGTTTTCGGTGACTGTTAGCCGACGGATTTCTGGAGATTTGATCACCGTCTCCGTTCGGCCCCAAAATTTGGCTGTGCGCAGCCCGCAGGGCGCTGGTGACGGGCGCCCTATTATTTTGTTTGATCGGCATCACTATTTTTTGCATAAATGAGAATTTACGATTTTCTCGATTTTAGGTGTATGTTAGCCCACGGATTTCTGGAGATTTGATCGACCGCCTCCATTCGGCCCCAAATTTTGGCTGTGTGTAGCCTGCGAGGCCTGGTGACGGGAGCCCTCTCATTTTGTTTGATCGGCATCACTATTTTTTGCATAAATGAGAATTTACGATTTTCTCAATTTTCGGTGTATGTTAGTCCATAGATTTCTGTACATTTGATCAACCGCCTCCATTCGGCCCCTATATTTGGTTGTGCGCAGCCTGCGAGGCCTGGTGATGGGTACCCTCTCATTTCGTTTGATCGGCATCACTATTTTTTGCATAAATGAGAATTTACGATTTTCGCGATTTTTGGTGTATGTTAGCCCACGGATTTCCGGAGATTTGATCGACCGTCTCCGTTTGACCCCAAATATTGGCTTTGCGCAGGCTGTGGGGCCTGGTGACGGGCTCCCTATCATTTCGTTTGATCGGCATCACTATTTTTTTGCATAAATGAGAATTTACGATTTTCGCGATTTTCGGTGTATGTTAGCCCACGGATTTCTGGATATTTGATCGACCATCTCTGTTTGGCCCCAAATTTTGCCTGTGCGCAGCCCGCAGGGCCTGGTGACGGGCGCCCTATCATTTCGTTTGATCGGTATCACTATTTTTTGCATAAATGAAAATTTACGATTTTCTCGATTTTCGGTGTCTGTTAGCCCACAGATTTCTGGAGATTTGATCGATCGCCTCCGTTCGGCCCCAAATTTTGGCTATGCGGAGCCTGCGGGGCCTGGTGAAGGGCGCCTTATCATTTCGTTTGATCGGCATCACTATTTTTAGCATAAATGAGAATTTACGTTTTTCGCGATTTTCGGTGTATGTTCGCCCACGGATTTCTGGAGATTTGATCGACCGCCTCCGTTCGGCCCCAAAATTTGGCTGTGCGCTGCCTGCGGGGCCTGGTGACGGGCGCCCTATCATTTCGTTTGATCGGCATCACTATTTTTTGCATAAATAAGAATTTACGATTTTCGCGATTTTCGGTGTATGTTAGCCCACAGATTTCTGGAGATTTGATCGACCGTCTCCGTTTGGCCCCAAATTTTTGTTGTGCGCAACCTGCGGGGCCTGGTGACGGGCGCCCTATTATTTCATTTGATCGGCATCACTAATTTCCGCATAAATTGGAAATTACGATTTTCTCGATTTTCGGTGTATGTTAGCCCACGGATTTCTGGAGATTTGATCGACCGTCTCCGTTCGGCCCTAAATTTTGGCTGTACGCAGCCTGCAGGGCCTGGTGACGGGCGCCCTGTCATTTCGTTTGATTGGCATCACTATTTTTTGCATAAATGAGAATTTACAATTTTCTCGATTTTCGGTCTGTGTTAGCCCACGGATTTCTGGAGATTTGATCGACCGTCTCCGTTTGGCCCCAAATTTTTGCTGTGCGCAGCCTGTGGGGCCTGGTGACGGGCGCCCTATCATTTTATTTGATCGGCATCACTAATTTCCGCATAAATGAGAATTTATGATTTTCTCGATTTTCGGTGTATGTTAGCCCACAGATTTCTGTAGATTTGATCAACCGCCTCCGTTCGGCCCCAAAATTTGGCTGTGCGCAGCCTGCGAGGCCTGCTAATGGGCGCCCTCTCATTTCGTTTGATCGACATCACTATTTTTTGCATAAATGAGAATTTATGATTTTTGCGATTTTCGGTGTATGTTAGCCCACGGATTTCTGGAGATTTAATCGACCGCCTCCGTTTGACCCCAAATTTTGGTTGTGCGCAGCCTGCGGGGCCTGGTGACGGGCGCTCTATCATTTTTAGCATAAATGAGAATTTTCGATTTTCTTGGTTTTCGGTGAATGTTAGCCGACGGATTTCTGGAGATTTGATCGACCGTCTCCGTTTGGCCCTAAATTTTGGCTGTGCGCAGCCTACGGGGCCTGATGACGGGCGCCCTATCATTTAGTTTGATCGGCATCACTATATTTAGCATAAATGAGAATTTACGATTTTCTTAATTTTCGGTGTATGTTAGCCCACAGATTTCTGGAGATTTGATCAACCGCCTCTGTTCGGCCCCAAATTTTGGCTGTGCGGAGCCTGCGGGGCCTGGTGACGGGCTCCCTCCTATTTTGTTTGATCGGCATCACTATTTTTTGCATAAATGATAATTTACGATTTTCGCAATTTTCGGTGTATGTTAGCCCACGGATTTCTGGATATTTGATCGACCGTCTCCGTTTGGCCCCAAATTTTGGCTGTGTGCAACCTTTGGGGCCTGGTGACGGGCGCCCTATCATTTCGTTTGATCGGCATCACTATTTTTAGCATAAATGAGAATTTACGATTTTCTCGATTTTCGGTGTATGTTAGCCCACGGATTTCTGGAGATTTGATTCACCGCCTCCGTTCGGCCCCAAATTTTGGATGTGCGCATCCTGTGAGACCTAGTGACGGGCGCCTTATCATTTCATTTGATCGGCATCACTATTTTTTGCATAATTGAGAAATTTACGATTTTCTCGATTTTAGGTGTATGTTAGCCCACGGTTTCTGGAGATTTGATCGATCGTCTCCGTTTGGTCCCAACGTTTGGCTGTGCGCAGCCTGCGGGGCCTAGTGACGGGCTCCTTATCATTTCGTTTGATCGGCATCACTATTTTTTTTGCATAAATGAGAATTTACTATTTTCTCAATTTTGGGTGTATGTTAGCCCACGAATTTCTGGAGATTTGATCGACCGCCTCCGTTCGGCCCCAAATTTTGGCTGTGCGCAGCCTACGAGGCCTGGTGACGGGCGCCCTCTCATTTCGTTTGATCAGCATCACTATTTTTTGCATAAATAAGAATTTACGATTTTCGCGATTTTCGGTGAATGTTAGCCACGGATTTCCGGAGATTTGATCGACCGTCTCCGTTTGGCCTCAAATTTTGGCTGTATCCTGTGGGACCTGGTGACGGGCGCCTTATCATTTCGTTTGATCGACATCACTATTTTTTGCATAAATGAGAATTTACGATTTTCTCGATTTTTGGTGTATGTTAGCCCACGGATTTCTGAAGAGTTGATCGACCGCCTCCGTTCGGCCCCAAATTTTGGTTGTGCGCAGCCTGTGAGGCCTGGTGACGGGCGCCTTATCATTTCGTTTGATCGGCATCACTATTTTTTGCATATATGAGAATTTACGATTTTCACGATTTTCGGTGTATGTTAGCCCACGGAATTCTGGAGATTTGATCGACCGTCTCCGTTTGACCCCAAATTTTGGCTGTGCGCAGCCTGCGGGGCCTGGTGACGGACGCCCTATCATTTCGTTTGATCGGCATCATAATTTTTAGCATAAATGAGAATTTACGATTTTCTCGATTTTAGGTGTATGTTAATCCACGGATTTCTGGAGATTTGATCAACCGCCTCCATTCGGCCCCAAATTTTGGCTGTGCACAGCCTGCGAGGCCTGGTGACGGGTGCCCTCTCATTTCGTTTGATCGGCATCACTAATTTCCGCATAAATGAGAATTTACGATTTTCTCGATTTTCGGTGTATGTTACCCACAGATTTCTGTAGATTTGATCAACCGCCTCCATTCGGCCCAAAAATTTGGCTGTGCGCAGCCTGCGAGGCCTGTTGACGGGCTCCCTCTTATTTCATTTGATCGACATCACTATTTTTTGCATAAATGAGAATTTACAATTTTCGCGATTTTCGGCGTATGTTAGCCCATGGATTTTCGGATATTTGATCGACCGTCTCCGTTTGGCCCCAAATTTTGGCTGTGCGCAGCCTGTGGGGCCTGGTGATGGGCTCCCTATGATTTCGTTTGATCGGCATCACTATTTTTAGCATAAATGAGAATTTACAATTTTATCGATTTTCGGTGTATGTTAGCCCACGGATTTCTGGAGATTTGATCGACCGTCTCCGTTTGGCCCCAAATTTTGGGTGTGCGCAGCTGCGGGGCCTGGTGACGGGCGCCCTATCTTTTCGTTTGATCAGTATCACTATTTTCTGCATAAATGAAAATTTACGATTTTCTCAATTTTCGGTGTATGTTAGCCCACGGATTTTTGGAGATTTGATCGATCACCTCCGTTCGGCCCCAAATTTTGGCTGTGCGCAGCTTGCGGGGCCTGGTGATGGACTCCTTATCATTTCATTTGATCGGCATCACTATATTTAGCATAAATGAGAATTTACGATTTTCTCGATTTTCGGTGTATTAGCCCACGGATTTCTGGAGATTTGATCGACCGTCTCCGTTTGGCCCTTAATTTTGGCTGTACGCAGCCTGCAGGTCCTGGTGACGGGCGCCTTTTCATTTCGTTTGATCGGCATCACTATTTTTTGCAAAAATGAGAATTTACAATTTTCTCGATTTTCGGTGTATGTTAGCCCATAGATTTCTGGAGATTTGATCGACCGTCTCCGTTTGGCCCCAAATTATGGCTGTGCGGAGCCTGCGGGGCCTGGTGACGGGCTCCCTCTTATTTCGTTTGATCGACATCACTATTTTTTGCATAAATGAGAATTTACAATTTTCGCGATTTTCGGTGTATGTTGGCCCACGGATTTCTGGAGATTTGATCGACCGTCTCCGTTTGGCCCCAAATTTTGGCTGTGCGCAACCTGCGGGTCCTGGTGACGGGCGCCCTATCATTTCATTTGATCGGCATCACTAATTTCCGCATAAATGAGAATTTACGATTTTCTCGATTTTCGGTGTATGTTAGCCCACGAATTTCTGGAGATTTGATCGATCGTCTCCGTTTGGCCCCAATTTTTTGCTGTGCGCAGCCTGCGAGGCCTGGTGACGTGCGCCCTCTCATTTTGTTTGATCGGCATCACTATTTTTTCCATAAATGATAATTTATGATTTTCGCGATTTTCGGTGTATAACGCCTACGGATTTCCGGAGATTTGATCGACCGTCTCTGTTTGGCCCCAAATTTTGGCTGTGCGCAGCCTGTGGGGCCTGCTGACAGGCGCCCTATCATTTCGTTTGATCGGCATCACTATTTTTAGCATAAATGAGAATTTACGATTTTATCGATTTTCGGTGTATGTTAGCCCACAGATTTCTGGAGATTTGATCGACCGTCTCCGTTTGACCCCAAATTTTGGCTGTGCGCAGCTGCGGGGCCTGGTGACGGGCGCCCTATCTTTTCGTTTGATCGGTATCACTATTTTCTACATAAATGAAAATTTACAATTTTCTCAATTTTCGGTGTATGTTAGCCCACGGATTTTTGGAGATTTGATCGATCACCTCCGTTCGGCCCCAAATTTTGGCTGTGCGCATCTTGCGGGGCCTAGTGACGGGCGCCTTATCATTTCATTTGTTCGGCATCACTATTTTTAGCATAAATGAGAATTTACGATTTTATCGATTTTCAGTGTATGTTAGCCCACGGATTTCTGGAGATTTGATCGACCGTCACCGTTTGGCCCCAAATTTTTGCTGTGCGAAGCCTGCGGGGCCTGGTGACGGGCGCCTTATCATTTCGTTTGATCGGCATCACTATTTTTTGCATAAATGAGAATTTATGATTTTCGCGATTTTCGGTGTATGTTAGCCCACGGATTTCTGGAGATTTGATCGACCGCCTCCGTTCGGCCCCAAATTTCGGCTGTGCGGAGCCTGCGGGGCCTGGTGACGGGCTCCCTCGTATTTCATTTGATCGGCATCACTATTTTTTGCATAAATGAGAATTTACGATTTTCGCGATTTTCGGTGTATGTTAGCCCACGAATTTCTGGAGATTTGATCGACCGTATCCGTTTGGCCCCAAATTTTGGCTGTGCGTAACCTGCGGGGCCTGGTGACGGGCGCCCTATCATTTCATTTGATCGGCATCACTAATTTCCGCATAAATGAGAATTTACGATTTTCTCGATTTTCGGTGTATGTTAGCCCACGGATTTCTAGAGATTTGATCGATCGTCTCCGTTTGGCCCCAAATTTTTGCTGTGTGCAGCCTGCGGGGCCTGGTGACGTGCGCCCTCTCATTTTGTTTGATCGGCATCACTATTTTACCATAAATGATAATTTATGATTTTTGCGATTTTCGGTGTATGTTAGCCCACGAATTTCCGGAGATTTGATCGACCGTATCCGTTTGGGCCCAAATTTTGGCTGTGCGCAACCTGTGGGGCCTGCTGACGGGCGCCCTATCATTTCGTTTGATCGGCATCACTATTTTTAGCATAAATGAGAATTTACAATTTTATCGATTTTCGGTGTATGTTAGCCCACGGATTTCTGGAGATTTGATCGACCGTCTCCGTTTGGCCCCAAATTTTGGCTGTGCGCAGCTGCGGGGTCTGGTGATGGGCGCCCTATCTTTTCGTTTGATCGGCATCACTATATTTAGTATAAATGAGAATTTACGATTTTCTCGATTTTCGGTGTATGTTAGCCCACGGATTTCTGGAGATTTGATCGACCGCCTCCGTTTGGCCCCAAATTTTAGCTGTGCGCAGCCTGCGGGGCCTGGTGACGGGCGCCTTATCATTTCATTTGATCGGCATCACTATTTTTTTGCATAAATGAGAATTTACGATTTTCGCGATTTTCGGTGTATGTTAGCCCACGGAATTCTGGAGATTTGATCGACCGTCTCCGTTTTGCCCCAAATTTTGGCTGTGCGCAGCCTGCGAGGCCTGGTGACGGGCGCCCTTTCATTTCGTTTGATCGGCATCACTATTTTTAGCATAAATAAGAATTTACGATTTTCGCGATTTTCGGTGTATGTTAGCCCACGGATTTCTGGAGATTTGATCGACCGCCTCCGTTCGGCCCCAAATTTTGGCTGTGCGGAGCCTGCGGGGCCTGGTGACGGCCTCCATCTTATTTTGTTTGATCGGCATCACTATTTTTTGCATAAATGAGAATTTACGATTTTCGCGATTTTTGGTGTATGTTAGCCCACGGATTTCTGGAGATTTGATCGACCGTCTCCGTTTGGCCCCAAATTTTGGATGTGCGCAACCTGTGGGCCTGGTGACGGGCGCCCTATCATTTCATTTGATCGGCATCACTATTTTTAGCATAAATGAGAATTTACGATTTTCTCGATTTTCGGTGTATGTTAGCCCACGGATTTCTGGAGATTTGATTCACCGCCTCCGTTCGGCCCCAAATTTTGGCTGTGCGCATCCTGTGAGACCTGGTGACGGGCGCCTTATCATTTCATTTGATCGGCATCACTATTTTTTGCATAATTGAGAAATTTACGATTTTCTCGATTTTAGGTGTATGTTAGCCCACGGTTTCTGGAGATTTGATCGATCGTCTCCGTTTGGCCCCAATGTTTGGCTGTGCGCAGCCTGCGGGGCCTAGTGACGGGCTCCTTATCATTTCGTTTGATCGGCATCACTATTTTTTTTGCATAAATGAGAATTTACTATTTTCTCAATTTTGGGTGTATGTTAGCCCACGAATTTCTGGAGATTTGATCGACCGCCTCTGTTCGGTCCCAAATTTTGGCTGTGCGCAGCCTACGAGGCCTGGTGACGGGCGTTCTCTCATTTTGTTTGATCAGCATCACTATTTTTTGCATAAATAAGAATTTACGATTTTCGCGATTTTCGGTGAATGTTAGCCACGGATTTCCGGAGATTTGATCGACCGTCTCCGTTTGGCCTCAAATTTTGGATGTATCCTGTGGGACCTGGTGACGGGCGCCTTATCATTTCGTTTGATCGACATCACTATTTTTTGCATAAATGAGAATTTACGTTTTTCTCGATTTTTGGTGTATGTTAGCCCACGGATTTCTGAAGAGTTGATCGACCGCCTCCGTTCGGCCCCAAATTTTGGTTGTGCGCAGCCTGCGAGGCCTGGTGACAGGCGCCTTATCATTTCGTTTGATCGGCATCACTATTTTTTGCATAAATGAGAATTTACGATTTTCACGATTTTCGGTGTATGTTAGCCTACGGAATTCTGGAGATTTGATCAACCATCTCCGTTTGGCCGAAAATTTTGGTTGTGGCAGCCTGCGGGGCCTGGTGACGGGCGCCCTATCATTTCGTTTGATCGGCATCATAATTTTTAGCATAAATGAGAATTTACGATTTTCTCGATTTTAGGTGTATGTTAACCCACGGATTTCTGGAGATTTGATCAACCGCCTCCATTCGGCCCCAAATTTTGGCTGTGCGGAGCCTGCGGGGCCTGGTGACGGGCTCCCTCTTATTTTGTTTGATCGGCATCACTAATTTCCGCATAAATGAGAATTTATGATTTTCTCGATTTTCGGTGTATGTTACCCACGGATTTCTGTAGATTTGATCAACCGCCTCCATATGGCTCAAAATTTTGGCTGTGCGCAGCCTGCGAGGCCTGCTGACGGGAGCCCTCTCATTTCGTTTGATCGACATCACTATTTTTTGCATAAATGAGAATTTACGATTTTCGCGATTTTCGGCGTATGTTAGCCCACGGATTTCCGGAGATTTGATCGACCGTCTCCGTTTGGCCCCAAATTTTGGCTGTGCGCAGCCTGTGGGGCCTGGTGATGGGCTCCCTATCATTTCGTTTGACCGGCATCACTATTTTTTGCATAAATAAAAATTTACGATTTTCGCAATTTTCGGTGTATGTTAACCCACGAATTTCTGGAGATTTGATCGACCGTCTCCGTTTGGCCCCAAATTTTGGCTGTGCGCAGCTTGCGGGGCCTGGTGACAAGCGCCCTATCATTTCGTTTGATCGGCATCACTATATTTAGCATAAATGAGAATTTACAATTTTCTCAATTTTCGGTGTATGTTAGCCCACGGATTTCTGGAGATTTGATCGACCATCTCCGTTCGGCCCTTAATTTTGGCTGTACGCAGCCTGCAGGGCCTGGTGACGGGCGCCGTATCATTTCGTTTGATCGGCATCACTATTTTTTGCATAAATGATAATTTACAATTTTCTCGATTTTCAGTGTATGTTAGCCCACGAATTTCTGGAGATTTGATCGACCGTCTCCGTTTGGCCCCAAAGTTTGACTGTGCACAACCTGCGGGGCCTGGTGACGGGTGCCCTATCATTTTGTTTAATCGGCATCACTATTTTTAGCATAAATGAGAATTTACGAATTTCTTGATTTTCGGTGGATGTTAGCCCACGAATTTCTGGAGATTTGATCGACCGTCTCCGTTTGGCCCCAAATTTTGGCTGTGCGGTGCCTGCGGGGCCTGGTGACAGGTGCCCTATCATTTCGTTTAATCGGCATCACTATTTTTAGCATAAATGAGAATTTACGAATTTCTTGATTTTCGGTGGATGTTAGCCCACGAATTTCTGGAGATTTGATCGACCGTCTCCGTTTGGCCCCAAATTTTGGCTGTGCGGTGCCTGCGGGGCCTGGTGACGGGCTCCCTCTTATTTCGTTTGATCTGCAACACTATTTTTTGCATAAATGAGAATTTACGATTTTCGCGATTTTCGGTGTATGTTGGCCCACGGATTTCCGGAGATTTGATCGACCGTCTCCGTTTGGCCCCAAATTTTGGCTGTGCGCAGCCTGTGGGGCCTACTGACGGGCGCCCTATCATTTTGTTTGATCGGCATCACTATTTTTATCATAAATGAGAATTTACGATTTTATCGATATTCGGTGTATGTTAGCACACGGATTTCTGGAGATTTGATCGACCGTCTCCGTTTGGCCCCAAATTTTGGCTATGCGCAGCTGCGGGGCCTGGTGACGGGCGCCCTATCTTTTCGTTTGATCAGCATCACTATTTTTTGCATAAATAAAAATTTAGGATTTTCTCGATTTTCGGTATATGTTAGCCCACGGATTTCTGGAGATTTGATCGATCGCCTCCGTTCGGCCCCAAATTTTGGCTGTGCGGAGCCTGCGGGGCCTGGTGACGGGTGCCCTATCATTTTGTTTGATCGGCATCACTATTTTTAGCATAAATGAGAATTTACGATTTTATCGATTTTCGGTGTATGTTAGCCCACGGATTTCTGGAGATTTGATCGACCGCCTCCGTTCGGCCCCAAATTTTTGCTGTGCGAAGCCTGCGGGGCTTGTGACGGGCGCCTTATCATTTCGTTTGATCGGCATCACTATTTTTTGCATAAATGAGAATTTACGATTTTCGCGATTTTCGGTGTATGTTAGCCCACAAAATTCTGGAGATTTGATCGACTGTCTCTGTTTTGCCCCAAATTTTGGCTGTGCGCAGCCTGCGAGGCCTGGTGACGGGCGCCCTTTCATTTCGTTTGATCGGCATCACTATTTTTAGCATAAATAAGAATTTATGATTTTCTCGATTTTCGGTGTATGTTAGCCCACGTATTTCTGGAGATTTGATCGACCGCCTCTGTTCGGCCCCAAATTTTTGTTGAACGCAACCTGTGGGGCCTGCTGACGGGCGCCCTATCATTTCGTTTGATCGGCATCACTATTTTTAGCATAAATGAGAATTTACGATTTTATCGATTTTCGGTGTATGTTAGCCCACGGATTTCTGGAGATTTGATCGACCGCCTCCGTTCGGCCCCAAATTTTTGCTGTGCGAAGCCTGCGGGGACTGGTGACGGGCGCCTTATCATTTCGTTTGATCGGCATCACTATTTTTTGCATAAATGAGAATTTACGATTTTCGCGATTTTCGGTGTATGTTAGCCCACGGATTTCCGGAGATTTGATCGACCGTATCCGTTTGGCCCCAAATTTTGGTTGTACGCAACCTGTGGGGCCTGCTGACGGGGGTCCTATCATTTCGTTTGATCGGCATCACTATTTTTAGCATAAATGAGAATTTACGATTTTATCGATTTTCGGTGTATGTTAGCCCACGGATTTCTGGAGATTTGATCGACCGCCTCCGTTCGGCCCCAAATTTTTGCTGTGCGAAGCCTGCGGGGCTTGTGACGGGCGCCTTATCATTTCGTTTGATCGGCATCACTATTTTTTGCATAAATGAGAATTTACGATTTTTGCGATTTTCGGTGTATGTTAGCCCACAGAATTCTGGAGATTTGATCGACTGTCTCTGTTTTGCCCCAAATTTTGGCTGTGCGCAGCCTGCGAGGCCTGGTGACGGGCGCCCTTTCATTTCGTTTGATCGGCATCACTATTTTTAGCATAAATAAGAATTTATGATTTTCTCGATTTTCGGTGTATGTTAGCCCACGGAATTCTGGAGATTTGATCGACCGCCTCCGTTCGGCCCCAAATTTTTGTTGTGCGCAGCCTGCGGGGCCTGGTGACGGGCTCCTTATCGTTTCGTTTGATCGGCATCACTATTTTTAGCATAAATAAGAATTTACGATTTTCTCGATTTTCGGTGTATGTTAGCCTACGAATTTCTAGAGATTTGATCGACCGTCTCCGTTTGGCCCCAAATTTTGGTTGTGCGCAGCCTGCGGGGCCTGGTGACGGGCGCCCTATCATTTCATTTTATCGTCATCACTATTTTTTGCATAAATGAGAATTTACGATTTTCTCGATTTTCTATGTATGTTAGCCCATGGATTTCTGGAGATTTGATCGACCGTCTCCGTTTGGCCCCTTTTGGCTGTGCGCAGCCTGCGGGGCCTGGTGACGGGCTTCCTATCATTTGGTTTGATCGGAATCACTATATTTAGCATAAATGAGAATTTACGATTTTCTTGATTTTCGGTGTATGTTAGCCCACGGATTTCTGCAGATTTGATCGACCGCCTCCGTTCGGCCCCATATTTTGGCTGTGCAGAGCCTGCGGGGCCTGGTGTTGGGCGCCCTCTCATTTCGTTTGATCGGCATCACTATTTTTTGCATAAATGGAAATTTATGATTTTCGCGATTTTCGGTGTATGTTAGCCCACGGAATTCTAGAGATTTGATCGACCATCTCCGTTTGGCCCCAAATTTTGGCTGTGCGTAGCCTGTGGGGCCTGGTGACGGGCGCCCTATCATTTCATTTGATCGGTATAACTAATTTCCGCATAAATGAGAATTTTCGATTTTCTCAATTTTCGGTGTATATTAGCCCACGAATTTCTGGAGATTTCATCGATCGCTCAGTTTGGAGCCAAATTTTGGCTGTGCACAACCTGCGGGGCCTGGTGACGGGCGCCCTATCATTTCGTTTGATCGTCATCACTATTTTTAGCATAAATGAGAATTTACGATTTTCTCGATTTTCGGTGTATGTTAGCCCACAGATTTCTGGAGATTTGATCCACCGCCCCAAATTTTGGCTGTGCGCAGCCCGCGGGGCCTCGCGACGGGCGCCTTATCATTTCGTTTGATCGGCATCACTATTTTTTGCATAAATGAGAATTTACGATTTTCGCAATTTTCGGTGTATGTTAGCCCACGGAATTCTGGAGATTTGATCGACCGTCTCCGTTTTGCCTCAAATTTTGGCTGTGCGCAGCCTGCGAGGCCTGGTAACGGGCGCCCTTTCATTTCGTTTGATCGGCATCACAATTTTTAGCATAAATAAGAATTTACAATTTTCGCGATTTTCGGTGTATGTTAGCCCACAGAATTCTGGAGATTTGATCGACCGTCTCCGTTTTGCCCCAAATTTTGGCTGTGCGCAGCCTGCGAGGCCTGGTGACGGGCGCCCTTTCATTTCGTTTGATCGGCATCACTATTTTTTGCATAAATGAGAATTTACGATTTTCGCGATTTTCGGTGTATGTTAGCCCACGGAATTCTGGAGATTTGATCGACCGTCTCCGTTTGGCCCCAAATTTTGGCTGTGCGTTGCTTGTGGGGCCTGGTGACGGCCGCCCTATCATTTCATTTGATCGGCATCACTAATTTCCGCATAAATGAGAATTTACAATTTTCTCGATTTTCGGTGTTTGTTAATCCACGGATTCCTGGAGATTTGATCGCTCGTCTCCGTTTGGCCCCAAATTTTGGCTGTGCGCAGCCTGCGGGGCCTGGTGACGGATGCCCTATCATTTCGTTTGATCGGCATCACTATTTTTAGCATAAATGAGAATTTAAGATTTTCTCAATTTTCGGTGTATGTTAGCCCACGGATTTCTGGAGATTTGATCCATCGCCTCCGTTCGGCCCCAAATTTTGGCTGTGCGCAGCCTGCGGGGCCTGGTGATGGGCGCCCTATCATTTCGTTTGATCGACATCACTATTTTTTGCATAAATGAGAATTTACGATTTTCGCGATTTTCGGTGTATTGCCCACGGAATTCTAGAGATTTTATCGACCGTCTCCGTTTGGCCCCAAATTTTGGCTGTGCGCAGCCTGCGGGGCCTGGTGACGGGCGCCCTATCATTTTATTTGATCGGCATTCACTAATTTCCGCATAAATGAGAATTTACGATTTCATCAATTTTCGGTGATTGTTAACCCACGGATTTCTGGAGATTTGATCGCTTGTCTCTGTTTGGCCCCAAATTTTGGCTGTGCGTAGCCAGCGGGGCCTGGTGACGGACGCCCTATCATTTCGTTTGATCGGCATCACTATTTTTAGCATAAATGAGAATTTACGATTTTCTCGATTTTCGGTGTATGTTAGCCCGCGGATTTCTGGAGATTTGATCCACCGCCTCCGTTTGGCATCAAATTTTGGCTGTCCGTAGCCTGCGGGGCCTGGTGACGGGCGCCCTATCATTTCGTTTGATCGACATCACTATTTTTTGCATAAATGAGAATTTACAATTTTCGCAATTTTCGGTGTATGTTAGCTCAAGGATTTTCGGAGATTTGATCGACCGCCTCCGTTTGACATCAAATTTTGGCTGTGCGTAGCCTGCGGGGCCTGGTGGCGGGCGCCCTATCATTTCATTTGATAGGCATCACTAATTTCCGCATAAATGAGAATTTACGATTTTCTCGATTTCT
The DNA here is from genome assembly GCA_035772735.1 of Datura wrightii. Lineage (NCBI taxonomy): Eukaryota > Viridiplantae > Streptophyta > Magnoliopsida > Solanales > Solanaceae > Datura > Datura wrightii. Next base: position 196,004,830 of record JASDFA010000018.1, on the reverse strand, counting down.
GGTGTATGTTAGCCCACGGATTTCTGGAGATTTGATCGATCGTCTCCATTTGGCCCCAAATTTTGGCTGTGCGCAGCCTGCGGGGCATGGTGACGAGCGACCTATCATTTCATTTGATCGTCATCACTATTTTTAGCATAAATGAGAATTTACGATTTTCTTGATTTTCGGTGTATGTTAGCCCACAGATTTCTGGAGATTTGATCCACCGCCTCCGTTCGGCCCCAAATTTTGGCTGTGCGCAGCCTGCGGGACCTGGTGATGGGCGCCTTATCATTTCGTTTGATCGGTATCACTATTTTTTGCATAAATGAGAATTTACAATTTTCGCGATTTTCGATGTAAGTTAGCCTACAGAATTCTGGAGATTTGATCGACCGTCTCCGTTTGGCCCCAAATTTTGGCTGTGCATAGCCTGCGGGGCCTAGTGACGGGCGCCCTATCATTTCATTTGATCGGCAACACTAATTTCCGCATAAATGAGAATTTACGATTTTCTCGATTTTCGGTGTATGTTAACCCACGGATTTCTGGAGATTTGATCGATCGTCTCTGTTTGGCCCCAAATTTTTGCTGTGCGTAGCCTGCGGGGCCTGGTGATGGATGCCCTATCATTTCGTTTGATCGGCATCACTATTTTTAGCATAAATGAGAATTTTCGATGTATGTTAGCCCACGGATTTCAGGAGATTTGATCCACCGCCTCCATTCGGCCCCAAATTTTGGCTGTGCGCAGCCTGCGATGCCTGGTGACGGACGCCCTCTCATTTCGTTTGATCGGCATCACTACACTTTGCATAAATGAGAATTTACGATTTTCGGAATTTTCGGTGTATGTTAGCCCACGGATTTCCGGAGATTTGATCGACCGTCTCCGTTTGGCCCCAAATTTTGGCTATGCGCAGCCTGTGGAACCTGGTGACGGGCGCCTTATCATTTTGTTTGATCGGCATCACTATTTTTTGCATAAATGAGAAGTTACGATTTTATCGATTTTCGGTATATGTTAGCCCACGGATTTCTGGAGATTTGATCGACCGTCTCCGTTTGACCCTAAATTTTGGCTGTGTGCAGCCTGTGGGGCCTAGTGACGGGCGCCCTATCATTTCATTTGATCGGCATCACTAATTTCCGCATAAATGATAATTTACGATTTTCTCGATTTTCGGTGTATGTTAGCCCACGGATTTCTGGAGATTTGATCGACCGCCTCCGTTCGGCCCCAAATTTTGGCTGTGCGCATCCTGCGGGACCTGGTACGGGCGCCTTATCATTTCGTTTGATCGGCATCACTATTTTTTGCATAAATGAGAATTTACGATTTTCGCGATTTTCGATGTAAGTTAGCCCACGGAATTATGGAGATTTGATCGACCGTCTCCATTTGGCCACAAATTTCAGCTGTGCGCAGCCTGCGGGGCCTATTGACGGGCGCCCTATCATTTCATTTGATCGGCATCACCAATTTGCGCATAAATGAGAATTTACGATTTTTCTTGATTTTCGGTGTATGTTAACCGATGGATTTCTGGAGATTTGATCGATCGTCTCCGTTTGGCCCCAAATTTTGGCTGTGCGCAGCCTGGGGGGCCTGGTGACGGACGCCCTATCATTTCGTTTGATCGGCATCACTATTTTTCGCATAAATGAGAATTTACAATTTTCGCGATATTCGGTGTATGTTAGCCCACGGATTTCTGGAGAATTGATCCAGCGCCTCCGTTCGACCCCAAATTTTGGCTGTGCGCAGCCTGCGGGGCCTGATGTCGGGCGCCTTATCATTTCGTTTGATCGGCATCACTATATTTAGCATAAATGAGAATTTACGATTTTCGCGATTTTCGGTGTAACGCCCACGGATTTCTGGAGAATTGATCCACCGCCTCTGTTCGACCCCAAATTTTGGCTGTGCGCATCCTGCGGGGCCTGATGACGGGCGCCTTATCATTTCGTTTGATCGGCATCACTATATTTAGCATAAATGAGAATTTACGATTTTCGCGATCTTCGGTGTATGTTAGCCCATAGATTTCAGGAGATTTGATCGACCGCCTCCGTTCGGCCCCAAATTTTCGCTGTGCGCAGCTTGCGGTGCCTGGTGACGGGTGCCTTATCATTTCGTTTGATCGGCATCACTATTTTTCGCATAAATGAGAATTTTTCGCGATATTCGGTGTATGTTAGCCCACGGATTTCTGGAGAATTGATCCACCGCCTCCGTTCGACCCCAAATTTTGGCTGTGCGTAGCTTGTGGGGCCTGATGACGGGTGCCTTATCATTTCGTTTGATCTCTATCACTATATTTAGCATAAATAAGAATTTACAATTTTCGCGATTTTCGGTGTATGTTAGCCCACGGATTTCTGGAGATTTGATCGACCGCCTCCGTTCGGCCCCAAATTTTGGCTGTACGCAGCCTGCGGGTCCTGGTGATGGGCGCCCTATCATTTCGTTTGATCGGCATCACTATATTTAGCATAAATGAGAATTTTCGATTTTCGCGATTTTCGGTGTATGTTATAGCCCACGGATTTCTGGAGATTTGATCGACCGCCTTCGTTTGGTCCCAAATTTTGGCTGTGCGCAGCTTTTTGGGCCTGGTGACGGGAGCCTTATCATTTAGTTTGATCGGCATCACTATTTTTTGCATAAATGAGAATTTACGATTTTCTCGATTTTTGGTGTATGTCAGCCCACGGATTTCTGGAGATTTGATCGACCGCCTCCGTTCGGCCCCAAATTTTGGCTGTGCGCAGCCTGCTGGGCCTGGTGACGGGCGCCCTCTCATTTCATTTGATCGGCATCACTAATTTTTGCATAATTGAAAATTTACGATGTTTTCGATTTTCGGTGTATGTTAGCCCACAGATTTCTGGAGATTTGATCGACCGCCTCCGTTCGGCCCAAAATTTTGGCTGTGCGCAGCCCGCAGGGCCTGGTGACGGGCGCCTCTCATTTCGTTTGATTGGCATCACAATTTTTTGCATAAATGAAAATTTACGATGTTCTCAATTTTCAGTGTATGTTAGCCCACGGATTTTTGGAGATTTGATCGACCGTCTCCGTTTGGCCCAAATTTTGGCTGTGCGCAGCCTACGGGGCCTGGTGACGGGCGCCTTATCATTTCATTTGATCGACATTACTATTTTTTGCATAAATGAGAATTTATGATTTTCTCGATTTTCGGTATATGTTAGCCCACGGATTTCTGGAGATTTGATCGACCGCCTCCGTTCGGCCCCAAATTTTGGCTGTGCGCAGCATGCGGGGCCTGGTGACGGGTGCCCTCTCATTTCGTTTGATCGGCATCACTATTTTTTGGAGAAATGAGAATTTACGATTTTCGCAATTTTCGGTGTATGTTAGCCCACGAAATTCTGGAGATTTGATCGACCGTCTCCATTTGGGACCAAATTTTGGCTGTGCGTAGCCTGCGGGGCCTGGTGATGGGCGCCCTATCATTTCATTTGATCGGCATCACCAATTTCCGCATAAATGAGAATTTACGATTTTTCTCAATTTTCGGTGAATGTTAACCCACAGATTTCTGGAGATTTGATCGATCGTCTCCGTTTGGCCCCAAATTTTGGCTGTGCGCAGCCTGTGGGTCATGGTGACGGACCCCCTATCATTTCGTTTGATCGGCATCACTATTTTTCGCATAAATGAGAATTTACGATTTTTCTCGATTTTCGGTATATTAACCCACGGATTTCTGGAGATTTGATCGATCGTCTCCGTTTGGCCCCAAATTTTGGCTGTGCGCAGCCTGTGGGGCCTGGTGACGGACGCCCTATCATTTCGTTTGATCGGCATCACTATTTTTCGCATAAATGAGGATTTACAATTTTCGCGATTTTCGGTGTATGTTAGCCCACGAATTTCTGGAGATTTAATCGACCGCCTCCGTTTGACCCCAAATTTTGGCTGTGCGCAGCCTGCGGGGCCTGATGACGGGCGCCTTATCATTTCGTTTGATCGGCATCACTATATTTAGCATAAATGAGAATTTACGATTTTCGCGATTTTCGGTGTATGTTAGCCCACGGATTTCTGGAGAATTGATCCACCGCCTCCGTTCGACCCAAAAGTTTGGCTGTGCGCAGCCTGCGGGGCCTGGTTACGGGCGCCCTATCATTTCGTTTGATCGGCATCACTAATTTCCGCATAAATGAGAATTTACGATTTTTTCGATTTTCGGTGTATGTTAGACCACAAATATCGGGAGATTTGATCGATCGTCTCCGTTTGTCCCCAAATTTTGGCTGTGCGCAGCCTACGGGGCCTGGTGGCGGGTGCCCTATCATTTTGTTTGATCGGCATCACTATTTTTAGCATAAATGAGAATTTACAATTTTCTCGATTTTCGGTGTATGTTAGCCCACGGAATTCTGGCGATTTGATCGACCGTCTCCGTTTTTCCCCAAATTTTGGCTGTGCGCATCCTGCGAGGCCATATGACGGGCGCCCTTTCATTTCGTTTGATCGGCATCACTATTTTTTGCATAAATGAGTATTTACAATTTTCTCGATTTTTGGTGTATGTTAGCACACGGATTTCTGGAGATTTGATCAACCGCCTCTATTCGGCCCCAAATTTTGGCTGTGCGCAGCCTGCGAGGCCTGGTGACGGGCGCCCTCTCATTTCGTTTGATCGGCATCACTATTTTTTCCATAAATGAGAATTTAAGATTTTCGCGATTTTCGGTGTATGTTAGCCCACGGATTTCCGGAGATTTGATCGACCGTCTCCGTTTGGCCCCAAATTTTGGCTGTGCGCAGCCTATGGGGCCTGGTGATGGGCGCCCTATCATTTCGTTTGATCGGCATCACTATTTTTTGGATAAATGAGAATAACGATTTTCTCGATTTTCGGTGTATGCCCACGGATTTCTGGAGATTTGATCGTCCGTCTCCGTTTGGCCCCAAATTTTGGCTGTGCGCAGCCTGTGGGGCCTGGTGACGGGCGCCCTATCATTTCGTTTGATCGGCATCACTATTTTTTGAATAAATGAGAATAACAATTTTCTCTATTTTCGGTGAATGTTAGCCGACGGATTTCTGGAGATTTGATCGACCGTCTCCGTTCGGCCCCAAATTTTGGCTGTGTGCAGCCCGCGGGGCGCTGATGACGGGCGCCCTATCATTTCATTTGAGTCGCTGTTACATCTCGTAAATTTCTAGCATATAGATGGCCTATTCGCGTGTTGGTTAAGAATTTTTGAAAGACATATATGGTACAAAAAGGCCCGAGTAAAGATCGGACAAGTGCCAAGTCGGCGCGTCGCAAGGCAAAATGCGACTTATAAAATGCATTCCGGGAATGCGACTTATAAATCCCATTCCGGAAATGCAACATACAAATCGCATTCTGGAAATGCGACTTATAAATTCTATTAATATATAAGTCCCGCTTCGATTTTAAATCAGTTCATTTCGGTAATCAGTAAAGAATCGATATAATATAGAAAGATATCAGAATAAGAAATCATAATTTAGATAGTCCTATCATTTCGTTTGATCGGCATCACTATTTTTTGCATAAGTGAGAATTTACGATTTTCGCAATTTTTGGTGTGTGTTAGCTCTTTATTAACAAAATAAGAACTTCCGAGATGCAAGTCTTTTGATGAGATCTTACATAATGTTTTTAAAACTGTAATATAATCGATGGAAAAAGAGTTCATTAGAGGCATATTATCTAAATGATCATAACTTTTGGCTGGATTATCCATTTTACGCGATTTTGTTTTTTCATTTTGTTTATGTTTTCGAGATCTATCTGGACAAACTGTCGTAAGGCGGTTTGGCCGAGCCATTTTTCCAAAAATATACCTATATCGCACTCATTTCAACATATTTCCCAATATGGTTGACAATTTTAATTTAAAAACTGGTCCTAACGACCCACCGCAACCGACACCACCATGGCGAGCGACCATGGTAGGGCAGCACTACCACCACCAATCTCTAGCATTTTCTTTACGTCATAAGGATAAGCATAGGTGTTTCCTCTTAAATTTTCGATCGTTGGGCATTGATCGATGGGCGTTGGGTCTCGACATAGGTTAGCATGTGACATCCGATGTCGGCCGGTCTGTCGACACTAGCATAGTGCACCTATGTTGCTAACTTTCAAACTTTTCAGTGCGTGTTAGCCTAGGGATTTCTGGATATTTGATCGACCACCTCCGTTCGGCCCCAAATTTTGGCTGTGCGCAGCCCGCAGGGCGCTGGTGACGGGCGCCCTATCATTTCGTTTGATCGGCATCACTAATTTCCTCATAAATGAGAATTTTTGATTTTCTCAATTTTCGGTGTATGTTAGCCCACGAATTTCTGGAGATTTGATCGACCGCCTCCGTTCGGCCCCAACTTTTGGCTGTGCGCAGCTTGCGGGGCCTGTTGACGAACAATCTATCATTTCGTTTGATCAGCATCACTATTTTTTGCATAAATGAGAATTTACAATTTCCGAGATTTTCGGTGTATGTTAGCCCACGGATTTTTGGAGATTTGATCGACCATCTACGTTTGGCCCCAAATTTTGGCTGTGCACAGCCGGTGGGGCCTGGTGACGGGCGCCCTATCATTTCGTTTGATCGGCATCACTATTTTTGGCATAAATGAGAATTTACGATTTTCTCGATTTTCGGTGTATGTTACCCCATGGATTTATGGAGATTTGATCGACCGTCTCCGTTTGGCCCCAAATTTTGGCTGTGCGCAGCCTGCGGGGCCTGGTGACGGGCTCCCTATCATTTCGTTTGATCGGCATCACTATATTTAGCATAAATAAGAATTTACGATTTTCTTGATTTTCGGTGTATGTTAGCCCACGGATTTCTGGAGATTTGATCGACCGTCTCCGTTTGGCCCCAAGGCTGTGCGCAACCTGCGGGGCCTGGTGACGGGCACCCTATCGTTTCATTTGATCGGCATCACTAATTTTCGCATAAATGAGAATTAACGATTTTCTAGATTTTCGATGTATGTTAGCCCACAGATTTCGGGAGATTTGATCGATCGTCTCCGTTTGGCCCCAAATTTTGGCTGTGCGCAGCCTGCGGGGCCTGGTGACGGGCGCCCTATTATTTCGTTTGATCGGCATCACTATTTTTAGCATAAATGAGGATTTGCGATTTTCTCAATTTTCGGTGTATGTTAGCCCACGAATTTCTGGAGATTTGATCCACCACCTCCGTTCGCCCCCAAATTTTGGCTGTGCGCAGCCTGCGGGGCCTGGTGACGGGCGCCTTATCATTTTGTTTGATCGGCATCACTATTTTTTGCATAAATAAGAATTTACGATTTTCTCGATTTTCGGTGTATGTTAGCCCACAGATTTCTGGAGATTTGATCGACCGCCTCCGTTCGGCCCCAAATTTTGGCTGTGCGCAGCCCGCGGGGCCTCGCGACGGGCGCCTTATCATTTCGTTTGATCGGCATCACTATTTTTTGGATAAATGAGAATTTACGATTTTCGCGATTTTCGGTGTATGTTAGCCCACGAAATTCTGGAGATTTGATCGACCGTCTCCGTTTGGCCCCAAATTTTGGCTCTGCGCAGCCTGCGGGGCCTGGTGACGGGCGACCTATCATTTCATTTGATCGGCATCACTAATTTCCGCATAAATGAGAATTTACGATTTTCTCAATTTTCGGTGTTTGTTAACCCACGAATTTCTGGAGATTTGATCGCTCGTCTCCGTTTGGCCCCAAATTTTTGTTGTGCGCAGCCTGCGGGGCCTGGTGACGGACGCCCTATCATTTCGTTTGATCGGCATCTCTATTTTTAGCATAAATGAGAATTTACAATTTTCTCTACTTTCGGTGTATGTTAGCCCATGTATTTCTGGAGATTTGATCCACCGCCTCCGCTCGGCCCCAAATTTTGGCTGTGCGCAGCCTGCGGGGCCTGGTGATGGGCGCCCTATCATTTCATTTGATCGAGATCACTATTTTTTGCATAAATGAGAATTTACAATTTTCGCGATTTTCGGTGTATGTAAACCCACGAATTTTCGGAGATTTGATCGACCGTCTTCGTTTGGCCCAAAATTTTGGCTGTGCGCAGCCTATGGGGCCTAGTGACGGACGCCCTATCATTTCATTTGATAGCCATCACTAATTTCTGCATAAATGAGAATTTACGATTTTTTCGATTTCCGGTGTATGTTAGACCACGAATTTCTGAAGATTTGATCGACCGTCTCCGTTTGGCCCCAAATTTTGGCTGTACGCAACCTGCGGCGCCTGGTGACGGGCAAACTATCATTTTGTTTGATCGTCATCACTATTTTTAGCCTAAATGAGAATTTATGATTTTCTCGATTTTCGGTGTATGTTAGCCCACGAATTTCTGGAGATTTGATTCACCGCCTCCGTTCGGCCCCAAATTTTGGCTGTGCACAGCCTGCGGGACCTGTTGACGGGCGCCTTATCATTTCTTTTGATCGGCATCACTATTTTTTGCATAAATGAGAATTTACGATTTTTGCGATTTTCGGTGTATGTTAGCCCACGGAATTCTGGAGATTTGATCGACCGTCTCCGTTTGGCCCCAAATTTTGGCTATGCGTAGCCTGTGGGGCCTGGTGACGGGCGCCCTATAATTTCATTTGATCGGCATCACTAATTTCCGCATAAATGAGAATTTACGATTTTCTCGATTTTCGGTGTATGTTAACCCACGGATTTCTGGAGATTTGATCGATCGTCTCTGTTTGGCCCCAAATTTTGGCTGTGCGTAGCCTGCGGGGCCTGGTGACGGACGCCCTATCATTTCATTTGATCGGCATCACTATTTTTAGCATAAATGAGAATTTACGATTTTCTCAATTTTCGGTGTATGTTAGCCAACGAATTTCTGGAGATTTGATCCACCGCCTCCGTTCGGCCCAAATTTTGGCTGTGCGCAGCTTGCAAGGCCTGGTGACGGGCGCCTTATCATTTCGTTTGATCGGCATCACTATTTTTTGCATAAATGAGAATTTACGATTTTCTCGATTTTCGGTGTATGTTAGCCCACAGATTTTTGGAGATTTGATCCACCGCCTCCATTCGGCCCCAAATTTTGGCTTTGCGCAGCCAGCGAGGCCTGCTGACGGGCGCCCTCTCATTTCATTTGATCGGCATCACTACTTTTTGCATAAATGAGAATTTACGATTTTCGCGATTTTTAGTGTATGTTAGCCCACGGATTTTCGGAGATTTGATCGACCGTCTCCGTTTGGCCCCAAATTTTGGCTATGTGCAACCTATGGAACCTAGTGAAGGGCGCCTTACCATTTTGTTTGATCGACATCACTATTTTTTGCATAAATGAGAAGTTACGATTTTCTAGATTTTCGGTGTGTGTTAGCCCACAGATTTCTGGAGATTTGATCGACCGCCTCCGTTCGGCCCCAAATTTTGGCTGTGCGTAGCCTGTGGGGCCTGGTGACGGGCGCCTTATCATTTTGTTTGATCGGCATCACTATTTTTTGCATAAATGAGAATTTACGATTTTCGCGATTTTCGGTGTATGTTAGCCACGGAATTCTGGAGATTTGATCGACCGTCTCCGTTTGGCCCCAAATTTTGGCTGTGCGCAGCCTGGTGACGGGCGCCCTATTATTTCATTTGATCGGCCTCACTAATTTCCGCATAAATGAGAATTTACAATTTTCTCGATTTTTGGTGTATGTTAACCCACGGATTTTTGGAGATTTGATCGACCGTCTCCGTTTGGCCCCAAATTTTGGCTGTGCGCAGCTCGCGGGGCCTGGTGACGGGCGCCTTATCATTTCATTTGATCGGCATCACTATATTTAGCATAAATGAGAATTTACGATTTTCTCGATTTTCGGTGTATGTTAGCCCACGGATTTCTGGAGATTTGATCGATCGCCTCCGTTCGGCCCTTAATTTTGGCTGTAGCAGCCTGCAGGGCCTGGTGACGGGCGCCTTTTCATTTCGTTTGATCGGCATCACTATTTTTTGCATAAATGAGAATTTACAATTTTCTCGATTTTCGGTGTATGTTAGCCCACAGATTTCTGGAAATTTGATCGACCGTCTCCGTTTGGCCCCAAATTTTGGCTGTGCGGAGCTTTCGGGGCCTGGTGACGGGCTCCCTCTTATTTCATTTGATCGGCATCACTATTTTTTGCATAAATAAGAATTAACGATTTTCGCAATTTTCGGTGTATGTTGCCCCACGGATTTCTGGAGATTTGATCAACCGTCTCCGTTTGGCCCCAAATTTTGGCTGTGCGCAACCTGCGGGTCCTGGTGACGGGCGCCCTATCATTTCATTTGATCGGCATCACTAATTTCCGCATAAATGAGAATTTACGATTTTCTCGATTTTCAGTGTATGTTAGCCCACGAATTTCTGGAGATTTGATCGATCGTCTCCGTTTGGCCCTAATTTTTTGCTGTGCGCAGCCTGCGGGGCCTGGTGACGTGCGCCCTCTCATTTTGTTTGATCGGCATCACTATTTTTTCCATAAATGATAATTTATGATTTTCGCGATTTTCGGTGTATAACGCCTACGGATTTCCGGAGATTTGATCGACCGTCTCTGTTTGGCCCCAAATTTTGGCTGTGCGCAGCCTGTGGGGCCTACTGACAGGCGCCCTATCATTTCGTTTGATCGGCATCACTATTTTTAGCATAAATGAGAATTTACGATTTTATCGATTTTCGGTGTATGTTAGCCCACGGATTTCTGGAGATTTGATCGACCGTCTCCGTTTGGCCCCAAATTTTGGCTGTGCGCAGCTGCGGGGCCTGGTGACGGGCGCCCTATCTTTTCATTTGATCGGTATCACTATTTTCTGCATAAATGAAAATTTACGATTTTCTCAATTTTCGGTGTATGTTAGCCCACGGATTTTTGGAGATTTGATCGATCACCTCCGTTCGACCCCAAATTTTGGCTGTGCGCAGCTTGCGGGGCCTGGTGACGGGCGCCTTATCATTTCATTTGTTCGGCATCACTATTTTTAGCATAAATGAGAATTTACGATTTTATCGATTTTCGGTGTATGTTAGCCCACGGATTTCTGGAGATTTGATCGACCGTCACCGTTTGGCCCCAAATTTTTGTTGTGCGTAGCCTGCGGGGCCTGGTGACGGGCGCCTTATCATTTCGTTTGATCGGCATCACTATTTTTTGCATAAATGAGAATTTACAATTTTCTCGATTTTCGGTGTATGTTAGCCCACAGATTTCTGGAGATTTGATCGACCGTCTCCGTTTGGCCCCAAATTTTGGCTGTGCGGAGCCTGCGGGGCCTGGTGACGGGCTCCCTCTTATTTCGTTTGATCGGCATCACTATTTTTTGCATAAATGAGAATTTACGATTTTCGCGATTTTCGGTGTATGTTGCCCCACGGATTTCTGGAGATTTGATCGACCGTCTCCGTTTGGCCCCAAATTTTGGCTGTGCGCAACCTGCGGGTCCTGGTGACGGGCGCCCTATCATTTCATTTGATCAGCATCACTAATTTCCGCATAAATGAGAATTTACGATTTTCTCGATTTTCGGTGTATGTTAGCCCACGAATTTCTGGAGATTTGATCGATCGTCTCCGTTTGGCCCCAATTTTTTGCTGTGCGCAGCCTGCGGGGCCTGGTGACGTGCGCCCTCTCATTTTGTTTGATCGGCATCACTACTTTTTCCATAAATGATAATTTATGATTTTCGCGATTTTCGGTGTATAACGCCTACGGATTTCCGGAGATTTGATCGACCGTCTCTGTTTGGCCCCAAATTTTGGCTGTGCGCAGCCTGTGGGGCCTACTGACAGGCGCCCTATCATTTCGTTTGATCGGCATCACTATTTTTAGCATAAATGAGAATTTACGATTTTATCGATTTTCGGTGTATGTTAGCCCATGGATTTCTGGAGATTTGATCGACCGTCTCCGTTTGGCCCCAAATTTTGGCTGTGCGCAGCTGCGGGGCCTGGTGACGGGCGCCCTATCTTTTCGTTTGATCGGTATCACTATTTTCTGCATAAATGAAAATTTACGATTTTCTCAATTTTCGGTGTATGTTAGCCCACGGATTTTTGGAGATTTGATCGATCACCTCCGTTCGGCCCCAAATTTTGGCTGTGCGCAGCTTGCGGGGCCTGGTGACGGGCGCCTTATCATTTCATTTGTTCGGCATCACTATTTTTAGCATAAATGAGAATTTACGATTTTATCGATTTTCGGTGTATGTTAGCCCACGGATTTCTGGAGATTTGATCGACCGTCACCGTTTGGCCCCAAATTTTTGTTGTGCGTAGCCTGCGGGGCCTGGTGACGGGCGCCTTATCATTTCGTTTGATCGGCATCACTATTTTTTGCATAAATGAGAATTTACGATTTTCGCGATTTTCGGTGTATGTTAGCCCACGGATTTCTGGAGATTTGATCGGCCGCCTCCGTTCGGCCCCAAATTTTGGCTGTGCGGAGCCTGCGGGGCCTGGTGACGTGCTCCCTCGTATTTCGTTTGATCGGCATCACTATTTTTTGCATAAATGAGAATTTACGATTTTCGCGATTTTCGGTGTATGTTAGCCCACGAATTTCTGGAGATTTGATCGACCGTATCCGTTTGGCCCCAAATTTTGGCTGTACGTAACCTGCGGGGCCTGGTGACGGGCGCCCTATCATTTCATTTGATCGGCATCACTAATTTCCGCATAAATGAGAATTTATGATTTTCTCGATTTTCGGTGTATGTTAGCCCACAGATTTCTGGAGATTTGATCGATCGTCTCCATTTGGCCCCAAATTTTTGCTGTGCGCAGCCTGCGGGGCCTGGTGACACGCCCTCTCATTTTGTTTGATCGGCATCACTATTTTTTCCATAAATGATAATTTATGATTTTTGCGATTTTCGGTGTATGTTAGCCCACGAATTTCTGGAGATTTGATCGACTGTATCCGTTTGGCCCCAAATTTTGGCTGTACGCAACCTGTGGGGCCTGGTGATGGGAGCCCTACCATTTCGTTTGATCGGCATCACTATTTTTCGCATAAATGAGGATTTACAATTTTCGCGATTTTCGGTGTATGTTAGCCCACGGATTTCTGGAGATTTAATCGACCGCCTCCGTTTGGCCCCAAATTTTGGCTGTGCGCAGCCTGCGGGGCCTGATGACGGGCGCCTTATCATTTCGTTTGATCGGCATCACTATATTTAGCATAAATGAGAATTTTCGATTTTCTCGATTTTCGGTATATGTTAGCCCACGGATATCTGGAGAATTGATCCACCGCCTCCGTTCGACCCCAAAGTTTGGCTGTGCGCAGCCTGCGGGGCCTGCTGACGGGCGCCCTATCATTTCATTTGATCGGCATCACTAATTTCCGCATAAATGAGAATTTACGATTTTTTCGATTTTCGGTGTATGTTAGACCACAAATATCGGGAGATTTGATCGATCGTTTCCGTTTGTCCCCAAATTTTGGCTGTGCGCAGCCTACGGGGCCTGGTGACGGGCGCCCTATCATTTTGTTTGATCGGCATCACTATTTTTAGCATAAATGAGAATTTACAATTTTCTCGATTTTCGGTGTATGTTAGCCCACGGAATTCTGGCGATTTGATCGACCGTCTCCGTTTTGCCCCAAATTTTGGCTGTGCGCATCCTGCGAGGCCAGATGACGGGCGCCCTTTCATTTCGTTTGATCGGCATCACTATTTTTTGCATAAATGAGTATTTACGATTTTCTCGATTTTTGGTGTATGTTAGCACACGGATTTCTGGAGATTTGATCAACCGTCTCTATTCGGTCCCAAATTTTGGCTGTGCGCAACCTGTGGGCCTAGTGACGGGCGCCCTATCATTTCGTTTGATCGGCATCACTATTTTTAGCATAAATGAGAATTTACGATTTTCTCGATTTTCGGTGTATGTTAGCCCACGGATTTCTGGAGATTTGATCGACCGCCTCCGTTCGGCCCCAAATTTTTGCTGTCCGAAGCCTGCGGGGCCTGGTGACGGGCGCCTTATCATTTCGTTTGATCGGCATCACTATTTTTTGCATAAATGAGAATTTACGATTTTCGCGATTTTCGGTGTATGTTAGCCCACGGATTTCTGGAGATTTGATCGACTGTCTCCGTTTTGCCCCAAATTTTGGCTGTGCGCAGCCTGCGAGGCCTGGTGACGGGCGCCCTTTCATTTCGTTTGATCGGCATCACTATTTTTAGCATAAATAAGAATTTACGATTTTCTCGATTTTCGGTGTATGTTAGCCCACGTATTTCTGGAGATTTGATCGACCGCCTCTGTTCGGCCCCAAATTTTTGTTGTGCGCAGCCTGTGGGGCCTGGTGACGGGCGCCTTATCATTGCGTTTGATCGGCATCACAATTTTTTGCATAAATGAGAATTTAAGATTTTCGCGATTTTCGGTGTATGTTAGCCCACGGAATTCTGGAGATTTGATCGACCGCCTCCGTTCGGCCCCAAATTTTTGTTGTGCGCAGCCTGCGGGGCCTGGTGACGGGCTCCTTATCATTTCGTTTGATCGGCATCACTATTTTTAGCATAAATAAGAATTTATGATTTTCTCGATTTTCGGTGTATGTTAGCCTACGAATTTCTGGAGATTTGATCGACCGTCTCCGTTTGGCCCCAAATTTTGGCTGCGCGCATCCTGCGGGGCTTGGTGACGGGCGCCCTATCATTTCATTTTATCGTCATCAATATTTTTTGCATAAATGAGAATTTACGATTTTCTCGATTTTCTATGTATGTTAGCCTATGGATTTCTGGAGATTTGATCGACCGTCTCCGTTTGGCCCCTTTTGGCTGTACGCAGCCTGCGGGGCCTGGTGACGGGCGCCCTATCATTTGGTTTGATCGGAATCACTATATTTAGCATAAATGAGAATTTACGATTTTCTTGATTTTCGGTGTATGTTAGCCCACGGATTTCTGCAGATTTGATCGACCGCCTCCGTTCGGCCCCATATTTTGGCTGTGCGGAGCCTGCGGGGCCTGGTGTTGGGCGCCCTCTCATTTCGTTTGATCGGCATCACTATTTTTTGCATAAATGGAAATTTACGATTTTTGCGATTTTCGATGTATGTTAGCCCACAGATTTCTGGAGATTTGATCCACCGCCCCAAATTTTGGCTGTGCGCAGCCTGCGGGGCCTGGTGACGGGTGCCCTATCATTTAGTTTGATCGGCATCACTATTGTTTTTGCATAAATGAGAATTTACGATTTTCGCGATTTTCGGTGTATGTTAGCCCACGGAATTCTGGAGATTTGATCGACCGTCTCCGTTTTGCCCCAAATTTTGGTTGTGCGCAGCCTGCGAGGCCTGGTGACGGGCGCCCTTTCATTTCGTTTGATCGGCATCACAATTTTTAGCATAAATAAGAATTTACGATTTTCGCGATTTTCGGTGTATGTTAGCCCACGGAATTCTGGAGATTTGATCGACCGTCTCCGTTTTGCCCCAAATTTTGGCTGTGCGCAGCCTGCGAGGCCTGGTGACGGGCGCCCTTTCATTTCATTTGATCGGCATCACTATTTTTTGCATAAATGAGAATTTACGATTTTCGCGATTTTCGGTGTATGTTAGCCCACGGAATTCTGGAGATTTGATCGACCGTCTCCGTTTGGCCCCAAATTTTGGCTGTGCGTTGCTTGCGGGGCCTGGTGACGGCCTCCCTATCATTTCATTTGATCGGCATCACTAATTTCCGCATAAATGAGAATTTACAATTTTCTCGATTTTCGGTGTTTGTTAATCCACGGATTCCTGGAGATTTGATCGCTCGTCTCCGTTTGGCCCCAAATTTTGGCTGTGCGCAGCCTGCGGGGCCTGGTGACGGACGCCCTATCATTTCGTTTGATCGGCATCACAATTTTTAGCATAAATGAGAATTTAAGATTTTCTCGATTTTCGGTGTATGTTAGCCCACGGATTTCTGGAGATTTGATCCATCGCCTCCGTTCGGCCCCAAATTTTGGCTGTGCGCAGCCTGCGGGGCCTGGTGATGGGCGCCCTATCATTTCGTTTGATTGACATCACTATTTTTTGCATAAATGAGAATTTACGATTTTCGCGATTTTCGGTGTATGTTAGCCCACAGAATTCTAGAGATTTTATCGACCGTCTCCATTTGGCCCCAAATTTTGGCTGTGCGCAGCCTGCGGGGCCTGGTGACGGGCGCCCTATCATTTTATTTGATCGGCATTCACTAATTTGCGCATAAATGAGAATTTACGATTTCATCGATTTTCGGTGTTTGTTAACCCACGAATTTCTGGAGATTTGATCGCTTGTCTCTGTTTGGCCCCAAATTTTGGCTGTGCGTAGCCTGCGGGGCCTGGTGACGGACGCCCTATCATTTCGTTTGATCGGCATCACTATTTTTAGCATAAATGAGAATTTACGATTTTCTCGATTTTCGGTGTATGTTAGCCCGCGGATTTCTGGAGATTTGATCCACCGCCTCCGTTTGGCATCAAATTTTGGCTGTCTGTAGCCTGCGGGGCCTGGTGACGGGCGCCCTATCATTTCGTTTGATCGACATCACTATTTTTTGCATAAATGAGAATTTACAATTTTCGCAATTTTCAGTGTATGTTAGCCCAAGGATTTTCGGAGATTTGATCGACCGCCTCCGTTTGACATCAAATTTTGGCTGTGCGTAGCCTGCGGGGCCTGGTGGCGGGCGCCCTATCATTTCATTTGATAGGCATCACTAATTTCCGCATAAATGAGAATTTACGATTTTCTCGATTTCCGGTGTATGTTAGCCCACGGATTTCTGGAGATTTGATCAATCGTCTCCATTTGGCCCCAAATTTTGGCTGTGCGCAGCCTGCGGGGCATGGTGACGAGCGACCTATCATTTCATTTGATCTTCATCACTATTTTTAGCATAAATGAGAATTTACGATTTTCTTGATTTTCGGTGTATGTTAGCCCACAGATTTCTGGAGATTTGATCCACCGCCTCCGTTCGGCCCCAAATTTTGGCTGTGCGCAGCCTGCGGGACCTGGTGATGGGCGCCTTATCATTATATTTGATCGGTATCACTATTTTTTGCATAAATGAGAATTTACAATTTTCGCGATTTTCTGTGTAAGTCAGCCTACAGAATTCTGGAGATTTGATCGACCGTCTCCGTTTGGCCCCAAATTTTGGCCGTGCATAGCCTGCGGGGCCTGGTGACGGGCGCCCTATCATTTCATTTGATCGGCAACACTAATTTCCGCATAAATGAGAATTTACGATTTTCTCGATTTTCGGTGTATGTTAACCGCATAAATGAGAATTTTGCTGTGCGTAGCCTGCGGGGCCTGGTGATGGACGCCCTATCATTTCGTTTGATCGGCATCACTATTTTTAGCATAAATGACAATTTACGATTTTCTCAATTTTCGATGTATGTTAGCCCACAGATTTCAGGAGATTTGATCCACCGCCTCCATTCGGCCCCAAATTTTGGCTGTACGCAGCCTGCGATGCCTGGTGACGGACGCCCTCTCATTTCGTTTGATCGGCATCACTACACTTTGCATAAATGAGAATTTACAATTTTCGCAATTTTCGGTGTATGTTAGCCCACGGATTTCCGGAGATTTGATCGACCGTCTCCGTTTGGCCCCAAATTTTGGCTATGCGCAGCCTGTGGAACCTGGTGACGGGCGCCTTATCATTTTGTTTGATCGGCATCACTATTTTTTGCATAAATGAGAAGTTACGATTTTATCGATTTTCGGTATATGTTAGCCCGCGGATTTCTGGAGATTTGATCGACCGTCTCCGTTTGACCCTAAATTTTGGCTGTGTGCATCCTGTGGGGCCTAGTGACGGGCGCCCTATCATTTCATTTGATCGGCATCACTAATTTCCGCATAAATGAGAATTTATGATTTTCTCGATTTTCGATGTATGTTAGCCCACGGATTTCTGGAGATTTGATCGACCGCCTCCGTTCGGCCCCAAATTTTGGCTGTGCGCAGCCTGCGGGACCTGGTACGGGCGCCTTATCATTTCGTTTGATCGGCATCACTATTTTTTGCATAAATGAGAATTTACGATTTTCGCGATTTTCGGTGTAAGTTAGCCCACGAAATTCTGGAGATTTGATCGACCGTCTCCATTTGGCCCCAAATTTCAGCTGTGCGCAGCCTGCGGGGCCTAGTGACGGGCACCCTATCATTTCATTTGATCGGCATCACCAATTTCCGCATAAATGAGAATTTACGATTTTTCTCGATTTTCGGTGTATGTTAACCGATGGATTTCTGGAGATTTGATCGATCGTCTCCGTTTAGCCCCAAATTTTGGCTGTGCGCAGCCTGGGGGGCCTGGTGACGGACTCCCTATCATTTCGTTTGATCGGCATCACTATTTTTTGCATATATGAGAATTTACAATTTTCGCGATTTTCGGTGTATGTTAGCCCACGGATTTCTGGAGAATTGATCCAGCGCCTCCGTTCGACCCCAAATTTTGGCTGTGCGCAGCCTGCGGGGCCTGATGACGGGTGCCTTATCATTTCGTTTGATCGGCATCACTATATTTAGCATAAATGAGAATTTACGATTTTCGCGATTTTCGGTGTAACGCCCACAGATTTCTGGAGATTTGATCGACCGCCTCCATTCGGCCCCAAATTTTGGCTGTGCGCAGCATGCGGGGCCTGGTGACGGGTGCCCTCTCATTTCGTTTGATCGGCATCACTATTTTTTGCAGAAATGAGAATTTACGATTTTCGCAATTTTCGGTGTATGTTAGCCCACGAAATTCTGGAGATTTGATCGACCGTCTCCGTTTGGGCCCAAATTTTGGCTGTGCGTAGCCTGCGGGGCCTGGTGATGGGCGCCCTATCATTTCATTTGATCGGCATCACTATTTTTTTGCATAAATGAGAATTTAAGATTTTCTCGATTTTCGGTGAATGTTAGCCGACGGATTTCTGGAGATTTGATCGTCCGTCTCCGTTCGGCCCCAAATTTTGGCTGTGTGCAGCCCGCGGGGCGCTGATGACGGGCGCCCTATCATTTCATTTGATTCGCTGTTACATCTCATAAATTTCTAGCATATAGATGGCCTATTCGCGTGTTGGTTAAGAATTTTTGAAAGACATACATGGTACAAAAAGGCCCGGGTAAAGATCGGACAAGTGCCAAGTCGGCGCGTCGCAAGGAAAAATGCGACTTATAAAATGCATTCCGGGAATGCGACTTATAAATCCCATTCCGGAAATGCAACATACAAATCGCATTCCGGAAATGCGACTTATAAATTCTATTAATATATAAGTCCCGCTTCGATTTTAAATCAGTTCATTTCGGTAATCAGTAAAGAATCGGTATCATATAGAAAGATATCAGAATAAGAAATCATAATTTAGATAGTCCTATCATTTCGTTTGATCGGCATCACTATTTTTTGCATAAATGAGAATTTACGATTTTCCCAATTTTAGGTGTGTGTTAGCTCTTTATTAACAAAATAAGAACTTCCGAGATGCAAGTCTTTTGATGAGATCTTACATAATGTTTTTAAAACTGTAATATAATCGATGGAAAAAGAGTTCATTAGAGGCATATTATCTAAATGATCATAACTTTTGGCTGGATTATCCATTTTACGCGATTTTGTTTTTTCATTTTGTTTATGTTTTCGAGATCTATCTGGACAAACTGCCGTTAGGCGGTTTGGCCGAGCCATTTTTCTAAAAATATACCTCTATCGCACTCATTTCAACATATTTCCCAATATGGTTGACAATTTTAATTTAAAAACTGGTCCTAACGACCCACCGCAATCGACACCACCATGGCGAGCGACCATGGTAGGGCAGCACTACCACCACCAATCTCTAGCATTTTCTTTACGTCATAAGGATAAGCATAGGTGTTTCCTCTTAAATTTTCGATCGTTGGGCATTGATCGATGGGCGTTGGGTCTCGACATAGGTCAGCATGTGACATCCGATGTCGGCCGGTCTGTCGACACTAGCATAATGCGCCTATGTTGCTAACTTTCAAACTTTTCAGTGCGTGTTAGCCTAGGGATTTCTGGATATTTGATCGACCACCTCCGTTCGGCCCCAAATTTTGGCTGTGCGCAGCCCGCAGGGCGCTGGTGACGGGCGCCCTATCATTTCGTTTGATCGGCATCACTAATTTCCTCATAAATGAGAATTTTTGATTTTCTCAATTTTCGGTGTATGTTAGCCCACGAATTTCTGGAGATTTGATCGACTGCCTCCGTTCGGCCCCAACTTTTGGCTGTGCGCAGCTTGCGGGGCCTGTTGACGGACAATCTATCTTTTCGTTTGATCAGTATCACTATTTTTTGCATAAATGAAAATTTAGGATTTTCTTGATTTTCGGTGTATGTTAGCCCACGGATTACTGGAGATTTGATCGACCGTCTCCGTTTGGCCTCAAAGCTGTGCGCAACCTGCGGGGCCTGGTGACGGGTGCCCTATCGTTTCATTTGATCGGCATCACTAATTTCCGCATAAATGAGAATTAACGATTTTCTAGATTTTCGGTGTATGTTAGCCCACAGATTTCTGGAAATTTGATCGATCGTCTCCGTTTGGCCCCAAATTTTGGCTGTGCGCAGCCTGCGGGGCCTGGTGACGGGCGCCCTATCATTTCGTTTGATCGGCATCACTATTTTTAGCATAAATGAGGATTTGCGATTTTCTCGATTTTCGGTGTATGTTAGCCCACGAATTTCTGGAGATTTGATCCACCACCTCCGTTCGCCCCCAAATTTTGGCTGTGCGCAGCCTGCGGGGCCTGGTGACGGGCGCCTTATCATTTTGTTTGATCGGCATCACTATTTTTTGCATAAATAAGAATTTACGATTTTCTCGATTTTCGGTGTATGTTAGCCCACAGATTTCTGGAGATTTCATCGACCGCCTCCGTTCGGCCCCAAATTTTGGCTGTACGCAGCCCGCGGGGCCTCGCGACGGGCGCCTTATCATTTCGTTTGATCGGCATCACTATTTTTTGCGTAAATGAGAATTTACGATTTTCGCGATTTTCGGTGTATGTTAGCCCACGAAATTCTGGAGATTTGATCGACCGTCTCCGTTTGGCCCCAAATTTTGGCTCTGCGCAGCCTGCGGGACCTGTTGACGGGCGACCTATCATTTCATTTGATCGGCATCACTATTTTTTGCATAAATGAGAATTTATGATTTTCTCGATTTTCGGTGTATGTTAGCCCACGGATTTCTGGAGATTTGATCGTCCGCCTATGTTTGGCCCCAAATTTTGGCTGTGCGCAGTCTGCGGGGCCTGGTGACGGGCGACCTATCATTTCATTTGATCGGCATCACTAATTTCCGCATAAATGAGAATTTACGATTTTCTCAATTTTCGGTGTTTGTTAACCCACGAATTTCTGGAGATTTGATCGCTCGTCTCCGTTTGGCCCCAAATTTTTGTTGTGCTCAGCCTGGGGGCCTGGTGATGGGCGCCCTACCATTTCGTTTGATCGAGATCACTATTTTTTGCATAAATGAGAATTTACAATTTTCGCGATTTTCGGTGTATGTTAACCCACGAATTTTCGGAGATTTGATCGACCGTCTTCGTTTGGCCCAAAATTTTGGCTGTGCGCAGCCTATGGGGCCTAGTGACGGACGCCCTATCATTTCATTTGATAGCCATCACTAATTTCTGCATAAATGAGAATTTACGATTTTTTCGATTTTCGGTGTATGTTAGACCACGAATTTCTGAAGATTTGATCGACCGTCTCCGTTTGGCCCCAAATTTTGGCTGTACGCAACCTGCGGCGCCTGGTGACGGGCAAACTATCATTTCGTTTGATCGTCATCACTATTTTTAGCATAAATGAGAATTTATGATTTTCTCGATTTTCGGTGTATGTTAGCCCACGAATTTCTGGAGATTTGATTCACCGCCTCCGTTTGACCCCAAATTTTGGCTGTGCACAGCCTGCGGGACCTGTTGACGGGCGCCTTATCATTTCGTTTGATCGGCATCACTATTTTTTGCATAAATGAGAATTTACGATTTTTGCGATTTTCGGTGTATGTTAGCCCACGGAATTCTAGAGATTTGATCGACCGTCTCCGTTTGGCCCCAAATTTTGGCTATGCGTAGCCTGTGGGGCCTGGTGACGGGCGCCCTATCATTTCATTTGATCGGCATCATTAATTTCCGCATAAATGAGAATTTACGATTTTCTCGATTTTCGGTGTATGTTAACCCACGGATTTCTGGAGATTTGATCGATCGTCTCCGTTTGGCCCCAAATTTTGGCTGTGCGTAGCCTGCGGGGCCTGGTGACGGACGCCCTATCATTTCGTTTGATCGGCATCACTATTTTTAGCATAAATGAGAATTTACGATTTTCTCGATTTTCGGTGTATGTTAGCCCACAAATTTTTGGAGATTTGATCCACCGACTCCATTCGGCCACAAATTTTGGCTTTGCGCAGCCAGCGAGGCCTGCTGACGGGCGCCCTCTCATTTCATTTGATCGGCATCACTACTTTTTGCATAAATGAGAATTTACGATTTTCGCGATTTTCGGTGTATGTTAGCCCACGGATTTTCGGAGATTTGATCGACCGTCTCCGTTTGGCCCCAACTTTTGGCTATGTGCAACCTATGGAACCTAGTGAAGGGCGCCTTACCATTTTGTTTGATCGACATCACTATTTTTTGCATAAATGAGAAGTTACGATTTTCTAGATTTTCGGTGTGTGTTAGCCCACAGATTTCTGGAGATTTGATCGACCGCCTCCGTTCGGCCCCAAATTTTGGCTGTGCATAGCCTGTGGGGCCTGGTGACGGGCGCCTTATCATTTTGTTTGATCGGCATCACTATTTTTTGCATAAATGAGAATTTACGATTTTCGCGATTTTCGGTGTATGTTAGCCACGAAATTCTGGAGATTTGATCGACCATCTCCGTTTGGCCCCAAATTTTGGCTGTGGGCAGCCTGCGGAGCCTGGTGACGGGCGCCCTATCATTTCATTTGATCGGCCTCACTAATTTCCGCATAAATGAGAATTTACAATTTTCTCGATTTTTGGTGTATGTTAACCCACGGATTTTTGGAGATTTGATCGATCATCTCCGTTTGGCCTCAAATTTTATCTGTGCGCAGCCTGCGGGGCCTGGTGATGGACGCCCTATCATTTCGTTTGATCGGCATCACTATTTTTAGCATAAATGAGAATTTACGATTTTCTCAATTTTCGGTGTATGTTAGCCAACGAATTTCTGGAGATTTCATCCACCGCCTCCGTTCGGCCCAAATTTTGGCTGTGCGCAGCCTGCAGGGCCTGGTGACGGGTGCCTTATCATTTCGTTTGATCGGCATCACTATTTTTTGCATAAATGAGAATTTACGATTTTCTCGATTTTCGGTGTATGTTAGCGCACAGATTTCTGGAGATTTGATCGACCGCCTCCGTTCGGCCCCAAATTTTGGCTGTGCGCATCCTGCGAGGCCTGGTGACTAGCGCCCTCTCATTTCGTTTGATCGGCATCACTATTTTTTACATAAATGAAAATTTACGATTTTCGCGATTTTCGGTGTATGTTAGCCCATGGATTTATGGAGATTTGATCGACCGTCTCCGTTTGGCCCCAAATTTTGGCGGTGCGCAGCCTGTGGGGCCAAGTGATGGGCGCCCTATCATTTCATTTGATTGGCATCACTAATTTCCGCATAAATGAGAATTTACGATTTTCTCGATTTTCGGTGTATCTTAGCCCACAGATTTCTGGAGATTTGATCGACCGCCTCCGTTCGGCCCCAAATTTTGGCTGTGCGCAGCCTGCGGAACCTGGTGACAGGCGCCTTATCATTTCGTTTGATCGGCATCACTATTTTTTGCATAAATGAGAATTTACGATTTTCGCGATTTTCGGTGTATGTTAGCCTACGGAATTCTGGAGATTTGATCGACCGTCTCCGTTTGGCCCCAAATTTTGGCTGTGCGCAGCCTACGGGGCCTGGTGACGGGTGCCCTATCATTTCATTTGATCGGCATCACTAATTTCCGCATAAATGAGAATTTACAATTTTCTCGATGTTCGGTGTATGTTAACCCACGAATTTCTGGAGATTTGATCGATCGTCTATGTTTGGCCCCAAATTTTGGCTGTGCGCAGCCTGCGGGTCCTGGTGACGGACGCCCTATCATTTTGTTTGATCGACATCACTATTTTTCGCATAAATGACAATTTACGATTTTCGCGATTTTCGGTGTATGTTAGCTCACAGATTTCTGGAGATTTGATCCACCGCCTCCGTTCGGCCCGAAATTTTGGCTGTGCGCAGCGTGCGGGGCCTGGTGATGGGAGCCTTATCATTTTGTTTGATCGGCATCACTGTTTTTTGCATAAATCAGAATTTACGATTTTCTCGATTTTCGGTGTATGTTAGCCCACAGATTTCTGGAGATTTGATCGACCGCCTCCGTTCGGCCCCAAATTTTGGTTGTGCGCAGCTTGCGGGGCCTGGTGACGGGCGCCTTATCATTTCGTTTGATCGGCATCACTATTTTTTGCATAAATGAGAATTTACGATTTTCTCGGTTTTTGGTGTATGTTAGCCCACGAATTTCTGGAGATTTGATCGACCGCCTCGGTTCGGCCCCAAATTTTGGCTGTGCGCAGCGTGCGGGGCCTGGTGACGGGCGCCCTCTCATTTCGTTTGATCGGCATCACTATTTTTTGCATAAATGAGAATTTACGATGTTCTCGATTTTCGGTGTATTAGCCCACGGATTTCTGGAGATTTGATCGACCGCCTCCGTTCGGCCCCAAATTTTGGATGTACGCAGCCTGCGGGGCCTGGTGACGGGCGCCTCTCATTTTGTTTGATCGGCATCACTATTTTTTGCATAAATGAGAATTTTCGATGTTTTTGATTTTCGGTGTATGTTAGCCCACGGATTTCTGGAGATTTGATCGACCGTCTCCGTTTGGCCCCAAATTTTTGCTGTGCACAGCGTACGGGGCCTTGTGACGGGCGCCTTATCATTTCGTTTGATCGGCATTACTATTTTTTGCATAAATGAGAATTTTCGATTTTCGCAATTTTCGGTGTATGTTAGCCCACGAAATTCTGGAGATTTGATCGACCGTCTCCGTTTGGCCCCAAATTTTGGCTATGCGCAGCCTGCGGGGCCTTGTGACGGGCGCCCTATCATTTCATTTGATCGGCATCACTAATTTCCGCATAAATGAGAATTTACGATTTTCTCGATTTTCGGTGTATGTTAGCCCACGAATTTCTGGAGATTTGATTCACCGCCTCCGTTCGGCCCCAAATTTTGGCTGTGCGCAGCCTGCGGAACCTGGTGACAGGCGCCTTATCATTTCGTTTGATCGGCATCACTATTTTTTGCATAAATGAGAATTTACGATTTTCGCGATTTTCGGTGTATGTTAGCCTACGGAATTCTGGAGATTTGATCGACCGTCTCCGTTTGGCCCCAAATTTTGGCTGTGCGCAGCCTACGGGGCCTGGTGACGGGTGCCCTATCATTTCATTTGATCGGCATCACTAATTTCCGCATAAATGAGAATTTACAATTTTCTCGATGTTCGGTGTATGTTAACCCACGAATTTCTGGAGATTTGATCGATCGTCTATGTTTGGCCCCAAATTTTGGCTGTGCGCAGCCTGCGGGTCCTGGTGACGGACGCCCTATCATTTTGTTTGATCGACATCACTATTTTTCGCATAAATGACAATTTACGATTTTCGCGATTTTCGGTGTATGTTAGCTCACAGATTTCTGGAGATTTGATCCACCGCCTCCGTTCGGCCCGAAATTTTGGCTATGCGCAGCGTGCGGGGCCTGGTGATGGGCGCCTTATCATTTTGTTTGATCGGCATCACTGTTTTTTGCATAAATCAGAATTTACGATTTTCTCGATTTTCGGTGTATGTTAGCCCACAGATTTCTGGAGATTTGATCGACCGCCTCCGTTCGGCCCCAAATTTTGGCTGTGCGCAGCTTGCGGGGCCTGGTGACGGGCGCCTTATCATTTCGTTTGATCGGCATCACTATTTTTTGCATAAATGAGAATTTACGATTTTCTCGGTTTTTGGTGTATGTTAGCCCACGAATTTCTGGAGATTTGATCGACCGCCTCGGTTCGGCCCCAAATTTTGGCTGTGCGCAGCGTGCGGGGCCTGGTGACGGGCGCCCTCTCATTTCGTTTGATCGGCATCACTATTTTTTGCATAAATGAGAATTTACGATGTTCTCGATTTTTGGTGTATTAGCCCACGGATTTCTGGAGATTTGATCGACCGCCTCCGTTCGGCCCCAAATTTTGGCTGTACGCAGCCTGCGGGGCCTGGTGACGGGCGCCTCTCATTTTGTTTGATCGGCATCACTATTTTTTGCATAAATGAGAATTTTCGATGTTTTTGATTTTCGGTGTATGTTAGCCCACGGATTTCTGGAGATTTGATCGACCGTCTCCGTTTGGCCCCAAATTTTTGCTGTGCGCAGCGTACGGGGCCTTGTGACGGGCGCCTTATCATTTCGTTTGATCGGCATTACTATTTTTTGCATAAATGAGAATTTACGATTTTCGCAATTTTCGGTGTATGTTAGCCCACGAAATTCTGGAGATTTGATCGACCGTCTCCGTTTGGCCCCAAATTTTGGCTATGCGCAGCCTGCGGGGCCTTGTGACGGGCGCCCTATCATTTCATTTGATCGGCATCACTAATTTCCGCATAAATGAGAATTTACGATTTTCTCGATTTTCGGTGTATGTTAGCCCACGAATTTCTGGAGATTTGATCGATCATCTCCGTTTGGCCCCAAATTTTGGCTGTGCGTAGCCTGCGGGGCCTGGTGACGGGTGCCCTATCATTTCATTTTATCGGCATCACTATTTTTAGCATAAATTAGAATTTACGATTTTCTCGATTTTCGGTGTATGTTAGCCCACGGATTTCTCGAGATTTGATCGATCGTCTCCGTTTGGCCCCAAATTTTGGCTGTATGCAGCCTGTGGGCCCTGGTGACGGACGCCCTATCATTTCGTTTGATCGGCATCACTATTTTTAGCATAAATGAGAATTTACGATTTTCTCGATTTCCGATGTATGTTAGCCCACGGATTTCTGGAGATTTGATCGACCGCCTCCGTTCGGCCCCAAATTTTGGTTGTGCGCAGGCCGCGGGGCACTGGTGACGGGTGCCTTATCATTTCGTTTTTGATCGGCATCACTAATTTCCGCATAAATTAGAATTTACGATTTTCGCGATTTTCGGTGTATGTTAGCCCACGGATTTCTGGAGACTTGATCCACCGCCTCCGTTTGGCCCCAAATGTTGGCTGTGCGCAGCCTGCCGGGCCTGGTGACGGGCGCCCTATAGTTTCATTTGATCGGCATCACTAATTTCCGCATAAATGAGAATTTACAATTTTCTCGATGTTCGGTGTATGTTAACCCACGAATTTCTGGAGATTTGATCGACCGCCTCCGTTCGGCCCCAAATTTTGGTTGTGCGCAGGCCGCGGGGCACTGGTGACGGGTGCCTTATCATTTCGTTTGATCGACATCACTATTTTTCGCATAAATGACAATTTACGATTTTCGCGATTTTCGGTGTATGTTAGCTCACAGATTTCTGGAGATTTGATCCACCGCCTCCGTTCGGCCCGAAATTTTGGCTATGCGCAGCGTGCGGGGCCTGGTGATGGGCGCCTTATCATTTTGTTTGATCGACATCACTGTTTTTTGCATAAATCAGAATTTACGATTTTCTCGATTTTCGGTGTATGTTAGCCCACAGATTTCTGGAGATTTGATCGACCGCCTCCGTTCGGCCCCAAATTTTGGCTGTGCGCAGCTTGCGGGGCCTGGTGACGGGCGCCTTATCATTTCGTTTGATCGGCATCACTATTTTTTGCATAAATGAGAATTTACGATTTTCTCGGTTTTTGGTGTATGTTAGCCCACGAATTTCTGGAGATTTGATCGACCGCCTCGGTTCGGCCCCAAATTTTGGCTGTGCGCAGCGTGCGGGGCCTGGTGACGGGCGCCCTCTCATTTCGTTTGATCGGCATCACTATTTTTTGCATAAATGAGAATTTACGATGTTCTCGATTTTCGGTGTATTAGCCCACGGATTTCTGGAGATTTGATCGACCGCCTCCGTTCGGCCCCAAATTTTGGCTGTACGCAGCCTGCGGGGCCTGGTGACGGGCGCCTCTCATTTTGTTTGATCGGCATCACTATTTTTTGCATAAATGAGAATTTTCGATGTTTTTGATTTTCGGTGTATGTTAGCCCACGGATTTCTGGAGATTTGATCGACCGTCTCCGTTTGGCCCCAAATTTTTGCTGTGCGCAGCGTACGGGGCCTTGTGACGGGCGCCTTATCATTTCGTTTGATCGGCATTACTATTTTTTGCATAAATGAGAATTTACGATTTTTGCAATTTTCGGTGTATGTTAGCCCACGAAATTCTGGAGATTTGATCGACCGTCTCCGTTTGGCCCCAAATTTTGGCTATGCGCAGCCTGCGGGGCCTTGTGACGGGCGCCCTATCATTTCATTTGATCGGCATCACTAATTTCCGCATAAATGCGAATTTACGATTTTCTCGATTTTCGGTGTATGTTAGCCCACGAATTTCTGGAGATTTGATCGATCATCTCCGTTTGGCCCCAAATTTTGGCTGTGCGTAGCCTGCGGGGCCTGGTGACGGGTGCCCTATCATTTCATTTTATCGGCATCACTATTTTTAGCATAAATTAGAATTTACGATTTTCTCGATTTTCGGTGTATGTTAGCCCACGGATTTCTCGAGATTTGATCGATCGTCTCCGTTTGGCCCCAAATTTTGGCTGTATGCAGCCTGTGGGCCCTGGTGACGGACGCCCTATCATTTCGTTTGATCGGCATCACTATTTTTAGCATAAATGAGAATTTACGATTTTCTCGATTTCCGATGTATGTTAGCCCACGGATTTCTGGAGATTTGATCGACCGCCTCCGTTCGGCCCCAAATTTTGGTTGTGCGCAGGCCGCGGGGCACTGGTGACGGGTGCCTTATCATTTCGTTTTTGATCGGCATCACTAATTTCCGCATAAATTAGAATTTACGATTTTCGCGATTTTCGGTGTATGTTAGCCCACGGATTTCTGGAGACTTGATCAACCGCCTCCGTTTGGCCCCAAATGTTGGCTGTGCGCAGCCTGCCGGGCCTGGTGACGGGCGCCCTATAGTTTCGTTTGATCGACATCACTATTTTTTGCATAAATGAGAATTTACGATTTTTGCGATTTTCGGTGTATGTTAGCCCACGGATTTCTGGAGATTTGATCGATCGCCTCCGTTCGGCCCCAAATTTTGGCTGTGCGCAGCCTGCGGGGCCTGGTGACGGGCGCCTTATCATTTCGTTTGATCGGCATCACTATTTTTTGCACAAATGAGAATTTAGATTTTCTCGATTTTCGGTGTATGTTAGCCCACAGATTTCTGGAGATTTGATCGATCGTCTCCGTTTGGCCCCAAATTTTGGCTGTACGCAGCCTGCGGGGCGTGGTGACTGGCGCCCTATCATTTTGTTTGATCGGTATCACTATTTTTAGCATAAATGAGAATTTACAATTTTCTCGATTTTCGGTGTATGTTAGCCCACGGATTTCTGGAGAGTTGATCCACCGCCTCCGTTCGGCCCCAAATTTTGGCTGTGCGCAGCCTGCGGGATCTGGTGACGGGCGCCTTATCATTTCATTAGATCGGCATCACTAGTTTTTGCATAAATGATAATTTACGTTTTTCGCGATTTTCGGTGTATGTTAGCCCACGGAATTCTGGAGATTTGATCGACCGTCTTCGTTTGGCTCAAATTTTTGCTGTGCGCAGCCTGCGAGGCCTGGTGACGGGCGCCCTTTCATTTCGTTTGATCGGCATCACTATTTTTTGCATAAATGAGAATTTACAATTTTCTCGATTTTCGGTGTATGTTAGCACACAAATTTCTAGATATTTGATCGACCGCCTCCGTTCGGCCCCAAATTTTGGCTGTGTGCAGCCCGCGGGGCGCTGGTGACGGGTGCCCTATCATTTCATTTGATCGGCATCAATAATTTCCGCATAAATGAGAATTTACGATTTTCGCAATTTTCGGTGTATGTTAGCCCACGGATTTCTGGAGATTTTATCGACCGCCTCCATTCGGCCCCAAAATTTGGCTGTGCGCAGCCTGCGGGGCCTGGTGACGGGCGCCCTATCATTTCGTTTGATCGGCATCACTATTTTTTACATAAATGAGAATTTACGATTTTCGCGATTTTCGGTGTATGTTAGCCCACGGATTTTTAGAGATTTGATCGACCGTCTCCGTTTGGCCCAAATTTTGGCTGCGTGCAGCCTGCGGGGCCTGGTGACGGGGGCCCTATCATTTCGTTTGATCGGCATCACTAATATTTGCATAAATGAGAATTTACGATTTTCTCAATTTTCGGTGTATGCCCACGGATTTCTGGAGATTTGATCGACCGCCTCCGTTCGGTCCCAAATTTTGGCTGTGGGTAGCCTGCGGGGCCTGGTGACGGGTGCCTTATCATTTCGTTTGATCGGCATCACTATTTTTTGCATAAATGAGAATTTACGATTTTCTCGATTTTCGGTGTATGTTAGCCCACGGATTTCTAGAGATTTGATCGACCGTCTCCGTTTGGCCCCAAATTTTGGCTGTGCGCAGGCTGCGGGGCCTGCTGACGGGCGCCCTATCATTTCGTTTGATCGGCATTACTATTTTTTGCATAAATGAGAATTTACGATTTTCTCGATTTTCGGTGTATGTTAGCCCACGGATTTCTAGAGATTTGATCGACCGTCTCCGTTTGTCCCCAAATTTTGGCTGTGCGCAGCCTGCGGGGCCTGGTGACGGGCGCCCTCTCAAATCGTTTGATCGGCATCACTATTTTTTGCATAAGTGAGAATTTATGATTTTCGCGATTTTCGGTGTATGTTAGCCCACGGAATTCTGGATATTTGATCGACCGTCTCCGTTTGGCCCCAAATTTTGGCTGTGCGCAGCCTGCGGGGCCTGGTGACGGGCGCCCTATCATTTCGTTTGATCGGCATTACTATTTTTTGCATAAATGAGAATTTACGATTTTCTCGATTTTCGGTGTATACGCCCACGGATTTCTGGAGATTTGATCGACCGTCTCCGTTTGGCCCCAAATTTTGGCTGTGCGCAGCCTGTGGGGCCTGGTGACGGGCGCCCTATCATTTCGTTTGATCGGCATTACTATTTTTTGCATAAATGAGAATTTACGATTTTCTCGATTTTCGGTGTATGTTAGCCCACGGATTTCTAGAGATTTGATCGACCATCTCCGTTTGGCCCCAAATTTTGGCTGTGCGCAGCCTGCGGGGCCTGGTGACGGGCGCCCTCTCATATCGTTTGATCGGCATCACTATTTTTTGCATAAATGAGAATTTACGATTTTCGCGATTTTTGGTGTATGTTAGCCCACGGAATTCTGGATATTTGATCGACCGTCTCCGTTTGGCCCAAATTTTGGCTGTGCGCAGCCTGCGGGGCTGGTGACGGGCGCCCTATCATTTCGTTTGATCGGCATTACTATTTTTTGCATAAATGAGAATTTACGATTTTCTCAATTTTCGGTGTATGTTAGCCCACGGATTTCTAGAAATCTGATCGACAGTCTCCGTTTGGCCCCAAATTTTGGCTGTGCGCAGCCTGTGGGGCCTGGTGACAGGCGCCCTATCATTTCGTTTGATCGGCATTACTATTTTTTGCATGAATGAGAATTTACGATTTTCTCGATTTTCGGTGTATGTTAGCCCACGGAATTCTAGATATTTGATCGACCGTCTCCGTTTGGCCCAAATTTTGGCTGTGCGCAGCCTGCGGGGCTGGTGACGGGCGCCCTATCATTTCGTTTGATCGGCATTACTATTTTTTGCATAAATGAGAATTTACGATTTTCTCAATTTTCGGTGTATGTTAGCCCACGGATTTCTAGAGATTTGATCGACCGTCTCCGTTTGGCCCCAAATTTTGGCTGTGTGCAGCCTGCGGGGCCTGGTGACGGGCGCCCTATCATTTCGTTTGATCGGCATTACTATTTTTTGCATAAATGAGAATTTACGATTTTCTCGATTTTCGGTTTATGTTAGCCCACGGATTTCTAGAGATTTGATCGACCATCTCCGTTTGGCCCCAAATTTTGGTTGTGCGCAGCCTGCGGGGCCTGGTGACGGGCGCCCTCTCATATCGTTTGATCGGCATCACTATTTTTTGCATAAATGAGAATTTACGATTTTCGCGATTTTTGGTGTATGTTAGCCCACGGAATTCTGGATATTTGATCGACCGTCTCCGTTTGGCCCAAATTTTGGCTGTGCGCAGCCTGCGGGGCTGGTGACGGGCGCCCTATCATTTCGTTTGATCGGCATTACTATTTTTTGCATAAATGAGAATTTACGATTTTCTCAATTTTCGGTGTATGTTAGCCCACGGATTTCTAGAGATTTGATCGACCGTCTCCGTTTGGCCCCAAATTTTGGCTGTGCGCATCCTGCGGGGCCTGGTGACGGGCGCCCTATCATTTCGTTTGATCGGCATTACTATTTTTTGCATAAATGAGAATTTACGATTTTCTCGATTTTCGGTGTATGTTAGCCCACGGAATTCTGGATATTTGATCGACCGTCTCCGTTTGGCCCAAATTTTGGCTGTGCGCAGCCTGCGGGGCTGGTGACGGGCGCCCTATCATTTCGTTTGATCGGCATTACTATTTTTTGCATAAATGAGAATTTACGATTTTCTCAATTTTCGGTGTATGTTAACCCACGGATTTCTAGAGATTTGATCGACCGTCTCCGTTTGGCCCCAAATATTGGCTGTGCGCAGCCTGCAGGGCCTGGTGACGGGCGCCCTATCATTTCGTTTGATCGGCATTACTATTTTTTGCATAAATGAGAATTTACGATTTTCTCGATTTTCGGTGTATGTTAGCCGACGGATTTCTAGAGATTTGATCGACCATCTCCGTTTGGCCCCAAATTTTGGCTGTGCGCAGCCTGCGGGGCCTGGTGACGGGCGCCCTCTCATATCGTTTGATCAGCATCACTATTTTTTTGCATAAATGAGAATTTACGATTTTCGCGATTTTCGATGTATGTTAGCCCACGAAATTCTGGATATTTGATCGACCGTCTACGTTTGGCCCCAAATTTTGGTTGTGCGCAGCCTGCGGGTCCTGGTGACGGGCGCCCTATCATTTCGTTTGATCGGCATTACTATTTTTTGCATAAATGAGAATTGACGATTTTCTCGATTTTCGGTATATGTTAGCCCACAGATTTCTGGAGATTTGATTGACCGTCTCCGTTTGGCCCCAAATTTTGGCTGTGCGCAGCCTGCGGGGCCTGGTGATGGGCGCCTTATCATTTCGTTTGATCGGCATCACTATTTTTAGCATAAATGAGAATTTACGATTTTCTCGATTTTCGGTGTATGTTAGCCCACAGATTTCTGGAGATTTGATCACCCGCCTCCGTTTGGCCCTAAATTTTGGTTGTGCGTAGCCTGCGGGGCCTGGTGACGGGCGCCCTATCATTTCGTTTGATCGGCATCACTATTTTTCGAATAAATGACAATTTATGATTTTCTCGGTTTTCGGTGAATGTTAGCCCACGGGTTTCGGGAGATTTGATCGACCGTCTCCGTTCGGCCCCAAATTTTAGCTCTGCGCAGCCCGCGGGGTGCTGGTGACGGGCGCCCTATCATTTCATTTGATCGGCATCACTATTTTTCGCATAAATGAGAATTAACGATTTTCGCGATTTTCGGTGTATGTTAGCCCACGGATTTTTCGAGATTTAATCGACCGCCTCCGTTTGGGCCAAAATTTTGGCTGTGCGCAGCCTGCGTGGCCTGGTGACGGGCGCCCTATCATTTCGTTTGATCGGCATCACTATTTTTAGCATTAATGAGAATTTATGATTTTCTCGGTTTTCGGTGATTGTTAGCCGACAGATTTCTGGAGATTTGATCGACCGTCTCCGTTCGGCCCCAAATTTTGGCTGTGTGCAGCCCGCGGGGCGCTGGTGACGGGCGCCCTATCATTTCGTTTGATCCGCTGTTACACCTCGTAAATTTCTAGCATATAGATGGCCTATTCGCGTGTTGGTTAAGAGTATTTGAAAGACATCAATGCTAGAAAAAGGCCAGGGGAAACATCGGACAAGCGCCAAGTGGCGCGTCGCAAGGCAAAATGCGACTTATAAAACGCATTCTGAAAATGCGACTTATAAATCGCTTTCCGAAAATGCGACTTATAAATTCTATTAATATATAAGCCCCGCTTCGATTTTAAATCAGTTCATTACGGTAATTAGTAAAGAATCAGTATAATATAGAAAGAGATCAGAATAAGAAATCATAATTTAGATAGTCCTATCATTCCATTTGATCGGCATCACAATTTTTTGCATAAATGAGAATTTACGATTTTCGCCATTTTTGGTGTGTGTTAGCTCTTTATTAACAAAATAAGAACTGCCGAGATGCAAGTCTTTTGATGAGATCTTACATAATGTTGTTAAAACTGTAATATAATCGATGGAAAAAGAGTTCATTAGAGGCATATTATCTAAATGATCATAACTTTTGGTTGGATTATCCGTTTTACGCGATTTGTTTTTTCATTTTGTGTACTTTTTCGAGATCTATCTGGACAAGCGGCCGTAACGCGGTTTGGCCGAGCCATTTTTCTAAAAATATACCTCTATCGCACTCATTTCAACATATTTCCTAATATGGTTGACAATTTTAATTTAAAAACTGGTCCTAACGACCCACCGCAACCGACACCACCATGGCAAGCGACCATGGTAAGGCAGCACTACCACCACTAATCTCTAGCATTTTCTTTATGTCATAAGGATAAGCATAGGTGTTTCCTCTTAAATTTTCGATCGTTGGGCATTGATCGATGGGCGTCGGGTCTCAACATAGGTTAGCATGTGACATCCGATGTCGGCCACTTTGTCGACACTAGCATAGTGCGCCTATGTTGCTAACTTTCAAACTTTTCAGTGCGTGTTAGCCTAGGGATTTCTAGACATTTGATCGACCGCCTCCGTTCGGCTCCAAATTTTGGCTGTGCACAGCCTGCAGGGCGCTGGTGACGGGCGCCCTATCATTTCGTTGATCGGCATCAGTATTTCCGCATAAATGAGAATTTATGATTTTCTCAATTTTCAGTGTATGTTAGCCCACGAATTTCTGGATATTTGATCGACCGCCTCCGTTCGACCACAAATTTTGGCTGTGCGCAGCTTGCGGGGCCTGGTGACGGGTGCCTATCATTTCGTTTGATCGGCATCACTATTTTTTGCATAAATGAGAATTTACGATTTTCGCGATTTTAGGTTTATGTTAGCCCACGAATTTCTGGAGACTTGATCGACCGTCTCTGTTTGGCCCCAAAATTTGGCTGTGCGTAGCCTGCGGGGCCTGGTAACGGGCGCCCTATCATTTCGTTTGATCGGCATCACTATTTTTTGCATAAATGAGAATTTACGATTTTCTCGATTTTCGGTGTATGTTAGCCAATGGATTTCTGGAGATTTGATCGACCGTCTCCGTTTGGCCCCAAATTTTGGGAGTGCGCAGCCTGCGGGGCCTGGTGACGGGCGCCCTATCATTTCGTTTAATCGGCATCACTATATTTAGTATAAATGAGAATATATGATTTTTTTGATTTTCGGTGTATGTTAGACCACGGATTTCTGGAGATTTGATCGACCGCCTCCGTTCGGCCCCAAATTTTGGCTGTGCAAAGCCTGCGGGGCCTGCTGATGGGCGCCCACTCATTTCGTTTGATCGGCATCACTATTTTTTGCATAAATGAGAATTTACGATTTTCGCGATTTTTGCGATATTCACGATTTTCGGTGTATGTTAGCCCACGGAATTCTGGAGATTTGATCGACCGTCTCCGTTTGGCCCCAAATTTTGGCTGTGCGCAGCTTGCGGGGCCTGGTGACAGGCGCCTATAATTTCATTTGATCGGCATCACTAATTTTCGCATAAATGAGAATTTACGATTTTCTCGATTTTCGGTGTATGTTAGCCCACAGATTTCTGGAGATTTGATCGATCATCTCCGTTTGGCCTCAAATTTTGGCTGTGCGTAGCCTGCGGGGCCTGCTGACGGGTGCACTATCATTTCGTTTGATCGGCATCACTATTTTTAGCATAAATAAGAATTTATGATTTTCTCAATTTTCGGTATATGTTAGCCCACGAATTTCTGTAGATTTGATCCACCGCCTCCGTTCGGCCCCAAATTTTGGCTGTGCACAGCAAGCGGGGCCTGGTGACAGGCGCCCTCTCATTTCATTTGATCGGCATCACTACTTTTTGCATAAATGAGAATTTACAATTTTCGCGATTTTCGGTGTATGTTAGCCTACAGAATTCTGGATATTTGATCGACCATCTCCGTTTGGCCCTAAATTTTGGCTGTGCGTAGCCTGCGGGGCCTGGTGACGGGCGCCCTATCATTTCATTTGATCGGCATCACTAATTTCCGCATAAATGATAATTTACGATTTTCTCGATTTTTGGTGTAATTTAGCCCACGGATTTCGGGAGATTTGATCGATCGTCTCCGTTTGCCCCCAAATTTTGGTTGTGCGCAGCCTGGGGGGCCTGGTGACGGGCGCCCTATCATTTTATTTGATCGACATCACTATATTTAGCATAAATGAGAATTTACAATTTTCTCGATTTTCGGGTTATGTTAGCCCACAAATTTCTGGAGATTTGATCCACCGCCTCCGTTCGGCTCCAAATTTTGGCTGTGCGCAGGCCGCCGGGCACTGGTAACGGGCGCCCTATCATTTCGTTTGATCAGCATCACTAATTTCCGCATAAATGAGAATTTTCGATTTTCTCAATTTTCGGTGTATGTTAGCCCACGAATTTCTGGAGATTTGATCGACCGCCTCCGTTCGATCATAAGTTTTGGTTGTGCGCAGCTTGCGGGGCCTGTTGATGGGCGCCCTATCATTTTATTTGATCGGTATCACTATTTTTTGCATAAATGAGAATTTACGATTTTCGCGATTTTCGGTGTATGTTAGCCCACGGATTTCTGGAGATTTGATCGACCGTCTCCTTTTGGCCCCAAATTTTGGCTGTACGCAGCCTGCGGGGCCTGGTGACGGGCGCCCTATCATTTCGTTTGATCGGCATCACTATTTTTTGCCTAAATGAGAATTTACGATTTTCTTGATTTTCGGTGTATGTTAGCCCATGGATTTCTGGAGATTTGATCGACCGTCTCCGTTTGGCCCCAAATTTTGGGAGTGCGCAGCCTGCGGGGCCTGGTGACGGGCGCCCTATCATATCGTTTGATCGGCATCACTATATTTAGTATAAATGAGAATTTATGATTTTTTTGATTTTCGGTGTATGTTAAGCCCACGGATTTCTGGAGATTTGATCGACCGCCTCCGTTCGGCCCCAAATTTTGGCTGTGCGAAGCCTGCGGGGCCTGGTGATGGGCGCCTTCTCATTTCGTTTGATCGGCATCACTATTTTTTGCATAAATGAGAATTTATGATTTTCGCGATTTTCGCGATTTTCGGTGTATGTTAGCCCACGGAATTCTGGAGATTTGATCGATCGTCTCCGTTTGGCCCCAAATTTTGGCTGTACGCAGCCTGCAGGATCTGGTGACGGGCGCCTTATCATTTCGTTTGATCGGCATCACTGTTTTTTGCATAAATGAGAATTTACGATTTTCTCAATTTTCGGTGTATGTTAGCCCACGGATTTCTAGAGATTTGATCGACCGTCTCCATTTGGCCCTAAATTTTGGCTGTGCGCAGCCTGCGGGGCCTGGTGACGGGGGCCCTATCATTTCATTTGATCGGCATTACTATTTTTTGCATAAATGAGAATTTACGATTTTCTTCATTTTCGGTGTATGTTAGCACACAGATTTCTAGATATTTGATCGAGCGCCTCCGTTCGGCCCAAATTTTAGCTGTGCGCAGCCCGCGGGGCGCTAGTGACGGGCGCCCTATCATTTCATTTGATCGGCATCATAATTTCCGCATAAATGAGAATTTACGATTTTCGCAATTTTCGGTGTATGTTAGCCCACGGATTTCTGGAGATTTGATCGACCGCCTCCATTCGGCCCCAAAATTTGGCTGTGCGCCGCCTGCGGGGCCTGGTGACGGGCGCCCTATCATTTTGTTTGATCGGCATCACTATTTTTTGCATAAATGAGAATTTACGATTTTCGCGATTTTCGCGATTTTCGGTGTATGTTAGCCCACGTATTTTTGGAGGTTTGATCGACCGTCTCCGTTTGGCCAAAATTTTGGCTGCGTACAGCCTGCGGGGCCTGGTGACGGGCGCCCTATCATTTCGTTTGATCGGCATTACTATTTTTTGCATAAATGAGAATTTACGATTTTCTCAATTTTCGGTGTATGTTAGCCCACGGATTTCTAGAGATTTGATCGACCGTCTCCGTTTGGCCCCAAATTTTGGCTGTGTGCAGCCTGCGGGGCCTGGTGACAGGCGCCCTATCATTTCGTTTGATCGGCATTACTATTTTTTGCATAAATGAGAATTTACGATTTTCTCGATTTTCGGTTTATGTTAGCCCACGGATTTCTAGAGATTTGATCGACCGTCTCCGTTTGGCCCCAAATTTTGGCTGCGTGCAGCCTGCGGGGCCTGGTGACGGGCGCCCTATCATTTAGTTTGATCGGCATCACTAATATTTGCTTAAATGAGAATTTACGATTTTCTCGATTTTCGGTGTATATTAGCCCACGGATTTCTGGAGATTTGATCGACCACCTCCGTTCGGCCCCAAATTTTGGCTGTGCGCAGCCCGCGAGGCGCTGGTGACGGGCGCCCTATCATTTCATTTGATCGGCATCACTAATTTCCGCATAAATGAGAATTTACGATTTTCTCAATTTTCGGTGTATGTTAGCCCACGAATTTCTGGAGATTTGATCGACCGCCTCCATTCGTCCCAAAAATTTGGCTGTGCGCAGCCTGCGGGGCCTGGTGACGGGCGCCCTATCATTTTGTTTGATCGGTATTACTATTTTTTGCATAAATGAGAATTTACGATCTTCTCGATTTTCGGTGTATGTTAGCCCACGGATTTCTGGAGATTTGATCGACCGTCTCCGTTTGGCCCCAAATTTTGGCTGTGCGCATCCTGCGGGGCCTGGTGACGGGCGCCCTATCATTTCGTTTGATCGGCATTACAATTTTTTGCATAAATGAGAATTTACGATTTTCTCAATTTTCGGTGTATGTTAGCACACAGATTTCTAGATATTTGATCGACCGCCTCCGTTCGGCCCCAAATTTTGGCTGTGCGTAGCCCGCGGGGCGCTGGTGACGGGCGCCCTATCATTTCATTTGATCGGCATCACTAATTTCCGCATAAATGAGAATTTACGATTTTCGCAATTTTCGGTGTATGTTAGCCCACGAATTTCTGGAGATTTGATCGACCGCCTCCATTCGTCCCAAAAATTTGGCTGTGCGCAGCCTGCGGGGCCTGTGACGGGCGCCCTATCATTTCGTTTGATCGGCATCACTATTTTTTGCATAAATGAGAATTTACGATTTTCGCGATTTTCGGTGTATGTTAGCCCACAGATTTTTGGAGATTTGATCGACCGTCTCCGTTCGGCCCAAATTTTGGCTGCGTGCAGCCTGCGGGGCTTGGTGACGGGCGCCCTATCATTTCGTTTGATCGGCATCACTAATATTTGCTTAAATGAGAATTTACGATTTTCTCGATTTGCGGTGTATGTTAGCCCACGGATTTTTGGAGATTTGATCGACCGTCTCCGTTTGGCCCAAATTTTGGCTGCGTGCAGCCTGCGGGGCCTGGTGACGGGTGCCCTATCATTTCGTTTGATCGGCATCACTAATATTTGCTTAATTTAGAATTTACAATTTTCTCGATTTTTGGTGTATATTAGCCCACGGATTTCTGGAGATTTGATCGACCGCCTCCGTTCGGTCCCAAATTTTGGCTGTGGGCAGCCTGCGGGGCCTGGTGACGGGCGCCTTATCATTTCGTTTGATCGGCATCACTATTTTTTGCATAAATGAGAATTTACAATTTTATCGGTGTATAGCCCACGGATTTCTAGAGATTTGCTCGACCGTCTCCGTTTGGCCCCAAATTTTGGATGTGCGCAGCCTGCGGGGCCTGGTGACGGGCGCCCTATCATTTCCTTTAATCGGCATCACTATTTTAAGCATAAATGATAATTTACGATTTTTCTCGATTTTCGGTGTATGTTAGCCCACTGATTTCTGGAGATTTGATCCACCGCCTCCGTTCGGCCCCAAATTTTGGCTGTGCGCAGCCCGCAGGGCGCTGGTGACGGGCGCCCTATCATTTCGTTTGATCGGCATCACTAAATTTCGCATAAATGAGAATTTTCGATTTTTGCGATTTTTGGTGTATGTTAGCCCACAGAATTCTGGAGATTTGATCGATCGTCTCCGTTTGGCCCCAAATTTTGGCTGTGCGTAGCCTGCGGGGCCTGGTGACGGGCGCTCTATCATTTCGTTTGATCGGCATCACTATTTTTAGCATAAATGAGTATTTATGATTTTCTCGATTTTCGGTGTATGTTTGCCCACGGATTTCTGGAGATTTGATCCACCGCCTCCGTTCGGCCCCAAATTTTGGCTGTGCGCAGCCCGCAGGGCGCTGGTGATAGGCGCCCTATCATTTCGTTTGATCGGTATTACTAATTTCTGCATAAATGAGAATTTACGATTTTATCGATTTTCGGTGTATGTTAGCCCAAGGATTTCTGGAGATCTGATCGACCGCCTCCGTTCGGCCCCAAATTTTGGCTGTGCGAAGGCTACGGGGACTGGTGACGGGCGCCCTCTAATTTCGTTTGATCGGCATCACTATTTTTTGCATAAATGAGAATTTACGATTTTCGCGATTTTTGGTGTATGTTAGCCCACGAATTTCTGGAGATTTGATCGACTGCCTCCGTTCGACCCCAAGTTTTGGCTGTGCGCAGCTTGCGGGGCCTGGTGACGGGCGCCCTCTCATTTCATCTGATCGGCATCACTATTTTTTGCATAAATGAGAATTTATGATTTTCGCGATTTTCACTGGATGTTAGCCCACGAATTTTCAGAGATTTGATCGACCGTCTCAGTTTGGCCCCAAATTTTGGCTGTGCATAGCCTGTGTGGCCCGCTGACGGGCGTCCTATCATTTCGTTTGATCGGCATCACTATTATAAGCATAAATGAGAATTTACGATTTTCTCGATTTTCGGTGTGTGTTAGCCCACGAATTTCTGGAGATTTGATCGACCGTCTCCGTTTGGCCCCAAATTTTGGCTGTGCGCAGCCTGCGGGGCCTGCTGACGGGCACCCTATCTTTTCGTTTGATCGGCATCACTATATTTAGCATAAATGAGAATTTACTATTTTCTCGATTTTCGGTGTATGTTAGCCCACGGATTTCTGGAGATTTGATCGACCGCCTCCGTTCAGCCCCAAATTTTGGCTGTGCGCAGCCTGCGGGGCCTGGTGACGGGCGCCTTATCATTTCGTTTGATTGGCATCACTATTTTTTGCATAATTGAGAATTTACGATTTTTTCGATTTTCGGTGTATGTTAGCCCACGGATTTCTGGAGATTTGATCGACCGCCTCCGTTCAGCCCCAACTTTTGGTTGTGCGCAGCCTGTGGGGCCTGGTGACGGGCGCCTTCTCATTTCATTTGATCGACATCACTATTTTTTGCATAAATGAGAATTTATGATTTTTTCGATTTTCGGTGTGTGTTAGCCCACGAATTTCTGGAGATTTGATCAACCGCCTCCATTTGGCCCTAAATTTTGGCTGTGCGCAGCTTGCGGGGCCTGGTGACGGGCGCCCTCTCATTTCGTTTGATCGGCATCACTAATATTTGCATAAATGAGAATTTACTATTTTCTCAATTTTCGGTGTATGTTAGCCCACGGATTTCTGGAGATTTGATCGACCGCCTCCGTTTGGCCCCAAATTTTGGCTGTGCGCAGCCTGCGGGGCCTGGTGACGGGCGCCTTATCATTTCGTTTGATCGGCATCACTA
Source organism: Datura wrightii (assembly GCA_035772735.1). NCBI lineage: Eukaryota > Viridiplantae > Streptophyta > Magnoliopsida > Solanales > Solanaceae > Datura > Datura wrightii. The sequence continues at coordinate 195,962,635 of JASDFA010000018.1, read as the reverse complement.
GTTTTTGCATAAATGAGAATTTACGATTTTTTCGATTTTCGGTGTATGTTAGCCCACGGATTTCTGGAGATTTGATTGACCATCTCCATTAGGCCCCAAATTTTCGTTGAGCGCAACCTGCGGGGCCTGGTGAGGGGCGCCCTATCATTTCATTTGATCGGCATCACTATTTTTAGCATAAATAAGAATTTACGATTTTCTCGATTTTCGGTGTATGTTAACCCACGGAATTCTGGAGATTTGATCGACCGTCTCCGTTTGGCCCCAAATTTTGGCTGTGCGCAGCCTGCGGGGCCTGGTGTCGGGCACCCTATAATTTCATTTGATCGGCATCACTAATTAACGCATAAATGAGAATTTACGATTTTCTCGATTTTCGGTGTATGTTAGCCCAGAGATTTCTGGAGATTTGATCGATCGTCTCCGTTTGGCCCCACATTTTGGCTGTGCACAGCATGCGGGGCCTGGTGACGGGGGCGCTATCATTTCGTTTGATTGGCATCACTATTTTTAGCATAAATAAGAATTTACGATTTTCTCGATTTTCGGTGTATTTTAGCCCACAAATTTCTGTAGATTTGATCCACCGCCTCCGTTCTGCCCCAAATTTTGGCTGTGCGCAGCCCGCAGGGCGCTGGTGACGGGCGCCCTATCATTTCGTTTGATCGGCATTAGTATTTCAGCATAAATAAGAATTTACGATTTTCTCAATTTTCTATGTATGTAAGCCCACGCATTTCTGGAGATTTGATCGACCGCCTCCGTTCGGCCACAAATTTTGGCTGTGCGTAGCTTGCGGGGCCTGGTGACGGGTGCCCTATAATTTCGTTTGATCGTCATCACTATTTTTTGCAGAAATGAGAATTTACGATTTTCGATATTTTCGATGTATGTTAGCCCACGGATTTCTGGAGATTTGATCGACCGTGTCTGTTTGGCCCCAAATTTTGGCTGTGCGCAGCCTGCGGGGCCTGGTGACGGGCGCCCTTTAATTTCGTTTGATCGGCATCACTAATTTTTGCATAAATGAGAATTTACGATTTTCTCGATTTTCGGTGTATGTTAGCTAATGGATTTCTGGAGATTTGATCGACCGTCTCCGTTTGGCCCAAAATTCTGGGTGTGCGCAGCCTGCGGGGCCTGGTGAAAGGCGCCCTATCATTTCATTTGATTGGCATCACTATATTTAGCATAAATGAGAATTTATGATTTTCTTGATTTTCGGTGTATGTTAGCTCACAGATTTCTGGAGATTTGATCGACCGCCTCCGTTCGGCCCCCAATTTTGGCTGTGCGAAGCCTACGGGGCCTGGTGACGGGCGCCCTCTCATATCATTTGATCGGCATCACTATTTTTTGCATAAATGAGAATTTATGATTTTCGCAATTTTCGGTGTATGTTAGCCCACGGATTTCTGGAGATTTGATCGACCGCCTCCGTTCGGCCCCAAATTTTGGCTGTGCGCAGCCTGCGGGGCCTGGTGACGGGCGCCTTATCATTTCGTTTGATCGGCATCACTAGTTTTTTCATAAATGAGAATTTACGATTTTTTCGATTTTTGGTGTATGTTAGCCCACGGATTTCTGGAGATTTGATTGACCGTCTCCATTAGGCCCCAAATTTTCGTTGAGCGCAACCTGCGGGGCCTGGTGAGGGGCGCCCTATCATTTCATTTGATCGGCATCACTATTTTTAGCATAAATAAGAATTTACGATTTTCTCGATTTTCGGTGTATGTTAGCCCACGGAATTCTGGAGATTTGACCGACCATCTCCGTTTGGCCCCAAATTTTGGCTGTGCGCAGCCTACGGGGCCTGGTGACGGGCGCCCTATAATTTCATTTGATCGGCATCACTAATTAACGCATAAATGAGAATTTACGATTTTGTCGATTTTCGGTGTATGTTAGCCCAGAGATTTCTGGAGATTTGATCGATCGTCTCCGTTTGGCCCCAAATTTTGGCAGTGCACAGCATGCGGGGCCTGGTGACGGGGGCGCTATCATTTCGTTTGATTGGCATCACTATTTTTAGCATAAATAAGAATTTACGATTTTCTCGATTTTCGGTGTATTTTAGCCCATGAATTTCTGTAGATTTGATCCACCGCCTCCGTTCGGCCCCAAATTTTGGCTGTGCGCAGCCCGCAGGGCGCTGGTGATGGGCGCCCTATCATTTCGTTTGATCCGCATTAGTATTTCCGCATAAATAAGAATTTACGATTTTCTCAATTTTTTGTGTATGTAAGCCCACGAATTTCTGGAGATTTGATCGACCGCCTCCGTTCGGCCACAAATTTTGGCTGTGCGTAGCTTGCGGGGCCTGGTGACGGGTGCCCTATAATTTCGTTTGATCGTCATCACTATTTTTTGCATAAATGAGAATTTACGTTTTTCGCGATTTTCGGTGTATGTTAGCCCACAGATTTCTGGAGATTTGATCGACCGTCTCTGTTTGGCCCCAAATTTTGGCTGAGCGCAACCTGCGGGGCCTGGTGAGGGGCGCCCTATCATTTCATTTGATCGGCATCACTATTTTTAGCATAAATAAGAATTTACGATTTTCTCGATTTTCGGTGTATGTTAGCCCACGAAATTCTGGAGATTTGATCGACTGTCTCCGTTTGGCCCCAAATTTTGGCTGTGCGCAGCCTGCGGGGCCTGGTGAAAGGCTCCCTATCATTTCGTTTGATTGGCATCACTATATTTAGCATAAATGAGAATTTATGATTTTCTTGATTTTCGGTGTATGTTAGCTCACAGATTTCTGGAGATTTGATCGACCGCCTCCGTTCGGCCCCCAATTTTGGCTGTGCGAAGCCTGCGGGCCCTGGTGACGGGCTCCCTCTCATATCGTTTGATCGGCATCACTATTTTTTGCATAAATGAGAATTTATGATTTTTGCAATTTTCGGTGTATGTTAGCCCAGGGATTTCTGGAGATTTGATCGACCGCCTCCGTTCGGCCCCAAATTTTGGCTGTGCGCAGCCTGCGGGGCCTGGTGACGGGCGCCTTATCATTTCGTTTGATCGGCATCACTAGTTTTTGCATAAATGAGAATTTACGATTTTTTCGATTTTCGGTGTTTGTTAGCCCACGGATTTCTGGAGATTTGATCGATCGTCTCCGTTTGGCCCCAAATTTTGGTTGTGCGCAGCCCGCAGGGCGCTGGTGATGGACGCCCTATCATTTCGTTTGATCGGTATTACTAATTTCCGCATAAATGAGAATTTACAATTTTCTCGATTTTCGGTGTATGTTAGCCCACAGATTTCTGGAGATTTGATCGACCGCCTCCGTTCGGCCCCTAATTTTGGCTATGCGCAGGCTGCGGGGCCTGCTGACGGGCGCCCTATCATTTCATTTGATCGGCATCACTATTTTTAGCATAAATAGGAATTTACGATTTTCTCGATTTTCGGTGTATGTTAGCCCACGGATTTCAGTGGATTTGATACACCGCCTCCGTTCGGCACCAAATTTTGGTTGTCCGCAGTCTGTGGGGCCTGCTGACGGGCGCCGTATCATTTCGTTTGATCGGCATCACTATTTTTAGCATTAATGAGAATTTACGATTTTCTCGATTTTCGGTGTATGTTAGCCCACAGATTTCTGGAGATTTCATCGACCAGCTCCGTTTGGCCCCAAATTTTGGCTGTGCGCAACCTGCGGGGCCTGGTGACGGGCGCCCTATCTTTTCATTTGATTGGCATCACTATATTTAGCATAAATGAGAATTTACGATTTTCTCGATTTTCGGTGTATGTTAGCCCACGGATTTCTGGAGATTTGACCGACCGCCTCCGTTCGGCCCCAAATTTTGGCTGTGCGAAGCCTGTGGGGACTGGTGACGGGCGCCCTCTCATTTTGTTTGATCGGCATCACTATTTTTTGCATAAATGAGAATTTACGATTTTCACGATTTTCGGTGTATGTTAACCCACGAATTTCTGGAGATTTGATCGACCGCCTACGTTTAGCCCCAAATTTTGGATGTGCGCAGCCTTCGGGGCCTGGTGGCGGGCGCCCTCTCATTTCATTTGATCGACATCACTATTTTTTGCATAAATGAGAATTTATGATTTTCTCGATTTTTGGTGTGTGTTAGCCCACGAATTTCTGGAGATTTGATCGACTGCCTCCGTTCGACCCCAAATTTTGGTTGTGTGCAGCTTGCGGGGCCTGGTGACGGGCGCCCTCTCATTTCGTTTGATCGGCATCACTATTATTTGCATAAAATGAGAATTTACGATTTTCGCGATTTTCGGTGTATGTTAGCCCACGAATTTTCAGAGATTTAATCGACCGTCTCCGTTAGGCTCCAAATTTTGGCTGTGCGCAGCCTGTGTGGCCCGCTGACGGGCGCCCTCTCATTTCGTTTGATCGGCATCACTATTTTTAGCATAAATGAGAATTTACGATTTTTCTCGATTTTCGGTGTTTGTTAGCCCACGGATTTCTGGAGATTTGATCCACCGCCTCCGTTAGACCCCAAATTTTGGCTGTGCGTAGCCTGCAGGGCGCTGGTGACGGGCGCCCTATCATTTCATTTGATCGGCATCACTAAATTCCGCGTAAATGAGAATTTTTGATTTTTGCGATTTTCGGTGTAAACGCCCACGAAATTCTGGAGATTTGATCGACCGTCTCTGTTTGGCCCCAAATTTTGGCTGTGCACAGCCTGCGGGGCATGGTGACGGGCGCCCTATAATTTCATTTGATCGGCATCACTAATTTTCGCATAAATGAGAATTTACGATTTTCTCGATTTTCGGTGTATGTTAGCCCACGGATTTCTGGAGATTTGATCGATCGTCTCCGTTTGTCCCCAAATTTTGGCAGTGCGCAGCCTATGTGGCTTGCTGACGGGCGCCCTATCATTTCGTTTGATCGGCATCACTATTTTTAGCATAAATGAGAATTTACAATTTTCTCAATTTTCGGTGTATGTTAGCCACAGATTTCTGGAGATTTGATCGACCGTCTCCGTTTGGCCCCAAATTTTGGCTGTGCGTAGCCTGCGGGGCCTGCTGATGGGCACCCTATCTATTCGTTTGATCGGCATCACTATATTTAGCATAAATGAGAATTTACAATTTTCTCGATTTTCGGTGTATGTTAGCCCACGGATTTCTGGAGATTTGATCGACCGCCTCCGTTCGGCACCAAATTTTGGCTGTGCGCAGCCTGCGGGGCCTGGTGACGGGCGCCTTATCATTTTGTTTGATTGGCATCACTATTTTTTGCATAAATGAGAATTTACGATTTTTTCGATTTTCGGTGTATGTTAGCCCACGGATTTCTGTAGATTTGATTGACCGTCTCCATTAGGACCCAAATTTTTGTTGTGCGCAACCTGCGGGGCCTGGTGACGGGCGCCCTATCATTTCTTTTGATCGGCATCACTATTTAAGCATAAATAAGAATTTACGATTTTCTCGATTTTCGGTGTATGTTAGCCCACGGATTTCTGGAGATTTGATCGACCGTCTCCGTTTGGCCCCAAATTTTGGCTGTGCGCAGCCTGCGGGGCCTGGTGACGGGCGGCCTATCATTTCGTTTGATCGGCATCACTATTTTTTACATAAATGAGAATTTACGATTTTCTCGATTTTCAGTGTATTTTAGCCCAAGGATTTCTGGAGATTTGATCGACCGTCTCCGTTTGACCCCAAATTTTGGTTGTGTGTAGTCTGTGGGGCCTGGTGACGGGCGCCCTATCATTTGGTTTGATCGGAATCACTATATTTAGCATAAATGAGAATTTATGATTTTCTTGATTTTCGGTGTATGTTAGCCCACGGATTTCTGGAGATTTGATCGACCGCCTCCGTTCGGCCCCAAATTTTGGCTGTGCGAAGCCTGTGGGGCCTGGTGACGGGCGCCCTCTCATTTCATTTGATCGGCATCACTGTTTTTGGCATAAATGAGAATTTACGATTTTCACAATTTTCGGTGTATGTTAGCCCACGGAATTTTGGAGATTTGATGGACCCTCTCCGTTCGGCCCCAAATTTTGGCTGTGTGCAGCCCGCGGGGCGCTGGTGACGGGCGCCCTATCATTTCGTTTAACCCGCTGTTACACCTCATAAATTTCTAGCATATAGATGGGCTATTCGCGTGTTGGTTAAGAATATTTGAAAGACATACATGCTACAAAAAGGCCCGGGGAAAGATCGGACAAGCGCCAAGTCGGCGCGTCGCAAGGCAAAATGCGACTTATAAAACGCATTCCGGGAATGCTTATAAATCACATTGCTGAAATGCAAATTACAAATCGCATTCCGAAAATGGCACTTACAAATCGCATTCCGGAAATGCGACTTACAAATCACATTCCGGAAATGCGCCTTATAAATTCTATTAATATATAAGCCCCACTTCGATTTTAAATCAGTTCATTACGGTAATCAGTAAAGAATAAGTATAATATAGAAAGAGATCAGAATAAGAAATCATAATTTAGATAGCCCTATCATTTCGTTTGATCGGCATCACTATTTTTTGCATAACTGAGAATTTACGATTTTCGCAATTTTTGGTGTGCGTTAGCTCTTTATTAACAAAATAAGAAATGCCGAGATTCAAGTCTTTTGATGAGATCTTACATAATGTTGTTAAAACTGTAATATAATCGACGGAAAAAGAGTTCATTAGAGGCATATTATCTAAATGATCATAACTTTTGGCTGGATTATCCGTTTTACGCAAAAAAAATTTCATTTTGTGTATTTTTTCGAGATCTGTCTGGACAAACTGCCATAAGGCGGTTTGGCCGAGCCATTTTTCTAAAAATATGCCTTTATCGCACTCATTTCAACATATTTCCCAATATGGTTGACAATTTTAATTTAAAAACTGGTCCTAACGACCCACCGCAACCGACACCACCATGGCAAGCGACCATGGTAGGGATGCACTACCACCACCAATCTCTAGCATTTTCTTTACGTCATAAGGATAAGCATAGGTATTTCCTCTTAAATTTTCGATCGTTGGACATTGATCGATGGGCGTTGGGTCTCGACATAGGTTAGCATGTGACATCCGATGTTGGCCGGTCTGTCGACACTAGCATAGCGCGCCTATGTTGCTAACTTTCAAACTTTTCAGTGCGTGCTAGCCTAGGTATTTCTGGATATTTGATCGAACGCCTCCGTTCGGCCCCAAATTTTGGCTGTGCGCAGCCCGCGGGGCGCTGGTGACGGGCGCCCTATCATTTCGTTTGATCGGCATCACTAATTTCCTCATAAATGAGAATTTTCGATTTTATCAATTTTCGGTGTATGTTAGCCCACGAATTTCTGGAGATTTGATCGACCGCCTCCGTCCAGCCCCTAAATTTGGCTGTGCGCAGCTTGCAGGGCCTAGTGACGGGCTCCCTATCATTTCGTTTGATCGGCATCACTATTTTTTGCAAAAATGAGAATTTATGATTTTCAAGATTTTCGGTGTATGTTAGCCCACGGATTTCTGGAGATTTGATCGACCGTATACGTTTGGCCCCAAATTTTGGCTTTGCGTAGCCTGCGGGGCCTGGTGACGGGCGCCCTATTGTTTCGTTTGATCGACATCACTATTTTTTGCATAAATCTCATTTACGATTTTCTCAATTTTCGGTGTATGTTAGCCCATGCATTTCTGGAGATTTGATCGACCATCTCCGTTTGGCCCCAAATTTTGGCTGTGCGCAGCCTGCGGGGCCTGGTGACGGGCGACCTATCATTTCGCTTGATCGGTATCACTATATTTACCATAAATGAGAATTTACGATTTTCTTGATTTTCGGTATATGTTAGCACACGGATTTCTGGAGATTTGATCGACCGCCTCCGTTCGGCCCCAAATTTAGGCTGTGCAGAGCCTGCGGGGATTGGTGACGGGCGCCCTGTTATTTTGTTGGATCGGCATCACTATTTTTTTCATAAATGAGAGTTTTCGATTTTCGCAATTTTCAGTGTATGTTAGCCCACGGATATCTGGAGATTTGATCGACTCTCCGTTTGGCCCCAAATTTTGGCTGTGCGTAGCCTGCAGGGCCTGGTGACGGGCGCCCTATCATTTCGTTTGATCGGCATCACTATTTTTAACATAAATGAGAATTTACGATTTTCTCGATTTTCGGTGTATGTTAGCCCACGGAATTCTGGAGATTTGATCGACCGCCTCCGTTCGACCCCAAATTTTGGCTGTGTGCAGCCTGCGGGGCCTGGTGACGGGCACCTTATCAATTCATTTGATCGGCATCACTATTTTTTGCATAATTGAGAATTTACGATTTTCTCGATTTTCGGTGTATGTTAGCCCACGGATTTCTGGAGATTTGATCGACCGCCTCCGTTCGGCCCCAAATTTTGGTTGTCCACAGCCTGCGAGGCCTGGTGATGGGCGCCCTATCATTTCGTTTGATCGGCATCACTATTTTTAACATAAATGAGAATTTACGATTTTCTCAATTTTCGGTGTATGTTAGCCCACGGAATTCTGGAGATTTGATCGACCGTCTCCGTTTGGCCCCAAATTTTGGCTGTGCGCAGCCTGCGGGGCCTGGTGACGGGCGCCTTATCATTTCTTTTGATCGGCATCACTATTTTTTGCATAATTGAGAATTTACGATTTTCTCGATTTTCGGTGTATGTTAGCCCACGGATTTCTGGAGATTTGATCGGCCGCCTCCGTTCAGCCCGAAATTTTGGCTGTGCGCAGCCTGTGTGGCCTGGTGACTGGCACCCTCTCATTTCGATTGATCGACATCACTATTTTTTGCATAAATGAGAATTTATGATTTTCGCGATTTTCGGTGTATGTTAGCCCACGGATTTCCGGAGATTTGATCGACCGTCTTCGTTTGGCACCAAATTATGGCTGTGCACAGCCTGCGGGGCCTGGTGACGGGCGCCTTATCATTTCGTTTGATCGGCATCACTATTTTTTGCATAAATGAGAATTTACGATTTTTTCGATTTTCGGTGTATGTTAGCCCATGGATTTCTGGAGATTTGATCGATCGCCTCCCTTCGGCCCCAAATTTTGGCACTGTGCAGCCTGCGGGGCCTGGTAACGGGTGCCTTATCATTTCGTTTTATCGGCATCACTATTTTTTGCATAATTGAGAATTTACGATTTTCTCGATTTTTCATGTATGTTAGCCCACGGATTTCTGGAGATTTGATCTACCGCCTCCGTTCGGCCCCAAATTTTGGTTGTGCGCAGGCTGCGGGGCCTGGTGACGGGCGCCCTCTCATTTCGTTTGATCGACATCACTATTTTTTGCATAAATGAGAATTTATGATTTTTGCGATTTTCGGTGTATGTTAACCCACGGATTTCTAGAGATTTGATCGACCGCCTCCGTTCGGCCCCAAATTTTGGCTGTGCGCAGCCTGCGGGGCCTGGTGACGGGCGTCTTATCATTTCGTTTGATCGGCATCACTAGTTTTTTCATAAATGAGAATTTACGATTTTCTCGATTTTCGGTGTATGTTAGCCCACGGATTTCTGGAGATTTGATCGATCGACTCCCTTCGGCCCCAAATTTTGGCACTGTGCAGCCTGCGGGGCCTGGTAACGGGCGCCTTATCATTTTGTTTTATCGGCATCACTATTTTTTGCATAATTGAGAATTTACGATTTTCTCGATTTTCGGTGTATGTTAGCCCACGGATTTCTGGAGATTTGATCGACCGCCTCCGTTCGGCCCCAAATTTTGGTTGTGCGCAGGCTGCGGGGCCTGGTGACGGGCGCCCTCTCATTTCCTTTGATCGACATCACTATTTTTTGCATAAATGAGAATTTATGATTTTCGCGATTTTCGGTGTATGTTAGCCCACGGATTTTCGGAGATTTGATCGACCGTCTCCGTTTGGCCCCAAATTATGGCTGTGCACAGCCTGCGGGGCCTAGTGACGGGCGCCTTATCATTTCGTTTGATCGACATCACTATTTTTTGCATAAATGAGAATTTACGATTTTCTGGATTTTCGGTGTATGTTAGCACACGGATTTCTGGAGATTTGATTGACCGCCTCCGTTCGGCCCCAAATTTTGGCTGTGCAGAGCCTGCGGGGCCTGGTGACGGGCGCCCTCTTATTTTGTTTGATCGACATCACTATTTTTTGCATAAATGAGAGTTTTCGATTTTCGCAATTTTCAGTGTATGTTAGCCCACGGATTTCTGGAGATTTGATCGACCGTCTCCGTTTGACCCCATATTTTGGCTGTGTGCAGCCTGCGCGGCCTGGTGACGGGCGCCCTATCATTTCGTTTGATCGGCATCACTATTTTTAACAGAAATGAGAATTTACGAATTTCTCAATTTTCGGTGTATGTTAGCCCACGGAATTCTGGAGATTTGATCGACCGCCTCCGTTTGGCCCCAAATTTTGGCTGTGTGCAGCCTGCGGGGCCTGGTGACGGGCGCCTTAACAATTCGTTTGATCGGCATCACTATTTTTTGCATAAATGAGAATTTACGATTTTCTCGATTTTCGGTGTATGTTAGCCCACGGATTTCCGGAGATTTGATCGACCGTCTCCGTTTGGCCCGAAATTATGGCTGTGCGCAGCCTGCGAGGCCTAGCGACGGGCGCCCTATCATTTTGTTTGATCGGCATCACTCTTTTTAGTAAAAATGAGAATTTACGATTTTCTCGATTTTCGGTGTTTGTTAGCCCACCGATTTCTGGAGATTTGATCGACTGTCTCCGTTCGGCCCCAAATTTTGGCTGTGCGCAGCCTGCGGGACCTGGTGACGGGCGCCTTATCATTTCCTTTGATCGGCATCACTATTTTTTTGCATAAATGAGAATTTACGATTTTCGCGATTTTCGGTGTATGTTAGCCCACGGAATTCTGGGGATTTGATCGACCGTCTCCGTTTTGCCGCAAATTTTGGTTGTGCGCAGCCTGCGGGCCTGGTGACGGGCGCCTTATCATTTCATTTGATCGGCATCACTATTTTTCGCATAAATGAGAATTTACGATTTTCTCGATTTTCAGAGTATGTTAGCCCACGGATTTCTGGAGATTTGATCGACCGCCTCCGTTCAGCCCCAAATTTTGGCTGTGCGCAGCCTGCGAGGCCTGCTGACGGGCGCCCTCTCATTTCGTTTGATCGACATCACTATTTTTTGCATGAATGAGAATTTATGATTTTCGCGATATTCGGTGTATGTTAGCCCACGGATTTTCGGAGATTTGATCGACCGTCTCCGTTTGGCCCCAAATTTTGGCTGTGTGCAGCCTGCAGGGCCTGGTGACGGGCGCCTTATCATTTCATTTTTTCGGCATCACTATTTTTTGCATAAATGAGAATTTACGATTTTCTCGATTTTCGATGTATGTTAGCCCACGGATTTTTGGAGATTTGATCGACCGCTTCCGTTCAGCCCCAAATTTTGGCTGTATGTAGCCTGCGAGGCCTGGTGACGGGCGCCCTATCATTTCATTTTATCGGCATCACTAATTTCCACATAAATGAGAATTTACAATTTTCTCGATTTTCGGTGTGTGTTAACCCACGAATTTCTGGAGATTTGATCGATCGTCTTCGTTTGGCCCCAAATTTTGGCTGTGCGCAGCCTGCGGGGCCTGGTGACGGACTCCCTATCATTTCGTTTGATCGACATCACTATTTTTTGCATAAATGAGAATTTACGATTTTTGCAATTTTCGGTGTATTAAGTTAACCCACGAATTTCTGGAGATTTGATCCACCGCCTCTGTTCGGCCCCAAATTTTGGTTGTGCGCATCCTGCGGGGCCTGGTGACGGGCGCCTTATCATTTCGTTTGATCGGCATCACTATTTTTTGGATAAATGAGAATTTACGATTTTCTCAATTTTCGGTGTATGTTAGCCCACGGATTTTTGAAGATTTGATCGATCGTCTCCATTTGGCCCCAAATTTTGGCTGTGCTCAGCCTGCGGGGCCTGGTGACGGGCGACCTATCATTTTGTTTGATCGGCATCACTATTTTTAGCAAAAATGAGAATTTACGATTTTCTCGATTTTCGGTGTTTGTTAGCCCACCGATTTCTGGAGATTTGATCGACTGCCTCCGTTCGGCCCCAAATTTTGGCTGTGCGCAGCCTGCGGGTCCTGGTGACGGGCGCCTTATCATTTCGTTTGATCGGCAACACTATTTTTTGCATAAATGAGAATTTACGATTTTCGCGATTTTCGGTGTATGTTAGCCCACGAAATTCTGGAGATTTGATCGACCATCTCCGTTTGGCCTCAAATTTTTGCTGTGCGCAGCCTGTGAGGCCTGGTGACGGGCGCCCTATCATTTTATTTTATCGGCATCACTAATTTCAACATAAATCAGAATTTACGATTTTCTCGATTTTCGGTGTATGTTAACCCACGGATTTCTGGAGATTTGATCGATCGTCTCCCTTTCGCCCCAAATTTTGGTTGTGCGCAGCCTGCGGGGCCTGGTGAAGGGCGCCCTATCATTTCGTTTGATCGGCATCACTATATTTAGCATAAATGAGAATTTACGATTTTCTTGATTTTCGGTGTATGTTAGCCCACGGATTTCTGGAGATTTGATCGAGCGCCTCCGTTCGGCCCCAAATTTTGGCTGTGCGAAGCCTGCGGGGACTGGTGATGGGCGCCCTCTCATTTCGTTTGATCGGCATCACTATTTTTTGCATAAATGAGAATTTACGATTTTCGCGATTTTCGATGTGTGTTAGCCCACGAATTTCTGGAGATTTGATCGACCGCCTCCGTTCGACCCCAAATTTTGGCTGTGTGCAGCTTGCAGGGCCTGGTGACGGGCGCCTTATCATTTTGTTTGATCGGCATCACTATTTTTTGCATAATTGAGAATTTATGATTTTCTCGATTTTCGGTGTACGTTAGCCCACGGATTTCTGGAGATTTGAACGACCGCCTCCATTCAGCCCCAAATTTTGGTTGTACGCAGCCTGCGGGGCCTGGTGACGGGCGCCCTCTCATTTCGTTTGATCGACATCACTATTTTTTCCATAAATGAGAATTTATGATTTTCGCGATTTTCGGTGTATGTTAGCCCACGGATTTCTGGAGATTTGATCGACCGCCTCCGTTCGGTCCCAAATTTTGGCTGTGTGCAGCCTGCGGGGCCTTGTGACGGGCGCCTTATCATTTCGTTTGATCGGCATCACTATTTTTTGCATAATTGAGAATTTATGATTTTGTCGATTTTCGGTGTATGTTAGCCCACGAATGATTTGATCGACCGCCTCCGTTCAGCCCCTAATTTTGGCTGTGCGCAGCCTGCGGGGCCTGGTGACAGGCGCCCTCTCATTTCATTTCATCGACATCACTATTTTTTGCATAAATGAGAATTTATGATTTTCACGATTTTCAGTGTGTGTTAGCCCACGAATTTCTGGAGATTTGATCGACCGCCTCCGTTCGACCCCAAATTTTGGCTGTGCGCAGCTTGCGGGGCCTGGTGACGGGCACCTTATCATTTCGTTTGATCGGCATCACTATTTTTTGCATAATTGAGAATTTACTATTTTCTCGATTTTCGGTGTATTAACCCATGGATTTCTGGAGATTTGATCGACCGCCTCCGTTCAGCCTTAAATTTTGGCTTTGCGCAGGCTGCGGGGCCTGGTGACGGGCGCCCTCTCATTTCGTTTGATCGACATCACTATTTTTTGCATAAATGAGAATTTATGATTTTCGCGATTTTCGGTGTGTGTTAGCCCGCGAATTTCTGGAGATTTGATCGACCGCCTCCGTTCGATCCCAAATTTTGGCTGTGCGCAGCTTGTGGGGCCTGGTGACGGGCGCCTTATCATTTCGTTTGATCGGCATCACTATTTTTTGCATAATTGAGAATTTACAATTTTCTCGATTTTCGGTGTATGTTAGCCCACGGATTTTTGGAGATTTGATCGACCGCCTCCGTTCAGCCCCAAATTTTGGCTGTGCGCAGCCTGTGGGGCCTGGTGACGGGCGCCCTCTCATTTCATTTGATCGACATCACTATTTTTTGCATAAATGAGAATTTATGATTTTCGCGATTTTCGGAGATTTGATCGACCGTCTCCGTTTGGCCCCAAATTTTGGCTGCGTGCAGCCTGCAGGGCCTGGTGACGGGCGCCTTATCATTTCGTTTGTTCAGCATCACTATTTTTTGCATAAATGAGAATTTATGATTTTCGCGATTTTCGGTGTATGTTAGCCCACAGATTTCTAGAGATTTGATCCACCGCCTCCGTTCGGCCGCAAATTTTGGCTGTGCGCAGCCTGCGGGGCCTGGTGACGGGCGCCTTATCATTTCGTTTGATCGGCATCACTATTTTAAGCAAAAATGAGAATTTACGATTTTCTCAATTTTCGGTGTATGTTAGCCCACGGATTTCTAGAGATTTGATCAACCGCCTCCGTTTGGCTCCAAATTTTGGCTGTGCTCAGCCTGCGGGGCCTGGTGACGGGCGACCTATCATTTTGTTTGATCGGCATCACTATTTTTAGCAAAAATGAGAATTTACGATTTTCTCAATTTTCGGTGTTTGTTAGCCCACCGATTTCTGGAGATTTGATCGACTGCCTCCGTTCGGCCCCAAATTTTGGCTGTGCGCAGCCTGCGGGACCTGGTGACGGGTGCCTTATCATTTCGTTTGATCGGCATCACTATTTTTTGTATAAATGAGAATTTAAGATTTTCGCGATTTTCGGTGTACAGCCCACGAAATTCTGGAGATTTGATCGACCGTCTCCGTTTGGCCAAAAATTTTTGCTGTGCGCAGCCTGCGAGGCCTGGTGACGGGCGCCCTATCATTTCATTTTATCGGCATCACTAATTTCCACATAAATGAGAATTTACGATTTTCTCGATTTTCGGTGTATGTTAACCCACAGATTTCTGGAGATTTGATCGATCATCTCCGTTTGGCCCCAAATTTTGGCTGTGCGCAGCCTGCGGGGCCTGGTGACGGACGCCCTATCATTTCGTTTGATCGGCATCACTATTTTTTGCATAAATGAGAATTTACGATTTTCGCAATTTTCGGTGTATTAAGTTAGCCCACGGATTTCTGGAGATTTGATCCACCGCCTCCGTTAGGCCCCAAATTTTGGCTGTGAACAGCCTGCGGGGCCTGGTGACGGGCGCCTTATCATTTTGTTTGATCGGCATCACTAATTTTTGCATAAATGAGAATTTACGATTTTCTCAATTTTCGGTGTGTGTTAGCCCACGAATTTTTGGAGATTTGATCGACCGCCTCCGTTCGACCCCAACTTTTGGCTATGCGTAGCTTGCGGGGCCTGGTGACAGGCGCCTTATCATTTTGTTTGATTGGCATCACTAATATTTTCTTAAATGAGAATTTACGATTTTCTCGATTTTCGGTGTATGTTAGCCCACGGATTTCTGGAGATTTGATCGACCGCCTCCGTTCAGCCCCAAATTTTGGCTGTGCGCAGCATGCGGGGCCTGGTGACGGGCGCCCTCTCATTTTTTTGATTTACATCACTATTTTTTGCATAAATGAGAATTTATGATATTCGCGATTTTCGGTGTATTAACGCCCACGGATTTCTGGAGATTTGATCGACCGCCTCCGTTTGGCCCCAAATTTTGGCTGTGTGCAGCCTGCGGGGCCTTGTGACGGGCGCCTTATCATTTCGTTTGATCGGGCATCACTATTTTTTGCATAATTGAGAATTTACGATTTTCTCGATTTTCAGTGTATGTTAGCCCACGTATTTCTGGAGATTTGATCGACTGCCTCCGTTTAGTCCCAACTTTTGGCTTTGCGCAGCCTGCGGGGCCTGGTGACGGAAGCCCTCTCATTTTGTTTGATCGACATCACTATTTTTTGCATAAATGAGAATTTATGATTTTCGCGATTTTCGGTGTATGTTAGCCCACAAATTTCCGGAGATTGGATCGACCGTCTCCGTTTGGCCCCAAATTTTGGTTGTGCGCAGCCTGCGGGGCCTGGTGAAGGGTGCCCTATCATTTCGTTTGATCGGCATCACTATATTTAGCATAAATGAGAATTTACGATTTTCTTGATTTTCGGTGTATGTTAGCCCACGGATTTCTGGAGATTTGATCGAGCGCCTCCGTTCGGCCCCAAATTTTGGCTGTGCGAAGCCTGCGGGGACTGGTGATGGGCGCCCTCTCATTTCGTTTGATCGGCATCACTATTTTTTGCATAAATGAGAATTTACGATTTTCGCGATTTTCGATGTGTGTTAGCCCACGAATTTCTGGAGATTTGATCGACCGCCTCCGTTCGACCCCAAATTTTGGCTGTGCGCAGCTTGCAGGGCCTGGTGACGGGCGCCTTATCATTTTGTTTGATCGGCATCACTATTTTTTGCATAATTGAGAATTTACGATTTTCTCGATTTTCGGTGTACGTTAGCCCACGGATTTCTGGAGATTTGAACGACCGCCTCCATTCAGCCCCAAATTTTGGCTGTGCGCAGCCTGCGGGGCCTGGTGACGGGCGCCCTCTCATTTCGTTTGATCGACATCACTATTTTTTGCATAAATGAGAATTTATGATTTTCGCGATTTTCGGTGTATGTTAGCCCACGGATTTCCGGAGATTTGATCGAACGTCTCCGTTTGGCCCCAAATTTTGGCTGTGCGCAGCCTGCAGGTCCTGGTGACGGGCGCCCTATCATTTTGTTTGATCGGCATCACTATTTTTAGCAAAAATGAGAATTTACGATTTTCTCGATTTTCGGTGTATGTTAGCCCATCGATTTCTGGAGATTTGATCGACTGCCTCCGTTCGGCCCCAAATTTTGGCTGTGCGCAGCCTGCGGGGCCTGGTGATGGGCGCCTTATCATTTCATTTGATCGGCATCACTATTTTTTGTATAAATGAGAATTTAAGATTTTCGCAATTTTCGGTGTATAGCCCACGGATTTCTGGAGATTTGATCGACCGTCTCCGTTTGGCCCCAAATTTTTGCTGTGCGCAGCCTGCGGGGCCTGGTGACGGGCGCCCTATCATTTCATTTTATCGGCATCACTATTTTTCACATAAATGAGAATTTACGATTTTCTCGATTTTCGGTGTATGTTAGCCCACGGATTTCTGGAGATTTGATCGATCATCTCCGTTTGGCCCCAAATTTTGGCTGTGTGCAGCCTGCGGGGCCTGGTGACGGACGCCCTATCATTTCGTTTGATCGGCATCATTTTTTTTGCAGAAATGAGAATTTACGATTTTCGCAATTTTCGGTGTATTAAGTTAGCCCACGGATTTCTGGAGATTTGATCCACCGCCTCCGTTCGGCCCCAAATTTTGGCTGTGAACAGCCTGCGGGGCCTGGTGACGGGCGCCTTATCATTTTGTTTGATCGGCATCACTAATTTTTGCATAAATGAGAATTTACGATTTTCTCAATTTTCGGTGTGTGTTAGCCCACGAATTTTTGGAGATTTGATCGACCGCCTCCGTTCGACCCCAACTTTTGGCTATGCGTAGCTTGCGGGGCCTGGTGACAGGCGCCTTATCATTTTGTTTGATTGGCATCACTAATATTTTCTTAAATGAGAATTTACGATTTTCTCGATTTTCGGTGTATGTTAGCCCACGGATTTCTGGAGATTTGATCGACCGCCTCCGTTCAGCCCCAAATTTTGGCTGTGCGCAGCATGCGGGGCCTGGTGACGGGCGCCCTCTCATTTTTTTTGATTGACATCACTATTTTTTGCATAAATGAGAATTTATGATTTTCGCGATTTTCGGTGTATTAACGCCCACGGATTTCTGGAGATTTGATCGACCGCCTCCGTTTGGCCCCAAATTTTGGCTGTGTGCAGCCTGCGGGGCCTGGTGACAGGCGGCCTATCATTTCGTTTGATCGGCATCACTATTTTTTGCATAAAAGAGAATTTACGATTTTCTCGATTTTCGATGTAGGTTAGCCCATGGATTTGTGGAGATTTGATCGACCGTCTCCGTTTGGCCCCAAATTTTGGCTGTGCGCAGCCTGCGGGGCCTGGTGATGGGCGCCCTCTCATTTCGTTTGATCGGCATCACTATATTTAGCATAAATGAGAATTTACGATTTTCTTGATTTTCGGTGTATGTTAGCCCACGGATTTCTGGAGATTTGATCGACCGCCTCCGTTCGGCCCCAAATTTTGGCTGTGCAGAACCTGTGGGGCCTGGTGACGGATGCCCTCTCATTTCGTTTGATCGGCATCACTATATTTTGCATAAATGAGAATTTACGATGTTCGCGATTTTCGGTGTATGTTAGCCCACGGAATTCTGGAGATTTGATCGACCGTCTCCGTTTGGCCCCAAAGTTTCGCTGTGCGTAGCCTGCGGGGCCTGGTGATGGGCGCCCTATCATTTCATTTGATCGGCATCACTAATTTCCCCATCAATGAGAATTTACAATTTTCTCGATTTTCATTGTATGTTAGCCCACGGATTTCTAGAGATTTGATCGATCGTCTCCGTTTGGCCCCAAATTTTGGCTGTGCGCAGCCTGGTGATGGGCGCCCTATCATTTCGTTTGATCGGCATCACTATTTTTAGCATAAATGAGAAGTTACCATTTTCTCGATTTTCGGTGTATGTTAGCCACGGATTTCTGGAGATTTGATCCACCGCCTCCGTTCGACTCCAAATTTTGGTTGTACGCACCTGCGAGGCCTGGTGACGGGCTCTCTCTCATTTCGTTTGATCGGCATCACTATTTTTTGCATAAATAATAATTTAGGATTTTCGCGAATTTCGGTGTATGTTAGCCCACGGAATTCTGGAGATTTGATCGACCGCCTCCGTTCGGCCCCAAATTTTGGCTGTGCTGAGACTGCGGGGCCTGGTGACGGATGCCCTCTCATTTCGTTTGATCGGCATCACTATTTTTTGCATAAATGAGAATTTACGATTATCGCGATTTTCGGTGTATGTTAGCCCACGGAATTCTGGAGATTTGATCGACCGTCTCCGTTTGGCCCAGTATTTTGGCTGTGCGCAGCCTGGGGGGCCTACTGATGGGCGCCCTATCATTTCGTTTGATCGGCATCACTATATTTAGCATAAATGAGAATTTACGATTTTCTCGATTTTCGGTGTATGTTAGCCCACAGATTTCTAGAGATTTGATCGACCGCCTCCGTTCGGCCCAAATTTTGGTTGTACGGAGCCTGCAGGGCCTGGTGACGGGCGCCCTATCATTTCGTTTGATCGGCATCACTATTTTTTGCATAAACGAGATTTTACGATTTTCGCGATTTTCGGTGTATGTTAGTCCACGAAATTCTGGATATTTGATCGACCGCCTCCGTTCGGCCCCAAATTTTGGCTGTGCGCAGCCTACGGGGCCTACTGACGGTCGCCCTATCATTTCATTTGATCGGCATCACTAATTTTTAGCATAAATGAGAAGTTACCATTTTCTCGATTTTCGGTGTATGTTAGCCCACGCATTTCTGGAGATTTAATCCACCGCCTCCGTTGGCCCCAAATTTTGGCTGTACGCAGCCTGCGGGACTTGGTGAAGGGCTCCCTCTCATTTCGTTTGATCGGCATCACTATTTTTTGCAGAAATGACAATTTACAATTTTCGCGAATTTCGGTGTATGTTAGCCCACGGAATTCTGGAGATTTGATCGACCGCCTCCGTTCGGCCCCAAATTTTGGCTGTGCGGAGTCTGTGGGGCCTGGTGACGGATGCCATCTCATTTCGTTTGATCGGCATCACTATTTTTTGCATAAATGAGAATTTGCGATTTTTGCGATTTTCGGTGTATGTTAGCCCACGGAATTCTGGAGATTTGATTGACCGTCTCCGTTTGCCCCCAAATTTTGGCTGTGCGCAGCCTGCGGGGCCTACTGACGGGCACCCTATCATTTCGTTTGATCGGCATCACTATTTTTTGCATAAATGAGAATTTACGATTTTCTTGATTTTAGGTGTATGTTTGCCCATGGATTTCTAGAGATTTGATCGACCGTCTCCGTTTGGCCCCAAATTTTGGCTGTGCGCAGCCTGTGGGGCCTGGTGACGGGCACCCTATCATTTCGTTTGATCGGCATCACTATATTTAGCATAAATGAGAAATTACGATTTTCTTGATTTTCGGTGTATGTTAGCCCACAGATTTCTGGAGATTTGTTCGACAGCCTCCGTTCGCCCCAAATTTTGGTTGTGCGGAGCCTGCAGGGCCTAGTGACGGGCGCCCTCTCATTTCGTTTGATCGGCATCACTATTTTTTGCATAAATGAGAATTTACAATTTTTGCGATTTTCGGTGTATGTTAGCCCACAGAATTCTGGAGATTTGATCGACCATCTCCGTTTGGCCCCAAATTTTGGCTGTGTGCAGCCTGCAGGGCCTACTGATGGGAGCCCTATCATTTCGTTTGATCGGCATCACTATATTTAACATAAATGAGAATTTACGATTTTCTCGATTTTCGGTGTATGTTAGCCCATGGATTTCTAGAGATTTGATCGACCGTCTCCGTATGGCCCCAAATTTTGGCTGTGCGCAGCCTGCGGGGCCTGGTGACGGGCGCCCTATCATTTTTTTTGATCGGCATCACTATAGTTAGCATAAATGAGAATTTATGATTTTCTTGATTTTCGGTATATGTTAGCCCACGGATTTCTGTAGATTTGATCGACCGCCTCCGTTCGACCCCAAATTTTGGCTGTGCGCAGCCTGCAGGTCCTGGTGACGGGCGCCCTCTCATTTCGTTTGATCGGCATCACTATATTTAGCATAAATGAGAATTTACGATTTTCTCAATTTTCGGTGTATGTTAGCCCATGGATTTCTAGAGATTTGATCGACTGTCTCCGTTTGGCCCCAAATTTTGGTTGTGCGTATCCTGCAGGGCCTGGTGACGGGCGCCCTATCATTTTGTTTGATCGGCATCACTATATTTAGCATAAATGAGAATTTACGATTTTTTTGATTTTCGGTATATGTTAGCCCACAGATTTCTGGAGATTTGATCGACCTCCTCCGTTCGGCCCCAAATTTTGGCTGTGCGCAGCCTGCAGGTCCTGGTGACGGGCGCCCTCTCATTTCGTCTGATCGGCATCACTATATTTAGCATAAATGAGAATTTATGATTTTCTCGATTTTCGGTGTATGTTAGCCCATGGATTTCTAGAGATTTGATTGACTGTCTCCGTTTGGCCCCAAATTTTGGCTGTGCGCAGCCTGCAGGGCCTGGTGACGGCCGCCCTATCATTTCATTTGATCGGCATCACTAATTTTTAGCATAAATGAGAAGTTACCATTTTCTCGATTTTCGGTGTATGTTAGCCCATGCATTTCTGGAGATTTGATCCACCGCCTCCGTTGGCCCCAAATTTTGGCTGTACGCAGCCTGCGGGACTTGGTGAAGGGCTCCCTCTCATTTCGTTTGATCGGCATCACTATTTTTTGCAGAAATGACAATTTACGATTTTCGCGAATTTCGGTGTATGTTAGCCCACGGAATTCTGGAGATTTGATCGACCGCCTCCGATCGGCCCCAAATTTTGGCTGTGCGGAGTCTGTGGGGCCTGGTGATGGATGCCCTCTCATTTCGTTTGATCGGCATCACTATTTTTTGCATATATGAGAATTTGCGATTTTCGCGATTTTCGCGATTTTTGGTGTATGTTAGCCCACGGAATTCTGGAGATTTGATTGACCGTCTTCGTTTGCCCCCAAATTTTGGCTGTGCGCAGCCTGCGGGGCCTACTGACGGGCGCCCTATCATTTTGTTTGATCGGCATCACTATTTTTTGCATAAATGAGAATTTACGATTTTCTCGATTTTAGGTGTATGTTAGCCCATGGATTTCTAGAGATTTGATCGACCGTCTCCGTTTGGCCCCAAATTTTGGCTGTGCGCAGCCTGCGGGGCCTGGTGACGGGCGCCCTATCATTTCGTTTGATCGGCATCACTATATTTAGCATAAATGAGAATTTACGATTTTCTCGATTTTCGGTGTATGTTAGCCCACAGATTTCTGGAGATTTGATCGACAGCCTCCGTTCGCCCCAAATTTTGGTTGTGCGGAGCCTGCAGGGCCTAGTGACGGGCGCCCTCTCATTTCGTTTGATCGACATCACTATTTTTTGCATAAATGAGAATTTACAATTTTTGCGATTTTCGGTGTATGTTAGCCCACAGAATTCTGGAGATTTGATCGACCGTCTCCGTTTGGCCCCAAATTTTGGCTGTGTGCAGCCTGCAGGGCCTACAGATGGGAGCCCTATCATTTCGTTTGATCGGCATCACTATATTTAGCATAAATGAGAATTTACGATTTTCTCGATTTTTGGTGTATGTTAGTCCATGGATTTCTAGAGATTTGATCGACCGTCTCTGTATGGCCCCAAATTTTGGCTGTGCGCAGCCTGCGGGGCCTGGTGACGGGCGCCCTATCATTTTGTTTGATCGGCATCACTATAGTTAGCATAAATGAGAATTTACGATTTTCTTGATTTTCGGTATATGTTAGCCCACAGATTTCTGGAGATTTGATCGACCGCCTCCGTTCGGCCCCAAATTTTTGCTGTGCGCAGCCTGCAGGTCCGGGTGACGGGCTCCCTCTCATTTCGTTTGATCGGCATCACTATATTTAGCATAAATGAGAATTTACGATTTTCTCGATTTTCGGTGTATGTTAGCCCATGGATTTCTAGAGATTTGATCGACTGTCTCCGTTTGGCCCCAAATTTTGGCTGTGCGCAGCCTGCAGGGCCTGGTGACGGGCGCCCTATCATTTTGTTTGATCGGCATCACTATATTTAGCATAAATGAGAATTTACGATTTTTTTGATTTTCGGTATATGTTAGCCCACGGATTTCTGGAGATTTGATCGATCGTCTCCGTTTGGCCCCAAATGTTGGCTGTGCGCAGCCTGCGGGGCATGGTGACGGGCGCCCTATCATTTCGTTTGATCGGCATCACTATTTTTAGCATAAATGAGAAGTTACCATTTTCTCGATTTTCGGTGTATGTTAGCCCACGGATTTCTGGAGATTTGATCCACCGCCTCCGTTCGGCCCCAACTTTTGGCTGTGCACAGCCTGCGGGGCCTGGTGACGGGCTCCCTCTCATTTGTTTGATCGGCATCACTATTTTTTGCATAAATGAGAATTTATGATTTTCGCGAATTTCGGTGTATGTTAGCCCATGAATTTCTGGAGAGTTGATCGACCGCCTCCGTTTGGCCCCAAATTTTGGCAGTGCGCAGCCTGCGGGGCCTGGTGATGGATGCCCTCTCATTTCGTTTGATCGGCATCACTATATTTAGCATAAATGAGAATTTACAATTTTTGCGATTTTTGGTGTATGTTAGCGCACGAAATTCTGGAGATTTGATTGACCGTCTCCGTTCGCCCCAAATTTTGGCTGTACGGAGCCTGCAGGGCCTGGTGACGGGCGCCCTCTCATTTCGTTTGATCGACATCACTATTTTTAGCATAAATGAGAATTTAGAATTTTCGCGATTTTCGGTATATGTTAGCGCGCAGCCTGCGGGGCCTAGTGACGGGCACCCTCTCATTTCGTTTGATCGGCATCACTATTTTTAGCATAAATGTGAAGTTACAATTTTCTCGATTTTCGGTGTATGTTAGCCCACGGATTTCTGGAGATTTGATCCACCGCCTCCGTTTGGCCCCAAATTTTGGCTGTGCGCAGCCTGCGGTGCCTGGTGACGGGCTCCCTGTCATTTCGTTTGATCGGCATCACTATTTTTTGCATAAATGAGAATTTACGATTTTCGCGAATTTCGGTGTATGTTAGCCCACGAATTTCTGGAGAGTTGATCGACCGCCTCCGTTCATCCCAAATTTTGGCTGTGCGCAGCTTGCGGGGCCTGGTGACGGATGCCCTCTCATTTCGTTTGATCGACATCACTATTTTTTGGATAAATGAGAATTTACGATTTTCTCGATTTTCGGTGTATGTTAGCCCACGGATTTCTGGAGATTTAATCGACCGCCTCCGTTCGACCCCAAATTTTGGCTGTGCGCAGCCAACGGGACCTGCTGACGGGCGCCCTATGATATCATTAGATCGGCAGCACTAATTTTTGCATAAATGTGAATTTACGATTTTCTCGATTTTCAGTGTATGTTAGCCCATGGATTTCTGGAGATTTGATCGATCATCTCCGTTTGGCCCCAAATTTTGGCTATGCGCAGCCTGCGGGGCCTGGTGATGGGTGCCCTATCATTTCGTTTGATCGGCATCACTATTTTTTGCATAAATGAGAATTTACGATTTTCTCGATTTTCGATGTATGTTAGCCCACATATTTCTGGAGATTTGTCGACCGTCTCCGTTTGGCCCCAAATTTTGGCTGTGCGCAGCATGCGGGGCCTGGTGACGGGCTCCTTATCATTTTGTTTGATCGGCATCACTATTTTTAGCATAAATGAGAATTTACGATTTTCTCGATTTTCAGTGTATGTTAGCCCACGGATTTCTGGAGATTTGATCAACCGCCTCCGTTCGGCCTTAAATTTTGGCTATGCGTAGCCTGTGGGGCCTGGTGACGGGCGCCCTATCATTTCGTTTGATCGGCATCACTATTTTTCAAATAAATGACAATTTACGATTTTCTCGGTTTTCGGTGAATGTTAGCCCACGGATTTCTGGGTGTTTGTTCGACCGTCTCCGTTCGGCCCCAAATTTTGGCTGTGCGCAGCCCGCGGGGCACTGGTGACGGGCGCCCTATCATTTCATTTGATCGGCATCACTATTTTTCGCATAAATGAGAATTAACAATTTTCGCGATTTTCGATGTATGTTAGCCCGCGGATTTTTCGAGATTTAATCGACCGCCTCTGTTTGGCCCCAAATTTTGGCTGTGCGCAGCCTGCGGGGCCTGGTGACGGGCGCCCTATTATTTCGTTTGATCGGCATCACTATTTTTAGCATAAATAATAATTTACAATTTTCTCGATTTTCGGTGAATGTTAGCCGACGGATTTCTAGAGATTTGATCGACCGTCTCCGTTTGGCCCCAAATTTTGGCTGTGTGCAGCCCGCGGGGCGCTGGTGATGGGCGCCCTATCATTTCATTTGATTCGTTGTTACATCTCGTAAATTTCTAGCATATAGATGGCCTTCTTCGCATGTTGGTTAACAGTATTTGAAAGATATACATGCTAGAAAAAGTCCCGGGGAAGGATCGGACAAGCGCCAAGTCGGCGTGTCGCAAGGCAAAATGCGACTTATAAATCGCATTCCGGAAATGCGACTTACAAATCGCATTCCGGAAATGCGACTTATAAATTCTATTAATATATAAGCCCCGCTTCGATTTTAAATC
Organism: Datura wrightii; assembly: GCA_035772735.1. NCBI lineage: Eukaryota > Viridiplantae > Streptophyta > Magnoliopsida > Solanales > Solanaceae > Datura > Datura wrightii. The sequence continues at coordinate 195,937,344 of JASDFA010000018.1, read as the reverse complement.
AGTTCATTACGGTAATCAGAAAAGAATCAGTATAATATAGAAAGATATCAGGATAAGAAATCATAATTTAGATAGTTCTATCATTTCGTTTGATCAGCATCACTATTTTTTGCATAAATGAGAATTTACGATTTTAGCCATTTTTGGTGTGTGTTAGCACTTTATTAACAAAATAAGAACTTCGAGATGCAAGTCTTTTGATGAGATCTTACATAATGTTGTTAAAACTGTAATATAATCGACAGAGTTCATTAGAGGCATATTATCTAAATGATCATAACTTTTGGTTGGATTATCCGTTTTACGTTATTTTTTTTCCATTTTGTGTATTTTTTCGAGATCTATCTGGACAAATTGCCGTAAGGCGGTTTGGCCTAGCCATTTTTCTAAAAATATGCCTCTATCGTACTCATTTCAACATATTTCCCAATATGGTTGACAATTTTAATTTAAAAACTGGTCCTAACGACCCACCGCAACCGACACCACCATGGCAAGCGACCATGGTAGGGCAGCACTACCACCACCAATCTCTAGCATTTTCTTTATGTCATAAGGATAAGCATAGGTGTTTCCTTTTAAATTTTCAATCATTGGGCATTGATCGATGAGCGTTGGGTCTCGACATAGGTTAGCATGTGACATCCAATGTCGGCCGGTCTGTCGACACTAGCATACTGCGCCTATGTTGCTAACTTTCAAACTTTTCAGTGCGTGTTAGCCTAGCGATTTCTGGAGATTTGATCGACCGCCTCCGTTTTGCCCCAAATTTTGATTGTGCGCAGCCTGCGGGGCCTGGTGACGGGCGCCCTATCATTTCGTTTGATCGGCATCACTAATTTCCTCATAAATGAGAATTTACAATTTTCTTAATTTTCGGTGTATGTTAGCCCACGGATTTCTAGAGATTTGATCCACCGCCTCCGTTCGGCCCCAAATTTTGGTTGTGCGAAGCCTGCGGGGCCTGGTGACGGGCACCTTATCATTTCGTTTGATCGGCATCACTATTTTTTGCACAAATGAGAATTTACAATTTTCTCGATTTTCGGTGTATGTTAGCCCACGGATTTCTGGAGATTTGATCGACCGCCTCCGTTCGGCCCCAAATTTTGGCTGTGCGCAGCCTGCGGGGCCTGATGACAGGCGCCTTATCATTTCGTTTGATCGGTATCACTATTTTTTGCATAAATGAGAATTTACAATTTTCTCGATTTTCGGTGTATGTTATCCAACGGATTTCTGAAAATTTGATCAATCGTCTCCGTTTGACCCCAAATTTTGGCTGTGCGCAGCCTGCGGGGCCTGGTGATGGGCGCCCTATGATTTCATTTGATCGTCATCACTAATTTCCGCATAAATGAGAATATTCGATTTTCTCGATTTTCGGTGTATGTTATCCATGGATTTCTGGAGATTTGATCGATCCTCTCCGTTCGGCCCCAAATTTTGGCTGTGCGCAGCCTGCGGGTCCTGGTGACGGGCGCCCTATCATTTCGTTTGATCGGCATCACTATTTTTAGCATAAATGAGAATTTATGATTTTCTCGATTTTCGGTGTATGTTAGCCCACGGATTTCTGGAGATTTGATCGACCATCTCCGTTTGGCCCCAAATTTTGGTTGTACGCAGCTTGCGGGGCCTGGTGACGGGCGCCTTATCATTTCGTTTGATCGGCATCACTATTTTTTGCATAAATGAGAATTTACGATTTTCTCGATTTTCGGTGTATGTTAGCCCACGGATTTCTGGAGATTTGATCGACCGCCTCCGTTCGGCCCAAAATTTTGGCTGTGCGCAGCCTGCGGGGCCTGGTCACGAGCGCCCTCTCATTTCGTTTGATCGGCATCACTATTTTTTGCATAAATGAGAATTTACGATTTTCGCGACATTCAGTGAATGTTTGCCCACGGATTTCTGGAGATTTGATCGATCGTCTCCGTTTGGACCGCAATTTTGGCTGTACGTAGCCTGTGGGGCTAGCTGACGGGCGACCTATCATTTCGTTTGATCGGCATCACTATTTTTTGCATAAATGAGAATTTACGATTTTCTCAATTTTCGATGTATGTTAGCCCATGGATTTCTGGAGATTTGATCGACCGTCTCCGTTTGGCCCCAAATTTTGGCTGTGCGCAGCCTTCGGGGCCTGGTGATGGGCGCCTTATCATTTCGTTTGATCGGAAACACTATTTTTTGCATAAATGAGAATTTACGATTTTCTCGATTTTCGGTGTATGTTTAGCCCACGGATTTCTGGAGAATTGATCGACCGCCTCCGTTCGGCCCCAAATTTTGGCTGTGCGCAGCCTGCGGGGCCTGGTCACGGGTGCCCTCTCATTTCGTTTGATCGACATCACTAATTTTTGCATAAATGAGAATTTACGATTTTTGCGATATTCGGTGAATGTTAGCCCACGGATTTCTGGAGATTTGATCGACAGTCTCCGTTTGGCCCCAAATTTTGGATGTGCGCAGCCTGTGGGCCCTGGTGACGGGCGCCCTATCATTTCATTTGATCAGCATCACTATTTTTTGCATAAATGAGAATTTACGATTTTCGCGATTTTCGGTGTATATTAGCCCACGGATTTCTGGAGATTTGATCGATCGTCTCCGTTTGGACAGCAATTTTTGCTGTACGTAGCCTTCGGGGACTGCTGATGGGCGACCTATCATTTCGTTTGATCGGCATCACTATTTTTTGCATAAATGAGAATTTACGATTTTCTCAATTTTCGGTGTATGTTAGCCCATGGATTTCTGGAGATTTGATCGACCGTCTCCGTTTGGCCCCAAATTTTGGCTGTGCGGAGCCTGCGGGTCCTGGTGACGGGCGCCCTATAATTTCGTTTGATCGGCATCACTATATTTAGCATAAATGAGAATTTACGATTTTCTTGATTTTCGGTATATGTTAGCCCACGGATTTCTGGAGATTTGAGCGACCGCCTCCATTCAGCCCCAAATTTTGGCTGTGCGTAGCCTGCGGGGCCTGGTGACGGGCGCTCTCTCATTTCGTTTGATCGGTATCACTATTTTTTGCATAAATGAGAATTTACGATTTTCGCGATTTTCGGTGTATGTTAGCCCACGGATTTTTGGAGATTTGATCGACCGTCTCCGTTTGGCCCCAAATTTGGGCTGTGCGTAGCCTGCGGGGCCTGGTGACGGGCGCCCTATTATTTCGTTTGATCGGCATCACTATATTTAGCATAAATGAGAATTTACGATTTTCTTGATTTTCTATGTATGTTAGCCCACAGATTTCTGGAGATTTGATCGACCGCCTCCGTTCGGCCTCAAAGTTTGGCTGTGCGGAGCCTGCGGGGCCTGGTGACGGGCGCCCTCTCATTTCGTTTGATTGGCATCACAAATTTTTGCATAAATGAGAATTTACGATTTTCGCGATTTTCGGTGTATGTTAGCCCACGGAATTCTGGAGATTTGATCGACCGCCTCCGTTCGGCCCCAAATTTTGGCTGTGCGGAGTCTGTGGGGCCTGGTGACGGATGCCATCTCATTTCGTTTGATCGGCATCACTATTTTTTGCATAAATGAGAATTTGCGATTTTCGCGATTTTCGGTGTATGTTAGCCCACGGAATTCTGGAGATTTGATCGACTGTCTCTGTTTGGCCCAAAATTTTCGTTGTGCGTAGCCTGCGGGGCCTGGTGACGGGCGCCCTATCATTTCGTTTGATCGGCATCACTATTTTTAGAATAAATGACAATTTACTATTTTTGCAATATTCGGTGTATGTTAGCCCACGGATTTTTGGAGATTTGATCGACCGTCTCCGTTTGGCCCCAAATTTTGGCCGTGCACAGCTGTGGGGCCTGCTAACGGGCGCCCTATCATTTCGTTTGATCGGCATCACTAATTTTTGCATAAATGAGAATTTACAATTTTCTCGATTTTCGGTGTATGTTAGCCCATGTATTTCTGGAGATTTGATAGACCGTCTCCGTTTGGCCCCAAATTTCGGCTGTGCGCAGCCTGCGGAGCCTGGTGACGGGCTCCCTATCATTTCATTTGATCGACATCACTATATTTAGCATAAATGAGAATTTACGATTTTCTTGATTTTCGGTGTATGTTAGCCCACAAATTTCTGGATATTTGAACGACGGCATCCGTTCGGCACCAAATTTTGGCTGTGCGGAGCTTACAGGGCCTGGTGATGGGCGCCCTCTCATTTCATTTGATCGGTATCACTATTTTTTGCATAAATGAGAATTTACGATTTTTGCGATTTTCGGTGTATGTTAGCCCACGGAATTCTGGAGATTTGATCAACCGTCTCCGTTTGGCACAAAATTTTGGCTGTGCGCAGCCTGCGAGGCCTGGTGACGGGCGCCCGCTCATTTCATTTGATCGGCATCACTAATTTCCGCATAAATGAGAATTTTCGATTTTCGGTGTATGTTAGCCCACGGATTTCTGGAGATTCGATCGATCGTCTCCGTTTGGCACTAAATTTTGGCTGTGCGCAGCCTGCGGGGCCTGGTAACGGGCGCCCTATCAATTCGTTTGATCGGCATCACTATTTTAAGCATAAATGAGAATTTACGATTTTCTCAATTTTCGGTGTATGTTAGCCCACGGATTTCTGGAGATTTGATCGATCGTCTCCGTTTGGCCCCAAATTTTGGCTGTGCGCAACTTGCGGGGTCAGGTGACGGGCGCCCTTATCCTTTCGTTTGATCGGCATCACTATTTTTAACATAAATGAGAATTTACGATTTTCTCGATTTTCGGTGTATGTTTGCCCACGGATTTCTGGAGATCTGATCGATCGTCTAAGTTTGGCCCCAAATTTTGGCTGTGCGCAGTTTGCGGAGCTTGGTGACGGGCGCCCTTATCATTTCGTTTGATCGGCATCTCTATTTTTAGCATAAATGAGAATTTACGATTTTCTCGATTTTTGGTGTATGTTAGCCCACGGATTTCTGCAGATTTGATCCACCGCCTCCGTTCGGCCCAAATTTTGGCTGTGTGCAGCCTGCAAGGCCTGGTGACGGGCGCCTTATCATTTCATTTGACCGGCATCACTATTTTTTGCATAAATGAGAATTTACGATTTTCTCGATTTTCGGTGTATGGTTAGCCCACGGATTTTTGGAGATTTGATCGACCGCCTCCGTTCGACCCCAAATTTTAGCTGTGCGCATCCTGCAGGGCCTGGTGACGGGCGCCCTATCATTTCATTTGATCGGCAGCACTATTTTTAGCATAAATGAGAATTTACGATTTTCTCAATTTTCGGTGTATGTTAGCCCACGGATATCTGGAGATTTGATCCACAGCATCCGTTCGGCCCCAAATTTTGGCTGTGGGCAGCCAGCGGGGCCTGGAGACGGGAGCCTTATCATTTCGTTTGATCGGCATCACTATTTTTTGCATAAATGAGAATTTACGATTTTCTCAATTTTCGGTGTATGTTAGACCACGGATTTCTGGAGATTTGATCCACCGCCTCCGTTCGGCCCCAAATTCTGGCTGTGCGCAACCTGCGGGGCCTGGTGACGGGAGCCTTATCATTTTGTTTGATCAGCATCACTATTTTTTGCATAAATGAGAATTTACGATTTTCTCGGTTTTCGGTGTATGTTAGCCCACGGATTTCTGGAGATTTGATAGACCGCCTCCGTTTGGCCCCAAATTTCGGCTATGTGCAGCCCGCGGGGCCTGGTGACGGGCGCCCTCTCATTTCGTTTGAGCGGCATCACTATTTTTTGCATAAATGAGAATTTATGATTTTCGCGATTTCCGGTGTATGTTAGCCCACAGAATTCTGGAGATTTTATCGACCGTCTTCGTTTGGCCCCAAATTTTGGCTGTGCGCAGCCTGCGGGGCCTGAAGACGAGCGCCTTATCATTTCGTTTGATCGGCATCACTAATTTCCGCATAAATGAGAATCTACGATTTTCTCGATTTTCGGTGTATGTTAGCCCACGGATTTCTGGAGATTTGATCGATCGTCTCTGTTTGGCCCCAAATTTTGGCTGTGCGCAGCCAGTGGGGCCTGGTGACGGCCTCCCTATCATTTCGTAAGATCGGCATCACTATTTTTTATATAAATGAGGATTTATGATTTTCTCGATTTTCGGTGTATCTTAGCCCACTGATTTCTGGAGATTTGATCGACCGTCTCCATTTGGCCCCAAATTTTGGCTGTGCGCAGCCTGCGGGGCCTGCAGACGGGCGCCGTATCATTTCATTTATTCGGCATCACTATTTTTAGCATAAATGAGAATTTATGTTTTTCTCGATTTTCGGTGTATGTTAGCCCACAGATTTCTGGAGATTTGATCAACCGCCTCCGTTCGGCCCTAACTTTTGGCAATGTACAGCCTGCGGGGCCTGGTGACGGGCGCCCTATCATTTCGTTTGATCGGCATCACTATTTTTCGAATAAATGACAATTTACGATTTTCTCGGTTTTCGGTGAATGTTAGCCCACGGATTTTTGGAGATTTGATCGACCGTCTGCGCAGCCCGCGGGGCGCTGGTGACGGGCGCCCTTTCATTTCATTTGATCGGCATCACTAATTTCCTCATAAATGAGAATTTATGATTTTCTCAATTTTCGGTGTATGTTAGCCCATGAATTTCTGAAGATTTTATCGACCGCCTCCGTTCGGCCCCAAATTTTGGCTGTGCGCAGCTTGCGGGGCCTGGTGACGGACGCCTTATCATTTCGTTTGATCGACATCACTATATTTAGCATAAATGAGAATTTACGATTTTATTGATTTTCGGTGTATGTTAGCCCACGGATTTCTGGAGATTTGATCGATCGTCTCCGTTTGGCCCCAAATTTTGGCTGTGCGCAGCTTGCGGGGCTGGTGACGGGCGCCCTATCATTTTGTTTGATCAACATCACTATTTTTTGCATAAATGAGAATTTACGATTTTCTCGATTTTCGGTGTATGTTAGCTCATGGATTTCTGGAGATTTGATCGACCGTCTCCGTTTGGCCCCAAATATTGGTTGTGCGCAGCCTGCGGGGCCTGGTGACGGGCGCCCTATCATATCATTTGATCGGCATCACAAATTTCCGCATTAATGAGAATTTACGATTTTCTCGATTTTCGGTGTATGTTAGCCACGGATTTCAGGAGATTTGATCGATCGTCTCTGTTTGGCCCAAAATTTTGGCTGTGCAAAGCCTGCGGGGCCTGGTGACGGGCGCCCTATCATTTCGTTTGATCGGCATCACTATATTTATCATAAATGAGAATTTACGATTTTCGCGATTTTCGGTGTATGTTAGCCCACGGAATTCTGGAGATTTGATTTACCGCCTCCGTTCGGCCCCAAATTTTGGCTGTGCGCGGCCTACAGATCCTTGTAATGGGCGCCCTCTCATTTTGTTTGATCGGCATCGCTAATTTCTGCATAAATGAGAATTTACGATTTTCTCAATTTTCGGTGTATGTTAGCCCACAGATTTCTGGAGATTTGATCGACCGTCACTGTTTTGCCCCAAATTTTAGCTGTGCGCAGCCTGCGGGGCCTGGTGACGGGCGCCCTATCATTTCGTTTGATCGGCATCACTATATTTAGCATAAATGAGAATTTACGATTTTCTTGATTTTCGGTGTATGTTAGCCCACGGATTTCTGGAGATTTGATCGACCGTCTCCGTTTGGCCCCAAATTTTGGATGTGCGCAGTCCGCGGGGCCTGGTGACGGGCGCCTTATCATTTCATTTGATCGGCATCACTAATTTTTGCATAAATGAAAATTTACGATTTCCTCGATTTTCGGTGTATGTTAGCCCATGGATTTCTGGAGAATTGATCGACCGTCTCCGTTTGGCCCCAAATTTTGGCTGTAGGCAGCCTGCGGGGCCTGGTGACGGGCGCTCTCTCATTTCGTTTGATCGGCATCACTAATTTCCGCATAAATGAGAATTTACGATTTTCTCGATTTTCGGTGTATGTTAGCGCACGGATTTCTGGAGATTTGATCGATCGTCTCCGTTTGGCCCCAAATTTTGACTGTGCGCAGCCAGCGGGGCCTGGTGACGGGCGCCCTATCATTTTGTTTGATCGGCATCACTATTTTTAGCATAAATGAGAATTTACGATTTTCTTGATTTTCGGTGTATGTTAGCGCACGAATTTCTGGAGATTTGATCGATCGCCTCTGTTCGGCCCCAAATTTTGGCTGTGCGGAGCCTGCGGGGCCTGGTGACGGGCGCCCTCTCATTTCGTTTGATCGGCATCACTATTTTTTGCATAAATGAGAATTTACGATTTTCGCGATTTTTAGTGTATGTTAGCCCACGAATTTCTGGAGATTTGATCGACCGTCTCCGTTTGCCCCAAATTTTTGCTGTGCGCTGCCTGTGGGGCCTGGTGACGGGCGCCTTATCATTTTGTTTGATCGACATCACTATATTTAGCATAAATGAGAATTTACGATTTTATTGATTTTCGGTATATGTTAGCCCACGGATTTCTGGAGATTTGATCGACCGTCTCCGTTTGGCCCCAAATTTTGGCTGTGCGCAGCTTGCGGGGCTGGTGACGGGCGCCCTATCATTTTGTTTGATCGACATCACTATTTTTTGCATAAATGAAAATTTACGATTTCCTCGATTTTCGGTGTATGTTAGCCCACAGATTTCTGGAGAATTAATCGACCGTCTCCGTTTGGCCCCAAATTTTGGCTGTGCGCAGCCTGCGGGTTCCTGGTGACGGGCGCTCTCTCATTTCGTTTGATCGGCATCACTAATTTCCGCATAAATGAGAATTTATGATTTTCTCGATTTTCAGTGTATGTTAGCGCACGGATTTCTGGAGATTTGATCGATCATCTCCGTTTGGCCCCAAATTTTGGCTGTGAGCAGCCTGCGGGGCCTGGTGACGGGCGCCCTATCATTTTGTTTGATCGGCATCACTATTTTTAGCATAAATGAGAATTTACGATTTTCTCGATTTTCGGTGTATGTTAGCCCACGGATTTCTGGAGATTTGATTTACCGCCTCCGTTCGGCCTCAAATTTTGGCTGTGCGCGGCCTACAGGGCCTTGTAACGGGCGCCCTCTCATTTCGTTTGATCGGCATCGCTAATTTCCGCATAAATGAGAATTTACGATTTTCTCAATTTTTGGTGTATGTTAGCCCACAGATTTCTGGAGATTTGATCGACCGTCTCAGTTTTGCCCCAAATTTTGGCTGTACGCAGCCTGCGGGGCCTGGTGACGGGCGCCCTATCATTTCGTTTGATCGGCATCACTATATTTAGCATAAATGAGAATTTACGATTTTCTTGATTTTCGGTGTATGTTAGCCCATGGATTTCTGGAGATTTGATCGACCGTCTCCGTTTGGCCCCAAATTTTGGATGTGGGCAGTCTGCGGGGCCTGGTGGCGGGCGCCCTATCATTTCATTTGATCGGCATCTCTAATTTTTGCATAAATGAAAATTTACGATTTCCTCGATTTTCGGTATATGTTAGCCCACGGATTTCTGGAGAATTGATCGACCATCTCCGTTTGGCCCCAAATTTTGGTTGTGCGCAGCCTGCGGGGCCTGGTGATGGGCGCTCTCTCATTTCGTTTGATCGACATCACTAATTTCCGCATAAATGAGAATTTACGATTTTCTCGATTTTTGGTGTATGTTAGCGCACGGATTTCTGGAGATTTGATCGATCGTCTCCGTTTGGCCCCAAATTTTGGCTGTGCGCAGCCTGCGGGGCCTGGTGACGGGCGCCCTATCATTTTGTTTGATCGGCATCACTATTTTTAACATAAATGAGAATTTATGATTTTCTCGATTTTCGGTGTATGTTAGCCCACGGATTTCTGGAGATTTGATCCACCGCCTCCGTTCGGCCCCTCATTTTGGCTGTGCGCAGCCTACGGGGCTTGGTGACGGGCGCCTTCTCATTTTGTTTGATCGGCATCACTATTTTTTGCATAAATGAGAATTTACGATTTTTTCGATTTTCGATGTATAACGCCCACAGATTTCCGAAGATTTGATCAACCGTCTCTGTTTGGCCCCAAATTTTAGCTGTGCACATCCTTTGGGACCTGGTGACGGGCGCCGTATCATTACGTTTGATCAGCATCACTATTTTTTGCATAAATGAGAATTTACGATTTTTGCGATATTCGGTGTATGTTAGCCCATGGATTTCTGGAGATTTGATCGACCGTCTCCGTTTGGCCCCAAAATTTGGCTATGCGCAGCCCACGGGGACTGGTGACGGGCGTCCTATCATTTCATTTGATCGGCATCACTAATTTTTGCATAAATGAAAATTTATGATTTTCTCGATTTTCGATGTATGTTAGCCCACGGATTTCTGGAGAATTGATCGACCGTCTCCGTTTGGCCCCAAAATTTGGCCGTGCGCAGCCTGCGGGCATGATGACAGGCGCCCTATCATTTTGTTTGATCGGCATCACTATATTTAGCATAACTGAAATTTATGATTTTCTCGATTTTCCGTGTATGTTAGGCCACAGATTTCTGGATATTTGATCGATCGCCTCCGTTCGGCCCCAAATTTTGGCTGTGCGCAGCCTGTGGGGCCTGGTGAGGGGCGCCTTATCATTTCGTTTGATCAGCATCACTATTTTTTGCATAAATGAGAATTTTCGATTTTCGCGATTTTCGGTGTATGTTAGCCCACGGAATTCTGGAGATTTGATCGACCGTCTCCGTTTGGCCTCAAATTTTGGCTGTGCGTAGCCTGCGGGGCTTGGTGACGGGCGCCCTATCATTTCATTTGATCGGCATCACTAATTTCCGCATAAATGAGAATTTACGATTTTCGCGATTTTCGGTGTATGTTAGCCCACGGATTTCTGGAGATTTGATCGATTATCTCCGTTTGGCCCCAAATTTTGGCTGTGCGCAGCCTGCGGAGCCTGGTGACGGGCGCTCTATCATTTCGTTTGATCGGCATCACTATTTTTAACATAAATGAGAATTTACGATTTTCTTGATTTTCCGTGTTTGTTAGCCCACGAAATTCTGGAGATTTGATCGACCGTCTCCGTTCGGCCCAAAATTTTGGCTGTGCGCAGCCTGGGGGGCCTGGTGACGGGCGCCTTATCATTTCGTTTCATCGGCATCACTATATTTAGCATAAATGAGAATTTACGATTTTCGCGATTTTCGGTGTATGTTAGCCCACAGATTTCTATAGATTTGATCTACCGCCTCCGTTCGGCCCCAAATTGTGGCTGTGCGGAGCCTGCGAGGCCTGGTGACGGATGCCCTCTCATTTCATTTGATCGGCATCACTAATTTCTGCATAAATGAGAATTTACGATTTTCACGATTTTCGGTGTATGTTAGCCCACGGAATTCCGGAGATTTGATAGACCGTCTCCGCTTGGCACCAAATTTTGGCTGTGCACATCCTGTGGGGCCTGGGGACGGGTGCCGTATCATTTCGTTTGATCGGCATCACTATTTTTTGCATAAATGAGAATTTACGATTTTCACGATTTTCGGTGTATGTTAGCCCACAGATTTCTGGAGATTTGATCGACCGTCTCCGTTTGGCCCCAAATTTTGGATGTGCGCAGTCCGCGGGGCCTGGTGACGGGCGCCCTATCATTTCATTTGATCAGCATCACTAATTTTTGCATAAATGAAAATTTACGATTTCCTCGATTTTCGGTAACGCCCACGGATTTCTGGAGAATTGATTGACCGTCTCCGTTTGGCCCCAAATTTTGTCTGTGCACAGCCTGCGGGGCATGGTGACGGGCGCCCTATCATTTCGTTTGATCGGCATCACTATATTTAGCATAAATGAGAATTTACGATTTTCTCGATTTTCGGTGTATGTTAGCCCACAGATTTCTGGAGATTTGATCCACCGCCTCCGTTCGGTCCCAAATTTTGACTGTGCGCAGCCTGCGGGGCCTAGTCACAGGCGCCTTATCATTTTATTTGATCGGCATCACTATTTTTTGCATAAATGAGAATTTACGATTTTCTCGATTTTGGGTGTATGTTAGCCCACGGATTTCTAGAGATTTGATCGACTGTCACTGTATGGCCCAAAATTTTGGCTGTGCGCAGCCTGCAGGGCCTGGTGACAGGAGCCCTATCATTTCGTTTAATCGGCATCACCATTTTTAGCATAAATGAGAATTTACGATTTTCGCAATTTTCAATGTATGTTACCCACGTATTTTTGGAGATTTGATCGACCGTCTCCGTTTGGCCTGCAATTTTGGTTGTGCGCAGCCTGCGGGGCCTGCTGACGGGCGCTCTAACATTTCGTTTGATCGGCATCACTATTTTTTGCATAAATGAGAATTTACGATTTTCTCAATTTTCGGTGTTTGTTAGCCCATGGATTTCTGGAGATTTGATCGACCATCTCTGTTTGGCACCAAATTTTGGCTGTGCGCAGCCTGCGGGGCACGGTGACGGACGCCCTATCATTTCGTTTGATCGACATCACTATATTTAGCATAAAAGAGAATTTATGATTTTCTTGATTTTCGGTGTATGTTAGCGCACGAATTTCTGGAGATTTGATCGATCGCCTCTGTTCGGTACCAAATTTTGGCTGTGCGGAGCCTGCGGGGCCTGGTGATGGGCGCCCTCTCATTTCATTTGATCGGCATCACTATTTTTTGCATAAATGAGAATTTACGATTTTCGCGATTTTCAGTGTATGTTAGCCCACGGATTTCTGGAGATTTGATCGACCGTCTCCGTTTGCCCCAAATTTTGGCTGTGCGCAGCCTGCGGGGCCTGGTGACGGGCGCCCTATCATTTCGTTTGATCGGCATAACTATATTTAGCATAAATGAGAATTTACGATTTTCTTGATTTTCTGTGTTTGTTAGCCCACGGATTTCTGGAGATTTGATCGACCGCCTCCGTTCGGCCCCAAATTTTGGCTATGCTAAACCTGTGGGGCCTGCTGACGGGCGCCCTCTCATTTTGTTTGATCGGCATCACTAATTTTTGCATAAATGAGAATTTACGATTTTCGCGTTTTTCGGTGTATGTTAGCCCACAGAATTCTGGAGATTTGATCGACCGCCTACGTTTGGCCCCAAATTTTGGTTGTGCGCAGCCTGCGGGGCCTGGTGACTGGTGCCCTATCATTTCATTTGATCGGCATCCCTAATTTCTGCATAAATGAGAATTTATGATTTTCTCGATTTTCGGTGTATGTTATCCCATGGATTTCTGGAGATTTGATCAATCGTCTCCGTTTGGCCCCAAATTTTGGCTGTGCGCAGCCTGCGGACGGGCGCCCTATCATTTCATTTGATCGGCATCACTAATTTCCGCATAAATGAGAATATTCAATTTTCTCGATTTTCGGTGTATGTTATCCCACGGATTTCTGGAGATTTGATCGATCGTCTCCGTTCGGCACCAAATTTTGGCTGAGCGCAGCCTGTGAGGCATGGTGACGGGCGCCCTATCATTTCATTTGATCGGCATCACTGTTTTTAGCATAAATGAGCATTTACGGTTTTCCCGATTTTCGGTGTATGTTAGCCCCCGGATTTCTGGAGATTTGATCCACCGCCTCCGTTCGGCCCCAAATTTTGGCTGTGCGTAGCCTGCGGGGCCTGGTGACGAGCGCCCTATCATTTTGTTTGATCGGCATCACTATTTTTCGTATAAATGAGAATTAACAATTTTTACGATTTTCGGTGTATGTTAGCCCACGGATTTTTCGAGATTTAATCGACCGCCTCCGTTTGGCCCCAAATTTTGGTTGTGCGCAGCCTGCGGGGCCTTGTGACGGGCGCCCTATCATTTCGTTCGATCGGCATCACTATTTTTTGCATAAATGAGAATTTACGATTTTCTCAATTTTCGGTGTATGTTAGCCCATGGATTTCTGGAGATTTGATCGACCGCCTCCGTTCGGCCCCAAATTTTGGCTTTGCGGAGCCTACAGGGCCTGGTGACGGGCGCCCTCTCATTTGGTTTGATCGGCATCACTATTTTTTGCATAAATGAGAATTTACGATTTTTGCGATTTTCGGTGTATGTTAGCCCACGGATCTCTGAGGATTTGATAAACCCTCTCCGTTTGAGCCCAAATTTTGGCTATGCGCAGCCTGAAGGGTCTGGTGGCGGGCGCCCTATCATTTCATTTGATCGGCATCACTATTTTTTTCATAAATGAGAATTTTCGATTTTCTCGATTTTTGGTGTATGTTAGCCCATGGATTTCTGGAGATTTGATCGACCGTCTCCATTTGGCCCCAAATTTTGGCAGTGCGCAGCCTGCGGGGCCTAGTGACGGTTGCCCTATCATTTCGTTTGATCGGCATCACTATATTTAGCATAAATGAGAATTTATGATTTTCTTGATTTTCGGTGTATGTTAGCCCACGGATTTCTGGAAATTTGATCGACCGCCTCCGTTTGGCCCCAAATTTTGACTGTGCGGAGCCTGGTGACGGGCGCCCTATCATTTCGTTTGATCGGCATCACTATTTTTAGCATAAATGAGAATTTACGATTTTCTTGATTTTCCGTGTATGTTAGCCCACGGAAATCTGGAGATTTGATCGACCATCTCCGTTCGGCCAAAACTTTTAGTTGTACGCAGCCTGCGGGACCTGGTGACGGGCGCCCTATCATTTTGTTTGATCGGCATCACTATATTTAGCATAATTGAGAATTTACGATTTTCGCGATTTTCGGTGTATGTTAGCCCACGGATTTCTACAGATTTGATCTACCGCCTCCGTTCGGCCCCAAATTTTGGCTGTGCAGAGCCTGCGGGGCTTGGTGACGGGTGCCCTCTCATTTCATTTGATCGGCATCATTAATTTTTGCATAAATGAGAATTTACGATTTTCGCGATTTTCGGTGTATGTTAGCCCACGGAATTCCGGAGATTTGATCGACCGCTCCGTTTGGCCCCAAATTTTGGCTGTGCACATCATGGAGGGCCTGGTGACGGGTTCCGTATCATTTCGTTTGATCGGCATCACTATTTTTTGCATAAATGATAATTTACGATTTTCGCGATTTTCGGTGTATGTTAGCCCACGGATTTCTGGAGATTTGATCGACCGTCTCCGTTTGGCCCCAAATTTTGGCTGTGCACAGTCCGCGGAGCCTGGTGGCGGGCGCCCTATCATTTCATTTGATCGGCATCACTAATTTTTGCATAAATGAGAATTTACGATTTCTCGATTTTCGGTGTATGTTAGCCCACGGATTTCTGGAGAATTGATCGACCGTCTCTGTTTCGCCCCAAATTTTGGTTGTGCGCAGCCTACGGGGCATGGTGACGGGCACCCTATCATTTCGTTTGATCGGCATCACTATATTTAGCATAAATGAGAATTTAAGATTTTTTCGATTTTCGGTGTGTGTTAGACCACGGATTTCTGGAGATTTGATCCACCGCCTCCGTTCGGCCCCAAATTTTGGCTGTGCGTAGCCTGTGGGGCCTAGTCACGGGCGCCTTATCATTTCATTTGATCGGCATCACTATTTTTTGCATATATGAGAATTTACGATTTTCTCGATTTTCGGTGTATGTTAGCCCACGAATTTCTGGAGATTTGATCGACTGACACCGTATGGCCCCAAATTTTGGCTGTGCGTAGCCTGCGGGGCCTGGTGACGGGCGCCCTATCATTTTGTTTAATTTGCATCACTATTTTTAGCATAAATGAGAATTTACGATTTTCGCAATTTTCGGTGTATGTTACCCACGGATTTCTGGTGATTTGATCGACCGTCTCCGTTTGGCCCGCAATTTTGGCTGTGCGCAGCCTGCTGACGGGCGCCCTAACATTTCATTTGATCGGTATCACTATTTTTTGCATAAATGAAAATTTACGATTTTCTCAATTTTCGGTGTATGTTAGTCCATGGATTTCTGGAGATTTGATCGACCGTCTCCGTTTGGCACCAAATTTTGGCTGTGCGCAGCCTGTGGGGCCTGGTGACGGACGCCCTATCATTTCGCTTGATCGGCATCACTATATTTAACATAAATAAGAATTTACGATTTTCTTGATTTTCGGTGTATGTTAGCGCACGAATTTCTGGAGATTTGATCGATCGCCTCCGTTCGGCCCCAAATTTTGGCTGTGCGGAGCCTGCGGGGCCTGGTGACGGGCGCCCTCTCATTTTGTTTGATCGGCATCACTATTTTTTGCATAAATGAGAATTTACGATATTCGTGATTTTTCAGTGTACGTTAGCCCACGGATTTCTGGAGATTTGATCGACCGTCTCCGTTTGGCCCCAAATTTTGGATGTGCGCATCCTACGGGGCCTGGTGACGGGCGTTCTATCATTTCGTTTGATCGGCATAACTATATTTAGCATAAATGAGAATTTACGATTTTCTTGATTTTCTATGTATGTTAGCCCACAGATTTCTGGAGATTTGATCGACCGCCTCCGTTCGGCCCCAAATTTTGGCTGTATGGAACCTGCAGGGCCTGGTGACGGGCGCCCTCTCATTTCGTTTGATCAGCATCACTAATTTTTGCATAAATGAGAATTTACGATTTTCGCGATTTTCGGTGTATGTTAGCCAACGGAATTCTGGAGATTTGATCGACCGCCTCCGTTTGGCCCCAAATTTTGGCTGTGCGCAGCCTGCTGGGCCTGGTGACTGGCGCCTTATCATTTCATTTGATTGGCATCACTAATTTCCGCATAAATGAGAATTTACGATTTTCGGTGTATGTTATCCCACGGATTTCTGGAGATTTGATCAATCGTCTCCGTTTGGCCCCAAATTTTGGCTGTGCGCAGCCTGCGGGGCCTGGTGACGGGCGCCCTATCATTTCATTTGATCGGCATCACTAATTGCCTTATAAATGAGAATATTCAATTTTTTCGATTTTCGGTGTATGTTATCCCACGGATTTCTGGAGATTTGATCGATCGCCTCCGTTCAGCCCCAAATTTTGGCTGTACGGAACCTGCGGGGCCTGGTGACGGGCGCCCTCTCATTTCGTTTGATCGGCATCACTAATTTTTGCATAAATGAGAATTTACGATTTTTGCGATTTTCGGTGTATGTTAGCCAACGGATTTCTGGAGATTTGATCAATCGTCTCCGTTTGGCCCCAAATTTTGGCTGTTCACAGCCTGCGGGGCCTGGTGACGGGTGCCCTATCATTTCATTTGATCGGCATCACTAATTGCCGCATAAATGAGAATATTCGATTTTCTCAATTTTCGGTGTATGTTATCCCACGGATTTATGGAGATTTGATCGATCGTCTCCGTTCGGCACCAAATTTTGGCTGTGCGCAGCCTGCGGGGCCTGGTGATGGGCGCCCTATCATTTCGTTTGATCGGCATCACTATTTTAAGCATAAATGAGAATTTATGATTTTCTCGATTTTCGGTGTATGTTAGCCCCCGGATTTCTGGAGATTTGATCCACCGCCTCCGTTCGGCCCCAAATTTTGGCTGTGCATAGCCTGCGGGGCCTGGTGACGGGCACCCTATCATTTTGTTTGATCGGCATCACTATTTTTCGTATAAATGAGAATTAACGATTTTCACGATTTTCGGTGTATGTTAGCCCACGGATTTTTTGAGATTTAATCGACCGCCTCCGTTTGGCCCAAATTTTGGCTGTGCGCAGCCTGCGGGGCCTTGTGACGGGCGCCCTATCATTTCGTTCGATCGACATCACTATTTTTTGCATAAATGAGAATTTACGATTTTCTCAATTTTTGGTGTATGTTAGCCCATGGATTTCTGGAGATTTGATCGACCGCCTCCGTACGGACCCAAATTTTGGCTTTGCAGAGCCTACAGGGCCTGGTGACGGGTGCCCTCTCATTTGGTTTGATCGGCATCACTATTTTTTGCATAAATGAGAATTTACGATTTTCGCGATTTTCGGTGTATGTTAGCCCACGGATCTCTGGAGATTTGATAGACCGTCTCCGTTTGAGCCCAAATTTTGGCTATGCGCAGCCTGCAGGGTCTGGTGGCGGGCGCCCTATCATTTCGTTTGATCGGCATCACTATTTTTTGCATAAATGAGAATTTGCGATTTTCTCGATTTTCGGTGTATGTTAGCCCACGGATTTCTGGGAATTTGATCGACCGTCTCCGTTTGGCCCCAAATTTTTGTTGTGGGCAGCCTGCGGGGTCTGGTGATGGGTGCCCTATCATTTCGTTTGATCGGTATCACTATTTTTATCATAAATGAGAATTTATGATTTTCTTAATTTTCGGTGTATGTTAGCCCACGAATTTCTGGAGATTTGATCGACCGCCTCCGTTCGGCCCCAAATTTTGGCTGTGCGGAGCCTGCAGGGCCTGGTGACGGGCGCCCTCTCATTTCGTTTGATCGGCATCACTATTTTTTGCATAAATGAGAATTTACAATTTTTGCGATTTTTAGTGTATGTTAGCCCACAGATTTCTGGAGATTTGATCGACCGTCTCCGTTTTGCCCCAAATTTTTGTTGTGCGCAGCCTGCGGGGCCTGGTGACGGGCGCCCTATCATTTCGTTTTATCGACATCACTATATTTAGCATAAATGAGAATTTACGATTTTCTTAATTTTCGGTGTATGTTAGCCCACGGATTTTTCGAGATTTAATCGACCGCCTCCGTTTGGCCCAAATTTTGGATATGCGCAGCCTGCAGGTCCTGGTGACGGGCGCCCTCTCATTTCGTTTGATCGGCATCTTTATTTTTTGTATAAATGAGAATTTACGATTTTCTCGATTTTTGGTGTATGTTAGCCCACGGATTTCTGGAGATTTGATCTACTGCCTCCGTTCGGTCCCAAATTTTGGCTGTGCGCAGCCTGCGAGGCCTGGTGACGGGCGCCTTATCATTTCATTTGATCGGCATCACTATTTTTTGCATAAATGAGAATTTGCGATTTTCTCGATTTTCGGTGTATGTTAGCCCACGGATTTCTGGGGATTTGATCGACCGTCTCCGTTTGGCCCCAAATTTTTGTTGTGGGCAGCCTGCGGGGCCTGGTGATGGGTGCCCTATCATTTCGTTTGATCGGTATCACTATTTTTACCATAAATGAGAATTTATGATTTTCTTAATTTTCGGTGTATGTTAGCCCACGGATTTCTGGAGATTTGATCGACCGCCTCCGTTCGGCCCCAAATTTTGGCTGTGCGGAGCCTGCAGGGCCTGGTGACGGGCGCCCTCTCATTTCGTTTGATCGGCATCACTATTTTTTGCATAAATGAGAATTTACAATTTTTGCGATTTTCAGTGTATGTTAGCCCACGGATTTCTGGAGATTTGATCGACCGTCTCCGTTTGGCCCCAAATTTTTGTTGTGCGCAGCCTGCGGGGCCTGGTGATGGGCGCCCTATCATTTCATTTTATCGACATCACTATATTTAGCATAAATGAGAATTTACGATTTTCTTAATTTTCGGTGTATGTTAGCCCACGGATTTCTGGAGATTTGATCGACCGCCTCCGTTCGGCCCCAAATTTTGGCTGTACGCAGCCTGCAGAGCCTGGCGACGGGCGCCCTCTCATTTTGTTTGATCGGCATCACTATATTTAGCATAAATGAGAATTTACGATTTTCGCGATTTTCGGTGTATGTTAGCCCACGGATTTCTGGAGATTTGATCCACCGTCTCCGTTCAGTCCCAAATTTTGGCTGTGCGCAGCCTGCGGGGCCTAGTCACAGGCGCCTTTTCATTTCATTTGATCGGCATCACTATTTTTTGCATAAATGAGAATTTACGATTTTCTCGATTTTCGGTGTATGTTAGCCCACGGATTTCTGGAGATTTGATCGACTGTCAACGTATGGCCCCAAATTTTGGCTGTGCGCAGCTTGCAGTGGCCCAAAAGGCATTAGGAAAATCAGAGCAAACTTCCTTCTCAAAAGTTTTTTGCAAATCGGAAATTTTGGTAATTAGGATCAATAAATAATAGCATAAATAATGACTAAAGTAGGAAATGAAAGACTTACTTTAAACAGAGATTTTATTCATAACATCGGAAGCATAATACATAAGAGAGAGAGAGCTTTCAGAGAAATATTTGTTAAGTAATTTTTTTGATGCCTCTTAATGAATTACAAGCATCTATTTATAGATGAAAGAGGTAAGTAGAGATAAAGCAAAGACTCGATGGTCTCTTCTGATTGGTTGAAGATGATTGCCCTTATCCTCAGTTTTGAGTGGGAATCTCCTTTTTGTGAGTGGGAAGATAATGGGCATCTGCTTTGTCCTTTTCTTCCGGGTAGATGGTTGCTTTCCTTTAGTGGGAAACAACTTTTGTTGGTGTGGCCCTTTGGTGGGGTCTTATGAAGACTTTTGGCTAAATTCCTTTAGCAAATGGCAATAATCTCGCGGATTAATTTTATTTGGTTTAGTCACTTTTCCAACTAATAATTCCGGTTCTTTGAACCTCTATTAGTGGAAGTGCAGTATTTTCGGATTTTAATATCCTCAACTGGGACTAATCCTCATAAAATGCTTCTGCATAGGCTTGTGCCAGTGCCTTGGGATTTAGTTCATCTCCATTGTCCTCAGTGGACGAAGCTTCTTCTAGGAGTACTGAGATTGATTTTTCATCGGTGTCTTCATCTTCTAAATATTACAAAGCTTTTTGTAACCTCTTCTTGAGGTCTTCTTTCTTTGATGAAGAAGCTTTAGCTTCCATTGCTTTAGGGATATGAGCTTTGGGCTCCTTTGTAGCAGGGACCCATCCTTTGATAATTACTTCTCTTGATAAATATTTTATCCGATCAAATTCATGGATTGAAAATGACCAGCTTAAAATATAGGATATCCTTTTTTGAATAAAGTATTTGCACATTTGGATGTGCTCTGGTAAAGTTGAGATGCTGTTCTCAATAATGAATTGGGGAAATTTATCCAAATAAGATTTTGGTAATGTTCTCTGGTTACCTCCAAAATAGTTCCACCATTCGTAGAACCACCGGGGTAGGA
Source organism: Datura wrightii (assembly GCA_035772735.1). NCBI lineage: Eukaryota > Viridiplantae > Streptophyta > Magnoliopsida > Solanales > Solanaceae > Datura > Datura wrightii. The sequence continues at coordinate 195,916,423 of JASDFA010000018.1, read as the reverse complement.
TTGATTTAGGTAATTCTGGTCCATATTTTATGAACCAAGTATGAGTAGATGGCCTAAGATACATAAAATTGAACCAGGCATGCTGATAGTCAAACCAATTGTAATGCTGGGGTTTGAAAGGTCTGGATAGGGGTATTGGAGTATGCAGATGATTGGCTAACCAGGAGAAAGGTGTGAAAATCCTTTTAATTGTGATTTTCGAGTAAGCTATGCTGTTGGGATCTGAAGGATCTCGCAATTGGTGTTCAATTTCTGCTGAAGAAGTGTCAACAAGGATAAATTCAAAAAACTTTCTGGTTTTTAGAGGATTATCAGTATCGACATATTGCCTGTCTGTATAAAGAGGTCGAATGAGGGTTTTGACATCAAAATTTTCATAATCCTTGTCTAGAGCAAGGATTGGAGAAACTTGTTTAACAAATGGGTCAAAGGTTTCCTTTTTGGAAGGTGAACTGAGAGGGTTTTGTTTGGTTGCTGAAACTGGGTTAACGGCCTCAGCATAACTTTCAGGGTTTTTCATAGTATAACTATCCCTGGTTTGGAGAGTGGTAAATCTGGGATTACCTGAAGGGGAAACAGAGGTCGGCTCTGTTGGTTTGAATGGAGAGATCATTACCTCCTTCTTTGCTGGGAGAGGAGGAAAAGGAGCAATGGACATCCTTGGGTCCAATGGGGGAATACCTGCCAAAACAGAAAATTTGTTAGGCGAAGGGTCGTTCAAGGACGGCCGGATGTGAAATGGATTCACTGTTTTCTTTTCCTCCTTTCTGGAAGGAGAACTGGTTGTTGAGCCTGTATATTTAGGCCTGAGATTGAACGGCTTCATTTTTGCCCTGCAAAAATTCTCTGGTTAGAAAGTCAGGGAGAGAATTGTTTTCTCCTTTCAAGAATTCAATATCGAAATCAAAACTAGACAATAATCCTTGCCATCTGGCGAATATCTGTTTTGAAATTAGATTTTTCACATCTTTTTGTAAAATATCTTTAGCAGATTTACAGTCTACTCTAAGCAAGAATCTTTTGTTAACAAGATCATCTTGAAATTTAGAAATACATAAAACAATGGAAAGAATTTCTTTCTTAACAGTGCTGTAATTCCTTTGTGCGGAGTTCCAAACTCCAGAAGTGTATCGAACGAGTTGTTCAGAATCGTCAGAGGATTTCTTTTGTTTGAGTATACCACCGTACCCTATATCGGAGGCGTCTGTCTCAACAATCATAAAAGTTCCTGGGTTGGGGATACCCAGACAAGGAAGATTTTTGGCAATCTTCTTAATTTCTATCACAGCATTGGTCTGGGTATCACCCCAGGGGGCAGGGTTTTTCTTAAGCCTATCGAATAAAGGCTTGCAGATATGTCTGATCTTAGGAATGAAATCAGTTATGTAATTGAGACTTCCTAAAAACCTTTGTAACTGAGTTTTATCAAAGATTTCATTGGGAAATTTATCAGCGAACTCAATGGCCCTGCAAATAGGTCGGTAAGTACCTTGAAACAAATCATGGCCTAAAAACCGAATTTTTGTTTGGAAAAGTTTGATCTTTTTGGCACTAAGCACAAGATCATTATGTTTCACAATTTTTTGGAAAACATTCAGGTGTTTAAAGTGAGAATCAATGTCCTCAGAAAATATCAGTACATCATCTATATAAACTATAGAAAAATGACTGATGCAATTGAATAAAGAGTTCATAATATTTTGAAACTCAGAGGGGGCGTTTTTCAACCCAAAAGGCATTACGTTCCATTCAAATTGTCCAAACGGGACATTGAAAGCGGTTTTGTACTTATCTTTCTCAGAAATTTGGATCTGCCAGAAACCTGACTTCATATCAAATTTACTGTAAAGATTGGCTTTAAAAGTTCTTTTTAACAAATCTCGTTTGTTAGGAATTGGATATCTAATCCACTTGAGAGCAGTGTTCAAAGGCTTATAGTTAATAACCAGTCTGGGAGAACCCCTTTCTTTCTCTGCAGCTTTATTAACATAGAAGGCTGAACAGCTCCAAGGTGACTTAGAGGGCCGGATAATTTTGTTTTTCAAAAGAGTTTCAATCCCTTTTTTGCAGACTTCCATTAATTAATGGTTCATCTGAATGGGCCTAGCTTTAGTGGATATGGCCTGTTCATTGAATCCATCAATATATGGGAGGTTGACAGTGTGGGCTTTTCTGGCCCAAAAGGCATTAGGAAAATCAGAGCAAACTTCCTTCTCAAAAGTTTTTTGCAAATCGGAAATTTTGGTAATTATTCCCGGGGTTTTTAAAATTTGCTCAATTTTCTTAAGCTTAATTTCTTCTTTAATAAAACAAATCTGATTTGTTTTAAAGGCAGTTTGTTTATGCAAAAATTTGCTTTCCTCAAGAGAAAGAGTTTTAATAAATGGGAAGGAAATGTTTTTTCCCAAAAATTTTGTGCGAATCTCATTGAAATCAGAAACATAAGGTTTAATCTGGGTAATAAAGGGAATTCCCAGAATAATATCCTCATTTATGTTTTTCGTAATAACAAAATCACTAATAAGGCATATACCATTATTGCAGATATGAGCCTTATTCAATTTATAGTTGATAGTAATACGCTCACCAGTAGCGCTATACAACCTGGTAGTACCTTTACTTAGGTACTTGGTGGGAATTAGACCCTCTGAAATGCAGTTTCTATCTGCACCACTGTCTAATAAAGCAATCTTATTAAGGATTAAGTCATCGTTAATAACAAGCTTAATCATGGTAGCTGCATGTCTATCACTGGCACCTTTCATCTTGTAGGCAGTAATGTTCATGCCTATCTCTTGGAGTTTGTTGTAGATTTGGCCTTCGGCCATTCCATCAATGTTCGATTCTGTGATTCCCATCCCATCAGCCGTAGATTGTGGGTGAAGGGTATCTTCTTCAAATTGGACATCTGGAAAAGAAGGTCTAGGATAGAAATTCCTTTTGTTTGGATGTCTTTCAAGAAGAGTACTAATTTTCTTGCCGCTTCCTTGAGTTACTTTAAGTTTGGAGAGCTGCTCATTGATCTTCTCAAGAAGGTCAGGGGAACTTGTGAAATCTTTCGAGAGATCTGGATATTTTTCTTTAGAGAACTCAGGGATTTTGAAGATAGGGTTAGTCTCAATTTTGGAACTAACTTTGGAAGTACTTGGTTTGGCTAAGGGATTATGAGAGTTTCTCTCCTCAATTTGTCTAGAGACAACATGAAGAATCTGGTTTGTGTAGTTGTTTTGTTCGAGGATCTTGTCAATGTCCTCTGTTGATACAGTAGTAGAACCTGTCTTCCCTTTGAGTTTTTTGAAGGGGGATGCAGTAAGAACTTCCTTTTTATAAGGAATAGACAAACCTTCAAGAGGAGGAGTAATACTGTCGATCACTTGGTCCTTGGTGTACCACCTGTTAACCAAAACCTGGAGTGATGACTGTTTGTCATCTATCTGTCCTGAACATTCAAACCATTTGAAGAATTCAATCTCAGTTTTGAATTTCTTCATGTCTTTGAACCACTTATCTCTAAATGCGGTTCTCTGATCAAGAGTGTAGGTATCCTTGTACCAATAAATCTTTCTTTGGTGTTCTGGCAGCTTCCACTACCTGTTGATCTTCTTCTTATCAATTTCAAACTCGTCATCAGAGGTTAGAACTCCGAGAGAGTCTTTACGCCCGTGGTCAGGCCTCATCTCACTAGGGGAAGGGCTGGAAAGACTATCTTCATAATAAACCTTGGGAATAGTCTGGCCAAAATCAACACCATGAACCTTCATGGCTAGGTTCTGGGTATCGTCCTCTCCTCCCTCCCGGGGGTTAAAAGAAGAAGGTCTAGCCGAAGACATTCTTCTACTTGAAGAAGCTTGGCTTTGAGAGTTGGATCGTAAAAACTTAAGGTTAATAGATCCATCTGGAAATTGAATAACCCTTTCGATCTGGGATCTTTCGGGTTGGATAGGTAAAGGGTTGGTGATAGAGTCGAATTTCCACTCTTCATCCGTTAAGATATCGTTCCATTTGAGTAAACGGGGAACGAAGGTAGTACTATGCTCTTGGTTTGCTTCCATGAGCATGGTAACACCTTTGACGGAGGAAGCTATAGCCTTTGGGGCTATAGTGGTTTTCATTAGCTTGTAATATACCCGGTATATTACTGCTATCTCCCTGGTGTCTAGCTTACTGTTCATATTCTTGGTTTTGACGTTGAGGGTCAAAGTATCCATGATGTTTGGATCATGAATATCTACCGAGAAGTTGGGGTAACAGTTAAAGTATACCGGGCCATTGGCGAGGTTACTTTCAAGGAATCCTAGAAGAGAATCATCAAAGTTTAATAATCTATCATCTCTAAGTAATAAACAAAGAGGGATATTAAGACCTTTTCGGAAAAGAGGTTTAACAGCTACTTGTACAAGACCGATATGAAGAAATTTAAAATCTTTCTTATATCTATCAATATCAGCAGCAATTAATAATTTAATAATTTCTAACGAATTATTAATAGCAATAGTAGACTCACAGGTCTTGATATTGTATTTTTTGAAAAATGAAAAGTTTCCAGTTTGGTAAACCTTTTCAATTGGTTCTCTGGGAATAGACCAATTTTGTAAATCATTTTCAATTTTTGAAATTGAAACATTTATGCTATTCATATCATAAATATGCTGATTCATGATGAAATAAACTATCACCTTTGAGGTAAGAAAGCTAAGTATAGACTATGTTAAGGTATAACTAATAATATAGAGCAATCAAGTTAAACAACTGTATTAAATGGATGGCCAGAGTTAGTTATCAGTTCTGGACTAGTCTATCTAATTGGATGATGCTGTTCACCAAGTTATATGAATAGTAGTAAGACTCTCTAAATGTTTAAATATTTAAACGTTTAAGATTTGACATGAGAATTCATCTGGATATTACAATAGTTTCTTATGTTTAGACACTACGAGTCCAAGAATCAAGCCTAACGCCTTCCCTTGGCTAAGCGGCAATTACGATTCCTCCAGGATGGTCTAAACTGAGAAACTATACACCGAATTCTCAACACTTAAACCCGTAAATATTCTAACATCTAAGAGTATTACTACACATCATATAAACAGTAGTACAGTAATCGTCTTCCTTAGATCTGATTGATCATGGTCTGAATCCAAAATACCTTTACCTTTGGAGGTAGAGGCTTCATTGTTAACTCCTTTCAGAACTTGTTCTGTGAGAGCATCTATTTCAATCTTGTGAAGTCTGTTTTTGACTTCTCTGACTTCATCTTTCAGGCTGTTGACCTCTCTTCGAAGGACCTCAATAGAAGGTTCTTCCTTCTTATTCTCAAATCTCTGCATGACCTGTTTCATGCTAAAAGGGGTCACCTTGGGCCTTTCTTCTCTATGGTTGGTGACCAGTTTTTGAAGCTCGATGAGATAGTTCCTCCGAGCATCATCATCCTGGATGTGCTCAATAGTGGAAAAGAGTGTTTCTGCTGTCTTTTCTGAGATGACCCTAATGGATTTACTATCGCAGAGACAGAAGGCGCCATTGCAATTGCAATCAGAAGTTTCTTCTTCTGTTTCAGAATGTTGGGCAACATTTAAGAACTCTTTATCCTCACTTTCTTCTTCTTCTTCAGAAGTGTATTCGGATTCTGATTCTTCTTCTTCAAGAATCGAATAAAGTTTTTTCTTGACTTCTTCGTCTACATTTAGAAGATTAATTTTCTTCTTTTTCTTGTTATTTCTCGGGCATTTATTAGCCCTGTGGCCCTTCTTGCCACATGTCCAACATGTCTCTTGGGACGAAGATTCTTCAGACTTCCTTCTTATGAACTTCTTCTTAGATTTCTTTTCTCTGAAATCTCTTCCTTTCTTGGAGGAAGTTTTTCTGTACTTTCCTGTGGTTCTTTCCTTTTTCCCTAGTTTCCTGGCAGAAGGAGACTTTAGTGGGGGAAATCCGAAGTCTTGGCAGAATGTTCCTAATTCTGCTGGTGAAGTCTTCTGGTCTTCCTTAAGCTGTTTTTTCAGCTTGATATCTGTACAAAGCTCAATGGCAACAACATTAACAATGCTAATCAAGTCACCGTAAGAAAGTTGATCATAAGGGATCTTACCATCGCACCTGTCCCTTATTTTAGATCTTACCTCTTCAGCGAAGTGGGGAGGTAATCCGCTTAGGAAGCGTTCCTTCCAATATTCATTGTTGCAATCTGGTCTGATCATGACCTTGTTGAGGAACATGTCTTTGTACCACCTGAAATCAGTTAGCTTTTTGCAATACAGATTGTTAAGGATTTCTAAACTTCTGTCCTCGAAGAGCCTAGGTTCTCCTACAAAGTGCTTTGCTATACTGTTGACCAGAGTGGAAGTAGCATCATCTGTAGTAGTAGTTTCTGAAGTCTGAGCTCCATTTTCAGTTTTTACCACCGTCTGAATGGCAGTTGCATTGAAGATCTCGTTCTTATTCTGTTCTGTGAGGTAATTATCCCACCAATTTTTGAGTGTTCCAGTGAATCCAACAGTTATCATGGTAGCTGCATGTCTATCACTGGCACCTTTCATCTTGTAGGCAGTAATGTTCATGCCTATCTCTTGGAGTTTGTTGTAGATTTGGCCTTCGGCCATTCCATCAATGTTCCATTCTATGATTCCCATCCCATCAACCGTAGATTGTGGGTGAAGGGTATCTTCTTCAAATTGGACATCTGGAAAAGAAGGTCTAGGATAGAAATTCCTTTTATTTGGATGTCTTTCAAGAAGAGTACTGATTTTCTTATCGCTTCCTTGAGTTACTTTAAGTTTGGAGAGCTGCTCATTGATCTTCTCAAGAAGGTCAGGGGAACTTGTGAAATCTTTCGAGAGATCTGGATATTTTTCTTTAGAGAACTCAGGGATTTTGAAGATAGGGTTAGTCTCAATTTTGGAACTAACTTTGGAAGTACTTGGTTTGGCTAAGGGATTATGAGAGTTTCTCTCCTCAATTTGTCTAGAGACAACATGAAGAATCTGGTTTGTGTAGTTGTTTTGTTCGAGGATCTTGTCAGTGTCCTCTGTTGATACAGTAGTAGAACCCGTCTTCCCTTTGAGTTTTTTGAAGGGGGATGCAGTAAGAACTTCCTTTTTATAAGGAATAGACAAACCTTCAAGAAGAGGAGTAATAATGTCGATCACTTGGTCCTTGGTGTACCACCTGTTAACCAAAACCCAGAGTGATGACTGTTTGTCATCTATCTGTCCTGAACATTCAAACCATTTGAAGAATTCAATCTCAGTTTTGAATCTCTTCATGTCTTTGAACCACTTATCTCTAAAGGGCTGGAAAGACTATCTTCATAATAAACCTTGGGAATAGTCTGGCCAAAATCAACACCATGAACCTTCATGGCTGGGTTCTGGGTATCGTCCTCTCCTCCCTCCCGGGGGTTAAAAGAAGAAGGTTTAGCCGAAGACATTCTTCTACTTGAAGAAGCTTGGCTTTCAGAGTTGGATCGTAAAAACATAAGGTTAATAGATCCATCTGGAAATTGAATAACCCTTTCGATCTGGGATCTTTCGGGTTGGATAGGTAAAGGGTTGGTGATAGAGTCGAATTTCCACTCTTCATCCGTTAAGATATCGTTCCATTTGAGTAAACGGGGAACGAAGGTAGTACTATGCTCTTGGTTTGCTTCCATGAGCATGGTAACACCTTTGACGGAGGAAGCTATAGCCTTTGGGGCTATAGTGGTTTTCATTAGCTTGTAATATACCCGGTATATTACTGCTATCTCCCTGGTGTCTAGCTTACTGTTCATATTCTTGGTTTTGACGTTGAGGGTCAAAGTATCCATGATGTTTGGATCATGAATATCTACCGAGAAGTTGGGGTAACAGTTAAAGTATACCGGGCCATTGGCGAGGTTACTTTCAAGGAATCCTAGAAGAGAATCATCAAAGTTTAATAATCTATCATCTCTAAGTAATAAACAAAGAGGGATATTAAGACCTTTTCGGAAAAGAGGTTTAACAGCTACTTGTACAAGACCGATATGAAGAAATTTAAAATCTTTCTTATATCTATCAATATCAGCAGCAATTAATAATTTAATAATTTCTAACGAATTATTAATAGCAATAGTAGACTCACAGGTCTTGATATTGTATTTTTTGAAAAATGAAAAGTTTCCAGTTTGGTAAACCTTTTCAATTGGTTCTCTGGGAATAGACCAATTTTGTAAATCATTTTCAATTTTTGAAATTGAAACATTTATGCTATTCATATCATAAATATGCTGATTCATGATGAAATAAACTATCGCCTTTGAGGTAAGAAAGCTAAGTATAGACTATGTTAAGGTATAACTAATAATATAGAGCAATCAAGTTAAACAACTGTATTAAATGGATGGCCAGAGTTAGTTATCAGTTCTGGACTAGTCTATCTAATTGGATGATGCTGTTCACCAAGTTATATGAATAGTAGTAAGACTCTCTAAATGTTTAAATATTTAAACGTTTAAGATTTGACATGAGAATTCATCTGGATATTACAATAGTTTCTTATGTTTAGACACTACGAGTCCAAGAATCAAGCCTAACGCCTTCCCTTGACTAAGCGGCAATTACGATTCCTCCAGGATGGTCTAAACTGAGAAACTATACACCGAATTCTCAACACTTAAACCCGTAAATATTCTAACATCTAAGAGTATAACTACACATCATATAAACAGTAGTACAGTAATCGTCTTCCTTAGATCTGCCAGAACCCCATCTGGTTCAAAAATTATAACAGTATATTAACATGCTGTTCTAAGTCATTAGTTAAACCTAACAAGAATCTAACTCATGCTGCCTACCTCAGACGATAAAACTTTAGCCGAGTATGGCTAACATGGCTCTGATACCATTAAACAAGATCAATAAATAATAGCATAAATAATGACTAAAGTAGGAAATGAAAGACTTACTTTAAACAGAGATTTTATTCATAACATCGGAAGCATAATACATAAGAGAGAGAGAGAGAGCTTTCAGAGAAATATTTGTTAAGTAAATTTTCTGATGCCTCTTAATGAATTACAAGCATCTATTTATAGATGAAAGAGGTAAAGTAGAGATAAAGCAAAGACTCGGTGGTCTCTTCTGATTGGTTGAAGATGATTGCCCTTATCCTCAGTTTTGAGTGGGAATCTCCTTTTTGTGAGTGGGAAGATAATGGGCATCTGCTTTGTCCTTTTCTTTCGGGTAGATGGTTGCTTTCCTTTAGTGGGAAACAGCTTTTGTTGGTGTGGCCCTTCCTTTAGCAAATGGCAATAATCTCACGGATTAATTTTATTTGGTTTAGTCACTTTTCCAACTAATAATTCCGGTTCTTTGAACCTCTATTAGTGGAAGTGCAGTATTTTCGGATAGTCTTTCATTTCCTACTTTAGTCATTATTTATGCTATTATTTATTGATCCTGTTTAATGGTATCAGAGCAAACTTCCTTCACAAAAGTTTTTTGCAAATCAGAAATTTTGGTAATTATTCCCGGGGTTTTTAAAATTTGCTCAATTTTCTTAAGCTTAATTTCTTCTTTAATAAAACAAATCTGATTTGTTTTAAAGGCAGTTTGTTTATGCAAAAATTTGCTTTCCTCAAGAGAAAGAGTTTTAATAAATGGGAAGGAAATGTTTTTTATTAAAATTTTTGTGCGAATCTCATTGAAATCAGAAACATAAGGTTTAATCTGGGTAATAAAGGGAATTCCCAGAATAATATCCTCATTTATGTTTTTCGTAATAACAAAATCATTAATAAGGCATATACCATTATTGCAGATATGAGCCTTATTCAATTTATAGTTGATAGTAATACGCTCACCAGTAGCGCTATACAACCTGGTAGTACCTTTACTTAGGTACTTGGTGGGAATTAGACCCTCTGAAATGCAGTTTCTATCTGCACCACTGTCTAATAAAGCAATCTTATTAAGGATTAAGTCATCGTTAATAACAAGCTTAATCAAAATATGAGAAGACTGAGGTCTTACCTTAGTGATGACTCCAAGGCCAGCATTACCTTCTGATTCCTCAATGAGGTTATCAGTCTGATCATCTGATTGATCATGGTCTGAATCCAAAATACCTTTACCTTTGGAGGTAGAGGCTTCATTGTTAACTCCTTTCAGAACTTGTTCTATGAGAGCATCTATTTCAATTTTGTGAAGTCTGTTTTTGACTTCTCTGACTTCATCTTTCAGGCTGTTGACCTCTCTTCGAAGGACCTCAATAGAAGGTTCTTCCTTCTTATTCTCAAATCTCTGCATGACCTGTTTCATGCTAAAAGGGGTCACCTTGGGCCTTTCTTCTCTATGGTTGGTGACCAGTTTTTGAAGCTCGATGAGATAGTTCCTCCGAGCATCATCATCCTGGATGTGCTCAATAGTGGAAAAGAGTGTTTCTGCTGTCTTTTCTGAGATGACCCTAATGGATTTACTATCGCAGAGACAGAAGGCGCCATTGCAATTGCAATCAGAAGTTTCTTCTTCTGTTTCAGAATGTTTGGCAACATTTAAGAACTCTTCATCCTCACTTTCTTCTTCTTCTTCAGAAGTGTATTCGGATTCTGATTCTTCTTCTTCAAGAATCGAATAAAGTTTTTTCTTGACTTCTTCGTCTACATTTAGAAGATTAATTTTCTTCTTTTTCTTGTTATTTCTCGGGCATTTATTAGCCCTGTGGCCCTTCTTGCCACATGTCCAACATGTCTCTTGGGACGAAGATTCTTCAGACTTCCTTCTTCTGAACTTCTTCTTAGATTTCTTTTCTCTGAAATCTCTTCCTTTCTTGGAGGAAGTTTTTCTGTACTTTCCTGTGGTTCTTTCCTTTTTCCCTAGTTTCCTGGCAGAAGGAGGCTTTAGTAGGGGAAATCCGAAGTCTTGGCAGAATGTTCCTACTTGTTGAGGAACATGTCTTTGTACCACCTGAAATCAGTTAGCTTTTTGCAATACAGATTGTTAAGGATTTCCAAACTTCTGTTCTGGAAGAGCCTAGGTTCTCCTACAAAGTGCTTTGCTATACTGTAGACCAGAGTGGCAGTAGCATCTTCTGTAGTAGTAGTTTCTGAAGTCTGAGCTCCATTTCAGTTTTTACCACCGTCTGAGTGGCAGTTGCATTGAAGATCTCGTTCTTGTTCTGTTCTGTGAGGTAATTATCCCACCAATTTTTGAGTGTTCCAGTGAATCCAGCAGTTATCATGGTAGCTGCATGTCTATCACTGGCAGTTATCATTGTAGATAGACATGCAGCTACCATGATAACTGCTGGATTCACTGGAACACTCAAAAATTGGTGGGATAATTACCTCACATAACAGAACAAGAACGAGATCTTCAATGCAACTGCCACTCAGACGGTGGTAAAAACTGAAAATGGAGCTCAGACTTCAGAAACTACTACTACAGAAGATGCTACTGCCACTCTGGTCTACAGTATAGCAAAGCACTTTGTAGGAGAACCTAGGCTCTTCCAGGACAGAAGTTTAGAAATCCTTAACAATCTGTATTGCAAAAAGCTAACTGATTTCAGGTGGTACAAAGACATGTTCCTCAACAAGGTCATGATCAGACCAGATTGCAACAATGAATATTGGAAGGAACGCTTCCTAAGCGGATTACCTCCCCACTTCGCCGAAAAGGTAAGATCTAAAATAAGGGACAGGTACGATGGTAAGATCCCTTATGATCAACTTTCTTACGGTGACTTGATTAGCATTGTTAATGTTGTTGCCATTGAGCTTTGTATAGATATCAAGCTGAAAAAATAGCTTAAGGAAGACTAGAAGACTTCACCAGCAGAATTAGGAACATTCTGCCAAGACTTCGGATTTCCCCTACTAAAGCCTCCTTCTGCCAGGAAACTAGGGAAAAAGGAAAGAACCATAGGAAAGTGCAGAAAAACTTCCTCCAAGAAAGGAAGAGATTTCAGAGAAAAGAAATCTAAGAAGAAGTTCAGAAGAAGGAAGTCTGAAGAATCTTCGTCCCAAGAGACCGGTTGGACATGTGGCAAGAAGGGCCACAGGGCTAATAAATGCCCGAGAAATAACAAGAAAAAGAAGAAAATTAATCTTCTAAATGTAGATGAAGAAGTCAAGAAAAAACTTTATTCGATTCTTGAAGAAGAAGAATCAGAATCCGAATACACTTCTAAAGAAGAAGAAGAAAGTGAGGATGAAGAGTTCTTAAATGTTGCCCAACATTCTGAAACAGAAGAAGAAACTTCTGATTGCAATTGCAATGGCGCCTTCTGTCTCTGCGATAGTAAATCCATTAGGGTCATCTCAGAAAAGACAGCAGAAACACTCTTTTCCACTATTGAGCACATCCAGGATGATGATGCTCGGAGGAACTATCTCATCGAGCTTCAAAAACTGGTCACCAACCATAGAGAAGAAAGGCCCAAGGTGACCCCTTTTAGCATGAAACAGGTCATGTAGAGATTTGAGAATAAGAAGGAAGAACCTTCTATTGAGGTCCTTCGAAGAGAGGTCAACAGCCTGAAAGATGAAGTCAGAGAAGTCAAAAACAGACATCACAAGATTGAAATAGATGCTCTCACAGAACAAGTTCTGAAAGGAGTTAACAATGAAGCCTCTACCTCCAAAGGTAAAGGTATTTTGGATTCAGACCATGATCAATCAGATGATCAGACTGATAACCTCATTGAGGAATCAGAAGGTAATGCTGGCCTTGGAGTCATTACTAAGGTAAGACCTCAGTCTTCTCATATTTTGATTAAGCTTGTTATTAACGATGACTTAATCCTTAATAAGATTGCTTTATTAGACAGTGGTGCAGATAGAAACTGCATTTCAGAGGGTCTAATTCCCACCAAGTACCTAAGTAAAGGTACTACCAGGTTGTATAGCGCTACTGGTGAGCGTATTACTATCAACTATAAATTGAATAAGGCTCATATCTGCAATAATGGTATATGCCTTATTAATGATTTTGTTATTATGAAAAACATAAATGAGGATATTATTCTGGGAATTCCCTTTATTACCCAGATTAAACCTTATGTTTTTGATTTCAATGAGATTCGCACAAAAATTTTGGGAAAAAACATTTCCTTCCCATTTATTAAAACTCTTTCTCTTGAGGAAAGCAAATTAAGCTTAAGAAAATTGAGCAAATTTTAAAAACCCCGGGAATAATTACCAAAATTTCTGATTTGCAAAAAACTTTTGAGAAGGAAGTTTGCTCTGATTTTCCTAATGCCTTTTGGGCCAGAAAAGCCCACACTGTCAACCTCCCATATATTGATGGATTCAATGAACAGACCATATCCACTAAAGCTAGGCCCATTCAGATGAACCATGAATTAATGGAAGTCTGTAAAAAAGAGATTGAAACTCTTTTGAAAAACAAAATTATCCGGCCCTCTAAGTCACCTTGGAGTTGTTCAGCCTTCTATGTTAATAAAGCTGCGGAGAAAGAAAGGGGTTCTCCCAGACTGGTTATTAACTATAAGCCTTTGAACACTGCTCTCAAGTGGATTAGATATCCAATTCCTAACAAACGAGATTTGTTAAAAAGAACTTTTAAAGCCAATCTTTACAGTAAATTTGATATGAAGTCAGGTTTCTGGTAGATCCAAATTTCTGAGAAAGATAAGTACAAAACCGCTTTCAATGTCCCGTTTGGACAATTTGAATGGAACTTAATGCCTTTTGGGTTGAAAAACGCCCCCTCTGAGTTTCAAAATATTATGAACTCTTTATTCAATTGCATCAGTCATTTTTCTATAGTTTATATAGATGATGTACTGATATTTTCTGAGGACATTGATTCTCACTTTAAACACCTGAATGTTTTCCAAAAAATTGTGAAACATAATGGTCTTGTGCTTAGTGCCAAAAAGATCAAACTTTTCCAAACAAAAATTCGGTTTTTAGGCCATGATTTGTTTCAAGGTACTTATCGACCTATTTGCAGGGCCATTGAGTTCGTTGATAAATTTCCCAATGAAATCTTTGATAAAACTCAGTTACAAAGGTTTTTAGGAAGTCTCAATTACATAGCTGATTTCATTCCTAAGATCAGACATATCTGCAAGCCTTTATTCGATAGGCTTAAGAAAAACCCTGCCCCCTGGGGTGATACCCAGACCAATGCTGTGATAGAAATTAAGAAGATTGCCAAAAATCTTCCTTGTCTGGGTATCCCCAACCCAGGAGCTTTTATGATTGTTGAGATAGACGCCTCCGATATAGGGTACGGTGGTATACTCAAACAAAAGAAATCCTCTGAGGATTCTGAACAACTCGTTCGATACACTTCTGGAGTTTGGAACTCCGCACAAAGGAATTACAGCACTGTTAAGAAAGAAATTCTTTCCATTGTTTTATGTATTTCTAAATTTCAAGATGATCTTGTTAACAAAAGATTCTTGCTTAGAGTAGACTCTAAATCTGCTAAAGATATTTTACAAAAAGATGTGAAAAATCTAATTTCAAAATAGATATTCGCCAGATGGCAAGGATTATTGTCTAGTTTTGATTTCGATATTGAATCCTTGAAAGGAGAAAACAATTCTCTCCCTGACTTTCTAACCAGAGAATTTTTGCAGGGCAAAAATGAAGCCGTTCAATCTCAGGCCTAAATATACAGGCTCAACAACCAGTTCTCCTTCCAGAAAGGAGGAAAAGAAAACAAATTTTGGCTGTGCGTAGCCCGCGGGGCCTAGTGATGGGCGCCCTATCATTTCGTTTGATCGGCATCACGATATTTAGCATAAATGAGAATTTATGATTTTATTGATTTTCGGTGTATGTTAGCCCAAGGATTTCTAGAGATTTGATCGACCTCCTCCGTTCGGCCCCACATTTTGGCTGTGCGGAGCCAGAGGGGCCTGGTGACGGGCTCCCTCTTATTTCGTTTGATTGGCATCACTATTTTTTGCATAAATGAGAATTTACGATTTTCGTGATTTTTGGTGTATGTTAGCCCACAAAATTCTGTAGATTTGATCGACCGTATCCGTTAGGCCCCAAATTTTGGCTGTGCGCAGCCTGCGGGGCCTGGTGATGGGCTCCCTATCATTTCATTTGATCGGAATCACTAATTTCCGCATAAATGAGAATTTACGATTTTCTCAATTTTCGGTGTATGTTAGCCCATGGATTTCTGGAGATTTGATCGATCGTCTCCGTTTGGCCCAAAATTTTAGCTGTGCGCAGCCTGCGGGGCCTGGTGACGGGCGCCCTATCATTTCGTTTGATCGACATCACTATTTTTAGCATAAATGAGAATTTTCGATTTTCTCGATTTTTGGTGTATGTTAGCCCACAGCCCTGCAGGCTGCGCACAGCCAAAATATGTGGCCAAATGGAGACGGTCGATCAAATCTCCAAAAATCCGTGGGCTAACATACGCCGAAAATCGCGAAAATCGGAAATTCTCATTTATGCAAAAAATAGTGATGCCGATCAAACGAAAAGAGAGGGCGCCCATCACCAGGCCCCACAGGCTGCGCACAGCCAAAATTTGGGGCCGAACGGAGGCGGTCGATCAAATCTCCAGAAATCAGTGGGCTAATAGACTCCGAAAATCTAGAAAATCGTAAATTCTCATCTATGCTAAATATAGTGATGCCGATCAAATGAAATGATAGGGCGCCCGTCATCAGGCCCCGCAGGCTGCGCACAGCCAAAATTTGGGTCCAAACAGAGACGGTCGATCAAATCTCCAGAAATCCATGGGCTAACATATACCGAAAATCAGGAAAATCGTAAATCCTCATTTATGCAAAAAATAGTGATGCCGATCAAACGAAATGATAGGGCGCCCGTCACCAGGCTGCGCACAGCCAAAATTTGGGAACAAACGGAGACGGTCAATCAAATCTCCGGAAATCCGTGGGCTATAACATACACCAAAAATCGCGAAAATCGTAAATTCTCATTTATGCAAAAAATAGTGATGCCGAATAAACGAAATGAGTGGGTGCCCGCCAGGCCCCGTAGGCTGCGCACAGCCAAAATTTGGGGCCGAACGGAGGCGGTCGATCAAATCTCCCGAAATCCGTGGGCTAACATACACCGAAAATTGAGAAAATCGTAAATTCTCATTATGCAAAAAATAGTGATGCCGATCAAACGAAATGATAGGGCATCCGTCACCAGGCCCGCAGGCTGCGCACAGCGAAAATTTGGGGCCAGACGGAGACGATCGATCAAATCTCCAGAAATCTGTGGGCCACCATACACCGAAAATCGAGAAAATTGTAAATTCTCATTTATGCGGGAAATAGTAATGCCGATCAAATGAAATGATAGGGCGATCGTCACCAGGCCCCGCAGGCTGCGCACAGCCAAAATTTGGGGCCGAACGGAGGCGGTCGATCAAATCTCCAGAAATCCGTGGACTAACATTCACCGAAAATCGAGAAAATTGTAAATTGTCATTTATTCGAAAAATAGTGATACCGATAAAACGAAATGATAGGGCGCCCGTCACCAGGCCCCGCGGGCTGCGCACAGCCAAAATTTGAGGCCTAACGGAGGCGGTCGATTAAATCTCAAAAAATCTGTGGGCTAACATACACCGAAAATCGCAAAAATCATAAATTGTCATTTATTCGAAAAGTAGTGATGCCGATCAAACGAAATAATAGGGCGCCCGTCACCATGCCCCGCGGGCTGTGCACAGTCAAAATTTAGGGCCAAACGGAGACGGTCGATCAAATCTCCAGAAATCCGTGGGCTAAGATATACCGCAAATCGCAAAAATTGTAAATTCTCATTTATGCAAAAAATAGTGATTCCGATCAAACGAAATGATAGGGCGCCCATCACCAGGCCCCGCAGGCTGCGCACAGCCAAATTTTGGGGCCGAACGGAGGCGGTCGATCAAATCTCGAGAAATCCGTGGGCTAACATACACCGAAAATTGAGAAAATCGTAAATTCTCATTTATGCGGAAATTAGTGATGCCGATCAAACGAAATGATAGGGCCCGTCACCAGCGCCCCGCAGGCTGCGCACAGCCAAAATTTGGAGTTGAACGGAGGCGGTCGATCAAATATCCAGAAATCCCTAGGCTAACACGCACTGAAAAGTTTGAAAGTTAGCAACATAGGCACACTATGCTAGTGTCGACAGACCGGCCGACATCGGATGTCACATGCTAACCTATGTCGAGACCCAACGCCCATCGATCAATGCCCAGCGATCAAAAATTTAAAAGGAAACACCTATGCTTATCCTTATGACATAAAGAAAATTCTAGAGATTGGTGGTGGTAGTGCTGGCCTACCATGGTCGCTTGCCATGGTGGTGTCGGTTGCGGTGGGTCGTTAGGACCTGTTTTTAAATTAAAATTGTCAACCATATTGGGAAATATGTTGAAATGAGTGCAATAGAGGCATATTTTTAGAAAAATGGCTCGGCCAAACTGCCTTATGGCAGTTTGTCCAGATAGATCTCTAAAAAATACACAAAATGAAAAAAAAATCGCGTAAAACGGATAATCCAGCCAAAAGTTATGATCATTTAGATAATATGCCTCTAATGAACTCTGTCGATTATATTACAGTTTTAACAACATTATGTAAGATCTCATCAAAAGACTTGCATCTCGGCAGTTCTTATTTTGTTAATAAAGAGCTAACACACACCAAAAATCGCAAAAATCGTAAATTCTCATTTATGCAAAAAATAATGATGCCGATCAAACGAAATGATAGGACTATCTAAATTATGATTTCTTGTTCTGATCTCTTTCTATAATATACTGATTCTTTACTGATTACCGTAATGAACTGATTTAAAATCGAAGCGGGGCTTATATATTAATAGAATTTATAAGTCGCATTTCCAGAATGAGATTTATAAGTCGCATTTCCGGAATGCGATTTATAAGTGGCATTTCCAGAATGCGATAGTCGCATTCCGGAATGCGTTTTATAAGTCGCATTTTGCCTTGCGACGCGCCGACTTGGCGCTTGTCCGATCTTTCCCCTGCCCTTTTTCTAGCATGTATGTCTTTCAAATACTCTTAACCAACACGCGAATAGGCCATCTAAATGCTAGAAATTTACGAGGTGTAACGGCGGATCAAACGAAATGATAGAGCGCTCGCCACCAGGGCCCCACGGGCTGCACACAGCCAAAATATGGGGCCGAACGGAGACGGTCGATCAAATCTCCAGAAATCCGTCGGCTAACATTCACCGAAAACCGAGAAAATCGTAAATTCTCATTTATGCTAAAAATAGTGATGCCGATCAAACGAAATGATAGGGCGCCCGTCACTAGGCCCCGCAGGCTGCGCACAGCCAAAATATGGGGCCAAACGGAGGCGGTCGATTAAATCTCGAAAAAACCCATGGGTTAACATACACCGAAAATCGCGAAAATCGTTAATTCTCATTTATGCGAAAAATAGTGATGCAGATAAAATGAAATGATAGGGCGCCCGTGACTAGCGCCCCGCGGGCTGCGCACAGCCAAAATTTGGGGCTGAACAGAAACGGTCGATCAAATCTCCAAAAATCTGAGGGCTAACATTCACCGAAAACCGAGAAAATCGTAAATTGTCATTTATTCGAAAAATAGTGATGCCGATCAAACGAAATGATAGGGCGCCCGTCACCAGGCCCCGCAGGCTGCGCACAGCCAAAATTTGGGGCCAAACGGAGACGGTCGATCAAATCTCCAGAAATCCGTGGGCTAACATACACGGAAAATCGCGAAAATCGTAAATTCTCATATATGCAAAAAATTGTGATGCCGATCAAACGAAATAATAGGGCGCTCGTCACCATGCCCCGCAGGCTGCGCACAGCAAAAATTTGGGGCCGAACAGAGGCGGTCGATCAAATCTCCAGAAATCCGTAGGCTAACATACACCGAAAATTGAGAAAATCGTAAATTCTAATTTATGCGGAAATTAGTGATGCCGATCAAATGAAATGATAGGGCGCCCGTCACCAGGCTGCGCACAGCCAAAATTTGGGGCCAAATGGAGACGGTCGATCAAATCTCCAGAAATTCGTACACCGAAAATCGCGAAAATCGTAAATTCTCATTTATGCAAAAAATTGTGATGCCGATCAAACGAAAATATAGGGCACCCGTCACCAGGCCCCGCAGGCTGCACACAGCCAAAATTTGGGGCCGAACGGAGGCGGTCGATCAAATCTCCAGAAATCCATGGGCTAACATACACCGAAAATTGAGAAAATCGTAAATTCTAATTTATCCGGAAATTAGTGATGCCGATCAAATGAAATGATAGGGCGCCCGTCAGCAGGACCCGCAGGGTGCGCACATCCAAAATTTGGGGCCAAACGGAGGCAGTCGATCAAATCTCAAGAAATCCGTGGGCTAACATACACCGAAAATTGAGAAAATCGTAAATTCTTATTTATGCGAAAAATAGTGATGCCGATAAAATGAAATGATAGGGCGCCTGTCACCAGCGCCCCGCGGGCTGCGCACAGCCAAAATTTGGGGCCGAACGGAGACGGTCGATCAAATCTCCAGAAATTCGTGGGCTAAGATACACCGAAAATCGCGAAAATCGTAAATTCTCATTTATGCAAAAAATAGTGATACCGATCAAACGAAAATATAGGGCGCCCGACACCAAGCCCCGCAGGCTGCGCACAACCAAAATTTGGGGCCAAACGGAGACGGTCGATCAAATCTCCAGAAATCCGTGGGCTAACATACACCGAAAATCGAGAAAATCGTAAATTCTCATTTATGCAAAAAATAGTGATGCCGATTAAACGAAATGATAAAGCGCCCGTCACCAGGCCCCGCTAGCTGCGCACAGCCAAAATTTGCGGCCGAACGGAGGCGGTGGATCAAATCTCCAGAAATCTGTGGGCTAACATACGCCGAAAATCGCGTAAATCGTAAATTCTCATTTATGAAAAAAAATAGTGATGACGATCAAATGAAAAGTGAGGGCGCCCGTCACCAGGCCCCGTAGGCTGCGCACAGCCAAAATTTGGGGCCGAACGGAGACGGTCGATCAAATCTCCAGAAATCTGTGGGCTAACATACACCGAAAATCGAGAAAATCGTAAATTCTCATTTATGCAAAAAATAGTGATGCCGATCAAACGAAATGATAGGGCACCCGTCACCAGGCCCCGCAGGCTGTGCACAACCAAAATTTGGGGCCGAACGGAAGCGGTCGATCAAATCTCCAGAAATCTGTGGGCTAACATACACCGAAAATCGAGAAAATCGTAAATTCTCATTTATGCAAAAAATAGTGATGCCAATCAAACGAAAAGTGAGAGTGCCCGTCACCAGGCCCCGTAGGCTGCGCACAGCCAAAATTTGGGGCCGAACGGAGATGGTTGATCAAATCTCCAGAAATCCGTGAGCTAACATACACCGAAAATTGAGAAAATCGTAAATTCTTATTTATGCAAAAAATAGTGATGCCGATCAAACGAAATGATAAGGCGCCCGTCACCAGGCCCCGCAGGCTGTGCATAGCCAAAATATGGGGCCGAACAGAGGCGGTGGATCATATCTCTAGAAATCCGTGGCTAACATACACCGAAAATCGAGAAAATCATAAGTTCTCATTTATGCAAAAAATAGTGATACCGATCAAACGAAATGATAGGGCGCCCGTCAGCAGGCCCCGCAGGCTGCACACAGCCAAAATTTGGGGCCAAACGGAGACGGTCGATCAAATCTCCAGAAATCCGTGGGCATTAATACACCGAAAATCGCAAAAATCGTAAATTCTCATTTATGCAAAAAATAGTGATGCCGATCAAACGAAATGATAGGGCACCCATTACCAGGCCCCGCAGGCTGCGTACAACAAAAATTTGGGGCCAAACAGAGACGGTCGATCAAATCTCCAAAAATCTGTGGGCTAACATACACCGAAAATCAAGAAAATATTAAATTCTCATTTATGCAAAAAATAGTGATGCCGATCAAACAAAATGATAAGGCGCCCGTCACCAGGCCCCGCAGGCTGCGCACAGCCAAAATTTGGGGCCGAACGGAGGCGGTCGATCAAATGTCCAGAAATCCGTGGGCTAACATACACCGAAAATAGAGAAAATCATAAATTCTCATTTAAGATAAATATAGTGATGCCGATCAAACGAAATAATACGGCTCCCGTCACCAGGCCCCGCAGGCTGCGCACAACCAAAATTTGGGGCCAAACGGAGACGGTCGATCAAATCTCCAGAAATCCGTGGGCTGACATACACCGAAAATCGCGAAAATCGTAAATTCTCATTTATGCAAAAAATAGTGATGCCGATCAAACGAAATGATAGGGAGCCCATCACCAGGCTCCGCAGGCAGCGCACAGCCAAAATTTGGGGCCGAACGGAAGCGGTCGATCAAATCTCCAGAAATTCATGGGATAATATAAACCGAAAATCGAGAAAATCGTAAATTCTCATTTATGCAAAAAATAGTGATACCGATCAAACGAAATGATAAGGCACCCGTCACCAGGCCCCAGAAGCTGTGCACAGCCAAAATTTTGGGCCGAACGGAGGCGGTCGATCAAATCTCCAGAAATCATTGGGCTAACACACACCGAAAATCGATAAAATCGTAAATTCTCATTTATGCTAAATATAGTGATACCGATCAAATGAAATGATAGGGCGCCCATCACCAGGCCCCACAGGCTACGCACAGCCTAAATTTGGGGCCAAACGGAGACGGTCGATCAAATATCAAGAAATCCGTATGCTAACATACACCGAAAATCGAAAAAATCGTAAATTCTCATTTATGCTAAAAATAGTGATGCCGATCAAACGAAATGATAAGGCGCCCGTCACCAGGCCCCGCAGGCTGCGCACAGCCAAAATTTGGGGCCAAACGGAGACGATCGATCAAATCTCCAGAAATTCGTGGGCTTACATACACCGAAAATCGAGAAAATCGTAAATTCTCATTTATGCAGAAATTAGTGATGTCGATCAAATGAAATGATAGGGCGCCCGTCACCAGGTCCCGCAGGCTGCGCACAGCCAAAATTTGGGGCCAAACGGAGACGATCGATAAAATCTCCAGAATTCCGTGGGCTAATATACACCGAAAATCGCGAAAATCGTAAATTCTCATTTATGCAAAAAATAGTGATGCCGATCAAACGAAATGAGAGGGCGCCCATCACCAGGCCCCGCAGACTGCGCACAGCCAAAATTTGGGGCCGAACGGAGGCGGTCGATCAAATCTCCAGAAATCCATGGGCTAACATACACCGAAAATTGAGAAAATCATAAATTCTAATTTATCCGGAAATTAGTGATGTCGATCAAATGAAATGATAGGGCGCCCGTCAGCAGGATCCGCAGGGTGCGCACAGCCAAAATTTGGGGCCAAACGGAGGCGGTCGATCAAATCTCAAGAAATCCGTGGGCTAACATACACCGAAAATCAAGAAAATCGTAAATTCTCATTTATGCAAAAAATAGTGATGCCGATCAAATGAAATGATAAGGCGCCTATCAGCAGGCCCCGCAGGCTGCGCACAGCCAAAATTTGGAGCCGAACGGAGGCGGTGGATCAAATCTCCAGAAATTCGTGGGCTAACATACACCGAAAATCGAGAAAATCGTAAATTCTCATTTATGCTAAAAGTAGTGATGCCGATCAAACGAAATGGTAGGGCGCCCGTCACCAGGACCTGTAGGCTCCGCACAGCCAAAATTTGGGGCCGAACGGAAGCGGTCGATCAAATCTTCAGAAATCCGTGGGCTAACATACACCGAAACTCAAGAAAATCGTAAATTCTCATTTATGCTAAATATAGTGATGCCGATCAAACGAAATGATAGGGCGCCCGTCACCAGCGCCCCGCAGGCTGCGCACAGCCAAAATTTGGTGCCAAACGGAGACGGTCGATCAAATTTCCAGAAATCCGTGGGCTAACATACACCGAAAATCGAGAAAATCGTAAATTCTCATTTATGCAAAAAATAGTGATGCCAATCAAACGAAATGATAGGGCGCCCGTCACCAGCGCCCCGCAGGCTGCGCACAGCCAAAATTTGGGGCCGAACAGAGACGGTCGATCAAATCTTCAAAAATCCGTGGGCTAACATTCACCGAAAACCGAGAAAATCGTAAATTGTCATTTATTCAAAAAATAGTGATGCCGATCAAATGAAATGATAAGGTGCCCGTCAGCAGGCCCTGCAGGCTGCGTACAGCCAAAATTTGGGGCCGAACGGAGGCGGTCGATCAAATCTCCAGAAATCCGTGGGCTAACATACACCGAAAATTGTGAAAATCGTTAATTCTCATTTATGCTAAATATAGTGATGCCGATCCAACGAAATGATAGGGCGCCCTTCCCCAGGCCCCGCAGGCTGCGCACAGCCAAAATTTGGGGCCAAACGGAGACGGTCGATCAAATCTCCAGAAATTCGTGGGCTAACATACACCGAAAATCGAGAAAATCGTAAATTTTCATTTATGCAAAAATTAGTGATGCCGATCAAACGAAATGATAGGGCTCCCGTCACCAGGCCCTGCAGGCTGCGCACAGCCAAAATTTGGGGCCAAACGGAGACGGTCGATCAAATCTCCAGAAATCCGTCGGCTAACTTTCACCGAAAACCGAGAAAATTGTAAATTCTCATTTATGCTAAAAATAGTGATGCCGATCAAACGAAATGATAGGGCGCCCATCACCAGGCCCCGCAGGCTGCGCACAACCAAAATATGGGGCCAAACGGAGGCGATCGATTAAATCTCAAAAAAACCCGTGGGCTAACATACACCGAAAATTGCGAAAATCGTAAATTCTCATTTATGCGAAAAATAGTGATGCCGAAAAAGTGAAATGATAGCGCGCCCGTCACCAGCGCCCCGCGGGCTGCGCACAGCCAAAATTTGGGGCCGAACAGAGATGGTCGATCAAATCTTCAAAAATCCGTGGGCTAACATTCATCGAAAACCGAGAAAATCGTAAATTGTCATTTATTCAAAAAATAGTGATGCCGATCAAATGAAATGATAGGGCGCCTATCACCAGCGCCCCGCGGGCTGCGCACAGCCAAAATTTGGGCCGAACGGAGACGGTCGATCAAATCAGCAGAAATCCGTGGGCTAACATTCACCGAAAATCGAGAAAATCGTAAATTGTCATTTATTTGAAAAATAGTGATGCCGATCAAACGAAATGATAGGGCGCCTGTCACCAGGCCCCGCGGGCTACGCACAGCCCAAATTTGGGTTCAAACAGAGGCGGTTGATCAAATCTCCACAAATTCGTGGGCTAACATACACCGAAAATTGAGAAAATCGTAAATTCTCATTTATGCTAAATATAGTGAAGCCGATCAAACAAAATGATAGGGAGCCCGTCACCAAGCCCCGCAGGCTGCGCACAACCAAAATATAGGGCCAAACGGAGACAGTCGATCAAATCTTCAGAAATCCGTGGGCTAACATACACTGAAAATTGCGAAAATCGTAACTTCTCATTTATGCAAAAATTAGTGATGCCGATCAAACGAAATGATAGGGCGCCCGACACCAGGCCCCGCAGGCTGCGCACAGCCAAAATTCGGTGTCAAACGGAGACGGTGGATCAAATCTCCAGAAATCCGTGGGCTAACATACACCGAAAATCGAGAAAATCGTAAATTCTCATTTATGCCAAAAATTGTGATGTCGATCAAACGAAATGATAAGGCGCCCGTCACCAGGCCCCGCAAGCTGCGTACAGCCAAAATTTGGGGCCGAACAGAGGCGGTCGATCAAATCTCTACAAATCCGTGGGCTAACATACACCGAAAATCGAGAAAATCGTAAATTCTCATTTATGCGGAAATTAGTGATGCCGATCAAATGAAATGATAGGGCGCCCGTCACCAGCCCTCGAAGGATGTGCACAGCCAAAATTTAGGGCCAAACAGAGACGGTCGACCAAATCTCCAGAATTTCGTGGGCTAACATACACCGAAAATCACGAAAATCGTAAATTCTCATTTATGCTGAAATTAGTAATGCCAATCAAATGAAATGATAGGGCCCCTGTCACCAGGCCCCGCAGGCTACGCACAGCCAAAATTTTGGGCCGAACGGAGACGGACGATCAAATCTCCAGAATTCCGTGGGCTAACATACACCGAAAATCGTGAAAATCATAAATTATCATTTATGCAAAAAATAGTGATGCCGATCCAACGAAATGAGAGGGCGCCCGTTACCAGGCCCTGCAGGCTCCGCACAGCCAAAATTTGGGGCCGAACGGAAGCGGTCGATCAAATCTCCAGAAATCCGTGGCTAACATACACCGAAAATCAAGAAAATCATAAATTCTCATTTATGCTAAATATAGTGATGCCGATCAAACGAAAAGATAGGGCGCCCGTCATCAGCGCCCCGCAGGCTACGTACAGCCAAAATTTGGGGCCAAACGGAGACGGTCGATCAAATCTCCAGATATCCGTGGGCTAACATACACCGAAAATCGCAAAAATCGTAAATTCTCATTTATGCAAAAAATTATGATGCCGATCAAACAAAATGATAGGGCGCCCGTCACCAGGCCCCGCAGGCTGCGCACAGCCAAAATTTGGGGCCAAACGGAGGCGATCGATCAAATCTCCAGAAATCCGTGAGCTAACATACACCGAAAATTGAGAAAATCGTAATCCCATTTATGCGGAAATTAGTGATGCCGATCAAATGAAATTATAGGGCTCCCGTCACCAGGACCCGCAGGCTGCGCACAGCCAAAATTTGGGGCCAAACGGAGGCGGTCGATCGAATCTCCGAAAATCCGTGGGCTAACATACACAGAAAATCACGAAAATCGTTAATTCTCATTTATGCAAAAAATAGTGATGCCGATCAAACGAAATGAGAGGGCGCAGGCTGCGCACAACCAAAATTTGGGGCCGAACGGAGGCGGTCAATCAAATCTCCAGAAATCTGTGGGCTAACATACACCGAAAATCGAGAAAATCATAAATTCTCATTTATGCTAAATATAGTGATGCCGATCAAACGAAATGATAGGGCGCCCGTCACCAGGCCCCGCTGGCTGCGCACAGCCAAAATTTGGGGCCGAACGGAGGCGGTCAATCAAATCTCCAGAAATCTGTGGGCTAACATACACCGAAAATCGCGAAAATTATAAATTCTCATTTATGCTTAAAATAGTGATGCCGATCAAACGAAATGATAGGGCGCCCGCCACCAAGCCCCGCATGCTGCGTACAGCCAAAATTTGAGGCCAAACGGAGACGATAGATCAAATCTCCAGAAATCCGTGGGCTAACATACACCGAAAATCGAGAAAATCGTAAATTCTCATTTATGCGGAAATTAGTAATGCCGATCAAATGAAATGATAGGGCGCCCATCACCAGCCCTCGAAGGATGCGCACAGCCAAAATTTAGGGCCAAACAGAGACGGTCGATCAAATCTCCAGAAATCCGTGGGCTGACATACACCGAAAATCGCGAAAATCGTAAATTCTCATTTATACAAAAAATAGTGATGCCGATCAAACAAAATGATAGGGCGCCCGTCACCAGGCCCCGCAGGCAGCGCACAACCAAAATTTGGG
Organism: Datura wrightii; assembly: GCA_035772735.1. Lineage (NCBI taxonomy): Eukaryota > Viridiplantae > Streptophyta > Magnoliopsida > Solanales > Solanaceae > Datura > Datura wrightii. Next base: position 195,889,885 of record JASDFA010000018.1, on the reverse strand, counting down.
GCCAAACGGAGGCGATCGATCAAATCTCCAGAAATCCGTGAGCTAACATACACCGAAAATTGAGAAAATCGTAATCCCATTTATGCGGAAATTAGTGATGCCGATCAAATGAAATTATAGGGCTCCCGTCACCAGGACCCGCAGGCTGCGCACAGCCAAAATTTGGGGCCAAACGGAGGCGGTCGATCGAATCTCCGAAAATCCGTGGGCTAACATACACAGAAAATCACGAAAATCGTTAATTCTCATTTATGCAAAAAATAGTGATGCCGATCAAACGAAATGAGAGGGCGCAGGCTGCGCACAACCAAAATTTGGGGCCGAACGGAGGCGGTCAATCAAATCTCCAGAAATCTGTGGGCTAACATACACCGAAAATCGAGAAAATCATAAATTCTCATTTATGCTAAATATAGTGATGCCGATCAAACGAAATGATAGGGCGCCCGTCACCAGGCCCCGCTGGCTGCGCACAGCCAAAATTTGGGGCCGAACGGAGGCGGTCAATCAAATCTCCAGAAATCTGTGGGCTAACATACACCGAAAATCGCGAAAATTATAAATTCTCATTTATGCTTAAAATAGTGATGCCGATCAAACGAAATGATAGGGCGCCCGCCACCAAGCCCCGCATGCTGCGTACAGCCAAAATTTGAGGCCAAACGGAGACGATAGATCAAATCTCCAGAAATCCGTGGGCTAACATACACCGAAAATCGAGAAAATCGTAAATTCTCATTTATGCGGAAATTAGTAATGCCGATCAAATGAAATGATAGGGCGCCCATCACCAGCCCTCGAAGGATGCGCACAGCCAAAATTTAGGGCCAAACAGTGACGGTCGATCAAATCTCCAGAAATCCGTGGGCTGACATACACCGAAAATCGCGAAAATCGTAAATTCTCATTTATACAAAAAATAGTGATGCCGATCAAACAAAATGATAGGGCGCCCGTCACCAGGCCCCGCAGGCAGCGCACAACCAAAATTTGGGGCCGAACGGAGGCGGTCGATCAAATCTCCAGAAATTCATGGGATAATATACACTGAAAATCGAGAAAATCGTAAATTCTCATTTATGCAAAAAATAGTGATACCGATCTAACGAAATGATAAGGCACCCGTCACCAGGCCCCGCAAGCTATGCACAGCCAAAATTTTGGGCTGAACGGAGGCGGTCGATCAAATCTCCAGAAATCCGTGGGCTAACATACACCGAAAATTGATAAAATCGTAAATTCTCATTTATGCTAAATATAGTGATGCCGATCAAATGAAATGATAGGGCGCCCATCACCAGGCCCCACAGGCTACGCACAACCTAAATTTGGGGCCAAACGGAGACGGTCGATCAAATATCAAGAAATCCGTATGCTAACATACACCGAAAATCGAGAAAAACGTAAATTTTCATTTATGCTAAAAATAGTGATGCCGATCAAACGAAATGATAAGGCGCCCGTCACCGGGCCCCGCAGACTGCGCACAGCCAAAATTTGGAGCCAAACGGAGACGATCGATCAAATCTCCAGAAATTCGTGGGCTTACATACACCGAAAATCGAGAAAATCGTAAATTCTCATTTATGCGGAAATTAGTGATGCCGATCAAATGAAATGATAGGGCGCCCGTCACCAGGTCCTGCAGGCTGCGCACAGCCAAAATTTGGGGCCAAACGGAGACGATCGATCAAATCTCCAGAATTTCGTGGGCTAACATACACCGAAAATCGCGAAAATCGTAAATTCTCATTTATGCAAAAAATAGTGATGTCGATCAAACAAAATGAGAGGGCGCCCATCACCAGGCCCCGCAGACTGCGCACAGCCAAAATTTGGGGCCGAACGGAGGCGGTCGATCAAATCTCCAGAAATCTGTGTGCTAACATACACCGAAAATCAAGAAAATCGTAAATTCTCATTTATGCTAAATTTAGTGATGCCAATCAAACGAAATAATAGGGCGCCAGTCACCAGGCCCCGCAGGCTGCGCACAACCAAAATTTTGGGCCAAACGGAGACGGTCGATCAAATCTCCAGAAATTCATGGGCTAACATACACCGAAAATCGAGAAAATCGTAAATTCTCATTTGTGCAAAAAATAGTGTTGCCGATCAAATGAAATGATAAGGAGCCTGTCACCAGGCCCCACAGGCTGCGCACATCCAAAATTTGGGGCCAAACGGAGGCGGTCGATCAAATCTCCAGAAATCCGTGGGCTAACATACATCGAAAATCGAGAAAATCGTAAATTTTCATTTATGCAAAAATTAGTGATGCCGATCAAACAAAATGATAGGGCGCCCGTCACCAGGCCCCACGGGCTGCGCACAGTAAATATTTGGGGCCAAACAGAGACGGTCGATCAAATCACCAGAAATTTGTGGGCTAACATACACCGAAAATCGCGAAAATCGTAAATTCTCATTTATGCAAAAAATAGTGATGCCGATCAAACGAAATGATAGGGCGCCCGTCACCAGGCCCCACAGGCTGCACACAGCAAAAATTTGGGGCCAAACGGAGACGGTCGATCAAATCTCCGGAAATCTGTGGGCTAACATACACCGAAAATCGCGAAAATTGTAAATTCTAATTTATGCAAGACATAGTGATGCCGATCAAACAAAATGAGAGGGCGCCCGTCACCAGGCCCCGCAGTCTGAGCACAACCATAATTTGAGGCCGAACGGAGGCGGTCGATCAAATCTCCAGAAATCCGTGGGCTAACATACACCGAAAATCGAAAAAATTATAAATTCTCATTTATGCAAAAAATGGTGATGCCGATCAAAAGAAATGATAAGGCGCCCGTCACCAGGCCCCGCAGGCTGCGTACAGCCAAAATATGGGGCCGAATGGAGGCGGTGGATCAAATCTTCAGAAATCTGTGGGCGTTATACACCGAAAATCGAGAAAATTGTAAATTCTCATTTACGCTAAAAATAGTGATGCCGATCAAACGAAATGATAGGGCAACTGTCACCAAGCCCGGCAGGCTGCGTACAGCCAAAATTTGGGGCCAAACGGAGACGATAGATCAAATCTCCAGAAATCCGTGGGCTAACATACACCGAAAATCGAGAAAATCGTCAATTCTCATTTATGCGGAAATTAGTGATGCCGATCAAATGAAATGATAGGGCGCCCGTCACCAGGCCTCGAAGGATGTGCGCAGCCAAAATTTAGGGCCAAACAGAGACGGTCGACCAAATCTCCAAAATTTCGTGGGCTAACATACACCGAAAATCACGAAAATCATAAATTCTCATTTATGCTGAAATTAATAATGCCGATCAAATGAAATGATAGGGCCCCCGTCACCAGGCCCCGCAGGCTATGCATAGCTAAAATTTGGGGCCAAACGGAGACGGACGATCAAATCTCCAGAATTACGTGGGCTAACATACACCGAAAATCGCGAAAATCGTAAATTATCTTTTATGCAAAAAATAGTCATGCCGATCCAACGAAATGAGAGGGCGCCCGTCACCAGGCCCTACAGGCTCCGCACAGCCAAAATTTGGGGCCGAACGGAAGCAATCGATCAAATCTACAGAAATCCGTGGGCTAACATACACCGAAAATCAAGAAAATTATTAATTCTCATTTATGCTAAATATAGTGATGCCGATCGAACGAAATGATAGGGCGCCCGTCATCAGCGCCCCGCAGGCTACGTACAGCCAAAATTTGGGGCCAAACGGAGACGGTCGATCAAATCTCCAGAAATCTGTGGGCTAACATACACCGAAAATCACAAAAATCGTAAATACTCATTTATGCAAAAAATTGTGATGCCGATCAAACAAAATGATAGGGCGCCCGTCACCAGGCCCCGCAGGCTGCGCACAGCCAAAATTTGGGGCCGAACGGAGGTGATCGATCAAATCTCCAGAAATCCGTGGGCTAACATACACCGAAAATTGAGAAAATCGTAATCCTATTTATGCGGAAATTAGTGATGCCGATCAAATGAAATGATAGGGCGCCCGTCACCAGGCCCCGCAGGCTGCGCACAGCCAAAATTTGGGGCAAACGGAGGCGGTCGATCAAATCTCCAGAAATCCGTGGGCTAACATACACCGAAAATCGAGAAAATCATAAATTCTCATTTATGCAAAAAATAGTGATGCCGATCAAACGAAATGATAAGGCGCCCGTCACCAAGCCCCGCATGCTGCGCACATCCAAAATTTGGGACCGAACTGAGGCGGTCGATCAAATCTCCAGAAATCCGTGGGCTAACATACACCGAAAATCGAGAAAATCGTAAATCCTCATTTATGCTAAAAATAGTGATGCCGATCAAATGAAATGATAGGGCGCCCATCACCAGGCCCCGCAGGCTGCGCACAGCCAAAATTTGGGGCCAAACGAAGACGATCGATCAAATCTCCAGAAATCCGTGGGCTAACATACACCGAAAATCGAGAAAATCATAAATTCTCAATTATGCAAAAAATAGTGATGCCGATCAAACGAAATGATAAGGCGCCTGTGACCAGGTCCCGCATGCTGCGCACATCCAAAATTTGGGATCGAATTGTGGCAGTCGATCAAATCTCCAGAAATCCGTGGGCTAACATCCAGCGAAAATCGAGAAAATTGTAAATCCTCATTTATGCAAAAAATAGTGATGCCGATCAAACGAAATGATAAGGCGCCCGTCACCAGGCCCCGCAGGCTACGCACAGCAAAAATTTGGGGCCAAACGGAGACGATCGATCAAATCTCCAGAAATCCGTGGGCTAACATACACTGAAAATCGCGAAAATCGTAAATTCTCATTTATGCAAAAAATAGTGATGCCGATCAAACGAAATGATAAGGCGCCCGTCACCAGGACCCGCAGGCTACGCACAGCAAAAATTTGGGGCCAAACGGAGACGATCGATCAAATCTCCAAAAATCCGTGGGCTAACATACACTGAAAATCGCGAAAATCGTAAATTCTCATTTATGCTAAAAATAGTGATGTCGATCAAATGAAATGATAGGGCGCCCGACACCAGGCCCTGCAGGCTGCGCACAAGCAAATTTTGGGGCCAAACGGAGACGGTCGATCAAATCTCCAGAAATCTGTGGGCTAACATACACTGAAAATCGAGAAAATCGTAAATTCTCATTTATGCAAAAATTAGTGATGCCGATCAAACGAAATGAGAGGGCGCCCGTCACCAGGCCCCGCAGGCTACGCACAGCCAAAATTTGGGGCCAAACGGAGGCGGTGGATCAAATCTCCAGAAATCCGTGGCTAACATACACAAAAAATCGAGAAAATCGTAAATTCTCATTTATGCGGAAATTAGTGATGCCGATCAAATGAAATGATAGGGCGCCCGTCACCAGGCCCCGCAGGCTGCGCACAACCAAAATTTGTGGCCAAACGGAGACGGTCGATCAAATCTCCAGAATTCCGTGGGTTAACATACACCGAATATCGCGAAAATCATAAATTCTCATTTATGCAAAAAATAGTGATGCCGATCAAACAAAATGAGAGGGCGCCCGTCACCAGGCCCCGCAGACTGCGCAGAGCCAAAATTTGGGGCCAAACGGAGGCGGTCGATCAAATCTACAGAAATCCGTGGGCTAACATACACCGAAAATCAAGAAAATTATTAATTCTCATTTATGCTAAATATAGTGATGCCGATCGAACGAAATGACAGGGCGCCCGTCATCAGCGCCCCGCAGGCTACGTACAGCCAAAATTTGGGGCCAAACGGAGACGGTCGATCAAATCTCCAGAAATCTGTGGGCTAACATACACCGAAAATCACAAAAATCGTAAATACTCATTTATGCAAAAAATTGTGATGCCGATCAAACAAAATGATAGGGCGCCCGTCACCAGGCCCCGCAGGCTGCGCACAGCCAAAATTTGGGGCCGAACGGAGGCGATCGATCAAATCTCCAGAAATCCGTGGGCTAACATACACCGAAAATTGAGAAAATCGTAATCCTATTTATGCGGAAATTAGTGATGCCGATCAAATGAAATGATAGGGCGCCCGTCACCAGGCCCCGCAGGCTGCGCACAGCCAAAATTTGGGGCCAAACGGAGGCGGTCGATCAAATCTCCAGAAATCCATGGGCTAACATACACCGAAAATTGAGAAAATCATAAATTCTCATTTATGCAAAAAATGGTGATGCCGATCAAACGAAATGATAAGGCGCCCGTCACCAGGCCCCGCATGCTGCGTACATCCAAAATTTGGGACCGAACTGAGGCGGTCGATCAAATCTCCAGAAATCCGTGGGCTAACATACACCGAAAATCGAGAAAATCGTAAATCCTTATTTATGCTAAAAATAGTGATGCCGATCAACTGAAATGATAGGGCGCCCGTCACCAGGCCCCGCAGGCTGCGCACAGCCAAAATTTGGGGCCAAACGAAGACGATCGATCAAATCTCCAGAAATCCGTGGGCTAACATACACCGAAAATCGAGAAAATCATAAATTCTCAATTATGCAAAAAATAGTGATGCCGATCAAACAAAATGATAAGGCGCCCGTCACCAGGCCCCGCATGCTGCGCACATCCAAAATTTGGGACCGAACTGAGGCGGTCGATCAAATCTCCAGAAATCCGTGAGCTAACATCCACCGAAAATCGAGAAAATCGTAAATCCTCATTTATGCAAAAAATAGTGATGACGATCAAACGAAATGATAAGGCGCCCGTCACCAGGCCCCGCAGGCTACGCACAGCAAAAATTTGGGGCCAAACGGAGACGATCGATCAAATCTCCAGAAATCCGTGGGCTATCATACACTGAAAATCGCGAAAATCGTAAATTCTCATTTATGCAAAAAATAGTGATGCCGATCAAACGAAATGATAGGGCGCCCGACACCAGGCCCTGCAGGCTGCACACAACCAAAATTTGGGGCCAAACGGAGACGGTCGATCAAATCTCCAGAAATCTGTGGGCTAACATACACTGAAAATCGAGAAAATCGTAAATTCTCATTTATGCAAAAATTAGTGATGTCGATAAAATGAAATGATAGGGAGGCCGTCACCAGCGTCTCGCGGGCTGCGCGCAACCAAAATTTGGGGCCGAACAGAGAAGGTCGATCAAATCTCCAAAAATCCGTGGGCTAACATTCACCGAAAATCGAGAAAATCGTAAATTATCATTTATTCGAAAAATAGTGATGCCAATCAAACGAAATGATAGGGCGCCCGTCACCAGGCCCCGCTGGCTGCGCACAGCCAAAATTTGGGGCCAAACGGAGACGTCGATCAAATATCCGAAAATCCGTGGACTAACATAACCGAAAATTGCGAAAATCGTTAATTCTCATTTATGCAAAAAATAGATATGCCGATCAAACGAAATGAGAGGGCGCTGTCACCAGGCCCCGCAGGCTGCGCACAACCAAAATTTGGGGCCGAACGGAGGCGGTCAATCAAATCTCCAGAAATCCGTGGGCTAACATACACCGAAAATCGAGAAAATCATAAATTCTCATTTATGCTAAAAATAGTGATACCGATCAAACGAAATGATAGGGTGCCCGTCACCAGGCCCCGCAAGGCTGCGCACAGCCAAAATTTGGGGCCAAACGGAGACGATCGATCAAATCTCCAAAAATCCGTGGGCTAACATACACCGAAAATCGAGAAAATCATAAATTCTCATTTATGCAAAAAATAGTGATGCCGATCAAACGAAATAATAAGGCGCACGTCACCAGGCCCCGCATGCTGCGCACATCCAAAATTTGGGACCGAATTGAGGCGGTCGATCAAATCTCCAGAAATCCATGGGCTAACATACACCGAAAATTGAGAAAATCGTAAATCCTCATTTATGCTAAAAATAGTGATGCCGATCAAACGAAATGAGAGGGCGCCTGTCACCAGGCCCCGCAGGCTGCGCACAACAAAAATTTGGGGTCGAACGGAGGCGGTCAATCAAATCTCCAGAAATCCGTGGGCTAACATACACTGAAAATCAAGAAAATCTTAAATTCTCATTTATGCGGAAATTAGTGATGCCGAACAAATGAAATGATAGGGTGCCCGTCACCAGGCCCCGCAAGCTGCGCACAGCCAATATTTGGGGCCAAACATAGACGGTCGACCAAATCTCCAGAATTCCGTGGGCTAACATACACCGCAAATCGCGAAAATCGTAAATTCTCATTTATGCAAAAAATAGTGATGCCGATCAAACGAAATGAGAGGGTGCCCGTCACCAGGCCCTGCAGGATCCGCATAGCCAAAATTTGGGGCCGAACGGAGGCGGTCGATCAAATCTCCAGATATCCATGGGCTAACATACACCGAAAATCGAGAAAATCGTAAATTCTCATTTATGCAAAAAATAGTGATGTCGATCAAACGAAATGATAGGGCGCCCGTCAGCAGGCCCCGCAGGCTGCGCACAGCCAAAATTTTGGGCCAAACGGAGGCGGTCGATCAAATCTCCAGAAATCCGTGGGCTAACATACACCGAAAATCGAGAAAATCATAAATTCTCATTTATGCAAAAAATAGTGATGCCGATCAAACAAAATAATAAGGCGCCCGTCACGAGGCCCCGCAGGCTGCGCACAGCCAAAATTTGGGGCCGAACGGAGGCGGTGGATCAAATCTCCAGAAATCCGTGGGCTAACATACACCGAAAATCGAAAAAATCGTAAATTCTCATTTATGCTAAAAATAGTGATGCCGATCAAACGAAATGATAGGGCGGCCGTCACCAGGCCCCGCAGGCTGCGTAGAGCCAAAATTTGGGGCCAAACGGAGACGGTCGATCAAATCTCTAGAAATCCGTGGCTAACATACACCGAAAATCGCAAAAATTGTAAATTCTTATTTACGCAAAAAATAGTGATGCCGATCAAACAAATGAGAGGGCGGCCGTCGCTAGGCCCTGCAGGCTCCGCACAGCCAAAATTTGGGGCCGAACGTAGGCGGTCGATCAAATCTCCAGAAATCCGTGGGCTAACATACACCAAAAATTCAGAATATCGTAAATTCTCATTTATGCTAAATATAGTGATGCCGATCAAACGAAATGATAGGGCGCCCGTCACCAGGCCACGCAGGCTGCGCACAGCAAAAATTTGGGGCCAAACGGAGACGGTCGATCAAATCTCCAGAAATCTGTGGGCTAACATACACTGAAAATCGCAAAAATTGTAAATTCTCATTTATGCAAAAAATTGTGATGTCGATCAAACGAAATGAGAGGGCGCCCGTCACCAGGCCCCGCAGGCTGCGCACAGCCAAAATTTGAGGCCAAATGGAGACGGTCGATCAGATCTCCAGAAATCCATGGGCTAACATACACCGAAAATAGAGAAAATCGTAAATTCTCATTTATGCAAAAAATAGTGATGTCGATCAAACTAAATGATAGGGCGCCCGTCAGTAGGCCCCGCAGGCTGTGTACAACAAAAATTTGGGGCCAAACGGAGACGATCGATCAAATCTCTAGAAATCCGTGGGCTAACATACACCGTAAATCGCGAAAATCGTAAATTCTCTTTTATGCTAAAAATAGTGATGTCTATCAAACGAAATGATAGGGCGCCCGTCACCAGGACTCACAGGCTGCGCACAGCAAAAATATGGGGCCAAACGGAGACGGTCGATCAAATCTCCAGAAATATGTGGGCTAACATACACTGAAAATCCAAAAATTGTAAATTCTCATTTATGCAAAAAATAGTGATGTCGATCAAACGAAATGAGAGGGCGCCCGTCACCAGGCCCTGCAGGCTCCGCACAGCCAAAATTTGTGGCCAAACGGAGACGATCGATCAAATCTCCAGAAATCCGTGGGCTAACATACAACGAAAATCGAGAAAATCATAAATTCTCATTTATGCGGAAATTAGTGATGCCGATAAAATGAAATGATAGGGCACCCGTCACCAGGCCCCGCAGGCTGCGCACAGCCAAATTTGTGGCCAAACGGAGACGGTCGATCAAATCTCCAGAATTCCGTGGGTTAACATACACCGAATATCGAGAAAATCGTAAATTCTCATTTATGCAAAAAAATAGTGATGCCGATCAAACGAAATGAGATGGCGCCCATCACCAGGCCCCGCAGGCTGCGTACAGCCAAAATTTGGGGCCGAACGGAGGCGGTCGATCAAATCTCCAGAAAACCGTGGGCTAGCAAAAATCGTAAATTCTCATTTATGCAAAAGATAGTGATGCCGATCAAATGAAATAATAAGGCGCCCGTCACCAGGCCCCGTAGGCTACGCACAGCCAAAATTTGGGGCCGAACGGAGGCGGTGGATCAAATCTCCAGAAATCCATGGCTAACATACACAAAAAAACGAGAAAATCGTAAATTCTCATTTATGCGGAAATTAGTGATGCCTATCAAATGAAATGATAGGGCGCCCGTCACCAGGCCCCGCAGGCTGCGCACAACCAAAATTTGTGGCCAAACAGAGACGGTCGATCAAATCTCCAGAATTCCGTGGGTTAACATACACCGAATATTGCGAAAATCATAAATTCTCATTTATGCAAAAAATAGTGATGCCGATCAAACGAAATGAGAGGGTGCCCGTCACCATGCCCCGCAGACTGCGCAGAGCCAAAATTTGGGGCCGAACGGAGGCGGTCGATCAAATCTACAGAAATCCGTGGGCTAACATACACCGAAAATTGAGAAAATCGTAAATTCTCATTTATGCAAAAAATAGTGATGCCGATCAAACGAAATGATAAGGCACCCATCACCAGGCCCCGTAGGCTGTGCACAGCCAAAATTTGTGGCCGAACGGAGGCGGTGGATCAAATCTCCAAAAATTAATGCGTTAATTCTCATTTATGATAAAAATAGTGATGCCGATCAAACGAAAAGATAGGTCGCCCGTCACCAGGCCCCGCAGGCTACGCACAGCCAAAATTTAGGGCCAAACGGAGATGGTCGAGCAAATCTCTAGAAATCCGTAGGCTAACATACACCGATAATCGCGAAAATCGTAAATTCTCATTTATGCAAACAATAGTGATGTCGATCAAACGAAATGATAGTGCGCCCATCACCAGGCCCCGCAAGCTGCGCACATCCAAAATTTGGGGCCGATCGTAGGCGGTCGATCAAATCTTCAGAAATTCGTGGGCTAACATACACCGAAAATCGAGAAAATCGTAAATTCTCATTTATGAAAAAAATAGTGATGCCGATCAAACGAAATGATAGGGCGCCCGTCAGCAGGCCCTGCAGGCTGCGCACAGCCAAAATTTGGGGCCGAACGGAGGCAGTCGATCAAATCTCCAGAATTATGTGGGCTAACATACACCGAAAATTGAGAAAATCGTAAATTCTCATATATGCAAAAAATAGTGATGCCGATCAAACGAAATGTTAAGGCGCCCGTCACCAGGTCCTGCAGGCTGCGCACAGTCAAAATTTGGGGCCGAACGGAGGCGATGGATCAAATCTCTAGAAATCCGTGGGCTAACATACACCGAAAATCGAGAAAAATGTAAATTCTCATTTATGCTAAAACTAGTGATGCCGACCAAACGAAATGATAGGGTGCCCGTCACCAGGCCCCGCAGGCTACGTACGTCCAAAATTTGGGGCCAAACGGAGACGGTCGATCAAATCTCCAGAAATCTGTGGGCAAACATACACCGAAAATCGCGAAAATCGTAAATTCTCATTTATGCAAAAAATAGTGATGCCAATCAAACGAAATGATAGGGCGCCCGTCACCAGGCCCCGCAAGCTGCGCACAACTAAAATTTGGGGCCGAACGGAGGCGGTCGATCAAATCTCCAGAAATCCGTGGGCAATACACCAAAAATTGAGAAAATCGTAAATTCTCATTTATGCTAAATATAGTGATGCTGATCAAACGAAATGATAGGGCGCCCGTCACCAGGCCCTGCAGGCTGCGCACAGCCAAAATTTGGGGCCAAACGAAGACGGTCGATCAAATCTCCAGAAATCCATGGGCAAACATACACCGAAAATCGAGAAAATTGTAAATTCTCATTTATGCTAATAATAGTGATGTTGATCAAACGAAATGATAGGGCGCCCGTCACCAGGCCCCGCAGGCTGTGCACAGCCAAAATTTGGGGCCAAACGGAGACGGTCGATCAAATCTCTAGAAATCCGTGGGCTAACATACACCGAAAATCGCGAAAATCGTAAATTCTCATTTATGCTAAAAATAGTGATGCCGATCAAACGAAATGATAGGGTGCCCGTCACCAGGCTCCGCAGGCTACGCACAGCGAAAATTTGGGGCCAAATGGAGACGGTCGATCAAATCTCCAGAAATCCGTGAGCTAATTCACCGAAAATCGAGAAAATCGTAAATTCTCATTTATGCAAAAAATAGTTATGCCGATCAAACGAAATGATAAGGCGCCCGTCACCAGGCCCCGCAGGCTGCGCACAGCCAAAATTTGGGGCCGAACGGATGCGGTGGATCAAATCTCCAGAAATACCTGGGCTAACATATATCGAAAATCGCGAAAATCGTAAATTCTCATTTATGCTAAAAATAGTGATGCCGATCAAACGAAATGATAGGGCGCCCGTCACCAGGCTACGCACAGCCAAAATTTGGGGCCAAACGGAGATTGTCGATGAAATCTCTAGAAATCCGTGGGCTAACATACACCGAAAATCGCGAAAATCGTAAATTCTCATTTATGCAAAAAATAGTGATGCGGATCAAATGAAATGATAGGGCACCCGACACCAGCCCCGCAGGCTGCGCACAGCGAAAATTTGGGGCCAAACGGAGACGATCGATCAAACCTCCAGAAATCCGTGGGCTAACATACACCGAAAATTGAGAAAATCGTAAATTCTCATTTATGCAAAAAAAATAGTGATGCCGATCAAACGAAATGATAAGGCGCCCGTCACCAGGCCCCGCAGGCTACGCACAGCCAAAATTTGGGGCCGAACGGAGGCGGTGGATCAAATCTCCAGAAATCCGTGGCTAACATACACCGAAAATCGAGAAAATCATAAATTCTTATTTATGCTAAATATAGTGATGCCGATCAAACGAAATGATAGGGCGCCTGTCACCAGGCCCCGCAGGCTGCGCACAGCCAAAATTTGGGGCCAAACGGAGACGGTCGATCAAATCTCAAGAATTCCGTCGGCTAACATACACCGAAAATCACGAAAATCGTAAATTCTCATTTATGCAAAAAATAGTGATGCCGATCAAACGAAATGAGAGGGCGCCCGTCACCAGGCCCTGCAGGCTTCGCACAGCCAAAATTTGGAGCCGAACGGAGGCGGTCGATCAAATATCCAGAATTCTGTGGGCTAACATACACCGAAAATCGCGAAAATCATAAAATCTCATTTATGCAAAAAATAGTGATGCCGATCAAACAAAATGAGAGGGCGTCCGTCACCAGGCCCCGTAGGCTCCGCACATCCAAAATTTGGGGCCGAACGGAGGCGGTCGATCAAATCTCCAGAAATCCGTGGGCTAACATACACCGAAAATCAAGAAAATCGTAAATTCTCATTTATGCTAAATATTGTGATGCCGATCAAACGAAATGATAGGGCGCCCGTCACCAGGCCCGGCAGGCTGCGCACAGCCAAAATTTGGGGCCAAATGGTGACGATCGATCAAATCTCCTGAAATCCATGGGCTAACATACATCGAAAATCGAGAAAATCGTAAATTCTCATTTATGCGGAAATTAGTGATGCCGATCAAATGAAATGATAGGGCGCCCGTCACCAAGCCCCGCAGGCTGTGCATAGCCAAAATTTGGGGCCAAACAGAGACGGTCGATCAAATCTCCAGAATTCCGTGGGCTAACATACACCGAAAATCGCGAAAATCATAAATTCTCATTTATGCAAAAAATAGTGATGCCGATCAAACGTAATGAGAGGGCGCCCGTCACCAGGCCCCGCAGGCTGCGCACAGAAACAATTTGGGGCCGAACGGAGGTGGTCGATCAAATCTCCAGAAATCCGTGGGCTAACATACACCGAAAATTGAGAAAATCGAAAATTCTCATTTATGCAAAAAAAAGTGATGCCGATCAAACGAAATGATAAGGCGCCCGTCACCAGGCCCTGCAGGCTCCGCATAGCCAAAATTTGGGGCCGAACGAAGGCGGTCGATCAAATCTCCAGAAATCCGTGGCCTAACATACACCGAAAATTGAGAAAATCGTAATCTCATTTATGCGGAAATTAGTGATGCCGATCAAATGAAATGATAGGGCGCCCGTCACCAGGCCCCGCAGGCTGCGCACAGCCAAAATTTGGGGCCAAACGGAGGCGGTCGATCAAATCTCCAGAAATCTGTGGGCTAACATACACCGAAAATCGAGAAAATCATAAATTCTTATTTATGCAAAAAATAGTGATGCCGATCAAACGAAATGATAAGGCGCCCGTCACCAGGTCCCGCATGCTGCGCACATCCAAAATTTGGGACCGAACTGAGGCGGTCGATCAAATCTCCAGAAATCCGTGGGCTAACGTACGTCGAAAATCGAGAAAATCGTAAATCCTCATTTATGCTAAAAATAGTGATGTCGATCAAACGAAATGATAGGGCGCCCGTCACCAGGCCCCACAGGCTGTGCACAGCCAAAATTTGGGGCCAAACGGAGACGATCGATCAAATCTCCAGAAATCCGTGGGCTAACATACACCGAAAATCGAGAAAATCGTAAATTCTCAATTATGCAAAAAATAGTGATGCCGATCAAACGAAATGATAAGGCGACCGTCACCAGGCCCAGCATGCTGCGGACATCCAAAATTTGGGACCGAACTGAGGCGGTCGATCAAATCTCCAGAAATCCGTGGGCTAACATACATCGAAAATCGAGAAAATCGTAAATCCTCATTTATGCTAAAAATAGTGATGCCGATCAAACGAAAAGATAGGGCGCCCGTCACCAGCGCCCCGCAGGCTGCGCACAAACAAAATTTGGGGCTAAACGGAGACGATCGAAAAAATCTCCAGAAATCCGTGGGCTAACATACACCGAAAATCGCGAAAATCGTAAATTCTCATTTATGTAAAAAATAGTGATGCGGATCAAACGAAATGATAGGGCGCCCGACACCAGGCCCCGCAGGCTGCGCACAGCCAAAATTTGGGGCCAAACGGAGACGGTCGATCAAATCTCCAGAAATCCGTGGGCTAACATACATCGAAAATCAAGAAAATCGTAAATTCTCATTTATGCAAAAAATAGTGATGCCGATAAAATGAAATGAAAAGGCGCCCGTCACCAGCGCCCCGCGGGCTGCACACAGCCCAAATTTGGGGTCGAATAGAGACGGTCGATCAAATCTCCAAAAATCCGTGGGCTTAATTCACCTAAAATCGAGAAAAACGTAAATTGTCATTTATTCTAAAAATAGTGATGCCAATCAAAAGAAATGATAGGGCGCCCGTCACCAGGCCCCGCTGGCTGCGTACAGCCAAAATATGGGGCCAAACGGAGAAGTCGATCAAATCTCCGAAAATCCGTGGGCTAACATACACCGAAAATCGCGAAAATCGTTAATTCTCATTTATGCAAAAAATAGTGATGCCGATCAAACGAAATGAGAGGGCGCATGTCACCAGGCCCCATAGGCTGCGCACAACCAAAATATGGGGCCGAACGGAGGCGGTCAATCAAATCTCCAGAAATCCGTGGGCTAACATACACCGAAAATCGAGAAAATCATAAATTCTCATTTATGCTAAAAATAGTGATGCCGATCAAACAAAATGATAGGGAGCCCGTCACCAGGCCCCGCAAGGCTGCGCACAGCCAAAATTTGGGGCCAAACGGAGACGATCGATCAAATCTCCAGAAATCAGTGGGCTAACATACACCAAAAATCGAGAAAATCATAAATTCTCATTTATGCAAAAAATAGTGATGCCGATCAAACGAAATGATAAGGCGCCCGTCACCAGGCCCCGCATGCTGCCGACATCCAAAATTTGGGACCGAACTGAGGCGGTCAATCAAATCTCCAGAAATCCGTGGGCTAACATACACCGAAAATCGAGCAAATCGTAAATCCTCATTTATGCTAAAAATAGTGATGCCGATCAAACGAAATGATAGGGCGCCCGTCACCAGGCCCCGCAGGCTGCGCACAGCCAAAATTTGGGGCCAAACGGAGACGATCGATCAAATCTCCAGAAATCCGTGGGTTAACATACACCGAAAATCGAAAAATCATAAATTCTCAATTATGCAAAAAATAGTGATGCCGATCAAAAGAAATGATAAGGAGCCCGTCACCTGGCCCCGCATGCTGCGCACATCCAAAATTTGGGACCGAACTGAGGCGGTCGATCAAATCTCCACAAATTCGTGGGCTAACATACACCGAAAATCGAGAAAATCGTAAATCCTAATTTATGCTAAAAATAGTGATGCCGATCAAACAAAATAATAGGGCGCCGTCACCAGTCCCCGCAGGCTGCGCACAGTCAAAATTTTGGGCCGAACGGAGACGGTCGATCAAATCTCCAGAAATCCATGGGCTAACATACACCGAAAATCGAGAAAATCGTAAATTCTCATTTGTGCAAAAAATAGTGTTGCCGATCAAACGAAATGATAGGGCGCCTGTCACCAGGCCCCGCAGGCTGCGTACATCCAAAATTTGGGGCCGAACGGAGGCGGTCGATCAAATCTCCAGAAATCCGTGGGCTAACATACATCGAAAATCGAGAAAATTGTAAATTTTCATTTATGCAAAAATTAGTGATGCCGATCAAACGAAATGATAGGGCGCCCGTCACCAGGCCCCGCGGGCTGCGCACAGCCAAACTTTGGGGCCAAATAGAGACGGTCGATCAAATCACCAGAAATCCGTGGGCTAACATACACCGAAAATCACGAAAATCATAAATTCTAATTTATGCAAAACATAGTGATGCCGATCAAACAAAATGATAGGGCGCCCGTCACCAGGCCCCGCAGTCTGCGCACAGCCAAAATTTGAGGCCGAACGGAGGCGGTCGATCAAATCTCCAGAAATCCGTGGGCTAACATACACCGAAAATCGAAAAAATCATAAATTCTCATTTATGCAAAAAATAGTGATGCCGATCAAACGAAATGATAAGGCGCCCATCACCAAGCCCCGCAGGCTGCGCACAGCCAAAATATGGGGCCGAATGGAGGCGGTGGATCAAATCTCCAGAAATCTGTGGGCTAATACACCGAAAATCGAGAAAATTGTAAATTCTCATTTATGCTAAAAATAGTGATGCCGATCAAACGAAATGATAGGGCGCCCGTCACTAAGCCCCTCAGGCTGCGTACAGCCAAAATTTGGGGCCAAACGGAGACGATAGATCAAATCTCCAGAAATCTGTGGGCTAACATACACCGAAAATCGAGAAAATCGTAAATTCTCATTTATGCGGAAATTAGTGATGCCAATCAAATGAAATGATAGGGCGCCCGTCACCAGCCCTCGAAGGATGCGCGCAGCCAAAATTTAGGGCCAAACAGAGACGGTCGACCAAATCTCCAGAATTCCGTGGGCTAACATACACCGAAAATCACGAAAATCGTAAATTCTCATTTATGCTGAAATTAGTAATGCCAATCAAATGAAATGATAGGGCCCCCGTCAACAGGCCCCGCAGGCTACGCACAGCCAAAATTTTGGGCTGAACGGAGACGGACGATCAAATCTCCAGAATTCCGTGGGCTAACATACACCGAAAATCGCAAAAATCGTAAATTATCATTTATGCAAAAAATAGTGATGCCGATCTAACGAAATGAGAGGGCGCCCGTCACCAGGCCCTGCAGGCTCCGCACAGCCAAAATTTGGGGCCTAACGGAAGCGGTCGATCAAATCTCCAGAAATCCGTGGGCTAGCATACACCGAAAATCAAGAAAATCATAAATTCTCATTTATGCTAAATATAGTGATGCCGATCAAACGAAATGATAGGGCGCCCGTCATCAACGCCCCGCAGGCTACGTACAGCCAAAATTTGGGGCCAAATGGAGACGGTCGATCAAATCTCCAGAAATCCGTGGGTTAACATACACCGAAAATTGCAAAAATCGTAAATTCTCATTTATGCAAAAAATTGTGATGCTGATCAAACAAAATGATAGGGCGCCCGTCACCAGGCCCCGCAGGCTGCGCACAGCCAAAATTTAGGGCCAAACGGAGGCGATCGATCAAATCTCCAGAAATCCGTGGGCTAACATACACCGAAAATTGAGAAAATCGTAATCCCACTTATGCGGAAATTAGTGATGCCGATCAAATGAAATGATAGGGCGCCCGTCACCAGGACCCGCAGGCTGCGCACAGCCAAAATTTGGGGCCAAACGGAGGCGGTCGATCAAATCTCCGAAAATCCGTGGGCGTTACATACACCGAAAATCGCGAAAATCATTAATTCTCATTTATGCAAAAAATAGTGATGCCGATCAAACGAAATGAGAGGGCGCCTGTCACCAGGCCCCGCAGGCTGCGCACAACCAAAATTTGGGGCCGAACGGAGGCGGTCAATCAAATCTCCAGAAATCCGTGGGCTAACATACACCGAAAATCGAGAAAATCATAAATTCTCATTTATGCTAAATATAGTGATGCCGATCAAACGAAATGATACGGCGCCCGTCACCAGGCCCCGCAGGCTGCGCACAGCCAAACTTTGGGGCCGAACAGAGACGGTCGATCAAATCTCCAAAAATCCGTGGGCTAACATTCACCGAAAACCGAGAAAATCGTAAATTGTCATTTATTCAAAAAATAGTGATGCCAATCAAACGAAATGATAGGGCGCCCGTCACCAGGCTCCGCTGGCTGCGCACAGCCAAAATTTGGGGCCGAACGGAGGCGGTGGATCAAATCTCCAGAAATCTGTGGGCTAACATACACCGAAAATCGCGAAAATTATAAATTCTCATTTATGCTAAAAATAATGATGCCGATCAAACGAAATGATAGGGCGCCCGTCACCAAGCCCCGCAGGCTGCGTACAGCCAAAATTTGGGGCCAAACGGAGACGATAGATCAAATCTCCAGAAATCCGTGGGCTAACATATACCGAAAATCGAGAAAATCGTAAATTCTCATTTATGCGGAAATTAGTAATCCCGATCAAATGAAATGATAGGGCGCCCGTCACCAGGCCTCGAAGGATGCGCACAGCCAAAATTTACAGCCAAACAGAGACGGTCGATCAAATCTCCAGAAATTTGTGGGCTGACATACACCGAAAATCGCGAAAATCGTAAATTCTCATTTATGCAAAAAATAGTGATGCCGATCAAACGAAATGATAGGGAGCCCGTCACCAGGCCCCGCAGGCAGCGCACAACCAAAATTTGGGGCCGAACGGAGGCGGTCGATCAAATCTCCAGAAATTCATTGGATAATATACACCGAAAATCGAGAAAATCGTAAATTCTCATTTATGCAAAAAATAGTGATACCGATCAAACGAAATGATAAGGCACCCGTCACCAGGCCCCGCAAGCTGTGCACAGCCAAAATTTTGGGCCGAACGGAGGCGGTCGATCAAATCTCCAGAAATCCGTGGGCTAACATACACCGAAAATCGATAAAATCGTAAATTCTCATTTATGCTAAATATAGTGATGCCGATCAAATGAAATGATAGGGCGCCCATCACCAGGCCCCACAGGCTATGCACAGCCTAAATTTGGGGCCAAACGGAGACGGTCGATCAAATATCAAGAAATCCGTATGCTAACATACACCGAAAATCGAGAAAATCGTAAATTTTCATTTATGCTAAAAATAGTGATGCCGATCAAACGAAATGATAAGGCGCCCGTCACCAGGCCCAGCAGGCTGCGCACAGCCAAAATTTGGGGCCAAACGGAGACGATAGATCAAATCTCCAGAAATTCATGGGCTTACATACACCGAAAATCGAGAAAATCGTAAATTCTCATTTATGCGGAAATTAGTGATGCCGATCAAATGAAATGATAGGGCCCCCGTCACCAGGTCCTGCAGGCTGCGCACAGCCAAAATTTGGGGCCAAACGGAGACGATCGATCAAATCTCCAGAATTTCGTGGGCTAACATACACCGAAAATCGCGAAAAATTATAAATTCTCATTTATGCAAGAAATAGTGATGCCGATCAAACAAAATGAGAGGGCGCCCATCACCAGGCCCCGCAGACTACGCACAGCCAAAATTTGGGGCCGAACGGAGGCGGTCGATCAAATCTCCAGAAATCTGTGTGCTAACATACATCGAAAATCAAGAAAATCGTAAATTCTCATTTATGCTAAATATAGTGATGCCAATCAAACGAAATAATAGGGAACCCGTCACCAGGTCCCGCAGGCTGCGCACAGCAAAAATTTTGGGCCAAACGGAGACGGTCGATCAAATCTCCAGAAATTCATGGGCTAACATACACCGAAAATCAAGAAAATCGTAAATTCTCATTTGTGCAAAAAATAGTGTTGCCGATCAAATGAAATGATAAGACGCCTGTCACCAGGCCCCATAGGCTACACACATCCAAAATTTGGGGCTGAACGGAGGCGGTCGATCAAATCTCCAGAAATTCGTGGGCTAACATACATCGAAAATCGAGAAAATCATTAATTTTCATTTATGCAAAAATTAGTGATGCCGATCAAACAAAATGATAGGGCGCCCGTCACCAGGCCCCGCGGGCTGCGCACAGCCAAAATTTGGGGCCAAACAGAGACGGTCGATGAAATCACCAGAAATCTGTGGGCTAACATACACCGAAAATCGCGAAAATCGTAAATTCTCATTTATGCAAAAAATAGTGATGCCGATCAAACGAAATGATAGGGCGCCCTTCACCAAGCCCCACAGGCTGCGCACAGTAAAAATTTGGGGCCAAACGGAGACGGTCGATCAAATCTCCGGAAATCTGTAGGCTAACATACACCGAAAATCGCGAAAATCGTAAATTCTAATTTATGCAAAACATAGTGATGCCGATCAAACAAAATGAGAGGGCGCCCGTCACCAGGCCCCGCATCTGCGCACAGCCAAAATTTGAGGCCGAACGGAGGCGGTCGATCAAATCTCCAGAAATCCGTGGGCTAACATACACCGAAAATTGAAAAAATCATAAATCCTCATTTATGCAAAAAATAGTGATGCCGATCAAACGAAATGATAAGGCGCCCGTCACCAGGCCCCGCAGGCTGCGCACAGCCAAAATATGGGGCCGAATGGAGGCGGTGGATCAAATCTCCAGATATCTGTGGGCTAACATACACCGAAAATCGAGAAAATTGTAAATTCTCATTTACGCTAAAAATAGTGATGCCGATCAAACGAAATGATAGGGCGCCCGTCACCAAGCCCCGCAGGCTGCGTACAGCCAAAATTTGGGGCCAAACGGAGACGATAGATCAAATCTCCAGAAATCTGTGGGCTAACATACACCGAAAATCGAGCAAATAGTCAATTCTCATTTATGCGGAAATTAGTGATGCCGATCAAATGAAATGATAGGGCGCCCATCACCAGGCCTCGAAGGATGCGCGCAGCCAAAATTTAGGGCCAAACAGAGACGGTCGACCAAATCTCCAGAATTCCGTGGCTAACATACACCGAAAATCACGAAAATCGTAAATTCTCATTTATGCTGAAATTAGTAATGCCTATCAAATGAAATGATAGGGCCCCCGTCACCAGGCCCCGCCGGCTATGCACAGCCAAAATTTGGGGCCGAACGGAGACGGACGATCAAATCTCCAGAATTCCGTGGGCTAACATACACCGAAAATCGCGAAAATCGTAAATTATCATTTATGCAAAAAATAGTGATGCCGATCCAACGAAATGAGAGGGCGCCCGTCACCAGGCCCTGCAGGCTCCGCACAGCCAAAATTTAGGGCCGAACGGAAGCGATCGATCAAATCTCCAGAAATCCGTGGGCTAACATACACCAAAAATCAAGAAAATTATAAATTCTCATTTATGCTAAATATAGTGATGCCGATCAAACGAAATGATAGGGCGCCCGTCATCAGCGCCCCGCAGGCTACGTACAGCCAAAATTTGGGGCTAAACGGAGACGGACGATCAAATGTTCAGAAATCCGTGGGCTAACATACACCGAAAATCACAAAAATCGTAAATTCTCATTTATGCAAAAAATTGTGATGCCGATCAAACAAAATGATAGGGCGCCCGTCACCAGGCCCCGCAGGCTGCGCACAGCCAAAATTTGGGGCCGAACGGAGGCGATCGATCAAATCTCCAGAAATCCGTGGGCTAACATACACCGAAAATTGAGAAAATCGTAATCCCATTTATGCGGAAATTAGTGATGCCGATCAAACGAAATGATAGGGCGCCCGTCACCAGGCCCCGTAGGCTGCGCACAGCCAAAATTTGGGGCCAAACGGAGGCGGTCGATCAAATCTCCAGAAATCCGTGGGCTAACATACACCGAAAATCGAGAAAATCATAAATTCTCATTTATGCAAAAAATAGTGATGCCGATCAAACGAAATGATAAGGCGCCCGTCACCAGGCCCCGCATGCTGCGCACATCCAAAATTTGGGACCGAACTGAGGCGGTCGATCAAATCTCCAGAAATCCGTGGGCTAACATACACCGAAAATCGAGAAAATCGTAAATCCTCATATATGCTAAAAATAGTGATGCCGATCAAACGAAATGATAGGGCGCCCGTCACCAGGCCCCGTATGCTGCGCACAGCCAAAATTTGGCGCCAAACGGAGACGATCGATCAAATCTCCAGAAATCCGTGGGCTAACATACACCGAAAATCGAGAAAATCGTAAATTCTCAATTATGCAAAAAATAGTGATGACGATCAAACGAAATGATAAGGCGCCCGTGACCAGGCCCCGCATGCTGCGCACATCCAAAATTTGGGATCGAATTGAGACGGTCGATCAAATCTCCAGAAATCTGTGGGCTAACATCCACCGAAAATCGAGAAAATCGTAAATCCTCATTTATGCAAAAAATAGTGATGCCGACCAAACGAAATGATAAGGCGCCCATCACCAGGCCCCGCAGGCTACGCACAGCCAAAAATTGGGGCCAAACGGAGACGATCGATCAAATCTCCAGAAATCCGTGGGCTAACATACACCGAAAATCGCAAAAATCGTAAATTCTCATTTATGCAAAAAATAGTGATGCCGATCAAACGAAATGATAGGGCGCCCGACACCAGGCCCCGCAGGCTCCGCACAGCCAAAATTTGGGGCAGAACGGAGGCGGTCGATCAAATCTCCAGAAATCCGTGGGCTAACATACACCGAAAATCAAGAAAATCGTAAATTCTCATTTATGCTAAATATAGTGATGCCGATCAAACGAAATGATAGGGCGACCATCACCAGGCCCCGCAATCTGCGCACAGCCAAAATTTGGGGCCAAATGGAGACGGTCGATCAAATCTCCAGAAATCCATGGGCTAACATACACCGAAAATCGAGAAAATTGTAAATTCTTATTTATGCAAAAAATAGTGATGCCGATCAAACGAAATGATAGGGCGCCCGCCACCAGACCCTGCAGGCTGCGCATAGCCAAAATTTGGGCTCAAACGGAGACGGTCTATCAAATCTCCAGAGATCCGTGGGCTAACATACACCGAAAATCGCGAAAATCGTAAATTCTCATTTATGCAAAAAATAGTGATGCCGATCAAAGCAAATGAGAAGGCGCCCGTCACCAGGCCCTGTAGGCTCTGCAAACCCAAAATTTGGGTCCGTACAGAGGCGGTCGATCAAATCTTCAGAAATCCATGGGCTAACATACACCAAAAATCGTGAAAATCGTTAATTCTCATTTATACGAAAAATAGTGATGCCGATCAAAAGAAATGATAGGGAGCCCGTCACCAGGCCCCGCAGGCTATGCACAGCCAAAATTTGGGGCCGAACGGAGGCGGTGGATCAAATCTCCAGAAATCCGGGGGCTAACATACACCGAAAATCGAGAAAATCATAAATTCTCATTTATGCTTAAAATAGTGATGCCGATCAAACGAAATGATAGGGCGCCCATCACCAGGCCCCGCAGGCTGCGCACAGCCAAAATTTGGTGCCGAACGGAGACAATCGATCAAATCTCCAGAAATCCGTTGGATAACATACACCGAAAATTGAGAAAATCGAATATTCTCATTTATGCGGCAATTAGTGATGCCGATCAAATGAAATGATAGGGCGCCCGTCATCAGGCCCCGCAGGCTGCGCACAGCCAAAATTTGGGGCCAAACGGAGACGATTGATCAAATCTCCAGAAATCCGTTGGCTAACATACACCGAAAATCGCGAAAATCGTAAATTCTCATTTATGCAAAAATTAGTGATGCCGATCAAACGAAATGAGAGGGCGCCCGTCACCAGGCCCCGCAGGTTTCGTACAGCCAAAATTTGGGGCCGAACGGAGGCGATCGATCAAATCTCCAGAAATCCGTGGGATAACATACACCGAAAATCGAGAAAATTGAATATTCTCATTTATAAGGCAATTAGTGATGCCGATCAAATGAAATGATAGGGCGCCCGTCACCAGGCCCCGCAGGCTGCGCACAGCCAAAATTTGGGGCCAAACGGAGACGATTGATCAAATCTCCAGAAATCCGTGGGATAATATACACCGAAAATCGAGAAAATCGTAAATTCTCATTTATGCGGAAATTAGTGATGCCGATCAAATGAAATGATAAGGCGCCAGTCACCAGGCCCAGCAGGCTGCGCACAGCCAAAATTTTGGGCCAAACGGAGGCGGTCGATCAAATCTCCAGAATTCTGTTGGCTAACATACACCGAAAATCGCGAAAATCGTAAATTCTCATTTATGCAAAAATTAGTGATGCCGATCAAACGAAATGAGAGGGCGCCCGTCACCAGGCCCCGCAGGTTCCGTACAGCCAAAATTTGGGGCCGAACGGAGGCGGTCGATCAAATCTCCAGAAATCTGTGGGCTAACATACACAAAAAATCAAGAAAATCGTAAATTCTCATTTATGCTAAATATAGTTATGCCGATCAAACGAAATGATAGGACGCCCGTCACCAGGCCCCGTAGGATGCGCACAGCCAAAATTTGGGGCCAAACGGAGACGGTCGATCAAATCTCCAGAAATCCGTGGGCTAACATACACTGAAAAATCACGAAAATCGTAAATTCTCATTTATGCAAAAAATAGTGATGCCGATCAAACAAAATGAGAAGGCGCCCGTCACCAGGCCCCGCAGGCTCCGCACAGCCAAAATTTGGGGCCGAACGGAGGCGATCGATCAAATCTCCAGAAATTCGTGCGCTAACATACACCGAAAATCAAGAAAATAGTAAATTCTTATTTATGTTAAATATAGTGATGCCGATCAAACGAAATGATAGGGCGTCCATCACCAGGCCCCACAGGCTGCGCACAGCCAAAATTTGGTGCCAAACGGAGACGGTCGATCAAATCTCCAGAAATCCATGGACTAACATACACCGAAAATTGAGAAAATCGTAAATGCTCATTTATGCTAAAAATAGTGATGCCGATCAAATGAAATGATAGGGCGCCCGTCACCATGCCTCGCAGGCTGCGCACATCCAAAATTTGGTGTCGAACGGAGACGATCGATCAAATCTCCAGAAATCCGTGGGATAACATACACCGAAAATCGAGAAAATCGTAAATTCTCATTTATGCGGAAATTAGTGATGCCGATCAAATGAAATGATAGGGCGCACGTCACCAAGCCCCGCAGGCTGTGCATAGCCAAAATATGGCTCCAAACAGAGACGGTCGATCAAATCTCCAGAATTCCGTGGGCTAACATACACCGAAAATCGCGAAAATCATAAATTCTCATTTATGCAAAAAATAGTGATGCCGATCAAACGTAATGAGAGGGCGCCCATCACCAGGCCCCGCAGGCTGCGCACAGAAACAATTTGGGGCCGAACGGAGGTGGTCGATCAAATCTCCAGAAATCCGTGGGCTAACATACACCGAAAATTGAGAAAATCAAAAATTCTCATTTATGCAAAAAAAAGTGATGCCGATCAAACGAAATGATAAGACGCCCGTCACCAGGCCCCGCAGGCTACGCACAGCCAAAATTTGGGGCCAACCGAAGGCGGTGGATCAAATCTCCAGAAATCCGTGGTTAACATACACCGAAAATCGAGAAAATTGTAAATTCTCATTTATGCTAAAAATAGTTATGCCGATCAAAAGAAATGATAGGGCGCCCGTCACCAGGCCTTGCACAGCCAAAATTTGGGTCCAAACAGCGACGATCGATCAAATCTCCAGAAATCCGTGGGCTAACATACACCGAAAATTGAGAAAATCGTAAATTCTCATTTATGCAAAAAATAGTGATGCCGATCAAATGAAATGTTAGGGCGCCCGTCAGCAGGCTGCGCACAGCCAAAATTGCGGGCCAAACGGAGACGGTCGATCAAATCACCAGAAATCCGTGGGTAACATACACCGAAAATTGCGAAAATCGTAAATTCTCATTTATGCGGAAATTAGGGATGCCGATCAAATGAAATGATAGGGCGCCAGTCACCAGGCCCCGCAGGCTGCGTACAGCCAAAATTTGGGGCCATACGGTGACAGTCGATCAAATCTCCAGAAATCCGTGGGCTAACATACACCGAAAATCGAGAAAATCATAAATTCTCATATATGCAAAAAATAGTGATTCCGATCAAATGAAATGATAAGGCGCCCGTGACTAGGCCCCGCAGACTACGCACAGCCAAAATTTGGGCCGAACGGAGGCGGTGGATCAAATCTCCAGAAATTCGTGGTCTAACATACACCGAAAATCGAAAAAATCGTAAATTCTCATTTATGCTAAATATAGTGATGCCGATCAAACGAAATGATAGGGTGCCCGTCACCATGCCCCGCAGGCTGCGCACAACCAAAATTTGGGGCGAAACAGAGACGGTCGATCAATTCTCCAGAAATCCGTGGGCTAACATACACCGAAAATCGAGAAATCGTAAATTCTCATTTATGCAAAAATTAGTGATGCCGATCAAATGAAATGATAGGGCGCCCGTCGCCAGGCCCCGCGGACTGCGCACAGCCAAAATTTGGGGCCAAACGGAGACGGTCGATCAAATCTCCAGAAATCCGTGGGCTAACATACACCAAAAATCGCAAAAATCGTAAATTATCATTTATGCAAAAAATAGTGATGCCGATCAAACGAAATGATACGGCACCCGTCACCAGGCCCTCCAAGATGTGCACAGCCAAAATTTGGGGCCAAACGGAGACGGTCGATCAAATCTCCGGAATTCCGTGGGCTAACATACACCGAAAATCGCGAAAATCATAAATTCTCATTTATGCAAAAATTAGTGATGCCGATCAGATGAAATGAGAGGGCACCCGTCACCAAGCCCCGCAGGCTCTACACAGCCAAAATTTGGGGCCGAACGGAGGCGGTAGATCAAATCTGTAGAAATCCGTGGGCTAACATACACCGAAAATCGCGAAAATCGTAAATTCTCATTTATGCTAAATATAGTGATGTCGATCAAACGAAATGATAGGGCGCCCGTCACCAGGCCCCGCAGGCTGCGTACAGCTAAAAGTTTGGGCCGAACGGAGATGGTCGATCAAATCTCCAGAATTCCGTGGGCTAACATACACGGAAAATCAAGAAAATCGTAAATTCTCGTTTATGCTAAAAATAGTGATGCCGATCAAACGAAATGATAGGGCGCCCGTCACCAGGCTCCGCACAGCCAAAATTTGGGGCCAAACGGAGGCGATCGATCAAATTTCCAGAAATCCGTGGGCTAACATACACCGAAAATCAAGAAAATCATAAATTCTCATTTATGCTAAATATAGTGATGCCGATCAAACGAAATGATAGGGCAACCGTCACCAGGCCCCGCAGGCTGCGCACTGCCAAAATTTGGGGCCAAATGGAGACGGTCGATCAAATCTCCAGAAATCTAAGGGCTAACATACACCGAAAATCGAGAAAATCGTAAATTCTCATTTATTAAAAAAATAGTGATACCGATCAAACGAAATGATAGGGCGCCCGCCACCAGACCCTGCAGGCTGCGCATAGCCAAAATTTGGGCTCAAACGGAGACGGTTTATCAAATCTCTAGAGATCCGTGGCCTAACATACACCGAAAATTGCGAAAATCGTAAATTCTCATTTATGCAAAAAATAGTGATGCCGATCAAACCAAATGAGAGGGCGCCCGTCACCAGGCCCTGTAGGCTCCGCAAAGCCAAAATTTGGGGCCGAACGGAGGCGGTCGATCAAATCTCCAGAAATCCATGGGCTAACATACACCGAAAATTGAGAAAATCGTAAATTCTCATTTATGCAAAAAATAGTGATGCCGATCGAACGAAATGATAGGGCGCCCGTCACAAGGCCCCGCAGGCTGCGCACAGCCAAAATTTGGGGCCAAACGGAGGCGGTCGATTAAATCTCAAAAAATCTGTGGGCTAACATACACCGAAAATCGTAAAAATTGTTAATTCTCATTTATATGAAAAATAGTGATGTCGATCAAACGAAATGATAGGGCGCCCGTCACCAGGCCCCGCAGGCTACGCACAGCCAAAATTTAGGGCCGAACGGAGACGGTGGATCAAATCTCCAGAAATCTGGGGGCTAACATACACCGAAAATCGAGAAAATCGTAAATGCTCATTTATGCTAAAAATAGTGATGCCGATCAAATGAAATGATAGGGCACCCGTCACCATGCCTCGCAGGCTGCGCACAGCCAAAATTTGGTGTCGAACGGAGACGATCGTTCAAATCTCCAGAAATCCGTGGGATAACATACACCGAAAATCGAGAAAATTGAATATTCTCATTTATGCGGAAATTAGTGATGCCGATCAAATGAAATGATAGGGCGCCCGTCACCAGGCTCCGCAGGCTGTGCACAGCCAAAATTTGGGGTCAAACGTAGGCGGTCGATCAAATCTCCAGAAATCCATGGGATAACATACACCGAAAATCGCGAAAATCATAAATTCTCATTTATGCGGAAATTAGGGATGCCGATCAAACGAAATGAGAGGGCGCCCGTCACCAGGCCCCGTAGGTTCAGCACAGCAAAAATTTGGGGCCGAACGGAGGCGGTCGATCAAACCTCCAGAAATCCGTGGGCTAACATACACAGAAAATCAAGAAAATCGTAAATTCTCATTTATGCAAAAAATAGTGATGCCGATCAAACGAAATGATAGGGCGCCCGTCACCAGGCCCCGCAGGCTGCGCACAGCCAAAATTTGGGGCAAATGGAGACGGTCGATCAAATCTCCAGAAATCTGTGGGCTAACATACACTGAAAATCGCGAATATCGTAAATTCTCATTTATGCAAAAAATAGTGATGCCGATCAAACGAAATGAGAGGGCGCCCGTCACCAGGCCCCGCAGGCTCCGCACAGCCAAAATTTGGGGCCGAACAGAGGCGATCGATCAAATCTCCAGAAATTCGTGCGCTAACATACACCGAAAATCAAGAAAATCGTAAATTCTCATTTATGCTAAATATAGTGATGTCGATCAAACGAAATGATAGGGCTTCCGTCACCGGGCACCGCAGGCTGCGCACAGCCAAAATTTGGTGCCAAACGGAGATGGTCGATCAAATCTCCAGAAATCCATGGGCTAACATACACCGAAAATTGAGAAAATCGTAAATTCTCATTTATGCAAAAAATAGTGATGCCGATCAAACGAAATGTTAGGGCGCCCGTCAGCAGGCCCCGCAGGCTGCGCATATCCAAAATTGCGGGCCAAACGGAGACGGTCGATCAAATCTCCAGAAATCCGTGGGTAACATACACTAAAAATTACGAAAATCGTAAATTCTCATTTATGCTAAAAATGGTGATGCCGATTAAACGAAATGTTAGGGCGCCCGTCACCAGGCCCTGCAGGCTGCGCACAGCCAAAATTTGGGGCCATACGGTTACAGTCGATCAAATCTCCAGAAATCCGTGGGCTAACATACACCGAAAATTGAGAAAATCGTAAATTCTCATTTATGAAAAAAATAGTGATGCCGATCAAATGAAATGATAAGGCGCCTGTGACTAGGCCCCGCAGGCTGCGCACAGCCAAAATTTGGGACCGAACGGAGGCGGTGGATCAAATCTCCAGAAATCTGTGGGCTAACATACACCGAAAATCGAGAAAATCGTAAATTCTCATTTATGCTAAATATAGTGATGCCGATCAAACGAAATGATAGGGCGCCCGTCACCATGCCTCGAAGGCTGCGCATAGCTAAAATTTGGGGCCAAACGGAGACGGTCGATCAATTCTCCAGAAATCCGTGGGCGTTACCGAAAATCGAGGAAATCGTAAATTTTCATTTATGCAAAAATTAGTGATGCCGATCAAATGAAATGATAGTGCGCCCGTCACCAGGCCCCGCGGACTGCGCACATCCAAAATTTGGGGCCAAACGGAGACGGTCGATCAAATCTCCAGAAATCCGTGGGCTAACATACACCGAAAATCGCGAAAATCGTAAATTATCATTTATGCAAAAAATAGTGATGCTGATCAAACGAAATGATACGGCACCCGTCCCCAGGCCCCACAGGATGTGCACAGCCAAAATTTGGTGCCAAACGGAGACGGTCGATCAAATCTCCGGAATTCCGTGGGCTAACATACACCGAAAATCGCGAAAATCATAAATTCTCATTTATGCAGAAATTAGTGATGCCGATCAAATGAAATGAGAGGGCACCCGTCACCAGGCCCTGCAGGCTCCGCACAACCACAATTTGGGGCCGAACGGAGGCGGTAGATCAAATCTATAGAAATCTATGGGCTAACATACACCGAAAATCGCGAAAATCGTAAATTCTCATTTATGCTAAATATAGTGATGCCGATCAAACGAAATGATAAGGCGCCCGTCACCAGGCCCCACAGGCTACGCACAGCCAAAATTTTGGGCCGACGGAGACGGTCGATCAAATCTCCAGAATTCCGTGGGCTAACAAACACGGAAAATCAAGAAAATCGTAAATTATCATTTATGCTAAAAATAGTGATGCCGATCAAACGAAATGATAGGGCGCCCGTCACCAGGCTCCGCAGGCTGCTCACAGCCAAAATTTGGGGCCAAACGGAGACAATCGATCAAATCTCTAGAAATCCGTGGGCTAACATACACCGAAAATCGCGAAAATCGTAAATTCTCATTTATGCGGAAATTAGTGATGTCGATCAAATGAAATGATAGGGCGCCCGTCACCAGGCCCCGCAGGCTACGCACAGCCAAAATTTGGGGCCAAACGGAGACGGTCGATCAAATCTCCAGAATTCCGTGGGCTAACATACACCGAAAATCGCGAAAATCGAAAATTCTCATTTATGCAAAAAATAGTGATGCTGATCAAACGAAATGATAAGGCGCCCCTAATCGGGCCCCACAGGCTGCGCACAGCCAAAATTTGGGGCCGAACGGAGGCGATCGATCAAATATCCAGAAATCTGTGGCCTAACATACACGGAAAATCGAGAAAATCATAAATTTCAGTTATGCTAAATATAGTGATGCCGATCAAACAAAATGATAGGGCGCCTGTCACCATGCCCCGCAGGCTGCGCACGGCCAAATTTTGGGGCCAAACGGAGACGGTCGATCAATTCTCCAGAAATCCGTGGGCTAACATACATCGAAAATCGAGAAAATCATAAATTTTCATTTATGCAAAAATTGGTGATGTCGATCAAATGAAATGATAGGACACCCGTCACCAGGCCCCGCGGGCTGCGCACAGCCAAAATTTGGGGCCAAACGGAGACGGTCGATCAAATCTCCAGAAATCCATGGGCTAACATACACCGAATATCGCGAAAATCGTAAATTCTCATTTATGCAAAAAACAGTGATTCTGATCAAACGTAATGATACGGCGCCCGTCTCCAGGTCCCAAAGGATGTGCACAGCTAAAATTTGGGTCCAAACGGAGACGGTCGATCAAATCTCCGGAAATCCGTGGGCTAATATACATCGAAAATCGAGAAAATCGTAAATTCTCATTTATGCAAAAAATGGTGATGCCGATCAAACGAAATGAGAAGGCGCCCGTCACCAAGCCCCGTAGGCTGCACACAGCCAAAATGTGGGGCTGAACGGAGGCGGTGGATCAAATCTCCAGAAATCCGTGGGCTAACATACACCGAAAATCGAGAAAATCATAAATTCTCATTTATGCTAAAAATAGTGATGCCGATCAAACAAAATGATAGGGCGCCCGTCACCAGGCCCCGCAGGCTACGCACAGCCACAATTTGGGGCCAAACGGAGACGATCGATCAAATCTCTAGAAATTCGTGCGCTAACATACACCGAAAATCGAGAAAATCGTAAATTCTCATTTATGCGGAAATTAGTGATGCCGATCAAATGAAATGAGAGAGCGCCCGTCACCAGGCCCCGCAGGCTGCGCACAGCCAAAATTTGGGGCCAAACGGAAACGGTCGATCAATTCTCCAGAAATCCGTGGGCTAACATACACCGAAAATCGAGGAAATCGTAAATTTTCATTTATGCAAAAATTTGTGATGCCGATCAAATGAAATGATAGGGCGCCCGACACCAGGCTCCGCGGACTGCGCACATCCAAAATTTGGGGCCAAACGGAGACGGTCGATCAAATCTCCAAAAATCCGTGGGCTAACATACACCGAAAATCAAGAAAATCGTAAATTCTCATTTATGCTAAATATAGTGATGCCGATCAAACGAAATGATAGGGCGCCCGTCACCAGGCCCCGCAGGGTGCGCACAGCCAAAATTTGGGGCAAAACAGAGACGGTCTATCAAATCTCCAGAAATCTGTGGGCTAACATACACCGAAAATTGAGAAAATCGTAAATTCTCATTTATGCGGAAATTAGCGATGCCGATCAAACGAAATGAGAGGGCGCCCATTACAAGGCAACGTAGGCCGCGCACAGCCAAAATTTGGGGCCGAACGGAGGCGGTAAATCAAATCTCCAGAATTCCGTGGGCTAACATACACCGAAAATCGCGAAAATCGTAAATTCTCATTTATGATAAATATAGTGATGCCGATCAAACGAAATGATAGGTGCCCATCTCCAGGCCCCGCAGGCTATGCACAGCCAAAATTTTGGGCCAAACAGAGACGATCGATCAAATCTCTTGAAATCCGTGGCTAACATACACCAAAAATCGAGAAAATCGTAAATTCTCATTAATGCGGAAATTTGTGATGCCGATCAAATGAAATGATAGGGCGCCCGTCACCAGGCCCCGCAGGCTGCGCACAGCCAATATTTGGGGCCAAACGGAGACGGTCGATCAAATCTCCAAAAATCCATGAGCTAACATACACCGAAAATTGAGAAAATCGTAAATTCTCATTTATGCAAAAAATAGTGATGTCGATCAAACAAAATGATAGAGCACCCGTCACCATCCCCGCAAGCTGCGCACAACCATAATTTGGGGCCAAACGGAGACGGTCGATCAAATCTCCAGAAATCCGTGGTCTAACATACACCGAAAATCAATAAAATCGTAAATTCTCATTTATGCTAAATATAGTGATGTCGATCAAACGAAATGATAAGGCGTCCGTGACCAGGCCCCGCAAGCTGCGCACAGCCAAAATTTGGGGCCGAACGGAGGCGGTCGATCAAATCTTCAGAAATTCATGGGCTAACATACACCGAAAATTGAGAAAATCATAAATTCTCATTTATGAGGAAATTAGTGATGCCGATCAAATGAAATGAAAGGGCGCCCGTCACCAGCGCCCCGCGGGCTGCGCAGACGGTCGATCAAATCTCCAAAAATCCGTGGGCTAACATTCACCGAAAACCGAGAAAATCGTAAATTGTCATTTATTCGAAAAATAGTGATGCCGATCAAATGAAATGATAGGTCGCCCGTCACCAAGCCCCGCAGGCTGCACATTGCCAAAAGTTAGGGCCGAACGGAGGCGGTTGATCAAATCTCTAGAAATCTGTGGGCTAACATACACCGAAAATCGAGAAAAACGTAAATTCTCATTTATGCTAAAAATAGTGATGCCGATCAAACGAAATGATACCGCGCCCGTCTGCAGGCCCCGCAGGCTGCGCACAGCCAAAATTTGGGGCCAAACGGAGACGGTCGATCAAATCTCCAAAAATCCATGGGCTAAGATACACCGAAAATCGAGAAAATCATAAATTCTCACTTATATAAAAAATAGTGATGCCGATCTAACGAAATGATAGAGAGGCCGTCACCAGGCCCCGCTGGCTGCGCACAGCCAAAATTTAGGGCCAAACAGAGACAATCGATCAAATCTCCAGAAATCCGTGGGCTAACATACACCGAAAATCGAGAAAATCGTAGATTCTCATTTATGCAGAAATTAGTGATGTCGATCAAACGAAATGATAAGGCGCTCGTCATCAGGCCCCGCAGGCTGCGCACAACCAAAATTTGGGGCCAAACGAAGACGGTCGATAAAATCTCCAGAATTCCGTGGGCTAACATACACCGAAAATCGCGAAAATCATAAATTCTCATTTATGCAAAAAATAGTGATGCCGCTCAAACGAAATGAGAGGGCGCCCGTCACCAGGCCCCGCATGTTGCACATAACCAAAATTTGGGGCCAAACGGAGGCGGTCTATCAAATCTCCAGAAATCCGTGCGCTAACATACACCGAAAACCGAGAAAATCGTAAATTCTCATTTATGCAAAAAATAGTGATGCCGATCAAACAAAATGATAAGGCACCCGTCACCAGGCCCCGCAGGCTGCGCACAGCCAAAATTTGGGGCCGAACGGAGGCGGTGGATCAAATCTCCAGAAATCCGTGGGCTAACATACACCGAAAATTGAGAAAATCGTAAATTCTCATTTATGCAAAAAATAGTGATGCCGATCAAACGAAATGATAAGGCGCCCGTCTCCAGGCCCCGCTGGCTGCCCACAGCCAAAATTTGGGGCCGAACGGAGGCTGTGGATCAAATCTCCAGATATCCGTGGGCTAACATACACCGAAAATTGAGAAAATCGTAAATTCTCATTTATGCTAAAAATAGTGATGTCGATCAAACGAAATGATAGGGCGCCCGTCACCAGGCCCCACAGGCTGCGCACAGCTAAAAAATAGGGCCAAACGGAGACGATCGATCAAATCTCCAGAAATCCGTGGGCTAACATACACCGAAAATCGAGAAAATTGTAAATTCTCATTTATGCGGAAATTAGTGCTGCCGATCAAATGAAATGATAGGGCGCCAGTCACCAGGCCCTGCAGGATGCGCACAGCTAAAATTTGGGGTCGAACGGAGACGATCGATCAAATCTCCAGAAATCTGTGGCCTAACATACACCGAAAATCGAGAAAAACGTAAATTCTCATTTATGCTAAAAATAGTGATGCCGATCAAACGAAATGATACGGCACCTGTCTGCAGGCCCCGCAGGCTGCGCACAGCTAAAATTTGGGGCAAAACGGAGACGGTCGATCAAATCTCCAGAAATCCGTGGGCTAAGATACACCGAAAATCGAGAAAATCGTAAATTCTCATTTATATAAAAAATAGTGATGCCGATCTAACGAAGTGATAGGGAGGCCGTCACCAGGCCCCGCTGGCTGTGCACAGCCAAAATTTGGGGCCAAACAGAGATGATCGATCAAATCTCCAGAAATCCGTGGGCTAACATACACCGAAAATCGAGAAAATCGTAGATTCTCATTTATGCAAAAATTAGTGATGCCGATCAAACGAAATGATAAGGCGCTCGTCATCAGGCCCCGCAGGCTGCGCACAGCCAAAATTTGGGGCCAAACGAAGATGGTCGATAAAATCTCCAGAATTCCGTGGGCTAACATACACCGAAAATCGCGAAAATCATAAATTCTCATTTATGCAAAAAATAGTGATGTCGATTAAACGAAATGAGAGGGCGCCCGTCACCAGGCCCCGCGGGCTGCACATAGCCGATATTTGGGGCCAAACGGAGGCGGTCTATCAAATCTCTAGAAATCCGTGGGCTAACATACACCGCAAACCGAGAAAATCGTAAATTCTCATTTATGCAAAAAATAGTGATGCCGATCAAATAAAATGATAAGGCGCCCGTCACCAGGCCCCGCAGGCTGCGCACAGCCAAAATTTGGGGCCGAATGGAGGCGGTGGATCAAATCTCCAGAAATCCGTGGGCTAACATACACCGAAAATCGAGAAAATCGTAAATTCTCATTTATGCGGAAATTAGTGCTGCCGACCAAATGAAATGATAGGGCGCCCGTCACCAGGCCCTGCAGGATGCGCACAGCTAAAATTTGGGGTCGAACGGAGGCAGTCGATCAAATCTCTAGAAATCTGTGGGCTAACATACACCGAAAATCGAAAAAATCATAAATTCTCATTTATGCTAAAAATAGAGATGCCGATCAAACGAAATGATAAGGGCGCCCGTCACCAGGCTCCGCAAACTGCGCACAGCTAAAATTTGGGGCCAAACGGAGACGATCGATCAAATCTCCAGAAATCCGTGGGCAAACATACACCGAAAATCGAGAAAATCGTAAATTCTCATTTATGCTAAAAATAGTGATGCCGATCAAACGAAAGGATAAGGGCGCCCATCACCAGGCCCCACAAGTTGCGCACAGCCAAAATTTGGGGCCAAACGGAGATGATCGATCAAATCTCCAGAAATCCGTGGGCTAACATACACCGAAAATTGAGAAAATCGTAAATTCTCATTTATGCTTAAAATAGTGATGCCGATCAAACGAATTGATCGGGCGCCCGTCACCAGTCCCCGCAGGCTGCGCACAGCCAAAATTTGGTGCCAAACGGACACGATCGATCGAATCTCCAGAAATTCGTGGGCTAACATACACCGAAAATCGAAAATTCTCATTTATGCGGAAATTAGTGATGCCGATCAAATGAAATGAGCGGGCGCCCGTCACCAGGCCTCGCAGGCTGCGCACAGCCAAAATTTGGTGCCAAACGAAGATGGTTGATCAAATCTCTAGAATTCCGTGGGCTAACATACACCGAAAATCGCAAAAATCGTAAATTCTCATTTATGCAAAAAATAGTGATACCGATCAGATGAAATGAGAGGGCGCCCATCACCAGGCCCTGTAAGCTCCGCACAGCCAAAATTTGGAGCCGAACGGATGCCGTCGTTCAAATATCCAGAAATTCGTGGGCTAACATACACCGAAAATCAAGAAAATCGTAAATTCTCATTTATGCTAAATATAGTGATGTCGATCAAACGAAATGATAGGGCGCCCGTCACCAGGCTGCGCACAACCAAAATTTGGGGCCAAACGGAGACGGTCTATCAAATCTCCAGAAATCCATGGGCTAACATACACCGAAAATCGAGAAAATCGTAAATTCTCATTTATGCAAAAATTAGTGATGCCGATCAAACGAAATGATAGGGCACCCGTTAGCAGGCCCCGCAGGCTGTGCACGGCTAAAATTTGGGGCCAAACGGAGACGGTCGATCAAATCTCCAGAAATCCGTGGGCTAACATACACCGAAAATCTTGAAAATCGTAAATTGTCATTTATTCTAAAAATAGTGATGCCGATCAAACGAAATGATAGGGCGCCCGTCACCAGGCGGTCGATCAAATCTCCAAAATTTGGGGCCAAATTTTGGCTGTACGCAGCATGCGGGGCGCTGGTCATGGGCGCCCTATCTTTTCGTTTGATCGGCATCACTATTTTTAGCATAAATGAGGATTTACGATTTTCTCGATTTTCGGTGTATGTTAGCCCACGGATTTCTGGAGATTTGATCGACCACCTCAGTTCGGTCCCAAATTTTGGATGTGCGCAGCATGCGGGGCCTGGTGACGATCGCCTTATCATTTCGTTTGATCGGCATCACTATTTTTTGCATAATTGAGAATTTACGATTTTCTCGATTTTCGGTGTATGTTAGCCCACGGATTTCTGGAGATTTGATCGATCGTTTCCGTTTGGCCCCAAATTTTGGCTGTGCACAGCCTGCGGGGCCTGGTGACGGGCGCCCTATCATTTCGTTTGATCGACATCACTATTTTTAGCATAAATGAGGATTTACGATTTTCTCGATTTTCGGCGTATGTTAGCCCACAGATTTCTGGAGATTTGATCGACTGCCTCAGTTTGGTCCCAAATTTTGGATGTGCGCAGCATGCAGGACCTGGTGACGGGCGCCTTATCATTTCGTTTGATCGGCATCACTATTTTTTGCATAAATGAGAATTTATGATTTTCTCGATTTTCGGTGTATGTTAGCCCACGGATTTCTGGAGATTTGATCGACCGCCTACATTTGGCCCCAAATTTTGGCTGTGCGCAGTCTGCGGGGCCTGGTGACGGGCGCTCTATCATTTCATTTGATCGGCATCACTAATTTCCGCATAAATGAGATTACGATTTTCTCAATTTTCGGGGTATGTTAGCCCACGGATTTCTGGAGATTTGATCGATCGCCTCCGTTCGGCCCCAAATTTTGGCTGATGACGGGCGCCCTCTCATTTTGTTTGATCGGCATCACTATTTTTTGCATAAATAATAATTTACGATTTTCGCAATTTTCGGTGTATGTTAGCCCACGGAATTCTGGAGATTTGATCGTCCGTCTCTGTTTGGCCCCAAATTTTGGCTGTGCGTAGCCTGCGGGGCCTGATGACGGGGGCCCTATCATTTCATTTGATCGGCATCACTAATTTCAGCATAAATGAGAATTTATGATTTTCTCGATTTTCGGTGTATGTTAGCCCATGGATTTCTGGAGATTTGATCGATCGTCTCCGTTTGGCCTCGAATTTTGACTGTGCGTAGCCTGCAGGGCTTGGTGACGGGCGCCCTACTATTTCGTTTGATCGGCATCACTACTTTTAGCATAAATGAAAATTTATGATTTTCTCGATTTTCGGTGTATGTTAGCCCACGGATTTCTGGAGATTTGATCAATCGTCTCCGTTTGGCCCCAAATTTTGAATGTCCGTAGCCTGCGGGGCCTGGTGATGGGCGCCCTACTATTTCGTTTGATCGGCATCACTACTTTTAGCATAAATGAGAATTTATGATTTTCTCGATTTTCGGTGTATGTTAGCCCACGGATTTCTGGTGATTTGATCCACCGCCTCTGTTCGGCCCCAAATTTTGGCTGTGCGGGGCCTGGTGACGGGCGCCTTATCATTTCGTTTGATCGGCATCACTATTTTTTGCATAAATGAGAATTTATGATTTTTTCGATTTTCGGTGTATGTTATCCCACGGATTTCTGGAGATTTGATCGACCGCCTCCGTTCGGCCTCAAATTTTGGCTGAGCGCAGACTGCGGGGCCTGGTGACGAGCGCCCTCTCATTTTGTTTGATCGGCATCACTATGTTTTGCATAAATTAGAATTTACAATTTTCGCGATTTTCGGTGTATGTTGGCCCACGGATTTCTGGTGATTTGATCGACCGTCTCTGTTTGGCCCCAAAGTTTGGCTGTGCGCAGCCCGCGGGGCCTGGTGACGGGCGCCCTATCATTTCGTTTGATCAGCATCACTAATTTTTGCATAAATGAAAATTTACAATTTTCTCGATTTTCGATGTATGTTAGCCCACGGATTTCTGGAGATTTGATCGACCGCCTCCGTTCGGCCCCAAATTTTGGATGTGCACAGCCTGCGGGGACTAGTGATAGGCGCCCTATCATTTCGTTTGATCGGCAACACTATTTTTTGCACAAATGAGAATTTACGATTTTCTCGATTTTCGGTGTATGTTAGCCAATGGATTTCTGGAGATTTGATCGACCGTCTTTGTTCGGCCCAAAATTTTGGCTGTGCGCAGCCTGCGGGGCCTGGTGACGGCGCCCTATTATTTCGTTTGATCGGCATCACTAGTTTTAGCATAAATGAGAATTTACGATTTTCTTGATTTTCGGTGTATGTTAGCCCACGGATTTCTGGAGATTTGATCGACCGCCTCCGTTCGGCCCCAAATTTTGGCTGTGCGCAGCCTGCGGGGCCTGGTGACGGGCGCCTTATCATTTCATTTGATCGGCATCACAATTTTTGGCATAAATGAGAATTTACGATTTTCTCAATTTTCGGTGTATGCTAGCCCACGGATTTTTGAAGATTTGATCGATCGTCTCCATTTGGCCTCAAATTTTTGCTGTGCGCAGTCCGCGGGGCGCTGGTGACGGGCGCCCTATCATTTCGTTTGATCGGCATCACTATTTTTAGCATAAATGAGGATTTACGATTTTCTCGATTTTCGGTGTATGTTTGCCCACGAATTTGTGGAGATTTGATCGACCGCCTCAGTTCGGTCCCAAATTTTGGATGTGCGCAGCATGCGGGGCCTGGTGACGGGCGCCTTATCATTTCTTTTGATCGGCATCACTATTTTTTGCATAATTGAGAATTTATGATTTTATCGATTTTCGGTGTATGTTAACCCACGGATTTCTGGAGATTTGATCGATCGTCTCCGTTTGGCCCCAAATTTTGGCTGTACGCAGCCTGCGGGGCCTGGTGACGGGCGCCCTATCATTTCGTTTGATTGGCATCTCTATTTTTAGCATAAATGAGGATTTATGATTTGCTCGATTTTCGGTGTATGTTAGCCCACGGATTTCTGGAGATTTGATTGACCGCCTCAGTTCGGTCCCAAATTTTGGATGTGCGCAGCATGCGAGGCCTGGTGACGGGCGCCTTATCATTTCGTTTGATCGGCATCACTATTTTTTGCATAAATGAGAATTTATGATTTTCTCGATTTTTGGTGTATGTTAGCCCACTGATTTCTGGAGATTTGATCGATCGTCTCCGTTTGGCCCCAAAGTTTGGCTGTGCGCAGCCTGCGGGGCCTGGTGACGGGCGCCGTATCATTTCGTTTGATCGGCATCACTATATTTAGCATAAATGAGAATTTATGATTTTCTCGATTTTCGGTGTATGTTAGCCCACGGATTTCTGGAGATTTGATTGACCGCCTCCGTTCGGCCCCAAATTTTGGTTGTGCGTAGCCTGCGGGGCCTGGTGACAGGCGCCCTCTCATTTCGTTTGATCGGCATCACTATTTTTTGCATAAATGAGAATTAATGATTTTCGCGATTTTCGGTGTATGTTAGCCCACGGATTTTCGGAGATTTGATCGACCGCCTCCGTTTGGCCCCAAATTTTGGCTGTGCGCAGCCAGCGGGGCCTGGTGACGGGCGCCCTATCATTTCGTTTGATCGGCATCACAATTTTTTGCATAAATGAGAATTTACGATTTTTGCGATTTTCGGTGTATGTTAGCCCACGGATTTTTGGAGATTTGATCGACTGTCTCCATTTGGCCCCAAATTATAGCTGTACGCAGCCTGCGGGGCGCTGATGACGGGCGCCCTATCATTTCGTTTGATCGGCATCACTATATTTAACATAAATGAGAATTTATAATTTTCTTGATTTTCGGTGTATGCTAGCTCACGGATTTCTGGATATTTGATCGACCGTCTCTGTTTGGCCCCAAAGTTTGGCTGTGCGCAGCCCGCGGGGCCTGGTGACGGGCGCCCTATCATTTCGTTTGATCGGCATCACTAATTTTTGCATAAATGAAAATTTACAATTTTCTCGATTTTCGATGTATGTTAGCCCACGGATTTCTGGAGATTTGATCGACCGCCTCCGTTCGGCCCCAAATTTTGGATGTGCGCAGCCTGCGGGGCCTGGTGACAGGCGCCCTATCATTTCGTTTGATCGGCAACACTATTTTTTGCACAAATGAGAATTTACGATTTTCTCGATTTTCGGTGTATGTTAGCCCATGGATTTCTGGAGATTTGATCGACCGTCTCCGTTCGGTCCAAAATTTTGGCTGTGCGCAGCCTGCGGGGCCTGGTGACGCCGCCCTATTATTTCGTTTGATCGGCATCACTATTTTTAGCATAAATGAGAATTTACGATTTTCTCGATTTTCGGTGTATGTTAGCCCACGGATTTCTGGAGATTTGATCGACCGCCTCCGTTCGGCCCCAAAGTTTAGCTGTGCGCAGCCTGCGGGGCCTGGTGACGGCCGCCTTATCATTTCGTTTGATCGGCATCACAATTTTTGGCATAAATGAGAATTTACGATTTTCTCAATTTTCGGTGTATGCTAGCCCACGGATTTCTGAAGATTTGATCGATTGTCTCCATTTGGCCTCAAATTTTTGCTGTGCGCAGCCCGCGGGGCGCTGGTGACGGGCGCCCTATCATTTCGTTTGATCGGCATCACTATTTTTAGCATAAATGAGGATTTACGATTTTCTCGAATTTCAGTGTATGTTAGCCCACGAATTTGTGGAGATTTGATCGACCGCCTCAGTTCGGTCCCAAATTTTGGCTGTGCGCAGCATGCGGGGCCTGGTGACGGGCGCCTTATCATTTCTTTTGATCGACATCACTATTTTTTGCATAATTGAGAATTTATGATTTTCTCGATTTTCGGTGTATGTTAACCCACGGATTTCTGGAGATTTGATCGATCATCTCCGTTTGGCCCCAAATTTTGGCTGTGCGCAGCCTGCGGGGCCTGGTGACGGGCGCCCTATCATTTCGTTTGATCGGCATCACTATTTTTAGCATAAATGAGGATTTACGATTTGCTCGATTTTCGGTGTATGTTAGCCCATGGATTTCTGGAGATTTGATTGACCGCCTCAGTTCGGTCCCAAATTTTGGATGTGCGCAGCATGCGGGGCCTGGTGACGGGCGCCTTATCATTTCGTTTGATCGGCATCACTATTTTTTGCATAAATGAGAATTTATGATTTTCTCGATTTTTGGTGTATGTTAGC
Source organism: Datura wrightii (assembly GCA_035772735.1). NCBI lineage: Eukaryota > Viridiplantae > Streptophyta > Magnoliopsida > Solanales > Solanaceae > Datura > Datura wrightii. The sequence continues at coordinate 195,847,041 of JASDFA010000018.1, read as the reverse complement.
CCACTGATTTCTGGAGATTTGATCGATCGTCTCCGTTTGGCCCCAAAGTTTGGCTGTGCGCAGCCTGCGGGGCCTGGTGACGGGCGCCGTATCATTTCGTTTGATCGGCATCACTATATTTAGCATAAATGAGAATTTATGATTTTCTCGATTTTCGGTGTATGTTAGCCCACGGATTTCTGGAGATTTGATTGACCGCCTCCGTTCGGCCCCAAATTTTGGTTGTGCGCAGCCTGCGGGGCCTGGTGACAGGCGCCCTCTCATTTCGTTTGATCGGCATCACAATTTTTTGCATAAATGAGAATTTACGATTTTTGCGATTTTCGGTGTATGTTAGCCCACGGATTTTTGGAGATTTGATCGACCATCTCCATTTGGCCCCAAATTATGGCTGTACGCAGCCTGCGGGGCGCTGATGACGGGCGCCCTATCATTTCGTTTGATCGGCATCACTATATTTAGCATAAATGAGAATTTATAATTTTCTTGATTTTCGGTGTATGCTAGCCCACGGATTTCTGGAGATTTGATCGACCGTCTCTGTTTGGCCCCAAAGTTTGGCTGTGCGCAGCCCGCGGGGCCTGGTGACGGGCGCCCTATCATTTCGTTTGATCGGCATCACTAATTTTTGCATAAATGAAAATTTACAATTTTCTCGATTTTCGATGTATGTTAGCCCACGGATTTCTGGAGATTTGATCGACCGCCTCCGTTCGACCCCAAATTTTGGATGTGCGCAGCCTGCGGGGCCTGGTGACAGGCGCCCTATCATTTCGTTTGATCGGCAACACTATTTTTTGCACAAATGAGAATTTACGATTTTCTCGATTTTCGGTGTATGTTAGCCCATGGATTTCTGGAGATTTGATCGACCGTCTCCGTTCGGCCCAAAATTTTGGCTGTGCGCAGCCTGCGGGGCCTGGTGACGGCGCCCTATTATTTCATTTGATCGGCATCACTATTTTTAGCATAAATGAGAATTTACGATTTTCTCAATTTTCGGTGTATGTTAGCCCACGGATTTCTGGAGATTTGATCGACCGCCTCCGTTCGTCCCCAAATTTTAGCTGTGCGCAGCCTGCGGGGCCTGGTGACGGGCGCCTTATCATTTCGTTTGATCGGCATCACAATTTTTGGCATAAATGAGAATTTACGATTTTCTCAATTTTCGGTGTATGCTAGCCCACGGATTTCTGAAGATTTGATCGATTGTCTCCATTTGGCCTCAAATTTTTGCTGTGCGCAGCCCGCGGGGCGCTGGTGACGGGCGCCCTATCATTTCGTTTGATCGGCATCACTATTTTTAGCATAAATGAGGATTTACGATTTTCTCGAATTTCAGTGTATGTTAGCCCACGAATTTGTGGAGATTTGATCGACCGCCTCAGTTCGGTCCCAAATTTTGGCTGTGCGCAGCATGCGGGGCCTGGTGACGGGCGCCTTATCATTTCTTTTGATCGACATCACTATTTTTTGCATAATTGAGAATTTATGATTTTCTCGATTTTCGGTGTATGTTAACCCACGGATTTCTGGAGATTTGATCGATCATCTCCGTTTGGCCCCAAATTTTGGCTGTGCGCAGCCTGCGGGGCCTGGTGACGGGCGCCCTATCATTTCGTTTGATCGGCATCACTATTTTTAGCATAAATGAGGATTTACGATTTGCTCGATTTTCGGTGTATGTTAGCCCACGGATTTCTGGAGATTTGATTGACCGCCTCAGTTCGGTCCCAAATTTTGGATGTGCGCAGCATGCGGGGCCTGGTGACGGGCGCCTTATCATTTCGTTTGATCGGCATCACTATTTTTTGCATAAATGAGAATTTATGATTTTCTCGATTTTTGGTGTATGTTAGCCCACTGATTTCTGGAGATTTGATCGATCGTCTCCGTTTGGCCCCAAAGTTTGGCTGTGCGCAGCCTGCGGGGCCTGGTGACGGGCGCCGTATCATTTCGTTTGATCGGCATCACTATATTTAGCATAAATGAGAATTTATGATTTTCTCGATTTTCGGTGTATGTTAACCCACGGATTTCTGGAGATTTGATTGACCGCCTCCGTTCGGCCCCAAATTTTGGTTGTGCGCAGCCTGCGGGGCCTGGTGACAGGCGCCCTCTCATTTCGTTTGATCGGCATCACTATTTTTTGCATAAATGAGAATTAATGATTTTCGCGATTTTCGGTGTATGTTAGCCCACGGATTTTCGGAGATTTGATCGACCGCCTCCGTTTGTCCCCAAATTTTGGCTGTGCGCAGCCTGCAGGTCTTGGTGACGGGCGCCCTATCATTTCATTTGATCGGCATCACTAATTTCCGCATAAATGGGATTATGATTTTCTCAATTTTCGGTGTATGTTAGCCCACGGATTTCTGGAGATTTGATCGATCGCCTCCGTTTGGCCCCAAATTTTGGCTGTGCGCAGCCTGCGGGGCCTGGTGACGGGTGCCCTATCATTTTGTTTGATCGGCATCACAATTTTTTGCATAAATGAGAATTTATGATTTTTGCGATTTTCGGTGTATGTTAGCCCACGGATTTCTGGAGATTTGATCTACCGTCTCCATTTGGCCCCAAATTTTGGCTGTACGTAGCCTGCGGGGCGCTGATGACGGGCGTCCTATCATTTCGTTTGATCGGCATCACTATATTTAGCATAAATGAGAATTTATGATTTTCTTGATTTTCGGTGTATGCTAGCCCACGGATTTCTGGAGATTTGATCGATCGCTTCCGTTCGGCCCCAAATTTTGGCTGTGCGGAGCCTGCAGGGCTTGGTGACGGGCGCCCTCTCATTTTGTTGGATCGACATCACTATTTTTTGCATAAATGATAATTTACGATTTTTGCGATTTTCGGTGTATGTTAGCCCACGGAATTCTGGAGATTTGATCGTCCGTCTCCGTTCGGCCCAAAATTTTGGCTGTGCGTAGCCTGCGGGGCCTGGTGATGGGGGCCCTATCATTTCATTTGATTGGCATTACTAATTTCAGCATAAATGAGAATTTACGATTTTCGTGATTTTCGGTGTATGTTAGCCCATAGAATTCTGGAGATTTGGTCGACCGTCTCTGTTTGGCCCTAAATTTTGGCTGCGCGCATCCTTCGAGGGCTGGTGACGGGCGCCCTATCATTTCATTTGATCGGCATCACTAATTTCCGCATAAATGAGAATTTACGATTTTCTCGATTTTCGGTGTATGTTAGCCCACGGATTTCTGGAGATTTGATCTATCGTCTCCGTTTGGCCCCAAATTTTGGCTGTACGCAGCCTGCGGGGCTTGGTGACGGGCGCCCTATCATTTCGTTTGATCGGCATCACTATTTTTAGCATAAATGAGAATTTACAATTTTCTCAATTTTCGGTGTATTAGCCCAAAGATTTCTGGAGATTTGATCCACCGCCTCCATTCGGCCCCATATTTTTGCTGTGCGCAGCCTGCGGGGACTGGTGACGGGCGCCTTATCATTTCGTTTGATCGGCATCACTATTTTATGCATAAATGAGAATTTATGATTTTTTCGATTTTCGGTGTATGTTAGCCCACGGATTTCTGGAGATTTGATCGACCGCCTCCGTTCGGCCTCAAATTTTGGTTGTGCGCAGACTACGGGGCCTGGTGACGGGCGCCCTCTCATTTTGTTTGATAGGCATCACTATGTTTTGCATAAATTAGAATTTACGATTTTCGCGATTTTCGGTGTATGTTAGCCCACGGATTTCTGGTGATTTGATTGACCGTCTCTGTTTGGCCCCAAAGTTTGGCTGTGCGCAGCCCGCGGTGCCTGGTGACGGGCGCCCTATCATTTCGTTTGATCGGCATCACTAATTTTTGCATAAATGAAAATTTACAATTTTCTCGATTTTCGATGTATGTTAGCCCACGGATTTCTGGAGATTTGATCGACCGCCTCCGTTCGGCCCCAAATTTTGGATGTGCGCAGCCTGCGGGGCCTGGTGACAGGCGCCCTATCATTTCGTTTGATCGGCAACACTATTTTTTGCACAAATGAGAATTTACGATTTTCTCGATTTTCGGTGTATGTTAGCCCATGGATTTCTGGAGATTTGATCGACCGTCTCCGTTCGGCCCAAAATTTTGGCTGTGCGCAGCCTGCGGGGCCTGGTGACGGCGCCCTATTATTTCGTTTGATCGGCATCACTATTTTTAGCATAAATGAGAATTTACGATTTTCGCGATTTTCGGTGTATGTTAGCCCACGGATTTTCGGAGATTTGATCGACGTCTCCGTTTGGCCCCATATTTTGGCTGTGCGCAGCCAGCGGGGCCTGGTGACGGGCGCCCTATCATTTCTTTTGATTGGCATCACTATTTTTAGAATAAATGACAATTTACGATTTTCTCGATTTTAGGTGAATTAAGCCCACGGATTTTTGGAGATTTGATCGACCGTCTCTATTCGGCCCCAAATTTGGGTTGTGTGCAGCCCGCGGGGCGCTGGTGACGGGCGCCCTATCATTTCATTTTATCGGCATCACTATTTTTTGCATAAATGAGAATTTATGATTTTCTCGATTTTCGGTGTATGTTAGCCCACGGATTTCTGGAGATTTGATCGACCGTCTCCGTTTGGCCCCAAATTTTGGCTGTGCGCAGCCTGCGGGGCCTGGTGTCGGGCACCCTATCATTTCGTTTGATCCGCATCACTATTTTTTACATAAATGAGAATTTACGATTTTCGCGATTTTCGGTGTATGTTAGCCCACGGATTTCTGGAGATTTTTTCGATCGTCTCCGTTTGGCCCCAAATTTTGGCTGTACGCAGCCTGCGGGGCGCTGGTGATGGGCGCCCTATCTTTTCGTTTGATCGGCATCACTATTTTTAGCATAAATGAGGATTTACGATTTTCTCGATTTTCGGTGTATGTTAGCCCACGGATTTCTGGAGATTTGATCGACCACCTCAGTTCGGTCCCAAATTTTGGATGTGCGCAGCATGCGGGGCCTGGTGACGGTCGCCTTATCATTTCGTTTGATCGGCATCACTATTTTTTGCATAATTGAGAATTTACGATTTTCTCGATTTTCGGTGTATGCTAGCCCACGGATTTCTGGAGATTTGATCGATCATTTCCGTTTGGCCCCAAATTTTGGCTGTGCACAGCCTGCGGGGCCTGGTGACGGGCGCCCTATCATTTCGTTTGATCGACATCACTATTTTTAGCATAAATGAGGATTTACGATTTTCTCGATTTTCGGCGTATGTTAGCCCACGGATTTCTGGAGATTTGATCGACTGCCTCAGTTCGGTCCCAAATTTTGGATGTGCGCAGCATGCGGGACCTGGTGACGGGCGCCTTATCATTTCGTTTGATCGGCATCACTATTTTTTGCATAAATGAGAATTTATGATTTTCTCGATTTTCGGTGTATGTTAGCCCACGGATTTCTGGAGATTTGATCGACCGCCTATGTTTGGCCCCAAATTTTGGCTGTGCGCAGTCTGCGGGGCCTGGTGACGGGCGCCCTATCATTTCATTTGATCGGCATCACTAATTTCCGCATAAATGAGATTACGATTTTCTCAATTTTCGGTGTATGTTAGCCCACGGATTTCTGGAGATTTGATCGATCGCCTCCGTTCGGCCCCAAATTTTGGCTGATGACGGGCGCCCTCTCATTTTGTTTGATCGGCATCACTATTTTTTGCATAAATGATAATTTACGATTTTCGCGATTTTTGGTGTATGTTAGCCCACGGAATTCTGGAGATTTGATCGTCCGTCTCTGTTTGGCCCCAAATTTTGGCTGTGCGTAGCCTGCGGGGCCTGATGACGGGGGCCCTATCATTTCATTTGATCGGCATCACTAATTTCAGCATAAATGAGAATTTATGATTTTCTCGATTTTCGGTGTATGTTAGCCCATGGATTTCTGGAGATTTGATCGATCGTCTCCGTTTGGCCTCGAATTTTGACTGTGCGTAGCCTGCGGGGCTTGGTGACGGGCGCCCTACTATTTCGTTTGATCGGCATCACTACTTTTAGCATAAATGAGAATTTATGATTTTCTCGATTTTCGGTGTATGTTAGCCCACGGATTTCTGGAGATTTGATCCACCGCCTCCGTTCGGCCCCAAATTTTGGCTGTGCGGGGCCTGGTGACGGGCGCCTTATCATTTCGTTTGATCGGCATCACTATTTTTTGCATAAATGAGAATTTATGATTTTTTCGATTTTCGGTGTATGTTAGCCCACAGATTTCTGGAGATTTGATAGACCGCCTCCGTTCGGCCCCAAATTTTGGTTGTGCGCACACTGCAGGGCTTAGTGATGGGCGCCCTCTCATTTTGTTTGATCGGCATCACTATGTTTTGCATAAATTAGAATTTACTATTTTCGCGATTTTTGGTGTATGTTAGCCCACGGATTTTCGGAGATTTGATCGACCGTCTCCGTTTGGCCCCAAATTTTTGTTGTACGCAGCCTGTGGGGCCTGGTGACGGGCGCCCTATCATTTCGTTTGATCGGCATCACTATTTTTTGCATAAATGAGAATTTACGATTTTCGCAATTTTCGGTGTATGTTAGCCCATGGATTTCTGATGATTTGATCGACCGTCTCTGTTTGGCCCCAAATTTTGGCTGTGCGCAGCCCGCGGGGCCTGGTGACGGGCTCCCTATCATTTTGTTTGATCGGCATCACTAATTTTTGCATAAATGAAAATTTACGATTTTCTCGATTTTCGATGTATGTTAGCCCACGGATTTATGGAGATTTAATCAACCGTCTCCGTTTGGCCCCAAATTTTGGCTTTGCGCAACCTGCGAGGCCTTGTGACGGGCACCTATCATTTTGTTTGATCGGCATCACTATATTTAGCATAAATGAGAATTAATGATTTTCTCGATTTTCGGTGTATGTTAGCCCACGAATTTCTGGAGATTTGATCGACCGCCTCCGTTCGTCCCCAAATTTTGGCTGTGCGCAGCTTGCGGGGCCTGGTGACGTGCGCCTTATCATTTCGTTTGATCGGCATCACAATTTTTGGCATAAATGAGAATTTACGATTTTCTCGATTTTCGGTGTATGTTAGCCCACGGATTTCTGGAGATTTGATCGACCGTCTCTGTTTGGCCCCGAATTTTGGCTGTGCGTAGCCTGCGGGGCCTGGTGTCGGGTGCCCTATGATTTCGTTTGATCGGCATCACTAATTTTTGCATAAATGAGAATTTACGATTTTCGCAATTTTCAGTGTATGTTAGCCCACGGATTTCTGAAGATTTGATCGACCGTCTCCGTTTGGCCCTATATTTTGGCTGTGCGCAGCCTGCGGGGCCTGGTGACGGGATCCCTATCATTTTGTTTGATCGGCTTCACTATATTTAGCATAAATGAGAATTTACGATTTTCTCGATTTTCGGTGTACGTTAGCCCACGGATTTGTGGAGATTTGATCAACCGCCTCTGTTCGGACCCAAATTTGGGCTGTGCGCAGCCCGCGGGGCGCTGGTGATAGGCGCCCTATCATTTCATTTGATCGGCATCACTATTTTTCAAATAAATGACAATTTACGATTTTCTCGGTTTTCGGTGAATGTTAGCCCACGGATTTTTGAAGATTTGATCGACCGTCTCTGTTCGGCCCCAAATTTTGGCTGTGCGCAGCCCGCGGGGCGCTGGTGACGGGCGCGCTATCATTTCATTTTATCGGCATCACTATTTTTCGCATAAATGAGAATTTACGATTTTCGCAATTTTCGGTATATGTTAGCCCACGGGTTTTTTCGAGATTTAATCGATCGCCTCCGTTTGGCCCCATATTTTGGTTGTGTGCAGCCTGCGGGGCCTGGTGACGGGCGCCCTATCATTTCGTTTGATCGGCATCACTATTTTTAGCATAAATGAGAATTTATAATTTTCTCGGTTTTTGGTGAAAGTTAGCCGACGAATTTCTGGAGATTTGATCGATCGTCTCCGTTCGGCCCCAAATTTTGGCTGCGTGTAGCCCGCGGGGTGCTGGTGATGGGCGCTCTATCATTTCGTTTGATCCGCTGTTACACCTCGTGAATTTCTAGCATTTAGATGGCCTATTCGCGTGTTGGTTAAGAGTATTTGAAAGACATACATGCTAGAAAAAGGGCCGGGGAAAGATCGGACAAGCGCCAAGTCGGCGCGTCGAAAGGCAAATTGCGACTTATAAAACGCATTCCGGAAATGCGACTATCGCATTCTGGAAATGCGACTTATAAATCGCATTCCGGAAATGCGACTTATAAATCGCATTCCGGAAATGTGACTTATAAATTCTATTAATATATAAGCCCCGCTTTGATTTTAAATCAGTTCATTACGGTAATCAGTAAAGAATCAGTATATTATAGAAAGAGATCAGAATAAGAAATCATAATTTAGATAGTCCTATCATTTCGTTTGATCGGCATCATTATTTTTTGCATAAATGAGAATTTACGATTTTTGTGATTTTTGGTGTGTGTTAGCTCTTTATTAACAAAATAAGAATTGCCGAGATGCAAGTCTTTTGATGAGATCTTACATAATGTTGTTAAAACTGTAATATAATCGACAGAGTTCATTAGAGGCATATTATCTAAATGATCATAACTTTTGGCTGGATTATCCGTTTTACGCGATTATTTTTTTCATTTTGTGTATTTTTTCGAGATCTATCTGGAAACACTGCCGTAAGGCAGTTTGGCCTAGCCATTTTTCTAAAAATATGCCTCTATCGCACTCATTTCAACAAATTTTCCAATATGGTTGACAATTTTAATTTAAAAACAGGTCCTAACGACCCACGGATTTCTGGAGATTTGATCGACCGCCTCCGTTTGGCCCCAAATTTTGGCTGTGCGCAGCCTGCGGGACCTGGTGATGGGCGCCCTATCATTTCATTTGATCGGCATAACTATATTTAGCATAAATGAGAATTTACGATTTTCTCGATTTTCGGTGTATGTAAGCCCACGAATTTTTGGAGATTTGACCGATCGTCTCCGTTTGGCCCCAAATTTTGGCTGTGCGCAGCCTGCGGGGCCTGGTGACGGGTGCCTTATCATTTCGTTTGATCGGCATCACTATTTTTAGCATAAATGAGAATTTACGATTATCTCGATTTTCGGTGTATATTATCCCATGAATTTCTGGAGATTTGATCGACCGCTTCCGTTTGGCCCCAAATTTTGGCTGTGCGCAGCCTGCGGTTCCTGGTGACGGGCGCCCTATCATTTCATTTGATCGGCATCACTAATTTCCGCATAAATGGGATTACGATTTTCTCAATTTTCGGTGTATGTTAGCCCACAGATATCTGGAGATTTGATCGATCGCCTCCGTTTGGCCCCAAATTTTGGCTGTGCGCAGCCAGCGGGGCCTGGTGACGGGCGCCCTATCATTTCGTTTGATCGGCATCACAATTTTTTGCATAAATGAGAATTTACGATTTTTGCGATTTTCGGTGTATGTTAGCCCACGGATTTTTGGAGATTTGATCGACCGTCTCCATTTGGCCCCAAATTATGGCTGTACGCAGCCTGCGGGGCGCTGATGACGGGCGCCCTATCATTTCGTTTGATCGGCATCACTATATTTAGCATAAATGAGAATTTATAATTTTCTTGATTTTCGGTGTATGCTTGCCCACGGATTTCTGGAGATTTGATCGACCGTCTCTGTTTGGCCACAAAGTTTGGCTGTGCGCAGCCCGCGGGGCCTGGTGACGGGCGCCCTATCATTTCATTTGATCGGCATCACTAATTTTTGCATAAATGAAAATTTACAATTTTCTCGATTTTCGATGTATGTTAGCCCACGGATTTCTGGAGATTTGATCGACCGCCTCCGTTCGGCCCCAAATTTTGGATGTGCGTAGCCTGCGGGGCCTGGTGACAGGCGCCCTATCATTTCGTTTGATCGGCAACACTATTTTTTGCACAAATGAGAATTTACGATTTTCTCGATTTTCGGTGTATGTTAGCCCATGGATTTCTGAAGATTTGATCGACCGTCTCCGTTCGGCCCAAAATTTTGGCTGTGCGCAGCCTGCGGGGCCTGGTGACGGCGCCCTATTATTTCGTTTGATCGGCATCACTATTTTTAGCATAAATGAGAATTTACGATTTTCTCAATTTTCGATGTATGTTAGCCCACGGATTTCTGGAGATTTGATCGACCGCCTCCGTTCGGCCCCAAATTTTAGCTGTGCGCAGCCTGCGGGGCCTGGTGACGGGCGCCTTATCATTTCATTTGATCGGCATCACAATTTTTGGCATAAATGAGAATTTACGATTTTCTCAATTTTCGGTGTATGCTAGCCCACGGATTTCTGAAGATTTGAGCGATTGTCTCCATTTGGCCTCAAATTTTTGCTGTGCGCAGCCCGCGGGGTGCTGGTGACGGGCGCCCTATCATTTCGTTTGATCGGGATCACTATTTTTAGCATAAATGAGGATTTACGATTTTCTCGAATTTCAGTGTATGTTAGCCCACGAATTTGTGGAGATTTGATCGACCGTCTCTGTTTGGCCCCGAATTTTGGCTGTGCGCAGCCTGCGGGGCCTGGTGTCGGGCGTCCTATGATTTCGTTTGATCGGCATCACTAATTTTTGCATAAATGAGAATTTACGATTTTCGCAATTTTCAGTGTATGTTAGCCCACGGATTTCTGAAGATTTGATCGACCGTCTCCGTTTGGCCCTATATTTTGGCTGTACGCAGCCTGCGGGGCCTGGTGACGGGCTCCCTATCATTTTGTTTGATCGGCTTCACTATATTTAGCATAAATGAGAATTTACGATTTTCTCGATTTTCGGTGTACGTTAGCCCACGGATTTGTGGAGATTTGATCAACCGCCTCTGTTCGGACCCAAATTTGGGCTGTGCGCAGCCCGCGGGGCGCTGTTGATAGGCGCCCTATCATTTCATTTGATCGGCATCACTATTTTCCAAATAAATGACAATTTACGATTTTCTCGGTTTTCGGTGAATGTTAGCCCACGAATTTTTGAAGATTTGATCGACCGTCTCGGTTCGGCCCCAAATTTTGGCTGTGCGCAGCCCGCGGGGCGCTGGTGACGGGCGCGCTATCATTTCATTTTATCGGCATCACTATTTTTCGCATAAATGAGAATTTACGATTTTCGCAATTTTCGGCATATGTTATCCCACGAATTTCTGGTGATTTGATTGACCGTCTCTGTTTGGCCCCAAAGTTTGGCTGTACGCAGCCCGCGGTGCCTGGTGACGGGCGCCCTCTCATTTTGTTTGATCGGCATCACTATGTTTTGCATAACTTAGAATTTACGATTTTCGCGATTTTCGGTGTATGTTAGCCCACGAATTTCTGGTGATTTGATTGACCGTCTCTGTTTGGCCCCAAAGTTTGGCTGTGCGCAGCCCGCGGTGCCTGGTGACGGGCGCCCTATCATTTCGTTTGATCGGCATCACTAATTTTTGCATAAATGAAAATTTACAATTTTCTCGATTTTCGATGTATGTTAGCCCACGGATTTCTGGAGATTTGATCGACCGCCTCCGTTCGGCCCCAAATTTTGGATGTGCGCAGTCTTCGGGGCCTGGTGACAGGCGCCCTATCATTTCGTTTGATCGGCAACACTATTTTTTGCACAAATGAGAATTTACGATTTTCTCGATTTTCGGTGTATGTTAGCCCATGGATTTCTGGAGATTTGATCGACCGTCTCCGTTCGGCCCAAAATTTTGGCTGTGCGCAGCCTGCGGGGCCTGGTGACGGCGCCCTATTATTTCATTTGATCGGCATCACTATTTTTAGCATAAATGAGAATTTACGATTTTCGCGATTTTCGGTGTATGTTAGCCCACGGATTTTCAGAGATTTGATCGACGTCTCCGTTTGGCCCCATATTTTGGCTGTGCGCAGCCAGCGGGGCCTGGTGACGGGCGCCCTATCATTTCTTTTGATTGGCATCACTATTTTTAGAATAAATGACAATTTACGATTTTCTCGATTTTAGGTGAATTAAGCCCACGGATTTTTGGAGATTTGATCGACCGTCTCTATTCGGCCCCAAATTTGGGCTGTGTGCAGCCCGCGGGGCGCTGGTGACGGGCGCCCTATCATTTCATTTTATCGGCATCACTATTTTTTGCATAAATGAGAATTTACGATTTTCTCGATTTTCGGTGTATGTTAGCCCACGGATTTCTGGAGATTTGATCGACCGTCTCCGTTTGGCCCCAAATTTTGGCTGTGCGCAGCCTGCGGGGCCTGGTGTCGGGCGCCCTATCATTTCGTTTGATCCGCATCACTATTTTTTACATAAATGAGAATTTACGATTTTCGCGATTTTCGGTGTATGTTAGCCCACGGATTTCTGGAGATTTTTTCGATCGTCTCCGTTTGGCCCCAAATTTTGGCTGTACGCAGCCTGCGGGGCGCTGGTGATGGGCGCCCTATCTTTTCGTTTGATCGGCATCACTATTTTTAGCATAAATGAGGATTTACGATTTTCTCGATTTTCGGTGTATGTTAGCCCATGGATTTCTGGAGATTTGATCGACCACCTCAGTTCGGTCCCAAATTTTGGATGTGCGCAGCATGCGGGGCCTGGTGACGGTCGCCTTATCATTTCGTTTGATCGGCATCACTATTTTTTGCATAATTGAGAATTTACGATTTTCTCGATTTTCGGTGTATGCTAGCCGACGGATTTCTGGAGATTTGATCGATCATTTCCGTTTGGCCCCAAATTTTGGCTGTGCACAGCCTGCGGGGCCTGGTGACGGGCGCCCTATCATTTCGTTTGATCGACATCACTATTTTTAGCATAAATGAGGATTTACGATTTTCTCGATTTTCGGCGTATGTTAGCCCATGGATTTCTGGAGATTTGATCGACTGCCTCAGTTCGGTCCCAAATTTTGGATGTGCGCAGCATGCGGGACCTGGTGACGGGCGCCTTATCATTTCGTTTGATCGGCATCACTATTTTTTGCATAAATGGGAATTTATGATTTTCTCGATTTTCGGTGTATGTTAGCCCACGGATTTCTGGAGATTTGATCGACCGCCTACATTTGGCCCCAAATTTTGGCTGTGCGCAGTCTGCGGGGCCTGGTGACGGGCGCCCTATCATTTCATTTGATCGGCATCACTAATTTCCGCATAAATGAGATTACGATTTTCTCAATTTTCGGTGTATGTTAGCCCACGGATTTCTGGAGATTTGATCGATCGCCTCCGTTCGGCCCCAAATTTTGGCTGATGACGGGCGCCCTCTCATTTTGTTTGATCGGCATCACTATTTTTTGCATAAATGATAATTTACGATTTTCGCGATTTTCGGTGTATGTTAGCCCACGGAATTCTGGAGATTTGATCGTCCGTCTCTGTTTGGCCCCAAATTTTGGCTGTGCGTAGCCTGCGGGGCCTGATGACGGGGGCCCTATCATTTCATTTGATCGGCATCACTAATTTCAGCATAAATGAGAATTTATGATTTTCTCGATTTTCGGTGTATGTTAGCCCATGGATTTCTGGAGATTTGATCGATCGTCTCCGTTTGGCCTCGAATTTTGACTGTGCGTAGCCTGCGGGGCTTGGTGACGGGCGCCCTACTATTTCGTTTGATCGGCAACACTACTTTTAGCATAAATGAGAATTTATGATTTTCTCGATTTTCGGTGTATGTTAGCCCACGGATTTCTGGAGATTTGATCAATCGTCTCCGTTTGGCCCCAAATTTTGACTGTCCGTAGCCTTCGGGGCCTGGTGACGGGCGCCCTACTATTTCGTTTGATCGGCATCACTACTTTTAGCATAAATGAGAATTTATGATTTTCTCGATTTTCGGTGTATGTTAGCCCACGGATTTCTGGAGATTTGATCCACCGCCTCCGTTCGACCCCAAATTTTGGCTGTGCGGGGCCTGGTGACGGGCGCCTTATCATTTCGTTTGATCGGCATCACTATTTTTTGCATAAATGAGAATTTATGATTTTTTCGATTTTCGGTGTATGTTAGCCCACAGATTTCTGGAGATTTGATCGACCGCCTCCGTTCGGCCCCAAATTTTGGTTGTGCGCACACTGCAGGGCCTGGTGATGGGCGCCCTCTCATTTTGTTTGATCGGCATCACTATGTTTTGCATAAATTAGAATTTACTATTTTCGCGATTTTCGGTGTATGTTAGCCCACGGATTTTCGGAGATTTGATCGACCGTCTCCGTTTGGCCCCAAATTTTTTTTGTACGCAGCCTGTGGGGCCTGGTGACGGGCGCCCTATCATTTCGTTTGATCGGCATCACTATTTTTTTGCATAAATGAGAATTTACGATTTTCGCGATTTTCGGTGTATGTTAGCCCACGGATTTCTGGTGATTTGATCGACCGTCTCTGTTTGGCCCCAAATTTTGGCTGTGCGCAGCCCGCGGGGCCTGGTGACGGGCTCCCTATCATTTTGTTTGATCGGCATCACTAATTTTTGCATAAATAAAAATTTACGATTTTCTCGATTTTCGATGTATGTTAGCCCACGGATTTATGGAGATTTAATCGACCGTCTCCGTTTGGCCCCAAATTTTGGCTTTGCGCAACCTGCGAGGCCTTGTGACGGGCGCCTATCATTTTGTTTGATCGGCATCACTATATTTAGCATAAATGAGAATTAATGATTTTCTCGATTTTCGGTGTATGTTAGCCCACGAATTTCTGGAGATTTGATCGACCGCCTCCGTTCGTCCCCAAATTTTGGCTGTGCGCAGCTTGCGGGGCCTGGTGACGTGCGCCTTATCATTTCGTTTGATCGGCATCACAATTTTTGGCATAAATGAGAATTTACGATTTTCTCGATTTTCGGTGTATGTTAGCCCACGGATTTCTGGAGATTTGATCGACCGTCTCTGTTTGGCCCCGAATTTTGGCTGTGCGCAGCCTGCGGGGCCTGGTGTCGGGCGCCCTATGATTTCGTTTGATCGGCATCACTAATTTTTGCATAAATGAGAATTTACGATTTTCGCAATTTTCAGTGTATGTTAGCCCACGGATTTCTGAAGATTTGATCGACCGTCTTCGTTTGGCCCTATATTTTGGCTGTGCGCAGCCTGCGGGGCCTGGTGACGGGCTCCCTATCATTTTGTTTGATCGGCTTCACTATATTTAGCATAAATGAGAATTTACGATTTTCTCGATTTTCGGTGTACGTTAGCCCACGGATTTGTGGAGATTTGATCAACCGCCTCTGTTCGGACCCAAATTTGGGCTGTGCGCAGCCCGCGGGGCGCTGGTGATAGGCGCCCTATCATTTCATTTGATCGGCATCACTATTTTTCAAATAAATGACAATTTACGATTTTCTCGGTTTTCGGTGAATGTTAGCCCACGGATTTTTGAAGATTTGATCGACCGTCTCTGTTCGGCCCCAAATTTTGGCTGTGCGCAGCCCGCGGGGCGCTGGTGACGGGCGCGCTATCATTTCATTTTATCGGCATCACTATTTTTCGCATAAATGAGAATTTACGATTTTCACAATTTTCGGTATATGTTAGCCCACGGGTTTTTTCGAGATTTAATCGATCGCCTCCGTTTGGCCCCATATTTTGGTTGTGTGCAGCCTGCGGGGCCTGGTGACGGGCGCCCTATCATTTCGTTTGATCGGCATCACTATTTTTAGCATAAATGAGAATTTATAATTTTCTCGGTTTTCGGTGAAAGTTAGCCGACGAATTTCTGGAGATTTGATCGATCGTCTCCGTTCGGCCCCAAATTTTGGCTGCGTGTAGCCCGCGGGGTGCTGGTGACGGGCGCTCTATCATTTCGTTTGATTCGCTGTTACACCTCGTGAATTTCTAGCATTTAGATGGCCTATTCGCGTGTTGGTTAAGAGTATTTGAAAGACATACATGCTAGAAAAAGGGCCGGGGAAAGATCGGACAAGCGCCAAGTCGGCGCGTCGAAAGGCAAATTGCGACTTATAAAACGCATTCCGGAAATGCGACTATCGCATTCTGGAAATGCGACTTATAAATCGCATTCCGGAAATGCGACTTATAAATTCTATTAATATATAAGCCCCGCTTCGATTTTAAATCAGTTCATTACGGTAATCAGTAAAGAATCAGTATATTATAGAAAGAGATCAGAATAAGAAATCATAATTTAGATAGTCCTATCATTTCGTTTGATCGGCATCATTATTTTTTGCATAAATGAGAATTTACGATTTTTGTGATTTTTGGTGTGTGTTAGCTCTTTATTAACAAAATAAGAACTGCCGATATGCAAGTCTTTTGATGAGATCTTACATAATGTTGTTAAAACTGTAATATAATCGACAGAGTTCATTAGAGGCATATTATCTAAATGATCATAACTTTTGGCTGGATTATCCATTTTACGCGATTATTTTTTTCATTTTGTGTATTTTTTCGAGATCTATCTGGAAACACTGCCGTAAGGCGGTTTGGCCTAGCCATTTTTCTAAAAATATGCCTCTATCGCACTCATTTCAACAAATTTTCCAATATGGTTGACAATTTTAATTTAAAAACAGGTCCTAACGACCCACGGATTTCTGGAGATTTGATCGACCGCCTCCGTTTGGCCCCAAATTTTGGCTGTGCACAGCCTGCGGGACCTGGTCATGGGCGCCCTATCATTTCATTTGATCGGCATAACTATATTTAGCATAAATGAGAATTTACGATTTTCTCGATTTTCGGTGTATGTAAGCCCACGAATTTTTGGAGATTTGACTGATCGTCTCCGTTTGGCCCCAAATTTTGGCTGTGCGCAGCCTGCGGGGCCTGGTGACGGGTGCCTTATCATTTCGTTTGATCGGCATCACTATTTTTAGCATAAATGAGAATTTACGATTATCTCGATTTTCGGTGTATATTATCCCATGAATTTCTGGAGATTTGATCGACCGCTTCCGTTCGGCCCCAAATTTTGGCTGTGCGCTGCCTGCGGGGCCTGGTGACGGGCGCCCTATCATTTCGTTTGATCGGCATCACTATTTTTTGCATAAATGAGAATTTACGATTTTCGCGATTTTCGGTGTATGTCAGCCCACGGATTTCTGGAGATTTGATCGACCGTCTCCGTTTGGCCCCAAATTTTGGTTCTGCGCAGCCTGCGGGGCCTGGTGACGGGAGCCGTATCATTTCGTTTGATCGGCATCACTATATTTAGCTTAAATGAGAATTTACGATTTTCTCGATTTTCGGTGTATGTTAGCCCACGAATTTCTGGACATTTGATCGACCGCCTCCGTTCGGCCCCAAATTTTGGCTGTGCGCAGCGTGCGGGGCTTGGTGACGGGCGCCTTATCATTTCGTTTGATCGGCATCACTATTTTTTGCATAAATGAGAATTTAATATTTTCTTGATTGACGGTGTATGTTAGCCCACGGATTTTTGGAGATTTGATCGACCGTCTCTGTTTGGCCCCAAATTTTTGTTGTGCGCAGCCTGCGGGGCCTGGTAACGGGTGCCCTATCATTTCGTTTGATCGACATCACTATTTTTTGCATAAATGAGAATTTACGATTTTCGCGATTTTCGGTGTATTAATGCCCACGGATTTTAGGACATTTGATCGACCGTCTCCGTTTGGCCCCAAATTTTGGCTGTGTGCAGCCTGCGGGGCCTACTGACGGGCGCCCTATCATTTCATTTGATCGGTATCACTATTTTTTGCATAAATGAGAATTTATGATTTTCTCGATTTTCGGTGTATGTTAGCCACGGATTTCTGGAGATTTGATCCACCGCCTCTGTTCGGCCCCATATTTTGGCTGTGCACAGCCTGCGGGGCCTGGTGACGGGCGCCTTATCATTTCATTTGATCGGCATCACTATTTTTTGCATAAATGAGAATTTACGATTTTCTCGATTTTCGGTGTATGTTAGCCCACGGATTTCTAGAGATTTGATCGACCATCTCCGTTTGGCCCAAATTTTGGCTGTGCGTAGCCTACGGGGCCTGGTGACGGGCGCCCTCACTTTTCGTTTGATCGGCATCACTATTTTTTGCATAAATGAGAATTTACGATTTTCTCGATTTTCGGTGTATGTTAGCCCACGGATTTCTGGACATTTGATCGACCGCTTCCGTTCGGCCCCAAATTTTGGTTGTGCACAGCCTGCGGGGCCTGGTGACGGGTGCCCTATCATTTCGTTTGATCGGCATCACTATTTTTTGCATAAATGAGAATTTACAATTTTCTCGATTTTCGGTGTATGTTAGCCCACGGATTTCTGGAGATTTGATCGACCGTCTCCGTTCGGCCCCAAATTTTGGCTGTGCGCAGCCTACGGGGCCTGGTGACGGGCGCCCTCACTTTTCGTTTGATCGTCATCACTATTTTTTTCATAAATGAGAATTTATGATTTACGCGATTCTCGGCGTATGTTAGCCCACAGATTTCTGGAGATTTGATCCACCGCCTCCGTTCGGCCACAAATTTTGGTTGTGCGCAGCTAGCGGGGCCTGGTGACGGGCGCTTTATCATTTCGTTTGATCGGCATCACTATTTTTTGCAAAAATGAGAATTTACGATTTTCTCGATTGTCGGTGTATTAGCCCACGGATTTCTGGAGATTTGATCGACCGTCTCCGTTTGGCCCCAAATTTTGGCTGTGCGCAGCCTGCGGGGCCTGGTGTCGGGCGCCCTATATTTTCGTTTGATCGGTATTACTATTTTTTGCATAAATGAGAATTTACAATTTTCGCGATTTTCGGTGTATGTTAGCCCACGGATTTCTGGAGATTTGGTGGACCGTCTCCGTTCGGCCCCAAATTTTGGCTGTGCGCAGCCCACGGGGCGCTGGTGACAGGCGCCCTATCATTTCATTTTATCGGCATCACTATTTTTCGCATAAATAAGAATTTACGATTTTCTCGATTTTCGGTGTATGTTAGCCCACGGATTTCTTGAGATTTGATCGACTGCCTCCGTTTGGCCCCAAATTTTGGCTGTGCGCACCCTGCGGGTCCTACTGACGGGCGCCCTATCATTTCATTTGATCGGCATCACTAATTTCCGCATAAATTAGAATTTACGATTTTCTCAATTTTCGGTGTATGTTAGCCCATGGATTTCTGGCGATTTGATCGACCGCCTCCGTTCGGCCCCAAATTTTGGCTGTGCGCAGCCAGCAGGGCCTGGTGATGGGCCCCCTATTATTTCGTTTGATCGGCATCACAATTTTTTGCATAAATTAGAATTTACGATTTTCGCGATTTTCGGTGTACGAATTTCTGGAGATTTGATCGACCGTCTCCGTTTGGCCCCAAATTTTGGCTGTGCGCAGCCTGGTGACGGGCGCCCTATCATTTCATTTGATCAGCATCACTAATTTCCGCATAAATTAGAATTTACGATTTTCTCAATTTTCGGTGTATGTTAGCCCACGGATTTCTGGAGATTTGATCGACCGCCTCCGTTCGGCCCCAAATTTTTGTTGTGCGTAGCCTGCGGGGCATGGTGACGGGCGCCCTATTATTTCGTTTAATCGGCATCACAATTTTTTGCATAAATGAGAATTTACGATTTTCGCGATTTTCGATGTATGTTAGCCCACGGATTTCTGGAGATTTGATCGACCGTCTCCGTTTGGCCCCAAATTTTGGCTGTGCGCAGCCTGCGGGGCCTGGTGACGGGCGCCCTATCATTTCGTTTGATAGGCATCACTATTTTTCGAATAAATGATAATTTACGATTTTCTCGGTTTTCGGTGAATGTTAGCCCTCAGATTTTTGGAGATTTGATCGACCGTCTCTGTTCGGCCCCAAATTTTGGCTGTGCGCAGCCCGCGGGGCGCTAGTGACGGGCGCCCTATCATTTCATTTTATCGGCATCACTATTTTTCGCATAAATGAGAATTAACGATTTTCGCGATTTTCGGTGTATGTTAGCCCATGGGTTTTTTCGAGATTTAATCGACCGCCTCCGTTTGGCCCCATATTTTGGCTGTGCGCAGCCTGCGGGGCCTGGTGACGGGCGCCCTATCATTTCGTTTGATCGACATCACTATTTTTAGCATAAATGAGAATTTACGATTTTCTCGGTTTTCGGTGAATGTTAGCCGACGGATTTCTGGAGATTTGATCGACCGTCTCCGTTCTGCCCCATATTTTGGCTGCTTGCAGCCCGTGGGGCCCTAGTGGCAGGCGCTCTATCATTTCGTTTGATCCGCTGTTATACCTCGTAAATTTCTAGCATTTAGATGGCCTATTCGCGTGTTGGTTAAGAGTATTTGAAAGACATACATGCTAGAAAAAGTGCAGGGGAAAGATCGGACAAGCGCCAAGTCGGCACGTCGCAAAGGCAAAATGCGACTTATAAAACGCATTCCGGAAATGCAACTATCACATTCTGGAAATGCCACTTATAAATCGCATTCCGGAAATGCGACTTATAAATCGCATTCCGGAAATGCGACTTATAAATTCTATTAATATATAAGCCCCGCTTCGATTTTAAATCAGTTCATTATGGTAATCAGTAAAGAATCAGTATATTATAGAAAGAGATCAGAATAAGAAATCATAATTTAGATAGTCCTATCATTTCGTTTGATCGTCATCATTATTTTTTGCATAAATGAGAATTTACGATTTTTGCGATTTTTGGTGTGTGTTAGCTCTTTATTAACAAAATAAGAACTGCCGAGATGCAAGTCTTTTGATGAGATCTTACATAATGTTGTTAAAACTGTAATATAATCGACATAGTTCATTAGAGGCATATTATCTAAATGATCATAACTTTTGGCTGGATTATCCGTTTTACGCGATTTTTTTTTCATTTTGTGTATTTTTTCGAGATCTATCTGGACAAACTGCGGTAAGGCAGTTTGGCCGAGCCATTTTTCTAAAAATATGCCTCTATCACACTCATTTCAACATATTTCCCAATATGGTTGACAATTTTAATTTAAAAACAGGTCCTAACGACCCACCGCAACCGACACCACCATGGCAAGCGACCATGGTAGGCCAGCACTACCACCACCAATCTCTAGAATTTTCTTTATGTCATAAGGATAAGCATAGGTGTTTCCTTTTAAATTTTCGATCGCTGGGCATTGATCGATGGGCGTTGGGTCTCGACATAGGTTAGCATGTGACATCCGATGTCAGCCGGTCTGTCGACACTAGCATAGTGCGCCTATGTTGCTAACTTTCAAACTTTTCAGTGCGTGTTAGCCTAGGGATTTCTGGATATTTGATCGACCGCCTCCGTTCGACTCCAAATTTTGGCTGTGCGCAGCCTGCGGGGCGCTGGTGATGGGCCCTATCATTTCGGTTGATCGGCATCACTAATTTCCGCATAAATGAGAATTTACGATTTTCTCAATTTTCGGTGTATGTTAGCCCACGGATTTCTGGAGATTTGATCGACCGCTTCCGTTCGGCCCCAAAATTTGGCTGTGCGCAGCCTGCGGGGCCTCCTGATGGGCGTCCTATCATTTCGTTTGATCGGAATCACTATTTTTTGCATAAATGAGAATTTACAATTTTTGCGATTTGCGGTATATCTTAGCCCACAGATTTCTGGAGATTTGATCGACCGTCTCCGTTTGGCCCTAAATTTTGACTGTGCGCAGCCCGCGGGGCATGGTGATAGGCGCCCTATTATTTCGTTTGATCGGCATCACTATTTTTCGAATAAATGACAATTTATGATTTTTGCGATTTTCGGTGTATGTTAGCCCACGGAATTTTTGAGATTTAATCGATCGCCTCCGTTCGGCCTCAAATTTTGGCTGTACGTAGCCCGCGGGGCCTGGTGACGGGCGCCCTATCATTTCATTTTATCGGTATCACTATTTTTCGAATAAATGACAATTTACGATTTTCTCGGTTTTCGGTGAATGTTAGTCCACGGATTTCTGGAGATTTGATCGACCGCCTCCGTTCGGCCCCAAATTTTGGCTGTGCGCAGCCTGCGGGGCCTGGTGATGATCGCCCTATCATTTCATTTGATCGGCATTACTAATTCCCGCATAAATGAGAATTTACAATTTTCTCGATTTTCGGTGTATGGTGGCCCACAGATTTCTGGAGATTTGATCGATCGTCTCCGTCTGGCCCCAAATTTTCGCTGTGCAGCCTGTGGTCCTGGTGACGGATGCCCTATCATTTCGTTTGATCGGCATCACTATTTTTTGCATAATGAGAATTTACGATTTTCTCAATTTTCGGTGTATGTTAGCCCACGGATTTCGGGAGATTTGATCGACCGCCTCCGTTCGGCCCTAAATTTTGGCTGTGTGCAGCCTACGGGGCCTGGCGGGCGCCCACTCATTTCGTTTATTCGGCATCACTATTTTTTGCATAAATGAGAATTTACGATTTTCGCGATTTTTGGTGTATGTTATAGCCCACGGATTTCCGGAGATTTGATCGACCGTCTCCGTTTGTTCCCAAATTTTGGCTGTGTGCAGCCTGCGGGGCCTGGTGACGGGCGCCCTATCATTTCGTTTGATCGGCATCACTATTTTTTGCATAAATGAGGATTTACAATTTTCCTGATTTACGGTATATGTTAGCCCATGGATTTCTGGAGATTTGATCGACCGTCTCTGTTTGGACCCAAATTTTGGCTGTGCGCAGCCTGCAGGGCCTGATGACGGGCGCCCTATCATTTCATTTGATCGGCATCACTATATTTAGCATAAATGAGAATTTACGTTTTTCTAGATTTTCGGAGTCTATTAGCCCACGGATTTCTGGAGATTTGATCGACCGCCTCCGTTCGGCCCCAAATTTTGGTTGTGCACAGCCTGCGGGGCCTGGTGATGGGCGCCCTCTCTTTTCGTTTGATCGGCATCACTATTTTTTGCATAAATGAGAATTTACGATTTTCGCGATTTTCGGTGTATGTTAGCCCACGGATTTTTGGAGATTTGATCGACCGTCTCCGTTTGGCCAAATATTTTGGTTGTGCGCACCCTGCAGGGCCTGGTGACGACGCCCTATCATTTCATTTGATCGGCATCACTATTTTTCGCATAAATGAGAATTTACGATTTTCACGATTTTCAGTGTATGTTAGCCCACAGATTTGTGGAGATTTGATCGACCGTCTCCGTTTGGCCCCAAAATTTGGCTGTGCGCAGCCTGAGGGGCCTGGTGACGGGCGCCCTATCATTTCGTTTGATCGGCATCACTATTTTTAGCATAAATGAGAATTTACAATTTTCTCGATTTTCGAGTTAAGTTAGCCCATGGATTTTTGGAGATCTGATCAACCGCCTCCGTGCGGCCCCAACTTTTGGCTGTGCACAGCCTGTAGGGCCTGGTGATGGGCGCCCTATCATTTCGTTTGATCGGCATCACTATTTTTCGAATAAATGACAATTTACAATTTTCTCGATTTTCGGTGAATGTTAGCCGACGGATTTCTGGAGATTTGATCGACCCTCTCCGTTCGGCCCAAAATTTTGGCTGTGCGGTGCCCGCAGGGCGCTGGTGACGGGCGCCCTATCATTTCATTTGATCGGCATCACTATTTTTCGCATAAATGAGAATTAACGATTTTCGCGATTTTCGGTGTATGTTAGCCCACGGATTTCTGGAGATTTAATCGATTGCATCCGTTTGGCCCCAAATTTTGGCTTTACGCAGCCTGCGGGACCTGGTGACGGGCGCCCTATCATTTCGTTTGATCGGCATCACTATTTCTTGCATAATGAGAATTTATGATTTTCTCGATTTTCGGTGTATGTTAGCCCACAGATTTCTAGATATTTGATCGACCGCCTCTGTTCGGCCCCAAATATTTATTGTGCGCAGCCTGCGGGGCCTGGTGACGGGCGCCCCATCATTTCGTTTGATCGGCATCACTATTTTTAGCATAAATGAGAATTTACGATTTTCTCGATTTTCGGTGTTTGTTAGCCCACGGATTTCTGGAGATTTGATCGACCGCTTCCGTTCGGCCCCAAATTTTGGCTGTGCGGAGCCTGCGGGGCCTGGTGACGGGCGCCCTCTCATTTCGTTTGATCGGCATCACTATTTTTTGCATAAATGAGAATTTACGATTTTCGTGATTTTCGGTGTATGTTAGCCCATAGAATTCTGGAGATTTGATCGACCGTCTCCGTTTGGCCCCAAATTTTGGCTGTGCGCAGCCTGCGGGGCTTGGTGACGGGCACCCTATCATTTCATTTGATCGGCATCACTAATTTCCGCATAATTGTGAATTTACGATTTTCTCAATTTTCATTGTATGTTAGCCCACGGATTTCTGGAGATTAGATCGATCATCTCCGTTTGGCCCCAAAATTTGGCTGTGCGCAGCCTGCGGGGCCTGGTGACGGGCGCCCCATCATTTTATTTGATCGGCATCACTATTTTTAGCATAAATGAGGATTTACAATTTTCTCGATTTTCGGTGTATGTTAGCCCACGGATTTCTGGAGATTTGATCGACCGCCTCAGTTCGGCCCCAAATTTTGGATGTGCGCAGCCTGGTGACGGGCGCCTTATCATTTTGTTTGATCAGCATCACAATTTTTTGCATAAATGAGAATTTACGATTTTCTCGATTTTCGGTGTATGTTAGCCAACGGATTTCTGGAGATTTGATCGACCGCCTCCGTTTGGCCCCAAATTTTGGCTGTGCGCAGCCTGCGAGGCCTGGTGACGGGCGCCCTATCATTTCATTTGATCGGCATCACTAATTTCCGCATAAATGAGAATTTACAATTTTCTCAATTTTCGGTGTATGTTAGCCCACGGATTTCTGGAGATTTGATCGACTGCCTCCGTTCGGCCCCAAATTTTGGCTGTGTGCAGCTTGCGGGGCCTGGTGACGGGCGCCCTATTATTTCATTTGATCGGCATCACAATTTTTTGCATAAATGAGAATTTACAATTTTCGCGATTTTCGATTTATGTTAGCCCACGGATTTTGGGAGATTTGATCGACCGAATCCGTTTGGCCCTAAATTTTGGTTGTGCGCAGCCTGCGGGGCCTGGTGATGGGCGCCCTATAATTTTGTTTGATCGGCATCACTATTTTTAGCATAAATGAGAATTTACGATTTTCTCGATTTTCGGTGTATGTTAGACCACGGATTTCTGGAGATTTGATCAATCGCCTCCGTTCGGCCCCAAATTTTGGCTGTGCGCAGCCTGCGGGGCCTGGTGAGGGTGCCCTATCATTTCGTTTGATCGGCATAACTATTTTTTGAATAAATAAGAATTTACGATTTTCTCGGTTTTCGGTGAATGTTAGCCCACGAATTTCTGGAGATTTGATCGACCGTCTCCGTTCGGCCCCAAATTTTGGCTGTGCGCAGCCCGCAGGGCGCTGGTGACGGGCGCCCTATCATTTCATTTGATCGGCATCACTATTTTTCGCATAAATGAGATTTAACGATTTTCGCGATTTTCGGTGTATGTTAGCCTGCTGGACATGTGGCAAGAGAGGCCACAAATCCCCAGACTGTCCAAGAAACAGTAAGAAAAAGAAGAAGATTAATCTTCTCGGAGTTGATGAGGAAATGAAACAGAAACTCTTCTCCATCTTGGAAGAAGAAGAATCTGAATCAGAATACTCTTCCTCTGAAGAAGGAGAATCTGATGAGGACTACTTGAATGTAGCACAAGAATCCGAATCAGAAGATTCAACAACGAACTGCAACTGTAATGGTGCATTTTGCCTGTGCGACAGCAGGTCTCTCAAAGTTCTTTCTGAAAAGGCTGCAGAAACCTTGTTCGCTACTATCGAACACATTCAGGATGAAGAAGCCAGAAGGAAGTACCTTCTTGAGCTTCAAAAGCTTATGCTCAAGGAAAAGAAAGACAGACCAACTGTCACTCCATTCAGCATGAAGCAAGTAATGGAAAAATTCAACTCGGAAAAGAGTAAGGAACCTTCCATAAGTGATCTCAGAAAAGAGATCAGTCTCTTAAAAGATGAGGTAAGAGACATCAAAGCAAGACTTAGCAGCATTGAGGTGGAAAAGCTGGCTAAGAAATTGCTAAAAGAAATAAAAGAAGAACAGAAAGCTTCTGACTCTGAAGAAGAACCAGACTCTCCAAGAAGATACACAGATATCATTGAAGAGGCAGAATCTTCTCATCAAGGTAATGAAGAACCAGGAGTTCTTGCAATAAATCAGGTGAAACCACAGAGTTCACATATTTTTATTAAATTGATTATTGGTAATCTAACATACAACAAGATTGCTTTGTTAGACAGTGGTGCAGACAGGAACTGCATAATCGAAGGATTGGTACCTACTAAGTACCTAACCAAAGGCACTACAAAGTTGTATAGTGCAACAAGTGAGCGTATACAGATTGACTATAAGTTGTCTAATGCTCACATTTGTAATAATGGAATTTGTTTAAAAAACGATTTTGTTATTACCAAAAATATAAATGAAGAGATTATTTTGGGGATCCCTTTTATCACCCAAATTAAACCCTTCATTTCAGGATTTGAATCAATTAAAACCAAGATTTTGGGGAAGAATCTTGAGTTTCCTTTTGTCAAAACACTTTCAAAAAATGAAAGTAAATTTTTGCATGATAAAACTGCATTTAAGATTTTTCATCTTTCTAACCAAATTGGGTTTTTAAAAGATGATTTAAAAATCAAAAAGATTGAACAGATTTTAAAAACCCCGGGAATGGTTACTAAGATAGCCCAACTCGAGGACAAATTTAAAACCGAAATCTGTTCAGAATTTCCAAATACCTTTTGGGCCAGAAAAGCCCATACTGTTGATTTACCATATATCGACGGATTCAATGAACGGTCCATTAGCACAAAAGCTAGGCCCATTCAGATGAACCACGAACTTATGGAATTCTGCAAAACAGAAATCAACTCACTTTTGGAAAACAAACTTATCCGGCCCTCCAAATCCCCATGGAGTTGTTCGGCCTTTTATGTCAACAAGGCTGCGGAGCAAGAAAGAGGCTCTCCCAGGCTTGTGATAAATTACAAACCTTTAAACTCCGTTTTAAAATGGATTAGATATCCGATTCCTAATAAAAGGGATCTTTTAAAGAGACCTTACAAGGCTAATGTCTATAGCAAATTTGACATGAAGTCTGGATTTTGGCAAATACAATTATCTGAAAAAGATAAATACAAAACCGCATTCAACGTTCCATTTGGACAATATGAATGGAATGTAATGCCTTTTGGGCTTAAAAACGCCCCTTCTGAATTCCAAAAAATCATGAATGACATATTCAATCATGTAAGCTATATGTCCATAGTTTACATAGATGATGTGTTAATCTTTTCTGAGGACGTTGATTCTCACTTTAAACATCTTAACACTTTTTTAAATATTGTTAAGAAAAATGGCTTGGTCGTTAGTGCCAAGAAAATAAAACTTTTTCAAACGAGCATTAGATTTCTTGGTCATGACCTATACCAAGGAACTTATAAGCCGATTTGCAGAGCCATTGAGTTCTCGAACAAGTTTCCTGATGTCATTACAGACAAAACCCAATTACAACGATTTTTGGGAAGTATTAATTATGTTACAGATTTCATACCCAAGGTAAGACATATCTGCAAACCTTTGTTTGAAAGGCTTAAGAAAAAGCCATGTCCATGGTCTGAGGAACAGACCAAAGCTGTCAGAAAAATTAAGGATATCGTAAAAGATCTCCCTTGCTTAGGCATCCCAAATCCAGATGCCTTTATGATTGTGGAAACTGATGCCTCTGACATTGGATATGGAGGTATTCTTAAACAGAGAAAATCCCCTGAGGATTTTGAACAATTGGTAAGATTCACTTCAGGTGTATGGAATTCTGCTCAAAAGAATTACAGCACCGTTAAAAAGGAAGTACTTTCTATCGTCTTGTGTATTACTAAATTCCAAGATGATTTGATTAATAAATCTTTTCTGCTTAGAGTAGATTGCAAATCTGCCAAAGACATTTTGCAAAAAGATGTTAAAAATTTGGTTTTAAAACAAATATTTGCTAGGTGGCAAGCCTTATTATCAAATTTTGATTTTGACATTGAATTCCTGAAGGGAAAAAATAATTCTTTGCCTGATTATCTAACCAGGGAATTTTTGTAGGATAAACAATGAGACCTCTCAAGCCTGCTACCGCATCAACAAGTGGTTCCTCCAGAAGGAACAATCCGAAGCCCTTGGCTTCTCCATTCCACATACGGCCATCTTTGAATGACCATCAGGAGTTCAACAAATTCTCTGCCTTAGCCAGGATTCCACCTTTAGACCCTAGGCTAACCATAACTCCATTCCCGCCATTGACTCAGCCTACTCCAAAGGCAAATAGTCCTAAAAAGTCTTCTCCTTTCAAAGAGGACTCACAGCCTTCATCTTCTTCACCTTCAGGTGAGCCCAGGTTTTCAAAAATTCAAACCAGGGATTCTTATGCTTTCAAACCTCCAGAAAGTTTCGCCCAAGCAGTCAACCCAAATATTTCTTCAAAAGAAAAACAAGTTGACAATGATCATAAGGCCAAAGAGACCTTCAAAGATGTTCTTATTTTGGTTACTCCAGTCCTTGCCCTTGATAAGGACTTCGAGAACATAAATATTAAAAGTCTGATCAGGCCTCTTTACACTGATCAAAACTACATTGAAACCGCAAATCCTTTTAAAACTAGAAAGTTTTATGAGTTCATTTTGGTTGACACCGGATCAATTGATATTGAGCATGTCCTCAGTGACGATGCTGATCCGAGTAGCATAGCCTACTCAAAATTCACGATCAAAAAGATCTTATCACCTTTTGATTGGCAAGTGAGTCATCTTCATACGCCGATTAATCTTTCCAGGCCATTTAGGCCCCAAACTTTTAATTGGTTTGATTACAGGGACGCATGGTTCAACTTTATGTTCCTGAGACCAGCCAACCATACTTGGTTCGTCAAATACGGACCCGAGGTAAGCAGTGGCACCATCCCAAGATGGTTCTACGACTGGTGGAGTTGTTTTGGAGGAAACCTTGAGGTCCTCCCAAAGAACTTCTCAGATAAATTTGGTCAATATCAAATTGACAAAGAAATTTCATCTTTGCCTGAGCATATTAAATTATGCAAATATTTTCTTTTTAAAAGAATTTCGTTTATTATCTCTTGGAAGTTTTCAATCCAGGAATCAGACAGGATCAAATATCTGTCAAAAGAAGTCTTTGCCAGAGGATGGACTCCGGCACTCAAATCCAAAGATTCAAGGCCAAACCCGAAAAAGGAAAAGCCCTAGAAATCCCCCAGCCAGTCTAAAGAAGAGCTGAAGAAGAAACTTCAGAAGGCTCTTTCAGACCTTGAAAACACTGATGAAGAATCAGCCGAAAGACTTCTTGAGGAAGCATCCTCACAGAGTGGAGATAATGGAGACATGCTGAATCCAAAAGGATTAGCACAGTCGTACATGGATCTTTACTCAGACTAAGTCCCAATAGAAGACATTAAAGTCTGGAATTATTGGCTTTCCTGGTAGAGAACCAAAGGTTCGGAATTACCTAAGGAAAGAGTGATAGAGAACCATAGGTTCAGAATTATCACTGATTAAGTCTTGACAAAAGACTAAACGACAATGTTATTGGCCGACAAAGCAAAAGCTATGGGCCAACAAAGCAAAGCATCTTCTTTACGGAAAGTAAAGAATCCACTCACTTTGCGGAAAGCAGACTCCACTCAAACTTATGGGACCCCTTGAAGATAAAGAAATCCAGATGCTCCAATCAAATTGAAGACACCTGTTTTTACTTTATCAAATTTCTGTCTATATAAGGCAGTTTATGTAAACTAGGAAAGCATTCGAAATTTTAGACAACAAATACTCTCTCTGTAATAGTTGCTAAATTCAATGCTTCCGCTGTATTTCCTCTTTCTTCAATAAACGAGTAAGTTTATTAATCTCATTTCTTATTTATGCTATATGTTTAGATCGGTGAATGTTAGCCCACAGATTTCTGGAGATTTGATCGACCGCCTCCGTTCGGCCCCAAATTTTGGCTGTGCGCAGCCCGCGGGGCCTGGTGACGGGCGCATTATCATTTCGTTTGATCGGCATCACTATTTTTCGCGTAAATGAGAATTTACGATTTTCCCGATTTTCGGTGTATGTTAGCCCACGGATTTCTGAAGATTTGATCGACCGCCTCTGTTTGGCCCCAAATTTTGGCTGTGCGCAGCCTGCGGGTCCTGGTGACGGGCGCATTATCATTTCGTTTGATCGGCATCACTATTTTTCGAACAAATGCGAATTTACGATTTTCTCGATTTTTGGTGTATGTTAGCCCACGGATTTCTGGAGATTTGATCGACCGCCTCCGTTCGGCCCCAAATTTTGGTTGTGCGCAGCCTGCGGGGCCTGGTGACGGGCGCCCTGTCATTTCGTTTGATCGGCATCGCTATTCTTCGCATAAATGATAATTTACGATTTTCTCGATTTTCGGTGAATGTTAGCCCACGGATTTTTTGAGTTTCAGTCGACCGCCTCCGTTCGGCCCCAAATTTTGGCTGTGCGCAGCTCGCGGGGCTTGGTGACGGGCGCCCAATCATTTCGTTTGATCGGCATCACTATTGTTCGAATAAATGACAATTTATGATTTTCGGGATTTTCGGTGAATGTTAGCCCACAGATTTCTGGAGATTTGATCGACCGCCTCCGTTCGGCCTCAAATTTTGGCTGTGCGTATCTCGCGGGGCCTGGTGACGGGCGCATTATCATTTTGTTTGATCGGCATCACTATTTTTCGCGTAAATGAGAATTTACGATTTTCTCGATTTTCGGTGTATGTTAGCCCACGGATTTCTGGAGATTTGATCGACCGCCTCTGTTTGGCCCCAAATTTTGGTTGTGCGCAGCCTGAGGGGCCTGGTGACGGGCGTCCTGTCATTTCGTTTGATCGGCATCACTATTTTTCGAACAAATGAGAATTTACGATTTTCTCGATTTTTGGTGTATGTTAGCCCACGAATTTTTTGAGTTTCAGTCGACCATCTCCGTTCGGCCCCAAATTTTGGCTGTGCGCAGCCTGCGGGGCTTGGTGACGGGCGGCCTATCATTTCGTTTGATCGGCATCACTATTTTTGGAATAAATGATAATTTACGATTTTCTCGATTTTCGGTGTATGTTAGCCCACGTATTTTTTGAGATTCAATCGACCACCTCAGTTTGGCCCCAAATTTTGGCTGTGCGCAGCCCGCGGGGCCTAGTGATGGGCACCCTATCATTTCGTTTGATCCTGGTGACGGGCGCCCTGTCATTTCGTTTGATCGGCATCACTATTTTTGGAATAAATGACAATTTACGATTTTCTCGATTTTCGTTGAATGTTAGCCCACAGATTTTTTGAGTTTTAGTCGACCGCCTCCGTTCGGCCCCAAATTTTGGCTATGCGCAGCCCGCGGGGGCTGGTGACGGGCGCATTATCATTTCGTTTGATCGACATCACTATTTTTCGAACAAATGAGAATTTACGATTTTCTCGATTTTCGGTGAATGTTAGCCCACAGATTTTTCGAGTTTCAGTGGACTGCCTCCGTTCGGCCCCAAATTTTGGCTATGCGCAGCCCGCCGAGCCTGGTGACGGGCGCATTATCATTTCGTTTGATCGGCATCACTATTTTTCGAACAAATGAGAATTTACGATTTTCTCGATTTTCGGTGAATGTTAGCCCACGGATTTTTCGAGTTTCAGTCGACTGCCTCCGTTCGGCCCCAAATTTTGGCTGTGCGCAGCCTGCGGGGCCTGGTGACGGGCGCCCTATCATTTCGTTTGATCGGCATCACTATTTTTTGAACAAATGAGAATTTATGATTTTCTCGATTTTCGGTGAATGTTAGCCCACGGATTTTTCGAGTTTCAGTCGACCGCCTCCGTTCGGCCCCAAATTTTGGCTGTGCGTAGCCTGCGGGGCCTGGTGACGGGCGCCCTATCATTTCGTTTGATCGGCATCACTATTTTTCGAACAAATGAGAATTTACGATTTTCTCAATTTTCGGTGTATGTTAGCCCACGGATTTCTGGAGATTTGATCGACCGTCTCCGTTTGGCCCCAAATTTTGGCTGTACGCAGCCTGCGGAGCCTGGTGACGGGCGCCCTATCATTTCGTTTTATCGGCATAACTATTTTTTGCATAAATGAGAATTTACGATTTTCTCGGTTTTCGGTGAATGTTAGCCCACGGATTTCTGGAGATTTGATCGACCGCTTCCGTTCGGCCCCAAATTTTGGCTGTGCGCAGCCTGCGGGGCCTGGTGACGGGCACCCTGTCATTTCGTTTGATCGGCATCACTATTTTTGGAATAAATGACAATTTACGATTTTCTCGATTTTCGGTGAATGTTAGCCCACGGATTTTTGGAGATTTGATCGACCGCCTCCGTTTGGCCCCAAACTTTGGCTGTGCGCAGCCTGCGGGGCCTGGTGACGGGCGCATTATCATTTCGTTTGATCGGCATCACTATTCTTCGCATAAATGAGAATTTACGATTTTCTCGATTTTCGGTGTATGTTAGCCCACGGATTTTTCGAGTTTCAGTGGACCGCCTCCGTTCGGCCCCAAATTTTGGCTATGCGCAGCCCGCGGGGCCTGGTGACGGGCGCTTTATCATTTCATTTGATCGGTATCACTATTTTTCGAACAAATGAGAATTTACGATTTTCTCGATTTTCGGTGAATGTTAGCCCACGGATTTTTCGAGTTTCAGTCGACTGCCTCCGTTCGGCCCCAAATTTTGGCTGTGCGTAGCCTGCGGGGCCTGGTGACGGGCGCCTTATCATTTCATTTGATCGGCATCACTATTTTTCGAACAAATAAGAATTTACGATTTTCTCGATTTTCGGTGAATGTTAGCCCACGTATTTTTCGAGTTTCAGTCGACCGCCTCCGTTCGGCCCCATATTTTGGCTGTGCGCAGCCCGCGGGGCCTGGTGACGGGAGCCCTGTAATTCTGCTTGATCGGCATCACTATTTTTCGAACAAATGAGAATTTACGATTTTCTCGATTTTCGATGTATATTAGCCCACGGATTTTTCGAGTTTCAGTCGACCGTCTCCGTTTGGCCCCAAATTTTGGTTGTGCGCAGCCTGCGGGGCCTGGTGACGGGTGCCCTGTCATTTCGTTTGATCGGCATCACTATTTTTGGAATAAATGACAATTTATGATTTTCGGGATTTTCGGTGAATGTTAGCACACAGATTTCTGGAGATTTGATCGACCGCCTCCGTTCGGCCCCAAATTTTGGCTGCGCGCAGCCCGCGGGGCCTGGTGACGGACGCCCTATCATTTCGTTTGATCGGCATCACTATTTTTCGAACAAACGAGAATTTACGATTTTCTCGATTTTCGGTGTGTGTTAGCTCTTTATTAACAAAATAAGAATTGCCGAGATGCAAGTCTTTTGATGAGATCTTACATAATGTTGTTAAAACTGTAATATAATCGATGGAAAAATAGTTTATTAGAGGCATATTATATAAATGATCATAACTTTGGGCTGGATTATCCGTTTTACGCGATTTTTTTTTCATTTTGTGTATTGTTTCGAGATCTATCTCGACAAACTGCCGAAAGGCAGTTTGGCCGAGCCATTTTTCCAAAATATGCCTCTATCGCACTCATTTCAACATATTTCCCAATATGGTTGACAATTTTAATTTAAAAACTGGTCCTAACGACCCACCACAACCGACACCACCATGGCAAGCGACCATGGTAGGCCAGCACTACCACCACTAATCTCTAGGATTTTTTTTATATCATAAGGATAAGCATAGGTGTTTTAGTTTAAATTTTTTATGGCTGGGCATTCAACGAAGGGCGTTGAGTCTCGACATAGGTTAGCATGTGACATCCGATGTCGGCCGGCCTGTCGACACTAGCATAGTGCTCCTATGTTGCTAACTTTCAAACTTTTCAGTGCGTGTTAGCCCAGGGATTTCTGGATATTTGATCGACCGCCTCCGTTCGGCCCCAAATTTTGGCTGTGCGCAGCCTGCGGGGCCTGCTGACGGGCGCATTATCATTTCGTTTGATCGGCATCACTATTTTTCGCGTAAATGAGAATTTACGATTTTCTCGATTTTCGGTGTATATTAGCCCACGGATTTCTGGAGATTTGATCGACCGCCTCCGTTTGGCCCCAAATTTTGGCTGTGCGCAGCCTGCGGGGCCTGTGATGGGCGCATTATCATTTCCTTTGATCGGCATCACTATTTTTCAAACAAATGCGAATTTACAATTTTCTCGATTTTCGGTGTATGTTAGCCCACGGATTTTTTGAGTTTCAGTCGACCGCCTCCGTTAGGCGCCAAATTTTGGCTGTGCGCAGCCTGCGGGGCCTGGTGACGGGCGCCCTATCATTTCGTTTGATCGGCATCACTATTTTTGGAATAAATGAAAATTTATGATTTTCGGTGAATGTTGGCCCACGGATTTCTGGAGATTTGATCGACCGCCTCCGTTCGGCCCCAAATTTTAGCTGTGCGCAGCCTACGGGGCCTAGTGACGGGCGCCCTATCATTTCATTTGATCGGCATCACTATTTTTCGCATAAATGAGAATTTGTGATTTTCTCGATTTTCGGTGTATGTTAGCCCACAGATTTTTGGAGATTTGATCGACCGCCTCCGTTTGGCCCCAAATTTTGGCTGTGCGCAGTCTGCGGGGCCTGGTGACGGGCACCCTGTCATTTCGTTTGATCGGCATCACTATTCTTCGCATAAATGAGAATTTAGGATTTTCTCGATTTTCGGTGTATGTTAGCCCACATATTTTTTGAGATTCAATCAACCGCCTCCGTTCGGCCCCAAATTTTGGCTGTGCGCAGCCTGCGGGGCTTGGTGACGGGCGCCCTATCATTTCGTTTGATCGGCATCACTATTGTTCGAATAAATGACAATTTATGATTTTCGGAATTTTCGGTAAATGTTAGCCCACAGATTTCTGGAGATTTGATCGACCGCCTCCGTTCGGCCCCAAATTTTGGCTGTGCGCAGCCCGCGGGGCCTGGTGACGGGCGCATTATCATTTCGTTTGATCGGCATCACTATTTTTCGCGTAAATGAGAATTTACGATTTTCTCGATTTTCGGTGTATATTAGCCCACGGATTTCTGAAGATTTGATCGACCGCCTCTGTTTGGCCCCAAATTTTGGCTGTGCGCAGCCTGCGGGTCCTGGTGACGGGCGCATTATCATTTCGTTTGATCGGCATCACTATTTTTCGAACAAATGCGAATTTACGATTTTCTCGATTTTTGGTGTATGTTAGCCCACGGATTTTTTGAGTTTCAGTCTACCATCTCCGTTCGGCCCCAAATTTTGGCTGTGCGCAGCCTGCGGGGCTTGGTGACGGGCGCCCTATCATTTCGTTTGATCGGCATCACTATTTTTGGAATAAATGACAATTTACGATTTTCTCGATTTTCGGTGTATGTTAGCCCACGTATTTTTTGAGATTCAATCGACCGCCTCCGTTTGGCCCCAAATTTTGGATGTGCGCAGCCTGCGGGGCCTGGTGATGGGCACCCTATCATTTCGTTTGATCCGCTGTTACACCCCGTAAATTTCTAGCATATAAATGGCCTATTCGCATGTTGGTTAAGAGTATTTGAAATACATACATGCTAGAAAAAGGCACGGGGAAAGATCGGACAAGCGGCAAGTCGGCGCGTTGCAAGGCAAAATACGACTTATAAAACGCAATTCAGAAATGCGACTTATAAAACGCAATTAAGAAATGCGATTTATAAAACGCAATTGAGAAATGCGACTTATAAATCGCATTCAGGAAATACGACTTATAAATCGTATTCGTGAAATGCGACTTATAAGTTGCATTCCCTGAATGCGATTTATAGTTTCTATTATATATAAGCCCCACTTCGGTTTTAAATCAATTCATTACGGTAATCAGTAAAGAATCAGTATAGTACAGAAAGAAATCAGAATTTAGATAGTCCTATCATTTCGTTTGATCGGCATCACTATTTTTTGCATAAACGAGAATTTACGATTTTCGCGATTTTCGGTGTGTGTTAGCTCTTTATTAACAAAATAAGAATTGCCGAGATGCAAGTCTTTTGATGAGATCTTACATAATGTTGTTAAAACTGTAATATAATCGATGGAAAAATAGTTTATTAGAGGCATATTATATAAATGATCATAACTTTGGGCTGGATTATCCGTTTTACGCGATTTTTTTTTCATTTTGTGTATTTTTTCGAGATCTATCTCGACAAACTGCCGAAAGGTGGTTTGGCCGAGCCATTTTTCCAAAATATGCCTCTATCACACTCATTTCAACATATTTCCCAATATGGTTGACAATTTTAATTTAAAAACTGGTCCTAACGACCCACCACAACCGACACCACCATGGCAAGCGACCATGGTAGGCCAGCACTACCACCACTAATCTCTAGGATTTTTTTTATATCATAAGGATAAGCATAGGTGTTTTAGTTTAAATTTTCTATCGCTGGGCATTCATCGAAGGGCGTTGAGTCTCGACATAGGTTAGCATGTGACATCCGATGTCGGCCGGCCTGTCGACACTAGCATAGTGCTCCTATGTTGCTAACTTTCAAACTTTTCAGTGCGTGTTAGCCCAGGGATTTCTGGATATTTGATCGACCGCCTCCGTTCGGCCCCAAATTTTGGCTGTGCGCAGCCTGCGGGGCCTGCTGACGGGCGCATTATCATTTCGTTTGATCGGCATCACTATTTTTCGCGTAAATGAGAATTTACGATTTTCTCGATTTTCGGTGTATATTAGCCCACGGATTTCTGGAGATTTGATCGACCGCCTCTGTTTGGCCCCAAATTTTGGCTGTGCGCAGCCTACGGGGCCTGTGACGGGCGCATTATCATTTCCTTTGATTGGCATCACTATTTTTCAAACAAATTCGAATTTACAATTTTCTCGATTTTCGGTGTATGTTAGCCCATGAAATTTTCGAGTTTCAGTCGACCGCCTCCGTTCGGCGCCAAATTTTGGCTGTGCGCAGCCTGCGGGGCCTGGTGACGGGCGCCCTATCATTTCGTTTGATCGGCATCACTATTTTTGGAATAAATGAAAATTTATGATTTTCGGTGAATGCTGGCCCACGGATTTCTGGAGATTTGATCGACCGCCTCCGTTTGGCCCCAAATTTTGGCTGTACGCAGCCTGCGGGGCCTGGTGATGGGCACCCTATCATTTCGTTTGATCCGCTGTTACACCCCGTAAATTTCTAGCATATAAATGGCCTATTCGCGTGTTGGTTAAGAGTATTTGAAATACATACATGCTAAAAAAAGGCACGGGGAAAGATCGGACAAGCGGCAAGTCGGCGCGTTGCAAGGCAAAATACGACTTATAAATCGCATTCCTGAAATGCGACTTATAAGTCGCATTCCCTGAATGCGATTTATAGTTTCTATTATATATAAGCCCCACTTCGGTTTTAAATCAATTCATTACGGTAATCAGTAAAGAATCAGTATAGTACAGAAAGAAATCAGAATTTAGATAGTCCTATAATTTCGTTTGATCGGCATCACTATTTTTTGCATAAACGAGAATTTACGATTTTCGCGATTTTTGGTGTGTGTTAGCTCTTTATTAACAAAATAAGAACTGCCGAGATGCAAGTCTTTTGATGAGATCTTACATAATGTTGTTAAAACTGTAATATAATCGACGGAAAAATAGTTTATTAGAGGCATATTATATAAATGATCATAACTTTGGGCAGGATTATCCGTTTTACGCGATTTTTTTTTTCATTTTGTGTATTTTTTCGAGATCTATCTCGACAAACTGCCAAAAGGCGGTTTGGCCGAGCCATTTTTCCAAAATATGCCTCTATCGCACTCATTTCAACATATTTCCCAATATGGTTGACAATTTTAATTTAAAAACTGGTCCTAACGACCCACCACAACCGACACCACCATGGCAAGCGACCATGGTAGGCCAGCACTACCACCACTAATCTCTAGGATTTTTTTATATCATAAGGATAAGCATAGGTGTTTTAGTTTAAATTTTCTATCGCTGGGCATTCATCGAAGGGCGTTGGGTCTCGACATAGGTTAGCATGTGACATCCGATGTCGGCCGGCCTGTCGACACTAGCATAGTGCTCCTATGTTGCTAACTTTCAAACTTTTCAGTGCGTGTTAGCCCAGGGATTTTTGGAGATTCAGTCGACCGCCTTCGTTCGGCCCCAAATTTTGGCTGTGCGCATCCTGCGGGGCCTGGTGACGGCGCCCTGTCATTTCGTTTGATCGGCATCACTATTTTTGGAATAAATGACAATTTATGATTTTCGGGATTTTCGATGAATGTTAGTACACGGATTTCTGGAGATTTGATCGACCACCTCCGTTCGGCCCAAAATTTTGGCTGTGCGCAGCCCGCGGGGCCTGGTGACGGACGCCCTATCATTTCGTTTGATCGGCATCACTATTTTGGGAATAAATGACAATTTATGATTTTTGAGATTTTCGGTGAATGTTAGCACACGGATTTCTGGAGATTTGATCGACCGCCTCCGTTCGGCCCCAAATTTTGGCTGTGCGTAGCCCGCGGGGCCTGGTGACGGACGCCCTATCATTTCATTTGATCGGCATCACTATTTTTCAAACAGATGAGAATTTACGATTTTCTCGATTTTCGGTGAATGTGAGCCCACGGATTTTTCGAGTTTCAGTCGACCGCCTCCGTTCGGCCCCAAATTTTGGCTGTGCGCAGCCTGCGGGGCCTGGTGACGGGTGCCCTATCATTTCATTTGATCGGCATCACTATTCTTCGCATAAATGAGAATTTACGATTTTCTCAATTTTCGGTGTATGTTAGCCCACGGATTTCTGGAGATTTGATCGACCGTCTCCGTTTGGCCCCAAATTTTGGCTGTGCGCAGCCTACGGAGCCTGGTGACGGGCGCCCTATCATTTCGTTTTATCGGCATAACTATTTTTTGCATAAATGAGAATTTACGATTTTCTCAGTTTTCGGTGAATGTTAGCCCAAGGATTTCTGGAGATTTGATCGACCGCCTCCGTTCGGCCCCAAATTTTGGCTGTGCGCAGCCTGCGGGGCATGGTGACGGGCGCCCTGTCATTTCATTTGATCGGCATCACTATTTTTGGAATAAATGACAATTTACGACTTTCTCGATTTTCGGTGAATGTTAGCCCACGGATTTTTGGAGATTTGATCGACCGCATCCGTTTGGCCCCAAACTTTGGTTGTGCGCAGCCTGCGGGGCCTGGTGACGGGCGCATTATCATTTCGTTTGATCGGCATCACTATTCTTCGCATAAATGAGAATTTATGATTTTCTCGATTTTCGGTGTATGTTAGCCCACGGATTTTTCGAGTTTCAGTGGACCGCCTCCGTTCGGCCCCAAATTTTGACTGTGCGCAGCCTGGTGACGGGCGCCCTATCATTTCATTTGATCGGCATAACTATTTTTTGCATAAATGAGAATTTACGATTTTCTCGGTTTTCGGTGAATGTTAGCCCACGGATTTCTGGAGATTTGATCGACCGCCTCCGTTCGGCCCCAAATTTTGGCTGTGCGTAGCCTGCGGGGCCTGGTGATGGGCGCCCTGTCATTTCGTTTGATCGGCATCACTATTTTTGGAATAAATGACAATTTATGATTTTCTCAATTTTCGGTGAATGTTAGCCCACGGATTTTTTGAGTTTCAGTCGACCGCCTCCGTTCGGCCCCAAATTTTGGCTGTGCACAGCCCGCGGGGCCTGGTGACGGGCGCATTATCATTTCGTTTGATCGGCATCACTATTTTTCGAACAAATGAGAATTTACGATTTTCTCGATTTTCGGTGAATGTTAGCCCACGGATTTTTCGAGTTTCAGTCGACCGCCTCCGTTCGGCCCCAAATTTTGGCTGTGCGCAGCCTGCGGGGCCTGGTGACGGGCGCCCTATCATTTCGTTTGATTGGCATCACTATTTTTTGAACAAATGAGAATTTACGATTTTCTCAGTTTTCGGTGAATGTTAGCCCACGGATTTTTCAAGTTTCAGTCGACCGCCTCCGTTCAGCCCCAAATTTTGGCTGTGCGCAGCCTGCGGGGCCTGGTGATGGGCGCCCTATCATTTCATTTGATCGGCATCACTATTTTTCGAACAAATGAGAATTTACGATTTTCTCGATTTTCGGTGAATGTTAGCCCACGGATTTTTCGAGTTTCAGTCGACCGCCTCCGTTCGGCCCCAAATTTTGGCTGTGCGCAACCTGCGGGGCCTGGTGACGGGCGCCCTGTCAGTTTGTTTGATCCGCTGTTACACCCCGTAAATTTCTAGCATATAGATGGCCTATTCGCGTGTTGGTTAAGAGTATTTAAAATACATACATGCTAGAAAAAGGCACGGGGAAAGATCGGACAATCGGCAAGTCGGCGCGTTGCAAGGCAAAATACGACTTATAAAACGCATTCCAGGAATGCGACTTATAAAACGCAATTCAGACATGCGACTTATAAATCGTATTCAGCAAAT
The DNA here is from genome assembly GCA_035772735.1 of Datura wrightii. Classification (NCBI taxonomy): domain Eukaryota; kingdom Viridiplantae; phylum Streptophyta; class Magnoliopsida; order Solanales; family Solanaceae; genus Datura; species Datura wrightii. The sequence goes on along the minus strand of JASDFA010000018.1, from coordinate 195,806,577 downwards.
GCGATTTATTGTTTCTATTATGTATAAGCCCCACTTCGGTTTTAAATCAATTCATTACGGTAATCAGTAAAGAATCAGTATAGTACAGAAAGAGATCGGAATAAGAAATCAGAATTTAGATAGTCCTATCATTTCGTTTGATCGGCATCACTATTTTTGCATAAACGAGAATTTACGATTTTCGCGATTTTTGGTGTGTGTTAGCTCTTTATTAACAAAATAAGAACTGCCGAGATGCAAGTCTTTTGATGAGATCTTACATAATGTCGTTAAAACTGTAATATAATCGATGAAAAAATAGTTTATTAGAGGCATATTATATAAATGATCATAACTTTGGGCTGGATTATCCGTTTTACGCGATTTGTTTTTTCATTTTGTGTATTTTTTCAAGATCTATCTCGATAAACTGCCGAAAGGCGGTTTGGCCGAGCCATTTTTACAAAATATGCCTCTATCGCACTCATTTCAACATATTTCCCAATGGTTGACAATTTTAATTTAAAAACTGGTCCTAACGACCCACCACAACCGACACCACCATGGCAAGCGACCATGGTAGGCCACCACTACCACCACTAATCTCTAGGATTTTTTTTATATCATAAGGATAAGCATAGGTGTTTTAGTTTAAATTTTCTATCGCTGGGCATTCATCGAAGGGTGTTGGGTCTCGACATAGGTTAGCATGTGACATCCGATGTCGGCCGGCCTGTCGACACTAGCATAGTGGTCCTATGTTGCTAACTTTCAAACTTTTCGGTGTATGTTAGCCCACGGATTTTTGGAGATTCAGTCGACCGCCTCCGTTCGGCCCCAAATTTTGGCTGTACGCATCCTGCGGGGCCTGGTGACGGGCGCCCTGTCATTTCGTTTGATCGGCATCACTATTTTTGGAATAAATGACAATTTACGATTTTCTCGATTTTCGGTGAATGTTAGCCCACGGATTTTTTGAGTTTTAGTCGACCGCCTCCGTTCGGCCCCAAATTTGGGCTATGCGCAGCCCGCGGGGCCTGGTGACGGGCGCATTATCATTTCGTTTGATCGGCATCACTATTTTTCGAACAAATGAGAATTTACGATTTTCTCGATTTTCGGTGAATGTTAGCCCACAGATTTTTCGAGTTTCAGTGGACTGCCTTCGTTCGGCCCCAAATTTTGGCTATGCGCAGCCCGCGGGGCCTGGTGACGGGCGCATTATCATTTCGTTTGATCGGCATCACTATTTTTCGAACAAATGAGAATTTACGATTTTCTCAATTTTCGGTGAATGTTAGCCCACGGATTTTTCGAGTTTCAGTCGACTGCCTCCGTTCGACCCCAAATTTTGGCTGTGCGCAGCCTGCGGGGCCTGGTGACGGGCGCCCTATCATGTCATTTGATCGGCATCACTATTTTTCGAACAAATGAGAATTTACGATTTTCTCGATTTTCGGTGAATGTTAGCCCACGGATTTTTCGAGTTTCAGTCGACCGCCTCCGTTCGGCCCCAAATTTTGGCTGTGCACAGGCTGCGGGGCCTGGTGACGGGCGCCCTATCATTTCGTTTGATCGGCATCACTATTTTTCGAACAAATGAGAATTTACGATTTTCTCGATTTTCGGTGTATGTTAGCCCACGGATTTCTGGAGATTTGATCGATCGTCTCCGTTTGGCCCCAAATTTTGGCTGTACGCAGCCTGCGGAGCCTGGTGATGGGCGCATTATCATTTCGTTTTATCGGCATAACTATTTTTTGCATAAATGAGAATTTACGATTTTCTCGGTTTTCGGTGAATGTTAGCCCACGGATTTCTGGAGATTTGATCGACCGCCTTCGTTTGGCCCCAAATTTTGGCTATGCGCATCCCGTGGGGCCTGGTGACGGGCGCATTATCATTTCGTTTGATCGGCATCACTATTTTTCGAACAAATGAGAATTTACGATTTTCTCGATTTTCGGTGAATGTTAGCCCACGGATTTTTCGAGTTTCAGTCGACTGCCTCCGTTCGGCCCCAAATTTTGGCTGTGCGCAGCCTGCGGGGCCTGGTGACGGGCGCCCTATCATGTCGTTTGATCGGCATCACTATTTTTCGAACAAATGAGAATTTACGATTTTCTCGATTTTCGGTGAATGTTAGCCCACAGATTTTTCGAGTTTCAGTCGACCGCCTCCGTTCGGCCCCAAATTTTGGCTGTGCGCAGCCTGCGGGGCCTGGTGACGGGCGCCCTATCATTTCGTTTGATCGGCATCACTATTTTTCGAACAAATGAGAATTTACGATTTTCTCGATTTTCGGTGTATGTTAGCCCACGGATTTCTGGAGATTTGATCGACCGTCTCCGTTTGGCCCCAAATTTTGGCTGTACGCAGCCTGCGGAGCCTGGTGATGGGCGCCCTATCATTTCGTTTTATCGGCATAACTATTTTTTTGCATAAATGAGAATTTACGATTTTCTCGGTTTTCGGTGAATGTTAGCCCACGGATTTCTGGAGATTTGATCGACCGCCTCCGTTCGGCCCCAAATTTTGGCTGTGCGCAGCCTGCGGGGCCTGGTGACAGGCGCCCTGTCATTTCGTTTGATCGGCATCACTATTTTTAGAATAAATGACAATTTACGATTTTCTCGATTTTCGGTGAATGTTAGCCCACGGATTTTTGGAGATTTGATCGACCGCCTCCGTTTGGCCCCAAACTTTGGCTGTGCGCAGCCTGCGGGGCCTGGTGACGGGCGCATTATCATTTCGTTTGATCGGCATCACTATTCTTCGCATAAATAAGAATTTACGATTTTCTCGATTTTCGGTGTATGTTAGCCCACGGATTTTTCGAGTTTCAGTGGACCGCCTCTGTTCGGCCCCAAATTTTGGCTATGCGCAGCCCGCGGGGCCTGGTGACGGGCGCATTATCATTTCGTTTGATCGGCATCACTATTTTTCGAACAAATGAGAATTTACGATTTTCTCGATTTTCGGTTTATGTTAGCCCACGGATTTTTCGAGTTTCAGTCGACCGTCTCCGTTTGGCCCCAAATTTTGGTTGTGCGCAGCCTGCGGGGCCTGGTGACGGGTGCCCTGTCATTTCGTTTGATCGGCATCACTATTTTTGGAATATATGACAATTTATGATTTTCGGGATTTTCGGTGAATGTTAGCACACGGATTTCTGGAGATTTGATCGACCGCCTCCGTTCGGCCCAAAATTTTGGCTGTGCGTAGCGGGGCCTGGTGACGGACGCCCTATCATTTCGTTTGATCGGCATCACTATTTTTCGAACAAATGAGAATTTACGATTTTCTCGATTTTCGGTGAATGTTAGCCCACGGATTTTTCGAGTTTCAGTCGACCGCCTCCGTTCGGCCCCAAATTTTGGCTGTGCGCAGGCTGCGGGGCCTGGTGAAGGGCGCCCTATCATTTCGTTTGATCGGCATCACTATTTTTTGAACAAATGAGAATTTACGATTTTCTCGATTTTCGGAGAATGTTAGCCCACGGATTTTTCGAGTTTCAGTCGACCGCCTCCGTTCGGCCCCAAATTTTGGCTGTACGCAGCCTGTGGGGCCTGGTGATGGGCGCCCTGTCATTTCGTTTGATCGGCATCACTATTTTTGGAATAAATGACAATTTACGATTTTCTCGATTTTCGGTGAATGTTAGCCCACGGATTTTTGGAGATTTGATCGACCGCCTCCGTTTGGCCCCAAACTTTGGCTGTGCGCAGCCTGCGGGGCCTGGTGACGGGCGCATTATCATTTCGTTTGATCGGCATCACTATTCTTCGCATAAATGAGAATTTACGATTTTCTCGATTTTCGGTGTATGTTAGCCCACGGATTTTTTGAGTTTCAGTGGACCGCCTCCGTTCGGCCCCAAATTTTGACTGTGCGCAGCCTGGTGACGGGCGCCCTATCATTTCGTTTGATCGGCATAACTATTTTTTGCATAAATGAGAATTTACGATTTTCTCGATTTTCGGTGAATGTTAGCCCACGGATTTCTGGAGATTTGATCGACCGCCTCCGTTCGGCCCCAAATTTTGGCTGTGCGCAGCCCGCGGGGCCTGGTGACGGGCGCCTTGTCATTTTATTTGATCGGCATCACTATTTTTCGCATAAATTAGAATTTACGATTTTCTTGATTTTCGGTGTATGTTAGCCCACGGATTTTTGGAGATTTGATCGACCTCCTCCATTTGGACCCAAATTTTGGCTGTGCGCAGCCTGCGGGGCCTGGTGACGGGTGCCCTGTCAGTTTGTTTGATCCGCTGTTACACCCCGTAAATTTCTAGCATATAGATGGCCTATTCGCGTGTTGGTTAAGAGTATTTGAAATACATACATGCTAGAAAAAGGCACGGGGAAAGATCGGACAAGCGGCAAGTCGGCACGTTGCAAGGCAAAATACGACTTATAAAATGCATTCCAAGAATGCGACTTATAAAACGCAATTCAAAAATGCGACTTATAAATCGTATTCAGCAAATGCGATTTATTGTTTCTATTATGTATAAGCCCCACTTCGGTTTTAAATCAATTCATTACGGTAATCAGTAAAGAATCAGTATAGTACAGAAAGAGATCGGAATAAGAAATCAAAATTTAGATAGTCCTATCATTTCGTTTGATCGGCATCACTATTTTTGCATAAACGAGAATTTACGATTTTCGCGATTTTTGGTGTGTGTTAGCTCTTTATTAACAAAATAAGAACTGCCGAGATGCAAGTCTTTTGATGAGATCTTACATAATGTCGTTAAAACTGTAATATAATCGATGGAAAAATAGTTTATTAGAGGCATATTATATAAATGATCATAACTTTGGGCTGGATTATCCGTTTTACGCGATTTCTTTTTTCATTTTGTGTATTTTTTCAAGATCTATCTCGACAAACTGCCGAAAGGCGGTTTGGCTGAGCCATTTTTCAAAAATATGCCTCTATCGCACTCATTTCAACATATTTCCCAATATGGTTGACAATTTTAATTTAAAAACTGGTCCTAACGACCCACCACAACCGACACCACCATGGCAAGCGACCATGGTAGGCCACCACTACCACCACTAATCTCTAGGATTTTTTTTATATCATAAGGATAAGCATAGGTGTTTTAGTTTAAATTTTCTATCGCTGGGCATTCATCGAAGGGTGTTGGGTCTCGACATAGGTTAGCATGTGACATCCGATGTCGGCCGGCCTGTCGACACTAGCATACTGCTCCTATGTTGCTAACTTTCAAACTTTTCGGTGTATGTTAGCCCACGGATTTTTGGAGATTCAGTCGACCGCCTCCGTTCGGCCCTAAATTTTGGCTGTACGCATCCTGCGGGGCCTGGTGATGGGCGCCCTGTCATTTCGTTTGATCGGCATCACTATTTTTGGAATAAATGACAATTTATGATTTTCGGGATTTTCGGTGAATGTTAGCACACAGATTTCTGGAGATTTGATCGACCGCCTCCGTTCGGCCCCAAATTTTGGCTGTGCGCAGCCTGCGGGGCTTGGTGACGGGCGCCCTATCATTTCGTTTGATCGGCATCACTATTTTTGGAATAAATGATAATTTACGATTTTCTCTATTTTCGGTGAATGTTAGCCAACGGATTTTTTGAGTTTCAGTCGACCGACTCCGTTCGGCCCCAAATTTTGGCTGTGCGCAGCCCGCGGGGCCTGGTGACGGGCGCATTATCATTTCGTTTGATCGGCGTCACTATTTTTCAAACAAATGAGAATTTACGATTTTCTCGATTTTCGGTGTATGTTAGCCCACGGATTTTTCGAGTTTCAGTGGACCGCCTCCGTTCGGCCCCAAATTTTGACTGTACGCAGCCTGCGGGGCCTGGTGACGGGCACCCTATCATTTCGTTTGATCGGCATAACTATTTTTTGCATAAATGAGAATTTATGATTTTCTCGATTTTCGGTGTATGTTAGCCCACGGATTTTTGGAGATTTGATCGACCTCCTCCTTTTGGATCCAAATTTTGGCTGTGCGCAGCCTGCGGGGCCTGGTGACGGGCGCCCTGTCAGTTTGTTTGATCCGCTGTTACACCCCGTAAATTTCTAGCATATAGATGGCCTATTCGCGTGTTGGTTAAGAGTATTTAAAATACATACATGCTAGAAAAAGGCACGGGGAAAGATCGGACAAGCGGCAAGTCGGCGCGTTGCAAGGCAAAATACGACTTATAAAATGCATTCCAGGAATGCGACTTATAAAACGCAATTCAGAAATGCGACTTATAAATCGTATTCAGCAAATGCGATTTATTGTTTCTATTATGTATAAGCCCCACTTCGGTTTTAAATCAATTCATTACGGTAATCAGTAAAGAATCAGTATAGTACAGAAAGAGATCGGAATAAGAAATCAGAATTTAGATAGTCCTATCATTTCGTTTGATCGGCATCACTATTTTTGCATAAACGAGAATTTACGATTTTCGCGATTTTTGGTGTGTGTTAGCTCTTTATTAACAAAATAAGAACTGCCGAGATGCAAGTCTTTTGATGAGATCTTACATAATGTCGTTAAAACTGTAATATAATCGATGGAAAAATAGTTTATTAGAGGCATATTATATAAATGATCATAACTTTGGGCTGGATTATCCGTTTTACGCGATTTGTTTTTTCATATTGTGTATTTTTTCAAGATCTATCTCGACAAACTGCCGAAAGGCGGTTTGGCCGAGCCATTTTTCCAAAATATGCCTCTATCGCACTCATTTCAACATATTTCCCAATATGGTTGACAATTTTAATTTAAAAACTGGTCCTAACGACCCACCACAACCGACACCACCATGGCAAGCGACCATGGTAGGCCACCACTACCACCACTAATCTCTAGGATTTTTTTTATATCATAAGGATAAGCATAGGTGTTTTAGTTTAAATTTTCTATCGCTGGGCATTAATCGAAGGGTGTTGGGTCTCGACATAGGTTAGCATGTGACATCCGATGTCGGCCGGCCTGTCGACACTAGCATACTGCTCCTATGTTGCTAACTTTCAAACTTTTCGGTGTATGTTAGCCCACGGATTTTTGGAGATTCAGTCGACCGCCTCCGTTTGGCCCCAAATTTTGGTTGTACGCATCCTGCGGGGCCTAGTGACGGGCGCCCTGTCATTTCGTTTGATCGGCATCACTATTTTTGGAATAAATGACAATTTACGATTTTCTCGATTTTCGGTGAATGTTAGCCCACGGATTTTTTGAGTTTCAGTCGACCGCCTCCGTTCGGCCCCAAATTTTGGCTGTGCGCAGCCCGCGGGGCCTGGTGACGGGCGCATTATCATTTCGTTTGATCGGCATCACTATTTTTCGAACAAATGAGAATTTACGATTTTCTAGATTTTCGGTGAATGTTAGCCCACGGATTTTTCGAGTTTCAGACGACCGCCTCCGTTCGGCCCCAAATTTTGGCTATGCGCAGCCCGCGGGGCCTGGTGACAGGCGCATTATAATTTCGTTTGATCGGCATCACTATTTTTTGAACAAATGAGAATTTACGATTTTCTCGATTTTCGGTGAATGTTAGCCCACAGATTTTTCGAGTTTCAGTGGACTGCCTCCGTTCGGCCCCAAATTTTGGCTATGCGCAGCCCGCGGGGCCTGGTGACGGGCGCATTATCATTTTGTTTGATTGGCATCACTATTTTTCGAACAAATGAGAATTTACGATTTTCTCGATTTTCGGTGAATGTTAGCCCACTGATTTTTCGAATTTCAGTCGACTGCCTCCGTTCGGCCCCAAATTTTGGCTGTGCGCAGCCTGCGGGTCCTTGTGACGGGCGCCCTATCATTTCGTTTGATCGGCATCACTATTTTTCGAACAAATGAGAATTTATGATTTTCTCGATTTTCGGTAAATGTTAGCCCACGGATTTTTCGAGTTTCAGTCGACTGCCTCCGTTCGGCCCCAAATTTTGGCTGTGCGCAGCCTGCGGGGCCTGGTGACGGGCGCCCTATCATTTCGTTTGATCGGCATCACTATTTTTCGAACAAATGACAATTTATGATTTTCTCGATTTTCGGTGTATGTTAGCCCACGGATTTCTGGAGATTTGATCGACCGTCTCCGTTTGGCACCAAATTTTGGCTGTACGCCGCCTGCGGAGCCTGGTGACGGGCGCCATATCATTTTGTTTTATCGGCATAACTATTTTTTGCATAAATGAGAATTTACGATTTTCTCGGTTTTCGGTGAATGTTAGCCCACGGATTTCTGGAGATTTGATCGACCGCCTCCGTTCAGCCCCAAATTTTGGCTGTGCGCAGCCTGCGGGGCCTGGTGACGGGCGCCCTGTCATTTTGTTTGATCGACATCACTATTTTTGGAATAATGGATAATTTACGATTTTCTCGATTTTCGGTGAATGTTAGCCCACGGATTTTTGGAGATTTGATCGACCGCCTCCGTTTGGCCCCAAACTTTGGCTGTGCGCAGCCTGCGGGGCCTGGTGATGGGCGCATTATCATTTCATTTGATCGGCATCACTATTCTTCGCATAAATGAGAATTTACGATTTTCTCGATTTTCGGTGTATGTTAGCCCACGGATTTTTCGAGTTTCAGTGGACCGCCTCCGTTCGACCCCAAATTTTGGCTATGCGTAGCCCGCGGGGCCTGGTGACGGGCGCATTATCATTTCGTTTGATCGGCATCACTATTTTTCGAACAAATGAGAATTTACAATTTTCTCGATTTTCGGTGAATGTTAGCCCACGGATTTTTCGAGTTTCATTCGACTGCCTCCGTTCGGCCCCAAATTTTGGCTGTTTGCAGCCTGCGGGGCCTGGTGACAGGCGCCCTATCATTTCGTTTGATCGGCATCACTATTTTTTGAACAAATGAGAATTTACGATTTTCTCGATTTTCGGTGAATGTTAGCCCACGGATTTTTTGAGTTTCAGTCGACCGCCTCCGTTCGGCCCCAAATTTTGGCTGTGCGCAGCCCGCGGGGCCTGGTGACGGGCGCATTATCATTTCGTTTGATCGGCATCACTATTTTTCGAACAAATGAGAATTTACGATTTTCTCGATTTTCGGTGAATGTTAGCCCACGAATTTTTCGAGTTTCAGTCGACCGCCTCCGTTCGGCCCCAAATTTTGGCTATGCGCAGCCCGCGGGGCCTGGTGACGGACGCCCTATCATTTCGTTTGATCGGCATCACTATTTTTCGAACAAATGAGAATTTACGATTTTCTCGATTTTCGGTAAATGTTAGCCCACAGATTTTTCGAGTTTCAGTCGACCGCCTCCGTTCGGCCCCAAATTTTGGCTGTGCGCAGGCTGCGGGGCCTGGTGACGGGCGCCCTATCATTTCGTTTGATCGGCATCACTATTTTTCGAACAAATGAGAATTTACGATTTTCTCGATTTTCGGTGAATGTTAGCCCACGGATTTTTCGAGTTTCAGTCGACCGCCTCCGTTCGGCCCCAAATTTTGGCTGTGCGCAACCTGCGGGGCCTGGTGACGGGCGCTCTATCATTTCGTTTGATCGGCATCACTATTTTTCGAACAAATGAAAATTTACGATTTTCTCGATTTTCGGTGAATGTTAGCCCACGGATTTCTGGAGATTTGATCGACCGTCTCCGTTTGGCCCCAAATTTTAGCTGTACGCAGCCTGCGGAGCCTGGTGACGGGCGCCCTATCATTTCGTTTGATCGGCATCACTATTTTTGGAATAAATGACAATTTACGATTTTCTCGATTTTCGGTGAATGTTAGCCCACGGATTTTTTGAGTTTTAGTCGACCGCCTCCGTTCGGCCCCAAATTTTGGCTATGCGCAGCCCGCGGGGCCTGGTGACGGGTGCATTATCATTTCGTTTGATCGGCATCACTATTTTTCGAACAAATGAGAATTTACGATTTTCTTGATTTTCGGTGAATGTTAGCCCACGGATTTTTCGAGTTTCAGTGGACCGCCTCCGTTCGGCCCCAAATTTTGGCTGTGCGCAGCCCGCGGGGCCTGGTGACGGGCGCATTATCATTTCGTTTGATCGGCATCACTATTCTTCGAACAAATGAGAATTTACGATTTTCTCAATTTTCGGTGAATGTTAGCCCACGGATTTCTGGAGATTCAGTCGACCACCTCCGTTCGGCCCCAAATTTTGGCTGTGCGCAGCCTGCGGGGCTTGGTGACGGGCGCCCTATCATTTCGTTTGATCGGCATCACTATTTTTGGAATAAATGACAATTTACGATTTTCTCGATTTTCGGTGTATGTTAGCCCACGTATTTTTTGAGATTCAATCGACCGCCTCCGTTCGGCCCCAAATTTTGGCTGTGCGCAGCCTGCGGGGCTTGGTGACGGGCGCCCTATCATTTCGTTTGATCGGCATCACTATTTTTCGAATAAATGACAATTTACGATTTTCTCGATTTTCGGTGTATGTAAGCCCACGAATTTTTGGAGATTTGACCGATCGTCTCCGTTTGGCCCCAAATTTTGGCTGTGCGCAGCCTGCGGGGCCTGGTGACGGGCGCCCTGTCATTTCGTTTGATCGGCATCACTATTTTTGGAATAAATGACAATTTACGATTTTCTCGATTTTCGGTGAATGTTAGCCCACGGATTTTTTGAGTTTTAGTCGACCGCCTCCGTTCGGCCCCAAATTTTGGCTATGCGCAGCCCGCGGGGCCTGGTGACGGGTGCATTATCATTTCGTTTGATCGGCATCACTATTTTTCGAACAAATGAGAATTTACGATTTTCTTGATTTTCGGTGAATGTTAGCCCACGGATTTTTCGAGTTTCAGTGGACCGCCTCCATTCGGCCCCAAATTTTGGCTGTGCGCAGCCCGCGGGGCCTGGTGACGGGCGCATTATCATTTCGTTTGATCGGCATCACTATTCTTCGAACAAATGAGAATTTACGATTTTCTCAATTTTCGGTGAATGTTAGCCCACGGATTTTTTGAGTTTCAGTCGACCACCTCCGTTCGGCCCCAAATTTTGGCTGTGAGCAGCCCGCGGGGCCTGGTGACGGGCGCATTATCATTTCATTTGATCGGCATCACTATTTTTCGAACAAATGAGAATTTACGATTTTCTCGATTTTCGGTGTATGTTAGCCCACGGATTTTTCGAGTTTCAGTCGACCGTCTCAGTTTGGGCCCCAATTTTGGCTGTGCGCAGCCTGCGGGGCCTGGTGACGGGCGCCCTGTCATTTCGTTTGATCGGCATCACTATTTTTGGAATAAATGACAATTTACGATTTTCTCGATTTTCGGTGAATGTTAGCCCACGGATTTTTTGAGTTTCAGTCGACCGCCTCCGTTCGGCCCCAAATTTTGGCTATGCGCAGCCCGCGGGGCCTGGTGACGGGCGCATTATCATTTCGTTTGATCGGCATCACTATTTTTCGAACAAATGAGAATTTACGATTTTCTCGATTTTCGGTGAATGTTAGCCCACGGATTTTTCGAGTTTCAGTCGACCGCCTCCGTTCGGCCCCAAATTTTGGCTGTGCGCAGGCTGCGGGGCCTGGTGACGGGCGCCCTATCATTTCGTTTGATCGGCATCACTATTTTTTGAACAAATGAGAATTTACGATTTTCTCGATTTTCGGTGAATGTTAGCCCACGGATTTTTCGAGTTTCAGTCGACCGCCTCTGTTCGGCCCCAAATTTTGGCTGTGCGCAACCTGCGGGGCCTGGTGACGGGCGCCCTATCATTTCGTTTGATCGGCATCACTATTTTTCGAACAAATGAGAATTTATGATTTTCTCGATTTTCGGTGTATGTTAGCCCACGAATTTCTGGAGATTTGATCGACCGTCTCCGTTTGGCCCCAAATTTTGGTTGTACGCAGCCTGCGGAGCCTGGTGACGGGCGCCCTATCATTTCATTTTATCGGCATAACTATTTTTGGCATAAATGAGAATTTATGATTTTCTCGGTTTTCGGTGAATGTTAGCCCACAGATTTCTGGAGATTTGATCGACCGCCTCCGTTCGGCCCCAAATTTTGGCTGTGCGCAGCCTGCGGGGCCTGGTGACGGGCGCCCTGTCATTTCGTTTGATCGGCATCACTATTTTTGGAATAAATGACAATTTACGATTTTCTCGATTTTCGGTGAATGTTAGCCCACGGATTTTTGGGGATTTGATCGACCGCCTCCGTTTGGCCCCAAACTTTGGCTGTGCGCAGCCTGCGAGGCCTGGTGACGGGTGCATTATCATTTCGTTTGATCGGCATCACTATTCTTCGCATAAATGAGAATTTACGATTTTCTCGATTTTTGGTGTATGTTAGCCCACGGATTTTTCGAGTTTCAGTGGACCGCCTCCGTTCGGCCCCAAATTTTGACTGTGCGCAGCCTGGTGACGGGCGCCCTATCATTTCGTTTGATCGGCATAACTATTTTTTGCATAAATGAGAATTTACGATTTTCTCGGTTTTCGGTGAATGTTAGCCCACGAATTTCTGGAGATTTGATCGACCGCCTCCGTTCGGCCCCAAATTTTGGCTGTGCGCAGCCTGCGGGGCCTGGTGATGGGTGCCCTGTCATTTCGTTTGATCGGCATCACTATTTTTGGAATAAATGACAGTTTACGATTTTCTCGATTTTCGGTGAATGTTAGCCCACGGATTTTTTGAGTTTCTGTCGACCGCCTCCGTTCGGCCCCAAATTTTGGCTGTGCACAGCCCGCGGGGCCTGGTGACGGGCGCATTATCATTTCGTTTGACCGGCATCACTATTTTTCGAACAAATGAGAATTTACGATTTTCTCGATTTTCGGTGTATGTTAGCCCACGGATTTTTTGAGTTTCAGTCGACCGTCTCAGTTTGGCCCCAAATTTTGGCTGTGCGCAGCCTACGGGGCCTAGTGACGGGCGCCCTATCATTTCGTTTGATCGGCATCACTATTTTTCGCATAAATGAGAATTTGTGATTTTCTCAATTTTCGGTGTATGTTAGCCCACGGATTTTTGGAGATTTGATCGACCGCCTCCGTTTGGCCCCAAATTTTGGCTGTGCGCAGTCTGCGGGGCCTGGTGACGGGCACCCTGTCATTTCGTTTGATTGGCATCACTATTCTTCGCATAAATGAGAATTTAGGATTTTCTCGATTTTCGGTGTATGTTAGCCCACGTATTTTTTGAGATTCAATCGACCGCCTCCGTTCGGCCCCAAATTTTGGCTGTGCGCAGCCTGCGGGGCTTGGTGACGGGTGCCCTATCATTTCGTTTGATCGGCATCACTATTGTTCGAATAAATGACAATTTATGATTTTCGGAATTTTCGGTGAATGTTAGCCCACAGATTTCTGGAGATTTGATCGGCCGCCTCCGTTCGGCCCCAAATTTTGGCTGTGCGCAGCCCGCGGGGCCTGGTGACGGGCGCATTATCATTTCGTTTGATCGGCATCACTATTTTTCGCGTAAATGAGAATTTACGATTTTCTCGATTTTCGGTGTATGTTAGCCCACGGATTTCTGAAGATTTGATCGACCGCCTCTGTTTGGCCCCAAATTTTGGCTTTGCGCAGCCTGCGGGTCCTGGTGACGGGCGCATTATCATTTCGTTTGATCGGCATCACTATTTTTCGAACAAATGCGAATTTATGATTTTCTCGATTTTTGGTGTATGTTAGCCCACGGATTTTTTGAGTTTCAGTCGACCATCTCCGTTCGGCCCCAAATTTTGGCTGTGCGCAGCCTGCGGGGCTTGGTGACGGGCGCCCTATCATTTCGTTTGATCGGCATCACTATTTTTGGAATAAATGACAATTTACGATTTTCTCGATTTTCGGTGTATGTTAGCCCACGTATTTTTTGAGATTCAATCGACCGCCTCCGTTCGGCCCCAAATTTTGGCTGTGCGCAGCCTGCGGGGCTTGGTGACGGGCGCCCTATCATTTCGTTTGATCGGCATCACTATTTTTCGAATAAATGACAATTTACGATTTTCTCGATTTTCGGTGTATGTAAGCCCACGAATTTTTGGAGATTTGACCGATCGTCTCCGTTTGGCCCCAAATTTTGGCTGTGCGCAGCCTGCGGGGCCTGGTGACGGGCGCCCAGTCATTTCGTTTGATCGGCATCACTATTTTTGGAATAAATGACAATTTATGATTTTCTCGATTTTCGGTGAATGTTAGCCCACGGATTTTTTGAGTTTTAGTCGACCGCCTCCGTTCGGCCCCAAATTTGGGCTATCGCAGCCCGCGGGGCCTGGTGACGGGCGCATTATCATTTCGTTTGATCGGCATCACTATTTTTCGAACAAATGAGAATTTACGATTTTCTCGATTTTCGGTGAATGTTAGCCCACAGATTTTTCGAGTTTCAGTGGACTGTCTTCGTTCGGCCCCAAATTTTGGCTATGCGCAGCCCGCGGGGCCTGGTGACGGGCGCATTATCATTTCGTTTGATCGGCATCACTATTTTTCGAACAAATGAGAATTTACGATTTTCTCGATTTTCGGTGTATGTTAGCCCACGGATTTTTTGAGTTTCAGTCGACCGTCTCAGTTTGGCCCCAAATTTTGGCTGTGCGCAACCTACGGGGCCTAGTGACGGGCGCCCTATCATTTCGTTTGATCGGCATCACTATTTTTCGCATAAATGAGAATTTGTGATTTTCTCAATTTTCGGTGTATGTTAGCCCACGGATTTTTGGAGATTTGATCGACCGCCTCCGTTTGGCCCCAAATTTTGGCTGTGCGCAGTCTGCGGGGCCTGGTGACGGGCACCCTGTCATTTCGTTTGATCGGCATCACTATTCTTCGCATAAATGAGAATTTAGGATTTTCTCGATTTTCGGTGTATGTTAGCCCACGTATTTTTTGAGATTCAATCGACCGCCTCCGTTCGGCCCCAAATTTTGGCTGTGCGCAGCCTGCGGGGCTTGGTGACGGGTGCCCTATCATTTCGTTTGATCGGCATCACTATTGTTCGAATAAATGACAATTTATGATTTTCGGAATTTTCGGTGAATGTTAGCCCACAGATTTCTGGAGATTTGATCGGCCGCCTCCGTTCGGCCCCAAATTTTGGCTGTGCGCAGCCCGCGGGGCCTTATGACGGGCGCATTATCATTTCGTTTGATCGGCATCACTATTTTTCGCGTAAATGAGAATTTACGATTTTCTCGATTTTCGGTGTATGTTAGCCCACGGATTTCTGAAGATTTGATCGACCGCCTCTGTTTGGCCCCAAATTTTGGCTTTGCGCAGCCTGCGGGTCCTGGTGACGGGCGCATTATCATTTCGTTTGATCGGCATCACTATTTTCGAACAAATGCGAATTTATGATTTTCTCGATTTTTGGTGTATGTTAGCCCACGGATTTTTTGAGTTTCAGTCGACCATCTCCGTTCGGCCCCAAATTTTGGCTGTGCGCAGCCTGCGGGGCTTGGTGACGGGCGCCCTATCATTTCGTTTGATCAGCATCACTATTTTTGGAATAAATGACAATTTACGATTTTCTCGATTTTCGGTGTATGTTAGCCCACGTATTTTTTGAGATTCAATCGACCGCCTCCGTTCGGCCCCAAATTTTGGCTGTGCGCAGCCTGCGGGGCTTGGTGACGGGCGCCCTATCATTTCGTTTGATCGGCATCACTATTTTTCGAATAAATGACAATTTACGATTTTCTCGATTTTCGGTGTATGTAAGCCCACGAATTTTTGGAGATTTGACCGATCGTCTCCGTTTGGCCCCAAATTTTGGCTGTGCGCAGCCTGCGGGGCCTGGTGACGGGCGCCCTGTCATTTCGTTTGATCGGCATCACTATTTTTGGAATAAATGACAATTTACGATTTTCTCGATTTTCGGTGAATGTTAGCCCACAGATTTTTTGAGATTTAGTCGACCGCCTCCGTTCGGCCCCAAATTTGGGCTATGCGCAGCCCGCGGGGCCTGGTGACGGGCGCATTATCATTTCGTTTGATCGGCATCACTATTTTTCGAACAAATGAGAATTTACGATTTTCTCGATTTTCGGTGAATGTTAGCCCACAGATTTTTCGAGTTTCAGTGGACTGTCTTCGTTCGGCCCCAAATTTTGGCTATGCGCAGCCCGCGGGGCCTGGTGACGGGCGCATTATCATTTCGTTTGATCGGCATCACTATTTTTCGAACAAATGAGAATTTACGATTTTCTCAATTTTCGGTGAATGTTAGCCCACGGATTTTTCGAGTTTCAGTCGACTGCCTCCGTTCGACCCCAAATTTTGGCTGTGCGCAGCCTGCGGGGCCTGGTGACGGGCGCCCTATCATGTCGTTTGATCGGCATCACTATTTTTCGAACAAATGAGAATTTACGATTTTCTCGATTTTCGGTGAATGTTAGCCCACGGATTTTTCGAGTTTCAGTCGACCGCCTCCGTTCGGCCCCAAATTTTGGCTGTGCGCAGGCTGCAGGGCCTGGTGACGGGCGCCCTATCATTTCGTTTGATCGGCATCACTATTTTTCGAACAAATGAGAATTTACGATTTTCTCGATTTTCGGTGTATGTTAGCCCACGGATTTCTGGAGATTTGATCGACCGTCTCCGTTTGGCCCCAAATTTTGGCTGTACGCAGCCTGCGGAGCCTGGTGATGGGCGCATTATCATTTCGTTTTATCGGCATAACTATTTTTTGCATAAATGAGAATTTACGATTTTCTCAGTTTTCGGTGAATGTTAGCCCACGGATTTCTGGAGATTTGATCGACCGCCTTCGTTTGGCCCCAAATTTTGGCTATGCGCATCCCGTGGGGCCTGGTGACGGGCGCATTATCATTTCGTTTGATCGGCATCACTATTTTTTTAACAAATGAGAATTTACGATTTTCTCGATTTTCGGTGAATGTTAGCCCACGGATTTTTCGAGTTTCAGTCGACTGCCTCCGTTCGGCCCCAAATTTTGGCTGTGCGCAGCCTGCGGGGCCTGGTGACGGGCGCCCTATCATGTCGTTTGATCGGCATCACTATTTTTCGAACAAATGAGAATTTACGATTTTCTCGATTTTCGGTGAATGTTAGCCCACGGATTTTTCGAGTTTCAGTCGACCGCCTCCGTTCGGCCCCAAATTTTGGCTGTGCGCAGCCTGCGGGGCCTGGTGACGGGCGCCCTATCATTTCGTTTGATCGGCATCACTATTTTTCGAACAAATGAGAATTTATGATTTTCTCGATTTTCGGTGTATGTTAGCCCACGGATTTCTGGAGATTTGATCGACCGTCTCCGTTTGGCCCCAAATTTTGGCTGTACACAGCCTGCGGAGCCTGGTGACGGGCGCCCTATCATTTCGTTTTATCGGCATAACTATTTTTTGCATAAATGAGAATTTACGATTTTCTCGGTTTTCGGTGAATGTTAGCCCACAGATTTCTGGAGATTTGATCGACCGCCTCCGTTCGGCCCCAAATTTTGGCTGTGCGCAGCCTGCGGGGCCTGGTGACAGGCGCCCTGTCATTTCGTTTGATCGGCATCACTATTTTTAGAATAAATGACAATTTACGATTTTCTCGATTTTCGGTGAATGTTAGCCCACGGATTTTTGGAGATTTGATCGACCGCCTCCGTTTGGCCCCAAACTTTGGCTGTGCGCAGCCTGCGGGGCCTGGTGACGGGCACATTATCATTTCGTTTGATCGGCATCACTATTCTTCGCATAAATAAGAATTTACGATTTTCTCGATTTTCGGTGTATGTTAGCCCACGGATTTTTCGAGTTTCAGTGGACCGCCTCTGTTCGGCCCCAAATTTTGGCTATGCGCAGCCCGCGGGGCCTGGTGACGGGCGCATTATCATTTCGTTTGATCGGCATCACTATTTTTCGAACAAATGAGAATTTACGATTTTCTCGATTTTCGGTTTATGTTAGCCCACGGATTTTTCGAGTTTCAGTCGACCGTCTCCGTTTGGCCCCAAATTTTGGTTGTGCGCAGCCTGCGGGGCCTGGTGACGGGTGCCCTGTCATTTCGTTTGATCGGCATCACTATTTTTGGAATATATGACAATTTATGATTTTCGGGATTTTCGGTGAATGTTAGCACACGGATTTCTGGAGATTTGATCGACCGCCTCCGTTCGGCCCCAAATTTTGGCTGTGCGTAGCCCGCGGGGCCTGGTGACGGACGCCCTATCATTTCGTTTGATCGGCATCACTATTTTTCGAACAAATGAGAATTTACGATTTTCTCGATTTTCGGTGAATGTTAGCCCACGGATTTTTCGAGTTTCAGTCGACCGCCTCCGTTCGGCCCCAAATTTTGGCTGTGCGCAGGCTGCGGGGCCTGGTGAAGGGCGCCCTATCATTTCGTTTGATCGGCATCACTATTTTTTGAACAAATGAGAATTTACGATTTTCTCGATTTTCGGAGAATGTTAGCCCACGGATTTTTCGAGTTTCAATCGACCGCCTCCGTTCGGCCCCAAATTTTGGCTGTGTGCAACCTGCGGGGCCTGGTGACGGGCGCCCTATCATTTCGTTTGATCGGCATCACTATTTTTCGAACAAATGAGAATTTATGATTTTCTCGATTTTCGGTGTATGTTAGCCCACGGATTTCTGGAGATTTGATCGACCGTCTCCGTTTGGCTCCAAATTTTGGCTGTACGCAGCCTGCGGAGCCTGGTGATGGGCGCCCTATCATTTCATTTTATCGGCATAACTATTTCTGGCATAAATGAGAATTTACGATTTTCTCGGTTTTCGGTGAATGTTAGCCCACGGATTTCTGGAGATTTGATCGACCGCCTCCGTTCGGCCCCAAATTTTGGCTGTACGCAGCCTGTGGGGCCTGGTGATGGGCGCCCTGTCATTTCGTTTGATCGGCATCACTATTTTTGGAATAAATGACAATTTACGATTTTCTCGATTTTCGGTGAATGTTAGCCCACGGATTTTTGGAGATTTGATCGACCGCCTCCGTTTGGCCCCAAACTTTGGCTGTGCGCAGCCTGCGGGGCCTGGTGACGGGCGCATTATCATTTCGTTTGATCGGCATCACTATTCTTCGCATAAATGAGAATTTACGATTTTCTCGATTTTCGGTGTATGTTAGCCCAGGATTTTTTGAGTTTCAGTGGACCGCCTCCGTTCGGCCCCAAATTTTGACTGTGCGCAGCCTGGTGACGGGCGCCCTATCATTTCGTTTGATCGGCATAACTATTTTTTGCATAAATGAGAATTTACGATTTTCTCAATTTTCGGTGAATGTTAGCCCACGGATTTCTGGAGATTTGATCGACCGCCTCCGTTCGACCCCAAATTTTGGCTGTGCGCAGCCCGTGGGGCCTGGTGACGGGCGCCCTGTCATTTTATTTGATCGGCATCACTATTTTTCGCATAAATTAGAATTTACGATTTTCTTGATTTTCGGTGTATGTTAGCCCACGGATTTTTGGAGATTTGATCGACCTCCTCCTTTTGGACCCAAATTTTGGCTGTGCGCAGCCTGCGGGGCCTGGTGACGGGTGCCCTGTCAGTTTGTTTGATCCGCTGTTACACCCCGTAAATTTCTAGCATATAGATGGCCTATTCGCGTGTTGGTTAAGAGTATTTGAAATACATACATGCTAGAAAAAGGCACGGGGAAAGATCGGACAAGCGGCAAGTCGGCACGTTGCAAGGCAAAATACGACTTATAAAATGCATTCCAGGAATGCGACTTATAAAACGCAATTCAAAAATGCGACTTATAAATCGTATTCAGCAAATGCGATTTATTGTTTCTATTATGTATAAGCCCCACTTCGGTTTTAAATCAATTCATTACGGTAATCAGTAAAGAATCAGTATAGTACAGAAAGAGATCGGAATAAGAAATCAAAATTTAGATAGTCCTATCATTTCGTTTGATCGGCATCACTATTTTTGCATAAACGAGAATTTACGATTTTTGCGATTTTTGGTGTGTGTTAGCTCTTTATTAACAAAATAAGAACTGCCGAGATGCAAGTCTTTTGATGAGATCTTACATAATGTCGTTAAAACTGTAATATAATCGATGGAAAAATAGTTTATTAGAGGCATATTATATAAATGATCATAACTTTGGGCTGGATTATCCGTTTTACGCGATTTCTTTTTTCATTTTGTGTATTTTTTCAAGATCTATCTCGACAAACTGCCGAAAGGCGGTTTGGCCGAGCCATTTTTCCAAAATATGCCTCTATCGCACTCATTTCAACATATTTCCCAATATGGTTGACAATTTTAATTTAAAAACTGGTCCTAACGACCCACCACAACCGACACCACCATGGCAAGCGACCATGGTAGGCCACCACTACCACCACTAATCTCTAGGATTTTTTTTATATCATAAGGATAAGCATAGGTGTTTTAGTTTAAATTTTCTATCGCTGGGCATTCATCGAAGGGTGTTGGGTCTCGACATAGGTTAGCATGTGACATCCGATGTCGGCCGGCCTGTCGACACTAGCATACTGCTCCTATGTTGCTAACTTTCAAACTTTTCGGTGTATGTTAGCCCACGGATTTTTGGAGATTCAGTCGACCGCCTCCGTTCGGCCCTAAATTTTGGCTGTACGCATCCTGCGGGGCCTGGTGACGGGCGCCCTGTCATTTCGTTTGATCGGCATCACTATTTTTGGAATAAATGACAATTTATGATTTTCGGGATTTTCGGTGAATGTTAGCACACAGATTTCTGGAGATTTGATCGACGGCCTCCGTTCGGCCCCAAATTTTGGCTGTGCGCAGCCTGCGGGGCTTGGTGACGGGCGCCCTATCATTTCGTTTGATCGGCATCACTATTTTTGGAATAAATGATAATTTACGATTTTCTCGATTTTCGGTGAATGTTAGCCCACGGATTTTTTGAGTTTCAGTCGACCGACTCCGTTCGGCCCCAAATTTTGGCTGTGCGTAGCCCGCGGGGCCTGGTGACGGGCGCATTATCATTTCGTTTGATCGGCGTCACTATTTTTCAAACAAATGAGAATTTATGATTTTCTCGATTTTCGGTGTATGTTAGCCCACGGATTTTTCGAGTTTCAGTGGACCGCCTCCGTTCGGCCCCAAATTTTGACTGTGCGCAGCCTGCGGGGCCTGGTGACGGGCACCCTATCATTTCGTTTGATCGGCATAACTATTTTTTGCATAAATGAGAATTTACGATTTTCTCGATTTTCGGTGAATGTTAGCCCACGGATTTCTGGAGATTTGATCGACCGCCTCCGTTCGGCCCCAAATTTTGGCTATGCGCAGCCCGCGGGGCCTGGTGACGGGCGCCCTGTCATTTTATTTGATCGGCATCACTATTTTTCGCATAAATTAGAATTTACGATTTTCTCGATTTTCGGTGTATGTTAGCCCACTGATTTTTGGAGATTTGATCGACCTCCTCCTTTTGGATCCAAATTTTGGCTGTGCGCAGCTTGCGGGGCCTGGTGACGGGCGCCCTGTCAGTTTGTTTGATCCGCTGTTACACCCCGTAAATTTCTAGCATATAGATGGCCTATTCGCGTGTTGGTTAAGAGTATTTAAAATACATACATGCTAGAAAAAGGCACGGGGAAAGATCGGACAAGCGGCAAGTCGGCGCGTTGCAAGGCAAAATACGACTTATAAAATGCATTCCAGGAATGCGACTTATAAAACGCAATTCAGAAATGCGACTTATAAATCGTATTCAGCAAATGCGATTTATTGTTTCTATTATGTATAAGCCCCACTTCGGTTTTAAATTAATTCATTACGGTAATCAGTAAAGAATCAGTATAGTACAGAAAGAGATCGGAATAAGAAATCAGAATTTAGATAGTCCTATCATTTCGTTTGATCGGCATCACTATTTTTGCATAAACGAGAATTTACGATTTTCGCGATTTTTGGTGTGTGTTAGCTCTTTATTAACAAAATAAGAACTGCCGAGATGCAAGTCTTTTGATGAGATCTTACATAATGTCGTTAAAACTGTAATATAATCGATGGAAAAATAGTTTATTAGAGGCATATTATATAAATGATCATAACTTTGGGCTGGATTATCCGTTTTACGCGATTTGTTTTTTCATATTGTGTATTTTTTCAAGATCTATCTCGACAAACTGCCGAAAGGCGGTTTGGCCGAGCCATTTTTCCAAAATATGCCTCTATCGCACTCATTTCAACATATTTCCCAATATGGTTGACAATTTTAGTTTAAAAACTGGTCCTAACGACCCACCACAACCGACACCACCATGGCAAGCGACCATGGTAGGCCACCACTACCACCACTAATCTCTAGGATTTTTTTTATATCATAAGGATAAGCATAGGTGTTTTAGTTTAAATTTTCTATCGCTGGGCATTCATCGAAGGGTGTTGGGTCTCGACATAGGTTAGCATGTGACATCCGATGTCGGCCGGCCTGTCGACACTAGCATAGTGCTCCTATGTTGCTAACTTTCAAACTTTTCGGTGTATGTTAGCCCACGGATTTTTGGAGATTCAGTCGACCGCCTCCGTTTGGCCCCAAATTTTGGTTGTACGCATCCTGCGGGGCCTAGTGACGGGCGCCCTGTCATTTCGTTTGATCGGCATCACTATTTTTGGAATAAATGACAATTTACGATTTTCTCGATTTTCGGTGAATGTTAGCCCACGGATTTTTTGAGTTTCAGTCGACCGCCTCCGTTCGGCCCCAAATTTTGGCTGTGCGCAGCCCGCGGGGCCTGGTGACGGGCGCATTATCATTTCGTTTGATCGGCATCACTATTTTTCGAACAAATGAGAATTTACGATTTTCTAGATTTTCGGTGAATGTTAGCCCACGGATTTTTCGAGTTTCAGACGACCGCCTCCGTTCGGCCCCAAATTTTGGCAATGCGCAGCCCGCGGGGCCTGGTGACAGGCGCATTATAATTTCGTTTGATCGGCATCACTATTTTTTGAACAAATGAGAATTTACGATTTTCTCGATTTTCGGTGAATGTTAGCCCACAGATTTTTCGAGTTTCAGTGGACTGCCTCCGTTCGGCCCCAAATTTTGGCTATGCGCAGCCCGCGGGGCCTGGTGACGGGTGCATTATCATTTTGTTTGATCGGCATCACTATTTTTCGAACAAATGAGAATTTACGATTTTCTCGATTTTCGGTGAATGTTAGCCCACTGATTTTTCGAATTTCAGTCGACTGCCTCCGTTCGGCCCCAAATTTTGGCTGTGCGCAGCCTGCGGGGCCTTGTGACGGGCGCCCTATCATTTCGTTTGATCGGCATCACTATTTTTCGAACAAATGAGAATTTATGATTTTCTCGATTTTCGGTAAATGTTAGCCCACGGATTTTTCGAGTTTCAGTCGACTGCCTCCGTTCGGCCCCAAATTTTGGCTGTGCGCAGCCTGCGGGGCCTGGTGACGGGCGCCCCTATCATTTCGTTTGATTGGCATCACTATTTTTCGAACAAATGAGAATTTACGATTTTCTCGATTTTCGGTGTATGTTAGCCCACGGATTTTTGGAGATTTGATCGACCGCCTCCGTTTGGCCCCAAACTTTGGCTGTGCGCAGCCTGCGGGGCCTGGTGACGGGCGCCCTGTCATTTCGTTTGATCGGCATCACTATTTTTGGAATAATGGACAATTTACGATTTTCTCGATTTTCGGTGAATGTTAGCTCACGGATTTTTGGAGATTTGATCGACCGCCTCCGTTTGGCCCCAAACTTTGGCTGTGCGCAGCCTGCGGGGCCTGGTGATGGGCGCATTATCATTTCATTTGATCGGCATCACTATTCTTCGCATAAATGAGAATTTACGATTTTCTCGATTTTCGGTGTATGTTAGCCCACGGATTTTTCGAGTTTCAGTGGACCGCCTCCGTTCGACCCCAAATTTTGGCTATGCGCAGCCCGCGGGGCCTGGTGACGGGCGCATTATCATTTCGTTTGATCGGCATCACTATTTTTCGAACAAATGAGAATTTACAATTTTCTCGATTTTCGGTGAATGTTAGCCCACGGATTTTTCGAGTTTCATTCGACTGCCTCCGTTCGGCCCCAAATTTTGGCTGTTTGCAGCCTGCGGGGCCTGGTGACAGGCGCCCTATCATTTCGTTTGATCGGCATCACTATTTTTTGAACAAATGAGAATTTACGATTTTCTCGATTTTCGGTGAATGTTAGCCCACGGATTTTTTGAGTTTCAGTCGACCGCCTCCGTTCGGCCCCAAATTTTGGCTGTGCGCAGCCCGCGGGGCCTGGTGACGGGCGCATTATCATTTCGTTTGATCGGCATCACTATTTTTCGAACAAATGAGAATTTACGATTTTCTCGATTTTCGGTGAATGTTAGCCCACGGATTTTTCGAGTTTCAGTCGACCGCCTCCGTTCGGCCCCAAATTTTGGCTATGCGCAGCCCGCGGGGCCTGGTGACGGACGCCCTATCATTTCGTTTGATCGGCATCACTATTTTTCGAACAAATGAGAATTTACGATTTTCTCGATTTTCGGTGAATGTTAGCCCACAGATTTTTCGAGTTTCAGTCGACCGCCTCCGTTCGGCCCCAAATTTTGGCTGTGCGCAGGCTGCGGGGCCTGGTGACGGGCGCCCTATCATTTCGTTTGATCGGCATCACTATTTTTCGAACAAATGAGAATTTATGATTTTCTCGATTTTCGGTGAATGTTAGCCCACGGATTTTTCGAGTTTCAGTCGACCGCCTCCGTTCGGCCTCAAATTTTGGCTGTGCGCAACTTGCGGGGCCTGGTGACGGGCGCCCTATCATTTCGTTTGATCGGCATCACTATTTTTCGAACAAATGAAAATTTATGATTTTCTCGATTTTCGATGTATGTTAGCCCACGGATTTCTGGAGATTTGATCGACCGTCTCCGTTTGGCCCCAAATTTTGGCTGTACGCAGCCTGCGGAGCCTGGTGACGGGCGCCCTATCATTTCATTTTATCGGCATAACTATTTTTGGCATAAATGAGAATTTACGATTTTCTCGGTTTTCGGTGAATGTTAGCCCACGGATTTCTGGAGATTTGATCGACCGCCTACGTTCGTCCCCAAATTTTGGCTGTGCGCAGCCTGCGGGGCCTGGTGACGGGCGCCCTGTCATTTCGTTTGATCGCATCACTATTTTTGGAATAAATGACAATTTACGATTTTCTCGATTTTCGGTGAATGTTAGCCCACGGATTTTTTGAGTTTTAGTCGACCGCCTCCGTTCGGCCCCAAATTTTGACTATGCGCAGCCCGCGGGCCCTGGTGACGGGCGCATTATCATTTCGTTTGATCGGCATCACTATTTTTCGAACAAATGAGAATTTACGATTTTCTTGATTTTCGGTGAATGTTAGCCCACGAATTTTTCGAGTTTCAGTGGACCGCCTCCGTTCGGCCCCAAATTTTGGCTGTGCGCAGCCCGCGGGGCCTGGTGACGGGCGCATTATCATTTCGTTTGATCGGCATCACTATTCTTCGAACAAATGAGAATTTACGATTTTCTCGATTTTCGGTGAATGTTAGCCCACGGATTTTTCGAGTTTCAGTCGACCACCTCCGTTCGGCCCCAAATTTTGGCTGTGAGCAGCCCGCGGGGCCTGGTGACGGGCGCATTATCATTTCGTTTGATCGGCATCACTATTTTTCGAACAAATGAGAATTTACGATTTTCTCGATTTTCGGTGTATGTTAGCCCACGGATTTTTCGAGTTTCAGTCGACCGTCTCAGTTTGGGCCCCAATTTTGGCTGTGCGCAGCCTGCGGGGCCTGGTGACGGGCGCCCTGTCATTTCGTTTGATCGGCATCACTATTTTTGGAATAAATGACAATTTACGATTTTCTCGATTTTCGGTGAATGTTAGCCCACGGATTTTTTGAGTTTCAGTCGACCGCCTCCGTTCGGCCCCAAATTTTGGCTATGCGCAGCCCGCGGGGCCTGGTGACGGGCGCATTATCATTTCGTTTGATCGGCATCACTATTTTTCGAACAAATGAGAATTTACGATTTTCTCGATTTTCGGTGAATGTTAGCCCACGGATTTTTCGAGTTTCAGTCGACCGCCTCCGTTCGGCCCCAAATTTTGGCTGTGCGCAGGCTGCGGGGCCTGGTGACGGGCGCCCTATCATTTCGTTTGATCGGCATCACTATTTTTTGAACAAATGAGAATTTACGATTTTCTCGATTTTCGGTGAATGTTAGCCCACGGATTTTTCGAGTTTCAGTCGACCGCCTCTGTTCGGCCCCAAATTTTGGCTGTGCGCAACCTGCGGGGCCTGGTGACGGGCGCCCTATCATTTCGTTTGATCGGCATCACTATTTTTCGAACAAATGAGAATTTATGATTTTCTCGATTTTCGGTGTATGTTAGCCCACGAATTTTTGGAGATTTGATCGACCGTCTCCGTTTGGCCCCAAATTTTGGTTGTACGCAGCCTGCGGAGCCTGGTGACGGGCGCCCTATCATTTCATTTTATCGGCATAACTATTTTTGGCATAAATGAGAATTTACGATTTTCTCGGTTTTCGGTGAATGTTAGCCCACAGATTTCTGGAGATTTGATCGACCGCCTCCGTTCGGCCCCAAATTTTGGCTGTGCGCAGCCTGCGGGGCCTGGTGACGGGCGCCCTGTCATTTCGTTTGATCGGCATCACTATTTTTGGAATAAATGACAATTTACGATTTTCTCGATTTTCGGTGAATGTTAGCCCACGGATTTTTGGAGATTTGATCGACCGCCTCCGTTTGGCCCCAAACTTTGGCTGTGCGCAGCCTGCGAGGCCTGGTGACGGGCGCATTATCATTTTGTTTGATCGGCATCACTATTCTTCGCATAAATGAGAATTTACGATTTACGCGATTCTCGGCGTATGTTAGCCCACAGATTTCTGGAGATTTGATCCACCGCCTCCGTTCGGCCACAAATTTTGGTTGTGCGCAGCTTGCGGGGCCTGGTGACGGGCGCTTTATCATTTCGTTTGATCGGCATCACTATTTTTTGCAAAAATGAGAATTTACGATTTTCTCGATTGTCGGTGTATTAGCCCACGGATTTCTGGAGATTTGATCGACCGTCTCCGTTTGGCCCCAAATTTTGGCTGTGCGCAGCCTGCGGGGCCTGGTGTCGGGCGCCCTATATTTTCGTTTGATCGGTATTACTATTTTTTGCATAAATGAGAATTTACGATTTTCGCGATTTTCGGTGTATGTTAGCCCACAGATTTCTGGAGATTTGGTCGACCGTCTCCGTTTGGCCCCAAATTTTGGCTGTGCGCAGCCCACGGGGCGCTGGTGACAGGCGCCCTATCATTTCATTTTATCGGCATCACTATTTTTCGCATAAATAAAAATTTACGATTTTCTCGATTTTCGGTGTATGTTAGCCCACGGATTTCTTGAGATTTGATCGACTGCCTCCGTTTGGCCCCAAATTTTGGCTGTGCGCACCCTGCAGGTCCTACTGACGGGCGCCCTATCATTTCATTTGATCGGCATCACTAATTTCCGCATAAATTAGAATTTACGATTTTCTCAATTTTCGGTGTATGTTAGCCCATGGATTTCTGGCGATTTGATCGACCGCCTCCGTTCGGCCCCAAATTTTGGCTGTGCGCAGCCAGCAGGGCCTGGTGATGGGCCCCCTATTATTTCGTTTGATCGGCATCACAATTTTTTGCATAAATTAGAATTTACGATTTTCGCGATTTTCGGTGTACGAATTTCTGGAGATTTGATCGACCGTCTCCGTTTGGCCCCAAATTTTGGCTGTGCGCAGCCTGGTGACGGGCGCCCTATCATTTCATTTGATCGGCATCACTAATTTCCGCATAAATTAGAATTTACGATTTTCTCAATTTTCGGTGTATGTTAGCCCACGGATTTCTGGAGATTTGATCGACCGCCTCCGTTCGGCCCCAAATTTTTGTTGTGCGTAGCCTGCGGGGCATGGTGACGGGCGCCCTATTATTTCGTTTAATCGGCATCACAATTTTTTGCATAAATGAGAATTTACGATTTTCGCAATTTTCGATGTATGTTAGCCCACGGATTTCTGGAGATTTGATCGACCGTCTCCGTTTGGCCCCAAATTTTGGCTGTGCGCAGCCTGCGGGGCCTGGTGACGGGCTCCCTATCATTTCGTTTGATAGGCATCACTATTTTTTGAATAAATGATAATTTACGATTTTCTCGGTTTTCGGTGAATGTTAGCCCTCAGATTTTTGGAGATTTGATCGACCGTCTCTGTTCGGCCCCAAATTTTGGCTGTGCGCAGCCCGCGGGGCGCTAGTGACGGGCGCCCTATCATTTCATTTTATCGGCATCACTATTTTTCGCATAAATGAGAATTAACGATTTTTGCGATTTTCGGTGTATGTTAGCCCATGGGTTTTTTCGAGATTTAATCGACCGCCTCCGTTTGGCCCCATATTTTGGCTGTGCGCAGTCTGCGGGGCCTGGTGACGGGCGCCCTATAATTTCGTTTGATCGGCATCACTATTTTTAGCATAAATGAGAATTTACGATTTTCTCAGTTTTCGGTGAATGTTAGCCGACGGATTTCTGGAGATTTGATCGACCGTCTCCGTTCTGCCCCATATTTTGGCTGCTTGCAGCCCGTGGGGCCCTGGTGGAAGGCGCTCTATCATTTCGTTTGATCCGCTGTTATACCTCGTAAATTTCTAGCATTTAGATGGCCTATTCGCGTGTTGGTTAAGAGTATTTGAAAGACATACATGCTAGAAAAAGTGCAGGGGAAAGATCGGACAAGCGCCAAGTCGGCACGTCGCAAAGGCAAAATGCGACTTATAAAACGCATTCTGGAAATGCGACTATCACATTCTGGAAATGCCACTTATAAATCGCATTCCGGAAATGCGACTTATAAATTCTATTAATATATAAGCCCCGCTTCGATTTTAAATCAGTTCATTACGGTAATCAGTAAAGAATCAGTATATTATAGAAAGAGATCAGAATAAGAAATCATAATTTAGGTAGTCCTATCATTTCGTTTGATCGTCATCATTATTTTTTGCATAAATGAGAATTTACGATTTTTGCGATTTTTGGTGTGTGTTAGCTCTTTATTAACAAAATAAGAACTGCCGAGATGCAAGTCTTTTGATGAGATCTTACATAATGTTGTTAAAACTGTAATATAATCGACATAGTTCATTAGAGGCATATTATCTAAATGATCATAACTTTTGGCTGGATTATCCGTTTTACGCGATTTTTTTTTCATTTTGTGTATTTTTTCGAGATCTATCTGGACAAACTGCGGTAAGGCAGTTTGGCCGAGCCATTTTTCTAAAAATATGCCTCTATCGCACTCATTTCAACATATTTCCCAATATGGTTGACAATTTTAATTTAAAAACAGGTCCTAACGACCCACCGCAACCGACACCACCATGGCAAGCGACCATGGTAGGCCAGCACTACCACCACCAATCTCTAGAATTTTCTTTATGTCATAAGGATAAGCATAGGTGTTTCCTTTTAAATTTTCGATCGCTGGGCATTGATCGATGGGCGTTGGGTCTCGACATAGGTTAGCATGTGACATCCGATGTCAGCCGGTCTGTCGACACTAGCATAGTGCGCCTATGTTGCTAACTTTCAAACTTTTCAGTGCGTGTTAGCCTAGGGATTTCTGGATATTTGATCGACCGCCTCCGTTCGACTCCAAATTTTGGCTGTGCGCAGCCTGCGGGGCGCTGGTGATGGGCCCTATCATTTCGGTTGATCGACATCACTAATTTCCGCATAAATGAGAATTTACGATTTTCTCAATTTTCGGTGTATGTTAGCCCACGGATTTCTGGAGATTTGATCGACCGCCTCCGTTCGGCCCCAAAATTTGGCTGTGCGCAGCCTGCGGGGCCTCCTGATGGGCGTCCTATCATTTCGTTTGATCGGAATCACTATTTTTTGCATAAATGAGAATTTACAATTTTTGCGATTTGCGGTATATCTTAGCCCACGGATTTCTGGAGATTTGATCGACCGTCTCCGTTTGGCCCTAAATTTTGACTGTGCGCAGCCCGCGGGGCATGGTGACAGGCGCCCTATTATTTCGTTTGATCGGCATCACTATTTTTCGAATAAATGACAATTTATGATTTTTGCGATTTTCGGTGTATGTTAGCCCACGGATTTTTTGAGATTTAATCGATCGCCTCCGTTCGGCCTCAAATTTTGGCTGTACGTAGCCCGCGGGGCCTGGTGACGGGCGCCCTATCATTTCATTTTATCGGTATCACTATTTTTCGAATAAATGACAATTTACGATTTTCTCGGTTTTCGGTGAATGTTAGTCCACGGATTTCTGGAGATTTGATCGACCGCCTCCGTTCGGCCCCAAATTTTGGCTGTGCGCAGCCTGCGGGGCCTGGTGATGATCGCCCTATCATTTCATTTGATCGGCATTACTAATTCCCGCATAAATGAGAATTTACAATTTTCTCGATTTTCGGTGTATGGTGGCCCACAGATTTCTGGAGATTTGATCGATCGTCTCCGTCTGGCCCCAAATTTTCGCTGTGCAGCCTGCGAGCCTGGTGACGGATGCCCTATCATTTCGTTTGATCGGCATCACTATTTTTTGCATAATGAGAATTTACGATTTTCTCAATTTTCGGTGTATGTTAGCCCACGGATTTCGGGAGATTTGATCGACCGCCTCCGTTCGGCCCTAAATTTTGGCTGTGTGCAGCCTACGGGGCCTGGCGGCCGCCCACTCATTTCGTTTAATCGGCATCACTATTTTTTGCATAAATGAGAATTTACGATTTTCGCGATTTTTGGTGTATGTTATAGCCCACGGATTTCCGGAGATTTGATCGACCGTCTCCGTTTGTTCCCAAATTTTGGCTGTGTGCAGCCTGCGGGGCCTGGTGACGGGCGCCCTATCATTTCGTTTGATCGGCATCACTATTTTTTGCATAAATGAGGATTTACAATTTTCCTGATTTTCGGTATATGTTAGCCCATGGATTTCTGGAGATTTGATCGACCGTCTCTGTTTGGACCCAAATTTTGGCTGTGCGCAGCCTGATGACGGGCGCCCTATCATTTCATTTGATCGGCATCACTATATTTAGCATAAATGAGAATTTACGTTTTTCTAGATTTTCGGAGTCTATTAGCCCACGGATTTCTGGAGATTAGATCGACCGCCTCCGTTCGGCCCCAAATTTTGGTTGTGCGCAGCCTGCGGGGCCTGGTGATGGGCGCCCTCTCTTTTCGTTTGATCGGCATCACTATTTTTTGCATAAATGAGAATTTACGATTTTCGCGATTTTCGGTGTATGTTAGCCCACGGATTTTTGGAGATTTGATCGACCGTCTCCGTTTGGCCACATATTTTGGCTGTGCGCACCCTGCAGGGCCTGGTGACGACGCCCTATCATTTCATTTGATCGGCATCACTATTTTTCGCATAAATGAGAATTTACGATTTTCACGATTTTCAGTGTATGTTAGCCCACAGATTTCTGGAGATTTGATCGACCGTCTCCGTTTGGCCCCAAAATTTGGCTGTGCGCAGCCTGAGGGGCCTGGTGACGGGCGCCCTATCATTTCGTTTGATCGGCATCACTATTTTTAGCATAAATGAGAATTTACGATTTTCTCGATTTTCGGGTTAAGTTAGCCCATGGTTTTTTGGAGATCTGATCAACCGCCTCCGTGCGGCCCCAACTTTTGGCTGTGCACAGCCTGTGGGGCCTGGTGACGGGCGCCCTATCATTTCTTTTGATCGGCATCACTATTTTTCGAATAAATGACAATTTACAATTTTCTCGGTTTTCGGTGAATGTTAGCCGACGGATTTCTGGAGATTTGATCGACCCTCTCCGTTCGGCCCAAAATTTTGGCTGTGCGGTGCCCGCAGGGCGCTGGTGACGGGCGCCCTATCATTTCATTTGATCGGCATCACTATTTTTCGCATAAATGAGAATTAACGATTTTCGCGATTTTCGGTGTATGTTAGCCCACGGATTTCTGGAGATTTAATCGATCGCATCCGTTTGGCCCCAAATTTTGGCTTTACGCAGCCTGCGGGACCTGGTGACGGGCGCCCTATCATTTCGTTTGATCGGCATCACTATTTCTTGCATAATGAGAATTTATGATTTTCTCGATTTTCGGTATATGTTAGCCCACAGATTTCTGGATATTTGATCGACCGCCTCTGTTCGGCCCCAAATATTTATTGTGCGCAGCCTGCGGGGCCTGGTGACGGGCGCCCCATCATTTCGTTTGATCGGCATCACTATTTTTAGCATAAATGAGAATTTACGATTTTCTCGCTTTTCGGTGTTTGTTAGCCCACGGATTTCTGGAGATTTGATCGACCGCTTCCGTTCGGCCCCAAATTTTGGCTGTGCGGAGCCTGCGGGGCCTGGTGACGGGCGCCCTCTCATTTCATTTGATCGGCATCACTATTTTTTGCATAAATGAGAATTTACGATTTTCGTGATTTTCGGTGTATGTTAGCCCATAGAATTCTGGAGATTTGATCGACCGTCTCCGTTTGGCCCCAAATTTTGGTTGTGCGCAGCCTGCGGGGCTTGGTGACGGGCACCCTATCATTTCATTTGATCGGCATCACTAATTTCCGCATAATTGTGAATTTACGATTTTCTCAATTTTCATTGTATGTTAGCCCACGGATTTCTGGAGATTAGATCGATCATCTCCGTTTGGCCCCAAAATTTGGCTGTGCGCAGCCTGCGGGGCCTGGTGACGGGCGCCCCATCATTTTATTTGATCGGCATCACTATTTTTAGCATAAATGAGGATTTACAATTTTCTCGATTTTCGGTGTATGTTAGCCCACGGATTTCTGGAGATTTGATCGACCGCCTCAGTTCGGCCCCAAATTTTGGATGTGCGCAGCCTGGTGACGGGCGCCTTATCATTTTGTTTGATCAGCATCACAATTTTTTGCATAAATGAGAATTTACGATTTTCTCGATTTTCGGTGTATGTTAGCCAACGGATTTCTGGAGATTTGATCGACCGCCTCCGTTTGGCCCCAAATTTTGGCTGTGCGCAGCCTGCGAGGCCTGGTGACGGGCTCCCTATCATTTCATTTGATCGGCATCACTAATTTCCGCATAAATGAGAATTTACAATTTTCTCAATTTTCGGTGTATGTTAGCCCACGGATTTCTGGAGATTTGATCGACTGCCTCCGTTCGGCCCCAAATTTTGGCTGTGTGCAGCTTGCGGGGCCTGGTGACGGGCGCCCTATTATTTCATTTGATCGGCATCACAATTTTTTGCATAAATGAGAATTTACAATTTTCGCGATTTTCGGTTTATGTTAGCCCACGGATTTTGGGAGATTTGATCGACCGAATCCGTTTGGCCCTAAATTTTGGTTGTGCGCAGCCTGCGGGGCCTGGTGATGGGCGCCCTATAATTTTGTTTGATCGGCATCACTATTTTTAGCATAAATGAGAATTTACGATTTTCTCGATTTTCGGTGTATGTTAGACCACGGATTTCTGGAGATTTGATCAATCGCCTCCGTTCGGCCCCAAATTTTGGCTGTGCGCAGCCTGCGGGGCCTGGTGAGGGTGCCCTATCATTTCGTTTGATCGGCATAACTATTTTTTGAATAAATAAGAATTTACGATTTTTTCGGTTTTCGGTGAATGTTAGCCCACGAATTTCTGGAGATTTGATCGACCGTCTCCGTTCGGCCCCAAATTTTGGCTGTGCGCAGCCCGCGGGGCGCTGGTGACGGGCGCCCTATCATTTCATTTGATCGGCATCACTATTTTTCGCATAAATGAGATTTAACGATTTTCGCAATTTTCGGTGTATGTTAGCCCACGGATTTTTCGAGATTTAATTGACCGCCTCCGTTTGGCCCCAAATTTTGGTTGTGCGCAGCCTGCGAGGCCTGATGACGGGCGCCCTATCATTTCGTTTGATCGGCATCACTATTTTTAGCATAAATGAGAATTTAGGATTTTCTCGATTTTCGGTGAATATTAGCCGACGGATTTCTGGAGATTTGATCAACCGTCTCCGTTCAATCCCAAATTTTGGCTGTGTGCAGCCCGCGGGGCGCTGGTGACGGGCGCCCTATCATTTCGTTTGATCCGCTGCTACACCTCGTAAATTTCTAGCATATAGATGGCCAATTCAGGTGTTGGTTAAGAGTAATTGAAAGACATACATGCTATAAAAAGGCCCGGGGAAAGATCGGACAAGCGCCAAGTCGGCGCGTCGCAAGGCAAAACGCAACTTATAAAACGCATTCCGGGAATGCAACTTATAAATCGCATTCCGGAAATGCGACTTACAAATCGCATTCTGGAAATGCGACTTATAAATTCTATTAATATATAAGCCCCGCTTCGATTTTAAATCAGTTCATTACGGTATTCAGTAAAGAATCAGTATAGTATAGAAAGAGATCAGAATAAGAAATCATAATTTAGATAGTCCTATCATTTCATTTGATCGGCATCACTATTTTTTGCATAAATGAGAATTTATGATTTGCGCGATTTTTGGTGTGTGTTAGCTCTTTATTAACAAAATAAGAACTGCCGAGATGCAAGTCTTTTGATGAGATCTTACATAATGCTGTTAAAACTGTAATATAATCGACGGAAAAAGAGTTCATTAGAGGCATATTATCTAAATGATCATAACTTTTGGCTGGATTATCCGTTTTACGAGATTTTCTTTTTCATTTTGTGTATTTTTTAGAGATCTATCTGGACAAACGGCTGTAAGGCGGTTTGGCCGAGCCATTTTTCTAAAAATATGCCTCTATCGCACTCATTTCAACATATTTCCCAATATGGTTGACAATTTTAACTTAAAAACTGGTCCTAACGACCCACTAGAACCGACACCACCATGGCAAGCGACCATGGTAGGCCAGCACTACCACCACCAATCTCTAGCATTTTCTTTATGTCATAAGGATAAGCATAGGTGTTTCCTTTTAAATTTTCGATCGCTGGGCGTTGGGTCTCAACATAGTTTAGCATGTGACATCCGATGTCGGCCGGTCTATCGACACTAGCATAGTGCGCCTATGTTGCTAACTTTCAAACTTTTCAGTGCGTGTTAGCCTAGAGATTTCTGGATATTTGATCGACCGCCTCCGTTCGACTCCAAATTTTGGGTGTGCGCAGCCTGCGGGGCGCTGGTGATGGGTGCCCTATCATTTCGTTTGATCGGCATCACTAATTTCCGCATCAATGAGAATTTATGATTTTTTCAATTTTCGGTGTATGTTAGCCCACGAATTTCTGGAGATTTGATCGACCGCCTTCGTTAGGCCCCAAATTTTGGCTGTGCGCAGCCTGCGGGGCCTGCTGACGGGCGCCCTATCATTTCGTTTGATCGGCATCACTATATTTAGCATAAATGAGAATTTACGATTTTCTCGATTTTCGATGTATGTTAGCCCACGGATTTCGGGAAATTTGATCGACCGCCTCCGTTCGGCCCCAAATTTTAGTTGTGCGCAGCCTGCGGGGCCTGGTGATGGGCGCCCTATCATTTCGTTTGATCGGCATCACTATTTTTTGCATAAATGAGAATTTACGATTTTCTCGATTTTCGATGTATGTTAGCCCACGAATTTCTGGAGATTTGATCGACCGTCTCCGTTTGGCCCCAAATTTTGGCTGTGCGCAGCCTACGGGGCCTGGTGACTGGTGCCCTATCATTTTGTTTGATCGGCATCACTATTTTTAGCATAAATGAGAATATACGATTTTCTCGATTTCTGGAGATTTGATCAACCGCCTCCGTTCGGTCCCAAATTGTGGTTGTGCGCAGCCTGCAGGGCCTGGTGACGGGTGCCCTATCATTTCGTTTCATCGGCATCACTATTTTTTGAATAAATGACAATTTATGATTTTTTCGATTTTCGGTGAATGTTAGCCCACGGATTTCTGGAGATTTGATCGACCGTCTCCTTTCGGCCCTAAAGTTTGGGTGTGCGCAGCCCGCGGGGTGCTGGTGACGGGAGCTCTATCATTTCGTTTGGCTGTGCGTAGCCCGCGGGGCCTGGTGACGGGCGCCCTATCATTTCGTTTGATCGGCATCACTATTTTTCGCATAAATGAGAATTTACAATTTTCGTGATTTTCGGTGTAGGTCAGCCCACGGGTTTCTAGATATTTGATTGACCGTCTCCGTTCGGCCCCAAATTTTGGCTGTGCACAGCCTACAAAGCCTGGTGACGAGTGCCCAATCATTTCATTTGATCGGCATTCCTATTTTTCGCATAAATGAGAATTTATGATTTTCACGATTTTCGGTGTATGTTATCCCACGGATTTCTCGAGATTTTATTGACTGCCTACGTTCTGCCCCAAACATTAGCTGTGCGCAGCCAGCGCGGCCTGGTGACGGGTGCTCTATAATTTTGTGTCACACCCCGCTTTGGGGGGTATGATTGACACCTGGTGCCCTACTAGGACCTGAACTGCTAGACTATTGAGCCTGAGCACATCTGGTGCCTGGCTGGCTCTAACTCATATTCAGGGAAAAACGGGCTATATAACGGCTGTAAATACAACCTCCGGCCGAATAGGCCTATAGTCACCTGTACCTGTACTAACATCTAACCGGAAATATATCAATATAGGGGAGCCTATGCGGGCCGACAAGGCCACCATGCTATCTAGTCTCAACAATGAAATATTGGAAAGCTACGTGACCGGCAAGGTCACCACTACTGTCAAGCTATGGCCCCACACGACCAACATGAAAGAAATAGAAGTACTAACAGCTATACAACTGCACGGCCTCACACGACCGGCTCATCTGACCACAGGGAAATACATACAGACTGCAAGCCTCTAATAATACTTATAAGATGGTCGGGATAGGGCCCCGACCTACCCATGCTGTACAACAAAAGAAAAGGGATAAACCTCTAGCTATCTAGCTCTGGATGACTGGAGTTGATGACCCTGTGAGCTGGCTGGAATCACGAGGTATCAGCCCCTCGTCTATGAGTACCTGCAGGCAAGTAATGCAGCGCCCCCAAGGGGCGTCAGTACCACTGGTACTGAGTATGTTAAACAATAATTGAAAGAAATATCTGAAAACA
This sequence comes from Datura wrightii, assembly GCA_035772735.1. Taxonomy (NCBI): domain Eukaryota; kingdom Viridiplantae; phylum Streptophyta; class Magnoliopsida; order Solanales; family Solanaceae; genus Datura; species Datura wrightii. Next base: position 195,769,565 of record JASDFA010000018.1, on the reverse strand, counting down.
ACAACACAACTGATGGAACTGAAATAGGAAGGAATAGACTGACTGAAAATATAAACTATGCCTACTCTTATCTGTACTGGAAGGAGTAGGAGTCATACTTGGAGACGTATCATTCTACTGTCGATCTACTTGTATTAAGTGTAACATGGCATAACATAACATAACATAACATAACATAGCACACACAAACCTTACCCGGCCCCCATAAGCCGGGAGGTACAACCAACACGCAATCTATACCCCTACCCCGGTCGTCCCATCTCCTATAATAACTATAAGCATCCTGTCGGTCCCTTGGGTATGCACTTGGGCTCGCTGAGCCCCTGACTATAACTGTACCTGAGTCTGGAGGACTCCTGAATCAACACCCCGGGCGTATCCGCTCGACGGGGGTGTATAAGGGCCGACCAAGGCACAATATGGGGAAAACTGGCATCCCATCTTCGTCCCCTATGGGACGGCATGCCACTCCGTAGAGCGACGTATCCTCGTCCTATGGTGGACGAGTCGATACAACTATTAACCCTGGGGCAGCATTGGATGCTAGGTAATCCAACCCCAAGACAATACAGTGGTCTCAACTAGTAATACTATCTGCACATACCATATACTGAAGCTAATGATAATAATGTATTTGTACATACTGTATGCTAAACTAGTGATAGTGATATGTATGTATTTAGTACATGCTGAGACTGATAATAGCATATATATGTATAAATATAATCTTCTGTCATACTGTACTGAGTCTCATGTTGAACAAGATATAGTTTTCCTGCTGGAAACCATGCTGTATAACTGAGTTTCTATAGTAACATGATTTACTATAGCTAACATGCTTTCTAAACTTTATTTTAATCTGTCAGTAAACTTCTGAGATGCCTTACAGATACTTACATTGCTTTACTAGGTTTCAATTGAGTACGATAATATCCTAACATTCTTTACTAGATCACATACTGGCATGTTGTACAGTTCCTAACACTCGTATTAGAATTTATATCGTGCTAGCAAGTTTCACGCTATACATAACATGATGCTTCCAATATCGTACCAACATTCGTAATAAACATAACACATGGCTTCTGAACATTCTACTGGTCTTTAAACTACTTTACTATACCGAAACTATTAACTTGCCGAGGAAACTAGCTTTACATACCTTTGCTTCTGATTCCCCGACTAACCGGCGTGGCTTGGTTAGTTTTTCAGCTATTCCTCCCAACTGCATTCATATATATATCAATCAGTACTAAATACAACTTTATTCTGAAGGACGACATCACTTTCAATTTAATTATAGCCTAAACTTAGGCTTATCAAAAAACGGTCGAAAACTCGCTATTTTTCAGAAGTCCAGAAGGGAGAAGTATTCACTTCACAGCTAGGAACACATAAACACTAGTTTGGAGCAATTCCACTTACCTTAGTCCAGTTGCTCGACGATTCGTCTACCGTATTTAACGAAACTAAACCCGTAGGAATGCTCTCTGCTGCTAAATACCTCGGTATCTGAGGTTAATTTGAGTTTGGACTACGTTTAGCAGCGTAACCAGACGAAAATATATTTACCCTCTTCGTTCTCCTCTGTTCCTCTGCGTTTTCTGGAAATTTTATAAGTTTAAAATGAATTAAAACCGAAGGGGGGCTTTATATACTTGAGCCTGGATAGGGCCAACGTGTCACGGAGCCAACGCGGAGGCTCCACCTCCGTGACACGTTGCCATCGTGGAGGGGCTCTGCCTCGGCTCCTTCCGCGATGGTTCGACAGGCTATCCGTCCGATCTTTTCCTGGGCCTTTCTCTAGCATGTATGGCTATCAAAAATGCCTAACCACCGTGCGAATAGGCCATCTAGGTGTCGGAAATCTTACGGGGTATAACATTTCATTTGATTGGCATCACTATTTTTTGCATAAATGAGAATTTACGACTTTTGCAATTTTCGGTGTATGTTAGCCCACAGATTTCTCAAGATTTGCTTGGCCGCCTCTGTTTGGCCCCAAATTTTAGTTGTGCATAGCCTGCGGGGCCTGGTGACGGCTGCCCTATTCTTTCGTTTGATCGGCATCACTATTTTTCGCATAAATGATAATTTATGATTTCGCGATTTTCGGTGTATGTTAGCTCACGGGTTTCTGGAGATTTGATCGACCATCTCCGTTTGGCTCAAAATTTTGGCTATGCGTAGCCTGCTGGGCCTGGTAAAGGACGTCCTATTATTTCATTTGATCGGCATCACTATTTTTACATAAATGAGAATTTACGATTTTCTCGATTTTCGGTGTATGTTAAGACTACAGATTTTTGGAGATTTGATTGACTGCCTCAGTTCGGCCCCAAATTTTGGCTATGCGCAGCCCGCGGGTCCTAGTGACAGGCGCCCTACCATTTCGTTTGATCAGCATCACTATTTTTCACATAAATGAGAATTTACGATTTTCTCGGTTTTCGGTGTATGTTAGCCCACGAATTTCTGGAGATTTGATTGACCGCCTCCGTTCGGCCCCAAATTTTGGCTGTGCGCAGCCTGCGGGACCTGGTGATGGGCGCCCTATCATATCATTTGATCAGCATTACTATTTTTCGCATAAATGAGAATTTTTGATTTTCTCAATTTTTGGTGTATGTTAGCCCACAGATTTCTCGAGATTTGATTGACCGCCTTCGTTCTTCCCCAAATTTTGGCTGTGCACAGCCTGCGGGGCCTGGTGATGGTCACTCTATAATTTTGTTTGATCGACATCACTATTTTTTGCATAAATGAGAATTTACGATTTTTGGTGTATGTTAGCCCACGGATTTCTCGAGATTTGATCGACCGCCTCCGTTCAGCTCCAAATTTTGGTTGTGCGCAGTCTGCGGGACCTGGTGACAGACGCCTTATCATTTCGTTTGATTGGCGTCACTATTTCTCACATAAATGAGAATTTAAGATTTTTTCGATTTTCGGTGTATGTTAGCCTAAGGATTTCCAGAGATTTGATTGATCGCCTCCGTTCGGCCCCAAATTTTGGCTGTGCGCAGCCCGCGGGTCCTAGTGATGGGCGCCCTACCATTTTGTTTGATCGGCATCACTATTTTTCACATAAAAGGCAATTTACGATTTTTGTGATTTTCGGTGTATGTTAGCCCACGGGGTTTCTGGAGATTTGATCGGCCGTCTCCGTTTGGCCCCAAATTTTGGCTGTGCATAGCCTGCGGGGCCTGGTGATGGGCTCCCTATCATTAAGTTTGATTGGCATGACTATTTTTCACATAAATGAGAATTTTTGATTTTCTCAGTTTTAGGTGTATGTTAGCCCACGGGTTTCTGGAGATTTGATCGACTGTCTCCGTTTGGCCCCAAATTTTGGCTGTGCGCAGCTTGCGGGGCCTGGTGACGGGTGCCATATCATTTCATTTGATCAGCATCACAATTTTTTGCATAAACGAGAATTTACGATTTTCACGATTTTCGGTGTATGTTAGCCCACGGGTTTCTGGAGATTTGATTGACCGCCTCCATTCTGCCCCAAATTTTGGATGTGCGCAGCCGGCGGGGCCTATGACGGGCCCTCTATAATTTTGTTTGATCATCATCACTATTTTTGGCATAAATGAGCATTTATAAGTTTCTCGATTTTCGGTGTATGTTAGTCCACGAATTTCTCGAGATTTGATTGACCGCCTCTGTTCTGCCCCCAAATATTGGCTGTGTGCAGCCAGCGGGGCCTGGTGACGGGCGCTCTATAATTTCGTTTGATCGGAATCACTATTTTTTGCATAAATGAGAATTTACGATTTTCGCGATTTTCGGTGTATGTTAGCCCACGGATTTTTGGAGATTTGATCGACCACCTCCGTTCGGCCCCAAATTTTAGCTGTGCGCAGCCTTCGGGGCCTGGTGAGGGCACCCTATAAATTTGTTTGATCGGCATCACTATATTTGGCATAAATGAGAATTTACGATTTTTGCGATTTTCGGTGTATATGTTAGCCCACGGATTTCTCGAGATATTATTGACCGTCTCAGTTTGGCCCCAAATTTTGGATGTGCGCATCCTGCGGGGCTTGGTGATAGGCGCCCTATCATTTCGTTTGATCGGCGTCATTATTTTTCACATAAAGGAGAATTTACGATTTTCTCGATTTTCGGTGTATGTTAGCCCATGGATTTCTAGAGAGTTGATTGACCGCCTCCGTTCGTCCCCAAATTTTGGCTATGCGCTACCCGTGGGGCCCAGTGACGGGCCCCTTATCATTTCGTTTAATTGGCATCACTAATTTTCACATAAGTCGAAATTTATGATTTTCTCGATTTTCGGTGTATGTTAGCCCACGGGTTTCTGGAGATTTGATCGACCGTCTCCGTTCGGCCTCAAATTTTGGCTGTCCACAGCCTAAAAGGCCTGGTGTCATGCGCCCAATCATTTCATTTGATCAGCAACACTATTTATCACATAAATGAGATTTTATGATTTTCGCGATTTTCGATGTGAGATAGCTCACGGGTTTCTGGATATTTGATCGACTATCTCAGTTTGGCCCCAAGTTTTGGCTGTGGGCAGCCTACGGGGCCTTGTGACAGGCTCCCTATCATTTCGTTTGATCGGCATCACTATTTTTCACATAAATGAGAATTAACGATTTTCTTGATTTTCGGTGTATGTTAGCCCACGGATTTCTGGAGATTTGATTGACCGCCTCCGTTCTGCCCCAAATTTTGGCTGTGCACAGCCCGCAGGTCCTATTTACGGGCGCCCGATCATTTTGTTTGATCGTCATCACTATTTTTTGCATAAATGAGAATTTACGATTTTCGCGATTTTCGCGATTTTCGGTGTATGTTAGCCCACGGGTTTCTGGAGATTTGATTGACCGTCTTCGTTTGGCCCTAAATTTGGCTGTGCGCAGCCTGCGGGGCCTAGTGACGGGCGCCCTATCATTTCGTTTGATCGGCGTCACTATTTTTCACATAAATGAAAATTTATGATCTTCTCGATTTTCGGTGTATGTTAGCCTACGGATTTCTGGAGATTTAATTGACCGCAACCGTTCGGCCCAAATTTTGGCTGTGCACAGCTTGCGAGGCCTGGTGACAGGCCCCCTATCATTTCTTTTGATCGGCATCACTATTTTTCGCATAAATGAGAATTTACGATTTTCACGATTTTCGGTGTATGTTAGCCCATGGGTTTATGGAGATTTGATCGACCGTCTCCGTTAGGCCCAAAATTTTGGTCGTGGGTAGCCTCCGGGGCCTGATGACTGGCGCCCTATCATTTCGATTCATCGGCGCCACTATTTTTCACATAAATGAGAATTTACGATTTTCTCGATTTTCGGTCTATGTTAGCCCACGGATTTCTGGAGATTTGATTGACCGCCTCCGTTCAGCCCCAAATTTTGGCTGTGCGTAGCCCGCGGGTCCTAGTGACGGGCGCCCTATCATTTTGTTTGATCGACATCACTATTTTTTGTATAAATGAGAATTTATGATTTTCGCGATTTTCGGTGTATGTAATCCACGGGTTTCTGAAGATTTGATCGATCGTCTCCGTTTGGCCCCAAATATTAGCTGTGCGCAGCCTGCGGGGCCTGGTGATGGGCGCCCTATCATTTCGTTTGATCGGCGTCACTATTTTTCACATAAATGAGAATTTACGATTTTCTCGGTGTTCGGTGTATGTTAGCCCACAGATTTCTGGAGATTTGATTGACCGCCTCCGTTCGGCCCCAACTTTTGGCTTTGCGCAATCTGTCGGGCCCGGTGACGGGCGCCCTATCATTTCGTTTGATCGGCATCACTATTTTTCTCATAAATGGAAATTTATGATTTTCTCGGTTTTCGGTGTATGTTAGGCCACGGATTTCTCGAGATTTGATTGAATGCCTCTGTTCTGCCTAAATTTTTGTTGTACGCAGCCTGCGGGGCCTGGTGATGGGCACTCTATAATTTCATTTGATCGACATCACTATTTTTTGCATAAATGAGAATTTACGATTTTCACAATTTTCGGTGTATGTTAGCCCACGGATTTCTGCAGATTTGATTGACCGCCTCCGTTCGACCTTAAATTTTACTTGTGCGCAGCCGCGAGGCCTGGTGACGGGCTCCCTATAATTTCGTTTGATCGGCATCACTGTTTTTCACATATATGAGAATTTATGATTTTGGCGATTTTCGGTGTATGTCAGCCCACAGATTTCTCGAGATATTATTGACCGCCTCCGTTCGGCCCCAAATTCTGGCTGTGGGCAGACTGCGGGGCCTGGTGACGGGTACCCTATCATTTCGTTTGATCAGCATCACTATTTTTCACATAAATGAGAATTTACGATTTTCTCGGTTTTCGGTATATGTTAGCCCACGGATTTCTGGAAATTTGATTGACCGCCTCCGTCCGGCCCCAAATTTTGGTTGTGTGCAGCCTGCGGGACCTGGTGATGGGCGCCCTATCATTTCGTTTGATCGGCATTACTATTTCTCGCATAAATGAGAATTTATGATTTTCTCGATTTTTGGTGTATGTTAGCCTACGGATTTCTCGAGATTTGATTGACCGCCTCCGTTCTGCCCCAAAATTTGGCTGTGCGTAGCCTGCGGGGCCTAGTGATGGGCCCTCTATAATTTTGTTTGATTGGCATCACTATTTTTAGCATAAATGAGAATTTATGATTTTCACGATTTTCGGTGTATGTTAGCCCACGGATTTCTCGAGATTTGATCGACCGCCTCCGCTCCGCCCCAAATTTTGTGTTTGTGTAACTTGCGGGGCCTGGTGACGGGCGCCCTATCATTTCGTTCGATCGACATTGCTATTTTTTTCATAAATCAAAATTTACGATTTTTGCGATTTTCGGTGTATGTTAGCCCATGCATTTCTCGAGATTTGGTTGACCGCCTACGTTCGGACCCCAAATTTTGGCTGCGCGCAGCCCACGAGTCCTAGTGACGGGCGCCCTATCATTTCGTTTCATCGGCATCACTATTTTTTGCATAACTGAGAATTTACGATTTTCGCGATTTTCAGTGTATGTTAGCCCATGGATTTCTGGTGATTTGATCGACCGTCTCCATTTGGCCCCAAATTTTAACTGTGTGTAGTCTGCAGGGCCTGGTGATGGGCGCTCTATAATTTCGTTTGATCGGGATCACTATTTTTCACATAAATGAGAATTTATGATTTTCTCAATTTTCGGTGTGTGTTAGCCCACGGATTTCTAGAGATTTGATCGACCGCATCCGTTCGGCCCCTAATTTTAGCTGTGTGCAACTCGTGGGGCCTGGTGACGGGCGCCCTATCATTTCGTTTGATCGGCATCACTATTTTTCGCATAAATGAGAATTTACGATTTTGTGATTTTCGATGTATGTTAGCCCACGCATTTCTCGAAATTTGATCGACCGCCTCCGTTCGGCCCCAAATTTTTGTTGTGCGCATCCCGCGGGTCCTAGTGACGTGCACCCTATAATTTCGTTTGATCGGTGTCACTATTTTTCGCATAAATGAGAATTTACAATTTTCCCAATTTTCGGTGTATGTTAGCCCACGGATTTCTCGAGATTTGCTCGACCGTCTCCATCCTGCCCCAAATTTTGGCTGTGCGCAGCCCGCGGTGCCTAGTGACGGGCGCTCTATAATTTCGTTTTATCGGCATCACTATTTTTGCATAAATGAGAATTTACGATTTTCGGTATGTGTTATTCCACAGATTTCTGGAGATTTGATTGACCGCCTCCGTTCAGCCCCAAATTTTGGCTGTGTGCAGCCTGTTGGGCCTGCTGACGGGTTCCCTATCATTTTTTTTGGTCGGCATAACTATTTTCACATATTTGAGAATTTACGATTTTCTCGATTTTCGATGTATGTTAGCCTACGGATTTCTGGAGATTTATTCGACCGTCTCCGTTTGGCCCCAAATTTTGGCTGTGCTCAGCCTGCGGGGCCTGGTGACGGGCGCCCTATCATTTCGTTTGATAGGCATCACTATTTTTCACATAAATGAGAATTTACGATTTTGTCAGTTTTCGGTGTATGTTAGCCCACGCATTTCTCGAGATTTGATTGACCGCCTCCGTTCTTCCCCAATTTTGGTTGTGTGCAGCCAGCGGGACCTGGTGATGGGCTCTCTATAATTTCGTTTGATCGGCATCACTATTTTTTGCATAAATGAGAATTTACGATTTTCGTGATTTTCAGTGTATGTTAGCCCACGGATTTCTCGAGATTTGATCGACCGCCTCCGTTCGGCCCCAAATTTTGGTTGTGTGCAGCCTGCGGGGCCTGGTGACGGGTGCCCTATCATTTGGTTTGATTAGTATTATTATTTTTTGCATAAATGAGAATTTACGATTTTTGCGATATTCAGTGTATGTTAGCCCATGCATTTCTCGAGATTTGGTTGACCGCCTATGTTCGGCTCCAAATTTTGGTTGTGCACAGCCCGCGGGACCTAGTGACGTGCGCCCTATCATTTCGTTTGATCGCCATCACTATTTTTTGCATAAATAAGAATTTACGATTTTCGCGATTTTCGGTGTATGTAAGCCCACGGATTTCTGGAGATTTGATCGACCATATCCATTTGGCCCCAAATTTTGGCTGTGCGTAGCCTGCAGGGCCTGGTGATGGGCGCTCTATAATTTCGTTTGATCGGAATAACTATTTTTTGCATAAATGAGAATTTATGATTTTCGCAATTTTCGATGTGTGTTAGCCTACGGATTTCTGGAGATTTGATCGACCAGCTCCGTTCGGCCCCAAATTTTGGCTGTGCGCAGCCCGCGGGGCCTGATGACGGGCGCCCTATCATTTCGTTTGATCGGCATCACTATTTTTTGCATAAATGAAAATTTATGATTTTTGCGATTTTCGGTGTATGTTAGCCCACACATTTCTCGAGATTTGATTGACCGCCTCCGTTCGGTCCCAAATTTTGGCTGTGCGCAGCCCTCGGGTCCTAGTGACGGGAGCCCTATCATTTTGTTTGATCGGCGTCACTATTTCTTGCATAAATGAGAATTTATGATTTTCGCGGTTTTCAGTGTATGTTAGCCCACGGATTTCTTGAGATTTGCTCGACCGTCTCCGTTCTGCCCCAAATTTTGGCTGTGCACAGCCTGCGGGGCCTGGTGACGGGCGCTCTATAATTTCGTTTTATCGGCATCACTATTTTTTGTATAAATGAAAATTTACGATTTTCGCGATTTTCGGTGTGTGTTAGCTCTTTATTCACAAAATAAGAACTGCCGAGATGCAAGTCTTTTGATGAGATCTTACATAATATTGTTAAAACTATAATATAATCGACGGAAAAAGAGTTCATTAGAGGCATATTATCTTAGTGATCATAACTTTGGGCTGGATTATCCGTTTTACATGATTTTTTTCATTTTGTGTAGTTTTTCGAGATCTGTTTGGACAAACTGTCGTAACGCGGTTTGGCGGTGCTATTTTTCTAAAAATATGCCTCTATCACACTCATTCAACATATTTACCAATATGGTTGACAATTTTAATTTAAAAACTGGTCCTAACGACCCACCACAACCGACACCACCATGGCAAGCGACCATGGTAGAGCAGCACTACCACCACCAATCTCTAGCATTTTCTTTATATCAAAAGGATAAGCATAGGTGTTTCCTTTTAAATTTTCGCTTGCTGGGCATTGATCGATGGGCGTTGGGTCTCGGCATAGGTTAGCATGTGACATCCGATGTCGGCCGGTCTGTCGACACTACTATAGTGCGCCTATCTTTCAAACTTTTCAGTGCGTGTTAGCCACGGATTTCTGGAGATTTGATCGACCGCCTCCGTTTGGCCCAAAATTTTTGTTGTGGGCAGCCAACAAGGTCTGCTGACAGGCGCCCAATAACTTTATTTGATCGGCATAACTATTTTTCACATAAATGAGAATTTATGATTTTTGCGATTTTCGATGTATGTTAACCCACTGATTTAACGAGATTGGATTGACTGCCTCAGTTCGGCCCTAAATTTTGGCTGTGCGCAGCCCGCGTGTCCTGGTGACGGGCGCCCTATCATTTCATTTGATTGGCATCACTATTTTTCAAATAAGTGAGAATTTATGATTTTAGCGATTTTCGGTGAATGTTAGCCCACGGATTTTTGGAGATTTGATCGACCATCTCCGTTTGGCCCCAAATTTTGGCTTTGCGCAGCCTGCGGGGCCTGGTGATCGGCGCCCTATCATTTCGCTTGATCGGCGGCACTATTTTTCACATAAATGAGAATTTATGATTTTCTCGGTTTTTGGTGTATGTTAGCCCATGAATTTCTGGAGATTTGATTGACCGCCTCCGTTCGGCCCCAAATTTTGGCTGTGCGCAGCCTGGTGATGGGCGCCCTATCATTTCATTTGATCGGCATCACTATTTTTCGCATAAATGAGAATTTACGATTTTCGCGATTTTCAGTTTATGTTAGCCCACGGGTTTCTGGAGATTTGATCGACCGTCTCCGTTTGGCCCCAAATTTTGACTGTGGGAAGCCTGCGGGGCCTGGTGAAGGGCGCCCTATCATTTTGTTTGATCGACGTCACTATTTTTCACATAAATGAGAATTTATGATTTTCTCGATTTTCGGTGTATGTTAGCCCACATATTTCTAGAGATTTGATTGAGCACCTCCGTTCAGCCCCAAATTTTGGCTGTGCGCAGCCCGCGAGTCCTAGTGACGGGCTCCCTACCATATTGTTTGATCGACATCACTATTTTTCGCATAAATGAGAATTTAAGATTTTCTCAGTTTTTGGTGTATGTTAGCTCATGCATTTCTCGAGATTTGGTTGACCGCCTCCGTTCGACCCCAAATTTTGGCTGTGCGCAGCCCGCGGGTCCTAGTGACGGGTGCCCGATTATTTCATTTGATTGGCATTACTCTTTTTCGCATAAATAAGAATTTACGATTTCTGCGATTTTCGATGTATGTTAGCCCACGAATTTCTGAAGATTTGATTGACCGCCTCCGTTCGGCCCCAAATTTTGGCTGTGTGCAGCCTGCGGGGCCTGGTGACGGTCGCCCTATCATTTCGTTTGATCGGCATCATAAATTTTCGCATAAACGAGAATTTACGATTTTTGCGATTTTCGGTGTATGTTAGCCCACGGATTTCTCGTGATATGATTGACTGCCTCCGTTCGGCCCCAAATTATGGTTGTGCACAGCCTGCGAGTCCTAGTGATGGTTGCCCTATCATTTTGTTTGATCGGCATCACTATTTTTCACATAAATGAGAATTTACAATTTTCTCAGTTTTCGGTGTATGTTAGCCCACGCATTTCTCCAGATTTGGTTGACCGCCTCCGTTCGGCCCCAAATTTTGGCTGTGCGCAGCCCATGGATCCTAGTGACGGGCGCCCTATCATTTCGTTTGATCAGCATCACTATTTTTCGCATAAATGAGAATTTACGATTTTCTCGGTTTTCAGTGTATGTTAGCCCACTGATTCCTGGAGATTTGATTGACCGCCTCCGTTCGGCCCCAAATTTTGGCTGTGCGAAGCCCGCGGAGCCTGGTGACGGGCACCCTATCATTTCGTTTGATCGGCATCACTATTTTTCGCATAAATGAGAATTTATGATTTTTGCGATTTTCGGTGTATGTTAGCCCACGGGTTTCTGGAGATTTGATCGATCGGCTCCGTTCGGCCCCAAATTTTGGCTGTGCGCAGCCTACAAGGCCTGGTGATGAGCGCCCAATCATTTCGTTTGATCAGCATCACTATTTTTCTCATAAATAAGAATTTATGATTTTTGCGATTTTCGGTGTATGTTAGCCCACGGATTTCTCGAGATTTGATTGACCATCTCCGTTGGCCCCAAATTTTGGCTGTGCGCATCCTACAAGGCCTGGTGACAGGCTTCCTATCACTTTATTTGATCGGCATAACTATTTTTCTCATAAATGAGAATTTACTATTTTCGCAATTTTTGTTGTATGATAGCCCACGGATTTCTCGAGATTTGATCGACCGCCTCTGTTTGGCCCCACATTTTTGCTGTGCGCAGCATGTGGGGCCTGGTGACGGTCACCCTATCATTTTATTTGATCGGCATAACTATTTTTCTTATAAATGAGAATTTACAATTTTCGCGATTTTCGATGTATATTAGCCCACGGATTTCTGGAGATTTGATTGACCGCCTCCGTTCGGCCCCAAATTGTGGCTGTGCACAGCCTACAAGGCCTGGTGACGAGCGCCCTATCATTTTTTTTGATCGACATAACCATTGTTTGCATAAATGAGAATTTACGATTTTACCAATTTTCGGTGTGTGTTAGCCTACGAATTTCTCGAGATTTTATTGACCGTCTCTGTTTGGCCCCAAATTTTTGCTGTGGGCAGCCTACAATTCCTGGTGACGGGCTCCCTATCATTTCGTTTGATCGACATCACTATTTTTCTCATAAATGAGAATTTACGATTTTCACAATTTTCGGTGTATGTTAGCCCACGGATTTCTCGAGATTTGATTGACCGCCTCCATTTGGCCCCAAATATTTGTTGTGCGCAGCCTGCGGGGCCTGGTGATGAGCACCCTATCATTTTGTTTGATCGGTATCACTATTTTTCGCATATATGAGAATTTACGAATTTCACGATTTTCGGTGTATGTTAGCCCACGGATTTCTCGAGATTTGATTGATCGCCTCCGTTCGGCCCCAAATTGTGGTTGTGCACAGCCTACAAGGCCTGGTGACAGGCGCCTATCATTTTATTTTATCGGCATAACTATTTTGCTCATTAATGAGAATTTACAATTTTTGCGATTTTCGGTGTATTTTAGCCCACGGATTTCACGAGATTTGGTTGACCGTCTCCGTTTGACCTAAAAATTTATCTTCGCACAGCCTACAAGACCTGGTGACAAGCGTCCTATCATTATTTTTGATCGGCATAACCATTTTTCATATAAATGAGAATTTACGATTTTTCTCAATTTTCGGTGTGTGTTAGCTTTTTTTTTTCAGAAAATAAGAACTACCCAGATGAAAGTCTTTTAATGAGATCTTACATAATGTTGTTAAAACTGTAATATAATCGATGGAAAAAGAGTTCATTAGTGGCACATTATCTTAATGATCATAACTTTGGGCTGGATTATCCGTTTTACATTTTTTTTTTTTTAATTTTGTGTATCTTTTCGAGATCTATCTGGACAAACCGCCGTAAGGGGGTTTGGAGGAGCCAATTTTCTCCAAATATACCTCTATCGAAGTCATTCAACATATTTCCCAATACGGTTGACAATTTTAATTCAAAAACTGGTCCTAACGACCCATCACAACCGACACCACCATGGCAAGCGACCATGGTAGGCCAGCACTACCACCACCAATCTCTAGCATTGTCTTTATACCATAAGAATAATCATAGGCGTTTCCTTTTAAATTTTCGCTCGTTGGGAATTGATCGATGGGCGTTGGGTCTCGACATAGGTCAGCATGTGTAATTCGATGTCGGTCGGTCTGTCGACATTGGCATAGTGCATCTATGTTGCTAACTTTCAAACTTTTCAGTGCATGTTAGCCCACGGATTTCTCGAGATTTGACTGACCGTCTCCGTTTGGCCTAAATTTTGGCCGTGCGCAGCCTACAAACTCTGGTGACGAGCGCCCCATCACTTCATAATTGAGAATTTACGATTTTTACGATTTTCGGTGTATGTTAGCCCATTGATTTCACGATATTTTATTTACCGTCTCCGTTTGGCTCCAAATTTTGGTTGTGCACAGCCTACAAGGACTGGTGACGAGAGCCCTATCATTTCGTTTGATCAGCATCACTATTTTTCGCATAAATGAGAATTTACGATTTTCTATGTATATTAAGTCATCTTTAGACTTGATATGACATACCAGAGTTCAGAGTGAGTTGTTTAGCTTTGTTAGCTTTAGGTTATAGTTCTATTTTATTTTATTCACTATCTTTCTTCTTCTCGGATAGTTTTTCTAATTTTTCAGACTTGTATATTATGGATTGTAGATGCTCTTGTACTTAAATCACCTGTCTTGGAAGATTTCTGTCATTTCTGCATTTAGTATAACGACAAATTTTTATTTTAGAAATATTTTACTAAATTTCCACTCATTTTCTCTTATTACTCGTAATAAATAATTGTATAGGGTTCACCTACGATGAATGGTGGATGTCCTCAAGGCTTAATAAAATTGCTGAATTGTGAAAAAATTAATAGGAATTACGAGTGTGTTGATATGACCGAAAATATTTTCTTAAAAAATAAATTAACTTGCCAAAAAGGTTTTTTTTTGTTTATGAAAAAATTATTTTACCAGAAGAAAAAATGGGTTCTTTAGGAAAAAGTCTATTTCTTTTTCAATTCTAATTGTTAACTTCATACGACTATCTTAATCAATACTTAGACTATATACATATATCAATCTTCTTTTTAATACTAAAAGAATTCATCAAACACTATATGATTTACTAGGAAGTGTTTTGGCTCGAAATAAGGATATTCAAGGATTATAATCTCAACGTAACCTAACACCAGAAGATGGGATATAATCCCACATCCTATATAAATATATAATACAAAGACTAATATGATTTAAAAGTTATACCGATTTTGTAGCTAATAAAAATAACCTAATACATGATATAAGTAATGTCAAATTTTATCCTCAGATTAATGTCCACTTCCCTATAACCAAAACACCCCTATAATGATTTTATCAATCTTCAGTACAAATGTTTTTCTTGTTAATATTTTTTTCATCCTCCAATCAAGTATATACTGAAAACAGGGATGGATTTAGCAAGGCCCGAGGGGTGTCATGTGATACTACTTCATTGAATTTTTTTACTAAATATGTATGTATAATTAAACAGAAAAAATAAATATAGAGAATATATTGTATAAAGTGACGCTCCTAGACATAAATGGTAGGTAGCTCAATTGGTTAGGTGTTTCAAATTCTTAGCTGAGGTTGTGAGTTCTAGTATCCATAGCTTCTCTTTTTATTTCTTTGTAAAGATGACACTGTTAATCAAAAATCTTACGTACGCCACTAACTGAAAAGTATTAATTTCTCTAAAATTATGTTTTCAAATCCAATTACATGTCACGATTTTCCTTCATTTTAATTACTTCCTTCAATATCACTCGCATGTAATATATTGCCAAATTAATTTGTCTAAAATTATGTTCTCAAATCCATACGTATCACAATTTTCCTTCATTTTAATTACTTCCTTCAATATCACTCACATGTAATATATTGCCAGAAATTCGCATTTCTTTATGTTGGATTTGTAGACATTGTAATATTACCTCATTATGCCTTGTAACCTATGTAATCTCTAAAGGCATAATTCTTTCATAATATACCCACTTCATTACCTACGTCTTTCAATTCATTACAAGGAAGAATTCTTCGTGTATTAATTGTATAGGTCTTGTCTTGTGTTGTAGTAGAAGAAAAACATAGAGTACGTGAAAAGTGAGTGAAAAAGAGAGTTTTATTTAGCTAAAAAAATGTGTTTTTCTTTGTGGAGCTTTGTATTCAACTCTTTTCCAGAGTTTGTTGAGTCATACAGTGTTGCTAGGTTATTGTATCCTGAAGGAAGCAAGTCAAGAAAATTACTGTTGGATCGGTAAAATTTTATTGCAGTAGACTTGAATCTCCTTAAAGAAAGTGAGATATATGCGCTTGAATCTGAAGATATTTTGTTTTATTCATTTTATTTTTTTCAATTGTAATTTTACCAACAATTTCTCTCAATATTGTGTTACTTGTTACAACAAGTGAAAATAATGGTGTAAAAGTTGATTATACTAACGATATATATTATGTAAAGTTATGGTTTGATCATTGTGAAGGAAAACA
The DNA here is from genome assembly GCA_035772735.1 of Datura wrightii. Lineage (NCBI taxonomy): Eukaryota > Viridiplantae > Streptophyta > Magnoliopsida > Solanales > Solanaceae > Datura > Datura wrightii. Next base: position 195,753,702 of record JASDFA010000018.1, on the reverse strand, counting down.
TGAACAAAAATGTGAAGAAAAGCTACAGAGAGATTACCTGAAAGTGCAATAACCAAAAAAACATATTCCATAGATGTTAAGGATACACCAATTATTATAATAAATTGAGATGCAATATAATTGGTCTCATAATTAATAAATCTCATATTTAATATAGGTGCAATAGTCTGGGAGACTCTTGTATTTGTCCTCATTTGTCATTCCAGACCCTATACTCCATTAAATCTTAATTAGATATCTTAATTTGATCAAATCTACTCCTTTAAAAACCCCACTAACCACAAATTATTATGCTAAATTAAGATGTAATGTAATTAATCTCACAATTAAAAAATCTCATATATAATATAGGCGGAATAATTTAAGAGACTCTTATATTTGTTCTCATTTGTCATTTCGAATCCTTACTTCACGAAATATCAATTAGATACTTGAATTCGATCAAATCTACTCCTTTGAAACCCCCTCTAACCATTGACCAAGTTTATGTGATAATAATCCAGCTGAATTGAACAAAGTGCGTGTAATATACACGAATAAAGAAAGTGAGGTGTAATAATTTTTTATTAAGAAAACTAAAAAAGGAAAAAATAATAAGAATAAAAAGAAGAGGCGAAAAATAAAAAGAAAAGGCCAAAGGAGCCCTTCTTCCTCATCCTTGGTCAGCCCCCCACCTACCAGTCCAAGTTTTTCATTTCTTTTGAGTTTTCTTCATCTGCTCGTCTAATTGTTCATGAATTTTTGACTGTGTGTAGGAATTAGGATTGTCTTTGACATCAAAATCTTGATATTCTCAAATGAGTACATGTAACACAGGGTTATCTTTTAGATCAAAATTTAGATTCTTAAATAGGGTATGGATAATTTTCTGAATTAGGTTGTCATTAAGAGAAAAAAATTGATTTTCAAGTGATTATTGGTAATATTCTGGGTTTGATTTGATTCTGCATTTTCTTTTTGACTTGGTTGAAACTGTTGTTAATTTTTTTTTTTTTAAGTTTTTCAAGATTGAGTGTGGAAAAAAATCTAACGGTGAAAGAAAAAAAAGTTAACATCAATAGAGTGCGTGTTGGGTTGGTGGGGGGGGGGGGGAGAGGTGATAATGGAGGAACATATCTCCTTTCTTATTTATTTAATTAAATAAATAGAAAAAAATATAGTGATTATTAAATTAATGCATTATATATATATATATATGTATATATATATATATATATGATATGATATTAAATTACTGACTTAGATATTGGCAAGTGAGGAGTATATCACAATAATGGAGTTTAAAAGAATAGATTTGTTTCAGTTCAGGTGTCTGATTGAAACTTCATAGAGTTCAAGGATTGGGATGACAAACAGAAACAAATATAAGGGTCTCCTAAGTTATTCTGCATATAATATACAATTAGTCAACCAAATAGTTATGTAATAGCAGGATAAATGGGTTCGATACTAAACAAAACAATAATTCCAAGTCAAATAATTAACAAAAGTCTGTAATGTAATACCGGTCTTTAGTTTCAAACAGAAAAATAAAAACAAACCAGCAATTCAAGTCATATCAAACAAAACAGTCTGCCAAACCATGAAAGCAGTTTACATATAAGAAAACAATTTTATCACTGCAAAGAGTCCTCAAAAGAACTGTCACTGATAGTCTCGATAGCATTGGATCATAATATTGATGATTCATCAGAATTATTTGCTCTTCTTGAAAATTGGACGCTCGATATCACTGTCACCTGCATATGTAGGTTTAAAGTAAAATCTTGAGCAGATTATGGGTGTGACAAAAAATATTTTCTGAAAAAATAGTTTAGTAGTGAGTTATCAAAAGAATATCTTTTATGAATTTATTTTTAAACCAAAATAAAGAAAATGGCAACTTAATGTATACTCAATAATATGAATTTATCTCTTTCGAGATCTTGAACCTCCAAGTACTAACCTAGCTAACGAACAAGAAGTGATCTGATGATCAAGTTAGTGTTTCTATCTAATTTGGTGTTACATTTACTTCATATTTGATTATTGGTATTATCTAACAATAGTATAAATCTTAAATTATTTTTTTTGTATTATATATCCATATCGAGCGTGGAATTAAATCCCATTTGCACGATGTTTAGTTAAGGAATTATAATCTCTAATATCCTTATTTTGAGTCAAACAACTCCTATATATATACATATATATGAATGATTTAAAATTTATACTGGTTTTAGCTAATACCAATAATCAAAGACATAGAAAATGTAATATCAGATAAAATAGAAACACTAACCTGATCATAAAGTAAACTTGATTAAACTCACTTTCTTGTTCATTAGGTAGATCTGCATTTGGATGTTAAGATCTTGGAAGAGATAATCCTTATTATTGAAATTAAAATATGTATCACAATTTTTTTTTATTTCAATCACTTCCTTCAATATCACTCTCATATGATTCCACAATAATATTACTTGAATTAGATATGTTTGGTTCACTAATATATTGCTGAAAATTAGCATTTTGCTGCTTCCAATACATTAATAGTCGCATTTTCAACTTAAATATCAGACATTATTATATTACCTGAATATGTTGTAGCATTGTCTGCATTGGCATTCAAGTTGTAGTCATTAATTGTCGCATTTTCAATATTTGTACTGAACATTATTTCAGTACCTGGATATGCTGTTCCACGGGCCACATTGAGATCCAAGTTGTAATCACTTTGAGTATGATGATCCCCACTGTTAAACGCCAGATTGGACCTATAATTAGTATTACCAATAATTGGATGACGTAGTCCTTGTGAACCTAGTATTCCCAATAATGGTTCATGTTGTTGTTGTAGCCCACTACCATCATCATTTTGGAACGACAAAAATGGGTTATTGTATGGATAGCCAATGTTGAGGTAATGGGGTTGAACTTTAAGTTTTGGGCTATAGAGTTGTTGAATTGAACTCTCTCCTCTAGGAAAAAAACTGTTATTAAGAGTTGAAAATGAAAACTCTGGGCCTCTTTGGGTTTGATCTGGGCTAGGGTGCAGATTTGGGATAGTTGTTTGAAGACGGGGCATTGTCCCAAATCTTTTAAAGTTACTTCTTTGTTGAGGACCCTTTGAGGATTTCTTTTGAACTGATCGAGGGCGAATAGATTTTCGCTCTTTTGGAGCTCTCCAATTGTTGCGGCGACATTTCTGAAAGGTGTTAAAAAAAAGAGTTAGAACATGGATATAGTTAGGAAAAATTACATAATATAGCTATTATATGGTAATATTCACTATATAGCTATAGTTTCAAACAATTACAATTATTAGCTATATTTTCAACTTTGTGCCTTTTTTTTTTTTAACCTTGTATTGCCTCTCTCCTCTCTCTCCCTCTCTTCCTCACCTTCCTTCTTCATCTCTCTTCCTGGCTCTCTCATTCTGTTTTATTTCTCTAGTTCTCTCTCTCTTCACATTTTTCTCTTTCTCTCTCTCCCTCTCTTTTTCTGTGTTATTTTTTGTATCACGAATGATGCAATCAATATAAAAGTGAATGAATACACGTGATCCAAGAGCAAATAGATACAATCTAATTAAATGCACGTATCAATACAATAAATACAATCGCTAGATATCTCAAATAATATAAAAATACAAAGAGAGAGGTGAAAATATAACATGTAGAGAGATAGCGGATACAACCTAAATGCATGTATGAATACAACAAGTACAATTGTCTAATAGCTAAAAAAATATAAAAATATAAATGGAGAAGGGAAAAATACAAATATAGAGAGGTGAAAATACAGTATATAAAGAGCGAGAAAGAGAGAGAAAGAAAAAAGGGAGAGAGAGAGAGAGAGACAGAGAAAGAGAGAGAGAGAAGAGAGGGAGAGAGAGAGAGAAATATGGAGGATTATATATATTAGCATGAGTTTTGATAATTTGCTATTTTAAAAAGATAGTATATGTATTCAAATGTACAAATATACTAATTTTTTAAATGAATACATTCCATAGCAGCTTAAAATATAGCTATAAATTGTAATTAATAAAAATACAACTATAAGGGCCTATTTTCGATCAAAAGTATGTCATTTATGTAAATTTCTCATATATTCATCATCTAAACTCATTGTTATTTAGATCAAAGTTATTTCTAATAGAAAATATTTTTGGCGTTTGGAAATTGGTGGACAATAAAAATTTTTGAAGCAATATGAATTAAAGATTGATAATAATATTATTTTATTGAATTACAAAATAATCGAAATTAACAACGAATAGTTAACTTCTATTATTAAATATCTTTAGGGTGAAAATCGTTTACACTTTTCAATTTTGCTTTAAAAATCAAACTCCCCCCTCAGATTTGAATAATAAACATTCTTCCCTTTTTTATCTAATTGTCTTTTCTAAATGTCTATTCTATCCTAACATTATCAACATTTATATTATTTATTTATTTTTTAAAATCGTGATATTTTTATAATGAAATCAATAAATAAAATTAAAAAATAATTTTATTAATAATAACGAAAATTATAATCTGATAACCTTATAAACATATATCGATGCAAGCAATACGAAATTAGCTAATAAAAATAAAGGTATATTTCTATAAAAAAGAATTATTGAAAATTTGTCTATTATATTGTGAAATAAATTTTAAATCAATTTAGAAAATATTTCATTAAGGACAATTAAAATCGTTTATTTATATATGAAAATTAGAATAAGAGATAAGTGAAATTTAAATATGTATGCACATACATACATAGTGTATGTCATATTAAAATAACAAGAGTTAATGGTCAAAAACACATTTGAAATATCACAATCTTTTGAATTTCATACCTGAATTATCAAGTGTGTGAGTTTCCTACCTTACTATCACCAAATGTTTATTGAAACACATTTCAACTATTTAGTTGTTCACTTTTCCTACATGAAATATCACCATCATTTAGGTAGAAAAAGTGAATAACTGATAGTTAAAGTGTGTTTCGATACATATTTGGTGATAGTTTAGATTGAAAACTCGCACACCTAATAGTCCAGATATGAAACTCAAAAATCGTGATACTTCAGGTGTGTTTTACATCCTTAACTCAAATAACAATCATAAAAATAGATAAAAGGGCTAAAATTATGCCGAATTTGCAGTAACATACTCATATTTTATCGGGGACCTAGTATGCCCAGAATATTTTTTAAAGTATATTTTGGCATTTATCCAATGTGACACAATCCAAAATTCGATCATAACAGAATGATGATTCACGAGATTAAATTTCAAGAGATCCAATTGATTTCTCTATGAAAAAATTAAAGTGTGAAGGAGAGAATTTTTATTTTTTCTTTTGTTGGAAGAGTGTAAATCAATGAGATAATTATATTCAAACTCTTTTGTCTTTTTGCTTTTTGATTAACGCGTGTGTACAAACGAAATAAAAAAATTTTGATTTATTATTCATTTCACTGGATAAATGTCAAAGAAACGCTTTAAAAAATATTCAAAAGGGGGTCATAGACCCCCGTAAAATATGAGTGTATTTCCGCAAATTCGGTCATAGCATAAGCATCATTCTAGCCATTTTTCCTAAAAAATAACTTTACATTTTGCAACAAATTTATAAAAGGGCTATTTTACTTATAATATTTATGAACTTAAATAATAATTATAAATACTTAGATTAAAAAAATATTATATATAATTTTAAAATATATTAGTATATATATAAATAGAGGATTGAAAATATATGGATGAAATAGATATTGCATGGGATAAGGGGGAGAATGACTATTTCTCAAAGTCAAGGGGTTTAAATTAAAGTTGAAGGTTGTAAATAATTTTCACCCCTAACAAAAGTTTACAACTGATATTTTCTTAATTAATGAGTGTTTTATAAGTCTTTTGAGTACTAAAGGTTGATAATAATATCAAAATAAATCTAGTGAAAGTGCTATAAAATTAAATTTTTTATTCTGCTTTTGATATAAAATTATAGAAAAAATAACTTCTACACTAAAGTGTTTGATGAAAAAATCTTTCCAAGCAAAACATTTTCCCGTAGGAAACACACAAATGATACATTATTTACCATTTAAATTTTTTTAAGAATGTACCTGAAGATGGCTTGCAACTTGCATTCTTGTAAGACCAGGCACATTCATCATCTCGAGAATATCTTTTGGATAACATCCTACATGTTACATAACAATGTAACTTTAATTTAATAACTATAATACTTTCAAATGAAGCCGAGGTATATGTAAATACAATAATTACTACAACTTGATTCTAAATAAGTTGACATAAGTTATAAGTATGAGATCACTCTATATAAATAAATTGTCAAAAAAATTAATTAATAGTGAAGTAAACTTACTTCCTTCACCAAGTTGTTGCGCAGCTTCCATGAATTTGGCATGAAGATTCTCAGTCCATTCAGCGCAGGACTTTCGCCCATGTTTATTAATGGCACTGTTTTGGCTTTCTTCTACAGTAATCTTCTTAATGTTTTTTCTGCCTCTCTTCCTTTTCAGCTTGTATTTCCCATTTGATATGACATCATTTTTGGCCTCATGAATATTATTGCTTTTTTCTTTAGTATTAGACAAATTCTTTTTCTCTCCAGACAGTTCTTCATTTTCTCCAACAATATTATTGTTATCAATATCATCTTCTTTATTATCTCCAACAATATTATTGTTATCAATATCATCTACATCTATCTGATCTCCATTTTTTTCTGATCCTTCTCTCATTTTCTTTCTTTGTATTTTTTCCCTCAATACAAATTGCCTCAGATATTTCACAATTTCCCCATCCAGTGGCTTTTTAAGATAAAGATGAGCTCCCTCACCCAAAGCCTTCTTTGCCAAAAGTTCGTTATGTTCATCACATACAACTGCAAAATTATTTCGGAAGATAGCAATTAGAATTGAATTATATGATACATAATGTCCATAGTTAATTTCACGCAATTGTTTATAAAGGTTAATTTCACGCACGTTCACTAAATTTATTCATTATAACAGTAATGTAACAAAATATTTTTTTATCATATACTTAAAAAAATAGGCATTAGAGACCGATAATTTATGTTGCTAAACAACAAAAATTCATAGATAATCCTATTTAACGATGGATTATGTAAAATTCATTAATTATGAATTATCTAATGACAGATTAACGGCAAATATATAGCTAATTTTTTTATAGTGTATTAATTAAGATAACTGACTTTACTCATAGTAGATTTCACAAATGGAAGAGTAGAATAAATACTTACAGAGTGAAATTATATCCAAGGCCGTAGCTTGACCCAAGAGTTGAAAAGAAAGCCGGTCCGGTGAATGAACGTTGATTATCATTACATCAATTTTTTTCTTTCCTTTGGAGAGAATTGACATTGCTGCAGAAATCGTATCAACCTCCGTAACTGTATGAATATTCTTTGAACGTCAGTGAAGAAAATTATACACAAAATTATCACGAGGGTTTATTTATTTCTTATATACAAGTTCAATTATAAATTTTCATATTATGTTGCTACATTTCAGTTTATGCAATTGCACATATTAATCAACTTATATTATAAATGATGTGTACAATCTTAGACAGGTTCACATAATAAAGCTATATATAATATTGTTTGGAATAGATAATTGAGACAGAAGATCATATGGGAATATATTGTTAAAGAATCTACTCCAATTTATTCAAATGACTTGTTGAAAACCTTATTGACTACAAATTACTATCAAACCACAGATAATAGGATAAAAAGTTTTTAGATATCTTATTTCATGAATATGCAACTAATAAGTTTAGAAGATTTAGCAAAGAGGAAAGGATTTATCAATAAATTCTAATATTCTGGTTTGATTTATCTATTGTCCTTGCAATAATTTTTTATGTTTTGACATCAATAAGGTAACTACTTCAATTAAATACGAAGATATTAATAGAAAGTTATATGAAATTTGTGTGTATTACATACATTATTATTTATAATTTAAAGATCTTAGCTATATATGACAGCAAAAGCACAAAATACAATAAGATATTAAGCAAATAAAAGATCCATAAATTGTTATAGAATATTGAGTCGCTAATCAACAAAATACACTTTCTAATAAAAGGTATTACCTATTATATAGCGCTTAATGAATTTTATTGAGTGTGTATTTTTATTAGTAGTATCTAAAATGAAATCTTAATTCATTATTTAAGCATTGAGTTTGAGTTTCTAAAAGTGAAAAAAAAAGAAAAGAACTTCGCTTTTCTATTATATTTTGCTATATATGTTCTTTATCATGCTGACAAATTAAAATTCAATTCATATTATTAATTAGTTGCTTTTGCTAGTAATACAAAATTACTTGCTTTATATATGTGTATTACATGATACCTACAAAAGTAGCTAGTTAAGAAATTCACGTCAAAACGATTTAACACATCTTTAAGATAGGCAACAATCAATGAATACTAACAAATTAATTAAGAAACCAAACAAAAACAAATAAGGAAAAGACCATAAAACACACTTAAATACTAAAATTGTCAGTTATTTACCTTTTTTTTGACAAGGTAAAATAATTCAAGAAAATCACTATTTTAAGACGGGTTTTGAATAAGATTATTAAAGTATTTATTTATTATTTCTAAATATTCTGTAAATTGTCTATTATCTTTAAAAAATAAAGTAAAGAAAGTAGTTGAATTATCATTAAAACTGATACAAAATAATAATAATAATAATAATAATATTTGCACGCAGTCACTAAATAGATCAAAATTTGTTCCTTTTTCAAATTAAGGAAAAAATAACAAAATTGAAAATTTTAAATTCAAAGTGCATGAGCAATCAAAAGGATAAAATAACAGGTATATATCCAAAAAAAAAAAGTAAAAATTACTCCTAAACTATTTCAAAAAATTTAAATATATCCTTCATCCATTTATATTACTAAAAATACTCCTCTGTTCACTTTTCTAGCTTACTTTTGTCCTTATAACTAACAGGCTTTTTATTTATTTATTTTTAAATTATTTTTCTTAATAAGTTTTTATTTATTTATTTCTCTTTTCCTTATTAAAGTGATAATTGAGGCTCGATATGTCTTATGCTCATGTACAAAAACACTTGTTTATAATTTATTAGGTGTCACATTCTTATTGGACGAAATTAGAGTCCAACATACCCAAATTTTTCATAAACACACCAATTATTTTATTTGGTCACCCAAATTTATCGTAAAACATACAAATTATTTTATTTATTCACCAGAAAAACAACAAAAACTAAAAGTAATTTGTTATGAGCAAAAATAATAAAAGATAAAATTAAGGTTGTTGATTGATTCATAAAATTAATTTGATATTAACAATAACAGCAAAAAAAAATAAAAAATTGTGTATGTTTTCTTGGTGAACAAATAAAATCATAAAAAAATTGTTGTTTTCTTGGTGAACAAATAAAATATTTTGTATGTTTTGACAAAGTTGAGTATGTTGGGTAGGGGTGGATTTAATTGAAGGAGAAAAGATTTTAATTTCACCCAATAGGAATATGACATGTGATAAATAATAATTAAAGAATTTATATTTGAGCATCAATTGTCACTTTAAAAAAATAAATAAATAAATAAAGGAGATCTATTAGTTGTAAGGGCAAAGTGAGCCTGAAAAGATAAGCGGAGGGATATTTTTAAAAAAATAGATGGATGAAGAGTATGTTTAGACCTTTTAAGATAGTTCAGAGGTATTTTGGATCTTTTCTATTAATTTAAGGATTGTATTTTTATTTTATTTTTTTGTTGAAATCTACAGGGAAAAAAGCTACTGGGAATTAAGAGGACAACTTTTAATTTCACAAAAAGTTAGAGGAAGGAAAACATCTTTTTAATAAAAATCAAGCCGCTCACTTTTCTTAGTCGATATCTAATAAAAGATTTTAAAAAAAAAATAATCGCAAAGTTAATGATAATGATAGCTAGATCAGCTCTTATCCCGTCCTTATCTGGCTCTTTCTCTTCCCTCTCGTTACCTTAACCTTGCGCCTCTGCCACCCAAGCAAAATTATTTTTTTTTAAAATGATAGATTTCGAAAAATCATAGATCTACCCCTTCAAAAATCAATTTTGAGGAATTTAAAATTTTTCTCCTCCGGTCAATTGAGAAAGAATAATTTTTTTTTTGCTACAAAAAGATTAAGTGTAAAACCCAAAAATAAGTTGATTAAATAATTAAAAGTAACATCAGATTTGTGTCCCTCCAGAGACATCCAATAAAATTGAAACAACACAGATATGAACAAAAATTATTGATCCCTTTGAAAAATCATATAGATCTTTCCGGAGGATGCTGATGGAGTGTGTAACAATCTTATAGCAAGAATCAAAAATAGAAAATCTGATTTGGTTCTTTAAAATCACACAAAAATCATTTATTAACTAGTAAAACAACATATATAAGCATAGAAATAATGTTATGACAACAAAGAAAACAGAAATTCAAGATTTACAAGATACATGAAATCTAAAAACGGATCGATGTTAAATCACAAATGAGATAAAAGCATCATATAGATTAGATCTCTTATTAAAAGGAAATCACATAGATGCTATATCAAAGAACCACAAGTCGTAACTTCTATATATATAGAGAGAGATGTTACCTTTATAGTCATAAAACTGGAGTAAATCAGCCATCTCAGTAACAAACTCTCTGGTACTATCAACCAGCATCACATGAATTTCATCTATCATATCACGATAAGGATCTGCCATTTGATTATCGATTCTTTCAACGGTTTAAGAGTTTTTCTTCTCGAGACTAACGAGGAGACACAAAAAAAAATATAGCATAAAAGACTGAATTTGTAGAGAAACACTCAACCCCTTTGATAGGTGTTTATATAGTGCCGCTACTAGCTAGTGGACATGTTTAGTTTTGACCTATTTAATTTTTTTTCTTTTTTGAGTCAAGACAAGGGTATACTTTGGTCTTTTTTTTTCTTTTACGGGTATAGTATGGAGGGTAATGTTGTCTTGATAAAATTATTTTTCAGTGTTTAGTTACTTAAATATATTTTTTGGGAAAATACTTTCAATTATAAGACAAAATGACTTAAGTCACTTATGAGATTTGAGTGAGCATTTTCATTTAAAAAGTATACGCTCTTACTTATCTCAGATGCCGTCCAAATCACACCATAAAAGGGTACAAGTATTCATTGATCAAGTACCCAATGAGGTTGGAGTTGAATCCCAGAGAATAAGGTAGAGAAATTACGTATTAAGTGTTATGCTCGACTTCGAGTCTATGTTTCTAATGAAAAAGGGGGGAATAACTTTAATTTTGAATTGTTAATTGGTATTAACTTGTTATTTTGATAAGCAAAAAGGACAAAAGTTGTGTTTTCAAAGAGGGAGTAATGCAATTGGTCTTCTCATATTTGAATGGTCAAAAAGGTGTAAAATGGTAAATTCAAAATTTTCACTAAAGCCTTTTGATACAATTAGAGAAACTTCATTTAAAGTCCTTTCGGCCTTTTGAATGTATGACTAAAAATCTTGTCATGACTCGAGTCTACACTAATACGGGATCTAGAATCACAAATGGCTCTAAGCTATCCCGTGACACCTACATAGCATGATTTAGAGAATATAAGTAAGCGGAAATAAATTAAGGAGAAAACACAAACAAAAGTCCATGATACTATAATGGAACAAAAACTATCAACAGATTATAAAGCTGAAGTGTAAACATCTAGTCTGAAAAGCCTCTACATATATAATGAGACTGAAGGGACAAAACCCCTAACTAGCTCTACTGAAGTATGAAACATGAAAAACATAAATATAAAAACATAAAGCTGATAAGTATCCTCAGAAGATGAGGACTCACCCAAACTAGGGCTAAACTGGACTGAGGTAGGAGCGGAGCTAACGTCGAGGCTGAGACTGATTGTCCGAACCTATATCATGAGACGACATAGCATAGATTATGTGGCCAGTACTTAAAATGTAATGAGTATGTAGGATAAGTATAACATGCAGTAAAAATAAAATTATGAGTATAGAATAAGTTAGAACATTAGAGTAAGGACAACATGCTAAAACAAGGATCATGAAATAGTCATAAACATGAGTTATTCATTATAAGTTGAAACATAATGACCCAAAGTTTTGACAGTAAAATCATATAGTTTATCATGCTTGAAATCATAATAGAAACTTATAAAACTGATCAATGGACTAAACACGCTATAAAACATGATATCATAAATCCTGAAATATGTATAACTAAAACATGAGGAACAATGGGAGACTTCGTCATAACTAAGACCATCATGATAGAGCTTACATGATACCTCAACTATCTTGCTCAAGTGGGCAGATCCGTCCCAAGCCTTATCAGGGCAACGAACGATTAAGGTGTGATATCACTAGTGTGCACTCGGGAGGGGGAGCACTCTCTTGAGAGGTCCTAATTATGAATATATATACCTATGGTGGTGCATAGTTATGAGACCTGGATCCTCGGAGTCTCTGGCCTACTCGATGTTAGACACTACTCCCAAAACATGCATATTGCTCATAATCGTATTTCAAAATATCGCGTAATTCTATTATTTGGGAGTTTTAACTCCAAAACATCTCTTAAAAACTTATCTTGTAAGCCTTGGACAAAAATCATGGTAAAATATACTTGACTTTTACATGGGCTTGCCCAAATCATAAAATCATGCATACTTTGAGTAAAATCATCATAACTTGAGAATCAAAAAATTCATAAGAGAATCTAGTAGAAAGCATGCATTCATAATCATAAAAATATGGATCAAATCATAAGAGACTTGAAATCATAAAGCTTCATTCAATTTGAATCTAACCCTAGAAGTTCATGAAATCATGCTTGAAACTTTAAATTCATGAATTCATGAGAGATTTGGTAAGGAGCATATAATTATAATCATAAAACATAAATCAAATCTTAAGGGAACTAATTTCATGGAGGAACATGAAAGAATTCACCCACAATGAACTTATCACCAATTATTCAAAATTAGGGCATGGATGATGGGTATTATGAATTCGATTGAAAAAGGTACGAGGGTGGACGAAACTCCTAAATAAAATTCCTACATACCTGGGTAAATTGATCCCTTTGACTTGCCTTGAAAACCCAAGAGAAATTGAGATGAAGGGGATAATGAACCCTAGCTTGACTTGAGAGAGGGCCTTCAACTTACTATTATTTTGAAAGAATGATGACTTAGGCTAGATTAAACCCCTTAATACTACCTTTAAGAAAACAAAAATGACGTCACTTAGGGGTTAGAAGCTTAGGAAGTTGCAAAAATACCTCTGAAGATTGAACTTAAAATTCCTGTCTGCCAGTCATCACGACTCGTACCACGAGTCGTTGGTCCTCACCACAACTTATGGTGACCAGTCGTTGCTTGATGGTCATGATTTCCACTTCACTGATCTCTTTACCACGGCTGCTTGTCACGACTCGTCACACCACACAAAGAGTCATACCACAGCTTGTTACTTCTAAGGCCTGTCAACCATTTGGATGTTACAACTCCTGACCAAGACCAATTTCAGGGACCCACAAGTTGTACTGTGACACGACGTATCACGATTGTCTCTATAGATGCAACCCACGACTCATGACCATGAGTCCTACCACCCCTCCATGACTCGAGGTCTAGGGGATGAAAATTTCTGAGGCTGCCACGACTCCACTAACAACTCGTAACATGAAACCACGAGTCGTTCTGAGGAAAAATTACAGATTTTTCTGTTGATCAAATTTCAAATTTTGAGTCTAGTCTTAGGAAACTTTGGGTTGTTACATTATTTCTCCCTTGAAAACATTCGTCTCGAATGGAGACTAAATAAGCTAAAAAGATAGGGAAAGAGCTGCAATTCCAGAACTAAAAGTTATAGACTGAAAACTGACGGAGTGACTGACTCCGGACTAAGATACATGACTGAACTGAATTCATGAAATGTACATGCATACTATGGCATGAGAGGAACTGAGACACATGAACTTGACATAAAATTGAATAGAGTACTATAGAGTAAACTAGTACCTCAAATTGGAACTGAGCTAGAAGGGAAAAGATGTGGGTATCTAGCCATCATATCTACTTTGGCTTCCCAGGTAGCTCTTTCAACAAATTGATTTCTCCACAAAACTTTTACGGAAGCTACTTCCTTGTACCTCAACTTCCGAACCTAACGATCAAGGATCTCAATTAGAACCTCCTCACAGGCAAGACTATTCTTCAGCCCAATGCTCTCTACCGGAAGAACTAAAGTTGGATCACAAATGCATTTTTTCAATAGACACATGAAAAACTGAGTGCACCGAAGCAAACTCTACTGATTGCTCCAACTCATATGCAACCTTGCCAACTCGCCTCAAAATCATATAAGGACCAACATATCGGGGACTAAGCTTCCATTTCTTACTGAACCTCATAACCCCCTTCATGGGAGACACCTTTAAAAACACCCAATCATCAACTTCAAACTCAAACTCTCTTCTCCTGGCATCCGTATATGATTTCTAACAACCCTAAGTTGTTTTCATCCTCTCTCTAATAAGCTAAACTTTCTCCATGGGCTCATAAACTAAATTTGGTCCTATTAATGTAGCCTCACCTACCTCGAACCATCAAATAAGCAATCTACACCTCCACCCATAAAGAGCCTCAAAGGGAGTCAATTGAATGCTGGAGTGAAAATTGTTGTTATAGGCAAACTCGATAAGAGGAAAGTGATCATTCCAACTTTTCTGGAAATCAACCACACGTTCTCAACATGTTCTCAAGAGTCTGAATGGTCCATTTAGCCTAACTATCTGTCTGTGGGTGGAAAGTTGTATCAAGCTTCACATAAGTACCAAGTCTCTTTTGAAATGATCTCCAGAATTAAGAGGTAAACTAAGTGTCCCTATCTGAGATGATAGACAACTGAACCCAATACAATTGAACTAACTCCCAGATGTATAATCTTGCCTAATCCCCACTGAGCCCGTAGTCTTAATTGATATGAAATGTGCTAACTTGGTCATTCGGTCTATTATTACCCATATATAATTATGTTGTTGGCGTGTTTGGGGAATCCCGTAATGCAACCCATATTTCTCTCTTCCCACTTCCAAGCAGGAATACTAATATCCTATAGCATACCTCTTAGTCTCTGATGTTCCACCTCCTCAGCCTATACTCCTCTCTAAGATCCTCTCCATGACAATGGCATACTTTCCTTCACTTTCAGGCCTAACTCGCTACACCTCTTGCAATCTAAAGTTATTCCCTCAAGAAAGCTATTTCTCCTTATTGGGACCCTCGTTTGACCTCAAGCTCTGATTTAGAAGTCCCTGGTCATCCAATACAATGATTTACTGATACACAACCACATCATCCAAACCTAACATTATAATCATCTTGAGGCTCCCCTGAAACTTATACTACCCACTAACCTTCTTGTCTCCCCAGGCTTGACTAATAAATTGTACTTCATGAACTTCCATCTACAGGGAATATAAGGCATGAACAGGAAGTCATCCCAAACATACACGGTATAATCATCATCTTTAAAATGGGTGAGCGTACATAGAGTTTTAGAGCAAGGAAATTATAAGAATGAATCGTTCAAGAAATTCAAGTTAGGTATATACCTGATACAACTCAATCTTATGAGTCATTTAAGGCAAATCTTATGGACTGAGTTCATAGAGCTGAACATACTGCAAGTTATGAGTTCACATACACGAGTTTCATGACACGAAGCTGGGATTTATGGAATCATAGTGATAGGCTGGGATTTATGAAATTATAGTGTTAGACTGGGATCACTATCTGAAGTGGTTACTTCTCATTCTAGGAAAATGAATATGGACATGAGTAAAGTGTTATGCTGGCTAAAGTACAGGAAAGTATCTGATAGGAATGGATCGACATCCCATAGTTACTAATCAGGGAACCACCACACTTGGAGACTCAAGACTCGACTTAGTCCTTCACTTTATCATCTCCCCCTTAGCCTAGAAGTCATCACCCTCGGGCTCTGGACCTCTTCTCAAGGCTAGATAGAAATCACTAACTCTTGACTTCTCATTTGACTCTAAGGTTACCTTGGAAGGCTTCATACTTCTTCTGTCGCATCTCTCCATTAACCTAATCCTCTAACCATTCAACACCACACACCAAACTAAAGCTCATACCAAGACACTTAAAGGAATCATATGCCTTATACTGTAGTTCCTGAGTCTAGTAGTCCGCAAGATTCAACATGAAAAGCTCATAACATACTTGTGACTGCATCTGGCGGCTCTTTTGATCCTGGTTGGTGTTATCCACTACCTGCACCAGTTGATGTGCCATATTGAGGTGGGCAAACTGCCGGAGCAACTGAAGAGGTGGTTGGGGATCTACCTTTGCCCCACTTGGCTGTTGGGCAATCTCTGAGCTTATGGCCGGGATTTTCGCACCAGAAACAAGAATTTGAAACCATCAAGCACTTTCCTAGGTGGTTCTTCCCACATCCCTTGCAAGTTGGATATGCAATCTCCCTTACCCTGGACGTGCTCTCCTGAAATCTTAGGGACAAACTCTCTGCCTCTTTGCTCCCCTTCAAATCTGGGTAGGGAGACACTGACTGATGAAGGTACTAGAGTCAATGATCTCTGTTGGAGCTGTAGGTGATTCCCACCGCCTAACCCTCGCTGGGAAAACTCAAGGTTGCCTATTCTGGCTCTCTTGTTCTCCCTTGTCCTTTCCTTAAACCTCCCACCCGCCTTCGACGCAAATGGACTCTTTTTGGTGAAGTCTCGAACCCTAATAGTTGCGGTCCTTTTGATAGAATTTTTAGGTGTGTGTCACGACTCGAGCATGGATCTTAAACTGAGACATAGGACCTAGAGCCACAAATGACTTCAAGCTAACCCATAGCATATGCAAAGCAACTCAAGAGCATAGACTAAAGCAGAAAATTCAAAACTTAATCATGAATATGCAGAAGTCTATAAAATATAATAAAGATAGCAAGAGTGACATATCCAACAACTGAGGCAACCACTACATGTTTGTCTGAAAAGCCTCTAGTCATAGATGAACTGATCGGACAGCTCCTCCAACTAGTCCGCTAAACTGAAATGACATAACAACATAACTAAATGGATGTCCTTGAAAGATGAGGACTCACCAAACATGGACTAAACTGGTCTGATATGAGAGCAGGGCTAATGGCGTGGCTGAGTCTGATTACCCAAACCTATATCATGAAATGATATAGCATAGAGTATGCGGTCAGTATTTTGAATGTACTAAGTATGCCAGGTAAGTAAAACAAGCTAATAAAATGCATTAAAAGTTCATGAGAGTAAGACATTTCAAACATGAAGTAGTAATCATAATTTAGACAAGAGGGCTCAAGGCATTCAAAACTGTTCATAAACTATTCATAAATATGTTCATAAGAGCAACCTTGTAAAATATAACTTGAGCCAAAGTATCATAATCATGAACATGCATAAAATCATAAGGAACAAAGGGAGGATTCATTATAACTGACACCATCATGATGGAGCTTACATGATGCCCCAGCTATCTGCTCGAGTGGGCAAAGCCTCCCTAATCTTGCCACAACAAGGGACAATGACATGGCATGATATCACTAATGAGACCCTATAGGGTTAAACATGAAAATATTCCTACATTGGCATATAGTTCTGAGGCCTGGATTCCCGAAACCCTCGACCTACGCAGTGCTAGATACTACTCTAAAAAACATGCATATGGCTCATATTATAATCATGAAACATACTGAAGTACATGGTCTAGTTAAATCCATAAGATACATGAATGTGTTTGAAATATATGAACTAGCCATGAAAGAGGCCTGTGAGTCGGACATGAACATAAACTTGATAATTGTAAAAGCTAAGCATACTTGAGAAAGTTATTATACTTGAAATTCATAAGTTCATGAAGGTATCTTGTGAAAATCATGCATCATGATTATAACACATAACTTAAAACTTGAGAGTTGATATCATAAGAAAATTATGGGATTTCATTAGAAAGGGATTTAACCCTAGAAGTTCATAATCATACTTGTAATTTAAGAATTGAAATTTCATGGAAAGATTGATAGAAATATAAAACCCTAATCATAGAATCATCAATTTGATTAAGATAGCTAATCGCATATATGAATCATGGAGGAATTTAACAACACCCAATCTAGCCCTAGAATTTTGAATTTGGGGCATGGGGAATGGGAGATCATGTTTTCGATTGAAGAAGACACATGAGGGTGGAAGAACCCCTCCCCCTATTGAAAATCCCCACATACCCTTGGCTCACTGATTCCTTGACTTAGCTTGAGACCCAAAGAGAATTTGAGAAGATAAGAGTGAAGAACCCTAGCTTATTCTTGTGAGCCTTGAGAGGTTTTGATCTTCAAATTAGAGCGTTAAGAGTAGAATGACAGTTTTAGGATGAATATTCCCCTTAAAGCACTCTTTTCTAAGCTTAAAATGACATAGTTTAGGAGTTAGGAACATAAAAATTATGAAAATATTCCTAATGATCCGACTAGAAAAAACCCCATTGCTAGTCACCACGAGTGATTAACGAGTCCTTAAGTCACTGGACGAATCGTGATCTTTCCTTGTTGCCACTAGCAACTTTCCCCCTTTCTAAGTTCATCAGCCCAAATTAGACACCCAACGTCCCGTTAGGTGTCACGACAACTCATCGCCACCACTCATTGTCACACTTTTTCCAGACAACGACTCACTTGATGAGTCATGAAGTGGCACCACGACTCATCTATCAACTTGTTATGTCCCTAGGAAATCCAATATTTTACCAACTCTCTCACCCACACACACAACGGGTCACTTAATGACCTATCGGGTCACATAACGAGTCACTCAATGACTCATTTTGTGACCTGGTACAGATTTTCTTGTTTTCTCTGATTCAACCCTTAGATATAATCTTAGAAACTTTGGGGTGTTATAGTATGTCTACCTGCTGGCTAAGATGAGTGGTCATGGATTGCATTAACATTCTGAAGACAACCCCAAGCTATGCATCCATAACTTGCCCAATCAAAGTGCCCAATGGGGCTGATGGGGCTAGTTGTTGTCCATTGCCGATCCCTTTTTCGCTTGCCCTTTTGAGAGGCATGTTCTACAATTGTGTATAACACGAGTGAGAAGGACAGAGAATGGAACTTTATAGCACGAGATAGAATCATGAAAGAAGAAAAATTTTCTAAAACATCTCGTAGCCTCTTCCCCATAAGTGTGGTGCGCTTCACACCCATGTAAAAGACTACTTAAGCGACTTTCATACATCCTAGGACACATCTTTACCTGATGCTCTGATACCAAGTTTATCGTGACCCGAGTCTACACCCTGGTTGTAACACAGGACCTGAAACAACGAATGGCTCCAAGCTAACCCATGACACATACATAGCATAATTTAGAGCATATAAGTAAGAGAAAATAAATCAAGGATCAAACACAAACAGAATTCTACGATATCATAATGCGACAAAAACTAAGTCAACAGAATACAAAGTTGGAGTCTAAACATCTAGTCTGAAAAGCCTTTACACATACGATGAGTTGAAGGGACAAAACCCCCAACTAGATCTACTAAAATATGAAATATGAAGGACATAAACATAAAAACATAAAGTTGATAAGTGTCCGCGGAAGATGAGGACTCACCCAAACTGGAGCTAAATTGGACTGAGGTGGGAGTGGAGCTAACATCGAGGTTGAGACTGATCGTTTGAACCTATATCATAAGACGATATAGCATAGAGTATGTGGTAAGTACTTGAAATGTATTGAGTATGTAAGATAAGTAAAACATGCTTGAAAATAGTAAAAATAAGATTATGAGTATAGAAGAAGTTAGAACATGAGTGTCAGGACCCGAGCTGGGACCCCAGACCGAGACACGGGAACTAAAACCATGAATGGCTCCAAGTCGATCCACGGCATAAACATAGCAGCTAAAGAGCATACATCAAGAGAAATCTAATAACTGAAATATGAACAAGCGAAAGTCTGAATAACATAGAAATCATAAACAGAGTCGACACTCGACAAAGCTGAAAGTCTAATATTGTCTGATAAGCCATTACTACTGTCTGTTGAGTTGATGGGACAATATTCTCAACTAGCTCGCTAAAGTCTGAACTGAATATAACATAATCAAATAATAAACTAAATTTCCTTGAAAGATAAGGACTCACCACATTAGGGACTGAACCAAACTGCGGGAGCTAGACTAACGACGGAACTGTATTTGATCGTCCGGACCTATATCATGAAACGATACAATATAGAGTATGCGGTCAGTACTTGGAATGTACTGAGTATGCAAGGTAAGCATTACATGCTGAGTAGTTGTAACTGAAAAATCATGCATATAAACATGAATCATAAGATCATGAGTGTCATGACTCGAACATAGGTCCAGACCGAGACACGGAACCAAGAACAATGAATAGCTCCAAGTTGATCTATGGCATGAACATGATAACTAAAGCACAAACTTCAAGTGAAATCTAATAACTGAAAATATGAATAAGCGGAAGTCTGAGTGCATATCAACCATACAACGTCAACACTGACAAAATTGAAATTCTACATATCATCTAAGAAGCCTCCAACATGTTGAAGAGCTGATGGGACAACACCTCAACAAGATCACTAAATTTTGAAAACTGAAATAACATAACTCAACATCAATTGAAGGTCCTCGATGATTAGGACTCACCAATGAAAGAAACTGAAGTAAGCTGCGGGAAATCTGGCTAACGACGGAACTGAGTTAGATCATCTGAACCTGTATCATGAAATGATACAACATAAAGTATGTGGTTAGTACTTGAAATGTACTGAATATGCATGGTAAGTAAAACATGCTGAGTAAGTAGAATCGAAATCATTCATTTAAACACAAATCATAAGATCATAAGAGTAGGGACTGCATGCTGATATCTGAAAACATGTATAATCATAAACTAAATCTCATTTTTGAATAGAATGACCCAAAGCTAAAAATAGAATCATATGGCTTGACATAGCTAAAATCATGAGTAAAAGCTTACAAACTAATCATTGGGTCAAACCTACTGAAAATATAATATCATAAGTCGTAAACATGCATAACTGAAATCATGAGGAACAGTGGAAGGACTCGTCACAATCAACACCATCATGATAGAGCATACATGATGCCCTAGCTATCACGCTCAAGTGGGTAGAGCCATCCAAAACCATGTCAAGGCTAAAGACACCATCATGATATCGATATCAAGTTGAAGGCTCCTTGCGGGCGGGGAAACTCTCAAGGGAGATCCAATGTAAAAATATAAATCTACGTTGGCGCGTAGTTCTGAGACTGGAGATTTTCTTGAACCACTGTCCTACTCGTTGCTAGACACTACTCTAACAAAAGCATGCATAATGCTCCTATCATTTTTCAACTAAGCTGAAACCATACCATAAGCTAAAAGTTGGGAGTATAGACTCCAAAACCATATGGTAAGCTGATTTTATAGAACTAAGATGAATCATGAAGACATACTTGTGTGGGCTTGCTCGAATTTTAAAATCATGCATACTTGAAATAGACTTCATTAGTCAAAATCATAGATTCATACATGGGTAATATGTAAATATTCAATCATGCTACATATCCCATCATACTCGAAATCATAAATCATAAACTTGACTTCTCATAAAACTTGCATAATAGGGCATAATTTCTAATAACTTGAAATCATGAATTTATAATCAAATTATATATAAAATCCACAATATATCTTAAAACATACTTGGAAACATGAAGAAAATTGACCCATAAGTAAATCATAGAGAATTCATGAAATTGGGTTAAAACCCCATAAGATCATGAATTTGATATAGAACGTGAATTCATGGAAATGACGAGAATTTTGAGCATGAGAGTGAAAGAAACTCTCATTCATAGCCCTACATACCTGGGTGAGATGAATCTACACTTGTCTTTGAAAGCCCAAAAGATTTGGAGAAGAAATTAAAGGGCTTAAGCTTGATCTTCAAAGGAGAAATCCTAATCTTGCATGCATGGGAGTTGAATGAATTAGGATAGGTTAAACTCCCTTAAACCCTCTTTTCAGATCTTAAAACTAGGGGTGGGCAAAAAAACCGAAAATCGAAAAACCGAACCGAACCGAATTAATTCGGTTTTTCGGTTTTTCAGTTTTTGGTTCGGTTTCGGTTTTTTTTTTAAATTTCGATTTTTCGGTTCGGTTTCGGTTTTCATATTTCGGTTTTTCGGTTTAACCGAAATTTTACTTTTTTTTTTTTAAAATTGTAACTTAATTTCAAAAAAATAAAAATACTACACCCAACCCAAATCTCAAAGCACATTTACATTTAGAGAATTATTTATATAATTGATACAATTGCTTAAGTTTTTTTACAAATAACAAGTTTTATAATAGTTTTAGCATGTTAAGAAAATTCTTACTATTATTAATATGCTTTGAAAGAAAAATGAAATATATAATATTTATTTAACAAAAAATTAGGGACCATAGATTATTAAAATCTTAAAAGACACTTAACTTTTTATTGGTTTTGTTATAAGGATGTTAAGCATATGAGAAAATTTATTATCAAATATTCAAATGTTATGTATGTACTACTAAATGTAAATCAATTGATCCCACTATTTTCTTTATTTAAAAAGTTAAAATTAAGCTTAGTTGAATTAAACTTTAGAATTCAAACTTAAAATAATTTATTTTGAATTTAAAAAGATAAAACAACTCATTTTTAATTTAAAAAGTAGCTCATTTTGTAAGTTAAAAAATAGCCCATTAATTAGGCCCATAACCGAAAAAACCGAATTAGAAAAACCGAAAAAACCGAACCGAATTTGAAAAAAACCGAACCGAACCGAATTAGTTTGGTTCGATGTTTGGTACACTACATGAAAAACCGAAAACCGAAAAAACCGAACCAAAATTTTAAAAAATCGAACCGAAAAACCGTATGCCCACCCCTACTTAAAAAACATAGTTTAGAGCTAAGGAGCTTAGGATTTACGAAAATAACCTTAATGAATTCACGGGAAAACTATTCTGTTAGCTGTCACAACTCGTGGTACGAGTCGTACAATCCTCCTACGGCAATGAGAGTAAGGACTGCATGCTGAAATCTGAATCTGGAACATGTATAGTGAATATCATATCTGAAAGAGTGACCCAAAGCTAAAATAGAAATCATATGATTTGTCATAGCGGAATTCATAAGTAAAAACTCGTAAACTGATTATTGGGCCAAACCTGCTATAAAATATAATATCATAATAACATGAATAACTGAAATTATGAGGAATAATGAGAGACTCGTCATTATCGACAACCACCATGTATGAGCAGCATGATGATCCCAGGTCTTGTCCACGTGGAGGAGAGTCATCCTAAGCCTTGTCGGGTAAAAGGACGAATAAGGTGTGATATCACAATGTGCTCTTAGGTGGAGGAAAATTTCTCTTGAGAGATCCCCGAATATATCCAAACATTAGCATGTAGTTTATGAGACCAAGGAACCTTGAAACCCTAGCCTACTGGGTGCTAGACACTACTCCCAAAACTTGTATAATGCTCATATAATAATAATCCCAAAACATATCTTGAATCTAAATATGGGGAGTCTTGACTCCAAAACATATCATAAGGTAATTTTATTAGCCTTGACTAAATCATGAAAGCATACTTAACATGTATGGGCTTTCCTAAATCTTAAAATCAAGCATACTTGAAATAGACTTCATAAGTCAAAATCATAGATTCATACATGGGTAGTTTATAAACATTCAATCTTGCTAGGTGTCTCATCATACTTGAATCATGAATCATAAACTTGACTTTTCATAAAACTTGCATAATTGAGCATAATCTTCTAAAATATGAAATTATGAATTTATAGTCAAAATAGGAATAAAATATGACCATAAATCTTAAAATATGCTTTGGAACATGAAGGAAATTGACCCACAAACAAATCGTAACGAGTTTCATAAATTGGGCTAAAACCCCATAAGATCACAGACTTGAATTAAGACTTGAATTCATGAACTTGAGGAGAACTTATGTTATTTCAGTTTTCAGACTTTAGTGAGCTAGTTGAGGGTGTTGTCTCATCAGCTCTCCATACATGTTAGAGGTTTATCAAACAATATGTAGAATTTCAACTTTGTTAGTGTTGACTATGTATGGTTGATATGTACTCAGACTTCCGCATATTCATGTTTATAGCTATCAGCTTTTGCTTAAAGTATGTGCTTTAGTTATCATGTTAATGGCATAGGTAGATTTAAATCCATTCACGGTTCATGGTTCCGTGTCTCGGTCCGGACCTATGTTCGGATCGTGACAAAACATGATCCTTTGTCACTGTGTGAGGTCTTGAGTAGAGAACCTCATTCTTATCCTCCATGGACTTGAACTTGATCACAAAATAATCATCCTCATGCATGAAAATATCTGGTGAGGCTACATTAGACCAGTGTTGCTCTATATATCTCTTCATGGTATTACATCCTGGTTTTGCCCTAATCATATAAGCAATTAGGGCATAGTTCCATTTTCCACCTCCTTTTCAGCATGTTCTTTCTCAAGTACAACAATAGGCTTACCATCTTTATCTGTAGAGGATGGTAATTTAGAATCATACCAT
Source organism: Datura wrightii (assembly GCA_035772735.1). Classification (NCBI taxonomy): domain Eukaryota; kingdom Viridiplantae; phylum Streptophyta; class Magnoliopsida; order Solanales; family Solanaceae; genus Datura; species Datura wrightii. The sequence continues at coordinate 195,728,920 of JASDFA010000018.1, read as the reverse complement.
TTGTAGCAACCCTATTATATTTGAAAAAGAATTACCTAGCCAGGTGTTTCTTTAGTCTCCTTTGAAGCATCCTCACTATCCGCTACTATTGAAGTTATTGTTTCATTGATTTCATTCTACGGGGGTTCCACAAGTAGATCACTAGGTGTAGGTGAGCTTGATTTAGTTTCTTCATAGTAGATGATTTCTTAGGAAGTTCAGTTGGTAAAGCACCTTCACTCATTTCTTTTTAACTTAGAAGTATCTATGAAACTCTAGGTGTAATAGTCCCCTTCAAACCACCTGATACCAGACGAAGCCCCATTGTGTTCTCCACTGTGGCCGCCATAGTTTTTTGTGGTTGACCCCGGCCTCGCTTTCCTCCTCCCACCATGGGTGACAATCCGATGCAGGTTTAGTTAACTTACGCTGGGAGCATGAAAGAGAAGAACTTTTTTTAGTTAGTTATCATGCCATTTTAATTACATTGCTGACTATAATTACAACAAGATTAGTCATTTATTCAACTCAAACTACCCAAAGTTAAATACTTTATTTTAGCTTCAATATATATTTGTATATATATTTCAGATCCAACACCCCATAAATCTCAGCCCAAACTAAACAGACTCACCTTAATTCCCCTTTCAACCCCCAAAGTCAATTCTCCTCTCATTTTTTCTTCAGCAAACAACACCCATACGATACACAACAATAACACCAATGAAACCTAACCCTTTTCCCTCTTCAATCGCCTCATTTTCCTTCAAATCCCTCTCAGTTTCGAAGCTCCAAGACATAAAATTGTTGGAAAATGCGACTCAGAATAGCTATTCAAAAAATATTCTTCATTATACAAACTCGATCAGGTAAGAGTTATTTATTTTCATCTGTTGCTCCCTTTTTCTTTTTGGATTTTCTTTCAAAATTAGTACGATTTCTAGCTGACATTCCTATCCCTTAAGGGATTTTTGAAGCCCTCTACTTCCACACTGAAAACCAATATCAAAATTCTAGGCTTTTGAGCTCTATATAAGAGCCCTCTTTTCACAGCTCATTTACGATTTTTCCTCCCCATGTCCTGGATTTCAGAATTCTAACAAAAACAAATCTTTATTTGTAAAGAATTTGATTAATCGGGTTATAGTCTAAACTTTTTTATTTTTTTGCATTTGTTGCAGTTGAGTCGTAAGTGGTGAATCATACTCATCAATTGGCATCTTAGTTTGTTGCGTTCCGAGAGGTACAAGTCTACATGAACTCTAGATCTTTGCATTATGTGATCAACAAAGAAGATTCCAAGAAAAAATTTGGACCAATTTTAATTTTTTCCCTTACTTCTTTATTTGTATATTATTTTAATTATTTAAATACTAATATTTGTTTGTTTGTTTTTGTAAACCAGATGAACCCCATATCAGAGGAATGATACAATTGTCAAAAGATTATTTACTTTTTGACATCATATATATACACACACACATTTTAGTAGATTTTAAACTAACTCAAGTTCGTATTACTAGAAATTTATTTAATCTCAGGATTCTGTAAAGGCATAAATGATTTTTAAATTTCATCAAAAAATGATTTTCATTTATGGTCCAAGACCACACACACATTTTAGTAGATTTTAAACTAACTCAAGTTCGTATTACTAGAAATTTGTTTAATCTATGGATTCTGTAAAGGCATAAATGATTTTTAGATTTCATCAAAAAATGATTTTCATTTATGGCCCAAGATTTGCTCAAATAGCTTTAAGAAAAACTCATGTCTTCATAAGTTATTAAGCATAGACCATTAAATTTATAAGTTAGGAATCGATTTAAGATATTTTATTCAAAAACTAGTTTACATAGATATCAGAAGTAATTTCATTAGAAGTTGATTACTTCTAGCCAAATTATAAAGTTAATTCACAAGTTGAGCTTATGAAATGATTAATTTCTAAATAAGTAAAATCACTTTCAAACTCCTATTTTCAAAAGAGTTATATCATTTTTAGCCAAAAATTATTTAAATACGCTGGTCAACCGCATTTTGTGAATTTTTTGAGGTGTGTAATACCTTTCTTAAAGAATTATTTGAATCTGTACACAAAACTCTAAATTTTTATTAAAAGGTTTTTTTAAAAATACATTTTTAAATTGGTCCATTAATTCTATTAAATTAGGTGGAAACTCTGCGTCTTTTTCAAAATAGCCAAAATTATGAGACGTTTTTAGCCTTAGTTCGAAACGGATCGTAACACCATTTTCATCTTCGATTAGCCATGGTATCACTCAAAAGGACACCCTTTTGCCTTTGATTAAGGGAAGCCGATATTTGGTTAAGTTGGGACTCAAGTTGCTTGGTTGAAGTTGAGTGGGAGTAGACTACTTGACCATGTTTGAGAAACCATCTTTAACCTCTTTCATATTTGAGTCGGTAGGTTAAACCCTCTCCAACACTCTTGAAAGCATATCCTCCATTTTTGAAATTGTGAGATCAATGGTAGACAGTTGGCTAGCAATTTATTGGCTACCTCTCAGAGATATATATGAATTTGAACTCTGGTCGTTGTAATCTTAGTTCTACCCATCTTGATTGTTCTCCACTCTACAACCGCAACTTTCTTGATCTTTGTTCCAACCTTGATTCTTTTGACCCCGCTTCCATGATCCTTGATTAGGTCCTTGGTAGTTAGGTCAAGAACTCCATCCTCTCCCCCCACCCCCTTCCCTGCTTGATTATTCACAAAATAAGCCTCCTCTTCAAACACTTGGTAACACTCTTCATTTCTATGCCCCACATCACTTGATTCACCTTTCAAGTTTTAGCTCTCATGACATGCTTGGTGAGTCGTGTTTTCATTTCTCTCTTCCTCTTTCTTAATTTCTTCCTTGGACAACAAATTAGAAGGCACTCCACCAACCACTTCCGACTCCTTGTATGCTAAACTTGATTTGTTTTTTCTAGCTTGTCAAGCAGACCATACTTCAAAAGTGTATTCCATAAGGGACCTCTTGCTATGTTGTTAGAAACTGATTTGTTAACCACATAAAGTGACCTATAAAATACTTGGAGGAGTTTGGCATCAAGTAAGCCATGATTTGGACATTGTTTGATCTTCTTCTTGAACTGTATCCATACTTTATGATGGGCTTCCATTGGAAGTTGAAGGAAGTTGTTGATTTCATCTCAAAGTTGTAACATCCATGACGGGGGAAAGAATCTTCCTAAGAAGCTTCAGTCAACTCCGCTCATGTTGTAATAGTCTCCTCGAGCAAGTCTCCCAATCAAAAGTTGTCTTCTCCTATGAGAGAGAAAGGGAAAAGCCTCAACTTAATTGCTACGTGAGAGAGATTGGCTAACGATAGGACAGAAAATCTCCATAAAATTCTTCAAGTGTCTATTTAGGTCTTTATGATCCAAACCCCCAAATAGATCCTTCATGATAAATAGGTGAAGGGCATTTCCTTGAATGGGTGGAAAAGGGTGGCATTAGCAAAGCCCAATTCCGCAAGATTTCCATCATCTGAATTCGAATCTGCCATATCACCTATATCAACACATACAATAACAAGAGTTTGATGAGAAATAAAGGCAAGAAGCAATTTTTTACACTAATTGAAAATTTCTAAATCGTGTTTCGGACAACGGCGCTAAAATTTGATGTCGCTCAAATGACACCATAATAAGGGATAAAGAAGCCTTTGATAAAATATAGAATCCAATGAGTTTGGGATCAAATCTCACAAAAAATAAGGTAGAAAAATTATATATTAAGTGTAATGCTAGACTTCAAGTCTATATGTCTAATGAAAATAGGAAAAATACATTTGATTTTGAATTGTTGATTGGTATGAAATTGTAATTTAATAAGTAGGAAGGACTAGGGTTGTGTTTTCAAAGAGGGAGTAATTCAATTGGGTCTTCTCGTTAGAAACTCATTTCAATGTTCAAAGGTACAAAAATCAGAATTTTTTACTAAAATCATTCAACTCAATTAGAGAAATTTTATTCAAAGTCCTTCGGCCCTTTGAATGTATGATTAAAAATCTTTATCATAAACTACGGGTTGGCTTTCCTTTTTAAAGCTCAAGTCATAAGATGGGTGTAAAACTAAAAATCCCTGTTATTGATTTCTTTTCCTAATTCTACACTTCTTTTGTCAAATAAATAGAGAATAAAGGCCACTTCCAATGTTTGCCACCATTAAAGAACGTTAAAGAGTGAAGAAATTAATGGTGCACCTCTAATCACTTCATAAATATTCTATAGTGAAGACCCAAATACATAATCAGCAATATTGATCTCACAATCCTAACTATTGAATTTAGCTATTCATGCTAATAATAAATAAAGCAAGAGAATGATAAGAAGACATGAATGCTTACAATGATTAATTGATAGAAATCAAAAAAGTAGGAGAATTCTTTATATTCAAAGGTTGAAGTGACACTTCTTGAATGTATAATGGTGGAGTTCTTGACATGACTAGTCAAGGACCTTAGAATAATGATGTTACTTTACACGAAACCTTAAAAATATCTTTTAAAGGCTCAAAAATAAGACAACAAATATTACAAAAATTTCACCGCAACCCCACTTTAAGACTGTAGAACAAGTTAGTGGTCTGCACTTCGGACAAGAAACCATATAGTGGATCTTCAGTTCGAATCCCAAGACTTCTATCACTTTCTGTGATTAGGATTGGGACACAGTTCAGGAATGCGGTTTGCAGAATAGCTTCAGGAGTTCGTGAGATTGGACTTTGATAACTTTATGATTTTGACCTTACATTGGAATGCGGTTCATAACATTGAAATGCAGACTGTAGAATGTGACTACAAAATGGATTTTTCCAGCTTTGGTGTTTCTATGTATTTCTGCAGATCGTAGTATGGTTTTGCAAACCGCAGAATGTGTCACTTTTGCCTTAAACTATGTTTTGCTCCTTTTTTTCAACTTCTGCTCCTTTTGGTATCCTAGGTCCATTTACCTTAAGTTGATCAAAATGACATAAGAATACTAGCTAATCATGCATTTAGGACCTTTAAAGTATATGCTTTTGATGTCGAATGAGCCATAATTTCATAGCTTATCAATCTCAATTGTTTCAATCAATATTTATACATTATTATCAACCATTAGCATTCAACACAATGTCCTTATGCCACTAACTCGTTAAAATAAGAAGATTGTTTTCAACATGGTGTCCTTAGGCAAATAAACTTATAAAAGAACGGTATAACACATAAATTCGAGTGATGTAACAATTATAGGCAATTCAAGTAATACAATATCTATCAGCTAGGTCTCAACCTAGATTATGCGTAAGTAAGTCTCTCCTTCCAACACCGAAGCAACCATTATTGCTAACCCATAACATACTTAATAAAATAAACCATCCCTCAAGAAAAGTCTAAGAGGATAAATCATAGTCTATCTAAAAAGATGAGAAAACGTGTCAGGAACTCTAATAATTTTTTTTTCTTTTTGAACAGTCTCACAATACTCCCAATCTATCAAAATCATACTCTGAGTGAGTAGACATGTCTATCGACACTCATATTGCTATATAAAATTTCAATTGAAAAATCGAGCCCAAAATTCAATCCCTTAGCTCCTGAGATCAAAATTAGAAATAGATTTTAGAACTGGTTTACCCTTTAGTAAAAGCTTATGCAAAAAAATCAACTAAAATCCAATCATTATTTTGATCCTCAAATCAACGATTTTCAATTTCTTAACTTTATGGCTCAAAATCTCAAATTTCTCCGACTAAATCATGAGTAATGTATTAGTAAACTTAACTAATCATTGGGAATCACAAAAATACAACTTAGAATCTTATGCTCTCTTTGAAATTATAAAAACACTACAAATATTGTCCAAACTGGAACTCCCAAAATCAATTTTGAGTGAATAATGCGAAGTCTGAATTTAAATACATACGGATCTTTGCATATGGACCCCACCCTTCGCATTTGCGATCATCTACGCATTTGTGACAGGTAATTCACAATAGCGAGAAAAAGTTCACAATTGCGAATGCCCCAGAAAGCCAAAACTCAGCAACAACAATTTACACAAAAAAAATCATAACTTCCTCGTACCAATTCGGAATTCGACTTCTTTTTGCTATGATTTTAAAATCACGATACATATCAAATGAATCAATCAAAATATTGGAGCTCATTTTTTATATATGGTACCATTTATGCTCAAGCAAAATGACACGTCAAATCTTCAAACAAGAAACTGAAACTCATTCGAGACCTCAAACACAAACCAATATCGCAAATCAATCATAAAAAATATATATCATACCTGCTAGTATTAGAATCATCAAATCTCCGAGATGAGGTCGTCTTGATCAAATGTCGAATATGGTCAACTCAAACTTTTTAAAATAACTAGAATGCAACCAATCACTTCCGAACCCATGGAGATCCACGCAAACCACCCAAATAAGTCATAAATTATTCACCCGTCGGGCCTAATGGAGCTACCAAAACTCAAATCCGACCTCGTTAATCCAAAATGTTGACTTTGATTAAACTTTTCAAATTCTAAACTTCCAAATCTGAAAATCTTCTCCAAAATACATCCGATCACCTCAAAAATTGTGTCACCCATTCCTACAAGTCATAAATAGCTAAAGAAAGCTATGGGGGGAATCAAACGAGAGAAAAGAGATAGAATCACAAAACAACCATAAGGATTGTGATAGATTTATATACATATTACAAATAAGCCAACTAAGGATAAATCTCTATAAATCATATTTGATTTAACCCAGGACAAATATGAAAAAAAAATCTCAGCTATTTACAGAAAAATATATTTTCTAGTGTTATTGTATAAGTCTAATAAATCGCTCCTAATTTGACAAGTCAAAGTGTTTGGTCTTTTCTTTACTATTCCATCCTTAATTGTCACTGTATGATCAATGGTGACATAAATTGAAACAACATAGCTAAAATGAAGGCTCAAGAAAGCAAAAGAGCAAGTATCAAGAAAATCATCAAGTGAAACAAAAACTTAACATAAGGGAATGAGAAAAGATTTCACACAAAATAAAGGATACAACTAGTTTTGTAGACACCCACGTAATGAAGACTTCATTTTGCAAGAGAAATGGTTTTTTAACTTTTTAAATGTGCCTTGAAATTTGTTGAATCTTTTTTTTCTCTCATCTATACTATATTAAAAATATGAAGCTCATTAAAAATATTGATTGATATTTTTTTTTATTAAAAAAATTTATAATAGACAAAATAATTATTTAACTATTTCTTTGATTATTAAATTTTTTTTATTTGAACTAGGTAAGAAGTCCTAATTTTTCTTTATGAAATTCTTTCTACGTCTCAATTTTCCTAACATTTAGGAATTGAAATATAATATTTTTTTATATATCAAAAAAAAATTGGATTTTACCTTTTTTTTAAAATTTTTTTTACCATCTATGTTCAAACGCTACTTTCCAATATTGTTGTTAAAAACATATTTAATTTTGTCTTTTTCTTTAATTCTCTATGTAGATGTTATTTATTTTAATTTTTGAGTTTAAAAGTTATTCTTTGATAATAGAATTCTTGTTTGTTAATTAATTAAGACCAAATATTTAAAACTTGGGATAAGCTATATTAAGAATTCGAATCAATAAGAAGATAAACTATTTTAATAGTGAAAACTAATAATAAATTTTGAATTAACTAATTAGCAATATAATATAATTTATTTATTTACCAAATTCATCATATTAATTTCTTCAATATTGCAAAATTCTTAGGTTTACATGAATTTATTTCCATAAGAATGGAATTGGAGGTGAAAATAAAATAGACCTAATTCAAATGAATTATTTAATAATATTTAATATTTTAAAGAAAATTATGTACTTATTGATATAGGTATACACAAAGTACATATTTTATATAGACAAAATGATAAATTAATAATATTCACTATTTAGGAATAAACATATAATTATTCCCCTAATATTTAAAATTTCAAAATAAACTAAATTTTATATTATTATATTATAAGAGTGCTTTTCTTTTTCTTGTCGATGTATTTTTCTTTTTGAAAACTTCAACGTAGTTAATAATTTTTCTATAACCTTTTGAATTAAGTTATTTCTTAATATAATAATATTTATTTTATTATTTAAATAAATATTATATTTTTAATATTAATTATTAATTTTTTATATATATAAAGTTGAACTTTTGACCACGACCAAAACAATAACACATTCCACAATTAAAAAAACTCATGCTATGCTTGAAAGTGTCACAACTTGCTTTATTACATATTGAAGTCTTTTACCCAATTATTTACACTGAAAATTTGAAAGAAAAAAATCCAAGATCAAATTGCATGAAAAAGAAATAAAATGAGACACGGGACTAACCTTTTAGCAATAGAGATAACGAAATAGATGTAATATAATAGATACTTCATCAAAACAATGCTTAGATTACAGCAGTGGAGATAACGAAATAAATGTAACATAATAAATCACAGATTATGTTGAAAATGTCTATCTTGTACTCGTCGATTGAAATCAACGGATACCTTCAAATATATCACTGAAAATTCAATTAAAAGTGTCACTACTTGAAAGTTATTATTTTCCCATTGATTTTCCGTTGAAAAATATTAAGTAATTATTTTCGCCGATTATCGGTAAAAAAGAAAAAAAATAATAGTGTTTTCACATAAAAAAATCATGAAATTTCTCACGATATCAGTGGAAAATTGTTTTCCACCATGCATTTTTCCAGTAAATAAGTTCAGTGGGAAATGAGTGAGAAAATCATGTCTTATAACACAAATTTTTCATTAATTTGAGGTGGAAAAAATTTCTATTTCTAATAGTGTTTAAAAGAGAACAATGAACTCCAAAATACTATGAAACAAACAAATATTAAATCTATCTCTTTGATTTAAAGTCGTTTGGAATTACGTTTTTGAAGTTCTTGTTCGATGAGTTAAGGTAGGATTTATGGGTGGATTGGATGAAATGAATTTGGGTAGAACAAAATTTGTTGCAAGTTAAAATATTAGGATAGTAAAAAGATTTTTAAGAATGATGTAACTAAAACAGTAATTATATTATTTAATATGTGGCATCACTATGGTCCTCGTGCCTCCTCCTCAATTTATTAAACCTGAGTCTAAAAAGAGGTAAATAATATACAAGAATGTAATAGATCATTAGAATAGTCTACGTGTGAACTCAATTTTTTAGGACAACTTCAAGTGTAATGCAAAAATAACAATTATGATGAAAATTCAATAGAAAGTACCGATAAATGCAAAAATAACATTGATAATAATAATATTGATATATAAAAGACGGAGTGCAAAGGCACTCTAAGGCTTTATTTGACTTCATTAAGATTAAGATGTCTAAACCTGAATGCATGTCTAGATGATTAAGATTATTTGTTTTTCAACACCTGAATGTGTGTACTTTATTTATTTGTAAATACATTAAATATACAATTCAAACAAAAGAGTAGTTAAGTATTAAAAAAATATATCAATTTAATAAAATAAATTATTATTTGATAAAAAGTAAAATATTTATATTTACTAGTGATGGTGGAGATGGTTTGTAGTGATGGTCGTGGTAACCTTGGTGTCAACGGCTAGTAATTGTGGTGGTGATAGTTGCTAGTAATAGTGGTGATGATAGTTATGATGATGGAGGTGGTTGGTGTTGTAATGACCGATATGATAGTGACGAGTGGTAGTGGTTATCGTGATGGTGAAGTTGGTTAATATTAGTAGTTAGCGGTGTTGATAATTGTGGTTGAAGAATGTGTGGTGATTGACTATGTATTGGTAGTAGTAGGCGGTGGTGTTAGTTGTGATGGTGAATGTGATTGGTAGTAGGAATTTGACATAGTGGTGGCAAAGGTGGCGGCGGTGATGACGACAGTAGTGGTGGTGCTGGTGGTAGTAGTGAATATATTTATAATGATGGAAGCGGTATATGTAGTAACGATTGACAATAGTGATTGGTAGTACAGTAGTTGCCAGTGGTTGTTGTGATATCTTGGGTGGTTGGTAACAGTAATTGTCACAACCCGAACATAGGCCCGGATAGAAACATGAGACAAGGAACCCCAAGAAGCTCCAAGTCGACCCATGGCATGAACATAGTGACAAAGAGTATACAACAAGCGAAAACTGATAAAATAAAATATGCTTAACTGAGTACCACAGGTGCTGAGTATGTAAAGCAACAACTGTAAATATCTGAAAGCACATACTGAAGCTGGCAGTAACTGAAGTAATAGGAAACGGACTGAAACTGACTGAAATAGTGGGATCAGGATTAAACATAACTATACTGAGAAGAGTAGGAGTCATACCTGATAATATGGCGTTCTACTGTCTATCTATCAATAACTAAAACAACATAACATAAACCTTACCTGGCTCCCATAAGCCGGAAGGTGCAATCAATACAGAACAACCCGCCTGGGCCCCCATTAGCCCTAGTGAGTACATCTCAATCTATTTACCGCTATCCAGGTCATACCCCACCACCTACTAGCTATAGGCATCCTGCTGATCCCCTGGGTATGCAACTTGGGCCCGCTGGGCCCCTGACTATAGCTGTGCCTGAGTCTGGAGGACTCCTGAAATCTACACCCCGGGCTCAAGCGCTCGGCGGGGGTGTGCATAGACCAACCACGGCAAAATATGAGGAGCTGGCTCCCCATCTTCGTCTCTTGCGAACGGCATGCCACTCTTTAGAGCGACGTATCCTCGCCCTCTGGCGGACAAGTCGACACAACTATTAACCCTGGGGAGGTCACGGAAGCTATACAGGTAATCCAGCCCAAACAATGCAAATACAGGTCTCAACTGATAACAAGAACTGCACACAATCACATACTCCTGACACGCTTTACTGAGAGTCATACTGGATTACTATACTGGAGAAATTGACAAACAAATCTATCTATATAGCGAGAGCGTAACTGGCCTTCTGGGCCTCATGCTAATGCTACTCGCTTCTGGGATAATCCGTATGACTGTCTACAGGCACACCATGTGCACGTATTTGATCAGAGCATCCTGATAGTGATCATGATCTCTAATAGTCTGGGCTGAACAGAGTGAGGTCTGAAGTAGTCTAACAATACTCTGAATATCCTACTCGGACATCTGCAGCTCATGCATAACTGTAGAGTTGCGGACAGTTAACTACTTTATTCTTCTAATTAAACAACTGTAGAGCTGGGCTTGGTCGAACTTGCTTCTAGGCGATCGGTCCCTGGTTCCCCATAGGGAGTTTACCGATCTCCTTAACTGGGTAAACACTGTAATAGCAGAGTACTACTGACTACTTAGGCCTTGTCTGAATCCACTCGGATCTATATTACTGTTCTGGGCAATTCTCAGTATTATGGGCAATTCTATATAAACTGGCCCATCACTGACTACTGATGTGGACCCCTCCTTGGGGTACCCACGGGTTTATCTGACGTGGACGACTAGGCTGGCTTGCTGGGTATTCTACATGATAACTATTAAATTCACTAAGACTGACAATCACTGATAAGGCTAAAGGGACGACATGCGATCACTCAATACACTGGAAGACCCTGGTGTCGCTAACTCTGGAATATACATATTCTATCTCTATTTCTGGTTCTGGAACGTGCGATAACGTTAATGACCTCTAAGGATGCTTTCCTGCTAATACAGGCACCAACTGGTCGTTAGACTACCTAACTGCGCCCATACTGTTTAACCAACTGATTCAGGATACTAACTCTTATAAGCCTCTAAAGTCTAGGTCTGGCAACAAACATATAAGTCTACCATCCCAAAAAGATGAGAATAAAAGAGTTTCAACAGCTAACCAAAATCTATGTAACTGAAATCCCCGTTAGCAGCTAATCACAACCTATCTGATACTTACATACGCATATCAACAACAGCTAAATACAACACATCGAATTACAATCTAATGGTAGAAACCATCTGCATCATCTGAGATCGTTATTTCTATTCGAGAACGTAAGTCGTAACACTATACGACTAGGATACTTGCCGAGAGTTGAGCCTTACATACCTCGTTCGCCGTTTACTGATTAACTGGCAAGGTTCGGCTGGTATTCAGCTGTTCTTCCGACTGTAATCACATTAACGGAAGAATAGAGCTATCTTCATTACTGAATTCAAAAAAAACAATAACTTTTTATATATATATATATATTGACTATTCTTCAACTTATCAAAGAACGATCGAAAACTCAAAATTTCTCGGGAATCTAGAAGAGAGAAATACTTACTTTACGTTTGTGATCATATTGACACTAGTTTGGAGCAATTCCAATCAATTTGGATCGGCGTGTCGACGATTCGCCGGCCGAATTTCACGAAACTAACTCCGTAGAATGCTCCCTGCAGCCTTATACTTTGATACCCAAAGTTAATTTTAGTTCGGACGGTGTTTGACAGCGTAATCGAAAGAAATTATAAGAACCCTTTGTCCTTCCCCTGTTTCTGGTCGAGAAGATGAAGAAAATGACTCAAAATTTAGAGGTGAGGCATTTATATACTTGAAGCCAGATGCATAGCAACGTGGAACACTGGCCAACGCGCCAATTTGGCTCCGTTCCACATTGGCTATGGCGGAAATGGTGCCTCTGTGCCACGTTGCCCCTTTGGGCAGCGCGGTTCGGCCTCCTCTTGCGAAATTCCAACTTGGCACTCATTCGACCTTTTCCCGGGCCCTTTCCTCGCACGTATGGCATTCTAAAACTCTCAACCAATATGCGAATAGGCTAACTAAGTGCTAGAAACTTATGGGGTGTAACACTTAAGCGGAAGTCTACATACATATCAATCTAAAACAGAGTCAACACTGACAAGTTGATATTCTACATATTGTTTGGAAAGCCTCTAACATAACTGATGAGCTGATGGATAGATCCCCAGGTAGCTCGACAAAAGTCTGTAACTGAAATAACATAACAATGATCAAAGTGAACGTCCTCGAATGATGAGGACTTACCACCACTAGCTAAACAGGACTGACGGAAAAGCAGGACTAATGATGCGGCTGAGTCTGATCCCTCGGACATGTATCATGAAACGATATAGCATAGAGTATGCGGTCAGTACTCGGAATGTATTGAGTATGCAAGGTAAGTAAAAACGGATAATTAAAATACATAAAAGTTCATAAGAGTAAGATAGTATGAACATGAAGTGAATATCATAATCTAAACAAGAGGGTTCAAGGTTTTCAAACTATTCATAAACTAGTCATAATCATAATCATAAGAGAAACCTTATAAAAATATAACTTGAGTCAAAGTAACATAAACATGATAATGCATAAATCATGAGGAACAATACGAGAACTCGTTTTAACCGACACCATCATGATAGAGCTTACATGATGCTCCAACTATCTTGCTCAAGTGACTAGAGCCGTCCCAGGTTTTCCAGGCAAGGGACGTGCATGATGTGATATCACAAGGGGAAATCTATGATACATATACCTACGGTGGCACGTAGTTTTGAGACCACGAATTTACCTGAACGTCGGGTCTATTCGTGTTAGACACTGCTCCCAAAAACATGCACATGAGGGCTCATATAGTAATTGTGAAATCATTCATGAAGTTCATGGCTAAATAAATCATAACATACTTGATCATACTTGAAATACATGATTAGCCATAAATAAGGGCCCATGAGTCGGCCAAAAGTAATAAATTCATAAATCATGAAGAACATGCATATTTTTGTGAAAATTCATATACTGGACATTCATAAATTCATGAAAAGTACTTGAAGAGAAATCATACCATAAATCATAATTTAGACCTAGGAAGATCAAGACCATAATAACATCATAACTTGATTTTTCATGAAACTTTGAATAATTGGGCATAAATTGACTTGAATCTGAAATCATAAAAATTATAATCAATTTAAATATAAAATCTGGCCATATATCTTAAAGCAATATTTAGAATATAAAGGGGATTGACCATAATCAAATCAAAGAGAATTCCATGAATTTGGGGTTAAAACCCCATCAGATCATCAAATTTACTTTAATACTTGAATTCATGAATATAGAGGGAAATTGGGCATGAGAGTGAAGAGGGACTCTCATTCACAAACCTACATACCTGGGAAATCTGATCTTACACTCTCCCTTGAAAGCCCAAATGAATTGGAGAAAGATTTGGAGAGTTATAGGCTTGTTCTTCCTTGAGAAATCCTCTAGTTTGCATGCATGGGAAAGGAATGGGTTGGAATAGATTTAACCCTCTTAAACCTCCCCTAATCCGAGCTTAAAACGATGCAGTTTAGGGCTTAGGAGTTTAGGAATTATGAAATTGCCCTAATTAAAATGCAGGAAAATTACATACTGCCAGGTACCACGACTCGTCCTACGGATCGTACCTCTATCCTATGGATCGTGGTTCCCTCCCATTGCAGCCTTTGATATAACTTGAGTTCTGAACTTTTCCATGAGTCACACCATGACTCGTACCTTCATCCAATGAGTCGTGAGATTTATCCGTTATCATAACTGGGAGAAATCTCCTGCTCCTTCCTATGGGTGGAAGTAATGATCCATGGTTCCCTACCACGGGCCTGTACCACAAGTCGTACCTTCCCTCCTGACCATTCCAGATCCAACCCACAACTCCTACCTACGAGTCGTACCTTCAACCGACGGATCGTTACAAGGCCCATTGTTTCCAAATCCTTTCCACATAACTTCTAACCACGGGTAGTTCCTACGGATCGTAGGTCCTTCCTGCGACTCGTACCATCAATCGTCCTGAGTCAAAATTACATATTTTTCTGTTGTTCTCATTTCAAATTTTGAGTCTAGTCTTAGATACTTTCGGGGCATTACAATAATGGTGGTTGACAATGGTAGTTGGTGGTGGTGGTGGGTGGTGATAACTGATGGGAATGGTGGCGATGATTGTGATGATAGATGTGGTTAATGGTAGTGATTAGTGATTGTGGAAATAGTAATAGTGGAAACTATTCACATAAATATATCTCTTAATAATATTAAGACTCTATTGCAGATTTTAATAATTAAAACTTATTAACTTAAATCTTAATTAAAATAAATACACTTAATAATTTAAGGTGCAAACAAACGACGCCTAAGATACAAAAGTGCTCTCTGTACAAAAGTTAAATCATAATGTGGGTCCACTTTTCATGCATTAGCCCCACCTTCTAGAATGCCACGTAAGTCTCCAAGTCCAGTTGAGCGGCAATTCTTCCTTGTTGCTCGTCCCTTCAATACACACACCCTTCTTTTCAACCTATCAAATCTAAACCGTTCATTCGGACAAGGTCGGCGGGGGCGGTCCAGATCACTCCCTAGCCATCCTCAATCGTGCGTCCCACCATCGTATATATTTCTACTCCTCTTCATCTTTTATAGATCTCGCCGGTTACCTTCTTCCGTACAGTCGCCGGTGAAATACAATTCTAATTTTCCGATCAAGACTTCGTCGGAGCCGGAACACTGAAAATACTTCGATCGGTACCTATCTATGTAATCACCACTATGCTTATATCTTGTATCTTCACCACTGCATGTCGGAGTGTTAGGGTTAGGGTTTTAGACCATCTGTATTGGATCATCAATGTTTCATTTCTGTGGACGTAGAAATTGTACTGAAGTGCATCGAATCGAAAATGTTAACATTTGTTTGGTTTCTGAGATATCGATGCAGAATTATATGGGCATTGGTTGCAAATTAGAGTTAAATTGTAGCTTGAATACAAATGACATTGGAAAAGCTTAATGATACTTAGCTAAGTGAAGGAGTGTAATATCTGGTTCTTTTAACTTTGTTGCAGTGCAGTTGCAACTTGCAATGAGTGTTTGACTATGTGAAAGTTGCTTATTGGTACTCTGAGAAGCTCGTGCAGAGAGTAAAAGTGCATAAAATACTTCTGTCATGCTTTGTGAATTTCAGCGATATAGGAGAATCAATGCACAATGGTTTTGTTGCTATTAGGAACTAGGAGGAATCAAATTGCTAGGAATGAACTCACAGTGAAGGGGTGATATTGGTCAATTGCATTCTGCTTGTGTTCATCTCTAGTTTTCGATATTCTTTCGTCTATTTTTAGTGACCTAAATTATTAGGTTACCTAGTTCTAACTGTCTTGTGCATTTTAGAGATACTGATTGTAAGTTGCTTGTCACTATTGATATTTCCAACTTTTATTTGTCCATTTCGTCTTTCATCCTTCCTTCTGAATCAACTGCTATTCATAATCGGAATTTGATGTCATTTTAGGTCAAACGAATGTCAGGTAACAACACGAAAGACAAACATTGGGTTGGTCTAGTCTATATGGACCAACTTATGTCATTATGCCCCTCTCCACATACTTGCTTGACTACGAAAATTTTAATCAAATTAGTCTCAAGAAGTATCATCAGATTAGATCAATTGTAAACTTGGAACTCCCATAGTCGAATCATACTGTTCGTAATTTCTTTGTAAAAAAATCCATATAGTTCATAATTCTTCTCTTTAACAAGCTTGGGTTGGTCATATCAGTGCAGTAATTACCCATTAGTCTACTGTAGGAGTTCCCACACCTGTTTCAGTATGGAAACTTTACAGAGAAGCTTGATGTTGAGTACTAACCGCCCCTCCACATGGGACCCTTTCACAAGGAAGACATGCTTGATCTGGATCCTTATCTCTAATAATCCCAGGATTCCACCCTGGATCTTTTCCATCCGTCCAATTGAACATCCTCCAATACAAGGAGAAAGCTTTGAACTTGACTGTTCAATCTTGTTCTAACTTCCTCTTGTAAGAAGAACATACGACCAGAGGGTCAAATAAGGTCTCGAGTGAGGGATCGTACTCCAGGAAGAGGTATTTATGGTACCAATGAAGGTCTTTCAAATACTGCCCCTCCATCCAATTGCGATAAAGGCCCTATCCTCTGCAACCATCAGATCATCAGGAGGAAGGAAAAATGCTTAGATGGAATTAGAACTAATATCTTTCTGGGGGCAGAGCTTGAATTTCAAGCACTATGCTAAGACCTTCCAAGCATAATAACAAATTCTTGGAATTTTAATCTCCTGGAGCTGATGAACAGAGTACCATTTTAGGAAGAAAGAGATGATTCGAATAATGAAACCTGGAGTAGATACTTGATAAGCTAGTGTTGTTATTTACAACTTGTCTCAAACAGATATTGACCCTGTCATTGTATAGTTTATACCTGATAAGCTAGTAATACAGTTTACAGTGTCTCAAACTGCAAAGATAGATCGATTACCTAGTATTATGGTTTACAACTTGTCTCAAGCTTAGAGAAGTAGATATATGGATGACAATTGGGGTGGGGAGGGGCAAGCCTCGACCTGCTAAGACTTTGACCCGCCCTGCTCTGCCCCATGTAGCATTTTTAAAATTTTACCCCGCCCCGCCTCGCCCCGTCCTATTAAGCCCTTCCTCACCCTGGCCCATTTAATCTTTATCATTTTTTTCCCTCTATTTTACATATTGTAATATTCTATTTTTTAGAAAAAAATATTTCAATTTTTTTATTGAGCTGTTCTTTATCATTTTTGCCTCCACTTAAGTGATAAAAGCTAACAATTAAACCATATACCATACGGGTGATAGTCTGATAGATTAGGGTCTGTTTGGTTGGATGACCATACCTGGTTTAATTAGATTTTTCCTAATCAATATCAGTTTTCTTATTAAAAACGATGTTTTGGTAACTGCAGAATAGTCCAATTTTAGAACTGATTAGTAATTTTTATTTCAATAGTATAAGTAGTTTAATTAATTCTCGCTAGCGACTACTTTTAAAGAGCATTACTAATAGTAAAATATGTGACGAAAATGAGGTTTTAACCTTATACACTTTCATTGTAGCATGTAAAAAAAATGTGACACTTGTCGATATTAATATACCTACTGCAAATAATGAGTATAATTAAGCAACATTAATACACCTCTAAATGGTAATTTTGGGTCCTTAACTGCCTCAGTTCAGCTTCAGCAGACTTGTTCGTGAGAATTGAGAAGTACTGAAAGAGAGTAACAGGTGATAATAATAACCGGGTCAGTTCTTTTTTACCCAACCCAAATATAACCCGAATTCTTGCCCTGCCCTATTAAAAAAGTTTCTAAAATTGAATGCCTCGCCTGCCCAAATTTCCATCCCTAGGTAGATACTTGATAAGCTATAGTATTGAGACTGTTTTTAAGATTTATTGTTGATTCAATACATTTCTGAATCAAGTTCTGAGTTCCTTGAACTTTTTTGTATTGTTCAAGTCAATTTCTTAAGTTTTGCTAAATGTTCTCTCTTATATCCTTAATCTCAAAGTCATTCACGTCAGGAAAAAGAAGGAATGTCATTCACTATTGATTAACCTTGTATTTCCCCTTTAGTGACTAGCTTAGAGTTTCAATAAAAAAACCTTTCCTCAGTAAAATGTCAAATCACAATCTTTTTGTTGTAATCTTTACCGATCTTGCAGTTCTGAGTGGCTAAGTGAATTCATATGAAATGGCTTATGATAACTCGTCAACGCTTGAGCCCAAACGTTCCCATCAATGGTTCATGGATGGCGTCGAGCCTGAATTGCTTCCCAACAAGAAGCAAGCCATCGAAGTACCTAATCACAGTTCTTTCTCTGGACTTTTAAGTTCCAATATTGCTCCCTGGATGAATACTCCTAGTTTCCACTCAGTACCAGGTCAATATTCAGAAAGGCACTTTGACAATGAAAGCGCAAGATCACTCAGCTATGATGACAACAGTGTTCCATCCGTTGGCATAGGCAACATGAATATGGCTAGAAAGGTGATGGAAGATCCATTTGGAAGTGATTCGACATTTGGTTTATCCATATCCCATACACTGGAGGATCCTAGATCAGGTATTAACTATAGCGGTATCAGAAAGGTCAAAGTCAGCCAGGTGAAGGAGGCTGAGAATTTCATGCCTGTGTCAATGGGCGATAGCTATACCAGAGGAATCAGCAATGCAATGCCAACAGATCATGCTTTTAGTAAGGCTGAGGATAATTGCATAGCTATGGGACTCTCTTTCAATGGAGGTGATGATCATATGATGTCATTAGGTGACACATTTAATAGGGAAGACAATAACTTCATATCTATGGGTCAACCTTTTAACAAGGTGGCTAGCAATGAAATATCAGTGGGTCATAGCTTCAAGGAGAGCAACTCATTGTCAATGAGTCACCCTTTTTGTAAAGATGAAAGCAATATTACTATGCTGAATCAAAGTTTTAGCAGAGAGGATGATAGCACTATATCAGTGAGTCACTCATTCAATGACAGTAATACTGCCATATCAATGGGTCAGCAATTCAGTAATGATGATAGCAATATTACATCAATTGGCCAAACTCTTAATAAGATCTCTGACACCAATCCACCTATGAGCCACTGCTACAGCAAAGTCAATGACAATACATTATCAATGAGTCAGACCTATAGCAAAGTTGAAAACAACAATTTGTCAATGAGCCAATCTTTTGGCAGGGGAGAAAGCAATATCATATCTTTCGGTGGATTCAATGATGATGACGACATAAATTCTTCTGGAAGGCTGATTTGCAGTTATGAGTTATTAATGAGTCAGTCTTCAGGCCAACAATCGGATATTGTGACTGGAAAGAGACTGGTTGAGTCAAATGCCGATACAGTTACAAGTGCTGCTCAAATGGCTGGCAGTAAGGAAATTATTTCTAAAAAGGAGGAGCAGAAAGCAACTAAAAAGCCTCCATCGAACAGTTTCCCTTCAAATGTGAGAAGCTTGCTCTCAACTGGTATGTTAGATGGAGTATCTGTCAAGTATATAGCTTG
This sequence comes from Datura wrightii, assembly GCA_035772735.1. Taxonomy (NCBI): domain Eukaryota; kingdom Viridiplantae; phylum Streptophyta; class Magnoliopsida; order Solanales; family Solanaceae; genus Datura; species Datura wrightii. The sequence continues at coordinate 195,709,031 of JASDFA010000018.1, read as the reverse complement.
GTCCAGAGAGGTATACTTTACATTTTATTTGTTTTATCTTTGGATCTGTGATGTTCACTAGATGACACTATTTGTCCTTTGCATGGTAGAAGGAGCTCCGTGGTATTATAAAAGGGTCTGGTTACCTCTGTGGCTGTCAGTCATGTAACTTTTCCAAGGTACATTTGATGCCAATTTTCGTTATTGCAGGATCAGCTTGTTGTACAATTTACTGATCAGATGTGGTGTACCTTCTACGTGTAGGCAATTAATGCTTATGAGTTTGAGCGCCATGCTGGTTGTAAAACAAAACACCCTAATAATCATATATACTTTGAGAATGGGAAGACAATCTATGGGATTGTTCAGGAGCTCAGGAACACACCTCAGGATTTATTATTTGAAGTTATTCAGACAATTACTGGATCGTCTATTAACCAAAAATCATTTCGCATCTGGAAAGGTGTCTTAATGAACTGAGCTGTTAATTTTCTAGAATGTGTATTTTCTTTTCTCATGTTGACATCTTTTCTTCTGTCTTCAGAATCTTTTCTAGCTGCGACACGTGAACTGCAGCGTATATATGGGAAGGATGAGGTCAGACGACTGTCATAAAGAGGAATCCATATGCAAGGTATGATGCAAAAACTTGCCTGCATCTGTGTACCATATAGTAAAGTACGTACTCTTTAATACTTTGCGGCCTGTAAATCATGGTTGATACAGAACAATTTTTTGGGACTCCGTTGGCGGAAACTACAGCAAGAATTCATGATATTTAGTATAACCCTGCACAACATGTATTTTCATAATTATAACTCTCCTGAGACCTGTGTATTGAAACCAGAAACAAGCTCATCCATACATTGCGAATTTAAAGATCTCAAAGTGAATTTTCACCAACTTTATTAGTTATATCAGATTAATTTGTCATATCAACGAAGATATACAATTTGTGGGCAAAGTTGGGAGTGGTTCCGGGGCAGTGACTGCAAAGGAGACATACTGGCAGTAAAATTTTGACCTAATTTAAAGTGATTAGTCATTAGGAATATACAATATGTTGAAAAGAGATTATAACATCTGTTAACTGCCCCTTAAAATGCAAATTTTAATCTACAAAGTCGACAATGCTTAAGTGGTGAAGTGACTAAAGACATTGATAACAGATTGGATACTTATTATGATTTTAGTTTCTTAATTGCAAAAATAGACAAGTTTATTATTATTCAATGAACCATGATCTTTGCCTATGTTTTGGATTCATGTTTATCTGTATGCATCAACATCTATTTTCTCTATACCCTAACCATATTTGAAAAGCAAAGAAAATAAGAAAATCATACTTGTCTTAAAGAAATAGTTACACAGAGAAAGAGAGAAGCAAACAAAAAAAAAAATGGTATTTGAATGTGCTCTTACATATTGTTAACTAAAGACATCTTTAAAATAATTGTTACTCCTTGTTTCAATATATATGACATAGATTGATTCGGCACGAAGTTTAAGTTAAAACTGGAGATTTTCTTAGACTTGTGGCCTTAATCATGACATAACACTTGTATTACAATAAAAGCTTCTCATTAAGGGTAAAATGAGAAGTTAATTGCTAAATGTTTCCAAATATAGAAATGTGTCATTCTTTTTCCAAGAGATATGGATTAACAAGGAAATACTGTCACATAAGATTTTATGTGAACGGAGGGGTAAAGCCGCACACACCACCAGCTCCACTTGTGGGATTACGCAAGTTATGTTGTTGTTTGGAGGGGGTAAAACTGTCCTTAAAGAAAGTTATTGTTAAAATTGTAGTGCACCACTAAATAGATGTCATGCTTAGGCTAAGACACTCTAAACTGTAGTATGCTTAGAGATGGCATAACTTTTGAACTTAGCGGAAAGAATCAATTTAGCCAGGACAAACTAAAAAGTATAGCTGGTGATGAGATAGGGATAAGAGTACAAATGTGGAACATAAGGATTTAGGTAACTGCATGTACACATTGAAGTACAAAGTTCAAACACCTTTTCACTTCATATAAAAATGATACTACCCCCTCCATTTATTTGACATGGAATTTAAAATTGCAGTTTGATGTGTATTATCAGAGTGGAAGGAATTAAAGAATATATTAAAATAGAAACTGAAAGTTTCTTCAAATTAAGTGAAATGAGTATTGAGGATCGTATTGTTGACCCCGACTAGTTTGGATTGAAGCGAAATAGTTGTTTTTTGAATGTCAAAAAATTAGTTTTCTAGGAAAATATGACATTGGAATATACGCCTAGAGATGGCCTAACTTTTGAACTTAGTGGAAAGAATCAATTAAGCTAGGACAAACTAAAAAGTATAGCTGGTGATGAGATAAGGATATATAATTTGATGATATATGTGCTCGTTCCTATAACAAACTGTGGTGTACGGAAGGGATGAGATGGCTTTGTCTTGTTAAACACGCGAGATATTAATTTTTGGTTCATGGCTCTCTAGAAACCCGAGGAAGGTCGAAAACTGGTCAAATTTTTGTGGGCCTAAATGAGCAAGTTTTGGACTCTATTATTTTAAAATCTCTGGTTCAGTAATTTGAGTTGCCCCTATTCACAATCAGCCTCCCCCCAAAAGTTTGTAACAAGTCCTGCTTGTCGGAAAAAAGTCTGTAAGAAGTCCTTGCACAGATGGCTAAGGCAGAATGAACCGATGGCAGGAATGATTTTACCTTCCTTTCCGACGAGGAAGAATATGGAAGAAGACCACGAAGTTTCTCATACTACAGTAATATAGTGATGGTGCTATTGATTATATGTTTCTAATTTTGATGGACTAATCTATCCCTCCAAAGGCCTTTAGGTCCCTTTGTTTTGTTCCATTTTTTCTCTCTTTTGGGGGAAGACATCTATGGCCATCATTGGTAGGTAAGTGATCAGCGATCGAGTAGTATTTGGAATGTAGCATAATGTCAAGTAATCTATATTGGTCTGACCCATACAATAACTGCTAAGACTGACTGGTCTAAAATTTATAGGAACTGATCTTTACCACATGAAATATTTTCTGACAGAACTTCGGTATTGTAGATCTGAAGTTCAAGAACCAACTTATCTTCATGTCTGGGCATGATTATTACTATTACTATAATTTATACATGCTTAATATTTATTCAACAAACCAAGAGAAAAAGCCTATTGGCTTAATATGTTTTAGTCATTCGATAGTTCGGAAAGAAGTTTGCAAAAATGGTGGTTTCACTGGCTAAATTTTGGGACATGCTGTGTGAAATTCGTTGACAACTTGAATTTCTTTTTCCTTGTCTTAGACCAGAAAGAAACTCCTCTTCATACATAAACCATCTTTAACTAATAACTACTAATTCAAGATGCAGCTGAAGAGAAGCTCATATCTTAGATGAAGAGGCTGATCTATAGCCAGACCTCCTTTTGGAATTTGGAAAATAAAGCCTCAAATAGAAAATCATTATGTGCTTTCATCTTTGGTAGCAGTTGTTCCTGTTGATGGATTGATGTATATAACTGTCTGACTTAAGTTTTCCTCATCAATTTTGGTTTCATGTGTCATTTCCTGTGCTGGTATCACTTGTTCATCCAGTGATGGAGATTTGTGATCCTTGCTTTTACCCCACAGGACAATGTAAAGACCAACAACAATCACAACAGCACCAAGTACCCTGCAAAAAGCGTTACATTAGTTTAGTGTTGGTTGTAACTTATTAGCTTTAGGGGTTATAAGAATTACCTTCCCAGGTTCAGTTGTTCGCGTAGAATGATCGTACTCAGTATGGCTACAATAACCATGCTTAATGGATTGAAAGCTGTAACGAAAACAGGGCCCCTGTCTTTCATTATGACTCCTTGGATGTAATACGCGAGTCCTGAACAGAAGATTCCCTGGATTGTGACATAGAAAGTGAGGAGCTTTTAGTAGGCTCAACTACATGAGTGATTGGGAAAAACTATGCCTCTAAATCTTTTTCTCACTTCTCCCATGTTGCAGAGGTATGTTGCTTGCTACAGTGGTTAGGGAACATTGATCTTTAAATTAATGTCTAAAATTTGACGAAGCATTAGCAGCATCCAGATAACATGCTCCGTCACATATGGTAGTACAGAACTGGGCAATTTGGTGCATACATAGGATAAACATCTAAAGAAAGGAAACTTGTTAATTTTTTGTATGCTAGTGTCTGGGAAGATTTAACTGCATCGCATTTTGTGCATAAGCCTGACTTACACTGTATACAGCTGCAAGAAACTTAGAGTCCCAGTTTATGGCCCACACTGCAGCTTTTCCTCTCTCCATTACCATTGCTACAATAGCTCCCTCAGCTGTTCCCAACAAGCATATCCAAGCAGTGAGTGAGAGCTCAGCGGGATAAGTCCGCAGTGTGATTGCCTGGGCATAGAGTACTAGAGTCAGATATAATGCTTACTTCTTAATTACTTATTTCTAACTTAGTTCTATCTTAACCTGTAAAATCATGAATGTAGCCCAACTGAAGCACCCAATTGTTATCATGATGGAACCTTTGATAGCATGGCTTAGATTCAACCCACCACTTTGAGATTCATGACTGGCATTTCCTTTCGTCCAAAATAGTTCAACTATTGGACCTCGTACCAGGGTCATGATCATGGCTCCTGCCACTGTGGCAACAGTCCCAACTAATTTGGCTTGGCTGCGAATGCTTGTAAGCTTCACCTTCTCAAGCCTAGAATAAACAAAATATATTAACATCATAATTTGGAAATTATTCTTTGGGCAAAATTCATGTTGGGGTTTTCTTGTTAATTATCTTTGTTGGTGATCATGTGTGTAATTAAATCTGTAGAATGAACAAAGCATATAATTTACCTGAATATCCAGGCCATTATAAAAGTAATGGCAGGAAGAATGTTGCACATTGCAGCTGCAAAAGTTGCTGTTGTGTATTTCAGGCCAATAGAGTAGAGATTCTGGTCTATGACTGGCCTGTTGGTCAAGAGAAACATGTTTATATTAGATACTGATAGCATGGAGAAAAAATGATTTTGAGTGTTTTTTTGACTTACTCCAGTATGCTAAGAAGTACCAACTTAGCAAATATTGAGAGTGTCATCTTTGGTCGGACTTTCCTGTTAAGAGATATATTCATGTTGTCATCATTCTCTCTAGGGGGACTAATAAGAAATACTTTTTGTATTTGTGTTTCTTCTACTGGGAAATAGACTAGAATTGAAGTTGCAAACACATTAACTGAACATATGGAGGGAGGGAGAGACATACTTGTCTAGAATTATTGCAAAAGGAGCAATAACCAGAGTGGCAACTGCATGGCGGTACACAACAAATACATAGTTGCTCATTCCTTCATTCAAGGCCATTTTGGTGAGGATATCCATGCCTGCTAGCCCAAATTGGAGAAAAATGACAGCAAGAAAGGGTTTTGCCCTGTTGTATAGTTCACATACTGCCTTCATTGTTTACTTGGAACAAAGCTCAACCTCTTTGAGAGCACTACTATTGTAAGGTCGCAAGTGCAGCATAAGTAACTACTGCTTTTCAGTATATATAGACAAATTCTTTCACACAATTTTCGTTCTCTCTGCCCATTATCTGATCAGCAGATGAGGACAAAATCTGTTGGATTTCATTTGTGTATATAATTTGTTAATTAATTACTTGTAAAGCCTTCCACTTTTTAAATGAAGTGGCCTAGTCACCCGGACCTACTCGTCACTTGCTTCTAGGAAAAGTAAACTAGGACTGAGTACCCTTTTATTTTGTTACTACTTTCTGTTTGTTGTCTGCTTACTATGAGCTCAAATGTTCTTGAATTGGTTTAATACGTTCTCATATATCTTAATATTTTGAATATTTAAAATATGTATCTTTGTTCTTTAAGATAATACTTGTTCCCCTTCTATGCTTATACTCATGGATATTAATTCCTTTGCAGAAACTTCTATGGTTATGTACAACAGATTGACAACCAAGGTGCGTGAGTTGTCTTCTTAAAGAAACTGTGTTTTTCCTTTTGCTATTGGTCCTCATAGTTGATCACTCTATTATCGCCTTGATCCTTGGTAATAATTATTGTCAAATAGTTATGGCTGTAAATTATATCTTTCCTTTGGTTCTAAATTTTTGTTAACAGATGTATGTAAATTAGTACATAAGTTTTTGCAACCCGTGTTAATTCGATGAGAATCTCGTGTTAGAAATTTCCCCAACTGAGTGGTGTGATTTGGTATCATTGTTTTATAGCTAGACCATGGAGGTATCCTTGTTCTTTCTTTACGCGCTCTGTTGATTTGTTCTTTAGTTGCTCTCCCCATTGGCAGTGCACCAAACTTTCCACTTCTGAATTGAATATTCTTGTGGATTTGTAAGTATATTATAAAGTTTGATTCCTTACTGTGGGCAAAACTTTTGTTCCAAGTGCCTAGGTTAGGCACATGAATATTGTGAGGTACATCACCTTAAAGGTACAAACGGTTCCATAAAATATTCACTGTCCATTAGTCTTTTTTAAATTAGTATTGTGATTGATTCGACCATATTGATATCTTGGGAAAACTAATCAATATAGTTAGACCAATCACATTGCCTATATCTTTTGCATAAAGGAAAAAAAATCGTCTACATAAAAAAAGCATGGGGGGGTGAGTTTTTACATGCCAAATTGCCAGCCTTTTCTATGTTGCATGTTGTGTTGGTAACCTTTTTTCTGTTTTGTTTTTCATATTTTATGGTTTTATATCATGTATAGAATGATGACAAGGGATCAAAAGATTGTATAGGGGTAGCGCACCTAGTGGTCAATAAAGTGGATGAGAATCATGAGGTTTCATATTCAAATTCCAGCAGAGTCAAAACATTAGTTGATTTTTTCTCATCTATACTAAGCCTATGTAGCACTTGTTGCTGATGGGAGGTGGCAGGTTTCATGGAATTAGTTGAGGCATGCGCAAGCGGGCTCAAACACCACGATTATAAAAAAAATTAAAAAAAAAAAAAAAATATATATATATATATATATATATATATTGTATAGGGGTAGCTAGTATAAAATCTTCTTTATGAAAGAAATATGCATATCATTGTTACCATTAGTGCTCTCTTACGTCCCACTTGAAAAATCATTGTTCCCAGCATCGACTGTGATATGATCATTTAGATTAACCACTTGAATCTGATTTTTGGCATTATTGTAGACAACTTTATAATTGATTGACATGGATTGTATTACTAGAAGGTGATCTATTGGTTAATCAAGTCCTTTGGAAGTTTATATAGTAAGAGTCTGTTTGGATTAGCTTATTGTAAAGTTGATAAGCTTTTAAGTGTGAAAACTTATTTTACAGATAAGCACTTGTGTTTTTCGATAAAAGTGTTGAAACTAAAGTAATATATTTGGTAAAAGGATGTTGATAAGTTGATTTTTTGTCAAAATAATTAAATTACCCTTAAATTTTTTGATAAATAAATATAAATTTTAAAGTATCTTTATAAAGAAAAGGAGGAGCGATGAATATGAATATGGGACGGGAAGTTTAGATTTTGTTTTGGAGAGGGTATTTTGAGAATTTTAAAAAAATATTAAGGATAAATAATAAACAAAATTGGTTAAATTAAAAGTGCTTATAAATTGAAAAGGCTATTTACCGGTTTTTGGTTTATTAAAGTGCTCCTAAGGTGAAAAGACTATTTATCAACTTATGATTTTTTTGTTTATTTTGGTTTACAAGCATTTAGCTATAATGGCTATTTATCAAATGCGTAGATAATTAAGCTCGGAGACAGTGTCAAATTTGAAATCTATGAGTTCAGTTGGATTTTAAATTAATAATTTATGCAACAACATACCCAATATAATTTCAGTCTGGGGATGGTAGGGTGTATGCAAATCTTATCTGCACCTCAAGGGCAAAGAGGTTGTTTTCAATAGATTCTTTGCTCGAGGTTAAAAAAATCAAAGCAGTTTAGGTAAGGAAAGTAACGTATGAAAAAAGAACATATCAAAACAGCATCTGAATTAAACTACGATATATAAGGTTCAAGAAATAATAGGCAATATAAAAAATCTACGACAACTAGTATGGGCGGATCATCTAAATAATGTTCTACTCCTTGCTATTCTGCTATCCTGATTCGTGTCCTCCACAACTCCGTATCTAGGTTATGTTTTCGGTAAATTAAAACTGTGATATGTCATGTCTAATTACCTCTTTCTCAATGCCTCTTCGACTTACTTCTATCTCTTTTGAAACTATCTCCCTACACACGTTAATTTACACATTTAATAATTTTTTTAATATAAATATAAATTTTGGATCAAAGTAAAGGCTAGTTCCACCCTTGATTAAATCAAAAAGTATTTATAAGCCAATTTAATCAGCTCATAAGCTTACCCAACCACCATCTATTATTATTGAAAAGGTGGTCAAACTTTGAAAGAAAGTAGCAAGTAAAAGGAAGGGTCTTTTGGTGAGTCTCCAATCTCCACATACATAAAAAGATTGAATTATTGTAAAACTATGAGGTAGCTTTGATTTACATGTAAAGCAAAATTTATTTATTTTTTTTTATAAAAGGACTAAAAGAAGATGTGGCTTTCGGATAAAAGCTTAGGTCTCAGTAAAGAAGGAAAAAAGGGGAGTGGAAGTAGCGTCTGACTGCAATTGTTTGCCAATATGGGCTGTTGTGTCTTCCATAAGAGATAGGGTTTCCATTATTGCCATGGCACCAACTTAACATTTTATTACTTTATGATCTCATACGTCATTTCTAGTATTCCACTTCCTCGATTGGTTGGTAAGAGTAAATATTTATTCGCATTGAGTATTTATATTAAGGGTGTGTTGTGGTTATACGGGAAAAGTGTTTTTCATTTTCTGAAAAATTACGTAATTTTTTTTATTTATTTTATGGTGTTCGATTAGTAAGAAGAAAATATTGTCTCTAAATAATATTAGGCAAATATTATGATCACGAATACAAATCATATTCCAACCCAACGCAAGACTCGGCTCAGGCCTCACACCGGCTCGGAATCTGACTCCAATATCGATTCAGGAGGCGATCCTGACCAAGATCTAAGATCCTATTCCAACATCGATCCAAGACTTGAGACCTCGAACCTAAGATCGAGATCTAACCCTGGCCTCAAGACTGGAGACCTGACCTCGACCCTTGACCTTAAGACCAGACTCTGACTCGGCCCTCACCTAAGACCCAACTCCATGACTCGACCTGAGACCTGACTCGACCTCGCGATTCAAAAATAAGTGTTTTCTTATTTAATTTTGTCTATTTGATACGTAAGCAGAAAATATCGTCCCAAAGAATTTGTATATAATCTAGAAAAATGTGTGAGGTGGGCTTAGGAGTGAATGGCGGTAGGGATCGGGTGTTTTGAAAGTTAAGAGCGGACAATCAATATGAAATGTCATTTTTAAAAAAGAAATTCACTAGTCTATTTCATTTTTCTTATTCTTAAGAAATTTGTTTTTCTAAGGAAAATGTTTTCTTAAAAATCATGTGAAAATTGAAAAATATTTTCTCCAAACCAAATACACTCTAAATTAATTCAATTTATTATTATTAAGTGATTTGGTGGAGTAAAAATATAATGAATTAATTATGATTAAGTAGTACTTTCTCCGTTTCAAAATAAGTGATGCCTTAGCCTTCTGATTTTGTTTCAAAATAAGTGGTTCTTTACAAAATCAAGAAGACATTAACGATGCTTTTTTCAAATTTATTCTTATTTAAATGGAGAGAGTTTTAAATAATCAAAAAATATTAAAGAAATATATTTTTTTAATGATATTTATTAGGAGTACGTGGGTAAAAGCACCACCTATTTTGAAATGAGGAAGTAGTTATGATTCTTCAAAAACATATTATGCATTCATCGGTCGAAAATAAATATCTTGTACGGTTAATTTCTTACTCGCGACCCACACCTCAATAGTTTTCACTTTTTCCTCTTTTTTTTTCATGAATTTTACTGGTCCTCATAAATACAAATAAATTAAAGTGTTTTTTTTTTGCTTAAACTTTTCAAATAGAAAATAATATATATTCTTTATCAAATATCAATATACATATATAATATATTCAGTCGCTCTCATGAGTGAGTTTAATTGGCACAAGTTGAAGGACTTGCATCTTAGGTTATAAATTCAAATTGTACGTTAAATAAATTAAATTTAGTGTTTAAATAGAAAAAGATAAAGGAATAACTAATAAATTTATTCTTCTCGAATTTTGAAAGTTGTTGTTGATCCAAAAGGTTGTATTTTGGACAATTTTTTCAATTATATGTATAATATACAAACGTTTTTTCTTTCTTTCTTTTTTTTTTTGAATTTTCATAATTCTTTTATGTCTGGATGAAATACATGTTAAAATTAAAATATACATTGCGGGATCAAAATTTGATTCAAAAAAATAATTAGAATGTTTTTTTGAATAAATTAAAAATAGAAATAAAAATAACAATTGAGTTGGAGAACGTAATTGTATTATAAGATCTCGCAATACTATTTAAAATTGACAAAGGTTTTGAATTAAAGTTTTCCTTTTTTTACCACACTAACTTTTTGTCCCCTTACACAAAACGATATTTTACAAGTTTACCAATTCCAACTAATGGGGTAAATAATATTTGGTTAAGTTTTTGGGATGTTAAGTCGAGAGTTTATCGGAAAATAAAATTTGTATCTTCGTGAATTAGAAGTAAGATTATTTATACATTATTTTTTTTAGATCCCACTTTGTAAAATAATGTTATTGTTATAAGTTTTTGAAAAGTAAAAAATACTTATTTTTAGAATTAAAAAAAATGTTTGGTCAAGATTTTAAGGGAAAAAAACTAAGTATTCTTAATCAGTAGCATAAGCTGGAAAAAGAAAAAAAAATAATTATTTCCCATACGTACTCTTAAAATTTTGATCAAACGCAAATTATTGTTTTAGTATTGATAAATATATTTTTAAAATGATTAGTTAAAACATAAACTTTTTCTTTTAAATATTGTTTTTGATAAAGAAATATTTTTTAAATAAGCAAATTATGAATCAAAATTGAGCCAAACAGGTTAAACGTTATAAGTTCCCTGCAATATTCTTGAACTTCATAGATTATTTTTTTCCTCTTTAAAGTTTAAACCTATGCATAGCTAGGATGAAGGGTGAAATTAGGCCGTGGGTTCGAGTCACTAAAGGAGAAAAAAAATAATAACTTTCAGGGGAGAAAAAAAAAGGTTGAAGTTAGGTTATTTTATAAATTTCCGGCTCTATTATTAATTATGTACCTGAAAAAGTGGTTCGGATTGATATATTACGAGATAAAAAGATATTATTATAACTATATACATTCTTCATTTTGAAATAAGTGGTATTTTTAGTTTGGACACACCCCTTAAGAAAACTACTCATTCTTATAAAGAAAAATATATTTTTACTCACTTATCTTTAATAAATATCTTTAAAAAAATGTAACTATTTAATATTTTCTTGATTAGTTTTTTAATGATTTATTGGTTATTTTCAAACTTAGGCTATTGAAATAAAGGTAAAAGTGAAAGAAAAAAATTAAATATTCTTTTAATTTTATAAAAATATTACTTATTTTAAGTCAAAATAAAAAATAAAATTAAGAACTTATTTTTTTGAAAGGGAGGAAGTATACAGTAGAAAGGGAAAGTTTTAAGTCATCATTTATTCATTTTTGCAGAAGCAAGAACGTGAGTTCAAACACATTAATTAATTAATTAATTAATTCATACTTATCCTTTTTATTAATTACTTTGTTTGTATCAAATTATTTATTATTTCTTTAAAAATAATTATTTCAAATTATTTATTGTTTTAGAAGTTTAAGATAAAATTAATTATTTTTTTTATTTTATCCTTGATATAGTATTTCTTGAAGACGATAAAATTCTTGATTATTGCATATATATTTAATGGATAGAAATTATAATTTAGATACAAATTATGTTAATGTAGTAAAAAACTCCCTCTAATTAATATTTTTTAAGGAGTATGCAAAGCAAAAAAGTGACAGATTGACACAGAAAGAGTACTTCTTAAATAGTGTGGCAAATTAAATATGAACAAGTAAAAATAAACAGAGGAGTAAAGAATGAACGAAGGAGTATTAGGTTAGTTGAAAGGTAATTTCAAATATTTACTCATAACAAGCTTAATTAGTACTTCCTCTGTTCATTTTTACATGTCCAATATTAACTTGATACACGTCTTAAGGAGCAATAAACAAAATGATAATTTTACTATATCAGCTTTTGAATATAATAAATTTAATGCTTTGAAAAATGACTAAATCTTTTAATTAAAGGAGTAAATTAAAAATTAAGTGATAAATCATCTCTTGATTTTTCAAATTGAACGAGTAAAAGTGGACATCTATTTTTAGTAAAGTGGACAAGTAAAAAATGAACAAAAGGACTAACTTGAAAATTAAATGAGGTAACTTTTTATGTTATTAAATGAGTGAAGGGTCAAACACACACCTAAAGTATATAGGTTTTTTGAGTTTTCTATCCGAACTATTAGGTGTTTACTTTTCCTACCTGAAGTATCATCAAATGTTTATCAAAATACAACTCAACTATTAATTCCTCACGTTTTCTACGTGAAATATCACCATCGTTCAGGTAAAAAAAAGAGGAACAACTAATAGTTTAGGTATGTTTCGATAAATATTAGGTGATAGTTCAGGTAATTAAGAAACTCAGCACACCTAATAATTCAAATATAAAACTCAAAAAATCGTAATACTATCCGTCACTCATATTAAAATTGTACCAATTGAGTTTTTTGTAACTTTTGCAATTTTTTTGAGGTTATAAAGATTGCCAAAAGTTATCTTACTTTCAACCCATAAATATGATGTTGAGAGAACATATTTTTATCACCTTATCTTCTGCACTAATGATTTGCAAGAACAGCAAAGATTGATAGTCAATCCATTCTAAAGAAATAAAGAAAAAAATAAAAGAGTTTAATTTCTTTCACACAATCGGAACACTTAAGGGGTCGTTTGGTTGAAAAATAAGTTAACACGAAATTATTATTCCACCTTTTTAATGAAAAATAAAAAATAAATATGAATTTATTTCATGTTTAATTGAGATAAAATCTCAAAATAACTTATTCCGAAATTAATTATCTCAAAATTAGTTATCCCCTTAAGTTAATTATATTATTTGTGTCATTCCCCTTTTATTTGGTAATAATTACAATATTTTAATATATTAGATAGAGATAGAGATATATAGATTTTTATCCTGACTCAATATTTTTGCATTTTTTTCATGTAGTAATTAAACTCAAAGGATTTGAACTCAATGTGATGATTTATAAAAATATAAAGAATTTAAGGACTTTTATCAATAACATGACAAGAAAAAAAAATTAGGAAATGCAATTCTACATATCAATAAATAATTATTTTTTTAATTAAAATTTTGAACTACAACGATCTACAAAAATCTTAAGAACTTTTATCAATAATATATTTATAGCCTGGAGATAACCTCACCAATAAAAAAAACAAAAACAGAAGAAAAAACTTAAATAACCAAATGAAAATTTTAGAGAATTTTATAATTATGAATTAAAGAAGAAATAAGAACTATATTATCACCATAAATTTCTTTTTTTTTCTAAATAAAAAAGGAGAAAAATTGAAATCATTTTTGAAAGAAATATTTTATTCATGCCATGAGAAGTCAAATCAATTGTTCTTTCTCGATGGCTATTGCACTAAAATAGTATAGGGATAATAAAGCTCAAAAAATTGGATAGAAAGACCATTCTAATATAATTTTAAAGTATCGTAAATTTGTATATTAAATATAATTGAGAAACAAAAGATTGAGAGTTATGAATTTTATTATTATTAATATTAATTAAGAGTAGAAAGTTATGAAAATAAATAGATAGAAGTTATGAAGAAAGATATTTTTCTAAAATAAACTAAAGAAAATAGATAAGAGAAAAGGGTTTTTTTTTAAAAAAAAGAATTTTTTGTCGATATATATATATATATATATATATAATTCCTATAAAAAAAATTCAAAAAGAAATTAGAAAGAAGGGCCTATAGAAACTCTTCTTTTGGTTCCTTTTTTATTGACCTTTTAATTTTAAGAAAAAATAATAATAGTTATATAGAAAGGTGTTGGAATTGATTTTAGTGATATTTGATGATAATTTAAAATATGTTTGAAATATTAAATTAATTGAAAGTGATCGAATATTACATGGTACTTTATTAAACGTGTGCTACTAATTGGGGTGTAGATTTCTAGTGTCTTGATTAAATTGCAGGAAAAGGAATAATGAGCTAAAAGTTTACAAGGATTCTACAGAGAAAGAATTTCATTCCTCTAAGGAAAGAATCAAAGGTTGAACCGAAAAGGAAAGAGTATATTTGAAGTCCTAGAAGGAGTCAACAAGATCTTTCAAGAAAGGAAAAAGAATTCAAAGTTTCCTTCTTCTAGTGAAGACAAATTGCGCATTCATGTGTTATAAATAAAGAGTCTATCACGTCCAGAAAGTTATTCACTCAAAAAGATCTTTAGCAAAGTCCATTGTTTTTGAGCTTTCAATTGGCATTCAAGTTGAAAAAGAGCTGACCGATGCTAGAAACTGTCCCCTGAGTCTGTTCCGTTACTGTCTAGGTCTAGGATCAATTTGTAGTGAATCATTGAACGTATTTTGTTTCAATTCTGCTTTTTATTCAGTTGTAATTGTGTTAAAGTTCATCTTGTTAAACTAAGGATAGTTTATATAGGTTAGCAACTTTGTAAGGGCTTAAAGGTAGGTCCTTGGATTGCGGGGATTTGCAATCCGAATTTGGCTCGGTGTTTAGTGGAGTTAAGTTTTAAATCCTACTAGGGAGTAGGTCGTGATTTTTATACCCATTCGAGCCTGGGTGGTTTTCCACGTAAAAATTCTTGTCTCTCGCTTTATTTTCTGCACTTTATTATTTATGTTTGAATTATGCTACTGTTCCAAGAAACAGAGTTCAAGTTTGTTCCTGTTTCCCCTCGTAAAAAAATTTAAATTAAATTTTAATTTATGAAAAAATCTGTTAGACCCTATTCATCCCACTCTTAGGTCTAATCTATTAGTTATTACCGTAACAAAAGATATAAAAGATTTTTGAATCTTTAAAATATCTATTTTGTCACTTCGATTAATTCTAGTTAACTGAAAAAGATTCTCTTTTTATTTTGATTTTTTTTAATTGAGAGATAAAGGGAGGAAGCAATGAACTTTTAAAAAATATAGAAAAGATTCCCTTTTTTTATTTTTATTTTTTTAAAAAAAAGAAAAGATTTCTCATTTATTTTTCCTTCACCTAGATGGAACCCCCTCCCCTTAAAATATAAACTAAAAGGAAAACAATTTGCAAATTTGCTTTGTGATTGTAACATTGATTAATTTTCAATTTGATTTGTGTTTGGCTAAATAATTTAAAACTTATTTTTATCAATATTAGAGCAGTAAGTTTATATTTAAAAATTGGGCAAAGTTCTAAAAGTGTTTTGGAAAAACAAAATACTTTTTTAAGTTCTAAAACATTAAACTTTTGCTAGCTATTACTCAACTCAAAAGCATGTACTTTTTCTTTTAAAATAAAATAAATTAATTTGACTTTTTAAAAGTTTTCCAAACAAGACTCTTAAAGACTCGTTTGGTACGAGAAATGGGATAAATAAAGTTATTTTATGAATTGGGATATCTATTAAATTAATTATTTTATCCTATATATGAAATAATTTATTCCATCATTATAATATAAATAGTGAGATAAATAATCCCAAAATTAATTAATACTCTTTATCTAATACGAGATAAAATAATTTTACATTTATTCTGAAATTATTATCTCTTTATATCAAACAACCTCTTATTTTGTAAATAAAAGTAACTCCCATTTCCCTTTCCTTATTTTTAAAAAAAGCCTCTATGATTAGAATATAAAACAGTAATAACCACTAATTTTAAGTAGATTAAAAATAATAAAAGTAAGATTGTTATTCAAGATATTGCACTGAAAAAGGAAAGCCAAAGTGAGACCCCAATTATAACTAAATTAGAAAGGAAAGCACTAATTAAGATGACAGCATCTATTGTTTTATTCTTTCAATATAATATTATTTATTATTATTATTTATTTATTAAAATTATTTTAACATAATTTCTTTACTATCATATTTATTCTATATACTTAATTTTTGTCTCTATCTTCACAGAATAAAAATAAAATTGCATAACATCATCTTTCACAAATTCTGCTTATAAAATTAAAAATATATGATATTGTTATTAATACAAATATGCTGTAAGTTTCCTAAATATAGATCGTGTTGAGTATACAAACAAAGCTCAAATGATGAGTAATAGAAGTTATAAAATTAAAAAATAAAAATTAAAAAATAAAAAGATTTAAATTTAAAAAAAAAAAGTAAGAAAGATTGGAAATATTTTATATATACAGATTGTGAACGAATAAAATCTCGATAAGGAGTATTTTTTTTCTTTTAATGAGTTTTACGTGATGCTGAGAGTATCAAATGAATGGACTAAGACAAAACAAAAGAAGAGTTTTTTCTCTCCATGTATATATAAAATAAGACTCATATTTATCTAACATAACAGGAGATTTCTGTTTATCAAACATAGTAGGAATTTTTCTTTTCAAAACATATATGAAGTCACATTTCGAATCTCGCTCATGATTTCAAGTATAAATTTTATATAAAAAATATATATAATTGTATAAATTTTATATAAAAGTTCATGTTGAATTACTGAAAATTTAATACAACTATAATAATATTGTATATAATTTTCATATAATACTCATAAAAGTTTAATACAATTACAATAACATTTAAATTTAAAAAATAATTTTCACATAGACTCAATATACATTACAATACAACTTTAATATAAATTTAAAGCAATCCAACTATAACTGTCAACTTCAATAAACTATTATTTAAGATTAGATCAAATTTTACTAAAGTATCTTCAAATTTTAAATTCGAACTCCCTTCGACGTTTCAGTTCTTAAGCATGATGCCTTTGTAATGGGAAGAAAAAAGAAAAAGAAAATAAATACGAAAGAGACTCTGCTCACAGGCCCTCTTTTCTCTAATATGTTTCAAATTATAAAATAATTGCTATGCTTCACAAAATAAGAAAAGAATTTATAAATTTAATTATATAAAGTTTTATTTAATTATGTGGATTAATTTTTCTTCAAAAGATTATGTAAACGGAAATGAGTTGGGTTAAAAAAAAATCTACATTGTAAAATCATAACTCAACTTGCTTAGCTCTTTTTAAATTTTAATTTTTTTTTATTATTTTTATTATAATTTATTTAATTACCTAATAAAACCTTCTTTTCTTTATCTTAAATATATATTGTATCAAATAAAACAATATGAATCAATTTAGTCTATATGATTAGTGAAAATGAATCAATTGAACGGATTATATTTTTATGAATTAATTTTATCACCCTTAAATAACATGAATTTAAATTAATTAGGACCATTATATGAATATCGAATTAAATGGAAGACCAAAATAATTCTTGAGCTAGTTTACCTTAACGGATTGATAATAATTTCATTTTAAACTTAAACTTAAAATGCATTTTCTTGACTAAAAAATAGATTAATCGATCTATTTTCATATCGCCCATAATATATATATCTTTAACTCAGATATTCATTTTAAATACATATCTTATTTTTAAACAGTAGAATTATAAAAATCCACAAAAATCAAAATAAAGTGATACTTGACAAATTTCTTGACCCTTGGGATCATGATTGGTCATTTGAGTTTTGTCATCCTGAAATGAGAGGAATTTTAATTTGCTGACTAGAATTACACATAAAAAAGATTCACATGATATTTAAAGGCAACTTTTTTTGGAATTACAACACATTTTGTATATGTGAATGAACTTTAAACATATAAAAGTTTCAATATTGGATACAACAATCCTATGTCGAATTGATATTTGAAAAAATAAGCCGGCATATCCGAAATTCAATAATTTTTTCATGAAAAATAATAATTGGGTAACAATATCCCCAACTAAAAATAATTTTTTTAAAAAAAAAAAGAAGAAGAAGAAAAGCAAAGACCGCTTTTTCACCTATTTACACTTTTTTTCAAACTTTGAAATGCTTCTGAAGTAACTCCAACACATCCAAGAATTTCGGAGGTCGTCAGTAATGGTGATGGTGATAGTAATGATAGTGGTAATAGTTGTCAGTAGTGATGATGGTGATAATTACGATGATGAAGGTGATTGTTGTTGCGGTAATTGACGTGATGGTGGCAGTTGACACTAGTGATAATGGTTGTAATGGTGAAGTTAGTAGATGTTACTAGTTGGCGGTATTGATGGTAGTGGCTGAAAAATGTCAGTGATCGACGATGTGTTGGTGCTAATTGATAATGATGCTAGTTGTGATGGTGGAGGTGGTTAGTAGTAGGGATTGAATATAGTTGTAGTAAAGGTGGTGACAGCGATGGTGGTGACAGTGAACATAATTATAATGATAGAGGTAGTAGGTGTGATAACGAAGAATCTATTGGAGAATCCCCATCCGCACCCGAATTGGCTAAATCTAGTATAGTGAGTCAGCTGACAGATTGCCAATGATTGTTGTGCTGACAGTAGTCGTTGACAAAGGTAATGGTAATTGATAATAATGACAGAGGTGATTGGTTGTAGTGACCGGTGATTGCTGACGATTATAGTGATGGTAGTAATGATAGAAGTGATTAGTGATTGTAACCAAAGTGGGGGTGAAAACTATATACACAAACATACATCTTAATAATATTAAGACTTGTTCTGATAAGATAGGTGTTAAAAATATTTTGTGACTCAAAATCTGAACCATTCAAATTCAAACTTTCATTAAATGTGAACAAATGAGTCCTGAAGCACAGAACTCTCAACCCCAACTTGGAAGAATTTACTTCCACGCAAAAGTTCATTCAAATGATCAGAAAACCAATGACAACCCCAAAGAACAATCTCCAAAGTCCCAAAAAACCAACAGAGTTCTGCATCTTATATTTGGAATTGCCATTTCATGGGGGAGTGAAAAGGCAGTTTTGGTTAACTTTTTCATCAACTATATGAACTGATTGAGAATAGAAAAGTAATGCAAATACCCAACCAAAACCCCAAAAGTTTGTACAAAAACATCAGAAGGCAGTTCAGTTCGTCCCTTCATTTATATAAGTCAAAAAGTGGTGAGCATACACTGATCAAATTTTGCAAATACTAAGAGCTGCCACCAAATACAAATAGATATCGGAAGAAAATAGCTGTAAACAGAAAAATACAATCAACGGTGAGAATGTTATAACAAAGATTAGTTTCACCCCTCCCACTAAAATGGTCGCTTTGAGGATATATTCCCCCATCATCCCTGACTTCATTTGCTAAATCAATATTTCAAGAACCACAGCAAGCTGATTTTTGGGCGCCTTGTGAAGTTCCTGCTCCCTGGTCCGGTTGATTTATCCTGATGGTCTGAGGCTGCAAAATTCATGAATGCATGAGTCAGTACGCTAAATACTCCATGAAATTGAAGGATATAACATCGTGTTGATGTTCATCATGCCAAAGTTCTTTTTACTTTTTAATAACTCATGCACCAAAGAGTTAGAGTAATGAAAGATTCGAAGCGGAAAAGGAGGATGGGGTGCAACAAAGACGGAATCATGCACACCTATGGGAACCTGGAACGAAGTTATTTTGTATTAGGGGGAACAGGACAAACAGAAATTTAACAAACTCGTGTGCACTTCCAACTTTCGCTTGGTTTTTTAGAAGGAAGAATCTTTGTCCAATGTTTTCATACACCAACATTTCACCCTCAAGCGTTGTCTTGTCAAAAGTTGATTAATAGAAATAGCAATCATCTCTCCTTTTCCATTTAATTTTTCAGCATTCAAACTTGTCAGCCAGCACAAAGTATGCATACTTTAAATGAACTTGGTGAAAACATACCTCAGCCTTTGAGTCAGATTCGGCAAGCCTTTGTTTTATATCCCGAGCTATGGAAAAGAAAACCTCCTCAACATTCATATTTGTCTTGGCACTCTGCATTAAATATTACGAGGATCTAAGGAGAATTGCTATTGCAAATAATTACAATGCTGGCAAACAATTCTACTTACAGTTTCAAAGAATTTAATGCCATATTCATCAGCTAGTGCTTGACCCTTGGATGTAGGAACAGCCTAGAGAAAAGGTTTATATCAACTCAGTTGTCCAATAGTTATACATAGAATGTATACAACAACATACAAAGATCAGCAGATTAAAGGAGCTAGAGAGGAGAGAGAACCCTTTTGCTTTCGTCCATGTCAGCCTTGTTGCCGACCAGAATTTTGTTGACATTGTCGGAAGCATGCTGTTCAATGTTTCTTATCCAGTTCCTGATGTCTAAACATGTGCACAAAGTTAGTTTTGAGCTAACCAACGGAAGCGTACATTATTCTAGCTTATGAGAAAAATGAATAGCTTCTCCATAATCTTAAAGGCCGTCTTCATTTAACTGCTTCATTGTAAAGAGGGGCAGCGTACAAGACATAAAAATAAAACATATGGTTTCTTTGGCAAATGCCTGATTAGAAGGGATTGGAAGAGAGAGATTCCCTTGTCAAGACCTCAAACATATGGTTATACCCCTAGAAGTCAACCCCTCATTGCTTATAAAATCATCTACCAAGTAAAAGGAATCACTCCTAAATTGACATGACAAAAAGTTGAAATTCCTTTCCCCAGTGTAACGTGGGAACTTACTGTTAAAAGATGACTCATCAGTTACATCGTACACCAGCAATATACCCATAGCTCCACGGTAGTAAGCTGCAAGGCAGTAGAATTACTAAAATGAGAAGTTGACATATTAATGCAGCAGAACAGAGTATTGATTTGGTTTATGCTTGCCCAAAAGAAAAATCAAATGAGAAGATAGCTAGAAGAAATGAAGCTAAGCATGTTTCACCCACAAGCTTACCAGTTGTAATTGTTCGGAACCGCTCCTGACCAGCAGTATCCCAGATTTGCAGTTTGATTCGTTTACCATCAAGCTCAATGGTCCTTATCTTGAAGTCAATACTGTGAAAGAAAACTTTGCATCAGAATAGGTCTCCCGAAAAATAGATACATAGGTAAATAATCATTTGTTTGTGTAACAGTCCGTCCATGTTTTTACCATATCTTGAAATCACTGTAGTCAACTTTCATAATCTATATTCCTAGTTAAGAGATTACGTACTTTACTTACGAAACATTACCTTATAGAAATCTTGCCTTCTTATTTGATAAAAACAAGAACCTTGTTTTTAACAGGTAACATAGTAAAACGAGATACCTTTCTTATCAACTATTCAACACATTTTCCTCAGTTTGATCAATTTATGTTTGTATTTCTTGATCACCTTTGGGCTTTGAGGTACAAGTGCTAAGAGAAAAAACAAAAGAGCATAATATAAGAGCATGTGGTAGTAGTGGTAGTAGCAACAGCATTTTATTCACGTTTTCATAATGTAAACTCAAGTTAAGAGGTTCGTGCTACTTTTCCATAAGAACTTATTATCTTATCAAATTCCTTGTTCGTCTATCCTTTCATTACATTTGAATTACAAGTGCTTCAAGAAAAACACCAAAGAAGAAAAAGATGATGAGATAACAACTGCTGTCCTTAAAAAGTAGGAAGATGATTACCCAATAGTTGTTATAAAACTGGTCGTAAAGGAGCCATCTGAGAAACGTAAAAGAAGGCAACTCTTACCCACACCTGAAAATTCAAAAAGAATATATTATATCATCATTCAGAAGGACTAAACTATTAATCGGAAAGTTCAACATATTAGCAGGAAAAACTGAACAATTTTGTTCAACATATTAGCAGGAAAAACTATACAATCTTTTGAAAAAAAAAATTAAACAGCTATTGATCTTCAGCATAATTTGGCAGGCAACTGATATATATAATGACAAGGTAATGCTCTTGATACTGTGCTGCGAGAATATTTGAAAGTGAAAGCAAATGAATAGTGCTGAAATTTTTTCCAATTTATGTGTCCATCTTCAGACTGCTGAGCATGCCGTCAGAATGATTGACACAATCATCTGTATCCAGCAATTCTGTTACAGTGTACCTAAATCCCTAGATTCTAACTTCCTAGTCCAAAATCTCACAGATTCTTATTAAACTTGTAATTAAATCTTGCAGGCATTTGACTGTCAGTATTTTTCACTATAGAAATCATATGCATCTTCCACTCTACTCTTCCCATCCCCCTCCTCATGGGAGCGGCAGGCGGCAATTGTGCAGGTTGACACGATTACAACTTGTCCAAGCTTTCGGTCATGCCATTCGGTATCACCTCCTTCGCCAGCGCCACATTCAGATATGGTTATTCCATTGACAAATGATTATCTGTGGAAACATATTTGCTCCACTCAAACCCACACCTCATTTATATTGAGTTGTCATTGCTTGCTCTCACGGTACTATGCATTTTTTTTCAGTTTCATCTGTTTATTCCCACATCTACTAACATAGCATTGTCCAAGCTAGAGTGGAGAAAGGCTGTTCAGTCATCAAAATTTGTCTGACTGTCCAGCAGGACTTTCTTTTTTTAATCAAGTGAAGTAAGATTTTATAAGAATCCGTACCAAGATGGTACCTTGAGGAGTACAAAACCGTAGAGTATTACAATCCCAACACTATTTCCTTAAACCATACAAAAAAAAAATCAAAAAAGTATGCCATATTCTCAAATTTACAGCCCTTACACCAAAAGCATAACTTTTATAAACAACATGTTCTACATAGGAAATATGATTTTCTTCCCCTCAAAACATCTCTTGTTTCTTTCAAGTTAAACAGTACATAAAATGCATAATGGGGTGGCTTTCCAGAGTGTCTTCAAAATCCTGCAAATACTCTGTCCCAGCCAGCAACTCAGCATGTTTTTAACCTCCATTGGCATGAGCCAACTAGTTCCAAATAGATTCAGAAACAGTGACCATATATGCCAAATTTGGCTGCAATGAAGGAACAGAAGACTAATAAATGCCATGGAGCTCTCATAGAAAAAGAGCCTATTACATAGAGAGATCATGAGTCAAACAGGCATCCTTAGCTGCTATCCAACCAAGCAAGCAACTTTAGGAGGTACATAGATCTTCCACCAGATCATTCCCAAGGCCAGCTCAAATCCCAGCAGTCTGTTTGTTTTTGTAAATTAATTAAACTTTTAACAGAGAACTCCACGTTCTTGCTTACCAACCAGACAACTGAATCCTTCCTGATGAGTCTATAGAGACAGACTGTAACAGCCTCTCATTAGAAGGGAGAACTCCTTTTCTTCCCAGTCGTTTTGACTTCTAAGAAGTAAATCTCATCCAGTGTCGGAGAAGCATTCATCAGCTACAATGCTGGCTTTATTTATGCCCAAACTATATATATAGTAAGAAATCCATTTTTACGCACCCCAATATTCATCCACTGATCTAGCCAAAATATTGTGTGATTTCCATCACCCACCTTCAATTTGGTAAATGACTGAAATTCTTCCAACTAGCTACAAATGTTGCTTCGAAATAGTAATTCTGTGGGCATAAGTGAGCACCTTGGAATCGAGTGAACCTTCTTTCCCATATTTAGTGAGAACAACATCTTTCCATAGTCATTCTCTATTGTCACTTAATCTCCATATCCAAAAAGAGTAAACTTTTACTCCGGAACTTAATATTCTCAACCCACATTATTGCCCACTAGGCCATACCCTTGGGTGCCATATCTAACAAATCCTCGGTCATGTCTAATATTGTATCCACATTATGCACAAAGGGAGGAATAGGGGCATCTGCAAATGGTGCAAAAATATATTCCAAACTTATATCTTCCAGATTTTGAACCCATAATAACTAGTTCACAGACATGTTCATACATGCAACAACAACATACCCAGTGTGTTCCCCGCAAGAGGGACAAGTAGGGTCTAGGGAGGGTAAGATGTACTCAGACCTTACCCTTACCTCTCTGGGTGTAGAGAGGTTATTTCCGATAGGCTGTTTATACATGTATCAAATAAAATTGCAATAGATGATTTAATTTGGTTAATGTAGTATTTCCCCCACTAGTATTTCTGTTACCAATTTTTCTCTCTATCATTTAACAAAAGTAAATGAAATGGGAGCACAACAAGCCCGTGAAATGTATTAAATCGTTTAGAATGAAAAGATCAGACAAGAAAATGAATAGAACTGAATAAGGAAAATAAACAGATAGGAAAGTCAAAAACGACTGAAACAAACAGAAAACAGACCTAATAAGCATCAAGTCAACTTTTAACTCTAATAAGCATCCATTAAACATTTCCCTTCCTAGTCGCATAAAAATGCAACACATACCAGCATATGAAGCACAGCTTCAAGCGCAAGAACAATACTAACAATGCTAACTGCAAATTCCTCAAGCTCCAATGCCATTTCATGTCTCAAGGAAGCACAAAAAATAAAGTTCCTATAAACTACATTCTAAGACCGACAGATGTTCTCTAGCATCAATGCACACATTTTTGTTATTACATATAAAACTGCGACTTAGAACTTAAAGGATAAGCCTTTAATTTAAATACAACAAAGAAAACTGAGAAAATAAGCTAACATCACAGTTCTACACCTAGATCGCAGCGCTACACACCAACAAAACTTATCACAAACATCTCATATGCTATAGTTCTGCAAAACTTGAATCAATCAACGTAAAAATAAATAAATAAATAAATAAATAACACAAAGAAATTAAATGCATATACGATATTATTATACATTAAAAAAAATTTAAAAACAAAACAAGACTTACCGCTGTCGCCGATCAAGAGGAGCTTGATGAGGTAATCGTAATCAGCTCGAGCTCTAGCGGGTGGAGCGGCCATTTGAATTTTCTCAGAAAATGATGAAGGGGACTCCAACCCTAAAAAAAGAATTTTTTTAAAAAAATCACCTTAACAACTGTGAATCTGTGAGGGAAACGAATCAAATTTGAATATAATTAACTGAAATTCATGTGTATATACAGAAAGATTTATACATATATATATATATATATATACACACATACACTTACATACCGGATCGGAGAAGAGTGAAAGGGAAGAGAGAAAGATATGAAAATATGTTGAGATCTAATAAATAAAGGAGGCTGTAAAAATAAATTATTAAATAAATAAATATTATAGGAGGGAAAGCGTCTTTGCAACGTCAGTCACGTCGGCACCGGTCGGCCGTTGATTTTTATTTACTTCTTTTTTTTTTCTTTTTTCTTTTTTGTTTGCCATTATTGTTTTTATTTTATAATCTCCCCTTTTCTTTTTTGGTTTTCTTAATAACATTCAACTCACAAAAATATGATGGTGAAATGTTATTAAATGCATATTTAATATTTTAAGAATATTTTGACATGTTCTTTTAAGTATTTTGATCGTTATTTTTTTTTTTCAAAATGTTTTGGATGATTTTTCCTATTGAGTCAAGGATCTATCAGATATAATCTATCTATCTTTCAAAAAACAGAGGTAGAATCTACATGCATGTGGTTGTCCCCAGACTTCACTTGTTAGAGGTAGACATAAATATTAACAAATTAAAAAAATTTGATCGAATAGAATTAGTTCATATTTTTGTTTGATACTCGGTGTTAAGGTTTCGATGCTTTTGTACTATTGAGTATCAACGTTTAATAATATTTTTTGAAATTTCATACTTCATTTTCATAATTTTTCACTAATAAATGAGCACTTGAGCAAGGACAACCATTTGAGCTCATTTTATTCACGAGGACGTTGTTAGAGTGGGTTAAAAGTCCCACATTGGTTGGGGAATGGACTGGTAGTTTGTTTATATGGACTTGGGCAATCCTCCCCTCATGAGCTAGCTTTTGGGGTTGAGTTAGGTCCAGGTGTCATATCTTTACATGGTATCAGAGCCAGGTCCGTTCAGTTTGGGCTCCTAGTCCACACGCCAGTCGGGCCTGGGTGTGAAGGGGAGTGTTAGAGTGGGTTAAAAGTCCCACATTGGTTGGAGAATGGACTGGTAGTTTGTTTATATGGACTTGGGCAATCCTCCCCTCATGAGCTAGCTTTTGGGGTTGAGTTAGGTCCAGGTGTCATATCTTTACATGGTATCAGAGCCAGGTTAAATCGATTATTCCCTACTTGTAAATAATCACCAATTTTCACGGATCGAGTTGATGTTCTCCTGTGTTTGATACTTCCGCTAAATTCGTTGTTGGTTTGGTTTGCTTTGGACGGCGTTGTATGATTGTCGTCGTCGGTTTGATTTGCTTTGGACAGCGTTGTTGGTTTGTTGCTTTGGACGGCGTTGTATGATTGTCGTTGTTGGTTTGGTTTGATTTGGACGCCGCTTTTGGTTTGTTTTGTGACTAGGGTATTTTGTTCTTATCATTGTTTTGGGGTCATTCGACGTCTCGGTTTCGTTTCTTGTGTGATAAACTCTCAATGTTTATTACTGTCGCATTATGAGTTTGAGGGGGAATGTTAGCCCATATAATTGTTAGCCTTTTTGATTCTTTTGTTAGAGTGGGTTAAAGTCCCACATTGGTTGTGGAATGGACTGGTAGTTTGTTTATATGGACTTGGGCAATCCTCCCCTCATGAGCTAGCTTTTGAGGTTGAGTTAGGCCCAGGTGTCATATCTTTACATGGTATCAGAGCCAAGTTAAATCGATTATTCCCTACTTGTAAATAATCACCAATTTTCGCGGATCGAGTTGATGTTCTCCTGTGTTTGATGCTTCCGCTAAATCCGTTGTTGGTTTGGTTTGCTTTGGACGACGTTGTATGATTGTCGTTGTTGGTTTGGTTTGCTTTGGACGGCGTTGTTGGTTTGTTGCTTTGGACGGCGTTGTATGATTGTCGTTGTTGGTTTGTTGCTTTGGACGGCGTTGTATGATTATCGTTGTTGGTTTGGTTTGATTTGGACGCCGTTGTTGGTTTGTTTTGTGACTTGGGTATTTTGTTCTTATCGGTGTTTTGGGGTCATTCAACGTCTCGGTTTCGTTTCTTGTGTGACAAACTCTCAATGCTTATTACTGTCGCATTATGAGTTTGAGGGGGAATGTTAGCCCATATAATTGTTAGCCTATCGGCATTAGGATTTTAGATAGCCCTATGGGCATTAGGATTTTAGGTAGTCTTATTCCTATGGGCATTAGGATTTTAATTTATGCCTATATATAGGCACCCCCTTCCCCATTTTAGATCATAGTATTCAATTCTCAGTTAGCCCTTTTTTGATTCTTTCTTTTCTTGTTGTTCAATAAAACCCTTGTTATATATCAACATGGTATCAGAGCCAGGTCCATTCCGTTTGGGCTCCTAGTCCACACGCCAGTCGGGCCTGGGTGTGAAGGGGAGTGTTAGAGTGGGTTAAAAGTCCCACATTGGTTGGGGAATGGACTGGTAGTTTGTTTATATGGACTTGGACAATCCTCCCCTCATGAGCTAGCTTTTGGGGTTGAGTTAGGTCCAGGTGTCATATCTTTACAGACGTGAGCCTTGGACAGTGGTTCTTGGTTTACTACTCGTTGCTTTCTTGACAGTGGGCACAGGATAGTGGTTGCTGCTCAAAGTATCGTTGCTAAAATAAATAGAACAATTTCTATTAAAATTTATGTAATACTTTAGTTGTCGCGTTCAAATAATTAGTATTGAAGAACCAAATTAAAGAAAAAAAACGAATCAATTTTAATTTGATATAATATTCGATACACACTATTGATAAATCAAAAATCGAAATATTGAACTGAAGTTCGAAAGAACAAAATAGTAGAACCAAACGCTCACTCCTATCCTTATGAGATTAAACTAATATTTTATGGTGTTGTATCTAATATTTAAAATGTTAGTAATTGAAGAACTATCATATCCTTTTAGTTAAATGTTACTAAGGACATCTCTAATATATAAAATGTTAGTAATTGAAGAATCATTTTATTCATTTAGTATTGAGTAAATTGGATCCTAAATATCTCTAAGTATTGATTTAAGCTTTTTAATGTTATTTTCTTTAAAAAAAAATTAAATTGTCATATCATTAAATAGATATCAAAAATTATATTTTAATTAAAATAATTATAAAAATTAATTAAATAAATTAAGTGATCGTTCAGACATTCAACTCCTCTCACGAGGTTTGACAAAAAAATAAATTACCAAATATGATTTGGAATAAGTTAGAAGTAGCACAAGTCAATAACAAACCTAGTTGTTTTAATAGGTGGTATATGTCACAATTCTTTTTCGTTGCCAATTCAAATGTTGAATCTTCTCCCCTCAACAATTAAATGTATTAAAATATTATCATGTAAAAGTGTTTGAGTTACATATAATTGTAATTAAAAAATATATTAATTTTTTTGAAAGAAAAACATTTTTATTTTCTAGTTATTTCAACTTAAACTTAAAAATGTTTTATTTGAAATCCCTCTTATTTCTAATTGTCTGGTCCATCATATGAACATATTAAAATTGCTATAAGAAAACCATAACAGTCATAGAATATGTCTTTTTAATTCGCATAATCAATTCTTTTTAACTTTCTTTATTTTACTTTTTTTGGTAATTAGTGAACTTTTAATACCAAATGAAAGCAATTACAGAGAGCATCACATAACCACAATCTACTTAACCTATTACATCATCTCCATTAGACTACCTCTACCAAATAAACATAGCATCAATGTCTCATCTATAGCTAATACATGCAAGAGTTAAGTAAGACTTTAGTATATCCTATAGCTCTAGCTATACAACAGCTAGCTATTCTTTTGGCAATGAGGTCAACTGTACCCTCCTCCTTCTCAAAGATTCTAATATTTCTCTCAATCCAAACTGCATAGTTGAATTTTGTGTATACTAATTTGAGTAGTTTAGCTCCGTGACTTCTCCCTTTGGTATTCTCTATAAGCCAGTGATGCAAGTCTCGAACTAGTGGGAGTTGCAACTATAATTGACTCTTAGTTCAGATTTGCCTCGAATAATTACATCCTGTAAACAAATGGTGAATGGTCTCAGGTTCCTATTTACATAAACAGCAAATGTTGTCCATTATGATGCCCCAATAGCTCAATCTATCAGCTGTTAGGAGTCTTCCATGGAAATACAGCCAAGTAGAAAATAACCTTAGGTCTAGCTTGGTTCTGGTACATGATCCCTTTCCATGGTAGCTTTGGTAAACTCCCAAGTAATTGCAGGTAAATCTGCCTAATGATACTGCCTCTATACACACCTCCTGTTTCTATGAGAGTTAAGTTCATTTTGGCACTGAAGATCTTCCTGATCATCCAACAGGCTTGTTGGGGGATAGACAATCTGGATGTCCTGCTCCTTAATATAGTAACTATGGATCCACTTGATCCATAGTTTATCTTGCTTACTAGCCAAATCCCAAAAATTCTTAACATGGGCAGCCTGATTCCGCAGTTTCATATTAATAAGATTAAGCCCTCCAGTAGCTTTAGGAGAACAAACCTTATGCCAAGCAACCGGTGATCTTTTGATGATAGTATTTCCTCTTGACCAGATGTAACTTCTGCATATAGCCTCTATTATTTCCAGCATTTTGGAAGGAATGACAAAAATTTCGGACAAATAAGCTTGAATTTCAAAAGCCACTATTTGAACAAGCTGGAACCTACCTACATAAGACAGTTTTCTAGCAGCCCAGGTAGTTACCCTTGCTACCACTTTATCTATCAATGGTTGCCATTGGAGTAAGCTGAGCTTTCTAGTAGTTAAAGGGATACCTAGGTAGTGGAAAGGTAGTTCCCCTTGGCTATAAGCAAGTACTTGTTGGATACGCTGCCTGGTTTCAGAATTGACTCCTCCATTGTAACCTGAACTCTTGTTTAGGTTGGCAGTAAGTTCTGAAGCAGCAGAAAATATATTGAATTTATCCTTCAATAAGGTGATTAAAGTTGTGTCACCGCTGGAAAATAATAACAGGTCATTAGCAAATGACAAATGAGTGATGTCCAACTTTGCACACATAGAATGATACTTAAACTATTTCTCAGTTTTGAGGAGCTTCAAATTTCTACTGAAATATTCCATCACAATGGCAAATAAGTATGGAGATATAGGATCTCCTTGCCTGAATCCTCTAGCTGCAGCAAAAGGCCTGGTAAACTCTCCATTAATAACAATGGAATAATTCACAGTAGTGACACACTCTAGTATCCACTTTGTAAACTTTGCAGGAAAACTCAAGTAATTCAATATTTGTTGGAGATGCTGCCAATGAACTGTGTCATAGTCTTTCTGAATATCCACTTTGATGAGACACCTTGGAGAAATGTGCTTTCTGGAATAAGCTTTGACTAGCTTATGAGCTAGTATGACATTGTCAGCTACCTTTCTACCAGGTATAAAGCCAGCCTGGGTTTCAGATATAATAGAAGTCATCACCTTCTGTAATCTATTTGCCAAAACTTTAGACATGATCTTGTATCAGACTGAGAAGCATCTATTGGTCTATACTCCTTTATAGTAGCAGGATTAGCCACTTTAGGGAGTAAAATAAGGTAGCACAACTTACAGTCTTATATAGTTTACGCGTTGTGAAGAAACTCTTGACAGCAGCACATACATCTTGTTTGATTACCAGCCAAGCTTTTTTGAAAAAGAGAGTATTAAAGTCACCTATCCCTGGGGCTTTGTCATCCCATAGCACATAAGCTTTCATATATCTCCTGATCAGATACCTCAGCACATAGAGCCACTTGTTGATCATGAGTCAGTGTAGGTCCTAACTTCATTATCTGTTTGTTTACTATTGATAGAGTAGAACAGGTTGTACTCATAAAGGATTTGTAAAAATTCACCACCTCCTCTTGGATATGATCCTTCTCAGTAAGTTGTCTTCCATCTAGTGCAGTCAACAACTGTATTGTTGTTTTGTTCCTCCTTTTCTTCATCCCTGCAGAATAATATTTAGTCTTAGAGTCCCTAGTCTCAGCCAAGTTGCTCTAGATTTCTGTTGTAGGATGCTTTCTTCAATCATAGACCATTTCTCTAGTTGTTCCAAAGTTGCCTTTTACTCTATTAATAAATCATCTATGTTCTGAGTCAGTAATTTAGTCCGAATGCTTTAAAGATTAACCCTGGCTTATTCAATTCTGGTAGTTACCCCCTTAAACTCAGCAGTATTTAACCTTCTAAGTCCTGGCTTGAGTGTTTTCAACTTAAGCCAAAGTTTCTAAGAGGCTCAGGATGATACTGTTGAGACCAAACCTATTATACCAAAGGCAGAAACTGCTCATGATCAGCCCATACATTAAAAAATTTGAAGGATATTCTGGAATAGGAAACACCCTCTATCAAAGCAATGGTCATAGGTGCATAATTTGAGATATGTGGTAGACCATATTCAACTACCAGGTGTCCAAATTTGAGCATCCCTTCATCATTTCCAAATGCCCTATCTATTCGACTATAAATACTATCTAATCCAGCCTGCTCATTGGACCAAGTGTAGTATTCTCCCCTCCAATGTAGTTCTACCAAGTTAGTTGTTTGAACACAATCTGCAAAGTCCTTTACATCATGATTTGTAATTGGGACACCATTCAACCTGTCTTGTGTATCAAGGACAGCATTATAATCTACCCATATTATCCAAGGCTTAGCACAGGTCAGTGGTTTCAACTGATTCCAGAGTGGTTTTCTG
Organism: Datura wrightii; assembly: GCA_035772735.1. Classification (NCBI taxonomy): domain Eukaryota; kingdom Viridiplantae; phylum Streptophyta; class Magnoliopsida; order Solanales; family Solanaceae; genus Datura; species Datura wrightii. Next base: position 195,677,194 of record JASDFA010000018.1, on the reverse strand, counting down.
AGTTCCGTTGTATTGTAACCATATACAACAGTCATAAAGCATTCCATGTTTGTCCTTTTAACCAGGCAATGAATAAACTGAGCTTCCTGAGTTATCATAGTAATGCCATATTCATTTGGATCCCATAATACCCAAATCCTCCCATTGGCAGCATGACTATAATTTGTGATGGATTTCCACCCTGGGACAAGTCTGCCAATAGTACAATCTGCTTTATTTTCTTTACTCTAGTTTCCATAAGACAAACTAACTTATTGTTTGTCTTCTTGATAAGAAAGGTCAATTCTTTCTGTTTGAATCTCTTATTGACCCTTCTAATACTCCAAGCTAACCAAGACATTCAGAAGGGAAAGAACCTCCTGCTCTAGGAGGTAAGCTACCCTCAGACTCAGCCAGAACAACATGCAAACCATCAAAGCCATTTTTTTTATAGGAATAGGATGTATATAAGCCATCTCTCCAGGCACAAGTTGTGTGGAATATTTTCCTTTTGCAGTTTGCCAAGGCATAACATCCTTTGTGTTAACCTCTGTGCCTGGTATATGTTTACTATTCTCATGTGGATCCTGAACCTCATCAACCTCTGTGTGTTTCTTTGCTTGCCATATTTGCTTCCTTAGTATTTCTGGACCGGTGGATGGTCTTGTTTCTTCCTCTCACAATTATGTCCAATTTTAAGACAAGTCCCACATAATTGAGGTTCCCAATCAAACTCAACAGGTTGCATAAAGATATGACCATCAGGATCCATCACTGCTGCCTCAATTGGTAACTGCTTAGTAATGTTCACTTCAATTAACATGCGAGCAAAGAATATTCTAGATTGTTTGGCAGTGCATTCATCAGCATACAATGGTATTCCTATAGCACTAGCAATATGACTAAGGGAAGGTCCACTCCAACAATACGTTGGCAAGTTTGGAAATCGAACCCAAAGGGGGATTTCAGTTATAAATTCAACTTGAAAATCAAACTTTAGGGACCATTGCTTCAGAATCATAGGTTTATTATCTATAGTATAAGGTCCAGCATATAGAATTTCATTCAGATCCTCCATAGACTTAAACCTAACTACATAATATCCCTCTTCATGGTAAAACAAATCCGGCATAGCAACAACACTCTATATTTGTTTAACATATCTAGTCATATAGTTATAGCTACGGGTATCACCTATCACATAGATAATCACAACACATTTCCATTTGATTATTTCTGGCTCTATCTCAACTGCATCTAATTTCACCACCATATTACTATCTACTACTTTCGGAGTAACAGAAGTAAGAGCTAATCCATTAGCAGCAGCTCTATTACCTTGAGAAGAGTCCTATCCACCTTCCCCCTTCTGTTCAGGCAATGTAACAGTAGTCGCAGGTGCATTTCCCATCACCTGTGCCGGTACAGCTGATTTTTGCTCTCATCTCGGAGGTCTGTGTACTCACTAGGAGACTTCCAGCTGAGTTCCTCATAGTAGATGAAGGTGATGAATCCTCAGTATGTAAGACAATTGGTGTGACTGGCGATTGCAATTGAGCTGGAAATTTGCGATTCCTTGTGTGTTCTCGATCGACTTTCAAAAATATGAAAGTTTAGCATACTCAAAGCTGCAGGTTGCATAGTCTTCTGTGGTCTACCTCGTCTCTCTTCCCTGCCATGGATGTTCACGACGCATGTCAGCTTAGAGTGCGTCGGGAGGAAAGGAGAGAGTTATATTAACTTTCTCTATTAAACTAAAAAAATTATTTAACTAAATTTGTTTGGATTGGTTTTTAATTTTTATTCTTTAGTAATTGTATTTATGTACGGTGGGCATAAAATTTTTAATATTGAAATCATATCTATCATAACTTGTATGATATTATCATCAGTGATAGATTCAACATTTTCATTTAGAAGGTTCGAAAAATAAAAATATGGTACATGAGATTTAAACTTGAAATCTAAGATCAATTTTGAACCTCTAAACCATTGAGTTAATCTCTTGTCTTGTGATCATAGGATTCAAAATTTATATATGTACATAAAAAGAAAAATTTAAAAATACCTTATATATAATGTAATTATTTACCAAGGAGTTCGGATGAACACCCTCCCGCTTTCTTAAATCTACCTCTAATTATGATACAAAAATATAAATTTATACTTCACAAAAAAATTATTTATTATAAAAAATATAAATTAAAGAGCACCACAGATACCAACAACAAGTACAAAATCTATTTGTTGCTCTCGTTCTAGTTCTCAAATACAATCCACAATATCTATTTCTTTTCTCTTCTTTTTTCACAAGGCAGGGGCCAAAAAATGTGGCTGATGGGTGAAGAGTTGCCTTTCAAGAAAAACAAATCCAAAAGGCCCAAAACACCCTTTCATAGACACTACATATCCAACAAAATCATGGATCAAGGCCCACAATATTCCCATAAGTGTAGATTGGGCCGGGAAAGCCCATCATCTTAGCCAAGGGACTGAGGTTGGAAATACAGTCAAAACCTTTTATAATAGTCATTTGTTATAACAACATTTCACTATAATGGTCTGATTTTCTCTAAAATTAATTTTTTATATTATATTTTATTTCTTTATAACAACATTCTATCTATAACAGCATTGACATTCATTATAGCGGTATACTCTTTGTAAAATTACCCCTCTATAACAATCATTCTTAAATATTGTGCAATAATATTCTATAAGATGTATATTACGTGTAAATAAATATTAAAATATTTATGATAATTATTAATGTCATGCACATAGTAAATTTCAAGTACGAAATTTAAAAGGAAACATTATATTAAAATAGTATCCACCAGTTATGGTCGTAACGTCGTGAGAAAGACTTTATTTTTTTAAAATTCACACTCTTTCTATATTTTTTTTGGTTAAAATGATTAACAAATACATTTTTTCTTTTTGGTATATAAAATTATTAAACTAGATATTTACGTGCTTTTATTTATAACAGTTAAATGAGATTTAAACGTCAAATGTCAGTATACATATATAACAGTACCTCCCTATAGTAGCCATAAAATTTCCACACAAACTCAGCCACTATAGAGAGATTTGACTGTAATTTTTTCCTAAAAATTAGTTTAGGTGGCTAGTTTTTGGACAGCATATTAATATTGAATAATTGTTTAAAATATAAATAAAAAATAATAAATTTTTTAAAAATAAAAATATCTCTAGCTAAACACATGAAAGATCTTCAACACAAGGTATTGCAATGATTTGAATGTATACATATCTTTTACACTATAAATGTGTAGAAGGGGAGAAATGTTTTTTTAGCTCTTTATAATTCTTTTTAAATTTTATAATTTTTTTACGGGAGATCTTTATTCTTACACATAAAAGATTATCATTTTTATACATAAAAAATTTAAAAAAATTATTTTCTTTTATTTAAATTATAAAACAGCAAAAACTTTCATTTTGTCGCGTAGAACTCAAACTCATTAATTTATAGTACCACAAAATAAAAATATATCTAAAACTTACAAAAACGAAATGATTTAGTTTGAAGGGCGAAGTTGTCAAATTTCCAAATGGGGCCTAAGTAGCCCCTCCCATTTCGTTATCAGACGTTAAAGTTGATAGAAAACAAACAACCACATAAGTATGAAAAAAAGAAAAAAGAAAAAAACTTTGACCAAAGATTTTAATATATTAAATAATTTACAAAAATCAAAGACATAAATAAATGTTTAACGTTGAACAAGATCTTGATTAATGTTTGACGTGGTAATTATAACAGCATATTAATTCCTAGGTAGAAAAATTGGTTAGTCTATATATTGTCAATATTTGACCCATTCATAAATAAATTAATAATATAAAGACCAGAAATGTATATACAAAGATTCCGGTCCCCTTAATCAAAGCAAAGACGTGTAATATAACTGGCAAACATTAATCTAACAACTATTATAATTAGGGTTTGTACGTTGCGGGGAGCATTTGATACGGAGAAAATCTTGTTAGAAGTATTATTTTTAAAATAAGTTTTGTAATATATAATTTAAATTTAATTAGACTTTAATATGGATATCAAAAATTGAATGAAAAAAAAATGTGTGTTTGAAACGTATAAATTTTTGTAATTTAACTCGTAACAGGCGAATTTTATTGATTCTAGATTTTTGAACAACGGCCTTAAACGACAAGTGTTAGTAAGTGGGATTTAAATTTATTTTTCATATATATTTAATAAATTTTTTAATACATATATATAATTTGGATCGAAATTATTAGGTACTCTATCCGCGTCTAAAGGCAACCTCCGGCCTGCCTACAACAATATGTATTTTTTTCCTAACAAGTCTGCTATATCAACGTGAAATATAAGAGCAATCGCCTATTATAATCGATTAAATTAGACACAAAAAAGAAAATCTTATGCTCAACGGTAGATGAAAAATGCTACTTGCTAGTTTACGATAATCGAATATCTAACTTTTATTCTAACTTTATATAATTTGAGATAATACTCATAAACTTCAAATCTAAAATTTCTCTTTCTTTATATTGTAAATACATATATTACTTAAATTCTTTACAATATTCCTTGTGGAAGATTATGATGTATCATCAAGTGACCTTGGATTTATTCAAATTTGGAACAATTCTTATTTTTGTTCTTGTTCTTAATTAAGAAGAAAATAGATGTGTCAACATAAAGGAAAGGTGGGTGGAGTCGTCGTTATAAAGCCAGGTCACATGCATGCAGAAAATGGGAAAAAAAGAGAAAAGTGGGAGAATATTATTATATATCTCCAATTACAAGTTACTTCAACGCTACTTATTCCCATCCCCACTCATATATTCATATATTCCATTTTACCCTTTATTTCGTAGAGAATTTATTGAAAATAATTTTTAAAATTTTTAAAGCGAGAATAAAATTTGTATACACTATGTTATTAGTATTGTTATGAGATATACATTTACAATAGCAATGGACTGGGGCAGATTTAGGAAGGCTTTAGAGGTGTCACGTGACACTGCTTTGTCGAAAATTTTGTACTAAATATATATATGTATAATTAAAAGGTAAAAGCAAACGTTGAAACTATATTGTGTAAAGTGATAATACTCCTAGACACAAATGTTTGTGTAGCTCAAATTAGCTAAGTGTTCAAATTTTTAATTGAGGATGTGTGAGTTATAATTTCTACAGCTTCTTTTATTATTTTTCATTTTAAAAGGTGATATAGCTGAACCACGAACAAAGAATGAATTTAATATTTTTAAGAATGAGTTTAAAAGTAGGCATTTGGAAACAGATTTTATTATTTTTTATTTTATTTGAAATTTAAATCCTAGTAATCTCCTGATTAATGCTGACTCGATCTATCTTATCTATCCCATATTAATTAGGCAAAAATAAGGAAAAAATAAAAACATAAAGTAGATATTTAAAAATGAAGAAGATATTTTTTGTTAAATAAAAATAAGCAATCATCTACTCATTTTTAAAATAATCCTATTTAGTACCAAACATGGGACATTAAAATTGAACAACATGCCAAGCACAATATATATTTTTGTTAAAGAAAAATAAGTTGTTTCCACGTCTAAAATTGGACCAAATGTCTATATCCTTACTTACTATTTATTATATTTACATTTTAATTTTGTAGAATCAGGGGAGTGGTTAGATAGGATATGACACAATTTTAGCTTAGTGAAAATATGATCCTAGATAGAAAAATATGAAGATCGAGAATAAAATATAAAAAGTTAGTAGGTAGCCGAGTGTGATCGCCTCATTCTGGAAAGACAAGTAACCAGTAATTGTATTTAGTAATCTCCCGCTCTTCGTTGTGTTTAGTTTCTTATACATATTGCTTTATTTTGCTTTGTATTTTAATATTTTATTAATTTCTTTTTCTTTTATAATCTTTATCTGAATAACTTTTCTTTTGAGTAGAGAGTCAATCAAAAATAACATATTTACGTCATAAAAGTGGAAACAAAATTTTCATTTGAACTCCATAGTTTCTTTTATCATATGATCACGAATGTAATTCTAATCAAACTTACTAATAATTAGAGTATCAATTACTCTATTTGTAATGGAAAACAATGAGTAAATATTTATTGAAATTAAAAAATCCATAAAATTAAAATTGTTCATCAATTATTTAGAAATTATATTTCCTCAATGAAATTCATAATCTCCATAAAATAAGAGGGAATCTCTATTGTGTTTTCCTTATAAGCAAAAAAGTATAATCTTTCTTGCTAATTTGAATATCATTTTTTTCCAATTTGAAATTTTAACATAATTTCATATGTAACAATATCTTTCATGAGTTTTTTTATAAAATTGTAAGTACATTATAAAAATATACAATAGTGTAATTTTATGAGTAATTTTTTTTTTAAAAGTACAATATATAGAGATTTTATTTTTATTTTTATAACGTAAAAAAATAATTTTCAGTAGATGACTATCTTAAAAATATATTTGAAGTAAAATTACAAAAAAGTATGAGAATAAAATAGAAAGTGTATTACGCTATCTAAACTTTTTTAGTTGATGTTATTTTTATCAACTATATCCTATAAATACTAGTATTTTAATATGCTTTTTCATTGGTTTGAAAAAAGGTGTTCTTTAATATTTAGTAAGCTTTCAAATTATAACATTTTACATGAAAAACTTAAACCTCAAGATATAAAGGATTATATACATATCTAATTTAAGATTTAAAAAATATTTTTTAAATTTAATAATTAATTAAATTAAGATAATTAAATTACAACGAAGGAATTTATTTTTTTATAAGATACACCCTTTGTCTATTATAGTAAAATAGACGTCCATTTTTATTTATTTAGTTAAAAAAATTAATAGATAATTTATCACTTAATTTTTATTTATTCTTATTATTAATTATAATTAATTTATAATATATTTTTTTAAAATATTAATTTTATTGTATTCAAAAAGTTATATAATAAAATTATTTTTATTTTTTTTATTTTTAAGAGTACGTCAAATTAATATTGAACAAATAAAAATATTTAAAAAAATATTAAAAAAATATTAAATTAATATAAATTGAATATGATGAAGTATTTTTCATTTTTTTTTTCTCACGTTATATGTGACACGCGACCCCCCACCCCATTCCCTCCACGCGGTAGAATGGAGGTTACGTTACGCGAATATTCTATTCCCTTCCACCGCACAAACTTAATCCCTTTAACGGTAACTTCCCACCTTTCGTTTCCCGTCAAATCCTCAAGCCGAACCGTTAGAAGTTCCGTCAGTTTTCACCGCTTTAGGTCCCACCACTCCGACATGAATACCCAATAAAAAACCTCCACGTGTAGAGGATATTTTTAATATTCGCTTTTTCCCCTTAGAATCTTCCCTATTCAGTAAAAGAAAATAAAAAAAAGAAACAATTAAAAGAAAGAAACGTAAGAACTGTGTTTATTTTTTTCTGTTCTTTTTTGTTTTTAGCTTTGAGTGCCTGCTTAAATGGCAAAGTGTTAGAGCGGGAAGAAGGGGAGGAAGAACGCGTTTTACAGCTTCATCAAAGAGAGAACTCTCTCCTTTTCTCAACTTTTCGAGGGTTTATTCTCTTTCTCTCTCTCTCTGTTTTTGATTTCTATAAATACTCGCTCTCGCTTTGCCGTTGTTCATACGCTTTCTTTTGTAGATCTGAGCTGTGTTTTTCCACCGACGCTTTTCCTCCTTCGTTGCTTCAGGTATCGATCAACGCACTTTCCGTAGTTTTTTGGTTTGATTTCACTTTTATTATTCTGTTATTTGCCAATGCGCGAGTGATTTTTCGGTAAATGTGCTTGATGATCTTCGCTTTCCTCGTCAGGCATTCATTTCCCTTTTTTTTTTCGTTTTAAAGTAATGCTTCTATGGATCGGTTTCTTCACGGCATTTTCTGCACTTTTTGTTGATATATTTGGTTTTTATTTCACTCTGTTTTTGTTCTTAATCGATGGACAAATGTCGTTGTAGTTAATGCTTTAAGGACTTAATTTTGTTTGTTCATTTCCATTTTTTGAAGTTTTTTGTTTGGAAACACTTTGTTTCTTCAGGAGAGGATCGCTTTCTTCATGGCATTTTCTGAACTTCTTACTGATAGTACTATATTTGGTTTCTTTTCCCTCTGTTTTTATTCTTCGCGAATGTCTCTGCAGTAAATGCGGATTTATTTTCTGAAGTTTTTTGTCGTTTACTCCATATGTATATTTCAACGTATTTGTCCTGTTCCGGAGTTCATTTCGTGTAGCATTATATGTTTTCTGCTTCTGTTTCATTCTGGTTTGAGTTCTGCATGTATTTCATGAATTCATGAGCGGAAATATCGTGAGTGATTTTCGGCATGTCTATAGATTTCTGAGAGTGCTTCTTTTGGGTTCCGTGGTTGTCATTGTTTCTACTTAACCGGAATTCCTGGCGATTGTTCAGTTTGTTTCTTATAAAGCTTACAACTTGAAAAGCCCTTACTGAGTACTTTTGCTTAATTAAACGCATCTACTCAGCAGGTTCCTATTTCTTTTCCTTCGAGCAACCAGTATTGCATAGCTAGCTAAAATGTGATAGATCTGGCATTGCTGGTTGTACCTATTGATCAGTGCTGCAAATTATAACCTCTATATCAAATGTGTATTCTTATGCTTTCATTATCTATTAGAATAAGTCTTTTTCTTTGTCCACGGGAAGATAATGATTTTCGATGTTCTAGAAATATAAATCCCGACTGATATTTCCTGGCTGTTTAAATTTTGTGTGTTTCATTCTGAGTCTGGGTCACTGGGCTTATTTCTTCCCTGTTGTTTTTGTTGGACAACTTTGTTTGCCTCTGCTCCTAAAGTTAACATTTGTTTTTCCCATACCTATGGAGATTCTTACGTGCTACTTATACTTTGATGTCCAGCTAGCAATTATGGTTCCACCTATCGAAACTCCAGTCAAGTCTTCAGTGTCCCAGAAGTTCTCCATTCTACCTCTTAACGAAAGAATACTTTCTTCAATGACACGGAGATCAGTTGCAGCTCATCCTTGGCATGATCTCGAGATAGGTATTTTATACATTCTTTAAAGGGCAACAGTCTTTCTCACAATTGTGCAAAGAAATGGCTCCCGGAATATTCATGAGCTAAAATTTACGTTTTGCTGCAGGACCTGATGCTCCTCAGATTTTTAATGTGGTAAGTGTTCTTTATATTGCTTTAAAACTTTTGAACTGATGTTTGATATGGTTGCACCTTCATATCAGTTTATTTGAGTTAGGCAATTTATGCTTCACCTATAAGCTGAATAATAACCGGTTCACTCCACGTGTTGACTCTTTTTAATGTTTAGCTTACATTATAGCAAGTCCAAAACAGACTGTAAATATTTGAGTTGTTAATAGCAAGCAAGTATGATTGGTCTTCTACACTGGTACTCTAATTTCATATCATATGCCTTAGAGCAGCTGACATAATCTGAGGGAACCTAAATATTTCCAAGAAGTCTTATTTTGTCTTCACTCTGACTTTATGCTATCCTATAAAGTGGTGCTTTACTTACTTCTCTAATTGTAATCCCCAAGTTCTTCACTATATAAGGTTGATTTTTCACCTACCTACCTTAGGACTTACAAGAGGCTAATATATTGTTCAATTTATTTATGTCATGTTTATGTTAGTTCTTGGTTAAGAAATATCTTTTGACTGTCAACCTACCATTTGGTTGGTGCAGGTGGTTGAGATCAGTAAGGGGAGCAAGGTGAAGTATGAACTTGATAAAAAAACTGGACTGATCAAGGTATAAGTGGTGTATTTTTAAATGAGTAAAATTATGGAAGGCTTTAGCCAAATTACCTGAAATACTCTGTCGTTCCAGGTTGATCGTGTTCTTTACTCATCAGTTGTATACCCCCATAACTATGGGTTCATCCCTCGTACACTCTGTGAGGACAGTGACCCTCTGGATGTCTTAGTCATCATGCAGGTTAGCTGATGATCCTTTTCCATCGTCCTGATAAAAAAGACACTGCGAATATTAGCTGATTGTTGAATGCAGTTTAGCTGTCTTGTTTTTGTATTGTTAATGTGTGTGTGTGTGTCTTTTATGTTAGCAAGGGAAGGACAAGATATAGTTAGGTCGTAATCCAACCCGCTCTTCAAATTTTTCAAACCTATATTTACTACTTCAATACGGTGCTGGAGACAGAAAAGCTGATCTGGTCCCAGCAGGTGGACTTATTATAGGCATTTGCAATAAGGAAGTATTGTTTTTAAGATAGGTTTTTTGACTTCAAACTACTGTTTCTAACTTATCAATGATGATATAGTAATGTAAAATCAATTCAATCTCTTTCTTTGGTGCTAAATTATGTGGACATTCTGCTACCCTGTATAACCTATTGACTTTCGTATTATATGTTTTTGATCTATATGTTGTAAAACTGTTGATCTTTCTTAAGAAGCCAAGCATCAATAGTTTGCCAGCTCCGGCCATGGGTCTCAAGAAAGTGGACTTTAACCATTTGTGGCCTTAGCAATGCATATATTTAGCAAATCAAGGAAATTATCGTTATTGTGGCTTTTAGCTCTGTGAACTATGCTTTGAGTTTTAAGAGGATGCCTATCAACAGTTATTTCTTCTCTTGATCCTTACCATGCTAATTTACAGGAGCCTGTTCTTCCTGGTTGCTTTCTTAGGGCTAAAGCAATTGGCCTTATGCCCATGATTGATCAGGTATATAACTATGTTAACAGTAAAAAAGAATCCCCAATCTTCCCGTGTATTAACTCTAGTCAAAACACAGGGAGAAAAGGATGACAAGATAATTGCTGTCTGTGCTGATGATCCTGAATATAAGCACTACACTGATATCAATGAGCTGCCACCCCATCGTTTGGCTGAGATCCGTCGCTTCTTTGAGGATTGTATCCTTTTCCGAAATCACAAATCTTAAGAGCAGCATGAATTTTAATTTCAGATGTCTATGAATTTTTCATGATGTGTTCGTTAACTGTTTGGTGTGTGCAAGCATGAATAAGACTTTGAGTATATGGTGGTCCTTGACGAATGTATCAGACAAGAAAAATGAGAACAAGGAAGTTGCTGTTAATGACTTTCTTCCAGCTGCCAAAGCCTTCGAAGCAGTCCAGCATTCCCAGTAAGTGACCCTACCGCTTTTTCAAACATTATCAGAAGTTCAATTTTTCTCCCTTCTGCAGTATGTAAACCGAATAAACATATAATTTGTTATTGAAAATTTAGTGCAGTTGTGTTCAAGTTGGTGAATAAAATTATAGAAAGTCCAGCTGCTTACTTGTAATGTTCTTTCTTCTCAGGGATCTGTATGCAGACTACATCGTGGAGAGCCTGAGGAGATGATTAATGATAGTCTTTTCATCTTCCTCAAGTCGTGAATGGTGGTCAATGTTACATTTCCCATACTAATATAATACCATATAGTAGTACTGCTCTAATATTTTGTTGTCTACTTGTACTGCAAAGCACAGTTATACCATGTTACATGTGCATATAACATGAAGCTATATACAATATGCTTGTATTATCTACTGCATGGGAAGTTACTTCCATACAGTACATGATGATGACGAAAAGGAAACTTCACGTTTCCCCAGGTCAAATTTTGCAAGATTTTGAACTATCTCAGTTGTCCAGTTTATGAAATGGATTATATACTAAGTTTAAAGTGTGTATGCACTCTGTTCTGTTCCTTCAGCAGTTGAGCTTAATGGCTTCTATTTGATCTGTCCAAACTTGTTACGCGCAGTAGTTGTAAAGTTTACTTGGAAGACTAATATATGCGAATCATTTTCTTTTTTATAATAAAACACAGCTTTTATCGTCCATGGGAAATCACGAATTTCTGCGTTAATAGATGAAAATCGATAGAAGGGAACTGAAGTTAGTTCGATTGCAGACACCAAAAACTAGCAAATTACAGAATGACGAATTCATCCCCTGTAAGGAGCTTCACTATAGTTTGGGGGGTTGGGGAGGTCGCTACTGACTATCTGAAGCTAGCATTAACGTTGAAAGAAAAACAAGGAGGAAATTCTAACACAAGTTAAGTAAAGCTGAATTAGTTAAGAGTTTAATTTCTACTCTCTAACTGTAAAAAGTATCACCAAAAAAAAATAACTGCATAAAACTACTCATAATAAGTAGTAAACAGTAACCTATAAAACAAAGTAAACGACTTGCTGCAACAAGTTATAATTGAAGTGTCGAATCTTTACATGGTATTAAAATCAGGTTCATTTATGTTTGAGCACTCTGTCCACACTTCAGTTGGGTCTGAGTGTGAAGAGAGTGTTAGAGTGAGTTAGAGTCCTACATTTGTTGGGAAATGGACTAGCAATTTGCTTGGATGGACTTGTTCAATCCTCCCTCGTGAGCTAACTTTGGGAATTGAGTTAGACTCAAATACAGTATATATCAGAAATTCTAGCACATCTAAGGATATGATGTGGAGTATATACCAGAAATTCTAGCACATCTAAGGATACGATGTGGAGCATCACATCAGATCATTAAAATGACAATTGCATTAAAAGCAATACTAGATTGGATCAAGTGCTATATATGATTATAGTACTAGTATTATTAGAAATAATATAATGTATATCTAAAGTTTAATACAGTCCATGCATCCAGCTAGATGTTATTATTCCTTGTTAGAATCCCTCTACAACTAGCTCACAATTAAATGTATTAAACTAGGAATAATATGAGCTTTTAAAAAAAAAATTTAAAAACAACAACAACAACAACTTATATCGAGTGAAAGGTTTCTACTATAGTAAGTACTTTTTTTTTTTTTTTTGTAATTTAACTATATTAATTGTATTAAACCAGGGATAACGTGAGATTTAAAGAAGAGGTGATCCATGCTTTCTACTTCTCCAGTATACAATATACATTGCTAGAAAATAAGGATTTAAGGAAGAATAATATTTTATAGCTAAATAATAACAAATTTCATATTAATTTTATTTAACTATGAATTAACGATGAATTATAAAAGAATTTGATTAGCTTGAAGCATTTTAGTTACAATTTTAACGGGAGTTACCGACAAAATTACGTACCTAATTTCATGTATTTTCTAGTAGTGACACATAATACTCCATCATTGTCTATACTCAATCGTGCAAATGTCTATCTGGAAGCTAGCCCAAAGTGTTGTTCCAAGACAAATTGCTATGTCCATCACATTTCAACCCCCCTGCAACTCCTGCCATGCAAATTTTGTCCCAGCAGTTTTGAAGTACACCCTCTGAATCGGACTAATGAAGTATACAATATTTAAATTTTCGATGTAGATGTTATATTGTTGGTTCTTATCCTTAGGTATTCACTTAATCTTGTTAGGTATAGGTGTCCCATTTTAATTGTTACGATAAGATTTGCAGACTTATTAAGAAAAAATTATTATGAATAGTAATCTGACTAATATAACCCTATTAATTTTTTGAAAACATACAATAATAATTCTTTTTACATTTTAAAATGACTTCAAGTACTAAGGGTAGAATTGAAAAATCAACGTCAACTATCTCTTGAATTTAGAAACTAACAAGTATTTTGAAACAACTATTTTTAATATACCGAACAATTAAAATGAAACAGAAGGAGTGTCACATTTTCTTATCCATAAAAAAAAACTAAAACAATAAAAAAGAAAATATATATATATATACACACACACTCAATCTTTTGGATTACCTTCTTTGAAAGAAGAAAAAAATGGGACCAATAAATTTGTATTTAATAGCCAACAGGGGGAAATGAAGGGATCAGTTTTACTGGAGGGAGAGCCGGATTCCTAACATTCATCTTCTTTGGAAGCGGGTTTGGTAGTTGGCTAGAATTATGAAAATATTGGTAATGTAGTAATTAGTTACGAGTGAATTTATATATTATTTTATGTATATATTAATTTTTAAGGATTTAATTATTCATGTATATTAGTTATTCATATATTTATTATTTTATCGTTTATCCTGCATAAAATAAAGTATAGATTTCATCATAATTTATACATGTATTAGTTATGTGAGTTTCTAATTTGCAAAAAAAATATTGCATTAATTTACATATGAATAATTTAACTCCTAAATAGCTATCAAACGTAATATTACCTATGTATAATTTGACACCTACATAAATTATTTCTTAGTGTTTTAATATTTTAGGACAAGATTACCCTATCAAAATATTATCTCTAGTGAATTAGTCATTTTTTCAAATTTTAATATTTAAAAGTACTTTTTTAAGAATATGAATCAAGCACAAATACTAGCAAAAGCATTTTTCAAATGACTAGTATTGGTGTACGCGTTTTATACGTGTTCCTCATATTAATATAAATAGATTTAAAAAAAAACAAAAATAATATTTACAATATGTGTTTATGTAATAATATAAGAATTTTAAAAAAAAATAAATTTTAAATTGCTAAATAGTCATATTTAAGAGTTCGATCCAATCAAATTGTTCTTCCTTAAGTTTTTTCTAGTACTTACTTCATTGAACAAAAGCGTTGTAGAATCAGTGATTGTTTGGAGAAAAAAGTCGTTCATTTTTACATGAGAACTTAAATGTATTATTATATGTATATTTCACGTTATATTATTATAAAACTTATATTACTATACACTATTAACGAATTAACATTTTTAATATAAGTATTATCATTACGAAGATGCATTAGATAAAAAGTTGTATAGTATATTAGAATATAAAGGATAAATTATTCGTTTAAACAATTAGCACTTACGAAATCATATCGTAATTTATTTTCGGCTTGTTTTGACACTAATAAATTGATATCATAATTGATTGTTAAGTAATTCTTATACTACCTAACTAAGAAAGACTAATCAAAATTAGTAAAAATAACCGCTAGTGCTTGCAATTAGAGTTGGTTGTCTGTATCACACTCTTTGGGATGCAGCCCTTTTCGAAATTCTATTAAAGCAGAATGCTTTGTGCATCGTGTTGTCATTTCTTAATTGTATTTTCAAAAGTCCTAACATAAGATTGCTTGCATTATAAGTATAATTTT
The DNA here is from genome assembly GCA_035772735.1 of Datura wrightii. Lineage (NCBI taxonomy): Eukaryota > Viridiplantae > Streptophyta > Magnoliopsida > Solanales > Solanaceae > Datura > Datura wrightii. Next base: position 195,662,108 of record JASDFA010000018.1, on the reverse strand, counting down.
ATTCAACGTCTAGTTATTTATTAAAACTCTAAATATTAAGATTATATATATATATATATATATTTCAAATAAACAAGGACTTAATATATAAAATTTAGTTAATTTTAAAATTCCTCTTCTTCGTATTTTATTGACCAAAAGCATACAGTCATGCCGACCGGTAGAAAGAGTATTGCTATTAAGCTAAGCCGTGTTGGGAAACTTAAAGTATTAGCAAAATAATTATATGATCATTTTGTCAATTGTGAACTCTATTTTAAAAGGATAAAAAAAGTGAATAAATATTTTGCTACGAGGCTTCGTACCTTAAATATTTAGTAATAACTTAATTTAAAACTTATCATTTTATCCATTATGAGATGATTTCAGCTAAAAAAAAGTCTTTTTCTCTTAATCTATGTGTCTATTCAAACACTTTCACGTGAATTAAAACGGAAGAAATAGTGTATAATTAACTAAAGAGAGTGAGTAACAAGAACCACTAAATTAATTACAACAACTTAAAATATGTTGTATTTCTATATTCTCTTTCTTTCTTCAATTCTACAACCTTGAGGGAAAACACACACACACACACAGAGAGAGAGAGAGAGAGAGAGAGAGAGAGAGAGAGAGAGAGAGAGAGAAGAAAATCAATGTATTAATGCAAAATAAAGTTACACTCTTTAATTTATTTGCTCGTACAATGAGTTAAAAATTTGTGATGAATAATTAGTTAGTTTAATAAAGAAAAGATTGTTATAGGTTAACAAAAGTATAATTGATTTTAAAGTCTTAAATAATATAATTTGCATTTAACAAAACATAAAATGCATTCCTCAACAATAATTTATAGATCACATTCAATATTTATAATCACATTCAATAGTAATGATTTATAAATCGCATTCATCAATAACGATTTATAAATCGCATTCCTCAGTAACGATTTATAAATGTCATTCCTCAATAAAGATTTATAAATCGCATTCAACAAAATGTTTTATAAATCACATTTGCAAATATCAATTTTCATAAACACGACTTAATTTCTCAGTCATAATGTATTTTAGTCACTATTCTTTCTAAATCTCATTCCTTAAACCCGAATATAAATTACAATTTTAAACACGATTTACTGTATTACTCAATCACAGTTATTCTTCAAACATGATTAATAATTGCATTCCTCTTATTACAATTTATAAATTGTATTTCTCAAACATGACTACAAATTGTATTCCTCTATCATATTCATAAAACCTCCAGCAACTTATAAATAGCAATCCTCAAACACTATTTATAAATTGCATTCTATTAACACCATTTATAAATTACCTTCTACAAAACACTATTAATAAACAACATTCTTCCCTCACGATATATAAATCGTATCCTGAAATATGATTTATAAATCGCTTTCTACCGTCACGGTTTGTAAATCGCAATCGACAAAGATGATTTATTTCAAATAAGAAAAGATTTAAGAAGTAAAATTTTAGTCAATTTTAAAGTATTAAATGTTAGAAGTTTTTATATTTTACAACTAAGTAAAAATTTTGTAGCTACAAGTTTAATTAATTTTAAAGTCTAAATATTAGAATAATAATTAAAAACACTATTTTTTAATAAAAATAATAAATGCAGGTTGATACTCAATTAATCAGATGTTAGTTGAATAATCCATAATTTTATTTATTATAGAGAATTTTAATAAAAAGCAAAAAAGTTAATTAATATTTATAAAGACGTTCACATTTTTTATATAGTACTAATTTCAGTGTACGCGATTTGCGCGTGTCTCTCATATTAATAAGAACAAAATTTTAAAAATAGCATAAATAATATTTAAAAGATGTGTTTGTATAACAATATAAGAATTTAGAAAGAAAATTATAAATTTAATGTTAATATATTATTATGTTTAAGAGTTTGATTTAATTCAGTAGTTCTTTCCTCAATTTGTTCTAATACTCGTTTCAATGAATAACACGTCATAGAAATCGTGTTTGATTGAAAGATGAAATATCCTTCATTTTTTCATGAGCACTTAAATGCATGCATTATGTGCATATCTCATGTTAATAATTACAAAAAAAAAAATTATATTACTACATTATTAACATATTAACATTTAATATAAATATTAACATTACGAAGGCGTATTACAATACAAAGTTGTATGGTATAATGGAACGATGACATAAGTTATTCATTTAAACAATTAGCACTTGTGAAATCGTATCATAAGTTATTATATCACAACTCACGACTTGCTTTGGCACTAATAATTAATATCATATCTCAAACGCATTTATTTTCTTGTAATTGATCATCCAAATTAAGAAACTAATAAAAAATAGTGGAATCAAAACTCTATTTTTAAAAGGATAAAAAAGTGAATGATAGTTTGATATGAGGCTTTGTACTTTAGATATTTAGTTATAATATAATTTTAACTTTTTTTTATTTTACGCTTTATGAGATGATTTCAACTTAATTTTTCTCTTGGTCTTAATTTATGTGTCTAATCAAACACCTTCACATAAATTAAAATGAAAAAAATAGTGTAGATTTAACTAAAAAGTGTGAATTACAAGAGCACTTGATTGATTGAAACAACTTAAAGTATGTTATGTTTCTATATATTTTTTAATTTTTTTTCAACTGTACAATTTTTAAAAAAATAAAAAGAAGAAGAATAGCACTTCTAGTGATTAGATTTCGAAAAAACAGAAAGTTTTTTTATAAGAGCAATAGTTTTCTAAACGAGTCATTTTTCTTAGGTGAAAATGATTTCGGAAATTCAATGTATTAATGCATAATAAAATTAATTATAATTAATTTTAAAGTTTAAATATTAGGACTTTTAATTTAGTTCAAATAAGGAAATTAGATTTAAGTATAAAATTTTAGTCAAATTTAAAATACTAAATATCTGGAGTTCTTTCAAATAAGTAAAGATTTAATACCTACAACTTTGATTAATTTCAAACTCCTAAACATTAGGATAATAATTTAATGATAATTATTTAAGAAAAATAGTAAATGATAATTTTATCGATAGCAATGTCTTTTAATGAAGAGCAAGACGTTCAATCAACATTACTAAGGGCCTTCACACTTGAAGATCTTAGAACTCACAAAGATGTTAAGTATATCTACAAATATTTTTTAAGTAAATAGGAGTAAAATATTATGCATATATTGAATGTTAGATTAGTTGATGAAATCTAAGGAAATTACCAAAGATTATTTCATCGGAAGATTGTATTGTATCTTCAAATGAACTTTAAAAAAGTACTAGTAGAAAAGTGACTCAATCTCATTGTTTACTGATATAAAATTAGGTTTAACATTGTTAATGCGTTCGTCTATGATGTAACCGATCTTATCTTGTTGTAAATATTTTTTTCACTTTTCAATATAATTATTGAAAAGTATAGTACGGACTTTTGAGCCCTGCAAAAAATTAAACTTTAATGGTCAAAAATATATTTAAAAAAATATAAAATATAATAAAATTAAATAAGAACTCAAACTTAAATGTAAAAATATAAAATATAAATATTGAATATGAGATCATGAAGAGATTACTTTACCTGAATAGATGAAACTTGAGAATGAGTAGATGAAGAATGTCGGTTACAAAACATAAATTTTAAATCACATAATATCAATATAAGACTCAATTAAAAGGATATAACATAATATCAATGTTAGACTCAACTAAAAGAGATAATCTAAATTCTGACATAACAATTATTATTGTCTTTTTCAAATCCACAATATAAAAAAAAATCACAATATAAAAAAAAAAGATAGATTAATACAAAATCATACAAGGTTGGAGACTGAATCAAAAGTGATGATGTAGAAGATTTGATGAATTAAATTATGTAATTATAAATCTTTTTATAGAAGTAGAAGGATTTATAAATTAGGATATTACTATCAAAAAGGGAAAATAAAAATATTTTTCCTTACTATGAAAAAGAAAAAAAATAAAAATTCAATTAGAATTTTGTTCCATTAAAAAAAGGAACAAAAAATTTTTCAAATCAAAAACTTTTCTTGTGTTATAAACATATTTGTGTTGTAGTGAATGTCTATAAAGGTATTTGTATTGTACTGGATACATGTGTTTATATCATTGTGAAAGTCTATTTTTTGGAGAAAAGTTAGGAGAAATTATCCCTATAAATAGAGGGGTCCTTCTTCATTGTAAATTATCCCATCAAGAGAAATAAAAACTTCTCTCCTTCTCTCTTTCTCTAAAATATTCTTGTTCTTTCTTTATTATTTCATAACACGTTATCAGCACGAGTCTCTGCCTTGAGCACTCATTTTGAAAGATCTGAGGTAAGAAAAATCAAAGTTTTCTTAGAAAGACGAAGGTTAGTATTTCTTGATATTTATGTATTTACTAATAACAATATCGATTTTGTATATGAACTTGAGGAACGACTTATTGATTCACTTGGCAATTCATGCCTCATAATTGTTCCAGAAGAACAATATTGTGAAAATATATTTGTTCCAGCAGAATAATATTGTGAAATATGTAAGAGAAATCATCTATGTTATATGCATACCTCGATTTGCTCCCGAAGTAGCAATATCTTAAAAGAGGTTTTAAGCTATCATACCTTATGTGGTTAAGGCATATTTAGATGATCATGTTCCATTCCTGAAGAATGAGAAATTGAGAACTTTTGATAAATGTTACAAATATAGATCTAATACGGATCTAGTCCCTGAAGTGAAAGCAAAACATCAAAAATCTATATGTATGCAATGGGTCTTAGAGACACCATTAAAAGTGAAAGCAAAGCATCAAAAAATCCATATGGATGCAATGGGTCTTGGAGACACCATTAAAAGTGAAAACAAAGCATAAAAAATTCATATGGATGCAATTGGTCTTGGAGACACCGTTAAAAGTGAAAACAAAGCATCAAATCAAGATCGTGCTAAGGTTATGATATTCTTGCGTCATCATCTTGACGAAATTCTTAAAATTGAATATCTCATGATTAAGGATCCACTTATTTTGTGGAATAGCCTAAAAGAAAGGTATGACCACCTGAAGATGGTCATCCACCCAAAGGCACGATATGATTGGATTCATCAAGACTATAAGTCTGTTCATGAGTATAGCTCATCAACATTCAAAATTGTTTCTATGTTGAAACTATGTGGAGAAACTATAAATGATGTTGATATGATTGAATATGTGGTAGTATACAAAATTAATTGAGAGCTCCGGAAGAGCTAATGTATTACTACCTGAAGGAATGAAATTATTGTAGTAAGTCTCAAAAGGAAACTTATAAGTTTCAAGGACATTGAAAAAAAATGAGACTATAAATTATGGGAAGATCTAATATCTTCATGCTACTACAATTGAAGCGGGTTATAAATATTTATGTAAAAGATTACCCGCCGGTTTTTTTATTTGTAGTACATAAATATGGGTATGATGATGAAATCACATACGAAAGTAAACTAGAAGTTTACTGAAATAAGTTGGCATAACCGGTTGGCCATCCCGGTTCAAATGTGATGCAAAAATAATTGAGAATTCACGTGGCTATATGTTGAAGAAATAAAAGATTCTTCAAGAATTCTCTTGTGTTGCTTGTTCTCATGATAGAATGATCTTGATCAGCTAAGATTGAAATTATATTTCCTGAAATTTTGGAACTTATAAAAGGGTGAATATGGGTCCATTCACCTACCATGTGAACTGTTTGCTAATAGATGCACCTATGAAATTGTCACATGTATTTTGATATTAACATGCAATTGATTTATGTAAGGTTGTTGCTCGAATTATTAAATTAAGAGCATAGTTCCAAATTATAAAATCATGTTGATAATGCTGATTCATATCTATATTGGTTTAGCGAAAATTGTATGCCTCCAATTAAAGCTAAATCATTGGTTATGAAAATAAAACTCCCAAATAAAATTTGGTATGAGATATGTTTGTTTAACATGTAGCAACACTTGAATGCATCAAGCCAACAAGGTTTCCTATCATAATTGGTTCAGGGTCAGGAACCAAATAATTCCATCTAAAAATTTGAAAGTGCGATATATGATTCAATTGCCCCACCACAACGCACAAAGATGGGTCCCCAAATGAGCTTGGGGAGTAAATGTTAGTTTTTCTAACATTAGAGGGAGAAGTGATTAGCAACTGAAAATTGAGTGTGGGATGAATTATCTAGATCCTCGGGAAAAAAAAAGTGAACTTAAAGTTCAATAGATAATTCACTAGCAAAATATTGCAAATCAATTGTCAGATATATTTGCTAACTCTATTTTATAAATCAGTTGCAAATGCTCCAATGAAAGGTCCTTGAAGGACAGGGTCTTGAGACGCCTGAAGCGTGATAAACCAAACGGTTCCAAATATAGAACTCCTTGAAGAAGGAGAGGAGCAAGTGATTAAGATGGTCATAATGATGAGGCAAGTGCTTTAAGAAAGCACCACAACATAACACTTCATAAAACCTTGGCAAAGGTTCAGGTACCTGAAAATGAAGAGATCTCAATAAGTTATGTCGCATTGGAACTGATCGTCGACGATATTTTTGATACAATATAGTGCGCAATATTGTAAAAGATTGTGAGGATCTGAATTCTACGTCTATTAAAGCATGTTGATATAGAAATAATTATCAAGTGAAATAATGCGTATTGATAAGCATAAAGCTTATTGGACCTGTAGTCCAGACACTAGAAGATGTCACGCATTTAAATACTAATTAATGTTATCACTTGACAAAATTTGTACGAAAATCATGAAGGATTCGAAATGCCTGAAGCATTTACAAGTTTCTTTAAACTTGTTCATAATTCTTATATGAGGAAATCCTTGGTCCTGAAGTACCATATCTTAGTGTGATTGATGCACTAATATATCTTGCTAATACAACAAGGCATAACATTCGGTTAATTAGTTAGCAAGTCCCCATCTTGTTGGTTATGCTGATGCTGGGTATTTATCTGACCCACACATAAAGCTCGATCTCAAACTGGCTACGTGTTCATATGTGGAGGTACTGCCATATCTTGGAGATCTATAAAGCAGTCTCTGCTAGCTACTTTATCAAATCATGCTGAGATAATAGATTTTCATGAAGCAGGCCGAGAATATGTGTGGTTAAGGTCCATGATACATCTCATTAGAGAAAAATGCGGTTTGAACTGTGACAAAGTACCCACAATTTTGTATGAAGATAATGTTGCATGCATAACACAACTAAAGAGAGGATTCATAAAAGGAGATAGAACGAAGCACATCTCGCCAAAGTTTTTCTACACACATGAGCTCCAAAAGAATGGTGATATCAATGTGCAACAGATTCGTTCAAGTGACAATGTGGCTGATTTATTCACCAAATCTCTACCAACTGCAGCTTTCAAGAAGATGGTGCATAAGATCGGGATGCAAAGATTCAAGGATGTTCTCATTAAGGGGAGTTAATACGCGTTGTACTCTTTTTTCCTTACGAGGTTTTGTCCCATTGGTTTTCCTTGTAAGATTTTTAATGAGGCAGCCAAAATGCGTATTATTAGATATGTGTACTATTTTTCCTTCACTAGATTTTTTTCCCACTGGGTTTTTTCTAGTAAGATTTTAACGAGGCACATTATCTATCAAATAGACACTCAAGGGGGAGTGTTATAAGCATATTTGTGTTGTAGTGAATGTCTATAAAGGTATTTGTATTGTACTTGATACATGTGTTTATATCATTATGAAAGTCTATCTTTTGGAGAAAAATTAGGAGAAATTATCTCTATAAATAGAGGGGTTCTTCTTCATTGTAAATTATCTCATCAAGAGAAATAAAAACTTCTCTCCTTCTCTCTTTCTCTACAATATTCTTGTTCTTTCTTTATTATTTCATAACATCGTGGAAGAACTTTTTATTTTTTGTTATTATTTTTTAAAGGTTTATACTATAAATAGAGTTATATCATAAGTAGAAAATATAATATAATAAAATAAAATAAGGTAGAAAAAATTCTTGACTATAAAAAAAATAGATTCTGTGAATTTATTTTTTAATTTTTTTAAGTTTACATCATAAATAGAGTTATGCCAAAAATAAAAGGTGGTGAAATAATTAAAAATAATAATTTTAAATAATAATTATATAAATATTATAAATAATAATTTTATTTATTATAAAATCTTTTAATAAATGACAAAAAATTTAATCAACATTTCTAAGGGTATATAGATTGATAGATACGTATTGATATACACTATATAGATTTAGTAAAATACAAATTATTTTTTCTTAAAAAGCATTTTTCTTTTTGAGAAAATAATTCATAAAATAAGATATTTCACAGCTTCTCCACTCTCTCCTCTCTTTTTTGGTTCCCATAAACCCCAAAAACCTCTGCTAAGCCCTTCGAATCCAACCACCAGTCCACCACCGCCAACCACCATGAATTCCTACAACGCCACCACCCCAAACTTCGACAACCTCCTCCTCCAATCCCTAATGAACAGGCTCCAAATTCGCCCTCCTTCAAACCCACCTTCCTCATTTTCCCCACAATCCCTCGAAGATCTCCTCTTCAACACTCTCCCTTTCTCCGACGAAGACAACAATGATGATGATGATAACAACAACGAGTGCTCTTCGAAATCACAGCTCGCCAAAGAAGAATCCAGGGTCGAGAAAGAGATAATCCGGACAATCCTAACTGGAAAAATTGATTCGCTAAAACCCAATTCGGGTCAGGCTGTTGCTATTGGTGAACACCATATATGTGTCGGGTTTCATGAGGATACGGGTTCGGATTATCGGGTGTGGGAGTGGCACGGTCATATCATGCTTTTCGATGAGGAAAATGGGTATACACCTGAATACATTTATGGGAATTACTTTGAAAGAGTCAGTGGTAAACTTATGAAGAAGAAGAAGCAAGACGAGAAAGAAGAACATGAGACTGAGAAAGAAGAACAGGAGAGTGAGAAAGAGGAGAAAATTGGGAATTTGGGATTGAGAGAGTTGATAGAATCGGGAAATTCCAATAGTGAGGGTCGGATTCTGAGGAGGAATATGAATGCTGGCTCTACAAGGTTTATACTGAATCACCTCTTTTCGCCTTTTAGTTCTGTTATACTAGTTCATTTGCATCTATGCTTCTCTTTTCTTGTTTGGATGGTGTTTTGCTTGCAAACTCTGCATAAAAGAGTACTCAATTTGCGTTGGTGTGTCTAGCTTTTTCACGAATATCATGAATTTTTATGATATGTTTGTCTGTTCTAAATAGCAAATACTGTATAATATTAGGATAATATGCCGTCATACAACAACAACATGCCTAGTGTAATCCCAAGTGGGGTCTGGTAGCGTAAGATGTACGCACACCTTATTCCTAACTTTGTGGGGTAGAGAGCTTGTTTCTTATAGACAAATAGGCCGTCATTAAACAATATATGTCAGCCTCAAGTTCACACCAATAGCCTACGGTTAGAAGTTTATAACAAGACTCATGAAGGACTTATGTTCCATATGTTGAGATCTTTAGCATTATGCTGCTCTAAAATTTGACCATTAGTGGATAGTGAAAGAATTTTGTCCTCAGATGTCAGGTCGACAATGAAATTCACCTGTTTCTCAAAAAAAGTTTAGTATTAGTTGTTGAGGTTGAACATTAATGTTGCTGTTATAATGAGGGGAAGCTGTTATCTTATGCCAATTTTCTTGAAGAAGCAGATTAGGAGTTAAGGTCATTAGCATACTATAAAAGCAATTTAATACAGTTGAAGGGAATATGAACAACTAGTTACATAACATGTTATCCCATTATAGGTAATGCTTTAAGGAGCCATTTTATGAGAGCATTAAGCCAGCAGGACTTGGCTTAGGAGGAAAGGGCAGTCCGATGCACTAAAGTTCCCGCTATGCGCGGGGTCCCGGGAAAGGCCGGACCACAAGGGTCTATTGACCGCAGCCTTACCTTGCATTTTTGCAAGAGGCTGTTTCCACGGCTTGAACCCGTGTCCACCTGGTCACATGACAACAATTTTACTAGTTACTCCAAGACTCCCCTTCACTTGGCTTTGGAGGAATATAACTATATTGTGCAACACTTTGTTATTCTGACATGCTCTATTTACTCTGTGAACTGTGCTGAAGTTATGCTCGGCATAATGGGAATGCTTTAAGGTGCCATCATATGGGTATTGAGCCAGCAGGACTTGGCTTGTGAGGAGCATAACTATGTTGTGCAGCACTTTGTTATTTTAACATGCTCCTTTGACCTCGTAACTATGCTGAAGTAATGCTTTTCAAGTTAAACTTTTAATATGCTGATACAAGGACAGCAAACACAGTTTGCTGGATCCATGTCAAAAGGAGTAGTTAGTAATTTGCTCTTACGATTTGAAGCCAGAGAGACTTCAAGCAGTGGATACTCTACTCTCATGGATAAAGTACCTTTAGATGTCTCAAATGTATCATTTCATGCAAAATGTCTTTGATATGACTATATTAGTGTGCTGCTCCCTCTCTTTACAAAATGTGCATGTCATGCGACAAAATGAAAATGCTGCTTTACATGGGCAGTGCAGAACACAGAGATGGCCAGGAATAAATTATAGTAGCAGGTCTCTTTGTTCACTGATTCACAATAGCAAGCACACTGGTGGATTAACTAGCACACAGTTCATAAAGAGGGTAAGAAGCTACAGAAATGTTCTGGTGTTCAATGAGCTTCTAAGTGTGAAACAGTGCTTTGAGTATTTTTATTTTTATTTTAATCTAACCCTTTAATTGTAAGAGCAGGGATGGATCTAGAAATGTGTTTTGAAGGGGGGGGGGGGGGGGAGGGGGGAGGGGGGAGTATTTTGAACCAAACCTTCAAAGAACACCCCAAAGGTACTAGTAAACTATAATACGAAATCATATCTGAATAACTTCAATTACTGTCATAGGGATATATTTGTTTCATAGCTGATCCTTCATAAGATATGTTGTATTGTGATGGAACTCTCTAACCCTCTAGGTTCCAGGGTTGATACTTGTGGTTGAAATCTCAAACCATCTGTGTTTCCCAAATAATTGGCAAGAAACGTTGGTATTGTGTAGCGGCCATCCCTTTCATGTTGCTCCCAACATCAATAGCATGTGAATTTGTAGAGATCTTTATGTCTCTCCGTATTTAAGTCAGCATCCTTTGTCTTTCACTTGATGCATTATATTCCTATATGATGTTTTTAACCTACAAGTTGCTTGAAGGTGATTTTTGCTGATTTTTGTCCATTATCTCTACTACTAATATTTGATTGTTCTTTTGCTGCCATGACTAATTTTTCTATCGTCTTTTACTCTTTCTTCGTTCGCTCTGCTTGCTCAATGACTGAATGTTTCGTTGTTACAATTTCCAGGGTCTAGATGGTGGGATTGTCAAGTCTTTGCTGTTTTGCACTACAGAAACAATTTGAGGTTGCTGCATATTTTCCCTTGGCTGCATGGAGATTTTTTTAGGTTTTCTTTCCAAGCTACTACTTGGTGTTCAAATAGTACATTTGCAAATCATGATCTTGAATGGTCTGAAATTTTGCATTGAATAGCAAAATAGGTGCTCCTAGCATTCCTACTTTTCTCTTTTTCTCATTGTTATTAGTATTGTTTATTCAATAAAATTCTCAGTAGAGAACACTTTTGAGTTGTTTGGTTTATACCATCTGGCTGAAATACTCCTTTAAAGATTTAGGTACACATTTCGCAACTCCGATTTTATGGTGCTAGCTTTCTTATTAACTCAAACCCACTTGCACAATAACATACGCAATGTGATTCCATAAGTGGGGTTTGAGAAAAGTGATGTGAATGTAGATCTTATCGTTACCTTAGTGGATTAGAGAAATTAATTCTGATAGACCGGCTTAAACCTACTCATATGGCTGCATATTCCCACTAGGAAAACAATAAGATAGGAGAAACTCTTTTATTCCAATGAACATCAAATATGAATTAAGTATGTTTGGCACACAGTCAAAATGAAAGAGGTTTTTGTCAGAAGTGTTTTGAAAAAAAAAAAACTTGGGGAGAGTAGTAATTTGACTGGAATTAATTAATTCGAAAAGCATTTTCACAAAAATTGCATTAGCAATTTATGTTTGGTTAAGATTTTCCAAAAAACTATCTCTGCTATTAAAAAATATTTATTTTTTCTAAATACTCGATTAAGCACCGTAATTCTGTAAAATAATTCATTTTAATATATATATTATATAAGTGGGAAGCTTCATAGTTGAAAGTAGAATTACGAATTTACCCCGTTAAAAATTAAAATTTTATAATTAATTAAATATTAAATAACAATATATTAATTACTTGAAGGTCCAATTTAATATATAAAATTTAATGTATTGTCCATAAAACTTCTTTGTTACCACAAAAGTTGTTTTTCTTTTCCTTTCATTTTCTTGCATTTTTTTTAAGAAGAAAAAAACTAAATTAATTCTCTTTAAATATTTATTTTCTTCCTTTTGAAAGTAATGACTGAACACTATACTTTTAATTAATATAGAAGTTACAAATTTTTTTTTTACAATTAATGAGAAGTTGAAACGAATTCAATTAATTAAGTCAAGAATATGAAAGAGTTTTAACCATTAAACTTTGAAGCTACTATATAAACATACTTATGATTAGTCATTCAACATATGCTTCTAGCCGTAGACAATTTTCAGCTATATTCTCATTAAGTTTAGATTATTCAGTTTAATTTGTTTGATCTATTTGAATAATGATCTTTTTTTTTTAATGTAGATGCTAAAAATAGTATAATTTCATGTAAAGAAATAATTTTGTTGTATATATGTGATTTAGTGTTGGATGATGATAAATTCTCACTACTTTTAGATGTTGCAATGAATTTCTTTTTTTAAATTATTATGTTAATACTATTAATTACAGTTTTTTTCTAGCAAATCATATTGCCTATTTTTTTTTTCATTTTTCTAATCTTGATTTTATTATTATTTTTTAATTAGTTTCTTGATCGGGGATTTTATCAGCGGTTTCAGATTGTTCAGAATATTTAGCTTAAAATAACTTGAAAAGCTAAGTGATTTAAGACTTGGTATATTCTTGTTAGCTGTTGGTGATAGTGCATGTCTGCTTATAGACTATTAAGCATGATTTGGATATGTCTCATTTTGAGTCTTACCTGTTTGTGCTGAAAGGAAGGGGAAAAGCTGCTAACGTTGAAGGAAGGAGTAGTTTGGTAAGTTAGTTAAGCTAGAAACTAATTGGTTAGTAGTTAGCTTAATTTTCATGCAGTACAAACGCGCAACGTGCGTGTCCAGTAACTAGTACATATAAAAGACCATATGTTTGGCTTTATATGATCTTGGCTAAACAGACCAGTATTGCTATAACTAGAGCTGTCAATATGGGTTGATCTAACCCATTAGGATTAGCTCACACGGGCTTTGGAGTTTGACGGGTCAGGTCGACCCGGCCCATTTTTTTGATGGGCCATAGAATAGCAAGCCTACCCCATCAATATGTGGGCTGCGGGTCGTGTCGGTCCCCTACTTTAAAAAAAAATAAAATTATTTATTAATATAAATTTTAATTTAAAAATGATAACATAATAATTACGAAACAATATGACATGGTGTTACTATTTGCTAGTCAAGTCTTAAATTCACAAACAAAATAATCCTAACAATATTAATTAAATTTGGTTTCAAGTAAAGATTTAATTGTATGACTTCAATCTGAAACAACTGTTATTCTATGCAAATATCTTTGGTACAACCCTACAAAAACACGATCTTGATGGACATAAAACTTCTGCAAAACTAAATAATTTTTGACATGATATCCTTCGAACCAAATAGAGATATTAATATGAAAACTAAACGAGTAATGAATTTTTGGACTTAGTAATATTTTAATATATGATGGTTTAAGTATATTTTGACTCCTTTGGTTATTTTTATTACTCTATTTTATTTTGTATTTTTAAATTAAATTTTTATTAAGCCTATGGGCCGGCCCAACCCACGTTGCTCTAGCCCACGGGTCAACAGACTTATCTGGACTGGGTTAACAACCTCGTTCGTAAATGGCCTAAAAAAATTATAGCACAATCCTATTAAATCATTGGTTGGGCTGGACTGACCCAACGGGTCTAGCCCATATTAACGACTCTAGCTATAATTTAGCACTGTATGTGATAAATGATTCCCAATGGTTAGGAAAGATTCAAAAGATTGTTAATCCTCTCAGGGGTCGTTTGGTTGAAATAAGTTGTTTCGATATAAATTATTTTAGGATAAGGGATAAGAGATAAATATTTTTGAGATTAATTTTTGGTTTATTGCATGTTTGGTTGGATAAAATTTTGAAATAAATTATTTTAAATTTAGTTATCTCGTGACTTTCAGTTTGGGATAAAAACAATACTAAATTTCTGGAATAATTAATTCTAGGATAATTTTTCAACCAAACATCGGATAAACTCATTCAAAAATTAATCCTGAGATTATTTATTCCTTATTCATCATTGAAGGTGAGATAACAATCCCTGATAACTGAAGTTGGGATAACTTGTTTGGTATAGGAAATGGAATAAATAGTGTTATTTCGTGAAATGGGATATTCCATGAGATTAGTTATTCTAACATATATACGGAATAACTTATCCCATCATTATCATATAAATGATAGGATAAATAATTTCAGAAGTAACTTATACTCTTTATCAAATATAAAATAAAATAATTTTATATTTTATCGTGAGATTATTATCCTTTATCCCTCGTAGTCTCGTACCAATCATTTGGTTGAAGGGAATTTGGAATAGTAATTTGAATAAAAAATGTGTTAAGGTTGAATTTTTCATTTGGGATTTGGCAATTTTAAGATTATTTATACGATATTATTTTTGTATAATTAATTTTTTTTAATAATAATCATCTTCTATAATATTATTTTATTATAAAAATCACAATTTTTATGTTTTGATATATTTTATGTTCTCTATAACGATATTTTAGTATAGCAATCGAAAAATATTTGAAGAAATGATATCGTTACAGGAAGATTTAACTGTACCACATCAATTCGTACTATAACAATTATTGAATTACTAATCCAATAATAAATATCTAATGATTCAACTATAAAATTTTAAAACTTAAAATATTTTTAATATATTTTTGACCCTTTTCTCTATATATAAATTCTTAATTTATTAAATTAAATTAAATTAATTTATTGATTTGATTCGATTTTATTATATTCGAAAACTTTATTTGTCCAAACGCTTTAGGCTTATCCAGTCTGTCAACCTCACTGAACAGGGTTATCGTGCTCTCCTCTCATTGGTCAATTCAGTAGCACACGAATCGTCAATCTTCTCATCTCACAGCCGTAGATTTAACCCAAAATCGAACGGCTCAAAATACTCTTCCCTTTGTCTACCCAAAAAAGCATTTCTTTCTTCAAGCACAAAACACCATATAAAAACGTCAGCTCACTGTAACTCAAATCACCATCACAATCCTCAATTCATACAAAGAGCAATTGTTTGTTAGAAAAATACTATTTGGGTGTTCTTTCGTTTCTCTTTTAGAGCTAAGAAAATGGATAAGAAAGGTGCTGGAGGAAGAAAGGGTGGTGGTCCAAAGAAGAAGCCAGTTTCCCGATCCGTCAAAGCTGGCTTGCAGTTTCCGGTTGGTAGAATTGGGCGTTACCTGAAAAAGGGTCGTTATTCTCAGCGTGTTGGAACTGGTGCCCCTGTTTACCTTGCTGCTGTGCTTGAGTACCTTGCTGCTGAGGTATATAATAAATATCTCCTAAATCTTGAAATTTTTGACTTTTAGCTTCTGGGGTTTGTGGGTTACTGTTGAATTTCACTTGGTTTGATCGATTGGTGAAATGGGGTTTTCTGTTGATATGTGTATCTGTTCCTTTTTTTTTTCCTTCTTTCAATGAATACTATGATGGGTTTTGGTGATTTTGCTTCCCTGTTAGATGGATTTGGTTTGAAATGTTGAAAATAGCCAAGAATTTGCATTTTTCTCTTCGTTTAAGTATATGGATGATATTATTAGTTGAATAAACTGGAATTTGTGCAAATTTAGATCGAGTCGATGAGCTTTGTGATGCCTTGAATCCATTGACAGAGTAAGAATTTTCACTAAGGGGTTTTCAAAATACGAACAAATTGGGTTCAATCTCTGCTGTATATACCTAAAAAGTTATTTTAACCATGTATAAACAGCCCTGGCTCTGTCCCCCTGCTTGAATCTACTCTTTATAGCTGCGAAAAGATAATGGAGAACAGCTTTATTAGTCTTTCTTGTTTGTGTTCACTGATTTCATTTTTCTTCCCAATTTTTGTGTGTAGGTTTTAGAATTGGCTGGAAACGCCGCGAGAGATAACAAGAAGAACAGGATAATACCAAGGCATGTTTTATTAGCTGTGAGGAACGATGAAGAACTCGGAAAACTCTTAGCTGGTGTAACCATAGCTCATGGAGGTGTGCTTCCTAACATCAATCCAGTTCTTCTTCCTAAGAAATCTGACAAAGTTGGAAAGGAACCTGCTAAATCTCCATCTAAGGCTACCAAGTCACCAAGAAAGGCCTAATTTCTGAAGCGCAACTTCTTGTTTGGCTGACGCGATTGTTCTATCTGAGTTTCTTGCTTGAAGGACATTTGTGTACCAAAGTTGTTGTATGTTTAGGATTTATGACTTGGTTTTGGTCCCCTAATAATCTGTTTACTGTATGTAGTTTTGGTATCTATTTCTGGTTGTAGTTGGCTTTAAAATGTCTGTTGAAAACTAGGGAACATCTTATGCTTTGTAAAACAAATGATTTGCAGTTCATCAAGTACTTCAGTGGTTTACATATGAAAAAATTTTCCCTCTTGTCTAGTGAAGCCTCAGAATTATGACTAGTCTTGTGTTGCTTTTGGATGGATCATACTCTAATGATGTTTTTTGTTGGACCATTTTTAGAAAAAAAGAAAGGTTTATTTTGCTAATTTAGTTTAAATTTTAGCTCATGCTGCTAAAAATGGACACATACCATCTTAGAAAGTCATTTCGAAAATTTTAGCATTTCATAAAGAGATTAAGATGTAGCTGGATTTTTCTTACAGAATTCTTTCTTGGCAATTGAAAACATAATAAGGAGGCCCAAATTATTATATATTTGAGAAAGCAGGTTATTAACATTGCAAGGAGGTTTAAATCATTATATATTTGAGAAATATGTTAATTAATACTCCTTGAGTTATGAAGGATGCTCAGGAGAAAAGAATCAAGAAAGAACTAAAATCATACGCCCAAATATTCTTTAATAAAATTATATCTTTTTATATTTAAGAAGATTTGTTGCAAATAGTATTTTCTTCGTTTCAAAATAAGTGTTGTTTTAGCCTTTTGATTTTGTTTTAAAATAAGTGGTGTTTTGCATAATCAAGAATATATTAATGATGTTCTTCTAATTTTATTCTTATTTAAATGGAGAGTTTTAGCTAATCAAGAAACTACTAAAAAATTATATCTTTTTTAAAATATTTATTAAAGGTAAGACTGTAAAAAATATTTTACTTTCTAGAAATAAATAGTTTTCTCCAAGCTAAAAACACCAACTTATTTTGAAATAGATGGTATATTTATTTTGAATTGACAAATGTTCTCCCAATTGTTATTTTTGGCAATTAAAGAAAGCTTTATTACTCAATCTATTTCATTTTAATGGCTAGATAAACTAAAAATAACTGTTTCAAAATGCTTGCTAGTTTAAAAATTTAAGAGACAATTGATCATGTTTTTCCAATTCTGTCTTTAGTACTTGAAGTCATTCTAAAATGGGAAAAAAATTATTATTATATGTTTTCAAAAAATTAATAGAATTATATTAATCAAATTACGTTCCTATTAATTTTGGGAGTAATTTTTAATATGAAATACAGAACAAGGGGTAAATTAACCAATTCAGTCCTTTGTCAAATCACTTACCCTACCAGAAACAACTGAAAAACCACATATGGAAAACAAGTAATCCATTAACACCTTTACTTAATTATGCCTTCAACACGTCTCCTCGGGTACAAATGCAACTTTTTTTATGGTCCGAGCATGCTGATTATTTTGTGTTGATAATGGGTGGCGGACTCAAACCCAACGCCTCTCCATGCAAATGCAGTGCCCCAAGCCAAGAGGAGTAAATACAAAATTGGGGGTGGGGGGTATCGTAGGGTAGATATCAAATTAGGTTTAATATATTATAATATTTGGTATGCGTTTTAAAGAATTTTGATATTCAGTGGGCTATTTCATATTTTGTAAAAAGAATATTGAATTATTTTAATATTGAAATTTTGATTACTTTATTTTGATTGAAATATCATTTTTGTCTAATTAATTAACGAAGAAAATTCCATGCTTGTAATTTCTTTTAAATATTTTTATACATAAAACATGTTAGTATGAAATAATTGAGATGTTTCTTGAAAAGCTGAAGTCAAACAAATTGTGGCTATCGATTTACCATCCAATAATATATCAATATCGAATTTTAAAATGTCAAATCATACTAAATTAATTTGATAATATAATGATATAATATTTTAAATACTAAAAAACTAAAATTTCCAAATTAAAATTTTAAATACCGTACCACGCTCACTCCTATCTTGAACAATCAAGCTACTGATGTTCCCCAACTCCTTACTTGCTCATTTTTATTACTTTCCTAACCATATAAACAGCCTGTATATTCTCTCCGATCTTTTTTACTTACTAGAATAAGATTTATATATTTTTTTAATTAAAAAAATAAGAATTAAAATTTAACTAATATATAATAATAATTATTTTTATATTTTAAAATGACTTAAGTATTATGTATAGAGTTGAAAAAATTACTTAATTTTTTTTAAATTTTGAAACTAATAACTATTTTTCGTATACTTAGCGGTTAACAACTAAAAAGGAACGGAGGAGTACTAAATAATGGCCCGTAATTTTGTGCACGCGTATATACAAGGCCCAATGAGGAGCTATGCAAGCCCAGCCCATGTTCCAGAAATATCTTAAATCTGAGAAAACGAAATCTGACCGTACTTACACGTGTACGAACAGGATAAGCCATGTCATAAACCGATCCGTCACATTCATTGACCCAGTAATATTCTACTGCAGTTCTTTTTATTTTTCAAATATAATGCAATACCACCCTATAAATAGAAAAATTCTCTTTTTCTCCCATTATCTCCCCCAAAATTTTTTTTGGTCTTCCGTTGAATCCGATGGTAATTTAGGGCTACAATGATCCGATTTACTCGTTTTCTGGTTATGCTTCTTTGAAATTCGAGCAATTCAATCTTCTTCATTCATTGTTTTGTTTTGTTGAAATTCGATCGTGGAATTTGGTACTTGTGTGGAGGTGAAACAAGGTTTTTGGGAATTTGGGATTTTTGTGTTTTCGGGGGGGAAATCGAAGGGCATCGCATCGATACGATGCATTCGGTGACGCCTTGTGTTTTGGATCTGTTGACTCTACCTCAAGCTACTTCTTTCTATGGCGTTTTGTGCTCTCATCGTCTGAAGCGTTGGCGTAATAGTTTTATTTAACGTTTAATTCATTTTCGTCTTCTTTTTTTTTTTCTTCTTCTTCGTCGTCTCTGTTTCAGCTGCCATCTTGCCGGTTTTCTGTTTATTTTGAGGGATTTTCAGCTATTTCAGATCTTTTTCCGAGCTATTTTAGTCAAAGCTGGTGGAGGAAATTTACTACAGCTGTTGAAGTGTTGATTTTCTGAAGGGATTGTTCTATATCGACACACGGAAAGGTAATAATCAGTTAGATTTATGTCTTGTATTGTTCTTTTGTAATTATATCTCAGCTGGTCCTTCTGTTTTGTGCTTTATGGTTATCCAGATTACATAATCTGCTTAGAGCGACTCATTTTTGCTTCCGATCTATGTCTAGATAACGTTTAAAGCTAATAATTGATTCTTCCTGGGTATTCTGGTTTTCATGATGGTTGATTCTTGTGTTGATGAACTTGTTGTGATGATAGAAAACTCTAGTTTAAGAGAACCGTAATTGAAGGAAGATGTATGCAGGGTGCAATCTTTGCCGGTTAGATATATAGCTGTATACCTTGACAATTAGCAATTGCTGCTGAGTTTTAGAAGTATTTGTTTGGCGTGCAGCATCCGTATTAACTAATTTTATGAGTTTCAATGCACACTCCTTTGCTTCGAATTAAGATTTGCTTCCTACTCATGCTAGATGGATCAAATCTAGCATGGTTTAAAAATAGTTATTGATAACTTTGAGATGACCGGGTTAAGTTTAACGTGCAACTAATTACCTCAAAGTGCAGTTGTATAATATCTTTATTCTTTTCTAACAAAAGTTGGTTCTTGTTTGTGCTGAGACTTCGCTTGCATGTTTGTGCAGATCTTTGCTGCCTTCTTTAATTGATGGCCGTTTGTTCTGCTAATTACAAGTTTGACTCTGAAAGTATAAGTTGCTTTTGTGATTCATCAGAGGAGACTCTTGGTTGTGTGTCTGGCAATCCAGGAGATCCTTTTGCCAGTGATCTTGGGCACCAATTCACTGAATCTCTGAATATTGAGGATGGTGAAGACTTGATTTACAAGGAAGATTCCAACACGTTGAAGGAAGATGGAAGTGAAGATATGCATGCAAATGACACTGACACTGGCAGTACGGACTCAGAAAAATGCTTGATCAAGTCTGCGAAATTTCCATGCTCTCGTACGAGCACTCCCTCTGCTGAGTTGGTTCATGGGAAGGAGGAGCAGGAGGCTGATGCCGAATCAACTGACTTGCCTTATTCACGTTCCACATCTTTACCTGTGAGTTTTGTGTCCTGAGACATTTAAGGTCAATTTTCAGCATATTCATTTTAATGATAAAGGGTTTCTCACATATAAAAAGGCATAGAAGGTTTTTTGACTCCTTGTTTTTAATGAAGTTTATAGTCCACTTAAAGATGTCTTTTGTTATATAAGACAATGTATTGTTGTCAGCGTATGAGCGTGCATTAGTATTGCCAATTTTCAAGCATATTCCTTGTATAAAAAGTGTATAATAGTGTCTACTTACGCTCTATGTCTACTAGGAGAAAATATTTATGCCACTTAGCTCATAATTTTGAATTTTTATCTGTTTAGCCCATTTTTGTGTATAAATACCTTTCATACACTATTATATACTCTTATTATCTTTCATACACTATTATATACTCTTATACAAGGTTTACATTATGTTAAATGCTTTCCCGACGTATAATATTGTGTGATGTTGTATATTGGGCCATGTGGCTTAATATTTTTTGTTTTGGAGGTATATTTTTGAAAATTTCCCATTGTTTTTCCCATTGTATTGGTGGTTCACAGTTATGTTTTTCCTCTTTCTTCTGTTTTTGTTTTATCCTCAGACAGCTTTGAAGCTTGTATCTGCCATTAAAGGTAGCCGTGAGAAACAGGGCAAACCACCCAAAAAGCTGTCTGTGACATGGGCTCCCGATGTGTACGACCCTATCCCAACAGCAGTTTCACATGTGCCGAACAAGGTACAACGCCACAGGAGCGACCACAGGAAGAATGGGAAGAATAAGCAGAAAAGTAATGGCAAATCTTCACGAGGGAGCAAGGGTAAAGACAAGAAACAAGGTCGTAAACATGGTGCGACTACCAAGAGGAGTTGTTATCATCCACTAGAGGATAACCACGCAATGACTTGTTCTAGCTACCATTCTCTGGAGGATAACATAACTGCTCATTCTAGTGGGCTGCAGGCTGGTGCCGTGGATTATGATATTGGAAGCACTCCAGATCCATTCTGTGGTAGTAGTTTTCTAAAGAAATCTGTCACAAAGTTGCATTTCCCAGTTGCAGAGGCTTCATGAACTTCCTTTTTAATCGTGGTGTGCTCTCTTGATCGTTCCATCTCGTTCTGTAAATAAATAAGTTTGGCGCTTAACTGAGTTGTTGAAGTTAAAAGATGTTTTGTTGTTGGCATTTTTGTACTAGACCTTAAAAACTATTGCCCTGTTGGACGGACTGATGACTTTTTTTTTTTGTTTTGCTGTGTTTCATGTTGGTTTTGAACCAGTTGTCTATAGTTGTTTCATTGCGTTTTCATAATATTGAGGGTTTGAACATGAAAATCTGTAAGCCCTAGCATGTACTATATGTTTTCATGTATGTAGAAATTACTGTCTGAACTGCTCCTTAAAGATCTAAAAGGCCTCCTGCCGCATCTTCTTGGAGATCAAAACTTTAGTTTTGAAGCATTTGTATAAATGTTTATGTACATTATTTTTTTTAGCCGAATGTCTATCGAAAATAGTTTCTCCACCTCTGATACACTCTGGGATAACAATAGGTATGACCCTTTTCATATGTCACTTTGTCGGACTACACTGAATATCTTTGTTTATGTACATCAGCTTTGAGCTATTGAACTATCAATCACTAATAACAAGAATAGCGTAAAGCTTGAGAAAATGATTTATTTCAAAAAAAAATGTACACTGCACACCAAAAGAAGGTGCATGCCATTTGAGCTTCTAGTCTATCAGATCTCTGAATAAAGAAATAACTTCAAATAACAATTTTCAAACTTCTGTCCGTCTAGCAAAATTCTGCTGGTCTCAGCAGTGTATCCATACACGGATTTTACAACTACAAAACCAACAACAATGGCTTACCCATAGCTGCTTTATTCAGAGAGACTTCAATCTTTGAACTACAGCTCCTTGTTTCATGTAGTGTACTCTGCGTTTATTTTGACATAATCATAACTCAAGTCGCAGCCCCATGCTAGTCCGCTTCCTGGACCATCACCTATACAAGGAAAACACATGACTTAATCTAGTACAAGATTTCTAGTTAACACACGCAAGAAAAGCCACAAAACTATAGAGGATACAAACAAATCCATGAAGCATGAACAAAGCGGACATAATGCCTTAGCTTTGCAAATGTCACAGAAGTGTGTATCCCATCCTGGCTTTTCAACAGTAAAGCTTGTGCATTTGGTAAGATATGCAGATGAAGGTAAGAGACCCTTGTAGACTCTTTTTGGGTTTTCTTACACTGCACCTTGGAAGGTGGGACAGGAGGATAAGAAATACGCATTGTCCATGGTCAGAGAGTTTCATAGTTTTGCAGGTGCGGTGGGGAGGCACTATAAAACCAATGCTCGAGCTAGAAGCTGTATTTGGGCATATATAGAGCAGATAGATATTATCCCGTCCAGATGAATTTATGAACCCTTTTCACTATCATGGAGATCAAGATTTAAAACAATCCTACATTGAGATAAACAGGGGAGTGATCAAAATGATAATTCAAGTGTAAAGATGCCCCGTCAATTCCGAAACAACAAAGAGAGTATTAAGATTTCAATTCTTGGACGGTGAAAAATTTGACGATGCCATATTTTTGGACTGGACAAAGAGGAAAGTTGGTACTTTTTTCCGGGTTGGAGAGTAGGGGTTGGTACAAAAATATCAGTTTGACTTGAAGTTTGAAACAGCACTTTTCTTGCCAGTACGGCAGTACAGTTCTCAACACTTCAAGCAGCAGCGATTGTTAGAGCACGTAAGAGAGGAGTCTTAGCTTGCGTCATCATAGATACAAAATCAAGTCAATGCACTCTTCGAAGGCTTAGTTTGCATAGAGACTCTCTTTGGGTAATTATATCTCTAGAGCTACGTGTGATGCCATGAGTTGGTTTACTTTCATCATGATACACCAATGCAGAGGAAGTACAATGTGAATATGCCTAACTTACCAGTAGATATTTGAATTTCAACAGTGCCGTGCACTTCACCAGCCTTTCGGAGATAATTGCTAGCTGCAACCCTGCATAAAGACCCAAGATTTTATGATGTCCAAAGTGAGGAAAAAAAAATCAATGGAAGAGCATCACCGTGGTAAAGCATATAGAACAATATTAGTAAGGTGGTATGTACTATAGGTCTAGCTTCCGAAATTGGCCTACTGAATACTGGAGCAAGAGCCACTAATTTGAGGTCAAGATGCTATCCAAAACAAAATAGCTATCATATGCTGTATAATGGCTATGGCCACGCCAGGAAAATTAAGCATACAAGAGCTATAGGAATTGGTTATGTCTTGGTCAGAAAATGAGAGGAGCACCAAACTTAACCAAAATGGGTTGGTTAGCGTGCTTGTAGACGGCTTTCCAAGAAGTGTTATAGTTCCCTCTTGAGATAAGAACTGACACGAGAAGGCAATTCCAGGGCCCATGCCTAATAAAGCAAATACAATGTGGGGTATCATTCTCCATACCTATCAAATGGAAGTGGTTGCCCTGCTTCCATAAGCACAATATCTCCAAGTGATATCCAAAGCTTGTCGGCGTTGAAAGGAATCCCTGCATAGCCAGCAGCACAAGCAATACGGCCCCAATTTGGATCCCTACCGTATACAGCAGCCTGATTATAGAAAGGAAAGAATCAGTAAAATGTACTTTCTAGATAGCTCCATCTGGATATGCAAACTAATTCACTTCATACCTTGACAAGTGAAGAAGAAGCCACTGAACGAGCAATCTTTGCTGCTTCAGCTTCGTTATCAGCACCATCAACCCTCACCTATGTCCAATTAGAGATGAGCAAAGCTTTAAAAATAACAAAGTGATTCAAGAAGCTACTTCTCTATATATGCTTATCAACAAACTGAAGGATAAAGGAAGCCACGTATAAAAATATTTTGTCAAATGAAAACACATGATTGTCCCTTTTCTTTTTATAACCGAGAAATGCCCGAGGGCGAGTCACGTGCAGTTCGATACTCGGTGGATAATAGGCCCAGTGTCTTACCCTTCTCCACTTACATGATTGTCCTTTATCATGCCAAGTAATAAAAGAATTCAAATCTAGTGTCAAACCAAAGAAAGAATTAATATTCTCTCTATGCTATATTAAAACACTAGTACCTGACTACCTTCACCCTACCATAACCTGCATTGAACCATAGCTTGATCCTTATATAGCAAGCTACCATCCTCCAGTATTTGTATCAACATACCATAATGCCAATTTCTTCTATGACCTTCCACTTTTATGTGTTTATATTACTTTTTTATAAACATGGTGTTGGAGGTTGGTTAAGCCTATGAGCATAAAGAAGGAAGTCTGCACCAGCCCACTAGCAAAACAAAAGGCAAGGAACTTCTTTCACTAGTACAGTATCGGGAACATGCATGTGCGCCCCTCGACTAATTTGATGAGGTACTTGCTACCTCCTGCCAACACAAGTACTCGGATAACTCTGTTCACTAAAGCTTGGACAAATGGGAAGAAATCACCTAGTGATTTTGCCTTTGCTACGAATTGAACATGAGACTTCATGTTCTCAATACACTTCATTGACCATTTGGCCACACCCTTGAGTGCCCTCTGCTAGGAATTGAACCTAATACGACTTGTATGTATTTATTCCTATGACCAAGAAAAGATATCCTTTTCCATCTTTGACACCTTCAAATTATTCTTTTCAGTTTATCCTTAAGAATCTCAATTGTGATAACCCATTCGATCGTTCTCTCTTTTTATGACGCTGTCCATATCGCACCTTGACTACCACCCGACAGCCTGCTACAACCCACAATCACATGTCGGCGGTAAACCTGCCCACCAAAGCAGAAGAAAATGAACACACACCAAGTGTTGTAGTCGAGATCCGAATCTGGGATCTCTAGGTTCTTACTCTTATACCTCAGCTACTCAGCCATCCGTTTAATCATTCTTTTCTAGTACTCACTATGATCGGATAGCATAAATGAAAATATCATATGGGAATTACTTTACTACAGTTGGTTACCAAGCTTATGCATGTTTAAGAAACAAGACTAGGAGCCAATGGAAGTTGGTCAAAGTTCATAAGGAACTTAATAAAGAAATACAGACCTCAATCAAACAGGTTGCTCCTTCGCCATCCCAAGCTATCGATTTTGCTAGACCCTGCATTACCTGTAGTGGAATCATGTCAATACTCCTGCAAGCTATAAGGATATACCTTTATTTGTTTGTTTATTTTCTGATGAGTTATAAGGAAGTTCTTTTATTATCATGTTCATAATACTTCACAGGTCATGAGAATCTTCATTTGTGACCATTGTGAACAGTAATATGCTAAGCTATGTATATGCTCTTGCTTGAAAGATCCATTATGGCGAAACCCACAACAAAAGAGTGTGGACAGGCTGAACTATACAACCCAAAGATATAGTAATTAAAATCACAAACAATTAGAAATATATATTGAAATCATCATGCTGAAAGCCCATTGCATCACAAATTTGACTCCTACTATCATATAAGACAACAAAAGAGGTAAATAAGAGAAACTGTTAACATTGGTACGCAGTACAACGCTGTGAGAAGATTGAAGTGCTAATTTCTCAGAAACTTGTCAAGGGGACAAGAACTGGACACTGCCTAGTAACAAACAGCCCATCCTGGTTGTTTTTAGGTCAAGGTAGACTATTCGGGTGAGAATAAAGCAAATAAAGGAAATAATAGCACATACAGCATCAAGGCAACTTTGCAGGTGTTCTGCCTCGGAGCAGTTCAATGAAGAAATCTCATATGATTCTGAAAGTCCACTGGCCAGAGCAATGACAGCATCATTTGTACTGGTGTCTCCATCGACCTGTCAAAATATATGCTCTCCTGGGTTTAGATCATGCAATAGTCACCGAACACATTGAGATGACAATGTTACATGTATTATGCTTATCTATATTATATTAAAAGTGTGAAGACCCTTAGAAATGTTGATTGAACTTTTTACCCTTCATTAAAAGATTTCACAATAGACGAAATTGTCATTTGCTATTTTTCTTAAATTATTATTAAAATTATTATATTAAATTGTTATTTCAAAAATTTTCATTAAGTTAAAAAATATTTCATACCAAAAAATTTCATAAAGATTTTCCACGCCTACCTTTTTTTTACTAAAAATTTCCTTACTAAAATTTTCCTACCTACTATTTGAAAATAATTGCATACCAAAACTTAAAAGAAAATTTCATACCAAAAATTTTCTTAAAGCATTTCCACGCCAATATTTTTTAACTATTTTTTTTAGTGAAAATTTTCAAAAGTTAAAAGATTTCCATTACATGCCTACTATTACCAAAAATTTCATAATAAAGTTTCCATGCCTGCTATTTGAAAATCATATAGTTATTTCAAGCCTCGATTTATTATTTTCATATTAGATTTTCTATTTAGATTTTCCCCTAAATTTCCATCTTCTTTCCTTAACTTTTTTTTTTCCTTTTTAATAGTAGTGTTCCACGCCTATAAAAAGATTTATAATTGCATAATTTAATTCATCAACTCTTATACATCAACACCTTTAATTCAATCTCCAATTTTTATGTTTTTATATTTTTATAGTTGTCTTAAAATCTATCCTTTTTGTCATTTTTGAATTTTTTTTCATGTTCATGTTTTGGTTTTGAAAAAAAACAATAGTAATTGTTATGCCAGCTCAAATTGTTTATATTCAAAATAATTTAACTTAGATTATCTCCTTTAGTTCAGTCTAAAATTGATATTATGTGATTTAAATTTTGTGTTATTTCTAACTAATATTCTTCATCTACTCATATAGTCACAAGTTTCAGCTATTTAGGTAGAGTACAAAATTAATTTTTTCTATAAACTTATAGATTATTATAATTATAATGCTTGTGCACAATTTATTTTAGATAATCTTGCAATAGAATATGAAAAGAATTTCGTGAATAAAATTGTGCCAATTAAGAACTTAAGGAAATCGATTCTCATTTGTATATTTTTATTCTTTTGTGGAAGGAAAATTTTTAAGTAGACGTACGTCGTATTTTTAATATATTTTTATTAACAAATTAAATGCATGATATACGTTTAAAAACATGAAGACCCTTAAAAATATTGGTTGAACTTTTTACCCTTTATTTAAAAAATGCACTTACGAATAAAAAAGGAAGAACCAAGTTCAAATAATAAATTTATACTTAGTTATAAAACATGAAATTCACTTTGCTAGAAATTAGAAGAAGCTGAGATTATTTTCTTAATCTATATTTTCACCCAAACAAGTAATAAAACTTTTTTCTTGAATGATGAATTTTATGATAAAACTAGCAGTGAATTATCAAAAGAAAAAAAAAAAACTTAGCTACGAGCAATTTAGCGGCGAAATTTGTAACTAATTTTATTTTTTAAAATATTTGTATTCAAATAAGGTACACACTTTTGTCACGCACAAAGTGCGTACAATTACACTAGTAAACAGAAATGTGGTACACAAAGCAAATTAACATGAATTCATATGAGATATGTGAACAGGCTGAGTCAAATCAATCAGGCAATTTATTACCATTATGGGGAAATGGATTTGACAAAATCACACAACATAAACTTAAACCATTCTAGAGATGCAACCATAAAAGTAACACAAGACCGCTCAACATAACAGAAAAAATAATACTTCTCAGATAGATCATGCGAAAGAACTTCTACCAGTACTGATGTAGCAAAAACACACGGCATCAATCTCTCTTTCTCAGACCCACGAACTAGGTGGAAACAACTTGCATAAGTTTCACGAATCTAAAGCTTTACTTTAATCAGCTTACATATAGGTTGCCAAAGAAGAAAAGAAAATGAATAAGGAGAAATTTAACAATTTTGATCAATTTGACAATTAAGCTTCTAGTGAACTCAAATATTTGTTGCTTCATTTTGATAATCAAATACACCAGAAATGTTATATGCAACTCAGGGCAAATTTCTACCATTGAACTCCTGTCATCATGCATTGTCAGAATAGTATGCGTCTGAAGTATTAAAAACAATATAAATTTCTTACTTACAGTAATTTGATTAAAACTTCGATTTACAGCAACTTGTACCATCCTTCTCCAAACATCACTTGTGACCGAGGCATCAGTAGTTACCACCTGCAAAGTTGCTCAAATCCAGTAAGATACTCTCACTGCTTCGGTGGAAACAGAGGAATTCTGAAGATACTTACACCAAGCATTGTTGCCATGTTAGGATGAATCATCCCAGAACCCTTTGCCATGCCCCCAACTCTTATTCGAGTTCCTCTAACCTGAGAATAAGTACAGATATATATATCATTACAAACTCATTATAGTTTCTTTCCTTTCAGAAATGGGATCTTCAGGATACACAAACAACAGATGGTCTTGAGTCGGATTATACATTGATTTCACCAAGATGCTAAGTTACTGATTTTGATGGTCCGTATTAAGCATAGCATATGTTAACAGCCATCCATTGTCTAAAATGTGACTGAACAATTTACTTTCATATCTACCAAAACATGTTCCTGTGCTTAAACTGACTAAAAGGAAAGTCGTCATTAGTTGCAAATCGAATATGCATAAAATCCACCAGTGACCTCTAAGTTCAGAGGCATTTACTTTCTATCCTTTTTCAAAAAATCTTACTCCAAGAAATGGTAAAAACTAACAAGCGAAGAGACCTCCATGCCTTTCCACTCTCCAAAAAAAAGAAAATGTCTCTAGCTCTAACCTTATTTATTCTTGCAAAAGCTCTTACTAACCATTTATTGAATTTAACTGATCAAGGAACTTAGACCAACATCAAGAGAGTTTAAATGTTCAATGCAGTTCATTGCAAATAGAACGAAAAGGGGGGTCAGTATAACCACAACTGGATTACCGGAATCACATAACTAACTGTTATATGCACAAGCATATAGAGATTCATACACATCAGGCTACTCATATCCTGCAGCTATAGACGATACGTCATGAAACTGCATCACCTTGTTGCTATCTTAATGCTTGACATTCAGAAAGGAAATGGAGTTCCAGCAGGCAGAACATCCTTTCATCCTGTGTAAAGGAAATTCAGTGTATCCTTCCTTTAGCCATATTCCCAGAAGTTAATTGATTTCTTTTACACCTACACTTGCTCTATTTCTCTTCAGGGTCTGGAAGAAACTCCCGAGTTACAAATTCTAACGCCTCAAACAATGGTTATCATACAGTTCACTCAATTTTAACTTTGACCAATTTTGAATTATTAATGTCAATTAATTTAATTTTGAAAATGGAACTTGAAATGTTTTTAAAACTATAGAATAATTATTTCAAAACCTTAATTATGACAGTTGGTAAACCTCAACCCGAAAACAAATAGCTCGACTCTAACTGTAATATAAATTGGGAGAGTAATGAATAAATAGCATCCAAGAATCTTAATCATAACAAACACACCAATGCCGGGAAAAATAAATCTTCATTACCTCTGTTTCAACTGCCACACTCTTACTAACAAGATCAGTGGTCGTTATTGCTACAGCTGCAGAATTTGCCCTACAAATGCACATATGCAATCAGCAATCGCTAACCAGAACAGCCCATCTAGAGTGGATTGAAGTTCATTAATGAGAAGGCATGAATACAAACACGAACAGGTAAAAATAAATAGATAAAGAACATGCAGTGAAAGAAAGAAAGAAAATTACTATAGGATAAAATCTGTTGATGCCAATTGAACATATAAATTTATACATAAATTTATATGTAAAAAAAGAAAAAATTACCCCTCCACAGTCGGTGAAAGCTGCCTAACAAGGTGTGGGAGTGAGTTGAGAAGTGCCTCCTGCAATAATGCAAAACATAAAAATCGGGGTTACTGGTCAGGGGAAAAGCTTGCACAGTAAAATCATACAAAAATATGCCAAAGAAATGTAAATTCAAGGCATCCAACACTGTGCATTGCTACATGCAAGAAAGAGGTTCAAGCAATTAGGGAAAACCAATTAAGTGCTACATGTAAGCATTTACCTTCTTTATTCTTTGACCTATTACACCAGTTGATTCGATCAAGACTTCGTCTTGCTTCAGTTGAAGTAACTGTCACAATTGAAACATGCTATCACTATCAGAAACCAAATATCTAAAATCTAAATCAAGATGGACAAACTGCAAACCTTAGCTAGTGCACTGGAGCACTCTATTACATCCTGATAACCTGCATCACCCTGAAAAGGAAATTCTGAAACTCTCGAGTCACATTATCAAATGATGCAAAAGGAAAGTGATATGACAGCATGACAACTTATGACTAGAGCCTATCACTTCTTCATGAAGTTGGATGAGTCTGCATTGCTTTTACTGCCAATCAAATTGAAACTAGAGGAGATACAACCTGCTTTAAGCTAAAGTTCAAAAATTGAATTTCTAATTAAAACTTTCCGGAGAAATTACCGTTGCTGCATTAGCTTGACCAGCATTTATCAATACCGCACGAGCCTGAAAAGTGGTAGTATTCTTATAAGAAGACAAGGTTTTAGAAGCAGTCAAGTTTGCTGCAAGCAATCTATGACATAAGGTTTCTAATATATACTTCCAATAAGCTTCTCGGATTGACAAAATAGTAAAAATCCATGAAAGTCTTATTGGAAAAATATTTTATTATCTCAAAAAGAAATATATTTTATTCAATTATTTTATACATCATTAATTTGCCTTGAATAGGTGATTAATGAGAGGATATTTTCAGCTATATATTTAACACTATTTTGACTAATTTAATGGTGTCTTTATTCCTAATTCAAATGATCTTTATAACCATTCTTCATTAGTATTTACTCCTATTATTAATTGGTCATTATTCTCAATTCAAGACTTTGAATTTGTAACTCCTGAATAATATTGATTAGCCTTAAATGGATTTTATGTGTTTGAACGGTTACAATATCAATTATAATATCAACCCATTTCTCCTCTTATAAATTCTTCTTTTGATTCACCTTGAGTAGATAGAAAAACAGAGAAAAAGAAAAAGTCCTCTTAGATTTTTCAAATTCTTTTACCTTCAAAGATAGTTGAAGATAGAGTCTTCTTCTCCTAGAGTCTTCTTCTCCTTTTCTTTGTTGGGTTTATGTTATTTAATCTTTGTTAGATTTTGGCTCCTCGTTAAATACTAGAAGAGCTTGTTGAATCCTGGGGGATACACCCATAACAGGTGAAATACCCTTAACACGCCTCAAGCTATGTGAATTCTCTGCAGGTTTTGGTGGTCAACTATTTTCCGTAAGATTTACAACAAGTCTGGGGTTATTCCTAAATATAAATGGAGATTCATCCTTTTCTTCTAATAAAACAGAAAAATACATATAAATCGGCTTAAATGTGTGAAGGAACCAATAAGATAGCATGATTGCCTAATTTAAAACTTTTTTCGGCTCAATAGTAACCAATTGCAACGACGTTTC
Organism: Datura wrightii; assembly: GCA_035772735.1. NCBI lineage: Eukaryota > Viridiplantae > Streptophyta > Magnoliopsida > Solanales > Solanaceae > Datura > Datura wrightii. Next base: position 195,629,765 of record JASDFA010000018.1, on the reverse strand, counting down.
TGCTTGTTGTATCACATCATTGCTTAAGTTAATACAGGGTAAACAAGCAGTATGCAGAGTATGGAACTACAATAGCACGTGAAAGTTGGGAGTTGACAGTTCTAGAGATGACAAAGAGTTCCTTCACCACAAGTGAGAGGCAAAAGAATAAGTACAGAAACTCTTACATACCGTTTTAGATGCATTTAGTGCACTTTTACAGTATAGTACAGGTGCAGCTGCAACAACATTTGTAGTAAATGCCCCTGGATGAAAAACAAGAAAAAGGTGATTCCTGATTCATCGGTTTCTATTGGTTGATTGTTAGATGGTCAGTTTTAACACAACCACCAAACAAAGGTGTTCCTTTTTCATTTCAAGTCAGCTATATGTTCCTTTTCTCTTACAAGGAGGAGTGGGTGGGGGAAGGAGGTAAGAATTTTAACAAACAACAATATAGTTTTCCACTCATGAACCAATAAAAAGCTCAACACTGATGACCTATGACTATATCAGGTAGCTGACCTGCAGATATGGCATCCACATCACAAGTGACGAGTGCGAGATCGGGCTTCTCTCCAACAGCACGCAATCCACCATACATCCCAGCTGCTTTGAAACCCTTTGCAGCAGTAACACCACCAGGAATCTACACATTTGAAGCAGTCTAAGTTGTCTACCGACAAAATTAAATCATATAGTCCTGAATAATTATCTGTCCTTATGAAAAAAGAAACTAATTTCAGGACAAGAGTAGTGAAGCAGTGAGGTTCCCGAAAAAGACAATCCATCCCTATTTGCATAAGTTTTGTCAAGAACCATATACTAGAAATATATAGACACACAAATATCAATATATAATGTAATAGATTCGAATGAGTTTAAGCTCAATATAGAACTCTGCTTGCTTTCTCCTGACGTCGGACATAATTACACTCGCACTACTCTAGAACATTGACCCCAATTATCTATTTCATCCCTTGCTGCAAATGTTGTAGCAATTGTAAAATGCCTATTAGAGTAGCTTGTTTCAATTCCCCCACTTTCTAGCACCAATGACTAATACACCTGATTCACAGAGAGAGACTGTACCTCAGGCGCAACTGTATAGGAAACTGGAGTCTCAATCTCATCAGATGAAACAGTGGCACCAAACAAAGAGATAGCAAAACTTGATAAGATTTAAAATATGTTAGTATAGGTATAACTGTGATATTTAGATTTCTCTTACGCGCAAACTGGCCTTCACACCACCGATCATATGAAAAAAAAAGGTGTGATATTTAGATAACGTCTAGCTGCGGATAACTCGTACTTTAGTATTGGAAATAAACATTGGCCCGAATATAGTTGAATCCAATAGTGATGACGACTAGTTTGCATTGAGGTGTAGTTGATTGATTGAAACAAAATAGAGAGAGAGAGGAGAGAAGTCCCTCACCTGCTGCCATGGTCCTTCAGGAAGGAATATAGGAGCTGCTGGTATATAATTCGATGCCTCTTTTGACATTGATATAACTGTAAATGCTTTACAATCTCTCTGAAAACACTTTGATGAACCACGTACCTGCAGCTTAAAATTTCACACATTTTACCTAAAAATCACATTAAAAAAAAAATTAAAGGAAAGCTGCTGCATTTTGAAGAAATCACAGAAAATGCAAGTAATTGAGCACCATCAATTTATTGCACAAATCAAAGATACTACTAATAAATAAAGGGGACTTTTTTTGCACAATGACATCAAGATTCTTGATTTTTGGATTAGTAATAAGAGTTCCAACAGCAATTTTTCTGGGTAATCAAACAGAGCATTAAAGGGCAAGAAAAAAACTGACCTTTACACCATTGAGGTCAGAGAATCTGACAGAGATGAAGTGAGGAACAGAGAGAGACATTACGGGTTTTAGTGGGTCAGCTGAAGGAGCTTTGGAGGCTCTATATAGGGTTTTAGTGTAATCTTGAAATTGAAAATCTTTGTGGGTTAACTGAATAAAGAGGAAATCTGCAGAATTAACACAGAAAAAGCTAAAAAGGGTGTCCAATTTCAAGCTTTAATCGACACTGTACCCTGCTGGAGTCCACAGTTTCAGTAGCAGTAGTAGGTGAATATATATTCAGAATCATTTTCTTAAGATTTGGGACAACCTACTGCGTTTTAATTTTTATTAATGGCATTATTCTGCTCGTGTTTTTAGTGGTCATATTCTTTTTATTTTTATTTTTATTTTACCTCGGCTTATATTATATTGAAATTCCATTAAATTTAAATTTATATTAAAAAAATAAAGCATCATTAAACTCCACAGGCAACATTCTGAACTCAAAACTTATGACAAAGAAATTTAATCTCTCTTTTTTCCTGATTTGAAAGTGAGTTATATATATTAAATAATGCATAATGCAATACTATGTGATATAGCTGGTTTGGAGCTAAGTTATTTATGTATAAAATCAATACAATGTTTGGTTTGTAATTTAGAAACACGCATAACTAATTGGGGGTAATTTTATACCTAAAAAATAGGGCACGTGAACTGTGATCTCTCTGTAAAATTAAATATTTTATGTATATATTTTTTAAGATTAATATAAATAATATATTGACGCTCATACTACAAGAATGTTAAATGGTGTATTTGATTAAAGTTTAGGTTTTTGCCAAGAGGACTAGGGATCAAGTTTCAGTTATTACATTTTTTTTTAGTGGTACCCTCATGTTTTACAAATCTATGGAAGATAGAATAAGTAATACATAGATAACTAAATTATGTATAACTAATATGGTTGATAAAATAAAAAATGAAAAAATCAAGTGATTATATTAATTTAAAGGGAAAAGGGTCAAAAATAACTCTCTACTTATTTATTAGCTAATTTTGTCTCTAATTATACTATAGGGCCAAATATACTCTTACTGTTATCAGAGTATGCAAAAATGCCCCTTTATGAACGAAAACCCCAAAATTAAATTAAAATACCCAATTTTCTAAAGATAACCCATCCCTCATTTAACTTGATCCGATATCCACTAACTCTAAAATCACATTAAAGGTTCACACTCTCACACATCAAACAGCACAACCAAAACCCAACAAGTTCTTGATTATTTTTTTTTCTTAAAAGAATGATGGAATAAATGAATAAAAAACACAGATAAGATTTCCACCATAAGCAGTGTTTAGTTGGAGCGTAAAGTTCCCATATTTTGATCAAAAGGCAAGTAAATTGAAGCAAATAAAGAAGAAAAAGAAGATACTTGTGATATTCATTAGTAAAGACAAATAACTTTCTTAAAGAATTGCTACGTAGAGCTGTTATAAACCGCAATATTCTTGTTCTTAATCGTGATGGACTTGACTGCATGTTTGTTTAAATGAAACAGCTTTTACTATGTGGGTCAAAAAACTCTACCTAAATCTATCAACGCTCGTGAACAGTATGATAAAAATGGGGAATATTCCACGAAGGAAGAGGAGAAGAAGAGAAAGTAAGAAAAAAATTTGGAATGCGGAGAGGTGGAGAGGATAAAAAGGGAAATGGAGTCTGTTTCTGTAACACTAAGCAACAGTGATGGTGAAAAGAGAAGAGAAGAAAGAAGGGTGTGTGTGTTTTGGGTAAGGGGGATTAGAGTCTGTGGGTATCGGGTCGGGTTAAATGAGGGATAAGTTATATTTAGAAAATTCAATATTTTGATTTAATTTGGGGGTTTCCATTAATAGAGGGACATTTTTGCATATTTTGATAACGGTAAGGGTATATTTGACCCTATAGTATAACTAAAGACAAAATTAACTAATAAATGAAAGTAGAGGGGCATTTCTAAGCCTTTTCCCTAATTTAAATTTAGATCGTGTTGAATATAAGGAGGAAGTTTTAATATCGGTGTCAATAAGAGCATCGCTTGACATAATTAGTGGACAATTGAATAACACACAATAAATTTATCAATCTTGTAAGATTTGTGAACAATTTAATGACACGTAAAATAACAATTATACTTAAAGTCATTACCCCGCCTTATTGTGAACAGAACAAGTTTAACAGTCCAATGAAAATTATGCATAACTTTAAAATAGGTAGAACAAGAATTATATTTAAGATCATAGCACACCCAACATGATTTGTGAAAGTATAATTTTTCATCATCTACTTTTGCACAATTTCTTTATAGGGGGTAAAAGTTAAATAACAACGCAAAATGATCCTCGTTTTTGCAAATCATCCACACCCAAATATGGGCTAGGATGGGTAAACTATGATATGGGCTGATATTAAAACTTGGTCCCGTTAAGAGATAGAGGGGCCCAAATTGTATGATAATGTTTGACTGTGAGCCATGCTCATTGAATCTGACCTAAATTCGCCTTAGTCCAAAAATATCGGATGTCGTTTGGTAGCTAGGTGAGTTATTTATATATAAAATTAATATGATATTTTTATTTATAATTTAAAATCTCGCTTAACTAATATATATATAAGTTATGAGAAAATCTATATATAATATTATAGAAGAGGAATAATTAGTACATGAATCACTAAACTCGACATAACTAGTACGTGTATAAAATAATACATAAATTATCTTATAACTAATCTCTTCATAACACTAAATAGCTACCGAACGACCTTAATAATATTTTTTAGTCTTATAATTTCAATATTAATAAAATGTATAACATACAAAAATATTTTTAAATCTTATAATTTCTTATTTTGTGTTTTGACCATTGATTTTATTTATGAAGATGGAGTAGGAAAAATAAGTTTGGAGAACTCTTCAAATTTTATATCTAACCCCAGGATAGATTTAAAAATCTTATAACCAAACACTATTTTTAAAAATAAAATAAAATAATTATTCAAGAAAAAATAAATAATTCTCGTGATCAAACGATTTCATTAAATATATCAAGTAAATATTAGAATTAAAGAGTTAGTAAATATATAAACTATCATTTTTTGAGAAGAAATAAAAAATACCAACAAGGTATATCTTTCTATTTATTTTCTTCTATTTTTGGCTAGAAAAGAAAATTTATATAATGCCCCAAACTTAAAAATACATAAAAACAGAGGAAGTAAATAATATTAATTTTTAAAAAAAAAAGATTCAGATAGATTATCAACTGATCATGAAAACATAAAGGTAAATTTAACTTAACTCAGATGTTGAATTTCTCAATAATAATTTTTCATTAAAAAAAAACATTTTCTTAATCTCATCCCTGACGTCGTTCCCCTGTATGTGACGTTCCTTCCTTCTCCGACGAAGACTCCGCCGGAAGCGGCGGCAATGAAACGCCGCTGGAAGTACGGCCGAGGCCGGATTTCAAACCTGGAGGCGGGAGCGGCGGAACAACCTTATTTTGCTCGCCACCGCCGCTGCCGTTATCGGAATCGGCTGCCAACGGATCAGCTAACGAAATGTTCTCCGGCAAAACAAAATTAAAACTCTGAGATGGCCTCCGTTTGTGGCGATTTGTCCTCTCTGAAGACATTTTAGTGTGAAGAATTAAGCAAACAGAAAAAAATTAAGATAGAGGTGAGAAGTTGGTGTAGTGTAGATATGTAGAAAAGTGGTTGTTGACTGTGTGTATTTATAGGCAGGCTGTACTGAAGAAATGAAGAGCCATTATAAAGATCCTTTCTTCATTAATTACTTTCAAATATTTTCTTTTTTTTCTTTTTTTAAAAAAAAAAGAATTATCATTTTTCGAACTTTAACTTCAACCAAATATTATCCGATCAATAATATATATATATATTGAGTGGAGGGGACATAGTAAAAGAATCGGAAATTTTATTAAGGTATATCAAAATGTCAAAACATAGTCATGTGAAGAAAAAAAAAGTCAACACATATGTATATATAAAATTAAAATTTTAACTTAACTAAATAATATAATTTTTAAGTGAAAAGATATTATTTATGACACCCCCTTGGCATAAAGTGACGGTTTTGTCACTGACGGTGAATAGCTAATCTCGATGATTTGTGTAATCTAATATCATATTATCTTTTTAATTTTTTAAGCGAATTACTCGTAAATAGTTAAAGTGAAAAGAATTCATTCGAAAGAGAATTTAGATGGAATTAAAATCGTGTATTTAATTTTATAACTTTTGATATTTTAATCGAAATTTATCGTAAATTATTATTGCAAATTATAATATATACAAAAAAAATTAAATTTCATGAGATTCAAATAATGCATATAGAAATTGCAATTTTATTAGACTAAATACAAAATCAATGTGTTACTATAACCATAGATCGTGTAACTATATTGCATTGGTTTAGTATAATTGACTTTGACTTTAATTACATAGTTAAACATGTTTAATAGGTAAAATAATTATTTTGTTAGCATGAAAATTCAATGTAATTGAGAAAGAATAATTATATTGTCTAATTTTTTTTTTTAATTTCTCACCTAATATTTGATATTGCATTGAAATTTCGATTAATTCTCATTGATGGTAGATTATTTTTTCAATTCATTTTTTTTTTTTTAATATTTCTTATATACATATATATGTGACACAGTAATACTTATTTACAAGTTCATTTGGGAAAAAATTTATTTGATTTTTTGGAATTGACTATTTTCGAAAATTTAAAAAAAATAAAATAAAGAAGATCAAATTATATAATAATACTTGTGCATTCAAATATTACGCTATACTTATATCATAACAGTTAAATAAAACATGATAATTATCTATAATATATAAATACAATATATAATATATTAAAAATTACACTGCATTTATGTGTATATCACTATCTTAGTAATTACATGAAGAATTATATTGTGCGTCCAAAAATCTTTTTTCTTCAATGGTCAAACTTTCATTTTCACCATTGTGAATATAAAAAGGATTAAGAAGCATATTTTAATATCTACTTATTTATTTTATTTTATTTGGCAAGTAAAAGAATTTATTATTAAAAAATATTTACAGAATATTTTAATATTGGTTAATGAGGAAAAAAAGATTAATTTTATTCCTTAATTACTAAAAATAAAATAACTATAACCCTTGGTTTAATTTCGGTCACAAAAATATCACCTTTACTCAAGTAATCCATTTAACTAATGACTAGGGCATTTTATGGGGGGACTAAAATTAAATGGAGGATATAATCATTTTATTTTTAATAATTAAGAGAAAAATAAACGCAGAAATATATTTTGTTGTACGAGTTTTTAGCTTAGAGATTTATATAAATATATTGAGAAATTTATTAAAATATGTGTACATAAAGATGTAAATCCAGCATTCAAGGCGAATTTAGCCCTACAAAGGGGTTCCTCCAAATCCTTTTTGTCGAAAAAATTAGTATCTCCATTTTAAAAAAAAGTCGTGTTTTTAATTTAGACATACGACTTAATAACTACTAAATTCATAGATATTAAAATGTATTTTTAGTAATTTATCCTAAATAAATATCTTGAAAAACATGTAGCTCTTTAGTAATTTCTTAATCATGTACTTTATTTAAACAAGAATAAAATTTGAAGAACATCATTAGTGCCTTTTTGATTACGTGAAACACTACTTATTTTGAAACAAAATAAAAAAATAAAAACACCACTTATTTTGAAAAGAAGAGAGTATTACATACTCGAGATCAAACTTATTTTTTTAGGTTGAACCCATCAGGAGACGCCTAAAGTCGACACCATCTTTCACTTAGATACCTTAACTAAGACTTATATTATTTAAACACTTGTAGCATGGTCTGACGGTGCCTAAAGAGGCTCTTCACACACCTATTTTGAAGTGTAAATCATACAAGTTGCTAAGCCGGCGGAAAATTTCAAAGTGACACAGTCAAAACAATACTACAGATATTTAAAGATTTAGTTGAGGTATCTGAGTGAAAGATGATATCAATTTTAGGTGTCTCCAAATGAGTTCAATTTATTTTTTTATATATATAATGTAGATGTTGAAACCCATTGACTTCTTTATAGTTTGAATCCTCTTAGTAAAAATTCTAATTCTCTTATCACCAACAACATAAATAAGTTAGGAATTCCATAACAAATAAAAAGCGACCAAAACCTCAAAATTCAAGATCCGTCTCGTATACGTTCACAAATTAAAAAATAATTAGGGATTGTTGAATGTTGCAGGAGGCATAACATCAAATTCATTGCATCCATGAAAATGGGACAGTCACATTAATGGGGTAGTAAGTCAACTTTGTGAAAACAAGAATTGCATGATTTTGTTTAATGCTTGCTCAAATTAAAAGAAATTGTTCTTGGTTTTTGTAATTAAATGGTAAATTGACAGAGATTGGTCTGAATTTTAATTAAGATAAGACATTTGTTAATTTAATGCAACATGCAGGATTCCTTCAAGGTGCACTGAATCTCTCTGGCTTTATTTTTGTCTTTTACTAATTAGATTAAGATTGTGTTCCTCCCAATTCATTTTAGTTATCGTGCTTATTAAAAATAATTGATCTAAAATATTTTATCTGTCTCATATTATTAGTTCATTTTATTAAAAAGATACTGTTAAATGGCCATGATTTTATATTTACATTTTAGTTGTCAGGATAAAGTTTGTACAATTTTAAGAAAAAATTAATTAGGAATATAATTTGACTAGTATATCCCTTATTAATTCTTAAACTTTTATCTATTTATATGCATCTTAATTCTAGAATAACTAATGCTAAGAGTAAAGTTGAAAAGAATATTTAATTATTTCTTGATTTTTTAAATTGACAAAAACTATTTTGAAACAACTATTTTTAGTATACATGACAAGTAAAAGAAAACGAAAGAAGTATATGCCAAGGTACTTGTCAGTTTATAAATCAAGATAGAATTGGTTAATTTTTTCTCATTTTATCCTCTAAGTTAATTCTTTTTGAAAGTATAAATATTGTAAAGTTTCAAAAAAAAGTTCTTCATCCTCAATCTTGGTATTAATAGGCAAAACACATAAATATAGTGTATTAAAATATGACATGTGCATCAGTATTACATATCCCACTAGCCTGGACATCGAACCGAGCCTAACCGAATAGAGTATATATCGAGCCGAGCCTAAACATGGCAAAACAACAGTAAACGGGGTAAGGTAGAACTGAATCTAAATAGGACAAATAGTTAAATGGTGCAAGGCAAAAGCTTTAATGGGGGAAGACTTAATGCTCCTCCCATCCCTAACTATTATATAATATTGTATATGAGAAAAACATTATTCATAATATACTAACTTTGTAAAATAAATAAATAATAGTGTATGAAAGGTATTTATATACAAATATAAATTAAAAATACTAATTTGGAAAAGTTAAGAAAACATAAGTATCAATGGTAGCAAAAGTTTGAGAAAATAGTTTTTTTCATTATTTTTTTGAAATATTAGACAAGGGTGCATATTGCTGACCAGCGGATCTGGTGGTCGACAATCGTTCGGACTTGGTAAAGGTTGTCGCAGCACCTATAGTAGGACAGAGAACTTATCTCGATGCCCGCGGACCAATTTACGATATCTCCGTCGCTGACGTTAAAAAAACTCACGAAATATTCTATTTTGTCATTCATATTTAACCTATAGTCATTTATAAAAAAATATGTAACCTATAGTCTTTTTTTCTTCTTCTTTCTCTTATTTAGGATTTGAGATTATCAAACATTTTCTATTCATTATATGAGTTCGAATTAGTTTTATTTCAGTTTACATGGAACAATAAGTTTATGATGGTTGAGAACTTAGAAGAACGGGTGTTGAAAAAACTTGAAAACAATGACAAATTATCACTGTTTCAAAATAAATTAGTTAGATTTAATGTTGCTTTGACAAATTGATGATTATAATTTGTTATTTATGATATATGGAACTTATACTTTAAATTTAAGCTTATTTGAGGTGATTTGGAGGTTAAATTATGTGTTTGATTGTTGAAATCCGAATAACAAATTGCTAATTCCATATAAAAATTTGTCCACACTGAACTTCATGCGAGAATGCCATGCAAAAATATCTAAAGTTTAATCTTATTAAAGCCACAACTTTAATGAACTAAAATCCTACTAATAGAAGCCTTTAAATGGAAGCTTATAGAAAAAGAGATTTTAGGTAATCTTAATTACGTCTACATATTATGTTATTATATATCTGAAATCTAATCAAGATTGTAATTTTAAAAGTTTAATTAAATAGATTGCACTTTAATTATATGTCGAGAAACTAAATATAAAAGCCTCACTGAAACTTCTAACTAATAGTAAGAGTTACTCCCTCCATTTCAAAACAAGTGGTGTTTTATCCTTTTCATTTTGTTTCAAAATAAGTGACGTTTTACGTTGTCAAGAAGGCATTAATGATGTTTTTTCAATTTTACCTTTATTTAAATGAAGAGAGATTTATAATATACTAAAGAGCTATATCATTTTCAAGATATTTATTAAGGGTAAGTTATTAAAAATACAATTTACTTTCTAGAACTGAGTAATTTCTTAAGAAGTGTACTCAAACTAAAAACACCACTTATGTTGAAACAGATAAAATATCATGTTCTTGTCACCCCTATCGTAGTCGGCCTGTGAGTGTCAGGTGCGACAAGTAAGCCTGTCAAGTGGATCGATCGACCGGTGTCCGGCCTGACCCAATTCGATAAAAGCTCGGTCCAGTATGGCTTGAGGGGGAGGAAATCAAGGCAATCGGGGAAAGGGCTAGGCCGATTGAGGTCCTGGGCTCGATAGATCAGTCACAATCCTAGGTATCGGCCCAATAATGTACCGGCTTGGCCCACTTATTTAATTTTTGGTTAAAAGATATATTCTTACAATGTTAGTATAGTAAATTCTAATTCAATATTTTAAATTGTGCAAAAACTAGTTCAACATGAAAAGAAAAACTAAAATAGTGAATGCAACAACACTAATAGATTTTATACCAAAATTATTTCATTGTATACTGATAATCTTATAATTCGATGTTGATTTGGGCTAATTTAGTTAGGCGGCCCAAATTTCAGTTATTGTAAGATCAGTTCATAACATTTGGCAAGAATGAATTTGGACTTCTATGGACCTCTCAAGTGGGCCTAATTTATGAAATTTGATCAAATTCCTTAGTTATTACCTGTGTAGCTCAATAACTCTTTAGCGCTCGTTCTTTCATCGTCTCTCATGATTTTGCGAACGATGGATAATGAAGAAACGAAGAGGGCTCTGCGAAACGTAAAAAAAAAATCTATTGAAATAAATTCGATTTCTTAAAATTTAATGTAAATATATGTTGGCTAGTCCAAATATAAATAATTGCAGTTACGTAAGGATTCATCCTAAATCAAAGAGCGGGGCTGAGTGATACAGTGTTCATATTTGAGTTGCTCACATTCAATAGAAATATCATGAATAGTAGAATCTTGTCTTGGAATGCAGTAAGGAAGCCCGGAGCTATTGAATTATTTCATAACCCAAGGAGAAGAATAGGACTCTTTACCAGTATCATAATCTCTTGATGGGAAATAAAACTATCTTTTTGAGTTATACATTCACGCAGAAGCTTTCTATATTTTTCACTCCTTACTTGCATTATCCCACATTGTATATATTTTGAAATTTAGGTCACTTTTTTTTTCCTTTTCTTCAACCTAGTCGCCTCTCGATTGTTAATTAACAAACTCGATTTGTTATTGTGATTGCAGCTCAAACCATAGTTAGTATAGATATTTTATAATATTTGAGTGGTGAAAATGAAATTACTAAAGGTAACCATAATTATTAAATAAATTTGAAGCAGCGTGTTAGAATTTCAAATCTGATTTTTATGAGAAATTTAAAATAGACGTTATTTTAACTTTTTAAAAATAATCTAAAAAGATTATCTACAAATTTAAAATAGTTTAGTAAAAATTTAAATTAACTTTTTTTAAAAAAAAATTATAATTAAAAATTATGAAATAAATAAATAAATAAATAATTAAAACAATCGATTCGGATTTCTATGGCCTTGGCGCATGTATACAACATTCGAGAATTCTCCTTTTTGGAAACACTTTTTTCTTTTAAAAACTTTCTGATATTACATATTTTATTCTCGTATTATTTTTTATAGTGATATTTATAAATAAGTATAGAATATAATGAGATCATGTAATTTTATAATTTATATATATTTATATAAGTATTTGTGTATCTAAAAGATCTATTTGCTATTGTTCACTCTAACTTCATTCGTCCGTCGTAGTCAATGTTTCATTTAGCCGCTAGAAAATCAACATTGCTTTAATAGAGATTGCTAATTTTTGAAGTTGTGCACATACAATTTGAATACATATATTGGATTCAATTGGTCACACATACTATTGATGTCTTCGTATACATACACGTATATATACATTCAACGTTTATTTTGAAAACACATATGTACGCATACATATACATCTAACTTCTGCTTTGAAAACAAACACATACGAATACAATTAACCACACGTATAGTTATAATCAGATATTGTATTCACGCGATTTCAGTTAGGATTTGATTTTGTATGGGCGAGGATCATTGCATTTTACTACATTTTGAAAGGAAAATGCTGCTTCGATTTTTTAAAAAAATCTTGCTATATTTTGCTAAAAAAAAAAAAGATGCTACTAACGAAATTTCTCCTTTTCTTTTCCTATCTAATCTCTACTTAAATTATCTAATCTCCCAGATATTAGTTCAATTAATTTAGATTCACGCTATATAAGCTTTACTTCAAGAGAAAATATTTTTTTTCTTTTTTTTTCTTTTTACTTTCAAGACTCGAATTTGATAAATTGATTAAATAAGAAGAGATCTCATCCTTTCTACCATAGTCTTTAGCGATCTTTCATTTATATTTTTTTTATTGAGCTGACAATCTATCGAAAAAAACTTCTCTATCTTCTCAAAATAGAGGTAAGGTCTACTTACACTTTATCTTTTTGAAACTTCACTTATGAAATTACACTGAATTTATTATTATTATTATTGATCTCTTATTTACAATTTCATTTGAATAACAGAATAATTATTATTTTTTAAAATGATTCAAAAAAAAAAAAGTCATTTTCGAAGAGGGAGTGATTGACCCGTTTATTGTGGTCCTCCAAACATGTATTGCTGGAATTACCAATACTTAGCCAAAAGGCATTCATGAATGGATCCACAAACATTACTACTTTTTTCAAGACTCATATTTATATATAAAATATATCTAATATAATTTTATAAATGAATTCGGAGAAAACAGTGTACTCATAGTCTTTTTTTATCTTAAGCAAATCGAGACACTATTCTCGATGGACTTTTGACTCAACTAAAACACGTCAAAAATTAAATATGTAAATCGAATATACTAGCGAAGAATCCATATTGAAAATAATATGGAAGAGAAACTCATATTTATATATCATTTTGGGGTGTGTGTGTGTGTGTGTGATATTTGGGGAATGTTTTGATTTTTTCTTTCGTGTTCAGTATTCATGTTGGAGTTTAATTAATTTGGATTTACGCAGGAAAGTTTCACTTCACGTTGAAGGTAAAACACTTTCTACTAAAGGCGACTCCATATTCAGGGCTTGAACTCGAGACTTCTAGTTAAGGATAGAGAAGTACTTACCACTCCACCACAATCCGAGACCTCGGGTTAAGGATGGAGAGTTAAAAACTTTTTTGGTCAATCGGTTACTAGTAAATTTCGATTTTAGTGCTTCTCATATATATCTGATTAAACACATTTAACCTTCAATTAATTAAAATATGTACTTTTGATTTTTTTTTTGTTAATATTCACAAAATTTTCATAATTATTAATCATTCCATGACTTAATTACTCATGTGTTATGATAAGATTATATTGAATGCTATCTCACATTTGAGGTTAAATGTGCTTATTCAGATATTAAAAGGACTTGAATTATAATTTATTAATAATTGATGGACCAAAAGTGCTATTATTCCCTTGGAATATATATATCTACTTGTTTCATTTTAAATTTGATTATTTATTTATTTATTTTTGGGTAAAGGTGTCTTATAATTTCATCCAAAAATCTCAATTAATTAGATAATAATCACCAAGTAGTGAATAATTGAGAGGAAAAAAAACATATTAAAATATGTAAATAAATAATAAAAGCCACCATTTTACTATTTTCTTGTGGCTTAAAAGCAAATTATATTGTAATTATATTAGTTACCCAGAAAATAAAAATTAGAACAAAGAAATTGTGAATAAATTTAAGTTATTGGTGAGAAGTGAAATAAGATATTTTAATAATATTAAATTTATATATGAGATTTATTTTCTAAATACTCCCAACCAAATGTTACCTCAATTTCTAAAGAACACAAAAATAATGTCTTTTCTTGAGATGCACTGCTACTGTTTCACCAACTTTTCTTTTCAGAATTTCTCATTCGGTATTTAATATTTTTATATTAATCAATTAAATTTATATTTACATATTATATGATTCATTTTTAGAGTTGACATTTAAAAAAACAATAATAATTTATTTATAACAATTTAAATTTAAAATTTCTAATTAATGATAAAGTAATCTCAACCATCTCATCATAATTCACGCTAATTCACCCACTTATTTTGAGTTGCATTGCTACTATTTTAATATTTTTTTTAACATAATAATTTTAATATAATTTTGTGGACATAATAAATAAAATTAAAAATAAAATCAGGTAGCGTGGGATTAACGCAGACAAATGCAAAAAAAGATTCTATATGGGCCCCATTTCTTTGTGGCAATTACTTTCCAATCTGTTACTCAATTGACATGTTAAAAAAAGAAAAGAAAAGAGAAAAGATATTTATTTTATTTTATTTATTTATTTATTTATAAAAAAGTAATCATCTAATTTAAGTACTTTAATATAGTAAAGGGAATATATCTCTTTTAGCTCAGCTTGCTCCTTTCAAGCGAAGCCTTATTCAATTACTCAAAACAAATAAATAAAAATACTAAATATAATTCAAACAATTTACAATGACAAGTGTTATAGTAAATTAACCACAGTTAAAAATACTGTACGATTAATTATACCTCTTTATTTTAATTAGAGATTTAAAATTCAAATTATAAGTATAAAAACTTTTTAATAAAAAATATTTTTTCTTTTAATAAATTTTATTTGACATGATTTAATCTTTATCGAAGTATGAATATTATATAAAAAATTAAAGAAAAAAATATTAACGATAATTACGAGTGACGTAATTGTCCCTTAGAAATTATTATTACAATTTTTAATCGAGAGAAATAATTGAATTCCACATTAAGAAGAATGTGTTTTAATGTGAACCAAAATATGCAAATCATAAAGAGATGAAAAATTCAAGTAATGCTAATAGCAGAAACATTGAATTCAATTATACTTCTTAAACTACTAATTTTGAAAATTTAGGTTGTTTTACTTTTACTGATCTCGCACTGAGGTGATTAGATAAGATATGACATATTTTTAGCTTATTGAGGATATCATCCTAGATATGAAGATATGAAGATCGAACGTAAGGGTAGAAAATTAGTAAATAGTCGAGCATGTCTAGTTTCCTTTTCAGTTTGTTAGTATTAATCTCCTACTATTTTATTTTTTGATTTAGTATTACCCATTATTTTATTTTTTCTTCTGTCATTATATTATTTTCTTTGTTTTTGTTTCCGCTTTACATACTTGTTGTTTGATATGTTTTATTTGATTTGAGAGTCTATCCAAAATAACATCTCTATCCACACAAGATAGGAGTAAAACTGTATACATGAAACTCTCTCCAGATCCAACTTATCGAATTATTATGGGTTTGTTATTGTTTATCTTTGATAGTCACTTATCAATTAAAAGCTCAAGACATCAACACCTCCTTAAATTTATCTGTAAATCTTGTTTAGATACTAATATTATATCACGTGTTCCACTTAAGCACCTAAATATATAAGTAAAAATAATATTTATTAGACATTCTAACTCATATTTTAAAATTTTTTTAGCGTATGTATAAATGAGATTTGGTGATAAGTTTTAAGGAGTTTTCCGCAATTTGGCAAAGTTAAAATAAATTTTTTATAAGACACAAAAATGAGATTGAAACGACATCGTGCTGGTCTGCAGCTAAGCTTAAGCCGACGGCTATATACGCGGCGCCAAGTCAGTAGTAAAATTTTATTCCCACTCACACACTTATGAGTTATGACGGTGTACGACAACCACACAATAAAAATTCCCCTACATTGAGAAGCCACCTTATTAAGAAGAAGACCTCCCCTCTGCCTTTTAGATTCACAGAAACACCGCGTTCTTCTTGTGAGCTTTGAGCCCTTCTTCAATCTCTTTGAATTTTCCCCATTTTTCAACTTTCCAAATACAATCAAAATGGTGAGTCAAATCTCAACCCCTTTTGCTTTTCTGGCATTCTTTACTTTAATTTCACTATTGATTTCTTCTTGTTTTGGATTTTTCTTGTTGTGTATGTGTTTTAGTAAAAAGATTTTTTAGATTTTGATCTGTGATTGATCTGATGAGATAATCTATATGGGTGTTGGCTAAATAAGTGATCTTTATGGAAATTTCACTGTTGATTTCATCTTGTTTTGTTTTTCTTGTTGTGTGTGTGTTCTAGTAGAAAGATTTTGTGAACGGGTTTAGTTTTTTTATCTGTGATTGATCTGAATAGATAATCTATATGGGTATTGACTAAAAGAGTCATCTTTACGGAAATTTCGCTGTTGGTTTCTTCTTGTTTTGCTTTGTTTTTCTTGTTGTGTGTGTGCAGAAAGATTTTGTAAATGGGTTTAGTTTTTTTTAATCTGTGGTTGATCTGATTAGATACTCTATATGGGTGTTTGCTAAAAAAGTCATCTTTATGGAAATTACACTGTTGATTTCTTCTTGTTTTGCTTTGTTTTTCTTGGTGTGTGTGTGTCTGTGTTTTGGTAGAAAGATTTTGTGATGGGTTTAATTTTTTAATCTGTGATTGATCTGATGAGATAATCTATATGGGTATTGGCTAAAAAAGTGATCTTTATTGAATTTTTCAGTTTGAAATCTTGTGAACTTATGGGTTGATCTCAGTATTTGATTAGTGCAGGCAATTGTTATAATTGAAATTTTTGGTTTAATTTTATCCGGGTTCATCTCAGATTAAGTGTTTAATTAGTTGGTATTCCGATAATGTGTTTGATGATTTTCTTGATCTACTGAGTACTAAAATTGAGAGAAATTTATGATTTTCTATCTAAGGGGGTTTATGGAGTTGTACTGTTTTGATCTAATGCATGTATAGGATCTTTCGCATTTGGATTTTCTTTTCTATTACTTGGCTGCTGTGTATTGGAGGAATATATGAATAAGAATGGACCCGGATTAACTCAATTGGACCAATCAAAGATCATTTTTTTTAAAAATTTCTAGCTGAGGCTAATTGACAATTGCTTATGGAAGAGTAGTCCGCTATTACCAGTCTTTGACAGAGATACATTGTTCTAAACCATTGAGAAGTGTCACTGGCAACTAAATCTTATATTGTCCACGCTCCAAATGTTTAGTCTGGGCGCTTGGGGGTTTTTAGTCTCACATCGGCTCACGAAGGGTTAATTGGTCTCTTCATATGATCTTGGACAATCTTCACCTTTTGAACTAGCTTTTGGTGTAGTTAGGCTCATGGTCCATTTCTTTATTTAAAAAAAATGCTAGTCACGGTGCAGTCTTCCTGTGTTCCCATCAGTTTGCGTCCTATTTGATACTAAAATAGGTGGGGTGGCAGAGAACAAATGTTGTAGCTCTTATATGAGCTGTTTACCTGGTTGTGCTCATCTGCTGGCAAGATTCACACGAAATTTGACTCTCCACCCGTCCCCCTTCCAATCATTACCCTGAATGCAAGAGTTACTCTTGTTTGCGTTCATAGCTCGTTTAGGACAGTCTAGTAAGCTATGTTATGACAAGGATAAATTCGGGTGCTGCAGACTGATGTGGCGGCATTAGTTTTCATGAATGAGACCTAGTACATGTTTAGTGTTATTGCTTGTGTCTCTTGATTGATAAATAGAGGACAATGGAGATCTATTGTGATGGTCTCTTTTGATGTAATTTGATGAGAAGTATTGAACTGTTTTGCTTCAAAATCTTGTGATTGATTAAATGTTGAACAAGTTATAACACAATCAGAGGATTTTGGTTTATTGTATAGGCTAATGCAGCATCTGGGATGGCTGTGCATGATGACTGCAAGTTAAGGTTCTTGGAGCTGAAAGCAAAGAGAACTCACCGCTTCATTGTTTTTAAGATAGAGGAGAAACAAAAGCAAGTTGTGGTTGAAAAGGTTGGTGAGCCAACCCAAAGTTACGAGGATTTCGCTGCGAATCTTCCTGATAATGAATGTCGATATGCTGTCTACGATTTTGATTTCGTCACTGCAGAGAATTGCCAGAAAAGCAGGATCTTTTTCATTGCATGGTATTCTTAATGTTCACAAGCATTTAAAACTAAATTGTTATATATTTGCTTTTGTATCAATGTGTTTTTCCTTTTTTTTTTTCTCTTCAAGGTCCCCTGACACAGCAAGAGTGAGAAGCAAGATGATCTATGCCAGTTCAAAGGACAGATTCAAGAGAGAGCTTGATGGAATTCAGGTTGAGTTGCAAGCAACTGATCCAACTGAAATGGGACTTGATGTTATTAAGAGCCGCGCCAACTAGATATCGACGGATAGGTATCAGATGGGACCTTATAAGTGAGAACTCCTAATGCATATCATCTTTTACTTAAAGAAAATATTTATAGTGTGACAGATACTTGGTATATTGGTTACCAAGTGCTACAGTATATGTACTTTTCTAATGAACAAGTTTTTATGGTGTTTGGTATAATGGTGTAATTTGTTACTCCAGAGTTTATTCTTCCAAGTTTCCCACTAGTAGTTTGATTCTATAAAAACTAATATGTATCCATTTCTTGAGGGATAGGGGTACATTTTAGATTGCTTTCCAAAATCTTCTTTTGACACTTTACCCTGTGATTCTTGTTTTTGGAAATGGATACAAGCAAACTGATTGCTGTTTCTAATTAAGCAGTTTGTATAGTTTGATTTAATTGTAGTTTAGAAGTTGTCAAGAGAAGCTGTGAGAATTTAGTGTGTTTTCTTTTCTTCAAAGAATTGATCTTATTTCTCAACATAATGATACAAGGGGAGTGAAAGAGTTTATTTTCTGCAGGTTGCTAGTATTTCCTCGGTTTCAATTTGTTCCTCTTACTTTTTTTTTAGTCCGTTTTTAAAAATATTTTTTTCTATGACAACTCTCTAGATTAAAGAATATTTTAGTATATATATGCATTTTTTAATTTAAGATCACATGTTAAATTAAAATTAATAGAGAGTATTATTTTCCAGGTTGCTAAATTTGTTATCATAGACTGGTAGGTGGTAGATGGGCAACCATTCAATTAGATATGTAAAAAATTTCTTTGCTACTCAATGAAATTATTTTAGGGAAAATTACATCATTCCTTCGTTCAAGTAAATTATTTACAATCCACTATTTTTTTACAGAAAATATTTTATTTCACAATTTTTTATAATACTATTATAATATATTCATATTCTATTATGGTATCGTTGAGGATAAACTGTATCCATATTCTGACATGGTATTCAGGTCATTCAATGAGACATTCTTCAATCCTTTATGATATTATCACAATACATCTATATACTATCATGATATTATTGATGATCAATTATGTTCAAGAGACCTTCAAAAATTAGTACAAGAAGGGACATTTTAACATAATTAATTTAATTTTATGATCTATTTTGTATACTTTTTCCGTTATTGTAATGATGCTAGTCACATAATGCAATTCTGGTCATTGAATAAATTAAATTTTGACAAATAACTAAAATGCAAATATTAAAACAACAGTTGCATTAAGTATTTTAATTTCATATACGAGCTATTATATGTTATTACGCTTCATTAATTTTTAAATATATTACAAAGACTTAGTAGTATAAACACTGATCAACACTAGTAACTAGCTATTTTTTAAGATAATTTTTTCGTATTGTGTGAATAATTTCTTCTCGTCAAACATGTATTTCTTAATCAATTGGTCAGAAAAACGAAACAAATTTTGTTAATCGTTGTTAGTTGTTCATCGATGTCATCAACAATTATATCATTATGTTCATACTAAATAAATATTATAAACGTAAAAATATAAATAACCGATCGGATTAACGATTATATCGTAAAGATGTGTTGAGAAGCTGCATTTTGGAATTTTATCACAGAGAAAGTGGGTAGCTAGTAGTAGTTGGGTAATTACGCTAGTTGGTGGCTCATGTAAAAATGTGGTTATTTTTATAAAAATAAGAAATTGAGGCCAAAAATTGAAAATCAAAAAATTTTCATTGGTAGAAAGTGAGTTGAAAAAATAGGTTAGTGTTATAAAATAAAAGCCCACACAAAAGTAAATAAAGAAGAAAGAGAGGGGGAAAACTATTTGTTGTTAATTTTCTTTCATATATATTATGTTACAAGAGGAGACGTTATGCCTATATATAGTCTATAAACTAGGGCATCAAGTTGGTTTATTTAGGCACAAAGTTTGTTTGTGGGACTTTTATTTTTGAGCACAAAGTTGATTATTTCTTGGGCCCAAAAGATGTGCATGAACATTTATTTCATAACACTCCTCCTTTGATGTTCAAGTAAAAAAAATATCCCAGTGAAAGAAAAGTATACATAGTTGTTCGTAATATGTGTTGCTTGCTGCCTCATTAAAAACCTTTTTAGGAAGATGCAATGGGATAAAATCTTGATTAAGAAAAAAAAAGAGTACAAAACATATTTTACTCAGATGGTTAAGTCTTCGCAATCCAATTTTGTGTATCATCTTCTCAAGAGTTGAAGTTGGTAAGGATCGGGCAAATAAATCTGTTGGATTATCACTTAAACAGATTTGTTGTACATCAATATCACCATTCTTCTGGAGATCATGTGTGAAGAATAATTTTCATGAGATGTGCTTTGTTCTGTCTCTTTTTAGTTGGACTATGCATGCAACATTCATTATCTTCATAACGGGCTATGGATACTTTGATATCACATTTCAGGCTGCATCTTCCTTTGATGAAATGTATCACTGATCTCAATCATACACATTCTCAACTTACTTCATGAATAGTTATTATTTGAGCATGATTTGAGATCGAGTTTTATGCGGGTTAGACAAATCATGAATAGCTATTATTTGAACATGATTTGAGATCGAGTTTTATGCGGGTTAGATAAATTATGAATAGCTATTATTTTAGCATAATTTAAGATCGAGCTATGTGGAGTCAGATAAATAGCCTGCATTTGCATGATCAATAGTGGCAAATTCAGTATTTTTACTAAAGGATTCGAAAAATAAAATAGTAGAGTTTGGGATTTGAACTTGTAACCTTAAAGTGAATTTCGAACTCTTAAACCACTAATCCAACTTCTATACTTGTTTTCAAAGGATTAAAATTCTATATATGTACATAAAAATTTAAAAAATTATTTTATATATATAGTGTAATATTTTGCCGAGGAGGTTCGGGTGAATACCTTCGGCCCCCTCTAGATCCCCCCCTGATGATCAATAAGATCCATACTACCTTTGTTAGTATAAATAAACCCATATCAATAGTCCTCTTTAGGTATCACTATATATGTTTAACGTCGTTCCATTGTCTCCATGTAGGGGGAAAAACTATATCTACTAGCTAATTAACAGAAAATGTTACGTCGGGTCTTGTACATTAGCAAAATACATAAGTGCATCAATAACACTGAGAGATGGTATTTCAGGATCAAGAAACTCCTCATTTTTTTTTCTTGAAATTGGAACAGATATTTACTCACTTTAAGTGATCGAACAATCATTGGAGTAATTTAATGAATGTGCTTTGTCCATGTAAAACCGTTTCAGAATCTTCTTAGTATAGGCAGATTGATTGATGAAGACCTTATTTGCTAAATTTTCAATTTGTAGATCAAGATTAAAAAAAATTCCAAGATCTTTTCATCTCAAATTTTTCTTTAGATATTCAATTGTTTTTTGAACCTCTTTTGGAGTTCAAATGAGATATATGTCATGAACATTAACAAAAAATATAACAAAATCTGATGATATTTTCTTAATAAAAATATAAGGACAAGTGAAATCATTTATGTAACCTTCATTTATCAAGTACTTAGCATATTACATATGCCCTAAGTGTTTTACCTGTATAATGATCTTCATAATCTGATTGAGTATATTTTTCGAGACTTTCAACTATATGCTTCAGGCATTTCAAATTCTTCTGAGATTTTCATATAAATTTCACTATCAAGTGAGTCATAAAGATAAGTTGTAACCACATTGATTAGATGTACCTAATGATTTTTATGTACAACTAAATTGATGAGATATCAAAATGTTATTGCATCTATAATAGGTGAATTTTTTTCTTCATAGTCGACATTGGGTCTTTGAGAGAATCCTTGCGCAACAAGGCGTGCTTTGTATCTTACAATCTCATTTCTTTTTTCAAACAAAGGCTCATTTATAGCCTACTGATTTTACACCATCAGGCGTTTGGACTGCTTGTCCAAAAACCTTGCATTTAGCAAGTGCGTTTAATTCTAATTGAATAGTCCCTTGCAATTATACCAACCATATCTTCGTCAGCGTTCTTTGACAGATAAAGGTTTAAGATCTTCACTATTTTGCATAAAGTTAAGTACAACCTTATATGCAAAAACATTATCCATCATGATTTTTGATCGATTCAAATTTATCACATCACCGTATAACTTATTGATAGTTCTTTATTCACTTGATTATCGGATTCACTGATTTCTTCAGAAATATCAAAATTAATCAGATCTTGAATCTCTTTATAAGATTCTTTTATTGTGTCATTCTGATAATTTTTCGTGCTTTTTTTTTTAGAATTTTTATCCTTGGAACACAATGATCTTCCACGCTTTAGGCGTGTATGAGATTCAACAGTTATGATACTAGTAGAGGTCTTGTTGGGACATCAATTCGGATAGGCACATTCTCTGTAGGATAACTTAATTATCCTTTTTAAATTAAGAAATGTGTTTGACATTTGATTTGCTATTTTCAGTAAGTGAAAGATCTTCTGGACTTTTGTATATAGGGGTACGTGGATCAAAATGAGATAGTGATAAATTTTTTCACGCAATTTCTCTTTTAAGTTATAGTCATGACACTGGTAGATGGTCTTGTTGGGACATCCATTCGGATAGACATATTTTTTGCAGGTATATGTGACTTAGTTATTCCTTTCAAATTAATAAATACGTCTGACATTTGATTTGTTGTTTTCTTGTAAGTGGATGATTTTCTGGACCTCTTGCTCACATATAGGGGCACGTGAATCAAAATGAGATAGTGATGAAACTTTTCAAGCAATTTCTTTTTTGAGCTCTTTTGTCTCTCTTCCTAATTGCGCAAAATTTGTTTCATCAAATAGACAATTTAAAAAATCGAGCAGTGAATAAATATCCAGTCAACTATTCAAGGTAGCAAATATAGAAGGTGAATCAAACCCAATATATAAACTAACCTTCTTTGAGACCAATTTTACTGCTATATGGTTGTGCTACTAGCACATATACAACACATTGAAAAATTCACACATAGGCAATATTTCACTCATGACCAAATAATTATGACGGAGAGTTTTTACTATAATGAGCCGGTCTGAGATGAACAAGTAATGTGCATGTGAGATAGCATGACCCCAAATGATAGTGGGTAACTTTATTTTCATAAGTAGTGGTCTTGCTATCAATTGCATGCGCTTAATAAATGACTCGGCTAGGTCATTTTGAGTATGCACATGGGCCATAGGATGTTTAACTTTTACCTAACAGATAAACAATAATCATCAAAAGCTTGAGATGTAAATTCTCCAGCATTATTGAGTCGAATAGCTTTAATGATAATCTAAAAATTACACTTTTAATCTTATTATTTATGTCAATAACTTCACAAACGTCAGGTTGTGAGATGATAAGAGGCACGCATGAGACCATCTTGAAGATGCATCTATTAGGACCATAAAATATCTAAATAACCCTCTAGATAGGTGAATAGGTCCACATACATCTCCATGTATATGTTCTAAAAAATTAGGGGATTAAATGCCAACATTCATTGGTGATGACCTAGTAAGCAACGTGTTTTGATGACAAGCAACATATGAAAAATCATCACTTGTAAGAATATTTAAGTTTTTAATGGATATCCATTTGAATTTTTAATGATTCATCTCATCATTATTGATCCAGAATGGCCTATTTAGTCATGCCAACAAAAGCACTAAATCATTAAACTTTTGATTTACGATAGAATATGCTCTAATTGTACTCATTTCTGCATAATATAGGCGAAGAAAGAGTTGACAATTTCTCCAAAACATATTTTTGGCCTGAGATATTCTTGATAATACGAAGATATTCAATATTTATTTTATTTCTTGTCTCAACATGATATCCATTTCGGCGGATATCTTTAAAACTTAACAAGTTTCTTGGGTATTTAGAAGAGAACAATGCATCTTATAACAAGTTTCGTCCCCTTTGGCAGAAATATAGTAGATCTTCTTGTTACACCCCGTAAGATTTCCGGCACCTAGATGGCCTATTCGCGCATTGGTTAAGCATATTTGAAAGCCATACGTGCTAGGGAAAGACCCGAGAAAAGACCGGACGAGAAACCTGTCGAACCATCACGGAGGGAGCCAGGGCAGAGCCCCTCCGCGATGACAACGTGTCACGGAGGTGGAGCCTCCGCGTTGGCTCCGTGACACGTTGGGCCTGTCCAGGCCCAAGTATATAAAGCCTCACTTCGGTTTTAAATCAGTTCATCCCTTATAATTTCCAGAGAAAATGCAGCAAACAGAGAGAGACGAAGAGGATTAATATATTATCACCCGATTACGCTGCCAAACGTAGTCCAAATCTAAATTAACTCCAGATACCGAAGTATTTAGCAGCAGGGAGCATTCATACGGATTTAGTTTCGCGAAATTCGGCCGACAAATCGTCATGCTACCGGGCTAAGGTAAGTGGAATTGCTCCAAACTAGTGTCTATGTACTCCTAGCCGTAAAGTGAATACTTCCCTCTTCTGGATTTTTGAAAAATAGCAAGTTTTCGACCGTCTTTCGATAGGCCTAAGTTTAGGCTATAATTATATCGAAAGTGATGTTTTCTTTCAGAATAGTGCTGTATTTAATACTAATTGACGTATATACGAATGCAGTTGGGAGAAATAGCGAGAAATACTGACCGAGCTACGCCAGTTAGTCGGAAAATCAGAAGCGAAGGTATGTAAAGCTAGTTTCCTCGGCAAGTTAGTAGTCTCGGTATAGTAAAATAGTTTAAAGGCCAGTAGAATGTTCAGAAGTCGTGTGTTATGTTTATTAGGAATATTGGTACGGTATTAGAAGCATCATGTTATGTATAGAGTGAAACTTGCTAGCATGATATAAATTCTAATACAAAGTGTTAGGAACTGTACAGCATGCCCAGTATGTGATTCAGTAAAGTATGTTAGGATAGTATCGTATTCAGTTGAAACTTAGTAAAGCAATATAAGTATCTGAAGGGTATCTCAGAAGTAGAATGGTAGATTAAAATAAAGTTTAGAAAGCATGTTAGAAATAGTAAATCATGTTACTATAGAAGCTCAGTTATACAACATGATTTCCAGCAGAAAAACTATATCTTGTTCAACATTAGACTTAGCACAGTATGACAGAAAATTATATATATATATATATATATATATATATATATATATATATATATATATATATATATATATATATATATATATATATATACCATTATCAGTCTTAGCATATATTGAACACATACATATCACTATCACTAGTCAGCATATAGTATGTGCAGATACATTATCATCACTAGCTTCAGCATGTGGTATATGCAGATAGTATTACTAGTTGAGACCACTGTATTGTCTTGGGGTTGGATTACCTAGCATTCATGACCGCCCCAGGGTTAATAGCTGTATCGACTCGTCCGCCAGAAGGTGAGGATAAGTTGCTCTACGGAGTGGCATGCCGTCCCACAGGGGACGAAGATGGGATGCCGGTTTTCCCCATATTGTGCCTTGGTCGGCCCTTATACACCCCCTTCGAGCGGGTACGCCCGGGGTGTTGATTCAAGAGTCCTCCGGACTCAGGTACAGTTATAGTCAGGGGCTCAGCGAGCCCAAGTGCATACCCACGGGATCGGCAGGGTGCTTATAGTTATTATAGGAGATGGGACGACCAGGGTAGGGGTATAGATTGCGTGTTGATTGTACCTCCCCGCTTATGGGGGCCGGGTAAGGTTTGTGTGTGCTATGCTATGTTATATTATGTTATGCCATGTTACACTAGATACGAGTAGATCGACAATAGAGCGATACACTTCCAGGTATGACTCCTACTCCTTCCAACATAGTTGAGAGTAGGCATAGCTTTACATTTTCAGTCAGTTTAGTCTATTCCTTTCTATTTCAGTTCCATCAGTTGTATTGTTGTTTTCAGATATCTTTCAGTTGTTGTTTTACATACTCAGTACCAGAGGTACTGACGCTCCTTAGGGGCGCTGCATTACTTGCCTGCAGGTACTCATAGACGAGGGGCCGATACCTCATGATTCCAGCCAACTCACAGGGTCATCAGCTCCAGTCATCCGTAGCTAGATAGCTAGAGGTTTATCCCTTTTCTTTTGTTGTACAGCATGGGTAGGCCGGGGACCTGTCCCGACCATCTTGTCAGTATTCTTAAAGGCTTGCAGACTGTATATATTTTCCTGTGGTCAATTGAGCCGATCGTGTGAGGCCGTGCAGTTTGTTATAGCTGTTTAGCATTTCAGTTTATGTTGGTCGTGTGAGGCCTTATCTAGTCAGTAGTGGTGACCTTGCCGGTTACGTAGTTATTCAGTATTCCATTGTTGAGTTACAGATAACTAGACAGCATGGTGGCCTTATCGGCCCGCATAGGTTTCTTGTTACGAGTATGTTTCTGGTTAGCTGTCATTACAGGTATATGTGGCTATAGGCCAGTTGGCCGGAGGCTGTGTTTACAGCCGTTATATAGCCCGTTGTTTCCCTGAATCTGAGTTAGAGCCAGCCAGACACCAGATGTGCTTAGGCTCAGTAGTCTAGCAGTCCAGGTCCTAGTAGGGCACCAGGTGCCTGTCATACCCCCCCCCCCAAGGCGGGGTGTGACACTTCTGAGCCTTCAGTCAATTTTGAATTACCAGAAATTGTACTAACATTTATTTTTCTCCTAAGCAAGTAAAGAATATTTTTCATCTTTGAATATGACACGCGTTGTTCCACTCTCAATCACACAAATATACTCATGATTGATCATTGATCCAAATAAAATTTAAGGGATAACCTTATATTCTTCAAGATGAAAAATATAGACAAAGTAAACATTATAGTATTATTACTAAACAAAACATTACATAAAATTTATTTATTTACAGGATTATAAAAACACAATCATATTAGTTAATACATACACAATCATGCTAGTTCATATAATCAATAGGAATGAAAAATACTTAGACCATTACAGATATATCATCAATCAGGTAATTTATTTTTCTTTTTGGATGTTCAAAGAAATCTATTATATCTAGATACATGAGCTCAATATTATCTTTAGAGATAAAATTTATCTCTACATTATTATCCATTTTTACAGAAATGTTTGATAGAGCTCAATCAGGTGCCTTGACGTATGACATGTATATGATTTATGCCCTTTTTTCCCATATTAATAGCATTTATTTTCTGAAATTTTCTTTTGCACCACTCATGCTTTCATCCTTCTTCTTCCAATGATAGTGGTGAAGGTTATTATTTGGTGCAAGATCACCACTATGATTAGTATTTCTTCATCGATCACGGTTATGACCGCAATTGGGCCATGACCTTTTACACGCTTAGATTGATGTAAAATTATCTCATTCACTTCAGAGAATGAAATAGAACTAGTACGTCGACTCTCATATTTTTTATTAAAAGGTCATTATGGTGCACAACAAAAACAAGATGTGAAATTAATTCATAATATTTTTTTAACCTCATTTCTCGGTATCACTGCTGCAGGAGCATACTCGAGGCGAAAAAAGTAGAGAATATTTTCTCCAGCATACCATTATCAATAATACTTTTTTGCATAATTTTAGTTGTAAAATAATTTTAAACACGAAGGAATTATACTCAATGATAGATTTAAAGTCTTGTAACCTCAAATGAATCCAGTCATAATGTATACGTGGAAGAACAATCATCTTCAGATAGTCATATCTAGTTTTTAAATTATTCCACACCATAAGAGAATCTCTAATAGTAAGATATTCTATTTTTAAACTCTCATCAAGATGATGGCGGAGAAATATCATTGTCTTGGCATATTTTTGATTGGATGTCTAATTTTTGTCTTTGATGGTGTCTGTCAGACCCATCACATCAAGATGAATTTCAGCATCCAGCACCCATGATAAACAACCTTTGTCCCATATATCCAGGGCAAGAAATTTAAGTTTAGAAAGATTTATCATTAATTAAGAAAAAAAAGTATGTACTTCGATACTTTTAAGGTATTTTCTCAAGACGACAAAGACTCGTACTGATAACGTATTATAAAATAAAAGTTCAACAAAAAAGTAAATAAAGAATAAGAGAGAGCGAAGGAGAATTATTTGTTCTTAATAGGTGTTTGAAATTTGAAATTATGAGATGAAATCAGCATTTGGACATGCGATTTTATCTTATAATTTTAAATAATGAGATGAAATCTCAAATTCTCCAAAAAGCTTGATTTAGGATTTCAAATCATGATATGAAAATTTTCAAATGCGAAATTTAACTCACAAGTTTATATTTTGTAAAAAAGATCCACTATTTTATATATACCAACTATATTTACCAACCATTTATTTAATAAATATAAACAACCTTTGTCAACTATTATATTGGACATTAATAGGTTGTCAATCTTTGTCCGTATTATGTGGGAGAATTATGTTAAAGAGTAATACACTACAATACATGTTAAATTTTACTTTTTATTGAACTAAACTTCGATTCTTAAGTTGTATTTCTTTTTAGATTGATTTTGAGATAATGTATTATATTTTATTATGAACTTTTACTTATTTGGTAATATTGTATAAGAATTTGGGCAATTTGAATAACTTTTACAACTTATGGGGTTCTTATGTTCAGGAGGAAAAAATATAACTTAAAATTTTCAAATTGCATGTCCAAACAAAACTTCAAACTTCATCTCATATGATTTCATATCATGATTTCATCTTACATGGCCAAACGAACCTTTTAATTTTCTTTCATATATATCATATTACAAGAGGAGGGGCTATATATAACCCATAAGCTTGGGCATTAAGTCGTTTCATCTAGGCACAAAGTTTATTTGTGGGACTCTTATCTTAGACATAAAGTTGTCCATTTCTTGGGCACAAAGGATGTGCATGGACATTCATTTTATAACAGTTAGAACATTTTTTTCAAATTTAAAATTCAAACTCCAAGTTAATTTTAGAAAAAATGGATAATTTTATATTCAAATACGAATTTTTTTCTTTAAAAGAAAAATTATTCCAAAAGAAGTAAATACAAAGTAAATTTCATGGACAAATGGATCTTATGTTCTTGAGTTTTCATATCAAGTTCCAGAATTCCTAACACGATTCTTATCAAGTAGTATCAGAGCATTATCATATTATTATTAAGTGGCATTGGAGTATTATTATGTTGTTATTAAGAGTTTTTTGTCAAAATTATTTCTTATTTAAGGGAGTAAGTCTATTTTAATCCTTCAAATATAATCTTGACTATCTTTAGTCCCTTAAGTTTGTTAAAGTAGAGCACGTATGGTCTAATTAACAAAATAAACTTAAAAACTGATATGGACTATTAAAAAATATAGCAAATCGATTGAAAACATTGACCTACTTTCGAATCGTCCTGAAACCCCACCGGCTCAGTGGATTTAATCCCAATTCTTTTGAGAAATAAAATCGATTGAACTCGGTCCTTTTTTTTGCACCAAAAATAAAATAAAAATCAAAAATTGATTGAGCTCGATCAGTTTATTTTACAAATATGACTGGAGTTTGGACGAAAAATTCGATCAAGACCGGTGTTGGTCGATCATACTAAATATTTTCAAGAACAATAGATTTTTTTTCTCGACTTCTAGTATAAAAAAACTAGAAGAAAAAAATCGATCAAGCTCGATCAATTTGATAAAATCGATTGAGCTTGGTTCTTTTTTTTTGCGCCAAAAATGAAAAAATCAAGAATCAATTGAGGTCGGTCGGTTAATTTAACAAATATAACTGAAGTTTGGACCAAAAATTCGATCAAGACCAACCTTGTTCGATTATATTAAATATTTTCAAGAACAATAAATTTTTTTCTAGATTCTTAGCGTAAGAAAAATAAATCAAGCTCAATAAATTTTATTTTAAAAAAATCAAACCGATCGAGTTAGTCCACTTTTTAATCGATCCGAAATTCAGTCAATTTTTGCCATATTTTTAGTAGTCATGATTAATTTTTAAACCAATTCTGTTAGTTGAATCAAAAGTTGTACTCTTAATATGTTTAAGGGACTAAAGATATTCAAAATTAGATTTAAAGGACCAAAATACATCTACCCCTTTGTAGATAATGGACAATTTTGATTAACAACTCTTGTTGAGAAAGAGTTACTTTTATCCCCTTAGCACCTTGGGACATTGGTGTACGTATGCTACCTGTTTGTTGAATTGCTTCAATGGCTTTCTCTTTCTCTTCCTCTTCCTCTTCCTTCCTCAAGTGCCACCCGTGGACTCAGTCTCAAAATTCAACGAACCCCTTTTCATTTCCTCCTACTAAACCCATTTCTCTCCCATTTTCAGCTCGCCATGAGCGTGTTTCTTCAGTTTCAGCCTCCTTCAACTCATCTTCTGTCTCAACTGTTTTACCTTCCAAAGCAAAACAACTCTTGCCAGAGTTCACTCCAAAGAAACTTCTCGACACCCTTCGTCGAGAAAATGACGAAACTTCAGCTTTTCACCTCTTTGAATGGGCTTCTAAGCAACCCCATTTTACACCCACTTTGTCTATATACGAGGAGATTCTTAGGAAGCTTGGAAATGTGGGATCTTTTGATTCCATGAGGGGAGTATTGGATGATATGAAGAAATTGCAGGTTGAATTAGTGGAAGGTACTTTCTTTATCTTTATTGAAAGTTATGCAAAGTTTGAGTTATATGATGAAGCTATTAGGGTTCTTGATATGATGTGGAAAGTGTTTGGTATGAAGCCTGGAACTTTTAGTTACAATTTGTTGTTGAATGTTCTTGTTGATGGGAATAAGTTAAAACTTGTTGAAAATGTGCATAGTAGAATGTTGGATGAAGGTGTAAAGGCGGATGTATCGACTTTTAATATATTGATAAAAGCTTTATGTAAGACACATCAAATTAGGCCTGCTATTCTGATGATGGAGGAAATGCCTATGTATGGCTTGGTACCGGATGAAAGGACTTTTACGACAATAATGCAAGGTTATATTGAGGAAGGGAATTTAGATGGTGCATTGAGAATTAGGGATCAAATGGTGTCAACTAAATGTCCTGCAAGTAATATTACTGTTAACCTTTTGATTCATGGGTACTGTAAAGAAGGCAGGATTGACGAAGCTCTAAACTTTGTGCAAGACATGTGTAGTCGAGGGTTTTCTCCGGACCAATTTACCTTTAACACTTTGATAAGCGGTTTATGTAAAGCAGGGCATGCAGTCCAAGGCTTGGATATTTTGGATTTAATGTTGCAAGACGGGTTTGATCCTGATTTATATACCTATAATATTTTGATTTCTGGACTTTGTGAAGTGGGCGAAGTCCAAGAGGCTATTGAACTTCTCAATCAGATGCTTGTAAGGGACTGTACACCTAATACAGTCACTTATAACACCATCATTAGTGCTTTGTGCAAGGAGAACCAAGTCCAAGAAGCTACCGAGTTTGCTCGTGTTCTTACAAGCAAAGGATTCTTACCTGATGTTTGCACTTTCAATTCTCTCATACAAGGTCTCTGCTTCACCGGCAATTTCAATGTTGCAATGGAATTGTTTGAAGAAATGAAGAACAAAGGTTGCCAGCCGGATGAGTTCACTTACAATATCCTAATTGACTGTCTCTGTGCCAAAAGGAGAATAGGTGAAGCTATGAACCTACTCAAAGATATGGAGTCAAGTGGCTGTGCAAGAAGTGTGATAACATACAACACTTTGATAGATGGCTTCTGCAAAGACAAGAAAATTGAAGAAGCAGAAGAGATCTTCGACCAGATGGAACTACAGGGGGTTTCTAGAAACCTGGTCACCTATAACACTCTCATTGATGGTCTTTGTAAGAGCAAGAGGGTAGAAGATGCTGCTCAGCTTATGGATCAGATGATACTGGAAGGATTAAAGCCTGACAAATTCACATATAACTCCATTCTCGCTCATTTCTGCAGAGCAGGTGATATAAAAAAGGCAGCAGATATTGTGCAAACCATGACATCAAATGGCTGTGAACCAGACATCGTTACCTATGGGACCCTAATACAGGGACTATGTAAAGCAGGTAGGGTTGAGGTTGCAAGCAGGCTCCTCAGGAGTATTCAAATGAAAGGAATGATTTTGACCCCTCAGGCCTATAATCCTGTAATTCAAGCACTATTCAGACGGAGGAGAAACAATGAAGCCGTGAGACTCTTCAGAGAAATGCAGGAAATGGCTAATCCTCCTGATGCTTTATCTTATAAGATTGTTTTCCGTGGTCTTTCTTCTGGTGGGGGACCCATTCAAGAAGCTGTTGATTTTTCTGTTGAGATGATGGAAAAAGGACACATACCTGAATTCTCCTCATTCTACAATCTGGCTGAAGGTCTATATTCTTTGTCTATGGAAGAGACGCTAGTTAAGCTTGTTGGCATGATCATGAAGAAAGCAAACTTCTCAGACAGTGAGGTTACTATGATTAAAGGTTTCCTGAAAATCCGGAAATTCCAAGATGCATTGGCTACTCTTGGCCGTATCTTAAATAGCAGAAACCCAAAAAGGACATACTGGGGATAAAGAAATGATCCAAAGTAGAGGTCCCAGAAACTAAGACATCAAACTGTATCAGTTGCTTGCTATGATAGTAATCAGTGGCTAAATTTATCCACAGTTTGAAGAATCAATGGTTTCCTATTTTGGCCAATCTCCAAAATAATCTCTTTAATGTGGACACCTCCCAACTTCATGCAGTTCTCTAGTAGACTTAAGTAATGTATTCATATATCTTCCTGTTGAGATTCCAATTTGTTGCTGATCTCTGCTCTCAGTTACATGGAACACTGAATTCTAACCATATCAAAGCCATCTTACTGAGTTAACGCCAGAAGTGGTGGTTTCTCTTGATCAGCATGATATAGACCATGTACATGGTATATGCTTCTTTAAAGTTTCTGAAGCTGTTTCTCAATGAAATTGTTGTTGTACATCCACATTTGACCTGCGAGAACTCGTGTTTTCATTTACATTTATCTGTGCACCATTTTCTTTTTTCAGCGCTGTACACTCACTCCAACGAGACTCGTGTTGTTCTCTTTCCTTATAAGACATGAAAGTTTCAATGCAAGAAACTTATGTAGCATGGTTGAGGTCTCTTCATTGACAATTCGATGGAAATCTGGAATTAGTAACTTAAAGAGTGAGTTTGTGTTTGGCTAGCTTAAAGTTTTGATCTTCTTGCAACCATAGCTAGGGCATTCACTGTTTTAGCTGTTTAGAAACCTAGAATATCTTATTGTGGTTCATGCACGTGTTTCAATATATCGTATTTAAAACGGAAAAGGGTAAAAAATAATGTTAAATTATGCGAAGCTGAATGTCCTCCCTTAATAGATTGCCCCTATTTTTATTGTGGAGATAGAAAAATTAAAAACAATAATGAAGAAAATAAATAAATAAAACATAAATATAACTGCAAAGGCATTAAAATGTTATATCTCTTTGAATTATCAACCTTAATCCCCCCACCCCACCCCACCCCAAGGAAAAAAAAGGAGAAAAATGAAGAAGATGCAAAAAGTGAAAAAAAGAAGCTAATGTTAAAATCTAAAAGGAATTTTAAAAAGAAATAAAGAAACATAAATTTGAAAAATACAAATTGAATCTGTTTCTCCAACTACGTAGAATCAAATTATGTGAATTTTTCTCTAATTTGAGCATTTATATTTCCTTCCCCTTTTTCTTTCTTTTATCTCACGTACATGATCATAAAACATTATTATTAATACAATTAATAAAAGAAGATGAAAAAGTTGAGGTCTGAATAAGAGAATTAAAGAAGTAAATTTCGGCTTTTTGTAACAACACAAAATAAATGGGAGGAAAAAAATCACAAGATCAAGAATTGAGAAAATAAAAAGATATAAAAAGAAGTCAAAAAATATGAATCATTAGTCATATATATATATAGGATCTTTTTGTTTCTGTTTTAACTTTCATTTGATTCGTTTTAATTTGAATGATATGACATATCAGAGTAATATGTTTTTAAATTTATATTTTATCCCCTTCCAAACAGGTCATATCGAAAAAATTAGCATTGCCATCTTTTTTCTTAAACGACAAAGGCTAATTTGTTCAAATATTATTTAAGAAGCTACTATATTAATAATAGTTTCTTGCCGTACTAGTTTATTTGTAGGCGCTTCGTGCATGTTTCTCATGTTAATAAGAATAAATTTATAAAAATAGCGTAAATAATATTTAAAATGTGTATTTGTGTAGCAATATAGGAATTTAAAAAGAAAATTATGAATTTCAAGTGATAAATGATTATGTTTAAGAGGTTGATCCAATCTAATAGTTCTTTCTTTAATTTATTCTAATACTTATTTTAATAAACAAAAATGTCACAGAAATAGCGTTTGATTAAAGGGTAACGATTCTTTTGTTTTTACATAAGCACTTAAATCACTACTTAAAATTAAAATTTTCCTATTGAAATTTCCAATTAAGTGGCTATTCCCACTGATATCAGTAGAAAAAATAATAATAATGTTTTCACACGAAAAAATTCATGAAGTTTCCCACTACTTCAGTGAGAATCTGTTTTACACCATGCATTTTCCAAATGAATTGGTTCGGTGGGAAATGAGTGGATATATATATATATATATATATATATATATATATATATATAATTTTTATATATTTCAAATAAGGAAGAATTTAATACATAAAATTTGATTAATTTTAAAATTCTAAATATTAAAAAAAATAATCAAACAACTATTTTATCAAATGTGAGCTCTACTTTTAAAAGGGTAAAAAAGTGAATGATATTTTTTTACGAGGTTTCGTACTTTAAATATTAGTAATAACTTAATTTTAAATTTTTCATTTTTCCCTTTATAAGATGATTTCAGTTTAATTTTTTTTTCTTTTTCTCTTAATCTATGTGTTTAGTCAAACACTTCACATAAATTGAAATGGAGAAAATAGTGTAGGTTTAACTAAAGAAAGTGAATAACGAAAGCACTCGATTAATTGAAACAACTTAAAGTATGTTGTATTTCTACATTTTTTTTATTATGCATTTTTTTAAAAAGAAGAAGAAGGAGGGGGAGGAATACACGTATTAATACATAATAAGATTATACTTTTTTTTTATATTTAAATATTATGATGAATAATTAGTTAGTTCAATAAATAGTTAATTAATATATAAGTTAGTAGAATTGTAATTGATTTTAAAGTCTTAAATGCTAGGACTTTTAATATAGTTCAAATAAGAAAAGATTTAAGAAGCAAAATTTTAGTAAATTTTAAAATAATAAATATTAGGAGTTTTATCTTTTACAATGTTATACCCCGTAGAATTCCCGGCACCTAGACAACCTATTTGCACGTTGGTTAAGTATATTAGAAGGCCATACGTGCTAGAGAAAGGCCGGAAAAAATATCGGACGAGAAACCCGTCGAACCATCGCGGGATGAGCCGAGGCAGAGCCCCTCCGCGATGGCAGCGTGTCACGGAGGTGAGGCCTCCGCGATGGCTCCGTGACACGTTGCCCAGGTTCAGGCTCAAGTATATAAAGCCCACTTCGGGTTTAAATCATTTAATCCTTAAGAAATTTCCAGGAAACAGAGAGAAAAGTCAGAGAAGGAGGAAGAACGAAGAAAATTAAATAATTTTCGTCCGATTACGCTGCCCAAACTCAAATTAATCCCAGATACCGAAGTATTTAGCAGCAGAGAGCGTTCCTACGGATTCAGTTTCGTAAAATACAGTCGACGAATCGTCGAGCCACCGAGCTAAGGTAAGTGGAATTGCTCTAAATTAGGGTCTATGTGTTCCTAGCTGAGAAGTGAATATTTCTCCCTTCTTGACCTCTGAAAAATAGCGAGTTTCTGGCCGTCTTTCGATAAGCCTAGGTTTAGGCTATAAACTATATCGAAAGTGACGTTGCCTTTTGAAATAAAGTTGTATTTAGTATTGATTGATATGTTTATGAATGCAGTTGGGAGAAAACAGTTAAAGTACCGGCCGAGCTTCGTCCGACAGACGAATAGTTCAAGGATAAGGTATGTAAAGTTAGTTTCCTCGGCAAGTTAAGAAATCTTGATACAGTATAGTAATTTAAAGGCCAGTAGATTGTCCAGAAGTCATGTGTTACGTTTGTTACGACTGTTGGTACGATATTGAAAGTATCGAGTTACAACTTGCGTGAAATTTGCTAGTATGATAGAGATTCTAATATAAGCATTAGAAACTGCACAGTATGCTCAGTATGCGATGCTACACAGGATGTTAGTATATCATTGTGCTCAATCGAAACTCAGTAGAGCAAGTAGTACCTGTAAGACAGCTCAGAAATAGAATGATAAGTTGAAACGAAGTTAGAAAGCATGTTAGGAATAGTAAATCATGTTACTATAGAAAATCAGTATATAACATAGTTTCAGAAAAAGGACTATATCCTGTTCAGCATTAGCCTTAGTACAGTCTGGCAGAAGACCATATTCGTACATACATATATATTATTTCCAGCCTCAGCATGTATTAAGTATGTACATATTTCTATCACTAGTCCAGCATATAGTGTATACAGAAACTGAGTAAACAACAGAGTTTTCAGTAGAAACATTATTTTATATAGCATTTGCCCCAGCACAGCCCGACAGGAGACTATATTCATATTTATACATCTTTACCTGCCTCAGCACGTATTAAATACGTACAGATTACTATCATTAGTTCAGCATGTAATATATACGATACCTTACCCCTATTAGCCTCAGCAGGTGAGATATGCAGACAGTATTACTAGTTGAGACCGTTGTGTTGTTTGGGGTTGGACTACCTAGCATCCATGACCACCCCAGGGTTAATAGCTGTATCGACTCGTCCGCCAGAGGACGAGGTTACGTCGCTCTACGGAGTGGCATGCCGTCCCACAGGGGACGAAGATGGGATGCCAGTTTCCCCATATTTTGCCTTGGTCGGCTTTTATACACCCCCGTCGAGCAGGTACGCCTGGGGTGTTGATTCAGGAGTCCTTCGGACTCAGGTACAGTTATAGTCAGGGGCTCAGCGAGCCCAAGTGCATACCTAGGGGACCGGCAGAATGCTTACAGCCATTATAGGAGAGGGGGTGACCGGGGTAGGGGTATAGATTCTGTGCTGGTTGTACCTCCCGGCTTATGGGGGCCGGGTAAGGTTTGTGTGTGCTATGTTATGTTATGATGTGTTATACCCTGTTACAGTAGATACGAGTAGATCGACAGTAGCACGATAAATTCTCAGGTACGATTCCTACTCCTTCCAGTATAATTAAAGAAAAGGTATGACTTACATTATCAGACAGTTAATTCATTCCTTTCTATTTAAGTTTCATCAGTTATATCATTGTTTCTCAGATATTTCTTTCAGTTGTTGATTTACATACTCAGTACCAGCGGTACTGACGCCCGGTGGGGCGCTGCATTACTTGCCTGTAGGTACTCGTAGACGAGCAGGCGATACCACGTGATCCCTGTCAGCGATCGAGTATTCAGCTCCTGTTATCCGGAGACTGAATTTCAGAGGTGTATTTCAGTTCCTTTTTGTTGTATAGTACGGGTAGGTCGGGGCCTTGTCCCGATCATTTCTATTGCTATTCCTAGAGGCTTGCAGTCTGTATATTTTCCTGTGGTTAGTTGAGCCAGTCGTGTGAGGTCGCGCAGTTGTTAGCTGTTAGTACTTTTTCTTCTTTTACGTTGGCCGTGTGGGGCCATAAGTTTGACAGTAGTGGTGACCTTGCCGGTCACGTAGCCTTCTAGTATTTTGTTGTTGAGTTGCAGCTAACTAGACAGCATGGTGGCCTTGTCGGCCCGCATAGGTTTCCCTATAGTTGCATGTTCTGGTCAGCTGTTGTTACAAGTACAGGAGGCCATAGGCCAATGGGCCGAGGGCTGTGTTTACAGCCGTTATATAGCCCTTTGTTTCCAGAAATGTGAGTTAGAGCCAGCCAGGCACCAGATGTGCCTAGGCTTAGCAGTCCAGTAGTTCAGGTCCTAGTAGGGCACCAGGTGCCAGTCATACCCCCCAAGGCGGGGTGTGACATACAAATTAGTAAAGATCTATAATAATTAAATAACAACTAATTAAAATAGTAAATGACAATTATTTTTCACAAAATCCTTTTCAGATTCCATTGCAAAATTATCTAAAACAAATTGTGCACAAGTGTTATAATTATAATAATTTATAATTTCATAAAAAAAATTCTATGAGACGAGGGGATTACTTTACCTGAATATATGAAACTGTGAATGTATGAGTAGATGAAGAATGTCAGTTACACATAATACAAAATTTAAATCACATAATATCAATATAAGACTCAATTAAAGGGGATAACATAATATCAATATTAGATTCAACTAAAGGAGACAATCTAAGTTAAATTATTTTGAATATAAATAACTCGAGCTAACATAACAATTGCTATTATCTTTTTCAAATTCATAAAATTAAAAGAAATCATGATATGAAAAAAAAAGTTAGATTAACACCAAAACATACAAGATTGGAGATTGAGTAAAAGGTGTTCAGGTAGAAGAGTTGATGAATTAAATTATGCAATTATAAATTCTTTTATAGAAGTGGAGGGATTTATAAATTAAAAAAATAATTATAAATATAAAAATATTAAGACAATTTTTATTAAATAGGGAAAAAATTTACCAAATATAAATTAATGACTGTGAAAATAAAAAGGAAATTTTTACAAAATTTCTACCATCAAAAAAGGAAAAAGAAAAGGTTTTAAAATCAAAAAGAGAAAAACTTTCGCAGAAGGCCCCCTTTTTTAAAAAAATTAATTAATTAATTTCATTTAAGGTTTAATATATAAATTATATCATAAATAAAAAATTTAATATGATAAAATAAGATAAAAAAAAATTTATGATTATTAAAAAAAAAAACTCAATGAGATTTTTTAGATAATTCAAATAGAATTATGCTACGGATAGAAAACCTAATAGATAGATAAAATAAAAAAAAAAAGAAATAATTTCCCAAAATACAGGGTCAAAATAACATTTCCCAAAACCTTCGGGGGGTAAAGGTAGCGTTTCCAATAAAAATAAAGGACCAGTCCCAGTGAACCCTCGAATACATCATATTTGCTTCACTTAGCTCTTTCTCATATCAGGTCTTTAGGGCAAACAATAGAGAGAGAAGGAGATTGCGGCACCCACAAAGCATCGAAAATCCACTGGTAATTATCACAAGAATCCATCTTTTTGTTAAACTTATGCAACTTTTTTAGTATATTTTTAAATCCGATATGAGTAGATTTGGATACAAATATGTGAATGCTCGTTTGGATTTATAGATGCGTTTGCGTACTTGAATCTTCCGATTCATAATTTTTTTTTTTTGGTTCTTTGTCGTGGATGAATGAAAAATGTTTTTTTTCTCAGTTTTTATGATTTGGTGTTTTTATTTTCTGATTTGTTCCTTTCTGCGATATGGGCGAATTAGAGCGGAGTGGATACAGATTATTAATATGTTTGAGCTCACTAGTTTGGGATAGAGCTTAGTTGATTTAATTGATTGATGGTTCTTTTAGATTTGTGCCCTGGAGAAAAAGATGAGAAAGAAACCTTCCCAGTGTTTTGTTCTAGTGGTTAGGCACACTCATGGGTTCAAACCTTGCGACAGGAAAAAAACTTGCTTTTTAAGTGGAGAAAGGTGTAGAGTTTCTCCCTTGTTAAGAAAGGATGATAAAGAAATCATTTTTTTTCCTAGGGGGGAAGGAAGGACATAGAAGCTTAAGTTTTAACCTCTTCGAACTACTGATTGGATTTTCTTGTAGGCTGTCCTAGAGGTGCTACTACGAGTATATGGATTTAACATTTATGGTCTTGCCTGTTAATGGACTTCTATGCTACTGTCTCACCGAACTCTTCCTTTGCAGGTGAAAGATCCTTGAAATGGCGACTTTTGCCAAACCAGAGAATGCTTTGAAGCGTGCTGAAGGTTAGTAGAGTTACTTTTTGTATCTGATTTAGGAGGGGGTCATATGGTCACAGGGGGAAGGTAGTCTAGATGATTCTTACTATTATGGGAGAGTGGAATTTTGTAAATTCCAGGTATATAGCAAAATTTAGAATCTTGTCATGTTCATGAGTTTAATGTTTTGCTGCAGAGTTGATTACTGTTGGACAAAAGCAAGAAGCCTTGCAAGCACTTCATGATCTTATTACTTCAAGGAGGTATAGGGCATGGCAAAAAACTCTTGAAAGGATAATGTTCAAGTATGTAGAGCTATGCGTTGACATGAGAAGGGGGAGGTTTGCCAAGGATGGCCTAATTCAATACCGTATAGTTTGTCAACAAGTGAACATCAACTCCTTAGAGGAGGTAATAAAGCACTTCATGCATTTAGCTACTGAGCGAGCTGAGCTGGCTCGCAATCAGGCACAGGCTCTGGAGGAAGCTCTGGATGTGGAAGACTTGGAAGCTGATAAAAGGCCTGAAGATCTTATGTTGAGTTATGTTAGTGGGGAGAAAGGAAAAGATAGATCTGACCGCGAGCTTGTCACTCCATGGTTTAAGTTCTTGTGGGAGACATATAGAACTGTTCTGGAGATCTTGCGTAACAACTCAAGACTGGAGGCTCTGTATGCAGTAAGTTTCCATTGCCCTTTATTTTTTGTTAGGTGTTGAATAATTAGACTGCTTATGTTCTGAGGTGAGGAATTTCAGTATCATGATTTTTCAGGATTTGTTTAGACTGTGATT
The DNA here is from genome assembly GCA_035772735.1 of Datura wrightii. Classification (NCBI taxonomy): domain Eukaryota; kingdom Viridiplantae; phylum Streptophyta; class Magnoliopsida; order Solanales; family Solanaceae; genus Datura; species Datura wrightii. Next base: position 195,588,322 of record JASDFA010000018.1, on the reverse strand, counting down.
GAGTAAGCAGGTTGTTTGTTCTTTTTTCTTCTATTAGCTTGCCTGGAAAGTGATTGTGCTTCTGAGTTCAGACTAGTACATCAGAAATCAGTCCCTTTTTACTTATTCAGAAATTTTGCGGGTGTCTTTCTCAGTTTGCTGGGTATCTGTCTATGTACTTTGTTTCATACAGATATCAGTTTTGTCAGAACAAGTTTGTTCTTTTAATATTCATATATCACCCAGTTTCAATTTTTTTTGTGCATTAGACCCTGATTTGTCCTGTATGCTGTTTTAGCTTTCTGCTTGTCTGATAGGAAATTCTGTACTCTTTCCATCTTTAGTTGGCACATATATTTTTGCTGAAAAAATGAGGTTAATTAAACTTCAAACCTAATTTGCTCAGATGACAGCACACCGAGCTTTTCAGTTCTGTAAGCAGTACAAACGTACAACAGAATTTCGTCGTCTTTGTGAAATCATCCGGAATCATTTGGCAAATCTCAACAAGTATAGAGATCAGAGGGACCGGCCTGATCTGTCTATTCCAGAAAGCCAGCAATTGTATCTAGACACTAGATTTGAGCAGCTGAAAGTTGCTACTGAACTGGGTCTTTGGCAGGTTATTACTTTTTCTGATAGATTGTTAGCATATCTTTATGTCCTTAGAGGGTGAGCTTCATATGTTTTAATTTCCTTTGACACAGGAAGCTTTTCGTTCCATTGAAGACATATATGGTTTGATGTGCATGGTTAAGAAAACCCCCAAGCCGTCATTGATGGTTGTTTACTATGGGAAGCTCACTGAGATATTTTGGATGTCATCAAATCATCTTTATCATGCTTATGCATGGCTCAAGCTTTTCTCTCTTCAGAAGAGTTTTAATAAAAATTTAAGCCAGAAGGATTTGCAGTTAATAGCATCGTCTGTTGTCCTAGCTGCACTTTCAGTGCCTCCATATGATCAGTCATATGGTGCATCTCATCTTGAGCTTGAAAATGAGAAGGAGAGGAGTTTGAGGGTGGCCAATCTGATTGGTTTTGAAGTTGAGCCCAAAGCTGAAAACAGAGTAGCGGTAATTTCATTTTTTGATTATGTTATTTAGTTCTTTACTTGTAATGTGTTGCATTGGCTAATCAGCTTCAGTTCCCTTGCTGTTTCTCCTTTTCAGCTTTCTCGATCATCACTTCTCTCAGAGTTGGTGAGTAATTTTATGTGTTTTTTTTTTGAATTTGGCGTATAGTCCTTCAATTTTTTCCATTTATAGTTTAAATTCCTTTGTCTCTTTTCATTTCAATGAACCAATTAAATTTTTTGAGGCACCAATGAGTGCATCATACTGTTTTTATAATTGTTTCAGTCTTCTTGAAATTTTAATTGTGTGCCTTTTCCTTTTGTTTTTTCTTAACTGTTTCTCCTTTTGTAGGTGTCCAAAGGTGTGATGTCCTGTGTCACCCAAGAAGTGAAAGATCTTTATCACCTGTTAGAAAATGAGTTTCTTCCTTTGGATCTGGCACTGAAGGTGCAGCCCACATTGAATAAAATATCAAAGCTTGGCGGTAAGCTGTCTTCAGTTTCCTCAGTTCCTGAAGTACAACTGTCTCAGTATGTTCCCGCCTTAGAAAAACTTGCTACCCTGAGGTTGCTCCAGCAGGTATGCACACTGTGTTGTATTTTTTGATAAAGAGCAGACATGCACATTATTTAGGTTAAAGTCCATCTTTAAATTCTGTTTTCATTTTAACTGAGAAAGCTGAATTTTGTTCCTTTTCTTGTTGCAGGTCTCTCAGGTGTATCAGACAATCCAGATTGATAACATATCTAAGATGATCCCATTCTTTGACTTCACTGTTATTGAGAAGATATCAGTTGATGCTGTCAGACGGAATTTTCTAGCCATCAAAGTTGATCACATGAAGGGTGCTGTCTTCTTTGGCAAACAGGTATAATTATGTTGCTTGGAATTAAAATTCTTTTCGACAGTTTTTGTTTGTTTGTTGGTAGGGCACAACTAGATGTTCCTTTTGTGTCTTCTTCAGTTGGTCAATTAGAGATTGTCAGGCCTATCAGATTTCTCTGCAAACCACATTGTTCTTCTCCTCATGTAAAACCATGAGCATGGCTCCCGTATGCCATCTAGCACTGTGTGTCTTATGTTGTCTAATATCAATGGTTTGCACAGTAAAATTATGGGATATCTAAGGCTTCGTTGCTGGCATAATAAGTTTGTAGTTTAGTCACTAGAATGAATCTGGCTGAATGAGCTTGTGAACTCAGAAGAGCCGTGTTTAGTTTCTGAGATGTAAGAGTCTTAGTGGATTGCTATTTTTTGGCAGACACTGTGTTGTGTGATTTTTGGGCCATTGGGATGGTTTCAAAGTCTTACTCTTACGGATTTGTAGTTCAGCCTTGTACCCCTGTGGTATAATATGTTGATGAACTGATGCAGGAGAATTTGCAAATGTTTCTCTTAGACACTTTGAAGTAGCAGGGTTTTGACGCCCCCACCCACCCCACCCAATTAAGCCATGTGGTCAGGCCTATCATACCTCATTTGCGTATACTTTTGTTTTCAGACTATTGAGGCTGAAGGACTCCGGGATCATCTGTCTCTTTTTGCTGAATCCCTTAGCAAGGCTAGGACGATGATCTATCCCCCAGCAAAGAAGGCGGCCAAACTCGGGGATGCCCTGTCTAATTTAGCGGAGATAGTGGAGAAGGAGCACAAGAGACTTCTTGCACGGAAGTCCATTATTGAGAAACGCAAAGAGGAGCAAGAGCGTTTACTCTTAGAAATGGTATGAACTTCTTGGTTGTGTTGTGAATTGCTTGTTATTGTTGTTATCGTGTATGAACTTTTATGACTATCTCTTTTAAGGAACGAGTGGAAGAGTCAAAGAGGCGAGAGCTTCAAAAGATGACTGAGGATGCTGAGCAAAAGCGCATTGCTGCTGAGTATGAGCAAAGAAGGAACCAGCGAATTTTGAAGGAAATAGAGGACCGAGAACTTGAAGAGGCTCAAGCTATGCTGCAAGAAGCTGAAAAGCGCAGCAAGAGGAAGAAGAAGCCAGTCCTAGAGGGAGTAAGTATTAATTTGTACTCCTATTCCGAAACCTTCAATTGGAAAATCTTACTGGATTTAATTTGTTGTCAGGAAAAGATGACTAAACAGGTGATCATGGAATTGGCGCTGAATGAGCAACTGAGGGAGAGGCAAGAAAGGGAGAAAAAGTTGCAGAAGTATGCCAAAACTATGGATCATCTGGAAAGAGCTAAAAGAGAAGAAGCCGCACCTCTTATTGAAGCTGCATATAAACAGCGTTTAGCTGAAGAGGCTGCTCTCCATGAACGCGAGCAGCAGGTTTGCATTAAAGATACATTATGCCTTTTGACCAACCACAATAGCAAGTTCTTCCACATTTCTCTTAAGATTTGGAATTTTGATACATTATATTTTTTTCCTTCCAACTTTTGATCTAAATATTGCTGATGAATTTGCATTTTATCACACGTTTTCAGCAAGAGATTGAGCTGAGCAGGCAACGACATGCTGGAGACTTGGAAGAGAAAAAGAGACTGGGACGCATGTTGGAGAACAAGGTCAGTTTATCCGTCTTCTATGAGTTTGTTGAACTGCTAGATATAAGCATTGGATAATATTACTGAACTTATTATTGTGAAATTGGGTTAGTGCTATTGATAATTATGCAACTTTGCTCGGTCTAAATGGAATTGGTGTAGGACCAAGTTAGAAGCTTGTGAAATTGGTGCCGGATACTTTAAGTTTTGTGCTATGAAAGCTTGTGGAAATAGAAATAGTTGTTTTTTCTTCTATTCTGCCTTCTGTCTAATTTCTTGTATAATGGCCTTGTATTAAAAGAAAAAGAAGGGAAGTTCAAAATCCTTTGCAGCAGTTCACCCTATGATGAATACATTGGCATGTCACAATAGCTAGCAATAACACAATTGTATCCGGGATATCCTTAATTTTTTGGGAAAGATAGGCTTAATGTAAGAAATACATATGGATGTTACTTTCCCACTACTTGAAATCTGAGCAGCCATCAGCTTGCTGAAGATGTCTCTGACAAAATAGGTGGTTGACATAGTCTGCGTTGGTTCATGCTAATGCATAGACAGCTGATATATTCCTAATCACGCAGAGAATTTTGCAAGAAAGAGTTGTTAGTAGCCGGGAAGCTGAATTCAATAGATTGAAACGGGAGAGACAGGAAAGGATCAGCCAGATAATTCAATCAAGGAGGCAGGAGAGAGAAGCTAGGAGGAAAATGATATTCTTTCTGCGGTCTGAGGAGGAGCGTCAAAAGAGGTTGCAGGAAGAGGAGGAAGCCCGCAAACGTGAAGGTACTTTGCTGGTTAATTTCCCATCAACATCATATGCATTTAAATCCTTCAGGGTTGAGGGGGGGAGGGTGGACATTTATGGAGGTGTATCCAGCCAAAGAGTTCATGCTTCTGTTGGTCTGACATCTAGAACTCTCTTATGCTTGCAGCACAGTAGTCAAATTGTTTGTTCATGAAACAATTGAATTTCTCTGAGTTATATTTCTGCACTTGTGGTATAAGTAGCTACTCGAAATTTTTTAATTTGGCATCCTATGGCAATTTTCTGAAAATATTGCAGAGGCTGAGAGACGGAAGAAAGAGGAAGCTGAGCGGCAAGCCAAGCTAGATGAGATTGCTGAAAAGCAGAGGCGGCGAATGCTAGAACTTGAAGAGAAAGAAAGACGGGAAAGAGAAGAGATCTTGCGTAAGCCCACTGCCATGCTGTCAAAGCCTGCCGAGCCTCCAGCCTTGGGGCGTCCGTCTGAACTTGGAGGAAGTGCTCCCGTTCCTGCGGCAGCAGCTGCTGCACCTTCTTCTGGGAAATATGTTCCTAGGCACTTGCGAGGGAAAGTGGATGGTGCAGGCCAGGCTCCACCTCCTGAAACTGACAGGTGGGGCAGCAGTGGAAGCAAGCCAGATGATCGACCATCATGGCGCGATGAAAGAAAGCCCACATCATTTGGTAGTGGCTCGAGGACCAGTTGGTCGTCTTCTAGGCGGTGAATGGGGATTAGTAACTTAAAGAGTCGTGCAGTGGCTTATATACAAGTCTTGCATCCTCGTCATTTTGGTTCAAGAAATTCAATTTGTTGCATTTTACCTTAAATGTGTATCAGAGATTGATTATGTGGTATGTTATTTTGAGCTCAAGAGTAGCATTTCTTGGCTAGGACATTTTCCGACGGTATTGGAGAGGTTTGAAGTTTTCAGACGGGCGATTTTATCTCGAAAAACTTTTTGCCGTAGCAAATAACTACAGTTGCTGTTGTGTTCAACTTTCTTTTTCCTAAAGTATAAGACGTTGCCTACATTATTTCCTCTTTGTCCTCATGTTTTCTCCATCCTCTTATATATTTTTTTACTTTGGCAATACATCTTTGCAGTAGTGAAAATAGTACATTCCTAGGTCAATTTTTTTGGTCACTTTTGGACCAAATGCTTCTTTTTTATTAGGTTGTATTGTATTGTTTGGAAAGAAGTATAACATGTTACAATTGGCAAATTTCATGTGCAGTATAAAATTTCTTTATAAGAGTATGACCTCTGGCTCATTGAGAGTATAAGTTTGGGCTATAATTTAGGTTTGTTCATTTGATGAGAGTTTGAGATATTTTGATATGATAAAGATTATAACTAGAATTTATGCTCGATGAACAAAAACGGTCATTTTCATACGAATTTTATTAAGTGTAACTAATAACTCAAGGCGGGCTGGTACCCATTTTTTTAGATTTGTGCCGCGCATGAGTATTGGTTACTTATTATTATGCACAACTAGAGGTGACAAAATCAGCCCATGAGATCATAACTTGTCCAACTCGCTCAAGTTTGAGTTGGTAATTGATTCGCTCATTTGTTAGCTCACTCCAACTCATTTCAATTTACCAAAATTTTGGCTTAATATCTAGCCCAAACTGATTAATGGGAAATCTTGTCAGTGCATTTTCAAAAAGATATTTTATTTAATTTAATATGTTATATTTAGTCATAATAAAAAAAATCAATTTAATTAGAGTTGAACGGATTGGGTTATGACCCGCAATTTAGCACATTTCAGCCCAATCTGTTTTAACCCAAATAACTTTTGAGCGAATCAATAACTTACCCATTTACTAACTCAGCCCATTCTTGACCCGCCCAAATTCAACACCACCTGATCCATTTGCCACTCATACGTCCAAACTAAACGCCCATATTTATGGTCTTGTTTCCAAGTTCTTTTGCAAGAGGAAATAACTTGGGCAAAACTATTTTTAACCAAAACAAATTTAAATCCTATTAAGCACATAAGATATATTTATTTTTTAACATCATCATTTTACTTGCGTTGTACAATTTTCACAATGTGAAGGAAAAAAGTACATTTGTTCCAATAATAACATATTTTTTCTGTCACAATTTATGTGATGCAAATTGTACAGGCTTGTTAGAGTATGTTTGAAGTCACATTAGGATTGAATTTGAATATAGTTTATCCCGTTTGTCTGACCAAATAATTACTTGATCCTAACATTGATTTGATTGTAATGGAAGAAATGTAATACATTATAAATCTTCAAGCTAGCGTTTGAGTATAAATTTAACTGAAACTTGAATATTCTTTTTTTCTTAAATTTATGTTGAAAAATAATTTTTAGAACTTAAAGTTCTGTTTGACATACATTTGAAACGTAGCTGTCGTTTTTTACATATGCATTAGCTACATTTTAAGGGGTCATTTGGTCGAGAAATAAATTATTTCAGGATTAGTTATTTTATTCTCAATATGGGATAGAAGTAATATTATAATTCTGAAATAAGTTATTTCGAGATTTTATTCTGATCAAATATAAAATAAATTCATTCAAACATTAATTTTAAAATTATTTATTCCTTATCTCTCGTGCAAATAAGCCCGGATTGTTTGAGACCATAAGCAAAGAAATTAGTAAACGAAGTGAGACACAATATTTGGAAAGAGGGAATAAGGTGGTCTGGTTGATTTTTGACCAAACACTAAAAGTAGCCTCTGATTCGTTGGATTTGGGAAATTGTTAAAAAAAAGAATTGGATAATTATATCGAGGCGTTTTGGGGTCACTGCGTTCAACCTGTTTGAATATTACGCGAAGAAGGTGGACAAATTTATTTAGTAAAAAAAAATAGATTAAGGGAGAAAATTGTTGTGATATTTTTTTGTTTATTGAAATTTCTTTTTTTTTTTGTTAAAAAGAAAACATAAATTTTAATTTTTGATATGCTTATTCGGCTTATAGCTTGTTTGATCAGGTTTTTGGGAGGCATATATATATATTTAAAAAATACTTATTTTGAAAAAAGAGACGTGTTTGACCAAATTTTTGGGAGAAAATAAGTGCTTCTGTATGAGAAACTGTTTTTTTCAAAAGCTAAAAAAGTGATTTTTCTCCAAAAACACTTTTTCGAAAAGACACTTTGAGAAAAATATAATTAATATAAAATTTGGTCAAACACTAATTGCATTTCAAAAATACTTTTTAAATTTATTGACCAAACACAAACTGTTTCTCACCAAAATATTTTTTTAAAAAGCACTTTTAGAAAAAATAATTCTAAAAATAAACTGATTTTAGAAGTTTGACCAAACACGTTATTAGTCTCTTTATCTTCATGTAAGAGTAAGATTTACATACACAATCCCTTTTCACACACCACTTATGAGATTATATTAAATAAGTTATTATGTTGATTTTGGACTCTATAAATTGACCGGAAAATGAAGAAGAAGAGGTCTGAAATGAAGAAAAAGATGATAGGGTTTAGATCTTTGGAGGAGTATAAACGGGTAGTGAGATTGATAGGGAATGTGGTTTTATTTGGTATTAATGGGTCGGGTTAAAAGTTTGTGGGTTTTAATGCAGGAAAGGATCATGGGTCGGTAGATTAGGTTGAATGGATAGTTTAATAAGTGGATTTTTTAATTGACATGTGCCATTAAAATTTTACCACGTATCCAATCTGGTTTTCAAAAATTAGATATTGGGTTTGTTAAAAAATAATGACATAGATAACCCTTTTGAATAATGGTAGTGATCTAAATGAGCCCAACTTTTAACGGCCGACACGAATGAGTCTTTTTCTAAAGTTTTTATCTGAGTTTTTTCCTTTATTTTTTAGGATCTAATTTGTTGTTTTGCAATTATTTGAATTCTGTTAACCTTTCCAAAGTCCTCCTGTATTATAAAAAAAAAAAATTGTCTTACTGAGTGCTTGCCAAACTAGCACAAGATTGAAAACAACAAAGAAAAGATTTCATTTAGGTCAAGTAAGTGACAGCAGCTGTATCTATACAGCTTTCAATTGATTATGCCTTTTCACTCTTTGTATCTTGGATTTAGTTTTGTTTAGTCATCTTTTCATTGATTACTTTGAGTTGTTGACTACAATGGTTTTAAGTCTGTAATTGAAACTGAGCAAAAGAAAAAAAAAGAATATTTGTTTGGCTTACTTGATCAGCTGAGAGCAAGCAGAAAACTCATCTGAATCATCTGGTAATGTATAATAACTTCAATAGTTTTAGGTTACTACATAAATATTAGTACTGACAGTAGTGGCAGAGGCGGATTCAAGATTTAAACTTAAAGGGGTTTTCAACTTTTAAGATTCTATGTATTGAACTTATTGTAATGTTAAAATTATGGGTTCAAATCTAAAATTTGTCCAGATTTAGTAGATTATTCACTTCGTGTCGAAAGTCATGGATTCAGATGAATCCATAATCAAAAGGCTACATCCGCCTCTGAGTACTGGTGCATTTTCCTTTTAATCAGTATGCTATGATTTATCAAATTCTTTTATTAAATTTAAAATCTCCATTGTTATGTAAAAAACACCCAATGATGTGACCTAGTGGTCAATAGTCAATGAATTTGGAGGAAAATCATGAGCTCATGTTCAAATCCAAGTAGGTAAAACCCCCTAAATGATTTCTTTCCCATCTTTCGAAGCCTCACTATGCAAAGTTATCTAGTACTTGTGCTGGTGGGACATAGCAGGTACCTGGTGGAATGTGCCCGAGCTGACCACCGTCATTTGAAAAAAGATGTCTAATACATAACACAATATCGATTTTGGCTATATTATGGGTGACCGAGATCAGCAGAGCTTAAATCTTGTTAGTTAAGTGTTTGATCTCAGTCAAACTTTATATATCGGGTGGTTCTTCTTCTTCTTGTGATTCTACTAAATACCTAGTCACATTGTCATAGTTTCTTGGAAAACTGAGTTTATGGGCCGAATTTTCCATTTTTTGCTGTATAGGACAAGAGGGATGGCCTATGGTATTGTTGATAATCTCTTGAAATGTCTGGATTGTCTAGACAGTCATGAAGACTCAGCTCCTTCAATGAAGGATCAAATCCGGATCCTTAAAATGGATTTAAGGCTTCTCAGGACTTTCCTTGTGTGTTCAGCTTGTCGATCCATTGAGGATAGCGACTCCAAAAAAGTGTTGATTCATGTGGAAGCTCTGGTGCAAAATGCAGAATCAGATTTTCAATCTCTCTATATTAAGAGTGTAGATGGAAACATGCCTACCCACACGGCTCTACTGGTTTCTAATGCCTTGGAAAAGGTTAATATTTTGAAAGCAGAAATTGCACAAGTCTATACAACTGTTTTGATCTCAAAATTTTCTGATTCACTTTTTTGTGACAAATTTGTGGTGGAATTCACTGATTGCCTCCTGGAGAATCTAAATGATTTGAGGGAAAAAATCGCAGCTGATTTGCCTATGAACCGGGAAATTATAACTCTTGAAACAAAGCCAATATTCCTGAAGAATTTCTTAATGTTTGTAGTGAAGCTGTCTGTTGAAAATGAGAAATTTCAAGATCTCTTGACTCATGCATTGGACGTGATCAGCGATGCAGCATATCTATCTTATAGGTGTTTTATTGGCAAAGCAAGTGAAACAGCTGAATGCAGAGCTGTTAACGATGTCATTTCCAGTTTTGGTTTGCAGAATCATTAATATCAACTGTAATGTCATTCATTATTATATTTCCTGTCAGAAGAATAGTTTAGCAGTGGAAGAACTTGATGCTGGTTTTCTTGATTTTCTCCTGGACACTCTTGCAGAGCTAGTAAACTATAAGATCACCCTGGAGGATTTTTCAAACTATGATATCAATGGCCTTGTTGAGGATTTGATGTTTCTGAAAAATTATCTCTCAGGTCTTCCAGAGCAGTATCCTTAGTTGGTAGAGTTGATCCTGATACATATTGCATCAATCGCCCGTAATATTGCTCCCTCAATATTCTTCCTTTACACAGATGGTGTGAAAGAAGAAGTTGTTTGACATAGTACGGGTCGCCTTGGCTTTTTGCAGGAAGAAATCAAGCTTATCAAGGCAGAGGTGCATCTCATGGGTCTCCCAGGACCTAGGTGGATGACTACTTTGAAGGATCGAATTCAAGTTCTTTATGAGGAAGTGGTGTTTCTGCAAGCTCTCCTTAATGCACCAGATGAGTGCCGTTCTCTTGGAAGCGAACTAAATGTTTTGTTCACACAAGGGCAGGCTACGGTGTTGATGGTCGGATCACTTATTATGTCACTCAGTGAAAAGGAATCGAATGAAGACATGCTGAACAAAATGGAGTTAGCCACTTCTGTTTTTCAAGAAAGAACTAGAATCATGAAGACAGTGGCCAGAGATTTTTTTGGAAGAGGTCCATCCAGATTCCCCAAGACTAATGACCTAGGCTTTCTCAATTGCTTCTTAGGAAATCTGAAAGAATTCCTCCACCATAATGCTGATCGGGTTCCTTTCCCCAAACATCATATTGCAAGAGTGCATCACGCATTAGAGTATCTGAAAAAGAACCTCTGGGATGTTATCAAGCGTAACAATGAGTATCCAGAGCTAAAGTATCTAAAGGCACGTGTTATGCAAGCGGCCCATGAGGCGGAATATGCTATTGACTCATTTTTAGTTGGGGATCGCAACATTTGGTGTAGTGTTGTTGAGATGTCTGACGTTATAGAACAACTTAAGGTGATCCAGGCAGAGTTCAGTGACATAGCTACATCAGTAAAATTGGGAACAGTTTGTGATGTTCCAGGGGTTTCCAGCTGTGTACTATCACGAACTAATGCTCCAATGTTCGACGATGATGTAGTGGTGGGTTTCAATGATGTGGTAGAAAATATCATTGATGGCCTTACCAGAGGGATGACAGAACGTGATGTAATTTCAATTGTTGGCATGCCCGGACTTGGCAAGACTACTCTTGCAAAAGAAGTGTTCAATGATGAAAAGGTTTTGAATTACTTTCACAAACGTGCATGGTGTTATGTTTCTGAAGTATATAAAAAGAAAGAGTTGCTCTTGGAGATTTTATCCCAAATTCTCGAGGATGTTGATGAAGCTACTAAAATGAAGGATGATGCGGATTTAGCTGAACTGTTGTATAGAAAGTTAAAGAGGAAGAGGTATCTAATTGTTGTAGACGATCTTTGGGATATCAAGGCTTGGGATGACTTGCAAAAGTCATTTCCAGATGATGATAATGGTAGTAGAATAATGGTCACAACTCGACTGCAAGATTTGGCTTCACAAGTTGAATCTGATATGAAGCCTGACAATCATCCCACTCCTCTTCGGTTTTTCACTGTTGAAGAAAGTTGGGAGTTATTACAAAAGAAGGTTTTTGCAACAGATTGCTGCCCCAGAAATCTAAAAGAACCTGGAATGCGAATTGCTGAAAGTTGTCAAGGACTTCCTCTTGCTGTTACACTGGTAGCTGGGCTTCTGGCTTGGACAGAAAAGAAAGAGGCTTGGTGGAAGGAAGTCGCAGAGAGCATAAGTTCATATATTGTTGATGACCCCAATCAGTGCACAGTCATTTTGGAGTTGAGTTATAAGCATTTACCTGATCACTTAAAACCGTGCTTTCTTTATTTTGGTGAATTTCTAAAGCAACCTCACATTCCTATTCAGAAATTAATATGGCTGTGGATTGCTGAAGGGTTTGTTCCACAAACAGATGGCAAGAGTTTTGAGGATGTGGCAGAGGACTACTTAACAGACTTGATAGGAAGAAGCCTGGTAATGGCTACCAAAAAGAGATCCGATGGCTCCGTTAAAGTCTGCCATGTTCATGACCTGTTGCGTGAATATTGCAAGAGAAAAGCTGAAGAGAACTTTTTTGAGCTTATATATAAGAAGGACAAACGCACTTTCCGTGATGATTTAGATGATATTTTGGAGTTTACATACTCTCTATCTCCTGAAGAACCGCGTACCATACATACTCAACGTCGGTTATGCATCTATTCTCAAAGGGAGAGTTTTGTCAAGTCTTGGTCATCAGGACCACAGGTTCGCTCTTTGTTGTTCTTTGGCATTAATGACATATCCTCGACAAAACAATATGATATCTCTCCTATATGTCTCGGTTTTAGATTAGTTAGGGTGTTGGATTTGGGGTGTATTAATGTTGGAAATTCTTTTCCTCAAGAGATTGAGCTAATGATCCAGTTAAGGTATCTGGCTCTTCAGGGAACCATGAGGTCTGTCCCACCAACAATATTTAAACTCTTGTACCTTGAAACTTTTCTTCTGAAAGCCTTGAGAGGTGAAGTTTGTTTGCCATACACTATCTGGACACTTTCAAGACTCAGACATCTTCATGTCGATGCACGTGCTGTTTTTTGCTTGGATGGCTATGATGGATGGAACTTGATTTGACTAGAAAACCTGCAAACCATTTCCACCCCGGCCCTCATCTATGACAAAGATGGCTACATGGATCCTAATGAAGTAATGAGAAGGTTACCCAATCTTCGAAAATTGCGATGCATATCAATGGACTCGGAGGACTGCTATCACTTTCCATCACTGGAGTTTTTGAGTCGACTTGAATCACTCAAGATATTACATTATGGTCAGTCGCTCTCTCCTTGTAAGTTCAACTTGCCTTCAAACCTCAAAAGACTGACTTTGTCAAAGTTTCGGCTACAATGGAGTGAAATTTCAAGAATTGGTAGATTACCCCACCTTGAGGTCCTCAAGCTATTATGCAAAGCCTTTGAGGGCGCGCAATGGGACATGAAAGATGGAGAGTTCTTGAAACTAAAATTCTTGAAGTTAGATTCTTTGAACATTGAACAATGGAATTTCTCCTCTGACTGCTTACCTTCCCTTGAGCATCTCGTACTGCGAAGTTGTAAGAAATTTGAGGAGTTCCCTTCATGCTTAGGCGATATTCCAAAGCTACAAAGTGTTGAGCTACATTGGTGCAGCAGCTCTTCTGTGAGCTCGATCATCTCGATTCAGGAAGAGGTACTTGAGTATACTGGAGATGAGGGGTTCAAGATCCATGTATACCCTCCAGAATTGGATTCCAAATCATCTCCTAAGGGCCATAGTGACTAAGGTTTGTACTTTGGAACTTTCTTTTCTTTTTGTCAATTGATTTGTTCCTTTATATAATATAGAGTTTAAGTTTTATATATCGTCACTGTAAATACTATAAGGCCATCCACAAGATATTCATAGGTAAGTCTCTTTAAAATGTGAGATTTGAAATCTTGAAAATAAAATATGTTACCTGCTATAATAGATAAATTAAAAATGACTTGATGGTGTAAAAATTGTTTACACCGACGTTGTATATTACGTAAACTCGATTAGTTTATTGATGATTCCTTTCCTGATTCTCTTCCACCCCACGAGTCTGCTAGTATACAAATATCATAAATGAATATCGTTATAGGGTCTGCTATTTGTTTTGTTAATTAGGTTCGCAAAACAGTGATTTCACATTGTGCTGTTTAACTTTAAATAATTGAATTGCTTTTTTGAAGGGAGGCAGAGGTAGGCCAAAAAAGTATTGGGAAGAGGTGATTAGACAAGACATAACACATATGTAGCTCACCGAAGACATGACATATGAAGGTCGAGGATTAGGGTAGAAGATTAGTAGGTAGTCGAGTGTTGTCTAGATTCCCTTATTAGTATTTTTATTATTAATTTCCTACAATCTTATTCATCAATTTTATTAATTAGTATATCTTGTTTCCTTTGCTTTGATTATCGTAGTATATGTTGTTGTTATTGTTCCTTTCTTCATTATTCTCTACTTGGCTTCTTTCTACTGCATTTCTTTTTCATACTGTTTTTGATATGCTTTACTTGAGCTGAGGGTCTATTGGAAGCAACCTCTATATCCTCACAAGGTAGGGGTAAGACTATGTATACACCACCGTCCCTAAATCCCACTTGTGGAATTACACCAGATGTGTTGGTGTTGTTGTTGATAAAAAAGGGACTTTAAATTGTGAATTTGGGGCCTTACCTCTGTGTTCTAATACTTCATGGGGAAATACATACCCTTGATTCTACCTTTGTTTCACAAGCTAAAAAGAAATAACATTAAGTATGAAATGTTTGATTTGGATATCCAGTTTATTTAAATAGAATAAATTGGTTTTTAGTTGTTGATGCAGGCTAGTTGTTCTACTTTAATTTGGATTTACTCCTTTGCATGATGTGCTGAATGTTTTGTTAATGCCAAACTTTTGTATCATTGACTACTAACTATAAGCTTCCCTCTGTCTTCTTTATTTTAATTAGCTTGTTTTCATTTTTAGGGCAGATGTACAAAATATCTTGTGTTAGGCAAAATTCGGTGAAGATCGCACCAAAAGAAGTATGATACGTAGACATGTCATGTGTCAGACTGAGTAGACAAGCACCATGCAGATAGCACTATGAGTAGATAAATGTGTGGTATTTGCTTTGGAGCCTCACTAATTGGATTCGCGTTGAGAAATCTCATCTCAGAGAGATAAAGTGCTTTATTCTATACTCAAAGCTCAAATTCGAGACATTTGAGTAAGAATGGATGGTTACTTATAGTCCACCACAATTTTTGGGGGTCTGTACCAAACACTGTTGTGCTGGAGTACTATTTGTCCAATTCAATTTTAGAGAGACACTTCTTGTTGCCTATTGTATCGTGTTGTTAGTTTAAATATCATATTTGTTTTGGTTTTTTACTTAAATTTTATTCTATCATATTGTTAACTTCAATGTTATGTAATGACGAAGAGTCTCATTTTATGTAACGATCGATTTGATGTAATCACGTCGTATCTTATTTTTTCTTCTTATTTTATCTTTGCTTATTATCTAATAAGTTATTTTATTTTTATCATACTTTTTTATAACAATTCTACCATGAATCCTATTATTCTTATAAGTTTATTTTTTAAATTACCAATATATGATATTAATAGCTTCGTTAAATAAAGAGCACTTTCATAGTTTGATGGTAAAAGGTCCAAAGGTAAAATAGACCATCTCCATGGAATAGCTACAAGTATAATTTAAACATCAAATAACAATAACATACTCGGTATGAGATAACTCAGTATAATCCTGTAAGTAAAGTTTAAAATGATAGAATGTAAGTAAATTTACCCCTATCTTTACAGGCTAAAACGACTATCTCTGATAGACAATTAAAACATCGAAACACATTACTAAAAAATTATCATGCAACCGATGCTACACGAACTCAATAAATACATGATAGACATCTTTAAATATATTCTCATCAGTAAATTATTATTAATTATATGCATTTTAACCTTAATTTAAGACTTAACTTTATAAAATATTATTTGATATAAATATCAAGTGCTGGAAGGCGTGATTTAAAAAGATTCTTCTTTATCAATGATGATCAGTCATGATAGCAATCTCGAATCTTTGAATATACAAAGAGAGATGCTCTTTCTTCCAACTCGAAAATCATAGTAAACCATCTCATATAGCTACTATTGATGGATCAAATCACTCTAAAAAAGCGAAAAGTTCAATATTTTTATTATCTTTTTTCTTCTCTTGATCCACGACCACTAATGTAATACTATTTCTATTTCATGTTGTTTGTCATTTTGTTTTTTTTTAAGGCGAATTCAAAATTTAAATTTTGTGGACTCGGCCTTTAAAATTTTAAAATTAAACCTATTATATTTTTATGTGTTCAGACCTAATATTTGTTATGCTTTTAATAAATTTCACATATAAATTTATACTTTGCATCAAAAGTATTAGATTCAGATGAATCTGTGGCTAAATAGCTACATCCGCTGCCGCTCGACACAAAATTTAATAACGAAAAGACTTTTCTGTGGTTATCAAACTTTTAAAATTTGAAATCCTAAATATGTCATAATATTTGTGTGCCGATAAAACTTTTAAACTTATAATATTAAACATAAGATAATATTTGGGTAGCTACAAAAAAAAAAATCTTATTTAAAAAAATATAGAAACATGCAGGGGCGAAGTAAGAGTATGCCTTACGATTCGATCAAACTCAATAACTTTAGTTTAAATTTTATATTTGTTTTAAAAAATCACTAAGTATGTGTAAATTATTCATTTAGATCTCAATAAAAATAACGAAAATCTCGAACTCATATACTTTAAATTCCTCAAAATCTCGAAGTGTGTCATCATTTTTCCAACAAACTAATTTAAAAAATATTACTCCTCTGTTTCAAAATAAGTGGTATTTTTGGATTAGGCACATTCCTTAATAAACTATTCACTTCTAGAAAGTAAACTGCATTTTTACTAATTTACCCTTAATAAATACCTTTGAAAAGATTAAGTTCTTTAGTATTTTATAAATCTCTATTCATTTAAATAAAAATAAAATAAAAAGAACATTATTAATGACTTTTTAATAATGTGAAACAATACTTATTTAGAAATAAAATGAAAAGGCTAAAACACTGATTACAGTGCAAGTGAAACAAAAGCAGTAGATCAGTAGATTTTGTTTTGTTTTTGGGAAAAAAAACCAGACATGTCAAGTTGTCAATTGTCATCTTAATTCTTAAGTACTGTTGTAACTACAACATAAAGGACTGTTCAAATATGACCCCAAAAACTGTGAAATCATTAATTTTTGAAGTCCAAGAATCTTCAAATCAAAGAGAACTTGGGGTTAATCTGGAATCATGGTTCATGTGCTGCTTTTTTATTCCTAAAAGTTGTTATACTTTAATAAAAATCAAAACTTTTTGTTTGTTTCCCTGGAGAAAAAAATAATCTTGATTGGTCCCAATTGAGAAAAAATAAATTAAAATCTTTCAACTAATATTTATCATTTATTGATGCCAATCAATAATCTTCTTCTTTGTCTTTCTCTCACGCACCATGGCTGCTGAAGGCTTCTTATTGTCATATTCGTCAGTTCTCTTGAGGAGCTTAAGCTCTTTCTATATGTTCTTTTCTTCATAGCCCTTTGCCGGCAAATGCCATCACTCACTTTCTCTCTCTTTCGACGAAAAAAAACTGTATATATACACTTGTGTGCATAAATTTGTTGGTGGGTTGTGGGTATTTGTTGTAACTGGTTGATCTTGATACTTTTTCTTTTCTCAATGGCTACGGATGAGGAAACACCCCTTGTTGTTGGAAATTCCAAAAATCAGAACCCAATTGTGAATCATGAAAGGGATGTTCATATTCTGAGCTGTGCTTTCTTATTGATTTTCTTGGCTTATGGGGCTGCTCAGAATCTTGAAAGCACTATTAACACGGTATGCTTTTCGATTCCTCTTCCTTATGAAGTTTCTGGGGTTATTTATAGTGTGGAATTGTGATTTTGGATAGAATTTGTTTGGTTCTTGATGATTTAGAAGTTGCAATGAGAGTGAGTTTGAGGTTTTTTTGTGTGTTTCAGGAAGGAAATTTAGGGACCACTTCACTGGGGATATTGTATTTGTCATTTATGTTCTGCTCAATATTTGCTTCATTGGTGGTTCGGAAACTTGGGTCGAAGAATGCTTTGATCCTTGGAAGTACTGGCTATTGGTTGTTTGTAGCAGCCAATTTGATGCCCAATTGGTATGTTCTGGTTATGTTTGTTGTATTTTGCTTTACCAAAATTTAGTCTTTGACCAATAGGGGGAGATTAGGCTATTGAGCTGGCACTGGTTGTGTGATGCAAATCCAATTTAACTCCTTTTATATAGTGAGTTGTGATTGTGGTTGTTTCGTAATTGCATTTGTGTTTAACAATGTTTGCACGTTTATGCATCCTTAATATGAGTGGAAAGATGAATCTTGTCCTCCATTGGACTAATTATTGAGGTCTATCAGATATCATATTTCTCCTTATGAGGTTGTGGCATTAATCACGAAGAAGTTTATTGAAGTGGTTACAGAGCTAGAGACCATGGGATGACTCTGGATGAACTTCGACAACTTGTAGTTGGCTTTTGGTAATTGCTAGTAGCAATGGTCTAGGCATCTAGCCGTGTCGCGTTTGGGCTTACAATGGTCAGAGAAAGCCATGCAATAAACTCTTCAAATGGGATTCAAAAGTTAAAGAGACATTAACAGCGAGCTGACTTGCCAACAAGTTTTATACGCTAGCTATCAGTGAGAAGCCAGCCAAGCCTATGTTATGGTCATCCTTTTGATGTTAATAGAATTATATCAATCTTTATGTACATTCCTCTCAAGGAAGGACTATCGCTTATTCAAATCAAAAGTTTCCTCTCCTAGGTTATGCCGGAAATGCAAACTGCAAGATTATGGAAACATAAATGCAGACTCTGGAAGAAGATGAAGCTGTGTTGTTCATAGGTTAACTGAGTGTGATAACTGAAGCCCCCAAATCAGTAGCAAAGTCTGCTTGCAGTGATGCCCCAGCTAGTCGGCTATCGTGGATGCTTTTTTATACAAAACAATCCATAAACAACAGATTACAGACGTCTCTATTTGATACTAGTGCATTATAGTGTAGTTTTTTTTTTAGGAACTTACATTTATATTAATCACCCGAACGAGAATCACAAAGCAAGCTAACATCCACAGTCAGCTTTTGTCCAAGAGAATAACTACCTGTCTACAAACTATGCCTATCAACCTTATAGTAATACTTATCTACCTAGCTATCAGTATAAATTACATCATAAAGGACCGAACTAGGTTTCTTAACCAGCAGTGGCTCACATATTACAAATATAAGCAACATTTCTAGCAACCGTTTCAGCAGTTCTTAGTCTTTTGTTCAAATATCCTCTGATTTCTCTCCATCCAGATTGCATGAACTGTTTCAGCATATACCAGCTTGAATATTTGAGCTTGTTGAGTCTTCCCTTTTGCACTCTTTATCACCCATTGCAAGTAGTTATCTCATGCACTTCCAATAGTGCACTGTTTGCCCATCCAAGTTAGGATGTTACTCCATAGCATCTTAGTGAAACAGCAGGGGATAAGCAGATGGTCTCTGCTTTCCTCAGCAGTCAGGCAGAATATACAATAAGGGTCCATACCCATTCCCCATCCCAGTAGTCTGTCTTTTGTGAGTAGTTTAGCCCGAAGTTGTATCCACATTGTAAAGACAGCTTTTGGAGTAGCAGCATTGGCTAACGTCACACGTTTCCATGTTACTCTTTCTCTATTGCTTATCAGCTTAAGATATAACTGTTTAATCAACCCTTTTGGTTTATCACAGTAAGTTGAGTCTGTTCCCATATCTTCCTTGCTCCTAAAATCTTCCTAGTCATCCAACATGCCTGCTTTGGTATAGCCATAGTCTAAACTTCCAGTCCCTTGATGTAAAAAGCATTAATCCATCTAATCCACATTTTATCCTCTTTAAGAGTAAGATCCCAATGAGTCTTTGCTATAGCTGCCTTGTCCCAGAGTTGTAGGTTGAGGATGTTGAGTCCCCCAGTAGATTTTGGGGTACAGATTCTTTCCCAGGCAACCAGAGCTCTTTTGATAATAGCATTAGTTCCTGACCACACATAGCTTCTTCAAAATGCTTCAATGTCTTCACGACTTTGGTTGGCAATAGGAATATCTGAGATCAATAAAATTGGATGCCAAATAGTACCGTCTGTAACAATTGTAGTCTCCCTGCATAAGAAAAAATTTTAGCAGTCCAAGAAGATATTCTTTTAACAATTTTATCAATCAGTGGAAGCCATTGAATCAGTGGTAGCTTCTTAATAGATAATGGGATGCCAAGGTATTTAAATGGTAGCTCCCCAGTAGCAAAACCTGTTTGCTGGATGATCATATCCCTCTCCCTTTGCTGCACACCTCCAAAATATACACAACTCTTATCCAAATTGGCTTTCAATCCAGAAACAAGTGATAATTGGTTGAAACAGTCATTAAGAGCATTAACAGAATTAGCATCACCTCTAGCAAACATCAACAAGTCATCAGCAAAGCTAAGATGTGTGATCTCCATTTTTACACATTTTGGATGAAATTTAAACCTCCTATTATGGGTCAATCCCTTAAGGCATCTACTTAAATTTTCTGTAGCAATGGCAAAGAAGAAAGGAGACATGGGATCTCCTTGCCTCAAGTCTCTAGCAGCATCAAATCGTTTAGTATATTCTCCATTCACCCCAATTGAGTAATGGACAGTCATTATAGTGTAGCTAAAGCTTGAATTTTCTCCTTCGCTGGACTGATATTAGAGGCTTGTTCAAATATAATTTTTCTGTTGTAGCTGCAAAAGATGTGCTGTAAAGGAGTTTACTGAGTTGGGTATGATGCTTGATAGATGTGTGTGGCCCTGGAAGACTATGATGACTTGTAGATGGCTCTGGGTAACTCCGTTGTTCCTCCTTACCTTTCACTTGGAAAAATAATCAGAACCAAGTTAGGAGCTGTTTCGTTGTTCCGTAACAACTGATGTCAATGTAATTTAAATGGGTAGTATCTGTATTGCATCTTTGAGATTTCTTGAACAATTTTATCATGATTTTAGAACTCTGCCTGCTTTATGACTAAAGTTTCGCCATTGATTCGAAGATTTCATTTCCTAGGGGAAATTTTCTATGACTTTTTTGCCCTCAAGTTTAGTTTGAACCAGGCATAGAGCCTTCTTTTCTTTCCTTATGTACCAGACAAAAGATATGTTTGGTGCATGTGGTCCAAAGTGACAATGTTTAACATGATTAGATGCAACCATTGACGCATTCGAGACATAGCAGCAGGTATTAAGTCATGTTCTGGAAATGAATGTTTCAGAATAATAGACATAGTAACCTCCAATTACTGTTGCCGTTCTTGATCTCTCATAAGTTTACTTTGGGAGCTTGGTATTTTGGAAAACACTAATTATGTTCTGAGGGAAGTGAAGGCGCTCGGCGGATGGTATGCTTACATAAAAGTGACTATCAGAAAATAAAACAGTATTAGCGGTGGAAGTGAAGGTATGTGGGACTTGAGATACATTAGTATGGTTCCACTTTAACTATAGAATTTATTTTACTTAACATTCTTCGCCTTTCATTTATATTCTTATATTTTACCATGAGACACGTTATCTCTTGATTTTCTAAGATATAACTAAGGTATACTTTATGCAAAGATATATATGAGCTACAGATATCTTCTTTTGGACTCGTAAAGTGCCTAATGGGAAGGAAATTAGTCAATGTTCTTTAACATACCTCATAAATGATCAGAAATTTTTTAAAAGCTCTCTCATCTTGATTCTACAATACGAGTTTAATTCTTGCCTAATTCCCGTGAGATTTTAAAAATATAAGTACTTAAAATTGATTCTGAAACTTGTATATCAGCTATTGACACATCATCAAACATCGATATAAATTTGGTCCATTTATACATTTTTTCCATTTTCCTTTTCTTCTACCTATCTTTTGTGGATTATGCTTTCATTCTTAATGCTAACACCTTGTAAGGTTTTGGGTATTCTTTTTTCTTGAGACATGTTGTTTGTATAAGATGTTCGTGAATTTCAGTTTTCAGCAGTTGATTAAGCTAACTTGTAGGTATACAATGGTCCCTGCTTCTTTATACCTGGGTTTTGCTGCCTCTATAATATGGGTTGGGCAGGTATGACTTTCTTCTAGGAGTTGAATTTTGTTTTCGGCTTCAGCAATAACCTTAATCTTGCCAATTTGTGGTTAGGGGACATATCTTACTTCCACAGCACGCAGTCATGCAAATGAACATAGCTTAAATGAAGAAGTTATAATTGGTAAATTCAATGGTATATTCTGGGGAGTGTATGCAAGTCATCAGGTATTTTTTATGAGCTTTGCAAGTAATGCTTCTTGATATATATTTCTACTCACATGATATCTCCGTGCACATAACTTTTTATAATCTGCAGTTTGTCGGAAATCTTATCACTCTTGCTTTGATGAGAGACGGAGACGTAAGCTTCTATTCAGATTAAATGCTCAACTGCTAAAGATTCTTTTTGTCTTTCACTAAAATTTGTTAGTTTTGTGTTGCTACAGGGAGGAAGCACTAGCGGCACAACTGTACTTTTCTTGGTTTTTGTTTGTACCATAACCCTTGGTGCCGTTCTGATGTGCTTTTTAAGTAAGAGAACTGGTAAAGAGGAGGCAAGACAACAAGACTCCTCCACTAGTTTCTTTTCTTCTGCAGCAACTTTGTTGAAGTCTATCATTACCCTTTTACAAGACATAAGGATGCTCTTGATCATCCCGCTTATTGCATATTCAGGCTTACAACAAGCATTTGTATGGTAAAGGATACTTCTAATAGTTCATTATAGTAGAGTTTGCAGCTTCTTGTGCTGTTCCATTATTTTAAATTACAACGTGTTGATATGACTTTGCTACTGACTGAATTGCTTGAATTAGTTGAAGGTGTGGAGTCTTCTTTTGATTTGAGACGAATTCATTCTATTGTTTCAGGGCTGAATTCACAAAGTATATCGTTAAGCCTACAATGGGTGAGACTGGTGTTGGTGGTGCAATGGCCGTATTTGGGGTTTTTGATGCAATTGTAAGTATGCAAATGCAGTAACAGACTAATTCAATCTTTAGTCACCGGTTGACTCGATATGTTGTTTGACTATGTTCTTTGAGCAATCTGATTTTACTCTTTATGGTACTGGATTGCGTGCTATTGACATGTTTGCCACCGTTGTGGTATGTTCTTCAGTCTGCTACGAGGAAATTAGAGCAGTAAATTTGTCCTTTTCACATTCTCTTTAGTTGTGTTTCTAGTCTATTGGTGAGCCTTTAATTATAAATTTATTTATTTCGTTAGTTTTCTTTTTCTTCTTTTTGTTGCATTTTTATTTATACTAAAGGCAGTCATAGTAATGAATGTACTATGGTCAGAGGACATAATGATGATCTTGAGGGGTAGAAGAGTATTGGCAGTGCGAATTGAGAACTAACTAAAGTAACACATCATCCATAAAATTGTCATTGCAAATGATCTACTCTAGGTGTATTTTAGGTGCATTTAAGTCATTAAGATACAAAGATCTTGTGTCTGGGAAATATATAAATTCTGTATAGTGCTTAATATGTGGCAAATTATGTTGTAATCGAAGTGCATAATTATCATCTATCATGTTTGATAGAGTTATAACTAGAATACAATTCTTGAGTTATTCTGTTATGAGAATAAAACTGATGTGAATGACGTTGAGCTTTCACTTAAGTGCAATTACTTGTTATAATTATTCCCTATACAGTATTAGTTATCACAGTGTGACTGAAGAAACTATGTAAAATCGATTATTCATGTGAACCCAGTGAATATAGAAAAAAGACTCAAAGAGTGTTTGCTCATTTTCGAAAACATTGATAGAGTTATAACTAGAATACAATTCTCGAGTTACTCTGTTATGAGAATAAAAAACTGATGGGAATGACGTTGAGCTTTCACTTAAGTGCAATTACTTGTAACAATTATTCCCTATACAGTATTAGTTATCACAGTGTGACTGAAGAAACTATGTCAATCGATTATTCATGTGAGCCCAGTGAATATAGAAAGAAGACTCAAAGAGTGTTTGCTCATTTTCGAAAACATTGAAAAACCTTCAAATATTATTATAGCAGTTCAATGACAACTCAGTTGGAGGTTTAGTAAGTAACACTAATATTGGCTATGATCGAACAAACATATCCATTTCTGTTCCTTTCCTTGTAAAAACATCCTACATAACTATAAACATGTTCTCTCATAAGCTTATGAAGAAATCATATTCGTTTAAACTGTATGGTCAGGATATAATAACAAGACTAATTTAAAGGCACGATACATGTTTTCTATAAAATCGACCTTTGCTAATCGAGACAAGGTGTAGATATTCTAGATTGTGGCAGCTCTAGATTCATATGTTTCCAGTAACTCAATTACAGGAAGTTCTACATAATCTTGATTCCTGCTTGAATTTTTCATATTGTCTCTGGAACAAAATTCATTCATGTTAAGGTATACTCTGCTTGTATAGGGAGACTTTCGCATTCTTGATAAAATTATTTACCTCATCCAAAAAAAATCATGCTCATGTGGACGAGAAATTTAAAACTTTAGACAAAAAAAGAACCTGATCCAGTGGATTGACATACTACCTCGAAATTGTGCAATGTTCCTTGGTTTTGGTTGCTCATTAATTTTGTCTAGCTTGTCACAAAACTACACAGTTTTTAGATATTCTATCATAGCTATATTTTGGAATGCTTTCAAATAGGTTTATGCAGAACTTAGACATTCCTTATTACAGTAAGCTTTTTCAAATTTACTTCAAAATTTGTAACTCTGCATGCACATTCTCTGAAGAACTGTGGGTGTGTTAGATTTGATAGTAGTATCCGGGAAGAATTTGCACTTATCTGATATAATGCTGTGATAATTTTTCTATTGTATGATTGGTGGACATTGTCTCAGTGTTCTCTAGTGGCTGGGCATTTTACCTTTGGTCTCTCATCTATCTCGATAATTGTCTCGGGTGGAGCTTTAGTTCAGGGTGCTGTATTGGTATGGATTCTACTGACTCACAGGTTTGCTTCGTGTCACATTCCATTGTTACATTTTGGAAGAAGTTGACATTAGCACTTCAAATCTTATTGTTTTTCCTCTATTGTAGTGTGACTGGTGGAGTTCTCGGCATACTATATCCACTTCTTGTTGCAGCCTTGTGGGGCATAGGTGATGGAGTCTTGAATACCCAGCTAAGTGCATTGCTCGGGATACTCTTCAAGGATGATCTGGTAATAAGTTGCCAACTTTTCTCATCATTTTGACATCTCTGGGAATAGTTCCAGAGTATGACGCAACCCCCCCCCCCCCCCCCCCCCTTTCTTTTTTCTTCTCTCTCAAGTTCCTGACTATGATACTTTGGGTGGTTGATATAATTTGAAGTCTTTGCCTTCATATTACAATACTGTATGATTGCCTCTAAACATTTGTTTAAGTTTTCCTGCCTGATTTAAAGCTGCAATCTTGTTTTCTTTTTAACCGTGTTGTTCAGGCCCAGCTTGTGTGGGCCTCGACTAATTCCACGGTGTATTTGCTACCTCCCACCAGCACAAATACCGGGTACTTCTATTCTCCAAGTTTGGATAGATGGGAAGAAATCACCTAGTGTTTTTTTGCCTTAGCTGATTTAAAGATAGCTGATATAAGTTGTTGTGCAAAGTAACTTACACTAGACTGCCCAGGGGTCAGGGTGAAGCCTCTCGTCAAGAGGATTTAAACCTCATAATCATCGCCAATGAGTTCATGCATAACATTGAATGTCAAAAAGTTACTTACCCGACATAAAAATTTTAGGGAGGAAAGGAAGCTTGGAAATTTTTAGATGAGATGATCAAACGCTTCAACATGCTCAATAGAGTTAAAAAGCATGGTCTTACATTTTGGCGTTTAGCAACGATATGCTTGAATGTAGTTTAATGGCAATCTCCTCAAATAGATGACAGAGATACATACTCTCAGTGGTCAATAAAGAAAGTGAATTCTTAAACGTTAAATGCACACGTCGATAACATGTTCACCATAATTTCTCATTTAAGGTTACCCAAACAAAGTGGTAAACATCACTGTTGTTCAAGATTCATGTTAATGAATGTGCTGAATTCTATTTAGAGGCGAGTAAGCGACTTACTCCTTTCTGTTACTTGATATTATGCCAGCCTTTCATTGGATGATCGTTTTTACATTATAACATCTAATCATTTGGTGCTGAACAGGAAGGAGCATTTGCGCAACTTAAGCTTTGGCAGAGTTTTGCAATTGCCATAGTCTTTTTCCTCGGTCCCTACATTACACTGCAGACGATGCTAGTGATTATGTTCGTTGCCCTTTGCTTATCAGCTCTTGGGTTTCTTTTCTTAACTCTCAAGGTAGAAAAAGCATTCTCATATCAAGCTGCCTAAGGCGATGCCAACGGGACATTTAGTGCTTTATCGGCTATGCTATCGTCTAGTTCTGCAGTGCTCATAATGCATCTTGTATTTATATTTGAACCTGCCTGGTGCAGTGTTTTCTGTTCAACTGAGTTCTCCAGAAATCCATTTCACAAATATCTATCTTGTGTCTGTCTGCCATGTTCTTTTCATGTTATTCTTGAAGTCACTTGTTTCAGTTGCTTAGAGTAGGAGAATGAAATGTCAGATTGAATCGCTGAAGCAGGGCTAAGACGGATAGATATGAATGACGAAATGAGGTTTACAGTGGAGGTAGAAATGACACCAGGTATTTAAAAAGTAGTATTTTGATCACTTTTTTAATGGGGGAACCGATAACCCGATAATAATTTATTAAATTACAAATTCAGCCTTCAATATATAAAAACATCCTAGTAAGAAGATGAATTAGGTGTTGATGAAAAGTGAAGGGAATGTTATTTAAATCTAAATTAAATTTGATTGTTTTAACTGGGCTAGTTCTATATGTTCTTTCTCTTTTAATCCATTTTTTTCTAGCTAAACATACTTATGGATTTTTCGTGTAAGATTTTAACGGTTAATCCGATAACCAAACCGATAACGAGCAATAACTGATTAACCGATGAATAACTGTTATTTTAACAATTCTTTAACAGTTAGCGTCTACAAATAAATAATTTTCAAAATCGAACCGAACTGATCGATATGTAGTCCTAGCACAAAATTCATATGCGAGCCAAACTAGTTTGGGGTTCGAGGTGTAGTGTTGCTCTTCTGTCCGTCAAAATGTAATGCTATACTTTTTGTTCTTGAGAATCGGCTGGGTTTAGTAGAAAAGAGTTTGACGATCTTGTTACATATCACATAAGATGGGTACTCTTGATATTGTATTGGGACTTATCAATATATATAGTAGCGTATCAGACTCCATCTACGTAAAATATATGAATTGACCAGTTCTTATTTGAAAGACTGCAATTTAGTTTTATAACATTATAAAACTAAAGTTTAGGTACCAACCACTAAAATTATGCTTTCAAGTCGAGCCGTAAGTTTAGGATTTTGGTCTAGTGGTAAGAGCGTCAATTGTAGGTACCAAACATTGAAAAAGTCAAATCATACCATCTAGCTTAGGGTTTTGGTCTAGCAATAACAAAGCAATTGTGTGATATGTGAGTTTGATATATATTGCGAATTTAAATTCTAATGCAAATAAAAATTTAATATATAGGTGACGGAATATATAAGAGCGGGCCTATTGTCCATTGAATATTGAATGTTATCCATCGAGTTTTGAATTATGTATCGCAAATTTTTCGATTATTATTTTTTTTTAAAAAAAAGAGGTAACCATCAATTTTCATCCAACTCACATTGAGTTAATGGCCAGTGCCATTGTTATCATAGTCATTATGATTATCATACCATTTTGTTTGTCATTATCATAATCATTATTACTAATCACTGTCATTATATCATTATCATTATTTTCTGTATATTTAATTTCATTATTATTCTTATTGTTTCTGTGCTGTATAATGAAGAGAAAAAATAAGATAAGAAATACAAACACCTAAATTTATAGTCAAAGTGCAATATAAATGTCATGTTGGGCACTAAAAAACTATGAAATAATTATCATATTTTTCTCACCAAACCCATACCAAAAAATAATAAAAATAATAATAATAATAATAATAATAATAATAATAATAATAATAATAATAATAATAATAATAATAATAAAATATAGTGCTATGTCCACCAAAATAACAGTTCTTTATAGTTGCAACCCTCTACTTTGCTATCTCACCAAACTACTAAAAGATTAGCTTCAATTTTTGTTATATAATGGGAGGAGTTAGTCAACCAATTATTCATCCATTATTATAACAAATTTAATTTAAATATTGAAAATAAATTACACTTTTATTTCTAGTATATTTTAATCTGACGTAATAGGTGATTTATTTTATTTTTTGATCTTTTTTTTATATATCTGTGATATCCGAAACAGCTTACGTGTATCTCTGTCAATTCCATAGAATACCTATTTTATTATCTCTTACCGGTACATGTTGACGGGAAAAAATTACCAACTATTTTTGCTTATTGGGATTTGATTTTGGAGAGTTTATGTTTCTCAACCCGCTTTTAATTTTGAATCTTTCTGTAGGAGATTCAAACTCATTTTTTCTGATCTCCGAAAAAAATTTATTCTCTTCGTAAAAAATAGGAGATTGAACCAATGAAGATTGAACACTAGTACCACTTTTTATGGATGATTATGTATAATTATGTTTTAAATGATCTGATAATTCAAAAATAATAATTTTACATCATCAATGCATATAATTTAAATTGTAACCTCAACTATACTACTTGAAACTAGAGATGATAAAATTAGCCCATAAAATCATAATCAGTGTAAGTTGCTCAAGTTTGGCTGATTATTAACTTGCTCCCATTTATTAGCTCAACCCATTAAAATTTGAGTTGATAGCTAGTCTAAATTGATCACTGAAAAATTAATCTTATTAAAATATTTTTAAAATATTATTGTTTTAATTTGATATGTCATGTATAGCCATAATTAAAAAAAAAAACTATTAAATTCTAAACTATTATAATAAAAAAAATTAAAATAACTAAAACTTTATAAAAATTAGATAAATTGAATTTTAACTCATATTTCAATCTATTTATTAACTCAAACTATTAATTTAACCTGTTTATATTTAACTCAACCCATTCATTTTACACCTGATGTAATTGTTGAAACCATGTTGTGCTTTACATTTTCATAGAGTAGTTAAGGTTAGGTCCATCTTTCCCATAACCAACAACCACCAACATCCTTATTATATACAATATATACCTATGTTTGACCAATTAATAAACATGTAGCCCTTTACCCTTATAATTATATTCAATTCATTCATTCTTTGTCCTCTTACAATTTCTTTCTTTCAAAAAAACAACAACAACATGAGCTTCACTTTCTTGAACTCAATTGTTGAAAGGCTCTCTTTGAGGCTACCATTGTTATTGTATGCAGCAACATGGACAACTCTTTTGACAATAATAGTAGCTGTGGCTTCATTTTCGCCGGAATTTGCCTTTGTTTCCGCGATAACGCCTTCTTCTTCTTCCTCCTTCTCTCATCATGCTTGTCATGATCATGGAAAAGGATCATCACTAGTGAGGATTCCATTGGATCTTCCATTAGAGGTTTTTTGTTTCCCTAGTGAGGTGTTTAAAAGGTCCAAAATGGATTTGATTGTTCCACCTATTTTTGCTGCTACTATTGTGGCTGTTTCTGCTTATGTTGTTAAAGCTTTGGCTTTGTGGGAGGTTGATGATCAACAAAATCAATTTTGACTCTCTATTTGTTTGGGGTTTTAATTTGGAATAATATTATACTGTCTCTATGTTAGGATCAAGATATAAAGCGAGTGAACCGGAAAAGAACGGGAACTGGATCGATCTATTCTATGGTGAAGCATCCGAAGCATAACTGCACAGCGCTTACCATCATGCCAAAAACTATAGCTGATAGCAAAGGCGCAACTTTATTTCTTTACTAAATCTACCAAGCAAGCGTCATATTCGATCATGACTCCGACACGAGCTCCCTAACCCCTCTTGGGTCTTGCCATAGGCAGGATGTTGACTTCACCAAACATTCTAGCTTTTAGTTTTCTTTGGATTAAAGTTATTTTTTTTTTTTGGGGGGGGGGGTCTATTTTGATGTCCCGTTCCAAAGTTGGGAGGTACATGTTTTAGGTCTTCTCTTTCTTTTGTAAGGTAAGAAGTAAGGGTGGGTATAATTTGGGCCAATTCAAAATTCAAATCGAAATTTGAATTGTTTGGATATTTGGATTGAATTTTTGGATTTCAGATTTCATTTTTAAAATTTATAAATTTTGGATTGGATATCGGATTTAGTATTATGGATTTGGCTTTCTGAAAATTCAAAATTTTTATACCTTATATTTAACTCTACTCAATTACTCATATCATTTGTGTCCAATATTAATAAGTCCTATTTTCAAGATCTATTAAATTAATACCTACGACCCATCACAATATTAAATCAATATGAAAATTTCTATTACTCAAATATAAAAATATTTCATGAGTAAGTAAAACTTAATATACGACATGGGCGGTAGAGTCACCTCAATTCTTGTTAATTGTAGAGAGTTATACATTTTAAGGAGCAAACTATTAGGTGGATTAAGGTTATTAATTGTTATGGTCTGCCTAAAAAGCTCAAAAGTCAAAATCGAAAATCTGAAAAATTCAAATCGTATAATCCGAAACCAAAATTAAAAAATCTAATCTGAATTGTATTTTTTTAAACCCGAATATCAAATATCCAAATCAAAATTCTCATATCTAATCTGATGGACCAAATATCTGCCCCTACTAGAAAGTCTCTCCAGTTTGTCTGGATTGACAATAAAAAGAAATTTCAATTTTGTAAGAAGGATTGAGTGATTGGATTGTATTAAACTAGTATTGAAAAGGGCTAGCCCGTCTTAGCCCACTGAAAAGGCCAGCCTATTTTAATAGTTCTGTGAGTTCAAGTTAGTGATTCACACATTGGTATCTCTGCAATTTAGTAAGTTCATAAATTAAATGAATTTCATTACTAACCATATAAAAGTATACTTGTGTTTATGGTACTTTTATATTTAATTTTAACTACTAAATTAATGAAAATTTGTAAGTGGTTGGATCATAAGTGCACAACTCTATTAACCATTTAAGGATAGGACCCAACGATCAATGAAGTATATTAAGAATTGCGAGGTTTTACGTTCAAATTAAAATGAAGGCGAACATACTAGATAGTTGCTTTCATATATTTAAATCTTGATGGAAAGAGTTATTTGATATTTGTGCATAACAAAAATGCGTGATTATAAACGAAATATAATAATTTAATTTGAACTAGAATGTAAACAACTTATATGTTTAGCGTCTGAAAAATAACTCTGACCGTAGTAAATCATAATTTATAGTTCAAGAGGATAATAAGAACTCCGCATAAAATACCGGGTAATTTGTTCTATTTCCTAAAATTTTGATGCACAAAGTTACTTGATTGTTGCATCAGTGAAAATATAAAAGGTATGTAGTGGAGTAATTGAGGTGTGCATAAGCTGATTCAGATATCACTATTATAATAAAAGAAAAAAAAACAAAATTTCACAAATAACGCTATTTGCACGTAGATTTACGAAAATATTGAGAGTTTATTTAATAGCGAAATGTAACAACATTTGATTCAAAATATAGCAAAATATACGGTATTTGTGCGCATAATAATAGCGGAAAATAAGTATAATTTAACCAAGATGGATTATTATAATTTGATGTATGCTTTGAGGTCCCTAGACGCATTGCGACACAAAAGAAAGAAAAATAATTAAAAAAGCGGAATACATTGTATTCCTACAAAATAATAACAACAGAATTCAATGTATCTAGCGTCAGAATTCAATGTGCTTATACAATATCTCTATAGCAAAATAGATTATAGTTGCACGCATGGTAATAATGAAATACATATATTTATATGCTCAATAAATATATTCGCCTGTATACAATTTTCTACCTATTGTATCTGCACAGATAATAAGTGTATTCGAGCGTACCTGCTGTAAATCCCCAAACTATCCCTATATGCTGTAATTAAGCCAAGTTTAGGGGTTTTTTTGTATATAACACAAAGGGCACATATTTTCAGTTCCATTTGGTTAAAACTCCCACAAAAGGGTATATACCTTGCCTTTCTCTCCCTATTGCCTAATTGATAACAATAATTGGCAGAGAGCTTTGACGCCGACATAACAATGGCGGACGACGACTATGATATGGACGGAGGGTAAGTGCCGCCGCTCTTTATTGCTTTCATCTTGCTGAAATTTGATGTTTATTTGGTTTTTTCAGTGAACACAAATTGATTTTCCTGTTGAATATGAGCTTATTTAGGGTTTAAGGTTAGGTTTATGGGTAAATATTTTAGGGCTTTTGTCTGATTTTACTGTTTCGTTGTTTAGTTTGTTGTAGAGGCTTAGGGTTTTACGAATTTGTGTTTTAACCTTTTAGGTTTTCTTGAGTTTTTTACTGTCTGGTTCGTTTTTAAAGCTTCTCGTTCCTTTTGAAGTTGTATTCTTTGAATTTAACATAACCATTCTCTTGGGTAAGTAGTTGTTACTGATGAATATAATCTTTTTGGCCCTCTATTAGATTGTGATTTTCCCTTACGCGTGGGAGGAGGACCTTCAGGCTTATTTTTTCTTCTTTGATTCCAGATTTCAGTAAACAAGTAAAGGTGTCCCTTTTCTGAAAGTTTAAGCTTTTGTAGAGGTGTTTCACAGGATTGAACTTTTAAAACGAGGGAATTAACACAATTCCGTATGGTAACAGGGCTAGCAAAAGTCTCAGTTTGAGCCTCATTGTCACAAATTAACAAAATTGGTATGATGATGATATCAGCTGAGCTTAAACAAGAAACATGGTCAGTGAGGATACATATAGCTGACTCCTGCTTTTTTGGGGATTGAGGCGGAGTTGTTATGGTACTTCCTCAGTGCATGTGGCAAAAGAAAAAAATTTAAACCTACATGTGAGGAGCATATTGCTGATCCAACATAAACAAGTCAAAATGTCGCGTCTCTATAACTTTAACATTTTAGATGATGCGATTCACACTATTCAATGCCAAGGATCTATATAGTTGCAAGATTCTATTCTTAAAATGGCCTTATAGGATAAGGTGGAAAGAGATTCCCTTTTAGCATTAGGTAGATTGCGGTCGCTCTATATAATGGCTCTAACATGAGTTCAACTAATGCTGGATTGCTGTTTTTCTTAAAATGACCATGTACGATAAGGTGGAAAGATACCATTTTAGCATTAGGTAGACTGGGGTTGCTCTATAATGGCTCTAACATGAGTTCAACTAATGCTAGATTGCTGTTTCTAATGGATAACATGGATCGAAATTAAGAGATTATTGTGGCACTTAGCTGATTAGTTCATTCAAGGTTGCATGGCTGGTAATATACTATTGCCCAACAAAATTTGGAAAAAAAAACATGAATTGTTTAACAAGCTGCGTGTAGGTGGAGTTTCAAAAATTGCAGTAAACCTTCTCTATGCATATTGCTTTATGGAGTGCATGCTTGTACAAACTTCGGAGATTTATACTTTTCTTGTGTCAAGTTTTCCCTAGATCACTATATGCATTGAGTAGGGTATTGACCTTTTGCATGTTCAGCAAAGGGAGCTAATTTTTTTGTTGTTAAACCATTTGTTACTGGTTTATTTGTATATCGTTTTTTGATTTGGTGTTTGTTAAGATAAATTATGTTCGCTTTTAGTAAAAATCATTGGGTATTGTACCTATTTTTTATTTAACTACAATTGTGCAGGTATGTGGACGAGCCAATGGATCCTGAGCCTGATGTAAGATGATTTCTCTTATTTGTAATCCTCATTGAAGGTATGTTAATGTTGCAAAAGTATTTGATGGAGTTTTTTCCATTATTGGGTTAACTGACAGGAAGGAGCAGAGATTGAAGAAGATAATGGCAACAATGATGACATACCAGACGCCCTGCTAGGTGAAGGTGAGGAAAAAACAGAGCAAGAGCCTGTGGAACGACCTCGGAAGACATCAAAGTTTATGACAAAATACGAACGTGCAAGAATCCTGGGTACTCGTGCTCTCCAGATCAGGTCATTTTGCGTTTTCCTCAATATTGTTTTTGCCAAGTTTGTTTTTTTATAGTTTGACAACTTGTGAAGAGATGCAAATTTTTCTTACTTGATTTGTTATTTTGTCCTCGGCAGCATGAATGCTCCTGTGATGGTTGAGTTGGAGGGAGAAACTGACCCACTTGAGGTAAGCCTCTTTTTTAAAACTTAATGCAGACTGCAAAATGTCTATTTGGGGAAGTTTCTAGATTGCCTGATGTCTTTTTGTCAAAAATCCATTAATGCTAAAAGATTGCAATGAAAGAGCTCCGAGAGAGAAAGATACCATTCACAATTCGCCGTTACTTGCCTGATGGAAGGTAAGACTTCTTTCGTCTTTAAGCATCTGTTATTATTTCTTTCCTCTTTCTTGGCCTCATCCTATGTCTCGTCCTTCCTCTCTTGAATGAAAATTTCTTTTCTTGATGACTATCAGTTATGAAGATTGGGGAGTTGATGAATTGATTGTTGAGGATTCATGGAAGAGACAAGTCGGAGGAACTTGACGGCTGAAGTGCCTCCTTTGCTTCCAGGCTTATGAGGAGTGTCATCTGTTGTTTCTGGTTGTCATATTCTACTGAATTGTCGCAGACTTAATATTTTACCAATGCTATGAACTTATTTTGGAAAGTGCTTATTCGTATGGGCTGTTATATAGTGCAAGTTCTAATGGGTATCAGTTGTGTGTAAGTGTCAACTACTTGATGGAGCTAGGGCTCTGAACTTGGCATGCCTTGCTGAGTTTTTGTACGTGATGGAGGATAATTGCCAGTTGGGTCCTGAGACTCTAGAAGTTTGTTAAAGTAAATTGCTTGCTCATTTTGCATATCATTACTCTTTGAAATGATTATCCAATTTTTTCTGTTAAACTTCTAAAGATTACCTAAGCACCTTCTGAGCAGTTCTTCTGTTTGACTAGTTTGTCATTTATAGGTTTAATCTGCTTCCTGAATGTATTAACAGGACAAATTTAAGGGGTATGCGTGTGTGGTACTGGTACTGGTACGTTTAAAAAAATTAATAGAACCTTTCTTGGTGGATGTTAGGCTGAAGATATTTGGGACCAAGGGTGGCTTCCGTGGTGGACAAAATGGGGAAAGTGAGACTGGGATGGTTTAGGCACGTGCAGAGGAAATGAACAGATGTACAGTGAGGAGATATGAGAGGTTAGTTATGTGACATCTGTAGTTTATTGAGGAGGTTATGACGCCAGGAAGATATGGAGGTGAGGATTAGGTTGAGGGTATGACACTAGGAAGATATGGAGGTGAGGATTAGGTTAAAATATAGTCGAGTGTTGTCTAGTTTGTTCTTTTCAATATTGTTATTATTACTCTACTATCACGTTATTTACTTTTCTAGCATGCTATAAAATGTTTTACTGAAGTCGGGCACCTATTGAAAATAGTCTCTCTACTTTCAAAAAATAAAGGTAAAATTTATGTACACCATCTTTTTTAAACTCACTTTTGAGATTACACTGAGCATATTATTATTTTATTTTAATGAGTGAAAAATATTAATAATCTTAATTTTAGCTAACTAAACATACAAGGGAAAAAAGGAGTGAGAACAGTTAACCCCAAGTACTCTATTTCTGTTTAATATGCTAACCATTGTTAAGTATTTGAATCAACGCCTAATTTATCCTCTTTCAGCTAGGCAAACAAAATTTTACCACAGCTTTTTTCGTATACGTTTGCATCAAGACCTGAATATGTTTACTCTTCCTTTATCTCATCCATTGTTTCTCATGATCCAAAAGTTCCACTCAGACGAATCATCTACTTAAAAGACCCTCCCCACAGTCTGCCCTTTCTGAAAACACAAATTACTTTAAAACAGTAAATTTAACTACATTTTGAGAGATTTCATTTAAGACTTTGATATTTACGCGATAAACAATCACTTAAAGAGTTAATGTGACAGGTAAACACATAAATAGAATTTTGCCTACTACACTGACTGATAACCAAATCATAGGGCTTAAAGACATAAAGACAAGGCCACAGATTGGAAACAGAACAAGAAAAGCTCAACTCAAACAAATTTCTACAACAGTTTCACTAAATGTGAATGAAAATAACATCTCTTTTCCAGGCTTAGTTTCTCAGGAACTGCATTCAACTTATCAAGTCTTCAAAGCTGCATCGATCACGTTGTTGCTGAAATCCCAAAGGTTACGAGCTAAATCTTCGTCTTGTGCTAGCTTGCTTGGCTCTTGCTCATTGCAGTCGTTGAAGAACTTTCCAGTGACCCCGTTCAGACTTGGATGCAGAGCAACATAACAAGTTGTAGCTGCCCCCTGTAAAATAGAATCATTTTCAATACCAAATCAGTATTTTCCCCTTCATAATCTAATGACAGTCAACATAATTATCAATATGATATCTTAATTTTGTTAGAACAAATTTCATTCTAAGTGGCATCAAAGGTTCTTGAAGACTGTCTTGAGGCAATAATTCCTGTTCCCTGAAGTATATAACGCTCTCTGCATATTTGTAATATAGTTCTACAGGGAAATTTAGAGGCAACTAAGTTAGGAGAGGAAAAAGAAGCAGAGCCCCTCAGGGCTTTGGTCTAATGAAAAGAGTGCAACACGTGATGCGTGAGTTAAGCACATGTCACGGATTCAAATTCCATTGCGGATTTAAGCCCTTTTTAGTGGAGAATGGTAGAGAGGTAGGATCATTATCTATCGAGTTTCGAACCGTGCACCACTAATCCTCAGGCTTGGTCATCAAAAGTAGATGTGGGAATACAGCTAATATGTGCAATCTAACTGATGATATTGGAGGGGAGCCTCGGAGCAACAATAAAGTTGTCTCCAATAGGTCACTGGTTCGAGCCATGAAAGCAGCCACTGTTGCTTGCATTAAGATGGGACCCTTTGGGGTACAGTCCTTCTCTGGACCCTGCGTCAACAAATATTGTTCTAACTGATGATGTGTTAGAGTGATAAAAATTTAAACACAATAATGCAATTAAGTTATTATGAAAAGGCACTGTCGACAAGGTTAAAGTATTGAAATTTGAACTTATATTAATTGGTAATAGCCTGAAAGGATAGTGATGCGGCTAAGTAGTGGATAAAATAAAAGGTCTATTTTAATGAAAAAGGGTCAAAACCTAATGGAAATGATTTAAATTTGCCCTAGTTCCTGCTATAAGAGGGGCCATCCATGGCCTCACATTGTCTTTGTCCTTGGCCTTCTCATCAAAGGCCGCTGTGTCCACCAGAGCATAGTCTTTTCCCAAGTAGACACGTTACTTTTTGGGTTAAAAATGTACCTTCTTACACCTATTGGACCCCCCAATTGTCCTTGACTTTAACTCTCAAGTAAAAAATGTCCCTCCTTTTTAACGAAATTATGAAATGACACATGTGAGGCTTTAATTAAATAAGCAGGCACTGATTTATTTATCAATGTAGCCCCAACCATAAATAACCCGACCCATCCGGGACTCCGGGTTAACCTAAACAACCAGAAACTAATTGAGTTTAGCAATGGCGGTGTCGACTTCAGCAGGCTACAAAACATCGAGTTTAGAAACCAATCGACTTCAAATGAAAACAAGTCAAGAGTTATATAACTGCTCAATAAGAGTTTAGAAGCAGTTTGTGTTTGGTCAATAAATTTAAAAAGTGCTTTTGAGCAGCAATTAGTGTTTGACCAAGCTTTTTGAAAGTGCTTCTAATTTTGTATTTTTCTCAAAAGTGTTTTTCAAAAGAATACTTCTCAGTTACTTTTTCAGCTTCTGATACTCCCCAGAAGCACTTATTTTCTCCCAAAAGCTTCCAAACACCTCATTTTTTTTAAAATAAGCACTTTTGGCCTTTCAAAAACTTGGCTAAACAGGCTATTAATCCATGTTATGCTTGTTGATTTGATATCTTACATAAAACCCTTTCCAAGAATTTATTCACTTACCTGAGGGACATTTTTCCACATGAAAGAAGAGAAAGTCTTAATGATACCTGTGAAAGAAAATCCAAGTAAAGCTCAAGAAAATTGAGTATCCTCAAGTCAAGTTAATTCTTTTTTTTGTTGTTGAGAGAGTAATATAAAATACTTACTCATCAAAAGGGCAGTGTGTTTCATAAGGTTTGTCATTATTAAACCTGGATGCACTGAATTTACAGTTATATTTGCTCCCTCTTCCTGCATTTTGAGGGGGGAAAATTACACTTTTTAAAGTATTCTGAGTATATATCTAATTGCCTGTTTAGGTAAAATTTTCATTATGTAAACTACTTAGGGTTCGTTTGGTAGCTGGTTTGAAGGTGGTATTAAATTCTGCACAAGTAATACCACATTTAGTAGTTAGTTAGAAGTAGGTTATTCATGTATAAAATTAATACGGTGTTTGGTTAAATTTAGAAATCCGCATAACTAACACATGTATAAGCTACGGGGGAATCTATGTATTATCTTATGCAGGATAGAAGGTGGTACTTTATACATGAATAACTAAATCCTACATAAAATAATACATAGATTTCCTCATAATTACTTCATGTATTACTAATACCCTCATTGACTCTAACCAGCTACCAAACGACCCCTTAATACATTATTTTTTATGGAAGACCAGTATAAATAACTTGAAGTGTCGCGTCAACCGTATAAACATGTAAGATTAGAAGATTAGCACAGTTTGACATGGTATTAAAATCAACAAATATTTTGAATTCCGTGTCTCTCTCCATGACCCTATCGTCAAAAGAACTTTCATGTGCTTGCTATAGAGGTGGAGCCAGAATATAAAGTTTATGACCTCAGGATTCTAATAATTCGTACATATTCAATAGATCTTTAAGACAAACACAAGGTTTGAACTTTGAACCAAAGCTACTAGGTTACCGATACACTAGCTCCACCCCTGGTGCTTAGTCTGTGAAGGAGCATACTGAAGACTCATAGAAAATAATAAGAATGCCTAATCTCTTGATGGTTTAAACTTGCAAATGAGAAAGTTCAACAGATTCAACAACTTGAGGTAGTGAACCAAAACAGACTAACAGAATGATCTAGTTTTGACATAAAAGCAGCAATATCTCTTGCTACTGACTCCTTCAAGTAAGCCAAAAAATTAGTGAATTACCTGCAATCGGCGAGAAAGCTCATTGGCATGTAATATGTTGGCCAATTTGGATTGAAAATATGCTCGTTTGTCATGATAACTAGTTCGAAGAAACAATAGATGGATGAAAATTAAAACTAGTCACGATTTAGTAATGTATTGTACTATGGTGTATATACATTGCAGTGGATCAAAGGTTGACAGATTGTAGCATACCTGTTCTTGTCATTGATTTTGTCGAATCGTATTCCTTCTTTATAAGTGAAAAGGTGAGCTAATGATGACAAGTTCACAATCCTACCCTGAATACCAGTAGATTTTGCTGTTTCCTTCATTTTGTCTAGAAGAAGATTAGTCAAGTAGAAGTGACCTGAAAAACCAAAGAAAAATGTTTTGAGAACTAAATCAGCTGCAAAAACGTGCATTTCGAGTTGAACAGCAAATAGATACCAATATGATTTGTCGCGAATTGCATCTCTATGCCATCTTCTGAAAGCTGAAATGGACAGTACATGACACCTGCATTGTTTCTGTTTTGCAAATTCTCATAAGGCAAACATATGGTATTGGGTAAAACGTAATTGAAAAGGCACACTGAAGAAACGTCGAGGGCAATTACATTAGGATGTTGAGTGGAAGGTTAAGTTCTTTGAAGTTATCAGCAAATGCCTTGACAGATCTAATTGAGCTCAGGTCAAGTCTCTCAACATCGACGCGAGCAGCTTTGTTGTCCTTGAGAATACGTTGTTTTGCCTCGTTCGCGGCCTCCATGTTTCTTTCTGCAATAATAACATGGACATTCCTCATTGCTAAAACTCCTGCAGTCTCCAAACCAATGCCACTTGCACCTCCTGTAGTCATAAAAAAGTTAGAATACTTACCAAATGTCTAGTAGTGAAAAATATCCAAATAACCCCGATACAATAAGGAGAGCCTTCGAGCAACAGTAAAGTTGTTTGCAACAGGTTAGACTGTCTACATCATATCGCTTTTGGTGCGATCCTTCTCGGGATCCCTAGTGAACAACGTCATTCACTCTATCAAAGTTTATATGAATGAGAATAAATATGAAACCTGTAACAATGGCAGTAAGATTGGAGCCATCAATGCCATGAGTAACTTGCTCAGCAGTAGTAGCTGATCCAAATCCACTTGGACCTGGTCTTCCTGTTATCGACCTCAACATCTATATTCACACACAGTTAAAACACAAGCAAAAAAGAAG
The DNA here is from genome assembly GCA_035772735.1 of Datura wrightii. Lineage (NCBI taxonomy): Eukaryota > Viridiplantae > Streptophyta > Magnoliopsida > Solanales > Solanaceae > Datura > Datura wrightii. Next base: position 195,547,982 of record JASDFA010000018.1, on the reverse strand, counting down.
AGACTTGAATAGGCAAAAAGACAAACATTCAACCTAATCCTTTAGAGGAAAAAAAGAACCGTGATTTTTTTAAATTGCTTTATTTGAGCCGAGGGTTTTTCAAAAATAATATATATCTCCACAAGATACGAGTAAAACAGCGCAGTCATCAAACTTTCCATATCCCATTTATAGGAAATACGCTGCTTATGTAATTGTTGTCTCTATCAAATACACTTCCCTTTCCCTCTTTTGTCTTCTACCAAACCCTACAATTGAAAAAAAAATGGACTGATATTCTTTAAGCATCTGTTATTATTTCTTTCAGTCTTTCGTGGCCTCATCCTATGTCTCGTCATTCCTCACTGAAATGAAAATTTCTTTTCTTGGTGTTTATCAGTTATGAAGATTGAGTAGTTGATGAATTAATTGTCATACTCTACTGAATTGTCGCCAACTTAATGTTTTACCAATCATTACTCTTTTAAATGTTTACCCAATTTTTTCTGTTACAGACTTCTCAAGATTACCTAAACACCTTCTAAGCAGTTCTTCTGTTTGACTAACTTGTCATTTATAGGTTTACTCTGCTTCCTGAATGTATTAACAGGACAAACTTAAGGGGTATGCGTTTGTGGCACATTTGGAAAAAGAAATAATAATACCTTTCTTGGTGGAGGCTAGGCTGAAGATATTTAGGATAAGGTGAGAGTGACTTCTGTAGTGGGTAAAATGAAGAAAGTGAGGTTGAGATGATTTTGGCACGTGCAAAGGAGATGTACAAATATCTTGTGTGGAATTCTGGAAAGGTGATTAGACAAGACGTTGACATCTGCAGTTTACTGGGGATATGATCTTAAATAGGAAATATGGAGGTCAAGGATTAGATTAATATGTAGTGGATTGTTGTCTAGTTTGTCCTTTTCAATATTGTTATTACTACTCTCCTATCACCTTATTTCTTTATTTTGTATTATTGCATGTTGTTTTCTTTGTTTTAGTTGTCATTAGTGTTCTTTTCTACGTTATTTGCAACATCATTTCTTCACTATTGTATTTACTTTTCTAGCCTGCTACAAGATGTTTTACTTGAGAGCCGAGCGCCTATAGAAAATAGTCTCTCTATTTTCAAAAAATAGAGGTAAAATTTGTGTACACATCACCTTCTTTAAACTCACTAATGAGATTACACTGTGTATATTATTATTCTATTTTAATAAGTGAAAAATAATAATAATCTTAATTTTGGCTAACTAAACATACAAGGAAAAAAAGGAGTGGGAACAGTTGCACCGAGTACTCTATTTCTGTTTAATATGCTAACCATTGTTAAGTATTCGAATCAACACCGAAAATCTAAAAATTCTAACTTGTAGCCGCTCATTACACATAAAAAAGAGTGTAGGTTTCAATTCAGTCTACGATTTCCACGCCGAAAGCCAAATATCACTGTATTCCCACAACACACAATGCAAGACTTCTTCCATTGTTTAGGGTATATTCCTGCATTTCATTCAGATTGCTTGAACAGTTCATGTGATTGTTTTTGATGAAGTGTAGAACGGGATTGTCTTTCCATTGAGCCAGGGAGACAATCCAAATCGTAGTCAGTGTCCATTATTTGATTGAGCACAACGTGGCCTGCTAGTCGTGTTAAACCATCCAAAGGAGTACCGTCAGCCCGCAATCTTCAATCTAACTTCAGAAATAGAATAAGCCCACTTGACGAGATTAGATCTAATTCTCTTTCTAACATTTTTTGAAATTTTCTCAAGGATTTGAGAACTTGAAAATTTTTGCTTTACTTCTTTCAAATTCATTCACTTCAAGACTGGTTCTGAACGCTGCGAAACATCATCTGGAGTTTTCCCTTATCCGAACGGGTCTTGCAAGAAAATTGGATTTCATATTGAGCTTCAAATAAATCATATTGGGATGGGATGGCTCCTACTAGCAATACACCCCCCCCCCCCCCCTCTCCCCCCCAAGAACCGCGTGCACGAACTAGACCAGTGAGCTATTATGCTTTCTTCAAAGGATGGCTACCTAATTCATCCTCCTTCGCCAAGGCCAACAAAACTTTACGACAACTTTTTTTTCGTATACGTTCTCTTGCATCACATTTTGATTGAGACCTGAATATGTTTACTCTTTATCTCATCCATTGGTTCTCATGATCCAAAAGTCCCGCTCTGACGAGTCATCTACTTAAAAGATCCTCCCGCTGTCCACCCTTTCTGAAAAACACAAATTACATAAAAACAGTAAATTTAACCACTACATTTTGAGAGATTTCATTTAAGACTGATATATACGCGACAAACAACCACTTGAAGAGTAGGTTAACACACAAATAGAAATTTGCCTACTACAGTGACTGATAACCAAATCATATGCCTCAAAGACATAAAGACAAGGCCACAGATTGGAAACAGAACAAGTAAAGCTCAACTCAAACAAATTTCTATAACAGTTTCACTAAATGTGAATGAAAATAACATCTCTTTTTCAGGCTTAGTTTCTCATGAGCTGCATTCAACTTATCAAGTCTTCAAAGCTGCATCGATCAAGTTGTTGCTCAAATCCCAAAGGTTACGAGCTAAATCTTCGTCTTGTGCTAGCTTGCTTGGCTCGTGCTCGTTGCAGTCGTTGAAGAACTTTCCAGTGACCCCGTTTAGACTTGGATGCAGAGCAACATAACAAGTTGTAGCTGCCCCCTGTAAAATAGAATCATTTTCAATACCAAATCAGTATTTTTCCCCTTCATAATATGACAGTCAACATAATTATCAATATGATATCATAATTTTGTTAGAACAAATTTCATTCTAAGTGGCATCAAAGGTTCTTGAAGACTGTCTTGAGACAATAATTCCTATTCCCTGAAGTATATAATGCTTTGCATATTTGTAATATAGTTCAACAGGGAAATTTAGAGGCAACTAAGTTAGGAGAGGAAAAAGAAGCAGAGCCCCTCAGGGCTTTGGTCTACTAGTATGAGTGCCACACATGATGTGTGAATTAAGCACATATCATTGATTCAAATTCTGTTGCAGATTAAAGTTCTTTTTAATGGAGAAGGATAGAGGGTTGGGATCATTCTCTGTTGAGTTTCGAACCGTGCGCCACTAAAGGAATTTCTTGTTCATCAAGAAAAAGAAAAAAGTAAATATGTGCATTCTATTCCTTTAGTTGAAAACATCAACAGGTCCACCATATTGTTCTAACTGAAGATATCGAAGGGGATCCTCGTAGCAACGGTAAAGTTGTCTTCATGTGACCTATAGCTCACGGGTTCGAGCCGTGGAAGCAGCAATTAATGCTTGCATTAGGATAAGATGTCTACATCACAACCCTTGAGGTGTGGTCCTTTCCCGATCCAGCGTGAACGGATATTGTACTAACTGATGATGTGTTTAGAGTGATGAAAATTTAAACACAGTAATGCAATTAAGCTATTGAACAAGACATGCACTGTCACACAAGGTTAAAATATAGAAATTTGGACTTGTGTTAATTGGTTATAGCCCGAAAGGATAGCACTTGGATAAAATAAAAGGCCCATTTTAATGGAAAAGAGTCGAATGCCCCTAACGTATTGGAAGTAATTTAAATTTGCCCTCCTTCCACCTATTGGACCCCAGTTGTCCTAAACGTTAATTTTCGGGTTAAAAATATACCTTCTTCCACCTATTGGACCCTAATTGCCCTTAACTTTTAACTTTCAAGTTAAAAATGTCCCTCCTTTTTTTAACGGAATTATGAGATGACACATGTGGGCCATTAATTAAATAAATAGGCATTGATTTATTAATCAACATAGCCCCAACCATAAATAACCCGACCCATTCGGGTTAACCCAAACAACTAGAAACTAATTGAGTTTAGCAATGGTGGAGTCGACTTTACCAAGCTAGAAACCATTGAGTTCAGTAACCAATTGACTTCAACTAAAACAACTCAAGTTATATAACTACTTAAGATTTCAGCAAAACTCAATGGTTACCATTTGAATACCTTGTTGGCTTCACTGTAGAAATGATGTTTTGAAATCAGAAATACCTCAAAATCCAAAATTCGAGAACACCCAATTGATCCCGTAACAAACTATCGAGTTTAAAATCAACTCAAACTCTGATGATCATTCAACTCAGCTTCTTCATCGTTTAACAACGGTGGAATCTTATAAATTCAGCCCCCACAATTACCGAACAAATAAATACGGATGAGTCGGTTATTCATGGATTCGGTCTAATTCCATGTGGACCAATAAATCAGTATCACCTATTTAATTAAAAGTGCAATATATGCCATCTCATAATGCCGTTAAAAGGAGGGGCAATTGGAGACCAATAGGCAGGGGGAAAGACATTTTTAACCTGAAAATTAGTTAAGGGCAATTGTGATCCAATATTAAGCCATTTCCAGTATATTGACTTGTGATGCGTAGGCACTCTCCATTAAATAGAGGCCAACCCCTTTTCCCTAGCTATTAAAAATAACCCTAGCATATTTTGTTCTTGAGTATGTGCTATAGCAAGTGACTTCCTATCAGTCGAGTTCTCCGAAATGTGAGAGCATGATAGCTATGTGGATTGTGGAAGTTGGTCTCAGACTTAACCTCCGATTGCTACCGCTGCTAAATCATGGTGTTGAAGGTACATTTGTTTAGTCCTAACTCAAGATTAATGTTTATATCTGCATATTGCATCTTATAGCCTATTTGGCTAAGCTTTTAAAATGGGCTTATTTTTAAAAATGCTTTTTTAAAAAGTGCTTTAGAAAAAAGTACTTTTGATGAAAAGCAGTTTGTGTTTGGTCAATAAATTTAAAAAGTGCTCTTGACCAGCAATTAGTATTTGGCCAAGCTTTTTGAAAGTGCTTATCATTGTATTTTTCTCAAAAGTGCTTTTCAAAAAAGCGCTTCTAAGCTACTTTTTTTAGCTTCTGCTACTCCCCAGAAATACTTATTTTCTTTCAAAACCTTGGCCAACACCTCACTTTTTCAAAATAAGCACTTTTGGCCTTTCAAAAACTTGGCTAAACAGGCTATTAATCTATGTTATGGTTATAGATTTAATATCTTACATAAAACCCTTTCCAAGAATTTATTCACTTACCTGAGGGACATTTTTCCACATGAAAGAAGAGAAAGCCTTAATGATACCTGTCAAAGAAAATTCAAGTAAAGCTCCAGAAAATTGAGTATCCTCAAGTCAAGCTAATCTTTTTTTTTGGAGAGAGAGTAATATAAAATACTTACTCATCAAAAGGGCAGTGTGTCTCATAAGGTTTGTCATTATTAAACCTGGATGCACTGAATTTACAGTTATATTTGCTCCCTCTTCCTGCATTTTGAGGGAAAAATTACACTTTTTAAAGTATTCTGAGTATATATCTAATTGCATATTTAGGTAAAATTTTCATTATGTAAACTACTTAGGGTTCGTTTGGTAGCTGGTTTGAAGGTGGTATTAAATTCTGCACAAGTAATACCACATTTGGTAGTTAGTTAAAAGTAAGTTATTCATGTATAAAACTAATAAGGTGTTTGGTTAAACTTAAAAATCCGAATAACTTACACATGTATAAGCTATGAGGGAATCTATGTATTATCTTATGCAGGATAGAAGGTGGTAACTACTAGGTTCGACTGAACCTGTAACCAATACACTAGCTCCACCCCTGGTGCTTAGTCTGTGAAGGAGCATACTGAAGACTGATAGAAAATAATAAGAATGCCTAATCCCATGACGGTTTAAACTTGCAAATGACACGATTCACACAGGTTCAACAACTTGAGGTAGTGAACCAAAACAGACTAACAGAGTGATCTAGTTTTGACATATAGCAATATCTCTTGCTACTGACTCCTTCAAGTAAGCAAAAATTTAGTGAATTACCTGCAATCGGCGAGAAAGCTCATTGGCATGTAATAAGTTGGCTAATTTTGATTGACCATATGCTAGTTTATCGTGATAACTGGTTCAAAGTAGCAATAGATGGATGAAAATTAAAACAAGTAGTCACGATTCAGTAATGTATTATACTATGATGTAGATACATTGCAGAGGATCAAAGGTTGACAGATTGTAGTATACCTGTTCTTGTCATTGATTTTGTCGAATCGTATTCCTTCTTTATAAGTGAAAAGGTGAGCTAATGATGACAAGTTCACAATCCTACCCTGAATGCCAGTAGATTTTGCTGTTTCCTTCATTTTGTCTAGAAGAAGATTAGTCAAGTAGAAGTGACCTGAAAAACCAAAGAAAAACAAAGATAATGTTGTGAGAACTAAATCAGCTGCAAAAACGTGCATTTCGAGTTGAACAGCACATAGATACCAATATGATTTGTCGCGAATTGCATCTCTATGCCATCTTCTGAAAGCTGAAATGGACAGAACATGACACCTGCATTGTTTCTGTTTTGCAAATTCTCATAAGACAAACATATGGTATTGGGTAAAACTCAATCGGAAAGGCACACATAAGAAACGTCGAGAGCAATTACATTAGGATGTTGAGGGGAAGGTTAAGTGCTTTGAAATTATCAGCAAATGCCTTGACAGATCTAATTGAGCTCAGGTCAAGTCTCTGAACATCGACGCGAGCAACTTTGTTGTCCTTGAGAATACGTTGTTTTGCCTCGTTTGCTGCCTCCATGTTTCTTGCTGCAATAATAACATGGACATTCCTCATTGCTAAAACTCTTGCTGTCTCCAAACCAATGCCACTTGCACCTCCTGTAGTCATAAAAAAGTTAAATACTTACCAAATGTCTAGTACTCAAAAATATCTAAATAACCACTAAACAATAAGGAGGGGAGCCTTCAAGCATCAGACATCAGTAAAGTTGTTTACAATAGATTAGACTGTCTACATCATATTGCCTTGGTGCCATCCTTCTCGGGATCCTGAGTGAATGGGGGAACGCTTTGTGCACCAGGATGGTTATTTAACCGCGTAACATAACATGTTTGGTTAATTGGATTATCATGTTATTTAGAAGTATGTAGCATCAGATTGCCAAATTTTCCTCTACAGAACATAGAGACACTGGATTGCTGAGTTTAAAATGTCCAAAAGAGTTTCACTATGCAAGGTAAATGATTTTTAACTACTAAGGTCAAATTATTTAGTTTGGTTTAAATAAGAGAAGTGAAAGTATTTACCTTCATTATCCCTATTCCTGTAAAAGCATTTACCTTCATTATCCCTATTCCTGTACACATGAAAACATTGAATCTAGATCTAGTGAACTTTTATTATTGAAAACATAAAGAATATTTAGAAGAACTAAATTTTTATTATTGAAAAACTAAAGAATGTTTTTTATTAATGAGTGAAAACATAAAGAATATAGATCTAGAAAGCTACTTCCTTGGAATCCAAACCCTATCAACCCCCCCACCCCCACCCCCACCCCACCCCCCTCTGCCTGTAGAGTATTTTTACACCATAAAGGTCAGCTTTATGTGTTATATAGAAGGTAACATGCCTTATTTTCAATATTACAAATCTTACCTGTAAAAATCTCATTAATAGATCTGATAGTGTGAAAATTTCTAAATTTCTTTAGATTAATGTTGTATATAACTTAAACTAATTCACTAAAAGTAAAATTTATTTCAGAAACTAGTCAACTATACATAAACTCTTCTAGTTTTTCCAAACAATATAAAAAAAGATGCACATTATTCCGGTGAGCAAGGCGACCAAAGAGTAAAGACCATCTATGAGGCTGAATAGCTGGAATTGCTTCCACCTGTAACCAGCTATGTCAAATTTAAGCCCATAAATGAAGAATCTTTTAGTAGAGAGTTTGTCTCAATTCTGAATTAATCGGACAAGTGAGCTTTGAATATGCAATGATTAAAGTTTTTTCAAAAAACATGGATCTATTAGTGAACTTTGAGGTGTGCATATGGACTGTGTAACTAAAAAAGAAAATCATACCATTAGGTCACCAAAATGATAATTGCAGGCAACTTACTCATACTTACCAAAGTATTTACCGTATCTGTCTACAACAGACTTTACCCCCACCTCAAAGATAGAGAGACTGTTTATAATAGACCCTCAACTCAAAGAAAAATAATCCAAAGCGGTCCAAAAAAAGAAGTAACGGAAGTACAAGAAACAGCAAGTAGTAATAAAACAAAAACTACAACCCAACAATACAATAATCGAGGTACAAGGAAACACCAGAAAGTAACAGAAATCAACGGATAAAAAACTACAGGAGCAATACTACCACTACTAAATTTACCGTATCTGATTATATAAGTTGAATCCATCTATGTAATTCAAAAGTCATATCATGGTAACAAATTTATTCACTACAACAACAACAATAACAACAACATATTCAGTATAATCCCACAAGTGAAACCTAAAGAGAATAGTATATACACCCAACAACAACAACAACATATCCAGTATAATACCACAAGTGAAACCATCCAGTATAATCCCACAAGTGAAACCTAAAGAGAATAGTATATACACCCAACAACAACAACAACAACATATCCCGTCTAATCCCACAAGTGAGATCCGGAAAAATAGGATTGGAGAGAACAGAGTTATTCACTCTAATCAAAGTTTATATGAATGAGAAAAATATGAAACCTGTAACAATGGCAGTAAGATTGGAGCCATCAATGCCATGAGTAACTTGTTCAGCAGTAGTAGCTGATCCAAATCCACTTGGACCTGGTCTTCCTGTTATCGACCTCAACATCTATATTCACCCTAAATTTTCCAATAAAATATGACACACAGTTAAAACACAACCAAAAAAGAAGAGACTCTCCAACTACTGAAAACTGAGAAAGCAGAAAAAAGCAACCTGGTTTTTTGAAATATAAACAGACTTGAATAGGCAAAAAGACAAACATTCAACCTAATCCTTTAGAGAGAAAAAAAAACATGATTTTTTTAATTTATTATTTAATTATTTTTTTCTCTCACATGCAAATCACCATTACAATAAGCTAATCCAGCACCTAAATACCCTTTACTTTTCTGCTATTTTATTATTTGTTATTGATGCTGTTTTGTTCTTCATTACAATATTATTTTTTTTAAATTGCTTTATTTAAGTCGAAAATTTTTCAAAAATAATATTTATCTCTACAGGATAAGAGTAAAACAGCTTACCAATCAAACTTTAGATATCCCATTTATGGGAAATACGCTGCTTATGTAGTTGTTTGTCTCTATCAAATACACTTTCCTTTCCCTCTTTTGTCTTCTACCAAACCCTAAAATTGAAAGCAAAAAAAAAATTAGAAATATATTTACTTGAACAGAAGCACAAGATGAAGGAAAATGGACTGATATTCTTCATCATCCTTGGCCCCATTCTGATAATCAGTTTCATTGAATTTTGGGACGGAAAATGAGATGTAAAAGAACAAAAAAAAAAAGAAATACCCAATTCCTCACTCTTTTAGAAAGCCAAGAAATTCCAACATCCGGAAAAATCAACTCAAAGGAATGGGATTTTAGACTTAAAAGAGTTTCAATTTTTTTCAATATATTTATTAGAAATAAGTGATTAAAAATATATTTTTGTAATTTAAAAATAAATAATTTTTTTAAAACATGTGCATGAATTAAAAATACTATTTATTTTAAAAGAATTAACTTTTATATTCTTAAAAGGGTCAAAAGTGGCGTCTAAGGTATTAGAAAGGGTCCAAAATGGCTTCTAAGTATTAGACTTAGAAAGGTACAAAAATTGTCAGTGCTTTGTTGAAAAATGTAATGGAATTCCACTCTTTCAACCATTCTTTAAGGCATAATTTGACATGTTTATATCAATTTGATTAAGTTTGATAAATAAAAACTGTCATGTCAAATTAGAATGGCTAAATACATGCATAATCACTTAAAAGTTATATGAATTTTTTATTTACATGCTTAAATTTACTTTTGTTTTTATTAAACATTTGAACTCGAATCAAATTATATTTACTGGACATAATATATTGATGTGGTAAAGTGCGTATCTATTGAATGACTAATTTTTTTGTGTTTTTTGTTTTTTCCTATTCCTCTTTTCAGTTTTTATCTTTTTTATTTTGATTCTCCCTTTCATATTTGCAACATTAAAGACAAAGGTCTCCTCGTTCTCCTTAATTTAATGTTTTTAAAAAGTTAATCTTTCTCTTCATTTATTTTAAATTACAAAGATTGAAGATGAGAGATTAAAAAATTAATATGCAAGAAAGAGCGGGGATGGAGAAAAAAATCAAACTATAAGGGGTCGTTTCGTACAAAAGACAAGTAATACAGGGATTAGCAGTACATGGATTAGTAATTTTGAGATTGTTAATATACTGATTGTAATGCTGAAATTATTTTTTATCAAAGTGTTTGATTTATTATGTTAAAATCTAGATATACCATATATTGCGTTTAATTTAAAATTTAATAAAAAATAAATTTACAATTACACCCTTCAATTTATATATAAAGATATTTAGGAAAAGAGATTGAGGGGCAATCTAGTTATTGGTCTTATTCGTCATGTTGAGAGCAAGTGATATACACTCACTTTAGTCTGCTTGGAGCTGCAAAATATAAGTTTAATTGACACAGTTTGATTCGACTTCAAGTATTTAATAAGAACACAATTAAATTTGTGTCTAAATAAAAAATTCATATAATTTTAAAAGATCGTATATGTGTTCAGCCAATTAGAATTGATTTAGAAATATCTTTGTTTCAACGTTGGAACAAATTTGACCTTAATATTCTTTTGAAGCTTCTCCATTAATAGCATAGTTATACGAACACTTGTTAAATTTTAGGATACATGGTCATTTTTTTAAACTTGTCAAGATTTTTTGTTACCTCATATGACACCGTCACTTGTTGTATGCTTATAGTTTTTTTGGTCAAGTTTTTAAAAAATTAAAATTATTTATTTTAAAATTTTGAGATATTTGACTAAAATTTTGAAAGAAAATAAGTGTTTTTGAAAAGTAACAGAAACTGTTATTTCAGAAATTAAAAAAAAATAGTTTCTCCGAAAATCACTTTTTTAGAGAATATTTTTGAGAAAGATATACTAAGAAACATTTTTAAAAAGTTTGATCAAATACTAATTGATGTTCAAACGCTAATTGATATCAAAAGTGTTTTTAAATTTACCGATCGAACACAAACTGTTTCTCCCAAAAAAGTACTTTTATTTTTTTAAAATAAACAGATTTTAAAAATTTGATCAAACAGTCTTATTAGTCTGCACATAAATTGTGTCAATAAACAAGTAAAACAAACACACATGTCAATAAAAAAAGTTAAAGGAAAAGACGTATGAAAAAACAAAAAACACGTTATTTTCGGAGAGAAATTACATTTTTTAGCTTGTGAAAAACAAATTTTGCTACTATTCAAAAACATTTTCCCCCTCTAAATCTTGGCTACACACCTTAATATTAACTTTCTAAAATAAATATTTAATTTTAAAAAAAATTATAAACACTTTTAGTTTCTCATAAACTTGACCAAACAAACGTGAAAAGAATTAACCACTACATTTTGAGGGAAAAATACGATTCTTTTCAAACATAACAATGAAAAACACCTCGGAGTTGAAAAATACGATTCTTTTCAAACATAACAATGAAAATCACCTCGGAGTTGCATAAAAAGCTTCAATGGTGAAGTCTATTGTACTTAATTGTGAAAAGTTAATCACTCTATTTGATAGAGGCGGATCTACAATATAATACATGGATTCACGTGAACTCAGTAGTTTTCTCCTCGGGCATAATTCTTTCTCAAAACAACTGCATTTTCTTATCAAGTCTTTAGAGATGCATTAACCAAATTGTTGCTGAAATCCCAAAGGTTTTTTGCTAAAGCTTCGTCTCGTGCTAGCTTGCTTGGCTTGTACTCATTGCAATCAACGTAGTACTTTCCAGTCACCCCTTTTAAACTTGGATGAAGTGCAACATAACATGTTGTAGCTGCCCCCTGCAAAAATAGAATCATTGTTAATGACAGTTTACATAATCAATTTCATTTTAAGATGTCCGGATAATTTTATTTTAATAACTATGGTATCCAGACTAGCTTGCGCATATTCAAAATATATATTGGCAATATTGCACTGATTCTTGAATCTGTCCTCTGTTCTGCTCAGTTTACAGAGATTTAAACGCGTTAATGCAATTAACATGTGTTATTTGTGATAAGGCATTTTCAGTCTTGTCACCACGGGTGGAGCTAGGGGGCGGACAGGATTCATCTGAATTTTTTTCGCTGGGAAATTACACCATATATAAGGTAAACTTTTTTTGTGTGTGTATGTATATATATTAGACGTTGAATCCTGCCTCGACCACTGACTACTGTCACAGTTCAAGAAAAAAGGTTAAACTTATTGCAAGGAAGTGAATTTTCATTTACCTGGGGGACATTCTTCCATAGGAAACAAGTGAAAGCTCTAAATATTCCTGTCAAAGAAAATCCAAGTGATTAAAAGAGAGCCCTCTGAGCTAATGTTTTGTGAATGGTTGAATAATAGAGTTCATGGTTAAATACATATTTAAAATATCTCATTTTTTGAGTTTTATACCTGAACTATTAGGTGTGCGAGTTTCTTACCTAAAATTATTAGTAACTATTTATTAAAACACACCTTAACTATCAGTTGTTCCCTTTTTCTACCTGCAACATCACTTTCGTTCAGATAGTAAAAGAGAACAAGTGATAGTTGAGGTGTGTTTTGATAAATAGTTGGTGATAGTTCAGGTACGAGACCCACACACCTGATAGTTAGGTATAAAACTCGAAAAACTAAAATATTTTAGAATGTTTTTACCCTTCACTCTAGTTAATACTATAGATTACATACTCATCAAAAGAGCAGAATGCCTCATGAGGGGTGTCATTATTAAACCTGGATGCACTGAGTTGACAGTTATATTTGCTCCCTCTTCCTGCATTTGATGACAAGTTTAAACTTTTTAAACAAATGAAATTTGATAGAATAGAAATTAAAGGTGTCCAACCAAATAGTTTATTAAATGAGTTGCGCGATTCGACGTGATATCAAAAGAGACAACGCATTCTGAATATGAGTCTCACCCCCACCTGTTGTCATAGAAATTCTACGCGAAGGAACATATTGAAGAAGCATGATATAAAATAATTAGAACAGTTTAAATTTTTAGATGAGATAGTTCACACCGTCTTGGATACTTTAGCCGTGCTGTTTCTTCTAAGCAAAAAATTAGTTAATTACCTGCAACCGGCGCGAAAGTTCGCTGGCATGTAAGATGTTGGCTAATTTGGATTGCCCATATGCTAGTTTGTCTTGATAACTAGTTCAGGCAAAAAAGAAAAAAAAAAACAATAGAGATTAGTGTGTCTATGTTGGTACTGGATGCTCGGACTCTTCAAAAGTCCACCAGGTGCGTGTCTGATCCTCCAAAAATAGCGTTTTTCTAAAAAAAATGTGACACAGGTGCGACAACATATTTTGTTAGAGCCCGAGCAACATAGGATTGTAGTATGTATACCTTCTCTTGTCATTGATCTTGTGAAATCTTATTCCTCCTTTGTAAGGGCAGAGGTGAGCTACTGATGACAAGTTCACAATTCTACCTTGAATACCAGTAGATTTTTCTGTTTCCTTCATTTTGTCTAGAAGAACATTTGTCAAGTAAAAGTGACCTGAAAAAGCAAAGAAAAACAAATATAATGTGTATTTAAAAAAAACTTCATTATCGAGAATTTATCATGAAAGCCTTTTAGTTGCTTCTCTTCAATGGAAGCTTGATTTACCCCCGTAATGTTTTCTAATTTTTTGGCCTAATTCTTCTTTTCTATGCTCGTTATTAAACTTTTCAACAAAAGCTTTCAATTTCTTATTTTACTATTTTCAAACTCTACGTACTCTTATATCAGTGAAGTAACAGAAATGGTTATAACAGAGTTTGTGAGTACTGTTTATACCTAGATGATTCGTCGCGAATTGCATCTCTACACCATCTTCTGAAAGCTGAAATGGACAGAACATAATACCTGCATTGTTTCTGTTGTTTGCAAATTTTCATTAACCAAGCATGTTCTGTTTTTTTTTTTTTTTTCCTTTTTTCGTCGAAAACTCAAAACATAGAGATGAAGAAATTACATTAAAATGTTGAGAGGAAGATTAAGTGCTTTGAAATTATCAGCAAATGCCTTGACAGATCTGATTGAGCTCAGGTCAAGTCTCTCAACATCGACGCGAGCAGCTTTGTTGTCCTTGAGAATGCGTTGTTTTGCCTCGTTCGCGGCCTCCATGTTTCGTGCTGCAATAATAACATGCACATTCCTCATTGCTAAAACTCTAGCTGTCTCCAAACCAATTCCGCTCGCGCCTCCTGTTTTGAAAAAATAATAATTTCATAAGTGTGATAGACCAATTGGAAGAAGAAACGTTCTTTCGTGGACAATGTGGATGAGATCATAACGAAGTTTTCTGAGTAAAAGCTAAAAAAAAAAAAAAAAACACATAACATCATGTTTGTTAATCAAAACTGCATTGAGATTGTATTTCTTGAATTATATATAATCTATTTCTTTGCTAGAAGCATGATTTTGAAGATTTGAGTACTATAGCATTACCATGAAGCATCATCACATTGTCCAACTGACTTTATTAGGTAGCGTTTTACCTCAAATAATGAGTTGGGGATCTATATGAAACAACCTCTCTATCTCACATAAGATAAAGCAAGGTATGCGTACACTTCATCCTCTCCAGATCCCAGTTGTGATCTCATTGGATATGTTGTTATTTACAACAAGCAGGGAAACAAAGCTATAATTATTGTAGTCAAAAACATAAATTTTTTCCCTAACCTTTTTTCTTAATCAAAAGAAAACCACCTAAGGTCCTTTTAGCAATATAACAAAAGTTTCACATAAATGGTGCACAGTACACTAGACCTATTTATATTGGCAGGACAAAAAGTCAAAAGCTAATAAATTATAAACATCACAATTCACAAGTACTTATATATACTTATTTATGAACTCTCTGTCTAGAACAAATTAAAGACTGCTGGGCTCCAACTCCAGCCTCCAGGGGATGCTGCTGTTGTCCCATCAAATTAAAGTCTCCAAATTTTTTTATTATTATTACTAACAAACTTAAAATCATGATCAGTATACGTACAACATGGTCGTCCGTAGGCAATTATTACAAAATAAAAATATATATAACTTTATTAACTAAATTTTAGTTATTATTATTTTTTCTGTGTTAAGGAAAAATAAAACAAGAAAATAGTGAAAATATGAAACCCCATTATTCCTGGCTCTCTAGGTGAACGAAAGAGTCAAATAGTAGCTATATATGAACTTTCATCCAAACACATACCTACCTATCTACAATTTCACATATTGCACTTCAATATCATTATGAGTTTAAATTTTATGTTTTACTTGATAATCTAGTAAATACGATAATCTAAGTTAAATTACAAAAATAGTGTTAAAAGTTTCAAATTATCTGTGTGCGTAGAATTAACCGTTTGGTGCTCGCGTCAAAGTAGGTAGCATACAGAATACAACCCTTCCCCGAACTGATGAATCCTATATGAACACGGGATGCTTCGTGAACTGAAATCACATCCCTTCGAATATGACCCTTCCCCATACTGATGGATCCTATATGAACATGGATGTTTCGTGCGCAGAAATCAAAAAATAAAAAAGTAGACACACATAAAATAAAATAAAATAGAGAAAAAAGTAGTCTTCCTTTTTTTTAATCTTTTATCCCTCCCTAAACTCCCACCCGACCCATAAACCTCAAGATTAGAGGTAGAGAGTGCTTATCATCAGAACAATCTCTCTTATAAATAAGGAGAGTCAACATTTTAACTTAGCTAAACAGTGTAATTTTTTTCGAACCTGTAACAATAGCAGTGAGATTGGAGGCATCAATGCCATGAGTAACTTGTTCAGCAGTGGAAGCTGATCCAAAACCACTTGGACCTGGCTTTCCTGTTATCAACCTCAACATTATTGTTCTCACCCTAAAAAAATATAACACAACAAAGGAATTAACAAGAGTATATATTTTTTATGTATAAAGGGTGATGATGTGAAAATATAGAAGAAATTAAATTTATTGGGTTCACTATATATAGAGAGAGATGAAGATGGTGACACATTTAATTGCATTCAAATTCAATGTCCAAGTCGGTGACTGCCTCTAATTACTTTCACCAACCTCTCAACTGTATTTCTGGTTTTTTGGTTCATATTATATTATAAAGGTTTATTGTCTGCACACCCATGTGTATATATATATATGTTTGCGGTATTTGATTGGGCGCGAAATTTAAAAAAAATAAAAAATTTTGGTATTTATAGTTTAAAACAAGTTATAAACATTTATATGACTATGTATGGATCATCTCACTGGGTGTTTTCGGTACTGAATAAAAATATTTGTCAATTTTTTTATGTTCGGTTGATAAAAAAAGATTTTAATTTTTAAAAAAAATAAAAATAAGAAAAATGACTTTTTTTGCCTGATACTGACCAGATTAGGGGGTGAGGATGACCAAACAGGTCTTGAGCCCAGTTGTGAACCCGCTATACCGCCCACGTTCAGAAAATTACGCCCAGTGTCCCCTAAATTAAAGTGTCCAGTCTTGAATCCTTGTTCTCATTTATTAAAATTTTTAAAAAAAAATGATTTTAAGTTGAAAAAATTAATTGGGAATAATTGTTATTTTCTCATCAGACATAAGTATTAATTTTTGTTTATAAGGCAGAACTTATGTTCAATTGAACAAGTTCACTATCTTGAAATATCTTGAACGTCTTGCCTTACATGAGAAAGTTAGAACTTAAAACTCATGTCTGATGGGCAACATAACTAAATTCTAATTTTTGCCTATAAGGCCAAACTTATAGTCAAGTAAGCAGGTTTACTATCTTAAAATATCCTAAATATTTATCTTATAGGTAAAACTAATTTATGTTCGATACAATAAAAACTTTATTTAGCTTCTGAAGCAAAGACTTATTTTTAGAAAAAAATATTAAGTGGAACAAAAAAAAATCAAGACCATCTCTTGTGGGGGCCATTTATGAACTTAACCCGCCTATAGGTGCACCGGCCCGAGTATATCATTTTAATTTTTACCAAATTAGGGTAGGAAAATCTAATTTAATATTTTAAATTATAAGTCAAATACACAAAAGAAAATTAGCAATAGGAATAAAACTAGTTGTAAATGGTAGAAACTAAATTAAACAGTGATAATTTTGTGATAATTTATCCGATTTATGCAATATTTGTAGTCTCATGTATTTTTTCAAGATCTACATCGATATTTTGGCTAAGCCAATTTTTTTCTTAAAAAAAATGTCTTTATCCCTTTAAATTTACATTTCTCTATAAATTAGTATGAAATTTTAATGCAAAACAATAGATTTTAATATTAGAAAGGCTTTTCGTAGCGATGCTGATTTTAGTAATTTATCAAAAAAAATTAATAACAAAATCTGATTCGACTAATTTGATTATACCTCTTAATGAGTTGGGGATCTCGGTTGCACCCCTATTTCCCCTCCCCAACCCCGCCCACTACAGTGTGGCCCGACGTAGCTCCCAACCAAGTGGGGCCACACTTTAGTGTGTTGGGTCGACTATGCCGGGCTTCATTGAATCCCCTAATCTTCACCTCCATCCCTACCATTCTTGCTCATATGTTCACTCCAATCTCACGTAGTGTTTGTCTAGATTATATAGAAATATTTTTAGGATAATATTTTTTGTTGATGTATCAGACATAAAAAAATAAATAAACACACTTATTTTACTAATTTCAAGAAAATATTTTTCTTCATATCGAATATATCGTAAAAATAAAATGAAAAGTTTAAAGTTAAATTGTTTCTAAACATTAATAATAAGTAGGATATTCTTTTAAATAAACTAAAAGGGATCATAAGAAATTATTCAAATAACTTCTTGATATTATTATGAAACATATATGTATGGGCAAATAAACATTATGTTATTCGTGAAATGTAATAAATATATACAGCTACTATGGCTATGCATTAATTGAAAAACTACATAGATGGGTTCAAACTAATAATACATATTCTTTCGTTTTAATTTATATGTCTTATTTAACTTTTAATTAATGGTTCAGTGTAATTTCATAAGTGAAGTTCAGAGAAAGGGGGATGTATACAGACCTTATTACCTCTATCTTTATGGATAGTGAGACTATTTTCGATAAGCCCTCGACATAATGATGTATAATTATCCAAAACAAGCTAGAAAGTGGTGTTTTAAAAGGTGTTTTTGAGGCGAATCTCAAGGCGAAGACAGGGCGGTTTATGGGGTCGAAAGTATCATAAGGCGTAAGTCCCATCAGCATAGATGTACTCTTAGGCGATGAACGAGTTTTTATTTTGGGGCGTAAGCCCAAAAAATCTCTCTTAATTAAAATTAAAATTGTTAAGCAAGTTAATACCAAAAAACACAAAGTTCAACTTGTTATTACATTTTAAGAAGTTAAAAAACTTTAAAATCTAAATATTTTTTATTCTTAACCCTAATTTTTGTTCTTTCTCTTCGTGTTTCACCAGGTAAAGAAAAAAATAATTAATATGCAAACTACAAAGCAAAAACGCATCATTCTTCGTTATTTGCTCTGGTTTGATGCTTCTGATGGTAGGCTCCTTCTTCGCTTTCTATTTTTCAAGTTAATTCATAAATTTCTACTTAATTTTTTTAAAGAAAGTTTGATTAATTTTTTTTATATGAACAGTTCTGATTATTTTTTAAGTCAATTACTAATTTTATTAATATTTTAAGATAAAGCATTTCCATGTACATTTTAACTTATTTTATATTTTCTTGAAATTTCTATCTAATTATACCCTTTTTAATTATTTATTTTTATTATATTAATTTATAAAATATTTTTAAATTAAAAATATACAGAACTTATTATGTCCAATGCATCGAGGCTTATGCCCCCATGGCCCCACCTCACCTAGCTTTACACCCACACCTTTTAATACACTGCTAAAAAGCAAAATATATATTTTCAATTACTAAAATTAAGATATCACCCGTGAAAAGGGGCTAGAAATAATTGTTGGGTGTTACGTTGGGTGAGAAAGGAACTGGTAATATCAAGTACCAATATCATTTTTCATGAATTCAAAACAAATTAAAATGGTCCTTATAAATAGTGGCGAAGTTAAAAAATTTTTTAAAGGTGTTCAAGATTTAATATTTATGTATAAAAATAATTTTTAATATATATATAGTATAATTTTTTTTTAACTGGCTACCCTGTGATTTATGTGGCTACGCACTGCTTATAAGATCATGTGTACATGTGTAAACAATTAATATTATTCGTATGTAAAAGAAAAAAATCATTCGAGATTTGATAAAATTGAGCAAACATGCATGCATGTATGAAACTACAATTAAGTCATGTTAAGAGTGAAACTTACATGTGTAACTAATTAATCTTGTACGCACGTAAAATCAAGAGAAAATTTGTTGGAAATTTAATGAGATCATGTGAACATGCATGTATGTAATATGAAATTATTATAAATGTTGAAAATGAAACTTACATGTATAATCAATCAATTTCGTACGTACGTAAAATTAAGAGAAAAATTCTTGTTGGAGGTTTGATAAGATCGTGTGAACATGCATGTATGTACATGAGATTATTATAAATGTTGAAAATGAAACTTACATGTGTAACCAGGGGGGATTTATAGCCTAAAAATGGAACACTTGAATTCATGGTCTCTCCATAAAATTAAATATTTTATGTATATATTTTTTAAAATTAGTATAATATTATCTGTTGGTGCTCATGTTATATAAAGGTTAAATGGTGCACACAATTAAATGTTGAATTATTTACTTAGAAAAATAGGTAACTATTCCCATTAATATATTTATTTCTTTTTTGTGTATGTACGTAAAATTAAGAGAAAAATTGTCGAAAGTTTGATAATTAGGTCATGTGAGTATGCATATATATATACGTACACGATATTTTTATAAATGTTGAGAATGAAACTTAGATGTATAATTAATCAATTAATTTCGTACGTATGTAAAACAAGAAAAAAATTGTTGGAAGTTTGATATTAAAAAAATTTAAGATATTTTGTATCATATAAGTGTATTTTAGACTATTTTCTTTCTATATAATTCTTTTTAAAAATAATATTGACATTTCGATCAATTTGCACATATTTCAACTATTTCATTAGATATATTCATATCAAAACTAAAAGAGATGGACAGGATTGGGGATGGGGTGGGGGTGGGGGTGGGGGATCTTCTAAAATATAATCAATCATATGATTCGGTCCACCAAAACTAAAATAAATAAGAAAAAATCACCTGAAATGTTCTCATCTTAAAATTTTTAACTTTGTTCTCTCTTAATTTTCACCAATTATATTAATCAAGAGGCCTCGAATTTTATCTCCGTTATTTTCTCCGTTTCAAAATAAGTGGCGCTTTCAGCTTGGACCACACCTTTTAAGAAAACTACTCATTCCTAGAAAGAAAAATATATTTTTTACCCATTTACCCCTAATAAATATCTTGAGAAAGATGTAACTCTTTAATATAATCTTGATTATGTAAAACTCTCTCCATTTAAATAACGATAAAATTGAAAAAACATCATTAATATCTTCTTGAATTTTGTAAAATACCACTTATTTTAAATAAACTTAAAAGACTAAAACACCACTTATTTTAATACGGGGAAGTAATGCATAAAATTTAAAAGCGATGAATAATGAACTCAAATTTAATTTGTACCTTCCATAGTTATCATCAGTGACTTCACAATTGCAGTTGAGTCCTATTAATGAGAATACTGAATGGATAAGAAAAATGTATGGAGACACACACTTATTATAAGAATTTTTTTTTTATTTTCTTACTATATTGTTGTTTATATATATATATATATATTCAACTATGTACATCATTATGGATAAAAAAAAAAAAATAGGCCATGTAGCTAGTCTAGTATAATTTAAGATGTTCGGGTCGGGTAGCCTGGATCGGATAGGATATTTTTGGTTTATATGGCTTGAGTTTCAATTTTTCTATATTTTGGCTTTAAAAAAGCAGATGTTTCGTGGTTAAAAAGTATATCTTTCGACTAGGATAATAATTTGAGTGAAATAACAAGAGATAAATGAGTACTTTTCTGATATAAAATAAAGAAAATTCTTACTGAAAGAGTTGTCATCATAATGGGTTCTGCAACACGCAATTTAGATTAATCGAAGTTTTAATAAAAATATCAAATATTGAATGAAAAAAATAAAAAATAAAATAATGTCTATTTGTTAGCTTAAATTAAAACAAGTAATGGGCAAATAGGCAGCATCAATAAATGTATGTAAAATTATTTTTCAACAGAAGATATCATATCATATTCATTGAAATAAATTCTTGATAATAAAAGCATACAATTAATTGAATTCTCATTAACTTTTTTTTTTTCCAAATCTGGCACCATGCACATGCATGGTTCAGTCTTAAAGAGTATTTAGTCACATGAAGTTACCTTTTGACTTTTGAGGTTTAAATTTCAAATAAAAAATATTAGATATTTGTTTAATTATTTTGTAAAATTTATTAAGTAGGTAACCAAATTAAATCTATACAATGAAAACTCGTGATGCTCAAAGGAGGAAATAATACTCTATGATTAGTTATATATTTGAATGGAAAAGGCTAATCTTACAAAGATTTATTGTATTTTATTAATTTAATATTCCGTTAAATAAAGATTTTAAAAGTAAATTGATAGGAATAAATATGTAATTTTATTATATTAATCTATGTATAATTAATACTCATATAACTTATTGCATTTTCTACCCGGCATAAAATTATACATAGATTTCCTCATAAGTTATGTAAATATTAGTTACGTAGAATTACTAAAACACAACTAAACACCGCATAAAATTAATACATGAATAATTTTTATATAACATTTGAAATCTACCAACCAAGTATGGTATAAAATTAATACATGAATAACTTTTATTCGATTTGAAAACCAAACATGATATAAAATTAATACATGAATAACTAAATTATTCATGTATTAACTTATGCCTTATCCAGTAACCAAACGGCCCATAACTAAACTCAAGAATTAATTTTATTTCGAGTCCCATTGTAGAATATAAACCTAATCATTAAGTAAAAAATAACAGAAATCAGGAGTTATATTAGCAGTGACGGGTCCACCTACAGAATAACTTATGATTTCACAAGAATTCAATAGTTTTTCTCTTGACCTTATATATACATATATTAAAAGATTCATTAAATATTCATTGTTGAGCTTAATTTTTGTTATATATTGATTTAAAGTTATTACACGAATTTCGTGTAATGATGTTTAGTTTAATTTGTTCATGAAATTGCTTTTGATATATGTAATCATTTATTATCTATTGTGTTTCAATTATTGCATTATTTTATTATAAATTAATTTTTTTCTGAGCATTTTATATTGCTTTTCTTATTGATTGTCATATTTTATTTTTACTGTCATATATTATTTTTCATAACTACTTTGATTTGTTACACTTGAATTGAGTGTGTTTAAAAAACAATCTCTCTATTTTCACAAGATAAAAATAAGATCTACATAAGGTTTATTCTTCTCAAACTGTACTCATAAAATTATGCTAATTTATTATTATTATAAAATTTAAAAAAAAAACAATATATCTCACAACTTTACGAATATACCCCCATAAAACCAATGGGCAAAAGGATGGGTGAATAAAGATTATTAATTAATTATTCTGAAAATAAAAAAATAAAATTGAATTTATACTTTGACCCACTTATATAATCAACACAAAAGTGGAAATGAAGAAATAATTTATTTTTCTTTTTCTTAAAAAAAAAAAGAAAAAATTGCAAAACGAGTTGACTTTTAAATTTTGGTCACATATTAGATTCAGAGTTAATTAGCTCACCTGTATCCAAAATTATTAATGGATGCAGTGGTCCAAAAAAAAAAAAATTTAAAAAAACAAACATTTTATTTGAATCTTTATTTTATAATATCATCAGCATTTTTTATATGTTTACATTAAATTAAATAATTTAACTTTAAGAGTTATGAATTGACGTAAAAATATATATAACGTAAAGTAATAATTAATTGACAAATTAGGTTTATCTGCACAATTTGTTGGACCAAGCAATCCCAGAGATATTTTTAACGTGATGTAATATTATCTATTTATAATTAAGTACGTATGATTTTAAAAACCTTACATCGATAAGATTATGTCTAGATCTTATATATACTTTCTTTTTTCTTTTCAACCATCAATGTGAGACTTTGTTCATATACTTAATAATAATCTTTCTCTCGAACTAAGTTCCACGTGATTCATTACCACAGTCCACTAGTCAATATTTGAGATTCACGGTGTGCCACCCACACAAACTAATCTGAATCCCCTGCCATCACTCCGACTTCTTTTTACTATTCTCATCAAGCATGGACTCTAGTATTAGTAGTTAAACTAAGTTAGTCTAAAAATACTCTTAATAATATTTGTATGTTATTTGTTTTGGATTAAATTCGCATATTTTTTTTCAAAAACCTCATATTATTAAAAATATTATTACACTTTATATATAATTTTGTTTTTATTTTTATATATTAATATAAGATTTTATTCGTATATCCAACACAATTCATATCTTAATACGTTGGTTGATTCGATGTAAAACAAAAATCCGAGGTGGGTTTATCTCATTGCATTTTAATCCATCTTGTTCCAATATTGTATAAAACTTTAGTTTCTCTGATATTCAAAGTCTTTAACATTTTTTTACTAATATAAAAATTACTTATAAAATTAAGAGGGTTATGAATTATCTGATTTAAAATAGCTCATAATAAGCGGTTAATATATTTGGTAAATATTTTTTTTATTAAAATGACTGAAATATTTTCAAAGTTATTTTCTACAAATATAAATTTAACAATATTTGACACAAGGTGGGAGTGATTTCAATAAAGAAAAAAACGTGTGAGGCAAGGTTGAGGTGGTTCGAGTATATGAAAAAGGACATGCACGGATGCCCTAGTGCGGAGGTGTGAGAAGTTGACTACGGATGATTGAGCGAAAAAAAAAGTAGCGGGGAGGTGATTAGACAGGACATGATACAATTGTAGCTTATCGAGGACTTGACCTTAGATAGGAAGGTGCGGATGACATAGATCAGGGTAGAATGACGGTATGTAGCAGTATGTTGTCGTGCTATCTGTTCTCATTAGTAGTCGTAGTATTGCTCCTATAGTTTCTTGTTCTTCGATTCTGTTATTATATTTGTTGTTCCTTAAACCTCGATTATCGTATTGTTGTGGTGTAGTTTTTACTATGTTACTAATTATTATTTTTATTATTATCGGTTGTTTCTTGTACTTCTGTTACTTTTTTCCGGGACTACTTTAGACTATTTTTTTTTGGAGCCGATGGCCTATCAAATACAATCTCTCTATCTTTGAGGTAGGAATAACATATATCTACACTCTACCTTCCCCAAACCATACTTAGTGAGACTACATTGAATATATTATTGTTGTTATCAAATTTTTATAGTCACATAATCATATGTTTCAAATATCATATTGTCGTACAAGTAGTGATGAAATCAAAAATTTATTGAAAAATGTATAAAATTAAATACACACTTATAATAGTTACTATTTAACCTCCACACCACAGAAAATCTAAAATAGCTCCACTTATACATATAAGTATTATGATATGTCTATAAATCCCAAAAATCACTTAATTCTTATTTTATCTCATTTTTTAACAATAATTTTATATTATAATACGATATATTATGAAATAATAGTACACAACCTTTAAAATAGAGTATGGTAAACTCAGGGACAAAAAAATAAAAAGGGTCTACTGGTAATCCAGCCGTTATACAACTCATTTCTTTTTCGGTGTCGGCCATTTCTCCCTATTCTTAACGCCTTCTCTCTACCACCCAATTTCTCCGGCCGATCAATTTTCCCCCCAATCAAAGATCACTCAATTCTCCGATCTCTCCACAGATCCGATTTCGAATCATTTACGAATCGGATCCGGGTCAAATGGCGGCATCACGGCGGCTCCGAGATCTCCAAGCCCAACCAGGCAACAAGGTCTGCGTCGATTGTTCTCAGAAGAATCCTCAATGGGCATCTGTTTCTTACGGGGTTTTCATGTGCTTGGAATGCTCCGGTAAGCATCGTGGTCTCGGGGTACATATCTCGTTCGTCCGATCCGTTACCATGGACTCATGGTCCGAGATCCAGATCCGGAAGATGGAGCTGGGTGGTAATGAAAATTTCAACAAATTCGTGTTCCAATATGGTATTCCGAAGGAAACTGATATTGTCACCAAATACAATACAAAAGCTGCTTCTGTTTATCGTGACAGGATCCAAGCCCTAGCTGAGGGAAAACCCTGGCGTGACCCACCTGTTGTTAAGGAAGTCCTAAAGGGACCCACAAGTAATGTTAGTAGTAGACCACCGTTGAGCAGCGGCTCAAGCGGCGGTGGCAGTAGGAATGGTGGATGGGATAGCTGGGATAATAATGATGATGGAGGGTTTAGTGGTAGTAATACTAAAGATATCCGGAGAAATCAGACGGTGGGGGATTTTAGGAGTGGTGGTAGTAGTGGTGGTGCACCAACTAGGTCGAGGTCGACTGCGGATATTTCCAGGGAGCAGTATGAGGCTTCGGCAGCGAACAAAGATAACTTTTTTGCGAGGAAAATGGCAGAAAACGAGTCCAGGCCCGATGGGATTCCGCCTTCTCAAGGAGGGAAGTATGTGGGGTTTGGATCAAGTCCTGCCCCAATGCCCAGGAATAACAGTAATCAGCAAGGGGATGTTCTTTCTGCTGTTACTCAGGTCGTACAGTTACATGTTACATGTCGAGATTTGATTGGACATGAATTTATATATTAATTTACTTATATATTATGTTAGGGATAGTTGAAAAGTCATCTGGGTTAGAAATATCTGATCAAAGTTAAAAATGTGAGTGTTTAGTGAATTTGAATGTCAAAGTTGTATAAAATTTGTCAAACATTTTGCGATATATGGAAAAAGTGTCATATTAATTGGGACACTGGAAATATTATTTTGTACATATAAGAGTGAACTGATTGTACCTGTTCTGTTGTGCTGTTTTATGTTTACTTATTTATAGCTGATCGAGCTGTGGTGTGGTATGTGCAGGGATTTGGTAGGTTATCTATGATAGCTGCCACGGCAGCACAGTCAGCTGCAACTGTGGTTCAAGTGGGGACAAAGGAGTTGACTACTAAGGTATTTTGATTTGACTACTGGATTTAAAATTAATGGTTATGTAATGGTGTCCTACTTTAGATACACTTACTATTTTTAATTCTTGAGAGATATCTCTCGATTTCTTTTTTTTTCCCCCTCTCGGAGATCTAATGAAAAATCTATTGAAGAATAGCACCCTGAGAGTGCAACATATAAGTAGTACAACCCCAACAATATGCTTCTTACTACGCTAGCTACTTATGAAAAGAAGCAAGAAAATTAACCATCCTATCTACTTGCCCTTAACAATTCCAAAAAAAATCCTATGTACTTGCATATCTTCATTTTTACACCAAAAGACTACGAGAGCTAAACATCTATGCTTTAAGCTACAAAAAATTTCCTTTTTTCCTTCTAAGTATCTTTGATTTTTCTTGTGCCATACAGTCCACCATATAGCTACTGGTATAGTGTTCCACAACTTATTGCCCTTTTGTAGTCCTCGTCTATTGTAGTGCACCATTTAACTTCAAGCAAATTCAAAAACATGTACCAAATCTTATTTGTGATTATGCAGTGGATGAATAAGTGCTGCACGTCTTCATAATCTTCTTCACACTTTACACATCTGTTGCAAATAGTCATACCTCTTCTTTGTAGGCTCCGTTGGGTCAAGCAGCCTCCCTGGCCACTAGCCAACTCTACTTCTTAAGGTGCTTTGTTTCTCTATATCAATTTCCAGGGCCATACCTGTCCTTGTTGTCTACTTTGTGACAATATTTTATACTCAGATTTTACTGAGAGAAGGCCATCCTTGTGTTCTTTCCGTCCTATCTTATCTGGTACTAACTGCTGTCCTTGGAAGCTATCTATCATCTGCAGAAAGCAGTTCATTTCCTCCATTTCCCAATCATTGCATCGTCTTATAAGGGGAATGTTCGATCCTTAGTAGATCAATAGTTTTACACTGTGGTATTGCTATTATTTACTGTTCTTAAAATGGTAGGCTGTCTTTGAGGAGTGTATCTGTGTATGTACTTACCATCTCTCTTTCCAATATAAGTCTACTCACCTACTTTAATTCAGATCTGCTCTAACAATATACCCTGTAGGTTTATGATATTTCCAATTCCCAACTGTATATGAGAGACATCTCTTGATTCGTTATTGATGACGTAGATGTCTCTTGCTCCTTAAGAGTTAGGACATGGTCATTTACTAGGTAACATCCCAAAGTGAGGAAGTATAATGAGGGCACTAGAGAAATGGGGAGTTCTGCAAAAAGTTCTTATTGATCTAACTGTTAATAGAAGAAGAGTAGAAAATGGAGTATATAGGTTATCCAAAATGGACAATGGGTTATCCATGTAGTCTTCTCAATTGTTTTCTCTACTAGTTATTGCTGTTGTAGGTTGATGACTTTATTTACATGCTAGTGCTTTGTGGTCATAGTTCTAATTTGGAGTAGAATTAATTTTCAAGTGAAAAACAAATATTTATGTGCTAAAAAGGATGCTTCTATTTACACCTAAACTCATATATCATTGTGTCACACCGAGCAATAAGTGTTTAAATGATATCCTAAGTGTCTCAATGGTGCAAATGCTTATTGCGGTTCTTCTATTGTTAGTATACCTATTTAACTGGATAGATGGTTATGCCAATATTCTATTCAACGTGCTTGAGATGGTTCGGGCATGTGAAGAGGATGTGCGTCGATGCATCAGTAAGGAGGTGTGAGAGACTGGCTATTGCAGTTGTTAAGAGAGGTAGGGATAGGCCGAAGAAGAATCGGGTGAGGTGACTAGAAAGGACACGACACATCTTCACTTAATGAGAACATGACCCTCGATAGGAGGTGTGGAGGTCAAGAGTTAGGATTGAAGGTAATAGGTAGCCAAGTGTTGTAGTACTTTTATGCATGATAGAGGTAGGGGATAGTCTTCTTCTCTCCTCATCTTCTCCTTTTTAGTAGTATTCACGTAATATCTTATTCTTCAATTTTGAACTAATGTTTGGTGCTTCTTTGCTTTGTTCATCCTGCTATTTTGCTGTCCTTATTTTTTCTTCAATCTTACTTTGATTAAATTTCTTTTGAGTCTAGGGTCTACCGAGAACAACCTCTCTAGCCCCATAAAGGTATGGTTATGTTGTGCGTACATCTTACCCTAGTTAGATCCCACTTGTGGGATTACACTAGGTATGTTGTTGTAGTAGTTGATGATTTCACCTCTTCATGAGCCTTAGGGTCCATTTGGACATGATCAGGCTGATTTGATTTTGAAATTTTGTCTGGACATGCAATTTGGATATTTTTTTTTCATAAATATGAAAACCCCACAATTTATGAAAACTATCAAAACTTCTCCAACTCTTATACAATCTTATAAATGAGCAAAACATAGTCCATAAATAAGGTATCAGAATATCCTAAGACGTCGCATTAATAAATGGCAGATCTCCACGTTCTTTTTATAAATAAATAGTTGTGATTCCATGCTATTACAAGCTTTTGAATACACAATATTTGACAAACATTCACTGGTCCAAAAAATGAACAATAGTAATAAGTAGCTATTCATTAATATAATCCATCCACATAGTACAAATAATTTTATTCACGAGCATGAGTTTTTTCTTACAAAATTTAAAATGATGGCTTTCTTTTACAAAATATAAACTTATGGGTCTAGTATTACATTTTAAAAAAATTGTAACCACAATTTGTAATTTGAAATTTCAACTTTTTGGAGAATTTGAGATTTGAAATTGAAGTTGAAATTTTATGTAGATTTCTTAAACAAACGCTGATTTCCAATCAAAATTTGAAACTGGAGTCCCAAATCCAATGGTCAAACGTGTAGTTAATATGTTCAATAATATTTTGGTTGTCTTTTATAAATATCTCTTTAAACATTTGTAATATTCCGAGGTTAGTTCACTTAATTGATAGGACTCAGGTGAGTTTGATGTTATGCTTTAATCGTTGAGGTAGATTTTCCGACAATACATGTAGGAATTTTACTTTTTAGGGGAGGGGGTAATGCTGTGGTAACATGCAAATGTTGAAAAAGATTAGACAAGATTAGAAATAACCAAATGCGATAGAGTGGGAACTGGGAAGTAGTATATAAAGAGGATACAACGAGAAGAAAGTCGCCCAAGAACAAGTTTTGTACATTAGAATTGCAATTCATTCTTTTCAGAAGGTAGAATATAAATTGCAACTAATTTTCTCTTAGAAGTTCTATTATACACTTTAAGAATAAGATGGAGAAGCAGAAAAAGTTGTAAACTAGTTGGTAGAGTGACAAAATTTTGGAATTTTAATTTCTTTTGAGAAGGGACAAGATTCAATCAATATCGAACACATGAGTAATGGGTGGTGTCAAAGTTAAGTATGACTCATATATCTTTCTTTAGTGGGTGGGGGAGGGAATGGGAAAGGATGGTTCGTCATTGTGGTTAAGGTGGTGTTTTGCTTTAAATGATTTTTCCATCTAGCTAAGCTTTGGTATTACTGTTACCTGAGTTAGTGGAGGTTGGCAGTATTTAGTGGAATATTCGAGCAGCTTTGGTGATTACTCTTACCTGAGTTGGTGGGAGGTGACAAGTATTCAGTGGAATAGTCGAGATGTGTACAAAATTGCCTTGAATATCAGGGATTATACTAAAAAGAGTATAGGGTTGTTCAAGGGATGTGAATAGGATCCCAAAATAGTATTTGTGAGGATTTCCGTGGCACACTATGAGTTGTTCCGATTTTGATTCTTGATTTGCAATGGATGGTGCTGAAAGAGTACAACTGAGGGTACATCCTCTCTATCCCACAAAGATGGGGTATGGACTGCGTACAGTTCACTCTCTCCAGGCCCCACTCGTGGGATTATACTGGATATGTTGTTGCTGGAAGAGTACAACTAATGAAGAGAGAAATATTCTAAAGAAAGCTCTTTGAATCCAATTTGGAGATGTAGTACCCAAGGATGTGGTCTGGCGCCTAATGAGCGGGTGCAAATCTTGGAGACCAGAGTTCAAATCTGAGACAAAACAAATTTCTCTCTCTATTCCAATTTATGTGGCATAATTAATTTTGACTGTGAATTTGGGCATAAAATTTTTAATTTTAAAAAAATAAAATTTATATATTTAGAAATTACATAAGAAGTACTATAAGTCACAATTAATAATTTAAATATTAAAAAGACATAAAAAAATCACGGCCAAGAAAAATTTGTTTCAACTCTCGAAATTCCAAGATGCCACATAAATTGGGTCGGAGGGAGTGATTTTTTCCAATCTATCTGAGCGTTGGTGGACATAGTTTTCCGGTACTTGTGTTGGTGGGGGTGACAGGTACCGGGTGGAATAATTGAAGTGCACACCACCATTAATAACCAAGAATAAGTCCTTCTGATACTATTTTACAATAACCAGATGAGCAACTAAAGCTGCGACCCAAAAAAATCCTAATAAGGTAATCCTCACCTGCTAAGCCAAAATATGTCGAGGATTACTGGGAAGCTTGTCACCATTGTCTCAAAAAGCAAAGAGAGAAAGAAAAAAGAAAGTTGAGGAGGCTGAATTACCAGTTGATATGATAGGATCCTTATGAAGCAATAGTCCTAAGTATGATTGGGTTTTTAAATTATAGATAGCACTGTTATGGTGCAGTTTTAATATATATACACACACGTTACCTGTTTCAGGAAAAAAAGAAAAAAGAAACAAGAGAAAGAAAAAGGATCTACTGCTCATGTAGCAGCCTTTAAACCTTTTTGAAGGACGTTCTACATTTTCACTTCCAAGACGTTTTAGAAGAACGTTCTACATTTTCACTTCCATTGTAGATTTTGTATTTGGGTTCAAAACTCTGCGTATATAATTATTTTAAAAAAACAACTTTATCAGTAGTTTAAGTGTTCTACTTTTTCTGAAATGTAGGGTAAAAGGATTACTTCTAGGAATAAATATTTATATGACCTCTATGTAAGACTGGAATTAAGCCAGGACAAGGTTGAATAATATAACATTAGATCAACTAAGTTGATGCTGAGCTAATTTACTTGCAAAACATGCATATGCCAAAATCATCTTTGGTTGCTACAAAATTATACTGCTTAATTCAATCAATCAATCAACTACAGCTCAATCAACGAAGTTTTCTATACGTATCGTTTCTATTCAATGTGCACAATTCAAGTCCATAGTTAGACAATCTTTATGTTGGCCGTACACTCACTATAATCAGCCTCCTTTGTTCAGGCTTTGAGCCAATTATGCTTTGTGAAGTTCAAATATGTGAACTTATAAATTACTCTCTTTGTCCCATTTTATCTGATATACTTTCCTTTTTAGTCAATTCCAAAAAGAATGACACAGTCTTTTATTTACCAAACATCCATGTTGGGTCCCATTTATTTGGTAAAAAGTCCACAAAGGTGTATTCTTTTATTTAAAATTTCATTTATTCTAACGGTAGTTTTGGAACATTGCAAAGTCTTCCTTTCTTAAATTCCGTACCCAGTCAAACTACATCACATAAATTGAGACGGAGGGAGTACTTAATTAGTATGTCCGAATGCAATTTGAAGCTGTTAAAGAAGTGCTTAAGAACTTTTGCAATCACTTTAGGAACTTTTTGCTTGTCTTCCACAAACTCGTCAGTTAGTTAATAAAAAAGGTTCAGCTTATCCTTTAACTACACTTATTCGTGTTGCTCGCAGTATGCTGGTTCACTTAGTGAGTCGCAAGTTAGTGCAGATTTAGCTGGTCTTTGTGAGTGAATATCCACTAGGATTTTCCTTTAATTTTCATCTCCAATAAGGTTGCTGAGCTCCTTCGATTGTTTCTTTTACTTTGATTATGTCTACTATCAATACTTTTCTGACTTCAATATTTACATCATAGCTTTTTACTCTTACATTTCTTTCAAAATTGTCTCGAAAAATGATTTTCTTGAACCGTGGGTCTATTGGAAACAACCTCTGAAGGTAGCTGCGTACCCCCCCCCCCCCCCCCCCCCCCAAACACACACACTTGTGGGACTACTATACAGGGTATGTTGTTGTTGTGGTAAGAAGGTTACTGAGCCGGCTGTCATCTTGCCGTGAAGATATTCAGTTCTAGTTAGAAACCCTGTAGATATTTTACTCTATGTATTTAGTTCTTGGGTTAAAGAACAAGCTACCTCCCACAGAGATTCATGTAGTCTTCTGCTAATTTCATATAAACTCGGTTTTGAGTGCTGTTCTCTACATCATCTGAGAACTTTAGGGAAGTAAAGAAATGAAATGACTATCTTGGGCGCTATATCACAAAGTCCTTGCCTCTGCAGAGGCACCCATGTTTCTGCATATCTCTGCTATATCATTGTAACACCATAAGTGGTGCTTATAAAAATATGTAACATCTGATACCTGTTTGGATCAGTTCGACGTTTTAAATATATAATGTTTCCTTTTCATTCTGTTTATTTTCCGTATTTGTCTAGGAAAATGGTACGCTTGCATCCTTTAAAAAAAGGGTACTGTTGCACGGAATTATTTAGACCAATATGGTCCCTATAGTTCCTAAGATGTATCTCCATAGGAGAAGGGTTGCTGTTTGATGGATATATACTTATGTGCTGCCAGAGAGAGTATTTGGGTATAAATCCCTTCTCTATCAGTTGGACTCTATAAAATTTACCCTGTATTCCAGAGGCAATTCTTGTTGAATGAATCACTTGTCTATTTTCATGATTTCATCTAAGCTGGAATTCTCTCTCTTCGAAGTTGTTTAGGTTCTTGCTTAAAGCCTGCTCTTCAGTTCTATTTGTTTATATTTGCTCTGTTCAATTTCTTATCACTCATATACTACATTTACATCTCTGGTATGTCTAGTGTTTAGAAGGACCAGTGTAGTTAAATGATAGTTGAGATGCATGTGCTAATCCTATTCTTACAGGTGAAAGAAGGTGGATATGATACCAAGGTTAATGAAACAGTCAATGTTGTCACGGCAAAAACAAGTGAGATTGGACAAAAGGGTTGGGGTATCATGAAAGGAGTCTTGGCTATGGCTTCACAGAAGGTAGAGGAATATACCAAGGACAGTTCCTCTTGGAAGAACGATAGCTGGCAACGAGGTGAAAGTGAAAAGAACGGCTATTATCAGGATTTTAATCAGGATTCTAAAGGATGGAATGGTTCTGGAGGAGCCCAGTCTTCTGGGAGGAATAATTCTGTCAGCTCTGCATCGTGGGATGATTGGGACAGCGAAGACAAACACAAAGTAAATCCTACGAAGGGGGCAGCAGCATCCAACAAGAACGATGGCTGGGCTGGATGGGATGATGGTCAGGATGATGGATTTGATAATCACTACCAGAGTTCATCCAATAATAAACATGCTGCTGTTCATGCTGGAAAATCAGATTCCAAATGGACCGATGGAGGTTTCCTCTAATGGCGATGCATGTTCTTAGTAATTTTTTCCCTTCCAGATTCGATTTTCACCATGTCTTGTTGGAAATGATTCGCGTGTCTGAATATAGTTGATATTTGTACCATTGCTAGCAGGTTGGGTTAATTGCTCGTCCTGTAAAAGAAAGAGCCAAAAGCAAACAGAATTAGACTCTTGTCGAGGATCATTATTCGGGGCTAAAAAACATTTAGGTTACATTTGGATTTGTAAAAACCATTTTTGTATTTCTATTTTGTTCCTGTTTCTGTCCTCTATATATATATATATCAGAGATTTTTGCTTATTATGTCTGATTTCTGTGTTGCATATGGACATATGAGATGTTGGATAAATGGTTTTGAGCAGCTTAACATCTTCGTCTGGCTTATGAATTATATGTTACAGGTTTTGATACTGCTTAGGCTTTTGTGCAACTCATTGCGCAAAGACGACAGTTCATCAATTTCATTCATTCATCACTATTGTCATTGACCACTATTATCAACTGCTATTTCCGCGATCGTTCACTATTATTAATAATGACCACTCACGACTATCATTCTCAGTCACAACAGCAACAGTCATCGATACAATCACCAATGTTGATCACTGCAGTTAGTTGTTACTACCATTAGCCATTATATACAATAATCATCATCATCAACCACTGTTTCTATAATATCCACTAATTATTATCGACAATCACCATTCTCAGTCACCCTCTAGCATATTGGAACAGTACATGATTATATCTTTGAATTCTTACATTTTTTTTTTCACTCTTGTGTGCTTTATTAATGATGCAAAAAAGATTCAAATATGCTCTTAAATCATATGAAATTAAGTGCATATGTCAGTCGTTAATACTTTAGCATAAGTATAGTACAGTACTTGGTCTATTTTCGCCCTTATTTAGCTAATTAACTAATAATCAAGTGAAAAGGGGTCAAATGTGTCATTAATACTTTAGCATGAAAATATCCGTGTTCGGCTCATGAAAAAAAAAGAAGCAAATCCGTACGCGAGCTAGGAACATTATTGAAGACATAATTAATTAAGTAAATAATCATATGCTCTTTTTAATAACTTAAACTTTTAAATGAGATCGTCAAATCTGTCACACTTCAAAGTTCAAACACATTTATTCATATAATACATGCGGAGACATGACACATCATTGTAAAATTAACTAACACTAATTTGATAAAACCTTGTAATGATATTATATCAAATGAGTCACAAAATTCTTATTAATGGTGCCTGCAACAACAATAACAACAACAACATAATTTCATAAAAATAAAATTCGAAAAGGATCAAATATACGCAGAACATAATTTTTTTTTTAATTATCCAAAATTAGCTTGTTGGTGGATAACTAGAACTGAACTTTTTATCCCTTTGCCTGATG
Organism: Datura wrightii; assembly: GCA_035772735.1. Classification (NCBI taxonomy): domain Eukaryota; kingdom Viridiplantae; phylum Streptophyta; class Magnoliopsida; order Solanales; family Solanaceae; genus Datura; species Datura wrightii. Next base: position 195,512,748 of record JASDFA010000018.1, on the reverse strand, counting down.
AAGCCAATAAATTAGCAATTGGCCCCAATTCTGAATTATTCTGCTCAAATAATTTTGCCAGTATGCCTTGTGAGAACTTAACTTTATTGCCTACTATCATCAGTTCAAATTCTCCACTTTTTCCAATTGCCAACAATTCTTTCACCAAATTATCATTTGCTTCTTTCTCAGTATATAGAGTTTGTTTGCCCCACTTCATCTTGAAATCTGCAATAGTACAATCATCCAAAGTCCTGTTTGGAACAATGAAAACACATTAATATAAATTTAGACCATAATGTACTCCCTTCATCTCATACTAGTTTTCATATTTTTCTTTTACTAGTTTAACTTTTAACTCTTTTCAATGTACTTAATATTGTTTACCTTCAAAAATGATTACTTTTAAAAGCAAAATAGAAAAAAATTAATTATTTCTATCTTGATTTTATAAACTGACAAATATGTTGGGATGGACATTTTTAGTAATATTAACAACTAATATGTGACGGAGGGAGTATAAAATAATTACATCACCAAAGCATATTAATCAAATTATTACAATAATGCACAAAAGACAAGGATTTAAGTTATATAATGGCAATATAGAGATTTTTACGCTATCAATATAGTTTAATATGTGATCAAGAACAGAATCATAATAAAAGTTATGAATTCGGTAAAACTCAATAATAACTTTAGATCAAATCTTTTATATTTATGTTGCGAAATTCACTTAATATGTATAAATAATTTATTTAAAACACATTAAATATAAAAAAAGTTGTAGTCTAGAATCATAAACTTAAAATTTTAGATAGCAACTACATGTTAGTTAGTTACTATTTTGACCATGTTATCAATGTAGCAACACTTAATATAAAAATAGCATTTGACAGTCTCATATGTGTCGATATTAATAGTGACTCAATATTTCGATGAATCGTTTCTTCATATAGAAGAAGATCGAACACTTACTCGAGATCTCACTTATCAGATCTCATTATATTGAAAGACATAATTTTACTTGTAATTAATTTATAAGGGACATGATCATCATAACATGATTGCATAAATAACTTTTAAAATATAATTAGTGCATGCAATAGAAGGGTTAATATTAATTTTTACCTTTGAGCTTCATCAAAATTAGTACTTCCATGTTGAATGAATCTTACTAATGTAACCCTAATTGTAGGATGTTCAACCATTTTGCTCCCAAATTCCAAAGCCTTGCGGCAATCGGCTCCGCCAAAAAACACAATGCAAACTCTCATCCCATTATTAACTAATTGTAGTCGGCGATCAACCATCACTGCCACCGAGCACCGCGCTCGACTCATCACTCTCTCATTCACCATTCTCCATCCATGTCCTGCATGTCGGGATGATAAATTTAGCTCATGAAAATATAATTCATTCAAACCGATTACATTTAACAAATTTGATTGGATATATATTGGTCCAATACAAGTTAGGACTAATATTTGGAGGAATATGTTACATGACTCATCAACTTTTTTAAGTTTAATAATTTAATGATATGTCTATTTGTTAACTCAACATATTTGATTTATTTAATTGAATCCATCTAAAATTTGGTGGATGTCCCCTAAATATATAGTCAAAATTGACTCAAGAAAACTTTTAATAAAATATTTTTTTAAATATATTATATATAGACATAATAAATAGAAGTTTTATTGGATAATATAACATATAATTACTATAAGAAAGCAAGTAAAGAATTTAAAACTTAGATAAAAATTAAGCGGATTAAATTATTACCCATTATTAATTATCCTAAACCCAATAAGTTTGATTGTAAAAAACCTCAATTAACAAACCTTATGAAAAATTAATGTTTTCTTGTTTGATATAGTCATAGTCACGAGTCACGACAAATCGAAAAGCTTTATTAGTTTGACTTAGATAATTAAATAAATTATAAAAAAATGAATAAATAATTTTAAATTGAACGAATTAAATTACGACCTACTGATTAATTCAAATTGACTTATTTTTAACAAATCAAATTTTGACGTGTTATGACCCTAACTCATTTATTAATTTTAAAAAAATATTTTTAATCCGCTCAAATATAATTCAATCGATTCATTTTACCGTCATACCTGCATGAATCACCACTTCTTCGTCCCCTTCCATTTGCCAATATTTATCAAATGGCAAAATAATCAATTCAGCCCGTTTCTTCTCCGCAACATGAATAATATCCTCGTGCAAATCCGGTAAACCCGAAATAGCCAATGTGGGCCGGACCTTAACCCGTCCTAGCGTGCTATATGCCTCGAACGCCGCGCCCACTTGATCGATCGCGTCGTCATCTCGGCGGAGCACGCGGCCGATGAACGGAAAACCGTTCTTTCGGGCACGTCGGACCATCGTCGTGGACGAGAGCCGGTCGGTGAATTCCACGAGGCGCATAGCGTAGAGTTTGATGACCGAGACACAGTTATTGTTGTTGTTATTATTATTATTTTTGTCTGACCTTAGTGACTCGATGAGGTTTATGAGCGCACGTGCATCTCTTGGGCCGCGTAGGCACGCTAGGATTCGGAGGTTGTTTTGTTTCTCGATCTTTTTTCGTGGTTTTTCGAGTTGAGGTTCGGGTGTTGACGATGGTTTGTGAATAGCAATTACGATGGGAGTTGTGATGAAGGTTGTAAAAAGTGCCATGATCACCAATATTGCAAACGTCTCATCGTCCAAAACCTAATGAAACAACAAAAAAAAAAAATTAAAATATTAGTAGTGGTAGTAGTATATAATTTAGTCATGTTTTAACCTAAAGTATTGTTGGATTGCTGGCGCGAATGCAGTAATCTCCGATCAGAATCAGGTACCAATTTGAATTTGGTCTTACATATATATAGGTGAAATCACATTCTAATATATCATTATAAACATAATATAATACATCAATAATTGAATGGTTTAATTTTAAACTTAGTAATTTGTTGAATCTGTAAAGATTAATCACAATCAAAGAGATCATAAGTGCAACATATTAGTTAATTGAAAGTTAAAAATGCAATCAAAATTTATCTGTATTCGAGGGACTAAACGTACTAATTTTCCTAAAATGAATCATTTGACCTGAATTTAGGATTATTACATGAAATTTTACATAAATAACCGATCGAATTCATTATTTACTTTTTTTAGCCGATATATAAAAATTATATATATATATATATATATATATATATATATATATATATATATATATATATATATATGAATTATCCATATATCTGTCAGCTAAATATCTCCTTTAGTAACTTCATAACTATAAGTAGTCAAATTAGATTCTACGTTAAGTAGCTTCCAAAATTTATATCCTTTCCTGGATATCCAACTACTGAAAAATATTTTCAAGCAAATCACCTATGGATGAACAATGAGTAGTGATTAATTATTCAATTGCGACTCTAAACTTCTCTTAGGATGTGTTTGGTACGACGAAAAATATCTTTTCTGAAAAATAAATAATTTTTTAATTTGTTTTTTGATGTTTGGTAAATAAACAGAAAATATTATCCTAAAATCATAATTATATATAATTGACGTAAACACTATGGGATATGAGTAAGATAGGGTGTATGGGCGTGGTGAAAGTGAGTGCTATAAGGAGTGGGGGTGAGTGGGATCTATTCAGAATGGGGAGGAAAGAAATGCTGCTTGTGAAATTTATTTTTCGCTACTTTCATTATATAATTATTCTCACTTTTCTTATTTTTTAAAAATATACTTATTTTTCTAAGGGATTTTCTAAAAAAATTGACCAAACATGATTTTCCTCCCCTATACCAAACACACCCTTAGTGTGAAGGATTTCTATTGGCACTTGGAAGTTGGAAGTACTCATTGGGGCTGTTGGCATATGACATAAATAAGAAATGGGGGGCCTCATAATATGATTCACTAATAGAAGAAAAATACATGATATATTTAAGATCATAAGATTAAAAAATATTTTGGTAAATTTTATATATCTTTAATTTAAGACTATAAAATTTAAAAATCTTTTTTATTTTTTTAAAACTCCGTACCAAATCAAAATCAGACAAACAAATTAAAACGGAGAAAGTAATAAGAAATGGGGGGCCTCATAATAATATAATTCATTAATAGGGAGAAATTAAATACTATGGGAGTCCATTAAAGTATTGGTGCGACACTCAAGATTTTAAGTGGCCTTCCGAGGTTTACTAACGTCGGCAAATAGTTAAAAATCATGAAGAAGTGACACAACTTAGTAATAACAAATGCTTGACAAATTTTTTTTTTTTTGGCCTAACTCAATTATAAAAGTTATATTTATATAAAGCAGCATTGGAAATTTTTGAGTCTTGGCTTGCAAACTAGAGCGTGAATAACATAATATAAGGTTTAATACGAATAAATTAAGAATTGAAATAATCAGTCTAATTCTGATATCATGATAAATTTTTTTTTAAAGTCTAACTCATTTGAAAAACTAGTTCATTAAGTGGAGACTGCACAAGACCATATATAGAGATCAAATCACTCGTTGACATATCTTTATTAGTTTTAATCAATTAGAAAAGAATGACACTTTTTTATATTCAAATTTCTTTTTAACTCTGTATATTCAATTTTATCTTTATTGGCATATGTTCTCATCACCATAGGAATGTTATGACATGTCTAAGAATCTAAGACCCTAAATTTTAAATTGTAAGATAAAAGTCTCTCTTTTTTACTTAAATTCTATACCTTAGTTAAATACTATCGGTGGCGGAGCCAAGAATTTGGTGAAAGGGTGTGCAAACATTTTTCTAAGTTGTGTTAAGAGTGTGTAAAATTAAACACACACTCCTAATAGCTAACATTTAACTTTTGTATCCAACATAATTATTCGACGAAGAATATACACTGGATCACCTTTTCCTGATGCGGCTTCACCCATGAGCTAATATCATATAAAATGAAATAGAAGAAAGGACAAAACTAACCTTTTTCTCTTTGCCAATATTTAGAACAATGAGCTCCACCAAACCCTTTGTGTTCATCAAAAATCCAAGTGCTAAAGCATCCCTCACTGGTATTGCACACAACATTATTCCCACTACAAATGTCCCCAAAACTTTCCCTGCACAAGCTGTGGACACAACAAGAACCACAAGTCCCCAAGCCCCAACACCATTAATTCTTGAAACATCAGTCTTAATCCCACTTGATGCAAAATAAAGTGGCAATAACAATCCACAAACAAAATCCTCAATTCTTGAAATCAACCTCTCTGAGAAATCCCCACTACTTTTTGGAACAACTAATCCAAAAATAAATGATCCAAATATTGCATGTATGCCAATAAAATCAGTTATAAAACCAAACAACATTACTCCAGCTAGGGTCAAACATATGCAAGTTTCCTCAACAATATTATTGTTGTTGTTCCCACATGATGATGCTTTTTGTGCCACCCAAATCATAATTGGCCTAACAATTAGGAACATAAAAACCACAAATCCAATTCCAGATAGGAGAACCCATAGGGAAATTAAAGGACTATGATGACTCCCTCCTCCTCCTCCTGCTAGAGCAACTGCAAGAGCAAGTAAAATCCATGCTGCAACATCATTGAATGCAGCTGCTGCCATGGCCATTTCACCAACTTGTGTAGTCAGTAACCTGTCGAGACATAATATAATTAAAATAATTAGAAGTTGCACGCACTTTTTAGCTAGCAGTTGTTTAAAATTTTAGCTGAGATGGTCACAGAATTAAGAATGTATCACGCGTACAGTAACATATATACAGTCATACATAGAATATTTTGTAAGCAGTATTGACATTTAAAGAAGTGAACAAATGAGTAAATCTTGTAACAATATCATATATGAACAAAAGGCAATTCAAATATAGTAAATATAACTATATCTTCTGCGATTTTTGGACAAAGATCTAGGTTATTATCCCTAAACCCCTTTTTGTTTTTAATTGTCGAGTGGTTTTTCAATATTATATATAAGCAATTTTTACGATTCTTCAGTAATTAAAAAGAGTGCTCTGTCTAACAGCTTTGATCATGTTTTTAGATAAGATGATCGTACAATTCAACAAATTACCTTAATTCGGCAAGGATTCGAGCAAGAACAGGGAAGGCAGTGATTGAAAGTGAGACACCAATGAACAAGAAAAATTCACCATATCCAACACTATCGATCCCTTTGACGATTTTCCTTAGAAGAAAAGCAACTCCAATGCTAAATAGAAAGGGCAATGAAATTCCAGCAAATGCTATTCCAACAGCCTTTTTACCACTTTTAAGTATGGTGTTTAAGTCCAATTCAAGGCCAACAAGGAATAAGAAAAATAAGAGGCCTATGCTTGCTACACATTCAAGAATTGGTGTACTCCATGATGGGAAAATCCAATGTGTGAAAGCTTTGTTCCTCCCAAATGCTGATGGCCCAAGCATAATCCCTGCCTGAAAATACAAAATTAGATGTACATTTAGCTTATAATATGAACATTTAACTCGAAACGTTAAGGCAATGGATGGAGTAATCCGAGACATTATAAATATCTACATAACATGACCTCCTAAAGCGTATAATCAGAGATGAATTCAAAATTTACTAATAAGGCATGTGGTAAGCGCAAAGAGAAATATTTTTTCTCCTTTAACTAAAGAATACTACGTTATGTGTGCCACAAATAGTGGCGTGCACCTATTTCTGGAGGGACTCTCTTTAAGTGAGATCCCCCCTAAAAGAAGTAAAAATCAAAATAAAATTCATGTTCTACGTCAAAAATATTTGATTTGGTCAAACACGTAGCTAATAAGCATTATATTCGCCACTGCATGTAACTTGATTTTAAAATCTACTTGTGAATTTAATATTTTTGATTTTGCACCTTTTTCCCTAAGTTGAGAGAAATATGAGCGACTTAATTGAAAAAGAGCGAGAAGCTTAGAGCGATTAAATATAAATAATTAAGAAAAAAATTAATTGTGAAAACAAACTCATCAAAATCCTTCATGAACCTCATTTTCACAATGGACGAGGTACAATTATGAAAATTCGCAATTATACAACTAATGAGGGACCAATACTCCAACGTTTTTTAAAAATAAAAGTAAATAATATATATATACTGACAGTGCATAAAACTTACCAGGATCTCCGCGACGACTTTAGGTTGGCGGAGAGGCTTGAGAAGGAAAGCAAGTAATCGACTGAGGAACACAACTAATGTTGTTTGAATAATTAACAATGGAAAAGCATAGTGTAAAGTATTTTCTCCTTGCCATACTCCATCTGATGATGTTTTTATGGAATTTGTTTCATTAAAACCCATTATACTATTAATTGTGAGAATTAAAATTAATTAATTCTTCAAAAATTACCTTATTGAAGTACTATATAACACACAAATTAATTGTGTATTTTACTAGTAAATTCAAAAGTTTTTGGTTATTGAAACTAAAAGGCTATTGCTGGGGGTATATATAGTGGAGAGACAGTTTGTTGCAACCTTATACACTACTAAAAATAGAGATTTTTTTATCGCAAATTAATAAAAAATTTGTGTTATAAGATATGATTTTCCCATTTATTTCCCACCGAATTTGTTCACTGGAAAAAACGCATGGTGGAAAACAGTTTCTCACTGAAATAGTGAAAAATTTCATGATTTTGTCATGTGAAAATACCTTTACAGTGAAAAATCAGTGAAAAAATAATAATTTTTTAATAATAATAGCAACGGGTTCATGAATTCAGCTTATTCGACACGAAGTATGAATTTATATATTAAAAGTTATTAAAATTATAACATTTAAAATTTAAACTTATAATTTTAAAAATATAATATATTTAATATTAAAAAAATTAAAAATTAAATTTATAAAATTTAAATCTTCAATCCGCGTACGGGGGAGAGCACATCTTTGATCTAAATTAATCTCCTCGACAATGGGAGAAGAATCTAATTATTATTTCCATTGGGTGGGTTGTCTGTACAATGCAACATACTGATATATATACTTAATGGTATATCATTGTCACATGAGTTATACATATTAATTTTTGAATTTTTCTTTTAAAATATATCGTCTGATATATAATATTATACAAAATTACATTTAAAAAAGAAATTATACATAATATATTAATTTTATATAACATAAATAATAATATATAAAAATATTTATATATAAATATGAATTAACCCATATAATAAATTTAATATATAAATTACGTAACTTATGTATTTTCTTTCGAAAGATATAAAGCGTAACGAGTTACGGAATATTTTATTAGGGCTACTCCATATGTTTATATATATGCAATTGTGCAGTACTAAAATGGCATATCTGCCATTTTGTGGTATTTAATTGTTACACGTCTTGTATATAGTTACTATTTTCATATCGTTTGTCTTTAATTAACAACATGCAGAATATTTTATAACAAATTTTATAAGAAATATTTCTATCGTTCTTAATTTAGACGATAGTTTTAAAATTTTGAAATTCAAAATGATATATATATATATAATATTTTAAAATATTAATTATTATAATTTATAATACAAGTTTTACTGTCAAATTACGAAGGATAATAAAATAGCTAGCCATAGTTAAATTCATTGAATACCAAGAAGTAGAGGTGAAAACCGACTGTCTACTTGCTGTCAGGTATTAAGGATGAAGACATGATATAGTATCATCCTTTTAGAGCTAGTTAGAACATCATAAATTTTTGTTGAACATTAGCAAAAACTCTATTATACATATCTAGAAAGAGGCGAATCAATATGGTTATTTTTTGGCAAATAAAGAGTACAAGCATGATCAAGATATTGGGAAAAATGATCAAAGGTATGAAGGCATGGTGTGTTTGGCATAATCATGACAGTTGCATATAAAGAATGTTTAATTAGCATGACGTGATAATTAAACAAACTATAGAAGAACAAAATTTAACAAAAGGATTCGTGGTGCGCTGATACTAGCGAGTTAGCGTAATAACTTATTATTTTGTTATCTTTACTATTTTTTCCAATAAGTTAGAGTTATGATTCATTATTTATTCAAACTAACTTGATGTACACCTTTTGACCCAAGTAAAAACTGAGTGAGTCATGACTTCACATATATATATATTTGAAGAAATGAACAAATTATAGTAAGAACATCATATAAAGAAAGTGTTGGTTTGAACTCATACAACTTCTTTTGTTCTTTTTGGTTGCTATTGAAGCTAAAGAATCTTTGCCCCATTTATTGCTCCATTTTATTAATATGTCCCAGGTTTAGGAGAAATTAAAGTATAGGTGTTAAATTGGCGGATTAGGTTGAATTTAGACAGGTTAAAATGAGCTGAATTAATAAATAGGCGGGTTATTGATTTGTCCAAAAGTTATCTGGGCTGAAACGGATTGGGATAAAATTGACTAAAATGCGGGTCATAACTAAATGCACCCAACTCTAATTAAGTTTTAATTATTTTATTTGTTCTTTTATATATAATCTTTTGATAACTTATAAAATTAATAATTTTCTTTATTATGACTCAATATAACATATTAAATACAATAAAACGTCTTTTTGAAAAATAATTTGACAAGATTTCTCATGAATCAATTTGGGTCATATATCAACCCAAACTTTGATGAACTAAAATGAGTTGGGCTGAAATGAGTTGAGCTGATAAATAAGCGGGTCAATTATCAGCTCAAACTTGAACAAGTTGGGCAACTTATGATCTCATGAGCTGATTTTGCCACCTCTAAATTAAAGCAATCCATCTTTCATTAATTTGATTTAATTTTATCATAATTTCAATTTATAATTTTTTATTTATCGATATCTAAATTGAAAAAGGGAAAATTTTCAAATGTTAATCTTTTTTTTTTTTTGGATAAAAGGATTATTTATTTATATATAATTAAGTGGTTGTCAGACGTATGCGTCGTTACATGAACTCTGTTATTATCAGCGATTACAGACAAGTTACCAAAACAGGCTAACTTATTTCATGTTACTACAGAGACTAGTTTACTTGATATTGTTCCTTCTTTATCGGTCCTTAGCTGGTCTTTGACATGTGATGGTGGAGCCACCAAAATAGTGTCTCGTGAGCTTGTTGTTAGCTTGGAGCCTTATCTAGCCAAAACATGTGCTACCTTGTTTGCCTGACGAAAACTATGACGGACCAGTGGATTCTCCAATCTCCTCAACAGTGAACTGCAAGATATAACAGTTGATTCATATAATTGATTAGTATACTCCTTCTATAGAGTCTGTTTCAATTTCTATTGGAGAGATTTGGTGGGAAATGATAAGGAGGAGACCATGCTCTAGCATCTTTAGCTCTGCTAACACGTGGTTTTAGGCATTGCATTTGGAAAGATACCCTACTATCCGGTCGCCATTGGAGTCGCCATTCAAATGTTAATCACATGTACATATCCAAAAAAAGTTTCACATGTAGAGTATAACAAAGAAGATCTCACCAATTATAAAAAGAAAAAGGATTAACGAAAAGAAAAACTAATTTTCTGACTTACTTAAATGTTATAAATTAAAGGATATATAGATGGCGTCAATTCTCTATAAGAAATTTGAAAAAATATCTTCATAACTTCAGGAGAGGGTGTTTCCTTACAAAAGGGGTCACAATGATTAGGTTCGGGTGACTGTTATAAAAAATACAGATCTCTACAAAAGTTGTAAGACCATGTACAAGGGCTGACATCTGCCTAATGCTGAAAGGTCCAGGGAATTGGTGACCTGATGACAGGGGAGTCGATGATCGAATGGTCATAACTACAAAGGTCCTAAAGTACTGAAATTCCTTGTTGGATAAGTTTCGACCAGCACGAAGGACATAAAATCTGGGCACTGGCTTTTTTGCCTCTTACACTCCTCCAAGGAGGTGTTAACACACACTTTGTCATCTGTCAAGCGAGGGAAGTTTTAACACTTGAGAGTTATAGTTCGGGGGAGTAACACAAATAAAGTATAATTTAAATATGAGACTGATAAAATATGATATTTAGGGTGTTTTGGAGTGTTATCTCTTTGTTGATTTGATTCGTTTTATTCGTTTAAATATAGTTTAACTTGCTTATTTAAATTTACATAAAAAAATAAGTGCTCTTAATCTTGCGCTTCAAATTTTTTCACATAAATTGAGACAGAAAGTTAGTTAATTTCATGATTTGGGTTTAGAGCGTCGTGAGACAGTTCAGTTCCTATCTACTATTGGTGGTAAAAAAGGAACAAATCCACTTATATAGTAGTTGAAAAATTGAGGCTGAAATATATTATAGTTGTATCTCTTGATGGGATAAGTAGACTAAGCAATCCTCTTATAGTATTAGAAATCTCAAGCAAGGGAAAAATACACTAGTGAATGAAATAATATTTATTTTTTTTGTTCTAATTTATGTGACATTTTCTTTAGTCGGTTCTAAAAAAACAAATTAATTTTTTTTATTTAAAATATATTAAATGACACAATTAATATTTTATTCTTGTTGAATCCAATTTATTTAAGAACATCATAATTTTTTTTTATATTTTTTAAATTTCGTGCGCAGTTAAAATTACCGATTACATCACATAAATTGCGATGATGTGAGCCGCATATAATGAATTATACTATTTGATCCACTTTGTTAGTGGAAGGTCGAGTAGAGGTAAGCAAGAAATGGATTGAACAAAGTCAAATTTTAAATGGATTGAAAAAACTTTTCAAATAACAATTAAAAATTATAAAAGTTTGTTTTAAAGCATTTATTTATTTATTTATTTGTTTGTTTGTTTTGTTTTAGGACCAAATAAAATATTAGAGAACATATCACATGGATTTATAATTTGTACTTCAAACATAAGGTAGTGGATGACCATGGCTGCACTAAACACAATTTCTTTAATTTCTTCCACACAAAAACAAAAAAAAAAGTAAATATAAATATCAATTTAAAAATTATAATTATTGTATATGTATATAAAATTTATAATTTTAGAGTAAATATTATTTTTTTTGTAACCTTCATTTGTAATATAGATGATTATCTTTATAGTAATTCAATTTTTTTGTAATTTACTTTTTAGTTTGATTTTGTAATTTTTATTTTAATAATTCAATAACTTATTTCATGTTAAAAATAACTTATATTTGATTCATTTAATTATTTATTATTATTTAATTGAATTATCGCCAAGATATTTTGATACAACACAACTAAATCGCTAATTTTTTTAACAAAACATTATTATTAATTATGTTCCTTTGAAATTAATGGCGAAATTCTTGTACAACACATAAGATATTTTGGAGGATACCCAAACACAAAAATGTGTATATATGGTAAGATTTAAAGAGTAACTGATTTGATAGTGTTATCTGAAATATAATCAGTCTAAATATATTTGAAAGTATATTGTCATATATTTATTTTTAAAAAAATAATAATAAAATTGACAAAGCTCTAGAAAATGAAAAACTGCTTTAATTAATTTAAATTTTTTGTCTAGAAAAAAATCGATCCAAATCAAAATACGAACAGCTCCTAAATTCATAGATGTAGAAAGTAAGTTTATTATTTTTGTTTTGAGAATTTTGTCACCCACAAAAAATTACGAAGTGGAAAATGGGATGTCATGATTTCTCTATAATGTGCTTTCATTTTCAAATATTAAATTAATAAATAATATTTTTTTTGTGTGGACATGCATGAAAGATGAAATCAGCAAGAAACATCAGTTATAACTTTCTAGTTTCAATAATAATTGCTTTATTTATACATTCAAAGTTTCTTCTTGACATGGACAACTCTCAATTTTTTTATTTTTATTTATTTTATCATTTGAAAAAAATACCCATAGAATGTACTTAAGAGACAGAAAGTCCAGGATGTGGGGAATCGATTTTTTTTTTTGGACAATTTTCATATCTTAATTATTTCATAGTATTTTTAAATCTATTTCAATTCAATATTTTGATTTAAAAAAATTAGGTATGGATCCAAATTCTATTTAGTTGTTGTGGAGAAAATCATTGTAAATTTATTTCCCTACAAAAGCTCGGATTATTATATACTTATTATAAAATAATCAATATATATATTAAGGAGACTTGGAGGCACGTTGATGAGACATGTCTTTGAGGCTCTCATTCTTATTTTTTCTTTTTCTTATTTTTTTTTGAATCTTTTTTCTGTTTTAAAATTATTTTTTATTTTATTTATTTAATCAATTTCATTTAATATTATTCATTAAATAAGCTTCACTACATAAAATAATAAATAACAATAAAAATAAATTAAATTAAAATATAATAAAAGTAAAAATTCCTAACTTTAAAGTTGTATTACTATTTTAACCCTCTACTAAATAAAATAAATAAATAAAATAAAAATAAATATAAATATATAAAAATCATCATTATATCATATTATTATATAAGTGGGAAGTCAAAAAGTAGAAAGTTAGGCTATCATTTTGCCCCTTCACTAAATTAAAATTTAATTAAATACATAATTAACTATTAATATTTTATTATATCATATCATAATTATATGTTTATTACTATATAAGTAAGAAGCCAAAAAGCCAAAATGTGAAAAGTTCAAATAAATAAAATAAATATAACTAATAAATAATAATAATAAATAAGAACAAGAATAAATGTAAATAATAAATAATAATAAATAACTAACTAAACAACAACAATAATAATAATAATAATAATAACAACAACAACAACAACAACAACAACAATAATAATAATAATATTACTATATAAGTGGGAAGCGAAAAAGTGAAAAGTTAAAATACTAAAATAACCTCCAAATATTGAAAGATGAATATACCCTTCAAATAATAAATAGGTTTACTCCTTCATCATCATCTAAATAATTCTTTGTGAAATATTTAATAGTCTAATAATATTTATTTTTATGCAATTTTAGCTTTTAGTATATATAATATTATAGGAATCAATCTATATATATTATAAAGTAAAGTAATAGAAAACTGAGGTGGCACCTCTCATACGCTAGGATTTGTATTTATTTTCTTTTCTCATTTTTTTTACCTTTTTTTCTTATACTTCTCTTAAAATATTTGTTGAAAATTTCATTTCATAACTTACACCTCTTTATTTTCATAACCTATATCTTTAATAATCTCAATAACTCATAAATCTTTCATTTCATAACCTCCAAATATTTAATTTATAAATTTTATGATAATTTATAGTGTTTTCTCCATGTATATCTATATAAATAAATTGTAAATAAAAGATTATCCTCATATTCACATTGTTATAGTTTGTTGGTAGAATTATTTTGAGATGAATGTAGTTTCATATCTATTAGAACATATATATAATATTGATAGAGAAGACGTTAGGGTTTCTGCATCTGCACTGCAATGGGGAAGGGAACAAGAAGTTTTAGAAAGAGGAGGAACAAAACACACACGTTATGTGTGAGATGTAGTCCCCGCAGCTTCCATCTTAGAAGAGCAAAGAAATTTTGTGAAAAAATATTTCTGGCGTTTGATGTCCAGTCAAAATTAGAAGTATTTAAATTTTAGAAATGTCTTGTAGAAATTAACATTCTGATACAAATGAATTTTGTTTTATAGTCTGCTTTTCAAAAAATTAAAAAGATAATATTAATGTGGAAGCTATTGTCTATGTCGTATTTTAATATTTTTCTCTATTCTATTATACGTAGCTCCACTTTTGTTCTATGTAAACTCATTTTATATAATTTTTTATTTGGTTGGTTGTAGTAAGGAGACCTCTTACTTATTCTTAACAATATTTAGATCTTCCTTTCTTTAGTATAATGACAAAAAGTGTAGAAATTTGTGCTTTAATATCTTTTTTCTTGTAAGTTAAATTTCATATAATATCCCAACATAAGCTTAGAAGAAATAGTCGTTCAAAATTTATTTTTCGTGTATGTCATTCCTTAACATGAAACAACTTATGAATGAGTTTTTGATTTTATTAATATTTTATATGCTTATTGTAAGACCATTTTTTGGGTTCAATTTCCTAACTATTTTATCCCTCTTCTTTTTTAGTTGTCCTTTTCAACCATACAAGTCATACTTTTTATTTTAAAAAATGAACATATGTGAACGTGAAAAAGAAAGACAAAAAGATGAAGAAGATAGTATATGACAAACACAATATGAAAAAATCAAAGTCCAACTACATACCAAAGTACTTCGTTAGTGTATTGTATATACAAACATGTCATCAATTTTTATAGTACGCTCTCAACTTCGTATTGTCATTGTATCAATGTTTCATTCCAACTTAGAAACAAATTCAAGTTTGAAAATTTATTTTATAAGTAAAAAAAAAATTTCTCTTAGATATACTTTCAAACTGAAATCATTATTTGTATTAATTGTTGGCAGACGTTTTTTTAAAGGAAGAAAAGGGACTATTGAGTTTTTTTTAAATCATAATTTCTTTTAACTCTTTTAATTATATTAAATATGAAATGTTAAGAAATTAAAAAGTCATTTCTTTAAACTTTTTTAATGTAAAACTTAATTGATCTTTATTTTCAATACTCCCACAACTTTTTATATCATAATAAAATAATGATAACATATTAATCTTATAATTTTTATTGAAGAAAATTAATTTTTATTAATCTAATATTTATTTATGATTAATTAAGTTTAACAGATTCTTTATAGCATGAATGTCATATTTATTCTAACAGATGAGTTAATACTTTTTAAAGGTCAAGAAATATATTCATCTTTTTTTTGTTTTAATTTTTTTTCCATTTATCTTAAAATTAAAAACGCATCTACAAAACTCACACCTTTTTATCCTCAAACTCTATATTTTTAGTAATCCGAATAATGCTTATGTCTTACTCTTTCATAACCTTTAAATATTAATGTATAAATTTATGATAGTTTATTGCGTTTCTTTATAAATATTTACATAAATTTACATGTAAGATAAGCACTATAAGAAATGTCGTATTTTAGTGATACTTTTTGTGATGATTACTTTATTTATATTATTATTGTTATAAGGTCAATATATCTTACATCTCTGTCTAGGTAAATATTCAATTTTCTTTTAAAAACATAATTATCAAAGTCATATTCAATTCAGTTGTGTAAAATGACTATCTTCAAGGCATAACTTATCAAATTCTCATATTAACTGACAAGTAATCACAATAACATTTCGAATACTATCGCAAATAAAAAGATAATAATACATAAGAAATTTTGTGCAGTAGAATGTTGACAAACTTTTTTGCCAATAATTTTTTCTTTTCTTTAGAGTTATGAGTAGCATTTTGTCAAGGATTATTTTAATCACTTTGCCATGAAATTTTAATTTATTTAGCGAGACTTTTAAAATATATATATTAAAGAATAATTAAAATTCAAAATGTTGAAATTAAGGTTCAAACTAAACCACTTAAATAATGGACTATTCCCTTTGAAACTGTCTTTAATTTAAGGGTACATTTATTTTTATTTTTATTTTAATATTTAAGCACACATGATCCTTTAAGTTTGTTAAATTGGATACTTCTCACACAATTACTACAATATTCAGACTTAAAATTTATTTAATTATAATATCATGTATTCTCTAAGTGAATGATTTTAAAAGTACAATTGATATTTTCTAGAATTTTAAAAAATTGCACTTTGAAGAGTACATTACATCTTAATTAATGATATATTTATGTTGCAAGTAATCACGTGATTAAAACTATTTATATATTTTAAAAATAATTAAATATTTTAATATTAAACGAGAAATATTAAACTAACCATTTAATATATAATATTTTTTTTAGTACATATAGACTATAGTTGGTTTCTCTTATAAGATTTTAAGATTTTCTATTGTTGTTTCTCTGTAGTTACTTTTTTTTACTTTTATTTATTTTTTATTTAAATAAATAAAAAAATATTTTGATTTAATTTGATGTTTATTTTAACTTTTGAAAATATATTTTGGCAAATACATATGGATTAAAGTTATAAATTTATTTAGATCATTTTTTGAAAGAAAAACTAATAATAATATTAAATATCACAAAATATACTTTATAATTATTTTAATTTGCATGATTAAAAAAATTTGAATTATAACTTTTAAAAAAAATTGAAGATCACACTTGTGCGAACAAATTAACTAGTACAATATATAAATATGCTTTGAGAAATATTCCCTTTTCAAGAGCAACTTAAAGTTTGGTACAAATATTTCTTGGAGGTTTATTTTCCTTTCTTTTTTCTTATTACTCTTGTTTAATAATTATAATAAGCATTCAAGAAGTAGATGAAAGTCATGAAAAATTAGAGTTTAAATTTGCTTAGTGTCCCACCTACTTAAGTTTGACTCGTAAAATTATCTGATACTTATATTGATGAAAGATAGCAATCAAATAAAAAATTGAGATAGGACTCATAAAATTATCCGATACTTATATTGATGAAAAATAACAATCAAATAAAGAAATGAGATAGTCTCAATTTTCTACTTAAACTTGGCTACCAAAAGTTATCTGATACTCATCTGCTTAAGTTTGACTCGTAAAGTTATCCAAAAAAGGATATGGCGTCGCCCGGACTCGAACCGGAGACCTTCAGTGTGTTAGACTGACGTGATAACCAACTACACCACGACACCTTTGATGATCTCTTTGCATAAATTCTCAATATGATTTATTTGACTCAATAAGAACCGAACCAAACACTGTACCAGAATTAGGAATCCAAAACAAAAGATTTCACGTAGTACTTTTATCAATCTTATTTATTTCTTACCTTTCGTTCAATGAAAAAGCAGATCTTGACTGACCTTAGTCATTTCTCAATTCCAAATATACTCTACTTTCAATTTTCAATATAACTAACTTGCAATATCGAGTTTTGACTCTTTGTCCAGTCTTATATTAAACTAAGCCACTCAAACCCTACTCGTGAATTCACACTGAATATGTCGTTGTAGTATATGTGAAAATTAAAACTGAATGTATTGTGTCAAAGGGGTGCAACAAAATCATATGTGGACTTAAACTTTGTGCCAGCAGTATTATCAGGTACAAGATACAGTCCAAGTGAACCTACATATTAACACAACTAACAGCATAAATGAGTTCCAAAAAAGGTTTTAGAACACTGGAGCTAATATAGAAAAAGAAACTTCTCTCTACCGATCAGTTTGACATTACAGCTTGCAGCTAACACCAGAATATCGAACCATGAACGAAGAAAGGCATGAGAGAAAAGCATATTGGCTAATGACTGTGAGGCCCCAATTCTTGACTGGAGGGGACACCAAAGGCCTCTGCCCTTTTATCCCTTGGAACCAAAAGAGGTATCTATCTAGTAATATGCATCCAAAATGGCATTTAGTAGTCTTTACACATTTTTGTACAAAATATGTCACAGTTGCCTATGCCTTCCCATTAGGTTCCTGAACAAAAAAATTAAGCAGAGGGGTAAGTGATTATGCCACAACTTTGATCTGGAATGTGCAATCTAGATATTTCCAAATGCTTACGGAATAAAAGAATCTGACTTTCTTCAAAAATCTTATGCATATGCATGACGATGATCCATAAGCAAGAGGACTAGCAAGAAATCTTGTCAGAGTTGTAGAGTACTAATAATTAGTTGAGTTCTTTGAAATCAAATTCAGACCTGATAAATGTCTTGTCTTTGTTTGCTGCTCTCTTTGTTTTTTATAAGCAAAGATAATATTCCACTTTAACCAAAAGCATAACCAGAGAACATGTTAAATGTTTTGTAAAGGTCGCCTGATTCGAAGATGTTCATGGTGAATACTCACATACCTTTAACATTTCCACTAGACAATAGGAGCTTTAACTCTCATCTGCAATGCCGTCTCTTTTTTGGTGGTTCAGATCTACTAACTGCCAAAGGCATAAACATCCATTACATTACATAAGCAACAGGGCATGGAAAGTACTACCACTGTGAAAATAATAAGGCGAATGTAAGTAATAGGTTTTGGAGCTAGAAGAGAGTTTCTTCACTCCTCACTAAAGCAAAATTCTTGAAATGGAACTTCTTGTAAGGAACATAAAGAGATCGTGTAGCACCTCTAGGTAGATTATCCAGATTCAGGTCGCCTTGTTTAACTGCTGTAACCCTCTGATCCTGAAACATATTTGAGTCAAATCAACTGGAAATTACAGCAAAAATCTCATGAGAAAAACTTTCTCAAAATGAAGAAAAAATTTATAACAGTAATATGCCATGAACTGTTCTGTGAAAAGCTGTTACATGATAATTTAGAGTAAATTTTTCTCTTTATTAGAGAGACTGCTTGTTTAAAACAAGAAATTATGAGCTAATGTGATGGGGTTCAAGCCCAGTAGATAATCAAATACTACTCAAAAAGCACCTATAGGAAGGGCTGAACAGAAAGCAAACAGGACATTTCCATTAAACCCACAAGGACACAAATGACAACCCTAGGTAATCCCTCCATGAACCCGCGGTTAGCAAATTTCAAAGCCTAAAAGATGAAAATCTGCTCCAAATTAGGCACAGAAATCTAGCTGCTAAGGATGGGAGATGCATATGACATGAGATGCCTGAAGCAAAAAGAATCTGTAGCACAGTAAAGTGCATAAGATCAGATGATATCCCAAGATTCATAGCCGAGTTATAAAGGTATATGCAAAATCTGATGACAAACCGCATCATAAACTGCTCTTTGATTGCGCCAAAATGCCATCGGAGGAAGCAGCACTCTCCCTACAGAAATCCAAATGCAGGCAAATTTTACCTTATATATACAAAATCATGAACAAACAACATTCTGAGAACCTAGAAATTGAGAGGCAGAGCAAATAGCTCGCTCTGATGACAAATGCACCTGATCTAGATCTGTTAAAACTCAGAGGTTCAGGAGAGATAAGTGAAACTGCCTCTTTCCCTTGCCGAGGACTTCCCTAAGTAAACAAATGAAAAATAACTTAAAAATAGTCAACATATAACCAGTATTTCTGTGGGACGGAATTTGTTTTTAACAATAATGTTCAAAAAGTACAAAATGACACATTAAGCATTGAAAGTAGCTATAAAATTCACACTGCTACCAGGTATCAGTTGTTCAATTTGATAAACCAATTACAAAAGCAGGGGAACAAGAAAAGACTTAAGCAATAACACAAACTTAAAACTGTAGAGCATTGAAATAAATAGCTAAATGAGGAACAGACAAGAAAAGCCAGAAGTATCAGATCTCTTTTGGGACTAGGAGAGACCCCTACCCAGGAAACAAGAAGATGGAACTGCTTGGATTGTGTCAGACAAGCAGATCCCATACTGTTTTTGGTAGCTTTCCTCTCTTGTGCTTAAATCTTCATACCAGCTCCATATTAACTTACCTAAAAATCTCATACTAGACGTGCTTGTTGCAAATTTAAAAAGATATAGTAGTTAAGAAATACCTAGAATCATGAGGGCTATAATGACTCATATCTGTTGTGCTTCTAAAATATTAATTATTTTAGAACCTGTTAAACAAGTAATTGGAAGTGCAGTTTCACGTCAAAAGAACACATAATGGAAAATTAAGATAACTTTTCTATGAACGCCTACTGACATATGACAATTTTCTCTTTGCGTTTTTCGTGGATGCACTTGCACTTTTAAAGTAAGTTGTTCTATTATCATCTGCAGTTTGCTCCTTCGCAATGCTTGTAGAAGTGTTTGTAGAAATAAGCTTGTTCGATGACCTCGTTGCTCTTTTTATCTGCTTTTGTACAATAACTTCACTTGCAACTTCTCCATCATTCTGATTGTCCCTCATCAAATTGACTTCTACTTCATAGACTTCTTTCCCGTTATGATCCTGTATTTTTTCACCGGTAGCCTCTACATGATCCTTTTGATCTAACGTCTTTAGATCTTTAACCTCTGCAGGTTGCAGAAAAAGTATAAGCAAAATACGACAAAACCTTGGCAACTTTCGTACATACAAATAGGTTGATAGAGTGAACTTACTTTCTGAGCACACAGGTGGTTTTTCAAAACCAAGGGCATCGCTTGCAGAAGCCTTACCTTTAGATTCTCCTCCTAAGCATTTCTCATTAAACGTCTCCCATTGAGGAGGAAAACCAAAACGGAACTGTTCAATCACCTATAAAGAAAGAACCACTGACAAGAATTCAAAGAATTGCCTAGCGCCAATTGTAATCATCTTTTATTATAGATAGCGCCGCCAATTATAATTATCTGAAGTCTCTTTAATTTTATTTTTTATTTTTTATTTTTTTTATTTTTTTTTGTGACGGGCAACATAATTGTCTGAAAGTCTTTGGTCAACATATGATGCAAGCTAAAACTTCATCAAACAAAGAAATCCCTGAATTTTATCCCCAAGTGTAAAAAACTGAACCAAGTCCTTAAAAGTATTGCCTTTTTCCAGAAGGAGAGATGATGAGGAAAAATAAATTATTATCACTTTCTTATGTTGAGACATTGTCTATGTTGGGACTGCTAGAATCTTTTTTTTTTCACTGTTAAAGGTAGATTATTGATTTCGGCAATAGGTAAATGCTGGGACGATTTACAACAGGAGGCTACATTACGTAGTGTAAGCATCAACATCATTTGCAATAGCCATGTTACACCAAAAAAATTAAACAAGATATCTATATTGAAATATTCAAAGATTTGCTTTTACTTTTTCGAGAATATTTCTTAAAGAGGTTTGGGTTCGACATGACCCTTCAAGACTAGAGTTAGACTAAAACAGTTTTCGAGTAAACTGAAGTTGTTCTTGGCAATAGCTTGCCTTTCTCTCTATCTTCTAATACACTTTCTCATCTTATCTTTGTAATAACTTCTACATTTTCTTAAAGGTAAGATAAAAAGTTTAATGATAAAAAAGTACCAAGAAGGTACTGCAAATGTTATATAAATCTGGACTCCATCAAACACTATGCAAAAGAAAAATCCAGAGAGTCCATAAATTGAGATAAAACTAAAAACAAATTTCTCTTTATGCCAACAAAACAAGTTTTGCAAAGATCTAAATTTAAAGCAGGCAAGCATCTTTTATTTCTCTCCTTCCGTACTGTTCATATGATGCATAGGGAAATTAATCTCCAAATCGTCTTCCGCTTTCTTTCCATACTCTAACCTTGCCAAATTTAGTAAATCTTTAAAGCTCTGTGGCATCATCCAATAAATCCAAAGATATTTTAAAATAAGGACCAGATCAGCCTTATTTGTCTACAGTGCAGCATCAAGTGACTAATAGTTTCTTTGGAGCTCTTTATCCAAAAAAATATATATGTATATAGTTTCTTTGGAGCTTTCACATAGAAAACACAGGTTACATAAGCTAAATCCCTTCTTCTGTAAATTATCGTGAGTAAAACAAGCTCCATAGGTATCAATCCATCCAAAACATGCTACTTTGGTTGGAGCCTTAGTTTTCCCGAGCACTTTTCAAGGCCAGAGAATCTCAGAACTATGGTTCTGTTCTTGCGGCCATTCATAACATGATTCACAGTAAAATTCACCGAGTTATTTGCACGCTATATTGTAAATTGTAATTACTTCCATATTCTATTATCATTGTGCAGTACTAGCATAAAGCCCTAAACATGTATGTTCTTTCTGCTATTTATTTTATTCCTTTTCTTCTTAAAGTCGAGAAACCACAGATCATTACTGCAATAAGGGACACGATCCATCTTTGTGATGGTAGTCCAATCAAACAATTCCACAACTTGGATAACACGAAACAAAATAATCTATTTTGTAGCAAAAAGAGGAGGAATATATCAAATTCTCATTTTGTTTTATCCTTTATTGTATTCGTAGATTTTGCAGTCAACAAAAAGATTTCATGGGCAAACAAATATGGCAAGTCCCTTGTAGCATACCTCAGATGGAAAACCATTTTCTTCCGAGCGACTTTTGTTTATGAAGCCTTTGAGGACAACGCATATCCCATCGATGGTCTCAAGATTAAAAACATCATATATCTTGAGAATTGGTGCAGAGGAGAATACTCGCAACGCTTGACCTCTACAGCAACATAGTAGAGTGATTAAAAACAAAAGGATCTGATTTCAAAATGCCACTTACTAAGTCAGTTCTTTTTTTTTTTTTTTTTTTTTTTTTTTTTTGAGAATGGCCACTCACTAAGTCAGTTGTAACAGAAAACTACAGAAAAGCTATGTCTTTTTCGCGTCCTTTTATTATAATGATGTCTTAAGTTTGAGAAAACTCTGGCTTCCCCGACCAAAGAAAACCAAGTCCTGCACTCTAAATTACTTGGCCTCATCATCCTTTTAGACACTCCGGAAGTATTCTGTTTCTTTAATATGATTGCAGATTAACCCATTTTAACAAACTCAAATCACAAATTAACCAGGTTGAACATCATTTCTGGTTTTGATGTGACATTTTTCAACAAATAAAGCTGCAGGAATTTTTTTTTGTTTGTTTGATAATTGGTAACTTTGTATATATCTGACAAGTTCCAACAATACACAATTGTGCATGGGTTGCACTGGACCCCTATTTACATAGAAAAGTACTCCTAAGAAACTGAAGCTATTCTGTCAAGCTAGATGGACCCTAGCACTTCTAGAATTTCCTCAGTTTCTACTGAGTAGGCCTGTGCCTGTGACCAATTCAAGAATCCACCCTACCAGGTCCAAGGTGACCAAGAAATTTGCATGAGCCATGACCACCTAGTACATCCTAAATCCCAAAAGCCCAAATGTCTAAAGGTGTGTTTGGTATGGAAGAAAATATTTTCTAGAAAATGTTTTTCAAATTTTCCATGGCTGGTTGGTCTGAATTTTTGACAAAGATTTTCTCAACGAAATTTTTAAGAAAATAACTTCCCTAGCGGAAGTAGGAAGGAAAAACAAGTTCTTCCCCATCCTCAAGCACACCCAATCCCACCTTAACCCCCCATAGCACCCACCTCCACCATCCTCACACTCCGACCCCCACCTCCATAGCTTTTGCCTATATTTTTGAGATAATACTTTCTGCTCACTACCAAACCTTCCAAGAAAACAACTTTTTAGGAAAATATCTTCTAAAAATGGAATTTTGGAAAGGAAAAAAAAAAGAGGCAAAGTTAGAAGGGCTTACTCTCGAGAAGTGAGCCCAGAAACGGCGAGGGTCCTTCCCTGAGCATCTCGTTCACCCCTAGTAAGCCACCAATCTTTCAAACAGACCTGTTTGTTTGTTCGTTTGTCAAAAAAACAAAATCAAAACCAAAATTCAGGGACCAAACAAGAATCAATTCTTAGGGATTTGGTGTGAAAGAAGCAGATATACTCAACTGTTGGCTGAAAATAAGATTTTGATGAGTTGCTGCTCTTGGGTTCATAAGATTCCTCCTTCTCGTCGACCCTTTGAGCTGAAGCAGAAGCCATTGCACCCTCCTTTCTCTTCAGCTGCTTCTTTCTGTCTCCCAAGTCCCAACATGTCTTTTTTCTTGTTCCTTTTCTTCTTTTCTAACACTCCTCGGCAAAATTGTATCTTCTAGTTGATGATGCATATTTATTTTTTTATACTGAATTAAATATAAATTCTTTTAAATTTTAAAAATATTAAGTGACTTAAAAAATTACTTCATTTATTTTCTTTATTCATATAAATTCGACCCAGACTCAACTTAACTTGAAAAAGTTAATCCGTTTTTTCATTCAAATTGGATCCAAACTCATGTTATGACCGAATAGTATAGATACTGAATTTTTTTTTCATTTGGGTCGGGTATGGAGGGATGAAAAAATGAGTGAAGTGATTTTTCTAAAGTGACATGACTTTTTTGAAATTTAAAAACTAATTTTATGATTATTATGTTTAATTCGATAAATATAAATTTATTAATAAAAATGATAAAATATACATCATTTATTAAACAATCAACTATATATACATTATCTTTTTATGAAGATATATCTGCTCTAAAATTAAGAGTATATTTATCCATTTTCCCTTATTAAATGTGGGGGAAAAAAGTATATTCATAAGATTATTTATATCAAAATCAATAAAATCATAGACATTTATTTATTATCATATTAAGACAGACTTCGATGATGATGAGTTAGCCTACGCGAGTTTGTTATTGATTAAGAATAAATATTTGATCAATTTAGCATTGAAATATGTTTTAATACAAAGAGACTGATAATTTAGATAAATAAAAAGAATAATAAATAGTTAAATCATGAAACTCATAAAAAATTAATAATTGTAATTTTATTTTTGACCATTAACTTCTTTTCTTTTGAAAAAAAAAAGAAATTAAAATTGGCCTTTACTATCCAAAATAGTTTTTAAGTTTACCCTGTTTTGTGCTTTGGATGCACTAATATTTTTATCATTTGCAAATATATACTATTCCAAGCTCCCCTTCATACGGTTTCCAAGAGTGTCTAAATTCAATAGGTTTACTGCAAGAAAAAGATATTTAAGGATCAACAATCCCTCAAACCTTTATTACAATTCCATACAGAATACCCAAACCAAAAGCATATCAGTTTCACTCTCTCAGTTGATAATGGCACACATATTTCTCAGTATGTTCATGGAAAAGAAAGGGCCTTTTGTCCATTGTGACAATAAGCCCTCACCATTCAAAACCAGAAGCCATTTAGCTTCTGCATTAACACCTGGAAGCAAACAAGAATTAACAAGAAGGACACTTTATCCCTATGTCCACAAACAGAGGCATCAAATAGACCAAATAGATATTTTAAGCAGAACATATTCTGCGGAACAAGAATTATAATCGATATGAAAACATGAAATTATTGAAATGACTCATGTTTAACACAGATCATTATAATCGATAGGAAGTTCATGTCCTCATTTCCCTTATTAGAGTTACCCTTTTTCTCCTTTGTGGATGTGTCTGTGGCATGGAGAGTTTGTAACTGCAACCTCTGAAATAGCATCCTTGAGATTTGCAGTAGCAGTTTCGGCTTGGGATTATTCATATTGAACCCCAGCCACCACCTCCTGGGGTCAGAATCTGAAGTATTTCCCCGGCCTGCACCTCAATTGTGTTTTTACCACCAACATACACCTTCCTTTTATCTTTTGTGATGAGGAAATTAGCGCCCCGAGCACCATTTTTTCCACCCATCAGCCCCCTTGGTGCATGCACGCGCCTTTCTGATAGGATACTCACAATGACTGGCTGCTTGAATTCTATCTCCCTGATAATGCCATCACCTCCTTTATGTTGTCCAGCACCACCACTATTCTCTCTTATTCCAAACTTATGCAATATAACTGGGTATCTTTGCTCAAAGATCTCTGGATCTGTCATGCGAGTGTTGGTCATATGGCACTGGACCGCACTCGTCCCATCCCAAGTAGGTCCAGCCCCACTTCCACCTCCAATTGTTTCATAGTAACCAAAAGTGTTATCCCCAAAGGTTAAGTTATTCATGCAACCCTGTGAACAAGCACAAGCTTGGAATGCAGTGAGAACGACATCAGTGACTCTCTGTGATGTAAGAACATTACCACCCACCACTGCAGCCTTGTCACTTGGAGAGAGAAATGAACCAGGAGGTATATAAATCTTTACAGGAGCCAAGCAACCTTGATTGAGAGGAATATCAACGTTCACCAAACAGCGTACACAATAAATGACTGCAGCAGCTGTCACTGCTTCTGGGGCATTCCAATTACCATAAACTTCTGGGCTGGTCCCAGAGAAATCAAAAGATGCTTCTCCTTTCCGAGAATCTATAGTAAGCTTTAAGTGTATGGAAGACCCATCATCCATGTAATCTTCCTCTTCAATAGTCACTAAGTCTCCCTCTCCAGACCTTTTTGGTTCGGAGGAAACTCTCCCAGCAACAGATTTAAGCATTTCTCTCACTGCCTCTTCAGCATTAGCCTGCACATGGTTCATGTATGCCTGGACAATTTCCAGACCATATTGCTCAATAAGTTCATTGATAAGGGTAATTCCTCTCTGATTTGCAGCTACTTGGGCGTGAAGGTCAGATAAATTATCCTGAAGCCTGCGCGTTCCTGGAATGTTATGAGTTGATTCTTCAGAACAGGGGTAACAAAGAAGTTTCGTGATTCCTTCTTCCTGAAAAATCCCCTTCTCCACAAGCTTGAATGCTTTCATTGCTGCTCCTTCCTCCCATATGAACTTTGAGAAAGGTGGCATACTTCCAGGAGTAATACCTCCAATCTCTGCATGATGCCCTCTACTTGCGACAAAGAATATCAATCTACCTTTGTTAAAAACAGGTGTAATAACAGTTATATCAGGCAGGTGGCTACCACCAGCAGAAGGATGATTGGTGACTAAAACATCTCCCTCATTTAGATTATCACCCCAGTACTTCAGCTGCCATCGAACAGTGCTAGACATAGCCCCCAAGTGCACAGGAACATGGGGTGCATTTGCCACAAGCCCACCATCAGGGCCAAAAAGTGCGCAAGAAAAGTCTAGCCGCTCTTTAATATTTGTTGATATAGAAGTCCTCTGCAAGGTGCGGCCCATTTGTTCAGCTATTCCCATAAATCGGTTGTTGAAAATTGAGAGCTGTACAACATCTGCAACTTTTTCATCTACCTTCGCTGTATTGGAAGTCGACTCTATCTCTATTTTAATGTTGCCATATTTAGTAATAATGGCCTTGCAGTTAGGTTCAATAATGACAGTGCTATTGCCATTCATGATAATTGCTGGGCCTGGAATAACATGCCCATATGCCAAATTTTCAAGCTTGAACAAAGGAGCGTCATTCCATCCACTCTCAAAGTATACCTTGTAGTGACTTTCAATTTTAGGGGCACCAGGGGCAGAATCTACGGCTCGAGGCTTCAGTATGTTAGTGACTCCAACGCCGCGAACCCTAACATCACATATAACTATATTCCTGTTTTGAAGTTTAAATCCATATTCCCGTTGGAACAACTTGACAAATTCAGCAGCATAATCACCTCCTGATCCATCATCATTGATTGGTCTCTTTACCATGATTGCGGTGTCTGTTCCCTCATACCTTAAGTTTAAGTATGTTTCACAGGTGATACTATCTTCTCTGAACCCTTGCTCCTGAAGTTTTGCCTTCACCTGTTTCAGCAAGATAGTTTCTCTGCGAGAGGCTTCAATCACAGAATCAGGGCCATAAACAGCTGAATATGGCTCTTGTGCCTCTTCTACCACATCAGCTAACCCCATACCGTATGCACTTAAGATCCCACATAACCTGTGAATAAGAACTTCCTTCATTCCAAGTGATCTGGCAATGGCACAGGCATGTTGAGGACCTGCACCTCCAAAGCAAGCAAGAGCATGGTTGCTTGTTTCATGGCCCTTCATTTCTGTCAACTGCCGTATTGGACGACACATGGTCTCATTGGCAACATTCACAAAGCCTTGTGCAATCTCCTCAACTGTCATGTCCCTCGCAGATGAATCCTGGCTTTTTCTGTAGGAATTAATTTGTCTCGCAAGTTTTTTGAACTCTTCCCTGGTAGCATCAATGTCTAATAGCTGGTCTTCATTGGGACCAAAAATGGAAGGGAAAAAATCAGGAATGACATACCCTAAAATGAGATTTGCATCTGTAACTGCTAGTTGCCCTCCTTTCCGGTAACAAACCGGTCCTGGATGTGCACCCACTGAATCTGGTCCCACACGGAAAGAACCAAACTGAAACTTTAACTTTGATCCACCACCAGCAGCGACCGTGTTTACATCGAGCTGAGGTGCTTGAATTATTGCACCAGCAACCTGGGTTTCTATAACTTGTTCATAGCTACCAGCATATCGGCTGACATCAGTAGAGGTACCACCCATGTCAAAACCTATTAGGGCCTTGTCTGTTTCAATACCGAAGAGTGTCTGAGAATAACCAACTACACCACCAGCAGGACCTGACAAAATTGCTTTGTGGCCTGAAAATCTATGCTCGGGTGCAAGCCCTCCATCCGACTGCATAAACAAAACATTCAACTTCCCTAGTCCTTCATCAAATTTGGACATAAAACCTGACAAGTATTCTTTAATAACGGGAGTCAAATATGCATCTACACTTGCTGTAAATCCTCGAGGAACAGCTCGAACCATAGGAGTCAAAGCAGATGATATAGATACATGCCGGAAGCCCAAGCTAAGAGCTAACGTTTCCAAAAGTATTTCATGCTGGGGGTAAGTATAAGAGTGGAGCAAAACCACAGCCAAGCAACTAATACCCTTTTGCAGCAAAGCATTCAGCAAAGGTTTCATAGCTTCCTCATCGAATGGCTTTACGACCTTGACAAGCTCACCCGAAACACCCTGAACAAGTGATGGAGAAGAGTCCAAATCCAATCCATCCTTATCAAGAACAAGCTCAACTCTCTCATCAACCTCTACAACCTCCTCATAAAGATTTGATGGTTTTGATACAGTGAGGTCAAATATATGTGGACGAGCCTGATTACCGATCTGGAGCAAATCCCTGAAGCCTCGAGTTACACATAGTGCAATTCTCTCCCCTTTCCTCTCTAATAATGCATTTGTTGCCACGGTTGTACCCATCCTCACCCATTCTATCTTATCGGTAGGAAGCTTCGAACTACGGGGAATTTTCTTTCCAGTAAATTCCTCCAAAATCCTCCTTATTCCTTCAACTGGAGCATCATCATAATTAGAAGGATCAACTGACAATAACTTCATGACTCGGCCTTCCGGTTTTCCAGGAATTTCTGCATATACATCAGTAAAAGTGCCCCCTCTGTCGATACAAAATTTGAGTTTTGCTTCAGTTTGACTCCCCATGCTTTACCACAGGTAATGCAACTATACAGAAGATATTGCAATAACCTGGTATATT
Organism: Datura wrightii; assembly: GCA_035772735.1. Lineage (NCBI taxonomy): Eukaryota > Viridiplantae > Streptophyta > Magnoliopsida > Solanales > Solanaceae > Datura > Datura wrightii. The sequence continues at coordinate 195,482,865 of JASDFA010000018.1, read as the reverse complement.
GCCTGTAAAAGAGAGGGAAAAAAGGGCTTTGGTCATAAACATGACAAACAATTACCCAAAGAATAGTAGCAAAATAAACACAGCATAGCTGCAGGCTATGCTCCACAAGAAATTGCAAAAAGAGGAGCATCAAACACTGTTCAGAAGGGAAATGATATATGTATTTTTTTAAAAAGAAATGGTAATGTTGTATTCCGCAACATTAAGGACATGCCGGAGATCCCAAAAAGTTTTAGAACCAAGGAAAAACTAAAAGTACTTACATAGAACCTAGAAGATCGACTAAATGTTCTACTTCCTCCACACAATTTTCTTTACACCAAAAATAGAAGGATATAATACAATTCCATTTAACCTACTGTGCTTGAATATGCATTCAAGTGCTTGAATGTTAATAACTTAATAGGCTTGCATCTAAGAATCAATAAAGCCAGCAACCCATAAGAGGAAAATCCAGGACAGTCCAAGTATGGGCATAGGAATATTTGGCCTCTTATATAGTTATACATACAGCTGAACATAAGACATTCCTTATGTTTACAAAAGTGAACAGCTTTGGTTCAACCTATAACAGATTTCTTAAAACTAACAGAAAAAGACACAAACCAATGGCACCAGCTGTTGACCTAATGTAAGAAGACTCAGAAAACCTTTTCTTAAATTTGCCTGTTCTAAAGAGAAAATTCCCTAATTCTTTTCTTGGCTTTTGGGGCCAAAGTGCAGGGATACAGCAAACAAACAAAAAAATAGAACAGAAAAAAACAAGAATTAAAATAATCTAGTTTAAAGGCATTACATCAAGGGAAGAAAGCCCATTTACAGCAGGAGAACTTCAACTTCTTCTCAACTTTCCTTCTAGCACCAGAAACAAAGAAGTATAATGCATCTCAGTTTTCACTGAATGAACAGATCTCTATTTAGTTGCTACAGACAGCTTCACCTTAATTGTTACTTGAACAAGTACAAGTTCTGTCTTGGTCCGAGTGCCGCTGCAAGAGAATCCGCTCTTTGACACATATATTAGACCCCACTTTCATAATCCCGTGGCCATCAAACATGATTTATTTGAAAGAAAAGTTCCAAACTAATATACTTAATTGCACGGGTTATGGCTCAAAATAGCACAAATTTTGCACAGATTAAGGCTCAAAGCACAATTTTCCTTTGATCGAACTTCTCTTCGAGCATAGATCCTTCCATGATCCAATAATGGAATCTATACATCTATCGTTAATTAAGGCTCCTTGCTTCTAGATTAGCTTTTAGGTTTACCTTGGGTAGAATGGCTTTGGGAGAAAGAGTGTCGACCAGCCCTTTAGTTTTCAAGGATTTTGGAAGATGAAGAAGTTAGTTTATCTATGTCTTTTCTGTTATATGTTGGACCAAAGCTATCAACTTTTACAAACGTTAAGGATCTTTTATTTTCAGCTCTATATACAAAGGATCAAATTATTTCTATGTTCATACTTAAAAAGGACTATCCTGTGTTTTTGCATTAGAAGAAAAAAAGGTAAACTGAATTACTGAAGTATAAGATCATGTATTCAAATGCTTGAGTATTGATATTCTAGCATCTGAGAATCAACAAGGCAAGAAAGTGAGAGGAAAAAAAAGAGCATAAAAAGTTATTGACTTTTTCATGAAGAACATCAAACACTATAGTCAACCCAGGGATAGAATATATATGCATTCAAGTGATTGATCATTGATATACTTCCTTCCTAGGATCAACCCAAAACAAGAAATTGCCCAAAATAAGCATCAATTACTATAACTGAAAGGAAAAGATATACACACTCAAATGCTTGAATTTTAATATTTTTGAATCTAAACACTAAAACAAGAGTAGAAACGAACAAAATCAACATATGGGTTTGCATCTATTCCAGTAGTGGAGTGTTCATATAGTAGCAAAGCAAACCCCCCCAAAAAAAAAAGACAACTGAACAAACAAAAAAATTAACAGATGGGTCTGAAATACTAAGCTTTAAAATTTCAAGATAGCTACGACCCAACAAGATTTTCTCAAATCCCAATCGAATCCCAGATGTGGAATGAGATAATTATCAGTGAAAAGCAAAAGGGTACCTCTTAACAGAACAGTTGTGGAGTCAAATATTGGGTATCAAACTCAACGAGAAGCTGCTAAGTTCTTCAACCTACAAATCCAATTTGCTGATTGATGACTAGGAACTAAGCTGATATTCAATCACTGTATGAAACTTCGCGGAAAATCGAGTGAAAAGCAGTGCATATATAAATGATAATTCGTGCGTTTTAGTGATGATGAGGGAAAAGGCACATATGACGAGGCTTTGCGCACAAAATGACAAAAATATATTTTTGAATAGAGATCCACTCTAATACAAATTCATTAGGTACTGTTCAATGAATTAAAATATTATTTCATAGGATAAAATATATCATCCGTGAAAGTCCAACAACTTGTGGCTGTAGTTTAGTGGTGAGAATTCCACGTTGTGGCCGTGGAGACCTGGGCTCGAATCCCAGCAGCCACATATTAGACCAGTTTGTTTTTGTTTGTTTGTTTTACTCACAGTATTCCCAATACGACACCGTATAACGAGCCCCTACACCCAAGCTTGGTTAAATAGCTCCACAAGTCCGATCCAAAGTCAGTCTTCACTGCCATAAGACGAACTCTCAGAAGTCGAAGGAAGAAAATTGAAGATCGTAGCTTTTGGGTTTTTCGAATTCTACATCAATTTTCTGTTTCGTATCACTGTAAGTTTATACTATAATTCAATTTCATTGTGGAATCCTTTTTTATCCAGGAAAAAGAATTTGTACTTTAAAAAAAAAGAAAAGAGAAAGAGATTCGGGTCAATTTTTTGGTATTCCGTGGATGATTTATCGTTATTTTGTGCAATGAATGCTTGATCTATTGCTTCCTGCTGTTTGGATTGTAAGGAATGACATACATTGTATAAGAATGTGTAAGGGAAAAAGGAGAATTTTTCCTTCATATTTTTTGCTCCTTTTTTTCCCTGGGTCTTGCACGGGAAACGGAATTTGTCTTAATATTAACTGAATTATGCATGAATAACTAAATTATGGATCAAGGATTCTAAAGGCTTTGAAGATGAAGCAAAACATATATGGGAAGACTTAAGGTTTTGTTTCGTATGATGTAAAACAATACAAAATGTTTGTAGGTGGAAAAATGTTTACAAGTGAAGATCATTTCCTGGTGTGTGCTTGACATGAAGTTTGGATTTTTATTTCTTTTTTGATGGGAGTGAAAGGGAATTTGGAGTAAGTTTGGTGGCGTAGAATAATGATGAAGAGTTGGGAGTGGGGTATGTTGGTGGTGTTTCATATTATCTTTGTGAGTCCGAAAGAGTGAAAATATTGTCTCAATATTGGTGAAGTGAGTGATAGTTTGTACGAGTGAAGAGATCTATTGAGTGTACAGGCTTTACGAACCAAGAAAGATGGAAGCCACTTTTTTCCCAATTTGGGTTAATTATTTAGCACTTCTACTCATAAAAAACATTTAAGCTATTGAAGATAGCTAAAACAGCTTTGCCAAGAGTGTTCTGATCATACCAAGTCAGTACTTGGTAACGTGGAAAAGGTCTTGGCATTTTGGTCAATATTTTAGCTTATCATACAGCTGGAACTGCTCTTTAGCTTTAGCATGAATCAGATTTTTCTTAGCATGTCAAATCCCCTCTAGGTCCAACAGAATGGAGACAATTGGATCAAGATGGGATCTCAAACTTTTTGGATTCCAAAGGACACATTTCGCGTTTGCGAAATAATCCTAGTTAACAGCTACAATCATCTGGTGTCCAAAGAGGTGCACTGCATTCAAGCTTAAGAATTAGAAATCCATAGGATTAAATCCCTCCATCCATATAGGCGCTGAAGTTATTCCAAACCAATAATGTCTGGAATAAAGATATAAGAATGGAGACCATGCAGGATAAAAGAAAAGAGAGGAAGAGGAAGAGGATGGAGACGAAGTATTTGTTCTAGGATTTGATTGGAAAGAGAAGAAGGTAATGTGTAATGTGACATTAACACTTAATGTAATTTGTTCATTTGCCTAAAGTGTTATTAGACTTTTCAAAAACAGCTCCGTTAAAGGATGTTTTGGACTTTATTTGAAGGAAAGGGAAAGAAAGAAAGGAGAGGAAGACAGGAATAAGTTTAACATTTTTCTGCTGGATTGACTTTTAGGAAGAGAAAATACGGCAGAAGAAAAGAGGAGATAGTGTCTTGTATCTTTAAAGAAAGAGCTGAAATGTGTTCTCCAGCTCCAGCTTTCCAAGTCTCTTGCATTCGCTGGCATCTTGGTTCTTAGGCACTCATTTCCCAGTAGATAATACTCCATTACTCCAATAATGGGTATCTCTGGCCTCTTCTTTTTTATTGTCCTCCATCTAAACCGGGTGCTCACTGTGTTTGATGTTTATATTTTGTTCTCAGTGTTTTTTTATTCTGCCTTTCTATTTTGACTTTTTGTTCTGCTGCGGTTCTGCCTTAAGCATTTGGTAGAGTCTGTTGAACAGCTTGGCTGATTAATTATCTAGTTGAATAATTTGTCTTCTAGATTGTTAAAAACAGGCGTTGGTTGGAGTGTATGGCTGCATAAAACTTGCAAGTATGAATGCCAAAGTTGGGAGTGTTTAAGAATTTTAGATCGGTTAAGTGAAAATGAGTAGTCAAGTAAACAGCGGCTACACAGAATTTATCATGAGCGATGTCGATATTTAAAAAGTGATAAAAATCACTGTAATAAGATTTTACATGATTTATTGTCACTCCAGTTTGTATCAATATCCTTTGGCTCAACTATTTAGTTGGATTTTATATTAAAAGAAATCAAGGTTCCATTCTGTTCAGCTAATAACTTTTTGGCAAAAGAAAATAGAAGCTCAAAATATGCCAAAAGAAAATGTTTAGCCAGAGGTTTGATCCCCCAAGCTCAACATTCGAAATGGCACACTTGACCAGCGGACCAGGAACCTCTCTATCAAATGGTGTCATTTTCATCTTTCATAGTGTAATTTTTCCCACATATTTTATATGTAAAATTAATAAAAGTTCCTGACAAACTGCATCTCCTCTGCAAGAAAAGAAACTCAGCAATTGTCTCCCTGGTGTTTAAACTTCAGTAAGAATGACGTTAATTTAGAATTGACTTTTACTTTCTAGTGATTAACCTTCTCTTTTTTCTTACCCTTTTCCTGAGAGTTACATTGTCCATATGTTAAGTGACAATATATGGTGGTTGATTTGTCTGATATGTTGGTCTTGTTGTGCGTGAACGTTGCAGATGATTGACGACCAGGACCTGGGCTTCTTCGCCAACTTTCTTGGTATCTTTATATTTGTGCTGGTGGTTGCTTACCATTATGTGATGGCAGATCCAAAATATGAAGGCAATTGAAAGTTGCTTATTTCGAATTGTATCTTCGGCAACAACAGTTATGTTTAGTTGCTTATCCCGAATTAGCTTTGGCAACTCTATATGATGATAGATATTGAGTTTTGATGTGGCGAAACATTTATTGCTGACCATTTAGTTGCATGTGACTGCTTCTGGTCCATAGAAACTGGGTTAAAACTATTAATGTTTTTGAAGTATTTAAGTTGCCTAGATGATTATGTGCTTAATATAATGTAGAGAAGAGCACCCAAGAGTGTAGGTGAGAACCATGAGGTCTCAGGTTTAAACCTCAGCAGAGACAAAAAAACACTAGGTGGTTTCTTCCCATCTGTTCTAGCCTTGGTGGACAAAGTTACCTGGTATTAGTCGAGGTGCGAGCAAGCTGGCCCGAACACCACGGTTATCAAAAAGGAAAAAAAAATGTAGAGAGGATTCAGAATTTAAAATATTGCCTTTGAATTTTTAGGAAAACTAGAGAGAAAAAGTAAGAGAGAAACAACTATAGATGATAAAATGCTTTGTATGGATTTGCTTATTTAGTAACTTGAGAAAACTATAGCAGATTCTATGAACGAATTGGTTCACCCAAAGGATCTTCCCATTTCACCAATTCTTTTATCCCGTTGTCGATGTCTCTTACTTCTCTCTCCAAAAAGCTCATGCAAAATTCTAAAGAACACAAACAACCGACAATCGTTCCTCTAAGCTCTATACCTGCAATGTCCCTCACTTTACCACGGATCTCGTTTGAGTTCTGAAGAAAAGAACTCAGAATCATCTCCATCTCCTCAACATTTCTAGAACAAATGACACTCTCCCTTGGACATGATGAATTCCCTTCTTCAAGATCATTCAATATATTCTGCTCTGGCTGGATTTGAGAAGTTTTTAACAGTCTGATAGAAATGGTTTTCTCAAAGCAGCTCACTGAAGAGCTTAGGGCATCCTTAAAATTCTGTAGGTCTTTGTTTATGTATTGTTGAAGCTCCTTTTTATCAGGATAATACCTATCGAACGCTTGTGAGAGGAATTCGATATTACAGGACATGAAGAACAGAACATCTGCCATCTTTGACAACGACTTTTGCAGCTTCTGGTAGCAAGAAATTGGAAAGGGGGAAAACCAAAAACTAGGTTCCAGGACTGCATCTTTAATGAACTTTTCCAAATCATGAATTTGAGATTTCAGATTCTTTTGCTTCTCCATTAACCCCTTCTGCCTTGAATCAATGACCATGTATTTAGTGCAATCTTTGAGTGTTCCTTGGATCAGATAGAGATGTTTCTTGACTAAAGTTGCTGAACTTGTAGGCTGCAGAATAAGCTCAACAACGACGAAACAAGCTAGTCCAATGAAGGCCTCAGTGAGTCTGTAAATTGCAAATTCACTAGGTGGACCATAACTCTTTCTGCCCAGAATCAGTAGTGAACCTATTACTGCTGCTGTGCCCCCTGCTTGAGTGAACATCCTACTATGCCTTAGAAATGTGGTGAAAATTATCCAAGGGAGGAGGGATAAGAACCTTATATGCGCGACGTTTTGAAAGATAGTGCAGCCAAGTACACCATAGACTGATCCTATAGCTGTTCCTTGTGCTCTAGCATTTGCTTCTGTGAAAATTGCTTGTTTCCCTGTAACAAAGCTGAGGGCTATTGTGAGGCCTGACCAGTACCCATTTTCAGTATTGAACAGCAGACCAAGTAGCACAGCCAGCCCTAATGAAATCGAACACTTGAACGCGAATACCACCATCCTCTCATTGATTATTGGCTTAGTCCTCCAATCACTGCAGACTCGTCTGCAGCAAGATTTGTTACTACTTCCCGTTGTCCCTCTTAGTCCTTCGGTTATAGGTGTCCACGTGTCAGCATCACTCGCGCACATTTTGAAACAAGATAAGAAGAAAAGTGCTGGTTGGTCTTGTTTTGTTGGTAAAATTGGTTCCTGGTGCAGCCTAGAACACTCCTTCTCAAACTCCATTTCTGTTACTGAATTATGTGGTAAAAAGGTTCTTTCTTGCCCCATTATTTGACCAAGAAACATCATTACATGATGTGAGACTTTAAAGAGCTCTTTATCTATCATTTTTGTGGGGAAAGATGGGCAAGAAGTTAAGGCCACTTCCATTCCTTTCATTGAAATCTCCATGTTTTGAAAACCAAGTCCTGGATCTGTGAATTTGGGATTTAAGTATCTCAGCCAAGGTTTCTCCCATTGCAAACCTTCCTGCTCAAAAAAGTAACAGTAAAAGTCATAAAACTAAGTTTTATCAAGAATGGTTTAATTTCACGTGTGACCGCTGAATTTCATTCACTTACATAACATAACAGTAAAGTCATAAAACTACGTTTTATCACATGACAAGTAACTGAACTTACCTCGCTATAACAGTAAGTTACAAACTACTTTTTGTCACATTAAATATCTGAACTTATTTGATATGATAGTTAACTCCACAAAACTATTTTTTATCGCATTAAAGTAACTTAACTTTACGTAATATAATAATAAAGTTACGAAATTACTTTCTTATCACACTAGGGTTGGTTTTTGTTTCGTTATAGTGGGTTAAGTTCAGAGAACTTGCTGTTATTGCGAGGCAAAGTTCAGTTATTTTAACGCGCAAAAACAATTTAGTACTTTTACTATTATAGTGAATAAAGTTAAGTGATTGTATGTGAAATTAACTCGAGAAAGAATCTATGAGGTTTACCTCCAAGAATTTGATAGTCTCAAGAAGCTTAGTTCCTGTATCAGTAAAGGGTTTGGTTTGAGAAATTAGCTCCATGGTTGTCTGATCATCTTGAGTATGTATGGCTTTCAAATATAAATTTATTCTTCCTGATACACTTTCTGCATAAATTTGGTATAATTTTTTCACCTGTTTGCAATGAATATTTACGATATACATTAGCAATCAAATTTGAAAGTACTAAAGGACACACAAAACATATTAGTTGTTACTTAAAAAAACATTTCAAAATGATTCACTTTAGGAATTCTAAGACTATAACAATACATATGCAATGTAATTGCACAAGTGGGATTCGTAAGGGTAGTGTTTACGCAGACCTTAACATTACCTTGGGAGGTAGCTAAAGAGATTATTTCCGACAGACCCTTGGTCTAATAACAAGTATATATCAAAGCAGTTCGAGAAATAAAAAAGTCACGATAAAATATTAAAGATATAGCATGACAAAGTATTTCGAGGGAAAGAAAAAAGAAATTCAAAACTAGATTAGCAATTGTTTTCAATTATAACTTTAATATTACAGAAATATGCCATATTATTCCGAGAAAAAAATCGATTTACTTTTTATTAAATAAAAAATAACTTAATAAATTATATATGTGTGTGTGTAAATATATTATTTCCTTAATGGAGATGAAAGAAATTAAAGATAAAATACAAAACTATTTAGTTTTTAATGACCAGACAATAAGTTGGATAGGGCACAACTTCAAATTGACCAACATCAATTTCTTTATTTTATGATTTATTTGGATAGTAACATTTCTATAATACGATCTACTTTTTCTGGGGTGATATTAAAGCCGTATGAAATGAAAATTTTATGTGTTATTATATAATAATAACAGACTATAATAACTATTGAGCAATAATTATTAAATTTTATATAACTTGATATTTATATTTTAAATTTGACTTTAATCCTGCACCTTATTTAGTTATGACCTCGAGAAGTTATATGAGATGAAAATCTTACACGTCTTTCGATAATAGTGACATGACTCGATGATGTTATAAATTCTATATTATCAAGACATTGAATGAAGTAGGCAACAACTATGCATACATACCCCACAGTATTTAATTTTACTCCCAAATGTGCCTCATCTCTTTCCCCATGTTTACAAGTTTTGATCAAACAGAATGGAAACATCTGTGAAGTTTATATATATTTATATATATATATATGGGCCATAAAAGAGAACCATACCAATCAAATTAAATAATTAAATATAAATCAATTAAAAATTGTCATAAGAATAAGGGCACTTATATCTGCCACAAAATAATAATAATAATAATAATAATAATAATAATAATAATAATAATAATAATAAAAAAAAAAAAAAAGTGCAGTGTACATATGTCAAGTTGAACATCAAGAATATATTTTAGTGTTAATTTCACGTAATGAGTTATATATATTGATAGTGTAAGTAATATTTATATATTGATGTCACTTATAAGAGATTACACGTGAATTTTTATAATAATCTTTAATTGGCAAAGAATATTATGATCCATATATTTGAACAATTGAATGGAAAAAAATGTAATATCAGTTTCTTCGAAATCGATAGTGGATTCGATTTTTAATCGGGACAGTTAACAATTGAATTCGATTCAATTTGAATATAAATTTCACTCAAATATTGATAAAATTATAAAAACAAATATTAATTTACAAATATTTAGGCCAAATGGACTACCAGACAAAACAATTGTTTTAATTACTTGACTTTTCAACAGCTGAAAACCTTGGTTACATCGAAAATAATAAAAATAATTTAAATGGTAAAGATGGTCTAATATAATAAATATTATATTTACATTGTATGTATCACTAATTGATTATTAAAAAAGTGATATTCATATTAATCTTGAAAATAAAATGAATTATTTTGTATAACAATTAAAAATATAGTGGTTTGACAATGAATTAAACTCAAAAGTTAAAAAAAAATATTAGTATACTTGATTAAAGTTCATGTATACATACCTCATGATAAGCTAGCCAAGGATAGGGCAGCAAGAGAGCTAAGATAGAAGCCAAAGCTCCAAGTGAAGTGCTAAAAGCAATTCTAAGAGGGTGCATGACAGGGGAATTGACATAAACCCCATGAATAACAGCATCAACATACACTATAACAAGTTGTCCAAAAGCAATTCTCTTGCACATCAAATCCGTATTCTCCGGCAACGCCACCAAAAAAGAGCTCACCGCCACCATCAGGGCGGCTACTGCAGGGGAGAAGTGGTCGTTGGCTACGTAGTTATGAAGCCATAGGCCTAGCATGGAAAGTGGCATGATTTGAAGTGTGGCAAGACATGCATGCCAACATCCCCTTAAGGCATGTCCTAACGTGGCGTCGGACATTATGAAGACAGACGTCACGTAGGAAAAAGAAGGAAATGCTAGTTGCTTCGCGAGAGAAGGTGGACTATATAAGGTGACGCACCCCACTATGGTGCATGCCAAGGCGGTCCGAATAGCCGAGTGTAGCCTCATCCACCACATGGCTCGAGCTCGTTTCGCCACCATGGTGGTTGGCATGATGATGAGCTAACAATTTTAATCTAGAAGATTCACCTTCTTCTATTGACAAGACAACTTCTCTCTGCTCGTATGCCACTAAATGGCTAATCAAGAAGTTCACCTATCGGCAACAGAACGACTAGCTAGTACTCTCAGCACACCACAAAATGGCTAGCCAGAAAATTCACCAACCTACCAGCAACAAGACGACTACTCTCAGTACGACACTAAACAGCTATATGGACATTCATTGATCATCTGCACTATTCTGTAGATGCAACTAAAAGGCTATATGGACATGCACGATGCAAATGTCACAAGAGAAAAATAAGATGAATTTATGATATAGCAGGCTCACTACTTTATAGAACAGAGAAATGGTATTCTAATTTCAGCAGGTTGGTTACAAAATGAAGAGAAGTGGTCCTCTAGGCTTGAGTTAGAAAAGTATTTATAGAATTGCTAAAGTGTCACACTCATACATCTGGACAATGCGAACAATATATTCTGTACGTAGACCTTATCTTTATATCAAGTAAAAAACTATCCAAAGTAAATAAATAGCGACGAGATATTGAGCAATGTGTAACTAATTACTTTTTTTCTTTTTTTTTGGTAAAATATTTTTAGAGAGACAAAAGAGAGTAAAGTATCTAAAACTAATAAAAAGTTCCATATGCTTAATATTTAATAATCTTGGGATGTAAAGAATAAGTTCCTCTTCTGCGAGGGGAATATTCATATATCCTATACTATACTGAATATGTTATTGGTATTATTTTATAAGTAATATTTTGATTATCAAATTTCAAAAAAGATGACTACAAACTAAATATGTGTGTGTGTGAATATATATATATATATATATATATATATATATATGTCAATTGGAAATTAATTATGTAGACCCTCATCAAAACTTGAGGTTCTAATGTCTACCCCTTCAATGAGGGAACCTTTAAACTATTGTGAGCCTCTCACCACTCACCATTGCCTCCTGGTTGCAAATTAATTAATTATACACTCTTATTTTACATTTAAATTATATGCAATAAACATATTTTATTTTATGATTACTAGAATATGCTTCAAAAAAAATTAAGAAATACACTCTACAAACTTCCTAGTCGTATTCGAAATTGTTGAGTTAAGATTTCATTTGGGTTAGATGATTAAAAGTAAATGATAAATATCAAATGTTTCAAAGAATTTTTAGGTTTTAAAATTAATTTTAAAAATAAACAGTTACATATTTAAATAAAGTGTTAAAATGAATACTTTAACGTGGTGGATATGACCTCTTCATTTGTAACGATCTCAGATTGAACTTGATAGTTAGGGAATGCTTTTTCCTCAATGAACCTTATCTGGTGTGAGTCCCAACTGATTAGAGTACCGAAACGAATATCAAACATGAAGTGAAAAATAAGAAAAAAGTGTTTCACAGCAATATCATCCAAATTTATTTTAGACTAATGATTACTTTCCAACTGTTTGAGTCATTAATTAAACTACTTAATTTTTCACAAGTTTGTACTCCAACTCCAAAAAAAAATGACAAAAAGTGAAAATGCATATCATTTAATAGTCATTACGTGATTAAAAATAAAGTCTGTGTATATATATACACACAATATATATATTTTATATTTATTGATTTGATATAAACATTAGGTATGAGTAAATTTTTATCGTTTTCTCTAACTTTTTTTCTTTTTGTTTCTTCCCATCTTTGGCATTGTACTTCTAATTTTGATAAAAGCCAAAAGAAATAGCCAAACACATTGGACATTTTATGAGACACAATAAAGGGTAAAATAAATTAGAGGTTTCTTCCAAGAGTCTTGGAGCTAGGATTGTTAATTAACAAATATTCAATAGCTTAAAATATTCATAAGAGTAAGAAGGTGTGAAGATGACATTCTATTTTAATTTGAAAAGAAAAAGTCATTTAATTTCCTAATTATATTGATATATAGAATTGAATAAACCAAGTTAAGATCAAGTGCCACTTATTACTATTATTTTTCTTTTATGGGTTTGTAATAAATAATAATTTGATGGTATTGTATTAATTCAAGGGAAAATGTTCAAAATTACTCCTAATTAAATTTTGCAAAATGGTCTAGCTTTGTCCTTTTTCTAGTTGCTGATCTAGATTTGTCCTTCATTATTAATAGTTAGAGTCAAATTTATTCATGCCATAAAAATGGGTTGGAATTTCCTCCATTAATAGTTGGGGTCAGATCTACACATGTCGTTACAAAATGGGATAGATTCATCAATTTTTATTGACTAACACGCGACGAAATTTTTCAACACATGTGGCGTTCTTTTACAAAGGAAAGGGTCAAATTTGCATTTGGACTTTCGAAATGGTCTAAACGATCTCTCTTATATATTCATCTTTACTAGTTTTTTCGATCATGACCATATTACCTTCTCGATCTAGCTATAAGACCACCATCCCTCAACCAGTACTATAACGCTACCTTGAAGTACACCATAATATTGGTTATTATAAGTGTTGATAAAGATAATATTTATATCAACGGAATAGTCATCATGTACATTTGTTGAAAAATCTTTGTGTTAGTCAATAAGGATGAATCTAATTTGTATTTGTAACAATAAGAATAAGTCTGATCCCAATTATTAAAGGAGGAAAAACATAAATCCATTCGCAAAATCGAAGGGAATATTTTTGAATCCAAATTCTAGGAAAATTCAAATTTGTTTTATCATTTAGTGCAACATATATGGTATACATCTTAGTAGATTACACCTCCAAATAGCCTTGCAGACTGCAAATATAATAATCATATACTTAAAAGTATACGTTCAATCAAGGATCGTGGTGCGATGGATCAGATAGGATTTTTTTATTTTTAATTAAAAATTTTGAATTCGAGCTTTGAATATAGAAAAATCCCGCCAGAAAGCGATTTCATCTTAAATGAGTCTTACATAGTATGAATCTGAATTAATCGGAATCGCAATGCACGTCTCGTGAATCTAACGTAATGAACTTGTAACTCTTCCTTTTGGCAATTGACATAAATTGTGGTACGTCAACTAATCACTATTTGGTACAACTAATTAAGCTTTACCTAATAAACACTACAAAAATTTAAAGCAGGCCGACCAATTAATTGCTTTATTGCTATAATTGAGTTCTCATCAAGAACATGCACGAATTTAGAATTTGAACTTATGAGTTCTTAATTTTAAAATGACGATTCAAAATATTAATAACTTGATTTTGAATTTAATTTTTTATATATATTTAGACTTTAATAATTTTTTTTATCCCAAATATAATATTTATTGAATTCTGCCGAACTCATATATTAAGCGTATATATAATCCAAACACAAAAGTTAATAATAATGCTAGGGTTCACAATCATATCTAATTATTTTAAAAGGGATCAATTCCCTTTTCTGCAAGGCACATGAGTAGGAATGGACATCAATGTCGATAAATTCAATTTGTGTCATTTATTGGTCCAATAATTCACTAGTCTACACATCTACAAACCAATTTTTTATTTTTTTTTTGGGTATATTTACTAGTTAATCATGAGCAAAAATATGAGGAAAACTAGTTAATTATTTATTATAGTATAATCTGATTTTTAAAAAATCATAATTAATCTATTAACATAGGTTACTTCATTAGTAATATAAAAAAAATCTTTAAACTATAAGACTATATATGTCAAAAACATATTTTTAAGTAGATTAAGTTATCGATAAAGACTGAGTTAGAATTTACAATTTATGAATTATGATTTATAGAAAAAATCATAATTAAATTATTTATTCATATTAAGTAAATTTTTTTAAATACAACAATAAACCTTGACCGAAAGCTACTATATTCTGCAAAATTCATAAATTGTATGGTGGCTCCGCACCTAAGGATCATTCCTAATAATGGAGCAGCATGCAGAATCAAATTCTAGTACCAAGTTCTCAGGCCAGCGTTTCGTCATATATTTTGAAAATTTATCTATAAATATTTATTTAATCATAAAATTTGATCAAATTTTAAAAATTAAATTTTTAAATATTTTCAAGTTCCGACTAATTTTTGGAACTTTCACCCACGAAACTCAAATTTATTTTAAGTAGAATGCGTGTTAAAACACTTACTAGTTACCTGCAGAATCAAATTCTAGTACCAAGTTCTCTAAATAAATACCATAATTTATTCTTCTTTTTTGGTATTCTGTTCAGGAATAAACTCTAGTGTCATAGTTAATTAATGGACTTTCTAATGTCCATAAGTTGTGGGAAGAAAAAACACACACACACACACACAAACTAATTCTAGTTTAATTTGGTCACTGAGAAACTAACACACAAAATTCGAACGAGCCCGTAGCCGACATTCTGGCTAACTAACTCCGCCCATGAGTGTACAGAGTCTAATGGTCCCGTATAATATGAACTCACGTCAAGTAGTCTCACACTAAGAAGGATAAAATGGTGCCTATCTAGAAGTTCTTGATTCTGACAACTCAAATTCAAAACTTCTGATTAAGGTGCAGACGTCCCAACTATCCAACTTCTCCCTCAGTGATAATATATGTTACATACTTATTATAAATTTGATGCATGTATTTTGTTTTGTCTTTCGTCCTTTGGTTTGTTTTCTTAAGCTGGCTTAGCAGCAAGTACCTATTTTGTTCTTCGCACATTAAAAATTATTTACTCGCATCTTGTATTTATACTAAATTAAAAAAAAAAATACATGATGTGCATTCTTCGTTTATGATCAAATTATACTTAATTAATATGTAATATAATCTCCCTCTTACGATACAAAATTTGACACAAATATGGAATACGAAAAAATTATTTTGATCTCCATATAAATTAGAATTTGCAGTAGAGTTTATTGGATAACATTGCACCACAGGTGACTGGCCCCAAGAATTAAATTTAGGACATTTACATTGAACTTTTTTCCCTCTCTGCTAGGGAATGTAAATTAAACCACATAATCTTATTATGCTTTATCATTTATTCTTCTTATTATAGATTTTGTACTAGTCGTGGCATTTATGATTTTGCTGCATATAAGAAATACGTGGCTTCTCGAACTTTTTCCTTTATGCGGGTGACAGATAGCAAATACCCGTTGAAATAGTCATGTCCTCTTTTTAGCATTTTCTATCAGAATTATTGACCATCACCTAACCTTACATATGGAACGCCCTGCACCGAGTGATTCTCCCCCAAAACACTCTACATGACCTCATACGAGAGGCTTTGCATGCCGAGTGATTCACCAGAAAAAACTGTTCATGTGATGTTCCGAAAATAAAAACATGTGATTTAGTAATTAGAACCCATTGTGGGCACAACCAGAGAATAACTTCAAAAGAAAGAAAAAAATTAGTATCATGTGAACAGTAAGTGAGAATAATAGGCGATATGGCTGCAGTGTCTTATTGAGATTGTGAATATATTCCTAATAATATGAAGGAATTGCAATAAGAACAAAACCCAATGTTTAGATGCAGATACCATTCGATTTCCACATATCCACAGAGTGAAAAGCATCTAAACAGCAGCACGATACACAAAGCAGCTCGTGTTAGCAAGATCCGGAGAAAGGCTGCACCCTAAAGGTGTGATGCAGACAGCTTACTCTAATGCAAGCATTAGTAACTGCTTCTACAGTTTGAACGGATGACTTATAGATCACGTCGAGACAACTTTATCATTGTTTTACCTCCACTAAATTTGAATGATAAATACATTCAAGAACAAAAGTGAGTTACCATGTGCCTGTGTCATGTGCTGGTGGGAGCACTGGAAGGTAGCAAGTATGGTGCAATAGTCGAGGTGTGCCAAGCTGGATTGGACACCACCGTTTATTGAGAGAGGGAGAGATCGAGTTGAAGACTAGTCTTCTTATGAAATAACATGTCTACTGTTCACCAATTAGAAATGTAGAAGGAAACACAAAGCATATGGCTAAGCAAAAGTTTAAGCATGACTCAACTTTTAAAGTTTCAACATCAGGTATGCATCTAAAGAACAACAAGACATTTGGTCTCATTCCGAAGTGGATAGGCGTGCAAAAAAGTTTAAAAGTGGCTTCAGGTTAAATAGCGGTATTTAAATAGGGTATCCGTGAAACTCTGAGACCAAGCTTGGCCAGATAAGAAGGAATCACATAGTACTTTTTGCCTCCAACATCTCATGGTTCACCACCAACTTCATTGACCACTAGATTATACCCTCGGATGCTAAACAACTGGTTGGTATCTTGTACGACATCAATTAGTTATTTTTGACAACAAAAAAAGTTAATTCACGAGAATACGCTATCGTGTCTACGTCACTTCAATTCTTGATTCTAATATATATTGTTGAAAAATTTCACAGGTAATAAACTTACTGTGATAGTGAAAAGAACAGGACTTAAATCATGCATTTTTCCTAGTTATAGATAAAGGCAAGCAAATATTTACCCATTTCATCTACACAGACACAAAATCTGCATCATTACCACAAAGAAGCAATGGATAGCAATGATACATAAAATCTTAGATAGCCCTCTGCACATAATTCTGTCCAGAAATACAGAAATCCTCTTCAGCAGGCAATTGCTTAGAAAAGAATTTAACCACCAAGAAAGCAAAACAGAAAAAGAAAAGAGAGATTTACTAACTAAACATCCTCAGTGATTTCTAAAGTGATGCTGCATTTTGTTTAAGACTATAATGGAATAGTTTAAAGAGCATCCTTCTGGCATGAGGAACAAGAAAAATTAATGATTCTACAGAACAGAGTGTTCAATTAGTTGAACACTCTTACTTTCACCTCTTGAGTTCAATATATTTTCAAAGACCTTTACAAGAAACTTCTGCTGCAAACTTTTTAGCTGATTTGTTTCCTTCAATAGTATTTTCAGCTTCCGTAGTTTCAACTTTGACCACTTTACGAAATGCTTAATAGGTTAACCTTGAAGACTTTTTTTTTTTGATGAAGTAGGTGATCATATTAAAAGCATCAAGTAGATGCAAGAGAATTACAAAGAAAATATAGGAGGTAGCTCCAGATAAGCAAAAAGAAAAAGTAGGGTCTGGGAGCTAAAACCTATTGAGAGGGAGCTAATGAAATCTAAAAGGGGAATTACATCATTTACAGGGGAAAGATTGCTCCAGCTACAAAGATTCATCAAGCTTTTAGATTTCAATGAGCAGTTAGGAGTTGAAGTCCCATCAAAACATCTGCTGTTTCTCTCCATCCATATACTCCAAAATATACAGGCAGGTACCATTTACCAGATTTTCTTGATGGATTTATCCACTATCCATAGGCTTCAACTTGCGACTGCTTCTTTTAATGTGAGAGGCGTTGACCAGCTGATACCAAAAACTGTACAATACATGGACCAAATGCTTGTTGCCACAGGGCAATGTAAGAACAAGTGGTTCACTGTCTCATCTGTAAGGTGGCACATGTAGCATCTATTTGCTATCTGAAAACCCTTCCCACTTTTGTCTTTGGCATAAGTTATTCTAGGCTGGTTCTTCTTCCTTATACAATTGCTGCAAAATCAACAGTGTGATAAAAAATTTCAAATCTTATCATTAGTTTCAACAGTCATCTGTCAATACCTCAAAAGGCTCATCTATAAATTTCTTTTTTACTGTTATCCCCCGGTAGAAAACAGCATTTTCATGATCTTTAAAGGATTTTGAGAATGTGTCAATGATTTCCCCCCTGGTTTTGGAAAGAATCTATAATATATAGCTAAATCATTTGCCAGAGTTGAAGTTCAGGGTCTGGCTCCTGACATCAAGTAGAGCTGATTGAATCTCCAATACCAACACTAAGGAAGCAAGAGATGCATGAGCAAACAAATTACACATACACAAATAGCTGAGTACCAAGTGCTTGATAAAACAATTACTCCCTCTGTTTCAATTTATGTGGCATAGTTTGATCGGGCACAACGTTTAAGAAGAAAAAACTTTTGAAACTTATGGTGTTAAACATGTCATAACATTTGTGTGGTCATAAAAGCTTCTTATAGAGGGTAAAAATGAGAAGTTTAGATTAAATAGTTTTAAATTAGAAGCTGTTATTTTGTTGTTTTTCTTTTTTTTATAAGGAACCGACTAAAAAGCAAATGTTGTCACATAAAACTGGAACGGAGGGAGTATCATTCGTATACTATTTGCCGCAATCCTATTATCTAAGCAAGAGGTCATTTACTAATTGATCCTAGGAAGGGAGAATCATCAATTGTGCCCTTATATAAACAGGGCTTAGATGCCCTTTCCGATGAGAAATTATCTATTAGATGAATCTCTTATTGGAAGATAAGATAATTAACAGGAAAATCACACCACATTCCAGCTTGATAGCAACTAGTAACATAGTTCAGCAATTATAGAGCTGAAGAGAGAGAAACAAGGTAGATTGGCAGCGGGATTCAACAGTTTATACTTTGATACCAAATATATCATGCCAAAGCTGCAATAGCATCAACTGCAAAAAGGTCATCTTTTGAATATATATAACTTACTTACCTTTTCAAAAAAAAATCATTGTGATTAGTAAGAACTTTTTAAAAAAACATAAAATTTATGATCATAGGAGGAAATGGAGCTAGGCTATTAGTAACTTCTTACTGTAGTTATAGACAAGGAAATACTTGCATTGACAAGAAAAATGATAGAATGTGCACTTTTTTCTGTTTCTTAATGCATAAAAAACTTTACAAGCGCTATACATTTGGGACAGTTCAACAAAGTAGCACTGTATTTAGAAATCAAGTACTATTATATTCAAGCTAATGTTCCAACTCAAGGGGGTTGAGAGTGTCAGTTCATTATTAGCAACACTAATACTGGTCTTCAACCATTACAGGTTCCAAGCATACAATCAGTGAAATACACTACACACAGAGTTAAGGTATGGAAACCAGATGCAAACCTTATGCTTTGGAACATTCCCTTTGCATATGAAGATAGAAACTTGTTTTAACACGTGAAGTTTTGCATTTCACATTGGCTTGCTTCTCATATTTGGGGACTGATCTTAACATAAGTTGGTTGTTTCCAACTTCACTAGACCTTGAAAAAAGCAAACAAGAAGAATTAAGACTGCTTATATCATTATGCTGAGCAAACCTAGTCCGCGTAGTGTCTCCTTAACAATTTGAGAGAAACAAAACAGCCAGCAATTGAATGCACATGAAAAGATTACTTTGCTTTCATATTAACATTAGCCAACACATTATCTATGGCATGAAAATTCCTTTGGTTACAACATGATACTACCAAAAAAGAATAAAGAATCTGTACTAATCACACTAGAGAACTGAAGAAAAGATCAAGAGCACATATTTCAAACGTTAGCCTCCATGTTTGCGCTTACGATGTAGACGGTCCAAAAAGGGTGAATAATGCAAAGGATAGACAGCTCGACAAGTCGGGCATGTGTTCTTCTTGGATAGCCATGGCAGGAGACACCTTGTATGAAAGACGTGCGAACAATAAGTGGTAATCACTTCATTCTCGTCTTTAAGCTCTTCTTGACAAACAGGGCAAGACTCGTCCATTAGATCTTTGATGCTAAAGGCTGGACTTGGACACCAAGATTTGTGACATGGCTGGACTTCGACAAATCCTCTTGAAACATCCGCCGCAATGGGTGGTTTCGTTGCACAAATTCCAACTTCACGAGTATATTCCCTTAATGTATCAAGATACTCGAGGACGTCCTCAGCGTATTTGCAAACTGGATCATTCCTATAATCAGCAGCACTCAGACTGCGTACGTCGAAAACCCCTTCTTCCTCGTCTTCCTTTTCAAACCGGCGATACAATGGGACATCGGGAGGATACCCTGTGAAATTGGGGGAAACGTTAAGATCGATATTATCAGTAAAATTGATACAGCGAGTCTGGGAGATTTCAAGGGCGATTACGTACGTAGGCCGTGGCGGCGGGAGTAAAGCTTGAGAATCTTGAAACTCAGTGAAAAGGGTAAAGGAGATGTCGTCCCCCAAGTGTTTGATAGTTTGCGGCAGAAACTGAAGAGTAGCAGAAACAAGCAAGGAACCCAATGATGCATCTTTCTTCAATAGCTTTGACAAATCAAAGGGTATGACAGTAGAACACTTCCTCTCCTCAATTGTGTAGCCGTATTTAGAACATCCACATTCACAGGGCTGAAGGGTCATGAATGTACTCCTGATTATGAACAAACATAAGCCTTCGGACTGTGAAATCTGATTCCTCGTCAGCTTTTCGTTCCACAAGAAAAGCCGCAGTGACTTGCAATCGGCAGTTTCTCTGATTCTCTCCATTGAAATTGTTGTCAAATACTATACAGAAAGTTGAAGGGTAAGCACTGATTACGAAATATTTATAAAGCGCTTAAACTCGATGAAGTTTCCTAAAATTTTACTCGTAGCCGAGGTAATCCTAATGTTGTTCTAATCAGGATTAATTTGTCCGTGCCAACTTGGATGACCCATCATGTACGTGCAAAAATCCCTATAACCTATAAATCGAACAAGGAGGCCTTTCCTCGCTAGTTGGAATAAAAACCTCAACAACAGCCTTCTGTTTGGAGTTGGTCAATAAGTAACTAAAGTGCTCTATACTTTTTCACTATTCGTACAGGCTTGACGGAAAAAAATGTTATTAGTTTATCGATATTGGGTTATTGGGCTAATGGTTTTTAAATAGCTTTGTAAATTTTTTTATTGGGCTATCGGTTCAGTTTTCGATTTTAAGATTTTAGTTAATAGTTAAACCGATAACTCAATAAGATTACGCTAAAATTGTCTTTTTATCCCTAAATATAAAATAGTGACTTTAGATTTTAGATACAAACTTTTTTTCTTTTGCACCTTATAGTTATTAGTCTTGGTGCCGCTATTTTCTTTTTGAAGTAGTTGGCTTGGTGGGTTCTATCCATTTGTGTGAATGACCTCTTTTTTCTTTGAGATATTATCACCGTGCTACTGCATCCAAGTATGCTACTTAATTAGAAAGAACACAAATTTATTTTAGTAATAAGTTATTTTAATTTATTTCTACTTGTAATTCATGTAAACTTTTATGCATGAAAGTAGTGTATATATGAACAAATAAAAACAAGAAAAAGAAAAAATTAGGGACCATTTTCTTATCGGTTAAACGGAAAACCCAACCGTTAAAGACCAAAACCGATAACGAATATCTTATTGGTTTAGTTATCGGTTTAGCATATTTACAAATCGAAAACCGATAAATCAAACTGATAATACGCTTAACCGAACCGAACCAACCGATAAGCACCCGCATTTGTATATAGTAATTTTTTATGCTTCACATGTGTGAGCTTGGTCATATTTCAAATGTCAAGATTAGATTAAAAAAATAGTTAAGATAGGTTTACAGCTAACATAAAATTTGTTAATTCGTGATGAATCTTCCTAATATAGATATTGATGGGATGTGCATGCCCACCTAGTGTGAATAAAGAAGTAAATTCTATCATATCAGTGTCTGAATGTGGTGCAAAATACGAAAAAGGTTCCTATATCAAGAAGTTCTACCATTTTAGTGCCTCGCAAAATAAGGAAGGTTCACGCATCATGGATTGACGAGAGAAAAAAAGAAATTAGTCCGAGAGAGTCAAATTCGAGTAGGTACCTAGAGCTTAGGCATTTTGATAGAAAAGTTGATGAAATTAGTGGATACCTTAAAATGAAAATGAAGTGATACTGCATATCTACATGAAACTAAATGGACAAAACAAAAGGCCGATAGGGTGAGAACCACGATGATAGAAATAAGTTTTGATGATGTGACAAATCTGCTGGAGAACCAGGTCGTTTTTTGAATCTCTATCGGGAAAAGTCAATCTTGTACTGCTGAGAAAAGGTAAGATGTAGACTGCTAATGCTGCCGCAGTACAGTGGCAGGTCTGCAACGGTACCTTCTTTTATCCATCGGACAAACGACTCTTATTCTACTATATTCTTGTCAACAACAACTAGCTCTTCACTTTTGCAAAAACACAAGTAGGACACTTCCTTACATGCAAAAGAATGAAGACAAGTCTCAACATTACAGGGACCGAAGCTGCTCAAGTGTGTATTTTATTTCGGGTCTAGAATGTTGATTTCTTGTCTCTTGTACTAAGATTTGTAAACCTACTCCTCGATCAAGAGAAGTTATTGTAGGTAGTTGTTTTGAGTTGTAACCTTGTGTTTCTATCCAGGCTAGAGTTAGTCGTCCTGAGTCTTTGTAATATAGCTATTACAAAGCCTTGCAATATAGGTATTGTAAGAAGAAGAGGGATTAAGGTGTTAATTCCTAGGTTTACTAGAGGTTGTAAATCTAAACATTGCCCGCTTATAGTGGAGCTTTTGAAAATCCTACTAGGGTAGGTCGTGGTTTTACTCTCTTGGGCAAAGAGGTTTCCACGTAAATATTGTGTGTGCTTTACTTACTGTTCCTGTTTGTCAAACCAGGTAAGGAACCTAGTTCTACGCTGTGTTTGGTGGACACATATAAACTTTCAATTGGTATCAGAGAAGGTTCTTTCTAATCGGTTAACACCTAGAAAGTACCGACTCTAATGGCTGCTCCACCTAACCTCGAAGAAGGACAGTCCACTACTCGACCCCCCAGATTTAATAGACAGTACTATGGATGGTGGAAAATAAGGATGCATGACTTCATAATGGCTGAAGACTCAGAACTTTGGGATGTCATCTGTGACGAACCATTTGTGTCAATGAAGACTCTGGAAGACGGTACTAAAGTTCCAAAGACTAGAAAGGAGTATAGTGACGCTGATCGGAAGGCAGTGGAGAAAAACTTTAAAGCCAAAAAGTTTTTGGTGTATGGAATCGGTCCAAATGAATACAATCGTATTTCATCTTGTGAAACAGCCAAGTAAATCTGGGAGGCATTGCAGACGGCACTTGAAGGCACTAGTCAAGTAAAGCAATCTAAGATTGATATGCTTACTACTCAATATGAGTTGTTCAAAATGAAGGAAGGCGAGACCATTCAAGAAATGCATACTAGGTTCACCTCTATCATCAATGAGCTACATTGTTTAGGTGAAATCATCAAAACTAACAAGCTTGTTAGGAAGATCTTCAGTGTGCTGCCAAGTTCTTGGGAGAGTAAGGTGAATGCGATCACTGAAGCCAAGGACCTTGAAAAACTGAGCATGGATGAACTAATTAGGAACCTGAAAACATATGAGCTTAAGAAACAGCAGGATCTTGAGAGAAGTGAACCCAAGAAGGAAAAGAGCCTTGCTCTGAAGTCAGCGAAAAGTGACTCAAGTGGGGATGAACTTGACATGGCATACCTAACTCGTCGCTTCCAGAGGATGGTGAGAAAAAGTGGAAGCTTCACGAAAAGAGGAAACACCAGCAAGTACCCAAAAGCAAATGATTTGTGTCACAAATGTGGGAAGCCCGGACATTTCATTAAATATTGTCCCATGCACAAATAAGATCAGTACAGAGCAAATGCTGAAAAGATGCAGAAAAGGAACCAGGTGTAGGATCGGTATAAAAGAAGAGAAGCTGCTGACATGGTGGTAAAGCAAGCTATGGCAGCCTGGGGAGACACATCTAGTGAGTCAGATCAAGGAGGGGAGAATCCCGCAGATACATCCATATATGCTCAAGAAGATGGACCCTCAAAATTTGACTCGATTTTTGCTCTCATGGCTCAATCTGACGCTGATGAAAATGAAGAGGTAAGCTTTCGTGACCTATAGAAGGATCTCAAAACTCTTTCTAAAAAGGAGTTGAGAGCTCTTGATGATGTGTTGATAGATGCATACTATGGCATAGTTAATGAGAAAGCAGCTCTAACTACTGAGCTGGACCAATCTGAGGAAGCTAGAAGGTCTTTAGGCATGAAGAACACTAGACTTAATGAAGAAATTAAATAATTGATTAAGGATAAAGTGGATGTAGAAGACAATCTCATAAAATACATGGAAGGTGAACATAGTAAGGAGAGTTCTCTCTCTCAAGGTCAAATCGAATTGGAGAGAGAACTCGAAAGAGCCAAATTAAGTCTGATAGCACAATCTGAGGAAAACATAGCTCTTCATGAGGAGTTGATGAGAGTGAAAAATGACCTTGATAAGTCCCTTAGGTGGACCTGATCCTCTAAGGCCCTTGCCTCCGCTAATACCAGATGCATGCAGACTAGGGAAGGTATTGGGTTTAGACAACCAGAAGTCCCTTATGATCCTCACAGTAAATATGTGTCTAATCCTGATAATTGGTTGTGCACTCACTGTGGAAAGAATGGACACTAAAAAGACTCGTGTGAAGCAAGAATAGCCGCAGTTAGGAGTAATATGAGGTTTGCAAGAGAAACTCCAGTTTTTAGAGAAGTTGATCCTATGAGAAGAAAAACGGGATTACCTGCATGGACTAAAACAAATCTTATTCATCCTTTTTACAATTTTAAGGGACCCAAATTGATGTGGGTTCCGAAAACCAACCTCTAATATGCTTGCAGGGAGAGAGAGAAACAGATGGCCAGAAATGGTTTATTGATAGTGGCTGCTCGAGGCATATGACTGGAAAAATTGAAGAATTTCTCTCTCTCAAGGCTCTTCAAGGAGGCAGTGTGTCCTTTGGTGATGGGAAGAAAGGATACATCTTAGGTGTGGGAAAAGTTGGACGGAGTGTTGCTCATGACATTGAGGATGTTTTCTATGTGGAAGGTCTGAGTACAGTTTGCTTAGTGTCTCGCAAATCTACGACAAGGGTAACGAGGTAAGATTCGTCTCATCTAGCTGCACTGTAACCAACATTGAATCCGGTGAAGTTATCTTGGTATCCAAAATATGAAAGAATATTTATGTAGCAAAGATGAGGTCTATCAGATATCATGATATGAAGTGCCTGAGCACAATGGACGATGACAGTGAGCTGTGGCACAGACGGCTTGGACATGTGAGCTTCTCTATGCTAAACAAACTGATCACGAAGGACCTGGTCCGTGGTCTGCCAAAGCTAAACTTTGCTGATCATAAGATGTGCAATGCATGTGTTAGAGGAAAGCAGGTTCGGTCATCCTTTAAGCCCAAGAAGGATGTCAGCACCTCAAGACCTCTTGAGTTACTCCACATGGATTTATGTGGACCAATGAGATGTGCTAGCATAGGAGGCAAACGCTATATCTCTGTAATTGTAGATGACTACTCACGGTTCACTTGAACACTGCTCCTGAAGTCCAAGGATGAAACTTTTGAAGTGTTTGTTATCTTCTCAAGACAGGTCGAACTCAAGTATGGGAATAAGATTGTGAGCATTAGATCTGATCATGGAATTGAGTTCGACAATGCCCGATTTGATGAATTCTGTGCTGAAAATGGCATTTCTCATAATTTCTCGGTACCCAAGACTCCACAAAAAATGAAATTGTGGAAAGGAAGAACAGAACACTAGAGGATGTGGCTAGAACAATGTTGATTGCCAGTGGAATATCCAAAACATTTTGGGCTGAGGCTGTAAACACTGCATGTTATGTGATAAACAGGTGCCTAATCAGGTCCCTTCTAGAAAAGACGCCATATGAGCTGCTGAATGGAAAGAAACCCAAGTTGTCATATCTAAGAGCATTTGGTTGCAGATGTTTCATCTTGAATAATGGAAGGGAGGCTCTCGGAAAATTTGATGCAAAAAGTGATAAAGACATCTTTGTGGGGTACTCATCGCAAAGCAAAGCGTATCGGGTCTTTAATAAAAGGAATTAGTGCGTGGAAGAGAGTATTCATGTAGTCTTTGACGAATCCAATGGTTTGAGTACTGAAACCAATCATGCTGAAGATATTGAAGCTGGAGAGCTAGTGAAAATGCAACCAGTTCCAGGTGAAGGACTGGATTCTCAAGAAACATCAAGTAACCGAGCTAATGAACACGGAGGCAGTGACTCAAAGTTGAATGGGCGACAGTCAGATGTTCACACACCCTCACCAAGTAATGGATCACAGAAGGATCAAGTAACCCAAAGTTTGGATCACCCACTGGAAGAAAGCTCAAATAATAATGATGATGAGACACTTGATCCAGCAACTCCTTTGGACCAGCGAGGACAAGATCTTTCCAACCCCAGAGTTTCGAACTGGAAACACAGAGTGTCTTATCCCCTGGATAACATAATATCCTCTTTTGACCAAGGAATCACTACTCGTTCACAAGTTTAAAACATGTTTGCTCATTCAGCCTTTCTGTCACAGATAGAACCCAAAAGTATCAAGGAAGCTTTAAAGGATTCAGATTGGATCTCTGTCATGCAAGACGAATTAGAACAGTTCAAGAGAAGCCAAGTTTGGCACCTGGTTCCCAGACCAGCTGACAGAACCATCATAGGAACCAAGTGGGTATACAGGAACAAGCTAGATGAAAAGGGAAACACGATCAGAAACAAAACAAGGCTAGTAGTTCAAGGGTACAATCAAGAAGAAGGAATAGAATACGAGGAAACTTTTGCTCCTGTTGCACGTATAGAGGCCATCAGAATACTCATTGCATTTGCTTCCTACATGGAGTTCAGGTTGTTTCAAATGGATGTGAAGAGTGCTTTCTTGAATGGGCATTTGAAGGAGGAAGTGTATGTAAAGCAACCGCCTAGTTTTGAAGACCATAAGCATCTTGATCATGTTTACAAATTAGGCAAGGCTCTTTACGGGTTGAAGCAGGCTCCCCGTGCTTGGTACGAGAGGTTGTCAAAATTTCTCCTTAGCAATGGCTTCAAAAGGGGGAAGATTGACAACACGTTATTTCTAAAGGAAAAGGGGAGAAACCTGTTGATTGTGCAGGTCTACATTGATGACATTATCTTTGGATCAACTTCAACCTCCTTGTGTGAAGATTTTGGAATGCTTATGGAAAGTGAGTTCGAGATGAGTATGGTGGGTGAATTGAATTTCTTTTTGGGGCTACAGATCAAGCAAAAATAGAATGGGATCACCATAAATCAACAGAAGTATATCTCTAAACTACTCAAGAAGTTCGACATGGAGTCCGCCAAGCCCATTGACACTCCACTTGCAACTACTACTCGACTGGACAATGATGAACCAGGTTCTCCAATAAATCCAACCATGTACAGGGGTATCATTGGGTCTTTGTTGTACTTAACTGCTAGCAGGCCTGATATAGTATTCAGTGTAGGGATGTGTGCTCGCTTCCAGTCAAATCCAAAGGAATCCCACTTGAAGGCTGCTAAAAGAATTTTGAGGTATCTTAAGGGCACTTCAGACCTGATGCTCTTCTATCCTTCTGGTGATTACTTCAATTTGGTCGGGTATGCTGATGCTGACTACGCAGGCTTTTTGGTAGACATATAGAGCACTTCAGGAATGGCCCACTTTCTTGGTTCGGGGAACTCGGAAGCAAAATTCAGTTGCACTATCCACTGCTAAGACTGAATATGTCTCAGCAGCCTCCTGTTGTGCGCAGTTGTTATGGATCAGACAGCAGCTCGAAGATTATGGCATTCATGTGGACTGTGTACCTCTTATATGTGATAATACTAGTGCCCTAAACATGGCAAAGAATCCAGTCCAACACAAGAGAACTAAGTACATTGATGTGCGACACCATTTTCTCAGGGATAATATGGAGAAGGGACTGATATGCATGCAGTTTTGCAACACCGAGGACTAGGTGGCTGATATATTCACAAAGGAACTGGGAAGAGAGCATTTTGAACGAAATCAAATGAAGTTAGGATTGATTAGATCCAGCTTGTAGCCTCGGTGTTTTCTTATCTCCAGTCCTGTGACTACATCTAAAATGCAGGTATACAGTGAAAATTTGGCAAATGTGACTTGTCTAACTTAGCTCTATACTGTCACAGGTATACATGCACAGTGAGGAACCAGGTAGTAAGGATGTAAACAGAATACTCACTCATCAGAAGTTCAAGGCTCTAAGGAAACTCTCAGAGAACCAGGTTCCTCAAACAGGTTAGCGTTCTTAGTCATACTCTAAGCTTTTTTTAAACACACACTTAACTGTGCCACGTTATTTCTCCCTCCTTTTTGAAATTAATTCAACTTCCCCAAAACGTCACATCCATCAGTTCTCTTTTAAAACCGCATCAGTTCCTTTCAACTCCTCACACCTTTCTTACAATATCTCTCTTGTCCAAAGCACATATCTCCTCTGTCAAATCCTCTCTCAAATCTCTTATGTCTTCCCCCATCATAAACAAATGGTCGGTGAAACTTCCCCTTCTCCTTCAACTGAGGGAAACCAACTCTCTGACAACCTAATCTTAGATGCTCCCTTCTCCTCAAATCTTTCTTCCTCCCCTAGCGGTACTGACACCCAACCCACTCTTAGTTCCAAAATGCACTCTCCCAAGGTGGTCTTAGTCAATTCTACTACTATCTCTCCTGGAGATGACAACACAGGGGGTGGCGATGCAGGGGTAGCTGCCGATAGTCCGGTGGTGGCCAAAGAGGGAACCGATGTTCCTCAAAAGGAAGGGTCGGATTTTTCTTCTGAAAACATGTTTGAAGGAGCACTAATTGAGTCAAAAGAAGGTACGTCCAATATTCTCCAAAGTGAGGCTGAAATTATTGAGAGTTTTATTACTGCATTGGGTACTTGGGAAAAGGATGTTGGAGAGGAGTCTCCATCTGCTGAAGGTAGTAGACTGGGTTCTGATGTTGGTAACTGCCCCTTTATTCACGAAAGTGGGGAACTATTTTCTCAAGAGGCCCTACCGATTGTTGCTTCTCCCAAGTGGGATGGAACCCCTACTCAGCCAGACATGGAGATCCCTGAGACCTCGGCACCCTCTGAAATTGCTGCGGGGACCTCTTCACCTCCTGATGATGATGAGGTTCCCATTCATCTGGTCTTTAAGAGAAAATCTCGCACTGCCTCACGGCTCACTCTCTAGAGGTCTATAGGAACACAAGAAGGACCTGCTACAAGGGGGACAGTCAAGAAGTCCTTAGACCTAATCCTAGAAGAGAGCCGCTAAAATACCTTGAAGAGATGCCGGTTTACCAGGAAAACCGTGCACTATGAGGAAGTCCCGTCCTCTCCTATGGTGGATCTAGATACTGCTACTCCATCCCAACCCACAGATGAGAGCCCCAAGACTGAAAAGAAAGCTCATCATAGTGGTGGGGTCTCGAAGAAGGGAAAGAAACTGGCTGTTGTCGAAAAACCTGCTGAAGGACCAAGTGCCCCTGTGCTGAGATCCAAAAGGAAGCATGTCATTGCCAAGAGTTCTAAAGGTAAATGCACATCTAATGCAGTAGTGGGGGATGATGTTAAGGAATGAGTTTCCAACATCAGGAAACAGAAGGTGCTAGGGGGAAGAATTTTCGATCCAGATATAGCAAGGATGCAGGAACTAATTGAGATTGTTAGTTATCAAGGCTGGGAGCACTTGTTTGCCCTTCCCATGCCCATCATGTACGAAGATGAGGTTACTGAGTTCTATGCATCCCTGTCTTTTACTGATGATGATGAAATCGTGTTTGACACAGTTGGTGGCATTGAATTGGAGTTCGATTCAAACTCTCTTGGAAAGATACTGAACGTGCACACTGCGAGAGAATTTACGGTGAAGGATAAGCAAGCAACTAGAGACTTTCCCAAGATGATAGGGAAACCTGAGGGGAACCTGACCAGTGATAGAATACTCAAAAAGTAGATGAAGTCTGTCTATCAGCTTCTGTTTGAGTTTGTGAAAAAAGTTGTCCTACCTAGGGCTGAGTGTCGATCTATTGCTGCACTGAGTGATTTATTTATCATGGAGGCATTAAGCTCATTTCAGACACTTAGCCTGCCAGCCCTCATGATTGAGCATATGATCTAGATAGTTGGTTCCAAGGATGGGAGATATGGATTGGCCTATGGATACTTTCTTACTCGCGTCTTCAAACATTTTGGGGTTCCTCTTGGACGCGGTACAATGGCCACTAGCAAGCAAATGTTCACTCTCAGCACACTCGAGGAGTGTGGGTGCGTGGCAAAGTAAGGAGGCATTAGGGGTCAGTCTACTGTTTCGAGCTTTATTGAAGCGCATCGTCGGGGGACTGAAGAAATTGAATGCCTCACCATGTTGGTTGCACAAAAAGATGCTGAAATAGCGGTTCTTAAGGTTTCTCAGTCCAGTGTGGTACCTGGTGCACTGTTGGATCTCCAGGAGGAGAATGCTCGTTTGAAAAGTGACAATGCCGTCCTTAGGAAACAGTTGGAGGAACTAATTCAGCAAATGATCTGTGACCAGCGTGCGGCCAACGAACGGATTGACAAACTCCTTACCAAGTTGTGACCTCCTCCTGTCTCCCCTTTTGTTTTCCTCCATCCTTTTTTTGTGTGGCACTGTTAATGTTGTTTATTACTAGCTTGTTGTATGACTTTGACTGCTGATGACTCTATTTTTGTCTCCCTCATGAACTGTTGTTATTTTCTGGTCTGGATGAACATGTTCTATTTCTCTTCTTACTTCTTGCGCTTCTTCATTCGTATTTTGTTGCCCCAGCAGCCATAAGTTAACATTGTTATCGCTGATTCTTTTTACTGTTTTACTGCAATTTTTTTAATGATGCCAAAAGGGGGAAGATCGTTGAAGTTGTAGGAGGAGGAGGTATTGTGACAGGGGGAAATGGTTATTGGTGTCAGGGGGAACTGAGAAATGGTTGTGGGTGACAGGGGGAACTGATGGGGCTTGATATGTCTGGGTGTTTGTCATCATCAAAAAGGGGGAAATTGGTAGAAATAAGTTTTGATGATATGACAAACCTATTGGAGAACCAGGTCGCTCTTTGAATCTCTACCGGGAAAAGTCAACTTTGTACTGCTGATAAAAGGTAAGCTGCAGACTGCCACTGCTGCCGCAGTACAGTGGCAGGTCTGCAGTGGTACCCTCTTTTATCCATCGGACAAACGACTCTTATTCTACTATATTCTTGTCAACAACAACTAGTTTTTCACTTTTGCAAAAACACAAGTAAGACACTTCCTTACTTGCAAAAGACTGAAGACAAGCCTCTACATTACAGAGACCGAAGTTGCTCAAGTGTGTATTTTGTCCCGAGTCTAGAATGTTGATTTCTTGTCTCTTGTACTAAGATTTGTAAACCTACTCCTCGATCAAGAGAAGATATTGTAGATAGTTGTTTTGAGTTGTAATCTTGTGTTTCTATCCAGGCTAGAGTTAGCCGTCCTGAGTCTTTGTAATATAGCTATTGCAAAGCCTTGTAATATAAGTATTGTAAGAAGAAGAGGGATTAAGGTGTTAATTCCTAGGTTTATTAGAGGTTGTAAATCTAAACGCTGCCCGGTTATAGTGGAGCTTTTGAAAATCCTACTAGGGTAGGTCGTGGTTTTACTCTCTTGGGCAAAGAGGTTTCCACGTAAATATTGTGTGTGCTTTACTTACTATTCCTGTTTGTCGAACCAGGTAATGAACTTGGTTCTACGCTGTGTTTGGTGGACGTATATAAACTTTCCCACAAGGTCTCAGGTTCAAACCTCAGAAAAGATAAAAAATATTAGGTGATTTATTTCCATCTGTTCTAGCCTTGGTGAACAGAGTTACCAGGTAGCAATTGCTGGTGGGAGGTGGCAGGTATCCCGTAAAATTAGTCGAGGTGCGCGTAAGTTGGCCCGAACACCACGGTTATCAACCAAAAAAAGGCTAGAGAGATAAGTAATATAAATTATAAATTATGGTAATATTTTTTTGGAGGCCAAAAGTGTTTTTTTTCTTCTAAAAAGTGCTTCTTTTTTTAAAAAAAAATGAGGTGTTTGGCAAAAATTTTGGGAGAAAATAAGTGCCTTTAGGGAGTAGCAGAAGCTGTTTTTCAGAAGTTAAAAGAAGTAGCTTCTCCCCAAAAGCACTTATTTGAAAAACACTTTTAAGAAAAATACACTTTAAAATATTTTTTAAAAGTCTGGCCAAACATTAATTATTGTGCAAAAATATTTTAAAAATTTTTTGGTCAAACACAAACTACTTCTCACCAAAAGTACTTTTTTAATAAGCACTTTTGAAAAAAAAAAATTCTCAAAATAAGCTGATTTTAGATGTTCGGCCAAACAGGCTATAAAACTTGTATGTGGAAATAAGACCATCCAAATTATTAGGACTACTAATTAGAATAGTCCTTGGATTAAAATTTATTCCTACCAATACATTGCTTGGTTACTCAATTCAACTTAATCACAACTATGGATTCCAATTATTCTATTTTTTCTTTCATCGAATATGATCTACTAATCTTATAGTACTAATAATTTCTTTTTTCCTTTACTTGTTGATGTAAAATCATCTTCCATTTAATAGAAAATTCTTTCAATTCAACGAAAGGGATTCTCATATTCCCACAATTTAAGTAGATGCAAGATATAGAAATTGTCTTTTTGTAGTTGTGGAAGCCGTTTTGTTGTTGGAATCCTTTTTTTAAAGAAGAAGTTAACTATCGAGTAAGAAATAAGAGTAGTAGATCATAGTCGATGAAAAAAATAGAATAATTGAAATCTATAGCTGTGGTGCATTCTTGTGGATCTTAATCCAAAGGTTCTGATTCTCGATTATTCCATTTTCTCATGTTAGCAATGTACAGTGGTCAAATTGGATCAAAACTTTTTCAAATCTATTCCTTAATTGAGTATAGAACGGTTTAGTTACAAGAATTCAATTCGAGGAAAGCATAGAATATAGAAAAGTTCCAGTTTAAAAAAAAAAGACTCTAAACTCAATCTAAAATAATGAACCTTCAACCTCAAATTCCTATTATGGGGATTTCAAT
The DNA here is from genome assembly GCA_035772735.1 of Datura wrightii. Taxonomy (NCBI): domain Eukaryota; kingdom Viridiplantae; phylum Streptophyta; class Magnoliopsida; order Solanales; family Solanaceae; genus Datura; species Datura wrightii. The sequence goes on along the minus strand of JASDFA010000018.1, from coordinate 195,449,346 downwards.
CGAGATACCTGAACAAGGCATTAGTGCATTCTCGAGTTCTTGAATCGAGTATAGTGGAATGATGAATTTATTTTTTCGCTTTTTTGACAATAAATCAGAATTCTCGTGGAGAATAGGCGAATATACGAGATTATACTGACTAGTGCTTGTTGTTGCACCAGGAGTCGTTGCACTAGGTGCTAAAGTATGGCTGTTTTATATCCATTGAGTAAAAACGGGTTGTAATTGTATAGTGGTATCTGAAATTAATTGAAAAAAAAAAAGAAATACAAAAAGAAATGGTTATAGGAGCATTTGTCCTATATATACAAATCTAAATCGGGCGAATCTTTACTCGAAGTAGAGCATTGGATCTATGCCCAATGGATTACACCTAGTAAGAAAAAGTTTTTGTTTTAGTTCAATCTGTCGTCACATATGAAATAATAGACGGTATAAATTTAGCAACCCCTTTCCCACCGGATCCATTGCAAGAAAGGGATAGCGTGCAACTTCGAATTGTCAATTATATCCTTTATGGAAATGGCAGAAATTATTGTACGTCAAATTACATCAAAAGTGTTGGTTTTAGAAGATGGAATGTCTAATGTTTTTTCACCCGTAGAACTTATTGGATTGTTGTGAGCAGAACGAATAGGGCGCTTTGGAAGAAGCAATCTGATCTTGGGCAAAATAGCATGCCCAAGTGATGCTTTATAACTTAGTTTTGTCTTGTTTATCGACTTAATTATATGAATTCTCATGTACTTCTATGTAAATGTGAATATATATACTAACCAACATAATTAGTTATTTTTGTAGGTTTAAAATGAATTTGTCGAACTAATCCATGAGTTGGTGAAGTGGAGGCATGGAATCGGAAGTAAAACGCGAACGTCGGCAAGGGGGGCATGCGAAACAGCCCACCTGCACATTGGCAACGTGCCATGGCAGGCAGGTTGCGCGACCAGTGGCGTGCCATGGCCCCTAGCGCGCTGCACAAGCAGCGTGACACGCTGCCAACGCGGCAGGGGGCTGCTTGCGGATTGTTTTGGATTTCCAGTGTGCCTACGCGATGCCTCCGTGTCATGGAGGTAAATTGGTGCATTCACCTTCGTGACACAGAGCTATTTCATGTCGGGCATAATTTTATACACCTCTCATTTACTATAAATAGGTCACTTAGCTCCTAAAAATATTTTGTCACGTAATATTTCTGAAAAACTACCAAGAAGTGAAGGGAGAAGTGGGAGAACTCACCTAGGGTTCTTAAATTTCATCTTCTCTTCTACCAATTCTTGTAAGTATGTTACTTTAATTATGTTTTCTTGTAATTATACGAACTTAAGTGGCTAGAACCCATCCTCTAGGGTTGAGGCCACAAGATATGATTGTGACTATGTGAATTTGTTTTGGTTTTAAGTTATTAATTATTATTTTGTCTTACGTTCTTAATTATGGTTGTTTTTATGATTGATCATCATGAAAACACACATGTTACACCTAGATAAAAGCTTGAGAAAGTAAACCTAGGCAAGAACAAAAGAATGTAGGGAGAAAGTTTGTATCTTACGATATAATTCGCGAGTAGGATAAGAAATTATACCTAATTTGCCTTACTTGGTTGATAAAACGGGATGATAATAAGAAATCAACTTAGAATTGTCACTCCACCACTCGAAGAAGTAGTTGTGAAGTTAAGTTGAGTTAAATGATTAGAGGTACGAAAGTCCCTAATCAAGAGCATAAACTCCGTAAATCACATTCCCATAATTGAATTGCCCACGAACTAGAATGTCACATCCCTGCTCAACGATGTAGTTGTGAGGATAGTTTGTCGTGTTTAGAGGCTCGAAAGACCATGAACATGCAATTGTAATTATGTGAGACGACAATTGATAATTCCATACTTAAACCATTACAAAGCGTAGTATCGCATGATTATCTGGCCTTAGCTCTAGTTGCTCCTTGAATTACTTCAGAGTATTTCTGTGACCACCCCTAGACTTAATTAAACTTTATTGAGAAAGTCTATATCAACAGTTGCGAAAGTTAATATCACACTGAACTTGATAATTAGCTAAATGGTCCAGTCCCTGTGGGTTCGACATCCGGTTCTTAAAAAGGGCCACTGTATTACTTGTACGACCGCGTACACTTGCAGGAAAATCAGGATCTGTTACTGAGTCGTCTTATTGGGAATAACAAGAGCATCTCTCAATACTCAAAGTTTTATATCTGTAGCGAGTTATACTAAGTAAAAATAGCATGGCACTTCGAATTCGATATGAGAAACTTTATTATCACTTTTTTTCAAAACATTAGATTCTGTATCGAGAGAGTAATATGAGATAAGGGGTATTTCCGATTTTTTTAATCTATGGGGAGTTCAGTTCAGCGTCACAGACTTTTTTGGTTTCATGCCGAAGAGTTATTAACAATACTGATGTTCTGAAAGAGTGTAAAAAAGTTTTTTTCCTTATTTGATCGGATTAAAAAGAAATTTTGGGATTGCTGAATCATAAACAAAAAAAGAAAAAATAAACATATGAAGCAACGGAGCCATCATAGTATTTTTTAACTCCTCCGATAGGAAGGATAACAATTGAGTTTAACAATACCTGGATAAGATCCCTAAATGACTAGATTACCCCTCATCTCTTTTTCTAAATTTCTTTATACAAAAATTCAAAGGTATAATTGTAAGAAAGATTTTTGTAGAGTTGCAAATCAAACACAATACATGGTATATCTAGCTTTTAACATAATAAACTAAAAACTTGATAAAAAAATAATTTCAGTATTACAATCCTTGTATTAGGAATATCTGCATTACTAATCTCTCTATTACTTGTCCTTATAATTATACCCTTGAATTTTTGTATAAAGAAATTTAGAAAAGGGGATTGAGGGGTAGTCTAGTCATTTATGAGTCTTATCCAGAGATTAGTTATCCCATGATTAGTTATCTATTTATTTTCTTGTATAAAATAATACACCCTATGATGTATAAGTAATCCATGTATTAGGTTGAATTGAGTAACTACCCTTAGGGGTAATTTGGTACGAAAATAAGTAATAAAGAGATTAGTAATACAGGAATTCATAATGCAGAGAATCCTAATACAAGGATTGTAATGATGGAATTATTTTTTTATCAAGTTTTTTGTTTATTATGTTAAAAACTAGATATACCATGTATTGCGTTTAGTTTGAAACTCTACAAAAATCTTCTTTACAATTATAAGAGTAGTTGGGTATGAAGACAAGTAATAGAGATATTAGTAATACAAGGATTAGTAATGTGGAGATTCCTAATACAAGGATTGTAATGCTGGAATTATTTTTTTATCAAGTTTTTAATTTATTATGTTAAAAACTAGACATACCATATATTGTGTTTGGTTTGAAACTCTACAAAAATCTTTCTTACTACTATACCCTTGAATTTTTATATAAAGAGATTTAGAAAAAGGGATTGAGGGGTACTCTAGTCATTTATGAGTCTTATACAGTGATTAATTATCCCATGATTAGTTATCTCTTTGTTTTCTTAGTATAAAATAATACACCATAAAGTAATCCATATATTAGGTTGAATTGAGTAACCAAACAATGTATTAGCTGGACTAAATTTTAATCCAAAACTTACATAAATTAATATAGCCTACCAAACTACCTCACAATCCAAGGACTATTTTTAAATTGTAAAGTTGTTTAAAGACAAAGTATTATCATTCATGAATGTTTGTGTTTAACTCAACGAGTATTATCAACCATTAAAACATCGTCTCCTTCTCTTTCTTCAGTAAAAAGGATGGATCCACAGTATGAAATATGTGTTAATTGAACTCAGTAGATTTTTTTGAACTCTTACTAAGAAAAATATGTGTGTGTGTGTGTGTGTATAGTAGAGCACGCCTACACAAGCCAATAATTGCAAAGTAATTTCCCTTTCCAATGAAGAAAATGAGTGGCTTAAGCCCCTTGAAAATACTCGTTAATCATCAAACTCCTTGGTAAACATATCTCCTACCAATATTTGAAACAAAAAATACAACTTTTATGGAACCCAACGATACAATTTCTACTCATTGACCTAGGTTCTAATTTTTATATTGTTAAATTTTCAAAGGAAGAAAATATGGTTCGTGCTCTTCAAAAAGGTTTGTGGTTCATCAATGGCCATTTTCTCTCTATTAAAAGATGGCAACCAAACTTTGTCCCATCGAAAGCTGTTCTGAAGTACTCAGCGGTCTGGATAAGGTTACCATAACTTTTGATGGAATTCTATGATGGAAAAATACTTACAAAAATTGAAAATTCCATTGGAAAACTTTTTAAAGTTGATGCATGTACAAGCTCTACTCTATGGGGAAGATATGCCAGGCTTTGTGTGGAAATTTCTCTTGAGGAACCGATCATCAGCTCTATTCAAATCGGGACTCATATGTGGAGTATTGTATATGAGGGTGAATGCTTTTTATGCATGTCATGTGGCAGATTGGGCCATACATCCTCCTTCTGGCCAGAACACCAACACATTAGTCATACTGTCCTTCAACTGTCAAATTCATCATTGTAGAAGAAAACGGAGTGGCAAATGGTGAAGTTTAATAGGAGACAAAAATCTCTCAGGAAAAAACTAGGAAACTAAAAAATAACCATCAATAAATTTTCAAGAAAAGGTAGTTCAATTACTAGTCCATCTGCTCGACAAGGTAAGTCCTCAGATTCGTCACTTAGGTTCGACCCTAAAATGGTCAGCAGTTCTAATCAAATCTTTCAACCTATTTTAGGTAATAAATCCTGTTTAATACTTGCAAGAATAAGTTTTCGATTCTACACTTTTTCCATGTTAATGATAACAATTTATGTTCTGTCACTAATGATAATTCTAAAAAAAAAATTAATAATCACGTTCATACAAATTTTCTGGCGTTACAACCCAAGCAGACTTCTACAACTAATGATGTAGGGGTTTCACATGTGGCAGCTTACATGGACTCCAACTCTAATTTTCTGCCACCTAATAAATTAAATAAGCAAACTACAGGGACTAATAGCAAAATTATTTCTGCTAATTCTAACTCCCCCTCCCACACTTGGCAAACCCTACCAGACACTTAATGCAAACTAAATGATGAAGATCTACGAGATACAACCCCTTTGCATGCAACCAATGATATATGTTCTACTCTCCCTATAAAGATCTGTAATCATCAACTATGTTAACCCAATCTTCTATACGCGACTCTACTAATATTAATAATGGCAAACCTTACCATCCTTCTTCACCAAAAAATCCAACTTCAAAAATAAATTTAATACCTGCTTTGTTGAGAAGTGCTCCACAGTCTAAGTTTCTACAGAGGGAGGGAGGGAACGTATAAAATATTGTTCAAGGCTAAATTTTTTTCAAAAATTAACATAAGTAAAAAAGATTCTTCGTCCATAATTCCAACAATGGTGGAGTTACTTATGTAGACACATTCTCCATTAGTAGATTCCTCAAAGTCATGGAATAACTCCTTGTTAGTGTAAAAATACCTTGAAGTGTTTGTGTTCAACACCCAGTCAGTCTTGTTAACTACCAGATTCGCCTCGATAACTACAATAACATCAATCACTTTATGAACCTCAACAAGGTGAGCTTGGATATGAGATTCCCTCCCTAATTCAAGTTTTTCCCCTGTCTTTGATAGCACTGGAAAGCCCTGGTGTGTCGCGGACGAAATAAGATCTCTTTAGTTTTTGGATTTGGCTGTCCAGCTTATTGAAGTAATTATTCTTCTTCACGTGTCCTTTTTTGATGACTTTCTTCTGTTGGCCATTGAACCTGGCGTTCACAATAATACCAGAAGATTTCAAACGGTTAACTTTAGAAGAATTAAAAGAACGAGCTTTCATCTTATCTTTAGGACGGTTTGCCTCCTAAATTCTCATGTGACTGATGGTTCTTAACCTGAAAAATCTCACACATCTTCATGTCTTTGTTGAGAATATTAGTAGTTAAGTTCTTATACCTGTGAACTTGTTTCATAATTGACTTATTTTCAACCATTTGAAACTTAAATTACTATCCAACAACATACTTTTTCTTCCATGCATCATCAATATCATATTTCTTTTTCAAATTATTTCATATTTCATTCGCAGATTTAAAAGTAACAAATAAATCAAATAAAGAACTAGTCATATGGTTCAACAAATTTCCTCTAACAGTTTTATTATCATTTTTAGACTTTTTTTAATAGTAACATCAACAACCATAACAATGCTAGAACTAATAATAGCATTAGCAATATCAATAACAGTGTTAGAACCACTGGTATGAGGTTTATTAAACAAAATATAATTAACTTCTAATTATGCAAAAAAAAAAATCAAAAGTTATTATGACCAACGTTTAAAACTGTTTTCATCGAAAGGCTCAAGCTTTGACAGATCAGGAAGTGTTTTGTTCAAGGAAATAACCATTTGTTCAATATTGTATATAGATTTCACTTTAAAATTTTTGAAAAAAATATTACAATATTGATACTAAATTGAAATTTAAAATAGTAAGCGAATTATCACAAACATTGTGTCGTTGAAAAGCCATTTTCTTGAAAGCGATTTTGGCCCGGCTCTGGTACAAATCGTTAAGGTCGGGCCGGTTACTTTTCAAGGTTCCACAATTCTTCTAAACACGTGCACTCGTGATTGAAAGTATGGAGTTGCATAAATACAATTGTCCAAAAATTCACGAAGAAAGAAAGCCAAGAAAAAAAAGTATTTGAGCAGAAACGTCAATAAAGGAGAAAATATTTCTTTATGTGTATTATGTCTCATAAAAAAAAGATATTCAAATAAATTATCGTAGGAAACTGAGAGTTATGGTGAGGAAATAAAATAGTCATTAGTTTTAAAACATAATGACTAAATATCTTATTAAGACTATAAGTTACTGCACAATTAATCCAGAGAATGAATGTGATAATTTTTACTTTGCATGTTCTGCACAATTAATTTGACAGAATGAATGCGATGACTTTTTGCTTTGCATTTTCATTCATTATTGAAAACTGCCAACAATAACTTTTTCTTCATCAATATTTTTTTTCCGTTAATTTATATGAAACTCATTACATGCCAGTCCTAACTTTCGAATTTGTTAAGAAAAATACTTTTTTAAACTATAGATACAAAATATTTTTTGACATTATTTGTGAAAAAATTCTCTGTAACTCCTTAAACCTTGTATAAATCCTTTATAACTCGAATCAATCAAGAAGAAAAAATGAAAACAAATAGACGGGTGAGTAATAATATTTGTTCTTTGCTACTATAATCTGTAGAAAGATGTGGGATCATTTTAATCAATATTTTATTATTATTTAAAGGAGCAACTCTCTCAAGCAACAGGTGACACATTGGTGGATAGTCAAAGACACTAATTCTATTCATATTTTGTTATTATAATAAATTTGATCAATCCTATTTTATGTCGTTAAGGTGGAGAATTGAACCAAGAATTTTCTTTTTTTTTTCATCACACCAACTATTCTTGTACGAGAAATTTAGAAGGACATGTGCAAGAGTAGATACAAGAATAAAGTCATGGATCCTAACAGGACCATCCATCATACTCACCAACAGCTTATTCAGATTTCTCACAAGAAATTTCTAGTTATTTCTCTTTTCTTGAATGGAAAAACATATATGAAGATGATGGATCGGGCTATAAACCCCATACTTTGACTACTATTGTTATATGAAACTGTCCTAGGCCTTAATTTGTGAAGCTTAATCCTAATGGTTGCTCTAAGGGAAACTCGGGATAATGTGATGGGGGTAAAATCATCAGGGATGAAAACAACCATTTAATTAATGCTTATGTTGTGTCTTTGAAGCATAGCGCTAATAACATGGTTGGAGTTATGACTCTCAAAGTTAACATTGATTGATGTATTCAGGAAAGAATGAAAAAGCTTGAGATTGAATGTGACACCACCCTGATAGTGGACTACATAAAAAACAAAACTAATCCACCTTGGAGATATGAGATATCATTAATACTATTTAAGAAAATTTCAAGAAGCTGAAAGTGTGGAGGATCCAACGTTGTTACATGGAAAGTAATTGTGTTGCGAACATGCTAGCTAACTTAGGGCTTCACTGTAATGGTATGATCCACTTCACTAAATTTCAAGACCTCCTTAAAGATATTAGATGGTGTATGTTACATGGACATAATGTATCTCCCTTTTTTAGGATTAATACTCGCAAAGACTCTTTCTTTTTGGATAGGGACATGTATCAATTGTATAATTATGATGTCTCGTAAATGTGTATACTTTTGCATAGGAGAGGCATGTTGTTTTCCTCTGAAAGTTCTATCTTTTTTGCAAGCTTTCTTGGAAATCCTACTATCTTTATATAGTGAAGTCGTTTCATCTTTAGTAGATTTAGGGAGTTTCTCTTCTCTATTTTATAATCTGTCATGGTCATAATACAAGACTATCTCTTTGGAATGAATAATTTATAAAGATAAAAAAGTGTATCGTTAAAAAAGAGAGATAAATGATGAATTTATTCTTTAAATCAAGAAACACATGATAAAAAAGAATAAAAAATTACTATTAAATTTCTGATTTAAAAGGTATTTCTTTTCATAATATATTTCGACCCCATTTATTTGTGTTAAAATTAAGATATTTGACTCCAATAATAAGATATTATTCTTAAATCTAAACACTGAATTATTCTTTTTAAAGATCTGAACATATATATATATACACACAGAATAAAAACACATTATAGGTGAAATGGGCATGGTTCACACACCAAGAGGTTAAGGGGCAAGTGGAACTCATTTCATGGAAGCAACGAATATCTCATATACACCAGTCAAATCTGGTTAGCGGGCCAAGACCTATTCCGCGAAGAAAAAGAAACCAATCACAGACCGTTAAACTATCATCTCAGAGATCTAACGGCTGTAAACTCATACTCTGTCTTTAGGGTTTCGGAACATTCTAGATCTCTACTCCTTATAAAGTCTCGGCCTTTCTTAAGCATTTCTCCTCCTTACAAACCCTAGTTTTTCAAAGCTCTATACTGCCTCTCCTTTTTGTAAAAAAAACTCGCCGACACTAAACGAAGGAGAGAAGCAGATATACAATAGTAGATATGGCTGGAAAGGGTGAAGGTCCGGCAATCGGTATCGATCTCGGAACCACATACTCTTGTGTCGGTGTTTGGCAGCACGATCGTGTTGAGATCATCGCCAATGATCAAGGTAACAGAACGACGCCGTCTTACGTTGGATTCACTGACACTGAGCGTCTCATTGGTGATGCTGCTAAGAATCAGGTCGCCATGAACCCTATCAACACTGTCTTCGGTAAGATCTCGATCTACTCTTTCTGCAAGTTTTCATCTGTGATCTATGATTCGTTATCAATATCTGTTTTCATACTACAGCTGTCATTCCAATTTGTTAGACGTTTTTCGCTTATTGATTGTCGGTTTAGCTAACTTTTCGTGCTAGATCTGATTAGTTTTGCTGTAAAATTTAAATTTATATGTTCAGAGGCCACACTAATACTATTTACTTGAAATTTTTATGCGTACTTGAGCAGTTGCAATTTTTTGATAAAATTCTACTAGATCTAGTCCATTTTTATCCGTAGTTGTTTTAGTTACTAATTTTTGGATAAAGTACTACTAAATCTAGTCCTTTCCAATTACAATATGGATATTGAGTACGTAGACGAAGAATATATAAGTCCTATCTTACGAGTTCCATGAAGTGTGGTAATTACTAGTGTTTGTGATGTTGTTTCCACATTCTTGGTATTGTGCTGCGTGTCATGTCTTTTATGTGATGTGTTGATTGGGAAAGTTTGGAAGTCGTGCAAATTTGATTAATCTAGCGATAAATCTATATATATTCGTGCTTGGTAAAAATTAAGTCAAGATCTTGTCCTTGTAAGCTTACCTTGTGCAGAACTTCAGTTAGCTCCATACACTAAGCAGTTTTCATTTAGTATTCTAATTTTTTCTTGTGCTTATACAGTTGAATTGACTACTTTTGAACTTTTCTGCTCTAAGATAATTTTGCTTTTCATATTAGAATGTGTACTACTATTATATACAGGATGCTGCATAAAATATTCATTTTACCTATATGATGTTTTGACAACATGTACGTATGTCTAATTTGTAGCCTGTCTTGTGCTAGGCATTTTCATTTGGATATTTGAACTATTTTGGTAGCCCGTCTTGTGTATGATATGTACATTTGAAGATTACAAGTATTTTTGTAGCCTATCTTGCGTATGATATCTACATTTGAAGATTCTGGTTTGCAGAGCTTGCTGGATTGCTCAATTTATTGCTGCATCCAGTTTCTTGCCAAAGCTCAAAGTTTGTTCTTTTTATTTTTAGCTTGTTTAATTCCTTTGTCTGGATCTCTATACTTGTTATGATGGAAACTTGGTAAGGAGAACTGTCTTTGCGATTATGGTGTAGTTTTGCTTGTATTTTCTGATTGCTGGAATAATTTCATAATCTAATTTAGTCATTTTATTGCACATGAAGGCTGTGGTTCAAAAACAGAAAACCCTATTCTTTAGTAAATAATGTAATGAGATGAAATATCTTCTAAAAATTAATATTTGGTAGAGGAAACTTTTATTTACTTTGTAGGCTATTTTAAGTTCCATGTGTTGAATGGATATTATTTACAATGCAGATGCAAAAAGGTTGATTGGTAGAAGATTTAGTGATGCCACAGTGCAAAGTGACATTAAGCATTGGCCATTTAAGGTCGTTGCTGGACCTGGTGATAAGCCAATGATTGTTGTCAACTACAAGGGTGAGGAGAAGCAGTTTGCTGCAGAGGAAATCTCATCTATGGTGCTCATTAAGATGAGGGAGATTGCCGAAGCTTTCCTTGGTTCCACTGTTAAGAATGCTGTGGTTACAGTGCCAGCCTACTTTAATGACTCTCAGCGTCAGGCCACCAAGGATGCTGGTGTAATTGCTGGTCTTAATGTTATGCGTATTATCAACGAGCCTACTGCAGCTGCCATTGCTTATGGTCTTGATAAGAAGGCAACTAGTGTTGGTGAGAAGAATGTGTTGATCTTTGATCTTGGTGGTGGTACCTTCGATGTATCTCTCCTCACCATTGAGGAAGGTATCTTTGAGGTGAAAGCTACTGCCGGAGACACTCATCTTGGTGGTGAGGACTTTGACAACAGGATGGTGAACCATTTTGTTCAGGAATTCAAGAGGAAGAACAAGAAGGATATCAGTGGTAATGCTAGGGCACTTAGAAGGTTGAGAACTGCTTGTGAGAGGGCGAAGAGGACCCTTTCATCCACTGCTCAGACCACTATTGAGATTGATTCTTTGTACGAGGGTATTGATTTCTATTCCACAATTACTCGTGCTAGATTTGAAGAGCTTAACATGGATCTGTTCAGAAAATGTATGGAGCCAGTTGAAAAGTGTTTGAGAGACGCTAAGATGGACAAGAGCTCTATCCACGATGTTGTACTTGTTGGTGGCTCCACTAGAATTCCCAAGGTTCAGCAACTCCTGCAAGACTTTTTCAATGGGAAGGAGCTCTGCAAGAGCATCAACCCTGATGAAGCTGTTGCTTATGGTGCTGCTGTGCAAGCTGCAATTTTGAGTGGTGAAGGTAACGAGAAAGTGCAAGACCTATTGCTGTTGGATGTTACCCCTCTTTCCCTTGGGCTTGAAACTGCTGGTGGTGTCATGACTGTGTTGATTCCCAGAAACACCACTATCCCAACCAAGAAAGAGCAAGTCTTCTCAACGTACTCAGATAATCAGCCGGGTGTGTTGATCCAGGTCTATGAAGGTGAAAGAACTAGGACCAGGGACAACAACTTGCTTGGAAAATTTGAGCTCTCTGGTATTCCTCCTGCTCCCAGAGGAGTTCCTCAGATCACAGTGTGCTTTGACATTGATGCCAATGGTATCTTGAATGTTTCTGCTGAGGACAAGACTACTGGACAAAAGAACAAGATCACCATCACCAATGACAAGGGTAGACTCTCCAAGGAGGAGATTGAGAAGATGGTTCAAGAAGCAGAGAAATACAAATCAGAGGATGAAGAGCACAAGAAGAAGGTCGAGGCAAAGAATGCTTTGGAGAACTATGCTTACAACATGAGGAACACCATCAAAGATGAGAAGATTGCATCCAAGCTACCAGAAGCTGACAAGAAGAAGATCGAGGAAGCCATTGAGCAGGCTATCCAGTGGCTTGATGCCAACCAGCTTGCCGAGTCTGATGAATTTGAGGACAAGATGAAGGAGTTGGAGAGCATTTGCAATCCTATTATTGCCAAGATGTACCAAGGTGCTGGTGGTGACATGGGTGCTGACATGGGTGATGATGGTCCTGCTCCTAGCGGTGGCTGTGGTGCTGGTCCTAAGATTGAGGAGGTCGACTAAGCTGCTTCCGTTACTCATGTTTTTGGTTTCATCAGTTTATTTAACCCCAAGACTGCATTTTTATGATTTCTGCTTGGTAGTTGGTAGTTAAACGGTGATACTGTTTCGTATTTTGGCTTGTTTATCAAGTATACTATCATTTTTCGGATTTATAATTTCAGATTTTGCTATTAGTTTTGCTGGTCTGTGTGGTCTATGCCTCCAGTGTTCTATTTATTTTTTGTCATCGATCTTATGCTACACCTTTTGCGGCTATTAGATTGTGCTCTCTTTTAGGCGAGGCCTTTGTGTATGGAAAGATAACCGGATGTGTAGTCTCGAAAATCCCTTGTGAGATCAGTCGAGTCTTAGGAGCTATGGGTAAGTTAATGTTAGCTTAGTGTCACCATGTGTATAAGCTCCCCTTTTGTTTATTGGAGCTCTACGAATATGTTCATTATAATGTGGTTATATTGTTTACTCATATTCTGATAAGGAAGGTCAACTATGATAATTGGACGTTTGCTGATCTTTTGTTTATTGGAGCTCTACGAATATGTTCATTATAATGTGGTTATATTGTTTACTCAGATTCTGATAAGGAAGGTCAACTATGATAATTGGACCTTTGCTGATCTGAAAGGTCGATTGTCCATTGAGAGCCTATGCGCCTCTTCTATCGTTTGACGTTATTTAAGAATTCGTAACAATAGTTACTTACCTCGTTATCCCACTATCTCAAGAAAAGTGGAACAAGAAATTAGCACGTAGTTGTTTTGACAGTATCTACAATTATTTAAGAAACCGAAATATTAGAGAGGAAAAGCAGATAGTCCATGAAGGGGACCAACAAAAACCAGTGGATAACAGTTGCCACCATTGACCGCCATAACGGTTTGCAAGTTGATGTTGACATGCACTTGTCCAGAAAGAAAAGAAAGCAAGCAAATTTTGATTCAGCTTCCCTGATTTAAATCGTCACATGCTTCATCTAGTTGTATCCACAATTACTCAATGCTAGGAGGGACACGAACCAATGGCTCCATTGCCTTGGATTTGTGGTCCTTACATAGAAGATAGTCTCTTGAAAGTAATCATCCATTGAGGTTCATTTGGGATTGGGATAACTTTTTCAAGGATTGTGTGAGAGCTTTTTCTTCAATTCATTCAAGATATTATTAATTATGTGAATTAATATATTATGGAATATAACGACTATTTATTTCTTTATCTTGCCTCCAATGTCTTCTTTCTTCTTTTCATTTCATAACAGTAAGGCAAACATTCTGCTCTCGATTCAGAGCTACTGCCTCAAGAATCATCTGACAGTGCAGGGTTTAAACTCTCTCTTTCTTAATAGCACAATTGACATGGAGTTGGAGGTTGAAGAGTTCATCTAAAATTGCTTCACTCTGCCCCTCCCTCTCTACATATTTGAAATCGAATCTCGATAACCAATAAAAACTACTGTGTAACACAACATAATATCCTTTTCCTCTTTCAATCTTCATAGGCTGTAACTAGCATTGAGTTTCAAGCAACTCTAGAACTTTACCAAAATGTAAGTTACTCCTACTATATGCTAAAAATGGGCATCAAATTTCATAGCAAAATAGTGTTGCAATAGACGCTAATGCTAGACTGGAAAACCTACAAACAACATCTAGTGCGTGCAAATGGAATATAGATCATACAGTTGCATAAACCACATTATATGAAAACTAAGTTGGTGCATAATGAAGGCACCCTCCCTAACAGCCACCATTACATCTCCACTTAGGTCAACATGAGGTCATTTCCCCCGAGGTGAGGACGGAGGCAGACACGAACTTCATGTTCTTCAGGCCCTTCGCAAAGTTTTGGTACCAACATCTCAAGCACAGTTCCTGATTCGTCGTAGTATGCTTCAATTTTGGCATCTTCTGGAATTCTGGTTGAAAGAGGAATTTCTCTGACAAACTCCCCTGGAGGGCAGTGTTCTGAGGATGAATCGTCAAGCTTGAAAGTTCTGTTTTGTCTGCTGATGAATGGCATCCGAGATGTGCTTAAACAAGACACCTTTATTATACCGTGTGTGAGTGTGTTTCTCCAGGAAACTTTCACCCTTTGAAGATCAACAAATGGCAAACTGAGTACGACCAAGTAACCTTGTTCATCTTCATATATGCTTTTTGCAGCTGTTACAGGCCCGTAGACATCCCTCATCACCCCGCTAAAGTCATGTAGCCAATGAGGTTCAGTTGGGTGAATTTCAAGATCCGGAGTTTGATAGGAAGGAGGATTTACTTGCAGGTAACACTCATCTTCATTTCCGTGAGGGAAGAAATCCTTTTTCCTTTTGCCATTGGCAGGTAGTAGATCCATTGCATCCCCGTTGCTGTGATTGGATGGCTGAGTTAACAAATTAAGCCCTGATCCATTAGCCAGTTTCTTTGAATTGGAATGCGGATTACTCTTAATTGGTGGGAGTGGTCTCTCAAGCTCAAATTCAGTGTTGGGGAGGTTTCTCCATGAACTGTAATCGCTAGCTTCGTGTGGGATACTGAAGTTGAGTTCCCTACCTGTGAGTTCCATCCATCTTTTGCGCTCCTCTTCATCAAGAACCATGAGACTGGGAGATGGAACGACCTCAATCCCATGAATACACTGAGGATTTGATAGGCCCCTGTAGTGCTTCCTCTGCATTCTATGAGATCGGACGAAGCCCTTGTCAACACTAAAGGGAAACGGACGCTCCCCTTGACGAGAATGCCCATTCATGTAACTCCGGAGCTGCATCTTACCCAGTGCATTCTCAGGCCTTTCCTTGAAAACCCACATATACAGGTTCTCCATGTCATGCTGAACCATGAATACATCAAGCTGGAGATCAGATTTATCAAACCCGGAATATCCATTACTATCCCGCACCATCTTTGCCTTGGATTTCTCATTCAACACAGGCCTAAAATAAAAGCTAAAGAAAACCCAAGCACCCCAAATGCTATCCAAACGTTTTGCACATTTCCTTCCAACTTTAGGTACAATAAGAGAACTTTCAGTCTCATATACCTGGGTCCCAAGCCCAACATCAAGAATATCACAGTGTTCCGAGTTCCATGGCTGCGGAGGAGGGCTACGCTCAGCTGATAAAGGCAAATTAATGTCAGGTGGGCAAGTTATGACTACTTGGCGATTCATCTCGAGGTCTAATTCATCATGTGAAGAAGAAGCACTCGAATCCATGGACAAACGGGTCGAAGGATGATGATTCTCCATTGACAGTACAGTACCAAAAAGTATCTTCTATCTCACAATTCCTTTTTTTCGGGAGCACACAAGTTTATCTAATTCACAAATTCTGCCTAGGAATTGGGACAATTGCTAATGACAGCTTCAAAATTAACAAACCAAACAACAACTTGACAAAAGACTAATCTTTACAAACCTACATCAAAACCTTTTAACTTATTTCACCAGAGAACTACTCCCTGACAAACCCCAAATTGGAAAAACCAAATATCAGCAAATTCTTGGGATTTTTTGGAGCAAAGGGGAAACCAACAAAGATTCACTCAGCCCTAAATTATTATGCAACAAAAGAATGAAATGCTAGGAGCAAACTACCAACTGCAATAGAAAAAAAAAAAGAAGAAGATGCAGAAATGAATAAATCCTTATATTCACCCCAAATCCAACAAATCAACCCTGTAAAGTGCATAGGCTTTTCCAACACGGCAAATCCTATGTAAGAAAGACAATATAAAAAAAAATTGAATCTTTACCACTAGCTAAGGAAATTATATAGTATAAAAGATCTATTTTTTAATAATAAAACTGTAAATGTAGTGGATGTATAGGAGGAGTAATAGTGGAGAAGGGGGTGAGGTAAGATGAAATATTACTACCAATCTATGAAGCCAAAGCCCAAGAAAAGGACCAAATCGGAAGTGATTTTGGAAGAATACCTTAAAGCAGCTGCAACAAGGAAGAGAGAAGAAGAAGGGCAATCAATGGTCCTAATTAGCATCCCCATCTTCTTCTCTTACCTTATCTTTTGTTTCTGACTGAGTCGTTGTCTTTCTTAAGAATTCGTCATACATACGCACACAAAGGGGGGCTTAGGCAGAGATAGAGATAGAGAGCTAAAAGTGAATATAGAGAGAGAAAGAGAGAGACCCAAAATGGAGAAGGAGCTTGGAAGATGGGGTCTGTGAGGCTTTAGGGGTTGGCCGTGGGTGGGGTTGGGGGGGACAGATTTGTTGGTTTCTGGTGAGATTACCACCGAAAAATCAAGAATCATCACCGTTTTCCAACCGTGTTTCCCTAATCCCATAACATATCTCGGATTTAAATTATCTGTCTTGTTTTGTTATTTTAAATATGTTATTTAAAAATATTATTTATTTATTTTTATTTATCATATTTTATTTTATGAGAGTTAATTTTTAATAAATTAAATTAATATTATAAATTGTAAATTTTTTTTGTATTAATATGATAAAGAATATATCATTAAGTAGTGATCATAGTTCATGCGGTTGGACTCTTAAAAAGCAGGAAGTAATTAAGAGAAGTTTTTAAGTATTTTATTCAAATATTTATTTTATTAAGATATTTATAATTTTCTTAAGAATACTTATTAGCTAAGCATAAAATGAAAATATAATAATAATTACTTTTATCTTTGAGATAATAAAATTTTAAAATAATAAATGATTTGAGATAATTATCTTTAAAAATCACGATAAATAATTTAAAATGAGAAAAGTATTTAATAAAGAATATCCTTTTTTTTTTCACAACTCTTTAATTCTATCATTTCACGCCACATGTTTAACACCATAAAATTAAAAAATATTTTAATACATTTGACATATTTTTAATTTAAAATCATAAATTTAAAAGTCTTCTTCATTTTTTAAATTTCGTGTTGAAGTAAAATCAAACAAATTAATTAAATAAAAGAAGTAATTCATACTAAGCACTAATTTAACATAAAAATACATTTTGATTATTTATGATCTGATATTACTTCTTTGTGTAAAATCATATTGGAGTATCTTACCTATTAATTTTGTATAAATATAAAATATTACGAATTTTTTTAGAGTCAAATGGATATATGCTTAGTGCTTGGAATGTTCAAAATTTGCATACCTTCATATATTATTTGGTTACAAAGATGAAAAAATAATAATTTTAACATAAAGTTTAGCATGAGTTATAGAGGTAATTGTGCAAAAGTACAATCCATAATAATTATATTATATTTGTATAAATAAGTTTTTAACCCCGTAGAAAAAGCTTCTGGGCGATGGAAGCTTCTCTCCGGCTGCACGTTAACTAACTTGCACCTTCCATGAGGAAGAGAGCACGCATCCCTTCTCAGAAAGCTCTAATAGCTCAGGAGACTAGGAAGATGACCGGTAATTCACAGAGAGAAAAGAAAACCACAACGGACCTAGTAAAAGCAGACACTCCAAGGATGGTTGGGCAGAGATCGAATGGAATAGCAATAACAGGAGGAAACAAGCAGAGATAAACATAAGATAGTGTCAACTCCGAGATCTTCGGGTCAATGCACAGTAAAGCAAGTAGAACCGATGGAGTCAGTGAAGTCGATTTGGGCGGAAGTATTGGCGGTTTCTGCAGGCAAAGAGCAGATAGATCTGGTGGGTAGTGGTGGTAGGAAGTCGCGGGCTGATCAGGTGGAAGAGAAAGCTTGAATTCCGAAGTTGAGGAGCTCAGTTTGGGATTCTTTTGACATTACCAAAGTTTCAAACGCAGGTTTCAAACTCGAATACATTTCCCCCAACTTACATGGTGAGTCTCCAGTTGGGGAAATCGTACTAAATGACATTAGTAGTGAGATCGAGTACCGGAAACATGCGATCGTTTGCTATGTGCTAGGAGCTCATCCTCCATTTGAAGTAATCAAGGGTTTTATCAAAAGGATGTCGGCAAAACATGGCATTAGCAAAATAGCCATGTTGAAGAATGGAGTAACACTAGTGAGGTTTGATTCTTTAAGTGGAAAAACGGAAGTAATTCAAGGAGGAATATACCACTTCGATAATAAACCTTTCATTGTAAAAGCTTGGAGTCCGGAAATGGAGTTTACAATGGATGAGTTGAACACTGTTCTAATCTGAATTCGTTTTCCTGGATTGAATTTCAGATATTGGAGCCCCAAGGCATTGAGTAAATTGGGAAGTTTGGTTGGGAAACCTATGATGGTTGATCATAATACTGAACAGATGATTGGATTGAATTTTGCAAGGTTGTTGATAGAGGTTGAGATGGATGCAAACCTTCCTGATCGAGTGGTGTTTAAGAATGAGAAGGGCCAATTAGTTGAACAAAGGGTTACTTATGATTGGAAACCTACTCTGTGTACCTACTGTCATAAATATGGTCATGGAGTGGAAGTGTGTAGGAAGAGAAAGACTACAAATGTCACGCATGGGATGCAAGGAAATAAGGATTCGGAGAATGTAGAGCAGCAGGTAGCAAAAGTAAAGAATGTGGAGTTGAGTAAACGTAATCAAGAGCAAACTGAGTAGGTCATCGATACAGATTTGGGGAATCATGGACAAGAAGGAATAGTTAAGGGAAATAAGGAATCTGGTTGGATTACTCCGCAGAGAACTGGGAGGGGTCAAGTTTCATTACAACAACAGGTTGCTAGCTCAAATTCGTTTCAGGTGTTATGCAAGGATAGAGATGAAGTGGGGGCATGTGAGGGCACTATAAGAGGTGACCAGAATATTGTTACGGGGGTTCAAATCATACCTTATAAAGGGGATGGTTAATCTGATAAGTTGGAATGTACGAGGAATTAATGGCCCTAATAAACAGAGGGAGGTGAAGCTCCTCTGTAATGCAGAAAAGTTGTTTTAGTAGGATTGTTAGAAACAAAAATCAAAACAAATAGTATTAGTAAGGTTGCGGAAAAATTGTTTGAAGGATGGATTATGTTATAAATTTGGAGTCGCATTATAATGGTAGGATCTGGATAACATGGAGGTCTGACTACTATAAAGTAACATTTGTGTCTATGTCTGCTCAATATATCACTTGTGAAGTGTTCTTTATTCCAATCCAGGTGACTTTTATTATTACATATGTGTATGTCTTTAATACAAGGGATGAAAGGAAAGCTTATAGGGTTATCTAGGTGATTTCCACAGGCTATGTCAAAAGCCTTAGATGGTCCTTGGAGATTTTAATGTACTGCTAAAAGCAGAAGATAGGATTGGGGGTAATCCAGTGACATGGTCTGATGTGGTGGACTTCCACACTTATATTGAGGAGTGTGGTTTAATTGAAATGCTTGCTGCAGGGAATAAATATACTTAGAATGACAAAAAGACAGATCAAAGAAATTTTTCAAAATTGGATTGGATTTTTATAAATGGTAGATGGTTAGGAGAGATGCCTCCATGTAAAGCTATATTTTTACCAGAGGGCATAAGTGATCATTGCCCAGCCAAGGTGTCACTATTGGAGGAAAGGGGGAGACTAAAAAAATAATTTGTGTATTGTAATGTTTGGTCCACTCATGCACGGTTTATATCCATAGTGAGAGAGGGATGGAATCAACACATAGAGGGGTGCAGTATGTTTAAGATAGCGAGGAAGTTGAAAATGTTAAAGCGGTCCCTTAAGCAGATGAACTCTCAACATTTCAGTAGTATTGTAGTTGAGGCTGGTGAAGATAGATTGTCCTAACAAAGGGCTCAAGAGAAGTTACAGGCTGATCCTAATAATTTGGTATTGCAACAGGATGAAACCTCTGAATACCAAAAGTATAGGCACACTTCTTATTTGGCTGAGATGTTTCTGCAACAGAGGAGCAAAGCCACATGGCTTAGTCTGGGAGATGATAACACAAGATATTTTCACTCTGTCATTAAGCATAGGAAGCTCACTCATACCACTTCTCAGATTAAAGATAAGCAGGGAAACTGACAATATGAATCAGTTGCAATAGCTAACGTATTGGTGGATTACTATAAGGAGTTGTTGGGATCAAGGGCAACTATGAGAATTAAAATATGTAGCAAGATTTTGATGAATGGCACAGTTTTGTCCAGTGAGCAACAACTAGAGTTGATAAAACCTTATGAAAGAAAGGAAGTTAAGGAAGCAATATTCCAAATAGATAGCAATAAAAGTCGTAGGCCTGATGGCTATGGGAGTGGATTTTTTAAAGCTGCTTGAGATGTTATTGGAGAGGAAGTTACAGATGCTATTATGGACTTCTTTCAAAATGGGAGATTGCTTAAACAGTTGAATGCCACAATTATTTCCCTCACACCTAAGGTTGATAATCCTGAAAGTACTAGCCAATATAGACCAATTTCATATTGCAATGTTCTTTATAAGTGCATATCAAAAATGGTGCAGTAGATTAAAAGAGGCAGTGCTATACTTGGTTGCTCAGAATCAAGCAGCCTTTGTACAAGGAAGATCAATGACCCATAATATACTGATTTGCCACAATCTTTTGAGGCACTATAACAGGAAAGCTTCATCAAGATGTGTTATGAAAATTGACTTGAGGAAAGCTTATGATATGGTGGATTGGCTATTCCTAGAAGAGGCAATGACAGGGTTTGGATTTCCTGAGAAGTTCAGACAACAAATTCTTACATGTGTCACTACTCCTAAATACTCTGTGAGGGTGAATGGGGAGAACCATAGATTCTTTGAGGGTAGGAGAGGGTTAAGGCAAGGTGACCCAGCTTCACCATTGCTTTTTGTATTGGTCATGGAGTATTTGTCCAGAACATTGAAGACAATGAGCATGCTGCCGGACTTTAGATATCATCCTATGTGCAAAATTTACAGCTTACACATCTAATTTTTGCAGATGACCTCATGGTGCTTTGTAAAGGTAATGTCCAGTCAGTTAATAAAATTATGGAAGCAATATCTCATTTTAGTGATACAACAGGTCTAGTGGCTAATATGGAGAAGTCCAATATATTCATTGCTGGGTTGACAGACCATGTTAAACAAGAGTTGCTGGAAATAACTAATTTCACAGAAGGAGTGTTTCCAATTAGATATTTGGGACTTCCATTGGCAGCAAAGAAGTGGAGTAGGCTAGAGTGTCATCAACTTGTGGACAAAATCACTGACAAGATTAAGTTCTCTTACACCAGGCAGCTGTCTTATGCAGGGAAGTTGCAGGTAATAAACTCAGTGTTCTTTTCCATCCATAATTTCTGGGGCTCAGTGTTTATAGTACCTCAGAGTATTTTGAAGGAAGTAGACAGTAGAGAGTTTTTGTGGGGTGGCTCAGAATCTAATAAGAAACTGGCATTAGTTGCATGGGAGACAATATGTTGTCCCAAGAAGACAGGAGGTTTGGATATAAAAGATTGCAGGCTTTGGAACCTAGCAGCAGTTGGGAAGTTTGTATGGCAATTACTGGTAGACAACAACTCACTATGGGTAAAATGGGTCCATGGTGTATATATGAAAGAAGGGGAAGATGTTTGGCTACATAAAGCACCTCCAGATAGCAGTTGGTACTGGAGGGAAATCCATGCAATTAAAGATAAGATGAAAAATTTGTATGATAGAGGCAGATATATATTGACAATGAATGAGGAATATTCTATCACAAAAAGTTATCTTGAGCTGCAGGGATCCCATAGAAGACTAGCAAGTGCAGAATTGATATGGAGTAGTGTTGCACAGCCAAAGCATCGATTTATCTTATGGTTGGCAAAGAAGAATAGATTACTTACAAAAGAGAGGATGATGAGAATGAATATTCCTTTGGAGGAGCTAGGATGTAACTTATGTGATTTTCTTGACCCAGAATGTGCTGGACATTTGTTTAATACTTGTCCTTGGTTCACAGAGGTAAGGAGTAGTATAGAACAATGGTTAGGCATCACATTTAGAAGAGCAGATGTGCATAATGTTCTCTTAAGCCTGAAGAGAAGGATCTGGAGGTATGACCAGAAAATAGTAATTGCAGCAGTGTATGGAGCAATGATTTATCACACATGAAAAGCCAAAAATTGGAGATTATTCAAAAGCGTACTTGTACAAACAGAGGAAGTTATAAGGAAGATACGAACTGAGGTTATACAAAGATTAGCTAGGTGGTTTTTATCTAAAAATTTTTCCAGCAGTAGACCTTTTTTGCAGAGGGTAGCAATATCTTAGTTGTAGTTTCTTGTTTGATTGTTAGTAGTTTTGATCGGTAAGAGTATTGTGACACTCTCATATTTGTAAGTCTTGATTATTGATAATCGTAATTTTTACATTGTTACCAAAAAAAAATTTTAACCGCATAATTTATTTTTTTTTGCAATAGTATTTAAAATTTAATATATAATATTATACAAAATTTTGATTTTGTATTTTTACAATAATATTTATAAATTTGATATATAATATTATATACTTAATATAACAATATTATACAAATTATAAAAGGTATTTATATATTTTTATATATTATTATATAATATTATGCAAGACAATGATGTTATTTTCTTCTTTGAGTTTCCTCTGAAACGTAACTCAAATCTAGCTTAAATTTACTCTATATAATAAACACGTAATTAGTGGATTTTTTTGGTCTCATTTGCATCGATTACAAATGCCTTGCAAATATATACAAATAGGTAAGGACACTTTCCATTAAAAAAAAAAAAGAAGAAAAAAGAATTACATAAAATGAGAGAAAGAAATAAAACATTTATATTTGTAGCAAAATACTTATTTGATAAAATTATCCGATGTAGTGATTTTAGTTCTTTTATTACTATTTATAATGGTAGTTTAAAAAAAATACAAAATATAATAATATTATGTATTTTTATGGTAAGATATACGATATACACATATTTGTGTATCTAAAAACGTTAACCGTGTGCATTCTTTCAATAGGGACCGCAATAAATATGTCATATACACGTATGACATACATATATTTTTAGGTGTTGGTTCTGCATATATACAACATACACTTCACACACAGTTGGCCTACACATAAGGTTTGAAAACACATACTCCCTCTGTTTTAATTTGTTTGTTTGGTATTGACTTGACACGAAATTTAAGAAAGTTAAAAAGATTTTTGAATCTTGTGATCTTAAATTAAAGATATGTAGAATGTACCAAAATGTCCTTTAATATTGCGGTCTTAAACATGTTATGTGAAAAGTTAGAATTAAAGAACTGCCAAAAAAGAACAGACTAAAAAGAATGTAAGACAAATAAATTCAAACGGAGAGAGTCATTGGATCGAGTTGGCCACACATATAATCAATATCTTCACACACACACACATGTACATACATCTAATTTCTACTTTAAAAACAGATACATATTCATACAGTTAGATCAAATACCGTATTCGCATAATTATTTGGATTAAATATTGTATACATACAAATACAATATATTTTACTACTTTTTAAAATATTCATAAGAGGGTTCTCCACAATATACCTTTATACCTTATAAGTTGAAGCAAATATATAAATTCTTCCTATTTATAACACTTTATTTAAACTCGTTTCATCTTCACCATCACTATCAATCACTACCACCATTGCGGTTAGTTTCTACTACCAACCACCTCCACCATCGATCACAACTAACACGTCCGCCAACTACCACCAACCAGAGGCGGATTTAATAGTTAATTACTTTTTATTTGAATTCTATATTTATCATATTTACAAATAAATAAATTATGCATAATCAGATATTAAAAAAATAATTTTAATCATTCAATATTTAGATTTAGAAACATCATCTTAATTATTCAAATGTGTATTTAAATTTAGACATTAATCTTAATAAAAACAAATGAAGTCTTAATATATTACATGCACAAATCTTTCTATTTTACCGTGAGTGTTTTTTATAGAAAAAAAAAACTACCTTAACCAAAAATATCCAAAATTGGACAAAATTTTCTGGTAAATGACAATAATATACGTAAAATAATAGGAACTATATATATAACTTTTTTCGAAAGGGCGTTTATTTAATCAATACATTATTTATCGATTTTAGGCACTTTTTATATAAGTTTTTTAAATATCTACATGTGGAAGAGTTAGATTATCTAATCAATGAAAAAAGATGATTTAGTTTAAAGAGAATAAATGAAGGTAATTAATAAAAAGAGAAGATCTAAAACGTAAGAAAGCACCGAGGTTTTTTGGTTTCTAGATTTATTAATGAAAATCTTCATGATTTTTCGGCCGCATAACTAATTAGGGCTTTCTAGAAAGGCTGACGTTCTTTCTCGGTGAGAAGAGTCTTTTCTTTTCTCTCAGAGGGTTAAACTGTTTCAGAGGATATCGTCAGCCTCAAAAAGTGTTAGAATTTATCCTGAATTTTCTACTTTCGTTAAATTCTACCACAATTGTATTTTATTTCAAAAAAATAATTCTGGGTAGATAAGGTTTTCTTTGTAGAAAATGATTCTATCATAGCTATCCTTTTTCTTGAACGAGAAGATTTAAACTTATATAAATAGAAGAATTTTTTGTTCTCATACACAAACAATAATATGCACAATGTAATCATTTAAAGAATTTTATTTCGAGAGATATTTATTCTCTCAATAACTTTAGAATATTTTTTATATTAATAATTATCATATGTAGGTCGATTGACCAAACTCATATCATAAAGTCCTTTTTTATCGTCATTCAAGGGTTTGCAATTATTAGTTTTCGCATGACACCTTGTTATTTTGATCCCAATAAAAAGTACTTTTCTTCCCGCTCAAGTCAGAAATTTGTATTTTAAATTTGAAAAACAACTTATAACCTACTTTTCAATCGCCTTTTCACTTTTAAAATTGTATTTAAGTACATTCAAACATGAATATTATTCCAAATATTTTTTTAAAAAATGAAATAACCGAGTACAACTCCATAAATTCCAAAATATGAGATAAAATATTTTAAAATCTATGATCAAATGCCTACCGAATATTTTAAGATATGCATGCTTATTAGGATTATCACCTTTTAGGGAGCTAAATGATAATTTTTAACGATTAAATAACATTATAAACAAATTAGACAAAGACAGGCAGAATAAGATAATGCATGATTCACTTAATTAAATTAATTAGAATGAAAAAGGGAACAAAATTAAGATAAGTGAAATGACTGATTGTCCTTGAGCTTTTAATAATTAAGGGAAGTGCAATGAGGAAAAGTACAGAATTTGTAAATTTTAATTTAAAACTCATTTAAAGTATAATTAGATAATGTTCTAAAAATTTTGTTTTAAATTCTACCTCTATTTTTAATAATTACTTTTATGTATTTGTATTAAGCATATTTCTACCTCAATTTCTAATCAACAATCAAACGGCTCCTAAGTTCAATAAAGCTTACTCCCTTCGTTTTCTTTTACTTGTCAACTTTATTAAAAGTAATTATTTATTTATTTATTTATTTTAGCAAATTAAAAAATAATTAAGATTTTAAAAAAAAATTACCTTCATCATTAAATAGCCATTTTCCAAATTAGATTTAAGAAATATCATTAATAAGAATAATTTAATAAAATAAATATATTAATTAATTTGTTTTAAGGAGAGTATAAAATTTATACTGAACAAGTAAAAGAAAACGAAGTGATATTACTTAATAAGCAAGCAATTAAGTTGTTAATTATTTATTATCATTTTACTATGTGAAGATGTTAGACTCCATTAAGCAAACTCTAGTTGTTAAATAATTATTTGTTATCATTTCATATCAATAATTGATAACACCCACTACTTATAAGTCTCTCTTTTGGATAATTGGAATGGGAAATGATCCCTACTTTTATCTTTTAAAAAATAATTATTTTCCACTGTAACTTTTGATAAAAATATCTGAATTTCCTAATCTTTAAAAGAAAAAAATAATAACAATATATATTAAGACCAAATAAATGTTGTTTGGTATGGAAGCAAAAAGAATTGTGGAAACGTGAATCATCACTAATTTTTAAATTATTAGATTTTTGGGGTGGTCAAGATAATTTTATCATGGTCCCTTTTAGGAGTTGATGTATAATTTTTATTTTGATTTTTAAAATTTATTTAAATTAGATCTTATATCGATATGACAGGACGTATGAACTATTTAATAAAATAAATTAAATGAAAATAATATCAAATTATATCAATTCGATATAATTTATGCACAATTAAATTATATATATTAATTTTGTTAACGTAATATGACTTGTGATCAATTTAAAATTAAATATAATGAAAATTGTACTTAATATCACGTTTCACCTGACATGATTTGTGAACGAGATAAGTTTATAAATATGATATAATTTGTTAATAATTTAAAAACTCAAGTAATCACCCTTACTTAATGGTGGCGTATGTATTAATTAGCCCAAACCTTATCCAATTTAAAGTTTCGAACCATAATCCTAGTTCAATATTCAACTATTTGGACCTTTCACAACATTATTATAACAACAGATATTTAAAGATCTTTTTACATAACTATTTACTATAAGGGAAAAAAAAAACATAAATAAACAATATAAGAGATAATATTATAAAATATATTAGTATTTTTAAGTTTTCAAAATATTGCAATAATTTTTTTTATAAAACCTATCAACAGATGGGAAAAAATAAAAATAGCATAAAAGATTTTACCCCTTAAATTATATTAGCAGCGTTTTAACTTATCTCTCTTTATATTTCTCTTAAACTGTTTCTATCCACATTTATCATATTAACGGATTCTTTCTCGGCTTCTATTTTTAAACGCTTCAGAAGTAATTCTCTGCTATTACAAATGTAAAAAATCAAATTATTTATTGTTTTCATTTAAAGAAAAACAAACAACTATCACAAATGTAAATAAATCAAATTATGTACTATTTTCGTTCAAAGAAAAATAAACAACTATCACAAATGTAAAAAATCAAATTATATATTGTTTTCATTCAAAGAAAAACAAATAAAGGGTGTTATTTACGTGATAACTGATAGCTTCCTAAAAAAGTGCAAAAACGACACCACGCTATCCATGAATGGTAAGAAAATAATTTTTTCTAATCTAGTATCTTTTGTAATTAAATACTAACTTATGTAATTAGTAAAAAGTACTGGTATATTTTGTAAATATGGCTCTTATTTATTTATATATTGTGATTTTTCCTTAATTTAAAGGATAAATTTGTTATGAAATAATAATGAAATGTGAAGACAATAAAAGATATAATATAGCTAAAAGAATTGGGGAAGAGATATTTTTATTTCTCTTCTAATTGACATACAAATAAACTGAACTAACTTTCTATTTATAGAAGAAAATAAGTTGCTTGCAAATTTATGTGATTGCAAGCTTATCCAATTGCAAGTTTGTCCAATTACATTCTTATTTAACTGTAACCTTATAAGTTTATCCAGTTGCAAGCTTATCTGATTGCGCAAATTTATCCAACTGCATATATCTAATTGCAAATTTATCCAATTAAATATTTATCTGATTATAATCTTATCCAATTAATTCTGTATATAAATAGATATCCTTGATACAATATATTTATAACAAAATCATTTATTTTTGAAATTGGTAAAAATCATCAAGGTTCATAAAATCAAAAATTATAACTTGTTACGGGCGAAGAGTTTTTAACTTTTATGTTCTCATAGTATGAAAAAACTTTAACACTATCTTTATCATCTAAAAAGTAACTAATATAATTTTTTTTAATTATAAATAAAATTAATAACCTAAATATTATATCAGCTAAACATTGATCCAAAAACTCCTATCCAATAGAAAATTAGAAAGGCAACACTTCAATGATCAAAGGACAAGCAATACACCAAACAGTTGCTTTTTCAATATAGAAATATAGTTGTTTTTGCATTTCAAGATATTAACTTGATCATGGATTTTGAAAATTAATTATTAAATATTTATTTAATTATTAAATTTAATTAGATTTTAAAAAATTATCTTTAAAATATTTTTATGTTTTCAAAAACTAATTTACACCGATTTTTTTTTTAAAGAAATCTATGATTAAACAGGAGCTTAAGTAATGATCTCCAAATTAATAAGATTGTAGCGGGTGGTGAATATGCATCGTTTCATCTTTAATCAAACCTCTCAAAATCGAGTTATGAGAATAAAATTATTTGGTAAGAAACATTTCACTTTCAAAGTGAAATTTCCTAACACGAATCTGGATTATTCAGATCCCAAATAAGTTATGGAACAACAAATTAAAATGGTTATCCTGCTCCAAAATAATAGTCCTTGAGTTTGAGTTATATACTACATATATGGTAACTGAAACGTGCATCTACCGCTATATATACATAATACCAACAAATATAACAAATTAAAATTCCAAAATAAAAGAACTTAATTGTATATATTATACAAATATAAGTACAAATTACAAACCTTCCATAAACTATGGTTATCATATTAAAATCAAAAACTTATTGATCAAAATTAAATCATCCTTCAATAATGGGAGAAATCAACCCTGTTTTAGTTGGCCTTCTTGGTGTCATAGCTGGTGCTATAATCGTCTTTATTTTACATTTTGCAATAGTGACATGGTGCAAAAATAGTACTACTTCACCCGATCCTCCGGCGACGATCCCAGTAAGTCAAAGTCAAAATCGTGCTCGTGCTCGTGCTAATAATGTTCAACTAGAGACGTCTAGTAGCACGAGCACGAGCACGAGCAATTCGATGGTGCAATTGATCGTTTTGTCGAGGTACAACAAAAGTTGTAAAGAAGAAGATATGTGTTCTATATGTTTGGGTGAGTTTATTGAAGGAGATGAAGTTAGGGTTCTATATAATTGCATGCATATTTTTCATGTTTCGTGTATAGATGTGTGGTTGCATTCCCACCGGCATTGCCCGCTTTGTCGTGCGGACGCTATGAAGGCTCATGCGCAACGGCGTTTAACGGGGTTGTTGTCCGGAATCCCGGAGAGAAATTTATAATTTATAGTCCGTGAGTTCAGAATAAATGTTTGAGGTTGTTGTTCGAAATCCCAGAGGGAAATTTATAACTCATAGCCCGTGAGTTCTGAATAAGTGTTTTATATAAGCGTGTGACATATTTAAGTAAGATTTTTTTTTTTTCATATGTACTTGCAAATCGAGCTAAATAATAAATTCATTTGAACATATATTATAGATCCTAAAATAATTATATTCGCTAGTTATATATGTGTTGTGTGTGTAATTTTATATTTTTACATATTTGCTGACCATCATTTTGATTGGGCTTATAGAAGGTGGGTTTCCCGAAAGAATTTTTTTGCATCTTTGTATTTCCTATATGGGCCTAACACAAAAGGTTCAAATCATTTATATGGTCCACAAACTCTAAGCCACCCCAAATTATTGTCTTTTTTTTTTTTTTTTTGCTAGTGTGCTGTCCAATTTTTAGGGTTTGTTTGATTAGAAAATAAGTTATTTTCGAATAAACTACTTAATTAGTTATTTCGAAAGTATTATCTCACTTTCAATATTGAATAAAAAAAATACTATAATCCGAGATAAGTTATCTCGAGATTTTATTCCAACCAAATATGAAATAAACTCATCACATTCAAAGGAATGTCCCCATTTTGGGATGATGTGTAATTTTTTGCTTTTTAAATTTTTAGTCTTTAATTTTTGCTCTTCAATAATTTAAGTAATAAAAAGGTGATACAAAACATTCCGACCATTGAAAAGAGAAAACAAATAATCAGCCGACATAATTTTATATTTTCATGTCATAATATAACCCAAGTTATACCGCTTAATTCCTACAGAACTTATACTGATAAGTTCATTTTAGAACCCAGAAGTTATGCCTTACAAGACATAACTTATTTCCTACAGAACTTATGTCGATAGAGGTATATGTTTAGTTTCAAATTTCACAAGTTATGTCTTAAAAGGCACGACTTAGTTCCTGCAGAACTTTTGTCGTAAGAGGAATAACGTATTATTACTTAATTTATGTTAGACAAGGCAAAAGTTCTCTAAATTTATGTCTAGTAAATTAGATACTATATAACTTATGCTGGATAAAATTAAATCTTACTGAACTTATGTCGTCTAAACTTATGTCTTGCGAAATTCGATTATAAGTAAGGATATTTTGGCTCATAAGTTTACATTAAATAAACAACAAAAATAAAAATTAAAGATTATTATATTTAAAGATAATTAAATATTATCCAAAAATAAAAAACAATTAGTGCAAAAACTTAAAAAATACTAAGCGGATATATAATACTTATAACAAGGAATAGGTTATAAGAATTATAAGGTGTTATTATAAAACAAAAATACTGTAAATAAATGAAATGGTAACTTAATAAAAACAATAAATAATTAATTGTACATCTTAGAGTACAATAATATTATAAAAGAAAATTTATATCATTATCAAGATATGTAATTTAAATTCTTTCAACCGTTTGCATTTTTTGTTCTCATGCTACGTGGCATCTAGAGATCCGCAAAATCTCCACGTAAAAACTTAATATCATAAATAAATAAATAAAAACCTCAGTAAATTTATTAATAAATTTTATTTAAATATTTAAATTATAATATATTTTAATTAATTATATAATAAAATATTTCTATTATACATAGTTACAAATTTTAAATTTTTTAAGAAGGTTCAAAAAATAAAAATTTAGTATTTAAGATTAAAATTTAGAATTTTAAAAAAGATTTTGAACCTTTTGACTAAGTCAATCTCTAGTCTTGTGTTCAAACGGTTTAATCTATACACGTACATAATTTCTTTTTTTAAAAAAAATACTTTATATATAAAATGTAACATTTTACCTAAGAGTTCGGGTGAACACTCTCCCGACCTTTTATATCAACCCCTATTACACACTTTCAACTCAAAATTTTAATTTTTTTATTATATATTCTCAAATATTTATTACATAAATAAGTAAACTACTTCAAATATATTACTTTCTTTAATTAGCGTACTAACTCAATAGGTTATCTCACGCATGTTATATTTAGTATTATGTGTATAATTAAAAGATAAAACACATTTTATTGTAATTAATTTATTTACGTAATGAATCATGTATTCTGCATTATTTTTATTTTATTTGGAAATATTCATCTCATGTATGATATTACACTGTTTTGTCGTTTATTTTACCCTTTTAATTATCCTTATTATTTTATCTCAATAATTCTCATATAAAACTATTTTTATAATATAATATTTCTATAATGTATGTATATACTTTTCTAGAAAAATTAAATAAAAAAATATATTTTTTAAAGTGGTATAGTAGATACTGATAACATTATCAATTATCATGCCCAGTTCCTCCACATTAATCACCAACTAATCCTCTCCCTTCACCGGCACCGGCGTCCTCCCGGAGCTCCGACATGTCCCCTCTATTTGCAATTGTCTCTCTAATCATACTCATAATCATACCGACTCTCATATACGCTCTCATCTATGCTCTGAATCGACCGGAAAATATTTTCCGGCGGAACTCCCGCGAAAATCCGGGTGAGTCGAAAACCGGGATTACTCAGCATACGGATATCGTTTCGACCGTAAAGTACGAGAAGAAAACGACGTCGTCGTCGGAAGATTCCGGCAACGAGTGTCCGGTGTGTCTGACGGCGTTTGTGGAAGGAGAAGAAGTTAGACAGTTGATGACGTGTAAACATATGTTCCATCTTTCTTGTATTGATAAGTGGCTCTGTTCTAAATCCAGCTGTCCTGTTTGCCGTGCTTCCGTTCCCGTTAAGCGTCCTAAACGGCCGGCGGTGAACTTCGATGATGATTTCCGGCACGGTTTGCCGGATGCTGCTTCATTAGTTTGAATATTGTTATATAAATGTACTTTTTTTTTGTCTTCTGTACTTTAATTTCCATTTCATTAGAACTTATATTTAAGGTTTTTTTTTTAAAACTTATTCATGTTCTTGGTTTGTTGTAAAAACTCCATTGATAAATGATATACTGTAGAGTCTAGGGATTGTGACGATAGATGAGTGGACAATTGTGTTAAATATGTGTGTAAATTATTATTATTATTACTTCATCTATTTCAATTTATGCGTACTTATTTAACTGAACATAAAATTTTAAAAGAAATTCAAAACATATAAGACATTTGATATTGAGTACCTATTAAAATAGGTTCCTGATCTAACTCACACTTTAAAAATTAGTTCAAAAAAAGAATATTGTTCAAACTAAAAGCGAATCTAGGATTGTTAGATCAAATGTGCATCACTAAAATAAATGAAAAAAAATATAATTCGTGGGAATAATTTCTAGACTTCTAAACAACAACTCAATATTTACTCAAGTGCATCATAGTCTTCTTATAGTATGAGTGCCGACAGATAATATTGTATCACTTTATGAAATAATATACATAAGATACCTAATTTTATGGAGAGACCACAAATTCATATACCTCATATTTTTCATGTTATTCTCCTCCGATTCAAGTCCTATAAGGAGCTTATAATTCACGTTTCAGTCGGATGTGGGTCGTTTCAGTCCGATGTGGGTCATTTCATTCATCATCTTCCCTCGTGCCCAGATCCTAACATCCTTTATTTGGGAGACATGTCTGATGTGAAGCGTTCACAATCATAGACCACATTCAAATTCGAACATTTTTTATTTGAGATTCTACTTTCCGATTTGGAGCATGCACACCCTTAAAAAAACTGGCATAAACAGACCTAAAAAATCAAAAAAAAATTGAATTTTTTTTTTAAAAAATACCGATCTCAGAAGGTCGAAAAATACTGCATGATCAGGTGATCCCACATCAAATCCAATGGACCTGATTTTCATACCATACCAAATTAGGTCTTGGTCCTAACTCTCACCCCAAATGCTAATTTAAAAAAAAAAAAAGAGCATTGATCAAGTCTTATAAGGGGTCAGGGTTCTCGTTCCAGTCCGATGATGCATCATTCCATTAATCATAAATCTCTCCTTAACAAAAATGACTCCGTACCCGGCAAAATTCAAACTCAAAACCTATAATTAAAGAGTACTTATCACCCCACAACGATCTATCATTGATAACCAGTGCAATTATCACTTCAGTCAAAGGTTCTAATAAGCTCATTACCAATTCAAACCCAGCAGAAAGAATAACAATTTCATTTTGTACTGCTCAAAGGAAAAAAGAATGATAAGTAGTGTATTCTGTTGCAGTTTACCTGCATTAAATAGCTAAATTTAATCAACTATGAGTTTTCTTCACCATCGTTTATCTTTTACATTACTATTTTAATTTGCTTTTATTTGAATCAAGAATTTTCAAAAATATCCTCTCTACCTTCAAAAGATAGAAATAAAATTTGCGTACATTCTATTCTTCTGAGACTCTAATTTTAAAATTTTACTAAATATATTATTATAATATTACTCAACTATGATGGTCTAGTTAATGATATTATTAAAATCCCTATCAAATCAGGAGAATTCTTGAAATAAAAATAAAAAATAATTAGAATACTTGAGAACAAAGGGTAAATTTTAAACAATGCTTGTGTGGTTTTCAAATTAATTGAAGTGGGGGTATTCAAGAAGTCCTAATAAATCAAAGAGACAAATAAAAAAAGTAGAGATCCATCAGTGTGAAGTGACAATGTGCCAAATCCAAATTCATTTTGAAGTTTGCCTCTTCCCATAGTCCCCACCACCTCTATTGCCCACCCTATCCTCCCTTCTTTTTATAAAATTTGCATAAATTATATATAAAAATAATTATCGTCTTAAATACTTCGCTCAATTAATTATTTACAAAATATATAAATTGTGCATACTTTATACTACAGATACCATATATTATATTTAGATTATAATATTAATGTATACATAAATTATATTTTGGCTATATTGATAAATTAGTTAGTCAAATGATATATATTCATACCTTTCCTAAATAAAATGCTTTTAAAATAATATTATTTACTTACCTACCAAAAACATCAAAATAAAATAAGAAAAATATTTGTTTTTCAAGTTTTTTTTAAAAGAAAATATTTTTCATAAAATGTAATTTTCTCTCTCTCTCTCTTGCACCAAACATATTTAAAGATTTTGAAGATAACACTTGAAAATTTGAATTTTTAAAATTGTAATTTTTAATTTAAAATTTTATTTGAATATACATTTTACTTAAACCTTTTTTAAGATTTTGTAAATGAAAGTTTTAAAAAATTTAAAAATTAATCTAAACTAATATTTAAAAAACTTAAAATTATTTGAAAATCAATTTAAAATTTAATTAAATTTTATAATTAGATATAATATTTAAAAATATTTTTTAAAAATTCATTACCAAACGCTAGCTTAGTTTTGACTCTCACATTTTGGTCTTTGTAAACACTATAGATAAATTCTTATATGATCTCCACGTGGTCTTGTCCCATTTGGACATTTTTAAATCTTGTTTAGACCCAACACTTCTTGGACAACACGATTACTATTAATCAATTCTAAAATTGACTCCTCCTTCGTTTTGGAAAGTGCTTTTGTCACACACCTATTTTTGTCTTCCCCTTAAGTTCATTTTTACTTATTTATTATATAAAAAATATTTTTAATTTTTTATATATTATTTTTAAAATTTTTTAAAAAAAGTATGATTTTTAAATTATTTTTTAAGATTTACAATTAAATTTAAGTAATATAAGTATTGAGATAAAATTTTCATGTCGATTATTATTTATGGTATTAAAGTCAAGAATTTGATGAATAATGCGTGAATTTTCTTAATATAATGATGTGTAAATTAAATATCCTTAATTACATGAGACGACTTCACCCATATCGTTATTTTTTAAAAAAGAATGTAATTTCGAGATAATATATACAAATAAATATTAAAGAATGATTAGGGAAAAGTTGGTTAGGGGTAATTGCTAAAAGGAAGATGGGAATCATATTAAGTAAATTCTACTCTTAATTTAATCGACGTACTAACACCCAAAGTAATGAAATTTCATATTATCAATGAATCATTCAAGAATATCCTAAAATTTACCATTCTCAACTCATTAATTGAGTTTTATTAAGTATTCGAGAATGTGTGGTTATTTGATTTACATACAAGTTATGCATGAATTAACAATGCAGATATTAGTATACAGATTTTGATATGACTTATTCAGTATTGTGATAGTCTGCTTAATTCGTTCTAGCATATCTTTTCAGATGCAAGTTGAAAGTTTTAACGTTATCTTAGTATATTTATACATTTTAGTATTATCTTAAGCACGTTGGATTATGATTGTCTAACTTTACAATATTTTGATATATTTGAGCAATTAATCAGTTAATAATTCAATTGTTCACTCGATAAAAATAGTGAATCAAATGTCAGTCACACATCGCTAAATTTGGGGCATGATACCAAGCTCAGAGGCCAATTCCCAAATTAGGTGGAATGGAGGAAACTAATTTGCAACAATCTTGGTGCACCTAAATGGTTGTTTGTAACATTATGCCCCCTATGTGAAATCGAAGAAGAGAGTATTAAGCATAACTTATTCTTCATATGTGCGTATTCCTCTCAGGTTTGGAGTAAACTGTTATCTTGACTGGGTGTCAAGATTCAAAATTGAAATGCGTCATCTCCAAGACATCAAGTGAAGTTTTTATCAGGGGAAGTAAAATACTTGTTGTACTTTTTTCCTTAACCACGATTTTGTTCCATTAGATTTTTCTGATGAGGTTTTTAATGAGGCATCTCTCAATGTATATTATTGTGTATTTTTTTCCTTCACTAAAACTTTTTTCCACACATAATTTTTTTCTAATAAGATTTTAACGTGACACATTATCTATTAATGAACATCCAAACGATGTATTATAAAAATAGATGTCATTACAAAGCTTTGTGCCCAAATTTTATGGGCTAATATATAACCCCTTGCTTTGTCTTATGATAAAATGTAAGAAAATCAAGAATAAAAAGATTATCCTCTCTCTCTTCTTCTTCTACACTTTGGTAATAAATTTTATTTTATAACAGAAATCTTATTTACTAAGTAACTTGAATGATTATTTAATAATTAATTATAGGTGGCAAGT
The DNA here is from genome assembly GCA_035772735.1 of Datura wrightii. Taxonomy (NCBI): domain Eukaryota; kingdom Viridiplantae; phylum Streptophyta; class Magnoliopsida; order Solanales; family Solanaceae; genus Datura; species Datura wrightii. The sequence continues at coordinate 195,412,803 of JASDFA010000018.1, read as the reverse complement.
GAGCGGGTTGGGCTGAATTTGGGAGGATCAAAACAGATTGAGTTAATAAATGAGCTGGTTATTGACCCGTCCAAATGTTACTTGGGCTAAAACGGGTTGGGCTGAATGGGCTAAAATGTGGGTCATAACCCAACCCACCCAACTCTAATTAAGTTTTAATTGCTTTATTTTATTCTTTTATAATGATTTTATAACTTATAAAATTAATATTTTTATTTATTATGACTAACTATAATACATAAAATAAGATAAAATATTTTTTTAGAAATATTTTGACAAGTTTTCTCATAAATTAATTTGGGCTAGATATTAGCCCAAACTTTGATGAAATGAAATGAGTTGGGCTGAAATAGGTTGAGTTAATAAATGAGCGGGTCAATTATTAGCCCAAACTTGAACAAGTTGGACAGATTATGAGCCCATAGGTTATTTTGCCACCTCTATAATTAACTCAAGATATTAAAGGGGACGTTTAAGTAACTGGAATGATTATTTAATAATTAACCTAAGATATTTGGTTCGAATACAAGTTATATTAGGATTAGTTATATTGAGTTTAATTATGCTAAAATTAATTATTATGGTATTATTTTTTATTGACGGTATGATTTGTTATATTAAAAATAACATACATTGCATAATTTTCAAAAAAAAGTTATTTGTTTACAAAAATACCTCCCCCCCCCCCCCCCCCCCCCACAAACCTTATTTAGTAGAAAAAGGGTTTGAGGGACTTCAGGGGTATTTTGTCATTTTATTATTTTATCTTGCGCTATTTAATTTCGGTACTATTATTCTGCCTTCTAAGAGGAATAACTTATTCTGGCATAACTTATTGAAATAACGCAATACTAAAGCCCTGTTTGGCCATGAAAATTATTCACTTTTATCCTATTTTTTCTTCACTTTATTTAAAAACCAGTGTTTGTCCAACTGATTTAATTTGAAAAACACTTCAAAACATGTTTTCTGTTATAAATATATTTTCTATTTATGGTGAATGTCTATTTCTTAAAAGGAAAGTTAGAATTTGTAACTTTGGGACCAAGTTAGTTTTCCCCTATAAATAAAGGGGTTCTCCATTCATTGTAAATTATCCCTTTAACTCCTCAAGAGGATCCCATCAAGAGAAATAAGAACTTCTCTCCTCCTCTCTTTCTCTATAATATTCTTGTTCTTTCTTTATTATTTCATAACACGTTATCAGCACGAGTCTCTGCCTTGAGCACTCACTTTGAAAGATCTGAGGTAAGAAAAATTAAAATTTCTTTTTCGAAAGATGTATTACTTAACCACAGGAGTGATATTCCTTTGGTGATATTGTTGCTCTACGACTCTACTGTCTCAAAATTTGAAAGCCAAGGTATTATTTTTCTTTTTCTTTTAATATGGCTAAAATTTGATTTCGTTGCCCTTCAAAGTTCGGGCAAGAACTACCTTTCATGGGTGTTGGATGCTGAAATTCATATGGATGCAATGAGTCTTGGATACACTATTAAAAGTCAAAATAAAGCATCAAATCAAGATCGTGCTAAGGCTATGATATTCTTGCGTCATCATCTTGACGAAATTCTTAAAATTGAATATCTCACGATTAAGGATCCACTTGTTTTGTGAAATGGCCTAAAAGAAAGGTATGATCACCTGAAGATGGTCATCCATCCAAAGGCACGATATGATTGGATGCATCTGAGGTTTCAAGATTATAAGTTTGTTCATGAGTACAATTCTGCCATGTTCAAAATTGTGTCTCAATTGAAATTATGTGGAAAAACTATTAATGATGTTGATATGATTGAATATGTGGTATTACACAAAATTAATTGAGAGCTTCGGAAGAGCTAATGTATTACCATCTGAAGGAATGAAATTATAGTAGTAAGTCTCAAAAGGAAACTTATAAGTTTCAAGGACATTGAAAAAAAAATTGAGACTATAAAATTATGGGAAGATCTAATATCTTCATATTACTACAATTGAAGCAGGTTATAAATATTTATGTAAAAGATTATCCGTCATTTTCTTTTATTTGTAGTACATAAATATGAGTATGATGACAAAATCACATACGAAAGTAAACTAGAAGTTTACTGAAATAAAGATAAGTTGGCATAACTGGTTGGCCATCGCGGTTCAAATGTGATGCAAAAATAATTGAGAATTCACATGGCTATATATTGAAGAAATAAAAAATTCTTCAAGAATTCTCTTGTGTTGCTTGTTCTCGTGATAGAATGATCTTGATCAACTAATATTGAAATTATATTTCCTGAAATTTTGGAACTTATAAAAGGGTGAATATGGGCCCGTTCACCTACCATGTGAACCGTTTGCTAATAGAGGCATCTACAGTATGGTCACATGTGTTTTGATATCAACTTGCAATTGATTTTTGTAAGGTTGTTGCTCGAATTATTAAATTAAGAACACAGTTCCAAATTATAAAGTCATGTTGATAATGTTGATTCATATCTATGTTGGTTTAGCAAAAATTGTATGCCTCCAATTATAACTAAATCATTGGTTATGAGAATAAAGCTCTCAAATAAAATTTGGTATGAGATATGTTTATTTAACATATAGCAACACTTGAATGTCTCAAGCCAACAAGGTTTCCCCTATCACAATTAGTTCAGGGTCAGGAACCAAATAATTTCATCTTAAAAAAATTTTTAGTGTGCGATATATGATTCAATTGCTCCACCACAACGCACAAAGATGGGTCCCCAAATGAGCTTGAAGAGTAAATATTAGTTTTTCTAACATTAGGGGGAGAAGTGATTAGCAGTTGAAAATTGAGTGTGAGATGAATTATCTAGATCCTCGCGAAAAAAAAGTGAACTTAAAGTTTAATAGATAATTCACTTGCAAAATATTGCAAATCAATTGCCAGATATATTTGCTAACTCTATTTTATAATTCAGTTGCAAATGCTCCAATAAAAGGTCCTTGAAGGACAAGGTCTATGAGACGCCTGAAGCGTGATAGACCAAACGGTTTCAAATATAGAACTTCTTGAAGAAGGAGAGGAGCAAGTGATTAAGATGGTCGTAATGATGAGGCAAATGCTTTAAGAATGAACCGAGACATAACGCTTCATAAAACCTTGGCAAAGGTTCAGGTACCTAAAATGACGAAAAATGAAGAGATCTCAATAAGTTATGTCGGATTAGAACTGATATCAAAATGATCGTCGACAATACCTTTGATATAATGTAACACTCAATATTATAAATATTGACGAGGATCTTGAATTCAAATCTGTCAAAAAGTGTGGACAGATAAATGATTGGCCAATTAAAAATACGCAATTCAAGTATAATGCCAGTGGATATAAATGAATTCTTGCGGCATAAAGATTTTTCATAAATTCTGACATTATTATATGGAGAGGTCCTCTTGTGGTGAGGTTCCTCATAAGTCTGGCAATATATGAAAAACTTGATATGCTCATAATGAAATTATTTTCATGTCTAGAGAGACTGAAGGATATATGAAAATTCTTGAATAATTTAAAAGAATGAGGAAATTCTTAGTACTGAAGGTATAGTTCTGCTCCTACTAGGAGGCATTGGAATGAGATAAAACACATAATGCAGTATCTAAAAGGGACTACCGATATGAGCTTATTTTATTTTAACAATTGCAGTCCCGATCTTGTTGGTTATGCCGATGCAGGGTATTTATCTGACCCACACAAAGCTCGATCTCAAACTGGCTACGTGTTCATATGTGGAGGTACTGCGATATCTTGGAGATCTACAAAGCAGTTTCTCGTAGCTACTTCATCAAATCATGCTGAGATAATAGCTATTCATGAAGCAAGCCGAGAATGTATGTGGTTAAGGTCCATGATACATCTCATTTGAGAAAAATGTGGTTTAAAATGTGACAAAGTACCCACAATTTTGTATGAAGATGATGCAGCATGCATAGCACAACTAAATGGAGGATTCATAAAAGGAGATAAAACGAAACACATCTCGCCAAAGTTTTTCTACACACATAAGCTCCAAAAGAATGGTGATATCAATGTGCAACAGATTCGTTCAAATGACAATGTCACTGATTTATTCACCAAATCTCTACCAATTGCAACTTTCAAGAAGATGGTGCAGAAGACCGGGATGCAAAGATTCAAGGATGTTCTAATTAGGGGGAGTTAATATGCGTTGTATTCTTTTTCCCTTACGAGGTTTTGTCCCAATGGGTTTTTCTTGTAAGATTTTTAACGAGGCAACCAAAATGCGTATTATTAGATATGTGTACTCTTTTTCCTTCACTAGATTTTTTTCCACTGAGTTTTTTCTAGTAAAGTTTTAACGAGACACATTATCTATCAAATAGACATTCAAGGGGGAGTGTTATAAATATATTTTATATTTATGGTGAATGTCTATTTCTTAAAAGGAAAGTTAGGGTTTGTAACTTTGGGACCAAGTTAGTTTTCCCCTATAAATAAAGGGGTTCTCCATTCATTATAAATTATCCCTTTAACTTCTCAAGTGGATCCCATCAAGAGAAATAAAAACTTCTCTTTTTCTCTGTAATATTTTTGTTCTTTCTTTATTATTTCATAATATTTTTATTTCTTTCTTATTATTTTTTTTGACAGTTATTTATTTCAAATATTGCCCCAATTCTTTTATTTTTATAAAATTAACTTCATTTATTTCTTTCTAATTTCTAATTAGCTAGAATTTAAAACGTTACTAAGCCAAAATTCAATCTATTTTAACTTAAGCATATTCTCTCTCTATAAACTAATAAATAAGTTCTCCACAATTTTAGTACTCTTATTTTCTTTTTATTCTTATTTTATTTATTATTTGTAAATCTCGTCCCTTTATTTTTTAGTAAATAAATGAGTTTATTAATTTATAATTTAATTTTTTTTCTTCCTGATCTTGATGTGATATTCATAGCAACAATTGATAAATTCTCTATTTCGCTTTGATAGAGAATTATATTAGTGCAGTTGGTGAGACATGTACAAGGAGAGGTTCGAAGCGTAATAGCAAGCAGTAGCTCATATATGAGATTTAATTTATGATTATTTATTATGAGATATTATCTTTTAAAAAGTAATTTTAATTATTTATTTCAGATAAATTAATTGAAGTTGAGTATTTTTGCTAATATTTAAAAAATTAAAAAATATAAATCTTATTTAAAAAATGTACATTCAAATATTAAATATTTTTTATAAAAAATATAACCAAATATAATTTCATCTTCGATCCTATTTTTAAAAATTAATAATATTTAATTTTCACAACTAAAAATCTATTAAATTTTTATCCCGAAACTATCTCAGCGTATGGAACGACCCCTAAAATAATTAATGACAGTAATAAAAAACCTGGAAGATATTGTCGACAGGCGACATGTCAATTTCTCCCCCAACGTGCACTGTCACTATCCAACCTCCACCTCTAACCTGCATTTCCCCCTTTCAAATTCTTCAAATCTCTAAGCAAACACAAATTTTCCCTGCTGTAATACAAAATCAAGAACCCAAATTAACTTTCTTTTTCACTAAGAATCGATGAAAAGAACTCACATTAGATTCATCCACCATAAAAGATGGTCAACACCCATTATTGTATTCACAATCTTGGCTGTAATACTGCTATTTACACTAATTTTAGCTAACCGCAGTTCATCATTTAGGCCTAAATCTGCAAACCCATATTCAAAATCAATAATTTCTGATGAGCGAGCTGAAATCTTGCCTGAGCTGCCTCGATTGGCTTACTTGATTTCGGGTACCAAGAACGACGGCGTAAGGATTAAACGGCTGCTTCAGGCAGTGTACCATCCGAGGAACTATTATCTGTTGCATCTTGATTTGGAGGCTTCAGATAGTGAGAGATTGGAGTTGGCTAAGTATGTTAAGTCGGAATTCATCATTAGGGATTTTGGGAATGTTAAGGTCATTGGTAAATCAGATCTGGTTACATATAAAGGGCCTACTATGTTGGCCTCCACGTTACACGCCATTGCTATTCTTTTGAAGCTGCCTAAGAGTTGGGATTGGTTTATTAACCTCAGTGCCTCTGATTATCCCCTTATGACCCAAGATGGTTAGTACTCTGATTCTCCTCTCCACCCCCCAAATTCCTATTGTTTTCTTTAAGCATGTAATTTGATTGAAGTGTAAAAAATATATTTGGCTCAAATTGTATATATAGTTGAAATGGATTGAAATGTGTATATTTGTACTAAGTCTGCACTCATTGTCATGAAGGAGAAGTTAATGTAGTGATACTCTGTACCTACTGAATGAAAATCTTGAATCCGGCCTAATGATACTGATTTGATTCAAATGCTCCTCCTCAGCAGGGCACACTCACAAAATTTTAAATTGATTAGCTCTCCCTGCTTTGTTGTTTGGACTTGATAGGAAGTGTAGTTTCTATAAATGGTGAATGTTAGGAGTAAGGAGAAGTTAAATGGCTGGAAAAATAGCTTGCTTAAGTTTGATTTAGTTCATACTCTATTCCCTTTGTTTTCTTTGTAAGAATGATAATCAGAGGATGTAATTTTTTTGAAGCGCACCAACTGTAGTTGACTCAAATTGTATATATTGTCGAAGTCTTTTAGAAATATGTATATTTATACTAACTCCGCAACTCATTAACATGAAGGAGTAGTAGATGTAGTTATATCTGAGTTCTCCCTGATGATAATGAATTTGATCCAGATGTTGCTCATCAATAGGACTCTCAAAATATTAATTTGATTGGCTCACCCTGGTATGTTCTTTGGATTTTATGTGAAGTTGCTTGGTTATACGGTGTGAATGCAGGATCAAAGAGAAGTTAAGTGGCTGGAAAATAGATTACTTAACTTTGATTGCGTTACTATTCTGTTTTAAGCTAAAAGTTGTTTTTGTTTGTTCTTTCCCTCTTTTTTGGTATATGGGAAGGAGTAATGTTATTAAATTAGTTAATTACTTGAATGTTTGCACTTTTTAATTGGAAGTTTTTGAAAATATCTACATCATATGCGTATATAGTTCTTCAGTTGATTATTCCTAATATTTTACAGTTATGAGAATCTTATTATCACCACACTATTGAAAGAACATAGTTTATATGCTAATACAAGTAATTATAACTTCTTCCAAAGCTGTGTAATCTTGAGGTTCAGGTCCAAGTATGGTGTATGTAAGAAACATTATACCGTCGACAAGATTGAATGTGTTCAGAAGTTATTGCATCTCTGTTCTCTGTAACATTAGAATACATTGTTTTGTCAAATAAACGCAAAAGAATCACGTCTTATTTCTATTTATATGGTTAAATGCTAATTTATATCATTTTTCAATGAGTTTGATTCTGTTCTACTTCGCCTCGAGTATTAAGTGAAGAAACCAAAAAGCCACCAACATTCAATCAGTTTTTCATCTGGTAATTTTCTTTTATTGTGTTGCTTTCCCAGGTTGCTTTTTGATATCATTTTTCCGGCTTCTTTCTTGTCTTAGCAATGAGTACTACCTATTGTTTACTGTTAATGTGGTTAAAATTTAGCGATTCCCAGCTTCCAATTATCGACATTTATTACAATTATCTTTATTCATCTGAACTCTTTTCTTTTTGTTTCAGATATTCTCCACATTTTCTCATACTTGCCTAGGGATCTGAATTTTCTTGAGCACTCAAGTAATATTGGTTATAAAGAGTGAGGATACTATTACTTGACTCCGTTTCCATGGGATCTTCTTTCTGTTGGCAAACAGATCTTGTCTTTGATGACTGAGATTGAGTAACTTTGAGTTACCTATTCTATTTTCTAGGTTTTCGAGGGCGAGGCCTATTATTATAGATCCTGGTTTATATCATCTGAAGAAATCTGGTGTTTTCTGGGCTAAGGAGAAAAGATCTATGCCTGCTTCTTTCAAGGTGTTCATGGGTACTGCTCGAGATTTACTTCCTTTTCCAGATACTCCTATATATGTGTTTATTATGTGTGTTCTACATTATAGTGAATCATTTGCTTTTTACTTCCCTGATAGGTCATTGTTTGGGTTTTTTAGACGGACCTGAGTGCAATTTAAGATCAGTACTCATTTATTCATAAGTACTCTTAAGGTGAATAGCACAGTTGCATAATAAAAATGTGCTAGTAATAAGTTTCTGTTGAAGGATTTAGGGGTAGCTTCATCTAATTGGGGAGTTAGGTTGGGAGTATATAATCTTAGTTAGCGAGTACTGGTGCTCATCTGTGTTTTCTAAGCTTCAATAGAGCTCTAAGAGCAACTGATAGGAAAAAAGAACACTAATAATATGTTGCTAGCGGAGTAACATGTCTCTTGCCACTATCTAGTGTTAACGTATAACAGACATTGGACAAGGATAATTTGTTACCTTCTCGTCCAAAACACATTGTAGATGTCGTGACAGGCAGATTTTTGGACTCAAGGAGTAGATTGCTCTTGAGATAATATTTTAACTTTTTTCCTCTTAAATGCTATTCATAATCAAGCTAGGAGTGAATTTCATGGATCAGGAGTCTGCTTGCCACTTGATGAGTTCTGATTTCCGAGCATAACAGTGTAACAGCAAAAAGTTGTCAAGATAGACGATTTGTGGCTGTTCATCTCGCTGATTAATTGACACTTGTTTATTAAGGAGCATATTCCCATAAAGGATATGTCCCTCCAATCATTCATTCTCTAGTCATACAGCCTATGCCCTGCTCTAGTGAATGTTAAAAGCTCCCTTTTCCTTAATTTATGTTTCCCTAACAGTATCATTTATCGTTTTGATTTCATTTCCAGGTTCTGAATGGGTGATGCTCTCAAGGTCATTCCTTGAGTTCTGTATTTGGGGCTGGGACAATCTACCGCGCACTCTTCTAATGTACTACACTAATTTCTTGTATTCTCTCGAGGGCTACTTCCACACCATTGTCTGCAATCACAAAGACTACCAGAACACGACAGTGAACCACGACTTACACTACATCAAATGGGACAATCCCCCAAGGCAGTATCCTATCAATCTAACACTCAAGCACTTCGAGGACATGGTCCAGAGCGGTGTCCCCTTTGCTCGTACTTTTGCTACAGATGATCCAGTTCTCGATAAAATTGACAAGGACATCTTGAGGAGATCTCATGGCTGGTTTTCGCCAGGGGCTTGGTGTGTTGGAACTTCTTCTGTAGGTAAAGATCCTTGTATAGTTTATGGAAGTATAGATGCTGTAAAACCATCAGCAGGCTCAAGAAGCCTAGAGAAACTTGTACTTAAGCTCCTTGATACTGAAAATTTCAGGTCAAGACAATGTAAATAAATTACACACTTTTTTTCCTCTTGAAAATCTTTCTTCTCTTTTCATTTTCTTTTTGCTTCTTTGATTTATTTAATTATTTGAATGTGGAGCAAGATGTGAATCAAATCTTTTATCTCTGGTACTTGGTTGACTATCCACCAAATATGACTATTTCTTACCTTTTTCCTCTTTTTAATTGATTATATGAATAAGCTGTTACGTGTTTGGATAATAAGTAGTTGATATGTTTTGATTAAAAAGTGATGATGAATTACTTTTTATTTAAAATCTCTTAAAATTTTATGATGGGTATAGAATTAATATGAAGTTAGATATTTTATGTTGGGAAGAATATTTTGAGAATTTAAAAAGATATGAAAGATAAAATAGTAAAATTGTTGGTCAAACTAAAAGTGATTATACCGTAAAAAGCAACAAGTTTGAGGTGATAAACTCGTGACTTTTTTAACAAATTTTAGTTTATAAGCACTTAGGTTTATAAATATTTTGGTTGTTTAGCAAACACATAAATAAGTTAAAAAGTAACTAAGAATCATATCAAGAGTAAAATGTACTATTTAAAATTAAATTTACTTCTAAACAATACACTTTTCATTTTAATTTATGTGATCTAATTTGAATGAGCACGAAATTTTAAAATATAGAAATTTTTGATCTAAAATAAGTCATAAATATTTGTATGGTTAGATATTTTAAAATTAAATTATTAGTAAATACAAAAATAAGTCATTCTTTCTTAGACCGATTAAAAAGAAAAGTCTGTCACATAAATTGACACAAAGGTATTACTTCATCCGTTTCAAAATAAGTGGTGTTTTAGTCATTTGATTTTGTTTCAAAATAAGTGGTGTTTTACATAATTAAGAAGATATTAATGATGTTTTTTCAATTTTACCATTTTTTAAATGGAGAGAGTTTTACATAATCAAGAAAATATTAAAGAATTACATCTTTTTCAAGATATTTATTAGGGGTAAGTGAGTAAAAATACAATTTTCTTTTGTACGAATGAATAATTTTTTTAAGAGGTGTGCATGAATTAAAAACAACACTTATTTTGAAATGGAGGGAGTACTTAAAAACACTAACAACAAGGAGCGAATATCCTAATTTATCCCTAAACGAAAACTGAGGAAGAGGAGGATCGAGGGTCAAAACAGTAAAATCAGATAGAGAATGAAACCGCACATAAAATAGCGGGAACACAGTTTTGTGTAGTAGGCCTTTGACTTAAAAGGTCAAATTCTCTGCTCTTTTTTTTTTTTTTTTTTTTTTTTTTTTCTGGTACTAATCATAATTGTTTTTTCGAGCGTCCGTTGTTGTTGTTGTTGTTGATTCTTGTCTTCCAGGTACACTCAACTTTTCAGGTTCTTCACTTTCTCCCCCCAAATTTTATTTTGTTTTATTTTTTTAAATTTTTTTAGTTTACTAATGACCTTGTGCAACAATGTTTTGTGCCAAAATCAAATAAAATTGGATAAATTATTCTAGGGTTTTTTTCTTGAGATTGAGATTCACTAGTGAAATTTGGTACAATTATTTCAATTTTCTCTGTTTTGTAAATTGGGTTTTAAAAAGGGGAAGTTTACTAAATTCAATTGTTTGTTGTTTAGTAATTTCTGTAGAATTTTTATGATGCAGTAACCGTTTCATAAGTTTGTCAATCTTACTGTTTGATTGAAATGAGGACATTGAAGTTGTCATTTTTTTTAAAATAAAACTTAAGGGGTTGTTTGTTCATGGGATTATGTTTGGGATTGAATTTATACTTTGTTTGGTTGAAAGTACAACTTCTTGTTATGAGAGGTGGGGTAAATTACCCCAAAGGATTATAATTCGGGGATAACTTTGTCCGCGAACCAAATGACCCCTAAAAGTTTACTAGATGGAAGTCTCATATACGGTTCTCAGCCTATATGATTGGTTTGAAGAACATCTTGAGATTCGAGCAATTGCGAATGATATAAGTAGTAACTACGTTCCTCCCCATGTCATTGTATTTTATTATTTCGGGGGAGTTGCTCTTACTTGTTCTTTTAGTAGATGTAGCTACTGGGTTTGCTATGACTTTTTGCTATCGTCCGACTGGTACTGAGGCTTTTGCTTCGTATCTTTTCTTGTTTACAATTGCAAGAATTGTACTACTGAGTTATTCTGGTCTACCTATGAAAACATCAGTCAATATATTCACTGTGTGCATCAATCCAAACGAGTTGGGGTCAGTTATATTTATCCTTTGTAACCTCATGAAGGAGTACGTGGATTAAATTGGTGTACTAACTCAGGGGTTCACAGGGAAATCTGCTTGCAAATGATGGATGGAAAAACCTCTGCAAACACTATTGAAGGATTCGATCATAGATGTTCTGATGGCGAGGGTTCATTCCGAGCTAGAACAGATTGTGATGGAAAAACTTTGCATGTTAATCAGCATGCTCAGACTAGGTGATATAATTAACTGATGCTTTCCTCTCTCTTTTATTTTTCTGTATGTTTATGAAGCCTATAAAAGGTTCTAACTCCTATATATTTTCTGAAATTGAGAAAAGAAGTGGCACGGCAAAGCTGAAGAAAGGCTCAAAAATTGTTGGAGGAGGTCTAAGACAATACAGTATAATGGGTCGGTGATGAACTAAGGAATGCTTAATGTTCTACACATTATGCCCTTTTTGGGTTATATATTTTGTTATGGATAACGATTTCGATTTTTTCATTTTTAACTTGTTAATTGCAGTTTGTAAGAAGGTGGAAGACAAGGGACGAATCACATACAGTGAGGTAATTTTGATCCTTTATTCTGCTAGACTGGATGACCTATACACTGGAAAAAGAGTCTCACGAAGGTAGACCTAGTATATATCCATATTATGCATCATAAGTAGCACCTTTCTCAAACTTCATGGCATTTCTATCTTCACTTATTAACTAAGAATTAACTCTGAGTATCTCTATTCTGTCGCATATTGGCTACAGCCTATAAAGGACAAACTGATTGCTTGGATTATTAAACTTCAATTTATTGCTCGTTCAATGAAATGTCGCAATAATAAACATTATTCATCATGCTTAAAAGGAAGTCCATATGAAAGGTTGTTTTTTTGGTAGACAAATGATGGTATTAAATCTTAAATAAGAAGTAAAACTTAACACTGCAATAGATTTTTTAGGCACTTACACAATTTAACATAGGTTACACTCATCCTTGCTAATGTGAAAACTTTCCTTTTCTATTCTTGTTTAATATTTCTTGATCCATGACTGGAAAAGTTTATAGTTTGGACTGCATTGCCATATGCATGGAGATTTAAAATCATATTCAAGTCAGATCCAGCTAAAAACATGCAGTTGAAAGTAAATTAGACACTTGTCTTGATTCTTGATCTGCTTTCTAGATTTTCCTAGTGTATGCATGTGACATGTAGATTATCATTCATGATATATAGGTTGCAGACGAGATCATAACCGAATTTATGGCAACAGAAAGCAATTCCTCAGTTCCCCTTAATGAGGTAAGTATAGATTACAAGACTTCTGTTTTTTCTTTCTGCATCCACTATAATTTGAATAGAATGCTTTATAACCTTTCCAGTCAGATGATAAGAATATACGAAGACGAGTATATGATTCACTCAATGTCCTTATGGCCCTCGACGTTATTGAAAGAGATAGAAAGGAGATCCGCTGGAAGGGCCTTTCTAATTCAGATTCCAGGGACATGGAGGAAACTAAGGTTAGGATGTAGCTTAACATTTAAAATTTTGTTGTCATTATTTCTCACAATCTTTTGCCTGTATGTGTAAGCATTATGGTCATAACCTGATGGAAATCTTGTGTTTGCGCTGCTTGAAATCGGTTGCTTTTAGTTGCTAAGGGTGAAACAGTAATTGTGACAGATGCCTCAACTGCAGATAACTGCATTGAGCACAATAGCTATCTAAAAGTACATCTGTAACTGATCCTAGATATATAAGAATGCTTAATTCCTTGGCCTCATTGAGGTGCGGGTTTGTGTTACCACAGATTCCCACATTTCTCTATGGACTCACCGTGTCTTTAGATGCTATTATATGAAAATTCTGTACTTTTCCAGATGCTGCATGCAGAATTAATGGCTAAGATTGGAAAGAAAGCTGCATATCTGAAAGACTTGGAAGAGCAAGTATGTTCATTGTCTACTCCTTTCTTACTAATGTCATAAGCTCTTCGAATCAAAGTTGAAGAAACGCAACACCTAACTGAGTTGTTGCAATGATCTTTGACTTTCTGCACTATTGGGGAAAGCTTGCAAGTCTGCAAAATCTTAAGCTGCGGAATGAACAGTTGTGTAAATCTACAAATGGCCCTACACAAGGATTCTCTTTGCCATTTATACTTGTTCAGGTATAAGGCTTTCTTTTTTTTCCATGAAATTACTGCATTTACTTCAATATTTACATGGTAGGCCATAGGCTCTTTGATCATGCAAAGATTAAAGTAAATGGTCCTCAATTATATCTTTCAGATTTTAATTCATATCATTGATTTACTTTTTTTTTGTATAATTAGTGTTGTATGATGAAGTCCTTTTAAGTATTTGGCGAGCAGGTTAGGTTAACAAGTTTTAGTATATCTTTTAAGGATCTGTCCGAAATATTCACACCCACCTTATACTAGTTTAACACGGTTACGCCAGACAAATGAAGAGTCCATAAGTCACCATAATTATTGGAAATATATGCGACTGTCTGTAAACTACTCTTGAATTTCCGAGAATTCTATGATTACATGCCTATAATGCGCTGAGTTTTCCTGTAACTTGCTAAAATGACTCGTTTCCTCTTTGACAAAATACTGATATAGACTGCTCCCCATGCTACGGTTGAAGTTGAGATCTCGGAGGATATGCAGTTGGTTCACTTTGACTTCAACAGGTATGCGAACATATTTATACGCCAACTGATATCATTTCGGCATGCTGATTAAAAATTTATATACAGTAAGAATTCATGTATCGTCGACTTACGGCCGATAATAGCTTCATCCACAAAAGAAGGAAGCTCTTTATCATACTACTTATTTTTTGTATTGTTGTGCTAATTGAGTTAGAGTTGGAAAAAGGCGATTGATATCATAAGATTGAGATACAGCCCATTTCTTTAGGTTGCGTAGGATAGAGGCTAATGGGAGGGTGGATGGTAGTGAATCTCAACTTTTGGTTTTAGATTTGAACTTTTCGATATTTAGCCAATTCCTGCTGGTTGTGGAGGTCTATATCGGAATCCCAAAATCTTATGTCACGTGAAACCTATAGGAGATCGTGTCCACGATCTTTGATGTTAAATGTAATAGCAAGATGGAATCACAAAAACCTACCAAAGGAAGTGTTCAAATCTGGAGAAAGATGATAATGAGAAGAGGAAGGGGATGAATCACTGCATCTTTGACTATTTAAGTAAAATACTATGTACCTTTTCCGTCCCAATTTAGGTATCCCATTTGGTTTGAATTCGCTTACTGTTGTAAGAGTTATATATATTATGATTTAGATGAATTTGGGTCCAAAAATGAAGGTAAAGTTCGCTTTTTGAAGAACTTAAACATTGTTTAGGAACTATTAGAACCATGAAAAGTATGAAGAAGTGTGTATAAAAACAACTATGGGACAATCCAAGATGAAAGTAGTACCTTTACTTTCTTTTTCCTTAAGTCAAATTTTTTGGTTTTCCGACCATAAGTAGTTAGGATTTGCATGTCGTCATCATCATGGTCAAGAATAAACTTTTTCTGTTCAATATTCTGTATTGTCTGTTGAATAAACGTGCAGATTCAATTTAAATGTAACTTGTTCGATTTCTATACAGGGATATCGCACCTAAGTTTTAGTAGAGTGTTGATGGCTCATATATAGATATTGTTATAAATGTAGCTGTAAACATTGTCTGCGCATCTGCAACGAAGTAAAATGACTGTCGGACTCATGTTATATAGCTAAAAAAAATAAAGCATTTAGAGGAGGATTTCATATTCCTCCTTTACCAGTCTTTTCTTTTTCCAGTTCTTTTTAACATGACTTTTCTTGTTGATACTTGGCAGTGTTCCTTTCTCCTTGCACGATGATGCTTATGTCCTAAAATTGATGCGCCATTATGAGATCTTAGAGAGTGAAAGTGTATCTCAAACTTCCTAAATACACAATCATGTTGTAGCTAGTCGTGATATTGCTTCAGGATGCAGCAGGTCATTTTACTGGAACTCCGGAATTGACATGTCCCGAATGGTATTTTGTCAATCGACGTAGAGTCTCCATAATTTAGTCCCACAGTACTTGTGGAATACATTAGTCATGACATTAGTACAGCTTATGAAGAAGTTAAAGAGCTGGTTAGTTATCTTTGCTGCATTTGCAACACTCAAATAGGCTGACACCATGCTTTGGTAGTTTGTGTTCTTTTCTGGTAAAATGGTACATGATTTTGGTGAACAGAAATGTACTTTACTGTATCTTATGTTTTCTTTTGGGCTGAAATACATCGACTGCCTCTTAAATATGTCAGTAAATTTCATTTAGACACTCGAACTATGGCTTGTTCTAATTGAGCACCTGAATACATGATAGTGTTCCTATCAGACACTTCCAGCTCAAATTTTGAAATTCTGTTTTTGCGTGTGTTCTCAAGCCTATTCAATAGAGACTGATGTGTATAACTAAAGGAGGTGTCGTATTTTATGTCGTTAACGTACCTACGTAATAAGTGCTTGAGATATACACACATAAGCTTTTCCAAAGTTTGAGTTGGAAGTGTCTATTAAGAACATTTTATCATGTGTTCAGGTGCTCAATTGCAACAAGTCATAATTTGACTACCTAAACAAAATTTACCGACAAATTTAAGAGGTTATCGATGTATTTCACCTTTCTTTTGGCTGTAAAACAATGTAAATCATGTATGATGTGCTGCAGTCGGCAAGATAGCTAGTTCTGCTCTGAATGCCAAGTTGTCAACTGAAATTCTTTTTTATCTATGTAAGCCTTTATTGTCGGAGAGTTAC
This sequence comes from Datura wrightii, assembly GCA_035772735.1. Taxonomy (NCBI): domain Eukaryota; kingdom Viridiplantae; phylum Streptophyta; class Magnoliopsida; order Solanales; family Solanaceae; genus Datura; species Datura wrightii. The sequence goes on along the minus strand of JASDFA010000018.1, from coordinate 195,396,474 downwards.
TTAATATCTGTGCTGATAGTATGAAGTAGTAATTACTCGATGAAATAATCGAGTTTGAGGGACGCGTGCAAACTGGCTCCGATACTGCTGTTATCAAAAATAAAATCCATGAACTACATGGAAATTAAAGTGTGTTTAAAGATGAAGTCATTGGAGCTTTTCCTTAAACTATTTGTAACATTTATATACCCCACCAATCTTATTTTGCTGAGTTATTTGGGGACACAAGAATTCCTTCTCTAACATCATTTTCATTTATTTAAGGATTTTTTTATTTCTATCATGCTATATGATTCATCAAATTAATTAATAATGATTATGGATTGTTATTTGCCATCTTTATATTTTCTTACTAGGAAAGGAAAAAAATAGTGCATATCTTCTCTCTATTCCTCTCTTTAATTTTCACTTGTTAGTGATAGGGCTTATTTTGGATAAAATTAGGGTGTTAAATTGGTAAGTTGAGTTGAATTTGAACTGAGTTATTAAATGGCCGGGTTAATTGTTGTACTTTTGTTCCTACTTTATGCTGGTCTTAAATATTTATCCCTCAAGGCAGAAAATAAATAAAAATTAGAGGACATAAGTTTATATTTTTGCATCATACACATGACCGTGCCTTTTTTAGTTGGTTAGGCTCATGTGACGCCAACGTTAATGAGGAACGCAAAAGGGAGTCTTGGAGCAACAGTAAAGTTGTCTTTGTGTGATATATACACTACTAAAAAATCACTATTTTTCCATTGAAATTTTCCATCAAAAAATATTAAGTGGCTATTACTACCGATATCGGTGGAAAAAATAATAGTGTTTTCACATGAAAAAATCATGAAGTTTCCCACTAAATCAGTGAGAATCTGTTTCCCACCATGCGTTTTCCCTGTGAATTGGTTGGATGGAAAATGAGTGGGAAAATCATGCTTTATAACACAAATTTTTCATTGATTTGCAGTGGAAAAAATCTCTATTTTTAGTAGTGATAGATTATGGGTTCGAGCTGTGGAAGCAACTACTAATACTTGCATTAGGTTAGGTTGTCTACATCACATCTCTTGGGGTGTGGCCCTTCCTCGGACTCTACTAACGCGGGATACTTTGTGTAACCGGGTTGCCCTTTTAATACCTTACAAGTTATGTCACACATCCTTAAGGAACTTATTCCCTACTAAGCATAAGTTCGATTGCTAAGGTAAAAATTAAAAATCAGTCAATAGATGTGACGAGTCATATATACAACTAAAAAACAAGGAATTAGCGATAAACAAGATTCTGTAGGTAAACAACAAAAATTTCATGCTAATCTCATTTAGCGATGGATTATAAGAAAACTCAATTAGCTAGGAGCTTTATAGTGATGGATGAGTTGAGAATTGTCAATCAATTTCATACCTAATTCCATATTTTCTAGTAGTAATTTAACAGATACATTTTGTTAGGATTTGTCCTGAATTTCTTGTCACACCCCGCCTTGGGGGGTATGACTGACACCTGGTGCCCTACTAGGACCTAACCTGCTGGACTGTTAAGCCTGGGCACATTTGGTGCCTGGCTGGCTCTGACTCACATTTCTGGAAACAAAGGGCTATATAACGGCTGTAATTACAGCCCCCGGCCCATCGGCCTATAGCCTTCTGTACCTGTACTAGCAGCTGACCAGAAACATATTAATTCAGGGGGGACCTATGCGAGCCGACAAGGCCACCATGCTATCTAGTTATCTGCAACTCAATCATAAAGCACAAAAGAAACTACGTGACCGGCAAGGTCACCACTACTGGCAAGCTATGGCCCCACACGACCATCATAATAGAAAGAAGGAATACTAACAGCTATACAACTGCACGGCCTCACACGACCGGCTCATCTGACCACAGGGAACATAAACAGACTGCAAGCCTCTAAGAAGAATAATAGAAATGATCGGGACAGGGCCCCGACCTACCCGCACTGTACAACAAAAGGAACTGAACTATACCTCTAGAAATTCAGTCTCCGGATGACAGGAGCTGAATACTCAACCACTGATGGGGATTACGTGGTATCGCCTGCTCGTCTATGGGTACCTGCAGGCAAGTAATGCAGCGCCCCACTGGGCGTCAGTACCGCTGGTACTGAGTATGTAAAGCAATAACTGAAAACAAAATCTGAAAGCAATAATATGACCGATGAAACTGAAGTAGAAGGAATAACTTAAGTGTCTGATAATGTAAACCTTACCTTCTCTCAATCTTTACTGGAAGGGATAAGAGTCATACCTGGAAACATATCGTGCTACTGCTGATCTACTTGTATCTAACATAACATGACATAACATGAAATAACATAACATAGCACACACAAACCTTACCCGGCCCCCATAAGCCGGGAGGTACAACCAGCACAGAATCTATACCCCTACCCTGGTCATCCCATCTCCTATAATGGCTGCAAGCATCCCGCCGGTCCCCTGGGTATGCACTTGGGCTCGCTGAGCCCCTGACTATAACTGCATTTGAGTCCGGAGGACTCCTGAATCTACACCCGGGCGTATCCGCTCGACTGGGGTGTGTAAGGGCCGATCAAGGCACAAACATGGGGAAAAGCTGGCATCCCATCTTCGTCCCCAGGCGGGACGGCATGCCACTCCGTAGAGTGACGTATCCTCGTCCTCTAGCGAACGAGTCGATACAGCTATCAACCCTGGGCGGTCATGGATGCTAGGTAATCCAACCCCAAACAATACAACGGTCTCAACTGGTAATACTGTCTGTGTATCTCACATGCTGAGGCTAATAATGGTAAAGTACCATATATATTACCTGCTGAGCTAATGATAGTAATCTGTACGTATTTAATACGTGTTGAGGCAGGTAAAGATGTATAAATATGAATATAGTCTCCTGCCGGACTGTACTGGGCAAATACTATATAAGATAATGTTTCTGCTGAAAACTCTGTTGTTTACTAAGTTTCTGTATACACTATATGCTGGACTAGTGATAAAAATATGTACATACTTAATACCTGCTGAGGCTGGAAGTACTATATATGTATGTACGAATATAGTCTTTCTGCCGAATTATGCTGTATACTGATTTTCTATAGTAACATGATTTACTATTCCTGACATGCTTTCTAAACTTCATTTTAGTCTGCTATTCTATTTCTGAAGTGCTTTACGGGTATTGCATTGCTATACGGGGTTTCAACTGAATACAACCACATCCTAACATTTCGTATCAATATTCATAATAACGCAATATTCGACTTCTGAACATCCTACTAGTCTGTAAAATGCTATACTGTCTCAATATTACTTAACTTGCCGAGGAAACTAACTTTACATACCTTATCTTTGACTATTCGTCCGTCGGACGAGGCTCGGCCGGTACTTCAACTATTTTCTTCCAACTGCATTCATAAATACGTCAATCAATACTAAATACAGCTTTATTGTAAAGAGCAATGTTACTTTCGATATAGTTTATAGCCTAAACTCAGGCTTATCGAAAGACGGTCGAAAACTCGCTATTTTTCAGCGGCCCAGAAGGGAGAAGTATTCACTTCTCAGCTAGGAACACATAAACATTAATTTAGAGCAATTCTACTTACCTTAGTTCGGTGGCTCGCCGATTCGTCGGCCGTATTTCACGAAACTAAATCCGTAGAAATGCTCTCTACTGCTAAATACTTTGGTATCTAGGATTAATTTGAGTTTGGGCAGCGTTTGGCAGCTTAATCGGACGAAAATATATAATTTCCTTCGTCTTCCTCGGCTTCACTGCGCTTTTCTGGAAATTTATAAGTGATAATTGATTTTAAACTGAAGTGGGGGCTTTATATACTTGGGCCTGGACTTGGGCAACGTGTCACGGAGCCATCGCGGAGGCCTCTCCTCCGTGACACGCTGCCATCGCGGAGGGGCTCTGCCTCGGATCCTCCCGCGATGGTTCGACGGGTTTCTCGTCCGATCTTTTTTCCGGCCTTTCTCTAGCACGTATGGCCTTCTAATATGCTTAACCGACGTGCGAATAGGTCGTGTAGGTGCCGGAAATTCTACGGGGTATAACATTCTCCCCCCCTTAAGAACATTCGTCCTCGAATGTACACTGTTATCTAGAGGACTGCTTACTTTACTTTGTAGAAAGATTTCGGCAGAGTTTCCCCTGTAATATGGACTATCGCAAAAACCTGAAATGCATAAAAGTCCAACACAGGCACTGCATACAATATTCTAAGATCCACTGGACAACTAAATATCACTTCTTCTTTCTCATTTACAAACATACAACCATAAGGTACTGTATAAGTAATAATACGGACATACCTGTCGTCTGACTAGGCCTGAAATAGGTGAGGGTATCTAGTTTTCATATCTTCTTCAGCCTCCCACGTCATTTCCTCCCGATTTCTGTTACGCCACAATACTTTGACAGATGCAACATCTTTAGTTCTCAGTCTGCGAATCTGTCTGTCTAAGATAGCTACGGGAATCTCTTCATAGGCTAACTCTTCTATGACCTGAACATCCTGAACTGGAACTACTGTAGAAGGGTCCCCTACGAACTTCCTTAACATAGAAACATGGAATACTGGGTGAACCGATGCTAACTCTGGAGGCAAGTTCAACTCGTATGCCACGCGGCCTATTCTTCGCCGAATCTGATACGGCCCAATGAATCTTGGGCTAAGCTTGCCTTTCTTGCCAAACCTCATTACCCCTTTCATCGGGGACACTTTCAGATATACCCAGTCGTTTACCGAAAATTCTAGATTTCTGCGCCGCCTATCTGCGTATGACTTCTGGCGGCTCTGAGCGGTCAGTAAACATTCTCGGATAAGCTTTATCTTTTCCTCGGACTGCCGAACAATGTCTGGGCCAACTAATGCTGATTCTCCTATCTCAAACCAGCCCACCAGTGATCTACATTTTCGCCCGTACAATGCCTCGAAAGGCTCCATCTGAATAGTTGAATGGTAGCTGTTATTATAAGCAAATTCAATTAATGAGAGATGTTCATCCCAGTTACCCCCAAAATCTAACACACACGCTCGTAGCATATCTTCGAGCGTCTGAATCGTACGTTCCGCTTGCCCATCTGTTTGAGGATGGAATGTTGTGCTCAAGTTAATCTGCGTCCCCAAACCTTTCTGAAACGACTGCCAGAATCTAGCTGTAAACTGTGCTCCCCTATCTGAAATAATAGATACCGGCACTCCATGCAATCTAACTATTTCTCTGATATATAATTCGGCATAATCCTCAGCTGAGAAGGTAGCCCTCACTGGCAGGAAATGAGTTGATTTTGTCAGCCTATCAACTATTACCCAAATGGAATCATATCTGCGTCTAGTACGGGGTAACCCTGTTACAAAATCCATGTTTATCACTTCCCATTTCCACATAGGTATCATTATCTCTTGAGTCAAACCACCCGGTTTCTGGTGCTCTGCTTTCACCTGCTGACAATTAGCACATCTAGATACAAATTCAGCTATCTCAGTTTTCATACCTGGCCACCAGTAGATGTCTCTGATGTCGTTGTACATTTTCCTCGCCCCTGGGTGAAGGGAATAGCGAGCGTAGTGTACCTCATGCATGATCTGCCCACGAAGTCCTACGACATTCGGGACACAAAGGCGGCCCTTACAATGTAGCACACCATCCTCGGTTATCTGAAAATCTGGCTCCTTACCCTTCTGAACTCTATCTCTGAGCTGGACTAAATCGGGATCCTCATACTGTCGTCCCTTTACCTCTGTAACTAACGATGACACTGCAGAATTCTGAATTACTGCTCCATTATTTTCTGTTTCCATTACTCGAATGGCTAGACCAGCTAACTGATGAATTTCCCTGGCCAATTTCTGCTTCTCAGGTCGCAAATATACTAAACTCCCCATTGACTTACGGCTCAGGGCATCCGCTACGACATTAGCTTTTCCGGGGTGGTATAGAATATTCACATCATAATCTTTCAGCAGCTCCAACCAGTGGCGTTGCCGCAGATTCACCTCCCTCTGAGTGAAAATATACTGTAAACTCTTATGATCTGTGTATATATCAACATGGACGTGCTACAGATAATGCCTCCACATCTTCAAGGCATGAATTACTGCGGCCAATTCCAGGTCATGGGGTAGGGTAATTCTTTTCGTGTTTCCTCAGCTGTCTGGAAGCATATGCAATTACTCTACCATGCTGCATCAACACACAACCCAGCCCGACACCTGACGCGTCGCAATAAACTGAATACCCTTCTGTGCCTTCCGGCAATGCTAATACTGGGGCGGAGGTTAATCTGTCTTTCAGTTCCTGGAAACTCTGCTCGCATGCCTCCGTCCACCGAAACTTTGCTGCTTTCTGTGTCAATTTAGTTAAAGGTGCCGCAATTGTTGAGAATCCCTCAACGAACCTCCTATAATATCCTGCCAACCCCAGAAAGCTACGAACTTCCATCGGAGTGGTAGGCCTGGGCCATGACTTAACTGCTTCTATCTTCTGCTTGTCTACCTGTATACCAGCGTCTGAGACAATATGCCCTAAAAAGGACACTGAGTTAAGCCAGAATTCACACTTCGAAAACTTAGCATACAACTGGCGGTCCCTGAGAATCTGGAGCACTGTCCGCAAATGAGTCCGGTGATCTGCTTCAGAGCGTGAATACACCAGAATATCATCAATGAATACTATCACGAACAAGTCCAGAAAAGGTCTGAAAATACTGTTCATCAGGTCCATGAAGACTGCTGGGGCATTCGTTAGCCCGAAGGACATAACTAGAAATTCAAAATGTCCATATCGGGTCCTGAATGCTGTCTTAGGAATATCTCTCTCACGTACTCGGACCTAGTGATATCCGGACCGCAAGTCAATTTTGGAAAAGTATCTGGCTCCCTGTAGCTGATCAAATAAGTCATCAATTCTGGGAAGCGGATACTTGTTCTTTACTGTAACTTTGTTTAGCTGCCGATAATCTATGCACATTCGGAGCGAGCCATCTTTCTTTCTCACAAACAAGACTGGCGCACCCCACGGGGAAGTGCTCGGCCTGATAAAACCTTTATCTAACAAGTCTTTCAACTGCTCCTTTAATTCTTTGAGTTCTGCAGGAGCCATACGATAGGGAGGTATTGATATTGGCTGAGTGCCTGGTAACAAGTCGATAGCAAAGTCTATTTCCCTTTCTGGGGGAATATCAGGTAACTCATCAGGAAATACATCTGGGAATTCATTTACCACTGGGACAAACTGGAGTGTCGGAGATTCTGCTTGGACATCCTGAACTCTGACAAGATGGTAAATACACCCCTTAGATATCAACTTTCTCGCCTGAAGGTAGGAAATAAACCTACCTTTTGGCGTCACGGTGCTGCCCTTCCACTCCCGTACTGCTTCCCCCGGCAAGTGAAATCGAACCGTTTTGGTCCAACATTCAACATTAGCAAAACATGGTACTAACCAATCCATACCCATTATGGCATCGAAGTCTATCATTTCTAACTCGACCAGATCTACTGTGGTCTGACGATCGGCAACCTCTACTGTACACCCGCGGTAAATTCGGCTAGCTGTGATAGAGTCACCAACGGGTGTGGATACTAAGAAGGGCTGCTGCAATGATTCTAGTGTAATACTAAACCTTCGTGCCACAAATGGAGTAATATAGGACAAGGTAGACCCTGGATCAATTAACACATAAGCAGGGTGTGAACAAATAGTTAGCATACCTGTCACAACATCAGACGACGCTTCTGAATCTTGCCTCCCTGGTAAGGCATATGTGCGGCTTGGGCCCGCACCTGAACTAGAGGCCCCTGATCTGCCCCGACCCCTGCCTGCTGAAACTGAGGGCCTGCGCCCAGTCGAGGATGCTGTGGCTCGTGACCCTGCTGATGTCCTATCCTGTCTATCGCGGTCCTCTCGACCTCTGGCTGGGCAATCTTTCATCAGATGGCCTTCTTGGCCACAAGTATAACATGCAATGGAGCCATATCTGCATGCTCCAGGATGGCGTCGATTGCATATAGGGCAAAGTGGTAGGGTATACCTACTCTGCTCCGCCCTCCTCTGTGATGGTGAATCTGCCATCTGCGAGCCTCTACCAATCTCTGACTGCCCCCTGCGGCTGAATATGCCCCCCTGTGACTGTGGCGGAGGTGGGGGCCTGGGCGGCCTGTCTGACAATCGGGGCCTGGGTCCTCCCCGGGCCTCTCTCTGTAACTCAACTGGCCTGTCCCGGCGACGCTGTTCCTGATTAACCCTTCTGACCTCTTGTTGTTGCTGTCTGATGCCCTCAATATTCTGGGCAAATGCCTGAATGCGAGCAATATCCATGTCCTCTCGCAGTGTGGCTGTAGTGCAAATCTCAACATATTCTGGATTCAATCCCGTAATAAAGTGATGCACTCTGGATGCCATGGTATCAACGAAGGCCGGTGCATATCGGGCTAAGGAATCAAACTGCAAGGAATATTCCCGAACACTCATGGCCCCCTGTTCTAGATGTAGGAACTGGTCTACCCGGGCCTGTCGAATCTCCTGCAGCAAATAATGATCCAGAAAGGCTCCTGAAAAGCTGGACCAGGTGGGAGGGGAAACATCTCTCCCTCGGGACCTCTCCCAGCTTTCGTACCATAACACCGCAATATCCCATAACCGGAATGCTGCCAACTCAACTGACTCGGTAGACGTGGCATGCATAACCCTGAAGATTCTCTACATCTGATCCAGAAAATCCTGGGGGTCCTCTGCTCAGTCCGTGCCTGTGAACTGTGGGGGATTCAGGGCTAAGAACTCTCGGACCCTCGAACTACCGAGCCCTCCTGATGATTCTGCAACTGTAGATGGCATTGGCTGACACTGAGCAGCCATCATCTGTGCTAACATAACTACAGTACTCCTAACCTCCTGGTTAGAAGGAGTCAATATAGGGGCTGCTGAAGGTAGTGTCGCCCCAGGTGGCTCCTGACGTGGTGGAGACTGCTGAGGAGGCTGGGATGATGCCTCTGTAGTGCCCTCTGGTCGGGCTGTCTCCAAATGAGGGGGAGGCATCCTGCTGGTGCCTTCTCCTGCTGCAATGTCTAAGTTCCGACCCGTGATAGGATGGCGCTGGTCTGACGTTATCTGTAACCAAAGAATATGGTAAGATTTTTAGGGACTCAACCCTAAACTGTACCGCTCTACAGCACGACTGAATAAGAATAAAAGACAACCATCCTATTATGCCTTGCAGCCTCCTATCCATAGTATGTGGTGCACAACACATCCATGGACAAGACTCTGCTCAGCACGGTTTGCAGACTCCCTGGGATACGACCTGCTCTGATACCAAGTTTGTCACACCCCGTCTTGGGGGGTATGACTGACACCTGGTGCCCTACTAGGACCTAACCTGCTGGACTGTTAAGCCTGGGCACATCTGGTGCCTGGCTGGCTCTGACTCACATTTCTGAAAACAAAGGGCTATATAACGGCTGTAATTACAGCCCCCGGCCCATCGGCCTATAGCCTTCTGTACCTGTACTAGCAGCTGACCAGAAACATATTAATTCAGGGGGGACCTATGCGGGCCGACAAAGCACAAAAGAAACTACGTGACCGGCAAGGTCACCACTACTGGCAAGCTATGGCCCCACACGACCATCATAATAGAAAGAAGGAATACTAACAGCTATACAACTGCACGGCCTCACACGACCGGCTCATCTGACCACAGGGAACATAAACAGACTGCAAGCCTCTAAGAAGAATAATAGAAATGATCGGGACAGGGCCCCGACCTACCCGCATTGTACAACAAAAGGAACTGAACTACACCTCTAGAAATTCAGTCTCCGGATGACAGGAGCTGAATACTCAACCGCTGATGGGGATCACGTGGTATCGCCTGCTCGTCTATGGGTACCTGTAGGCAAGTAATGCAGCGCCCCACTGGGCGTCAGTACCGCTAGTACTGAGTATGTAAAGCAATAACTGAAAACAAAATCTGAAAGCAATAATATGACCGATGAAACTGAAGTAGAAAGAATAACTTAACTGTCTGATAATGTAAACCTTACCTTCTCTCAATCTTTACTGGAAGGGATAAGAGTCATACCTGGAAACGTATCGTGCTACTGCTGATCTACTTGTATCTAACATAACATGACATAACATGAAATAACATAATATAGCACACACAAACCTTACCCGACCCCCATAAGCCGGGAGGTACAACCAGCACAGAATCTATACCCCTACCCTGGTCATCCCATCTCCTATAATGGCTGCAAGCATCCCGCCGGTCCCTTGGGTATGCACTTGGGCTCGCTGAGCCCCTGACTATAACTGCATCTGAGTCCGGAGGACTCCTGAATCTGCACCCGGGCGTATCCGCTCGACTGGGGTGTGTAAGGGCCGATCAAGGCACAAATATGGGGAAAAGCTGGCATCCCATCTTTGTCCCCTGGCGGGACGGCATGCCACTCCGTAGAGTGACGTATCCTCGTCCTCTGGCGGACGAGTCGATACAACTATCAACCCTGGGCGGTCATAGATGCTAGGTAATCCAACCCCAAACAATACAACGGTCTCAACTGGTAATACTGTCTGTGTATCTCACATGCTGAGGCTAATAAGGGTAAAGTACCATATATATTACCTGCTGAGCTAATGATAGTAATCTGTACGTATTTAATACGTGTTGAGGCAGGTAAAGATGTATAAATATGAATATAGTCTCCTGCCGGACTGTACTGGGCAAATACTATATAAGATAATGTTTCTGCTGAAAACTCTGTTGTTTACTAAGTTTCTGTATACACTATATGCTGGACTAGTGATAAAAATATGTACATACTTAATACCTGCTGAGGCTGGAAGTACTATATATGTATGTACGAATATAGTCTTTCTGCCGAATTATGCTGTATACTGATTTTCTATAGTAACATGATTTACTATTCCTGACATGCTTTCTAAACTTCATTTTAGTCTGCTATTCTATTTCTGAAGTGCTTTACGGGTATTGCATTGCTATACGGGGTTTCAACTGAATACAACCACATCCTAACATTTCGTATCAATATTCATAATAACGCAATATTCGACTTCTGAACATCCTACTAGTCTGTAAAATGTTATACTGTCTCAATATTACTTAACTTGCCGAGGAAACTAACTTTACATACCTTATCTTTGACTATTCGTCCGTCGGACGAGGCTCGGCCGGTACTTCAACTATTTTCTTCCAACTGCATTCATAAATACGTCAATCAATACTAAATACAGCTTTATTATAAAGAGCAACGTTACTTTCGATATAGTTTATAGCCTAAACTCAGGCTTATCGAAAGACGATTGAAAACTCGCTATTTTTCAGCGGCCCAGAAGGGAGAAGTATTCACTTCTCAGCTAGGAACACATAGACATTAATTTAGAGCAATTCTACTTACCTTAGTTCGGTGGCTCGCCGATTCGTCGGCCGTATTTCACGAAACTAAATCCGTAGAAATGCTCTCTGCTGCTAAATACTTTGGTATCTAGGATTAATTTGAGTTTGGGCAGCGTTTGGCAGCTTAATCGGACGAAAATATATAATTTCCTTCGTCTTCCTCGGCTTCACTGCGCTTTTCTGGAAATTTATAAGTGATAATTGATTTTAAACCGAAGTGGGGGCTTTATATACTTGGGCCTGGACTTGGGCAACGTGTCACGGAGCCATCGCGGAGGCCTCTCCTCCGTGACACGCTGCCATCGCGGAGGGGCTCTGCCTCGGATCCTCCCGCGATGGTTCGACGGGTTTCTCGTCCGATCTTTTTTCCGGCCTTTCTCTAGCACGTATGACTTTCTAATATGCTTAACCGACGTGCGAATAGGTCGTCTAGGTGCCGGAAATTCTACGGGGTATAATATTTCTACCTTAGTTGAATTTTACATCATAATTATGTTTTACTTCAAAAAGATTTTCTTGGTAGATAAAGTTTCTTTGTAGAAAAGAACTCTACCATAACTATCCTTTTTCTTGAAGAAGAAGATTTAGACTTCTGTAAATAGAAGATCTCTTCTTCTTATTCACAACAACATCCCCAATGTATTCTTTAAAATTTTTTGTTTAGGGGGAGATTTCTAAATAGATTTAGAATATTTTTTATATTAGTATTATCATATGTAGGTCATTTGACCAAACACATATTATAAAGTCTTCTTTATAATTTTTCTTTGTCACCTGATTTATTATCGTTCAAAATTTTATAACTATTAACTTCTGTACGACGCCCTAATTATTTCGATCCCGACACATTCTTCATTAATCCCCCTCGCCTATCTGTATTTACTTTTTAAATATTAATATACAAGGTAAGGGTCTAAGCCAAACTCCCCGCCACCTCAAGTCGGATTTATTTTTTTAAAAAAAAGTGAAAAGGAAACTCAAAATTCATAAGACAAGAATAACTCAAATATTTTCTTTTTTAAATTTCTTAAAAGAAGTTTCTGAATTACTGTTTAGTGTTTACCACACTGCTAAGTTGCTTAGCCCAAGAGACCTTTGAAAATTATTATATATATGTAAAAAAAAAAAAAAAAAACTTAACTATCAGAATGTCGGATTCCTTTTACACTTTTTAGAATGTGAAGAGTGGGGTTGTCTCTCTCTATTATATTCCTCCTTAAATCATTTAAAATCTTTTTTAAAATTTTTTATTATCCAATATTGGTCGGTAAATCTTTCATCTCAATTTATGTGACGTAATTTAATTTGGTACAGAATTTAAGAAATATCGAGAGAGATTTTATATATTTCAAAATTACCGTGAAAATGAATGAAATTTTTAAGTAAAAGGATATACCTTTGAGAATTTTTTGTCGAATAAATGAGATTCAAGATTCAATATGAATAAAATGTTAATAGTATCATTAAATATTTATTAAATAAAAAAATATATATTAATCTTTTTAGGGATGATTAAAAAAAGTCGTGTAAATTCAGATAAAAAGAGTATAATTTTAATTATTTATTTATATAATGCCATGCACAGCATTATGGGGCCTAGGTGGGGGGTGCGGTAGAGGAAAGCACACTTGAGAATGTTTGTCTAATAAGGAACTTTTCTTTAATTTAATTTTACGGCTATATTACTTTGATTAATATTAATTTTTTCTTAACTTACGCTATGGTGTTACTCTTATGTAATAATATCCATGTAAATAATAGAATTGCATGTTTTGATGATCCTTTAAGTCACGAGTTTAAATTGTGAATATTATATATATGTATATATTTATTTATTTATGAGTTTAAGCTATGAAAATGCTTCCTATATCAATTTCAATTTTAGTAGCGCAACTAAGTGTATATTAAAGGAGGCTTAGCTGAATTTCTTTAATAGAAAAGTATTACGTTGTGTATAAAAAAAATAAAGTAAATTTTTTTTTAGTTATATATTGTTGAATCTTTTTAATAGTGCAAGTTTCCATTAATTGAACCTGATTAAAATCTTGACTTCGCTACTATACTTCTCCATACTAACTACCCAGTGCGCACTTTGTGTCAGTGGCGTAGCCAACTAAGTGTATAAGTTAGGGTGGCCAGCCAATTCCTTTCGTCAAAAAAGTATATTATGTATATAAAAAATTATACAAAATATGTATATAGATCAAAAATTATTTTTCATATATATATTAAATCTTAAACACCCTTAACAAAATTTTTAGTTTCGCCACAACTTTATGTATTTGTTATATTGTATTTGATCTCCTAATTAATTTGCATCAGCAATTAGCCAAGTATTATTGACTAATACAGTAAAGTAATTATAAATATAGCACTAACTAGCCAATTATTGATTAAGTACCTTTATTAGCTAGCTTGTTAACTCATGAGTACAAATTCATGCAAAATAAATTGTAGTATTAATTAACATCATCAAGCTTGGCTTAATTTAATTTGGTTAATCCTTATATATGTTAAAAAACTAGAAAAGTGTATCTTATGTTTAACAATAAATTAAAGTATCTAAGGCACTAATTTAACTCTAATTAACTCTATATATATGTATCTTATTCCAAATATATTATCCCATAATATCACTACTTTACCATGCATGCAAAATATAATAACTTTAGTTTAAATTCATAAAATAATTATTTAATATATATAAATAATTTATTAAGAATTCAGTAAAATAAAAAAAAATTATGATTCAGAATCTATAAATTAAATTTTTTAGCTTCCTCTCTGTATTACCGTCTCTCTTTATATATATATATATATATATTATGTTATTCAAATTCTTTGAAAATATTAACGAATGCGTATTAAATTCTCCCAAAATAATTTATTTTTAAAAAATTTAATATAAATATAATAATATTTTTAAAGAGTTTGAACAATATAGTATATATGAGTACTAACCAAAGGAGAGGTGGGGAGGATGGGAAGGGGGGGTGGGGTTGCAACTCAACAAGTTTAATTTAATTTAATGAGAATCTTAAAGGTTAAGAAAGTAAAGATATTACTACTACTCTCTCTCTCGAACTACTAAAAGGTAAAAATAAAGAAAAATACAAAAATGGGATTTAGAGTTAAGAGTAAGAACAAACAACGATCCAAATTAAAATATTATATTATTTCATCTATCTCGTAACACATATTTTTTAATTAATTTTAAAAAAATAATTTTTTAAATTTCATAGTAATCTAATTTTAAATTGTCTATTTCACTTTTTTTAAGATTTATAATTTGGTTTAGATTATATATTTTAAAACCTTTTTTTTATATTTTTTAAATTTTTATGTCCAATCAAATTACATCAAATAAATTGTAACCGAGTTTGGAAGGAGTTGCTGCTATGTATATATAGTATATATATGCTACTACCATAAAGCCCTTCACTTTATTTGAGCTCCATTATTCTCAATATTCTCCTATCTTTGCTTTTATCTTTCTTCCTTTCCTTCTCTCTCTCTCTTTCTCTTTGGCAAAATTGAAGAGTACTTAGCTCCCTCCTCTTCTCCACCCTTCAATTTTGATGTGATTCTCCACTAACAAAAAAAAAAATAAATAAATAAATTTACAAAAGAGAGAATTTTTATACATCATATATTTCAACAATTTAGCTATGAATTTTTCTTCAATTCCAGCTTATCTTGATCCATCCAACTGGCAACAGGTATGTTATTTTTAATATATTTTTTTTAATGCTTCTATCAATGGCTTCTTTGCCAAAAAGAAAAAACAAAGCAAAGAATTTCATTAAAGATAATATTCCTCTTCAACTTTTGTAATTTTTTTTCTTAAAAAAAAATTCTATTTTCTTTTTACATCTTTAAATTTCTTGCATATACTCAAGATATTTCAATTTTCTTTTTCCAGCAAGGTGGAGGAAGTATCCCAAATCATCATCAACTTACATCACCTTCTTCTCAGACTGCACCACCGCCAGTACTACCGCCACCTCCTCCCTCAATACCTCCTCCGCAGCAGCCTCATGGCGGCGGCGGTGGTGCAGGTTCCATCAGACCGGGCTCGATGGCTGATCGAGCCCGGATGGCAAACATACCTATGCCTGAGACAGCCCTAAAATGCCCTCGATGCGATTCAACAAACACAAAGTTTTGCTACTTCAACAACTATAGTCTCTCTCAGCCAAGACACTTTTGCAAGGCTTGTAAAAGGTACAATATTTTTTAAAAAAAAAGAAGCCTAGATTCATCTTGAGTACATAAATTTACTTGTGGAGAAAAATATAATTAAATATAGAGGAAAGAATCAAAAAAACATGTTTAAAGTATTCAGCTTTTTTGAGTTTTCTACATGAATTATCATCAAATGTTCATCAAAACATATTTCAACTCTGAATTACTCACATTTCTTACCTGAAATATCACTTATCGTTCAGGTAGGAAAAATAAACATGTGATAGTTTAAGTGTGTTTCGATAAACATTTAGTGATAGTTCAAATATGAAACTCAAAAATCATGATACTTTGTGTTTTTACCTTTCACTCATAAATATGATACATATACTAGACTAGCTAAACGTTCAATTTATTTATTTTTAATAAATACCTAACTATAGACTAAAGTTGGGATTAGTAAACATGTATACATTCTTCTACTCGTTTTTCACGAGAAGAATGAATTGATTGAGAATGTTCCTCCTCCTCGATCCTCGGACCTTGATCCTCTCAAAAAATTTTCCGAACAGGTACTGGACTAGAGGCGGCGCTCTGAGAAATGTCCCCGTAGGTGGTGGTTGCAGGAGGAACAAAAGAAGCAGCAGCAACAACAAAAGCAGCAGTAGCAACAACAACAACAATAATAATAATCCGAAATCTCCGGCTTCCAGTACTAGTACTGATGGTCGTCAAGCTACTAACAATTCCGGTTCAACGAGTATAATTTCATCTCACAGCAACAGTTTTTCCGGTCCAACATCAGCAGCTAGTTTATTAGGTCTTATGACAACCCCTCAAATTCCGCCACTACGTTTCATGTCGCCTTTAGGCCAATTTATTAGTACTGATCATCACCACCATCACCATCACCATTTTACTCCACCGAGTAATCACATGAACTTGAATTTTTCTACAAGTGGTAACGTATTAGGCGGCGGTACTACCACTGAAGGCATGATGGTTAATGCTAACAACAATTTGCTCGGTGCTGGTGCTGGTGCTGGTGCTTCGCTATTATCAAGTGGAAACCTTGAACATTGGCGGATGCAACAACAATTCCCTAATTTCTTAGGCGGATTTGATCCAACTAATTCGCCTTCTTCGGGTGTTAATAATAATAACTACCCGTTTCAAGGTGGTGTTCACGAGGCAGTACAATACCTTGGTGGTGAGAGTACGAGTCAGATTAGCAGGCCGAAAATCTCGACTTCAATGCTAAATCAGATGGCTTCAGTGAAGATGGAAGACAATAACAACCACAACAACAATCAAGATCAATCAGCTTTGTCAAGACAATTGTTGGGGATTCAAGGAAATAATGAAAATTGGAATACTGCTAGTGCTTGGAGTGATCTTTCTGCTAGTTTTAGCTCTTCTTCCACTAGTAACGCCTTATAATTGAAATTCCAGGCGAAAATTATACTATCTTCTTTATCACTGAGCGGTCATTCAAAGGTCTTAGCTGGTGATCTGAATTGTTTCTCTCTCGATGGTGAAGCTTACTCTCTATCGTCTCACTAGTCGATATATTTTATGATCAAAAGCTTCTAGTGAAGATGAAGAAAAGACCGATCATCCGAAAACCCTAGATTTGGTAGTTGTTTTTTTTTCTTTGAAGTGTTTGATTTAGATTTATTGTAGTTTGTTATGGTAATGTGTTGGAGCATGTTTGGAGGTTGGGTGTACCTTTTTTTTTTTTGGTAGTAGCTTTAATTTTGTGTAGACATGAAGGTCTAATTTTCAGTGTAATTGGCTCTAGGTGTTGGGCTGTAAAGGTGATCTCATATGGCTAACACATTTCTAATGGTATATCATCTTCATGTTTTAAATTTTATGGAATTTTTGTATTTCAATATGTGAAATTTTGTTTTTATTTTCATCCACATGTTTGATATCAGTGTATTAATTTCATATAGTGATATTTTTTCTTCACTCTCTCATTATTACTACATCTTCTTCATGGATTTATTATTGCTAGTTGGCTTGATCCTATTAATTTATTCAAAGAGATTTTATAAGGACTTTAATGTTTTAGACACATTGGTAAATGATTATTATCATCAGGGTCTGAAGCAATGTTGTTCAAATATTTACATGATTGAAATATTTCAAGTCAATGATAAAAAATATATTTAAAATATTTTGATTTTACAAATTTCATATTTTAATTGTTAGATATGCAAGTTTTCTATCTGAATTATCATCATTTATTTATCAAAACACACTTCAACTATCAATTATTAAAGTGATAAAGATATAATTTATATTTTTCAGGTTATTAATTTCATAAACTATGGATAAATTATCTTAATTTAATAGCAAAAATTCTTTTATATACGTCGATTAATTTATATTCTTTTACACTAAACAACGTGCGGCTAAGAAGACGTGTTTGTTTTAGCTTAAATATGAGGGGTTTTAATTAAGCAGGAGCAGATCTAAAAGTTCGATTTATCTGATTATAGATTTACAGGAATTCAGTAATTTTTATTTATAATCACACACATATATAATCTACTAAATATTATAAATATTTAATTATTATAATATTAACTTAAGATTATTGTGGGAAAAAAAGATATGTTCTTTCAATATCCATATGCATGTTATGTACTGTTTTCTTCGTACTAATTTATATGACACACTTTTCTCTTTAATCTATACAAAAAGGAATATCATATTTCTATAATTAGAAAGGATTTAACTTTAAATTTTTTATTTTACCCTTAGGGATCATTTGGTACGCTGGATGAGATAAGCAAAGATATTCAATGAGATTATTTTATCTCATCTTTTAAATAAAATAGTAATTAATCTCACCATTTTAGTGTTAATTGGTAGGACAAAATAATCTTAAAATTAGCTAATATAATAAATTAAATATATGGGATAAAATTTATATATCAAATTTTATTCTGAAATAATTATTATTATCTCATATACCAAACAACCTCTTAATGACATTAATTTATAACTATATAAATATTTAAAACTTATTTTAAATTATAAATAAAATTTAAAAATATATTTTATTTTTATAATAATTTAAATAATATCGCATAAATTAAAACTAGGAAAATACTGTTGCATAGGACAGTTTATAGTAGTACTATGCCAAAACGCGTCGGTGTGTAAGCTTTTGCCACTTCATGATATGATGATGATTCTTAAATATTATTATTCTGTTAATTGATTGGTGCTGCATGCTAGTCACTTCATGTTATTCTGGGATTTCCATATATTATATGTATATATATTTTTCGTTTTAATTAAGTATTTTAATTTAATTAATATAAAATATTAAAAAAAAGAAATTTAAATGTCGTAATTATTTTAAATTAAAAATATATATAAGTTTTTAAATTTTGTAATTTTAAATTTATTATTTAAAATATTAAAATTAAAAAATATACTAAATATAGAAAGAGATATTTTTTTTTAGATAGGCAAATTAAAAGAGTATATTATATGCTTTAATGGAGGTAAGATATGAGCTGAAATGAAAAGGAAAAAACAAATAAAAACTCTAAGAAGCAACTTTCTGGAGATTCAGTTGCTTCCAGCTGCCCAGCTATATACACTAGAGATAATTTATTTGAGTTTTATACCTCTCAGTTTTTTATATATATATAAAATTGCTCCAGATCTCATCCACGTGCTTCATGTATATTTACAAAACAAAAATATTGAAAATATATGTTGTTTGAACTCTTTAAAAATATTAACATGTATGTGTTGAATTTTTTGAAAATAATGTATTTTTTAAAGATCCGACATAAATATGATAATATTCTTAAAGAGTCTGAGCAATATAGTCAAAAATATATACCTAATTTGACTGTGTAAATTAATTAAATAAAATCTGGAATAATATATATATTCACTTAAGATTAGGTTTTCTTTATTAAGCAATTATATTCATGGATTGGCTGGATTTGTGTAAAGAATCTGTGGTCTTTTTGTTCTAAAACATTGAGAATTAATGAAATCGGACTCAACGATAACTTGCAAGATTTGAAATTTATGAATTTCGCCTATAACGATCTCAAATTAATATACAATAATTTATTTAATTTACAACTAAAATATAGGATCCATAATTTTTAAGCTGGATCTACCTCTGTAGACAACTCCATCATGGACTTTGCCGATGCGTAGATTTTCTTGTGAAGACGAATGCGCCCATATCTTATTTGTTACTATTATAATCCCACCCTAATAAAAAATAAAAAAAATTAACTTAACCAGTAATAGATTTATAATTTTTTAATTGACGATAGAATCCATTTATGCGCATCTTAATCATACCAAATGAAGTAGTCATTACTTAGTACGAACTTTTATTAGATTACATTTTCACTTTTATTATTTTGTAACATAAAGGTAAATATAAGTTCCTATACTTTGAAACAAAAATCCAATAATCATATATGCATGTTTTATCAATCAAATTATACTCCTAGATGGGAAAATCAACCTAGGAAAACATGGTAATATTTGAGGATTCCAATGTATGATTCGATCATTTTGCTATAATAATTTCTTAAACTGAAAACATGAAGGTAGTCCAATGTAAAGAGAGCGAGCAGTAAATAAATTAAAGCAAGAGAAGGTTCTTGGGAGATGAGCAATGATTCCATAATAATAATAATAATAATAATAATAATAATTCAGAGAGAAATAGGGTAAAAAAGCAATGATGAGAAGAGAGTCAAAGAAGGTAAGACAAACAGTGGGACAACAAACCTTCTTAAAAGACTCAATTCCAACATCCTTCTCTTCCCAAACTTCCAGGTTCCATCCCATGTAGGGACAGTTTCTACATGATTTGAAATTAGATTAATTTAAAATTAAAATTTTATTTAAATTTTTTTGTATTATAAATATAAAAAAATTTAATAAATTATAAAAATTATCAAATGAGTAAATTATAATTTATAAATAAGATATTAAATTTTAAGAATATGCATAGAAAGGGGCAAGCCAAAACCCACTCTGCTGAGTTCGGCTTTCGGGGCTACCTACTTTAGGGCTTATGTAATATATAAAGAAGGTGATAAATCGAAAAAAAAAGGGATTATAGTTATAAGAATATCTCTATATTTCTTTTATAAATAAATATTTACGCTTATAAATTTTTAAATATATATAATTTTATAAAAATTCATTTGCCAACAATAGTATCGTAACTAACTATTCTTTAATATAACCCTTTCACATGATATAAATAATTTCTTCACGCTGAAATGAGTCTAAAATTCAAAATAATAAAAATAAAATAATAAAATATAAACTTTAAGATAGAAACCTAAAATAACTTTTTTTACCATATAGGGCTATGAAAAAAATATAATTTATAGTATTTTCATCAATCTAATTTATTTAGTATATGTTGGTAGAAGACTTTTTGAATGTGGTGTACCCAATTTGCCCCCAAGAATCACTGCAGAAAAAATTTAAAATAAAGATGATGAGAGAGCAGTCAAAGAGAACAACAAAAGACTGGAACAAACGTGATAACTAATGTTGGAAGTATGCAAAATTTAATTTATACATTTTGTTGCACAAAATTCTAGGAAGAATAGAACTGTTTCTTCTTCATTTAGATCTTTCAATTCTTGATTTTGACGAATATTGTTTTAATTATCATGCTTTATCTGACAAAGGAAATATGATTCAGGTAGACCATATCTTGTAACATACATAATAATAGAAAAACATTAAAAGAAATAATCTAGCAGATTTCTTTATGCTGCTCATTCTGTTTTACTCGTCATATATGTTAAAAATAATTATTTTAAAATATTTATAATTAACACTATTATAAAATATGAAATTAGCTATAAAACTAATTGTAATTTTTAATTAAATCATTGCTAAAAAACTTTTATTTAATTGAATTTTATAATAATTTATTATGAATTCGTAGCTAAATGAGATTAGCATAAGATTCTTATTGTTTAGCTACAGAATTTTGCTCATCGCTCTAAAATTTCCTGCTTTTCAAGTTGTGTAATTTAAACGATTAAGAGAAAATTAATAATATTTTTTTAACTTTATTCTTTAATGTTAATTATTTTAAAAATTAAGATGCATGTAAATAATAAAATTAAAAAAATAATAAAATATATTAATTAAATCACATTTCTAATTAATTTTTTTAAAAAGAAATTGTGCAAATTTTATTTCAATAACTAAAAATAAAACGGTGGGAGTAATTATTAACTAGTTTTTTGTTATAATTTGAGTGAGATTAACTAAAAGAAAAGACACAACATCCCATGTTTGTGCCAGTATTTTATATGTAAGCTAATTATAGCATGTGACCATATTGCTTTCCAGTGTTCTTTTTTTATTTTTTTTGGGTTGTTTTGTCCACAAAGAATAATGTTTCCAGTTACTTATAACTAATTTCCCTGTGGCTCTCCTTTTCTTGGGAATGTTCTCTCACTTTGATGCTTTATACCCAGTTTCTTCCTTCTTTTGACTGAATTTGGGACATTGGTGGGCACTTAGGCAGGGGAAATGACAGTTAGGTGTATAAATGATTTCGTATTTACGTAGAGTTCGAGAAAAAATTATATTTTATGAGTATGATATAGATAATCTATTCAATTGAAAATATTAATGACTGTTATTCACGATTTCAATCCGTGACATATAAATAACGTGACTCGTTGCTCTAAGACTCTTCGGCTTTCATTGGTGGGTACTTGCTAAGTTGAAAAAATATTTGCTCTAAGGTCTATTTAGTTATATGGGGTAAATTTATACACTCACTTGTCTTTCTATTATCTTTTATAAAGACATTTTATACGTGTCGTAGATAAGAGTTGTATACGATAAGTTTGAGTCTTATATCTTATTCGCGAGAATTTCTTCTCTCGCTAAGTTGAAATAATATTTCACACATGATTCAAGGAAGGGCCATAGTTCAGGAGTCATGTGATGTAGACAGTTTATTCTAATATAATTATTAGTAATTATTTTTACGACTCGAACCTACTATCTATACATCAACCGTTACTTCAATTCCCATATATTAGTGGGAACTTGCTTAGTTGAAATAATATTTGCAGTGAGGTCTATTTACTTATATGGTTTAACTTGTACACTCACTCAGATCCCTCTCTATTATCTTTTATTATAACAATTAATTAGTTTTCACACTCACTTCTAATCATTGATCTTCATAATTAATTTAAAGCAGTAGGTTCTAAATATGTACGTGCTTTAGAGAGGTTAATTTTTTTAAGTACAGTACAATTAGTTATAAATTTATTAAAAATATATTAGCTTTTAACTTTTTTAATTCATAAAATATAAACATCTTTTGAGATTTTATATTTAAATTAAATATTTTGCTTTCTTTTAATTTATAACATAAAAAGTGTGGTAAATTTACTTATTTCATTTTTTTTTTTGGGTCTACGACATCCAAATAAGACACTATTATAGATGCATAATAGCCCTTCATATAAAAATAAGAAAATATTCTAATAAACAATGTAATCATAGAAAATTTTGATTGTATATTCTAATTATAAATAATTAATACATATGTTAATTCTATCATAAATTGTTGTATTAGGTTGTCTGTGTATACATACACATATTAAAGGTGACAAGAACACTTACGGGTCGTTTGGTAGGATACATTAGGAAAAAAATGCATGCATTAATTTTGAAAATTATTAATATTTTATTTGGTACACTTTTTTAACTTATGTATAACTTGTGCTTGTTATATACTTTATTTGATATTAAGTTATGTATAACTAATACATAAAAAATAATGGTATTAGTAATGCAATGGGTTTTAATGCAAGCATTAGCATAGTTAAAGACACAATAGCCTTTCAAAAAAATTTTCATATCCTTTCTATCTTATTTGTGGAGGATATATTTTATAAACAAATAATTTTTTAAAAAAATTATGTAATAAATGATATTTTTATCACACGAAACCAAACAATGCATAAGAAATCACCACAACATATAATGCAAGTATAACTAATACAAACATTACTACAACACCCTATTCAACATTATTCTTATACACTGTACCAAACGACCACTTAGATTTCTAACCAATATTCCAATCAAATTTTGGGGGTGCCACTGTATTGTCACCACAATGCTCATCATTTAGGGGAGAATTTTATGCTTTAAAAATGGGGCATGTGAATCATGATCTCTTCATAAAATTAGATATTTTATGTATATATTTTAAAAAATTAATATAATAGTATATGGTGACACTAGAGGTGGTAAAATCAGTCCATGAGATCATAAGCTGCCCAACTTGCTCAAATTTGGGCTAATAATTGACCTGCTCATTTATTAGCTCAGTCTGTTTCAGTCCAACTCATTTTAGCCTATTAATGTTTGGGTTGATATCTGACCAAAATTGATTCATGAGAAATCTTATCAAAATATTTTCAAAAAGACATTTTATTTTATTTAATATATTATATGTAGTCATGATAATAAAGAAAAGTATTAATTTTATAAGTTATCAAAACTCAAAAGATTGTAAAAGAACAAATAAAGCAATTAAAACTTAATTAGAGTTGGGTAGATTGGGTTATGACTCGCATTTTAGACCATTTCAGCCCAAATAACTGTTGGGCGGGTTATTCTCTGTCCATTTTGATCCACTCAAATTCGGCCCACCCGCCCATTTTCATCATATAGTTGACACCCATACTACAAGAAGACTAGATAGTGCACTAGAGATCAAATCACTCTCGTTACATTTTTTTCCTTTCTCTTTTTAGATGATGCATCCATATTTTACAAATTCTAAATTTGCCCCAATCGTTTTTAATAGGTTACCTTCTTCTATAATTGAAATGTCACCACTCACCGTACCAAAAACTGTTTAACAGACAACTATCCCTTGTATACATGAGGATTCTAGGACGTCTTTATTATACTAAGATAATCCAAAAAATTGATAAATTTAAGCCTAGAACTAAGAATGTTGTTTGTATGGGGTATTCCGAAGTAAAGAAAATTATGTACTTTAAAATCTTGCTAATAAGTCCTTTTTTTTTTTTTTTTTTTTTTGTAAATAAGGATGTATTTTTTAAAGAGGATGAGCTCCCTCTCAAAACAAATTCAATATAAAATTAAGTATAAAACTTCTGAAGAAATAAAAAGATTTAAGATAAGGCTGGATGCAAAAGGACATATTCCGCAAGAAGGAATTAATTATTAGGGGATCACCTTCTCTCCTATAGTTAAAATGGTGACTGTCAGGACAGTCTAAGTACTTGCATCCTCAAGAAAAATATGAAACATCCATTAAATGGATATTTAACAATGTCTTTTTATAAGGTAACTTGTATGATGAAGTTTACATAGAACTGTCTCAAGGATTCATGAGCCAGTGGGAGACTAAATCGGTATGCAGGCTCATCAAATTTCTATATGGACTAAAATAGGCACCAAGACAATTAAATGCTAAATTGACAGAGGTTTTATTTAATCCCAAGTTTAAACAAAGTCAGCATGATCGCTCTTTGTTTTTGAAGGAAGACAAAAACTGAAACTATAATCACCCTAATATATGTAGATGATATGTTAGTAACTGAAGACAATATAAAGTTGATTGAAGAGATAAAACAGTCACTACAACAAGTGTTTAAGAGGAAAGACTTAGGTGATCTAAAGTACTTTTTGGGAATAGAGTTTTTCAAATCTGATCAAGGCATATTAATGCATCAGAGAAACTACTCTTTAAAATTGATCTCTGAGCTTGGTCTTGCAGCATCTAAGCCACACACTACCCCCACCGATACAAACATTAAACTAACAACAAGAGAGTATGTTGACGATGTAAGAAGCAACAAGTTTGAAGATCCACTATTGCCTGATGTATGATCATATTAAAGATTGATAGAAAAGTTACTATATTTAATAGTTAATAAAATAGATATTGTTTATAATATCCAAACCTTAAGTCAATACTTACAACAATAAAATAGATCATATATACAAGCAACATTAGAATTGTCAGATATATCAAGACACAATCAGATAAAAAGTGTTCTGCTATCCAGCAAGCCTAGTAAGAATGTTGTAGCTTTCTGTGATGCTGATTGTGTAGCATGTGTTCACACCATAAGGTTTGTCACAAGGTTTATAATCAAACTAGGAGAATTTGTAGTATTGTGGGAATCCGAGAAACAAACAACCATCTCCAAAAGTTATGCTGAAGCAGAACATTAGTCTGACATCTATTGTCTCTGAATTAACATAGCTACTATTATCAGAGTTGGAAATCAACATTACATTACCTGTTGAAATTTTTAGGGATAGCAAATCAGCATTACAGATTACAACAGCTAATTCAGTTTTTCATGAAAGAAGAAAACACACTAAAATAGACTGTCATTTTATTAGAGAAAAAAAATCTAATAAGAGATGATAAAAGCTCAATACATTTCTATCAAACATCAACCTGCAGACATACTCACAAAAGAACTAAACAAAGTCCAACACCAATATTTTGTTTTTAAGTTAGGTGCATTCCACTTTTTTAGAGTATCTAATTTGAAGGAGAGTGTTAAAGAAGGGCTATCCGTGTAAAAGTGGTTAATTATGCAAGCAGGTTATTCGAGTCTGTTAGAATCAATTTAGGCAGTTAGTGTTCAAATAATTAGTTACTAGATTAATTAGGATTAGATGGTTAAGTTTGTTATGAAGCTTCACTAATCTCCCTAGAGTTGGATATCTATATAAAACAATACAGGTAACATACAACTCCTACATTTAGTAAATTTAAAAAAACAAAGAAATTTGTTGTACACAAAAATCTGCAAGAAAGTGTACTATGTGTAGTGTTGTCTTATAAAGGGAAATCGTGAATGAGAAGGTAGGAATCTTTGTGTCTTTGCGACTTTTTGTAAAGACTACGGCGCCTTACCAACACATCCATACATTTCATAAAGCAATTTGGACGGTAAAATGATGTTACAGAGAATATATAATATAATAAGAAAGATTAATTCCATTAATGGCGGAGTCAATGTATAGCTTATGGATTCGGTCAGATTCAATAGTTCTTTATCTAAATTTCAAATTTGTCAAAAAAATTATTTAATATGTTCAAATTATTAATTTAGAACTCAATAATTTTTTAAAATTTGAATTCTGAACCCGTAAACTCTGCCTCCTAGTTCCATAGAAAATATGATTATTATAGTGAAATATGATTTTAGAAGATGACTGTTATATAGAAGTCTCGATTACTTAAAATATTGAGTCGAGTCGATCCTTTTTTTAATCGGTTTAGTATTTATTAGATTAAAAATTAAAAAAAGTGTCAAAATGTAAGTTTCCAAAAATTGGTCTAACCTATTTTTGGGATCTCAGTTTCACTCAAAAATTTTTGTATTTTTTTTCAAGTAAAATGCATATTGAAATACACTCCAAATTTCAAAAATCACAACTTAAAAACTCACATTTTCAAGTTTCTAAATTTCAACTTTAAAATCTATAACCAAAGGGCAACTAACTCTAGAGTTCACTTGAAGTTGTGTTTTCCTCTATACATCTAATGTGTGTGCGTTTAGTAGGCAATTAACCAAGAACAGTTTATAATAACATGAAAATTTTCATACTAGCGACCTATTTCTAGTTAAACTATGATCATCGCCTCACTTTCTGACTAAGGATTCAATTCAGTATGCTGATTCGATAAGTCTAGAAAAAATAATCATCCCTTTGATTTTGACACTCTAGTGACTCGGTCTGTAATTGTTTGTTTTGAGAAATTTATCGATCAATTTCAATTCTTACTTTCTTTTTTTCTTAGTTCTTTTTTAATATAGATGTATAGAGCTTGTTTAGAATTAATAAAAATAAGCAAAAACTCATTTATCTTTGCTATTATTAGAGCAACATGATCATGGCCTTTTCATTTTCCATGAATTACTGCTCCAATAATATATATGGAAGAAAAACTAACTTCAAATTTATTAATTTTGGTTCATTATAATGGTGCTTAATTAGAGAATCCCACAATGTGATTTTGGAAATGAAGTTTAAACTAGTGGTAGATATAATCAAACACTAATCACTAAGATTGAGGACAAACTCAAAATTAAAGTATCAATGGTAAGACTAATCACTGCTTTAGGATAGTCAAATATAATGGCTAATTGATTGGCTAGGATAGGAGCAATCAATACATACAATCAATTTGATTAAATTTTTAAAACTCAGACTTATTTTGAAAATTATTTTTTGTCAGAGGTGTTTTTTAAAAATAATTTTGCAGAGTAGTAATTTTTATTTAATTTCCCATTCAATTTTTTTAAAAAAAATAATTGTCAATATTAAAGCATTATTTCAAAAGTGCTTCAAGTGAAAAATTACTTCTCTTTTTCTTTTTTTTTTAAAAATTTTTTATTACTATTTAAAAATATATTTTTTTTTCCTAAAAACTAGACTAAACGTCTCAATTCTTTAAAATAAATATTATTTTAATTACAAAAAAAAATTAATATCAAAAACTTAGCTAAACAAACTATTATTATATTAACACTAATAAGCGCTCTCTCCATCTGTTAGAGGGGTATGTATGTGTATATATATCATTGGATAAAATTGGATTTGCAAAATTTATAATTAGGACACATAAGACAGAAATTGATTAAGTTAATGATCAAATGAGGATTTTAATTTTATAATCCTTATATACTTAGGTGTTTTTTTTTCCTTTGTGTTCTATCATGTTTTATATTATCTTTGGAGGTCAGATTTTACATCACCTTTTTATATTAAACTTTTTTGCTTAAATAATTTACGCGGTAGTATGCTAGAGTTAATTCTAAACCTTCCACCATTTTAGTATTCAAAGTACTAGCTCGATTAATTCGTATTCACGTACTTCTCTTAGGTCATCCACTAATAGGAGTAAATTGCTACACATATTGAAAGGTTTCTTATTTTTGGAGTAATAATTCAAAACATCTTATTAAAGATGAAAGGATTTGAACCATTCCATTTCAATATTGCTCGGTATTATATATACATTTCAATATTGGAATGCATCGTCGCCGAGCAATATTCGGGTGATCCTGATAATGACAGCGGCAAAGTCAAGAAATTTTAATAAAAATATTCAAGAATAACTTTTAAGATTTAGTGTATATGTATTAAAAGTGACATTTGACTTAATTACATAATATAATTTATATTTTTTTATCGATTGATGTTCGACTGATCATTTTAATTTCAACATACGTAGTTACCGCCCGAGAATAATATTCTCATCTTTAAATTAGATGCCCTTTTTATCTCTTTTACTCTTTGCTTGGGCTATGAAGGTCTATCAAAGACACAATTTGAAAAAGTTAGTAGGTAGCATCCTATATGTAACATCTTTTTCATGTTCTAAAGTGAATTAGCCTTGACCACAACAGCACTTTTATGTAACATTTTCCAGAACTGGTCTCTTTTTCTTTATATCAAAAAAAAGAAAAATCTTTATGGATTTTTCTATTCAGGTAAATTCTAGGGCTTTCCTAATATAGACAGCTAACAATCATAGGGGTTATCGACAAACAGTACGATGGAGTAATAAGTATTTTTTTATTTTTTATTCATAAATAAAGGTTTGAGTCCTATTAGATATTGATTCGTCTTTATTAGGAAGCGGTTACATAATTTGAATGCGAATTATATGTCTTTTCTTGAGGCTTAATTTGGTTAATTGTATTTCGTTTTTAGTTGTTCGAAAAATATTAATGATTTCTTTCTAAAAATTAATACTTATTTAATTTTATCTTTAATGAAGTATTTTATAGTCATACAAATGTTATGATATGTTTAAAATTATTGAATTTCAAAAGAACTGTAGTCAAACAGATATTATAGCACATCAACAAAGAGACAAAATGAAAATAACGGTCTCTTATCTTTGGTGGTCGATCTAAAATAGTCACTTAAGTATCATCTGGGCAATTTTAATCTTTTATAATTTATGTTATTTCTAATCTATTTCAAAAATTCAATATAATTTTTTGAGCTGCAATTTTTATTATATTTTTATTTCTTTTTTACCTCTAATGTAATTTTTACCATACTTTTCAAAAGTATTTATTTTTTTTAATAAATTGTTTACTTAGATAAATAGATTCACATAAATTTAAAAAGTGCTAGGTGAGTATGTTTAATTATTTGTGGCCAAGAGTCAATATAAGGTGTCATTTTATAAATTTCAAATGATAATGATGGTCCACAAGCCCATTGTATTATTTATTGATGAAGAAGAAAGACTCACCTTCATTAATGCCCAAATTGAGGAAAAAATATTGAGTATTCTAATATAATTTTGGACAAATTTTTTCTCGTAAATTAATATTTGAGGTTGAATTAATTTCAAGATTTATTTCTTAATGATATCATATTCAGATTCTACAAATTTAATGTCTCATTCGATATTGCCCCCCTCTACCCATCTCAATCTTATATTATTCACGCTTCAGAAGTGTGTGGAAAGTATTGAGTTCCATATTAATGATTTTTGAAAATCTTTCTTTTTTTCCCTCGTGAGCCAAACTTTTAGGGTTGAATTATACGAAAAATTTATTCTCATAGCTCATCAAAAGCCAATTTTATTTCAGAGGGAAAATCTTATTAAAATGAAATAAAAAAATACAATGCATAACATGCATGCACAATACAATTAAAAATATATATAATAGGACAATTTCTGCCTCAGCAATGTCGAGAGTACTCCTAGCTAGTGCATACTCCACAAGATCTTCATATCAGTTTAAATATACATATTAGATATTTTTCATATTCATAATTATAATTATGAAAAGGGCAAAAAAAAAAACTTTATTGTATAAAAAATGACTCATAATTTATAAATATCCTCTTTAATTATTTTAATCTAAGAATATTCCTAATTTACTTATTTTTTCATTTAAGAATACCCTCAACTAACAGTCTAAATTTGATGGCTTTTTGCAGTTTAAGAAGTATTCTTAACCCAAAAATATAAGTTAGAAATATAATTAAACAAAAAGATTGAAAGAAAAATATTTATGAATCACTTTTCGTTAATAATAGAATTAATTTTAACCCTTTTATAACCCCTAATTCTATTTACAAAATATGTTCAATTGAAACGTGGCCTTCGTGCTAGATAGTGCTTTGTCGTATTCTCAATAATTATAATTTATAACGTTGTGTCTGTGTCTGGAAAACAATTATTAATAAAACAAATGTCCAAAATTGAATTCACTATGTAAGTCGTTCAATTGTGTGGTCAATCCATTACCAACTACTAGTACTTTATAATTATAAGTGGAGCTAAAAAAATTGTTATTGTGATTCAAAATATGAATAAATAAATATATGATAATGAATTAAAAGAAATTTAATATTTATTTTATATATAAAAAAATATATTTTTAATTATATATAAATAATATAATTTTTTTATTAAAAAAAATTTTTGAATAATTTATTTTGATTTTATTCGACTTCGCCTTTGATGATAATAATAATTAGTGGTTACGTACGTTTGACCTGTTAAAATCAAAGTAAGAGTTTGAACGATGCATGATTTGCATGGAATGGAAGCTTACGTAAAATAGCACTTTAGGTTTTTCTTTTTTTTTCTTCCATGTTAATAATTATTTCACAAAGTTGTTTGTTTTATTAAAGCCACTATGATTCCTTATCTGTTTCCCATGCACACGTTCGGAGATAATGTCTAATAAAATTTTAAAAAATAATGAGTGGTGGTATCATATTTTATATATATAATTTTTTTTTATATTGTTTTAAAATATTTAGTTAAGCAAAGAATTAATTGGACCAATCTCTCTATCTGTACGAGATAGAGACAAAGTTTAAGTATGTGATTTTATCCTCCTTAGATCTTACTTGTAATATTATACTGAATATGTTGTTGTTCGAGATTAGTTATATCTGTTAAAAAATTTGTACCTACAATTTTTTGGGGTATGAGGAGCTAAAAATTGGACCTTCTAAACGAGTTTTATTGTGGGAAAGTAATTTCAAACATGTAGTATTTAAAGTTACGTATAAGATGAAGTTCAAGCAAACATTTATTGAACTTCAATCGTGTATGCATGAACTTTAGTAGTTTTGCCTGAAGTTCATGATCGAAAACTTAAGGATATGAATTGAGTGTCATTTGATGAGCAGTCGAGACCAAAGAAGAGGGATATGGAAAGAATGAAGTAATAGAAAAGGAAGTCATTGCTAGTAGTAACGACTTGTCACGATTTATTGATTCGTATAGAATTCATGTCTAGGTGTATCAAAAAATATTACTTTCACTAAGTGTATAAAATAAAATAGAGTGAAAAGATCCACCTCAAAATTAAGGGGCTACTAATTAACAGTTGAATCATCTCCGAACTACAAGAGATAATTTCCCATCATACAGCTCACCAACTTCACTTGCCTCTATGGGAGGCTCGCTCCAAACAGTTTCAGGCAAAATTAAATGAACTTCAGGCGACATGAAATTTTAGACATAACACATCTGAAGTAGTTTCAAAATGAATACATTTTACAAATTCTTACACACTACAAATATGAATTAAATGATGATCCCAAAATTGGATACCGTGAACTTCCACCGTTAATGCTTCGAGTCAATTTATTATGACAGTTATAATAACGAAAAATGGGCCAAAGACCTGAGGACATAACTGATCCATTTACTATGGAGACTGCAACCTGTTGGGCCTGAGGCCCTAAAATACTGTCATTTTCCAAACCCAAACACAAAGGTAAAAGTTACCTTCTGCATCCACTTTGGTCCTTTTCCATATGTTGCATTATATCATATGCTTGTATGCTTAAGATAAAAAGTTTATAATTATTATCACAAAAATAATATTTTATAATAAGTTAGAATTTGAATTTCAAAAATAATTATAGAAAGGCTTCTTGTGTTTTATTTACCGATTTTTAATATTATTTTTAATCAATCTTCTTTAAAATATATTAGTAATATAACGAATCACACATAAAATCGATCTCTCATGTCGTTCATGTTGTACATATAATTGTTTCAAGAAACCAATTTTCAATTTTAATTTTATACGTCATTACTTAGCCGAATGAATGATATCATATCAGATATAAAGTTAGAAAAATGATTTTGCTCAAAAGCAATGAACTCTATCAGGAGGTCCATTAGATTTGGACTCAACATTTTTATTTAAGCTGCAAAATAAATGTGTTTCATCTAGTCATAATTATTTGTAGCTGTTATTGATACATATTAAATGTATATATATACTATTGGGGGAAGAAAAAATGGGGCGAGGAATTACAAGTTGAAAAATCGAATCCTTAAATGGAGATAAAATTTTTATCAAAGGGGTTCAAAATTAATCCTCATGTTGTGTTAAGGGGGTTCAATATGCAATATATACATATAAATATTAAATTTGACCTTATGTATATAGTGTACTTTTTCGATGAAGAGGGTTCGGGTGACCCCCTTCCGCTATACCTTGGCTCTGGCCCTGCCAACAACATAACAATTCAGATAGTCAACCAACTAAACTGCTACGTATAATTGTTCCAAAACACTACTGTTCATGTTGATCTTATACGTGATTACATAGGCATATCCTAGATATAAAGTTAGAAAATGATTTTGACCAAAAACAATGAATGAACTATATATTATCAAGAGGACCATTAGATTTGGACTTAACATAATTCTTTTAACAAAAAAGAATTCCACCCTTACCCTTAGAGGCAAAACTTTTTCCTACATTGATAGTGATTACCACTATATCTATATCTAACTTCAACATGATTAATATAAACTTATAATAATTAAATTCTTATCTTTTCTTTTCTTTAATTATAACAAGTTGACTGATAAATAAAAATAAAAAGAATCTCCTTTACCTATAATTTTGGCCATTGATTTAGGAGTCCAATTTAAAACGCCGATAACCGACATAAAATGGAGTCGGAATTTTAAATTTGATTTATTAAATTCTAAATAAAGAAGTTATAGATATTAAATAAATTTCTTAGCACACATACGATGATTTGACTAAATATATTGAGTTTTTTTGAATCCATAATTCCGTCGCTAAAGTAAAACTTTCATAGGGGTGTTCTATTTTGGTCTTCCCTATTTAAATAATATCAACTGTATGATTTTTTTTTTTTTTTGCACGAATACCCAATATTAGATAATTTTCGAGCAAAGTACATATTTCTTTCTCACTGTTTCTGTTTTTGCGTTCGGACGCACACACTTGAAAATTTTAGTCATTTTTAACATGTGTTTCAGTGATCTATGATTGAGTGTAACAAAAAAATAAAAAATAAAAGATAAAGAGTGTTAAATGAGTTTGTTAAATTTATTGTTATTTTGACAATTTGATTGGAGTTTGTTCTTTACGATATACGAAACTCATCTTCCAAATTTGAACTTATTTGGAGTAGATTTGAATATTGAATTGTTGAAATTCAAAGAACAAAAGAATTATTTTTTTAACAAAATAAATCCAAACACACATGCTTTAAGATTTAAAATAATATTTATAGGCACTTCGTACATAAATTTTCAATTTTAATTGCGTATACTATGTAAATTTTCAATATTAATTACGTATACCTAAATTAATCTCAAAAAAAAAATTATGAAACAATTATAACAAACATTAATTAAATGAGGACTTCAAAAACGAACATTCGTGCACTTCACTCGTACGTCTCTAAACCAACGTAACTATCCATAATCAAATAATTCAAATGTCAAATTAATATTCCAAAAGAATATCATTTCTTTTTTTCAAAATATATATATATATATATCATTTGATTTCATCGTTATCGAGTATAGACACACAAATAATAGAAAAGGATAAAGAAAGTGTATGGTCACAATTGATGAATTGATTGATAATGTCGTCAATTTGTCCTTTGGGTGTTAGATCCCATATACCTATTGGGAATTTAAAAACGGGATCTGATTTTTTTTATGAGCTAATTTTTAAAATTACGTTAAGTTTATACTTCATTTTTGTGATATCAGAACTCATGTTGATCTCAAATTTTCGGTAAACCCATTGTTGGGACGTCATGCTATTGTTGTACATGCTTCATGTGTTTAATTTAAAGTTTACGGAATATTAAATTCTTCATCAATAATAGATTTAATAAAAAAATTATATGATCTTGAATAATTCTGAAAGATCATAAACTTGCCGAAGTTGTATTAAGTCCAATTTCTATTTTATTATTATCATTGAAGTAAAGAAATACTAATACAGTTAGTATAAAGTATACGTACTTTGAGATTATCACGAGTCAATTCAATTGGCCACCTAAAATTGTGATGAAATGAATAATATTTTCTTATCATTAATTGAAAGTCTTAAATTCAAACCTTGAAAAAAAATTTACTCATCATAGTTGAGGAATTGCCCCCAACCCTTTATGGGCCATGATGCGCGAATTCGATTAGGATAATGGGTGGAACGTGGAAGTAGTGAAGCAGATGCAATTTTGAGTTGACGGATTCATTTGAACTCAACACTTTTAAGATAAAAGTATAAATTTAAGGACCAAATAAATCCAAATTTGGTATCATTTTGATCATTTTCTCTGCCTTTGGACAGCTAATTAGTGATCATATATCTTGACTTTTGAGGATTTGACAATGATATATATATATATATATATATATAGGTTAAATGAACCCTACCCTTTAAAAGAAGCTAAGTAGACATGCACTCGAGAATAAATCACCTGGAATAATTCTGTCTCAAAGTGATACGTCAAATATTACTTGTCCTCAATGAAATATTTCATGGGTCATATGCAGAGGGCGAGTCAGAAATTTTATTAAGGGATGTTATAGTATAAAAAAATAATAATAAAAATAGACACACATAGAAAATAAGAAAAGTCTATTTATAGTATAGATACCTAAAATTAAAATTTTAATCTAGCTATACAGTATATTATTTGACGTAACCCCTAGCATAAGATGGCTCCGCCACTGGACCTCTTTGTTTGGCCAATTTTGTACACTACTGTCTTTATTAGGATTACTAGCAACTTATAACATTCATTACCTATACACTTTGTATATATTTTATTTAAATAAAAATCGTATCAACTTCAAGTGTCTTTATATGTATTCAGCTTTAGAACAATATATACATTATCTATACACTTTATATATATATTATAAACTAATTGACCGAAACGTTTTGGAACGTAATTATCCCCTCAAAATATATATGCCTATATAGACAGCTAATTAGTGACTTTGAGGATCGAGTTGACAATGATAATGCGAAACATGGGCGAATCCAGCATATCGCATACAAGTTCACGGAAATTAAATCGATTTTTGTTCAAATCCTGAATTCGCTCGTGACGAGAAATTAACACTTTGAGTTAAAACAGGTTAAATGAACCATACCTTTAATTAGAAGAAGTATACATGCATGTACGTTTTTAAAATTGTAGGCACTCGAGAATAAATCACCTGGAATAATTCTATCTGAAAGTGATGTGTCAATGAGTAGTTGCTTGTTCTGATTAACAAAATATTTCATGGTTCTTATATTATATGGACCTATTTGTTTGTCCAATTTTGTACATTATTATACTGCCTTTATTAGGGTTACCTAGCTAGCTAGCTAGCAAACTCATAACTCCATTATTGTTGTGTCACGACCCATTTTCAAACAAATCGTGACTGATATTCGGTGTCTTAATTTGATCGAGCGAATCAGCTTGACTGTTCTAACCTGTACTTTAGTATCACATAACCCACCATTCACTAAAATGAATAAATAAACTTTTGGATTAAACTTTACTCTAATAATTAGTAGCTAATCCGAATATGTCGAAAATCTATAAGCAACTGGAAAGTACCAAGACTGATTGCAAATAAAGTGAACAACCATAACCCAACTAATAACACGTCTATGAAGCCTCTATTGGAGTGCTGAGAGGAATGCACAGGACATAGATTTTCTGGCTAATACCAAAATCAAATGCGGATAATTGAATAAATAAATAAAATAGTTTAACTGAAAGAGAAGAAACTCCATGGGCAAGAGCGGAGCTCACCAAATCAACTTCTGAAATAAAGGGACCTAGCTTGTATTATGCCCGTCTATGAGACCTGCGTCTACATTGACATAGGTCAATATAGGTTCCACAAAGAGAACGTCAATACACCACTAGCGGTACTCAGTGAGCCTCAACATTCTCATCACTAAAGTTAGAATGAGACCTTGAGTAAATATATGTGATTAATAAAGGAATAAGATTGGAGGTAAGTCATAATTCACCCTAAAGTATCATACAATAGTGAAGCAGTGTCAATAAAACTTGTAGCTTAGTCCATTAATTTATGCTTCGCTTTTTTAAAGTTATTTAAGTCGACTACACTTTTCGTATGCGTAGCTATGGAAATTAGTAACCCTTTATACGGTTACTCGTGGCCCTTTATACAATCACCAAAATCCTTTATATCTCGTTATGACATAATTAGCAACCCTTTTGTACAGATGCTCATGACCTTTTGTACGGTTATCATTCAAGTTGTGTCATATTTGACAAAGTTAGTAACCCTTTATACGGTTAACATTTATTAAAATTTTATATGATATAATATACCTGAGCATAGTTCTAACCAAATGTTATTTGTTGTACTATATCTCTCTGTAACTTAAATATTTTATTAATAATTTAATCTCACTAGAAAAGGAAACAGAGGACCACAAGGAGTATTAGAGGAACTGGAAGCATTTACAGCAACAAGAGAAAAGAATTCATAATGCAAGCATTCTACCTTGTCAGCATGAAAACAAATGATTTCTTGGGGAATTATTATTTAATGCCAAGCAACTTGTATACATCTCAGTACACAATGAAACAATTTCCAGGCTTTCTTATTGAACTTGCAGAGAATTTTATCAAACAATTTATCTTGGAGCTATGAAAATATTTTACCAACACACGTCCTTATTTTATTCAATCATTTTTGTCCTCGTTCTCTTTGACCTGTAGCAAAAGTTATTACTACGTTCACTGAAAACTTACTTCATAATTGAGTACTCGTTCCAATTATACTCACATTAATCCGTAAGAAATATTTAATCAAACACTTTATGGGCATGACTTTGAAAGGTAAGAACTTTAATAAGAATAAGTCTTAACTCACCTCAAAATTCTTCCTCTCTAGCAAGATTTACTTCTACGCGTACCCACAACAATCAACAACACAATCTACATCAAACATTTGGGCTCAGATCATCAAGACATACTCACTAGTTCAATAAGTTTTTTATAAATTTCAACAGATCCCCATAGACATAATTCATAGCTTTGTCTATCACTAGTGAAAAGGGTTCTTCCTATTATT
Organism: Datura wrightii; assembly: GCA_035772735.1. Taxonomy (NCBI): domain Eukaryota; kingdom Viridiplantae; phylum Streptophyta; class Magnoliopsida; order Solanales; family Solanaceae; genus Datura; species Datura wrightii. The sequence goes on along the minus strand of JASDFA010000018.1, from coordinate 195,358,407 downwards.
TTAATATTTTTCAATCTTATTTTCAATTAACAAAAGAAGAAAACTGGCAGCAATTTAAATAAGTGCCCATGACCACCGTTTTCCAGCCTTTATCATCATTAACATGAAAAACTTTTAAAATATCTCTTTGGTTAATTCAATAGTCATTAAGCAAGTTTAAAGTTAATATTATATCATACCTGATTATTTTTATTTGAACACCTTGTCACGTTATTAAGATTTCTAAGTCTATAAATGACTTTACATGTTGAGTGTATGATTGTTATTCTCTATTTCAAAGTACGTACAATAATCGATTTTAGCGGGCGTTGGATATGATTTCATTGAAATTTGAAGACGAAAAAAAAGTACTTAGTATTTGAAGTCTACGTTGAAAAATGATATTTCAAAACTGTTGTCATGTTTGAACATGAAATATGTATAGTTGAAGTTTTGTGAGTGAAAACTTTGAAACATCTGTAGTATTAGCATTATTTTCGTAGTTTTTTAATTTTTGATTAATTTTGTTGTTTTGTTGTTCTTACTTTGCAGACTATAGGAAACAGTCTCTCTATTTCTACGAAATAAGGGTAAGGTATACGCACACTCTACCTTCGTCAGACTCAATTATAGTATGTAGAGATTAAACCGGATATGTTGTTATTGTTAAGAATAAAATAAAAGATTAAATTAATAATAATTTTTAATTATATTCTTACATTTAAAAAATATGCATGCATAATATTTAAAAGAAAAAAGCAATTTATTTTTATTAAATAAAAATAACTTAATAAATCATATTTTATATTTATTATTTTTCTTAATAAGCATGAAAAACAATAGTTAAAATGGAGAGTATCACTTTTTCATCTACCCTCCTATTCACAGGCCTTTCTCCATTTGAAAAATAAAAAAGAAGAAACTAAACTTTGACTTGGAAAATTTAAGAACTAGTTGTATTTAAACTTATTTTATTTTGAAAAAAATTTGCTAATATCAAATTAAATAAAATTCGCAATAAATTTTTTAATTTAATTATAAAATTTATCTGTTATTAATTCTTATTTATTTAATATATCGAGTACTAAATTTCAAGTTATATCGAAAAGATAAATATAGTCATTTTGGGATTTGCAAAAATAGCCAGCACTTCAACGGTGACTATTTAACTATTTTATAGGGATTTTAACATTTTTAGTTTATAGCTAAAAAATTAGTCGTGTATAGATACTCGATTTTGAAATTATTATTTAAGTCATATTCAAAATATGTAAAAAAAATTATTAGTTTATTTACTTTGAAGTGTGTATTTATGAGTAATGACTGAAGTTTAGATACATAAGCTCAATTTCAAATTTTTTTTTTTATTTTAGGCGAAAGTAGCTAGACGTGTAATTAAAAAAAAAAGTTTCGAAAATGAGTACAAATTAAGTAGTGATATCCAAATAAGATATCCCGTGAAATTTTAACACTCCCTTTTTTATCCGTGCTGTTATAGATTGTAATCATCGTTAGTATATATTCAGTATATAATCAGTGGGTATTTTAATTATACACAGTTGATTAGAAGTGATTAATCAAGGTTAAGCCAAATTAAATTTAAGTTCTTTCGCTAATTAAGTATAGGACTAAGATGGAGTTAGAATTTAAAGTTTGTGGGTTTTAAATTCTAATCTTTTTCAGTTACTAAATTTTAAATTAATAATCTATAATATAATATATATATATATATATATATATATATATATATATTCATACGAAAAATACAAGAATCTAATCAAAATTATTGAGTTCGACCGAATTCATAACCGATATTCTAACTCCGTCCCTGCCTAATAGAGATAGATGAAACACTAGATGTTTTGATACATTGAAATTATTCACGTTAACTAAGCTAAAGAATATACAAATAGCGTTCACCGACCACCTTGTGACCTTATCTTTGAAAACTATATCATAAAGTTTCAACTTTCAAAATGTAGAATTTAAAACTCTAAAACAATGACTATTTTCAATTAAATGAACTTACTAATTTGAACTTTTATCGATTCTTACTTTATATAAACGTGTTTGTGTTTACAAACACTTTTGGGCTACAGAGCAGGCCTGAAAATAATCTAAACGAAAGTGTATGGATATCCAACTTTAATATCGATTTTTAATTTGTATCTGCTTATAAAAAAAATTATATATATTTATTTCGAGATAATATTAAATATACGGTGTTTAATATAGGTACATTTTTATATGAATGAGACTATTATTTTTTTACCTAAGTTTGGATTTCCTTATACACCCAGAAATTCATAGTTTGAAATCCGTGCATGTTCTTGGGATGAAGCTCGATAAATATTAGTTTCATATCTTTAGGGGTGGATCTAGGATATTATTAAAAATATAATATGAATAAATTAGTGGCAGATAAAATTTTATAGTGAAAGAATATTAATAACGAAGTTTATAGTCAATTTTGATTTTTTTATTGGAAGAGAACCCACGGGTTCACAAGAATTTAATAACTTTTATCTTAATTCATATATATGTATTGGGTAAAAAGTCGCTTAGACTTGTGGCATGACAAAGGGTAACACACGTGGCATTGACAAAAGATGCTCGAGGAAACTAGTTTGGTGAAATGGCCAGTTTTCGAGGACGTGTTCGGTGGAGCTCAACCCTAATTTATTTTCGAGCTCACAGGATGATCGTCATCAGTAAAAAGGTGGAACTCACCGAGGATGGTGAAGGACTCGTGTCTTGATAACGTAGCACACGGGACATGTTCGATGGAACTCGACCCAGACATGTTTTCGAGGTCATAGGATGATCATCATCAGTAAAAAGGCGAAAACTCGTGGCCCAAGGATGGCGAACACTATTAAATATTGTAAAAATCGAGGGAGAAAAAATCAACGAACTAAGACGGTCCATAAAACTGACGGATAATCGATCCAGTCAGTGAATTTTTATTTTTAATTATTTTTTAAGAAAAATGATGGACTGGGTCAATTTACGCAAAAATATGCAAAAATTATTTTTTTTTTTTTTAAAATAACGCCAGTTCCTCAAATTTTTTTACTATTTATTAATAAATATCGAAGGAATGGATCGATTTTGAAGTGCAAAATTGCAGTTGAAGAGTATAAATAAAAACGAAGGAAAGATTTCATCGAAGAGCATGTATAGTTAGGTTTGATTCCATAATAAATACTTGGGTTTAATTTCAAGTAGCTATATTTTATATATATATATATATTTTTCTGAAAATCCGAGGGACAAACCGACCATGTCCCTCATTTTATAAAAAAAATATTTTGTTAATTTTTAATTTATTAAAACTGGCAGACTGGATCGGTTATCCCTCGATTTTAATCGACTCTGTCTATCGGTTTCACATTCTAACGACTGTAAGTGCATTGATTTGGCGTCGATTTTACTAAAAGACCTTTATTTTTTGGATAGTTTTTTATAGTGGAAGGACTCGTGTCCCGATGACATGATAGAATTACTTGTACGATATCCTATAAACTACTAAGTGTTAGGATCAAGCGCTTACCTTCATGTCAAAAGCTATAGTTAAAAGCAAGGACATAGTACCATGTTCGATCATGGCTCCGAGGCCTACTAGTCCCCGTGTGGGTCTTGCCATAGGCAGGATGTTGGCGTTACCCAACAATCATCCTCCCAACACCTACCTCATGCATTGCTCTTGAGAATCGAACATAACCTTGACTCTGATACCACTTGTTAGGATCAAGCACTTAATATCATGACAAAAGTTATAGCTAATAGCAAGGGCACAACTTTATTTCTTACTAAGTCCACCAAACAAGCGTCATGTTCAATCATGACTCCAACCCGGGCTCCCCAACCCCATCGTGAGCCTTGCCATAGGCAGGATGTTAGCGTTACCAACATTGAGGAATATTAGCTAGCACTACTAACGGTATTTGCACATGGAATGAAACCATTGACGTGGTACTTTAGAGCTCATGTGGAGCCTTTTCATTGATTGATGTATTACCCTTGTTGTATATAAATAGTAGTTTTAGCACAATTATAAAGGGATCATATTTTAAACAATATAAAAAAAAAAGATAATATATTATTTCTTGTGCTCCATGCTTTCTAGATTCCATCAAGTCTTTATTCGAGGAAACAATCTCGAATCTGAGGCAAACTTCACTTTTACGTCATCGGATCCATCAGGAATGAACACTGTCTGAGTGCTTCGACTTCATTTAGTTTTTCCTTATTATATTTACTATTCTCATTTTAATACTTTAAGGCTTATTCAAGAACAATATTCAAACAGCTAGCAACCAGATCTAACGAGTTATATTGAGACGCATGTTCTTGAGCTCATATAAATTCAACTATACCGTTTTTAGAATAAACAATATACATTAAGAAATTAACTAAATATCTACAAATAGTTGATTGTAAATTTAACCATTTGTGTCCATTAACTTGAAGCTGATATAAAACTACACAAACTTCAAATCATAAATGCATATCCGCAGATATCTTGTAAATGCTAATATTAGCAGCATCTTAAATCCCCTTGATAAATTTTTTTTTGGTTAATTCATAATATTTCAAATTCTACAATAAAATAACATGATAAAGAAAAATTGCACGAACAAACGAAGAAGACAAGATTATTGAGGATACCTGTAATGTACAAAATCGAAAGAATAAAATATAGAAAGAATCTTGTTATAAAAATGAATAAGTTTAAAAATACTCAAAAGAATCCACAAGCACAAACAACTAAATTGGAATACATTCGAAAAAACTTTTAGACAAAAAAAATCACAATTTTGAATGTTCTGAAACTGTGTATATAATTGTGATTCTTTTTAAAAATATGATAAATTTATAATATTTGAACTTATACTATATATGTTTAATATCTCATTTTTATTGGTTGCATGCATACTTCTTGAGTTGTATTTACAAAGTTGGAAAATTTCAAAAAGAAAAATTTATATGTTTTTATGGGGTCCAGCCCATATCCTTGATTTGAGGAAGAAAAATCTTCCTTTGATCTTTGCAAGATCTACAGAAAATTCCTTTAGCACACCTTTGTTGAAATTGTCAATGAGCCAATTAATACAAGAAAAAAAAAAGAGAACATATCACTCCTATAAAAGGAGCTCCTCAGCTCCTCAGTTGACATACCAAAACTCAGACAAATAAATTTGAGTATTAGAGAAAGTGTAATGCATATTATAGACTGTGTAAAAAATAGTTTGTGAGAAAAATAGAGTGTGAGCATTATTTTAGTAAGGTGAGAAATCAAAAAAGTATTATTTTTTTTAGTGTAATGGTCTTTGTAGCATTTAACTCAAGCCTACACAGTATAGAATTTCTTACTATAGTAATATCAATTGCTTCTCTTGGCCCGTGATTTTTTTCTTATTTCAAAGGGTTTTTACATAAAATTCTTGGTGTCATTATTTTATATTTTATCTTTATTATTTGATTGTGACTATCTTTTGGTTGCTACGTATTTTCCAATAAATCGGTATCAGAGCTTTGGTTTGAAATATGTTTTGGGAACAATGGAAGCAAACATAAGTAGAATGGTCACTTTGAACTGCATTAATTATGCCATTTGAAAGGGAAAAATGAAAGATTTACTCTATGTCAAGAATTTTTATCAACAAGTCTTTGCCACTAAAAAGTCCGATGATAAAAATGATGAAGAGTGAATCTGTTGCATAGACAAGTTTGCGGCTTTATTAGGCAGTGGGTTGACGATAATGTGTTAAACCATATTTTCGGGAAGACACATGCTTGGACCCATGGGAGCATCTTGGAAGTTTGTATGCTCGGAAGACTAAAAATAATAAGATGTTCTTAATAAAGCAGCTATTAAGTTTAAAATACCATGATGGTTCTCTGATGACAAATCATCTGAGTAACTTTTAGGGGGATCATGAACCAGTTATTTGCTATGTGCATTAAGATTGATAAATAAATTCAAGGCTTATTTTTACTTGGTTCCCTGGCGGACTCTTGAAAATTTTTTAGAACTTCATTGTCAAATCCTGCTTCGGATGATATGATCTCTATGGATCTTTCCAAGAACAACATTTTGAATGAAGAGATGAGGAGAAAGTCTCAGGGTTCCTCCTCATCGGATGTCCTAATGATTGGCTCTAGGGGGAGAAGCAAGAATCATAGTTTTCATAATAAAGAATATAATATAAGTAAATCCAGAGCCAGACTCAAGGATATTGAGTGCTGTCATTGTGGGTTAAAAGGGCACACAAAGAAGTTTTGCAAAAAGTTGAAGAAGCAGAATAGAGACAAGGAGGAAAAAAAAGAAGATAGCAATGAAAATTGCATCCACCATCATCATTGAAGATCTTGTTACTGTCCTTGATACAAATCTGATAAATATTGCTTATGATGAGTCAAGGTGGGTTGTGGACACTGGTGTTGTATCTCACATGACATCAAGAAAGGATTTTTTCTCATCCTATATTCCAGGTGATTTTGGAACTTTAAATATGGATAATGAAATAGTATCTAGAGTGGTTAGTATTGGCACAATTTATTTGAAAACTAGTATCGAAACTAAAGTAGTTTTGAACAATATAAAACTTGCACCTAGTGTTCGTTTGCACTTGATTTATATTGGTGTTCTGGATGATGAGGGGTATATCAGTACCAACGGTGGTGGCAAATAAAAATTCATTAAGGGTTCCTTGATTGTGGCTCGTGATAATAAGCATCATGGTCTATATTGGACTATGACTGCTACTTGTGCAGATATGGTGAATGCAGTTGAGAGTGATAACTCTTCAATGCTTTGGCATAAGAGGCTTAGCCACATTAGTGAGAAAGGACTTAATGTTCTCGCCAAGATGAAATTATTGTCAGATTTTGAAAGTGCTAAATTAGAAAAATGTGAGTACTGCTTGGTTGAAAAATAAAATTGAGTTTTGTTCAAGTCTCATCCTCCTTTAAGAAAGACAGAGTTTCTTGAACTGGTGCATTCAGATTTATGTTGTCCAATGAAGACAAGGACTTGGATGGTGTACTCTACTTTGTTACTTTCATTGATGACTGCTCAAGAAAATTCTAGGTTTATATATTAAAGACCAAAGACCAAGTGTTAGGTGTCTTTAAGGAGTTTCAAGCTTCAGTTGAAAGAGAAACAGGAAACAAGCTAAAGTATATTTGTACTGATAATGGTAGAATACTTTGGGCAGTTTGACAAGTACTGCAAACAACAAGGTATCAAACATCAGAAGACTCCTCTTAAGACTCCTCAGCTTAATGGGTTGGTAGAGAGGATGAACGGGACCTTGATGAAAAGTGTTAGATATTTTCTTTCTGAAGAAAAGTTGTCGGACTCCTTTTGGTGAGGCTTTATTACATGTTGCACATGCTATTAACCTATCTCCTATTGTTTCTTTGCATAGTGATGTTCCAAATAGAATTTGGTATTACAAGGATATTTTCTATGACCATTTGAGAGTGTTTGGTTGCAAAGCTTTTGTACATGTGGCTAAAGATGAGAGGTCAAAGTTATATGCCAAGATAAGACAATGTATCTTCGCTGGTTATGGCTTTGATGAGTTTGGTTACAGGTTATATGATCTAGTTGAGTAGAAGCTTGTGACGAGTTGTGATATTGTCTTCATGGAAAATCAAACCATTGAAGATATTGACAAAATAAAGAAGCTAAAATCATCTAGTCTTAATAGTGTAGTTAATCTTGATCAAGCCCCTCACGTAAGTGTGCATGATGTTGATGAGCTTGATGGTTATGGTGATGCCTGGAAGCAGGTTCCATATCAACATGTTAATGTTGATAATGACAATGATGCTGTTATTGAAGAGATAGATGTTCCTACTCATGAAGTTGTGGATGAGTCAGATATTCCACTTAGGAGGTCTACTAGACAGCATGTTCCTTCTTCTCGTTATTCACCTAATGAGTATGTGTTACTTACTAATGGAGGAGAATCTGAATGTTATGAGGAGGCCATGAAAAATGAGCATAAGGATAAATGGATTGAAGCCATGCAAGATGAGATGAAAACTCTGCATGAGAACCACACTTATGAGTTGGTGAAATTGTCAAAGGGAATGAGAGCTCCCAAGAACAAGTGGTTGTTCAAAGTTAAAGCTGAAGAACACAACTTGAAGCCCAGATATAAAACTAGATTGGTCGTTAAAGGATTTGGTCAAAGGAAGGGCATTGACCTTGACGAAATATTTTCTTCTGTTGTAAAAATATCATCCATTCATACAGTTCTTGATTTGATTGCTAGTCTTGATTTAGAGATTAAGCAGATGGATATGAAGATTGCCTCCTTCATGGTGACCTAGAAGAACATATTTATATGAAACAACCTTAGGGCTTTAAGGTAAAAGGTAAAGAATGTTATGTGTGTAAGCTTAAAAAGAGTCTCTATGACTTAAAGCAAGCACCTAGATAGTAGTACAAAAAATTTTGAATCTGTTATGAGGGAGCAAGGATACAAGAAGACTTCTTCATATCATCGTGTGTTTGTATAGAGATTTTTTGACGATGATTTTATCATTCTCTTGCTATACGTGGGTGATATGTTGATCATGAGCAGAAATACTTTCAGGATTGACGAGTTGAAGCAACAGCTGTGTAAGTCTCTTACTAGGAAAGACTTGGGTCATGTTAAGCAGATTTTGGGTATGAGAATTACTCCTCTTAGAGATTTAAAAAGAAAGTTTTATTTGTCACAGGAAAAGTACATTTAATGTGTACTGGAGCACTTCAATATGAAGAATCCCAAGCTTGATAGAATACCTCTTATTGGTCATATGAAGTTGAGCAAGAAGATATGTCCTATAATAAGGGAGGAGAAAGGGAGCATGAATAGAGTTACATATTCCTCCGCCTTAGGAAGTTTAATATATGCAATGGTATGTATCAGACCTGATATTATTCATGCAGTTGGTGTTGTTAGCATGTTTCTTGAAAATTCAAGAAAAGAGAATTGAAAAGCTGTGAAGTGAATATTTAGGTATCTAAGAGGAAGCTCCAGTAAACGCTTGTATTTGGGGGGATCAAATCCACTCTTAAAGAGCTATACGAATGCTGATATGACAGATGACCTTGTTAAAAGAAAATCTACTACTGGATATTTTTTTACATTTTCAGGGGGAGCTATATCATGGCAATCAAAGTTGCAGAAGTATATCGCACTATCTACAACTAAAGTAGAGTACATTGCTGCTACTGAAGCTGGTAAGGAGATGATATGGCTCAAGCTATTTCTTCAAGAACTTGGATTACAACAAATGGAGTATGTTTTCTATTGTGACAGTTAAAGCGTAATAGACTTGAGTAAGAACTCCATGTATCATCCAAGAATAAATCATTTCGACGTCAGATATTACTAGATTCGTGATCAAGTGGAGAGTGAATCATTTCACATCAAAAAGATTCACACAAGTGAGAAACCTGTGGATATGCTGACCAAGGCGATACCAAGAGACAAGTTCGACCTATGTAGAGAATTTGTAGGAATGAGAACTCTTTGAGAAAATGGAGATACCTCCTTCAGGTGCATGAGATTGGAGAAGGAGATTTCTGGGGTCCAGCCCCATGCCCTTAATTTGAGGAAGAAAAACCTTTCTTCAATCTTCGTAGGATCTGCAGAAAATTTCTTTGGCACACCTTTTGTTGAAATTGGCAATGAGACAATTAATGCAAGGAAGAAAAAGCGGACATATCACTCCTATAAAATGAGCTCATCAGCTCCTCAGTTGACATATCAAAACTCAGATAAAAATATCTAAGTATTAGAGAGAGTATAAGGTATATTATAGACTGTGAAGAAAAATAGCGTCTGAGCGATATTTTAGTTAGGTGAGAAATCAAAAAAATATTTCTTTTTGAGTGCGTGGTGGTTTTTGTAGCATTTTACTTAAGTCTACACAATGTAAAATTCCTTGCTGGAGTAATATCAGTTGCTCCTCTTGGTTCATGATTTTTTCCTTATCCAAAAGGATTTCCACATAAAATTTTTGATGTTATTATTTTTCATTTTATTCATATCATTTGATTGTGACTATTTTTGTTGTTGCTCTGTATTTTTCAATAATTTTCTGGTTAATTTGAATGAACTTTGTGATTTTAGAACGTTTTATAAAGTTGTAAAAGTAAGCTAATATATCCAAATGAAAGAATATCTGAATTATCATGACTTATAAGTACACTAATTTGATTATTTTAGGCTTTACTAAAGCAGAAAAATAAATATGAACATATATAACAATGGTACTCTATCTTAATGGATTCTTAATATACACCATAAAACTTTGAACTAGGTTTTGGTGAGGGTCCATCAATTCTTTGTTCGGGGAGACAAAATCGTTCCTTCTATTGACTGAACCCTCAATATGGGGTGATAGCTAATGCATTGGCCTTATTATAATTCGACAGCAATATATCTTGTAACACTTATTCGATACATTTTTTTTCAGTTATTTGATTTATAGTAAAACTTAAAAAAATCATAATCATGTAATAGATCAATTTTTTTACCTTATGAATAAAATATTAAATTCACCTATATTATTCTAGATCAACGTATATATGAAAAATGAGAGGAAGCATGATCCAATTCCAAAAAAAATAAATCATAAAAAAGAATTTAAAAATAATCCGTCTTTAAGGACTTAAGTCATTGATTTTAATTTAATTCGATAATATCTTTTTTTTTAATTGATATGATATTCCGTGAGCAAAATAAATCTTACCTGAAAATTAACGTGAATATTAATTTTCAACTCTTGAAGTTTACTATTAATTAGTTTTACATATCACTTTCACATTAATTAAAAATTTGAAATGGCAAAGAAAATGTATCCTTTGTCTTGCTTTTGAAATGTTATAAATCTACACAATTGTATATTTTTCATTTTCAAAGTTTTGAAACTAAAACAAACATATATTTGTGATTATGCACTGTTTAATTTCATTTTCAATGTAATGAATCAAGTAATAATTATTTATGAACCAAAATTACCACTTTTTGTTTTGTTCTATATATGTTCATTGGGATAATAATATCTGCTTTAGATTAGTTGTCAAATATCACTTACTTCCTCCGTTTAAAATATTTTAATTGTCACAATAAAATTTAAATTATTTTTAAAAAAAATTAATTAAATATATAATTTAATTAATAAATTCTTTATTAATAATTTAATTCTTTAATCCTTATAATCTATTTACGTGTATAGAATAATTAATGCCAAATATAAAGTTAAAAAAATATAATTAATTCTCTCTTAATTATACAGGATAACTACTGTTTAGGTCCAAGAGAGGTGACCAACTTTCAAAAAAAAAAAGTGTACTTTTCTTGATCTAAGTGCATATCTTTAATTAATTAAAACTTTGTCAATGCTAATTAATTAGTGCTCAATAGCAATAGTTTTTTAGATTAAAAATAGTACTGATCCTATTAAAGAAAAGTATAATTCCTAATTATATTTTTTGAAAATCAATTAATGAAAAACAGCCCTCGTGCCAACTTTCTCTTTCGAGCCGTATAATATTGACTAAAATAGAAAGTCTTTTCTATTTTATTTTATTTTACTCTTATATCAAGAATAAATTATTTTTATTTTTGTGTTGTATTATTAAAAATATATGTCTATATTATATTTTATTACAATATCATTTTATCCTTAATTTTAAGTATAAATATTATAAAAAACAATTTTAAAAACAATTTTGATGTTGGTAAATAAAACACATAAATAGAATATATTAAAAAGAGTTAAAAGGTAAATTAATATAAATATATTTCTTATTTATGACTATTAGTACTTTATATTGTTATTTAATAATAAAAGTAGTACTTGAAGAAAATGATAAAAAAAAATTTATTCGCTAAAAATAAACAAGTACTCCCTTTTTTTTATATATTACTCGATCTTTTTTTTTTTACACGTTCCTTAAAAGAAATATAATTTTACCAATTTACTCTTTGATTTTTTAATACACTATATTAATGTATCTTATTCATTGATATTGAGACTAACAAATGAAAAAGTTTTTTTTTTTTGAACTTTATGATACTTAATTATACTTTTGAAAAAAAGATAAGGGCAAAATTAAAAAAATAATTAATTTTATAAATTAACAAATAATTTAAAATAATTATTTTTAATAATATGGACAAATAATATAAGCGAAGGGAGTAATAAAATGAGTAACTAGTTCTCCATATATTTTAAAATGAGATGTTCACCTCACCTAATTATTCAACTATAAAATTAATACGTTCCTCTTACTAAAAACTAAAATAATCAGATTATGTTGGAGTCATCCTTATTTAAAGGGTATAACTAATATTTTGAGAAATTTTTATAAATAGTGTCACATAATAAAATAATCACATAAAATAATATAATTTATCAAAATTATAAAAAAATAGTGTATTTTTTTTTATTTTTGATACAACTTAATGTAGTCATTATGACTGTATTTAATTTTAAAATTCTATAAACCCTCTTTAATCGGCATTGTTTGTTCTATTTTTGATGAAAGCTGCATATTCAATGGGAGTAAATCACTCATCTTTTAATCTCAAATATTTTTTTTTCTATATCTAAAAGTTCAACATCTACATGATTTCTCAATTTGAAAATATTCTTGTAAACTGAAAATCGCGAATTTTCGAAAAAATTCTATTTTTCTTTGGGTGCCATTGGTGATTGATGATACAAGTAAAAAAATTTAAATAAAATACATTGTTGAAGGTAATTTCACGCTAATAAAGATACGAAACCATATGGAACGAGGTTATATGTTAAATTGAAGAAATTCAACAGAGATTTTGGATTGTATCTATTATGTATACATAAATTCACATATGATACTGACACATGTATCAAAAACTCATTTATCTAAATGAAAGTTATGTGTTTCACCGAAAATTTCGATACATACTAAAAACAGATACACAATCAAAGAGTCTATAATTTGTAAAATTTTATAATATTAGATGTTTTATAAAAATTGATATTGTTGTCATATATTGAATAATATGAATGAGTAATTTTCTAATTTGTAATTTATTCAAGATACTGATACATGGGCAATAAAGCAATAATGGGCAAAGATTCTCTAAATTAATATACAAAGCAATATGAGTAATTTACATTCATGTATCGGCAGAAATACTCATACATACTAAGGGTTCGTTTGGCCATGCGAAATTAAAATCATGATTTAAAATCATGATATGAAATCACATGAGATAAAGTTTGAAGTTTTGTTTGGACATGCAATTTGAGATTTTTAAGTTGTATTTTTTTCTCATGAACATACGAACCCCATAAGTTGTAAAAACTATTCAAATTGCCCAAATTCTTATACAATCTTACCAAATAAGTAAAATTTTATAATAAAATATAATGCACTATCACAAAGTCATTTAAAAAAATACAACTTAAGAATCGAACTTTAGTTCAATAAAAAGTAAAATAAAACATGAGTTGTAGTGTACTACTTTTTAATATAATACTTCGACATAGTACAGACAATCTCCTCATGGACAATATAATAGTTGGCAAAGGTTGTTTACAGTTATTAAATAAATAGTTGGTAAATATAGTTGGTACTATAAAATGATGAACCTTTTTTTTTACAAAATATAAACTTGTGGTTAAATTTTGCATTTGAAAAATCTGATCATCTCATGATTTGAAATCCCAAATCAAGTTTTTTGGAGAATTCGGGATTTCATCTCATGATTTGAAATTATGAGATGAAATCGCATGTCCAAACGCTAATTTCATCATAAAATTTCAAATCACGATATGAAATCGCATGTCCAAACGCCTACTAATACAATTGGTACAAATGTATTAATACACACAAAGCAATACATTGGTGCATAACAATTATGAAATTATCAAAAATCTGATATTGATATATGTATCAAAAACTCGTCTATTTAAGTGAAAGTTATGTATTTCACTGAAAATATTGATACATACTAAAAAAATAAAAAAATTTGATACATATACAAAAAATAATACATAAATACAGTATCATCAATTTCAATAGTCAAAATTTAAAAAAAAAACAAAAACAGATACACAATCAAAGAGTCTTCGACAATAGTTCTGCTTCAATTTCTTCGATCCATAATTTTTCCATCAGAAAGATTGCTAATCGAATCTGGAGTTTCCATTTCTCCGACAATGATAAATTATTAATAAAATCTGGAGTTTTGATTTCTCCGATAATGTCGAGAGAGAGCGGGGGGGGGGGGGGGGGGAGCAATTTCAAAGCTCCATCTAAATCAGCTAAAACTCATCCAAGAATCATGTTCGAAGTGATGATTGTGAGAGATATAATTGAAAAAATTCTCAGGGGATTTGAAAGAGAACAACTCGGACAGTTAATTGGAGAGAAACACGACAATAACTTGGAGAGAGATTAGTAAAAAATTGATACAATGATAATTATTTTAAAAATAAGGCAATTTACTGTTTTTGTAATCATTTTACTGATTTTTATAACTTTTTAAAAGTAATAATATATTGTAAATAGGTAATTAAGTTTGGTTAGTTATGTATATTTCTCTAATATTATTTATTCATCAAAAAATTATACTGGATAGCTAAGTTAAAGTTACCTTAAATTCCTTTTATTATTTTATGTATTTTTTTTATATTTTAAACTCAATTAATTAAAATTTTAGATTCATCACTAAATCAAATACTAATTATTTTCTTAATTCTCATGTACTAACGAAGATAAATATTAGAAAAGAGGAGTACTTTTTGAGAAACTTACTTAAAATATCAATTAGTTTACTATACATCATTTTACGGTCAAATTTCTTTATAATATTATTATTAATATATTTTATAGTTATTATTGTAAAATATTATAATAAAAAATATATATAATATAATATAAACAATTAACTTTTAAAAAAAGATTAATTGTTATAATAAAATATGTATAAAATATGTTATAGAAGATGCCCGATATAGAGAGGTCCAGCTGAGACCAAAAAAATACTATTTTTAAAATATACCTAAGTGAATTATCATGGAGTAATTAATTACATCATTTAATAATATTAACTATAATTGATGTTGGACAAGATTATTCTTATCTTTTCCTTAAATGAGTTAATGACTATTTGAATTTCTCGATTATTAAGGAGTAAAAATAGAAAAAATTACTAATGTCTGATTTTTAAAAAAATACTTTTTTTAAAAAAAAAATAAGTGGTGATTTTAGTTCATGCACATCCCTTAAGAAAATTATTAATTTCTAAAAAGAAAAATATATTTTTACTCATTTACCCCAAATAAATACCCTGAAAAAGATGCAACTTTTTAATATTTTCTTGATCATATAAAACTCTCTCCATAAAATAAGGGTAAAATTGGAAGAACATCATTAATGTCTTCTTGTAAAACACCACTTATTTTGAAACAAATGAAAAGACTAAAACACCACTTATTTTGAAACCAAGAGAAAAATAAATATTATAGACCAATTTTATTTTAATAAAGTGAAACAAAAATCAGAGGAAGTAAAATTAGTTAGACGTTTGGTAATTTGGTTGACCAAACTAACTAGTTTAAAATTTAAATTTTTGAGATCTGAATTAATTCTAACCCTTATAAACCCCATGCGCCCTACCCTCCTAAACTATTTTTTAATTTCATCAAATAACTATAGAGATAATTTTAATCAAATCGTAATATGATAGTATTATTTTAGGGTAACTTACAAGAATGCTATGGTTTGAGAATTAATTACCGAGGCTTAGATATTGTTTTAATATTTATTATTTATAGCGAAGTTCTGTTGTCAGCCGCCATTTGTATGTGTTTGCGTAAATGAATACAATCTGTATCAATCGTATTCGTTCATGCAAAGAATATAACTTGTGTTAATTGTATTTGTACGTGCAATGAATATAGCCAAGGCAAAATACAGAAGACATATTAGTGTATACAAGGATGCGAACAATAGTAATACATGAGTATATAACCACAAGAATACGGTCAAATAAATATACACCCATAAGAATACAATCAAGTAAAGATATATACATAGGAATACAGTCAAACAAAGATACAGTCAATAAAAATACATCCTATACCTAAAAAAAATAATATATACATGGTGCAAAATCAAGACGAAATGCAAAAATACAGAGATTTGCCGAAATATTCCTCCTTCAAAAGTTTTCGATGTTAGAAAATTCCTCGTTCGTCTAAATATAGGTGAAATACAACGAGCTCTTCTTTTCCTCCTCTCACGCTGGTCATCTCCAGCGATCCATCGGAGAAATGAGCCACCAACGACGACAGAATGACTACTCTTCTCTTTACTGCTGTGGTCAGATCTGTCTCGCTCAAAAAATTTCATAAATGACACCGCCATCTAGGGATGTGCAAATTAACGGTTAAACAAATAACCTGAACCGATAGTTAGATAATTGGATTAATAATTTGGATTATTGGTTTAACGGTTTGATTATCGATTTACTGTTCCAAGTTATTAAATTATTGGTTCAGTTATCGGTTTGATCACTTTTTTAACGGGTGAACTGATAACCCGATAATAATTTATTAAATTATAATTTTAGCTTTCAATATATAAAGTATTCTAGCAAGAAAATGAATTCGGTGTCAATGACAAGTGAAGATGATATTATTTAAATCTAAATTAAAATTGATTGATTTAGTTACATATTTATGAAAATTTTCGTGCGAGATCTTAACGGTTAACTCGATAACCGAACCGATAACAATCAATAACCGATAAATCGATATCTTAACTGTTCTTTAACAATTTAGCATGTCTACAAATCGATAACCGATAACCTTCAAAATAGAACTAGTATTAAATCTTTCTTGATGCAATATTTATAATACTATGTGTAACCAAATTAATCTTTTTTTTGTTCTTTCTTTTTTTGGTGTTATTTCAAAAATTGAGCTGAATATTCTTGATACTATAGTATTCAGTCCAGTAAAAGCAAAGTCCAAAAAGTAAAAAAGAAAAACACACAAAAAAAGAGAAAAAGTTCTGACAACTGCCCGATAATCCACCAAACAGCAACGGGCACCTGCCCTTTCTCTTACCGGGCAGGAACAAACTCCGAGGTTACTTCTCTGCTCCTTTTTTTTTTTTTTAACCTTTTAATCCCTCTCTTAAACACTTCCATTACTCAGTGCTTAGCACTATATTTCACTACCACCCTCCACACCGTGCCCCTCCGCCGTGGTGGGTGGCGCGTGATATCCACTCCGGGGCACTTCACCTCAATGCTAGGGAGGTGATGGGGCAGAAGTTGAGTTGTGGACAACAACCCCATGAACATGGGCTGTTCATTGCAGTCCAAAATGGTGAGCTTGAAAAAGTTGAAGCTATGGTTGATGGAGACCCAAATGTGCTTCGTCTTACAACTGTTCGTGGGAAGCTATCTGCACTTCATGTAGCTGCTGCTAATGGGCAGATCGAGGTTGGTTTTTCATTTTTCTTGGAAAAAAATGTAGTCTTTACAATCTTGTTCTTACTGTTTTTGTTTTATAGGTGGGGTGTTAATGGTTCTTGATCTTTGATAAGTGATTTTGGGTCTTTCCATTTTGCTTCTTGGTTTTGATTATGGATAGGTTCTCTGTATGCTCTTGGATCGTGGGGTTAATCCAGATATCTTGAATCGCCACAAACAGGTAAGTAGTTGTTCTAGTAGCGATTCGTGTGTTCTATTGTATTTTGCCAATTGTATATACCAATTTTGAAGAAGTTTCATTTTATGATGTTCATTTGATTGAAAAGATGTCAACTTTTTAGCATTTTGGGAAGATGATCATTGAAATTGATATGTTTCTTGTTTCGCTGTTTTGATTTGTGTCATTGTGAATTATTTCAGACTCCACTAATGCTAGCTGCTATGCATGGAAATGTGTCCTGCGTGGAGAGGCTAATTCAGCGAGGTGCTAATGTATGTGAATCTGTGTGAATTTCCTTTGTGATAGTTTCTTTGACTGATTGAGATGGGTTGTTAATTGGCTAATTCTTCGTATGTGTAGATTTTAATGTTTGATTCACTACATGGAAGAACTTGTCTGCATTATGCTGCTTACCATGGCCACTCTGACTGCCTACAATCAATCCTTGCATCCGCCCATTCGGCTCCTGTAGCTCAATCTTGGTAAATTTCCAGTTCCTTTGACTCTGCTCGCCTTTGCTTTTTGTGTCAACTGTACAGCTTTAGTTTAGTGAGATTTACTTCTAAAGCAAGGATTTCTTTTTTGGTCTTCCCTGTCAACGTCCCCTTATTGTTATCTTTGTTATGCCTTACAAAGGGCATTGTGTATTCGAGTATCAGGTGCATTAGGCTATTTTTTTTGCAATATGTTAATTCTTTTGCTTGAATTCGAGTGCAGGGGATTTGCAAGATTTGTGAACATAAGAGATGGAAGTGGTGCAACCCCATTGCACTTAGCAGCCCGTCATGGTAGACCTGCATGCGTCCGAATTCTTCTAAGCAATGAGGCTCTTGTCTGTGCTTCTAGTGGTGGCTATGGGTATTGGAACTGTCCCAGAGTTTCTTGCTTTTATTTAAGTACTCTATGTTGAAGGTCAATTGACATTAAAGATTTTGCAGCCGTCCAGGAAGTACACCACTGCATTTGGCAGCTCGAGAAGGTTCGTTGGACTGTGTACGTGAGTTACTTGCTTGGGGTGCAGATCGACTTTATAGAGATTCTTCTGGGTGAGCCCATATGCACTTTCTTTGAGTTATTGGTTATCTACACTAACCATTGTGCATCTTTTCGAGTAATGTGGTTTTTGAACTAACCATGTGCACAACGCAAGCATCTTAATTTCTTGTTGATTAATTTACATGCTTCATCTCTGTCATACTATTAATGAAGGTTGACACATTCAGAATATGAAGTCATCACAAAGTAAATTCCCTTACCGGTTGATTTTTCCTTTTTGCACCTCTATCATGCTCTTTTTGGAATAATAATAATGTTAGGATTGTGATAACAAACCAGAGTGCAAGGTCACCGCAATAGTTCCATTAAAATCTTCCAATTTCAACATTTAAGCTTTGTCTGAAAACTTGTGAGCTTCGAGCTAGAAGCAAGAGGAAACAGAAATACAGAAGCCTTGTACCTTCATTTATCTGAGATTCTTGTCTACAAAGTCAGAGAGATATGCAGGTGTGTGTAAAGTGATAATACAAATATAGAGGATGGGGTCAGTGTTGATTGGGTTCTAGTTTATTTATACAGAGACACATTAGTAACCTCTAGCTGACAAAGTCCGTCATAGTAGAAAACTTCTTTAAGACTTTAACCCTTTCCTTAACTGTCATTTTCCAAATCCTTCCAGTTCCTTTTGTGTATTATTCAGTTCTCTGCAAGTAATCCCTTTTTTGATGCGAAACTGATCAGTTGTAAATGGGATCTGTACAGGCGAATTCCATACATAGTTGCTATGAAGTACAAGCATGAAGCATGTGCTGCTCTCTTAAATCCATCATCTCCAGAGCCTTTGACCTGGCCATCACCTTTGAAGTTCATTGCTGAGCTTGACGCTGAAGCAAAAGCTTTACTAGAAAATGCTCTGATTGAGGCCAACAAAAATAGAGAGAAGTTGATATTGGAAAAGAAAGCTGTCTCACAAATATCACCTTTGCATTGTGATTCTGGCCTTGAGAGTGATGACTTTGAGGTAACAAGTCTCATGTCCAATACTAAAAAATAAACAATTAAAACTATTCTGCATCAGCGGCTACAATTGTTTGTCTGGACTTGTCATATACTTTGATATGTTCAGCAGATTGTTGATCTGAGTAGCATTTTGCCCAAGAAGTTACACTGAAAAGTTTTCATCAGAGAATAAATAAATGGTTATACTATCGGGTTCTAAATTTGTTGCTTATATGCAATCCTGTTGTCCTTGATGGACTCCATATCAGCATTCAACTTGTTAGTCCCGTCAGCAGGTTCATTTTCTGACTCTGGGTTCACACCATTACTGATATTGTGAACCAAGAATCAGAAAATGAACCTGCCGACGGGACAGACGAGTTGGGAGCTGATGTGGAGTCCATTAAGGAGGCTATGGAGGGTAATATTGGAAGGGGCAAACGAGTAAGACAAAGACCTTCAAAGTTGCGTGATTATGTAGTGGGAAGTGGGTGATGTAGTAATGGGAGTTGGTTATTAGAAAAAGGGAAGGCTAGGACAAAGGTTTCTCTCCTTCTTTCAGTGTTCTCCTGCAATTTTATGTCAGTTTCATCATTGTAATTTCCCTTGAATATCAATACAAACGTCTCTTGTGGTGTCGAGTGATCCAAGCAATAACATCAACATACATAATCCACAAGTGGGGTTGAGTGATATTAGTAGCAATGCTACAAATCCTCCCTATAGTAATGTAACTTGCCTCCTGAAAACTTACGAAACTGGTGTCTCGGGGGATATCTTGTTAGAATGTGTAGGCACTCGGAAGGGGAGCCTTGGAGCAACGATAAAGTTGTCGGTGTGTGATCTATAAGTAGGTTGTCTACATCACACTTCTTAATGGTGGGACCCTTTCCTGGACCCTGCGTGAACGCGGGATGCATAGTGCACCGGGCTGCCCTTTCAATGTGTAGGCATTCGCAAAGGATATTAATGCTGTGTCATTTTCTTTTTCTTTTTCTGGTAATGTGATAGATAATTTGCTCTTTGGTAGTTGGATAAATGTCAATGGACGACTTTTTTTTTTCTTTTTTCGCACGGCTCTTGTCTGTTGATCCATATAATAATTTCCATCTCCAAAAAGAAAAAAGTATTAAGAGCAAAGTCATAAATTTACATACACATTTGAATCGGTGGTTGTCTTTTATCTTGCATCGATGACTCGTCTGTTATTTATTATAGTTTTTTCCAGTAATCAGCAAATGAACATGATGGAGCTTGCTTTAGTAATGCATTTATGGTCGACCTTTACTACGAATCTTATTTAACAACTCCATGTTTTTTTGTTTCCAAACAGGGCAGTGATTTTGAGCTATGTTGCATCTGCTTTGAGCATGCCTGCACGATTGAGATTCATAAGTGCGGCCATCAGATGTGTGCTCATTGCACTCTGTCCTTGTGCTGCCACAATAAACCGAACCCTGCAAGTAATAGCGAGAAGGCTCCTGTATGCCCCTTTTGCCGGAGTGATATCACTCATTTAGCCGTGATCCAGAATAAAATAGACACTTATGAAGAGGTACTGAGTCCCTCAAGGCCAAGAAAATCAAGAACATCTTTCAGTCTTGCTGAAGGCGGAGGCAGCAGCAGCAGTAGCAGTAG
This sequence comes from Datura wrightii, assembly GCA_035772735.1. NCBI lineage: Eukaryota > Viridiplantae > Streptophyta > Magnoliopsida > Solanales > Solanaceae > Datura > Datura wrightii. The sequence goes on along the minus strand of JASDFA010000018.1, from coordinate 195,337,062 downwards.
CTTGAGAGTTTTGTCGCCCTTAGCCTCATTCGGTAAGTTGGGTGGTCGCCATTCAGGCAAAATCAGTGCTGAAAGCATTGAAGTGTTTGCTAAGCCTTGAGATTCAGTTCCAATGGGACGATATAGTAACTATTCGTCTGTTCCCTTGTATCCTCCGCTCAATCATAGATTTAGACTGTCATTAGTCTAAATCTAGCTAGCGAAGGAGGCAAGTTTCCGGTATACCTTATATATATGTATATCTATATAACTATAAGGGCAGGGAGGAAGAGGGTGAGGGATACTTTTGAGCTGTTCAAATGGCTGCTCAACTACCCTTTTACAAATTAAAGGGTTTAGATTATGAAGCTGTTGCCTGTTGGCAGTTGATTGAAGAATATTTTGTAGTATTACATCTTCGAGAGAAATGTTACTGGACTTGTTGGATATCTGAAACAACTACCTCTCTGTTTTTCTTTTATTTGTTGTTCATGAGCCTCTAGTTCTTTATGCCATCCACTTGAGATCAGTGGCGAAGCTCGGTATTATGCTAAGGATATTCCAGATTTAGTATATATTTATAAGAAGAGTAAAGGGTGGAAAATACATTTAATAGTTTCCTATCTGAACTATTAGGTGTGCAAATTTCCTATCTGAACTATTGTTTATCAAAACACACATCAACTATCAGTTGTTCCTTTTCCTACCTGAAATATCACCACCATTTAGGTAGGATAAGGGAAAACCTGATAGTTGAGGCTTGTTTTGATAAATAGTTGATGATGGTTCAGATAGGAAAAGTGAACACCTGATAGTTCATGTATGAAACTCAAAAAATCATATGATAGTTCAGGTGTGTTTTTCACTCTTCACTCTTGTAAAAAAGTAATTTTTGATTGATATAGGCAGTATTATTTTTTATATGCACAATATATTTTTTTAATAAAAGGTTTTTAACTGACCCGTCCCCCTGTCTGTGTAGCTATGCCACTCAAATGACATGACCAATCACTTAGAGGTCGTTTGGTAGCGGCTTTGGACATGAGTTATGCAAGTATTAAATTATGCATAAGTAATACCACGTTTGGTAGTTGGTTAGAAGATAAAAGTTATTCATGTATACAGTTAATACAGCGTTTGGTTTGCAATTAAGAAATTCATATAATTAATATATGTATAAGTTAGAAGTAGGGGTGTGTATCAGTTGGTGCAGTTCGATTTTGAAGGTTATCGGTTATCGGTTTGTAGGCATGCTAAATTGTTAAGATATTGGTTGATCGGTTATTGATCGTTATTAGTTTGGTTATCAGATTAACCGTTAAAATTTCACACGAAAATTTTCATAAGTCATAATTATGTTTAGCTAGAAAAAATTGGGTGAAAAGAGATAGAGCCAAGGCAAAATAATTAGCCCAATTAAAACAATCAATTTTAATTTAGATTTGAATAACATCATCTTCACTTGTCATTGACACCCAATTTATCTTCTTGCTAGAATACTTTAAATATTGAAGACTAAAATTATAATTTAATAAATTATTATCGGGTTATCGGTTCACCCTTTAAAAAAATGATGGAACTGCTAACCCAATAACGTGGGACAGTAAATCGATAATTAAATCGTTAAACTAATAATCTGAATTATTAATTCAATAACCTAATTAAGGCTTAGTGTTTTGGTTTAACCATTAATTTACACAATCCCAGTTATATATATATATATAATTTTATGTAGGATAGAAGGTGAAATGATTAATAGATGATTAACTAAATCTTACATAAGTAATATCTACATAAAATAATACATAACTCCCTCATAACTAATCTCTCCATTACTTATACTTGCATAACTCTAACCAGCTACCAAATGACCGCTTAGTTTGGTGCAAGTACAAGCAGAATTGTTACCATTAACTGTATTTTCTGGTTCTAAGTAAGTTTTGTTAGACTAATGTGTGTTTTTGGATAGGAAATCTAGTTAATTACAAGGAAAAATATTTAGATATGCAGTATATAAATAGATACTGATATTTTATTTTTTTTAAGAAATAAATCTCTCAATCACCTGCAAGTGTAATAGAGTTGAGCAAATAAGTAAAGAGTTTCTTTTTCACTAGTAGAAAATCCTTCAGGCTTTCATGGTAGTCTGAACCCAAATACACATGCATTACAGTGTTGAAGGTTGGTTATGTGATCTTCTTTAATGTTAAATGGGAAAAGAAGTGATGCAAGAATCAAAATGTTGAATTGTAGTACAATACAAACTACTCTCTTCGTTACAAATTACCTATCGCTTTTTTCTTTTACACACTCCGTAAGAAATATTAATTTGGAGGAAATTTTAACTACTTTAACCTTATTTATATCTAAGTTATAATCTCCGTTTATTAAATGCTTACTCAATAATCAAAGACTTTGTAGTTTTCAAGAAAAATTATACTAAATTTTATCTTAAACTTCTAAAGTAACAAATAATTTAAAATAATCTTTCTTTTTAGAAAAACGATAAATAATTTAAGATGGAGGGTGTACTAATTTAGTACTTCCAATGATGGTAGTAACAAATGCTTGAGTATCAAAATTTCATCACCCCCGTGAATCAAATGTTCTATTCCACGGAGAAAAAAATAATATGCGGAATTAATTTCTAAATGGTTAATCAGCTAATTGTTATTATTTTAAAGAGTTATTTTTTTAAATTATTTTAAATAATTGAGTGATCATCCGAGAAATCAACCACAAATATGATACTCTCTCGATCCCATTTCTATATGACCTTGTTTGACTGAGAAAAGTTCATGAGTTTTTTATTTGACTGCGCTTACAAATTTTTTTTTTTGAAATATACTTTTCAAAAAGGTAAACAAGAAATGTGCGACTCATCCGGAGTAAAATATTTTTTAAATAAATACTTTTTATGTTTGGTTAAATAAAATTTTAAAAAATATTTTTTTTTGAAAAAATAAATTCCTTATAAATGAGTTCTAGCCAAACACAAAAGACAGAGTTTCAGGACTAGCATTCTACGCCCTCTATCACACCTCAACTTCATTCCTGCGAAACACAAAGAGCTTCTCTCCTTTTTTTCGTCAATCTTCCACCATTTTTAGTCACTAAAACTGCTGTACTAAGCAGAATATTCATTGGAATCCTTGATTTTGTGGTTCACAAAGGTAAGTTATTCTAAGCTCAATTTCCTTTTTGGTGATTTGTACTTGGAGATTTGATGGTTTAGTACTGTTTTCGCATTATGTTATGTTAGGGTTTGACATTTAAGGTAGCAATTGGGGCTGTCGAATTCTAGATTGTTACTGGTTAAATATACGATTCTATTTGATGAATAATAGATCGCTGAAAATATTTCGACCCTTTATTCCAGTAGTTTTTTCATAGGCAAATTGCCCAGAGGCTTATGCTTTTTTTGAATCCTATCGTACTTTTAGGTTGCTGTAATTACTTAGCTGAAATTGTATCTGAAGACAAATATAGCCTTACAACAGGCAGTCAATGCATAACAAATTAACAAGTCAAGTTGAATGGGAGCATTGACGTAACTGGTAAAGTTGTTGATATGTAATCATCATGATACGGGTTCAAGCTGTAAAATCAGCCTCTTGCAAAAATGTAGGGCAATGCGGTGTGCAATAGATCCTCGTGGTTCGGCCCTTTGCCGAACCCTGTCCATAGCAGGACCTTAGTGCAGCGGGCTGCCTGTGTATAATTATTCATGTATAATGGTTTATTCATGTATAACAGTTTATTGCATTATACATAAATAGATTGTGAACCATAAAAAGTTGGAAAATAACTAGCAGGAATTTTGCACAATCACTTACTCTAATATCCCGTTAGTGCAACTAACTAATGGCTAGACACACTGCATCAAATAATTGGGAAGTTACAATAAGCTAAATTCTCTAAAGTTACTGCTATCTTTGATATTGGAGATGATGAGCTGCTGTAGTTTTTCTTCTCAACACCTGATCTGCCAAAAACTTATATTATTTCTTCATTGATGGAAGCATCTTTTGCTTGTCACTGTCACAATCGACAGGCATGGTGAAATCATTGCCAGATCCATAGCTTGGTAGGTGATCAAGGACTTGGCAGTAGTCCACAACCTCTGATGAGTGATTTGACGAAATTATCTGAAATCCTTGCAACTTCGTTGCTACTTCCTTCATGGTAGGTCTATCCTCACCTTTCACATTCAAGCACCTTTTTGCCAGCATAGCAACTCCTTCTAAGTGCTCCATATTTTCATCAGACAAAATGTGGCGATCAAGAACATCAAGTAAACGATTCTCCTTTATGGACAAAAGGAAATAGTTAGCTAGACTCCTCTCTTCCTTTGATCTGTCTAATGATATTGCCTTCTCTCCTGTGAGAAGCTCCGCGAGAACAACTCCAAAACTATAAACATCACTTCTGTCCGTTAGTTGACTTGTTTGCATATATTCTGGATCCAAGTATCCAAAGGTCCCTCGCACCAAAGTAGAAAAACTAGTTTCATCAAGAGGAACCAACCGAGATGCACCAAAATCAGATACTTTTGCAGTATAGCTATTGTCAAGGAGTATGTTGGTGGACTTAACATCTCGATGGATAATTGGGGTAGAAGCTGCGGAGTGCAAATAGGAGAGCACCTCAGCAGTTCCCATAGCTATTCTCAAACGTGTCTGTAGGGACAATAGCTTGAAGTTATCATGTAGATGATGGTAAAGAGTCCCATTGTCAATATATTCATAGACTAGTAATGGGACTTCTGTCTCTAAGCAGCAACCCAAGAGTTTAACTGCATTCCTGTGATTTATTTGGGAAAGAACTATCACCTCATTGATAAATTCCTCAATTTGTGTCCTGTCCACCATTTTAGACTTCTTGATGGCTACAACATCTTTGTCTGGAAAATACCCTTTATATACTATGCCATAACCTCCTTGACCCACAATTCTACTTTCATCGTAGTTGTTGGTTGCTTGTTTTAGTTCCTCGCTAGTGAAAATCCTAACAGCTGTAGAAGATTTTCCTTGCCGAATGAGTTGCTCTAGTAACATCACTCCACCATTTTCTTTGAAGAACCTCATCTTTTTCATGGCCATTTTTCTTCTCTGGAATGCAACGTATAACCAACCACCAGTCACTAGCAGAACCATAGCGCCAATAGCACCACCTATATATATACATGCATACATATTTTTGATTGAATGCACACAATAAATTAGTAGAGAAGGATGAGTAGTTATTAATTAATTGAAGCACTTCAACTTCATATAATAGTACTAGTACTTGTTTCAAATGGGCTACCTTAAATTAATCCAGTCAGCTTATTAATCTCACTTTTTTATGGATGGTTACTTGTAGTTATCATTTAGATATAGTAGAAATTCTTTAATTGTCAGATATAATTATCATAAGAGCTTAAGTTCTATGTCCTGATGGTGTAAAAAAATAGTTACACAATCAGGTTATTCATGAGTTAATTATAGGCAATATCAATAGTTAGTAGGTTAAACTATTTTTTTTACTAGGAGGTAGGGGAAGGAGAAATGTGGGAAGAGGTTACAAGATGGGGAATCGAACCGTCACCAACAAGGTGAAGTTTAGGTAGCCAACTAACTGAGCTACTAAGATTCCCCTATAATAAATAGGTTAAACTACACTGATCACACATGATTTTTGTCACCAGAATGAGGTTGATAATCGACCAAGGAGGTTTATTAGTGACCATAGAATGATAAACGATTGAGAAGGAGGCTGATTATCCATGGTAGGTTGATGATCGACTATGAAGGAGGTCGATTTATTGACTACAGGTTGATATTCGACCACCCTTGGTGATTTTCAATTTTAAAGAAATCATTAGTAGGGCAAAATGTTGTTCTTCACTTTGAGATATACATACCTGCCAAAAGCTTATTCACTTTGTTTCGATCATGTACTGGGTTTGGAATGCAACCTTCTCTCCCGTCACCTTGGAATCCATCTAGGCAAGTACAAGTGTAATTTCCATATGTGTTATTACATTGACTGTTTTTCTTACAGCTGTGATGATGAGGAGTTTGACATTCATTGATATCTGATCATAAATAATAAGTAAACAGAAACAAATAAGAACCAATAGGACAGAACAAACGCAAGATTAAAGAGCTGGAAGAAAATAAGGCAGTATGCCTTCTGTTCTTAGAAACAAAAAAGAACTCTTGTACTATTTATCAAGACGATGGTGATATTTCAGTTTGGTGTAAAAAAATGGATCTTGGGCCTAACTCAATTTCAAAAACTAGCTTATGAGATGATGATTACCCAAGTCCATATAGAGAGACCACCCATCTCATCAACCACCGATGAGGTATTTTTTCATTTTTCAATAGTAGGAAAAGGGAACAATTGATAGTTGAGGTGTTTTTTGATAAATATGTAGTTAATGATAGTTTAAGTTGGAAACCTGCACACCTAATAGTTTAGATATGAAACTCGAAAAACCGGGATAGTTTAGCTGGTGTTTTTCACCCTTCACTCTTAATGTGATGACTAATGTCATGCTTATTTAAGATCACTACAAAAGTTTCTGTTTTTGGAAAAACTGTATGTCCAGACAAACAGGTTCACATAAAATACAATGGAGGGAGTAGTGTACATACCCTTGCAACCCCCTTCTATGTATGGATTGCCCTCAAAACCGTCCTTGCAAGAACAACGATAGCCAGAATCAGAACCAGTAAAGGGCTCGTAACATTGAGAATTAATACTTTTACAAGCGTAACTAAGCAAGTTCTTTTGATCCTTTGCACAGGATGTATTTCCAATGACCCAGTCAGCTATAGATGGAAGTGTAGTCTTGTTTTTCAGTTGTAAGTGAGTATCAGGGGTGAAATTGAATTCACTTTCCCCAGAAACGAAAGCAAAGCTACACCTATCTACATCGCCACTCACATTCATGTACCTATTCAAACTCCCTACGGTAATGTTCACGTTCCATATCCCTCGTGGGATGGGAATCTGGCAACAACCAACTCCAGAGCAAGAACCATTCGTCGCCTGGAGTTGTCGCACGCTAGCACAGGAAGATACACACCCGGTTTTGTATAATTCACCAAGATAGTAACCTTGAATGAGTGCATAACTGTCACAACCAACAGCTATGAGCTTATTCATACTGCTGTTGTACGTCGTGTAGGCTCCTAGCCTTGTGAATGTTCTTGGATTTCCATGCATTATACGCGTACCATTCGGATAGTAACATTGTTTGGCCACGTACTGCAACAATCGAATTTGACCTAGCAACGATACCTCCGTGACTTCAATATTGCTCCCCCTTAGAAAAGCTTTAGGAGGAGAGTAGGTGGTGTTACACTTTATGTAGAACTGCTTGTTTCGATAGCAACCTTTTCGCGTTCCATACGGGTATGGAATGCTTACGTTCCCACAGCGATCTTCGCAGCCATTCAGGGCAACTGGATAGTAATTGTTTGCCTTGGTTATTTTAGCCATTATGGCAATCAACAGGATGATGAGTTGGGTTAACATAAGAGAATTGGAGTTCATTTTTCAGTGTAGGATACAGAAGGTGCAATGAATATGAAGAACTGGAGTGAAATTTTCCCACTAACAACCCTCTCTTTTATACTTGAAAAAAAAAAGAAGAAGAATATCTAAGGATGACCAAGTCACAACTACACACACATACAAGGATGTACACAAATATAAATTCTACTAGACTTGTTCTAAGAAGTACAGAGAGAAAATTTCTTTTTTGTTTCGATAATAATATCAAGTCAAGTCATCGTAGTACTGACAATTCAAAGAAGCATTTCACTGTCTAAGAAGAATGAAATAAGATGGGATGCTTGGAATTTCGATGTATATATATATGGCTGATAATCCCGTTTATCAGCCATATATTCATCTAACTATACTCTGTCTCTGTGTACGGGTTTAGTAGTGGTACATGGGCGGATTGAAAATGAATCGAATTGTAATCTATTCATATGAATATGGGTAAAAAATAAATTTAGTAAAATTAAGATAAGGGTGTTCACGGAAAATCGAAGAAAAAATTTTTTTGATATTTGTTTGGTTTGATTTTGAGTTAAAAATCATTGTAATTTGGTTTTTAACAAAATAATTTTTTTTAAAAAAATTGAACCAAACCAACTATATAATTACATGTTCAAAAATTACAATCAAACACACACACTGTTCATAATTTTTATTTTGATAATGCTAAGAATCTATTTCATGTTCAAAATAACTTGTACTCCTTTCATTAATCATCATTGTTTAATTCAAATATGATCAAGATATCTTGTTATATTACAACTAATTAATCTATAATTATTTGCACAAAGAAAATCATTGTAAGAAAGTTTATTATATTCCTCAGAGATGGCTAAATTCTTGAAAAATGCATACAATATTTTGGAGGAAGATAAGTATATAACTTGATTAAATATATTTTTTTTCTTCTTTTCTTAAAAAGTAATTAATTTGATAGTGTTATGTTGAAATATAATCAATCTAATATGTGTTGGAAGTATATTATCATATATTTTGTTAAAAAAATCCGACAAAAAGCAAAAAAATCGAAAAAACAAAAAAAAAGGGAGTTAATTGAAATCAACTTTAATAATAATTTTTTCTTTAAGATACATATTTGTTAAGAATATATATTCTTAATATTTATAAAGAGTAACTTTTTTTCCATATAGTACAAACCCAGAAATGCATTTAATTTACAATACCATTTCTTGTCAAAGAAAATTTTAATATAAAATAATGGCAATCAAAATAAAGTGGCAGAGTAGAAATTTATTAATATATACTTAATAAGAAATATATTAAGAATCTAAATGTAATATCAAATCAACTGTTGAGGTCAAGTGACCGAGAGGTAAATATTTCATAATAATTCACTCATATTTATTCATATTAAATATATTTGTTTCATATTTTTATGAATTAAAAATATATTGATAGTCTGTATTTACTTTAATTAAAATATAAATAATTCAATTTATTAACATTTAAATTAAATAGATTAATTTTATAAATATGGATTGAAATAGCCGACTCTAGTATACCTCAATAATGCCGAAATACATCGTCAATTTCTTAAACTTATTAGTAAATTTATTTAGATATTCGAATTACGATTTGTTTCGATTGAGTCTTCGAACGCATAATAAAGCGCTCCTTATTAGACACTTCCGTCAATATTTTGAAAAAACTATTGTACATGTTCTCAATCGTTTATACATATATAAATTACCTATTTAAAATATTTCACTTTTCTTAATATTACATATTAGTCTTAATAAATTCTAAATCTTATGCATGTTCCAATTGAGATTTATGCGGTACAATTAAATTTATATGAAATATTTTATATGATTAACTTATCTGTTTAATAGACATTTAAAAACACGCATAAATATTTTTTTAAAATATGAGCCAAAATAGAAAAAAATTATCACGTGCTTAATTGGAATAGGTCATAAAATTTCATGTGTCTAAATTAAATTTAGGGACAAATTTTGAGAGGTTTGTAGATTCATTTAGCCTTTTAAGTAATTTTCTGAATTAAGTATATTATTGCCTTTGATTAATTTGTGTGGGGCCCGGGAATATAATTTGAAGTGGTCTAGACTCCAATATAATTTGCAAGGCGTACATGACGGGCCAATTAGATTTTTCTACATTATTATAGTCAACAACACATGGCTATGAAATTTAATTTATTTCTATTTTCTCAAGGTAGATAGATTTTTTCGATAGATTCCCGACGCAAGTTATAGATATTAAAATTAATCGAAAAGGAAATATAATAGTGAAGAAATCATATAAAAAGTAATGAGGAGAAGAACAGTTGCAACCATAAATATATAGTACAATAAACGAAGTAAAGAAATTAACCATAAGGGAAACTAAACAATGTTTGACTATCTACTAATCTTCTATCCTAATCTTCGACCTTCACATCTTGATATCTAAGGCCATGTTCTCGGTAAGTTATATGTGCGCTATGTCCTGTCTAATCATCTCTCCTCAATACTTCTTCAGCATACCTCTACCTCTTTAAAAATCCACTATAGTCAACCTATCGCACCTCTTTATTGGGGCCTCTATACATCTTCTCTCCACATGCCCGAACCATCTCAGCCCCGTTTCCGATTCCTCATTTTTTCCACAACTAGGGCCACTCCCACCTTGTCATGTATATCTTCGTTATGATCCTATTTCTCCTGGTATGCACACACATCCATCTCAACATCCTCATCTTCACGGGGAGTGGAGGCGTCAGGAATCGAGTAACTTTTTTCTAAACTCTGTAATTATATTGAAAAATCTATTAAATATATAAGAATTTATAGACGGGAACCCAATAACAAAATTAATAATTGATTTAGTAGCTCGAAAGGAACCTGTTGAAGCGCGTTAGCACAAGCTGATGCTGGATTGAACCCTCCTTAGGGGCATTTTTAACTTATTAAACTCATTACTTTATCGAAAACTCATTCAGTGAAAATTTTGAATTCGCCTCTATCACTCATCTCAGTTTTCTCCAATCATTATCAATGGACATGTAGATTCCCTAGGAGTGATGGTAACAACATGAGGAAGTTTCAGTCCACACTCAAAACATCTAAACAAAAAGCTTTGCCAAATGGTGCAGAGATAATATTAGCAATGTGTTTGACTTTGTCAAATATAGGGAGCCAAAAATGTAGAATCTTGAGGTTAAATACATTGATAAAGAAAAGGAAGATTATAAGAGTTCAAATGCATCAGGTTGATTACATTGACAAGCACTTATAGATTAATTATTTGGAGAAAAAATATAATTAACGCATTCTTATTTTTTCTAAAATGTCACTTATTTTGAATAAAATCGATTTAGTTGGAACATTAAATGATATTTATTTTGAATGAAAAGAATAATAAAAAATCCTTCTACATAATGTGGTAGGCCGAACCAAAAAAGAATATATGTACTCTCTCCGTCCATCTTTACTCGTCCTGCATTGACTTGACATGTCTTTTAAGAAATAATAAATAGAATGTCAATTTTACTATATAACGCTTGGAATATAATAAATTTAATACTTAGTTAATAACAAGGGAAAATTAGGAATTAAGTGATAAATTATCTCTTCATTTTCTAAACTTGACAAGTAAATATAAACATCTATCTTAGTATAGTGGAAAGTAAAAATGAACGGGGAGAGTAATACAGTGCTAGAAAAAAAAATATGTTTGTATGTATATGTGTATGTATGTATGTATATATATATGTATATGTATATGTAAAGGAAGAATATGAATGTGATGATGTGATATACTTCTAAAGCCATCATTTCTATTTATCTTTTTTCTCAAATTTTTAACATTTTTTCTATTTATAACGACCTAATATTATTTAATTATTTCTTAATTATTTTTTCTTATTCATCCATCTCTTTTTCAGTTTAGAAAGCCAAAAGTCATTCTTATTAATGATTATTTAATATATACTCAATTTATTTTATAAAAATTTGATTACATTAGTCAATTATTTTTTCTAATATTTAACTCAAGTGTAATCTATATTTGATTAATTCATCGGTACCCGTTGTTTTTCCTATTTGTTTCCCCTTATTCCTTATTAAGTTATTAATAATAATAATAGTCGTTTATGTTTGTTTGCTTAATTTCCCTAATAAACTCACTGATAACTTTTGGCTCTCTTAATCAATAAAGTAAATTAATAATTTTTCTATATAAATTTGAAAGCAGAAGGTAGAGGTGATCTCCCATATCATCTTCTTCGCCCAATTAAATTTTGCATATTAAGTAATACTATGTTCTTTTATAGTTTTATTCGTCCAGTGATTTGAGGGAGTAATATTCTTTATTTTTTATTAGGATTATTGTTTCCTGTATTGTTACTTCAGTTGTAATATTATTCTGATTTGATTTATTATAGGTTATTCAGTAGAATTTTTATATTGATTATGTTGTAGTTTTAAATTATTGTATTTTTTTCTTTCATTCTCGAACTAACATGTAGGACCTGAAAGAGGAGAAGAGGACTTAATATACTACCGAGAAGAAAATAAGTATTTTAATTGAATTAGATGTTGTGTCTGAAGATTTTTTTTTTTATTATTCTATGTGATTTTTTTATTTTAATTTTGAGTTCTTTCTAAATAATATTTATGAACCAAAATTTAACTATCTCATCAAGAAAAAATAACAAGTATAAGCACAAAATAATAAACTACCTGTTTATAAAAATAAGAATAATGATGTTTCTCTACTTTCTATATAAGTCAAATTTATTTATAGAAATGCAGATCTACATATAAAAGTTAATAGAAATGTTTAATTACGTTTAAAATTTTCAATGAGGAAAAAGAAATTAATAAATTTTGAATTAAATTTATCTGAATTTGAAGACTTGAAATCTCTTTTTTAAATGTCTAATTTTGACATTTGAGGAATGATGTTACGTAGGCTTTAAAATTACCTTTAAATCCTCATATACCTCAATTATATATGAATCACATCATGCGTGTATTTAAGAACAGGAAAAAGTGATTCTTTTGAATCTTTTCTAAGAACTCAAATGGTTGAATTAAATATATAAATTAACTCATACGTTGTTATGAATTTTTTCTTTCTTATAGAAAAAATAAATAATACGTAAATTAATAATTATATTACTGATAATTTGGTAGATTCAATAATACTTTTATTATGGCGCGAAGCGCGAACATATTTTAATTGCTAGGTATACTAAAAATAGTTGTTTTGAAATACTTGTTAGATTCAAAATTCAAGAGATAATTGATCACATTTTTTCAATTCTATCCTTAGTAATTAAAGTCATTCTAAAATGTGAAAAAAATTATTATTGTATGTTTTCAAAAAAATTAATAAAGTTATATTAGTCAAATTATCATTCCTATTAATTTTTTTCTTAATAGGGTGTGCAAATTTTACGCCAACAATTAAAATAGAGCAGAGGGAGTATTTGTAAATATTCGACAATATACTCAATTATTATTATATATTAATTTGAGATTATTGTAAATATCATAAACTTCACATTCTGAATGTGTCTTTGCTGTGGAGGGGAAAATAAGGAGTCTGACACCAAAACAGTAAATTAATGGACATAATATACTAAAAAGGTATATGAGAAAAATAATGCACCAAAAGGACTATTTGACCTGAATTAAGGCAAACTGCATATGTATTATTCACGTCGCCAACTCTTCCGTCACCTACTTAAACAAATTATTGTAAATTCTTTTTTTTTTTACACGTTAGCAAATTTTTTTAAAAGAAACCGATACAACCAAAAAAAGGAGAGAGAAAAGGTTAAAATAAGCAAAACTGCAAAGCCTCCATTTTCGTATTTGCAAGCGTGGACTTTCTAGTTTCTACTGGAAGTTTGTTCAGATTCTATACATACAGCTTCCTGTTTAATTTCTTCTTTCCAAGTTGAAGAGAGTAAACTTTCATCACCATACCCAACTCACCACCAACACCCAAACCTTAAACAAGAAAAAAAAGAAGAAGATTTTTAATAGTTTAAGAGGGAAAAACATGCAAGAAATGGTAAATTAATATTCTATCTATTTGTGCGGAAGGGAAAAAAAAATTCAGAACTTAAAGGGTTGTTTGGTAGTAAAGAAAGAAATGGTCATGCTTCGCCCAAAATTGGGCGAGCTGCGTAAATTAATTTGTGCAGTTTGAACTATGATCATTTTTTTTAAAAAAAAATTGTTCAAACAGGAGGATGGAAGAGTTTGACGATGTGAATAGTACATATGCAGTTTACCCTAATTCGGACAAAATAGCATTTTTGGTATATTATTTTTTGATATATCGTTTTAATATATTAGGTTCAGTAATTTATTGTTTTGATGCTGAATTCAGAAAATAAGTGATTTATGAACCAAGATGTTGATAGAAAATTAATTTACTATTTCCAATAACAATAACAAATGCTCAAGAATCAAGATTTCAGATCACCCAATTTCCCATCCCAATGAGACAATAAATATGATAATAATAATAATAATTAAAAAAAAAATTCACAAGAACTGAAAATCGGTCAATGAACTAAGTGCCCACATAGACATGAGAAAATCAAAGGACCTCCTCCATGATGACCATTTTGCTCAAATAGCCCTTTTCTTGATTCATCATCATTAGTAGGAGGAGGAGGAGCAATTTGGCCACCAATGAACAATGAATTATTATGATTGTTCACATTTGAATCATCTGATAATTGATTGAAATCATCAGGTCCATCATAACTAGCAGCAGCAGCAGCAGCAGCTTTTCTCTCTGTTTCAAGAAAATGGCCTAAAGATGGTGGGGCAGAACTAATGTTGTTCATGCTCACTGCATCAGTACTTAGTTTTGAGCAAAGTGATGAAAATAACCAACTTCTTGATTTGTTACTACTATTAATCTTCTTCCTGTTGTCCCTTATTTTGGTTTCCACTACCACTGTCCTTCTTCTTCTTGTTGTTGTTGATCTTCTTGAAAACTCTAGAATGCTTGTAATCCCTATGAGGCTCCCTAGAGTTATGCTTTTGTCATGGAAGAATGAAGCAGTAGACTGCAGCAACAAAGAGAAAATAATGGGATATTGACTCTGAGATTCATTTTAAACGTTTGAATACATGATAAAGTGTGCTTATTAAATATTTTTGATTTAAAATTTTGGAAAAAGTTTCAGTGCGTGTTCTCAATCGCTCATTATGTAAATGAGTTAACTACTTAAAATATGTCACCTCCTTTAATTATACGCATTAGCCTCTAGAACCTGTAAAACCTCAGACATATTCCAATTAATACTGATATATATAATTAAAAATGATGCATATTTTTATATGATTAACTTATTTCCGTAACGAATGCTCGAAGATGCACGCATAAACTTTTTCAATATATGAACTCAAATATGTAAAAGAAAAAGCAAGAGAGATTTTGTGTAGAATATTAGGAGGAACTTTCTTTTTCCCTCTGAACCTGAGTCAGACTGGAGAAACATAATAATTGTAAAGCCATGTGTAAAGAGTAAAGTGCTATATCTTCCCTTCCACTTTTTGATTAAACATTGACCCCATTGTGAATATAACAAAACAAAAATAAGTCATAATATGGTTGAATTTCTTCACGCTTAATTATGAATTTTGATTTTTGAGCTTAAAAATAAAATAAAAATTGGTATATCAAGCGCTTTAACGAAGCGATCATATGTTAATTTGAATTAACCGACTTAAATACAAGATGATTTATTTAATTTTTTTAAAAAAAGTATCTTCAACCTACCAGTCTCACCAAGGCCAATATTTCTTTTTCTTTTTCTTACCATTATTTGTTCATTTAATATTTTCTAATTTTAGATATAGAGAAAATTCTTTTAAAAAAATTAAAAATAAAAATAAAAGAAGAAGACCACAAACCTCAGTATCAAGATCAGAGGAAGAATCAGAGGAAGAAGAAGTGATCAAAGTATTGAATGAAATTGATCCATTAAATCCACGATTTCTCACATTCAATGGTTGCAGCCCAAGTGGCCACCCTTCTTCCTGCACCATCACCAAAAACTCACATTCAATAAAACCTTCAATCACGACTTACAGTTTAGTAGTATCAGTGAGAGAGACGTTTATATAATAGGTGTCAGTTCGATTCTCGCAATGTCGATTTCCTTTCCATTCCCCTCTTTTCTCCCTCATGTAGTAGGAAAAAATGAAAATAAAAATTAAAGGTCAACGGAGATCGAACATCACAACTTACTACAGTCTAGTAGTATACTAATGAGAATCGTGTCAGTTCAATTCTCATAATGTCGGTCTTTCTAGTGATATGCGAGACAAACATCGTTATAAGTTGTCCAAATTGTCAAGAAAGAGTTCGATTTCCTTCTCATTCCCCTTTTTCCCCCTCAATGTAATAGGAAAAAATGGAAGAAAAAATTAAGAGACAAAGGAGATCAAATATCACGACTTACAGTCTAGTAATATCGACAAGAATCATGCTTACATGTAGGCATCAGTTCGATTCTCATCATGTCAGTTTCCTTCTCATTCCCCCCCCCCCCCCACCCCCTTTTTTTTCCCCTCATGTAGTAGGAAAAAATAAAAGAAAAAAAATTACATCACGACTTAAAATCTAGTCGTACCAAAGAGAATCATGAATCATACATACAATAGATTCTCACAATGTCGGTTTCCTTCTCATAGCCCTTTTTTTCTCATTTAATAGAGGAAAGAAAAAATTAAAGACAAAGGAGTACCTGTTGAGCCATAGATTTTCGTTGATTTATGTCTAATGTTCCTGCTACAAGAGATTATTTCTTTCAAAACAAGTCGATCCACCTATATATACGTCTTGCTTTTATTGTTATATCGAGAATTACTTGATGTATTGCTGGTTTGAAGAGACTGGTGGCTTTGAAGACTAACTAATATTGATGTGAGATAGTGAGAGTGAAAGAATGAACTTGTCATCTCCACCAGTTATAGTTTACATAATCATCTTTCTCTGAAAAAGAAAAGAAAAGAAAAAGTAAAAAAGGACAAGAGTTGTATACAAGAATGTGCTGGAACTGGGAACTAATAATATAATAGGCATCTTCCAAAGAAAAGTAAACTTAGTCTGACGCTGTCTCATGGGTCTGAGGGCCACGGTTAGTACAATGTAGTTGCCCCTCAGGTGTGTTCGGTATAAAAAAAAAATATTTTTTAAAAAAGATAAGTTATTTTTTTTTGTATTCGTATATAAAAAATATTACTTTAAATATTGTTTAGATACATATTATAGAAAGTAAGGTAGGACTATTGGATGATGGGGACGGAATCTACGAGGATTGAAATAGATCGAAATAATGTGTATTGAAAAAATGTTACTTGTGAAACTTATTTTTTCTACTTCTAAGTTATTTTCTTCATTTAAAGAAATTTATTTTTGATTTTTTTTAACTAATCGAATATGAAAAATTTAAAAACATTTAATATTTTCCTTCATGTCAAACATACCATTAATTTTTTTAAATTATGAGTTATATTTGGCGTACCTCAATTAATTTTTTCAAAATACATATTATTTGTGCTCTTGCACGCACCTCAAATACCTCATTACCAGGGGGAGATGTAGGCTTTAAGTTACTGATTCGACACTGCAATATAACCCAAATTCTATATACATTTTTATTTAAATGTGCACAAAAATTAAATTTGAAATCCATTTACTTGCAAATTCTATATACATTTCTATTTAAATATGCACAAAAACTAAATTTGAAATCCATTTACTGTACACTTGAGATCATTATTCTACCGTTCAAAATTCACATAATTTAACTTTTGAATCATCCCTAATCATCACGTACATATTATCTTCTCACCAGCACAATTCTTAATTAACTCTGTATACTAAAATTAAATATATTGAGAAAGACCATTTAACTTGAACTCTAATTTTCATGATTTGCGTCAACTTCGTTAGTTATTAAGCCATATCTCGGTTGCTTTTATATTACTCTCTCCGTTTATTTTTATTTATTTGGTATTGACTTGACATATCTTATAAAAAATAATAAATAGAATAATAATTTTATTATATCACTTTTTGAATATAATAAATTCAATATATTTAGAAATGCATTGAAAAGTAATTATAATTAATAATAAGAATAAATTAAAATTTTAAATAATAAATTATTTTAAAACTTTTTAAAAATAAATAAATAAAAATAAATATTTAGTTTTAATAAATATAAGTAACAAGTAAAAATGACCAAGGGAGTAGAAATCAGTATACAGTTGCATTCTCTTCCCCTTGTTAAGAAACTTTTTGGTTGAACCCAACATTTGCTGTCAATGTATTGCTATCTGTCCTTTTTATCTCAATTCAAGACTAATTATGATTTGCTACTCTCACACGGTCAAACTCGACACAGCTATTAAAGTGAGAATTTAATAAGATTTTTTTACATAGTATGATGTCAAAGTAAAGCATCCAAGAAAATGTAATTGTAAAAGGAAAGGGAGAAATGTAAATGGGAAGTGTTGGTTTTTCTTTACTTGTTTTTATTATATTAGGCCGAGGAAAAGATTATAAGATGAGAAATTAAATTTTTATTAATAAGGTAAAAATTTAGACAGTCAATCAACTTAGCTTTTAAAATTCTTCAAGAAGTGTTGGTTAATAATCTGTACCATTTATTAAAAACTTTTATCAAAAATATTCATTATTTGTTTATATTTAACTTGACACACATTTTAAAAAGCAACAAACAAAGATGATTTTTACTATATTATCTCTAATTACTGTAAGTCATTCCACTCATTGAAAATAACTAATACTCACTTAATAATACGAATAAAATATATATATATATATAAAATGATAAATTATTTTTTTAAATTGGATAAATAAAAATAAATTTATTTTTAAAATAGCCAACAAGTAAAAATGGAGAGAGAAAGTATGTGATTGCCCATTCGAACGGCAATGTGATTAGAACGCACTAACCCATGAAACTATTTTGAAGAGTTTTTAAAGAAATCAAAAAATTAACTTATTAAAAATATTCTATTTCTGTAAAATAATATTTTTTTAAAAAGATCGCCGTTAGCTCCTACTTTAAAAGCTTAGTCCATATATAGTAGAGGACAAAACAAAAAATTGAAAACGCAAAGGTTAAAAAGAGGTAAAAAATTGACTCTATGAATGCCACCATATGAATATAACATAATACCGATTCAAATAAGACTACTAACTAAATGGTAAAAATATATCCGCACCTATTATTTACATCAAAATATTTTAATTTATCATAATTAAATAATTTAATACGATAATAATTTATCCGCATGGACATATAAAGTATTATTGACTTGAGGTAAACATCTCGTGCAGATAAACATATGGTCTGCACTTCAAATTAAGGAAGCTACTATGGGCCAAATAGATCACAATCTTCAAGAACGGCGATGTCAATGGAGATCATTAATTGAAGTATTACCAGCTCAATAATATACTCGAAATATAGGTCTAATTTAACAAGAGCCAGTGTCGGTGCGTCAGATTTAACTAAATATTCACATTGCCACTAAAGAAAAAATGTGGACAATTTGGCTCAAAACGTGAAGAAGATATGGTCTGATGAAGACAAGCTAACAGTCAATTTATGGTATAAAATGCCAAACAGAAATGCCATTTCATATTATCAAACTTGGAAAAATATAGCGATAGAATTTATCCGTCCATGCCGCTGGTCTGGTGTATTATTGCACACGGGTCAGTCATGACTGGAAGTTGTAAATATCATGTCAAGGACTGAATAAAGGCTAAAAATGAAATTACACATGGTTGGCTTTAGATGTTACAAGCACACTGGGAGTGTAATACTTCTTTCTATACTTGTTTCCATGGCTTTTCATATAACCCAAACTCAATTTTTGGCTGTGAATTCTCCTCTTGGTTAATGGAACTGCAAATGACTTAGGTATAGAGGACGTTATGGAAGATGATTGTTTTACAAGTTAGTACTCTGGCTCACGCCAGGTCGATATTCTCCAATTCCAAGCAAGTCCTGTAAATTTTTAAACTAATTGAGTTGATTAACAGACTAATTTACAATAATGGAGAATTCATTTTCATAGAAAGGAACACATAGTCCAAACAGCAGAAAGTGAATAAATACAAACAGAGATGACTGGCAAGAACAAGAACAAGGATAAGGTTAGCATGCCACGGACCATGCACTTTCAATAAGCAAAATGCCTCTACGATTTCTGGCAAAAGAACACTGATAAAAGACTACCATATTCTTCTTCCTATGGGGATTTCACACCATCAAACTCATTTCTAAAAAGACATGGTACCTGGGTCTAACTTAACCCCAAAAACTAGCTCATGAAGGGAGGATTGTCCAAGTCCATATAAGCAAACCGCTAGTCCGTTTCCCAATCAATATAGGACTCTAACCCACCCTAACAACCCCTTCACGCCCAAGCCCAAGCCCAACTGGAGCGCGGGCCCTGAGCCCAAACGGGGATGGACCTGGCTCTAATACTATGTAAAGATATGGCACCTGGGCCTAACTCAAACCCAAAAGCTAGCTTTTGGGGGAAGATTGCCCAAGTCCATATAAGCAACCGTCAGTCCATTACCCAACTAACGTGGGACTCTAACCCACTCTAACAATTTCCTCCTCTAATGCGGGACTCAGTAACTTGATATTGGAATAATGCTTGTACAGAATAAAGGTGTGGCAGGGATTTCAAATTTGTTAGGATGAACTACAGAAAAAATGAGCCAAACAGTGGAGATAATCTGACTTTAGAAATAGTGCTGGGGTTAGCACATTAAAATCAAGGGACCTAAAGCATCACTAAGAACAAGAATATATGTAAATCCATCTGCATATTTTACAAAGGCAAGAGGAAGCTAGGAAAGACAAAAACAGCCGTCAGGCACTGCATATAGAAGTACCACTATGATAATATTAGGCCTTGATAGCATCACGAGGGCCCAAACTTAAGTAAGCCTCGAAGCAGTTTTATTACTCTAGCTGATCTATGCACCTTATATGGAAGAAACAACACACCTTACTCACAAAGAACAATGAATTCACATGAAAAAGTACAAGCTGCATTTGCGGGCAATTGACAACAGTAAAGCCTACAATCATTAAAGAAATTGTTCCACCAACAAAATAAGCAATGAGCAAGAGTGAGAACGAATAAATTGAATTAAACGAGGATAAGTAACTAATCTTTTATAGGTTCATATGGAAGGAAATCCATGTACCTGGCATGCTTTATTTTTGGCTCTGGTTTCTGCTGTGCTGGGAATGTCATGATTTGGTTTTAGAAACTTCTTCTCTCGCCGCTCACATGAACCCCACCCATCTGAGAACCTACCACCCCTATGAACGAAACAAAGAAAGGGAAAAATGGAACAAGATGAGAACAATTTATGACACATTTGTATAGGAATAATTGGTGAACCAAAAGAACATACTGCATGTGCGCCCGGACTATAAATTCAGCACGGAGGACATTACGGTTCTCATCAAACTCAATGGTCTTGTCTTTAATTTCATATGATAGATTGAAGTAAAAGGATATCTTCCTCCAACCTGCACAAATATAATTTAGTTCGTGCAGTAAAATTTAACTGAGAGTAGACGAAACCAATGACCCAAGTCTAATAACAGACCAGCTTTTCTGATGAAGGGGTGTCCAGAAATCATAGTGTAGTCACTTTTCTCCAGAATCTGTGAAATGTTTAATTGCTTAAGCCATGATGAATCATGTTCATGTATAAAAAAAATTTCATGTTGAAACAACCGATTATAAACACTAACAAAAATTGGCAGGCACTGTTGTTCTATTTATCTTGAAGGTGACTTGTAACAAGTTGTTCTAGTAAAGGTGCATACATTGCTCAGATTTTAGGAGATAGCCAAGTTTTGCCTAGACATTTACAGATATTTTTTTGGCACGATGACTTTGTGATTCAATTTAAGCATAAATATGCTGATTCCTCAACAAATCCTTGTAATTATCAACTATCTTATTCTCCATAGTTTCTCTTGGTTCAGCTTTCCTTCAGTTACTACCAGGCACCAATTTTGTTTAAGACGCTGAAGTACTTCCATTACCATTAAAACAAATTGACACCACAAGACTATAAGAGAAGAGATATATTTCTTCTGATGGCAAAAGAAGCATAATGTTCAATGAGGTAATTAGACAAGTCTCTCACCAGGAAAACGAAATAATGGGAATGAAATCTTATAAATCTATGAATAGCATATATCTTACTAGCATCCTAAATGCAAAATAGGTGAAGACAAAGATCACAAACAAGAAGACACAAGCACTTAGAGAGCTTTCCCTTCAAGTGCACTAGAATAGCTCAATGAACAGAAAACAAAGTTACAACTGACAACTACACTGAGAAAGAGGCTATTATGCATTATCAACTTTTACCTGTGAATCACTAAATTGTTCTCGCATATCAACAGGTAATATACTAAATTAATATTAAATTTCAGATTGAACAGCATTATTTATCATGCCAAAACTCTCTAGCTGTGCAGCTCTTAAGCAATTTGGATACACTTATATCTAACAATTGGCTAATCTATTGATAAACATAACTATCTAATGCTTGAAATTGACATGAACTAAAACAAATATGATAAAATAAAGTGAAAAGATCAATTTACCGCCATTGCTGCATTTTGATACTCCTTGAACAGAGAAACAGACGGAAACTGACCAGCCAAGCTATGCCTCATGATGCCATCTCTATCCTCACACTGTCCATGAATCATCGTGGTCACCGGCGAACAATCCGAACCAATCGGACTATTATAGCTGTGATCATACCCCGTCACCGGAGCCGGAGACCTCCTCGTCACCGGCGATGAATAATTCGTCACAGCTGGAGCGCGCTGCACGTGCTTCACTACTGCCATCGGATTCGGACTCGTCTCGCTCAGTCCCGAAATGCAGTTAGTATCTAACCTGGAGATTTTCTGAGGCCGGTGATTCAGTACCTCTCCGTCATGGTGATGATTGTGGAAGTTTCTAGGGGTTTTAGGGAGCTTAGATTGTGGAGAAGGATTTGAGATAGGAAAAGACCTAATTGGAGAGTGATCGTAAGGTACAGGCTTGCGGTACTTGGAGACGGTAGTAGTGGAGGAGGCGGAAAGGGAGGCGGAGGCGGCGGCAGCGGCGGAATCAATCACCGCCCATAATGCGGCGTCGTCTAGGTCCTTGTCGTCGATGGCGTAATTGATCGGAGAATTCATTTTTTTTATTTTTCCAGAGCTGTAAAATCGTTCTCCAGAAGTTTCTGCTGCTTCACTGAACTTGGCGAATTGGGAAAGTGAGTTGAGGAACTATACCGCCTTGGGCAAGAATTCAAATTTAAAACAGGTAATACGACACCGTAACAATATTTGTACTCTGAGCTTTAATTATCATCTTTTTCAAGATTTACAGATTTTTTTTAAGAAAATGAGACTTTTTGTTTTTACAATTTAAATAGTAGAAAGTAGTCTTTTTTAAATCAATTTTTTTTTTATTTTTTATTTTTTATTTTTAGTAATTAAATTTATGCCTAGCGGGATATAAGTTTTCAGAAAACGTAAAAGGCAACTTATAAAATATTATGATGCAAAAATATAAATTTATTTTCATAAAAAAAAATATTTATTTTGAAGGACGAAATAGGAATATTAACTGAAGAGTCTGTACTCACTGTCCATCTAAACTCTCTTCAATGGAGGGTAAAACTAGTAAAAGAGCACAGTGAAGCCATTGCTCCATTCATTTTCGATTTGGGATAATTTACAGTTATCTTTCTTCAAATGTGTCTGCTTTTATAGGATAAGTATTGCTTTAATTAGGTCTCGAAAAATCATTAGTTCTATCGAAGCGCAAAACATGTTGCGATTTTAGGGCCCGTTTGGCCATGCGAGATGAAATTATAATACAAAATTATATGAGATTAAGTTGAAATTTTATTTGAACATGCAATTTGAAATTCTTAAATGTATTTTTTGCTCATAAACATAAAAATTCTATAAGTTGTGAAAGCTATTAAAATTTTCTCAATTCTTTACGATCTTATCAAATATATAAAAATTCATAACAAAGTATAATATACCATCACAAAGTCTTTCTTAAAGAAAAATACAATATTTAAGTTAGTTCAACACAAAAAGTAAAATTGAATATGAGTTGTAGTGTGCTACTCTTTGATATAATCCTTGCACATAGTTGGCAAAGGTTGGTAGGAGTAATAATACCAACAAAAATTTTATTTATATTTGAAATAAATGGTTGCTAAATATAGTTGATATGTATAAAATGATGGTTTTTTCTTAATATAATATAAACTTGTGGGTTAAATTTTTTATTTGAAAAAGTCCATCTCATGATTTGAAATTCCAAATTAAGATTTTTTGAGAAAAACTAATTTTATCTCATGATATCAAATCACGAGATAAAA
This sequence comes from Datura wrightii, assembly GCA_035772735.1. Classification (NCBI taxonomy): domain Eukaryota; kingdom Viridiplantae; phylum Streptophyta; class Magnoliopsida; order Solanales; family Solanaceae; genus Datura; species Datura wrightii. The sequence continues at coordinate 195,313,038 of JASDFA010000018.1, read as the reverse complement.
TCGCATGTCTAAACAACTACTAACACATTTTACTTTTTTGTAAATTTTTTCAGTCCCTATGTTTGTTATTTGCTTGTAATTATTAGTTCCTGACTACAAATACCTACTTTTACTTTTTTTCCATTTGCGTTCCTCACTTTATTTCCACTTTGAGCTCTGCGCTTAAAGACTCAACAAACCTTAGAACTTATTTGCACTTTTCGCCTTTTGATAACACTTCACTCCTTCAGCCATCACCGGAACATCTCTAGTTATCATTGTTTTAGGTAATGGTCATTCTTTTTTTGTTGATGAAAAGGTGAAAAGTCATCACCTTTCCAAGTAAAGTTGAAACTAGAATGAAGAATTATCCATTCTCATAGCTAAAGAAAACCTTTCTGCAATCTTTAAACAGTTTATTACCATGGATATCATGAGTGCATTATCTAGTGTTTTGGTACGAAACCAAGGATAATGATATGTTCCAAGATTTGTAACTGTTTATAAGTGCTAACCAGTGAAACATTTGTTAAAAAAACAAAGCTTTGCACAATGCAAGTTAAAATGCTAGCTAATGCACAACACAAGTTAAAATGCTCAATTTGTTGGGAACATTGAACACTGTGATCTCTACTTGGTCTTTCTAATGTAAATGGTACAAAAAGGAAAAAAAGTTACCTGTTTCTGCATTTACTTATCAACAGTGGGAAGCCGATGGCTTCTGCCCTTGTTCAGTGTAACTTGAGCTCGACTAAGTCTTAAACAACTAAGTATTATAGAAAAATTTGCAGCCCAAGAACAGAATATTATGGATTTGATTCCTAACAACAATTTATGTCAGGTCTCTAAAGAGATTCGTCTGACGGCCAGCTTTCAGTGGTAGCCCAAGATTTTGATAGATTCTGATTTCACCTCCCAAACTTGCTGTCACAATTACCATACCCCATGCTGTTGCTTGGATAATGTTGCCGCCATGGCTGTTGCTACCATCCTGAGACCAAGAGGAGGACCAAGACTGTGATCGGGAGCTGCTGGACGCGGATATAGAAGGTGAATCACCAAACCTGGTTGATGAAGAACCTGATGCAAATGATTCGCTGGGACCAATACCAGAATCTGTCCGAGAGAGTTGAGCTAAGTCTTCCTCGTCCTGACTACTTTTGACTCTCTCTAATACGTTACTTTTGTTGGGCAGAGGTGGCATATGCCTTTTACTATTTGCCACATCCGAGTTTTCTTTTGTAGGAGAGCCAACAGTGGGATACTGGGGTGGGAGGAAACGTTTCGAGTGCCTTTTTGAATGCATCTCTACAAGTGGTGGCTCATTCTTTACACTACCTGGCCAAGGGATGGCAACTGAAACATCTTTACACTGAAAGCGTTCGTGAGCTTGAACTGAGATTGAAGTTCTACATTTACCCCTGGGGCTCTTAGGTTCTTCTCTCTTCCAGATGTAGACATGAGAGTCTTCACTTGCACTTATGACATACTTTCCATCTGAACTGAACGAAGCTGCAATTTGGCTGCTTGTATTTCGGAAACCTGATGCTACCACAAAACAGTACATTGGTTTAGAGAACACATGGATGTTGTTCAAACTTACAAAAAGAGTATATCAAAGAGAAAATACCTCTAAACTTATATATCATATCTACTCCGTCAAAAATTCTGATACGAGAATCAGCTGAAGTTATAAGCACTTCTGCTGGATTCCATGGGGCAAACTGGAAATAAATGAGTTCAGCTTCAATAGATCTTGCAGAAAAGAAGACTGTACATCTATCTACACAGTAGCTCTAGAAGAGAGAAATACCTGTAAACCAGTGACCTTCTTGAGTTGAGAATTCTTCTTAGGTTGAATTTCAATATTGTCTTTTTGTTCCAGTTTACATTCTGAATAATAAACACATTGGAAATCAGCAGCTGTTTGCCACTGGTAATTATCAATTTAATAAGAAATGGTATTTGATGCATTACATACCAGAGGTAGTGTACACACGACAGCTGCCTTTATGTGAGCCTATTAAAGCACCCTTCAAGAATGGAAAAAAGAAGAAGAATTCATTATACTGTCAACATGTTTCATTGAGAATTGTAGAGATATTCAAGATCATACTTTGTTGCTCTTGTTTCTTTTCTCTTTTTCTGAGAGGGGATGGTCATCTCCCCCCCTCCTAATCCCCTACAACCATAGTGTGTCTATAAGGGGAAGGGTATCTGGATATTGCTAGCTGATTTGGCTTGAGAATGTTCTTTAATGACACAACTACTCCAACAAGGAGAAACATGCAACAACAGAGTTCATGTCAAATTGAAGTTGGCACGCACTTGGAGTAGGTTTTAGTCAAGTGAATGCTCCAATATAATACCAGTATAATAGACATATCTACCTGACCGTCAGGGGTGAAGCAAGTAGCAGTGACCATTTCATGAAGATCAGTCCAATCTACAACTTTCCGATCAGGTATATTCCAAATCCGAACCTTTGCATCAAGAGAACCACTGATGAAGTAATCATCATCCATTGGATTGATCTGTATGCAAGTTACTGCCAGACCATAAGCTCATCAGATGCAAATGGCATGAAGGAATCATCTTTTTAAGTCTATATTTGACTAGCTATAATGAAATTTGGCATCTTACCGTAGTCATTGTGCGCGAACATTTTTAAGCAACTCTTAGTTTGTACATCCCATAGCCTGACAGTCTTGTCTATCGAGGATGAAAGCAGTAGCTGCATCCAAGTTTCACATTGCACATTATGTATGTATTAAAACATGATAGTAGATATTATTTGCTTTTTTTGCACCTATGGGGAGTTATTTGCTATGAATTTGTGCTAGTTAATTGCAATGGAAGTGGAGGAAACTGACCTGAGATCTTGACCAAGACAAGTCCAAGACATCATCTTGGTGACCTTTAAGAGTGCATATTGGTTTCTCCGAAAGAGCAAAAACAGTTTCTGGTACATTGACATACTCCGGAATTGAGTTGCCCTTTTTCTTATGGGAGACCTTCCCCTTCTTCCTTCTTTCTGGTGTCATATGTCCAGTCTCCGGCAGAGGAGGCCGGTCTGAATTGGACCTGGCAATTGGATGAACAGGGGAGGCACTGAAAGAGCCAGCCGTTGGATGAATGGGTGAGGCCCTTGCAGCACCTGCCATTGTACCACCAACAGAGTTTAGGTCATTCCTTACCTCGAATTCTTGCACTTCCCATATATGAATTAATGTATCTTCTCCTGCAGTTGCTAGATAGTGTGCATCCGAGCTGAATCTTATGGTCCATATTGAACCCTCATGAGCATGGATTTCTTGGCTTAAGTGCAAAGCTGTGAATTCTTTGCAGGATTTTCCATGCTGGCGGACTTTAATCCATTTGGAGGAGTTCTTATTTGGTTTCTGCTGTTCCTCAGGCACAGGTTGCTCGCGTTCTTTATCAATTATTTTTCCACTCATGCTATGTGCTACTCCTTTTATGTTCTTCAAAAGAGCAACTCCCCTTCTCTTGCTTTTCCTGAAGCTCTTACTGAGATATGAATTTGCGTTTAGCTTCCTCTCATCGTCATGATTTCTTGATCCATTTACCCGGCGCATCAGCTCCTTGACAACAGGAGAATATCCCACATGTTTCTCAAATTCATCCATGGTAAGTTGCTTCCCTGTCTGAATATCACTGAGCTTATTCCACAATCCCTGTTCATTGGACTCTTTGACAATGAACTCCTTTCCAGTGTCCAAATTCTTTATCAAGAAAAATGAAGCAAAGCCTAGATCAGGATTTCCATTGGACAATGTGGATGACATATCACTGCCATTTTGCTTTGACAACCCACCTCTGTTCTTTTCCGGCGACATTCTAACAGAACCTGTTGATTGGCTTTTTGTTCCTCTGCTTGGTGCCAAAACACCTGAAAAGGTCCTGGTGAGACGTTGTTTAGAGATGTCACCCATTAATTCTTCTTTCCTTTTTTTGGTATTTACAGAAAAATATTGTATATCTCCATCTGATCTCGACCTGACCAACGCAATTGGCTTTCGTTGATCTTGATTTAATCCTTTTGCAGGAGAAGAATCAGCTTTAGTTGGTTTGGGGTCCTTGGTTTTCTCAACCTTTCTTGAAATGGTTCGTACAATCTTGGTGCTTTTGAGTTTGAGGAGGTCCTTATTGCTGGACAACCCCATGCCTTGCAGGAGGCGCTTGCGACGTTCCTTGATATCTCCAGGTTCAGCCATCCACATGCCATAATCCGTGCTGCTAAAAGAATCAGAAACTGCATCAATCTCAATTCCTTGAAATTTCTTGATGGAGGCTGAGGAAAGGGTCGAGACAAAGGAGAGACGGCTGTCCTCGAATTCACCATCCTCGTCTGATCCCGAGGATCCCAAGTAAAGAGGAATGGCTGTAGAAAGCCGGTCACGGGACTCAAAGAAGTTGTCATCATCATCTTCTTCTCCAAGACCATCCCAGTTCATTGTTAACGTCCTCCGGTCCATCGTAACACATTGCCAATAAGAAGAAAATCAATGGAATATCATCAAATGATCAAAAGCCTGCATGATTAAGAAACTTGGGTTTGCCTTTTTTTACTTTATTTTTTTCATATTGTTGTGTTCTTGTTTGTTCTCTAAGGGAATGGCAGAGGAAAGAGGGAAGTACAGAGAAGTGGAAGAGAGAAAAATAAGGTAAGAAAGACTCTTTGTGAAGAGGGAAAAGAAAACGGTTAATGAAATTTTCATTTCCATAACTATTTCGACTCCATTGGATGAGAAGCAATTTATTTCAAAATAAATTATTTCTAGCTTAGTTATTTCAGATTTTTTTTTTGTCCCGGGGCTTATTTGGTCGGGAAATAAGTTATTTTCGGATTTATTATCTCGAGATTGTTATTCCATCCTCAAGTGGATAAAATTAATATTATATTTTCGAAATAACTAATCTCGAAATAAGTTATCCCGAGATTTTGTTCCAATCAAACGCGGAATAAACTCATCTCAAAATTAATTCCGAGACTATTTATCTTTTATCCCTTATCCCTTACACCAAATGAGCCCTATATATAATCTCGTGATAAGTTATCCTGAAATTTTATCTCAACCAAACATAGAATAAACTCATCCCCAAAATTAATCTCGAAACTAGTTATCTGTTATCTCTCGTACCAAATACCAAAAGTATCCTTAGTATTACATCTCCTCACGTTGGCATTTAGGTTCTCATCATGTCTTTGCATTTTGTTGATTTTTTGGGTTTAAATTTCTTACATTCTTTTTTATTCCTACCCAATCAAAAATCTTTTTTTAATTTTTGGTGGTATGATGTGCCTAGGATATGGACAATTGGAAGGATCGTGCATTAAAAATAATAATTTTGGAATAGTTTTAGTGCTATAATTCTGGCAACATACTTGTTGGTAGTTATGTAGGCAATAATTGTGTTATTTAGCTTAATATATAGTTGTCCTAAGTGTTGAAGCCACAATTCGTATCACGAAGTTTAACATTTTTTAAAACTAAATAAATGAATGGAAAGGTCTAGAAAATGATAACGAATTATATGTGAATGGCAATGAATTATGTGTCGATTTTACGTTCTTTTAATTTTATTAAAAACAAATTGAAGAAAAAAATCAAATTAAATCCATCAATTTTATACACAATTTTTATAACTATAGTTATAAAATATTAATTTTTATATAAAAAAATTTAGTATTTTTGTATACTTTTTCAGAGTCCGACATTAAAACGGATAAAATAAATTGAAAAATTTTCAAAACGGACTTAAGCATGTAGACTTTATCAAAAGGGGTACTTCATTCCCAGGGAAACGAGGATCAACAAAAATATGTCTCATCAGAATGGTGATATTATCAACCGCACTTATTACCTCTTGGCTAGGAACTATTGCCCTTATTTACAAGGAGGCTAATTCAATAGATGATGATTTAGCTAATTTAGCCATTAATTAAGAATCTCACTTTGAATAACATTCATATGTACCTTCTAGCATTTCTTTGCGTGATGCACAAAATGTTGTTAGGAATTTCATTCCCTCACTTAGTTTCAAATTAATAACTTAATATTTTAGTTCTCTTTCACAATAATAATAATAATAATAATAATAATAATAATAATAATTATTATTATTAAAAATAAATAAATAAATAAATAAAAATTACTTCAAAAGTGAAAATATACTAACTAGTTGCGAGTTGACGATAATTTATACACATCGATTGAGTGTATCTGCTTTTCATCGATTCCCAAGTAATAAAAGTGTTTCCACTTATGAAAAACAAAATGTAATATGGTATTTTATCTATTAATTCATATGACATATTTTTTATATAGAAATATTTAAATTTAATTTTTTTTTACTCATAATAAAATAATTTATAAACACAAAAATATTTAAGAAGTGTTTAAATCATAAGTTTTATTTTTTATAAAAAAAATTATATTAAAATAAATTATATCTCATGAATTAAAACGAAGAAAGTAATTTAATTTGAAAGTAAAAAGAATCATCTTACGTGCAACTCAAGGAAAGTTGTTAGAGATATCATAAGTAAAGATACATATGGAGTTGTACTTATGATAAAGTTGTAGACAATGAATTCCTCTAAAAAAAAAAAAAGAAATTATGATAAGTTGACCTGAGATTTTTGTCATCCAACTCGAAAAGAATAATTTGAAAAAATTATGCTATATGTTTACCGAAGAGAAATATTTATATATTTTAACTTATATTTTATATTTGTTATTTAAATTAACCTATATTTCTATATATTTTATATGTTATTATATAAAATCGATATATTATATATAATATTTTTTTAAATATAATATAATATTATATAAATTAAACATATGATTATATGATATAAATTTCTAAGTTGTATGATATATTTTTAAAAAGTTTCTGCATTGGCGCAAGTAAATCAGAGAGGTATTTATTGTACTGCGGTGCGGCATTTCTTATCGAATGAGAAGTAACTTTTGTTATATCTCGAATTTTTTTTTTCTTTGCCACCTAAATTATATAAATATTTATACGATGGACGATTAAAGTATATGTGTATGTTCATGTTAAGGGAATTTGGTAACAAAAATTCTAGTTCATAATTTTTATTATGGGAAGTATTTAAAATAAGTCTCGTATGTGATCTATCTTGAGATGAGCATATCTCCCGATACATAAAGAGTTATGGGGCCGAGTACCTATCAAATTAAAGATGTTTGGATCTAATTTTCATAACATCAAATCACTCATTAATCGAATATCGAAGTAAAAAATTATAATCATTTACAGTAAATTGTCCGACAGAAGGGGGTCACGGGTTTGGTCGGGTTTGGGTGCCTTTATAGGCAAAACCCAACACCAAATTACATTTCTTTTCCTTATATTCCAGAACACAAAGCAGCTCGTTTCCCCTCCCTTTCCCTTAGTTTTCTTGAGCAAAATTCCAGCAAGTCCATGGAGAATTAAGCCTCCAAATCTCATCCAAAATGCAAATTCGGGTGGTAGTTTGTGAGGCTAGAAGGAAGGTTTCTACAGAATTAATTGGTAAAGTTGCTGTGTTTTGTGTGATTCCAGGGCAGTTGAAGCTGGGAGCACCCTTCCATCTTTGTGGAAGTTGTCCACAAGTAAGGGTAAGCGAACTCATCATAGCGAGGTACGTAAAGGTGTCCATTCCCTCGTTTTTCAAGCATGAATCTATGTCATCGATAGGACCCGTATTCCCACGTTTTAAACTCATATTGAGACATAGTATAGCTCTGTTCTAATGTTGGAAACTCATGATATCACGATATAAAGCTATAATCATTGATATGTTTGAAGCATACAAAGGCAAAGCGAAAGATGTGATATATACAATTATTTTCATAGTTATAGATTGAGTGTGGAGACCCCTTATTATGGGCACTGTGAACTGGTCCTACACGTGCTATGAATGTGGACTAAGGTGTAAATAAGTTCCATGTTTCCGTGCGAATAAGGCAAGCGAATTAAGAATTATTATTGGTGCTTGTCGACGTGTTAAGTTGATAACTAAATTTATTTGTATAATTGTTGATATGTGTAAAGGAACCATGCCTTGTGGGTAGAATATATGTATATATGCAGTTTCTAAATGTTAACAAATCTATAGAAATGGAAATCTACATGCTCGTATTCAAAGTTATACGCGAAGCGGCGGGATCGTTCATAAAACATTGCTTACAATCTTATTAAGATTTCTATGTCGTCTAAACCTTCCGAAGGTCGTTCGAGTTATTGAATAGATATATTTGTATGCTATGTGACAATTTTATGTGATATATGTGCATATTTGCAGTTTATAAGTCTTGAAAGAGGCCTATTCAGGCCGCAGTCCCAGAGTCAGTCATTTATATGCTATATATATTAGATAAACTTTACATGAGCCCCGTCGGCTCTATATATAAAAATAGTTACGGTACATCACCGATGCGGCCATATCAGTGGGCAGATACGCACTACTAAAAATATTATTAAAACCGAGGGAACAAAAATCGACAGATAGAGTTGGTCTAAAAAATCGAAGGAAAATCAATTCAGTCCGTCGGTTTTATTTTTATTTTTTAATTATTTTTTAAAAAAAAATGACAGACGGGGTAGGTTGTCCATAGACTTTTTGTTTTTACAAAAATCTGTGATTTTTTTTAAAATTTTTTTTAAAAGAAAACTGAGGGAGTCCCTTGGTTTTTGAAGTGCGAAGTTGCAATTAAAGAGTATAAATAAAAACGACAGTAAGATTTCATAAAAGAGCATGTATAGTCGAGTGATAGAATATATATATATATATATGCCAAGGGATAACGTTGGGAGAAAAAACATCAAGCGTAATTAATATTGGCGTAATTAATATATTTCAACATATTAATTAATATAACATATGAGATAGAAGTTGAAATTAATTAATATAACATATTAATTAATAAATTTTAAGAATAACACATACACCCTATAATATAATAAAAGCATACCCACATCCATTTCGTTATCCGCTCTTCACTTCTTTCTTTGAAAAAACAACATTCTTGAGTAAAAAAAGATTCTTGCTTTGAGGAATTGGAGCAAAAATGGCAACAATCACGGCGGGGATAGGCGTCAGAGGATCTGTAGTGGTTGGTCACAGGACATTTTCAGTGACCAAAAGGGGTTTACCCAAGTTGAAACTGAGCTCAGAGTTGAGTTTTGTGGCTTCCCAATTGAGTGGCATCAAGATTTCAAGCATCCATTTGAGCTCTCCTGCTCCACTTTCTGTTCCTTTCAAGCCATCCCTTCAACCTGTTGCTCGTAATTTCTCTACCCCTTTGTTGTGTTCTTTGTGATTTTCTTTGTTGCAGTGTTTCTTTTTGGTCTAATGATGTGTATAGAAAGTGTTTGTTGTTTTTTTGTTTGTCTGAATTGTGGGGTTCTGCTAATGAAGTGAATTGTATATGAGAATGTGTAGTGGTGGGAAATAGCAGGTTGAATTTTGTCTAAGGTGCCCCCAAGCTGAACACCACGCTTATAAAAAAAAATTGTATCTGAGAATCTGAATTTTTCTTCAGTACTTGTTACTTGGGGAAATGGTTGTCGAAGTAGGTGCAAACTGACCTGGACGTTACCATTTTTAAAAAAGAAGTCTTGGTGCAATTGCAAGGTTGCTCCTTTGCTGACCTGAAGGTTACGAGTTCGAGGGGTGGAAATATTAACCTCGTAGAAATCCAAATGGAGACTGTAGGGTATACACTCACTCTCCCTCTACTCTTGAACTAGGAATAGTAATCTCTGGTTAAACATTGATGGGGGGGGGGGGGGGGGAATCAAGAAAAGATGATAAGTTTAAAAAAAAAAATTAAATTCATTGTAGAGAGCCTTCTTTTTTTTTTTCGGTTTGTGTGTCTGGGGTGGGGGTGGGTGGGCAGGGAATGGCCCTATTCTACGGGTCATAGGACCTAAATCATCAGAGTCCCCATTTAGTAGTCGTGTGTCTAGAATTCAGATGTCTGCTTTGTGTTAACAACACATCACGTTAGGTTGTTCAGTACCAATTGAAAGCTGGTATTGTTGATATGGGATGAAAATCATATCCTTTGCAATGTGGAGGATCCCTAAAGTTGGAAAAAGTATGTTGCAAACCAAGTATATTAGTTTCTTGAAATCTGTGGTATGGTAACTAAGCACTTGACTATTTTATATTCTTTTGATTGGAAAACTGAGGACTTGACAATTATTCACATATTATTAAGTTTCACGTCATGATCAGTGATTAAAGCCCATATCATAGTCTACAATTTTTAAACATCCTCGTATGTGTTCTTACTTCTAGACGACAGATTAAAGATTTAAAAATCTATTCTACAGTTACAAGAAAATAAGGATAGGACAACCTCATCATCTGCAAAATTAAATAAGTGGAAAGAGTTTGATGGACTACCTTAATCCGATTAAAGGGAGTTGCAGCATTTACTGCATTAGTAAGGACAAGATTGATAAAAACATGATGTATAGTTTGGAAGTTTGTCAGTTTTCTTAATATACTAAATGATCTCTGGTTTTTCCTCCCTGGTTATTTTTCTCCGTCTTAGGCATTACGAATATTTAAGTAATAAGAGATTTTCCCAGTAAAAAACCATAGGGTATTTTTAGGATAATATTTTTCATAAAGATGGTATCAATAGTTTCTTGGTTAACAAAATTTGCATTCCTGTGCTGCAACTTAGAGACTAAGCTACAAACAGAAATACTATACTCATGAGAAGATGTTGTACTTCTGGTTGGAGTTGAGGTCTTTTAGATCTCATTAACTGAGTGTAGCCAAAAGGCAGAGCTTCATTCTCTTTCTTTTCTGCATCTCCCGATGGCAAGCAGGATTTCATTTTGGCAAGTTTTCCTAGTATGCGGCTTGCTATCTGCATATTCTTCGCTCTGGAAACTGTAGCCTAATAGAGAAATGAAAGCTCTATGCTACTCAATGAGGTCCAAAGTTTATGAAAGCTGGGTCTTCGCTATCAAGAATATGGTTAATCCATTTTTTACCTCCCAAAACCACCTTCTGCACTGTGCAAATTTTTCATATTCTTTGCCCACTTGTGTCCTAAGCACTGCCCTTATGCTTAGTGAACGAACTAGATTTGGAAGGAAAACTCTACAGAAGTACAATCTTTTTCTTTTTTTGTTTTTCGGGTCAGTTTTTGCGCACCTCGACTAATTTCATGCGATACCTGCCACCTCCCACCAGCAACAAGTACCAGGTAACTCTAGGACAGATGGGAAGAAATTACCTAGTGTTTTTTGTCTCTGCTGGAACTTGAACCTGAGACTTCAGATGATCTTTAAAATTGAGTCTTTCGTGTATTAGCCCTTTGGTGTAAATTACATTTGTATATGATCATAACAGCTTGGTTAATTCATACTCATTGTATGACAACAAAGTGAAGGGTTGACTCCTTTTTTGTAAAGTCCAGCAATGGCTATATTTGGCTTTTGGATTATTGATGGAACTTTAGTTTACTATCAGAAAACATTATGAGTCATAGGAACACTATATCACTGAAACTTTTGCTTGCTTTGACTCCCTTTCAGAGTTGCTGCATTGTCAAACTGCATCCTGAATTCTTAAACTACTTAGAGCCTTTGAGCTAATAGTAAAATTAAGATTTTACGAATGAGAGTACTCAAATATTCCCATTGTAGCCTTACATCATTGTGGTCTTTTTCCTTTTCCCTTGCTTTCCTGCGTTTTTGTAGGTTGGACTCAAATATGTTGGCACCTTTTTATTGTGATAAGCACAGGATAGAATATTAAGAGAGTGCCTGCTGTTTTTTCAGGTAGAGTTTGCCCCTTCACTGGCAAGAAGTCCAACAAGGCAAACAAGGTCTCTCATTCAAACCACAAAACAAAAAAGTTGCAATTCGTAAACCTTCAATACAAGAGAATTTGGTGGGAGGCAGGCAAGCGATATGTGAAATTGAGGTTGTCAACAAAGGCCATAAAGACCATTGAGAAAAATGGACTTGATGCTGTAGCCAAGAAAGCTGGAATTGATCTCAGCAAGAAGTAGAACCTGGAATCTGATAGCATATTTGTTTGCACACTAATTTTGATGCCCTCAAAAATCATACTTAATATTTTTTGGCATTGCTTATTGAGTTATGATTATATGCTTTCATGATGTTACTTTCTGCAAATATCTTGATCATCTTCTTTCCAGGACTATTAAAGATAATTCTCTCATATCCTTTAAAAAAAGATTTAGCTTGGAAATGCGGGCTATTCTCTAATAAGCCATATGAAAGAGACAGTGCCTCTGGAAGTTCAGATAGTCCCCACTTTCCTTAGTCGCGGACTAAGGGTGAAAAATAGAAGGCGTTTTTTGATCCCCTGAGCTGGGGGTGCTTGTGAGGAGGGGGGTTGCACGAGAAAACAAGAGAATGAAAGTTCTCTTTTGCGTTAGATTCTCTTTAACCTCCCGATAATGATGGCTCTGTTCTCTTTGGGAGCATTGAAGGTATATGAAGTGTTTTTTCAATGTTTATCTTAGTTACCAGGGTGTTCCAGGAAAGACCTATGTGAGGACTGAGGAGGCACCTTTTGGGTGTGGGATACTCGTTTAACCTTCACATTCAAGACACAAATGCATACAAAGATTGTTGTGATTCAAGAAGTATATAGTTCATTTAAACATTCACATATAAGAACGAAACAAACTAATATTACCACCTATGAGACATTGCATTAAACAAGTCAAAACTTAGTCTGAACAAAGTATAGTATGTTCAGAAAGTGTTTGTGCTAAACGCTATCCTTCATAGTAAACAACAAACACACAGCAAAAGCTTAACAATTTCCATCTGATATTTTTTGGTTGCCACTTCTCTGCACCAGTAGAGTACAGCCTTCCAAAAGATAACTTTCTGCATAAACATAAAATTCATTAAAGCAACAATCACACAAGTTTGTGTATGGTCGTAGTAAGAGCTAAAAGACCAAGATGCATAGTAAATTGCCAACACAAGTTTGATTTTAGGAGAAAAAAGAAACTTACTCGCACCCAATATAAGCACCAATCAAATTCTGGGGTCTTTGTGTTTTGGCTGCTACATATATTATAAACAGACTGCCTAGTTCAGTCCTTCAAAACGTATCTCCTTATGAAAAATTACATGGAAGGAAACCATCACTTAAACACTTAAGAATTATAGGTTGTTTGTGCTTTGCTAAAACTGTACAAGAAGATGACAAGTTGGCATCCAGATCAAGATCAGCTGTGCTCATGGGATATTCAGAATCTCAAAAGGGATATCTATTATATGATCTTAATAACAACGTGTTCTTTGTCAACAGGGATGTTGTGTTCAGAGAAGACACCTTTCCATTCAAGTCTCAAAGTCATTTATTCCCACCTGTTTTCACAGATACTCTTCAAGGTGTGATACACAATTTAACTCAACCAGCAACTGAAGACACTAATACTCAAGGTGCAGATAGTACACAAAATCGGTTGGTTGAAAACAATAACATAAACAGATTCAGATGCAGCTTCACAACAATACCAACACTGCAATAACAATGAGGTAACTTCAGATCCTACAGTAGAAGTAATAACTTCAGAAGTACCTATACACAGAAGATCTGGAAGAGGCAAAAAGGAACCTGGTTGGATGAAAGATTTTGTTTTACTAAATATTCATCAAGATGTACCTTATGCAATGGACAAGTATTTGGCCTATGACAACATTTCATCAAGTTATCAGGCTTATGTTGCTAATATCTTTACAGAAATTGAGCCACAGAGATACAGTGAAGCTATGAAAAGATCCAATATGGGTTGAAGCTATGAAGCTAGAGATTGAAGCACTTCAAAATAATAAGACTTGGGAAATTACTACATTACCACCAGGGAAGAAGCCAATTGGATGTAAGTGGATTTACAAAATCAAGTACAAAGCAACAGGTAAGATAGAAAGGTTCAAAGCAAGACTTGTGGCTAAGGGATATAGTCAAAAGGAGGGAATAGACTATAAAGAAACATTTTCACCTGTGGTAAAAATGAAAACTGTTAGAACAGTTTTAGTCTTGCAGCACAAAACCAATGGCACATCCATCAAATGGATGTGTACAATGCCTTTTTTACAAGGTGATCTCACTGATGAAATATACATGGAAGATCCAGAAGGTTTTAGAAGTAAGGGGGAGAAGCAATCAGTATGTAGACTTCTAAAATCTTTATATGGGTTAAACAGGCCCCAAGGCAATGGAATGCCAAACTTTCTGAGGCTCTTATAAGATTGCAATTCAAACAAAGTCAGTTGGATCATTCCTTGTATGCGAAGAAAACATAAAAAGTTATTATTATTGTGTTAGTTTATGTAGATGATATGCTTATTACAGGTGATTCACTTGCTCTAATTGAAGAAAAAAAAGCATGATCTACATCAAGCATTCAAAGTGAAGGATTTGAGAGAACTGAAGTACTTTTGGGAATTGAGTTTGCCAGGTCTAAGTCAGGAATTCTGATGCATCAGAGGAAATATGCATTAGAACTAATCTCTGAATCAGGATTGGGAGCTGCTAAGCCTGCACTCACACCTATTGACATGAATATCAAGTTAACTACAAAGGAGTATGATGAATATGTGTCTCAAACTAATGTTGTACCTGATGATCCTCCAACAGATCAACATACATACCAAAGACTTATTGGTAAACTCTTATACTTAACAAGATATTTCATACAGTGTACAAACTCTAAGACAATTTCTTCACCTACCAAAGAAGTCACATTTGGAAGCTGCATTGAGAATAGTCAAGTATGTGAAGAATCAACCAGGTCAAGATATCTTATTATCAAGTCAGCCCAACAAAACCGTGACAGCATATTGTGATGCTGATTGGGCAACATGCCCTCTCTCAAGAAAATCTGTTACTGGGTATGTAATCAAGATTGGAGACTCTTTAGTTTCATGGAGATCAAAGAAACAATCTACTGTCTCTAGAAGTTCTGCTGAAGCAGAATATCAAAGCCTAGCAGCCATTGTTGCAGAAATAATTGGGTGACAGGGGCTTCTTAAGGAACTGGATGCTAACATTGATTTACCTATTGCAGTATATACTGACAGCAAGTCAGCAATTCAAATTACTGCAAATCCTATTTATCATGAAAGGACTAAACATATTGAAATCGATTGTCATTTCACAAGGGAAAAAATCATTCAAGGACTGGTTAGAACCAACTATATATCCACTCAAGAACAGCCTGCTGATATACTAACCAAAGAACTCAGCAAAAGACAGCATGATTATCTCAGTTCCAAACTAGGAAGTCTGAATATCTTCAGCAGATCTTAGTTTGAGGGGGAGTGTTAAGAGTAACAGAAAGTACTCTTTTATAACTGTAATTAGGAAGTAGTTAGTTAATAGTTAGAGGGTTAGTTAGTCTTCCGGAAGTTAGTTATTTAACTAACTCTAATATAGGCTCCTATGTACTGCTATATATATCTAAGGATACATATCCTTATCAAGTGAATCAATAATATTGAAAGACAATGCTTTCTCTAATCTCTCTGCAGTATCTTTGATTTCATACACTCATTCTTCTTCTCTATTCTATTAGTCATCTTCTTCTTCCTCTAGAGTTCTTGCAATATTAAACTCTGATCAGTTCAATGTGTATGTCTCTGTGTGTGTGTGTGTGTGTGTATATATAAAAGACAAAAAACTTACATTTTAATTACCTAAAAAATAAACTTACATTCAATTACCATGAATAGGGTAAATGAAAGGTAACTTCTTGACTTTCAGCCCTTACTACCGTTTTTCAAATCACCTGAATTACTTTCAAACTCTAATTAATTCCTATTAAGTTATAAATGTTACTTGAGAACTTTAAAGCTTATAAACCTTTTCATTTTTCAACATCAACCTTCCTATACATACGTCAGGTAATAAATTCGTGATTCATCAATTCTACAAGTTAATATAATATAAACACTAAAAAAACAACGAATAGAGAAGAGAACTTGAGCCTTTTGATTTTGTTATTGTTGTACATTATTGCAATCCTTGACAATGTAAGAAAATTTATGTGAGTTATTAACGGTGGGTGTTCCAAACGCATGACAGAAAAAGAAAAAAAACTTCAACTCGGTCAAAAATATAGATGGAGGCCATGTCAGATTAGGAAATAACGCAAAAGGAGAAGTAGTTGGAGTAGGCACAATTACTATCAGACCAACTTATGACCTAATTGAAGTATACTTGATAGATGGTCTAAAGCACAATCTTTTGAGCATCAATCAACTGTGTGATGCTAGTTTCGATGTCTCTTTCAACGCAATCAGATGCACCATCAGTAATGCTGCGGAAAACATCACTCTTATTGGTGATCGAGTTGCAACATCTATGTCCTTAATATTGTTGATCTCGCTACCCTTACTTGCCTTGCTACTGTAACTAATGACCTTTGGATTTAGTTTAGAAAATTAGGTCATGCCAACATGCATACGGTTTGAAAAACTTTCTAAATTTGATCTGATTCTGGGGTCGCCCAAGTTAAACTTTTCAAAAACTCATTTATGTGATACATGTCAATTAGGTAAACAAACTCGCTCATAATTCAAATTTAAAGATATTTGTTAGTACTCTAAACCTCTTCAACTTCTGCATATGGGTCTGTTTGGTCCTACTAAAACTGCCAGCATTGGAGGTAAAAGATATACATTTATTATTGTTGATGATTTCTCACGTTTTATATGGGTTATGTTCTTAGCTAATAAAAATGAAGCATTTTTCAGCTTTGAGATTTTTTGTAAAAAAGTACAAAGAAAAAAAGGACACTTCATCTCCAATATTCACCGTGATCATGGATGAAAATTTGAAAATAAATATTTTGAAGACTTCTGCAACCAATAGGGTACACTCAAAACTTTACCACACTCAAGAACTACAAGTTTCATTTTAGTTTGTGAACTTCACATCAAGATTCTATGGCATGTCAGCTTACATACAGATTCTCTCTAAAGAATGATTACATGAGGGAATTAAGCTAGAGCAGATTGATCCTATTCTTTTGAGTCCGAGAGTTTTTCAGAAACAATCTCTCTATCTCATAGAGATAGGAGTAAAGTTTATGTACATCTTATCTTTCTCAGACACCACTTATGAGATTACACTGGACATGTTATTGTTGTAGTAGTTGGGTTAGCTCGATTGGATTGACTTCTTGAACTTTCATTGTATTGATGAGGGTTCGTTTCCTCACCTTGTAATTCCCCTCCCTCCTTTCCACTTTCACAGCCCTTTTTTTTTTGTACTCTTTGAATACTTGGAAAGACTTTTGGCACTTTAACAAGATTCAAGGAAAACTTAGATATTTAGGTTGGGAGTTTTATTCAAAACATGATTATTTCTTATTTAATTTGTAAGTTATAACTATGAGTATTTGTGCTTTAAGCACCTTTATCGTTGCATAAATTATAAGTTTTAGATAGATTTTCATATAGTCGGTTTAGTTCGGTTTTTTTTTTTTACTTAAAAAAAAACCAAATTAAATTTTGTCATTTTTTAAAATTAAAAATCATACAAAAAAGTTTTTTTTTTCGATTTGGTTTGATTTTTCAATTTTTCGTGAATACCTCTAGTTTACAAGTTTAGAAATGGCTTTAAGATGTGATGATTTTGATAATTTGTCCCTTTTAAGAAAAGTCCAGCAAAAACGATCTCTATAAGAGGCTATTTTGCTTGTATAGCCCCGCTTATTAACTTTTTAAAAAAAATAGCCCATTAGAAAATTTTAACTTTCATCTATAAAGCAAACGTTCAAGATATTTTAAGATAGTAAATTTTCTTAACGGATCAGAAATTCTGTCTTATAGGAAAAATGTAGAACTCACGTATGTTGCCCATTAGGCATAAGCTTTAACTTTTTCCCATAAAGAGACGTTCAAGGCATTTTAAGCCAGTGAAGCTGCTCAATTGAATAGAAGTTCTACGGACAAAAGTTAGTATGTTGCTTATAATGTAAACTTTCAGGTCTGTCTTATATGCAAACTTTAGAACTTATGTTTGATGAGCAACAAAAATTCTTCCTGGCAGATATTTTCATGCTAACATTATTTTTTTAAAATTATATTAAATGAGAATAAAAATTTAAGATCAGACATTTGAGAGATACTAGGCGAATAATGGGCTAAGTTTGACACAATTCAATTAAATCCATTTATTTTCAGTAGCCCATATGTTTCATCCATATTGACACGTGAATGGCCCAATAAGATCTTCCTTTGCGACTATGGAATTGTACATTCCAAAATTTAGGTTTTTTCGGGTAAGATCTTCATTTTTATGCGATTTTATTTGATTGTGCATAAATTTTAAAAATAAATAAAGACTTCTAAAATTACGATTTTAAACGTAATGTCACATGAAATAGAAGAAGCAGTAAATAGCTACACTATCAATCAACATACATTACTATAAAATAAAATGGAGAGAACAGTTACAATATTTTATTTTATTTTTATTTTATATAAGGGAAACAATAAAATCTTTTCAACACGTCACTTATTTTTACAAGGGAAAAAACGCAAATGCTGCCTTTGAACTTTGTGAAATGATTCAGATTTACTCTTTGAACTTCGCGAAATCATGCATATTTCATTTTTCTCAACTATCATTCATTATTGCACTCTAAATGAATTACAATTATAATAATTTTCTCTCCACTCTAAAAATACCACTTGATGAAAATCATTGTTACTTTACCTCAACAACACTCACATAATATATATATGTGACAATTTTACTTCTATTGTAAAACTAACAATTCTCAAGTACTATTTGGGATTATTTGAGGCTTGAAGGTAGTTAATTTGAGTTCACATGATAGAGACATTATAGTTGGAGGTTTCAAGTGTCGAAGAAGATGATGTTTCTCTCCCGAAAATAATAAATCTAATTTTGCAAAGTTTCAAGAATAAATCTAGATTCTTTCACAAAATTTAAGGGCAAATCTGAGCATTTTATCTCGTAAAAAAAACCAAGTGTTAAAAAGCTAACACCGTAAGTGAATAACAACATATTTGAATCAATTTTATAACGACAAAAGTATATTTAATTACCTACAAAAGTACATTTAATTACCTAAATTATTGATGGATGATGTACTTAAGCCATTTTCCAAAATTTAATTACATATTTGAACCTTTTTCTTATAATTTATATGCAATGTATTATATAATTAGAGTGAAAGATTAAAACATATAAATAAAAGTAAATTAGTAAAGAAAAAAAAAACTATAGTTATAACAAACACATTACCTAATATTCAAAATTGTAGTATCTCCTTTTTTATTTTTTTTTATTTAGTACTTGCAGTATTGTTGTTTCTTATATACAGTTCAATATTAGGGATTTTAATTGTCTTTTTTTGGGGGGGGTTTCTCATTCAATGTCCAATATCTATTTGGACTTACATTAATTCGAATTCATGCTGTCGAGTTTCACATTGAGGGCAAAGCACTTCCTCTTAAAAACGGCTTCAAATTCAAGACCCGAACTTAAAATTTATGATTAAAAATGGAGAACTACATGCTATTCTATCATAACCTTTAATGATACTTTTCTTTTTTTTACTGCATGCCCAGTTATGTTTATGTCTAGGTTGGATAATATCCTTTATTTTTCCTCAATTTTTTTAACACATACACATTTATAAAATAGATTTGAAAAAAAGAAAATAGTTAACTATCCTCTTAATTTTTCTAAGTGAAAACTAAAATTACACTTATTTTGAACAGAATGGGTAATGCTCAAAGATCAACGTAAATCAATTGTATGAAACCTGATATAACTTATTAAGATCTAGGACAAATTTATAGCTAGTATGATATATGAATTCACGTGTGAATACAATATTTTTTATTTAAATTTTATAAAAATATTAAATCATTCACAATTAATTTAATTAGTATTATATAAATTAATTTAAAATTATTATAAAATTTATAAACTTTAAATTTCGAATCCGATCTTTCATCTGATCATTGTACACGCAAACCTTGACATTAGTTTATATATACATATATTAAGCTTCCAACTTTTTAAATCTTTTTAGCAACTTTAAATTAAAAGGCTCAGAAGAACTTTCCCATCATCAATTCCTTGGATACCTTGACCCATGCCCCATAAAGTCAAAACAATTTTACTGTTTTTTTTTTAAGAAAAAAAAAACTGTTAAATTGAAAAAAAAAAAAAACATATGTTTTGACACTATATATGGAACAACACATTCTCCAAGAAAAACATCCATCCTAGCTGCCATAAATATTTATGTTGTTTGTCTCTTTCCAATAGAAGATCCTAGGAAGGATAATATTAGTTTGTCAATACTTCATCCGTTTCAAAATATATGATATTTTTAATTTGAGCATATCTTTTTAAAAAATTATTTATTTTTAAATATAAAAAAATATATTTTTACTCAGTTATCCCTAATAAATATCTTTAAAAAGATTTAACTTTTCAATAGTTTTTTAATTATTTAAAACTCTCTCCACTTAAATAAGAATAAAACTGAAAGAACGTCAATAATTTCTTCTTGATATATAAAACATCATTTATTTTGAAACAAAATCAAAAAGTTAAAATATCACTTATTTTGAAACGTAAAAAAGAAAATATTATTTCTTATTTGTCTTTCCAAAAGAAAAATTAAAGTTTGAAACATAAAAATAATTAAAGTTACACAAATATAACGATATATTAAGATTATAAATTTAAAAAGTTTTATAACCACATTAATTCTGTGACGTCTTGTTTAACCTAAAATTCATTTGTTAAGTCAATCAATTAATTAAATTTATGAGATTGAAGTCACAAGTAAAGTGATTAGCCTAAATCTAATTAATTCTTTGATAATTTGAAAATATTGAAACTAGCAAGCCAGATAATCAAATTGAAATAACAAATTAAGAAAGATAATGATTCTTATTGAATATTTCGAAACAGTATGATTGCGAGCATTATTGAATAATAATTTTGCTAAAGCAAATGTATAATAATAATAAGTGTAATCAGATGCCTTATAATTGTGGGTTGATGAGGGTGTTTATAACATAATCTAATTATAACTGATTTAGTAATCCTTGCATATAGATTAAGTTTTAACAATAATAATAATAATAATAATAATAATAATAATAATGATGATGATGATGATGATGATTGATACTTGAAGAACTAATTACAAATGAAAATTGAATTCCTGAAAATAAATAAACTAGAAAAGGGTATGTTTATTTCCGAATAGATTTTTATGAAAAAAATATTTTAATTTGTGTCAAAAAAATTTTATTGTGAAAATAAAATACTCTACAAAGCCGATTTAATTTTTGTGACATGAATTTAATACGTCACGAAAACCTTTGATAATGATTAATTAGGTGGCTTACTTGGTCATCTATTAGGAAAGAAAAAGTATACTCTTTTCTCTTTCACTTTATGTGATAATCTTTTTTATTAATTAATAATTTACATCTTTTTTAATATTAAATATAATCTAACTTAAATTTTTTATTTTATTTTTAATTTTATATATTTATTATGATATAAATATTATTTACATGTTTATCTCTATGTTTTACACTTATAAACGAAGAGCTCTTCTTATGCCCCTTAATAAGACCCGAAATTTTGTGAGCATTGCGGAGTCGAATTTATTGATTCTCGGATACGGTATCAAATGAGCTATTTTCATAAATAAACATGTAATTTGCTAAGGGCAAAAAATCGCCAATTACTGAAGCATATTATGAAAAAAAATTATATTCCCTCCTTTTTTATATATATAAAAAAATTGTCATAATTATTAGAAATAATTAATCCAAATTTCTTGTCATTCAAAAAATAAAGAAAGTATTAATTGATTTTTTCACTTTTACCCTTACGTTAATAAACTAAAAAGTAGTAATAAATTGAGATAAAAAAAATAATTTAATCAAATTATATTTTCCCAAATTTATCATTAATTCTCCAATAAATAATAGTTATTAATTCTCCAATAACTAACAGGTAAACCGTAATCTAAAGAAATACAAAATAATTTAGTCAGATAACTCTTATCGGAGTTACTCTTTCCGTTTCAAAATAAGTGTTATTTTAATTTTTTTGATTTTATTTCAAAATAAGTGGTGTTTTACATAATCAAGAAGACATTAATGATGTTCTTCTAATTTTACCCTTATTTAAATGGAGAATATTTTACATAATCAAGAAAATATTAGAGAGTGATATCCCTTTGAAAATATTTATTAAGGGTACGTAAATGCGTAAAAATACATTTTTCTTTTAAAATATTTATTAAGAATAAATAGATAAAAAAAAAATTGAAACGGGGGAAGTATTATATTTAGTAGAAGCTTTATATTGCTTACAAAAAAATTATTGAGAACAATAAATAACCTGGATTTTAATCAAATTATCTTTTAGTTAATATTAATTTAAAGAATGTACAATAAAAGAAAATATGACGAAGTAAAAATTAATTGAAGGGAATAATGACTAGTGAGAATTCATCAGAAAGGATGTTTGTCCATCTTGAAATAGACATGTTTCTATATCGAGATTTTAATTCTTTTAAATTTTTTGAGTTTTAAATTAATAATTATATTAAAAAGTTTTTAAAATTAAAATTATTGAATTCGATAAAATTTATTTTCTTCTATCAGTATAAATATCAAATAACTTTTTTTTAAAAATTATTCTACATATTTAGAAGTATCGTTTTTTAAACTTTACCTCACTTGCAAAACCTTTTTTGAGCAAAAATTGAAAAGTGAAAAGGAGAGAGTCTATTATATTTTGGGAATCTTTTCTTTTCTTTTCTTTTGTAAAGAGAATAACACCTTGATTACAAAAGAAGATGGGTGACAATTCAATAAAGTTTCATGTCTATGCCTGCCTCTTTATAGTTTCTTGGTCTGTACTTCATCCTCACACCCACCCCCCATACATCTCTTTTCCTAACTTTAATCTTCAAAAAATTTAAAAATCATGAAAACGCCAAATTGAAAAACTAAAATAGAATCAAACTCTACACCTTGCTAATAATATACTACCTCTGTTCAGTGGAGGTAGAATTTTTATTAACGGGTTCGAAATAAATTCTCAAGTTGTGTCAAGAAGATTCTATATGCAATATATAAACATAAATATTAAATTTGACTTTATATATACAGTGTACTTTTCGGACGAAGGGTGTTGAACCTCCTTTCACCACCATGACTCCGCCCCCACCTCCGTTCCTAATTTTCATGTGAATTCAAATATACAATCTCTATTTTTTAAAAAAACATAAAATTTACCTATTAAAATATTATAAAAAATAGTATAAATCATAATATATAATTAGTAATTAAAAATATTTAAAAGACATAAAAAAATTATTGAAACATCCTACTAATTCGACTCAAAATAATAATTGTATCACATGAAGATGGACCCGTGAAATACCTCTATCATATCACATAAAGTCGGACAGATGAAATACTTCTATAAAAAAAACATATTGATGAATATATGATGTAATAAACGACATGGGGATACAAAAAAAATTTAGCCTAAGCTAACTAAAGATTAATTTTTGTACAAAAAGCTATATGTAAATAATTCTCACCTCCTCGATCTAGTAGTTAAAAGAATATTAATTGTTTCTTCTTGGTGTAGTGTTGTAGGTTTCTTGATTTTCCGGCCAAAATCTTCCGGAGTCGCGGTGGTGATAATCGATCCATACTCTTATGGTTCTTTGCCCTCTTCTTGATGAGGCTTTTCGTTTATTGCCACTACACTTTGGTTTTGGTGCTGGTGGACATGTTGTCAAAATTGGGATTTTCGATTCCAAAGAAGTTGGAGTCTTAAATCCATCATCGTCATCTTCTGGTACCACTTTGTCTTCATCAACAGGTTGTTGTAGTACTACTGTCTCATTGACAACATTATCTTCTTGATGACGACCACCTTGTGCAATATCTTGGTGCAATATTACTATTTTGTTGGTACCAACATCTCTTTTATCATCCATTGTAATGTCTTGACACCCTTTTGGATCTTGTTGCAATATTACTATTTTGTTGGTGTCGTCATGTTTTTGTTGATCCATTGCAATATCTTGACACCCTTTTGGATTTTGGTGCAATATTTCTTTCTTCTTGGTCTCATCATGATCTTTTTGATGACCAATTGTAATATCTTGGCACTCTTTTGGATCTTGGTGCAATATTACTATTTTGTTGGTACCAACATCTTTTTTATCATCCATTGTAATGTCTTGACACCCTTTTGGATCTTGTTGCAATATTACTATTTTGTTGGCATCATCATCTTTGTGTTGACCCACTGTAATATCTTGACACCCTTTTGGATTTTGGTGCAATATTTCTTTCTTCTTGGTCTCAGCATGATCTTTTTGATGACCAATTGTAATATCTTGGCACTCTTCTGGATCTTGGTGCAATATTACTAGTTTCTTATCATCATCATCCTTTTGATGATTTGATGTAATATCTAGACACCCTTTTGGATCTTTTAAAGTGGGAACTTGTTGGTTTTCAATGGAATTGATCTCATCGGAATTATTTGACATATCCATATGATCAAAAAGATGAAATCTTGAACAAAGGAAGGGTGTGGGGGTTAAATTGGGGTCGAGAAAGAAAGAAGTGAATGAATTAAAATAGGAGTTTTTGTTAATGTATAGTAGTAAGGAGAATAGGAATAGGTGTAGTAGTTGCATTAGAATTAGGAAAAGGAGGAAGAAGAGTCTTTGATCCAATAGAAGTTACCATATTTTTTGGAGCTAGGTAAGGTTTTTTAGTTATAATATAAGGTTACAAATATATTTGGATTGTGATTTTTGTATGTTAGTTTCACAAGTTGAAGAAGAAAGGGAAAGAAAAAGGGGGAAAAAGAAGGAAGGAAAATTATTACATCTCACATTAGGGTAATATGGTTGAAGTTTGGTGAAGGATCCAATGCACGCAAACTCTCATAAAATTCTTCCTTTTTTTGGAGTATCTATTTCAGTGTCCTAACATCATCATTACTCCGGTCTTTTCAAATTATCTATTGTATTTTCTCCTCTACAAATTCCTTCAAAATTTTAATTAATTTTTAAAAAATAATCATTCAAAATAATTATTTTTTGGAACCTTCAGAGAAAATTCACAACCTCTATCTTTTCAAATGAGCACTTTCTGATAACCTGTTCATTATATAATATATAATAGTTCACGAACCACATAGAAGATATAAAACCGCACTAGGCAAGTTCTATGGGACAAGCTCATGGCTGAGCGGCATATAGAGGCTGAATTTGAACCTGGTTCTCCCACGTGAAAAACTCACTTCCCAACCACTCAATCATGCCCGTACGGACAATATAATGACTATTTTACTATATTACTCTTTAAATATAATAAATTTAATATTTTAAAAATAATAAAAAATTACTAATAAAATTATATCTTGATATTATAAATTGAATAACGGTAAGTTAACGTGAACGGA
The DNA here is from genome assembly GCA_035772735.1 of Datura wrightii. Classification (NCBI taxonomy): domain Eukaryota; kingdom Viridiplantae; phylum Streptophyta; class Magnoliopsida; order Solanales; family Solanaceae; genus Datura; species Datura wrightii. The sequence continues at coordinate 195,287,486 of JASDFA010000018.1, read as the reverse complement.
GAGAGTGGTAATTTTTTTTTTACTATTTTTTTTTACATTTAGCTTTTTATTAATTTTGGACAGAGAAGGGGCTGATGGGTAGCTTTCCTTCCGTTTTTCTGATTTGCTACGCACTTTGATGCAAGTAGGCACGTGATTTTGCTACGCGGGGACCAACCCGTCTTTCTACCTATTAATTTCTCATTCAAACTCATATATTTTTCATATATTGGTTATATTTAATACTTATTTTATTTTTTAATACTATACTTGACATATTTAAAATTATAAAATTTAAATAAAATTTTAATATATAATATGAATATTATGCGTGATGTATTTAAAAATTATAAAATTAATAATATTTTAATATATTATACGCAATGAGGTTGACCTTATAATATTATTCCTTTCGTTTCATTTTAATTGCTAGATATATTAAAATTAGTTGTTTCAAGATACTTGCTAGTTTCAAAATTCAAGAGATAATTGATCTTTTTTTTTCAATTCTACCCTTAGTACTTAAAGTCATTCTAAAATATAAAAAACATTATTATTATATGTTTCCAAAATATTAATACGGTTATATTAATCAAATTACTATTCCTATTAATTTTTTCTTAATGGATGTGCAAATTTTATCCTAACAATTAAAATAAAATCGAGAAAGGAATTAAATATATAAGTTCGGACGAATTCAATGACTTATTTATATTCAGAAAAATCATGAAATAAAATCAAATAACTAAAATGATACAAGTTCAATAATAAGTTCAAAATTCATAGACTTCGAATAACTTTAATTTTATATTTATATCACAAAATTAAAAAATATTTATTGTGAATATTTCTTTAAATTTTATATTAAATTAATATACAATACTATATTTCAAAACAATAAAAAATAATTCAGTACGTAAGCCAAAAAAAAAAAGAAATTAAAAAAAGAAAAGAAAGAATGTTGTTCGAAAATATTCTTAAAACGACAAGATATTCTTTATTATTAGAAATATTTTATTTTCTTAATTGGGTTTGTTAGTCATTTACTACGACTTAAATGTTTTAGTAACGTACTTGTGAATGTTCAGTGCATTTTCTCATTATGAGTCACAAATTTAACTTTTCAGTGCATTTGACTCATCGAAACTACTTCCTCGGTATCAAAATAGTTATCGTGTTTTGCTTCTCAAAAAAATTAATTTAATATTTTTAAAATTAAAATTTAAATATTCATTAATCATATTTAGAGTATTATAAATTATAATTCCTTTTTTTTTATATTAATAATATAATAAAAATAAATTTTTAAATATTAATTAAATTCATATAATTTAATTATTGAAAAACGAAACATAACAACTAATGTGAGAACAAAGAAAATATTATAGTAGTGCTATATAGATCAACTTGCATGTATAATTATTTTGTTTAATATTTATTTCCTCCGTTCATTTTTATTCATTCATAATGAATGTTGTATTTATTTAAAATAATAATAAATAATGTATTATTGTCCTATGATATTCATATTTATTAGGGTATAATTTCAATAAATTTGAAAAATAATTTGAATGATAAATAATTAATTGTAAAGGTAAAATAGAAAAAGTTTTATTTTTCTTTTGATAAGTTAAAATAGATAAGTAAAATTAAAAATTAAAAAATTATTTCTCTAAAATAAATCAAAAAAAAATATTGATCTATTAAAATGAGTATCAAAGTAATGTAATATATTGAATGAAACAAGCATGCAATGTAATAGCTAGAATGCCTCGTGAGACAGAGGAAAGCTAGGAGTACTCCAATAATTGAAATAGAAGTCAATCAATTGCCTATTTTTATTTTTTATTTTTGGGCTGGCGGGGTCACTGTATAAGTGTATTTGGATGCCTTTACGAACTTTTCATATCGGAGGAGTATTCACGGGGTACTACAGAACATGTGTGAGCATCATCTAGTGGAAAAATAAAATTCAATATTATCAACTAATCAGAATGGTTGATTATTAGACCATGGTATTTGATTTGCCAAATACATCATTATTGTATACTCTTTCATATATATAGCGCAACCCAATTTTTTATTTTTTACCTTTTTTTTGTAGGTGGCGATCCGGTATTTTCTGAATCCTTACGTAAGGAATTACAAAAGAAATTCTTTCACCAAAGATGTGAATTAGGAAGGATTGGTCGACGAAATATGAACCGAAGACTGAACCTGTATATCGTATTTGGCCGAAGAAGCATCGGACAGGTTGGAGTTCTTACCTTCTTGGGACTCCATGGACCAAGATCTGCTTTTATTATATGGTCAATTTGCAGAGCGAAATTCTAATTTTTTTTCATTCTCAGAGACTAACACAGTACTCTCAATCATCCCATCACAATTCATGTAGATTCAAAAATTTAAGTCATTATAGTAATATTAGTGCAAAAATTATCATGCTATGATAATATATGCAACATTAATTCACGGCTAGAAAACAAGAAATTAACAACGAATAAAATTCTGTCGCTAAACATAAAAAAATCTCATGCTTTAAAAACGAATTACTGACAAATTATAAGAAAATTTAATCAACTAAAATTTTTTTAGTGATGAACTAATTGACAAATTTCATACCTAATTTTATAAATTTTAATAGTGATTGTACGTATATAATAAATCAATGTAGAACACTCATATATTGTTTAAAAATTGTCCCCCTCCTATCCCAAATAAGTGTCATTTAACATTTTGACCCACTCAATAAGAAACTATATGTTTTATTGCATTAATTATAAGGATCATTTAACTAGGTTACTCTATATATATCTTTCTCAAATTACTCTTAGTACATATCGTTAAGAGTAGATTTAAAAAAAAACAATAATATTTTTTTGATTTTTTAAAATAATATTTAGTTTGGGCTAAATTAATTTGATTAAAATGATATTTATTTTGGACGGGAGAATATTATAGGAGAGCGAGTTTTGGTTAGACTATCAATTTTTCTATTAAAATATTGAACAATTGGCGGAAAAATATTCATATTCACCGTGAGCAGAGTGGAAATTTTTTATTCTCTTCTGATCAGTAATTTCAGAACTAGTAGTTATTACTAACGAGAATCCCTCATTCTGAAAGGTTACTAGGTCGGCCGTTAGGTTTAAAGTTGTATATCACTTTACGGTGTCAATAGATTCACTCAATGACGAAGTCATAAATTTTAATACGGGTATTCAAAGCTACTTTCAAGGTTTAACATATGTGAATCAAAAATAACATTTGAACTATATACATATTATAATTTTCTGCCGAAAGGTATTCAATTGATCACCCCTCAATATACATAGCTACATTATCTCTGAATTCACTACTCCAAGTGTCTTTATTAAACATTGCAGACTGAATACTTATTTCTCGTATATCATTCGACACCAAAAAAGGAAACGTATACCGACAACAACAACGAAAATAAAAAATTACTGAATAATTTTTTTTTTTTTAAAAAGCTAAGCATGTTAACGTATAAATAAATAATTGTTCACATCTTGAATCATGCATGTTACCGACTAGTCTTTATCTGCCATTAAAAATTTTCACCAACTGCTGAAAATATGAGGAAAACGGTGTACCTAATTTGCAGATACTTTTTTTTTTTTTGGTTTTCAATTTAATATTCGATATTAAAATTTTGATTAATTTAAATTGCACGTTGCAGAGTTATGAGTATGATTAATTTGAATAAAACATATTTTTTATTTTTTATTTTTATTTTTTTCTTGATAATCGATATCTGCATTAAAATTTAATTAAATATAAGTTCATATGAAAAAGTCTTACGTAAGGATAAAGGCTTTTTGTCAAAGACAAATCCGTCCTCGTGAAACCACCACCACGAGAAACTCTCTTAAAATTAGAGGAATAATAAAAATGGATGAAAATTCTGAATATAGTATTACGAAAAAAAGTTTAAAATGTCTTTAAATTATATGAAATTAAATAAAAAATACGTTTTATTCATGTTTAATCTAAAAATATCTCAATTATTAATATTTATCTCATTTTAACGTGTCTATTTCAATTCAAGTACTCATTAGCGGATTAATTATTGATTTATTTATTAAGTCAATTATTATTTATAAAGCATAGGATTCTAATGGAACCGGTTATTATTTGGTATACCTTCTAAAGCTCTTTTCTTTGCTACTACTAGTACTACTAGTAGGCAGGCAATATCTCATTTTACGAAGACGAGATAATGTTTTAGTGAAATTAGCGCGAAAACGATAAATTCGCGATACGAGATAAGAAGATCAACCTTGAGTACAAGAAAGGCATGGGCCCTCCGGCAAATGGGAGTATATGGTAAGGGTGATAATGGGGTGGGACGGGTTTTATGCTATGCAGAGCGGAGCGAGTTTTAGATTATATGGGTGCGGAGTAGATGTTAGAGGGGTTAAAATATCTTTTAGAAAAACTTATGCGGATGGGATGAATTGTGGGTTTATATGGATCTATGCGAATTTAATAGTAAATTTTTTTTCAAAAATAATTTTTGTTCTTGACATATTAGAGTTCTTACAAAAATATGTTTCATTTGATTATCATTTCTAATAATTTCTTTCTCTAGTTTTCTCTCCTCTAAACTGTCATTTATTTTTCTCTTATTGTTAGACATTAAGGGTGTGCTCGCGCGGTTGGTCAAAAAATTTGAAAAATATTTTCTTTAGAAAAATAAGTTATTTGAAAATAAAAAAAATGATTTCCATAATAAAAGTAAAAATAACAAATTCACATTATCTCTTTTCCACCGTCACAATCACCCACCACCCACCCCCAACCCCCTGCCCGGGAGTCATTTGAATTAGCTAATTAAAAGTAGTTAATAAATATGAATTATAAAAAAAATAATTTAAGACGTCATATAAAGTATATTCTCGACAATTTTAAGCAATTAGAAGCTTTAGATAAAATAATAATAAATATAATATCATAAAACAAGAAATTAAATATTTCATTGCTTCAGATCACAAAATATTTTTTCATTTATACATCAAACCACAAAAATGTCACTAAACAACTAAATTACATGGAATGATCCCAACAAAAGTGTCACGCCCCAGAACTAGAGTAGGGTGCAATTGACACTCGATTCATGGTCGATCGAGAAACCGGCTATATAACATCTATAATTGTAACACTAAGGCTGACCAAGCCAACTGTCACAACCAACCAAGATAAATACTGGGCCAATAATGCCTTGACAATTATAAATATGCAACCTAGAAAGCCGACAAGACTACAATAAAGCTAAGCAAGGCAATGAAAAACCAATATAACTACACAACCCACACTACTATACAAACTAGTCCACATCAACCTCTACAGAGTAAACAAACTGAAATGCACGGGACAGGGCCCCGGCCTACCCATGCTGTACACAAAATTGAAAATAATCCAAACTAGGACATGGCTCCTCGAAGAGAGGAGCATACCATTATTCTGCTGAAATCTGGCTCCTACTACGTCCGAAGATCTGAGCCTCGACCTGTACCTGCAGCACGATTGCAGGAAGGGTCCAAGATAAAGGGACGTCAATACGAATAAAATGTACTGGTATGTAAGGCTGAAAGCTGAAAACTGTAAACATGTAAGATAAAAATGATAACTAGGCCAGAAATAAGGAGTAGTAACAACTCGGAATTCTGAAAACAGAAATCTGACAATAACTCACTATTGAAGTGTAAATGCAATTATCTAATGCATAATAAAGACTATAACTGAAATGCCAGCAGACAGCCGACCATAAAATCTATACAATTCGTCCAGCTAGTGTACCACACCGGCGTAAAAATAAAAATGCCTCCAGCCGGTGTACCATATCGGGTAAAAATAAAAATACCTCCAACCGGTGTACTATACTGGAGTAAAATCCGTCCAGCCGGTGTGCCACACCGGGGTAAAATAACAAGACCTCCAGCTGGTGTACCACACCGGGGTAAAATTAATAAATCTTAGATAAAATCATAAATGGAGCCGATATGGCTCATACTGGACCAGCTCAATACATACAACAGAGAAATGACGAATACTAAACATATGGCCTGCATAGCCTCCTTGTAATGCATAACTGGAACTGAGTACATATAACATGTAAAGCTAGAAAAAATTGAACTTAAATGCATGTATTAAAAACTTATATAAATCATAAGGAACTACTGATGACCTAAGAGTTTCAACAAAATTTATAGATCGTCTTCAAGGGACATTAGAGCCCAGAAACTAGCTAGCTTGTCGTTCAGCTTAAGCGAAAGGGATTATGAAATCTCCCCTTGGCCTGACATATTTCATAACATACACATAAGATAAAGGACAACCATAACTAGGTAATCCTAATTCGATAAGCTCGTTTACCCTCAATAGCTTGTGACGTCTTTACATGGCTTAAAATCGTTTACACGTCCTCATCTCAGCTCTTTCACCAATTTGAGTTAGCAACCAGACCTTTAAACACATTTAACATCACATATATATACACATGACATACAGTAAGGACCAGCTAACAATGCCCACGCTGAGGGGTCTCCAACTCAATGTACAACTACGACAACAATCAACACAATATCACACTTTAGGTGTCTCACTTCGGCTAGGCATAATCTAACATTTATTCTCAATAAAACATGGAACTTTAAAGCTTAAATGAAGCTTAACATGCTGCCTCAAGACTTTTAAATAGGTTGTTGTCTCATTTGATTCACAACACATGAATCGTGCTTAAAAGAATGATAGACGGGGCGTCTTACATACCTTTCTCCGATGAACTTTTCTCTAGCCGATTTTCTATCTCAATGATCAGCCTTCAACCTCCTTAATCCAGTGGTTTTATAGGCCAACGGAAAACTTAATCTATAGCAAAAAATGCAGCCAAAATAACTAACCAGAGGCAGTCAAAATAGCAACAACAACACACGGCAACATCAACAACATTTAGCCATTTTCTCAACTAATTTTCACTAACTTTTGAGGAAGAAACAAGAGGAAATTTTACCTTAGTTTTTCTGTAATTCTACCTCTCAATATGAAGTATAATTCCAGCAAAAGATACAGCCAAAAAGCCTAAGGAAACGAGCAAAACTCAGCAACAAACAGTCCATCGGCAGCTCACTTAGCTGTCAATTTCCAGATTTTTGCTTTGCAATTTGAGAGGTTTAAAAGGGGCGAAATTCTTACATTTTCTCCTGATTTCAACACCTACTCAAAGATGGATATATAGGCAGTCCAAATAGATTTTGAAACGCAGAAAAACTTCTTCAAAACTTTGCCAAAACGAGATCCAAAACAGCCCCTAATATACTCGGCAAGGTAATCTCAACTTATCTTGTGATTTTCTTGAACTTTGCTTGATGTTCCTCCTTGATTTTCTTTGTCCTAACTGCTGAAATTGAGAGAGAAATGGAATCCTTAGCAAGTTGGTCGATTTAGATTTAGCTGAAAATATTTTCTACAAGTGAAAAATTAGATTTTAAGTAAATAGGGCGGTGGAGGCGCTAGGGCGTCATGCCCGCATCATCGCTCGTGATAGTTCGGTAAAATACCCATAACTTCTTCCTCCGAACTCCGATTGATAAACGGTTTGATGTTCTGAAAACTAGACTCAAAGACCTTTAATTTGATATGTCGTGGGGCTTCTAATTCATTATATATTAGGAGATATGATCGTTTAAAATTGACCCTTACTTATAAACTTCATATACTCTTTGATTTTTTGATCGTACACATTTCTCTTGTCATCTACAACCAATATACAACCCATACTTTTCTTAACCTAGCATAAAACATCAAATAATCACCAAAAATTTTTTGGGATGTTATAAAAAGAACCCCATAACATAACAATAAATATTAACTGCCAAAATAAATTTTTCTTCAACTTTAATTTGAAACTATTTTATCATCATCAATAGAAGAAGCCTCAAAATCAACAAACTTTTCTCTTCAAAATACTAACATAATTCAATCTTAAAAGTATCTAAAAAAAATTTTTGAACGATTGTTAGGGTTTTGAAGGAGCGCAAAAAATACTAAGAAAAGAAGAGGGTTAGAGTAACATTTTCTACGCGTTAAATGCGTTTGAGAAAGGAAAAGGAGGATACTCTAATTAGTTTTTTAATTATATCATATATATAAAGTCATTTGTGAAATAGAGACATATTCAAACCAATTAAGTTATGAATATTGCATTACTCGATCGAATTTTTTACTATTTTTCCAACTTGAAAAGGATATTATCTTTTTAAATAAACTAATAAAATATAATGTCATTTTAAATAGAATAGTGATAATAATTAATTATATAGAGATCAATGTATGTAAGAAACTCTTTAACTATGACTCAAGAGGTTAATATATTAAGGTAATCTATATGTTAATTTGTATCCTTTTATTTTTGAGTACTTCAGAAGCCAAAAGTCAAATAAATAAATAATTAAATGAAATGAAAAGAAAAGAAAAAAAGATTAAAAGATTAATTCACGAGGCATCATTACATGTTATGCATGTGCTTTGATGATGATTTTGCCCACCAAGGTCAACCATCACAAATGCAGTGCAACGGGATGAATGAAATTTTCTTTATCTTTAATTAGAAAATTATGTTAGATATATTACCTAAAAAATGAGCCCTATAATGAGAATTTAAATTTAATTAAATTTTAATATGAATATCAGATATTAAATAAAAAATAGAAAAAGAAAATCGTGTTCCTTTCTCAAAACTTTTCACTATCTTTCTTGGAACTTCACTACATTTTTCAAATTTTATGTCCTTCTATTTTTTCGTCTTCTAATAACTGTAGTATTTAGGTTAAGTTGCACGTATTTCAATATCATTTTACGAGATATCTATTACATTCTATTTGTCAAAAATATCGCGAGGGTGCAAACGAAGTTAAATTTGTAAAATTAATTTTTTTTTTTTAAAAAAAAGAAGTTAAAGATAAGTGAATTAAGTTCAATCAAAATCTCCTTTTCTTTTGAGATGAATCGATAGGGTATGAAAGAGAGCAAGAATGCAAATTGCATTAAGTTTTAAAAAAAAAAGAACGAGAAGTAGACGGAGAGTCTTTTAATATGAAAACTCAACAATGTTAGTTTTTTGATTACCAGAGCAAGTATATTTTTCACTAATAATAGGTATCAGATAACTTCGTCCATCAATAGTCTTATAATTTTATGGTCCTCTTTTTATGAAAAGATTACTATAATTTTTTTTTTATTTTAAAGTTTTGTAATAAACCCTTGTTTGTCCAAATTTCTGCCGTCATTACCAAATTAAAGTGCTTTCTTGAATCATGCTTTGAGGAAATGATATATTCCTAGATATATATTGATGATCTCTATTATATATAATCAATATAAATATTATGAAAATAAAATTAGATGGTAGTCCGAATAAAAAGTGGGGTTTACGAAGGCAGAAGGGGATGGGATTTGGGCACGTACAGGGGAGGATACAATGAGTTGAAATGCCACTTAATTATCGATATATTTTAATTTTAAAATTTTATCAAAGAAGTTTTTTTTTCTAATTTTAAAGAATTTATTTTTATTAAAAAAATATTCTAACCAATCAAATATTTTTTTCGTATCAAACACACTCATAATCTGTTGAATAATTGCAAATAAGCCCTTTTTGTGTTTGGATATTTCAACATGATTAATTTGAACACACGGGCAAACTTTGAAATATTGAGTAAAAAAGATCATCGTATGCCTTGGAAGATAGATTGTTACGAGCTATACTTGATATTTAGATATCTACTTCAAAAGAAACTTGTCTAAAATTACCTACGGGTGGCAGGGGTCAGGTTATTGCCCGGAAACGAATTCACCGTCGTATGGTTGACTGGCGATTACTGCTTCATGCAGGCTAGTTGGAGTGAAACAAGGAATCTAAAATAGAAGAGAAGCTAGACTATATTATACGTCAGGAGTCCATTGATGAGAAGGGGCTGGGGAAAGCTTGAACCCAATTCCTGCGGTAATGAATATGAGTGCAATTGAAATTCCTGGGGAGTTATACATTCGTGTATTGATAAGACCGTTTACTATTTCTATAGAAATGACGGCAGTAAAAATTGCAGCCTTCCAAATAAGAACTGGTCAACCCATGGGTACACCATGAAGTTACAAAGGTTGTACCTGCATAAATCAGGGGCGGAGCTACGGCTATGGAAGGGTGATCAACCGAATACCCTTCGTTGGAAAATAACATAATATATATAAGTTAAATATTACTCTATATTCGTATATATAATATTTTGAACACCCTTAGACACAAAAGATACCTGCAGCTCAGTGGCAAGAGTGTGCAGAAAGCTATTGGATGACCCGTGGTTTGATCCTCCCATCAACACTACTTTTGTTATTATTTGTGATCTGAAATCAAAATAATAATAAAAAAAAGAAAAAACAAATTTTGCTTTAAGTTAGAGTTGTAGCTTGGTGGTGACTGGTAAAGTATGTTATCTTCTTGGTAGGACTCCCAAGTTTGAATCTCTGCGGCCACATTATTTATTATATTATTTTACGGTCTTCCTATTGTATAGTTTGATTGTAATTTTTTTGCTATATCCAATTATCGAGAAAACAATTACTTACTATTTAAAGTCTGAACACCTTTCATGAAATTTCAGGTTATGTCACTGGCATAAAATTGCTTTTGTAAAGTGCGCATTATAAATCGCATATGTTAAATGCGTTTTATACGCGTGTGAAAAATGTTGTTTATAAATCACATTGCATGAATATGATTTATAAATTGTATTAGACGAATGCGAGTTCTATGCAAATATGCTTTAAATTTACTGAGATTATTCCTTATGCGTTGTTTGATTTGTTGTGTTAAAAATAACAATCATTGCATAATTTCTAAAAATAAATTATTTGTTTATAAAAGTAAACTCCACAAATAAAATAGAAAGGATGTGCAAAGAATTTTGAAGGACAATTACATCTTTAACTATGTTAATGCATGTATTTAAAATCATTGCATTACTAATATAATATTTTTCATGTATTAGTTATAACTTATACATAGCATAATATTCACTTAATCACACTAATTCAATTAATATTTTCAGCTTTAAAATCTAATTCAAAATCATTTTTTTACCAAACATATATTTAAAAATAAATTTTTAAAATTTAATTTAAAATTTATGATCAAACGCCAATTAAGAATGTATGTAGTAATTACGTTTTCATCATTGAAGTTAAGAGCCCCCTATTTTAAGGCAAAACCATTAAACCAAAGGCAGGTCAATTTATGATGGCACTGACTTAAAATAAAAATTAAAAATCAATTTTGTTGATCTTTCAATGAGTTAAAAAAAATTAAAAATTATAAGTTACCTTGTCGGAATTTTAATAAGGTCCAATTTTTTAAACGGAAAAATATATAAAATAGATTAAAAATTAAACAAATTGTATAAAAATAGAGCATTTCATATTAATTATTCGTAATACCCAGTCAGCACAAAATAATTACAATTCGTGTCCTACTATGAGTTTGAAGTTTTTTCGCGCATAAGATACCATGTCAGTATATGAATATATTGTGATGGTATCATGAAATATACCATGACAGTATATGAATATACTGTGATGGTATCATGCATGATTAAGGAGTATATCCCTGAAAGACTGCTCTTTTCTGAGAGATACCATAACAGTATATGAATATACTACGATGGTATCACGAAGGATTGAGCAGCTCTGCGCGTTATTTCTGAAGGATTGTTCGATTATTCTCAGTGATATCATGACAGTATCTGGATATACTATGATGGTTTCATGAATGATTGCAAGATGAAGTATTTTTTATAATTAATTAGAGGAGGTATAAAAGTAAAAAGGTAGAGCCATATAAATACTTTGTTCCGATTAAAAAATTATGTAAGCTCTTCTTTTTTTTTAAATTAGTTAACAAGACTGATATCTGTTAATTGGACAACGTGTTTCATTTTGAACGAGTTGCCCATTTGATAAAATAATAAACAAAGAATCATATTTAAAATATTTCTATTATTTTATTGTCCATTTCACTCTTTTTCTATCCAATCGGCCTACTATATGTATGGAAAGGCGGGGAAGTGCACAAATATTCGATTTTGGACCCTATTTAAGTTGTATTTTAAATTTTTTTTTTTATATTGCAATTTTACTCGCTTCGAACATAACTTCAGACATATATAATTGAAGTACAACAAAGTTTGCATCTAAAATAAAAATTTAAGATGCACTAAGACGTGTGCATACGAAGTGGAGTGCAACCAATTTTTGCATGCATTTAACTAAGATGTGTGCATCCGAAGTTCAAATATTTTGCTATTTTTTTAACTTCAAAAATAGAAATTAGTTCTTCGAGTTTTAGTAATTGAACATACGATTCATTCAAATTTACTTCGAATAAACTTAAATTAAAAATATAAATTTCAAATATTAATTGTCATATGTGTTTTTCCTTGATTTTTAAAAGAAAAAAAAGCATATGTTAGGAGTAACAACCATTTCCATGTTGTCAATAATGATTTTTGTAAAAAGATCACTAAGGAGAAAACAAAAATCTAGAATCTCATTCAAAAAAAATAAAAATAAAAATTAAAGCAAACCAACCTTATGCTTACTGTATATGTTTTACAGTTTTCATGATAAAAAATTGAATTTTGAGTGGTAGTACTGTTTTGTTAGTAGCAATTGTTTTTGTTACTATCGTTTGTTTCTTGTATTTCTATTATGTCTTTTTCTGGATTGTTTGGACCGCTTTTTTTCCTCTTAAGCTGAGCATCTATTGGAAACAACCTGTCTACCTTAAAGGTAGGAGTAAGCTCTGCATACACTCTATCTCGGAGTATATGTCGTTGTTGTTCCATTATTGAGAGGTGTCCTCTCTTTTTTTTTCCTTCTTAAGGCAGGATTTGCTGGAGATGATGCACCCAGGGCTGTTTTTCCTAGTATTGTTGGTCGTCCCCGTCATGCTGGAGTGATGGTAGGCATGGGACAGAAGGATGCATATGTTGGAGACGAGGCACAGTCGAAACGTGGTATTCTCTCACTGAAGTACCCAATTGAACATGGCATAGTGAATAACTGGGATGACATGGAGAAGATTTGGCATCATACATTCTACAACGAACTTAGAGGCTCACTGAAGCACCTCTTAACCCCAAGGCCAATCGCGAGAAAATGACTCAGATCATGTTAGAAACATTCAATGCCCCCGCAATGTATGTTGCTATTCAAGCTGTTCTGTCTTTATATGCTAGCGGACGTACTACTGGTAATATGTTTTTACTGTCTTTTGTGCTTCTGAATGTTGTTTTTGTGTTGTGTCTATACTTATGTTGTAGAGTGATTCGAATTCTCGTGAATTTGTCTGGATTCCAGTTTATGAACCCTGTTTTGATTTTCGAAACCAAATTCTAATAGAAAAAATAGGTGAATGAATTGCAGTGATTGTAATTGTGCAAATAATAGGATAGGAATAAGATCTGCGTATATCATACCCTCTTCAGACTCCACTTGTGGAATTACACTTGATAGTTTAAACGAGAAACAAATAGTGAATTGTAGTCAAATATGATTTGTGTTCTTGAGAATGTATGTGTTTTTTTTTTGGTCTTGCAGGTATTGTCCTGGATTCAGGAGATGGTGTTAGCCACACAGTTCCTATCTATGAAGGTTATGCACTTCCTCATGCTATCCTACAGTCGAGACCTCACTGAGTACATGGTGAAGATTCTAACTGAACGCGGATACTCCTTCACTACCAGCGCGGAGAAGGAAATTGTGAGGGATATGAAGGAGAAATTGGCGTACCTTGCTCTTGACTTCGAGCAGGAACTTGAGACGACCAAGACAAGTTCCTCTGTCGAGAAGAACTATGAATTGCCCGATGGACAAGTGATTACTATTGGGGCTGAGCGTTTTCGATGTCCTGAAGTCCTTTTTCAGCCTTCCTTCATCGGAATGGAAGCTGCTGGTATTCATGAGACGACGTACAATTCTATAATGAAGTGTGATGTCGATATCAGAAAGGATCTCTACGGGAACATTGTGCTTAGTGGTGGATCGACTATGTTTCCTGGTATTGCTGATAGAATGAGCAAGGAGATAACAGCCTTAGCACCAAGCAGCATGAAGATCAAAGTGGTTGCTCCACCTGAAAGGAAGTACAGTGTCTGGATTGGAGGTTCCATTTTAGCATCCCTCAGTACCTTTCAGCAGGTTAGCATTTTCCTATTCATTTTTTTATTTTCCTGTTTAACCACCTGAATTTTGAAACATACTGTCTCGACTTATTTGGATTTGTGTCGTGAAATGGTTTTGCTTGCCTTACCAAAGAGGGCCATTTCTTTCATATTTTTGGGTTTAACCACCCCATTTTCGAAATCTGCTGGTTCAACTAATTTGAATTTGCGCCATAAAAAACTCAATATAAAGGGTTTTGCTTGCCCTACCAAAGAGGAGCATTATCTTTTCTTTTCTTTTTTTTGGGTTAACCACCCGATTTTCAAAATCTATTAGCATTATTAATCTCAATTCACGTAGTAAAAAATCCACTATAGAGGGTTTTACTCACCCTACCAAAGAGGGGCTTTTCCTTTCATATTTTTGGGTTTAACCACTCAGTTCCTAAAATCCACTGGCTCGACTAATGTGGATTAGCACTATAGAAAATCAAGTATAGGTGGTTGTGCCTGCCCCACCAAAGAGAAGCATTTTTCCTTCATTTTTTTGGTTTAACACCCGGTTTCAAAATCTACCAACTCAACTAATCTGGATCACACCGTAGAAAGCCTACTATGAGGGGTTTTACTCGCCTACCAAAGAGGGCATTTCCCTTCTTTTTTTTTTGGTTTAATCACCAAATTTTGAAATTTATTGGCTTGACCAATTTAAATTCATACGATAAAATGAATTTTTACCCTCCCTACCAAAAGGGGCATTTTTCTTCATTGTTATACATGTGTATTTGATTTTTTTTTTCAACTAGTTGAGTTATTTATCTTTGTGTTGTTGATGATATTAATAATGACAATGATTAACATACTTATCATTCTTTGGATTTGTAGATGTGGATCGCTAAGGCAGAGTATGATGAATCTGGCCCCTCCATTGTACATAGGAAGTGCTTCTAATCTGAAAAAAAAAATTGATAAAAGACAAAGTTCAATTTTTTTTCCTTTTAATTTCTTTACTTTTAACAAATTGTATCTAAAAAAAAAAATCATGTCGTATTTCAATATTTTGTTATTTTTCTAGTACCATTTTTGAGTAGACCATGAAGTAAGTTTTCCAGCAGAATGGAACTATTCTTTTTCATGTATACTTTCATGTATACGTTGAATTGCTCCGGCGGAATCAGAATTTTTATTTAAAAAATTTAAAATATAAAGAAGCAAATATGTAAAGAAGTTAAGAGGGTTCAGCATCTGTTATATTTATCAAAAATTAATAATTTTGACCTTATATTATATATATAGTGCAATTTTTCGACGAAATGAAATTCGAATAAATCTTCTTTTGGTATTCTAGTTCCGCCCCTGTGTTTAAACAATGCACAAATCTAAAATTCTAGAGCATTATCAAATGTCAAGTGCCACTATGTCGATCATTAAAAATTGTGATAGTATGATAAATAATTATTCATCTTTTATTAGAAGTATCAAATTCAATATATGCACCGCATGAAAAAATTTTAAAAACAAACAAACAAAAATAAATTTAATACAAAGTAATATATCTACTTAATTCAAAATAAAGTAGTACTATAACATCTTTTCTAATCAAGGGTAAATATCAGTTTAATCGATAAATCAAATCAAAAAAAATATTATTACTTTATTGATATAGTATTATTGAGTTAATAATTTTTAAATAATTTTATAATTTTTTTATTAAACTATCAATTTGATTTTTTATTTTTAAATTTTATTTAATAATTAAACTAATAACTCAATAAAATCATGTAAAACTATTTTTTATCCCTTACTTTATATTCATGCTTGTTATGAATCCTTTAAAGAATACTGGATAACTAAATGAATGGTTTCAAGTGACATTTGAGTAAAAAAGTATTTTAATAATATTATTGTATAGTGCTAAAAGTGCTTTTTACAACGCACGATTGAACTTTAGAATTGAAATTTTAGACTAATGGAAAGAGTAATCTAACCAAAAGAAATTTGATATTAATTAGAGGAGCAATTTTTTTATATCGGTTCAATCGAAAATTAAATTGTTAAAAATTATAATTGATTAACCAAAAATTAATAATAAATACTTTATTAATTTAATTCAATTTAATATATTTATAAATTAAAAATCAATAAATCAAATTGACAATACACAAAATAGGATTGAACCGAGTCAACCGACCATTCATAATCCCAAACCCAAAACTACCAAACAAAAAGAAAATGAAAAAAAAGAAGGTGATTTACCATTATACTAAATAAATGGGTCGGTTTCACAATTATCTAGGAATTTGAGACCCAAAGGAGAGAAAGATTGAGACGATCTAAACGACGGCGTATCTGAAGCTGCTGCAGCATCTGGTGATCTGAGTTCCCAATTTCTGTATCAGCGAAGACTCGTTTGCAGAAAGATCCAAACTTGGGAGGAAGGAAGAAGAGGGGGGATACAAGAATTGTGGGGAAAAAAATGGGTAAAATTGCAGTAGCACTGATTGTAAGTTCATGGGTAGTGGCTGTATCCATCCTCGTCAATCGCATTGTCCCTGAACCTTACATGGTATTCCTTTTGTTGTTGTTTTTGATCAAATTTTCTTGTTTAATATGAATTTAATTGATTACAACAACAACAGCGTACCCAGTGTAATCACACAAGTAGAGAGACTGTTTTCGAGAGACACTCGGCTCAAAATGAGTGTAATTGATTGATTTGATAATTCTATGGATATGGGTGCATTTGCAGGATGAGATATTCCACATACCTCAAGCGCAACAGTACTGCAATGGCAATTTCAGAAGTTGGGATCCCATGATCACCACCCCTCCTGGGCTGTACGTACTATCTCGTTTTTCTCCTGTTTCATATTGATTACTTGCTTCGTCTTTGGTTTTGTAGTCTTGTCGAAATTGTTCCTGCTTTGTGTACTATACTTCAGAGCGCATGAAAATAGGGACTCCGGTATATGTGGCATTAGCTTCATGGAGTCAATATATGGTAAATGTGATAGCATTAGCTTCATGTAGTCAATTTTACCAGAAGAGTTAGGAATATGTTGATTGGTTACAAGTCGAGAGCTTTCCTCAATTCGTTTTGGGTGTTAATTTACGATTCAGGGCTACATCGACTATATAGCAAGACACGTGTTCTAGTTAGGGTGGAAACCAAGCCTGTCTGCTTGGAAATGGGAATTGTACATGCTATGCTCTTCTTGTCAAGCTTACATGATTTTGACCACTCTGTGTGTCTACAAATTATGGGTCTTTTTCCTTTTATTGATTTCAAACCTCTTTTTTTTCGTTTAAGGTATAGCTTCACTTTGTTGATGATCTGAATTTAGCAAGTGGTTTCTTCATAAATGAGTTGTTGGTAGTTGGTACCAGTCTTATAATCTTTCTCCACCAGATATCATGAAAGGTGGCTTACAGGAAGAGTCTATGCACAGGGTAAATATGAAGGAGAACCTGTAGGGTACTAGTGTTAGAGAACCCCAAATTATTGAATATTGGGGAAAACAAGTCCAATAGAGTAAAATAGATACTAAGGATTCATTATAACCTTCCCCAATTCTAGTAGAAGTTGTAGTAGAATGGTAAAGCTTGTCTAGGAGAGGGTTTCTCTCTTCATTATTTGAATGTACTTCTAGTCACAAAAAGTGATACATTATGTATGATTTGTAAGAAGACAATATCAGTGTAGTGCATGTAAACTCTATATTGAAATTCCACTAATTTTTTCCTTTTCTCTTACCCTCCTTAGTGACTGAGGTTAGAGACTTACATGTGATGTGGTGTTTGCTAGGAGCCTTCCCAGTCTTGTTAGAGACTTGTATGTCTGTGTAAGGATAGGTCTTAGATTTGTCGAGTCTCTAGCTGTAGAGAAATCTTTGTTTGCCTTAAAATACAGATTATTTAGTATTGGAATGAAAGTGGGCTCAATTACAGCGAATTGGACTTAGAGGATTCATATTGCAACTAATTCCAGATTAAGGTGTAGTTGATAGATGGAGTAAACCAAAAGGAAATAAACTAATACTCTCTATTTCACTTTACATGACATTCTTTCCTTCTAGACTGTTTCAAAAGAATGAAACTTTTATGTTATATTTGAATTTTTTTAAGTTTAAACGTATTCTACCCTTAATTGGATACCCTTATAGCCATAGAAAAGGAATGGCATGAAAGGACCACAAGTTCTAAGGCACTTTTGGTGTGTGCCAAAAGTTGTTCCGTCTTTCTTTCTTTGTTTCTCTCTTTCTTTCTTTCTTTCTTCAACATTGTGCCCAGTGAAACTGTCAAATACCGCTATATAAAATGAAGTGGAGGGAGTGGTTGCAATATAATTTACTTTAACGCCCATCTAACATTACTTATTATTGTAATAGATGGTGCAATCCCACATCCACACCCGAATTGTGTCGGATCGACATGGGTGCGACATGGATTTGAAGGGTCCAAGCAACATAGACAGTAATCATCCATGCCATTTTTCCATCCATTTCCAGTTTGTCATCTACTCCCACGCCATTCAAGATTCATTTAGGATAAGCACATATTTGAAGTAGTGTCTGTCTATATGTGCTAGCTTCATGAGTATTATGTTTTCCACATTCACAGTTTCGAGTTATTTTTGGGTTTCCATTATATAGTGGCACCGAGTGTTGGTTTTGAAATATAATAAGTGTTTTTGAAACTAAGTCATATTGTATGAGAATTTCAGTAAGTTACTTTGTACAATGTTCTCTTTTCCTAAAAGATTGTTCTACTTTCCCTTTCGGCAGTCCCTGAGTGATGCCTATTTTCTCTAACAGAAATTTTTATACAATTGGACCCTCTTTTCCACTTAACTCGATACAGCTTATTTTTATTTTTAATTTGCTTTTTTGGGTAAGGTCAACCTCACTTTATCAAAAAAGAAAAGTTCTTTGGCAGTAAGGAGCCTCTTTCTTATTCTGAACTCCATAAACAGAAAGTTCAACAATGGACTCACATATTCCTGCAGTAAATATTAACCGATATGCTAGGTAGATAATAAATGACTGATGTAGGGTCCAAAAAAGTATAAACAGATCTTTGGTGCAATGAGGTTCATTGTCAGTGAGTATATGTCAGCTAAATCCTATAAAAACATCATCAAATGATAAACATAATTCTCTCAGATTTGTCTCTTTTGTTTTTCAAAGACAAAAAGGGATATAGATAATAGAGAAGGATACAGATAAAAGAATGGAGCTAGCTGATATTGCATAAATTGTGCCATGGCCTTGATCCATGCTAGATCTGAAAAGAAATGTTCTCTAAGATGGCACCCAAGGGTGTAGCCTAGTGGCAATGAAGCAGGTTGAGAACCATGAGGTCTCAGGTTCAACTCCCGGTGAAAACATTTCCACCGGGTGATTCTTCCCATCTGTCCTAGCTTTGGTGGACAGAGTTACTTGGTTACACCACGGTTATCCAAAAAAGAATGTTCTCTAAGATGATTTTCATCCAAAAAAAAAAAAGTTCTCTAAGATGATTCAGTTGAAAAAAGCAGTCTAGATTTAACTGATAAGGGAATTTGATGCAAATAATTTAAAACTTTTGCAGGTACATTGTTTCACTTGCCTATGTTGCTTCTTTGTTTCCAGGGCTATTCTCTATGAAAGTAGGTGTTTCGTTTTCAGATGCTTGTTCCTCTTCCATCCTACGCTCCAGCAATGGTGTATTGGCTGTATTTTGCAGCATTCTGGTTTACAACATACTTACCCACCTCAGACCTTCTCTTAATGACAGAAAACTAACTCTTCGGGCAGTTGTGCTAGTATTGTATCCCCTTCACTGGTTCTTCACTTTCCTTTATTATACAGATGTAGCGTCACTAACTGCTGTACTTGCATCATATCTTATGAGTCTCAAGAAGAAATATCTCTTCAGTTCCCTGGTAAGAGGATCAACTCAATCCTATTGAATTCTTTCTAGTTGATAATAAGGGGGAGACAAAGTTATAAATTGACTTTTATTCAAACTCTTTATAGCTCACTCCTTGTCATAGAATTGTTTTCTTCTTTATACTTTTGTGATTGATATCAATGGAAAGCTTTCAGAGAATGTTGTTCCAAGAATAGATTCTGCACTTTACTTATTCATGCATCAATTACATATTCCAAGGATATATATCATTTTGACATCTGACAAGTTGCTTATTATTGGAATCCACATGTTAAGACTGCATTGTGCTGTGAGCACTGTATTATATTGTTGCCTCCACTTGAGCTGTATCTGAATAATAACAACACTCAATAGGAAAAATGGGAAGTGAGAGAATAAAAGAAACAGTAACTATAGTTCTAACTTCGTAACAATTTTTCTTTCTCTCAAGCCTGATTTACTTTCCTGGGTTATTCCTTTGCATGCTTTTGATAGTTCCATTTAATGATCAGATATTAAATTTGACCGTGCTTTTTTTTTTTTTCTCTAATTGAAATGTTAACAGTGTGTCATATATCTGAAGGTTGGGGTGTTGGCTGTGCTGATACGACAAACAAATATCATATGGATCTTTTTCATAGCATGCACGGGGGTTTTAGACTATATTCTAAATCAGCAGAAGGATATTGCTGATTTGACTGATTCTAGTCAATCACAAGGTAAAGATGCTTTCCCAGTTTCGAGTCAAGGTGTTGGAACACGGTCTAACTTGAGAAAGCGCAGAATTCACAATCAGGCAGCTATATTCAGCTCTCCTATCCACCAAATGATTGCTTCCACAGAGCTTTCCTCAGGTTCTGTCATCTTATCTTGTTTTAGGTTTTTTTAATCTGAATTTATGTTGTGTTAGGACACATGATAGCATCTGTTGATTTTTTTCTCTATCCGGTGATCTTCTTTTTGAGAAGTAATTTCTATTCAGTGATCTAAAGTACATTGAATGAAAAAATCAAACACCATTTTGGAATACATCAAGTTTAATTTTACAAGCTGTCAAGTGTTTCGTTATGAGGTGTAATAACCAAAAGATTTACTTGCGAACCTGCATCATGAAGATTTAATTCGTCTGTTAAATCTTCTCACTTTTGCAATTTCTTGCATATTAGTAGTTGGCAATGCGATTTAGGGTCATATTTTTTCATTCTTCTCACTTTCGCAATTTCTTGTTCTCTATCAAATTAGCTTTTCATAGTATCTCATCCAAATTCCTTTGATTTGAGAGGATCTAATAGGAGGCATCAAAAACAAAATCAGATTAATCGAAGGAACATTCCTTGCTGCTAACATTCTTACGAGAAGTGTGTCATGTGGAAAACTTGCTTCACATGCTTGAAGCATCCATTAAATGTTAACCAGAGTGGCTAGAATGTTCACGAGCACATTGACACGAAATTCTCCCATTGTTTATGCTTGGTACAGATATGTAAGCTTTTCTTGTCAGATGGCATAGTACAGATGAGTAAGCTATTCGGCGCTCATGCATAGTTATCCTTTCTTGCATATTAGTAGTTGGCAATGCGATTTAGGTTCCTTGTGTATAGTAAAGTTCATAATCACTGTTATTATGTTATCTTAGTGTATAAGAGATCACATTCCTTTTCAGATTTCTCTCATGAGGTGTGTGAGATTATCTCAAGATTGTGGCAATTTAAGTGGGAGCTTATTGCATCGTTTTGGCCTTACCTCGTAATTATGGCTGCTTTCATCACCTTTGTTTTCTGGAACGGGAGTATAGTGCTTGGTACCAACTCTCTGTCTCTCTCCCCTCGCCCCCCTTTGACTTTTGGTGTTTTGTTTCTTTATGGTGTCTCTTCCTTTTGTTAACCATGTGTGCACACGCATTCTTTGCCCCACCCTTTTGCTTTCCAGGTGCAAAAGAGGCTCACACGGTTTCTCCACATTTTGCACAATTGATGTATTTTAGTTTAGTTTCTGTGCTGTTTATGACTCCCGTGCACTTCAGAATTGGTCAGGCTGCAGCACTGGCCCGATCCTTCTGGAAGAAAAATAAGCTAGTCAGTTTCTTTCAGTTGTGCACGGCGTTAACTGTTGGGTTCCTTTCAGTGCACTTTTTCAGGTTAGATGATTGACTTTGTAATTTCTAAGTTCAGTTGTACTATCCTTATATCCTCTACCTCCCCTCAACCCTGCATCCTTTTCCCTCTCCCTCGAGGCATTCATCACTTTCTTGTCATGCAAGCCAATTTATAACATCAAGTTTTGAAGGTGTTCATTTCCATTCTTTGTTGCATCAAAGATTTATTGGAGCTCATTTCTTATAGATTCTGTCTGTATGCACATTATTATCTTTTTTCTGATTTGGATATGATATCTATTAATTGGTTCCTTGCTTGAACAAAAGGCAATAGTTTGGCATTCAAGTGACCAGGATATGGTAGTATGTATATGTCACATGATATATTGATGTTGCAGCATTGCTCACCCTTATCTCATCGCTGACAATCGGCACTATACCTTTTACCTGTGGAGAAAAGTAATCAAATTTCATTGGTCAATGAAGTACTTCCTGGTTCCGCTCTATGTTTATTCATGGATATCCATCTTCAATATCTTGGGTCAGTAAAATATTCAGTCCTATTCTAACTTGCATCTGTTGTCCTGTGGATCAAAGGAAAGAAAATTTTATTTGTAACTGTAGTTTCTTTTAAACATATTCTTTTTCCCCCTCTATTTACAGCTAAAAACCGGAGGAAGACATGGGTACTGGTATATTTCTTGGCTACCGCTGCAACACTGATTCCAGCTCCACTTATAGAGTTCAGATACTATACGATCCCATTCTTTTTCTTGATCCTCCATGCTCATGTTGATGATGACAGAAGTTGGCTACTGATGGGAATCCTGTATGTTGCCATTAATATCTTCACTATGTATATGTTCTTGTTCCGGCCTTTTTCTTGGGTCCATGAGACTGCTGTACAGAGATTTATATGGTAGTAAGATACTCAGGAGAATTCAAGAATTATAGATATGGTGCTCCAGTACTCTGGCTGTACCTGCAAATCCACGTCCTGCAAGCACGAGTTCTTAAGGAACAAACTTCTGAAATGCAGTTTAAGATATATTCTTTTAAGTAAGCTTAGGGGCAATTGGTATACAATGTCATTGAGTTGTGAAAAGAACTTTTTTTTTTGGATAGTCCTTGTTAATATTAGTAGTTGTAGTATTGCTTCTGTAGTTTCTTGTCCTTTGATTTCTGTTACTATCTGTTGTTTCTTGTACCTCGATTATTGTAGTCCCTCTTCTGTTACTATCTGCTATTTTTTTTTTACTGTTGGTTGTTTCCTGTACCTCGTTACTACTTATTCAGGACTGTTTTGAATTGTTTTTTTTGAGTCAAGGGTCTATCAGAACAGTCTATCTATCTCTGGGTATGTTGTTGTTGTAGTCTTTGTTAATATTGTACCGTAACTTTATTAGCATCAAAATTAGTAGTGAAGGAACTTTTTTTAAAAATCAGAACAAGTTTCTAACTATTGAGGTTGTGTTACTAGATTCATAATAGCTAAAAGCATAAAAACTTGCTCGCATCAGGTGTTTACACGAGATCAATAAATGCATGATATATGTTTGTATGCACATTTTTTAGTATATTAGATTTTCTTCTTTTCGGTTTGACAAAAGCATTTTTGGAATGTATATTTTAACACTCACTTTTTTGTGTGTGTGTTGGGATGGGGGGTAAATTCATTTTTCTTTATTGCTTCTATCATTTTATATGACGATGTTTAACTGGATGAAAAGTTTTCTAAGATACTAAGAGTTTTTACACAAATATAAATAAGTAACAAAGGTACCAAAATCACTCTTTACTATTTATCATTGAATGCAAGGTGGTAATAATTTCATGTGTTTTCATTTTTCTCTCTCAATAGAAAATTAGTTTTTATATAAAGTGGGTCTAAAAGTTATGAAATGAAATCTCTAAATACTAATATAATGACGAAGTCGAAAATTTTAATAAGAAAATTTGAATTTGCAATTTAAATCAATTTTTTTTTTACTATGTTTATTAAAAACTTTATTTATATCAAAGAAATTCAAAATTTTGTATATATACTCAAAATAATATTTCCTTTTATTTAAAAGATGATTTTCAAATAAAGTGAATTCAATTGAGCTTTTTTTTTATCCGATGAATTAATAATAGACGTATGTTGATATTTCAGTCTGCCTTTTCCTTTCGAGGAGAGCTAATATATCTAAAACAGATTAATGTAGAATATTGTAATTATGGTAAATCCTCGGAAGAATAAATAAACAAAGCAAAGTGGGATAGAGGAAAATTCTTCTTGCTAATTCCAACTAATTTGGAACTAGGACAAATTAAAATTAATTTATCGAGAGCGTGTTTGATATGAAGAAAAATAATTTTAATTTTTTCATGTGTGGTTGGTTAAAATATTTTGGAGAATATTTTTTCTGAAAAAAAAAATGACTTTTTAAAAAAAATTGGGGGTAGAAGAAGGAAAAATAGGGTGAGTCGGGAGATTATTAGATGAAAAAATCAAACTCACATGAAAGTTCAAAATAGTCAATCATCTGCGTCACTACAATTTCTCAAAAAATGACTTCTCTATCGGGAATAAAAAAAATAAATCCCACAGATAACATCCCGCGTTGATTGTCTCCTCCGCGCTCCAATGCTCCTATTCCGACCACCACCCACTCCATCCAACCCATTTCCACTCCCCATCCCACCCTCAATCTTTTTTTTTTCTTTTTCTTTTTTTAACTAAATTAAACCAAGAAAATAAAATTAAAACATCACTTATTTTTCAAAAAAAAACGTTTTCTAGAAGACCAAAAAATCGTTTAAAACATTTTCCTTTAGACCAAACACACCCTAAATGTATGGAGAAGAAGAAGAGGAAAAACCTTTTCTTTTTTAGAAAGAGACGATTACTGGAAACAGAAAGTCAATGTTCCATTTGGTCAAAGAGTATTACTAGAAACTGTACCATTTACGACAATATAAAAACAAATTAAAGTATTTGTATTCATATATAAGTTTTATCTTTGAAAGTTGAACATGAATAGTACGTATGAGAGAAAAGTATTACTCAGTTCGTCTATTTTTACTTATCCACCGTATTAAAATAGATATTTAATATTTTTATTTGTTTGATCAGTTTGAGAAACCAAGATAATTTATCACTTAGTTTTTAATTTATTTTTATAGTCATTTTTCAAAGCATTGAATTTATTATATTCAAAAAATAAATAATAAAATTATCATTTTATTTACTGCTCCTTAAGATACGTGTCAAATCAATACTAAACAAATAAAGATGAACGTAACGATACACGTAACGAGTAACTAATACTATTTTGTTTTAGTCAATGAGATGACTATTATACTCTACACGTTTTTATGCTTGCAACACCCAATGCATTGTATCTGGTAATTGAGTTAATGAGTTGTAAAAACTTCATCAAGATTTATTTTCAGAATCTTGACATTATGTGCAAGAAAGTGTCTTTAAAAACAACCCCCTCCCCCTCTTTTTTCAGAAGCTAAATTTATAATTCACGTGAAAATAAATTAAATTCTCGAATAGCAAGTGATTAATTTATTGGTTGTCCATAAATAATCAAAAAGATATAAGTTTTATTGTCCAAATTATAGTATAGAATTGTTGAAATTGATAATGTATAATTCTTTAAGAATGACTAAGTTAGTGGGAGTATTGAACGATAAAATGTGAAAATAAAGTTGGTGACATGAGTAAATGTTAATTTGATTACTCATGTATGTGCCTACTTCCACAATAATAACAAATGTTGTTCCTATTATTGAAGAACATTTTGATAATACTTAATTATAACATTTGGATGAAGCACTTTAGAAAGAGACCAACTCACGAATATCAGTGGTGTACGCAGAATTCTTCGTAAGCAGTGTGACAAAATTTAAATAGAATAAATAAATACAATACTATAACGTCATATTAAAGCATAATTAAGAATTATTATTATTCAAATTCAAAAAAAAAGAGAGGATAAACTAGGAACAATATCCTTCCTTAAGCATCTAATATTATCTTGGTCTAAAGAATATCATGTTGTGTTTTTGAACTAGTTGGTTCATAATTTTGTTAACTTCTATGAGATCTAGTGTTCAAACCTGGACAATACACAATTATTTTTGGTATTTTTTTCATACAAATATATAGGGCGTCAAAAAACTTTAGTTAGTTTCAAACTCAGGACTTCAAATTGAAAAATGTGGACCCTAACCAACTAAGCTACGCTGCTCTTTAGTACAAGTAGTGTAACTTTATTGAATTTGTCTTGTGTTTTGATTTTGCTTTCCAATTATATATACATATTTAATAAAAAATTTCAAAGAAGCAGCGTCACGTGACACCCCTCGGCCTAAGGTAAATCCTCCCCTAACGAATATATGAACTACTACGAATGCCATTAAGATCTTAATGATAAAGAAACTCGGTCATTCCAAATGATTACATGGTTTATATGGAATTAGATTTTGATAATGGATGATCTATTAAAGCACGATTTTATTTTCACAAGCCACAAAGAGTATAAAGTCTAACAAATGAATTGTTTCCATGAAAGTATAGAGTCCGATTTCATTGCAGTGGCCATTTTTAAAGACAACGCTTCCAACAAGATTTTTTTTTATTTTTTAGAAACTCGGACTCGAATCTTCTAATTAAAGGACGATAGGACCATCCCACCTTTTCGGTTTTTTCCAACAAAATCTTTTTGAGATATTGAACACTCTGAAAACGCATGCGTCTATATATAATAAATGTAACCCGCATAAAGGGCTCGAAATATGTATCCATGTTGTACATACATATGACCACTTAAAAATTCATCCGACTTGATGTTTACACCAAATCAAATAATATAACGAAGATTTTATATATATATATATATACATACATACATACATACCCTTGGCACATATTCGTCCTTGTGGTTTATGAAATAGTTTACTGTTTCTCCTTTTTCACTAATGGAGTCATTAAAAGGTCAATCATGTATGTACAAAGCATCCCGCGTTAACGGAGTTCGGAGAAAAGGTTGCCTGAAAGAGGTGTGATGTAGACAACTTATACGAACATTTTGTTTAGATGGTCATTACTTATCGTTTCACAATGTATTGAATTTTATATTGTTTTGATTAATACAATGTTTGGATAAATTGGATCATTTTTCATCATTAGATAATGTCATACATCAGCAATTTGAAGGACAAACCTACAAGAAAAGTAAGGTAGGGGGTATAACTATTATAGAAAGGTGAGGTAAATGATATAATAGGATTATTAGATAATAAGTAAAGACAAAATGAGAAGAAAAATTAAGGTAACGACGTGATCATTCCAAATCACTCGCTACATAATGATGAATTTAACGATACGATGCAATAAAAATTAAGTAACAATAAAAACAAACATTATATTCAAACTAACAACACAATATAATACAACAGTTAACTACCATTCAAACAAGCTATAACGGAGTCATCAAAAAAATAATAAATATGATAAAAGTCCAAAATTGCCCCTCGTATTTGCAAAATATTTACTTTTGCCCTTTTTCATTAAGAGCTCCATTTTAAACCTCAATTTGTGTATATTAAGGCCTTCATTTACATCAAAATATATGACTTGTAGTTTATATCTGAGAAGTTTAAATATGTAAGAAATAACGTTTATTAGCAATCATATTTTTAAGAAATTAGTCGTTATCATAAAGTTTCAAATTACACAAGTGAAATTTCATTATAATATCCTAAAATTTCATTAGTAAAATTGAAACTCCATAAAATAAATAAAAAAAGAACTATTTTTCAATTTCAAAGACTGAAAAGTGACTATTTCTGAATTTTACCCGTCCAAATCGTGCAATTTTTTCTTAATTGATCTAATCTGATTTTTATATTTACGATATTAGGCAAATGAATTTTGTTAACATGATTTTCAACTCCAACTGTTTATAGACACATGAAGAATTCAAAAAATATATATAACAAAGAAACAATATTTAGTTCTTGCAAGAAAATTTGAATTTGCAACTGTAACAAAATAGGAGTTTTCTAGCCCCCCACCCCCCACCCCCACCCCCAACCAAAAAAAAAATGTGTATCCAGGATATATAGCTAAAGAGTTTCTTCGTTTCAATTTGTTTGTTTTACTTTTTTTTTAATCTATTTAAAAAAAATAAAAAAAAGTTATAATTTTTAAATTTTAACTTTTCACATGACATATTTAAGTCCACGAGATTGAAGAATATTCTAATACATTTTATATATTTTACACTTTTAATAATTTTATATTAAATTAAAATTAAATAAATAAATTGAGACGGAAAGAATATATAACAAGGAAACAATATTTATTTTATTGTCTCAAATAAGTAAAACCCCATGATCATTTGACGTCAGAATTTGGTTCTTGCAAAAAAGTAAAAAAATAAAATAAAAAATGAATTTGCAACTGCAACCAAATAGTTGAAGTTTTCTAAACCCTAAAAAAATATTTAAAAAATTGTGCGTATCCAAGAATATAGTCAGACTTCACAAATAGTAATTAAGATAAATTTTTAAGCAGGGTGTATATAGTTTGGATTGATTTTGATTTTTAAAGTATTAAATTAAATTAATTATATTAGATTTTTAAATTAATAAATTAAATTAAATTAATAAAAGTTGAATTTTTCAATCTCGAATTGTTTTGAATTTCTCAGATTTTTTGAATTCTTTTTCTGATAAAGTCCTCATACATAATATATAACTTGCATTTGAAATATATTTTTAATCCTAATAACATATAATTATCTAAGGTGTTTTATATTTACGAAAATAACATAAAATATGAGATGAGTGATGACTTTGTTCTAAAATATTCAACAAAAAGAATAATAAAATCGCATAAAACAAATATTGTTAATTAATAAGTCAAAATTAAAATGATCATATATACTCTAAAAGTACTAAAGTGATCATGCCAAAAAAAGTATGACTAATAATTATTAATTACATAACTAAACATTAAAAAAATTAAGTTATATGTTTTCATTGTAAAATTAACTTGCAAAATTAAAGCATAGATATCTATTATTATTCTCATTTTTAGTGTTGAAATCATTTTTTAAATTAGTATTGATATTACTTTGTTTTGGTTTGGGCTTTATTTGAGTTAATAACAGCATGTATGAACTATAAAACTTATTGGATGATTCAAAATTCTAAATTCAAACTTGAAATAATACATGTTAAAAGACAAAAATTAGAAAAAAATTTAAAAAGTATTTATAAGTTACATAAATATTTATAAAAATGATAAACATATAATGTGGGGTTGGTTTGATTCGGTTTGAATTTTTTAGTTAAAATCAAATCTTGCAATTATGGTCGAAAATTTTTTCAAAACCAAACCACGAGTTGAATTTTTTTCTCGATTTAACTCAGCTCATCGGGTTGGTGCGGTTTGTTGGTTTTCTTTGTACGACTCTAATTGAAAGTATCTCTTTCAATCAAACAACATATAAATTTAATTTCAAATTTAATCCTAAATATTTCTCTTATCTGATTAAACCTGATGTTATTTTAACCTACCTCTAAATTAGGATAAATTAATTCTATATGATAATTCCAGAATAATTATTTTGAGATAACTTAGTTCGCCAATCAAATGATTTGTGAGTATAAATTAGGGGTGGGCATGGTATGGTATATACCGAATATCATATCAAAATCAAAATTTTTGATACCATGGTTTTGACATATATGTGGTATGGTATTTGGTATCTATAAAAACTAAAATATCGAACACCATAAGTATATAGGTATATATATAATTCATACATATTATTATTATAATATTAGAAAAATATATAAAATAATATTAGGACAAAATTAGTTATTTAGATATCAAAACTTTGACTACTCTTTTTGAAAATGAAACTATTAGGTAAGTGTGTATCCGGCTGACTACTCTATTTTGATTAAAATATATATATATATATTGTAAGATAGATTGAAGAAGAAAATCGTTTATACTTTCTTTTTAATATATTTACATGTATAAGATGTTAGTATGATATAATTGTGACATTTCTTGAAAAGTCGAAGTCATAATTCTCTAATACTGCATCCCGCCTAATACAAATATAGAAAGCAGGTAGTAAACAGGAGAGCATTTTGTCCAAAAAAATAAATAAATAAATAAAATATCCTGTTTGATTCGATTAACTAATCGTGTGTACAAACCTAAACCATATATGGTTGGATCAGAAACAAATCATTTTCATGTTGGACTATTCCATTTTAGAAGGAAAAAAAATTAATATATATATATTTTTCTAATTTGTGATTTTTTTTCAATATTTTAGTTTGGTCAAAGATTTATTCACATATCTCATTACCACCTACACCTTATTATAAATACTGATAATGAAGTCCAACTCAAATGACGTGATTAAAAGAATATGATGGTTAAATATTTAAAATGTTAGAAATTGAAGAATTAATTAATATGTTTGTTTTAGTTAAATGTTATTAATGGCATTTTTGATCTTTTATATATAATTAACTCATTTTAAGTGAGTCGGATTAATAATTAGGTTGAATTTAAAGAGTATTGGGTTTTAAATAAATTTAAGTATTGACTGATCATAAAATAACTAGACTAAAAATTTATACATGTTCTATTTATATGAAAATCAGATATCGCAATTGATATGCTGAATTTTACATTAAAAAAAATTAAAAAGCTACCAAATATGATATTGTTAGTGAATATATCGTAAATTATAGTTGATAATAAAATGAATAAAAATAAATAAATATTTAAGTTGAGGTGCGGTTATCTTACTCTCTTGAAAGAGTTCAAGCACACTGTCGTATAATCTTTACCGATCCAGCAGTAATACTCTTGACTTGTCCCCTTCAAGATACAACAACCCAACAACGTCATATAACTTGAAAAATTCTGAACTATTTGAAGAGTCCAAAGCTCCACCAAAAGAATAGTTTCCTTCAATATAAAATTATTCTTTTTTGTATAGTGAATTATTTGAAGATTTAAAATGATTTTTCTTTATCTCAACTCTTTTTTTTTTTACTATACTAACCTCACTATTATAAACACAAGGGAAAAGGTAAAAATGTCACTATGCGAAATTGAATAAAAATATCATACGTTAATAGTTTGATCCAAAAATGTCATTGCTATCAATGTTTTTTGATTCAAAAATGCTCCTTCTATTAATAGTTTGATCCAAAAATGCATCTATTGTTATTTTTGGCTCAAAAATGTCGTTTTCCCTAAACACAATACGAATTTTTTTTTTTGTATCTAGAACATATATTTCTCTATCTTCTTCTTTTTTTTTTTTACATAACAAGAAAAAAAATCGTCTATACAAGTGTAATATTTCTTCCATCTAATAAATATTAAAACGGTGGATAATAACTTAAGGTCTAGCAAGGTAATTAGTAGGAGATAATGAGGAGAATATGTACAGTAGTTACAAAGAATAACAACACAACTTTCTCAACTTTATGTCCACTAATTATCACACACTTTAATATTATAATTCTAATATTAAAATGCATAAACACCACAAATATTAACTACATCGATTTTAATACATAAATAACTCACTTCCAAATGAATAACCAAACAACCCTTAATATTTACAATTTTTTAGGATTTATCCTTTTTCTTTTCCCACTAGATATTTTGCAACTAATTATCACTAAAATTCAAAATAATTTATTTTAAAAAAAAAATTTAAAGGTGAAAGAAGCATCAACATCAGTTTACCAATAGTGTATTTTTGAGTGGGTAAATGAGTGATGGTGATAGTCCAAAAAAATCAAAACCAACTCCAATCCTCTCTGTACTTTGAACATTTATTATTTATTTATTTTTTCTATCTTTTTATAACTCATTAATAAAGTCACGAGATTTTAGAGATACCTAAACCAATTTTATTTATTTATTTTGAGCTTTTAATTTCAAGAAGCTGACTTTCTACCTATTTTATAAGTGCAACGTTTTCATATATTTATTGATCCAAACCTACTCAACCCCACTTAATTTATACTTTTTATTTATTTATTTATTTTGTTCTTTTTTAACTATCCGATATGCGAAGTCAACCGATCATAAGAGGCGGAGCTACAATCAATGAAAGTCATATTGGGTATGTAATATCAAATCACATCATAGATGGTAAACCTCGCGATTTCGCTACGGAGTTAAAATATATGTGAAAAAGTATTTAAAAAATTTAATAAAAAATTGATTTTGAACCTACAATTTTAAAGGTATAATCAATTCGTGATAGAAATTTAAAAATTGAACCTATTAAATTAAGATTGCAATATCAGCATTTATATCAAATAGTACGTATTATACGTATATATAACGCGTATCAAGGTCTAATATTTGATCAAGTAATTTTTGATCTATTTATACAGTATAATTTTTTGTATGTTTAATATAATTTTTTTTAATGAAAGGTGTTCAATTAACTATACTTTTTTCTATGTGGCTACGTCAAGGTATTGTATTGACCTAATTAATCCACATTCACATAGAGGAAGTTTATTGAGAAAGGTAAAGAGTACTTTCTTATCAAAAAAATTTCGTACCTAGAATTTAAATACGAAATATCTGGTTCATTGTGAAGAAATCTAAACCATCCCACTAGATGGTCTATTTATTTGTTGCTAATTACATCATCATCTAACAAAAACCTCCAATCAAAGCTAAGAACAAGACAACCTTAATGCAATCCTTTTTGTCTGCTAGCTTTTGGTCAACTATTTCCCTTTTGTTTCTTTCTTTGCTTCTTGTTTAATTTGTGTTTCACAAGTCATGCTCCATACAGCATTATAGTATACTATATAATAGCCGTTTACTAACGTAAGTAGACCAAATATGCTTTGCTTTTTTCTGAATATTTCATAGGTCACAATTATGACTTTTAACTACTCGTAACAGTGGCTGAATTGGTTAAGCAGGTAATTTTTTAAATGTAGGAGTCTAAACTTTTTGCATATGCTTTTTCGATCAAGCTCGCCACACAGGGCTTATGTAGTGCGGTTTACCTCTTCTGTGTGGACTCAAAAGATATGGTTGCAGGTTCCTTGGTCAAACTAAAAGAAAAAGTATGACTTTCATGGTTGATTTGCCAATTTTTTCTTCTTTTTTTTTTGGTATTTTTTTTTCCAACTCAAGAATGGATTAGATTACCAAAACGCGTAGAGGGTTTATGTCAAATGATGAGTATAATTGACTGTCTCCATTTTCTAACCAACTGGTTTCTGTTTAGGGAGTAATTGAAATTTTCTTCAACTGAAATTTCTAATGAATTCTTGAAAAATAAAGGAATTTTTGAGGAATTTGAATTACACAAATCGCGACGAAAAATGACAAATTCTGTGATTAATTGAATTGAAAGACGATGATGAATCACAGTATCGAATCGGATTGAATCCAGCACTAATTAGTTCATCTGAACTCATAACTTTTTAGTCTAAAAATCTAAATTTATTTGTGTAACATCCACTGAATTGTTTAAAATGTTGAATTATGGACCCCTTTAACTTATACAAGGTAATGGATTCAATTGTTGAATTAAAATCATGGATGATTCGTCTCTGATTATTCATATAACCGACCTCAACTTGCTTCAGATTAACGCATAGTTGTCATCATTGTTGTTGTTATAAGTCAAATTGAAAGTTGCTACCAAACTAACCATATGATGATAAAGAAACTTGAACAGTTCAATAGTTAAAGACAGCAACTTGGTCAACTACAATTATTCATGATGAAAACAAAAGAGCAAAAGAAAACAATGCAGAAGTTTGAAATGGTGAACAAAATCAGTGTAGTCAACTTTCAATTTCCAACAACCTATTGCTTGTATGAGGAAACAAACTTATGGATATGAGGAATAAAAAGAAAATTCCACCAGATTTTCAACTTCCAACTTTCTGCCTTTCTTTGGTCACTTCAATTGCTTTTAGCATTATGCCATTTATTATTCTGATTTCACATACATTTTTCTAACTTGTTTCTCACTTAAAACTCTTTAGGAGAAAGCACTAAACATGGATAGTTTGAAACTAAACCTAGCTCTTTATAACAACATTTCACTGTAACGGTCAAGTTTTCTTTGGAACGGATATATTATATTATATTATAACAACATTTCATTATAAAACAACATACAAGGTATAATCCCAAAAAGTGGAATCTGAGAAGGGTGGAGTGTAGAGGTAGAGAGATTGTTTCCGATAGATCTTCGACTCAAGTAAAATCGTCCAAAACAATCCAGACAAAAGTAATATACATACAAGAAATTGCAGATAGTAACAAAAATAGGAGATAGTAACAGGACAGTAACTACAACAAAATAATATGATAGTCAAAGTACAAGCAACAACAAATAATAACAAAAATAGAAGAACAAGAAAATACCAGAGTTCATTATAACAACCAAAAGATATCCGAACATATGACACTGTTATAAAGAGATTTGACTGTAATAAGTATGATATAAAATGAAGGAATTTCAACCAACGGGTTGTATCTATTGAGGTAAAGTTTGTGAGATGGAACTCCAGAATGTATACAAGAAGCACCATCTGTTACATAACTCACCATTGTCCTAATAGCTTTTGCATGTATAAAGAGGCGGGGGTTTATAAGTTTATTGGCAACTTTACAGTGTCTGGAGCAAAGAAACCTCAGCCTCGCGCTATTTTTTATCGAGCAGTCTAAACTTGTATACTATAAACACTACTGCTAAAATCTGGTTAACAGCAAAATAATCTCGAGTCTTTCTATGTACTTTTTGTTGTCTGAGGGTAAAATTTCAAAATTCCTCGGTCTAGCTGAGATTTACATCCATGATTTCCATATCCTTCCTTCGAAGGATAAAATGATAATTGAAACATCATCATGGTACTTCCTACGATCTCCTTGAGGTATATCAAGCAACTCATGAAAGTTCAAGCCTGCAAAATCCAAAATGGACATTGTTTAAACGATTGATATGAGAAAATAGTACTTAGCAAATCTCACAGGCAAAGATTCTGAGTTTTTGGTATTTACCAGCTTTCTTAGCAGCTCTGAATAACACTTCTTCGACGAGATGCTGTGCAGGATCCCCTTCGGGGAATATAGACATAAAGGTCTCAACTTCCGACACTGCTTCTTCATTGGTGAAGTATTGGTAGAGCCCGTCGGATGATAAGATCAAAAATTTGTCTCTTGAACCAAGTGTGTGGTGGTAAATTGATGGCAAACAGTTGATGTAAGGTGAATTTCCGATGTATTCAATTCTGAACATCTCTAGAAGTGCATTGTTCCATTTGGGCTGTAAAATCACAGAAGTCGAAAGGATATCAACACAAGGCTAATAAAACAATCTTCAAACAAATCAGCAGGATGTTGAGGTGAAATACAAGCCAACTACAGTCAAACCTCTCTATAACATCACTGTTTATCTCGATAACTGCTATAGTGAAATATTGTACAGAGGACATATAATATAATATAACATAACATGAAAAATCAGTTCCGAAAGAAATGGCTGTTATAAAAAGGCCTGACTATAGTAAGAATGCTTTAAAGATTTCAACGATCAAACAATACTGGTGCAAGTCAATAAAGAAAGATACGTTCATCGTTTAACATGTTTGTGTTAAGCATATGACTCCATAATTCATTAGGTTGCAAACAGAGTTCACAGTTTCAAAAGTTGTTGGACATGCAAGGCGTCAATATGATCAAATGATACAAATGAGTTTAAAGTCATTCTTAATACCTGTTTGAGATATCCTGCCCCGAAAGCTCGAGTCACCTTCAAGGAACCTTTCACTCTATCATTTTTAATCGCGAAAGCATCATCCGGATGCTCACTTCTAATCCTAACAACTTCCTGCAATCATATTCACAAGGAAAGCACAACATAAACATACGAAACAGGCAAAATACAAACGTTTCGAGCAATTGCTTATGTAAATTAGCTATGATTTGTTACCTCTTTGATTGATGTGCTATGATCCATAGTAAGTTGAGAAGCAATCAGATTATGTTTGCGATCGGATTCAGCTCTATAGAGTGCATCAATGCTATTTACACTCTGCTCATTTATCCTTTTAAACTTGCTAACAGAAAGATCAGATTCAGGATTTTGAGCTAAAACAGCTCTGCTATCGCCAACATTCAACAAATATACATCTTGATCCTTAAGCAGCATCACTAAAACACAAGATCCCATTAAGGCCAATTCAGGATTCTCCTTTACCATCATATCAGCAATCTCCAAATACGACGCCTCGGTTTTCCTTAACCCCTCAGATAAAGCCTTCAAGACATCAGAATGGTCAACACCAGAAACCCCATCAAATTCTTGATTTTTTTGAACAAAATGTTCCACCTTAAAACCCGAGTTTCTCAATGGAACAGTCTCGTTACTTGTCGAATTCTTAGGGGTTTCTGACTTATCATTCCACAGCAATCCCTTGAGTTCTTTGTAGACATTTGAATAAAGATTGTTCAACAGGAAATCAGTAGCATCAGGACCATTAAATCCATCATAAATCCCAACAAAAACCCATCCATGTTCCTCAGAAATCACTACATGTACTCTGTCTTCCCCTGCTTTTCCTTGTGCCCACTGCACATTTTGGCCTCTAAATGAGTCACTTCCCTCATCATCATCAACCAAACTATTTTGACTACTCAAAACATTTCCGACATTACTCTGATTATTACTCCCTAGAACATTAACTTCATTATTCTTTTCAGCCAATTTCACTTCTTTAAACCCCAAAAAAGAACTTGACAACACTTTCTTTACACTTCTGATCAGACCCCATTTCTTGGACTTTGGTTTGTACCTTTGGATATGTTCATACTGATTCTCCAACGGGCCCGAGGTGAAGCTCCGTTCTATCGGGCCCGACATGAATCCCCTCTCGACGGGCCCCGAGCCCGTGTTGGAAACACGGGCCGGTATCGGGCCGGAGTGGATGGAGGCAGATGATCCCCTGGGGATTGGCTGAAGAGGAATAGAGGAGAAAAACTGAGAACTCTCAAAAGCTGAAGCTTTATCCACATGACCGTTGCTATTGTAAGCCGAAAAGTCAACGAGGGCCGTTGACAAAGGGGTGAAGGTGTTGGCCGATATGGAGGCACCGGAGATTGTACGGAACGCCGCCGTCGGGCAGCTGCTGACACTGGAAATAGTGGTGGTGGAGGAAGAAGAAGAATCGTCGGAAAACGGGAGGGTTTTCGAAGATGGGTCGGGTCGGATATAGCAGAAAGAATGGCCCAAACCTTCATCAAGTGGATCAGTGAGGTTCATGCCGGTTATATCATGATGTCTCTTTGATATTTCTCCAACATCTCCAGCAAAACAAAGATTCAATTTTCTCACTCCGTTACCCATTTTTAAGAGAAGAAGAAAAAAAAACCAGAAACTATTTCTAATAAAATCAACAAAAAGGTATGAGAAAAACAGAGATTTTTACTACCATCAAAGATTCATATATAATCTTGAACTAGAAAGCAGGAAGGTAAAGATTGAATTTTTATGTTGCAGAAATATTCTTTCAAACTGAATAAACATGGGAGAAGAACAGAGAAGGCTGCAATTTTTTATTTTTTTTTGAAAGTTCAGAGGAAGTGCTGTGGCGTCAGGATTTAAATGGAGAAGAAAAAGATGTAGAGAGAGAGAAGAGGAAAGAGAAAGAGTTGACTTTTAATAACCCAAAAAAAAAAAAGTAAGAATATTATTTTAATTGAATTTGCATTTTTTTAATTTGTTATTGTGATACTCTGTTTTGGGTGGGCAGTTCACTAATTAATTTTTTAAAAATATTTAATTATTTATTCTTTGTTTCTTTTTTGGGTGGGGCGTTGACATTCAATTCTGTAATGTTTTTGTTTGATTCTTCGTTTCTTTTTTGGGCGGTGGGTGGAGGAACTTTTTTTGGAAAATTTGCATTTTAGTCCCTCAAATATTAATAAATTCTAATTTTAATTTTTATTATTTTTATTAGCACACTTAACCTTCAATTAA
Source organism: Datura wrightii (assembly GCA_035772735.1). Lineage (NCBI taxonomy): Eukaryota > Viridiplantae > Streptophyta > Magnoliopsida > Solanales > Solanaceae > Datura > Datura wrightii. The sequence continues at coordinate 195,249,189 of JASDFA010000018.1, read as the reverse complement.
CTCAAATGTATTACGTTTTAATCTCTTTGAATCTCCCACAAATTTAAATAATTTTAAGTGATATACCATTCAATTACTGAAGTGTTGATGTTAAATTCATACTACTATTTCATGTTTGAGGATATTATAGTTCAAAAAATAGGCTACGTACTATATACTTTTTAAATACAAGTTTTAGATATTAAAGGTTAAGTATACTTAACTACTCTATTTCACGGACCAAAATAAAACCTTTATTGATAATTAAGGTACTAAAAGTGTAATTATTTCTTTTTATGGGGAGGGAAGGGAGTTTTTAGGAGTTAAGGCTAAGGCACAAGCCAAAGCGTGTTTGTTTTTGAATAATTATTAATCTAGTACTTTGATTTCGAAAAGTCAAATGGAGCAACTTGAGGAATTTGAGAATATTAAATGGGGTCAAAGTAAAACTATAATTAGCTTTCCTCCCGTAATAAATTTATGTGATATTATTTAACTTAACATAAATTTTAAAAAATAAATTTAAAGTTAATATTTAAAATAAAAATTATTTTAAATTATTTTTTTATATTTGAGGTAGGAGTAAAATTCGTGATATTCTACTCTTTACGGACTTTACTTTATGAGATTATAATAAATATATTATTATTTTTCTAATAATTGAAAATAAATTTTAAATATTTATGTGTTTATAAATTAACTTATTAATAGTTGAATGAGAATTGAGATTAAATTATTTTAAATATAAATATATTTATTTACAGATTTTAAAAAAATTATGTCATATTAACAAATTTTTTTTTAAAAAAAAAAGGAGAGAAAAAAAAGTTGCATGATAACTAAGATGATAATTGTGTCAAAAAAGAATCCAGCTGGCAAATGCTTGGCATGACCAATCATAACTTATATATTGGTTTTCCTCTTTATGGTTTTGTTTTAATATATTGTACTAATAATCTTTTTGTGGATATTTATTAAATTTAAAAAAAAAAATTGACTTCTAAGTTAGTGGTGATGGAATTAAATATTTTTAACCTTTTTTTTTTTTTTCGCGCATGTCCAACACTCAACATCTTTTGTAACATTGTTATTTATGACAAAACAAAATTGGAATAAAGGTGTTATAATTTGGATTCTAATCCAAAATTCCAATCTCTTTTATGAAAGCCAAAGAGATTTCAGATTAAAACTTAAATGAATAATTGACTTGAAATATGAATTTCAACAACCATTTTAAATACTTTCTCAGTTTATTTTTACTTATTTATTATATTTTTAATATTAATTTTTTAAAAAAATTAAAATTAAATGCTAATTAATATAAATATATAGTAAAATATTGATGTTAATTATAATTTATTAAAAAGCGTATAAAATAAAAAATAAATAAATAAAAATAAACGAGAGAGAATATAATTTCACCTTAATAATTATTTTTCATAATAAATTTTAAATGGAAAAGCAAAATAATTACAACAAACTAGCCATATGATCAACTACATCCCTAACAAGACGCAAAAAGAAAAAAAGATTATTATCTACAATTATTATTATCATCTTCCTATCTCTATGAAGAAAAGTGGGGGGAAAAAGGAAAAATATAATAACTCAAGGTCAACAAATTATATGAACATATTCCACCACCAAGAAAAATGAATATTAATTTTTAAAAAAAGATTAATTATAGTAATTTGATTCAAGTCAAGTCTCTTTTGTTTTATCTTTTTGCTTAGAAATAAAGATTGTATTTCCCTTTTGGTTTTGTGGTTCATGAGATATCTTAGAATTAAATTTAAAACTAAATTTATATTTTATTTAGTTGATAATGTAAAATTATTTTGTGATAAAATTTATATTTTTAATTAAATAAAATATAAATTTAATTTCAAAAATTCTTTCTTATTTTATTAAATTTGATATTATTTTATATCTTACGATAACTTAGTCCGTGAATCAAACTACGCCTCCTCGGGATTGTTTAGTTGATAGTTAAAGTTATACATACATTAGTAATAATAGATTAGTTGTGTAAGGATTAATTATATAAAATTTAGTTATTCTATCTTTTTCTCGACTAAAAATAATATATAGATTTCCTCATAATATATATATAAATTAATTAATGTGAAAAAATAAAATATGAACCAATCATTATTAACAATGTTATTTTTATGTGGAAAGGAGAAGAAACCAACTAAATATTATCTAACTTTTGTTAGAATTTATGTGAAAAATTATCTTTCCCTATTTTTATAAACAAATAATATAAAACTATGCTAATTTTTAATACCTAAATGACTTCTCTGGGAAAAAAAGAAGAAGAAGAAGTCAAAGTTTAACAAATTAAATGAACATTCACCACCAAGAAAAATGAACATTTATAAAATTATTAATTGTCAAATCTCTTTTATTGGTAATAAAGATTGTTTTCCTTAATAAGCATCACATTATGGATTTTCTCTATCAGATTAGTCTGAAATTAAGTGAAAAAGATTACTTTTGACTTCTTAGTCTTCTTTTATCTTCTCTCCTTTCCTTGGGAATATTTACAAATAGTCATTTTTAAGCATCTATAATTAAAAAATAATTATTATTTTATAGTTTTAGATGTCATAGATAGAATTTCTGGATAATATTTTGAATATTTATTTGTGAAATTTAAAACTCTAGAATAATGATTATTTTTCAAAAATAAAGTCGGAAAGTAGTTAGGGGGCGTTCTTTTTATGTTTCCCTTTTTCAGTGACGAAATTAATATTTTTACTGAGCCAAATATTATTTATATATGTGTGTGTGTGTCAAAGCAGTGGCGGTTCAAGAGAATCAGTGACTTTACCAAAATTAAACTTTAATAAAAATCGTTAATATATTTTATTTATCTTATTTTATGTGCCTTAATTCGATTCAATATCAAATATATGCATTTGTAAATTATATAATCTTAAAAATATCATGCCATTTCTATGAAGGAGTATGTCACTATTGGTAAATAAGAAAAAAGAAAAGTGAAATTAGAAATTTGCTAAATTTTTTTTGAAGTGCAAAAGAAAGTACGGATTCATTTGGACATGATTTTAAATCGTTTGAAATTAAAATTTTATTTGGATATACGATTTGAATTTTTTAAACTATATCTTTTTTTTTTATAAATATGAAAATCACACAATATGTGAAAACTATTAGAATTTTTACAACTCTTACACAATCATGCCAAATGAGCAAACTATAATGCATAAACAAAGCATCAAAATATCCTACGGCGCCGAATTAACAAATCACGTATTTCCATATTTCTTTTATAAATAAATGCTTGCTATTACAAATTTTTATATACACATAATTTTCGAAAGATCCACTAGTCCAATAAATCAATAATAGTAGTAAATAGTTATTCTTTGATATAATCCTCCCATATGATATGAACAACTTATTCACTTTGAGAATAAGTCTTTTCTTTTGCAAAATTCAAAATTATGTTTTTTTTTACAACAGATAAACTTATGAGTTAAGTTTTATATTTAAGAAAATTGAAATTGCAACTTAGAATTTAAAACCCTACATTTCAGAAAATTTGAAATTGAATTTTAAAATTTTTATACAAATTTCATAAACAACATCGATTTTAAATGAAAAATTCAAATCCTCCGGTCAAACACCCGCTAAAACACATAAATTGAAAGAACAAAACTCATATATACCCTTATATGATGTGTGAATCTACCAAAAAAAAAAAAAAAAAAAAGAAAAGAGAATGTTGAGTTCAAATTATTTATAGCCCGGATATTAGGCCCCCCTCCCAATTATGTGAACGGATTTGATTTTGCATAGAGTTTAAAAATGAAAAAAAGACTTTTGATATTTGTAATTTAAAATAAGTCATAGATATTTGTATAATTATAGATCATTTTATTAAAAGTAAAATTAAAAATTAAAAATTAAATTGTTACTAAGTATAAAAATATGTTATTCTTTTTTTAATTAACTAATAAAAAAGAGTATCGTATAAATTAAAATGGAATGAGTATTTAGTTGAAGTTGAAATGAGAGACTTTGGAAGTTGAAACTGTGTTTAGATAGGGATTTCATTTGGAAAAAATTGAATTTTATAAGTGAAAATTATTATTTCGCTTGAAATACTTCTTAAATTATTTTTCAAAACTTTGAATTTTGAATATCAAATTGAAATTGAAATGGTGCTAATTTAAATGAGAAATTTACATAGTTGCTCTATTGGAATAAAATATTTACACGGGCTTATTGCTTTATTTTTATACTCCCTCAATTAATTATAAAAAATATCTCATCTTACAATCCTTCATAATACAATCATAGTATATTCATATACTGCCATGGTATCACTGAGGATGAGCGATCATTCAAAAATAGCACGCAGGACTCCTCAATCCTTCATGATACCGTCATAGTATATTCATATACTGTCATGATATCATCGAGGAATTAACCAATCTTTCAGGGATATACTCCTTAATCACGCATGATACCATCACAATATATCTATATATTGTCATGGTATACCTAATGATACCATCACAGTATATTCATATATTGACATGATATCTTGTGCGCGAAAAATCTTCAAACTTGTAATGAGGCATGAATTGTAATTATTTTGTGTTGATTGGGTATTACGGATAATTAGTATGAAACAATCTATTTTTATGTAATTAGTTTAGTTTTTAATATATTTTATGTATTTTTTTCAATTTAAAATTTGTAAAATAAAATAGTTTATAAAAAATAATGAGAGTGAATGAAATTTATTAAACATCAATATATAAAATAAGTGATTTGAAATTGTAAAAATAAAAAAATAATTAATAGATTATATTTATATACACCATATAATATTAGTGCTTACTAAATTTGAGTCCCAAACTAAGAAATTTTGGGGCCTAATTTATTAGAAATGATAAAAATAACAATAATAGAGAAATTATAATATTAAGACATGAAAAATCATTATTTTCAAGAGTAATTATTTATATATTTATTAAGAATTACAAATAAATTTTTATAGGAATATAATAAAATCTAAAATATACATGTAATTTAAATACGCTATTTTTGAAGTTTTGGAATGTCTTAATATATATAGAACATGAAAAGAAGTCTATTCCTTGGGCAAAAGGGGAACAAAAACTGGGGTCAATAAAGGTGATGCAATAATGACTGCATTTTGGGCTAATTTACATGTATACTCTAAGTGAGTACAGGATTTTGGGCCTCCATTTTCAGCCCAACTGGCTAACGAAAGATTCATGGACCAAACAAGCATGCGATCAACAAACCCATTAAAGAATAGTGGGCCAAGACGGTATCGATATTCAACTTTCGATCCCGCTTAAATAGGTTGTGTGAAAATAACTATTTAAGATGTTATTTAATTAAGAAAAATAACATAAAGTATGACGAATTTTGATATTGTACTAAAATATTCAATCAAAAAAATAATAAAATTATATAAAATAAATATAATTAATTAATAAGTCATAATAAAAATTATCATATTTTAAAAACATTAAGTCATGTCAAATTAAGTACGACTAATAAGTATTAATTACATAATTAAGTATTCTTTAAAAAGTTAAATTATGTGTTTTCACTGTGTCATTTAATCAATGCAAAATTAAAGAATAAATATCTAATATTATTATCATTCCTAGTGTTGAAATCATTTCTTTTGTTAACATTAACATTGATTTAGTTTTGATTTGAAATTTATTTGAGTTAATAACATACATCTATGAGATATAAAACTTATTAGATCATTCAAAATTCTAAGTTAAAACTTGAAATAATATGTTAAAAGACAAAAACTATAAAAAAAAAGTTTAAAAGGTATTTATAAATTACATATAAATACTTATAAGAATTATGTATATATAATGTCGGGTTGATTTATTTTGATTTGACTTATTTTAGTTAAAACTAAACCAAATTAATTTATGAACGAATTTTTTTCCCCAACACCAAATTAAATCACTAATTAGAATTTTTTCTCAATTTAACTCGGATTATAGAATTGACATGGTTTGTCGGTTTGCTCTGTTCACCGACAAATTAGAGTTGAAGTAAGAACAAAATTATCAAATGCTCAATAGAGACATGAGAAAGAAACGGAAAACGGTTGGCGGATAAATGGCGCCAAAACTAAAGAAAGAAATTTTTTTTTCCTTCCCCATTCTCTTCCATCCACTTCCTTCTTCTTCCATCACTTTCTCTATTGGTTTTCCTCTGCAAATTTCAACCTCTCTACCATGTCTGTGAAGCTTCGATTTATATATTGATGATTATTATATGATGATGTTTTAATTTCGAATATATACGTCAGAGACGAATGGAGAATCTAAAATCGGTAAGTATACCAATTCTAATATTTACATTGCATATATATTCTCTTGATCTTAGGAAAAATTTAAACCCCTTCCCTGTTTTTATCTTATTTTATATATGTGAAAATTGCTTTGCTAGAAAGAAAATTTGAAATGGGAATTTCTCCATTCTAGATTTGTGCCGTGTAGGGCCGGAAAATAGGAGAGCGAACCCTCAGCAATAAGATGAAAGTCTATAGCCAACCATTTATTTTTCGAGACTCAAATGGGAAATTTCTTTTTTTATTTTTTTAATTTAATTATCTGGTATATACTGGCCTGACTAATACGAATTTGTATTGCATAGGGTTGGGAAGTGCTCCCTTCCTGGAATTTCTCCATTCCCGGCGCTCCAATGGGACTTCATTTTTTTTTGATTTAATCATTCGGTATCTTATACTCACTGGCCTCGACTAATCCGAATTCGTGCTGTGTTGGGCCAGGGAAGTGTTCGCTTCCTGAAATTTTCCCGTTCCCAGGGCTCAAACCGGAAGTTTCAAGTAAAGATACCATTTTTGGTTCATTTTTCTGTCTAGACAAATTTACTCTTGTATTAATCTTTTTTTCATATATATCTGTGTCTTCGGGTAAGCTTGCACGCACCTCAACAAATATCTGCTACCTCCCCTCTCCCATCAACACAGGTACTGAGTAAATTACTCTTGTATTAATCTTGAAACAGCTTATTGGTTGTTTAGCTGTTCGCTTTGAGATGCCCATACTATGACATTTGAAGTTGTAAACACATTTAATAGATCTTACTAGATGTAATTGAAATGGGGAAACTTTGAATAAAATTTGACACCATATAACCCTAACTTTTAAATGGGGATTTTCTTGTCATAATAAACACTTATCTTGAATCAGGTGATTGGTTGAGAATCCCAAATAACTAAATATATAATTGAAATTCATTTTATAGATCTTATTATATGTAATTGCAGGGAGGGGCTTTCATGTGTTTGAATGAATCTGATGCCATTCTCAAACTAATCATCTTTGAGAATTTAATGAAGTTCAATTAACTATTTGCTTTCTAGCCTGTTTTGGTAATGAGTCGTTGTGCCAAGGGTCTATCTGAAATAATTTTTCTATCCCGCGAAGATAGGGGTAAGATCTGCGTACATCATACCTTTCGCCAGACCCCACTTGTAAGATTACACTGGATATATATTGTTTTTGTTGTAATCTTTTCCTTTTCCCTTGTACATAGTACTTTAAGTTCATTCGGAATTCATACTATGAGCTCTTTCTCTGTAGTTAAACACAAAAACAGAATTGTTGTTTTGTTTCATTTCTTTTTGGTTGATCATCTATTGGTTTTGGCTAATTGGCTTCCTACATGTGATTCAGGTGTAGGAAGACCAAGGAAAGAAAAGGACCGCCTTTGAAAAAAAAATTGCTAGGCCTTCAGAAAAAAGGTGATTCTGTTCTACTATAACACATGGGAAAGGGCTTGCAGCACCAAGATCCGAGTATCAGTCCGGAAAATCCTCCAGGATGCATGTGGGGGATACTTCACAATTTGAATCACAATAGAAACAGGAAACGCCTCCCACATAAAAGGCAGGGTGGTGGAAAGCGAGTTGCTGGTGAGGAAAGAAGAGAGAAAAAAGATGAACAAAAATAGTTTTCCACTGCTACATTATGTTTATTAATCTCTTAAGCATGTCATGTTAGATATTCAGTTTATCTTCTTTATTTCTAAAGTGTTTCCGAGAAAAGGACAGGTGGTTTTGTTTACGAATATTAGAGGCTTAATATAGGATTGAATGACTATTTAATTTCATTGTTCAAAGCTTTAAGCCTATGAATGGACAAATTGTATGTTGCATACTGCATACATTTTTAGTTCATGGCATGTATAGGCAGAGGCAGATCCAGGATTTAAACTGTATGGGTTCAATCTGTAAGGTTCTTAGCATTGAACCTATTGTATTTTTAAAATTTTGGGTTCAGACTACTTGTAAATTTAGTGAATTGTTACATATAAATTTATACTTCGTGTCGAAAGTACTGGTTCAGCAGAACCCAGTGCCTGCATGCTGCATCTACCCGTGTATGGCATTAACCATTTTCTCTTTTCCAGTGGTTGAAGATCTAGGGGATAATACAGCCTCTACTGATTCCGTTGATATCCGAGAAAGAGTAGAAGGCAAGGCTGAGAATTCCCTGGTAAGTTCGAGAGATAGTATATAAGAACATGCCAAGAGCTTTTCAATTTTCTGCGTTTGTGTTCTCTGTTGAAAGCTTCTTGCTACAATATGTACATATTTGTACACTAACTGACTATGTCATTGACTGTAACATTTCAGATTGTGTCTAATCAAGTGTCCAAAAGCTCAATGTTATCTCGTATAAGATCTTTGATTACCCATGAAGAGAAGTCGAAAAGAAAGGGTAGGCACCGCAGAAGTTCATCCTGTCCTATACAGCTCGAACGAACTAATTCTATTCATCATCTAGACCTTGCTGTTCCACAATCTTCTCATGAAATTTCCTTAAATGAAAAGACTTTGGAGCATCCTAATTACAAGGAGAATTATTCTGTTGCTAGTCTATTAGACCCTCCCCAAAAAAATATACGCGAGCATGCTTTCATCCAAGAGCCTATGGAATCAGAAAACATGAGAAAGGACTCATCTTCACTGAATCAGCTACATAGTACTCAGGCATCCAAGTTAATGCTCGGCTTCATCAAGTCGGTTTCATTTCCTTCACGCAGATCAGAAGGAATAAAAGCTGTCAGGTCAAGGAAATGTAAGAACAAGATGGAATGCGGGCATTATGCAAAAGGGGAAGATGAGTCACAATTAGGCAGTGAGGTGTCTGGTTCTGCAGGATTTGATTCTGCTGAACAGTTGAATAGCCACTCAGTGACATCAACTGATTTGAGTAGCGATGATGATGTTGGACAACACATGTTGAGAAGAGCTGAATCATTTGATAATGTCTCTCTGTGTTCACCTAGTGCAGAAAAGAAACACCATGAGAGTAAACTCATCCTCAATCGTTTTAAGAATCTAAAGCAAAAAATAAGGCATGCACTCGAAGAGAGTAGAAAAGAGAGGCGTCGAATTGTGATGGATGCGGTCCTTCATAAGGTTCCACATGGTCATAGATCATCAAAGGATATTGAAAAGGGAATCAATATAACCGAGGGGCAAACTGCTAACGGACATGTGAAATACTTTCCCGGGAGTACTTTTGCTCTTTCCAATTCTCCATTAACCAAGAGTGAAATGAAATCCTTTAGGAGAACATCATCTGTTAATGAGTCATTGGACAGGTATCATAGATTACTTGATTCCTGCTTCCACAGGGAAGATAAGCATCACATTTCTGATAGGTTGAGCTTTAGAGCATCTAGATCACCTTCACCGGCTAGAACTAGCCCTATAGGCCTGGAGAGGATTCTCTCTATGCCTGATCTCAGATATTACTCTTCTTTCAGACTTGAGGACTCTCCTGAACTTGGCTCCTCGTATACACTAGACAGAGGTACATCGAGCAACAATTTATATGTAGGAATTTCCAAGTCCAATGAACAGAAGTCCCTGGATATCCCTTTAGGTTCAGAAAACCAAACTGAAGAGGGTTACAATTCAGACCCCAGGAGTTCAATTTTTGTTGATGTCAGTGAGGGTTTTGATGACTTTGGTGGCTTAAAGACTGGCGAGAAATCTTCCTCGGTTGAAAACATTATTGAGGGTACCTCATCTGTTATTTCAGAATTAGATAAACCAATTCCTGTTCCTCTGCCTGATATGGTTTTTCATAATGCTACTTCTGGTGCAGCTGGGCTCTCGGCAGCTAAAGGTATCTTATTTGAGGCAATATACATATTATTCTCTATGTTTTCCATTTTTTCCTAAGCAGACTGATGAATATTCAAGTGTTTCTCTACTGCTAGCCTTCTTTCATTATCTTTTTGGCTTCTAAGTTGCACTATGAAAGCAGTACATTTTCCTTGGAAAAACATTCTTTTGTCAATTTTGGTATCTGATATTTCTTAGAAAAATTTTGGAGTACAATAAAAACTTACACATTTATGATTTGGTAACATATATATTAACTTGGACACACTCCAAACTTGTCTCAGTCCTGTTGTCAAACATGCAATGCCAAACATACCAGAGTTAGGTGCTTTCTACATAAATTATGTACGTGTCTTCATATATTATCCGTGCAATGACATTTATCTCTGTATTTGAAGATTCTATGAGTTAATATTGTTCTCCTTAATTAGCAAAGGAAACTTTCTTTCGGATGCCTAAAGAGCTTCCAAAATAGATTTATGCTAGCACATTGTCTAAGTACCAAGAATATTCAGAATGTATATGAATATCTTCGATGCTGCACAGTTTCGTTAGCTAATGACATGATGATTTTTACTGATAATCCACAGGTGCAGAAGAGGATGTAGTTAGTACTGACAAAGCAAGATTCTTATCCAGTGATCTGAACAGAATTTCGCAAATTCAGTTTGATAAAAGATATAAATTTGAATTCAATTATGTAAAAGATGTACTAGAACTATCAGGCTTCAGTGTAAATAAGTTTCTAGGGAACTGGCATTCTGCTGACAAACCAATGAACCCTTCATTATTTGATGAGGTGGAAGGATATTGTTTACTTGATCAAGAAGGTGTTACTTGTGATCAACTACTTCTGTTTGATTTGATCAATGAGGTCTTGTTACAAATTTATGAGAGATCATGTCCCTACTGGCCAAAGTCGTTAACATGTCGTTCTTATATCCATACAATGCCTGTTGGCTACCATGTCCTTGGTGAGGTGTGGACAGATATCAACTCGTGTTTCGAATCTGAAATGAAGATTGATCAACCAATCGACGATGCTGTGAGCCGTGATCTAGACAAAGATGGAACTTGGATGAACCTTCAATTTGATGCTGTGTGTGTTGGATTGGAGCTGGAGGATCTCATATTGAATGATCTTTTAGAAGAGCTGGTTTTCCTTTGATGTTCAGGTTATTCAGCTTTCTTGCATTGCTTGACACATTTGGTCCAACACATATACATACAGAGCCAGAGCTAGGGCGGATTCAGTGGTTCAATTAAACTCTTTGCTTTTGACTCGAGCTATGTCTGCATACGGTATACATAGCTTTTTCTTGACACATTTGGTTCGACACATACATATAGAGGCGGATCTACGGCGGGTTCAGCGGTTCAATTGAACTCATTACTTTTGACTCGACCTACATGTAAATATGCAAAAGGACTTTGAAATATAAACGTATAATAAGAGACTGTACAGATTTTGGTAGAATATTTTTGAGATTTTTTAATACTGTAAGTGGGAGACTGGGAGTTGTAAAAAGCAATTTTTCTTTTAAATTACATCTAGAATTGATATATATACTGTGGCCTATTTTCCCAGTTATTGTTCACTTGTTCAATGAAATATCTGATATTTTTGTACTTTGGACCAATTTTTCTACATGCTTTTGAGGATATCAGTTTCTTGACTTCTCAACTCTCATTTAGGCAGGGGCGGAGCCAGTATGGCATAAGGGCCGAACCCCTTCATCGGAAAAGTGCACTGTGTATGTAAGGTCAATTCTAATAAATTTTATGTGTATGTTGCATATTGAACCCCCTAACATAACTTAAAAATCTATTTTGAATCTTAGTAAAAATTCTGCCTCCGCCACTACATTTAGGTAAAGATTTTAGTTTTCAAAAAGCTAAGATTTTCTGTTATAATAATACATGTAGTAAGAGAATCAAAGCATAATGGGGAAATGGGAGCATGTCATTAAGTGCAAATAAACAGGAAGTTTAAAGTAAAATTAAATATATAAAAGTATTTTTATTTTTAAAAATAAATTAAAAAAATAGTGTCTCATAAATCAGAACAGTGGGAATATGTCTTTTGGAGTCTTGGGATAATGAACGCCAAACTTATTTGACCCATATCTCTTAAAAAATTTAATGCATATTTTATTTGGTAAAAGTACCGTTGGTTGTATAACTTATTATTAAATATAAACAATTAATAACATTTGTCAACTAGGCCCGTCTAGCTCAGTTGGTAGAGCGCAAGGCTCTTAACCTTGTGGTCGTGGGTTCGAGCCCCACGGTGGGCGATGCTTCTTTGTGTATTTTTGAAAACCTTTTCTGGCTCTTGCAGTGTTCATATGTATCAGCATAAACATGTTTTCCCAACATCTTAATTTTTTTGGGTTTCACCTGGTATCCGCTTTAAGGCGACGATTAATCCAAATACGTATACGACTCAATCAAGAATTGTAAGTAGGGATGGAGGGATCCTATCCATGGGTTTGCTACATTCATTATGTAATAGGTTCCCTCTTATCTTCTTGCTTCACTTTTCAAAGAAAAAAATGACCCTCCATGTTTTGTCTTCACATTTCCAATCATTGGACCAACACTCACTTCCTTATCTTTCTTTTGATCATCATGTGCTATGGCACATTGGCACCTAGCAAACTATAAATGACAAAAGAAAGAGGCATATTATTGCTATATGATTTCTTTTTCTTTTTTCCTCATATATAATTTACCTCAAATCCTCACTAGCTAGCTCCCTTTCCCAAAAGAAAAAAACCATTGTTATATTATCTCTCTTTATTCTATGTCCCTTTCAATCTAAAATACAAAGAAATACACAACCCCACGTCTATATTCTCCTCCCAATGGCCAATCTATCCTTAAAGACCAGTAGCAACTAGCAATATATCTCCTTTATTCTCAAACAACAATATTTTCTTATTATGGAATCCAGAATTAATTGAGATGTTGTAAGTTTTGACTTGAAGATAATGAATTTTTAAACGTTTTATCAAATTTTATTTATATTTAACTTATTTTTCATATGTATGAATAGGAACAAAATGCGACTCCCTAAGCAATCGAGAGTTCTCGCTCATCTCTTGGAGGTCTACTCTCTCTTGAAGACTTTTCCTTTTCCATTAATGTAATTAAATTTTTGAATGAGATTAATCAACTTCGAAGGGAGAAAATTTATCTTGTGTGACAACGTAACCCTATAGAACAAGTTGTTGCTCTCATCTAAGTCAGTAGACGTGTGACAACACTTTTGAGATATTTATACTTTCATATATCATACTATATATGGTCTCGACATTATTATGAAGTAGTGATATGAATTTCACGCGCTTATAAGCAAATTAATGAAGTACAACTAAAACTTTGCTACTACCTTCAAAACATGTGATGATGGTTATTATTGGTACGAAGAGAGTACAACTAACGAACAATATAGTTCCATGGGGTTAAAATGTAGCGTGAAAGATGAAACACACACTTAAAATATTTGATTCTTTGAGTTTCATATTTAAATTATCAGGTGTGTGAGTTTTCTACCAGAACTACCACCAAATATTTATCGAAACAAACTTGAAGTACTGGTAGTTGTTCCCCTTTTCCTACCTGAACGATAGTGATATTTCAGGTAGGAAAAATAAGTAACTAATAATTGCGGAATGTTTGATAATTTGATGATAGTTTGGATAGAAAAAGTAAATATCTAATAATTCAAATAAAAAATTATAAATTTTAAATGCTTTAAATATATTTTTGACCCTTCGATAAAAAAATGTACTACCAAAATGATGATTAAAGAAAAGGCAAAAACGGAAAAGGAGATTTCACTTATGTAGGCCATCTTTAAAAGATTCGACATCCATAGAGACGTAGGAATTAGTTCATTTCTACCCCACCATGAATGGTCGATAAAAACAAATAAAGCTAAAATTCAAAATGATTTAACTTATAAACATCGATACTATAAGTTTGGATATGATATGAATGATATAAAATAAATTAAATAAAAATAAATAAAATATTCTATTCGTTCATATTTAACATAGATAAAAAACTAGATTAATGGGCGAATACTATAAGTATTCATATTATTCATGACTTCAGAAATAATCAAGTGAGAACACAAATTAAAATTAAAAATAAGTTTGATCTCCCAAAAAATAAAAACTCGTGAAAAGTAACAACCATATAAATGTGTATTCATATATACCATGAATATATATCCATCTTTTTAGTGAATAATATGAATAATATCCATATTTGATTTATTTTTATAAAGTTAGCTATCCAACTCATATTCAATGGGTCGAATTGGATGGTTACTTTTTTATAAATAAAAAACAAAAGATAAAGGGGCAAATATATTTTTTAACTTTGCGATCTAGAGTAGATATACCTCTTCTTAAAAAAGTGGTGCATAGATACCCTCGCTAATTAACAAATGGTACATATATACCCTCGTTGTCTAACAAATGGTGCATATTTATTATTTTTCGTCAAGAAACTGAATTTAAATAAATTTAAAACTGATTTGTTTAAAAAAATATCACATGACTTTAAAAAGTTACTTCACTCAATTTTTTTAGCCGTCTAGACCCGACCCAACTAAAATAATTTAATTCTTCTTTTATTCAGATTCATTCCAAACTTGTTTTATGACTAAGTAGAAGAGGGATAAAGGCATTTTTTTGTTATTTGAGTCAGGTCTAGAGGGGTAAAAAAATAAGTAGGATAAAATTTTAAAGTCACTTGACATTTTTGAAATTAAAAAACAAAATTTTAGAATTTTTTTTATTTTTGTAAATATAGGTCAATTTATGAAAAGGGTATACATGCAAGTATTATTTTTTAAACAATAAGAATATATATGCATAACTTTTTTAATGAAAGATATATCCGTTCTAAGTCGTAAAATTAAAGGGATATATTTCCTTTAAAAGAAACATTTTGTTAGTCCTAACTGATATTGTCTCATATTACTAGAAAAAGAAGTATGAAATACATTGTCATTATTGAATCAGAATTCGTCGTTAAGCTATCATCAAATAGCTTGTAGCTAGCAATTTTTTCGATAATCAATCATTTAAATAGAATTGACGAACTTTTATCATTTAGCAACAAAATTATTCTTTGCTAATTCTTATATGCTTTTTTATAGTAAATTTTATATACTATAAATATATTTTTAACTTATCATAACAAGTAATATATCATAGTTTCAAGTTGCTAATTTTGCTTAATTATATGAGGGATTACATATAGCTATTTTTAAATGATCTAAAAAAATATATATAGTGTATAAAAATTATTTTGATAAAGAGTATTTTATTGTTAAAGTAAGACTTTTCAACGCGAGTTTGAATGAGTAGATCTCTAATTTGATATCCAATATCGATCAAAGTGTAAGGTGTGATGGTTGGAGTTCGTTTATCCTTAGCGAGAGATTTGAGATTTAAATCTTGAAAATTGATAACTTTTTATGGAGAGTGTCTTAACTCTTTAATAAATCTATTCTGTATGTATTTGAATTAATTAAATAAGTGAGTTCCGAATACGAGATGATTAAGAAGAAAAAAAGATGAACAAGGAGAGCCATTCTTTTTTAGATGCTTTGCCAATCAATTCAGATTTTTAGGGTGAGTTGTTTTTCTTATAAAGAGAGAAGTCTTTTTAGTGGACCGTAGAGAAAAATAATGATTTCCTAATATTTATGCTTTTAAATGATAGATATTTGTTTTTATGAGTTAGATACATTTTGGAATAGTGTATGAAGATCGTGATGGAATAGTAAGTATTTTTATATTTTGAATCAGAATTATCAATTTCAAGCATCGAATATAAAGTCGTTTTTGATAGAAAATATTTTATTTTTATTTTAAACACAAATTCAAATTAATCAGACATCAAAACGGATATAAACAGAGGAAAAAAAAAAGGTTACCTATTGGAATATTGAGCACCTTTTTGGCCACTACATATTATTCTAGTTGTTGGACAACATTATTAACTCCAGAAAAAAAAAAAGTTCAAATTTGACTTTATTTCTCTCTTTATATACTCTATTTTTTTTTTAAAATTGCTAATCAGCTAATTACTATGAGAATTTGATCGAATATGTAAGAGAAAACCGAAATATTAACACTAATTTTAAAGTTTATGAACTAGGTTGTTTTCTAAAATCACTTCTTGAATGAGGGAAGGTCAAAATATATATTTTTTAAAAAGAAAAAGAATTATATTAAAAAAAAAAAACAGTGGGAAGGTCCAATCAAGATTACAGGTTATAAAAGAAAAACTATTTAAGCAAGAATAAGAATATGAAATATATTTTGCATCAGTTCTCAACTTGGGTCTTTTTTCTTTTGTTCTTGAGCCCTCGAATCAAATTCTTATTTCATTGCGAGTTTAACTTTCATACGTCAATTGATAAAATTATTTATATTAATTCGTTAATTTTTATTTATAGTAATAAAGATTTTTATTTTATTTTTAAAATTATAATTAATTTATAAAAAAAGTTAGTTGTAGATAAATAATTCGATAGCGTAAAAAATAAAAGCAGGGCCATGTGTTGGTAAAAAGTAGCCGAAATACCTAAAAAGGAAAATATCGGCGACCACCAATTATTAATAAATCAATATATGGAATTTTATTGTAGGTTGCATTTTATTATGTCCCTAAGATAAGACTAGAAAAGTACAAATTTCTCCTCAATAAATTTAATATGAATGATATATTAGCGGTTACACACGATGTGATATATTTGCCCGTTATGAAGGTCAAGAGTTAAAATAAAAAATTTAGAAATAGTCAAGTATTTTTTATCGGTAATTTGATACTATTAGTATTCTTCTATTATCTTAATTTTTAATTTTTATTATCTGTTGTTTTCCTATTTAGGTTATCATATTATTTATTAATTGATGCTATTCTTTTCTTCGATATTTATTTCATTATTGTATTTTTTTTAGTGATTTTGATACGTTTTACTTATGCCGAGAATTAAAAACACCTCTCTGCCTTTATAAATATGAAGTAAATTTCGAATTCTATGTGAAAAATAAAAGTAAAAAAACAGCTTCAATTTTATTAGTCTAATTGCTAGCACAGATGAATTTGCTCATTATTTTTATTGTAATTCATAAATTCTTAATTTATTAAAAAGTAGTCAATGAAATTATGTCTGATAGCGATATAGCATATGAAATAAAATGAAGAGGATAACTCGATGTACTAAAATAAGTTTTGAGAAATTAAAAGACAGATTAAATATTACTCTCACTTAAAATTTTGCAAAAAATTAGTTTTAAATTGCTTGAATTTATTTCTATATTATAATTCAGAATATTTCTGTTTAATTTTATTCTTCAGTATATTTTAAATACTATTATCATTTGTAAATTGTTTTATATTTATTAATATCATGAAAATAAAGCTTTAGCTTGAAATGAATAAATACTTCATGTTAAAATATTTTGAAATTTCTTTTTCGTAATTTACCTTTTTATTTTTTATTATAATTTAAACTTACCCTTCTTCACACTTCATATTGAAACTCTCTTGGAGTTCAAGAGCAAAAACGATTATTTATTTATTTATTTATTTTACTTTAGAACAAGGTAAGATGCCAAAGTTATAACAAAATGACAAAATTATCCAATTTCCGAATAATATTATACTGAATGGCTCATTCCCCAAGTGATTAATGAAATACTATATTATAAGAACATGTCTTTGTAGCTTCTAGGTTGCAATAAAAGTCTATCAGAGTACCATTCAGAATTTTTATTTAAGAAATTTAAAAAATAAAAATATAATATTTAAAAATTTAAATTTAAAAATCTCAAAATAAATTTAAATTTTTTAAATTACAAAGCTGACTTTCAATTTCGTATTAGAATATTTAAAAAACTTATTATATAATGTGATTTTTTCATCCGAAGAGGTTCAGGGGAATACCTTCGAGAATTTGGTTCGGGTGTGTCTGAGAAGTAGGGGTATTTATGGTTTAGTTTGGATAGGTTTTACATATAAAATTTTGTCGGTTTGTTTTGATTATTTCTTTGATTTTTTTTAGTAAAATCAAAATCAAAACCAAATAGCATCGATTTTTAAAATTTAAAATCAAACCAAATCAAACCAAACAAAATATCAATTTTTTTAATTGATTTGATTTAGTTAGCAGTTTGATTTGATTTTTCACCAAACCGTAAACACCACTGCCAAGAAGTTCTGCAAACAAAAAAAAAGATCTTTCATCTATTTTCATTTATTCAACAATAATTTAATATTTTTATTAAAAAATAATAATTTTATTATAATATCTTTTAAATATAATAAATTTATTATTTTTAATAAACAAATAAAAACAAATTATTTGAGAAATATTATACATAACAACTTACACAAAAGTACGTACGTGCATGCCCATAATTTGTTCCCACAAAAGAATGACATTTCTTTGAGTAGGTAAAAAGTCACTATGAAGTAATTAATTCAGACGCTTCGGGAAAAGTCAATTTAACAATAAAAATTACTCTTTTCATTCTATTTTAATTATTAAATATATTAAAAATATTTTTTTAAAAATAAATTTACTAATTTTAAAATTAAAAAAATAATTAATTATATTTTTTAAAATTCTATTCTTAATATTTAAAGTCATTTTAAAATATTAAAATTATTATTATATGTTTTTAAAAATTAATAGAGTTATATTAATCAAATTACAATCTCTATTAATATTTTATTAAACAATATATAAATTTTATCCTAACAATTAAATAAAATAGAGGAAATCCAAATTTTTTCTTGATTTATTAAAGTAAACATATAAAAACAAAAATAGATAGATAATAAAAGGGAACAGAAGAGAGTAATTTATGAATTAGGTGATGTAAAACTTCATTTATATCCAGTTACACAAACAAACAAATATATGCTCTTCTATTTCGTTATCTTAATTTCTTTTTATGATAACATATTCCCTCACGATCACGCCACGTGTACGGTCGATACCGTCGCTCCCTTCACCTCCATTGTGCTATAAATTGACACTCACGGTTCTTCTTCAATACTCGTACTGCATCAATCAAACACGCAATTACTTCCTGAATTTTAAATCGTTTCTATTTTCTTTCGAAAAATCTTATCAAAATGTCTTGCTATGAAGGAAACTGTGGCTGTGGATCTAGCTGCAAGTGCGGCAATGGCTGTTCAGGGTAAGCCATTTTTCTTCTTCTTTGATTCTTTGATTTTGGGTTTCCTCTTACCTTTTTTTAAAATAAAAATTTCACCCAGTGTTTGATATTATCCCAATGGAGTCTCGATTGACCTAAATTCACGCTGTGAATGAATTCTCGCAGTTGTGTTTTTTTTATCTTTCTAATTTTATCGAATTTTTTCCCAGAAAATTCCGGTACCCCTTTTCCTGTTCTGTATGATCCATGCATTGATGTATTGATTTTTTTTAATTGGAGATTTGTTGGGTTGCTAACAAGGTTCTCTATGTTGGAATCTTCTAGAAAAAATGATTTTTGATTTGGCTGTTGGGTTGTTAACATTTGCTTTTCAATGGCAATTTGTGGGATTATTAGCGAGTTCTGGCGTTCTAGTTTTTTAAGGGTACTGAAAGGTTTCTTATCTGTTTGCATTTGGGGTCGAATTTTGTGGTTTACAGATGCAAGATGTACCCAGACATGAGCTACACAGAGAGCACCACAACTGAGACTTTGGTGCTTGGGGTGGGACCTGAGAAGACAAGCTTCGGCCCCATAATCATTCTTGCTGCTGAGAATGGCTGCAAATGTGGATCTGACTGCAAGTGCAACCCATGCACTTGTTCTAAGTGAACAAAGTAGTAAAAATCAACAGAGCAGAGAACCAAATAATTATAGTGTTTTGAAGTGTCTGTTAGAGTACTGTGTCTGTTTACAACAGGGGGTGAAATTATGTGTTCTTTTTTCTCTCCCTGTAATAAGATATTTGTAAGTAGTGTTTGGTTTGTGTAAAACATGAGCATCTCTGCTTCTGGTAATCTTAACATATTAAGTTTGGAAGTGTGTTGTTGTGGTTTCAACGAATTCAATAACTTACTTCCTTGTTAGTATTTTGGTTCTTCTTTTATGCTTCTGTCTTTTCATTGTTCCTTTTAGCTGCCAATTACTCTGTTTTTGTTTGGTTTGTTGGCTTCATCTTGGTTTTCAGAAATAAATAAGTGTAGCAAATACAAAATGATCGATAACAAATTGACAAATTTTCTCTACGTTAGTTTTTAATTTTAAAAAATAGTAAATTATGCGGGTGAATTTATGTGGAGCATGTTAATGTGGGGCGGAGGGTGCGGGTTAAAAATATTAAATTGTGTTGTGTGGGGTGACTAAAAGTCTTTGTGAGTTTATGTGTGCTCGCCTCGCAATTATTCTGCTATATATATTAAAATTTGTGTATATAAAGATATTATTTTCGTTAGATTGAGGAAAAGATAATATGGATGATAAATATACAAATTATCAGGAACAAATGAATTAATGATTAAGACAAGTTATTCCATTTGGATTCTCTTATTATTTCTATGGTGAAGGTATTGGATACTTTATGGAGTGAAAGGTGAAATACATTTAAAGTACGATAAAAAAATTTATATTTGAATTATCAAGTTTCATTTTTGAATGAAATATATTTAAATCATGTTTATTTTTTTATGTGAATGATGATAATATTTCAGATAAAAAAATAAGTAATTAATAATTGAAGTATGTGTTGATGGTAGTTAGAATAAAAAAAATTAAACCTGATAATTCTGATAGACAATTCAAAAAATTTGCATGGAAAGTGTTTTTTCAAACCATTCATCCTACTTTAGATTCTCTTTTTCTCATTTTTGGAAAAAAAAAGTTGCAGTTTGATTCCAGTCTCTCATTCACTTACCATGTTGTTGGACGACTGCAGTAATCAAATTAATATTTTACTATCAATAATGAGCTTGCAACTCAATAAAACAAGAGAAATAACTATGAAAATGCTGAAATATACAAGGTTGGAATTGATACAACAGGGACTGATAAAAGTCATTTGACGGGGGGAATGGAAGGGCAGATCTTTGTCTAGCCCAAGTCTGAGACTAGTATTATGAGGTAAACTAATACAAGCTCTCAAATTCAAATACTCATGAATGATACAATATAACCAAAGTTATAGCCAGAAACACAATCTTTCTTCTACATGCTCCTCCTAAAACAACAAGGTGTTGCAGAGAAGTTTTTCATCCCAGTACTCCTCTTGCAGCCCACCTGAATAAGTTATGTACCTAGAGAAATACAGGCAAAAAACACTTCATTGTCACTCCATAACTCGCAACTAAGAATACTGCATATACTAAAGGAAATGCAGATAAATACATTGCCTAGCATTACCTGCTTTGATGTCAGTCCAATCTTCTCCAAGTCATCTAGCTGCAATAATCAGGTAAGTAGGCTTAGTGTTATGCAGTCCCAAACCAAGAATCTCTGTAACATCATAGACCTTTAAAAAGAGTTCTTACTGATTTCATGGGGCTTGTTTCCCTTAGATCAATAATGTATTCAGCCATCTTTTGTCCAATTCCCTGGATGATATGAAAGATGCAGTCAAAGATCACAGCTAGTAGAAGCGATGATAATGTTAGAATCATGCAAAATGCAGTCATAACTCATTGCTGGTATAATGATCACAATGTTAGAATTGTGTGGAGAGAACAATAACATACCTTTATCGCCATGAGTTCCTCCCTAACACAATGTAGCACAAAATAATGTTAAGTCTCCATGCAGAAAGTATAAATAGAAAAGAATAAAAGGAAAATGAAGACAAAGAACGACACTCACTTGTTGGCTGTGTTCAATAACTCGATGTACTCTTGGACAAGAGAGTTCTGTATACTCAACAGAGATAATTATAATAACCAGAAATGGTAAACAATCAGAATATAATGACAAATAAAGCTAAAATTCAAAATGATTTAACTTATAAACATCGACATTATAAGTTTGGATCCTCTAGACCCGACCCAACTAAAATAATTTAATTCTTCTTTTATTCAGATTCATTCCAAACTTGTTTTATGACTAAGTAGAAGAGGGATAAAGGCGTTTTTTTGTTATTTGAGTCAGGTCTAGAGGGTTAAAAAAATAAGTAGGATAAAATTTTAAAGTCACTTGACATTTTTGAAATTAAAAAACAAAATTTTAGAATTTTTTTTATTTTTGTAAATATAGGTCAATTTATGAAAAGGGTATCCATGCAAGTATTATTTTTTAAACAATAAGAATATATATGCATAACTTTTTTAATGAGAGGTATATCCGTTCTAAGTCGTAAAGTTAAAGGGATATATTTCCTTTAAAAGAAACATTTTGTTAGTCCTAACTGATATTGTCTCATATTACTAGAAAAAGAAGTATGAAATACATTGTCATTATTGAATCAGAATTCGTCGTTAAGCTATCATCAAATAGATTGTAGCTAGCAATTTTTTCGATAATCAATCATTTAAATAGAATTGACGAACTTTTATCATTTAGCAACAAAATTATTCTTTGCTAATTCTTATATGCTTTTTTATAGTAAATTTTATATACTATAAATATATTTTTAACTTATCATAACAAGTAATATATCATAGTTTCAAGTTGCTAATTTTGCTTAATTATATGAGGGATTACATATAGCTATTTTTAAAAAAAATTATATAGCATATAAAAATTATTTTGATAAAGAGTATTTTATTGTTAAAGTAAGACTTTTCAACGCGAGTTTGAATGAGTAGATCTCTAATTTGATATCCAATATCGATCAAAGTGTAAGGTGTGATGGTTGGAGTTCATCTATCCTTAGCGAGAGATTTGAGATTTAAATCTTGAAAATTGATAATTTTTTATGGAGAGTGTCTTAACTCTTTAATAAGTCTATTCTGTATGTATCCGAATTAATTAAATAAGTAAGTTCCGAATACGAGATGATTAAGAAGAAAAAAAAGATGAACAAGGAGAGCCATTCTTTTTTAGATGCTTTGCCAATCAATTCAGATTTTTAGGGTGAGTTGTTTTTCTTATAAAGAGAGAAGTCTTTTTTGTGGACCGTTGAGAAAAAGAATGATTTTCTTATATTTCGGAATAGTGTGAAGATCGTGATGGAATAGTAAGTATGTTTATATTTTAAATCAGAATTATCGATTTCAAGCATCGAATATAAAGTCGTCTTTAACAGAAAATATTTTACTTTCATTTTAAACACAAATTTAAATTAATCAGATATCAAAATGGAGATGAACAGAGCAAAAAAAAGGTAACCTATTGGAATATTGAGAACCTTTTTGGCCACTACATATTATTCTAGTTGTTCGACAACATTATTAACTCCATAAAAAAAAATTCAAATTTGACTTTATTTCTCTCTTTATATACTATATTTTTATTTTCTTTTTTTAAAATTGCTAATCAGCTAATTACTATGAGAATTTGATCGAATATGTAAAGAGAAAACCGAAATATTAACACTAATTTTAAAGTTTTATGAATTAGGTTGTTTTCTAAAATCACTTCTTGAATGACGGAAGGTCAATATATATATATATATATATTTTTTAAAACGAATTATATATTTTCTTTTAAAAACAGTGGGAAGGTCCAATCAAGATTACAGGTTATAAAAGAAAAATTATTTAAGCAAGAATAAGAATATGAAATATATTTTGCATCAGTTCTCAACTTGGGTCTTTTTTCTTTTGTTCTTGAGCCCTCGAATCAAATTCTTATTTCATTGCGAGTTTAACTTTTATACGTCAATTGATAAAATTATTTATATTAACATATTAATTTTTATTTATAGTAATAAAGATTTTTATTTTATTTTTAAAATTATAAATTTTAATTAATAAAAAAGTTATTTGTAGATAAATAATTGTAAAGGAATTCCTTACATTATTACTAATATATATAAGTGAAAACTCTATTTCATGATGTATTTTTTTCCAAAATATAAGTGATAAGAGAAAAGATAAAATTTGATTCTTTTTTACTTGTAATTTTTTTTTAAAAAAAAATTATTCATAAAAGTCTACTCAAAGGTGGTATTATTTTTTTATATTACTTTTTTTTTAAAATAAAAGCAGGACCATGTGTTGGTAAAAAGTAGCCGAAATACCTAAAAAGGAAAATATCGGCGACCACCAATTACTAATAAATCAATATATGGAATTTTATTGTAGGTTGCATTTTATTATGTCCCTAAGATAAGACTAGAAAAGTACAAATTTCTCCTCAATAAATTTAATATGAATGATATATTAGCGGTCATACACGATATGATATATTTGTCCGTTATGAAGGCCAAGAACTAAAATAAAAAATTTATAAATCGTCAAGTATTTTTTATCTGTAATTTAATACTATCAGTATTCTTCTATTACCTTAATTTTTAATTTTTATTATCTGTTGTTTTCCTATTTAGGTTATCATATTATTTATTAATTGATGTTGTTCTTTTCTTTGATATTTATTTTATTATTGTATTATTTTTTAGTGATTTTGATACGTTTTACTTATGTCGAGAAGTAAAAACACCTCTTTACCTTCATAAATATGAAGTAAATTTCGAATTCTATGTAAAAAATAAAAATAAAAAAACAGCTTCAATTTTATTAGTCTAATTGCTAGCTCAGATGAATTTGCTCATTATTTTTATTCTAATTCATAAATTCTTAAATTAAGAATTTATTAAAAAGTAGTCAATGAAATTATGTTTGATAGCGATATAGCATATGAAATAAAATGAAGGGGACAACTCGTCGATGCACTAAAATAAGTTTTGAGAAATTAAAAGGCAGATCAAATATTACTCACTTAAAATTTTGCAAAAAAATAGTTTTAAATTGCTCAAATTTATTTCTATATTATAATTCAGAATATTTCTATTTAATTTTATTCTTCAATATATTTTAAATACTATTATCATTTATAAATTATTTTATATTTATTAATATCATGAAAATAAAGCTTTAGCTTGAAATGAATAAATACTTCATGTTAAAATATTTTAAATTTTCTTTTTCGTAATTTACCTTTTTATTTTTTATTATAATTTAAAATTACCCTTCTTCACACTTCATATCGAAACTCTCTTGGAGTTCAAGAGCAAAAACGATTATTTATTTATTTATTTATTTATTTTACTTCAGAACAATGTAAGATGCCAAAGTTATAACAAAATGACAAAATTATCCAATTTCCGAATAATATTATACTGAATGGCTCATTCCCCAAGTGATTAATGAAATACTATATTATAAGAACATGTCTTTGTAGCTTCTAGGTTACAATAAAAGTCTATCAGAGTACCATTCAGAAATTTTATTTAAGAAATTTTAAAAATAAAAATATAATATTTAAAATTTAAATTTAAAAATCTCAAAATAAATTTAAATTTTCTAAATTACAAAGCTGACTTTCAATTTCGTGTTAGAAGATTTAACAAAACTTATTATATAATGTGATTTTTTTATCCGAAGAGGTTCAAGGGAATACCGTCGAGAATCCTTGTATTCGCCCATGTGTCTAAAAAATAGGGGTGTTTATGGTTCAGTTTGAGCTAATTTTTTATTAAAATTAAAATTAAATCAATTTAATCGGTTTTTAAATTTTTAAAATCAAATTAAACAAAATAAAATAAACGGTTTGGTTTGATTTTTCAGTTTATAACTGGTTAATGATAAATTAATAATAGTAGACATGAGATAATTATTTCAAATGAATATTAGGAATCAACAAATTTCTCTTTACTATCACGAGCTGAATGTATCTGAATCTTCTATTGTTTTTCAACACTATTTTAAAGTTTTAGCATGTTTAATTTACATAAACGTAGAGGTTTTTCCACTTCATATTTCTAATATCTACATAGAAACAGTGTACAACTTTATATAGAATGGTCAATTCTTCAAAAATCAAAGAGGTAAACGCTTGAAGAGTAGAAGAATGTCTTAGCAAATGAAAATAAAAATAGGCAATATGCACACCACATATAAATAATTAGACTTAGTGTATTCGGTTTGAACATATTTTTTAATTAATAGAATTTAAAAATGTTGTAGTGCATGTGAAATAAAGTATACTAAAACCAAATTAATCATTAAAATATATAAAATATTTATAATTATTTATGAAAAACTACTAATATATATTCAAATAATTATAAATTTTACATATAAAATTTATCAGTTTGGTTTGGTTATTTCTTTATTTGTTTTTGTAAAACCAAAATCAAACCAAATATCATTGATTTTTAAAATTTAAAACCAAATCAAATCAAATCAAATATCGATTTTTTTAATTGATTTGATTTGATTTGATTAGCGATTTGGTTTAATTTTTCACCAAACCATACCACCGCTAAGAAGTTCTGCAAGCAAAAAAATAATTTATTTCATCTATTTTCATTTATTCAACATTAATTTAATATTTTTATTAAAAAATAATAATTTTATTATAATATTTTTTAAATATAATAAATTTATTATTTTTAATGAACAAATAAAAATAAATTATTTGAGAAATATTATACATAACAAACTTACACAAAGGTACGTACGTGCATGCCCATAATTTGTTCCCATAAAAGAATGACATTTCTTTGAGTAGGTAAAATGTCACTATCAATATGAAGTAATTAATTCAGACGCTTCGGGAAAAGTCAATTTAACGATAAAAATTACTCTTTTCATTTTATTTAATCATTAAATATATTAAAAATAATTTTTTTAAAAATATTTATTAATTTTAAAATTTAAAAAATAATTAATTATATTTTTTTAATTCTATTTTTAGTACTTAAAGTTATTCTAAAATATTAAAAAAATTATTATTATATGTTTTCAGAAAATTAATAAAGTTATATTAATTAAATTATAATTTTTATTAATAATGTTTTAATCAGTGTATAAATTTTATCCCAACAATTAAATAGAATAAAAAAAATATAATTTTTTTCTTAATTTATTAAAATAAACATATAAAAATAAAAATAGATACAAAATAAAAGGGAACAGAAGAGAGTAATTTATGAATTAGGTGATGTAAAACTTCATCTATATCCAGTTACACAAACAAATAAATACATGCTTCTTCTATTTCGTTATCTTAATTTCCTTTTTA
The DNA here is from genome assembly GCA_035772735.1 of Datura wrightii. Classification (NCBI taxonomy): domain Eukaryota; kingdom Viridiplantae; phylum Streptophyta; class Magnoliopsida; order Solanales; family Solanaceae; genus Datura; species Datura wrightii. The sequence continues at coordinate 195,221,796 of JASDFA010000018.1, read as the reverse complement.
ATTCGTTTTAATTTTTTAATATTTTAATTTTATTTTTTATAATATATTTAAAATTATAAAAATAAAATATATTTTAATACATTTTATATATGTTTAGTTTAAATTTATAAGATATAATTTTTTTTTTACTTTCTTAAATTTTATATCAGATCAAAATTAGATAAATAAATTAAAACAAATCAAGTAATATCATTTTATCTACTCCCTCCATTTTAAAAATAAATTTTTTCTTTTTTACTTATTTATTTTAACAAATAAAGTAAAAAAATTTCATTCTCTTTCAATATTATTTTTATAATTAAATAACTACATAAAATATTAATAATCAAAATAAAAATTTAAAATACAATAAATTAAATACCTAATAATTTTTTTAAAAAAATTACAAATAATCAAATAAAAAAATTAAATAAAACACACACACTCTTCTATTAATTACTTATTTAACACATTCTTTTAACCTATATTTCTTTTATTAAAAATAACTTTAACTTTAAAACCTCCAATTTAAAATCACACAAACATCCGACTAAAACCAAAAAAAAAAGTAACAAATAATTTACTATATTAAATCAATTTTTAAAAAAAGTAACAAATATTTTACTACATTAACTCAATTTTATATAAATAGTCGATACAAATAAATATTTCGCGCGAATAGAACGTAAATCCCTAGAACATACGAGGTCTCTTAATTAAGACTGGTTATTAAGTAACAGATTTATTTTATTTGTTTGGATATTAAGAAAAACGACAGATACGTGGACGAAATTAGGATCATGAATGGACCGACTTACAAGGGATAACATATTCCCTCACGCCACGTGTACGGTCGATACCGTCGCTCCCTTCACCTCCATTGTGCTATAAATTGACACTCACGGTTCCTCTTCAATACTCGTACTGCATCAATCAAACACGCAATTACTTCCTGAATTTTAAATCGTTTCTATTTTCTTTCGAAAAATCTCATCAAAATGTCTTGCTGTGGAGGAAACTGTGGCTGTGGATCTAGCTGCAAGTGCGGCAATGGCTGTTCAGGGTAAGCCATATTTCTTCTTCTTTGATTCTTTGATTTTGGGTTTCCGTTTACCTTTTTTTAAAATAAAAATTTCACCCAGTTTTTGATATTATCCCAATGGAGTCTCGATTGACCTAAATTCACGCTGTGAATGAATTCTCGCAGTTGTGTTTTTTTTTTCTAATTTTATCGAATTTTTTCCCAGAAAATTCCGGTACCCCTTTTCCTGTTCTGTATGATCCATGCATTGATGTATTGATTTTTTTTTATTGGAGATTTGTTGGGTTGCTAACAAGGTTCTCTATGTTGGAATCTTCTAGAAAAAATGATTTTTGATTTGGCTGTTGGGTTGTTAACATTTGCTTTTCAATGGCAATTGGTGGGATTATTAGCGAGTTCTGGCGTTCTAGTTTTTTAAGGGTACTGAAAGGTTTCTTATCTGTTTGCATTTGGGGTCGAATTTTGTGGTTTACAGATGCAAGATGTACCCAGACATGAGCTACACAGAGAGCACCACAACTGAGACTTTGGTGCTTGGGGTGGGACCTGAGAAGACAAGCTTCGGCCCCATAATCATTCTTGCTGCTGAGAATGGCTGCAAATGTGGATCTGACTGCAAGTGCAACCCATGCACTTGTTCTAAGTGAACAAAGTAGTAAAAATCAACAGAGCAGAGATCAATGGTTGGTTAAAAGCCTTTTATGGCTCTGAAGAAAACAAATAATTATAGTGTTTTGAAGTGTCTGTTAGAGTACTGTGTCTGTTTACAACAGGGGGTGAAATTATGTCTTTCTTTTCTCTCTCCCTGTAATAAGATATTTGTAAGTAGTGTTAATTTGGTTTGTGTAAAACATGGGCATCTCTGCTTCTGGTAATCTTAACATATTAAGTTTGGAAGTGTGTTATTGTGGTTTCAACTAATTCAATAACTTACTTACTTGTTAGTATTCTGGTTCTTCTTTTATGCTTCTGTCTTTTCATTGTTCCTTTTAGCTGCCAATTACTCTGTTTTTGTTTGGTTTGTTGGCTACTAGATCTTTTAGTTTTGATAAATCAACAAATTGCAAAAATATTAAATTGTGTTATGTGGGGTGAGTGAAAGTCTTTGTGAGTTTATGTGTGCTCGCCTCGCAATTATTCTGCTATATATATTAAAAATTGTGTATATAAAGATATTAGTTTTGATAGATTGACGAAAAGATAATACGGATGATAAATATACAAATTATCAGGAACAAAAGAATTAAGGATTATGACAAGTCATTCCATTTAGATTCTCTTATTATTTCTATGGTGAAGGTATTGGATACTTTATGGAGTGAAATGTGAAATACATTTAAAGTACGATAAAAAAAAAATTATATTTGAATTATCATGTGTAAGTTTTATTTCTGAATTATAAATATTTGTTGAAATATATTTAAATCATGTTTATTTTTTTATGTGAATGATGATAATATTTCAGATAAAAAAACTAAGTAATTAATAATTGAAGTGTGTTTTGATGATACTTAGAATAAAAAATTAAACCTGATAATTCTGATAGAAAATTCAAAATATTTGCTTGAAAAGTGTTTTTTCTAACCATTCATCCTACTTTAGATTCTCTTTTTCTCATTTTTGGAAAAAAAAAAAGTTGCAGTTTGATTCCAGTCTCTCATTCACTTACTATGTTGTTGGACCACTGCAGTAATCAAATTGATATTTTACTATCAATAATGAGCTTGCAACTCAATAAAACAAGAGAAATAACTATGAAAATGCTGAAATATGCAAGGTTGGAATTGATACAACAGGGACTGATAAAAGTCATTTGACGGGGGGGAATGGAAGGGCACATCTTTGTCTAGCTCCAGTCTGAGACTAGTATTATGAGGTAACTAGTACAAGCTCTCAAATTCAAATACTCATGAATGATACAATATAACCAAAGTTATAGCCAGAAACACAATCTTTCTTCTACATGCTCCTCCTAAAACAACAAGGTGTTGCAGAGAAGTTTTTCATCCCAGTACTCCTCTTGCAGCCCACCTGAATAAGTTATGTACCTAGAGAAGTACAGGCAAAAAACACTTCATTGTCACTCCATAACTCGCAACTAAGAATACTGCATATACTAAAGGAAATGCAGATAAATACATTGCCTAGCATTACCTGCTTTGATGTCAGTCCAATCTTCTCCAAGTCATCTAGCTGCAATAATCAGGTAAGTAGGCTTAGTGTTATGCAGTCCCAAACCAAGAATCTCTGTAACATCATAGACCTTTAAAAAGAGTTCTTACTGATTTCATGGGGCTTGTTTCCCTTAGATCAATAATGTATTCAGCCATCTTTTGTCCAATTCCCTGGATGATATGAAAGATGCAGTCAAAGATCACAGCTAGTAGAAGCGATGATAATGTTAGAATCATGCAAAATGCAGTCATAACTCATTGCTGGTATAATGATCACAATGTTAGAATTGTGTGGAGAGAACAATAACATACCTTTATCGCCATGAGTTCCTCCCTAACACAATGTAGCACAAAATAATGTTAAGTCTCCATGCAGAAAGTATAAATAGAAAAGAATAAAAGGAAAATGAAGACAAAGAACAACACTCACTTGTTGGCTGTGTTCAATAACTCGATGTACTCTTGGACAAGAGAGTTCTGTATACTCAACAGAGATAATTATAATAACCAGAAATGGTAAACAATCAGAATATAATGACAAACAGGAGTCCATGCTCACCTTTAAGTTAGAACTTCGTGCACTGAATTTATCAAGCGGAGTTCCTAACGTTGGTATATTCTCATCAAAAGTGCTTGAAGCAAAGGATGACATGGGAGTCTGCTGATTGCAGACAAGGTGTATTTGATCCTTCGTGGACATATTCTCATTGTTTATGTTGGAGTTGATGGGAGAAAGGACCTTCCTAGGGGTAACCTCACATGCTTTAAGGGAGCTGAAACAATGAACAATGCTCTCTTTCTCCTCTGCGTTGGTTTGTTCATCTACATAAAGAACAAACAGACAAAAGTCTTCAAACTTTATTTGACTGCCTGTAAACAAGATATACTATATTTGCATATTTAAAAAGTTCACCAGATACGAATCAAAGCTATCTGTAAATAGGACCGATGAGACAAATAAACTCTAACTGAGTTACAAATGCAAATGAAAAGATTTAGACATTAGTCTAGATGGGTTATGGGGGTAAGGATGTTTCACATAGTAGTATGAATGCAACTCTAGTGTATGTGAAAGAATATGAAGATGAGTGCTATTTTCAGGATTAATTTTTTATAGTGGAGGGGAAAAATGATTCCGTAATGACCCGTAAACTACTTGAAAGAGTGGGAAAGCACGCTGGGAGCTCAGTGGGTTCAACTTGTTAAAATCTTTGTGAAATGGGCCGCCTAAGATTGCGCCATCCGTGAACAGAAGCTAATTTAAAAATGAGCAAGTTTAAGAAAAATGAGAATTTGATTACAACAAGTCATACAAAGGGATGTGGAATCTTATATCAACAAGCAAGAAACTTAAAGAGCACCTAATATCGTGAAATAAGCCATGGTCAAATAGATCAAATGTTTTAGGTATAATCGGCAAAAGTTTGCTAATAAATCTATGCAAAGTAGTAGCTATTCAACCACTCTATATGAGAGCATTGATAGAAAAGTATGGAACTAGCTCTGGCACATACATCATTGAAAAATTGTCTCGTGGTTGCAGCTTAATATGATTGATACAGAATGGCTATTATACTACTCTCTCTGGGAAGAACAGATGGAGCAGAACACTAGAACTAGCTTTGGCACATATATGATTGGAAAGACTGTCACATGTTTGTAGCTTAATATAAGACAGCTATATAGAATTGGATGAAGAATAGATGAAGCAGATCGCAAAAACTGAGATATGGTTATTATAATGGTCAAGTACCATGCACCGCTGTATTAGAATCAGGCACAACCCTTTCAGCGAAAACCTCAAATTTCTTCTCTTCTCTTTGTCCACCAGTATCATCAAGGTCCGGAGCCTGCATTTGCACATTAATGCAGAAATCCAACTTAAAACGATTTATCAATTAAATCCAATTCTCCAATAATGAAGAGCGTGATCAAATTGTTCTATTGTGCTTTCAAAAAGATCACATCAAAATTCTTTTTAGCTGTTAATTATCACATACCAACTGAGTGATTCTCTTTGTGATAAAGATGACCAAAATTTAGGAATTGTTGTTTCCTTTGAGAGCTTATCAAGCTATCAGACATTACAGCAACTCAAAGTAGAGTAATCCTAGAATCCGAGGGCTGAGATAATTAAGTTTTACGGTTACCAGTTCATCTTCATTCAATGAATTGGAATCACATATACAGTAGCTAAAAAGATTAACAAAAGACCTTCCATGAATCAAGTCTGTCAATGGATTTTATCCAATGTAACACAAGTGCCGCATCATAAACTCAAAATGAGCTAGGCAGAAATTATAGTTCTCATTTTGATTTTTACCTCCGCTACTAAGTTCGATCGATGTCCATTTCTAAATAAATTTCTACAAGCTCCATCTGGATCCCTGTACAACATAGTTAAGCAATCATCAAAATCAAAGGCAGGTAAATACAGCAAGATCATAGAGTAATCTGTTACCTTTTTTTTATGCTTGAAGCACCTTGATTACTGATAGATTTTTGTTTAGAAGAGCTCCCAAACAAACCTAGCTTTCTTGTAGAGCATATGGAATTTGGAGTTTTGCTAGTAAATGGAGAATCAAATGCCCCAATTCTCTGAGTACTTTTTGTCTTGCCTTTAGATTCTAGCCATGCACGAAGCTTTGCCTCCATGTCAACTTTGACCTTTGGAGTATCTCCTTTTTGTGCTGAGGCAACAAAATTGGATATATGTCTTGACCTGGCTGCCAAACTAACTGTATGAAGGGATTCTTGGTACTCTCCAGGGTTCTATGAACAAATGAAAATAATTGTTGTTGAGAACAGTGTTGCATTCATGGTACTCAAAGGCAAGAAATGATATATACAACATCCTACCAAGCAAGCGATCATCAAAGCACGGCTTGTTCCTCCAAGAGAGTCTTGCAATACCCTTGTCAATTTGCTTTCTCTATAGGGTATTCGTGGTTGATTGTTGTTCAATGCATAAATTACATTTGACAGTGCAAATAAGGACTGGTTGATCTTAGCACTCTCTTGTAGACGAATTCCAGTGTTGCAAGTTCTTCTATTGTCTTCGTTTCCTAATTCAGTGAAATACGAGTTACAGCATGTCAGTTACTTTTCAGTTCAATATTCTTACAACAACTTATGGTTAGATTTAGTAAATTTAAGACCTGCCAAGTCAATAAGGTTCAACTTCCCAGTAATGACATTTCCTGTATCATCACAGCTTGGAGTAGAAACATAAATTGTGAGCACGGCATGGCTCCTGCTAGAGACATCATTAACACCCGTATGTGCGACTTTTCTCCTCTGAACTGCACAAGAAAATGCTTCTTGAAACTCTGACGTCGAACTGACTGTAACTTGTGCAAGTCCTTTGAGATGAATCTGCCCCTCTTTGTCGTCCAATATGAAAATTTCCTTCTCCTTAAGTTCAAGTAGATCATAGCACCTATCCATGTATATTTCATAGTATGATATTGCTATGGTACTTTTCCCTCGACTCTTCGAAAGAATAGTGGACATTGCAAGTGGCATTAGACCAGGGAGGTGTTCAGTTCCCTGCATCAGCAACAAGGTTTTTCAAAAGAATTCACATGTACATCCAGGAAGTGGAAGGCCTGAAGGGAACTATATACTTCACATACATATCTCTGAAGAGGTCAAATGGAAAAGTTCTAGATTAGGACTAAATGGCTGCATATATGGGATAAGCTTATGCGTGGTTCCAATCTGAAGTATGTCCTTTGCTCACTTGTGGATCTATGCTACAGAAGTTGTAGAGCAGCAAAACTTGAATAGAAACATTGAGTAGGTTTGTTATAACTTATAACTCTATATGTATCTCCTACTCGACGTGTATATTTTAGCATCTAGTCCAATTGCAGGAGTGATGGAGCAAGTTGTGTGATTGCAGACATATAAAACATACCTGCATGGTGTAAGTTTTGCCACTTCCTGTAGCACCATAAGCAAATACCGTGACATTGCGACCTTCTAATATTCCAGGGATCAAAGGACTGACTTCTTTACCAAATATTTGGCTTATATCATTATCTCCTTGACCGAAAAATGCATCCAACTTGTAGCATTCATTACGACTACAGTAAAAGATAAAAGGCTTCCCATGATAAGGTTGTAGTAAGACAGATTTTATTTTAGAGCAAGCCGACAATTGAGAAAAAGCTTACCTAGTCTCATGATCTTTGATATGAACTGTGACATCCTCAGAAGGCTCACATTCTGAGTTGAGAACGGAGACACAAGAGATTGGTTTTCCATCTATCGAGTTAATTTCTTGAGGAAGGAAGGGGCGAACTCGAACAATAACTCTAACTTTCGTGACCAGAGCGGACTCTAGCTGCTGTACTTTTCCAGGAGTTGAAAAGTTGTCTGTTTGACATGTTTTAAGACCATTCATTTGCATATTAATGCCAGAGACAACAGAACCTGTTTAGTTAACAACAATAAAATAAATAACATTAGCATTTAAAAATGTAGTCTTGTTGAACGAAGAACTGACTTTTTCAATAAACAGCATTTAATCTTTTGAACAAAAATTTCTTATTTTTATGGAACAACTCTTCTACCTCTGTAAGGAACATCAAGAAAAAATTTCAACTAATCCAAGCTTTTGCAACTGAGAGCATAAATCAACAATAACAAACTCAGTGTAATTCCACAAGTAAGGTTTGGGAAGGATAAGATGTACCCATCCTAAACCATACCTTTATGGGATAGAGAGGTTGTTTTCAATTGATCCTAGGCAACCCTCCTCCTTTATACAGACTTGCTACTGGCAATGTGAACGAGCTCACACAGGCGGAGTGAACTGAGAGAATAAATCAATTTTAAATATTTACGCTTTAACTTGTTCTATGAATAATTCAGTATCAGGAGATATTTCCTTTCATTTTAATCTTTGTTTATCTATCTTGTCTATCTGAAACTGGTTCAACTGCAAATAGGCTCATGGTGAAATACACCTACCCAAGAATTGAAATAATTAATAGAAAAGAAGCCCTTATTAACTTCGGTAATTATCAGTTTAGCGACCTCAAAAAGTGAGAATCTTTAACTATTTAATACAAAAAAACTCCAATTCTACAAAGAATTGAGCTCCATTGATATCAAAATGTTCCCTTTAAATCAATATTTTACCAAATTCCTAGCTACTTAGCCGTACATTTACATTAGGGTTTTGAAGTTCTATTCACTTACATTATACTTCAAAACTAATAGAGCATTGTTAATACAGCTTAAATCCTTTACATAAAATAACCACCTCTCTGATCAGACCATAAACCCAGTTCTTTTCCGGTAAGAACAATCAAATTAGAATAAATATAACTAAGATCATTCAATTAAGCTTTTATAAATAATATTTATCGACAAAATTAAAACCGAAAATGGACTAAGAAACACCAAAAAAATCAAAGATTATGTACTTACTTTGAAGATCTACCAACCTTAGCTTGTAGATCACACTCCAAAATTCAAAAACTGTTTTTCCCTTTGTAACACTGTATGTGAGAGAGAGAGAGAGAGAGAGAGGGGACCGTTGGAAGAAAGAGTAGTTCAAATTTTCAAATGGTGGTCTCGGGTTTGAAAGCTTTTGAATTAAAGTCGGGCCTCTTGCCGTGGTACTGGGTTTGGGTGGCCCACCGGCCCACCTTGTAAAGCTACTCCTTGTTTTTATTTGAAAAAATTGCACAAAATAGATCAAAAACTAAATTACTTACATCAAAAATGGATCATGTCATATTAATTATCTGAGATATCTCATGGGTCTAAAGTAATTACAATTTGCATCCCATTATAATAATATATAAATATATTGTAATGGTATATATCATGCATGATTAAAGAGTATGTCCCTGAAGGTCTGTTCATTCCTCAGTGATACCATGACAGTATATGAATATACTGTGACGGTAACATGAAAAATTGAGGAGCCTTGCACTCTTTATGTCTGAAAATTCTGGGCCATGAAAGAAATGTTGGCTTTGTTGCGGGTTCAACTGGAATTGTAAGAAGTGAGGTAAATTACGAATCCTTCCTGCTTATGTTAAAAGTTTTCAAGGTCCGCTTTATGAGATCCAAGTTGAAAGAAATAAATTGAACAGGTCTAGCGTATTTTTGAAAAACTGCTTATCGTCAGTGATATTATGAAAGTATATGAATATACTATGATGATATTATGAAGGATTGCAAGATGAGTTATTTTTTGCAATTAATTAGGGGAGTATGAAAAAAGGTAGCCAACTGTAAATAATTTGTTCTGACGAGGCGAATAGATAAATTTGCCTTTTTAATTTTAGGAATTACACTCAGTAACCTATTTTATATACGTTATTTAAGTTATATTTAATTTTTTAAAAGGAATATTTAATTTGAAGTATATACTTCAGATAAAAGTGGTGTTGTCTGCTCCTCTAACTAGCAACTATGATAGATATTAATTATTACTGTTAGTTATTTTTTTAAAATTTGTATTGATTGGCGTTGCATACTTGATCACGTGTATGATACACATACGACATATAATAGATAATATATTATGTATGTCACATATGCGTCAAGTAATCGGGTCATATAGAAATAAAGTTCAAGTCTATCAATTTATTAAGATGATTTAATTGTATATATCACTGCACCTTCATTTGATATCTATCGTAATAATAAATAGCTCCGTGTCGTCGTAATCTTCTCTTAAATTCTCAAAAAAAAAAAATTGTTGCATCCTCATTGAATTTATTTTTATATAGTTTGACATACATATAACATACATGTGGCATGTATGTGTTATACAAGCGACATACACGAGACTATTCTTCTTCAACCTCGAAATTTAATTCGAGAATCTCATCAATAAGCATCATATTGTCTCAAACTTGAGATGTAAACTCCTCAAGATGTTCTCAAACTTTTGAAACAATACCCAATTGAAAATAATTCAGATCTTACAAACTTAAATTTTAACTTCAAAATATCATTTATGGTGATTGATCTAGGTATTCAAATTTTAATCAATCAAACAATAGTCAATCACAAGTTTCAGTTATATTCAATGGTTTGCAACAACTATTATCAGTCACATCGTAATTGTTACCGCATTGTATTGATTATAACAGATTTAAATATTTGAAGGACGTTAATGACATATTTAGTTTCTGGAATAAACATAGAAATCTAGGGACGATAATCTTTCAGCATTAGTCATGAAGATATATAGTTCACTCGTGATTTGTGTTATTTGATTTTGTTGTAAATTGTATATTCAATTTTTTTTACCCTGTTATATTAAATCTGTTGTGATTATGTTATTACCTTTGAAAATTGAATTCTACTGCTATTTTACATAATTATCATCCTATATATATAAAATTTTTCCCTATATGAATAAAGAAGAATTGTAGTATCAACAAGAATACATTCAACAGAAAAAAAAAATATGGTAAATGATATTGTGACAAACATTAATATAATTGGTAATTTGAGGCATTTAGGTTTGAAAAGCCTAACTTCAGAGTTATATATATATATAAAGTTGCTTCATTCAAACTGAAATTTAAATTGGTGAGGTTAGACATCATATCTCTCTCGCTCATATATTTTGCTATGTCTTTTTAATATATAAAGTAGGGATCATGTCTATCCCCCAATCTGAATGTGATTTTTGATTAAAAAGAAAATAAAAAGATAAGATATATGAATTTAAAATTAGACTTAGTAGTTTAAACTTTAGACATATAAAATCTAAAGTTAAAAGCCGTGGAATCTAAATTTAGAATTAAATAACTTAAGTTCGAATTGCATAGATGCATGATTATAATGAAGAGCATTAGAGTGTAATGTTTGAAATAAATGAAAAGTTATAAAATAAATTCGAATCAATTGAGAAAATGAAAATTTGAATAGTTAAAAGTAAACTATACTGATAGCTTATAGGAAATGAAAACTACACAATATGATCATCTAATGGTTATTTAATTGATAAAATAAATTTAAATTGTATGAGGTAGTGCTGAATAATAGTTAACAATATGTAAAATTATTTCAAAATACCAAGTTATGCTAAAATTAATATATAATATATTATGCTACAATTAAAAATATAGTGACCTAAAAATGTTGGTATATACATATATTAGTATTGCTAAACAATTAACTCAATATAGTTCTTCATCTTTGCTTCTGAGAATACAATTCTAATGTACTTAGAAAAATAAAAGTGAACTTGAAAAAGTCAATTAAAAATTTAAAAGAAGCTCAAATTAAAAAATCTAATCGAATGATTGAAGGGTCTATTGCACTTTTACTTCTATTTTGTTTTCGTATTTATTATTTACTTTTTAAAATAAATATTTTTTTTAATGAAATATAAGTTTATATTTTTACATTATAATATTTTATAAGTTATATCCTATTTTAAATAATTTATTCTAAGTGAGACATAAATCCAATTTCTATTGGCAAAACTTAAAAAACAACTTATTTAAATAACAAAAATTAATACTAATCTATTTAAAGAGTAAATCGTGCAATTAAATGCGATTATATCACATAATTCTTTTTATAAATAAAGCCCCTTTTTGTTATGCAAAAAGTTTACTTATGTGTAATTTCGTAAACCAGGAGGGTCTTAAAGAAACTTTAGTCTTAAAGTCACACACACAAGTATTAGGGTTTATTGAAAGAATTCCTTGTACAAGAGGGGAAAAAAAGCCTGCCCTTTTGGTTATTAATCGAGCCCTAATAGTTTCAGAGCTGCATATTGTGGTGATAATCAAGAACTGAAAGATGGATAAGAACATGATAGGTAATTTGGATTCTCTTGCTGAAGCAGACAAGCTTAGAATGAATGCTATGATCGACCAGCTCCAAATCCGTGACAGGTTTTTTTTCCCTCTCCCAAATTCTTTAAAATTCATGTTTAGATACTTTTGGATTTGAATCTGTAGAGAAATTACAGTGGAAAAAAGGAATCTATATATGAGTTTACTTGTATGCTGCTGGTGATTTTGAATTCTTGATTTTCTCTGCTGAATTGGAATTGTAAGAAGAAAATTATAATATCTTTCTTCATGGTGTAACAAAAGAAGAGTATAGCTTAATTACCCCAATAAGTGGTTAAAGAAGCTGTCTTTACTAGTTTGATTGCTGAAAGAGCCCATTTTTTGTTTTCATAAGCTTATGGATTGTTTTTTTGTTGAAAGAACAGATTTTTTTTCTTTCATTTGAGTTTAAATTTTGGGTTTTTGAGAAAAATGTCAACTTGAGCTTGAAATTTTCTTCTCGAAAGGCATGTTCTGCCCCAGAGGCAGATCCATGATTTACTATGGATTCGACCTTTATGGGTTTTAACATTGAACTCATTATACTTCTAAAATTATGGGTTCAAGTCTAGTATTTGTTGAAATTTTAGTGGGTTTTCGAACTCTATCTCACACTCATATATATAATTACTGGGTTCTAAACCCTCTATCTAAGGGCTCATCGGTCCTGGGTTCTGCCTGCCTCGATACATGTTGAACTTTGTGAACCACCTTCCTTTCAATGTGGAGCTGTTAGAGAGAGGACACATTTATTAGTCATAGTTCATGGTGTATTAACTTGTCGTGGTACCTTTGATTAATCACACTTTTGTTTTTAACTGTTACAGTTACACAAGCTTTGTTTTTCAAGTGCTACTGCTTTCATTTTTGCTTTGACAACTGAATAGAAATTTAGAGGTTTGAATGTTGTAAAGCGGAGTTGAATGTCTTGCAATTAGCTCATGTAGAAGGATTACAAGTCATAGTAGCCTTTTATTCTTCAGAGCTATCTACTTCAAAAGTAGCTTTTCGTTCTTCTTTACTCCTTAGTTTTTATAGCTTATAATTCAAGATTCCTTCATATCAAGCTCCATTTCCACCTTTTGATGTTGGGATCTAGGAGGAATCCTAAGCATAATTCACTGACCTGCCACGGTTTGACCTTCTAGCACTAACCAATAGACAGCTAACCTTCTAGCACTAACCAATAGGCAGCTAACCTGTGATTATGCTTTCCTAAACTGCACAAGATCCAGGCTATATTGTTATTATGGAGAAACTTTAACCTAGGGAGTTTATTTTGCTCCTTGATCTTTTGATATTTCTCTTTTTGTATTGTCCTTTTTGTTTGCTTGAGACATTCACCAAATTCAATTTTGAAACTCTATGGTAATGGGCTTACCCTCTATCCTTCTCCACTTAAATATTATGTTTCGAATATGTGATATGTGCCTACTACATATCCTGCTTTGAACTAGCTTCGCCTTTGAACCAAAGCCTTGGGGCCTCCCACTCAATATTTGAGGTTAACTCACATGGTGTGAGTCCCTCATGCTTCACCACATGGCGAAGGATCGAAACCCATTATGTAATTCCCCCTCTCGCCCTCCCCAAAATGTAATAAAATAATAATAATAAAATAGTAAATATCTTATAATGTTACAACAACAACAACAACATAACCAATGTAATGTAACACCTCGTAACTACTAGTACATGTGTAAGTTGATGTCGACAAATTACTTGAACTCAAAAGATTTGAGGAATACATGAGCCTAAGAAGCTAAGTGTTCAAAGTGTACAAAAGTGAAAATAAAAGTTGAAGGGAATAAGATGGAAAGCAAAATAAATGTGGGAGAAAGTAATAATCGTCCTACTTAGTTAAGTTATTTATTTGGACGTCCTACTTGCTTGAACTACTTATATATGTGGCCAATATTAAATGAAAATGATAAGAGGAGATACATTAGGACAAGTAGCTGTGTCACCTACTTAAAAGTACTACGCCAAAATTAAAGAAAGCTAAGTAGGTCGATCACCTACTTAATGTTTTGTGGCCCAAATTGTAGTGGCCCAAAGGAGATGGGGCGGGTCGGTGGGTCAAGCCCATGACCCATTTGTCCACACCACAAATATATCCATACTTATCCATAATTTCATCATAAGATAAAATACAAAATTCTCTCTTGGTCGCCCTTTTTTACCTTTAGGGTTCTTAAAGTTTATCACTTGATTTTCAAGCTTCAAGGTAAGTGTTTTGTAAAGATTTTTCTTATCTTTAACATGGAAAAGGGTGGGGAGAATGGTTGTACACGTTTGGGAGTCATAGGGCAACCTTAAACGTGCCATCCCCCTAGGTTGCCCTATTTGAAGTGATGTTGTTCTCAATTGTTTTCTTCTTCTCTCAAGGTGTAGTATCAAGGGAAATCCTAAGAATTGAAGAGTATAAGTTAAGGGAGCATAATTTCCAGGAAATTTGAGGTAAGGTTCTGCCCCTCTCCACCCTTTATTGTCTATGAAAAGAAATAAGAAATTCTAGATGTAATTGTTGTTAGAACTCACAGGACAATGATTGGAAGCCGTGATTTTAAGTTTTTCTTATTGTATCGAGTCTCGAAGCTATTGTATATTGGTTGTTGGCTCTAAATAGTTAGAAACCTCATAAGAAAGGTTGGTGGTTGTTTTGGGTTTGAAAAGGAGGGTGTGGTGATACACCGATTGTTTGGTTATTGTGCGAATATGTTGCCTGTTTTGTTGTGACAGACTGTTTCGTGCGTCCTGTTTTGCTATGAATGTTGCCTCAATGGGCAGTTATGCCATGGGGTTAGGGCGTGCTATGAAGGTATGGTCTCAATCATATGCACAAAATCAGCAACGCACGTATGCCAAGTGGACCTGGACCTATAAATACCCTCCCATTGCATAGGGTTGATTTAAACAAATAATGCCATGAAGGCTTATAACAAGGAAGTTACAATTTATATCATCAAATGAACAAGTGATAATCTCTATATAACAATTGAGTCCTATAACATGTGATCAAGTATTAGACTTGTTTTAGCAAGTAATTTCATTAGCTATATATTCAATTATGCAAATGGAAGTTATACTTTACGACAAACGATTCCTACTTAAGACACGTAACAAATATACCATGTGAAGCGTATGGGTTTTTTATGAAGACAAGTACGGTCATGTATGACTTTATGGATACTCGACGAGACTAATATGAATACTGTAACCTTAGACAAATAGACATATGAGACATGAAGGCAAGTACTTTCAAGTGAAAAAGCATATAGATATTTTGGCCATGTTAGGTATGTAGTCATGTGCTTGGCATATAGCAAGTGAAGGCTCTGCTCACATATATTAAATAAATTATGTTGACCCTTACAGGAGAAACATGTGACCTAGGGTCGTGCCTTAACGATGAAGGTGGTTTTAATTTTACTGCCTTACGCTCTTATAAACAACTAGTCTCTCCTTACAGTAAGAGATCTACAAAAACGCAAGTGACACAACCATTATAAACAACCCATTAACACGCCCCGGTCACATCGACTACTGGACACGTGACTAGCTTGTGGGGCCCTTCTTAAACGCATGCTTCTTTCTACTTTCTTCTCCAATTAATAGGTACAAGTAAAATGCACTATGAGCATGTTTTTAGCAACTAACAACAATGTGGGGCCCGCAAAACAGTCTGCCACAACTAAACGGGCAACATGTCCGCACAACAACCAAACAATCGGTGTATTGCCATACCCTCCATTTCCAACCCAAAACAATAACAACTTTTCTTATAAGGTTTCCAACCTTTTACAACCAACAATACATATACAACAACCCAAAAACTCTTCAACACAATAAGAAAAACTTGAACTCACGACTTACGATCATTGTTCCGCAAGTTCTTACAATAATTACATCCAGAATTTCTTATTCAATTTCATAGGCAAGGAGGGATGGAGAGGGGAAGGAACTTACCTCAACTTTTGTGAATCTAACTCCCTTAACTTTACTTCTTCAATACCTTAAACTTTATTTCAAGAGAAGGCCCTTGGGACAAAAAGAAAACAAATTGAGAACAACATCACGACAAATGGGGCGACCTGGGGTGGTGGCACCTCAAGGCTGCCTTAAGGCCTCCAAACGTGCACAAACATGTTCTACACACTCTTCCATGTTAAAGCTAAGAAAAATGACTATACAACACTTACCTTAAAGCTTGGAAGTCACATGAAGAACTCAAGAACCCTAAAGGGTATCAAGGGGCGGCCAAAAGCTAGAGAAAGAGAAAATTTCGTGTTTTATCTTGTGAACTGATTTTTATGGATTTATATTTGTGGTGTGGTCAGATGGGCCTCACCCATCTCCTTTGGGTTGTTACAATTTGGGCTACAAAACATTAAGTAGGTGATTCACCTAGTAGCTATCTTTAGTTTTGGCCTTTGACCTTGTACTTTTAAGTAGGTGACACACCTACTTGTTCTACTTTATCTTCCCTTATCCTTTTCATTTAATATAGGTCATATATATATATATAAGTAGCTCAAACAAGTAGGACGTCAAAATAAATAACTTAATCAAGTAGAATGTCCAAATAAGAAGGGCGTTTATGCTAATAGGTTACTTTGTCCCGCATTTATTTTACTTTCCAATTCTTATTCCCTTCCGCTTTTGAACACTTAGCTTCTTAGACTCAAATCTTGAGTTTAAGTAATTTGTTGACGCCAAATTATTAACACATGTACTAATCGTAGTTACGAAGTGTTACATATCTCACAGGTGGGGCCTGCGAGACCTCATAGAGGCAGAGGAGAATCTGTTTCCCAAAGATCCCCGGCTCTGGTGCAAATATCTTATAATTTTATTATCAGGAAAAGAGAGTGTTTCATGTTTCTCTCCTTGATTGAGACTTGGCAATGTGAATTTAATATATAAGCAGGATTAGGAAGTCTATTGGTGTGATAATGAGCTAGTTAATGTTGAAGTAAACTGCACATGAGATTAGCTAGGGTGATAATCCTTGGGTGTGTGGAAAATCGTTAGGTATGAATATGTTAGATACCTGCGGCTCGATTGGTGAAATAGTATCTCTCCCTTGGCACTTAGTCAAGAGTTAGATGTTGAGTATACTGCATAGACATTTAATTGCCAAAATTCCTTCAAGCTAAATGTTCAAATTAAAGAAATCCTTCAAGCTAACTGGATGATGCCGATGATGAAGCTGGAGAAAGCGAAACACACCCAGAAAGTGCGGAAGAAATAATGGGATTGTGCTTATAAAAAACAAAAAAGATTTCGGTAAAATTTGAAAATAAATAACCGTCAAAATGTGAAAGAAATAAGTGAAAACCAGTTTTGAGGTGTTTTTCAAATTCCAAATACAACTTGTATATATTTATTATTCATGCCGCTTATTATTATACTTAGACTAAACATATAAAGGGTAACCCATTGCACTAAGCTCTCACTATGCGCAGGTTCGGGGAAGGGCCGGACCACAAGCGTCTATGGTCCGACCCTTCCCTGAAAGTACCAATGGACGTTAAAGTTCTTTTGCGCTTTTCGCTTTTAATAGCAAGATTCTAGTCAAAGCAAATTCTATAAAAGGACTTAGAAAAGTGCAATATGAGAGCTCTCCTTAATCTATGTCTTGCTTAAAGGGGTACAATATCTATATTAAGGCGTTTCTTCTTAATACTCTATTGCTGCCTTTAGTAAGTCTTTTAGGTTTAAAAAAATAAAGAAATAAATGAAAATATTTGTGAGACTCTGAATTTCTTATAAATCATGTTAAATAATTTCATGTGATCTAGTTTATGTAGCAAAAGTTGTCTAAATTTTTTCCCCCTATGCGAGGAAGACAAAAGTTGGCTCTCATCATACAATTCTATTATGAGATTTCCAACTTGGGATGTGCGTCCCCTTATTTTAACTACCAATTTTGTTCTAGTGATGCACCTTGTTGCATGTTGTAGTATCTAGTAAATTTGATAAATTAAATGATACATCATGATGATTGTAAGATTGTAGATTTTGGACGTAGTTGAGCTCATATGGCAGAAGAGTGTGAAATTTGTGCTGAAATATCTCAAAAGTATGTGAGGCCCGTCACTTCATCATCACCTAGGCGCCATTTGGCTCATATCTTTGTCATGCTAGAGGTTTACATGTTGAGGAACCTAGTATTTTGTGGACTATGCTAGAGTTATGGAGTGTTTCTCTTGGAAATATTCTAGATCTTTATGGATTTGCTTTCTTGGAGAACTCCATTTAAAGGCCATGAAAGAATCTAGACTTGTAGAGAATTTTAGAGAGTCCCTTATTTGTCAGACATGTACACCAATATTATTTATACACTAGCCCCAAGGGAGCCACCAAGCAGGAAATCAAGTTCTCTATAATAAAAAACTTCCTTTAGCGATCTTTTGTGTTTTATTTCTTAGTATCTTTGGTTGGCATGCCAAAGCAATATCATCGGCAAGTTGTCTAAGATCGTGAGCAAGTTATCAAGTGCCCCACAATGCACTTAGTTCAAGACTAAGGATGACAAGATGACCTAAGTTTGTGACTAAGGGAGTGCTAGATAAAACACAACAGGTGGCAACTTAGAAACTTTGTAATATAGAGAGCTTGATTTCTTGCTTCACGAGTTACAAATGAGTAGGCCTCCTATATATACATTAGTCACTTTGGGCCTAGTACGTAAATAATAATTGTGTACAAGTTCATCAACATTTACAAATTAGGGCCTCTTTGGAATTCTAGAAGTCTAGATTCTTCAAATGGAGTCTTCCTATCAAATCCATAAGAAGGATCGAGAACCTTTCCAAAGGAAACTCTCCATAACTCTAGAATATTCCACCAAGTGCTGGGCCAGGGATGGAGCCAGAGGGGTGCAATGGAGGTCAATTGAACCCCTTCGTTGCACCATGCAAATAGAGAAAAAATTATGTTTCTCGCATGTATATAAGTTATTCAATCTCCTTGAAATAAGAATTTTTTTTTTGAATCCCTTATCCTGCATGACAAAGATATGCGTCAAATGCATCCTAGGTGACGCAATGCAGTGGCAGGTCATCTTGTTATTTGGTAAAGAAGAGTGTGTTGGTGGTGGTGGTGGTGGTGGTGGTGGTGGTGGTGGGGGTCTCAATTAGCTATGTGATTGAAGTCGGAAAATATAGAACAGTGTTTTAACTAGTTCTGGCATAATTTGCTTCATGATTACTAACTCTATAAAACAACCTGTTATCTCAAACCACTGCAGCTTGAGAATGTATAATTCCCTGGTGGAGAGATGTTTCACGGACTGTGTAGACAATTTCAGGAATCGATCTTTAGACAAGCAAGAGGAAACCTGTGTTACGCGATGTGCTGAGAAGTTCTTGAAGCATTCAATGCGTGTTGGTATGAGGTTTGCGGAGCTCAACCAAGGTGCGGCAACACAAGATTAAGATGATTCTGTAATATATGCATTCAGTCCAGCGTACAGTTTCCATTAACTGAAGTATTTTACCTTCTTTTAAGAGTTTCTTCAAAGGAGAAGGAGCAGGAGTTCCTAACATAGCCTTTATATTTCTTTATTAAACACAATACCTAGCAAAAGCAATTCCCTTTAAGAAAACTAGATCAAAATCATCCTCAACGAGTCCATAAGAAGTGATCTCATTTTTTGCATTGGGTCCAAAGCAATTCAATAAAGTCTTCATACTTGCTTTAAAATATTTTACTTAAATCAAGGGTCTATCAAAAACGTTTTTACCCTCACAAAGTAGAGGTAAGTTCCGCTAACATACTATTTTTCCGGACTCCACTTGCGGGGATGTATGTTATTAATTCTTAGCAAGAGGTATTATTAAAATGTTCCTCTTTTGCTTCTCAAATCCAGGAATATTTGGTGTCAGAATGACTTTTTAGTTGACTTGAATTTTGTCTTGTGACTATACTGAAGGGCACTTGCCATTATTAATTGCATTCTTTTTTGTGTCTATGTTTGAGAAAATATGTGGTAAAACCAATTTGCTCTATAATGAATTTGTTTAAACCGTTTACAGAGAGATCCCATTGCATGGTTGCCCTTATCAGCAATTTCATTCTTTAGATTATTACTATTTTTTATATATATATAGTTGGGGCAATGTGCGAAGTGCGATTTAGTGATTATTGAAGTGGGATAAAGATTATATAACACAATTCAACTTCCAACCAAGTGAAAAAATGAGCAATAAGTGATATTTTTCCATGTAAATCTTGGTAGGCAGAATTGCCCGAAAGTCGAAGTCTATACTTATCAAGTACTTGAAAATATAGTTCAAGTGCGCAATAGTTGATTTAGAAACTCCATTGCGAAGAGACAAATCTGTGTTATTGGATAAAGTAATCTAACTTGATTTTTTTTAATTGAGAAAAATTCATAAATAACTATAGTTTAGAGCGTAATTACGAATAACAACGACCCAGTGTAATCCCATAAAGTGAGGTCTAGGGAGAAAAAAATGTACGTAGATCTTACTTCCACCAGAGGTAGAGAGACCGTTTCCGGTAGACTCAGCTTAAAGAAAAGTTTAAAGAAAGCCAAAGAAATATTGTAGGTGAGAATTGAACCTACAACCTTTGGAAAACTTTGAACCCCCTAATCATTGTGCTAAACTTTTCAATTATAGAGCATAATTATGAAATGTAGCTATAATTGTTGTATTAGGGTAAGAGCGCATACTGTATCAACTGAAACACACGAAAGAGTTGTATCAACACATATTGTATCAGCATGCATATGCATTGTGTATTGCAACAAAATCCAAAATATAGTTACATTTTGTAATTCATAGCTATGTATTATAAATACCATCTAAATATTTATCACGTTGCGCAATTTTTCTTTTTTAATTTTTTTGTGATCGGTTAAATTAGCTTTACTTGATTGGTGATGAATGATCATGTTAATTACTTTGAGAGATTATATTATATATTCCAATTAATTTGAATTAAAAAAAAGTAATTGGGAATTCACAATGTGTAGTTATTTTTGCTCACCAGATTTGCTTCAATGTTGTTAATTACTCCCTTTAAGAGAGATATTTTATTCCCTTTGGGATTCAACTAAGGGATAAAGAATATAGAATTTATGCATCAATTTTTTTATTTTTATTTTTAAATTTTAATGCAAAGTTGGACATCCCATTTTCCAACTCTTTTAGATCAAATGTTATGTGTTAAAAGAAGAAGAAAAAAAGATGTATTAAAACAATTATATAAATTTTACAATTCACAACTTTTGAATTGTAATTACTCTAAATACTTAAATGGAATTCGTACTTTTTCAATATCTTTTGTAAGAAAATAAGATCAAATGCTTTAATTATGTTAAGTTTGAATAGTATTTAACATTCAAACTAATAATTTTTTCTCTCTTTATGCTAAACCTATTTTAATATTTTTGGACTCTTTATCGGCCCCCATGGCCACTAGACTGTCGCCGGCTCCGGCTGACAATATGTTGGTGAACCCTGTTACAGTTGACCAATCTAGTAACCATACTCCTAATTATGCAGCACTCCTAAGCCTCAATCCATGAATAACTATGTTAAGGAAGACATTGTTGCCATCCCTATGAAACAGATTATAATGCTACATGGAGAACTCTACATAAAGTGGACAGAAGTGAGGTGGAAAGAATGGATATAATTGAGAATTTGAATCATGCCATTGTGGGTAAATTCTCATATGGATGGACGGAGTTAGAAGAACTGAGAACTGCAATACCAACCCAATGTGGTATTAAAGGAGACTGTCAAATAGGATTTTTCAGAAGTCAACATGTATTGATTAGATTGACATTGAAGGAGGACTTCATTAATCTAATGTTGAAAGCAATATATTTTATTAAATCTAAGGACGGAAACGCATATCAGATGAGACCTTTGATTTATGACTCAAAATTCAAGGTAGAAGAAGAAACTCCCAAAGCAATGGCATGGATTTCATTCCCGCATCTTCTTCCAACCTACTATGTTAAAGAAGTATTATTTTCTTTAGTATCAACGGTTGGAACTCCTGTTCACCTAGACATGGCTACGACTAACAAAACAAGGCCAAGTTGTGCCAAGGTCAAAGTATTAGTGGATTTAATGACGAATCTGCTAGACTATGTTAGTATAGAAGATGAAAAGATTAGAGCAATAAGGACTGTGAAAGTGAATATCCAATATTGTAGAGAATGCAAGCTACAGGGCCATGAGATGCATGAATGTAGAGTACTACATCCAGCCCTAATCCAGAAACAAGATGAGAAAGCCAGTGCAAACAACAATGCTAAAGGGAAGATGAATTCAGGAGGAAAGGAGGCATCACTGCTTAAGGAGACTCAATCACAGAAGAAGCAAAGTAATCAGGTGAATGGGGCATCCTGCTGGATCTTTTCCTAGGAAACTAGCAAGTGGTAAAATTGTGGGTAATCCAAATGAATAGAATTAAGTGAAAGGCAAGAAAGCGACAGACAAACAATAGGGTAATGTACAAGAAAGAGGAGAATAATTAAGAAAGCAACACAAACAACAACAACAACCAGGAAATATTAGCTTACAGAACAAATATGTGGCATTGGAAGATGAAGAACGGGAGTAAGATAATAAAGTGATACAAGAGGCCAAAACAACAGAAAAAGATCATGTCAATAAACAACAAGGGGAGAAAGAAAGTGCCAATTACGGTTTCAGCAAAGAAAAAGGAGGAGAGAATAAGAAGGAGGATGCAGATATTAAAGAGCAGGAATCACCAGATACAGAAGGTATATGCAGCAAATCAGTGTATACAAGGGATACATGGGGAGAAAGAGTAGAAAAAAGAAAATGCAGAAGAGGGAAAAAGGGAAGAGGAGGAACAACTAAAGATAGGGGGCCTGGACAGGATGAGATAAGAAGAACACCAAAACCAACAACATCAAACACCTGTGTAATAACAGAGAAAGAGGCAGCAAAAGGGAATAAACACAGAAAATAGAATGGAGATGAGATAGACTAGAATCAGCAGAACGATGACAACACAATAGAGCAGAACACGAATGCAAAATTACCATCAATAGCAACAAAACCAGAATAGGAGGGAAAGCAGGGTAATAAGAAGATAGTGCTATACAAAAGGCAGTCTCCTAATACGGATCTCCATGTTATAGTAACTCATTCAATTTCAGAAGAGATAAGAGGGAGTACAGAAAATCACACTAATATGTAGGACAAAGGAGAAGAATCAAGTGACTCCAATATGGAGCAGGGTGCTAGGGAAGCTGGAGCATCTCCTAAATCACAGCTAAAAGGGATAAAGAAGCAGAAAGATAGAGGTGGTGAGCCAACTAGAGTCCTGCCAAAAGGGGGTACTAATAAACCAGGGTTTAAATGATTAAGACACTTTTTTGGAACATAAAGATAATGAACATCCAACAAGCATTTCACAGAGTTCTAATGTTACACAACCATCATAAGTTTTTCTCGATTGCTTTGATGGAACCATTTGAAGATGCTAGACATATTCAGAAGCACAAAAGAAGATTAGGTATGCAATATGCTAATCATAACATAAATGGGAAGATTTGGTTGTTTGTGGATGATGGCATAACAATGGAGATAGTAGCTGATACATAGCAAAAAATAACAATAAAGTTAAAGATGCTAGAACATGGAAGATCAGTGGTTGCAACTATAGTATATGCAAAGTGTGATGCAGAAGAGAGAATGCAACTCTGGGATAATTTGTATGAGTTATCTAATAGTATGGAGGATCCTTGGCTTGTAGGAGGTGATTTTAATGTGATCCTAAATGAAGAAGAAAAAATAAGGGAATTACTAGTGCAACCAACAACCTTTGAAGATTTTGCATTGTGTATAAATACTTGTGAGTTATCTGAAGTAAGGTTTAAAGGCAACCCATTTACTTGGTGGAATGGTAGAGCAGATGAGCATGCATCTTTGAAAGACTGGACGGACTATTAACAAATCAACATTTCAAGATTGGTTGGGTTATTTGGAAGTGGAGTACTTATCAAGAACAGGGTCAGACCATGCACCATTATTACTATGATGTGGGAATCAAACACAACAATATGCCAAACCTTTTAGGTTTTTAAAGTTTTGGATAGAACACTCATTTTTCCTAGAGGTGGTTAGAGAGAATTGGAGGGCATAGGAAGGGCTGGATGTATTCATAAATCTAAAACAAAAGATAAGAAAAGTTAAAGTAGCATTGGCTAAGTGGAGCAAAGAAACATTTGAGGATATTTTTAAACAACTTGTTATCGGGGAAGAGATTGTCAGAATCAAAGAACAGTTATTTGAAGAATCTCCATCTGCTGTCAATAGAATAATCCTCCAACATGCACAGGCAGCTTTGAAAAAGTATGTTCACTACGAAGAAGAGTTTTGGAAGCAGAAGACAGGTATTTCATGATTCTCAGAGGGAGATAGAAATACTAGATACTTCAATAATCTAGTGAAAGGGAGAAGAAAGAGGTTGCAAATCCACAGAATGCAGAATTCAAATGGAGAATGGATTAAAGGAACAGAACAACTAGCAGAAGAAGCTATATTTTTCTTTAAACAACAATTCACAAGTGAAGGGGACTCAGAGGAGTGAAGCAAGGAAAATAAAGACAGATCTTCTGCTAGTTTCCTTCACTTGTGAATTGTTGTTTAAAGAAAACACAGTGTTTCTTTTATTCAACTAGAGGAGTGAAGCAAGGAGATCCTTTGTCCCCTGTTTTGTTTATTCTATCTTCTGAGGTGTTATCAAGGGCCTGAATGCTCTTTTTGAAGATTATTCTTTTAGAGGATATGACATTCCTAAGTGGAGCACATATTTAAATCATTTGGCATATGCAGATGACACAATAATTTTGTATCAGCTGATAAACAGTCCTTGAAATTAGTGATGCATACTTTGAGAGAATATGAAAAGATGTCAGGATAAAAGATTAGTAATGCTAAGAGTTCATTCTTCCTATATCAAAAAGCGGCTCACTCTATAAGGCAGCAGGTAGAGGAGGTAACTGGTTTCACTAAAGGAGAATTCCCTTTCTTTTATTTGGGATGTCCTATCTTTCACACTAGGAAGAGAAAATCCTACTACTCAGAGCTTTTCAGGAAGATCAGACACAAGTTGCAAGCTTGAAAGGGGAAAATACTATCTGTTGAGGGAAAGCAGTACTGATAAATAATATATTGCAAAACATACCTATTTATCTATTGTCTGCTGTCAATCCTCCAAAATGTGTGCTTCATGACTTACACAAATTGTTTGCAAGGTTCTTTTGGAACAACAAAGAGGATGGTAGAAGCAAGCATTGGGTTTCTTGGGCCAATATGTGTTTGTCCAAGCAGGAAGGAGGTTTGGGATTTAAATCTCTATTTGATGTATCAAAGGATTTATTTGCCCAATTGTGGTGGAAGTTTAGGACCAGTAGTACATTGTGGTCTAACTTCATGTGGAATAAATATTGCAAGAAACAGATACCTCAGATAGTAGAATGGAAGGGGGGATCTCAAGTTTAGACACTGATGTTAGAAGCTAGGGATAATATTGATCAGAAGATATGGTGGGAGCCAAGAAGTGGTTCTGCTAGTGTGTGGTTTGATGATGGGATAAAGTTGAGAGCTCTTTATTATATAATTCCACCTAATGTGCTAATTGATAGATCAATAGAAGATGTGAGTGAATTTATAGAGCAAGGGAGGTGGAAAGAAGGTACTTTACAGGAAATTTTACCAGAAGACATTGTAGAGCACATTAGAAAGAATATTTCAATTACAGAAGTGACAGGGAATGGGATAAACCATGGTGGATGCTCACTAGTTCAGGAAAATTTACAGTTAAAAGTGCATGGGAGAGTCTCAGAAGTACAGGATGTTACCGACAAATGTATCCGAATATTTGGGTAAAAGGTGTTTCTTTTAAAAAATATTTTTTTCTATGGAGGTTATGGAAGAAAAAGATTACCCATAGATGAACTGTTAGCTAAATTGGGTATGGCCTGGTATCACAGTGTAGGTGTTGTTTTGGGCCATTTAAGGAAACTGTGCATCATGTATTCTTAACCTGCTCATATGCATCAAGAATTTGGAGAGAGTTTGTAGCACCAATAGGTATTCAGGGACCTTTTCACAACTATATCAGACTATCAGCAAATGGTGGAGTATAGACTGTCCTAACATGCTCTAGCCAATAATAAAAGTAATTCCTGCTTTTATATTATGGTAGCTGTGGAAGAGGAGAAATGACATCATTCATGGGGATGCTATGTCTCATATAAGGGCTATGTATGAGATAAATAAGAATGTTTACCTACGTACTAGGGCTTTGTATCCATGGTTGAAAAATATATCTAAACAATGGCCACATATATACCAGTTCTTAGCAGGATACTTCCCCGAGATTACTTGCAGGGTGGTTCAATGGAGGAAATGAAGTACTATGGTATAAATGTAATTCAGATAGAGCATCAAAGGAAATCATGGTCCTAGCTCTATAGCCTATTGTATTAGGGATTGGGAGGGGAATCTGCAATTTGCATCAGCAAAAAGGATAGAGGATGGCACCTAACATAATGGCTGAAGCAGAAGCAATTAGAGATGGACTGAATCACTGTATACTGGACAATTTTCTACCAGTGATCATGGAGACTGACTCTCTCACAATGAAGAAAGTATTGGATGGAATATGAGAGGTTCCTTGGAGTATTGCCATGGTGGTAAAGGATATTAACAGGATGAAGAGTAGTGGCAATGTCAAAACAGAACATATATACAGGGAAGCAAATTAAGTGGCAGATTTTTTTAGCTAACCTAGTTTTTCATTTTGCAGGTATAATTAATATTCCATCTTTTCAGGCATTACCACAAGCAGGAAAAAAAAATCTTAACATGGATAAATCACAGATACCAATTTTAAGAACAAGTACAGTTCAAAATGAGAATTACATATATCCGAAAGTACCCACAGGTGCATAAAGGTACAACAAAACGAAGAGTGATACATAAGATCTGGAAGCTAAACAAGCAACAAAGTTACATAAAGGTAGAAGTGGAATACTGATAATCTTCAATTGGCATCCTTTTAGATAGTGGTATTAATTCCGTACGGAGTTCAATCTATCAAAAGAATGACATGAGAAGAAACATCAATATACAAAATTGACAAATTTGATTTTATTTCGAGGTTTGAGACAGATCTACCTGGAGGATAGCATGCTGATGGAGGAATACAGCTAAATGGATGTACTCTTCTGCGGGTTTTTCAATTTCATGGCTTTTGGTGAGAGATTTAGGAGCCTAAAATGAGATTGAGCCACATTTAAGCATTGTTTCTTTAACGAGCTATCGTTTAGTGGGTCAGAGTAACTTACCTTGAGATGATATTAGATTCTAACGGCACACTTATTCTGGGAGGTTTCTAGCTCTGTGACAGGTTGGGAGCTTACATGAAAATGGAGGAAAAGGAGGACCGGAGGGTTGTCGGAGTTATCTCTGAAATTTCATTTTTGAGTGTGTTTAGTTTTTCTGTGTGTGTTATTTTATTAGTGTTTGGGTTGATCCATTGTAGGTCAGTCGGATTTGCCCGTGTGGCTATTTTTAACAAAAAGAAAATGTTAAATTTGAACACCAAATCACTAATATAATTTCATACTTTTGATTTTATATGAGGTTCAGTCGAGCCTACGTTAATCTCTCAATAGAAGCAGACAAAATTTTCTATTATAAATTAAAAGAATAGTACTAGAAATTTCAATTACAATCTCTTTATATAAATTCAAATATTTACCAACCTTCAAGAACAATAATCTTTATCAACAAGGACAATGTTTCTCTGCATTGCCTTCAATCCTCGCAAGGGCTTTACTGAGTACTATCTATCTGCACACATAAATTAAATCTAGACAATGCTTAAATTTATTGATTGAATATCATTTCAGCTGAATTATTACGCATAGACAATTTATTTTCATCAAAAACTCTTTTTTTTTTAAATTTAAATTATGTAATATCTCGAATGAAATGATGCCTAACTTTTATATGCTACGTTCTCTCGCGAAACATTTGCTGATGTCATAGAAGATTTGTATACATTATAATTTCATGAATTATATATAAAAATTTTATATTATTTAAGCTATTTAACCGAATGTAATGATTTGTTTATTAAGTTTTGAATAAAATATATATATTAAATAACATTTTAATAGAACAAACCCATTTGAATTAGCTAAATATAAACAAATGATAAGCTTTAAATGTTAGAAATTATTTTTATAAATAGCAGTTATATATTTAGATAGACGTGTTGAAGTTGTTAATAAACAATTGATGTATTTAATTAAAAAATTGACGGAGAAATTATTCTTTTGTTAGAATGATTAAAATATATTCACAATTTTTGATAAAAAATTGTAAATTTAGAAGTATCCATATGAATGACAGACAAGATAGAGGGAAAGTTAGGAGTTCTCTTTTGAGAAACATATTATGAGAACTAAAAAAAATTTGAAGATAAAATAGTATTCAATCTGTTTATTTTTATTTAGCTATTATATTAAAAATAAATATTTAATTTTATTTATTCTGATTGAAAAATTAAAAGATAATTTATCATTTTATACTTATCTTACGCTTATTATTAAATATTTTTCTCTGTTTCTATTTGTTTGTCTTACTTTTTTTTTGTTCCTATAAAAAAGAATGTCTCTTTTTTTTTTTGGCAACTAACTCTTCACATGATATGCTTAAGATCACAAAATTAAAAAGTATTTTGGTATATTCCACATATCTTTACTTTAAGACTGCAAGATTCAAAAGTTTCTGTACTTTCTTAAATTTCCTGCCAAGTTAAAACCAAACAAACAAATTAATACGAAGGGAATATCAATTTTCTAATATTTAGATACCATATCAATTATGATAATTAGAGATGATATAATAAAAATACTATTTTATTTATTGCTTCTCAAATGATACGCCAAGTTAAACATGGACAAACAAACAAGAACAAAAGGAGTAAAATACTTGGTCAAACAAAAACGCTTCTAAACTGAATAGTTATAAACCACTTATGATTTTTGATTAATTTTAATGTATAAGAACTTTGATGTTCATCAAATGCGTATAACCAAATCTATTGCCAGTGACATACGTAGGATTTTTGGTTAGCAGTGTTATTTTTATAAAAAAAAAATAAAATATTATGGAGATTAGAACTCACAACTTTAGCTAAGAAATTAAAACATCTAACTAATTGAGGTACACTACCATTCATATCTAAGAATGTCACTTTATACAATATATTCTCTATATTTACTTTTATTTTTTAATTATACATATATATTTAGTAAAAAATTTTGACAAAACAGTGTCACGTGACACCCCTCGAAGCTTGTTAAATCCGCCCCCATCTATTGAGTTGTACCAAACTCGAAGCCATAATGGTGCATCCGCCCCGGAATTAAATCTGCACCACTCATTTCTAATCTAATGGTCAATAATTGCCCGGGAAGGGTAAACACCAAAGAATAAGTTCGACATTTATTAATCCCCTCGAAAGTGTGCCGTTTGATGTTCAAACTTTTTGTCTCCTAGCGTACCCACAATAAAACCGTTAACGCCGTTAGTACCCCTACGCAGTCCATTCCATTTCCAAAGCGCAAAAACCTAAACGGCTAACTAACGGCACCGTCAAAAACACTTTCTCCATATATTCGTTATGTACAAAAATGTTTCTTTTAATAATAATATTACTATGAAGAAAGATTAACTATTCTTTTGTCATTCAACGGGCAAGGTTTTCTCAATTTCTCTCACTAGCAACTCTTTAAGATTTTCTTTTTACCTTTTGGGTTTCAAAGGGTTCGCTTTTCGATGAGTTTTAGCTGATTTCCTGTTACCTCTGTGATGTTAGAGGTTTGTTTACTGTTGGATTCTTGAAATATTTCGTGAAAGTTTCGTTTTTTATTCATCTGTTTATTGACTGGTGTGTGATCACTTTTGGCTCTGTTTTCATCTTTATTCAACTTGATTTTGGTTAATTTCAATTGGGTTTTGGTTATTTTTCTTTGATGGGTACAAAGTTTGGGATTGGGTTGTGTCTAATTTGATATGAAGATGGGTTTGTAGGATCTGAGGTTGTTTATATTCCAAGTAATTGTGTAGCAAAGTTAATTATGTGGTTCATTATTGGAGTTGTACTTAGTTGGATATTTTTTTTCTTTGAATTTTTGTTGAAGGTTTTTATTGGTTTGCTGATTCTTCAATTGATTCTGGGATTCAAATTGGTCATTATAAAGGTTATGGTAAGAGGAAATGGATGAATTGAAAGTAGAGGACTGCTGTACTGAGAATAAGCAATCAGCTGCTGCTTCAAGCTCTTCGGTTTCTGAAAATAGTGGTAGTGTTACTTTAAGGTCACCGGCAGTATCTAGCCCAACCCCTGCATCACCAACTCACAGGTATTTCTTTTTACTTTGCTAAATTTGTTTAGCTGGGTAACAACTAGAAAGGCACCCGGTAAAGTTGGTTCATATTTGGTTTTAACAAAATTAATGATTGTTTGTTTTAGTATTTCGGCTGGAAGTTTGGGATCTTCCAAAATGGTGTCTTTGTGCATGTTGTTGCATTATAATTAATTAATTTTTTCATACTTTAATTTAGATCATTTATGGATAAGATTATAACTAACTATGTCCACGTGAACGCACAAAGCATAGCCGGTTTGATAAAGGAAGAGGTTTGTGGTAGGTTGTCAGTCAATGTATAACTAGTTAACTACGATGAATCCTCTGAATAATGAACTTGAATAGAGCTAATGCATGCAGAGAGTTCATTAGCCCCAATCCGAATGAATTTGCAATGGAGGCATTGATTGTTGGGAACAAGAGTCAAACTGAGTGGAATCCATTTTCGAGACATAAGAAAGTGATTGAACTTTGCTCAACTGTCAAGCTTATTAGTAGAACAACTATTACTGAAAATGTCAATATCCAAAAGCAGCTAAGTGGCTTGCGCCTTCTACTATCTCTTGTAACGCAGCAAAAAGCAGACTGACAATCACTTGAAGCAAATAACTCAACGATAGGAATTCTGGGATATTATGTATTTTGTGCTAATACTCAAGTCCTGAATGAAAATTTAAAATTAACACTTTCTTCTTGTTTGCATGAATTTTGCAGGAGAACCACTGGTCCAATAAGGCGAGCAAAGGGTGGTTGGACTCCTGAGGAGGTGAATAGAATTCTTTATATTTCTAATGAATAATCTCTTCGGCAAGATATCTTAACAGCTTAAAAGCCTAAGCTAGGTTGTCGTGATTTAAAAATTTTCAAGTTCTCGACAGTGAATGCTACTGGCTGTTACTGGTAAAAGTAAAATACTGGAACAGTTTTTTTTGGCATAATGAGTTGTGAATGAGGAATTGTTTGCTTGTACAACCCTCATTCCCTCAGTATCATTGTTATTGTACACCAGTTGGAATTTCTTTATAATTGCTTCTTCTTTTAAATAGAAAGTTCAGCTTTTGGTTTTGTTCTTTGGAATTACGTGTTGATTAGGTAAAATCTCCCTTGCCGCAGGATGATACTTTGAAAAGGGCTGTTTCAATTTACAGAGGGAAATGTTGGAAGAAAATAGGTATTATCTCTTAGCTAGTCTCTTTGGTAGCACTAACAAATAGGATAATATCATGCTGCAAGTGTTAGCTTCAAAGGAGGCAACTTCTTTCGCCTTGACATGTTCAGATGCTTTGGATTAAATAGGTGCCCTATGTGGAAATATTGCTATATAACTTATTTAATGATGACATCCAATGTACTTGTCATTGCTTGGTCTTAGTCATGAATATATTGCCATATGAACTTTGCTGGATGTATGTCTGGGTGCTATAATGTTCTTCGTGCATCTTTGATGACATGCCAAGTCAATATATTCATGCATGTCGTTACTTATATGTTTTGGTTGCTTAGATCTAGGCGTTTATTTATTTAATTTGGATAGGAGAAAGGGGTCAAATTCGTGAATGTTCCATTTGAAATTCAGCAACTTCGCCTCCGTTTGACTTTTGGTTTAATTTTACCATGCCATTAGGAAAAAGTCTCATTATTTCCCTTGATCCGTAGTGGAGCTCCAATCTGAAGGAAATTTTAAACCCTAGTCAAAAGTTTAGGGGTAAATTTGGACCTTTTCTTTTGGAAAATTTGAACACGTAGAGTCCACCCATTTTACGATGGAACTCTGTTAATGGTAAGGGAAAATACAAGAGGGTTTACTAACTGCCAAGGAGCAAATGGACCACAGTCAAAATTGAGCAATTTCAAATAGTACATTGGCAAATTTAGGTCTTTTCCATTTGGATATCATTACAGTCATCCCCTCTCTCTCTTGCGTGCTTTTCTTTTCAAGTTTCAGATTTTAGCCTTAAAGGAGTTGTGTTTGTAATTTGAAATAAAATTTATTTCATAATTTCCAAATTCTAAATTTTGTTTCAATTTTTCTTTTTTCAGTTTCAAAAAAAATTTGAAATAAAATTTAGAATTTGGAAATTATGAAGGCTATATTGATGTTATTCAAACTTAGATTACTAGTTGAGTTGTTCAGGAATTTTATATTTTTATTTTTTGATAATGGTGGTTTTGGGTTAGCTTATGTCTACCTAGAGTCCTAGACTATACCAGTGCTACCTTCCATCAACTAAGTATCGGGTAACTCTCTCCATCCAGGCATAGTTAAATGGGAAGAAATTATCTAGTGTTTTTGTCTCTGTTAGGATTTGAGTTCTATTCTCCAAGGTTTGCATCCACTTCATTTGACCACTATGCCATGCTCTTGGGTGCTTGGTAGTAGGAAATTATATCAAAGATAGATCATTAACTTCATTGAACTCTGAAGTCTTAACTTCTTGACCAATTTGTAAGTCGGTCGTGGCTATCATCTTATATGATGGATTCTTATCGGATTCATGGGGTAACTTACTGTATCCACTCAAATAAAAATGTGAATTTAGCCAAATATTTATTCACATGCAGCTGAGTTCTTCCCGGATAGATCAGAAGTGCAATGTCTGCATCGCTGGCAGAAGGTTCTTAATCCAGAACTTGTTAAAGGACCCTGGACTCGGGAGGTTTGTTTGCTTCCTACTTTTTAGTTGCCTTCTGCATTAATCTGATAATCTGAATTTTGTTTGGACTCTCTGGATGATTCCTGATGCTTTTCAACTTTTTGTTAACAGGAGGATGATAAGATTATTGAGCTGGTCGCTAAGTATGGGCCTATAAAATGGTCTGTCATAGCAAAATCATTGACTGGTCGAATAGGGAAGCAATGTCGTGAGAGGTAGGATCAGAAATAGTTTGCATATACATACATACATATATATATATAGAGAGAGATATCTGTATTGTCTTTTCCACGATTCCACTGAATAATGAAGGTTAATTGTTTTACCACCAGCTTTGCCTTCTGTTGTTGATTTATAACCCAACGTAGTAAGAGTTAATCTGCTGACAACTTTCCTTCTGTTGTTAGCTTTAAGTGCTTATAGCTTCAGTAGTGCATGTCTACCCATCTTGCTCCCGATACAAGCGCTTTGTGTTCACGACAACAACGTACACAGTGTAATCCCACAAGTGAGGTCCGCGGAGGGTAGGCTGTACGCTGACCTTACCTCTACCTTTGTGGGGCAGAGAAGCTGTTTTCACTAGATCCTTGGCTCAAAAGAAATATTAATGTTTTGTGTTGACGAGGCTCTTAACATTCATAGTGAATTCCTTGTTCTCAAATTTATTTTTAGACACTCGTCTTTGTTTGTTTGGAAGTATGTCGGATAATAAAGCCTACTATTTGGTTGATTGTTATGGGTTAATGATTATTGCTTTAAATTTGATCAGATGGCACAATCATTTGAATCCCAATATCAAAAAAGATGCTTGGACACTGGAGGAGGAACGGGCACTTATAGATGCTCATCGGATCCATGGTAACAAGTGGGCTGAAATTGCTAAAGTCTTGCCGGGAAGGTAATAAATTCAGCATAAAGATCAAACCTCTTTAGGTAGGTGCAACAATAGTTGTAAGCTAAAGGGAAGAATTGATAGTTTTCTCATTCAGTTGAAGAAAGGGAAAAGACATCTGAGTGGCTTCCATATTGAAGCCTTTTTATTAAAAATTACTCAGTCCCGCAATATGTTACTAGTTCTTTGACTATGGTTTAGTCCAACATTTCCTAAAATTTTTAACTTCTAAAAACTGTGGTATATAGTACACTTTTATATAGCTTGTAATATCAATATGTCGTCAAGCACTTGATGTGAGAAATCACCCGAAAGATTAAAAAGGTTGACTCTTGCACTCTTGAACCAGTAATTCTTTTGGGACAGAGAGAGGGAGTACCAAAGGTTCCTGAGGATTGTATCAGAAGTTTCTATCAGTTATTCGTCCTTTCTGCCGATGAGCCTCCCTAATGAAATAAGCTTATTAAGACACTGGCTGATGCATCTAATTGTCCAATGTGACTTGGGGCTACTATAAGTGTGGTTCTACTGCAAAGCCCTAATTTATAAGTTTATAAAGCACATGGCTTCATTTAACTATGTAATATGATCAGTCTTGTGCCAAATGATTGTAGAGCGTAGAGGGTAGGTTAGTTGTTAGGGTTGAGGACCAAGGGTTAAGAACACGATGTTTTGTTTTTTTTCCTTCTATATGGGGAATTGCTTTTATTAAAGATATGTTTGCCCCAAATATTATACGGTTGTCTATGTCCCAATGAGTAGACCAAGTATCATTGGCTTTGAGTTTGGCTCTTAAGATGGCTAGCTACTGAAGTTAAAGCAAGACGTTTCCGCCATGATAACCTTTTACACGGGTTGTCTATGTCCCGACGAGTAGAGAAAATATCATTGGCTTTGATTTTGGCTCTTAAGATGGCTATCTACTGAACTTAACTCAAGACTTTTCTGCCACTGAGCCTTTATATCAATGTTTTGTGTGACTGCAATTATAGCCTATAAAGGAATTCACAAGAGTGTCGAATCAATTCATAGTACCCTATGTCTCTTGTTAACTTCAATTCTTGCTAATTCCCCCGGGCCTAATTTTATACAGGACTGATAATGGAATCAAGAATCATTGGAACAGCTCTTTGAGGAAGAAGTTGGACTTTTATTTAGCTACTGGAAACCTTCCACCTGCTACTAGGGACGGCCTTCAAAATGGTTGTAGGGACACTACTGGAACAGCTAAAGCTGAAGAGCTACTAGTTTGCTCAAATAAAACATCAGAAGCAGCTGAAGTAGCTTCATCAGGAACTACAGATACATGTAAAATAGAAAATGGATGGCAGGTGACAGAAATCAGTGCTTCCAACTGTGGTCCGCAAACTGAGTCCATTGATTCTGAAGTTGTCAGGTTGGAAGCTCAATCACCAGAAGAAGATGCTATTCAACACATCAAACCAAGTACAGCATCAGAAAACAGGTATGAAGGACGGGACGTAGATAGTGCAATAGGTCGATTACAAGTTTTTGAAGCACCATTTCCTTGTGAAATCCCTACATGCGGTACATTATACTATGAACCACCAAGGTCAGAAAGTTGTATTCCACTGGATTCAGATCTTCTAAACATCCGCTGGGCACAATGTGAACCTGATGCAAGTCCAAGCCCATCACCAAATGGTTTCTTCACTCCACCTAGTACAAAGGGCCGTAGCCTCTATGCACAAACTCCTGAATCTGTACTGAGAATTGCTGCTAGAAGCTTCCCAAATACGCCTTCCATATTAAGGAAAAGAAAGACTCAAGGTAAACTTTTAACGCCAACTAATAAAATGGGGAAGTCAGATGGAAATTTCTGTAAGGGAAAACCTATTGATGCATGTGATGAGATCCAATTCGACAGCTCAGACAAATCTAGCATGCATGATGGAGTTTCTTCTAGAAATTCTTCCAATGGTGGTCTGTACAATAGTCGAGCATTTAATGCCTCTCCTCCCTATCGATTAAGGTCTAAACGAACATCTATCTTTAAGTCTGTGGAGAAACAGCTTCAGTTTGCATTCAATAGAGAGAAGCATGATACAAGTAATGGGTTCAGTGATTCAACTGTTAATGAGCTATCACATGCAGCCAAAGATTGTTCACAGGCAGCCAAGAAGGATACGGTAAGTTCCATCTTTCCCTTTTTCTTCTCTTTTCTTTTTGTCCCTTTGTTTTTGGATGAGTTTGGCATTGAGTGTGGCTGGGGAAGGAACAAACTAATTTCCATGGTAGTTGTTGTCCCTCTTTCTCCTTACACCGAGATGTGTAGACTATCATTCTTTTCCAAGTGAAGAATTTTTTCCTCTTACCATTTTAGTGCCCGAATTGTCTTAGAAGTAAAGGTCTATTCCGAGACAGTTGATTAGGCAAAACTTTGGATATCAATATGCATTTCAAGTGTCTGAGAATAGGTAAAGATATTAATAGCTACAGACACGGCATGATGTCCTGAGGTGGTATTTGATGCCAATTCTTCATTGTCTAATGTGATTTCTTTTGTATCTTGGCATGGTTTAGTGTCACCAGAGAATGCAAGTTAACAGTGGCGGTGAAGTAATAAAGAGGTAGCTATTCAAACTCTTCTAATGGATGAGTTAACTCTCCTTTCTGGGTCGATAACTTAGAAAGGGATGATGTTGGAACAATTTCTGGATGGGGTTGCCAACAATGCAGTTTTTGTGGGCAAAAGCTAAGCATTCCAAACTAATCTGGATGTTTGGACCCATATGTGAGCAAAACATGGGAAAAGGAAAGAGGGACAACAATAACAATAATTGAAATGCATCTTTTTAACACAAAACCTTTTTTATATCTAAACACATTTCATTCCCTATATGATAATTCACTTGACAACTAGTTTGGTAAATTATCATATAGTATCATTATCTTGAGATGCTATACGAAACAAGAAGGGTCTAATTCCATTTCATGAAAACAATCAAGCGTAGAGTATTCTTCACCTGACTTTTAGTAAGTGAATGAGGTATTACTTTTAGCAAATCTTTCTTTACATGCACTGAACATTCCCATTGTTTTATTTAGAGGACGTCACGTCCAGATCCTCTATTGCTGCTTCAGCTACTGGCAGCAATAAGAGAGTTTTCCTACATGTGGCTGCCACATTCTGCTGCCATTTTCTCTCACATTCTTCTAGACTTGAGTATCTCTGAAAAGAAATTCTGTAAATTATTTGTTCTTTGGACCTACATCTATAGACAAATGGGATGCTATGCTACCCGTGTGATGCAAAATATTATCTACTCTTGGATGACCTTATTATAACAATTGGATCTTTGGTTGATTTAGGATAACAATGTGGAATAAATGCTGAAATGCTTGCAATTTTCAACCAGTGGCTGCTAAGTCCCATGGTATGGAGGTTCAGAAGCAATCAGTATCATCAGAAGAATTTTAGACACGCGAAGAATTCATCTTTCCCGATACAGTTTTGTTAATTGTTAGGTGTACAAAGATCTCTTAGCTTGCCGATTTATGTCCAGGTTATTGGCTAATTGGTTGTTCGTAGATGTTACAGGGCTATTTTCATTATACGTTGAAAGATTGTTAAAGCTGCAATTGATTTGTACAGAACTGCTTGAAATAGGTTTCTTTGGAATAGTTTTACATTGAACATAGTTGCTTAATAATAGCGGCTGTCTGGTATATCATAGTTCAATACCATTTAGAAACTAGAGTGTTTGGTAGGTAGCTTATAAAAACTTTTAAACTTGTTTACGGTTTTGGTAAACATCTAAATTATTTCCAAGTCAAAATCAGTCAAAAGTCATAAGTTAGAAACGTGTTTGATCAAGCTTTTAGGAGGTGAAACGTATTTCTTTTAAGTGCTTATATTTAAAAGAGTGAGGTGTTCAGTTAAAATTTTGGAGAGTAGCAGAAACTGTTTGTCAAAAGCTAAAAAAATAGTTTTTTTTTTCTTTCAAACGTTGCTTATTTAAATATCGCTTTTGAAAGAATGCACTTGGAAGTATCTTTTAAAAATGTGGACAAATACTAATTGTTGTTCAAAAGTATTTATTAAATTGATTAGTCAAACTTAAACTACTTTTTCCTAATATTTATACTTTTTTAATTATAATTTTTGAAAATAACTTTAAGAAAATATTCATCATTTTTTCAAGGAAATGCTTGTCAGCACTTTCTATCTAAGCATATTATCACTTTCAATACTTTCTATTCAAACGTGCTAACTATTTATTTATATATTTTAACACTAAAAGATGACTTTTTAACACTGAAATATTTATCAGTTGCTTTGAATCGGGCTCCAAGACCACTAACTTTTCTCAACTCATTTGATTTCTCCTAACATAATATTATTTTTGGTTCCACCCATTGAATATGGTCTATTCAGATGACCTCCTTTTGTTCTTCACACTGAGATTCTGAGACAGTTTATCATGTAGGAGGCTTTACTCCTATAGATTATAGTCTACAGATAAATCTTCCATTAGATGCCTTATCACTGCTAATTAACTCATAGTACAGGCATTTTTGGGTTCTGGAAACCCCTATTATTTTGAGTGCACATAATCTATAACAATTGTTTTGTTAATTCCATCAATGAGGCACAAAAACGTTATTTTCCGAACATATGTACCAACAGGGCGTATACATTAAGTAGCTCGAGGGCATAGCAAAGCAACCTAACCAAAAAAAAAAAAAGAGAAGGGGATTTATGTAGTATCGCTCGATTTAAGTATATTGTTATTTAGGACTGTACATGCACAATTCATCCAATGCTTGACGACACTTAAATCATCATTGACATCACAACAGAGGAAGCCAAAGGAGAAGACCATTTGTTGTGTAAAATGACAATCCATATAATTTTAGACATTGATATACACTTGAAGGAGACCTTTTCAATTATCATATTACACATGAAGCACCATATTTATTCACATTTTCTGTACAACGAAGTGCCAACAACCAGCCGCTCCACCTTCACCACTGAGACTTTCATGGAATACAGGCATTCTATTCCTGTAGGCAAATCATAATCGTCTGTCATGAATGAAATTTTAATTAATTAGAGATGAGAAGAAGCAACGCATGATAAATTAGCATCTCAAGACACTCACACACGGAAGTATTCATCACAAGAAAAGGAAAACAAAATACAAACAAGAATGCTGTTATACATGAAAGTTGCAGTCTCAGTAGAAAGATCAAAACAAATAGGAGAGTATGATGCAACTTTGGGCAGCATTGCAACCATAGTGATGGTCATAGGCCTTCTTAATATCTAGAAAGAGGGTTCTAAGACAATCTTCACCTATCCAGTGCTCATTCCAGAAATCCGTTGTAAGATAATCTTCACCTATCTAGTGCTCATTCCAGAAATCCGTCGAAAGATAATCTTCACCTATCTAGTGCTCATTCCAGAAATCTCATTCCACAACTGAGAAACCATCGCAGTTCTTAGGATTTTGAGCAAATAGGTCCAGTTGACATGGTCATAGGCCTTCTTAATATCAAGTTCGCATAAAATTCGTGGAGTTTTCTGCTTCACCCTGGAGTCTACCAACTCATTAGCTAATAAAGCCGCATCCATTGCGTACCTTCCAGAAAAGCCATTTGGTGTTCATCCACCAGTTTCCCCATAACAATCGTCATCCTTTCAGTAATAAGTTTGGATATTATTTTGTAAACTCTCCTTATCAAACTTATTGGTCTGAAGTCTTTTAGCTCCTCAGCTCCAGATTTTTGGTATTAATGCTATAAAGGTAGCATTAAAAGATTTCTCAAAAACTTCATTGTGATGAAAACTTTGGATAGCGAGCATCAGGTCTGCCTTCACTATTTCCGAGCATAGGGGTTTTGTCACCATAACCTTGCTTGATAATATGTAGTACCTCTATTTCTGAGGAAGGCCTTTGAAGCCACTCTTGCTCCTCATGGGAGATTTTTGGACAATCCATAAGTTCAAAAGAAGGCCTCCATGCATCTGATTCTGAGTATAGCTTTTTATACAAAATTATCATGACCCCTTTGACCTCTTCAGGTTCCATAACTCCCCCCTAACCACCAATCTATCAATTGTATCATATCTTTCGTGGGCTGTAGCATTCTCCTGAAGAAGCTAGTTTTATTGTCATCCTGTTTCAACCATAATACTCTAGATTTTTGCCTCCACTTGGTCTCCTAATTCTTTGCCATTTCCTCTATTTCCACTATTATTGTTGCTCTTATCATCATCTCTTCTTCATTCAATTTCTCGTTCCAGTGCTACATCAATCTCAACCAGTTCCTCTAACAAGCTATTCTTCTTATTTGTTAGCTCCCCAAAAGTAGTTCTTCTCAATTCTGAGTTTCTGTTTCAGCATTCTTAACTTGATGCTAAATCTGTGGTCTAGGCACCCTTCTACTACAAACTCATTCCACCACCTATGAACCAGTTCATTGAATCTCTCCGCCTCTAGCCACCAGTTTTCAAATTTGAAATAAGATCTCTTCTGCTGCCAATTTCCACACTCTAACAAATTAGGGTTGTAGTCAGATATCACTCTAGGTAATATCTTTTGTCTAATGCTTTTGAAAGTTTCCTTCCATTCCATGGAATAGAGAAACCTATCCAGTCTAGCTGCAACTTGGATGACTGATACCCCTAAACTAAGTAAACTTCCCTCCAGTCAAGTGAGTATCATGTAATTCTACATCCTCTATTCATTTTGAAAAATCAGACACCACATGTGAGATTTTGTTACAGCCTCTTCTTTTTTCCTTAAGTCTGTTTGTATTAAAATTAGAGGTGGCAAAATCAGCCCATGAGATCATAAGCTGCCCAACTTAGTCAAGTTTGGGCCGATAATTGACCCGTTCATTTATTAGCTCAGCCCATTTCCGCCCAACTCATTTTAGTTCATTAAAGTTTGGGCTGATATCTAACCTAAATTGATTTATGAGAAATCTTATCAAAATATTTTCAAAAGACATTTTATTTTATTTAATGTGTTATATTTAGTCATAATAAAGAAAAATATTAATTTTATAAGTTAT
Organism: Datura wrightii; assembly: GCA_035772735.1. NCBI lineage: Eukaryota > Viridiplantae > Streptophyta > Magnoliopsida > Solanales > Solanaceae > Datura > Datura wrightii. Next base: position 195,180,711 of record JASDFA010000018.1, on the reverse strand, counting down.
CAAAAGATTATAAAAGCATAAATAAAGCAATTAAAACTTAATTAGAGTTGGGCGGATTGGGTTATGACCCACATTTTAGCCCATTTCAGCCTAACCCGTTTCAGCGCAAGTAACTTTTGGGCGGGTCAATAATCCGCCCATTTATTAACTCAGCCCAACCCGCCCATTTGCCACCTATAATTAAAATCACCACAAGAGGCCCAAGGTCCCGCTCACAGTTCTCTAACTGATGCAATTTCTTCCCAATAGTATTTTCTCACTCCTGGTATGGGGGGCATAAACCCCAGTGGGATACTAGGTGAAAGAGTTTTGTGTTGAAACAAACTCTTAAGTAACAGAGTATTGCCCTGTCTTAATCAGAGCACCAAACCAAACTCTACTGTCCCACATGATCAGTATCCCACCACTGCAGCTTCAATGTAGTCATGTTTCATCCATTACAAGACCATAATTGTCCTTCCACTTCCTTATTCACTTTTATTTCTTGAAAACAATACACATCTGCCTTCCACTTTTATAGTGAGCTAATTAACAAGATTTCTGTTATTTATCTTGTTAAGTCCCCTTACATTCCATGAAATTAGGTAGACTATCATTTGTAGGTTAAACTAAGAACTTTCCCTCTACTTCTGACTCCAACCACTTCTTCATTGAGGCTGGATTGCAAGTTCTTTAATTCATTTTTCCCAGTTGCCCTGCTTCTAGGTGTTGTAATTGCCTTCTCCTGTCCCTTTTTTTCTAACACCGCTTTCCTTTCATCTAGCTTCATGAGCAAAGGTAGTGTTTCCTTTTCGAAACCCTCAAAAGCTACCCCATAGGTGTTGCTTAACTCTAGAGTGCGTGAATTAACCCAGTTCGATGCTTCTGTCTCAGCTTCTTCTTGACTGTCTGTAATTTGAGTAGCTATAGGTACCCCATCATGTACTTGTTGTAATTGCATGAGCATCTCTTCCGATTTGTGTGTCGTAATCATCAGCTCCGATTCCTTTTCCTGAATGCATCGTTTTCGATCTCTCCACTGGACTGGGCTAAAGTCTGTTTGCATATTTGATATCTCCCTCCTCGTAGCCTCAATTGAAAATTCTCTGCAAACAGTTTTCCTCGGAAGAGGATTCCCAGACCTTGTATGCCTCTAGGAATTTTGATGCCAGTGTTTTTTAATTCACCCAGTCCTTTAAAAGTCCCCTCTCTTGTTTTTCACAATGGTTGGCTGATGTTATCACTGGACTTCAGCCCTCCAAAGAATTTTTTGGGTCGCTGATCTGAATTTGTCTTGCAATTAAAGGGACCCGTCCCACATGATACCTTATATTATTTGTGGGCTCCCCTCTTGTGTCTGCCACACCACGTGTCTCTTCCCGTATTACTGTAGGAGTCAATCTATTATAGTCAGCCTCCACCTCTTTAACCTTTGGATTTAACCTCGATGACTGTTGGACAAAAGCTTTTATGGTACTATCTTCTCCGGCGACAAGTCTTGTAGGCAATTCAGTCCAGATCTGCATAGAGTATGCATTGCCGCCATTTATGATGGTCACCTCTTTTGCTATACTACTTCCATCTCCTTGGATTTTAATCCTCACCCATTTGAGGTGATTACGAAGCTGCATCTCCTCCTGTCTCAACCCAATCCTCCACATTGGTCTCCAATGACCTAAAGGTCGTTGGCGAATTGTGACCAAAGATGCAAAGGCAGGCCAACAATTCTAGCCCATGTCGAATTGAGTTTTGCTTTTTCTTCTACGGTTCCAACTTTAGGGCTCCACCATTGGAACCCGATACACAGGTGTTTCCAGATCCACTCTCCAGTTATCACTTGTTCTGCCGCTACTTATGAAGCAAACTCAAATAGGAAAAGGATATTTCATAAATATTCAGCCCAAAAATTTGCTTCCAGAGACTAAAGACCATCTTCTAATTTCTGAGAGGGTTGGTGTTTCCACAGCCTTGAAGTTGTAAACCAAACTTCTACTAAGGACTTTGTTTTGGTTATTTGGTCCGTCTTTAATGCAGATTACTCCCCTCCTTCAAAGTACATCTACATTAAATGAACTTTCCCCTCTGTTGGACCATTTAATACTTCGACGGGCATCAGCATACGGAATGTTCTTGTAAGACAATCTAGGTTCCATTGGAACTTTCTTATTTCTTTTTTTTTTTTTTTTGATTAAGAAACTTTCTCATTTCTGTGGATGTTAATAAATCTTTCTACCTTTTCTGCAATGGACATCCATCCTGAGTTGAAAGGTTAGCTCAGGGTTTATCAACACTGATCTCCTTCTGCCTTTCAGATCAATGATGCTAATTGTACAGTCCAAACTAATTGAAATTCTTTGCACAAATAAATTTCAGAGGAACTCTCTTTTTCCACCTTCTGACAGAGTTACCCTTTGACAAAGAAGCTTCTTTCAGCCTTTGGACCAACCATACCATTGTACTCTTGGTAAAAAGGGTTCTTGTGATGTAGTTCCTACTTCTTTTGCTCCATTCGTGCCAGTCCCCGTGTACCTGAAGTTCTTGAGGCATCAAAAGATTTGAAGTCCACCGCAAAATAAATGGTGTCTTCTACCATCTGATCCATGGAATGTGGGTATCAGAATTCAGAAGAGAGAGGAGAGAAAGATAGAGAAGAGAAATGGGTATAGAGAGGGAAGAGAGGGGGGGTTGATTCTGCTGATCAGAAAGATCACCAGAGATGAAAAAAGAGAGAGAGGCTAGGATCATGTTTTCTTGGGGGAATGTGCCCGAGCATTTTTTTTGCTCACATTTTTCACCTTTCTGGATATGCCAAATATTCATTTGCTATCTTTCCGCAGGTATTCTACTTTTTGATAAACTTCTTGTGTACGGGCCTTTTTTGCCCAAATATTTGATAAAATTTATGTCCTAGCCAAGTAATCTAACACACCTTATAGCTAAACTTATATTGATATTTTAAGGTTTCACCTGAGTTTTTCATGACAGTTGGAGATTATCATTCTTAGGAGGTTCAACACTTTATTAGAGTGTCTTTAAGATATTTTAGATTCACCTGCTAACCGAAATCTACAGGAAGGAATGTAAAAAGTGGTTTGGCCATGCACTACTGACTATACTGATGTAGCATGTTTCAGGAATAGGTCAGATTTTTAAATATTTGAAGTGCTGTCATAAGAGAATGTTAAGAGATTCTGATGATGAAATAATCACAAAAACATCTTTTAAGAGATTCTGATGATGAAATAATCACAATAACAGTCTTTTAAGAGATTCTGATGATGAAACAAGAATAAACACAAGAAGACTGTCAATGAGACTCGTTGATGAAACAAGCAAATGAAACTGCATTTATTCATAGAGAAGCATAGATGAAGCGAAAATATTTGGGTGGGGGGGGGGGGGGGGGGGAATATTTACAGACTAACCTCAAAAATCTGTACATGACCAGCATGAGAACACATTAACAGAGGAATTCCTGTATCCTAGTCATAACTACAAACCAGGGGCAACAACACAATTGTTATCATTTTTAACATATTCGAGTCAGATATAACCTGCAATTTGTCAAGAGGACTAATGAGAAACAAGATTGTAGGTAATAATTGAAGAAACAGATAAGCAAAATACGACTATTATTAAACTTTCATCAAACCTACACAATCATAAAATGCCAAGCTAAAGCATGAAGAATGCGCCAATAGTTGTCTGACGAAGCACCTTTGAACTTCGATCTAACCCATGAGAAGCCACCTAGAATTTGGAATGAGAAAAAAATCAGCAGGCAAGTGCAACCTTGGAAAATAATAATTGTGATTCGATGTTCATTCAGCAGAAATGATATAAGTTTAATTACTTAGTAAATAAGAGGACAACTGTTTGAGGAATGGGGAAGAGGCTGTACTAAGAGATGCTTGGAGACAACTCAACAAGAAGACACTAAATTAAAGACCCTAAATAGAAATATTTTTGAAGGGGTTGAAAGTCCATTGGGAAGCATCAAAAGTTCTCTTTTGCTACCCCTTTTTTGGTGTAAAAAGGACATCACATCTTGTACATAGTCAGATGAAAGTTTTGGGGCACATAGGTGTGGTGTAAGTGAGATCATTTTGACTTATCAGAAGATAAAAGATCCATGAATTTCTTGTAAAAATGACCAGAATACCTGCTTAATTTTTGGTAAATCAAAGCTGTAGTATCAGTGATAAAAGTAGAATATGTCTAAACTCTAACCAACAAAGAGTGCTCTAAGAAGTTGACACAATGAGAAGGTAAAACGTCCTTTAAGCCGTCTAACTTACAAAATGTTCCCTAAGCCATCACTCAATTTTCACAGTTCAAGCTCAGCACCTAAAGTAACATGATTCTGTCATCACTATCTTAGCTTGCTATCCCATCAAACCAGATATCAGAAATTCCACGCTTCTTAATATCAATTTTATATTTGCTTTTATGAATTATGAAGAAAATAATCAACTTAAATTTTGACCAAGTTGTATCTCGCTCAAACTGATAAATAGACCTGAAGTTATAGCTAAATTTCTTTCCCCCCCCCAATATAATGGGCCTCCTCCTTCATTTTTGTCTTGTTTTTCTCTCCAATGTACACATAAATCTGACCACATTAAAGCTAGCACGATCACATACAATTAGTCACAACAGCTAATCTGCTTACCATATGAGTTAACGCAGCATAACGTTCCTCATTTAGATATAATGGCTTTCCCCTATGCATTTCAATATCCTGCCAGAATAAGAGAGGAAGTATGTAAGATCCAATTTGATATGGGGACATGCTGGTTTAGAGTCCAGATGTCACTACCAAAAGAATTTTAAAAGATATGAAAGCTGAAGACACACGATGCACATATACTACAACTATTTGACTGAAACAGAGAGATAGAGATAGATAGATAGAGAGAGAGAGAATATAAAGGAAAATGGAGGGGGAAAAAAGAAGACAAATAATGACGCACTGATCCATCAGAAATCAAAGAAATATTGAGTGAAGTTCAAATCCATACTTGTTACGAGTCACATGACTGGGAAAATTGGTGAACATATCTTAACTTGCATTTAATTCGGGCAAAATTTTTACTTCCCATGTTTGACGTGAAAACATATCTGTAATTGAATTGAAGACATTTGAGGACACAACTGTCTTCCTATTGCCTCTCTCCCAAAAACACTCATTTTGTTTCACAGTTTTCCATCTAAACTACATTACAGAATCCCTGTAAAGCACCTTTGCTGGAAAAGAAAAGGTACATGTCATTATGTGCTTGGATTATTTTGAGCTTAGTGGCTTGACATAGCGACAAAAGAAAAAAACTTCAAGCTGCTGCTTGACGCTTTGTTGCATATCTAATTTGTAATGCTTCTACGAGCTATGCTATTCGTATTTCAAGCAACAAGCAAAAATTCCCTTTTTCATCAACTCTCAGAAATGAAAATAAAGAGAAGCTTGTTTTCAGCTAAGCACCCTTAGTTTCTCTGAAGCTCAGCCATAATTTACCTCTTCTCCGAATACGTCCAAGTAAGGTGAAGGCCACGGTGCCTGACGAGCAGATCTTTGGAGCAATATGGTGGTTTTCTACAGTGAAAAGTAAAATTTCATTATGCCATTCCAGGGTCCTCAAAGACAGTATTCTGCAGATCAAAAGGCCAAGAGAAATAAGTAATGCAAAAAGGAAACCACACTTACTCTGATCAACAAGAACACCCCAGTACCAGCACCACAAGCCATTGCATGAGTTTGACAAGTACTTTCCCTGGGGTTCAATCAAATGCATCAGAAACAATATTAAAGATCAAAAGAAGGTAAAAAAAGAGGTGCAAGCCAAGTGTATTTTGAACCTGCAGCATGTTTTCCAACTTGCTGAGCACAATTTACCACATAACAAGCACAATGCAGGATCCTTCTGAACAGCTCCGCAGTCTGGGCAATTCTGTTTAATATACCTGAACGTAACATCAAAATATCTTAGAGTTTTATTTCGTAAGAAGATAGAATACTAGTAAAATACTCTCTCTATCCATATCTAGAACCAACCTCTGCAAGAGGTCCTGATAAAGATGAGGCAAAAGCATCATTTTAAATGGGGCTGCATGAGTGGAATACAAAACACCCTTTAGACCACGAGTTTCAAACTGCTTGTAGAAATGATTTAGCCATTTTTGAACCACCATACGAATTGTGACATCATTAAAAACATTATCAAGTGATGGAATCTTTAATATCTTCTCCAACTTCTCAATCTGAATGAGCTCGGCTGCATTGTTTTCACCACAGTCCATCAGTTCATTAGTTGAATATGCTGATCCATCTAATATGTTAGTTCCATCGTTAAATGGCACCACTCTAGAAGAATGAATCAATTTCCACAACAATGCACATCTTCTTAAGTACGGAAAGGTCAGACTGCGAATTGCATCTTTGATGTCATAAGAAGTTTCTATAAAATTAGAATCAAAATATTGGTGAGCAACTCCACGTTCTCCAATTACTTTATAGATGTCAGTAACGAGAGAATCAACGCATCCTAACTCAAGCAAACTGCATTGACGCTTTCTGCAGTAGGTAATTATAGCCTGCAAAGAAATGAAAAGGGTCTTTTGCTAACCATCTTGGAGGCAATGAAGTGCAAAGAGGTCTCATCTAATCTCTACCCCCAAAAAAGATCAGAAGAAGGGAAAATTGTGTAACCTGAGTGACCGCGACTGCATAGAAAAGATGAACAAGAGACAAGAAGGCATCCTCGCATGACAACAACGGACATGGAAGGCAATATACTATCCACATTAATGAAGAAAAAGCATCATGTGCAAGAACTGGATCAGCGGACCATCTCCAGAACTGAATATCAGGATACTGATCTTCTGTTTCAGCGTATTCCAAGATGTCTTGCATATTACCTGCAAAGCATATCTTCCCATGATCTCATCTTTTTCTTTTACAAAGTAAAAGAAACTTAAAAGATAATTCCATGGAGCAGCAATATACCTCCAACAGATGGATCTGAAATTTCATCTGCAGAAGTGCCAGTGCATATAGACTCTGCAAACAGCTGAATGCCTCTCAGTCTCAAGAGGACAGTGAGTGAGTTCTTTGTTTGTGTGCTTTGTACAATACTTAGCAACAAAGCAAGTATAAAACCATTTGAAGATTGGAGTTCTTTGTACAAGGCACCAAGACTGTAGTTTGGAGCTAATGATGTCTTTCCAGACCGAGAAGCAATTTCAGTTGATACAAGTGAGTACTTAAGAGCGTCATACAGAATCAGAGAGTGACTAAGTCTACCAGATTCTGAAATGTTATCATTGTCTGGGAAGTACATTCCACACAATATATGGTACAAAGATTCAAGGTTTACTCTCATCCGCCCAAACTGCCGAAGTGGAAGTCTTTGGAAAATCTCTCGACTTCCAGAAACATCAGCAGCACTTCGTAGGAGAAATAAAGCTTTTTGAAAATGAGGTCCATCTACCACTCCACTTGACGAGGGTGAAGGGACAACAGCATCTGATGGACTGGAAGTTGAATGAAGGGGTGTAAACCTTCCAGAATCTACAGGTAATGATGGCAGGACCGAGTTGGCAAGTCCACGACATACAGGACAGAGGAACTCCCCCTGAAAATAAGAAAATCAATAAGAAAATTCAGCAATTCACTCCATCGCATAGAAAGAGGTAAATCAGGATGTCCTGTTACCTGATCTGGATCTACAATATGACCTCCTTCAAAAACAATTCTTCTGGTATATCTGTACAAGAGTGATGAGACAGTTGATTTTTTGAACTTAATGAATAGGACTGTCAGGCCAATTATAGAACATAATATTACATGTATTTATAAAATCTAATGCACAAACCATTTAAGCTTAAAGACGTACTGGCTTAAAGCAAATTCAAGGTAAGGTCAGAAAAAGAAAAGCAATCTTAGAAAAGATAATTCAAGTCGAATTTATTAAACAATTAGACAATAGCCTCAAAGAAGGAGGTAAAACGGAAATGATAAAAAGAGTTACCTTTCCTTTAGAGACGATAAATAACGGTCAAGACATCCCTGATGTACAGCGTGGCCACATGATGAAATATAAATTCCGTCACAATCTGAGGGACCAAATCCTTCATATGCTGTAAGCGGCATTCTTGACCCTAATTGTGTCTTGTGTGCACTTTCAGATGCAGAAGGACTGTCAAGATTTTCTCCTGCAAGAGCAGAAATGTACTTCCCAAGCAAAAGTGACTCAGCATTCCCACCACCTCCCCCTGCAGAAAGTTTCTTATCATTTCTTGAAAGATCCCAGTGCCACGATTTGACATCCATTTTTTCCTGAATCAATGAGTATATTTGTTCTTCTAGCATCTCAAGAGAAAAATCTGTGTCTTCGTTGATAGTGTTTGATGTGCAAGGCAGTTGAATCTTCAATGCTGGGAATCTTGTCCTAATATATTCAAAAAATGCTCCTACCTCCTTAGGTTGCCCTTCCAGAGCAAACTCATTTATTGCATTTTGAATCGATTGTGTCAACCAAGGAGATGAAATGAGTCCTTGACTACTTGATAAAGCGCTCCTTTGATATGAGATATTTGTCATTCTTTTAGCACAAGATTCCAAATCTTTCCCAGAATTTTGAGTTTTTTTCCATGAAGGAGGCCCTCTATTGGTGAAAGTCAAAAGCCTGGATTTCTTATTTCAAGAACCACCATAAAATAAGTAAATATTTAACTTTAATAGATTCACCAAGCACAATTACTTAGATAAATCAGCATAGATATCCAATCACAATGAAGTGACATAAGCACAAAGCACATACCTGAAGAAGAATCAGGTATGATAGAGGACTTCTAGAATTTGGATCACGGCAAAGAGAGCAAATGACTTGAGTAGCCTCTTCATAATTACGTCTAACATCTGAATCACTACTTTCTTTACCAAGTTTAGAATCATCCACATCCGGACCAGCTTCTGCAGAGGAATCAATGCTCTTTAAAAACTTGGATTGTTGCGCCCTCATCTTCTCCTGAGATGTAGACATGGAATATATATGAAAGTGACTGAGTCAACTGAGAATAGAAGGAATAGGGTTAGTCTGGTTCTACAATGAATTCAACTTACAATGGGCAGAAACTACCTGAACTGTAAAATATGGCAACATAGCACAATGGAAACATGAAGAAAACTAGATTATTGCTCCAAATAAAGGAAACACAAGCACATTATAAGATGAATTATGTGCCGTTTTACATGAAATCCATATAGATTGCTAGGATGGAATTTCTGTAAAATCTCTAATTTTGATTATAGTGGCTAAAGTACAGCTGCATCCGACTATGGTTGAACTTAAATATAACAACGGCATCCGTTTAGGATGTAGCAGTTTTTTATGGAATGGTTCACTTAAATAAATGTGACATAAACTTGTACAAGTTTCTTCTCTTATTTGCATCTACCTTTCAAAACCATACTTCACTCTGACATGGAAGCTTTTACATGGTTTCATTTTACATATCAAACACTTGGGGCTTGCTAAAGATCACAAGCCAAGAAGGCTATTTATCCTGGAGGATATCTAATGTCTTAGATAGCATCAAGTTGCATGTACATTGGTTCATGAATTAATGCATCATCCTTACGATAAAGAACAATGCAGTTCTTTCTCTTATGAAAAAATAATTGTTGGTACACAGTGAGATAGAGGAGACTGCATGTAATCATTAAGTAGTTACATCATAATTCTGTTGCATCTCCTCGCTACTTCTTGCATCAATAACCAGTTTGAAGTTCGTGGATTTCTAAACTCTATTCAATAGTAATAGTCATTGGTGTTAGCCCTTCAAAGACAAGAGACAAGAAAATGCCGTGATATTAGCGGAAGCTCAAATTTTCAGAATAGCAGAAAGACTTGTCAAAGGAGATCCTTAGCTCATCAATGAAAGAGATTGTTTACAATCTTTTCTTTTTTAGTAGGTAATCATTTGCAATCATAACAAATTTATTTCGAGAAAGCAGTTTGAGTTAGTCTTTTTTAATAAAGGTGGTGTCCGGGCCACCTCGACTATTCCATTCAACCGACAGCACTGGGTAACACTGCCAACCAAGGCTTAGGCAGATGAGAAGAAATAAATGTATCTTAACCCTGTTTTAATTCCACTAACATTACATCTTTTTGTTACATAAGTTTTTTATACAAGCACATGTTTTCAGAATGATGATAATACATTGGCATGTGACCTTATCAAATAAAGTAATAAATGACACTAGTATTTCTAAGGGTTTTCAGTAGAATAAAAAAGGCTAAATACCTAGATAGCCCCTTAAACTTGGCACCTTTTGAAAGTTAGACATCTTAATTTTAGTGATGACCATTTAGACACTTTAAGTTGACAAAAATGTATCTAATAAACACGCAAACACTGCGTGCTGACATGGCAACTATTGTATGCTGCACCTACATCTTTTTTTTTTTTTAAAAGGTAAGTTTGTATTCTTCAGATTAAGGATATGCTGGCAACCTCCAAAAATTACAAGAATCAATAGTAACAAAGAACCAAGCAAATCTACCAACTGTTCAACTTCCTCTATGTTCTCTTGTTTACACCAAAAATAAAAAGTATTAATACAGTTCTCTTTAATTTTCTGCATAGTATTAGCATCGTTCTCAAAACATCTTTTGTTTGTCTTCCTCATTTTTTCTGACTTTTGCTTCCTCCTCTCCTTATCCAGCAGCTAAGAAGGTCTGCAGTGTGCTCTAGCATCACCCAATCAACCTGAGTTAGTCCTAGGAATAGAGACCAGATTTGTAAAGAGATCTTGCAGTGTAGAAATAAATGGTTCATTGTTTCCTCTTTCTCCAAATAGAAGAAACATGTGGAAGCCAATTGAAAGCCCCTTCTTTTTAACTTCTCATGAGTGAGGCATGCCCTTCTGCATACCAGCCAAGTAAAGCACTTTACTTTAGTAGGCACCTTGCCTTTCCAAACTTGTTTCAATAGCCCTTTTACGCCCCCTGGTTGCTCCATCACTTACTGCCTGTAAAGTCTATTTACTGTAAACCTCCCATCATTTTCATATTTCCAGATCATTTTGTCCTCTTCTGCAGATAGCCCTTTGAAATCATTTAGACTTTGTAGGAGCTCCCCCACTCTGTCCACTTCCCAATCATTTAAGAGTCTTCTGAAGTTTAGATTCCATCCATGAGGTGACCATGTATCAGCAACTGATGCTGCAGTGTTTCCACTGAGTAAGAATAGATCTAGGAGTGAAATATCCAAAGGTTCCTGACCCCTCCACTTATCTTTCCAGAAGATGATCCTGCTGCCTTCTCCCACCTTATTACTAATGTGCCCTTGTATCATATTCCACCGGTTTCTTATTGACTTCCATGCAGACACTTCATAGGTGGTAGACACACTGTGAGAGAGCCATTGGTCACTTTGCCCATATTTGCTAACTATGACTTCCTTCCAGAGTGCTTGATCTTCCACAGTGAACCTCCAGAGCCATTTTGCAAGTAAACAATTGTTTTGGAGCCCTAAGTTCTTGATGCCAAGTCCCCCTTCTTGTTTGCTCAATTGGGCAGTCTGCCACTTGACCAGATGTAGTGTTGTTAAAAGCGCTCGCTTTCAGCACTTAAAGCGTGAAGCGAGGGTCAAGCGCTTCAAGGCACTAAAGCGAGGTGAGATGAAAAAAGCGCTCGCTTCAACAGAAGAAGCGAGAAGCGTCGCTTTTACGAAAAAGCAGGAATTTTAGGTCTTTTTCAAAGAATTGCAAGAGACTTACGCAGCTTCTTTAGTTGTTCCTGCTGCTCCTCTTCTTCTCCAATTCTATTGTTTCAGTCAAGTTCTTCTCTGCTCTCTTCTTTTCTTTGATTTTCTCCTCCTCTCCTCTTCTCGATTTTTTTCTATTTTCTTTTCCCCTTTGTTTTCTACTCATTTTCTCCTCCTCTTCATGTTTTTCCTCTGTTTTCTATTCCTCTCCCCCTCTTTTTTCAGTTCTTCTCTCTTCTTTTCTCCTCTGTTAGTTTACTATAGCTTTTTTGTTCTCCATTTTTTCTTCTTTGTTTTGTTAGTTTTTTTTTAAAACTTTCCCTGTTTGCGCTAACAAATATTCAATTTTTTTTTTTGTTTAGTATCTATTATTTATTTTTCAATTTGAGAATTGAAAGATTTACTTAAATGTGTTATTTCTATTGAGTTCTTGGTTATTTATCTATGCAAATTTAATATTTTTTTATTTTTATATTAAATTCTGCTTTAGTTGAAAAAAGCGTGCGCTTCGCTTCACGCTTCTCGCTTCAGTGAAGCGAGCACACATCGCTTTTTTCCGCTTCTCACTTTCCAAAACACTGACCAAATGTATACCATTGCCTTCCTTATTGCCCGGCCATAGAAAGTTCTTACTCAGCTTGTCCAATTTTTCTTCTACCTTGGAGGGTAGAGGAAAGAGGGACATGATGTAGGTAGGTAGTGAGTCTAGCACAGAATTGATCAGGATGGTTCTGCCTCCCAAGGATAAATATTGTGCTTTACAGGTTGCTAGTTTTTTTTCTGCCTTCTCTAACACCGCATTCCAGATACTTATATGTTTATGTTTCTTTCCCAATGGCATTCCCAGGTATGTTGTTGGGAAATTGTCTACCTCACAGCTCAGAATTCTGGCCAGACTTTGTAGGTTTGGAACCACCTTGACTTGAAAAATGTTGCTCTTCCTCCAATTTACTGCCAGACTAGATACTGCCTCAAAGACCACCAGAATGACTCTAAATTAGCTGATTTGATCTACCTTTTCATCACTGAAAATGACTGTATCATCTACATATAATAGCTGACAAATATGCTTCTCCTCCCCATCTTGATTGCCTACCCCGAAACCTTTGATCCGGCTGTTTTGAGTTGCTATTCTCATTAGACTGTTGAAGCCTTCCATTGCTAATATACAGAGGAAAGGGGAGAGAGGGTCTCCCTGCTTGAGCCCTCTCTCTGAAGGAAAAACTAGCAGGTTCTCCATTAACCAGAATTGAGAACCTAACAGTTTTTATACAAAATCCAATCCACCTTAGCCATCTGTACCCAAATCCCAATTGCTTTAGGATATTGAGGAGAAATCCCCAGTTAACATGATCATATGCTTTTCCAATGTCCAGCTTACACATAATCCCTGGTTCTTCTCCCCTCATCCTAGAATCTATGCATTCACTAGCTATCAGTGCTGCATCCATAATCTGCCTGCCTCTTATGAATGCCATTTGGTGTTTGTTGACTAGCTTGCTGATCACCTTCTTTAGTCTTTAATTATTTTATATGTCCCACCAATGAGGCTTATTGGTCTAAAGTCTCTTAGTTCAGTTGCTCCAGCTTTCTTTGGGATCAAAGCCACAAAAGTGGCATTGAAGCTTTTTTCAACCTCCTGCTTATGATAAAACTGCTTGATTGTCTTCATCAGGTCCTCTTTAAAAATATCCCAATGGTGTTGATAAAAGCTCATGGGGAAACCATCAGGTTCTGGTGCTTTATGACTAGAGCATAGCTTTACACATTCTAGAACTTTAGCTTCTTCAAATTCCCTTTGTGACCATTCTCTTTCCTCTATGTTGATGCCTTCTGCTCCTGGATGCTAAAGTTTGGCCTCCATTTTTCATTTAGTTTGTAGAGATTTTGGTAGAAATTGACAATGGCCCCTTTGATGTCTTCTGGATTAGTTACTGTTACTCCCTCCACTGTCAGTTTGTCAATTGAGTTAAACCTTTTGTGAGCTATGGCCATTCTGTGAAATCACTTGGTATTTTTGTCTCCCTACTTTAGCCACTGAACTCTGGATCTCTGCCTCTAGGTTATTTCCTCCTTCTTGGACCCTTCCTCAAACTCCATTGATAGATGCATTTTCTGGATGATCTCATCTACTGAAAGGATTCTTAGTTCCTGGATTTTCTCCAAATCAGCCACCTAATCCAAAATGTTCTGTTTTTGTTGTTTCCAGTTGTTTCTATGCTCCCTCCCCCACTCTATCAACTTCCTTTTTAATAATTTCAACTTCTTGGCCAGAATGTATGAACCTGTTCCAATCACTTCGAAGGAAGACCACCATTCTTTCACCTTGTTTTTGAAACCTGCCACCTCCATCCACTATTGTTCGAACTTAATGTATGATTTCTTCAAGTATAGTTCTCCACTTTCTAGTAGAATATGATTATGATCAGATCCTACTCTAGGCAGTAGGCTTTGCTTGATATGAGTGAAGGACTCTCCCATTGAATAGAGTATAGATATCTGTTAATTCTAGAGGTGGACTGGTGATTATCTCCTCTTCTCCAAGTAATTGATCCTCCAAATAAAGGAGGATCAAAAAACTCCATATCATTTATCCATTCAGAGAATTCTGCCATAGCCCCCGTTAGGTTGTGACCTTCTGATCTCTCATCTGGGTATCTTACAACATTGAAGTCACCATAGACAACCCAGGGACCACTGCAGTGGCTTTGTAAAGCAGCCAGTTCTCACCACAACTCCCTTCTAACAGCTTTGTCACAAGCCCCATACACAACACTTAGGTACCAGTTAAAGGCCTGATTTACCCCTTCAAAGGAACAAGTCACCATTTGATCAGTTGCTTCAATTACATCACCTTTCCACTGTCGTTTGTCCGACAGGATCAGTATTCCACCACTCCTACCTACTGCATCCAAATTAATCTCCCCCAACCACCTATTGTGCCATAATTGTTTGAATACATAAGGTTGTACTCCCGATAGTTTGGTCTCCACTAATACATATATATTTGCCCCCCACTGTTGCATGATCCTTCTCACCAGCCCCCTTTTTATCACTGTTCAACCCCCTCACGTTCTATGATAGAATTTTGATTTTCATTGAGATTTGGAAGCTGTTATCCTCCCTCTACTTCTCGGCTTACCTTCCTTGAATTTCACATGGAATTCTAGATTCCTGATCTCCTTAGGTACTATGCTTATGGCACTATCCTTCTTTGCCTCCCCATTTTGTTGTCTTAAAAGTCCCCTTTTCTGGTCAATTATTAGGAAGAGGTCAAGGGCGATCTTGTCACAACCTTTGAATGCCACCCCAAACAGCTTGCTGAGTTTAAGAACATTTGAGTGCACCCATAAGGATGCTTTATCCTCGATTTCTTATTCTGACATCTCCTCGTTGATCTGGAAGGGAATGGGGTTTTCAATCAGAGCTAGATGTCTACCAGAGCTCTCCCCCACTTCCGTCTCTTCCCCACCACTATCGAGCACTAATTCCGCCTCAATAGATTCTTCAAACCTTGTGATTTGCATGCTCTGTTCTCAGTACCTTCATTGAGTGATGCTCCCTGTGGCTAATGAGCTGTCTATGGGAGGTTCCATCTCCTTATGTCTAAAAGAATTGTTGGGTGGGTTTTTAAGTTTCAGTAGGGCCTCCATCTGCCCACTGCACTTCTTGCAATTTAGCAGGCCCATATTCTTTTTAATTAAATCTGAGCCCACTTCTTTCTATTAAGGATCTCACGTGTTTCTCTGTAAGCACCACGTGAGTAAGATCTTCTTTAAACGATTGTATCCCTGTTGTCCCATTGTCTTGAGGATAAAGCTCTGTTTCTTTGTTAGCAAAGCATTGAGATGTCTCTATCGACTGCGCTGCTCCTTGATGACAAAATTGTCTCATCGTCGTACCATTTTCTCGGTTTTCATGCTCGATCTCCTTCACGCTTTTGAATCTTGTCGGCACCTCACACCATATCGGCAGCGAGAAGGCATACTCTCCGTCATTGACCATGGCGATGCCGGAATTTTCTCCGGGTGGCCCCTTCACGTGAATTTGAGCCCATCTCAGGTGGTTTTTTAACTGGGTTTCCTCTTCCGTCTCGATCCATCCTTCACACTGGTTACCTATTTCTTTCATCACTTTCTCAGACCACAGCTGTAGAGGGAGTCCTAGAACACGCACCCAGAACCAAGAGAACTATGTATGTTCTGGAACAGCCCCCGTCGTGGGTGTCCACCATTCCAGACTTAACTGATGCTTGTCTTTCATCCACTTTCCCCGCAACACCTGTTCCGCGCATCTTTTCTCGATTGGAACTTAAACAGGAATTGAATTCCATTTAGGTCAAAAACTTGGATGTTATGAATTCCCTCCATACATTATGTACCTAGTGTCTAATGTCCTTGCGAGTCGGTATCTTGTCACAGCTTGGGAAGCTGCCTACTAGACTTCTCCTCAGAGGGTCTCTGTCACCACTATCTGCAGATGTGGGGGCATTCGGAGACCATCTGCTAACTTGAATGGTCTCCTTGTAGCTCCCCTCTCCCCTTTTCCTTAGTAAGGGAATCCCCCCTGCCTCTGGCAATTCTTTACGCCGCTCTCTATTTATCAGACCTTCTATTTTTGCAATTAAATCATTCCACCCTTCATTAAAGGCGTTCTTCAGTTAGAATAATCATTGATCTGTTCTCCTCATTAGCTGTAATAATGGACACAAACCTACCGAATTTATTGAACTTCAATGAGCAATAAATGTAGGTAGTTAGGTCCCAACACCTCCAAGACTTGAATGCTTTGCCTTTCATAGCTGAAGCTTCCTGTAGCCTCTTGCAAAGCCATAACAGTGCTCCTCTGCTCAAAAACATTCTTCTCATATAGTGTTTCCCACTTTCAACCCATTCGTACCCTGTCACTGAGTGTGTTCTGGTCTCAATCAGGTCGTTAGACTCCCCCCAATCTGAAGTAAATCCTCTTCTCCATGAGGAGAGAGGGAGCGAAAAAACTGGAAAGGATGATACTCCGATGAAAAAGCTTCGCCGGAGTAGAGTCCCAAAGACCAGAAGGGTCTCTACGATTTACCTAGGGAAGAGTGCTTGGGAGCATTTTGTTTAAGTTGCGCTTCAGTTATACTGCACCTACATCTAAGCGCTGACTTCAATTTCTCTATATTTTTTTCCAATTAAACCACAACCTTCTTCCTCACTTTTCTCGAGAGGAGGTCGGCGGATAAATAGAAAGAGAAGGCGGGAATCTAAAATGAGAAAGAAGGGGTCCTGGACCCGACAGAACACAAACACAAAATCAGCATCTTCTACGTTCACAAATTTCCGCAGTCGAGTCAAATCAACAATATAATTTCAATGGAGTCAAACTCGGGTTCGATTAAAGGAAACTAAAAGAGTTGGTAGTCACGGATTCCAATAGCCTCCTCTCTTTAAGAATGTATAGAACATTAGCTTGGGTTTTGTTATTCAAATTTTGCCGTATTCAGGTTATGAATTTTCTTCCTGGGATTCAATCAGGTAAAGGAACAACAAAAAGGGCATGGAAAAAAATTGGTAACGGTGGTTATTGGGAGGGGAAAATATATATGTTGGTAATAGTTTTCTCAAGAAAGAGGGAGTGGAAGGTCTTTGATTAGTGTCAGGAATAAAAATTCATAAGCCAAAGTTCATGGTGCCGACAACCAAAAAAAAAATTATTGACTCTATAACTTTAAATTGCCAGTGACAATGGTCTGAAGCTTCCATGACCAACAGCTTCACCATGAAGGCATGAACCTAACCCATGAAGGATCTTTACAAAGTACTTAATTGGAGCTGAAATTTCTTAATTTTATAGCCTCTATATGTTTTTTGGTAAAGAAGGAAAAAGAAGGTGTAATAGGGCTGCAAGAGGAAAAAGAAGAATAAAGTTACGGGGTCGGGATGGAAGTAGGAGTAGGGTGGGTGTGGGTGTGGAAAATTGATTTCTCTTTTTTTGTTAATGACATGTGGCTATTTATGACACGTGTCTTTATATCATTCGTTGGTTGAACATCATCAGCAAGTGAACTTCACACACTTGGTTTTGCTGATCCATGCACATTTCTGCCAACTTAAAGTGTCTAAATGGTCACTACTAGAGTTAACATGTCTTAACTTACAAAAGGTGCCAAGTTTAAGGGGCTATGTAGGTATTAGCCAATGCAAAAGGTAGACACAATAAGGATCTGAACCTGTACACTCCTCAATCCACCTTAAAAGGAGGCTATCCTAAAATTGAGTTTTTACTAGAGAAATCCACAAACCTGAGATATGTAGCATTACAATATTTAAAAAGTGGATCTAAAACCAAGAGATAAGAATGCACAAAAAAAATTAAAAATAAATTATCGTTAAATTTAAAGACAAATCATGCTTCAATGCAACAAGAAACTTGGTCATTTAAAAACTGAGGTTCGGGTTGTGTTTTGAATCTTTCAGTAGGTGTGACTGTTAACAAATATTTCCTATACACAAGAATTGGTCACATCTCACATTTAGTATGGAAATATATGGACTATATGCATACTACTGCAATACATTCAAGTACAGTGATCAAAGGATACAGGCACACATACTAGATCGCAACTAGATTACAAGAGCTCAATAAACTGTTCTTTCCAAGAACGGAAACAAGGTCAAGAGACTTGAGAGTAGAGAAGAAACTAAAGGATGTAATAAAACTGAAACTTCTTCAGTTATCAAATAGTGCGACTATACCATCTGAAAATTTAAGTTGCTGGAGTGGAGAGAGATTTATTTAATATTTTATTTTTCAAAACCTCTTCTATTGTGCATCCCCCCCCCCCCCACCCACCCAACCCACCCAACAAAAAACAACCCAAACAAATCAAATTGAACAAGCATCCAGACTGATACCAGAAATCCAGAAAAAAAATTTGGCGAAGAACCAGAAATCCAGAATAATTGAAAGTGAAACAATGAAACTTAGCACAAGATCTCTGCTTACTCGATCAAGTCAAAATATGCAATCCACCTCATCCAAAAGCTTTTGCCAGAGAAGGGGAAACAAACCACATTATTTATCCTTAACACTCATGATCATGTGAATGACATATGAGATACTCTAACCACCTGTAAAAGTACATGGAAGCATCACATTCTCACTTAAACCTTATGAAGTGTAAGCTTTTTCACTAATTAGCAAAATCTCATGTCACCCTAATATGTTAGCTTTGACTAAATCGAGCATCTAGTCTTCCATTCTATCATATGGGCCGGTGGGGGGCATTTGGGAAAATCGGGCCAATCGGGTGTCTTCATTCAAGCGATGATACAGAAGAAGAACGAAATGAAGTGAGAGGCATTGCTCTGAATTAACATCCCAAAGCGCAAGTTTCCCAACTTTTTTCGTGTCTCTTTGGACCCTATACACAAGGAACATCTGATCTACAGGATTTTGCTTCCATTTCCAGTACTTATATATCACTTGCATGTTTAAATACTTCATTTTCTGTGTCCCTTTTTAACCCTATACACACGGGGTATCTGATCTATAAGGATTCTGCCTCTGAGTTAGAGGAATCTCTTCCTTGCGCAGTTAGTACTTCACTTGCATTTTCTGTCTTTCGCTTGCTTTCCTAGAACATGTAAAACATGTATGCTAGTAAGGAATTTCAACTTCTTGAACAGTTAGCTTACACTTAGTCATAGCAGAACCACAACACAAAAGCAACTTTGAAGTTAATTGCCCAGAGAGAAACAAACACATTCCATGTTAAGAAAAATATTTAACAAGATATCCTTAATATTCTCTTTAAAACCATACCATTATAGCAGCTTGCCTCTCTCGAGCCTTAGCCTTGCGCTTATCACTGTCTGAAACTGATTCCAAGTTGTTAGTATCACCAGTTGAAACCGATAGCGACAGTTGATTGACCACCTCAGGTGCAAGATCTTGCAGTTTTATCTTGCATCCAAATTGAAGTTCAGCAATTTTTTTCAGAAGACTTCCAATAAAAGAGGAGAGATTGAAAATTCCAGCTTCCACAAAGTCGTTTTCTTCCCTATATTTCCTCATCAACAAAACCAGAAGAGACAACAAGCTCTGATCACCATATTTACTCAATGACAATTCCTCACTAGCTAGTGCTAAAATTGGAATGACATCCTCCCCATAAAAACTACGGTCACCAGATCCCCTATGCATATAACAAATATCTAATGCAAGAGACAGCAAATGCAATGCTGTTAACAGTACACCATCTGGAGCGCGTGAAGCATTTGATTTATCAGAGAAAACAGCATAAAATACAACAGCGCGGACTATTTGGAGTACTGTCTTGCAAGTAGCTATTTTAGCTATTCCACCAAGAGGTGGATAAATCTTGGTCCATTTTGGAAGCTGACTGGTCAATGCCGATTCATTACAGAACTGCATATATCTCTCTTCAGCAACTTGCAATTCCTTTGAGTTCCAACGAGGATGATATAAATCTAGCTCCTTCCAATAGGGTGTCCGCAGTTTATACATACCCTGGGATAGATGGGACATTAGCATCATAGGACCAAAACTGATCAAATGGATTTAAAATGGCAATGTATGAAGGTTAAAGAATGACAAAAGTGTCACAAACAAACCTGATTCATGCCAGAGGGATTGGAATACGCTGCTATCCTATCTAGAACTTCCTGAAGTCTATCGATCTTGGACAAGTCACGGGGCAGAGACTTCACCAATTGGCTACGAGTGGCATCACCAGTTGATAGTTTATATATCAACTCCCTTTGCAAACACTCACTGGGGGACAACCCAGAAAACCGTCGTTCTTTCACTATTTGTATGATCAGAGTAAGCATCTCCTGAACAATAGTCGGCTCATACCTGGTAAAGTGTTAGAAAGAAGATTCCAAAATGCAGTTAGATACTCTAGAAACAGAACTTGGAGACTTGACAGGATCATTCCAAATCATAAACAAGAAGGTTGAAGAAAATTAAGAAACTTAAATATACAAAATCTTATGTCCATCTACTCGAGCATCAAAAAATGTAGAAGGCCTCAAAATAACCTGAGACAACTTAAAATAAACTCTTTTTTTGTTAGCAACTTACTTATAACTCAGTAGTGATCCACCAAATTGCACTAAAGGATCTCATATTCTCTACTTCTGAAAGAATGGCCAAAATCATGGCATGTAATGAAAATTTAAGGTATATCTACTTAAATGTATACCAAAGGATGACGACATAGCATACACGTCAGACATAAGCGTACACCTAGCCACTGTCTAATCTTCTTTTTCTGTTCTCTAGTGTCAAACATCTAGAATTGCTGCATAGAACGCCGCCATGAAATAACACACGTTTCCATGTGCTCATTATGTGGGAAGAAGAGGAGACCAACAATCGCCTATTCCTACACTGCAGTTTTACAGCACAAATTTGGGTCAAGTTTCTCAATATTACTGATACTAAGTGGACATGACTGAACATACTGCAGATTTGTTGAGCTGCTGGATTAGGAGAGGAGGCAGAAAAATACAGAAGACATGGTGGAGAATGATACCTCACTGCATTTGGTGGACAGTGTGGTTAGAAAGGAACAGTAGCTTAACAACTTATTTCATCCCCCAAAAAAAGAAAGGAACGGTAGGAATTTTGAAGATATATCCAATTCCATTCATAAGGTTAAATGGAATTGTATTGTATCTTTATTTTTTTGGTGTAAAGAAGTAGGTCTAGAGAACTCAGAACAATTTGTAGAGTTCTTAGGAGCTTTGTAAGTATTATACTTTTGAAAGGTCCCGGCATCTCCTTAATGCTGAAGAATACAATATCACCATCATCAATAAAAAAAAAATTGCAAAATCTAACAAACAAAGAATTATGCAACCAACTAGGCCCCAATTTCAACTAGTTGGGATCAACTAAATGGATCATATGTATCTACTCCGCTCTATTCACGCCATTTCATTACAATACTATTTTATTTATCTTATAAGGTGAATTAAGATCTTTCTATAACTAGATATTCTTCAAACGAACGCACTTAAACCTACAGGGATACCAGTCTGTTCCTAGGACAAACACCGAATCTACAAGTGTAACAATAACTAAATCTTAATCAACAACTAGCTTGAATTGCCAATATGTCAGTTGTTCTGATTATATCATGTTCTTAGTAAGTGATATGACCCGAGAAATTGAACTACTTCCCTCTACGGAATGTTAGGACTATTCCCTTTTTGTTATCTTCACATCATATCGTGTGCTGCAGATTACAACATCAACAACAACATACCCAACATAATCCCACAAGTGGAGTCTGGGGAGAGTACAATATATGCAGACCTTCCCCTACCCTATAAGATTGGTGAAAATAAATATTTATGTAAAATATGATCATCTCAAGTAACCTATTCTAATTACATCCTCTATGAGTGCTACCTACACCCCCTCCTCTGATGTTATACTAATGGCGGAATACATCAACCACCCCGGAAATTTGCCAGTATATTTTGTTAGAACACTCGAACTACGATATTTTCCAATTGAGCACCTGAACATTTGATAAAAGTGTTCTTATTTGACACTTTCAGCTCAAATTTTAGAAAAGCTTTTGTACGTGTTCTCAAGCGTTCATTACATAGCTAAGTTAATAGTGCATCAACACATGTTTCAAGAAACTAATTGTGACTGAGCAACACAAGTGTAGCTAATGGATTAAAAAGAAACATTTGAGGAATCTATTTGGAAGATGGAAAATATAACTCAGAAATTGTAACGACACGCATGGTCGTTTTGTTCTTTCAATCTCTTTTTCCTGTTTGACCCTTCCTGTAGCTTCATTATGTTGTTTATGACTAGCTGGGATGAGTGACACGATTCCCGAGGTGATCAAGTGTGTTTCGAAGAAAATTTTCAGTTTTGAAAATTTGAAATTTGAAAAGTTTGATCAAAGTCAGCATTTTGGGTTAATGAGGTTGGATTAGAGTTTTGACAGTTCCATTAGGTCCGGAGGGTGATTTATGACTTTGTCGGATGTTTTGCACGGATCCCGAGGCGCTCAGCAGTGATTTGGTTCATCGGTCGAGTTTTTAGTTAAGACGAAGAATTTTGGGTTGTCCACAATTGGTCAAGCCAGCCTCGAATTGGTGATTTGATTATTCCAACGGGTTCAGAATGCATTTTAGGAGTAGTTTGCATTTTTTATTTGTATCAGGGAGGTTCCAAATGAGTTCTGAGGGTCGATTTTGAGTTTGGTTGATTATTGGGAAGTTGCTCGTCTGGCTGGTGTTTAGTGCAGTCGCTTTTGTGACCATATCCCCATTTTTGCGGGTCGCAGCTAAGGAAGAGGTCCACTTCTGCAATGTCGCCCTTGCGGAAAGTGTCCACTTCTACGCGTTTTGGCGAGGGCAGGGAGTTCCGCTCCTGCGAAGGAATTTTCACATCAGCGTCGTCACTCCTGTGCATTTCCTTCTGCTTCTGGAAGTTGTTTGGGGTTAGTGGCCTTCGCTTCTGCGAATGTTTTTCCGCTTTTCGAGCCCGCAGATGCGATGGATTTCCGCTTCTGCGAAGATACCAGCACAGTCTTTTTTATATCCTTATTTCGATTTTTGGAGCTTGGGAGCTCGAATTTTGGCCGTAAGAATTTCATGATTTAATTCCGCATTTGGATGTTAGAAATTCGGGCTTTATACCTAGAATTGTTATATTGTATTTCATTGATTTGGATTCGGTTTTTGATGAAATTTGAGATTTGAGATCCTTGTGACATAGGTAACCTGATTTTGAAATAAAATTATAGTTTTGACCTTGGGGGCTTGGGGTTGACTTTTTGGATCGGGGTTGGAAGTATAGAAATGTGTGTCTATGGATTCGTATGTTTATGCAGATTCCATATTTGACTAGATTGGCATTGTTCAGAGGCTTTTAAGGAAGGGAAAGACTATTTTATGACCTTTTGTGCTTCAAACTTAGAGTGCAAGTTCAGTGACGTATCTCATGTAGCGGACGTGGACGTGAGGCTTGACACACAGGTCATCCCAAAGAAAGAAAGTTTCAAGTACTTGGGTCAGTAATCCAAGGTAATGGAGAGATTGACGAAGATGTCACATATCACATTGGGTCGGGTTGGATGCAATAAAGGCTCGCATTTGGTGTCTGTGTAAATATGAATGTTCCACCTAGTCTGAAAAGTAAGTTCTATAGAGCAGTGGTTAGACCGACTATGCTTTATGGGGCGAAATGTTGGCCCGTCAAGAACACTCGTGTTCAGAAGATAAGAGTGGCAGAGATGAGGATGTTGAGGTGGATGTGTGGACATACCAAGAGAGATAAGATTAAAAATGAAACTATTCGGGACACGGCGGGAGTGGCTCCTGTGAAGGACAAGATGAGGGAAGTGAGACTAAGATGGTTTGGGCATGTGAAAAAGAGATGTGCAAATGCCCCCGTTAAAAGGTGTGAGAGGTTGGCTATTGTGGATATGAGAGATAGAGGTAAACCTAAGAAGTATTGGGGTAAGGTGATTAGGCAGGATATGGCACAACTTCAGCTTATAGAGGACATGAAGGTCTTGGTTTTACGCATTTTTTTATACTTTTATTTCCGCATATTTAATGGCTAAAATGGATCTAGCAATGCAAATGATTCCCCTTCGAGGTTTGGGTAGGCGCCATCACAACTTAGGATTTTAGAGTCATGACAGAAATCCTCAATCTTATCTAATCACGCCATCAATATTCATCACTTCTTCTGACCAATATGGATTTGTTTCTAGACCAATCCAATAAGAGTGATTTAGTCAATATTGAATGCAAATATATACATCTACCAATACTGATAAAAATCATATAGATATGTATACACCCACATGTATGAGTAACAAACTAATGACAACATAGAACTAACAAGAGAATTTGTATTGCTTAGTTAGGTACACATCACAAAATATCACCAATTAAGACATTAGCAAAGTGGCAAATCAAATGTATGTACTCTGGGTATCCTGTAGTATTACACCATCAAATAAAAGAAAAGAAAATATTTTATGCTTAACTAGGTAGTCGAAAGCAAGTAAATGGATAATGAAACTCATTGAAGACAGATGAGAGATGAGTTACATACTCATTAGAGCGTTCGAGATTCAAGGATAGGTAATCTGAGAGCTCAAAACGTTCTAAAATCCTAGTAACATATGGATCAGCAGGGCCAAGTGCAGCACAGCACTGGAGAAGAAATAGATCAAGCTCTAGACCTTGCTCAGACCTGCACAGAGAGTTAAAAAGAAGAAAGACTTTAAGCAATATGAGTGTTCTATGAACACTAATCTCAGGTAAATTAGCACATAAAGGAAGTTCAAATCCCAAGGCCCAAATGAGGTATTGCCTACATACCAACGAACAGAGCGATACCACTCACAGGATAATATGGCAGCATCACCATTCCTACGCCACATTCCAGCATGCACCTGCGCACAGAACACCTTAATTCGAAGAGCATGTTCCATAATGAAGGCAGAAAAGCCAAGTGGGTGGCAGCTTCCCAATATATAGCCAAAAAAGTCATGATAGATAGCAGATGAGGAATTGGAACAACCACCACCTAGGGCAGTTTCACCATAACATTGTCTGAGTGCCCTCTGTAAAACCATTGAAAGTAATCGATGCAGTGGAATATGAACTGATATATCCTGCAAACTGACTTTATATGCTATATCAGGCCAATCAGACAAACTCAGCACCCGGAGAGCCTCCAACTCTGGGGCATAATTTATTTGAAGCATACTGTTATCACTGCCATCAAAGTTTGCAGTTTCTTGGGCGAAATTCTGTCCAGAATTCAAGGCAACACCACCATTCAGCGACGAATAAGAATATAGCTTATTGCAACCTTCAGTTGAACTTGGGAGTCCAATGCCATCTGAAGGAGTATGAGGTCTAATAATTTGCCTGCCCCTGCTAAAATTCGAAAGTGTTCTTTTCAACGCAAAGAAATTATTTCCAGGACTAGAGCTTGTTTTTGGAGATAAAATGTGAAGGAGAGGTCCTGATGTGTTATCCACTCCCAACCAATTCTCAATGGCCTTCAGGCACTCAAATGTCAACCATAGAACAGATGATGGTACCGGAGAACTATCAGATTTTGATTCAGGAGTCCTGGATGCCTGTTCTAGTGGACTCCTTCCAGCCACACTACTAACAGAACTTTCCTGTGATAGCCTTCCAACTTTTGCATGTCTTTGGCTATCTTGGTCTTCAAAATCTTGTATATGCGTGTTGAACAAAGCATCATCAGCATCTTCAGTGCTACTAATAGAGAATGCACCACCCACCAATAGAGAATGAATATTTGCAATTGTATGACCCAAAACAAAAGGCAAATGCATATTTTCACCTTCATCTTCCACATGGATGCCAGTTTCTCTCTTTTGAGGGTTCATTCCTTGTACAAAAGTCAACAGCTTCATCCACGTCCTAAGTATATCTCGCCGATCACGAGTCACATATCTGGGTACAACAGAATGACTCATGACAAATCGTATGTCTTCAACCACACGAAGAGTAGTTTCATACAAATTTCCCCATTTAATGACCTATAATAAGTCAAATGACTTCATCAAGCAAGGTAATGGTTCTATTTATTAAAGTCAACTGCTAAGTTAGCTTCTTTTTTTTTTGGCCAGTGCTACAGAGGACTGCTAAGACAGCATTAGTTAGTAAAAAATGCTGGAAAATAAACAAGATAGTTCAGTTGTTGCAGATTAGCTATATATCATGAAAGGCATAAGGCCTCAAAAACAAAGAAAATGATAGAAGCTGATATCTTTTTCTTTAATTAACAAACATTGAAAACTTTACAAGAGCAAGAAGTCTAAGGAAAGAACAAAATCAAAAAACTTCCTCGCACACTCATATGTTCAGTGTTTTTCTCTTAAGTGGATATAATACAGAAATAAACTACCACCCGTCAATTACTGCGAGAACTACTACAATATCTAAATGAAGAACCATTTTATGCCAATGTATAATTGCATTCGCATTACAAAAAAATTTCAAATTATGCAAGAATGCGCATCCACTATGAACTCACTATGCAAGCTTTTATGTCTCCATTGTTTATAATATGTCCATTTTTCCGTATGAAAAGTCAGTGCATAGACCTTCCATATTAGATTTTACAAAAGGTATTATGCATTCATTTCCATCCAATAACTGCAACCAAACTATTAAAGATGTCTTCTACATGCCTGAAGAAAGAATGGCAGAGGATTTGAGAGACAAGCTACAATATTCAAGCATCACCAATATACTGATGCCATAATCAAACTTAGAGAAAATAGTATAATTATCAAAACTCCTTACACAAGGCTGAAATCAAATTAACAAAGCAATACCTTCAATCTACCATTTTCTCCTGCACAAGATATAAGTATGTCCCCTAAACAGTCCAGCAGCATGGCCAAAAGATTCATCTCCTTCACAAGACGTGGGGTCAAAGTAGGCACAGTAAATATCTGCACAGAGAATGTTGAGAGAAGTGGATATTTTTTGAAGACTGTATCATTACTTTCCTTTATTGCTTCATTCACGACAGTTGGGTAATATCTCAGAAATACTTTAGCAAACTCATATTTGAATTGAGGTTCACCCAACATTTTCAAGAGCAACTCATGGAGCTTCCTGACAATATCACCATCGATCATGAACCTCTCTGCCCTCAACAGAACATCTAATAAACCTTCTGAAGAGAATACCCTCCTAGAGATAAAACTAAGCAAGCTTTCACTATCCTTGCAGAAATCCAAAAGCATCTCTACCACTGCTGATGTCAACTCATCTGTGATACCTTTATACTCAGTTGCATGACTATTTAGTCTTGGACTTTGCTCAGAGATGCTTTCTGCAGATAGGAGCCCTTTTCTCCAACAAGACAGCAAGGAATCAAGAACAGGGCCAAACGAATTAGCACATTCTTCCGGAAGAGGTTGTATCTGCTCCGCACCTTTATGCTCGGAACAAAATCCCTCACGTTTCCATGCAGTTACATCTCCACAATCACAGCAGCCACCACCTGTATATATGATTGAGTAATCATGGTCCTTGTGGTTTCCATTCTGGAAACATGGAACACATATTGCACATGTTGGATCATGCTCACATGTCCGGCAACGGTATGCTATATCATTGTTCCCCCAAACAGCCCCACAAACACCACGCTGACCAGTGTTAGCTAGATGATCTAGTGCTCTTCTTGGTTCCCCTTCAAACATCAACCATTGTAACCATATCATACTTTCTTGGAATAAATCTTTAATGGCTGAGCTGCCTGTGGATTTTGGAGAATCCGCCTGCATATCTATCATACTGTCCATTACCTCTTCATTAGTAGGAAAAAGAGCACAGACAAGCTCTTCAATATGAGACTTATTATTCTTCACATAAACAATTAAACCAGGCTGTCGGTGCACCAAAGTTTCTGCAGGAACTCCAGCATTCTCAAGCCTCTGACGGTAAGACAAGGCCATACAGGTCAAAATGCATTTCCAGATCCCTCATCTTGAACAAGTAATAAACAGGGTAGAGATGTGCGTGTGTGAACATGCATGCGTATATTTTTGCCTATGACTACGCAATAAAAACACACATAGAGAGTAAGGAGTAAAAAGCTTCTCAAGCTTCATTTGGCCTACTTACTATCCACCCACCTTTAAAAGGTTATAAAGATGATCTAGAAATGGAAGAGCTATCAGAAATCACCATTATTGTTCATTTTATTCTGCATATATTGACTATGTGTCTCATTCTTTACTATTTCACTTCATTTGATTTCTTTAGTCATTTCAGAAATCAGTTGCTATTTTGTTTTATCTTTATTACTTCTTCGTCCAATTTCTATTTGTTTGTTTCGTGAAATGTCAGCAGTACATATTTTATCTTTCTTTCTATGAAGGTTATTTTAGTGCTCAAGTTAATACACGCACACACACACACTATATATATATATATATATATATATATATATATAAAATATATATTACTTTGTTATTTGTGTATAATTTGTTGTCACTTTTATAAAAGGTAAACTAATTTTGCCAAGATTATAATAAACTAAAAGTAAAAATGAAAAAAACTTAAGTATCAAAAAATATCGCGAGGTATCTAAAAAGGAAAATTATGGATTAAAGAAAAATCAAAGCAATGAGGCATGAGCAATTCAAAAACTGCCCCATCCAATGCCACACTTGGAGTCTCCCCACCAAGCAAACTCTAGCAAAACAGCAGAAGTTGAAAACCTTCACTATCGGATATGCTTATTGCAAAAACTAAAAGAAAAATTCTGATGGTTCCTGACCCATTTTATTACGGGCTGAAAATAGATTTACCCATACTTTAAACGGGCGGGTCGAATACAGATTGATCGCTGAGGGTGGGTGGGTCAAAGAAATTTGGTTTAGAATTACCACCACTACAGTGAGAAAACTTAGCAGGGTATAGACAAAAACTAACCTATAGAAGCAAATACAATGTGAGATAATTTCACCCATTTAACTCGCATTCATTGATAATTTTCTTCTGTTTTTATGACGCTGCTCCTAAAATTCAATCTAAAAGAAATCATCATTCCAAAGTCATTTTTCCAGTTCCGTCATGCACAACATAAAACTAAACTCAACTACACCTCAATCTCAAATTAGTCGGTTTCAACAAAAATGAATGAATCCTTATCAATTCCACTCTATTCTTCAAAATTTCAAAGCTTTGCGACTATTTTTATGCTATAAACCTCAATACTTGTGAATCTCCATAATTGTAGAGTTCAAATACAGAAAATTAATTCCAAAAAGATTGACAATTATGAGTCTTATGACAGCTTCAGGTAAACCGAGTACCTGTAGAATAAGTTCCCGCGGAGTTGCCATAATCGGCTCCGGCGAAGTGTCAATCTCCATTCCGAACATAAACCGAATCCAATCGGCGCAATTACAATCCCCAATTCCACAATTATCGTTCCCCAGGGCTGAACCGTACTGTCAGTCTTACACTATCAAACATTCAAATTATACTTTCCTATCAAAATTCTGAAACCCTAGCTGATTTCTTCGGCATACGATCCCTGAATTGGGGTTCAGGCCTCAGCTTTTTCGTGTACATTTGTACAATTGAAATTCCGTGATGGATTTTAGAAATTCCGCTTGATTCGGATGTCATATTCCTCTTATTGCATTTTATATTACATTACACTGTTATTAGAGATGCGTCTAATTATAAACAAAATTATCCTATCAAACCGAAAATATTTTGTATTTCCTTTTTTTTTATAAAAAAAATATATTTATATTTTATCCACTATTTAGAAGAAAAAAAATATCAAATTGTACTAAAAGCACAATTCTAATTTACAAAATACACATATTATTTATGCACTTTGCTTCAGTGGTGCAAGTTATGCGAGGCTCTACTAACGTGCCGAAAATGGTAGGCTCCAGCGCTGAGAGTTTCCCCGAGGATGCGACTAAGAATACTTTTACAATTTACGATGAACTAATTAGAAAAGTAACTTCGGTTGATGACACTATCCAAATCCTAGCCCTGACTAAGCTGATACAATGAATGGTGGGCAGAGGTAGTGCTTTGTGCTCTGACTATATTTCACTGTCCTTAGAAGCCAAAATCCAGAGGTGCAATGTTGTCACCCCTATGTCAGGGGCCCCTCGTATATGTGAACCTATCTCAACTACCGAATTAGCCGACAAACTCACACAGATCCAGTGGCCAACAAATTCTGGGAGCAAAGAATGCTAACCTAGTGGAAATAGATACTCATGCAACTGCCCAAAAATTGGACTACTCCACAGAATCACAACAGTCTTTGGCAGAAAGTGGTTTAGGGGAATATGCTTATACAGCAAAACTGTAACTGAATTTACCTCGTCTTATGGTCAAAGATGGATTGAAGATAGTGAAGCCAAATCAGGAGGAGATCAAAGTTTAATGTCAAAAGTTGAAATGTGCTCCTATATGTTATGTTATGGTGAAAACCCGAACTTCAAGGAAATACTCAAATTTGTTTGGAGAGTCTGAAATGCAGCCACTACATCTAAGGTATATATTCAGGATGATGGCTATTTTATATTTTGTTTTACTTATTTGGAAGAATGAAATCAGATATTGCAAAAAAGGCCATATATGTTTAATAACAACCCCTAATGCTGAGAGAATGAAATCTGGATTTTATTATTGAAAGGAACCAATGTGAATTGTTCTTATATGGGTAATGTTCCCTGGCCTCCCTTTATAATACCGAATAACAGAGAACTTGGGGTGTATTGCTAGTTATGTGGGCAAACCTATTTGCTGAGATAAACTGACTACCCAGTGTAAGCGAGTCTCATATGCTAGATTGCTCAAAGAAGTAGATATCCTCCAGGCCCTATAGTATGTACTACTTATTGAAAAGGTTGATGGTACCATATAAGAGCAATGAATAGACTATGAATGAAAACTTAAGCTGTTCAAACATGTCGTCGGTTTGGGCATTATTGATTGCCAGTTCAATAAAGTTGGGGAAAAAAGTGAAGAAGAAGAACAACAAAAGGAAGAAGAGGGTGCGTCCCCAATGACATGCCAAACCAGTTGCTCAGGAGACTCTGAGTCGTCCTTTTTTTGAAAAAAAGGTGATTTATTAGATACCTCGAGGAACTCAGCCTATTCCTGCGACATAGGTTGAGATTGAGATCTATGTAACCTCCTTCCAGATTCACGTGAAGAATAATGACAAATAGGTTATCGTCTACCAAGACACTGATGATGATGATCCCGAGGCCTTGTTAGATGATAACCAACCGGTATTGATTAACCATAATGCAATTATGAAATTCATGAAGGCAAGGGAGTTCAAAAGGTTACTAAAGGTAGACAAGAGAACAAGAATCAGACTAATAAAGGAGCAGGAGCTAAGGGAGACATCTTTAAGGCTATTTTGCCTATATGATTCTCTGCTCTTGGAATATTAGAGGGTTTAATAGGCACTCCAAACAAGGAGAACTCAGGATCTTCTTATTGAGTTGTGAAAACTTCTGAATAGGTATCCTACATCCAAATCGAATTCTTTCTGGCTTAAAAAATCTCTTTCTAGTTGCTCTGAAACAATTAGGAGATTCTCTAAAAGAAATACGGGGTTCTACTTCTAGAAGCAGCATTTTTGGTCCCTATCAAATCAATTCATTCTAAGAATAAAGATTGGAATATTAATCTCATCGAGAGCATATAACAATTTCATACCAAAGACTATCAATCGAATCATTTTTTCAAGAAATATGAGATATCTAATTCATACAAGTAAAGAGAACTACTCATTGATAAGAAAAAAAGTGTGAACGGGGATTGGATTGATGACAAAATAGAATCCTGGGTTGCTAACAATGATTTGATTGATGATGAAGAAAGAGAATTCTTGGTTCAGTTCTCCACCTTAACAACAGAAAATAGGATTGGTGAAATTTTATTAAGTCTGACTCATAGCGATCATTTATCAAAGAATGACTCTGATTATCAAATGATTGAACAACCGGGAGCAATTTACTTATGATAATTAGTTGACATTCATAAAAAGAATCTAATGAATTATGAGCTCAATCCATT
The DNA here is from genome assembly GCA_035772735.1 of Datura wrightii. Classification (NCBI taxonomy): domain Eukaryota; kingdom Viridiplantae; phylum Streptophyta; class Magnoliopsida; order Solanales; family Solanaceae; genus Datura; species Datura wrightii. Next base: position 195,148,339 of record JASDFA010000018.1, on the reverse strand, counting down.
ATGTTTAGCAGAAAGACAGATTTTCCTTACTCATTTTCAGATAATCATTTACTCACAAACTTTGTATGGGGACACATACATTAATTGCTGCATAAACTCACTTTCAATTACTGAATAATGAATAATAATATTCCTTTAATGTGAAACTAATATGCAAAAAATCATTAAGCCTATGCATTTTAGAAAGTCTAGAACAAATTATTAGTATGTATTAAAATTAATCTATGATGAAATTAAACTGGGTAATAATTAGGGATAAATATGATCATCCTTAGATAGTCAGTAATTTACAATCACATTAAAACTTAATTTCTTGTAATTTTTGGAAGAATTTTCAAGGAGAATCTTTTATAAGAAACCCACTAAAAACTTTATTGATCTCATTGACATTGGAGATCAGATTCTTCATTAGAAAAACTTTATCAACTAAAATCACAGTGACTTCAATCATACAGTAAATGAAGATTATAGATTCAAGCAATTCAGGCTCTGATACCACATGTAAACTTAAAACATAATGCACGTCAGGATCTTGAACATGAAATCTTGTAGAGTATAATGTTACAGATCGCGTACATGAGGCAGAATATATTATCACAGAGAGAAGCGGAAGTATTGGTTGCAAAATTTATTTCTACCTCCTTGCCCTAGCCTTACGTTACCACAACCGTCAGCGATGGAAAGGGAAAAATATGTGGTAATCCTTATGGGTGGAGAGAGGACCAATTTATCGAAGTTAATTAATTAAGACTTTTCTGGTACGTTCATCAAATAATAGGTGTACTGACAAGATCTATTCTTAATTAAGTATTAGTTATGGGCTTTACATTAATTGGGCCACAAATAAATTAATAATTTTTACACTCGACTCACAAGGATAAACCATGACCTACACCTCTGTAAGACTTGTCCCAAATTTCACTAAAATTGTGTGCCTCAATAAAATTTAAATTACAAACACTTACAACCTAAGAGACTTCCTATAATCAATTGCCCCTTCAATCACTAGACTGTAGCTAGATTCAGATTATAAAATAAGTGCAACCTAGGAACTAACTCTAATCTCTCTTACAACAATCAAGAAAAAAGTTGTGATGCCTCCAAGTTATCCCTAACTTGAAGCTAGTATTTTCTTTAAAAATACCTAAACAATGCTTCTAATAAAGCTAAAAATAAGTACAACTCAATAATAATTCTAATACAAAAGGCTAGAATTAAAGATATTGTGAAACATGTCCATGAAATAGGTTCTTCAATTTAGTCTTTTGTATCAGCCTCCACACTTGAATGGTTAAATAAAAATTTAAGAATAATATTCATTATATACTTTGATTTCTGCTATTTCGGTCAGTATAGGTGTGTGAGACTCTTCAATAAAAGCCTTGCATATTTATAATAACAAGTGAAAGCAAGTTGGTTAAACACAAACACTTTTAGTATAAGGACTCCTTGATGTGATAGTATTTGAGATGGAGACAAACTCCTTGCTTCTCATAACTAAACTCATGCAACATTTAGGAGTTCTATTTCTTGAAAAGATTATCCAAGATTTTCACAAAGACTCCTATATTTATCTGATCTTTTATTCTTATCTGAGACTCCTTCATTCAAAGGGTTTTACTAGCAGTCAAACTGTTGAATGAAACATGAAACTATTGTACCTAGTTTATATAGTTTAGCACTTGTTCCAAGTTATTTATTTGATGCAATCCAACTCCTTTGACCCAAATCATTTTGTCAATCATCAAAACATACTAAATTCTAATACTATTTGATATATTTTCACCTAGTGAGACAACTCTTTAGTATGATAGAACATTTAGCGGAAGCTTTTCACTTGAAATATTAACTCAATTGAGAGAGATTAATGTTTTCTCATATTTGGTTAGCATAAGAAATTCATTGAGTATATAAGAGAATTTTCTTGTAGATCTGGTCATTTTTGTGTGAATTATTGAGAAGATTTATGTTTAAATATATTTTTATTTTCTAAAATAAGAATATCAAAGTGAGGTGGAGATTATCGGTATCTTATATTAGATATTAACCAAAGAAATTGATCGTCTATAAGAAAAATCACAAGTTAGTAAAGGAAAAAACAACACTTTGATTTTGTCTATTCTTTTAACTAGTAGTTGGTCACCAAAAAGAACTGAATATTGACACATTTGAACTTTTATAGCAACTAATATAGTATCCGTTCGATGTGCGAAAAGTGTTAAAAGAATTTTTTTTAATAAAAAATTATTATCTTATTTGATTGACCATATTAAAGTTTTTATTTTATTTTATTAATTATGAAATTTAAATCATTTGTTCCACGACAATTTATTAGAAGGGCCGCAAGAAATGAAAATCAATTCCTCCTTCTTATATTGTTCTAAGATTTTATAGTATGTGAAATAAGATTCAAAATTTGTTGATAATTCATAAAATTTACTTTACAAGATAATAGAAAAAATTCATGTAAATTTCTAATGAAGCGGGTGACCGGGCCAGGTCAAGTCAGAAAGGCTTTGATGACTCAAGGTTCATATTAGGAAAAGGAGAGTGAGGGGAAGAGGCGGCAGTTGTGGATTCGAGACTTGTTGAGAGCTGTTTTTGCAAAAGGGACGTAAATAGGCTGGCAGAAAAATTATAAAATTATCTTTGAGTGTGATACATTGGATTCGAACTCGCATCTGAGGTGCGAAACTTGACGCTTTACCACTGGAACCATGTGTTGTTTGTTACTATGGGTGACAAGTGTAATATCTATAACATATATTATACATATATACATGTATATACAAAATTTCACCCGACGTGTCTGGGTACCGTAGCACCCCCACATCTACACATAGCTCCGTCCCTGAATGGGTTCATATTTCTTGTAGAGCATGTCATAGATGGAATAGTCACAAGGTATTCCCTAGAGTTTCCATGCCTTGCAGCTTTTGATTATTGTAATATCAACCGTGTGTTGATATTGGCCATCACTAATCTAAAACCCAAACTATCCATTAATATCAACATTACACCTTCTTGACTTCTCGATATTTGTTTCTAGCACCTTTAAGTCCATTGGAGTTATGTTGGTTACCCAAGTATTTGCACAATCTCTCATATGACCTATTCTTGTCATTACCTTCACATTTATCTCTTCAAGCATGGTTATAATGGTCTTGTGTCTTCACAAATTTTCTCACCACCAAGTTGCTTCAACTCCTGCAGATTTTCCTCAATTCTACCTCAAAAGTGCTTCTTGCATATTTTCAGAAAAGATTTCTTTTTTGAAGGCCCTTTATAATCCTTTGACCACTTTGCAAGGATGTCTCTAGCATATTACGTTTGTTCCACCTTTGGCAATAACTCTTTTAAGATGGCCAGAAGCCCTTACAAAAAAAATGCATCTCAATGTAAGTCAAAATAATTACAAAGTTGCAAAAATAAAAAAAAAATGAATAGTAAGTACAAATTAATACCTTCTGCATATTTATAATAAAGGTATATCCTCTTGCAACTCCTAAATTTAAGTCTTCAATCAATAGTTTTACAAATCATGTCCATGTATTTTTATTCTCATACTCAACAATAGTCCAAGCAATTGGCACCATCTGATTGTTTTCATCTTTAGCCACAACAACTACCAACTTCTTTTTGCAAAAATCATTCAAGAAACAACATCTTGTTACATCTCGTAAGTTTCTAACGTTTAGTTGGCCTATTCGTACGTTAGTCAAGAGTTTTAGAGTATGACGCGTACGAGAAAGGACCCGGAAAAAGGTCAAACGAGCACGAAATCGGGGGAAGCGAGGGAGAAGGCCGGAGGAGGCTGCAACAGGGGCAGCGTGCCACGGGCCCCCTCCCTCCGCATTGGGCGTCGTGGCATGCCCGACTTTTGGTGCGACAGGGTCCGTGCCACGGACCCCCTGTCCGCCGCCCAAAGATTATATAAGTTTAAGTTTTCATTTTTTTATTTCATGTATACATACATACCTTCGTCCAGAGAAGGAAAACGTGAAACTTAAGGTAATTTTCTTCCAATTACGCTGCCAAACACTATCCAAACTCAAATTAACTTCAGGTATCGGGTTATAAGCCTGCAGGAAGCATTACTACAGAGTTAGTTTCTTAAAATCCTCGGCAAATCGTAGCCCCACCGAGCAAAAATTATCGGAATTGCTCCAAACTAATTTCTATACGATCATAGGGTTCAAGTAAGTATTTCTCCCTTTATAACTCTAGAGAAATTATACGTTTTGGATCGTGTTTTGTTATGTTAAAGTATAGTTTATATTAGTATTAAAAGTAATATTAAAAGTTATCGTTTTTTCCAAATTCGGTACTGAAACTAGTCTCATTCTCCTAGTAATACGATTACAGTTGGAAAGGGCTGTTGAATACAACTAAGGATGGTTTCCTGAGCGACCTATATGACAAACAGTAAGTCGGCTGGAGCTAATGGTCGTTGACAGTAGCCGATCATATGGTGAGCCGTGACTCAGTTCATTAGGCAATTCTGGTGCCGTCAATTCGAAGATATGACCACCCTATCAAGATTTTAGCCCTGGAGGCGTCAAGGTATGGCAATGGTCTCTGAGCGAACTTTACTGACAGTATAGACGTCAAACTGAAAGTTATATCGCCCGGCTATGCTCTATGCTGTCAACTTACCAAGTCAGGCCCCACAGCTAACCATAAACTTCTAGGGCCTTGGCATGACAACAAAAAACATCATAATACCTCTAAATTGATGGGTGAACGGGGAACTCTCTATGGCGCACCCAACATTAGTCACACTTGACATACCCTTTCCCGTTGAGGTATACTATGGTATAATCCCACTATGCCTTATAGAAGCTAGTCACAATATACATAATCATTATCTACTAGTAGCGACTAAACACACATATAAGATCATTATCTACTTTCGAGGGCATAGGTCGTATCACTATACGACGAGAATAACTTGCCAAAGGGATAAGCCTTAACATACCTCGAATGTCGATTCTCATTTATCCAAATAGTTCCAATCTGTAGACGATAATTCCACTTAATTGCAGCCTCTACGCTGAGAGAATAAAGCTATTTCAATAGTATGAATCAACAATTAACGATATCTTTCAAAGAATATTGCCTACAATTCAACTTCATTTAATTCGGCCGAAAATTCATAAATTTCCTAGAGTTTAGAAGGTAAAATCCTTATCTATCACTTGTAGCCGCATAGGACTCAGTAAGAAGTGATTTCGACAACTTTTACTCGGTGGGGTTCCAGTACTCCAAGTGAATTTTCAAGAAATAATTCTGTAGAGACGTTCCTCGTAGCCCTGTAACTCGCTATCCAGGATAAATTTGCATTTGTACGGAGTTTAGTGGAGTAATTTGACAAAAAAGGGGACGAAATCATCGCTCAAGATCACTCTTCTGCCGAGGGGAAATGTTAAAATGAATTAATCCAACGTGAAGGAGCTTTATATAATTATTGAGGTGGTGTCAGGGGGTGCAACACACCTCCCATCGCACCAACCTACGGGCGTGGTGCGCCTCCCATTGTGCCAAGGGAAGGGCGCGACGCGACGCCTGGGGCGTCCTGCCTCCGGCCCCGGCCTCCTGCTCGCTCGACGATGCACTCGTGTGCTCTCCTCTTCGGGCCTTTTCCAACATGCGTCGTACTTCGAGACACTCACCATACGTACGCATGCGTCGGTTAAACTATGGAAACTTACGGGGTGTAACACAACCCAATCTCAAAGCCTATTTAGAGAATTATCTATATAATTGATACAATTATTTAAGTTTTTCAGAAATAGCAAGTTTTATACCAATTTTAGCATGTTAAGAAAATTGCTATGATTATTAATATGCTTTGAAAGAGAGATAAAATATAAAATATTTATATAACAAGAAATCAGGGACCATAAATTATTGAAATCTTTAAAGACCCTTAAGAAAATTTGTAAATGAAAGTTACATACCTGCTACTAAATGTAAATCAACTAATTCCGCTAAGAATCTATAAATAAAAATTTAAAATGTTTCTAGTTATAGATTTTTACTTAAAAATTTAGCTTAGTTTGAATTAAACTTTAGAACACAAAACTTACAATAATTTATTTTAAATTAAAAAAATAAAATAACTCATTTTTAATTAGAAAAATAGTTCAATTTACAAGAAAAATAGCCCATTAATTAGGTCCAAAAAAAAATTAAATTAGAAAAATCGAATCAAACCGAAACCAAATTAGTTCAATTTGGTGCTTGATACATATTAAAAATAGAATCGAAAACAGAAAAATCGAATCAAAATTTTAAAATTCGAACAGAAAAATCCAATGGCCAACCCTAGGTATAGTGTCTCGAGAGTGAATTTTGTGATACCAGCACATATGAGATACATAAAGTTCAACTTAAAAAAATTAATTAGTAATAATCTCAAAAAAGGTAAAAAAATTACATGGTAGTTTGACCTATTAATTATGTTCACATTAAAAGAAGAATTATGAGAATCTATTATATTATATACATGCTAAAGCAATAAATAATAGTTGACCAAATTTTAATTTTTTAAAAAATTATCCAAACAGAGAATGACATTGTTTTGTTTCTACGAGAGCTAAATCAAGATATTTGATTATATTAATTAACTACGTTCTCATCTAATACTCTTTTCTCTTCTAAATTTAGTTATTTATAAATACAACTCTGATATTTTATTTCTCATAAAAATATTACTTCTCAACAATCATTCTTGATTTCTCCTTTGAATAATTTTTTTCCCCTCTACATCTTCATAGATACATGGCTTCTTCGTATAATGAAGTGAACACTTGTCGGGACATCGTTCCCTATGTGCCACCAATTTCAATAATTTATGGTGTTCAAACAATGGTATGTTGCCTTCTAACTAAAATTACTCTATTAATGGTGAACGTTTTTTAAAAAAAATATTTTATACTTTAGATTTGTTACTAGGAATCATTTGAGCAATTTTTGGTAAAAAAAAAAATTGAGATCTGTTTTTGGAAAATAGAGAAGTTCTCTTCGAAAAAACAAAAGGGTTCTCCAATTGTTTTTTTTTATTTTATTTGAAGGACTTTACCAGATTGTTTCTTTTCTTTTTTTTCTTTTTGGCTAATTATTTGGTGTAGGAAAAATTGCATAACCATAAATTGATAAGGTTTTTGTACTGATGTTTTGAGAAAATTACTTTTTAAAACAATTATTATTTCATTGTGTTTAAATAAATTGAAATATAGGGAATTGATATAAAAGAGAATTATTTTCTTTATCTTAGTTTTTTTTAAAAAAAAAAATTAAAAATTTTATGTATTATTGACAGGTTCAACAAAACCAAGAGCATAACACAACCTTTATACTAGCACCCACTCCAATATCAAGTCAGCCAATGACAGTAAGTTTTCTATAACTTTATTCTTTTGTTTTCCTCTTGCTTGGTGCTTTAATTTTCATTTTTATTAAAGTAAAATAATGATAAATTTTACTAGTTTGTGGAATTAATTTCACTATTATTGTTTCAAGTCAAAAGAAAGTTATGTCAATCAAACTTCAATAACTTTTAAATATTTATATTCACTTTCATTAATTAACAAATTTGCTTGATATATTTTCACTTTAGTCTGTTGGTTGAAGAAAAATCAGTCAGTTCATTTGATGTGACACTATTTTTTTTGCTTATTTTTCTATAAAGATGATATACTTCTATAATATCACTAATAGCAACAAAAATTTAACATATATTTTTATTTGCAGAATGAGAGGAAGGGAAAACTACGTACTTCCAAGGAAATAGCAACGACTTTTGTTGACTTCGTGATTGTACCGTCTGAAGGCGAAGCTAATTTGTATACCATTAAACTAAAAGAGGTTAGTACATTTGATTACTAAGGTTATTTCTGTTGTAAATTTTACTGATACAGTTAAACCTCTCTATAGTGATGTCATTTGTTTAGATATTTTTTGGTGACTACAGTGAAATATTACTATAGAGAACATATAATATAACATAACATGAAAAATTGGTTCGATCAAAACCTTGATTATTATAACTAAAGGTTGTTATAGAGGATGATTATTACAGAGAAACCTGACTATTTTAATATTTGGTTGTGGACTCAAATAATAGAATGAAGATGAGCCGAACGATCCACATGGGCTTAATCAAATATACTATAGCATGCTTCATGGTTGGAAAGCTCAAAGGAGACATCGTCAAAATGGAAAATGTGAAACGGTAAATATAAGTTCTTTTTACGATTTATTCCTTCCATTTGAAAATGAAATTTCCTAATTTTGCACTCTTATTACATGTCAAGCCTTACTACTTTTTTAAAATATGCTCACATTCATCCATCCATCTATCTTTTTGTCTATCTATCTATATTTGTTGTTCAGCACGAAGGTTTTAGATGTACATTTAATATGTATGATATTTTTTTTCTTAATTTCATGTATACTTGGAAATAGGGATTCACAGATGACCACTTTAAAATAGATCATAACTTAGTTTCACTCATTTTCTCTTTTTCTTCCGCCTTTAAACAAAAAGAAAAAATAATCAAGTTTTGTTTATGAATTTAATTACTATGTAATGTAATTACTATACGTAAATTTAATAAAATTCTTCTTGGATTACAGTTTTACTTTCATGAGAGCAGTAACATTTGTCGGTCTATTGGGGATGTGAGAAGACATATTTTCAAAGGCTTTGAAAAATTGAAGATAGAAGTTGATCAAGAAATCAATGCAGTAAAGTCTATGGTAAGCCGTTAAATTACATACATTTTTGTTAGATAATTATGGTTGATACGGTCAAGTTTTTGAGAAGCTAAATAAACTTACTCTTTTTAAAGATAAACATTTATTTTAGAGAGTCGAAGGATTTGGTCAAGCTGTTAAAAACAATAAGTACTTTTAAGTAGTATAGTTAAAAGAAAAAGTTTATCAGAAGTTAGAGAATTGAAGTAGCTTTTTATTTTGTACTAGCTTGTTCAAGCTCAAAATATTGCTCTTTTCTTTTCTTACATGGTAGTTAAGATAACGGATATCGACCTTGACCCTCCTCTTGATAAATATAGCCTCCGGCCACAAATGAATTTACATGTATGCACCATACAAAATGTTAGTCTAATATTTATAAAAGAATTTTAAAAATTGATTAAGCAAACAAATATTAAGTTACTACTTTCCAAACAAAAATAACACTTTAAAAAAAAGTAAATTTTGAAAACTTGGCCTAACAAATCAGCTATGTTAAAGAAAAAACAGTGTGTTGAACTAAGTATGCGAGGCTGGGGAAAGCGGTACACCACATTGATCTTATTTATGTAGTCTTGACTTTAATTATTTCTGCATGAAATTATTTACGCAGCTTAAATATGTAACCTCCTAGTTATAAGGTGAAAACTTGTACCATCATGTTATTAAAGTGCCATGAAAATTATATTATTCTTACAAAATTGTCTTTATAAAATTTGAAGGTTGGAGTTGGGGAAAAGAGATCCAGGAAAAGAAAAGGAGAATCTTCAATCTCGGAGATGGAGTCTGCAACAAAGAAACGCAAAAGCAATGAACACAACAACAATGACAATAGCGAGACTGAAATTTTTTACGATGATGCATGGAACAACCTCATAAAATAGGGATGACAAACACAAAGTTAAGGTAAGTTGTGTTAGGCTAACTATTAGAATAAAGGAGTTACACAAGCACTACACAAAGAAAAAGAAAAAAAGGAATTTGCGACGCACAAATTTTGTTTCTATACAACAAAAATTCATCCCTCATCCTATTTAACAATGGATTAGGGAAAGATTAACATAAAAACTAATTAGCTACAAGCTAGCTATTTAACAACAGATTAGTGATAAATTTTATGGCTACAATTTCCTCTCTTTTTTTTTTCAGTAAAATTTATTTTTATTTATTCTTACAATATTATCTTTTAAAATGAACAAACATTAAAATGTCTGAATATCCTCCAATAATATAAAAGTAGAATCTTCAAACTTGGATGAAGAGTTTGTTACAAAGGACCAAATAAACCGTAAAAAGCCTCTTAAAAGTATATTGACACCAAAGGACAAATACTAGCTAGAAAAGTTTATGTTTAACATTCTTAACAAAGCATTATTGGATAACTAAGTCATTAGTGTTATACAATTAGCATATGCATCTCTATTTTAATTACTCTGACATAATTAAAATCATTATCTACATAGGTTCAATGAAAGTACTAAACTATGGACATTAGTTTAGAATCATGAGCATTACATATTTTTTTTATCGCTTGGTCATCACATTTACATTAAGTAAGTGCCTAAGTGACTTGAAACTTTGAGAAATTTGACAATACTTTTTTTTTTCTTAAGTGTCTCCACAGATGGAAATCATGATGAAGAATAGACAAAAGAATACTTTTTTTTTCTTAAGTAGACAAAATCATGATGGAAATGTTGATGAAGAATAGGAATTGTTCCTACTTATGAAGAGCATTCTACAATCTCAAAAGAATTCTATAAATAGTGTTTGCATATTTATTGTTATTTATTTTTGTTAGTACTCTTACAACTTCAATGTTTCTTTCTTTTCTAAGTCAATTTTAGATGCTGTTTGTGAACAGTTTATTAGTTTCATTTTGGTATAAAGTATCAGTTTAATGTATGCAATTCTATTTATGTCTATGTCACTTGGAATTCATATCTTTTTTCTTTTCTAAAAAATTTCTTCATGCTTGTTTCTATATTTAGGCATGCAGTACATAAGTCTTTTGCCTTGTACAATTTTTTTTTTCTTTTTATAGACTTTATAGAGATTTTAGCTGGTTGGGTGGAAAGGAAAACTAGATTTTATTTTACCTGTTTTGTATTTTTCAAAAAAAAAAAATAGACATTTCCATTGGAGTTTATCTTTGTAAAATAAGGAGGTGGCAAGGGCAAGACTTGCAAAAATTATGATGTCTTCTTATCTGTCCCAACCTTGGAGAGGTTAATGAAATTAAGATAGTTAAAATCAAGATTGGTATATTCATCAAAAGATTATATTTGTTGATGTTTAACAGATGAAAAACAATACAACAAAAGAGAAAAAGGAGAGTTATATTATTAAGTTGGAAAAAGAGTTGTTTAAATTCAGAAAAATTCTAACAAATATGCAGTAAATGATTGAAACAGAAATTTTCTAATAGTTAGGGACTAATCTACCAACAACGACATATCCTAAAACTAGAAAATTCACCACTGAAACTTATTTAGAAAATATCTAATATGTTCTGCAATTAAAAAACACATAAGTAGCTATCATCATGTCAACTCAACATCAATTAACAACTCATGAGGCAGATTCCAACACCCTTCCTCGCATCAAGAGCTGTAAATCCCAAGTTTCATTTTCAAGATCTCAAATTTGCTTGGTGGAAGAACTTTTATGAAAATATCAGCCAGTTACTCTTTCATTTTGAAATATATCAAATTCATTAGACCATCCTTTTGCACTTCTCTAAGAAAATATAGCTTTACATTGAGATCAAGCCAGCCGAGATCTCGTCAGCCTAAGATTATGCACAACATATTATACTAAAAGTGGGTAGACTTTAAGCCTAAAGTTTAACTACAAAATTCCCATCAAAAATTAATTCACCATATTGTCCTTTAATAAAAAAAAAAAAATTTTGTGTTTACTTAAATGTCTAATTTCAACTACACCATTTTATATGCATAATAAGGACTCTTACATCCTCCACAAATCATTGTATTTTTTAGTTTTGATTTCACATGCTTTAGTTGTACTTTTAACATGAAAGTTTTTACTGGAGTTGTGTAGCAAATGGCAGTGCAAATAGTTATTGTGAATAATGCTTAGACTCCATCTCCTACTAATTGTACAAATTAAATAACAACAAAAAATAACATTTTCAAATAACATTATTAATATTTAATATTTATCGCAGTCTACTTATCTTTTCTGTTTCAAAATATAAAAATGCACAATGATGTGTCACATTGCCTCCATTAGCGTGTATTATATACAACATACTCTCTCATGTGGGAAATAATTAATGGTTCACAACAAGGTTGCACGCAATTGAAATATTTGGTTAGAATGAGCATCATATGTTTTCATCCTAGTTTCTCATAGTTCCTTCAATTCAGCAACAAGTGGTGGTAGGTACATATCAATGTTCTTTCCTAGAGAGAATGAACCTAAAATAATCATAGACAATATTATATACTCCAAATTCATAAAAATCCACAGTGATAAATCATAGTTTATTAACATAACAGACCATGTGCTCTGAAAAATGCTCATGGTTCAAAACGGGTTGAAATCATCACTTGATCAAATACCCAATCTAATATTACAAGGATCTATAACAAAGTCTTCGTAAAAGGAATCAAATTCCTTCTAGGCTTTCCCATCACCAGCATGCCTTATATTCACATCATTGGGTTGTTCAGTAGCATGTCATCTCATAGATGCAGCTGTTTCGGGAAACATAAATATCCTTTGAAGTCTAGGCTTTATGAAAAAGTACCTTAAAACCCTTGTTGGAGTTTTGGAGCTTGCATTAGTCAAGCGATCACAGACAATCTTCCACCTAGAAGAGCCACACACAAAGCAATTATTTTTTTTTGCATTGTCATTCCAAAATACCATGCAATTATTAGGACATGCATGTATTTTTTCATAATGAAGACCCAAATCTTTTATCATATTTTTTGCGTTGTAGAAAGACTCGGGTAGATGATTGAATGGGAATGCCTCTTTTAACAAGTCTCCAAAGACCACATTACTCATCCCATATATGAATGCGCTTGAACATGTACAATTGAATGGTGAAGCTAAGTTTAGAGAAATTTTTACACCGGGATATAACTTTTCTTTCCCTTCCTTCAATAATTTAAAAAATCTCTTTGTATCTTCAAATGGTCCCTCTCCCACTCCTTCATGCCTCAAGTCACTTTCAACATCTCTAAATGTACATAAACTAGTCCATCAACATCTTCATGCATGTAAGAACCTTCGTCATCATTTCTTGGATGTGGATTATTTATCAGAAAAATCCTTCCCCATGAAATATTCATTTGGTGTACCCTTGAACAAACCCATAAGCAACCAAGTAATCCTCATCACATTTTTATAATTTCAATTACAATTAAAACACGTTTTACAAGAATGTAATATTTCATTTCTTTAAAATACTTATTCAAATGTCTTATCAAGAAAATTATTCACTCTGTAAATATTGGATCTCCAAATACGCATCCAAATTTTATCTCCATTATACATTTAATATTGGATATCTTATATGACACCAAAAGTAAACCACCAAGATAAGAAGTCAAAATAAAAAATTATGAATATCACACCAATAAATTTGATTTTCTTGAAAACTTACATTCAGTAGATTTTGTTTTCACTAATAAAATGTTTTCTTGAAGAAATTTTAAAGTATTCATAAACCAATAACTAATCACATCAAAAGGTTACATATCATAAGAGATTACACTTTGCGTCATGTTTTAGATTTATTATAGTAAAAATGGTTTATCCTAAAACCCTATAGGCTAAAATAATGTAATTCAAACACTAATTGAACATATATAATTAGGATCCCACAAATCTTGAGTGCTTAAAACAGACAAATTTTTTCCTTGGGTAAAATTGACATAAATGCAAGTCCAACTCCAAATAACAACAAACACAAGGTCTTATTTCCAATCATGTTGGGATTAGTACTATAGATATTTACAATTTATTTTTCTCAATTTAACCTCTTTAAAGTCCAACATTTTAAGTACAAAATATTCTCAATATATTTTAGTGAAACAATAATCTAAGGTTTGATTCCACAAGGCACTAGTTAAAACCCTACCAAGGTGAAGGGAGTGGAAAATGAACTCCAATGCATGCACCAATTTGATAATTTGAGGAAAAAAAATCGATAAGTGGTTTGGTGTTGGAAAAAAACCCCGATCATAATTGATTTAGTTTGGTTTTAACTAAAAAAAGTTAAATTGAACCAAATCAACCCCACATTATATGTATATAATTTTTATAAATATTTTATTTAATTTATAGATACTTCTTAAATTTTTCAAAGTTTGCCTTTTAACATGTATTATTTCAAGTTTGAACTTAGAATTTATAATGATCCAATAAGTTTTATAATTCATAGATGCATGTTATTAACTCAAATAACGCCCAAACCAAAACTAAATCAATATTAATACTAACAAAATAAATAATTTCAACACTAAGAATGACAATAATACATATTAGATATCTATTCTTTAATTTTGCAGGTTAATTTACACTGTGAAAACAAATGACTTAATTTTTTTAATGTTTAATTATGTAATTAGTACTTATTAGTCATACTTTGTTTGGCATGACTTAGTACTTTTATAGTATGATCGTTTTCATTATGATTTATTAATTATCAATATTTATTTTGTGCGACTTCATTATCTTCTTTATTGAATATTTTAGTATAATTTCATCATTCATCTCATATTTTATATTATTTTATTAATTATGATACACTTTAGATAGTTGTATGTCACTAGAACTAAAGAAATATGTCAAGTATAAGTTATATGTTTTGTACAGAGACTTTATCAAAAAAAATTCAGAAAATTCGAGAAACTCGAAAAAACCCAAAGTTGAAAAATCCGACGTTTATTGTTTTGATTTGGTATGTAGATTTAAAAACCCGATATAATCGATTTGATTTGGTATTTAAAAAATTCGAATCAACCCGAACTGTGTATACCCCTACTTCCTGCTGTAAAAACTTGAACTAATCCCTAAGCAGAAATGCAGCTATGGGTCCCAAAATATTCAAAAAGAATTATTATGTTGAAAAAGCACCAACCTTAGGCAAAAGTCGCAGTAAGACAATGACCATCATCATTACCAGCAATCTCAGAAGAACAAATCTTAAGCAACTATTGCATCTTCATACTGTGTTTGTTGTCATGTGTTCTATTTGGATAAATTGTTTAAGACAAGTGGAGAACATGTGTTACCAAGATCACTTGCCATAATCGGACTTAATGTACATTTGAACTTGAAGGTTTTTGTTGTGTCTAATGCAAGTTGGGAGTACTTGAAACTTTTGGTAAAAGATTTGTTTAATTTAAATAGTGTTTCATTGACTTAATACATTTCAATCTTGAAATGACTGACGCAAATCACCTTACTAGAACAAAACATCAGCTGATTGTCAAAGTGACAACAAACTTTGAACGAAACAGTTAGGAACATAACAAGACCTAGCACATAACTATAGATGCCAGCTATCTACAATAGTTTCAAATAAAATCAGTCAACAAAAACTATTGTAAGTTCCAACATTACCCAGAACAACATCTTTAAGATCAATATAGTCAAAGTGTTTTTTGAAAAGAAAAGAAGAATTGGGGATAAGGAAAGGGGAAATGACGAAATGGGGGAGGAGATTATAAGGCAGGTAATTTAATCCTGACTAATAATGTGAAAGTTCAAGTAGCCAACCAACTAAGCCACTACGATTCTTCAAATATAATCAAAGTCAAGGTAGATTTTGATATCCCAAAAATATTCTAACATACATCAGAATCCTACTTGACAAATAACTAACAACTAATTCAAGATTCAACTTTGAGCATCCTATTTCCATGGGTCCTTGCCTTTTGAAGCAGTGGCATTATCCATTTTGACCATTCTTAAGCATTCAAGCGTGGCCTTTGTCAATGTCTTCTGATCTTTCCATCTCATTCCAGTTCTTGCATTGAAACCAAGTTCACCTCTAACTTCGGCAGATCTTGGAGGTCCTTTAATTGTCTGTTTTCCACCTATATTCATACCCTACTGGTAGGCATGCCATGTTGCATTTAAACAAACAAAGTCAGCAAATTGTCCTTCAAATATTTATACACCAAGTATCAATACTTACACTGAGAGATGTATACCCATTCTCAGCAACAAACACTCTCATACCCACTATCTTAGCCCTTTTTATTGGGTAAGAGGAACCACTTGTTTCATTTCTTGTCACAACAACACGTGCCACACTACTTGGTGTAGTAGTTGCAACAGGCCTCGGCCTTCCCCTTGGTCTTGGAGGAGCATTAGATGTAGAGGCAACATTTGTGTTTTTCCTTGGCCTTTCTCTTGGTCTAGGAGTTGGTGCAGTAGCATTATCACTTATGTCCATTCTTGGCCTACCTCTTGGTACTAGAGGAATTTCAAAAGTAAATGTTTTCTTTCATAGTCTACCCCTGGTCTAGGTGGAGTTTCAGAAATAGTTGCGTTCTTTCTTAGCCTACCCCTGGGCCTAGGGGTGGACATAAATATTGAATAACCAAAAAATTGAATTGAACCGAATTAATTCGGTTCTTCGATTTTGATTCTTCGGTTCTTCGGTTCGATGTTCATTTTTTTTTTGAAAAGTTCGACTCTTAGAGGTTGGATGTTCGGTATGAGAGTCACAGTTCTTCGGTGCATCGAAGAACCAAAGTTTTATTAATTATATTTTAAAATAATATTTATATTTAAATTTTAAAACCCAACTCATTTTGACTTTGGGCCTTCATTTCATATTTACATTTAACCTAACCCAACTCAAGTCCTAACTCAACCCAACATTTAAGTTTAACCTAAAAGTTTGTCTCATCACTTAACTTATAGTCTAATAAGATACACTACGGGTCCCAGAAATCAAGAAATGTTAATGTTAGGTGTTAGGTAGTAGTTAGTTTCTTAGTTTCTAAGTTTCAATTATATTTTATTTATAATATTTTAAATTAATGTGCTAAGTTATTAATTGTTGTACAAGTTATATGAAATAGCATTGTTGAATACATTTGTTTCATGTCAAATATTTTGATAATTTTATTTCTCACTTGCACCAAAAAATTATTTTAAAAATACCGAATCAAACCGAACCAAAGTTGAAAAAATCGAACCGAACCGAACTAGTTTGGTTCAGTGTACGGTGCATATTTTTTCAAAATCAAAAACTGAAGAATCGAACCGAACTTTGATAAAACCGAATCGAAGAACCGAATGCCCACCCCTACCTAGGCCGAGCACTTGGTATAGAAGCTCCAGAAGTGTTTGAGGCAGGCGGAACTTGGTCCATCTCCTTCCGTTCTTATTGCATTCTACCATATAAATTATAAAGTGCATTATATAGACAATTAATTGTGAAAATATCAAAATTTACTAAAATTATAATCATACCTGGGAAGAACCAAGACTTTTGACACAACCTCTTTTGTTATGATTTCTACCTTTACCAGTATTGTAAGCCATTTAAATGCCTGTTCTTGGTAACTTTTCTGATTTTCTGCTTTCAGTTGCCTCTCTCCTTCTAATTTTTTTGGGGCTTCCTGGCATTGGGGTGATAATTGGTGGTCCAATAGAAGGGTTAATAGACTCGAGCCATATTTTCATATTGGTCACTCGCCGAAGGAAATGACAATATGTATTAAACTAAGTCTCTTTGCTATAGTAACTATAAACATAATCAATGGGTTCATATTTGTTATACAACATGGCACAAATGGCATGGGCACAAGGTATTTCCTTGAGTTTCCATGCCCTGCAGCTATTGATTATTGTTAATATCAACAGTATATTGATACGGGTCATTACGAAAATTGGACATGATTTGTAAAACTTGACATTACAATTGGCAGTATCTAGTTGTTTCCATCTTTAGCCACAACAACTAGAAAATTCCCTTTGCAAAAATCCTTCAAGAAACAACCATTTAAATCAATACACTTCCTACAACCACCTAAAAATGTCTTTTTTAAGGCATCAAAATAGATGTAAAAACCTATGAAACACTTACTACCATCTCCATCAGATTCACCAACTTTCACCACACAAGTACCATAAAATGTGTTCTCAACAGTTCATCCATATAGTCAAGTATCCTTCCAAACTCTTTTACATGATCACCTATATGATTTTCAGTAGAACTTTAGCCCTAGCTCTCCTACAATTGGTCTTCCCAATATGTACACCAAACGCTTTTGTAATTGCTTCTTGAAGTTTGAAATTTTTAATATCTGGTTGTTAAATAATTCTATCTGTATAGTGACTGAACAAGAATTAAGAGTTGCACATGTCTAGTGGTTTGAACACATTTGTTTTCCGATGATAGGTTTTGATCATAAGATTGTTAGTTATAGTGTCAAGACTTGCAAATAACAACCATGGACAACTTTCCCTATATGCCGCTCTGATCTTTGTAGGCTCATTAACATACTACTCTAACTGAATTTTTTTTTGAAGTGAATACCTAGTTACAACTTCTCTAAATTATTTACACTTTCAAAAATAATACTCAAGTATCACACCACTTTCTTATATGATGGATCGAAGATTATGCTTTTACTAGCCTTTTTTTGTGAAAAGTTTCTCCTCTCGACCATCATTTTAAACTGTTTCACAACTGTATGCATCAGAACTACAGTAAAATGACTCATCACCGCCAACCTTTCCTGTTAAGCACCTATCTTGATCTTCTGTCTCATTAAATCCAAGATATAATCCAACTTCACCTAAAGTTACATCATTAGGGTTAAGTGGTATTCTCTCACTTCTAGGCCTTCTCTTGTAAGCCCTTCTTTCAGCCCTAAAGGTTTCTACTTTTTCATGTACATCAGATCCATCATCAACTGCAGGACCATCAAATCTTCCTACATGGCCACAATCAACACTAGATTCAGAACTAGAATCAGTTGACTGAACAAATCCCTCTTTAAAAGTGTCACTATCAACTGGATCTGCAGTTTCAGTAGTTGTAGTTTGAGGAGCTACAGTTTCAGCAGTGGAAGTTTGAGGAGGTACAGTTTCATTGGGGTTAGTTTGAGTAGCAGCAATTTCATTATTAAAAGCATCACCAGATTCTTGGTAGTTGGAATACTAAACTCCAATTCAAGTGGGGGCACATATGGTTCATCTACAATGTTGCAGACATACACTTCCATAATATCTCCATTTATAAAAGTATGAGAAAGTTCAAAAATATCCCTATCACTAAGAATATCTACAAGAATATCATTATCAGGATGCTTCACCTTAAATGAACAACTTGTGTTATATCCTAATTCTTTAATGTAGTCTCTAAGCTCAAAACAAGACAGTCTATCCACATCAACATCTAGAAATTTGTGCATTCACCACCCACATATCTTGGCAACCCGCTACTAAGATCAATAACCCTACCATAACACGATCTCAAAACAACCTACGCATACCTGAAAATAAGAAAAATAAACCAAGGTTTAAAAAGGCATTGTAATCAAAATTATAAGTCACTACTTGACAGTGTACTATGCACGATCAAAGTCCAAAAAAATCTAACTTTTTCCCTAAAATTGCAACAAATATGACATAAACAATATTCAACATATTACAAACCAATTTCCTCAGAAAAAATCCTAATATAAACAAAAACCCCAATTTTATTTTAGAAATTTTACCAACATCGCCAACAACACAGATATACATATATTAAAACCCTTTATTTTTACATTATTTATCAAGAAAGAGAATCCTAACCTGCAAATGATGACTAAATTCTCCAATTATCTTTAAATCGGTCGATTAAACTTTGATAACCATGAGGTTTCACCAAAATTAAATGAGATAGAGGCCAACAATTGATTATTAGAATGATATTATAAGAATGCACAGATTTATCCTTGGAATTGCATAGATTTATCCATGGGAAATCAAAGGTCGGAGGAGGAGGAGGAGGAGAAAGAAGATGAATCAAACGTCGGAGAGAAGGATAAAAATAAAAGGTCGGATGATATGAACAAAGTTTGAATAAAGAGAAAATCAGAAGTCCAACTCTTTTTTGTTAAGTGTGAATCTGCATGGGGACGCAATGAATTTGGTTTGTCATTTTATCACCAGAAAAATGCAAAGAAAACGCATTAAAAAGAAGCCAGGTGTTAATACAACCCACATAAAGATAGGCGTGTTACAGTTAATCGATAAATAGACTAAGCGTTACTTGAGCCATTTTCTCTATTTTTAAGTAATATAATAGAAACGATTTTTCAGAAGTTAAAAAAGTAGTTTCTCCGTAGAAGCATCTTTTGAAGCTTTATCAAGCACAAAATATTATTCTAATATTGCAAAAAAAAAAATTTCAAGTTGATTAGCAAATACAAACTAGTACTTTTCAAAAGTGCCTTTTTTAAAATCACTTCTAACAAAAAAATTACTTTTCAAATCAAGTAAATTTTGAAAGTTTCGACAAATAGCTTGGTTAGGTTAAAGATAAAATAGTGTGATGCACTAAGTATGTGGGATTGGGGAAAGGGACAGATCACATTAGATCTTTTTGTGAGTAGTTTTGTATTAAGTTTGCACGAATTTATTTTCACAACTTGAATCCGTAGCCTCCTAATCCAAGTTACACGGTGATGTGAGACTAAAAAATTATATATTTCACCATCATTCATCTCATATTTAGGATTTTTATTGTCGTTTTAAATATTAATTTCATGTATTATACTTATGATGGTTATTTGTGATTGTAGTATGGAAATGAGGAGATGTGAGCAAAAAATAGATCTAGTAGAACTTCGAAGTCTGACTAAAAGCCACATAGGTGAACCCAGAGTTAGTTTGAAGGTGCGAGAGAAAATCACCAAATCCACCGAGACATCATGTATGCTTCGGCTTCCTACGTAACTCCCTCAACTAGCTGGTTCCTCCATAAAACCTTTACTGAAGTGATCTCCTTGTTTCTTGGCTTACGAACTTGATGGTCTAGGATTTGGACTGGAACTTCTTCATAAGAGAGGTTGTCCTTTACACCAACACTCTCTACAGACACTGTTGAGGTCCCATCTATGTGACTTGCATCACGGTAACACTAGACGAACAAAAAGGATAGCAGCTAAAATGAGTTTCTGTAAAAGTGCCATGTTGCGTGGTGCCAAACTACTCGGGTCTCGTTATGGTAGGGTAAAGATATAGATAATTGCACACCTTATTTTAATGAAGGGTAGTTTTGTCCCGGAATCTTTAGTAACTCACAAACACGATTTCTTAGAAGGATCACGCTTGACAAGTAGAGAAAAGGAAAAGAACAATATTTTTGTAGGTTTCTTTGAATTATTTCTTTCTTTTAACATTGAACTTATGATGTTCATACATTCTTTGCTTCGTAATCGAATCATGAATGGCTAAACGTTTTAGTTCTAGGGTTGTGGTGTTACATGAAGGTTGTTGATTGACAATTGTATGCTTATAAAGATTTTCTATTATTGAATTGCTTACTTTTTCTTGAGCCTAATTATTTGATTTTTTGGCCAATTATCAAATATTATCTGTGGCTTGTAAATTAAACTCGAAAGAGGAAACTTGCGAGCGTAATTAGAAAAAGTAGAGTTTGGTTGTGAACCTTATAGAGAAAGGGGATTGATTCGCTAATGTAGATAAAAATACACATGTTATTCTTGTTTAGTTGATACAAATGAAATATACACGTACTTCAAATATATGTGTTAGTAATAGTCAGGTAGTCTTTGAGTTATTGGCATGATGCTCAGTAAGTGATATCAACCTGCAACTAGCTAGTAACTTAAAAGAATAATTAAGCGTATGATTGGAGAATTCAACTGAATTTTTAAATGGCCATGGCCCTGTGTCACACCCCAAAACTCGAGGAGGCGTGACCAGCACCAGGTGCCTCACTTCATTGAGTGAACCCTGCAGCTAACCAACCATAATAATTCAGAACGGACAAGACTCAATATCACAACAACAATACAACCAAAGTAAACAACAGTCTATGATAGAAGTTGGCCCTCAAACTAACAAATATAAGTATAATAGGCCGACGAGAACATAAAATGGAATTAAAACCTGTACAAAAAGGTGGTCAAGGCCTACAACAATACTAAAACCACAAAATACGTCTACTAGTCTCTATGAGTACAACAACAATCAAATATTCGAGACAGGGCCATGACCTACCCATTAAAACCAAAGTAACTGGTAACTCCAAATGACTTGGAGTTTACCACTCAGCTAACGAGGAACATGAGCTACCTGCTAATCAACACCTGTAGGAACAAATGCAGCGCCCCCAGGCTCGGGGTGTCAGTAGAAATATGCACCAAGTATATAATGCACCAAGAAAAATAAGTACAATATACAGAAAGAAATCAGAAGAGGTATCAACAGGAAATCAATAAAACAACAACAACCTACCTAGCCCCATAAGCATGGCAAGTACAAACAATAACCAGACAAAAACCAAACCAATATAAATACGTTTTTCACCACCTGCACCACCACAAAGTGTATTCGGTACCATCTTAATTGACCTACTTCCAAACTCCTCAACAACCACACAATTCTGATCACAACCATCGATTCACATTCTCAATACAGCTGACCAGAACAATATTAATGTAAGTAATATAACATATATATCAATCAATAGAATACAAAGAAATTCACAATCTAACCTTACTGGGGACATGTCACGACCCAGAACCTAGAGCCACGAATGACTCCAAGCTAACCCATGGTAAAAGCATATCATAAACATAAACTAACAAACTAAGTGAATACAAACCATGAGATATATCATAAGGTGAATAAGTCTGAAATATCATGAAATGTAAAATTAAAGCAACATAAGCTAACTCAATGAACATCTAACATAACAGTCTAAGAGACTTTAAAATATATGATGAGCTGAAGGGACAGGTTCCCTACTAGCTTTAGAATATCTGAAAAAATGAAATGACTAGGAAAAAGCATAAACCATAACTCCCTTCCTTGGATGATGAGGACTCACCAATCAAGCTGATCAGAGATAATAATGTATCTAGCAGCTGAGACTGAACACCTGAACCTATATCATGAGACAATATAACACAAAATATGCGGTCAGTACTTTGAACGTACCGAATATGGAGAATAAGTAAAACATAAGAGTAAAGATATTATACTAAAAATTATGATCGTGATATATTCATAAACATGAGATTTTATCATAAACTGATGTACAATAGCCTAAGGTTTTAAAACATAAACATGGAGCTTAATATGTCTGAAATCGTAAGTAAATTCATAAACTAATCAATAGGTCAAAATATTGTAAGTCAATACGTCATAAAACATAGAAGTGGAGCGGAAACATACTCCAAGTGAGCATCATAGAGCCCAACCTATAACCCTGGCTGGAAGGGTGTTCACATGACTTTAGTTTATTTTGTGAAGATTAAGGTCATTCAAAATAAGAATCTTAACTTCGAGAGATAAACTTATCCATTATTAAATCCGTGAGAATCAATAAGACGTTAAAAGTATATAATGAATAGAGTGATATCCCAAATAACTATCTTTCACTTGTCTTCTCAACTGCTCTTACTTCTTTCGTTGATAGTTAACTATTGTTGATTGACTCTCTATTTTCCCGAAATAAATTTTTGTTGTTTATAATTTTAGTCGATTACTTATGTTTTATAGCCATCTCAATTTAAGGAATTAATTCTCCTGAATATTGTTAAGTCAAGAATTACTTAAATATTAGTTGGACCAATCCCTGTAAAAACGATATCTTTTTATACTATCTTTTATGCAACACAAACTTATTTTATAGTGTGTCTTTTTCGCTCATCATGCATTAAGCTAGTTTATAAGAAATTATATGTTCTCTGTCGTTACAAAAATTACATAAGTACATTTAACAAATTAATAACTTGACTTTGTGAAATTCAACTCAAGTAGTATGAATTAACTTATAAATCAGATACAAGTTTATGTGTCCATGAGTATATACAAACTAGTAGGTATAGTGTCTCGAAAGTGATATTTTATGATGCTAGCATATATGAGATACGCAAAGTTCAACTTTAAAAAAATGATTAGTTATAATCTCAAAAATGGTCAAAAAATTACATGCTAACTTGACCTATTAATTATGTTCACATCAAAAGAGGAATTCTGAGAATCTATTATATTGTATGCATGCTAAAACAATAAATAATAGTTGACCAAATTTTAATTTTTTTTAAAAAATCCAAAGAGAGAATGCGATTGTTTTGTTTCTAACAAGAGCTAAATCAAGATATTTGATTATATTTACCTACGTTCTGAGCTAATATTTTTTTCTCTTTTTAATTTAGTTATCTGTAAATACAACTTGATATTTTATTCCTCAGAAAAAATATTGCTTCTCAAATATCACTCTTGAGTTCTCCTTTGAATAATTTTTTTTCTCAACATCTTCATACATACATGGCTTCTTCATATAATGAAGTGAACACTTATCGGGACATAGTTCCCTATGTGCCACCAATTTCAATAATTAATAGTGTTCAAACAATGATATTGTTATACCCCGTAGAATTCCCGGCACTTAGATGACCTATTCGCATGTTGATTAAGCATATTTGAAGGCTATACGTGCTAGGGAAAGGCCCGGGAAAAAGATCGAACGAGAAACCCGTCGAACCATCGCGGGAGGAGCCGAGGCAGAGCCCCTCCGCGATGGCAGCGTGTCACGGAGGTGAGGCCTCCACGATGGCTCCGTGACACGTTGCCCAGGTTCAGTCCCAAGTATATAAGCCCCACTTCGGTTTAAAATTCATTTCATCACTAGTAAATTTCTAGAAACGCAGTAAACAGGGGGAAGACGAAGAAAATTAAATATTTTCGTCCGATTACGCTGACAAACGCTGCCCAAACCCAAATTAATCCTAGATACCAAGGTATTTAGCAGCAGAGAGCATTTCTACGGAGTTAGTTTCGCGAAATACGGCCGACGAATCGGCGAGCCGCCGAACTAAAGTAAGTAGAATTGCTCTAAATTAATGTCTATGTGTTCCTAGCTGAGAAGTAAATAATTCTCCCTTCTGGGCCGCTGGAAAATAGCGAGTTTTTGACCGTCTTTCGATAAGCCTAAGTTTAGGCTATAAATTAAATCGAAAGTAACGTCGCTCTTTACAATAACGTTATATTTAATATTGATTGACGTATTTATGAGTGCAATTGGGAGAAAATAGTTGAAGTACCGGCCGAGCCTCGTCGGACGGACGAATATTCAAAGATAAGGTATGTAAAGTTAAGTTTCCTCGGCAAGTTGAGTAGCATTGAAGCAGTATAGTAATTTACAGACCAGTAGAATGTTCGAAAATCGAT
Source organism: Datura wrightii (assembly GCA_035772735.1). NCBI lineage: Eukaryota > Viridiplantae > Streptophyta > Magnoliopsida > Solanales > Solanaceae > Datura > Datura wrightii. Next base: position 195,123,160 of record JASDFA010000018.1, on the reverse strand, counting down.
TATTGTGTTATTATGAATATTGGTGCAATATGAGCAGTTTTGGGCTGTAACGTGTACGATACCTATCCGTATGATATGGATTCGAATATAAGTGATTAAGATTGCCCGTATATTCAGTATGTGATATAATATGCCCTGCCAAGACATTGTTGTGTTTAGCTGAAGCCTCGCGTAGTAGTACAGTGGCCGTAAAGCGTTCCAGACATAGAATAGTAACTAAATATGGTTTAGAAAGCATGTTAGAAATAGGAAATTATGTTAACACAGAAACTCAGTAAACAGTATAGTTTTCAGTAGAAGCACCTTCTTGTATAACTTTTGCCCCAGTACAGTTTGACAGGAGGCTATATTTATACTTATACTTACCTGTCTCAGCATGTATCAGACACTTACAAATTACTATTATTAGCTCAGTATGTGATTTATACGATGCCTTACACCTATTAGTCCTAGCTTATGAGATACACAGACAGCATGATTAGTTGAGACCATTGTATTGATTGGGGTTGGATTACCTAGCATCCCTGACCGCCCAGGGTTAATAGCTGTATCGACTCGTCCGCCAGAGGGCGAGGATACGTCGCTCTACGGAGTGATATGCCGTCCCGCAAGGGGACGAAGATGGGATGCCAGTTTCCCCATATTGTGCCTTGGTCGGCCCTTATACACCCCCGTCGAGCGGGTACGCCCGGGGTGTTGATTTAGAGTCCTTCGGACTCAGATACAGTTATAGTCAGGGGCTCAGCGAGCCCAAGTGCATACCCAGGGACCGGCAGGATGCTTACAACCACTATAGGAGATGGGATGACCGGGGTAGGGGCATAGATTCTGTGTTGATTGTACCTCCCGGCTTATGGGGGCCGGGTAAGGTTTGTGTATGCTATGTTATGTTATGTATGCTATGCTATGTTATATTAGACGCGAGTGGATTGGTAGTAGAATGATACGCCTCCAGGTATGATTCCTACTTCCTTCGGTATCAGTAAGAACAGGTACGATCTACTTCATCAGACAATTAAGTTATTCCTCCTACTTCAGCTTCATTAGTCATATTATTGCTTTCAGATGTTGTTTTCAGTTATATTATTTCAGTTGCTTTACATACTCAGTACCAGCGGTACTGACGCCCAGTGGGGCGCTGCATTACTTGCCTGCAGGTACTCCTAGACGAGCAGGCGATTCTACGTGACTCCCTGTCAGCGGTTGAGTATTCAGCTACAGTCATCCGGAGGCTGAATTTCAGAGGTGTAGTTCAGTTCCTTTTGTTGTATATAGTATGGGTAGGTCGGGGCCCTGTCCCGATCAGTTCTATTACTATTCCTAGAGGCTTGCAGTCTGTATGAAATCCCTGTGGTCAGATGAGCCGGTCGTGTGGGGCCGTGCAGTTGTATAGTTGTCTTTACTCTTTCTTACTTCTGTGATGGTCGTGTGGGGCCATAGTTGTCAGTAGTGGTGACCTTGCCGGTCACGTAGCTTCTTTTTGTACTTTATGATTAAGTTGCAGATAACTAGACAGCATGGTGGCCTTGTCGGCCCGTATAGGTTTCCCTGAATTACTATGTTTCTGGTTAGCTGCCAATACAGGTATAGAAGGCTATTGGCCAATGGGCCGGGGGCTGTATTTACAGCCGTTATATAGCCCTTTGTTTCCAGAAATGTGAGTTAGAGCCAGCCAGGCGCCAGATGCGCCCAGGCTTAACAGTCTAGCAGGTTAGGTCTTAGTAGGGCACCAGGTGCCAGTCATACCCCCCCCCCAAGGTGGGGTGTGACAAACTTGGTATCAGAGCAGGTCGTATCCCAGGGAGTCTGCAAGCCGTGCTAAGTAGAGTCTTGTCCATGAATGTGTTGTGCACCACATACTATGGGTAGGAGGCTGCAAGGCATGATAGGATGGTTATCTTTTATTCTGATTCAGTCGTGCTATAGAGCTGTACAGTATAGGGTTGAATTCCTAAAATCTTACCATATTCTTTGGCTACAGATAATGTCAGACCAGCGCCATCCCGTCACAGGTCGGAGATAGGACATTGCAGCGGGGGAGGGCACCAGCAGGATGCCTCCCCCTCATTTGGAGACAGCCCGATCAGAGGGCCCTACAGAGGCTTCATCCCAGCCTACTCAGCAGTCTTTACCACATCAGGAGCCGCTTGGGACGACACTATCCCCAGCAGTCCCTATACCGACACCCTCCGACCAGGAGGTTAGGAGTGCTGTAGTTATGTTAGCACAGATGATGGCTGCTCAGCGTCAGCAAATGCCATCCACAGTTGCAGAATCATCAGGAGGGCCCGGCAGTTCGAGGGTCCGAGAGTTCTTAGCCCTGAATCCCCCACAGTTCACAGGCACGGACCGAACAGAGGACCCCCAGGATTTTCTGGATCAGATGCAGAGAATCTTCAGGGTTATGCATGTTACGCCTACTGAGTCAGTTGAATTGGCCGCATTCCGGTTGCGAGATATTGCGGTGTTATGGTATGAAAGCTGGGAGAGGTCCCGAGGAGAGATGTTCCCCCTCCCACCTGGTCCAGCTTTTCAGGAGCCTTTCTAGATCACTATTTGCCGCTGGAGATCCGACAGGCCCGGGTAGATCAGTTCTTACATCTGGAGCAAGGGGCCATGAATGTTCGGGAATATTCCTTGCGGTTTGACTCCTTGGCTCGATATGCACCGGCTTTCGTGGATACCATGGCATCCAGAGTGCACCGTTTTATTATGGGGTTGAACCCAGAGTATGTCGAGACTTGTATCACGGCCACAGTGCGAGAAGATATGGATATTTCCCGAATCCAGGCATTTGCCCAGAATATTGAGGGCATCAGACAGCGACATCGGGAAATCAGAAGGGTTAATCAGGAGCAGCGTCGCCGGGATAGGCCAGCTGAGTTACAAAGAGAGGCCCGGGGAGGACCCAGGCCACGATTGTCAGACAGGCCGCCCAGGCCCCCGCCTCCACCACAGTCATAGGGAGGTAGATCCAACCGCAGGGGGCAGTCAGAGGCTGGTAGAGGTTCGCAGACGTCAGACTCACCGTCACAGAGGAGGGCGGAGCAGAGTAGGTATACCCTACCACTTTGCCCTATATGCAGCCGACGCCATTCTGGAGCATGCAGGTATGGTTCCACCGCATGCTATATTTGTGGCCAAGAAGGCCATTTGATGAGAGATTGCCCAGCCAGAGGTCGTGAGGACCGGGATAGACAGGATAGGGCATCAATAGGATCACGAGCTACAACATCCTCGACTGGGCGCAGGCCCCCAGTTTCAGCAGGCAGGGGTCGGGGCAGATCAGGTGCCTCCAGTACAGGTGCGGGTCCAAGCCGCACATATGCCTTACCAGGGAGGCAAGATTCAGAGGCATCGCCTGATGTTGTGACAGGTATGCTAACTATCTGCTCACACCCTGCTTATGTGCTAATTGATCCAGGGTCTACTTTGTCCTATATTACTCCATTTGTGGCACGGAAGTTTAGTATTGTACCAGAATCATTACAGCAGCCCTTCCTAGTATCTACGCCCGTTGGTGACTCTATCACAGCTAGCCGAATTTACCGCGGGTGTACAGTAGAGATTGCTGATCGTCAGACCACAGTAGATCTGGTCGAGTTAGAAATGATAGACTTCGATACCATAATGGGTATGGATTGGTTAGTACCATGTTTTGCTAATGTTGAATGTTGGACCAAAACGGTCCGATTCCACTTCCTGGGGGAGGCAGTACGGGAGTGGAAGGGCAGCACCGCGACGCCAAAAGGTAGGTTTATTTCCTACCTTCGGGCGAGAAAGTTGATATCTAAGGGATGCATTTACCATCTTGTCAGAGTTCAGGATGTCCAAGCAGAATCTCCGACACTCTAGTCTATTCCAGTGGTAAATGGATTCCCAGATGTATTTCCTGATGAGTTACCTGGTATTCCCCCAGAAAGGGAAATAGACTTCGCTATTGACTTGCTACCAGGCACCCAACCAATATCAATACCTCCTTATCGTATGGCTCCTGCAGAACTCAGAGAATTAAAGGAGCAGTTGAAAGACTTGTTAGACAAAGGTTTTATTAGGCCGAGTACTTCCCCGTGGGGTACGCCAGTCTTGTTTGTGAGAAAGAAACATGGCTCGCTCCGAATGTGTATAGATTATCGGCAGCTAAACAAGGTTACAGTAAAGAACAAGTATCCGCTTCCCAGAATTGATGACTTATTTGATCAGCTACAGGGAGCCAGATACTTTTCTAAAATTGAATTGCGGTCCGGATATCACCAGGTCCGAGTACGTGAGAGGGACATCCCTAAGACAGCATTCAAGACCCGATATGGACATTTTGAATTTTTGGTTATGTCCTTCGGGCTAACAAATGCCCCAGCAGTCTTTATGGACCTGATGAACAGTATTTTCAGACCCTTCCTGGACTTGTTCGTGATAGTATTCATTGATGATATTCTGGTGTATTCTCGCTCTGAAGTAGATCACCGGACTCATTTACGGACAGTGCTCCAAATTCTTAGGGACCGCCAGTTGTATGCTAAATTTTCGAAGTGTGAATTTTGGCTTAACTCAGTAGCCTTTTTAGGGCATATTGTCTCAGACGCTGGTATACAGGTAGACAAGCAGAAGATAGAAGCAGCTAAGTCATGGCCTAGGCCTACCACCTCGACTGAAGTTCGTAGCTTTCTGGGGTTGGCAGGATACTATCGGAGGTTCGTTGAGGGATTCTCAACCATTGCAGCACCTTTAACGAAATTGACACAGAAAGCAGCAAAGTTTCAGTGGACGGAGGCATGCGAGCAGAGTTTCCAGGAACTGAAAGACAGATTAACCTCCGCCCCAGTACTAGCACTGCCGGAAGGCACAGAAGGTTATTCAGTCTATTGCGACGCGTCAGGTGTCGGATTGGGATGTGTGTTGATGCAGCATGGCAGAGTAATTGCATATGCTTCCAGGCAGCTGAAAAAGCACGAAAAGAATTACCCCACCCATGACCTAGAATTGGCCGCAGTAATTCATGCCTTGAAAATGTGGAGTCATTACCTGTACGGCGTCCATGTTGATATTTATACAGACCATAAGAGCTTGCAGTACATTTTTACTCAGAAGGAGTTGAATCTGCGGCAACGTCGCTGGTTAGAATTGTTGAAGGATTATGATGTGAACATCCTGTACCATCCGGGAAAAGCCAATGTTGTGGCAGACGCCCAGAGCCGTAAGTCAATGGGGAGTTTGGCGTATTTGCGACCCGAAAAACAGAAATTAGCTAAAGAAATTCATCAGTTAGCTAGACTAGCCGTTCGAGTAATGGAAACAGAAAATAATGGGGCCGTAATTCAGAATTCGGCAGTGTCGTCATTAGTTGCAGAGGTAAAGGAACGACAGTATGAGGATCCCGATTTAGTCCAGCTCAGAGATAGAGTTCAGAAGGGTAAGGAGCCAGATTTTCAGACAACCGGGGATGATGTGCTATATTGTAAGGGCCGCCTTTGTGTCCCGAATGTCTCAGGACTTCGCGGACAGATCATGCATGAGGTACACTATGCTCGCTATTCCCTTCACCCAGGGGCGACGAAAATGTACCACGACATCAGAGACATCTACTGGTGGCCAGGTATGAAAACTGAAATAGCCGAATTTGTATCTAGATGTGCTAATTGTCAGCAGGTGAAAGCAGAGCACCAGAAACCGGGTGGTTTGACGCAAGAGATAATGATACCTACGTGGAAATGGGAAGCAATAAATATGGATTTTGTAACAGGGTTACCCCGTACCAGACGCAGAAATGATTCCATTTGGGTAATAGTTGATAGGCTGACAAAATCAGCTCATTTCTCCAGTAAGGGCTACCTTCTCAGCTGAGGATTATGCCGAATTGTATATCAGAGAAATAGTTAGATTGCATGGAGTGCCGGCATCTATCATTTCAGACAGAGGGGCACAGTTTACAGCTAGGTTCTGGAAGTCATTTCAGAAAGGTCTGGGGACGCAGATTAATCTGAGCACAGCATTCCATCCTCAGACAGACGGGCAAGCTGAACGTACAATTCAGACGCTCGAAGATATGCTACGAGCGTGTGTGTTAGATTTTGGGGGTAGCTGGGATGAACATCTTTCGTTAATCGAATTTGCTTATAATAACAACTACCATTCAGCTATTCAGATGGCGCCTTTCGAGGCATTGTACGGGCGGAAATGTAGATCACCGGTGGGCTGGTTTGAGATAGGAGAATCAGCATTAGTTGGCCCAGACATTGTTCGGCAGTCCGAGGAAAAGATAAAGCTTATCCGAGAACGTTTACTGACCGCTCAGAGCCGTCAGAAGTCATATGCAGATAGACGGCGCAGAAATCTAGAATTTTCGGTAAACGACTGGGTATATCTGAAAGTGTCCCCGATAAAAGGGGTAATGAGGTTTGGCAAGAAAGGCAAGCTTAGCCCAAGATTCATTGGGCCGTATCAGATTCGGCGAAGAATAGGCCGCGTAGCATACGAGTTAAACTTGCCTCCAGAGTTAGCATCTGTTCACCCAGTATTCCATGTTTCTATGTTAAGAAAGTTCATAGGGGACCCTTCTACAGTAGTTCCAGTCCAGGATGTTCAGGTCACAGAGGAGTTAGCCTATGAAGAGGTTCCCGTATCCATTTTAGACAGACAGATTCGCAGGCTGAGAACTAAAGACGTTGCATCTGTCAAGGTATTGTGGCGTAACAGAAATCGGGAAGAAATGACGTGGGAGGCTGAAGAAGACATGAAAATCAGATATCCTCACCTATTCCAAGCCTAGTCAGACGACAGGTATGCCCGTATCATTACTTATACAGTATCTTATGATTGTAAGTTTGTAAATGATAAAGAAAGAAGTGATATTTAGTTGTCCAGTGAATCATAGAATATTGTGTGCAGTGCCTGTGTTGGACTTCTCTGCATTTCAGGTTTTTGCGATAAGTCCATATTACAGGGGAAACTCTGCCGAAATTTTTTCTAGAAAGTAAAGTAAAGCAGTCCTCTAGATAACAGTGTACATTCGGGGACGAATGTTCCTAAGGGGGGGAGAATGTTATACCCCGTAGAATTTCCGGCACTTAGATGACCTATTCGCACGTTGTAAAATTCATTTCATCACTAGTAAATTTCCAGAAACGCAGTAAACAGGGGGAAGACGAAGAAAATTAAATATTTTCGTCCGATTACGCTGCCAAACGCTGCCCAAACCCAAATTAATCCTAGATACCAAGGTATTTAGCAGCAGAGAGCATTTCTACGGAGTTAGTTTCGCGAAATACGGCCGACGAATCGGCGAGCCGCCGAACTAAAGTAAGCATAATTGCTCTAAATTAATGTCTATGTGTTCCTAGCTGAGAAGTAAATAATTCTCCCTTCTGGGCCGCTGGAAAATAGCGAGTTTTTGACCGTCTTTCGATAAGCCTAAGTTTAGGCTATAAATTAAATCGAAAGTAACGTCGCTCTTTACAATAACGTTATATTTAATATTGATTGACGTATTTATGAATGCAGTTGGGAGAAAATAGTTGAAGTACCGGCCGAGCCTCGTCCGACGGACGAATATTCAAAGATAAGGTATGTAAAGTTAAGTTTCCTCGGCAAGTTGAGTAGCATTGAAGCAGTATAGTAATTTATAGACCAGTAGAATGTTCGGAAATCGATTATTGTGTTATTATGAATATTGGTGCAATATGAGCAGTTTTGGGCTGTAACGTGTACGATACCTATCCGTATGATATGGATTCGAATATAAGTGATTAAGATTGCCCGTATATCCAGTATGTGATATAATATGCCCTGCCAAGACATTGTTGTGTTTAGCTGAAGCCTCGCGTAGTAGTACAGTGGCCGTAAAACGTTCCAGACATAGAATAGTAACTAAATATGGTTTAGAAAGCATGTTAGAAATAGGAAATTATGTTAACACAGAAACTCAGTAAACAGTATAGTTTTCAATAGAAGCACCTTCTTGTATAACTTTTGCCCCAGTACAGTTTGACAGGAGGCTATATTTATACTTATACTTACCTGTCTCAGCATGTATCAGACACTTACAGATTACTATTATTAGCTCAGTATGTGATTTATACGATGCCTTACACCTGTTAGTTCTAGCTTATGAGATACACAGACAGCATGATTAGTTGAGACCATTGTATTGATTGGGGTTGGATTACCTAGCATCCCTGACCGCCCAGGGTTAATAGTTGTATCGACTCGTCCGCCAGAGGGCGAGGATACGTCGCTCTATGGAGTGATATGCCGTCCCGCAAGGGGACGAAGATGGGATGCCAGTTTCCCCATATTGTGCCTTGGTCGGCCCTTATACACCCCGTCGAGCGGGTACGCCCGGGGTGTTGATTTAGAGTCCTTCGGACTCAGATACAGTTATAGTCAGGGGCTCAGCGAGCCCAAGTGCATACCCAGGGATCGGCAGGATGCTTACAGCCACTATAGAAGATGGGATGACCGGGGTAGGGGCATAGATTCTGTGTTGATTGTACCTCCCAGCTTATGGGGGCCGGGTAAGGTTTGTGTATGCTATGTTATGTTATGTATGCTATGTTATGTTATATTAGATGCTAGTGGATTGGTAGTAGAATGATACGCCTCCAGGTATGATTCCTACTTCCTTCGGTATCAGTAAGAACAGGTACGATCTACTTCATCAGACAGTTAAGTTATTCCTCCTACTTCAGCTTCATCAGTCATATTATTGCTTTCAGATGTTGTTTTCAGTTATATTATTTCAGTTGCTTTACATACTCAGTACCAGCGGTACTGACGCCCAGTGGGGCGCTGCATTACTTGCCTACAGGTACTCCTAGACGAGCAGGCGATTCTACGTGACTCCCTGTCAGCGGTTGAGTATTCAGCTCCAGTCATCCGGAGGCTGAATTTCAGAGGTGTAGTTCAGTTCCTTTTGTTGTATATAGTATGGGTAGGTCGGGGCCCTGTCCCGATCAGTTCCATTACTATTCCTAGAGGCTTGCAGTCTGTATGAAATCCCTGTGGTCAGATGAGCCGGTCGTGTGGGGCCGTGCAGTTGTATAGTTGTCTTTACTCTTTCTTACTTCTGTGATGGTCGTGTGGGGCCATAGTTGTCAGTAGTGGTGACCTTGCCGGTCACGTAGCTTCTTTTTGTGCTTTATGATTAAGTTGCAGATAACTAGACAGCATGGTGGCCTTGTCGGCCCGTATAGGTTTCCCTGAATTACTATGTTTCTGGTTAGCTGCCAATACAGGTACAGAAGGCTATAGGCCAATGGGCCGGGGGCTGTATTTACAGCCGTTATATAGCCCTTTGTTTCCAGAAATGTGAGTTAGAGCCAGCCAGGCGCCAGATGCGCCCAGGCTTAACAGTCTAGCAGGTTAGGTCTTAGTAGGGCACCAGGTGCCAGTCATACCCCCCCCCCCCCCAAGGTGGGGTGTGACAGGTATGTTGCCTTCTAACTAAAATTACTTTATTAATGGTGATTTTTTAAATTTAAATATTTGATACTTAAGATTTGTTATTAGGAATCGTTTGAGCAATTTTTGGAAAAGATTTTTGAGATCTATTTTTTTTTCGAAAATAGAGAAGTCTCTTACAAAAAATAAAATAAAATAAAGGGTTCTCCAGTTGTTTTTTTATTTAAAGGACTTTACCTGATTGTTTCTTCTTCTTCTTCTTCTTCTTCTTCTTCTTCTTCTTCTTCTTCTTCTTCTTCTTCTTCTTCTTCTTCTTCTTCTTCTTCTTCTTCTTCTTCTTCTACTTTGCTAATTATTTGGTGTAGGAAAAATTGCATAACCACAAATTGATAAGATTTTTGTACTGGCATTTTGAGAAAATTACTTTTTAAAATAATTATTATTTCATTGTGTTTAAATAAGTTGAAATATAGAGAATTGATACAAAAGAGAATTATTTTCTCTATCTTATTATTATATTTTTAAAAAATAATAATTAAAAATTATATGTATTATTGACAGGATCAAAAAAAGCAAAAGTATAACACCCACTCCAATATCAAGTCAGCCAATAACAGTAAGTTTCCTTTGTTTTCCTCTTGCTTGATACTTTAATTTTGCTTTGCCTCCAATCACTAGAAAAGTTTGTGCATTTAATTATATTTGGTGTTAATGACATTTGGATTTTGTCCTCATATAGTTTTAAAAATATAATATGAAAAAAAAAACTAAGTTGTATATCCAGATTAGAAATATGGTTCTTCAAAGAAATAACAATTATATACAACAAATGTTAATTAACTTTTGTTATTCCTATTTGTTTTAATTTTGGTCAATTTGTATAATTACAATGTGTTAGATTAAAAAAAATGTAATTTTCATTTCTATTAAAGTAAAAGAATGATAGATTTTATTTGTTTGTAATAATGTTAGTTCCTATCTAGATTTGTAAGTGGAATCAATTTTAATATTATTGTTTCAAGTTGAAAGAAAGTTAGTTACATCAATCAAACTTCAACTTTTAAATGTTTATATTCACTTTAATTAATTAACAAATTTGCTTGATACATTTTCACCTAATTAGCCAACTCTTTAGTATGATAGAATATTTAGCAGAAGCTTTTCAAATTCTTCTTGAAATATTAAGTCAACTAAGGGAGATTAATGTTTTCTGATATTTATTTGATAAGAATAATAAAATTTATTAAGTATATAAAGAAATTTTCTTATAAATATGGTCGTTTTTGTGTGGATCGATTATTGAGAAGACCTTATGTTTAGATGTACTTTTGTTTTCTAAAACATGATTGTTAAAGTGAGGTGGAGATTACTGGTGTTTTATATTAGATATGAACAAAAAAATTCATCGACTATAAGAAAAATTATAGGTCGGTACCTAGGGAAAGTTTCTTTATTTTGTACCATATTTGTTTGCACCTATCTAAATCTGCAATATTTTTCGTGCCATCCTCTTAACATGATTATTTTTCAAGTATATATCATTGGCCATACGAGCTAAAACCAGTAATGTTTTATTGCATACATTCACATGGCTTTAGCTTATTTAATTAAGATTAAGTTCATTCAATAAAAGAATCTTAACTTCGAGAAATAAACTAATCAATTATTGAATTCGTGAGAATCAATAAGACGTTAAAAGTATATCATGAACAGAGTGATATCCCAAATAACTATCTTATACTTGTCTTGTCAACTGCTCTTACTTCTGTCATTGATAATTAACTATTATTGATTGACTCTCAATTTTTCCGTGATTAATTTTCGTTGTTTATAATTTTAGTCGATTACTTATGATTTATAACCATCTAAATTTAATGAATTAATTCTCCTGAATATTCTTAAGCCAAGAATTACTTGAATATTAGTTGGACCAATCCCTGTGAAGATGATATTTTTTTATACTATCTTTGATGCAGCACGAGCGTATTTTATAGTGTGTGTTTTGCGCTTGTCATGCATCAAGCTAATTTATAAGAAATTATATGTTCTCTGCAGTTACAAAAATTACATACGTATATTTAACAAATTAATAACTTTACTTTGTGAAATTCAACTCAAATAGTATGAATTAGCTTATAAATCATATAAGAGTTTGTGTCCGCGAGTATATACAAAGCTAGTAGGTATAGTTAAGGTGGATATAATATCAAAAAAATTAAAAAATCGGATCGAATCGAACTAATTCGGTTTATAGGTTTCCATTTTTCTATTTTTCGGTTCGATTTCAGTTCTATTTTTTTTAAAATTTCAGTTTTCGATTTTTTTTATTTAACCAAAATTTTATTTTATTTTTTGAAAATAATAAAATTATAACTTAATTTCAAAAAAATAAAAATACTACACCCAATCTGGCACGCCCTACTCTAGGAGGCATGACTGACACCTAATGCCACACTGGAACCTAGGCCAACCTGGCTGGGCATGTGCACCTCTAGTGTTTGCCAGCAACTCAAAACCAAGAAAACAAACTGTTATATCTTGGCTGTAAACATAGCCTCGGGCTGACAAGGCCACGCAACAACCTGTAAAGGAAAGTAGCTAACCCAGCAATATAATAACAAAGAGATCCTACGCAGACCGACAAGTCCACCATGCTATCTAGTTATAACAGAATGAAAATAAGTGGTCATATTTATTCTATAGCCAACAAAGCTACTAACTAACTAGCTAAACTAGGCCCCACACAACCACACACGCAAAATATAACATATATAGGTCCCACATGGCCAACAACAACCAACTAACTGAAGACTATAGTCTGCAAGCCTCTAATGAGTAGAATAGTGCTCGAGACAAGGCCCCGACCTACCCAAAACTGAACAATAGAAGGAGAAAACTTCCACTACCTAGCAACTCCAAATGAAAGAAGCTGACTAATCTGCTGACTCCGAATGGCTGCTAACAGAGGTCCTGAAACCTGTCAGTCTAAACCTACAGGCAAGTATGCAACTCCTCATAATTTGGCGTCAGTACAATATATACCGAATATGTAAGGCAGTAATAAAAGTTGAATAGAAGCTGATAAAGATCTGAAAGTAATCAACAAAAAGGAGCAGAAGTTAACCTGTATACTTTTATAATCATAGCCTGCATCTAATAGACAGCCACACAAATACGAGCATAAGCTATACGGTTATACATTAATAAGATATATCTAGCAAGCAAGTATGCAAACAAGAACCTAACGTGGCCCCCATAAGCCTATAAGGTACAATCAACACAGAGATAACCTACCTAGGCCCTCGTAAACATCGGCAAGCGCCAATTAGTCTATATACGCCTATTGATACCCCTGAGACCCTGCAAGTAACTGTAACTGAACATACCTGGTCTCTTGAGACTATACCAGAGCCTTCTAGACTCTTGTAACTGAGTTTGGGTCATTCGGGCCCTGTGACTGCACCCCGAGCACACGAGCCTCTACGAAGGGTCTGTAATGCTGCAACGGCAGAGAAAAAGTCCATAAGTGAATAGACTTCAATGTGGCCCTGTAGGCTTCACTTTAGTCCGTACGGACTATATATGGCTCCATAAGCGATTTAGTATCTCCAAAAGCGACACAACATCTAGCTCCCTAAGCAATCTATAGCTCCATAAGCGTTAGTAGCATCGCAGCTCCGTAAGAAGTTCGTACAATTAGCAGCCTCTTAGCTATTCATAGTGAGAGGCAGTACGAAACATGGTCTATCCCAACCAGGGATACTACGCTATAATCTACAAATCTAGTTACTCAAAAAGGCGTATCTAGCCCAATAGGCCTAACGCGACCACCACTCGTCTCTAAAATAGTCTATATAGCTGCCAACAGGCACACCCCGTGTGCCTACACCTGGCCAGAAGGTCCTGACAGTGATTATAACCTCCGTCAGTTTATACGGAAAAGGACGAGGCCTGGGTGACCTAAGCAAAAGGTCATGCTAGAGCAATGATAGCTCATAAGCGAACAGTACGATCGCAGGCGACCAACGATTTAGTTCCTTTGCTTAGAACGACAGTAGGGCTTCTACTAATCGGACATGCTCCTAAGCAGTTAGCCTTAACTTCCCAAAGGCAGCTTGCTGTACTTCTTAGCCTGAAGGTAATGCTGTGACACTATGGTTCTATTCCCTTAGACCCTAACTTGACTTGTCCAGATTTTGGATGGCTCCTCTAAACGGTTCATAACCTCGTAGGCAGGTATATCCAGACCTAGCTCTTTGCAGCAACATGTACCTAGGCATCTATAAAAGTAGCCTGGGGTGTTGGCCCCACACCCAAGTACTAGTAAGGTTCCCTCCTTAGGGTATCAACTAGTCTATCAGACTTGTAACAACTAAGGATGGTTTCCTGAGCGACCTATATGACAAACAGTAAGTTGACTGGAGCTAATGGTCGTTGACAGTAGCCGATCATATGGTGAGCCGTCACTCAGTTCATTAGGCAATTCTGGTGCCATCAACTCAAAGATATGACCACCCTATCAAGATTTTAGCCCTGGAGGCGTCAAGGTATGGCAATGGTCTCTGAGCGAACTTTACTGACAGTATAGACGTCAAACTGAAAGTTATATCGCCCGGCTATGCCCTGTGCTGTCAACTTACCAAGTCAGGCCCAACAGCTAACCATAAACTTCTAGGGCCTTGGCATGACAACAAAAAACATCATAATACCTCTAAATTGATGGGTGAACGGGGAACTCTCTATGGCGCACCCAACATTAGTCACACTTGACATACCCTTTCCCGATGAGGGATACTATGGTATAATCCCACTATGCCTTATAGAAGCTAGTCACAATATACATAATCATTATCTACTAGTAGCGACTAAACACACATATAAGATCATTATCTACTTTCGAGGGCTAGGTCGTATCACTATACGACGAGAATAACTTGCCAAAGAGATAAGCCTTAACATACCTCGAATGTCGATTCTCATTTATCCAAATAGTTCCAATCTGTAGACGATAATTCCACTCAATTGCAGCCTCTACGCTGAGAGAATAAAGCTATTTCAATAGTATGAATCGAAAATTAACGATATCTTTCAAAGAATATTGCCTACAATTCAACTTCATTTAATTCGGCCGAAAACTCATAAATTTCCTAGAGTTTAGAAGGTAAAATCCTTATCTATAACTTGTAGCCGCGTAGGACTCAGTAAGAAGTGATTTCGACAACTTTTACTCGGTGGGGTTCCAGTACTCCAAGTGATTTTCAAGAAATAATTCTGTAGAGACGTTCCTCGTAGCCCTGTAACTCGCTATCCAGGATAAATTTGCATTTGTACGGAGTTTAGTGGAGTAATTTGATAAAAAAGGGGACGAAATCATCGCTCAAGATCACTCTTCTGCCGAGGGGAAATGTTAAAATGAATTAATCCAACTTGAAGGAGCTTTATATAATTATTGAGGCGGTGTCAGGGGGTGCAACACACCTCCCATCGCACCAACCTACGGGCGTGGTGCGCCTCCCATTGTGCCAAGGGAAGGGCGCGACGCGACGCCTGGGGCGTCCTGCCTCCGGCCCCGGCCTCCTGCTCGCTCGACGATGCACTCGCGTGCTCTCCTCTTCGGGCCTTTTCCAGCATGCGTCGTACTTCGAGACACTCACCATACGTACGCATGTGTCGGTTAAACTATGGAAACTTACGGGGTGTAACACAACCCAATCTCAAAGCCTATTTAGAGAATTATCTATATAATTGATACAATTATTTAAGTTTTTCAGAAATAGCAAGTTTTATACCAATTTTAGCATGTTAAGAAAATTGCTATGATTATTAATATGCTTTGAAAGAGAGATAAAATATAAAATATTTATATAACAAGAAATCAGGGACCATAAATTATTGAAATCTTTAAAGACCCTTAAGAAAATTTGTAAATGAAAGTTTACATACCTGCTACTAAATGTAAATCAACTAATTCCGCTAAGAATCTATAAATAAATATTTAAAATGTTTCTAGTTATAGATTTTTACTTAAAAATTTAGCTTAGTTTGAATTAAACTTTAGAACACAAAACTTACAATAATTTATTTTAAATTAAAAAAAATAAAATAACTCATTTTTAATTAGAAAAATAGTTCAATTTACAAGAAAATAGCCCATTAATTAGGTCCAAAAAAAAATTGAATTAGAAAAATCGAATCGAACCGAAACCAAATTAGTTCAATTTGGTGTTCGATACATATTAAAAATAGAATCGAAAACAGAAAAATCGAATCAAAATTTTAAAATTCGAACAGAAAAATCCAATGGCCAACCCTAGGTATAGTGTCTCGAGAGTGAATTTTGTGATACCAGCACATATGAGATACATAAAGTTCAACTTAAAAAAATTAATTAGTAATAATCTCAAAAAAGGTAAAAAAATTACATGGTAGTTTGACCTATTAATTATGTTCACATTAAAAGAAGAATTATGAGAATCTATTATATTATATACATGCTAAAGCAATAAATAATAGTTGACCAAATTTTAATTTTTTAAAAAATTATCCAAACAGAGAATGCCATTGTTTTGTTTCTACGAGAGCTAAATCAAGATATTTGATTATATTAATTAACTACGTTCTCATCTAATACTCTTTTCTCTTCTAAATTTAGTTATTTATAAATACAACTCTGATATTTTATTTCTCATAAAAATATTACTTCTCAACAATCATTCTTGATTTCTCCTTTGAATAATTTTTTTTCCCTCTACATCTTCATAGATACATGGCTTCTTCGTATAATGAAGTGAACACTTGTCGGGACATAGTTCCCTATGTGCCACCAATTTCAATAATTTATGGTGTTCAAACAATGGTATGTTGCCTTCTAACTAAAATTACTCTATTAATGGTGAACTTTTTTTAAAAAAAATATTTTATACTTTAGATTTGTTACTAGGAATCATTTGAGCAATTTTTGGTAAAAAAAAATTTGAGATCTATTTTTGGAAAATAGAGAAGTTCTCTTCGAAAAAACAAAAGGGTTCTCCAATTGTTTTTTTTATTTTATTTGAAGGACTTTACCAGATTGTTTCTTTTTTTTTTCTTTTTGGCTAATTATTTGGTGTAGGAAAAATTGCATAACCATAAATTGATAAGGTTTTTGTACTGACGTTTTGAGAAAATAACTTTTTAAAACAATTATTATTTCATTGTGTTTAAATAAATTGAAATATAGGGAATTGATATAAAAGAGAATTATTTTCTCTATCTTAGTTTTTTTTAAAAAAAAAATTAAAAATTTTATGTATTATTGACAGGTTCAACAAAACCAAGAGCATAGCACAAACTTTATACTAGCACCCACTCCAATATCAAGTCAGCCAATGACAGTAAGTTTTCTATAACTTTATTCTTTTGTTTTCCTCTTGCTTGGTGCTTTAATTTTCATTTTTATTAAAGTAAAATAATGATAAATTTTACTAGTTTGTGGAATTAATTTCACTATTATTGTTTCAAGTCAAAAGAAAGTTATGTCAATCAAACTTCAATAACTTTTAAATATTTATATTCACTTTCATTAATTAACAAATTTGCTTGATATATTTTCACTTTAGTCTGTTGGTTGAAGAAAAATCAGTCAGTTCATTTGATGTGACGCTATTTTTTTTGCTTATTTTTCTATAAAGATGATATACTTCTATAATATCACTAATAGCAACAAAAATTTAACATATTTTTTTATTTGCAGAATGAGAGGAAGGGAAAACTACGTACTTCCAAGGAAATAGCAACGACTTTTGTTGACTTCGTGATTGTACCGTCTGAAGGCGAAGCTAATTTGTATACCATTAAACTAAAAGAGGTTAGTACATTTGATTACTAAGGTTGTTTCTATTGTAAATTTTACTGATACAGTTAAACCTCTCTATAGTGATGTCATTTGTTTAGATATTTTTTGGTGACTACAGTGAAATATTACTATAGAGAACATATAATATAACATAACATGAAAAATTGGTTCGATCAAAACCTTGATTATTATAACTAAAGGTTGTTATAGAGGATGATTATTACAGAGAAACCTGACTATTTTAATATTTGGTTGTGGGCTCAAATAATAGAATGAAGATGAGCCGAACGATCCACATGGGCTTAATAAAATATACTATAGCATGCTTCATGGTTGGAAAGCTCAAAGGAGACATCGTCAAAATGGAAAATGTGAAACGGTAAATATAAGTTCTTTTTACGATTTATTCCTTCCATTTGAAAATGAAATTTCCTAATTTTGCACTCTTATTACATGTCAAGCCTTACTACTTTTTTAAAATATGCTCACATTCATCCATCCATCTATCTGTTTGTCTATCTATCTATATTTGTTGTTCAGCACGAAGGTTTTAGATGTACATTCAATATGTATGATATTTTTTTTCTTAATTTCATGTATACTTGGAAATAGGGATTCACAGATGACCACTTTAAAATAGATCATAACTTAGTTTCACTCATTTTCTCTTTTTCTTCCGCCTTTAAACAAAAAGGAAAAATAATCAAGTTTTGTTTTGTTTTATGAATTTAATTACTATGTAATGTAATTACTATACATAAATTTAATAAAATTCTTCTTGGATTACAGTTTTACTTTCATGAGAGCAGTAACATTTGTCGGTCTATTGGGGATGTGAGAAGACATATTTTCAAAGGCTTTGAAAAATTGAAGATAGAAGTTGATCAAGAAATCAATGCAGTAAAGTCTATGGTAAGCCGTTAAATTACATACATTTTTGTTAGATAATTATGGTTGATACGGTCAAGTTTTTGAGAAGCTAAATAAACTTACTCTTTTTAAAGATAAACATTTATTTTAGAGAGTCGAAGGATTTGGTCAAGCTGTTAAAAACAATATGTAATTTTAAGTAGTATAGTTAAAAGAAAAAGTTTATCAGAAGTTAGAGAATTGAAGTAGCTTTTTATTTTTTACTAGCTTGTTCAAGCACAAAATATTGCTCTTTTCTTTTCTTACATGGTAGTTAAGATAACGGATATCGACCTTGACTCTCCTCTTGATAAATATAGCCTCCAGCCACAAATGAATTTACATGTATGCACCATACAAAATGTTAGTCTAATATTTATAAAAGAATTTTAAAAATTGATTAAGCAAACAAATATTAAGTTACTACTTTCCAAACAAAAATAACACTTTAAAAAAAAGTAAATTTTGAAAACTTGGCCTAACAAATCAGCTATGTTAAAGAAAAAACAGTGTGTTGAACTAAGTATGCGGGACTGGGGAAAGCGGTACACCACATTGATCTTATTTATGTAGTCTTGACTTTAATTATTTCTGCATGAAATTATTTACGCAGCTTAAATATGTAACCTCCTAGTTATAAGGTGAAAACTTGTACCATCATGTTATTAAAGTGCCATGAAAATTATATTATTCTTACAAAATTGTCTTTATAAAATTTGAAGGTTGGAGTTGGGGAAAAGAGATCCAGGAAAAGAAAAGGAGAATCTTCAATCTCGGAGATGGAGTCTGCAACAAAGAAACGCAAAAGCAATGAACACAACAACAATGACAATAGCGAGATTGAAATTTTTTACGATGATGCATGGAACAACCTCATAAAATGGGGATGACAAACACAAAGCTAAGGTAAGTTGTGTTAGGCTAACTATTAGAATAAAGGAGTTACACAAGCACTACACAAAGAAAAAGAAAAAAAGGAATTTGCGGCGCACAAATTTTGTTTCTATACAACAAAAATTCATCCCTCATCCTATTTAACAATGAATTAGGGAAAGATTAACATAAAAACTAATTAGCTACAAGCTAGCTATTTAACAACAGATTAGTGATAAATTTTATGGCTACAATTTACTCTTTTTTTTTTTTTCAGTAAAATTTATTTTTATTTATTCTTACAATATTATCTTTTAAAATGAACAAACATTAAAATGTCTGAATATCCTCCGATAATATAAAAGTAGAATCTTCAAACTTGGATGAAGAGTTTGTTACAAAGGACCAAATAAATAGTAAAAAGCCTCTTAAAAGTATATTGACACCAAAGGACAAATACTAGCTAGAAAAGTTTATGTTTAACATTCTTAACAAAGCATTATTGGATAACTAAGTCATTAGTGTTATACAATTAGCATATATATATTTTTTATCGCTTGGTCATCACATTTACATTAAGTAAGTGCCTAAGTGACTTGAAACTTTGAGAAATTTGACAATACTTTTTTTTCCTTAAGTGTCTCCACAGATGATGGGTGCCATCCTCAAAAGGAAGTAGACAAAATCATGATGGAAATGTTGATGAAGAATAGGAATTGTTCCTACTTATGAAGAGCATTCTACAAACTCAAAAGAATTCTATAAATAGTGTTTGCATATTTATTGTTATTTATTTTTGTTAGTACTCTTACAACTTCAATGTTTCTTTCTTTTCTAAATCAATTTTAGATGCTGTTTGTGAACAGTTTATTAGTTTCATTTTGGTATAAAGTATCAGTTTAATGTATGCAGTTCTATTTATGTCTATGTCACTTGGAATTCATATCTTTTTTCTTTGCTAAAAAATTTCTTCATGCTTGTTTCAATATTTAGGCATGCAGTACATAAGTCTTTTGCCTTGTACCAATTTTTTTTACTTTTTATAGACTTTATAGAGATTTTAGCTGGTTGGGTGGAAAGGAAAACTAGATTTTATTTTACCTGTTTTGTATTTTTCAAAAAAAAAAAAATAGACATTTCCATTGGAGTTTATCTTTGTAAAATAAGGAGGTGGCAAGGGCAAGACTTGCAAAAATTATGATGTCTTCTTATCTGTCCCAACCTTGGAGAGGTTAATGAAATTAAGATAGTTAAAATCAAGATTGGAATATTCATCGAAAGATTATATTTGTTGATGTTTAACAGATGAAAAACAATACAACAAAAGAGAAAAAGGAGAGTTATATTATTAAGTTGGAAAAAGAGTTGTTTAAATTCAGAAAAATTCTAACAAATATGCAGTAAATGATTGAAACAGAAATTTTCTAATAGTTAGGGACTAATCTACCAACAGCGACATGTCCTAAAACAAGAAAATTCACCACTGAAACTTATTTAGAAAATATCTAATATGTTCTGCAATTAAAAAATACATAAGTAGCTATAATCGTGTCAACTCAACATCAATTAACAACTCATGAGGCAGATTCTAACACCCTTCCTCGCATCAAGAGCTGTAAATCTCAAGTTTCATTTTCAAGATCTCAAATTTGCTTGGTGGAAGAACTTTTATGAAAATATCAGCCAGTTACTCTTTCATTTTGCAATATATCAAATTCATTAGACCATCCTTTTGCACTTCTCTAAGAAAATATAGCTTTACATTGAGATCAAGCCAGCCGAGATCTCGTCGGCCTAAGATTATGCACAACATATTATACTAAAAGTGGGTAGACTTTAAGCCTAAAGTTCAACTACAAAATTCCCATCAAAAGTTAATTCACCATATTGTCCTTTAATTAAAAATTTTTTTTTTGTGTTTACTTAAATGTCTAATTTCAACTACACCATTTTATATGCATAATAAGGACTCTTACATCCTCCACAAATCATTGTATTTTTAGTTTTGATTTCACATGCTTTAGTTGTACTTTTAACATGAAAGTTTTTACTGGAGTTGTGTAGCAAATGGCAGTGCAAATAGTTATTGTGAATAATGCTTAGACTCCATCTCCTACTAATTGTACAAATTAAATAACAACAAAAAATAACATTTTCAAATAACATTATTAATATTTAATATTTATGGCAGCCTATTTATCTTTTCTGTTTCAAAATACAAAAATGCACAATGATGTGTCACATTGCCTCCATTAGCGTGTATTATATACAACATACTCTCTCATGTGGAAAATAATTAATGGTTCACAATAAGGTTGCACGCAATTGAAATATTTGGTTAGAATGAGCATCATATGTTTTCATCCTAGTTTCTCATAGTTCCTTCAATTCAGCAACAAGTGGTGGTAGGTACATATCAATGTTCTTTCCTAGAGAGGATGAACCTAAAATAATCATAGACAATATTATATACTCCAAATTCATAAAAATCCACAGTGATAAATCATAGTTTATTAACATAACAGACCATGTGCTCTGAAAAATGCTCATGGTTCAAAACTGGTTGAAATCATCACTTGATCAAATACCCAATCTAATATTACGAGGATCTATAACAAAGTCTTCGTAAAAGGAATCAAATTCCTTCTAGGCTTTCCCATCACCAGCATGCCTTATATTCACATCATTGGGTTGTTCAGTAGCATGTCATCTCATAGATGCAGCTGTTTCGGGAAACATAAATATCCTTTGAAGTCTAGGCTTTATGAAAAAGTACCTTAAAACCCTTGTTGGAGTTTTGGAGCTTGCATTAGTCAAGCGATCACAGACAATCTTCCACCTAGAAGAGCCACACACAAAGCAATTATTTTTTTTGCATTGTCATTCCAAAATACCATGCAATTATTAGGACATGTATGTATTTTTTCATAATGAAGACCCAAATCTTTTATCATATTTTTTGCGTTGTAGAAAGACTCGGGTAGATGATTGAATGGGAATGCCTCTTTTAACAAGTCTCCAAAGACCACATTACTCATCCCATATATGAATGCGCTTGAACATGTACAATTGAATGGTGAAGCTAAGTTTAGAGAAATTTTTACACCGGGATATAACTTTTCTTTCCCTTCCTTCAATAATTTAAAAAATCTCTTTGTATCTTCAAATGGTCCCTCTCCCACTCCTTCATGCCTCAAGTCACTTTCAACATCTCTAAATGTACATAAACTAGTCCATCAACATCTTCATGCATGTAAGAACCTTCGTCATCATTTCTTGGATGTGGATTATTTATCGAGAAAAATCCTTCCCCATGAAATATTCATTTGGTGTACCCTTGAACAAACCCATAAGCAACCAAGTAATCCTCCATCACATTTTTATAATTTCAATTACAATTAAAACACGTTTTACAAGAATGTAATATTTCATTTCTTTAAAATACTTATTCAAATGTCTTATCAAGAAAATTATTCACTCTGTAAATATTGGATCTCCAAATACGCATCCAAATTTTATCTCCATTATACATTTAATATTGGATATCTTATATGACACAAAAAGTAAACCACCAAGATAAGAAGTCAAAATAAAAAATTATGAATATCACACCAATAAATTTGATTTTCTTGAAAACTTACATTCAGTAGATTTTGTTTTCACTAATAAAATGTTTTCTTGAAGAAATTTTAAAGTATTCATAAACCAATAACTAATCACATCAAAAGGTTACATATCATAAGAGATTACACTTTGCGTCATGTTTTAGATTTATTATAGTAAAAATGGTTTATCCTAAAACCCTATAGGCTAAAATAATGTAATTCAAACACTAATTGAACATATATAATTAGGATCCCACAAATCTTGAGTGCTTAAAACAGACAAATTTTTTCCTTGGGTAAAATTGACATAAATGCAAGTCCAACTCCAAATAACAACAAACACAAGGTCTTATTTCCAATCATGTTGGGATTAGTACTATAGATATTTACAATTTATTTTTCTCAATTTAACCTCTTTAAAGTCCAACATTTTAAGTACAAAATATTCTCAATATATTTTAGTGAAACAATAATCTAAGGTTTGATTCCACAAGGCACTAGTTAAAACCCTACCAAGGTGAAGGGAGTGGAAAATCGATAAGTGGTTTGGTGTTGGAAAAAAACCCCGATCATAATTGATTTAGTTTGGTTTTAACTAAAAAAAGTTAAATTGAACCAAATCAACCCCACATTATATGTATATAATTTTTATAAATATTTTATTTAATTTATAGATACTTCTTAAATTTTTCAAAGTTTGCCTTTTAACATGTATTATTTCAAGTTTGAACTTAGAATTTATAATGATCCAATAAGTTTTATAATTCATAGATGCATGTTATTAACTCAAATAACGCCCAAACCAAAACTAAATCAATATTAATACTAACAAAATAAATAATTTCAACACTAAGAATGACAATAATACATATTAGATATCTATTCTTTAATTTTGCAGGTTAATTTACACTGTGAAGACAAATGACTTAATTTTTTTAATGTTTAATTATGTAATTAGTACTTAATAGTCATACTTTGTTTGGCATGACTTAGTACTTTTATAGTATGATCGTTTTCATTATGATTTATTAATTATCAATATTTATTTTGTGCGACTTCATTATCTTCTTTATTGAATATTTTAGTATAATGTCATCATTCATCTCATATTTTATATTATTTTATTAATTATGATACACCTTAGATAGTTGTATGTCACTAGAACTAAAGAAATATGTCAAGTATAAGTTATATGTTTTGTACAGAGACTTTATCAAAAAAAATTCAGAAAATTCGAGAAACTCGAAAAAACCCAAAGTTGAAAAATCCAACGTTTATTGTTTTGATTTGGTATGTAGATTTAAAAACCCGATATAATCGATTTGATTTGGTATTTAAAAAATTCGAATCAACCCGAACTGTGTATACCCCTACTTCCTGCTGTAAAAACTTGAACTAATCCCTGAGCAGAAATGCAGCTATGGGTCCCAAAATATTCAAAAAGAAATATTATGCTGAAAAAGCACCAACCTTAGGCAAAAGTCGCAGTAAGGCAATGACCATCATCAGTACCAGCAATCTCAGAAGAACAAATCTTAAGCAACTATTGCATCTTCATACTGTGTTTGTTGTCATGTGTTCTATTTGGATAAATAGTTTAAGACAAGTGGAGAACATGTGTTACCAAGATCACTTGCCATAATCGGACTTAATGTACATTTGAACTTGAAGGTTTTTGTTGTGTCTAATGCAAGTTGGGAGTACTTGAAACTTTTGGTAAAAGATTTGTTTAATTTAAATAGTGTTTCATTGACTTAATACATTTCAATCTTGAAATGACTGACGCAAATCACCTTACTAGAACAAAACATCAGCTGATTGTCAAAGTGACAACAAACTTTGAACGAAACAGTTAGGAACATAACAAGACCTAGCACATAACTATAGATGCCAGCTATCTACAATAGTTTCAAATAAAATCAGTCAACAAAAACTATTGTAAGTTCCAACATTACCCAGAACAACATCTTTAAGATCAATATAGTCAAAGTGTTTTTTGAAAAGAAAAGAAGAATTGGGGATAAGGAAAGGGGAAATGACGAAATGGGGGAGGAGATTATAAGGCAGGTAATTTAATCCTGACTAATAATGTGAAAGTTCAAGTAGCCAACCAACTAAGCCACTACGATTCTTCGAATATAATCAAAGTCAAGGTAGATTTTGATATCCCAAAAATATTCTAACATACATCAGAATCCTACTTGACAAATAACTAACAACTAATTCAAGATTCAACTTTCAGCATCCTATTTCCATGGGTCCTTGCCTTTTGAAGCAGTGGCATTATCCATTTTGACCATTCTTAAGCATTCAAGCGTGGTCTTTGTCAATGTCTTCTGATCTTTCCATCTCATTCCAGTTCTTGCATTGAAACCAAGTTCACCTCTAACTTCGGCAGATCTTGGAGGTCCTTTAATTGTCTGTTTTCCACCTATATTCATACCCTACTGGTAGGCATGCCATGTTGCATTTAAACAGACAAAGTCAGCAAATTGTCCTTCAAATATTTATACACCAAGTATCAATACTTACACTGAGAGATGTATACCCATTCTCAGCAACAAACACTCTCATACCCACTATCTTAGCCCTTTTTATTGGGTAAGTAAAGGAACCACTTGTTTCATTTCTTGTCACAACAACACGTGCCACACTACTTGGTGTAGTAGTTGCAACAGGCCTCGGCCTTCCCCTTGGTCTTGGAGGAGCATTAGATGTAGAGGCAACCTTTGTGTTTTTCCTTGGCCTTTCTCTTGGCCTAGGAGTTGGTGCAGTAGCATTATCACTTATGTCCATTCTTGGCCTACCTCTTGGTACTAGAGGAATTTCAAAAGTAAATGTTTTCTTTCATAGTCTACCCCTGGTCTAGGTGGAGTTTCAGAAATAGTTGCGTTCTTTCTTAGCCTACCCCTGGGCCTAGGGGTGGACATAAATATTGAAGAACCAAAAAATTGAATTGAACCGAATTAATTCGATTCTTCGATTTTGATTCTTCGATTCTTCGGTTCGATGTTCTTTTTTTTTTTGAAAAGTTCGACTCTTAGAGGTTGGATGTTCGGTATGAGAGACACAGTTCTTCGGTGCATCGAAGAACCAAAGTTTTATTAATTATATTTTAAAATAATATTTATATTTAAATTTTAAAACCCAACTCATTTTGACTTTGGACCTTCATTTCATATTTACATTTAACCCAACCCAACTCAAGTCCTAATTCAACCCAACATTTAAGTTTAACCTAAAAGTTTGTCTCATCACTTAACTTATAGTCTAATACGATACACTACCGGTCCCAGAAATCAAGAAATGTTAATGTTAGGTGTTAGGTAGTAGTTAGTTTCTTAGTTTCTAAGTTTCAATTATATTTTATTTATAATATTTTAAATTAATGTGCTAAGTTATTAATTGTTGTACAAGTTATATGAAATAGCATTGTTGAATACATTTGTTTCATGTCAAATATTTTGATAATTTTATTTCTCACTTGCACCAAAAAATCATTTTAAAAATACCGAATCAAACCGAACCAAAGTTGAAAAAATCGAATCGAACCGAACTAGTTTGGTTCAGTGTACGGTGCATATTTTTTCAAAATCAAAAACTGAAGAATCGAACCGAACTTTGATAAAACTGAATCGAGGAACCGAATGCCCACCCCTACCTAGGCCAAGCACTTGGTATAGAAGCTCCAAAAGTGTTTGAGGCAGGCAGAACTTGGTCCATCTCCTTCAGTTCTTATTGCATTCTACCATATAAATTATAAAGTACATTATATAGACAATTAATTGTGAAAATATCAAAATTTACTAAAATTGTAATCATACCTGGGAAGAACCAAGACTTTTGACACAACCTCTTTTGTTATGATTTCTACCTTTACCAGTATTGTAAGCCATTTGAATGCCTGTTCTTGGTAACTTTTCTGATTTTCTGCTTTCAGTTGCTTCTCTCCTTCTAATTTTTTTGGGCCTTCCTGGCATTGGGGTTATAATTGGTGGTCCAATAGAAGGGTTAATAGACTAGAGCCATATTTTCATATTGGTCACTCGCTGAAGGAAATGACAATATGTATTAAACTAAGTCTCTTTGCTATAGTAACTATAAACATAATCAATGGGTTCATATTTGTTATACAACATGGCACAAATGGCATGGGCACAAGGTATTTCCTTGAGTTTCCATGCCCTGCAGCTATTGATTATTGTTAATATCAACAGTATATTGATACGGGTCATTACTAAAATTGGACATGATTTGTAAAACTTGACATTACAATTGGCAGTATCTAGTTGTTTCCATCTTTAGCCACAACAACTAGAAAATTCCCTTTGCAAAAATCCTTCAAGAAATAACCATTTAAATCAATACACTTCCTACAACCACCTAAAAATGTCTTTTTTAAGGCATCAAAATAGATGTAAAAACCTATGAAACACTTACTACCATCTCCATCAGATTCACCAACTTTCACCACACAAGTACCATAAAATGTGTTCTTAACAGTTCATCCATATAGTCAAGTATCCTTCCAAACTCTTTTACATGATCACCTATATGATTTCCAGTAGAACTTTAGCCCTAGCTCTCCTACAATTGGTCTTCCCAATATGTACACCAAACGCTTTTGTAATTGCTTCTTGAAGTTTGAAATTTTTAATATCTGGTTGTTAAATAATTCTATCTGTATAGTGACTGGACAAGAATTAAGAGTTGCACATGTCTAGTGGTTTGAACACATTTGTTTTCCGATGATAGGTTTTGATCATAAGATTGTTAGTTATAGTGTCAAGACTTGCAAATAACAACCATGGACAGCTTTCCCTATATGCCGCTCTGATCTTTGTAGGCTCATTAACATACTTCTCTAACTGAAATTTTTTTTGAAGTGAATACCTAGTTACAGCTTCTCTAAATTATTTACACTTTCAAAAATAATACTCAAGTATCACACCACTTTCTTATATGATGGATCGAAGATTATGCTTTTACTAGCCTTTTTTTGTGAAAAGTTTCTCCTCTCGACCATCATTTTAAGCTGTTTCACAACTGTATGCATCAGAACTACAGTAAAATGACTCATCACCGCCAACCTTTCCTGTTAAGCACCTATCTTGATCTTCTGTCTCATTAAATCCAAGATATAATCCAACTTCACCTAAAGTTACATCATTAGGGTTAAGTGGTATTCTCTCACTTCTAGGCCTTCTCTTGTAAGCCCTTCTTTCAGCCCTAAAGGTTTCTACTTTTTCATGTACATCAGATCCATCATCAACTGCAGGACCATCAAATCTTCCTACATGGCCACAATCAACACTAGATTCAGAACTAGAATCAG
Organism: Datura wrightii; assembly: GCA_035772735.1. NCBI lineage: Eukaryota > Viridiplantae > Streptophyta > Magnoliopsida > Solanales > Solanaceae > Datura > Datura wrightii. The sequence continues at coordinate 195,095,208 of JASDFA010000018.1, read as the reverse complement.
TTGACTGAACAAATCCCTCTTTAAAAGTGTCACTATCAACTGGATCTGCAGTTTCAGTAGTTTTAATTTGAGGAGCTACAGTTTCAGCAGTGGAAGTTTGAGTAGGTACAGTTTCATTGGGGTTAGTTTGAGCAGCAACAATTTCATTATTAAAAGCATCACCAGATTCTTGGTAGTTGGGAATACTAAACTCCAATTCAAGTGGAGGCACATATGGTTCATCTACCATGTTGCAGACATACACTTCCATAATATCTCCATTTATAAAAGTATGAGAAAGTTCAAAAATATCCCTATCACTAAGAATATCTACAAGAATATCATTATCAGGATGCTTCACCTTAAATGAACAACTTATGTTATATCCTAATTCTTTAATGTAGTCTCTAAGCTCAAAACAAGACAGTCTATCCACATCAACATCTAGAAATTTGTGCATTCACCACCCACATATCTTGGCAACCCTCTACTAAGATCAATAACCCTACCATAACACCATCTCAAAACAACCAATATAAACCTACGCATACCTGAAAATAAGAAAAATAAACCAAGGTTTAAAAAGGCATTGTAATCAAAATTATAAGTCACTACTTGACAGTGTACTATGCACAATCAAAGTCCAAAAAAATCTAACTTTTTCCCTAAAATTGCAACAAATATGAAATAAACAATATTCAACAACATAATACAAACCAATTTCCTCAGAAAAAATCCTAATATAAACAAAAAACCCAAAAATTTTTGAGAAAGTTTACCAACAACACCAACAACACAGATATACATATATTAAAACCCTTTATATTTACATTATTTATCAAGAAAGAGAATCCTAACCTGCAAATGATGACTAAATTCTCCAATTATCTTTAAATAGGTCGATTAAATTTTGATAACCATGAGGTTTCACCAAAATTAAATGAGACAGAGGCCAACAATTGATTATTAGAATGATATTATAAGAATGCACAGATTTATCCTTGGAATTGCATAGATTTATCCATGGGAAATCAAAGGTCGGAGGAGGAGGAGGAGGAGGAGAAAGAAGGTGAATCAAACGTCGGAGAGAAGGATAAAAATAAAAGGTCGGATGATATGAACAAAGTTTGAATAAAGAGAAAATCAGAAGTCCAACTCTTTTTTGTTAAGTGTGAATCTGCATGGGGACGCAATGAATTTGGTTTGTCATTTTATCACCAGAAAAATGCAAAGAAAACGCATTAAAAAGAAGCCAGGTGTTAATACAACCCACGTAAAGATAGGCGTGTTACAGTAAATCGATAAATAGACTAAGCGTTACTTGAGCCATTTTCTCTATTTTTAAGTAATATAATAGAAACGATTTTTCAGAAGTTAAAAAAGTAGTTTCTCCGTAGAAGCATCTTTTGAAGCTTTATCAAGCACAAAATATTATTCTAATATTGCAAAAAAAAAAATTTCAAGTTGATTAGCAAATACAAACTAGTACTTTTCAAAAGTGCCTTTTTTAAAATCACTTCTAACAAAAAAATTACTTTTCAAATCAAGTAAATTTTGAAAGTTTCGACAAATAGCTTGGTTAGGTTAAAGATAAAATAGTGTGATGCACTAAGTATGTGGGATTGGGGAAAGGGACAGATCACATTAGATCTTTTTGTGAGTAGTTTTGTATTAAGTTTGCACGAATTTATTTTCACAACTTGAATCCGTAGCCTCCTAATCCAAGTTACACGGTGATGTGAGACTAAAATATTATATATTTCACCATCATTCATCTCATATTTAGGATTTTTATTGTCGCTTTAAATATTAATTTCATGTATTATACTTATGATGGTTATTTGTGATTGTAGTATGGAAATGAGGAGATGTGAGCAAAAAATAGATCTAGTAGAACTTCGAAGTCTGACTAAAAGCCACATAGGTGAACCCAGAGTTAGTTTGAAGGTGCGAGAGAAAATCACCAAATCCACCGAGACATCATGTATGCTTCGGCTTCCTACGTAACTCCCTCAACTAGCTGGTTCCTCCATAAAACCTTTACTGAAGTGATCTCCTTGTTTCTTGGCTTATGAACTTGATGGTCTAGGATTTGGACTGGAACTTCTTCATAAGAGAGGTTGTCCTTTACACCAACACTCTTTAGAGACACTGTTGAGGTCCCATCTATGTGACTTGCATCACGGTAGCACTAGACGAACAAAAAGGATAGCAGCTAAAATGAGTTTCTGTAAAAGTGCCATGTTGCGTGGTGCCAAACTACTCAGGTCTTGTTATGGTAGGGTAAAGATATAGATAATTGCACACCTTATTTTAATGAAGGGTAGTTTTGTCCCGGAATCTTTAGTAACTCACAAACACGATTTCTTAGAAGGATCACGCTTGACAAGTAGAGAAAAGGAAAAGAACAATATTTTTGTAGGTTTCTTTGAATTATTTCTTTCTTTTAACATTGAACTTATGATGTTCATACATTCTTTGCTTCGTAATCAAATCATGAATGGCTAAACGTTTTAGTTCTAGGGTTGTGGTGTTACATGAAGGTTGTTGATTGACAATTGTATGCTTATAAAGATTTTCTATTATTGAATTGCTTACTTTTTCTTGAGCCTAATTATTTCATTTTTTGGCCAATTATCGAATATTATCTGTGGCTTGTAAATTAAACTCGAAAGAGGAAACTTGCGAGCGTAATTAGAAAAAGTAGAGTTTGGTTCTGAACCTTATAGAGAAAGGGGATTGATTCGCTAATGTAGATAAAAATACACATGTTATTCTTGTTTAGTTGATACAAATGAAATATACACGTACTTCAAATATATGTGTTAGTAATAGTCGGGTAGTCTTTGAGTTATTGGCATGATGCTGAGTAAGTGATATCAACCTGCAACTAGCTAATAACTTAAAAGAATAATTAGGCGTATGATTGGAGAATTCAACTGAATTTTTAAATGGCCATGGCCCTGTGTCACACCCCAAAACTCGAGGAGGCATGACCAGCACCAGGTGCCTCACTTCATTGAGTGAACCCTGCAGCTAACCAACCATAATAATCCAGAACGGACGAGACTCAATATCACAACAACAATACAACCAAAGTAAACAACAGTCTATGATAGAAGTTGGCCCTCAAACTAACAAATATAAGTATAATAGGCCGACGAGAACATAAAATGGAATTAAAACCTGTACAAAAAGGTGGTCAAGGCCTACAACAATACTAAAACCACAAAATACGTCTACTAGTCTCTATGAGTACAACAACAATCAAATATTCGAGACAGGGCCATGACCTACCCATTAAAACCAAAGTAACTGGTAACTCCAAATGACTTGGAGTTTACCACTCAGCTAACGAGGAACATGAACTACTTGCTAATCAACACCTGTAGGAACAAATGCAGCGCCCCCACGCTCGGGGTGTCAGTAGAAATATGCACCAAGTATATAATGCAACAAGAAAAATAAGTACAATATACAGAAAGAAATCAGAAGAGGTATCAACAGGAAATCAATAAAATAACAACAACCTACCTGGCCCCATAAGCATGGCAAGTACAAACAATAACCAGACAAAAAACCAAACCAATATAAATACGTTTTTCACCACCTGCACCACCACAAAGTGTATTCGGTACCATCTTAATTGACCTACTTCCAAACTCCTCAACAACCACACAATTCTGATCACAACCATCGATTCACATTCTCAATACAGCTAACCAGAACAATATTAATGTAAGTAATATAACATATATATCAATCAATAGAATACAAAGAAATTCACAATCTAACCTTACTGGGGACATGTCACGACCCAGAACCTAGAGCCACGAATGACTCCAAGCTAACCCATGGTAAAAGCATATCATAAACATAAACTAACAAACTAAGCGAATACAAACCATGAGATATATCATAAGGTGAATAAGTCTGAAATATCATGAAATGTAAAATTAAAGCAACATAAGCTAACTCAATGAACATCTAACATAACAGTCTAAGAGACTTTAAAATATATGATGAGCTGAAGGGACAGGTTCCCTACTAGCTTTAGAATATCTGAAAAAATGAAATGACTAGGAAAAAGCATAAACCATAACTCCCTTCCTTGGATGATGAGGACTCACCAATCAAGCTGATCAGAGATAATAACGTATCTAGCAGCTGAGACTGAACACCTGAACCTATATCATGAGATAATATAACACAAAATATGCGGTCAGTACTTTGAACGTACCGAATATGGAGAATAAGTAAAACATAAGAGTAAAGATATTATACTAAAAATTATGATCGTGATATATTCATAAACATGAGATTTTATCATAAACTGATGTACAATAGCCTAAGGTTTTAAAACATAAACATGGAGCTTAATATGTCTGAAATCGTAAGTAAATTCATAAACTAATCAATAGGTCAAAATATTGTAAGTCAATACATCATAAAACATAGAAGTAGAGCGGAAACATACTCCAAGTGAGCATCATAGAGCCCAACCTATAACCCTGGCTGGAAGGGTGTTCACATGACTTTAGTTTATTTTGTGAAGATTAAGGTCATTCAAAATAAGAATCTTAACTTCGAGAGATAAACTTATCCATTATTAAATCCGTGAGAATCAATAAGACGTTAAAAGTATATAATGAATAGAGTGATATCCCAAATAACTATCTTTCACTTGTCTTCTCAACTGCTCTTACTTCTTTCCTTGATAGTTAACTATTGTTGATTGACTCTCTATTTTCCCGAAATAAATTTTTGTTGTTTATAATTTTAGTCGATTACTTATGTTTTATAGCCATCTCAATTTAAGGAATTAATTCTCCTGAATATTGTTAAGTCAAGAATTACTTAAATATTAGTTGGACCAATCCCTGTGAAGACGATATCTTTTTATACTATCTTTTATGCAGCACGAACTTATTTTATAGTGTGTCTTTTTCGCTCATCATGCATTAAGCTAGTTTATAATAAATTATATGTTCTCTGTCGTTACAAAAATTACATAAGTACATTTAACAAATTAATAACTTGACTTTGTGAAATTCAACTCAAGTAGTATGAATTAACTTATAAATCAGATACAAGTTTATGTGTCCATGAGTATATACAAACTAGTAGGTATAGTGTCTCGAAAGTGATATTTTATGATGCTAGCATATATGAGATACATAAAGTTCAACTTTAAAAAAATGATTAGTTATAATCTCAAAAATGGTCAAAAAATTACATGCTAACTTGACCTATTAATTATGTTCACATCAAAAGAGGAATTCTGAGAATCTATTATATTGTATGCATGCTAAAACAATAAATAATAGTTGACCAAATTTTAATTTTTTAAAAAAAATCCAAAGAGAGAATGCGATTGTTTTGTTTCTAGCAAGAGCTAAATCAAGATATTTGATTATATTAATTACCTACGTTCTGAGCTAATACTTTTTTCTCTTTTTAATTTAGTTATCTGTAAATACAACTTGATATTTTATTCCTCAGAAAAAATATTGCTTCTCAAATATCACTCTTGAGTTCTCCTTTGAATAATTTTTTTTCTCAACATCTTCATACATACATGGCTTCTTCATATAATGAAGTGAACACTTATCGGGACATAGTTCCCTATGTGCCACCAATTTCAATAATTAATAGTGTTCAAACAATGGTATGTTGCCTTCTAACTAAAATTACTTTATTAATGGTGATTTTTTAAATTTAAATATTTGATACTTAAGATTTGTTATTAGGAATCGTTTGAGCAATTTTTGGAAAAGATTTTTGAGATCTATTTTTTTTTCGAAAATAGAGAAGTCTCTTACAAAAAATAAAATAAAATAAAGGGTTCTCCAGTTGTTTTTTTATTTAAAGGACTTTACCTGATTGTTTCTTCTTCTTCTTCTTCTTCTACTACTACTACTACTTTGCTAATTATTTGGTATAGGAAAAATTGCATACCCACAAATTGATAAGATTTTTGTACTGGCATTTTGAGAAAATTATTTTTAAAATAATTATTATTTCATTGTGTTTAAATAAGTTGAAATATAGAGAATTGATACAAAAGAGAATTATTTTCTCTATCTTATTATTATATTTTTAAAAAATAATAATTAAAAATTGTATGTATTATTGACGGGATCAACAAAAGCAAGAGTATAACACAAACTTTACTAACACCCACTCCAATATCAAGTCAGCCAATAACAGTAAGTTTCCTTTGTTTTCCTCTTGCTTGATACTTTAATTTTGCTTTGCCTCCAATCACTAGAAAAGTTTGTGCATTTAATTATATTTGGTGTTAATGACATTTGGATTTTGTCCTCATATAGTTTTTAAAATATAATAAAAAAAAAAAGTAAGTTGTATATCCAAATTAGAAATATGGTTCTTCAAAGAAATAACAATTATATACAACAAATGTTAATTAACTTTTGTTATTCCTATTTGTTTTAATTTAGGTCAATTTGTATAATTACAATGTGTTAGATTAAAAAAAATGTAATTTTCATTTCTATTAAAGTAAAAGAATGATAGATTTTATTTGTTTGTAATAATGTTAGTTCCGATCTAGATTTGTACGTGGAATCAATTTTAATATTATTGTTTCAAGTTGAAAGAAAGTTACCTCAATCAAACTTCAACTTTTTAATGTTTATATTCACTTTAATTAATTAACAATTTTGCTTGATACATTTTCACCTAATTAGCCAACTCTTTAGTATGATAGAATATTTAGCAGAAGCTTTTCAAATTCTTCTTGAAATATTAAGTCAACTAAGGGGATTAATGTTTTCTGATATTTATTTGATAAGAATAATAAAATTTATTAAGTATATAAATAAATTTTCTTATAAATATGGTCGTTTTTGTGTGGATCGATTATTGAGAAGAACTTATGTTTAGATGTACTTTTGTTTTCTAAAACATGATTGCTAAAGTGAGGTGGAGATTACTGGTGTTTTATATTAGATATGAACAAAAAAATTCATCGACTATAAGAAAAATTATAGGTCGGTACCTAGGGAAAGTTTCTTTGTTTTGTACCATATTTGTTTGCACCTATCTAAATCTGCAATATTTTTCGTGCCATCCTCTTAACATGATTATTTTTCAAGTATATATCATTGGCCATACGAGCTAAAACCAGTAATGTTTTATTGCATACATTCACATGGCTTTAGCTTATTTAATTAAGATTAAGTTCATTCAATAAAAGAATCTTAACTTCGAGAAATAAACTAATCAATTATTGAATTCATGAGAATCAATAAGACGTTAAAAGTATATCATGAACAGAGTGATATCCCAAATAACCATCTTATACTTGTCTTGTCAACTGCTCTTACTTCTTTCATTGATAATTAACTATTATTGATTGACTCTCAATTTTTCCGTGATTAATTTTCGTTGTTTATAATTTTAGTCGATTACTTATGATTTATAACCATCTAAATTTAATGAATTAATTCTCCTGAATATTCTTAAGCCAAGAATTACTTGAATATTAGTTGGACCAATCCCTGTGAAGATGATATTTTTTTTATACTATCTTTGATGCAGCACGAGCTTATTTTATAGTGTGTGTTTTGCGCTTGTCATGCATCAAGCTAATTTATAAGAAATTATATGTTCTCTGCAATTACAAAAATTACATACGTATATTTAACAAATTAATAACTTTACTTTGTGAAATTCAACTCAAATAGTATGAATTAGCTTATAAATCATATAAGAGTTTGTGTCCGCGAGTATATACAAAGCTAGTAGGTATAGTTAAGGTGGATATAATATCAAAAAATTAAAAAATCGGATCGAATCGAACTAATTCGGTTTATAGGTTTCCATTTTTCTATTTTTCGATTAGATTTCAGTTCTATTTTTTATAAAATTTCAGTTTTCGATTTTTTTTATTTAACCAAAATTTTATTTTATTTTTTGAAAATAATAAAATTATAACTTAATTTCAAAAAAATAAAAATACTACACCCAATCTGTCACGCCCCACTCTAGGAGGCATGACTGACACCTAATGTCACACTGGAACCTAGGCCAACCTGGCTGGGCATGTGCACCTCTAGTGTTTGCCAGCAACTCAAAACCAAGAAAACAAACTGTTATATCTTGGCTGTAAACATAGCCTCGGGCCGACAAGGCCACGCAGCAACCTGTAAAGGAAAGCAGCTAACCCAGCAATATAATAACAAAGAGATCCTACGCAGGCCGACAAGTCCACCATGCTATCTAGTTATAACAGAATGAAAATAAGTGGTCATATTTATTCTATAGCCAACAAAGCTGCTAACTAACTAGCTAAACTAGGCCCCACACAACCACACACGCAAAATATAACATATATAGGTCCCACATGGCCAACAACAACCAACTAACTGAAGACTGTAGTCTGCAAGCCTCTAATGAGTAGAATAGTGCTCGGGACAGGGCCCCGACCTACCCAAAACTGAACAATAAAAGGAGAAAACTTCCACTACCTGGCAACTCCAAATGAAAGAAGCTGACTAATCTGCTGACTCCGAATGGCTGCTAACAGAGGTCCTGAAACCTGTCAGTATAAACCTACAGGCAAGTATGCAACTCCTCATAATTGGGCGTCAGTACAATATATACCGAATATGTAAGGCAGTAATAAAAGTTGAATAGAAGCTGATAAAGATCTGAAAGTAATCAACAAAAGGGAGCAGAAGTTAACCTGTATACTTTTATAATCATAGCCTGCATCTAATAGACAGCCACACAAATACGAGCGTAAGCTATACGGTTATACATTAATAAGATATATCTAGCAAGCAAGTATGCAAACAAGAACCTAACGTGACCCCCATAAGCCTATAAGGTACAATCAACACAGAGATAACCTACCTAGGCCCTCGTAAACATCGGCAAGCGCCAATTAGTCTATATACGCCTATTGATACCCCTGAGACCCTGCAAGTAACTGTAACTGAACATACCTGGTCTCTTGAGACTATACCAGAGCCTTCTAGACTCTTGTAACTGAGTTTGGGTCATTCGGGCCCTGTGACTGCACCCCGAGCACACGAGCCTCTACGAAGGGTCTGTAATGCTGCAACGGCAGAGAAAAAGTCCATAAGTGAATAGACTTCAATGTGGCCCTGTAGGCTTCACTTTAGTCCGTACGGACTATATATGGCTCCATAAGCGATTCAGTATCTCCAAAAGCGACACAACATCTAGCTCCCTAAGCAATCTATAGCTCCATAAGCGTTAGTAGCATCGCAACTCCGTAAGAAGTTCGTACAATTAGCAGCCTCTTAGCTATTCATAGTGAGAGGCAGTACGAAACATGGTCTATCCCAACCAGGGATACTACGCTATAATCTACAAATCTAGTTACTCAAAAAGGCGTATCTAGCCCAATAGGCCTAACGCGACCACCACCCGTCTCTAAAATAGTCTATATAGCTGCCAACAGGCACACCCCGTGTGCCTACACCTGGCCAGAAGGTCTTGACAGTGATTATAACCTCCGTCAGTTTAGACGGAAAAGGACGAGGCCTGGGTGACCTAAGCAAAAGGCTGAAGGTCATGCTAGAGCAATGATAGCTCATAAGCGAACAGTACGATCGCAGGCGACCAACGATTTAGTTCCTTTGCTTAGAACGACAGTAGGGCTGCTACTAATCGGACATACTCCTAAGCAGTTAGCCTTAACTTCCCACTGGCAACTTGTTGTACTTCTTAGCCTGAAGGTAATGCTGTGACACTATGGTTCTATTCCCTTAGACCCTAACTTGACTTGTCCAGATTTTGGATGGCTCCTCTAAACGGTTCATAACCTCGTAGGCAGGTATATCCAGACCTAGCTCTTTGCAGCAACATGTACCTAGGCATCTATAAAAGTAGCCTGGGGTGTTGGCCCCACACCCAAGTACTAGTAAGGTTCCCTCCTTAGGGTATCAACTAGTCTATCAGACTTGTAACAACTAAGGATGGTTTCCTGAGCGACCTATATGACAAACAGTAAGTTGGCTGGAGCTAATGGTCGTTGACAGTAGCCGATCATATGGTGAGCCGTCACTCAGTTCATTAGGCAATTCTGGTGCCGTCAACTCGAAGATATGACCACCCTATCAAGATTTTAGCCCTGGAGGCGTCAAGGTATGGCAATGGTCTCTGAGCGAACTTTACTGACAGTATAGACGTCAAACTGAAAGTTATATCGCCCGGCTATGCCCTGTGCTGTCAACTTACCAAGTCAGGCCCAACAGCTAACCATAAACTTCTAGGGCCTTGGCATGACAACAAAAAACATCATAATACCTCTAAATTGATGGGTGAACGGGGAACTCTCTATGGCGCACCCAACATTAGTCACACTTGACATACCCTTTCCCGATGAGGGATACTATGGTATAATCCCACTATGCCTTATAGAAGCTAGTCACAATATACATAATCATTATCTACTAGTAGCGACTAAACACACATATAAGATCATTATTTACTTTCGAGGGCTAGGTCGTATCACTATACGACGAGAATAACTTGCCAAAGAGATAAGCCTTAACATACCTCGAATGTCGATTCTCATTTATCCAAATAGTTCCAATCTGTAGACGATAATTCCACTCAATTGCAGCCTCTACGCTGAGAGAATAAAGCTATTTCAATAGTATGAATCGAAAATTAACGATATCTTTCAAAGAATATTGCCTACAATTCAACTTCATTTAATTCAGCCGAAAACTCATAAATTTCCTAGAGTTTAGAAGGTAAAATCCTTATCTATCACTTGTAGCCGCGTAGGACTCAGTAAGAAGTGATTTCGACAACTTTTACTCGGTGGGGTTCCAGTACTCCAAGTGATTTTCAAGAAATAATTCCGAAGAGACGTTCCTCGTAGCCCTGTAACTCGCTATCCAGGATAAATTTGCATTTGTACGGAGTTTAGTGGAGTAATTTGACAAAAAATGGGACGAAATCATCGCTCAAGATCACTCTTCTGCCGAGGGGAAATGTTAAAATGAATTAATCCAACGTGAAGGAGCTTTATATAATTATTGAGGCGGTGTCAGGGGGTGCAACACACCTCCCATCGCACCAACCTACGGGCGTGGTGCGCCTCCCATTGTGCCAAGGGAAGGGCGCGACGCGACGCCTGGGGCGTCCTGCCTCCGGCCCCGGCCTCCTGCTCGCTCGACGATGCACTCGCGTGCTCTCCTCTTCGGGCCTTTTCCAGCATGTGTCGTACTTCGAGACACTCACCATACGTACGCATGCATCGGTTAAACTATGAAAACTTACGGGGTGTAACACAACCCAATCTCAAAGCCTATTTAGAGAATTATCTATATAATTGATACAACTATTTAAGTTTTTCAGAAATAGCAAGTTTTATACCAATTTTAGCATGTTAAGAAAATTGCTATGATTATTAATATGCTTTGAAAGAGAGATAAAATATAAAATATTTATAAAACAAGAAATCAGGGACCATAAATTATTGAAATCTTTAAAGACCCTTAAGAAAATTTGTAAATGAAAGTTTACATACCTGCTACTAAATGTAAATCAACTAATTCCGCTAAGAATCTATAAATAAAAATTTAAAATGTTTCTAGTTATAGATTTTTACTTAAAAATTTAGCTTAGTTTGAATTAAACTTTAGAACACAAAACTTACAATAATTTATTTTAAATTTTAAAAAAAAATAACTCATTTTTAATTAGAAAAATAGTTCAATATACAAGAAAAATAGCCCATTAATTAGGTCAAAAAAAAAATTGAATTAGAAAAATCGAATCGAACCGAAACCAAATTAGTTCAATTTGGTGTTCGATACATATTAAAAATAGAATCGAAAACAGAAAAATCGAATCAAAATTTTAAAATTCGAATAGAAAAATCCAATGGTCAACCCTAGGTATAGTGTCTCGAGAGTGAATTTTGTGATACCAGCACATATGAGATACATAAAGTTCAACTTTAAAAAATTAATTAGTAATAATCTCAAAAAAGGTAAAAAAATTACATGGTAGTTTGACCTATTAATTATGTTCACATTAAAAGAAGAATTATGAGAATCTATTATATTATATACATGCTAAAGCAATAAATAATAGTTGACCAAATTTTAATTTTTAAAAAAATTATCCAAACAGAGAATGCCATTGTTTTGTTTCTATGAGAGCTAAATCAAGATATTTGATTATATTAATTAACTACGTTCTCATCTAATACTCTTTTCTCTTCTAAATTTAGTTATTTATAAATACAACTCTGATATTTTATTTCTCATAAAAATATTACTTCTCAACAATCATTCTTGATTTCTCCTTTGAATAATTTTTTTTTCCCTCTACATCTTCATAGATACATGGCTTCTTCGTATAATGAAGTGAACACTTGTCGGGACATAGTTCCCTATGTGCCACCAATTTCAATAATTTATGGTGTTCAAACAATGGTATGTTGCCTTCTAACTAAAATTACTCTATTAATGGTGAACTTTTTTTAAAAAAAATATTTTATACTTTAGATTTGTTACTAGGAATCATTTGAGCAATTTTTGGTAAAAAAAAATTTGAGATCTGTTTTTGGAAAATAGAGAAGTTCTCTTCGAAAAAACAAAAGGGTTCTCCAATTGTTTTTTTTATTTTATTTGAAGGACTTTACCAGATTGTTTCTTTTCTTTTTTTTCTTTTTGGCTAATTATTTGGTGTAGGAAAAATTGCATAACCATAAATTGATAAGGTTTTTGTACTGACGTTTTGAGAAAATTACTTTTTAAAACAATTATTATTTCATTGTGTTTAAATAAATTGAAATATAGGGAATTGATATAAAAGAGAATTATTTTCTCTATCTTAGTTTTTTTAAAAAAAAAATTAAAATTTTTATGTATTATTGACAGGTTCAACAAAACCAAGAGCATAGCACAAACTTTATACTAGCACCCACTCCAATATCAAGTCAGCCAATGACAGTAAGTTTTCTATAACTTTATTCTTTTGTTTTCCTCTTGCTTGGTGCTTTAATTTTCATTTTTATTAAAGTAAAATAATGATAAATTTTACTAGTTTGTGGAATTAATTTCACTATTATTGTTTCAAGTCAAAAGAAAGTTATGTCAATCAAACTTCAATAACTTTTAAATATTTATATTCACTTTCATTAATTAACAAATTTGCTTGATATATTTTCACTTTAGTCTGTTGGTTGAAGAAAAATCAGTCAGTTCATTTGATGTGACGCTATTTATTTTGCTTATTTTTCTATAAAGATGATATACTTCTATAATATCACTAATAGCAACAAAAATTTAACATATTTTTTTATTTGCAGAATGAGAGGAAGGGAAAACTACGTACTTCCAAGGAAATAGCAACGACTTTTGTTGACTTCGTGATTGTACCGTCTGAAGGCGAAGCTAATTTGTATACCATTAAACTAAAAGAGGTTAGTACATTTGATTACTAAGGTTGTTTCTATTGTAAATTTTACTGATACAGTTAAACCTCTCTATAGTGATGTCATTTGTTTAGATATTTTTTGGTGACTACAGTGAAATATTACTATAGAGAACATATAATATAACATAACTTGAAAAATTGGTTCGATCAAAACCTTGATTATTATAACTAAAGGTTGTTATAGAGGATGATTATTACAGAGAAACCTGACTATTTTAATATTTGGTTGTGGGCTCAAATAATAGAATGAAGATGAGCCGAACGATCCACATGGGCTTAATAAAATATACTATAGCATGCTTCATGGTTGGAAAGCTCAAAGGAGACATCGTCAAAATGGAAAATGTGAAACGGTAAATATAAGTTCTTTTTACGATTTATTCCTTCCATTTGAAAATGAAATTTCCTAATTTTGCACTCTTATTACATGTCAAGCCTTACTACTTTTTTAAAATATGCTCACATTCATCCATCCATCTATCTGTTTGTCTATCTATCTATATTTGTTGTTCAGCACGAAGGTTTTAGATGTACATTCAATATGTATGATATTTTTTTCTTAATTTCATGTATACTTGGAAATTGGGATTCACAGATGACCACTTTAAAATAGATCATAACTTAGTTTCACTCATTTTCTCTTTTTCTTCCGCCTTTAAACAAAAAGAAAAAATAATCAAGTTTTGTTTTGTTTTATTAATTTAATTACTATGTAATGTAATTACTATACGTAAATTTAATAAAATTCTTCTTGGATTACAGTTTTACTTTCATGAGAGCAGTAACATTTGTCGGTCTATTGGGGATGTGAGAAGACATATTTTCAAAGGCTTTGAAAAATTGAAGATAGAAGTTGATCAAGAAATCAATGCAGTAAAGTCTATGGTAAGCCGTTAAATTACATACATTTTTGTTAGATAATTATGGTTGATACGGTCAAGTTTTTGAGAAGCTAAATAAACTTACTCTTTTTAAAGATAAACATTTATTTTAGAGAGTCGAAGGATTTGGTCAAGCTGTTAAAAACAATAAGTACTTTTAGGTAGTATAGTTAAAAGAAAAAGTTTATCAGAAGTTAGAGAATTGAAGTAGCTTTTTATTTTGTACTAGCTTGTTCAAGCACAAAATATTGCTCTTTTCTTTTCTTACATGGTAGTTAAGATAACGGATATCGACCTTGACCCTCCTCTTGATAAATATAGCCTCCGGCCACAAATGAATTTACATGTATGCACCATACAAAATGTTAGTCTAATATTTATAAAAAAATTTTAAAAATTGATTAAGCAAACAAATATTAAGTTACTACTTTCCAAACAAAAATAACACTTTAAAAAAAAGTAAATTTTAAAAACTTGGCCTAACAAATCAGCTATGTTAAAGAAAAAACAGTGTGTTGAACTAAGTATGCGAGGCTGGGGAAAGCGGTACACCACATTGATCTTATTTATGTAGTCTTGACTTTAATTATTTCTGCATGAAATTATTTACGCAGCTTAAATATGTAACCTCCTAGTTATAAGGTGAAAACTTGTACCATCATGTTATTAAAGTGCCATGAAAATTATATTATTCTTACAAAATTGTCTTTATAAAATTTGAAGGTTGGAGTTGGGGAAAAGAGATCCAGGAAAAGAAAAGGAGAATCTTCAATCTCGGAGATGGAGTCTGCAACAAAGAAACGCAAAAGCAATGAACACAACAACAATGACAATAGCGAGACTGAAATTTTTTACGATGATGCATGGAACAACCTCATAAAATAGGGATGACAAACACAAAGTTAAGGTAAGTTGTGTTAGGCTAACTATTAGAATAAAGGAGTTACACAAGCACTACACAAAGAAAAAGAAAAAAAGGAATTTGCGACGCACAAATTTTGTTTCTATACAACAAAAATTCATCCCTCATCCTATTTAACAATGGATTAGGGAAAGATTAACATAAAAACTAATTAGCTACAAGCTAGCTATTTAACAACAGATTAGTGATAAATTTTATGGCTACAATTTCCTCTCTTTTTTTTTTCAGTAAAATTTATTTTTATTTATTCTTACAATATTATCTTTTAAAATGAACAAACATTAAAATGTCTGAATATCCTCCAATAATATAAAAGTAGAATCTTCAAACTTGGATGAAGAGTTTGTTACAAAGGACCAAATAAACCGTAAAAAGCCTCTTAAAAGTATATTGACACCAAAGGACAAATACTAGCTAGAAAAGTTTATGTTTAACATTCTTAACAAAGCATTATTGGATAACTAAGTCATTAGTGTTATACAATTAGCATATGCATCTCTATTTTAATTACTCTGACATAATTAAAATCATTATCTACATAGGTTCAATGAAAGTACTAAACTATGGACATTAGTTTAGAATCATGAGCATTACATATTTTTTTTATAGCTTGGTCATCACATTTACATTAAGTGCCTAAGTGACTTGAAACTTTGAGAAATTTGACAATACTTTTTTTTTTCTTAAGTGTCTCCACAGATGGAAATCATGATGAAGAATAGACAAAAGAATACTTTTTTTTTCTTAAGTAGACAAAATCATGATGGAAATGTTGATGAAGAATAGGAATTGTTCCTACTTATGAAGAGCATTCTACAATCTCAAAAGAATTCTATAAATAGTGTTTGCATATTTATTGTTATTTATTTTTGTTAGTACTCTTACAACTTCAATGTTTCTTTCTTTTCTAAGTCAATTTTAGATGCTGTTTGTGAACAGGTTATTAGTTTCATTTTGGTATAAAGTATCAGTTTAATGTATGCAATTCTATTTATGTCTATGTCACTTGGAATTCATATCTTTTTTCTTTTCTAAAAAATTTCTTCATGCTTGTTTCTATATTTAGGCATGCAGTACATAAGTCTTTTGCCTTGTACAATTTTTTTTTTCTTTTTATAGACTTTATAGAGATTTTAGCTGGTTGGGTGGAAAGGAAATAAGGAGTTTATCTTTGTAAAATAAGGAGGTGGCAAGGGCAAGACTTGCAAAAATTATGATGTCTTCTTATCTGTCCCAACCTTGGAGAGGTTAATGAAATTAAGATAGTTAAAATCAAGATTGGAATATTCATCAAAAGATTATATTTGTTGATGTTTAACAGATGAAAAACAATACAACAAAAGAGAAAAAGGAGAGTTATATTATTAAGTTGGAAAAAGAGTTGTTTAAATTCAGAAAAATTCTAACAAATATGCAGTAAATGATTGAAACAGAAATTTTCTAATAGTTAGGGACTAATCTACCAACAGCGACATATCCTAAAACTAGAAAATTCACCACTGAAACTTATTTAGAAAATATCTAATATGTTCTGCAATTAAAAAACACATAAGTAGCTATCATCATGTCAACTCAACATCAATTAACAACTCATGAGGCAGATTCCAACACCCTTCCTCGCATCAAGAGCTGTAAATCCCAAGTTTCATTTTCAAGATCTCAAATTTGCTTGGTGGAAGAACTTTTATGAAAATATCAGCCAGTTACTCTTTCATTTTGCAATATATCAAATTCATTAGACCATCCTTTTGCACTTCTCTAAGAAAATATAGCTTTACATTGAGATCAAGCCAGCCGAGATCTCGACAGCCTAAGATTATGCACAACATATTATACTAAAAGTGGGTAGACTTTAAGCCTAAAGTTCAACTACAAAATTCCCATCAAAAATTAATTCACCATATTGTCCTTTAATAAAAAAAAAAAATTTGTGTTTACTTAAATGTCTAATTTCAACTACACCATTTTATATGCATAATAAGGACTCGTACATCCTCCACAAATCATTGTATTTTTTAGTTTTGATTTCACATGCTTTAGTTGTACTTTTAACATGAAAGGTTTTACTGGAGTTGTGTAGCAAATGGCAGTGCAAATAGTTATTGTGAATAATGCTTAGACTCCATCTCCTACTAATTGTACAAATTAAATAACAACAAAAAATAACATTTTCAAATAACATTATTAATATTTAATATTTATGGCAGCCTATTTATCTTTTCTGTTTCAAAATATAAAAATGCACAATGATGTGTCACATTGCCTCCATTAGCATGTATTATATACAACATACTCTCTCATGTGGGAAATAATTAATGGTTCACAATAAGGTTGCACACAATTGAAATATTTGGTTAGAATGAGCATCATATGTTTTCATCCTAGTTTCTCATAGTTCCTTCAATTCAGCAACAAGTAGTGGTAGGTACATATCAATGTTCTTTCCTAGAGAGGATGAACCTAAAATAATCATAGACAATATTATATACTCCAAATTCATAAAAATCCACAGTGATAAATCATAGTTTATTAACATAACAGACCATGTGCTCTGAAAAATGCTCATGGCTCAAAACGGGTTGAAATCATCACTTGATCAAATACCCAATCTAATATTACGAGGATCTATAACAAAGTCTTCGTAAAAGGAATCAAATTCCTTCTAGGCTTTCCCATCACCAGCATGCCTTATATTCACATCATTGGGTTGTTCAGTAGCATGTCATCTCATAGATGCAGCTGTTTCGGGAAACATAAATATCCTTTGAAGTCTAGGCTTTATGAAAAAGTACCTTAAAACCCTTGTTGGAGTTTTGGAGCTTGCATTAGTCAAGCGATCACAGACAATCTTCCACCTAAAAGAGCCACACACAAAGCAATTATTTTTTTTGCATTGTCATTCCAAAATACCATGCAATTATTAGGACATGCATGTATTTTTTCATAATGAAGACCCAAATCTTTTATCATATTTTTTGCGTTGTAGAAAGACTCGGGTAGATGATTGAATGGGAATGCCTCTTTTAACAAGTCTCCAAAGACCACATTACTCATCCCATATATGAATGCGCTTGAACATGTACAATTGAATGGTGAAGCTAAGTTTAGAGAAATTTTTACACCGGGATATAACTTTTCTTTCCCTTCCTTCAATAATTTAAAAAATCTCTTTGTATCTTCAAATGGTCCCTCTCCCACTCCTTCATGCCTCAAGTCACTTTCAACATCTCTAAATGTACATAAACTAGTCCATCAACATCTTCATGCATGTAAGAACCTTCGTCATCATTTCTTGGATGTGGATTATTTATCGAGAAAAATCCTTCCCCATGAAATATTCATTTGGTGTACCCTTGAACAAACCCATAAGCAACCAAGTAATCCTCCATCACATTTTTATAATTTCAATTACAATTAAAACACGTTTTACAAGAATGTAATATTTCATTTCTTTAAAATACTTATTCAAATGTCTTATCAAGAAAATTATTCACTCTGTAAATATTGGATCTCCAAATACGCATCCAAATTTTATCTCCATTATACATTTAATATTGGATATCTTATATGACACAAAAAGTAAACCACCAAGATAAGAAGTCAAAATAAAAAATTATGAATATCACACCAATAAATTTGATTTTCTTGAAAACTTACATTCAGTAGATTTTGTTTTCACTAATAAAATGTTTTCTTGAAGAAATTTTAAAGTATTCATAAACCAATAACTAATCACATCAAAAGGTTACATATCATAAGAGATTACACCTTGCGTCATGTTTTAGATTTATTATAGTAAAAATGGTTTATCCTAAAACCCTATAGGCTAAAATAATGTAATTCAAACACTAATTGAACATATATAATTAGGATCCCACAAATCTTGAGTGCTTAAAACAGACAAATTTTTTCCTTGGGTAAAATTGACATAAATGCAAGTCCAACTCCAAATAACAACAAACACAAGGTCTTATTTCCAATCATGTTGGGATTAGTACTATAGATATTTACAATTTATTTTTCTCAATTTAACCTCTTTAAAGTCCAACATTTTAAGTACAAAATATTCTCAATATATTTTAGTGAAACAATAATCTAAGGTTCGATTCCACAAGGCACTAGTTAAAACCCTACCAAGGTGAAGGGAGTGGAAAATGAACTCCAATGCATGCACCAATTTGATAATTTGAGGAAAAAAAATCGATAAGTGGTTTGGTGTTGGAAAAAAAACCTGATCATAATTGATTTAGTTTGGTTTTAACTAAAAAATGTTAAATTGAACCAAATCAACCCCGCATTATATGTATATAATTTTTATAAATATTTTATTTAATTTATAGATACTTCTTAAATTTTTCAAAGTTTGCCTTTTAACATGTATTATTTCAAGTTTGAACTTAGAATTTATAATGATCCAATAAGTTTTATAATTCATAGATGCATGTTATTAACTCAAATAACGCCCAAACCAAAACTAAATCAATATTAATACTAACAAAATAAATAATTTCAACACTATGAATGACAATAATACATATTAGATATCTATTCTTTAATTTTGCAGGTTAATTTACACTGTGAAAACAAATGACTTAATTTTTTTAATGTTTAATTATGTAATTAGTACTTATTAGTCATACTTTGTTTGGCATGACTTAGTACTTTTATAGTATGATCGTTTTCATTATGAATATTTTAGTATAATGTCATCATTCATCTCATATTTTATATTATTTTATTAATTATGATACACCTTAGATAGTTGTATGTCACTAGAATTAAAGAAATATGTCAAGTATAAGTTATATGTTTTGTACGGAGACTTTATCAAAAAAAATTCAGAAAATTCAAGAAACTCGAAAAAACTCAAAGTTGAAAAATCCGACGTTTATTGTTTTGATTTGGTATGTAGATTTAAAAACCCGATATAATCGATTTGATTTGGTATTTAAAAAAATTCGAATCAACCCGAACTATGTATACCCCTACTTCCTGCTGTAAAAACTTGAACTAATCCTTGAGCAGAAATGCAGCTATGGGTCCAAAAATATTCAAAAAGAAATATTATGCTGAAAAAGCACCAACCTTAGGCAAAAGTCGCAGTAAGGCAATGACCATCATTGTTACCAGCAATCTCAGAAGAACAAATCTTAAGCAACTATTGCATCTTCATACTGTGTTTGTTGTTATGTGTTCTATTTGGATAAATAGTTTAAGACAAGTGGAGAACATGTGTTACCAAGATCACTTGCCATAATCAGACTTAATGTACATTTGAACTTGAAGGTTTTTGTTGTGTCTAATGCAAGTTGGGAGTACTTGAAACTTTTGGTAAAAGATTTGTTTAATTTAAATAGTGTTTCATTGACTTAATACATTTCAATCTTGAAATGACTGACGCAAATCACCTTACTAGAACAAAACATCAGCTGATTGTCAAAGTGACAACAAACTTTGAACGAAACAGTTAGGAACATAACAAGACCTAGCACATAACTATAGATGCCAGCTATCTACAATAGTTTCAAATAAAATCAGTCACAAAAAACTATTGTAAGTTTCAACATTACCCAGAACAATATCTTTAAGATCAATATAGTCAAAGTGTTTTTTGAAAAGAAAAGAAGAATTGGGGATAAGGAAAGGGGAAATGACGAAATGGGGGAGGAGATTATAAGGCAGGTAATTTAATCCTGACTAATAATGTGAAAGTTCAAGTAGCCAACCAACTGAGCCACTTCGATTCTTCCAATATAATCAAAGTCAAGGTAGATTTTGATATCCCAAAAATATTCTAACATACATGAGAATCCTACTTGACAAATAACTAACAACTAATTCAAGATTCAACTTTCAGCATCCTATTTCCACGGGTCCTTGCCTTTTGAAGCAGTGGCATTATCCATTTTGACCATTCTAAAGCATTCAAGCATGGTCTTTGTCAATGTCTTCTAATCGTTCCATCTCATTCCAGTTCTTGCATTGAAACCAAGTTCACCTCTAACTTCGACAGATCTTGGAGGTCCTTTAATTGTCTGTTTTCCACCTATATTCATACCCTACTGGTAGGCATGCCATGTTGCATTTAAACAAACAAAGTCAGCAAATTGTCCTTCAAATATTTATACACCAAGTATCAATACTTACACTGAGAGATGTATACCCATTCTCAGCAACAAACACTCTCATACCCACTATCTTAGCCCTTTTTATTGGGTAAGTAAAGGAACCACTTGTTTCATTTCTTGTCACAACAACACGTGCCAGACCACTTGGTGTAGTAGTTGCAATAGGCCTCGGCCTTCCCCTTGGTCTTGGAGGAGCATTAGATGTAGAGGAAACATTTGTGTTTTTCCTTGGCCTTTCTCTTGGTCTAGGAGTTGGTGCAGTAGCATTATCACTTATGTCCATTCTTGGCCTACCTCTTGGTACTAGAGGAATTACAAAAGTAAATGTTTTCTTTCATAGTCTACCCCTGGTCTAGGTGGAGTTTCAGAAATAGTTGCGTTCTTTCTTAGCCTACCCCTGGGCCTAAGGGTGGGCATAAATATTGAAGAACCAAAAAATTGAACTGAACCGAATTAATTCGGTTCTTCGATTTTGATTCTTCGGTTCTTCGGTTCGATGTTCATTTTTTTTTTGAAAAGTTCGACTCTTGGAGGTTGGATGTTCGGTATGAGAGACACAGTTCTTCGGTGCATCGAAGAACCAAAGTTTTATTAATTATATTTTAAAATAATATTTATATTTAAATTTTAAAACCCAACTCATTTGGACTTTGGGTCTTCATTTCATATTTACATTTAACCCAACCCAACTCAAGTCCTAACTCAACCCAACATTTAAGTTTAACCTAAAAGTTTGTCTCATCACTTAATTTATAGTCTAATATGATACACTACCGGCCCCAGAAATCAAGAAATGTTAATGTTAGGTGTTAGGTAGTAGTTAGTTTCTTAGTTTCTAAGTTTCAATTATATTTTATTTATAATATTTTAAATTAATGTGCTAAGTTATTAATTGTTGTACAAGTTATATGAAATATCATTGTTGAATACATTTGTTTCATGTCAAATATTTTGATAATTTTATTTCACACTTGCACCGAAAAATCGTTTTAAAAATACCGAATCAAACCAAACCAAAGTTGAAAAAATCAAACCGAACCGAAAAACCGAACGCCCATCCCTACCTAGGCCGAGCACTTGGTATAGAAGCTCCAGAAGTGTTTGATGCAGCAGAACTTGGTCCATCTCCTTCAGTTCTTATTGCATTCTACCATATAAATTATAAAGTGCATTATATAGACAATTAATTGTGAAAATATCAAAATTTACTAAAATTATAATCATACATGGGAAGAACCAAGACTTTTGACACAACCTCTTTTGTTATGATTTCTACCTTTACCAGTATTTAAGCCATTTGAATGCCCGTTCTTGGTAACTTTTCTGATTTTCTGCTTTCAGTTGCCTCTCTCCTTCTAATTTTTTTGGGCCTTCTTGGCATTGGGGTGATAATTGGTGGTCCAATAGAAGGGTTAGTAGACTCGAGCCATATTATCATATTGGTCACTCGCTGAAGGAAATGACAATGTGTATTAAACTAAGTCTCTTTGCTATAGTAACTATAAACATAATCAATGGGTTCATATTTGTTGTAGAACATGGCACAAATGGCATGGGCACAAGGTATTTCCTTGAGTTTCCATGCCCTGCAGCTATTGATTGTTGTTAATATTAACAGTATATTGATATGGGTCATTACTAAAATTGGACATGATTTGTAAAACTTGACATTACAATTGGCAGTATCTAGTTGTTTCCATCTTTAGCCACAACAACTAGCAAATTCCCTTTGCAAAAATCCTTCAAGAAACAACCATTTAAATCAATACACTTCCTACAACCACCTAAAAATGTCTTTATTAAGGCATCAAAATAGATGTAAAAACCTATGAAACACTTACTACCATCTCCATCAGATTCACCAACTTTCACCACACAAGTACCATAGAATGTGTTCTCAACAGTTCATCCATATAATCAAGTATCCTTCCAAACTCTTTTACATGATCACCTATATGATTTCCAGTAGAATTTTAGCCCTAGCTCTCCTACAATTGGTCTTCCCAATATGTACACCAAACGCTTTTGTAATTGCTTCTTGAAGTTTGAAAATTTTAATATCTGGTTGTTCAATAATTCTATCTGTATAGTGACTGGACAAGAATTAAGAGTTGCACATGTCTAGTGGTTTGAACACATTTGTTTTCCGATGATAGGTTTTGATCATAAAATTGTTAGTTATAGTGTCAAGACTTGCAAATAACAACCATGGATAGCTTTCCCTATATGCCGCTCTGATCTTTGTAGGCTCATTAACATACTTCTCCAATTGAATTTTTTTTTGAAGTGAATACCTAGTTATAGCTTCTCTAAATTATTTACGCTTTCAAAAATAATACTCAAGAATCACACCACTTTCTTATATGATGGATCAAAGATTATGCTTTTACTAGTCTTTTTTTGTGAAAAGTTTCTCCTCTCGACCATCATTTTCAACTGTTTCACAACTGTATGCATCAGAACTACAGTAAAATGACTCATCACCGCTAACCTTTCCTGTTAAGCACCTATCTTGATCTTCTGTCTCATTAAATCCAAGATATAATATAACTTCACCTAAAGTTACATCATTAGGGTTAAGTGGTATTCTCTCACTTCTAGGCCCTCTTGTAAGCCCTTCTTTCAGCCCTAAAGGTTTCTACTTTTTCATGTACATCATATCCATCATCAACTGCAGGACCATCAAATCTTCCTACATGGCCACAATCAACACTCGATTCAGAACTAGAATCAGTTGACTGAACAAATCCCTCTTTAAAAGTGTCACTATCAACTGGATCTGCAGTTTCAGTAGTTTTAATTTGAGGAGCTACAGTTTCAGCAGTGGAAGTTTGAGTAGGTACAGTTTCATTGGGGTTAGTTTGAGCAGCAACAATTTCATTATTAAAAGCATCACCAGATTCTTGGTAGTTGGGAATACTAAACTCCAATTCAAGTGGAGGCACATATGGTTCATCTACCATGTTGCAGACATACACTTCCATAATATCTCCATTTATAAAAGTATGAGAAAGTTCAAAAATATCCCTATCACTAAGAATATCTACAAGAATATCATTATCAGGATGCTTCACCTTAAATGAACAACTTATGTTATATCCTAATTCTTTAATGTAGTCTCTAAGCTGAAAACAAGACAGTCTATCCACATCAACATCTAGAAATTTGTGCATTCACCACCCACATATCTTGGCAACCCTCTACTAAGATCAATAACCCTACCATAACACCATCTCAAAACAACCAATATAAACCTACGCATACCTGAAAATAAGAAAAATAAACCAAGGTTTAAAAAGGCATTGTAATCAAAATTATAAGTCACTACTTGACAGTGTACTATGCACAATCAAAGTCCAAAAAAATCTAACTTTTTCCCTAAAATTGCAACAAATATGAAATAAACAATATTCAACAACATAATACAAACCAATTTCCTCAGAAAAAATCCTAATATAAACAAAAAACCCAAAAATTTTTGAGAAAGTTTACCAACAACACCAACAACACAGATATACATATATTAAAACCCTTTATATTTACATTATTTATCAAGAAAGAGAATCCTAACCTGCAAATGATGACTAAATTCTCCAATTATCTTTAAATAGGTCGATTAAATTTTGATAACCATGAGGTTTCACCAAAATTAAATGAGACAAAGGCCAACAATTGATTATTAGAATGATATTATAAGAATACACAGATTTATCCTTGGAATTGCATAGATTTATCCATGGGAAATCAAAGGGAGGAGGAGGAGGAGGAGGAGAAAGGAGGTGAATCAAACGTCGGAGAGAAGGATAAAAATAAAAGGTCGGATGATATGAACAAAGTTTGAATAAAGAGAAAATCAGAAGTCCAACTCTTTTTTGTTAAGTGTGAATCTGCATGGGGACGCAATGAATTTGGTTTATCATTTTATCACCAGAAAAATGCCAAGAAAACACATTAAAAAGAAGCCAGGGGTTAATACAACCCACGTAAAGATAGGCGTGTTACAGTAAATCGATATATAGACTAAGCGTTACTTGAGCCATTTTCTCTATTTTTAAGTAATATAATAGAAACGATTTTTCAGAAGTTAAAAAAGTAGTTTCTCCGTAGAAGCATCTTTTGAAGCTTTATCAAGCACAAAATATTGTTCTAATATTGCAAAAAAAATAAATTCAAGTTGATTAGCAAATACAAACTAGTACTTTTCAAAAGTGCCTTCTTTAAAATCACTTCTAACAAAAAAATTACTTTTCAAATCAAGTAAATTTTGAAAGTTTCGACAAATAGCTTTGTTAGGTTAAAGATAAAATAGTGTGATGCACTAAGTATGTGGGATTGGGGAAAGGGACAGATCACATTAGATCTTTTTGTGAGTAGTTTTGTATTAATTTTGCCCAAATTTATTTTCACAACTTGAATCCATAGCCTCCTAATCCAAGTTACACAGTGATGTGAGACTAAAAAATTATATATTTCACCATCATTCATCTCATATTTAGGATTTTTATTGTCGCTTTAAATATTAATTTCATGTATTATACTTATGATGGTTATTTGTGATTGTAGTATGGAAATGAGGAGATGTGAGCAAAAAATAGATCTAGTAGAACTTCGAAGTCTGACTAAAAGCCACATCGGTGAACCCAGAGTTAGTCTGAAGGTGCGAGAGAAAATCACCAAATCCACCGAGACATCATGTATGCTTCGGCTTCCCACGTAGCTCCCTCAACTAGCTGGTTCCTCCATAAAACCTTTACTAAAGTGATCTCCTTGTTTCTTGGCTTACGAACCTGATGGTTTAGGATTTGGACTGGAACTTCTTCATAAGAGAGGTTGTCCTTTACACCAACACTCTCTAGAGACACTGTTGAGGTCCCATCTATGTGACTTGCATCACGGTAGCACTAGACGAAAAAAAAGGATAGCAGCTAAAATGAGTTTCTGTAAAAGTGCCATGTTGCGTGGTGCCAAACTACTCGGGTCTCGTTATGGTAGGGTAAAGATATAGATAATTGCACACCTTATTTTAATGAAGGGTAGTTTTGTCCCGAAATCTTTAGGAACTCACAAACACGATTTCTTAAAAGGATCACGCTTGACAAGTGGAGAAAAGGAAAAGAACAATATTTTTGTAGGTTTCTTTGAATTATTTCTTTCTTTTAACATTAAAATTATGATATTCATACATTCTTTGCTTCGTAATTGAATCATGAGTGGCTAAACGTTTTAGTTCTAGGGTTGTGGTGTTACATGAAGGTTGTTGTTTGACAATTGTATGCTTATAAAGATTTTCTATTTTTTAATTGCTTACTTTTTCTTGAGCCTAATTATTTGATTTTTTGTCCAATTATCGAATATTATCTGTGGCTTGTAAATTAAACTCGAAAGAGGAAACTTGCGTGCGTAATTAGAAAAAGTAGAGTTTGGTTGTGAACCTTATAGAGAAAGGGGATTGATTCGCTAATGTAGATAAAAATACACATGTTATTCTTGTTTAGTTGATACAAAATGAAATATACACGTACTTCAAATATATGGGTTAGTAATAGTCGGGTAGTCTTTGAGTTATTAGCATGATGCTCAGTAAGTGATATCAACCTGCAACTAGCTAGTAACTTAAAAGAATAATTAAGCGTATGATTGGAGAATTCAACTGAATTTTTAAATGGCCATGGCCCTGTGTCACACCCCAAAACTCGAGGAGGCGTGACCAGCACTAGGTGCCTCACTTCATTGAGTGAACCCTGCAGCTAACCAACCATAATAATTCAGAACGGACGAAACTCAATATCACAACAACAATACAACCAAAGTAAACAACAGTCTATGATAGAAGTTGGCCCTCAAACTAACAAATATAAGTATAATAGGCCGACGAGACCATAAAATGGAATTAAAACCTGTACAAAAAGGTGGTCAAGGCCTACAACAATACTAAAACCACAAAATACGTCTACTAGTCTCTATGAGTACAACAACAATCAAATGTTCGAGACAGGGCCATGACCTACCCATTAAAATCAAAGTAATTGGTAACTCCAAATGACTTGGAGTTTACCACTCAGCTAACGAGGAACATGAGCTACCTGCTAATCAACACCTGTAGGAACAAATGCAGCGCCCCCAGGCTCAGGGTGTCAGTAGAAATATGCACCAAGTATATAATGCAACAAGAAAAATAAGTACAATATACAGAAAGAAATCAGAAGAGGTATCAACAGGAAATCAATAAAACAACAACAACCTACCTGGCCCCATAAGCATGGCAAGTACAAACAATAACCAGACAAAAACCAAACCAATATAAATACGTTTTTCACCACCTAAACCACCACAAGGTGTATTCGGTACCATCTTAATTGACCTACTTCCAAACTCCTCAACAACCACACAATTCTGATCACAACCATCGATTCACATTCTCAATACAGCTAACCAGAACAATATTAATGTAAGTAATATAACATATATATCAATCAATAGAATACAAAGAAATTCACAATCTAACCTTACTGGGGACGTGTCACGACCCAGAACCTAGAGCCACAAATGACTCCAAGCTAACCCTTGGTAAAAGCATATCATAAACATAAACTAACAAACTAAGCGAATACAAACCATGAGATATATCATAAGGTGAATAAGTCTGAAATATCATGAAATGTAAAATTAAAGCAACATAAGCTAACTCAATGAACATCTAACATAACAGTCTAAGAGACTTTAAAATATATGATGAGCTGAAGGGACAGGTTCCTTACTAGCTTTAGAATATCTGAAAAAATGAAATGACTAGGAAAAAGCATAAACCATAACTCCCTTCCTTGGATGATGAGGACTCACCAATCAAGCTGATCAGAGATAATAACGTATCTAGCAGCTGAAACTGAACACCTGAACTTATATCATGAGACAATATAACACAAAATATGCGGTCAGTACTTTGAACGTACCGAGTATGGAGAATAAGTAAAACATAAGAGTAAAGATATTATACTAAAAATTATGATCATGATATATTCATAAACATGAGATTTTATCATAAACTGATGTACAATAGCCTAAGGTTTTAAAACATAAACATGGAGCTTAATATGTCTGAAATCGTAAGTAAATTCATAAACTAATCAATAGGTCAAAATATTGTAAGTCAATACATCATAAAACATAGAAGTGGAGTGGAAACATACTCCAAGTGAGCATCACAGAGCCCAACCTATAACCCTGGCTAGAACGGTTTTCACATGACTTTAGTTTATTTTGTGAAGATTAAGGTCATTCAAAATAAGAATCTTAACTTCGAGAGATAAACTTATCCATTATTAAATCCGTGAGAATCAATAAGACGTTAAAAGTATATAATGAACAGAGTGATATCCCAAATAACTATCTTTCACTTTTCTTCTCAACTGCTCTTACTTCTTTGGTTGATAGTTAACTATTGTTGATTGATTCTCTATTTTCCCGAAATAAATTTTTGTTGTTTATAATTTTAGTCGATTACTTATGTTTTATAGCCATCTCAATTTAAGGAATTAATTCTCCTGAATATTCTTAAGTCAAGAATTACTTAAATATTAGTTGGACCAATCCCTGTGAAGACGATATCTTTTTATACTATCTTTTATGCAGCACGAGCTTATTTTATAGTGTGTCTTTTTCGCTCATCATGCATTAAGCTAGTTTATAAGAAATTATATGTTCTCTGTTGTTACAAAAATTACATAAGTATATTTAACAAATTAATAACTTGACTTTGTGTAATTCAACTCAAGTAGTATGAATTAACTTATAAATCAGATACAAGTTTATGTGTCCATGAGTATATACAAACTAATAGGTATAGTGTCTTGAAAGTGATATTTTATGATGCTAGCATATATGAGATACATAATGTTCAACTTTAAAAAAATGATTAGTTATAATCTCAAAAATGGTCAAAAAATTACATGCTAACTTGACCTAATAATTATGTTCACATCAAAAGAGGAATTCTGAGAATCTATTATATTGTATACATGCTAAAACAATAAATAATAGTTGACCAAATTTTAATTTTTTTTAAAAAAAATCCAAAGAGAGAATGCCATTGTTTTGTTTCTAACAAGAGCTAAATCAAGATATTTGATTATATTAATTATCTACGTTCTGAGCTAATACTTTTTTCTCTTTTTAATTTAGTTATCTGTAAATACAACTCGATATTTTATTCCTTAGAAAAAATATTGCTTCTCAAATATCACTCTTGAGTTCTCCTTTGAATAATTTTTTTTCTCAACATCTTCATACATACATGGCTTCTTCATATAATGAAGTGAACACTTATCGGGACATAGTTCCCTATGTGCCACAAATTTCAATAATTAACAGTGTTCAAACAATGGTATGTTGCCTTCTAACTAAAATTACTTTATTAATGATGATTTTTTCAATTTAAATGTTTGATACTTAAGATTTGTTACTAGGAATCGTTTGAGCAATTTTTGAAAAAGATTTTTGAGATCTATTTTTTTTTTCGAAAATAGAGAAGTCTCTTACAAAAAATAAAATAAAATAAAGGGTTCTCCAGTTATTTTTTATTTAAAGGACTTTACCTGATTGTTTCTTCTTCTTCTTCTTCTTCTTCTTCTTTTTTGCTAATTATTTGGTGTAGGAGAAATTGCATAACCACAAATTGATAAGATTTTTGTACTGGCATTTTGAGAAAATTACTTTTTAAAATAATTATTATTTTATTGTGTTTAAATAAGTTGAAATATAGAGAATTGATGCAAAAGAGAATTATTTTCTCTATCTTATTATTATTTTTAAAAAAAATATTAATTAAAAATTGTATGTATTATTGACAGGATCCACAAAAGCAAGAGTATAACACAAACTTTACTAACACCCACTCCAATATCAAGTCAGCCAATAACAGTAAGTTTCCTTTGTTTTCCTCTTGCTTGATACTTTAATTTTGCTTTGCCTCCAATCACTAGAAAAGTTTGTGCATTTAATTATATTTGGTGTTAATGACATTTGGATTTTGTCCTCATATAGTTTTTAAAATATAATATAAAAAAAAAAAGTAAGTTGTATATCCAGATTAGAAATATGTTTCTTCAAAGAAATAACAATTATATACAACAAATGTTAATTAACTTTTGTTATTCCTATTTGTTTTAATTTTGGTCAATTTGTATAATTACAATGTCTTTAGATTAAAAAAAAATGTAATTTTCATTTCTATTAAAGTAAAAGAATGATAGATTTTATTTGTTTGTAATAATGTTAGTTCCGATCTAGATTTGTATGTGGAATCAATTTTAATATTATTGTTTCAAGTTGAAAGAAAGTTACGTCAATCAAACTTCAACTTTTAAATGTTTATATTCACTTTAATTAATTAACAAATTTTCTTGATACATTTTCACCTAATTAGCCATCTCTTTAGTATGATAGAATATTTAGCAGAAGCTTTTCAAATTCTTCTTGAAATATTAAGTCAACTAAGGGAAATTAATGTTTTCTGATATTTATTTGATAAGAATAATAAAATTTATTAAGTATATAAAGAATTTTTTTTATAAATATGGTCTTTTTTGTGTGGATCGATTATTGAGAAGAACTTATGTTTAGATGTACTTTTGTTTTCTAAAACATGATTGTTAAAGTGAGGTGGAGATTACTGGTGTTTTATATTAGATATGAACAAAAAAATTCATCGACTATAAGAAAAATTATAGGTCAGTACCTAGGGAAAGTTTCTTTGCTTTGTACCATATTTGTTTGCACCTATCTAAATCTGCAATATTTTTCGTGCCATCCTCTTAACATGATTATTTTTCATGTATATATCATTGGCCATACGAGCTAAAACCAGTAATGTTTTATTGCATACATTCACATGGCTTTAGCTTTTTTAATTAAGATTAAGTTCATTCAATAAAAGAATCTTAACTTCGAGAAATAAACTAATCAATTATTGAATTCGTGAGAATCAATAAGACGTTAAAAGTATATCATGAACAGAGTGATATCCCAAATAACTATCTTATACTTGTCTTGTCAACTGTTCTTACTTCTTTCATTGATAATTAACTATTATTGATTGACTCTCAATTTTTTCGTGATTAATTTTCGTTGTTTATAATTTTAGTCGATTACTTATAATTTATAACCATCTAAATTTAATGAATTAATTCTCCTGAATATTCTTAAGCCAAGAATTACTTGAATATTAGTTGGACCAATCCCTGTGAAGATGATATTTTTTATACTATCTTTTATGCAGCACGAGCTTATTTTATAGTGTGTGTTTTGCGCTTGTCATGCATCAAACTAATTTATAAGAAATTATATGTTCTCTGCAGTTACAAAAATTACATACATATATTTAACAAATTAATAACTTGACTTTGTGAAATTCAACTCAAATAGTATGAATTAGCTTATAAATCATATAAGAGTTTGTGTCCGCGAGTATATACAAAGCCAGTAGGTATAGTTAAGGTGGATATAAAATCAAAATTTAAAAAATCGGATCGAATGGAACTAATTCGGTTTATAGGTTTTCATTTTTCTATTTTTCGGTTTGATTTCAGTTCTATTTTTTCTAAAATTTCAGTTTTCGATTTTTTTTATTTAACCAATTTTTTTTTTTTGAAAATAATAAAATTATAACTTAATTTCAAAAAAATAAAAATACTACACCCAATCTGTCACGCCCCACTCTAGGAGACATGACTGACACCTAATGCCACACTGGAACCTAGGCCAACCTGGCTGGGCATGTGCACCTCTAGTGTTTGCCAGCAACTCAAAACCCAGAAAACAAACTGTTATATCTTGGCTGTAAACACAGCCTCGGGTTGACAAGGCCACGCAGCAACCTGTATAGGAAAGCAGCTAACCCAGCAATATAATAACAAAGAGATCCTACGCAGGCCGACAAGTCCACTATGCTGTCTAGTTATAACAGAATAAAAATAAGTGGTCATATTTATTTTATAGCCAACAAAGCTGCTAACTAACTAGCTAAACTAAGCCCCACACAACCACACACGCAAAATATAACATATATAGGTCCCACATGGCCAACAACAACCAACTAACTGAAGACTGTAGTCTACAAGCCTCTAATGAGTAGAATAGTGCTCGGGACAGGGCCCCGACCTACCTAAAACTGAACAATAGAAGGAGAAAACTTCCACTACCTGGCAACTCCGAATGAAAGAAGCTGACCAATCTGCTGACTCCGAATGACTGCTAACAGAGGTCCTGAAACCTGTCAGTCTAAACCTACAGGCAAGTATGCAACTCCTCATAATTGGGCGTCAGTACAATATATACCGAATATGTAAGGCAGTAATAAAAGTTGAATAGAAGTTGATAAAGATCTGAAAGTAATCAACAAAAGTGAGTAGAAGTTAACCTGTATACTTTTATAATCATAGCCTGCATCTAATAGACAGCCACACAAATACGAGCGTAAGCTATACGGTTTTACATTAATAAGATATATCTAGCAAGAAAGTATGCAATCAAGAACCTAACGTGGCCCCCATAAGCTTGGAAGATACAATCAACAAAGAGATAACCTACCTGGGCCCCCGTAAACCTCGGCAAGCGCCAATCAGTCTATATACGCCTATTGGTACCCCTGAGACCCTGCAAGTAACTGTAACTGAACATACCTGGTCTCTTGAGACTATACCAGAGCCTTCTAGACTCCTGTAACTGAGTTTGGGTCATTCGGGCCCTATGACTGCACCCCGAGCACACGAGGCTCTACGAAGGGTCTGTAATGCTGCAACGGCAAAGAAAAAGTCCATAAGTGAATAGACTTCAATGTGGCCCTGTAGGCTTCACTTTAGTCCGTACGGACTATATATGGCTCCATAAACGATTCAGTATCTCCATAAGCGACACAACATCTAGCTCCCTAAGCAATCTATAGCTCTATAAGCGTTAGTAGCATCGCAGCTCCGTAAGAAGTTCGTACAATTAGCAGCCTCTTAGCTATTCATAGTGAGAGGCAGTACGAAACATGGTCTATCCCAACCAGGGATACTACGCTATAATCTACAAATCTAGTTACTCAAAAAGGTGTATCTAGCCCCATAGGCCTAACGCGACCACCACTCGTCTCTAAAATAGTCTATATAGCCGCCAACAGGCACACCCCATGTGCCTACACCTGGCCAGAAGGTCTTGACAGTGATTATAACCTCCGTCAGTTTAGACGGAAAAGGACGAGGCCTGGGTGACCTAAGCAAAAGGCTGAAGGTCATGCTAGGGCAATGATAGCTCATAAGCGAATAGTACGATCGCAGGAGACCAACGATTTAGTTCTTTTGCTTAGAACGACAGTAGGGCTGCTACTAATCGGACATGCTCCTAAGCAGTTAGCCTTAACTTCCCACAGGTAGCTTGTTGTACTTCTTAGCCTGAAGGTAATGCTGTGACACTATGGTTCTAGTGCCTTAGACCCTAACTTGACTTGTCCAGATTTTGGATGGCTCCTCTAAATGGCTCATAACCTCGTAGGCAGGTATATCCAGACCTAGCTCTTCGCAGCAACATGTACCTAGGCATCTATAAAAGTAGCCTGGGGTGTTGGCCCCACACCCAAGTACTAGTAAGGTTCCCTCCTTAGGGTATCAACTAGTCTATCAGACTTGTAATAACTAAGGATGGTTTCCTGAGCGACCTATATGACAAACAGTAAGTCGGCTAGAGCTAATGGTCGTTGACAGTAGCCGATCATATGGTGAGCCATCACTCAGTTCATTAGGCAATTCTGGTGCCATCAACTCGAAGATATATGACCACCCTATCAAGATTTTAGCCCTGGAGGCGTCAAGGTATGGAAATGGTCACTGAGTGAACTTTACTGATAGTATAGACGTCAAACTGAAAGTTATATCGCCCGGCTATGCCCTATGCTGTCAACTTACCAAGTCAGGCCCCACAGCTAACCATAAACTTCTAGGGCCTTGGCACGACAACAAAAACATCAGAATACCTCTAAATTGACGGGTGAACGGGGAACTCTCTGTGGCGCACCCAACATTAGTCACACTTGACATACCCTTTCCCGATGAGGGATACTATGGTATAATCCCACTATGCCTTATAGAAGCTAGTCACAATATACATAATCATTATCTACTAGTAGCGACTAAACACACATATAAGATCATTATCTACTTTCGAGGGCATAGGTCGTATCACTATACGACGAGAATAACTTGCCAAAGCGATAAGCCTTAACATACCTCGAATGTCGATTCTCATTAATCCAAATAGTTCCAACATGTGGACGATAATTTCACTCAATTGCAGCCTCTACGCTGAGAGAATAAAATTCTTATCTATCACTTGTAGCCGCTTAGGACTCAGTAAGAAGTGATTTCGACAACTTTTACTCGGTGGGGTTCCAGTACTCCAAGTGAATTTTCATGAAATAATTTCTGTAGAGACGTTCCTCGTAGCCTTGTAACTCGCTATCCAGGATAAATTTGCCTTTGTACGGAGTTTAGTGGAGCAATTTGACAAAAAAGGGGACGAAATCATTGCTCAATATCACTCTTCTGCCGAGGGGAAATGTTAAAGTGAATTAATCCAACGTGAAGGAGCTTTATATAATTATTGAGGCAGTGTCAGGGGGTGCAA
The DNA here is from genome assembly GCA_035772735.1 of Datura wrightii. NCBI lineage: Eukaryota > Viridiplantae > Streptophyta > Magnoliopsida > Solanales > Solanaceae > Datura > Datura wrightii. The sequence goes on along the minus strand of JASDFA010000018.1, from coordinate 195,060,187 downwards.
CACGCCTCCCATCGCACCAACCTATGGGCGTGGTGCGCCTCCCATTGTGCCAAGGGAGCGGCGAGACGTGACGCCTGGGGCGTCCTGCCTCCAGCCCCGGCTTCCTGCTCGCTCGACGATGCACTCGTGTGCTCTCCTCTTCGGGCCTTTTCCAGCATGCGTCGTACTTCGAAACACTCACCATACGTACGCATGCGTCGGTTAAACTATAGAAACTTAAGGGGTGTAACACAACCCAATCTCAAAGCCTATTTAGAGAATTATCTATATAATTGATACAATTATTTAAGTTTTTCAGAAATAGCAGGTTTTATAACAATTTTAACATGTTAAGAAAATTGCTATGATTATTAATATGCTTTGAAAGAGAGATAAAATATAAAATATTTATATAACAAGAAATCAGGGATCATAAATTATTGAAATCTTTAAAGACCAATTAAGAAATTTGTAAATGAAAGTTTACAAACCTGCTACTAAATGTAAATCAACTAATTCCGCTAAGAATCTATAAATAAAAATTTAAAATGTTTCTAGTTATAGATTTTTACTTAAAAATTTAGCTTAGTTTGAATTAAACTTTAGAACACAAAACTTACAATAATTTATTTTAAATTAAAAAAATAAAATAATTTATTTTTAATTAGAAAAATAGTTCAATTTACAAGAAAAATAGCCCATTAATTAGGTCCAAACAAAACAATTGAATTAAAAAAATTGAATCGAACCGAAACCAAATTAGTTCAATTTGGTGTTCGATACATATTAAAAAAAGAATCGAAAACAGAAAAATCGAATCAAAATTTTAAAATTCGAATAGAAAAATCCAATGGCCAACCCTAGGTATAGTGTCTCGAGAGTGAATTTTGTGATGCCAGCACATATGAGATACATAAAGTTCAACTTTAAAAAATTAATTAGTAATAATCTCAAAAAAAGGTAAAAAATTACATGGTAGTTTGACCTATTAATTATGTTCACATTAAAAGAAGAATTATGAGAATCTATTATATTATATATATGCTAAAGCAATAAATAATAGTTGACCAAATTTTAATTTTTTAAAAAATTATCCAAATAGAGAATGCCATTGTTTTGTTTCTACGAGAGCTAAATCAAGATATTTGATTATATTAATTAACTACGTTCTCATCTAATACTCTTTTCTCTTCTAAATTTAGTTATTTGTAAATACAACTCTGATATTTTATTTCTCAAAAAAATATTACTTCTCAACAATCATTCTTGATTTCTCCTTTGAATAATTTTTTTTTCTCTACATCTTCATAGATACATGGCTTCTTCATATAATGAAGTGAACACTTGTCGGGACATAGCTCCCTATGTGCCACCAATTTCAATAATTTATGGTGTTCAAACAATGGTATGTTGCCTTCTAACTAAAATTACTCTATTAATGGTGAACTTTTTTTAAAAAAAATATTTTATACTTTAGATTTGTTACTAGGAATCATTTGAGCAATTTTTGGTTAAAAAAAATTGAGATCTGTTTTTAGAAAATAGAGAAGTTCTCTTCGAAAACAAAAGGGTTCTCCAATTGTTTTTTTTATATTTTATTTGAAGGACTTTACCAGATTGTTTCGTTTCTTTTTTTTCTTTTTGGCTAATGATTTGTAGGAAAAATTACATAACCACAAATTGATAAGGTTTTTATACTGACGTTTTGAGAAAATTACTTTTTAAAACTATTATTATTTCATTGTGTTTAAATAAATCGAAATATAGGGAATTGGTACAAAAGAGAATTATTTTCTCTATCTTAGTTTTTTTTTTAAAATAATAACGAATGCAGCGTCCCCAGGCTCGGGGTGTCAGTAGAAAAATGCACCAAGTATATAATGCAACTCGAAAAATAAGTACAATATACAGAAATAAATCAGAAGAGGTATCAACGGGAAATCAATAAAACAACAACGACCTACCTAGCCCCATAAGCTTGGCAAGTACAAAATAATAACCAGACAAAAACCAAACCAATATAAATATGTTTGTCACCACCTGCACCACCACAAGGTGTATTCGGTACCATCTTAATTGACCTACATCCAAACTCCTCAACAACTATGCAATTCCGATCACAACCATCGATTCACATGCTCAATACAGTTAACCAGAACAATATTAATGTAAGTAATATAACATATATATATATATATATATATATATATATATATATATATATATATATATATCAATCAATAGAATACAAAGAAATTCACAATCTAACCTTACTGGGGACTTGTCACGACCCAGAACCTAGAGCCACGAATGACCCAAGCTAACACATGGTAAAAGCATATCATAAACATAAACTAACAAACTAAGCGAATGCAAATCATGAGATATATCATAAGGTGAATAAGTCTGAAATATCATGAGATATAAAATTGAAGCAACATAAGCTAACTCAATGAACATCTAACATAACAGTCTAAGAGACTTTAAAATATATGATGAGCTGAAGATGATGAGGACTCACCAATCAAGCTGATCAAAGACAATAACGTATCTAGTAGATGAAACTGAACACCGCAACCTATATCATGAGATACTATAGCACAAAATATGCGGTCAGTACTTTGAACGTACTGAGTATGGAGAATAAGTAAAACATAAGAGTAAAGATATTATACTAAAATTATGATCGTGATATATTAATAAACATGAGATTTTATCATAAACTGATATATAATAGCCTAAGGTTTTAAAACATAAACATGGAGCTTAGTATGTCTGAAATCGTAAGTAAATTCATAAACTAATCAATAGGCCAAAATACTGTAAGTCAATACATCATAAAACATAGAAATGGAGTGGCAACATACTCCAAGTGAGCATCATGGAGCCCAACCTATAACCCTGGCCAGAAGGGTGTTCACATGACTTTAGTTTATTTTGTGAAGATTAAGTTCATTAAAAATAAGAATCTTAACTTCGAGAGATAAACTTATCCATTATTGAATCCGTGAGAATCAATAAGACGTTAAAAGTATATAATGAACAGAGTGATATGCCAACTAACTATCTTTCACTTGTCTTCTCAACTGCTCTTACTTCTTTCGTTGATAGTTAACTATTGTTGATTGACTCTCTATTTTCCCATAATAAATTTTTGTTGTTTATAATTTTAGTCGATTACTTATGTTTTATACCCATCTCAATTTAAGGAATTAATTCTCCTGAATATTGTTAAGTCAAGAATTACTTAAATATTAGTTGGACCAATCCATGTGAAGATGATATCTTTTTATACTATCTTTTATGCAGCACGAACTTATTTTATAGTGTGTGTTTTATGCTCGTCATGCATTAAGCTAGTTTATAAGAAATTATATGTTCTCTGTCGTTACAAAAATTACATGAGTATATTTAACAAATTAATAACTTGACTTTGTGAAATTCAACTCAAGTAGTATGAATTAACTTATAAATCAGATACGAGTTTATGTGTCCATGAGTATATACAAAGTTAGTAGGTATAGTGTCTCAAAAGTGAATTTTGTGATGCTAGCATATATGAGATACATAAAGTTCAACTTTAAAAAAATAATTAGTTATAATCTCAAAAATGGTCAAAAAATTACATGCTAACTTGACCTATTAATTATGTTCACATTAAAATAAGAATTATGAGAATCTATTATATTATATACATGCTAAAACAATAAATAATAGTTGACCAAATTTTAATTTTAAAAAAAAATTTAAATAGAGAATGCCATTGTTTTGTTTCTAACAAGAGCTAAATCAATGTATTTGATTATATTAATTAACTACGTTCTCATCTAATACTTTTTTCTCTTTTTAATTTAGTTATCTGTAAACACGGCTCGATATTTTACTCCTCAAAAAAATATTGCTTCTCAAATATCACTCTTGAGTTCTCCTTTGAATAATTCTTTTTTCTCTACATCTTCATACATACATGGCTTCTTCATATAATGAAGTGATCACTTGTTGGGACATAGTTCTCTATATGCCACCAATTTCAATAATTTGTAGTGTTCAAACAATGGTATGTTGCCTTCTAACTAAAATTACTCTATTAATGGTGATTTTTTAAATTTAAATATTTGATACTTAAGATTTGTTACTAGAAATCGTTTGAGCAATTTTTGAAAAAGATTTTTGAGATCTATTTTTATTTTTGAAAATAGAGAAGTTCACTTGGAAAAAACAAAAGGGTTCTCCAATTGTTTTTTTTTTACTTGAAGTACTTTACCGGATTGTTTCTTTTTTTTCTTTTTGGCTAATTATTTGGTGTTGAAAAAATTGCATAACCACAAATTGATAAGGTTTTTGTACTGACATTTTGAGAAAATTACTTTTTAAAATAATTATTATTTCATTGTGTTTAAATAAGTCGAAATATAGAGAATTGATACAAAAGAGAATTATTTTCTCTATCTTAATTTTTTTTTTCAAAGAAAAATAATAATTAAAAATTGTATGTATTATTGACAGGATCAACAAAAGCAAGAGTATAGCACAAACTTTATACTAGCACCTACTCCAATATCAAGTCAGCCAATAATAATAAGTTTCCTTTGTTTTCCTCTTGCTTGGTGCTTTAATTTTCCTTTGCCTCCCATCACTAGAAAAGTTCGTGCATTTAATTATATTTGGTGTTAACGACATTTTGATTTTATCCTCATATAGTTTTTAAAAAATAATATTAAAAAAAACAACTAAGTTGTATATCCAGATTAGAAATATGGTTCTTCAAAGAAATAACAATTATATAAAACAAATGTTAATTAACTTTTGTTATTCTTATTTATTTTAATTTTGGTCAGTTTGTATAATTACAATGTATTAGATTAAAAAAAATGTAATTTTCATTTCTATTAAAGTGAAAGAATGATAGATTTTATTTGTTTGCAATAATGTTAGTTTCAATCTAGATTTGTATGTGGAATCAATTTTAATATTATTGTTTCAAGTTGAAAGAAAGTTACGCGAATCAAACTTCAATAACTTTTAAATATTTATATTCACTTTAATTAATTAATAAATTTGCTTGATATATTTTCACCTAGTTAGCCAACTCTTTAATATGATGGAATATTTAGCTGAAGTTTTTCAAATTCTTCCTGAAATATTAAGTCAACTAAAGGAGATTAATGTTTTCTGATATTTATTTGATAAGAATAATAAAATTTATTAAGTATATAAAGAAATTTTCTTATAAATATGGTCTCTTTTGTGTGGATCGATTATCGAGAAGAACTTATGTTTAGATGTACTTTTATTTTCTAAAACATGATTGTTAAAGTGAGGTGGAGATTACTGGTGTTTTATATTAGATATGAACAAACAAATTCATCGACTATAAGAAAAATTATAGGTCAGTACCTAGGAAAAAGTTTCTTTGTTTTGTACCATATTTGTTTGCACCTATCTAAATCTGCAATATTTTTCGTGCCATCCTCTCAACATGATTATTTTTCATGTATATATCATTGTCCAGGCGAGCTAAAACCAGTAATGTTTTATTGCATATATTCACATGGCTTTAGCTTATTTAATTAAGATTAAGTTCATTCAAAAGAAGAATCTTAACTTTGAGAAATAAAATAATAAATTATTGAATTCGTGAGAATCAATAAGACGTTAAAAGTATATCATGAATAGAGTGATTGTCACACCCCGCCTTGGGGGGGGGGGTACGACTGGCACCTGGTGCCCTACTAAGACCTGACCTGCTAGACTGTTAAGCCTGGGCGCGTCTGGCGCCTGGGTGGCTCTAACTCAGATTTCTGGAAACAAAGGGCTATATAACGGCTGTAAATATAACCCCCCGGCCCATTGGTCTATCGCCTGCTGTACCTGTCTTGGCAGCTAACCAGAAATATAGTAACTCAGGGAAACCTATACGGGCCGACAAGGCCACCATGCTGTCTTGTTATCTGCAACTTAGTCATAAGGTACAAAAGAGAAGCTACGTGACCGGCAAGGTCACCACTACTGACAACTATGGCCTCACACGACCATCACAGAAGTAAGAAAGAGTAAAGACAACTATACAACTGCACGGCCCCACACGACCGGCTCATTTTGACCACAGGGATTTCATACAGAATGCAAGCCTCTAGGAATAGTAATAGAACTGATCGGGACAGGGCCCCGACCTACCCATGCTATACACAACAAAAGGAACTGAACTACACCTCTGAAATTCAGCCTCCGGATGACTGGAGCTGAATACTCAACCGCTGACAGGGAGTCACGTAGAATCGCCTGCTCGTCTAGGAGTACCTGCAGGCAAGTAATGCAGCGCCCCACTGGGCGTCAGTACCACTGGTACTGAGTATGTAAAGCAACTGAAATAATATAACTGAAAACAACATCTGAAAGCAATAATATGACTAATGAAGCAGAAGTAGGAGGAATAACTTAACTGTCTGATGAAGTAGATCGTACCTGTTCTTACTGATACCGAAGGAAGTAGGAATCATACCTGGAGGTGTATCATTCTACTACCAACCCACTCGCGTCTAATATAACATAGCATAGCATACATAACATAACACAGCACATACAAACCTTACCCGGCCCCCATAAGCCGGGAGGTACAGTCAACACAGAATCTATGCCCCTACCCCGGTCATCCCATCTCCTATAGTGGCTGTAAGCATCCTGTCGGTCCCTGGGTATGCACTTGGGCTCGCTGAGCCCCTGACTATAACTGTATCTGAGTCCGAAGGACTCTAAATCAACACCCCGGGCGTACCCGCTCGACGGGGGTGTATAAGGGCCGACCAAGGCACAATATGGGGAAACTGGCATCCCATCTTCGTCCCCTTGCGGGACGGCATATCACTCCGTAGAGCGACGTATCCTCGTCCTCTGGCGGACGAGTCGATACAGCTATTAACCCTGGGCGGTCAGGGATGCTAGGTAATCCAACCCCAATCAATACAATAGTCTCAACTAATCATACTGTCTGTGTATCTCATAAGCTAAGATTAACAGGTGCAGGGTATCGTATAAATCACATACTGAGCTAATAATAGTAATCTGGAAGTGTCTGATACATGCTGAGACAGGTAAGTGTAACTGTAAATATAGCCTCCTGTCAAACTGTACTGGGGTAAAAGTTATACGAGGAGGTGTTTCTGCTGAAAGCTATACTATTTACTAAGTTTCTGTGGTAACATAATTTCCTATTTCTAACATGCTTTCTAAACCATATACAGTTACTATTCTATATCTGGAATGCTTTACTGATACTGTACTACCTTGCGAGGTTTCAGCTAAACACAACAATATCTTAACCTGGCATATTACATCACATACTGAATATACTGGGCAACCTTAACCACTTAAGCCGAAATCTATATCGTACAGATAGGTATCGTGCACGTTACAACCCAAAACTTCTCATATTGCACCAATACTCAAAATAACACGATACTCGATTTCTAAACATGTAACTGGTCTGTAAATTACTATACTGCTTCGAGGTTACTCGACTTGCCGAGGAAACTTAACTTTACATACCTTATCTTTGAATATCTGTCCGTCGGACGAGGCTCGACTGGTACTTCAACTATTTTCTCCCAACTGCATTCATAAATACGTCAATCAATACTAAATACAACGTTATTGTAAAGAGCGACGTTACTTTCGATTTAATTTATAGCCTAAACTTAGGCTTATCGAAAGACGGTCGAAAACTCACTATTTTTCAGCGGCCCAGAAGGGAGAAATATTTACTTACTTCTCAGCTAGGAACACATAGACATAAATTTGGAGCAATTCTACTTACTTTAGTTCGGCGGCTCGCCGATTCATCGGCCGTATTTCGCAAAACTAACTCCGTAGAAATGCTCTCTGCTGCTAAATACCTTGGTATCTAGGATTAATTTGGGTTTGGGCAGCGTTTGGCAGCGTAATTGGACGAGAATATTTAATTTTCCTACGTTTCTCTCTGCTTGCTGCGTTTCTGGAAATTTCACTGATAAGAAATAATTTTTCGACTAAAGTAAGGCTTATATACTTGGGCCTGAACCTGGGCAACGTGTCACGGAGCCATCGCGGAGGCCTCACCTCCGTGACACGCTGCCATCGCGGAGGGGCTCTGCCTCGGCTCCTCCCGCGATGGTTCGACGGGTTTCTCGTCCGATCTTTTCCCGGACCTTTCCCTAGCACGTATGGCTTTCAAATATGTTTAACCAACGTGCGAATAGGTCATCTAAGTACCGGGAATTCTACGGGGTATAACATTCTCCCCCCTTAGGAACATTCGTCCCCGAATGTATACTGCTGTCTAGAGAGCTGTTCACTCTAGTTTCTGGAAAAATTTTGGCAGAGTTTCCCCTGTAATATGGACTATCGCAACGCCCTGAAACGCAGAAAAAGTCCAACACAGGCACTGCACACAATATTCTACAATCCACTGGACAACTGAATATCACTTCTTTCTTTATCATTTACAACATACATACCATAAAGTACTGTATAAGTAATGATATGGACATACCTGTCGTCTGGCTAGGCCTGAAATAGGTGAGGGTATCTGATTTTCATATCTTCTTCAGCCTCCCACGTCATTTCCTCCCGATTTCTTTTACGCCATAATACTTTGACAGACGCAACATCTTTAGTTCTCAGCCTGCGAATCTGTCTGTCTGAGATGGCTACGGGAACCTCTTCATAGGCTAATTCTTCTGTGATCTGAACATCCTGAACTGGAACTACTGTAGAAGGGTCCCCTACGAACTTCCTTAACATAGAAACATGGAATACTGGGTGAACCGACGCTAACTCTGGAGGCAAGTTTAACTCGTATGCCACGCGGCCTATTCTTCGCCGAATCTGATACAGTCCAATGAATCTTGGGCTAAGCTTGCCTTTCTTGCCAAACCTCATTACCCCTTTCATCGGGGACACTTTCAGATATACCTAGTCGTTTACCGAAAATTCTAGATTTCTGCGCCGTCTATCTGCATATGACTTCTGACGGCTCTGAGCGGTCAGTAAACGTTCTCGGATAAGCTTTATCTTTTCCTCGGACTGCCGAACAATGTCTGGGCCAACTAATGCTGATTCTCCTATCTCAAACCAGCCCACCAGCGATCTACATTTCCGCCCGTACAATGCCTCGAAAGGCGCCATCTGAATAGTTGAATGGTAGCTGTTATTATAAGCAAATTCGATTAACGAAAGATGTTCATCCCAGCTACCCCCAAAATCTAACACACACGCTCGTAGCATATCTTCGAGCGTCTGAATTGTACGTTCAGCTTGCCCGTCTGTCTGAGGATGGAATGCTGTACTCAGATTAATCTGCGTCCCCAGACCTTTCTGAAATGACTGCCAGAGCCTAGCTGTAAACTGTGCCCCTCTGTCTGAAATGATAGATGCCGGCACTCCATGTAATCTAACTATTTCTCTGATATATAATTCGGCATAATACTCAGCTGAGAAGGTAGCCCTTACTGGCAGGAAATGAGCTGATTTTGTCACCCTGTCAACTATTACCCAAATGGAATCATTTCTGCATCTAGTACGGGGTAACCCTGTTACAAAATCCATATTTATTGCTTCCCATTTCCACATAGGTATCGATATCTCTTGAGTCAAACCACCCGATTTCTGGTGCTCTGCTTTCACCTGCTGACAATTAGCACATCTAGATACAAATTCAGCTATTTCAATTTTCATACCTGGCCACCAGTAGATGTCTCTGATGTCGTGGTACATTTCCATCGCCCCTGGGTGAAGGGAATAGCGAGCGTAATGTACCTCGTGCATAATCTGCCCACGAAGGCCTGAGACATTCGGGACACAAAGGCGGCCCTTACAGCGTAGCACACCATCCTCGGTTGTCTGAAAATCTGGTTCCTTACCCTTCTGAACTCTATCTCTGAGCTGGACTAAATCGGGATCCTCATACTATCGTTCTTTTACCTCTGCAACTAACGATGATACTGCAGAATTCTGAATTACGGCCCCATTATCTCCTGTTTCTATTACCCGAACGGCTAGCCCAGCTAACTGATGAATTTCTTTGGCTAACTTCTGCTTCTCAGGTCGCAAATACGCTAAACTCCCCATTGACTTACGGCTCAGGGCATCTGCTACAACATTAGCTTTTCCGGGGTGGTACAGAATATTCACATCATAGTCTTTTAACAACTCCAACCAGCGGCGTTGCCACAGATTCAACTCCCTCTGAGTGAAAATGTACTGTAGGCTCTTATGATCTGTGTAAATATCAACATGAACTCCGTACAGATAATGCCTCCACATCTTCAAGGCATGAATTACTGCGGCCAATTCTAGGTCATGGGTAGGGTAATTCTTTTCGTGTTTCCTCAGCTGTCTGGAAGCATATGCAATTACTCTACCATACTGCATCAACACACAGCCCAGCCCGACACCTGACGCGTCGCAATAAACTGAATACCCTTATGTGCCTTCCGGCAGTGCTAGTACTGGGGCGGAGGTTAATCTGTCTTTCAGTTCTTGGAAACTCTGCTCACATGCCTCCGTCCACTGAAACTTTGCTGCTTTCTGTGTTAATTTCGTTAAGGGTGCTGCAATGGTTGAGAATCCCTCAACGAACCTCCGATAGTATCCTGCCAACCCCAGAAAGCTACGAACTTCAGTCGGGGTGGTAGGCCTGGGCCATGACTTAACTGCTTCTATCTTCTGCTTGTCTACCTGTATACCAGCGTCTGAGACAATATGCCCTAAAAAGGCTACTGAGTTAAGCCAGAATTCACACTTCAAAAATTTAGCATACAACTGGCGGTCCCTAAGAATTTGGAGCACTGTCCGCAAATGAGTCCGGTGATCTGCTTTAGAGCGAGAATACACCAGAATATCATCAATGAATACTATCACGAACAAGTCCAGGAAGGGTCTGAAAATACTGTTCATCAGGTCCATAAAGACTGCTGGGGCATTTGTTAGCCCGAAGGACATAACCAGAAATTCAAAATGTCCATATCGGGTCCTGAATGCTGTCTTAGGGATGTCCCTCTCATGTACTCGGACCTAGTGATATCCGGACCGCAAGTCAATCTTAGAAAAGTATCTGGCTCCCTGTAACTGATCAAATAGGTCATAAATCCTAGGAAGCTGATACTTATTCTTTACTGTAACTTTGTTGAGCTGCCGATAATCTATACACATCCGGAGCGAGCCATCTTTCTTTCTCACGAACAAGACTGGCGCACCCCACGGGGAAGTACTCGGCCTGATAAAACCTTTATCTAACAAGTCTTTCAACTGCTCCTTTAATTCTCTGAGTTCTGCAGGAGCCATACGATAAGGAGGTATTGATATTGGCTGAGTGCCTGGTAGCAAGTCAATAGCAAAGTCTATTTCCCTTTCTGGGGGAAGACCAGGTAACTCATCGGGAAATACATCTGGAAATTCATTTACCACTGGAACAGACTGGAGTGTCGGAGATTCCGCTTGGACATCCTGAACTCTGACAAGATGGTAAATGCACCCCTTAGATATCAACTTTCTCGCCCGAAGGTAGGAAATAAACCTACCTTTTGGCGTCGCCGTGCTGCCCTTCCATTCCCGTACTGCCTCCCCCGGGAAGTGGAATCGGACCGTTTTGGTCCAACATTCGACATTAGCAAAACATGGTACTAACCAATCCATACCCATTATGGCATCGAAATCTATCATCTCTAACTCGACCAGATCTACTGTGGTCTGACGATCAGCAACCTCTACTGTACACCCGCGGTAAATTCGGCTAGCTGTGATAGAGTCACCAACGGGCGTAGATACTAGGAAGGGCTGCTGTAATGATTCTGGTACAATACTAAGCTTCCGTGCCACAAATGGAGTAATATAGGACAAAGTAGACCCTGGATCAATTAGCACATAAGCAGGGTGTGAGCAGATAGTTAGCATACCTGTCACAACATCAGGCGATGCCTCTGAATCTTGCCTCCCTGGTAAGGCATATGTGCGGCTTGGACCCGCACCTGTACTGGAGGCCCCTGATCTGCCTCGACCCCTGCCTGCTGAAACTGGGGGCCTGCGCCCAGTCGAGGATGCTGTAGCTCGTGATCCTGTTGATGCCCTATCCTGTCTGTCCCGGTCCTCACGACCTCTGGCTGGGCAATCTCTCATCAAATGGCCTTCTTGGCCACAACTATAGCATGCGGTGGAACCATACCTGCATGCTCCAGAATGGCGTCGGCTGCATATAGGGCAAAGTGGTAGGGTATACCTACTCTGCTCCGCCCTCCTCTGTGACGGTGAGTCTGCCGTCTGCGAACCTCTACCAGCCTCTGACTGCCCCCTGCGGTTGGATCTACCTCCCTGTGACTGTGGCGGAGGCGGGGGCCTGGGCGGCCTGTCTGACAATCGTGGCCTGGGTCCTCCCCGGGCCTCTCTTTGTAACTCAGCTGGCCTATCCCGGCGACGCTGCTCCTGATTAACCCTTCTGATTTCCCGATGTCGCTGTCTGATGCCCTCAATATTCTGGGCAAATGCCTGGATTCGGGAAATATCCATATCTTCTCGCAGTGTGGCCGTGATACAAGTCTCGACATACTCTGGGTTCAACCCCATAATAAAATGGTGCACTCTGGATGCCATGGTATCAACAAAAGCTGGTGCATATCGAGCCAAAGAATCAAACCGCAAGGAATATTCCCGAACACTCATGGCCCCCTGTTCCAGATGTAGGAACTGGTCTACCCGGGCCTGTCGAATCTCCCGCGGCAAATAGTGATCCAGAAAGGCTCCTGAAAAGCTGGACCCGGTGGGAGGGGGAACATCTCTCCCTCGGGACCTCTCCCAGCTTTCATACCATAACACCGCAATATCTCGCAACCGAAATGCGGCCAATTCAACTGACTCAGTAGGTGTAGCATGCATAACCCTGAAGATTCTCTGCATCTGATCCAGAAAATCCTGGGGGTCCTCGGTGCGGTCCATGCCTGTAAACTGTGGGGGATTCAAGGCTAAGAACTCTCGGATCCTCAAACTACCGGGCCCTCCTGATGCTTCTGCAATTGTGGATGGCATTTGCTGACGCTGAGCAGCCATCATCTGTGCTATCATAACTACCGCACTCCTAACCTCCTGGTCGGAAGGTATTGGTATAGGGATTGCTGAAGATACTGTCGCTCCAAACGGCTCCTGACGTGGTGGAGACTGCTGAGGAGGCTGAGATGAAGCCTCTGTAGGGCCCTCTGATCGGGCTGTCTCCAAATGAGGGGGGGCATCCTACTGGTGCCTTCCCCTGCTGCAATGTCTAAGCTCCGACCTGTGACGGGATGGCGCTGGTCTGATATTATCTGTAGCCAAAGAATATGGTAAGATTTTTGGAATTCAACCCTATACTGTACAGCTCTATAGCACGACTGAATCAGAATAAGAGACAACCATCCTATCATGCCTTGCAGCCTCCTACCCATAGTATGTGGTGCACAACACATCCATGGACAGGACTCTACTTAGCACGGCTTGCAGACTCCCTGGGATACGACTTGCTCTGATACCAAGTTTGTCACACCCCGTCTTGGGGGGGGGGTACGACTGGCACCTAGTGCCCTACTAAGACCTGACCTGCTAGACTGTTAAGCCTGGGCGCGTCTGGCGCCTGGGTGGCTCTAACTCAGATTTCTGGAAACAAAGAGCTATATAACGGCTGTAAATATAGCCCCCGGCCCATTGGCCTATCGCCTGCTGTACCTGTCTTGGCAGCTAACCAGAAATATAGTAACTCAGGGAAACCTATACGGGCCGACAAGGCCACCATGCTGTCTAGTTATCTGCAACTTAGTCATAAGGTACAAAAGAGAAGCTACGTGACCGGCAAGGTCACCACTACTGACAACTATGGCCTCACACGACCATCACAGAAGTAAGAAAGAGTAAAGACAACTATACAACTGCACGGCCCCACACGACCGGCTCATCTGACCACAGGGATTTCATACAGAATGCAAGCCTCTAGGAATAGTAATAGAACTGATCGGGACAGGGCCCCGACCTACCCATGCTATACACAACAAAAGGAACTGAACTACACCTCTGAAATTCAGCCTCCGGATGACTGGAGCTGAATACTCAACCGCTGACAGGGAGTCACGTAGAATCGCCTGCTCGTCTAGGAGTACCTGCAGGCAAGTAATGCAGCGCCCCACTGGGCGTCAGTACCACTGGTACTGAGTATGTAAAGCAACTGAAATAATATAACTGAAAACAACATCTGAAAGCAATAATATGACTGATGAAGCAGAAGTAGGAGGAATAACTTAACTGTCTGATGAAGTAGATCGTACCTGTTCTTACTGATACCGAAGGAAGTAGGAATCATACCTGGAGGCGTATCATTCTACTACCAACCCACTCGCGTCTAATATAACATAGCATAGCATACATAACATAACACAGCACATACAAACCTTACCCGGCCCCCATAAGCCGGGAGGTACAGTCAACACAGAATCTATGCCCCTACTCCGGTCATCCCATCTCCTATAGTGGCTGTAAGCATCCTGCCGGTCCCTGGGTATGCACTTGGGCTCGCTGAGCCCCTGACTATAACTGTATCTGAGTCCGAAGGACTCTAAATCAACACCCCGGGCGTACCCGCTCGACGGGGGTGTATAAGGGCCGACCAAGGCACAATATGGGGAAACTGGCATCCCATCTTCGTCCCCTTGCGAGACGGCATATCACTCCGTAGAGCGACGTATCCTCGTCCTCTGGCGGACGAGTCGATACAGCTATTAACCCTGGGCGGTCAGGGATGCTAGGTAATCCAACCCCAATCAATACAATAGTCTCAACTAATCATACTGTCTGTGTATCTCATAAGCTAAGATTAACAGGTGCAGGGTATCGTATAAATCACATACTGAGCTAATAATAGTAATCTGGAAGTGTCTGATACATGCTGAGACAGGTAAGTGTAACTGTAAATATAGCCTCCTGTCAACTGTACTGGGGTAAAAGTTATACGAGGAGGTGTTTCTGCTGAAAGCTATACTGTTTACTAAGTTTCTGTGGTAACATAATTTCCTATTTCTAACATGCTTTCTAAACCATATACAGTTACTATTCTATATCTGGAATGCTTTACTGATACTGTACTACCTTGCGAGGTTTCAGCTAAACACAACAATATCTTAACCTGGCATATTACATCACATACTGAATATACTGGGCAACCTTAACCACTTAAGCCGAAATCTATATCGTGCAGATAGGTATCGTGCACGTTACAACCCAAAACTTCTCATATTGCACCAATATTCAAAATAACACGATACTCGATTTCTAAACATGTAACTGGTCTGTAAATTACTATACTGCTTCGAGGTTACTCGACTTGCCGAGGAAACTTAACTTTACATACCTTATCTTTGAATATCTGTCCGTCGGACGAGGCTCGACTGGTACTTCAACTATTTTCTCCCAACTGCATTCATAAATACGTCAATCAATACTAAATACAACGTTATTGTAAAGAGCAACGTTACTTTCGATTTAATTTATAGCCTAAACTTAGGCTTATCGAAAGACGGTCGAAAACTCACTATTTTTCAGCGGCCCAGAAGGGAGAAATATTTACTTCTCAGCTAGGAACACATAGACATAAATTTGGAGCAATTCTACTTACTTTAGTTCGGCGGCTCGCCGATTCATCGGCCGTATTTCGCAAAACTAACTCCGTAGAAATGCTCTCTGTTGCTAAATACCTTGGTATCTAGGATTAATTTGGGTTTGGGCAGCGTTTGGCAGCGTAATCGGACGAGAATTTTTAATTTTTCCTACGTTTCTCTCTGCTTGCTGCGTTTCTGGAAATTTCACTGATAAGAAATAATTTTTCGACTGAAGTGAGGCTTATATACTTGGGCCTGAACCTGGGCAACGTGTCACGGAGCCATCGCGGAGGCCTCACCTCCGTGACACGCTGCCATCGCGGAGGGGCTCTGCCTCGGCTCCTCCCGCGATGGTTCGACGGGTTTCTCATCCGATCTTTTCCCGGACCTTTCCCTAGCACGTATGGCTTTCAAATATGTTTAACCAACGTGCGAATAGGTCATCTAAGTACCGGAAATTCTACGGGTTATAACAGTGATATCCCAAATAACTATCTTACACTTGTCTTGTCAACTGCTCTTACTTCTTCCATTGATAATTAACTATTATTGATTGACTCTCAATTTTCCCATGATTAATTTTCGTTTTTTATAATTTTAGTCGATTACTTATGATTTATAACCATCTAAATTTAATGAATTAATTCTCCTGAATATTCTTAAGCCAAGAATTACTTGAATATTAGTTGGACCAATCCCTATGAAGATGATATCTTTTTATATTATCTTTGATGCAGCATGAGCTTATTTTATAGTGTTTGTTTTGCGCTTGTTATGCATCAATGTAATTTATAAGAAATTATATGTTCTCTGCAGTTACAAAAATTACCTAAGTATATCTAACAAATTAATAACTTGACTTTGTGAAATTCAACTCAAATAGTATGAATTTGCTTATAAATCATATAAGAGTTTATGTGTCCGCGAGTATATACAAAGCTAGTAGGTATAGCTAAGGGTGGATATAATATCGAAAAATCAAAAAATCGGATCGAATCGAACTAATTCGGTTTATAGGTTTCCATTTTTCTATTTTTTGGTTCAATTTCAATTCTATTTTTTCTAAAATTTTAGTTTTCAATTTTTTTTATTTAACCAAAATTTTATTTTTTTCAAAAAAATAATAAAATTATAACTTAATTTTAAAAAAACAAAAATACTACACCCAACCTGTCACGCCCCACTCTGGGAGGCATGACTGACACCTAATGCCACACCGGAACCTGGGCCAACCTGGCTGGCCATGTGCACCTCTAGTGTTTGCCAGCAACTCAAAACCAAGAAAATAAACTGTTATATCTTGGCTGTAAACACAGCCTCAGGCCGACAAGGCCACGCAACAACCTGTAAAGGAAAGCAGCTAACCCAGCAATATAATAACAAAGAGATCCTATGCAGGTCGACAAGTCCACCATGCTGTCTAGTTATAACAGAATGAAAACAAGCGACATATTTATGCTATAGCCAACAAAGCTGCTAACTAACTAGCTAAACTAGGCCCCAAACGGCCACACACGCAAAATATAACATATATAGGTCTCACATGGCCAACAACAACCAACTAACTGAAGACTGTAGTCTGCAAGCCTCTAATGAGTAGAATAGTGGTCGGGACAGGGCCCCGGCCAACCTAAAACTAAACAATAGAAGGAGCAAACTTCCACTACCTGGAAACTCTGAATGAAAGGAGCTGACCAATCTGCTGACTCTGAATGACTGCTAACAGAGGTCCTGAAACCTGTCAGTCTAAACCTGCAGGCAAGTATGCAGCACCCCATAGTTGGGCATCATTACAATATATACCGAATATGTAAGACAGTAATAAAAGCTGAATAAAAGCTGATAAAGATCTGAAAGTAATCAACAAAAGGGAGCAGAAGTTAACTTGTATACTTTTATAATCATAGCCTGCATCTAATAGACAGCCACACAAATACGAGCGTAAGCTATACGGTTTTACATTAATAAGATATATCTAGCAAGCAAGTATGCAAACAAGAACCTAACGTGACCCCCATAAGCTTGGAAGGTACAATCAACAGAGATAACCTACCTGGGCCCCCGTAAACCTCGGCAAGCGCCAATCAGTCTATATACACCTATTGGTACCCCTGAGACCCTGCAAGTAACTGTAACTGAACATACCTGGTCTCTTGAGACTATACCAGAGCCTTTTGGACTCTTGTAACTGAGTTTGGGCCATTCGGACCCTGTGAATGCACCCCGAGCACACAAGGCTCTACGAAAGGTCTGTAATGCCGCAACGACAAAGAAAAAGTCCATAAGTGAATAGACTTCAATGTGGCCCTGTAGGATTCACTTTAGTTCGTACGGCCTATATATGGCTCCATAATCGATTTAGTAGCTCCGTAAGCGAAACAACATCGTAGCTCCCTAAGCAATCTATAGCTCCATAAGCGTTAGTAGCATCGCAGCTCCGTAAGCAATTCGAACAACTAGCAGCCTCTTAGCTATTCATGGCGAGAGGCAGTACAAAACATGGTCTAACCCAACCAGAGATACTATGCTATAATCTACAAATCTAGTCACTCAAAAAGGTGTATCTAGCCCCATAGGCCTAACGCGACCACCACTCGTCTCTAAAATAGTCTATATAGTTGCCAACAAGCACACCCCGTGTGCCTACACCTGGCCAGAAGGTCCTAATAGTGATTATAACCTCTGTCAGTTTAGATGGAAAAGGACGAGGCTTGGGTGACCTAAGCAATAGGCTGAAGGTCATGCTAGAGCAATGATAGCTCATAAGCGAACAGTAGGATCGCAGGCGACCAACTATTTAGTTCCTTTGCTTAGAACGATAGTAGGGTTGCTACTAATCGGACATGCTCCTAAGCAGTTAGCCCTAACTTCCCACAGGCAGCTTGTTGTACTTCTTAGCCTGAAGGTAATGTTTTGACACTATGGTTCTAGTCCCTTAGACCCTAACTTGACTTGTCCAGATTTTGAATGGCTCCTCTAGACAGTTCATAACCTCGTAGGCAGGTCTATCTAGACCTAGCCCTTTGCGGCAACATGTACCTAGGCATCTATAAAAGTAGCCTGGGGTGTTGGCCCCACGCCCAAGTACTTGTAAGGTTCCCTCCTTCGGGTATAAACTAGTCTATCAGACTTGTAACAACTGGGATGGTTTCCTGAGCGACCTATATGACAAACAGTAAGTTGGTTGGAGCTAATGGTCGCTGACAGTAGCCGATCATATGGTGAGCCATTGCTCAGTTCATTAGGCAATTCTGGTGCCGTCAACTCGAAGATATGACCACCCTATCAAGATTTTAGCCCTGGAGGCATCAAGGTACGACAACGATCTCTTGGCGAACTTTACTGACAGTATAGACATCAAACTGAAAGTTATATCGCCCGGCTATGCCCTATGTTGTCGACTTACCAAGTCAGGCCCCACAGCTAACCATAAACTTCTAGAGCCTTGAAAAGACAGCAAAAACATCAGAATACCTCTAAATTAACGGGTGAACAGGGAACTCTCTATGGCGCACCCAATATTAGTCACACTTTACATACCCTTTCCCGATGAGGGATACTATGGTATAATCCCACTATGCCTTATAGAAGCTAGTCACAATATACATAATCATTATCTACTAGTAGTGGCTAATCACAACATATAAGATCATTATCTACTTTCGAGGGCATAGGTCTTATCACTATACGACGAGAATAACTTGCCAAAGGGATAAGCCTTAACATACTTCAATGTCGATTCTCATTTATCCAAATAGTTCCAACTTGTAGATGACAATTCCACTCAATTGCAGCCTCTACGCTGAGAGAATAAGGCTATTTCAATAGTAGGAATCGACAATTAACGATATCTTTCAAAGAACATTGCCTACAATTCAACTTCATTTAATTTGGATGAAAACTCTTAAATTCCCTAGAGTTTAGAAGGTAAAATCCTTATCTATCACTTGTATCCGATTAGGACTCAGTTAGAAGTGACTCGGACAACTTTTACTCGGTGGTATTCCAGTACTCCAAGCGAATTTTCAAGAAATAATTTCGTAGAGACGTTCCTCGTAGCCCTGTAACTCCCTATCCTGGACGAATTTGCGTTTGTAGGGAGTTTAGTGGCGTAATTTGACGAAAAAAGGGACGAAATCATCACTCAAGGTCACTCTTCTGCCGAGGGGAAATGTTAAAATGAATTAATCCAACGTGAAGGAGCCTTATATAATTATTGAGGAGGTGTCAGGGGGTGCAGCATGCCTCCCACCGACCTAAACTTCGGGCGCGGTGCGCCTCCCATTGCGCCAAGGGAGGGGCGCGACGCGACGCTTGGGGCGTCCTGCCTCCGCCCCGACCTCCTGCTCGCTCGACTATCTCGTGTGCTCCCCTCTTCGGGCTTTTTCCAGCATGCATCATACTTCAAAACTCTCACCATACGTACGCACGCGTCGGTTAAACTATAAAAATTTACGGGGTGTAACACAATCCAATCTCAAAGCCTATTTAGAGAATTATCTATATAATTGATACATTATTTATGTTTTTCAGAAATAGCAAGTTTTATAACAATTTTAGCATGTTAAGAAAATTGCTATGATCATTAATATGCTTTGAAAGTGATATAAAATATAAAATATTTATATAACAAGAAATCAGGGACCATAAATTATTGAAATCTTTAAAGACCCTTAAAAAAATTTGTTATGAAATTTTATGTACCTGCTACTAAATGTAAATCAACTAATTCTGCTAAGAATCTATAAATAAAAATTTAAAATGTTTCCTAGTTATAGTTTTTTACTTAAAAATTTAGCTTAGTTTGAATTAAACTTTAGAACACAAAACTTACAATAATTTATTTTAAATTAAAAAAATGAAATAACTCATTTTTAATTAGAAAAATAATTTATTTTACAAAAAAAATAGCCCATTAATTAGGCCCAAACAAAAAAAATGAATTAGCAAAATCAAATCGAACCGAAACCAAATTAGTTCAATTTAGTGTTCGATACATATTAAAAAAAAGAGTCAAAAACAGAAAAATCAAATCAAAATTTTAAAATTCGAATAGAAAAATCCAATGGCCAACCCTAGGTATAGTTTCTCGAGAGTGAATTTTGTGATGCCAGCACATATGAGATACATAAAGTTCAACTTAAAAAATTAATTAGTAATAATCTCAGAAAAGGTCAAAAATTACATGGTAGTTTGACCTATTAATTATGTTCAAATTAAAAGAAGAATTATGAGAATCTATTATATTATATACATGCTAAAGCAATAAATAATAGTTGACCAAGTTTTAATTTTTTTAAAAATATCCAAATAGAGAATGCCGTTGTTTTGTTTCTACGAGAGCTAAATCAAGATATTTGATTATATTAATTAACTACGTTCTCGTCTAATACTCTTTTCTCTTCTAAGTTTAGTTATTTATAAATACAACTCTGATATTTTATTTCTCAAAAAAATATTACTTCTCAACAATCATTCTTGATTTCTCCCTTGAATAATTTTTTTTCTCTACATCTTCATATAATGAAGTGAACACTTGTCGGGACATAGTTCCCTATGTGCCACCAATTTCAATAATTTGTGGTGTTCAAAGAATGGTATGTTGCCTTCTAACTAAAAATACTCTATTAATGGTGAATTTTTTTTAAAAAAAAAATTAAAAATATTTTATACTTTAGATTTGTTACTAGGAATCATTTCAGCAATTTTTGGTAAAAAAAAAAATTGAGATCTGTTTTTGGAAAATAGAGAAGTTCTCTTCGAAAAAATAAAAGGGTTCTCCAATTGTTTTTTTTAATTTCATTTGAAGGACTTTACCAGATTATTTCTTTTTGTTTTCTTTTTGGCTAATTATTTGGTGTAGAAAAAATTGCATAACCACAATTTGATAAGGTTTTTGTACTGACATTTTGAGAACATTACTTTTTAAAACAATTATTATTTCATGTTTAAATAAGTCGAAATATAGAGAACTGATACAAAAGAGAATTTTTTTTTCTATCTTAGTTTTTTTTTAAAAAAAAATATTAAAAATTGTATGTATTATTGACAGGTTCAACAAAATCAAGAGCATAGCACAAACTTTATAATAGCACCCACTCCAATATCAAGTCGGCCAATGACAGTAAGTTTTATATAACTTTATTCCTTTGTTTTCCTCTTGCTTGGTGCTTTAATTTTCATTTTTATTAAACTAAAATAATGATACGTTTTACTAGCTTGTGGAATCAATTTCACTATTATTGTTTCAAGTCGAAAGAAAGTTATGTCAATCAAACTTCAATAACTTTTAAATATTTATATTCACGTTAATTAATTAACAAATTTGCTTGATATATTTTCACTTTAGTCTGTAGGTTGAAGAAAAATGTTATTCAGTCAGTTCATTTGATGTGACACTAATATTTTTACTTATTTTTCTAAAAAGATGATATACTTCTATATTTAAGAATAATATCACTAATAGCAACAAAAATTTAACATATTTTTTTATTTGCAGAATGAGAGGAAGGGAAAACTACGTACTTCCAAGGAAAAAGCCACGACTTTTGTTGATTTCGTAATTGTACCGTCCGAAGGCGAAGCTAATTTGTATACCATTAAACTAAAAAAGGTTTGTATATTTGATTACTAAGGTTGTTTCTATTGTAAATTTTACTGATATAGTTAAACTTCTCTATAGGATGTCATTTGTTTAGATATTTTTTGGTGACTACAGTGAAATATTACTATAAAGAACATATAATATAACATAACATGAAAAATTGGTTCGACCAAAACCTTGATTATTATAACGAAAGGTTGTTATAGAGGATGATTATTATAGAGAAACCTGACTATTTTAATATTTGATTGTGGACTCAAATAAT
This sequence comes from Datura wrightii, assembly GCA_035772735.1. Classification (NCBI taxonomy): domain Eukaryota; kingdom Viridiplantae; phylum Streptophyta; class Magnoliopsida; order Solanales; family Solanaceae; genus Datura; species Datura wrightii. The sequence goes on along the minus strand of JASDFA010000018.1, from coordinate 195,037,698 downwards.
AGAATGAAGATGAGTCAAGCGATCCACATGAGCTTAATCAAAAATACTATAGAATGCTTCATGGTTGGAAAGCTCAAAGGAGACAACGTCAAAATGGAAAATGTGAAACGGTAAATATAAGTTCTTTTTACGATTTATTCCTTCCATTTGAAAATGAAATTTCCTAAGTTTGAACTCTTATTACATGTCAAGCCTTACTACTTTTCTAAAATATGCTCACATTCATCCATCTATCTATGTCTGTCTATCTATCTATATTTGTTGTTCAGCACGAAGGTTTTAGATGTACATTCAATATGTATGTTTTTTTTTCTTTATTTCATATATATTTGGCAATTGGGATTCACAGATGACCACTTTAAAATAGATCATAACTTAGTTTCACTCGTTTTCTCTTTTTCTTCCGCCTTTAAACAAAAAGAAAAAATAATCAAGTTTTGTTTTGTTTTATGAATTTAATTACTATGTAATGTAATTACTATACGTAAATTTAATAAAATTCTTCTTGGATTACAGTTTTACTTTCATGAGAGCAATAACATTTGTCAGTCTATTGGGGATGTGAGAAGACATATTTTCAAAGGCTTTGAAAAATTGAAGATAGAAGTTGATCAAGAAACCAATGCAGTAAAGTCTATGGTAAGCCGTTAAATTACATACATTTTTGTTAGATAATTATGGTTGATATGGTCAAGTTTTTGAGAAGCTAAATATACTTACTCCTTTTAAAGAAAAACATTTATTTTAGAGAGTCGAAGGATTTGGTCAAGCTGTTAAAAACAATAAGTACTTTTAAGTAGTATAGTTAAAAAAAAAAGTTTATCAGAAGCTAGAGAATTGAAGTAGCTTTTTATTTTTTACTAGCTTGTTCAAGCACAAAATATTGCTCTTTTCTTTTCTTACATGGTAGTTAAGATAACGGATATCGATCTTGACCCTCCTCTTGGTAAATATAGCCTCCGTCCACAAACGAATTTACATGTATGCACCACACAAAATGTTAGTCTAATATTTATAAAAGAATTTTAAAAATTGATTAAGCAAACAAATATTAAGTTATTACTTTCCAAACAAAAACAACACTTTAAAGAAAAATATTTTTTTGAAAACTTGGCCTAACGAATCAGCTATATTAAAGAAAAAACAGTGTGTTGAACTAAGTATGCGGGGTTGGGGAAAGCGGTACACCACATTGATCTTATTTATGTAGTCTTGACTTTCATTATTTCTGCATGAAATTATTTACGTAGCTTAAATATGTAACCTCCTAGTTATAAGGCGAAAACTTGTATCATCATGTTATTAAAGTGCCATGAAAATTATATTATTCTTACAAAATTGTCATTATTAAATTTGAAGGTTGGAGTTGGGGAAAAGAGATCCAAGAAAAGAAAAGGAGAATCTTCAATCTCGGAGATGGAGTCTGCAACAAAGAAACGCAAACATAATGAACACAACAACAATGACAATAGCGAGACTGAAATTTGTTACGATGATGCATAAAACAACCTCGTGAAATAGGGATGACAAACACAAAGTTAAGGTAAGTTGTGTTAGGCTAACTATTAGAATAAAGGAGTTACACAAGCACTACACAAGGAAAAAGAAGAAAAGGAATTTGCGACGCACAATTTTTGTTTCTAAACAACAAAAATTCATTCCTCATCCTATTTAACAATGGATTAGGAAAAGATTAACATAAAATTAATTAGCTACAACTAGCTATTTAACAACAGATTAGTGATAAATTTTATGGCTACAATTTCCTCTTCTTTTTTTTTCCAGTAAAAGTTATTTTTATTTATTCTTACAATATTATCTTTTAAAATAAAAAGACATTAAAATGTCTGAATATCCTCCAACAACATAAAAGTAGAATCTTCAAACTTGGAGGAACAGTTTGTAACAAAGGACCAAATAAACCGTGAAAAGCCTCTTAAAGCACACCGAAGGAAATACTAGCTAGAAAAGTTTATGTTTAACATTCTTAACAAAGCATTATTGGATAATTAAGTCATTAGTGTTATACAATTAGCATATGCATCTTTATTTTAGTTACTCTAACATAATTAAAATCATTATCTACATAGGTTCAGTGACAGTACTAAACTATGGACATTAGTTTAGAATCATGAGCATTATATATATATATTTTTTATCACTTGGTCATCACATTTACATAAAGTAAGTGCCTAAGTGACTTGAAACTTTGAGAAATGTGACAATACTTTTTTTTCCTTAAGTGTCTCCACAGATGATGGGTACCATCCTCAAAAGGGAGTAGACAAAATCATGCATGGAAATGTTGATGAAGAATAGGAATTGTTCCTACTTATGAAGAGCATTCTACAAACTCAAAAGAATTCTATAAATAGTGTTTGCACATTTATTATTATTTATTTTTGTTAGTACTCTTACAACTTCAATGTTTCTTTCTTTTCTAAGTCAATTTTAGATGTTGTTTGTTGAACAATTTATTAGTTTCATCTTGGTATAAAGAATCAGTTAATGTATACAGTTCTATTTATGTTTATGTCACTTTGAATTCATATCTTTTTTCTTTGCTAAATTTTTTTTTCATGTTTGTTTCTATATTCAGGCATGCAGTACATAAGTCTTTTGCCTTGTACAAATTTTTTTTTCTTTTTATAGACTTTATAAAGATTTTAGCCTGTTGGGTGGAAAGGAAAACTAGATTTTATTTTACCTATTTTGTATTTTCTCAAAAAAAAAAAAAAAAAGACATTTCCATTGGAGTTTATCTTTGTAAAATAAGGAGGTGGCAAGGGCAAGACTTGCAAAAATTATGATGTCTTCTTATCTGTCCCAATCTTGGAGAGTTTAATGAAATTAAGATAGTTAAAATCAAGATTGGAATATTCATCGAAAGATTGTATTTGTTGATGTTTAACAGATGAAAAACAATACAACAAAAGAGAAAAAGGAGAGTTATATTATTAAGTTGGAAAAAGAGTTGTTTAAATTCAAAAAAATCCTAACAAATATGCAGTAAATGATTGAAACAGAAATTTTCTAATAGTTAGGGACTAATCTACCAACAGCGACATGTCCTAAAACAAGAAAATTCTCCACTGAAACTTATTTAGAAAATATCTAATATGTTCTGCAATTAAAAAATACATGAGTAGCTATCATCATGTCAACTCAACATCAATTAACAACTCATGAGGCAGATTCCAACACCCTTCCTTGCATCAAGAGCTGCAAATCCCAAGTTTCATTTTCAAGATCTCAAATTTGCTTGGTTTTTATGAAAATATCAGCCAGTTACTCTTCCATTTTGCAATATATCAAATTCATTAGACCATCCTTTTGCACTTCTCTAAGAAAATTATTTTCTTTGCATTGTCATTCCAAAATACCATGCAATTATTAGGACATGCATGTATTTTTTCATAATGAAGACCCAAATCTTTTATCATCTTCTTTGCCTTGTAGAAAGACTCGGGTAGATGATTGAATGGGAATGCCTCTTTTAACAAGTCTTCAAAGGCCACATTACTCAACCAATATATGAATGTGCTTGAACATGTACAATTGAATGGTGAAACTAAGTTTAGAGAAATTTTTACACCGGTATATAACTTTTCTTTCCCTTCCTCCAATAATTTAAACAATCTCTTTGCATCTTCAAATGGTCCCTCTCCCACTCCTTCATGGCTCAAGTCACTTTCAACATCTTTAAACGTACATAAACTAGTTCATCAATATCTTCATGCATGTAAGAACCTTCATCATCATTTCTTGGATGTGGATTATTTATCGAGAAAAACCCTTCCTCATGAAATATTCATTTGGTGTACCCTTGAACAAACCCATAAGCAACCAAGTAATCCTCCATCACATTTTGATAATTTCAATTAAAATTAACACACGTTTTACAAGGACGTAGTATTTCATTTCTTTAAAATACTTATTCAAATGTCTTATCAAGAAAATTATTCACTCTGTAAATACACTTATTAGTGGATCTCCGGATACCTATTCAAATTTTATCTCCTTATACATTTAATATTGGATATCTTATGTGACACAAAAAGCAAACCACCAAGATAAGAAGTCAAAATAAAAGATTATGAATATCACAAAAGTGGTTTATCCTAAAAGCATATAGGCTAAAATAATGTAATTCAAACACTAATTGAACATATATAACAGATAAATTTTTTCCTTGGGTAAAATTGACATAAATGCAAGTCCAACTCCAAATAACAACAAACACAAGGTCTTATTTCCAATCATGTTGGGATTAGTACTATAGATATTTACAATTTATTTTGCTCAATTTTAACCTCTTTAAAGTCCAATATTTTAAGTACAAAGTATTATCAATAAATTTTAGTGAAATAATACTCTAAGGTTCGATTCCACAAGACACTGATTAAAATTCTACCAAGGTGAAGAGAGTGGAAAATGAACTCCAATGCATGCACCAATTTGATAATTTGAGGAAAAAAAGATCGATTAGTGGTTTGGTGTTGGAAAAAAAAAACCCCGATCATAATTGATTTAGTTTGGTTTTAACTAAAAAAAGTCAAATTGAACCAAATCAACCCCACATTATATGTATATAATTTTTGTAAATATTTTATGTAATTTATAAATACTTCTTAAACTTTTTCATAGTTTGCCTTTTAACATGTATTATTTCAAGTTTGAACTTAGAATTTATAATGATCCAATAAGTTTTATAATTCATAGATGCATGTTATTAACTCAAATAATGCCCAAACGAAAACTAAATCAATATTAATACTAACAAAATAAATAATATTCAAAACTAAGAATGACAATAATACATATTAGATATCTAGTCTTTAATTTTGCAGGTTAATTTACACTGTGAAAACAAATAACTTAATTTTTTTAATGTTCAGTTATGTAATTAATACTTATTAGTCATACTTTGTTTGGCATGACTTAGTACTTTTATAGTATGATCGTTTTCATTATGATTTATTAATTATCAATATTTATTTTGTGCGACTTCATTATCTTCTTTATTGAATATTTTAGTATAATGCCATCATTCATCTCATATTTTATATTATTTTCTTAATTATGATACACCTTAGATAGTTGTATGTCACTAGAATTAAAGAAATATGTCAAGTATAAGTTATATGTTTTGTACGGAGATTTTATCAAAGAAAATTCAGAAAATTCGAGAAACCCGAAAAAAATCCGAAGTTAAAAAATTCGACTTTTATTGTTTTGATTTGGTATGTAGATTTAAAAACCCGATATACTCAATTTGATTTGGTATTTCAAATATTCGAATCAACCCAAACTATGTATACCCCTACTTTCTGCTGTAAAAACTTAAACTAATCCCTAAGCAGAAATGCAGCTATGGGTCCCAAAATATTCAAAAAGAAATATTATGCTGAAAATGCACCAACCTTAGGCAAAAGTCACAGTAAGGCAATGACCATCATCATTACCAGCAATCCCAGAAGAATAAATCTTAAGCAACTATTGCATCTTCATTCTGTGTTTGTTGTCATGTGTTCTATTTGGATAAATAGTTTAAGACACGTGGAGAACTTGTGTTACCAAGATCACTTGCCATAATCAGACTTATTGTACATTTGAACTTGAAGGTTTTTGTTGTGTCTAATGCAAGTTGGGAGTACTAGAAACTTTTGCTAAAAGACTTCTTTAATTTAAATATTGTTTCATTGACTTAATACATTTCAATCTTGAAATGACTGACGCACATCACCTTACTAGAACAAAACATAAGTTGATTGTCAAAGTGAGAACAAACTTTAAAAGAAACTATTATGAACATAACAAGACCTAGCACATAACTATAGATGCCAACTATCTACAATAGTTTCAAATAAAATCAGTCACAAAAAACTGTTATAAGTTCCAACATTACCCGAACCAACATCTTTAAAATCAATATAGTCAAAGCATTTTTTGAAAAAAAAAAGAAGAATTGGGAATAAGGAAAGGGCAAATGACGAAATGGGGGAGGAGATTATAAGGCAGGTAATTTAATCATGACTAATAATGTGAAAGTTCAAGTAGCCAACCAACTGAGCCACTACGATTCTTCCAATATAATCAAAGTCAAGGTAGGTTTTGATATCCCAAAAATATTCTAACATACATCAGAATCCTACTTGACAAATAACTAACAACTAATTCAAGATTCAACTTTCAGCATCCTATTTCCATGGGTGCTTGCCTTTGAAGTAGTGGCATTATCCATTTTGACCATTCTTAAACATTCAAACATGGTCTTTGTCAATGTCTTCTGATCCTTCCATCTCATTCCCGTTCTTGCATTGAAACCAAGTTCTTCTGAAACTTCAGCAGATCTTGTAGGTCCTTTAATTGTCTGTTTTCCAACTATATTCAATACCCTATTGGTAGGCATGCCATGTTGCATTTAAACAAACAAAGTTAATAAATTGTCCTTCAAATATTAATTATTTACACCAAGTGTCAATGCTTACCTAAGAGATGTATACCCATTCTCGGCAACAAACACTCTCATACCCACTATCTTAGCCCTTTTTATCGGGTAAGTAAAGGAACCACTTGTTTCATTCACAACAACAGGTGCCAGATTACTTGGTGTAGTAGTTTCAATAGGCCTTGGCCTTCCCCTTGGTCTTGGAGGAGCATTAGATGTCGAGGCAACATTTGTGTTTTTCCTTGGCCTTCTCTTGGTCTAGGAGTTGGTGCAGTAGCATCATCACTTATACCCATTCTTGGCCTAACTCTTGGTACTAGAGGAGTTTCAAAAGTAAATGTTTTCTTTCATAGTCTACCCCTGGTCTAGGTGGAGTTTCAGAAATAGTTGCATTCTTTCTTAGCCTACCCCTGGGCCTAGGGGTGGGCATAAATATCGAAGAACCAAAAAATCGAACTGAACCGAATTAATTCGGTTCTTTGATTTTGATTCTTCGGTTCTTCAGTTCGGTGTTCGTTTTTTTTTTTTTAAAGTTCGACTCTTAGAGGTTCAATGTTCGGTATGAGAGTCACAGTTCTTCGCTGCATCGAAGAATCAAAGTTTTATTAATTATATTTTAGAGTTATTTATATTTAAATTTTAAAACCCAACCTATTTGGAGTTTAGGCCTTCATTTCATATTGACATTTAACCCAACCCAACTCAATTCCTGACTCAACCCAACATTTAAGTTTAACCTAAATTTTATCTCATCACTTAACTTATAGTGTAATACGATACACTACCGATCCCAGAAATCAAGAAATGTTAATGTTAGGTGTTAGGTAGTAGCTAGTTTCTAAGTTTCAATTATATTTTATTTGTAATATTTTAAATTAATGTGCTAAGTTATTAATTATTGTAGAAGTTATATGAAATAGCATTGTTGAATACATTTGTTTCATGTCAAATATTTTGATAATTTTATTTCTCGCTTGCACCGAAAAATCATTTTAAAAATACCAAATCAAAATTAAAAAAATCGAATCGAACCGAACTAGTTTGGTTCGGTGTACGGTGCATATTTTTTCAAATTAAAAAATTGAAGAATCGAACCGAACTTTGATAAAATCGAATCGAAGAACCGAACGCCCACCCCTCTTGGGCCTAGCACTTGGTAAAGAAGCTCCAGAAGTGTTTGATGCAATAGAACTTGGTCCATCTCGTTCAGTTCTTATTGCATTCTACCATATAAATTATAAAGTGAATTATATAGACAATTAATTGTGAAAATATCTAAATTTAGTAAAGTTATAATCATACCTGGGAAGAACCAACACTTTTGACACAACTTCTTTTGTTATGATTTCTACCTTTACCAGTATTGTAAGCCATTTGAATGCCTGTTCTTGGTAACTTTTCAGATTTTCTGCTTTCAGTTGCCTCTCTCCTTCTAATATTTTTGGGCCTTCCTGGCATTGGGATGATAATTGGTGGTCTAATAGAAGGGTTAGTAGACTCAGGCCATATTGTCATATTGGTCACTTGTTGAAGGAAATGACAATATGTATTAAACTAAGTCTCTTTGCTATAGTAACTATAAACATAATCAATGGGTTCATATTTGTTGTATAACATGGCACAAATGGCATGGGCACAAGGTATTTCCTTGAGTTTCCATGCCCTGCAGCTATTGATTGTTGTTAATATCAACAGTATATTGATATGGGTCATTACTAAAATTAGACATGATTTGTAAAACTTGACATTACAATTGGCAGTATCTAGTTGTTTCCATCTTTAGCCACAACAACGAGCAAATTCCCTTTGCAAAAATCCTTCAAGAAACAACCATTTAAACCAATACACTTCCTACAACTACCTAAAAATGTCTTCTTCAAGGCATCAAAATATATGTAAAAACCTATGAAACACTGACAACCATCTCCATCAGATTCACCAATTTTCACCACACAAGTATCATAGAATGTGTTTTCAACAGTTCATCCATATAATCAAGTATCCTTCCAGACTCTTTGACATGATCACCTATATGATTTCCAATAGAACTTTAGCCCTAGCTCTCCTACAATTGGTCTTCCCAATATGTACACCAAACGCTTTTGTAATTGCTTCTTGAAGTATGAAAATTTTAATATCTGATTGTTCAATAATTCTATCTGTATAGTGACTGGACAAGAATTAAGAGTTGCACATATAGCTTCTAGTAGTCTGAACACATTTGTTTTCGGATGAGATGTTTTGATCATAAAATTGTTAGTTGAAGTATCAAGACTTGCAAATAACAACCATGGACAGCTTTCCCCATATGCCGCTCTGATCTTTGTAGGCTCATTAACATACTTCTCTAACTGAATTTTTTTTTGAAGTGAATACCTAGTTATATCTTCTCTAAATTATTTACACTTTCAAAAATAATACTCAAGTGTCACACCACTTTCTTATATGATGGATCAAATATTATGCTTTAACTAGCCTTTTTTTGTCCAAAGTTTCCCCTCTCTCGACCATCATTTTCATCTGTTTCACAATATATGCGTCAAAACTACAGTAAAATGACTCATCACCACCAACCTATCCTGTTAAGCACCTATCTTGATGTTCTGTCTAATTGAATCCAAGATCTAATTCAACTTCACCTAAAGTTACATCATTAGGGTTAGGTGGTATTCTCTCACTTCTATGCCTTCTCTTATAAGCCTTCTTTCAGCCCTAAAGGTTCCTACTTCTTCATGTACATCAGATCCATCATCAACTGCAGGACCATCAAATCTTCCTACATGGCGGCCACAATCAACACTAGATTCAGAACTAGAATTAGTTGACTGAACAGATCCCTCTTCAAAAGTGTTACTACCAACTGGATCTGCAATTTCAGTGTTGTAGTTTTAGGAGCTACAGTTTCGGCAGTGGAAGTTTGAGGAGGTACAGTTTCATTGGGGTTAGTTTAAGCAGCTGCAATTTCATTATTAAAAGCATCACCAGATTCTTGGTAGTTGGGAATACTAAACTCTAATTCAAGTGGGGGCACATATGGTTCATCTACCATGTTGCAGACATACACATCCACAATATCTCCATTTTTAAAAGTATGAGAAAGTTCAAAAATATCCCTATCACTAAGGATATCTACAAGATTTTCATTATCAGGATGCTTCACCTTAAATGAACAACTTGTGTTATATCCTAATTCTTTAATCTAGTCTCTAAGCTCAAAACAAGACAGTCTATCCACATCAACATCTTGAAATTTGTGCATTCACCACCCACATATCTTGGCAACCCTCTACTAAGATCAATAACCCTACCATAACACCATCTTAAAATAACCAATATAAACCCACGCATACCTGAAAATAAGACAAATAAACCAAGGTATAAAAAGGCATTGTAATCAAAATTATAAGTCACTACTTGACAGTGTACTATGCACAATCAAAGTCCAAAAAAGCTAACTTTTCCCTAAAATTGCAACAAATATGAAATAAACAATATTCAACAACATAAAACAAACCAATTTCCTCAAAACCCCAAAATTTGTTGAGAAATTTAACCAACAAAGCAACAACAGATATACATATATTAAAACCCTTTATTTTTACATTATTTATAGAGAAAGAGAATCCTAACCTGCAAATGATGACTAAATTCTTTAATTATCATTAAATAGGTCGATTAAACTTTGATAACCATGAGGTTTCACCAAAATCAAATGAGACAGAGGCCAATAATTGATTATTAGAATGATATTATAAGAATACACAGATTTATCCTTGGAATTGCATAGATTTATCCATGGGAAATCAAAGGTCAGAGGAGGAGGACGAGGGGGAGAAAGGAGGTGAATCAAACGTCGGAGAGAAGAATAAAAATAAAAGGTCGGATGATATGAACAATGTTTGAATAAAGAGAAAATCAGAAGTCCAACTCTTTTTTGTTAAGTGTGAGTATGCACGGGGACGCAATGAATTTGGTTTGTTATTTTGTCACCAGAAAAATGCCAAGAAAACACATTAAAACGAAGCCAGGGGTTAATACAACACATGTAAAGATGGGTGTGTTACAGTAAATTGATAGATAGACTGAGCATTACTTGAGTCATTTTCCCTATTTTTAAGTAATATAATAGAAACGATTTTTCAGAAGTTAAAAAAGTAGTTTCTCCGTAGAAGCATCTTTTGAAGCTTTATAACCACAACATATTGTTCTAATATGGCAAAAAGTTTTTTTTTTCAAGTTGATTAGCCAAATACAAACTAGTACTTTTCAAAAGAGCCTTTTTTAAAATCACTTCTAACAAAAAAATTACTTTTCAAATCAAGCAAATTTTGAAAGTTTTGACAAATAGCTTGGTTAGGTTAAAGATAAAATAGTGTGATGCACTAAGTATTTGGGATTGGGGAACGGGACAGATCACATTAGATCTTTTTCTGTGTAGTTTTGAATTAATTTTGCATGAATTTATTTTCACAACTTGAATTTGTAGCCTCCTAATCCAAGTTACACGGTGATGTGAGACTAAAAAATTATATATTTCACCATCATTCATCTCATATTTAGGATTTTTATTGTCGTTTTAAATATTAATTTCATGTATTCTACTTATGATGGTTATTTGTGATTGTAGTATGGAAATGAGGAGATGTGAGCAAAAAATAGATCTAGTAGAACTTCGAAGTCTGACTAAAAGCCACATAAGTGAACCTAGAGTTAGTTTGAAGGTGCGAGAGAAAATCACCAAGTCCACCGCGACATCATGTATGCTTCGGCTTCCCACGTAGTTCCCTCAACTAGCTGGTTCCTCCATAAAACCTTTACTGAAGTGATCTCCTTGTTTCTTGGCTTACGAACCTGATGGTCTAGGATTTGGACTGGAACTTCTTCATAAGAGAGGTTTTCCTTTACACCAACACTCTCTAGAGACACTATTGAGGTCCCATCTATGTGACTTGCATCACGGTAGCACTAGACGAACAAAAAGGATAGCAGCTAAAATGAGTTTCTGTAAAAGTGCCTTGTTGCATAGTGTCAAACTACTCAGGTCGCGTTATGGTAGGGTAAAGATATAGATAATTGCACACCTTATTTTAATGAAGGGTAGTTTTGTCCCGGAATCTTTAGTAACTCACAAACACGATTTCTTAGATGGATCACGCTTGACAAGTAGAGAAAAGGAAAAGAACAATATTTCTGTAGGTTTCTTTGAATTATTTCTTTCTTTTAACATTGAACTTATGATATTCATACATTCTTTGCTTCGTAATTGAATCATGAGTGGCTAAACATTTTAGTTCTAGGGTTGTGGTGTTAAATGAAGGTTGTTGTTTGACAATCGTATGCTTTATAAAGATTTTCTATTATTGAATTGCTTACTTTTTCTTGAGCCTAATTATTTGATTTTTTGGCCAATTATCAAATATTATCTGTGGCTTGTAAATTAAACTCGAAAGAGAAAACTTGCGAGCGTAATTAGAAAAAGTAGAGTTTGGTTGTAAACCTTATAGAGAAAGGGGATTGATTCACTAATGTAGATAAAAATACACATGTTATTCTTGTTTAGTTGATACAAATGAATTATACACGTACTTCAAATATATGTGTTAGGAATAGTCGGGTAGTCTTTGAGTTATTGGCATGATGCTCAGTAAGTGATATCAACCTGCAACTAGCTAGTAACTTAAAATAATAATTAAGCGTATGATTGGAGAATTCAACTGAATTTTTAAATGGCCATGGCCCTGTGTCACACCCCAAAACTCGAGGAGGCATAACCAGCACCAGGTGCCTCACTTCATTGAGCGAACCCTACAGCTAACCAACCATAATAATCCATAACGGACGAGACTCAATATCACAACAACAATACAACCAAAGTAAACAACAGTCTATGATAGAAGTTGGCCCTCAAGCTCACAAATATAAGTATAATAGGCCGTCGAGACCATAAAATGGAATTAAAACCTGTACAAAAAGGTGGTCAAGGCCTACAACAATACTAAAACCACAAAATACGTCTACTAGTCTCTATGAGTACAACAACAATCAAATGTTCGAGATAGGACCATGACCTACCCATTAAAACCAAAGTAACTGGTAACTCCAGATGACTTGGAGTTTACCACACAGCTAACGAGGAACATGAGCTACTTGTTAATCAATACCTGCAGGAACAAATGCAGCTCCCCCACGCTCGGGGTGTCAGTAGAAATATGCACCAAGTATATAATGCAACAAGAAAAATAAGTACAATATACAGAAAGAAATCAGAAGAGGTATCAACAGGAAATCAATAAAACAACAACAACCTACCTGGCCCCATAAGCATGGCAAGTACAAACAATAACCAGACAGAAATCAAACCAATATAAATACGTTTGTCACCACCTGCACCACCACAAGGTGTATTCGGTACCATCTTAATTGACCTACATCCAAACTCCTCAACAACCACGCAATTCTGATCACAACCATCGATTCACATTCTCAATACAGCTAACCAAAACAATATTAATGTAAGTAATATAACATATATATCAATCAATAGAATACAAAGAAATTCACAATCTAACCTTACTGGGGGACGTGTCACGACCCAGAACCTAGAGCCACGAATGACTCCAAGCTAACCCATGTAAAAGCATATCATAAACATAAACTAACAAACTAAGCGAATACAAACCATGAGATATATCATAAGGTGAATAAGTCTGAAATATCATGAAATGTAAAATCGAAGCAACATAAGCTAACTCAATGAACATCTAACATAACAGTCTAAGAGATTTTAAAATATATGATAAGCTGAAGGGACAGGTTCCCTACTAGCTTTAGAATATCTGAAAAAATGAAATGACTAGGAAAAAGCATAAACCATAACTCCCTTCTTCGGATGATGAGGACTCACCAATCACGCTGATCAGAGATAATAACGAATCTAGAAGCTGAAAGTGAACACCTGAACCTATATCATGAGACAATATAACACAAAATATGCGGTCAGTACTTTGAACGTATTGAGTAAGGAGAACAAGTAAAACATTAGAGTAAAGATATTATACTAAAAATTATGATCGTGATATATTCATAAACATGAGATTTTATCATAAACTGATGTACAATAGCCTAAGGTTTTAAAATATAAACATGGAGCTTAATATGTCTGAAATCGTAAGTAAATTCATAAACTAATCAATAGGTCAAAATATTTTAAGTCCATACATCACAAACATAGAAGTGGAGTGGCAACATACTCCAAGTGAGCATCATAGAGCCCAACCTATAACCTTGGCCGGAAGGGTGTTCACATGACTTTAGTTTATTTTGGTAAGATTAAGGTCATTCAAAATAAGAATCTTAACTTCGAGAGATAAACTTATCCATTATTAAATTTGTGAGAATCAATAAGACGTTAAAAGTATATAATGAACAGAGTGATATCCCAAATAACTATCTTTCTCTTGTCTTCTCAACTGCTCTTACTTCTTTTGTTGATAGTTAACTATTGTTGATTGACTCTCTATTTTCCCGTAATAAATTTTTGTTGTTTATAATTTTAGTCGATTACTTATGTTTTATAGCCATCTCAATTTAAGAAATTAATTCTCCTGAATATTGTTAAGTCAAGAATTACTTAAATATTAGTTGGACCAATCCCTGTGAAGACGATATTTTTTTATACAATCCTTTATGTAGCACAAACTTATTTTATAGTGTCTTTTTCCCTCATCATGCATTAATCTAGTTTATAAGAAATTATATGTTCTCTGTCGTTACAAAAATTACATACGTATATTTAACAAATTAATAACTTGACTTTGTGAAATTCAACTCAAGTAGTATGAATTAACTTATAAATCAGATACAAGTTTATGTGTCCATGAGTATATACAAACTAGTAGGTATAGTGTCTCGAAAGTGATATTTTGTGATGCTAGCATATATGAGATACATAAAGTTCAATTTTACAAAAATGATTGGTTATAATCTCAAAAATGGTCAAAAAATTACATGCTAACTTGACCTATTAATTATGTTCACATCAAAAGAGGAATTTTGAGAATCTATTATATTGTATACATGCTAAAACAATAAATAATAGTTGACCTAATTTTAATTTTTTTTAAAAAAATCCAAATAGAGAATGCCATTGTTTTGTTTCTAACAAGAGCTAAGTCAAGATATTTGATTATATTAATTAACTACGTTCTGAGCTAATACTTTTTTCTCTTTTTAATTTAGTTATCTGTAAATACAGCTCGATATTTTATTCCTCAGAAAAAATATTGCTTCTCAAATATCACTCTTGAGTTCTCCTTTGAATAATTTTTTTTCTCAACATCTTCATACATACATGGCTTCTTCATATAATGAAGTGAACACTTGTCGGGACATAGTTCCCTATGTGCCACCAATTTCAATAATTAATAGTGTTCAAACAATGGTATGTTGTCTTCTAACTAAAATTACTTTATTAATGGTGATTTTTTAAATTTAAATATTTGATACTTAAGATTTGCTACTAGGAATCGTTTGAATTGTTATTTCTTTGAAGAACCATATTTCTAATCTGGATATAATTGTTAAATATTTTTTCCAAGATATTAGTAAGTTGTATATCCAGATTAGAAATATGGTTCTTCAAAGAAATAACAATTATATACAACAAATGTTAATTAACTTTTGTTATTCCTATTTGTTTTAATTTTGGTCAATTTGTATAATTACAATGTATTAGATTAAAAAAAAATGTAATTTTCATTTCTATTAAAGTAAAAGAATGATAGATTTTATTTGTTTATAATAATGTTAATTCCGATCTAGATTTGTATGTGGAATCAATTTTAATATTATTGTTTCAAGTTGAAAGAAAGTTATGTCAATCAAACTTCAACTTTTAAATGTTTATATTTACTTTAATTAATTAACAAATTTTCTTGATACATTTTCACCTAATTAGCCAACTCTTTAGTATGACAGAATATTTAGCAGAAGCTTTTCAAATTCTTCTTGAAATATTAAGTCAACTAAGGGAGATTAATATTTTCTGATATTTATTTGATAAGAATAATAAAATTTATTAAGTATATAAAGAAATTTTCTTATAAATATGGTCTTTTTTGTGTGGATCGATTATTGAGAAAAACTTATGTTTAGATGTACTTTTGTTTTCTAAAACATGATTGTTAAAGTGAGGTGGAGATTACAGATGTTTTATATTAGATATGAACAAAAAAATTCATCGACTATTAGAAAAATTATAGGTCAGTACCTAGGGAAAAGTTTCTTTATTTTGTACCATATTTGTTTGCACCTATCTAAATCTGTAATATTTTTCGTGCCATCCTCTCAACATGATTATTTTTCATGTATATATCATTGGCAGTACGAGCTAAAACCAGTAATGTTTTATTGCATACATTCACACGGCTTTAGCTTATCTAATTAAGATTAAGTTCATTCAAAAAAAGAATCTTAACTTCAAGAAATAAACTAATCAATTATTGAATTCATGAGAATCAATAAGACGTTAAATGTATATCATGAACAGAGTGATATCCCAAATAACTATCTTATACTTGTCTTCTCAACTGCTCTTACTTCTTCCATTGATAATTAACTATTATTGATTGACTCTCAATTTTTCCGTGATTAATTTTTGTTGTTTATAATTTTAGTCGATTACTTATGATTTATAACCTTCTAAATTTAATGAATTAATTCTCCTGAATATTCTTAAGCCAAGAATTACTTGAATATTAGTTGGACCAATCCGTGTGAAGATGATATCTTTTTATACTAGCTATGATACAGCACGAGCTTATTTTATAGTATGTGTTTTGCGCTTGTCATGCATCAAGCTAATTTATAAGAAATTATATGTTCTCTGCAGTTACAAAAATTACATACGTATATTTAACAAATTAATAACTTGACTTTGTGAAATTCTCAAATAGTATGAATAAGCTTATAAATCATATAAGAGTTTATGTGTCCGCGAGTATATAAAAAGCTAGTAGGTATAGTTAAGGTGGATATAATATCGAAAAATCAAAAAATCGGATCGAATCGAACTAATTTGGTTTATAGGTTTCCATTTTTCTATTTTTTGGTTCGATTTCAGTTCTATTTTTTCTAAAATTTTAGTTTTCGATTTTTTTGATTTAACCAAATTTTATTTTTTTTGAAAATAATAAAACTATAACTTAATTTCAAAAAAATAAAAATACTACACCCAACCTGTCACGCCCCACTCTAGGAGGCATGACTGACACCTAATGCCATACTGGAACCTAGGCCAACCTGGCTGGGCATGTGCACCTCTAGTGTTTGCCAGCAACTCAAAACCAAGAAAACAAATTGTTATATCTTATCTGTAAACGCAGCCTCGGGCTGACAAGGCCACGCAGCAACCTGTAAAGGAAAGCAGTTAACCCAGCAATATAATGACAAAGAGATCTTACGCAGGCCGACAAGTCCACCATGTTGTCTAGTTATAACAGAATGAAAACAAGTGGTCATATTTATGCTATAGCCAACAAATCTACTAACTAACTCACTAAACTAGGCCCCACACAACCACACACGCAAAATATAACATATATAGATCCCACATGGCCAACAACAACCAACTAACTGAAGACTGTAGTCTGCAAGCCTCTAATGAGTAGAATAGTGGTCGGGACAGGGCCCCGACCTACCCAAAACTGAACAATAAAGGAGCAAACTTCCACTACCTGGCAACTCCGAATCAAAGAAGCTGACCAATATGCTAACTCTGAATGGCTGCTAACAGAGGTCCTGAAATCTGTCAGTCTAAACCTAAAGTCAAGTATGCAACTCCTCATAATTGGGCATCATTACAATATATACCGAATATGTAAGACAGTAATAAAAGCTGAATAGAAACTGATAAAGATCTGAAAGTAATCAACAAAAGGGAGCAGAAGTTAACCTGTATACTTTTATAATCATAGCCTGCATCTAATAGAAAGCCACACAAATACGAGCGTAAGCTATACAGTTATACATTAATAAGATATATCTAGCAAGCAAGTATGCAAACAAGAACCTAACGTGGCCCCCATAAGCGTATAAGGTACAATCAATACAGAGATAACCTACATGGGCTGTCGTAAACGTCGGCAAGCGCCAATTAGTCTATATACGCCTATTGCTACCCCTGAGACCCTGCAAGTAACTGTAACTAAACATACCTGGTCTCTTGAGACTATACCAGAGCCTTCTGGACTCCTGTAACTGAGTTTGGGTCATTCGGGCCCTGTGAATGCACCCCGAGCACACGAGGCTCTACGAAGGGTCTGTAATGCTGCAATGGCAAAGAAAAAGTCCATAAGTGAATAGACTTCAATGTGGCCCTGTAGGCTTCACTTTAGTCCGTACGGACTATATATGGCTCCATAATCGATTCAGTAGCTCCGTCAGCGACACAACATCTAGCTCCCTAAGCAATCTATAGCTCCATAAGCGTTAGTAGCATCGCAGCTCCGTAAGAAGTTCGTACAATTAGCAGCCTCTTAGCTATTCATAGTGAGAGGCAGTACGAAACATGGTCTATCCCAACCAGGGATACTACGCTATAATCTACAAATCTAGTTACTCAAAAAGGTGTATCTAGCCCCATAGGCCTAACGCGACCACCACTCGTCTCTAAAATAGTCTATATAGCCGCCAACAGGCACACCCCATGTGCCTACACCTGGCCAGAAGGTCCTGACAGTGATTATAACCTCCGTCAGGTTAGACGGAAAAGGACCAGGCCTGGGTGACCTAAGCAAAAGGCTGAAGGTCATGCTAGGGCAATGATAGCTCATAAGCGAACAGTACGATCGCAGGCGACCAACGATTTAGTTCCTTTGCTTAGCACGACAGTAGGGCTGCTACTAATCGGACATGCTCCTAAGCAGTTAGCCTTAACTTCCCACAGGCAGCTTGCTGTACTTCTTAGCCTGAAGGTAATGCTGAGACACTATGGTTCTAGTCTTAGACCCTAACTTGACTTGTCCAGATTCTGGATGGCTCCTCTAGACGGTTCACAACCTCGTAGGCAGGTATATCCAGACCTAGCTCTTCGCGACAACATGTACCTAGGCATCTATAAAAGTAGCCTGGGGTGTTGGCCCCACACCCAAGTACTAGTAAGGCTCCCTCCTTAGGGTATCAACTAGTCTATCAGACTTGTAACAACTAAGGATGGTTTTCTGAGCGACCTATATGACAAACAGTAAGTCGGCTGGAGCTAATGGTCGTTGACAGTAGCCGATCATATGGTGAGTCGTCACTCAGTTCATTAGGAAATTCTGGTGCCGTCAACTTGAAGATATGACCACCCTATCAAGATTTTAGCCCTGGAGGCGTCAAGGTATGGCAATGGTCTCTGAGCGAACTTTACTGACAGTATAGACGTCAAACTGAAAGTTATATCGCCCGGCTATGCCCTATGTTGTCAACTTACCAAGTCAGGCCCACAGCTAACCATAAACTTCTAGGGCCTTGGCACGACAACAAAAAACATCAGAATACCTCTAAATTGACGGGTGAACGGGGAACTCTCTATGGTGCACCCAACATTAGTCACACTTGACATACCCTTTCCCGATGAGGGATACTATGGTATAATCCCACTATGCCTTATAGCAACTAGTCACAATATACATAATCATTATCTACTAGTAGCGGCTAATCACAACGTATAAGATCATTATCTACTTTCGAGGGCATAGGTCATATCACTATACGACGAGAATAACTTGCCAAAGGGATTAGCCTTAACGTACCTCGAATGTCGATTCTCATTTATCCAAATAGTTCCAACCAGTAGACGAAAATTCCACTGAATTGCAGCCTCTACGCTGAGAGAATAAGGCTATTTCAATAGTAGGAATCGACAATTAACAATATCTTTCAAAGAACATTGCCTACAATTCAACTTCATTTAATTCGGCCGAAAACTCATATATTTTCCAAGAGTTTAGAAGGTAAAATCCTTATCTATCACTTGTAGCCGCTTAGGACTCAGTAAGAAGTGATTTCGACAACTTTTACTCGGTGGGGTTCCACTACTCCAAGCGAATTTTCAAGAAATAATTCCGTAGAGACGTTCCTCGTAGCCCTGTAACTCGCTATCCAGGATAAATTTGCGTTTGTAAGGAGTTTAGTGGAGTAATTTGACAAAAAAGGGGACGAAATCATCGCTCAAGATCACTCTTCTGCCGAGGGGAAATGTTAAAATGAATTAATCCAACGTGAAGGAGCTTTATATAATTATTGAGGCGGTGTCAGGGGGTGCAACACGCCACCCATCGCACCAACCTACGGGCGTGGTGCGCCTCCCATTGTGCCAAGGGAGGGGAGCGACGCGACGCCTGGGGCGTCCTGCCTCTGGCCCCAGTCTCCTGCTCGCTCGACGATGCACTCGTGTGCTCTCCTCTTCGGGCCTTTTCCAGCATGCGTCGTACTTCAAAACTCTCACCATACGTACGCATTCGTCGGTTAAACTATAGAAACTTACGGGGTGTAACACAACCCAATCTCAAAGCCTATTTAGAGAATTATCTATATAATTGATACAATTATTTAAGTTTTTAGAAATAGCAAGTTTTATAACAATTTTAGCATGTTAAGAAAATTGCTATAATGATTAATATGCTTCGAAAGAGAGATAAAATATAAAATATTTATATAACAAGAAATCAGAGACTATAAATTATTGAAATCTTTAAAGACCCTTAAGAAAATTTGAAAATGAAAGTTTATATACCTGCTACTAAATGTAAATCAACTAATTCCGCTAAGAATCTATAAATAAAATTTAAAATGTTTCTAGTTATAGATTTTTACTTAAAAATTTAGCTTAGTTTGAATTATACTTTAGAACACAAAACTTACAATAATTTATTTTAAATTAAAAAAATAAAATAACTCATTTTTAATTAGAAAAATAGATCATTTTACAAGAAAAATAGCCCATTAATTAGGTCCAAAAAAAAATTGAATTAGAAAAATCGAATCGAACCGAAACCAAATTAGTTCAATTTGGTGTTCGGTACATATTAAAAAAAGAATCGAAAACAGAAAAATCGAATCAAAATTTTAAAATTCAAATAGAAAAATCCAATGGCCAACCCTAGGTATAGTGTCTCGAGAGTGAATTTTGTGATGCCAGCACATATGAGATACATAAAGTTCAACTTTAAAAAATTAATTAGTAATAATCTCAAAAAAGGTAAAAAATTACATGGTAAATTGACCTATTAATTATGTTCACATTAAAAGAAGAATTATGAGAATCTATTATATTATATACATGCTAAAGCAATAAATAATAGTTGACCAAATTTTAATTTTTTAAAAAATTATCCAAATAGAGAATGTCATTGTTTTGTTTCTACGAGAGCTAAATCAAGATATTTGATTATATTAATTAACTACGTTCTCATCTAATACTCTTTTCTCTTCTAAATTTAGTTATTTATAAATATAACTCTGATATTTTATTTCTCAAAAAAATATTACTTCTCAACAATCATTCTTGATTTCTCCTTTGAATAATTTTTTTTCTCTACATCTTCATAGATACATGGCTTCTTCATATAATGAAGTGAACACTTGTCGGGACATAGTTCCCTATGTGCCACCAATTTCAATAATTTGTGGTGTTCAAACATTGGTACGTTGACTTCTAACTAAAATTACTCTGTTAATAGTGAACTTTTTTTAAAAAAATATTTTATACTTTAGATTTGTTACTAGGAATCATTTGAGCAATTTTTGGTAAAAAAAAAAAAATTGAGAGCTGTTTTTGAAAAATAGAGAAGTTCTCTTCGAAAAAACAAAAGGGTTCTCCAATTGTTTTTTTATTTTATTTGAAGGACTTTACCAGATTGTTTCTTTTTTTTCTTTTTGGCTAATTATTTGGTGTAGGAAAAATTGCATAGCCACAAATTGATAAGGTTTTTATACTAATGTTTTGAGAAAATTACTTTTTAAAATAATTATTATTTCATTGTGTTTAAATAAATCAAAATATAGGGAATTGATACAAAAGAGAATTATTTTCTCTCTTAGTTTTTTTTTAAAAAAAAAATATTAAAAATTATATGTATTATTGACAGGTTCAACAAAACCAAGAGCATAGCACAAACTTTATAATAGCACCCACTCCAATATCAAGTCACCCAATGACAGTAAGTTTTCTATAACTTTATTCCTTTGTTTTCCTCTTTCTTGGTGCTTTAATTTTCATTTTTATTAAAGTAAAATAATGATAAATTTTACTAGTTTGCGGAATCAATTCACTATTATTATTTCAAGTCAAAAGAAAGTTATGTTAATCAAACTTCAATAACTTTTAAATATTTATATTCACTTTAATTAATTAACAAATTTGCTTGGTATATTTTCACTTTAGTCTGTTGGTTGAAGAAAAATGTTATTCAGTCAGTTCATTTGATGTGACACTAATTGTTTTACTTATTTTTCTAAAATGATGATATACTTCTATAATATCATTAATAGCAATAAAAATTTAACATATTTTTTTATTTGCAGAATGAGAGGAAGGGAAAATTACGTACTTCCAAGGAAATAGCCATGACTTTTGTTGACTTCGTAATTGTACCGTCTGAAGGCGAAGCTAATTTTTATACCATTAAACTAAAAAAGGTTGGTACATTTGATTACTAAGGTTGTTTCTATTTTAAATTTTACTGATACAGTTAAACCTCTCTATAGTGATGTCATTTGTTTAGATATTTTTTTATGACTACAGTGAAATATTACTATAGAAAACATATAATATAACATAACATGAAAAATTGGTTCGATCAAAATGTAGAGGATAACTAGAGGTTGTTATAGAGGATGATTATTATAGAGAAACCTGACTATTTTAATATTTGATTGTGGACTCAAATAATAGAATGAAGATGAGTCAAGCGATCCACATGGGCTTAATAAAAAATACTATAGCATGCTTCATGGTTGGAAAGCTCAAAGGAGACATCGTCAAAATGGAAAATGTGAAACGGTAAATATAAGTTCTTTTTACGATTTATTCCTTCCATTTGAAAATGAAATTTCCTAATTTTGCACTCTTATTATATGTCAAGCCTTACTACTTTTCTAAAATATGCTCACATTTATCCATCCATCTATGTGCTTATCTATCTATCTATATTTGTTGTTCAGCACGAAGGTTTTAGATGTACATTCAATATGTATAATATTTTTTTCTTAATTTCATATATACTTTGCAATTGGGATTCACATATGACCATTTTAAAATAGATCATAACTTAGTTTCACTCGTTTTCTCTTTTTCTTCTGCCTTTAAACAAAAAGAAAAAATAATCAAGTTTTGTTTTGTTTTATGAATTTAATTACTATGTAATGTAATTACTATACATACATTTAATAAAATTCTTCTTGGATTGCAGTTTTACTTTCATGAGAGCAGTAACATTTGTCGGTCTATTGGGGATGTGAGAAGACATATTTTCAAAGGCTTTGAAAAATTGAAGATAGAAGTTGATCAAGAAACCAATGCAGTAAAGTCTATGGTAAGTCATTAAATTACGTACATTTTTGTTAGATAATTATGGTTGATACGGTCAAGTTTTTGAGAAGCTAAATATACTACTCCTTTTAAAGAAAAATATTTATTTTAGAGAGTCGAAGGATTTGGTCAAGCTGTTAAAAACAATAAGTACTTTTAAGTAGTATAGTTAAAAAAAAAGTTTATCAGAAGTTAGAGAATTGAAGTAGCTTTTTATTTTTTACTAGCTTGTTCAAGCACAAAATATTGCTCTTTTCTTTTCTTACATGGTAGTTAAGATAACGGATATCGACCTTGACCCTCCTCTTGGTAAATATAGCCTCCGGCCACAAATGAATTTACATGTATGCACCATACAAAATGTTAGTCTAATATTGATAAAAAAAATTTAAAAATTGATTAAGCAAACAAATATTAAGTTACTACTTTCCAAACAAAAATAACACTTTAAAAAAAAGTAAATTTTGAAAACTTGGCCTAACAAATCAGCTATGTTAAAGAAAAAAAAGTGTGTTGAACTAAGTATGCGGGGCTAGGGAAAGCGGTACACCACATTGATCTTATTTATGTAGTCTTGACTTTCATTATTTCTGCATGAAATTATTTACGTAGCTTAAATATGTAACTTGTACCATCATGTTATTAAAGTGCCATGAAAATTATATTATTCTTACAAAATTATCTTTATAAAATTTGAAGGTTGGAGTTGGGAAAAGAGATCCAGGGAAAGAAAAGGAGAATCTTCAATCCCGGAGATGGAGTCTGCAACAAAGAAACGCAAAAGCAATGAACACAACAACAATGACAATAGCGAGACTGAAATTTGTTACGATGATGCATGGAACAACCTCATAAAATAGGGATGACAAACACAAAGTTAAGGTAAGTTGTGTTAGGCTAACTATTAGAATAAAGGAGTTACACAAGCACTACATAAAGAAAAAGAAAAAAAGGAATTTGCGACGCACAAATTTTGTTTCTAAACAACAAAAATTCATCCCTCATCCTATTTAACAATGGATTAGGAAAAGATTAACATAAAAACTAATTAGCTACAAGCTAGCTATTTAACAACAGATTAGTGATAAATTTTATGGCTATAATTTCCTCTCTTTTTTTTTCAGTAAAAGTTATTTTTATTTATTTTTACAATATTATCATTTAAAATGAACAGACATTAAAATGTCTGAATATCCTCCAACAATATAAAATTAGAATCTTCAAACTTGGAGGAAGAGTTTGTTACAAAGGACCAAATAAACAGTGAAAAGCTTCTTAAAAGCACATTGACTCCAAAGGACAAATACTAGCTAGAAAAGTTTATGTTTAATATTCTTAACAAAGCATTATTTGATAATTAAGCCATTAGTGTTATACAATTAGCATATGCATCTCTATTTTAATTACTCTAACATAATTAAAATCATTATCTACATAGGTTCAATGACAATACTAAACTATGGACATTAGTTTAGAATCATAAACATTATATTTTTTTTTATCACTTGGTCATCACATTTACATAAAGTAAGTGCCTAAGTGACTTGAAACTTTGAGAAATTTGACAATACTTTTTTTCCTTAAGTGTCTCCACAGATGATGGGTGCCATCCTCAAAAGGGAGTAGACAAAATCATGCATGAAAATGTTGATAAAGAATAGGAATTGTTCCTACTTATGAAGAGCATTCTACAAACTCAAAAGAATTCTGTAAATAGTGTTTGCACATTTATTGTTATTATTTTTGTTAGTACTCTTACAACTTCAATGTTTCATTTTGGTATAAAGAATCAGTTTAATATATGCAGTTCTATTTATGTCTATGTCACTTGGAATTCATATCTTTTTTCTTTGCTAAAAAATTTCTTCATGCTTGTTTCTATATTTAGGCATGCAGTACATAAGTCTTTTGCCTTGTACAAATTTTTTTTTCTTTTTATAGACTTTATAGAGATTTTAGCCGATTGGGTGGAAAGGAAAACTAGATTTTATTTTACCTGTTTTGTATTTTTTTTTAAAAAAAAAAAGACATTTCCATTGGAGTTTATCTTTGTAAAATAAGGGAGGTGGCAAGGGCAAGACTTGCAAAAAGTATGATGTCTTCTTATCTTTCCAACCTTGGAGATCTTAATGAAATTAAGATAGTTAAAATCAAGATTGGAATATTCATCGAAAGATTATATTTGTTGATGTTTAACAAATGAAAAATAATACAACAAAAGAGAAAAAGGAGAGTTATATTATTAAGTTGGAAAAAGAGTTGTTTAAATTCAGAGAAATCCTAACAAATATGCAGTAAATGATTGAAACAGAAATTTTCTAATAGTTAGGGACTAATCTACCAACAGCGACATGTCCTAAAACTAGAAAATTCACCATGAAACTTATTTACAAAATATCTAATATGTTCTGCAATTAAAAAACACATAAGTAGCTATCATCATGTCAACTCAACATCAATTAACAACTCATGAGGCAGATTCCAACACCCTTCCTCACATCAAGAGCTGTAAATCCCAAGTTTCATTTTCAAGATCTCAAATTTGCTTGGTGGAAGAGCTTTTATGAAAATATCAGCCAGTTACTCTTCCATTTTGCAATATATCAAATTCATTAGACCATCCTTTTGCACTTCTCTAAGAAAATATAGCTTTATATTGAGATCAAGCCACCCGAGATCTCGTCAGCCTAAGATTATGCACAACATATTATACTAAAAGTGGGAAGACTTTAAGCCTAAAGTTCAATTATAAAATTTCCATCAAAGGTTAATTCACTGTATTGTCCTTTAATAAAAAAAATTAATTTTTGTGTTTACTTAAATGTCTAATTTCAACTACACTATATTATATGCATAATAAGGACTCTTACATCCTCCCCAAAATATTGTAATTTTTAGTTTTAATTTCACATGCTTTAAGTGTACTTTTAACATGAAAGTTTTTACTGGAGCTGTGTAGCAAATGGCCGTGCAAATAGTTACTGTGGATAATGCTTAGACTCCATCTTCTACTAATTGTACAAATTAAATAACAATAAAAAATAATATTTTCCAATAATATTATTAATATTTAATATTTACGGCAGCCTAATAATCTTTTCTGTTTCAAAATATAAAAATCACAATGATGTGTTACATTGCCTCCATTAGCGTGTATTATGTACAACATATTCTCTCATGTGGAAAATAATTAATGGTTCACAATAAGGTTGCACGCAATTGAAATATTTGGTTAGAATGAGCATCATATGTTTCCATCCTAGTTTCACATAGTTCCTTCAATTCAGCAACAAGTGGTGGTAGGTACATATCAATGTTCTTTCCTGGAGAGAATGGACCTAAAATAATCATAGACAATATTATATACTCCGAATTTATACAAATCCAGAGTGATAAATCATAGTTTATTAACATAACAGACCATGTGCTCTGAAAAATGCTCATGGTTCAAAACGGATTGAAATCATCACTTGAACAAATACCCAATCTAATATTACGAGGATCTATAATGAAGTCTTCGTGAAAGGAATCAAATTCCTTCTAGGCTTCCCCATTACCAGCACGCCTTATATTCACATCATTGGGTTGTTCAGTAGCATGTCATCTCATAGATGCAGCTGTTTCAGGAAACATGAATATCCTTTGAAGACTAGGCTCTATAAAAAAGTATCTTAAAACCCTTGTTGGAGTTTTGGAGCTTGCATTAGTCAAGCGATCACAGACAATCTTCTACCTAGAAGAGCCACACACAAAGCAATTATTTTCTTTGCATTGTCATTCAAAAATACCATGCAATTATTAGGACATGCATATTATTTTTCATAATGAAGACCTAAATCTTTTATCATATTCTTTGTCTTGTAGAAAGACTCGGGTAGATGATTGAATGGGAATGCCTCTTTTAACATGTCTTCAAAGGCCACATTACTCAACCCATATATGAATGTGCTTGAACATGTACAATTGAATGGTGAAACTAAGTTTAGAGAAATTTTTACACCGGTATATAACTTTTCTTTCCCTTCCTCCAATAATTTAAAAAATCTCTTTGCATCTTCAAATGGTCCCTCTCCCACTCCTTCATGCCTCAAGTCACTTTCAACATCTTTAAACGTACATAAACTAGTCCATCAATATCTTCATGCATGTAAGAACCTTCATCATCATTTCTTGGATGTGGATTATTTATCGAGAAAAACCCTTCCGCATGAAATATTCATTTGATGTACCCTTGAACAAACCCATAAGCAACCAAGTAATCCTCCATCACATTTTGATCATTTCAATTACAATTAACACACATTTTATAAGGACGTAATATTTCATTTCTTTAAAATACTTATTCAAATGTCTTGTCAAGAAAATTATTCACTCTGTAAATATACTTATTAGTGGATCTCCGAATACGCATCCAAATTTTATCTCCATTATACATTTAATATTGGATATCTTATATGACACAAAAAGCAAACCACCAAGATAAGAATTCAAAATAAAAAATTATGAATATCACACCAATAAATTTGTTTTTCTTGAAAACTTACATTCAATAGATTTTGTTTTCACTAATAAAATGTTTTCTTGAAGAAATTTTAAAGTATTCATAAACCAATAACTAATCACATCAAAAGGTTACATATCATAAGAGGTTACACCTTGCGTCATGTTTTAGATTTATTATAGTAAAAATGGTTTATCCTAAAAGCCTATAAGCTAAAATAATGTAATTCAAACACTAATTGAATATATATAATTAGGATCCCACAAATCTTGAGTGCTTAAAACAGACAAATTTTTTCCTTGGGTAAAATTGACATAAATGCAAGTCCAACTCCTGTTGGGCTTGTGGAGGCCTGATTAATTAGGCCCGTTAGAAACCCTAATAGCCTTAATCTATTTCTATAAATAGATAGCTTGTACTTGTAATCTAGACACCACAAGAGAAAAAGTAATAAAATTCCTCCTAGTTGCAGTTGTGGACTAGGTCGTGAGACCGAACCACGTAAATTCTTGTGTGTCGTTTGTGTTCCGTTTTTTTTTATTTTCTCGCAGTTAATTTGTGTGTGTGTGTTTATTGTTGTTATTCCGTTGTCCCAACAAGTGGTATCAGAGCGAGGTTATACACACGAAAAAAATTAGCGAGAGTCACCAAAAAAAAAATTCGGAGAAAGAAAAAAAGGGGCAGCAGATCGAGCAGGAGATCGAGTCGCCGGAGAAAAAAAATTTTCACCAGCAGGTACTGTTTTGCCGGAAAAATTTTTTCAGGCAGAAAAGTTTTTTAATTGGTCTCTTGTTGGTGGTGGTCCGAGTTAACTTTGTTGGTGCGTATTGGCTTTGTCAATTTTTCTTTTGAAATTATCAAGACCTGAGATCAGTTGTACCGGGTACCTCATCTAGTCGTTTGAGATGGCAGAAGATGGGAAGTATCGAGTTGAAAAGTTTGATGGTGCAGATTTCAGTTGGTGGAAAATGCAAATTGAGGATTTGCTGGTTCAGAAGGAGTTAGACATGGTATTGGGTGACAAGCCAGAAAAGACGCCTGATGCAGAGTGGGCAGGTTTGGATCGGAAAGCCATGGCGGTTATCCGACTGTCGTTGACCAAGAATGTTGCGTTTAACATTCTGAAGGAGAAGACAGCGAAAGGTGTCATGGAAGCGCTGTCTAACATGTACGAGAAGCCATCTGCAGCAAACAAGGTCTTTCTGATTAGAGAATTGGTGAACACAAAAATGAAGGAAGGCAGTTTAGTTACCGAGCACATAAATACAATGAATTCAATCTTAGCCAGACTTACGTCAGTGGGCATTAAGTTCGATGATGAAGTTCAAGCCTTACTACTGCTATCGTCATTACCTGACAGTTGGTCCGGAACGGTTACAGCAGTTACCAGTTCAGCGGGACCCGATGGATTCATTTTTGAGAAGATTCGTGATCTCATTCTAGGCGAGGATGTCAGAAGAAGGAGTTCTGGGGAATCATCGAGTGAATTGCTAAATGTCAGCAGAGGAAGGAGAAATAGCAGAGGTAGTGGGAGCAGGAACAGAAGAAGGAGTCAATCGAAGACTCAGGATCGCTCAGATGTAACGTGTTGGACGTGCAAGGAGGTGGGGCATTTCAGGAATCAATGCCCGAATAATAAACAAGTTAACATTGCAGGAGACTATGCTCATAATGATCTCTTGATATGTAGCGTGGAGAGCAGTGTGGATTCCTGGGTCATGGATTCTGTTGCTTCATTTCATGCTACCCACAGCAGTGAAGCATTGCAGAATCTGAAAGAAGGGGATTTTGGAAAGGTAAGACTAGCAAACAATAAAGTTCTTGATGTAACGGGCATGGGTGACATGATTCTGAAAACTTCAGTCGGTTCGTGGACTTTAAAGGATGTCCGAGTGATTCCAAGCTTGAAGAAACGGTTGATTTCTGTTGGGCAGTTGGATGATGAGGGACACGATGTTAAGTTCGGAAACGGGCAGTGGAAGGTGATGAAGGGGAACTTGGTCATAGCTCGAGGAAAGAAACGGAGTTCGTTGTATATGGTCTATTTACCATCTGAGGGAGTGACTGTCCCAGATCAGAAGAGAAACAAAATCCGGTTCACAGAGTCTCGTGGGCAGAAGAAGGTTCGTTTTGCAGGAGATAAACCCAGAGCCACAGGTCAGATTCAGGTTGAACGTGCTTGGAAAGGTTCAGGTAAACCAGTCAGGGATTTTCGTGGCAGTGGGAGCACCGGCAGTCAGCCAGTTAAAACTTCAGCCAGAGTTACCAGACAGTGGGTTAAGAGAACCAGTGTTCCAGCTGTCAAAGCCTCTCCGGATGATTACCTGCTAACTATGGAGAGTATTGTTTGTGCTCAGAATATCCCAGGATTCGGCAGTTTGTGCAAGTGGGAGTCGGTAGGGACAGAGGACGAGTCAGGGGCAGTTTTAGCCGTGACTGATGTTGGAGCTTGGGGAAGCTTCAACGGGCCTTCAGGTTAACTGATGAAAAGGCCGCTGCAACCAGGAAGATGAGGAGGAGATTACTAGACGTACAAGTGCTCACAGTGGATGGCAGTTGAAGATTATCATGCCTCCAAGTGGGAGATTGTTGGGCTTGTGGAGGCCTGATTAATTAGGCCCGTTAGAAACCCTAATAGCCCTAATCTATTTCTATAAATAGATAGCTTGTACTTGTAATCTAGACACCACAAGTGAAAAAGTAATAAAATTCCTCCTAGTTGCAGTTGTGGACTAGGTCGTGAGACCGAACCACGTAAATTCTTGTGTGTCGTTTGTGTTCCGTTTTTCTCTATTTTCTCGCAGTTAATTTGTGTGTGTGTGTTTATTGTTGTTATTCCGTTGTCCCAACAACTCCAACTAACAACAAACACAAGGTCTTATTTCCAATCATGTTGGGATTAGTACTATAGATATTTACAATTTATTTTTCTCAATTTAACCTCTTTAAAGTCCAATATTTTAAGTACAAAATATTCTCAATATATTTTGGTGAAACAATAATCTAAGGTTCGATTCCACAAGGCATTAATTAAAACCCTACCAAGGTGAAGGGAGTGGAAAATGAACTCCAATGCATGCACCAATTTGATAATTTGAGGGGGGAAAAATCGACTAGTGGTTTGGTGTTGGAAAAAAAATCCCATCATAATTGATTTAGTTTGGTTTTAACTAAAAAAAGTCAAATTGAACCAAATCAACCCCACATTATATGTATATAATTTTTGTAAATATTTTATGTAATTTATAAATACTTCTTAAATTATTTCAAAGTTTGCCTTTTAACATGTATTATTTTAAGTTTGAACTTAGAATTAATAATGATCCAATAAGTTTTATAATTCATAGATGCATGTTATTAACTCAAATAACACCCAAACCAAAACTAAATCAATATTAATACTAACAAAATAAATAATTTCAACACTAAGAATGACAATAATACATATTAGATATCTATTCTTTAATTTTGCAGGTTAATTTACACTGTGAAAACAAATAACTTAATTTTTTTAATGTTTAATTATGTAATTAGTACTTATTAGTCATACTTTGTTTGGCATGACTTAGTACTTTTATAGTATGATCGTTTTCATTATGATTTGTTAATTATCAATATTTATTTTGTGCGACTTCATTATATTCTTTATTGAATATTTTAGTATAATGTCATCATTCATTCATATTTTATATTATTTTCATAATTATGATACACCTTAGATAGTTGTATGTCACTAGAATTAAAGAAATATGTCAAGTATAAGTTATATGTTTTGTACGGAGACTTTATCAAAAAAAATTCAGAAAATTCGAGAAACCCGAAAAAATTCGAAGTTGAAAAATCTGACTTTTATTGTTTTGATTTGGTATGTAGATTAAAAAAACCGATATACTCAATTTGATTTGGTATTTCAAATATTTGAATCAACCCAAACTATGTATACCCCTACTTCCTGCTGTAAAAACTTGAACTAATCCCTGAGCAGAAATGCAGCTATGGGTCCGAAAATATTCAAAAAGAAATATTATGCTGAAAAAGCACCAACCTTAGGCAAAAGTCGAAGTAAGGCAATGACCATCATCGTTACCAGCAATCTCAGAAGAACAAATCTTAAGCAACTATTGCATCTTCATACTGTGTTTGTTGTCATGTGTTCTATTTGGATAAATAGTTTAAGACAAGTGGAGAACTTGTGTTACCAAGATCACTTGCCATAATCGGACTTAATGTACATTTGAACTTGAAGGTTTTTGTTGTGTCTAATGCAAGTTCGGAGTACTTGAAAATTTTGGTAAAAGATTTGTTTAATTTAAATAGTGTTTCATTGACTTAATGCATTTCAATCTTGAAATGACTGACGCAAATCACCTTACTAGAACAAAACATAAGCTGATTGTCAAAGTGAGAACAAACTTTGAAAGAAACATTTAGGAACATAACAAGACCTAGCACATAACTATAGATGCCAGCTATCTACAATAGTTTCAAATAAAATCAGTCACAAAAAACTGTTGTAAGTTCCAACATTACCCAAAACAACATCTTTAAGATCAATATAGTCAAAGTGTTTTTCGAAAATAAAAGAAGAATTGGGGATAAGGAAAGGGAAAATGACGAAATGGAGGAGGAGATTATAACCCAGGTAATTGAATCCTGACTAATAATGTGAAAGTTCAAGTAGCCAACCAACTGAGCCACTACGATTCTTCCAATATAATCAAAGTCAAGGTAGGTTTTGATATCCCAAAAATATTCTAACATACATTAGAATCCTACTTGACAAATAACTAACAACTAATTCAAGATTCAACTTTCAGCATCCTATTTCCATGGGTCCTTGCATTTTGAAGTAGTGGCATTATCCATTTTGACCATTCTTAAACATTCAAGCATGGTCTTTGTCAATGTCTTCTGATCTTTCCATCTCATTCCAGTTCTTGCATTGAAACCAAGTTCACCTCTAACTTCGGCAGATCTTGGAGGTCCTTTAATTGTCTGTTTTCCACCTATATTCAATACCCTACTGGTAGGCATGCCATGTTGCATTTAAACAAACAAAGTCAGCAAATTGTCCTTCAAATATTAATACACCAAGTATGAATACTTACACTGAGAGATGTATACCCATTCTCAGCAACAAACACTCTCATACCCACTATCTTAGCCCTTTTTATTAGGTAAGTAAAGGAACCACTTGTTTCATTTAATGTCACAACAACACGTGCCAGACTATTTGGTGTAATAGTTGTAATAGGCCTCGGCCTTCCCCTTGGTCTTGGAGGAGCATTAGATGTAGAGGCAACATTTGTGTTTTTCCGTGGCCTTTCTCTTGGTCTAGGAGTTGGTGCAGTAACATTATCACTTATGTCCATTCTTGGCCTACCTCTTGGTACTAGAGGAATTTCAAAAGTAAATATTTTCTTTCATAGTCTACCCCTGGTCTAGGCGGAGTTTCAGAAATAGTTGTGTTCTTTCTTAGCCTACCCCTGGGCCTAGGGGTGGGCATAAATATTGAAGAACCAAAAAATTGAACTGAATCAACTTAATTCGGTTCTTTGATTTTGATTCTTCGGTTCGATGTTCGTTTTTTTATTTTGAAAAGTTCGACTCTTAGAGGTTCAATGTTCGGTATGAGATTCACAGTTCTTCGGTGCATCGAAGAACCAAAGTTTTATTAATTATATTTTAAAATAATATTTATATTTAAATTTTAAAACCCAACTCATTTGGACTTTGGGCCTTCATTTCATATTTACATATAACCCAACCAAACCCAAGTCCTAACTCAACCCAACATTTAAGTTTAACCTAAAAGTTTATCTCATCACTTAACTTATAGTCTAATACAATACACTACCGGTCCCAGAAATCAAGAAATATTAATGTTAGATGTTAGGTAGTAAATTAGTTTCTAAGTTTCAATTATATTTTATTTATAATATTTTAAATTAATGTGCTAAGTTATTAATTGTTGTACAAGTTATATGAAATAGCATTGTTGAATACATTTATTTTATGTCAAATATTTTGATAATTTTATTTCTCACTTGCACCGAAAAACCGTTTTAAAATTACCGAATCAAACCAAACCAAAGTTGAAAAAATCGGACCGAACCGAACTAGTTTGGTTCGGTGTATATGCATATTTTTTCAAAATCAAAAACTGAACAATCGAACCGAACTTTGATAAAACCGAACGCCCACCCCTACCTAGGCCGAGCACTTGGTATAGAAGCTCCAGAAGTGTTTGATGCAGCAGAACTTGGTCCATCTCCTTCAGTTCTTATTGCATTCTACCATATAAATTATAAAGTGCATTATATAGACAATTAATTGTGAAAATATCAAAATTTACTAAAATTATAATCATACCTGGGAAGAACCAACACTTTTGACACAGCCTCTTTTGTAATGATTTCTACCTTTACCAGTATTGTAAGCCATTTGAATGCTTGTTCTTGGTAACTTTTCAGATTTTATGCTTTTAGTTGCCTCTCTCCTTCTAATTTTTTGGGGCCTTCCTGGCATTGGGGTGAGAGTTCCATAATATCTCCATTTATAAAAGTATGAGAAAGTTCAAAAATATCCCTATCACTAAGAATATCTACAAGAATATCATTATAAGAATGCTTCACCTTAAATGAACAACTTGTGTTATATCCTAATTCTTTAATGTAGTCTCTAAGCTCAAAATAAGACAGTCTATCCACATCAACATCTAGAAATTTGTGCATTCACCACCCACATATCTTGGCAACCCGCTACTAAGATCAATAACCCTACCATAACACCATCTCAAAACAACCAATATAAACCTATGCATACCTGAAAATAAGAAAAATAAACCAAGGTTTAAAAAGGCATTGTAATTAAAATTATAAGTCACTACTTGACAGTGTACTATGCACAATCAAAGTCCAAAAAAATCTAACTTTTTCCCTAAAATTGCAACAAATATGAAATAAACAATATTCAACAACATAATACAAACCAATTTCCTCAGAAAAAATCCTAATATAAACAAAAAACCCAAAATTTTTTGAGAAATTTTACCAACAACACCAACAACACAGATATACATATATTAAAACCCTTTATATTTACATTATTTATCAAGAAAGAGAATCCTAACCTGCAAATGATGACTAAATTCTCCAATTATCTTTAAATAGGTCGATTAAACTTTGATAACCATGAGGTTTCACCAAAATTAAATGAGACAGAGGCCAACAATTGATTATTAGAATGATATTATAAGAATACACAGATTTATCCTTGGAATTGCATAGATTTATCCATGGGAAATCAAAGGTCGGAGGAGGAGGAGGAGGAGAAAGGAGAAAGGAGGTGAATCAAACGTCGGAGAGAAGGACAAAAATAAAAGGTCGGATGATATGAACAAAGTTTGAATAAAGAGAAAATCAGAAGTCCAACTCTTTTTTGTTAAGTGTGAATCTGCATGGGGACGCAATGAATTTGGTTTATCATTTTATCACCAGAAAAATGCCAAGAAAACACATTAAAAAGAAGCCAGGGATTAATACAACCCACGTAAAGATAGGCGTGTTACAGTAAATCGATAGATAGACTAAGCGTTACTTGAGCCATTTTCCGTATTTTTAAGTAATATAATAGAAACGATTTTTCAGAAGTTAAAAAAATAGTTTCCCGTAGAAGCATCTTTTGAAGCTTTATCAAGCACAAAATATTGTTCTAATATTGCAAAAAGTTTTTTTTTTCAAGTTGATTAGCAAATACAAACTAGTACTTTTCAAAAGTGCCTCTTTTAAAATCACTTCTAACAAAAAATTTACTTTTCAAATCAAGTAAATTTTGAAAGTTTCGACAAATAGCTTGGTTAGGTTAAAGATAAATTAGTGTGATGCACTAAGTATGTGGGATTGGGGAAAGGGATAGATCACATTAGATCTTTTTGTGAGTAGTTTTGTATTAATTTTGCACGAATTTATTTTCACAACTTGAAACCGTAGCCTCCTAATCAAAGTTACACGGTGATGTGAGACTAAAAAATTATATATTTCACCATCATTCATCTCATATTTAGGATTTTTATTGTCGCTTTAAATATTAATTTCATGTATTATACTTATGATGGTCATTTGTGATTGTAGTATGGAAATGAGGAGACGTGAGCAAAAAATAGATCTAGTAGAACTTCGATGTCTGACTAGAAGCCAATAGGTCAACCCAGAGTTAGTTTGAAGGTGCGAGAGAAAATCACCAAATCCACCACGACATCATATATGCTTCGGCTTTTCATGTAGCTCCCTCAACTAGCTGGTTCCTCCGTAAAACCTTTACTGAAGTGATCTCCTTGTTTCTTGACTTACAAACCTAATGGTCTAGGATTTGGACTGGAACTTCTTCATAAGAGAAGCTGTCCTTTACACCAACACTCTCTAGAGACACTATTGAGGTCCCATCTATGTGACTTGCATCACGGTAGCACTAGAGGAACAAAAAGGATAGCAGCTAAAATGAGTTTCTGTAAAAGTGCCTTGTTGCGTAGTGCCCAACTACTCGTGTCGCGTTACGGTAGGGTAAAGATATAGATAATTGCACACCTTATTTTAATGAAGGGTAGTTTTTTCCCGGAATTTTTAGGAACTCACAAACACGATTTCCTAGGAGGATCACGCTTGACAAGTAGAGAAAAGGAAAAGAACAATATTTCTGTAGGTTTCTTTGAATTATTTCTTTCTTTTAACATTGAACTTATGATATTCATACATTCTTTGCTTCGTAATCGAATCGTGAGTGGCTAAACGTTTTAGTTCTAGGGTTGTGGTGTTACATGAAGGTTGTGGTTTGACAATCGTATGCTTATAAAGATTTTCTATTATTGAATTGCTTACTTTTTCTTGAACCTAATTATTTAAATTTTTGGCCAATTATCGAATATTATCTGGGGCTTGTAAATTAAACTCGAAAGAGGAAACTTGCAAGCATAATTACAAAATGTAGAGTTTAGTTGTGAACCTTGTAGAGAAAGGGGATTGATTCGCTAATGTAGATAAAAATACACATGTTATTCTTGTTTAGTTGATACAAATAAAATATACGCATACTTCAAATATATGTGTTAGGAATAGTCGGGTATTCTTTGAGTTATTGGCGTAATACTCAGTAAGTGATATCAACTTGCAACTAGCTAGTAACTTAAAAAAATAATTAAGTGTATGATTGGAGAACTCAACTGAATTTTTAAATGGCCATGGCCCTGTGTCACACCCCAAAACTCGAGGAGGCGTGACCAGCACCAGGTGTCTCACTTCATTGAGCGAACCTGCAGCTAACCAACCATAATAATCCAGAACGGACGAGACTCAATATCACAACAACAATACAACCAAAGTAAACAACAGTCTATGATAGAAGTTGGCCCTTAAACTAACAAATAAAAGTATAATAGGTCGACAAGACCATAAAATGGAATGAAAACCTGTACAAAAAAGGTGGTCAAGGCCTACAACAATACTAAAACCACAAAATACGTCTACTAGTCTCTATGAGTA
The DNA here is from genome assembly GCA_035772735.1 of Datura wrightii. Classification (NCBI taxonomy): domain Eukaryota; kingdom Viridiplantae; phylum Streptophyta; class Magnoliopsida; order Solanales; family Solanaceae; genus Datura; species Datura wrightii. Next base: position 195,000,637 of record JASDFA010000018.1, on the reverse strand, counting down.
CAACAACAATCAAATGTTCGAGATAGGGCCATGACCCATCCATTAAAACCAAAGTAACTGGTAACTCCAGATGACTTGGAGTTTATCACTCAAGCTGGAATTCCACTCAGCTAACAAGGAACATGAGCTACTTCCTAATCAACACTTGCAGGAACGAATGCAGCGCCCCCAGGCTCGGGGTGTCAGTAGAAAAATGCACCAAGTATATAGTGCAACTAGAAAAATAAGTACAATATACAGAAAGAAATCAGAAGAGGTATCAACAGGAAATCAATAAAACAACAACAACCTACCTGGCCCCATAAGCTTGGCAAGTTCAAATAATAACCAGACAGAAACCAAACCAATATAAATATGTTTGTCACCACCTGCACCACCATAAGACGTATTCGGTACCATCTTAAATGACCTACATCCAAACTCCTCAACAACCACGCAATTTCGATCACAACCATCGATTCACGTGCTCATTACAGTTAACCAAAACAATATTAATGCAAGTAATATAACATATATATATATATATATATATATATATATATCAATCAATAGAATACAAAGAAATTCACAATCAAACCTTACTGGGGACGTGCCAACAATAACCAACTAACTGAAGACTGTAGTCTGCAAGCCTCTAATGAGTAGAATAGTGGTCGGGACAGGGCCCCGGCCTACCCAAAACTGAACAATAGAAGGAGCAAACTTCCACTACCTGGAAACTCCGAATGAAAGGAGCTGACCAATCTGCTGACTCCGAATGGCTGCTAACAGAGGTCCTGAAACCTGTCAGTCTAAACCTGCAGGCAAGTATGCAGTGCCCCATAGTTGGGTGTCAGTACAATATATACCGAATATGTAAGACAGTAATAAAAGCTGAATAGAAGCTGATAAAGATCTGAAAGTAATCAACAAAAGGGAGCAGAAGTTAACCTGTATACTTTTATAATCATAGCCTGCATCTAATAGAAAGCCACACAAATACGAGCGTAAGCTATACGGTTTTACATTAATAAGATATATCTAGCAAACAAGTATGCAAATAAGAACCTAACGTGGGCCCCATAAGCTTGGAAGGTACAATCAACACAGAGATAACCTACCTGGGCCCTCGTAAACCTCGGCAAGCGCTAATAAGTCTATATACGCCAATTGGTACCCATGAGACCCTGCAAGTAACTGTAACTGAACATACCTATTCTCTTGAGACTATACTAGAGCCTTCTGGACTCTTGTAACTGAGTTTGGGCCATTTGGACCCTGTGAATGCACCCCGAGCACACAAGGCTCTACGAAAGGTCTGTAATGCCGCAGCGGCAAAGAAAAAGTCCATAAGTGAATAGACTTCAATGTGGCCCTGTAGGCTTCACTTTAGTCCGTACGGACTATATATGGCTCCATAATCGATTCAGTAGCTCTGTCAGCGACACAACATCGTAGCTCCCTAAGCAATCCATAGCTCCATAAGCGTTAGTAGCATCACAGCTCCGTAAGCAATTCGAACAACTAGAAGCCTCTTAGCTATTCATGGCGAGAGGCAGTACGAAACATGGTCCATCCCCACCAGGGATACTACACTATGACAAATCTAGTTACTCAAAAAGGCGTATCTAGCCCCATAGGCCTAACGCAACCACCACTCGTCTCTAAAATAGTCTATATAACTGCCAACAGGCACACCCCGTGTGCCTACACCTGGCCAGAAGGTCTTGATAGTGATTATAACCTCTGTCAGTTTAGAAGAAAAAGGACGAGGCTTGGGTGACCTAAGCAATAGGCTGAAGGTCATGCTAGGGAAATGATAGCTCATAAGCCAACAGTAGGATCGCAGGCGACCAACTATTAAGTTCCTTTGCTTAGAACGATAGTAGGGTTGCTACTAATCGGACATGCTCCTAAGCAGTTAGCCCTAACTTCCCACAGGCAGCTTGCTGTACTTCTTAGCCTGAAGGTAATGTTGTGACACTATGGTTCTAGTCCCTTAGACCCTAACTTGAATTGTCTGGATTTTGGATGGCTCCTCTAGACGGTTCATAACCTAGTAGGCAGGTATATCTAGACCTAGCCCTTTGCGGCAACATGTACCTAGGCATCTATAAAAGTAGCCTGGGGTGTTGGCCTCACGCCCAAGTACTTGTAAGGTTCCCTCCTTAGGGTATCAACTAGTCTATCAGACTTGTAACAACTAGGATGGTTTCCTGAGTGACCTATATGACAAACAGTAAGTTGGCTGGAGCTAATGGTCGCTTACAGTAGTCGATCATATGGTGAGCCGTCGCTCAGTTCATAAGGCAATTCTGGTGCTGTCAACTCGAAGAGATGACCACCCTATCAAGATTTTAGCCCTGGAGACGTCAAGGTACGGCAACGGTCTCTTGGCGAACTTTACTGACAGTATAGACATCAAACTGAAAGTTATATCGCCCGGCTATGCCCTATTTTGTCAACTTACCAAGTCAGGCCCCACAGCTAACCATAAACTTCTAGGGCCTTAGAATGACAGCAAAAACATCAGAATACCTCTAAATTAATGGGTGAACATGGAACTCTCTATGGCACACCCAACATTAGTCACACTTTACATACCCTTTCCCGATGTGGGATACTATGGTATAATCCCACTATGCCTTATAGCAGCTAGTCACAATATTCATAATCATTATCTACTAGTAACAGCTAATCACAACATATAAGATCATTATCTACTTTCGAGGGCATAGGTCGTATCACTATACGATGAGAATAACTTGCCAAAGGGATAAGCCTTAACATACCTCAAATGTCGATTCTCATTTATCCAAATAGTTCCAACCAGTAGATGACAATTCCACTCAATTGCAGCCTCTACGCTGAGAGTATAAGGCTATTTCAATAGTAGGAATCGACAATTAACCATATCTTTCAAAGAACATTGCCTACAATTCAACTTCATTTAATTTGGCCGAAAACTCTTACATTCCCAAGAGTTTAGAAGGTAAAATCCTTATCTATCACTTGTAGCCGCTTAAGACTCAGTTAGAAGTGACTCGGACAACTTTTACTCGATGGGGTTCCAGTACTCCAAGCGAATTTTCAAGAAATAATTCCGTAGAGACGTTCCTCGTAGCCCAGTAACTCCCTATCCAGGATGAATTTGCGTTTGTAGGGAGTTTAGTAGCGTAATTTGACGAAAAAGGGAACGAAATCATCGCTCAAGGTCACTCTTCTGCCGAGGGAAAATGTTAAAATGAATTAATCCAACGTGAAGGAGCTTTATATAATTATTGGGGCGGTGTCAGGGGGTGCAACACGCCTCCCACCGCACCAAACTTCGAGCGCGGTGCTCCTCCCATTGCGCCAAGGGAGGGGCGCGACGCGGCGCCTGGGTTTTCCTGCCTCCGGCCCGACCTCCTGCTCGCTCGACTATGCACTCGTGTGCTCCCCTCTTCAGGCCTTTTTCAGCATGCTTCGTACTTCAAAACTCTCACCATACATACGCACGCGTCGGTTAAACTATAGAAACTTACGGGATGTAACACAACCCAATCTCAAAGCCTATTTAGAGAAATATCTATATAATTGATACAATTATTTAAGTTTTTCAGAAATAGCAAGTTTTATAAAAATTTTAGCATGTTAAGAAAATTTCTATGATTATTAATATGCTTTGAAAGTGAGATAAAATATAAAATATTGATATAACAAGAAATCAGGGACCATAAATTATTGAAATCTTTAAAGACCCTTAAGAAAATTTATTATGAAATTTTATATACCTGCTACTAAATGTAAATCAACTAATTCTGCTAAGAATCTATAAATAAAAATTTAAAATGTTTCCTAGTTATAGTTTTTTACTTAAAAATTTAGCTTAGTTTGAATTAAACTTTAGAACACAAAACTTACAATAATTTATTTTAAATTAAAAAAATAAATAACTCATTTTTAATTAGAAAAATAATTCATTTTACAAGAAAAATAGCCCATTAATTAGGCCCAAAAAAAAATATTGAATTAGCAAAATCAAATCGAACCGAAACCAAATTAGTTCAATTTGGTGTTCGATACATATTTAAAAAAAGAGTCGAAAACATAAAAATCGAATCAAATTTTTAAAATTCGAACAGAAAAATCCAATGGCCAACCTTAGGTATAGTGTCTCGAGAGTGAATTTTGTGATGCCAGCACATATGAGATACATAAAGTTCAACTTTAAAATCTCTTTGCATCTTCAAATGGTCCCTCTCCCACTCCTTCATGCCTCAAGTCACTTTCAACATCTTTAAACGTACATAAACTAGTCCATCAATATCTTCATGCATGTAAGAACCTTATCATTTCTTGGATGTGGATTATTTATCGAGAAAAACCCTTCCGCATGAAATATTCATTTGGTGTACCCTTGAACAAACCCATAAGCAACCAAGTAATCCTCCATCACATTTTGATCATTTCAATTACAATTAACACACGTTTTACAAGGACGTAATATTTCATTTCTTTAAAATACTTATTCAAATGTCTTATCAAGAAAATTATCACTCTGTAAATATACTTATTACTGGATCTCCGAATACCCATTCAAATTTTATCTCCATTATACATTTAATATTGGATATCTTATACGACACAAAAAGCAAACCACCAAGATAAGAAGTCAAAATAAAAGATTATGAATATCACACCAATAAATTTGATTTTCTTGAAAACTTACATTCAGTAAATTTTGTTTTCACTAATAAAATGTATTAATGTATTCGTAAACCATTAACTAATCACATCAAAAGGTTACATATTATAAGAGATTACATATTATAGTAAAAATGGTTTATCCTAAAAGCCTATAGGCTAAAATAATATAATTCAAACACTAATTGAACATATATAACAGACAAATTTTTTCCTTGGGTAAAATTGACATAAATGCAAATCCAACTCCAAATAACAACAGACACAAGGTCTTATTTCCAATCATGTTGGGATTAGTACTATAGGTATTTACAATTTATTTTGCTCAATTTTAACCTCTTTAAAGTCCAATATTTTAAGTACAAAGTATTCTCAATATATTTTAGTGAAACAATAATCTAAGGTTCGATTCCACAAGACACTGATTAAAATCCTACCAAGGTGTAGAGAGTGGAAAATGAACTCCAATGCATGCACCAATTCGATAATTTGAGGGGAAAAAAATCGATTAGTGGTTTGGTGTTGGAAAAAAAACTCGATCATAATTGATTTAGTTTGGTTTTAACTAAAAAAAGTCAAATTGAACCAAATCAACCCCACATTATATGTATATAATTTTTGTAAATAATTTATAAATACTTCTTAAATTTTTTTCATAGTTTGTCTTTTAACATGTATTATTTCAAGTTTGAACTTAGAATTTATAATGATCCAATAAGTTTTATAATTAATAGATGCATGTTATTAACCCAAATAATGTCCAAACCAAAACTAAATCAATATTAATACTAACAAAATAAATAATTTCAACACTAAGAATGGCAATAATACATATTAGATATCTAGTCTTTAATTTTGCAGGTTAATTTACACTGTGAAAACAAATAACTTAATTTTTTTAATGTTTAGTTATGTAATTAATACTTATTAGTCATACTTTGTTTGGCATGACTTAGTACTTTTATAGTATGATCGTTTTCATTATGATTTATTAATTATCAATATTTATTTTGTGCGATTTCATTATCTTCTTTATTGAATATTTTAGTATAATGCCATCATTCATCTCATATTTTATATTATTTTCATAATTATGATACACCTTAGATAGTTGTATGTCACTAGAATTAAAGAAATATGTCAAGTATAAGTTATATATTTTGTACGGAGACTTTATCAAAAAAAATTCAGAAAATTCGAGAAACCCGAAAAAATTCGAAGTTGAAAAATCCGACTTTTATTGTTTTGATTTGGTATGTAGATTAAAAAAACCGATATACTCAATTTGATTTGGTATTTCAAATATTCGAATCAACCCAAACTATGTATACCCCTACTTCCTGCTGTAAAAACTTGAACTAATCCCTAAGCAGAAATGCAGCTATGGGTCCCAAAATATTCAAAAAGAAATATTATGCTGAAAATGCACCAACCTTATACAAAAGAAAAAGTAAGGCAATGACCATCATCGTTACCAGCAATCTTAGAAGAACAAATCTTAAGCAACTATTGCATCTTTAATACTGTGTTTGTTGTCATGTGTTCTATTTGGATAAATAGTTTAAGACAAGTGGAGAACTTGTGTTACCAAGATCACTTTCCATAATCAGACTTGAAGGTTTTTGTTGTGTCTAATGCAAGTTGGGAGTACTTGAAACTTTTGGTAAAAAAATTGTTTAATTTAAATATTGTTTCATTGACTTAATACATTTCAATCTTGAAATGACTGACGCACATCACCTTACTAGAACAAAACATAGGTTAATTGTCAAAGTGAGAACAAACTTTAAAAGAAACTGTTAGGAACATAACAAGACCTAGCACATAACTATAGATGCCAACTATCTACAATGGTTTCAAATAAAAGCAGTCACAAAAAACTGTTATAAGTTCCAACATTACCCAAAACAACATCTTTAAGATCAATATAGTCAACGTATTTTTTGAAAAAAAAAAGAATTGGGGATAAGGAAAGGGGAAATGACGAAATGGGGGAGGAGATTATAAGGCAGGTAATTTAATCCTGACTAATAATGTGAAAGTTCAAGTAGCCAACCAACTGAGCCACTACGATTCTTCCAATATAATCAAAGTCAAGGTAGGTTTTGATATCCCAAAAATATTCTAACATACATCAGAATCCTACTTGACAAATAACTAACAACTAATTCAAGATTCAACTTTCAGCATCCTATTTCCATGGGTGCTTGCCTTTGAAGTAGTGGCATTATCCATTTTGACCATTCTTAAACATTCAAACATGGTCTTTGTCAATGTCTTCTGATCCTTCCATCTCATTCCCGTTCTTGCATTGAAACCAAGTTCTTCTGAAACTTCAGCAGATCTTGTAGGTCCTTTAATTGTCTGTTTTCCACCTATATTCAATACCCTACTGGTAGGCATGCCATGTTTCATTTAAACAAACAAAGTCAATAAATTGTCCTTCAAATATTAATTATTTACACCAAGTGTCAATGCTTACCTGAGAGATGTATAGCCATTCTCGGCAACAAAAACTCTCATACCCACTATCTTAGCCCTTTTTATTGGGTAAGTAAAAGAACCACTTGTTTCATTTCTTGTCAGAACAACAGGTGCCAGATTACTTGGGGTAGTAGTTGCAATAGGCCTTGGCCTTCCCCTTGGTCTTGGAGGAGCATTAGATGTAGAGGCAACATTTGTGTTTTTCCTTGGCCTTCTCTTGGTCTAGGAGTTAGTGCAGTAGCATCATCACTTATGCCCATTCTTGGCCTAACTTTTGGTACTAGAGGAATTTCAAAAGTAAATGTTTTCTTTCATAGTCAATCCCTGGTCTAGGTGGAGTTTTAGAAATAGTTGTGTTTTTTCTTAGCCTACCCCTGGGCCAAGGGGCGGGCATAAATATCGAAGAACCAAAAAATCGAACTGAACCGAATTAATTCGGTTCTTTGATTTTGATTCTTCAGTTCTTCAATTCGGTGTTCGTTTTTTTTTTTTAAAAGTTCGACTCTTAGAGGTTCGATATTCGGTATGAGAGTCACAGTTCTTCGGTGCATCGAAGAATCAAAGTTTTATTAATTATTTTTTAGAATTATTTATATTTAAATTTTAAAATCCAACCCATTTGGACTTTGGGCTTTCATTTCATATTTCCATTTAACCCAACCCAACTCAATTCCTAACTCATCCCATTAAGTTTAACCTAAAATTTTATCTCATCACTTAACTTATAGTCTAATACGATACACTACCGGTCCCAGAAATCAAGAAATGTTAATGTTAGGTGTTAGGTAGTAGCTATTTTCTAAGTTTCAATTATATTTTATTTGTAATATTTTAAATTAATGTACTAAGTTATTAATTATTGTAGAAGTTATATGAAATAGCATTGTTGAACACATTTGTTTCATGCCAAATATTTTGATAATTTTATTTCTCACTTTCACCGAAAAATCATTTTAAAAATACCGAATCAAACCGAACAAAAGTTGAAAAAATCGAACCGAACCGAACTAGTTTGGTTTGGTGTATGGTGCATATTTTTTTCAAAATCAAAAACTGAAGAATCGAACCGAACTTTGATAAAACCGAACCGGACGACCACCCCTCCTGGGCCTAGCACTTGGTAAAGAAGCTCCAGAAGTGTTTGATGCAGTAGAACTTGGTCCATCTCCTTCAGTTCTTATTGCATTCTACCATATAAATTATAAAGTGAATTATATAGACAATTAATTGTGAAAATATCTAAATTTACTAAAGTTATAATCATACTTGGGAAGAACCAACACTTTTGACACAACTTCTTTTGTTATGATTTCTACCTTTACCAGTGTTGTAAGGCATTTGAATGCCTGTTCTTGGTAACTTTTCAGATTTTCTGCTTTCAGTTGCCTCTCTCCTTCTAATTTTTTTGGGCCTTCCTGGCATTAGGATGATAATTGGTGGTCCAATAGAAGGGTTAGTAGACTCAGGCCATATTGTCATATTGGTCACTTGTTGAAGGAAATGACAATATGTATTAAACTAAGTCTCTTTGCTATAGTAACTATAAACATAATCAATGGGTTCATATTTGTTGTCGAACATGGCACAAATGGCATGGGCACAAGGTATTTCCTTGAGTTTCCATGCCCTGCAGCTATTGATTGTTGTTAATATCAACAGTATATTGATATGGGTCATTACTAAAATTGGACATGATTTGTAAAACTTGACATTACAATTGGCAGTATCTAGTTGTTTCCATCTTTAGCCACAACAACTAGCAAATTCCCTTTGCAAAAATCCTTCAAGAAACAACCATTTAAACCAATACACTTCCTACAACTACCTAAAAATGTCTTTTTCAAGGCATCAAAATATATGTAAAAACCTATGAAATACTGACTATCATCTCCATCAGATTCACCAATTTTCACCACACAAGTAACATAGAATGTGTTCTCAACAGTTCATCCATATAATATAGTATCCTTCCAAACTCTATTAAATGATCACCTATATGATTTCCAATAGAACTTTAGCCCTATCTCTCCTATAATTGATCTTCCCAATATGTACACCAAACGCTTTTGTAATTGCTTCTTGAAGTTTGAAAATTTTAATATCTGATTGTTCAATAATTCTATCTATATAGTGACTGGACAAGAATTAAGAGTTGCACATGTAGCTTCTAGTAGTCTGAACACATTTGTTTTCGGATGAGACGTTTTGATCATAAAATTGTTAGTTGAAGTATCAAGACTTGCAAATAACAACCATGGACAGCTTTCCTCATATGCCGCTCTGATCTTTGTAGGCTCATTAATATACTTCTCTAACTGAATTTTTTTTTGAAGTGAACACCTAGTTACATCTTCTCTAAATTATTTACACTTTCAAAAATAATACTCAAGTGTCACACCACTTTCTTATATGATGGATCAAAGATAATGCTTTAACTGGCCTTTTTTGTGAAAAGTTTCCCCCCTCTCGACCATCATTTTCATCTATTTCATAACTGTATGCGTCAAAACTACAGTAAAATGACTCATCACCGCCAACCTTTCCTGTTAAGCACCTATCTTGATGTTCTATCTCATTAAATCCAAGATCTAATTCAACTTCACCTAAAGTTACATCATTAGGGTTAGGTGGTATTCTCTCACTTCTAGGCCTTCTCTTGTAAGCCGTTCTTTCAGCCCTAAAGGTTCCTACTTCTTCATGTACATCAGATCCATCATCAGCTGCAGGACCATCAAATCTTCCTACATGGCCACAATCAACACTAGATTCAGAACTAGAATCAGTTGGCTGAATAGATCCCTCTTCAAAAGTGTCACTACCAACTGGATCTGCAATTTCAGTAGTTGTAGTTTTAGGAGCTACAGTTTTTTTCAGCAGTGGAAGTTTGAGGAGGTACAGTTTCATTGGGGTTAGTTTGAGCAGCTGCAATTTCATTATTAAAAGCATCACCAGATTCTTGGTAGTTGGGAATACTAAACTCCAATTCAAGTGGGGGCACATGTGGTTCATCTACCATGTTGCAGACATACACATCCACAATATCTCCATTTCTAAAAGTATGAAAAAGTTCAAAAATATCCCTATCACTAAGGATATCTACAAGATTGTCATTATCAGGATGCTTCACCTTAAATGAACAACTTGTGTTATATCCTAATTCTTTAATCTAGTCTCTAAGCTCAAAACAAGACAGTCTATCCACATCAACATCTGGAAATTTGTGTATTCACCACCCACATATCTTGGCAACCTGCTACTAAGATCAATAACCCTACCATAACACCATCTTAAAATAACCAATATAAACCCACGCATACCTGAAAATAAGACAAATAAACCAAGGTATGAAAAGGCATTGTAATCAAAATTATAAGTCACTACTTGACAGTGTACTATGCACAATCAAAGTCCAAAAAAGCTAATTTTTTCCCTAAAATTGCAACAAATATGAAATAAACAATACTCAACAACATAAAACAAACCAATTTCCTCAAAACCCCAAAATTTGTTGAGAAATTTTACCAACAATGCAACAACAGATATACATATATAAAAACCCTTTAATTTTACATTATTTATCTAGAAAGAGAATCCTAACCTGCAAATGATGACTAAATTCTCCAATTATCTTTAAATAGGTCGATTAAACTTTGATAACCATGAGGTTTCACCAAAATCAAATGAGAAAGAGGCTAACAATTGATTATTAGAATGATATTATAAGAATACACTGATTTATCCTTGGAATTGCATAGATTTATCCATGGGAAATCAAAGGTCAGAGGAGGAGGAGGAGAAAGGAGGTGAATCAAACGTCGGAGAGAAGAATAAAAATAAAAGGTCGGATGATATGAACAATGTTTGAATAAAGAGAAAATCAGAAGTCCAACTCTTTTTTGTTAAGTATGAATCTGCACGGGGACGCAATGAATTTGGTTTGTCATTTATCACCAGAAAAATGCCAATAAAACGCATTAAAAAGAAGCTAGGGGTTAATACAACCCACGTAAAGATGGGTGTGTTACAGTAAATTGATAGATAGACTGAGCGCTGCTTGAGCCATTTTCCCTATTTTTAAGTAATATAATAGAAACGATTTTTCAGAAGTTAAAAAAATAGTCTCTTCATAGAAGCATCTTTTGAAGCTTTATCAAGCACAAAATATTGTTCTAATATTGCAAAAAGTTTTTTTTTTCAAGTTGATTAGCAAATACAAACTAGTACTTTTCAAAAGTGCCTTTTTTAAAATCACTTCTAACAAAAAAATTACTTTTCAAATCAAGTAAATTTTGAAAGTTTTGACAAATAGCTTGGTTAGGTTAAAGATAAAATAGTGTGATGCACTAAGTATGTGGGATTGGGGAAAGGGACAGATCACATTAGATCTTTTTGTGTGTAGTTTTGTATTAATTTTGCACGAATTTATTTTCAAAACTTGAATCCTTAGCCTCCTAATCAAGGTTACACGGTGATGTGAGACTAAAAAATTATATATTTCGCAATCATTCATCTCATATTTAGGATTTTTATTGTCGTTTTAAATATTAATTTATTGTATTATACTTATGATGGTTATTTGTGATTGTAGTATGGAAATGAGGAGATGTGAGCAAAAAATAGATCTAGTAGAACTTCGAAGTCTAACTAAAAGCCACATAGGTGAACCCAGAGTTAGGTTGAAGGTGCGAAAGAAAATCACCAAATCCACCGCGACATCATGTATGCTTCGGCTTCCCACGTAGTTCCCTCAACTAGCTGGTTCCTCCATAAAACCTTTACTGAAGTGATCTCCTTGTTTCTTGGCTTATGAACCTGATGGTCTAGGATTTGGACTGGAACTTCTTTATAAGAGAGGTTGTCCTTTACACCAACACTCTCTAGAGACACTATTAAGGTCCCATCTATGTGACTTGCATCACGGTAGCACTAGACGAACAAAAAGGATAGCAGCTAAAATGAGTTTCTGTAAAAGTGCCTTGTTGCGTAGTGCCCAACTACTCGGGTCGTGTTACGGTAGGGTAAAGATATAGATAATCGCACACCTTATTTTAATGAAGGGTAGTTTTGTCCCAAAACTTTTAGGAACTCACAAACACGATTTCTTAGGAGGATCACGCTTGACAAGTAGAGAAAAGGAAAAGAACAATATTTCCGTAGGTTTCTTTGAATTATTTCTTTATTTTAACATTGAACTTATGATATTCATACATTCTTTTCTTCGTAATCGAATCATGAGTGGCTAAACGTTTTAGTTCTAGGGTTGTGGTGTTACTTGAAGGTTGTGGTTTGACAATCGTATGCTTATAAAGATTTTCTATTATTGAATTGCTTACTTTTTCTTGAGCCTAATTAGTTGACTTTTTGTCAATTTATCGAATATTATCTGTGGCTTGTAAATTAAAATCGAAAGAGGAAACTTGCAAGCCTAATAGAAAAAGTAGAGTTTGATTGTGAACCTTATAGAGACCCAGAACCTAGAGCCACGAATGACTCCAAGTTAACCCATGGTAAAAGCATATCATAAACATAAACTAACAAACTAAGCGAATACAAACCATGAGATATATCATAAGGTGAATAAGTCTGAAATATCATGAAATGTAAAATTGAAGCAACATAAGCTAACTCAATGAACATCTAACATAACAGTCTAAAAGCCTTTAAAATATATGATGAGCTGAAGAGACAGGTTCCCTACTAGCTTTAGAATATCTGAAAAATGAAATGACTAGGAAAAAGCATAAACCATTACTCTCTTCCTCGGATGATTAGGACTCACCAATCAAGATGATCAGAGACAATAACGTATCTAGTAGCAGGGCTGAAACTGAACACCTGAACCTATATCATGAGACAATATAGCACAAAATATGCAGTTAGTACTTTGAAAGTACTGAGTATGGAGAATAAGTAAAACATAAGAGTAAAGATATTATACCAAAAATTATGATCGTGATATATTCATAAACATGAGATTTTATCATAAACTGGTGTACAATAACCTAAGATTTTAAACATAAACATAGAGCTTAGTATGTCTGAAATCGTAAGTAAATTCATAAACTAATCAATAGGCCAAAATACTATAAGTCAATACATCATAAAACATATAAGTGGAGTGGCATCATACTCCAAGTGAGCATAATGGAGCCCAGCCTATAACCCTGGCCGGAAGAGTGTTCATACCCTGCTAAGAGTATGAACCATGAAGGAATGAATTCACTCATGAGCCCATTCAGGCAAGGGAGACACTCTCTGGCGAGGACCCCTTCATACCTACGATGGCGTATAGTTCTGAGATCTTGATGCATTGAATCCCGACCTACTCGATGTTAAATACTACTCTTAAAGCATACATGGGTTCTCATAATCATACTTGAAACATGATAGGTTTTGCATGGATACTTTAAAATCATATAAATTACTAAAATTCTTGAAGTACTTGAACTAGCCATGAAAGTTATGTTGATTTTATAGCCATGGTACTTAACATTGAATTTCATGAGAATCATACTTGATTTGAGTAAAACATGCTAAATTGAGTGTAGAGAATCATAGGGGTCTTTCAAAGAATTCAACCCAATCATAATTTTAAATTACATGTAAAATTGTGAGAGAAACAATTCATAAAAGAATTTAGAGTTTTTGAATCAAAAGGGTTTAGCCCTAAGAATCATGCAATTCGAAATTATCACACTGAAGAATTGAAATCATGGTTTTAAGCTTGGCGTTTGGGCATAAGGGTGAAAGAAACCCTTATTTATAATCCCACATATATGGGCTTGATGATTCCTTGACAATAGCTTGAGACCTAAGAGATTGGAGAAGATGAATCCTAACTTTCTTGAGAGCCTTGAGAGTTTATAATTTGAATCTACGGTGTTTGGTGAGGGGAATGAGAGTTTGGGCTAAGAAAATCATTTAATACCCTCCTTAGAAAACCCAAAACGACCTGATTTAGGAGTTAAAAGCATAGAAAATTATAAAATACTCCTAAGAACTCAAATTAAAAATATGTCCACCTAGTAATGATAGGTCATACCATGAGTCATCGTGTCTATCCACGAATCGTGGTGACCTATCGTGGTCACTGAGTCATTTTGGTCAACTTCTAATATTCTCCCCACGGCTCGTCAAGACGACTCCTCCTTTGACATAACAAATCGTGGTGTCCATCCATGGTCACTGGACTGATTTTGAACAATTGCTAACCTTATCTAACGGCTCATCAGGATGAGTCGTTACTCCCTCTAACAACTAGACATCTAGCTCGTGGTTTTCGGGGAAAATTTGACAAGTTTTAGGACTTAGACTAGGTTGTTGATCATGATGGGCCATCACTCCCTCCCAAGACTCGTTACATGAGTCGTGTTGAATGGATCAAGGAAAATTTTTGATTATTCACCATGAGTCTGACCACGACTCGTGGTCCCATATAAGAGTCGTTCTTTGACTTGTTCTGTGAGGGGAAAATTTTTAATTTTTGCTGGTTTTCTACTTCATGTCTAGGATCTGCTCTTAAGAACCTTTGGGATGTTGCAGGACGTGCCTCATGGTGTTATAGGTTTAACAATATGTACAAGTCCAAGTGTGCCGGAGTAGACATCACAACCATACACTTGCAAGTACAATCTTTAGTGTATTGGAGTAGATGTCATAGCCATACACTAATCTCAACGCAAGCTGGAATCAGTCCCTCAGTCAATCACAAGCTCGACCATTTTGGAGTAGATATCACATGCCACTTGGTTAGTTAAGCCATGGGCTCGATCCCTTTGCCAGAGTAAACATCATAGTTGTGGGTACCACTGAGCCTCAAGGAAACCAAGATCAATACAATCACAAACACAAGAACACACAATATAATTATACACACAAAGAGCCCGCAAAATGACTAATTACGCCACCAAATGCTAATCATAACATGACCCAAATTTCACATAATCAAACGTCCCACCAATGTATCTTAGTTCACGAGTCTAAGCTCAAATCCAAGATACAAATTCCATCTTAATAACATCATAACCAGCAGCTAACCATAGAGAGAGAAGGGCACAGTTTCAAGGTTACAAATCAGCCAACACGCACGACATTATCGACTTCCTATCTCAATCGATGAACCACAACTATACGAGTCATAAGCCCTAAATTCGAGTTATATTTTCGACCCCAATACTACAACCAAACAACAGCCCAATACAAGTCAACATACAGATATATACAAAACAGCCACAAATCTACCAACAAAAGCCACCAAGAGATTCTCACAACGCTACTCAAGTTCTACTTATTCGACCATCCCATCAATGTACCATAATTGCCTAAAACAACATCTGAATCCCGACTATATTCACCACTCAAAGACCACAAAGCAACAGCTCAACAAGGTTTCAATGACATGAATTAAGACATGCACGACAATAACAGAGTTTAAGAAAAACATGCCAAAAAGAGGAAGAAAGGGCCTTAACATACCCTAGAATCGACAACCAAGAACCTAGCTGAAATTCCACTTCTCGGGCCACAAAGACACTGCCACGAAATAGCACCTCAACCACAATCACGATACCACAACTATTCGATAAGAAAACAACGTACAAAGAGGTATATGGTAAGGTTTTTATGGAATCGATTATAGAAACTTTAACACGAAGATCTAACTTCATGGAATCGATTATAGAAACTTTAGATCATGGATTTAACTCAAATCCTTCAATATCTATGGAGAATTATAGTGAAATGGAGTTTCCCAAGTTCTGGAAAACAATGATTTTGGAGATGACAAACCGACCAACGAGATTTATATAGTCCTCCACCGACTTGGCCCGCCTTTGACGTGCATGCTTGTGTAGTCTTGTGAAAATGCAAATATCTCTCATTTCGAAGTCGTATTGGGAAACTGTTTAACATGCTGAAAATTAAACTCATAGACCTTCAATTTGATAGATAGAGTACCCCTAACTCCTTATAGAATGGAAAAAAAGTTCGAAGACATTCAAATTTCAGAAAATTTAAGAATAACTTATGCCGACTTTTATTTTACAACTTGCTTGACGTCAAATCGAATACTCCGTCACACATCCTTCTTAGAATACTAAGCACTCTTACTCCTACCTCGGAAGTATGGGTTTATTTCTTAAATTATATGGGGTATTACACTTTGAACCTTTCTCTCATCTGATTTACACCAAAAAGTCCTTAGTTCGCTATAAATTTATTTTTGTTCTTAGTTAAACTTAGCTTAGTAAAACAATAATTCCCAAAATTGCCTTTCACTTGCTGAATAATTGAAGTAATAATTCAAATTTGATAATTAATTTGACAAGTCCCTGTAGAATCGATATCTGAATTTAACCTCCTATATTACTTGTATGACTACGTAAACTTGTGTATGTGTTAGCCACAATAAATTTTTGACGTCACTACCCGAGACCTGGCTCAAGATTGATATACTATTTTGAGTTACCATTACGCTATTCAGATTTTATTTATTTTGTTGTTTTTGTGCATCTCAGATGGTAGGTCTAGTGTATGTTAAATACTTGGAGTAAAGGAAATCCTTTGGCCCCTTTTGATCCAGAGATCAAAATTTTCACGGGAGACAATAGATGGTAAAGAACTAGCAGCAGCTCAACCTAGCTAACAACAAGCGATTGACTTGCAAGCAGCTATGAATGCACTAGAATGCATTCCTGTGTTGAATTTTGGTAGGCTCAGCCTAGATAATACTTCGAAAGCAATCGTAAAGCCAACCATCAGAAGAAATTTTGAGCTAAAGGAAGCAACAACGCGGCTGATACAGAATATGTGCTAGTATCATGGTAAACCGCATGAAGACCCACGCAAGCACGTAATGGAATTCATCGAGCTGACCAAGAATTTTCACTATCAAAATGTCTCAGACGAGTACATAAAGTTGGCATTATTTCCATTCTCATTGATCGAAGAAGCTAAGGGAGTGGTTGCAGAGTGAACCTACTTGATCCATCACTTCCTAGGACATTTTATAGAAAGAAATTTCTCAACAGATTCTTCTCATCTAAGGGGACAAAATAATTGCAAGGGAAGATTTCTGGATTTGTTCAAAGGAATGGGGAATCATTGTCGCAAGCTTGGGAGAGATATAAAGGCTATATGAGGGATTACCCACATAATAAATAATCTAAGGAGATTATCGAGCATAATTTTAGAGAAGGGTTGAAGCAGGACTCCAAGGCACTTCTAGATGCTACTGCTTAAAGGCAAATTTTACCTAAGAGCTATGATGATCTTGAGACCTTGTTCAACTTGATGTCATCGGGTAGTCGCAATTATCAGGAGCCAAGCCGAATGTTTGCCACACAGGAAGCCCAATGAGTGTGGGAAGTTGATGGCGTCTCAGCCATACAGTCAGAATGCAAGCCAAATACAGCAGGTTCGATAGGTGCAGCAGATGCCTCTATCGCGTGAGATGTGTGGGGAGAACCATACATATTCGAAATGTCCTTTGAATCCTTAATCCGTTTATTATATGGGTCATGGTCAGGGATATCAAGAAAACAGTTATAATTCAAATTACAAAAACCACTCGAGTTTCTCTTGGGGTGGAAACCAAAAAATCCCTAGACCGCAATACAATCACATGGCAACAAGTTTTACCGTCATGTTAAGGCGACATGACAATTAAATTATTCTTACAAAATTGTCCTTTGTCAAATTCAAAGGTTGGGGATATGTAAAAAAAAGCTCTCCAAGAAAAGAGAAGGAGAATCTTCAATATCGAAGAGGGAATTTGCACTAAAGAAAGACGAAAGCAATGAACACCATAGCTATGACGACCGAAGTTGAAAAGATTTTCATTGATGCATGAAACAAACTCATGAACCTGGAAGACAAACACTATTACAAGTTAAGTTTATTTTTCTATCACTTGGTCATCGTATGCACAAAGAGTAAACGTCTAAGTCTCTTGATACTTTATGAAATTTGACAAGACACTTTTTTTTTGTTTCATCCTGATAAAAATGCATGCAACTATTCAAGTCTGCCGCTTTAATGTTGTTTCTGTTAAGAAGCATCAATTTTTCTTCTAAAAAGAAGGTGACCCTCCTATTGGAGTTGTCTTTGTTAATAAGGAGGTGAATACAGAAGACTTGTAAAAATAGTAATTATTTTTTGATAAAATTATTTAGCATCTCTAATTGGTAAAAGATAACAAATGCTCAATGGAATGAACACAATGCGTGCAAGTTAATCCGCACATCATAATTACAAAAATATATATACAAGAGTTTAATGCAATTAAGATAATTAAAGCCTGGATTAGAATATTCATCAAAGACCATATTCAAACTATAGAAAGACAAAAACTACTTTTAGCAGGAACTCAACTTTTGGTTAGAAAAACTATAATTTCTGATGGAAAATCCATATGGAAGTGGGAAATCAATTAAGAATCAGAGGAATCTAGCTTGTATTAGAACTCTGGTAGTTCCACTCAGAGTTCATGCAATGCAATGCAATCCAATGCAATGTCATTCATATTATACTAGATCATTGGATTAAGATATAAGTTCTTGCTTTTCTCTTCTGTTTCCCCTACTTGGCAAAACCACACAAGAAATTGAGCAAGTAAATATTGATAGATGTTACTACTGAAAGATATTAGATCATTATGCTGTTGCAAAGTTGCAATAAATCCCTTGGCAGATACCAGAAATACAAGTTGCAGGCTATTATAGAATTATCATGTAGAAATGAAAACATAGTAAACCAAATAGCAGGTGGTGATCAAACAAAAAGTTTACAGTAAGAAAAGTCGTAGCAATTTGAAAGAACCGTCTTAGGCGGCCAGGTCACACAAGAATTCTTAGCTTAGCTTGCAGCTTTGCTTTAGCGGCCACCATTAGGTTCTGCAAGTCTTGACTGGCATCCCATCTGCTCAAGAAACTTAGCAAGGCGGAGGTGTTTGGAAGCCCATTGCTCTGCCAATTTCTGCTCCTTTGCTTCGGCGTCCCTCCTCAAGCCTGCTAGTTGCTCCTTGTATTCTGCTTCAATCCTGTCTATAGTTGCCTTCTGCTCTTCCCTCAGAGCTTTCATTTTTGCTTCAATTTCCTCCATCTTCTCCCTAACTTTGCTTGCTTTCTCTGATTCTAGTTGTAATTCCACCCTCCTTAACCTCCAAGCTGCTTCCTTCTTATGTGCAGTCCATGTACGATGCCCTTCATCCAGTTCCTTGCAGCATTCTGCAAGTTCAGTAATAAATGGATTTTCTCCACAAGGAGGGGCAACTCCATGATGTGGAAAACTGCTCAAGATAAGAGGCGCATTTTCAGGTGCTCTATCTGTCTGTAGCCATGGAATGCCAGGCGTAGGTGTAGGTGGCACTGTTGAGGGGGAGAGACTTAACGTCACAGATGGAGATGATGATCTGACAGTTGAAGGAGCAGTGGAATTAGAAAGCCATGGAGGAAGAAGAGTCTGTGGCGTAGGAGTTGGTGCATCGGCATGAAGGAAACCTCCATTAGAAGTAGCCATTAGTAGACCTGGAACACTCCGCTCTTTCACAATCTTCTCTGCAAAGGTCTCCAGAATGTGGTCGTATTTTCCCTCGTCTACTGGATCAACAACCTTATTGTTTTCTTTCTGCTCTCTCTGTTGCTTCTCTTTGAATACTTCCCACCACTTTCCTAATCTTTTAGCAGTTCGACCTGGTACTTCAGCTGCTATTTTCTTCCATTTGTTACCGTGCTTGGCCTGTAGTTGGATAACAAGACGCTGCTCCTCTTCAGTGAGTGATCCTTTTTTAATCCCTGGTTTGAGGTAGTTTTTCCACCTTTCCAAGCAAGACTTTGCGTCCCTGTTGAGAGGTGTGTTCATACGCTGTGATACAAGGTGCCATTCTTTTGGTCCATACTGTCTCACATATGCCCGCAACAAAGCATCCTCTTCAGCTCGCCACCGTTGCCTCTCCCTCATTTCCAGGTGTAAACACCAGTTTCCATGGTCCCAAACTCCTCATAATTTACCTGAAAGAATGTTTAGCACCATTTTACTTTCAATACTAAAGTAATAAATCAGAACAATATCTTAAGCACACTATTGATCACAAGCAAAGTTCATTACATGCAAGTGCTTCACATTTAATGTAGTACTAGCCTAACATAGAAATAATATATTAACTTGAAAGTCGTTTCAGCGCCCTTAAATAACATACCATCACGGAAACAAAGGATCATGCAATAGCACTAAACAAAGGAAACTCATGCAATGTTTCATTACTCGAGACTTTTCCTGAGACAAGAATGCAACCGATTGTTCTTGTATACAAAACTCAAACAGGTAAGACTTGAGAAAATACAAAACGCATTAGATGAATGAGGATAAAGGATATAGATATTTTAAACACAGCACTTAGAAAGTTACTCAAGTTCACTAAATTATGCATACACTGAGCAAGCATCCTGTAGCTTGTCAATACCAAATTCAGAGGTCTAAGAAAGAAAGATCTACACAGGATACCTCACCATGGGTATGCAGCCAACCAGGAAATAAATAGAAGCAAAATAAAGATGAAAATAAAACTGGTACTAGACAAGTCATAATAGGAGTGAGGCCAGAGTCGGTGGACAAGTATTTCCATGAGTTGGAGCAAAGCAACACATCATAAATCTTGGTAGATTGTTGGTTAAAGTAAGTGTTCCAAATGATCAGCGAATATTGAGATTCAGCTCATCAAATATGCTGCGACTTAACATATATACATGATTGTTCAAAGCTGAAAATAGAGAGGGCATTCCATAAAAATTCTCCCTTTATCCCATTATATGTGACACTATTTTATTAGTAGTCCCGAGAAAGAGTGACATATTTCTATATTTAAAAAGAAATTAACTTTAAATTACCTTTTTTTACCCTTAATGAGATAATGCATAACCATACAAATATCTATGTCTCATTTTAAAGAACAAGTTTCACAAGTCTCACTTTATTTCTTAAACACCATGCACTCAAACACCCATCACATAAATTGGGACCGAGGAAGTAACGCTGTTCGATCATAAGATACAGATGGTTGGAAGTCTAAAACTTGCAAAC
Source organism: Datura wrightii (assembly GCA_035772735.1). NCBI lineage: Eukaryota > Viridiplantae > Streptophyta > Magnoliopsida > Solanales > Solanaceae > Datura > Datura wrightii. The sequence goes on along the minus strand of JASDFA010000018.1, from coordinate 194,979,412 downwards.
CGCATAGTTTAGAGGTATCTGGTCATAATTTACAGGTGTAATATCCTTTAATCTTGAAAGAGCCGCTGTGTCACTCTGATATCCACTACTCATGATCAGCTCAATATCAAAAATGTTATAGAGTTGAGATTGCATTTCTAGAAAACAACATTAATCTGATAGAATCAAGATAAGAATCAAAGAATATATTCACATCTAATTTTGTTCAGACCCTTCAGCATTGAGATCTTTTCATGAGTGGAGACCAGACTATCCACATCTGAAGGTCACTGCTTCCAGAAAAATGCAGATAAAATAGTAAAGAAAAATGAAAAGGGAACGGTGTATGCACCCAAGTGAGAATGATAGAAGCATGCTTAAATAAATCATTTGATGCAATATCAATTTCCATGAACCAGCATACTTTATAAGAGCGCAAACCTCCAATCTGCACACTGCTACACTATTCTTCTTGAGCAGCATTGAATTACTTAATTCATGTTCATTTAGCTTGATTGCAATAACCCTTTAAGAAGTACACTTCTCATGTCCAAATATATTTACAGGACATCAAGCCCTGCAACCCTGAGACTAACCACAGAAATTCCGGGGCCCAGATCTTCAATATACCAAGATTGAGAATAAAACTAGCAAAAAGTGAAGAAAAAAAACACAATAAAGATGGGAGCAGTTTATGCAAAATGTATCAAGGTAGATACACCGGAAAATGTAGTGTTTATCAAATAGAAAGATACAAAACCAACAATGCACAAACTATTCTTAGTAAGATCTGAGTTAAGAACAAACATGTCAGAGATTTCAAGATTTTCCTAGTTAGAGATTGAGGAGAGGATTTATAACAGTAGCTTTAATAATTGAAGCCAGACTAGTGCAAAAATATAGATTCTTTATCTTCTCCACATATAGCCTAATATATAGTCATACATGTAAATGCAAGAATAAGAAGACACAATTCAGTATAAGAGCAAACATCTTCAGAAGATTTTTCCACAAACAAGACCAGCCCTTAAAAAACCTTATACACAACAAAGTAGGAAGTATCCATCTTATCAGTTTGATCACGACTGAAAAAAGGGACAACTTTAGAGATTTCAAGATTCTCCTAGTTTGAGATTGAGGAGAGGATTAGTAATAGTAGCTGTCACATTTGAAGCCAGATTGTGCAAAATGGGAGAGAAATAATGGAAATGCAGTGGAAAAAGATAGATAATTTATCTTCACTAAATATAGCATCCATAAAATTCAGTAAAAAAGCAAGAAACTTTAGAAGATTTTCCCACAAACAAGGCCAGCCCTGATAAAACCATACACACAACAAAGTAGGAAGACATCCATCACATCAGTTTGATCACAAAACAAAAAAGGGGACAAGAGAAGAATCTTAGAAGAAACCTCTTAAGAAGCCCAATTCTTGCTTCGACTCATTAGATCTTTTTTGTTAGAAAATATGAGCAAAAAGAGAAAAGATGCAGAGACCAGATTGTGCAAAATGGGAAAGAAATAATGGTAATGCAGAGACCACTACAGCAAAAAGATAGATTCTTTATCTCCACCAGATATAGGCATACATGTAAATGCTTGTAAGAACAAGAAGACACAATTCAGTAAAAAAGCAAGCAACTTTGTAAGATTTTTCCACAACCACCAAAGGCCAGCCCTGAAAAAACCCATATAACAGAACACACAACTAAGTAGGAAGACACACAACAAAGTTGGAAAAATACCCATAAAATCAGTTTTGATCACAGAACCAAAAAGGGGGAAACTTTAAGAGATTACAAAGAACTTACAAGAAACCTCTTAGGAAGCCCAGTTCTTAGCTCGACCCATTTGATCTTTTTCGTTGTTTTTCAAGAAAATATGAGCCAAAAAAGAGAGAAGATAGAGAAGAATATGTTTTTGCAAAGAGAGTAAGAGGAAATGGGAAGAAGAGAGATGGAACAGAAGATTGAAGAAATGAGAGAAGGTGCACGCTATAAGAGAGAAAGGCTAAGGTATGGCCCCTCTCACTCACTCTCTCACTCTCCCTGTATAGTTTGGAGGCTGACGTGTTTAGGGAATGTGATGACGAAGACGGCAATGGCGTCTTTAACCAGAAAGGTTATTTGTACACACGCACTATTATGCAGTAGTATTGTCACCTTGAAGGGTAAAGTTGAAAAGTAGAGAGTGAAAACACAAAAACAAAAGTAAAGAGCAATTCTTTTCTTATGAGTGGTCAAAAACTCAAACAAAATCACAAGTTTTTGATTTGACAAAAGAAAGAAAAAGTTTTGAACTTCTTTCATTCGGAGGAACAAATTTCACTTCAAAAACTAATCCAAACTAAACAATTGAATAGCAATAAGCAAGAGAGAGTTGTTAAATCAAAAACCACAAATTCCATACAAGCTAGAAGCATTTTAGCTCTCAATTTCAAGTTTAAAACTTAAAAATTCAAATTTAAGCTCAAGAACGAATTATGAAACTAAGATTCAATGAATATAAGTTCAAATTATACAATCGTGTTAGTTGAATTCAAGATCATGGTTGGTTGTCCATAATTCTACACACTAAAGCGCAGTTAAATGAAAAAAAATTACTTTTTAAATTATTATATTTAATAGATTTCAATTTATATAATGTAGTTTGTCTTATCACAGAATTTTAAAAATATGAAAATATTTTTAAAATTTATGATATAAAATAAGTTAAAATATTTATATCACTGTAAATTATCTCATTAAGTGTGAAATAGATATTTTAAAATTAAATTATTATTATTATATATTAAAATATTTTTAAATTTTTTTAACAATATATTAAAATTAAAGCATAGTTACTATATATATGGATTGTTGGATAGAAAGTAAATTAGTCATATATTAACATTAGCATAACATGCATTATATTTGATAGCATTTTAGCTGCTAAGTATATTAATTATCAGTTTATAATTCCTCATAGTTAATATATATAGTATAAGTTATAAAAATTTATATATTATTTTAAATAAATAATAAAATATTTATTATTTTTAAAATTATTTGATCATAAAATAAATTTGAATCGGGACGGGATGGAGGGGGGGGGGTGTTTGAGTAAGAAAATATGAATGAATACTAGTTCATTGAAATAGTAGCTTTTTATAGTTAAGGCTTTGTAGAATTTAACTAGCCTATTATAGTTTTTAGACTGTATTTCTAGTTTGTGACCTTCAAGAATCTTTCTTTATTAGAACTAGACAAATTGAAAAGATGATTGAATTTAAGGCAAGCAAAAAAAAAAATACAATTAAACAACACAGAGGGGTAGTGACAATTTGGTGAGGGGTGTGTGTAAAGAATCAAGAAAATGCAATAATGGCAAAGAAGGGGAGAGTTTGTGGACAGTAGTACTGATTAGCATCTGCCTAGTTCTTTGAAACTATCATCATCAAAAGTCTTAGAATTTTTTATTTTTTTATTTTTCTTTTTTTGCTTTTTTGAGAAGTGGGAACTGTTTTGAGTTTTCTTGTTTCAAATTTTTTTTTTTTTTGAGATCTTTTTAACTATTTTTCTGATAAAACCTGCCTCCTACTAGAAGTGACTACACTCTTTACTGCCACCCCTTTAACCCCACTGGAAAAAGAAAAAAAAAAAAAAGAGTAGCATCACAGTATCACCTTGGTGCTAGTGCCTACAAAACAACATCCACTTTTATTTTATTTATTTTTTTACTTGTTACTCTTTTGAAAGTTTAAATTTTTCTAAATAGACATTTTTAGTTTAATTTTATCAATATAAAAATATTTGACTTGATTCAAAATTTTAAAAATAAAAGAAATCTATTAACATTTGGGGGTTTAATCGTTATTAGGAATTGTTTAATAGGTGATTAGAGTTATACAATTATTAATATATATATATATGTGAGTTAGTTATAAAAGAATTTGTATATTATTTTATACAAAAATATTAGTTAAGTAGGGTTTAATTATTCATACATTACTTATTTCATTTTTTATTCTACATAAAATAATACTTTAATATATATATATATATGTATTAATTAGATAGATATATAAATTACAAATCAAACCCTATATTAATTTTGTATACAAATAATTAACTTACCTCTCAACTAATTATAAAATATAATATTATCTATATAAAATTTAATATTTATATAATTTATATCTAAACCATCTATTTTCTATTTTAGGCACATTTTTTAATTTTTGGTGCATTATATGGAAGAATGGGTGTAAAAGGTTGGGGGATAAAATAAGAACAATAAGGAAATTTGTAATTATCTATCTCTGGTCATCATTAGCAACGGGACTTCCGAGGAACGAAATGACAACTTAGCTACGCCTTTGGGACCAAGAGGCTAATATTTTCTAACCACTTCCTTCTGATTTTTTATTTCCTTATAAGAGAATACAAGTAATTGAAAGAACAATATGATTTTACAAATAAAAAAAAAAGAATCTTTAATTTTATAACTTACTCGAGTTTTATCCTGGTCATAGATAAATCACTTAAATTCAATTACATAAATAATAATAATTGTCCAATAAAAATTTGCTTTCGCTACGTTTTTGATGAGTTTATTTAATCAAGTCTTTACTCATGACTCGCTGACTTATTCTTCAATAGGCTCCTTAAGGGTTTATGATTTCATATTCTAATTTACTTTTCTATATCTCAATTTATGTGACATGTTTTTCGTATTAGTCTATTCAGAAAGAATGTCATATTATTCCACAAGTATAAAAAGGATAGTGTGTTTGTTGACCTTCTCCCTACATTATGCAAATAGAAACATTATTTTCGATAACTCTCAAAATCAAGAAAAGCATAAACACGATAAGTATGAAAATAATAATTAGAAATAGAAAATTAAGAAATTTTTATTTAACTTTTTTTTTTTCAAAAAAAATGTAATTTTGGGTCAAGTGGGGGGGGGGGGGGTAAGGAGAGTGAGAGGGACTGTAGTCCGGGTTTCACGGCACAAGGAGACGAAGGGTGAAAAAGACAGGACTTGACTGCCCTCTTTCTTCTCTATGGCATTTGTCAGTGATACGTTACATCTGTTTTTCTTCCCTACCACCCCCTAATCACTACTATTACTCCCTCCCTCACTTTTTCTTTCTGATTACACAAAAACAAAAGTACATACCCAACAACACCTTTACAGTCCACAATATCTTTTTCCAATTCTTCTTTTACCCCTCCTTTTCCTCCATATTCACTACCCCTTGTCCCTTTTGAGTGTTTCAAACATCCTGTGGTTGGATGGTGAGTGTTGTTAGTCCCATTAATCAAACATCTTGGCTATGAGGGAAAAAGAAGAAGGGTATTTTTGGAAAGGAGGAAAAAAAAATGATGTAGACAAGTCAAAGGAATTGTAAAATTGAGGGAGATCCTCCCCCTAATCTCAGCCTGGAGCCCACAGGAGTCAGTAGTAGCCCCCACAGCCCCCTCTGAAAAAGAAAAGGAAAGGGAAGGGCCTTTGTGGTAGGAATTGAAGCATCTCTTCAATCCTCTATCATCAACAGCTATGCTACTCACTCACCAACGTCGTTTGCGATGAGATAATTAAAATTAAAAATTTTAATTAAAAATTTTTAAATTTTAAATATAAAAAATTATTATAATATATAATTTAAATTAATTAAATTTTTATTAGGAATATTAAATGAAAAAAGGAAAAAAGAAACACTATGCTAATCACTCACTTTCTCCGTCCCACTAAACCAATGAACCCGAAAAAAAAACATAACGTTATGGGATTCAATGAATTGCATAAATCCTTTCGGGGGAACTAGTCCTGAACATGGAAGCCTATGCAAATTCGTTAGATGATAGATATAGAATGATATATCGTTGTTGACAGATGATAAATATAATTTATAATTAAATAAAATTGATAGAAATTTAAGGTATTATTTTTTGATATACATCCAAATAAATTATATTAGTTGCTTATATAATTTTCATTTATCTGCAAATATCTTATCAAATGGTCATTAATATAAATTTATTATAGCAATGAGAAAATTATATTCTTTCTAACTCTTGTTGAAGCTATATATCATCATATTATACTAAAAGTTGGAAACCCCTATATTAAAAGTTGGATTACCATTTTACACTTTCAATAAATTAAAATATAATAAAATATCTAATTAAATAATAATATTTTACCACTTATTGAATCAAAATCAAATTAAATATCTATTAATATAGTAATATTTAAATCATATCATATCATATTTAAATATTTAATTAAATAATAGCATTTTATTATTTATTGAATGAAAAATTTAATTAAACAATAATAATTAAACCATATCATATCATATCATATTATACTAAAAGTGGAAAGTCTCACACATCAGTCCGTCAAACATTGAATGATTATTTTGCCCTATAATTAAACAATACTCTTATAACTTTTTTGTATCAAACAGTAAAAAAATCATATATATATACACACACAAATAAATAATAACTGACTAAAATAAAATATATTTGACCTTTTTTTTAAAAAAAAAAAGAGAAGTTAAATAATGAGTTATAATATTCATATTTCAATATAGTTATTAAATTATAAAAGTGAAAAGTTATGAAATAAAAAATTAAATTACTAAATTTGAATAATTATAAGTAAATTTGACATTCCAAGTAAGATGACGATAAATAATTATAATCAAATTTGAATAAAGTGAAATAACGTAAATTAAATGAAAATATCAATTCTCTATTATGGCAATTATAGATTTCTTATTTAATTTAATAGTCTAATAATATTTATTGTAATATATATTTATTTCTTAGTATATAAAATATTATTGAAATAGTTTTTAATTGAAGGACAAAATGATAATCCAACTTTTAACCTGAGGGCTTCCCACTTATATAATAATATGATCTGTGAACAAGTGATTATAGTATGCGGGTTATAAATATTGATATTAAATAATAATAAAATTATTTAGTAGATATATTTTATTGATATATAAATGAATATACAAAACATAATATAAAATATTAATTTAGTTTTATTTGATATAAAAAAATATTAAAAATTAATTTTAAGTTTGACTTCTTAAAAATATTTTGGAAGAAGAGCTTTGGGGAATGATAAATATGTTATTTTGTTGTTTTAATCCTAAAATTAGTAATCCTTGAACTGTTTATTCCATATGAAGTATGGTATAAATAATATCATAAGGGGTCATTTGGTTTGTACATAAGTTATACACCGAATTATAATATGGGGATTATAACATCAAGATTATTTTGCAAATATACTTTTGTTAGCATATATTTAGGATCGTTTGATAGTTGATTTGGAGATTAATTATGTACGTATTAAATTTTATATAAATAATATTATGATTTATTTGTAATTAAGTTAGAAGAGAATATATGTAATTTAAAAATCTGTATAAATAATATTATATTCAACTTTGGATTTTGTATACAAGTTGTTAGTAAATTCACAATTTAATTTGTGCAAGCATTGTACTCTCTGGCTTCTGGATATCATATCAAGAGTGGAACTTAAAACAGTTACTTGGAAAAGTATTTTCGACAAACAAACGTGTTTGAATAATTGTTTTCAAACATTTTTTGTTTTATTTGCAGATTTTTCTGATCAAAAGGGTCTCATAATTTGCCTAATTTTTTTAAAAAAAATGAAGTATCTTTTCATATTAGCGGACGAATTTGTTTGAATTACTAATTAAAAATATTTGATAAGTATTAAGTGTTGCCTGCGGGTCATGATTAAGTGATTGGAAAGTGAGTTTCTCGTAGGAGAGATTCGAATTCAATTCCAACTATTATATAAAAACGTAGTTACGTGTTTGATAAGTGTTGAATTAAAAATAAATAATTAATAAGTTTGACAAAGATATACTGAATAGGTACTTTTCTATTAAAATGATCAAGATATCCTCAACTAATACCCTGCTTGGCCAAGCTTATCGGAGGTCAAAAATACTTATTTTTCTAAAAAATATTTATTTTTTTTTAAAAAAATGAGGTGTTTGATCCAATTTTTTAGAGAAAATAAGTATTTTTAGGGAGTAGCAGAAGTAGTTTCTCCCCAAAAACACTTATTTGAAAAACACTTATGTGAAAAATACACTTAGAAGCACTTTTCAAAAGCTTGGTCAAACACTAATTGTTGCTCAAAAGTGATTTTTGAATTTATTGGTCAAACACAAACTGTTTCTCACCAAAAATATTTTTTTTATAAGCACTTCTCAAAATAAATTGATTTGAGAAATTTGGCCGAACAGGCTATAAGTAGAATGGAGAAATAATGATAAGATACTATGTTTTAGCAAGAGTATTTCGGAGATTACAAATATTATTAAGAACAGATGTAAAATCACATATAATTAACGGTGATCAAGTCATAATTAATTTTGACTTATAAACACTTAATTTTTAAGCTTAGCAAAACACCCTCTTCAAATAATTTATGCAAATAATCTCTTGTGATCACTCATAAATTGAATAAAAGAAAATATTTTTTAAAAAAAATCTTTTATACATAAAAATAAAAAAATAAACTTATAAAAGTACTATAAAATCAAATTTCATCCTTTCATAAGTGTTAATTAATAAAATTTTTGATATGAAATTAAAATTAAATAAAAAAAAAAAGTAAAAGAGATTTAGGATTTGGAAAGAGGCGAAAAGAAGCACGTCAAAAAGTGAAAGGGGTGGCATGTGTTGTATGCTGTAGAAGTGACAGAAAAAGATGAACACAAACACACAAATGACAATGCAATAGCATATACAGCCCACCAAGCATTGGAGAAATTATTACTATTACTACTATTTGAAAATACAGTACAAGGAAACCAAAGCCTGCACATCTTATGGGGATCTGCAAATCAATAACCCAACAAGGTCTCCCCCCCACCCCCCCCCACACACACACCCCAAATTACATTACAACTACACCTTTCTCTCTCTCTCTCCCTATCTCTTTTTTACTTTTATATGATAAAATTCAATATTTATTATGAGATTTCATTAATTCGGCTAATTCGAATTCACATTAAAAGAAGTGTCATTTTGAGGTTAATCATTTTCGATTAAGTAATTTTATTTCTTATTTAATATTTGATATCTATTTTGGAGTTCGACTGATTTAAATTTGTATTGAAAAGTCTCACTTTGAGGGACCTCATTTTTTTCATTTGATGTCTGGTACTTATTTTACAGTTCGATTAATTCGAATTCACACCAGAAAATTCTACTAAATAACTATTTTTCTATCAAAAGTAACTTCATTCTTCATCTGGTATTCGATACTTATTTTGGGGTCTTACTAATTTGAATTCACATTAAAAAGTCTCACTTCGAGAGCGACGTTTCCTACGAAAAGTGACCTTGTTCTTTATTGATATCTATGTTTTAGTCCGACTAATTTGAGTTAGCAGCAAGAGATAACTGTTTTCCGTTAAAAGTGATTTCATTCCTTATCCATTACCTTATATCTATTTAGGAGTCTGACTAATTCAAATTCGCATAAAAAAAGTCTCATTTTAAAAGGTAAAACACTCTTTATCAAAGTGACTTCATTTTTAAGGTTTGAATTCAAGACCTTTAATTAAGGATCGAGGAATACTTATCAATATTCCACTAATAGAAATAGTGATTTTTTCCGCTGCGAATAAATGGATAATTTGTGTTATAAAATATAAATTTTTTCATCCATTTTCGACTGAACCAGCCCACTGAAAAAATATATGATGGGAACATATTTCTCACTGAAAGAGCGGGAATATTCATGATTTATTTATGTGAAAACACTATTATTTTTTTATTTTCTCACCAATTCAATCAAAATATCTGCGGGAATAACCACTTAACATTTTTAATAGTAAATTTCAATGCGAAATAGTAATTTTCTAGTAGTGTTCTATCACAATCTTGAAAGGTTTTTTCTCCTTTCAAATAAAAACAAAACAAACACTACTAAGAAGGGTGAAGAGTCAAAAACACATCTAAAGTATCTCAATTTTTTTGAATTTCATACCTGAACTATATATCAGGTGTGTGAGTTTTCCACCTGAACTATCACCAACTATTCATCAAAACACACCTCAACTATCAATTATTTTTTTTTCTTACTTCAATGATAATGATATTTCAGGTAGGAAAAGGAAACAACTAATAGTTAAAGTGTGTTTCGATTTCTTTTAAAAAATTAACGATAGCTCAAATAAGAAACTTGCATACCTAATAATCGAAATATAAAATTTAAAAAACACAAATATTTTAGGTGCGATTTTTACCATTTAACTCTATTAAGAAGTGGGAAAAATCAGTCCCCTCCCAAATAAGAACAAATACAATTAAGAATTTGGGAAAATCAGTCCCACATCCATTAAACCACAGCCTCAGCCAGTTCTGACCTTTGCCCATTAAACGACATGAGATTTCCTGATTGGACTGTGAAAATAGGCCCTCCAAACCGTGAACGACCTTAGCCTTTTTGCAACATATAGATGCTAAGATATCATATCCAACTAATATATGTACATGTGTTAAATAGTTTAATTTGATTGTGAATACAATTATTATATTTGATTGATACAGCCGCAGAAATACATAAATTTTAAATCTTGAATATGTCTCTGATCACGATATCAAACTTATTACGGGTAGTTATCTATTAATTTAAGTATTAATTGATAATGTAATAAAAATAATAAGCAACTTGCTATTATAGCATAAAATACTTTCTTTGATGAATTTATACCGTTAGACAGGGTGGTTAGTGATCTTTTATTACAAATAAAACTTTTTTAATAGAGATAAATACAAGTAAAGGGGGTTAGGTCTTACCTTCTCAATCCTAATGAGATAACAAACGAACCTCTATTAACTAACAAACATGAATGAAAATAAGAGCTAGCTAGAGAAAAGTAGGTATTTTATGATCATCACAAAGTTTGTAATACACTTTATGATGATAAATGAGGATACTTAAAAAAGATTGTCCTTCTAAACTAACTTGAAGTATTTTCCTTTTGTCTTTTTCTTCAAATTTGTCCAACAACACTTGATAGTTCATCATTTCTTCTTGAATTTATTGGATATTTATGAATCTATTAACACTGTTATATGATTCTGCTTTATCAGTCGCATTGATAGGTGCCTTGAAACAAAATCCCCAGTCATTTTACCATCCCAACCGTGTTACCTTCCATGTGTCCTTTTTTTTGTTTTTGTTCCGTCTACTTCTTTGTTGCTTAGATGAGATATTTTCATCCCTAGCCACTTTATCAAAGCATATGTCTAGCATATTATAATCTTTCTCATCCTCATTAAAAAAATCCTGGCCCAAATCAATATCATAAGCATTAGTTGGAGTAAGTCCCGACGCATTCTTCTTTACCATCACACTTTTAGGCACAAATATGAGAGCTTCTGGACTTATTTGCTATTCAAAAAAAAAGGGGTGGAACCTGCTCTTCTCCATCAACCAAATTAGCTATTTAGGAGCACTCATCTTCTGTCATTTTTTCTTAGAAATAATCAAATTATTTGTGAAATTAGTGTTAGAGATACCTTTTCATCAAATCTTTGTCATTCTCTATAGACAATAGAAACTTTTTAGATTCACCTTGATATTCACCAAACGATTTCAAAAATCGGGAAGAAACCTAAATAAATAAGTACATAAATATTCAATATACTAAAATAAGACCAAAAAGAGAAATAGAAAATCGCTTCAATAATTTCTCTTTTGAATCAAGGGTCTACCGAAAATAATCTTTCGACATCACAAAGGTAGGAGGAATATCTGCGTACATCCTATTCGTTTTAGACTACTCAACTTGTAGAATTATATTGAATATGTTATTATTATTATTGAAAAGAATTATGAAAAATTTTGATGTGTGATTATCATTTGGTACTTGAATGAACATAATAATGTAAAAGTATTTATATTTTACAGGACAATGGATTGACCCTACTCTTGATCTTTCAATCATGCTGCACATTTGTACCTAGATTTTGAAATTATTCAAAATTTAAAGCTAAAAAAATGGTACATAGAAAATCTAGCAATGTCCCACGAAGGGATACTCCAGAAAACAAAATTATCCATATTTGATGTTTGTACCAAAATCTAGATCTAAACAAGTACTCATATTAACTGGTTTAGAATATACATTAACTAATCATAATAAAATGATAATACACACATGACATACGGGTGAGTATTCCTTATATTTTGTGTCAATGATTGTTACGTATCGTTTTCTAATGTATCATATTATTATATTATATTATATTATGTTATTTTGATGGATATAATATTTGGATTGATTGTATACATTAACCATTTAAAGGATAAATCTATAAGAAAAATAAAATACAAGGTAGGGCTATTGTAAAAAGGTAAGATAAATAACTTAAATGGGATTCTTAGGAGTAATAAGCTGACATCACCACCTATTAGCTACGGTATTGAACCTGGTTTAATAAAATCACAAGTGCAGAATTAACAAGAATAAAGAACACCAAAATAGTTACTGAAAAACCTCTTTGCTTAAGGGAGTAACAAAAACATGCCCTATCAAATAGGTTTTTATTCAAACTCACGAGTAGGTTTTAGATTACAACTTTGCAATAAAAGGAACTAACTCTAATACCTCAAGAATCACTAATTAACTCTAACTAGTGACGCGTTTCTCAACTCACACCCCGAGTTAGAAACTCACAAAACTCTTGACAATGGAAAAACTTAAACACAAGAATTTCTCTCAACTCTCAGATCTTGGCAATTGCTTAGATAGTGGCCGATTGTTTTTAGCTCTCCATCGTCAGCCCTCTTCTGTTGCCTGGTGGGATATAAATATCCCATCCACAAGAGTAATCCCACTCCAACTGAGATTCCGTTTCTTTTTAGACTCCTTGTTGTGCGGATCAATCTCTCTTTTTTTTGGACTCTTGGTTGTGCTCTTCTTGCTTTATGTATCCTAGAAGAAATCCAACTCTCTTCACTGGCTTTCTTATCCTGATGCAAGTCCCATTACCTTATCTACACGTGCATATTCAGTCTCATTCCTAGTTTGAGTAGGAGTTGATGTCTTTCGCCTCAGTGTACTTGTACCTGTATCGCTATCTCTGGGTCGAACCTGGTTCACCTTTCCTTGGTCCTGGTTCACTTTGTCAACTTACAAAAACTTTATCAATCACAATCAATCATCAAAACAACCGAGTAATATAAGCAAATGACAAAATGAGAAGAAGAAAAATAAGGTAATGATGCGATCACACCAAATTAGTCGTTACATAAAATAAAACTTTTCACATCGTTAGTAATGATGAATTTAACGATATGATACAATAAAATTTTAAAACCAATCAAAACAAATATTGTATTTAAATGAACAATACAATATAATGCAAAAGGTGATAAACAAGTTGTTAGGCTCATCAGCATTTGTGTCTCTATTTTGTGATAATATTTAATTTTTGTCTCTTAAAATAAGTAATTCTTTTGCGGGGTAAAAATTTATATTTTTATATCATAATATTTTACATTTTATGTCTCACACCCTTAAAAAATTTTATGTCTTGTTAAGCGTAAGTTCGATTGCTAAAGTAAAATTTATAAATTAATTTATTTAAAAAATAAAAATTAAAAATTAGCTCATTGAAATAACAAATGGCATAATTAAATATTGTCCTTATATGGTTGCCTATATAAATCATTTTTCCAAGATGATGAGTCCTGCCTTTTGGACAGTATTTCAGTTGATTTAAGCAAAGCATGCTTTTTTAGTTACTATATAGATTTTATTTTTATTTTTAAAAACTGTGTAAATATAATTCTTAGAGAATTATGTTTCAAAAAATATTAGACTCAAAATTTAATATTTGATCATATATTGTAATATTACTCAACGTTACCGATGAGACATCATTTTATGGTCTAACATTTATAATAGCTTACAAAATTTAAACAATGATTAAACGTTTTCTCATAAGATTTTCAATCTGCTTAAAAGAGATTTTTAGATTATAAGAGGATCCAGAAGGTGAGACGGAATTTAAAACTAATGAATTCTGAATTTTAATCATCTTATATTATTAAATTCTAAATAAATAATGTATACATATTTAATAAATTTTCAAGATATAAAATTTGAATCGAAGCTATTTAATTTGATTGAATCGATCACCAAATACGCTAGTTTCACTTCTAGAAGAGGATCATTTACGGATAATACGTTAGATCGTAGTATAAATGACTCATTTGGTGAGACATCTCTCTTTTAATAGCTGAAAGGCTTAACATGAACATTACTTGCTTTAATTCAAGTTTTTGTACAAAATTGTCTCTATTTTGGGGTGGTCTTTAAATTTTGCTCCTCAAATTGGTGGTCTTTAAATTTTTATTATTTAAGAAAAACTCGATGTCCAAAATATCCTTAATTATGACTTAATTTCGCCAGACAAACTTTTTTAGAGAATATATGCCTGAAAGCATAAATTAAGTGTTAGCAATACATACATTTATCCTTAATATTTTTTTACAAAATTCGCTAGGCATAAATTAGCCATAGAAGACACGAGTTAATGCTGCTGAATTCATGCTCGGGCACAGATCCATTCATGCTGCTAGATTTATGCCCCAAACACAAATTCATGTTGCTGAACTTATGCCCCTATTGCGTAAACTATGTGAACTTATGCCATGAGATACAACTTATTGTAAAACTTATGTCTCTAATGCATAAACTATGTGAATTTATACCATGAAGCATAACTTGTGTTAAAATTTATGTCTTACAAATTTTACATTTACTTTGTGATTTTTTTAACTGTTAGGAGCATTTTTTATCATATTTTTATTATTTAAAATATTAAAAAATAAAAATTTTAAAATTATGAATTTAAAAAATAAAAATAAAAAACCACTTTAAAATAAAGACATTCGGGGCAATGATCCACTTTAATTGGCTTCAGCCCATTACGTTTCTATATCATATTCACACTTGCATAGAGATGCAGCCACCAGCCAATAAGTGAAACATTTGTATTTCAAAGTGTTCCAAATTTTTTTGGGCTATTGACACTTGTATATATTCATTTAGTAATTATTGATATATTATAGCCATAAATTATGTTTTAATAAATAAAAGTTTAAAAAGATTAGTATTCAATATATAAAAAGAGAAAAAATAGATTGTACGATGTATTTTAATTGAAAGGTAAAATTTCTTTTTCTTATTTCATGTTTCATAATATGTATCCATTGATAACAATCTTAATATAACTATAACATGTTTCTTTCTAGTTCATAGAGCTTTCTTTTAATTACAGTCAGAAACTAACATAGAGTATGTGATGACTGATGAGATACAATCAATAACTGTATAAGATGTTCTTTGTGAAATGTATATGAAAAGGTATATCTATTATAAAAACTTGTATAACTTACTGTATATTAGTTATTTAATAGAATGTTAAGCATGATATACATAAGGGAAAAGGATCCAAAATACCCCTCTAAATTTGCTTATTAGCTGACTTTGCGCTTAGTTATACTATAGGGCTAAATATGCCCCTACAGTTAATAAAGTATGCAAAAATGCCCTTATTTTGGATGGAATCTCCCAAATCAAACAAAAATATCCAATTTCCCCTAAATAACTCGCTGCCCTCTTTTTAACCCGATCCAACCATTAAACTAAATAACCCATATCAAATTACATTTTAATTATAAACACAGTAACCCATTTTTCCTTTTTAATTAATGCTTGCTATGGACATTGTTAGTTATGTGAGTCACAGAATAAAATTCTCCGATTTTTTAATTTCTTTTTCGCCTATTTATTTCCTTTTCTTTTTCCTATACATAAGCTGCGTTTGTCATTTTTGTATAATTGTATGAGTTCTCTTCCAGACATGTATATCGCTCGTTAAACTTGTATGGGTAATTGTAGATCAACATACTATTTAACAAAATTTTAGGCATTTATATACATGCTCTCACACACAATATATGAACTGAACCCTAAAAGATCAGAATATAATCACATTTGGGGAAGATTGATTTCCTGTAAATATTCAAAAAGAAAGAAGGAAAAAAAATGAAGAATATTTAGAAGAGAAATATGATTACTAAAAGAATATGTGGAGATAAAAAAGAATATCTTTAAAATTAATTAGAGAAAAAAATATTGATTTTTATATTTAAATTATTAAATATCAAAAATTAATATCTTAACTATTTTATATCAATATTATAGCCCGATGATATTGCCACGTCATTCTCTCTTTTATTTTTTTGGCAATGCGGAAGAACTCACTTCCTAAAGACAAATAATTTCATGAGGGATTATTAATTAATGAGTTGTTTTGCACTTAACTGTTGTTTAAGTAATTATTCTTCTGATTACATAGTTAACAGGATAAAAAAGGAAAAACAAAATTATATCAAGAATTTACGTGGAAGGACACCCATTTTATTTTGGGAAAATTACAGTCAGGATATTTTTGGGCCATTTAATATATAAAATATAGGGAAGCTTACATAATTATCTTATCGAAGTAAAATATTTATATGATCCTATTCTTTACTTTCATACCCTCTTAATTAATTATAAAAAATACCTCATCTTGCAATCTTTCATAATATCATCATAGTATATTCATATACTGACATGGTATCACTAAGGATGAGCAGTCCTTCAGGAATAACACGCGGGACTCCTCAATCCTTCATGATACCATCATAGTATATTCATATACTGTCACGGTATCACTGAGGAATGAGCACTCCTTAATCATATAATCACAATATATCCATATACTTCCATGATATACTTCATAATACCATCACAACATATTCAACATACTGTCATAGTATCTTATGTGCGAAAAATCTTCAAACTCATAATGGGGTACAAATTGTAATTATTTTGTGTCAATCGAGTATTGCAGGTAATTAGTACGAAACGGTCCATTTTTATATAATTAGTTTAGTTTTTTGATTCATTTTATGTACTTTTCCCTAAAATATATATGCAATGTATAAATAGTGTATACTTTATACTACACACACAAAATCAAAGTGTATAAATAGCGCATACTTTAGCCATATTAATAAACGAGATGGCCGAAGGATATATTTATGTAAGTTTTCCTTTCATGTTTTACCCCGTTAGGAAAGGTCATGCAAATGTATACACTCGGCAGGATTTTACCTCTTCTTCCTTCTGTGGCTGCTTCTTCTTCCCCATTTTCTTCATATGTATGGTGAAAAATTGAAGACTCATTGTTTATCTATAGTAATTTTGGATTGGTTTGGTTGAAGAAACATAAAAAAATTATTGATTTTCTAAGGTTTGAGTTGAATCCAATCATTATAAATTATTGAGACTGATGTTAAAAGATTGAATTATCAAATTTAGAGTTGATTTGAATCAATTTTAAAGCAAATAATATTTGAAATTTTTATACAACAAGTTTTGGTCATAAATTCTGACGAATTGTTATAATTTCAGTTATAAATGTTGATAAAATCTTAGTGATTCATTAGGACTTATGGTCAAATCTGGGTGATTATCACCAGTTTTAAAAAGTGCGGGCGTGAGGCGTTTTGCCTGATATGGGGTTACATGTAAGCCTTGACGCGGCCGAACGTAAATCCCATAGATCTTTAATTTTTAATATTTTATAAATTAATATATAAAAACAAATAATAAAAAAGATAAAATTACATGTGAATTATAAAATGAGTGAAAATTTATATAATACCGATTCATCTTAAAATACTAACCAAAATTAATAATTGACTAAAAAAAACTAATCCCAACTAATTCATCTAAAAAAATTGAACAGATTTTAAAAAGAATCGAACAGAAATTTATAAGGGGAAACTTCATATACATACACAAATAACACTCAGTGTTATAAAATAAACCAAGAGTTTTTTGTTTGCAAAATATAACATCATTTTTTTAACAACAAATTTGCTCAAATTTTCACTCAAGACTTAACGTCCAAAAATTTGTGTAAATCTCTCTCAAAGCTTAAACATTTCGCTCAAAATTTCTTGTATCAAACAATATGAAATTAGTATGAAATAATATATCTCGCTCAAAACTTAAAAATTCTACTCAAAAAATTGTGTATGACATTAGTATGAAATGTGTATATAACAATATAAAAATTGTATAAAGTTAATATTACATTTTCAGAAATTTAATACATCTACAATAAACGTTGTATACAACTTTATACAAACTTAATACTACTATAATAACATAAATTTAAATTCATACAATTTTAATACAATTTTATTTAAAATTACATCAAATCTACATTAAATCATCCTAAATTTGAGATATAGATTCTCCAGGATGTTTTCTAACTTTTGAAATCATACCAATTTCAAAATTATTTTAATTTTCAAACTCAAGTTTCAAATTTGAAGCTTCAAACTTTATCCATGGCGGAATTGGGGATTGAATTTGAAATTTTATTCAATATCACATCAAATCTACAACAAATCATCCTAAATTTAAGATATAAGCTCTCCAAGATGTTTTTAAACATTTGAAACCATACCCAATTTAAAATTATTTTAATATTTTAAAATTAAAGTTTAAATTTGAAGCTTCAAAACTTTATCAATGATGGAATTTGAGATTTTAATTTACAAAGAAAGATTTGATAAGAAGAAGAAGAACATACAACTAACTTAACATTCCGCTAACTTAAGTTGGTAATATAGGGTCTTAAATTGATGTAAGAAGTAAGTTTCTCAATTTATAAACTAACTTGAAACAAAAGAGAATCGAAAAATGAACATACAACTACAACCATCGAACTATAACAAGTGATAAGATGATACATTTTTGTTTTGTAGTTTGCAGGTTGATCAATTTTCTCCCCTGAACAAGAAAAAAATAAAATAAGGGCCAAAAATAAGAAATCTTTTGATTTTTAAGTTTTTTTTTTAATTTCTTAGAATGCAATAACAAACTGGAATTTGTAATTTCAATTAGGAGAATTTTTTTGGGATTATGCCACGAAATTAAAGTTCACTTAGTATCTAAGCCTATGCTCAGACCAATAGGATTTATGCTTCACAATACTTAATCCCACAGATCATCTCGATGAGTTTTTACTATGATATTTTTACCGCACAAATCATCTCGATGCGTCACTTAGTATCTAAGCAAATGCTCAGACCGATAGGATTTATGCTTCACGATACTTTCATCCCTACAGATCGTCTCGTGAGTTTTTACTATGATACTTTCATCGTACAAATAATCTTGATGCGTTTCTAAAAGTTTAAAATTAAAATTATTGAATTAAAATTTTCAATATTGTATCATGTCCATTCCTAAAACATAATATTTCAAAACGAGAAGTCCTTTAATTTTAAAAAAAGAATTCCTTTTCCTTTATTATGTTAGTTCAAAGTTTGACTTATTGGACTGTCTTAAAGGAGAAAGATATACTTGTTAAAAAAGTGAAGAAAATATGATGCTTGTTATAAATGTATTTGTATTATATTTAATGCCTATTTTATTTATTTGAAATAAAGTTAGAGTTAGTTATTTTGAGACAAAGTTAATTTTTCGTATAAATAAAGAGGTTCTCAATTATTGTATTTCACTCTCAAGAGAAATAAGAAGCATTTCATCTTCCCTCTACCTTTATCTACAATATATTTCTTCTTATTTTATTATTTTATAACATGTTATCAGTACGAGATGCTGTCATCTTGAGCATGCATGAAGCGTGGTAGACCAATTGTTCCAATTGCAATAATCCTTGAAAATGAAAAGGAGCAAATGATAATAACAAGGAGACAATGTACTTTTGAAGAGCCTATGATATTACAGTTCATGAAACCTTATGAGAGGTTTAGGTACTTAAAAATAATAAAGTGATGAGATCTCAACAGGTGGTTTCATATAGAGGACCAATACAAAATGATATCTCGTCGACGATATCTTTAATACAATATAACGCGTAATATTATAAAAGATTATGAGGATCAAAATTCTACGTTTATTAAAGAATGGTGATGTAGAAATAAATCATCAAGTGAAATCATGCATCCTGATAAGCTGTAAAGATTATTGGACCTGTAGTTCAAACACCAGAAGATGTAATACATTCAAATACTAATGAATGTAGTCACTTAATAAAATTTATATAAAATTTTCTGAAGGATTTAAAATGCCCGAAGCATTTACAAGTTTCTATAAACTTATTCATAATCCGTATAAGAAGAAAATCAAATAAGGTGGATGTGTGACTTAATTACCTTAGTGAATATTTATTGACGAAGGATACAATAATGACTCTACTTATCTTGGCGTTTTTATAAAGAAATTAACATCGGGATTTATTGTATTTGTTGTTTGTGTTAATGACATAAACCTCATTAGAACCCCAACAGAGTTTCAAAAGAAAATTAATTATTTAAGAAAGAAATTTGAGATGAAAGACCTTAGAAATACAAAATTGTGTCTTGATATACAAATTGAACATTTGATAAACGGTATTTTTGTTTATAAATATACCTATACAAAAAAGTTATTGAAATGATTTTATATGGATGAAGCACCATTAATTACTCCGGTGATTGTTCTATTACTTAATATGTATAAGGATCCGTTCCAACCCCAAGAAAAGAATGAGGAAATCATTGGTCCCGAAGTACCATATCTTAGTGCAATTGGTGCACTAATGTATCTTGTTAATACTACAAGGCTTGACATAATATTTCAGTTGATATGTTAGTAAAATATAGCTCTGCTCCTATCAGAAAATATTAGAACGGAATCAAACACATATTGTGATATTTAAAAGGAACTACTGATATGAGTTTGTTTTATTCTAACAATTGCAGTCTCGATTTTGTTGGTTACGCCGATGATGGGCATTTATCTGACCCACATAAAAATTCGATCTCAGAAATTCTACGTGTTCATATGTGGCGATACTGTCATATTTGGTGATCTACAAAGTAGTCTATCATGGCTACTTCATCAAATCATACTGAAATAATAGTTATTCATGAAGTAAGCAAAGAATGTATGTGGCTGAGGTCAATGATACATCTCATTAGAGAAAACGTGATTTGAAATATGAAAAAAATACGCACTATCTTATATGAAGATAATACAACATACATAGTCCAATTAAAGAGAGAATTTATAAAAGGAATAGAACGACACATATATCGCTAAAACTTTTCTTCACACACGATATCCAAAAGAATGGTAATATCAATGTGCAACAAATTTGTTCGAGTGATAATATGACTGATTTATTCATCAAGTCTCTATCAACAACAACTGTCGAGAAGATGGTGCACAAGATTAGAATGCGAAGATTCAAGTTTTTAGATTAATGTTCTCATCAAGGGGAGTTAATATGCATCGTACTCTTTTTTTCTTGCAAGGTTTTGTCCCACTAAAATGCGTATCATTAGATATGTGACTCTTTTCTCCTCACTAAAAATTTTTTCATTGGATTTTTCTAATATGATTTTAATGAGACATATTATCTATCAAAGAGACATCCCAATGAAGAGTGTTAATAATATATTTGTATTATAGTAAATGTCTATTTTATTTTTTTTGGATAAAAGTTAGAATTTTAGGACCAAGTAATTTTTATATTACAGACATGGAGATAGATGCCATTCTTTTCTCCATTTGAGATGACAAAACACTTAGAAATATGGGCAGACAAAAGACTTGTGATATTGTAGATTGGAGATATTTGGAGCAAGTTATGAAAAGTCTAGGATCTCCTTAGAAGTTCCTGAAATGGGTGATTGAGTGTGTCACCAGAATCAACTACTTGATTAACCTACACCATCCTTTGATGCAACTAGAAGATTGAGGTAAGCCCTATGTCTCATTTCCTATTTACTAGGATTATGGAATACC
Source organism: Datura wrightii (assembly GCA_035772735.1). Taxonomy (NCBI): domain Eukaryota; kingdom Viridiplantae; phylum Streptophyta; class Magnoliopsida; order Solanales; family Solanaceae; genus Datura; species Datura wrightii. Next base: position 194,957,469 of record JASDFA010000018.1, on the reverse strand, counting down.
TAAGTAGACTCCTTAATACTTTCAAGGATTCCAAGCAAATTCAAACACCACCCCAAATGTTCCAAACTACATTACTTATTTATGTTTTGCAGATGATCTCTTATTATTTGCAAGAGGTGATGTAACATTGGCAACTCTACTAACATGAGAAGTTTTGTATCTTCTCAGTTGCTTCAGGATTACAAGTAAACTAAACCAAGAATGTTATATACTATGTAGGAGTGTTAGATTCAGATAAACAGATGATCCATAACATATTAGGCTACACTAGAGGTTATTTACCTTTCACTATCTGGGAGTACCACTTACATCTAGGAAGCTGAGAATACTGGAATGGCAACCACTTATCACCAAAATTATAGCCAAAGTCTCCTCTTGGACGACAAAGAAACTCTCTTATATAAGCATGGTACAACTGGTGATATTAGTTTTTTTTGGGATTCAATCATATTGAGCAGAAATGTTCATCCTTCCAGCAAAGGTAATGAAGGCCATAGAAGCTTATCGTAGGAGTTTCATATAGTCAAGGGCAAATGAAATTACTAGGAAGGCATTGATATCAAGGAGCAGAATATGTCTCCCTAAATCAGCAGATGGTCTCAACATTATAAACATGAAAAATTAAAACAAAGCAGACTTAGGTAAGCAAGAAGGATACCTTATGGATTAATTCAATTCACTCTTATCACGTGAAGAACTAGAATTCATATCAGTGTCTCGACAGGCAAGTCGGATGGTTAAAAAGTTTCTGAATTCAAGGAGCCAAATGAAGAACCTATAAGGAACAAGACAGGGCAATAGAAGCTTGATCAGAAGTTTTTACACTCAGATGCATTGTGATCTGTCCATAATTTCATGAAAAGTGTTGATGTGTCTCAATCATGTCAAACCCAAAGCAATCTTTGTTAAATTGCTACAAGTCCAAAATAGATTGCTAATAGTGGATAGATCGAACAACTGGGGAATAAGAGTAGATAAAGATTGTGTCCTATACATACATACATATATACATAAATACATAATATATATATATATATATATACATACATTCATATATACTGTGTTTTTGCCAGTTTGCTATGGGACAAACTCATTACTTGGCTGCAAATAACTTGGCCTAGCTTACTCTTCTCGAAGCGATCTGGCACTACTGATCAGCAGTATGAAAGAGAAGTCAAAACAAGTCAGAATCTTGAAAATGCTATATGCTGAGTACATGCCTGCCATGTGGACTGAAATAAATTCTAAAATATTTGCTCATAAAGAGAGACCATGTGAAGTAATAGCTAGAGAAATAGTTTGTATTTGTCATACTAGAATTGATACAACCTTTTCCCTATATCTCTAGCAATATAAATTTCCTTAGAGTTTGTTAGGTTGTCTTGTTAGGTCTAGAGGTGATGTTTGTTGCATTAGTTTGAGATTTAGCAGACAATATACTAGTCTGATTGGTTTTGTACATATTATACTTGATAATTAATAAAAATTATTAGTTATAAAAAAATATTTAAAATAAATTAATTCAAACAGCCTCCTAATGAGACAGACATCAACAATTAAATGGCCATGCTTTATTGATAATTTGAAAATACTGTACAATTTTAAACCTTAAATTTGTAGATCTCAAGGGACTTTGATAATTACATTATCACGACCTAAATTAAAGGGCAAATTTTGATTTAATTTAAGGGGATTTGGAAGATAGCTAAAGACATTTTAATAATCATGACATAATTATGTCTTGTGGTATAGAATTACTAAAACCAAATAAAGAATCCAAAATAGGACTAATCATCGAGAATCCAACAACCTTAAAAGACAAAAAAAAAAAAAAAATCACAGTAGAAAATCCAACAGCTAAGCAGCCCTAACTAATGTTGAAATCAATTTCAGCTGTAACTAAGGGGTTCGTAGGATGCGAAGCTACAATATAAAGCTTATGAATTTAAAATTTTATTTGTTTTAAATTATTAATTTAAAACATATTAAATAAATTAAGATAAATATAAAATATAAATAAAAATATCTAGTTATGTTGAACCCGCTTTCTACTTCTTACACTCATATGTTAATTTTATGAGTTTCTGTAATGATTTCAAAGTTAACGTATAATAACAATTGAGTACACTAGTAGATTATTTAATACAATATCTTGATTCCCATGAATTAACGTGTCATATTGTTGATCTGCCTTTGCCTATACACTAGCTTCGCCACTGAGTTGTAGTGAGATGGATAATATTTCATTATTTTTAATTAGAAAATCTCAAGTTGAAGTTAAAGAACTAAAAAAATTCAAAATATAAAAGGTGTTTACCGTTTAATTTATTTTTTGTGAATTACAATACAAATCTTAATTAGTTGAACTGATTATATAAAGAAAACAGTCTTGTTTTATAACTTACTGCTCAACTAATTAAGCTACTTTACTGAAAAAATTTCCCATATGTTTGAATTTGATGAGTTTCTTGGTCCTACTGCAAGACTAAGTCAACCTACTATGGCTTCAGCTGAAAAGTCCAAAAAAGGCTTCTTCTAGGAAAACCAATAAAAAATCAAGAAATCATTAAAAAAAATCCCCTTTTCTCTTCTCCTTTTACCTGTAACTTTCTATACTTAAATTTGGTTCAGAGCCACAAATTGAACAAAATGATTACAAGTTTTACAACCCAAGTTCAGTTTGCAACTTCCATTGGCTTTCCCACTACTTTTTCTTTACAACTAAGCAATTTGCTCTTGGAGAAAAAAGATAAAGAGGGAAATTGTTTGAGTTCATACTAGATCTAGGCTCACTGATTTTGTGGGGTTTGTGTTGAAGTTTCATATGCATATTGCAATGAATTCTTGAAGTTGGTTGTTATTTGTATCTTAGCCTGTGGAGCTGTAAAGTTGGAATCTTTTTGAGGTTTTTGCTGTGATGGGGATTTGTCTGAGCAATGAAATCAAGGCTGAGACTATAATTTTTACTGGTACAGGTATATTTCACTTAACCACCTTCTTGTACAATTTGATTCTGTACCAGTCTGTGCTTGGGGGTTGGGGGGGGGGAGGTGGGGGGGGGGGACCAGAATGACTGAATTATGGGTCTTATTTGGTTTTGGCATTATTATTTTGTTCTTCAGTTTATTCCCTTTATTTGGTACTTAATTCTGGCTTTGCATGATTCAAATGATTTGATAAATATATAGTTAATTATTAAAGAAATGGTAGAGGACAAGGAAGAGAATTTGAGAAGCAGGTTGATTATGGATTTTGCCTGGGGAGGAATGGTGTTTAGCTAACTGCAGGGATCGTTTGGAAACATTGTGTTTCCAACTACACAACTAATGTTATCAGAGGCGGAGCTGGAACTTTGGTTTATCGGTTCTGGATTCAAGAAAAGATAGCTCACTGGCTTCTGATAAATTGTTGATGCATATTTAGAGGACTTTTAAGTATAAATACATGATTGGAACCAAAATTACTACGCTATGTCAAACCCCTAAACTTCATGGTAGCTCCGCCCCTTAATGTTGTTGTTAAGGGTTTCTTATGTAGATATGGAAATTTGTGGGTTGTGATGGTAGTAAGATTGGCTTTCAGATGTGCATTCATTTCTTGTTCTTAGTGTCATTTGACTGCTTATTTGTGGGATTATACTGGCTATGTAGTTGTTATTATATTGTCATTTGACTGCAACATGTAGATGGATCCTTTCAGGGGTTGGTTCTAGAAATGTCAGTGGGAATGGTTCTGAGACTAGTAATTCGAATAGCAAAATGTCATCAGGCTCTATACCCCCCACTCCCCGGAGTGAGGGAGAGATCTTGCAGTCGTCCAACTTGAGGAGCTTTACTTTCAGTGAACTCCGAGCAGCCACTAGAAACTTCCGTCCTGACAGTGTACTAGGAGAAGGAGGCTTTGGTTCTGTTTTCAAGGGGTGGGTTGATGAGCAAACTCTTTTAGCATCAAAGCCTGGCGCTGGCATTGTGATAGCTGTGAAGAAGTTGAATCAAGAAGGTTTGCAGGGGCACCGTGAATGGCTGGTGAGAGAAGTTTTTTGTCTTGGATTTAAAACATGATCTTAGAATTGATTTTTTACCTGTAGTATCCGTCATTCTCTTCTGAAGTTTGTTATGTATGAGGGAATGAATGCGATTTTGTACCATTACTACGTTGGCCATCTGCATCCTTCATTGTAAAAATCATGTGTATTATTACTGACTTTGCGTGGTACTCCATAGTAAAATTGAGGTAAATAATATGGTCAATAAAGTTGTTATCAGTGAGTAGGATTATTTAATTTGCATCTAGTTCATAGTATGGACTTATAACATAAATGGCAGCTAAATTGTGAAAGCAGGGTAGTTCAATGCCTTATTGTTCTTGAACTTTAACAAAATTGCAGGCTGAGATAAATTACCTTGGTCAACTACGTCATCCAAATCTTGTAAGATTGATTGGTTATTGCTTAGAGGATGATCACAGGCTTCTAGTCTACGAGTTCATGTCCAAGGGTAGCATGGAGAATCATCTATTCAGGAGTAAGTTCTAAGTCTCTCTCATATGTCGCCAGTTGTTTGGTTATTATGGTTCATCTGACAGGTTTGTTAGATCCTATGTAACATGAGGTTTTCCTTGAATCAGGAGGTTCTTACTTTGAACCGCTTTCTTGGAGCCTCCGCATGAAAGTTACCGTTGGTGCTGCAAGGGGCCTTGCATTTCTTCACAATGCTGAAACAAGTGTTATATATAGGGACTTCAAGACTGCTAATATTCTGCTTGACTCGGTAAGTATTATCTCATGTCGAATGGTCACTTAAATTTCTTTTTCGTTCTCTTTGACCATGGATACGTCTTCTGCTGTTTGTCGATTCTGGTTTGGTGCACTCACTTCTACACTTCACATCTACAGAACTACAACGCGAAGCTTTCTGATTTTGGGTTGGCCAGGGATGGCCCAACCGGTGACAAAAGCCACGTCTCTACAAGGGTTATGGGAACTTACGGATATGCTGCTCCAGAGTATCTGTCCACAGGTTTGTCAGCCATGCCAACCAGTTCCACTCCGTCTTTTCCATCTGACTACACTATATGCATTGCACCTTTTTGGTGCATTCGATGAATTCCACGTAATACATTCTCATCAGCTCATCTCAACCTGTAAATTTCATTTGAACTGATGAGAGCATTAAGTTGTGCAGATTTTATTTTTGAATTAAATGGATCATAACGCATCATTGTATGTCGATAATATCATACTCTCATAGTTACATAAAAAACTGTATGATTGTCATGTTTATTACTCCGCTTTTACAACTGTTTCACTACTCATCAGAGTAAAATGGCACATCTAGCTTCTGACCTCGATATGTTTCTCTTATTCGGAAGGTCATCTTACTGCCAAGAGTGATGTATACAGTTTCGGAGTTGTTCTCCTTGAAATTCTATCTGGTAAGAAAGCAATAGACAAGAATCGACCAACAGGGGAACACAATCTTGTTGAGTGGTCAAGACCTTACTTGACCAGCAAACGTAGAGTTTTCCGTGTTCTAGATCCCCGGCTTGAAGGACAATATTCACTCACTCATGCCCTCAAGGTAGCCAACATTGCTCTAAAATGCCTAACCATGGACCCCAAGTCAAGACCAACCATGGATGAGGTAGTAACAGCTCTCGAGCAGCTTCAGGAGTCCAAGGATAACGTGAAAAATGACATAAACAAGGATCAGCAGTTGAATCGGCTTAGCAGTCAATCAAGTGGCGAGCTCAACAAGTCATGCAGAAGCAGTTCAGAAGAGACACCCCGCGTAGCAAATTATCCCAGACCTTCTGCTTCACTTCGCTCCATCTAAAAGAGACAGAAATAGCATTCTTGGCGTGCCAGTTGTTGACATCCAATTTTAAGGAACTTCTGGCATGTAAGTGTACCAGTATCATCAACAACATGTATAGTTCTTTTTCTTTTTGTATTTCCCTATGTTTACTTTGTTAGATGAGTGTTGAAATGAGGATTCATGAGATGATGTATAATGGATTGCAAGTAAAAATTTTGTTATCTTGAAAGTGCAGAGTTTTGCTGTAAATCTATAATAAGTTGTTTTCCACAAGTTTTAACAAAGAATATTTATACTGTCAAGTCGCCATTTCCGGACCTAGCAGCAGACGGGCGGGCCGTGCCTGAATTCAGACCGGACCAATGGTGTAACTACAAGTAACGGTTCATAAAAAGAATTTACTCGTCTAGTCACCATTGGTACATATTAGTGTATATAAAGTATATAACATATACATATTATTATAAATAGATTATATTGTGATTACAAATTGCATATTGACTAAAACTTTTAAATAAATAAATTAGTTAATGGTCAAAAACACACTTAAATTATGATTTTTTAACGAATATCATACCTCAACTATCTACATAAATCATCATTCTCATTGTATTAAAACACATTTCGAAGCTGAATTGATTAAATATTTGAAATTAATCGACAACAAGAACGCGGAGGCTTATAAAACCCATAAAATTGGTCCACATGACATCTATAACAGCTAGTTGAGCTGACTAAGTTTTTAAACTTTTTTATTTATTTTCCTTTAATTTCTTCTGTTCTTCCCCTTTCTTCTTCACTTTTCCATCATTTCTTGGATTCTCTTTCCATTTCTTCTTCTTAATTTCTTAGATTTTCTTCCCCTTTCTCCTTTTTGATTTCTCCATTAACCCTAGAGTTTTATATAACCCTAAATTTTTTTTACATAACCTTACAATAAACCCTAGAATTTTATACAATTCCATAATGAATCCTAAAATTTTACACAACACTAGAATTTTATAGAACTCTAATTTTTATTTTTTTGGCCAAAATCAGAAGCTAAACGATAATCCACACTGAAATTGAAGGTTAATGGAGAAACAATCGAGCCTGAGCACTTTTACCCTTTTAATTGTGATTTTAAAGTCCTAATTTTGATTTTAACCCCTCTTAACCTTTACTCATTTAATTAAAATTATTGACTAATTAAAATCACCAATAAACATCCTAATTAGATTAGGTCGACAAAATTAGCCACATCAAGTACCACCAAACACTTTTTTCTTCGGTTAAAATGGAGTATGTACCAGATGTACCAACATCCTAATCATATAAAGAGAACGATAGCTTTAGGCATGTAAGGGAATAATGAATAGTTAAAATATGAAACTCATAAAACATTAATAATTTAAGTATGTTTTTGACTATTACGTCAAAATAAATATTCATTGTCCATTTTTCTTTTAAACAAAGTATTCTATATATTATTTTGGATTGGTCTCTCTTCAACTTTAAAAAAAAAGAAATAAGAGGAAAAAGAGGGAGAGAAAAATGACTAATAGCGTTGATTTGGTCATCAAATCTATCAATCAATTTATAAACTAAAGTTGTTTGAAAGAGTCAAACCATTTTGTTCCTTTTGGAAGTGACACTAAATAAAATATTATATCCATGATAAGAAATTATATTATATATTATTAGAAAAGCCTTTGAAGGAGTAGATTTTTCTTTGCAAGTGGGATAGTGCCATATTGAAGAGTTGATGGCAAGAAATTTTGGTGTTTGGTAAATGATAATGATTTGATTCGAAAAAAAAAATAGTATTTGAAATTTTTTTAAAGAAATATTTGGAAGTTATAATATTGCTCCTAGAATTGTTTTTCCATAACCTATACCAAAATTATAGTACACAAATAAAATTAAGTTTTTGCCCTGGCTATTCCTATTTTGATTTGGTCTTTGATTTTTGTTCTTTAATATTTTAAGTAATAAAAAGGCGACGAAAGTATCATTAACATTTTATAAAAAATCGTAAAATAAATAAAATTCGCAACGCATCGGTTAACCCTAGAAGGCGTAACATGCTACTGAACTTCTGCTCAAGACATAAGTTCAGTAGGTAGGAGTTCAGTAGCATGAACTTCTGCCCATAGGCACAAGTTCCCTCCTAAACTTGTGCCCCAAGGTATAAAATCATGTTATTCAACTTGTGTCATGCACAATATCAATTGCGAGAACTTTTGCTCATTAGACATAAGTTCATGTTATTAAACTTGTGCCTATAAACAAGTTCAATAACATGAAGTTATGCCTACCAGACATAAATTCATGTTACCTCTGCCCCTGGCATGCACAAGTTCAATAACACGAATTTATGTCCATCAGACATAAGTTCATGTTACTTAACTTATACTTGGAGGCACAATCTTTTGTATGTTATACCTTAAGACATAAATTAGATAAAAACTTATACCTTGCGAAGTTAATTTATGCCTTGCAATTCTTTCTTTTTTTTCTTGTTAAGAATATCTTTTATCACTTAAGACGCCGAAGAACAAAATTTAAAGACCATCCTACGAATGACCAATAATGAGATTATATAGTAATATTTAGAAAATGATTAGCCTTTTAATTGCTTTAGGGAATTGAATATGCGAATTGTCAATTTTGAAATTAAATAATCCCACGTTTGATGTCGTGTTTATTTTTTTTAATCTCGTAAATCAAATCACCCCGCCACCTATAATAAAGAGTGGCCACTCGAACACTCTTCATTACAAAATTATACTATATATAAAAAAATTATGCGAAGTGTATATATTTTTTAAAAAAAACATATATATATATATTAAATTTTGAACACCCCTAACAAAAATTCTGATTTCACCACTGTTCCCGAGATGGAGTAGGACATGGTCACATGCTACTTATTTCTAATCAACTTGCAACATCAACACATAGTGGCATGTACATACACACTGTGTGATTGAAAGGAGATGTATAAAAAGATAATCCGATGCACAAAGCATTTTGAATTCACGCAGAATTTGAAAAAGAAACGCACTCAGAAGAGATATATAAAATAAAAGAGAGGCAATAGGGATACCAGAGGTCTTTTTGGTGGAAGTAAAAGGCATCAAAGATAAACACATATGTGTTCGCGGTAAATTCTCGATTTTATTATGTGCTTATCATTTTAAAAAAGATAAAGTTATAACGGTGATATTCAAATTAATTTATATATATCTTAGTTATTGTTACACCCCGTAAAAAAATTAACGATTAGCAAGCGTACGTGTGGATTTGTGTTAGATAAAGAGAGTATAATGCGTGTAGAGAAGCCTCGGAAGTCGAGTCGAACGAGGCCAGGCCGTAAGGGCCAGCGCGACGCACCAACACCCTGGCGCTTTGGGAAGTGCGGCGCGCCGGCCCCTTGACGCTTTGAGGGGCACGACGCGGGGCAAGGATGCCGCATTGAGTGGTGTGAGGCGCCCCCTGCCACCGCCCACATGTATATATATGGCCCTTGTTCAATTGACCTCAGTCTTGTTTTTTGCTAGCTTGAGTGCATAACTTTACTATTTATCATTAAACGTAGAATATCTCGACTTCGCTAGCCAGAACGAAATGGACATATGAGCTATCGATTACGAGAGCTCGACCGATCAGACCGGGAAGAAGAGAAAGAAAGGTCAATCTCCGAAAGGCCTTCGCAGAGCTGAGCTTTAGGGGGTAATACTTTTTGTGGTCTTGCACATGGGTGTAGGATCATTTGGAATAAATCAAATAGGCCAGTGAGGAGGAGAAATGAGAAATTCAACCAAAAATCATCTGTTTACGCTACGAAACGCCATTCGAATTCAAATTAACTTCGGGTATCAAAGTTTGAGGCCGTAGGGAGCATTACTACGGAGTTATTTTCACAAAATTCGTCCAACGAATCGATATCCCGCTGAGTCAAAGTTGTTGGAATTACTCCAAATCAATTTCTATTCGATCACAGGCTTTGAATAAGCATTTCTCCCTTCTGAACTCTCAAAAAATTATACGTTTTCGGCCGTATTCCTTTAAGTTGAGATGTAGTTGATATTATTATTAAAAGTTATCGTATTCTTCCAATTGAGTACTGAAACTAGCCTCGTTCTCCCAGTAATACGATTACAGTTGCGAAGGGCTATTGAATTCAGGTTAAAACTCGTCGGTCAAACAGGAAGTCGGCACTTAAAGTATGTAAGGCTATCCTTACGACAAGTTATGTTCGTCGTAAAGTAATACGACTCATATGTCTATAGTACTTTTGAGTAAACCTATTGGGGTTGGCTGTTGTAAACTGAATTGAGCCTATAGAGATGAGATAATAATTCTTGTCCAAGTTAGCCTAGTTAGAATGATCTCGTCCCCCGAAGTTGAGTAGTTAGCTGTTATTCCATTTACTGAGGTTGTAAGGGCCGTATTGAATTCCATTTACTGAGGTTGTAAGGGCCGTATTGAGTTACATTTACTGAGGTTGTAAGGGCCGTATTGAATTCTATTTACTAAGGTTGTAAGGGCCGTATTGAGTTACATTTACTGAGGCTGTAAGGACCGTATTGAATTCCATTGACTGAAGCTGTAAGGGACGTATTGAGTCCCATTTACTGAGGCTGTAAGGGCCGTACTGAGTTTCATTTACTGAGGCCGTGAGGGCCATAATGAGTTCCATCCGATTGAGGCCACGAGGGCCACCTCGAGTTATAGTTATGCTAAAGTCCTTAGTGGTCAGGTAAGTGGAGGGGATCTTGTTTGTACTTTCCGGGGCTTATGGTGGCCTAGATAGGTTTTTCTATGTTATCTGACCTTTAGACTTATGAGGCCTGGTTAGGTTCTTGTTTGCATATATAGACTTGTTGTTTAGATAATTTAGACGGTACAGGTACTGCAGGTTGAATCCTTACTCTCTCTTTTAAATTATTATAGAGTTATTAGTTTTCAGTCAGTTACTATCTTTTTGCCTTACATATTCGGTACATATTGTACTCACACCCACCCGAGCGCTGCATTACTCCTGCAGGCGCAGATAGACGCGGTTCGGGATGTTCCTAGCCTTCAGCTGAGGTCAGCAGTTTATTCAGCTCCTTCCCTCCGGAGTTGAAAGTTAGACGAGGCTTACTTTTGATGTACAGTTTTGGGTAGGTCGGAGCCCTGTCCCGACCATTATATTACTCCTAGAGGCTTGCAGTCTGTGGTATATTCCCTGTGGTTAGTTTGTTGTTAGCCGTGTGGCGCCCATATGTGCTTTATTTCTTGTGACGGCCGTGTGGGCCTTGTTTAGCTGTTAGATAGCGGCCTTGTCGGCCATAGTATAGTTTAGCACCTGATTTACGTTTCGATTATAACTAGACAACATGGTGGTCTTGTCAGCCCGTATAGGATTCCTGTTATTGTGTTGTTCTGGTTAGCAGTCTTCTTTTACAGGTGACCTTGTCGGTCAGGGGCTGTACTTAGAGCCGAGATATAGCTCGTTGGTTTCTTAAATTGAGTATCAATGTGCACCAGTAGTGTACCAGTCCAGTTAGACTAGTTCAGACCCAGTGTGGCACTAGGTGGCGGTCATACCTCCCAAGATGGGGCATGACAATTATTCACCAAATATATATTATTTTTCACCAATATAGATATCTTCATTTCAATATCTACTTTCCATTTCTCTTTTCTCTTCATTCACTAGGTGTATATTTTTCCTTCTTTTTTCTAGTAAAACTCTTTACCTATTTCATTCCTTTGATAATGATATCATTCAATTGGAGTGTCAATTAAGTATTTATTGTTACTATTATATTAAATGGAACAATTTTGTAACATAAATAACTGGGAAAATGACATCTAACAGGAATATTTGACCCAAGGCTATATATTTGGTGTGTGTATATATATATATATATATATATATATATATATATTTAATATGTTTCCAATATAATTTTTTTATATTTTATATTTGACTAACGATTGTAACTATTTTTGACAAGCGACCACAAAATGTGCAAAAGCTCTATTTTCCTCTGCCATTCTATGAGTCTCTTTCTTTTTGCGTATGGCATCACCAAGGATATTCATGATATTCGGAAAGATTTATGTTCATTCGCTCTGCGAGCAGAGCTGTATATCGAAGAAAGTCAAATTTGTCTAAATACTAGACATAAGGAAGCAAGGGATAAATACGGGGGAGAAAAAATTCTAGGAAGAATTATTTGTCTTCCTAGTCTTCGACACAAGAAAGGAGTGTACTGTAACTTTCCGTTTGTGTTAAAAGCTTAAATCACTACAAAGCCCCACTATCCTTTCTCAATCCAATTTAGAAATATTTGTTAAGTAAAGCAGGATACATACATTTTGTCATTCTCAACCCAATTTAGAAAATATATGTTATAAAGAGGCACGAAGATATACACATAATATGAGGAATACTTGGGTGATTTGGATTCAGAATTCAGCATTGAAATTTGAGTTGAAAAATGTCAATTGCCACACTGTATATCACTTGTATATCAATCTTGAGATCATTTGGTTTTTATTAGTTATGAAAATTTGTAGTATCGCATATTGATTAATCAAAACAGAAAAATTCACCAACTAAAATGACTTCTAGATATACTTTAATATCCTGACTGTTCATGAAACGTGAGAAGCAAATGATTAATCATATGTTTTCAAAAAAAAAAAGTTCAAAGAATTTCTTGAGAATTCTACAAGATCTGTTTGTTCTTTATTCTTTGATAGATTATCAGAATTTCATCTTATTTTGAATCATATTGAGAGGTCTATTAGATATTAAAAATTATTGAAGAAATAATAAGATTTTTCTTTTGCCCCTTCTAAGCAATTCGAAAAAACAATAATTCTATATTTAAGATAATTACTTATTCACAAGTTGTCGCAATTCATCCTATTTCATCAAATTCGTGATGTGATATGATTTTGACGGATGAGCCGGGTATGGATAGTTCAATAAAATTTTATTCTTGAATAAAAATATAATTTTTGATGTATTTCATCTATTCCATGACCAGAAGGGGATCAGAATACATGTTAAACTATGATTTTGATTCGGTTGAGAGATTTCAAGAAATTATTGATCTGTTCACATTATTAATAACCAGGACAGATCATAATTGATTTATCCTATTAATGCCTACGATTTGGATAAAACATAATTCTTGAACGAGGCCAAAGATGAATCAAAAAAGAAATCATTATTTATTCTCCCTTCTATTTTTTACGAAGAAAATAATTTTTTTTCTCAAAAGATCATTTAAAAATGGGTTCAAATCTCCTAAGAGGATTTTAAAAATTCTAAATAGAAAATAGTGATATTTACTAAAAACAACATAGTGAAGATATATAATTGCTCAATATAAATTGGTCCGAAATCTAATTCAAATCTAATATAGCACCTATGAATACATAAGAAATGTATTCAAATACAATATATATAAATATAGACAAAATATACACATAATATATAGCGATTTACAATATATACAGAAAAATAAATACCACCTTTTACTGCCACAAAAACCTATTTTTCCTCATTTTCACACCTCCTCCGACGCACCACCACCATAATTATCAGAGATTCCATCATAACAATACAAAGCTTTCTTCTTCTTAAAACACTATAAATTATAAAATAGGTTCTTGAATATATATACACGGGGCAAGAGCTAGGGTATCGTTCGTCAAAGAATTATTTTTTATATATGTTAATAGATATTAAATTTTTTAACTTCTTCGTATATTTACTTCTTTATATCTAGAATCTTCTTAATGAAAATCTTAATTCCGCCACCGTTCATACAAAAACTCGATGATTTGTGGAAATTTTTGGGCCACGTAGAAACTAAAAAGGTAAAAATCCAACTATTGTTGGAATTAATCTCGAAGTTTGAGTTATTCTAAATCTAGAAATCTATAGCTGAAATATTAATTGAAAAGACGGCCTAATTCACCATTGATTTTGTGTATAGCATCATTGACACATTATTTATATATAGTTATACACTATTTATAGATAGTTATACAGAACATATACATCATTCATACATTGTATATACATTATGTATAATGTATATGTAAATTGTTCGTTTACATTTGAATATAATATTAGCAAGCACAATCATCATATCATTTTCACCATCACAATCACAATCACATGCAGAGTCAGAATTTTTAACTTATAGGTATTGAATTGTAATCTTTTTATTTACTGATTTTTATTGAGTATTGTCAAACTCATAATCGTTAATGTATTACAACCATTGTCACCTCTACTATCAATCTTTATCAGTTGTTATCATCACCGCCACTATTAATTGCTAACCATCACCATATCACTCCTATTGTACAACAACCATCGCGATCCATCACTACCCGCCAAATACCACCATCGACCAACCATTACCTTACAACTTAATAATTTATGGATATAATATTTGAATTTTATATTTATTAATTAATTTTAACAAAGATAAATTCTGAATATTCAAATACTAAGAAAACCAACCATATTTAATTCTTCAGTATTAAATCTAAATAATGTTTTTTTAATATTCAAATGTATATTTCTATTTTGATATTTTAACTTTAAATTTAGTGTTTATTCTTTGTTGTCTTTCATCGTATTCGGCAGAAATATCTTTCTTTAGAAGTGGAAAAAGGAAAAAGAAATCAATGGAAATAAGAAAGAAAAGATGCCCCTTTACAATTGTCAATTGTGGAATTGCTTTTGCTCGAAGAATCATATGAGATAACTTTGGTTTTTTGTTAGGGGTTTGCCCTAAAAAATATTTTAAGATTTTTCAGTCTACAAAATATAATATTAATTTTTTTTTAAAGAATCGCTCAAAATTTTGTTTAAAATTTTCTGTATAAAAATGGTATAAAATGTGTATATCTCACTTAAATTTATGTGTATGAAAATTGTATAAAATCAATATATAATGTGTATATCTTGCTCAAAGATTAAAAAATTCGTTCAGATTCTGTATGAAATATGTATCTAATAATATAAAATTTGTATAATATAAATATAAAAATTTATATTATAATTTTAAAAATTTAATACATCTACAACAAACATTATATACAACTTTCATACAAATTTAATATGACCACAACAACATAAACTTAAATTCATACAACTTTAATATAATTTTATTCAAAACCACATCAAATCTACATTAAAGCATCCTAAATTTGGGATATAAGCTCCCCAAGGTGTTCTCTAATTTTTGGAACCACACCTATTTTGAATTATTTTAATTATTCAAACTCAAGTTTCAACTTTGAAGCTTCAAGCTTCATTCGTGGTGGATTCAAGATTGAATCTGAAATTTTATTCAAAATCACATCAAATCTACACCAAATCATCTTGAATTTGAGGTATAAACTCTCTAAGTAAATTCTTTTTAATCGTGTGGTCTTAAACATGTCATATCACTTACTAGAAACAAAGACTTTTCCCGTTGCGAATCAATGGAAACTTTGTGTTATAAATCATAGTTTTCTCACCCATTTTTCATTGAACCAGCTTATTGGGAAATGTATGATAGGAAATAAATTCTTAACATTTTTGTCACACCCCGCCTTGGGGGGTATGACTGGCACCTGGTGCCCTACTAGGACCTGAACTGCTAGACTGCTAAGCCTGGGCACATCTGGTGCCTGGCTGGCTCTAACTCATATTTCTGGAAACAAAGGGCTATATAACGGTTATAAACACAGCCCCCGGCCCATTGGCCTATAGCCTCCTGTACCTGTACTAACAGCTGACCAGAAACATATCAATATAGGGAAACCTATGCGGGCCGACAAGGCCACCATGCTGTCTAGTTATCTGCAACTCAACAATGAAATACTAGAAGGCTACGTGACCGGCAAGGTCACCACTACTGTCAAGCTATGGCCCCACACGACCAATATAAAAGAAATAAAGGTACTAACAACTATACAACTACACGGCCTCACACGACCGGCTCAACTGACCACAGGGAAATATATACAGACTGCAAGCCTCTAGGAATAACAATAAAAATGATCGGGACAGGGCCCCGACCTACCCGTACTACACAACAAAAGAAAGCGAAATACACCTCTGGAATTCAGTCTCTGGATGACAGGAGCTGAATACTCGATCGCTGACAGGAATCACGTGGTATCGCCTGCTCGTTTATGAGTACCTACAGGCAAGTAATGCAGCGTCAGTACCGCTGGTACTGAGTATGTAAAGCAATGACTGAAAGAAATATCTGAACACAACAATATAACTGATAAAACTGAAGTAGAAAGGAATAGATTAACTGTCTGATAATGTAAATCATACCTTCTCTTAATTATACTGGAAGGAGCAAGAGTCATACCTGAGGATTTATCATTCTACCGTCGATCTACTCGTATCTACTATAACACGACACAACATATCATAACATACATAGCACACACAAACCTTACCCGGCCCCCATAAGCCGGGAGGTAAAACCAGCACAGAATCTATACCCCTACCCCGGTCATCCCATCTCCTATAATAGCTATAAGCATCCCGCCGGTCCCCTGGGTATGCACTTGGGCTCGCTGAGCCCCTGACTATAACTGCATCTGAGTCCGGAGGACTCCTGAATCAACACCCGGGCGTATCCGCTCGACAGGGGTGTGTAAGGGCCGACCAAGGCATAATATGGGGAAAACTGGCATCCCATCTTCGTCCCCTGTGGGACGGCATGCCACTCCGTAGAGCGGCGTATCCTCGTACTCTGGCGGACGAGTCGATACAGCTATTAACCCTGGGGCGGTCAGGGATGCTAGGTAATCCAACCCCAAGACAATACAGTGGTCCCAACTAGTAATACTATCTGCATATATCTCATGCTGAAGCTAATAATTATAATGTATCTGTGTCTACTGTATGCCGAACTAGTGATAGCGATATGTATGTACTTAATTCATGCTGAGACTGATAATAGTGTATATGTACAAATATAATCTTCTGCCATACTGTACTGTATACTGAGTTTCTGTAATAACATGATTTACTATTTCTGACATGCTTCCTAAGCTTTATTTTTAACCTATCATTCTATTTCTGAGATGCCTTACAGATATTACATTGTTTTACTGGGTTTCAACTGAATACGATAACATCCTGACATTCTGTACTACATCACGTACTGAGCATGCTGTGCAGTTCCTAACACGTTTATTAGAATCTATATCGTGCTAGCAGGTTTCGTGCTAATCATAACATGATGCTTCTAATATCGTACCAACATTCTTAATTAACAGAACACATGATTCCTGAACATTTCACTGGCCTTTATACTACTTTACTATACCGCGAATACTATCTTGCCGAGGAAACTAGCTTTACATACCTTATCCTCGAGCTATCCATCTGTCGGACGAGGCTCGGCCGGTACTTCAACTATTTTCTCCCAACTGCATTCATAAATATGTCAATTAATACTAAATACAACTTTATTTTAAAGAGCAACGTCACTTTCGATATAGTATATAGCCTAAACTTAGACTTATCGAAAGACGATCGAAAACTCGCTATTTTTCAGAGGTCCAGAAGGGAGAAATATTCATTTCACAGCTAGGAACACATAGACGCTAGTTTAGAGAAATTCCACTTACCTTAGCTCGGTAGCTCGACGATTCGTCGGCCGTATTTCACGAAACTAAATCCGTAGGAATGCTCTCTGCTGCTAAATACCTCAGTATCTGAGGTTAATTTGAGTTTGGATGACGTTTAGCAGCGTAATCAGACGAAAATTATATTACCTCTTCGTCTCTTCTCTACTGATCCCTCTCTGTTTTACTGGAAATTATAAGTGTTTAATGATTTAAAACCGAAGTGGGGCTTTATATACTTGGGCTATGGACAAGGCCAACGTGTCACGGAGCCAACGCGGAGGCTCCACCTCCGTGACATGCTGCCATCGCGGAGGGGCTCTGCCTCGGCTCCTTCCGCGATGGTTCGACAGGTTTCTTGTCCGATCTTTTTCCCGGGCCTTTCTCTAGCACGTATGGCCTTCAAATATGCTTAACCAACGTGCGAATAGGTCATCTAGGTGCCGGGAATCCTACGGGGTATAACAATTTTTCAGTGAAAAATTTTAATGAGAAAATAGTGTTTTTAGTAGTGTGCAAAAAATTTGAATAAAAGAATTGAAAAAAAAAGATGCATCCTTTTTTAAATGAATTTTTTTAAAAAAATCAAAATTTATTGTTAAACATCTTTTTAATGTTAATATTTACAACTAAAACTATATATAGTTGAACGTCTTTTTTAATATTAAATAATTCATATTTATTGCCAAATGTGATACTCTGATCTAACATTTGTTTCAAAGTTATCTTCCCAAAGACAAAAAAAAAAGTGTATTACAAAAAGTTAAAAGGGTATAAATTCATTTCAAATTGCATATATTTGGCTATCGATATATAGAACCCCAAAATGTCTTATCTGGTTGAGTAAAAAAAGAAAAACCTTAAACAATAGAGAATTTTCATGGTCATTAAAAAGAACTAGGAATTGTTAAGTGTCTAAGTTGTGAAGCTTCAGACGAACGGGTACACGTTATATTTTAGGCGGATTTTACATTAAAATAAAAGAAGAAAATTAGAGATTTTATAAGAATGAGCTCAAAATCAACTATTAAGCAGTTGAAGTAAGATCGTTACAAGTAATCCTGACTTACGTATATTTTAAGTAATTTCATTTTTAAAAAGATAAGGTATATATTCCTGTTTGACTTATTCCTACTTTTAAACTCTTTGAAAAAAAAACAAAATAGTAGTTAAAACCCAAGATTTTTCATTCTTTTTTCAGTAGTCATTGTCAGTGGTGATTGTGATGACAGAGATGATTGTCAGGGGCGGAGCTACAGTGTATCGAGGGTGGTCAGGTGAACACCCTTCATTGAAAAATTATATCATATATAAAAGTAAAATGCTATTTTATGTAATTAAATAATATGTTTTGAACACCCTTGACAAACAAAGTCTTGTATCCCAGGTGTGTAGGCAGCTCAGGAAAAGTCAAGTGCATTCTCGCCCGCAAGTTCAAATCCCAGGAGCTGTTTCTTCTGCCTATTTTTGATATTTTTGAAAGAGCTCCTATTTTATAGAGAAAAAAAGAATAAAGTGATAATTAATTACTTGTTAAATTTGTTTCTATTATACAAAAACAAATTGTGGTATAATATTTAATAAATCTATTGCTTTTTGAATAATTCAAAATTAATATTATTTATTAAAATAATTTTTTAATTAGATACCTACGACATAAAAATCTATGAAAAAATAAGTTTAGTAGCCAATTGGATGTTCAATCGATTTGTGTTTGACTTTATTTTTCTTTTTATTAAAATTATTAAATAAAACTTATAAGTAATTGTTTATTTTAAAGTTAATAAGAAAATCTTAAAAGCTCTATAACTCTGTCAAAATTGAAAGCGAAAAGGCGGTAAAAAGAATTTTTCTTATAAAACATCGTATGATTCTGCTCTTCATTTTTTCGTTTCTTGTTGTTATTATTGTTGTCATTAGAGGTTGGTGAAAGCTTGAAGCATAAAACTAATTTCATTTTCCTCTCTTTTTTTTGGTTTTTTTTGCTCTGCATGTTTAGTTCATATTAAATTGAACATGAACTCATTAAAGTTAAATATTACGCTTTTGGAACATCCATTATAAAAATAATTAATCATTAATATTAGATAGTTTGATTTTAAAATATTCGATGCACTCATTCGTTAATTTTTTTTGCTTGTCCAATGCTTGAACACCTTTCGTGAATTTTCTGACTACGCCACTGATGATTGTTGATAGTAGTGGTGGCTTTGATGGCAGAGGTTATTAGTGATGATGGTTGGTGGTTATGAATAAATCTAATGATAGTGATATTAAGTTACCTCTCGACGATATTAAGACTTTGTTCAAAATTCTAATGAATAAGACTTATGCAAATCAAATACGTGCGTAAATAGAATGTAAACAAATATACTTACTTATCAATTGTCTGAACCTTTCAGATTCAGATGAAATGAAAACTAATATGACCTAAATCTATATATAGTTGAACATCTTTTTTTAATATTAATTAATTCATATTTATTGCCAAATGTGATATTCAGAAATTTCTGGCCGTAAAATTTTGGACCTAACATTTCCTTCGAAGATATATTCCCACAGACAAATTAAAAAAAAAGTGTGTTACAAAAAGTTACAAGGGTATAAATTCATCTAGAATTTGCATATATTTGGCTATCAATATATAGAACCCTAAAATGTCTATCTGGTTGACTAAAAAAACTTAAACAATAGAGAATTTTCACTACTATGAAAGAAAAAAAAAGAACTAAGGATTGTTTAGTGTCTATAAGTAGTGAAGCCATTGAAGAAAGAGTGCATTATGTTTTAGATGAATCTCTATTGTAGTAGGAGAAGAAAGTTGGGGGTCTTATAAAAATGAGTTCAGAATCAACTTTAAAGTGTCTTAGCAAATTTGTGCAGTTAGAGACCTACCCGATCAAAAGCGTACAATACCTTAACAATTGAACTAGAATCAACTAAGTGTCCAGTAATCCAGAATTACGTATATTTTAAGGGTGTTATTGGTACGAAGAAAAATATTTTATAATTTTTTCTTGTTTGGTTAGTCAAAATATTTTTGAAAGATATTTTTCCTTAGGAAATCAAGTTTCTTAAAAATGAGTGTCTTCTCCACACTCATCTAACGGCCCAACCCCTACCCTTTGACCATTCGAACCCCGAGCCCCCACTCCAACCCTATCCTATCTTTATAATGTTTTACTAGATTATATATAATTGTCCATGAGATTATTATTTTATTTTATTTTTGGCAAACTTATCAAACGTATTAGAAAATAAGTAATAACTCCATTTATATTTCAACAAAAAAAAAATTCTGCGAAAAAAATATTTTTCTCCATACCAAATATATCTTAAGTACTTTTATTTTCAATTCATCTATTTCTCGTACCGAAAGGCTTAAAAAAGATGTGAAAGATAAGGTATATATTCCTATTTGACTTATCCCTACTTTGAAGAAAACAAAAATAGTAGTTAAAACCCTAGATTTATCATTCTTTTTCAATGTGAAAATTGACAAATATCTTTATAGAACCTAAGGCAAATGGAATTGGCATTTGATGCTTTCTATTCTAAGTGTCAATAGAACGCATTTCTACTAGCCTCATAATTTTTGTTTTTTATCTTTTCAAACGCACACATATGTGTGTGTGTGTCAAAATGGAATATATGTTACTACCCTTTGATATATTGTTTCTTGTCTAAACATTTTGTGCTTTTGTCCATCCAAATCATATGTTAAAAATGGAATATTAGCCACCCTCCGTACACGATAACAATATTTTTTTTATCTCCTACCACTTTAATTTATATCAAAAAAGATCTTATTTCAATTTGCCCGAAGAAAGTTCTAACTCTTGACAATAAAATTAGTGAATATATGTGAAAAAAATTCAGAAAATATTTTTCAGTTGTTTCATATTCGATTTGGAAAATATTTTTTTTCTAAAATACTTAGTTCTTAAAACTGAGTAAAATGACGTCTGTAGTATGTGGAAGTAGATAAAACAAGTTCAACAAGTGGCATTCCAGATTGATTGTCTCCTCCTCATCCTCTAACACACCTCATCTTCATCCCCCCCCCCCCTCCCAGCCTCCATTCCCACCACCCCACACTCCTACTCCACCCGTCTACATTTTATATAAATATTTTTAAGATAATATTTTTTACTTACGTACGAACAGAAGAAAATAAATAAGAAACCCGCTTATTTTCCTGAAAATATTTTTTAAAAATAAAATAAAATTTCTTCATATCAAGAACATCCTAAATTTCAAGTATCTTTGCGATTTCATCACTTGAATCTCCATAATAGACTTTGAGTCTTCTAGTTGATCTTTCGAATCAAACTAGGTTCTTAATTACCCTTAGATATTTTTCGTTATAATGTCTAAATATCTTGTGCTTTTTTTTTTTCATTTGTATTGAATATTCACTTTAATTTGGATCGATTAATATGTTTCGTGCCAAAAAATCTAACATTAAATGGTACTGCATTTTCTATCAAAAATAATTATATTTACATGCTTAAATTCGAAATTTTTAATTAAGAAGAAAAAGTTACGTGTCACCGCTACAACCTTATGTGCCAAGATTTTGTGCTTCCAAACAAAGGTAAAAATGGAATATTATCGTTAGGAATAAAATGTCAACATGAATGTTATATAGTGTGGAATAGAACCAAAACAAAAATTACGAAAAAATGGCTATCAATTTGTGAAGAAGACAAATTCTTCAAAATATAACCCTAGAAATAACAATGGTACTCTAGCAAAATAAAAAATAAAAAAATGAGAATGTTGATTACCCCAAAATTACATTTTTCACCCTATGATATTTTGTTGTTTACATCAATCTTTGGGAAAAAAAAAAAAAAAAAGAAGGATCGAAGAGACAAAGATGTTTGATTCTATGAACTCCTAAGTACTACGTGGATACAATTTACTTCCTTTGTTCTCCCAACTTGGGGGGTAAGTGTAAGAATTTCATAATATAAGGAGGATAAGTATCTGATTTTAAAATATAAAAAATCTGTTATTAATTAACTCAAAAAAAATATTAACAAGAAGAGTATATTAATTAGTTAATCTTCCACCATTCAAGGAATTAAGTTAATATGCTTGACGAACAAGTGTTATCTTAACAAGTTGAGTGGTGAAAAAAAGAAAAAATCTAAACAAGTTAACTACTCTATGTAATTAATATAGTTTGTTTGATCGAGTTTTCGGGAGGCGAAAAAAAAAAGAAGTGTTTGGTCAAGCTTTTGGAAAAAAATAAGTGCTTTTAGGAAGTAGCAAAAATTATTTTTCAGAAATTAAAAAAAAATAGTTTTAAAAAAAATAGAGATATTTAAAATATTAAATAAAATATTATATGGATCTTTTTTAAACGGATTAAATAGAAAAGAATATCTTATCGTCAAACGTGAGAGAGTCATAATTAAAACTTAGAGAGCACAACCGGATGAGTGTACTGATTTTTAAATGGTCCATGAAATGAATGTGGTCACCTCTAGAATGTGATTAAGACACAAACAAAATAGTACTATGAACATGTTGGAAAAACTATGAACATGGTCTCTAAAATTATATATATGTTCACTGTATTGAATGCGTGATAGTAAGTTCAATGAAATCACAAGTACTCTTAGCCCTACAATTGGGTCCAAGATTGATCTCAATGCCAATGGGTGGGTTCATTTCAGGCTTTTATTGGATGACAACCATTAATCATATAAAGTATAACCACATGTTAGGGATTTTGCTTTGTGTTTGAGAAGACTACATGGAGCTAAGACCTTCTTTTTCTTTTTGGTAACTAATTGTTGTATTAGTTATAATCCAATCTTATTGTAGAAGCAATGTTTGTCTGAAAATTTCACTTCTGCTATATATATATATATTTCATTTAGATGTTATAAATAAAAGCATGTAAAAAAAAATTAATTTAATAATTTTATATACCAAGAAGAAGGAATGTATTTGTTAATCAATTTAATCAAAATATAATAATAATAATAATAATAATAATAATAATAATAATAATAATAATAATAATAATAATAATAAGGAAAAAAGCTCAAACATGTCACTGAACTTTAAAAAATAGTTCAACTATGTCATCCTTAATAACTGAGCTTATTTATGCCATCGTCGCGACACATTTGATCAATTTGTGTCATTAATTAATAATGGACCCCTACTTGATATTATATAGGTAACTATATAATTTAGTATAAATATTTCAATTTTTTATATAAATATCATATGAAATTTGCAATATTTTTATAAATATATCAAATATTATAATATCAAAATTATAATATCAAAAAATTTCTATTTTAATATAATATTTAATATATACTGTAGTATATCAATTCCTAATTAAGAAAATACCATATGTGGAAGATGACTGGTGATGAGAAATAAAGTAGAAATGCTAAATTCAGCAAAACAAGACTAGCAACATACTGATATCAGTCAATAAATACCAAAAAAAAAAAAATTGTTTCCATAGAAAAACATTAATATCAGTATTTAAATAGTGCTTAAAATGGCTGCGTGAAACAGAGGAAGTCATAATCAAATTAATTATTCCCTTTATTTCAAAATAAATAATATTTTAATTTTTTAATTTTATTTTAAAATAAACGGTGTTATATATAATTAAAAAGACATTGATAATATTTTTTTAATTTTATTCTTATTTAAGTGGAAAGAGTTAAAAATATTAAAGAGTTACAATTTTTTCAAAACATTTATTAGAGGTAAGTGATTAAAAATATATTTTTTTATCTAAAATTAAATAATTTTCTTAAAAAGGATAGTCAAACTGAAAGCACAGCTTATTTTAACAGTGAGGGGGAGTAATTAATTAAAGGGGAGTAATTAATTAAAACACAGCCAAGTGACATTGCTGTACTGTTGAACAGAAATCCTACATAATTCAGCATAGCCCCTCATTGTTCAATTATTATCAGTTTTTTTTTCACGAATTGTCTCTATTTTAAATTAGTTTTTATTTTTCATTTAATAAAATTTTATGAGTTAAAAATATTTTTTATTATGATTTATTTTTCTTAGTAAAATTAATTTTATAAGGTAAAATTTTTTAGTAAAAAAGATTTATTTTAAGGCATAAGTTTTATAGTATTTGATTCGCAAAGTAAGATTTTTTAAAATGTGTGCCT
Organism: Datura wrightii; assembly: GCA_035772735.1. Taxonomy (NCBI): domain Eukaryota; kingdom Viridiplantae; phylum Streptophyta; class Magnoliopsida; order Solanales; family Solanaceae; genus Datura; species Datura wrightii. The sequence continues at coordinate 194,932,832 of JASDFA010000018.1, read as the reverse complement.
TAAGAAATAATTTTTGTTATTGAATTTATGTCCTGACGTATAATTTGTGTCATTAAACTGATACCTTGAATAAAATTTATATTACTAAATTTATATTTTTAAAATATGTAATAATTTTTTTTATAATTTAGAATGATTTTTAAATAGTAAAAGAGAATTGAAAAATATGAATAATTATTTTTTAAATTTTAAAATAGCTATTTTAATATAATTAACAATTAAAACGGAGGGAGTGTTTCGTTTTGATAAAAGAAGGTTGCTTTATTCATTGCAGTCCACTTTTAAGTCTTTGACCAAATATTGAATTTTCAGTCAAAAGGCCAACTTACCCAAATTAGTTCGTTTTTGATTTGGTCGGTCAATAATGCCCTTCATTTATTTAAACTTCTTTTCATTAAAAATATTTTGCCATACGTCTGTAACCAAAAATGGATTTCGGCATAAGAGACATTATCTCATCAGTTATGCTTTTATTATTTCCGCTTTTAGTTAATAGTTTGATATAAAAATTTAGAGAAAGTCACATTTTATGATTTATTATGTAATGTTATATTTCAATTTATATTATCAATTCTTCAAATATTTTAATTTTGAATCCTCTAGATGTTTAAGAGAAATAATTTTTAGTCTTTTATGCAAAAAATTATGATTTTTTCCCCAAAAAAAAATAAATTGCATTTTACACGTAAGAGATCCTAACTTTTGCTATTTTTTTTACTCAAATTGTTAAAAAAAACCAAAGATTTCATTTTCTTAGTTGGATTCCCACGTTGATGAGTCGTCACTTATTTGTTTGCATTTTGAAATTCCATGTTTAGAACAATTTCTCAATCTCTAAAATAGTAATAAGATGTGCAGATATTTTATCCTTTTCAAATTCTATTTGATAAAATTATACTAAATTGTTATGGTTGTAATATTTAAATATAAGATTCATTTCTTATCATTTTATAAATAAGTACAAATATTATATTTCTAACGCAACAAAATCGAATGAAAATTGTAGAAATTCCAATGAAACCAAGAGTTGAAACTAGCAATAAAAAGCAAAGACCAAAATACATATAAAACAGAAGTATATATTATATCATATTATATGTTGGTATTCATTCATAATACACACATCACTAAGTAAACATGCCAAACAGAGCTGCGGGCTACATGCTTTTTACCCTAAATCTTTTTTGGGTGCGCTTTTGCAGCCACTTCAGCCTCCATACACTTTTTCACTCCAACTTCATAACAAAAGCTTTAAAAAAACAAAAAAAGGTAAAAGATACTAAAGTTTAAAAAGAAAAACAATTCCCAATAAAAGTTGACTATAAAAAGATACTACTTCCCCCTTGGACTTCAATACTTTCCCAGTAAAAAAGAGAGAACACTGAAGGCCAGGAAAAATCATAGGAATATTTTTTTTGTGTGGGGTATAAACCTTATACGTAACTTTCTGTTTTCGGGTAGGGTCAGTGTAATGAATAATATATTTTTTGGATGGTCTAGACCCGGAAATTCTTGCCCTCGAAGGTTTGTCCGAACTGCCAATTAGATGGTGCCACGTTGAGAGTGGTGACACTGCGATGGTCACTGGCTTTAACCCGAATGGAAAGGACCTGGCCCACAAGAGGAGAATTGGTTTGCCAATTTTGCCCCCAGTTACGGCTCATTGCTATCCACTGTGTGTTTGTTCCTTTAATGAGAACCTTCTGGATGTCCCCTGCACCCGCAACGTTTGTCACCAAAAGCAAGTTAAAGTAACGGAACCCGTTTATTGTGAATCGGATCCCTCCTTGCTTTCTGCATGGTACTCTGTAATACATTTTTTAAAAAAAAGTTACATAATATAATTCAAGCTATACGTCACACAGAGATAATTTTATCTACGGATTCAATAAAAATTAAATTGCGCGTTAGCCAAATTATATAATTGTGGTAAACTAATATACATAAATCTAAAAAAGTGACAAGTGATTATCGATTGTAAGTAACCATCCATTCACATGATGGACAGATTGAACTCTTGAATTTTAACAAGAAATTTCGAATAAACACAAAATTTTACCGAAAGCAACATAATTTAACCGCCCGATATTAAAAATTAATCGAATTAATAAATTTTAACGCTTAAGTTGGGAAAAATAAGCTAGTAGCAATAAAACACTAGGCTAACCGGTAATTCAGGTAAGGTGGACCCACCGAATAGGTGTGGGGGCCAGCAAGCGTGTGGGATAATGTGAGCCATGTTTCGGATTCCTGAATTCGAAGCAAAGGGGACACAAATCCCAATTTATTTGATTACAGTTTTTAGAACGAGACATTTCCCTTGTTACCCTCAAAAACACCTCAAAATTTCGACCTTAACATTCCCTTGTACAAATGGTACGAAAACGCGTTCCGTCTAAAAATAAGTGCTTCTATTCATACTGATTTATTAGAAGGAGTTTGAAAATTAAACATTATTTTAAAAAATATAATTTTTAAATATAATAACAAAGTTTTACATTCATTATTTCATAACTTAAATTTGTAAGTAAATAATTCTTTTTTATTAAGAATACACTTAAATTAAAGGTAGAGAGTACCTCTTTGTAGGGGACCAAACTCTAATTTATAGTGATAATAAAACTACCTACAACATGTTACAGATATGGTGGCAAGTTAAATGCAAACCTACAATTGCTGTCGGTGTCCCGTATGGAATCATAATTTTTTTTTTCCAATTTTATATATTTACAACAAAAAAAAAACTGTTATATAAATCTATTATTAACATTTAAAAATAATATAATTAAAATTCGCATTCTCTTCTTAAATAATTCTTTTAATAATTATATATAAAATGTCTATGATCACAAATTCTGTTCGAATATATTAAAACAGAAGTAATTTTATTACTCCATTATTTTCTTATTAATTTATTAAATTTAAAATTTAATTAATTAACTTTCTATTTTATTCCTGATAAGAAGCTTGTAATAGTTTCCTTCTTAAATTTTTGTTGCATATCAAACATATAAATAAAGGGTTCGTTTTATTGAAAAATTAATTAGTTCATAATTGTTATGCCATTTTTAATATGTTATTAAAAAAAAAAAACACCACAATTCATAATAAGTTATGACATAACTTTATACAAATCAAGCGTGAGATAACATTATCAAAATTAATTTTCTAAAATAAATTACCCCTTATCTCTCCCAAAAAACAAATATATAAGATTTAACATAAACAAATGGATGAAGTATTAATTTCAAATTCAACAATCATTTGGATTTAGTAATCGTAATTAAGAAGCTAATACTAGGTTATGATAACTTGAAACGGAACAACTTTTTTTTAGTTAGAGAGAGCCAAAACTATTTTCCCAGACCCGCCATTAAAATGTCAAAAATACCCTCATGAAAGGACAACACATATTGGTGCAAACCACAGAAAAAAGCAGTTAGGCCAATATTCCCAAAAATGCACGGCCAGCAAAAATGGAGAGAATAACGTAAAGAGCATTAAAGAAGCAGCAGCGGCAGCAGAAAAAGGGAAATGCGTATCGGAGAACTCACCGGCGGTAGGTGACAGGGACAATTCCGGCACGATACTGTCCAATTTTGAGGAACATAGGCATGGCGAGATCGAAATGAGGACGAGGAGGGTTGCACCACCCGCCGTCGTCGTTCGGCAAAGCGAAGTTCGGCGGGCAAAAATTTGTCGCCGTCACAAAAATGGATGGGTTTCCAGGAAGGCACCATTTGCCATCGTTAACACACTTTAACTCAAAGCAAGCTCCGCAGCTTAGCCCATTGTTGAATAGCACTGTGCTTAGCGCTGCATTGTTCACTCCGTACCCTTGGCTGTACAGATTCCCATATCCACAAGCTCCACCTGTAATTTCAAACAAAATTTAAAAAATTCCCGCAAATTCAAAAAAAAATTGAGTGATTCACTATCACTAAATACAGAGAGAGCAGAGAGCCAGAACTTCAATATTTTGACAAAAAGCTACTAGATTCGGCTATTAGCTCGCCCCTGAGAGACAGAGAGAGTGGTAAATACCCATAGTGCCAGAAGCGTCAGAACCGCCATAGAAGGTTGCGTGGGCGCTCTGCCATGGGCCGCCAGTGTAAACGCCGGGGATTCTGGCATTGACGGCGGTGAGAAAACAGAGAAGAATAGTAGTAATGCAGAGCATCGTAGTGACAGCCATGTTTCTCACACTAACTGCACTAGAAGGAAAAGTGTATTCAGTGTGAAAAAGGGAAGAGAGAGAAACTAAAGAGAGAAAGGAGGGAAATGGAGAAAAGGGTTATGGAGGTGAATGAAGAGCGGGAGGAAGGTGAAGGGGTACTTATTGAGTGGGGAGAGTAGAAGGAAAGTCACAAGGGCAAGGCCTGTAATTAATGCTCTGTTTTTTGTTTTTTATTTTTTATTTACTTTCTGGCAATTTAGTTATCTCCATCTTTTTAATATGTTGATGGAGAAAAGATCACCAAAAATTTATGGCGCAACGAATGAGATTTTTTTTTTCTTAAATCAGAAGTTAAAATTTTAAGATTTAAAAATAAAAAAAGTATTTAGTTGAAATTTCTTTTTGAATAAATTCTATGCCGTTCGAATTTAAATTAATTAAATTTTAATATAAACATAACAAAAAATGTTAATGGAGAAAAAGAATTGAAGGAAATTTTGTGCTAGAAGTGCACATGTGATGAGGAGACCTAATTCTTGGCACATTGGGAATGGAATTATGAAGTTGTGATGATTTTTGCTTAAATTCATGGCAAAAACTTGAAGAATAGAACCTTGAGATTCTTGATTGTGAGGTTAGCAGAAATTACCGTTTTATTTTTACTTAACTCATGTTAATTTAATATTTAATTAAAAAATATTTATTAAATTAATTTTATTGATTATATTTTAAGATTTTAAATGACTATTTATATATTTATTTATTGACAGTTTAATTTAATGCAAACATTATAAATTATTTTCACAAATCATACCTGACGTATAAATCATAGTAAGACAATTTTATTATTGCAAATTAAAGCCAATTTCATGCTAATGGAAAGGGTGATACATATCTTATTTCAAAACAACTAGTGTAAATTAAATTAATAAAAATAAAAGTCTAAACCATGCTTCGAATAATGAATATTTTTCATATATTTCTCCCAAAATATTTGCAACATATCCTATAGAATCTGGCAAAATAAATTAAATAATCTTTTATTAATCACCAATTAGCATGCAAATAAATCTAAATAATTTCAAGTATTCTTTATGGTAATAGAATATTGTTAATTTGAATGGTAGTGATAGTTTCCAAAATATCATGTGTTTTCCATCCAATTACTCTTTGCTGCTCAAGCAAGCTATCTTTTAATTTTTTTTTTAAATAAATATGATCAATATATAATCTATACTGATTAAAAAAATTTAATATAGAAATTAACAACAAATTTGTTCAATCTTGTATAAAATAAGAGAATTTTTTGCTTGATTATCATAAAACTACCCTAATTTAACGATTAGGAAAAAGAAAAAAAAAGGTAGGGAAACAAAATATTATAAATACGAAAATATAGGATGAAAATCGTTCACATCCCTCAATTTGCTTTAAAAATCAAACCCCCATGAACTTTTAATAATAGACATTCTCTCCTCTTTATTCTAATTTACTTTTTAAAATATCTGTTTTATCCTTGTTATTTTTAATCTGCCATTTATGTAATATATTTTTATATTATATATAATATTTATTTTTTAACCTAGATATTTATAGTTTCTTATTTAATTCACTAACATTATAAGTATAACAATACTTTTGTGAATAAATAAATATTAGAGTATTGATTATTATTAATAAAATTATTTTTTTATTCTGCTAAGTTACTTCATTATAGAACATCATTAGCTTATATACTCAATTAGTATTTTTTTTATTTTATTTTATCCTAAAAATTAATATTTATTTTTTTAAATCATTTTTTTTACATAATTTTTTTTAAAAAAATTATGATTTTAAAGAAGTAAAACGAAGAAGATTAAGTTGATAATGTAAGGTTAAAACAAATCATTCAAAAAGTTAATTAGGATAAAGGGAGGAGAATGTCTATTGTTCAAAGTTGAGGAGGAGAATTTAATTTTTAAAGCAACATTGGAGGAGAAAATGATTTTCACCCAAAAGTATGTATTACTACTGTGGTTAAACTTAAGGGTGACAAATGAATTGTTTCGGCTAAGATGGGCAGATTAATATAAGTTATAGATGAGTCAATCCTCAATACCGCCCACAATTTATTTGGGTTGAGAAACCACATCCGCCTAATTTTACTCAACTTTTATTATCTATTTTTAGAGATATCAATAAATTTTCTTAACCAAAAATCTATAAATATTACATAATATTAGGGTCAGGTTGATGATAAAGGTAGGGTTAGGTCGAGGGTCGAGGTTAGGTTCGAGGAGTGATGGTGGGGCCAAGGTTCAAATTTTGTGTCAAAGTTGAGTCGAAGATCGATTCCCAGGGCAGATTTAGGGATCGAGTCTCAGGTCAGGGTCAAGTCGAAGGGGATCCCAAGTTTGGATAATTAGGTTTGAGTCTCGAGTCGGGATCAGATATCAAATCATGATTCAAGTCGGGATTGGGTTTCAGGTCAAGATTGGGATCGAGTCTCGAGTTGGGCCCGAATTAAGGTCGAACTAGAGTTAGGGTTCGCATCTCGAGTCGAGGTCAAATCGATAATTGAATTCTGCGTCGAGGTCAAGTCAGAGATCAAGTATCAGGTCGAGGTTGGGATTAGGTCTTGAGTCAAGGTTGGGGTCTAGATCGAGTCTCGAGTTGGGTTCCAAAATAGGATCGAGTTAGAGTCGGGGGTAGAAGACGGGGTTTGGGTCTCGAGTTGAGGTCACCACGAGGTTTGGATTTTATGTCGAGGTCTGACCGTGGGTCAGGATCGAGTCTCGAATCAATGAGCTCAACTTAGCCTAACATCTTTAGAACAGTGTGTGTTTACACACATATATATAAATTAATTTTGAATTCATAATTATAAAAATATAATGAATTCAATAGTAAAAAAACTTAATGATTTGATTCAATCAAAATTATATATTGGTAATTGGATCCATCTCTTTGTAATAATGCATTCATATTCTCCAAATCTTGGATCAACCTCTATTAATATTAAATTAAATAATAGATATATGACATGTCATTATTACAAACATATACTTTATTCATTTTAGTTTATAGCGTATGGACACATGCGATGCATGTGTATTTCATGTTAATAAACATGAATTTCCTATAACGATGTAAATAAAGCGATGGGTTATTACACAAATTTTTCAAGAAATAATGCAAGTCAACCTGATGAAAATATAAATTTATATACTCAATATTTTTAGTTATTACAAAATACAATCTTACTGAAAATTGATATGGGATGAAGTTAAAAGGATATCCTCCATCTCTAGGGAAGAGAGAAACTTTTCTTTAATATTGTTTTCAACTGAATCACACTTAGAAGTTTGTAATGATATACATTCAACTGAAATGGTATAATTTCTTCTTACGTAATTCGTCTAGTATTTCAAATATTCATCTTGATAGCTTACTTGTTTTTTGATATTGCAACAAAACATAATTTATATGTAAATATAAGCAAATCGATCGACTACAATTGTAAATGTTTCAAGTCTTAAAGTTTGTGTCTTGTGTTTATTTATTTATATATATATATATATATATATATATATATATATAATGATAATAATAATAATAATAAATTTTAAAGGGAAAAGTCAACTTTTGATGGATAATTTTGTAATTTAACTTTTAACTTTGTGGCTTTTCGTTTTTAATATAGTATGATTTGTCTTGTTTTAACTTGACACGGAGTTTAAGTAAGAAAATCTTTTAATTTTGAATTAAGAATATGTTGAACTTCTAAAATGAATATCTAAAAGAAAAAAAAGTTATATTAAAATAGTTTCCACTAGTTATGACTATAATTTCACGAAGAAAGACTGCTAGTATTGTTTGCCTTTTTAATATTTACTCTTTTTACTTTTTTGATTAAATTAGTTAGCAAATACATTCCTTCTTCTTGGCATACAAAGCCATTAAGCCAGATTTTTTCGTATTTTTGTTTATAACTACTAAATGAGATCTAAATGTCAAATGTCAATATACATATATAACAACATCTCACTATATCAACCAAAAAATTTTTTTTAGAGAAATATTGCCCCTATAACAAGGTTTTGACTGAATTTTTTTTTTCATTTTACCTTTAATAGTAATTATTTTTGAATATTACAAATACCTCAATTATGAGGAAACGATACATAAATAAAATAAATATTAAATAAAATAAATATCTTAAGATATACTGAAAAATAAAAGTAAAATAGTTAAAATATCTTTTATTTAATATTTTTTAAGGAGATATAGGAGTAAAATACGATAGATAATTTAAATCGGAGAGAATAGTTACTTTCATAGATAAATAAAATTATTTGGTTTGATTTTCCCGAGAAATATTTTCGAGCAGTCTATTATATGTCTGAAAGATTCGGGGATTCCACACTGCATGATAGAGGTCAATTCGGAATACAAGTGGAGATTTCACTCTTCTAAAGTTCCTCGCCAAATATTTTAAAAATTATTTTTTTTTAAAAAAAATAAAATATTTGTTTATTAAAATGAGCTCATTATTTCAACTTTAAAACTTAACATATAAAATTTGAAATTTTAGAAAAAATAAAATTTTTAAGTTTTTTTTTCAAAGTTCTTGCTAATAACATTTCAACTTTATTTTTATATTTATTTACAATTTCAATTTATAAATATCTTTTATATGAGATATACAGTATCTCTAAAGCAAGTGGTTATTAAGCGAATTTATAGGTAGAAATTTGTGACATGTAAATTTGTTGTTTCTCTGTAAAATTAAATGTGTATGTTATATTTTTAAATATAATATAATATTATATTCTAACACTTATACAATAAAATAAATAAATAACGTACTATGCTGAACATTAAGTTACTTACCTCGAAAATAATTTATTAATTTTTACTTTATCTATATAATATATATATTAATGTGCATTCATATTCTACAATCTTAAATTTGACTCTGAATATTATAAATTACATCCAACAATTGGAATACCAATTTTAGGTATATTAAGTCATGCATATAACTGAAACCATGTGACATTGTTGATGTTTCCTATTACATCACAAAATGGATAGGAAAAGACAAAAGTTTTCCATTCGAACTACACTATATTAGACTTGTAAAAATGCATTGTCACCCACGTATTTTCCTGGGATCATTTTTTTAGTTAAAATTTAATTTGAAATATATATCTAAAACAAAACAGAAAAAAAATCACAGGACAATTCGGAAAACTTCTACTGAGTTCTAAATTAGCGTTTGGACATAGATTTAATTAAAATTTGATCAAACGGGTACTTTGAAATACCTTAATACTACTAATGTGTGTCTAGTGAAGTGGATGGATATCTTTCACTTACGATTAAAGACCTCGTGTTTAAATTTTAGGAACAAAATTTTTTTTAGAAGGAAACGCTCCCGCTATATGGACTTTCTATATACATCGCCACTCACAATTAACCAGGATGATAAATTTTAGACATCGAATAACTAAAGAAAAGAACTGAATTAATTACCTCAATTTATTCTGAGATCGATTTTGTAGTTTTTCATGTAGTTTCTACAAATCAAATTAATTTGTAAAGAATGAATATACGTAGGTTTATCTTCAAAAATATTAGATATATCATCAAAGAATTCGTTATATCGGCGTTACACTATAGGAAATGGGATAATATTGTGTGACGACTTTTCATGGTGATCGATTACTTGAGGGCAGTGACGTAGCCACACTTAGTGATGGGTGGCCAATCAAACACCGTTCGTCGAAAAATTATATTATGTATATAAAAAATTATAAAAAATATATAAATTAAAAAATTATTTTTTATATATATACATATTAAATCTTGAACATTCTTAATGAAATTTCTGATTTCGTCACTATTCGAGAATTGCTAAGAATAGTCTCGTTTCTGAAACCTAACTTTGTCGTGGCAACTTCTACAATAATAAAATTACGCACATATATATATATTTGAAATATTTTACTAAAGTGTTAAATTCTAATGGATAAATAAATTGATATATAATTTGTCACATCGAAGAAGGAAGGAGAGTGTGTGTGCGTGGATAGTAGAAGAAAAGCCAAAGGTATAACATGTGAATCGAATAATAATTCATTTTATAGTTAGCTTCTACTTACATCTGCAAAACCCCAACCTCCCATGTGCCTTCACTTATTGCTCGTCTTTTACTCTTTTTGTTTTTTCTTCTGCGTAGTCGAGGGCGATTCAATAAAATTAGAGATTTAAAATTAAATTTTAATTAAATTTTAATATTTATTTAATTAAATTTTTATATATTAATGAGATAAAAAATTTATGTTTAAGTGAAATATCTAATTTAGAGAAATTTAAGTGAAATTAAAAAGCGAACAGAACAAAATTGGAAAAATAAAATTATTTATTTACTCCCTTGGTTTTGAACCGACACCGGCGCATAAGGTTTGTATTCATATTTTATACTTCTTGGGGTTCAATTTTGAAATATTGTAGTATCCTACCTATCACTAAGAGTAGCAAGGGAATCGGGTCTAATCTAATTCGATCCGGTTTCAATAACGGATTTGGCACGGTAAAATTCGGATCCGGTAGGTTCGATAGGAACCGGTCTAAGGGGTACTGAGTAAGGGGATAGGTGCGGAATAGGGAAGGCTATCATTTTAGTTTTTTTTTCTTCTTATGAGTTTTATGAATCAGATCCATTAATTATGATTTACGTAGCAATAAATAGCAAAGGCACAATGATGTAGTGTGGAATTTTTTTTTGTTTGAGAGAATAGAAAATCACAATTTAATATGAATAAGATTTCTAGCAATCTTCACTAAATTTCAAAGGGTGATTTCGAGTTACATTTCAATAACCTAAGAGATTAACTCTAGTACATTAATTTTTAAAGTTTGTACAAACTGTAATTATCTATTCAAAGATTATAAATTCTAGTCTCTGAAGTATAACACAAATTACACCAACATAACTTGACTCGGCTAAAACTAACAGAGAAAGTTACAACTCGAAAACACAAATAACAAACTCAATCTAGACAAGATAAGTCTTCTGCTCCTACTCTTCATTTATATCAACTTGGTCCAATGAGAGTGTTTCTTACAGTGAATGATTATTGCTTCAAAATAATCTCCTTGGTGACCAATGCAATAGCTAAATGTTCTATGGTTCTTTATGATTATTATATACTACTAAAAGGACGTAGTTTAGTCAAATCTAGATTTATTCGGAATATTTTAAAAAAATCCTAAAAGAACTTGGTTTCCTCAAACCTTTCCTTGTTAGAAATAAGAAAAAAGAATCCTAAAAAGACTTGGTTCCCTCAAATTAGATTTTCCTATCAGGTTCTCTCCTATAGTCGAAAGCAACTTGCCTTCCAAAAAAATCTTCAATATCTAATAAGTGACGTACAACAGGATACTTTTTCTATAAGACGAGAATCACTTTATTCTGTGGTACTTTCCCTGTGAGATGCAAATCACTTTATTTTAAGAAAACTTTGACTCACCTATAACTACATTTACACTAACATGTCATATGGGTGTAGTTGATTCGCTTATCTTATTTTTCAATCATCAAAACTATATTACACTCGCACTTGTTTCCTAACAAATTGTGTCACTAAGTTTAATGCAACTTAGAATAGTGGCAAATGTTACTAATTAATTAAAATGTACCTATAATGCGGTATTTTCACGTCTAATAGCATAATACACTTCTCTAATCATGGTTCTCCTAATTAATACCACTATAAAGTATAGTATTTACTTAAAAAGGAAGCTACAATGTCTTAATTTCTTTTGCTAACACAATATATTTACTCCAAAAAGAAAGCTACATTAATATGATTCTTTGTACTACTAATTATTAAGTTTTCATTATTCGATTGGCCCATCAAAAGTCTTTATGTGTTAAATTAATTATGGTGTATTATATCTGACAATTATAATAATAATAATAATAATAATAATAATAATAATATATTTATCTCTACAATAATGTAAATAAACTTAAAATATCCTATATATATGAAAAATACAATTTATTTATTATATTTTTGAAAGAAATGAGAAGAAAGGGGACAAGTATTGCCCATGACCAACCAAATCTAGGAGATCTGCCAAATCATCATAAAATGTTTAAAACCAAATATTTACAAACCCCCAAAATCTTACTATAAGAAGAAGCCCATGTATATATGTCAATGCATGTGAATTTGTCACCAAGCTAACCCCACCTTAGTACCTACCAACCATTATGTTTATCAACTGTAAAACTCTATCTACAATTAGATTACTCTCTTCGCTCTCAAATAAGTGGTATTTTAACTTTTTTTATTTTATTTCAAAATAAATAATATTTTGCATTATCAAGAAGTCATTATTGACGGTCTTTTAATTTTATCCTTATTTAAATAAAGAGAGATTTATAAATTACTAAAGAGCTATATTTTTTTCAAGATTTTTATTAAGAATAAGTTAGTAAAAATACATTTTACTTTATAGAAATGAGTAGTTGCTTAAGAGATGTGTTCAAGCTAAAAATGCCACTTATTTTGAAATGGAGGGAGTACTAAGTACTTCGTCAGTTTTAATTTGTATGTCTGATTTTAATTTGGTATGGAATTTTAAAAAATCAAAAATATTTTTGAATCTTGTGATTTTAAATTAAAGATATGTAAAATGTATGAAAATGTCATTTATTGTTATGGTCTTAAGTATATATCACTTGGAAAGTTAAAATGAAAGAATTGTCAAAAAAAAAGAAAAAAACATTCTTTTATAAATAGGCTAAAAAAATAACTAAGGCAAACAAATTAGAATGAATGAAGTAATAATTATTATAAATATTTATTTATAATTACTTTATAAGAAGTGACTAAAAAGGTAGATATGAGATTTAAAGTTTATGAATTTTAAATTTTAAATTTTAATCTTTTTAAGTTATTAGATTTTAAATTTATAATTTATATATATTAAATGACTCATTAAAGACAAATATAAAATTTCGATTAAAATTATTGAATTCTCTCAAACTCATTACGGTAAATGGTAGGCCCGCCTCTGAGTCATGACCTTATTTCGGAAACGGATCTAGGGTTCAAAATATAGATTCAATATTTTAAGTTCTTTAACACTCCACATACTATACTTTTATGATTAATTTCAAATTAAGAATATTATGTTTATTACTATGAATTAAAATCACTTATAATTATCTTTTCATCAACTATATTTTATACAGTCAAATTTTATTATAAAGGTTATTTTTTATAATAATATTTTATTACGGCGATATAATTATTTTTAGAAGCAATTTTTTATGTTATTGTTTACTTTTCTATAATAAAATTCTACCTATAACAGTAGAAAAATTCAGTATCCGATACACTCATTATATAATTACCCTCTATAACCGTCATACATAAATATTACACAATAATATTTTATAAAGAATATATTATGTATAAAAATAAATATTAAAATATTTATGATAATCATCATTAATGTCGTGCACATAATATATTTTAAGTACGAATATGTAAAAGAAAAGTTATATTAAAATAGTGTTCATCAGTTATGACCATAACATTTACAAGAAAAAATTACATGTACTTGCCTTTTTTACATTCATACTATTTCTATTTATTATTATTTTTTAGTCAAATTAGTTAACAAATACATTTCTTCTTTTTTTATTTAAAAATTATTAAACTAAAATTTTAAGCTAAATAAAATCTAAATATCAAATATCAATATATATATATATATATATATAATAATATCTCACTATAACAACTACAAAATTCTCAGACAAACACTATTACTGTAATGAAATTTTACCTTATATCATTCATTCTTATAACTTCTAAACCCTCCCCCACCCCCCACTCCTCTTTTTTTTTAATTATTTTTTAATTTTTGGTGTTGGTTGTTGTTGTATATCCTACCCATAAACCCAGCCCAATCCTAATGTGCATGTACACGTGTAGACATGTGAACTATAAACCTACCCCTTTCAGCTGATCCAGAATTTATTAGCCGCGGTGCCCTTTCTTGATAAATCAGTCGTCCTAAGTGTCAGCTGAATTTATGGTGGCTCGCTGACAACACCCACCTTGTTCACTTTACTTACGCATGCAGATAGGGCCGGATCTATAAATTCAGGAACGAATTCACGTGAACTCAATAATTTAAGTAAATTGAGAAAAATTAATTTGTTATCTTGATTGACTTTGGTATTTTTGAATTTACCAAATGTATAAATAAGTTTTAAAAATATTTATAAACTAATTTAATCACCTTATGAATTTCGCCAATTATTTTTTCAATATTTAGAGTTAATGGACAAAAATATATCTACAGGGCCATAACTTTATGAATTTCATATATAAATTATCAGGTATTCACTACTTTCCTTACCTGAATTGTCATCAACTGTTTATCAAAATATACCCCAACTATTAGTTGTTCTCCACTTTGAACCGTACGTGGGACGAGTTTTTGCCTCATACAGCTCGGGCCAAAGACCGGAGGAAGTTGTCAACATGAAATATCACCATTATTCAGGTAGAAAAAAAGAAATAATTTGACAATTAAAATGTGCTTCGATAAACATTTAGTGATATATAGTTCAAGTATGAAACTCGTACACCTGATAATTTAAATATAAAATTTATCAAATTAAAATACTTTAAATATATTTTTCACCCTCACTCTAATATTTACTACCTTAAAACAACACCTAGAGTGCTTGCATATTTTAATGGGGTTGTTTGGCATGCAATTAATAGTACAGACTGTTATCTAAGAAAAACTTCACCGCATCGAAACTAATGTCCCTTTATTATGTGAAGCATTGAAAAAGTAGTGTAAAATTTAGACCACAAAAAATTTCAAATTCAAACATTCATAAATAAAATTTAAGATTTATTAACTACTCAACCAACAACAATAGTTGGTCATTTACACGCATTGCAACAAAAGAAATGCTTTCTCACACGTATATACGGTACTGGAAGAATAATTTAAAGTTGTTGATAAATTAAATTTAGTTTAGAATTTGATACTTGATAAATTCATAACTAGTTAAGATTTATTTATCAAAGTCATATAATAATATATTTTCTAATCTTAGTTTAATTTAATCTTTTAGTATTATAAATGGGGGTGCTCCGTCACATACTTTAGTGATGTGAGAATTATTGAGATTTTAAAAAGCAATCATACATTTATGAGTTGATAAATAAAATATTTTCTTTTATACAGTCTATCGGAAACAATCTTTTTTATATTTTTATAAAGTAAAAATAAGATTACACACGTATTATTTTTTTCAAACTCTACTTATAAGAGATTACACCGAGTATATTATTAATAAACTTAATGGTATGGGACGTTTTTGAAGAGATAGATTCGAACCTCTACTTGATTTAATTGTCTTTGTTCGTATTTTATTTCTCAATCTTTTCACAAACTTGTTTAAAATTTTCACTATATACACGTCGGTTTTTATTAAAATTGCATGAATTTCTATCAAGTTGGCTTGTTATCTATAGCATATAGGAGTATAATTTGATTTTTTTTTGTGTGTGTTATTGCACTTTAACGTTTTATGTTTGTATTATTTTTTCGCCTTAGATAAAAAATATTCGGATAGTATGCAATTTTTTTTTTTGAAAAAAAATATGAGACCAGTTATTGAGGAAATTAAAGTACTGACAGCTGAAAAATATGTATTACGTTAATTGAGGTGTTAATTACTAATTATTTTAGAGAATAAAATGAGAATTTTTTCTAATGAAATATTTTTGGCCCGAAAAATGAATATTATTAGATGTAGATTTTGCACCTCACTGAACTATATAAATATAATTGTTTAAATTAATATCAGTTTCGTAGTAATCAATCAAATACGACATAACCATGTAGTTAAAAAATCTCTAATTGATTCAACAACTCTTAATCAAAATATTTTATATATATATATATATATATATATTCTCTTTTATTATTAAACAACTTATGTGATACGTATACTCAAATTTTTCTTCATAGAAAAGTCTCGTGCATGCATGCTAGTGAGATATGCAATAATTGAAATAGGGAATAACATTATAACATGATTATATTAGATTGAATTTCGTGTATACTTTTTCGACCACAACTTCATTTTTCCGGCGACGAAATTAGAAATTTATACGAGTAAAGGAGAATGTATAATTCAGATTATGAATTTGACATAATT
The DNA here is from genome assembly GCA_035772735.1 of Datura wrightii. Classification (NCBI taxonomy): domain Eukaryota; kingdom Viridiplantae; phylum Streptophyta; class Magnoliopsida; order Solanales; family Solanaceae; genus Datura; species Datura wrightii. The sequence continues at coordinate 194,916,396 of JASDFA010000018.1, read as the reverse complement.
TATTAAGTCTAATTCAAACTCTATATTTATTTTAAAAAATCTATTTATTATGTACAAATTACTGATTTAAAACTTTAAAACTTAAATTTTAAATTCTGAATCTACCTCTATACACAAGGTGATCAAAAAAGAAAAAAAAAAGCCAGAATATCACTATTGGGATTTTTTTTTTGCATGTGTTGTTATTTTACTTTTATTTATGATTAATTTTATTTTCAAATTTTAAAATAATAAATAATTTAAAATAATTATATTTAAAAATTACGATAGATAATTGAGACGGAGAGAGTAGTAATAAAATATTGAGTTGATCTTCAAAGGGTTTTGGCTTTGTATATTAGGGGTAGTATATATAAGTTGTTGGGATCTAAAATCACATCCAAACGAATGATTTTATTGCTTTAAAGGATTAAATACATAATTAATTGAGTGGAATTTTTTAATTTACGTACTTTGAGAGCAATGCTCCCAATTAAGTACGTAAATCATTACCATCGAATTAAATAAGTTGTTAGTGCCATTTAATCATAAAATAGAATCAAATTGACGTTTTCTTGCCACAAGTTGGTGCATGCTCCAAACTTCCAATAATAAAATATTTTTGTCCGTCTATTTTTATTTGTTTAGTATTAATTTGATACACTATTTAAAGAGTAATAAATAGGATGAAAACTTTACTATATCTTAAGTATAATAAATTTGATATCTTTAAAAATGACTATAATTAATAATAAAGATAAGTAAGAAACTAAGTGATAAATTATCTCTTGATTTCCAAAATTGAACAAATAAAAGCAAATATATACTTCTACTCAAATTACAAGAAGTCTTATAGCCGGTTTGACCAAGCTTTTGGGAGGTTAAAAGTAATTTTTTTTAAAGTACTTATTTTTAAAAAAAATGAGGTATTTGACCAAACTTTTGAGAAAAAATAAGTGTTTTTAGGAGTAGCAGAAGCTACTTTTTTAGAGCTAAAAAAAGTTGTTTCTCCCTAAAAGCACTTATTTGAAAAGCAATTTTGACAAAAATACACTTAGAAGCACTTTTTAAAAGTTTGGTCAAACACTAATTGCTACTCAAAAGTGTTTTTAAAATTTATTTGTCAAACACAAATTGTTCTTGCCAAAAGTACTTTTTTAATAAGCCCTTTTTAAAAAAACACTTCTAAAAAATAGTTAATTTAGAAGTTTGACCTAAGAGGCTATTATTCTCTGTCTTATATTAATCAATGACCGAGTTGAAATTTATATGGGAAAAACAAAAACATGTTCTCTCATGGATAAGAGAGAAATCACTCGACTATGTATTAACCTTCTATCCTAATTCTTGACCTCCATACTAACTCTCCTATCTAGCTTAGGTTATGTCTCAGTGAGCTAAAAATATGTCATATCTCATCAATTATTCCTCAATCTACCTCTCCTTAGACTTAACACTATCAACCTCTTACACCTCCTTACCGAAACATTTGTGCTCCTCCTCTTTACATGTCTCAACCATCTGAGTCTCGCTTCAAAACTAATAGACAAAACTTAACTAAATAAAACACAAACATAATTTAGATATCTTGTGTCAGACATCTTGTAGAATGCACCCACCTGACCAATTCCATTCAAATTTCTTTCCAATCATAGAGAGAAAAAAGAAACTCCTAATTCAATCATATATACATTCCTTAAAGAATATGTTTTATTAATTTTAGTATGCATATACAATTAATTAAGACTAATGTGTTAACTAAGCAAAAGACTGAGAGTCCACTTGTTCCATACCACTTTCTTTGCAAGGTTAAGGAATGTTAATTATTTATTGTCTTCTCTTTTTTTTTCATTTTTTTTTAATGTAAATGAGGTTGGTAATATAATACAATTATGCTAGAGTTGACCTTTAAGAATGGTTATTTTTGCCTTGTAATCAATTAGTTTTATTAAAGAATTTAACTTTAAAACATTGGAAATGTATATTTAAAAAAATTATAGTATTAAGTCACCTGAAAAAATAATTATAGAAAAAAATAGAGTCCTAGACCATATCTTTGTCGATGTTGACAAGGAATCCCATCATGAATAATCTGAGAAGAGATACATAGAAGAAGATGCCCTCCTCAACGGGTCAAGCCCTCGTTTAGAATTAAAAAATCTGAATTCATGACTTGTCACATTCTGACCTTTGGCCTATTTGACATTAGGCCAAATCTATTATATTTGAATCGTCTCTTCTCTTGATTTACTTTAGTTTGATAAACTAAGTATTGAAAGCAAAATTTTACTTGTAAAACTCTTACAAGTTGTTTTCCAAGCTCCCCAAGAACTTGAAAATTTTTCTAAGATTTGAATGAAATTATTTACTAAACAAACACAATTCATATATACTCCATCAATAATTCATTTTCCATAGTTTTTTATTTCCAAAAATTTATGATAAGACAAAAAATTGAATTATAAGCATGTGCATATACCTCCCAAAAAGGAGACAACAAATTTCACAGATATGAAAATTAAATGATAAATATATTGTACTAAAAGCTTTTCATTTTCACACAATTTACTATCACTTATTGTTTTACACAATTAATTTTTCAGAAATGAGTCCACATGTTTTTTTAAAAAAAACTTTTCTTGAAGGGGGTCCTCAAATTATATGTGAAAATAGCCAACATAGAACATGAATGTGGGGACTAATAAATAAATAATAATTATTATATTAGATCTTGTTTCCATCTATTATTTTTTAGGTTGAATTGTCACCATCATATCTTTCATATTTTGCATATGAATTATAAGCTATTTGAACCAAAATTCTAACTAAATATATATCCACACTTATTTTAGTTGGCTACTATTTTCATACATAAGGTACAAAGACACATGAATTCAATAAGTCCTTTTTTTCTGCCGATAGATTTTGATCGTCAAATTTTTATTCGATTTGTTATTATGAAAATATCACAATATTCTTTTTAGAATTACTCGTTATTTGTCAAGTTTTTATTAGATCTATCACTAAAATATCATAAAATTTTTCTTTTTTAGGATTCATCTTTGCAGTGATGAAAGAGTCTTTCAAATTTTAAACCAAATGTGAGTACAAATGCTTTATTTATATATTTATTTTTGCACATATTAGAACTACAATAACAACATAAATAGGGAAGTTAAAAACCCTACACATAATTACAGTTCGGTAGTATATGATAAATTTAGGAATACTGAGTTTTAATTTTAATATATTTTGCAATTAATATTTTTCTTTTATTTATGAAGTTAAATAAGCTTTTTAAAAAAAATCTTATGTTGCTCCAAATGCTAAGCTTTAAATAAGTTGTATTTCAATTTATAATATGTGGCCACAACATCTAGTTTCAAACTCTTCCTCTTCATTTTCTTTTATGATGTTTCACAAAATAATTAAATTCTCAAATATATAATTTCTTAAAATCATGCAATTACTATTGAAATGAGATTCTCTAAACTCCCATATATAATTCATGTAAATAGACGATTTTCGGACATGCATAAGAGTACTATATAATACTTTTCTTCGGACAGGAGGTTCGTCTTACAATAAATAATGCACTTGATCAATTATATTAAAATATTTTCAAAAATTTGATAAAAATTGATTTTCAATATTACAACATTATCTATTTGTTGTTTTTCTCTTAGATATGTATTGATGTATTGCAGCAAATTTCACTATTACTATTACTATATCAATATATGTATACTAGCAAGGAATATTTCAAATTAAAGAAATGTGAGCCATGTATTTAAAATATACTATCTTCGATTTTATTTACTAATATAAAATTTTGTGTAGTTTAACTTAAGGTCCTAAAATATTATGTGAAGTTTTAGCAACAACTTATGAAATTCAATAAATATTGAATATTTGAAAAGAAAATTTAATTTGTTCTTCAAAGAAATAATGAAAGCCTTTTATTATTTCATTTATTTTATTTTAATTTGTTTGTTATAGATTGGTATATCCTTGTACCTATAGAGCTATTTGAGATAATGTATAATGATCACCTACGGACTAATTGTCTCTTATGGCTACCTATGAGGCTATTGTGATTAGCTGTAGGGTATTGTATTTTATTATTAGCAAAATTATATTCAGAAAAGGTGTAGAAATCATGCGGATTGGTTGCTTATAGTTATATTTCTCGCTTATGGGCTATTAGTGTATCATTATGCCTTCAGAGCGACTATGATTAGTGTTATATCGACTACCTTCTAGTTATTAGTTGTTGTTGCTACTTATGGGATTATGGTGAATAATTTCAGGGTGTTGTACCCGATTGTTAGCGATTATATATTGAGATACGACATTCAGATTATCGTACAGGTCACTTAGAGCCACGCTGCTTGTTTCTAGGCTATCTGATTGTGTGTTGCCTTCATGGATGTTGGGTTAGCTGTAGAAACATGAGTCATGAGTTATGTCTATAGAATTTTATACAGGCTGCCTAAGGGACAATGACAATTGTGTCATGCTTGTGAGTCTATGCTATGCTCATAGAATGATATGATGTCTAATATGACTATATTGAGACCTGCAAAGTCATATTGAAGTCTGTTCATCACGGACTTCCTTGCTGCCTTGAATGACATTGTTGATCCCGGTGGAGCCTTGTGTGCTCAGAATACTGATACCGGAGCTTTGTGTGCTCGAGATACAACTAAAGGAACCTTGTGTGATTGAGATACAGATATAAGAGCCTTGTGTGCTAGATATACAGATATAGTAGCCTTGTGTGCTCGAAATACAGATCGCCTACAACTCCAGGGTGTTACTAATAGGGGTATATAGTTTGGAATGTACCTGTCAGGCTTATGGGGACTCAGGCAGGTTGTTTGATTGATGTTTGTATTGGCAAAGCTTACGGGTGCATGTAGGTTGTTGTTTGATTATTGATTGTATGTTTAGACTCAGATACAGACAAGTACAATCAGGTTATCTACTCGCTTCCTTAACTGATTACTTATAGTACTTATGATGTCAGCTTTAGTTCCAGTTATTTTGTACCCTTGCATATTTGGTATATTATTTGTATTGATGCCTCGAGCTTGAGGGTGCTGCGTTCTTGCCTGCAGGATCTGACAGACAAGTATGTGAACCTCCTTAGTAGTGTAGCTGAGTTTCAGTAGATTGGACAGCTCCTTCCTTTCAAAGTTTTCATATTCACAGGTTTGTCTGTCTTTTGTTGTACTGTTTTACAGGTAGGTCGGGGTCCTATCTGACCAAGTATTTACTCTTAGAGGCTTGTAGAACATGGGTTGTATAGATATACATTGTTGGCCTTGTTGTTTTATATTAACAGTCTGATGGCCTTGATGGTCTGATTGATTTTGTATATATATGTAGACGCGTGTGTGTGTGTGTGTGTCTCTCTCTCTCTCTCTCTCTCTCTCTATATATATATATATATATATATATATATATATATATATATATATATATTCAACTTGTTTATTATCGTAGACACCATAGTGGTCTTGCGGCTCGCATAACTTTTAGTGACTATAGATATCATGGTGATCTCGTCAGTCCATATAAGATATGTTGATATTCTAGTATTTGTTGGGATAGCTGAGATTCAGTGCAGGATTCTCTATTGTGGCCTTGTCGGCTAGGACTTCTTTAAACCTAGATATACTTGTTGGTTTGTATGCTTGTGTCATGCAGGCGTGCACCTGTAGCGTACATGTCCAGCTAGGTCAGCTTGGGGTTCAGTGTGACATTAGGTGCCAATTGCGCCTCTCGAGATTGGGGCATGACAACAGTCATAATACTTATTATTAGATATGTGTACACTTTTCACTTCACTAGAATTTTTCCCAACTGAATTTTTTCTAATAAAATTTTAGTGAGACACATTATCTATCAAACAGACATTCAGCGGGGAATGTTATAAATATATCTCTTGTATTGTAGTGAATGTCTATTTTGTTTTTTTGTAGAAAAGTTAGGATCAGTTACTTTGATATCAAGTTAGTTTTTTTTTTCCTTATATATAAAGGGGTTCTCATTCATTATGTTTCATCCTTCAAAAGAAATAATGATCTCTCTCTTCTCTTTATCTTTCTCTACAATATTCTTCTTACCATTTTATTATTTTAAAACGATAATGAAAATTTTAAAATATTAATTGTAAATTTTTTATATAGATTATAATTTTTAGATGGTTCAAAAGATATATATAGTGGAACTAAAAATTACGAAATTTTGGAAGTTGGAAAAAGAAACATAAAATGATAGAAAGAAAATTTAATGCGTTATTATATCATTGTATTAAAAAAATAATTTTTTTAATTAAAGTATATTTATAGCTTTTTATTAATCAAATCAGTTACTTCTCTTAATGTGTGTTAAAACTTAAATTTAAGATAAACATTGCCGGCTTTTTCATAAGACATCTAAAATAAAGGCTTTAGGCCTCATTTTTTTTTGTTAGTAATGCATTAATTGTTCTTTAAAAAAATGAATATTTTAAATTTTAAAATTACTATATTAAAAAATTTTAAAAAAAGGAGAAAATTTTTTTAAGTATTATTTTAGGGAATATGAATAGTTTTTTGGGTACAAGAGATTCTGCTAAGAAAATTACTTTTGAGGTGAATATAAAATCAAAATTTCGTTCTAAACATGTATTATATAGAGAGAAAAAATCTGATGAGAGTATTGATGATGAAATAATAAATTCTCTTGAAGAAATTTTTAGAGTTATTTATTTTTAAAATAGATTGGATAGTATGTGAACATACTTTTAGTTTAGGGATAAAAAATTAAGATTACTCAATGATGAGAATTCTATAAAATATTATTTTAATTATGAAAGTTTTTTAAAACATAATAGTCATTCTAATGTTGATGATTTGGACTTATTTTTCATATTAAATATATTAAGAAACATAATATAAGTAGAAGATAATACTACAATCGATCGTTCGTTCAGATAAAATGACTTAATTCTTCTTCAAATACTTATATTGCTTATAATTTAATGTTAACACTTCATATAACAATTGTCTTTGCCACACAAAAAAAAAAGATAATTGATAAAAAATTTCCGAAGTACAACATTGTCTTAATATATATAAAATTATTTAGCTAAACTATCTATATGATGAGTCTTTTTTTATAAAATATAAATTTATGGATTAAGTTTTATATTCTAAAAAAAATTGAAATCACAATTTAAATCTCAAATCGTATTATTTTTTTAAAAAAAATTTGAAATCTTAATCTCAAATCATATATTCAAACAATAACTTAGATTTATGATCTCAAATCGTATGTCCAAATGCCAAACATTAATGAGTGCAAGAGAGACATTTTTACAAATCTAAAACAGCGAAGAGGAAAAAAATGAAACAGTTTATAGAATTGAACTTTTAAAATCCATGCATTCTTTACTAAAGTTAGGAAAGTATAATGCAAGTAATGAGATATACCTCTTTACATTTTCTGGCTCCATGAGGTTCAACAATCAATGAATAGTGCAAGGAATGAAGACATAATGGATATGATATGTAGGAGAAAATTCGAACCTTAATACATTAGGATGCATTAAAAAAAACAATACATATATTAATTCTGTGTATTATTAATATCTTCTTTTTGATATATATTTTAACTTATGTATTAATTATACACTCTATTGGTATTATATATGTTATGTATAACTAATAAATGGCAAACCGTAGTATTAGCGATGCAAAAGTTTTTAATGCATGCATTAGCATGGTTAAAGATATAATTACCTCTCAAAACGTTTTTCACATCTATTTAAGGATCAAAAATACACCTAAAGTATTTAGGTTTTTTTGAGTTTCATACCCAAACCATCCGGTTAACTTTTCTACCTGAACTATCACCAAATGTTTATCACACACCTCAATTATTAATTGCTCACTTTTCATACCTGAAATATCACCATTGTTTAGAAAGGAAAAGTCAACAACTGAGGTGTATTTCGATAAACATTTGGTGATAGTTCAAGTAGAAAACTCACACCTGATAGTTCAGGTATGAAATTAAAAAAAACAGTGATACTACAGATGTGTTTTTCACCATTCACTCTTTATAAAAATTATTCAATGCATGTTATTTTTAATACACCAAACCAAACAACGCATAAAAGAAAATGTCAACATAAATAATCACATCACTACTAATACACCATATTCAATACTATTCTTTATCACCCTACCAAAAGGACCTTTACATACATTTAAGTTGTATCCTTTCCCTCTTTTCTTTCTGGCATCATTTTGCTTATATTCAATCGATCTCCACGTGTGCTCTTAGGTATAGAGACCCAAACTAAAATTGAAACCCATCCTCTGTGAAATTCCGACCATCATTGAACTTCTTGATGATGTGAGACAAAAAGAGACTCACTGAAAACTTGTACATATTGACCAAAATCTGTACAGCTCAGTCAAATTCCGCTGTCTAAATATATCATCAGAACTTCAAAGCTCAAATGAAGACAACAGCATGAAATGTCGTTGGTCATATGCAGTTGCATCTCCAGCACGTATATAACAATATAACTTGTCATTGACGTGAGAGGAGCCGGCATCTAAACACATGTACAAGAAACTATTCCGTTAAACTGTTGCAACGAAATGTTAGGAACGGCTGACTCCATCATAAGCCCTCCAGTCTCTGCAAACGAATATCCTATACCGCCTCAACCTCCTTAAGAGAAAGAACATCATCACGTGGATGAGCTTCTTCAACTTGCACATCGATTTCATCACCAATTTGTACACCAATAGACACCCACGAAGAAGCATGAATTCCAATCTGCAAAAGGTTTGCATTTAGATAATAGCAAAAACCAGCAAGAATGCAAAGAGCAACCACCAGAAACCATTAATCATGAGGAAAACCATGCGAATATATCTTTTGCCCATGCTATACAGGTGCCTGGTATGTGACTCGGAAAAAGGGAGGGGACAAATTGACATCCAGGAAGGTTAATCTTGAGACACTGGGGGAAAGTTATAAGGCTTGCGCTAAAATTTCTCGGTGTTCTATGTTTTCAAGCACCAAATCTGGCACATATTAAGTCAAGATGAGCTGAGGTCAACATGAAAAGCATGACTTGGTGAAAATGACAGTTAATCATAACTTGTGTCCGCTTGCACACATAAAACAGCACTAACGTTGCCTCAGATCAGTGCTTTAATGATCCCATACAAAATACAAGACACTTTTTCTTTTGGTAATTGAGAAATCCCTGAGAGCCAGTTAACACGGGTTGAAACCCAGCGAACTATGGACCTTACACCTCTACCCTTCCCCACTAAAGTATCGGGCTTAAATACTAGTACAGTCCGTATCAGTACGTGCGCTTAACCCACACATCTCACTCTAGGTTCTTATCACTAGAACATAGCCCTGGGGGTTACAAAATACAAGATCATTCTCCACTTAAATACCAGGGTTTTGTCTCCAGCAAGGTTCAAAACAGTAATGTGTGCCTAACCCCCACATTACAAGTTGTGTTCTTACCACTAGACCAAAACCCTGGGAGATACAAAATACAAGAGGCTTTTAACTCATATATTTGCCTCTCAGAATATATCTGCTCAATCCTTTATAAAAATCTCAAGCTGGGCAATCTCATATAAATCCTAAACGACATAATATGATTATTGAAAGGCTTACCGTCAATACATCAAATTCAAATGTATAAATAAGGGAAGACTTATCATGCCCCAATTCTTCAGACAGGGTGAATATGAGGAAGATCCTTGGTCCCACTTCATTTTCTATAGGGGTCCGAATCTGCGCTTCTTCCAATATCACGTAAACCTAGATACGACAGGGACCTTAAAGATTGACTAAAAAGCAAGAAATTGACTTTGAGAAAGAAAAGGGGTGCCCTGGCAGCAATGTAGAAACAGAGGTAAAAAGTAAGAATGGGCCAACAGCAAGATTCACGTTATACATGAGTTCTCTAGTAAACATTTATTTCCAATAGGGGTCATCAATAGGTTGGATAGGATAAGAAGGCTTATAATCTGGTCAGATGGAAGAAAGTCACTGCAGGAAAGGAAAGGGTGGTTTGGGAGTCAAAAATGTTAAGATACAAAGCAAAGCACTTAGAATGAAATGGCTGTTCAGACTTTCCAGTGAGCAACAGTATTTATGGGGCAGAGTAATCAAAGCTAAATATGACCTAGAGGATGATTGGATGACCAAAGAAGTTGGTACAACCTACGAGGTTAGTTTGTGGAGATCCATCCGAACGTTGTGGAATGAATTGAAACTCAAACTAGGATAGTGGTTAAGGATGGGAGAAGAGATGGGTGGAGGAAGGTAGACTGGATTTGGCTTTCGCTGACATCTACAACCTAGTGACACACCAGAGGAGGAGTGTAGCTGAATTGTGGACAGCCCAAGGTTGGAACATCAATTTTAGAAGGCAAATCAATGACTGGGAAATCAGAGTGGCCAATTTCTACAGCTCTATTGATAAGTTCACTGGAACACAATAGGGGGAGGATATTCTTTGGTGGCAAGGAAGTAGCAAGAGATAGTTCAGGGTCAAGGAGGCATACAATCAGATGAGTCAACAACTCAACAAACAGACAACTGGCCTTGGAAGCAAATCCGGAAAGCTAGAGTTCCTCCGAAAATAGCATGCTTCTAATGGTTGTTAGCTAATGAGGCCGTACTCACAATAGATAACCTGATGAGAAGGGGACACATACTATGCTCTAGATGCTTTCTATGCAAGAGCGAAGCAGAAACAGTAAATCGCCTGTTCCTACACTGCAGATTCACAGGACATCTATGGAGTATTTTTAAACCTTAAAGGAATATCCTGGATCATGCCAAAGAAAATTACAGAAACTCTCATAAGCTGGGAAGAAGCTGGAGCACAAGCTACGGACAAGAATAGATGGAGATTGGTTCCAGCATGCATTTGATGGACAATATGGAAAGAGAGAAACTCTAGATGCTTTGAAAGCATAGAAAATGATGTACAGAAGATCAAGCTGAACTTCATTTTAATGCTCTGCTTTTGGTGTAATCAGATTCACTCTAATGACTCTGTATCTACCATAGATTTCTCAGATTCAATCTGAATAGATCATAGGGGATAGTAGAGTATCTGGTAAATCTGGTTTCAGTACTATCCAAGTACTGTTTTGGTGATATAATACTTGTTACAGTTACCAAAAAAAAAAAATTATAGGCCATATTTCGAACACATCTCACATGCCGAATGAATGACAAACCAATAATTGCAGTTCCGGTATTCAGCAAAGTTCAAGGAAATTATAATCTCTTACCTCCGTCAACAGTATTGCAGCTATTCGGTCTTTGATGAATCTAAGGACCAGGGCACGATACCGTTTTCCTTTCGGTTGCCTTTTCAAGTATTCCAATGTCCAATAACGAAGACTGCTGCTGGAGAGCCTCCTTACAACTCTGGTTGTCATGTTTACTGTAGACGCAATGCCTTCCAGCTCCCCAGCTGAGAAGGGAGGAGAATCACCATTAAGAAAGGCTTTTACCTATATATACAACAAAATGAACATCAGAACCTCACAAAACGTTGTTGCCATTTTAATCATGCACACACCGCTAAGGCTCAAAGCTACACGTTGCAGAATCAATTCATTAACATGGTAGACAAATGAGAAAATAACTTCATGCATATAAGTTCCTTGATATTGAAAATTGAAGCATCAATCAATGAGAAAGCAAATACTTATAACTTGCATGAACAAAAACAACTCTATGTAGGTTTTCTATCCAGGCTCGATTACAATGTAGAAGACAATCCATGCACATCTCATAGGAAGTGCCAAGTTGCAAACTCAAGAATGTCCTATCTATTAGATAATGCTGAACAATTTCATTTATCGCAACTACAGAAATCTTAGCAGCAATAGTAGTTTGAAGAGCTTACCTGATAATGGGCTGTGAGATCCATATATCTTCGAATAGGAGAGGTAAACTGAACATAGCCTGGAAGTCCCAACACGCCATGGCGTATAGGATTCCTGAAATCCATTTCAGCTGCACGCATAATTCGAACAATAGCAGCACTCCTGACGGGTCCTTCTGGAAGGTGTGCAAATGCAGATGTGTCGATATTAGATTGAGGCTGTCCGCGGTATGGTAAAGGAATGTTGTTATTAGAACCAAAAGTGGCTATAACTTCCCCACAGAGTATCATCATCTCAGAAACAATCTTCATAGCTGCATCAGCCTGGTTTTCAACGTACAGCTTGATTGACGGCTCTGGATGATCTGGATTAGTCACCTTAATTCGCGCTTCTAAGGTGGCTGTGTCTATAGCACCCTGCAGAAACATTCTTGGTCAATTTTTGGTTCTTGAGAATCACAATAAACTGCAGCTCGATAGTAGACAATCTTCTTAAAATACTAGAACCAACATGGATAGTGTCATGCAGAAGTGGTAAATAATTAATTACATGAATGCCAGTTATAGAAGTTTTTAAACATTACTACTGGACCTCATACTACATTTTCAATTTGAAGCTACATAAGAGCAGCTTCAAACAAAAGAAGCAATGCATAATAGGTGCAAAGATAGCATTCAAAAAATCTCAACAATATCAACAATGCAAAATTGTGAATACAATCATGGGCCAGATACCTCTCATGAATTATTGTAGTTCATGAGCAAGCATCTGGCTGCAGCAAATGCAAAACCAAACATGGCTAAGATAATTTACAAGGACTTGTGTAAAACACAGCCAACAAAATACATGTAGCTGGGACAATAACTCCTCTCAAGCAGAGTGCGGTGGAGAAAGGTGAAACGTACTCTTAATTTCCATCAACAGCCAAATAGTTGTACATAGGAAAGAGAATTTGAAGTTTGGCAGATAAGATGCAACTACCTGTTCCCGACGCCATCTTAACCGGAGTGCAGCTGCTTCAGAAAGAATTTTCAGTTCAGGCTCTTCTTCAAGATTCAAATGAAGGAGCTCCGTTGCACTCTCATATGTCAACATATATGTCGGTTTAATGACTGAGTTTTCCACCGAGGCTTCTGCAATGCTGCCAAATCTATTAGGTTAATGATTTTCTCCAAAATGTTCATTTCTTAAGCTTCTTAAAGTAGCAAATCTATTAGGTTAACGATTTTCTCCAAAATGTTCATTTCTTAAGCTTCTTAAAGTCCAAAGCATGACCTCATTTAGAAACCAGTTCTCCTTTGAAATAATAAGCTCCTGATATCATAGCAATCTTCAAGATCCAGAGAATATGAGATAAACAATTGACAGTTCATGACAAATTCATTTTTGTACAGAAGATTAAGCCGAGCAGCAACCATAATGAATATTTAAGAAACTTCTCAATAATACACCCAATAGAGATACAGTAAATCAGGAACCAATACTGAAAGCTCCAAATTCCTATACTCCAGAGTTGATGGGATCTCGGGCAACAAAATTCTCAGTACGATTCTTATTAATAACTAACCTGCCATCAGAATGCAGCAGAGCAGACACTGTAACAGCATTACACCGCTTTCCTTGCTTCAGACTCATGCCTTCCATGGCCAATTTTCCAGGAAACATTGGATATGTTGCAGTAGGCAAGAATATAGAAGTTCCTCTTCTTCTTGCTTCTCTGCAAAGAAAGCAATATTAAAATAATACCTCAGAAAGTTTATCACTGAAAAAATATATTAGGCATTTGAGGATGTACTTGTCTACTATGCTTCCTGGCTGAACTAAGCTAGCAGGATCTGCAACATGTATCCAAATTTTAATCCGGCCGTCTTGCAACCTTGTTGCACTCAATGCATCATCAAGCTGCAATAGCTCATGCTTTAGGAACTTTGAGGATTATATTGTAGAAAATTGCATTTTAGAACTCCAACACACAGTCAAAGTAAACAAGACATAATTTTCCCATGAAACCACAATGTATTGCGCACCTCATCAGCCTCATCAACATCAATCGCGTAAACCTTCAGGTGACTCAGGTCTATTCTATCAGCCTAAGCACCAAAACAAGATTAAATCAATGGTTGATAAGGTAAATAAAAAATAAACAAGAACGAGTTTAGAAATAATAAATGCTTCAGAACTATTAAGGCAATCAACGTTTCTATTATGGTTCTAGGCAAACCAAAAGGTTCTCAGTGAAACCAAAAGTTTTGCACAAAATAGGAAGACAAAGACGTTGAATTCCACTTAAAATGTTTCCTTTGATCCTAATATAGAACTTTTTATCAAGAATCCTAGTTTGACCAATTCCTCCTCTAAAGCAACTGGAGCAATTTCTCGGGCACACATTAATAAAGCTAATGGCCACATATTCTCCTGGCCGAGGGTCTATCGAAAACAACCTCTCTACCCCACAAAGGTAGTAAGGTCTCCGTACATCCTATCCTTCCCAAACTCCACTTGTGGGATTATACCAAGTATGTTGTTGTTGTGGTCAAATATTCCCTCCCCCCCCCTCCCCCCCCGAGTAGCTCTAACCACCTTCTTTGCAGTAGATTGAGGTCCTTCTGTGTGAACACGTAATGTAAGCTCTTGTGGTCCGTAAACACATCCACATGGACCCCATACAAGTTATATCGCCACATCTTCGATGAGAATACCACCGCGGCCAACTCTAGATCATGGGTCGGGTAATTCTTTTCATGGATCTTCAACTGTCTAGAGGCATATGCTATCACTTTCCCCCGCTGTATCAATACACACCCGAGTCTGATTCGTGATGAGCGTGCGCACAAACTTTTTGATCAGCATGTAACACCTTCACTGTTGACACATGGGCAAAAAGATGAATTTAAAAAACTTCATCTGCTCCACATACAGCTGCTCCTTTTAAGGCTAGTCTTCACACTCATCAAGAACTTGACAAGTTTGCTAGAAGAACTTAGATTTTATATAAATCAAAATTATTTCATTGACATCAAACTAAGACGGTACTGGAAATTATGGTGTTCAGTGGCTCAATTACCTTGTTAACATACTGTCACAATCTTCTATACAAACGGGAACTTTCTCTTCCACCAAAAGTCCAAAAGGAACATTGAATAAGAATTTGGAATTTCAGAAAATGCAACACCCAAAAAGCTAGATTCAGAGATATCTACACTCAATCTGTAATACCCCAGTCCAAAGGCAAAATAGTATGGCCAGAAAGGCAAAAATATAGATACATACGTTGATGTCATAAGTAGAAATATTAAAGGCAACCATACCTCATCAAGGTCAGTTGATGCAGACAAAAGACTCTCTGCGGCCCACAGAATCTCATCTCGATGATCAGTAGGGAGATTCAACTTTAACAAATCAAGATTTACATGTACAGGAAAATACCCAATATCTATGAGGAGATTCACTGCTGCAGATGAAGTCTTTGCCAGTCCCATGGCCTTCAAAATCTAAAAGAAAGGAAGACAAACAGCATGATACGGTTTTCTCTTTTAGTTTTCCAATCTTTTGGATAAAGGAAAAATGTGCATAACCTACAACTCAACAGGAAAGCAGCACAAGACCTTCAGATGGCAGTAAAAACAGAGCCTAACTTAACAAAGATGACAACTGTGATACTCAAATAAATTCAGGAGACTTTTCATCATAAACCAAAGGTTTTTTTTCACGAGGAATCCAATAAGCAAAAGTTAAGAAGGTAATTAATTACCATCCCAGCTGTTTTCTTTTGATCATCGTTTTTGCAAGAATCAATGGCAAAAGCTTCAAGAGACTCTATCCTGTGCCGAGTTTTCTCTTCAGCCTTCCAGGAGGATCTTGGGGGTTTGTCTTGAGGAGGCATTTGTTTAGCAGATCGCAGAAACTGTATAAGTTCCTCAAACTCCTTCTCTGCGGCCTCTTTAGCAAGCTTCCTTCGCAAAAGTTCATCCACCTAATATTTAGGCCAGGCAGTTACTTGCATTGAAGAGATATAAGAAAAATGAGGCATTCATATACCAAGGTGAGAAAATAGGGAGAGACAATGTCACGAAGCAAACCATGAAAGATGGGAGATTCCAACGGCAAGTCTTCAGGTAACTCTCTACAAGATAATGGGAACTGATGGAACAAGTAAACAAACAAGTCCCCATGCATGTGTGTTGTGCATGGTAGTGGCAAGAAGAATAATTCATCGATCTTACCCAGACATTTAATACGCATAAATTATATCTAAAGACATTGGTGTTGAAATATCAGGTGAAAAGGAAATTATTGATGAACTCACTATCATAGAAGTTGCATTTTGTTACATTCTATTAATACTACATTATAATACTAATATGGAAAAAATGTTGCAATTATTTAGGCTCTCTGGATTTAAAAACTAATATCCACAATATGATCTTTTATAAGATAAAAAAGGGCAGCCCGATGCACTAAAGCTCCCGCTATGAGTGGGGTCCGGAGAAGAGCCGGACCACAAAGCCCTGTTGTACGCAGTCTTACCTTGCATTTCTGCAAGAGGCTGTTTCCACAACTTTTTTATACGATAACAATTTAAAAATTATCTAAAAAATACAGGAATTAATATATATATATAAGAAAGACTTATTGAGAGCAAAATTCTAAATGTGATCTTTTTGCGATTTTATTAGTTTCTTATCTAATAAAGGGGAACCCTGGAGCAATGGTAAAGTTGTTTCTGTGTGACCTATAGGTCATAGTTTCAAATCATGGAAACAGACACTAATGCTTGCATTATCGTAGATTTTCTATATCAACACCTTTGGATGGGGCACGGCCCTTCTCCGAACCCTGTGTGAATGGGGATGTTTTGTGCATTTGGCTGCCCTTCATTAGTTTCTTATCTAATATCCAGATGAAATTTGCTTCTTCCTGTCAGCATACCTCTTCATAACTCTACCTAAGTTGCTTGGACTCGGGTGCGGGTGTCTGATACGGGTGCGGATCTAGAGGTCAGATTCTTCATGGTCTAAATTTTAAGATTCGGGGATATGAATCCAAGTATGGATACGGGTGCGGGGATTCGGTTAAAAATAATTTAGATATCTAAAATAGAGTTATAAAACCTAGATTATGAGATATTATGTAGAAAACTTGAGGAGAAAATATTAAGTAAGAAAAGAAGCTACGGAAGGAGATAAAAGAATAAGGAGAGACGTAGAAATTTCTATATACAAGGTATTCCATATTCTTCAATTTCATCTTAGCCTTTGTTTTGATTATAATAATCATTGAATCTGTTCGGAATTTCTCGGTCCATTTTGGTCAAAGTACCCAGAATCGATTGACCACATCGCGTACGGATCCCACACCCATGTCGTGTGGACATGGGTGCGACATCGAAAGTGAAGAGTCCGAGCAACTTAGAACTCTACTAATGAACTTTGTATTCTATGAAAGAATCATTAGCACATTTATCTAATTGGAATAATATGATAGAACATCGCCGCTAATCTAGTTTCTGACAGGATAATGGGCTTTATATGTTCACTTACAAAATTAACTTGAAAACTTCGTTATCTCTGTCCTATTGAATTGTGACCTTTCCTGAACAAATGCTATTTCCAAATATAAAGATTTTTTTTTTGCTATTGTATATAGTGACAACAGATGAGAAGCTAATTCAAATATTCATTTCACAGAGTAAAATAGCACAACTGCATACATCTAACACATATAGATGAAAATGCCACTCTCACCTCATTCCTAACGGATGTAGATGAACATGCCACTTTCACCTCATTCCTCTGTAGGATGAAAGTGGCGGGGCAGAGCGGAGCAAACCTTGCCCGCTAAAATTTTGACCCGCATTACCCAGCCCTGCCCCGTTTAGTCTCTTCTTTTATTTTTTTCTTTTTATTTGTCATTTTATAATATTCTATCCAATATTTTTACTATTTCGATTGTTTTGTGGTTAACCTTTAAATCTGTTGTGTCATTATGATTAAAGTTTGAGAATGTCATTTCTACTTTACTTATAACCTTACATAAAACATTCTTATTAGGTATTTTGGAAAACTTGGTGATAAGTTTCACTTCTTTTTCTGTAAATGTAAGTTTTTTTTTTTTGAATGTCCATAGTAGTTGATGTTAGTCTTTTGCATTTGGAATATGAATAAGCAACTGTAGGATTTGTTTCCTAATAAAATTTCCAAAAGTATTATTCCTACTTTAATTTGTGTTGATCTACTAAGTTGCTCGGATTCAGATGAGCGTGTCTGATAGGGGTGCGGATCTAGAGGTCTCGGATCCTTCGTGATCTAAATTATAAGATTCAGGGATAGCGATCCATGTATGGATACGAATGCGGAATTCGGCTAAAAATTATTCAAATACCTAAAAATAGAGTAATATATCTAACATATGAGACGTTAAATGGAAAATTTACAAGGTATTCCAAGGAAAAAATATTGATCAAGAGGAGAATCCCGAAAGGTGATACAAGGAAAAAGACCGACCCAAAAAAATTTTTATACAAGGTACTCCATTTTTTTCAATTTCACTTAGCTTTTGGTTTGATTACAAAAATCATTGTATCCCACCTAAATTTTTACATTGATTTTGGGCAAAGTACCCAAAATCAATTGAACAAATTCCATATGGATCCACACCCACTCGTGTCGATCTAAGTTACTTGGACTCCTCATTTGGTGCCGCACCCGTGTCGACACGACGTGCGTGTGGGTGTGGAATCTTTACTGGATTTAGTAAACTGATTTTGGGTACTTTGACCAAATAAACGGAAAAGTTTAGAATAGATTGAAGATTTTATTAATCAAAACAAATTCTAAGGTGAAATTGAAGAAAATGGGGTACCTTGTATATAGAAATTTCTATGTCAGTCCTTTTCCTTATATAATCTTTTGAGATTCTCCTCTTGAACAATACTTTTTCCTCATATTACAGTGTAAGTTTTCCATATAATATTTCATAACTTAAGACATATAACTCTATTTTTATATGTTTGAATTATTTTTAGTCGAATCCCTGCACTCGTATCCATATCTGGATCCATATTCCTAAATCTTAAAAGTTAGATCATGAAGGATCCGGTCTCTAGATCCGCACCCGTATCAGACACCCGCACCCGAGTCAGAGCAACTTGGGGTCGACAAGGGTGCGACATTGGAAATGAATAGTCCGAGCAACTTAATTGATTTATTTGACCATTTGAAAACATATAAGGAAGGAAGAAGAATAATGACATTCATCTAACTCGTGATTATAAATGATACCTACCGTTATAGCCATAATTAAATGTTGCAACAGTTGATTACCGAAGAGATCTCAGTTTGGTGGCACCAGACTTGAAGAGAAATGAAGATTTAGCAACTCTTTCTTAACTCGGAATTAGAGTTGTTTTCAAATAAGAAATACGACGGCAAACAAAGTGAGCTTTATACTTAAAGCCAATCAACTAGAAGTCAGAAGCGGGTCACTTTTTTTACTCGACCAATTTTATAACCCGGACCTTGCCTTGCCCTTACCTAACCCATTAAAAATTTTCAAAAATAATGTTTTGTCCTGCCCCACCCCCCAATTAAGAGTTTTACCTGCCTCGTCGTGCCCCAATTGCCACCCGTATTCCTTTATTAACTAAGATCTGAGCAGATTACCTAAATGGATTCTATCAGATTTCAAAGATAATCTCATTTAAGGGCGAATTTATAGGGGCTATTGTGGGGCACGTGAACCCTGGTCTCTCCGCAAAATTAGACACTTTATGTACATATCTTCTAAAATTGATTTAATATTAATTGTTGGCACCCCTGCTCCAAGAAGGTTGAACGGTGCACTTGGTTGAAGATTGAGTTATTTACCAAGAGGAATAGGGATCAATTCTCACTTAATACTCTTTTTCTCCTTTTTTCAGTAGCGCACCCATGTACTAGAAATCCTAGACCACGCCTCTGATCCCATTCATATAATCTAAACAAATCGTGCTCCACAAAAACAATCAAGATCTGCCAAAATACATCTGTCTCGGATCTTCAATCCAGGAACAATCTCAGAAACGAATACCAGAATATAAAAAGAACAGAAAAAAGCTCATAAAAGGGAAAATGATATAGAAAACAGAGATGGAAAAGAAACAACATATAGAACACAAGAAAATGTAAACAGATGATGCATTTTCAGTTAACCAAAATGGCTGATGGAAGATTGTATCACACCTGGTTAGCAGTCCGAGGTCCATATACAGAAAGACCTTTTGACTCCAGAACTGCGAAGTACACTTCATCTCTTGATAACAGCAGGTGGGCGCAATAGGTCTCAAGAGGCTCCGCACTACCAAAAATCATCTGGTAGAACGAAAAAAGGTCATTAAAAGAACAATCTATGTTGATATGATGACTTGCAGAGAGATTACCTCAGCTAGTTCTTGAACTGTTACAGTTTCGTTTTTCTCGAGAAGCTCATTCCATGCAAATTCAAGCAGTGTTGGATCCTAGCAGTGGGCACTCAAAAAGTCAATCTTTATCCTAAAAATAGTAAAGAACTGTATATTGTGTCTCTTCATCGAGTAGCAAGATAATTCAATTAAAAAGTAAAAGACAACCAACCAAGTTATCATGAGCTTTCTGTACAAAATCTGATATTTCTGTGGGCTCAAAGTTCTCAGCACCAGGAACAATAAAAGTCACTTGCTGTGGCTTAATGGAGGTTGTAATACCATTCTGCATCATTAAACACCAATAAAAAATAAACTAGAAATGCATCAGTGCCAAAGCAGCAAATAAGCCTATTAATCCAGTAAAACGAACTCACTATTTTTTTCTATTAACACCTGATCGGAGACCATCCAATTCTTTTTTCCGTCAGGTTTAAGAGCAACGGCTAGCAACAACCTTTCAGAATCCTTCTTGAACTCGAGCAATAATCCTTTTTGTAGTATCCCTTTCTTCAACTTGTCCTCAAGCAGCTCTCCTGTGCTTGCTAATTCCAGCCTATAAAAGATTCACATTAATCACTCCTGATTTTATACTTCAAAAAACAACAATTCTACAAATACTCGTGAAAACTTAAGGGCTTTTAACACCATTTGGCTGCTTGGCCAGAATAATCACAGTTGCTAGCCAACTATACACTAATTATCTATAAAATATGTATATACAAAAAATATACATTTTTCAGTATAAATCGCAACGGTACTACAAAATGAGGAGAAGGTACTTGCTAGTAGCACGAACTCTGCCACGTTTGCGGATGGAAGCAAGCTCTTCCATGACCATTTCGACGAGGTTTTGAACTGAATAGCTCCGAACAGTGACATGGCTGAGAGGATAAGGCGCACAACGGAGAAATGAATGTAAATTCGAACGGTTTCTATGTCGAGAAGAGGTGGTTAATTGACGGACACAGCAGCATCGGCGGGAGACTACCAGCGGCGGCGTTGCGGCTGAACGGAAAATTACGCAGCTGTTCATGGCGCGAACCGCCATGGATTCTTTTTGTGTGTGTAGGAAGCTAGCAATTGGGGATTTGGTTTTTGTAAGAGGCTTTGGTTAGTTCTTGTTTGTTACTTCTTGTCAGGAGTGGGCTATCAATATTAAAATCAAAATCAAAAAATATACATATTATTATAATATTAATAATTTTTTATAAAATAGGATAATTGGTATAAAACTAGTTATTTGAATATTGAAGTTTGATTATTATATCTTTATTGAAAATTGAAATGTCAATTAATTGATTAATCAAGAGAATTATTTGTACTTTTTAAAAATATTTTTATATGTACAAGGGTTAGCATGATGTAATTGAAATATTTTTTTTAAATGAAAGTTATAATTTTCAATTATATTAATATATGTAAATCAAAATTGAATAAATTATGATTATCGATATATCATAACAAAAAATACTGACATTTTTGTCCTCACAAAAGTTTAGCATTTTACGGGTGAAATGCATGTCTAAATATAATTTTAATTTCTAAGCACTTTTTTCAACTTAAATTCAAATAATTTCTTTTTTCAAATGTCAATAAAAGTCTCCTAAAGATACTTACCCGTAACTGTTTGAACAATTTCAACAATTGTTTGAACATGTTCAATTAGATTGAGTATTTAATCAATAAGCTAAATTCTCAACAACAAAAGGATCCAATATGAACTGTGTATATTCTTTTACTATATAAGAATGTTGTCCAGTACAAACAAAAATAACAGTTTGATCAAACGTTATGTCATGATTTCTGAAATGACATCAATTTACAAACAATTTGTAAGTGATGGCTAATCAACGGCAGAGCTGACTACACAGCCCCTGGATCTGAGACGTACTTGGATTCGACAGAGGATATGATCTCGTCTTGTTACTGTTGGAGCACGTCAACGTGAGCTGGTTACTTGTTTGCTCGGACTGCAACAACGAAATCAGGTTCAGCTCGCCAAATCATACAACATCAAAACATCAGCATGATTATTTTCAGAAGTCTAAGCGACTAACACGCAAAAATCCTTTGAAGTTTTGACAAGAAGAAAGTATAGTAGTGCAACTTTACATCCTATGGAAGATGTCAATTCTCCTAAAACCTGAGTTCTGTAACTATGGAATTGGAAAATGAACGATTCATGCCACGAGACAAGTGAAGGAGAGATATTCAGAATTGTGAAAACGAGAAATTCAGTAACTTCTTACCATACAGGAAACAGGCTCCGTGTTGCAACTCCACTTTGAAGTCGGTAGACAACTCATATAATGGCACCAAGAACAATGATCATTTAAATCTACTCCGCGGAAAAGCATGACCAAGCCACTAGTGAACCTGCAGCAAGGAGAACATAATTTATTTAACAGTTGTACAGCTAAAACAATATGGCTTTCAACGAGTAAGATAACTAAGTCGGATCAAATTCAGAATCTTCTTTATCTAAATTGTCATATTATTTAACCATTTAAGTGTTTGCCACTAATGATCTGCAGATCACGTGTTTAATTCTAATTCTTTGCGTCTGTGGACCTAAATTACACATTTTGCGTACCTGATACAATATGATCAGATATATCCCAAGTTTACTGTTTCAAGGCTATAATTGTCAAAACCATGGGGATGGAACCATGAAGTGATCAATAACCGTGAACTTAGATTCTGCAAGCTAGGCACGTGATGGTGACTGCAGTTGCTTGGCAATAAATAAGTGCTTCACTAAGTCGAGATCCATTGATAAAAAGGTAACTAAGAAGTATCACTCCTCCATGCTACCCCAAAACTAAGTTATAAACTCAAATCAGCACTCCGGTGTATCTAAACTTTGGTACTCAACCCCCTATATCCTGGTAACTCACAACCCGGTCCTTGGAGAGTTAGCAACAGAAGTTTCATCCAATCACTACTTACATATTAGTATTACTTTGTCACCAGACTTGGACTGATTAGGTTCATAACAATAGCATATACAACCAGCACCAACAGCAGAAACTTGTCTAGGAATGAAATTCTTCGTATTTTTCTCTGTTTTGCTTTTAGTTTCTCAAACTGGGGCAGAAGCCAAATAAAAGATATGACAAAATGTCAAAAAAGGACTGGTGAAAAGAAAGTTAACATGATATAAAAGTGCAGAATGTGTGAATATTAAACACACTTTAGTTTAATGACTCACCATCAAAGATATATATAAAAAGAAAAGGTCCTTTTTTACACTTCTTCTGCAGTCTAATTAAAACATGACAGCACAGGAAAAACAAGGTACAGCACCAATGGAACTTACCCAATTATCAGAAGAATAAGAGAAATAACCCACAGGACCATCTGGTACACCTTAAATTTAGGTTTAGCCGATGTTGAATATGCGCTGGATGCATATCTCTGGCTCACCCAGCCAAACTGGGGCCGGATCAGAAATACGAAACCAAGAAGGAAACCAGACACAAATCCTCCAATATGAGCAAAGTTGTCAACATGCGGGAGAAGTCCAACCGCTAGATTTATAACAATGATGACCACAAGGGTCAATAAAACTGCAATCTGCAGAAAAAAGGGAAAACAAGATGGCAAAGGGCTTAATAAGATGTTTTCTCAATCAAGTGATCAGCAAGCCAACCATTAATGGCAGGTGTGAACTGTGATGAGAGCTGTTTGATAAATACCTTATTGGCATATATAGTCCAATTGATTATGAGCTCAGAAAGCATGCTTCCCAGCAACCCAAAAAGTGCACCAGAAGCACCAACAGATATATTTGACTTAATAAATAGAGCTGAGAACAAGCTTCCACCAAGTCCAGCGATGATATAGAGCAGGCCAATGCGTACTACGTAACAAAACAAAGAAAAATAAACAAATAGTAGCCCGCTACTTCTGAATAACAGGTCACAAAATACATATACCAACACAAGTAAGATTAAGTCGAGATGCAGAGGTGCATCTAGCTCTTCACAGCAGGTTCAACCAAACCCACTGCCTTCGGCTTGGAACCGGACTTGAGTGTCTAACAGGACAAGGCCAGACTACTGTTTTTGGGAGTACTTAATTCCATAAATCTCATATGTGATAATTGAACTGAATCTCTTGTATAAATGGGCATCAAGGGACCAAAGGTTATATATGTCATGCAAATGAAAAATAGCACAAGTTTGACAATTTCATATCAATACATTCAGATCAGAGCATCTTTCTAGTCAATTGGATCCATTGAATAGTTCAAAAACACACCTTTTTACCGCCAAAAGAACTAACAGGAGAAGATGGTCCTTTAAAAAATGAGGCAAAAGGATTTCCCGAAAATGTGCCTGTTTAAGTGAAGGACATTTTATTATAGAAAAGAGAAAGTGATGTATGTGTTTAGCCTTGAATACCTGAAACTTTTGCAGAAATTTGTTTTCAATGAAGACTAGAAAGCACGGGTCCAATAAATCTGCTGCACCGAACAAAATTGCCGGAGAATTAATATCACTTGCTTTCTTTCGCCTTTTTGCAATCTACTGGGGGAAGACAAAGCACGGGAAGCGGTCAAGTGCTGTGCAGGAGAAAAAGCTTCAGGAACAGATATTCAATTCAGCATTTTTCCAGCTGTCATAGAATATAGTCAAAGACGAGGAGATGGTACATTGCGGCTTTTCAGGATATGGAAGAATACGAAATAGAGTCCCAACACCTCTTTTATTGTTCCTAAAAGAGAGGGAGCCACGAGTATCAAGGATTATAACCTATTAGCCTAATGGGAGGACTCTATATGATTATGTCTAAAGTGTTTTCCAATAAACTAAAGAAGGTCTTAGATAAGACGGTATCTATTTCGCAGAATTTTTTGGGGAAGTCAGACAAATTCTAGATGCAGGACAGGTGGCAAATGAAGTGGTTGATTCAAAGAAGAAACCAAGGGAAATCAAGGATTTTGTGCGGATTGGATCTTGAAAAGATCTACAATCATGTAAACTGGGAGTTTCTTGATTTCATTAGGTTCAAGAGGACTTTGATGCAAGATGGAGGAAGTGGATCAAATGTTACATTTCACCAACTAGGTTTTCGGTCCTAGTGCACGGCAAACAGTGTATTTCTTTGGTGGTTTGAAACGAGTGAGACAGGGCGGCCCTCTATCCTCTATGTTGCTCATACTAATGATGGAAGAGCTGAGCAGGGTGGTGGTAGAGCTGCTGTAGGAGGTTAAGTAAGGGTTTATTCACAGCGATCAATGGACATAGTACTGTAAGCGTGTCACGCCTATTGTTTGTAGATGACACCTTAGTGTTTTGTAATGCAAATAGAGCTCGGTTGGTTTAACTTGTGACAAGTGTTGACATAGTTCATAGTGGTTACAAATGCGAAATCCTCCCACTTAGCAAGGTGGAGAAGATTGAGGTCTTAGCACAAGTGTGTAATTGCAAGGTGGGACTCTTCCTACTACCTAGTTGGTTTACCACTAAGACCATCCAGTAAGGACCAAACAGCTTGTAACCCGGTGATAGAGAGGGTATAAAGGAGCTCACACATTGGCAAAAGAGATACTTATCCAAGGAGGAAAGAAAGTGTCAATTAAGAGTACTCTATCGAGTATTCCCACATATTTCATATCTTTATTTGATGCTCAAGTCAGTTCTCAGTATCACAAGAAAGTCGAAAAACTTCAGAGGAATTTCCTGGGATGCTTCAAGTGTGGGTAGGAAGTTCCACTTGGTAAATTGGGCGACAGACAGTCACGACGCCGAAGTGTTGGGGCGGACTTTGAGATAAATGATTTGAGGTTTTCTAATAAAAGTACAAGACGTTATTAGAGAAGTGGCTATGGAGATTCAGATAGAGGAGAAAGCTTTTTGGATGGGGTAACCACAGAGAAATATGGGATCTTGGAAAGGGGGGTTGGAGGACTAAAGATATCACAACTTCCTTACGAGTGTGGACTATGTTAGAATATTCTGAAGGGGTATGAAGAATTTAATGGAAATGCATCAATCAGGATGAGTGATGGGAGCAATGTAAGAGCTTGCTTGGATTGGCTTATTTTAGGTGTTTTTAGGCCGAAGTAGCTTTTAAGCACTTTTGTAGTGCTTGGGTAAGATAAAAAGAGCTTTTAAGCACTTGCTTTTAAGCCAAATAACAAAAGTAAGCCAAAAGCCATAAGTTAGGATTCCTACTTTAGGCTTATGCTTATAAGCTCATCCAAACAGGCTGTAAGTTTTTTAGGACAATTGAATTGCCTCACAAAAAAAATTACTTCACAGGTTAGCCATGATTGAATGGAGATGGGAACGGGGAATAATGGTATCTTCTATGCTAAGTCCTTTTATGAGAAGCTCCTGACTAGGGATGAGTCAACTTTTCCTCATCTCTGTATGGATCCCTAAGGTACCGAGAAAAATGTGTTTTTTCCACTTGGCTAGCTGCAAAGGGTGATCTTGACGATTGAGAATTTATAGAAGAGAAAGATCACTTTATGGCTAGCTGCAACAGGGTGATCTTGACAGTTGTGAATTTAAAGAAGAGAAAGATTACTTATGTCGATGCTTCGTGTGTAAAAGCTCAGGAGAAGGTGTGAATCATTTCCTTTTACATTGTTGGATAGCATCTCTTTTGTCGCGGAAAACACTGAGATGGTTTGGACTTCAATCGGTGATGCTATGCACTGTTAAAGAAGTAATGCTTAGTTGGATTCTTACAAGAAAGGAAGAATAAATGCAAGGTATGAGATGTGGCTCCTTCAGCACTTCGTCGAAGTCCATCATACAGAGGCAGAGAAGGAGGAAAGCTTTAAATGGAGTAGAGAAAGATTTTGTACACTTGAGGAATAACCTCTTATCCCTTATTTTTTTGTGCATCCATAAGGTTCCCAGGTTCCTATATGTATAGATGATTGTCATTTGTCGAGAACCATATTGTACAAGGTTTTCTATTTTGGTATATCTCTTGTACGCGGACTCATTTTATCCTCCTTTTAATGAAATTTTATTAGCTTTATCAACAAAAATGTGAGATGCAACATTATCAAGTCAGTGACATGCTATATCCAAGTAACCATTTCAATCCTTTTTACTGATAAGTAGGTCTTATATTCTACTTTCTCGAATTCTACCATCAGCTAAGAGAAGCATGAGCTTATAAATCTCGTGACTAATAAATGAATGAAAATTGTCGCAGCTAAATCTTATCTTCTAAAATCTTAAGTACTTTTGGAAACGCAACATAACATCTATTGTGAATCTGCTATAAGATTAAAAAAAATTAAGATCTTTGATAGGAGATGTGTATAGAAAAAAAGGATATGTAAATGCAGGTAAAAGCTCTGAATATTTATGTGAGTACAACATACCAAATCCAAACTCCCGCTCCAGCCGAATGCCAATCACTAGAAGGCTCAGCATATTGGCCAGTAAATGAAAAACTCCACCATGCAACCACATGCAAGTAATAAGGCGCCACCCTTGATGTTCGTGGACCACCTTATTCACGTCTAAAGCACCCATCTTCTCTAGTCTAAACAAAAAGGAAAAGATAAACAGCTTTTTACATGTTTGATGTTTATCTATTCGAGTGTAGCTAATTTTAAGCAAGACGAACTAATTCACTAGCTAGAAAATCAACAAAAAAAGAATGTCGCAACTTCATTCATCAACCTCAATGCAGTAAAAGGTTAACAAGTTACAGTAATTTGATCATCAAATATTGAAGTGTATGACTAATCAAATGTACTGGCTCATAGGTGGCATAACGACTATTGAATGTACTAAAAGAATTTTTGACAAAGATGTTGAATGTACTATAGTAGGATGAGTTAGACCTCCAATCACATGAATGGAAGCTTTTCCAAAAGACCTATAATCTCTTGAATCCTTGCCGTTTTAGCAAATCATAAGCACACCGGAAGCAAAATATCTATATAGTCAATACAATCAGGTTGGATTTCGATTTAATTGATATTAACCCACTGAAAATAACTCCGGCGTTTGACGCATTCTCAAAAAAAAATGACTCTGGCATTTGACATGAGTCTTTTTAGTTTGCTTAGAGATTGCATGCAGTATAGGAATTGGATGCAATTTAAAGAATCTCTCATTTTAGAAAACCCTAATTTTTCCTAAAAGATAAATTTTATGAGTAGTGGAATGAAATGGGCCCAAATGGAGTAAAATGGATATGGAGGATTCATATATTCTACACAACTAATTCATGATTTAGGTGACAATGTGATATAGTTATTATAGTCGTTGTTGTAGTGCTATTCAAACAATAATTAAGTAAATATGGAACTATGAACAAAGACATAATGAATAACAAACTAACTTAAGCAATCTATATTAGAAGTACTAACTAAATTGTCCTTATAAAAAAAGTACCAACTAAATTGCTTAGGTCACTTGATACAAAAGATGAATATTAGTATAGGAAGCCAGTATATTCTAGGAGAATAAAGAATAAGAAGGTTGAGGAATGCAAAACGGGACTTATTTCTCAACCAGAAAACCTCGCTCAATTGCATAAAGGATCTCCATTATCATTAATCGTATACAAAGTTATACCGCACCAACTATCCAACATGATGTGACATAGGTCACATAGCTTCACATGTGTTACCAACTATGATGCCTCAACAACTCAACCATCCCCTTGGGACAGCCAAAACTTTCTGTCATCAACCGTGGTCTAAGAGCTCCTCATTGGATGTAGTTTAAACACAAATATAAGGAGTCCTCCTATTTGTTGTTCACCACGAACCAATTTAATAAGAAGTCTTTCCTCTCTTCTTTTTCACCCTTTTCACAAAACAATATTAGTTACTTTTTATCAGTCAAAACAAAATTAGCTTGTGAATGCAAAGTTTTCATCTCCTGCAACAAGCTGTAGCATTCAAGTAAAAGATAACCCTTAAAATATGCCACATCCAATAAACTCTTGTTACAAAAAGTGTAGCCTTACTGATGGTTCTCTCTCCCTAGAAATGCTACCTGGAAGCACAATTTTTTCATAAAGAGGCCTGATCTGGTGCTCACAAAATTATCTTCACACAAGGAAAAAAACTACATATAAGGTGAAGAATTTGCCAAAAGATGCTGCATGTCTAACAAAGAGGACGAGCCAGTTAACTTATTTTTGCTTTTTCTGCATTAGTGTCGTCATTTTTTGCTCAATTTTCAGTCTCTCTTGATACAATATGAAGCTAGAAATTTAAGTGCAACCTATGGTACAAGGTGAAGCTCTAAGTAAACTAAACCACAAACTTTAATAAAAAGCTCCTCATAGCTTGATTTGGATCCTCATAAAAGAGAGGAACAAAAGAATGCCTGAAGAGTTATCAGATACACCATTGGAAGAACGGAAGCAAGACTTGAAAAGCATGTGCAACTCTCTCTTTGATCCTGTCTTACTTTTTTGCACCTCCCGTGTGCCTAACTCAATCTGTACCACTTAAATCCTTTTCTACAATTACCCAAGACAGATGATTTGGTAGTCAAACCTCAGAGAGAGATGATAACCTTTTCCCTTCCCTACATAAGCTCACTAAATAAAGCCTATCAAGGAGCCCAGGCTCTTGACAACTTGATCAAAAAGGGCACATCTGTAATCAAATTGAGTATCATCTCATCTTATTCAAACTAATTCAAACAACTTAAGCTTTACCACACATATAAGTGAACACAAAAAACTTCAACTTGTGATACATTTGATGCTTCCACAAGTTCCCCAGCTATCCGTCCCTCAGGCCGTCGTGCGTCCCTCCACTAATTAACCGGGAAACCTGCTACAGCCCACAAGTATAGGTTCTGGTAAACCTGCCCACCAACTTCTACCTGGAATCTAAAGGGTTTTCTCCTACGGCTCAACCACTCAGCCATCTCTCTGGGACTCCCTATTGGGTTTCTCTTAAAGAGAGGATCATAAGTACACCATAAAGCTTACAGATTTCACAAACAAATACTGAATATCGAATTATAGAAGGAAAAAAAGGGATCAAAAAGAGATACATACGTGCTAGAAGAAGGCCCAAGAAGAGGGTTTTCACTGAAGGGCTGAAAGGAAAACCTACCCAAGAATCCAGCAAAACAGGAAACAGAGTTGTGGGGGCAGTTATTCACATACATGGTCACCAAAAATGTCACTACATTGACTATAACGAAAGATGGTATCAACCATGGGAACCATTTCTTGAAATGCTTAATTTCTCTGTAAACAGCAGGTCCTGCTGATGTTGTTGTTGCTGCTGCTGCTGGCTCTACTGGGTATACCAAGTTACCCCCTTTCTTCGAATGGACCTGGATTTGGATCTCCGGTTTTGGAGGAACACCTCCGGCCATCTCGCCGGAAAATCAAGAACGCTGGAAATTGGTGCTGGAAAGTTCAATTTCCTGTTGTCCACGATGGGTACAGAGGAAAACTGGGGGAGGGGGGAAGAGGGAGTTAACGTGGCTTCGCAGAGAGGATAAAGTCAAGGATTGAAACTGGTTGATTGATACATACGAATATGTTTGCTTTCTTTGCCGACGAGCTGCAGTTTCCCACACTGCAGACCTTTTGTAGCCTTTATTTTGAGTCAATTTTTATTTTTTATTTTGTTTTTCAAAAACTACTCAATTTTACCAAATTAGCTTTTTATGGTTATTTTCTAAAAAAATATATTTTTTAAAATTAACTTAACCCACCATAAACTCCATTCAATTCTCAATCTGACCCGCTTAGTAGATTGACCAGTTTCGGCGTATGTTTATTGCGCGTGTGTATCACATCAAACAAAAATATATATATATATAAATTATTGGAAAATAATATTTAATATTAAAATAAGTATAATATTTATTTAAATAATGAGATAAATGTTATTATATTAACGCAATAACTTCTGAAAATGAATATATTTTAATGTTCTTTTATATTTATAACTCACATATAAGATAAGGTAAAAAATTATGTATAATAGACCTTAATAGTTCGACACCATCTTTCTTTCAATTGGTACAAGATATGTTAAGTTCATTTGGTTCTTTGCTCGCTTATAAGAGCATTGATACTTGTTCATAATTTAACTAAATTGATCTTTCTTCCACATAGATTTATGATATTAAGGTTCGATCATGTTAAATAATAATGAAGAATTTTCTCCTCTTAAAAAAAGTCATATATATCAAAATCCAAAATGATAAATAATATTTTTCTTCTCTTAAAAAAATCATAAATATCAGAATTCAAAACGATAAACAATATTTCTTTCAAGTATATCTTAAAAGATAAATATTAGTACATATTATATTTGCAAATGTAAATGTGCTCGTAAAAAAGTGTGCTTAATATGTATAAAAGATCTACCACTAGTTAGGATAAAGATTTTTGTCTAGTAAATAACTTCTACTCCCTCGAGAAAATAATCAAACACATGACATTCTTTATTCCAAACTTTTCAACGAATTGTAAAAAATATGAACTTTTGTAGCGGTCTCACGTGCGTTTGGGGCTTATTTTTTTACGCCGTTAAAGTTGTGCAAATTAATGGTTAAATTAATAACCTGAGTTGATAATTAAGTTATTGAGTTAATGATTCGGATTATTGGTTTAATGGTTTGATTATCGGTTTATTGTTTCAAATTATTGAGTTATTGGTTCGATTTTTGATTTGATCATTTTTTTAACAGATTGATGAACCAATAATCTGATAGTAATTTATTAAATTACAATTTGCCATTCAATATATAAAGTATCCTAGCAAGAAGATGAATTGGGTGTCGATGAAAAGTAAAGGGAATGTTATACAAATCTAAATTAAAGTTGGTTGTTTTATTTAAGCTAGTTCTATCTGTTCTTTCTCGTTTCACCCACTTTTTCTAACTAAACATACTTATGACTTATGAGATTTTTCGTGTGAGATTTTAACGATTAATCCGATAACGATCACTAACTGATTAACCGATATCTTAACGGTTTAGCATGTCTACAAATTGATAACTGATAAGTAGAATCCATAACTTTCAAAATCGAACCGAACCGAGTGATACACAGCACTAACATCGCCTGCGGCTTACACTCTAAATTTTAGGATGTACGTCCTATGGATCTATATCTTTCACAGTTTTTGTATACATCACTTCGAAACTTGCTCTAAAAATGCCTTTGAAAATATTGTTTCTATCTCACATGATAGTCTGGAGCCTAAATCATAACTTCGTGAAGAAAAAATACCAAAAGGGAAAACGAAATTTGAATATAAGCACGTAGGCGATTCTTAAAATAATTTGACTTATATATGCTCATATTAGTGTAACTAAACTAATTTCTTAACAGGTCTGCTCAATTGGTTAAGCACCTCCACCTTTGAAGGTTCGAATCACACTGAAGGATAAGTGGGAACACTATTGATCCTTGTACGATTTTCACCTTTTCGTTTGTTGCAAAATTTTGTTACCATTATTTGATTTTTTGCTTCACAAAGTTGTCTTTAGGCTCCGAACTCCTCACTTGATAGTTTTTTACAAATGATGTTGTGGTTTGTGTTTTCTTCTATCATTTTAACTGCTTTATCATTATCAAAATTTTGTTATTGTCATTGATAATCCTCTCAAAAGTGTAATATATATTTGTCTTGGAGTTTCATCCTTTTAGAAGAAAAAAAATACAAATAAATCATATATGATAATAGCGGAATAAGATTAAAGTCACATATGTTGAATGCGATTCACGGTGTATGTTCTATGCGATTATAAATCGTGTTCAACAGATACGATTTATAAATCGCATTAAAAATACGCGATTTACAAATCACATTCTCCGCATACGATTTGTAATCTTATTCCGCCAAATCAATAGTTGAATACAACTTTAAAAGTAAAAAAAAAATGTATCGTCATTTTATAGTAAAAACTTGTTCTTCCTCACAGTTTACACCAAATCAATAATAGAATACAACTATAGAAGACACATTTCTTTATACATATAAAGTAATATATAATATTATTTTAACTTATATCTTCTAAAATTATTAAACTTTGTAATTTGGTATAAACAGCAAATAAATATTTTATTAATATTGCATTAATTTTATTTTTTTCTGCTTAATTAATACGTGCCTTCCTAGGATTCTTTCTGAATCAGATGTGACAAAATATGTAATAAATATTTGTTAATTGTGATGAGCACAAAGCTCTACATATATAATGAGCAGTTGAACTATTCTTAGGATTTTGACTAAGTTAAATGTTTGACATATTTAAATTCCAGGGAAATTAAATATTTGAGATATTTGGGTTTATGTTTGTGTGTCCATGTAGACACGTTTATAGGTTTTTTTTAATTAAAAAAAATATTTTGGTGTTCGGAACTTACTCTGATTAGTTCAGATTCAGATTATGTAAAGCTCATAAAAGAATTTCGTATCAAGACTACTTTTTCATTCTCATGATTCGATTCAATTTGAAATTTTTGATTAACCACGGAGGAATTTCATCTATCCTATCACATTGTGAGTGATAGTTTTTGTCTCGTGATATAAATCAAGATCATGTTCAAAATTTTACTCGCTAATTAAAAGTAGTTTAGTTTAATTTGATCAGTTTCTACAAATTATAACATCTCCTTATTATGTCACTAACAAACCTATTAACTTCTATGTAATTTGAAGCTTCATATGGCTAAAATTTGGTTATTTTTGTCTAAATTTTAAGTACGTACGGTGAAAGTTTAATTATTTTTATCTGAACTTTAACTATATCTAGTTGAATTCAGTAATTTTTGCTTGAAGTTAATACATATATGATTAAAATTTAGCCATTTTTGTCTGAGCTTTAGTTGTATATATGTGGCTGAATTCAATATTTTTTTGCCTGAAGTTCATGCACATATGACTGAATTTCACCGTTTTTGCCTAAACTTCTCACGGAATGATAGAAATACTTGAACTTCAGTCATATTAAACTTCAAACATACTTGTATGCAGCTGTTCTGAATGAGTAAACTTGCAATTTTTTACGCATTACAAGCATAAATTAAATGAATAGTAATTTCAAAATTAGATATTTATACATTTCGATCGATATCAACTAAAACTGCTAAATTCGTTCTCGTAACTAATGCACCCAATCTATTCGAGACACAAAAACAAAAAAAAAATCCTTTCTTTTTCTAACTCCACCTATATTTATTCCTATAAAAATTTATAATGTTCTCAATTACTTAAGAAAACATAAATAAATAGATATATAAATTGCTTCCAATTGACACAATCATCTAACTTTACCTTTCAATGGATTTGTTGAACATATTCTCCATTAGGGTCGTTGTACCTAACCTAACTTATTCTGCAACTAACACATTGACTTAGTATCCATTTTTTCCATTTAAAGTAACTCTTTGGTAATTAGTTGCTTGAACTTGTAATTATATATACCTATTTTTTTTTCTGGAAGAAATATAGCTCATCTGTTTTTTGGCATCTCTAAATTGTCAAGCTTTAACTTAAAAACAAAACATAATATTGAGTCAATAGTTAAATATTATGCGTTAGTAGGATTCAAAAAAGGACTACACTTCAAAAGGTGTGATGTAGATAATTTATTCAAAGACGAAACCATGTGATGGTTTGGAGATACATGTGCACCTGCGTGTGTAGAGAGAGAGAGAGAGAGAAACACTTCAAACAGAGCTTTACTCTCCGGGAAATATTCTGAAAAGAACATGATTTTTTAAGCTCTTTCAAAATGATGGGAAAAAAATCTTTGAGAAATTTATCATGAATTTTTAAAGACTTATGATATATTTTAAAAGGACCCCTCAAATATATCTATTAGGCTGATTCATTTGGTTCTGATGCCCACGCGTGGGACCTAGGTTCAAATTTGATATGAAATGTGTATTTAATTATGTAAAATTTGCATAAAAATTTATATTATATTTTTGAAAATTTAATATATCTACAAGAAATATTGTATACAACTTTTATACAGATTTAATACGATCACAACAACATAAACTTAAATTCATACAACTTTAGTACAATTATATTCAAAACCACATCAAATCTACATTAAGTCATCCTAAATTAGAGATATAAACTCTCCAAGGTATTCTCTAATTTGTGAAACCACACTCATTTCGAAATTATTTTTATTTTTCAAATTCAAGTTTCAACTTTAAAGCTTCAAGCTTCATCCATGATGAAATTCGAGATTTAATCTGAAATTTTATTCAAAATCATATCAAATCTACACCAAATAATTCCAAATTTGAGATATAATCTCCCTAAGATGTTCTCAAATTTTTGAAACCACATGCAATCTGAAATTATTTTAATTTCAAAGTCAAATTTCAACTTTGAAACTTCAAAATTCATCAATGGTGGAAATTGAAATTTTAATTTACAAAGAAAATTTGGTAAATTGGAAAAATAGAGAAGAAGGAACAAATAAAGAAGGGGAAGGAGGAGGAGGAGAAGGGAAATAAATTTTTTTTTTCAATAACAATTCATCAATGGTGAAATTCGATATTTTAATTTACAAAAAAAAAATCTAGTAAATTGGAGAAATAGAGAAGAAGGAAGAAATAAAAAAGAAAAGAAGGAGGAGAAGGAGAAGGAAAACCGTTTTCATTTTTAAAAAAATATTATTATATTTAGTAATTGAAGTGTTAAGTAGTTGTGCAGATAAATTTCTCATAATAATAAAAGATATATGTGATATTAGTAAATATTTCACGTGGCAACCAACTACTGATTGTCCCATTTTTTTAAAAAGAATAATCACAGTTTAATGTCTTTGGGTAATTTATTTTATAAAATAGTTATCAAATATATAGGATTTGTGTATTTACGAATATATATATATATATATATATATATATATATATATATATATATATATATATATATATATATACATAGATACACACACATACACATTTAACTAGTACCACTCCAGATTGGGGTTTGAATTTATACCAATTGAAATATAATATTTTGATGAAGTGACTCTCGAATTTAAATATAAAAAGTGAATATAAATTAAATGGGTCTTAAAAATAATGATAAATTACCATTGTTGCAAAATAACATAGTTAAATTTGTTATTATTTTGACAAATTAATTATTGGAGTTATATTTTAAATTTAAATTTATTTAAAATAGATTTGAATGCTGAATCATATATTTAATTATTGAAATTAAAATACATTAAAATTTGAAGAATGAATTACTGATTCTAGATAAAAATTCGCCTAATTTTCATGCAAAAATACTTAAATATAATTAACAAGTAATACAAACTAAGAAGCATCTAACTAATTAGTGTGTGATTTATTGGGATAATTTCATATATGGTTATCCAAAAATAGCAAATTATATATTAATATGTAAAAATACAAATTTTGAAACATGTTGATATGTATAATTTATACATTTGGATTGCTCTCATCTGATAGATATTTCTATTCTTTGTTTGCCTTTAACTAATATTTGTAAAAAAAAAAATTGATTATGGTATTTAGAAATACTGAACTTTTTGACTAATATTGCAAGTGAAATAATAATAAACTTTTAAAAATTATAAAGCAAATCAATTTTTGAATTTTTAAAATTTTCACTCGTAAAATTTCATATTTTTTTCTATAATATATTTAAATATAATTTAAATATAAAAAAAACACAACTTCAAAAAGTCAATTTTTTAACAAATATATCATGGGTTGCTTTGTCAAACCTCATTGGTCAATCTGCCACACTTCAATTAATATAAGTCCTTCAAACTCAATTTTAAGTGTCATATTCCAAATCTCATTTAAAATACCTCTTATTTGGGGATTACATCCAAATGAGGGTATTTTTGAATACTTTAGAAACAGCATGGGTATATTTGGCCATATAGTATGACGGAGGGTAAAATTAGCTATTAAACTAAAGTAGAGGGATAAATTTTACCCTTTTCCCTCAAATCTAATAATGTTTTAATTTACTCTTTTTATAGTCATTTAAGTTATTCTCAATCGTCATATTTTAACATATGAATAAAATTTTAATTATTTATTTGTAGAACTTTTTGAAGGTCAACAGTGCTAACTAAGGGTGTATAAAGAAAACGACAAATAACATTAAATTGATTATTCGTCAAATTGCAAAACA
Organism: Datura wrightii; assembly: GCA_035772735.1. Taxonomy (NCBI): domain Eukaryota; kingdom Viridiplantae; phylum Streptophyta; class Magnoliopsida; order Solanales; family Solanaceae; genus Datura; species Datura wrightii. The sequence goes on along the minus strand of JASDFA010000018.1, from coordinate 194,878,904 downwards.
AAAATCGTCTAGTGATTCAGTTTGATTTGGTTTGATGCTGGAAAAAAATCAAACTATTATTAGTTTTATTTAATTTTAACTAAAAAATGTCAAACTGAAATCATATCAACCTGACATTACATGTATTACAATAATAATGATAACATGCCCAATGTAATCCCACAAGTGTGTGTGTGTGCGCGTGCGCGGGAGGAGGGAGGGGGGGGAAGCTTTCTACACAGTGTTACCCCTACCTTGTGAAGGTAGAGAGGCTGATTCCGATCAACCTCGACTCAAATAACACATATAAAAATAAGTATGTAGAGCAAATATTGGAGTGAAGAAAGTCATACTAAAACACAATGGAGAAGAACAGTAGCAAACAACAAGTAATATGACAGCCAAAATAAAAAAACAACAGGTGATACCAAAATTAAAGATAAGGCTAATAGGAAAATAATAATGATAACTCGACTGATTAAGAAATTAGACAACACTCGACTATCTGCTAACCTTCTATCCCGATCCTCAACCTCCATATCTTCCTATCTATGGCCATGTCATCGGTAAGTTACAGGTGTGTCATGCATTGTTTAATCACCTCTCCCTAATACTTCTTCTGCCCCCTACCTCTCCTGATACCCACCATAATCAATCTCTCACACCTCCTTACAGGGCATTCATACATCTCTTCTTCACATTTCCGAACCATTTCAATCTTGCCTTCATCATCTTATCCATACGGAGGTCACTCCCACGTTATTCTGGATATCTTCGTTCCTAATTTTATCTCTCGTAGTATGCTCACACATCCCTCTAATATCCTCATTTCCGTTACTTTGTTTCGATCGGTCAACACTCTACCCCATACAATATAGTTGGTCTGACCATCACTCTATAAAACTTACCTTTAAGGCTTGGTGACACACTCTTATCACTGAAGACACCAGATGTGAATGTCCATTTCATCTATCCCACTGTAATAGGATGTGTTACATCCTCGTCCACTACATGTATTCAATTTTAAAAAAAATATATATTGTAATGTAATTTGTATATATTTCTTAAATTATAGTGTTTATTTTTAATATATTATTTAAAGATTGAACTTAGAATATTTGAATGGTCTAATAAATTTTAACCATAAATAGTAAAAATACATAATTTTTTAAAAATATTTAGTGATGTAATTAATACTTACTAGCATTTATTTAGTATAACACTTAATACTTTTAGATTATGAATATTTTTATAATAATTTATTAACTATTAATATTTATTTTATATAATTTTATTATTAAATATTTTAAGAATAATATATCAGAACTCCTCTCAACTTGATATTTTTTTTTCAATCGTAATTTATTCAGTTGATTTAATTTCTCATTTGTCCAAGAAAACATCATTATTCCATGAGTAAACTTATAAGCACTCCGTCTTTATCAATGGCGTTTTAGCCGTTATTTGTGCTTCTCAAATTATATATAAAATTCCCTGTTGTTGATGTTCTATGTTAATTAAATAAGTCCTGTCAAAGTCTCCACATAATTATATGATGTGTTGTGGTTCCAGTTCATGAAACAGTGGGGTAGTTATATATAGTAATGAATAGTCGATTAATTAACTAAGGGGTCGTTTGGTTGCTGATTAAGGTTATACTGTATTAGTTATGTATGAATTAATTATGTGAGTATTAGTTATGAATGGATAGTAATGCAGAGTTAGTTATGCAAGGATTACGATCTGTGTATAACTAAGTCCTGCATAACTTATTTCATCTTCTACTCCGCATAAATTATACATAAATTTCTCATGAGTTATGTGGGTATTAGTTATGTAAAATTGCTAAAAACACAACCAAACACCGTAATAGTTATGCAAAATTCTATACCTAGTAACCGAACATGTATATCATTTATACATGAATAACTTCTATCCCAATTGGAGGCCAAACAACATATAAAATTAATACATGGATAGTCAAGTCAAGTTAATACATGAATGGCTTTGTTCCTAACCAACAATCAAACAACCCTTAATGCATCATAAAATAGAGAAATTAAACAGATGTTAAACATGTTATCCTCCCAATCATGGAAAGAAGGTTATTGATACTAATTAAGCATAAACTGGTTAAATGGTTCATTTTTCTCAAACTTCAAAGGCCTCCAAGTATATTGAACAAACAAATATATACTGCTAAGTTCACAAAATTCCGGAATTCATATCTGATGCACACTGTGCAGCAATGGCTTGTCAGCTAGCTTTCAACTTATGATTTTATGGTCTCGCTCATTCTTCTATGGAATATCGATTCAATCAATTATCCCATTTCAGAATCAAGTCCCTCCTTTTGTATGCTGATGATCATCACCAAGAACTCGTACCAAAATCTCATCTTGTCTGATTATCAGTTGGTTATTGAAGCGTAAGCTGCAGCTTTTGGCCCCGTCCATATTAGAAACTGAGAGGTTTAGCAACCGAATGACTTCTTGTTACTTCTGCAAGCAGTCTTTATTACTGGATCAAGACATTGAGTAGCGAATTACCTGTGATATTGGCAAATTGTGTCGAATTTTAGAGTTAAGAGAGGTGAGCAAGATATAAAAACAAATATGCAAATACATCAAGAGTCTTACAAACTATGTTGCTGCATTTGATCTGCAATTATGTGGATGGACTTGGGATTCAAAAGGGGAAGTATGTGTTTCAAGCTTCTTAAACAGGCTTCCAACAAGACAAAGCGTAAATTGTTCTTCCTTTCCACCCCATCAACAACCAGTGGTTATCTTCATCGATTACAAAGTCTCTGTGATATCCTAACCTCACCTTTTCTACTGCCCTATTCACGAACTCCCGCCGTTCAAAAGGTATCTGCATAAACCTTGACCCCATAATACGAGCTTGCCACTGCTTGTATGTCTCTGGCCGTTCAACTCTTTCCCACCCCTCACAAGCTATGACATTCAGGGCTTCCCTCCCAAAGATCTCTCTCTCAATTAATCCTCTTTCTGGAATCTCACGGGGAACAATAGTTTCAAGCATATCAAAAAGTGCTGAAAAGTGGAATAAGGCCTCACGAAATCGTGTGACAAAAAATGGAGCACTATAGGCCCCATTGACAATACCATGGATGAAGATATCTGGATTGATCTTCCTTACGAGGTTTAGAACGACAGTTCTTGAACTGTCAACTTTGACAGTCTCATCATGCAGGTTCTTAAAGCGATACAAGCAGTTGACAGCAAGAAATTCATCCTTGTCTAGGTTTAGATCCTCAACTGTGACGGTCTCCCATTTCTTCGCAATTGCATGGTATTCAAATGGAACATTAAAGGACCGAGCATAATCAGCCAAACGGCGACCTGTTTCTTCAATCCGTTCCGCCGGTCTGAAGCCTGGTTGGGGAAACTCTATACCAGTAATACGAAGCTTTGGTGGCCCCCCTTCTCTTTCTGCAATACGTTGGATGAATGTAGGCCATTGGAAACCATACAGGATGCCAAAGTCAATGACATGAACCTTTGTTGCATTCTCTGCCTTTATCATGATTGTCTTGTTTGAAGCAAAATTTGAAATCTTCCTGAATGGGCTAGATGCGAGATACAAATGGTAGGCCTTCAAAAGATCAGCTGCAGATGTTCGTTTATTGACAAGGGCTTTATAAATCTGGCTACCAGTACCAGCCAGGCGCGCCTCAAGACCATCTGCAAAGCAATGAGCCAATCTCTGGTTTCCATCTCCAAAAGGGGATGAATGTTGTCTGATCTGTTTCAACAGTTCATTCGCAGTCCTGGAATCATCAGCAGCAACAGCCTGCGAGCAATTTATCAAGAGAGTTCTCAAATCTATGACTTCCTTCTTTCCACTCTGTTTCTTTCCACGTCCCTTTCCTCCTTTTGATCCTTTTGGTATCTGCAATGAGGTTTTGCTTTTAGCATTCCTCAAGTCTTGTCGATAAGCTTCCAGTGCTTCCTCTCCCTTCCCCATGCTATTCAGCAAGATGATATCAAATTCCTCCGATCGTAGAGTTGATTCTGTAAAAACTGCTGCCTGTTTACTACTCCTTTCTTCTTCAAAATGATTATCATCCCTCTGAGGATTTTTCTTCCCTCTCGCCTCAGTTGGTGAAGTCTCTCCCTCATTCTTTTCCTCCACCTGAGCAGCCACATAACCAGCTTCCCCTCTGTCCTCCCAAGGTGGCAAGTCATTTATATCTACACCGTTCAACAACTTATTACTAGTTGGGAGGAACTTACTTGCTTCTTCAACTCCTTTCCGGAAGTTCCAAACAGATTGACTCTCATCATATATATCAGGAATATGAAAAGAACTAACAGGAGAGTCTAAAAATCCATCTACGATATTACTCCCACTATTTGATGAGCATATTGAAGAATTCGAGGTATTACGAAATGACAGGCCTTCGAAGTACGAGGAACTGTAGCCCATGGAAATGTTAACCGCCCTTGAATCGACTAGGTAACCATTACTGTCACCGGTCTTTCTTGTTGAATTGTATACACTTCCCGTGAAGTAGTCCTGAGGACTCTCACCGTTCCAATCAATAAATACGTTGTGCTCTGGCGATGGTGGATACTTCTTGCCAAGGGCCTCATAGAATGATTTCTCTTTGGCTTGAAGTTCCAAGGATTCCTGAAGCATATCTGTCTTGTCCTCCATGTCTTCTTCCATTAGCATCCGATTTATATAGCTCAACACTGCATCCGAGAAATCAATATCTTCATTGAAGTCGTCCTCAGTGCCAAGGTTAGTTGTTGATTCTACATTAGTCGTTAAACGGTCATCACTTATAAATCCAACAGCACCAAAATTGTGCTGCACAAAGCTATTTTCAAGTCTAGGACCATTGAGTAGCTTCTGATCTGAATAAATAAGTCCAAATCTCGGTCCGTTAATCATCCTCTGATCTGAAGAAATAGGTAATGATTGGTTTCCTAGTCGAAAATTATTCAAAGAACTCGGATTTCCATTAAACCTTGGATCCATTTCAGCCAAATTGGTAAAACCAAACCTCAATGTCAATGATGCCTAATGGAAGTTGCAGCCACACGTATATCTGTGACAACCATATGCATTTTCAAGCTCAAAGGTGGAACAGCACAAGTGACAGCTCTCATGAAATAGCAAAAAAGACTGAAACTTTAACAACCCCATAAAATCAAGAAACCAAAGGCAAATTCAGCATTAACAAAATTGAATATTTATCACTATTTAACAGACTACACACAAATTCGGTTTGCCATATTAGCAAAGGGGCCAGCATAAACTTCCACTAAGTTTATCAATTCTAAATCCTATAAATAGTCCATACTCAAAGTTGCAGCCATATATAAATCTGTGACAACAATATATAATTTCAAGCTCAAAGGTGGAACAAACACAAGCAATATATCTCAGAAAATAGCAAAAAAGACAACAACTTTAACAATCCCATAAAATCAAGAACACAAACAGCAAATTCTGCATTAACAAAATTGAATATTTATCACTATTTAACAGACTACACACAAATTTGGATTTTCATACATTAGCAAAGGGGCCAGCATAAACTTCTACTAAGTTTATCAATTCTAAATCCTATAAATAGTCCATATTCAAAGTTGCAGCCATATATAAATCTGTGACAACAATATATAATTTCAAGCTAAAGGTGGAACAAACACAAGCAATATATCTCAGAAAATAGCAAAAAAGACAACAACTTTAACAATCCCATAAAATCAAGAACACAAACAGCAAATTCTGCATTAACAAAATTGAATATTTATCACTATTTAACAGACTACACACAAATTTGGATTTTCATACATTAGCAAAGGGGCCAGCATAAACTTCTACTAAGTTTATCAATTCTAAATCCTATAAATAGTCCATATTCAAAGTTGCAGCCATATATAAATCTGTGACAATCATATACAATTTTAAGCTCAAAGGTGGTACAGACAACAAGCAATATATCTCAGAAAATAGCAAAAAAAGACAGAAACTTTAACAACCCCATATCAAGAATACAAACAGCAAATTCTGCATTAACAAAATGGAATCTTTATCACTATTTAAGAGACAACCCCACAAGTATCCTTGCCATACATTAGCAAAGGCCAGGAAAAACTTGCACAAAGTTTATCAATTCTAAATCCTCTATATAGTCCTTACTCAAAGACTTCAGCATAAAATTGAGCTCAATTTAAAATGCTTAAAAAATCAAGAAAACCCATATGAAAAAAATTGAAAACAAGGGCATACCTTAAACCTATGGAGAAGCAAAGAGAGAAGAAGAAGAAGAAGAAAGGCGAATACTTGTAAGATTCTTGTAAGAAAAAGGAGAGATGGCAACCGGTGAAACTGGTAACCGGTAATAGCATGTCATCGGTCGTTGACGTGCAAATTTCGGTGAACCTTAGTCGCCTTTCAAATAAAAAAAGACAAATCCCGGGGGGTCTTATGCTTATGACCAATCAGTGCACCCCACGTGTCAACAAAAAGATGTTACCCACGCTGGTTCAAAAATTAGTACTAGTTTTAGCTTAAATACAATTTTAAGAAACTACGTTCTTAATAATAAAATATATTTTTATTAATTTGTTATTAATATATATTTAAAATTAATATAATTCTTTAATTATATAAAAATTATTTAAATAAAAAAATAATTTATTTTTGTTTTATTAATTATTATATTTAATTTAGTTATATACTCTTAAATTATTTGAAACTAAATGTACATATGTTTTTATTGTATTTTAGAAAGTTTAGATATCTGTGTTCAGCAGTGGGAATACATACAAAAAAGTGATTGGGACCCTAGTGTTCCTAACCTTTCCCATTAATAAATAGGGATTAGGGACAGAGATACTTTCTTTATTTTACATAAACAATAGACGGTGTTTTTATTTTTTATTTTATTTTAAAGAGTGAAAGAGTGAAAAACACATCTAAGTATCATGATTTTTTGAGTTTCATATTCGAATTATCAGGTTTGCGAATTTTCTATCTGAATAATCATCAAATGTTTATCAAAACACACCTCAATTATCAAGTGTGCGAGTTTCCTACCTGAATGTCACCATCGTTCAGGTAGAAAAAGTGAACAACTGATAGTTTAGGCGTGTTTCGATAAATATTTAGTGATAGTTCAGGTAGAAAACTCGCACACCTAAATAGTTCAGGTATGAAACTCGAAAAATTATAATACTTCAGGTGTGTTTTTCACCCTTCATAAATAATATTTATAATATTAAGAAAATATAAATAATATATTTCTATATAAAAATAATAATTATAGAAACTTTAGCAGATTTAAAATCTATTCTTTAAGTAGCAGTAGTTATCATCTATAATTTGTATGATTTTTTTAATTATGTTTTATTTTTAGGTAAGTGTGTACTGATATTAAATATTTATATGTTTTTCAAAATAATTTTGTTTATGTGATTTTAAATTTATCATATCATTTTTTAACTTCTTTTTTAGGTAACTAAATTTTCATTAATCACCAAGTATAACATACAAAACTAGACGGAAACAAATTCAATCTGCCTTTCTAAAAAAAAAAAAAAGAAAACCTTAACCATAAGGTTAATTCTACTCCTATCCTACCAAAACAACTCAAATTCTCTAAGTTCCATCATACTCCCACACGATATTAGAAAACACACTTGTCTAGCAAAACCTTCAAATAACCTTTTGCCCTTATGTTACTGACGCAAGCTATCTGTCTAGCCAAAGACCTCCACAAATCTTTCTTTCTTCTCAAATACTCGCATATTCCTTTCCATCCATAACATGTGTACAAATTCAGCATATACAAGCTTCACCAGTCTTGTTCTGTAGCTACTGCCTCTAGTATTATCAATTATCCAGGTATGCATTTCTGCCCAGCTCTTGATGTCTTGTATGAAGCTGTTACACCATTGGCCAAGTCTGTTCCATAATTATTTTGTGTAACTACATTTTGCAAATAAGTGTTCCTTGGTTTCAGCATATTGTTTGCAAAGGCTGCATTGCTCATCAATCTGCAAAACCCATTTCAACAACCTGTCGGCTGTGAGTAATCTACCATGCAGTAATAGCCACATAGTAAATACACTATTTGGTCTACCCAAGTTCTGAATCATTGCTCCCTTCCAATCAACTTTAGGAAGATTACCTATCATGTGAAGATACATTTTCTTGATTATAGTCTTTGAAGTTGCATGTGCACTATCAGCTTGAGACAAATATGCTCTTGCACTCCATACCTTTCTTACCATCCAGCTGGCTTGTGATGGAACAACCATTGTCATCAAATTTTGATCCTTTATGTAGTAACTATGCAACCATCTAATCCACAATTTGTCCTTCTTGTTAGTAAGGTCCCAGAATGTTTTAGTAATTGCTGCTTTGTTCCATAATTTCAGATTAATGAGATTAAATCCTCCTGCTGCTTTTGGTGTGCACATTGTCCCCCAGGCCACCAATGCCTTTTTAGTGACAGAGTTTTCTCCTGGCCAAATGGAACTTCTACAATAAGCTTCTATGGCCTTCATTACCTTGGCTGGGATGATGAATATTTGAGCCCAGTAAGCTTGTATACCAAATATCACTATTTTCACTAGCTGCATCCTACTTGCATAGGATAATTTTTTTGCTGTCCAGGAGGAAATCATTGCCACCACCTTGTCAATTAAAGGCTGCCACTGAATTAATGTAAGTTTCTTGATAGACAAAGGTATGCCTAAATACTTGAAAGGTAGCTCTCCATGATTATAGCCCAAAATACTTCTCAGTTGTTGCTGCATATCTGCTGCTACACCTCCAAAATAGACTGCACTCTTAGCTAGATTAGCATTCAATCCGGAAGCAGTTGAAAAAATTCTGAACTTATCATGCAGCATGGTAATTGATTGAGTATCCCCTTTAGCAAACAATAACAAATCATCAGCAAAACTTAGATGGGTAATATGCATTTTTACACACATAGGATGATATTTAAAATCCTTTTCTTGCTTGAGAGTCATCAAAAGTCTACTAAGATATTCCATCACTATCGCAAACAAATATGGAGATATAGGATCCCCTTGTCTGAGCCCTCTAGCTGCATCAAATGGTTTTGTAAATTCACCATTGACACTGATAGAATAGTTAACTGAAGTCACACACTCCATAATCCACCTTGTGAACTTTGTAGGAAAGGCTAAACCTTCCATCACCTGTTGTAAGTATCCCCAATCCACTGTATCATATGCTTAAACTCCTTCACTTACCATAACTAAATAGGTTTTTATAGATCAACGTAAAATATGCTTAAATCATCTTAAATAATTTTCTCGCAATTTATTCTTAATGTGTACTACTACTAAATCTTATGAATATAAATCCATAAAATAACTAACTTGAATTATGTTAAATTTAGGTTATATCTGTCTAAATAAATATTATTGGTTAATATATTCATATTAGTTATTTTAGTTTAATAAATATGAATTTAATTAATAATTCAATTTTATAAATTGGCCTTTAAATGATAAGCTCTCATTGTTGAGCTCAAATTGTCATTTTATCCTAGAGGCCTAGTCTGATGTAACATGTAAAATAATGTCGTACGCCAAGTTAAATAAAAAATCAATAAAATCATGTCTCGTGTTAAAATGACACAACATAACTAGTTAAATTAAAAATCAATAAAATTACATCACATGTAGAAATGACATGCTTTGGCCAATCAATTAGGTCATGTCACTTTCCTTCCTACTATGATGAATAATGGTCCTCGTAATTTAGAAAAGATATCAAGATTTATAATAAGAGTCAGAGAGAGTTTGTGGATCAAAAACTATAAATTTCTCTACCAAGTGAGGTATTCAAGTGTTCTAAACATCCGATCAAGATTATAATGCAAGATCAAAATTCAAATTCTTAGATTAAAATCCATTGAAATTCTAGATCAAGTTTAAATGTCCTTGAATTTACTTTCAAAAAGAAAAATAAGAGGTTCATAGAAATTGTACTATTCATCATATTAAAATAAAATGATATGATTGTTATGATATTTTCCAAAATTATTTATTTTTTTGACGTGAATTTTGTCATCTACATATGCTACTTGCACCTTTTAAAAAATATAATCATTTTTAATTTTATCTATCTTAATATACCTATAGTACACAGTGGCGAATTCAGAATTTTAATATAGGGGATTCAGAAAATAAGAATATAGTATTTAAAATTTAAACTTTGTACCTCAAGGTAAATTTTGAACCCCCTAAACCACTAAGCCGCCCTCAACTATCATTTTTAAAGGATTCAAAGTCTCGCTCTCTCTATATATATAATTAAAAATTACCTATATATATATAATATAATTTTTTTATTAAGAAGACCCGAGTGAATCTTAGACCCCTTCTAAATTCGTCTCTCACTATGCATCCATTTAAAATTTATACAACAATATTTATAAATATTACATAAAAAATACTATAAATATGCGTAATTTATTATAACATATGAAAGGAAAATGAAGATTTCTTTAAAATAAATTTATAAAGGTTTAGGAGATCAAATCTCTCTGTCTCTTCAGATGTAGAGTGATCTTCCTAAAATGTCCCTGAAGAGTATACACGTGTCAATAGATCATAGATCACACGTATTGATGCATGTGATGCACGAGGACGGTGATTAGGCTCCACATGACCGGATTGTTCGTGTCTCGTAACCTTTTCGTTTTTAATGTGTCTATTCTTGTTATATACTTTCCATCCCATCTTTACTTATTCCGTATTAATTTAATATGTTTTTTTAATTATTTATCAAAATATAATTTGCACAGGTGCAGTACGGCCTAACACTTCACTCGAGGTGTGTAGCTTGTTTGGATGGTTGTTAGCTAGAAATTATTTGAGTTAATGATCAAAAATATATTTGAACTATTCTATTTTTGTGAGTTTTCTATTTAAATTATTAGGAGTTTGTATTTTCAACTCAAACTATCACTAATAATTTATCAAGACACACCTCGACTAATACAAATGGTACGTGTACTACACTCTTTCTTTTTCATTCAAAAATGGTGTCAAGTGGCACGCCACGCGGATAATTAAAGAAATTAATTAATAAAAAAATTAAAAATCACACCTGAAGTATCACTTTTTTTGCGGGTTTCCTACTTGAACTATCGGATGTTTGTGTTTCTTATTTAAACTATTGGTGTTTGTGTTTCCTACATGAATTATCGCTAACTATTTATCAAAATAACCTCGAAATTAATGAGTCAGTTGCCATGTGGATAGTTTTATGGGCAGATTAAGTTGGCACACATTTTTTTATTATTGTATTCAAACACTTGATCTAGTTAGTTTTGAAGTGTGTTATGATAAATAGTTAGTGATAGTTCAAGAAAGTACAAATACCTGATAGTTTAGATAGAAAACTTCCAAAAACGTGATACTTCAGGTGTATTTTTTACCATTAACTCAAATTGTTTCATAAAGTATCATATTGTATCATTCCTGAATTTTATTATTTAAGAAGTGTATCCACGACTTTTTTTATTAATTTCTTCTGATACATTACTAATTCTTCTTGGTGTAGATATTTTTGTTGTTAATAAATTGGTAAGGGTTGTTGTATGTAGTTATTGTTTTGATGAATATAATATTTGAATAGATTGTATTATTTTTCATTGTTGCATAACTCAACCACATTAGTAATTTGAAGAATAAAATTAATATATCATAGAGAAAAGTTGAGTACGGAATAAAGAATAAAATAAGAGTATTAAGTCCTCCCACTGTTTTGTTATAAAAATTATAGAATTGTAAAGAAAAATAAAGTGCCACCAAAATTTAAAAGCAAGTTTTACAAAGTGGTGGTTAATTAGACCAACTATATTGTATAGGACGGAGTGTTGCTTGGTCAAGAACTTTCATGTTCAGAAGATGAAAGTTGTGAAAATGAGGATGTTGTGATGGATGTGTGGGCATACCAGGAGGGATAAGATTAGAAATGAGGTATCAGGGACATGGTGAGAGTAGTTTCAATGGAGGATAAGATGCGGGAAATGAGATTGAGGTGGTTCAAACATGTGAACCCGATGCCCCAAGGTGAAAATATGAGTGATTATCGATGTATGATTTTAGGAGAGGTAGAGGTAGGTTGAAGAAGCGGTGGAGAAAGGTGATTAGACAAAGCATGTCACAGTTTCAGCTTATCAAGAATATGGCCCTAGATAGAAGGTTATGAAGGACACAAATCAGGGTAGTAGGTTAGTAGTGAGTAGAGTGTTGTCTATCTAATTTGCTCGTACTACTAATTGTAGTACTATTAAATGTAGTGTCTTGCCCGTAGATTCTTGATTACTCATTGTTTCTTGTATTTTTTTTTTTGCTTTAATTAATGTTTGGCGTGCTTTGCTTCGACCGCTTTTTCCTTTTCTGGATTGCTTTGATTTGTTTATTCTTGAGTCGAGGGCCTATCTAAAACACCTTTTTGCTTTAGAGCTAGGGAGAATGTGCAAACTCTACCCTCCACAGACCCCATCTTTTTGGAACTACACTGAGTATGCTGCTGCAAAGAAAAATAAAAAAAGCAAATCATAATTTTGTAGAGAGGAGGGAGAGATTGTATTATCACTTTTCTTGGATCTATAATAGGTGAAAATATTCTCTTATTTTTTATATGAGAAAAACTTATTGGTCACCAAGTAACTAAAATAACTTGGTTTAGTTCTAACTATATTGGTTCCGTTGCAACTAATGGTTTCTTGCTAACTAGTTCTCGCCCTTCAAGTAACAAAATTAACATACATTCAATATATTTTACAACACGTTTCAATTTGTTTGTCATAGTATGATTGAGCATGAAGGTTAAGAAAATAAAAAAGATTTAATCTTGTGATTGTTAAATTTAAAACATGTATAATGTATCAAAATATTTTTTTAATCTTGTGATCTTAATTAAATATATCATATAGGATGTTGGAATTAAAGAGTTGTCAAATTACAAAAGAGACATTCTTCTTTAAACAGACTAAAGAGGAAAGCAAGACAAACAAATTGAAAAAATGAGTAATAAATAAGGGTGAAGTGAGAAAAAAAGAGAGGTAACAACGCGATCACATTATATTAATTATTACATAAAATAAGACTTTTTATTGTTATATAACAATAAATTTAATAATATCATATAATAAAAATTTAAATAACAATCGAAACAAATAATGTAATTAAGTAACAATAAGATATAATGGTACTACAATACGTAACAACCATCCAAATAAGCCAGAGGGAGGATCGTTGTCCTAAAAAGACACGATGAATTGTTTTATTTATCACCCCGTTATTCCTCGAGGACCTCAATAATCTGCTTAAGTTGCAAAATATTCAATTGGTCAAATTTTTTTAAAAAATATATTCTTTAAAGAAAAATAAGTTCCTTACAAATGAGGAAAATGACTTTCTTAGTGGAAGTTAGAAAAACAAGTTTCACAAGTATGTTCTCCTCACCTTCCAACACGCCTCACCTTTACTCCTATTCCATTAGCCCTCATCTCCACAAACCCATGCCCTTACCTCCACGCCCACACCTTCATATTATTTTTCTAGATTATATATAAATACTTTTTGAACGGAAAATGGCTAAAAACACCCCTAACGTATGAAAAATGGTTCACAAGTACCTTCCATCCATTTATTGATCAATACCCCTTACATATTTTTTTGATTCAAGAATACCTCAAACTAATTCCTCGAACTAACACCCTAAACTTGATATTTTTTTCAATTTAGAAAATCCACATAGCTTATTATGATTGCCCAAATATTATCTAATAAAAAATAAACCTACTCATTTTTAAACCCAAACCCACTAACCCATTTTCACTTAAAAAAGATGTATGAAAATTCTACGTCAAATAAGTGAATTCAAATAAGGTGATGGGTTCATTGGTTAAAATCTAAGTTCTGAACTTATGAAATTAAAATCCTAGATCCGTCTTTGTATTTGCAAGTGTATATAGAAAAAAGCCAGAAACATTAATATGTAATGCAATTTTTGGGAAGAAACTTTGAGTGCGCCTATTCCAACTTTACACGTGTATATAGTACTAATAAATAGTTTTTTTTTTTCCTGAAAAAATATCTATTTCTACTTAGTTTGCAACTAAAAGTCTCAAAATAATGGTTGAATATAATGCAGTTGTTTTCCGGTTTCAAAATTTTGAATACAAAAGCTCTAATTTACGGATTTATAAGGAGATAAAAAACTAAATTAATGTTTGAAAATGAGGAAAACGAGAGAATTTTACGATCTATTTTCCATGAAAAAGAGAGAGTACTTGCGAACTCAAACAAGATGATGGGTTCATAAAATAGATGCATGAATATATCAAATAAGTGAAAACAGGTTAACGGGTTTGGATTTTAAAATGGATGTGTTTAATTTTTATTAAATAATATTTGTGGTCAATCATAATAAGTTGTGTGATTTTCTAAATTGGAAAAAACTATCAAGGTTAGGATGTTAGTTTGGGGTGAGCCAAAAAAAATAAGTTAGGGGGTATTTTTAAATCAATAGATGGATGGATATTCATGTGCCATTTTCATATGTTAAAGATATTTTTGGCCCTTTTTCGTTTTTAGAATAATATCTTTTGCTTGCATACCGAACATAAAAAAATAAATAAATAACTCACTTATTTTCTTAATACATATTTTTCATGAAAAATATTTTCTTCATACCGAGCACACCCATAATTTATACTTCTAACCAATTGATAATCATATACATCTTTCTTTTTCTTCTATGTTTTTTTAGTTTATCGTATTAATAGAAACATATAGATTTTCGACAGACAAGTCTATTAGAATTTCATCAAAAAGTTTAGAATTATTAGATATAAAATTATCGAAAACAATTCCGACAAACATATTTGTGATGAATTTCAAATAAAAAATTAAAAAGATAAAATATATTTCTAGTAGCGTCGACTTCTCTAGTTAGAAAAGAATATAATAGGACAATTCTTATCCTAAAGTAAGCGGTCCAAAATGGATAAAAGGTGCTACTAAATTATGCAAATCATAATTGGACCTTTCACACTTTGGCGCTTCTCTTTGATTTTCTACATCATATTATACAAATAATATTTGAACCTTTCGGTATGATAATTCGATATCTATTATCTCATATTCAACTCTAAAGAATACCATTTGAGTTGTGACCCTATGACTGAATTTTTAACCAAAAATATCCTTCAACTATAATCTAAACTTAAACTACATCCTTTAACTATCTGCATGAACAAAAATCATCCTTAGACTATTAGAAAAGTTTTCTTCTTTTATCCTTCCACTAAATTCTGTCAAAAAAACTCACAGCCCCAACAAAAAAATATGTGCAACTCATGTGACCCAAATGATCATGCTTTTACATTCATTTTCCAAGTCCAAATATAATACGTAAAGTTTAAAAGATCATGATTAATTCTGAAAAAGAATAAATGATAAAAATAACATATCATATTAATGACAAAATCTGAAAATATTTTATTATTTTTAGATGGACGCTTTATTTAATTAATAGTCGAAAAGTTTCATTAGGAGTCATGTGAGTTGCATATTCTTGCGGAAATAGTCAGTTTTTTACCACATCAATTTGATAATAATTGAAGGACAAAATCTCACATTTAGATAATATTTGGGTTGAAATTTAAAATCTAAAAAAAATGGAGGATTTGAGATTAATTTATAGCTAAAAGAAGAATATTTAGAAGTTAGAAAGTATATTTGAAGAATAAATTTTACCTGAATTTAAAAAAAAAATTAAAAATTTATAAGTTAGGAGTTTAAAATATTTAAAAGTTAAATTTTTATTATTAAATAATATTTGAAAAAAATTATATTTACTTTAATTATTATAAAAATATTATATATTTTTTAATTTAAAATTTATGTTATATTTTTGGGTTTCAATTTATTTGCTTTAGTACTATTTACTTGTTACTGCACATTGCATGTCAATATCATTTATGTTTTAGTTAAAATTGATATATTATTCTTTTGTCAAATATTTATATAATTTTATGACATTATATTTATAATATTAATTTTTTTTAAAAATATGCAGCTCATGTTATTCTTACAAAATGTGTAACTTTTAATTTTTATAATTAATTAAACTGAAATATTATCAATTTAAAAAATATATATCAATTATTTTAACACTTAGTTATAAATATACGTGTGTTAATTAATATATTTTCAAGAAATAATATATATCTTAAATATCAATTTATTATACGTCAAGCATTAACTTTTAATTTTTAATAATTAATTTTATTTTAAAAATTTAATCTAATCATGTACACTTATTTAATTAAATAATAAATTTATAATTATACTATAATTATATTATGATAAATAAAAAATATTATAATTTATTTTATTATATAGTTACTAGGCTGTATAATTTTTAACTTAATAATTATACTAATTTTAGTTACGTGATTTTTCAAAGGGGCTGATGTTCATATTTTCACTAATATATATTAATATTAATTCAGCTTTCTCCTCAATATTAAAAAATAAAATGAAATTGAATTATTAATTCATGTTATTCTTCTTTAGACCAAAATACCCTTCCATTTCGACATGTACGAGGCTAAGCTATTACAACAACAAGTAGTAAATAAGTACTCATAAGAGGGCAAAATTAGAAACATTGCTGCTTTAAGATGCCGAACTTCCATTGTCAAGCTCATAAGCTGAAGGCAAAAGCTCAAAGAGAAGAGAGGAGGAATTTTTCTAAGGGTGGTTTGCCCCTCTCTGCAACTCCAATGATTTCTCATATGAAAAAAAAGGAAAAAAAATCAAAAAACCCTTGAATTTTTTTACTCAAAATGGTCCTTTTAAGTTATGGAGTTGAACTAAATTCATCTTCACAAAGAAGAGATTGAGAGAATTCTGATGCTACAATTGATACTTGGAAAGAGAAATTTAGAGACCCGTATCTTGGCGGGCGACCCGAAACGCAACCCGAAGTTTGTAGCCATGAACGATGTCTTCATTCTCTTGTATTATCAACAGAGCTAAGCTTCATTTTTACTCTTGCATCTTGTTTGGATAGTTGTTGCGTATTGTATTGTATTATTATTCTAAAAGGGTGTGTTTGGTATGAAGGAAATGATTTGCATTTTTTGTTTTATGATGAATTTCATCAGTGTTTGGTTACTAATGTAGCCCTCTGAGAAGAATAAAGTTGGGGAATTTTCTGGTGAGAACTAAGAATTTTCCTAAAAAATGTTGACCCAGAAAGAAAAATGAGGTTAATAAAGAGAAGGGACTTTTTGTTAAGGGTGGTTGCTCCTCTCATGGTGCCAATGATTTTCTTTTTAGCAACTAAGCCAACAGCCCTTGTTCATAAAATACACAAACAAATTGAAACATATGCTCAGCCGTAGATCTCAGTGCGTGTGTCTGTTGCTTTTTCCCCCTTTGAAGTAATTGTGCTAAAGAGGCTGTGATGATGATAATGTTTTCCTTTCTCAGCTAATGAAATGGGCCATTGAGGACAATCCTATCCATATCTTGGCTTGGCAAATCCCAGGATGGCCTGCAACTGAGGCTCTCTCTTTTGCATGCAACTGGTGATTTTGCAGCCATGGTATGGTTGCCTTCTTTTATTGAGCCGCTATCACAAACAGCCTCTCTACTCCACAAAGGTAGGGGTGGTCTGCGTACAGCCACCCTCACCAGGCCTCACTTGTGGAGAAGATGCCTTTATAAAGATGTTCGACTGTATCACAAAAAGATGGGTGCTTTTTCTGCTTCTTAGATGTAAGCACATGATATCATAGAGAATTTAACCTAAGAGACCCTGTATGTTCGTATTTACACCAAAAGCACTTTGCTTTTTCAGTGAATATTGTTGATATATATATATATATATATATATATATATATAGATAGATAGAGAATGTGAGGCTATGATGATATTTTTCCCCTTCTTTATTTGAGCAACTCAATAGAGCAAGAAAATAGAGAGACTATATCTTGGCGAGGCAATCCGGATGACTAGTGATTTTGTGTCATGCAACCGGTGTTTGCAGCCATGGCGTTGCCTTCATTCTCTTGTCTTATCGCCAAATCTGAGCCTCAGTTTTACTCTTAAGGTGTCTTTGGTATGATGGAGAACATTTTTTCATGATGAAATCAGCACTTGGTTACCATTGTATCCCTCTGAGGAGAGAAAAGTTGTCGAATTTGCAGGTGAGAGCAAGCATTCCTAAAGGGAGTCAGCCCAGAAAGAGAAATGAGGTTAATAGAGAGAAGGGATTTTCTTCTAAGGGTGATTGCCCCTCTCTGTTGTGCCAATGATTTTTTGTAGCTACTAAACCAACAACCCTTGTTCATGAAATACTCAGAAGTAGAAGATGAATCCATATATCTCAGTGATGATCATAATGTCACTCTCTAGTGATGAAAATAATGTCACTTCTGGGTTAACAAATTAGGGCACTGAAGACGATCCAACCCGTATCTTGGCCTGGCAAATCCCAGGATGGCATGCAATTGAGGCTCTCTCTTTCGCATGCAACCAGTGATTTTGCAGCTATGGCGTGGTTGCCTTCTTTCTTATTGAGCCAAGTGTCTATCGGAAACAACCTCTCTAACCCACCCACAAAGGTAGGGGTAAGATCTGCGTACATCTCACCCTCCCCAAACCCCACTTGTGGGATTACACTGGGTTGTTGTTGTTGTTGGTGTGGTTGCCTTCTCTTTGTCCGAGCAGAATGCATTATCTGAGCCTCAAAATTTTCGGAATCGAACTGGGGACTTCACGTGCTATAAGGGGTCGTGTGGGTTGGGAAGGGAGTTATTCATGTTAGGAAGATTTTTTCTAAGTTTGGTCGCTCCTCTCTGCAACTCCAGTGATTTCTCATATGTAAGAAAAATGAAAAAATTCAAACAGCCCTTTAAGTCTCAGGGAAAAATTATTCACACCCTGTTGAGATTTTTGACTCAAATGGTCCTTTATGTTATGGAGTTGAACTAAATTCATCTCACAAAATAAGAGAGCGAGAGAGAATTCTGAGGCTTCAATGATACTTGGCAAGAGAAATTAAGAGACCGGTATCTTGGCGGCGCGACCTGGAAGGCAAGTGATTTTGGTGTCATGCAACCGAATTTTGCAGCCATGGCGATGTCTTTGTTCTCTTGTTACCTATTGTATTGTTATCCTAAAAGGGTATCTGTGGTATAAAGTAAAATGTGTTTTTTTGTGATGAAATCAGTGTTTGGTCACCGATGCATCTCTATGAGAAGAAGAAAGTTGGGAAATTTCAGGCGAGAGCCTAGGTTTTTCCTAAAAAAATTCAGCCCAGAAAGGGAAGTGAGGTTAATCGAGAGGAGAGATTTTCTTCTAAGGGTGGTTGCCCCTCTCTACAACTCCAGTGATTTTTCATATGAAAAGAAAAAGACAACAAAAAACCCTTTAAATCTCAGGAAAAAATTGGGAAATGTTTGACTCAAATGGTCCTTAATGTTATGGAGTTGAACTAAATTCATCTAATGAAGAAGAGTGATTGAGAGAATTCTGAGGCTGCAATTGATACTTGGCAAGAGAAATTAAAAGATCCGTATTTTTGGGGGGCGACCCGAATGGCAACTGAGGTTTGCAGCCATGCGATGTCTTCATTCTCTTGTTTTATCAACAGACCTGAGCTTCAATTTTACTCTTATAGCTTGTTTGGATGGTTGCTACATATTGTATGATGTCTTTGGTATGAAGGAAAATGTTTTTGTTTGAAGGGGGTTGGGAAATTTTCAGGTGAGAGCCAAGAATTTTCCTAAAAGAAGTTAGCCCAGAAAGAGAAACGTTAATAGAGAGAAGGTAATTTTTGTCAAGGGTGGATGGCCCTCTGTTGTGCCAATGATTTTTCTTTTTTAGCAACTAAACCAACAGCCCTTTGTTCATAAAATACAGAAACTGCAGCTGTGATAATTGATACATATGCTTAGCTGTAGATCTCAGTGTGTGTGTGTGTATCTTTTTCCTCCTTTCTGAGTAATTGTGCAAAAGAGGCTGTAATGTGATAACGTTTTACTTTCTCGGCTAACAAAATCGGTCGTTGAGGACAGTCCGACCCGTATCTTGGCTTGACATATCCCAAGATGGCCTGCAACTGAGGCTCCCTTTTTTGCATGCAACCAGTGATTTTGCAGCCATGGTGTGGTTGCCTTCTCTTTGCCTGAGCAAAAATATCTGAGCCTCAAACTTTTTGGAATCAAACTGGAGACCTCTTGTGCTTTTGAAATACATTGAGTAAGCGTTTGGCCATAGATTCCAAATACTTTTCACTTTATTTGCTCCAGCTACGGATCAAAAGAATGATGTATGATGTATCACAGATATGGGTACTTTATCTTCTTCATATATATAAGCCCATGATTTCAGAGAGAATTTAACCTAAGAGACCTTGTAAGTTTGCATTTAAACCAAAAGTACTTTGCTTTCTCAGTGAATGTTGATGATAGATAGATATAAGATAGAGAATATGAGGCTATGAGACTACTTTCTTCCCTTCTTTTTTTGAGCAACCCAATAGGGCAAGAAAATAAAGCGACCGTATCTTGGCTGGGCAATCTGGATGGCTAGTGATTTTATGTCATGCCAACGGTGTTTGCAGCCATGGCAATGTCTTCATGCTCGTCTTGTCAGCATATCTGAACCTCAATATTACTCTTATGATGTCTTTGGTATGAATGGAAATTTTTTATCATGATGAAATTAGTATTTGGTTTCTCATGTATTCCTCTAAGAAGAGAAAAGATGGGAAATTTTCTGGTGAGAACCAAAAATTTTCCTTATATAGAAGTCGGCCCAAAAAGCGAAATGAGGTTAATAGAGAAGGGATTTGTTGTTAAGGGTTGTTGCCTCTCTCTGTTGTGCCAATGATTTTTTTTAGCAACTAAACCAATAGGCCATGTTCATGAAATACACAGAAATAGACGCTTCGATCATGGAAAAACATGCATTAAGCTTCATCTGTTTTCAATCTACAGCTTCAGCCATAAAATTGTCTCTTTTTTTTTTTGATAATCGTGGTGTCCGGGCCAGCTTGCGCGCACCTCGACTAATTTCACGGGATATCTACCACCGCCCACCAACAACAGGTACCAGGTAACTCTGTTTACCAAGGCTAGAACAGATGGGAAGAAACCACCTAGTTATTTTTGTCTCTGTTGAGGTTTGAACCTGAGACCTCATGGTTCTCACCCACTTCATTGACCACTAGGCCTAGTGAGTATATGTCTTTGGCGCATTTTCTTTTCCTCTTTCTGAGTGAGTAACAGAGAGGCAGTGATGGTAATGTTTCAATATTTCGGCTGGAAAAATCTGGTATTAAGACTATCTGACCCATATCTAGGCCTGGCAATTCACCTCTTATGTATGTAACTGGTGATTTTGCAGCCAAGCATAGTTGTCTTATCTTTGCCCGATCAAAATGCAAACTCTGAGCCTCAAATATCTACCACTAGACCAAAACACCCTTCCTTTTCAAGCTAAGCAGTAAACAAGTATTCAGCAGTAAATACCCTTCCTTCTTTCTCAGAGCAAATGAATCGGGCAAGAAAAATAAAGAGACCCATATCTTGGCGGGATAGCCCGGATGGGTAGTGACTTTGTGTCATGCAACTGGTGTTTGCAGTCATGCCGATGTCTTCATTCTCGTCTTGTCAACAGATCTGAGCCTCAACTTTACTCTTAGGCTGTCTTTGGTATGATGGAAAACATTTTTCATGATGAAAGCAGTACTTGGTTACCAATGTATCCTCACGAGGAGAGAAAAGTTTTTCAGGTGAAAGCCAGAATTCCTAAAAGAAGTCAGCCCAGAAAGAGAAATGAGGTTAACAGGGAGTAGGGATTTTCTTCTAGGGGTGGTTACCCCTCTCTGTTGTACCAATGATTTTCTGTAGCTACCTAACCAACAACCCTTGTTCATGAAATAGTCAGAAGTACTAGATGAATTGATATATCTCAGTGATGATAATAATGTCACTCTCTCCTTCCCAAAAAAAGATAATAATGTCACTCTTTGGGTTAATAAAATGGGGCGTCGAAGATGATCCAACCCGTATCTTGGCCTGGCAAATCCCAGGATGACTTGCAATTGAGGCTCTCTCTTTTGCATGCAACTGGTGATTTTGCAGCCATGGCGTGGTTGCGTTCTCTTTGTCCGAGCAAAATGCAGTATCTGAGCCTCAAATTTTTCGGAATCGAACTGGGGGCTTCTTGTGCTTTAAGTGGTCGTTTGGTTGCTGGTTAAGAAAGGAGTTATTCTTGTCAGGAGGGTTTTTTCTACAGGTGGTTTCCCCTCTCTGCAACTCCAGTTATTTCTCATATAAAAAGAAAAAAATCAAACAACCCTTTAAATCTCAGGGAGTTTTCTTTCACACCTTGTTGAACTTTTTAAACTTAAATGGTCCTTAATGTTGGAGTTAAACTAAATTCATCTCAAAAGAAGAGTGATTGAGAGCATCTGAGGCTGCAGTTGATACTTGGCCAGAGAAATTAACAGACCTGTATCTTGGTGGGGTGACCCGGAAAGTAACCCAAGGTTTGCAGCCATGGCAATGTCTTCATTCTCTTGTTTCATCAATAGATCTGAGCTTCAATTTTACTCTTGTAGCTCCTTTTTGGAAATGGCTGTTACCTATTGTGCTATGTTGCTCGGACTCTTCAAAATGACGCCATACCCATGTCGGATTTTTCAAAAGTACACTACTTTTGGAGAATCCAACACGCACCTGTCGACATTTTTGAAGAGTCCGAGCAACATAGCTGTTATGTTGTATTGATATTCTAAAAGGGTGTCTTTGGTATGAAGGAAAATAATTTGTTCGAAGAAAGTTGGGAAATTTTCAGGTGAGAGTCAAGAATTTTCCTATAAAAAATGTTAGCCCAGAAAGAGAAATGAGGTTAATAAAGAGAAGGGATTTTCTGTTAAGGGTGGTTGCCCCTCTGTTGTGCCAATGATTTTCTTTTTAGCAACTAAAGTTACAACCCTTGTTCATGAAATACACAGACAATATTAGTCAGCAGTTATGACAATTGAAACATATGCATGTATTTTCTTCAAACTACAGCTTAAGCCGTAGATCTCACTGTGTGTGTATCTTTTTCCTCCTTTCTGAGTAATTGTGCAAAAGAGGCTGTGATGATGATAATGTTTTACTTTCTGGGCTAACAAAATCGGGCATTGGGGACAGTCCGACCCGTATCTTGGCTTGGCATATCCCAGGATGGCCTACAACTGAGGCTCCCTTTTTTGCATGCAACTGGTGATTTTGCAGCCATGGCGTGGTTGCCTTCTCTTTGTCCGAGCAAAATGCATTATCTGAGCCTCAAATTTTCGGAATTGAACTGGGGACTTCTTGTGCTTTGAAATGCATTAAAGTTTGCTCCAATTAGCTCAAGCAACAGATCAAAAGAATGACTTTTCACAGAAAGATGGGTACTTTATCTTCTTCTGAAATATAAGCCCATGATATCAGAGAGAATTTAACAGGCTTGCCGAGAGGAGGAATTTTTCATGGGTGGTTGCTCCTCTCCGCAACTTCTCATATGAGAAAGAAAAAATGAGTGGTTGCCCCTCTCCTGCGGGTAACAAAGGGAAGGCAATTTCTTCTAAGGGTGGTTCCCCCTCTCTGTTTGGCCCAATGATCTCTTTAGCAACTAAACCAACAGCCCTTGTTCATGAATACTCAGAAAGGTCACTCTGATCATAGAAAAATAGGCACTAATCTTCATCTGTTCACAATCTGCAGCTTCAGCTTAAACAAACTTGCATCTATGTACGGGTGTTTTTGGCACATTTCTTTTTCCTCTTTTTGAGTAATAGAAGTAGTGATGATGTTTCATTTTCAGAGATGAGGAATTTTTCATGGGTGGTTGCCCCTCTCTTGAGGGTAACAGAGGGAAGGCAATTTCTTCTAAGGGTGGTTGCCCCTCTCTGTTTGGCCCAATGATATCTTTAGCAACTAAACCAACAGCCCTTGTTCATGAAGTACTCAGAAAGGTCACTCTGATCATGGAAACATAGGCACTAATCTTCTGTCCTCAATCCGCAGCTTCAGTATAAACTTGCATCTATGTATGTGTGTTTTTGACACATTTCTTTTTCCTCTTTTTGAATAATAGAGGCAGTGATGATGTTTTCCTTCTCTTTGCCTGATCAAAATGCAGATCTGAGCCTCAAATTTCTGGGAATCGAACCCAGCTCCTCTTGTTCTTTGAAATCTATTAATGTTTGGTCCAAATTTTAGCTCAAGCTTCAGACCAAAAGAATGAGGTGTCAGAGAAGATGGGTACTTTTTCTTCTCTGCTAAGCCCATGATTTCAAAACCAAAAGCACTTTGCTTTCTCATTGACCGTGGTTGATAGATATATAGATAGAATTTTTCTGATGCCATGCAAACCCAAACCAATCTATCGACTATGCTCAATCCGTAATCACTTGATATATATGATTGGAAATGCTATAGGAAGGGATCAAACATTCGACCTTGTGGTTAATAGCCGCATGCTCTAACCAACTGAGCTACGCCATGCAAACCCAAATTGGATGAGAAAAGGTAGAGTGGAGAATATGACAAATAAACAAATGACGGGGCTATGATGAAATTCTTCTTAGAAAATCCAATGACACATTCAGATAATTTGAACCATAATTGGCAGGGCGACCTGGTTAGCGTTTATGGGAACATGCTAAAGGTTTGCAGCCATCACGGTGCTGAATCCGGCATGCCAAAAATTTCTTCGTTGCTCTAACCAACAGCTCCTTTTGTGTAGGTATATGTGTGTGTATACGCATAGTGTCTGTTTTGGTCTCAATCTCTCTGTTACTACTCTGTTCTGTCTCTGTAAAAATTCCCAACATGTTCTTGTTAGCCATGGTGCCTTTCTCAGTACGATTTTCCTTCTATTGTTCTTCTTTATCGTTGGTTCAACTGGTTGAGGATGTAAAAAAGCTTGATTGGATTAAAACGGTAAACCACAGAGTTGCATAATCTATTGTTGTTGCAATGGCTTGTCTCTTATTGGGGTTCATAATTGCGAGGATTTTGCTAAACCCTCTCTCTATATAGCCAATCCCCAAGTAAGTAATTTTGGATAGATCAAGCTTTCTATACAAATGAATCCATTCTAATGGTACGCATTGAGGCCATAATTCAAAAGATCCTTTGGATGTCCTGAATACAGAACCAAAATGTTCCAAAAGTTTGCAGCAGAGTTGCACTTCACCATCCGAAAATCTTTATTTCGGTATGGCTGAATAAAGACCGGTACCTTGTATATACTAAACAACTTATTCCAAGATTTTTTGACACCAGTCTTTCATCACCCATAACTTAAAAGTGTCCTTCCCCTGATGAGTATAAAAGAATAACCACAAAGCATTCCTCCCACTCTTGACATTTGACATACTAAATGACACCACCAAATTACTTCTTACAGACAAGCCAATGAAATGGTCCATGTAGAAATGCCAAAGGGTCAATATTAGACAACACAGGATGAATGCAAGTAGGATGTTTATCAATTTTTCTCCTGGAACCACTTTTCAGCACTAGAATTTCATTGCGTGCTGTCTGATCAATCTTAAGGATCTTATCCCAATCTGCACGTACAATATTCCTCTGCTGAAAATTTTGAACGAGGAAGTACTATTGATCTTCATAGATCACCCAAAAATGGACTGTGATGATGATTGCTTCTTTCTGGGCTATCTAGTTTACTGTTTTGATAAAATCTGACCGTATCTTGGCGAGGCAATCTGGTATGGCATCACATGCAAACCAGTATCTGCAGCCATGGCGTGTGTTGCTTTTCTTTGCATGATCAAATACAGCAAAATCCGAGCCCTAGAGGAGTCTTTCACACAACAATGACAATTTGTGCAGAAGGGAGAATGAGGCCAACAGAGAGAAAAGGAATTTCTTGGAGGGTGGTTGCTCTCTCTGGTTGGCCTCTGATTTCTCCATCAACCAAACCAACAACCCTCTGCTTTCCCTTTTTTTTTCCTTTGGTATATTTAGGGTTGTTTATGGTTTGGTTTAGTTTGCCTATAAAAAAGGCAAATATCTGTTGCCATTGATGTGATGCTGATAGTACTCCCTCTGTTTTTTTAATGTTTTGAAACTGTCCGCAAATTGCTATGCAAAAGTTTCTATTATCCCTGAGGCAATGATGATATTGCTAATCTGGGCTGATTTCGGGGCATGTAGAAAACCCGATTCATATCTTGGCTGGGTAAAATTGGATCATATGATCAGTTCATCCAATCATTTTGTGTTTTGAAACTGTCCACAAATTGCTATGCAAAAATTTCTATTATCCTAGAGGCAATGATGATATTTGATCTGGGCTAATTTCGGGGCATGGAGAAAACCTGATTCGTATCTTGGCGGGG
This sequence comes from Datura wrightii, assembly GCA_035772735.1. Classification (NCBI taxonomy): domain Eukaryota; kingdom Viridiplantae; phylum Streptophyta; class Magnoliopsida; order Solanales; family Solanaceae; genus Datura; species Datura wrightii. The sequence continues at coordinate 194,852,452 of JASDFA010000018.1, read as the reverse complement.
CAAACTCGGATCATATGATTAGTTAATTTTGCAGCCATGGCATTGTCATTTTCCTCTGCCCCATTTTACACAGATCTGAGCCTCAACTTCCAATTAATCTTTTAGTACGGGTCATGAAATCGGCTATCTGTGCACTTCCTCAATTTACTGCGTTGATAAAATCTGACCTGTATCTTGGCGGGGAGACCCGGTATGGCATCAATTGCAAACCGGTGTCTGCAGCCATGGTGTGGTCGCTTTCTCTTTGTAGGTTCATAGAAAAGCAAAATATGAGCTCTAAAAGTTGTACGACAACCATATGATAGTCTGGATGGTCGTTCTCTTGACCTGGAAAACCCAAACCCAATTGGGTTCACTTTTTTCTTGAACACCCCATTTCAGATGCTGTTGTCCATCAACTGTTTAGCTAAAAAATGTGGCAATTGGAGAAAAATGGGGATCTCTCAGGGTGGTTGACCATCTCCTGCATGCCAATGATTTCTTTTTTGCTCTAATCAACAGCCCCTTTTGCATATGTATGTGTGTATATATATGTATTGTATGTCTGTTTCTGTCTGTCTATCTATATCTATCTGTCTGTCTGGCTGATTCCGATAGACCCTCGGCTCAAAAGAAGTGTACTCAGATCAAGATTGAAAGGAAAATAACGACAACAACATAAAAAGGTAAACAAAGCAAATGAAGCAACAAGTAGTAGTAATTAGTAAAAATGGAGAATAAGATACTACACAGTACTAATAATAATCTAAATAATACTACACGACAACACTGTCTTACCTACTACCCTTCTACCCTAATCCTCACCTTCCATACCTTCCTATCTAGGGTCATGTCCTCAGTAAGAGACTTACGAGGTCTCTTTGGTTAAATTCTCTCTTAAAAATTAGAGTGTGTTTTACTTCAAAAAATGGAGGTTCAGCTCAGTATGAAGAATGAGGCCAATAATGAGAAAAGGGAATTCTTGCGAGGGTGGTTGCCCCCTCTGCTTGGCCTATGATTTTCCATCAACCAAACCAACAATCCTTCTTCAAAAGTACTACTACTACTACTGGTTTCTGATTTCTCGGAGCTAAAACCAAATTCCTCTGATCTTAGTTGTTTATCAAAAATTGCTTGAAATTGTCCAGAGTCTACTGTGTAAAAGTTTCCATTTTTCAAACTAGCAAGAAATCAATGTAAGAACAGGGAAAATTTATGGCTGTGATGAAAATTTATGGTGTAGTGGTTAGCAGTCTGGACTTTGAATCCAGCGACCTGGGTTCAACCCCCATTAGGACATGAGTTCTTAATATAAATTTCACATTGGCTACGTTGTTGTTAATGATGATAATGCGTTTTTTGAGCAATTTGTATTGGGCGTTGAGATGATAAGAGCCGTATCTTGGCTGGGTGACCAGGAAGGTAGCAGCCATGGTGGTTTCTAGTGAAGTCGATGCTTGATTTGACAACTGAGCCTTGTTATGTACATGCTGCACATGTATGTATCTTACACACACAAAAAAAACATATATATCATGAGAAAATATCCAAGGTAGTCCCTTATGTAGGCAGTGATGATCTTTCAATCAAATCTCTTGAGCCTAGTAATTAAGCGTTGAGACTTGAGAGTACTTGACACGTATCTTGCATGGACAAGGACCAAAATGCATCAGATATTGTGGCATGCAACTAGAGGTATTTGCAGCCATGGGGTAACTGGACTTTCTTTGCCTGAGCATAAATACCAATCTGAGCCTCAATTGTCACTTATTATCTTACTCTGGGTGTATCAATATGGAGAAAACAATTTCAGTGAATAGATGAAGCAGAAGGTGAATGAAAAATGACAAACATCTCATTAGTTTAAGTCTGAGGCTTCGGGATTCGGAGAGTTGGGGAAGTTGACGAGTTGTTTGAGTGGTTTCCCTTCTCTTTCATTCTCAGCAGCCAGTGTAATCCCACAAGTGGGTCTGGGGAGGGTAGGATATCCGCAGACCTTTATCTCTACCTCCGTGAGGTAGAGAGGCCGTTTTCGATAGATCATCGGCTCGAATGAAAAGTGTCTGATGCAGGATTGTTGTAAGAAAAGAGAACAAAATAGCAAGATGCAAAACAAATGCAACAACAAATAGTTATACACATTGAAGAATAAAAGGCTACGTGATAACTAAATAATACTACTAAGAGGAAAAGAGGAGAGGAGGAGGCTAACCCTACTAACCTTCTACCCTAACGCTCGTCCTCCCTTCTAAGGTCATATCCTCTGTCAGCCCTGTCATGTCTTGTCTAATCACCTCTCCCTAGTTCTTCGGTCTACCTCTCCCAACTCCTGCTACAGCCAACCTCCCGCACTTCCTTACTGACGCATCTTCGCATCACCTCTTCACATGCCCGAATCATCTCAACCTCGCCTCCCTCATCTTCTCAGCAGCCAATGATCACTCAAATTTCCCGATTTCAATCCACTCTTTAGCAAAATAAGTTCAATGAGGCGGTGACGATTTTCATTCCTTACGCATCAGAGGATTGATCTTTGCAAGTATCTTGACATGACAGCTTTTGTGGGGTCTTGTGAGATATGCAAGCTATTTAGGTTTTTATATCTCACAAAGGCTTCTTAAGCTTGCAGCCATGGCGGTGTTTAGCTCATGTCTGAAAAAAGGATAATCCGAGCCTCCAAAATACCTGTTTGTGTTCAAAGGATGAGGCTTTTTATGGAACTCGAGAAAGGTTGAGATATCTTAAGGGTGGTTACGCTCTTTCTCCGAAGTTCAATTTAGCCAATGAATTTTCCAGTACTTTTGTTATAAAGAGAAAATTTAACAGCCCTTTAAGAGAGAATACATTTTTTGCCCCCCTAAACTTGTCCGGAAAACCACCCTGAATCCTAAACCCAAACTTTGTGAATAAGGCTATGATGGTATTCTCCCGGAAGCTTGCAAGTCAGATTTTTGAGCTGATTCATATCTTGGCTAGGCAAAGGCAAGGGAATTTGTGAGGTGGGTTCTTATGTGCTCTCACACAAAAGGCCTCTGCTTTATGCAGCCATGGTGGATTAGACATTTTCTGATAGATCAAACCTGAGCCTCTTTGCTGTGTTAAGTTTAGTTCTACAATGGGTGGTCTGTTTCTTTCGTCCTTTACTTCTTTTTATGATCATACAAAAACAACATATCCGGTGCAATCCACAAGTGATTACACTAGTGGGGTCTGGGGAGGGTGGTGTGTACAGACCTTACCCCTGCCATGTGAAGGTAGAGAGGTTTTTTTTGATAGACCCTCAGCTCAGGTAAAGCATAAGGCTTACTTCTTTCTATGATCATTTTGTATAATATTGGTTTTGAGCTGAGTCTAAACGAGTGACATGATGAGGATTCATATTGTTGATCCCAGCTTGCTTTAAATTGTCCAAACACCTATTTGTGGGAAAGTTCCCATCTTTCAAAAGGGGCTGTGATGATAATGCTTATGGCAACACCCTCATCATAGTTTAGCCCAAAAAGGAAGTCTGAGACATCAAAGAGATTGGATTTTCTGTAAGGGTGGTTGCCCCTCTCTACTATGTCCATGATTTCTTCTCCGTTCATAAAAAGCCAACAGCCCTTTCAGTAGAAAAAAGAACAAGAATGTTGATTTTCGTGTATATATATGCTTCTTCCCATTTCTTCTTCTGCTGCTACTACAGCTGATTTTCGCAAATACACTTTTATGTCCCTGTAAAATAATGCGACAATTACAAGAATGTTGATTGATCTGAAATGGTCTGTGATGATGATTTGCTTCTTTCTGGGCTATAATCTACTTCATCGAGTTGAGAAAATCCAACCTGTATCTTGGCGGGGCGACCCGGTATGACATCCATTTGCAAGCCAGTGTCTTGCAGCCATAGCAATGCCACTTTCTCTTTGCATGTTTGTAGAACAGCAAATCTGAGCCCTAAAGTATATAGCAAACATTTGATGGTCTTGAATGGATGGTCGTTCTTGAGAACTGAGATACCCAATTAGGTTCTTCAGTTTTTGTTGAGCACCCCATTTTCAGATGCAGTTCTGCATCAAATTTTAGATAAAAAATTAGGTAATTGGAGTAAAAAAGGGGATTTTTCAGGGTGATTGACCATTTCCGGTATGCCAGTGATTTTATCTTAGCTCTAATCAACAGTCTTTTTGGCATATGTATGAGGGAGGTCTGTCTGTTTGTATGTATTTATTTTTGTATGTATGTATGTATCTACCTATCTATCTATCTATCTATCTATCTATATATATATATATATATAGATATCTGTTTTCTATCTGTGACTACTTTGCTCCTGCGTGGCTGCATTTTCAGGGAAAGCAGCAAGAAAATCATAGAAAAGGGACAGTTAAGCACTTACAGGGTCTTTGGTTAAGTTATCTCTTATAAATCAGAGTGTTTTTACACAAAAATGGAAGTTCTGCCCAGTATGAAAATGAGGCCAATAGAGAGAAAGGGGAATTCTTGGAGGGTGGTTTGCCCCCCCTCTGTTTGGCCTATGATTTTCCTTTAACCAAACCAACAACCTCTTCAGATGTACTAGTACTGTTTTCTCTGAGCTTAGCAAATATACTCTGATCTTATCTTATGTTTGTTAAAAATTGCTCGAAATTGTCCAAACGCCTACTTGTGTGAAATAGTGAAAGTTTCCATCTTTGAAAAGAGGCTGTGATGATAATGCTTATGGAACACCATAGTTTAGCCCAGAAATGAAGAATGAGACATCAGAGAGAGAATGGGATTTTCTGTAAAGGGCGGTTTCCCCTCTCTGCTATGTCCATGATTTCTTCTCCATTCATGAAAATCAACAGCCCTTTGAGAAAAAAAAACAAGAAAATGAAAAGAGAGACTATATGATCTTGAGCTCTTCCGTTTTCTGCTTCTGCTGCTACTACAGCTGATATTCACAAATATCCACTTTTATGTCCCTGTAAATACAAGGTGAACTGACACAACAAGGTAGCCTCTTTTAACGGGTGATTTACAAGAATGTCATTATGTATAATTTCCACGCTTTTAATGGTGCTAAGGCCACAAGACAACTGATGTTGATTGATGTGAAAAAATGGGCTGTGATGATGATTTGCTTCTTTCTGGGCTATAATCTACTTCACTGCATTGAGAAAATCCGACTTGTATCTTGGCGGGGTACCCTGGTACGGCATCCATTTGCAGATCAGTGTCTGCAGCCATTGAGTGTTTTCTTTCTTTTTGCATGTTTATGTACAGCAAAATCTGAGCCCTAAAAGTTTTACGGAGCTGGAAACCTAATTGCTCTAAACAACAGCCCTTTAAGAATATATATGAGGTGCATATATATATATATATATATATATAAAATATTGTGTGTGTCACTTTCTGTCTCTATTTGTGATTATTACTTTGCTCCTGTGTGGCTGCGTTTTCAGGCAAAGCAGCAGCAAAAGCATAGAAAAATGGAGCTTCAGCCCAGTATGAAGCGTGGAAAAGGGCCAAATATACCCCTTTACTGTGAAGAACAAGGCCAACAGAGAGAGGAGGGAATTCTTGGAGGGTGGTTGGCCCCTCTTCTTGGCTTATGATTTCCCTATGAACAAAATGAACAACCCTCTTCAGAAGTACTAGTACTCTTTGTTGTTTCCTCTGAGCTTTAGACTAAAGATCCCTCTAATATTAGCTTATGTTTGTTAAAAATTGCTTGAAATTGTCCATACGCTTACTTGTGAGAAAGTTTCCATCTTTCAAAAGAGGCTGTGATGATAATGCTTATGGCAGAACTCTCACCATATTTTAGCCCAGAAAGGAAGAATGAGATATCAGAGAGATGGGATTTCCTGTAAAGGGTGGTTTCCCCCTCTCGTCTATCTCCATGATTCTTCTCCATTCATAAAATACCAACAGCCCTTTCAGAAGAAAAAAAGAACAAGAATGTTGATTTTCGTGTATATGTATGTCTTTTTCCAATTTCTGCATCTGCTACTACTACAGCTGATTTTCGCAAATAGTCACTTTTTATGTCCCTGTAAAATACAAGATAGAAATGTCACAACAAGGTAGCCGCTTTTAATGGGTCATTTACAAGGATCTTGATTGATCTGAAAATGGGATGTGATGATGATTTACTTCTTTCTGGGCTATAATCTACTTCATCGAGTTGAGAAAATCCGACCTGTACCTTGGCAGGGCGACCCGGCAAGGAATCCATTTGTAAACCGGTGTCTTGCAGCCACGGTGATGTCGCTTTCTCTTTGCATGTTTGTAGAACAGCAAAATCTGAGGCCCAAAGTGTACGACAACCATTTGATGGTCTTGAATGGATGGGTCGTTCTTAGGAATTGAGATACTCAATTACGTTCTTCAGTTTTCTTTGAACACCCAATTTCAGATGCAATTCTCCATCAAACTCTAGCTAAAAAAATGAGGTTATCGGAGAAAAAAAGGGATTTTTCAGGGTGGTTGACCATCTCTAGCGTGCCAGTGATTTTATCTTTAGCTCTAATCAACAATCCTTTTAGCATATGTATGAGGATATATATATATATATACGTGTGTGTGTGTGTGTGTGTATTGTAGGTCTCTTCCTGTCTCTCTACCTATGGCTACTTTGATCCTGCGTGGCTGCATTTACAGGCAAATCAGACTTACAGGGTCTCTGGTTAAATTATCTCTTATAAAATAGAGTGTTTTTTACACAAAAATAGAGGTTCAGCCCAGTATTATGAATGAGGACCACAGAGAGAAAAACGAATTCTTGGAGGGTGGTTGCCCCCTCTGATTGACCTGTGATTTCCCATAAACAAAATCAATAGCCCTCTTCAGAAGTACTTGTACTCTTTGCTGTTTCCTCTGAGCTCAAACATACTCAGATCTTATCTTATGTTTGTTAAAAATTGCTTGAAAGTGTCCAAACGTCTACATGTGGGAAAGTTCCCATCTTTCAAAAGAGGCTGTGATGATATTGCTAGTCTGAGCTGATGTTTAGGGCATGGAGACAATCTGACACGTATCTTGGCATGGCAAACCAGGATGGTTTGTGATTGAGTCTTCTCATTCACATGCAACCGGTTCCTTTGCAGCCATGGTTTTGTCGCGTTCTCTTTGCCCCATTATTTTTTGCAGATCTGAGCCTCAATTTCCAACTTGATTTGGACCAGATTCGAACCCAGGACCTCTTGTTTGGTGAATATTTGGGTTATTCAGTTTTTCTCTAACACCTTATTGCTGTTCTCCATCAAAGTTTAGTTAAAATAATGAGGCAACTGGAGAAAAATTGGGAACTTTTCAGGGTGGTTGACCGTCTCCATCATGCCTAGGATTTCTATTATCTTTTAGCTCTAACTAATATTGAGGACCATTTTGGATCATTTTCTCTCTGTTTTCTGTTACTGTGATACTCTGATCCTCAGAGGCTGCGGTTTCCTGGAAAAGCAACAGCAAAAGCATACATCATGAAATGGAAATGGAAAATAATGGGGCTGTGATGAAAATTTTACGAGCAAATGGAATCAGGTATTGTTGTTTCAGGCCTTTATCTTGGCATGGCGACCCGTATTATAGGGTTTGCAACCATGGCAGTGTCAAAAAACTCAATGACAGATATATTAAAGATCTGAGCCCAGAAGGAAGATTGAGGTCAACCAATAGCCCTCTTCTTTTTTCCATCGGTATATTTAGGGGTGTTCATGGTTTGGTTTTGTCGGTTTTGTTTTGACCAAAAAAGAAGGCAAATATCTGTTGCCGTTGATGTGATGTCAATTTTACTCCCTCCGTTTCATTTTATTTGTTGTGGAACTGTCCAAATTGCTATGGAAAAGTTTCCATCTTTCCAAAGAGGCAGGGATGATGTTGCTATTCTGGGCTGTTATTTGGGCATAGAGAAAACCCGACTTGTATCTTGGCAGGGCAAACTCAGATCATGCAATCAGTTCATTTTGCAGCCATGACGTAATCTTCTCTTTGCCTCATTTTACACAGATCTGAACCCTCAACTTTCAATTAATAAGGTTCACAAAAATGGATATCTGTGCACTTCCCCCATGTTACTACAACAATAACAGCAACATACCCAGTGTGATCCCACAAGTGGGGTCTGGGGAGGGTGGGGTGTACACAAAACTTACCCCTACCTTTGGTGCGGTAGAGAGACTGTTTCTGATAGACCCTTGACTCAAGAAAACCGTTTCTCAGAACAAGTTTGAAAGATACAAAAAGCTAGGATGAAAATATTGAAGAAAGAAAAGTATTGACAACAAAAATAGTAAAGATAATTCTCCCATGTTACTGCGTTGAGAAAATCCTACCCATATCTTGATGGGGTTTCCTGGTATGGCTTCTTCTGCAACCTGTCTCTGCTTATGCTACCACTATTGATTTGCAGAAGAAGAATACTGAAATGGGCTGTGATGATAGCCTTTTTCTGGTCTACCTACTTACCAGCTTTGAGAAAATCTGACATGTATCTTGGCGGGGCGACCCGGTATGGCAACATTTGCAACCCGGTGTCTGCAGCCATGGCATGTGTCACTTTCTCATTGCATATCTTGGCGTGGCATCTTTTGGGGGTCTTGTGGGATATGGGAGCTATTTAGGTTTCTGTATCTCACAAAGGCTTCTTAAGCTTGCAACCATAGTGAGGTTTAGCTTATGTCTGAGAAAAGGTGAATTTGAGCCTCCCAAATATCTGTTTGTGTTAAAGGAACTAGGCTTTTTATGGAACTCGAGAAAGTTTGAGATTTTCTAAGGGTGGTTATTCTCTTTCTCTGAAGTTCTATTTAGCCCATGAATTTTCCAGTACTTTTGTTACAATGAGAAAGATTAACAACCCTTTCATCAGATAATGGCAATTGTGTTCTTGATGATGATTAGCCATGGCTATGGTAACAATAAAGGAAAATACATATTCAGCCCCCCAAACTTGTCCAGGAAAACCTGAATCCTAAACCCTGAACTTTGTGAATGAGGCTGTGATGATATTCTCCCGGAGCCTTGAAAATTAAAATTTTGAGCTGATTAGTATCTTGGCTAAGCAAAAGTAGGGGAATTTGTGAGGTAGGTTTATGTGCTTCTCACAAAGGCGTCTGCTTTTTGCAGCAATGTGAAGAGGCAGCGATGATGACGTTTCACTTTCTGGGCTAGCTGAATCTGGAATTTGGACAATCTGACCCGTAACTTGGCCTGGCAAATCAGTGGATGGCCGGCATTTGGGATTCTCTCTTTTGCACACAATCAGTGATTTTGCAGCCATGACATGGTTGCTTTCTCTTTGCCTGATCAAGATCATATTTGAGCCTTAAAATTTCTGGGAATCGAACTTGGGTCCTCTTTTCTTTGAAATCCTTTAGAACTCAATCATACAGTGGTACAAGCCAATAGAACAGATCCTATTCAATTAAGGTTGTCATTAAAATCCATTAATGTCTGCTCCTAATTTGTAGCTCAAGCTCCAGATCTAAGAATGAGGTATCAGAAAAGATGTGTACTTTTTCTTCTTCTGTAAGCCCATGATTTCAATGCCAAAAGCACTTTAGTTTCCCATGACTATATAGATATATAGAAAATATCTGCATTTTGATTTCCATGCAGGTCCATATAAATAAATCTATCAACAACAACATAACCCGTGTGCAAATATACTCAATCCGAGATTGAAAATATCTGCATTTTCATTTCTATGCAGGCCCATATAAATGAATCTATCAACAACAACAACATACTCCGTGTGCAAATATCCTCAATTCAATAACATAATTGATTAAAAGGGCTAGAGGAATGGGTTAAACCTTTGACTTTGTGTTTAACAGTGACACGCTCTAGTGATTGCTTCTTTTTGCGCTATCTACTTTACTGCGTTGATAGAATCCGACTTGTATCTTGGCGGGGCGACCCGGCATGGCATCATCTGCAAACCGGTGTCTGCAGCCATGGTGTGGTCGCTTGCTCTTTGCATGTTCAGAGGAAAGCTAATTTGAGCCCTAAAAGTTTTACGGCAACCATTTGACGGTCTTGAATGGATGGCCATTCTTCGGAACCGGAAAACTTTTTCCTTCATACCGAAGGCACCAACACCACAGCAAGATCTATATTGTCTTTTACTCAACAATGAGTATCATCACAGAAGGAAGAATGAGGCCAACATAGAGAAAATGTATTTCTTGGAGGGTGGTTGCTGTCTCTGATTGGCCTATGATTTCTCCTTCAACCCTCTTTACTGTGAAATTTTCCAAGAAAGAAGGCAAATATCTATTGCCATTAATGTGATGCTGATAGCAGCAGTAGTGCTACTCCCTCAGTTCCAATTTACTTGTCTTGAAACTGTCCACAAATTGCTATAGAAAAGATTCCATCTTTCGAAAGAGGCAGTGATGATATTTCTAATCAGGGCTGAAAATCGGGGCATGGAGAAACCCTCACTCGCATCTTGGCAGGGCATACCCGGATCATGCAACCATTCATTATGCAGCCATGGTGTTGTCATCTTCTCTTTGCTCCATTTTTCCTGATCTGAGCCTCAACTGTCAATTTGTCATTGTGGAATCTGCAGGACTCTAAATCAGAACCTCGTTAGATGGAAACACAGTTCATTTTGGCTCAAAAGACTGAGGCGATTAATCAGAGAACGATGTGGATTTTTTCAGGGTGGTTGACCATCTCTGGTATGTCAATGATTTCTTCTTTGCTCTAACCAGCAGTCCTTTTAGCATTTGTATGTGGGAGGAACCGTGGAAGTGCACAGATAACCGAGTTTAGGACCGCTATTTAAGGAATAGTTGAAGTTTAGCCCAGTATGAAGGCATGGCAGATCTGAATAATTTGTGATAGAGTGTTGTCTTTCACATCTAACCGGTTCATTTGCAGCCATAACATTGTCTCCTCTTTATAGAAAAGATCTTCTATTTATAGAAGTCTAAATTTTCTCCTTCAAGAGAAAAAATAGTTATGGTAGAGTCCTTTTACACAAAGAAACCTTATCTATCAAGAAAACCTTTTTGAAGTAAAACACAATTATGATGTAGAATCCAAATAGGATAGGAAATATAGGGCAAACCCTAACAAATCTCTCCTTGGCTTGAATTTTTTGGTAAAATAATCTTGATCTTCGTTCTTCACGTAATCTTCATCAGTGCTGCTTGCCATGGTTAAAAATAAGGTTAAAAATATTATGGGTTAAAAATGATTTAAAAAATATTTTGTTTATTATTTTTAGAGATGCAGCAACAGGAATATTGAAAATATGATTGAAAATTATTTCCACATGTAGCACTCTTGACAAAATCTTCATTATCGTAAAATTGGTTGCAACTTGACTTGCTTTAAACCTGTCTTCAACCTCAATGAACTATTGGTTGAACCATTGGCTCTGATACCACTTGTTGGGATCAAAATAGCAGGGCGTCATGCGGAAGCTAATAATTGCAAAACCTTGACGGTGCAAATTAGATTAGAAAGAAAAAGCTATAAAAAAGACTTTATAATGTGTTTGGTCAGTTGACCTACATATAAAAATTACTAATAAAAAGATATTCTAAAACTATTGAGAGAATAAATTTCCCCTAAACAAAATTCTCTAAACGACTATATTGTTGATGTTATTGTGTTGTATGAGAAGAAAAAATCATCTATTTATAGAAGTTTGAATCTTCTCCGTCAAGAGAAAGGATAGCTATGGTAGAGTCTTTTTCTACAAAGAAACCTTATCTACCAAGAAACCTTTTTGAAGTAAAACACAATTATGATGTAGAATCCAAGTAGGATAGGAAATTTAGGGCAAACCCTTAACTGTTTGGCCATGAGCATTATTCACTTTTTTTTAAGAATAATTTTCCACTTTATTACTTTATTTCAAAATCAGTGTTTGGCTATAAAATTTTCAAATCCAACTTGGAGTTGGATTCCAAATTTGGGGAAGTGCTCTAAACCTGTTTTCCAACTCCATCTTCATGAATTCCAAATAAGGTGCTCTTTTCTCTTCCTTGTGAAAAGTATAACCAAACACGACTCCATCTTCAACTCCAACTTCATAAATTCCAAATAAAATGAAAATATTTGAAATCTATGGCCAAACGCCTACTTTATATCAGCTCAAAGAGTGAGGCATGTTGTTGTTGCTGCTGCATCTTCATCTGTTCCTTTTATTCTTATCAATCGAGCTGCAAGAAATCAATTTAAGAGCAGGGAGAATTTAAGGCTGTGATGATAATGTTGTTTTTGAGCAATGTGGTTTGGGCATTGAGATGATACGAGCTGTATCTTGGCGGGGTAGCCTGGAGAGGTTGCTGCCTGCGGCCATGGCGGTTTCTTATAGACTCAATGCCTGATTAAATTGAGATCTGAGCCTTGTTAAGTTGAGAAAAAACTCCTTTAATGTACAGCAGACTGACTATTTTGGTCCTTGATATATACTCCTTATCACAAATGGTTTTTAATGTTTGCAAAGAGTGAACACTTTTTATCCATAATCCTTCAGACTAACAAAAGAAACCAAAGCTCCTGTTATGTTTAACAGATTTTTTCTCCTGTTCTAGCTGCTGTTGGACTGTTTTATGAACTAAACAACAAGAAATCAATGTAAGAACAGGGAGAAATTTATGGCTTTGATGGTTATGCCTTTTTCTTTTTTGAGCAATTGGGTTGGTCATTGAGATGATAAGAGCCGTATCTTGGCAGGGTACCGTAGGGAGGTTGCAGCCATGGCGGTTTCTGATTAAACCCAATGACTGATAAAATTGAAGTCTGAGTTATGTACATGATGTGCATGTATACTGTCTTTATACTACATACACACACACACGTACATACATATCATGTAGAAAATAACAAAAATGGTCCTTGCTCAATTGTCACTTATACAGTCAGACATTTCTATAACAGCCATGTTCACTATAGCAGGCATGTTTTATGTGGAACCCATCTTTCATGTTATGTTATATACTTATATTATATGTTCTCCATAGACGCATTTCGCTATAGCAGCCAAAAAATATCCGGACAAACGATGCTGCTATAGAGAAGTTTTGTTGTATCTTACTTTTGGTATATTTGGTATGGAGGAAACTATTTCAGTGAAGCAGTCATTTCCACAAATAAGACCTTCGACATGAGGCCCATAATTTTAGGAGGTCCACAATGATTAGGGCACTATAAATAAGAAGCAAAAGGTGAAACAAAAATGGAAAAAATTTCATTAATATAAGTCTGAAGCTGCTGGATTCAGAGAGTGGCAGGGAATTGCTCGAGGTGGTTGCCCCTCTCTGTCATTCATAGCAGCCAATGATCAGTCAAATTTCCCAATTTCAAACCACTCTTTAGCAAAATAAGTTAAATGAGGCAGTGATGATTTTCATTCTTTACTCATCAGATGGTTGGGCCTTGCTATATCATGGCATGGCAGCTATTTGGGGGTCTTGTGAGATATTGGAGCTATTTTGGTTTCTGCATCTCACAAAGGCTCCTTAAGCTTGCAGCCATGGTGGGGTTTAGCTTATGTCTGAGAGAAGGCGAATTTGAGCCTCCTAAATATCTTTAGTGTTCAAAATGAGGCTTTTATGGAACTTGAGGAATGTTGAGATTTTCTAAGGGTGTTACTCCCTTCCTCTGAGTTCAATTTAGCCCATCAATTTCCCTATATCTTTGTTACACAGCAAGATTAATAGCCCTTTCATTGAAAAAAATGCCAATTATGGTGATGATGATGAAGATAGCCATGTTTATGGTAGTAATAAGGACAAAGGCCACATACATAGATGCCCCTTAAACTTGGCACAATTTGTCAGTTTGCATCTTAAACTTGTCTGGAGAAATCCTTTGTACTTGGATCCTAACCCCTAAACTTTTTGAATGAGGTTATGATGATATTCTCCAGGAAGTTTGAAAGTCAAACTTCTTAGCGGATTCGTACCTTGGTTAGGCAAAGGCAGGGGAATTGTGAGGTGAGTTCTTATGTGCTCTCTCAAACAAAGGGGTCTGCTTCCTGCAGCCATGGCAGATTAGCATTCTTCTGATATATTTTTAGGCTAATCTAAGCCACTTTTCTGTTAAGTTTAATTCTACAATGAGTGGTCCTTTCGTTTCATTCTGTTCATGTTCTTTCTTCTGTTTTTGAAGAATCCCAATTTCAAAAGAATTTTTTATGTATCCATCTCCACATTTTCCTAGAGAGAAAAAAATTAGGCATATGAGACAAGTCCAAAGCTTTTATGTATATGTGGATTCATATACTTTCTGAGGCTAATTGTTGCTTAATCTAGCTTACACAGTAGTCAAACTTCCATGCCTTGTTTTAATCTTGAAAAATCTCAAGTTTCAGAGGCAATGATGGTTATTCTTAATGAAAATGTAACATGAAAAAGATTTAGAGTCGATTCATTGCCTGGCTTGGCAAGAAAAATTAGAAGGTCTTTCTTATAAGGCAACCGATGATTGCAGCCATGGCAGTGTTAACTCTGCTCTTTCCTTTGATTAATAGACGAAAATTTGAGCCTCATCCTTTGTTTATTTACATTTTTTTTGACTAGTCTCTGAAAATAGTTTAACTAGAAATATTTGAAATGAGGCTAAATACATTTGATCCAAATGATTTTGGAGCTGGATGTTAATCAGGGAAACTTTGCATGGTCTCGAGACTCTTCACTCTTTGTTGTCTCCAAATTTTTGTTCCTATTTCTAGGGACGATTGGCATGAGAAAAGTTTAAAACCTAGATAAGGATGTTTAAATTTAAAAGAAACGTATTGTGGTTTTTGTAATCAAATGATTTAAATCAATATGCTTTTTGGAAAATTAAAAATAACTCTTCACTTTTTGAATTACTCTTTTATGAGAAAGATTGCTCAAACTTTAGTTTTTCTAGAATAGCAGGTATTGCATTTTCCATTCCTATTAGTTCATTCTTGTATAAAAGGTATAATCTTAGTTTTATTCTGAGAATGGTTGCCCTTATTGTAAGCTTATGATTATAATTGTCTGAAAATCAAGAGGCTTTTGTTTTTGGGTAAGCATCAAAATTTTCCACTTGAGTTTTGCAGCATTCAAAATGCTTACTTAATGTGTATGTATATTTGTGTAGTTACTAAGAAGGCTATAACAGTTTCTGAGAGCAGCAACCAAAGCACGGACGCATCCAAATGGTGTTACATTGCCACTCTGTTCGATCTGAGCCACAACTGCTATAACACAACACGTCCGATATTTCTTTCCATGGTTCTTTGGTCTATTATTTAGAATCTCAGGTCCTCCTTTATTTTGAGTGGCTTGTTGTAGATTGGAAGAAGGTGATGGTGTCTCCAATTTCTCATAATCATTCGTCTTTGTGCAAAGGCTTTGGCCTATCCACTGTTGAATTCTGACTCCATAGAGATGAATTTTCAAGCATTTCAATGAGATTTAGGAACTAAGATTTCGTTTTTGGTGATTTTTCATGCCTAGCCAAAACTGAGATTTAGATTCAGCATAGAACTATTATTTCATACTGTTTTTGAAGTACCAAATATAAAGTGGTCGTGGAGCTAACCTTTCGAAGATTTCTTGGAATAACTGAGATATACAATTGCATCCACTAAGAATGACAGCATTTTCAGTGTGGTTGAACATTTCCATCATGCCTATGATGTTGAGTTTGAGTTATATATGCTGTCAACATGACTAATTTTTTACACTATTAGGTCACATGTATATGTTGTGTCATGTATCCTATCTTATTTTCAACATTGTGTATCTACAGTTTAAGGAGAATTACCTATAGATAATCCTTTCATTGACCTGATAGTGTACAGATTATTCACACTGATGGTATATCTAACATAAACTCATTTCCTTTTAGCTCTAACCTCAACAGCTCCTCTTTATTTATGTCTTTGTGCAACCAACCCCCAAACCCCATATATTAAGTACCAGTTTGATCATTTTCTCCAAACAGAGGTTGCAAGCATTTCCATGGCAAATCAACAGCAAAACCATGCAACAATGTGCTGGAGAAGGGAAAATAACACCGCTGTTGATGATAATTTTACTGATCAGATGGACTTGGGCATTGTTGTTTCACCCCTGTATCTTGGTGGAGCAAGTTTGCAGCTGCAGCAGTGTCAAAGAACTCGATACCTGACTGAGATCAATTGCTTATTATGAGCCTCAAATCCTTTTTGAAGTCATCTGCAGTTCTCATTATCAGCTTTGCTTCGGATTTGCAGTGGACAAAATCTTATACATTTCTTGCTAGTAATGGTCAAGTCTTGGACTGAAATATGTTTTTTAACTATGAGCCTTTCTACCTCTTATGTCTATTGATGTTTTGTCTGCTCTTTTTTTCCCCTTTTCCAGCAGCTCTAATGTTAGAGGAAGGCTATGTGTTTTGATAAAGCTGAACTGCATACTGGTTTTTCATTTATGGTGTAAAGAAAGATGTGAGGTTCCATAAACTAGAACATTATGGATTCCTTGTAAGATGAACAAGGCATGTTTAGCTGCTGCTTGTGTTACTTTTATTTTTGAAATATGTATAGGGGGCCTCAGCACACACCCTTTGTGCTGGTTGATATACACAAATGTTACCATTCTCCAAAGTAAAAAAAGATAAAATTGTAGTTTGTGTTCATTGGTAAAAATGACTTACCAAGTTCTGCAACATGTAATTTGACTTCAGATGCAATATTTAGATTTTGCCAGTCTATTTAGATTTTCGCGTATTATAAATTAGTTATGAGAAAATTTATGTATTATTTTGCAAGGTTTAGTTATTCATGTATAAATTATTTCACCTTTTATCCTGTATAAGATAATACATAGATTCCCTCATAACTTATACATGTATTAGTTATGCGGATTTCTGAATTGCAAATCAAACACCATATTAATTTTATAGATGAACAATTTACCTTCTAATTAATTATCAAATGTGGTATTACTTATATAGAATTTAATACTTACATAATTCATCTTCAAACCAATTATCAAAAGATCTCTAAGGGTTCAATTTGTTGTTGGTTATGAAAGTGAGTGATTCATGTATTAAAACAAACATAATTAGTACTATGGTAGTTGTTATGTACAAAATTCAATATATTAAATACAATATTTGATTATCGCTCGCACATAATTAAAATATATATAAGTTGCAGCTCAATTTATGTATTATTTTATATAGGCAGAAGATAGATTAATTAATACATGAATAAATAAGTTCTTCACAAAACTAATATTTATATTATTAATACATATATAACACTAGCTAGTAGCTAGGGCGGTGTACATTGAACGGTTTGGTTAGATTTTTTTTCAAAACTAAACTAAATCAATTATATCTTGGTCGGTCGGTTTGATTTTATCTGTTTTTTATTTTTTTCATCACATGAATACTATTTTTAATATTTTTTAAAGTTATAGATTAAATTTTAGTAAGTCAATATAAGTTTAGTAGTAATTGACAAACATATATACTATTAAACACATACTAGTTATTTTGTTAGAATTGTTTGACGATATACTCATTCAAACTTTAAACTTAATCAAATTTTAATAATTAAACACAAAAATCAATATAAAATCTAAGAAGTTGATGCACTTTGTTTTATTTCAAATATTATCGATAATATATCATCTCAAATTCGAAGAAAATATAGGAGTTTAATATATTTTGAATATTAATATGAAAGAAGAAATAAATTGACGCATTTCAACAACAGTTGGATAACAAATTAAATATTATTTAACCATATATAAAATTGAATGCACTATATAATTATATTAATTTAATTTAATTTTTCCTAACTCTAACCGGTAACCAAACAAACCCTTAATCCTTTTTACTTAAAAAACTATCCAGGGCAAAATTGGAATTTAAATTGTTGTCCATAACCCATTAACCCTCACGTCACCAGTCACCAGTCAACATTAACTCTCTCTATAAAGTCTCTTTTACTCGAGAATGAGAGTTCAGTTCAGCCCAGAAAGAAGAATGAGGCCAGCTGAGAGCAAAAAATGGGTTTCTTGGAGGGTGGTTGTCCTCTCTGCTTGGCCTATGATTTTTCCGTCCGACCAAACCAACAACCCTCCGTTGCTATATTTGTGAAATTTCCCAAAAAAAAAATAAAAAATAAAATAATCCGTTGCCATTGATGTGATGTTAATAGCAGCAGCAGTAGTAATTAATAATACTCCCTCCGTTTCCATTTTAATTTGCTTTGAAAACTGTCCACAAATTGCGATTTTTTCAAAGAGGCAGTGATGATATTGCTGTTTCTGGGCTGAGTTCGGGGCATGGAGAAAACCCGACTCGTATCTTGGCAGGGTAATTTCGAATCATGCAGCTGGTTCATTTTTTGCAGCCATGGCGTTGTCGTCTTCTCCTCATTGCTCCATTATACACAGATCTGAGCCTCAATATCAAGTAAGTCACTGTGGGTTGATGCTCCAGGATCCAGACCCAGATCCTCGTTTGATGAAACCCCAGTTTATTTTAGCTCAAAAGACTGATGCAATCGGAGAAAAATGGTTATTTTTTCAGGGTGGCTGACCATCTCCGGTATGTCAATGATTTCTTCTTTGCTCTAATAAACGGCCCTTTTTGCTTTTGTATGTGAACGAGTGCACAAATAGCCGGTTTTAGACTATTTACAAGGCCATTGGTTTATTTCCCTGGATTTTAGGACAAAATTGCACGTTTTGGTATGCTTGAGAAAAAGTTACTCCCTCCGTTTTATAATCGACCATGTTTTTTTCAATTCTATCCGTACTTAAATACGTGAAAGGAATTATTATTATGTGTTTTTTAAAAAATTAATAAGTTTATATTAGTCAAATTATCATCCCTGTTAATTTCTTTTAAGGGAGGTATAAATCTTATTCTAGCAATTATTCTAGCAAACAGAGGGAGTATTTGTTACCAGAGGCATAAATCAAAGAGCAGCACAACAAAAGTGCGAATGACCCAGCAATGGAAGCTCAGCCCAGTATGAAGAATGAGGCCAACAGGGAGAAAACGGGAATTTCTTTGGAGGGTGGTTGCCCCCTCTGATCGGCCTATGATTTCTCTTTTAACCAAACCAACAACCCTCTGCAAAAGTGGAAACAAGAAACATGTTTGTTGCCATTGCCTTCAATGGTGGCGATGTGATGCTGGTGGCTGTTGTACTATCCAATTTCCTGATCATTCTGAGCTACATTTAACTGCACCATTTGCCCTTCAAATGGGCTGGTCTGCGGGGGCATAAGTTCTTTAACAGCTCAGGGCAAAAGTGAAAATGACCCTTTGAGCTAAGGTCTCATTTGTTTTATGCTTATGCTAAAAAACCACTTAAAATAAGTCCATCCAAACAGGCTCTTATTAATTTTTCTTGTTAAGGTTGTTCAAACGGGCTCTTCTGGAAAAGTTTCCATTTTTAGGCAGTGATGATATTGCTAATCTGGGCTGATGTTTGGGGCATGGAGACAATCTGACCCGTATCTTGGCATGGCAAACCCGGATGGCTTGTGATTGAGTCTTGTCTTTCACATGCAACTGGTTCTTTTGCAGCCATGGCGGTTGTTGCCTTCTCTTTGCCCCTATTTTTGCAGATCTGAGCCTCAATTTCCAACTAGTCCGACAGGAAGTCTAAGAATGAGGCCAACTGAGAGCAAAAAATGGGTTTCTTGTAGGGTGGTTGCCCTCTCTGATTGGCCTATGATTTCTCCCTCCGACCAAATCAACAACTCTCCATTGCTATATTTGTGAAATTTCCCAAAAAAAAAAATAAAATTATCCGTTGCCATTGATGTGATGTTAATAGCAGCAGCTGTACTAATTGACAATACTTCCTCAGTTTCCATTTTACTTTGCTTTGGAAACTGTCCAAAAATTGCGATCTTTTCAAAGAGGCAATGATGATATTGCTGTTTCTGGGCTGAATTCGGGGCGTGGAGAAAACCCGACTCATATCTTGGCGGGGCAATTTCGAATCATGCAGCTGGTTCATTTTTGCAGCCATGGTGTTGTCGTCTTCTCCTTGCTCCATTTTACACAGATCTGAGCCTCAATTTCAAATATGTCGCTGTGGATTGATTCTCCAGGATCCGGATCCAGATCCTCGTTTGATGAAAACCCAGTTCATTTTAGCTCAAAAGACTGAGGCAATCGGAGAAAAATATGGATTTTTTTCAGGGTGGCTGACCATCTCCGGTATGTCAATGATTTCTTTTTTGCTCTAATAAACAAAATGAAAGGAACAAATAGCCGGTTTTAGACCATTTCCAAGGTCATTGGTGTATTTCCCTGGATTTTAGGACATAAAATTGCACGTTTTGCTGTGCTTTGGAAAAAGTTATTTGTTACCAGAGTCGTAAATTAAAAACTAACACAGAATAGGGACGAAAGTGCGAATGACCCAGCAATGGAAGCTCAGCCAGTATGAAGAATGAGGCCAACAGGGAGAAAAAGGGAATTTCTTTGGAGGGTGGTTGCCCCCTCTGATTGGCCTATGATTTCTCTTTTAACCAAACCAACAACCCTCTGCAAAAGTGGAAACAAGAAACATGTTTGTTGCCATCGCCTTCAATGGTGGCGATGTGATGCTGTTGGCAGTTGTACTATCCAATTTCCTAATTATTCTGAGCTATATTTAACTGCAGCATTTGTCCTTCAAATGGGCTGGTCTGCGGGACATAAGTTCTTTAACAGCTCAGGGTAAAAGTGCAAATGACCCTTTGAGCTTAGGTCTCATTTGTTTTATGCTAATGCTTAAAACCACTTAAAAAAATCCATCCAAACAGTCTCTTATTATTTTTCTTGTTAAGGTTGTTCAAACGGGCTCTTCTGGAAAAGTTTCCATTTTTCATGCAGTGATGATATTGCTAATCTGGGCTGATGTTTGGGGCATGGAGACAATCTGACCCGTATCTTGGCATGGCAAACACGGATGGCTTGTGATTGAGTCTTGTCTTTTACATGCTACTGGTTCTTTTGCAGCCATGGCGGTTGTTGCCTTCTCTTTGCCCCTTTTTTTTTGCAGATCTGAGCCTCATTTTCCAACTAGTCCTACAGGACGTCTAAGGACTCGAACAGTTCCAAACGTAAGTGACGAAAAAACCCTCTGTATGCACACACACACACAAACACACATATCATGAGAAAATGTCAAAAATTGGTCTCTTATCGGGGCAGTGATGATCTTTCAATCTATCCTCTTGAGCTAGTAATTGAGCATTGAGAGTACCCGACCGGTATTTTGGCGGGGCAGTCACCCGGATGCCTGTGATTTTGTTGCATGCGACTTGGGAATATTTGCAGCCATGGCATGACTGGACTTTCTTTGCCGAGCATAAATACAGATCTGAGCCTCAATTGTCACTTATGTCTTATCTGGGTGTATTTGGTATGGAGGAGAATGTCTTAGTGAATCAGTCCTAAAGTGGCTACCTTGTGTAACAACATACCTAGTGTGATCCCATTGGGGTCTGGAAAGTGGCTACCTTGTGTCATTTCTACAAATAAGACCTTGGACGTGAGGCCCATAATGAGGCTGTGATGATTTTCATTCTTTACTCATCAGATGGGAGCTTCACTATATCATGGTGTGGCAGCTTTTGGGGGGTCTTGTGAGATATTGGAGCTATTTTGGTTTCCGCCTCTCGCAAAGGCTTCTTAAGCTTGCAGCCATAGTGGGGTTTAGCTTATGTTTGAGAAAAGGCGAATCTGAGCCTCCCAAATCTCTGTTTGTGTTGAAAGAATGAGGCTTTTTATACTATACAACTTATGCCGTTTAACTTAATTCCTATAAAACTTATCCCTAGCGAGTCAAAAGTTCTCTAAACTTACGCTGAGCACATTAGGTCGTAGACAAAGGTGCTTTGGTTCAAAAATTTTCATCAAATGAGCAACATGGGCAAAAATTAAAGACTATCTCGAAATAGGGCAAGTCTGTGCAAAAACTTGTTACTTTATTGCATTGGGAAAATCTGACCCGTATCTTGGCAGGGTGACCTGATATGGCATCATTTGCAAACTGGTGTCTGCAGCCATGGCGTTGTCCCTTTCTCTTTGCATGTTCATATGCAACAAAATATGAGCCCTAAAGTCTATTATAAATTTCTCAAATGGTCACTCAACTGATGTGGGTTCTCAGAAACCTGAATACCCAATAGGGTTCAGTCCAAGCAACATAGAATACATTCAATGAGGCAATGAAGATGTTCATTCTTTAAGAATCAGATAGTTGAACTTTGTTGTAAATTGGCGTGGCAGCTTTTAAGGGTCTATGAGGTAAGGTGTATTAGTTTCATCTCACTAGGCTATTAATGTTTGCAGCCAGGGCAAAGTTTAGTTTTTTCCTGAGGAAAAGCAAATCTGAGCCTCCCAATTGTCTGTTTGTGTTCAGAGAATGAGGCTTTTTATTGAACTTGAGAATGGTAGAGATTTTCTTAGGGTGGTTACTCTCTCTCCTAAGTTCAATTTATTCCGTGAATGTTCCTATGCATTTGTTATAAAGATAAAGTTTAACAGCCCTTTTCATCAGCAAAATGCTCTTGATGATGATATGATTGCCATGGTTATGGTAATAAAAAGGGCAAATACGTATTTTGCCCCTGAAACTTGTCTGGAAAACCTCAATCCTCAACCCTAAACTTTGTGAATAAGGCTGTGATATTCTCCAGGAAGCTTGAAAATCAGATTTTTGAGCTGATTCATATCTTGGCTATGCAAAGGCAGGGGAATTTGTGAGGGTAGGTTCTTATGTGCCTCACAAAGGCATCTGCTTTTTGCAGCCATGTCGGATTGGGTCTTTTTTCTGATTGATTTTCACTCAAATCTGAGCCTCTTTTCTGTTTAAAGTTTAGTTCTACAATGTTTAGTCTTTCTCTTTCATTCTTTGTACGATCAGTTCATATCAGGAAGAGTCCCCTTTGAGAAAGAAACTTTTATGTATCCATCTATATTGAGGATATTGTGGAATGAGACAAGTTCAAAGGGAATGGAAGTGAATATTGAGGATCCATGTATTGTTGCTGCATTTATCTACACAATATTCAAATTTTCATGCCTTGTTTCAATCTTGAACGCTCCAAGTTTCAGAGGCAGTGAAGATTATTCATAATGAAAATGAAAAGTGAAGATAATTAGAGTTGATTGTGGCCTGGCTTGGCGAGTTCAACCGGAAGGTCTTATCAGGCAAGTGTTGCTTGCAGCCAGGGCACTGCTAACTCTGCTCTTCCTTTTTCTTTGATTAAATAGGCGAAAATCTGAGCCTCATTCTTAACTTAGTTCTTTTAATTTTTCCTTTTTACTGGTATTTCTGGAAAGAGATTTAGATTATCATCACTGTGGAACCACTGAAATCAACAGCTGCCAACGCCAAAAGCCAAAAGAAAAAAAAATTGTTTCTGTGTCGAGTATATGCATTTGTTACCTTGATTGGGTTGATGAAATTTGGATCCGCCCACATAAAAGGTGATAAATTTTACCTGCAATTTGCTTATCTGTTTATTTTACATGACAATTGGCCTTTTCCCTACTTCGATAAGAGAGTAAAAAAGAAAGAGACAAGTTAACACATTGATGATATATTCGTGAATTCTAACTTTTATTAGTTCTATTTCTAATTTTCCTTTGAGTGATGTAATTGTGTAAATAATTCTTATAAATTCAAAAGGAAAATAAAGATTCAGAAAATATTAGTCTGCCAAGTACACCAGCAAATTGTTGATAATACTCTGGAGCACAGCTGAATGTAGATATCATGATAGCGAGGTGCACGATACATGCTGAGAAATGGGGATGATTATTCCCGTGTTACTCTCTAGAGCATCCAAGGTATAGTATGTCACATTTATTAAGGATGTCTCTCAAAAATAATATTAGCTAAAAAGTATGTCACATTTATTATCTTGGTGAATAGCTTTTGACATACCATTTTTCCCAAGAATGAGAGATGTCAGAACCCACAAGCATTCTACATACCTCATCAAGTTTGTGCAACTTTTGATTTATCTGGCTCAATTTTGTAGCATAACTAGTAAAATTCGTACAAGAGTATCATCTCATTTAACTACTTCCTTGGTAGGTGATTTAGATGGCAAACAAGGTGGTGTCCATGCAGCGACACTTCACCCCTCAAAACAAGCTGGTAAGACTCCGGCAAACAGGAACCCAGCTGACTCCAAAATCAGCCGGATCTCATCACTGCTAGCCATGCAACAGGTAGATTTTAATGCAATAAGGGTATTTAATGATAAACGGGGAAACATGGTCGCTGTGAAATCATATATAGCTGATCTCAATTTGTTTGGAATTGCTGCTTAGTTGTTTCAAGGTGTGTCTGGATGTTTGTGAATTCATGTATTTTAACCTTGCAAGAGTCATGTTTGTTCTCAACTTTGCTTTGTAGTCTAGTAGATCTACATGCTCTAGTGGATGTAAAGTAGGTTTATGTTCAGCAAGGTGAGGTTCTGCTTTCTTATCTAAGAATATTTACCAGGGGAAGCCTTTCGCCTCGAAAGGCATACGAGTGCGCCTCTGCTGTTGATAGATCTCGCCCAGTGTCACCCTCTTTCCCCACACCGCCTTCCAACCTGCGATAGTATACAATCACAATGTCAGATGTCACCTTGCTCTAACATGAGCTATGCAACAACGAGATATCCCTTGATCCTTGCGTATGTGCTTGACAGCCCCACATAATACACTCACTCGGGGACTTAATGGTGAACTATCTATCTCTGGGATATTACTTAGGACAAACGTCTGTTTTGATATTTGACTTGTTATGTTCGATGAGATTTGGATTGATTCAAAGAATGTTATTGCCTATTGGTATCTTTCTGTATGCTCCTCAGCTTCCCTTTTATGAATGTGTGCATCGACTGTATATATATCAAAGAGGTGATAAATTGAAATTTCATATTGCATTTTAATATTAGATTGTTGGTTCTAAAAGCGATACAATTTATCTGAATATTATTACTTAGTACGATACAATACAGATATATAACAAGTTGCACTCATCCAAACAATACATGTCTAAATTCAATTGTTTGGAAATAAGGATAGAAACATAAAGACAAGAAAATTGCAACTTCAATACATTCCATATTTCCCACAAGACAAATTAATAAAAATGCACCAATATAACTCTAAGGGTAGAGTAGAATCTGCGTGAATCGCAGAATATATTCAAATTCATTGACAGTGCAATTGCTCACGGAGAATTCCAGATTTTTCATGTGTCGGATGTTGATATCTTCTTGAAATTCATAAAAGAACTGCTCGAAAAATGAAGACGACAAATATTTTTTGGG
Source organism: Datura wrightii (assembly GCA_035772735.1). Taxonomy (NCBI): domain Eukaryota; kingdom Viridiplantae; phylum Streptophyta; class Magnoliopsida; order Solanales; family Solanaceae; genus Datura; species Datura wrightii. Next base: position 194,827,223 of record JASDFA010000018.1, on the reverse strand, counting down.
AACCTTATATTTCACCTCCTCTTCGCCCACGTACACAATAAAAAATGAGTTCTTGCATTTTTTTTGTAACATCTTGGCTCTAATTATAATCTCCTCCTTATTTTTATTCATCAACATCTTATGAATTCTTTTGCAGAAACCAAAAATATCCATTGAATATTTTAACTATTAGTGAAAATAACGGAGAAGAAAAAGACTTGGTGAGTATTTGTGAAATATTGGACTGCACATAAAAGGATATATATAGATTTTTTTAAAAACCTAATCCGACAGAAAGTAGGATTATAATCTTAATCCTAATAAAAATAGGATTAAATTTGATGTCTTTCCAAGTTGCTATTGATTTGATACTTTATTATAGTATGAATTCATATAAGCAAATCTTTTTAAATAAAAAAAATTAAAGATTAGAATTTTTTAAAAACCACTGGCTTCTTTAAATCTTAACAAACAAGAGAACATTCTTATATATAAATCTTTATTATTCTTGATCTATGGAATCATATAATTTTTTTCGTATATTTTGGACATGCAATTTCATTTTGTGATTTGAAATCATGAGATGAAATTAACGTTTGGACATGAGATTTCATCTTATGATTTAAAATTATGAGAGAAATTTCAAATTCTCAAAAAATCTTATTTTGGAATTGCAAATTATGAGATGAACTTTTTAAATATAAAATTTGACCCACAAGTTTATATTTTGTATAAAAAACAATCACCATTTTATATATACCAACCATATTTACTAACCATTTATTTCAATGTAAACAAAATTTGTTGTTGGTATTATTACTTTTACAAATCTTTGCCAACCATTTATATCGGATTTGTGAGAGGATTATATTAAAGAGTAATATACTACAACTCATGTTCAATATTACTTTTTGTTGAATTAAAATTCGATCAATAAATATTTTTTATTTATTTTTATAATGACTTTGTAATAGTGTATTATACTTTGTTATGAATTTTTAATTATTTGGTAAAATCGTATAAGAATTGGGGAAATTTGAATAGTTTTCACAATTTATCGAGTTTTTATGTTCATGAGAAAAAAAATATAACTTAAGAATTTCAAATTGCATATCCAAACAAAATTTCAACTTCATGTCTTCATCGCATATGATTTTATATCATGATTTCATCTCGCGTGACCAAACGGACCATTAAAAGTTTACTCTTTAATAGATTCATGTGTTAGTAGAAGATATAATTTTTTTAGCATTTCATGTTTTACCTTATATATATATATATATATATATTGTATATAAACTAACATGATTGGTGATGATTCATATTATCACGACCATCTTGTATTTTTACTAGTTAAGATGATACCCGTTTATATGGGGGTGAAAAGCGACTTATACACATGGTGCGATAAAAGATAAGACACGTGGTGTGATAAAAGTTATGCGTAATGAAAGACTATGATGTCAAAGAATTTTGGATTCAATTGTATATAATATGAGATACCAATTTTCATTTAGGACATCCAAAGCGCCATATTGGATTATGGCGTGAACGCGAAATTATTTATATATAAAGAATCAACTCTTCAAAATCACTTATTTAGTGTTTGCTTATGTATGATCGAGACACTTTTTACTTTTTTGTTCTCGAATATCATGTAACAAACTCTTAATCTGATAAGTTTATCTATTGCTCACTAATTTTTATGTTCGAAAACTGTCAACTTTCTTATTTCATGTTATGGAAAATCGACTCTTTCAACTGCTCAGACATCTATCTTGTTCGAGCTTCTTGCACCTTATTCATTTGTGTGTTGGTAGGTTGGGTCCAATATAACGTGGGGTTGAGTTTTAATTGTGTACCCTAAAACAATACAGTTAAATTTATATGAAGTCAAGAACACGTGTCTCAATATAATTTGTCTAAGTTCAGTTATCTAACAGTTCAAATATTGTTGTGTTAGAATGTCGGAAAACAAGAATAAGATTTGACAGGTATATGAATATAGTGATTCTGTAAAGGATTGTTTTTTTTTCCATCCAAGAAACTAATAAACCCTAGCATTCTCATAATCACGTTTAACCTAATTGGGATGTGTTTAAAATATAGTGGGACAGGTTAAGTGATGTGGATAGGTTAATTGGAACCGACGTGTAATTTTAAAACAGGCTAAAAGAATCGTTAGTGGTAAGTGATCACGAATATGCACATTTGGTCATGACTCATGGCGATGACACAAATAAGCTCAACTATTGGTAAGTATATTTGGTGACGATAATGACACAATTAGACTAAACTATTAACGGATAACATAATTGAATCACATACAACACGCGATACATAAAAACAATTAAATGACATATAAATACGCATGCTTTAAATAACATAGATTTCACAACTGATTCAATACACAGCCAATTAAATGAAAAGAACACAATTACCTTGGCAAACAAAAAAAAAAATGCTAGCATTTACCAGAGTATATATACATTATTCAAAGAATAAAACGAATGCAATTATTAATTAAGCAGGAACCCGTTAATGTATACAATACTGATGAATTTGTCCGCATTTCACGGGGCGGATATTCGTTTTATAAATTTGTTATTACTTTAGAAGTCAATTTACTATTATAATTTTTTTAAAAATTCTTTAATTGTTTCGCATAAATGAGAATTTACAATTTTGGCGATTTTCGGTGTATGTTAGCCCACGGATTTCTCGAGATTGTCGTCTCCGTTCGGCCCCAAATTTTGGCTGTGCGCAGCCTACAAGGCCCGGTGACGAACGCCTTATCATTTCATTTGATCGGCATCACCATTTTTCACATAAATGAGAATTTATGATTTTCGCAATTTTCGGTGTATGTTAGCCCATGGATTTCTCGAGGTTTGATCGACCGTCTCCGTTCGGGCCCAAATTTTGGCTGTGAGTAGCCTACAAGGCCTGGTGACGAGCGCTCTATCACATTAGTTGATCGGCATCACCATTTTTCGCATTAATAAAAGTTTAAGATTTTGGTGATTTTCGGTGTATGGCCATGGATTTCTCGAGATTTGATCAGCCGTCTCCGTCTGACCCCAAATTTTGGCTATGCACAGCCTACAAGGCCTGGTGACGAGCGCCCTATCATTTCATTTGATCAGCATCATCGTTTTTCGCATAAATGAGAATTTATGATTTTCGCGATTTTCGGTGTATGTTAGCTCACGGGTTTCTCGAGATCTGATCGGCCGTCTCCGTTCGGCCCAAATTTTGGTTGTGCGCAGTCTACAAGGCCTGGTGACGAGCGCCCTATCACTTTATTTGATCGGCATCACCATTTTTTCGCATAAATGAGAATTTATGATTTTGGCGATTTTTGGTTTATGTCAGCCCATGGATTTCTCGAGATTTGATTGGTCGTCTCCATTCGGGCCTAAATTTTGGCTGTGCGCACCCTACAAGGCCTGGTGACGAGCGCCCTATCACTTTAGTTGATCGGCATCAACATTTTTCGCATAAATGAGAATTTACGATTTTGGCGATTTTCGGTGTATGTTAGCCCACGGATTTCTCGAGATTTGATCGACCGTCTCCGTCCAGCCTTAGATTTTGGCTATGCGCAGCCTACAAGGCCTGGTGACGAGCTCCCTATTACTTTATTTGATCGGCATCACCATTTTTTGCATAAATGAGAATTTACGATTTTGACGATTTTCGGTGTATGTTAGCCCACGAATTTCTCGAGATTTGATCGGCCGTCTACGTTCGACCTCAAATTTTGGCTGCGCGCAGCCTACAAGGCCTGGTGACGAGCGCCCTATCACTTTAGTTGATCGGCATCACCATTTTTTGCATAAATGAGAATTTACGATTTTGGCGATTTTCGGTGTATGTTAGCCCACGAATTTCTCAAGATTTGATCGACCGTCTCCGTCCGGCCACAAATTTTGGCTGTGTGCAGCCTACAAGGCCTGGTGACGAGCTCCCTATCACTTTATTTGATCGGCATCAACATTTTTCGCATAAATGAGAATTTACGATTTTGATGATTTTCGGTGTATGTTAGCCCACGAATTTCTCGAGATTAGATCGACCGTGTCCGTCCGGCCTCAAATTTTGGGTGTGCGCAGCCTACAAGGTTTGGTGACGATCTCCCTATCACTTTATTTGATCGGCATCACCATTTTTTGCATAAATGAGAATTTACGATTTTGACGATTTTCGGTGTATGTTAGCCCACGGATTTCTCGAGATTTGATCGGCCGTCTCCGTTCGGCCCCAAATTTTGTCTGTGCGCAGCCTACGAGGCCTGGTGATGAGTGTCTTATCACTTTAGTTAATCGGCATCACCATTTTTTGCATAAATGAGAATTTACGATTTTGGCAATTTTCGGTGTATGTTAGCCCACGGATTTCTCGAGATTTGATCGACCGTCTCCGTTCGGCCCTAAATTTTGGCTGTGCGCAGCCTACAAGGCCTGGTGACGAGCTCTCTATCACTTTATTTGATCGGCATCACCATTTTTTGCATAAATGAGAATTTACGATTTTGGCGATTTTCGGTGTATGTTAGCCCACAAATTTCTCGAGATTTGTTCGGCCGTTTCCGTTCGACCCCAAATTTTGGTTGTGCACAGCCTACAAGGCCTGGTGACGAGCTCCCTATCACTTTATTTGATCGGCATCACCATTTTCTGCATAAATGAGAAATTATATTTTTCGCGATTTTCGGTGTGCGTTAGCCCTTTAATCACAAAATAAGAACTGCTGAGATGCGAGTCTTTTGATGAGATCTTATATAATATTTTTAAAACTGTAATATAATCGCCGGAAAAAGAGTTCATTAGTGGCAGATTATTTTAATGATCATAACTTTGCGCTGGATTATCCGTTTTACCTGATTTTTTTTCAGTTTGTGTATTTTTTCGAGATCTATATGGACAAACTGCCGCAAGGTGGTTTGGCGGAGCCATTTTCTTAGAGTATGCCTCTATCACAGTCATTTAATACTTTTTCCAATTAGGTTAAGAGTTTTAATTTAAAAACTGGTCCTAATGACCCACCACAACCAACACCACCATGACAAGTGACCATTGTATGTCAGAACTATCACCACCAATCTCTTGCATTGTCTCTATCATATAAGGATCATCATAGGTGTTTTCTTTCACACTGTCACTCTCCGGGTATCGATCGAGGGTCGTTCGGCCTCGGCTAGGTCAGCATGTGTCGGCCGAACTGTCATTACAGGCTTAGTGCGCCCATGTTGTTGATTTTTAAACTTTTTGGCGTGAGTTACTCCATGGATTTCTCGAGAATTGATTGACCATCTCCGTTCGACCCCAAATTTTGACCTTGCCCAGCCTACAAGGCCTGGTGACCACCGCTCTATCACTTTTTTTGGCCGGCGTCACCATCTTTTGCTTAAATGAGAATTTATGATTTTCAATATATTCGGCATGTGTTAGCCCATGAATTTCTCGAGATTTCACTGACCGCCTCTGTTCCACCCCAAATTTGAGCTGAAATAATCTCATTAAAAGACTGTACGATAGACAAACTTGACATTTACTATTTTTACTAATTAATTATTATTCTGATATTTAAAACTTTAAAATTAATTAAATTTGTAACTGTTGATTCTTTAGTTATTTGTAAATTGTAAGAACTCATAATATTTAGTAATTTAAAATTGACTAAGACTTTTCTTCTTAAATAATTCTTAATTTGAAGAAAACGTCTTTTTCTGGATAAGAAATTTTAATATTTTAAAATTATTAAAAGAAATTAACCTTAAATAAACTTATAAATCACATTGGCAAACACAATTTATATACACGTCGGCGAAACAAGATTACAAATCTTTGATAGAATACGATTTATACGCACCATAAAAAATGATGGATAGTTTCATCGTGTGCGAGGAATATAACTATAAAACGCATTCACCGTATGCGATTTATAATCGCATTCAGTGTACGTGATTTATAAATTGCGTTCACTGTATGCGATTTGTAAATCGCATTCGATGGATGCAATTTACTCAATGCCACTTATAAATCACGTACACTAAATGCAATTTATAAATCGCTTAGAGTGAATGCTATTTACAAATTGCGTACAATGAATGCGATTTGTAAAACGCATTTTCTGAGCGCAATTCATAAATCTGCATCACCATTTTTCGCATAAATGAGAATTTACGATTTTGGCGATTTTCGGTGTCTGTTAGCCCACAGATTTTCTCGAGATTTAATCGCTAGTCTCCGTTCGGTCCCAAATTTTGGCTGTGCGCAGCCTACAAGGCCCGGTGACGAGCTACCTATCACTTTATTTGATCAGCATCATCATTTTTTGCATAAATAAAAATTTATGATTTTCGCAATTTTCGGTGTGTGTTAGCCCATGAATTTCTCGAGATTTTAGTGACCGTCTTCGTTCGGCCCAAAATTTTAGCTGTGCGCATCCTACAAGGCCTGGTGACGAGCGCCCTATCGCTTTAGTTGATTGGCATCACCATTTTTTGTATAAATGAGAATTTACGATTTTGGTGATTTTCGGTGTATGTTAGCCCACAGATTTCTCAAGATTTGATCAGCCGTCTCCGTTCGGCCTCAAATTTTAGCTGTACGCAGCCTACGAACCTTGATGACAAGCGTCCTATCATTTCATTTGATCGACATCACTATTTTTCGCATAAATGAGAATTTACGATTTTGAAGATTTTCGGTGTATGTTAGCTCACGAATTTCTCGAGATTTGATCGGCCGTCTTCGTTTACAAGGCCTGGTGACGAGCTCCCTATCACTTTATTTGATCGGCATCACCATTTTCCGCATGAATGAGAATTTACGATTTTGGCGATTTTCGGTGTATGTTAGCCCACGGATTTCTCGAGGTTTGATCGACCGTCTCCGTTCGGGCCCAAATTTTGGTTGTGCGCAGCCTACAAGGCCTTGTGATGAGCGCCCTATCGCTTTAGCTGATCGGCATCACCATTTTTCGCATAAATGAGAATTTACGATTTTGGCGATTTTCGGTGTATGTTAGCCCACGGATTTCTGGAGATTTGATCGACCGTCTCCGTCCGGCCACAAATTTTGGATGTGTGCAGCCTATAAGGCCTGGTGACAAGCGCCCTATCATTTTGTTTGATCAGCATTACTATTTTTCACATAAATGAGAATTTACGATTTTTGCGATTTTCGGTGTATGTTAGCCCATGAATTTCCGGAGATTTGATCGACCGTCTCAGTTTGGCCCCAAATTTTTGCTGTGCACAACCCATAAGGCCTGGTGACGAGTGCCCTATCATTTTATTTGATCGGCATCACTATTTTTCTAATAAATTAGAATTTATGATTTTCGTGATTTTCGGTGTATGTTAGCCCACGGATTTCTCGAGATTTGATTGACCGTCTCCGTTTGGCCCCAAACTTTTGTTGTGCACAGCCTACAAGGCCTGGTGACGAGTGCCCTATCATTTAATTTGATCGGCATCACTATTTCTCTCATAAATGAGAATTTAAGATTTTTGCGATTTTCGGTGTATGTTAGCCCACGAATTTCTGGAGATTTAATCGACCGTCTCCGTTTGGCCTCAAATTTTTGCTGTGTGCAGCCTACAAGGCTTGGTGACGAGCACCCTATCGTTTCATTTGATCGACATAATCATTTTTCGCATATATTAGAATTTACGATTTTCGCAATTTTCGGTTTGTGTTAGCTCTTTAATCACAAAATAAGAACTCCCGAGATGCAAGTCTTTTGATGAGATCTTACATAATGTTGTTAAAACTGTAATGTAATCGATGGAAAAAGAGTTAATTAGTGGAACATTATCTTAATGATCATAACTTTGGGCAGGATTATCCGCTTTACATGATTTTTTTTCATTTTGTGTATTTTTTCGAGATCTATCTGGACAAACTGCCGTAAGGCGGTCTGGCGGAGCCAATTTTCTCAAAATATGCCTCTATCAGTGTCATTTAACATATTTTCAATTATGGTTAACAATTTTAATTTAAGAACTTGTCCTAACGACCCACCACAACCGACACCACCATGGAAAGCGACCATGGTAGGCCAGCACTACCACCACCAATCTCTAGCATTGTCTTTATAGTATAAGGATAAGCATAGGTGTTTCCTTTTAAATTTTCGCTCGCTGGGCATTGATCGATGGGCGTTGGGTCTCGGCATAGGTAAACATGTGTCATCCGATGTTGGCTGGTCTATCGACACTGGCATAGAGCGCCTATGTTGCTATCTTTCCAACTTTTCGGTGTATGTTAGCCTACAGATTTCTTGAGATTTGATCGACCGTCTCCGTTTTGCCCCAAATTTTAGCTGCGCCCAGCCTACAAACCCTGGTGACGAGCGCCCCATTACTTTATTTGATCGGGATAACCATTTTTACATAAATGAGAATTTACAATTTTCGCGACATTCGGTGTGTGCTAGCCCACGGATTTCTCGAGATTTGAATGACTGTCTCCATTCGGCCTCAAATTTTGGCTGTGCGCAGCCTACAAACCCTGGTGACGAGCGCCCTATCACTTTATTTGATCGATATAATCATCTTTCTCATAAATGAGAATTTTTGATTTTATCGATTTTCGGTGTATGTTAAGCCAACGGATTTCTCGAGATTTGACTGTCCGTCTCCGTTCAGCCCCAAATTTTCACTGTGCATAGCCTACAAGGCCTGGTGACGTGCACCCTATCATTTCATTTGATCAGCATCACTATTTTTCACATATATGGGAATTTACGATTTTCGCAATTTTCGGTGTATGCCCACTGATTTCACGAGATTTGATTGACCGTCTCCGTTCGACCCCAAATTTTGGCTGTGCGCAGCCTACAAGGCCTGATGACGTGCACCCTATCATTTAATTTGATCGGCATCACTATTTTTCGCATAAATGAGAATTTATGATTTTCGCGATTTTCGGTTTATATAAGCCCACGAATTTCTCGAGATTTGATTGACCGTCTCTGTTTGGCCTCACATTTTTGCTGTGTCCAGCCTACAAGGCCTGGTGACGAGAGCCCTATCATTTCGTTTGATCGGAATCACTATTTTTTGAATAAATGAAAATTTATGATTTTTGCGATTTTCGTTGTATGTTAGCCCACGAATTTCTCGAGATTTGATTGACCATCTCCGTTTGGCCCCAAATTTTTGTTGTGCATAGCTTACAAGGCCTGGTGACGGGCGCCTTATCACTTTATTTGATCGGCATAACTATTTTTCGAATAAATGAGAATTTACCATTTTCGCAATTTTCGGTGTATGTTAGACCACGGATTTCTCGAGATTTGATTGACCGCTCCATTTGGCCCCAAATTTCGGTTGTGCGAAGCCTACAAGGCCTGGTGACGAGCGCCCTACTATTTCGTTTGATCGGAATCACTATTTTTTGAATAAATAAAAATTTATGATTTTTGCGATTTTCGGTGTATGTTAGCGCACGGATTTCTCGAGATTTTATTGACCGTGTCCGTTTGGCCCCAACTTTTTGCTGTGCGCAGCCTAGAAGGCCTGGTGGCGAGCGCCCTATTATTTTGTTTGATCAGCATCACTATTTTTTGCATAAATGAGAATTTACAATTTTTGCGATTTTCGGTGTGTGTTAGTCCACGGATTTCTCGAGATTTGATTGACCGTCTCTGTTTGGCCCCAAATTTTTGCTGTGCGCAGCCTACAAGGCCTGGTGATGAGAGCCCCATCATTTTGTTTGATCAACATCACTATTTTTCGCATAAATGAGAATTTACGATTTTCGCGATTTTCAGTGTATGTTAGCCCACGAATTTCTCGAGATTTGATTGACCGTCTCCGTATGGCCCCAAATTTTGACTGTGTGCATCCTACAAGGCCTGGTGAAGAGAGCCCCATCATTTCATTTGATCAGAATCACTATTTTTCAAATAAATGAGAATTTACGATTTTCGCGATTTTCGATGTATGTTAGCCCTCAAATTTTTTTAGATTTGATTGACCGTCTCCGTTTGGCCCAAAATTTTGACTTTGCGTAGCCTGCGGGGCCTTGTGGCGAGCGCCCTATCATTTCGTTTGATCAGCATCACTATTTTTCGCATAAATGAGAATTTATGATTTTTGCGATTTTCGGAGTGTGTTAGCCCACGGATTTCTCGAGATTTGATTGACCATCTCCGTTTGTCCCCAACTTTTTGTTGTGCGCAGCCTCCAAGGCCTGGTGATGAGAGCCCCATCATTTCGTTTGATCCACATCACTATTTTTCGCATAAATGAGAATTTACGATTTTTGCGATTTTTGGTGTATGTTAGCCCACGAATTTCTCGAGATTTGATTGACCGTCTCCGTATGGCCCCAAATTTTGACTGTGTGCAGCCTACAAGGCCCGGTGATGAGAGGCCCATTATTTCGTTTGATCAGCATCACTATTTTTCGCATAAATGAGAATTTACAATTTTCGCGATTTTCGGTGTATGTTAGCCCACAAATTTCTCGAGATTTGATTGACCGTCTCCGTATGGCCCCAAATTTTGACTGTGTGCAGCCTACAAGGCCTGGTGACGAGAGCCCCATCATTTCATTTGATCAGAATCATTATTTTTCAAATAAATGAGAATTTACGATTTTCGCGATTTTCGGTGTATGTTAGCCCACATATTTTTCGAGATTTGATTGACCGTCTCCGTTTGGCCCAAAATTTTGACTTTGCGTAGCCTGCGGGGCATTGTGACGAGTGCCCTATCATTTCATTTGATCGGCATTACTATTTTTCGCATAAATGAGAATTTACGATTTTTGCGATTTTCGGTGTATGTTAGCCCACGGATTTCTCGAGATTTGATTGACCATCTTCGTTTGGCCCATAATTTTGACTTTGTGTAGCCTGCGGGGCCTTGTGACGAGCGCCCTATCATTTCAATTGATCGGCATTACTATTTTTCGCATAAATGAGAATTTACAATTTTTGCAATTTTCGGTGTATGTTAGCGCACAGATTTCTCGAGATTTGATTGACCGTCTCAGTTTGACCCCAAATTTTGGCGCAGCCTAAAAGGCCTGGTGATGAGAGCCCCATCATTTCCTTTGATCAACATCACTATTTTTCGCATGAATGAGAATTTATGATTTTTACGATTTTCGGTGTATAACGCCTACAGATTTCTCGAGATTTGATTGACCGCCTCCGTTTGGCCCCAAATTTTGGCTGTGCACAACCTGCGGGGCCTGGTGATGAGTGCCCTATCATTTTATTTGATCGACATCACTATTTTTCTCATAAATGAGAATTTATGATTTTTGCTATTTTTGGTGTATGTTAACCCACGGATTTCTCGAGATTTGATTGACCGTCTCCGTTGGCCCTAAATTTTTGCTGGACACAACCTACAAGGCCTGGTGATGAGCGCTCTATCATTTCGATTGATCGGCATAACTATTTTTTGCATATATGATAATTTATTATTTTCACAATTTTTGGTGTGTGTTAGCCCACGGATTTCTTGAGATTTTATCGACCGTCTCTGTTTGGCCCCAAATTTTTGCTGTGCGCAGCCTACAAGGCTTGGTGACGGGCGTCCTATCACTTTATTTGACCGGCATAACTATTTTTTTCATAAATTAGAATTTACGATTTTCTCCCACGGATTTCTCGAGATTTGACTGATCGTCTCTGTTCAGCCTTAAATTTTGGATGTGTGCAGCCTATGAACCTTGATGACGTGCACCCTATCATTTCATTTGATCAGCATCACTATTTTTCGCATAAATGAGAATTTACGATTTTCGCGATTTTCGATGTATGTTTGCCCATTAGTTTCTCGAGATTTGATTGACCGTCTCCATTTGGCCCCAAATTTTTGCTGTGTGCAGCCTACAAGGCATGGTGACGAGAGCCTTATCATTTAGTTTTATCAGAATCACTATTTTTCGAGTAAACTAAAATTTACGATTTTTGCGATTTTCGGTGTATTTTAGCCCACGGATTTCTCGAGACTTGATTGACCGTCTCCGTTTGGCCAAAATTTTTGCTTTGCGTAGCCTGCGGGGCCTGGTGACGAGCGCCCTATCATTTCATTTGATCGGCATAACTATTTTTCGCATAAATGAGAATTTATAATTTTCACGATTTTCGATGTATGTTAGCCCACAAATTTCTCGAGATTTGATCGACTGTCTCCATTTGACCCAGAATTTTGGCTGTGCACAGCCAACAAGGCCCAGTGACGAGAGTCAAATCATTTCGTTTGATCAGCATCACTATTTTTCGCATAAATGAGAATTTATGATTTTCGCGATTTTTGGTGTATGTTAACCCACAGATTTCTTGAGATTTGATTGACCGGCTCTTTTTGGCCCTAAATTTTGGCTGTGCGTAGCATACAAGGCCTGGTGACGAGAGCCCCATCATTTCATTTGATCGGAATCACTATTTTTCAAATAAATAAGAATTTACGATTTTCGCAATTTTCGGTGTATGTTAAGCCCACCGATTTTTCGAGATTTGATTGACCGTCTCCGATGTGCCCCAAATTTTGGCTGTGCGCAGCCTTCGGGGCTTGGTGACGAGTGCCCTATTATTTTATTTGATCGGCATCACTATTTTTCTCATAAATGAGAATTTAGGATTTTCGCAATTTTCGGTGTATGTTCGCCCATGGATTTCTGGAGATTTGATCGACCGTCTCCATTTGGCCCAAAATTTTTGTTGTACGCAGCCTACATGGCCTGGTGACGGGCGCCCTATCACTTTATTTAATCGGCATAACTATTTTTCTCATAAATGAGAATTTACGATTTTTGCGATTTTCTTAGCCCACGGATTTCTTGAGATTTGATCGACCGTCTTTGTTGGGCCCCAAATTTTGGCTGTGCATAGCCTACAAGGCCTGTTGACGGGCGCCCTATCACTTTATTTGATCGGCATAACTATTTTTCTCATAAATGAGAATTTATAATTTTCGGTGTATGTTAGCCCATGAATTTCTCGAGATTTTATTTACCGTCTCCGTTTGACCCAAAATTTTTGGCTGTGTGCAGCCTACAAGGCCTGGTGACGAGCGCCCTATCATTTCGTTTGATAGGCATCACTATTTTTCGCATAAATGAGAATTTATAATTTTCGCGATTTTCAGTGTATGTTAGCCCAAAGATTTCTCGAGATTTGATTGACCGTCTCCGTTTGGCCCAAATTTTTGTTGTGCATAGCTTACAATGCCTGGTGACGAGCGCCCTATCACTTTATTTAATCGGCATAACTATTTTTCAAATAAATGAGAATTTATAATTTTTTCGATTTTCAGTGTATGTTAGCCCACAGATTTCTTGAGATTTGATTGACCGCCTCTGTTTGGCCCCAAATTTTGGCTGTGCGCAGCGTACAAGGCCTGGTGACGAGAGCTCCATCATTTCATTTGATCAGAATCACTATTTTTCAAATAAATGAGAATTTACGATTTTCGCAATTTTCGGTGTATGTTAGCCCACCGATTTCTCCAGATTTGATCGATCGTCTCCGTTTGACCCCAAATTTTTGTTGTGCGCAACCTAAAAGGCATGGGGACGAGTGCCCTATCATTTAATTTGATCGGCATTACTATTTTTCGCATAAATGAGAATTTACGATTTTTTCAATTTTCGGTGTATGTTAGCCTACAGATTTCTTGAGATTTGATCGACCGTCTCCGTTTTGCCCCAAATTTTTATTGTGCGCAGCCAACAAGGCCTGGTGACGAGAGCCCTATCACTTTATTTTATCGGTATAACTATTTTTCTCATAAATTAGAATTAACGATTTTTGTGATTTTCGGTGTATGTTAGCCTACGGATTTCTCGAAATTTGATTGACCGTCTCTGTTTGGCCCCAAATTTTGGCTGTGCGTAACCTACAAGGCCTGATGACGAGAGCCCCATCATTTCGTTTGATCAACATCACTATTTTTTGCATAAATGAGAATTTATGATTTTCACAATTTTCGGTGTATGTTAACCCACGGATTTCTCAAGATTTGATGAACCGCCTCCGTTTGGCCTCAAATTTTGGCTGTGCGCAGCCTGCGGGGCCTTGTGACGAGTGCCCTATCACTTTATTTGATCGACATAACTATTTTTATCATAAATAAGAATTTATGATTTTCGCGATTTTCAGTGTATGTTAGCCCACGGATTTCTCGAGATTTGATTGACCGTCTCCGTTTGGCCCCAAATTTTGGCTGTGCGCAGCCTACAAGGCCTGGTAACGAGAGCCCCATCATTTCTTTTGATCAGCATCACTATTTTTCGCATAAATGAGAATTTATGATTTTCGCGATTTTCGGTGTATGTTAGCCCACGGATTTCTCGAGATTTGATTGACCGCCTCCGTTGTGCCCCAAAATTTGGCTGTGCGCAGCCTTTGGGGCTTGGTGACGAGTGCCCTATTATTTTATTTGATCGGCATCACTATTTTTCTCATAAATGAGAATTTAGGATTTTCGCAATTTTCGGTGTATGTTCGCCCACGGATTTCTGGAGATTTGATCGACCGTCTTCGTTTGGCCCAAAATGTTTGCTGTACGCAGCCTACATGGCCTGGTGACGGGCGCCCTATCACTTTATTTAATCGGCATAACTATTTTTCTCATAAATGAAAATTTACGATTTTTGCGATTTTTCTTAGCCCACGGATTTCTTGAGATTTGATCGACCGTCTCTGTTGGGCCCCAAATTTTGGCTGTGCATAGGTTACAAGGCCTGGTGACGGGCGCCCTATCACTTTATTTGATCGGCATAACTATTTTTCTCATAAATGAGAATTTATAATTTTCGGTGTATGTTAGCCCACAAATTTCTCGAGATTTTATTTACCGTCTCCGTTTGACCCAAAATTTTTGGCTGTGTGCAGCTTACTGGTGACGAGCGCCTATCATTTCGTTTGATAGGCATCACTATTTTTCGCATAAATGAGAATTTATAATTTTCGCGATTTTCAGTGTATGTTAGCCCAAAGATTTCTCGAGATTTGATTGACCGTCTCCGTTTGACCCAAATTTTTGTTGTGCATAGCTTACAATGCCTGGTGAAGAGCGCCCTATCACTTTATTTAATCGGCATAACTATTTTTCAAATAAATGAGAATTTATAATTTTTTCGATTTTCAGTGTATGTTAGCCCACAGATTTCTTGAGATTTGATTGACCGCCTCTGTTTGGCCCCAAATTTTGGTTGTGCGCAGCGTACAAGGCCTGGTGACGAGAGATCCATCATTTCATTTGATCAGAATCACTATTTTTCAAATAAATGAGAATTTACGATTTTCGCAATTTTCGGTGTATGTTAGCCCACCGATTTCTCCAGATTTGATCGACCGTCTTCGTTTAGCCCCAAATTTTTGTTGTGCGCAACCTAAAAGGCATGGGGACGAGTGCCCTATCATTTCATTTGATCGACATTACTATTTTTCGCATAAATGAGAATTTATGATTTTTTCAATTTTCGGTGTATGTTAGCCTACAGATTTCTTGAGATTTGATCGACCGTCTCCGTTTTGCCCCAAATTTTTATTGTGCGCAGCCTACAAGGCCTGGTGACGAGAGCCCTATCACTTTATTTTATCGGTATAACTATTTTTCTCATAAATTAGAATTAACGATTTTTGTGATTTTCGGTGTATGTTAGCCTACGGATTTCTCGAGATTTGATTGACCGTCTCTGTTTGGCCCCAAATTTTGGCTGTGCGTAACCTAAAAGGCTTGCTGAATAGAGCCCCATCATTTCGTTTGATCAACATCACTATTTTTTGCATAAATGAGAATTTATGATTTTCACAATTTTCGGTGTATGTTAACCCACGGATTTCTCGAGATTTGATGACCCGCCTCCATTTGGCCCCAAATTTTGGCTGTGCGCAGCCTGCGGGGCCTTGTTACGAGTGCCCTATCACTTTATTTGATTGGCATAACTATGTTTATCATAAATGAGAATTTATGATTTTCGCGATTTTCAGTGTATGTTAGCCCACGGATTTCTCGAGATTTGATTGACCGTCTCCGTTTGGCCCCAAATTTTGGCTGTGCGCAGCCTACAAGGCCTGGTAACGAGAGCCCCATCATTTCATTTGATCAGCATTACTATTTTTCGCATAAATGAGAATTTATGATTTTTGCGATTTTCGGTGTATGTTAGCCCACGAATTTCTCGAGATTTGATTGACCGCCTCCGTTGTGCCCCAAAATTTGGCTGTGCGCAGCCTTCTGGGCTTGGTGAGGAGTGCCCTATTATTTTATTTTATCGGCATCACTATTTTTCTCATAAATGAGAATTTAGGATTTTTGCAATTTTCGGTGTATGTTCGCCCACAGATTTCTGGAGATTTGATCGACCGTCTCCGTTTGGCCCAAAATTTTTGCTGTACGCAGCCTACATGGCCTGGTGGCGGGCGCCCTATCACTTTATTTAATCGGCATAACTATTTTTCTCATAAATGAGAATTTACGATTTTTGTGATTTTCTTAGCCCACGGATTTCTTGAGATTTGATCGACCGTCTCTGTTGGGTCCCAAATTTTGGCTGTGCATAGCCTACAAGGCCTGGTGACAGGCGCTCTATCACTTTATTTGACCGGCATAACTATTTTTCTCATAAATGAGAATTTATAATTTTCGGTGTATGTTAGCCCACGAATTTCTCGAGATTTTATTTACCGTCTCCGTTTGACCCAAAATTTTTGGCTGTGTGCAGCTTACAAGGCCTGGTGATGAGCGCCCTATCATTTCGTTTGATAGGCATCACTATTTTTCGCATAAATGAGAATTTATAATTTTCGCGATTTTCAGTGTATGTTAGCCCAAAGATTTCTCGAGATTTGATTGACCGTCTCCGTTTGGCCCAAATTTTTGTTGTGCATAGCTTACAATGCCTGGTGATGAGCGCCCTATCACTTTATTTAATCGGCATAACTATTTTTCAAATAAATGAGAATTTATAATTTTTTCGATTTTCAGTGTATGTTAGCCCACAGATTTCTTGAGATTTGATTGACCGCCTCTGTTTGGCCCCAAATTTTGGTTGTACGCAGCGTACAAGCCCTGGTGACGAGAGCTCCATCATTTCATTTGATCAGAATCACTATTTTTCAAATAAATGAGAATTTACGATTTTCGCAATTTTCGGTGTATGTTAGCCCACCGATTTCTCCAGATTTGATCGACCGTCTCCGTTTGGCCTCAAATTTTTGTTGTGCGCAGCCTAAAAGGCATGGGGACGAGTGCCCTATCATTTCATTTGATCGGCATTACTATTTTTCGCATAAATGAGAATTTACGATTTTTTCAATTTTCGGTGTATGTTAGCCTACAGATTTCTTGAGATTTGATCGACCGTCTCCGTTTTGCCCCAAATTTTTATTGTGCACAGCCTACAAGGCCTGGTGACGAGAGACCTATCACTTTATTTTATCGGTATAACTATTTTTCTCATAAATTAGAATTAACGATTTTTGTGATTTTCGGTGTATGTTAGCCTACGGATTTCTCGAGATTTGATTGACCGTCTCCGTTTGGCCCCAAAATTTTGCTGTCACAACCTAGAAGGACTGGTGATGAGCGCTCTATCATATCGATTGATCAGCATAACAATTTTTCGCATATATGATAATTTACGATTTTTGCAATTTTCGGTGTGTGTTAGCCCACGAATTTCTGGAGATTTGATCGACCGTCTCAGTTTGGCCTCAAATTTTTGTTGTGCACAACCTACAAGGCTTGGTGACGGGAGCCCTATCACTTTATTTGATCGGCATAACTATTTTTCTCATAAATGAGAATTTAATATTTTCACAATTTTCGATGTGTGTTAGCCCACGAATTTCTCGAGATTTGACTGGTCATCTCTGTTCGGCCCCAAATTTTCGCTGTGCTCAGCCTATGAACCTTTATGACGTGCACCCTATCATTTCATTTGATCAGCATCACTATTTATCCCATATATGAGAATTTACGATTTTCGCGATTTTTGGTGTATGTTTGCTCACGGATTTCACGAGATTTAATTGACTGTCTCCATTCGGCCCCAAATTTTTGCTGTCCGCAGCCTATGAACCTTGATGACGTGCACCCTATCATTTCATTTGATCAGCATCACTATTTTTTGCATAAATGAGAACTTAGGATTTTTGCGATTTTCAGTGTATGTTAGCCACGGATTTCTTGAGATTTGGTTGACCGTCTTCGTTTGGCCCCAAATTTGGGCTGTGCGCAGCCTACAAGGCCTGGTGGCAAGAGCCCCATCATTTTGTTTGATCAGCATCACTATTTTTCGCATAAATGAGAATTTACAATTTTTGTAATTTTTGGTGTGTGTTAGCTCTTTAATCACAAAATAAGAACTGCCGAGATGCAAGTCTTTTGATGAAATCTTACATAATGTTGTTAAAACTGTAATATAATCGACGGAAAAAGAGTTCATTAGTGGCACATTATCTTAATGATCATAACTTTGGGCTGGATTATCCGTTTTACATGATTTTTTTTTCATTTTCTGTATTTTTTCGAGATCTATCTCAAAATATGCCTCTATAGCAGTCATTCAACATATTTCTCAATATGGTTAATAATTTTAATTTAAAAACTGGTCCAAACGACCCACCACAACCGACACCACCATGGAAAGCGACCATGGTAGGCAGCACTACCACCACCAATCTCTATCATTGTCTTTGTAGCATAAGGATAAGCATAGGTGTTTCCTTTTAAATTTTCGCTCGCTGGGCATTGATCGATGGGCGTTGGGTCTCGGTATAGGTCAGCATGTATCATCTGATGTCGGCCGGTCTGTCGACACTGGCATAGTGCGCCTATGTTGCTAACTTTCAAACTTTTCAGTGCGTGTTAGCCCACGGATTTCTCGAGATTTGATTGATTGTCTCCGTTCGGCCCCAAATTTTTGCTGCGCGCAACCTACAAAACCCTGGTGACGAGCGCCCCATCACTTCATTTGATTGGGATAACCATTTTACAAAATTATGAAAATTTACTATTTTCGCGATATTTGGCATGTGTTAGCCCATGGATTTCTCGAGATTTGACTGACCGTCTCCGTTCGGCCCTAAATTTTTGCTGTGCGCAGCCTATGAACCTTGATGACGTGCACCTTATCATTTCATTTGATCAGCGTCACTATTTTTTAAATATATGAGAATTTACGATTTTCGCGATTTTCGGTGTATGTTAGCCCACTGATTTCACGAGATTTGATTGACCGTCTCCATTCGGCCAAAATTTTGGCTATGCGCAGCCTATGAACCTTGATGACGTGCACCACCCTATCATTTCATTTGATCAGCATCACTATTTTTTGCATAAATGAGAATTTACGATTTTCGGTGTATGTTAGCCAACGAATTTCTCGAGATTTGATTGACCCTCTCCGTTCGGCACCAAATTTTGTCCGTACGCAGCCTAAAAACCTGGTGACGAGCGCCCCTTCACTTTATTTGATCGGCATAATTATTTTTTGCATAAATGAGGATTTACGATTTTCGCGATTTTCGATGTGTGTTAGCCGACGGATTTCTCGAGATTTGACTAACCGTCTCCGTTCGGCCCCAAATTTTCGTTGTGCGCAGCCTATGAACCTTGATGACGTGCACCCTATCATTTCATTTGATCAGCATCACTATTTTTCGCATATATGAGAATTGACGATTTTCGCGATTTTTAGTGTATGTTAGCCCACTGATTTCACGAGATTTGATTGACCGTCTCCGTTTGGCCCTAAATTTTTGTTGTGTGCAGCCTACAAGGCATGGTGACGATAGCCCTATCATTTCATTTGATCGGAATCACTATTTTTCAAATAAATAAAAATTTACGCTTTTTGCGATTTTCGGTGTATGTTAGCCCATAGAGTTCTCGAGATTTGATTGACCGTCTCCGATTGACCCCAAATTTTGGCTTTGCGTAGCCTTCGGGGCCTGGTGACGAGCGCACTATCATTTCATTTGATCGGTATCACTATTTTTCGCATAAATGAGAATTTATAATTTTTGCGATTTTCGGTGTATGTTAGCCCATAGATTTCTTGAGATTTGATTGACAGTCTCCGCTTGGCCCCAAATTTTGGCTGTGCGCAGCCTAAAAGGCTTGGTGACGAGAGCCCCATCATTTCGTTTGATCAGCATCAGTTTTTTTCGCATAAATGAGAATTTATGATTTTCGCGATTTTCGGTGTAAGTTATCCCACGAATTTCTCGAGATTTGATTGATCGCCTACGTTTGGCCCCAAATTTTGGCTGTGCATAACCTGCGGGGCCTGGTGACGAGTGCCCTATCATTTTATTTGATCGGCATCACTATTTTTCTCATAAATGAGAATTTACGATTTTCGTGATTTTCGGTGTATGTTAGCCCACGAATTTCTCAAGATTTGATTGACTGTATCCGTTTAGCCCCAAACTTTTTCTGTGCACAGCCTACAAGGCCTGGTGATAAACGCTCTATCATTTTGATTGATCGGCGTAACCATTATTCGCATAAACGATAATTTACGATTTTCGCAATTTTCAGTGTGTTAGCCCACGGATTTCTGGAGATTTGATCGACCGTCTCCGTTTGGCCCCAATTTTTTGCTGTGCGCATCCTACAAGGCCTGGTGACGGGCTCCCTATCACTTTATTTGATCGGAATAATTATTTTTCTCATAAATAAGAATTTATAATTTTCGCGGTTTTCGGTGTGTGTTAGCCTACAGATTTCTCGAGATTTGATTGACCGCCTCCGTTTGACCCCAAATTTTGGTTGTGCGCAGCCTGCGGGGCCTGGTGACAAGTGCCCTATCATTTTATTTGATCGGTATTACTATTTTTTATATAAATGAGAATTTATGATTTTTACAATTTTCGGTGTATGATAGCCCATGGATTTCTCGAGATTTGATTGACCGTCTTCGTTTGGCCCCAAATTTTGGCTGTGCGCAGCCTACAAGGCCTGGTGACGAGCGCCCTATCATTTCATTTTATCGGCATCACTATTTTTCACATAAATGAGAATTTACAATTTTCACGATTTTCGGTGTATGTTAGCCCACGGATTTCTCGAGATTTGATTGACCGTCTCCGTTTGGCCCCAAATTTTTGCTGTGCGCAGCCTACAAGGCCTGATGATGAGAGCCCCATCATTTCGATTGATCGAATAACCATTTTTCGCATAAATGAGAATTTATGGTTTTCGCAATTTTCGGTGTGTGTTAGCCCACGAATTTCTGGAGATTTGATCGACCCTCTCCATTTTGCCCCAAATTTTTGCTGTCCATAGACTACAAGGCCTGGTGACGAGTGCCCTATCACTTTATTTGATCGGCATAACTATTTTTTGAATAAATGAGAATTTACGATTTTCGCAATTTTCGATGTATGTTAGCCCACAGATTTCTAGAGATTTGATTGACCGTCTCCGTTTGGCCCCAAATTTTGGCTGTGCGCAGCCTACAAGGCCTGGTGACGAGCGCCCTATCATTTCATTTGATCAGCATCACTATTTTTCTCATAAATGAGAATTTATGATTTATGCAATTTTCGGTGTATGTTAGCCCATGGATTTTCGAGATTTGATTGACCGTCTCTGTTTCGCCCCAAATTTTGGCTGTGCGTAGCCTACAAGGCTTGGTGATGAGCGCCCTATCATTTTGTTTGATCGACATCACTATTTTTCGCATAAATGAGAATTTATGGTTTTCTCGATTTCGGTGTATGTTAACTCACAGATTTATTGAGATTTGATTGACCATTTCGGTTTGGCCTCAAATTCTTGTTGTGCACAGCCTACAAGGCCTGGTGACGAGAGCCCATCATTTCGATTGATCGGCATAACCATTTTTCGCAAAAAAAGGAATTTACGATTTTTGCAATTTTCGGTGTGTGTTAGCCCACGGATTTCCTGAGATTTGATCGACCGTCTCCATTTGGCCCCAAATTTTTTCTATGCATAGCCTACAAGGCCTGGTGACGGGCGCCGTATCACTTTATTTGATCGACATAACTATATTTCTCATAAATGAGAATTTATAATTTTCACGATTTTCGGTGTATGTTAGCCCACGAATTTCTCGAGATTTGATTGACTGTCTCCGTTTGGCCCCAAATTTTAGCTGTGCGCAGCCTACAAGGCCTGGTGACAAGCGCCCTATAATTTCGTTTGATCAGCATCACTAATTTTCTCATAAATGAGAATTTACGATTTTCGCGATTTTCTACAAATATGCCTCTATTGCAGTCATTCAACATATTTCCCAATATGGTTAACAATTTTAATTTAAAAACTGGTCCTAACGACCCACCACAACCGACACCATCATGGCAAGCGACCATGGTAGGCTAGCACTACTACCACCAATCTCTAGCATTGTCTTTATAGCATAAGGATAAGCATAGGTGTTTCCTTTTAAATTTTCGCTCGCTGGGCATTGATCGATGGGTGTTGGGTCTCGGCATAGGTCAGCATGTGTCATCTGATGTCGGTCGGTCTGTCGACACTGGCATAATGCGCCTATGTTGCTTACTTTCAAACTTTTTAGTGCGTGTTAGCTCACGGATTTCTCGAGATTTGGTTGACCGTCTCCGTTCGCCCCCAAATTTTAGCTGCGCCCAGCCTACAAACCCTGGTGACGAGCGCTCCAACACTTTATTTGATCAGGATAACCATTTCCGCATAAATGAGAATTTACGGTTTTTGAGATATTCGGTGTGTGCTAGCCCACGAATTTCTCGAGATTTGACTGACCGTCTAAGTTTGGCTCCAAATTTTGGCCGTGTCCAGCCTATAAATTCTGGTGACGAGCGCCCCATCACTTTATTTGATCGGCATAATCATTTTTTGCATAAATGAGAATTTATGATTCTCGCGATTTTCGTTGTGTGTTAGCCCACAGATTTCTCGAGATTTGACTGACTGTCTCCGTTCGGCACCAAATTTTGGCTGTGCGAAGCCTATGAACCTTGATGACGTGCACCCTATCATTTCATTTGATCAGCATCACTATTTTTCGCATATATGAGAATTTACAATTTTCGCGATTTTCGGTGTTTGTTAGCCCATTGATTTCACAAGATTTGATTGACCGTCTCCGTTTGGCCCCAAATTTTGGCTGTGCGCAGTCTATTAACCTTGATGACGTGCACCACCATGTCATTTCATTTCATCAGCATCACTATTTTTTGCATAAATGAGAATTTACGCTTTTCGCGATTTTCGGTGTATATTAGCCCACGAATTTCTCGAGATTTGATTGACCGTCTCCGTTTGGCCGCAAATTTTAGCTGGGTGCAACCTACAAGGCATGGTCACGATATCCCTATCATTTCGTTTGATCGGAATCATTATTTTTCGCATAAATAAGAATTTACGATTTTCACGATTTTCGGTGTATGTTAGCCCACAGATTTCTCGAGTTTGATTGACCATCTCCGTTTGGCCCCAAATTTTTGCTGTGCATAACCTACAAGGACTGGTGACGGGCGCCCTATCATTTCGATTGATCGGCATAACTATTTTTCTCATTAATGAGAATTTACGATTTTCGCAATTTTCGGTGTATGTTAGCCCACGGATTTCTGGAGATTTGTTCGACCGTCTCCGTTTGGCCCCAAATTTTTGCTATGAGCAGCCTACAAGGCCTACTGACGAGCTCCCTATAATTTTGCTTGATCGGCATCACTATTTTTCGCATAAATGAGAATTTACGAATTTCACAATCTTTGGTGTATGTTAGCCTACGGTTTTCTCGAGATTTAATTGACCGTCCCCGTTTGGCCCCAAATTTTAGCTGTGCGCAGCCTACAAGGCCTGGTGACGAGAGCCCCATCATTTCATTTTGATCAGCATCACTATTTTTCGCATAAATGAGAATTTATGATTTTCGCGATTTTCGATGTATGTTAACCCACAGATTTCTCGAGATTTGATTGACCGTCGCCGTTTGGCCCCAAATTTTGGCTCTGTGCAGCCTGCGGGGCCAGGTGACGAGCGCTCGATCATTTCGATTGATCGGAATAATCATTTTTTGCATAAATGAGAATTTATGATTTTTGCAAATTTCAGTGTGTGTTAGCCCACAGATTTCTGGAGATTTGATCGACCGTCTCCTTTCGGCCCCAAAAATTTGCTATGCTCAGCCTACAAACCCTGGTGATGAGCGCCCCATCACTTTATTTGATCGGCATAATCATTTTTCGCATAAATGAGAATTTACGATTCTTGCGATTTTCGATCTGTGTTAGCCCACGGAATTCTCGAGATTTGACTGACCGTCTCCGTTTGGCCCCAAATTTTTGCTATGCGCAGCCTATGAACCTTGATGACGTGCACCCTATCATTTCATTTGATTAGCATCACTATTTTTCGCATATATTATAATTTACGATTTTTGCGATTTTCGGTGTATGTTAGCCCACTAATTTCATGAGATTTGATTGACCGTCTCCGTTCGGCCCCAAATTTTGGCTGTGCGCAGCCTATGAATCTTGATGACGTGCACCCTATCATTTCATTTGATCAGCATCACTATTTTCCGCATAAATGAGAATTTATGATTTTTGCGATTTTCGGTGTATTAGCCTTCGAATTTCTCGAGATTTGATTGACTGTCTCCGTTCGACCCCAAATTTTTGCTGTGTGCAGCCTAAGAGGCCTTCTGACAAGAGCCCTATCATTTCGTTTAATCGAAATAACTATTTTTCGAATAAATAAAAATTTACGATTTTTACGATTTTCGGTGTATGTTAGCCCACGGATTTCTTGAGATTTGATTGACCGTCTCCGTTTGGCAAAAATTTTTTGCTTTTCAAGCTTGTGGATCCTGGTGACGAGCGCCCTATCATTTCATTTGATCGGCATCACTATTTTCCGCATAAGAATTTACGATTTTTGCGATTTTCGGTGTATGTTAGCCCACAGATTTCTCGAGATTTAATTGACCGTCTCTGTTTGGCCCCAAATTTTTGCTGTGCTCAGCCTACAAGGCATGGCGACGAGAGCCCCATCATTTCGTTTGATCAGCATCACTATTTTTTCGCATAAATGAGAATTTATGATTTTTGCGATTTTCGGTGTATGTTAACCCACGAATTTCTCGAGATATAATTGACCGCCTCCGTTTCGCCCCAAATTATTGCTGTCCGCAGCCTGCGGGGCCTGATGACGAATGCCTTATCATTTTATTTGATCGGCATCACTATTTTTCTCATAAATGAGAATTTATGATTTTCGCGATTTTCGGTGTATGTTAGCCCACGGATTTCTCGAGATTTGATTGACCGTCTCCGTTTGGCCCCAAATTTTTGCTATGCACAGCCTACAAGGCCTAGTGATGAGCGCTCTATCATTTTGATTGATCGGCATAACCATTTTTCGCATAAATGAGAATTTTTTATTTTTGCAATTTTCGGTATGTGTTAGCCCACGGATTTCTGGAGATTTGATCGATCGTCTCCATTTGGCCCAAAATTTTTATTTTGCACAGCCTAAAATGCTTGGTGACGGGAACCCTATCACTTTATTTGATTTGCATAACTATTTTTCTCATAAATGAGAATTTACGATTTTCTCGATTTTCGGTGTAAGCCCACGGATTTCTCGAGATTTGACTGACCGTCTCCGTTCGGCCCCAAATTTTTGTTGTGCGCAGCCTATGAAACTTGATGACATACACCCTATCATTTCATTTAATCTGCTTCACTATTTTTCGCATATATGAGAATTTACGATTTTCGCAATTTTCGGTGTATGTTAGCCCACTGATATCACAAGGTTTGATTGACCGTCTCTGTTCGGTCCCAAATTTTGGCTGTGCTCGGCCTATGAACCTTGATTACGTGAACCCTATCATTTCATTTGATCAGCGTCACTATTTTTCGCATAAATTTGAATTTAAGATTTTCGCGATTTTTAGTGTATATTAGCCCACGAATTTCTCGAGATTTTATTGACCGTCTCCGTTTGGCCCCAAATTTTGGCTGTGTGCAGCCTACAAGGCATGGTGATGAGAGCCCTATCATTTCGTATGATCGGGATCACTATTTTTTGAATAAATGAAAATTTACGATTTTTGCAATTTTCGGTGTATGTTAGCCCACGAATTTCTCGAGATTTGATTGCCCATCTCTGTTTGGCCCAAAATTTTGGCTTTTCATAGCCTGCAGGGCCTGGTGACGAGAGCCCTATCATTTCATTTGATCGGCATCACTATATTTCGCATAAATAAGAATTTACGATTTTTGCGATTTTCGGTGTATGTTAACCCACAGATTTCTCGAGATTTGATTGACCGTCTACGTTTGGTCCAAAATTTTTGTTGTGCGCAGCCTACAGGCATGATGACGAGAGCCCTATCATTTTATTTGATCAGCATCACTATTTTTCGCATAAATGAGAATTTATGATTTTCGCGATTTTCTGTGTATGTTAACCCACGGATTTCTCGAGATTTGATTGACCGCCTCCGTCTGGCCTCAAATTTTGGTTGTGCGTAGCCTGCGGGCCCTGGTGACGACTGCCCTATCATTTTATTTGATCGGTATCACTATTTTTCTCATAAATAAAAATTTACGATTTTTGCGATTTTCGGTGTATGTGAGCCCACGGATTTCTGGAGATTTGATCGATCGTCTCCGTTTGGTCCCAAATTTTTGCTTTGCGCAGCCTACAAGTCCTGGTAACGGGCGCACTATCACTTTATTTGATCGGCATAACTATTTTTTCCATAATGAGAATTTATGATTTTCACGATTTTCGGTGTATGTTAGCCCACGGATTTCACGAGATTTGACTGACCGTCTCCGTTTGGCCCCAAATTTTTGCTGTGCATAGCCTACAAGGCCTGGTGACGAGCGCCCTATCATTTCATTTGATCGGCAAAATCATTTTTCGCATAAATGAGAATTTACGATTTTTGCAATTTTCGGTGTATGAGCGCCCACGAATTTCTCGAGATTTGACTGATAGTCTCCATTCGGCCCCAAATTTTTGTCGTGCGCAGCCTACAAACCCCGGTGACGAGCGCCCCATCACTTTATTTGATCGGCATAATCATTTTTGCATAAATGAGAATTTATGATTTTCGCGATTTTCGGTGTGTGTTAGCCCACGATTTCTCAAAATTTGACTGACCGTCTTAGTTCGCCTCAAATATTTATTGTGCGCAGTCTATGAACCTTTATGACGTGAACCCTATCATTTCATTTGATCAGCATCACTATTTTTCGCATATATGAGAATTTACGATTTTCGCGATTTTCGGTATATGTTAGCCGACTGATTTCACGAGATTTGATTGAACGTCTCCGTTCGGCCCAAAATTTTGGCTGTACGCAGCCTATGTACCTTGATGACGTGCACCACCCTATTATTTCATTTGATCAGCATCACTATTTTTCGCATAAATAAGAATTTATAATTTTCGCGATTTTCGGTGTATATAAGCCCACGAATTTTTGAGATTTGATTGACCGTCTCCATTTAGCTCCATATTTTGGTTGTCTGCAGCCTACAAGACATGGTGATGATAGCCCTATTATTTCGTATGATCGGAATCATGATTTTTAGCATAAATGAGAATTTACGATTTTCGCGATTTTCGGTGTATCTTTGTGCACGAATTTCTCGAGATTTGATTGACGGTCTCCGTTTGGACCCAAATTTTTGCTGTGCACAGCCTAAAGGCCCTGGTGACAAGTGCCCTATCATTTTATTTGATCTGCATAACTATTTCTCATAAATAAGAATTTTTGATTTTCGCGATTTTCAGTGTATGTTAGCCCACAAATTTCTCGAGATTTGATTGAACGTCTCCGTTTCGCCCCAAATTTTTGCTATGTGCAGCCTGCGGGGCCTGGTGAAGAGTGCCTTATCATTTTATTTGATCGGCATCACTATTTTTCTCATAAATGAGAATTCACGATTTTTGCGATTTTCGGTGTATGTTAGCGCACGAATTTCAGGAGATTTGATCGACCATCTCCGTTTGTCCTCAAATTTTTGCTGTGCGTAGCCTACAAGGCCTGGTGATTGGCTCCCTATCACTTTATTTGATCGGCATAACTATTTCTCTCATAAATGAGAATTTACCGATTTTTGCGATTTTCGGTGTATGTTCGCCCACAGATTTCTCGAGATATTTATTGACCACCTCCGTTTGGCCCCAAATTTTGGTTGTGCGCAGCCTACAAGGCCTGCTGACGAGCGCCCTATCATTTCGTTTGATTAGCATCAATATTTTTTGCATACATGAGAATTTACGATTTTTGCGATTTTCGGTGTATGATTTTTGCAATTTTCGGTGTATGTTAGCCCACAGATTTCTCGAGATTTGACTGACCATCTCCGTTCGGCCCAAATTTTCGTTGTGTGCAGCCTATGAACCTTGTTGAGAATTTTCACATAAATGAGAATTTACGATTTTTGCGATATTCGCAGTGTGCTAGCCCACGGATTTCTCGAGATTTGACTGAAATTTTCACATAAATGAGAATTTACGATTTTCGCGATATTCGGAGTGTGCTAGCCCACGGATTTCTCTAGATTTGAATGACCGTCTCCGTGCGGCCCCAAATTTTGGTCGTGCGCAGCCTAAAAACCCTGGTGATGAGCGCCCCATCACTTTATTTGATTGGTATAATCATTTTTCGCATAAATGAGAATTTATGATTTTCGCGATTTTCGGTGTGCGTTAGCCCAATGATTTCTTGAGATTTGACTGACCGTCTCCGTTCGACCCCAAATTTTCGCTATGCGCAGCCTATGAACCTTGATGACGTGCACCCTATCATTTCATTTGATCAGCATCACTATTTTTCGCATATATGAGAATTTATGATTTTCTCAATTTTCGTTGTATGTTAGCCCACTGATTTCACGAGATTTGATTGACCGTCTCCGTTCGGCCTCAAATTTTGGCTAAGCGCAGCCTATGAACCTTGTTGACGTGCACCACCCTATAATTTCATTTGATCAGCATCACTATTTTTCGCATAAATAAAAATTTATGATTTTCGCGATTTTCAGTGTATGTTAACCCACAAATTTCTCTAGATTTTATTGACCGTCTTCGTTTGGCCCCAAATTTTGGTTGTGTGCAGCCTACAAGGCATGGTGACGATAGCCCTATCATTTTGTTTGATTGGAATCACTATTTTTCGCATAAATGAGAATTTGCGATTTTCGCGATTTTCGGTGTGTGTTAGCCCACGGATTTCTCGAGATTTGACTGACCGTCTCCGTTCGGCCCAAAATTTTTGTTGTGTGCAGCCTATGAACTTTGATGACGTGCAGCCTATCATTTCATTTGATCAGCGTCACTATTTTCCGAATATATTAGAATTTACGATTTTTGCGATTTTCGGTGTATGTTAGCCCACTAATTTCACGAGATTTGATTGACCGTCTCCGTTCGACCCCAAATTTTGGCTGTGCGCAGCCTATGAGCCTTGATGACGTGCACCCTATCATTTCATTTGATCAGCATCACTATTTTTCGCATAAATGAGAATTTACGATTTTCGCAATTTTCATTGTATGTTAGCCACGAATTTCTCGAGATTTGATTGACCGTCTCCATTTAAACCCAAATTTTGGCTGTGTGCAGCCTACAAGGCATGGTGACGAGAGCCCTATCATTTCATTTGATCGAAATCACTATTTTTCGAATAAATGAAAATTTATGATTTTTGCAATTTTCGGTGTATGTTAGCCCACGGATTTCTCGAGATTTGATTGACCGTCTCCGTTCGGCCCCAAATTTTGGCTGTGCGCAGCCTACAAGGCCTGGTGACGAGCGCCCTATCATTTCGTTTGATCGGCATCACCATTTTTCGCATAAATGAGAATTTACATTTTTCACGATTTTTGGTGTATGTTAGCCCACGAATTTCTCGAGATTTGATTGACCGTCTCCATTTTGCCCCAAATTTTGGCTGTGGCGCAGCCTACAAGGCCTGGTGACGAGAGCCTCATCATTTCGTTTGATCAGCATCACTATTTTTCGCATAAATGAGAATCTATGATTTTCGCGATTTTCGGTGTATGTTTTACCCATGGATTTCTCGAGATTTGATTGACCGCCTCTGTTTGGCCCATAATTTTGGCTCTGCGCATCTTGCGGGTCCTGGTGACGAGTGCCCTATCATTTTATTTGATCGGCATCACTATTTTTCGCATAAATGATAATTTACGATATTCTCAATTTTTGGTGTGTGTTAGCCCACGGATTTCTGAAGATTTGATCGACCGTCTCCGTTTCGCCCCCAAATTTTTGCTGTGTGCAGCCTACAAGGCCTGGTGACCGGCGCCCTATCACTTTATTTGATCGGCACAACTATTTTTCTCATAAATGAGAATTTACGATTTTCACGATTTTCGGTGTATGTTAGCCCACGAATTTCTCGAGATTTGATTGACCGTCTCCGTTTGGACCCAAATTTTGGCTGTGCGCAGCGTACAAGGCCCGGTGACGGGCTCCCTATCACTTTATTTGATCGGCTTAACTATTTCTCTCATAAATGAAAATTTATGATTTTTGCGATTTTCGGTGTATGTTAGCCCACAGATTTCTAGAGATTTGATTGACCGCCTCCGTTTGGCCCCAAAATTTTGCTGTGTGAAGCCTACAAGGCCTGGTGACGAGTGCCCTATCATTTCATTTGATCGGCATCACTATGTTTAACATAAATGAGAATTTATGATTTTCACGATTTTCGGTGTATGTTAGCCCACAGATTTTTGGAGATTTGATTGACCGTCTCCGTTTGGCCCAAATTTTTACTGTGCACAGCCTATAAGGCCTTGTGAAGGGTACCTTATCACTTTATTTGATCAGCATAACTATTTTTCTCATAAATGAAAATTTACGATTTCGCGATTTTTGGTGTATGTTACCTCACGAATTTCTCTAGATTTGATTGACCGTCTCCGTTTGGCCCCAAATTTTGGCTGTGCGCAACCTAGAAGGCCTGGTGACGAGAGCCCCATCATTTCGTTTGATTAACATCACTATTTTTTTCATAAATGAGAATTTATGATTTTCGCGATTTTTGGTGTATGTTAGCCCACGGATTTCTCGACATTTGATTGACCGCCTCTGTTTGGCCCTAAATTTTGGCTGTGCGCAGCCTGCGGGTCCTAGTGACGAGTGCCCTATCATTTTATTTGATCGGCATCACTATTTTCTCATAAATTAGAATTTTTATTTATCGCAATTTTCGGTGTATGTTAGCCCACGGATTTCTCGAGATTTGATTGACCGTCTCCGTTTGGCCCCAAATGTTTGCTGTGCGAAGCCTATGAACCTTGATGACGTACACCCTATCATTTCGATTGATCGGCATAACCATTTTTCGCATAAATGAGAATTTATGATTTTCGCAATTTTCGATGTGTGTTACCCCACGGATTCCTGGAGATTTGATCGTCCGTCTCCGTTTTGCCCCAAATTTTTGCTGTGTGCAGCCTACAAGGCCTGGTCACGGGCGCCCTATCACTTTATTTGATCGGCATAAATATTTTTTTCAAAAATGAGAATTTATGATTTTCGCGATTTTCGGTGTGTGTTATCCCACGGATTTCTCGAGATTTGACTGACCGTCTCCGTTCGGCCCAAATTTTCATTGTGCACAGCCTATGAACCTTGATGACGTGCACCCTATCATTTCATTTAATCAGCATCACTACTTTTCGCATAAATGAGAATTTACGATTTTCGTGATTTTCGGTGTATGTTAGTCCACGAATTTCTCGAGATTTGATTGACCGTCTCCGTTTGGCCCCAAATTTTGGCTGTGCGCAACATACAAGACCTGGTTACGGAATCCCCATCATTTCGTTTGCTCAGCATCACTATTTTTTCAATAAATGAGAATTTATGATTTTCGCGATTTTCGATGTATGTTAGACCACAGATTTATCAAGATTTGATTGACCACCTCTATTTGGCCCTAAATTTTGGTTGTGCGCAGCCTGCGGGTCCTGGTGACGAGTGTCCTATCATTTTATTTGATCGGCATCACTATTTTTCTCATAAATGAGAATTTTTTATATTCGTGATTTTCTATGTATGTTAGCCCACGGATTTCTCGAGATTTGATTGACCGTCTCCGTTTGGCCCCAAATTTTGGCTGTGTGAAGCATATGAACCTTGATGACGTGCACCCTATCATTTCGATTGATCGGCATAACCATTTTTCACATAAATGAGAATTTATGATTTTCGCAATTTTCGGTGTGTGTTAGCCCACGGATTCCTCGAGATTTCATCGTCCGTCTCCGTTTTGTCCCAAATTTTTGCTGTGCGCAGCCTACAAGGCCTGGTCACGGGCGCCCTATCACTTTATTTAATCGGCATAAATATTTTTTTTTCAAAAAATGAGAATTTACGATTTTCGCAATTTTCGGTGTGTGTTAGCCCACAGATTTCTCGAGATTTGACTGACCGTCTCCGTTCGGCCCAAATTTTTGCTGTGCGCAGCCTATGAACCTTGATGACGTGCACCCTATCATTTCATTTGATCAGTATCACTATTTTTCGCATAAATGAGAATTTATGATTTTCGCGATTTTCAGTGTATGTTAGCCCATGAATTTCCCGAGATTTGATTGATCGTCTCCGTTTGTCCCAATATTTGGCTTTGTCCAGCCTACAAGGCATGGTGATGATAGCCCTATCATTTCGTTTGATCGGAATCACTAATTTTTGAATAAATGAAAATTTATGATATTTGTGATTTTCGGTGTATGTTAGCCCACAGATTTCTTGAGATTTGATTGACCATCTCCGTTTGGCCCAAAAAATTTTCTTTGCGTAGCCTGCGGGGCCTTGTGACGAGCGCCCTATCGTTTCGTTTGATCGGCATAAATATTTTTTGCATAAATGAGAATTTACGATTTTCACGATTTTCAGTGTATGTTAGCCAATGGATTTCTCGAGATTTGATTCACCGTCTCCGTTTGGCCCCAAATTTTCGCTGTGCGCAGCCTAAAAGGCCTGGTGAAAAGAGTCCCATCATTTTATTTGATCAGCATCAGTATTAACCGCCTCCGCTTGGCCCCATCATTTCATTTGATCGTCTTTGTTTGGCCCTTAAATTTTGGCTGTGGGCCGCCTACAAGGCCTGGTGAAAAGCGCCCTGTCATTTCGTTTTATCGGCATCACTATTTTTCGCATAAATAAGAATTTACGAATTTTGCAATTTTCGGTGTATGTTAGCCCACGGATTTCTGGAGATTTGATCGACCGTCTTCGTTTGGCCACACATTTTTCTGTGCGTATCCTACAAGGCCTGGTGACGGGCACCCTATCACTTTATTTGATCGGCATAACTATTTTTCGCATAATTGAGAATTTACGATTTTCGCGATTTTCGGTGTATGTTAGCCCACGAATTTCTCAAGATTTGAATTACCGTCTCCGTTTGACCCCAAATTTTTGCTGTGTGCAGCCTACGAGGCCTGGTGACGAGATCCCCATCATTTCATTTGATCAGCATCATTATTTTACGCATAAATAAGAATTTATGATTTTCGCAATTTTCGGTGTATGTTAACCCACAGATTTCTCGAGACTTGATTGACCGCCTTCTTTTGGCCTCAAATTTTTGCTGCGCGTAGCCTGCGGGGCCTGGGGACGAGTGCCCTATCATTTTATGTGATCAGCATCACTATTTTTCTCATAAATGAGAATTTACGATTTTCATGATTTTCGGTGGATGTTAGCCCACGGATTTCTAGATATTTGATCGACCGTCTCCGTTTGGCCCCAAATTTTTGCTGTGCGTAGCCTACAAGGCCTGGTGACGAGCGCCCTATCACTTTATTTGATCGGCATTAGCCCACTGATTTCACGAGATTTTATTGACCGTCTCTATTCGGCCCTAAATTTTTGCTGTGCGCAGCCTATGAACCTTGATGACGTGCACCCTATCATTTCATTTGATCAGCATCATTATTTTTCGCATAAATGAGAATTTACGATTTTTGCAATTTTCAGTGTATGTTAGTTAGCCTACGAATTTCTCGAGATTTGATTGACCGTCTCCGTTTGCCCCAAATTTTGGCTGTGTGCAGCCTACAAGGCATGGTGACGAGAGCCCTATCATTTCGTTTGATCGGCATCACTATTTTTCGCATAAATGAGAATTTATGATTTTCGCGATTTTCAGTGTATGTTAGCCCACGAATTTCTCGAGATTTGATTGACCATCTCCGTTTGGCCCAAAATTTTGGCTGTGCGTAGTCTCCGGGGCCTGGTGACGAGTGCCCTATCATTTTATTTGATCGGCATCACTATTTTTCTCATAAATGAGAATTTTCAATTTTTGCAATTTTCGGTGTATGTTAGCTCACAGATTTCTGGAGATTTGATCGACCGTCTTCGTTTGGCCCCACATTTTTCTGTGTGTATCCTACAAGGCCTGGTGATGGGCACCCTATCACTTTATTTGATCGGCATAACTATTTTTCTCATAAATGAGAATTTACGATTTTCGCAATTTTCGGTGTATGTTAGCCCATGGATTTCTCGAGATTTGATTGACCGTCTCCGTTTGGCCAAAACTTTTGGCTGTGCGCAGCCTACAAGGCCTGGTGACGAGCGCCCTATCATTTCGTTAGATCAGCACCACTATTTTTCGCATAATTGAGAATTTACGATTTTCGCGATTTTCGGTGTATGTTAGCCCACGAATTTCTCAAGATTTGAATTACCGTCTCCGTTTGACCCCAAACTTTTGCTGTGTGCAGCCTACGAGGCCTGGTGACGAGATCCCCATCATTTCGTTTGATCAGCATCATTATTTTACGCATAAATAAGAATTTATGATTTTCGCAATTTTCGGTGTATGTTAACCCACGGATTTCTCGAGACTTGATTGACCGCCTTCTTTAGGCCTCAAATTTTTACTGCGCGTAGCCTGCGGGGCCTGGGGACGAGTGCCCTATCATTTTATATGATCAACATCACTATTTTTCTCATAAATGAGAATTTACGATTTTCATGATTTTCGGTGGATGTTAGCCCACGGATTTCTAGATATTTGATCGACCGTCTCCGTATGGCCCCAAATTTTTGTTGTGCGTAGCCTACAAGGCCTGGTGACGAGCGCCCTATCACTTTATTTGATCGGCATTAGCCCACTGATTTCACGAGATTTTATTGACCGTCTCTGTTCGGCCCTAAATTTTTGCTGTGCGCAGCCTATGAACCTTGATGACGTGCACCCTATCATTTCATTTGATCAGCATCATTATTTTTCGCATAAATGAGAATTTACGATTTTCGCAATTTTCAGTGTATGTTAGTTAGCCTACGAATTTCTCGAGATTTGATTGACCGTCTCCGTTTGCCCCAAATTTTGGCTGTGTGCAGCCTACAAGGCATGGTGACGAGAGCCCTATCATTTCGTTTGATCGGCATCACTATTTTTCGCATAAATGAGAATTTATGATTTTCGCGATTTTCAGTGTATGTTAGCCCACGAATTTCTCGAGATTTGATTGACCATCTCCGTTTGGCCCAAAATTTTGGCTGTGCGCAGTCTCCGGGGCCTGGTGACGAGTGCCCTATCATTTTATTTGATCGACATCAGTATTTTTCTCATAAATGAGAATTTTCAATTTTTGCAATTTTCGGTGTATGTTAGTTCACAGATTTCTGGAGATTTGATCGACCGTCTTCGTTTGGCCCAAAATTTTGGTTGTGCGCAGTCTCCGGGGCCTGGTGAAGAGTGCCCTATCATTTTATTTGATCGACATCACTATTTTTCTCATAAATCAGAATTTTCGATTTTCTCGATTTTCGGTGTATGTTAGCCGACGGATTTCTCGAGATTTTATTGACCGTCTCCATTTGGCCCCAAATTTTTACTGTGCGCAGCCTACAAGGCTTGGTGACGAGAGCCCCATTATTTTGTTTGATCAACATCACAATTATTCGCATAAATGAGAATTTATGATTTTTGCGATTTTCGGTGTATGTTAGTCTACGGATTTCTTGTGATTTGATTGACCCTCTCCGTTTGGCCTAAAATTTTGGCTGTTCGCAGCCTGCGGGGCCTGGTGACGAGTGCCCTATTATTTTATTTGATCGGCATCACTATTTTTCTCATAAATGAGAATTCTCGATTTTCGAGATTTTTGGTGTATGTTAAGCCAACGGATTTCTGGAGATTTAATCGACCATCTCCGTTTGGCCCTAAATTTATGTTGTGCGCAGCCTACAAGGCCTGGTGATAGGCGCCCTATAACTTTATTTGATCAGCATAACTATTTTTCTCATAAATTAAAATTTACGATTTTCGTGATTTTCGGTGTATATAATGCCTACGAATTTCTTGAGATTTGATTGACCGTCTCCGTTTGGCCCCAAATTTTGGTTGTGCGCAGCCTACAAGGCCTAGTGACGATCTCCCTATCATTTCTTTTTATTGGCATCACTATTTTTTTGCATAAATGAGAATTTACGATTTTCGCGATTTTCGGTGTATGTTAGCCCATGAATTTCTTGAGATTTGATCGATCGTCCCCGTTTGGCCTCAAATTTTGGCTGTGCACAGCCTACAAGGCCTAGTGACGAGCGCCCTATTATTTCAGCATCACTATTTTTCGCATAAATGAGAATTTACGATTTTCGCAATTTTCGGTGTATGTTAGCCCATGGATTTCTAGAGATTTGATCGACCGTCTCCATTTGGCCTATAATTTTGGCTGTGCGCAACCTACAA
This sequence comes from Datura wrightii, assembly GCA_035772735.1. Classification (NCBI taxonomy): domain Eukaryota; kingdom Viridiplantae; phylum Streptophyta; class Magnoliopsida; order Solanales; family Solanaceae; genus Datura; species Datura wrightii. The sequence goes on along the minus strand of JASDFA010000018.1, from coordinate 194,790,524 downwards.
GGCCTGGTGATGAGCGCTCCATCATTTCAATTGATCGCTTAACCATTTTTCGCATAAATGAGAATTTACGATATTCATATTTATCGGTGTGTGTTAGCTCACGGATTTCTGGAGATTTGATCGACCGTCTCCGTTTTGCCCCAAATTTTTGTTGTGCGCAGCCTACAAGGCCTGGTGACCGGCTCCCTATCACTTTATTTGATCGGCATAACTATTTTTCTCATTAATGAGAAATTACGATTTTCGCAATTTTCCGTGTATGTTAGCCCCACGGATTTCTCGAGATTTGATTGACTGTCTCCGTTTGGCCCAAAATTTTTGTTGTGCGCAGCGTACAAGGCCTGATGACGAGCGCCCTATCATTTCGTTTGATCGGCATTACTATTTTTCGCATAAATGAGAATTTATGATTTTCGCGATTTTCGGTGTATGTTAGCCCACGGATTTCTCGAGATTTGATTGACCGTCTCCGTTTGGCCCCAAATTTTTGTTGTGCACAGCCTACAAGGCCTGGTGACGAGCGCTCTATAATTTCCATTGATCGGCATAATCATTTTTCGCATAAATGATAATTTATGATTTGCGCAATTTTCGGTGTGAGCACACGGATTTCTGGAGATTTAATCGACCGTCTCCGTTTGACCCAAATTTTTGTTGTACGCAGCCTACAAGGCATGGTTACAAGCGCCCTATCACTTCGATTGATCGACATAACTATTTTTCTCATAAATGAGAATCTACGATTTTCGCGATTTTCGGTGTGTGTTAGCCTACGGATTTCTCGAGATTTGACTGACCATCTACGTTCGGCCCATAATTTTCGCTGTGCGCAGCCTATGAACCTTGATGACGTGCACCCTATCATTCCATTTGATCAGCATCACTATTTTTCGCATATATGAGAATTTACGATTTTCGCGATTTTCGGTGTATGTTAGCCCACTAATTTCACGAGATTTGATTGACTGTCTCTGTTCGGCCATAAATTTTGGCTGTGCGCAGCCTATGAACCTTGATGACGTGCACCCTATCATTTCATTTCATCAGCATCACTATTTTTCGCATAAATGAGAATTTATGATTTTTGCGATTTTAAGTGTATGTTAAGCCTACGAATTTCTCGAGATTTTATTCACCGTCTCCGTTTGGCCCCAAATTTTTGCTGTGTGCAGCCTACAAGGCATGGTGACGAGAGCCCTATCATTTCGTTTGATCGGAATCACTATTTTTTGAATAAATGAAAATTTACGATTTTTATGATTTTCGGTGTATGTTAGCCCACGAATTTCTCGAGATTTGATTGACCGTCTCCGTTTGACCCAAAATTTCGCTTTGCGTAGCCTGCAGGGCCTGGTGACGAGCGCCCTATCATTTCATTTGATCGGCATATCTATTTTTCTCATAAATGAGAATTTACGATTTTCGCGATTTTTGGTGTATGTTAGCCCATGGATTTCTCGAGATTTGATTGGCCGTCTCCGTTTGGCCCCAAATTTTGGTTGTGCGCAGCCCACAAGGCATGGTGACGAGCGTCCTATCATTTCGTTTGATCGGCATCACTATTTTTCGCATAAATGAGAATTTACAATTGTCGTGATATTCGGTGTATTTTAGCCCATGGATTTCTGGATATTTGATCGACCATCTCCATTTGGCCCCAAATTTTGGCTTTGAGCAGCCTGCAAGGCCTGGTGACGGGCGCCCTATCACTTTATTTGATCGGCATAACTATTTTTCTAATAAATGAGAATTTACGATTTTCCCGATTTTTGGTGTATGTTAGCCTACAGATTTCTCGAGATTTGATTGACCGTCTCCGTTTGGCCCCAAATTTATTCTGTGCACAGCCTACAAGACCTGGTGACAAGCGCTATATCATTTCGATTGATCGCATAACCATTTTTCGCATAAATGAGAATTTACGTTATTCAAAATTTTCGGTGTGTGTTAGCCCACGGATTTCTAGAGATTTGATCGACTGTCTCCGTTTGGCCCCATATTTTTGTCGTGCGCAGCCTACAAGGCCTAGTGATCGGCGCCCTATCACTTTATTTGATCGGCATAACTATTTTTCTCATAAATGAGAATTTATGATTTTTACGATTTTCGGTGTATGTTAACCCACGGATTTCTCGAGATTTGATTGACCGTCTCCGTTTGGCCCCAAATTTTGGCTGTGCGCAGCCTACAAGTCCTGATAACGAGCGCCCTATCATTTCGTTTGATCGGCATCACTATTTTTTGTATAAATGAGAATTTATGATTTTCACGATTTTCGGTGTATGTTAACCCACGGATTTCTTGAGATTTGATTGACCGCCTCCGTTTGGCCCCAAATTTTTGCTTTGCGCAGCCTGCGGGGCCTGGTGGTGAGTGCCCTATCATTTTATTTGATCGGGATAACCATTTTCGCATAAATGAGAATTTATGATTTTCGCGATTGGGTGTTTTCTAGCCCACGGATTTCTCGAGATTTGACTGACCGTCTCCGTTCGGCCCCAAATTTTGGCCGTGCGCAGCCTACAATCCCTGGTGACGAGCGCCCATTACTTTATTTGATCGGCATAATTATTTTTCGCATAAATAAGAATTTATGATTTTCGCGATTTGCGGTGTGTGTTAGCCCACGGATTTCTCGAGATTTGATTGACCGTCTCCGATTGGCCCCAAATTTTGGTTGTGCGCAGCCTACAAGGCGTGGTGACGAGCGCTCTATCATTTCGTTTGATCGGCATCACTATTTTTCGCATAAATGAGAATTTACGATTTTTGTGATTTTCGGTGTATTTTAGCCCATGGATTTCTGGAGATTTGATCGACCGTCTCCGTTTGGCCCCAAATTTTGGCTGTGCCCAACCTACAAGGCCTGGTGACGGGCGTCCTATCACTTTATTTGATCGGCATAACTATTTTTCTCATAAATGAGAATTTACGATTTTCGCGATTTTTGGTGTATGTTAGCCCACGGATTTCTCAAGATTTGATTGACCGTCTCCGTTTGACCCCAAATTTTTTCTATGCACAGCCTACAAGGCCTGGTGACGAGCGCTCTATCATTTCGATTGATCGCATAATCATTTTTCGCATAAATGAGAATTTACGATATTCGCAATTTTCGGTGTGTTTTAGCCCACGAATTTCTGGATATTTGATCGACCGTCTCCGTTTGGCCCCAAAATTTTGTTGTGCGCAGCCTACAAGACCTGGTGACCGGTGCCCTATCACTTTATTTGATCAGCATAACTATTTTTCTCATAAATAAAAATTTACGATTTTCACGATTTTCGGTGTATGTTAGCCCACGGATTTAACGAGATTTGATTGACCGTCTCCGTTTGGCCCCAAATTTTAGCTGTGCGCAGCCTACAAACCCTGGTGACGAGCACCCCATCACTTTATTTGATCGGGATAACTATTTTCGCATAAATGAGAATTTACGATTTTCGCGATATTCGATGTGTGCTAGCCCACAAATTTCTCGAGATTTGACTGACCGTCTCCGTTCGGCCCTAAATTTTGGCCGTGCGCTGCCTAAGAACCATGGTGATGAGCGTCCCATCACTTTATTTAATCGGCATAATTATTTTTCGCATAAATGAAAATTTATGATTTTTGCGATTTTCGGTGTGTGTTAGCCCACAGATTTCTCGATATTTGACTGACTATCTCCGTCCGGCCCCAAATTTTTGTTGTGCGCAACCTATGAACCTTGATGACGTGCACCCTATCATTTCATTTGATCGGCATCACTATTTTTCACATATATTAGAATTTATGATTTTTTGCGATTTTCGGTGTATGTTAGCCCACTGATTTCACGAGATTTGATTGACCGTCTCCGTTCAGCTCTAAATTTTTGCTGTGCTCAGCCTCTCAACCTTGATGACATGCATCTTATCATTTCATTTGATCAGCATCACTATTTTTCGCATAAATGAGAATTTACGATTTTCGCGATTTTCGTTGTATGTTAGCCCATGAATTTCTCGAGATTTGATTGACCTTCTCCGTTTGGCCCCAAATTTTAGCTGTGTGCAGCCTACAAGGCCTGGTGACGAGAGCCCTATCATTTCGTTTGATCGAAATCACTATTTTTGAATAAATGAAAATTTATGATTTTTTCGATTTTTGGTGTATGTTAGCCCACGGATTTCTCGAGATTTTGATTAACCGTCTTCGTTTGGCCCAAAATATTGGCTTTGCATAGCCTGCGGGGCCTGGTGACGAGCGCCCCATCATTTCATTTGATCGGCATCAATATTTTTCGCATAAATGAGAATTTAGAATTTTCGCAATTTTCGGTGTATGTTAGCCCACGGATTTCTCGAGATTTGATTGACCGTCTCCGTTTGGCCACAAATTTTGGCTGTGCGCAGCCTACAAGGCCTGGTGACGAGAGCCCCATCATTTCGTTTGATCAGCATCACTATTTTTCGTATAAATTAGAATTTATGATTTTCATGATTTTCGATGTATGTTAGCCCACGGATTTCTCGAGATTTGATTGACCCCCTCCATTTGGCCCAAAATATTTGCTATGCGCAGCCTGCGGAGCCTGGTGACGAGTTTCTTATCATTTTATTTGATCGGCATCACTATTTTTCTCATAAATGAGAATTTACGATTTTCGCGATTTTCGATGTATGTTAGCCCACGGATTTCTCGAGATTTGATTGACCGTCTCCGTTCGGCCCCAAATTTTAGCTGCCCGCAACCTACAAACCCTGGTGACTAGCACCCCATCATTTTGTTTGATCGTGATAACAATTTTTGCATAAATAAAAATTTATGATTTTCGCGATATTGGGTGTTTTCTAGCCCACGAATTTCTCTAGATTTGACTGACCATCTCCGTTCGGCCTCAAATTTTGGTCGTGCGCAGCCTACAAACCCTGGTGAAGAGTGCCCCATCACTTTATTTGATCGTCATAATCATTTTTAGCATAAATGAGAATTTATGATTTTCGCGATTTGTGGTGTGTGTTAGCCCACAGATTTCTCGAGATTTGACTGACCGTCTCCGTTCGGCCCCAAATTTTTGTTATGCGCAGCCTGTGAACCTTAATGACGTGAACCTTATCATTTCATTTGATAAGCATCACTATTTTTTGAATATATGAGAATTTACGATTTTCGCGATTTTCGGTGTATGTTAGCCCACTGATTTCACGAGATTTGATTGACCGTCTCCGTTCGCCCCCATATTTTGGCTGTGCGTAGCCTATGAACCCTGATGACGTGCACCCTACCATTTCATTTGATCAGCATCACTATTTTTCTCATAAATGGTAAATTACGATTTTCGCGATTTTCGGTGTATGTTAGCCCACGAATTTCTCGAGATTTGATTGACCTTCTCCGTTTGACCCCAAATTTTGGCTATGTGCAGCCTACTAGGCCTGGTGACGAGAGCCCTATCATTTCGTTTGATCAGAATAACTATTTTTTGAATAAATAAAAATTTATGATTTTTGCGATTTTCGGTGTATATTAGCCCACGGATTTCTCGAGATTTGATTGACCGTAACCATTTGGCCCAAAATTTTGGCTTTACGTAGCCTGCTGGGCTTGGTGACGAACGCCTTATCATTTCATTTGATCGGCATCACTATTTTTCGCATAAATGAGAATCTACGATTTTCGTGATTTTCGGTGTATGTTAGCCCACGGATTTCTCGAGATTTGATTGACCGTCTCCGTTTCGCCCAAAATTTTTGTTGTGCGCAGCCTAAAATGCCTGGTGACGAGAGCTCCATCATGTCTTTTGATCGGCATCACTATTTTTCGCATAAATGAAAATTTATGATTTTTGCGATTTTCAGTGTATGTTAGCCCACAAATTTCTCGAGATTTGATTGACCGCCTCCGTTTGGCCCCAAATTTTGGCCTTGCGCAGCCTGCGGGGCATGGTGATGAGTACCCTATCATTTAATTTGATCGGCATCACTATTTTTCTCATAAATGAGAATTTACGATTTTCGCGATTTTCGATGTATGTTAGCCCACGGATTTCTCGAGATTTGATTGACCGTCTCCGTTCGGCCCCAAATTTTAGCTGGGCGCAGCCTACAAACTCTGGTGACTAGCGCCCCATCATTTTATATGATCGGGATAACCATTTTCGCATAAATGAGAATTTATGATTTTCGCGATATTGGGTGTTTTCTAGCCCACGAATTTCTCGAGATTTGACTGACCGTCTCCGTTCGGCCCCAAATTTTGGCCGTGCGCAGCCTAAAACCCTGGTGACGAGCGCCCATTACTTTATTTGATGGGCATAATCATTTTTTGCATAAATGAGAATTTATGATTTTCGCGATTTGCGGTGTGTGTTAGCCCACGGATTTCTCGAGATTTGACTGACCGTCTCCGTTTGGCCCCAAATTTTCGCTGTGCGCAGCCTATGAACCTTGATGACGTTCACCCTATCATTTCATTTGATAAGCATCACTATTTTTCGCATATATGAGATTTTCCGATTTTCGCGATTTTTGGTGTATGTTAGCCCACTGATTTCACGAGATTTGATTGACCGTCTCCGTTCGCCCCAAATTTTGGCTATGCGCAGCCTATGAACCTTGATGACTTGCACCCTATCATTTCATTTGATCAGCATCACTATTTTTCTCATAAATGAGAATTTACGATTTTCGTGATTTTCGGTGTTTGTTAGCCCATAAATTTCTCGAGAATTGATTGACCGTCTCCGTTTGATCCCAAATTTTGGCTGTGTGCAGCCTACAAGGTCTGGTAACGAGAACCCTATCATTTCGTCTGATCAAAATCACTATTTTTTGAATAAATGAAAATTTACGATTTTTGCGATTTTCGGTGTATATTAGCCCACGGATTTCGCGAGATTTAATTGACCATCTCCGTTTGGCCCAAAATTTTGGCTTTGCGTAGCCTGGTGACGAGCGCCCTATCATTTCATTCGATCGGCATCACTATTTTTCGCATAAATGAGAATCTACAATTTTTGCAATTTTCGATGTATGTTAGCCCACGAATTTCTCGAGATTTGATTGACCGTCTCCATTTGGCCCCAAATTTTTGTTGTGCGTAGCCTAGAATGCCTAGTGATGAGATCCCCATCGTTTCTTTTGATCGGCATCATTATTTTTCGCATAAATGACAATTTATGATTTTCGCGATTTTCGATGTATGTTAGCCCACGAATTTCTCGAGATTTTATTGACCGCCTCTGTTTGGCCTCAAATTTTGGTTGTGCGCAGCCTACGGGGCTTGGTGACGAGTTCCCTATCATTTTATTTGATCGACATCACTATTTTTCTCATAAATGAGAATTTACGATTTTCACAATTTTCGGTGTATTAGCCCACAGATTTTTGGAGATTTTATCGACCGTCTCTGTTTTACCCCAAATTTTTGCTACGCGCAGCCTACAAGGTCTGGTGATGAGCGCCCTATCACTTCGATTGATCGGCATAACTATTTTTCTCATAAATGAGAATTTATGATTTTCGCGATTTTCGGTGTATGTTAGCCCACGAATTTCTCGAGATTTGATCGACCGTCTCCATTTGGCCCTAAATTTTTGTTGTGCGTAGACTACAAGGCCTGGTGTCGAGAGCCCCATCATTTCGTTTGATCAGCATCACAATTTTTCGCATAAATGAGAATTTATGATTTTCGCGATTTTCGGGGTATGTTAGCCCACGAATTTCTCGAGATTTGATTGAACATCTCCGTTTTGCCCCAAATATTTGTTGTGCACAGCCTACAAGGCCTGGTGAGGAGCGCCCTATCATTTTGATTGATTGGCATAACCATTTTTCGCATAAATGAGAATTTACGATTTTCACAATTTTTGGTGTGTGTTAGCCCACGGATTTCTGGAGATTTAATCGACCTTCTCCGTTTGGCCCAAAATTTTTGTTGTGCGCAGCCTACAAGGCCTGGTGACGGGCGCCCTATCACTTTATTTGATCGGCATAACCATTTTTCTCATAAATTAGAATTTACGATTTTCGCGATTTTCAGTGTATGTTAGCCCACAGATTTTTCGAGATTTGATTGACCGTCTTCGTTTGGCCCCAAATTTTAGCTGTGCGCAACCTACAAGTATTGTTGACGAGCGCCCTATCATTTCTTTTGATCGGCATCGCAATTTTTCGCATAAATGAGAATTTACGATTTTCGCGATTTTTGGTGTATGTTAGCCCACGAATTTCTAGAGATTTTATCGACCGTCTTCCTTTTGCCCCAAATTTTTGCTGTGCGCAGCCTACAAGGCCTGGTGACGGGCACCCTATCACTTTATTTGATCGGCATAACTATTTTTCTCATAAATAAGAATTTACGATTTTCACAATTTTCGGTGTATGTTAGCCCACGAATTTCTCGAGATTTGATTGACCATCTCCGTTTAGCCCCAAATTATGGTTGTACGCTGCCTATAAGGCCTGGTGATGAGCGCCCTATCATTTCGTTTGATCGGCATCACTGTTTTTCGCATAAATGAGAATTTACAATTTGCGCGATTTTCGGTGTATGTTAGCCCACGGATTTCTCGAGATTTTATTGACCGTCTCCATTTGGCCCCAAATTTTTACTATGCGCAGCCTACAAGGCCTGGTGACGAGAGCCCCATCATTTCGTTTGATCAGCATCACAATTTTTTGCATAAATGAGAATTTATGATTTTTGCGATTTTCGGTGTATGTTAGCCCACGAATTTCTAGAGATTTGATCGACCGTCTCTGTTTGGCCACAAATTTTTGTTGTGAGCAGCCTACAGGTCCTGGCGACGGGCGCCCTATCACTTTATTTGATCGGCATAACTATTTTTTGAATAAATGAGAATTTACGATTTTCACTCTTTTCAGTGTATGTTAGCCCACAGATTTTTGAGATTTGATTGACCGTCTCTGTTTGGCCACAAATTTTTGTTGTGCGCAGCCTACAAGGCCTGGTGTCGAGAGCCCCATCATTTCGTTTGATCAGCATCACTTTTTTTCGCATAAACTAGAATTTATGATTTTCGCGATTTTCATTGTATGTTAACCCACGGATTTCTCGAGATTTGATTGACCGCCTCCGTTTGGCCCCAAATTTTTGCTGTGCGCAGCCTGCGGGGCCTCTTGATGAGTGCCCTATCATTTTATTTGATCGGCATCACTATTTTTCGAATAAATAAGAGTTTACGATTTTCGCGATTTTCGGTGTATGTTAGCCCACAGATTTCTGGAGATTTGATCGACCGTATCCGTTTTGCCCCAAATTTTTGCTGTGCGCAGCCAATGAACCTTGATGACGTGCATCCTATCATTTTCTTTGATCAACATCACTATTTTTCGCATAAATGAGAATTTACGATTTTTGCAATTTTCGGTGTATGTTAGCCCACGAATTTCTCAAAATTTGATTGAACGTCTTCGCCTGTCCCCAAATTTTTGTTGTGTGCATCCTACAAGGCCTGGTGACGAGCGCCCTATCATTTCGTTTGATCGGCATCACTATTTTTCACATAAATGAGAATTTACGATTTTCGCGATTTTCGGTGTATGTTAGCCCACAGATTTCTGGAGATTTGATCGACCGTCTCCGTTTAGCCCCAAATTTTTAATGTGCACAGCCTACAAGGCCTGGTGACGGGCGCCTTATCACTTTATTTGATCGGCATAACTATTTTTCTCATAAATGAGAATTTTCAATTTTCGCGATTTTCGGTGTATGTTAGGCCACGGATTTCTCGAGATTTGATTGAACGTCTCTGTTTGGCCCCAAATTTTTGTTGTGCACATCCTACAAGGCCTGGTGACGAGCTCTCCATAATTTCGATTGATCGGCATAACTATTTTTCGCATAAATGAGAATTTACGATTTTCGCAATTTTCGGTGTGTATTAGCCCACGGCTTTCTGGAGATTTGATCGACCGTCTCCGTTTGGCCCCAAATTTTTGCTGTGTGCAGCCTTCAAGGCCTTGTGACGGGTGCCCTATCACTTTATTTGATCGGCATAATTTTTATCACAAATGAGAATTTATGATTTTCGCGATTTACGGTGTATATATTAGCCCACAGATTTCTCGAGATTTGATTGACCATCTCCGTTTGGCCCAAATTTTTGGTGTGCGAAGCCTACAAGGCCTGGTGACAAACGCCCTATCATTTCATTTGATCGGCATCACTATTTTTCGGATAAATGAGAATTTATAATTTTCGCGATTTTTGGTATATGTTAGCCCACAGATTTCTGGAGATTTGATTGACCATCTCCGATTGGCCCAAAATTTTTGCTGTGCACAGCCTACAAGGCCTGGTGACGAGCGCTCTATCATTTTGATTGATCGGCATCACTATTTTTCGCATAAATGAGAATTTACGATTTTCGTGATTTTCGATGTATGTTAGCCTACGGATTTCTCGAGATTTGATTGACCGTCTCCGTTTGACCAAAAATTTTAGCTGCGCACAGCCTACAAGGCTTGGTGACAAACGCCCTATCAATTCATTTGATCGGTATAACCATTTTACGCTTAAATTAGAATTTACGATTTTTGCAATTTTTTGTGTGTGTTTGCTCTTTAATCACAAAATAAGAACTGCCGAGATGCAAGTCTTTTGATGAGATCTTACATAATGTTGTTAAAACAGTAATATAATCGACGGAAAAAGAGTTCATTAGTGGCACATTATCTTAATGATCATAACTTTGGACTGGATTATCCGTTTTACATGATATTTTTTTGTCATTTTATGTATTTTTTCGAGATCTATCATGAAAAACTGTCGTAAGGCGGTTTGGCGGAGCCAATTTTCTTAAAATATGTCTCTATCATAGTCATTCGACATATTTCTCAATATGGTTAATAATTTTAATTTAAAAACTAGTCCTAACGACCCACCACAACCGACCCCACCAAGGAAAGCGACCATGGTAGGCCAGCACTACCACCACCAATCTCTAGCATTGTCTTTATATCATAAGGATAAGCATAGGTGTTTCCTTTTAAATTTTCGCTCGCTGGGCATTGATCGATGGGCGTTGGGTCTCGGCATAGGTCAGCATGTGTCATTCGATGATGGGCGGTCTGTCGACACTGGCATAGTGCGCCTATGTTGCTAACTTTCAAACTTTTCAGTGAGTGTTAGCCCATGGATTTCTCGAGATTTGGTTGACCGTCTCCGTTCGGCCCCAAATTTTAGCTGCGCGCAGCCTACAAACCATGGTGATGAGCGCCCCATTACTTTATTTGATCGGGATAACCATTTTCACATAAATGAGAATTTACGATTTTCGCGATATATGGTGTGTGCTAGCCCACGGATTTCTCGAGATTTGACAGACCGTCTCCGTTCGGCCCCAAATTTTGGCCGTCGCAGCCTACAAACCCTGGCGACGAGCGCTCCATCACTTTATTTGATCGGAATAATCATTTTTCGCATAAATGAGAATTTACGATTTTCGCGATTTTCGATGTGTGTTAGCCCACTGATTTCACAAGATTTGATTGACCGTCTCCGTTCGGTCCTAAATTTTGGCTGTGCGCAGCCTATGAACCTTGATGACGTGCACCCTATAATTTAATTTGATCAGCATCATTATTTTTCACATAAATGAGAATTTACGATTTTCGCGATTTTTGGTATATGTTAGCCCACGAATTTCTCGAGATTTGATTGACCGTCTCCGTTTGGCTCCAAATTTTGGTTGTGTGCAGCCTATAAGGCCTAGTGACGAGAGCCCTATCATTCGTTTGATCGTAATCACTATTTTTTGAATAAATGAAAATTTATGATTTTTGCTATTTTCGGTGTGTGTTAGCCCACGGATTTCTTGAGATTTGATTGACCGTCTCCGTTTGGCCCAAACTTTTGACTTTGCGTAGCCTGCAGGGCCTAGTGACGAGTTCCCTATCATTTTATTTGATCGGCATCACTATTTTTTTCATAAATGAGAATTTACGATTTTCGCGATTTCGGTGTATGTTAGCCACAGATTTCTGGAGATTTGATCGATCGTCTCCGTTTTGCCCCAAATTTTTGTTGTGCGCAGCCTACAAAGCCTGGTGACGAGCGCCTTATCACTTCGATTGATTGGCATAACTTTTTTTCTCATAAATGAGAATTTTCAATTTTCGCGATTTTCGGTGTATAACGCCCACGAATTTCTCGAGATTTGATCGGCCGTCTCCGTTTGGCCCCAAATTTTGGCTATGTGCAGCCTACAAGGCCTGGTGACGAGCGGCCTATTATTTCGTTTGACCGACATCACTATTTTTCACATAAATGAGAATGTACGAATTTTCGCGATTTTCAGTGTATGTTAGCCCACAGATTTCACGAGATTTGATTGACTGTCCTCGTTCAGTCCCAAATTTTTGTTGTGCGCAGCCTATGAACCTTGATGACGTGCACCCTATCATTACATTTGATCAGCATCACTAGTTTTCGCATAAATGAGAATTTACAATTTTCGCAATTTTTGGTGTATGTTAGCCCACGAATTTCTCGAGATTTGATTGACCGTCTCCGTTTGGCTCCAAATTTTAGCTGAGTTCATCCTACAAGGCCTGGTGACGAGAGCCCTATCATTTCATCTGATCGGAATCACGTTTTTTTAAAAAAGAAAATTTACGATTTTTGCGATTTTTGGTGTATGTTAGCCCACAGATTTCTCGAGATTTAATTGACCGTCTCCGTTTGGCCCAAAATTTTGGCTTTGCATTGCCTGCGGGGCGTGGTGACGAGCGCCCTATCATGTCATTTGATCGACATCACTATTTTTCGCATAAATGAGAATTTACGATTTTGGTGATTTCGATGTATGTTAGCCCACGGATTTCTTGAGATTTGATCTGTCGTCTCCGTTCGGCCTCAAGTTTTGGTTGTGCATAGCCTACGAACCTTGATGACAAGCGCCCTACCATTTCATTTGATCGGCATCACTATTTTTCGCATAAATGAGAATTTACTATTTTCGGTGTATGTTAGCTCACGGATTTCTCGAGATTTTATTGGTCGTCTCCATTTGGCCCCAAATTTTGGCTGTGCGTAGCCTACAAGACCTGTTGACGAGCTACCTATCACTTTATTTGATCGGCATCACCATTTTTCTCATAAATGAGAATTTACAATTTTTGCAATTTTCGGTGTATGTTAGCCCACGGATTTCTTGAGATTTGATCGACCATCTCAATCCGGCTCAAAATTTTGGCTGTGCGCAGCCTACAAGGCTTAGTGACGAACGCCCTATCACTTCAGTTGATCGGCATCAGCATTTTTTGCATAAATGATAATTTATGATTTTGGCGATTTTTGGTGTATGTTAGCCCACGAATTTCTCAAGATTTGATCGGTCTTCTTTTGGCCTCAAATTTTTGTTGTGCGCAGCCTACATGGCCTGGTGACGAGCTCCCTGTCACTTTAGTTGATCGGCATTACCAATTTTCGCATAAATGAGAATTTACGATTTTCGCAATTTTCGGTGTATGTTAGCCCACGGATTACTCGAGATTTGATCGGTCATCTCCGTCCGGCTCCAAATTTTGGTTTTGCATAGCCTACAAGTCCTAGTGAAGAGCTCCCTACCACTTTAGTTGATCGGCATCACTCATTTTTGCATAAATGTGAATTTACGATTTTTGCGATTTTCGGTGTATGTTTACCCACAGATTTCTCGAGATTTGATCAGTCGTCTCCGTTCTGCCCCATATTTTGGCTGTGCGCAGCCTACAAGGCCTGGTGACGAGCTCCCTATCATTTCATTTGATCGGCATCACCATTTTTTGTATAAATGAAAATTTATGATTTTCGCGATTTTCAGTGTATGTTAGCTCACGGGTTTCTCGAGACTTGATCGGCCGTCTATATTCGGGCCCAAATTTTGGCTGTGCGTAGCGTACAAGGCCTAGTGACGAGCTCCCTATCAATTTTTTTGATTAGCATCACCATTTTTCGCATAAGTGAGAATTTATGATTTTGGCGTTTTTCGGTGTATGTTAGCCAAAGAATTTCTGGAGATTTGATCGGTCGTCACTGTTCGGGCCCAAATTTTGGCTGTGCGCAGCCTACAAGGCCTGGTGACGAGTGCCTTATCACTTTAGTAGATCGGCATCACCATTTTTCTCATAAATAAAAATTTATGATTTTGGCGATTTTCGGTGTATGTTAGCCCACGGATTTCTCCAAATTTGATCGGCCGTCTCCGTTCGGCCCCAAATTTTGGTTGTGCGCAGCCTACAAGGATTGGGGAAGATCTCCCTATCAATTTATTTGATCGGTATCACCATTTTTCGCATAAATGAGAATTTATATTGTTCGCGATTTTCGGTGTGTGTTAGCCCTTTAATCACAAAAGAAGAACTGCCGAGATGCCAGTCTTTTGATGAGATCTTATATAATATTGTTAAAACTGTAATATAATCGCCGGAAAAAGAGTTCATTAGTTGCACATTATTTTAATAATCCTAAATTTGCGCCGGATTATTTACCCGATTTTTTTTCATTTTGTGTATTTTTCGAGATCTATATGGACAAACTGCCGCAAGGCGGTTTGGTGGAGCAATTTTTCTCAAAATATTCCTCTATCACATTCATTCAATATTTTTTCTAATTTGGTTAACAGATTTAATTTAAAAACTGGTCCTAATGACCCGCCACAACCGACACCACCATGGCAAGGACCATTGTAGGTTAGCACTACCACCACCAATCTCTAGCATTGTCTCTATCACATAAGTATCATCATAGGTGTTTTCTTTCACACTGTCACTCTCCAGGCTTCGATCGAGGGTCGTTCGACCTCGACTAGGTCAGCATGTATCGGCCGGTTTGTCCTTACTGGACAAGTGCGCCCATGTTGTTGATTTTTTAACTTTTTGGCGTGTGTTACTCCATGTATATTTCGAGAATTGATTGACCGTCTCCGTTCGACCCCAAATTTTTACCTTGCCCAGCCTACAAGGCCTGGTGATGACCGCTCTATCACTTTTTTTGGCCGGCGTCACAATCTTTTGCTTAAATGCGAATTTATGATTTTCAATATATTCGGCGTGTTTTAGCCCATGAATTTATCGAGATTTCACTGACCCCCTCCGTTTGACCCCAAATTTGAGCTGAAATAATCTCATTAAAAGACTGTACGATAGACAAACTTGGCATTTACTATTTTTACTAATTAATTATTATTATGATACTTAAAACTTTAAAATTAATTAAATTTGTCACTGTTGATTCTTTAGTTATTTGTAAATTTTAAGAACTCATAATATTTAGTAATTTAAAATTGACTAAAACTTTCTTCTTAAATAATTCTTAATTTGAACAAAACGTGTTTTCTGGATAAGAAGTTTTAATATTTTAAAATTATTAAAGGAAATTCACCTTAAACAAACTTATAAATCACATTTGCAAACACAATTTATATACACGTTGGCGAAACAAGATTACAAATCTTTCATAGATCACGATTTATACGCACCAAAAAAAATGATGGATAGTTTCATCGTGTGCGAGGAATATAACTGTAAAACGCATTCCCCGTATGCGATTTAGAAATCACATTCAGTGTACGCGATTTAGAAATCGCATTCAGTGTACGCGATTTATAAATCGCGTTCATGGTATGCGATTTGTAAATCGCATTCGGTCATGCAATTTACTAAATGCCACTTATAAATTGCGTACACTAAATGCGATTTACAAATCGCATAGAGAGAATGCTATTTAAAAATTGCGTATAGTGAATGCGATTTGTAAGACGCATTTTCTGAGCGCGATTCATAAATCGACATCACCATTTTTCGCATAAATAAGAATTAACGATTTTGGCAATTTTCGGTGTCTGTTAGCCCACGGATTTTCTCGAGATTTGATCGTCAGTCTCCGTTCGGTTTCAAATTTTGGTTGTGCGTAGCCTACAAGGCCTGGTGACGAGCTACCTATCACTTCATTTGATCGGCATAATCATTTCTCGCATAAATGAGAATTTATAATTTTCACGATTTTCGATGTGTGTTAGCCCACGGATTTCTCGAGATTTTAGTGACCGTCTCCGTTTGGCCCAAAATATTAGCTATGCGCAGCCTACAAGGCATGGTGACGAGCGCCGTATCATTTCATTTGATCGGCATCACTATTTTACGCATAAATGAGAATTTTACGATTTTTGCGATTTTCGGTGTACGTTAGCTCACAGATTTCTAGAGATTTGATTGGTCGTCTCCGTTCGACCCAAAATTTTGGTTGTGCGCAGCCTACAAGGCCTGTTGACGAGCTACCTATCACTTTATTTGATCAGCATCACCATTTTTAACATAAATGAGAATTTATGATTTTGGCGATTTTCGGTGTATGTTGGCCCACGAATTTTTTGAGATTTGATCGGTCGTCTTCGTTCAGGCCCAAATTCTGGCTTTGCGCAACCTACAAGGCCTGGTGACGAGCTCCCTATCACTTTAGTTGATCGGCATCACCATTTTCTCATAAATAAGAATTTACGATTTTGGCGATTTTCGGTGTATATTAGTTCCCGGATTTCTCGTGATTTGATCGACCGTCTCAATTCGGTCTTAAATTTTAGCTATGCGTAGCCTACAAGGCCTGGTGTCGAGCGCCCTATAACTTTAGTTGATCAGCATCACCATTTTTCTCATAAATGAGAATTTACGATTTTGGCGATTTTCGGTGTATGTTAGCCCACGGATTTCTCGAGATTTGATCGGTCGTCTCCGTTCGGCCCCAAATTTTGGTTGTGCGCAGCCTACAAGGCTTGGTGAAGATCTCCCTATCACTTTATTTGATCGGCATCACCATTTTTCGCATAAATGAGAATTTATGTTTTTCGCGATTTTTGGTGTGTTAGCCCTTTAGTCACAGAAGAAGAACTGCCGAGATGCGAGTCTTTTGATAAGATCTTATATAATGTTTTTAAAACTGTAATATAATCGCCGGAAAAAGAGTTTATTAGTGGCACATTATTTTAATGATCATCACTTTGCGCTGCATTATCCGTTTTACCCGATTTTTTTTATTTTGTGTATTTTTTTGAGATCTATATGGACAAACTGTCGTAAGGCAGTTTGGCACGGCAGTTTGGCGGAGCCAATTTTCTCAAAATATGCCTCTATCACAGTTATTCAATATTTTTTTCAATTCGGTTAACAGTTTTAATTTAAAAACTGGTCTTAATAACCCACCACAACCGACACCACCATGGCAAGCGGCCATTGTAGGTCAGCACTACCACCACCAATCTCTAGCATTGTCTCTATCGCATAAGGATAATCATAGGTGTTTCCTTTCACACTGTCTCCGTTCGACCTCAAATTTTTACCTTGCCCAGCCTAAAGGCCTGGTGACGACCGCTCTATCACTTTTTTGGCCTGCGTCACAATCTTTTGCTTAAATGCGAATTTATGATTTTCAATATATTCGGCGTATTTTAGCCCATGAATTTCTCGAGATTTCACTGACCCCCTCCGTTTGACCCCAAATTTGAGCTGAAATAATCTCATTAAAAGACTGTACGATAGACAAACTTGGCATTTACTATTTTTACTAATTAATTATTATTATGATACTTAAAACTTTAAAATTAATTAAATTGGTCACTATTGATTCTTTAGTTATTTGTAAATTTTAAGAACTCATAATATTTAGTAATTTAAAATTGACTAAAACTTTCTTCTTAAATAATTCTTAATTTGAACAAAACGTGTTTTCTGGATAAGAAGTTTTAATATTTTAAAATTATTAAAGGAAATTCACCTTAAACAATCTTATAAATCACATTTGCAAACACAATTTATATACACATTGGCGAAACAAGATTACAAATCTTTGATAGATCACGATTTATACGCACCAAAAAAAATGATGGATAGTTTCATCGTGTGCGAGGAATATAACTGTAAAACGCATTCCTCGTATGCGATTTATAAATTGCATTCAGTATACGCGATTTATAAATCGCGTTCACCGGTATACGATTTGTAAATCGCATTCGGTCATGCAATTTACTAAATGCCACTTATAAATCGGGTACTCTAAATGCGATTTACAAATCGCTTAGAGTGAATGCTATTTAAAAATTGCGTACAGTGAATGCGATTTGTAAGATGCATTTTTTGAGCGCGATTCATAAATCGACATCACCATTTTTTGCATAAATAAGAATTTACAATTTTGGCGATTTTCGGTGTCTGTTAGCCCACAAATTTCTCGAGATTTGACTGACCGTCTCCGTTTGGCCCCAAATTTTGGCCGTGCGCAGCCTACAAACCCTGGTGACGAGCGCCCCATTACTTTATTTGATCGGCATAATCATTTTTTGCATGAATGAGAATTTATGATTTTCGCGATTTTCGGTGTGTGTTAGCCCACGGATTTCTCGAGATTTTAGTGACCGTCTCCGTTAGGCCCGAAATTTTAGCTGTACGCAGCCTACAAGGCATGGTGACGAGCGCCCTATCATTTCATTTGATCGGCATCACTATTTTTCGCATAAATGAGAATTTACAATTTTCGCAATTTTCGGTGTATGTTAGCTCACAGATTTCTCGAGATTTGATTGGACGTCTCCATTCGGCCCCAAATTTTGGCTGTGCGCAGTCTACAAGGCCTGTTGACGAGTTACCTATCACTTTATTTGATCAGCATCACCTTTTTTTGTATAAATGAGAATTTATGATTTTGGCGATTTTCGGTGTATGTTGGCCCACAAATTTCTCGAGATTTGATCGGTCGTCTTCCTTCGGGCCCAAATTCTGGCTTTGCGCAGCCTACAAGGCCTGGTGACGAGCGCCCTATCACTTTAGTTGATCGGCATCACCATTTTTTGCATAAATGAGAATTTTCGATTTTGGCGATTTTCGGTGTATGTTAGCCCACGGATTTCTCGAGATTTGATCGACCGTCTCAATCCGGCCTGAAATTTTAGCTGTGCACAGCCTACAAGGCCTGGTGACGAGCTCCCTATCGTTTTAGTTTATTGGCATCACCATTTTTCGCATAAATGACAATTTACGATTTTAGCGATTTTTGGTGTATGTTGGCCCACGAATTTCTCGAGATTTGATGCCGTCTCCGTTCGGCCTCAAATTTTGGCTGTGCGCAGCCTGTAAGGCCTGGTGACAAGCTCCATATCACTTTATTTTATCGGCATCACCATTTTCCGCATAAATGATAATTTATGATTTTTGCAATTTTCGGTGTAGGTTAGCTACGGATTTCTCGAGATTTGATCGGCCGTCTCCATTTGGCCCCAAATTTTGGCTGTGCGCAGCCTACAAGTCCTGGTGACAAGCGCTTTATCGCTTTAGTTGATCGGCATCACCATTTTTTGCATAAATTATAATTTATGATTCTAGCGATTTTCGGTGTATGTTAGCTCACGGGTTTTTCGAGATTTGATCAACCGTCTCCGTTTGGCCCCAAATTTTTATTATGCGCAGTCTACAAGTCTTGGTGACGATCTCCCTATCACTTTATTTGATCGGCATCACCATTTTTCACTTAAATGAGAATTTATCATTTTTACGATTTTCGGTATATGTTAGCCCACGAATTTCTCCAGATTTGATCGTCTGTCTCCGTTCGGCCCCAAATTTTGGCTGTGCGCAGCCTAGAAGGCCTGGTGACGAGCTCCCTATCACTTTAGTTGATCGGCATCAACATTTTTCGCATAAATGAGAATTTACGATTTTGGCGATTTTCGGTGTATGTTAGCCTACGGATTTCTCGAGATTTGATCGGCCGTCTCCGTCCGACCCCAAATTTTGGCTGTGCGCAGCCTACAAGGCCTGGTGAAGAGCTACCTATCATTTTATTTTATCGGCATCATCATATTTCGCATAAATGAGAATTTATTATTTTCGCGATTTTCGGCTTATGTTAGCCCACAGATTTCTCCAAATTTTATCAGTCGTCTCCGATCGGCCAAAAATTTTGGTTGTTTGCAGCCTAAATGGCCTGGTGACGATCGCCCTATCATTTCATTTGATCGACATCACTATTTTTCGCATAAATAAGAATTTATGATTTTTCCGATTTTCGATGTATGTTAGCCCAAAGATTTCTGGAGATTTGATTTGTCGTCTCCGTTCTGCCTCAAATTTTGGCTGTGCGCATCCTACAAGGCCTGGTGAAGAGATACCTATCACTTTATTTTATCAGTATCATCATTTTTTACATCAATGAGAATTTACGATTTTCGCAATTTTCGGCTTATGTTAGTCCACGGATTTCTCAAGATTTGATCGGTCGTCTCTGTTCGGGCCCAAATTTTGGTTGTGCGCAACCTACAGGGCCTGGTGACGAGCTCCCTATCACTTTATTTGATCGGCATCACCATTTTTCGCATAAATGAGAATTTATGATTCTTGCGATTTTCGGTGTAAGTTAGCTCACGGATTTCTCTAGATTTGATCGACCGTCTCCGTTCGGCCCTAAATTTTGGCTGTGCGCAACCTACAAGGCCTGGTGACCATCTCCCTATCACTTTATTTGATCGACATTATCATTTTTCGCAGAAATGAGAATTTACGATTTTTGCGATTTTCGGTGTGTGTTAGCCCACGGATTTCTCGAGATCCGAGTGACCGTCTCCGTTCGGCCCGAAATTTTAGCTGTGCGCTGCCTACAAGGCCTTATAATAAGCGCCCTGTCACTTTAGTTGATCGGCATCACCAGTTTTCGCATAAATGAGAATTTATGATTTTTGCAATTTTCGGTGTATGTTCGCCCACGGATTTCTCGAGATTTAATAGGTCGTCTCCGTTCGGTCCCAAATTTTGGCTATGCACAGCCTACAAGGCCTGGTGACGAGCGCCCTGTCATTTCATTTGATCGGCATCACTATTTTTCGCATAAATGAGAATTTACTATTTTCGGTGTATGTTAACTCACGGATTTCTCGAGATTTTATCAATCGTCTCCGTTCGGCCCCAAATATTGGCTGTGCGCAGCCTAAAAGGCCTGGTGACGAGCTCCCTATCACTTTAGTTGATCGGCATCACCATTTTTCGCATAAATGAGAATTTACGATTTTGGTGATTTTTAGTGTTTGTTAGCCCACGGATTTTCTCGAGATTTGATCGCCAGTCTCCGTTCGGTCCCAAACTTTAGCTGTGCGTAGCCTACAAGGCCTGGTTACAAGCTACCTATAACTTTATTTGATCGGCATCATCATTTGTCGCATAAATGAGAATTTATGATTTTCGCGATTTTCGGTGTGTGTTAGCCCACGGATTTCTTGAGATTTTAGTGACCGTCTCCGTTCGACCCGGAATTTTAGCTTTGCGCAGCCTACAAGGCCTGGTGACGAGTTCCCTCTCACTTTAGTTGATCGGCATCACCATTTTTCTCATAAATGAGAATTTATGATTTTTGCGATTTTCGGTGTATGTTAGCCCACGGATTTCTCGAGATTTGATCGGCCGTCTCCGTTCGGACCCAAATTTTTGCTTTGCGCAGCCTACAAGGCCTGGTGAAGATTTCCCTATCACTTTATTTGATCGGCATCACCATTTTTCGCATAAATGAGAATTTACGATTTTGGCGATTTTTGGTGTTTGTTAGCCCACGGATTTTCTCGAGATTTGATCGTCAGTCTCCGTTCGGTCCCAAACTTTGGTTGTGCGTAGCCTATAAGGCCTGGTTACAAGCTACCTATAACTTTATTTGATCGGCATCATCATTTGTCGCATAAATGAGAATTTATGATTTTCGCGATTTTCGGTGTGTGTTAGCCCACGGATTTCTCGAGATTTGATTGGACGTCTCCATTCGGCCCCAAATTTTGGCTGTGCGCAGTCTACAAGGCCTGTTGACGAGTTACCTATCACTTTATTTGATCAGCATCACCTTTTTTTGTATAAATGAGAATTTATGATTTTGGCGATTTTCGGTGTATGTTGGCCCACAAATTTCTCGAGATTTGATCGGTCGTCTTCCTTCGGGCCCAAATTCTGGCTTTGCGCAGCCTACAAGGCCTGGTGACGAGCGCCCTATCACTTTAGTTGATCGGCATCACCATTTTTCGCATAAATGAGAATTTTTGATTTTGGCGATTTTCGGTATATGTTAGCCCACGGATTTCTCGAGATTTAATAGGCCGTCTCCGTTCGGTCCCAAATTTTGGCTATGCGCAGCCTACAAGGCCTGGTGACGAGCTCCCTATCGTTTTAGTTTATTGGCATCACCATTTTTCGCATAAATGACAATTTACGATTTTAGCGATTTTTGGTGTATGTTGGCCCACGAATTTCTCGAGATTTGATGCCGTCTCCGTTCGGCCTCAAATTTTGGCTGTGCGCAGCCTGTAAGGCCTGGTGACGAGCTCCATATCACTTTATTTTATCGGCATCACCATTTTCCGCATAAATGATAATTTATGATTTTTGCAATTTTCGGTGTAGGTTAGCTACGGATTTCTCGAGATTTGATCGGCCGTCTCCATTTGGCCCCAAATTTTGGCTGTGCGCAGCCTACAAGTCCTGGTGACAAGCGCCCTATCGCTTTAGTTGATCGGCATACGATTTGTAAATCGCATTCGGTCATGCAATTTACTAAATGCCACTTATAAATCGGGTACTCTAAATGCGATTTACAAATCGCTTAGAGTGAATGCTATTTAAAAATTGCGTACAGTGAATGCGATTTGTAAGATGCATTTTTTGAGCGCGATTCATAAATCGACATCACCATTTTTCGCATAAATAAGAATTTACAATTTTGGCGATTTTCGGTGTCTGTTAGCCCACAAATTTCTCGAGATTTGACTGACCGTCTCCGTTTGGCCCCAAATTTTGGCCGTGCGCAGCCTACAAACCCTGGTGACGAGCGCCCCATTACTTTATTTGATCGGCATAATCATTTTTTGCATGAATGAGAATTTATGATTTTCGCGATTTTCGGTGTTTGTTAGCCCACGGATTTCTCGAGATTTTAGTGACCGTCTCCGTTAGGCCCAAAATTTTAGCTGTGCGCAGCCTACAAGGCATGGTGACGAGCGCCCTATCATTTCATTTGATCGGCATCACTATTTTTCGCATAAATGAGAATTTACAATTTTCGCAATTTTCGGTGTATGTTAGCTCACAGATTTCTCGAGATTTGATTGGACGTCTCCATTCGGCCCCAAATTTTGGCTGTGCGCAGTCTACAAGGCCTGTTGACGAGTTACCTATCACTTTATTTGATCAGCATCACCTTTTTTTGTATAAATGAGAATTTATGATTTTGGCGATTTTCGGTGTATGTTGGCCCACAAATTTCTCGAGATTTGATCGGTCGTCTTCCTTCGGGCCCAAATTCTGGCTTTGCGCAGCCTACAAGGCCTGGTGACGAGCGCCCTATCACTTTAGTTGATCGGCATCACCATTTTTCGCATAAATGAGAATTTTTGATTTTGGCGATTTTCGGTGTATGTTAGCCCACGGATTTCTCGAGATTTAATAGGCCGTCTCCGTTCGGTCCCAAATTTTGGCTATGCGCAGCCTACAAGGCCTGGTGACGAGCGCCCTGTCATTTCATTTGATCGGCATCACTATTTTTCGCATAAATGAGAATTTACTATTTTCGATGAATGTTAACTCACGGATTTCTCGAGATTTTATCAGTCGTCTCCGTTCGGCCCCAAATATTGGCTGTGCGCAGCCTAAAAGGCCTGGTGACGAGCTCCCTATCACTTTAGTTGATCGGCATCACCATTTTTCGCATAAATGAGAATTTACGATTTTGGCGATTTTTGGTGTTTGTTAGCCCACGGATTTTCTCGAGATTTGATCGCCAGTCTCCGTTCGGTCCCAAACTTTAGCTGTGCGTAGCCTACAAGGCCTGGTTACAAGCTACCTATAACTTTATTTGATCGGCATCATCATTTGTCGCATAAATGAGAATTTATGATTTTCGCGATTTTCGGTGTGTGTTAGCCCACGGATTTCTTGAGATTTTAGTGACCGTCTCCGTTCGACCCGGAATTTTAGCTTTGCGCAGCCTACAAGGCCTGGTGACGAGTTCCCTCTCACTTTAGTTGATCGGCATCACCATTTTTCTCATAAATGAGAATTTATGATTTTTGCGATTTTCGGTGTATGTTAGCCCACGGATTTCTCGAGATTTGATCGGCCGTCTCCGTTCGGACCCAAATTTTTGCTTTGCGCAGCCTACAAGGCCTGGTGAAGATTTCCCTATCACTTTATTTGATCGGCATCACCATTTTTCGCATAAATGAGAATTTACGATTTTGGCGATTTTTGGTGTTTGTTAGCCCACGGATTTTCTCGAGATTTGATCGTCAGTCTCCGTTCGGTCCCAAACTTTGGTTGTGCGTAGCCTATAAGGCCTGGTTACAAGCTACCTATAACTTTATTTGATCGGCATCATCATTTGTCGCATAAATGAGAATTTATGATTTTCGCGATTTTCGGTGTATGTTAGCCCACGGATTTCTCGAGATTTGATTGGACGTCTCCATTCGGCCCCAAATTTTGGCTGTGCGCAGTCTACAAGGCCTGTTGACGAGTTACCTATCACTTTATTTGATCAGCATCACCTTTTTTTGTATAAATGAGAATTTATGATTTTGGCGATTTTCGGTGTATGTTGGCCCACAAATTTCTCGAGATTTGATCGGTCGTCTTCCTTCGGGCCCAAATTCTGGCTTTGCGCAGCCTACAAGGCCTGGTGACGAGCGCCCTATCACTTTAGTTGATCGGCATCACCATTTTTCGCATAAATGTGAATTTTTGATTTTGGCGATTTTCGGTGTATGTTAGCCCACGGATTTCTCGAGATTTAATAGGCCGTCTCCGTTCGGTCCCAAATTTTGGCTATGCGCAGCCTACAAGGCCTGGTGACGAGCGCCCTGTCATTTCATTTGATCGGCATCACTATTTTTCGCATAAATGAGTATTTACTATTTTCGGTGAATGTTAACTCACGGATTTCTCGAGATTTTATCAGTCGTCTCCGTTCGGCCCCAAATATTGGCTGTGCGCAGCATAAAAGGCCTGGTGACGAGCTCCCTATCACTTTAGTTGATCGGCATCACCATTTTTCGCATAAATGAGAATTTACGATTTTGGCGATTTTTGGTGTTTGTTAGCCCACGGATTTTCTCGAGATTTGATCGCCAATCTCCGTTCGGTCCCAAACTTTAGCTGTGCGTAGCTTACAAGGCCTGGTTACAAGCTACCTATAACTTTATTTGATCGGCATCATCATTTGTCGCATAAATGAGAATTTATTATTTTCGCGATTTTCGGTGTGTGTTAGCCCACGGATTTCTTGAGATTTTAGTGACCGTCTCCGTTCGACCCGAAATTTTAGCTTTGCGCAGCCTACAAGGCCTGGTGATGAGTGCCCTCTCACTTTAGTTGATCGGCATCACCATTTTTCTCATAAATAAGAATTTATGATTTTTGCGATTTTCGGTGTATGTTAGCCCACGGATTTCTCGAGATTTGATCGGCCATCTCCGTTCGGACCCAAATTTTTGATTTGCACAGCCTACAAGGCCTGGTGAGGAGCGCCCTATCACTTTATTTGATCGGCATCACCATTTTTCGCATAAATGAGAATTTACGATTTTGGCGATTTTTGGTGTTTGTTAGCCCACGGATTTTCTCGAGATTTGATCGTCAGTCTCCGTTCGGTCCCAAACTTTGGCTGTGCGTAGCCTATAAGGCCTGGTTACAAGCTACCTATAACTTTATTTGATCGGCATCATCATTTGTCGCATAAATGAGAATTTATGATTTTCGCGATTTTCGGTGTGTGTTAGCCCACAGATTTCTCGAGATTTTAGTGACCGTCTCCGTTCGACCCGAAATTTTAGCTTTGCGCAGCCTACAAGGCCTGGTGACAAGTGCCCTCTCACTTTAGTTGATCGGCATCACCATTTTTCTCATGAATGAGAATTTATGATTTTTGCGATTTTCGGTGTATGTTAGCCCACGAATTTCTCGAGATTTGATCGGCCGTCTCCGTTCGGACCCAAATTTTTGCTTTGCGCAGCCTACAAGGCCTGGTGAAGATCTCCCTATCACTTTATTTGATCGGCATCACCATTTTTCGCATAAATGAGATTTTATATTTTTCGCGATTTCTGGTGTGTGTTAGCTCACGGGTTTCTCGAGATTTGATCAGCCGTCTCCATTTGGCCCCAAATATTGGTTGTGCGCAGCCTACAAGGCCTGGTGACGAGTGCTCTATCACTTTAGTTGATCGGCATCACCATTTTTCGCATTAATGAGAATTTACAAATTTGGCTATTTTCGATGTATGTTGGCCCACGGATTTCTCGAGATTTGTTCGGCCATCTCCGTTCGGTCCCAAATTTTTGCTGTGCGCAGCCTACAAGGCCTGGTGACGAGCTCCCTATCAGTTTATTTAATCGGCATCACCATTTTTTGCATAAATAAAAATTTACGATTTTGCCAATTTTCGGTGTATGTTAGCCCACGAATTTTCGAGATTTGATCGGTCGTCTCCGATCGGCCTAAAATTTTTGCTGTGCGCAGCCTACAAGGCCTGGTGACGAGCGTCCTATCATTTCATTTGATCGGCATCACCATTTTTCACATAAATGAGAATTTATGATTATCGCGATTTTCGGTATGTTAGCTCACGGGTTTCTTGAGATTTAATCGGTTGTCTCTGTTTTACCTCAAATTTTTGCTGTGCGCAACCTACAAGGCCTGGTGATGAGCTGCCTGTCACTTTATTTGATCGGCATCACCAATTTACGCATAAATGATAATATACGATTTTGGCGATTTTCGGTGTTTGTTAGCCCACGGATTTCTGGAGATTTGATCGGTCGTCTCCGTTTGGGCCCAAATTTTGGCTGTGCGCAGCCTACAAGGCCTGGAGACGAGTGTCATATCACTTTAGTTTATCGGCATCACCATTTTTCGCATAAATGAGAATTTATGATTTTGGCGATTTTCGGTGTATGTTAGCCCACGGATTTCTCGAGGTTTGATCGGTCATCTCCATTCGGCCCAAATTTTGGCTGTGCGCAGCCTACAAGCCTGGTGACCAGCTCCTTATCACTTTATTTGATCGGCATAATCATTTTTCGCATAAATGAGAATTTACGATTTTTGTGATTTTCGGTGTGTGTTAGCCCACAAATTTCTCGAGATCCGATTGACCATCTCCGTTCGGCCCAAAAATTTAGTTGTGGCTGCCTACAACGACTGGTGACGAGCGCCCTATCACTTTAGTTGATCGGCATCACCATTTTTCACATAAATGAGAATTTACGATTTTGGCAATTTTCGGTATATGTTAGCCCACGGATTTCTCGATATTTGATCGGTCGTCTCCGTTCGGTCCCAAATTTTTGTTGTGCGCAGCCTACAAGGCCTGGTGACGAGCGCCCTATCATTTCATTTGATCGGCATAACCATTTTATCGCTTAATTGAGAATTTACGATTTTGGCGATTTTCGGTGTATGTTAGCCTGCGGATTTCTCGAGATTTTATCGGTCGTCTCTGTTCGGCCTCAAATTTTGGCTGTGCGCAGCCTAAAAGGCCAGGTGACGAGCGCCCTATCACTTTAGTTGATCGGCATCACCATTTTTCGCATAAATGAGAATTTACGATTTTTGCGATTTTCGATGTATGTTGGCCTACGGATTTCTCAAGATTTGATCGGCCGTCTCCGTCCGGCCCAAAATTTTAGCTGTGCACAGCCTAAAAGGCCTGGTGACGAGTTCCCTATCATTTCATTTGATCAGCATTACCATTTTTCGCATATATGAGAATTTAGGATTTTCACGATTTTGGTGTGTGTTAGCCCACAGATTTTTCAAGATTTGATCGGTCGTCTACGTTCGATCCCAAATTTTGGCTGTGCGCAGCCTACCAGGCCTAGTGACGAGCGCCCTATCACTTTAGTTGAACGGCATCACCATTTTTCCGCATAAATGAAAATTTACGATTTTGGCGATTTTTGGTGTATGTTAGCTCGCAGATTTCTCGAGATTTGATCGACCGTCTCCGTCTGGCCCAAAATTTTAGCTGTGCGCAGCCTTCAAGGCCTAGTTACGAGCTCCCTATCACTTTATTTGATCGGCATAACCATTTTTCGCATAAATGAGAATTTACGATTTTGGCGATTTTCGGTGTATTAGCCCACATATTTTTCGATATTTGATCGGCCGTCTTCGTTCGGGCCCAAATTTTGGTTGTGTGCAGCCTACAAGGCCTGGTGACGAGATCTCTATCACTTTATTTGATTGGCATCGCCATTTTTCGCATAAATGAGAATTTATGATTTTCGCGATTTTCGGTGTGTGTTAGCCCTTTAATCACAAAATAAGAACTGCCGAGATGCGAGTCTTTTGATGAGATCATATATAATGTTGTTAAAACTGTAATATAATTGCCGTAAAAAGAGTTCATTAGTGGCACATTATTTTAATGATCATCACTTTGCGCTGGATTATCCGTTTTACCCGATTGTTTTTTAATTTTGTGTATTTTTTTGAGATCTATATGGACAAACTGCAGCAAGGCGGTTTGGCGGAGCTAATTTTCTCAAAATATGCCTCTATCACAGTCATTAAATATTTTTTTCAATTTGGTTACAAGTTTTAATTTAAAAACTGATCCTAATGACCCAACACAACCGGCACTACCATGGAAAGCGACCATTGTAGGTCAGCACTACCACCACCAATCTCTAGCATTGTCTCTATCGCATAAGGATCATCATAGGTGTTTCCTTTCATACTGTCACTCTTCGGGCATCGATCGAGGGTCGTTCGGCCTCAGTTAGGTGAGCATGTGTCGGCCGGTCTGTTGTTACTGGCCTAGTGCGCCCATGTTGTTGATTTTTAAACTTTTTGGCATGTGTTACTCCATGGATTTCTCGAGAATTGATTGACCGCCTCCGTTCGACCCCAAATTTTGACCTTGCCCAGCCTACAAGGTCTGGTGACAACCGCTCTATCACTTTTTTTGGCCGGCGTCAACATCTTTTGCTTAAATGCAAATTTATGATTTTCAACATATTCGGCGTGTTAGCCCATGAATTTCTTGAGATTTCACTGACTGCCTCCGTTCGACCCCAAATTTTAGCTGAAATAATCTCATTAAAAGACTGTACGATAGAAAAACTTGGCATTTACTATTTTTACTAATTAATTATTATTCTGATATTTAAAACTTTAAAATTAATTAAATTTGTAACTGATGATTCTTTAGTTATTTGTAAATTGTAAGAACTCATAATATTTAGTAACTTAAAATTGACTAAAACTTTTATTCTTAAATAATTCTTAATTTGAACAAAACGTGTTTTTCTAGATAAAAGTTTTAATATTTTAAAATTATTAAAAGAAATTCACCTTAAACAAACTTATAAATCACATTGCCAAACACAATTTATATACACGTTGGCGAAAACAGATTATAAATCTTTGATAGAACACGATTTATACGCATCATAAAAAATGATGGATAGTTTCATCGTGTGCGAGAAATATAACTGTAAAACGCATTCCCCGTATGCGATTTAGAAATCGCATTTAGTGTACGCGATTTATAAATCGCGTTCACTGTATGCGATTTGTAAATCACATTCGGTGTATGCAATTTACTCAATGCCACTTGTAAATCGCGTACACTGAATGCGATTTATAAATCGCTTAGAGTGAATTCTATTTACAAATTGCGTACAGTGAAAGCGATTTGTAAGACGCATTTTCTGAGCGCGATTCATAAATCGGCATCACAATTTTTCGCATAAATTAGAATTTATGATTTTGAAGATTTTTGATGTCTGTCAGCCCACGGATTTTTTTGAGATTTGACCGTCAGTCTCCGTTCGGTCTCAAATTTTGGATGTGTGCAGCCTACAAGGCCTGGTGACGAACTACCTATCACTTTATTTGAGCGGCATCATCATTTTTTAAATAAATGAGAATTTATAATTTTCGTGATTTTCGGTGTGTGTTAGCCCATTTTTTCTAGAGATTTGAGTGACCGTCTCAATTCGGCCCGAAATTTTAGTTGTGCGCAGCCTACAAGGCCTGGTGACAAGCTCCCTATCTCTTTAGTTGATCGGCATCATCATTTTTCGCATAAATGAGAATTTACGATTTTGGCGATTTTCGGTGTATGTTAGCCCACGGATTTCTCGTGATTTGATCTGTCGTCTCCGTTCGGCCTCAAATTTTGGCTGTGCGTAGCCTACGAACTTTGATGACGAGCGCTCTATCATTTCATTTGATCGACATCACTATTTTTCGCATAAATGAGAATTTACGATTTTCGCAATTTTCGGTGTATGTTAGCTCAGGGATTTCTCGAGATTTGATTGGCCGTCTCCGTTTGGCCCCAAATTTTGGCTGTGCGCAGCCTACAAGGCATGGTGACGAGCTACCTATCACTTTATTTGATCTGCATCATCATTTTTCGCATAAATGAAAATTTATAATTTTTGCTATTTTCGGTGTGAGTTAGCCCACGGATTTTTCGAGATTTGAGTGACCGTCTCCGTCCGGCCCGAAATTTTAGATGTGCGCAGCCTACAAGGCCTAGTGACGAGCTCCCTATCGCTTTAGTTGATCGGCATCACCATTTTTCGCATAAATGAGAATTTACGATTTTGGCGATTTTCGGTGTATGTTGGCCCACGGATTTCTCGAGATTTGATTGGCCGTCTCCGTCCGACCCCAAATTTTTGTTGGGTGCAGCCTACAAGGCATGGTGACGAGCTCCCTATCACTTTATTTGATCGGCATCACCATTTTTCGCATAAATGAGAATTTACGATTTTGACGAATTTCGGTGTATGTTAGCCTACAGATTTCTCGAGATTTAATCGTCAGTCTCTGTTCGATTGCAAATTTTAGTTGTTCTCAACCTACAAGGCCTGGTGACGAGCGCCCTATCACTTTAGTTGATCGACATCACCATTTTTTGCATAAATGAGAATTTATGATTTTGGCGATTTTAGGTGTATGTTAGCCAACAGATTTCTCGAGATTTGATCCACCATCTCCGTCCGACCCCGAATTTTGGGCTGGTGATGAGCGCCCTATCACTTTAGTTGATCGGCATCACCATTTTTCACATAAACGAGAATTTACGATTTTTGTGATTTTCGGTGTATGTTAGTCCACAGATTTCTCGAGATTTGATCGACCGTCTCCGTCCGACCCCAAATTTTGGCTGTGCGCAGCCTACAAGGCTTGGCGACGAGCTCCCTATCACTTTATTTGATCGGCATCACCTTTTTTCGCATAAATGCGAATTTACGATTTTGACGATTTTCGGTGTATGTTAGCCCACAGATTTTACGAGATTTGATCGGCCATCTCCATTCGGCCCTAAATTTTGACTGTGTGCATCCTACAAGGCCTGGTGACGAGCGCCCTATCACCTTAGTTGATCGGCATCACCATTTCTCTCATAAATGAGAATTTACGATTTTGGCGATTATCGGCGTATGTTAGCCCACGAATTTCTCGATATTTGATCGATCGTCTCTGTTCGGCCCCAAATTTTGGTTGTTCGCAGCCTAAAATGCCTGGTGACGAGCTCCCTATCATTTCATTTGATTGGCACCACCATTTTTAGTATAAATTTGAATTTTTGATTTTCGCGATTTTCGGTGTATGTTAGCTCACGGGTTTCTCGAGATTTGATCGGCGTCTCCGTTTGGCCCCAAATTTTGGCTGTGCGCAGCCTACAAGGCCTGGTGATGAGCTCCCTATCAGTTTATTTGATCGGCATCACCATTTCTCGCATAAATGAGAATTTACGATTTTGACAATTTTCGGTGTATGTTACCCCACGGATTTCTCGAGATTTAATTGGTCGTCTCCGTTCGGGCCCAAATTTTGGCTGTGCGCAGCCTACAAGGCCTGGTGATGAGCGCCCTATTACTTTAGTTGATCGGTATCACCATTTTTCGCAGAAAGGAACACCATTTCAATATTTCTACTATTAAAACAAGGGTTTTGGGGATTCAAAACCTTCCTCAATCTACCCATTATCACAACCACCTCATTTTTCATGACTCGATTCTTAACCCTTACTCCCTCTACCCTCTCTAGGGAAATCTAAGGTTAAAGTCTCCTTTCCACCTAATTCTAGGTTTCAATTTCTACTTGAACTATATTCTATAAGAACAACACATTAGGGAATGGTCATTACTCCCCTTTTACACTTAAAATCAACCCCCATTAATTCCTATGATTCAGCCCTAATTCTACCAGCTTAGGGTTCGCTTACTAGTCCAAAATCACCATTAGAGGTTCCCCCCTTGATTCTATGGGGCTAGGGAATCAAAATAACGGGAAAATCAAAGAAAACTCTTACCTTAGGAAGGGAAATCACTCAGCTCTTGGAAAGATCGCCTCTAGTTTCAGAGTTCTGTTCTTTAGAAATAACAGGGTATAACCCCTGAAATCCTAGTTAAAACTCACTTTTTGATTCCCGTCATACGCTGCAGCGGTCACTTTTCCGCTGCAGCGGACCATGCTACGGTGGTCAGCATGCCGCTATAGCGGATCCAATGGTTACTCTCTTGATCTGTTATGGCGGGACTCCGACTGTCACTACGGTCTCGCTGCAGCGGAAATTCCACCACTGTAGCGGTCCCCCATAACCAGTAGTTCTCCAATTCCTGCTCTCAACCCATCCTCAATATTCAAATTTCACTATCTCACTTAATAACACCTTTATAAGCACCACCTAGGCCAGTTAGGGCGTTCTAGGCTTATTACCTTCGTAATGACATACGGGTTGTTACAATATCGCATCGAACTAATTCACTTGAAAAAATACATGATGGGAAACAAATTCTTACTGAAATAGTGGGAAGCTTCATGACTTTTCCATGTAAAAACACTATTATTTTTTCTTTTCCCACTGATAAACGATGGAAATAGCCACATAATATTTTTTAATGAAAAATTTCAATGGAAAAACAATGATTTTTAGTATAAATTATTCAAAAAATCAAAAAAAGAATATAGAATATGGTGAAAATCAAAAGATGATACATACATTATGAACGCAGAAAGAGAAAACCTCAACGCTTATCAACAATGACATACGATCGAAAATTGATATTTAATAATTTAATGTTGTCCTTCAAAAGAGGATTAGGTTAAAGTCGAAAGAATTGCTAAATTTTTTAAGCCTTTCTATTTGGAAGAGCCCGTGTTGGTTTGCAAAGAAAATAAAGATTTGGATGTGCTTAAGTTTTAGAGAGATAATAGGGTTAAATATTCGAAATTTTCATTCATGACACGTGTTAACTACCCTTGTCACCATCGTTGCATCTGAGTCAGTTTTCATCGTTGAAGGTCATGTAATTGGTAAATATTAAAATTTTATCAAGAATGCAGAAGAAAAATTGTGTTCGCGAGATTGACTTTATGGTCATTAAGATTAGTATTATTAAAGTTATAAAATACTATTTTTGAGCCTTTTTAGTATAAAATTCATAATTTTCTTGTATAAAGATATAAGAATGCATTAAACCTTCTTTTCAATTTTTTTTCTTTTTGTAGTTTTAATGTCTCAAATTATAATTAATTTTAATATTTTATCAAAATGTCATCTTATAACCATTAGAAAGTTAACTTATATATCAAAAAGTTCATTATTTCGTTGTATGATCAAGACAATAGGAATGTATATTAATTTTTATTTTCAAGTTTTTACTTTAAAAAAGAACTAATTTTTTAACACTAAAACATTATCTATTATTTTAGAACTTCGAATTAAAGTATCTAATAATTTACATTTACCGGAAGGAATTTTTATAACATAAATCAATGAATTATATTATAACAAATGGCTAGCATTTTATTAATTTGAAAGATTCTTTTCAACATAAATAAATAGTATAAAGAGATGGTTATTGTGAGGTTAAAGATTATATCTCTTATGTAATAATACTAGAGCTATATATGCCTAAAAGGGATTTCTACAACTCTGGCCTGCCCCGATAATTAATATAAGAACATATATCTATTCATCATGAGGTTACAATATGTTGAAAAGGAAGTTTGACTAATGCTAACCTTAGGATGTGTCATTTTACACCAGGCCTAGTTGAGAGGACACTAATTTTAACTTGTTTCATCTATTAAACATTTCCGGTGATTTTGCAGAGTTTTTTGTTATAGTGCTCCACTTTATTTCTAATAATGTTGCACAAGAAAAATTTTCAGCGTTTCTTAATCAAATTTATCATATTACCATCATAATCACGAAATTTTTTTATCATTGCACCCGCAAATTGTGTAGGATCCATTAATACAACATTTATTTTTTGGGTCTTACTCGACGTGCCGCTCGCACAATCATACTGTGCAGTCACAAATTCCAAATGTTTAGCCACTAATTGATGCACCTTTTGAAGGTGTCTCGCTCAATCACATATAACACATTACAGTTGAGATCTTCCAATCCAAATATGTTAGCATGTTTCCTCATTGTGTCGTCATCACTAGTTGTTGCAGATTTGCCGAGGGTGAAAAATATCACTTACTTAAATGATCTTTTGAGATAGTCACTCAAAAAAAGTGTGTATTTTATATCAAATCACGATCTTATAGGCATGAAATGACATAGAAAAAGGCTCTGACTTAATTCAAAATTACTTGATCACATTCATATTACTATTATCATATAGCGAATTGGGTGGAAAATCACGGCCAAAACAGTTTTTCCAGGATATTAAATACAAAATTAATCACATTTTTGACGAGTTGAATCAGTAATCTTCTCTTATAATTATAAGATTATCAACTCATTGATTTTAACATATATGGCAAAAAAGATTCTTAAATAGTGCTAAGTAGGACAAAATTTTAGCGAGTGACTACCATTCAATAGTTCTACACTTAATTCTACAATTTAAAATAGAATGAAAAGAGAGAGCGGACATTTACACGATTATATTTAATTTTCAAAAAGAGCTTTTTTTTTAGAAACAAAAGTTGACTTGGCTCAAAATAACACCAAGCCCAAATACAAAGAAAAATCAAAAAATCTGAAAAAGATAAAACTAAACAAAAAAGGAGAGACGATGAGATACAAATTGACACTTCCACTTCCAAAACCTAGAGAAAGGTTCTCTAGACCATTCCGTGGCTGTCGTCCCTCGATCGTGTCCTCCAACAACAGCTCGAAATATAATAGATCCGCAGAAATCAATTCCAACCAGCTCATGGAGAAATCTGATGTAAGGACTCTATCCGATACTTCCTTTCGATCCTCATCTCACTAATTGAAAATTAAACCTGTTTAACTCCAGATCTACTACTGCATGTACCTCCAGCTTTGGTTAACTGGATGTCAAGTCGTCTTAAAACTCTCACCAGATGTTGTGTAGTCCAACCAGTGAAGAACATCTTCAAGACTAGAGGTTCTGCTATAGCATTCCCAAAGTTGCTAATTTTCTTTTCTTTTTTGTGAGATGACTTTGTAAGTATGTGTTAGTATGATATCCATACTGAATTCTTATAGAGGAATGAACCTCTAAGAAGTTGATACCACATCTATAAGTTTCCAATTTGAATGTCATGTCATACATGAAAATATCAATAAAGTATCTCAACTATACAACAAATTTAACTGAAATAATCAAATCTGTTATATTACTTTGTCTAACTCTATATACTACTGTGTCTATTTGATTTGTTACCTTGTATTTACCTGACTCTTATGTATGGTGCTGCATTTTTATCTAGATTGATTATTCTTCTAGTTATTGTTGGTAGTTCATTGAATAATGAAACTCTTGTGTACCTGCAAAATTAAAACACTCGTTAGTTAAAAAATCTGCTAGGAAGTTCCCTTCCCTAAATGTATGCTTGAGTGAAATCTTCCCCCTTGTTCTTCCATTCTCTGATTTTCTCACTGCCATACAAATATTCCATGGAGTCTCCGAATCTCCTTCAACTATCCTCTTTAAAGCTAGTGAATCAGTCTCTAGCAAAAAGGCAGAAATTCATTCTCCACATAATATTCTATACCTTGTGCCATAGTCTTAGCTTCTGCATCCTAACTTATTGTATTAAAAAACTGTAACCCGACCAAATCTAACCCTTGCTCTTAGAGTTACTCTATTTTACCACACTTATCATATAGCAGATCCCCGTTGTGATCCCGAATACCGAATGTAATAGAAGAAGATCCAGAATTTTCTTTTGATGCCCCATCAGAATTACATTTAAACTATCCTTCTTGAGTGTAGTCTCCCAATTGACCAGTATAGCCTTCACCATTGGTCTGTAATCTTCCATTTCCTCTACCATCTGGGGCCATGAATAATGCAAATTGTGTATCAAGGGATATAAATAATCTGCCAAGCTATGAAGATTCTGGGTGACATCATAGATTACCCTCCCCATTGATGTTCTACCACCATGTATCATAATGTTTCTTCTCTTCCATAAATGCCAACAAATCAGTTCTGGAATAGCCTGATAGATAGGTTTAAGTATTGATACATATTGCTTATTCCACCATTGTACCACAGCTTGGTGGATTTGAATAAAGGGGTCCTCCATTCCTGCTACATCTGTGAAATATTTTCATACCGTTTCGGCAACTTCTCCTGTTAGAAATAGATGTTGAATACTTTCATTTTGAGTATTACAACATTTGCACTTTGACACCATACTGTTGTTTTTTTGGCTCAAAATCCCACATTGGAAGATGAGTAGAAATAGGGAGGCAACCTTAGACTATAAAAGGAAGCCTCCCCCTTTTTGGTTTTATCACACCAAACTTGAAGCCTTCTAACTCTTCTAGAGGCTTAGTTTATTTTCTCTCTTGTAATCTTCTCAGAGAAATATATTTGTAGTGGTGTCCGAGGACTTAGGCATAATTGGCCAAACCTCGTCAAATCTTGGTATTCTCTTTATTTTCTTTTCTGCTTCTTATTTATCATTGTTAGCCATTATTAGTGTTGCTATTGGTGGAAAATAGCTCAAATTTCCACAACAATTGGTATCAGAGCTTTTGGTTGCGATTTCTCTTGAAATTTTAGTATGCTCTGTGGTTGCGGTTTTAACTGATCCTCCACATCAGAAAAAATTTCTTGAGATTATTTTTTTGTAAATTTGTGTTAAAATTGCTAAGTAATATATTGTCTAATTAAGTGCATGTCTAGGGAAGTTCTGTCTAAGGAAACTGGTTTTTAAGTGGGACCGTGTGACCCCTCCAGTTTTTCCTGGGAATTTTCCTGGTGCATTTTTTTTGGCTAAATTATTACTGGTAATTTTTCACTTTAGAGCAAAAATGGCTGATAATAATGAGCAGACTTCGAGAGCCACAGTTTCCACTACATCAACTTCGGCAGCATCTTCGTCGTCAATTTTGACGAGATTTGCGGTGCCAAATGCAAGATTCGCGGTGGAGATTTTTGACGGTACGGGTCATTTCGGGATGTGGCAAGGTGAAGTTCTAGACGCGCTTTTCCAGCAAGGTCTAGACATTGCTATTGAAGAAGAGAAACCAGAAGAAATTGAAGAAAAAGAATGGAAGACCATCAATCGGTTGGCGTGTGGTACTATTCGCTCATGCCTTTCAAGAGAGCAGAAATATTCATTCTCAAAGGAAACTTCTGCAAGTAAGCTATGGAAGGCATTGGAGGAGAAATTCTTGAAGAAGAGCGGTCACAATAAGCACTTCATGAAGAAGAAGTTATTCCGATTTAGTTATCAACCGGGTACCACCATGAATGATCATATTACTGCTTTTAACAAGGCAGTAGCTGATTTGAGGAACCTTGATGAAACTTTCAAAGATGGAGATCTGGCATTGATGTTGCTGTTTTCACTTCCTGAAGAGTATGAATTTATAGAAGCTATGTTACTTCATGGGAAAGACCAAGTTTCCCTCAGTGAAGTATGTAGTACTCTATATAGTTATGAATTGAGGAAAAAAGACAGGGAGGAAAGCAAGCATGCAGAGGTGGTTGCAGAAGCACTGGTAGCAAGAGGCAGACCACAAAACCAGAAGAAAGGAAGAAGAGGGAAATCTCAGTCAAGAAGCAGACCGAGTAAAGATGAATGTGCCTTTTGTAGAGAGAAGGGGCACTGGAAGAAAGATTGCCCGAAATTGAAAAATAAGGGCAAAGTTGAAAAATGCAAAGCTGTTGCAGAGTCATGTGCTGCTGAATACAGTGATGAAGATTCAGATCTTTCACTGGTTGTTACAACCTCCACAAGGCGATCTGACAAGTGGTTGTTTGACTCAGCATGCAACCAACATATTTGTCATATCCGGGAGTGGTTCTTTGAGTTTAAAGAGATAGACGGTGGAGTTGTCTATATGGGCAACGACACATTTTGTGAAACAATAGGAATTGGTTCAGTCAACTTAAAGAATCATGATGGATCAACTAGAGTTTTGACAGAGGTCAGGTATGTACCTGACATGAAGAAGAATCTCATCTCTTTGGGAGTCCTAGAATCCAAAGGATTGACGGTGACAATGCGAGATGGAGTCTTGAAAATAGTCTCTGGAGCTCTGGTGATGCTTAAAGGCATCCGGAAGAATAATTTGTATTACTATGATGGTAATACAATTGTTGGGACAGCTGCAGTTGCAACTCTTGATGATGAAGGGTCAGATGCAACTAAGTTGTGGCATATGCGATTGGGGCATGCAAGTGAAAAATCCTTGCAACTTCTAGCAAAGCAAGGATTATTGAAAGATACAAAAACTTGTAAGCTGAATTTCTGCGAGCATTGCGTGATGGGAAAGCAGAAGAGAGTGAAATTTGGCACTGCAATCCATGATACTAAAGGTATTCTGGATTATGTTCACTCTGATGTGTGGGGTCCTTCCAAGACAACTTCTTTGGGAGGAAAACACTATTATGTTACTTTTGTTGATGACTTCTCACGAAGAGTGTGGGTGTACACTATGAAGTCAAAGGATGAAGTGTTAAATTGTTTCCTTAAGTGGAAAAAGATGATTGAAACTCAGACTGGCAAAAGGATCAAACGACTCAGAACAGACAACGGAGGTGAATATCGAAGTGATCCGTTTGACAAAGTTTGTCAAGATGAAGGTATTGTGAGACACTTCACAGTTAGACATACACCACAACAGAATGGGGTGGCCGAACGGATGAACCGAACATTGCTGGAGAAAGTTCGGTGTATGCTGTCTAATGCTAGGTTGGACAGACAATTTTGGGCTGAGGCTGTGAGATATGCAAGCCATCTTGTTAATCGTTTACCATCAACTGCTATTGGTGGTAAAACTCCTTTAGAGGTTTGGTCTGGAAAACCTGTTAATGATTATGATTCCTTACGTGTGTTTGGTTCCACTGCATACTATCATGTGAAGGGATCGAAGTTGGATCCGAGAGCCAAGAAAGCGCTCTTTATGGGGATCACTACTGGTGTTAAAGGATACCGCCTCTGGTGTCTTGAAACAAAGAAGATAATCCTTAGCAGAGATGTTACCTTTGATGAATCTTCCATGTTGAAGAAGGATGACATTCAACAGATCAATAGTGCTCCGCAACAGGTGGAGTTTGAAAGGAGAATCAATCCAGTTCTGTTCAAAGATGGAGAAACTCCTATGGCAGAAGAGGAGTCAAATGAAGAAGAGGTTCCAACCCAAGGACCTCACCAGCAAGAAGAACCTATTGCATTAAGGAAGCCACAACGGGTAAGACACAAACCTGCTCGATTTAGTGATATGGTGGCTCATGCATCTATAATAGTGAATGATTGTATTCCTACCACTTATCAAGAAGCAATTCAAAGTTCCGAAGATGAAGAGTGGAAGAATGCTATGAATGAAGAGATGCAGTCTCTTCATAAGAATCAGACTTGGAAGCTAGCAAGTCTACCGAAGGGAAAGAAGGCTATTAGATGCAAATGGATATATACAAAGAAAGAAGGATTTCCTGACAAGAAAAGCATTCGCTACAAGGCGAGATTGGTAGCTAAAGGCTATGCTCAGATGGAGGGAATTGACTATAATGAAGTTTTTTCTCCAGTAGTGAAACATTCCTCTATCAGAATCTTATTGGCCTTGGTAGCTCAGCTGGATTTGGAACTAGTTCAACTTGATGTAAAAACTGCATTTTTACATGGAGACTTGGAGGAGGAAATCTATATGACTCAGCCAGAAGGGTTCAAGGTTGCTGGGAAAGAAAATATGGTATGCAAACTTGAAAAATCATTGTACGGATTGAAGCAATCTCCAAGACAGTGGTACAAGTGATTTGACAAGTTTATGTTGGGGCAGATGTACACAAGAAGCAAATACGATCATTGTGTGTATTTGCGCAAGCTACAAGATGGATCTTTCATCTATCTTCTTCTTTATGTTGATGATATGTTGATAGCTTCAAGGAATTCTGGAGAAATTGACAAGCTGAAAGCTAAACTAAAGCAAGAATTTGAGATGAAAGATTTAGGGGAAGCTAAGAAGATTCTCGGCATGGAGATAAATAGAGACAGACAATTGGGGCAACTTCGTCTAACTCAGAAGCAATATCTGAGAAAGGTGCTGCAACGTTTTGGCATCAATGACAAGTCAAAATCTGTGAGTACCCCACTTGCTCCTCATATGAAACTTAGTGCTGATTTATCTCCGAAGAATGATGCTGAACGAGAATATATGGCAAAGATTCCTTATGCAAATGCTGTTGGTAGCTTGATGTATGCTATGGTGTGTACAAGACCTGACATTTCACAAGCAGTTGGGGTTGTGAGCAGGTATATGCATGATCCTGGTAAAGGACATTGGCAAGCTGTCAAATGGATTCTACGGTATATTCGGAACACCGTGGATGTTGGGTTATTATTTGAGCAGGATAAAAAGATTGGTCAATATGTAGTTGGATATTGTGATTCCGACTATGCCGGTGATTTGGACAAACGAAGATCAACTACCGGTTATGTGTTTACACTTACAAAGGCACCGGTTAGTTGGAAGTCTACTTTGCAGTCAACAGTCGCTTTGTCTACTACAGAGGCAGAGTATATGGCTGTTACCGAAGCTGTTAAGGAGGCTATTTGGCTTCAAGGGTTGCTGAAGGATTTGGGAGTTGGTCAAAAGCACGTCAAGGTGCATTGTGACAGTCAGAGTGCTATTTGTTTAGCAAAGAACCAAGTCTATCACGCACGAACGAAGCATATAGATGTTCGATATCACTTTGTAAGGGAGATTCTGGAAGAAGGTGAAATACTACTTCAGAAGATCCAGACAGCTGAAAATCCTGCAGATATGATGACCAAGATAGTGACATCGATCAAATTTCAACATTGTATGAATTTGATCAATATTGTGAAGATTGCACATGGGTAGCACCATAGGTGCATTTGAAGACACTACTAGAGATAGTTGTGAGAGAAGATTTTGTAACTTTTGGGACTTTTTGCCAAGGTGGAGATTTGTTGTTTTTTTGGCTCAAAGTCCCACATTGGAAGATGAGTAGAAATAGGGAGGCAACCTTAGACTATAAAAGGAAGCCTCCCCCTTTTTGGTTTTATCACACCAAACTTGAAGCCTTCTAACTCTTCTAGAGGCTTAGTTTATTTTCTCTCTTGTAATCTTCTCAGAGAAATATATTTGTAGTGGTGTCCGAGGACTTAGGCATAATTGGCCAAACCTCGTCAAATCTTGGTATTCTCTTTATTTTCTTTTCTGCTTCTTATTTATCATTGTTAGCCATTATTAGTGTTGCTATTGGTGGAAAATAGCTCAAATTTCCACAACACATACTAATTCCACATCGCTGTAATACATCATCTGTAGGAACCTTGGATTTTCATACCCTCCATAATAGAAAAGATATTTTGAGTGGTACCCCTTTAGCCCAGATTTTCTCATAAACTCTTATCTCAACCCCTTCTGTCTAAGTGGATTCCAGGCACTGTTAATGGTGAATTTTCCATTACTGTTTTCCATCCACCATGGATTATCCCGTTGTCCAGCTGATCTACTTATTATCAGATTGTCAGTGATATGTTGGACAATATCCTCTGGTAAGATCTGCTGCACTTTAGCGATATTCCAGCCTTCTCCAATCATAAATTCCTCCAGATCTTCATAGTTGTAATCAATTATGACCTCTTCATCTACCACATATTATAATGCTCTTAATCTGGTTCAGTTATCGCACCAGAAATTTGAAGATCCCACCATAGGTTCCCAACAAATCTTTTGTTAAATCTCATCTCTAGCTTCCAATAATCTTTTCCAAATTTGAGATCCTCCCTTCCATTGCACTACTGTTGAAATTAATTTTTTGCAATATTTATTCCACATGTAGTCAACCCAATAAGACCTAGAAGTTCTAAACTTCCACCATAGTTTAGCAAGCATAGCTTTGAAAATATCAAAGAAAGATTTAAAACCAATACCCCCTTCTTGCTTAGGATAACACATCTTAAGTCATGCTTCCTAGTGTTTACTTGCCCCTCCTTTTGTACTCCAAAAGAATCTATTAAAGATCTTATGGAGTTCATAAATAATAAATTTTGGTGGAACTACAGCAGATAGTAAATATACAGGAATACTTTGTAGTACACTATGAAAAGTTCAGGGGAGAGGGGATCTCCCTGTTTTACCCCTCTTGTAGAGTGAAAGAATCCATGAGCCTGACCATTAAAAAGAACAGAGTACCAATTGTTGTCCATTACTCTCCAGATCATATCAATGAACTTCTCAGCAAAACTCATTTTTCTCATCACCTTAGTCAGATACCACCATGAAATTCTATCATAAGCCTTTATCATATCCAGCTTTATAACAACATTGACTGGTTTACCTCTGAGCCTTATATCTGTAACAATTTCCCGTGTCAGTAATATATTTTCAATAATATTTTTTTCTTTGACAAAACTTGACTGATTTGCAGAAATTAGCTTTGGTAGGACCCCTTCTATCCTTCCATGTAATACCCTGGTAATAATTATATTAGAAAAGTTACTAAAGCAAATTGCTCTCAAATCTGTAAAAGTCTCCACTACAACTTTTTCTGGAATAAGAACTAGATTGGTGTGGGTTATAGCTTTGGGTAAGATATACCCTTTAAAGAACACCATTACTATTCTCTAAACATCTTCCCCTATCATTTCCCAGTGGTGTTGGTAAAATAGACCTGATAGACCATCTGGACCATATGCACTAGATCCTTTGAGAGTAAAAACTGCATTCTTCACCTCTTCATAACTTGGGATTTCATACATTTTTTCATTTTCCTCCTCTGTTATCAACTCTAGCAAATGTTTTAATAAATCAAAACTGTTCCCCTCTTCTCCCTGTGTGAAATGATTTGAGAAGTGTTGCACTGTCTTATCAGCCAGTTGTTTTTTATCCTCAATCTAAGTTTCATCTTCATCCTTCAGTCTATTAATCAGTAGTCTCTTCCTCCTCCCGTTCACTAGACTATAAAAAAAATATTGTGTTTCTGTCCCCTTTTTAAAACCACATTGTCCCTGCTTTCTGCTTTCACTAGACTATGAAAATGAACTGAAAGGTGAAAGCGATTATTAACCTTCTCGGGGGCGGCATACCGAGGCAAATCATCATAGTCCAGTCTATAAATTTTCCTTGACTCCGCTTGAATAAATTTGTTATCTAACTAACAAAAAAAGAACAAATTGAGAGGACTTAAAACTTGAAAGAAAAACAAAGCAAGAACTCCTGACTGCTCAAGAAACTTCAAAAACTTGAGATAGAAAAGCAATTTGGTTTATTATTAAGATAAATCAGATAAATAGAGATTTGATTTATGAATTTAAGTGAAATATAAGTTCAAAATCAAATTGAGGATTTTATTATCCTCATCGTAAATATTTTTTGATGATATATGTAGAGAATCAAGATTGTTAATTCAAGATCTGATTTGACAATAATTAATTGTCATAGCAATTTTATTTTACTCAATTGATCAATTAATCTTTTGATCTTTTTTATTTTTAGTGAAAGTTGGGCCTGTTTTTATTAAAATTAAGACGTTTAAATTTGAATGTACATCTGAATGATTAACATGTTATCTTTAAATCTGAACACTAAATGATTAAGATCATTTGTTTTTCAATACCTGAACGTGCATATTTTAATTATTTGCAAACAGATTAAATATACAATTCTAATAAAAAATAATTAGATATTAGAAAAAATATCAGATCAATAAATAAATTTATTATTTAATAAAAAAATAAAATCTTTATGTTTGCTAATGATGGTGGAGATGGTTTGTAGTGGTGGTGGTAATAATTGGTGTTACTGGTTACTAATGGTGGTGGTGATAGTTACTAGCAATGGTGATATTGATAGTTGTGATGATGGAGGTGGTTGGTGTTGTAGTGGCTGACGTAATACTGGTGGTTGGTAGTGGAGGTTGTGATGGTGAGGCTGGTTCATGTTAGTAGTTGGAAGTGTTGATGGTGGTGGTTGACGATGTGTTGGAAGTTGGTGACGCTGCTATTTGTAATGATGGAGGTGGTTGGTACTAAGGATTGACTACAACGGTGGTAATGATAGATAGGTGTGATAGAGGTGGTGATGGTGGCGGCGGTGACAATGATGACGATGGTGGCAGTAGTAGGTATAACTATAATAATAGAGGTGGTATGTGTGGTAACGTTTGACAATAGTGGTTGGCAGTAGTGGTGGTTGACGACGACAATGACAGTTGACAATAATGGCAGAGGTGGTTGGTGATTGACAACGGTAATGGTGGTGGTGGTTATGATGACATAATGTGGTTAGTGGTGAT
The DNA here is from genome assembly GCA_035772735.1 of Datura wrightii. Classification (NCBI taxonomy): domain Eukaryota; kingdom Viridiplantae; phylum Streptophyta; class Magnoliopsida; order Solanales; family Solanaceae; genus Datura; species Datura wrightii. Next base: position 194,745,811 of record JASDFA010000018.1, on the reverse strand, counting down.
GACCGGTGGTTTTGGACATAATGAAAGTGAAAATTATCCACAAAAACATACCTCTCTTAATGATATTAAGAATCTGTTTCAAATCTTTAATAATTAAAACCTATTCAGACCAAATAAGTGTTTAAATCTTAATGAAAATAAAACACTTAATGGTCTAAGGTCTGGTTCAGACCTACATTAAGTGCAAAATGAGGCTTTGGTATGAAAAAACTTAAAGCCTCATTTGGTTCTAAAAAAGGTTTTGCAAATATCTTCCCTTCCAAATTTTTAGAATTTGATTTCCTTCTTCGATATGCAGCTGAATGTCTCGAGAATGGTAATATTTATTATCACTAGTCATAAATTATCAAGTGAAGGTACAGGAAGAATCTTCTAGAGAAAAGGGGTTCAAATACTTAAAACGATCATACGGGTCATTACAACTTATTTCTTTTACACTAATATTTTCTTTTTTCTCAATTGATAAAATTAAGATTAGTTGGCTACATCTTTTAATAGTTTGAATAAATTTATTTATTTTATTCTCTAAATCAAATATGATTATATTTTTTTTTACTAACAGGTGAGATTTTGATTAATTTGAAACATGATTTTTACGGGTAATCGAAACAATTATTCCCCAATAAAAAATCTTACTGAAAAGTTTCTAAAATTAAATAGAAACAAAAGCTAACCATAATTGGTAGAAAGAAATGAAGAAGAAAAAAGATAAGAAAGAGAAAAGAGAGATTGGACAAAAGAAGCTCACATCTTATTTAAGAAGTAATGGATAATATGAATATAATTTTCATATTATTCGTGGGTTAACTTATTTTTTATTCATTTTAAATATGAAGGGATTGAATATTTATTCGTTCTCACCTAATTTATTTTTGACCCGTTTATTTTTTATTCGAATCGCTCGTTTGTCCTCTTTACTTCCTATCAATTTTTTAAAATATGTAGCATCAATAAAATCATCAGTTTCATTATTAGCCAACTTCAATTTATCTTCAATAAGGGTCAAAATTGATTTAGCTTTGTCCATTAAATTTTTTCAAAATATCACCAACATATTTTTTATGAGAGATAAAATTTCACCTTTCAACTGAGAAACTTTAATACTAAGAAATAAGATATTATTTCCAAATTAGTCATCTCAAATTGACTAATCATAATCTCTCAAAACTCAGAAATTAATTTGATATTATTGTCAGTAAATATTAAACCATCCACGTATAAGCACATAGTAAAGATATCTCCACTAGAATTGAATTTGACTTATAATGTACGTTCATATGGGCATCTATGAAAATCATGTTCAATAAAATAAGTACCAGTACGAGTATATCAAACTCTAAGAGCTTGTTTTAATCCATATAATGTCTTGTTCAAATTGTCAACTTTGTTTTCTTGATTCCTTTTAAGATACCTTGCGGACTACTCAACGTATACTTCTTCAAGAATACCATTCAAGAAAGCAGGTATCACGTTCATTTGATATACTTTTTAACAATTATTAGTAGCAAGAGAAATAATAATACGTGCAGTATCAAGTCTAATATCTGCCTTTTGCTTAATCCTTTAACAACTAGTCTTGCCTTAAAGAAATCTACTTCTCTAGTTGGTTTGTATTTGATCTTGTATACCCACTTGACTTCAGAGGTGGTAATGCAGTCGATTCTCATGTGCTGTAGTTTTTCTCAATAGCATGAAATTTTTCATTCATTGTATGCACCCAAAAATCATCTTTAGCATCTTCCTCAAAAGTAATTGGATTTAGTATAATAATACAATTTTTCCATATTTATATCTAGAAAACTAAAAAGTTTAAATTCCAATTATTCTTTTTTTCTTTCATCGAATATGATCTACTACTCTTATTTCTTACTCGACCATGAAAAATTTACAATATCTTCATTTGATAAATCATTATCATTATCAAAATAGTGACGTCTTTGTAGGTCGTTGGATGTCTCTGTTTGAATATGTTGTGCAACTACATGTTTGTTAGAACTTGCTTCCTTCGTGATTGAAATTATTGATTAAGACCTAGAAGGTTCAAGATCCTTTTTTGACCAATCTCAGACACTCTGCTCATCAAAAATAACAACATGCAAATAATAACATACCCATAAACAAGATACTTTTAGAAGAGAAATATTTAATTTTTTAGCTTTTCAAACTTCATATGAAAATTTCCAAAATTAAACTGATTAGGATACCTATTTAAAACATAAATTTGAACTACAAATTACGTGATCAAACGCCTACTTTAGTGACAATCCTAAGAGTAGGACATTTCTATATTGATATAGTGGGTAAAAATTACTTTTATATAATATTTAAATATATAAATTTTATTTTATAAAAAAAAATGTGTTTGGATAAATACAAAAAGTGATTGGATCTTCCCTTTCGAATTTTGAACTTTTCACTTAGATCACTCAATTTACCCGATTAGCTGTTTTACCTTTCTGTTCCATGGAACATATAAGCAATTGTTGCACCCAAAAGCAAACTTACGCGCCCTTCAACTATTACATATGGTACCGGAAATCCCCAAGCCTCACCAACACAGATATCGAGTGAAAGAGCCCATAAAATAAGATACAAAAAATTAATAATAGATGAAAGTGGTTCCCAATACGCAGTACTCAATTGTCAATGATATATAAGTGCACATGCTAAAATTTAAAAAAAAAAAAAAGCTATTAAAGATCCATTGAACTTGTTTTCCTAAACTGGCTGTCCGATCGATTTGGCTTCCCAAAAAGTAAAAACATAATCCATATAGTTGATGCAGTTTATAGTTTATTATTTCTTTTTAAATTTATTGGATTTTATTAAAATTGTTGAAACTTTCATGTGATTAATTTTTGTTGCTAGTCACATCGGTAGATGACTTGAAATAAATTCCTCATTCACCTTATCATCTCAATTACTCTTTCTTTCATGATTTTTGACTAATTTGAAAGTATGATTTTTATGGATACTGAAAACAATTATTCCCCGTGAAGAATGTAAAGTACCTAAAATTAAATAAAAACAAAAGTTAACCATAAGAAAAGAAAAGGAGGAGGAGAAGACAGATTGAAGAAAACAAACTCAACATCTTGTTATAAGAAGCAATAAATAATATGAATATTTATATTATGCGTGAGTTAATTTATTTTTTATTCATATTAAATATAGATTGATCAGATATTTTATTTATTTTTACCTAACTCATTTACTCAACCCGTTATTTTTAGTCGGATCCGTCCATTTTTTACCCCTATTGCCTATTAATTTTCTATAATATATAGCATCAATAAAATCAGTTATTTTTTAAAAATTAATGTGTTGTAAATAGATCCAATTGAACATCAACAAGGATAGATGTTCCCAATACTTTTTAGAAAATGTTTGTCCCGTCGCATAAGTTTAGTAATATCTAATTTGCAAGATAAAACTTTAGAAAATTTTGTCTTGGGTTATAAGCTTAGTAGGCATAATCTCTATGGCTTGGGGTATAAGATTAGTAGGCATAATCTGTGTTCTTTGAAGCATAAGTTCAGTAGTATGAACTGTTAGAGTGGGTTGGGGAATGGACTGGTAGTTTGTTTATATGAACTTGGGCAATCCTCCCCTCATGGGCTAGCTTTTGAGGTTGAGTTAGGCCCAGGTGTTATATCTTTACATGAACTTCTTAAAGTATAACATTTTAAAACTGAATTTACGTCTTGTAAGACATAAATTGTATCTTGAAGTACAAGTTCATTAGTATGAACTTCTTGAGGCATAATGTTCTAAAATTGAGATTATGCCTTGGTGGTTAATTTATATAATTAGTCTTGCAAATTTTCTAAAATTGACATTATTCCTTGGGGGTTAATTTATTTAATCAGTCCTGCGAATTTTGTTTGCCTTGTGATTTTTATTTTTTCTCAATATTAGGGATATCTTTTACCATATTTTTATTGTTAATATGTTGAAATATAAAAATTAAAGACCACCACAAAATAAAGACATCCCTACAAATGACCCGATTATAAATCTAAACTTCACAATACTTCTTCCACTTCATATTAATTAAAATGTGCTTCATTTATCCAGATTAATTTCTCAAATATTTTAACAAAATATAAATAATTTGGTAAATTTTAAGAAATGACTTTGTAATTAATAAAACAGTGTAACCATATAATAAAATGGTTGAGTTAATTTAAAAAGGTAAAGGATATATCCCTCGTTAAGAAATAATGTATATATATACCTTCATCGTCTAACAAATAGTGCATATTTATCATTTTTCGTTAACAAACTGAATTTAAAAAAATAAAACTAATTTTTTAATTTTAAAAATGTCACGTGACTTTAAAAAGTTACCTTACTCATTTTTTTTACCCCTCCAAACCTGACTCAACTAAAAACAATTCAATTTCTCTTTTATTCGGATCCATTTTAAACTCATTTTGATTGAGTAGAAGAGAAATTAAGACATTTTTTTCATTTGGATCAGGTGTAGATGGGTAAAAAAATAAGCGAAGTAATTTTTTAAAGCCACATGGCGTTTCTGGAATTTAAAAACAAGTCTTAGAAATTTTTTGATTCAGTAAATATAGGTCAATTATCGAAAAGGATAAATATGCACCATTTGTTAGAGAACGAGGGTATATATGCACCATTTGTTAAACAGCAAAGGTATATATGCAACACTTTTTATTGACTTTTTTTTTTCTCATTTAAAAATAGTAATAATATAATTAAATTAAATACCAAAGCCACTATTGACATGAGAATTTTATTGAAATTGATACTAAAAAAGGCAAATTATTTTGATAAATTACTCAAGATTAAGAAGCACATAAAAATTAATTAAAGAGAATGAGCGAGCTACAATTGAGTGCCAACTGTTGGTAAATGATTATGTCTTTGCGGGTGATTAGATGTCTTTGTCTGAATAGGTTGTGCAACTTATTCTTCTTGATGTCTGCTAAAACTTTCTTCCTCCATGATTGAAACTATTGATCGAGATCTAGAAAGTTCAGGATCCTTTTTTGACCAACCTCAAAATTAAACACTCAGCTCATCAAAAGTAACATGTCTGCAAATATCACTTTTCTTTATATGCGGATTAAAATAATTTATAATCCTTTTTCTCATAACTATAGCCAACAAATAATACACTTTCCTACTTTAGGATTTAATTTCGTTTACAAAGTATCAAGAACATGAGCATAAACAAGACAATAATATATATATATATATATATATATATATATATATATAAGAAATATTTGATTTTTCGTCTGTCCAAATTTATTATGGAATTTCGCAAAATTAGACCGATTAGGACACTTATCTAAAACATAAATTGCACAGGACATAACTTCTGTTGAGTTTGCTTTTGATAATAACAAAATAAAATATGTTTGTGTTGAAGTTTTGTTTTATTTATTGATTTTCAAGAAATAATAAGAATGAGGAGAAAAGAATTTAGCAATAATATATTGTGGATATAATTTGTCTCTAAATTACCATGTGATTAATATGAATAGTTATGCTATTTTATTATTAAGTTTTCATATACAGGGATATAACAAGAAGGAGTTAGAATTGCACAAGGCTAGGGGTAGGGTTCGGACCATCGGATTGGATATGAGAATTTCGGTTTGGATATTCAATTTTTGGATAACAAAAAGTACAATCCAAATTCAATCCAAATAAATTCGGATTGGATTGGATTTTTTAAGTTCGGTTTCGGATCAATCGATTTGGATTTTTCGGATTTTCGATTTTGACTTTTGAGCTTTTTTAGGTAGACCATAACAATTAACAACCTTAATCCACATAATAATTTTCTCTTTAAAATATATAACTCTCTACAAATAACAAGAATTGAGGTGGCTCTACCACCCATACCATGTATCAAAATTTACTTGCTCATGGAATATTGTACATTTTTATATTTGATTAATAGAGAATTTCATATTGATTTATTATTGTGATGGGTCGTAGGTATTAATCTATTGGATCTTGAAAATTAGACTTATTAGTATTGGACATATATGATATGAGAAATTGACTTGGGTTAATATAAGGTGTAAAACTTTCGGATTTTCGGATATCCAAAAATTCATAATACTAAAATCGATATCCAATACAAATCCATAAATTTTAAAAATGAAATCTAAAATCCAATCCATAATCAAAAAATCCAACCCAAACATTAAAAAAATTTGAATTTCGAGTTGAATTTTCGATTGGCCCAAATTATACCCACCCCTACACAAGGCGTAATAATCGGATAAGAAAAAAAGTTTGGGTTGGATTTTATTTGATATCCCTCTTAAACTTGAACTCTTAAACTTGAATTACGAAATAGAGTTAGAATAGTGTCAACATCTCTTGCATAAGAAGAAAGAAATTTTTTCTTTGTGTCAACTCTAGTGAATGTAATAGGTCTGAATTGTAATCTCTTATCAACTTTCTTAGAAACATTAGTTGATGTTGAAAACACTTTCTGTGTTGTTTTTATTTTTCAAGCTAAGTGTTACACCTCGTAAGCTCCTAACAGTTAGTCGGCCTATTCATATGTTAGTCAAGAGTTTCAGAGTATAATGTGTACGAGAAAGGGCCCGGAAAAAGGTCGAACAAGCGTGGAAGCGAGGGAGCGAGGGAGAAGGCTGGACAAGCTGCCAAATAGGGGCAACGTGTCACGGACCCTTCCCTGACACGTGGCTCCGTGACACGCCCGTGTTTTGGTGCATTAGGGTCCGTGCCACGGACCCCCTGTCCACCGCCTAAGTTTTATATAAGTTTAATTGGATCTCTTGGTCTCATTTCAAACATGAGACCTTCGTCCAGAATAGGAGAGCCCCACCATTTTTAAGTAAATTTCCTTCGGTTATGCTACCAAACGCCGTCCAAACTCAAATTAACTTCAGATATCGAGGTATAAGCCTGCAGGGAGCATTACTACGGAGTTAGTTTATCAAAATATGCCTGGCGAATGGAAACCTCGCCAAGTTAAAGTGATCAAAATTGCCCCAAATTGATTTTTATACAGTCACAGGCATCAATGTTACGGCTACAGTTGGAAGGAGCTGTTGAACACAACTGAAACTCGTCACATAGCTAGAAATCAGCAGCTAAGGTATATAAGGCTTAATCCTCGGCAAGTTATTTCTGTCGTACAGTATTACAGCTTATGTTTTCGAATAGAAATAAGGGTCTCATATGTTGCAGATAGTCGCTACTAATAGATTGTGAATAGACTTATTGTAATTAGTTGTTGCTGGTATATAAATACTAGATATGTTGTAATTAGCTACTACTAGTAGAACACGGTTATATAAGTTTTGGTTAACTGTCATAAAACATATACAGATTATATCACAGTATTCCTCACTAAGAAGGAGCATATTAAGTGTGATACACGCTGGAAGCGTCATAGGAACTCTTTTATTCTCCAGTTCATTGTATTAGTAGGACTATATGTTTTATCGCCAGGCCTAGACCTTAGAAGCTCATGAATAGTTATCGGGACTAGGCTAGTAAGCTAAACAGCATAGGCGCAACTAGGCGGTTTAACTACCAGTTTGGCGCCTGTATTGTCAGGAAAGAACGCCTAGAGGCCATTGGCGTATAATCACGCCGCAGGGCCAGAAATTTAGATAGAATGACCATATTTTTGAGTCAGCAGAACTAAGATTGTCTAGTGAATTAAGTGACAGTCTGCCCTCTAGTTAGCTATGACCAGTAATTGACAGTCCAAGTTGACTTAGCATCCATCCTACAGATCGCCCAGGAAGGCATTCCAATCGTCTAGGTCAAATAGATCCGTGGGTACCCTAAGAAGGGAACCTTATTAGCAGGAAGAGGCAGGACCAGCGCCTCAGCCTGTTCTTAGTAGATACTCAGGTATAGGTTGCGGTTAGCGGCTAAGCCTATGTAGACTTGTCTATAAGGTTAGTAATCGCCTAGGAAAGTCACATAAGATTTGACCAGACCAAGATAGAGTCTAAAGGACCAGCACCGTGTTAGTACAACACTACCTTCAGGATAAGGATGTCAGTAATCTTCCTATGGAGGATTAGGGGCCGACCGCCAAAAAGCATGTTCAGTCAGTAACAGCCCTACAGTCGTTCCAAGCAGAGGGACCAAGTAACTAGTTATCCGCAACGCCACAGTTGTTTATGAGTTATAGTTGTTCGAGTAGGACATTCAGAGTTATGTTAGGCCACTCCAGATCTCGCCCTATTCAGCATAGACCATTAGAGATCATGATCACGATCAGGATCCTCTGATTAGATACAGGTGCACGGTGTGCCTGCTAGCAGCCTTACAGACCATCCTAGGGGGCGAGCAGCGGTGGCGTTAGGCCCAGAAGGCCAATTACGCTCTTTGAGTGGCTAGATTCAGATGTCAGTACAACACCTTTGTTGGGGTTGCCCTCACTCAGAATCCTTCCATGACCACCTCAGGGTTACTAGCTGTGTCGACGCCCGCCAGGGGCGAGATGATGTTGCTCCAGAGAGCGGCATGTCGTCTGCGAGGGAAGAAGATGGGGTCTCAGGTCCTCATACAGTCCATTCCATGGCTGGACTATTTTTATGTCGATCGGCACTACACCACACCCCCTGTTGAGCTTGGTGCCTAGGGTGCAGACAGACAGCAGGAGCCCACCGGACTCAGACACAGCTACAGTTCAGGGGCCGAGCAGGCTCATTTGTAGACCCAGGGGACCGGTAGGTTGGCTATAGTACCATTAGATTCATAGAGACCTGGGTAGGGGTATATAGATTAGATTGAGGTGTGCTTTCCAAGGCTTATGGGGGCCCGAGCGAGTTATTCTATGTTGATTGTACCTTTCAAGCTTATGGGGGCTAGGTGAGGTTCTTGCTTGTATTCTTGTCTGCTAGCTATAGCTTATGAATATATGATCGTGTAATCATGGCTCATGTATGTGTAGTGTTTGCTAGGCGCGGATTACGAATAAGCCAGTTTATAGGTTAATCTTTCTGCCTCTCCTTTCTACTTACTTTCAGTCTTTCACAGCTTTCATTCAGCCTATTTATTGGCTTACATATTCGGTACATATTGTACTGATGACCTCCCCTGGGCTCTGCTCAGGTTTAGACAGACAGAATTCAGGGTCCTTAGTATCAGCTATTCAGAGTCGGCAATTTGGCCAGCTCCTTTCACTCGGAGTTGCCAGGTTGTAGAGATTTCAGTATTTCAGTTGTATAGTATTTTGGGTAGGCCGGGGCCCTGTCCCGACCACTATTTGTATTCTTATAGGCTTGCAGACTACAAGCGTCAGTTGGTTAGTTGTTGTTGGTCGTGTGAGGCCTAAATTGGTCATGTTTCATATATTGGCCGTGTGGGGCCTAGTGTAGTCACTTGCTCTCATTTCTGTTATAACTAGATGACATGGTGATCTTGTCGGCCCCTATAGGATTCCTAGTTATTACCTGTTTATGGTTAGTTGTCTTCTTTTACAGGTGGTTATAAGGCCTTGTCGTCCGGAAGCTGTGTTTACAATCGAGATATAGCTCGTTGTTTTCTTGACTTAATAATTAATATTAGTTATGCACCCGAGAGGCGTAAGCTCAGTTAGGCCAGTCCTGATCCTAGTAGGGCACCAGGTGTCAGTCATGCCTCCCAAGGTGGGGTGACAAACTTGGTATTAGAGTAGTTCATATCCTAGTGAGTCTGCAAGTCGTGTCTAGTAGAGTCTTGCTTTTAAAATGTGCTAAGTGAAAACAGATAAAATGTCCGACTCATTCATATTTGATATGGATAAAAAATGGGTAACTTGCTTCTTTTTATGTAAGAAATAAGTACTCCCACATTACAATTTATTTTTACTTTTAGGGTGTATTTGGTATGAAGGAAAATATTTTCGTATTGTCATAAAAATTATTTTTCTCAAAAATAAATAGTTCTAAGTCTGGTCTTGGATCGGGGTTAGGAGTCGAGGTCAGAGATCGGGGTCGAGAATAGGAGGTCGATCTCCTATCAATGTTTAGGGTCGAAGGTTGGGGATCGAGGTTGATGTTGGGAATCGGGGGTCGAGTCTCCTATCGATGGTTGAGATCATGGGTCGGGGTTGATATCAGGAGTCGAGGGTCGGTCGTCGAATTGGGCTAGGTCTAGGGGTCGAGTTGGGAGAAAGTGTGTCATTGTTGGGGTTGATGGTGAGAGCTGTTATCAGGTATCGGGTTTGGTATCAAGGTTAATGTTGAGAGACGGGATTGGAGTTGATAAAGAGTCGAGAGTTTGGTCCCACATCCCAAGTAGGGGCCTGGATCATTTTTCAGGTTGTGCAGCTTAAAAAAGTCATTTTTCTTAAATTAAAGAAAAAATAAGTCAATTTGCAAAAAAAAAAAAAAAATTCAAAGCATTTAAGCTAATCAAATATGAGAAAATTAAAAAATATCTTTCTTCGTACCAAACATACTCGTATAATTCTCAATTTTGGAAGTTCTTACACTCTTATATACTTTAAGGTGAGTGCAATTGATTGATACCTAAGAAATCGTTATTCGAAGCATTAGAACCTTCAAAATGATTCTTTAGCAAAATCTATGAGTTTTGTGTATCAAAAAGATAGACATAACTCCAAAATCATATTTGCAATCACATGGCAGCAATAAAAGTGAACCTAAGTACTCAAATTCATCAACAGGAACAAACATAGCAAGAGCCAACACCAATTTCAATTTCAAGTATCGAATGATAGTCTTCGGATTAGGGCTAAACTCATAATAGGATGATAATAAAAATAAGACATCTTCTGCATAATTTTGAGTATAATGATGCGCAAGCTCTGTAACAAGGTCAAGTTTGACAAACCAATTAAAAAGGTGATTTAAGAAAATAGTCTTTTAATCCATCTACCAACAAAGGTTGAGATGCAGCTGTGTTTCCCACTTTTGTTCTTATCGCATTTATCTTCTCCTTATGTAAGAACTCCTAGAAATATCATTAATCAAGGAAAATGAATCTTCATAGTTTCAAATCTATAGGCAGGCAGGAGCAAAGGCAAGAAAAACGAATGAAACCAAACAAGAATGCTGAGTGTTAAAATATACTACAAGCAACTGGCAAAAAAATAGACAGACGTAAATAAGTTTTTTTCCATAAAAAAAATACAACAAGAGAAACAGATGTAAACAGTTAGAAACACAAAGAGCAAACAGTACAAACATCATTGATACCAGTACAACACCAGCATTTGTCAACCCCCAGCTAACTTGAAGTTGACTTAATAACCTCCCTATCATTCTTGAACAAATAAATTAAACGGTACAAATGTATAACTGATCATGAGGGAAATTAATTATGTTATTTCAACAAGACCGACTAACCTGCCGTTAGCATTAATTCCCTTATGAAACCAGCAAAAAATGACTTTTTTTTCCCAGCACATCTTCGTCGTAAAGAAGTCTTATAACCTCAGGAAACAAAGTCCTAAGTTCATCATCCTCATGGCATCAGTCCTGTATACTATTAATAAGCTTCCTCTTTTTACTATTGCAGAAAATATTTAACATCTTTATCCATTTTTCCAGCTAGTTTTTCCATGTTTCTTCCTCCCCAGACCATTGGACAGCATCTTTTAAGATATCCCATAAGATTCTTACAACTTACAGCAACTTTAATATGTTGCTTCACCGTTTCTATTAAGTCAACTCTTTCTACTAGTTTAGTCTTCACAACAATTTTCATTTCCTCAATCTTCACCTCAACTATCTACTTCTCATTGTACTCAACCAAAGCCAACAGTTGAGCCTCACTGAAATAATAAAATTTAGATTTCAGCATCAAAACGGATAAAATTTTCTTAAAAAGTTTCAAAACAGTCGCTGGGTTTTTTGTTGCACCAAAATGAACAGTTCGTTGCTGAGGTTCTGATAATTTATTTTAAAAGAATTCATTGGACAGCCAACGAGGTTTATTAAAATAAATTAAGGGACCTTATTGGACAGCCAACGAGGTTTTCTTTTTTAACCTCGTTGGCTACCCAACGAGGTTCTTTTAATATTTTTTTTTAAAATTTCGTTGTTGTCATATAGAAATTTTTTTTAAAAAAAAATTGGAGAACTTCTTTGGTTGTCCAATGAGGTTTCCTTAATATTTTTTTTACTACCCGAAAAAAAATTAAAAAAAACAACAGCTTTTTTAAAAAAAATAAAACAAAACAAGAATGGATGTGACTTCTAATACTTTCACAAAAATTTCTGAAACATGCATCCACAAAATTTGTTACACTTTCTTTAAAAAAAAAAACATAAAATTCCCCATGAACTTGTCCACGCAACTCATTTTAACACTTTAGCTTTACGAGTATTTGTTTACCCCCCTAATCTCATTTGAAGTCTATTAAATATTACCCAAAAGGCTGACGTGGAAAATAAAAAAAATTAAAAAGGCGCGTAATTGAAAAAAAATGGGTCCACTGATATTTATATTATTTAATAGAATAAAAAATAAAAAATAAATAAAACCCCCTAACCAACTCTATTTTCTTCTTCAAACCCCCCCACCCCCCTTCTCCTTCTTCAAATTTATCATTCCTCTCTCCTTCTTCAACCCACCCCGCCACCCCATTTCTCCTTCTTCACCCCCCCCCCCCCCAGACCTATCTTCTTCTTCGAACCACCTTATAATTTCTCCTTCTTCGGACCTCCGCCCCCATCATTTCTCCATCTTCAACCTCCCCCCCCCCCTCACGCACGCGCGCGCGCGCACATACACACACACAAAATACACTTATTTATCAATTTTTTCAACTTTGTACTTTCAACATTCAATTTTTTAAGAAAAATTTTGAATTTTTTTGAAAAATAAAGACACCCAATGGAGAAAAGTAACCTCCATTTTTCTTGAATTAATTAGGATTAGAAATTAACTAGTGTATAAAAATATAAGTTAAGGAAAAGAAAATATTGTGAATGAGCAAAAAGAAATGAAAAAAATAAAAAAAAAAATTTAAATAATTTTCAACGTGGCTGTGACGTGGCAGTAACGGCAGTGACGTGGCAGGAGTATAAAACACTTCACATTGTGAGAGTGGTATTATTCTCTTAGGGTGGTATTTAATAGACTTCAAACGAGATTAGGGGGTAAAAAATTACATATAAAGTTAAAGTGTTAAAGTGAATTGTGTAGACAAGTTCAGGGGGGATTTTATGTCTTTTCTCAAAAAGAAAAATGCATGTGACTTCTGCATTTAGAGCAGATTTAACCGGAAAAAAAAAAGTTTTAAAATTTCTATATGACAACAACAAAATTTTAAAAAATACAATTATTAAAAGACCTCGTTGAACAGCCAATGAGGTTCTATAAATAAATTTTTAATCTCTCTTGAGTTAAACGAAATTTTTTTAAAAAAGAGAGAGAACCCAACGAGGTCCCTTAATTTTTTTAATGAACCTCATTGGTTGTCCAACGAGGTTCAGTGAATGTTTTTTTAAAAAATAAATTAACAAAACTTCGTTGATGAGGCAAAGAAGTGTCCGATTTAATGGAATAAAAAATTAAGTGTCCATTTTAAAACTTTTAGAGAAAATTTTATCTGTTTTGTTGTCGAATTCTCTTGTATGACATATAATAATCCAGATAACAAATAGTTATTATTGAAACATCCTAGGGGACCACCTCAAAGTTGAGATTTTGTTTTTATTTATTTCATGTTCACATTTCATTTTCTAACGTCCATTAAATCAACATGCACATGGTTTCAAATACGGTCCTTTGTTATCAGATTCAATGCCAAAAATGGTTTGCGTTAGCTAATTTTGTGCTGTCCTTAGCTTTGGTATTTCCCAAAATAATAACTACTATGACTAGATTATTTTAAGATTTCATTTTATGGTTGACAATCATATTAGTACAATCTTAATAGTAATTAAACAGAGAACTCGCGACATATACTCCAAAAAATAAATCACCTGAAATGAATTTATTATTTATTAAAAATAATATATTTATGTTCGTTAGTGATAGTGGAGATGATTGTAAATGATGGTAGTGGTAATGATTGATGTTAGTGGCCAGTAATGGTGGTTAAGGTAATTACTACTACTAGTGATGGTGATAGTTGCTAGTAATGATATTGGTGATTTTTGTGATAATGGAGGTAGTGTGTGTTGTAATGACTAGCATGATGGTAGCGGTTGGTAGTAGTGGTTGTGATAGTGAAGTTGATTGATGTTAGTAGTTAGAAGTGTTGAAGTGTTGGTGTGTTGGTGGTAGTTGGTGGCTGTGTTAGTTGTGATGATGGAGGTAATTGATAGTAGAGATTAGTCGCAGTGGTGGTAATGACTAATAATAGTGGTAGAGGCAGCGGCGGCGGTGACAGTAGATATAATTATAATGTTGGAGGTGGTATGTGTGGTAAAGACTGGCAGTAGTGGTTGGGAGCAATTGTGGTTGCTAGTGGTTTTTGTGATGATAGGGGTGATTGGTGACGGTAATGGTGATTGACAATGGTAGCAAAGGTGGTTGTGGTGGTGTTTGGTGGTTGGTGACAATAATGGTGGTGGTGGTTGTGATAAAATAGGTGGTTAGTGGTTGTGGCTAGTGGTTGTCGATAGAGTGGTGGTGAAAATTAGCCACACAAACGTATCTCTTAATGATATTAAGACTTTGTTTCAGATCTTAATGATTAAGAGTTCATTTGACTTAGTTGATTTGAAGTAACTGATAAGCATTTTTAAGTGCTGAAGCTAATTTAATAAATAAGCAGTTATGTATTTGGATAAAAGTGTTAAAACTAATAAATAGTTGTGTTTGGTTAAAAAGTGATGATAAATATTTTTTTTGGTTAAATTTACTTAAATATCCTTCAAGTTATTTATACTAACAATGACGTAATTTTTATAAGATTTTAAATTTCAGTTTAATTCCAATATAAAATAATTTATGTCTCATTTATTTTTAAATACAAAATTGATTACATAAAATTATTTTTATAATTATAAATTATTTTATATAAGCTAAAATATAATCATAAGATATAATATAATAATTAATAATTTGACTGATGTTTTTAGCAAAAACATACTTAAATAGTACACAAAATTTTTATAAAAAAAATAAATATTTAACAATATTTTGTCATCACGAGTTGTCGTCCAAATGTTAAAGGGTTGCATGTTTTTTATTTTTATTTTTATTTTTTGAATTTTCATATTTTGTATTTGTCAATAAAAGAATTTTCAATTTGATTAGCTCCTGAAATCAATAATAAATATCTTAGAATATAGAGAAGTAGGAGAGGATTTCATGCTTTACAAAACCCATAAATGAACGATATTGATGTAAAGTTAAAGAAGAGTTTCATGCTTAGCCGTAGAACTTGAAGAACTACTAAAAATATTAGAGAGAAATTTGTTAACCCAAATAATGTCATAAAGAATTGCATAATTGTTGTTAACATTGAAGAGGTGGAGAAAATTTTGGGTTTGAAAGAACAGAGATGGAAGTAAAATTATGGAGCGTATCCGACATTTTATTTTAAGAAAAGATATTTCGGGATTGCATAAAAATAATAAGGATAAAATTATAAATTACAGAAATGGCTACATTTAGGCCAAAATTAGGCTTAAGTAGCAACATTTTTGTTATTTATAAAATATAACAATATTTTATGTGCCATGTATTGTATTTCTATTATTTAAACTTAAACGGCTCAAATACATATATAAATATGTAGTAGTTGAGTGATTGTAGGGATTGTGTTTTCTTTTAAGGAAAATGGCTTAAAACACATATCAACTACACACTCCAACTTTGCAAGAGTTCTACGACCCCCTGGACTAGTTTAAAATAGAATATATACCCCCTTAAAAAGTCACACTCAAATATGTGTTAGAGGGTGATATGCATGCGCCCACGTATAAATTTTATATATTTTAATTTTTTTTTTGTTTCTTAATCTTTTTTCTTTATTATTCAATTTTATTTTATTTTTCTTGGGTTTTGTGAATAGCAGTACTTACGTTACCTGCTCCGAGTTTCTTTTCCAGCCACTAAAAAATTTTTGATAACAGAATTTTATTTTTTATTTGTAGATCTGGATTAGTTTTGATTTATATATCAGCAAAAAAAAATTGAGAGAATGTTTCGTTAGAGAGAATAGAAGAAAAGTTATTACTTTTTAACCATGAAAGTCTGCTTGGAGGAAGATTGTTGGAATCAATTTGACTGAAGGAAGATTGCCGGAGAAAATTGGCCGAAGAAAAATTATCGGAAGAGGATTTGAAAAATTAATGGCTTTTGAAGTGGAGGAGATGGTGTCGGGGAAACATTAATTTAAAATGAAGACTTGTGGTGGTAGTGGAAGTGTTGGCGTTGCCGCCGGTGTCAACTTTGGTGACTGAGTTTAACAATGAAGAAAATAAAGAGAATAAGAAAGAGAGAGAAATAAAAGAGAAAAGTTTTAAACAAAATATTATGAAAATAAAACTTTAGCATATTTTGTTGCTCTTACTCTCTTAAGGGGAGTGTATTGCACTTTCTTTGCCACCTAAGTAGTGAGGGGTTTAATAATTCCAATTAAAAATACTTTAGAGGGCATATAGGACCTCTGCTAAGTTGGAGTGTATAACAGCAATTTTAGGTAAAGTTAAAGTGTGATTTAAGCCATTTTCCCTTTTTTCTAATTTGATTCACTCCTTCATTATAATAAATAGATTTCATATTTATTAGGACTCTAAAAATAGATAATTCAAATATAGATAAAATTCAAATTTTACTTTATTATATAAATAGATTCACTACTTCATTATAGTAAATAGATTCCATATTTATTAGGACTTTAAATATATATAGGACAGTTTAAAATAAGACATAATACATAAAATGACACTTAAATTTGACCTCAACTGGCAATTAAGCACTCAAACTTAGAGAATGCACATGTAGGCACCTCAACTTGATCTCAACTTACAACTAAGCATTCCAACTAGTCCCCACTATGTCTTGTAGGCACACGATGCTGACGTGGCACATGACACAGTGAAACCAAGTTGAGGTGCCTAAATGATCATTTTGTAAGTTGGAGTGCTCATTTGACATAGTGAAACCAAGTTGAGGTGCCTAGATGTGCATTCTCAAAGTTTGAGTGCTTAAGTGTCAGTTGCGATCAAATTTGAGTGTCTATTTATGTATTATGTCTTAAAATAAATATATAAATATAATTTATAATTTTATATAAGTCATACAATTTCATATGCTTTTTCTTTCTGTGAGTTTCAATATATATGTAGTGTATTAAAAATAGAACCAAATACATATAAGTGTACTAAATTTTTTAAAAAAAATTAAGTATCTAAATGTATCAAAAATGATTGATATATATACCACTAATAAAGGAAGATTGAGGATTAATTAAAAAATAATAATACAAAATACATATTATTTATATATATATACATCTGTATAATATATAATCATGTTTAATATGTAATTTATGTGATTACATTGTATCAGAAATACAATTAATCTAGTAATCTTATGAAGAAAACATGTGTAGTTGAAATACATGCAAAAAAGCTTTGAGAATTACAAACAGAAGCCCTAAAATTGAAATGCATCCAGATGAAGATTTTTTACGAAATACATAAAATACATATCAAGAAGATACACTAATGGAAATTTCAAAAATAAATATAAGGCATACCTCTATTATAGGGATTTTCTCACTCTAGAATCTATTTGAAATCTCAAAAATCATGCAACTTTGATTAAAAATTTATCAAAAAACTGCCGATTTGAAGATTTGGGTCTAAATACATACCTGTATTAAAGGGATTCTATAAGCTAATTAAAACTGCAAAGAGCGTGCAAAAACGGATTGAAATAATTTTCAAAAAATCAGGGTTAATGGGGAAATATTGGGAGAGAGTTAAGATGGAAGATGGATTGATCAGTTATTGGAGAGAATTACGGCGTGAATGAGGAGAGAGAGTAAAAAAAAATCAAATACACCATAAAAAATAAATAAATTGATGAAATGGATGAGTTTTGATATTTTTGAGAGTCAATTTGAACTTGATTTAGAAAAGACATAACTAAATTTCTACTTGGAAGAACTCGTGTATTGGTTCTTCGCTAAGAAAATGAAAACTTGAATGTATTTAAGTTTTGGAGAGATAATAGGATTAAATGTTTATAATTTTCGTTGATGGCACGTGATTTGTTAAATATTTATTCCTATCACCATTATTATTACATCTGAGTTTGAGTAAATATCAAAGTTCGATTTTACCTGAGAATGCAGAAGAGAAGTTGTGTTCGTGAGATTGACTTTATGACTATTAACATAAAATACTAATATCATGTTAATTGTTTTATAAAATCTTTCTTGTGTCTTGATCAGAAGAGGAAGATGACATTGCAGTAGACGTGGATAAATTGCTGTTAATATTTTTAATTATCTTAGTGATGTGTAGGTATATACTTTTAAGAAATCTGTCATTTATTTGTTGTCTGTCTGCTTCGTATATGTGTAAGTATTGTACTAGTAGTTTAATTTCACGATGGTTGTTATATTATTTTTATGAAAATTGTTATCCTGATAAGTAGAAAATTGATATATTGCTCGTAAATATTATGTATGTCTATACCTTGGAATAATAGGTATCAAAGTTGTATCCTATTGGCTTTGAATAATAGGGTCAAAGGAACCACTTATAATTAATTGTAAGACTATTAGAATTAGATCTTGAAAATGGTCGAGTCAAATACATGTTCATCATAGGTTTTCGTTTTTTCAGGATAATACATAATTTCACATTCAAATTTGGTCTCAACTGGGAATTACTCATTCAAACTTCGAGAGTGCACATCTAGACATTTCAATTTGGTCTCTAACTAATCCACATAGTGTCTCATAGATATCTGATGCTGGCGTGGCACATAAATTTTGAAAGTGTATAGATGATCATTTTGAAAGTTAGAGTGTTCAACTGACACAATGAATACAAGTTGAACTACCTAAATGTACTTTCAAAATTTGAATGCTTAATCGCAAAAAGGTCAAGTTTGAATGCACATTGTATGTATTAGAGCTCCGAGCCTAATAGGTAAAAATTTTGGTGAAAAACACCAAATAAGTAATTAAATGTACCAAAGGGGGTAAGGCGCTAGACACCTCATGCCCCATTTTTGCTCCGTTAACCCAGTCCATTTACCTCCTCTTTTTTTTTTATTTCTTCTGGGTCGTGAGAGACTCCGCACCCCACCTCCTTTTCTTTTAATTCTTTTTCAATTTTTATCCACGCCCATTGCCCACTTTTTTTATTTTTCAATTCTCCATTTAGGGCGTGGCTGTTCCAGCGCCCTATTTCTCTCTTTTTTTTTCATTCTTTTTCAATTTGGCCACTGCCCTTTTTTTTTCAATTCCTCATTTGAGGCATGGCTATGCCAGCGCCTTACTTCTATTTTTTTATTTTTTTTTTGTTTTAAAGCGTGGGCGTCCCACCTAATTTTTTTTTTTTTGACGTCCTGCTCCCCACCTTATTTTTTTCCTTCTAAATTATATAGTTCACATAAATATAATTTATAAATTGATAAATTATAATGTGAGATGATAAAAAATTTAAAATAAAATAAAATATAATTATACATTTTAATCCTCGTCGGAAGATTGCGAGATTTCATAATGAGAACCGGTGTCACAATTAGTTGGTGCACGTGGCCTAGTTGATTTTCGAAGAGGAATCGGTGTTGCTTCTGTATTAGTGGATTGAGAATATGCAGGATGACCGTGGGATGATGAAACCTGTAATGACATGTATTTATTAAAATTAACGTGTAGTAATTATTAACTATAATTTGTGGAAATTTTACTTACATCTGTGAAGCTTAGGGGAGCAGCAAACGAATAGTTATGTCTTGGAAAGTTAGGCATTCCAAATGAAGCAAAGCTTGACGCATTACCAAGCCCTTGGTACTGAGATCCGCTAAATTTGAGCAAAGCCTAAGACCGCAGCTGGGGGAATCACATACCCAATAGATCGAGCTTCCGTTGATGTTACAGCAAAATCGAATATTGGGTAGTAAGGCACCTCAGGAGTTGTCATGGATGGGTCAGAATCATCAATGTCAGTTGCATTTTCTTCAGCTCTAGCAAAAACATTTTCCTTATCAACTAGGTGATGATCAGCTTGGCGTCTACCTCCTCGTCCACTACCCGCCCTTCTAGCATGACGCTCCCTATCTCTTTGGACAACTTGTCGTTCTCGACGCCAATTCTGTACTACGAGAGGGTCCACATACTCATTGGGTGATATATAGTCTAGTGCAAAACTCAATCGCATACTCAAAAATGCAGCATTCACAGACTCAATAGAAATTTGGATCCACTCCTCCGCCAATTCCCTCTCTGCATTTGACCTATTTAAATCATTTAGAACTGTCGTAGCCACACGGTGTTGCATTTCATGTCCTCTAACCTACAATGAAAATAGATATTAACTACACATAAAAATAAATATTAAAATTACATATACAAAGTTAAAAAAAATAACGCACCAAAGCCTCATGTCTACCCGCCAATGGTTGATATCCTCTTTCAACAACATGTTCTGGATTACCAATAAACATGCGGGAGTGACGATGATACCATGCAAAGTATTCTTGTTCTATGGTAGTAAAATTAGATTGAAAAATACGAAATCGGCAATTTTACCATTCAATAAACGTGGCGTTAAAATATTGTTGAATCTCTTCTGTTACACGATAATGCTTATCATGTTTAAAATGAAAATGGTCAAACATAGTACATGGTCCAGGTATGTGTTGCACACCATCGAATTGTCTGACCACGCGATCTATCATATGCCATTCCCGATAAATTTCACAAATAAGTGGCATACATGACATCCAGACGGGTCGACCACGACAACACCACTCCGGCAGCGCATATATGATATCTCCAAAATTAAGATATCATATAAACTAAGAAAAAAATAGAGTTAATAATTCAAAATTAAATATAACATATAACTTAGTACGATACTCACATACCTGCCGCATATTTAAATTGTCTAAAACATCTCTAATAATTGCAAGTACGTTTCACGCCTCGTCCACTTATGTGCAAGCGCGGTATGAGGTTCAAGCACGATCAAATTTTCTCTAACGGGGCAAGGTGAAGGCTGGCTTTATCTGTTTAAAAACTTTATCTCAAAAATAAATATAATTAAAATTAAAAAATAAAAAAATACCTGCAGCAAAGATAAAAATCCACATACATCGCTGGCTTAAGCCATTGATGCACGACATAAAGCATTGTACAAATATGACAATGTTGTTGCTCCCCAAGCTTGAGTGGGCATTGCATTCAAGTCACGCATGTCAATCAAATAATCTAAACATAATTTACATCTGGATTTATCAGAAAAAATGGTCCCACTACACAACCACAATAAATATAGTCTAAATCTTTTTTGGACCTCATCCTCATCCGAATTATCATTAATATCATCAAGTTGGTTAATATATTGTACTAATTTAGAGATAAATATTCGGCTCACACCGGCAAAACAATCCATAGTAATTTGCCAACCGGTAAGTTCGTGGGTGATTTCCTGCCATCCTATAAGAGATATCACTCTTACACCATTTTGTAATATTAGATCTCCATCTACAACCAAGCCAAACATTACTTCAACATCTTGAAGCGTAATGGTGGCCTCGCCAGTGCGTAAATAAAAAGTATGAGTCTCTAGACACCACTTTTCAATTAAAGCTGAAATCATTCCAAAATCATATGGAACGAAACCAACGTCAATAACTCTCTTAAATCCACACATTTCAAGTAATTGAGAATGCGTGGATGTAACGAATTATGCCTCAAATGTTGCCAAATTGGTTATTTAATAATATTAAATCGAGGGCAAAAAACAAACCTCACTTGATAACTTTAGGTTTTTGGGAATCCCAAAATGCAGTTCGAACAGGACCATATCTCGCATGCAAGCAAAGTCTTCAGCACTTTCTTCAGTGGAGTCCAAATATGGAATAGCAATAGAATTATAATTGACGTTTTGATCACCATGACCTTCACCCTCCACATTCATAACATCTTCATTGTCAGACGAATGATCATCCTCTGTCAAACCATGGTCTGAATGTATATCACTATCCGATGCATCTTGTTGAACAACGACTTAGTCGTTGTTGTTGAAAATTTCTATCAACTAAATCAAAATTTTAACAGCATCATTACACCTGCAAATATTAAAAGATAAATATGAGAAGTTGAAAATGATAAATAAATATAACATATGTACATAACTTCGAGAAATACAAAATCTTTATATTTACCTATCAGTTGATTGAGATGGACAAGAAACTTGTTGAATAATATTGTCTCTTCCAAAATTGATTTCACGTGGCTGTGCAGGTTGATCAGTGCTCAAATCAAAACTTCTCATGTGCGCAGCTACAGAACTAGGTCCACCCATCTCACAATTACCGAATCCTAGCATTGTTTCTTGTTGCATTACACTTCTTGAAAGACCAGTATTCAAACCAGGCAAATATGTATTATCGCCAAAATCAAACTCATTATCATTAATTTCTGGAATGACGGGACTACGCTCAACAACAGCATACATGTCAAGAGTCGTTATACTGATATGATCACGGAAGATATCAGGAGTACGAAGAAATAAAGACAACTCATCGTCACTAATAAGTGTCTCACCATACATCGGTAACTCGTTGGCGGTAAAATACATTGGATATCGACCAGTGATAACTACTACATCCTCAGGATCAGTTATAGACTTCTTGTTCCTAAATACGCGTTACAAACGATCATATTTAAGGGATTGTGGAAACCTTTGATCCGCCATAGGATGTCGACTATATCATATTGAACCACCTTCGTGCATAACTTCTCCGCCCCAATATAAATTAACTTTTACAAAGATTTCAGCCATTTGAAGTAATATTATAAGATAAAAAAATTTCTCGAACAGAAACAAAATATGTAACTAAAATAGTTCAGAATGTATTCGTTCAAAAATATTTATAGGTGACTTACAAAAATATAATCATGAAAACGTGTGTAGAAAACTTTTTAATTTCATGATTTGATAAGACAATGCAAATTTTGGTGGGAATATATATTTTTGTCGTGATGTGAAAAATTATTTTTGATTGATTTAATGGGACAATGTAAAGATTCTGTAAATTCACTATAAAATTTCACGAGATATAATTTGAAAAAGAAAAAACTTTTGGGTCGTGCCTTTCCGAGCGACTAACGGGACCTGCATTTGGAAGGAAAAAAAAGAATAAGGTGGGGCGCAGGACGTCTCATGACCAAGAATGATAAAAGAAAAAAAAATAAAAAAATTTAAGCGGGGCACTAGGCGTCCCACGCTTTAAAACAAAAATGAAAAAAAATAAAAAAATTGAAATAAGGCGCTGGCATAGCCACGGCTCAAATGAGGAATTGAAAAAAAAAGGGAGCATTGGCCAAATTGAAAAAGAATGAAAAAGAAAAAAGAAGAGAGAAATAGGACGCTGGAACAACCACGCCCTAAATGGAGAATTGAAAATTTTAAAAAGTGAGCGGTGGGCATGGACAAAAATTTTAAAAAAATTCAAAAAAAAAGGAGGTGGAGCGCGGAGTCTCCTACGACCCAGAAGAAGTAAAAAAAATTTAAAAAAAAGGAGGTAAACGAATGGGATTAACGGAGCAAAAATGGGGCATGAGGCGTCCAGCGCCTTACCCCTTTGGTACATTTCCTGTGGGAATTACCTATTTGGTGTTTTTCACCAAAATTTTTACCTATTAGGCTCGGAGCTCGTATTTATTATGTCTTTTCCTTTAAAAACACTATTTCATGATCACACGGTCTAAAAGCATTTTTCAAAAAATCCTTGCTGCTGAATTTTTTGAATATAAATTTAAGTCCTTTAAAAGCTAATTTGTATGAATTTGAACTTTAAAACCATGTTCTTGATCCATCAGATAAGTTTGAATACCATCAAAGAGGGGCATAAAATGAAAATCATAAAGTTTGAAACATGACAATGCAAGCAAGTAATAATAACATATAGTTGTTTGCCTCTTGCACTAGTTCAAGAATGCTTATTGAGTTAATTGCCTTCCAAACATCACAAAAATCAAGATAAAACCCACAGAGGGACATAACATAACCCTCTAACTGTATCATTGAACTATTGGCAAGTCAGAGAATCTCTGAGTGTGCCATGGGGTCGATGAAGTTAGCTGCTACGCAGGGGAGAATGGGGAGGAAGCTGCAATGGTACAACCAAACTTAGATGCCTATCTACCTTAAGTTTATAGCCTCCCTTTTGAACAAATGTTGGTAAAATAGAGTGATGAAAATTTTGGACATAGTCCTAGTGAGCAGTATTTATCAGAAACGAGTAGTGATTTGTGCAAATAGAGCCTTGAAATCCTTAGTTGGAGTCCCAGTTCCCTCAGGTTTTGAGGCCAGATCAAATGCCTTAAATTTTGCTTCCTCATACTGCAGTGCCTGTCAACATCGAAATGCCTCGAAGACTTTAGCCTTAGAAGATGAGCAAACAGAGAGCAAAGCTCTAGAGAGCAATGTGATTAAAGCACAAAACTTTGAAGCTGACCAAAGAAACAAAAGCATCTAGATAGAATTCAAAAAGAGCCGAGTCCATTGATATACCTGAATGCAAACTTCTGCGACATCAGCTCTAGCAACAGTTTTAGTTTCTGTCTGGAGAAGTTCATCGTCCTTTCCAACAAGTAGTTCCCTTATACCACCTTCTTTATCTTGTAACCCTCCAGCCCTGAACAAAGACGAGTCACAAAGATGATTATCAAACAGTAAATTTTGAAGCAACAAAATTGGGGATAATTGTAACATAGAGGTCAGTTTATCATGATAATTAAATAGTCAGTGGAATAAGAATAAAAATGAGGTCATGAGTTTTAGATGAGATTAGTGTTCTTCAATGAAGTACATTTTTCTAAATTTACCTATTGAAACATAATGAAGTATATAGAAGTGTGCGCTCTCTAACAGTTTAAGCTTTTATATGGGTTGGTGACACATTTCAACCTCGCATGAGAACAGGCAGAGATCCTAATTTCGAGTCTCACCTCTGCCCATTATCAAAAAATACCTCCATGTGCATGTCATGAAAAATAACTGGATTTATATGCGAGTGTGTTTATTGAAAAATGAAACATAATTATGTAAATTACAGTGTTCTTTCCAACTGCCGTTACATACTTCAACAAGGTTCTATAGTTGTTTTATCCAAATAACTTCCACTTTCCAGTACTCTATTCTATACATGATAGTACTTTACATTAGGTAAGATTTTGGCTGAAGATAATAGATACCTTTATAACAGATATGTTTTACTACAATTATTACAGGAAGAATTTCTTTCGCATTTCTCTTATCAAATTTCTAGTTAGAGAGAGAGAGAGCTAACTGCTGCCAAAATATAAGTTTTTCATTCTTGATCCTTCCTTTTACTAGTGTTCTTGATTAGAATCATAAATGGGTTATCTCCTCTCATGACCTTTTCTAAAAGAAGTAATGAAAGGGAACCGTGGGGTCAAAGCGCATTTGTTGGAATTATGTGATCTCCATAGAGATGAAGGACGATAACACTGAGAAATACTAACAATTATACGACAATCTATCTCTTCCGTCTTTCTTAAATATTTTGATCAGCATACCAAGAAATATTATTGGGTTCCTTCAGTAGTTTAGATAGTCTGCTATTCCTAGTAAATGCTCAGGAATTTCGTAGTCAGATTTATTTATTTGTTTCACTTTATCTTTGAGGCTTTTTAAACTCTATTTGCGCACAAGTGTATTTGGTGGGACGAATTTAGCCCTAAGAAAATAGAAGCTGTCATTTTCCCTGAAGCCTGTCCGCTTTGGCCTAACAACTCTCACATACCTTGAAGCTGTTGGTTATGTCATTCAATTACGCCATCATGAGGGCAAAAGCATGCGTACCATGTTAGCTCGTGCTCTGTCTTATATAGCACTTCACACACCTATCCCCTCCCCCCTTCTAATACCTGTCAGTCTAGAAGCCTAGGAGTCCTTCTCTTTGACCAACCCTCCATTAGCGCAACTTCCTTCATGGGAGTCACACACCCCTCCTCAAGGACTCGACATCCTCGCTGAGGTTTGCCCCACCATCATATTGCGAGAGTTTGCTCTGAGACCATATTTATCATCATCCAAGCCCATCGCACGTGATACAACAGATCTCACGGATTTGTCCCTTGGGCTACAGCATCAACAAGCTCAAAAGCGTCATACTATGTGAACTTGTGCTCTTATAGCACTTTACTCTTCTCTCCCTTTCTGATGTGGGATTTGCTATGGCATCATATATGCACACCTTTTTCATAAGCTTAGCAGCTTAGATGTCTGTCAATCCTTCTCTTTGACCCGTCCTCATCAGCCCCCTCCCCCCATCATCATGGACATCACAAAGCCATCCTCTTTCATTATCACAGTACCATATATTCCTCCTGACCCAGCATTATTTTGGCTCAATGGAACTTTTCTTAACTGCTAATTAATTTCCCAAATTTGCTTCATATTTCTTTCAAATATGCAAATCCTTTTACCGATTTAAAAATCACATTTGCAAGCCTTAGAGTATATACTCTACAAACTGTTTAAAAGGTAAAATGTCTAAAAGACTTTCTATACTAGTAGGGTAGTGCTCTAAACTAAGGAATGCGACTCACACTTTTTTATTTATTTCACACCTTATATGGCTTAAATATCTATTAAGAGCACCTTTGGTTATAGAAATGAAAATTCAATGCTTTTTCCATATTTATTCAGCCACAAAGGAATATTGATACAGTTGTGAGCGTTGAACAAACCTTATAATTGTATATGGAATTCCAGAGTCGGCCAAATATTGTTCAGCCTTTCTCTTCCAAATCTGTAATCTTCATAAAAGTTAGTCCGCCAAAATTTATAGATGACAATAATTCCCAATAAAGAAAGAAAGGTCAAAAGGTCACAATGAAAAACTAATCAAGCATCATCCAACTTAAAAACTTGTCACTTGTCAAAATAAGCATAACTTGGAAAAAATAGTTATTCTCCTAAGATGCAAGTATAGGACCAACTTAACATCTATATAAGTTATTAAATCTAATGTGTTCGTGCAATGGCAGCGTCATTTAGGAATTCACTTATTAAAAAAGTATATATTACATCTAATATGACTTCAAATAGCTTCTAATATTCGACTATGAGAAACAAAAACTTGTGGAAAGATGGAATAGGTAACAGTATGCATGCAGCCATAATATTTTTGCAGCTATGGAAATGGTCGGGCAACGTGGGCATCAAAATGGCAGCAGAAATAAAGTAAGCTGAGTACTTTTGAAGGAAATAGATAAAGAAAAAGAATGAAGTGACAAACCAATATATTCCCGTTCCCCAAACTGTTCAAGGGGTGGTTAGGATTTGTCCCTCCCATTGACCCAACTAGCACGATTTGCTTCACACCAGCAGCTTTAGCTGTAAAATGCATATTGTATATCTTAGATAAGTAGATAGCAATGCATTTTAAATACCAAAATTGTCTAAGATTATTCCATACCAGCATCTATTTGGTTCTTTTGGCCAATCCAATCTACCTAAAAATACAAAGTCAGTAAATTTTGTGTCAGACAACGACAACTAAAAACCTGAGGATGGATATGAGTACCCAAAGCATGAGTACCTGTTCAGGATTGGCCCCATCCTCAAAATAGAATTCAGGTCTGCCACCTTTTGTTGGATCAAACCCGGGTTTCATTTTTGGCACAGCACTTGTAAGAATAACGAGAGCATCGATACCTTGTATAGCAGGAGCAAGACTCTCGGTATTCCTGATATCACCAATATAAACATCATCTGCGCCACCAATTTTTTGTTTGCTTTCCTCTGTTCTAACCAATCCTCTAGCTGTATATTTCTCTGACCTCTCCTTCAACTTCTTATAGACAATTGATCCTACAATTTAAACGTGTCAATAAAAGATCAGCAGAGTTGTTGATCGCGTAAAGAACAGGAATAGCTCAATTTACATCATACTCTAAAGCTCATAGCCCCACTTGGCATGATCGATTCTAGCATTAGTCATTTACCAAAAAATCCAAGAACATAAAAGACAAAATTCCAAGAAAAAGTTGGAGCTCTGGAATACACGGGTTGAATATTCTTCAACTAGAACCATCTAAGTCACTGTGTGGAAGTTCTTGAACCATTTTAAGTTCAGTCATGTGTTGTGGAAGTTCTTGAACCATTTTAAGTTCAGTCATATGTTTATTTACTTAATAAACAGCCAATTGAAATATGATGATAAATAACCAATAGACCAACTAAATTTGGTTTTAGAGAATACAAGCATGAGTATATGACCAGCTTCACCATCAGAAGTAACGTAATTGATGGGTGATCCTAACACCTAAGAATAGATTAATAATACTACAAACAGCAGAAAAGTATATTCTTGAGCTATCAAGAGCCTCCTTCATAGATTTGAGAAGCAATGCTTATATGGCAACAGTTTACATATTATTGTAATAGAGCCTCAATGCAAAAATGAAACTCACTGCTTGGGACGTATATCTTCTTTTGGGGTATTCTTTTTGAGGGGGGGAACTAAAGATAAAAGCTTTATCTTCTAGAAGAATATGTATCACTGGTTCTAATAGTCAATGAAGTGGATTGAGAACCATGAGGTCTCAACGTCAAATCCACTCGCAAAAACAGTACGTGATTTCTTCCATCTGTTCAAGTATTGGTGGACAGAGTTACTAGGTAAAAATACTGGCGGAAGGCAGCAGGTACTCCGTGGAATTAGTCAAGGGGCGAGCAAATTGGTTCGAAGACCACGAAAAAATGTATCAGCTGATCTCCTTTCAACAATTTTCTACCAAATAATATGATTGTGTAATCATCATGTGCCTTAGCTAGGTCTCATTGGTATCACATTCATACAAATTCCAATGCCTTAGTCCCACATTACCCATTAAATTTACTTCCACCAAACAAAAACTATAAACAGAAACGCCCAGAACTAGCAGCCGAAATTACAGCAGTACTCCACATTCAGCAACTTTAAAATTTCTGAAATGAAGATTATATAATAACTTCCCTCAACCTAACACAATCCATATGACTATTCATTAATGACTAAACAACAACAGTGGTGTGTTCGCAGACCTTATCTCACCTAGGGTAGACAGAACTGTTTTCGAAAAATCACGACTCGTGTAACACATATCAAAGCATGTAAGAGAAAGGAATACAGTAATGAACAAGTCACAATGAAAATACAGGAGGAAAGAACAGCGCAAAACAAATAATATGAAAATTGACACAATCCAAGTAACAGGTACTAATACAATAGAAGAATAAGATAAAATCAACAAACCCCAAAAGGAAAAGAAAAAAAAAAAGGAAACTTTACCGGTTCTGCCACCAGCACCAGTAACAAGAACAGTGCTTATGTTCAAATCAGCCATGGCCAACACTGAGAATCTGCTGAATTTCTTGTTTTTCTTTGGAAATGAAACAAGTGATGAGGTAGTTGTTAGAAGTGAAGACAATTCTGGAAGTCTCTGATTTACCGAACTTAATTTATGGCATTGGTAAGGAGATACACGTGTCAAGGCAGCCATTTTTATAGCAAGAAAATTTTAGTAGTCCATTCAAGAATCAAATGTGGTGTGCTGTGAACTTATTAGAGGTGATACTCACAAGTCACTATTTTTTCTTCTATTTTCTTGATATTATTAGGTACAGTTGGGATTTTTGAACATTTTCTTATCCATTTGTCAGATTTTCATGTGACCAAATCACCTTATCAACTTCTCATGGGGTATTAGATGGATATATGGTCTACTTATTGGGCCTATAAAGTAAACCTGATGGGCTGGAGTTACACTCACTCTGTCATTGGGTCTAAAAACACATTGCATATAACAATTTTCATAAGTAGCAGGATTAGTGCCCTTTGTTGAAAAAGAAAAAAAAACAGAACATGTTTGTTTAAAGAACATAACTAAGTGTTTTTTTCTTTCAAAACGTAGCATATATAATGTATGTGTCATGTGTGCGCAGGAAATATCAATGTATATACACCGATACATTATATACATATTGATAATGTATACATAGTATAAACATATACAAGGATTATGTATACAATTTAGGAATCATGTATTGATTGATGTATATCTGCAATAAAATGTAAAATATAGCTATATTTTTATAATTACTAAAAGTACCGTTATAAAGTTGTATGGGGTAAAAATTATACCGGACACGTTTTAGAAGTCAAATGATGCCATGAAAAATCGATGTGTCGATGATCAAGAGATGTTGAGTTTGTCAAAAGAAGAGTAAACAAGGTTTTGAAAGTTGTATCCGAGATCACTGTCCGGAGCTGGAAAAGTTTGGTGCTGGAGTAAGTCGGGTGGAACTGTTAAGGAAGAGCACCTACTCTAGATCCATGATCCGAGGGCCGGAGACACAAAGAAAAGGACGCCAACACATAGGTAAAGTCGTACGAGGTATCTACCAAGAAATTACAAGCTAACAACGGGCATTTGTAACAATACCGTAGGAGCAAAATAATTTCATTTAATATACATGTGCAATTAGAGCTATTTCATTAGTCGTTCTATTCTCATAAATACCTATAAATAGGCGCATTGTTCACTTGTAATAGCAAGTTAATGAAAGATTGAATACATTATACTTTATTTCTTATTTTCATAAATTCTCTCTTGCTCTCTTTTATTTATGGGAAGCTTGCTATAACAAATGTTCCGGATAGTTCACTATTAGAAACAAAGATTTTTTCCACCACGAATCAATGAAAAAATTGTATTATAAAACATGATTTTTTTCACTCACTTTCCATCAAACCAGCTTACAGGAAAAACGCATGGTGGAAAACACATTCTTATTGAATTAGTGGGAAGCTTCTTGACTTTTTCATGTGAAAATACTATTATTTTTTCCTCACAGATTCAATCAAAATATCTGTGAGAATAATCACTTAATATTTTTCAGTGAAAAATTTCAATGAAAAAGTAGTGATTCTTTTAATAGTGGTCAGAATTCAAAGGCTACGAACAAATCTCCGGAGCTTCATTTTAAAACTCTTAACCGTGACTCTTATTACTCTAAATATTTTATCTATCATCTCTCTCATGCTAATCATAATTTATAACTTTGCCAGTTATCACTAATAACAAATTTGTGGATTAAAGAGTATTGTGTATTATTGACCTTGCTATTAGTTCAATTATATCGATTTCTTAGTAAATAAAAGTGTAATTATAGAGCTTAATCAATTATATTACATATTTTTATAAAACATTTACACTCATTAGGAGAAAAAAATATTTTCTTGGAGATCCAAATTCCAATTAAAACTTTCAATCCCATTAAAATAGAAATTCTATTTGATAATCTACACCCTCATAAAAATATTTTTAAAAAAATTAAAAAGAAGAATGACACAAATGAACAAATTAAAAAAAAAAAAAAGAAATAAACTCAATCCCACCCCTACACCCCTTTACCAGCCAAAACATCATCCTTCACCCTGCCACCCCCACCTACCCTCCAATCCCCTCCTACCCCAACCCCAAAAATTAAAAAATCTCAGGTGGAACTTTAGTGTATATATAAACATAATATGATATATTTAATGGTATATTGATGATATATAGTAGCAAAAAATATGGTATATTGATGATAGTTTTGGGTTAATGTATCACATACATATATATATACACACACACGTGTACGTATGCTTAATAATTTAAATGGTGCATTAATAGCTATATGTATGTGTGTGGGGACAAGAATTAAAAAGTGAAATTAAGATGATTCGAACACGTGAAAAGGAGGAGCAAAGAGGTCCAGTAATTAGGAGGTGTGAGAGATTAGTGGTGATAAGTTTGAAGAGAGGTAAAGGTAGATTGAGGAAGAATTAGGGAGAGGTGATTAGATAGGACATGACATATCTATAGCTCACTGAGGAATGACCCTAAATAAAAAAACATGGCGGTCGAGAATTAGCGTAGACGATTAGTAGGAAGTATAGCGTTTTCTCAGTGCAATGGTGTTATTCTTGTATTCTAGACAGCAAGCAGAAATATAAATGAAATAGAAGAATGTTTAAAAATAAAAGTTTTGAGCACAACAGAAAACAGTGCTTTCTTAAGAAATTTAATCCCCTCACAATTGTCCAAGGTTATGGATTAATTCCTCACAAGATAGAACCGAAAATTATTCTACAATACTGGCAATGAAAGTTGTAGAACTTCAGCAAACTCAAAAACGGAATAAATCATACGACACTTACTTTGTTTTGAAAAAAATGAATGGAAATTGAGGGGAAGAAGAAGATAATCAAATCAGTATGTTGTATGCATTATTTAATATGTTGAAATAGGGCGAAGCCTCTAAAAATTTAGAGCCATCAAAAGTATTTGTTGGGGAAGGAAGGTAACTGGTCGCAAATTTAATTTAATTTCGTAAATGAAAAGTTTTCGCAAATAATTTTTAATTTCTGAGAATTAATATTAGAAAAGGAAAGTAATTAATAAAAATGAAACAAATAAATTTGGTCCAAAAAATTTATCAAACAATCATTCAATCAAATTCAAATCCAAGAGGAGCAACAATGATATAAAGGGAATCTCTCTTCTAAACTCTTTATAAGTTAAAAGATATGCTTCTTAATATAAGCACAAAACTTTTTCTCTTCCTTACCAATGAGGGACAAAGTTCACTTATAAAAGGTAATTTTTCAACTTTTTTTTTCTCCACTTTATTTTTTACCGTTCCCAATTCACATCACATTATCTTCAAGACTTAGTTTTTGAAGAATTCCAACAACTGGTAGAGCAGGGTTCTAGTTTAAAGCATCTGCTTGTTCCCATACCAGAGGGTTCTAGTCTAAAGCATCTGCTTGTTCCCATACCAGATGTATTACTATTATGTTAACATTATTTTATGTTGACATAATACATAAATAGGCACTTAAATTTAGCCTCAACTGGCAATTAAGCACTCAAACTTTGAGAGTGCATATCTAGACAACTCAACTTGGTCTCAACTGACAACTAAGCACTCCAACTAGTCCCCATTATTTCTTGTAGGCACACGATGCTGACGTGACATATAACACAGTAAAACCAAGTTGAGTTGCCTAGATGATCATTTTGTAAGTTGGAGTGCTCAATTGACACTGTGAAGCCAAGCTAAGGTGCCTAGACGTGCATTCTCAAAGTTTGAGTGCTTAATTGCTAGTTGAAGCCAAGTTTAGATGTCTATTTATGTATTATGCCTTTTATGTTTCTGTTATTTCTTTATTTGATTATCTTTAATATGTGCACCGTCAATATTTTTCTTTCTTTAATATTTTCATCTTAACTTTTTTACTCTTACTTCTCTTTCAAATCTTTTCCTGAAAAAGAATTTTCTTGAGTCAACAGTCTATTGAAAACAACTTCTGTACCTTAGAAGGATAAGGGTAAGGTCTCCGTATATCTCACTCTCTCCAATCCCCATTGATAAAAATTTACTGAGTATTTTATTATTATTATTATTATTATTATTATTATTATTATTATTATAGTATGTATATAAACACAATACATCACATATACTAATATGTCCGTATAATATACCTAATATATACTATCACCACATAAAAATATAGAAAAAATGGAAAAGAAAATGTGATGGAGAAAAAAGGGCGGAGCTAGGTGAACGTCTTTGGAAGACCTTAAAAGTTAGAATAACAACAGGGTACAATCATATCATGTATTCTTCCTATTTGGGAATTCTTAAATGAACTCCCAAGATATAAGTAAGCTCCATAATTAATAATTTAAAATATTTTAAAAAATATATTATGTTGAATATTTTTTGAAAAAGTTAATTGTATAAGAATAGTTTGAGTTGATGGTTCTAGTTCTGTTACAGTAAAAATCTCTTGTTGAAATAATTTTGTATTGATGGAATAGAAGTTTTACTTGCTCTTCTATCGGATGAAGAATAGTTCCAAAGGACATTCGATCCATGGACAATCTACGTTTTGTTAGATATGTCACTCCGTCATCAAAAATTGAAAGAATATAAATTAATTCTTTCGAATATCATGAATATCCTTTATTGTTTCTGTTCTTTAAATATTGATATCATTTATAAAAAATTCTAGGTAAGTCAGTGGCTAAATCATTTCTTCCACGAATTTGCCTATAGTCGCAATCCATCCACACAGGCCTCGAACCAAGTTTATGTTAAATCCAATATAGTCTGTTATAATAATATCAGTTTGGCTTCACATGGAAATGGCAGGCACTAAATGACATCATCCGTACCCATCATACCTATACAATTGTTCAAGATGGATGTCACAATATAGTCACAATCTTGAAAAAAAAAAAAAATTCCAAGCCACATTATTGTGCTGATGCCAGATTTGATGATACATCCTAATCATAATCTGTTATATATCTCTAAACAATGTATTAATATTAATATCCTTTCCATGTGACTCACATGTTTGATGCGTTATGTTATCTTATCGAGATATAAGATCAAATTTCTTTATAACAACATCGTTTATCTGAATCATGATTTTTTAGCTATAGTAACAAAATATTGTCACGGAGAACATATAATCTTTTAAACCAATCTTCTTGAGTCATTTGGATAATAATTATACAACTTGTGTCAACCCTTTATAAAATTATGTGAGCTATGGTTTTATTGCCCCCAACCAATCACAAATAAGCTGGAAAAGATGCAAACTTTATCCTTTGGAATAATAATAATTCAACTTTATTATATAATTAATATAGGAAGGGAGACTTGAGGGAACTTATTTACAAGATTTGTGGATGGATTCATCATCACTAGTTGAAAGGAAGAGTACTAATAGACTACTAATTACTAATTGATAATAATGACAAGAGAACATCTACATCATCTGAATCAAATTTGACAGGAAATTTGGTGGATCTTCCCATATAATCATTTTTGATTTTTTTTTTCTCTCTCCCAACAGCAGCAGCAGCAGTAAGCATGATGATTTATAGTACTGCTGATTCTAAGCTGTGACAGATGTTTCCACAGCAACACCAGAGTAGTTAACTTCAGCCAGCCTGTCAACTTCCCAAAGTTGTGGTAATGCTTCTCTTATGTTGTGGATGCTTTCTAATGCATAATCTGCACCTACAACTCTCTGGGAATTGCCAACCTGGAAATAAACAGCAACAACGCAGCATGAGTAAAGCAACAAAAATAAGAGGTAATAGGTGCACAAGATTTTGCTCTAGTAAGTACTGTTCCATCAATTTCACCAGTTTTGGTCTGCGTTCGTAGACTTGTTGTCTTATACATGCTTTTTGGGGTTATAGAGCGTCTCGTTGATGGTAAAATACGAAGTTCAAAAGTTGAGAATTTTCAAACATATGTAGAGATGTATCATTATTTGTGGAACGGACTAGAGAGGAAAGAGTGTCATATAAAATGAAACATAGGGAGTACAGCTACTTACCAGAACTGTATCAAGACCTACACGCTTGCCAGCTTGAATGTTACGGACACTATCTTCAAAGAAAAGCTGAAAAGTAGACATTTTCCAAGTGAGTACATTAAGATAGCAAATGATTCTTGAAGTAGGATGATTCAAGTGTGGAAAAAGTTAATATTCTTACTGTTCTGTGTGGGTTAATGTTGGCTATTTTTAAAGCCCGTTCGATGGCAACTTCTGAAGGTTTGCAGACAATTGGTGTCTTTGGCAACACTGATCCAGCCTTAGGTTGAGAAAAATGTCCAATAATGTCGAAGATCTCAGAGCAGTTAGTAGCAGCAGTGTTGCAGGATGAGACTGAACCGACAAACTCAATGTCGTCTTCATCATCTGATGGAGTGCTCTTGTGAATTGGATTCAGAGTCTCAAAGCATAATATCCCTTCAAAACAATCTTCCAATCCAAGTTTACTCAGAACTTTGAGAGCATGGACCTTATCAGCATTAGTGAAGATCTGTTACACACAAAATAAAAGAACATTTAGAAAACTGCTTCAACCAGCCATTTTCCGATGGCTATAAAATGTTAACGAGAACACTTATGGATTGTGATTTATGGACTTACAACTTTGCGGATGGGAACACTCAGCAAAAGACTTCTTAGAACAGGGTCAGGCTTCAAATTTTCATAAGGTAATCTCCCATGGACAAAACTGCAGAAAACAAATTGGCAAATTAAGTTCAGTAACCTAATATATTGAGAATTTAAAATCATTTGAGTCCAACTGCTGCTACAAATACTCACCTATGGTACTCATCATAGTCGAAATCATAGCCGATTGCCTGCCAAAAATAAACGACTTGTCTCATTAAGTTAAAAGTTCTCAAAATAAAACTTTGTTTGGATGATCAAAATTTGATGCTAAAAAGATGTTAAGAAATAAAAAAGCTTTACCCTGAGGCCTGCCATTGTGGTTCCATAATTCTTGTACAGTAAATTACCCAACTCAGCAATTTTGCTTTGTTCTATACCAAGCTTTTCAACCATATAATCTACAGAAGCACATTAATTCCTAAATTAGTCACAAGATAACCAATTTTAAAAGGGCATTTAGTCTTAGAAATTTGAAGAACATATCAAGTATACCTTCAATGTTCTTGCGAACACTAGCAGCCAGACCAGTACTAAGGGGATAAAGAGTGTCATCTAGATCTGTAAATTACCAAATGCTTTACCATCAAATTTTGTCAAAAGATAAAGATGAACTAATGAAGAAATGGAATTTGATAACTAATTCTTCTAGAAAAGATAACTTACCGAAAAGAAGACAGTCGTATTTTGGCCTCTGAACATGCCCATATTCCATTTTGGCCTAAAGAAACTTGAGTAAAGAAGTGAAATACGTAAGAACAGTTGACAAAGATAATCTAAATCCACACAAACCAATTTGAAAATTCAGTCTAAGTCTCAATCTACACTTCTTCATGATGGCTTCCCAATTATTGAGTTTCACAAATCAACACCTTGAATCAGCACATATGATTATTTACAAGCAAAAAAGGAAGGGGCTATTATTCTATATATGTCCCCACTAATTTTTAAGTTCTGATAAAAACAAAGCCACAAGTCCATAACCTATTTTAGTTGTCAAGCCAAAAGAATGTGGACCCTTGACCCTCAGAATTCACAAAATAAAAAAAGGCTGCTTCTCCAAAATAGAAAAATTGCAAGCTTCTTCAAAGTACAAATCATTAGAACAACTATGAAAAAAGAAAAGCCAATGCACTTCACAAAACTAACAGCATCATTTTAATCATCCAAGAAATTAACATCAAATACATCTGTTTATGATGAAAACTGCACAAACATCCCTTTAGATTTCTCATTTTGGTGTCAATCAAAGCAATATCAAGGGTGATCATAACCAAAAACAGGAAAAAGAAACCAAACTTCGATATAATAAAAACTGTACATTCATGAACCAGCACAGAAACATAAATTTTAACATGATAAATACTACTAGTAAACAAATTCCAAGAAAACATCATTGTTCATTCTTCAATCACATATATAAATCATTTTAACCAAAACTAGTTCAGTGGATCAAAAAATTAACTTTGACCCTCCAACATACACATCAAAATAAACATACTTTGGTTCCAAAATAATCAAAATACAATCTTTCTCATCCATCATCATGCAAAAATGAGAAGATGGAGAAACCGAGAAGGAAAAACAAGTTAATCATTTAACCAAAAGTCCAAAACTAGTTTAATAGGTCAAAAATTTAACTTCAACCCTCCAACATACACATCAAAATGAACATACTTTGGTTCCAAAATCATCAAAATACAATCTTTCTCACCCATCATTATGTAAAAATGAGAAAATGGAGACACCGAGAAGGAAGAACAAGTTAATCATTAACCAAAACTAGTTTAACGGGTCAAAAAATTAACTTCGACCCTCCAACATACACATCAAAATGAGCAGTCTTTGGTGTCAAAAGCATCAAAACAAACCCGTTACAAATCCCAGATTTTGCAATATTTCTCACCAAACAGAATGCAAAAACGAAAAATAGAGAAAATGGAGAAAACCCCAGATAGAAAAACGTACCAAGAATCAAAATGGGGATGAACGGAGAGAAGAAAATGAAGATTCACAAAGACTTTTTCTCTGTAGTGAAGGTGTGTTTTCAAGAAGAGAAGGAAGAAGGGGAGGAAAATAAGTAGCCATTCGTTGGTTTTATATAGGCAAAAGCATTGCGTCTTTTCCCATTTTAAAAATTGAAGAAACTGATTATTAAAAACCGCCTAAGGCTTTTCTTCGACTTCTCCATCAATTAAACAAAAGAGACTTTTCCTTTTTTCTTCTTTTTTTTTTTTTGAATTTTTTTTTTGGCATATAATTTGTTTTTGCTTCTCCATTGTAATTCTTTTTAATTTCCTGCTCGACGTGGGTGTAACTTGATTAATTTAAATTCACATTAAAAGTATCATTTTGAAGGATTTTACTTAGGTATTACATACACACATTGACTCAGTGTCCTCACGCCAAGGATTGTCTCATCATTAGTTAAGGTTAAACATTAGGTGGCTCTGATACCATATATAACAGTTATTCCACCAGTGATATTGTTTGTTTTAGGTCTAGACACTCATGACTTTAAAATGCATCACTAGGTTCTAAGAATACTCTCTGTTAAAAGTGAAATCATACCCAAGACATCTGATTAGTAATGTAGGGATTAGTTTTAAATAAATTTATGTATTAGTTATGCAAGACTTCGTTAGTCATTATTTTAAGTTCTATCCTACATAAAATAATATTGTACATAAATTCTGACATAATTTATGTATGTATTAGTTATACTGGTTTCTAAATTGTAAATCAAATACGTATAAATTTTATACATGAATAATTTTTCATCTAACCAACTACAAACATTATATTACTTATACATGTCCTACATAATTCTCCTCCAAACCAACTATCAAACGCCTCTTTAAAAGTTAATTATAGAAGTTAATATCTACACTTTTATTAATTAATACCTAACAAAAAAAAATAGATTACATCTTAGGGTGTGTTTGATGCAGAGGAAAATACTTTTCAAAAAAAATTTATAATTTTTTTTTATATTTAATTGATCGAATATTCTGAAAAATATTTTCTCTGAAAACAAATAAAACACTTTTCATCAAAAATATTTTCCTTCCTAACCTAACCCACCCCTTAGAGACGATTATTCTAACATGTAAAAAATACTTACAATGTGAATATAATGAAAAACTTAATTCCAAGGGAAAAATAATGTTTAAACTTGACTGAAACAATAGAATACATATTGTCAACAAGTGCTAAGGACAATGATTAGACTTTAAACTAAACTAAATATAAGATTAATTACCACCAAAATAACGTGATGCGAAGAATAAAGCTGTTTTAATTAAAATTTTCAATTTTAAATTTTAAATATAAAAAAATTCTTAATAAAGAATACTGTCCCAAATAAATTCTAACTCGTATGAATCTAAAATAATCCAACTTCAATATAAATATTAAACCTCAGATGAAAACTACGATAAGTAGTATAAGATTAATTGACCACTCGTCTATCTAATATTTTATCAATTAGCAAAGTCTTTGTGGGGAAAACATCAAAGATATAATAATAAATTAATTGAAGACTTGGGGAAATTTAGTAGGTAGATTACAGCCATAAATTTAAGATAAAGTTAACTCAATATTAAATGATATTAGGATAATAATATATTCAGTATGATCTCGTAAGTAGGATTCAGAAAAAATTAAAATATATATAAACTTTATTTTGATTTTTTAGGGTAGAAAGATTATTTCCGATAAATTCTCTATTCGAAGAAATCATTTTTTAAGAAAAAAATTAGTATTAAAAAAAAATAGTGATTACACGATTAAAAATTTACTATTTTTTCTTGAAATTTTCCACCAAAAAATGCTCAATGGATATATATTCCCGTATATATTTGGTGGGAAAAGAAAAATAAAAGTGTTTTCACATTCAAAAATTATGAAACTTCTCACTGTTTCAATGAGAATTGGTTTTTCCCACAATGTATTTTTTCAATGAACTTATTCGATGAAAAATTAGTGAAAAAATTATATTTTATGATACAAATTTTTTATTAATTTATAATTAAAAAAAATCTTTATTTCTTATAGTGTTATAATATGCATCAAAAGATAATTTCTCTGAATTTCATTAAAAATAAAGTAAGAGATTTAGTATCTGAAAATTAAATTGAAAAATGTAGTTATATATAGTTAGCCCCAAAAACATGTTACATGTTATAACACATGATAGTTGGTCATTGATTGATATATTAGGATCAAATTTTCTTTTGGACAATTTAGTCCTTGATAGATATTTTTGGTTGGTATAAATTGTAGAATATAATAGGCGTTTCTAGAAAGTTTTGATGAGGGTAGATTTACATTATTAGTAGTGTTGTTAGCGTAAACATATTCATCATTTTTTTTTCAAGTTATATAGCTGTAAAAAAAATTTAAAAGTATAGATTATATCGAATCGTTATTATGTTATCACTAATTGATAACAAAATATGTCGATGAAGAAGTATTCACAATTTATTTTGACTTAAAATGGTAAATTTAATTATGTCATAATTTCATCCTTCAATAATTGTTAGTTTATGTTTTGCAACTTCTAATTTAATTTTAAAAAATGATTGGTTACTTTTGAGAGAAATATTCAACTAAAGAAAACAAAAAAAACTTGATAAAATTAATCCAAGGTTAATACTGTCAGAAAGGTAGGTTAATTAATTAATTAATTAATTAATTAATATGAAAGTGATTCAAAGCTTTTAGGCTGAAGCTACGTAAGTTAGAGGCATTAAATTAATTTGATACTTATATTACTAGGCTCATCTGTTTATTTTGAAAATTATTTTTTGATATAAATTTTTTTTTTTAAAAAAAATTATTTTTGAGAATAAATAATTTGTGTTTAGTTAATTAATTTAAAAAATATGTTTGTCAATATAGAATAATAATTGTGTTTAATCAAAATTTTAAAAGTACTTACAATGAAAAAAAAAATATTTTTTCAATTTCTGCTTCTACTTAAAAACACTTTTTTTACCTAAAAGCTCTGGCCAAAACTCTTTAAAATAAGCATTTCTTTTACTTCTTCTTCTTCTTCTTTCTTTTAATTAACCAAAAAATTCTTTTAACTTCTAAAAAATGTATGGATTTACACCCAATGACGTTGAAAATAAATGACATTAAATTTTTAATCTCCGCTTATTTTATAAGCGAATCTTTAAGTTTTCTTTTTTTAAAATTAATTTTTTATTTCTATTCAAAAGTTAAAAATAAAAAATTTTCATAAAATAAATAAGGTCAAAATTATAAGATCATCTACCTTTAAGATCATTCTTATAAGTCACCCCTCAAAAACTTGATCAAGCAGATCATCAAAAGTCGAACAGGCCAACAGTTTGCTTAGCATTTTCTGTCAATTGTCAGCCTATTCATCCGACCTCGAGCGGTTCCTATCACCCGATACAACGTGTTTATTCTACAAATTAGAGTCTTTTTCTTATCGTCAAGCTACTCCAAAAGATTAGCAGTATAGTCATGTTTATTGCATGTTTTTGCACCGAAACAATCTAGATATATAATTAATTCTGGGCACATGCATGTGGTACTCATATTATAGAGGGAAAAAGCAACATGTTGCAATTAATAGGTTGTGACAGTATTAGAATTTTCATTAAAAGAATTTAAAATTATTACTTAGAAAAAAAAAGGATTTAAAATTCGTCTAACTAATTTATATATAATTAGTAAAAAGATAATTGAATGAAGTGGACAAATCATGTGCTTTTCACAATAGATTAGTTAATGATCTTAGTCCTAATAAACTCAACGTGGTTTTAAAATAATTTCAAAGAATTGTTCCTAAATGAATATAAAATCGTGTTAGAATTTTTGAAACGGAATAAAATAAAGTTAAATCGGATGAATAAATAAATAGAATTATGGCTTATTTAAATTACAGGGAAGAAAAAGTAATGAATTTTTATTCTTAATTTGAATAATTTTCTTACATGTTCTTATAAAATTGAACATATATATAATAACAAACACAACAAAAGATTATTTAATTCTCCCGATGTACTAATTCTTTTGAAACTATATAAACACATATATATTATAAAATTTCTCTAGAACACCACTTAAATAACTACTCTTTTTAAAATTTAAAATTTGTTGTAAGACTAGTAAATCAAAATTATTTTTCAAAAAATCGAAGCTAATTTCAATCCTAGTCTCCACTTAATAAGAGCTAAAATTATGTGGGACACGGAGGGCGAACTTTTATTTTTCCTTTCTATAAGGTCGTATTCAGGAGTGGAGTCGGGCAAAGGCGGATCTAGCTTGTTGAGAGGGGTTCACCCGAATTCCTTCGGTAAAAAATTACACTGTATATATAAGGTAAAATTTTAAGATTTTTCGTACAAAAATCGATTTTGAACCCCCTAAACACAAGATTAGAGGTTGACTTAGTGGGTTTAGGGGGTTCAAGATTTACTTTGAGATTTCAAGTTCAAATCACAACCAATATATTTTTATTTTTTGAAATCCCTTAGTGAAAATTCTAGATC
Source organism: Datura wrightii (assembly GCA_035772735.1). Classification (NCBI taxonomy): domain Eukaryota; kingdom Viridiplantae; phylum Streptophyta; class Magnoliopsida; order Solanales; family Solanaceae; genus Datura; species Datura wrightii. The sequence goes on along the minus strand of JASDFA010000018.1, from coordinate 194,703,080 downwards.
CGTCACTGGAGTCAGGGTATCGCGAAGGTTCATTTGGATTCTTTTCTTTAAAAAATTATACTCTATATATAAGATTAAAAATATTTTTTATGTATACATAATAGATATTGAATCCCTTTAATTTCTTTATTCGTTTATCTCTTTATATTCTGAACCTCAATATCCTTAGCAAAATTCTTGATTTTGCCCACTATTTGCTACCTTTCCCTAGCTAGCAAAGATTCGAGTAATTCTAATAATCAAAACTTAAATAAATATAAAGAAATTAAATCACACAAGATCGATTTGATTAATTAAAATTTATTAATCATGGGTATTTCATAATTTTCATTTCTTTCACTGTTCATTAAGTCACGCCCTTAAATGCAATACGGAACAATCTTTCTTGACAATGATGTGGAGGATACTCTTGTCCATATATACCTTAAAAAAAAAAAAAAGATCCAAATAGTTTGTAAGATCCACACACTCTCTCTAATCACATGCTTCAAATGAAGAAGAAAAGAAAAAAGGCCATACTTTAGTTCTTTGAACCTTACAAAGTGATCCATCAAATCTCACAATATATATTTCCAACAAGTACAAATTAAAGTGTACAGCTCAACCTTTTTTTTTTTAAAACTATCTTTTGCTTGAATATGGATCTAGGTGTTTAATGAGGGAGGTGAAATTATGAGTTCATTATATTGTTTCAAAGAGAGGAATTAGGTATGTATATATACACTCTATCCGTGTTAAATTATCTGTCATGTTTTTTTTTTGCGCGTTTCTTTAAAAAATATTAATAATTAAAAATGAGTTTTGATTATTTCATTTTCATTTATATCAGAAGAAATATAATTTCTTTTCATTGGATATTTACTCTATTGAAATTTGAGATGTTTATAGTCTTTAATAATAATTACTACTAAGAAAAATAGGTAAAAAAATAATTAATTTTATCTTAAATTTTTAAATTAATAAAATAATATAAGATAATTACTTTTTAAAATCACCACAGATAATTTAAATGGGATTGAGTATTCTTTTATAGAAAATAAAGTGGGTTTGGTATCTACTTTGGGCGTGAAATTTGAACTGTCTTCCAAGTTCCAACTTGTGAGATCTAGCTGTCCACCAAAATTAAAGCCAAGGGTCATAATTTATTGCCTCTAATTTTTCTTCTATTAATATTTCATTATTTAAAAGCTAGCTAAATAGATAGTCACTTTACCTCAAATTATTTTTCGTGATTTTTAAAAATAGTTATTTTAAATTTTTTTATATTTTATTATTAGTATTAAGTATTCATTTTAAATCATTTCTCAAGTCCTTTAAAATTATATATCGATTGATATGGGTATTATAATAAAAGGTGCATTTTATTTTTATTTTTTTTAAGGGTGTACAAAAATTGATCTTGGACAAGTAAAAATGATGGAGGGGTATTCGACAATTTTAAAAGTTCAAAACAAAAATAATTCTTTTTCTTAATAGTAATTGTGTTCTTGAAGACTACAAATACCTTGAGATGGTAGATAAAGGGCAGGTCGGTGTACAAAGCATCCCGCATTAGTAGGATTCGGAGAAAAGCGAGCCACTCCTTTGGGTTCATGTGTAGCACCTCAAGATTACATAAATAAAGCAAATATTTGAGGGAAAGGTTCAAAAATACCCCTCTACTTTAGTATATTAGCTAATTTTGCCCCTGGTTATACTATAGGGCAAAATATACACCCGCCGTTAATAAAGTAAATAAAATTATCCCTCAATTGGATGGAATCCCCCAAATTGACTTAAAATACCCAATTTCAATTAAATTATCCATTTTTTTTAAATCTGAACCCCACCCATTAAACTAAATAAACTCATTAGGATTTAATTATTCAAAACAAAACAAGTTCTCAAAAATAATTCAAATAAAAAGCTTTAAAAATAAAAGGAGTTCGATCATACAGTTATTTCTCCTCCAAAAATATTGAAACAAATAAAATAGCAACCAAATATTTACCAAATCAAGCTTCATCGTTCTTAATTTGAAGAGATTTGGTAAACATTTGATTTTCGTTTTGTTTGTTCCAATATTTTTGGAGGAGAAATAATTGTATGATCGAACTTCTTTTATTTCTAAGGTTTTTTGTTTGAATAATTTGAGAACTTGTTTTGTTTTGAATACTTAAATCTTAATGAGTTTATTTAGTTTAATGGGTCGGGTTTAAATTTAAAGAAAAAACGGGTAATTTAATTGAAATTGGGTATCTTAAGTCAATTTGGGGGATTCCATTCAATTGAGGGACAATTTTGTTTACTTTATTAACGGCGGGGATATATTTGGCTCTATAGTACAACCAGGGGCAAAGTTAGCTAATATACTAAAGTAGAGGGTTATTTTTGACCCTTTTCCCTATATTTAATGAAAGAGAGATTATATTTTAAGACATAAATAAGGGTAAAAGAGTCAAAACTTCTTCATAATTAATATTTTTTTATAAGGGCATGTAAAAAAGAAAAACGACAAATAATTTTAAAAGGAGGAAGTTCTTCATATTTTTAAGTTTAATCATCTGGTATTAGTAGCTTACTGGTCAAACTAGTCCAGATTCACGCCAAGTAAGTGTATATATATACATACGGTAAAGCACTTTCTACCAAGAAATTCTCCACTGTTAGAAACTTGAATTCAAAATCTCTAATTATGAAATAGAAACCTCAATCATCTCACTGCAGTCCTCAATGATATTTCATAAGTAGTATTAATTTAAAAGTACACCAAAACTTTCCAGCTAGATGTTAAAAAGAAATAATTAATTTTAAGTAATGTTTGTTTTGGCAATCTACTCATATTAGACCTTGTTGCTTTCTATATTGCCTTTGGGGTGGATATAGTTCTTCCATTGAGGAATGAAAGGTACAATGTAAAACTCACCAAATATACAAATGCACAAAAAGCATCTCTAATTAATTAAAGATTCTTGGTTGAATACAGCTAATTAATTAGAAGTTAATTAGAATTAGTAATATTGCACTTCTTTAAGCATTTGAGTTTAATTTGACCTCTCTCAAAACCTTTGACCAATAGATTATGAATAGGGTGGAGTTTATTTTTCTCAAAGTAAATTTAAATTCGTGTGAGGTATAATTTTTAAAGAGAAAACTCCCTTTATTAGAAATTTTTTTATTTTTAAAATTCAAACTTGAAACTTTTAATGATCGACAAAAGATTTTATCCATCTCATCACACTTTTTTGATGGTGATAAAGTGGAGTTATCATTAAGTTGACTTAGATATAATTTGAAATAAACAAACAAATACCAAAATATTAAATAATAAAAATTGAAAGCAAGTAAAAATTAATTCCAATTAAAATGATCAAAAATAGTACCTAAATAATAATAATAATAATAATAATAATAATAATAATAGCTTTACAATCTAGTAAATATAATCGATTGAGCAACCCATCGCCTCCCAACACTACAAGAAATATGATTTTTTGTGACGGCTTTATGTGAGACTCTTTTAGTCGCCCCGAAAAAGTGATAGCTTTAATGGCAAGAATACTCAAGAAAACTCCCACCATTAGTGGCGACTTAACTCTAGGCGCCATTAATAGATATGAGCTGAACAACATCTGTGGCAACTTAACTAAAGTCGCCACGAAAAGCCAATTTAATTTCTTGCACTGCAACAAGGGCAAAATAAAATCCCAACATATAAAGACAAGACTAAGATTACCTTCAAGAATTTCAATTCTTAGAAACATGCAATATATAAGTCAAACTCGAACTAAGAGGTCTAATATTTTACGCACTAATAATGGACCTTTTAAATGTTATATCCTTATTAAAATATAAAAATTTAATGTGTCGATCCTTAATCTTTGAATATAGATTATTGTTACGCTTTTTGGAGAACTCGATAATTAGATATTGCCTTCGAGATCAAAATAAGGTAGCTAATATATAGCTAAGGAAGAGACTAAATTTGTGGATCAAAATCATTTTTGTTATGAAATAATAAAGAAAGAACAAGAATATTATAGAGAAAGAGGGAAGGAGAGAAGTTCTTATTTCTCTTTGATTGGGATTAAATACAATGAAGGAGAACCCCTCTATTTATAAGGATAATTTCTCCTAACTTTTCTCCAAAAGATAGACTTTCACAATGATATAAACACATATATCTAGTACAATACAAATACCTTTATAGACATTCACTACAACACAAATATGTTTATAACATTCCCCCTTGAATGTCTATTTGATAGATAATGTGCCTCGTTAAAACCTTACTAGAAAAAAACCCAGTGGGAAAAAATCTAGTGAAGGAAAAAGAGTACACATATCTAATAATACGCATTTTGGCTGCCTCGTTAAAAACCTTACAAGGAAAACCCAGTGGGACAAAACCTCGCAAGGGAAAAAGAGTACAGCGCGTATTAACTCCCCCCAATGAGAACATTCTTGAATCTTTGCATCCCGATCTTGTGCACCATCTTCTTGAAAGTTGCAGTTGGTAGAGATTTGGTGAATAAATCAGCCACATTATCACTTGAACGAATCTATTGCACATTGATATCACCATTCTTTTGGAGCTCATGTGTGTAGAAAAACTTTGGCGAGATGTGCTTCGTTCTATCTCCTTTTATGAATCCTCCATTTAGTTGTGCTATGCATGCAGCATTATCTTCATACAAAATTGTGGGTACTTTGTCACAGTTCAAACCACATTTTTCTCTAATGAGATGTATCATGGACCTCAACCACATACATTCTCGGCTTGCTTCATGAATATCTATTATATCAGCATGATTTGATGAAGCAGCTACCAGAGATTGCTTTATAGATCTCCAAGATATGGCAGTACCTCCACATATGAACACGTAGCCAGTTTGAGATAGAGCTTTGTGTAGGTCAGATAGATACCCTGCATTAGCATAATCAACAAGATCCAGACTTGCTAATAAATTAACCGAATGTTATGCCTTATAGTATTAGCAAGATATATTAGTGCAACAATCACAGTAAGATATGGTACTTCAGGACCAAGGATTTCCTCATATAAGAATTATGAACATGTTTAAAGAAACTTGTAAATGCTTCAGGCATTTTGAATCCTTCATGATTTTCATATAAATTTTATCAAGTGATAGCATTCATTAATATTTAAATGCATGACATCTTCTAGTGTCTGGACTACAGGTCCAATAAGCTTTATGCTTACCAATACGCATCATTTCACTCGATAATTATTTCTACATCAGCATGCTTTAATAGATGTAGAATTCAGATCCTCACAATCTTTTACAATATTGCGCACTATATTGTATCAAAAATATCGTAGACGATCAGTTCCAATGCGACATAACTTATTGAGATCTCTTCATTTTTCATCATTTTCAGGTACCTAAACCTTTGCCAAGGTTTTATGAAGTGTTATGTCGTGGTCTTTCTTAAAGCACTTGCCTCATCATTATGACCATCTTAATCACTTGCTCCTCTACTTCTTCAAGAAGTTCTATATTTGGAACAGTTTGGTCTATCACGCTTCAGGCGTCTCATAGACTCTATCCTTCAAGGACTTTCCATTGGAACATTTGCAACTTTTCTTTTTCCCGAGGATCTAGATAATTCATCCCACACTCAATTTTCAGTTGCTAATCATTTCTCCCCCTAATGTTAGAAAAACTAACATTTACTCCCCAAGCTCATTTGGGTACCCATCTTTGTGCGTTATGGTGGGGCAATTGAATCATATATCGCACATTCAAATTTTAGATGGAATTATTTGGTCCCTGACCCTGAACCAATTATGATAGGGGAACCTTGTTGGCTTGATGCATTCAAGTGTTGCTATATGTTAAATAAACATATCTCATACCAAATTTTATTTGGGAGTTTTATTCTCATAACCAATGATTTAGCTTTAATTGGATGCATACAATTTTCGCTAAACCAACATAGATATGAATCAGCATTATCAACATGATTTTATAATTTGGAACTATGCTCTTAATTTAATAATTCGAGCAACAACCTTACAAAAATCAATTGTAAGTTGATATCAAAACACATGTGACCATACCATGGATGCATCTATTAGCAAACGGTTCACATGGTAGGTGAATGGGCCCATATTCACCATTTTATAAGTTCCCAAATTTCAGGAAATATAATTCCAATCTTAGCTGATCAAGATCATTTTATCACGAGAACAAGCAACACAAGAGAATTCTTGAAGGATCTTTTATTTCTTCAACATATAGCCACGTGAATTCTCAATTATTTTTGCATCACATTTGAACCGGGATGGCCAACCGGTTATGCCAACTTATTTCAGTAAACTTCTAGTTTACTTTCGTATGTGATTTCATCATCATACCCATATTTATGTACTACAAATTAAAAAAAAAAACGGCGGGTAATCTTTTACATAAATATTTATAACCCGCTTCAATTGTAGTAGCATGAAGATATTAGATCTTCCCATAATTTATAGTCTCATTTTTTTTTCAATGTCATTGAAACTTATAAGTTTCCTTTTGAGACTTAATACAACAATTTCATTCCTTCAGGTAGTAATACATTAGCTCTTCCGGAGCTCTCAATTAATTTTGTATACTAGCACATATCAATCATATCAAAATAGTTTCTCCACATAGTTTCAACTTTGAAACAATTTTGAATGTTGATGAGCTATACTCATGAACAGACTTATAGTCTTGATGGATCCCATCATATCGTGCCTTTGGGTGGATGACCATCTTCAGGTGGTCATACCTTTCTTTTAGGCTATTCCACAAAACAAGTGTATCCTTGATCGTGAGATATTCAATTTTAAGAATTTCGTCAAGATAATGACGCAAAAATATCATAGCCTTAGCACGATCTTGTTTTGATGCTTTGTTTTCACTTTTAATGGTATCTCCAAGACCCATTGCATCCATATGGATTTTTGATGCTTTGATTTCCCTTCAGGGACTAGATCTGTATTAGATCTATATTTGTAACATTTATCAAAGTTCTCAATTTCTCATTCTTCAGGAATGGAACATGATCATCAAAATATGCCTTAACCACATAAGGTATGATAGCTTAAAACCTCTTTTAAGATATTGCTTCTTCGGGAGCAAATCGAGGTATGCATATAACATAGATGATTTCTCTTACATATTTTCACAATATTGTTCTGCTGGAACAAATATATTTTCGCAATATTGTTCTTCTAGAACAAGTATGTTTTTCACCATATTGTTCTTCTGGAACAAATATATTTTTCACAATATTGTTCTTCTGGAACAAATATATTTTTCACAATATTGTTCTTCTGGAACAATTATGAGGCATGAATTGCCAAGTGAATCAATAAGTCGTTCCTCAAGTTCATATACAAAATCGATATTGTTATTAGTAAATACATAAATATCAAGAAATACTAACCTTCATCTTTTTAAGAAAGCTTTGATTTTTCTTACCTCAAATCTTTCAAAGTGAGTGTTCAAGGCAGAGACAGTGCTGATAACGTGTTATGAAATAATAAAGAAAGAACAAGAATATTATAGAGAAAGAGGGAAGGAGAGAAGTTCTTATTTCTCTTTGATTGGGATTAAATACAATGAAGGAGAACCCCTCTATTTATAGGGATAATTTCTCCTAACTTTTCTCCAAAAGATAGACTTTCACAATGATATAAACACATATATCTAGTACAATACAAATATCTTTATAGACATTCACTACAACACAAATATGTTTATAACAATTTTGCATATTTTGCAGTGACCTTCTTTATTTGCTTTGCCTAGTCTAGAGGCAGACAAGCTAAGCATTTCATTTATCAAAATTATTACTTCTTTGCACAAAATTTGAATTACTATAATATTAATAAGCGAACCCAATATGACACGCTTTTTATGATGCATATTAAATATATAAAAAAATATCTATTTCAACTTATATATAAATTTTATTTATTTGTACTTTGTTCTCTAGATTTTTCTATCTAACTTCTTCATTTCAATTTTAAAGAAGAAAAAAAGTGAGACCAAACTAGAAAATTCGTTCTTTAAAATTAATTAATTTGTTGATTTCATTTTCTTTATTTTTTTGCATCTTCTCATTTCATCTGGACATTAATGAATATTTTATCTTGGTTAATTGGCAACGCTAAATAAAAAGTCGTATAATATTATTTTATATATTTATTAGTATAATAATAATGATAATAATTATCTATTTTAATATAATATTTGATATTTCAATATTTAGGTATGTCCATATTACTGCTCTAGGTGTATTCTCGTTTTATTATTATGACACTTTACCTGACATAATTTAAGGGAATTAAAAATTCTCAACCAAAACAAATGCTCCAGTAATATAATTAAAATTAGTTCCAGTACACTTGACTTAAATTATACATGTAAAATAGTTCATACTTGTCCATTTCACACACACTATATAATATATATTTGAATTAAAAATTAAATTAGAGATGTAATTTTGAAACTTTCTAGAAAGTGTAGATATAAGAACAATAATATAAAATATACATTTGAAATTAAAAGTAAAATGGAGATGTAATTTGAAACTTTCTAGAAGGTATAAATAAATATTTGAGCAATAAAGGGATATATCCAATTTAGTTTATATTTACGTATAAATATTTTTTTTATATATTATTATATATTTTTATATAAAATTAATATATTATATATAATATTCTCTCTTAAATATAATATTATAATTAAAATATAACTATGTAACATAATATTTTATATTTTAAAAAAATTCCAACAATAAATATCTGAAAAAATTAGAAATGTGTTAATTTGACATTACAAAATGTGATGCATGACACAACTATATATGTTTCTCCCATTTGGGTGGTATATAAATATTTTAAAATATATATATAATTGAAAAATATCTAAATAAAGTCTGTGCCGTCATTACACATTTGAAAATGACTAAGCATAAAATGACAATAAAAAATTAATGATTTGTTTAATAAACAAGCACAATAATTGGAACCTATTAGCATTCTAACTCTATTAAGTAATTTTACAAACTACAAAAGTCCCCTTAAAAAAAGGAATAAAAATAGACCCTTATTCTAGTCTTTATTTATTAAAATATCTCCTTCACATTTGCTTTCTGAATAATTATTTAAATATTTAAGTCATATACATTATTAATAGAGTAAAAATAATTAAATAATATTAGCTATATTAATAAATTAATTATTATTTTAATCATGTTACTGATTAGACTTTTTAACATAAAAATTAAATTAAATTTATTTTATAAGTGTTGTAATTACCTTAATAAATATTTATTATGTCGTCAGTATCTATATTTTACAACAATACGCAATTGATACAATTAACAACATGTTTGGATGGTTGTTATGTAATGTATTGTATTGTATTATTAGTCATTTTAAATATAAATTTTATTTTAAATATTATGTAAATTTTATTATATCGTATTGTTAAATTTAATGTTTAAATAATGATGAAATTTGTATTTTATATAACAATTAATTTGGTGTAATTGTGTTGTGATCTTTTATTATTTTTTTCATTTTATCTTTGCTTGTTATCTGTATTATCAATTAACTTATCATTTTATAATAGCTCTACTTTGTACTTCTTTTAAGCTTCTTTTTTTTAAATTACTAATATATAGTATTATATAATAATAAAAATAATATAATTTAAATAAATATCATATTTATCAAAACAATACGATATAATATGAAATAATACGCAATAGTTATCCAAACAATGTGTTAAAAGTCACATACTAATAATTGGTGTGTTTCTTTAATAATTGGTTCCCTTTGAAAGTGAGTTCTTTTTTAACTCTTTCACTTGAAATTTTATTCTTCAATTATTTAAACCACCTGGCTGGCTATGATTGTGACACGTTTTTTTAAAACAAATTAATTCTTTTATCTGATACTCCTAATTGTTTGCGTTAATTAATTAATTAATTAATTAATTTAATTTTTGTGTACCTTTCAGTAGGTGAAAGTCTGGTATCTATGAAAGCTACGGCAACGGAGATCCTTTTTCCCAAAAATTCAATTATTTAAAATTTTATTAACTAAAAATTTATTTATTTACATTTTCATTAATTTTAATTGAGTTTTTAAAAATCTTTCTGTATTTGTTCCCTTTTGCAGTGGCATTTCCACCAAATTTCATATGAGTTGTTTCATATGTAGATTATCAAAAGTGAAAAATAAATTAAATATTACTCTTTCTGTTTTAATTTATTTGTCTTGATTAGAAATACGAAAGTTAAACTAACTTATATTCGATGTAAATTCAGACATAAAATTTTTAACTTATTTAAAATAAAATTTATATATTTAAAAATTATATAAAAAATACTATAAGTCACAATAATTAATCATTCTAAATAAAAATGTAATGGTCAAAGATATTTGATCGTTCAAATGGTAACTAAGACAAACAAATTCAAGCGGGAAAATAAATCTATTCATTACAATAAAAAATTAAAATTAACTATAAATTTCGTTGCTAACATATCGCTAGAAAGCTCGTACCTAACAAAATATTGTGATAATCTATTGTTAGTCTATCGCTAAATAAATTAATGGAGAATTTTACTGTTTAACTATAAAATTTGTCTCGTCACTAATGAAAATTGTTGGGATCGAAATATCAGGACGTCATGCGAAAGCTAATAATTGCAAACTTTGATGGCACGATAAATCAGACAACTAATAAAACTATACTTAAAAAAGGCATAATAATTTAATATGGTTTGATCAATTGATCTACATATTAAAAACTAATATAAAAGCGTAAAAACTATTGAGAGAATAATCTCCCCCGAAATAAAATTCTTCAAAGACTACATTGTGGATGTTATTGTGTTGTGTATGAGAAGAACAGATCTTCTATTTATAAAAGTCTAAATCTTCTCTTCTAAGAAAAAGGATAGCTATGGTAGAGTCTTTTTTCGCAAAAAAACCTTATCTACCGAAAAAATGTTTTTGAAGTAAAACACAATTATGATGTAGAATCCAAGTAGGATAGAAAATTCAGGGCAAATCCTAGCAGAAACAGTCTTCCTACCCTTGAGGTGGAGGTAAGATCTGCGTATATTATACCCTCACCAGCCTCTCTACCTCTCTACCCAGAAACAGTCTCTCTACATCTGAGGTGGAGGTAAGGTCCGCGTACGTCTACCTTCCCCGGACTTCACTTTATGGGATTATACTAGGTTATTATTGTTGTTGCACTAATTTCTGTTTTATTTAATGATTATTTTTATCTAAAATGTTTAGAGAATTATATTATTTAATCACATCATTACCCAATGGGAACGCTAGAAACTCACATGTAAATCCTCTAGTGTGTACATAATTAATTAAGGACTATATATACTATATGGCCCTATTTCATAATTAGAGATACTTAGACTTGTCATTATCTCAAATACTAAATAATTAATCATGTAGAAATAATTAATTAAGCTACTAGTGGCAACTAAGAAGGCTAATAATGCTAGTAAAGATGATAAACATGAGGTCAAATTTCTTAGGTGCTCAAATTGTTCTCATAATTGTAGGTTGTTATGTCTTAGACGCATAATAATTTTGGCACGACATGATCAATAATGCACTTCCAAGATATAATTAATAGGCTAAATATATTGATCGAATTGAAATTTATCAATAAATTTTATTTAATATTTTGAATTACATCTCATCTTAAGCATCCGAAATATGATAAAATTATTTTTATTAAATATTTTCAACTTAAATTTTTTTAAAAAAACTTCAGTATATATTTTAAAGTGCACATTGTGTAGATAAGTTAACTATTTAAACTATTAGCATGTTTGGTCAAAAGCTTTTGAGAGGTTAAAAATGCTTATTTAAAAAAAAAAAATTAAGGTGTTTGGCCAAGCTTTTCCGGAAAAATAAATACTTTTAGGGAGTAACAGAAGTTGTTTTTAGAAACTAAAAAAATAGCTTCTCCCAAAAATGCTTATTTGAAAAGCACTTTTGAGAAAAATATACTTAGAAATATTTTTCAAAAGTTTGGTCAAACGCTAATTGCTGCTCAAAGTGCTTTTTAAATTTATTGCCCAAACACAAATTACTTCTCACCAAAAGTATTTTTTTAATAAGCACTTTTGAAAAAATCTCTTCTCAAAATAAATTGATTTTAGAAGTTTGATCAAATAAACTATATGTCACCTCGTATTCTAATTGAGGTTGATTTGTATAACAAAAAAAAAATGACATATTTTAAGCGACATTTTATGTGTTTAACATATATAACATAATGGACGCTTGAAAAATCACAAAAAAACTTTTCTAAAATTTAAGCCAAAAATATTTAATAGGAACATTTTATTATTTATTCAAATATTTAATTGAATCAACTTATAATTCAAATATTTTTTTTAAAAAAAATATTAATAAATCTAAAAAGCTATCGATATATTCAGACTAATAATATTTTAAAAAGTTCCTCAGATCTACGTATATAAATAGAACAGTTGACACCATAATACATTTCTTGCTTATCTAGTTCATTGTATTGAATTGTGTCCTCTTATTTTTGAAAAAAAAAAAAAAAGAAGTTAAAGATGAAAAACTTTATTTATTTTATTTCCTATATGTACCCACACGCTATCTTACATTCAACTCGTGCCTAATTCTTGTTTTTTGGTCCAAACACGTCAAAATATGTTTTGTTGATGCGATGACGAAGCTCAAATTCGAGATTTTATTTAGATAATTAAATTAATATTGTGTGAATTTTTAAATAATTATTATGTAGATAAATTAATTATTTAAAATTATATTATCTCCTTTAGTTATATATGTTAGTCTCGATAATTTATAAAAACTCAGACATGTTTAATTTTCATTGAGGTTTATGTATATAATTAAAGGAGATGACATATTCTATGTGGTTAACTTAACTATTCAATAAACTTAAGAATACGAGCAAAAGTTTTTCAAAAATTTAAATCGAAAATGTCTAATAAGAACACTTTATTGTATATTCAGATTCTCAATTGAACAACTCATTGCTTGACTGTCTAAATAAAATTTATTAGTAAGTTAAAAAGAGTTATCGATGTATTAAGTCTTAATGAACTTTTATTTGTTTTAGGTTTGCAAGCTACAATATATTATACGTGTTCAAAGTATGTTTAAACATATATCAGTTGATTGAAAAAGAAATTTAACTTTCCAGATTAATTAGGTAGCTTAACTCGGCAAAATACGCCCAAAAGCCCCCATACTTTCTTGGTCAGATCGATCCAATCGTTAATTTTCAACAAGTCTTTATGAATTGAAAGAGCGTAAAGCAAAATTTCTACATATTTGAACATCAAATTAAATTCTTTTTTTTTTCCTTTTCTGATATTTAGTTCTCTTCTTTGGAACGTGAAGAGATCAATTGAATATAAGTGGAGTCAGAAATTCATAAGTTCGGAATCTTATATTAATCCATTTAAATTATTGAATACTAAATAAATAATATGTATGTATTCAATAAATTTCTTAAAATAAATATAAAATTTGAACCCAAGGCGCTAATAAGTTTGGATGAAATCATAATCGATATTCCAGCTTCGCCTCAATTGAACGAGTGTTTGGATAATAAAGTCAAAGAGGAACATAGTTAAGACACGTCTTGAAAATTATTATCGTTGAAATTAAAATCAAACTTTACATTTTACACATGAAGCCAGTTTATTATATGCTTTGGGACTAGAATAACTGTCTATTTCAAGCATCAAATCTAAAGAAATCCAACTAACACTTACAAAGTACAAAAATGTACTAGCTAATTTTGACTATCAAAATCCTGTAGCAAGAGTTGGAAAAGTGGTTAGATGATTTTTATTTTAAGACATTTTGCCTTGCCCAACATGGCAAAAAGCCAAATAGTATGCTATCATTTTATTTTATTTTTGGTCTTCCATCTAGTCTCTGATATTTGTATTGACGTTTGATTAATTTGAATTTACGTTAGATAAGGATCATCCGGAGGTAGCGCTTTCTATTAAGGATTTATTTCATGCTCAAAGCTCGAAATCAAAATTTTAGTTAAGAAAGAAATGACCCTATTCACTGCACCACATCCTTTGATGATAGTATACTATCATATATTGGTCTTTCTTTTTTCTCTTTATTTTCTTTTGGTTTTGACTAATGGTAAATGGTGTTTGTGGTATTGTTTCTTTTATTAATATTGCAAGTGCATGCATGCTTGTCATATTTAACTTCTACTAAGATTGGAAACTTTAACAAAAAGCACTAATAAAGACCAAAAAAGGGCATTTAAACTACTCCATTGACAATTGTTTTATATTAATAACTCAAATTTGCGAGCACCTCAATTATTTTACTTGATAATTGCTATTTTCCACTTGCATAAAGGCTTAGAACGTAATTTTGTCAATAAGATACTAGACAAATGTGAAGAAATTGAAATAGTGTTTTTTGTCTCAATCGAGATCTCAACCCTAATCTCCGATATCATTTATCAATTCATTGACTAATAGATCACATTCTTATATACTATAAATAATTACTTTTGGGAACCATAGCACACATTAATGGAATTGGTAGGTGTTATAAGAGCCCCCTCCTCTTTCCTTAGCAAATATGATAATGTTTCTTTTAAAAAGACTACTTGGTGAATGACATAAAGAATTCATGAGGCTAAGCTGGTAAAATTAGAAACACAACCAAATGATTGGGATTAATAAATTATTTTTTGATGTTTTGGCAAGTACTAGTATTTAATATCTTTTTTTTGGCTGCTTTCCAAGTAGGAAATCACTTAATTTGGGGCTTTTTCATGGCTGCTTTTAATAAGTATTCAAAAAGATATAGTGCTAGAATGTCTTGTTCATATAGTGGGTATAAAGACAAAACACATTTTGTTTGGTTATAATTAGAGGTCGCAAAGATAATTTATCAAATCATAATTTGTTCAATCATTTTAAGTTTAAATTAATTATTAATTTAGCTCATTTAAGTATAATTTATTTTCGTCCATCAAAATTTGAAATAATATCTGACCATCCATGTCTAATCTTTGTGGATCACATATTAGTTCCCATATCATCATCATCAATACTTATGAAGTTTTCACCTGAAATTGACAAGGGCCACTCGTTCTTCTTTAATTAGTACAATAATTTTTTGGTCATATGATTTGATGGACAAGTCCATTAGTATATATATTCAAGAATACTTGTGTGGTGAATAAAGTCTTATATTGATATCTGAAAATTACGTATAAATGTATTATTATATCAGAAATTATACAGTTTTAGTCTACAACGGATAATATCACATTATTTTAAGAGTATTTTTGAATTTGTTTAATAGAATAATTAATATCACAACTAATAATTCGGCAAGATAAGTATAAAAATGACAGAATGATACCATAAGGTTCAGTTTATCTTTATCATGTAACTTGAAAACACATGCGCGCAAAAAGAAGCTAAATCTAAATTTTGACACACTTAACCATATGAATAACACATAATAAATCTCGAAAATTAACTCGTGAATTGTGATAAAAGAACTTCCTTAGCACACTCACTTAAACTCATAAAGGGCATTATATATGAAGAGGTAAAAGGGCTCCTAGTGTGCAGAGTTTTGTGAACCATAGTTTCTGCTTATTTATAGGATACCTTTTACCCCTTTTTGGGGGCGGGGTGAGGGGGGTGGGTTAAAAAGATACCTTTTACCTTTTACTGTATCAAGCTTTACTTTTCTGCTTGAATAAATGTTATTTCCTAGATAATTAATTTCACGTTTTATATGTGAGCAACTATTTATTATAGTTGTCTTTTTAAGTAATCTGGTACTTTTGACGTTTCATATTGATGTTTTCTCTCTCAAAAGTTAAATTATATAAATTTTATATTTTTTAAATTAAATTGATATAAAAAGAATTATAATTTATAGTATTTTTTATATAATTTTTGAATATCTAAATTCAATTTTAAAATATTAAATTGATCTAATTTAAATTAACTTTAGAGATTAATCAGACTGACTTTGAAGAATTGAAATATAACAACTAATTTGAGATGAAGAGAGTAGTATTAAATTTTTTATTTTTATTTTTTACGTTACAGTATATTTATACGCAATTAAGTTAAAATTCTCTTTTTTATGTTGCATGCATCCTCATCACTGAATTTAAGAGTTTCTTTGTTAGCCACAAATTAATGTGCAAGGCAGATAAGATATTACATATTGCCACATCACCTCAAACTTTTTTTTATAAAATTAATTATGACATGGCATTAGCTAACACCAAGCAAAAGAAAAAACAATTTGATATACAAAAAATTCTAGGTTAATAAAATTTGGAAAAACGCCTCATTTCAAAAAATATAATATAAATAATTTTATTTAATATAAAAATTAATAATTACTTTTATAGCTCGAACTCGTCACTTATAGATTATAGGTATATCCATTCACACTATTATGGCATTCATAGTAATGCCAACATCATGGAATCCAAAAGAACCTTATCCTCTCCATTTCGTAATTCGTACACCTAGGAAAATTAGCTTATAGCAAAAAGTCAAATGTAATAATTTAATTATTTTCTTTATTTTAATTTATTTATTTTATTTTAATTTGATATAATATTTAATAAAATAGTAATTTTTTTTAAATTTTATATTTTTAAATTAAAAGTATTATATAAAATGTATTAAAATATTTTTTAATATTATATTTTTAAGAATATTGTATGGACAGTTGAAATTAAAAAATTATCAAAAAAAATATTTTTTAAAAACGAATTTAAAATAAAATTAAACGAATTAAAATAGATGGAGTAGTAGGTTATTTATTAATTTTATCAGGTTGTCGTGATTAGTGCTTATATTTACAATTACAATATACATGACCTAATCTTTTTCCTTATTAAGAAAATTAATTAAAAATCTCAAAATTTTTCATAAGTTACATTTCTTTCAGGAATGACCTAAAATATTATAATTTTTTCCGACAATTCTAACACACGGTGTAATATTTTCTCTAACATGTTGGATGCATTACATTGGCACCCATGGCGGATTTAGAATATACAATATGAGTTTACGTGATTCGGTAACTTTAAATTTTTAATATAAATTATATATATATATATATATATATATATATATATATATATATATTATAAATTTATTAAATATTAAAAATTATATAATCAAAAATGCAATTATTATTATATATTAAAAAAATTTAAAGAAGTGGGTCACAATAAGTTAGGGATCATATATATATATATATGTACTCTCAATAATTTGGGCACAATAATAGTGTGATATTTTTAAGACACGCTATGGAAACAAGCTGTACCATAGTACGAACTAGATACCAAAAACATAGCCAATATTGTAGGTTAGTGCTCCTATTGATAAAAATTATGTAACTATTGAGTTAAAACTTTTTTTTTTTTAAATAAAGGTAGGAAAGTAAAAAAGATTTAAAACATTTCCTTTCACAAGATTAGGAATGAACTTAATTAGTTCTGTAAATTAAGTTCAACACTATTTACAATATTCCAATGAATATATATTAATCTTAATAATCGAATTTTGATTTAACATGGAATTTTGTACTGACTTAATTATGAGTAATAACATTTATCTAAGGCTAGTTTTGTTGGGTTTTTAAGAGGTGTGAATGCAATTTGAATATATCTTTTTACACTGAATAGGTTGTGATTTTTTCGACAAGCCACGGTAACACTTGATAGCACTATTCTTTTGTTGGCTATAAATTCAAAGGACTAGTTTCAATGTTGATTTTCTGCACTTCTTCTACGTATTTTCTTACAAATAAATTAGAATTTTTGTGCGGTACATGATTGTCTTCAAATTCAATGAAGTTATTGGCATTTGAGATACCGTTACTTTAATAACAGGTATATATATTCGTTTAATTTTGGGAGGAGATTACCATTTTTCTTTTTCTTGGTTAATTGCTTTCCAAATTATTTTATATATTCTGATTTACTGTCTTAAATAGAAAATATATAATAATAGCCCTTGCTAGTGTATGATATTTTAAAATTTAATTATTTGTTTGGCCAAGTTTATTATGTGAAAACCTAAAATATTCTTTAAAATTGAGAGCCTTTGGAAAACTTTGAATTTATGTGGTTTCCAGAGTTATATTGGAGAGGATAAGTCTAGAAAAATCCTAAGAACTCTAAAGTAGGACCCATATATGTCACATTAAAGAAGCAAAAATTAAGTTCTTTGAACCTTAAAAAATGTTCATCTCCCTCCAATCAAGTATGCATTTGCTTAAAAGAAGGTGAAATTATATATTTTGGCGAGATAATCACATAATTTAATATAATATCAGAGTAAGCAGAGATTTTAAATTTAAGTTTTATACAATGGTCGAATAGTTTTGAACTTTTGATTCGGATTGCATTTAGGGTAAAGTTTTAAGTTTAACAAGTTTTGATTTTGACTTTGAAAATTTACCTGTGAAACAAGCGAGGGTAAAACGTTCAAGACCACACCCATTTTAAAGATCATTGGGTGCAATTTTCTGCCTATTATGAAAAAATATATATATTTTTACACTGTATAGTTGCTTACCAAAATAATAGCCAACAAATGTATATTTTACGACATAAGAACTAGTATACAAATTTCATGCAAAATAGTATATATTTCTTAAATATTTATTTAGCGAATATAATTATTTTTAGCCAACCAATTAAATGTGTAACTTCTCAAAAAATTTCGTACATATTAATTTGGCTTATGATAATAAATTAGGCCTGAACATGATAAATGTGTTGAAAATATAATTAAATAAATAAAAATAAGTCATATATAAAATAAGAGAAAATTATATTATATACCATGTGAGACAATAATATTATCAAATTGAGCTCATATTTTAATTTCTTACCTAATTTAGCTCGACTTTTATGTAAATTGAAATTTACTTTACATCCCTTAGTCTAACAACCCCCCCCCCCCCCCCCCCCCAAAAAAAAAAAAAGGATCTTTTCCACCGTTTTCTTCCTCTACATTTTAGTTTTTTCCCTTTTCTTTTTGTTTTATTGGTCTTTATGAGAAGGAAAAAAAAAGATTTTTTGCGGTGGGTAAGACTTGCAAAAACTCTATAGATGTCCATTGTTGAAACTCGACGCTTCAAAGTTTAAAAATTACTCCCTCTGTTTCAAAATAAGTGGTACTTTTAGTTTGGGCACACCCCTTAAGAAATTACTCATTTCTAGAAAGTAAAATGCATTTTTACTAACTTGCGCTTAATAAATACCTTGAAAAAGATGTAGCTCTTTAATAGCTTATAAATCTCTCTTCATTTAAATAAGGGTAAAATTGAAAGAACATCATTAATGCCTTCTTGATAATGTAAAACACCATTTATTTTTAAATAAAATGAAAAGGCTAAAACACCACTTATTTTGAAACGGGGAGAGTAAATTTTTGTAATTAAGCTTTATTTCGAGTGGGCATTGTTATAAAATTTTGGATACCTATCGTATTGAGGAGCCTAAATTTAAACTTTAGGGTGATTTTGTGTAGTTTTTGAGATGTTTTGGATGGATCTGATGTCTGAATTCAAGGAAGAAGACGAAGTTAGTTTTCATATAATTGTGTATAATATTATATAATAATGTATATGAGTGTATAAACACATTATATAATTTTATATAATATTTATATACAAAATGTATCCCATTGTATATCAAATTTTTAGATATTCTTACAAAAGAAAAAAGATAAAAAAATTTTGCAGTATTTATATCAAGCATATAAAATTGTATACCACAAGTGTACAACTCAAGCTTTTTTCTTTTTTCCTGCATTTTTACCTTTTCATTTTTATTATAATAAGAAGGTGTTTGTGATGAGGAAGGTGTATAATATGAACTCATAGTTTCAAAGAGAGGAATTAGGTTTATATAGAAATAGAAATATATAAAGCGGGGTTGGTATCTACTTTGGGTTTGAAATTTGAACTGTCTTCCAACTAGTGAGAGCTAGCTGTACACCAAGACAAAGGCTAAGGGCTCAAATTTATTTGTTTTTATTCTCTTCGTCTCAAAATAATTATCGTATATTTTTATTTACATATTTTTTAAAAAAATATTAATTTAGAAGAATTTCTCTCCGTCCATATTTATTTATCTAGTATTGACTTACCACATCCTTTAAAGAGCAATAAATTGAATATCAATTTTACACCCCTTTAATATAATAAATTTAATACTTTGAGAAATGACTATAGTCAATAATAAGGGTAATTAATTATAAACTAAGTAATAATTATCTCTTGATTTTTAAAACTAAATAAGTAAAAATAGTAGATAAGTAAAAATAAATGAAGAAGGTATGTCTTAAAATGTAATCTCTCTTTATTAAATACTTATTCTATTAAAATATTTATAATTTTTAAAAATAATTACTAATAGAAATATAAAATTTTAAAATAATAAATATTTTTAATAAGAAGCACAAATATGATAGAATATCTTTAGAAGAATGTGTACATTGACATTTTTTCATGTCCTTTTTTTGTTTTGTTTTTCATCATGTGACTTTAAAGGAATAAAGAGATGTTCCTTCACTTGGGGAAATGCAATTGCAAGGTACAATTTAATGACCCTACCAATTATATAAAATATGTGGACAAAATTGAATAATTCAAAGCATCTAATTGGGTGCCACCACAAAAGTTTTCCTCAGTTATTAAGAGATATACTTTGGCACTTTTAAATTTAAATGGATAAATAAATTAGAGAAGAGCTGATCGGGATCTTTCAACTCTTAATTAATCACGTATTTAAATTTAAAACTTTAAAATTGAAAATTAATTTGCAAAAAAATGTTTTATCTTCATATGGTCAATAAATTATTGAAAAATACGAATTTTTGATGAATGTTCTGTTGAAATTGGCTCGTTAAGAAATTTTATAATGAAAAGTTTGTTGGAAATATTTTAAAGAAATGAGCTTTTAACAAAATTACATCGGAAATGTTTCTAATAAGTTATATCGATAGGAAATTCATTTTCTTATTAGTAGTTTATTTATCAAAAATCTAAATCGATCAAACTAATGAATCTTAATACTGAATGATTAAACAAAAGAAAACTTTGAGTTACATGTTAATTTAGGAGAAATGATTTTCTAATTTTTACAAATCCTTTTTTTACTTTTATGATATTTTTACAAGAAATCTTTATTTTACATATAAGAGATTTAAAAAGATCATTTTCTTCCATCGATATCGTAAAAGGGCAAAAAGATATCATTTTCTCTGTGTAATTAAGTAAAGTCATGTAGCCCTACTGTTAACTTGCATTATATGTTCCAAAATATCATTTTATTTTTTTGGTTTTTTTACGTGATATTTGTATTAGAATCTGATTAAATTTAAATATTTATCGAAGAGTTTATTTTTGGAGACAACGCTTTTAAAAAGATTTTTTCATTTTCATGGACTCAAATTCAAAATCTTTAATTACGGATGAATGAATACCACCACAATCCATATTGGTTCTAAAATACCCGCACACTGAAAATCACTCTTCCTAAGATATTTTATAAGTTAGGTATGAACCAAAAATGAAAAGAAAAATTTTAGTAGCTCGATTGATTGACTACTTGAACTTTTACCTTGTTAGTTGAAGTTTGGTTTTCACCTTATAATTTCCTCCTGCATTTCAATAATTAATTAATATCCCCATTCAAACTTAATTTCTCAATATTACACACAAAATATGTCCTGCAATACACTATTCAAATTCACTGAGGTTCCAATACGAATATCGACCCAAAGAGGAAGTCCAAAAATAAAAAATTAAACAAAAACTCTTTCACGCTAAATCTTCTACAACCTTAATTATTTACACCTTATTGCTGGCTTTGATTGTGACACATATATTTTAATCAAATTTTATTACTTTAATTGATTCTCCTAATTGTTTGGTTTACTTTAATTTAAATAATATTAATTTTTCGATATTCTAGTTGGTGAAATCCGGTTTCTATGAAAGCTACAGCAACGGGGATTCTTCATTATTTCCATTTCATAATCTTTTATTATTTTTTAATTAATTAGAGATTTAGAGGTGTGTTTTCCTTGAGAAATCATTTTTTTAGAAAATAAAGCGAGTTCTTACTTATTTTCTAGTATTCGATGAGTGTAAAAATAATATCACTCTAAAAGTGCTTCTATAATATCCAGCCAAATATTATAGGGCAGCGGAACCAGAATTCTTGCTAAGGAAATTCTAAATATAAAGACGTAAACATACAAAAAAGTTGAGGGAATTCAACATACGTACGTAAAAAATAATTTTAATCGTGTATATATAATGTAATTTTTCGATGAATAACCCCCTTGACTCTTGAGGTACCCTAGCTCCGCTAGAGGCGGATGTAGTATAAATATTATGGGTTCAATGAAGCGGAGTATAAATTTATGTGTAAAATTTATCAAAATTATAATAAATAATAGACATGAACCCATAACTTTAAAAATATAATGAGTTCAATTCTAAAATTTTAAAAGTTTGAACCCGTAAATTTTAAATTTTGGATCTGCTTCTGAGCTCCGCCCCTATTTACGAGGGTGGGAGTTGGTGGGAAGTAGGGCCTTCGGGTGGGATGACACTTTTATTTAAATATTTTTGTTAATTTCAATTTATATGATGTAATTTGATTGGACAAGAAATTTAAGAAATATGAAAAGAGTTTGTAACTTTCAGAATTATTCTTAATATAAATAAATTTTTAAATATGAAAAGTACGCTTTTGTGGATATTTTGTCAAATAAGTGAGATTCAACACGGATAAAATATTGATCATGTCATTAGATATTTGTCAAATATATCATTCTTTTTGAAACTGATTAAAAAAAAGTATGTCACATAAATTAAAATAAAGTAAATAACTAATTATTTATAAATTAATTTTTACATCTATTTCACATGATTCTTTGACTTGGCTTAGTCTCATGTAATAATGTGATGTATTAAATAGTAAAATAAAACTACTATTAATGTCAAAAGAGAAGTCCAATAATGCTACAATATGATAAACATGAGGTCAAAATTCTAAGGTTCTCATAATTGTAAGTTGTTCATTTGGCAGGACATGATCAATAATGCTTTTCCCTAACATATAGTAAATAATAATATTTCAAATCGTTTCATATGATCCACATATGACAACATGTAGGGAGAGGGTGTATTCTTTTGGCTATAGATTTATCTGAATTCTTAATTTTCAATACGGAATATATATATATATATATATATATATATATATATATATATATATATAGAATTTATCTTTGATAGTGACGGAGATAAAATTTTCATCAAGAGAATTTAAAATTATTTCTCGCCTTATGTTTATAAGGAGATTCAATATATAATAAATATACATGAATATCAGATTTGACATTACATATATAATGTGTTTTTTCGACGAGGAAGGTTTGAATGAAACTCCCATAATAGGAAATTTAAGAAGAAGTTATATATTTGATCTCTCGCCAAAAATAGTTATAGCTTCTACTTAAGTATAAAAAAAATAAATAAATAAATAATAATAATAATAATAATAATAATAATAATAATAATAATAATAAACGATATTTATGTTCAAAATATGTATATATATTCATTAATATATTAAAAATGATTTAATCTGTTTACTTAAAACATCAATTTCTATGACATCCTGCTACAAATTAAAGTTAAAAAAAGTAACCAATTTGATTATTTAAACCAAAAAAAATAATTAATTAGACAATTTAGAAAAGGGATTAGACATTTACTACTTGTGGCCAACATGATGGGAATAATTATAGTAGCATAAATAAAAGTGTCTCTCTTTTTTCCCTTTTTTTTTTTTTTTTTGGTATTGTTCTGAAAATGTACAACCAAATTTGTAGTTTATGCATATTTTTTTTTAATTGCATATTCAACTTTCACTAAGATTAGTAAATCTTACTTTTACAACAAAAATAATGCCCTGATAAAGACATCAAAATAAAATAGCTAGTACTTAATTAGTCCATTAACCAAAAAAAAAAAGATTAAGAAACTACACACTAATGGAAAAGCTAAGCTTCTGTTTAGTTATAGATTTTTAAAGTTGTAATTTAAAATTTGAGTTTTTAAAGTTGTGATTTTTGAAATTTAAAATTGTGTTTGAACATGCATTTTACTTTAAAAAAAATTAAACTTTTGTTAGTGGAAGTCCCAAAAACTCAAAAATTTGTCTCAGCCAGTTTTTGGTAACTTAAAAGTTATTTGAAAATCATATCTTTAAAATTTGATCAAATTTCATGATCAAATAAATATTATCTCTTTACTCTTAAATCGAGTCACGGAGATAAAAAAATTGGAAAGAAGCATTTCCCTATAAATTTAACCCTAAGTGGAGTGGATCTGAATTAGTTGTGCCGATGGACTTCAGATACCAATTGGTTAAAAATGTAGATACTCCTTCCGTCTCAAAATACTTGTCGTGGTTTTTATTTACATGTCCTTTAAGAAAATATTAATTAGGAGGAATGTGTGATTATTTTACTCTTATTCATGACTTAAGAAATAATCTATATTCATTGAATATTTATTCTATTTATGTGTCATAATTAAGGTGCTTTTAATTTTTAAGAACAATTGCTAACTTTTAAAATGACAAATATGTTTAATAAACACGATAAATATTTTGAGATTTGGAGGAAATTTTTTTATAATACAAGCAAGAAGGTAACACAACAAATAATTGGACATGCATTTTTAAGATTCTTTTTTCAAAAAAGTTTTAGCAAGTACAGTTTTCTTCTTTATTGCTTTCCAAGTAGGAAGCCCTTTATTTTTTTAATTATTTTTTTATTTTAAAATAATGAAACTTTGCTTTTATGCTCAAAAGCCCACTTGTCAAAATTGAGTGAGTCCAGTCCAAATATAATAAGTGTAAAGACAAAGCATGTTGTAGTTGACATATTTAGCACATCCATTCATGTCTATAGTCCTTTGTACATCAAAATTTCACCTCAAATTGTTGGGTTGGGAGGAGGGTTGGGGGGGGGGGGGGGGGCATTGTTGTGCTTATCTGATGCAATAGGTGCAAAAAAAATTTAAATTTTTAAAAGACCTTTACCACTTCATATAAAGGGCATATTATTATTATCACTAGTAAAAGAAGTATTGAAAAATTGCTATTTTTCGATTGAAATATATTAAGTTGTTATTTACATTGATATTTGATTGCATTGGCGGGAAAAGAAAAAAATAATAGTGTTTTTACATGAAAAATTTTAAAGCTTGAGAGTTTGTTTTCCACCATGTGTTTTCCAGTGAACTAGTTCAGTAGGAGATGGGTGAAAAAATTATGTTTTATAATATAAATTTTTTATTGATTTATGGTGAAAAAAATCTATTTCTAGTAGTGAAGTACGTAAATTTCTAAAAAAATCTGTCAGAAATTGACTTATAATAAATATTTTTTACGGACTAATTTTTATCAGAAAGATCAAGTTTTTACGGTGTTTCAATAGAAATGTCCATTAGAAACATTCTATATAGCCAATTTCTGATGAATTTTCTTGGTAATTTATGAAGCAAAATCTTGACATAACTGGTAAAATTGTTATCATGTAGCTTGGAGCCGTGGAAACAGCCTCTTCTAAAAGTGCAAAATAATAAGGCTATGTACAATAAATCCTTATAGTTCAAACCTTTCTTGAATTTTATGCATATCGAGAGTTTATTACATCGGGCTACCTCTTTTTCCTCGAAAATTCATGTTTTTTTAGCAGTGATGTATATAAGAAAAATCCTAAAAGTGCAGAATTTTGAGAACCATAGAATTTGCTTATTATTATTGTTATGTGCATTAAGTGATGCAAAGGGTCCAAGGATATATAGATATATTGTTTCGTCTTCTTTTATATGCCATGAATCCTCACTGATTTAACAGTTTTTTGTTGGCCACAAATGTGTGCAAAGGCAAATGATGATGACTGTAGGTAAAGACTTGGCCACATCTAAAAAGGCCCACCTTTTATACATAAAAATATTTGTATATAAATATCTTGACATGGCATATAGCTACACACCAAGTGTTCAATTTCTATGAAAGAACCACTAGTCCCCCACCCCCAAAATGACAACCCCCTTCCCCCCTTCCTCATATATATATGTGTATGTATGTATGTATATGTTACTATACAAAAACATTTTCGGTTAATATTTTAGTGGACTGCGGTAAAAGATAAAAATTCACTATAATATATAGCCCGAATTGATCCATAAGAGAATTTGTCAAAGTAGATATTTTATATCGAAATTTTTTAGTCTTAAATAAATTATTTAAAAAAAGTAAAGAAATTAAAACGTGATTAGAATTAGACAGATTTAATTATGATTTATTACATAACCTATCTTGAATTTTCTCATATCAATAACTTGATTGAGTTAATAAGACGTTCATTTGATGATTCAAAACTCGTTTTAACTCGCGCAAATTTAACTCAAACCATCACTCAATCACCCAAGACGACCTTATCTCCTCCTTAACGCATAGCTTACATATAGGAGAAAACTAGTAACAAAGTGTCCAATATTTTAGTGACTTGGTTGAGCATATTTGTTGTTAATTGTATTGGTATATAGCCTTCAATTCTTAAAAAGAACTTGTCTTTTGTGTTGCAGAGCACATGAGGTACTAGTGTGGTCTAATAATTAATGGAATAGGTGAAAAATTATGGAAGGTTAAATTGAAATACATATTTGGTTCAATCTTAACTGTTACGCTTTAATCTGAGTGAGGCGCACCATGCTTTATATGAATATTTGAATCTGATACACATATTGAATCATGTAACATAGTTCTACTTGGGAGAGGACACAATTTGGGTTGATTCACATTTTTCAAATATCAAATTAATTGTGTCAAATTTTTAAATTTATAAATCAAACAAAAAATAAACAGATTTTTGGCCCTTAAAAGGGACTCCTAACACCATCCCTTTCTTACTTATTTTTTGCCACAAATAGGTAAGTAGGTGATGCCCCTACTTGGACAAATTTTAGCTCTTTATGTGGGCCAAAATCTGTTGGGCTCAACATTTATTTGGGCAGCCGAACCTTCTGTTTTTCAAGTTTTTGCACCGACGATCCTATTTTGGGATGATCTTTAACTTTTGCCCATTAACTTGAAGGTCTTTAATTTTCGTCCTTCGGTATTTTAAGTAATAGAAATGGGACAAAAATACCGCTAATATTTTTTATAAAATAGTCGCAAAGCAAACAAAATTTATAAGACATAAAGTTAGCCTTAGAAGACAGAAGCTCATGTTCTATCCCAAGGCACAAGTTCAATACGCACAAGTTCATGCTACTGAACTTTTGTCTCTAGGCACAAGTTCTCTATTAGACTTATACCCGAGACATGAATTCATGTTATTGAACTTATGTTCGAAACACAAGTTCATACTACTTAACTTATGTCTTGAGGCATAACTTGTGTAAATTTATGCCTTAAGGCATAACTTGGATAAAAATTTTATGCCTTACGAATTTTATTTTTGCCTTGCAAATTTTTATTTTTACTTATTTTGTTGTTAAGGGCATTATTTTAACAACTTTTTTGTCACTTAAAGTGTCAAAGGACAAATATTAAAGACCATAAATTTGAAGGGCAAAAATTAAAAATTATCCTAAAATAATGACATTTGAGCTAATGACCCTCTCTTTTTTCGTGCAGTCGATACGGACTTCACATGTATAAGTAAATGGATTACAAATTGGTCCATTATCTAAATAGGTGATGCACCTATTCGGCTTTTTTTACTTAGTCCATTTAGCTTAAATAGGTAATGCACCTATTTATTACCTATAAGCTTAATTAAATCAAGCAAACATCTCTCTTATTTTATTCCTTTTAACTCCCACTTACATATAAACATTTAAACTTTAAGCTCAAGTCCCACCTTACTATCTCAACCTTAAATATTTTCGTCAATGTTAATTTAGTCGTGTACGTGTTAAAAGTTGTGAAGCATTACATTCGCGGCTAGAATTATCCGATATTTGTGTCAGTGGAACATGGCAGAAACTCGCAAAAATAGTCGAGACCCTTCCACACCTAAAGTTGCCACAATTGAGAGGGACATCCAAGAAAAGAAAAGTATGCATGTGAAATAGAGGAAAGGTGCATCAATCTGGGGAAGTAGAAGCCAAAATAGGGGAGACAGAATGTGAAACCCAGAATACAAACAATTCAAGTGTAATCGCCAACTAAGAGAAGTATATAGATTTTGGCTGCCATTATCAGTCTTAGATAAAAACACCATGTTCCTACTCAGTTATCCATCTCCTCGTCTGGCGGAAGAAAAGACCGAGACAAAGACCCCTACCTACTGGAGGCAATTTGGAACGCGGGATGCTTCATACCTTGGGGTGCGACCCTTTCCCAAACCTTGTGCAAATGAAGTATGTTACGTGCATCGGACTACCCTAATTTGATATTGGAACCATTGACTGCTTCCAAAAAAACAAACTGCACCCAAACTTGATGCAGCCAAAATTAATTACAAAAGGCTAAAGATCAGTCTTCTATTTCTTAGATCCACAAAGTTCCCATACCAGCTAAAAAGGATTCATGATCTTCCATGTATCTTAATTTACACTAGAAATAAAACAAAGCTAAGTACTTCATCTTCATATCCTAGGTAGAGCTGCATTTATCATCAAAGCTTAGTGGAGTTTTTTCTTTTTTTTCCCTCTAGAACAAAGTTTAGAGTATGAACCTCCCCATCACGAAGTCTTAAAGATAAACACACTAGAGTGCAGCTTACTTACTGATTGCAACTTTACCTGACATCATTCAGGTGCAAGATTCTCAATTCCATCATCAAATAACCCGTCTCCTCTTTCTATCTTTCCCCGCCCAACTATTTCTGGTTCACTTCAACTGGAAAAAAGAAAAAAATCACAAGCATAGCTACAACTACGGTGCTTCAAAAGGTTTTACAGGTCCTGTCTGTTTTTAGGTGCTAACTGGAATTAGTCACAAACTATGATTCATAGTGTCCTGCCAAAGGCAAGGTTATCTGATTCATCTGGCAATGAATACCCTTCGCATTGAGTTTATCTCGATCACAGTTTTGTTGTTTCAAAATCAGTTAATCAAAAGCAATTGAACAGGCCCAACCAGCAACCAGAGCTGGATGCATTTTATAAATAGAAAGCAACGATACCAAAGCAACCCCATGGAAATACCCCCAAACAGCAAAGATAAATAGACAACGTACCTTTACTGCATTGGAAACAGTTAACGCACTGCAATTGGAAGTCTGGTAAACTTGATTTCTGCAGCCACATTTAGTCTGGTAGATTAAATTTATGCAGTCTCTGGAAGTCCCGTAAATCAGATTACTGCAGAGAAGGGCTTCTGCCATGGCTATAAGAATTACCTGTAAGCAAGTATTATAAAGAGAAACAGCCCTTACGGTTCTGATACAATTAGACTACAGTATTTCTTTCACCTCATTTTTGTTCGCAATTTCATGGGGTGCACAAAATGAGAAACTGAATTTCTATGTTATTAATATCAAGACATGTTTTTTCTCTCTTCTACAACTTTCCAATAAGAAGTGAATACCAGACAGCAACTACACCACATTATAATTTACAAAGCACCACCCCACAACTATACTGGGACAACCTCAGGTACGACCGGCGATGATCCATTATCTTCTACAGTCTTATTTTCGGGGTTATCTTTTGTTACTTTGTTCTCTTCTTCAAATCCTTCCTTGAATATATCATAGTTTGTGGGCTCAAGACTCTTGAATGGGCGTTCACCCAATACCCGAACCAAATCGTCTTGATGAAGGACCTCTTTTTCAAGTAGTAACTCTGCAATCTGCGCGACATGTTCTTTGTGCTCCTCTATAAGTTGCACAGTACGTTCATATGCCTTGGAGACCCATTCTCTTACTTCATTGTCGATAATTGCTGCTGTCTTGCTACTATAAGGCTTTGACATCTCAAATCCATCATCTCTTTGTGGGAATGAAAGAAGACCAACCTTGTCACTGAAACCATAGACTGCTACTTGGGCATATGTCATTTTGGTGACTTTCTCCAAATCATTTTGGGCACCAGTCGAGATCTTTCCAATCAAAACCTAGTCCACAAGTAAAAACCAAATGACTACCACTTTCAGGTATCTTATTTATTCACAAAAAGGTTGGAAAAGCCAAGCCGCTATGATGGTAGAAAAGTGAAGTTGTAGAACAGCATTTACAAAAAGAAAATACTTTCACGTACACGAGGTACTAAATCTTCTCAGACGATAAACTAATATGTTTATCCAATAAAATCCACTCAAATCAGAGCCATCATATCCTGAGCTACTATTGAGCCTCTTCTGGTCGAGGTTTGGAAGCATAAAATATAAAAGACAAACTCATAATACATCATATGACATACATGCCCCTTTCAATTTAGACTCACTAATCTGCAAAAGTTAGGTCAGCAAGAAGATACCTTCTTTAATACACCTAAAGACGCCCTTATAAAAAAAAGGCAAAAGATGTGTTGCCCAACTTTAGGCCCAAAATATCTTTAAGCATGTGGAACTCGTATAGTTTAACTCATAAGATATTCGCATTCCACATAAGTTGTTAGATATTCACCTGCTACTAGCTAACCTTATTTTTAGGGGGAAAGAGAAAGAAAAGCAAAAAGAATAACAAGTGTAGCTGCTGACTAGATCATCAGAATGTGGTGAGGAAGTCTTAGGGGGTCCTTCGCCAATTTGTGCAGACTTTTGAGTTCAAATTATCATAACACTGTAACTCAATACCTCCCCACAGTACTCAAATAACATAATTTGCGCTAAAGAAATAAACACACACTAGCAGGACAGAGTATCCGCACAGTGCATAATTGGGTGTTTGCCCTGTACCAAAAGGTTGGCTTCTGGAATCACTCCAAGAAAAGATCTCACTCAACAAGTTGGCTTCTGAAATACAATTTAGTATTGAATTCTATATTTTGGGGCCTACCCACTGCCCACATGGTAAGAGAGTTTCAAGTTAACAATTGCTAGTGTAAAGGCAGAGGTGTACCCTGGAGATTATTGTAAGTGGTGTTGACATTTAAAGAAGTGAACAAATGAACCATTGTAGTGA
This sequence comes from Datura wrightii, assembly GCA_035772735.1. Lineage (NCBI taxonomy): Eukaryota > Viridiplantae > Streptophyta > Magnoliopsida > Solanales > Solanaceae > Datura > Datura wrightii. The sequence continues at coordinate 194,671,829 of JASDFA010000018.1, read as the reverse complement.
CATCATATATGTATTAAAAACGACAATTCAGTCATACTAATAAAACACAATCCAAGCACCTACTACCACTCACCTCAACGGATTTTTATGTTTCTGACATTTACTCATAACAACTACTGAAAATACTAAATAGTTCTTTTATATATTCGGAGGAGCTTTTGCTCAGTGGTTCAGGTTACTTTTGCTCCAGAGAAGTACTGGTTTGAAACCACATAACCTCTATTCTTTTCTCTTTAATACTGAAGCTCAAAAATCTTAAAATGAGGTGGCAGGATTGGACTTGATCCCAGACCTAGCTTTGGGAAATAAAGTGCTTGGCCAGTAGCCTAAATAAAACATATTGTTAAGGTCATTTATATTCTTTTTGTTTTAGCATATTATTTATATGGTATAGCAGCGTCAAATGACACAGGTGCCTATGTCCGTATACAGGGAAAAATATGAAAGCAAGATACTATTTGTTTCCCCTATATATTCACCTGCTCAGCAGCTCGACCTCCAAGAGTCATGCATGTCACATCAAATAGCTGTTCCTTCGTCATTAAAAGATTTTCGTTAGGAACATACTGAGCAAATCCCAAGGCTGCCGTACCCCGAGGAACAATTGTCACTTTTAGTAATGGTTCTGCATGTTCCAAGAACCATCCAGCAACAGCATGACCAGATTCATGGTAGGCAACTGTCCTCCTCTCTAGCTTGCTTATGACCTGCAGAAAGCATACAGAAAGCTTTAAGATGTGATGTCATCCAAAACAAAAGAAACTATTTTACCCTTAAAACATCAAAACTCAACCTAAAACTGGACTAGAAATTTCTAACGCTAGCCACATCATACTTCCCCAAAGTGTGCGTCTACCCAAGTTCTTTTTTAAATAAAAATGACAAAAGAGAGAGAGAAAAGAAAATGGATCAGAATGCAAGGAAAGGTCAATCTTTGTTTTGCCCACCACCATATCCATGCCAAGCTGGTTCCACACTCATATCAAGTCAACAAGAAGCAGTTATAATGGTGTTGAAGTGGAGTATACCAAGAGCTACTCTCACTTCAAAATATTCTCCATAATGTTACTTCTTAAACAAATAAGAAGTGCTCAATAACCAAAACAAAACTCTCCAAGAAAACTTTATGGACATCCCTGGATGTAGCAGCAAAGGACCAAAAGTTCTCCACAGCTTCCAACTCAAACCTCTCCAAAAACATCCGTACATTGAATATCATAGGATCTATGATGCCCGCCAAAAAAAATTGGCTAACATGATATTCAACAACTGGTCACTCCAGTGGTAACTGACTTTGTGGGACACCATGATAAAAGCGGCTATTCTTACAATATCAAATGGATATATTGGATCTTCCCACCAAAAAAATCTAAATACTCCACCTGCTACAAGGAGTTTCAGGCGTGGCTTTTATAAGAGTATTTTGCACCCAAATGACCATAGGTTTCTCGACAAATTACAACATCTTTTTTTATCAGGTTAAATACTTCTCGAGTATTCATAACCTCCCCCCCACCCCCACCCCACCCCCCAAAAAGGGAGAGGAAGTGAAGCAAAAGAAATAGTTGCCTAGTACGAAAGAAAATCGAGAAATAATAAATTTGTAATCAATTACACCGCTTGTAGGACTTTTATTCAATATACCACTTCCCTGGAGAAAGTAATAAAAACAACTTCCAGTAATTCCCTAGTCGTAATTATATATATTCTCCAGTAGCAACTGAGTGGTAGAACTGGGTTGGTTGGTCTGGAAAGTCATGGGAGAGGCACTAAGATTTAGAAATTAGTAAATCACATAATATCCCCAGTTATTTTTCTCTTTTTAAATTCAGATATAGCAAGCATATGTAAATCCAAGCACTTCTCTCTTTTCCTTTTTTTTTCGGCAATGAGTTACACAAATCTAAACATTCCAGCTGAAAACAATGTATTCCATAACCAAGATCCAGAAGAAAGAACATTATATGAAACGTCTAGTATTGAGATAGTTCAATCTACCAATGGAAAGTAGATAATGGACGGGAAAACTGAGGATTGGATACCTTATTCTTCTTCTCAAGACCTCCAATTACCCTATCTATTGCTGCCTCAAAATGTTGCATTGTAATTATTGTGCTCTCATTCCTTGCGGCAATTAAAGCAGCTTCATTACAAACATTTGCAATGTCTGCTCCGGCGAATCCTGGTGTTAGAGCAGCAAGCCTCTGTGAATAGAAGGATGCCTCATGGTCAAGTTTCAGCTTGCTCAAATAGATTTGGAATATCTGATCACGGCCTTTTATGTCTGGTTTGTCTATGGTAATTTGACGATCAAATCGACCGGGTCTTAATAAGGCTTTGTCTAATATATCAGGTCTATTTGTGCCAGCAAGTATAACCACACCTGATGTGGTCGCAAAACCATCCATTTCAACAAGCAGTTGATTTAACGTGCTTTCACGTTCATCATGTCCTCCAGAAAAGCCACCTCGCCCTCTTGCTCGACCAATGGCATCAATCTCATCAATGAAAATTATACTGGGTGCACACTGCCTTGCCTCCTGAAATAAGCTCCTAACTCTGGCTGGTCCAACACCAACAAACATCTCCATAAAATCTGATCCAGAAATAGAGAGAAAAGGTACACCAGACTCTCCTGCTGTAGCTTTGGCCAGAAGCGTCTTCCCAGTCCCAGGAGGACCCACTAGAAGAGCACCCTTGGGAATTTTGGCTCCCAACTGCTCATATTTCTTCGGGTTTTTAAGGAAGTGGACGAACTCCATGATTTCTTGCTTTGCCTCGTCACATCCAGCCACGTCTTTAAAGAAGACCTGCACCAAGGACATGTCAACAGACTTCCCAAGAATTAATCATGAAATATCATGGCATGAAGCATCTTCAAATATAGATTTTAAAAACACTATCGATACTTCTGAATTTGCACGCACGTTTGACACTAGTGCATGGTTAGAAACTCAAGACCCACCTTATTCTTGGCATTTTTATCCATCTTCGTGAAATGCGCTTTGCCAATGTTAAATATTCCACGGCCACCTTTTCCACCAGGGCCTCCGACGCCCATACCACCCTGCACTCTCCGTCCCATAAAATAGAGGACAGCAAGAAGCAACACTGTTGGACCAAACCTCATCACTTCTTGGAACCAATTCAACTCATCAACATATGTAACAGGAACATAATTATGAGGATCTATTCTTAATGCCTCTTGTGCTTCTTCAAGCTTCTCCTCGAATGACTCAACACTTCCAATGTTAAAATAATATTTGTACTGGCTCGTGTTTCTTCTATCATTTCTACCCGTTACAGGACCTTGAACAGTGTCATCTCCAATTTGATCAGGAACAGCTGCAGAGCTTCTCACATAAACTTTGGCTACAGATTTGTTAGTAACAACAATCCTATCAACAAGACCAGCTTCAAGTAGCTTGTTTTTGAACTCCTGGAAGCTAATCTGAAAATGTACATTCAGGAAAGTTGCTGTGAGAAGAAAGAGAAGCAAGTTACAGAAGACAAACAATAACTGAAGACAAGAGAACTGCCCCTTAAATTATACTAGAACCAGCTTTACTCACCAGTCATGTTAAACAATTAAGACAACTAGAGAAGTCACATGGTTTCATTAATTCACAGCTATATCTTTATACTGAGGAGAATCCTTAATCACAAATATATGTTTAAGCAAGAACAATATATCAGCAGAAGTAGTGAGCTCTACACAAAAGGAAAGTGGCAAATGGTTGTATGAGGTAGAATGAGCACTGAGATTCATTCTGATTCTTCTATGCTCATTCAACAAGTAGACAATTTACTAGCTAGTCGACGCAGGAACATTACCTCATGCCGAAACTTGTCGATAATAGAAATGATACACATTCTTACATGTGTTGTAAACTCTAAAACCAGGCAACAATCAACAGAATTTGGATTGTAAATATAACAAAACATGTAATACCAACTAGGAACACAAAGCCTATGTATCATATAAGAACCTAGGTACTTAAATTACCATAAAGACCATAATCATTGGAACATGATCAAGTCTTCCATAAATGTTACTCCCTCCATTACAATTTATGTGGCTTGAATCGGAGTACGAGGATCAAACTAGCTAATGTTCGGTGCGTATTTGGACATAGAATCTTTTTCTAAAAAATAGTAAAATTTAATATTTAGAAACAACATTAAAAGTACTATAAGTCACAATAGTTAACAATTCAAAATATTTTGAAAGTATTTGAAAAAATTATGGTCAAAAAGAATATTCAAGGCTCTCCAAATAGTAACTAAGACATATAAATGTAATAATTGCATACTGGAAAATTGTTTTCCTTTTAACGGGTTAGACCAAAAATTCAGTATCTCGAAAAGGTTATGACTTCCCGGAAAATAGAACTGTAAAAGATTGAGCAAACCATTTTCTCAAAGAAGGTGGTCCTATGGAACTATAAATCTCCAATATAACAAAAGTGATATGACCTCTCAAAGAGACACCGTGGCAGTCAAGGAGCGCCCAATAGAACTAGAGGTTAATCAAAGTTTAATAAAAGCCTTACACTTATTTAAGAAAATTTATATAGTAATGAGATAAAGGATTTATTTTTTATTCTACAGATTAAACAAATAGGGAAAAGGGAAATACTTGATTTAGGAAAACTTAGTAAAAATTGGAAAAGAAATCGTCAAAATAGGAAAAATGGGCGATACACAAAGGAGAAAAAACATAACCGAAAGGAGATAAATGCACATATTAATGTGAGATAAATAAACTTGCAGTAATTTACTTATTTGTTGGAACAACCTAAACCAAATCCTAAAGATCAACATAAAATTTGAAATCTTTAATGAACAATAGTTATAAATAAAATGTTTAAAAAATATTATAACCAACAGCTATATAAAATTATATTACAATATTATATATAATATTTTAAATTTTCTTTAATTTTGAGGCCTAAATTGATGGCTTCATTTGCCTTGCTTTTGAGCCGGCACTGAATAGCTAGTTTTATCACCCTACCGCTTTCTGAAAAGAACAAACACTTCAGGACAGCTAAATCTAGCTAGCATTTATTACTATCCAGTATCTACAAGCAAGTGTTCCAGTGTAATGACTCAACCTACAAAAGTCATGCATTTCTGATCATTTTCCATTAGGACTCATCATATTAAACGTGAAAAATCACATATTTTGTGAAAATTTTGACTGCAAATCTTGTAAAGCCTTAAAAGGGGATTTTCTTTTAAAAATTAAGGGAAGGTAAAGAAGTGCTGCTGCTACCGTATATGTAACAACTTCTATCCAAGTGACTAATTATCTTACAGGAGGCTGGCTGTGTTTTTGTATCCATTACAATTAATGTAGAGGTAAAATTGGTCTTCACATAAATATTGAAATGTTAAAGATCAATTTTTTCTTATAGCACCAAAGGCCCTAAAAACTCATCCACTTCAAGTAAAAAAGAGAAGTTTTTTTAAAACTTTGTTTAAGTGCTAACCTCCTGCTGCTCTCGAGGAGACATGAGGATAGATGACAGAATAACCCCAATAAATAATAAGGGTGTTAGTAAATTGTAATTTAGCTTCACGAAGTTCTCCTGAGGATTTCCTTGCTCACCTGAACCTTCCTCTGCAACAACACAAACCAAAGCAAGAATGTTGGTTGTACACAGCCCAGAAATAAAGCATTAAACAGGAGAAGAACATGGGTTTCTCCGAGATTTTTCATATAATTCTACAACCAATTTCTTACATAAATTGCATCTCCATATTGTATCATCAGTACAGAATGAGAGCTTTAAGAGGTATTAGATAGGTCAAATGAAGCAGAATAGCCACAGGGGATCCATATAGCCGACTTCAACTGAGATTAAGTCGGTTTACACATAATCCATACATTTACCAAAACACATAAACAATGCACTACCATACCTTTGCCCGACTCAGCCTTTTGATTATTTCCTTTGGGAATTTCTTTCCTGTCCTTTGGATAATAGTTTTCATAGTCTACAAAACCACAATTCAACAAATAAGCATTGAAAACCAAGTAAAAGAACAAACAAAAAACTATACTTTCTCAAAAAGCTCAGTTATTCAATCTACTCTTACTTCTTCTCTTTGGCCCTTCGCTACAGAAAGCCCTCCGGAGCCTAGGGCTTGCAAAAACCGAATCGAGTTCCAACAAATACGCCTTACTCAAACCCTGCCTTCCACTTCCAATAGACGCCAAATAGGTTCTCACAAACCCTTGCCCGCCATCAACGCGTGTAATGCACGCGCTGCGCGTTGCAACTTCATCCAACACCGCGGACCTCGCACCATATCCAACACCCTAAACAAAAAGAAAAATAATCCCAAAATTATAAATTTAAAAAAAAAAACGCATCTTCATCAACAAATGTTAAGGAAGAGGACATTGTACATGTAAAAAGAGCTTACTTTGTGAATGTTGGAGCGAGAAGCCTTAGATATTGAGCGGCCAATACGGGAAAGCATCATATTTTTGGTGAACTCGTTAACATGAATTTCCTCTTCAACAATTTCAAAATCCCTAGAAATCGATTCTGAAAACGGATCCTTTGAGGTCAATCGATTGCTAATATCGCCGAAAAATTAGCAAAAACTTTAATTTTCACAGATTTGTAGGATTTTTTTTCATTTGGAGCTATAGGTTAAGTCGAAGAATTTGCAGAATCAGAGAAGTTTGCGTTAACAGGGAGAACTGAGAAAGGACCGGACCGCCTTGGTTACCAGGTGAATTTACTTATTGAACCTTGAAAAGGGCAAGTTTGTTTGCTAGGTGTTTAGGGGTAGTTTGGTCATTAGAGCTTCTTCTCTGTGGTTGTAGGATAAGCCACAGCTTTGTAATGAGATCCAATGAGGTAAGCTGGACTTATTTTGGGCCCAATTTCTGCATTTGTAGGCTAGAAGTTGATGGATCTATCTTTGAAAGGGAGTTTGTGTAAGTTTAGAGAATTTTTGCCTTGTTCAATATATAATTTATAAAAATTAAATTATTTAGTATTTAATTTACTTGGCATAAGTTTAGAGAATTTATTCTTTTTTAGGCATAAGTTCTCTGGGCATAAATCGTGTGTCTTTTAAGGCATAATTATGTAAGTTTTGAAATTATACTTATGTTTCTATTAGCATAAATTTTGTAGGAAGGCTTAACTTGTGGGTTCTGAGTTGACTTATGTCTCAATCGGCGTAAATTATGTAAGAATTAGAGAGAATACATAAAGTACTCCCCGAACTTGTACCTTATTTTTAAGAAGACACTTTAAGTTTGCGGGGGTCATCTTACCCCCTTATATTTATTTAAAATAGTATAAATACCACCTTTCGAGGCCACCACCACTTTTAAGAAAAACATTACATGACACGCACCAATTAAATTCTGCCACGTCATTCTTTTTCCGGTATTTTTGTTTATCTTTTTATTTTCCTTTTCTTTCTTTTCCCTTTTTAGTTGACTATTTTATATTTTTCTTTTTTACTTGTTATTCATTTTTTCCTTTCTTCTTGTTCACAACCTTGTCAACACCATCTTCATCAGAAAAAAAAATAAAATCAAATAACCACTAAATTAAAATCTGTTACACCACGTAAATTCTCGACATGTAGATGGCCTATTCGCATGTTGGTTAAGAGTTTTTGAATGTCATATATGCTAGGAAAAGGCCCGGGGGAAAGACCGGATAAGAAATCCGTCAAACCATCGCGGAAGGAGCCGGGGCAGAACCCCTCCGCGATGGCAACGTGCCACGGAGGGAGGGCCTCCGCGTTGGCTCCGTGTCACGGAGGCCCTGTCCAGGTCCAAGTATAAAAGCCTCCAAACTTCGGTTTTTATTTCATTTAACTTATAATTTCCAGAGAACACGACAGAGAACAGAGAGGAACGAAGGTTTACGATATATATTCATCCGATTACGCCATCAAACGCGGTCCAAACTCAAATTAACTCCAGATACCGAGGTATTAAGCAACAAGGAGCACTCCTATGGATTTAGTTTCGTGAAATTCGGCCGGCGAATCATCGTGCTACCGAACTAAGGTAAGTGGAATTGCTCCAAATTAGGGTCAATATACTCCCAGCCCTAAAGTGAGTATTTCTCCCTTCTGGACATCCGAGAAATAGCGAGTTTTCGACCATCTTTCGATAAGCCAAAATTTGGGCTATATATATATCAAAAGTGTTATCTTTTTACAGGATATTAATGTATTTAGCCCTAATTGATATATATATATATATATATATATATATATATATATATATATATATATATATATATGAATATAGTTGGAAGGAATAGCTGAATATTGGTCGAGCTACGCCAGTTAGCTGGAAGCCGACAACTGTGGTATGTAAAGCTAGTTTCCTCGGCAAGTTAGTAGTCTTGGTATAGTAAAATAGTTCAAAGGCCGGTAGAATGTTTCAGAAGTCGTGTGTTATGTTTAGTATGAATATTAGTACGATATTGGAAGCATCATGTTACGTATAGCGTGAAATTTGCTAGCACGATATAAATTCTAATGCAAAGTGTTAGGAACTGTACAACATGCCCAGTATATGGTTTAGTAAAGTATGTTAGGATATTATCGTGTTCAGTTGAAACTTAGTAAAGCAATATAAGTATATGTAAGGTATCTCAGGAATAGAATGGTAGCCTAAAATGAAATTTAGGAAGCCTGTTAGAAATAGTGAACCACGTTACTATGAAACCCAGTTATACAGCTTGATTCCCAGCAGAAAAACTATATCTTGTTCAGCTTTAGACTCAGCATAGTATGACAGAAGATTGTATATATATACCATTATCAGTTTCAGCATGTATTAAGTATATACATATCACTATCATTAGTTTTAGCATGTAGTATATACACACACATTATTGTCACTAGTTTCAGTATGTGGTATACGCAGTTAGTATTACTAGTTGAGACCACTGTATTGTCTTGGGGTTGGATTACCTAACATTCATGACCGCCCCAGGGTTAATAGCTGTATCGACTCGTCCGCCAGAGGGCGAGGATACGTCACTCTACGAAGTGGCATGCCGTCCCACAGGGGACGAAGATGGGATGCCGATTTTCCCCATATTGTGCCTTGGTCGGCCTTTATACACCCTCGTCGAGCGGGTATGCCCGGGGTGTTGATTTTGGAGTCCTCCGGACTCAGGTACAGTTATAGTCAGGGGCTCAGCGAGCCCAAGTGCATACCCAGGAGATTAGCAGGATGCTTATAGTTATTATAGGAGATGGGACAACTGGGGTAGGGGTATAGATTGCGTGTTGATTGTACCTCTCGGCTTATGGGTGCCGGGTAAGGTTTGTGTGTGCTATGCTATGTTATGTTATGCCATGTTACGCTAGATACGAGTAGATTGACTGTAGAGCGATACATTTCCAGGTATGACTCCTACTCCTTCCAGCATAGTTGAGAATAGGCTTAGCTGTGCATTTTCAGTCAGTTTAATCTATTTCTTTCTATTTCAGTTCTCTCGGTTGTATTGTTGTTTTCAGATATTGTTCAATTGTTGCTTTACATACTCAGTACCAGCGGTACTGACGCCCGTTGGGGACGCTGCATTACTTGCCTGCAGGTACTCATAGATGAGGAGCCGATACCTCGTGATTCCAACCAGCTCACAGGGTCATCAGCTCCAGTCATCCGGAGCTAGATAGCTAGAGGTTTATCCCTTTTCTTTTGTTGTACAATATGGGTAGGTCGGGGCCCTATCCTGACCATCTTATCAGTATTCTTAGAGGCTTGCAGTCTGTATATATTTTCCTGTGGTTAGTTGTGCCGGTCGTATGGGGCCGTGCGTATGTTTAGTTGTTTATGTTGGCCGTGTGAGGCCTTATCCAGTCAGTAGTGGTGACCTTGCCGGTCACGTAGTTGTTCAGCATTTGTTATATTGATTTAGAGTTAACTAGACAGCATGGTGGCCTTGTCGGCCCACATAGGTTCCCCTATATGAATGTGATTCTGGCTAGCTGATGTTATAGTACAGGTGGCTATAGGCCTAGTCGGCCGGAGGCTGTATTTACAGTCGTTATATAGCCCGTCATTTTCTTGAATCCAGAGTTAGAGCCAGCCAGGCACCAGAAGTGCTTAGGCTCAGCAGTCTAGCAGTTCAGGTCCCAGTAGGGCACCGGGCGCCAGTCAAACCCCCCCAAGGCGGGGCGTGACAAAATCATCAGAAACCATCACTAAACCTTTCAAAAATCAAATCAAAAATTAAAAATCTAAATCACCACCAAACAAAAATTTAGAAATTTATAAATCACCATTAGACCCATCAAATATAAAATTTGAAGAATAAAACATAATAAGAAAATAAAATACGTCATTGAATCAAGCAATCAAATGTGGATGTTAGATTCTTTAAAATTTTTAATTAAAAAAGAGGAGGAGGAGTTATGGTGAAAAGCCACCAAACCCATTTCATAGATTGTTATCAAAAATAGGAAAAGAAAAAAAAGAGTAGAATGAACATAAAAAAGAGGGGGGGGGGTGGAGGATGTTGTGGAGTAACGGGTGGGGGTGGCTGAGTTATAGTGAAAATTGCAAATATATGGTTTAAGATTGTGGTAATGAGGAATGGAAGAAAAGGAGAAGAAACAAAAAGAGAGAGAGAGAGAGAGAGAAATAAAGAAATGGAGAAAGAGAAAAAGAAAAAAAAAAGGTATTTCTAGAGCTATTCGCGCGCTCCAAGCAAGTGCAAAACACACCAAGAGCCACGTAAGCTCAAAAAATGTTAGTTATACCATTTAAATAAGAATAGGGGTGTAATAGGACCCCCGCAAACTTAAAGTGTTTTCTTAAAAATAAGGTATAAGTTCAGAGAGTTTTATGTATTCTCTCTAAGAATTAAGCAGCATAACTTGTATTACATTATGATATGGACATATAAACTTATATCGAACGAATGTCAAGAGTACTTTCAATCATTTTTTTGTTACTTAAAATGTTGAAGATCAGCAATTAAAGATCACGGATTTGAGAGACAAAAATTAAACGTCATTCCAAAATAGGGGCATTCATGTAAATAACTCATTTTCATAAACAACTACATTAGTGTCCGTTTTTGTAAAATGTAGCAAGCTTTTTTTTATTGTTTTTCAAAACATAGCAACATATTTCCTTTGAAAAGTTGCAAAATACACTGTATTTGTGCAAATATAAAATTTAATCCTAATTAAAATGGTGCAGATACAATATTTAATTGTAATTGTATGTGTGTATATGTGTGTTCAACTGTATATATATGTATATATTTTTCTCAAAGCAGAAGTTGAATTAATATATATGTGATCAACATGATGTGTATATATATGTTTTCAAAGCAGAAATTGGATGCATGTGAAGACATCGATTGCATGTGTAGCTAGCTGCATTCAATTATGTATTTTCAAATTGTATATGCATAATACCGACCATGTATGAGAGGCCAACTCTATGTGAAGCTGTCGATCTCCCGTGAAAAAATGTCAATTTTTTCGTGGCCAACAAAAATGTTGACGAATTGAGCTGATGGTGAATGAGTGAGGTTGGGATATATAATGACGACTAGAATTTTTAGACGTGCATGCATGGTATAAAATTACATAATAGCACTATGTTTTGTAATTATTTAAATGTAGTACCTATAAAGAGTAATAAGGGAGAGAAACTATTATATTAAGGGAAAATTAGTAAATAGCTATTCTTAACATTTGCTATCACATATTAATTTTTATTTTAAAAGCTATTAGTAACAATTTTTCACTTTTCTTTTAACACGAATAAGCTGTTGAACAAGAACACCCCCAATTAATTAAGATACGAAATAATTTTAGCAAGCGTTGTTAAAACTTAAAGAATTAACAAGTGGAACATAAAAAAAGATTCATGAAACTAAAATATTTGTCAAAATTTCAAAAAAAAACAATAATTCAGAGAATTTATTTCTTTATAATTTTAAAACCAAACAATAATTGAGAGAATTTATTTCTTTATAATTTTAAAACCAAAAAACGATTCATGTTTTTCCTTCTCATTTCACGTGTAATAAATTTTACAAGGTTTCAACCCAATTTATTTTGCTACAATTCCCATGCAATAATTTTCATAAAACAATTTATATAGTCTGTCATACATGCACTAATTTTTGGGGAAAAAACTAATTATTTGACCAAAAAAACCAAAGAGATAAGTAATTTTTTGTTAGGGATGTAAAAAATGAACAACCCCCCCCCCCCCCCCCCTCCTTTTAATTCCCTAATAGTAGTTTGTTAGGACCAAAATATATTTTAAAAAGAAAAAAAAGGGAATGAAACTATCCAAATTTGTGACATGGGAATTGAAATACCGTTTTTATTATATCGGGTAGGAAAAAGAAAACGAGGGAGGAGATTATAAAGTGGGAATTAAAAATTCTTCTTAATAAAATAAAATTTTAAATAATTAATTAATTAAGCTAATAAGGTCTTTTGAAAAATGAAATTACACTTTTTTTATTTACATTTATAGGACTTGTAACACAACCAGTGCTCGGCGAAGAAATGTACATCTTCCACTAAATATATTTAAAAGAAATACACTAATTATATAGAAAATACGTATATTATATGTATATTATCGTAAATATATTTAAAAAAATTATATGTTTGTCAGTTATTTTCTTTATAAACGGCTATATATATTCTAAAGATAAAACTTGAAGATAAATTTTGTACTCAATTAATTTCTCAGTCCCTCTAGTCTGATGGGCGCCGACGGATTTTTCGAACAACAAGTGAGTGCATGAATAGGAAAAGTCTAATTTCCTGTTTATTTTTCCCTCTTACTCATTTCTTTCCCATGTAACAGGTTTTACAATATTTTCCCCCACAAAATACTTTGCTAAATATTACCATGTAATAATTTATTAATTTTCCTATAACAATATATAGTCTATCAATATCATACATACAATAATAATTTACTAGGGAAAAAAAAAACTAATTATTTGACCAAGAAAATGAAGGAGAAGTTGGTGGGGATGAATAAGAGCTAGATGAAGAATAGGAGTTTGTGGGCTTAATAATAGATGGGTTTCGAACCATTAATGGCACCATATCTTCAAGTAACCCTTGTGAGCCCATTCCACTAAAGCCCAATCCTTGTTCAAGGTCCAAAACTGGGCCTGGGTTGGCAAATCTTGGGCTTTCATAAACTTCGCTTGCGTTTTCATCAGATGAATAATTCTGGGCTTTCGAATTTGTTAATTTGGGCTTTTTATTGGGCTGATCAAGAAATTGGGGTGGATCGAGAGTGAGAAATGGGTAAGCAAAATGCAGATGAAGGCCTTCATAAGTAATTATGAAAGTGTCGGCCTCATCGCTGGACCTTTCAACTTGCTTTTTGGCTCCACACCTTGGGTTAGTGCATTTGTAGTAGCTCCTGTTGAAACCCATTCAATAACATCAAATGATTGTAGAAAAAGTGCATAAATATCCGATTTTGACGTCATCATTTAATTTTTATCGACTTTCAAAAATCTTTTTTGCACGTGTATCAACTTTATATATATAGTGTCTAAAGTTAGTTTTGATAAAGTCTCACTTCATATACAATATCTTAAGTTTCATATGGCTGAAGTTAAGTCATTTGCTTCTGGCACTTTTACTTCATTTCATTCATTTTTTCTTTTGGAATTTCAATAATAAAATTCAGTCATTTTTGCTTTACTTCAGTTATATATGACTGAAGTTTATCCATTTCTTGTTCGAACTTCAATTATATGTGGCTGAAGTTCAGTTATTTTTATCTCACTGCAGGTAACTTTATCTGAAGTTTATGTACATCATTGAAGTTTACACAAAAATTACTGAAATCAGGCAAAATGACTTAACTTCAACCATATATGACTCAAGTTCAGACAAAAGTAATGACTCAAGTTCATGCAAAAGTAAAATGAAATGAGACAAAATGAAATACATATGATCAATACCTGGGATATGGGCTATTCTTAATGGATTTCTGGCCATATTTTCTCCACTTATAACCATCATCAGCCATTGCATTACCACAAGTCTTTATTCTCAAACTATATTTAGCCTCATGAGCCTCTTGCTTATCCATCATCATGCTCAACCCTCTTCCCAAACCTAAATTAATTCTGCATTATAAATAATCTGATTGTGTAAATATTATCAGAACAAAAAAACCAAGATTTGCTTTAAATAAAATTAGATTAGCACAACCTTATATTGGTTTTGCCTTATCCAAGACAAAATGAACAATAAAAGTTTTATTAACTAGTCTGAAAAGAATTTAGGGGTTGTTTGGTAGCTGATTAGTAGCAAAATTATCATATATTAAATCATGTATGATTAAGTAATGTCATGTTTGGTTGTATTATTTTACTATGTATAAAATTTAACACACCTAATACGGTATTTGATTTGCAATTCAGAAATTCGTATAACTAATACATATATAAGTTATGAGGGAATCTGTGTATTATTTTATGCAAGATATAAAAGATGAAATAATAACTAAACCTTACATAAACTGATCTCTATATAAAATAATATATAAATTCTCTTGTAACTAATCATTATATTATTAATACTTATATAACTCTAACTAGCTACTCAAACAACCCCTTAAGTTACATAATTTTTTTATTAGAGTAATTTACCGTGTCATAGCAGGTTGGCTACCATATTTACATAGGCTATCAAGTACTTTATAATAGAGTTCCACCTATGACTAGTTTATAATTAAATGACGAAGTCATGTCCATATTAAAAGAACTAAATCAGATGGTGATTAAATTCATTTCGTAGCGCATTTGATTTTATAATAACAAAAACATTGACCCTTACTATCGGTCCCGCATTTTAGTCCATCCATGAATCACTAAAGTCTCATTCCACGGGCACATTTTAACTATGAAAAATAAAGAGATAGATCACGTCTAGAAAGCTGTCATTGCTATTAAATACGATACCACATTTAAGTTAATTGAACTCATAGATTGAATAGTCAAGAAAAGATCAGGCTACTGACTAGAGTTAAAAAAGAAAAAGTTACTTAGACATGAAATAAAGGGCAAGAGGAGTTGAAATGACAAATCAATCAAGCAGTCTATCGCGCTGACCGTAATGGATGAAAGAAAAGAGGGACGAAGCGAAGGTGATTATGTAAACACCGTCAGTGCATAGAACTAAAACTAAAAAATATCAAAAGAGCAGAGAAAAATTCAGACCTTGCATCATGTGAAACATCATAAGATTGAGCTCCACTCTCTGTATTATCGTCATGAATGTTTGGCCCTGAGTGAACAGTAGAGCTCTTTGTTACATCAAGTGAATAATTATAATATTGTTCATGAGGTGCTAAAAAGAATGGTGATTCATCATCAAGAAGTTCTTTTATCAATTCATCTTCTTCATGATAAGACCATGAATATTTCTCCATTAGCATTTTCACTTATAATTGGTAACTTAAACTTATAAGGAGGATTTTAAAGAAATTTGAGGAAAAGGTGGAAGGAAGAGTACTAGTGGAGTAGATGAAGGGGAATCAAAGTTCTCTTGATGTTTTTGTTTTGTGTTTGCCTTGTTCATCTATTATAAAGCTATTAGTGGTTGTTGATTTGATTCTTTATGTGTACATATATATAATTTAAAGAGATAAGGTATATATCTGTGTATTCTTATTTATATATATAATATAAATTGTTTTGTAAGTGTCAATTTTCCAAAAAAAATTGGAACATTTGCAATTCCTATTTCCCATCGAGAGCCAGCAAGTGACAGGTTTTTTTTTCCATTTTTTTTTTCCATCCAGTGTCTGGTATACGGTACCTATTTTGAGATTTCACTCTGGAGAATAAAGTTCTCCCCACAATAAAGATAATTTCATATCAAAACTTAAATTTGAGACCGCTATAAATAGAGAAGTATTTACGATTTCACCGTAACTTTTGATGCTAGGACAGTTCTTTGAATTATGCTGAAAATTTTGAATTTATATATTTATTTTTATAGCACTAAGGTTGCTATTGTCCCATCTTTCAGCTACTATATGAATTCTGATGGATCATATTGCTTAAGCTCATCGCTTACTAATATTATAAATTAAAAAAAAATAGAAACACCTACAAGTTCTCTATTTTTTTTTATTGGTATATAATTTCTTATTAAGAAAAACTATTAGAAGTTTTTTCTATTTTTTATTTTCGTTTGTAGAAAATAAAAAGTATTTAAAAATAATTTTAAATTAATGGAAAAAATTGGCAGTGCAGTTGAACTGTAACAATTGTTTATTGAAGATACCGAATTGTAAAAAATTACTTGAGTTATCTAATTTTTCTACTCTTGTATATTGGTCCTACTAGGGGACTTTGAATAAATGTGGTCCTAGCTCTATGAATTATATATATGGTGAGATAATTGTGATTCCTTCGTATTTAATTTAATCAGAGGTCTTGAATTTAAACTTTGAAAATAAATTTTTTTTTATTGGGATGCTATATTCCTTAAAAATTATTTACGTAAAGTGTGAAATTAAATTGATAAAGTTTCAATACGAATATCAGACATTGAGCGAGAAATACAAAAAAATTGGACCTAGGCCACCTGAACCATGACTTGTATTTGGTAGATATGTGAACAAGAGTCAACCACTAAAGAAGGATTTGAAAAGATGCTATTATTATTTTGTAATGACTTAATAATTGGAACAAAAAAAAAATATTTGGTCTAATTAATATTCCTTTTATCCAATTTAGGAAAGGTTCTCACATCATGGGCAGTTGAATATTAATGTTAAAATTAACTTATAATGACAATAATTGAGGTTAAAGCATAGGTTCAATTTCTTTATCCAAAAGCAGGTGGAATGAGGAATTACTTGCACATTTTTATTTTTATTTAATCTTTTTAGCAGCTATTATTTTCTCTGATATACAAGCATAATTAAGTTATTTTATTTTTATCAAAATTACTATGTATAAGATTATGATTTGTGATAATGAAAATTAGATGTTATTAATGAAGGGGAGAAATAATTTTCTAATTTTTTATAATTTTTTTTTAATTTTAAAGCCTTTTTACAAGCGATCTACATTTTTACACATAAAAGGTCATTTTCTTCTATTCAAATTGTAAAAAGACAAGAGATCTCATTTTCTCTTAAAATGAAGTTTCGGCATAATTTGAAATTAGCATAATATATTTTTTGATACGGTGCGATTGAGTATTCTTGATAGTTTTTAAAACTTGAATATAACTGCATAGATCATGTTTCCTTCTTTTTTTCAAAATAAGAAAAGAAAAAAAGTGAAATATATTTTGAAAAATTATGACCAAACATGTTTTCAACTTCAATTCAAATTTCACCCAAATTATTTTTGAAAAAAATATTTTAAAAAACTACAATCAAACATTGGCTTAGTACCAGAGGCGGATCCTGGGAGAATGTGTTCACTCAAATCTCCACAATAAAAAATTATATTATATATATAAAATAGATTTTCTATATTTATGTACATATATAAATTTTGAATTTCTTAAACAATATATAAATAATTAGCTCAGCGGTCCAATGCATTAAAAATACATCCCAACATCCAAGGTTTGATTCTCGTAAATGTGTGCAATATCGCATTATGTTTTATATTTTTATTTTTTAAACTATTATTGCTGCCATTATATAATCATCCGACCCCAATTAGGCATCAAATAAGATAAATAAACAAAAAGAAAAAGAGAGGGTCATGAACTATACAGATTATCGAAAAAAAAAATTAAAGTACAAGATTCTTATAAAGTTACATAATATATGGTAATAGTAATAGTTATATGTCTTAATTTTAAATAAATTATAATTTGTTTTATAATTTTTTATTGATTATATTGCTTTTTACTTTTATATATTTATAATTATCCACATAAACTGGGGAATAACTTGACACGTAGGGTGTGTTCATAAAGAATTTTTTTTAAAATAATTTTTAATATTTGAATTATTAAAATTTATAGATAATATTTTTTCGATTTTTAATAATGAGGAAATGATTCTTCGGGTCAGGTGATATTCCTAATTGATTATGTCCTTTCTAATAGAGGCAAATTTATAAGCTACAATATGGGGCACATGAACCCATGGTCTCTCCACAAAATTAATATTTATGTGTATATTTTCAAAAAATGATTAATATTATCTACTGACACTCGTGCAGTAAAATGGCTAAATGATGCATGCACTTGATTGAATGTTGAGTTATTTACCTAAATAACTAGGGATCAATTATTCCGCTTAATACATTTTTTTCTTCTTTTTATAATGATGCACCCATGTTTTAAAAATCTTAGATTCATCCATGCCTCCCACCCTCCAACAACACCTCATCTTCATCCCTGTCCTCGTAGCTGCCATCCCCGCAACCCTACACCCCTACACCACCTTCCATAACATTTATTTAAATTATACAAAATAAATACTTTTAGGACTTTTTTATATACAAAAATTCAAATTATTTTTTAAGAAAATATTTTTCAGTAGAAAATGATTCCTCAAAATTAATATATATATGGATATAAGAACAATATGTAGAATTGTAGATATATAGCTAGTCTTTTTTTGCCCCCCCCCCCCCCCCCCCCCCTTTTTCTTTTCCCTATTCATGCATTGGGATCTTTTAGAAACAGCATAAAACATGTTTAATTGTAATTTTATGAACAAAAATGTTATCATACAATTAATGAACATTGCATACGTGTACATTTGCAATTCCATTAGTTTAAACCTTTTGGAATAATGTGAAAGTGGAGGGGTCAAACTTCATTTTTCTTTTTAATCTTTGATGATTTGATTAGAATAAAATCCATAATCTTTTTTTGCTACCAAAAATTGTTGAGAATCAATCAACTGTATAGATGTACACGTGCCCATATATTGTTCCTTATACTTGACACACTCACAAGTTTTCTAATTTCCTAATTATGGCCTTTTTTGTTTAAATTTCTCTCATCAGGAATTAGATTCGGTTCATCAATATAAGTCAATATGAAATCACGTTAATAAACATAAGTATTTATATAATTAAATGTATTTAAAATTATAACTTACTATAGAGAATATAGACATAATGTTAGAATTCTCGTGAGATTTAATGTAGATTTACTTTTCAATTTATTCGTGAGATTCAGATTTTAGACGATCCGAAGCGTGGGGGGTGGGGACTACCACGACTCGTTTCTTCTTAAGAATCCTTACATTTCGACGGGAGAAATTGGAATAAAAATATCCCGCCACTGAATTTAACTATTTTTTGTTTATTGTGTCATTTTATAACGTTAAAAGACGAGTCTAAGATGAAATTACTCGAACATAGTCTTTCTCCATTAATACAAAAACATAAACTCCTCATTGTCTCTCATCACTCAAGTCAAGAGGCGGATGTACAATTGTTGATGTCGGTTCAGTTGAACTCATAACTTTCGACTCGAAGTATAAATTTATGTGTAAAAATTAATTAAAATTGCATTAAATAATAGAGACAAACCCATTACTTTAAAATATAATGGTTCAATATTAAAAATCTAAAGAGATTGAACCTACAAAATTTAAATCTTAGATCCGCCTCTATCGAAAAAAATGAAAAAAAAGAAGAAGATGACTTTCTAAATAATAATTATTCGTTGAGGGACTATTTGGGAAAATCAACCTCATGTAATTGCATAAAAATCTCATCTATACCCCCTCCCCTCTCAACCTACCAATGAGAAAAAGAAGATTTTGCTTGTTTTTTTTAAAAAAAGATTCTTATTATTTTTTTAAATTAAAGATTTGATCCGAAGAAATAAAAAGAATAAATATTTTTTTGATTTTTTAACATGTACATATATAAATCTAACTAATTAAAACCTAATCCATTGTACATAGCATACTGAACGATTTTGGTAGATAAGATTTCAGTGATTCATGATTTTTCCTCCACCCTAACCAAAATTTTAAAAATAAATAAATAATTTTAAAAAATTTATATATCTTTATATATTGAATTAAGCTTAACTTTTGAATTTTTATGCGTGGTCTTAGCATAAGAATTTAATTAAAGAAATCTAATAAGGAATTTATTTTATATGTTTATTGTAGTTAGGTTGATTTTAACAAATAATAACATGATAATAACAAAATAACTGAATTTTTTAGCAAGAGTTCAAGACCGGAGGCGACGGATACAACTTTTTCGCAATTGAATAATATATGAATAATTTCTTGAGGTTGGTTAAGTTAAGAGATTGTTCATTTTTTGCTTTGAAATAGGAATGAAAGTTGACATCACAGTAGTAGTAACACAATGAAAAATGAGGCTTCTTTATTTGCTTTCACGTGAAAAATGGTTGAAGGTAAAAACGTCTCTGAAAGGCAAGTACTAAAAAAGATAATTACATGCTGACTTATCTCTAAAGGCATATAATCTAAGTTCAGAAATTAGTGCATTGAATTTCTGAACAATTGCATTCAGTAAAATCAATTTAACCCCAAGCAAATCTTCTTTCTAATCTAAAATCTACTTATAGCTTTGAAAATCGAGTACTTAGCCCTATAACTCCTTAGCTAGTTACATATCAGTTTAGTAATAAAAATCTTAGAAGTTATATAATCAAATTTAAATTCTGAAAATCCGCCTCAACTAAAAAAATCAAATCAAATATTTAATTCAATTTTTTTTATATGTATAAGTCAACCCTAGATAGATCCAAAGTGGTGGTTTACTTCAAAGTAAGGTAAAACTTTGTTCCTATATGTAGTTGACTTTTATTTTTGAGAGTCCCCATGATGATAATTCTTGGAGGCCCCTATTAATGTGGGGGTGGTTTATTTTGGATAGTGACTTTTTTTTTTTTAAAGATTTTTTTTAAAGAGAGACAAAATATGGGTTGACTGAACATGAAAGGTGGAGCTGTTAAAAAATAATGCCAATTTATTATTATTATTATTTATTATTATTTTTTTTGTGTGTGAGAATCATTTTTATATTAGGAAAATTCCAAATAGTCCGTGACCAAATCTTGGTGGAGTTTTTCACAAAAGTCAACACCATTTTTTGGCCATTTGATTTTAATTTTTTTGGTCACTATATATAATGTATGATGGAAACCAAACAAGTTTGAAGGGTCGGTGTTTTTGCCTTGTGTTGTTTAGTGTATTCATCCTTCAAAGGAAAAATAAATTGTGAAACAAAAATAAATAAAATATAGGAAAAGAAAGTCAATTACTCGGGGGCTATAAATGTCGGGAGGAAATGAGATCTCTTGATCTTTTACGATTTGAATAGAAGAAAATGATTTTTTTTAGATCTTTTATGTGTAAAAATGAAGATTTCTTATATGTAAAAATAAAGACTTCTTGTATTATATAATTTGTAATATATATTAGAGTGAACTAATAGGGAAAAAACTATTTTCAGGTATTACAAGTAAAATAAATTTAATTAAATAATTATTTTCTCAGATAACAAGAATGAATGAATTTATTTAGGTGATTATTGTCTCAAGTTTCATGAATGAATATATTTATTTTACAAATTATCATCTCAATTATCATTTTTAAAATTCTTTTGATATACCATACTTTTAAAGAAAAATTGTATTTCAAAGATATGACAGACAATTCATGATAAATTGATATGACATTTATATTCAATCTAGTTATCAAATTGAATTACTAATAATTCATATCGGATTGTCATGATTTCAAAACTATAAATAAAAAAGAAAAAAATAACACAAATTATGATAAATCGGTATAAATTCATGGTAAATATAACTTACTACTTTTTATTAAATCATTCTAAACCGTCATAACTATTTGCACCAATTGTGAAACACACTAACTTATATTTCAAGGAAAACTATATTATTTATCTTGCCTATAGAACAAAATAAAAGAACTAATCTAAATAGCCGTCCACTTAATTATCTAATAAAAAAATAGTCGATAAATATATAATATATATATGTAAAATCACATGTAATTTATGTATGCAGACTTAAAAAACAAATAATGAATTTAGTCGGCTATTTGGCATATCTGTATTGAAGAACAAAGTCCAAGATGCTTGATACGATCCATATCCATATGGGTTTCGAACCTCTGGATCGGCCCATTATCCAAAAGAAAGCTTATAGGCCTGCCAATTTATATCCTCGGGTAAGTCAGAGACCCAGGCTACAGAATTATACCATGGTCCATGGACAATTGGACATGACAATGGCAGGGATCAATTGTTTGACCCGTCCTCAATCTACAAGTCTATTGGTCTACTTAGTACTAGGAGTGGACCTAAATACCGAAAATTAAAAAATTGAATCGAATCAAATTAATTTGATTTTTTGATTTTGGTTCTTCAGTTCTTCAGTTCAGTGTTCGTTTTTTTTTTTTCGAAAAGTTCGGTTCGGTGTTCGGTTTGAGGGTCACTGAAGAATCGAAATTTTATTAATTATATTTTAAATGTTACACCCCGTAAAATATCAATAGTTAGTAGGCGTACGCGTGGATTGTGACGAGTAAGAAGAGCTTGACGCGTGTGGAAAAAGCCTCAGAAGCAAGGTCGGGCGAGGCTAGGCCACGAGGGGCCAGCGTGGCGCACCAGGCCATTTGCCGCTTTGGGAGGCGCGGCGGGGGGGCATGCTGCCGCGGGGTGACCCCTGCCACCGGTCTTAAGTTATATATAAGCCTCTCCTTTATTTTAAATCATTTTACATTCACAAAAGAGACCTACGGCTGGAAGTAGAGAGAACACACAACTTTTGTTGATTTTTCATCGATTACGCTACCAAACACCGTCCAATCTCAAATTAACTTCGAGTAATGAGTTCTAGGGTTACGGGAAGCATTACTATGGAGTTATTTCTCAAAAAGCCGCTCGGCAAACTGGATCCGCCAAATAAAAGTTGTCAGAATTTCTCCAAATTGATTCCTACCCCGCCACAGACATTAGGTAAGCACTTCTCCCTGCTAAACTCCCAGGGTTATAGGTTTTCGGCTGAGCTATATGAAGTTGGATTATAGTTAACTTTATTATCGAAAGTTATCGATATTTGCTGAGTTTAGTATTGAAATTAGTTCTATTCTCTCAGTATAAAGGTTACAGTTGGAAAGAACTGCCGATTGCAAGTTAAACCTCGCTAGTTAAATTAGAAATCAACATTCGAGGTATGTTAAGGCAAATTCCTTTGACAAGTTATTTCTGTCGTGTTGTAATACGACCTAGACTCTCGTAAGAACACAAGAAGCACGATTGTTGTGGTTAGCTGCTATTATTAGTCTGAGATTAGCGTCTTCTGCTCAGATTGGGATTGACCCTGCCCTATATAGCCTTCCGTGACCAACCCCAGGGTTACTAGCTGTGTCATTGCCTACGGGGCTATATAGATCGCTCCGAGGAGCTAGATGTTGTCCCAAGGGACTACACAGAGGCCCAAGGGCTATATTACAGTCCATTCCATGGCTAAACTATTATTTTTATGCTGTATCGGCATCACTAACCCTCGTCGATCCTGGTGCTCAGGATGCAGTTATCAGGAGTCCACCAGACTCAGACACATCTATAAATCAGGAGCCGAGCGGGCTCAGTTGCAGACCCAGGGGACCGATAGGTTGGCTTTAGTTACATGTTGACTTATTTTGACCTTGTTAGGGGTATATAGATTGGAGTGTGCTCGTCAGGGCTTATGGGGGCCCCGGGCGGGTTATTCTATTCTGGTTGTACCTTCCAGGCTTATGGGGGCCAGGTAAGATTCTTGTTTGCACTATTTATTGTTAGTTGTACAACAAGTTGTAAGGTTATTCAGGTTAACTCTCTATCCATCCTATTGAATTGTTTCAGTTTCATTATTAGTATTATTCAAGTCATTTTCATTTACTGCCTTACATATTCGGTACATGTTGTACGGACGCCCATCCTTGGGGTGCTGCATTACTTGCCTGCAGGTACGGGTAGAAGCAGTTCATGACCTCCCTAGTCATCAACTGAGTCAGCAGTCTAATCATCTCTTTTTGCCCCAGAGTTGTTAGTTAGAAGGTTTGTTCTTTTGGTTGTACAGTTTATGGGTAGGTCAGGGCCCTGTCCCGACCATTAGTCCACTCTTAGAGGCTTGCAGGCTACAGATCTTCAATACTAGTTTTGTTGTTGGCCATGTGGGGCCTATGTATGTTTTCTTTTGCGTAATGATCGTGTGGGGCCTAGTTCAGCTATTAGTTAGCGGCCTTGTCGGCCATAGTATAGTTCCGATTGCCTGCTTTCATTATGATATAACTAGACAACATGGTGGTCTTATCGGACCGCATAGGATCCCCTTTACTACGTGTTTTTGGTCAGCTGTTTTCTTTTTACAGGTAGCTATGCAGCCTTGTCGGCCGGAAGCTGTATTTACAGCCGAGATATAGCCTGTCGTTTTCTTGAATTGAAGAGCAAGCGTGCACCAGAAGTGCATAAGCCTAGTCAGGTCAGTTCATATCCCAGTATGGCACTAGGTACCAATTATGCCTTCTAAGATGAGGCGTGACATTAAAATAATATTTATATTTATGTTTTATAAACACAAGTACCCAACCCATTTGAAATTTGGGCTTTTATTTCACTATTTCAGATTTAATTCATTTAACATTTAATCTAAAATCCCAACCCAAAATTCAAAATTTCAAAACCCAACTCAACATTTAACTTAAATCATCAATCATCAATTCCTCATTCCTCAGACTCAACCCAACACTCGGTACTCCCTTACTGTCTCAATGCCTCTGCCTTAGTCCTTAATACGCTAATACGTTAGAGTGAACCACTGAACCTAGGCTAATTCTATTAGTATTTAAATTTTAAGGCTTGTTATTGCTGCTTTGGCCTTTGAGTGCAGTGGATTGACAAGTTTGAATAAGTTTGATAATTGATATACAATGTGCACTCGTGTTGTCGTGTCGTGCAGTGCTGCTAGTTGCTAGTGCTAGTTGCTTGGTTGGTGCACTTCTGCAAGTAGCTAGTAGGCAATAGACACTTTTCATTTGCACCGAAAAATTATTTTAAAAACACTAAATCAAATCGAATTGATGTTGAAAAAATCAAATCAAATCGAATTAGTTTGATTCGGTGTACGGTGCATATTTTTTCAAAATCGAACACTGAAAAACCGAACCGAAGAACCGAGCACCCACCCCTACTCAGTACTAGTTTTTCAAGTTTTTTCTGTTTTTATTTTGGGATAATATTTAATTTTTTATTTTTTAAATTTGTGATCTTTATTTTTTATTTCTATTGCTTATTTAATAAAAATTTATAGGCTAAAGGTACCCTTAATTATGACTTTATTTTACTGTAGTTTATGCACGAACTGCCCCTATTAAGGGTGGTCTTTAATTTATGCCTCTCAAATTGGTGGTTTTTATTTTTACCTCAACTGCTCATATTAATGAAAATTTTTTGTTCAAAATATTCTTAATTATGACTTAATTTCACTAGGAAAATCATTTCAGAAAATATTTGTCTGGAGGCATAAGCTAAGTATTATTTAATTCGCTAGACGAATATTTACCCTTAATATTAAAAAAATAAAAAACGCCAGACACAGGTTAGACTTATAAGACACAAGTTTATGCTACTGAAGTTATGCCTCAATGCACAAGTTATGCTAAGGCATAAGTTCAGCGTATGAGTTTCTTAAGATATAATATTCTAAAACTAAACTTATGCCCCAAGACACAAGTTCGTCCTACTTAACTTATGTCATGCTCTTGAACTTCTATCTCAAGGCACAAGTTCATGCTCCTGTACTTCTGTCCAAGGCACAAGTTCATGCTACTGAACTTCTGTTCAAGGCATAAGTTCGTGCTACTGAACTTATGCCCCTAAACACAAGTTCATATTATTGAACTTATGCTCAAGACACCAATTCATACTATTGAACTTACGCCCCAAGACATAATCTGTGTAAACTTATGCCTTGAGTCATAACTTGTGCCAGAACTTATGCCTTGCGATAATATTTTTTGCCCTGTGATTTTTTTTTGGGCTGCTAGGCGCATTTTCGACCACTTTTTTTTTTTTTACTTAAGTGTTGAAAGGCAAAAATTAAAGACCATGAATCTGAGGGGCAAAAATTAAAGACCACAAAATAAGGGCATTTGTGCAAATGACCCATTTCACTAGGCAAAACTCATTTCGCAAGGCGAAAACTTTAGAAAATGTTTGCCTTGGGGCATAAGATCTGTATTATCCGATTTGCAGGGCAAGGCTTTTAGAGAACTTTTGCCTTGGGACATAACTTGTGTCACTGAACTTATGCCCCGTGGCATAACTTGTGCCACCGAACTTATGCCTTGGGCATACCTTGTGCCACTAAACTTACGCCTTGGGGCATAACTTGTGATACTTAACTTATGTCTTGAGCTTAATTTCTTTTGTCTTCAAGTATAATTTATGCCACTGCACTTTGTCTTGGGGTATAATTTGTGTCATTAAATTTATGGCCTGAGACATAACTAGCGTTATTGAACTTATGACCTGGGGCATAACTAATGTAATTGAACTTATGCCTGGGGCATAATTTTAACTGAATTTATGCCTTGATAATTTTTTTTTGTCTTGCGATTTTTTGTTTTTATTTTTCGTTGTCAAGGGCATTTTCAACTATTCTTTTTGTTACTTAAAAGCTTTAAAGGGTGAAAATTAAAGACCAGCGATTTTAAGAGGCAAAAATTAAAAACCACCCAAATAGGGGCATTTGTGTGAATGACTCCTATTTTAGGAAAAATTACCCGATGTATCCTCTTCTACTCCCTTATTACCTTTTACAGTGGTTTTTAAATAATTACTATACAAATCGAGATTATATTGTGTAGCATATATATGTTTGTACACTTATATCTATATCTAAAAATTCTAGTCGCACCCAACCTCACTCGTTCGTCGTTGTCGTAGTTTGTTGGTGTGTTGGCTGCTAGATAATCGATGCTGCTTCATTGGAGATTGTCATGCACATACAGTTTGAAAACACATATATTGAATTCCGTTGTCTACACATACAATTGATGTTGTCACATACATACACATACATCTAGCTTATACTTTAACACATACAGTTGACCTTCCATATAGCTACACATACATCCAGCTTCTGCTTTGAAAACATATACATACATACATATATATATAGTTGGCCACATATACATACATATACAATTACAATATAATATTTGAATTTGCGTGATTTCAATTAGAATCAAATTTTATATGAGGGCGAATACAATATAGTTTTTATTTTATTTTAAAAACACTTGTTATATATTGCAAACAGCGCTATTTTAGGACAGATCCTCTTGTTTTTATCCCTACTGAAAATAATAAAATTAGGCCTTTTTGAGGTAAGAGACAAATCTGATCTTCAGTTGGATTTGGTTAAATATTTCTAGGATGAAGGTGGACTTGTAAATCATATATCATATTATAGGAGAGTGAACCACACAAATGAGAAAGACCCTTGATGGGATGAGCTTAAGTAATGCAGAATGAGTAGCTAGCAAGGATAAGTCATAGTATATTTCCATAATTTGTAATATTTTGGGTGCCTTTATGGCTTTATCTTATATGTTCAAAGTTCCATGGTATAAAAATATTTAGAGTGAAGGATTAAAAATACATTTAAAATATTTTGGTATTTTGAATTTTATATTTGAATTATTATGTATGCGAGTTTTCTACCTGAACTATCTTCAAATATTTATCGAAACACACCTCAATTATCAGTTGTTCTCTTTTCTTACTAGCACAATGGTTATATTTTAGGTAAGAAAAGGAAACAACTGATAGTTGATGTGTGTTTCGATAAATATTAGAAGAAAGTTCAGGTAAAAAAAGTGAACACCTGATAATTCAGATATGAAACTCGAAAAACCGTAATCCTCCGGATGTGTTAATTTTGACATCACATGTTTATTTAAATATTTTACATACAATTATGCTACGGATACATACCGCCATTCATAGGGCTCAATTCATATATAGATATATAATCATTCACACATTATCGGGTGTTGGAGGGAATTAGAGTCCCATTAGTTTGGAAATGGATTATCGATCTGTTTATATGGACTTGGATAATTTTTCTCATGAGCTAACTTTTGAGGTTGAATTGGGTATAACGGCATTTCTTTACATACTCTCGGTCTCTACCTGGACCTCACATGCATAAAATTCGAAAGAAAAAAATTACATGATATAACTAACTTATACTATGTATTTACTATTAAAGGATGCACTTTAAGATCCTTGACATTCATAACTAATCTTTGTAATTTATAACAAATTCTTATAAACTCATCAAAGCTAAAATTCCTTTGTGAAGGCTTTTGAACAACGAAATCATGGCAATCAATGGTGTCTTCTTCAGCACTCCAAATTCTCACCTATAATTTCATCTTAATATTCTCCTTCGAAAGTATATTCTTGTTTATACCCCTGCATTTTTTATAGTTCGCCTTGATTATATTCGTTGCGTGAATGAATACAATTAATACATGTTGTATTTGTTGTGCGAACGAGTACTTTCATATAAATTGTATTCGCTACGCGAACAATTACAATTGACACAAATTATATTTGTAGCGGAAAAGACAACAGTGATACAGACACCTGGGAATGAAAAATTTGCTACAAAAGGTAAATATTAAACAATAGCTATGCATGGTAAATAACTCCCCCAACTGTGGTGGTTTCTGTAAGTTTCTCAATTCGAAAAGCATCATTATGTTTGCTTTGGAAATTTTTTTTTTTCAACTTTCAAGATTGTATTCTTATTATTTCCGATTTTGGAGTGTTAAGCTAACCATATAATAGTATTTCTTTTAATTCGTTAGCCTCCCCAACATAAGTATGATCGGCGATACACTAATAAGAGAGGCTTTACTTAATACGACTACATAAATTTTTTGAAATTCACTCAAAAGCTAGTGCTCTGATACTAAATATGTCACGCTCAAATTCATAAATAATGTGACTGACACCCGACACTTTACCCCACCAAACAAATCAATCATATGATATAGCCCAACCGTATGCGATCAAAACCATGATCAAACCAATTTTAAAATCCATGCATAAAACATTTAAATCTTGATTCATTCAACCCATTTCATATAAGTAATTAAATACACATATCAACCATGTTTCCTCTTTATCCGTCGACAACTGAATGTTTCGATCTGGTTCGATTCATGATCACATCTGCAAATCTAATCTCGTGGGCTTTAGCAGACGTTTTTCATTCTTCACCTGGTTCTTAGTATCCTTTCCAAAGTCAACCTAACCACTTACCTTTGGAAATACGCTAAATAAGCATTTGCCCTTACACTTTTATATATAATAGAAAAAAAAATTGATAATTATTTATAAAATTAGCCAAATCATCATAAGCATGAGTAAAATCGCCTTTGTTCTAAAGGCCTAACGAGTTCCGGAAAATTAGAATTACAACCAAACACAACTATGTGGGAGACATTACAAAGTTGGTTGCAAACAAAAAGGTCATTGCTTTCATGTTTAGCTAGAGACCAACTCTTCCTAATCATAATTCTTTCCAAATGCATTGTCAATTTTTACAAGGTTAATGTGCCCAATTTTTTTTTCTTCTTTTATACTGGTGCTTTGTATATATTCACCAACCAGGGATGTGTTTTGTGTTTTGTACCTATAGAACTGTTTTTCTGGGTAAAATGATAGGAGGAGCAGAACAAATTGAAACATAGAAAAATTATCCTTTTCTTCAATACAAATGGCAAATAGTGTCCACATTTTTATAAATATACAACATTTAGTTTGTATTACATGTAAAAATGATACAAACAAAACAAACAAAGGATTCAGAAGAATTACTCAGCTCCAAAATTCCCGGTTCCTGATGGTGACTTGATCATCCACTCGAGAGTTGTTCTCGAGAGTCCACTTCTCGAAACTACAGTCGATGAAGTCATAGTAGCCACCGTGAATTAAGAGCTCCCCGTTATTCACCTTGTCCTTAATCCATGGGTATGTAAGCAAATTCATCAGTGA
The DNA here is from genome assembly GCA_035772735.1 of Datura wrightii. Taxonomy (NCBI): domain Eukaryota; kingdom Viridiplantae; phylum Streptophyta; class Magnoliopsida; order Solanales; family Solanaceae; genus Datura; species Datura wrightii. The sequence continues at coordinate 194,641,743 of JASDFA010000018.1, read as the reverse complement.
GCCATTGACTGATTCCTGGACATAGAAGTTACGCGCATTTGCTTCAATACACAGGAAAATCACATATGCATACACACAGATAATTTTAAAAGTTAACAATGTCTAACTGCAAATTTTCAAATTCCCCATTTTGATCTACCAAATACACAAAATCCAGCACACTTGCAAAAGCATGTGGACACACCAACTTACTTTGATGACACCGAGACATAAATTCAGGCTAAGAACGAAGAAGTGTTTAGTATTATATCTGCATATAAACAAAATGAGCAGCACGAGTTGGAGCATGTAACTCTCCGATTAGACATAATTTTCTTTATGAAGGGAAACTAAATTAAGAAGAAATAAATTCTTTTTCCTTCTAAATGTCTAAAAGAAAAGTGGCAAAATGTATGGAAGTTCTTGCCAAAACAAAAAGGAAATGCATGTGCACTCCGTTTATCAGAAAGTAGAAAGCCGACAGACTTATCCATGGCGTGACTTTGGGTGGCTATGCCTCAAGTGTGTTTGAGCTGCACTATAACTGAAGTGGAAAATATATAGTACCCCTAAACTTGTCCCAAAAAGTCATTTACACACTAACTTTACGGGCAACTTCTTACCCCTAAAATCTTATTTGAAGTGAAACTAATACCACCATGTAACACACAAAACCAGTTTGACGGCTAGATTTCCACCTCATTTCTTATTTTTTTCATTCTTTTACTTTAATTAATTCCATTTACCAAAATATAACTTTATTCTCCATTATTCCATTTATCCACCCGCCTCATTGCTGCTCGGAGCAGTTGAACCAGAATCAAAGACACACGACAATTCTTTAATTTCTGGCAATACTGCACTTCCCTTCTCAGTAAAATTCATAGTCTTCACAAAAAAATATTCTTTTTTCTCCCTAAGATTTCATTGCTCTATTTCCCTAAGATTCAAGGCATGGCCAACTCATTAGCCTACAAAAAATCTAGTATGATCTAACTGTAGAAAGAAGGGACGGAACTATGTTTAACACGCCGAAATGATCTTAGGTCAAATAGCTAGTTTCAGACACAGAAAGAATCAGCAAAGAAATTGTCTAGCATGTCTAATTAGTCTTAACAAAGAGTAATCTGATATGCTCTTTCTCGCTGGGGAATTTCAATGGACCTATGCCAACAATGGGGAGCTCAGTTCCTAATGTATGACAATGATTTTAGATGGGTTAGATTCATTGCCTTTCAGAGTGGGCGGGCCAACAAGTTTAACCGGAAGAGATTATTGTTTTGGGGAAGAGAAGTAGGGGGTGTGTGGAATTGGAGGTGATCTAGTCACCAGAGACCTTGGGAGTCGGGCCTAGAGTTCGTCAATATGTTACTGGGTATTACTTGCTACAAAAATGTTGCATGCACAACACTGCCTTGATTTAAATTTTTTATTTGTTGTGATCAGCAAATATTTTTGGATGGATCAAGGAAAATGAGCTTTCACGGCGGAAGGTTAAAATGGTGAAAAATAGTGAAGTAAAACTTGAAGCAGACAGGTCCGACATTTATATTTTATCTGTTTTTTGGACTTCAAATGCACCTCAAGTGATTTAATAGCAGCTGCTCTGCCACGTCAGGTTAGAGGGGGTATAAATTTCACTTCAAATAAGATTAGGGCCTAGGGGGGTAAGGGTCACTCGTAAAGTTAAGAGTGTAACTGGCTTTTCGGGACAAGTCTAATGGAAGTATGAAAAGGACACTACCTTTTCACAGTGCTTGCATTGCTGGTCAAAGCTGAGGTTGGAAGCAACAGCTTTTGTGCTTGTCCTGGCATTTTTTCCAACAACTACCCAACTTCGAATGAAGCTACAAGGAATTAATAGAAGAGCTTAGTACACATAAGTGACTATTTTACTGAACTTCATAAGGAATAAGTTTGTCAGAGCTGCCTATAACACTTGATAAGAAGAGAGACTAGCCAAACCTTGAATTTGTTTCATCGTCCATACTCATTAAAGCACGAATGCCTCCACAGCGACTGTGACCAATGACTAATATGTTTTTGACCTGCAGATAACAAAAGCCAAACCTGAAAACTTGAGGAAAAGGAAAACAAGAGAGACCAATCACCGCAACTTCCCCCTTATCCGCACCTCCTTGCCCAACAGATAAAAGATGAATATATAAGAAAGGAGGAAATGAAACAAATGGAAGTAGAAAATGAGATGAACTTGTAGGAATTCTAAATTCATTGGTGATGAACATAAGTAAATCTATCATCACAAAATTCCCTCATGTTTTGGAACATTTACGACTTCCAACACAATTTACATCAAGGTTAATGAAGTAAATTCATCATGAGAATCATGTTTTGGAAAGTCAAACAGTTACAGTCCTGTTACAAAGGTCTCGAAATTATGTCATTGCAACATCCTGTTTAGAATTTCAGTTCTCAGGTAACTCGATTTCAAGTTCCACAAATTCTAACTCCCAAATAAAACAAACAGATAATAGAAATGAAATATAAAAAGGAAACAGCACGTTGTAGGATTTCTGGACAAATTTTACTCACTTTGAGTGTATTAACAGAAAACTCAAGAGCTGCCTTTGTTTCTGAAGGACCGTTCTGCACCAGAAGGAAAAAATGCAAGCTTTTATTCCGAACATTGTTAATACACATCGTTAGCATTACAATACATGCTCATCAATAAGGAATGAGGCATTTATTAAGTGTAAGTGCAGTATACAACACCTCATAAGGAGGCACCAAATTTGCGATGTTGCGGACTACAAAGGCTTCTCCTGGTTGAAGTCCCAGTATGTTTGAGGGACACACCCGAGAGTCTGCACAAGAAATTACCAAAAACTGCCCTTCATATTGTCAGTTGAGGTCTTCAGCAGTTGGCCACAAAATTAACTATATGGTTTGTCATATGGAAAAGGAACACAAAAGGAAGAACAAATTACAAACAGGGAAAATAGAAGGGAAAAGGAAGAGAAAAATCCGTGACTAAAAGGTGAAATAAAGTATGATTGAAAAAATGTCTAAAAGGTGAAAGAAAGTTACCTTTGGTGATTGTTCGTCAGCAAGATTCTGAAAATGCTCCAAATTTTTCCTTGTCCAATAAAGGCAAAAAATCAAATGAGAAGAAACCTTTACTGTCAAACAAGCTGAAAAAACAATAGCCTGCTTCTGATGATGCTTACAAGTATTTGTCCTTCTTGAAATTCAAAAATCTATGCTTCAACGTAGTGAATTCATTCGATTCACATTCATTTACAGAACTCATCTCTTTTCCATCCACCATTTCCTTGGTCAGGGTCATTGGCTCCTTCCAGGCTTTCAATTTTGGAGTTGAATTACAACTGCAGCTTAAAAGTCATATTTTGAGATCAATTCATGAACTTAGATTGATGATCCATATAATAGTAAAACTAGCAGTGTTATCTCAAGACGTGCAAAAAATCTCTATGGTCTGTTGGGGCCTTAAGAATAAATAAAACGTATGCTTTAACGAAGAAAGGCACAAATGAAGGGAAACAAAAATACAAATATGCATGTGTAGTCCAAGACTAAAAATGGACAAATAAATTGAAAAAAATTACGATTAGTGAAATATTCAATTATCTAGTGTCGCCTCTTCAGGATTATGCTCATTGGCAAGGAAAAACATGTCTTAGAGCCTTGATGACAACACTGAAGCGCCAGCTAAGCGACGCGAAACATGTCTTGTGCCTCGCTTCAGGGCTTAAGCACGCCTTTGACAACAATAAAAGCTAGATGATCCTAATGCAATATACAAAGAAATCCACAATAAACTAGCAATAACTGGTGAAATAGGAAAAGACAGGGTCTTCCCTCAAAGGATGAAGCACAGGAACAAGGAAAAGATCCCATCTTTACATGATGCATTCATTGTTTACAAGGCAGAATAACTCATTACATCCTAAACTAGGCGTGATTTATTCAGTGCACACCTACACTTTAGTAGTCCTAATTTTTCCCCTATACTCGGCAGGGACAGAGCCAGCCTTAAAGCTACTTCACCCTGTATATTTGTATTCAAATTTTTGTTTAAGACCTATAAACAAGCTATTCAGAATTCACTAAGCAAAAAAGAATTGTAGTTTAGAACCCAATAACAACAACATAACCGGTGTAGTCCCTTCTGCAGGACCAAAATTGTACACAGATCTTGCCCCTACTTCAGAGTTAGAAAGGCCATTTTTAATAGACCCTCAGCTACCCTTGAAAAAAGAGTCCAAAGCGGTCTTGTAACAGAAGTACAAAAAACTAAAAAGTAGTAGTTCAGAACCCATAAACACATGGGCTATAGTAGGCCAAAATTAACAATCTCAAATGAAATTCTAAAGATTTCTAAAACTTTGAGGAGCTTACCTGGGCATATTCAACAATCTCAAATGGGGTTGTGCAATTTCCAAGAATCTCAACTGGGTCCTCAAGATCTGCACCAATAACCCAACCCAAAACATCAAAATCAAGAAAAGACAGCAAAAACAGCAGCAACATTAGTTCCCAATTAAAAAAAGAGAGGACTTTTTACCCTTGTCGTGCCTGAACTCTTATGGAGATCCACAGAGGAGGAGGAAGAATTATATAAGGAGGATGATTGAATGAGAGGACGAGCCATTACAAATTACAAGGGCAGTGCAGAAAATGCAAAAGGGGCTCTCTTGATTCCACTATTCAGCAGCCATGTGTGTATATATATATATTCTTCATAAACTTCTGACATAAAGCTTTAAAAGTTGGTCTGTACCATGTGCGAGGTTGTTGTGTTGGATCTAACTACATAAGTGTCAGCCAGCAAAACTGTTCCTCTCCAAGAAAGGCGGAGAAAACAAGGTTCTTAAATTTCCAGAATAAAATTTTAGTTAGTGCCAGTTCAATGGTACAACGATTGCTGCGTAGAGTACAATTAATATATGCATCTTTAAATATTCCTTTTTTTTGGAGAATAACCGATTTCCTTGTTAAAACGGCTCTTGTTCAATCAAAAGGTCGGCTTCTTCTAGAGGGTTGTAAAGCTAAGGCCCTAAAGCTCATCTTGGGCTCTTACATTTGATCCAGTGGGCCTTTAAAGATTTATAGTGGGCTAGGTTGGAAGCTAATCTCCATTTTTGAACAAGAATTTACGTGACCTCCATTTAGTTTCGAGATAATTACAGTCCAAATACCGGTCGGGCGTCTACTTAACGATTTTGGCCCTTTATTATTTTATTATTCGATTTAGCCCAATTTGTATATATCTTGAAATTATAGAAGAAAAAAAATTCGGAAATCTCTATAATTTCAAAATAAGTGATATTTTAGCCTTTTGATTTTGTTTCAAAATAAGTGGTATTTTACATAATCAAGAAAACATTAATGATGTTCTTCCAATTTTACCCTTATTTAAGTGGAGAGAATTTTATATAATCAAGAAAATATTAAAGAGTTGCATCTTTTTCAAGATATTTATGAGGGGTAAGTACGTATATAGTTTCTGTCTAGGATTGAGTAGTTTTCTTAAGGGGTGTGCCCAAGCTAAAAGCACCACTTATTTTGAAACGGAGGGAGTATATTTAGGGTATTTATCTTAGATCATCTTGTACCTTTAAAGTTTAGAGAGCACTCATAGCTGGGTATAAGTTTTGCAGAATTTCAATATAGAGTATAATTTTTTCCCCTAATTACACTTTAATTATGTCTTTTTTTTCCTTTTATCTTGTATTCTCTATTTCTAATATGAAGTTCGAAACTCCATAGCTGGGGTTGTAGATTCTTATGACATTAATATGAATGTATATTAGTTTATCTTGCTTATTATTTATAAGTTTTGATTATCTACTTATTTACATTCTTATTGGATGATTTCGTGGTTGCAAACACTAGATTAAGCCCTACACATTCACTTCTTACCCGGAAGAGTGGAAATTGGATTGGATATTGCACAAGTAGTAAGTAATTAAGTATATTGAGGAATCATTATGCTTGATTGATGAAATCGAACTAGGAATAAGAGGTTCCTACTTGAATTTATCAATTGGGTCTTAATATTTCTCTCTTGAGTTTGAAAGAACTTGTAGGGATTAACTTGCTAGAGTTGAAAATTTTCAGTAAGTTGGTTTCAATTGAATCACAATCATCAATCTTATGTATACAAGCAAGATACCTGCATTCATGAAATAGATATGTCATATTGAGGTTACAACCCCGGTTCTTTTATAATTAAAAAATACTTTTTTTTCTTGCATTTCAAGTGTTCGATTAAATTTCTAACTTGGTAAAAGTAGTCTAATTTTAAAAGTAATTATTTAATCACTCTCTTGTTTGAAGATAGTTTAGAAAATTCCCAAATTCACACACTCTTGGACATCTTGACACATACATACTCCTCGTGGGATCAACCTCATCTTTGTTGAATTTATTATTGCTATGACCGTACTCTATTTTATTTTGAGATGTTGGATTGGGCGTGACCAATTTTGACGTCGTTGCCGGGGAGTACGGTGTTTTGTGTTATCGAGTTATTATGTGTTTATTTGCTTTCCTATAGATCTTTTCTTCGTGAATATTTGTTTGTCTATTGAGTTTTTGTGGATATGTGTTTTATTTTTCTTAGTTTGTTTTCTTTTGTTATTTGTCTCAATATAGCATCATGGAATAAAAATGGGTTTAATGATTGCAATCATTACTTTGATGACCCATGTCCATATTGCGGAAGATCTCACTATTAGCAAGATTGTCAAAATGCTCCCGGAAGCAAGATGTATGCACCATCTCAATCCTATGATGGAAATATTTGCAATATGTTTAGTGACCTAAATGGATATTGGGGTAATTGCCCAAGTTATTTTGTTCCTCCCTCAAGTTATTCTAATGAGAATGCTGGTTATGAATTTGAGTTTGATAGGAATAATGAAATAGCAAATGAAGGACAAAAATGTCAAATTTCAAGGCATCAAAGAGATGTTCCAAACTATTTGGAGCGAGAAGTTACACCGGAGGAGGAGCAAAAACTATGCCAACAACCCATTATTGCGAGACGAAATTTTGAAAAGAAAAAAGAATTCATTGAGGAAATTAAATACTTCAATTATCGTGCATTTGTTTAGTCCTCGAGAAGAAATTATTGGAGAAGAGACTTTAATTACAATAGATGAGTCCGAATTTTTGATGATTATGATGAGAGTTAATAAAAGTGAAGAAGTGGTTCAACCGAAGATGTGGAGCAAAATCATGAAGAAGAATTCTCCAACTTTCAAAAAGAGAAAATTGAGGAAATGTTGAGTAGGGTAATGAGAAGGAATGAAACTTGTGAAAAAATATAGATCAATTGGTGGGAAAAAGTTCAATACGGAGATGATGAAATTGTCCAAAATATGAATTTCATCATAAATAAATTTTTATAAGTCTTGAACGAATTCCATCGTGAAGAAAAACTTGATAAGGCGGAGATTGTGAGCCAAGATTGGCTCATAAATCAAGCTCAACAACTTAAAATTTTTGGGGATCACCGTGAAAATATTTCACGAATGATGGAAGAATTTCTAAAACTAAAATATTGAGTAAAGTCAAGAATTAAAGCTACTTGAAATTGCTATTGGGGACTTGGAGGTTGAATTGGAGGCAAAAATTGAGACATGCAATGCTCAATCCCAAATGGTCAAGGATAATATTCTTGAGTTGGATTCTATGGAAGAGGAAGTTAAGATTAATTTCGAAGAGCTAATGATGGATTGTCAACCAACCGATTCAAAAGTAACGAAGGATGCTGAGATTGAAGAAATAATACTATAGTTGCAAAGAAAAATTCATCAAATAAATTCTGCAGACTATAGTTTATTTGGAGGTGAGGATGTAAAAAATAAAACAAATTTAAAAACGGACCGTCTTAGACCGCATTTCAAACTATTCTTCAAAATTATGCTTGGTTAGTGATAAATGATATGGAAGTTGAACTAATCGAGCGTATGGAGGATTACTTAAGAGAATTATTTATGTATTATATTATGTAGAATTTAGTTATTCATGTATTAGTTATTCCAACTTCTATCCTACATAAAATAATATATAGATTTCCTCATAACTTATACATGTGTTAGTTATGCGGGTTTCAAAATTACAAACCAAATACCGTATTAGGTTGAATTTTTATATATAGCAAAATAATGCTAGCAAACATGATATTACTTATGCAAGACTTAATACATGAATAACTTAGCGCCTAACCAGCTACAAACAAGTAATTAGTGTTTGATCAAACTTTTAAAAAAAATGATTCTAAGTATGTTTTCTCAAAACTACTTTGAGGAAAAACTATTTGTTTTAGCTTTTGTTAATCCTTAAAAATATTTATTTTCTCCCAAAAGCTTGACTAAATACTTTTTTTTTCTTTCTAAAATAAATCTATACTTTTAAAAAGAAATAAACTCTTTTGAAGATAATGCGACATGCATAACACAATTAAAGTGAGGATTCATAAGGAGATTGAACGAAACACATCTCGGCAAAATTTTTCTATATATATGAGCTCCAGAAGAATGGTGATATCAACGTGCAACAGATTCATTCAAGTGACAATGTGGTTGATTTATTCATAAGATTGGGATGCAAAGATTCAAGGATGTTCTCATTAGGGGGAGTTAATATGTGATGTACTCTTTTTTCCTTACGAGGTTTTGTCCCATTGAATTTTCCTTGTTAGGTTTTTAATGAGGCAGCCAAAATGCGTATTATTAGATATGTGTACTCTTTTTCCTTCACTAGATTTTTTTTCACTAGATTTTTTTTAATAAGGTTTTAACGATGCACATTATCTATCAAATAAACATTCAAGGGAGAGTATTATAAATGTATTTATATTATAGTGAATGTCTATAAAGGTACTTGTACTATAGTGAATGTGTGTATTTTTATTATAGTGAAGGTCTATCTTTTGGAGAAAAGTTAGGAGGAATTATTCTATAAATAGAGGGGCTTTCCGTTCATTATATTTCATCCCTTTAATCCTTCAAGAGAAATAAGATTTATTCTCTCTCTCTCCACTCTTTCTCTATAATATATTTGTTCTCCCTTTATTATTTCATAACAAAAAGTAATTTTTTTAACTTCATATTAAATTAAACATGTACACGTACAATGATACGGAAGGAATAGATGTTAACAATTTTCCAGCACTATGGTGATTAGTGACTACCACAACAAAAATAGAGATGAACTGACGTTTAGCAAAAAATTTATTCCTTCTATTTAATTTATATGATATCATTTGAACGAACACGATTTTTTTTTTAAAAGTAAATGTTTTAAATTTATGGTCTAAATAATTCATAAATATTTTATATGAATATAAAATTATCTCATTATAAAGAATTTTAAACTTAAATTATTTCTAAAAGTGAATGATTAAACCTAACTAATAATTAATCTTAAGAATCATCAATTGAATAAAAAACATAGCGCCTAACCAGCTATCAAACAAGTATTTACTGTTTGATTAAATTTTTAAAAAGTGACTCTAAGTATATTTTCTCATAAGTACTTTGAGGAAAAACTATTTATTTTAGCTTTTGCTATTTCTTAAAAATATTCATTTTCTCTCAAAAGCTTGACCAAATATCCTTTTTTAAAAAAAAAATAAACACTTTTGACATCTCATTTTACTTTTTTTTTTCCTTTATAGTTTTCAAACATGGATAATTAAGGTTGTGCTATAAAATTTATTTATTTATTTTTTTGTTCATTAAAGTTTTCAACAATCCTAGTTGTCCATGTTTTGGTAGAACCATCCTTAATTAGTGTGGTTGGTATTGTAATTGTGACCTTTTATTGTGAATTTTGTGATACTTTTAGCGCATGATTAAAAGGTCGTGATTGACATAGTCACTTCAATTTTCACATTTGATGTTGTTCTCCATTTATTGAATTTAACATGGTTTTGTCAAAGGGGAAATTAATATTCCTCCATAAGTCCATTTAGTGATCTCATTTCATCTTTAAAAAATTAATTTTATATTTCATGAAAATATTAAAAAAGCTGGGACACACTACACTTAATGTAATAAAGATTTTTATAGGAGAACAAAATGAAGCTAATTTACAGCTCTTGTCATATATCTATAATAGCTTTAGCGAGATCCAACGGTGAACAGCTGCCCAAAAGAAAAATCGCCTGGAAGTCCGAGGACCTATAAATTTTTAATTTTATATTTCATGAAAATGTTAAAAAACATACATTTTTAAAAATTTCATATTAAATTAAACATGTTCACATAAAATGAGACGAAAGAAATAGATGTTAATAATTTTCAAGCATTATGGTGATTATTGACTATCACCACAGAAATAGAGATGAACTGACGTTTAACAAAAAAAATTATTCTTTTTATTTAATTTATGTGATATTGTTTGAATGAACATGAAGTTTTTTTTAAAGCAAAACTTTTAAATTTACAATCTAAAATACTTTATATATGAATATATATTATATCATTAAAAATATAATGAGGATTTTAAATTTAAATCATATTCGAAAAGTGAATGATTAAACCTAAGTAATAATTAATCTTAAGAATCATCCATTGAAGTACATTATTAACAAATAAGAAAATTACTATCTTTTTCATAAAAAAATCCCTTCATACCAAACACACCCTGAGAAAGTGTCGTTCCTCGGTCTCAATTTATGTGGAGACTATGTTGAGATTATTTTAACTATGGTAAAATCGTAAAAATTATTAATTTTTATTAGAATTTATTTTTTTTGACTATACAAAGATCATTGCTATTATACCGGTTAGATGTGAAAGTGTCTTCTTGCATATATATATATATATATATAATTGTTTCGAAAAGAATGTCATATTTTTATAATTAGAAAAATTAAAAATTAATTTTTTTTACCTTCAATGAATAATTTATAGCCACATAAATATCTAAAATTTATAAATCTCAATTTTTTTTTTTAAAAAAATCCTCTTCTTAAATTTCATATCAATTTAAATAATGTCACGTAAATAAAAATTAACGAGATAACAAAAAAAGTCGTGTACTTGGAATAAATTTGTGGGCACATAACAATTCAAATAAGAGATGAAAAGTGTCAAATTACAGTCTTCTTAAATTCCTCTGTCATTTAATTCCGTACTTAAAATTCCCAATTTATTGAATTCAGTCAAAAAGAAAAAATTGTACTATTTTGCCTAACTCCCACGGCCAGGGGAGCAATAGTTAGTAATTGCTTCTTATCTCATATTAATTATCATATTTTATTTAAAAAAAATTAATTTAAACTAATAGTTAAAATTATAATTTAAATATTTTAAAATTTATATAAAAGTATTATAAGTATATTATTTTTTTATATTAATATAATAAAATATGTATTTTAAGATATTAGTTAAAATTTTATAAGAGAAGGAAGAAATATATTTCTTAATTTTGTGATTTAGAGCAGATATATTCTTTATTTAAAAAATAATGCATATATACTCCATGTTCGTATAACAAATAATGTATATTTACTCTTTTCGTTAACAGATCTATATTTATTGATATTTTTAAAAATTAAAAATGATCTTTTAGTTCTAAAAATATCACGTGACTTTAAAAATTATCTCACCTCTTCGTTTTATCCCTCCGGACATGACAAAACCCCAATCCCTCTTCTGTTAAGTCAAAAATGAATTTGAATCGAATTTAAATAAAAAAGAAATTAAGTTTTTTTAATTGGATCGAATTTGAAGAAATAAAATAAGTGAATGAGGTAATTTTCTAAAGATAAATAAATTTTTTAAAATTAAAAAATTACGTGTAGAATTTTTTAAAAATACAATCTGTTTTAAAAAAAAAATATGCATCATCTATTAGATGATGAGGATTTTCATGCACTATTATTTTAACTAAAAGCATATTCATTCTAAATTACAACGTTAAAATGTATATTTATCTTTTTTTTTTTTTGGCCCTTCTTATAATTTGATTTTAAAAAAATAAAATGTGCTAAGATGCTATATTTATAATTTAACTTTGAAGAATATGAAACATCATAAATATTTTTCAAAAAATAAAATATGATAAATATTTTAAAATCGGAGGAGTAATATAAACCGCAAAATCATTATCACTAATAAACCATAACAATGATAGATCGGACGGTATAAATTCATCGCTGATTTTTCCCGCCAAAATCTGCCGACCGAAACAGGTGTTAAGGCGCCGCCGATTTTGAAATGTCAAAAAAATACGCGGTCTTTGGTGGGGCCACGTTACCAGCACACACAGCTCAAACTTTTAGTCGGTGCCACCCCATACTTAACTGTCTATTCTTCCTCCAATATTTCTTTTTCAAAAAGATGGAAATAATTATAATAATAATAATTTTATAAATAATGATTTTATAAAAGAATAGATGTCTGTAAGATTTTATTTTTGTCTTTGTGAGGTAAGAAATTATTTTTAACTTAATTACAATTTCTAAATTTTTGTGAATATAAAAGTTTATGAATTTAAATATTCTATTCTCTTGATTGCTGTGATGTGACACACGACTATTTTCATGGTCCGAAATGTTTGAATAATTATCATTTTCTAGAACTTTCATGATTTTTCAAATATTTAAATTTCCCACGCATAAAATTATTTAAATTATTTAATTTCTTATAAATGGGTAAAAAGAATATAATGCCTAATCCCTAAATTATGGGTAAATTTAATTTCTTTTGCTTCTTATATATGATTCAATAGATATAATTTAATTAAAATGTGAAATACGTCATATTTAATTTGCTTGTAAAAATATATTAAGATAATAATATAAATATAATATAATAGATAAGTAATAAATGGTGAAACAGCTAATATTTTAAGAAATTTGTGAATAATTCATGAGTAAAAAGAAAAAAATTAAAAATGCATTTTTAAAACAACCGAAGGTTAAATGTACTTTAGTTAGCGAATAAAATTAAAATTTATCAATAATTTATAATCTCAAAATATTATTATGTAAGTCAAATTGACATTTTAAATTCTGCATAAGGTCAAATAATTTCATATATAAAATAAAAAAGTTGAAACACTTTTTATATTTATTTTTTAGGACATATGGATAAACTTTTCTTATATTTAAGAAATCAAAAACTCTAAAATTAAACTGACTTAGTATTATTAAAGGAAAAAATTATATTCTGATGTCCACTTGGGGGGTTAAGTATACACGTTTTAGCTCATATTTTATATTTATTTTTTAGTTTAATTTATATTTATATATAAATATTTTTATATATTATTATATAGAATTAATATATTATGTATAATATTTTCATTAAATATTATATTATATTAATTAAAAATATATCGTGGTGTAATATTTTATATTGAATAGTATATTTTTTTCTATTTTAAATTCCAATCATGCATTCTTTTCCAATAACATTAGAAATTCATTTCCCCCCGTCTCCCCCCACGTTTAAACTTGCACCATTTCGAGTCAACACGTTCTCTGTTTTTCTTTTTTTTCTCTCCTCCATAAAACAAACACTAAACTACATAGTTGTAAAAATTAAGCAATACCATTTTTGTTTTAGTAGAAATTAAGAATGATGAACATGGAGGAAGAATTGTGTACAACACCAAAGAATCAAGAATGTCGAATACAAGCGCCGTCAGAGTGTCCGCCAGCTCCGAGGAAGAAGAAGATTGAGAGCAGAGCAACATCAAAGAGGAAGCAACAACAGCATCCCAAGAATGGATACTTTCACCCTCCTGATCTTGACTCTTTTTTTGCTGTCGCCACGGGAGGAGGCGGAGCTAGAGTTTTAGCTATTCAGTAGTTGTGATTGAAAGCTCTAAACTCCAGAAGCTGTGTTTTCTAGAATTCAGAATCAGTAAGCTGTTTTTCTAGAATTCTGAATTTAAAATTTAATAAGTTAAATGTCTGTTTTAGAATATAGAATTTATAAATAGAGAAATCTGAATTAGTCATATTTTTTGAGTAGTAAAATTCTATAGTTGTTTAGTGTAGGATGTTAAGATAATTTGTCTTAGCTAGGTTGTAAAATAGGATATATGTTATTATGTTTTATGTTTCAGAGTGAAAGAGTTTGGACATGATAATTAATGAAATTCCTGTATTGTGAATGGTTGGAAAATTTTCCGTTGGTGCAATAGTGGTCTATTTAGATTACTTCAAAATAAGTATTTATGCTTATTTTTAAGAGCTAAATTAGCATGTACTTTAACTTTCTTTTTTCTCTGCATATATTAGTGTTTCATTTGAACATGAAGAACAATCATCCCAAATCTTTGTCTTGTAGTGAATTTAGCTCCATCTCTTTCTCCTTGTGTTAGACATGCGTGACATACCTTCTATCACTAGAATTATGTGTTGAGTTTAATTTTTTTTTTGCATAAGTTGTGTCACTGCACTTATATCATAGCGCATAACTTATGTGGAACATAGCTTGTGTCATTGAAGGCATGGCTTGTGCCATTAAAGGCATACTTTGTGTATGAACATAACTTGTACCATTGGAGACATAATTTGTTCCTCAAACTCAATTTTTTTTGCTTTCAGACATAACTTGTGTGACTGTGCTTATACCCTGGACTTAACTTGTGCTTCGGGCATAATTTCTTTTGCCTTGGGGCATAATTTGCGCCACCAAACTTATGTTCTGAGGCATAACTTGTATCATCGAACTTATGTCTTGCGAATTTCTTTTGACTTGCAATTTTTTTTAACCGTGAAAATTAAAGATCGATAATTTTAAAAGGTAAGAATTAAAAATCATCCTATTACAAAAATATTTGTGGGAATGACCCGACTTTCCAAAGCGAACAAGTTATTTATTGGAAACTTAGCAAGCGAGCTTATATGGACTTGAGTCCCAATTCACTATTTAGGCCCACGATCCTCTACCTGCTGGATCTCATTTGGGCCTAAGAGAGAGTCCCCGATTTAAAAAAGGAAAAATTATGTGACACAATACATTAAGAGTAATTTTCATAAATAGTAAATATTTAAATAATTATCATTAGTAGCTATTTTGTATAGTTATAATTTATAGCAATTTTTTAATGATTTGTCAAGCATGTATCTGTGATACATGTGTTATGATTAAGGAGAAAATCGAGCAAGAATCTTTTAAAATAACAGAATTCAATAAAATAGGAGAGAAAATTTTGATACATGTGCTATGAAGGAGAAAATTGGGCAAGAATTTTTCAAAATAACAGTATCCAATAAAATAGGGGAGAAAATCTCACCCCTTATTAGTTAAATTACAAAAATAAAACACATGATTTGAATTGTCTCATCTTCTTCGATTTTTCAAACTCTAATGGCAACGACAAAATTAGTTGAAATCTGCACTTGAAAATATTGTATCAATGAATCTAAATAAAAAATAAAATATTATATCATTTTATTAATATATATATATATATATATATATATATATATATATATATATATATAGTATGAGTGTATCACTGTATCGTAAGTATGTGGTATGTGGTGTATCATTGTATCTAGCTTTCTGTTTGTCCAAGTTAGCATAACATCTCATATCAATAAATCTAACTTTAAAATTTTGTGTGTATCACTGTTTCTAACTTTTTATTTGTTCATAATATCACTAAATAGAAAATAAAAAATTATATAGTTAATTATATTTAAAATTAAATATAGTTAGCTGCATGTATAGAGATACAAGATGAAGACAGTCTGTATCAATATGAATCAGTCTGCAACTGATACATACTGTATTAGTTTCGCTATTTATATACAAAGACAAAAGCTTAAAAAAAAATTACACCATTGTATCACTAAATAAAGAATAAAATATTTTATCATTGTATCACTTTATTTAAAACGAAATATAGTTAGTTGTATGTATTGATACAAGATGAAAACAGTCTGTATCAATATGTATCAGTCTGATAACAAGTGATATATATTGTATTAATTCTACCATTGATATACAAGACAAAAGATTTAAAAAATTATACTGTATCAATTCTGTCATTAATACACAAAGAATAAAGCTTGAGAAAATCGCTAAAAAATTTCAACCAATAACAATGACAACTTCTCCAACAGTGATAGATTGCTAATAAAATCTGGAGCTTCGATTTTCTCGACAATGGTAAAGCAGAGGTTTCTCCATCAGAAAGATTGCTAATCAAATTTGAAGCTTCGGTTTATTCAACAATGGTAGATTGCTAATAAAATTTGGAGCTTTGATTTCGCCGATAATGTCGATTAACCTATGGAGAATGAGAAGAAAGAGGAGGAGGATATAATTGAGATTTACAATAAATTGATTGGGGTGATTGGCGTGAGAAAGCGAGCGAGAGGTAGAGAGAAAGAAATAAAGCGAAAGAGGAAGGCAACGAGATAGATAAAGAGGGGGGGGGGGGGGGGGGAGGGGGAGAAAGTGAGAGAGATAATCGGAGAAAAATCTTGAATAATATTGATGGGAGAAAATATAGGAAATTGATTTAGTGAGAGATAGAGAAGAAATATAGATACAAGAAATGTTTTAAACCTTAAAAGGAGGAAAGAAAAAATAATCAAATAATTATATAATATAGTAATAATTTGAGATTTTATAGCAGATACATATAGATATATTTATTATTCGTACGAATATAATTAGAATTGTACATACACGAATACACTTATTAAGTATGCGGATATGATGTATTTTATTATTGTTACTATGCGGATACAATGTATTTCGCTACAAAAACATGATATACGCATGAATATCATATTTTTACTATTATATACACATATACAATTTATTCCGCTATATTTTGAAATTAAAATACTGCTCTATTTAGTAATAGAGTAAAATTTTAGTATTTTTCATAAATATGAGCGCAAATAATGATATTTGAAAAAGTTCCTTATTGAAAAAATATTGGATGAATTAGAAAGATGGTTTTGGAAGTAATCGATCTTGAGCTATGATCAGGATTATTTTTTAGTTTTTCTGATTGACTCACTTTTTTTAAATTTTTTTTTTTTGTAATCATAAGCAAATTCAATTATAGTTTTTCAATAATAATTTGACAACATACTACTTCAATTAAAAAGGTGTAGAATATCGGTATTTGGATTTCAAGAAATTACTCTTTGTAAAGGGGAGGAAAAGGTCGTGAATAATTGCACAATATATGTAATTTTTGTCAATACATCATTATTTGTGACCAATTTAGTATGATACGTCAAATAAATAGTACTAATTGTTGGAATAGATTTTAATGATATTTGATGATGATTTAAAATATGTTTGAAATATTAAAATTGAAAGTTGGTTGAATAATACTTGTTATTTATCATTCGGCTATTAATTGATTAAAATTGGAAGATGGTCGAATAACTCGTGTTATTTAATAATTAGCTACTAACTGGTTGTAGATTTTTAGTGCCTTGATTAATTTGCAGGAAAAAGAACAAAAAGCTAAAAGTCTACATGAATTCTACACGGAAAGAAATTCCTTTTAGTAAGGAAAGAAATAAATCATGGGCTGTAAAGGAAAGGAAACATTTGGTAAGAGATTGTTGAAGTCAACAAGGATTCTACAAGGAAAGAAATTCTTTTTCTAAGGAAAGAATTAAAGTGTGGGCTGAAAAGGAAAGGAAATATTTGGAATCCTAGAATGAGTCAACAAGATCTTTCAAGGAAGGAAAATGAGTCCAAAATTTCCTTCTTCTAGTGGAATACAAATTGAGCATTCGTGTGCTATAAATAAAGAGTCTACCACGTCCATAAACTCATTCACTCACGAAATACTCTTAAGCAAAATCCATCATTCTTGGGCATTCAATTGGCACTCAAGTTAAAGAGAGCTGACCGGTGCTAGACACTGTCCCCTAGTTCTGTTCCGTTGCAGTCTAGGTCTAGGAGTCAGCTTGTGGTGAATCTGTTAACTTGTTTTAGTTTCAATTGTGTTTTCATTCTCTTGTAATTGTGTTAAAGTTCATCTTGTTAAACTAAGGGTAGTTTATACAGGCTAGGCCCTTTGTAAGGGCTTAAGGGTAGGTCCTTGAATTGCGGGGGGTTGCAATCCAAATTTGGCTCGGTGTCTAGTGAAGTTAAGTTGAAATCCTACTAGGGAGTAGGTCGTAATTTTTACACCCATTCGAGCCTGGGTGATTTTCCACGTAAAAATTCTCGTCTCTTACTTTACTTTCAGCATTTTACTATTTTCTGCTTGAATTAGGATACAACTCAAAGGAACAAAGTCAAGTCTGTTCCTGTCACAAAAGATAATTCAAGAAAAATTTTAATTTGGCAAAATAAGTGTTAGACCCAATTCCCCTCCCCCCCCCCGGTCTAATTCTGAAGTCATTACAATAACACTTATCTTGCCCGTTTGTAATAACTTGTAAACAATTGAATAATACATGTAAATTTTATCAATACATCACAACTTGTGATCAATTTAACATGGTAGGTCGAATGAATAGTACTAGTCATACCCATCCGACAAAATTTGTGAAGATTTATGCAATATGTACAACTTTTTCATATTTTGCTAATCCTTTCTCTTAGCTTGTAGGAAAATATTTTGGACTGTATAAATGAAGTCTCCTTCCTTCTAACTTGAAAGCATCCACAATATAGTCCTAAGGATTTTGAGAGTCTAGTTTAGGAGGAGAAATTGTGAGACACAAGTGTTAAACTACCACTTGTGTGAATCTCTTTTTATTTCTAAGTGAATTTTATGATGTTACTTCTCTCGATATTTTGTACTCTCTTTTATATAGTGGATTGCTCATCTTCTCTTGTGGATGTAGATCGATTGATCAAACTATATTAAATTATTATTTCTCTTGTGATAAGTTTTTTTAAAAATTTAATGTGTTGCTTCCGCATGACACCTAATTCGTTCGTTCCTAACCACACGTCCACCTAATTACCACAATTAGAACCAAGCTTATTATATCCAAATTTAGATAGTTAATTTCAACACATATAATAAATGTTATTAGTAGGAATTTTGTGGTTAAAATAGTGTAATCAACCTCTTAACAAGCAATTAGGTGAACATGCTTTTGGAATAAGAAATAAGACACGGGTCAAAAACGATGTCAGTGAAAGAAAATGAGAGGTTGGATTTAGTAGTAGGTGTTTAATTTGTTTCTTTCGGCAACATTAAGGAGCTCCTAGATCTTTTAAGGTTACACCTCACACATGGACGAGATGCTAACTCCTTTTCAATTTTAAGGCTATGTAGCCACTAGGATAAACGCGCTAAAAATTTATTCATACTCGATATTTATATTAAATTAATATAACTTATTATGATTATATAATTTAATAAAGTGTGTGTGTATATATATTAATTATTATGATTAAGTAAAATAAGTTTATATTCAATCGCATGAAAAATATGTATTCAGTTAGTGTAGACACCTGATGCGGCTAAGTTTTAACGATAAAAGCTCTGCTCTCCTCTTGATATGCGAATTAGAATTTTACAGTAGCGATGGTATTGTTGAAGGTATGATTCATTAATAAAGGAAAAAAAGCTCAAATATGTCATCAAACTTTTAGAAATGGCCCAATCACGCTATTCGGTAATAGTTAATTTGGCTTATTTATATAATTGTTGTGATCAAATATTTAGTTCATTTCTGCTACTGATACTAACGAAATCTTATTACTATCAGATTTTATCGTGTGACATTATCTAAATTCTTCATTACTTACCAACCTAGCTCCACCCCCTATCACCCCCTTTTACAAGTGATACATGTAATTCATTTCATTAAGTTCAGTGATATAGTAGATGTTGAACTCCCTTTGATTTTTTCATATGTTTACTTCTTTATATTTTGAGGGGTTAGTGAAAATTCTGACTCCTCACTCCACTGTTTACTATCTCCATAATTATAATTATATCCAATATCACTACCAACGCTGTCACTGTTGCCACCACCTTCACTGCCATCATCAACCACTAGTCCACTACCATCACTACGATCAATCCCTTCTATCAACCACCTTCATCGTTACAACCAACATGACCATCACCACCACCAATACATCGCCAACCACCACATATTCTTCAGCCACCACCATCAATACCCCGCCAACTACTAATATCAACTAACTTCACCATCACAACCACAACCGCCACCATCACGCCAATGACTTTAATACCAACCATCTCCACCACCACATCTATCACCACCATCACTACAAGTCATAACACCAATCATTACTACCATCACCACTACAAACTATCTCTACCATCACAAACGAACATAAATATTTTTTATATATAAAATAACAATTCTATTTTATAAAATTTATATATTTGTTAATATTTAGTTATTTTTTATTTTGAATTATATATGTATTATGTTTACAAATAAATAAATTATACACATTTAGATCATTAGATGTTAAAAGACAAACCATCTTAACACTAACTAGAAATTGAGATTTTTCTCAACGCAAATCAATAAAAATTTATGTTATAAAATATGATTTTTCTACTTATTTCACCGAATAAGTTCATTAAAAAAACGCATGGTAGGAGACAGATTCTCACTGAAGTAATTGGAAGTTTCATGATTTTCTTAATATGAAAACACTATTATTTTTTCCTTTTTTTCACCGATTTAATCAAAATATCAGTAGAAATAGCCACTTATATTTTCTGACAAAAAATTTCACTGAGAAAATAATAATTTTTAATAGTTTAATCATTTAATTTTCATATTTTTTTTGGATAACAATGGTGAGATGGACAGTCTCTGTTCCACTTATTTGAGTCACCTGAAAAAAGGAAAAAAGAAAACAATTTACGGAATTTCTATTTTTGGTTGATAGGAAGCTTGTTTTAATTAGAACATGCTTTCAGAAAATATAATCAAGGATTAAGCACTTAATTAAAATTATAGCTGTCTAAATTATAGTCTTGGCTTTGGAGCAAATACATCTTACTTTCCTTTCCTTATCATGATTATTAAAGATAAGTATTGATCAACAGAAATTTTAGATTTTTCTACTTAATTCAAAATTAAACCAAAAATTTGGTTTTTAAGTAGATATTTTTGTTAAATAATATATGTTCTTTCAATTTAATGCTAATGTCATTAAGGAGAAATGATGTATTACACCAAATTTACAAGTAGACATGGTAACTTCTTAGAGTTCGGTTTGGCATTTTAAAATTGCATATTAAAGTCTTGCATAAAAAAGAATAAAATATTATAATTTATATACACTGATAGTTTAATTTTATTATTATTATTATTATTATTATTATTGTGTTTAACTTTTTATTAGTTATAACATGTCATTTACTCTATTTCTATGTCAACAATCCGATCTATTCAAAAATATTGTTGAAAGTCGTCATGATCTAATAGTGTAAAAAAATCGGATACAGTTAGTGCACATAATATCTTATTTAGATGATTGTTAATTAAGTATTATTTTAATATATATCATACTATGTTATATTGTGCTATTTTTTTTTATAAAATATTTGAATAGATCGTATTATTCTCTGTTATTTTATAGTGCAACACACGATCAATTTGAAAAAAACTGTATCATTTTCCGTTGTTCCACAGTACAACAACGAGCAATTTGAAAAATAAATTAGCTAAGGTACGCGAAACCTAACTCGAACATGACAGTTATTAAAAAAAAAAAAAGAACACCATCCAAACAAGCAGCAGGTCAAACTCAGAAAAGAAATTAAAGCCAAGTTTGTGATCTGTTTAAGGTCAATTGGAGAAACAAAACTATATTATGCATGGTTGACTGAGTTACTAAAGAATTCACATCAAGTTTGAACCCCAGTATGTTTTAAATTGAATATAATAAAACAGAATGATTTTCAAGATCTTTTTCTGCTCATGAATATATGATGTGATCGTCGATTTAGAAAATAATTCTGACAAGATGTTTTAATATGTAGTTTGTTTACCTTGGGTGAATAATTAATACAAACAACATAAATAGTTACATCGATGCGAGTTTTGATGGGATGGTTTAGGTTGAAGCTTCTAGGAATGAAAAATATCTTGTTGAGAGCGCCACCCCCAGAAATGAACCGTGCAATATACGAATACAAATTTAATCGGACCGTAGTATAAATATCGGACACCGAATAAAAAAACCAAAAAAACCATAAAAACTTAGCTTAACTGGTTCTTTCCTTTTAGTCAGGATCTTAACAGTTCAACCACATAATAATAATACTAAAACAAAACAAGAGGGGTTAGAAAAGATTGAACATTTTAACTACAAACAATAGGGACATTTGTAAATACCCTCAACTAAACTTAGTCAAGTTAGTTTAGAGTAATCTGAATAAAACGCGTTAAGTTTAGGGTGGTCTTTAGATATTCTGCAAAAACATGATTAAACTAATCGTAAAATTTGATTAAGATGGTCATATTGGTAATAATAAAAGATTACAGCTTAACATGTTAAGTAAATCATTTTACTTTATCAACACTCTAAAATTAAGGTCGACCAACAGCAAAGAGGAATTTCACAAGGTGACCAACTCAACCAGAGAAAATGAAACTTTTTCTTTCATTCAAACAATTTCTATTCATAATTCAATACTATTACCTAATTATGTTCCTATATATAGTCCCCTAAATATAGTAATAAAAATTATACAAGAAACAGATAATTAAAACCAAAGACACAATGGCAACAACTTTGCTCTTTGGCATTGCCATTTTTTGGCTATTGCCTCAATCTGCATTTTGCATAACTAGACATTATACATTCAATGTAAGTGAAATTCATCTTTACTTCTTCTAATTTTTTCTAATGTCATTGTGACTAAATACACTTTTTGTTTTTTGTTTCATGTCTGTTTCTTATAGATTATGCAACATAACGTAACGAGATTATGCACCACGAAGAGCATAGTTAGCGTGAATGGACGTTTTCCAGGCCCTCGTATTGTTGCAAGAGAAGGTGATCGAGTGATCGTTAAGGTGGTTAACCGTGTATCCAACAATATATCTATTCACTGGTAAGAACTTAGGCAACATGAAAACAAAAAAGTATCGAAAAGAAAGTTGATTCGAACAAGAATTGTATACTGAATATATACACAATACTATTTTGTGATGTTGCAGGCATGGAATTAGGCAACTTACAAATGGATGGGCAGATGGACCAGCATACATTACTCAATGTCCGATACAGTTTAACCAGAGTTACACGTATAACTTCACGATCATCGGTCAGAGGGGAACTCTGTTCTGGCATGCTCATATTTCATGGCTGAGAGCAACAGTTTATGGACCTATCATCATCCTGCCACGGTGGAACGAGTCCTATCCATTTAAGAAACCACACAAGCAAATTCCAATTATATTTGGTAAGTATCATAATAAACCAGAACCATTAGTTGACACCAAGTGTTGATGTTCTGTTCTTTTTCTTCAGGGGAGTGGTGGAATGTAGACCCTGAGGCTGTCATTAACCAGGCTCTTCAAACAGGAGGTGGTCCAAATGTTTCAGATGCATATACCATCAATGGCCTCCCAGGACCCTTGTATAATTGTTCCTCTAAAAAAGGTATAATCAGTGGCTATAATGACAACCACAATGTTAGATACCGTTCAAGTTGTGTAACCATCTTATCTAAAAGTTTAAGTTGTTAGAAAAATGGCCACACGCTTTGACAGGGTATCAAAGCAGACAATGGTCATGGCCTATGAAAAAGAATTTTCATGTGCTTGACCTATGAAAAAAGAATCAGTCCTGCATGTGAGGAGGGCGTGTTGAGATTCTTGTTTAGGAGTGCATAGTCACATTACTCAGATTACTTTGTAAGCACATAATGTTAATGATTGTCACATTGTTTACCTGCAACATTTAAGAATATAGTGATTGAGATTTTAAGTCTTAAGACAGGTTGGGTGAGAACTAATCCAATATTATGTTAATTAGGACAGTAGAAGTGCCGTTTTCAAATTTAACTTATCATGTCTCCTATAATTTTTCTTCAGATACATTTAAGCTGAAGGTGAAACCGGGAAAGACTTACCTGCTACGTTTGATCAATGCTGCACTGAATGATGAATTGTTCTTCAGCATTGCCAATCACACCCTCACCATCGTTGAAGCAGACGCGATTTACACCAAACCATTTGACACAGATGTGGTATTTATCACCCCTGGCCAAACCACCAATGTTCTTCTCAAAACAAAGCCGAATTACCCAAATGCCACCTTCCTAATGGCAGCTCAGCCATACGTGTCCGGTCCAGGATCATTTGACAACTCCACTGTTGCCGGAATCCTAGAATATGAATCCCCCTTACATGGTTCTGCCACCAACAAAAACAAAATCAAGCTCTTTAAACCAACCCTACCAAATATGACTTCAACAAGTTTTGTTGCTAATTTCACCAAGAAATTTCGTAGCTTAGCCAGCACTCGATTCCCAGCAAACGTTCCACAAAGTGTTGACAAGCGTTTTCTCTTTACAGTAGGAGTCGGTTCTAACCCGTGCCCCAAAAACATGACATGCCAAGGACCTAATGGCACAAAATTTGCAGCATCAGTGAACAATATATCTTTTGTCCTTCCAAGGACAGCACTTCTGCAATCACACTACTTTGGACAATCTAATGGGATTTACACCACAGATTTTCCGGCCACCCCTCTAAATCCATTCAACTATACAGGAACACCACCAAACAACACTTTTGTAACCAATGCAACAAAGACTGTTGTCTTACAATTTAATTCGAGCGTTGAGGTTGTGCTGCAGGACACCAACATTCTCGGTGCTGAAAATCACCCCCTTCATCTCCATGGTTACAATTTCTTTGTCGTTGGTGAAGGATTTGGCAATTTTGATCCCAATAAAGACCCTGCAAACTTCAATCTCAAGGACCCTATAGAGAGAAACACAGTTGGTGTCCCTACTGGTGGATGGATTGCTTTTAGATTCATTGCAGACAATCCAGGTAAGAACTTTATGCTTAATAGAAGACATGAATAACGACTTTCTTCAATGGAAATAGTAATCCTAAAGTGCAAGTAATCAAACAGGAGTATGGTTCATGCATTGCCATTTTGAAGTGCACACAAGTTGGGGACTGAGGATGGCTTGGATCGTGTTAGACGGGGCGTTACCTAGTCAAAAACTTCCTCCTCCACCTTCAGATCTTCCAAAATGTTGAACAAGAACTGAAGTTCAAAGGCTCACTTTGCGATTCCTGAGTGTTTTGATCTCTTCTTTTTTTTTTTTGGTTCCGGAAAATTTTCCTTCATTAAGTTATTGTGTTATTCTTTTCTGCAACACTGAAACAGTTCAAGAGGACCATCAACAAATGTTCTTTCACTTATTTGACAAAAATTATTCTGCATCAAGACTTTCGCCACTTCTCTTAAACGTTCACTTCAAATTCTTCATATCAAATGATTTCATTTCTTCAAAATTTTGAAGAGCAACAGAGATTCTAATCATATGTTGTTGAAACAAATGAGACCAAGATTTACCAAGGGATTCTTAATCTCATCATAACAATGAGAAATCTATTCATAGTAAATTCTTAATCTCATCATAACAATCTAAAATAAGCAGCAATACCAAGTTTTTGTAATGCAGGAACTACAAAAAAAAAAGGAAGAAGAAGCTATCTTGAAAAGATCTTCGATCAAAGCAAGATCTTCAAGCCACAATTTTGTTAGTGCACATTTTGAGAATCAAGATGATTACACACAAAATTCTCATTTACATTCAAACATTCATCCATCAATTGATCAATTGAAGTTCACTAGAGAAGAAGAAAGGAAATCGGAGAAAAGGTTACAAGAATGGGAACTTGGTAAACATCCAAAGAGAAAAAAGATATAGTTTGTCAGCTCAATAAAATAGACAACTATCCATTTTTGTCCAACTGTTCAAATAATATCAGCATGTATATACAAATATAGAAAGGAATATAGTTTGTTAGAATGGTTTTGCTCTAGCCAATATAAAGTAGACGAATTATATACGATTTATTATTTTCTTTTATTGTACAAATACTTGCATAATAGGGCATTCTCTTCAATGGAAATACACTGAAACAGCAGACATTGTTATATATTTCAGATTTGCAAAGGTACTTTAGACAAGCTTAGAACATAGGTTTGGCCAATCCAATGAAGCCAAACTTTATCACCTGCAAAGATAACTTTTCTGATTTAGTTCAAGAAACTTCAAACATTTCAACATATTTCACCAAGCTGAAAATGTTATGGGATGAACTGGATTCCCTTAATGCAGTTGTCTCTGGATGGTGAAAGATTATCCAGTTTCTTATGAGATTGAATGGTATTTACTCACAAGCTAGGAGAAATATTCTGATACTAAATCCGTTACCTTCTATCAATCATGCTTATTCACATCTTTTACAGAATGAAAATCAAAAGAGAGGTGTGTAAGTGTTCTCTCACTGGAAATGACTCTTCTTCTTTCATGGTTGGACATCAAATTCAACCATCTTACAGAAATGGAAAACAACCTCAGAGAGCCGCAAGATCCTTCCAAAGGTCTACTGAAGCTTTCAAAGGATCGAAAATCAAACTCAAAGGTTCCCAAACAACAACAAAGGAAAAAAAAGAAAAAGAAAAGTATAATCCTAATGTAAGCTGTACATACTACAAAAAGACTAGTCACATTGTTGATGATTGTTGCTGTATAATAGGATTCCCAAAAGATTTTCAATTTACAAAATTAAAAAGCCGTGATCAAGTAAGAAGTAATGGAATGATCACAAAAGAAGAAGCAGAATCAACAGCTAATTCTAGTATGAATATGGACATGAACTTCATTCATAGACATTTCAGCAAGGATCAAATGTCACAGCTTATGAAAATGATCCAACAGAACAACATGACAGAGGGACCTTCAAATACTGGTTCTGAATCAGGCATTAATGCTAATGTATTGGCTGGTACAATGATAAATATTTTTGGTTCTTGTTTCTCTGTTTTCAATTCTAGCATCCGGATAATTGATTCAGGGGCTTCTGAGCATATGTGTTTTTGACTCAGATGCTTTCACGTCCTTGACGCTCCTCTCAAAGCCTTTAAGTATCAATTTCCCTAATTCTCATAAAATCACTGTCACTCACATATTGAATTTTTTTTTATTTCTTTCTAATCTCATTATAAGAAATGTACTGTATGTACCTAGTTTGTTGATTTTTCTAGCAAAGCCTAAAAAAATCAACTTTCACAGCAGTAGGATTGTGATTTGCTATGCTGAAAGGAAGTTGATAACTAATTCATTCTTCGTTCTTGATTTCAAATTTCTAAGAGTTCTGAATTTATTACAAAAATACTTTAAGACTATCTCTCACACAATCAAATAAAAAGAACGTACAGGAACTCATAAAAAGTAGGAAATACAAAAGATATCCACCAGCTAACAAAACCAAAATGAAGAAGCTTTAACAAATGAGAGAACAAAAAGAGGTATAAAAATTGCACAAAATTAAATTAATCAACACTTGGGGAGGTCTGTTGGTGGAGGAGGCAACTTTTGATTAGGAAGTTTTCCATCAAGAACCAACCATGCCATCTTCAATCCCCAACTTGTATGAACTTCCAGGTGACAATGCATAAACCATACTCCTAATGACAAATAAAATCACATATCCATCAATATATGCAGAATCAAAATTAAAAAAATGCATAAACAATATTAAACAACTTAATTCGAATGCAAATTCTTAAGTTACCTGGATTATCCGCAAGAAATCGAATTGCAACCCAACCACCAGAAGGGACCCCCACGGTGTTCCTTTCAATAGGGTCAACAAGGTTGAAAGTTGATGGATCCTTAATAGGGTCAAAATTCCCAAATCCTTGGCCAACAACAAAGAAATTGAATCCATGAAGATGAAGAGGATGACTTTCAGCGCCAAGAATGCTTGTATCTTGCATTACTAGCTCCACACTTGTGTTAAATGGTAAAATCATGAGCTTTGTGTCATTGTTAACTAGGGTGTTATTTGGAGGATTTCCAGTGTAGTTAAACCAATGCAAAGGACTATAAGGGAAATCAGGCTTGTATACACCTTTAGATTGCCCAAAGAAATGAGATTGGAGAAGTGCAGTACTTGTTGGTAGTATAAATGACACGTTATTGACTGAAGCTGAAAATTTTGTGCCATTAGGCCCTTGGCAAGTTTTGTTTTGATCACAAGGACTTGTTCCAAGACCTACCGTGAAAAATAAACGTCTATCGACATTGAGAGGTACATTAGCAGGGAATTGAGGAGTCGCAAGACTTCTTAATTTACTTGTAAAATTGGTGACAAAAGTTGTGTCATTCAGAGCTGGTAATAATGGCTTAAAGAGTGAAAGGTTTTTCAAATGGGATTTTGATTTTGATTCATACTCTAAAATTCCAGCAACTGTAGAGTTGTCAAATGTGCCGGGACCTGTCACATATGGACGAGCAGTCATGTAAAATGTGGCATTAGGAAAATGAGGCTTAGTTTTGAGAAGAACATTATAAGTTTGTCCCGGTGTAATAATAAGTGTATCTGTCTCAAAGGATTTAACATAAACTCCATCAGCATCCATAACTTGGAGAGTATGATTTGCAATGCTAAAGAAAAGCTCGTCATTAAGTGCAGCATTGATCAATCGAAAAAGATAAATCTTTCCGGATTTCACCTTCAACTTAAAAGTATCTGTATAAAAAACATCAAAAAGTGTTAACATTCTATTATACCATGATTATTTAACATTCTAGGAATATTAAACAATAGCATTCTAACTATACAAAATAATGTTTACTACCTTTTGTGGAGCAATTATAGAAAGGGCCAGGAAGTCCATTGATAGTATAGGCATCAGAAACATTAGGACCTCCACCTGTTTGCAAAGCTTGGGAAATTATGGCTTCAGTGTCTCCATTGAACCATTCTCCTGTGACATATATATTTGCATTCATCATTAGTATTTTAGTAACTTCCTCTAGTCAAATTAATCAAGGTTAATGACTTAATTATTACCAAAGATGATGGGAACTTGTTTGTAGGGTTTTGCAAATGGATAAGGAGTATTTTTCTTTGGAAGAATGATAATAGGACCATAGAGAGTTGATCTCAACCATGAAATATGTGCATGCCACCAAAAAGTTCCTCTTTGGCCAATTATAGTGAAATTATACACATATTTCTGGCCATTTTGAATTGGACATTGTGTTACGTATGCTGGTCCATCTGCCCATCCGCTACGAAGCTGTCGAATTCCATGCCTAGATTATAAAAAGAAAATTAAAAATATCGTTAGGCTTAGAAAATTTCAAAGTTAAATATGGATTATTGTTTGTTCGAATTGCGTGAAAGTAAGAATTTTGTATGTTTACCAATGGATGGAAATGTTGTTGTGAACATGATTGACCACTTCAATTTCAAGACGGTCACCTTCTCTTGCCACAATGCGAGGTCCAGGAAATTGTCCATTCACTGTAATTATACTCTTCCTGTGACATAGTCTTGTCACATTTTGCATTTTGATCTGAAATGCAAAATAAAATAAAAATATAATATAAGTACGTAAGTCAAACCAAAATAAAAAAATCAACAAGGAAACTATGCAATTATATACATACTTCAAATTTATAATGTCTTGTTGCAGCGGAAACGCTATGGAGTAGAGAAGATGCAATGAGAAAGACAAGAAATATTGTTCCAATAGCTCTCATTTTTGCAAAGAAAATTAAATCTCTCTGCTTCTTTTCTTTCTTTGTTGCTGCTATTGA
The DNA here is from genome assembly GCA_035772735.1 of Datura wrightii. NCBI lineage: Eukaryota > Viridiplantae > Streptophyta > Magnoliopsida > Solanales > Solanaceae > Datura > Datura wrightii. The sequence continues at coordinate 194,611,995 of JASDFA010000018.1, read as the reverse complement.
AATGTTGTTGTATTAAGTGCATGGAAGTTATGTATATATAGAGATATGTTTGGTTGATTTGGTGAAATTATTTTAGAAAAATAAAAATGAAAGGGATAATGAATTGAAGGGAAAAGTGAATAGCTTGATTGTAAGGAATGTTTGGTTAGACCAACTGTTGTTGTAGATCAAACTTTAGAGTGGTGTCAAAGAATACACATATATATTTGTATATCATTAGTATATATGTTTGTCATGCAAAAATTTCACTGTATGATTTTTCCTTCTTAATGAATCGTGAAGATATATTAATTGAGGCTTCATAGACAGCTACTATAGACATGATTTTGACAGTCTTCCATACAGAAAGATGAAATCCTTGACGAAAAAGTTTTTATTATGTATTATAAAGTGTTCGTCATTTTCAAAATATTTCTTACTAACTGGAATAGAAAGAAACTTGTAATCACGGGCTTACCAATGTATGTCGAACTGTGAGAATTATATCATGTATATATATTAAATATTATTTTTAATACATATTATATTAAACTTTAAAAATATTTTTGAACACTTTTATCGAAATTTCTGACTTCACTACTGCTTTTAATATATATATTATGTTGGATAGTACAGAGAAACAAAAATAAATTTAATTTATTGAGGCCAATGGGGATTCAAGGATTTTTCTTTTTTTATTTTTTTCAATATATCGGGTGAAAAATGTTTTCTCAGTGTTCTTGTTGTGACACAGAACACATTCATTCCTTTTAAGCAACTATATCGTCAACAGGTACAATTATCCATCTATATATATATCTATAACAATATAGATGTTTAAAAGAACAAAGATTTTATTAATATATTATTGGGTTTTTTTTTTAAATCTTTTAAAAATAATTTCACATTAGACAAACCTGTAAAATAGTAATTTTTCTACTTATATTTAGATATAGTCGTCATCGTGTGTTTGAGGAAGATGAAATGAGAGGGAATTGCGGCACGTGAATTTGATTTAAAGAGAGGGAAATTTTTTTTTGATCTTTTCCTTTTGATTTAGCCCAAATCCAGAGAAATCGAAAGACGACTAATTTGAAGGGTAAAAATTAAAGGTCACTCTAAAATAGGGGCAGTCAACATAAAAAAATTTAATAGTCATTCGTATAAATTTTGGGGTGGTCTTTAATTTTTGTCTTTCAATACTTTAAGTGACAAAAAAGCCCTTAACAGCCAAAAAAATAAAAGTTGCATGCAAACATAAAATTTACAAGGCATAAATTGTTGCCCAAGTCATGCGTTAAGGCATAAATTCACACATGTTATGACTTCCAAGCATAAGTTAAGCAACATGAGCTTGTGCCTGGATATAAATTCAGTAGCATGAACTTGTGTCTATGGATAGAAGTTCAACAGTATGAACTTGTGTCTTGAGGCTATAGGTGGTAAATGAGCGGGTTATGCTGAATTTGGGCAGGTCAAAATAGGCTGAATTAATAAATGAGCAGGTTATTGATCCGTCCAAAAGTTACTTGGGCTTAAACGAGTTTGGCTGAAATGGGCTAAAATATGGGTCATAACGCAATCCGCCCAATTCTAATTAAATTTTAGTTGCTTCATTTGTTCTTTGATAATTTTTTGATAACTTATAAAACTAATATTTTTCTTTATTATGACTAAATATAACTTATTAAATAAAACAAAATATCTTTTTGACAAGATTTCCTATTTATCAATTTGGGCTAGATATTAGCCCAAAACTTTGATGAATTGAAATGAATTGGGGTGAGCTAATAATTGAGCGGATCAATTATCAGCCCAAACTTGAGCAAGTTGTGCAAGTTATATTATGATTTCATGGGATGATTTTGCCACCTCTACTTAGGACAGAAGTTCAATTACATGAGGCAAAAACACAAGTCAATAATATGAATTTATGTCTTGGGGCACAAATTTAGTAAGAAACATGTGCCCTGTATATCAAAAAATTTTGTGTTATGCTCCATGTTGAGAAAGATCAGTCTCCTATATATCATATTTACTTCCTGTATCTCGAACTTGGAATGCTCCTTATTGATGATTATCTGAAGTTAAAGGTGTAAATTCAGATTCGAATAGGATAGGTGTATGCGCATAATCTACTAGTCTTTCTCTCATTACCATAATTTATGAAAAAGTTATAATCGTGAAATTTATAATTATTTTGCACAAATTCTTCAAGAGTGAATAGTTAAAGAGAATTCTAAACTTAGACACACATTATTAAATATACGCTATGATGGGTCTTAATTACTCACCCGGACGTCGATATTTGAAACTCTTTATCCACGATATGTCACATGACAAAAAAAGTGATTTCAAAATTCAGATACTGGTGAGCGTGCGTAACTTTTTAAAAAAAGAGGCCCATCAAAATTTTAAAATGTTAAAAAAGTTAGAAATTATTTTTTTCACCTCCAAAAGTTATTACACATCTTCTTTCTCTTATAACCTCCTCCATAAATCCCTCTCTCCTTTGTTAAAACATAGCCCCTCTCCGTTAAAATACAACTCTCATTTTTCCCCTTCTCTTATTTTTTCATGTTTCTTGTTCTTCTTTTATTAATAATGCTCGTGTCAACTAAGCTCTCAAGTATGTAAATTTGACATTGGGTTTATCGGCGTTATAGGTAGCTTTGCTAGCAAATCGGTCAATAATCATTTCGACCATCTCACTTGGTGATGAAAGTTCATCCAAATGGCGGTGCCACAACCTTCGAACTACGCGTGCCTTCTCCGATTCAATCAGGGACTAATCTGTTCGGCCAAGCAATCTTTTTGCTCTTTAATCTTGGCCATATCAAGTTGATCCAAGGCTCTTTCAATTTTTTTATTATTATTTTGCGTCAAGATCTAAATACATAGATCCATATCTTGTTCATGATATTGTTTTGTGCAATATTTATTTTTGCACATTGTAATTGAAAAGTTTAACAGACCCTTCAAGAATCATGAGTTGTGTTAACAAGGTTATATTTAAAGTTAATTTGACCCTTATTCCTTTCAAATTTGGAGTGCAAAGTGCTAACTTGGGTAGAAGAAATTTAACACTAGCCAGTACATAATTAGAGACTCACAAATCTATAATCCGTTGAAAATTTTGCTCTAAACCAAAGAAACCCAAAAGATAAAAGACATCAAAAGAGAGATATCACTATAAAAAATATTTTCAAAATCGAGAAAATCAATTCAGTCCATCGATTTTTATTTTTATTTTTAATTTTTTTAGATAGATAGGGTCAGTTGTCCGCCGATTTTTTCAAACGCAGAATCTGCGAAAGTTTTTTTTTTTTTACAAAAATCTTTTTAAAGAAAACCGACGCAGTCCCTCAGTTTTTTATTATTATTTTAATAAAAATCGAGGGATTTAGTCGGTTTTTAAAGTGCAAAATTGCAGTTGAAGAGTATAAATAAAAATGAAAGAAAGATTTCATCAATGAGCACGTATGGTTGAGTGGTAGAATTGTCTAATGCCATAGTAAATAATTAATTGGGTTTGATTCCAAGTAACCACATTTTTTACATATATTTCTGAAAATTCAACGGACAAACTGATCTTGCCCCTCGATTTTTTAATTTTTTTAAAATTAATTTTTAATTTTTTTAAAACCGGCGAACTGGGTCGGCTGTCCCTCGATTTTAACCGACCCCGTCTGTCGGTTTCACAATTCCGACGAGCCAAATTTCAACGGCGATAAGTGTGTCAGTTCGTCGATTTTGCTCAAAAAATTGACCATGTCCGTCGATATTAGCCCTCGTTTTTTGAGCAGTTTTTTTGTAGTGTATATATATGTTATCTCAAATCAAAATTCACCCTAACATTAAGTACAAAAGTCAAAAAATATTACAATGAAAAAGTCGAACGTAAACCCACGAGCCAGAGACAATAATCATAGACTTGGTTCAACCCATCAACGTCCTTTCTCTCTAAATCAATATGTGTATAGGAAAAGCCTTGAGAGAAAAATCAGATATTTGGGTCTCTTCATTTGCATATGAGAGAAAATGAAAGAATTGGATCTTTCTAGAAATATGTATATTTTTTAATTTGTGAGAATGATAAAAAACTATTATTTTAAATCCACATAGATCGACACATCAAATAAATATCCAACATGGAATGGTTCGATTTGTGCAAATCTCCCGAGAAATGATTTGACTCGAATTCAAAAACTTAGCTTATAAGGGAAGAATCGTTTAAAATTATATTTAAAAATTCAAATTTTTCTCATTCTCACGCCTAAAACCGAATATATAAAGTGTGGACAATTTCATATGAACATTGGTAAAATATAAATTAAAATGAATTTGACTCTCATACCATAATAAATCGATCAAAAAAACTAATTCAGAGAAAAAGAAATATTCAATACCATATATAAAAATTAAAATTCTCCTCATTCTACGAATGGGAGACTCAACAAATTATGCCAATGAGAAATATGTAACAAAATTTAAATTCAAACCACTAAAAGCATTTATTACAATAAGCAATATATTTCCCTACAAATTCAATGAGAATACATGACTAATCATGGAACATGACAAGAACATTATTAATTGCCTTTAAAAATCAGCACACCCTTTATATGTATATATATATATATATATATATGATAGTTTCAACCAACCATCCAAACTTATGTCTAACACAAAAAGGTAATAATGTACACAAATGGTGAAGAACAATCTTCTTAATTGAAAGCCTCTCTTTAAAAATCACCTACCATCATTTACCATGAACCAACAACCCCACCCTTCAGTATGGCAATTCATAAATTTGTTGTTTCTTGGGACCACTCAAACCTCTAGCTACTTGTAAAACAACCCATTAATCACAACATAGTAGCATATATACTTACCTGACATGTTTTCCACCATTTAGGTACATTGGCCGGAATGGAATCACCCGCCATTTTTAACTCGAACTATATATATGTAAAAAAAAAATGGTACTTTACATTTTCGACTTAATCTCCGTTTTTTAACGGAAAAGACCGAATCTTTGACTCGCTATATCACATCGTACTTGAGCGAAGCCAATGCGAGATTTTTCAAGATCATACTCCACCCATACATTTTGTTGATGATGGTGTCCGATAATGTATGCCTCGACAGCTAGTAGCTCGGAATTGCCAAAAGTGAAGCAATGTATCGAATCATTTCCCCGAATTTCACCGGGTACTCGATACAGTAATCGTTCCCCCGAGACCGTTATTTCCGCGCCTCGGAATATTAAACTAACCGAAGGTAACGCTGGTAACCACGTTTGGTTAATAGGTACTCGATAACACAAGTCCATTGCACCTTGGAATACAAAATCTTGATCCTCAAGAACCTTAAGGGTTGTCATTGTTTGATTCAAGAACTCATTCCTTAATGCAGTGTAAGCTGGACCAAGCAGGAAAGTGAATTGGGTACCCGAATCAACCATGGTTTGACCCGCCCCGGTATGATCGGGTACAAATACGGATTTGGGTATTGGAAGTAATTTATTCGACACTTTAATACCTTCAAGTTGAACAGTATATGCTACTCTATCAAAATAAGGTAACGGAAGTGATATTTCCACTAACGGCGTGTAATTTAACGGCAAAACCCAAGTGAAATTGGACTCACCAAGAAGTAAAACCCCAGAAAAATCCAAACTCGAAATGCAGTAGGAAAATTTCTTAAAACCCATCTGTGAAACGAAAGAGAGTGATCCACGGTTCATACCCATTAACCCGGTTGTCTTTGCATCCTCATCCGAATTACTACTGAAGCCCGAATCCATACACCCGAATATAGTATCCGAAAAATTCGACCCGCCAATGGTAAACGTATCCATTGCTAAATTCCCTTCAGAAGACGAAGAATCTGCATAAGAAAGCACAGCATGACAGAAATTCTTGGAGTCACAAGAAGCCGGTATAGAGAAATCTTGGGTCCGGGTCGTACAAGTGGGGGAGGAGCAAGTAACGGGTCGGTAAGAAACTGACCGGTTCGGGTTGAAAACGGGTTGTTTGCTTCGGGTCGAGTTGCAGTGTAGCCATGAGAGTTCACTGCCTGTGTCAAGCACCATGGTAACATTCTGTGGTGGAGTACCTACTGAAAGAGAAACAGTAAGAGTAACATTGTGAGTAAATGGGAGCTTATTTGGAGCTCTAGGGAAAGACCCAGATGGGATTTCCTGAGTTTTCAGTGCCAAAATCAACATTGGTGAAGTAATTTGAGTACTGAAATTATTAGTGGAAACACAATTCAGGGGTTTGTGGAGAAAGAACAGAAAGATGAGGAATAATAATGTGAGAAAGAAGGGAGCTTTCATGGTGAAATGGAATCCACTGGAAAAGAGCAAAAAAAAAAGGACAGAAAGTGAGAGAAGAAAGGAAGTATACTTAGAGTAAAGAATGGACTAAAGATGTGTTGTGAGATATGGGAACAGAGGGCTATGTGAGTGAGAGAACAGAGGAAGAATAGGGGAAGGAATCTGAAATTTTGTATGGTGCTGGTGGCCTTGAGTTCAGGTTTAATGTTGACAGAAGAGTAACAATCTTGAAGTGGAAACTGGTCATAGCCATTAAAGCAAGCAATGGGGAAGTTTGTACGTTACGATGTCGTTTTTACTCTCTGTTCCCATGGTTGTTAGCGTATTGTTCCGGTATTATATTGTATTGTGTTACTACTGTATTGTCTTGACGAATATAATGTTTAAATAGATAAGATAATGCCAACATATCAAATTCATTGTTATAAAAATAAAATTTTTAATTATTAAATATAATAAAATTTAAATAATAATTAAAATAAATTTTGTATTTAAACTATCAACACAATATAGTACAAACGGCAGCAACCAACCATCCACACAAGTTGTAATTAGGAATTGAGAGGGATCGTTTGATTGCTGATTAGGAAGATAATTACTCATGTATTAAAATTTGCATAACTAATACTCTCTTTGTTTCTTGTTACTTAATAGGTATTACTTATCCTAAAATAATTATTAATGTAAAAATTCAAGAAAAAAATTATCTTTGTTATAAACATATTTGTGTTGTAGTGAATGTCTATAAAGGTATTTGTATTGTACTGGATACATGTGTTTATATCATTGTGAAAGTCTATCTTTTGGAGAAAAGTTAGGAGAAATTATCCCTATAAATAGAGGGTTCTCCTTTATTGTATTTCATCCAATCAAGAGAAATAAGAACTTCTCTCTTTCTCTATAATATTCTTGTTCTTTCTTTATTATTTCATAACAATCCTTTTTTTTTTTCAACACCACCCTTAGTACTTAAGTTATTCTAGAATGTGAAAGGAATAATTAATATTTATCACTTAATAGAGTTATATTAGACAAATTACAATCTCTATTATTTTTTGAGTGAAGGGACAGAAACACACCTAAAGTATTCAGATTTTTTGAGTTTCCTACCCGAACTATTAGTTGTTTAATTTTCCAACTCAAACTATCACCAAATATTTATCAAAACACACCTCAACTATCAATTGATCACTTTAACTACTTGAAATATTACCATCATTCAGGTAGAAAAATGAAATACTTAATAGTTTAGGTGGATTTCGATAAATATTTGATGATAGTTCAGATAGGAAACTCGCACATCTGATAGTTCAGGTATGAAAATAAAAAAAAATAGTGATACTTTTGATATATTTTTTACCCTTCACTCTTATTTTTTTCTTAAAAAATATATAAACTTTATCCTATCAAAAAAAAACAAAAAAAAAACGTATTAAATAGCTTTATAACTTCCGTTACTAATATTCTCATAACTCTAACGCATCAACCAATTACGACACACTAGAGAGATGTTTGAAAAGATCTGAAAACGATGTTTTGGGCGGTTAATAAACATTTAATAATCGGTGGAGAATTGGAAATCACAGATTTTGGCGTTGGTAATTATTAACTAGTGTTTTCCTTTTCGTAAAACACAAAATTAGCTCAAAAACTGAGTAAAATAGAAGGGTTGTATATTTTGATCATTGATAAGAGTGGGATAAATATATTTTTTTAACAATTAATTTAGGATTGAAGGATAGTTAATTATTAGTAGAATATTGTTGTGTCTTCTTTTAAGGTTCGTTTGATTTACATATTAATTATGCAAAATTATAAGGAAGAAATTATTTATGGAGTAACTAATAATTATCGTATTATTATACGATGGTGAATAATGAAGAAATTATCATGCAATAATTAATAAGAATGGTTATTATTGTTATACACATGAATTTCTTACTCTAGGGGTATTTTTATCTTTAAATAATCTAATCTTATATTGCTAATTCAGGTATTATCATTTAATATTCTATCCAGAAGAGAATTTATAATTATAAATTTTGAATTTTAGTCATTTTGAGTTATAAAATTTTAAATTTATTGTTTAAGATAAACATAAATTTAAATTGAAATTACTGAGTTCCGTCAAATTTTTAATTTTTATTATTTTCGTTTCTAATTCTACTCCGTATAAAATAAATATATAAAAACCAACATTACCTAATACAAATTAAATAGGGCCAACTAAATATTTTTATATATAGATTTTATTTGAAATTAGTTATACCACACAATCTACCAAGTGACCCTAACGATAAAGATAGTGTTGTATTCATGATTTTGTACGATCGAAATTTCATTAAATAGAAAATGGAAGAACATTTGTCTTTGCTTGAATTTTCATAAAAGTAGTATTTAATTTTTCCCTCTTTTATTTATTTTATTATTTCTTAATCGTGAAAGGTTGGTAGCAAACTTGCCGGCACCTTAAAGATTGGTGTAGTAAAAAAGCTTCCAAGAATCCAAGTGAAATTAGGGTGGGTCCGTTGCGGATATTTTTTTATTTTTTTATTTTCGGTTGATAAAAATATTTTTTTAAAAAGAATAAATAAAATGAGTAAGATGATTTTTCTAACAGAAATAGGAAAAATAAGTTCCGCAAGTGATATTCCACGTTAGTTGTATCCTTCTCACTCTCAAATACACAATTCATCTTCACCCCATTCTCGTAGCCAGGGGCAGATCTAAGGAGGCAAGGGGGTACTCGCTCGAACCCTCTAGACAAAAATTTTCATTCTTTAAATACGATAGATTTTCTGTATCTACATAGATACATGAAATTTGAATCTCTTGAATAATATGTATAAAGTTAGCTCAGTAGTCCAACACATTCAAAATGCACCTCAATGTCTAAGGTTTGATTCTTAGAGATTGCATTATTTTTACATTTATAAAATTTTTGAGTAAAAATTTTAAATTCGTCACAGTGGATAGCCCTCATTCCTACCACCTCACACCTCTAATTCCCTACCCCACTTTTTATAATATTATATATATATATATATATATATATATATATATATATATATATATATATATATTTTAAAATAATATTTCCATCCTAAATTTTGCCTACTTTTTCATGCATGACAATTGGTCTAAGTGAAGAAACAGAAGGATTGACTTAATGGCTTTCAACAACTGCCTGTGCAGCCAAATCCTACTAAACATAGAAAGTGGACTAACCAACTAAAATCACATCATTTTGTCTGTTTAAAACTTTTTATGAAAGTATACACTCTAGGGGACGTTTGGTTCGTAGATAGATTGTGGAGGGAATAGTAATACAATAATTAATTACGTAAGAATTAGTTATGTAGGGGTTAATAATATAAAATTATTATATAATGAATAATTTAACATAGTCTTTTTAAAACAAAATAAAGTTTTTTTTTTTATGATTATAAGGTTTAGTTTGGATATTTTAACATTTTAATCCATGTTTTATTTAAAATCCACATTTTTATTATACATTCTATTCTACGTAAAATAATGCATAAATTTTCATATAATTAAAAAGAAAAGTGAGTATAAACTTGTTCAAACTTACATATTTATATGTAACTTGTAGGGATCTATATAGGCTTGTTCATTTCTTTGCTCGACCATGTGTCCGAATCAGACTCATTCTTCTTCTTTACATGGGTAGCCTGAAAAAGCTTCTTCTGAGTCGGGTCACGGCCCAATTTTTTGGACTACAAATAAAATATAATCAAAAAGTTAGTCAATATATAAAATTTAGTCAAATTTACATAGGCATATATATAAGTTACCAATTCTTTAGCTATCATCCCTTGACTCTTTGCACACACCGTGTGCAACAAGCCACCCTTTTTCATCCCTTTGAGTCTTCTTCGCCTGTTCAAACTTAGCCAAAAATTCTGGCGTTCTCCTATATATACCTGAAGGGCCTCGTAAAGATGAGGTATACCAATCAGGCTTCTTGTTCTTTTTTATATTATCTCTAAACTAATCGGACATCCTGGAAGTGACCTTCTTCTCGTTGGTCGTGAAAATTGTCTTATCGTACTGTGGAAGTCAAGTACACAGTGTCCGTGAATCAAATAATTACTAGTGTTAGATGATATATAATGATCAATAGTCTGCAAATTTTATTAAGTAATAATTAATTTGCATACCTTAAACAGATCAAACATGCCCTATCGTGTCCTATGTGATATTTCACACTATGTCGGATAAGGTCGATCATAAAGCTTTTGAATACTATCCCTGAGAGCATTTTCACTATATTTTTTCGGATAGAACCGACAAAAATGACAATAAACATGTCAAATCATAAATAAAATATTAAGATGAAACATGTACCATTTCGATCATGTTGAACACTATTTTGATTATGTGTAGACCTACTACATTTACTCATTGGCAAATTATAAAATATAGGAAAAAGGGTCAAAAATACCCCTCTACTTTAGTATATTAGCTAATTTTTTCCTTGGTTATACTATAAGACCAAATATACCCTCGCCGTTAATAAAGTAAATAAAATTGCCTATCAATTGGATGAAATCCTCAAATTGACTTAAAGTACTCAATTTCAATTAAATTACTATTTTTTTCTTTAAATCCGAACCCGACCCACTAAACTAAATAAACTCATTAGGATTTAATTATTCAAAATAAAACAAGTTCTCAAATTATTCAAAGAAAAAGCCGTAGAAATAAAAGGAGTTCGATCATACAATTATTTCTCCTCCAAAAATATTGGAACAAACAAAATAGAAATCAAATATTTACCAAATCTTTACATATTAAGAACGATGAAGCCTGATTTGTTTGTTCCAATATTTTTGGAGGAAAAATAACTGTATGATCGAACTCCTTTTATTTTTAAGGCTTTTTCTTTGAATAATTTTTGAGAACTTGTTTTGCTTTGAATAATTAAATCCTAATGAGTTTATTTAGTTTAGTAGGGACATATTCGAATTTAAAGAAAAAATGAGTAATTTAATTGAAATTGGTATTTTAAGTCAATTTGAGGGATTCCATCCAATTGAGGGGCGATTTTGTTTAGTTTGTTAACGACGGAGGTATATTTGGTCTTATAATATAACCAGGGACAAAGTTAGCTAATATACTAAAGTAGAGGGGTATTTTTGACCCTTCTCCCTAAAATATATAATTCTCCCCATTAGTCTCATCATGATCAGTCCATACAAAACATCTAGGCTTAAACCCATAATGATTGATATATATATATATATATATATATATATACACACACACACAATTATAAATTAGATTACATATAAATTTAGATTATTTAACTTGTATTAACAATTAAATTTTATTATTTAATAGTTAATAATTATCCGACTAACATCCTCCGGATGTAATTTGAATTTTAATGTAATTATGTGTTTAGTATTTATTGTATAATTACTAAAATTATATAAAACACTAAATTAATGGACAAATTTTTAAACTTAATTTAATTTTTGATAAATTTCTTACTTAGCTTATTACTCAATATAAGCACTAATTTTCAATTTTTAACTCAATCACCCGAAAAGTAAGTCGAATTTTGATGTAATTAAATATTTAGTATTTATTGATTCTAATATTATATAAAGCACCAAATTAATGAAAAAATTTAGTTTTACTTTTATTTAATTTTTAATAAATTGCTTCAGAGTTTGTATTTATTTTAAAAAAATTATTTCATATTTACACATTAAAAATTTCTAACTTTACTTCTAACTCAATCACTAAGTTTTAATTTCTAACTCAATCACTTCAAAAGTAAGTCACAATATAAGTTTAAATTTTTAATTAGAAGAATTATTATGTGCAATAAGATCATTTTTTTATGACATATGCTATTTGATTTGAACTATTGATAGTCGATTCTATTGTTAGGCCTATTTTGTAGTCTTCATGTGAAAAATAATAAGTATGTTCAAAGTAAAAATTTGGAAAAAAATTTTCTTACACTTAAGAAAAAGTGAGAGCTATTGAATATTTTGTTTAATACATCATACATCTCATTTGGTAATTGATCCTTAACTTGCTAGCACTTTACTATATGGATCGTGTAGGAGTATGTATAATGTTAGCCCTATAAAGTGTTTACGTTAATTTATGTCGACTATTACGAATATATCTCTTACGCATATATCTTTTATGAAATTTCTAATTTTACTTCTAAATTCCTAAATTCAAAAGCAATTTCGAACGAATCAAGAACCACAAGAACATATGCTTTGAAATCTAACTAAATCTAGCAACAAAATAATTCAACTATAATAATTAAATCTAACAAAATCTAACAATGAAATCTAACTAAATTGGATAATTTAACAATAACATTATCTAAATCTAACAAGAACATTGAAATAACAATGAAATCTATCTAAATCTAATAATTTTAACTGACAAGTCTAACAATAACTTATAATAACATTACAAATCTAACAATAACATTAACAATTTAACAAACTAACTAATTTATAATCTGATGGAGGGACGCCGGTGGTATGGAAGGATGGTGTCGCCTATAGGAGATTTTTCGCCGGCGAAGAAAATAAGAGGGAAGAAAAAAGAGAAATGAGGGTTTTCATGTGTCTAGTTTAATTTAATTAAATAAACCGATGGATAGGGTTGAGTAGTTCGTCAGTTTGTCTACAAATGATTTAACTAAATTTTGACCATAAAAATTGTTGGACTAAACGACATTATCTGTCAGTTTTTAAAATTGTTTTAAATAAAAAATTATTTCTATGTTTTATTTTATTTTTATTTAAACATAATAATTAATTTAAAAAATGACGGAAAAAAATAAGATTTGTATAGCAATTTTTATTTTTTAAATAAAAATAAATTAATTATATTTTAAAATAATAATTATTTTAAATTATTTATCTTTAATAATATAGTGAGTAATCTATTATACAGAGAATAAATGTGCATCTACTTTGAATTAAGGGAGAAATAAAAGGAACACCACTACAGTATATAAACATCTCGCCGAGGGAATATACTCTTTTCTATCTATTTTACTACTTATTATGTTTTTTATTTTTACATTCTTATTTATTTTGTAATTTTATTTTAATATTATTTTTATTATATTAATCTATCTTTACGGAATTATTCAAGTGATAAGCACCGCCTATCTTCAATTTTAATATTGTGAGTTTGAGTCATGAAAAAAATAAAAAAATGAAAGCTTCTAAAGAAAATTATATAAAAACATAAAAAGTAATAACTAATTATATTTTATTTTTTAAATAATAATTATTTTTAATAAACATGATAATTAAAATGAAGCGAGAATATAGCGTATCCGTGCACGTGGTTTAATCACAAGTAGTCGAGCATTAATGAGGCTTTATTTGATTTCACTCATTGCTCCTTTAAAGCATTCCTTGAGATTCTCAAGACATTTATGCAAAAGTAGACACTTGTCTCACATAAGTGTGAAGAACCAACTAGATAAAATAATAATAACAGTAGTCAAAAAAGGGAATTAAAAAAGTAAGGGTTCCTTTCAAAACTCAAGTTATTTCGAGATTATAATTTTTAAATTAATTTATTTTATTTAAAATTATTAAAATGAAATATTTAATAGTTGAGTTGGTTAATCATTTAAAATTTTAAATTCTAGAGTAGTGAAGTGAGTAGGGTTGAAGAAAGCATCAGATCTAAAACTTGTAAGTGTTACTTTGGCACATGGGGTGGTTGTAAAATCAAGCACATCAAAATATACCCTTCAAAGGGATTGAAGCTTAAGCACATGCCATGTTACTATAATATGGGCAACACAATTTTAAGAAAAAATGGGGACCCTTTAATTTGCTTTTTACACATCTTCTCTTTCCACCTAACATCTATTCATGAAGATCAACTCTTTCTCCCCCCCTTAGCTACCATCTAAGTAAATCGGATTGAAAATTTAATATTTATAATTTTATAATTATTTTATGTTAATATGTAATAATAATTTTTTAAATAAAATTTGCATGTATTATTCTTCAAATATCGCCTCTAAATCTAAATTTAAATTAATTTTTGTATTACAATAGAATTTTTTCTTATATTAACGAAAATTTAACAATTTATATATAATTCAAAGATTCGCATTTGCTCTATTTTTGGAGTATATGATTTTAAGTAAAGAAAATTCAAATAAATCCCTGTGTTCCGCCCCTATCACTACTCATATCCTTCCCCAAATAGCCAGATCTAGTGCAGATTATGTAAGTGCAACTAAATCTGTTCTTTTTTCGTCTCAAAGTGTGTATATATATATGCAAAAAAAAAATAAGTAAAAGTTATATATTTGATCGCTCGATAAAAATAATTACAATCATTAAGTAGTTAGATATATCAAAATTGCATATATAGAGATAGTAAAAATCTCAATATTTAGTATTTATATAATTCTTTGTTTCATTTATGTGAACTTATTTTTTATTAGTCCGTTTAAAAAAAAAAATTCTTTCTGTATTAATGAAAATATGTCAAGGAAAAAGATTTCTGTATTACCATCAGGAATTCATAATCGCCACGCTAATAACCAACTAAGTCGTGCGCAGGATTAGAAGAATTATTTCACTTTTATTATTCAGTTCTTTAATTATTACGAATTATTTCACTTATTGTTTCAATAGTTATTTACCTTTTAAATCACTTAATCAAAGGTGTTATAACGTTTGAATTAATTGCGTATCTAAAGACCCTTTTCAAATAAATTCAATTGTTTTTTTTTTCTAATAAACAAATTTTAGGCTAAACACTCTCTAAATATGATTTTAATTTAATGTAAACTTCTCACTATATCTATAATAATGTTATAGCATGTTCAAAATTACAAGTTTCAAGAATTGTATATCTACATAAATATTATGACATATTTAAAATCATAATTTTTAAAAGTCTCTTTCTCTTTTTTTTTTTTAATTTTTATATTTAATCAAATTAAATAGATTCACATGAATTAAAAGAGAGCGAGTGTGTCATAAGACTACACTCATTCTAATTCTAGATTAGCCTCTAATTTAGAGGAGGAAAAGATATCTAAAATGAATTTTTAAATTTCTTAATGTACAAAAATAAATATCTCTTATACGTAAAAATAATTTTTTTTTTTTAAAAGTTATAAAAAATTTAAAAACAATTTATCTCGATTTGGAGGCCAAAGAGAAAGGTGATAGAGGGGGGGAAACAACTGTAACGAGATGTAGACATTTCCAGTGAAACAAACAAAAAGTTAGTGATATTTTGGTGACAAAAGACCAAACCATGCACGTTTGTGTACTCTATTATCACAACAACTTGTATATTACCTTGAAATTTTTTCAACGCCAGTAAGAGAATCCAGGAAATCTAGAAAAAAAAAAAGAAGGTTGCATCAATTGACAATTTGTATTTCTTATTATTAAAAAAATTATATCAACAATTAGGTAAAGCGTGTGACGAAAAATTAGTGAGTGTGTAAATAAAATAAATTAAAAAATAAGTGAATTAAATTCGATCAAATTTTTCACATTATGCTTCCAAATCGATGTTCTCGTTGGCACATGTACCAGAGTTGTTACCGGTGTTCATTATGGAGTACTCATTCCATACTTTATGAGTACCTTCCACGTGTTTTTTTTGGGCAGCGCATCTGTCCAAATTTAATTCCACCTTATACACATAATTTTAAGCGAAAAATATATTAAAAGGATTTCTATCAACAAAAAAAATCACATCCCTGTGTCATTATTGGGAAAGATAAATTCATAGGTGGACTCATATGAAATAACGAGATACACCTGCATCCAGTAATTTCAAAATTATATATATATATATATATATATATATATATATTATATTTTAAAAATAAATATATATTTAATTGTGCACTCTAAAATATGAAACACATTTGGGTGCACGGGTCAAATGTGGGGCTTTGTCTCGTGTTTGAATGTGAAGTTGCATTCAAACACAAGTAGCTGCAGCTTTGTCCTTTAAATCAAAATTTGGCCACCTCATGTAGCCCTACCTCTTTTTATCTGATTAGAAAACCAATTTTAATTTTATTTATCAATATAAATTTTTCTTATTCAAGTTTTTTCTTCTTCTTTTTATTTCATGATTTCTGTTCCATTTATATTTTTACTTGCTTGCTTGTTTTATGTAACCTTTGCCTATATATATATATATAATATAAGATGAGTATTTTAATTCTCAATATCGATATTACGACGTATATTTTATTGATATTAAACTAATGAGGAATTGAGAAGTATATAACTTTATCATAATTCATTTTAATAAATAATATGAATGGGCAAAGTGGTACTATTGAGTATTGATGTCCGCTCAGGAACTAAAGTTTAGTAGTTTTATTTGAGGATTTCAAATTTTTTTTAATAAAGAACATAATTTTAACTTTTTTTTTTCTTTTTATTTTTTAAATGAATTTGCAAGATTTACATATTACAAGGCAAGATCATAATATTTTTAATCTTGTTGAGCTAAACAACTCTTTATTTCTAGGTTATCTTTTCACTCACAAATTGATAAGTGTTTCTTTTATTTTAGAGACGATCAACAATAGTGTGCCAAACTCACAAATTTATATTTTGTTCATAATTTATCTCAATTATTTAGTTCTAAAAAAATTGTATGCCAAATTTTATAGCCGATAATTGACAGGACTATATTAAAAGTAATAGCACATCCCTCATCTTCAAATTCTGAATTTGCCACCGAATAAAACTCATTTGTGAACTCACTAACTGTAATAATATGTAGACATTTCCAGTGAAACAAACAAAAAGATATGATAATTTTGGTGACAAAAAGACCAAACCGTATGCACTTTTTTGTGTATTTCTATTATCCGAATAACTTGTATATATTACCTCGAGATTTTTTCAACGCCAGTAAGAGAATCCAAAAAATAAAATAAAATTGTTTGCATCAATTAACATTTGTATTCCTTATTAAAAGAAAAATATTGAAAATTAAGTAAAGTCCTCGTAGTATTTCAATTAGTAATAAGATTTGGTTGTTAAAGGGAAAACAATTACTTTTGCCATATGCGTAGTAGGCATCGAAATTTCGCGTGACTCTACGGAACGAGCTTAATCTTTGTTAAAGTTCGTAGAAGTTATTCTACCTTAAATTCTAGCTTACGCTTATATAAAGAGTAACATATTTTCTTGAAAATGCATCTCGAAAATTTCATAAATAATAAAATATTTAAAAAAAATTAAGGTATAATCGAACTCTTCTTGACAATCAAATACTTTTTGAAAATAGTACAATTGAATCTTCATATTCTAATAATAAGATCCAATCAATTCTTATTCGAAATGAGGATTTCATCCTATTTAGCTTTTCTAACCTTACAAATAGCATTAAACTAGTGTTTAATCATAAATTCTAAAATTTATCTTGTAATATAAGTAATGTTGTTAAAATATGTGCTAACGGAACAAAAGAGATGTCATGCCCGGTCTTCAGTATTCTTGCTATCCCAGAGAGGGGAAGGCTAGAAGGAAGTGTTTAAGCTTGAACATTTAGGCGAGAGAGGAGAGACTTAGGCCTAATTTGTCTTCATTAAAATTAAGACGTATGAATATGAATGCACATTTAAATAGTTAAGAGTTTCCAGATATGAACACTGAATGATTAAGACTGTTTATTTTTCAATATCTGAACGTGTATAGTTTATTTATTAAATAAATATATTAAATATACAATTCAAATAAAAAATAATTATATATTAAAAAGAATATCAATTTAATAAAATAAATTTATTATCTGATGAAAAATAACATATTTTTTTGTTCGCTAGTGATGGTGAAGATGGTTTGTAGTCGTGGTAATGCTTGATGCTTGGTTTTACTGGCTTGTATTTATGGTGGTGATAATTGCTAGTAATGGTGATGGTGACAGTTATGTTGATGGGGATGGTTGGTGTTGTAGTGATGACATGATGGTGACAGTTGGTACTGGTGGTTGTGATGATGAAGTTGGTTGATGTTAGGAGTTGACGTTGTTGGTGGCGATGGCTGAAGAATATGTGGTGGTTGACGATGTGTTGGTAGTAGTTGGCGACAATGCTAGTTGTGAAGATGAAGGTGGTTGATAGTAGGGATTAATCGCAGTGGTGGTAATGAGTGATAGTGGTAGTAGAGGTGGCTCAATCACTTTTAATGGAATAGCACGTGAATGATAGTTCTCGGATGATGATATCATTCCTCTAGAAATAAATAAAAAGCTAAAAATTTTTGTGTTCTAAATTTCTATGATCAGAGTCTTTCAGGCCATTGTGAATATCTTGTCTTAATGTAAAAAAAAAAGTGGAAGAATCGATCATTTATGGCTCGGCTATGATAACACAACTTCAGGAGAATTTAGTAGTTGGGCACTGAATCTCTTAAGAGCTAGAGAATGTGTGATGCTATGTCAGGATTTGGTGAACCAACTAATCACTGCTCTAGTTGAAGTATTGGAATATATTTGGGTTATATGACATAGTTTCAATTGATACGGAGTTTAACAAAGAAATAAGGACTTTTGAAACTCTTGATCTTAAATCTATCATAAAGATTTGTGTTTATAAAACTTTTGAAACTTATAACTTTAAACATGTCATAAAGTTTGTGTGCCTGTAAAAACTTCTCATTAAAAGATAAAATGAAAGCGTGAAGTTAATTATTTTCAAATTCATAAATGTGTCATTCTTTTTAGAACTGAATAGAAATTAAAGAAAAATTATATGGAGTGAATATTATTAGACTAATATTACCATTCCTATCGAACTAAAAAAATATTTACTAATAATACATAAATTTACCAAATATACTAGAATTAAATATATCTACTATCCCTAGATTTTACTACTCTATATTTATCTAAGTATAGGAAAAATCCCTTTAGTCACACCTATAATAATTACGCACAATTTTCAACTTATTCTCTTCTCCGTTTTTTCTTCAACACTTTCTCAAATCATGCAATTTCTTCTCCCAATATCTATTTTTCTTCCAAACCAAGCTAATCTTTTAATTTTTTTTTATATTACTCTATATTGTGTTGTTATTTTTATCTTAGGAATTCACTGTATATTTTCTAATTTTTTTTCTAGATTTAATGACGTATTTGCTCTTTAGTTCCTTTTTTTTATGTTTCTAATGTATGTATTTTGATAGTTTTTGTATTCTCGAATATAAATTATGTGTTGTATAAGTGCACGATATATATAAAAATTATATATTTTAATAGTTTTCATATTTTTGAGTGTGAATTATATATTATATTATTGTTGTATGTACTAATAATATTTGCTCAAATCATAATTTTTGTATTCGCGAGTGTAAATTTTTGTATCTTCAAAGTCTTTTATTGTAGAGAATCAACTGTTATAAGAGAAAAACTTTAGGAGAACAGATATGACACATTGCAGGAAGAATTATGGTTATTAAGGGATCAATTCTAATTAAGATTTACTCTATAACTTTTCATACTTATCTAGTATATTTGGTAATAAAAATATGATAATTTTTGATAAATAAAAATTTAATTATATTATTGATAATTAATATGATTATGTTGTGTGTCCAAGTAATTTTTTCAAAATTAAAGTATGTCATATAAACTAAAATAGAGAAATATATAAAATTATTATTGACATGTATATTTCCACAAGTCTTTAGTCACAATGTAATAACATAAAGGAGTTAATAGCCTGTTTGGCCAAACTTCTTGGAAACCAAAAGTGCTTATTTTTCTTTAAAAACACTTATTTTTAGAAAAAGAGGTGTTTGACCAAGCTTTTGAGAGAAAATAAGTGCTTTTAGGGAGTAGCAGAAGCTGTTTTTCAGAAACTAAAAAAAAAGTAATTTCTCCCCCAAAACACTTATTTAAAAAACACATTTGTGAAAAAAATACACTTAGAAACACTTTTCAAAAGTTTGACCAAACACTAATAGCATGTTTGGCCAAACTTCTGGTAGGCCAAAAGTGCTTATTTTTCCTAAAAGACACTTATTTTTAAAAAATGAGGTGTTTGGCCAAGCTTTTGAGAGAAAATAAGTGCTTTTAAGGACCAACAGAAGCTGTTTTTCAGAAGTTAAAAAAAGTAGCTTCTCCCCAAAAGCACTTATTTGAAGAACACTTTTGTAAAAAATACACTTAGAAATACTTTTCAAAAGTTTGATAAAACACTAATTATTGCTCAAAAGTATTTTTTAAATTTATTGGCCAAACACAAACTGCTTTTCACCAAAAGTACTTTTTTGATAAGTACTTCTCAAAATAAGCTGATTTGAAAAGTTTGGTCAAATATGCTATAATTGTTGCTCAAAAGATCTTTTTAAATTTATTGGCCAAACACAAACTGCTTCTCACCAAAAGTACTTTTTTAATAAGTACTTCAGAAAAAAACACTTCTCAAAATAAGCTGATTTGAGAAGCTTGGCCAAACACGCTATAATTATTGCTCAAAAGTGTTTTTTAAATTTATTGGTCAAACACAAACTACTTCTCACTAAAAGTACTTTTTTGATAAGCACTTTTGAGAAAAATACTTAAAATAAGCTGATTTGATAAGCTTGGCCAAACAAGTTATAATTATCTTTACTACTAAGAGTTGGTTGAATCGATTGTAAGTCTATAATAAGCAGTTAACATGCATTTCACGCATACTTTTTCTTTTTTGAAAAATATCTTTTGTTCTCCCTTCTCGCAATAGAATAATAGATTCATAAACTGAGTGGCATGACTGTTGAAATAATAAAATTTTATGGTATCAGAGCAAGAATTGATGATTGTTTGAGGAGATTTCAACATATCTAAGCTGGAACTCCCTACTGGAGCTTGGAGTTTGATCAGTAGTGGTAGAGAACGAAACAATTCAGATTCCTAAAGTTACATACAAAATCAATCATCATCACCTCTCTTTTAGCAAGCATTAGATATATACGTCAAACTCAACCTTGATAGCAATCAAACTAACTGGACAAGAAAACTACATTCTATGGAGTAAATCTATGATGTTAATGTTATATACTCATAAACTACATTCGTCAGAAAAAGACATGATAAGTATGATACGCGCTAGAAGAGTCATAGAAACTCTCCTATTATCCGGTTCATTGTTTTAGTAAGATTGTATGTTTTATTCCTAGGCCTAGACCTTAGAAACTCGTGAGGGTTAGTGAGCTTGAGTTAGGAAGTTGAACAACGTAGGCGTAGCTAGGCGACATAATTACCAGTTTGGCGCCTGGGTTGCCAGAAAAGCAAGCCCAGAAGCCATTGACGTTACCGCACGTCCCAGGGCTAGAAATATAGACATAATAGTCATACTCTAGAATCAACGACACTAAGGTTGTCTAGAATACTGAGTGACAGCATGCCATTCCATTAGCCCTTACCAGTGATTGTCAGTCCTAGTTGACTTAGTAGTTATCACATAGGTCGCGCAGGAAGCCAGCCCAGTCGTCCAGGTTAGATAAACCCGTGGGTACCCTAAGGAAGGGGGCCTTATCAGTAGTTAGTTGTCACACCCCGCCTTGGGGGGTATGACTGGCACCTGGTGCCCTACTGGGACCTGAACTGCTGGACTGCTAAGCCTGGGCACATCTGGTGCCTGGCTGGCTCTAACTCATATTTCTGGAAACAAAGGGCTATATAACGGCTGTAAACACAGCCCCCGACCCATTGGCCTATAGCCTCCTGCACCTGTACTAACAACTGACCAGAAACATATCTATTTAGGGAAACCTATGCGGGCCGACAAGGCCACCATGCTGTAGTTATCTGTAACTCAGCAATAACATACTAGAAGACTACGTGACCGGCAAGGTCACCACTACTGTCAACTTATGACCCCACACGACCAATATAAAAGAAGCAAAAGTACTAATAGCTAACAACTGCACGGCCTCACACGACCGACTCATCTGATCACAGGGAGATATATACAGACTGCAAGCCTCTAGGAACAACAATAGAAATGATCGGGACAGGGCCCCGACCTACCCGTACTATACAACAAAGGAAACTGGAATACACCTCTGGAATTCAGTCTCCGGATGACAGGAGCTGAATACTCGATCGCTGATAGAAATCACGTGGTATCGCCTGCTCGTCTACGAGTACCTGCAGGCAAGTAATGCAGCGCCCCACCGGGCGTCAGTACCGCTGGTACTGAGTATGCAAAGCAATAACTGAAAGGAATATCTGAAAACAACAATATAACTGATGAAACTTAAGTAAAGAGAATAGATTAACTGTCTGGTAATATAAATCATACCTTCTCTCAATCTTTACTGGAAGGAAATAGGAGTCATACCTGGAGACATATCCCTCTACTGCTGATCTACTCGTATCTAACGTAACATGGCATAACATGAAATAGCATAACATGGCACACACAAACCTTACCCGGCCCCCATAAGCCGGGAGGTACAACCAGCACAAAATCTACACCCCTACCCCGGTCATCCCATCTCCTATAATGGTTGTAAGCATCCCGCCGGTCCCCTGGGTATGCACTTGGGCTCGCTGAGCCCCTGACTATAACTGTACCTGAGTCCGAAGGACTCCTGAATCAACACCCGGGCGTATCCGCTCGACGGGGGTGTATAAAAGCCGACCAAGGCAAAATATGGGGAAACTGGCATCCCATCTTCATCCCCTGGGGGACGGCATGCCACTCCGTAGAGCGACGTATCCTCGTCCTCTGGCGGACGAGTCGATACAGCTATTAACCCTGGGGCGGTCATGGATGCTAGGTAGTCTAACCCCAAACAATACAACGGTCTCAACTAGTAATACTGTCTGCATATCTCACATGCTGAGGCTAATAGGGGTAAAGTATCGTATACATTACATGCTGAACTAATGATAGTAATCTGTACGTATTTAATACGTGCTGAGACTGGTAAATATATATATATATATATAGTCTCCTGCCAAACTGTACTGGGGCAAATGCTATACAAGATAGTGTTTCTGCTGAAAACTATGTTGTTTACTGAGTTTCTGTATTAACATGATTTACTATTCCTAACATGCGTTCTAAACTTTATTTTAGCCTGCCATTCTATCTCTGAAGTGCTTTACGGATATTGAATCACTTTACGGGGTTTCAACTGAATACAATAATATCTTAACAGTTCATATTACATCACATACTGAGCATACTGGGCAGTTTCTAACACTTGTGTTAGAATCTAGGTCGTACTAGCAAGTTTCACGCAAATTACAACTCGATGCTTCTCATATCGTATCAACATTCACAATAAACGTAACACTCGACTTCTGAACATTCTACTGGTCTGTAAATTACTACACTGTACCGATATTACTTAACTTGCCGAGGGAACTTAACTTTACATACCTTATCCTTGAACTATTCGTCTGTCGGACGAGGCTCGACCGGTACTTCAACTGTTTCCTCCCAACTGCATTCATAAATATGTCAATCAATACTAAATACAACTTTATTTAAAAAGGCAATGTCACTTTCGATATAGTTTATAGCCTAAACTTAGGCTTATCGAAAGACGGTCAGAAACTCGCTATTTTTCAGAGGTCCAGAAGGGAGAAATATTCACTTCACAGCTAGGAACACATAGACACTAGTTTAGAGCAATTTCACTTACCTTAGCTCGGTGGCTCGATGATTCGTCGGCCGTATTTTATGAAACTGAATCCGTAGGAATGCTCTCTGCTGCTAAATACCTCAGTATCTGGAGTTAATTTGAGTTTGGGCAACGTTTGGCAGCGTAATCGGACGATAATATTGTTACACCCCGTAGAATTCCCGACACTTAGATGACTTATTCCCACGTTGGTTAAGCATATTTGAAGGCCATACGTGTTGGAGAAAGGCCCGGGAAAAAGATCGGATGAGAAACCTGTCGAACCATCACGGGAGGAGCCGAGGCAGAGCCCCTCCGCGATGGCAGCGTGTCACGGAGGTGAGGCCTCCGCGATGGCTCCGTGACACGTTGCCCAAGTTCAGGCCCAAGTATATAAAGCCCCCACTTCGGTTTAAAATCAAATATCACTTATAAATTTCCAGAAAAGCGCAGTGAGCAGAGGAAGACGAAGGAAAATTATATATTTTCGTCCGATTACGCTGCCAAACGCTGCCCAAACTCAAATTAATCCTAGATACCAAAGTATTTAGCAGCATAGAGCATTTCTACGGATTTAGTTTCGTGAAATACGGCCGACGAATCGGCGAGCCACCGAACTAAGGTAAGTAGAATTGCTCTAAATTAATGTCTATGTGTTCCTAGCTGAGAAGTGAATACTTCTCCCTTCTGGGCCACTGAAAAATAGCGAGTTTTCGACTGTCTTTCGATAAGCCCAAGTTTAGGCTATAAACTATATCGAAAGCAACGTCGCTCTTTACAATAAAGCTGTATTTAGTATTGATTGACGTATTTATGAATGCAGTTGGGAGAAAATAGTTGAAGTACCAGCCGAGCCTCGTCCGACGGACGAATAGTCGAAGATAAGGTATGTAAAGTTATTATCTTCGGCAAGTTGAGTAACATTGAGACAGTATAGTAATTTACAGACCAGTAGAATGTTCAGAAGTCGAGTATTGCATTATTATGAATATTGGTACAATGTAAGAAGCTTCGGGTTGTAATGTGTACGAGACTTATCAGTATGATATAGATTCGGACGTAAGTGATTAAGATTGCCAGTATATTCAGTATGTGATGTAATATGCCATGTTAAGACATTGTTGTGTTCAGCTGAAACCCCGCGAAGTAGTACAGTATTTGTAAAGCATTTCAGACATAGAACAACAACTAAATAATGTTTAGAAAGCATGTTAGAAATAGGAAATCATGTTAATACAGAAACTCAGTAAACAGTACAACTTTTAGCAGAAACACCATCTTGTATAGCATTGCTCCAGTACAGTTTGACAAGAGACTATATTCGTATTTATATTTACCTGCCTCAGCACGTATCAGACACTTACAGATTACTATTATTAGCTCAGCAGGTATATATATGATACCTTACCCCTGTTAGCCTTAGCTTATGAGATACACAGACAGCATGACTAGTTGAGACCGTTGTATTGATTGGGGTTGGATTACCTAGCATCCACGACCGCACAGGGTTAATAGCTATATCGACTCGTCCGCCAGAGGACGAGGATACGTCGCTCTACAGAGTGGCATACCGTCCCGCAAGGGGACGAAGATGGGATGCCAGTTTTCCCCATATTGTGCCTTGGTCGGCCCTCATACACCCCCGTCGAGCGGGTACGCCCGGGGTGTTGATTTTGGAGTCCTTCGGACTCAGGTATAGTTATAGTCAGGGGCTCAGCGAGCCCAAGTGCATACCCAGGAACCGGCAGGATGCTTACAGCCACTATAGGAGATGGGATGACCGGGGTAGGGGCATAGATTCTGTGTTGATTGTACCTCCCGGCTTATGGGGGCCGGGCAAGGTTTGTGTGTGCCATGTTATGTTATGTATGTTATGCTATATTACATTAGATACGAGCAGATTAGTAGTAGAATGATACGTCTCCAGGTATGATTCCTACTCCCTCCAGTATGATTATGAACAGGTACGATCTACACCATCAGATAGTTAATCTAGCTCTTCCTATTTTAGTTTCGTCAGTTATGTTATTGATTTCAGATATCTTTTCCAATTATTGCTTTACATACTCAGTACCAGCGGTACTGACACCCAGTGGGGCACTGCATTACTTGCCTGCAGGTACCCATAGACGAGCAGGCGATACCACGTGATCCCCATCAGCGGTTGAGTATTCAGCTCCAGTCATCCGAAGGCTAAATTCCAGAGGTGTAGCTCAGTTCCTTTTGTTGTATATTATGGGTAGGTCGGGGCCCTGTCCCGATCAGTTCTACTGCTATTCCTAGAGGCTTACAGCCTGTATATATTCCATGTGGTCAGATGAGCCGGTCGTGTGAGGCCGTGCAGTTGTATAGTTGCCTTTACCCTTTGCTTTCTTTTATGTTGGCCGTGTGGGGCCATAGTTTGCCAGTAGTGGTGACCTTGCCGGTCACGTAGCTCTTCAGTATGTTATGTTATTGATAACTAGACAGCATGGTGGCCTTGTCGGCCCGCATAGGTTCCCCTGAATTGAGATGTTTCTGGTCAGCTGTTAGTACAGGTACAGAAGGCTATAGGCCAATGGGCCGGGGGCTGTATTTACAGCCGTTATATAGCCCTTTGTTTCCAGAAATGTGAGTTAGAGCCAGCCAGGCGCCAGATGCGCCCAGGCTTAACAGTCCAGCAGGTCAGGTCCTAGTAGGGCACCAGGTGCCAGTCATACCCCCCAAGGCGGGGTATGACAAATATATTACCTTCCTTCGTTCCTCTCTGCCCTCTGCGTTTTCTGGAAATTTTCATAAGTTTTTATCATTTAAAACGGAAGTGGGGCTTTATATACTTGGGCCTGGACAAGGCCAACGTGTCACGGAGCCAACGCGGAGGCCCCTCCTCCGTGACACGCTGCCATCGCGGAGGGGCTCTGCCTCGGCTCCTTCCGCGATGGTTCGACAGGCTTCTCGTCCGATCTTTCCCCGGGCCTTTCTCTAGCACGTATGGCCTTCAAATATGCTTAACCAACGTGCGAATAGGTCATCTAGGTGCCGGGAATTCTACGGGGTATAACATTCTCCCCCCCTTAAGAACATTCGTCCTCGAATGTACACTGTTATCTAGAGGACTACTTACTTTACTTCCTAGAAAAATTTCGGCAGAGTTTCCCCTGTAATATGGACTATCACAAAAACCTGAAATGCAGAAAAGTCCAATACAGGTACTGTACACAATATTTTAAGATCCACTGAATGTCTAGGTATCAATCTTTCTCACTTATACATACACAACCATAAGATACTACATAGCAATAATACGGACATACCTGTCGCCTAACTGGGCCTGAAATAGGTGAGGATATCTGGTCCTCATATCTTCCTCCGCTTCCCAAGTCATCTCCTCTCGGTTCTTGTTACGCCTCAATACCTTGATAGACGTAATATCTTTAGTCCTTAATCTGCGAATCTGTCTGTTTAAGATAGTTATTGGAACCTCTTCATAGGCCAGCTTTTTCGTAACCTGAATATTCTGGACTGGGACTGATCTGGACGGGTCTCCTATGTATTTCCTCAGCATAGATACATGAAAGACCGGACGAACGGATTCTAATTCTGGAGGCAAATTCAACTCATATGCCCCTCGGCCTGTCCTTCAACGAATCCGACAAGGCCCAACAAACCTCGGCTGAGCTTACCTTTCTTGGCGGACCTCACTACCTCTTTCATTGGGGATACTTCAGAAATACCCAGTCATACACATCAAACTCCAATTTTCTGCGCCGCACATCTGCATATGATTTCTGGCGGCTCTATGCAGTCAGTAAGCATTCTTCGGATAAGCTTTACCTTTTCCTTTGACTGCTGAACAATGTCTGGGCCAACCAATACTGATTCTCCGATTTCAAACACCATTCGGCGATCTATATTTTCGCTCGTATAATGCCTCAAAAGGCGCCATCTGGATGGCTGAATGATAGCTATTATTGTAGGCAAATTCAATTAACGGTAAATGCTCCCTTTGGCTACTACCGAAATCTAGCACACACGCTCGCAACATGTGTTCGAGCGTCTGAATTGTGCGCTTAGCCTGCTCATCTATTTAAGGATGAAATGTTGTGCTCAAGTTAATCTACGTTTCCAGACCTCTGCCAAAATCTAGCTGCAAACTGTGCTCCCCTATCTGAAATAACGGATACCGGCATTCCATGCAATCTAACTATTTTTCTGATAGATAATTCGGCATAATCCTCAGCCGGGAAGGTAGCTTTCACTGGCAGAAAATGAGCTGATTTTGTCAGCCTGTCAACTATTACCCAAATAGAATCATTTCCGTGTCTGGTACGGGGTAATCCTACCACAAAATCCATATTCACTGCTTCTCATCTCTAGAGAGGCGCAACTATGTCCTAAGTTAACCCGCCTGGTTTCTGATGCTCTGCCTTCACCTGTTGGCAGTTAGGATACTGGGCTACAAATTCAGCAATTTCTCTTTTCATACCTGGCCACCAGTAGTTTTCTTTGATATCATGGCACATTTTCGTCGCGCCTGGGTGGAGAGAATAGCAGGCGTAATGCGCCTCGCTTATAAGCTGCTGGCGATGTACCCAAAATATCTGGAACACAAATGCGGCCTTTATATCGAAACACTTCATCCTCGGTTATCTGAAAATATGTCACCTCTCCTTACTGAACCTTATGTTCAAATTGAACCTGGCTGGGGTTTTTATACTGTCGTTCCTTTACTTCCACCACTAACGACAATACTGCGACATTCTGTGTTATCGCTCTGTTATCTTTTATTTCTGCTATATGACCGGCTAAACCGGCTAACTAGTGTAATTCTCGGATCTATTCCCGCTGTTCCGTCTGCAAGTATGCCAACTCCCCATAGGTTTAAGGCTAAGGGCATCTGCTACCATATTAGCCCTTCCTGGGTGATACAAAATTTTCACTCTTTAAGGCATAAACTACTGCAACTAACTCCAGGTCATGGGTAAGATAATTCTTTTCACGTTTCTTCAATTGCCTGAAAGCATATGCTATTACTTTACTATGCTGCATCAACCCTCTGTACCTCCTGGCAATACTAACACTGGAGCTGATGTTAACCTGGCTTTTAACTCTTAGAAGTTCTGCTCACACGCCTCGGTCTACTGGAACTTTGCTGCCTTCTGTGTCAATTTAATCAGAGGTGCTGCTAAGGTGGAAAATCCTTCCACAAACCCTCTGAATTGCGTACTTCGATCAGAGTGGTAGGTCTAGACTATGTCTTCACTACTTCTATTTTTCTGTGTATCTATCTGTACACCAGCCTCCGACACAATGTGACCCAAAAGGCTACTAAACTCAACTAAAGTTCACATTTACAAAAATTGACATATAACTGACAGTCATACTGGTTTATTATACCGGAGAATCTGACAAGTAGGCTACTGGTATAACTAGAGCTTATCTGACCTTCTGGCCGCATGCTAAGGCTACTTGTTGCTAAAGTAACCTTGAACGACTATCTGCACACCATGCGCCCGTATCTGGTCAGGGGGTCCTGATATTGACCATGACCTCTAATGATCTGGCTGCATAACCTTAAATAACTAAATAGTCGAGTTGAATGACCCGAATGCGGCAGTAGTCTAACAATGCTCTAATCGTTCTACTTGAATGCTTATAGTTCGTGCATAACCGCAGACTTGTGGGCATCTAATTGCTCTGTTATTTTACTTAAGCCACTGTAAGGCTGGGCTTAATCAAACTTGCTTCCAGGTGATTAATCTCTGGATCTTCACGGGGAGTCTACTGACCCCCTAGTCTTAATGAACACTGTGCTAGCAGGATACTATCAATTTCTTACGCCTTCCAGCCCTAGCAGTATATCCACTTGGATTTATACTGCTATTCTGGGGAATTCTCGGTCTTATGAGCTATTCTGTAAATACTGGCCTTCTGCTAGGGCTCTGTATCTAAATATCTTACGAAAACCAGCTGAATTACTAGTCTGTCGCTGACTACTGATGTGGACCCTTCCTTGGGGTACCCACGGGTATTCTGACTGGGACGGCCGGCTGGCTTATGGGGTGTTCCACATAATAACTGCTAGGTTGGTTAAGGCCGACTCTCACCTACAAGGCTGGGGAAAATGACGTACGACCACTTAACATACTAGAACAATTTGGCATTGCTAATCTCTGAAATTTGCCTATTCAGCCTCTAATCCTGGTTCTAGCACATGCACTACTGTTACCGATCTTCAGGGATGCCTCCCTGCTAATGCAGGCGCCAGCTGGTCGGTAGACCGTCTAACTGCGCCCTTATCATCTAGCCATCTGTTTTAGGCCATTAACTCTGGTAAGCTCCTAGAGCCTAGATCTGACAACAACACATAAATCTATTAACCTAATAACTGAGAACTGAGATAGTTCCTATGACTTCATACGTAATTCACACTTAATCTGCTCTTTCTCTTTTCCTTTCCCTTTCTCCTTTCTTCTTTCCTTTCTTTCTTTCTTCTCCCTTCTCTATCTCTTTTTTTTTTTGCAAGGGGATCCTACAATGCAATTTGTACATGCTTTCTATTACTAATCAGTATCCGTGATTATACCCCTTGGGCAGCTACCCACAGCATACCTATTATCTGTATATATATATATATCGCTAGTTACGTACAATATGTACTGAATTCTGCGGTAATACATAATCTCTGACATGCTCTGCTGAGTCTCATGCCGTACATGATACACCGCTTCTACGGCCTAATACTATCTCTTGCCCTGACTTATCATTTTATTGCATTGTCACCCCATTCTGAAAATAACAAACATAAACACTCTAATTATTGTCTGCTGTTTGAAAGTCCTCCACTCTCGCGATGTGGGATCGACGTTCGAATCTTGTAGCCTTACTAGGCATATATTGAGAGCCCATAACTGTCTGCTGGGCCTTATCTCTAGGCTACACTAGATTAGAATTGCTGTATCAGTAGCTTCTTAACTTTTCCATAGCGGACACACTGCGGTATTCTGAACCGCAATCCTACTGTCAGTCCGAGGCTTAGTCCTTAATACGATATTTTATCAATCCGGGGGAAATTCTAATTTCCCCACAAGATATGGCATTCCTGCTTCTTTCCCTCATCTTGCTTAAGTTGAACTCTGGGGTTCAAGGTACCTGCTCTTCATTGTTAACAAGATTGTTGGTCCTGTATCAGTTCATACTTCCCCTGACTTGCAGTCAGACCTATCTGATTCACATGATCCCTCACCCTTTTGATATCACAACTGGATCATAACCACAATCTTACAGGTATGTCTTTGTCTTGCTATCTGTTAACATACGTGGCGGACTTGGCCTTTCTCTGACTCGAACTTGACTATTACCCGGCATTCATCACTAACAGGTCTTTTACCCCTGCTTCGGGTAAGCTATCGGTCTTACTTTCTCTACTGGCTTATTATCATAAAGGTCTGCACAACTTACGGAATCATAGGGGCTCTTTATACTTTCTAATACTTACTAGGATCAATCAGCCCATCTTTACTTACCGCCGGATTTGGCAACCCCATCTCAAGCCTTATGCCCCTTTACTATACTGGCATCAAAATCAAGAGGTAGGAATAGCCCCTTTTTTTATTGCAACAAATAAAAGCATTTAACTGTACTATATCCAGAAAGATGTATTTGGGATTCCTGCATTTCCCTCTCTTTCTTATACTTACCTGGTGGTCTGACCTTGTCTGTAATCTTAATCAGATCTTATATGGCTAATAAATAAATCAACTCATATGCACATTACATTCCTGACTTCCTATTCTAACGTTATTGACATATACTGGGGATGATACCAATAAAAAAGATAACATTGGGAGGTCCCTGTTACCTCCTCCTGCTACTGTAGTTACCCTGTAACTGGCTAATACCTTCTCCTGTTGTCATATCTGATCTTCTGCCTCTAGTAGGGTAATGCTGATCTACCTTTGTATCTGTAATCAAAGAATACGGTAAGTTTTTTAGGGACTCAACCCTATACTGTACTGCTCTAAAGCACGACTGACTGAGAAGGAAGGGTAACCATCCTATCATGCCTCGCAGCCTCCTGCCTATAGTATGTGGTGCACAACACATCCATAGACAAGACTCTACTTAGCACGGCTTGCAGACTCCCTGGGATACGACCTGCTCTAATACCAAATTTGTCACACCCCGCCTTGGGGGGTATGACTGGCACCTGGTGCCCTACTGGGACCTGAACTGCTGGACTGCTAAGCCTGGGCACATCTGGTGCCTGGCTGGCTCTAACTCATATTTCTGGAAACAAAGGGCTATATAACGGCTGTAAACACAGTCCCCGGCCCATTGGCCTATAGCCTCCTGCACCTATACTAACAGCTGACCAGAAACATATCTATTCAGGGAAACCTATGCGGGCCGACAAGGCCACCATGCTGTCTAGTTATCTGTAACTCAGCAATAACATACTAGAAGACTACTTGACCGGCAAGGTCACCACTACTGTCAACTTATGGCCCCACACGACCAATATAAAAGAAGCAAAAGTACTAATAGCTACCAACTGCACGGCCTCACACGACCGGCTCATCTGACCACAGGGAGATATATACAGACTGCAAGCCTCTAGGAACAGCAATAGAAATGATCGGGACAGGGCCCCGACCTACCCGTACTATACAACAAAGGAAACTGGAATACACCTCTGGAATTCAGTCTCCGGATGACAGGAGCTGAATACTCGATCGCTGATAGGAATCACGTGGTATCGCCTGCTCGTCTACGAGTACCTGCAGGCAAGTAATGCAGCGCCCCACCGGGCGTCAGTACCGCTGGTACTGAGTATGCAAAGCAATAACTGAAAGGAATATCTGAAAACAACAATATAACTGATGAAACTGAAGTAAAGAGAATAGATTAACTGTCTGGTAATATAAATCATACCTTCTCTCAATCTTTACTGGAAGGAAATAGGAGTCATACCTGGAGACATATCCCTCTACTGCTGATCTACTCGTATCTAATGTAACATGGCATAACATGAAATAGCATAACATGGCACACACAAACCTTACCCGGCCCCCATAAGCCGGGAGGTACAACCAGCACAAAATCTACACCCCTACCCCGGTCATCCCATCTCCTATAATGGCTGTAAGCATCCCGCCGGTCCCCTGGGTATGCACTTGGGCTTGCTGAGCCCCTGACTATAACTGTACCTGAGTCCGAAGGACTCCTGAATCAACACCCGGGTGTATCCGCTCGACGGGGGTGTATAAAAGCTGACCAAGGCAAAATATAGGGAAACTGGCATCCCATCTTCGTCCCCTAGGGGACGGCATGCCACTCCGTAGAGCGACGTATCCTCGTCCTCTGGCGGACGAGTCGATACAGCTATTAACCCTGGGGCGGTCATGGATACTAGGTAGTCCAACCCCAAACAATACAACGGTCTCAACTAGTAATACTGTCTGCATATCTCACATGCTGAGGCTAATAGGGGTAAAGTATCGTATACATTACATGCTGAACTAATGATAGTAATCTGTACGTATTCAATACGTGCTGAGACTGGTAAATATATATATATATATATATAGTCTCCTGCCAAACTGTACTGGGGCAAATGCTATACAAGATAGTGTTTCTGCTGAAAACTATGTTGTTTACTGAGTTTCTGTATTAACATGATTTACTATTCCTAACATGTGTTCTAAACTTTATTTTAGCCTGCCATTCTATCTCTGAAGTGCTTTACGGATATTGCATCACTTTACGGGGTTTCAACTGAATACAATAATATCTTAACAGTTCATATTACATCACATACTGAGCATACTGGGCAGTTTCTAACACTTGTGTTAGAATCTAGGTCGTACTAGCAAGTTTCACGCAAGTTACAACTCGATGCTTCTCATATCGTATCAACATTCACAATAAATGTAACACTCGACTTCTGAACATTCTACTGGTCTGTAAATTACTACACTGTACCGATATTACTTAACTTGCCGAGGGAACTTAACTTTACATACCTTATCCTTGAACTATTCGTCTGTCGGACGAGGCTCGGCCGGTACTTCAACTGTTTCCTCCCAACTGCATTCATAAATATGTCAATCAATACTAAATACAACTTTATTTAAAAAGGCAACGTCACTTTCGATATAGTTTATAGCATAAACTTAGGCTTATCGAAAGACAGCCAGAAACTCGCTATTTTTCAGAGGTCTGGAAGGGAGAAATATTCACTTCACAGCTAGGAACACATAGACACTAGTTTAGAGCAATTTCACTTACCTTAGCTCGGTGGCTCGACGATTCGTCAGCCGTGTTTTATGAAACTGAATCCGTAGGAATGCTCTCTGCTGCTAAATACCTCAGTATCTGGAGTTAATTTGAGTTTGGGCAATGTTTGGCAGCGTAATCGGATGATAATATATTACCTTCCTTCGTCCCTCTCTGCCCTCTGCGTTTTCTGGAAATTTTCACAAGTTTTTATCATTTAAAACCGAAGTGGGGCTTTATATACTTGGGCCTGGACAAGGCCAACGTGTCACGGAGCCAACGTGGAGGCTCCTCCTCCGTGACACGCTGCCATCGCGGAGGGGCTCTGCCTCGGCTCCTTCCGCGATGGTTCGACAGGCTTCTCGTCCGATCTTTCCCCGGGCCTTTCTCTAGCACGTATGGCCTTCAAATATGCTTAACCAACGTGCGAATAGGTCATCTAGGTGCTGACAATTCTACGGGGTATAACATTAGT
The DNA here is from genome assembly GCA_035772735.1 of Datura wrightii. Taxonomy (NCBI): domain Eukaryota; kingdom Viridiplantae; phylum Streptophyta; class Magnoliopsida; order Solanales; family Solanaceae; genus Datura; species Datura wrightii. Next base: position 194,577,287 of record JASDFA010000018.1, on the reverse strand, counting down.
GGCTGGGCTAGCACCCCAGCCGATTCTTATAAGGTATTCAGGTACAAATTGCCAGGAATGGTTAAGTCTACATAGAGTTGTTTATAAGGTTAAGAATCGCCCAGAAAAGTAATATAAGATCCAAGTAGACCCAGATAAGGTTTAAGGGACTAGTAGTACCATGCTAGTATAGTACTGCCCACAGGATAAGGGTGTCGATAAGCTTCTTAGGAAGGATTAGGGGTCGATCGCTCAAAAGCATGTTCGGCCAGGACCAGCCCTACTGTTTTTCTAATCAGAGGAACTAAGTAGTTAGCCATTCGCGATCCCGCAGTTGTTTAAGAGTTATAGTTGTCTGGGCAGAACATTCAAAGTTATGTTAGACCACTCCAGATCTCGCCCTATTCAGTCTAGACTATTAGAGATCATGATCACTATTAGGATCCTCTGATCAGATACAGGCGCACGACGTGCCTGCTAGTAGCCTTATAGACTATCCTAGAGGGCGAGCAGCGGTGGCGTTAGGCCCAGAAGGCCAGTTACGCCTTTTGAGTGGCTAGATTGAGATGTTAGTACATCATCTGGGTTGGGGTTGCCCTCACTTAGGAGCCTTCCATGACCACCCCAGGGTTACTAGTTGTGTCGACGCCCGGGAGGGGCTAGATGACGTCGCTCCAAGGAGCGGTATACTGTTCGTGAGGGACAAAGATTAGGTCTGAGGTCCTCATACAGTCCATTCCATGGCTGGACTACTTTTATGCTGTATCGGCACACCCCGTCGAGTTCGGTACCCGGGGTACAGACAGCAAAAGTCCACCGGACTCAGACACAACTACAGTACAGGGGCCGAGCGAGCTCAGTTTTAGGCCTAGGGGACTGGTAGGTTGGCTATAGCACCAGTAGAGTCATAGAAACCTGGTTAGGAGTATATAGATTGAAGTGCACTCAACAGGGCTTATGAGGGCCCCGAGTGGGTTATTTTGTACCGGTTGTACCTTCCAGGCTTATGGGGGCCAGGTTAGGTTCTTATTTGCAGTTTTGTCTATTAGCTAAAGCTTATGAATATATGATTATGCGGTCATAGCTCATGTATGTGTAGTGTTTGCTAGATGCAGATTGCGAATAAGCCAGCTTACAGGTTAATTTCTCTGCCTCTCCTTTCTACTCACTTTCAGTATTACAATTTTCATTCAGCTTATTTACTGCCTTACATATTCGGTACATATTGTACTGACGTGCAATATGGGGCGCTGCATTACTTGCCTGCAGGTTTAGACAGACCAGGGCCAGAATTTTCAATTGCAGCTGTCTAGAGTCCGCAGTTGGGTCAGCTCCTTTCACTCGGAGTTGCCAGGTTGTAGAGATTTCTGTATTTCAGTTATATAGCATTTTGGGTAGGTCGGGGCCCTGTCCCGACCACTATTTATATTCTTAGAGGCTTGCAGACTATAGTCGTCAGTCAGTTAGTTGTATGTTGGTCGTATGAGGCCTTAATCAGTCATGCTTTGTGTGTTGGCCGTGTGGGGCCTAGTATAGTAGCTCGTCTTCATTTCTGTTATAACTAAGCAGTATAGTAGCCTTGTTGGCCCGCATATGATCCCTTCTGTTGCCTGTTGTTGGTTAGCTGTTTTCGTTTACAGGTGGCTATACGACCTTGTCGGCCGGAGGCAATATTTTCAGCCAAGATATAGCCCCTTGTTTTCTTGAATTGAGTCGCAGGCTGGCACCAGACGTGCATAAGCCTAGCCAGATTCAGTTAGTTGCTAGTGTGGCACCAGATGCCAATCATGCCTCCCAAGGTGGGACGTGACATATTTTTATTAAAAATTTTGGTAAGTGAATCCAAACTTCACCTTAATATCTTTTGCATAATATGAAAGGACAAGGAATCTACATCTTCCTTTTCTTTAGAATCATCCTTAGAACCATAACAACTACCCTAACTCTATTTAGTCAACATTATTCACATCATCATAAAACACATCAATTTCAGCCATGATTTCTCTAGTGGTCTCATTTCCAGCTTCTACAATGTTTTTTTCTTTTGCTATCTTATTTTTCTTCTTCATCTTTTTTGTTTCTTCCAAAATTTTTTCTTACAGCACAAAGAACCATTTATTTTAAGGTAATTTTGATACACAAATCTTATTAGATTTAAAAAAAAAACTTGTCTTGTTTATTTTGAATTCAAATTGAAATATAGAATATCAAAATTTTTAGTTTGAATATGAATTAAAAGATAAAAATATTTAAATTTAAGTTATATTATTCTCTCCGTTTTAAAATAAGTGGTGTTTTTAGTGTGAGCACATCCCTTTTAGTAAATTCTTTAGAGAGTAAACTACATTTTTACTAACTTACACTTAATAAATACCTTGAAAAAGATATACTCCCTCCGCTCCATTTTATACGAAAAATAGCTGTATCAAAATACTTGTTAGTTTCGAAATTCAAGAGATAATTGACCATGTTTTTTCACTTGTATCTTTAGTACTTAAAGTCATTCTAAAATGTGAAAAAAATTATTATTATATGTTTTTAAAAAATAATAGGGTTATATTAGTTAAATTACCATCCCTATTAACTTTTTTTTAAAGGAGTGTGCAAATCTTATCCTATCAATTAAAATGAAACAGAAGGAGTAATTCTTTAGTAGTTTATAAATATCTCTTCATTTAAAGAATATCATTAATACTTTCTTGATAATATAAAGTATCACTTATTTTAAAATAAAATAAAAAAATTAAAATATCACTTATTTTAAAATGAAGTGTATAAAAATTTTGATGAGGATAGGAGGTTTGAATTCCAACCCAAGTGACACTTTTAACAAAGGCCTTATTTCGTTTCATAGATCCATTAGAAAACAAGTCCGATCCACGGACTTGTCTAGATAGTTCAGGTAAGTTCTGGACGGTTTTTATGTTCGAACCAGGAATATTCATCTCTTCTGCGGACTACGGCCATCTCTGTAATATATATACCCTTAGTTTTCCAAAGCTGCAATTTTCATTTTTCACTACTCTATAAAGGTTTCATTAACAAACAAGAACGAGCAATGGCGAAGGAAGGACCTAATTGGGATGGTTTGCTGAAGTGGAGTCTTTCTCACGCGGATGGTACTAATCCTTCTCGCAATTTGAGGTAACCCTTTTCGTTTTTCTTAATGTTTATGAAGTGGGTTGAGTTTTATTCAAGAGTTCTTGGAAAATTTTGATTTGAATGAGGAGTTAATAGCAAAAAGATTGAAGTTTTGATTTGGGAATTTTCAATATTTGTAAACTCCATCTATGTTCCGAAGGCATAGTCACTTCTGTGCCCGGATATAAGAGGATTGTTGTGGTAGGTCGAGGATTAGCTAAAACTGGTTTAGTTATGCTTGGACGGGATAGGGACGATACCTGTAGCGGATGTTTGAGATTGAGATGTGCTTGATCGGTGTAGTTAATTTTCTGTTTTCCCTGGTCCTTTGAAGTGTAAGTTTTGTATTGAAATTGAAGTTTTATGGTTTATTGGTTTGGATTATCAGTGAGGAGGATAGGAAATGGTTCATGGAGGCTATGCAAGCTCAAACTGTTGATGTTGTAAAGAGAATGAAGGAGATTACCCTTGTAATGCAAACACCAGATGAGGTATTGGAATCACAGGGGGTGACTTCTCAAGATATCGAAGGTACTTGCTTTTGTGGCTTTGTTTCATAGTTTTTCTGGCTAGTGTGTAATTTGCCCCATTCTATTTTATGACTTTTGCTCATTTGGTCTTATTTGCTGGCCTGTAGATATGCTGGATGAGTTACAAGAACATGTTGAATCGATTGATATGGCTAATGGTGAGTTCTTGGTCTAATTTTAATCTTTTAGCAACTTTTGCATATGATGATTTGGTATTTATGAGTATTGCGTAATTATCACAATCATCAAGTTTTGGATTGAGGTTTAGATAGATTGATTGATTGATATACTACGGAAGGTTGAATTTGATGAGATATCATGTAGCGGCCTAGTCAAACTCAAAATTTCCATCTCGCGTACTGATTACCTATTTGAAGAGTAGCTTCTTTGGTTATATGAGTTCATTCTTTTACTTACTATATGTTAGCCTCTCCTCTTTTCTTTTATGTGAATTATGGCCTTAGGGGTCCTCCTGCATTTCTGTAGAATTGTTGCTTACCAGCATGTATTACACGTCTGTTTAAGCCATTCATTCTATTTTGGTTTCCTCTTAGACTGGTGATGTCTCTTCTCTCTCAAAATAGTACTAATGATGTTCCTCTGTTATTTCACTTCCTTCTAATTCAAGGATATTCATTCCGCTCAACTTAAGAAAAACATATGTGATCATAAATTACTGCAGTAAAGTTGTGTTACTTTGTACGATATTTTAGTGAAGATACTTGTTTCTATAATATCCAGAACGATGAGTAACTAAGTGAACCAACAATGTAGGATTAATTCACGAAACTCAGTCACGTAATGACCTATCAAAAAAGAAAAAGAACTCAAGTCACGTAATCCTCTTGGATGTTGCGCCTGGCCTTTTTCTTTTGGTTATCCCTCGTTCCTTGGGGTTGTTATTGGTTTTGTTCGAATAATGCAAACTCTGCTGGGGTACTTGTTGGGAAGCAAAAAATTGAAGTTTAGTGGCAAACTAGCACTACTATGATGTTTGTAATATACATTACTAAACTACAACCTTTGTTTGAAGCCCCTAAATGGGACATTTGAAGGATCCCTGTTGTAAGCTTAGTTGTGATCATTTATATGAGCTATTGCAGTTTTATTTTGGTATGAATTTAAGATAGGTATATTCTCAATGTCATTGTGCCCCACGAGTTGGGGTGCTTCAGACCAAGACTCGACCCAAAAAAGAAAAGGACAATAAAAAGGAAAGGAAAAAAAAAGAGGGATCTTAGAGGCTTTGGTATGACAGTAGTTGAGGGGTTTGCCTGAGCATAAAGCGAATGGAAATGACCTACAGTTCAACATGTTATTGACTCTGGTGCCTCTTCAAGAGCTTGTCAACTGGTTTGCTTCCATATATAAAATGGAACACTAATAGAAGAAGGTTTTTAAGAGTGTATCAAAGAGCATGAAATAAAGGATCCCATTTAATCTCTCGTCCTCTGCAGCATTAATGTTAAACTGGATGCTTATGCATAAGCTATGTTGGGTCTCGAGAACCAGTTGAACCTGGCAGTTTTTCTTGGGTTTACTGCTGTGGGAGCTAGAGAAAGGAAGAAAAACAGAGGGACGTGGGAAGTGGTTCGTAGACTGTTAGTGTTGCTGGCTTGTAGCTGTTTCCTTTTCACTCTTGGAATAGCCCCCTCCCCGCCCCCAACTTCCTCCTCATTTCTTGGGTATTTTGTTCTTTAACTTGCTCCTATGTTGACAGTTTCTGTTGGAGATTTCGATAGTTCATTATGTATCACTTCCATTGTAAGATGTTTCAATCTCATGCTCTCTCCTTTGATTGTTAATTTGGCAGATCTGCACTCAATTGGTGGATTGGTGCCTCTTCTTGGTTACTTAAAGAATTCCCATGCTAACATTAGAGCCAAAGCGGCAGAAGTTGTAAGTACAATTGTTCAGAACAACCCGAGAAGCCAACAACTGGTGATGGAAGCTAATGGTCTAGAGCCTCTTCTGTCAAATTTCACCTCAGATTCTGATGTTACTGCCCGCACTAAAGCTCTTGGTGCAATCTCATGTGGGTACTTTTCCTGTTGATGAATGATTCATTAGTTAATTTAGTCCCCTTTAATTTTAGTTGTCATATCATCCGCGTCTCAATCGCACTGATCAATTATCATTTTATTTTTCCTTTATTCCAGCTTTAATCAGGCACAACAAACCTGCTATCGCTGCATTTCGTCTTGCAAATGGTTATGCAGCTTTAAGAGATGCTTTGAGTTCTGAGAGCGTTAGATTTCAGAGGTACTATTTTCTATATTATGTTCCAGATGTTTCTGAATCAACCATGGATGAGCTGCTGCTTTCCAGCAAAGCTTCCTCTTTTATATTCTCTTTCTAATAGGTATAGTTTCTGTGCTTCTGCAGGAAAGCCCTCAACTTGATCCATTATTTACTGCGTGAGAATCGTTCAGACTGCAATGTAGTGACTGAGCTAGGATTTCCTCGAGTTTTGATGCATCTAGCCTCTAGTGACGATGGAGAAGTGCGAGAGGGTGCCCTACGAGGACTTCTTGAGCTTGCCCAAGACAGGACAGGAGAGGTTGCTGGCTCCTCATCAATTGAAGATAATGAGAAACTCAAGCAAATACTCCAGGAGAGAATCAAGGGGATTTCCTCTATGTCACCTGAAGATCTTGGTGCTGCTAAAGAAGAGAGGCAGCTTGTAGATTCCCTCTGGAATACCTGCTACAACGAGCCTTCTGCTCTTAGAGAGAAAGGCCTAGTTGTTCTCCCTGGAGAGGATGCATTACCACCTGATGTTGCCAGTAAGCATTTTGAACCACCTCTGAGAGCTTGGGCTGCGAATAGGAACGAGGATTCTAAGCCGAGTAATGAAAAGAAACAGGCTCCCTTATTGCTAGGCCTAGGTCCTCCTGTGCAGAATAGCTCTAGTGGAGGAGCCATGGCTGGGGAAGAAAATAGAGACACCTCTGCATGATGTACATGTTTAGGCAATACCAGGTTCTTTGGCTTAATATATTTTACGATATTACAAATAACATTTTGCATTAGATGCCTAGTGTTTTGGATAATTAATTATCTTTCCTTTCCGTCGTGTCATCCTTCCAAATTTTCTTCTTTTACTTTGCTGTTTAACCTAAATCTCTGTGTGATGCTGTATTTTTTGGTTATAGTATATTTAGAACATCAACTGTTGAATGTGTTATTATTTTGGTGAATTTTATCACCATATGGGAATCTCAACTAGTACTAATATTGCTGTTCATTGGCCTTCAATTAATTTTCTGTTGAGAGTGAGTTACATAAGTTAGGACAAGAAAGTGCCTCTAGATGGACATGTGTTTCCATCCAATCCTGAGGTACAGGAAGCTTGTATACAGATTTTCAGAATTCTTACTTGGGAGGGCAAAAAATAATTACATACCTTGAAGCCCTACACCTGTTTAGACTAGAAGACTCATCAAATGCATAACTATAAGCCTTGGGGCAGATAGCCTTAAACAGCTGAGCAAAAATAGTGGGTTTGCAAGTTTTGGGATCTGCAAACTTTCCTGTGCAGCAGTACTTGGCTGATTGTATAGCCAAGCAAGCACTCTTGCACCCTACCACTTTTCCACCAACCTTCACTTCTAGTGCAGATGGACAACATATATTCAGATCAACATCACACTCCGCCACGCCACAACCTATTCCCCCACCCACAGGTCGCATTGAAATTGGCACGTTGAAGCCATCGACTAAGCTCACATCATAGAAATGCAAGGGCGAAGTCGACGAGCCTAGTGTCATTTCCACAACAGTAGCCGGGGGCTTACCTCCTAGCCCCTGGCATTTTAACTGGCCATCACAGTCTCCGGTATCACATGAACCTTTGCCAGTCTTATCAAAATGACAATTCTGCCTGGCCCATATCCTACCCGACCACTTCTTAGGCACATCGAAGACTACTTCATCACCACTTCTCATGTGAAAGCCACCATCTTTAGGAGTCATCTTCCCTGTATTGCCAAGAATTCCAGGCCATATGCTTCTTCTGCAGTTGTTAACTAGAATAAGTTGTGTCCCATCTGCAGTCACATGACAAAAAGTAAAACAAGTCAAGAAAATGTTGTGCATACAAACAAGTTATGACATTGATTCAGAGTGTTTAGAAATTACTTGTGCTGACAAGAAAGAGGTATAGACTGAGTGAAATACAGAGTAGATGTGATAAAATCAGCATTTTGACACTTTTGAGAGGTTGAAGCTCAGCTATACTGAGTTTTAGTGGGGAGTGGAAGAGCTAGCTGCTTAACTCTGGACAACTCAAGTTTTTAAAGTACAAACTGAACATTCTGTTTTAACAGTGTGCTTTTAGTTTATTATTATTATAACCAATGGCATCTTTTGACCTTTCTTTTGGGAACAAAGGCACAGATGCATTGCTTCAGATGGAGGACTTGTACCTCGCTATTGCTTACTGAGATTTGGGGATACTTAGCATGTGTACAAGCTTCAACTTGACTCACTCATCAGAAGCTAGACTTTCCATGGTTATTGAACAGATAATTTGTCCGTGGTACGCGTTACCTACGTGACTCGGTTACTTATAACTTCTTACAATTAGCTTATCGTCTGACTAAAATACCATATTTCATGACTCTGTGTGTTCTTGTTCAGATAATCGACGAATAGGGACTGGTGGGATGACGAGAAAACTGTAATGAAGTTGGTCATTTTTAGCTAGACTTAGGAACTTTTGTGCAAGAACTTCGAGTCAGGGAAATACAAAAGATTGTCCTTTACAGTGTCATTACATATTATTAAGGGGAAGTTACACATCTGATCGATCGGCTAAAAATATTTACAACAGTTAGCAATATACATATATTTTAAATTAATTATACATTATAGTATACATTTGTTACTCTTTTGGACGGGCAATTATTTAAGTAATGAGATCGTGGAATCAATCTGTAACGCATGTAGTACCAGCAAATCTTCGAGCCATGCAAATTAAGAACTGCGATTTAGAGGTAAATATATCGCTTAATTTTGTAATTTAAAACAGAGATATCTCTCGTTAAAAAGAAAATTTATTATGCATACTTATTATTTTATTGTTATTTTTTGGTTAATATATTCATATTTACTGAATTAAAAGAAAATTTAAATTAACTTTCAAATTTAAAAATATTATGTGATATTAAAAAATTACCTTACTTATTTTTTTATTCTTTTAGATCCGACCTAGATATTCAGTTTCTCGAAAAACCTCAAGTTTCTAAGTCATCAGGATGATTACCGAATAAAAGAATAAGGTTTTTCTAAGTTGGGTTAGGTCCAGATTGGGTTTGGAGAAATAAAAAAATGAATGAGGTAAACTTTTTAGAATTATGTGGAATTTTTGAAATTTAAAAAGTTAATTTTAAATTTTTTTTTTAAAATTCAGTAAAAATAAGTTTATTAACTAAAAAAGTAAATAATTCATAAAAATTACGAAATAAAGTTAAAAAGTATATTTTTCTTTTTTCCGATAAAAAAAGGAAACCGCCTTATACTATTGAAGGGGAATTTAAGCTGCATTGAGCTTAAAGCTATCGCTTAACTTCTTTAGTAAGGATTAGAAAGGTTCCCTAATAACTAATTCAATACCTAATTGCGGATATAGTAGAAATCAAATAATAAAAAACTTCAATTTAAATATAATATTTGACGGATTCAAAATTATATATATATATCCCGAACCATTTTTATTAATTTATTGAACTATTTGTATTACTTCTTTTTTTTTTTTTTTTTTTTTTTTTTTTTTTTTTTTTGTGATAAGGAATACAAAATTCTAGTGAAAATGTCTTTAAAAACTTTTCAATTATACATACACATAATTTTCGAACCAATTAAGGACAGTACATAGGGATGTACATAATTCGGATTGACTAAAATTTTTTTAGTATAAAATTAGATTAATTATATTAGATTTTTAAATTTATAAATTAAATTAAATCAATAAAAGTCAAATTTTTTAGTTTTGAAATTTTTCATATTTCTAGGCTTTTTTGGACTTTTTTGAATTTTTTTTATAAAGTCTTTATACAAAATATATAACTTATACTTGAAATATTTCTTTAATTCTAATAACATACAACTATTTAAGGTGTTTCACAATTGAGAAAATAACACAAAATATGAGATGAGTGATGACATTGTACTAAAATATTCAACAAGAAAGATAATAAAATCGCATAAAATAAATATTGCTAATTAATAAGTCATAATAAAAATGACCATACTCTAAAAGTACTAAGTCATGACAAACAAACTACAACTAATATGTATTAGTTATATAACTAAACATTTTAAAAAACAGTTATATGTTTTCACTGTGTAAATTAACCTGCAAAATTAAAGAAAAGATATCTAATATTATTGTTTTTTCTAATATTAAAATTATTTCTTTTGTTAGAGTGATCTGGTTTTGGTTTGACCACTATTTAGGTTAATAATAGAAAAAATTACATGACATAACAAACATATGTCATGTATTTACCATTAGTAGAAAAATTTGAAAAATTACATTTTATAGAAACTAATTACAATTTGTAGTACTTCTCTCCACCTAACCCTAAATCTCTCTCGCCTCCCTCCTCTTTCTCCCTCTCTCTCACACGTCTCTCTCCCTCACCTGTCTCCTTCCTCCTTCTCGCTTTCTTCTCTCCTTCTCTCTATTTTTTAATTTTTTTTTCTTTCTCCCTTTTTGCCTCTCTATTTTGATATTGATAAGCATAAAACAAGATACATATTCAAAGAGTATAAGTAGATAGAAGAGTGAATGAATACAAGTAATACAAGAGTGAATGAATACAAGCTCAATTAGAGATAGATACACCTTTAAAGAAACACATAATGATACACATTCAAGGAATACAAGTAGAATGAATGAATACAAGTGATACAAGAGTTAATGAATACAAGTGATACAAGAATGAATATTCAAAAAAAATAAAAATAGATACATATTCAAAATTTTGATGCATATTGATAAGTATTAAAGAAAAAGACACACATTCAAAGAATAAAAGTAGAATGATAAATACAAGTGATACAAGAGTAAATAAATACAAGTGATATAAGAATGAACGAATACATGTTTAACTAGATACAACAAGTATTCATCGATACAACTAATGCAACTATGAATACAATATGCATACAGTTGTTTGATACTCTCCAAAGAAAATATAAAAAATATAGAGAGAAAGATGCAATTAAAATATAGTATACAAAAAGGGAGAGACAGAAAGAAAGGAAGGGTGAGAGAGGCAGAGAGAAAAAAGAGCAAGAGCGAGAGAGAAACAAGGAGAGAGAGAGAAAAATAAAAAGAGAGAGGAAGAGACGTAGAAACTACGAGGGGGGAGGGAGGGGGGGGAATAAAAGAGCAAGAGAGAGAGGAGAGAGGGTGGCGAGAGAGATTCTTGAGAGAGGTTTTTTTTTTTTGCCCTAAAAATTATTGCTATAAATTGTAATTATGCAAACTATAGCTACTAATGGCAATTAGTTTTCAAATGGATGCTATTTATGAAAGATTCCCTTAATAATATGCATCTATGATCTATAAAACTTATTGGATCTATTCAAAATTCTAAGTCCAAATTTAAAATAATATTTGTTAAAAGATAAAAACTATGAAAAAGTTTAAGTAATATTTATAAATTACATAAAATATTTATAAAAATTATATATATATATATAATATCCATTGGTTTGGTTCGATTTGACTTTTTAAATTTAGAATCAAACAAAGTCCATTATGATCGGTTTCTTTTTTTAAACACCAAATCAAATTGAACCAAAATCTGATCGAATTTTTCTTCGATTTAACTTTAATTATTGGGTTGTCGATTTTCTTGTACACCTAGGTGCAGAAATTTGTCATTGTATAAATGAAACTTCATCGAATTCGTCGATCCACTATTTGATTAAGCTAGAAATACTTTAAATTCTCAATTTTACACTCTGTTTTACTATAAGCTAAAAATTTTTTCTTTGCAAAACAATGTATATATTCATAAAAGGGGAAATTGGCAAATATATCTCTCAATTTAGCAATTTAAAGTGAATATACCTTTTGTTATAAAAGTGCACATATATGTTCACCTTGTTGTATTCGAAAATAAAATACTTAAAATTTAAACAAACTAAATCAGAAATAGAAATGAAATAGTATCTGAGTCCACTAAATTCACAGTGTATCCTTAGGAAGCTTATTCACCTCCTAGTACTTGAGCTATAGGATTATTTTATTCTAAGATAAAAAGGAAAAAACACACTGGTTTAGCGGTACTTCAAACTCCAGTGTACAACAAACTCAAAGAACAATCAAATCATACTTAGAACTTATTTTGCAATTGCAAGAAGATTGTAGAAAGAAGGAGAGAATTTCGAAATTTTCTTAGTAGTTGAAGGATGTATATTTATAGCCAAATATCAGGTTTCAACTGAAGAGGCACAACTCTTCGTTGGTGGCTTTTTGCGAAACCGGGTTGCTTCTATTTCGATTTGGGCGTTGCTTCGGTTCAGGACAAAATCATGTTCGAAAAAATTACCAAAAGGAAAACGTTTATAATTATTAATATTAACGAAGTAAATTTGATCGTAAAAGATACATCAATCAATTGATCAAATCCAAATTCAAAGCCAAATCCGAAGTCGAGCCGAGTGATGATAACAACACGAGGTGAGACTCTCTTCTCAACTCTTTGAGCTAGAAAAAGTGCTTCTATATATAAGCACATAAGTCTTGCTCTCCCTCACTAATAAGGGTCAAAGTCCCGAATAAACCTTTTCATTTTCCCTCCAATTTTGATTTTTTTATTTACCTCCATTTTGAACTCCATTTTCTATTCATACCACCTCCAAAATCCAACAATATATCTATGTTGTCTAATAAATGATGCATATTTACTCTTTTTATTAACATACCTATATTTGTTGAATTAAAAAAAAATAAAACTGATTTTTTTTAATTTCAAAAATACAAAGTAACTTTAAAAAATTATCGGTCAATCCAACAATAGCTTAGCTATTCAAGTGTAACAAGTTGTTAGTTGGGTGAAATGATAGTTAAGAGTTAGTTAGTTAGTTACCAACAATAACTAACTCTATCACTACCATTTGCCTATATAAGGCAGTACTTGTATAAAGTATAGCAATAGAATATACAAGTATACTACTACTGATTTCACCTTCTTCCTTACTCTCTCTGCTACCTCTTCTTCTTCTGCTCTTTCTTCCTCCTCTTCTTCTAGTTACACGAAGGAGATACATCATTGATCTCCTGTAACACCCCTCAAAATCTCTAAGATCAGATTCTAGACATGAAGTAGAAAAGCAGCAGAAAGTGAACAATTTCCCATAGAATGATCCACACCACAAGTGCTGATGTGGCTCGTGGTAAGCAACCAGAGTTTTCATGTTTTCAGACACTACGAGTCAAGGGACAAATTGTGGTATCATAGCACGGGCTGTCCTGTCAGCCCGTGGTAAGAGGTTCTGCAGAGGTTCAAATTTGTCCTAGGGATCACGAATGCAAACCACGAATCATAGTGAGGAAGGATGACTCATCCTATCTGATCGTGGGATGAGAATCATAAAGTGTCCAAAATGATTTCAATGACCATAAGAGGGTACCACGAGTTGTGGTCAGACACAACGACTCGTTAGCAATTGGCGACAGTTTTTCAGTCTGATTTTCTAAGGATATTTTAGTAATTTTTTTATAAATTTGCCACCTAGACAAGGTCATATTGAATTTTCTAAGAGGGATATTAAAGGGTTTTTCATATTCTAAACTCTCATTCCCTCCAATAACATCGTATATTCAAGAATCATTAGCTCTCAAAGCTCTCAAAGAAATTAAGGTTCTTCATCTTCAACTTAGGGATTCTCAAACTAGAGTCAAGAGCTCATCATTCCAAGTATGTAAGGCTAACCTTAGTGACGGACTCTATTCTTCCTCATGCCCTACATCTAGCAAGATTTCGTAGAAGTTAAGGATTGGGTTTTGCCCAATTCTATTATTTGGTCTTCTTCCCTATAATTTGAATTATTCATGGTTGAATTCTTCAGCATACTTTATTGTATCTTTGCGTCTCTTGATTGTTGTTTATAAACCTTACTCTCTTGATTGGTTGATTATAGTTCATGTTCTCTTATCCCATGAATCCCAAGTACATGAAAAATTATATTTTTAAAAGCTTTGTAATATTAGATATATGCATTGTTTTCATGACTAAAGAAAGGACAGATTTTCTGAGAGTTTTCATAAAGAATTTACAGACAGTTAGTTCAGTTATAGTATGACTTTCAAAACTGAAGTAAAGTCTTGTTTTTTGAAATAAAGTGTTTTGAAGAAGCTCACAAGTTTTTACAAAGATTTTTGGAGCACAGAGGCACATAGCGGAGTACAGATTTTGAGCATAGAGACTCAACAGAGTTTTAAAATATCTATTATAATTTTAGCTAAAGTTCTTTATAAAGATGTTTTCAGCTACCTTAGATAGGCATATTTATATGAGCATAGTTTTGGGAGAATTATTTAACATCGAGATGGGTGAAGGGTTTAGATAACCCATAAGCCCCAGAACTACGTAGACAACGTAGGTTAGGATCGTGCAATTGGTTCGGGCGACTCCTCTGACAGCCCTGGTAAGGACTTAGTATGGATCCACAGTTTAGTTCCTCCTCTGCCCTAGCAAGGCTTTGGAAAACTCTCCCAACTTGGACAAGAAGTTGGACATCATGCGCTCATTCATGATGTATGTCGGTTATACGAAACTCTCAACTAAAGTATACATTTATATACATGTATTTTTTGGAGCTTGTTTTGATTCATAGTTTTATTGTGTAACTATTTACACATTTTTTATACTTGTATTTTTATGCATCATTCTGAGTATCAGATCTAGTCAGTTTATTTTTTCTGTTCAAAGATTCTTGCTTATCTGTTATTTCATTCAGCAATTTTACATACCGTACATTCAATAGTACTGATGCCATTTGGTGCTACATATTATTATGATGCAGATTCAGGTAGACAGGACTGGCAACAGACACATCTGTAGAATTCCATTCACTCAGCTTTTGGTGAGGCCTCCTACTCTCCGAAGTATTTCAGTAACAATTTTATTTTTATTAGAGCTTGAGGTAGCCATGTGAACTTTTTTGGGGCACCTATCTTTCAATCATTAGAGGCTTCATAAATTTGTTAGATAATTGAGCCAGTAATGTTACTTTTTAACATTTTTTTTAGTTACAATTATTGAAATCTTATTTTTTTTTTAAATTTAGCCTATTACAGGTATTGCTTCTGTATACTTGGTTGTCTTCTTAGTTAGTAGTAATTCATTATCCGAGTGCCGGGTACACCTAGGGTATAGACTCGGGGCATGACATCTCCCTTCTCAATTAATAACATAGTGCCAGAGTTTTTGAGCAAGAATCTGTGACTTAAAGTTCTGTGATTATCTCGATTATCTATATACATTGAGACTTTTGTTATTCATCTTTTGTTCTTCATCAAGAAGTTCTCTGGAGATTCATTAACAAAGTCTCCAGAAATCACCTGTCAATATTCAAGATTAAGTTCTCTGGAATACATAATCATGGCAACCAATGGAACACAAATCTCTCAAATGGATGGAGCAAATACATTCTCTACTCAAACATCTGGTATTGACTACAATAACCCCTTGTTTCTGCATTCTTTTAATATAAGTGGTATTCAAATAATTTTCTGTCAATTGACTGGCATAGAGGACTATGATATATGATTAATTATACTGTTAGGCAGAAACAAGTTGGGGCTGGTTGATGGAATATTTGCTAGAGAGAAATTTCTTGAAGTAATATAAAATCATTGGGAGAGGGTGACTGCAATTATATTGTCTTGAATAATGTACTCAGTTTTAAAAATCTATTTGGAGGAATCGTATATGCCTCACATGCAGAAGTTGTTTGACTAGATCTACAAGAAAGGTTCACTAGAAATCGATGGTTCACGAACCTTTAATGTTCACAAAGAGATTGCAACTCTGACTCAGGGTATCAATTCTTTGTCTGTCTATTTCTCGAGACTAAAAAATCTTTAGAAGAATTTGATGCCTTAGTACCAACACCTAATTGTGAGTGTGAAAGATCAAAGAATCTCATACTACATCAATAAAAATTATTTTTTTTTAAAATTCTTGATGGAATTGAATGATTCATATAGATAGACTAGGAATTAGATTCTTTTAATGAATCCAGCTCCAACTGTTAATTAAGCATATACTATGGTTATTGGTGATGAAAATCCAAACTCTATGGCTTCTACTTCTGAAATTTTGGATACTACTTCTTCTACAAGTTCGGAAGTTATGATACTACTATGTACTCTAAAACTAATGTACTCAGAGGTTTAAGAAAAGATACTCTCTCTAATGTGATCTTTGTAAAATATAAGGTCATAAAAACAATTGCTGAAAGATGTAGGATATCCTGCAGAATTCAAGTTCAAGAAAAAATGAATTTCAACTAGCACCATTAATCATAATGCAGCCTACAATGTGAGTAATGAGTTTGGGTCTGGTTCCACTACTCAACCATTGATGGGATACGATTAATCAAATGATGTATGTATAGTTAACGGAACATCTGATTCCAATGGTCAAGGCCTCTCAAGCCAAATCAAGTAACAAGTGATGCAGGAGGTATGTTTTCAAATGAGCAGTATGAACAAATTGTTCAAATGTTAAGCAAATGCAACCTTGCTTTAACTAGTTTCACTAATACCATTTCTGCAAATATAGCAGGTATGGGTAACTTTGAGACTGGTAAGGTAATAGGTATGAACCAAGCTATGACAATGTTAGTCCCTAACAGTCCTGAATGAATTATGGACACAGAAGCCACAAATCATATGGTGTTCAATCTGAACATGATGGATGAGTCCACTATTATTAAAATTGTTGATCCGAACAGGATACATCTACCAAATGGTGATGTATTTTTAGTAACACATATAGAATCTAGCACTATCTATAAAATTTATACCTTAAGCAATGTGTTTCATACACCTTAATTTTGAGTAGAATATGTTATCTATCTTAAAGATCACCAAAGAACTTTAATATTATGTCTCCTTCTTTCATGACATTTGTATTTTTTAGGATCTCTTCATTGGGATGATGAAGGAGATTGGTAAAGAAGACAATAATTTATACATGCTGATAAATCAATCTGGAAAGCATATCAATTTAGCTGTTAAAAAACCTAACTGATTATCATGAGTAGATATTAATCTATGACACCAAAGACTTGGTCACACCTCTTCCGTAGTACTCCAAAATTTATTTCACGTTAATTTTCAAATTATTAAGGATAGAATAACCAACTGTACTGTATGTCCATATGCTAAACACACAGGGTTATCATTCCAATTCAGTTGCATTAAAAGCATTGGTTCTCTAAAATTCATACATATAAATATATGGGGTCCTTATAAGGTGTTGACACCCAATTTTTGCTCGTTATATTTAAAACTAATGCTTCAAGCTTTCTAGTCGTTAAATAACATAAAATATAATTTTTACACTTTTTTTTTAAACAATTTATTGATAAGCTATCCTATTATTATTATTATTATTATTATTATTATTATTATTATTATTATTATTATTATTATTATTATTATTATTATTTTAATTAATTTATTAATTTATTTTCATATTCCAGTTTTAATGATTTATTAATAATTTTTCTTATTTTAGGATTTTTATTAATTTATCATCATCTTTTTACTTTTTATAATTTATTGATAATTATCCTTAATTTCATAAATTTTTAGGATTTTTTTTATTAATTTATTGCCATTATATATTTTGATAATTACTTTTTTTCTTTCGTGGTCACCTACACATACACTATACGAATACTATAATTTTAATTTTGTATAGTACAATACTTTTTTTTAAACATTCATTAAATTTTTATTTATAATTTTTATAATTACATATTAATATTTACATTATTTTTATTATGTGTACATTAAATTTTTATATGTATATAGAGCAAATTGACTAAATTTAAATATAATGCAGATTATTTGAGTGTGTAATAGCATTTTATTTACTCCTTGAAATAAGGAGCACGACCCTTTATTTTTGGCTTTCTCAAAAGTTATTTTTTGACTAGATTTATATTTTTTCTTCTCCTTTATCTATAACTTCACACCTCACACTCATTTCTTCTTCTCTCTATACTCTTCACATTTTTATTTTATTTTTTAGAAGACTAGCAAAATATTTTCTTCTCTACATTTCTTTTTAACATTGCCTTTATATTTTTCTATACATTATCTTTATTTATTGTTGTTGTTGTTGCTGCTTTTTCAAACATATTGTAGATTATTTGAATGTGCAATCACATTTGTTTTACTGCTTGAAATAAGGACCACATTCTTTTATTCTTGGCTTTTTCAAAAGTTATTTTTTGACTAGATTTATATATATATTTTCCTTTATATATAACTTCACACATCTCGCACTCATTTCTTCTTCTCTATACACTCTTCACATTTTTCTTTTCATATTTTGGAAGACTAGCAAAATATTTTCTTCTCTATATTTCTTTTTAACATTGCCTTTATATTTTTTCTGCACATTGTCTTATTTGTTATTGTTGTTGTCGTCTTTA
This sequence comes from Datura wrightii, assembly GCA_035772735.1. Lineage (NCBI taxonomy): Eukaryota > Viridiplantae > Streptophyta > Magnoliopsida > Solanales > Solanaceae > Datura > Datura wrightii. Next base: position 194,558,943 of record JASDFA010000018.1, on the reverse strand, counting down.
TATTTATTTATACATTTTCTTTATAATTTAGTTTCAGGTTCAGAGTTCAGAATTTTCAAACATAGTGCAGGTTATTTGAATGTGCAATCACATCCCCCTTTTTTTTTTTAACTCCTTGAAATAAAGAGCATGTTCCTTTATTCTTGGCTTTTTCAAATTGTTTTTGACTAGATTTATATTTTTTCTTCTCCTTTAACTATAACTTCACACTACTTCGTACTCATTCTTCTTCTCTCTACACTCTTCACATTTTTCTTTTCATTTTTTGGCAGACTAATAAAATATTTTCTTCTCTACATTTTTTTAACATTGCCTTTATATTTTTACTATACACTGTCTTTATTTTTTGTTATTGTTTTTACATTTATTTATACATTGTTATATATTATTATTATAATATGTATTATCTTTATATTTATTTATATATTATTTTTATATTTATTCATGTATTTTATTTATTTTATTCATATATTTATATTTATATTTATTTATGCATTTGTCTTTATATTTATTCATACATTGCATTTATATTTATTCATGCATTTATATTTATATCTATTCATGCATTTGTCTTTATATTTATTCAGATATTGTCTTTATATTTATTCAGACATTTGTCTTTTACATTTATTCATGTATTTATTTTTATATTTATTCGTACATTGTCTTTATATTTATTCATGTATTTGTATTTTTATTTATTTATATATTTATATTTATATTTATTCATACATTATCTTTATATTTATTCATGCATTTTTCTTTTACATTTACGCATGCATTTATTTTATATTTATTCATATATTGCCTTTATATTTATTCATGCATTTGTATTTTTATTTATTCATATATTTGTCTTTATATTTATCATGCATTTGTCTTTACATTTATTCATGCATTTTATTTATATTTTTATTCATACATTATCTTCATATTTTCTATACATATCATTTTTGTATATAGTATATATATACACATACATACATACATACATACATACATACATACATACGTACATTTTATCTCAATATTAACTTTAATTTACATTTGAGAGTATTTTCTTTTATCTTTTTGTCAATACCATCCCATTATATGCTCACATTGCACATATTATATCAATTCTAGAGTGAAATCAAGTTAAATCCACTTTTTTATTAAGTTATTTTTCTCAAAGATTTTATGTCAAATCATTTTTTTTAACTTTTATTTTTATTAAATCACTTTCCAAAGACTTTTTATCAATTCATTTTAAGACTTTATGTCAAAAATCACTTTTTTCTTTGTGAAAGAAGTTTTATGTCGCATCCATTATTGTTGGGTTTTTAAAAATTATTTTGACTGACATATTTTCTTTCATCTCATAATTATTATAAGTACTACACTTTGGCCAATGAAAAAAATATTTTCTTTGGATTTTAAGGCCTTCTCGTAATAAAGGACGAGTTTCTTTTTAGTTTTGCATTCATAGATAATTACTTGACCGATGAAGGAATTTTCATCGATTCTCAAAGCCTTCCATATATATAAGACGAATTTTATTTTTGTTTAGTATTGAGAAATATTTATTTATCATTGATACTTTTATTAAGTGTTTTTACAGGTACCCAGTGTTATATTCCGAATGTGACATTCGTATGGAATTCTAAGATTTTTCCTGATCTTTTGTTTATAATTATTCATTATTTTTATTGATTGGCAAACATTAAGCCATATTTCAGGCTTTACATTATTTTTATTCTTATATGTATATATATATATATATATATATATATATATATATATATATATATATATATATATATAATATTTTGACATTGTGCATATCTATATTTGTGAAAAATACTTTTACCTCCTCCTTCATTGAAAAATAAGTCCAGTCGGAAACCACATTTGTGGAGTCTGAAGGGCGCTTAATATCTTCCCTTTGAATTAACTTGAATCCTTACCTAGAATTTAACTTGTTTCATAGACTATATTTTATTTATATTTGCTAAATAATTAATTGATTTTCTAGTTTTTCTAAAATTTGGTGGCGACTCTATTTCTAATAGTCCCTTAGAGTTTCGAACATTGCACCCTATTCGAACCCCTTGGGTGAAAATTGGATCGGAACATAAGATACCAACATTTGATGGGAACAAATATTTTCTAACAATTATGGATGACTATTCAAGGTTTACTTAGATGTTTTTGCTAAAACAAAAGATTAATGTGTGTACTTCCTTACAATACTTTTTGAACTATTCTGGAACTCCGTTTAATAAGACAGTAAAACTTACAAGAACAGATAATGGAACATAATTCATAAATTATATTTGTGATGTTATGTTTAAGAAGTTGGGATTTATTCATCAAACTACAGTGTGTACACTCCTCAGTAGAATGGAGTGGCTGAAAGAAAACATAGCCACATATTGGAACTTGGAAGTAACTAGAGCTATTAGATTTCAAGCACATATACCTATCAGATTTTAGGGACATTTCATATTAGCTGTAGTATATCTAATTAACAGATTGCCCAAATCTGTTCTTAATCAGGTATTGCCTTATGAAAAAATATACAGTAATAGATCATCAATCAATCACTTAAAAGTTCTGGGATGTTTGTGTTATGCTAAAGATTCAAATCAACAAGACAAGTTAATATCAAGAACTAAACTAGCTATATACATGGGATATTTAGAACTACAGAAAGGTTATATTTTGTATGACATAGTTGATCATATTATTTTTTATCAATAGGGATGTTATATTCAATGAAGGGGTATTTCTATTCTCTAAACAACAATCAGTCACAAAACCTCTCATCACTAGCATTTACTTCTTAACAAACAGTGATGATAACTGCATAAATGATATTACCAGATTTTCTTCTGAAGAGCATGGCCTTATTGAGTTTCAAGTTTAGCTATCAATTCCCTAGATCTTACTTGTTGCTCTAAATGATTCAATACCTCTCACTCAGTCTCAAGGGCTAACTACCGATCAGGATAACTCTATAAGAGTTCCATCACCTTAGGTAGTACAAGAAATACAAGCTCGGAACAAAAGTTTGACTAAGTTAAGCAGGAATATCAAACCTCCAATATAAATGAAAGACTTTGTTTCTCTCAACATTCATCAGGACACACCATATAGCCTAGACAAATATATAGGGTATGATAGTTTGTTTGATAAGTATTAGGACTACCTCACTGCCTTCTCCAACATCAAAGAACCTACTACATATGCAAATGTAGCCAAATATCCTATGTGGATACAGGATATACAAGAAGAGATTACTGCATTAGAAAACAATTATACATGGGATATAGTGTCATTATCTCAAGGTAAGACTACTGTGGGATGCAAATGGATTGACAAGATAAAATATAACGCAAATGAAAATATTTAGAGGTTCAAAGCTAGGCTTTGTAGCTAAAGTCTATAGACAAATTGAAGGGATTGATTGCCAAGAAACCTTTTTACCAGTAGTGAAAATGAGCCCTCATTGAATATTATAGGTGACTTTACTTGCGATAGCCCAAGTCATTAGATGAGTATTGGGAATATTAAATCCCCATAATTTATTCTTTTTTCTAATATAAACTTCTTTAGTAGAGCAAGCTAAGAATAAAGGCACACTTTGATATTTGAAACCACCAAAATTATTAAAGTAAAAGGATAAATAGTTACCATGCAAATGTCCATTAACGAATATTACGTCTAGAAGACCCAATCACATAACCCCAACATTAGGAACCACAACCCTATATAGGGCTTTAGCCACTCATATTAGCACTGAAAAGCAAATAAGAATACATGGGAGAAGTAAATATTAATGCTTCATAATAATAAATGAACAATCGCAAACCTTGCAATAAATGAGTTAGAAATCTTGTTTGTCTTACACTCTCACATTTTGTCTCACTTTTCTCTCTCTGTATTTTCTTCAATATTCTTCACTATTGTACGTTCTACTTTTACAAAGTTGAAGAAAATGCCCTCTTAAAGGCTTAAAATTGTGACAATATTTAATTTTAAAATAACCACAGCGTCCCACTTTGCGATCAATTTGTGGTTGCAGAACAGAACTACAATCCACAGAGCCAGTCATGAAATCGTAGAGTGGGTCTTCAGATTTTTGCCCTAACATTTCTGTGAACTTCTGCGATCGTAGTATGAGTTAGAAGATTAGGTCTGCGGTCAGCAGAAACGTTCAGGAGTTCACAGAGTTCACATTGATTTTTCTCCCCACTTTAGTCCGCAGAGTGGTTCTGCAAAACACAGAGATGATCTGCGATCACATCAAGACACCACAGAATGGTTCTTTTTTGGACCCTGACTTCTATTACTTTCTGCAGTGAATGAGACATTTCTGCAGACCATAGACTGGTTCTGCGGACTGCAGATGGGGTACTTCTCTATCTGCAACTTCTTTTGCATTTTTTCTCCATGGTTTGCACTTTTTTCTCTAACTTTGACATCTGAGTTCCTTTACTTAAAATTCATAAGAATACATCAGAACTCAGTCTAAAAAGTGCATTGAGGACTTAAAAATTCTTATGCCTTTGGTACAAAATAAGTCGTAATTCTACGACTTATCAACACCCCCAACTTAAACTTTTGTTTATCGTTAAGCAACAAAAATAACTAAACAAGTTCTGTCAATAAAGCATCACTGCCTATTGTTGGTTCTTAACACAAAACCGACAAGCATGTGATACAATCAATTCATTCCCATCCTCACATCGGGGAAGGGCTAACAAGTGTGCCAAAAGCACTCATGTGACTATTTTATGAAATGCATGCCTCAATCACTAGTTGAATGTTACTAGACTAACAATGCGCACAGGTATCCTAATCCAAGAGTTTTATATGCACTGACAACCATGTAAGTCATGTGCCCTCACAACAAAAGAAATTCCCATTCTAACATATATCAGCTTAAAATAGAGAATATTTGGACTAAACCACTCACTCTCACAAAGAATGTCAAGTGTTGCCAACATCATGCCATAGACTTGCACATATCTTAAGTTACCAAATGTCGGGAAGAGCTAGGTTGTGGATCTCAAAGGAATTTATAGGCTTGTAATGCAGGCTTTAGGTTGGTAGGATATTTATTTAGGTCTAAGTGGCTAAGCCTTCTCCAAGCACTATGTATTTCCCCCCCCCCCCATTTTACTTTCTATCTCCCTTCACTTTTCATTGCTCTTATGATTTTCCTCTCACTCTCATCTTTTATTCCTCTTTCCTCATTTTTCATCACACAATCTCCTTTATTAACATAAATTTAAATTATTCTCTTTTTTTTTCAGCATCACACATTCCTCTTATCTTAGAGCACATACCACCTCCAACTTAGACATTAAGCCTCCTTTTCAATAGTGTACTTGAGATGACTAGGTTCAAAGAGGATTTAGGAAAGGTCGAGGAACCAAGGCTCTGGGTAGGGAACATTTCGAAAGAAACAAGTTAAACTTAGGGATGATTAAGATTGCATAAGTCTCCCTCAATAATTGGCTAGAAAGCAGTTTTTTTTCAAAAATGTTACTGTCCATAGTGTTATTCAATTTAGCTTTGCACATATAATTGTGTGTCCCATTACCAGGGTATTGATCCATTTTAACACGATTTTGTATTAAATTGTGCAGAGACATTTACCTCGCAAGAAATTGTGAATATTTAAATAACTTTATCAAGTATGTTCTATATCATTCCAGGTCATTACTGGTGCGTATGAAACAGATAAGAATGCATGTTCCACTTATTCATTATGTTTTCAACCGTCATTGTTCATAAGGGTTGCAACCGCCATCACATCACCCCTTTTTCTCTCTACTGCAATCAATCAAGTTCAGCAACATGTTTCATCTTCTTCCTCTCTCACCTATAAATGTGGTAGTTGGATGTAGTGGAGTGCAGAGTCAACATTGATTTTCATCTTTGTTCAATCTTGAAATTTTCTCTTCTCGCAATATCTTCTCGCAAGCTATTCTTACCATCATGACCTCTTCATCCTCTTCTTCCGCCAATAATCCCATTGGGTCTGATGGTGCACCATCTGAATCTCTTGAGTTAATGGCTGATGAAGAAGCAAATCCTAATCAGAGTACCTCCTCCCATCAAACCCAGCCAATCCTTTCGTCCGTACTTTTTTAAATGTCTGATTTTGCTGCTTGGAATGCTTTCAAGAATTAGTTCTCCACTTTCTCTGATGTTCCATCCTTTGAGTCACATTCCTAAATCTCCATGTGTGATGTTGAGCCTCTTCAAAGTGCCAAAAAAAGGACATTCCAATTATGGATCTTATTCCTAAGAGAGTTCATTCTCGGTTAAGAAGGAATTTGATTATGTTGTCCTAATCCCAGATGATGAGCCAACTAATGAACAACCCCCTCTTCATGTTCCATCTAGGGTTCCTCATATTCAAACTCGAAAGTGTCAAGAGGACGCCATTCTGGAACAAGCTCTCAAATAAATAAAAAGAAGAAATCTTTTAATGTCTCTCTTTTTAAAAAAGGAACATCCTCCAAGGACGATTTGTTACTCTGAAATATGTTAAGGTCACAAGAGGTAAAACGCTTCCTTCCCAAGTCCTTGTCTTTGCAGGCATCTCCAAGACCTCCTCCACCAAGTCAACTCCCAAGAAAAATACCAAATTTTCTTCCAAACCGTCTTCAAAAATCCGCGTTCAAACCCTCCTCCAAGCCCACTCCTGTTACTCGTTCATCGAAACGGATCTTCAAACCTGGTCCATCTAGGGGCTCTGACTCGGAGGCTGCGGATGAAGATGTGTCTGTGGATATTGACACATTTGAGGTTCCTAAGTCATATCTTTTCCACCTTGTTCACTTTCAAAAGAGATCTATTCTTATGGGAAGGGTGGTGACGGGCTTTGGTGGTCCTGAGATGGTATCCTTACTCACTAAGTTGGAAGTTCAGGGGTGAACTGAATTGCTCTTCAAGGGAATAGTCAAAGAAAGCTTGGTAAACCTGAGGTAGTGGAGTTTTATGCAAATTGTGTAGTAAATGGCTCTTTATTCTCTACTTCTGTCAGAGAGGTGTCTCTTCATTTGGTTGCTGAAGATGTTGCAAGGGTTTTGCGTGTTCCCAGTGGTGGTTGAGACCACTATGTCAAATTTGAATGGCCACCTTTGGACAATATGGCCTTTACAAGAGATATATGTAGGAATTTCTCAGATCAACCATCTCACTCATCAAAGACGTGTTCAGAAGAGAGATGTCTCCTTTACATCAATTGTACTTTGATGTAATGCACAAAATCCTAATACCAAGAAAAGAGAGGAGGACAAAGGCAAACTATCTCGATCTTACTTTGATGGAACTTCTTGATATTGAGATCAAGATCGATTTGCCTAGCTTGGTAATCAAGCACATGCAACATGTAGAATATCATGAGCAAATTACTCCATGAACTTTGACTCATATTCTACTTGTGAATTCCTCTACTTGTATATAAATTAAAAAAAGGTTACTGTTTGCAATAAATTTTTAAATGCTGAAATTAACTACAATCGTAATAAATTAAAAAAGTAATTTTTTATTGATGAATTTTGTGAGTACAAATCTGTATATTTTGTTGATTTTTCTTTTCTAGTTTTTCTCCGTGATTTGAAGACTGTCAGTTGCGTATTTCTAGAATACAGGATGATTTGGACCTCCTTACAATGCATTTGATCGTCATGAAAGAATTTTGGGATCTTCTTGAGATATTTGATTATCAAGAAGAGTTCGACTACATCTTGATTTCCTCGTGAATATTTCATGAATTTATGAAAAATTTTAGATGCCTCTTCAAGGAAATATGTGTCCCTTTTTATAGGTGTGATCTAGGGTTTAGGGTAAAGTAGCCTCATCTTTAAATCAGGTAAAACTAATTTTGTAGAGTCCTATTTTAAATTAGGTACAACTCATCTTGCAGAATCTAATTTTAAATAGGATAATATTTTGATATCTATAAATGCCCTCACTTCAAGATTTGTCGAAGTGTAGACTTACTGTAACTCAAAGACGAGACTTGAAGTACCCATAAAAATGAAGCTTTTATCTTTGCGATTTTGTTGCTCCAGATTTTACAGATTTAGTTTCTGAGATAAGAGATGAAGGACAGATTTGGTCCCACTGGGCGTGTCAATTTGTTTACAATAAATTTTAAAGTGATAAAAAATAAATTGCAGTCACAAATAAAATATGAAGAAAGAAGAGATGAGAAGTATAGATTGTCCCACTAGGCGTGCCAATTTTTGTTTGTAATAAATTTTCAAACGCTGAAAATTGACTACAATTAAAATAAATTCAAAAGTATTTTTTTTATTGATGAATCTTGTGAATATAAATCTATATATTCCCTTGATTCTTCTCTTCTTATGATGCATTTGATCGTCACGAAAGAATTTTGTGAATCTTATTGAGATACTTGATTATTAAGAAGAGTTCGGCCATATTTCGATCTCTTTGTGAATATTTCATGAATTTATGAAATTTTCTAGAGGCATCTTCAAGGGAATATATATCCCTTTTTAAGGGTAAGCTACAGTTTAGGGTAAAGTAGTCTCTAAGAAGCCCTTATTGACCTTAGAGTTTGAATGTGAATTGGACTCGTCCTGTAGAGTCCTGTTTTAAATCACGTAAAACTCATCTTAAATCACGTAAAACTCATCTTGTAGAGTCCTATTTTAAATCAAGTACATCTCATCATCGTGCAGAATCTAATTTTAAATAGAATAAAATTTTAATGTCGACCGTTACAATTTAATTATTGAACAATTCAATCTTTCATAAACGTACAAAACATAACGAGTTTAACTATTATTTCGTTCGTGATAAACTTCTTGTAAGACTGGCTTCATTATGTTATTAGATACTCTTCTACACATGTTACAATCATTCGAAGCAAAAAAATTTAGACGAGTAGTTTTTCTTAAACTATTTATGATAATCGACGCACGTTCTTTCTGATAAAAAATAAATTGAGATTTCTACCTCCTTAATTTTATTAAATAGATAACAATATAATGATCGACACAATAATAAATGCTTGAAAGGTAAATAATAATTTTGTGTTGCTTGAATTTGCAATTTATATCCCTAAAAACCATACTTCTATGGAAGTTAATAGCAAGATTCCCAGCAAATGTTAGCAGCAATATTTTTATTTAGAGCCCGTTTGAAAAGCTACTTGGGAATTGATTACAAGACTAATTCAAATTCAATCTCTATTTAAGTTTTCTAAGTTTATTAATTAATCATAGATGATTAATTTTTTTGTGAAGCTAAAATTTTGTTAATTATGGAGGAAATAACTAAAAAGAATTTATCGTAAACTCATAAATTCATGAGTTCACTTCAATAACGAAATAGAGAAGTTGTTTTCATTAGATCTTCAGTTCAAAATAAAAGTATTCAACGCAGAATTGCAAAAAAAAAAATGACAACAAAAATCATTGAATATGTATATATAATAAACTTCAGAGCCCATAGATCAAATACATAACCCATAAACTACAAATCTTATATCTACTTATATTACGTACTGAAGATTTTCAAATGAAAAAAAGGTATTGATAGTTTTAATAAACTTATCCATATAAAAGATTAAATAAATTTATCACTAGATAGTAATGGGCCTTTCTAATGAGATAAGGAACATCTACTAATTAACTAACGTGCAAAAATTAAGAGTTAGAGAGAATTAGATATGTTATGACCATCATAAAGTTTATATTACACTCAACTATGATATTACAAAGAATGATGCTCAAGTATTTAATCAAAAAAATAAAAAATAAGAAGAAATTTGAGTTACCAACGTCAAACTTTTTTTTACAAACAAATGAACTAAAAAGGATCATTGACCCATCTAAAGTAACTTGATATATTTGTTGTCTTCTTTTTCAAATCTATCCAATATCATTTGAAAATTCATCACTTCTTCTTGAATTTATTGGATCTTGTTGAAGTTGTTGACACTGTTATATGATTCTACTTTGTCAGTCGCATTAATAGGTGTTTTGATACAAATTCCTCAATCACCTTATCAACCCAGCTTTGACCTCTGCCATGATATATTTTTTTCTATTACTCTGCTGTCTACAAGATATCAATATCCCTAGATGCATTTACAAAGTATACTGAGTTTGTCAATATTGACTCAATGAACCACCAAGTTTTTTTTTTTTTTTGATAAATTCAATAGATCCATATAATTCCTGGAATTCATATATACACAATTAAATTATGAACCAAACTTCCCCTTCTGTACAATCAACTCCCTCCCTTTTCTTTGTTGATTCAAATACTTGTTTTTTATGTCATTTACATTCTCAGATTCTATCGATTTAACAATCTCTGCAGGCATTATTCAAATACTCTTCATTATTTTTTTGAGAGTTCACTAGGTATTCTGAATTCTTCCATCATTAATATCAAAGTCAAAGAATGCTTTGACAATCAAATTTTTACGATTGCGATCACTCCAGACGTATACGAATCATCAATTGAGCAGTAAAAGTTTAGAGTGATCGCAATACTATCGCGCAAAAATTTAATTCTCAAATCATTCTTCCAATTGATATTGATGATGCAAGAATCCAGGATGCCTAATGAACCATCAAATCAATAATGAAGATTACTAAAGTCATGCTTGTAGAGGTTGCCAAATTGGCAGAATCTAAAAATGTAAAATGACATAACAAAATCATGTGGAAGAATCACCAAAGGAAAGGGAAAGGATGATGATTGTACTGCAGAGAAAGTTTATTATTTAGAATTTGTTCTGAATAGTTATATGGAGTTATTGAATTTATGCTGAAAATTTAAAAAAAAAATAAAAATTGATGATTCATTGATTCAATATGACAAACTGATGATACAATGAATTTTCTTGATGCGCTATAAAAAATAAAAAATTATCAATGAATAATTTTTGTACACTCAGTGAGTCCTCCAAAAAAATTGACAAGGATCTCTTTTGTTTACGAAAATTATTTTTTCTATTCTTATCAAGAAACTCATTTTCTCAATTTTTAAGAAACCCTTTTTAGATAATATTTTGCAAAACAATTTCATCAATCAAACATACAAAAGAATTAATAATAAAAAAGTAACTCAGATTTAAGTTCATAAATCAATTATTAAAAGAGAAAGCAAAAAGAATAATGAAAACACTTTTACTTCTATAAACTATTCTTCTCTCTATGAAAGCAAAATGTATTTAAAGATTGATGAATAAATGTGTTCATGGTTTAGGGGGTTTTATAGTAAAAATAATAACAATTATGTTGACCAAATTTAATGACTTGCATATAATGTAATCTCATTTCTTTCTTTTAATCATTGATTCTTATATTTTATTTTGGTATGTATTTTTGAAAATTCAATTTGATTAAACTATATAGGTAAATTTATTAAAATGTTTTACACCTTATTTTTATTAGGAAAAAGAATTAACGGTACACTAAATTTATTTTCGGGAACCAATTTTAATGGCTTGCATATAATGTAATCTCATTTCTTTCTTTTTATCACTGATTCTTATATTTTATTTTGGGATGTATTCTTGCAAATCCAACTTAATCAAACTATATAGGTAAGTTTATTAAAATATTTGACACAAAATTAACGGTACATTAAATTTATTTTTAGGAACCAAGTTTTTTTTTTATATTTAAGAGTCTGTTTGAATATTCACCTAGTAATAAGAATTGGTGCAATTAGTAAGGTGGTAATTACATAGTATAGTATTTACGATGACTTATTTGGTTGTCACAACGTAATTACAATGTAATTACAAACTTATTATTTGGTTGCATAAGTGTAATTACACAGTTATATTAAAATTTTAAAATAAAAGTTAATTATTCAAAAATTAAAATTTAATATCTGATTTGCCTTTATAAATAATATTAAATTAAGTATTTAAGGTACATGTTGTTTCTTGAGAATATATTAATTAATATATATTTGTAACTAATATTGTAACAAATAATTGACATACATTTTGAAATTAATAATATTTTAATTTAATTAATTAATTATAGAATATCCTCTTGGATAGCCCAAAAACTTAAACTGCCCTAAACCGGCAAAGCCCAACTGATACAATCTGTCTTATTTGATATAAAAGCTTTTTAGTCTCAGGCTCTCAGCTATTCATGATGCCCAACAAAGTTGTTGAACCCATTGTAGCCTATTGCATGAGTTATTGTGGTTTGGAACAAACACAGTTACAAGGAAATCTCTTATAGCATAGGACAAATATGTACTCCCAAATCTGTTGGTGGATTTAATTTGATCAATATATCATTATGAATAAAGTTATTGCAGTCAGGAGTTTCTGGAATCTCACTCTGATGAAAGATAAGCTACAGATCAAGTGGATACATGCTTATTACATAACAGGAAGGATATGAACACTCTTGCTATTCCCCAACAAGCTAGTTAGATGGTAAGGAAAATCATAGAGGCCAAGGAGGTCATCAACCAATATCAATCTAATCAGCTACTCCCAAGTTTGATTAGACAGTTATTTCTGAATATGTTGGGAGATAAGCTACGAGTATCATGTAAGTGTCTAATTTTTCAGAACAACTCCAGACCGAAAACACAATTTACCATGTGGTTGGCAATTCAAAATGGACAGTTGACAGTTGATAGGCTTCACAAATGGGGTACGAATATTAATACTAATTGCTCACTTTGTCATTGGCATGAGGAGACTAGAGATCATCTAATGTTATATTGTCCATATACTACTTCATTTGAAATAAACTATTTAATTGGATACACATTCAACTTGTGATATGGACCTCTTGAGATTAATATATACACTGGATAATGAGAAATGCGAAGGAGAAATCAACCACTGCTCATATCTTCAGAATAGTGTACGCTGAAGTGTTTCATGCATGATGGATGGCAAAAAATCTGAGGCTATTCAATGATCAAATGAGAAGATGGAAAATAGTTACAAAAGAGATAGCTTATATTTATCATGTACGAGCTATTGCTAGAATCAATAGGTTACTGCATACTTATGTATTTTGATTATAATTAGCATATAGGATCTTGTATTGAGATAGCTGGCTGTATGAACTTATCTATGGTTTTGTAATATTGCACTTGGTAATTAAATGAAATGGAAGATTAGTTACCGCCCCCCCCCCCCCAAAAAAAAAAAAAAAAAAAAAGAAAGAAACATCATACTGCGTGTTTGTCGAGAAGATTAATATTATAAATATAATCCGATAGAATTATTCAAATGTTTGACCAAAAAAATCTATCAATTCTAATTGAAAAAGGAATGACATGCAATGTGAAATAACAAGTCAATACTACTAAAGTAAATAAATTGAAGTCGAAAATTTTAACATAAATTTAAATTTTTTAAAAAGTTAACATAATACTCTTATACTAAATTTCAACATACCATTAAATAAGTTCCAACATAATTTCAGTAAATAAAATTCAAAAGAAAAGAAAAATATAACTTTGTAACCTCATTCAACAATTAAATTTTACTTTAATTCAAAAACTTGAATAATAACACAATTATACTAAAAGAAAAAAAAAAGAAGCAATTACACAAAAAGTAAAAATTGGAGATTAGGATAAACGAAATGGGAAATAAATCATGTAAAATGAAATATATATTTTAGAAATAAAAAATAAAAAAAGAAATTAAAATGAAGGAAACAAAAGTTAATTAAAAGAAAAGACATTAAAATAAAAATAAAAAGGAAGAAATTAGAAAATAACCTTCCAACACATAGTTACACCTATAGCTGGTAATGAACAGATTGAGTTGAACTTGGGAAGGTAAAAATGGACTGAGTTAATAAATGACCCGCCCAAAAGTTACTTGAGCTGAAATGGATTGGGCTAAAATGTGGGTCATAACCCATTTTGCCCAACTCTAATTAAATTTTAATTGCTTTATTTGTTCTTTTATAATCTTTTGATAACTTATAAAATTGATACTTTTCTTTATTATGACTAAATATAACATATTAAATAAAATAAAATATCTTTTTAAAAATATTTTGACAAGATTTCTCATGAATCAATTTGGGTCAGGTATCAGCCCAAACTTTGATGAGTTGAATTGAAATTGACTGAGCTAATAGATGAATGGGTCAATAATCAGCCCAAACTTGAGCAAATTGGACAACTTATGATTTCATGGACTGATTTTGCCACCTCTAGTTACATTCAATTTTCAACTCCCTTGTGAATAGAAGAGTATAATTCTCTCATCCCACACCAAATTTCCCACCATCCAAGTAACTATTTGGTCAAATAAACAAGTTAAACCGTATAATTACACCTTATTACACTTAAATTTAATTCCCAAATGACTTTCCAAACCGCCCTTAGAGTTTAGTAACGACTTTAAATTATATACATAATTAATATAACAAACTTTTATATTATTCAAACATCTTTACTTGTTGAAGTAGATATTAATATTCATTATATCTGGTGGTGTGAATATTTTTACACAACAAGCTATTTTTACTTGTTACAACAAATAACTGTCTTATTTTTAAACTTACAAATTTATTTATTTTTTTAGAAGATTTAAAAATGTCACTTTAAATTTTAATTTGTATTTCTCTAATTAAGAATATTCAAAATTTTATATATATAAAAAAAATTATTTTTACTCTATATATGCAATATAGTTTCCATCTTTTTTGCATGTGGCTCTGCCATTACATGATGGTATTTGTTACAGGGTGATTTTTTTCACTTTCACCACTGCCGACAGTCGCACTACACAGAACAACTTCAGCCTCACACGCCAACAAGCCGACTAGGGACTTAGAATAATTTAGGATATGAACAGAACGTAAAAAGCACACAAGACAATTATGGGAACTCTTCCCAACCTTTTATTAATCTCGCAGATTACAACAAAAGGACTCACTCGACTTTGGGAGGCTTACAAGGATACACAAAACTTGTCTCAGCTAAAATCAGCCTACAACTATTTATAGGGAGCTGCCAACCGGCAGTTACAAAAGGATAGGGACGGCCTGCTGGCAAATCCCATCATACAAGGGGGCGTTTCCTAAAAATTCGCAAGAGATAAGGACGGTTACAGATTTGAATTTCAAATCTTCACTCGCCAGCCGCTCTGCCCGTGCGGGCAAGCCAGCGTGTCCGCCAGCGCATATGCCAGCTCGCTGCCCGGCTGGCACGCGCGTCCATCTCCCATGTCAGCGCCCAGCGTCCTCAGCTTCCATCCTTAGGATTTTTCCAGCTTTCCTTGCCTTGTCTCTGCCATGCCAAAGTCCACAAGCTTGCCTTGCACTCGTCTAGCACTTGATCATGCCATCGCCTAGCCGAGTCATCCCATAGCTTGCACGCATGCCCAATTGGTGCCATGCGCCCGTCCGTCGCCCTTTGTTGATCAAGGCCGCCTTGCCATCACTCAAGTCTGCCTTGTCTTGACTGAATGCCATGCACATCATCCAGCCAAACGCACTGTTGCCGAAGCTCACACTTGCTATGCCAAGGCAGTGCCTCCTTAGCATGCTACTGCCCACAATCATCAAGTTCCAGCTCGAGGGTCTAACAAACCACCCCCACCAGTTGAACTCGACGTCCTCGTTGAGGCCGTCTTAAGATAGTCCTCCAGCTGCTTCTCGAACTGCCATAATTTTGAACTCTTCTCCCAAGTCACGTCTGCCACGGACTTGCCCTTCCAATGTATCAAGAATTCTGTCTGCCTGTTCTTCTTGCTCATGCCTAGCACCCGGTGATCCAGCACTTGTTCAATCTCCTCTTCAAACTGTGTGCGCACCACAGGAGGAGCCCTCTTGACTTTGTGCCTGTCCGGATCTTCATGATCTGCAAAATAAGGCTTCAAAAAGCTTACATGGAAAGTTGGGTGAATTTTCAATCTTTCCGGCAATTTCAACTTGTATGCAACTGCTCCTATCTTCTGCACCACCTCGAATGGGCCATCATACTTGGGAATCAGTCCCCTATGCCTCTGTTTACTCACAATCTGCTTCCAAATCTGCGGAGTGAGTTTTAGCAGCACCTTGTCACCCACTTTAAACTCCAACGGGCGTCTATGCTGATCGACATATTTTTTCATTCGACTCTGGGCCTTGCGCAAACTGTCTTGCGCCTCTGCAAGCATCTCATTCTTGTCCCTCGCATAACGGTAAGCAGCTAGGCATTTCCCCTGATGCTTCTGCTTAGCGACATCCAGCGGTGTCAAAGGCTGTCTCCCCAAGACTATTTCAAACGAACTCATCTCGGTTGTTGAAGACCTATGCAGATTATAGCAAAACTGCGCCGTATCCAACAAGTCTACCTAATTCCTCTGGCTCGCTGTCACAAAATGCCTGAGATATTCCTCCACCGAGTGATTAATTCTCTCTGTTTGTCCATCCGTTTGCGGGTGATTTGCTGTCGAAAATTTCAGGTCAGTCCCCATCATATTGAACAAAGCTGTCCAAAACCGGCCTGTAAATCTCGCATCCCTGTCACACCAAACAGTTTTACCACATGTCTATAGAATAAATCGGCAGCTACTTCGGACGAACAAGTACTTGGGGCAGCAACAAAGATAGCGTATTTTGAGAACCTGTCAACCACCACCATAATTGATGCCTTACCGTCCACCTTCGGAAACCCAGAAATGAAGTCCATTGACATGGACATCCACGGCCTTTCAGGAATCGGAAGAGGCTGCAACAAACCCGCTTCCTTCTTGCGCTCAGACTTGTCTAACTGGCACACAAGGCAAGTCTTCACATACGCTTCCACATCTTCTTCCATTTTCGGCCAATAATAGACACGGGACAGCAGGGCGAACATCCGCTCCACACCCAGATGACCAGCCCAAGTAGTGTCGTGCGCCTCCTTCAACAATTCCCTGCGCAGTCCACCTCCGTGAGGTACGACGATCCTCCCCCCTTTGAAGTAAAGCAGATCGTCCTCGATCCAGTACCTCCTAATTATCCCATCTTTTACTTGACTCATCCATTTCATGTACAATGAGTCGTTAACAACACATATCCTGATTTTATCAACAAAATTAGTTTCAAGTCGGAAAATTGAGAATACAGCAGCAAGTACCTCCTTTCGGCTCAAGGCGTTAGCAACCTGGTTGTGCCTTCCCGGCTTATGTTCCCACACAAAGTCATATTCTGCCAGGAACTCCTGCCAACGGGCCTGCTTTGGACTCAGCTTACGTTGAGTCTTGAAGAATGTATTCGCCACATTGTCTGTCTGGACCACAAACCTAGTGCTCAGCAAATAGACTCTCCACGTCTGCAAGCAATGCACAACAACCACCATTTCCTTCTCATGAGTCGAATACCGCTGCTCGGCTTCATTCAACTTCCTGCTCTCATAAGCAACCTGATGTCCTTCCTGCACAAGAACACCCCCAACAGCTTTATCGGATCATCTATATGCACCTCAAACGGCAACTCGAAATCAGGCAGCTTCAATATCGGTTCCGATACCACTGCTTCTTTCAACAACCGGAAAGCAGCTTCACACTTCTCGGACCATGCCCACTTAACATCCTTCTTCAGCAAGTCTGTTAAGGCGGATGCCTTCTTGGAGTAACCTGCAATAAACTTGCGGTAATAGTTAGCCAGCCCTAAAAATGACCGCAATTCTTTCACGCAGCACGGTGCCTGCCAATCCACGATTGTCTGCACCTTCTTCGGGTCCATCCGCACTTGATTCTGACTCACCAAGTGTCCAAGGAATTTGATTTCCTTTTGAGCAAACTCGCATTTCTCCATCTTCACATAGAGTTTGTACTCCCTCAAACGAGACAACACTTTGCTCAAATGTATCAAATGTTCATCCAGAGAGCGACTATAGATTACAATGTCGTCTAAGTACACTACTACAAAGTCATCAAGGTACTCAGACAAGACATCATTCATCAAATTACAGAAAGTGGCCGGGGCATTAGTCAACCCAAACGGCATTACAAGAAATTCATATGAGCCGTACCTAGTTACACAAGTAGTTTTAGGCTCATCACCCTCTGCTATTCTAACCTGCCAATAGCCTGACCTAAGATCCAGCTTCGTAAACTAGCACGCCTTGCTCAATCTGTCCACCAAGTCTTGTACCAGCGGCACCGGATATTTATTCTTCACAGTCACTTTGTTCAACGCCCGGTAGTCCACGCACATCCTAAAAGATCCGTCCTGCTTCTTTTGGAACAAAACAAGAGCACCATATGGAGCCTTTGAAGGTTGAATCAGTCCAGCATCCAGCAACTCATTCAACTGTTTGCGCAGTTCAGCCAACTCCTTGGGAGCCATCCGATAAGGAGCTTGGGCAGGGGCAACAGAACCCGGCAGCAACTCTATCCTGTGATCAATATCCCTTCTTGGCGGCAGCATCTTAGGCAACTCGGGAGGCATCACATCAGCAAACTTTTTCAGCAAGTCTGCCACAGCATTGGGCACCTCCACCTTCACGTCTGGTTTAATCTCAACCATGGCAGCAAGAAAGGTCTGATCTCCCTTCTTCAGTCCCTTCTCGACACTAATAGCAGAAATCATGGGGGTCTTGTACTTCTTCACTTTCTCGGCTTCTCCATAGGGATGAACAACCTTGATGAAACTCGGCCTCTTTTCGTCCATCAACATCAACCCATCCAAATGAGGGACCGTGACGAAGCGGTATTTCTTCAGGAAATCAACTCCAATGATTAACTCAAAATCTCCCAACGGCATCACCATCAAGTTGTGCTTTCCAGTCCACTCTCCAAGGACCAGAGGAACATCATAAGCCATTCCCACAATCGCTTGTGCTTTGGCATTCACAGTCTGAACATACGATGGGAATTTTCTCAACTTCAGCCCATTCTTAGCAGCAACTTTGTCATTGACAAACGTATGAGTAGCTCCGGTATCCACCATTGCTATTATCCGCTTTCCATCAACTTTCATCTCGACATGAATCAGGGCAGCATGCGGGTTAGACGGAGCTTTAGAGGCTTCTTCAATAACGTTCATCAAACTTACATTATTGAAAGACAAACCCAACGGATTTGCCAAGGCAGCAACAACCTCTTCTTCCTCTACACCCGTTTGCCTACCTCCAGCAAGCAGTGCATTCACTATTTCACGATTGGGACAGCTTCTAGCCAAATGCGGACCACCACACGTCCAGTAGCCTTTAGAATCTCCATCCCTCGGTTTGGCCTTCACGTTTCCAGCATTCACCACAGCTTTTCCTTTGTCCCCAAATTCTTTCCGCCCTTCCTTCCTCCATTCCCCCTTCTTTTCAGTATTTTTCTTTGACTTAGAAGAAGTAGGAAATTCAGGAGCAACCCGAATTGAGCGAAAATCGACCAGTGAATCTGCAGCAGCAATCGCACTAGGGAGGTCCTTCACGTTCTGCCTCCTTAGTTCATTTTGCGCCCACGCTTGCATTCCCGAAATGAAATTGTGCAGCTTGTCCTCATCCGACATGTTTTGTATGTCCAGCATCAAAGAACTGAACTCTTGGATATAATCCCTCACCGAACCGGTCTGCCTCAATCGCTTCAAACGATCCCTAGCAAGCCAAGATGCATTGCTAGGCAAGAATTGGTCCCTCATTTCTTTCTGCAACTTTGCCCAAGTATTAATATTGGGTCGGCCAGCACTCTCATCATCCGCACTTCTGGTCCTCCACCATAATTTCGCATCACCCGTCAAGTACATGGTAGTGATGTTCACCTTGTCATGATCAGAAATGCGGGCAGTAGAGAAATACTGCTCCATATCCCACATAAAGTTCTCCAATTCCTTGGCACTCCTTGCCCCATCGAAAGGCTTTGGTTTAGGGATTTTTACCTTCGATTGATCATCATGGGTCTGCCCTCCGCCTGCAGCAACCGCACGCCGCAGCACCACAACTTCATCGACCAAATTTTCGTTTACCCTCTTCAGATTCTCAATCTGTGAGGCAGCTTCTTCACGAAATTTTCCAACTTCCAATAATTGGGTCCGGACAGTCTCACGAAACATGGCAAGTTCTGTGTTCAACCCATGTAACTGCTTCTTGAAATCAACAAGACTCAGATCTGTGTCATCCTCGTCTGTCATACCGACAATGGCCTCCAAACGTGCAACTTTTTCCCTCAGTTCTGCGTTGGTCACCATCTTTCCAAGTCACGAACAGCCTAGGCTCTGATACCAGTTGTTACAGGGGTGATTTTTTTTACTTTCACCACTGCCGGCAGTCGCACTACACAACATAACTTCACCTCACACGCCAACAAGCCGACTAGGGACTTTGAATAATTTAGGCTATGAACAGAACGTAAAAAGCACACAAGACAATTACGGGAACTCTTCCCAACCTTTTATTAATCTCGCAGATTACAACAAAAGGACTCACTCGACTTTGGGAGGCTTACAAGGATACACAAAACTTGCCTCAGCCAAAATCAGCCTACAACTATTTATAGGGAGCTGCCAACCGGCAGTTACAAAAGGATAGGGACGGCCTGCTGGCAAATCCCATCATACAAGGGGGCGTTTCCTAAAAATCCGCAAGAGATAAGGACGGTTACAGATTTGAATTTCAAATCTTCACTCGCCAGCCGCTCTGCCCGCGCGCGCACGCCAGCGTGTCCGCTAGCGCACATGCCAGCTCGCTGCCCGGCTGGCACACGCGTCCATCGCCCATGTCAGCGCCCAGCGTCCTCAGCTTCCATCCTTAGGATTTTTCCAGCCTTCCTTGCCTTGTCTCTGCCATGCCAAAGTCCACAAGCTTGCCTCGCACTCGTCTAGCACTTGATCATGCCATCGCCTAGCCGAGTCATCCCACAGCTTGCACGCATGCCCAATTGGTGCCATGCGCCCGTCCGTCGCCCTTTGTTGATCAAGGCCGCCTTTCCATCACTCAAGTCTTCCTTGTCTTGACTGAATGCCATGCACATCATCCAGCCAAACGCACTGTTGCCGAAGCTCACACTTGCCATGCCAAGGCAGTGCCTCCTTAGCATGCTACTGCCCACAATCATCAAGTTCCAGCCCGAGGGTCTAACAGTATTCCATGTTGCAAATCAATCACATGGTGTGTGAATTTCCTTCAAATCAGAACTTTACTAGAAATTTCACATATGTTAGATAAAGACAAATCTAACTTGTAATATTTATAAATATTTGATTGTGATTATAGTTAATTATTATGATATAATAATTTGAGTTTGCTGTAAAAATTTATAAATTTTAAATTTCGAATTCAACTATTATATCATGTTATTCTTTATGATAAACTAATTTATAGTGAGATTGATAATTACTAGTTTCAACCTTTATTTATTTTTATTAAAATTAAGATTGACTAACATCTAGATATTAAAATATTACTATAGATCTAAATATTAATAATTAAGATTTAGAAAAATTTGTTTTTTGGTTTTTTCAAGAAACAAAAAGTATGATGAATATTAGTATTTCAACCGTTTCTATTTATTTGATATTAGTTTAAATAGTTTTTAAATTTTAAAAATAACAAATAATTATAATTTTGTATTGTTAAACATGTTATAATTGATTATAAATTTTTTGAAACATGTGTCTTAGAATATGCTATAACATGTGGTTATAAAAAAGATAATTAAAGTTAAATGAAAAATGTAAGATTAATTGTTTTTGTTATAAATATATTTTCTATTTATGATGAATGTCTATTTCTTAGAAGGAAAGTTAGGGTTTGTAACTTTGTGACCAAGTTAGTTTTCCCCTATAAATAAAGGGGTTCTCCATTCATTGTAAATCACCCCTTTAACTCCTCAAGAGGATCCTATCAAGAGAAATAAGAACTTCTCTCCTTCTCTCTTTCTCTACAATATTCTTGTTCTTTCTTTATTATTTCATAACACGTTATCAGCACGAGTCTCTGCTTTGAGCACTCACTTTGAAAGATTTGAGGTAAGAAAAATTAAAATTTCTTTTTCGAAAGATGTATTACTTAACTACAAGAGTGATATTCCTTTGGTGATATTGTTGCTCTACGACTCTACTGTCTCAGAATTTGAAGGCCAAGGTATTATTTTTCTCTTTCTTTTAATATGGCTAACCTTACGAAACTTGATTTCGTTGCCCTTCAAAGTTCGGGCAAGAACTACCTTTCATGGGTGTTGGATGCTGAAATCCATATGGATGCAATGGGTCTTGGAGACACCATTAAAAATGAAAACAAAGCATCAAATCAAGATCGTGCTAAGGCTATGATATTCTTGCGTCATCATCTTGACGAAATTCTTAAAATTGAATATCTCACGATTAAGGATCCACTTGTTTTGTGGAATAGCCTAAAAGAAAGGTATGATCACCTGAAGATGGTCATACACCCAATGGCACGATATGATTGGATCCATCAAGACTATAAGTCTGTTCATGAGTATAGCTCATCAACATTCAAAATTGTTTCTAAGTTGAAACTATGTGGAGAAACTATTAATGATGTTGATATGATTGGATATGTGGTAGTACACAAAATTAATTGGGAGCTCCGGAAGAGCTAATGTATTACTACCTGAAGGAATGAAATTATTGTAGTAAGTCTCAAAAGGAAACATATAAGTTTCAAGGATATTGAAAAAAAAATTTAAGATTATAAATTATGGGAAGATCCAATATCTTCATGCTACTACAATTGAAGCGGGTTATAAATATTTATGTAAAAGATTACCCGCTGTTTTTTTATTTGCAGTATATAAATATGGGTATGATGATGAAATCACATCCGAAAGTAAATTAGAAGTTTACTAAAATAAGTTAGCATAACTGGTTGGCCATCCCGGTTCAAATGTGATGCAAAAGTAATTGAGAATTCACATGGCTATATGTTGAAGAAATAAAAGATTCTTCAAGAATTCTCTTGTGTTGCTTGTTCTCGTGATATAATGATTTTGATCAGCTAAGATTGGAATTATATTCCCTAAAATTTTGGAACTTATAAAAGGGTGAATATGGCACATTCACCTACCATGTGAATCGTTTGCTAATAGATGCATGTATGTTATGGTCACATGTGTTTTGATATCAACTTGCAATTGATTTTTGTAAGGTTGTTGCTCGAATTATTAAATTAAGAGCATAGTTCCAAATTATAAAATCATGTTGATAATGCTGATTCATATCTATGTTGGTTTAGCAAAAATTGCATGCCTCCAATTATAGCTAAATCATTGGTTATGAGAATAAAACTCCCAAATAAAATTTGGTATGAGATATGTTTATTTAACATATAGCAACACTTGAATGCATCAAGCCAACAAGGTTTACCTTATCACAATTGGTTCAGGGTCAGGAACCAAATAATTTCATTTAAAAATTTGAATGGGCGATATATGATTCAATTGCTCCACCACAACGTACAAAGATGGGTCCCCAAATGACCTTGGGGGGTAAATGTTAGTTTTTCTAACATTAGGGGAGAAGTGATTAGCAACTGAATATTGAGTGTGGGATGAATTATCTAAATCCTCGAGAAAAAAAAAAGTGAACTTAAAGTTCAATAGATAATTCACTTGTAAAATATTCAAATCAATTGCCAGATATATTTGCTAACTCTATTTTATAATTCAGTTGCAAATGCTCCAATGAAAGGTCCTTGAAGGACAGGGTCTATGAGACGCCTGAAGCATGATAGACCAAACGATTCCAAATATATAACTCCTTTAAGAAGGAGAGGAGCAAATGATTAAGATGGTCATAATGATGAGGCAAGTGCTTTAAGAAAGAACCACGACATAACACTTTATAAAACCTTGGCAAAGGTTCAGGTACCTAAAAATGATGAAAAATGAAGAGATCTCAATGAGTTATGTTGCATTGGAACTGATATCAAAATGATCATCGACTATATCTTTGATACAATATAGCGCGCAATATTAAAAGATTGTGAGGATCTGAATTCTACGTTTATTAAACCATGTTGATGTAGAAACAATTATCTAGTGAAATGATGCATATTGATAAGCGTAAAGCTTATTGGACCTGTAGTCCAGACACCAAAAGATGTCAAGTATTTAAATACTAATGAATGTTATCACTTGATAAAATTTAAATAAAAATCATGAAGGATTCAAAATGCCTGAAGCATTTACAAGTTTTTGCAAACTTCTTCATAATTCTTATATGAGGAAAAGCAAATAAGAAAACAACATTGGAGTTTGTTGTACTTGCTATTTATGCTGATGACATAAACCTCATTGCAACTCCAGCAGAGCTTCAAAAGACAATCGATTATATAAAGAAAGAATTTGAGATGAAAGATTTGGGAAAGACAATTTTGTCTTGGTTTGCAAATTGAACATTTAGCATACGATATCTTTATACAACAATCTGCCTATACTAAGAAGGTTGCCAAACGATTTTATATGGATGAATCACATTCATTAAATACTTCAATGGTTATTCAATCACTTTATATGAATGATAATTTGTTTGATCTCAAGAAAAGAATGAGGAAATCCTTGGTCCTGAAGTACCATATCTTAGTGTGATTGATGCACTAATATATCTTGTTAATACTACAAGGCATAATATTTTGTTAATTTATTAGCAAAACGATCTTGTTAGTTATGCTAATGCAGGGTATTTATCTGACCCACACAAAACTCGATTTCAAACAGCCTATGTGTTCATATGTGGAAGTACTGCCATATCTTGGAGATCTACAAAGCATTCTCTAGTAGCTATTTCATCAAATCATGCTTAGATAATAGCTATTCATGAAGCAAGCCGAGAATGTGTGTGGTTAAGGTCCATGATACATCTCATTAGAGAAAAATGTGGTTTGAAATGTGACCATGCATAGCACAACTAAAGGGAGGATTCATAAAAGGAGATAGAACGAAGCACATCTCGCCAAAGTTTTTCTACACACATGAGCTCCAAAAGAATGGTGATATTAATGTGCAACAGATTCATTCAAGTGACAATGTGGATGATTTATTCACCAAATCTCTACCAGCTGCAACTTTCAAGAAGATGGTGCAGAAGATCGGGATGCAAAGATTCAAGGATGTTCTCATTAGGGGGAGTTAATACGCGCTGTACTCTTTTTCCCTTGCGAGGTTTTGTCCCACTGGGTGTTCCTTGTAAGGTTTTTAATGAGGCAACCAAAATGAGTATTATTAGATATGTGTACTTTTTTTCCTTCACTAGATTTTTTTCCACTGGGTTTTTCTAGTAAGATTTTAACGAGACACATTATCTATCAAATAGACATCCAAGGGGGAGTGTTATAAATATATTTTCTATTTATGATGAATGTCTATTTCTTAGAAGAAAAGTTAGGGTTTGTAACTTTGTAACCAAGTTAGTTTTTCCTATAAATAAAGGGGTTCTCCATTCATTGTAAATCACCCCTTTAACTCCTCAAGAGGATCCTATCAAGAGAAATAAGAATTTCTCTCCTTCTCTTTCTCTACAATATTCTTATTCTTTCTTTATTATTTCATAACAGTTTTCAAATTTAAAAATATTGTTCTTTTTTTAATGAATTGAAAAGGAAAACGCTGACATAAATAGAACAAAGGTAATAATACTTTTTGAGATCACTTCTTGTTTGTTTGTAGATTTTGTTTTGAAAAAAAGTAAAATATATTCGAAGTTTAGTTAACACAAGTGTTTGCTCATTAAACTAGCCGATTATTTCTAACTTCAAACTTGAAATATATAAGTTTGGGTTTGAAAGATAGAAGTAGGACTTTTCAATTTTATTTTTTTTTTCAAAATAAACAAAATTTCAAATATATTTTCATATTCAAACACAATTTTAATTTTAAAATATTATTTTTTTTCCAATTTCAACTAATTCATCCAAACGTCTACTTAAAGTACCTTCGTCCAACTCAAGGAATGCCTCATGTAGGTTAATTTTTTTGGGGGGACAAAATAGACATTGTGCCATTGCCCAAATCAGCGGTGAAGCAAGAAATCTATGTACGAGTACAACCAAATTTTGCAATCTTATTGAAATATTGTGTTTGACTTAAAAAAATATTTAATAGTACAAATTCCTACATATTGAGAATCCAAGAGCTGAAAACTTGAATCCGTAAAATAGCTTTAATTAAAATATAGATGTCAAAAACTTATTATTATAATATTTATTGAAATGATATATATTGTTCGTGATGGCATGTTAAAATGAATAACACCATTAGAGAAGATTCCAACTTGAGGCAGAGGGGGCAGTGTTGTATTATCGAATATCATTTGAATCTAATATATTTTACGCATAATATAAATTTATATTTAATTTTTTTTAAAATTATAATAAATAATATATACTTTAATTTATAATCTTATAAATACAATAAGTTTTAGATTAAAATTCTCAAATGTTGAACACAAAATCTTAAATTTAAAGGGAAAAAGGAATTTTTAATCATTGGGTTATTACATTATTTTTATTTTTATTTTTGTGATATATGACTAAGACACATTAAACATTCAAAAACCCATTTCCATTAATGAATACTATAATATATGGAAATAGTAACATTCCGTTATTCAAATAACTCTTTTTTTATTTTTACATTTTAAAACAAACAACTTCATAACTAAAAACATATAACTTTCTTTCTCATTATTAACTACCCATATAACTTCTTTCTTTCCCAGATGAATCATATAGCTCAGAAAAATTACGAATCGAAATAGAAGAGCTTGCTCCACCAATGAGTAAATATTTCATAGTAATTTTAGTAGATTTGTTAGAACGGCTAAGCTCATAACTATCATAGTTTTGATGTCAGATAAAGTGAACCAAGTTTACTTCACAAAATAGTTATTTTAGTCCAAACTGTTGCAAGTAAGCCAGATTCATCATGTATATTTATTATAAGTTGTCTTCGTAAATTATCGAGGAAGCTGATAAAGAAAGAAAATATCGAAGTGGATTTTGAGTTCAACTAGAACTTGGACAATGCAACAATTCAAAAGGAAATAAAAGAGAGTTCCCTCGGCAGACATAAAAACCTAATACTAGACAACAAGGACTTTGACAAGTTTGATTATACAAAAGGTGACAAAAGAAGATTATTGATGTTTTTGAGCCAACAACAAGTATTCTTAGAGAGCAATTATCGTCAGAGTTCATACGGTAGAGATTGCTGTCGAGCTGGAACTGGTCTAATAATTTTAGGAGATTGAGTTTGTATTCTTTCTTTTAAGTATTGTGTGTGAGAAAGCAAATGCATTAAGAGCATTGATATATTTAATCAAATTTAATTAATATTTTTAAATACTTACGCTTATTATAGATTTGTTTGATTTAAGATTTAAAAAAATAATCATCTAAAGCAATAAGACATTACTATTTCCATGTAGAAGCATACATACATTATACATGCAATTAAAATTCAAAATCTATGCGAAGAGAAGTGTTCAAGGGTATTAGTTCTTTATTAACATGAATTGTGTATCTTTTTTCTTTTCTTTTCTCGTAGATTCTTATAATTTTTAACCTACTTAAATTAAATTTGGAAAGTTTAAAAAAATATGAGTATATGGCTTGAATTTTATTATTAGCATAGCAATAACAATAATAACATACTCAGTATAATCCGATAATGTGAGGTATAAGAAGGATAGAGTGTATGCAAATCTTACCTCTACCCTTAGAGGTAAATGGGTCGTTTTTGATAGACTCTCAACTCAAGAAAAGTCACTCAAAATAGTCCAAATAAAAGTAACATATGTACATGAAATAGCAAATAGTATCAAAAACATCAGATAGTAATAGGACAGTAACTATAAAAAATAATATGATAGTCGAAGTACAAGCAACAACAAATAATAATAGAAATCGAAGGACAAGAAACTATCATAGCAATACTACAACTACCAATATAGACTAATAACAAAACAACATAGTGCTACCTACTAGCCATCTATCCCAATGTATCCCAACATAGTGCTTCACAACCTTCTATCTATGGACATGTCCTCGATAAGCTGAAACTGCGATGTGTCTTGTCTAATCACCTCTCCTCAATGCTTCTTCTGTTTAACTTTACCTCTCTTGAAACTATCCATATCCAGCTTCTCACACCTCCGCACTGGGCATCCAGACGTCTTCTCTTCACATGCCCCAACCATCTCAGTCTCGCTTCCCACATTTTGTCCTTCACTGCAGCAGTCACTCCCACCTTGTCCCGGATATCCTTATTTCTAATCCTATATCTCCTAGTATGCTCGCACATCTATCGAAACATTCTCATTTTTGCAACTTTTAACTTCTGAATATGAGAGTTCTTGACTGGCCAACATTCCAGCCCATACAACATAGTTGGTCTAACTACCATTCTGTAGAACTTGCCTTTAAGTTTTGGTGGCACCTTCTTTTCATACAAGACTTCGGATGCAAACCTCCATTTCATCTATCCTGCACCAATAGGATGAGTGACATCTTCGTCAATCTTCCTATTTCCTTGAATAATAGCCCCAAGATACTTGAAATTTTCTCTCTTTTGGATGACCTATGTATTAATGGTAAATATGCACAATTTGTTAGATGATGGAGCTATATATGCACAACTTTTTTAACGAGAGATATATTCATTCTAAATCGCTAAATTAAAGGATATATTTTTCCTTTTTGCCCTTTAAAGAATAATGAAAAAGGAGAGAAAACAAAAAATTTATAAAAAGAACAAGTATTATTTGAAGACGTGATAACTCTTTTTATATATTTCATCTTATGTAAGTTTGATTAGTATAATATTTAAATTTTCTTTATTTTGAAATTTAGGATATTAAAAGTATCGTGTATAAAATGTGAGACACCACTAGTAGAATTCACACAAAAAAATTGATGTTTTAATTCACGTACATATTAATTTTAATTATAAAATATGGAGTGAAATTAATTCAGTTCAATTTAAACAAAATAAGACAATTAGTTTGTATAAATATGGCCAAAGAATAAATGTGAACCAGAAAGGGAAAAAAGAAAAACTATACTCCCACGATTTCATATTAGTTGTCACATTCCTTCTTTACATATTTTAAAAAAACTCATAAATAATAAATATTTTTTACTAATTTACTCTTATCGCTCTTTTCAATATAATAATTAATATTAAATTAATTAAAATTTACCTTAATTTTATAAATTACTAAATACCTTTTTCCATTCAATTTTATCCGTCACGTTTCGATTGTCTGGAGTTAAACCTTATAAATTTAGTATTTTTTTGGTAATATTTTAGAAGGGCAAAACCGCCAAAATAGTCGCCACTCAACCCCAAATTCATCTCTGTAGAAGATAGAGAGACACCATCAAAGCTCAAAGCTACTGAAATCTCATAAACCCTTTGAATTTAGGGGTTTTTGCAGAACCAGCTATTACTATGCTCAGAATCGGAGCTAAGCTCTTTAGAGCTGCAAGAATCGGTGGCTCCGCCTTGTCTGATTTCAGGTCACCACCGTCATCACAACTGCCACCCCCAAGATTTTTCTCCCATAACAACAACAATGATAACACCGGTTTCAAGACCAACCCAGTTGCTCTTCAGATGATCAATTATGCTCTTTCTCTTGCCCGTGCCCAAAAATCAGGTCTTTTTCACTATACCCATCTCATAAATTGGTGTCTTGAGTTTGTTTTTGAGTTGTAAATGTGAATTTGATTTGATGTTTTCATCTGGGTCGTAGTTGTCTGTTCCTGAAAATGAGGTATTTTTTATTTTCTCAAGTCGTCAATTTCATTTCTTGAATTTAATTCTGTGTTTTTGATGGACAAAAATGTTTGAGGGAAGGTGATTTGGTTAAGAAAATGAAGTTAATGCTTTGAAAACTCTGTTTAGATAGTTATTCTCTCCTGCACAAAGTTCGTCAGCATAAACGAAGGTGTAGGACCTGCATTTTAGCAATACTGAAGAATTCCTAATTCTATTTTCTAAGTTCACGAAATTCACTCTACTGCAATAACTCATTAGCACATTTTGTGAATTATCAGTTGATCTTGTTGTAGTTACTAGCGTCTGGACACGTGCTATGCAAGTGTATCTCCTAATTTGACATTAAATTATTTATTATCCAAATAAAATAAGATATTCACTATATATAACAATTTATTTTCGTTTTGTTATCTCTAGGATCTTGATGATTAGGGTAAGAAATATTATTATTTTTAATTAGTCATCTCTTCTATTATTGGTGTCGGAGCTCGAATATCACTAAGATAATTAAATATAAAGAAGTAAGCATATAAAGAGGTTGAAAAGATTCAACATATAGAATATATACTTTTAATGAATTACCTATTCACACTAATTTTCGGTGAAAGGTGTGTCAATTAAGTCCCCTTAGACATAGTCCAACACCAAAATATTGCTTTACAAGTGCAAAAAGGAAAGAAATTAAAGTAAAAAGAAACCTTAAGCCGAGCGGAGTGACGCATAGTGGATTGAAAATCGAGAAAGCTAGACAAACAAGTTAAATTTTTGTGGGAGCATAAGACCTTGCCGTCCTCGGCCTCGCCTCGTCCTCTACATTTATAGTCTCTAGGCAAAGAGTAGGTATCCATCTTAAATCTTCTTCAAAGAAAGCTGGAATGAACAAATATTGCTTGTCCCTCCTGGAAATGATAGTCTTCTCATATGCTTCAGTGATTTTCGTATTACAAGTAGCAGATGACATGTGCATAATCAGAACTCTAAAAAATTATCAAAGCAAAAACAATGGTCAAGACGAAGCAACAACTCAACTCAAGGGGAAGTCCCTTTGATAGGAATTTTATAGCTAGCATTAATATAATATTAAGTAGATATTTAGTTTGTATTAACTTAGTAAATTGAATATAGTCTATATTGAGTTATTACAACTCTTGAAATTCTATCATTTTTACTCTTGATGAGGAAAATAATGATTAATGTAAGCTAGGTTCATGAAGTGGTTATAAATGGAAAAAATTATTTATTTACCCAGTGTAATCCATCAAGTGGAGTTTGAGGAGGGTTGAGGGTATGCAGACCTTATCCCTATCTCAAAGGTAGAGAGTTTATTTCTGATAGACCCTCAGCTCAAGGAAAAACAATCCACAGTAGTCTAGAAAAAGAAGTAACAAAAGTATAAGAAACAACAAATAATAACAAAAACAACAAGTAGTAATAAAATAGAAACTACAACAAAACATTATGATAATTGAGGAACAAGGAATCAACAAATAGTACACAAATCGAAGGACAAACAACTACAAGAGCAACACTATGAAAATTAACAATTACTATGACAATTAATAACAGACAGCAAGACAAACATTGCTACCTACTACCCTTCTACCCTAATTCGTGACCTCCAAACCCTTCTATCTAAGGGTATATCCTCGGTAAGCTGAAACTGCGTTATGTCTATAGACCTCCAAACCCTTCTATCTAAGGGTATATCCTCGCTAAGCTGAAACTGCGTTATGTCTATATATAGAGAGAGACTAATGAAGGTACCTATTCATGTCCTTAAGAAGAGTTGCTTTCTAATGAAAAAATTCACTACTTTTCAGGTTACACCTTTCATGAATGGTCATATCTTTTAAAGAAAGGCATGACAATCAACCCTCTAAGACCAAATATTTGTGAAATTTGTGCACTATCATTTAGGACAATTATAAACGTGAGTTTGTGTTAATTGTCCATCTGGTCATAGATGCCCATTTGAAAAATCAGGTCTTTCACTTTTCCCATGTCATCAAGTTCATGTCTTGAGTTTTCATCTGTTGTGAATATGAATCTACTTTGATTTTCCACGTTGGACACATAAGCTCTTCTAAAAAATCAGGCTCTTTTACTTTTCCCAACTTATTAAGTTTGTGTCTTGAGTTTGGTTCTCTGTTGTCATTATGAATTGGATTGATTTTCCATGTGGTGTTCATAGATGATTCATATGCGCAAGCTCAATTGGTACTTGAGCAGTGCCACTCAACTCAATCGGATGAGAGTGTTAAAGGATTGGTTTTGCTGGCCATGTCTACCTTATTTTCTGAAAGGTTAGTCTTTATATGTGGTTATCCACTCACAATTTTGAGTGACCTGGAATTTGAAGTTAAAAGTGTTTTATTCTCCTTTCCTGGTGGTCTTTTCTTGTTTTAATTAGAGGGAATTTTGGTGAAGCCATTGAGAAGCTCCAGAAAATTCAAGATTTGGGCTGGTCATCTTTAGCTGTTAGAGGTAAAACTGTGGCACTTTTGATATAATCCGCAGTTTGAAGTTCCCTCGGTAACAATTAGGCATATGATTGCAGTTGCCGCCTCTGAAGCACTTGCTGGGCTTTATTTAGAATCATATCAAGTAAGACTTTTGAACTGCTGATGTCTGCCTGAACTGATTTTGGTGTATAGTTCATATATTCCATAGGATCACTAAGCAAATATTTCTCCCAAGTTAGGATGATTCTTCATCAGCAACTGCAGACATGTGCTTGCAACTGCTGGAAACCATAAGGCTAGAGATTAGTGGTGGTGGATCTGAGATTTTGGAAGCTCGTGCAAAAGCATTGAAAGGGCTGGTTGAGTTGGTCCATGGTAATGCTGAATCAGGTGAGAAATATAGTGGTCAAACTTTTCCTCTGCCTTTTGTGTTATCCTTTGTTTTAAGGTATTGAAATTGAAATTGTTTACGTTCATTTCAGCCCAGTCATTCTTTGAAGGAGCTCAAGGCGATAAAGGTTGCTTTGGTAAGGATTTGCCTTGTGAGACATCACGGATGTCATAGTTCTACAATGTATTGATATCGTGATGTATAGGCAACGTTGCACTATCTTTTGGTGAATTCCTGCATTGTATGCGGAATTTCCATATGGCGAAGGAGTTATATCAAAAGGCAATGCAGGATGTATCAGAAAGTAAAGATTTTACTCACTCACAGTCCATATCAGCCTGTAACATGAATTTGGAGGAGACATTGTTAGGAGCAACTTGTGCTCTAGGACAGCTTGAGGCTCATTTGGGGTAAGTCTTCCTTTAAGTGTTTGGCTTTCCCTTGTATAAACATATATTCCAATGTATTCCCTCATGCACAGACTTTTCTGGCTGTAGGAATTTTGATGATGCTGAGGAAATACTAACTGCAGCACTGAAGAAAGCAGAAGAGAGCTTTGGTTTGATACATCAATTTATTATTGCATGGATGACAAAACACATTTGTATGATTATTGGTTCTTATTTTATTTATGCAGGTAATTATCATCCAAAGGTAGGTATTATTTTGACCTGCATAGCTCTCATGTATCGACATAAAGCAGCCATGGAGCGATCAAGCTCGCTTTTGATTCAAGAGGTCTGAAACTATTCTCAAAGCTATTGGCATATAGAAAATATCTATACACCACATGCATTTACCTTCTGTTTTACGTTGCAACACCTGTGCAATGTCAACCCAGTAAAATGATTTTGCCTTGGGTGAATTCGTTTTAACATTGTGAAAAGGTTTTGGGATGCATTTGCAACTTTTTTTTTTTTTTTAAATGCATGGTTCAGTGGACACAATTTTGGGTTTATTCCCTAGGTGATATAGGTAGATTTGTTTCTAAGGATTTCTTTTGAAGATTTTGAAAAAACTTATTCAAAAAATAATGCTAAGAGACAGTTCACTTGAAGGACCTGAATCCAAAGGGGTTGATGAGTGACCTTACAATTGCAGTTATAATAGTTGAATATGACAGTACTTTCTTTCTTGGGGTCTCTCTCTCTCTTAAAAGGTTTCATTGAATAATGCAGGGACTCTATAGAAGAGCAATTGAAGTGCTCAAAGCTCCACCCTTGGAGGTAGAAGGTATGAAGAATAAGGAATAATGAAAAACATCCAAGTTTGCATCATGCAGAAATCAACTACAGATGGAATAACAGCCATTTCGAAATCTTTTTATAGGTGTTGGAGCAACACAGTCTAGAAGGGATATACTTGCCCTTGCAAGAGGTATTGCTTCTTAAATGTAGTGCATCTTATTTACTTCTTATCCGCATCTTTTGCACAACTGTCTGACCTCTTCAATATATTCTTTTTTCACCCTAATTTCAAGATTTTCTTCTGGACCAAACTTTATAGTAGCAAAAGCTGTGTCTTTAGGGTAAAGTGATCTCTCTTTCCTCAACCCCTGCTTCCTTCAGGAGTTATAGTTTCTGAGTCTTCACTGAGAGACAAAGCTATAGATTGCAAGAGTTAGCATGTTTTGCAGATCATTGTGCTTTGAGCAAAGTAACAGATGCCTCTCAGTTTTCAGTTCTATATTTCTCAAGAAGGGATGAACTGTTTAAATTGACTCAAGAGAGAAAAACATATGGAAATTCATTAAGAATTCAACAGCAGCAATCAGTGAAAGTTTTGTTTGTACTTGAAGGATTGATCTAGGTTTAGCAGTTTGATAGCCTCTTCTGTAAAATGGTTCTGTTAGCTTCCACTGATCCCCTCTCCTGCCACCTGCTGATGTTTCTTATACAAAAGTGCTGCTTACTTTGATAAGTATCATAAAATGACTTGTTAATCACTCTAGCTATACAGAAAGTGAATCTTTTCATGTGTAATTTTATGGCATCCCATCCTAGTGCCTGGATCAACTTGCTTGGTTGTTGTGCAGGTGGGTATGCAGAGACGCTTATCGTGCAACAAAACAGAAAAGCAGAAGGTGAAAAAATGAAGCAGTGGGCTGAAACAGCTTGGACAAATCGCAGATTGTCACTCGCGGAGGTACTAGAGTCATCCGAATCATCAGCCAAGGTGGCTGTCATAGATACTCGAATAAGCCGGATCCTGTAATTGTTTCCTTTCTTACATTGTTTTCATCGAAAAGTTATCGCGACTCACTAGTATCTATATACTTTTGTAGATATAATATGCTCTATATGAGTTGTAATGTGATAGAGTTGAGCATTGCTGTAAGCTTCTAGGTTATACACCTTTGAAAGAAAATGTGCATTACTGAATACAACTCTGTTCATGAAGAAATAAGACATATACAAACATTTAGAGTGGAATATCAAGGCCTTTCCCAATTTCTACACCAATCATTTCAAGAATTC
Source organism: Datura wrightii (assembly GCA_035772735.1). Lineage (NCBI taxonomy): Eukaryota > Viridiplantae > Streptophyta > Magnoliopsida > Solanales > Solanaceae > Datura > Datura wrightii. The sequence goes on along the minus strand of JASDFA010000018.1, from coordinate 194,523,915 downwards.
CCTTGTTGAAAATCTGAAAAAGTTAACACACATAGATTTCAATAGAGTACTTCTTGGTTTTAAACCAAATATTCAAAGGGATAAAGATACTGTACTTACCAGTTCCACAATGAATGTACCAATAAGACCAATCATACAAGCTCTAGAGTTCCATATCTCAGCTGTCTTGGTAAAACCAAGAAGGGGTCGGCTCAACTTTGGTACTTCCTTTGGCAACTCCACCTACACAATGTAAGTTACATTTACAAATACTTCTGAAAGTCCCCTCTGTATACCACATCTCTCGGTAGCGTACACAGTATTTTTCATAAGCCATGTCGATATTTAAAGAAATGATCAGTAAATGAATAAATTACTATAACAATATTATAATTAAAAAAAAACAATTCAAATAAGTATAATATTACTACTCTTCTCAACGAGTTCTCATTTTTTAATTGCATTCATAATAGACTCTAAACAGTGACGAAATTAAGAGTTTCACTAAGGGGACGAAAAGAAATTTAAATGAACCCTTGCTGTACCCTGACTCCGCTGCAATTAAGAATATTACTAAACACTTGGTTATCTATACAAAGACACCCAACAACCACTCAAAAGCATATTATCCAAAAGAGAAAACAAGAACATCAAATTGTAACTAAGGTTCTCTTTTATCTACCACTTTAACCAAAAAAATAAGGTCAAAAGTATTAGTCATTTTAGATAAACTAAGAAGATATTAGTTAATTTCTTCCAACTCCATCCTTACTACAATTAAGAAGGCATTAACATTTAACAGTGTGGAACCAGGAATTAATTATTATTATTATTTTTAATGCCAACAAGATTTAACAAATTATATATATAACCAAAAAAAAAAAAAGGAAAGTTGCCTTATTTATACAGTACTATAATTTTTGAACTAATCTAATCCCCTTGCGCTCCTCTGTCTCTGCCCCCTAATCATTAATCACTATGTTTAAGCAAGAACAATGATAATTTATAAGAACAACAATCCAGTGTAGTCCAACAAAGTGGAATATGGAAACATAGAATGTACGCAGACCTTACCTCCACTTCAGAGCTAGAGAGACTATTTTCGATAGACCCTCGAATTATAGAGCAAAGAACAACTATAATTTAGTGAAATATTATCCTTTAGGTAATAATAGAAGAGGTTACATACCCCAGCAGGAAGCTTTGCAGCCTGAATGTTGAAAGAGACTCTTTTGGTATTAATGTTGAAGTTGGGAAAGAAATGCTGATTTGCAGGGAATGCTGTTGAAAGGAAGGAAGATGAGAGTGCAGCCATTTGTGTTTACTCACAGAAATGAACCAATCCATTGTATTCTTGTTACCTTATCAACAAATATTTTGTGTGGTCTCCAAAATTCTGATAAGTTGGAATTACAACCTTCTATTTCTATGAGTGATTTGGGTCCCATTCCTACATACGTGTCCCACTTGGCACCTCTTATTTTCCTTATGATGAAATTCACCAAAGTAAACAACAAAGTCAAAGTTTACAAAATTTACTTATTTAATAGATTAGCCCTTAAACCACTGTTAACATTCGTGAAAACATATAACGCACTAATGCACTAATTTAGTATGCTATATAATCTTCAAAAAGAACTCGACTGACTTTTTGCTCACTAGTCCTTCACTCACAATTTTTTCTTTTTTATAAAAGAAAATGCGAAACTGTTGTTACATAATTTAATTGTTACTGTATTATTTAACTATTTATCGTTTCTTTATTTATCTAATTGTTAATTTATTAATTAGCTGATTTCATAATGTTGATGTGTCAAATTAATTATTTTTCAAATGTTAATTTAGTTAAAATCTTAATTAAGTAAAAAATTTGTTAATTAGTTTTAGGGTGAAATCATTGAGTTAATCTGTTTTGCATATGTTACATGGTAACTATGAATTAGTTAAAAAGATTGTTAATTAGTTAATCATAAATTAGTTTAGGTTTGGTAATCATTAATGAATGATGAACTTTAAACTTATTAAAAAAGTATGAATCATACTAACAAAATTACTTGACAAAAAGTCTTTGATAAATAAATAACAAACGATAAACTTTAAACCCATCGTACTAACAAAAAAGACTTTGAAAAAAGTCATTTTAAAAAGGAATTAAGGTTATCTTATAATTTTAAGATATAATTTAAATATCCTTAAAAAATAAATAATGAATGATAAACTTTAAACCCTATCATACTAAGAAAAAAGACTTTTAAAAAATGATATTATTTAAAAAAAAAAAAAGAGTTTAGGTCTTGTAATTTCAAGATATAATTTGAAAATATAAATGATAAACTTTAAACCTACCATGCTAATAAAAAGGACTTGAAAAAAGTCTTTTAAAAAAATTTAGGGTTTAGATCTGTCACGACTGGAACATATGATCGGATCTAGGCGCGGAACCCAGAACCATAAATGGCTCAAAGTCGACCCATGACATGAACATGATAACTAAAGCTCAACATAAGCAAAGCGGAAAACTGAATTCTGAAATAGCGGAAGTCTGAATAATAATAAAAAACATTTGAACAACGGAAGTAACAAAACACAGAATCCGAAGCTGAACATATAAACTATGTCCGGAAAGCCTCTAACATACTGACGAGTTGATGGGACAAAATTCCAACTAGCTCACTACAAGTCTGAAACTGAAAATGACAATAACACAACTAGCTGAAGGTCTTTGAAAGATGAGGACTCACTACCAAAGCTGTTTTGGCTAAACTCTGGAGACTAGAGCAGCGGGACGGAGTCTGAATGTGTCAGCCTGTATCATGAAATGATATAACATAGAGTATGCAGTCAGTACGTGGAATGTACTGAGTATGCAAGGTAAGTAAAATAGGCTAAGGACGTATAACTGAAATCATGCATAATGTAAATCATATCATCATAAGATTCTGTAAGTAAAGATTGCATGCTAATATCTTGAAAACATAAGTAGACATACTGAATCTCATAACTGAATAGAATGACCCAAAGCTGAAACTGATATTCATAAGTAAAACTGATTGACTGAACATTGGGTCAAACATGCTGAAAACATAATATCATAACTGATGAACATCCATAACTGAAATCATGAGAAACAATGAGAGATTCCTCATACAACCGACATTATCATGATAGGCAGAGCCGTCTAAAGCCTTGTTAGAGCTAATGGCGCTACCATGATATCGATATCAAGCTGAAGGCCCCTTGGGGGCAGGGAAAGCACATAAAGGAGGTCCCAATGAATCTGAATAACCCTACGTTAGCACGTAGTTCTGAGGCCCTGGGTTTACCTGAACCCCTAGCCTACTCGATGCTAGAAACTACTCCTAAAAACATGCATATGCTCTCCATCGTTTTCTAACGAAGCTGAAACCATCATGTTTCAATGAAACTGATCATGAAATTACATACATAGTCTGAAATCTGAATATGAGAGGCCTTGACTCAAAATATACCACAAGCTGAAAGTGGGAATATAGACTCTAAAACCATGTGGTAAGCTAATATCATGAAATTGAACTGAATTATGAAAACATACTTAGATGATGTGGGCTTGCCCAAAATTTATCATGTTTGAAATAGACTTGATAGTCAAACTCATGAATACATACATGGGTAAATCATAAACATTCTTTCATGCTGGACATCTCATCATACTTAAAAACATGGATCATAAATTTGAATTTTTTATGAAACTTGCATAATTGGGCATAATATTTTCAAAACTAGAAATCATGAATTGTAATTCAACATAAGTATATATAAAACCTGCCCATGAATCTTAAAACATCATTTGAAACATGAAGAGAATTGCCCCATGATTAAAACATAGAGAATTTATGCTTTTGGTTTAAAACCCCATAGATCATACACTTGAATTCATGAACTTGAGAAGGGATTTGGGCGTTATAGTGAAGAGAAACTCCCATTCATAACCTTACATACCTGGGTAAGCTGGTTTTACACCTTTCCTTGAAAACCCAAGAGCTTTGGGAAAGAACTAGGGAAATCCTTAAGCTTGATCTTCATTGGAACCCTCTAATCTTGCATGCATGGGAGAGAATGACTTATAATAGGCTAAACCTTCTTAAAACCCTTCTAATATAGCTTAAAACGACGTAATTTAGGGCTTAGGTGCTTAGGAATTATGAAAACACCCTTGCTAAATTTGCAGGAAAATAGACTCTGCCAGTCCTCACGAGGGACTTCACGAGTCGTGAGGTAGGGGATGACTCGTGACTTCCACCCGTGATCTCCACTGGAAAAATTCAAACCTCCAACTCTTCCTCCTGACCACGACCAACTTCATGGGTCGTGAAGTGACTTCACAGCTCGTGACATCCACCGTGGTCACCCCTTGACCACGACTTCTAATTAGCCAACCTCCACTTCACGAGTCACTCCATGACTCGTGGAGTAACCTCACGGGTCACTAGATGAGTCGTTCTGTGACCTGATGCAACATTTCCTATTTTCTCCGCTTACACCCTCGGGTATGATCTTAAGGACTTTCAGGGTATTACAAAATCTTATAAATTCAAGATATAGTTTGCAATAATATACTTGAAAAAATGAATAATGAACGATAAAATTTAAACCTAACATACTAACAAAGAAGACTTAAAAAAAGTCTTTTAAAAAGAAATAGGGATTACGTCTTGCAAATTCAAAGATATAATTTGCAATATATTTTTAAAAATAAATAAAGAACAATAAATTTTAAACCTATCGTACTAACAAAAAAAACTTAGAAAAAAAGTCTTTTACAAGAATAATGGTTTAGGTCTTGAAAAAATTTATGGTGGTCTTCAAAAACTTATGATTTAGGTCTTACAAAATATAGTTTGCAATGTCCTTAAAAAATGAATAACGAGCGATAGAATATTAATTTTAAATATTGTTTATACTGAGCCCTTTGATCCATTCGTATAGATCCTGGCCTTCACCTTGGATCTGCTGATACATCTTAGGCTACAGGATCAACACAGTTATGAGGAACTATGAAGAGGGAGGATTGGATATTGGTCTGGTGATGCATGCACCGCGCATCGATGATGCGTGATAGATTTTTGTGTTCCCCCCTTCCCGCGCACATCCTCACATCGTAGAGCGTCTATCTCAGTCCAGTATTTATACTGTTGTTAGACTTGATCGGATAGAGTTTGATTGAGCGGTGGCGGCCAGAGATAGACATCCTTAATCTGTGTGTTAGTGAGGCCACGATCATGCTACAAGACATTAAGGTCATGTTTGGACTTCAGATAGATGGACAATCATTATAAATTCGACAGGGAGCAAGGTAGAATGTACATTGGAATGGAGAGTTGTTAAGACTCACCGGCTTCTAATCAGAGGGAAATCAGATATCGGGTGCCAGCAGAGTGAGGTTATCTTCCATCTGTGCATACATGATTCAGCAGCTTAAGGGGGACCCGATTACAACTATTACTGGGGATTTGAGGGTTGATTGTCTTGCCCGTCTCTATTTGATGATTATATTCAGTGGAATCTTATTCCCTAACACGTTGGGAAATTTGGTGAGCTTACGCATACTGTGTTTTTCAGACCCTCTGCATGAGATAGGGTACTACAGCTGGAGTGGCGCTGTTCTGGTGTTCCTCTATAAACCACTCTATCGGGCGTCTGTTGGCACTGTGCCTAATATTGGTGGATTTCTTCCTCTCCTCCAGATAACTCATTTAAAGTGTGTATTCCTATATTCTAAAGATATCATTTGAGGAAATGACTACAAAATTATATTCCTTTCATGTCATTTTCAAATATGATCTTGAAAGAGATTCCAGCCTACAAGGAGGCTGCCCCTTGCGGCCGAGGCGAGGATGCGCTTGAAGATGAAACATTGGTCCCTTACGTGAGAAGGTGTACACGAGGGATTGTCTGCATTCAGGAGACACACCAAACCTTTTGCATATAAAGATCAGCTTAATCATATGATGGTTGAGCATGTAAACTTTATGTTTACTTTAATACGTTAGTATTTATGTTTTCCCTTATCATTTTCTAATTTTTAGTTTTATTTTAAAATTTTTTATGCATACTGTAAACTGTGATCGTGCATACATTGTCGTCCTGTTGCATAGCTGGTTAGGGTGTAGGATGTAAAAGGTCTCGATATATACATAGATATCGCAAAGGAGCACATGCCCAACTGTGTGTTGCGACAGTTCGGACATGCTTAACATGTACCTCCAATATGTTAATGGAGCATCGAACACTATTAATGGAATGACTGATCGAGAGCTGACACTGCTTTTATTTCCTGGATAGATCAGTAGGCAGATCACTGGGATGACAGGGTACATAGGATCGTTGTGGTCCACGAGGAAGCCCTCATTGGTATTTACATGATGTGGTGCCGAGGTATCACACGCTTGTTGATTGGAAACTCCATTCGCCGTGTTTCAGTTTATCGAGGATTACCATTCTATCTGCAAGGCAATACGAGGCATTGGTAAGTTTGATAAATCTCGCTTTGTGTTTGATATTCTTATTATATAAATTAGTATGCAGGTTAGGGGTATACAACACATGCACCAGTTGGGGATAGATGCTCAGATCCACCCCGATAGGCCAAGATAGGTTTGGAAATTGTTCGGATGGATGTTGAGACATTGTAGAGGGCATAAGAGGATGAACGAATTGATGAGTTTCCTATACCAGTCGCTGTTGATATATAACAAGGGTTTTATTGAAGAACAAGAAAAGAAAGAATCAAAAAAGGCTAACTGAGAATTGAATACAATTATTTAGAATGGGGAAGGGGGTGCCTATATATAGGCATAAACTAAAATCCTAATGCCCATAGGAATAGGACTACCTAAAATCCTAATGCCCATAGGACTATCTAAAATCCTAATGCCCATTTGCTAACAATTATATGGGCTAACATTCCCCCTCAAACTCATAATGCGACAGTAATAAGCATTGAGAGTTTGTCACACAAGAAATGAAACCGAGACATCGACTGAGCCTTCGTAAAAAGGTCAGCAATCTGCAAGGCTGATGGAACAAAAGGAAGCGATATAGTCCCGAGCTGGAGATGATGACGAGTGAAGTGACAATCAATCTCAATGTGCTTCGTCCGCTCATGGAAAACAGAGTTCTTTGCAATTTGCATCGCACTCTTGTTATCACAATGTAGAGGAGTAGGCCGAGAAATATGAACCCCCATATCTGCAAGAAGCCAGCGTAACCAAACAATCTCACATGTAGTCACTGCCATATTGACAAAAGCAAAGTGAATACAACAAGATAAGCAACCCAAAACAACGATAAGAACAAAATACCCTAGTCACAAAACAAACCAACAACGGCGTCCAAATCAAACCAAACCAACAACGACAATCATACAACGCCGTCCAAAGCAAACCAAACCAACAACGAATTTAGCGGAAGCATCAAACACAGGAGAACATCAACTCGATCCGCGAAAATTGGTGATTATTTACAAGTAGGGAAGAATCGATTTATTTTGGCTCTGATACCATGTTGATATATAACAAGGATTTTATTGAAGAACAAGAAAAGAAAGAATCAAAAAAGGCTAACTGAGAATTGAATACAATTATTTAGAATGGGGAAGGGGGTGCCTATATATAGGCATAAACTAAAATCCTAATGCCCATAGGAATAGGACTACCTAAAATCCTAATGCCCATAGGACTACCTAAAATCCTAAGGCCCATTTGCTAACAATTATATGGGCTAACAGTCGCCACCACCCAATGTGCAACCCATGTATGGACGTGAACGTTAAGTTGTATGTGGTGGGGTACGTAGATGTGGGCGTCGTGGATGACAAGATGGCTGAGGAGGTGACCAGCACCTGGTAGATGAGCCTAATGATGAACCTGTCGCTCACTTCAATTCCAGATCTAACTCCAGCTACAACGTCTCTCAATCCAACAGCACACCTATTTTTGAATACACATTGATCTTTCTCTCAGCCGAGCCAGGATGCTTACATCCCCATACGTGATGACATGGATTGTGATACTCTCTACATAGCCTTAAAGGGCTTGCCTCCTCGAGATTTTCAGGGTGGTAGGCATCTTAGTTTTAGTGATGTGGTCTTCTAGCCGACACGTCGATTAGTGTTTAAAAATTAAAGTACTTTTTAAAAATATATGAATCATTTGATACAAAAAATACTTATTATTTTATATTTCTCGTATATTAGGGTGCATCGATGATCCATCAGTCAAATACCTTTGAGTCAATCACCTAGGATCTCGTTCAGAAGTCACCACCCAAGGCACTGCCTAAGAGCCAAACACCTAGGATACCGCTTGAGAGGTCTTCGGTCCCTATACCAGACCTGTCTTAGGAGCCTACTTAGGACTGAGTCGAGACACGGGTTAATTTTTAGAATTAAACCTAATTCATTAATAGTAGTTTAAATTAGTAATCATTTTAATATGTTTCCAGGTTCATAGTTTTGACGCATGCGATACCGTCTCCAGATGAGGTATATGACGTCGAGGATCTCATTGAGCCTGAATATACCACGTTGATCACAACAAAAGTGTTCACAGAAAGTCCATTCCAATTAATGCAACAACAAAGAAAAAGGGAAAGGGGCGTGATGGGGTGAACGATCATGGCGTAGAGCATCCTCCTATTAAAAGAAAAAAGGAAGGGGATGATGGTGATGGCCAGCGTGGGTGGGTGGGTGGTGGCGGCGGTATTAACCTTAGGCCGAAAAATAAGCTAATACATACGACATGTGGGATTCATTGATGTGTATATATAATTATTTTGTATAATTTATGTAACTATTATATTTTTTTCGTATCTATTTCTTCATGATAAATATTATCGTAATTTTTATTATTCATTTTTTACTAACTTGTGTAACATCCTAAATTAATAGTAAAAAATAAATATCTTCATATATTTGAAACAAAATTATGCGTGAACTTGGGACGTTTGACAAATTCATAGCTATAGTGTTTAAAACTACTAAGTAATAATTATCTTGTTAACTAATGATCAACATAAAATAGGATGGATTAATAAACTACCAACTAATTAACCTTAAACCCTACGAAATAACACACTTAAATCTAAAACTTACAAAAAATAACTAAGTGTTGGATTAATTTTTGGGGAATTATATATACAACGTACTAAATTAGTATGCTATATGTCTCCATGGACCTTAACAACCGTTAAAATCTGGTTCATTAATGAAAAACATATAGTATATTAATTTAATACGCTATAGATAGTTTATAGACTTTAATTTTATTCATTACGTTAATCAGTTTCATCTTTTTTCATATCATTTAGATTCTAAACTTTCCTTACTCAAACATTATGGGCTCGAATAATTGTTTTTTCTTTTAAGTATAATGAAAATAGTTCATAAAATTCTTAAAATTTTTCATAAATTACATGACTTAAATATAGGTGAAGTGATTTCATATTTTTGAATGCAACTTTCAAAATCAGCAAATCGTCTTTATGTTTGTACCTTTCCTAGTAAATGCTTTATATCTTTTAAGGATACTATATTATAAACAACAAATATGGAAAATGAAGAAAAAAAGAACATAATTAACCTCTTACTAAAAATTAACTTTAACCCACTAATTTTATTGAGTTTTTTTTTTTTGAAAAAACATCTAAAAAATATAAAATGAGAAAATAGTAATACTACTAATCCAAAAAAGTATTAATAAAAGCTTTGCTATTAGCGGAAATACTTTTTCATATCATGCGATTTAATATATAAATGATAGTACGACAATGATAACCTTGATCCTCACTTACACATCTAGCCAATAAATTTGTGAAAGTTATATAAAAGAGTGTAGGGTTAAAAACACACCTAAAATATCTAAGTTAATTTTTTGAGTTTTTTGTGCGAATTATTAGGTGTTTACTTTTCTATCTGAACTATCATCAAATATTTATTAAAGCACACCATAGCTATTAATTGCTCACTTTTCTATTTGAAATATCACTATTTAATTATTCCAATAATATCATCATTTTGTACGTAGTGAATTTTATATAGAGTGAAAGATAAAAAACATATTTAAAGTATCATAATTTGTTAAATTTTATATTTGAACTAACAGGTGTGTGAGTTTCTTACTTGAACTATCATCAAATATTTATTGAACACACATAAACTATCAGTTGTTTCCTTTTCTTATCTGAAATATCACTATCGTTCAGATAGAAAAAGGAAACAACTGATAGTTTAGGCGTGTTCAATAAATATTTGATGATAGTTCAAGTAAGAAACTCACACACCTGATAGTTCAAATATGAAATTTAACAAAATTATGATACTTTAAATATGTTTTTCATCTTTCATTCTATATAAAATTCACTAGGTATAAAATAATGATATTATTAAAATAATTAATCCCAAATGTTTCGATATGTCATAAATACATTTTTAAACACGCTAATTTTTAAGTAGGCGTGCGTATATAAATAGCACAAAATTTTCAAAAAATCAAATAAAGAATATTGAAAAATATGGTTTAAGTTATAAAATAAAACTTAGAGCGAAGGATGAAAAATAAATTTAAATTATCACAATTTTTTGAGTTTTATACCTAAATTATTATGTGTGAGTGTATCTAAACTATCACCAAATATTTATTGAAACATATCTCAACTATCAGTTATTGACTTTTTCTATCTGGACAATAATAATATTTCAGGAAAAGTAAATAACTAGTTGAGGTGTGTTTTGATAAACATTTGATGATATTTCAGGTAGTAAACTGGCAGACTTGATAATACATGTATGAAACTCAAAAAAAAGTAATACTTTATATGTGTTTTTGATCATTTAACTCTAAAATTTAAAAATCTTTTAATTTAAATTGAGGATAAAAATAATTATTTAACATTTTATAATCAATTAATTAATACAATTTTCTATTTTGAAGCTTCGCTTTTTTGTTTTTATTTTCTTTATATTAGCTAAAAATATAAATTTGGACTGATGAAGCTCCCACCATTTTATTTCGTTTCTCGCTGTTTTTTTTAGTCCGTTTTAAAAATAAAATTTAATAATTATTTAATTTTAATTTTTCACATGATATGATATATTTAAAATTATAAAGATAAAAGATATCTTTTAGTATATTCTATATATATATTAAGGCTACAAAATTCAGTTTCTTTTAATTTCTGAAACTATATATCAAATTAAAATCGTGCAAATAAATTTAAAATAAGAATATATAAAATAAAATTTATTTAATTTCATGATTGAATTTAAGAAGACAAGATTGGAACACGTAGGGGCCACACAACCACTTCTACATATACAGCCCGCTATAAAAGCTCAAGTTGCCCTTCTTCCCATGCATGCATATCTTTAAGACAGTTATTTCTTTTAGAAATAATTATTAAAAAAAAGAAAAATTATTACTTAATTTGAATTTATTTTTCAGTTGAAATTGTTGATATGTTATTTGTCTGTTTGTGTTATCGTATTATTTATTTTATTACTATTTTTTTTTTGATTATTTTTATTTTTTTTATATTTAATTTAATATTTTTTATTTTAGCTGAAAGTATATCGAGAAATTATATCTCTACTTTTATAAAAAAGTTAATACTGTTTATATATATTTTTTTTAAATTTTATTTTTGAAATTATACTGTGTCAAAATTTGAAAATAAAGAGTTATAGAATTAACATTAATTTTGGAAAATGAAATTGGATGATATTTTAAGTTTTCTCTATTCAAATAAATACAACGAGAAAAGTACATCTGAACCAAAGTATATGGGCAATTTTGATGGTGTTTCGATAAATTTATAAATTAATTAAATTAATTTATTCATATTATTTAATTTATTTTGTGTGCTTGATAAATATCAAAAATACATATAAATAAAATTAAAATAACTCAAAAGATACGTGTTGATCATTCCTAATTTACGATTATATAGTTGATAAATACTTTTAATTTAATTAAATCTTCTATAATATATTTGATTTTTAATATCTTTTGTAATGTTCAAAATACTTTCCTAAAATATAACTTTTAATTTTCTTTTAGTTTTTTTTCATTCGCCCCTCCCCCCCCCCCCCCCCTTCTTTTTTTTTTGGTTAAAAGTTACTTCTAAATTATATATTTTAAAAATAATTTAAAAACATATTTAATTTTGATCATTTCATCTTTCAATATTTGATGCTTATCAACTAACTCAAACGATCTCTTATTCCCACTTTTCTTTGTTTGGTTTGTTTTTATATTATCAACATCTTTCAATATAACATTTTGAATGAAAAATTGTTGAATGCAATTTTACTACTAGTGTAAAGAATATGCTACAAACTTGTGCAGAAAATGATCTCACAAAGGTTTGGGAAACTCGAAGGTGGCACTTTAGACCTTCAAATATTTGAGATTTTAAATTTATTTAATTAATAATAAAATTTTATGATTTTTTTTTCTTTTTAGATAATATTGAAGTTTGTCGGAAAAAGAAAATTAGGGGTGCTCATGGTTCGGTTTAGGTTGGTTTTTGATCAAAACTAAAATCATATTAATTTAGTCAGTTTTTAAATTTCTAAAACCAAACCAAACCAAATCAAATAAAAATAGCCGGTTTGCTTAAATTTGATTTGATTTTTTGATTTATAACTAACTAATGATAAATTGATAATATTAAAACAATAGAGACATGAGATAACTATTTCAAGTAAACATTAGGAATCAACTATCACAAGATGAATGTATCTGAATCTTCTATTATTTTTCAATACTATTTCAAAGCTTTAGCATGTTCAAGTTGCATTACTGTAGAGGTTCTTCCACTTCACATGTCTAATATCCACACAAAAATAATATACAACTTTAATAGAATGGTCAACTCTTCAAAAATCAAAGGAGCAAACGATTGAAGAGTAGATAGATGACTTAACAAAGAAAATTAAAAATCGGTAATAAGCCACACCACATATAGACAATTAGACTTAGAGTATTGAGTTTGGACATATTTTTTAAGAAATAGAATTTAAACGTGTTGTAGTGCATGTGAAATAAGTGTACTAAAATCAAATTAATGATTAAAAGATATAAAATAATTATAATCATTTATGAAAAACTGATATACTATATTCAAATAATTATAAAATTTGTGTAAAATCTATCGGTTCGGTTTGATTATTTCTTTGATTTTTTTAGTAGAATCAAAATCAAACCAAATATTATCGATTTTAAAATTTAAAACCAAATTAATCCAAACCAAATGTCAATTTATTCAATAAATTTGGTTCAATTTGAGGTTTGATTTGGTTTTTCACCAAACCGTGAACACCGTTAAAAAGATTATTAAAAAAAAAAGGAAAGAAAAATTATCTACTTTTTATTGTAGAAACATTTTAAAATTTTGGATAAACTACTTATAATTTCATATTAGTAAATAAATCTTATACAATTACATTCAACAAATTGTATTACAAACACATCAATAGCATCTAATTAACTTGACTTAACTTTTATTAATATAAATAGTAATAATAATATTAGTATGTGAAGTTAAGTGCTTTATATCTTTTAAGGATACTATATTATAAACAACAAATATGAAAACAAAAAAGAAAAGAAAAACATAAACCTCTTACTAAAAATTAAATTTAAGCTTTGCTATTAATAAAATGAGAAAATAGTAATTAAAATCAAAAAAAGTATTAATAAAATCTTTGCTATTAATGGAAATACTTTTTCATATCATGCGATTTAATATATCAATAATAATATAACAATGATAACTTTGATCCTCACTTACGCATCTAGCCAATAATGTTTAAAAAGCTATCAACTACGGCAACATAAAATTAACAAACTATCTTTGGAGCTAAAATCAAACATGTTCAGGCTCCTCTTCTTCATCCCTTTTACGTTTTCCATCATTAGATTTCAAATGAATATCCCTTTGTGGAATATTGAAGAGAGAGTAATATTGACGGAGTTGATAATCAGTCAAGTCACGCTGCTTCATTGTCAATACAGTCACTGGGCTTGAATGGTCAAATTGACAACCTCTGCATTTCATCGCTTCTTCAAATTCTTCAATCACTAATGGTGTATTCAACATTGTTTGACACTTATTTAGATCATCCTAAAGAAAAAGAAAAAAAAATCAGAAAATAACTAGGATCATCATTTAATTAACTAGAAATTAATGAATCAGTATTGAACTTAGTAATGTATAATATTATTTATTTTATATTAAAAAAAATTTATGCAAACATATACCTTTTGATCTTGAGGGATGAGTCTAGTAAAATCACTGAACCAAGAAACATCTATTAATGGAGACATATCTTCAGAAATGCGAGTCACGACAGATTGCGCGATGACACAAGGTTTGAACTCCAATAATTTAACATCTGCCAACATATTTAGTGGTTAAAATAAAAAAAATTATTTTATTTTTCTTAAAGAATTTAATTATACGTGCTAATAGTGTAAAAATTAATTATTCTATCAACATATACATAAGTTAAATTTCTTTTTAAATAGGGAAAAGAGATTAAAAAAAAGAAAGACTTTTAAGTATTTTTTACCTAAAAGAACTCGAACAAGCAGCTCATTAACCCGAGAAGTAAAATCTTGAAGGAGGGATAATTTGTGTGAACTTATACTCCATTGAAACAATTCAATGTATGAATAAGGTGTTGCTGAATTTAATTTCCATCCTAAAGCCTCCAACAATGTGAATTCCATACGTTGGATCATTGCTGAATGAAACACATGTTCAATACCTTCCATCTGCAATAATCCTACCAACTGTTAATTATCTATTTATCAATAATGGTAGTAATATAAATATAATAATTATGATAAAGATAGACATTTTAACTTGATCCAGAGTTCAACTTTCATTGTGATCACTATTTAAACACTTCAATTTAATGTATGTGCATCTCGCGAACACCTTAACTTTGAAAACGCGTATATAGACCTTTAAGAGGATGCATTCTCAAAGTTGAGATATTTACGAGGCCAATTTAAATCAAGATAATATGTCAGACCATGTTAGAATATCTATAATCTATCACCCAAATGTTCTTTAAAATTAAAATAAATAGAGAACTTTGTACTCACCTTTAATTCAAGCAATTGAGGGGGACTTGTTTCATGGAATTTACAGGCCAAAGACAAACATGCAATTGATAGTAACTCAAACAACCAGTGTCTCCAGCCCTACAAAATTTTGTTTTGCATTAAATAAAAATTTGGTCAATTAACTCTATTTCAAAGTTTTCTTTCGTTTATTTCTTAAGAAAAATATTTATATATATATATATATAAAACTTTCATATAAAATATTCTTAATTTACCTGACACTTGCCCTTGTTTAAGGAGATAAACCGATCAAGGTAACTTGCAGCACCAAATACAGTTAGAAATGAGAGATCCCACCGCCTTTGAGACTTTACATGTTGATTATCAAAAAAAAAAGTAGTAGTTATGCAAGAAACATTGAATCTTATATACATATTTAAATCTCATATTGAAATTAGTGAATTCAGTTGAACCAATTGAAATCACCATTGCATCGATCAACATTTGCACGGAACGGAGCTAGAAGGACAGAAAAAGATTCATACAAACTATATATAGGATGATGAATCCTTTTTTTGAAAATCTTTTATCTATTCACTGGTGCGAGAGATAGATATGATTCATATTCATTAAAAAAAACAAAAAAAAGAAGAAGAATATGTTACCTTCATAAACCAATAAATAGCATTGAGCCTTGCTTTCTCAATAAAAGAATTCTCTTCTATGAACTTCACATAGCCTCCCTGAGGCATGTAACTCATCTCCTTGTCAATTAAATTCCCAAAAGCTTGTTCACAATCTTCTTTTGTTGAGTAAAAAAAACCAAGATTCCCAACATCATTCTTGTTGAGTCCTCCTCCTCCTTGAACTTCTTCTTCTTCTTCTTTTCCAATAGGACTCATGAACCAAACTTCATCACAAAGTAAACTATCCATTTTTTTTTGGAGGACAAAGCAAAAAAAGAAGGTACAATTCTTTAATTTCAAGAATGACTTATAGTATCTGGATGTCAGTGAACAAAAGGCAAATGATCACTACATGATAAGATAGCCTGCAAAACTATAAAGGGGTTTATAAATTTGTTCTTTTAGTGCTTTGTGTCATACACAAAAAAACTTAAGGAAAACTTTAATACATGATGATAATACTAGTAGTAGTAGTAGAATTCTTGGTGGAGTAAAGATTCATATGAAGTACCACTATATATACAGGTTGGCCAGCATATTGTAGCAAATTGAATTTAATTTTCATGTGTTGAAAATTTATTATAAATCTTTACACAACTAAATCTCCATGATGAAATATTACTTCATTCTAATCAATATTCTGTTCAGTCAAAAATAATTAATGGCTTAAATTTAAACATATGGATTAAGAAATTCGCTTAGCTTTTAAAAATTAATAAGGATTTTAATAAATATTTCTATATACTAATCGGTATTCTCTTTGGTCAAAAATAATGAATGTTTTAAATTTAGACATATAGATTAAGAGATTCACTTGCTTCTAAAATTAATAAGAATTTTGACTAACATATTTTTAATTATGATTTTCTTTCTTTGTACGTTGACGTAATAATTATCATAAGGATTACATATGTGTCAAGGTCGTCAAATATGAGAAAAAGAATTAGATACTTCTTGATTTTGTGAAATATAAATAATGTTAAGTTAATTTTTTAGAGGTTAAAATATAAATAAAATATAAAAATTAATATTAATATAAATAATGTTAAGTAAATTTTTAGAGGGTAAAATATAAATAATTTTAAGTTAATTTTTAGAGGCTAAAATATTACTTATATATTTTAATTTAGACTAGAGAGTAACTTTCATACAAATAGTATTTCCTGAATCTCAATTTATGTGACATCTTTTTCATTTTTATTTGACCCAAAGAGAATGTTATTATTATTATTTTTTTATAATCACTAATAACTTAATTTTAAATTATTTTTTAAAAACATAACAAAATAATTTATAGTCACACAACTATTTAACATTTATTCAAGAAGATTACAAAATTTCAAAAATCTTTATTTCTTTGAATCCTTTACCAATCAAACAATTTCAAAGGCGAATTTAGGATTTGTATAACATAGGTGCATCATTAAAAAATAAAAGGAAAAAAAAATTGAGTGGGTATTGATCTCTAGTCCTCTAGGTTAAATAACTGAACATTCAACCAAGTGCACTATTCAACCTTCTTGCAATATAAGTGCCAACATATAATATTATATTAATTTTTAAAAATATATATATAAAATATCTAATTTCATGAAGAGATCACGGATTCACATACTTCAAAAGTTAGCTATAAATTTGCCTCTAAACAATACCACGTAGATTGGGACGAAAGAAGTAACTAATTGACATGCATGACACCACAAATTAAACTATACTTTACCAAACAATTTAAATTACAATGAAAATATTAATTGACATACATGACACCACAAATTAAACTACACTTTTCCAAACAATTAAATTACAATGGAAGTATAATATTTTTCTTTTTTAGTATATACTATAAGTATATAGTTACTACTATAGTCTATATTCTAGTAGTAGCTAGAAAAATAGATATAACAAAGGAAAGGGGGGTGTTGGGAAGATGATAGGAATAAAAATGAGGAGATGAGACTCATGAAAGGAGGTAAATGCAATATCAGAGATATTTTGTGTGGTTTTAGTTTTTTTCACTGCAGTAACCAATTGCGTGAACCCACGAGGATGGTCCCTGTTTCCCTTGTGATTTTATTGTCTTTGCATTGTTTTCATACATAGAAAGAAGCACACATCTAATGTTTGTGCAAACTATTCTAATTTGGGAATTTTTTTTAAACTATGATCTATAATATTTTGGGGCTATTACTAAGTTATTACATTTAGGGTTCGTTTCGTACGAAAACAAGTAATGCAAGGATTAGTAATACATGAATTAATAATGCAGAGATTGTTAATTCAAGAATTGTAATGCTGCATGGAATTATTCTTTATCAAGTCTTTAATTCATTGTGTTAAAAATTAGATATCAAAACTCTATAAAAATCTTGTAAACCTACTAATGATACTCGGGAGAGAATCAACCTATTAGTTTTGATCCCATTCTATTTTTCTTTATAATTATACGCTTAAATATTTGCATCAAGAAATTTAGGATCGGAAAAGGGATTGAGGGGTAGTCTAGTCATTTAGGGGTCTTATCCCGGGATTAGTTATCCCTTTGTTTCCTTGGTATAAGATAATACACCCTATGATGTATAAGTAATCTATATATTAGGTCGAATTGAGTAATCAAATAATGTTTTGGCTTGACTAAATTTTAATCCAAAGACTATCTTAATTAATACAGCCTATCAAACGGGTAAGATTTTGCATGTATTTAATCTGTCTCAAATTATTTCGATATTATCTGACTAGACATAAAATTTAGAAAGAAAAATAAAAAAAAATTAGTAGTCTAAAACAAATCTTAGACATTACAAATACAATATCATTTTTGAAATATATTAAAATGAAAAGTATTTAAGAACACACGTAAGTGGTCCACAATGCACTTTTTAAGTATTGATGAGGAATGTGGTGCAGTAACTAGTACTGATGCTAAAACTACTTCTACCCTCTTGTCCCGTATTTTCAGCCACCTAATTCTGTCAACCCCCACCCCCACCCCAAAATAAAAACAAAGCAAGCAAAAAAAAAAAAAAAAGATATATAGAAAGATATTTTTGCTAATTAATTTATTACTAATATTTTTTTATCTCAAAATATTTATCGTTTTTATTGAAAATATATAGCTCAAAATTAACTCTTTTTTTATTTTACTTATAGTAGTATTTGCTTTTTAAGATGACAAGAACCTCAATTATCGAATATAAATAAAATCAATATTTAATAAAAATTATTCTATGTTGACAATATAAATCAGTATAAAATAATTAAATATCCTTTCTAATTTTTATTTTTTCTTTTTAAAAAACAACTGGCTACAGGAATTAAAGGCCACTCGTGGTTGGCTCAACCAGAATGCAATTTAATTCACACACTGCCGCTGACATCCACAAAAAACCTTAAAAGAGGAGAATAAGAATAATATAATAAAAAAAAGTGAACACAATATCGATGGTAGTGACGGTAGTGGCAGTGGTGGTAACAACAACGATATAGACGGAGGAGGAGGAGGAGGAGGAAGAAGAAGAAGAAAAAGAAGAGAAGAGAGAAATCTAGAGAGAGAAGAGAAAGAGAAAGAAGAAAGTGATATGAAAGGATAAAAAGAGAGGGAAAATTTAAATTTTGAAATTGAAAATTTAGGTGGATCTGCTTATGGAGGATGCCAGTTTCACCCACCGCAACACAATCAGAGGCGAATTTAAAATTTGTAGATCATGTATGCATCACTAGAAAAATAAAAAAATGTATTAAGTGAAAATTAATCCCTAATGTTATAGGTAAATAACTTTATATATATATATATATATATATATATATATATATATATATATATATATATATATATATATATATAAGAAAGACAAATAGAAAAAGGAACATCTGCTTTAATTTTTTTAACAAAGAAGATGACAAATGGGCAGGAAATGAGACTTGATCTCTCGACCTAAAGGCTTAAAACTAAGCCTCAAAATAGTGAACCACTCAATTTCTTTTAACCATGGGTTCCTTCAGATAATTATAGATATATTTTACGAATTATACAAATAATATATCAAGTTTAATCAGATAACCACGGATTCACATGACCCATTTTTTATACCTAAATTTGCCATTGAACACAACAGGTGGTTGAGGCCGACATGAGAGTCTCTGAATGATGAGGATGATGCCGAGACTGATGAAGAGTTGTTTGTTGAGAAACCCCAACAGATAAATAAAGAGTCCTTACAAGATCTGAAGGACGTAATAGTTGTTGCCACCATGGAGGTGTCTCGGAAGGAGATATCCATGACAGGTTCTAATGGTATTACTCCCGACCTAATTGGATTGGTGCAGACTGAGAGTATTATCTTGGATACAACAACCCAACAATAGTAATCCATGCTACCACCACCCATGGGTAGCTCTTCCCCTGTGAGAGCCTCTAGTTCCACCATTCTGGATCCCAGACGGGCAGTTAACAGTTAGCCACTCACATAACACCAGTTGAGGGCACTGATGCCCAAACAGAGCCCCTCTCCATGAGAGATCCTTAACTCTTGTTTTTGATATTTTGCTTATGCATTGAGGACTATACATATCTTTAAGTTGGGGGTGGGGTAACATTCTTTTGGGTTGACTAGTTAGGTTGTATATAGTAACTAGCATAGAATAACTTCTTATTTTGTTTAATTTTCCTTGATTTTTCTTTGCCTAGGTTCTTTTCCAAGGATGTATTTTGAGAAACTATGGCCTAATGATAGAGTAATTTTGAGTAGATTCTTACATGCGTGGCTTTTATTTTTGTTGTGAATACCCCATTAAAGTTGATTGATTTTGATAAAAAGAGTTGCCAATGTAGTTGAATGATCTTTGTTGTAAAAGTATACCTCTTTTTTTTTTTAAATTCATAAATACTGGTGTGTAAATCTTGTTGAGATGATTGTCTTGTACAGTTGTATTCAATTGAGAGCTGAAAATATAGTTGTTGATGTAGTTTTTGTGTCATAAGTGGTAAGGATTAGATTACTCACATGTGTTTCTTGTTTCATCTAGAATTTGCCCCGTTAATTTGTCACCAAATTTATTAGAGTTGTGAAGTTGATGACATGATCTTAGGCCCTTAATTGAAAGTAAATCTCTGTTGAGACTTTTCGGCCTAGTTACCAGTGAGTTCAGTGAACTTATTTTTCCTGGGTTTGTGCCTATTGACCCTTTTGTTGGCTGCCATACTACAATCCCAAATCTCGTTTTGAAATTGTTCCTTCTTTAGAATCAATTCCTCTTCTAAGTGCTAAAAATAGTAAAGTTGAGGCTAAATGCCTGAATCGGAGGTTGAACATAAGCTGGAAACGGAGAAAGAAATGTATGGTGAGATTAAAAAAGAGCATCCTTATTTAGTATTTTGAAAAAGAACCAAAAGATTGATATCAGAAAAACAAACAAAAAGAGATTTACCAAAAATAAAGAGGAAAAGGAAGGATGTAATAAGGGGGGAGAGCTAAAACATCAAGGAAAGGTGATGATAACTTTGTAGTATTCAAACTTACAATATCGGATCTTAGTAGCACATGTTGGCGATTATGTTTGGGTTATGATTCAGATTTCAGACTTATTATTATTGTATCTTTATCTTCTATATATTTTCGCTTTTTACTTGTCTTAATAGTTAATAATGTATGATAAATATTTATTCAGATTATATACAAATAGTTTTAAAATAATATCTTTTACTTACGTATCGAACACAAAAAAAGAATAAGTAAGAAATCTATTTATTTTGCTGAAAATATTTTATTCCACCGCAAAATTTTTGCTTTGTAACCAACACACAATAAGTTCTTGTTGTAAGCTTGTCATGATAACATTACCAAAGAGAAATTTTAATTTATTACAAACTTATGTACGATTCAAATCGGATAAAAAGAAAAAGATATCAAAATAATTCAAATTTATGTGCGACACTTATTGGAGCGGCGTGATCAAGGACATAGCCTATAATGATTTTTTTCAAGAATATCATCGATGGACGCATCTTAGCTAATTATATGGATTACATAAATCTAATGATCTAATATTTTATAATTTATCCCCATAGTGAAATACAGTTATTTATAAACTGTAACTTTTAGTTGATTCAAATAACTTTTTCTTTTTGAACATTTCTTCTTCTTCTTTAAAAATTCTTTTAGTGTTACCTTATTAAAAACACATATAAATATATTGATGTATGTCATATTAAATTTGAATTTATATGGGCGTATTAAATAATTTGGACGTTAATTAAATAAATTTATTTTATTACTTTTCAAGACAAAGGTTCATTTCATTTGAAGGCTCAAATTCATGCCATGAATTCAATAACTTGGTATCCTACTCTAATCTAAGGCCAACAAGATGATCACATGTGTTTAGAAAATATGGAGAATCCTAGTCAAAATAAGAACCAATTAAAAATTATCAAATGTCCAAAATAATATGTCTTGGTCAATCACAAGCAATTTTATCACATAATATTTGTGATAAGTTATTTGATGACTCACATGAATCAATCTGAATCAAGCAAGAAAGTTCATTTACACTTGAAATACCTACTCCCTTCAAATATAAATAGATAGAGGATTACATAACTTTCAGAGACGCAGAGAACTAATACATAGCTGTACTTAACACTCCCACATATCTAGGCCTCTGCCAACTGAAGCACGAACAACATAACATGTGTCTCACCAATGTGATACATAATAATTGGATGATAAGAATTTAAGAAATGGACATTGTGTAAGCCAATCTCAAAAATCAACTCATGAAGCTAAGTGAGAATTATTCAGAACTATATATATAAAACGACGAATTATTCATCATCCAATCAATATGAAACACTTAACATCAAGTAACTATGAAGCGGGTTAAAGCCAAGGGCGGAGCTAGCTTGAAGAAAGGGGTTATTAAATCGTTTTGACAATTTATATCATGCAAAATATTTTAGAGAAGAATTATTTTTTTGGACTATATATTATAAATTAGCTATTGAATCCTCTTGATGTACCAACAAATTTTAATAAAGCGGAAAATGGGAACAAAATTTGATTTTAGACATAAAATATGAAAATTTTAAGTTCTCTTATATAAATTTTTGGCCACATCACTTAGTCAGAGATGTGTGATCGAGGACGGAACCTATAGTGACTTTTTCTAACATCATATTATAGATGTGCACACCTTAATTAATTTTATGATTTAAATAAATTTAATTACATATTATTGTATAATTTACCCGCATAATAAATTGTATAATATTATTCTCTGCTATGGGTGCTTCTGTCTGGGCGCAAGGCTAACATGCGCTTCCATGGGAAGAGGGCACGCATTCCTTCACAGTAAGCTCTATTGGCTAAGGAAATGCAGATGCAAGGAATGCAACGAGGTAAGAAGAAGACAGGGATGCAAATGGTGGTAGAAACTCCGGAGTCGAAGTTATGTAGATCTGAAAACCTAGGACTAAAAGGAAGTGGAGGATCGACAAACACGCAACTGCAGCAAGTTCATAAGATACATGGTAGATCGATTAGTACATATGTGCAAACTAATGGAATAGTAAAAACTGTTCAAAATCAACAAAAGCAAGCTCAAGTAGTTTGGGAAGGAGTGCTTGCAGCTTCAGCTAACAAAGGGCAAGTAAATTTAGGCAGTAGCAGTGGGAAGTCATGGGCAGATCAAGTTGAAGAGGAGGAAACTCATCCAATCCCTAGAAGCTCAATTTGGGACTCTTTTGACATTTTGAAGGTGTTAAACACAAGTTTCAAATTGGAGTACATGAATCCAACAAAACAAGGTGAGCTAACTTTCGTGGAAATTGATTTAGAGGCCATAAGCACTGAAATTGAGTATTGGAAGACTGCTGTTGTGTGTTATGTTTTGGGGGATCATCCCCCTTATGAAGTGATGAAGGGCTACATAAAGAGATAGTGGGCTAAGTATGGTATCAATAAAATTTCTATGCTGAAAAATGGAGTGGTACTGGTGAGGTTTGACAATAAACCATTCATTGTAAAAGGGTGGAGTCTAGAGATGGAATTTACATGGGATGAATTGAATACAGTTCCTATTTGGATTAAATTTCCAGGGTTAGATTTCAAGTACTAGAGTTCCAAAGCTTTGAGAAAAATAGGTAGCCTTGTAGGGAAACCTATGATGGTGGATCATAACACTAAAAGGAAGAATGGATTGAATTTTGCTAGACTGTTGATTTAGGTTGAAATGAGAGCAACACTGCCAGAAGTGATTATGTTCAGGAATGAGAAGAGCCAATTGATAGAACAGTAGGTTACTTATGAATGGAAACCAACATTGTGTTCTTATTGCCATAAGTACGGACATGCAGAGGAAATTTGTAGGAAGAAGAAGGGGGTTATGATAAAGAAAACTCAGAATGAAGAAGACTCACAACAAGCAAAAGAACAGGACCACCAAGGGAAGGATCCAGGACAATTGAGTCCATAGTATGCACAAAATTTGAGGTTTGCCAGGAAGTTACAACAATGAAATGAGACAAAGTCATTAACTAAAGAAGGTGAGGAAGATGGTTGGATAACACCATAGAGAGGAGGTAAAATGCAGTTAGCCAAAAGTCAACAGGTTTTGGAATCAAATTCATTTCAAGTATTGGATAAGGAGGAATCTCCAAAAGGGATGCAAGATGTTAATAGGGGTGAAGGTGAAAGTGTAGGCAAACAGGTCATTGATCATTCTGAGAATGGTTAACATACTTAGATGGAATGTTAGAGGGCTTAATCTCCCAATAAAGCAAAAGGAGGTTAAGCTCCTTTGCAATGAAGAACAAGCGAGATTAGTAGGATTTTTGGAAATAAAAATCAAAGGAAATAAGATTGAGCAGATTACTACAAGTTTGTTTAGTGGATGACAGTATGTTACTAATTTGGAGGAACATTATGATGGCAGAATGTGGATAACATGGAGATCAGACTATTACTAAGTAGTTCCTATTTACATGAGTGCTCAGTACATCACATGTGAAGTATTATATACCCCACTTCAAGTATTTTTCATTATAACATTTGTTTAGGGGTGAAAGGAAGGACTTATGGGAAAGGCTAGTGAATAAAAAACATTGGCAAAAACCGTGGATAGTAATTGGAGATTAATGCTGTTTTGAGGGCAGAAAATAGAATTGGGGGAAATGAGGTAACTTGGGCTGAGGTAGAACACTTTCACCAATGTGTTGAAGAGTGTGGATTACTGAAAATGCCAACTGGAGGGGGAAAATATACATGGAATGATAAACATAGTGATGGGAAGAATTTCTCAAAGATAGATTGGACTTTTATTAATAATATTTGGTTGGATGTAATGCCTGATTATAAGGCAATGTTTCTATCCGAAGATATTAGTGACAATTGCCCAGCCAAAGTATCATTGATAGAGGAAAGGAGGACCATGAGGCCGTTTCAATACTGTAATAGGAAAGGAGGACCATGAGGCCGTTTCAATACTGTAATATGTGGGTTCAGCATCCTCAGTTTGTAGAACTGGTAAGGAAGTGGTGGCAGAAGCCTATTAAGGGGTGTAAAATGTTCCAAGTAGTGAAAAAAATTAAAGATGTTGAAGAAGGAACTCAAGAAACTCCATACTCAGCAGTTTCCCCAACATTCTGGCAGAGGCAAGAGATAACAGAGCTGCTCTTAAGATGGCCCAGGAGAAATTGCAAATTTATCCTTTAAATGTGATACTCCAGCAGGATGAGATAAGTAGATATCAAAAGTACAGACAAACCTCATATTTGGCTGAGATGTTCCTACAACAGAGTAGTAAAGCTACATGGATTAGGTTGGGAGATGATAACACAAAATATTTCCATTCAGTGATTAAGCATAGAAGACTTCAACAAGCCATCACTCAAATTAAGGATAAGCATGGAGATTGGCAGACAAAACCTCAACCTATAGTTACTATGTTTGTTGACTATTACCAAGAGCTATTGGGGACCCAGGTTGGATCAAGAGTGAAAACTTTTACTAGCATTATTCAAAATGCGACTATTTTATCAGCTGCCCAGTAGATGGATTTATTGAAACCATATGATAGGAAGGAGGTGAAGGAGGCTATGTTTAAGATTGATAGTAACAAGAGCCCTAAGATAGATGGATATGGAAGTGGTTTCTTTAAAGTTGCATGGGATTTTATAGGTGAGGAGATCACAGATGTTGCGTTGCAATTCTTTCAAAATGGCAGATTACTGAAGCAATTGAATGCTATAGTTATTGCATTAATCTCAAAAGTTGATAATCTAGACCAAGCTAGTCAATATAGACCCATCTCTTGTTGTAGTGTATTATGCAAGTGCATCTCCAAAATGATGTGTACAAGACTGAAGAAGGCAATACATTATTTGGTGGCACAGAATCAAGCTGCTAAGTTTGTTCAAGGAAGATCAATGTTGCATAGTGTACTGATATGCCATGATCTTCTTAGGCACTACAACAGGAGAACTTCACCTAGATGCCTTAAGAAGATTGATTTAAGAAAGGCATATGATATGGTAAGATGAGATTTTTTAGAGGAGGTAATGGAGGGATTTGGCTTTCCAGGACAGTTTATACAACAGATGCTCAGTTGTGTCACAACAACAAAGTTTTCGGTTAAAGTGAATGGTGAAAATCATGGTTTTTTTTGAAGGGAAGAGAGGATTGAAACAAGGTGATCCAGCTTCTCCTTTATTATTTATCCTGGTAATGGAATATTTGTCCAGAGTTTTGACTACTATGAGCCAATTGCCAGAGTTTAGATTCCATCGCATGTGTAAGAGTTTAAAATTTGACACATTTGATCTTTGCGGATGATTTGATGGTGTCTTGCAAAGGTAATGTTGCATCTGTGCGAAGAGTAATGGAATCTTTGAATTATTTTAGTGGTGTCACAGGGCTAGTAGCTAATATGGAGAAGTCCAACATATTTATAGCAGGGGTAATAGATCAAGTAAAGATGGAACTGTTGAGTATGACAGGTTTCACTTTGGGTATATTCCCAATAAGATACTTGGGACTGCCCCTCTCATAAAAAAAATGGAGTAAGTTGGACTGTAAGAAGTTGGTAGATAAAATTACTAGCCGATTTACTGTGGCATACACTGAAAAATTGTCATATGTGGGGAGGTTGCAGATTATAAACTCAGTCTTATTTTTAGTCCATAATTTCTGGAGGTCAGTGTTCATACTTTCTAAAGGAGTGCTTATGGAGGTAGATAGAATTTGTAGAGACTACTTATGGGGAGGGTATGAGGTTAAGAGGAAAGTAGTTTTGGTGGCTTGGGAATCAGTGTGTTTTCCAAAGAAAATGGGAGGCTTAAACATAAAAGATTGCAAGACCTGGAACATGGAATTAGTAGGCAAGCTCTTGCGGCAGTTGGTTATGCTAAAAGATTCTCTGTGGGTGAAATGGGTGCATGGCATATATATAAAGGAAGATAAAGATATCTGGAACCATAAAGTGTCTGTGGATAGTAGTTGGTATTGGAGAAAATTGCATACTATTAAGGAAGAGATGAAGCAGTGGTACAATAGTAGAGGTTATACTCTCACAGTGAAGGGAGAGTACTCTATTTCTGCATGTTATCTGGCGTTAAGGGGTACTCAATGGAGGATGGCTGTTGCTGAATTGATATGGAGTGGTGTGCTACTGCCTAAGAAAAGATTTATATTCTAGTTAGCAGTCAAAAATAGGTTTTTGACAAAGGATAGAATGTTGAAGATGCATATTCAAGTAGAGGACGAGATCTGTTGTCTGTGTGATCTACAAGCATGCGAATCTGCTGGTCACTTGTTTAGTTCTTGTCCATGGTTCTTAGAGTTAAAGGGAGGTATGGAACAGTGGCTTGGGTTCTCAGTAAAGACGGAAAATCTGGAAACAATATTGATTGGCATAAAGAGGAGGAAGTGGAAGCAATTTCAAAAGGAGGCGGTGGCAGCTGCATATGGGGCAATGGTTTACCATACATGGAGAGGAAGGAATTGAAAATTGTATAGAGGTACATATATACAAGCTCAAGTGGCTTTTGCACAGCTGTAGGGGGAGTTGATGAATAGGATAACCATACTTGGATCATCTAGGAAAGCTTATAGAAGTAGGAGTTTTTTGAATTCAATTTTGATGTAATTAGAGTTCTTGAAGAGGCCTGATCCTTCTCGCCACTGGATGTGTGGAGGGAATATTAGTGCTCATAGGATGTATGTTTTGGCTTGTTAATGATATTTACAATGTTACCAAAAAAAATAAAAAAGAGTACTATCTAAAAATGAAAAGCTTTCGATTGATTCAAATAGTTTATGAACATCTTAAACCAAACAACTCTACAATAAGGTGATTGAAAAGAAGTAAGAAATTAATAAGGGTTTTAAATTCTTATTATTTATTTATTTATTTATTTATTATTATTATTGTTATTATTATTATTATTATTATTATTATTATTATTATTATTATTATAATAATATCGGGGGTAGGGGAAAATGATTATGGAGAGAGGATTATAAGGTGAAAAATCGAACTCTCACCAATATTATAAAAATTCAGGTATCCAACCAACTGAACTATTAAGATTTTCTAGAAATTCCCAAGCGTAGAAGGTCTAATCCCTGTAAATTTACATTAGTTGCTTAGTGAATTCACATGGATAAGTCCTTTAAATTTACTTGTATTTCTTTTCTTTCTTTTTTTTTCAAATTCTTTTAGTGCTAGCCTATTGTAAACACATAAAAATTTGCTAGTTCATATTAAATTTGGATTGAATCTTAAACATATTTGGAAGGAATAATCAAGGAAAAATTACGTGAGGTCTCTATCTTTAGACTAATATTACCATTATTACTAATAATATTAAATATTTACTGATAATACCAACAATTACCCATTTTACTGAATATTAAAATTTCGCCATTCTCTCCCTCCCCCCCCCCCCCCCCTCCCTCCTTTTAGCTTTACTAATAGATTATCGTTAATTATTTTGGGTGACATCTACGTATCTTTTCAGTTTTGAAATTATAACCTAACTTTATCAATTTCTTTCCTTTTTTCTCTTTCTCCAAGAAGTATATATGTAGAAGTAATTTTGTATTTCTATGACTTTTTTCGTACATATTGTAGAGTTTAGCTATATAAGTATCTATCAAGTGTGTATTTTGTATAATATAATGAAGGTAAATATGTTTCACATACAATATTAATAGCTATGATTTTGTATTTACACTGTATCATCCATTTTTTTAAAAATTTTATATATTCTTTATATGTTTATTGTATATCATAATAATAGGTTCATTATTTTGTTGTATTTTTATGTTATAGCTACTGATAGAAGTTTCTTATCTCAATTTTTGAGCATATATCAAAAGTGTACCTGTATCGTTATTGTATCTTTTTAAATATATGTAATGATGATAGGTGAATGAGTTTTACATAACAATATATAAAAAAATGTTTGTATTTATATATATATATATATTGAATATATTGAAGAGTCTATATGAAATATGTTTGTGGAAATAGGAGTTTGTTATGGTATAAAAGATTATGAATGAATGAAGATAAAGTAGTAATTAAAGATCTCTTAAATTTGCTTAATTAAGAAATTCTTTTAACAGTAAATTTATATAACAAGTGTATTTACCTTGTTTTATATTATTTTGATAATGAAAATATGATAGTTTTGGTAAACATAAAATTAATGGTATTATAGATAATTAATTTGGTAATATTGTATCCATGTTTTTTTTCAATAATCAAGTAGGACTTCACAAATTAAATAAGTTTATTTTTAATTTTCTACCCAAATATCCATTTCATCTGAAAGCCCAAACTCATGCCACGTATTTAATGACATGACATTCTAGTCAATTCAAGGCCAACAAACTAAGATGATTACATGTGTTCAAATGATGTGGAAGTTCTTAGTCATAATAGGAAATAATTAAAAGTCTCCAAGTATCTAAAATGATATGTATTGGTCAATCATAAGCAACCTAATCACACAGAATTTGTGATAAGCTTGATGACTCGCACGCCACGTATTCAGTGACATGACATTCTAGTCAATTCAAGGCCAACAAGAAGATTACATGTGTTCAAATGATGTGGAAGTTCTTAATCATAACAAGAACTAATTAAAAGTCTCCAAGTGTCCAAAATGATGTGTATTGGTCAATCATAAGCAACCTTACCATATAAAATTTGTGATAAGCTTGATGACTCACATGAACCAATCAGAATCAAGCAAGAAAATTCACTTACACTTGAATTGCCTACTCCCTACAGTTATAAATAGATAAGAGGTTTACATAACTTTCATAGATTCAGAAAGCATTCCAAAATTTGTAAAGGCATCCGCAAGCAAAGGGATATAACATCAACTACATAGTTGTCCGAAGGAGTTATCAACAGAGTCCTTCTTAGAGATCCACAACATGTGTTTGATCTCTAGGAACGTGGGGCTACAGTTCATCATTTTGGGTTGATCCCTAAGAAGAACTATGTTGGTCACTCCTTCAAAGAACTATGTAATTAATATTATTTCTCTCTACTTCCGGTTTCCTTCACCAACTGCGGAATGATTTCTCCAATGTCAACATGTGTCTTCGAAAGTTATGTAACCCCTCCTCTCCAGCTATTTATATTTGTAAAGAATAGAAAGTTTAAGTGTAAATAAACTTTGTTGATTTCTTATAAGATACAAATTTGTTTTTATTCCTAAGATGTAAAAAGAAGTAAGGCCATATGTCCCCCTCTAATTGTTTATCTTTTTTGGAGTTCTATTGACTCAGTAGAGGTCTTGTGAAACTCCTTCATCACCACAGGAGGTGAAATCCTAAGTGAATGGCTTTTTGTAAAATAAAAAAGGTTGCTTGTGATTAGTTAAAACATATCATTTTAAATGAGAATTTTCATATCATCTGAAAATATATCATTATGATCATCTTGTTAACCTTAAATTTGATTGGAATATCATTGTATTAAATATGTGACATGAGATATTTAATCAAAATTTGATATAGACTAAATCAATAAATTTTTATGTATTTATTTATTTATTATAAAGTTGTTTTTTAAGATTTAAAAAGCAATCATCCAAAGAAACAAGAAATACTATTTCCATATAGAAACATACATGATAAATTTCGTGACAAGTTATTTATTACCATGAATTGTGTAATTTATTTTCTTTCATTTTTCCATAGATTCTTATAATTTAACCTACTTAATTAAATTTAGAAAATTTTTAAAAACACTATTTTATGACTTGAAATATTTTTTAGCACTATTCCTGTTAATTCTTTTTTTTTTTTTGAGAATAAACTGTGAATATATTATCTGAACCAACAATTGAAAAATACAAAGCAAATGTCCAAATTTCAAAACATACAAAATTTACTATTCTATCACCTATTTACTATAGTTTGTATCCAATCTTTACTTCTTTTTGCTTTCCTTGTATCCTCTATTCCTTCTAACCTTGTCTTGATTTCCTTTTTAATCTGTGCTAATATCTTGTGCTCAATTCGTTTTATCTGAAAATTCTCCAATTTTTTGCTTTCCATGTATGGTAAATAGTTGCTCCCCACTTAATTCTTTTATTTATAAGTAAAATTTCATGTGTTGCCGTTAACTAACACTATCAGAAAAGTGCTGATCTTTGATGGATGTTCCATTGAAATTTAGTTTGTCAGTAAGGTATTTATAATAGAAAATTCATTAAAAATATTATCAACAAGATTTCGTCACAAATTATTAATAATTTTTTGATAGTGTAATTCAATGCCAACATTGTTGAAAATCTATTAACCTCTCGTATTACTTTCATAATCATTAGGTTATATAATATGTCTTGTTTTTAATATTACATTTCTATATTTTAACAAGGCTATGATTACCATTTTTTTTGTATATAAGCCTAAAGAAATTGAAAATTT
This sequence comes from Datura wrightii, assembly GCA_035772735.1. Lineage (NCBI taxonomy): Eukaryota > Viridiplantae > Streptophyta > Magnoliopsida > Solanales > Solanaceae > Datura > Datura wrightii. The sequence continues at coordinate 194,492,196 of JASDFA010000018.1, read as the reverse complement.
TCATAATTAATATAATATTGAGGAGATAAACTTCCTTCATATAAAATACGAAAAAGGGGATAAAGTATCTAATTTAACAATCCTTTATGTTTCAGATAAATTACCTTTTTCTTTTTTTTGTTAATATAAGGCTAATGATATTAAAACAAGCAAATTAAACGGTTACTACAAATTAGGAGTGCCACTTTGGACATTTTGTTTTTCAAGTTTTGACTAAATTATTATAATTATTAATCGAAATACTTTTAATAGAAGGTTTTGTTCCTAATTTATCTATCAATCAATGCTTATACTCTGATGGCAAGAGTTAGACATCAGTTTCATACTTTGCCATGAGATAATAAAGTAGATTTTGCCCCATAACTTTATATAACTCGGAACTATTAGTGAGAGAAGGTCCAAGAACGATATTGCCCTAAAGGATATGGAGGAATCAATTTTCTTTGAAGATCGAAAAATGTGTTATCAAGTTATACTAATGATAATTTCAATATAATTAAGATAATTAAATTTTCATTAGACGCTTCATGATAACATTATCAGAGAAAAAATTTATTCTTATTACAGACTTATGTATGTAACAAATCAAAATCGAAATTGAAAAAATATCAAAGTAATTCAAATTTGGTAATGTTACAAAATTTTAAAAGTTAAAATTGAAATAACTGAATCAGAATTTTTTAAATCTTATAATATGGTACCATGGACACCCCTATTCAAGGCCATATAAGAAGACAGGCAATCTCTAAAATGAAGAATCAATCTCTGTGCCTTTGTTGAAAAAATACAGAGTATTTATATAGTAAGTGATGAGTAATGATGACTTGATCCCTAAGTAAGGAGACTTGGTTTCAAAGTAAGAAAAACCTAGAAGTTAAAAAAAGGAAGAGCAATAATATGACAAAATAGGAATATTCTTATTCCAGTAATAAGCCTCCTCAAGTTGGCGGTAGTGAGCGAACGCCAATCTTGAACACCATATTTCCAAATGCTCCCTTTGACAGTGCTTTGGTTAAAAGATCTGCTAGCTGATTAGAACTCTTGACATAAGCAACTCGTAATTGTTTCTTTTGCACAAAAAATCAGACGAAATGATAGTTGAGTTCCAAATGCTTCATTTTGGAGTGAAAAACAGGGTTGGCAGAGACATAAGTTGCTCCTAGATTATCACAATACAACATAGGAGCTGTAGGTAAAGAGATATGCAACTCATTAAGTAAATTCTACATCCAACGAATTTCTTGAGCGTCTGAAGAAATGGATCTGTATTTTGCCTCTGTTGACGAGAGAGAAACAAACTTTTGCTTTTTTGAACTCCAAGAAATGAGGTTCCTGCCAAGATATATTAACTGACCACTACTTGAGGATTTGTCTTCATTATTATCTTCAAGGACTACATCTGAAAAAGCATGAATCTCGACTAATTAATTAATAGACCTTTATTTGCGGTGCCAATCAAGTAACGATTAACTCTTTTTAGAGTTTGCCAATGATTCAGGGTTGGTACATGGGAGAATTGAAATAGCTTGTTTGTGGCATATGCAAGGTCCAGTCTAGTTAATGTAAGGTATTGTAGAGCGCCTACCAATTTCTAGTATTCCTTGGGATCCGGAAGAAGAGTACTGTCACTTAGATAAAGATTCTTGCCTGTGGCCATATGTGAGCTGAAAGGTTTAGCTCCTTGCATTTGAGCACGCTGAATGATATCCTTAACATATTTTTACTGACATAAAAATAGTCCAACTGGAAGTGAGTGGCTTAGACACCAAGGAAATAACTTAGGGTGCCTAGATCTTTGACCGCAAAATGTTGTCCAAACTGGGAAATAAATTTGTTAACAACAATAAGGTCATTTCCGGTTACAATTAAATCAGATAAATTATAACACCATCTTTATAAAAGACAAACAAGAAATAATTAGAAGATGATGCAAATAATCCACAGGAGAGAAGATATTCTTTCAATTTAGAATACCATGCCCGTGGTGCTTGTTTTAGACCATAAATTGACTTATATAGTCGACATACATAATCAGGATGAACAACATCAATAAACCCTTTGGGTTGTTGCATGTATACTTCTTCTGTTAAATGACCATGAAGAAACTATTATTTACATCTAGTTGTCTCAAAGGCTAGTTATTACTCACAAAAACAGATAGAACCATACGCATTGTCGAATGTTTAGCAACTGGTGAATAAGTTGTTGGGACAACGGAATAACAACAATAAACACACACACACAAATTAACTGCGAGAAAATAGAGAAAAACGGAACACAAACGACACACAAGAATTTACGTGGTTCGGTCTCACGACCTAGTCCACAACTGCAACTAGGAGGAATTTTATTACTCTCTCTCTTGTGGTTTATAGATTACAAGTACAAGCTATCTATTTATAGAAATAGATTAGGGTTATTAGGGTTTCTAACGGGCCTAATTAATCAGGCCTCCACAAGCCCAACAATCTCCCACTTGGAGGCATGATAATCTTCAACTGCCATCCACTGTGAGCACTTGTACGTCTAGTAATCTCCTCCTCATCTTCCTGGTTGCAACGGCCTTTTCATCAGTTAACCTGAAGGCCCGTTGAAGCTTCCCCAAGCTCCAACATCAGTCACGGCTAAAACTGCCCCTGACTCGTCCTCTGTCCCTACCGACTCCCACTTGCACGAACTGCCGAATCCTGGGATACTCTGAGAACAAACAACACTCTCCATAGTTAGCAGGTAATCATCCGGAGAGACTTTGACAGCTGGAACACTGGTTCTCTTAACCCACTGTCTGGTAACTCTGGCTGAAGTTTTAACTGGCTGACTGCCGATGCTCCCACTGCCACGAGAACCCCTGACTGGTTTACCTGAACCTTTCCAAGCACGTTCAACCTGAATCTGACCTGTGGCTCTGGGTTTATCTCCTGCAAAACGAACCTTCTTCTGCCCACGAGACTCTGTGAACCGGATTTTGTTTCTCTTCTGATCTGGGACAGTCACTCCCTCAGATGGTAAATAGACCATATACAGCGAACTCTGTTTCTTTCCTCGAGCTATGACCAAGTTCCCCTTCATCACCTTCCACTGCCCGTTTCCGAACTTAACATCGTGTCCCTCATCATCCAACTGCCCAACAGAAATCAACCGTTTCTTCAAGCTTGGAATCACTCGGACATCCTTTAAAGTCCACGAACCGACTGAAGTTTTCAGAATCATGTCACCCATGCCCGTTACATCAAGAACTTTATTGTTTGCTAGTCTTACCTTTCCAAAATCCCCTTCTTTCAGATTCTGCAATGCTTCACTGCTGTGGGTAGCATGAAATGAAGCACCAGAATCCATGACCCAGGAATCCACACTGCTCTCCACGCTACATATCAAGAGATCATTATGAGCATAGTCTCCTGCAATGTTAACTTGTTTATTATTCGGGCATTGATTCCTGAAATGCCCCACCTCCTTGCACGTCCAACACGTTACATCTGAGTGATCCTGAGTCTTCGACTGACTCCTTCTTCTGTTCCTGCTCCCACTACCTCTGCTATTTCTCCTTCCTCTGCTGACATTTAGCAATTCACTCGATGATTCCCCAGAACTCCTTCTTCTGACATCCTCGCCTAGAATGAGATCACTAATCTTCTCAAAAGTGAATCCATCGGGTCCCGCTGAACTGGTAACTGCTGTAACCGTTCCGGACCAACTGTCAGGTAATGACGATAGCAGTAGTAAGGCTTGAACTTCATCATCGAACTTAATGCCCACTGACGTAAGTCTGGCTAAGATTGAATTCATTGTATTTATGTGCTCGGTAACTAAACTGCCTTCCTTCATTTTTGTGTTCACCAATTCTCTAATCAGAAAGACCTTGTTTGCTGCAGATGGCTTCTCGTACATGTTAGACAGCGCTTCCATGACACCTTTCGCTGTCTTCTCCTTCAGAATGTTAAACGCAACATTCTTGGTCAACGAGAGTCGGATAACCGCCATGGATTTCCGATCCAAACCTGCCCACTCTGCATCAGACATCTTTTCTGGCTTGTCACCCAATACCATGTCTAACTCCTTCTGAACCAGCAAATCCTCAATTTGCATTTTCCACCAACTGAAATCTGCACCATCAAACTTTTCAACTCGATACTTCCCATCTTTTGCCATCTCAAACGACTAGATGAGGTACCCGGTACAACTGATCTCAGATCTTGGTAACTTCGTCAGAAATTCAATGACAAAACCAATACGCACCAACAAAATTAACTCGGACCACCACCAATAAAAAACAATTGAAAACCTTCTGCCTTAAAAAAAATTCTCCGGTGAAACAGTACCTGCCGGTGCTTTTCCAGCGACTGGCAGTGCTCGACCGTTGAAGATCTGGACTGGTTCGCGGCGGCACTGCGCACTGGTTGCTGCCCTTATTTTTCTTTTTCTGGCGTCGGCTGGTCGCGATGGTAGCAGCTCACGATTAAGGCAGCGGCGACTGCTGCTTCTCCTGGGCTGCACTGCTGCTGTTTTTTTTTTTTTTTTTTTGGGTCTTCTCGCTAATTTTTTTCGTGTGTATAACCTCGCTCTGATACCACTTGTTGGGACAACGGAATAACAACAATAAACACACACGCACAAATTAACTGCGAGAAAATAGAGAAAAACGGAACACAAATGACACACAAGAATTTACGTGGTTCGGTCTCACGACCTAGTCCACAACTGCAACTAGGAGGAATTTTATTACTCTCTCTCTTGTGGTGTATAGATTACAAGTACAAGCTATCTATTTATAGAAATAGATTAGGGTTATTAGGGTTTCTAACGGGCCTAATTAATCAGGCCTCCACAAGCCCAACATAAGTATCAAGATAATCAATACCTGAATGTTGAACATATCCTTAGGCAACTACACGTGCCTTGTATTTGTTAAACGTGCCATCAAAATTTAACTTGGTTCTAAAAATCCATTTTGAACCAATAATATTTTTAGTAGGAGGTTGTGGGACCAATGACCATGTTCCTTGAGAGATAAGGGCCCTATGTTCTTTTTGCATGGCAGCAAACCAATCTGGATCAGCAAGTGCTTTGTGAATACTTTTGGGTTCTTGCTTTAATGAGTTCAGGGCTAAGAGCTTGGGTTGTCTAGTGATGTGAAGGTTTAATTTTTGAGCAGGTTTGCGAATGTTATTTTTAGCTCGAGTAATCATGTGATGTGTGAGTTTTGGTGGTGATGGAGGAGTTGGGTCAGACTCACTAAAGGTGGCAGAAGGAGGTTAAAGCTCAAATAAACAAGACATACCTGAAGATGATCGGGAAGATACTGAAAGCTCACCTGTGTTAGACTTTTCAATCGAAGACACAAATGGAATGGGTGAAGTCGTAAGCGAGCTTAATGATATAGCCGTAGTGGAATCACCATAGGAAGAAGAGAGAAACATAGGAATGCGTTGATGGGGGTATCCATTCAGATAGTATATTGTCAATTACATGTGGCTCGTTAGTAGACTTATTAGAATATGGAAAAACATGTTCAACAAAGTCCACATGGCGAGAGAGAAAAACTTTGTTAGTTTTAGGATCAAAGCATTTATAAGCACTTTGATTTAGAGAATCCTAAGAAAATGCAAGGTCTGGATCGAGGTTGTAACTTATAGGAATTGTAAGGGCGAAGCCATGGATAATAGAGACAACCAAATACATGTAGCTTAGAATAATTTGGATGTTTTTCAAATAACCTTTGGAATGGAGATCCGAACTGCAAGACAGGTGTAGGCATCCTATTAATAGGATACACGACAGTTTGGAAAGCATATGACCAAAAAGATAATGGCAACTTGGCCAAGTGAAGTAAAGTGAGACCTGTTTCAACAATATGACGATGTTGATGCTCAAATGTTGCATTATGTTGGGGTGTGTGGGATGGAGTCAAAAAATGAGATATCCCATGAATTGTAAAAAATTAAGATAAATGAATAAATTCTCCACCATTATCCAAATAAAAAGAAACAATAGATCGATTAAAAAATTTCTCCATAACAACTTTAAATTTTGAAAAAAATACTAAATACATCTGATACATCTGATTTTCACTTCATGGGATAAAACCACATGTATTTAGTATAATGGTAAATGAAGATCAATTGAAGCAATTGGTGATGGACCCCACACATCAGAATAAATGTAATGCAACGGAAATTCAGATTTTATTGATAACACAAAAAATGGTTGTTTGTGCATTTTATTGCACTTACAAGAGTCACAATAAAATTTTGAAGAAATCAGGGAGCTAGGAACACGATCAGGAAAAATAAAAGACGAAGAATTGACGAAGAGGGTTGACCAAAACGGCGATGCCATGTAGCCATGGTTGATACTTGAGCAGATAATGCTAAAGGACTGGTGCTTTAGTCCGGCCACTCATAAAGCCCATCCTTAGGCGCATCCATAACCAAAAGAGTCCTTGTTAGAAAATCCATGACAATAAAAGAAAAAGATGAGAATTCGATTGGAACATTATTTCTAGTGCACAATTTATACATAGATATTTAATTCTTTTGCTTTTGAGGGACATGAAGAACATTATGTAAAATTAATGGACAGGAAGTTGTGAGTAATGAAGCAGATCTAGTATGAGTTATAGATAAGCTGTTACCATTGCCAAGAAGAACATCATCACAACCATCATATTCAGAGTGTAAAGATAAATTCTAAATGTCTAAGGTGATATGATGAGAAGCACCTGAGTCAACAATCCAGGAAGGAACAGAAGCTATCGAATTATTAGTAAAATTTACACGAGGTGGTTGTTGGTGTCAGTTTTGGGTAGAGGAACCAGCTGAGTTTGATCCCTAATTGAGCCATGGAAATGCATTTTGAAGACGTCTACACTGTTTTGCAGTGTGTCCAGGTTTTTCACAAATTTGGCAAATGACATTCGGTTTATAGAAATGTTGTGCTCAAGAACCTTGTCCCTGTTTCCCTCCTTGATATGATCTATTTCCATGTCGATTGTTCCTTATACCAATATTGGTATTTATCAAAGTAAAATGTGCAGTGGTGGGAATAGATAGTGGAGCAGAGGCACGTTTGAGATTATTCTCATAATCAATAAGTTTTTGAAAAAAGTACATTATAAGAGAGTGGGCTGTCTCTTGTGCTTTATGGAATCAGCGTCGCCACGATATTCTGGCGGTAGACCATGTCGTGCATAGAGAGTGAAATCATCATCAGTAGTATGCTCTCCTGCAGCAGTCAAGGTGGCAACAATTTGTTTTAAAGATTGCAAATACATTGACATGGATTAAGTACCTTTAGAGGCAGATGCTAAAGAATCTTTCAATGATAAAATATGAGCCGGAGATGGGCGAGCAAAGGTATTGTATAGTGTATGCCAAACATCATAAGATGTAGAGGTATCTCAAGAACAAGAGGTAAAACTTCAACAGATAAATAGGCAATAAGAGCTCCTATAATTAATTGGTTTTGTTGGACCCAAAACGAGGAAGTCAAATGTAATGACATAGGAGGATCTATAACATATGATTGAAAAACATAACCAATTAGGATTGAACGCTATTGGGTGTACCATATTTGATAGTCGAATTGGGTTAATTTCACTGATGCTTAGGCTGCGAAATTGATAGTGAGAAGAGGAGGATCAACTGAATTCGTTGTTTGTTGAATGGCTTGAGCAGTAGTACTCGTAGCAGCAAGATATGGATGTTTGGGAAAGGTGAGGGTATGGTTTTTTGGTGAAGATGAGAGGAAAATGGTGGAAGGATTGAGGACTATTGTATAGGAATATTTGTTGCTAATGATACAATTGATGGAATTATTATAGTAATAGCAGTGGCTATGGAAGGGATTGCTGCAATTGTTGTTGTAACAGGTAAGGGATCAGAGTTCAGGGTGGTGGGTGATGACACCCGAGAAGGGTGGGTTGTGGATGAATTTTCATCCGTGATTGGAAAAAAATTTATGTCGTTTGGCTAGTGGCTCTTGATACCGTATGAAGATATAAAATGGAGAATCAATCTCTATGCATTTATTGAAACAAAATAGAGTATTTATATAGTAAGTGATGAGTAACGAGTGACTTGATTACCAAGTAAGGAGACTTGGTCCCAAAGTAAGAAAAACCTAGAAGTTAAAAAAAGAAGAGCAATAATATTACAAAATGGAAATATTCTTATTCCAATACTACTCTCATTCTACTAATATGTATAATAATTAAAAACCCCACCCGCACCCTTAGACCTCTGCTAATTGAATTTGAGAACCCTTATATGCCCCACCTTATTTGAACCTAGGACAATCTCTCGCATAGTTCCCAAAATCATACTCAAAGCATCCCCTGCTAGTCATAGACTGCTGAAATGATTTGAATGAATCAAAAAGTCCTCCATAGCATGAGAATTTAGAATAAGAACCTCGAGATGTCTAGCCTCAACTCTAAGAAATGTGCCCTGAGTATCCACAATCTGAATTCTAGCGATGCTGTCTGAACGGGCTTGCCGAGCTAAAATTGGCAAGCCCCACCTGAATAATTTCGACCTCTAAATGAAGTACCACTGAAGATACCTGTCCTGCAAACTCTCTTATCATCCCCTCCATTACCTGACAATGAATCATCTCAATATCCTTTGCATAATTAGGAGCCCTAGAAGATACCAAATGAGTAGTAGATAGACAGATCAGAGTAATCAATCCCTTAACAAAACTCTGAACCCTCTCTACCTTGGTGGGTAAAATCATCAATGCATGATGAGACAAAGTGTGGAACCTGATCTCATACTTTGTGACTGACATAGTAGCCTTCTGAAGGCCCTTAAACTGATCTCTCCTACTCTCTCCTAAGTTGTGAAGCACATCTCTACGGACACTACTGAAAACTGAGTCCATGATAAAAGAGGTGAACCAACTAGTCTGCAATCAACATATGCCCTCCACCACTACTTGGCAGGCCCTACCATATGGAAACAGTATAGTCAACTCAGTGCGGCTCTACTAACCCAAGGTTATGCAACCTCTTATGATAACTAACTAAGAACTCATAAGCATCCTCCCTGTGATCACTAGTGAAATAGGGAGGATCCATCCTAACAAAGTGGTCAAACATGTTCTTCACATCCATTAATATCATAGGCTGAGCTATGACTTAGGGAGCAACAACTATTGCTAGAAACAAATCAATACGAGGAGCCACAATAGTAGTTGACTATGCCCCAAGTGTCGCAAAACCCTACATTGACATTTGATCTATGGTTTGAGTCCCATGTCTGCCCTGTGAACCGTATGGGTTGATAAACATAACTCTTATTTGAGTCATACCCTCCAAGAAACTCAAAATGTGAGCCATGGTATCTTGTAATATCGGTGTTGCCATAAAATCAAGTGATGCCTGGGGTAGCCCCATCTCTTCGAGCTGATAATCTTATCCTTAATCTCTATCTCTGGCTTAGAAGATGTTTCCCTGGCATGACCTCAAACAGGTGTAGAAATTTGTGCTCTACCTCCACCTCTTCTCGGCCTTGACCCTTGCCTCTACCCCAAGTGGGGGCCTTAGCAATGGGCGCAGGCTCCTCATCCTCTACCGCAGCTGACCTCATCCTTACCATCTGTGAGAGAAATGACAATAGAATTTAGAACTCAAGAGGTAATCATTTGCGCATAATAAGGAACCAAAGAATAGAATTTTTCTAAAGTGTCTTGTAGCCTCTCGAAGATAAGTACGGACATCTACATATCCATCCTCAAGACTCTACTAGACACTGCTATTATACTTATAAGACTAGTGAACCTAGAGCTCTGATACCAACTTGTTACGACCCAAAATCCAAGGTCGTGATGGCATCTACCCTCGCCTAAGATAGGTAAGACAACCCTTGTCCCAACAATAAGGACATGATCAAGAAATTACGGAAGAAGACAATGACGTGAACAATCTGAAATCTAATATTTATAATAAATATTGAAAATGCAAAAGTACGCCAAATCCAAAACCTAGTATCACAAGTATAAGGAATCTCAAGGAAATACATATGCCTCAACTACAACACTATCTGAGGAAGTAAAAGACAGGCAATAAAGTAAAGTGGGAGTCTGCCACCATCTGGCTGCCAAATAGTTCACCAAGAACTCCCTGAAGGCATTACCTGGGACGGTACATCAATCGAGTCTGCTAGAACTAAGATCTAGATCAAAAAGATGCAGAAGAGTAGAGTGAGTACAAAACACAGTACCAAGTAGGTATCCGCCGCCGACCGAACTAGGATAGTAACTATACTGCATAAAGGATACTATAATCCCTACAGTCAAAAAATAATCCGAGAAATTCAATACTACCAATCGGTAAAGAGTAGCACAAGTTACAAACCACTACAAGTATGCAATGCAAAATAATGTTAAGTAATGCAATGTAATGCCCAATGATCCTATCAACATATACACTTCCCTCTACAGAATATGCTATGAGTGGGACACTTGGGGGGCTCGTGAGGCCCATATACCCGCCTGACAAAGACCTCGAGCTCAGCAATAAAGACCTCAGCTCCATACTACCGACAAAACCCTCGGCATCATATCACTGGTAAAGATCTCAACATCTTATCGTTGGTAATGATGTCGACACCATCTCACCGATAAAGACCTTGACATCTCATCATATGCATGCATTATCTCAGAAATAAATGAAAGTTTTAAATCGAATGATCATAGTTGTGAATATAAAACCACATAATAATTTGTTCGGGTATAAATAAAATCTCAAAGAAATGCCCTTAGGCCACACTCCATATAGGCTACGAGCCTTAATAATGATAGATTAACTATCCGAACGTGCCCTAGGACACATCTCATCACTTTATACAACTATCCTTAGAATCCACGCCCATCTTGGCAAAATAATTTCTCAAGTGCCACATAATATCAAACAAGAGTAATTCAATCAAATATTATTGCAAGTGGCAAATCATCTATCATCTAAGTGATCATCTCAGATTCCACGACTACAATCTATACTATCCATAATCAAATCTCACAAACTCGCCCCCACCCATAGCTTGCTTTACAAAATAAATCAACATTCAACCGTAAGGAGTAAGAGAAAGTCTACCTCAAAGGCCGAACAAACGCGCCACGAACCCTCACAGAACTGACTTTACGCACTTTGAAAATCTTTCAATCTGTCAAATTCATATGTTATAATAAATGTGATTCTATCGATACCCATATTACAATAGAAAAATTGGATAAAAATTGCTCCAAAAAGTTAACCCTGAATCCTATGAAGAAAAATTAATCAAAACCGAGCCTTATACGACCCCCAATTCATCTAAAAATTAATTTTTAGACTTAGAGCAAAAACCTCCAATTTCCCCTTCCCAAACATGGATTAGATCTCAAAATCGAAGACAAGTAACGGGAAAACGCCAAGATCACGGTTAGAAACTTACCCCTTTTCGAAGACAAAGAAATTGCACCAAAAATTGCCTCAATCCAAACTCTAGAACTCTAAAAATAGTGGAACAAAGTGGAAGTTCGAGGAAAAATCACTGTTTAACTACTGAAATCTGATTGGCACGATCGTGGTATATTGACGCGACTGCCCGAAAAATGGAAACCTTACCTAGCGCAATCACTCAACCACGGCGCTGACAATGTTGCCTAGAGTCTCCTGTTGCTCTATCATGATCCTCGTGCTTTATCAGGCCTGTTCAACATGCCTGCCCTTCTACACGATAACACTCCTTCCACGCTAACTAAAATGGTCCTTGAGTGCGATTATGCTCGCACCAGATACCAAAAATTTCTGCTATATTTCAAAACTCGGTTTCAACATTCAAAACTAATCCTAGATCTCCCAGATATAAACCAATAGAGAAATCAACCATAAAACACGTTCCAAACTTGTTGGAATCATCGAATCACCATTTCGAGGTTGTCTTTACCAAATATTGACCATGGTCAACTCCAAACTTAAGAAAAATTATAATTCCATCCGAGGGTCCAAATCATTCTCAAGTACCTCAGGACCCTTGCCAACCATTCAAAAAACTCATAAATCACCCTCTAAAACTGGTTGAATAGTAGGAATTCAAAATCGATCTTGTTAACTCCACATGTTGACTTTGATCAAATTTTCTAAGTTTTTGAAACTCAAAAACTCTCTTGAAACATGTCTGTCACCTTGGAGAGTTGTGTCACCCATTCCAACCTGTCATAAACAATCGATAGAAACTAAATGGAAGGTCAAACAGGAAAAAAGTTAAATTATCGCAAAATGACCTTGAGGGTTGTTATAGTTTTAGAAAAATCAGCGACACAAAACTCAATGGTTATGTCCTCAATCTATTCAGTTGCGCATTCAACATTCAACAAACAATTCTCCTAGAGCTCGTGTTCAAGCACAAGCTTCAAGATAACTTGGTGACTCATCAATTCAATATTGATAAACTAATGATATAATGGATCTATGGTTCTGCTTATTTTTGTCTCTTAATGAGTCACTAGGAAAATTGGTAAAGTCTTTTTTTCTTTGGAACTTGTTTTTCTTATTATTACCAGAAAAGTTTTTTTTTTTTTTAAGAAATTATTTTTGGAGAAAATAATTTTAAAATATGTTGATCAACCAAACATAAGAATATTGAACATCAGAAGTAATAGTTCAGATTTAAACACATGAATCGACGTTAAAAAAGAAAAAAATGAAAGCACTTTTTGAATTTTCCTTGTATCAAAGGCAATTCTCATTTGCTATCTTACTTCATTACTTCTATCAACTCTTATTATCTGTGAAGCAAAGTATTAAATGAATGATGAAGAAACATGTTTACCATTAGGGTTTTTATAGAAAAATGAATGAGAAATACTGTGAGTAAAATTTAATAGTTTGCATATGATATAATCTCTTTTTTTTCTTTATCAATGATTCTTGTTGTTATAAAATTAAATAAGAATATAAGACAAAAAATATTGAGAAAGATAAGGGAAGAGAATATAGAGATTTTCTTATTTCTTTCAACTGTTTCAAATCTTCAAGTGTATACAATGAGATATTCAATGTTACTATTTATAGGATTATATTTAGGAATACAAAGAGTTTCCATGAACATGATATTTAATGAATTTGAGATCATAAATGAAGTGGGAGAGTTATTCTATATAATGAAGATGAGAGGTGGGAGTAGTGGACATCCACACTAACTAGTTTCACAACACTTTCCCTTAGATGTCCATGCCTTGATAAATAACATGCCTCATTAAAATCTTACTAAAAAAATCTAGTAGAATAAATTTTAGTGAAGGAAAAAGAGTATACATATTGGTAGCTGCTTCATTACAAACCTTGTCAGAAAAATTTAGCAGAACGAAACCTCGACTAAGAAAAAAAGAGTACAACGCATATTATATTTTTTTCTAATTAAAGCATCACTTAATTCTTGTACATGATATCTTTCAATCTTATAAACCAACTTTCTGACTGTTGATATTGGTAGCATATTTGTGACCAAATCACATTTATGAAGATGTTGCATCCTTAAACTCATCTTGCTATATCATTTTGTTGCTTCACGATCATTGTCATCTTTGCATGACTTTTGTAAATAGAATAATTGATTGCTCGGTAGAATAATATAAATGTGTCGGCACCCTATATGTAATAAATAACTTCCTTATGATCGAACATTATGTAGATTAAGTAATTATTTTTCATTTGCATAACTAACAATCTCTCGATAATATTGATTAAAAATAATAAACTCATGTCAATATCTGATTTTTCTTGTTGGAGTATTTACAGTTGGATTATAACATAGGGTCAGAAAATGCTTTTAGAAATTGACTTGCATTATCTTTTAAATGGGGATCATACCAATGATAATTCATTCCATATAACTTATTTTCAGTTTCTTATCATTTCCCCTAATGTTAGAAATATAACATTTACTCCCAAACTTATTTGGAGATCCATCTTTATACGTGGTGGTGGAGCAATTGAATCATACACTACATATTTAAATTTTTAAATGAGATTTATTTTTTTCATGAGCTTGAACCAATGGCAATAGAAAATCTTATTGGCTTGATATATGCATACAAGTGTTGCTACATGTTTAATAACATATCTTATATCAAATTTTTATTAGAAAATTTTATTCTCATAATAAATTATTTAGCTATAATCAGAGGTATACAATTTCTGCTAAAACAACTTGAATATAAACTAACACTATCAACATAATTTCATAATCTGAAACTATGCTCTTAATTTAACATTTTGAGCAAAGAAACTTGCAAAGATCAAATTGCAAGTTGATACCAAATGCACATCTAACTATAATATTGATGCATCTATTAAAATCATATAATAGTAAACAGTCTACATGGAAGGTGAAGATCCCATATGCACCTTTTTTTATATTCCAAAATTAAGGGATTTAATCCCAAATTTAGCTGATATAATGATCAATTTATCATGAGAACAAGCAACATAAAATAATTCTTGAAGAATCTTTTATTTCTTCAATATATAACCACGTGAATGCTTAATTATTTTTGCATCATATTTAAATTGGAATGGCCAACTGATCATGCTAAAAAATATTTCTTTCAATAGACTTCTAGTTTACTATGACATGTGATTTCATCATCATGCTCATATTGATGTAGTCCAAAAAGGAGGAAAACACGGATACTCTTTCACATAAATATTTTAACCCACTTTTATTATAATAGTAAGATATTAAATCTTTTTGTGTTTTATAGTCACTTTGAAACTTAAAGTTTCTTTTGAGACTTACTACAATTTCAATATTATAATTTATTTCTTCCGGTAATAACATATTAGATCTTTCAAAACTCTCAAATAATTATGTACTATCACATATTTTAAAATATTATCTGTATGACGAACATCTTTAGGGAGAAAAATATATTATTATTGTCATGATCAAAATATTTATAGGAAAGACTTATTTTTTACTTTACTTTCGCCTTTAATAATTTTTTTATAAGATCCGAAAAAATTATTTTTTTTACCGTACCATATATGTGAAATCAATGAAAAATTTATATGACGACATAATTATATTCTTTTTGTTCAAGGTCAAAAACTAGGCTAGAATTAATTTTTGCTTTAACCTTTTGATAGTTCATGATAAAATATACCACAATATTTATGACGTACTAAAAGTACGTGACCAATGACTGTTTATGCCAAAATTATTTTATTTTATTTTTTTCAAACCTCCCGTTGAGGTGAGATGCGTCATTTATCTAACTATACATGAACATGTTCTTATCCATAATTTTTAATCACATCTTGACACATTCTCTTCAATGAATGAACTATAAGAATTTGTATGTGTTTTTATAAAGTTGATATTCCCTAAATTCACTCTTACATATGATGAGTTGAACATATTTTATGAATGTTATTTGATATAAATATATGACATCTAATATTCCTTATCATAGTTATTATTAAATTATTTGATTAATATGATAAGGTCCTTGATTAATTGTTGGATTTGACATTATGATGGAGATCATGATAATGAGAGAGTTACATCTCTTATAACTTAATCTAAAATTGTTCTTGATAGTAGGATCACTAATTAGGACACTAGTGATTTGGTTAGATCAATATATTTGTGGTGGTCTTTATTAGATAAATATTTACATTCGTAGATGATGCATATAGATATATGATCATTGAACAAGTTCACCGGATAATTTCTAATGGTTAGAATTACCATAAACTATCATTAGGATATTATCTTAAAGAATGTGATTCAAGAGTTTCTTTGACCTAAGATCATTATAGTAATTAACAAGAAATTTATTGTACTTTGATAGTGGAAACCCATAGCCTTAATTATAAAAATGGTTGAAAGAATATTGAGTATAATTAAATGCCTGTAGAATTAATGATTGATCAAGATAAAATTTGTCAACTCTTAGTAATGAGTTTAAACTCTGTGTTATCATGAATTACAAATGACTAATTAAGACCTTGGCCAGGACAATTAAATAAAAGAAGAAAAGATTTTTGAGGTCATTCACTAGTCGATTATGATTTTAATATGCACACATAGTTGATTACCTATTAGGATTTGACAGTTACACCATATCCTAGGGTGATCTAGAGCTATAAGGACAGAAGGAAATACTACATTATTCTTCTATAGGTTCTTGAGAGTAAATTGTATACTTCATGTTATCCGGCTATTAAGGAATGTTCCTAGACGCCACTCTTAATTAGTATATTGATATGATCAATTTATTACCAGCTTAGTAATGAACATATGAAATCGCACACTAGGTCGATGTCTTTATGATGCATGTAAATGTATTATTACATTATTACCTTTACTTTTACACTTTATATTTCTCAATATATCTGTTATATCATTATATGAAATATTTTATGCTAATAAGTTAGTACGACCAACCCTTAGCGACTGGTATATAAACGTGAGAATTGTTCTCATGCATGAAAACCTAATTGATGTGATCGATAGATTTGACAAAACAATCCCATTTGAGGATGATGCTTAGGGCATGAAAATTTATTAGAAATACTTGAAAGAATGTCTTTTTTCCAAATGCATCATTCTGTATGAGTACTTTTGAACTCCACATGAGACATTAGAATTTGAATTCAAATCAAATTGTTATATATCTTAAGAAAATGTTTAATTAGTGTAAGGTACACAAAGCATAATAATTAGATACTAGTTATCTAAGATTTTATAAGAATTCAAGTTGACGATGAAGTATTCAATTGAGCATGTGTCAATCATATGAGTGATCTTATTAAATAACTTGAGGTGCAAATTGTGAATGAATTTCTCAAGATTTGATCTTGCAGTCACATTCTGCATCTTAAGTAGAATATTTTAACTGAAAGAAGAAAGGACACTGGAAGAGAAACTGCAAGAAGTTTCTTGCAATTCTAAATGACAAGATACAAGGTAAGATGTTGATGAAAAATATTTTCTTGATTTATTTAATCACTATTGATTCTTCATTGTAAATGTGAGTATCAGATATCGGTATAATTATGAAGTTTTATTATACGTTGAAGGAGTTCAAGATAAGTAGAAGGTTAAATAAAAAGGAAGTTAGTATACAAGTTAAAAAATGTGCAAGCGTTGCAGCATTAGTTTTATGATCACTTTCTCTTGTAACTCCTTTGAGCAAAATATTTATATTGAAAATTGTTATTATGTTTCTAAATTTATTTTGAACATAATTTCAGATTTTCTGTAGACTAGCGAAGTTTTCACATACTCTTAATAATGACATTCTCTATTTTTCATGTCAATGAATTATACATAAATGAAAATTTCCAACATGATATTTATGTCTTGCCTGATGCATATGCTATATTCAAAAACTGGAGTACGAGGGAGTTTCAAAGTACTGTAAACATTGCAGGAAGATAGGCCATTACATATCTGATCGTAGAATTCTGGAAAAAATCAATACTGTCCCTGAGACAGTTATACAAGACATTGGAAGAAAAGAGGTTGCTGAGACAACTTTGCAGGAGAAAAGCTCCGAGGAGAATGAGTCCACTGATGAAGGCAGATAACATAAGCAGGAAAGAAACATCAGTAGTGAAGTAAATGGGGAAAGGAGGATAAATATGGAGAAAATTAACAGTCAGCTTGCGGAGGAAAAAAAAAAAAGGAAAAAACCAAGAAAAGGAATTCCCAAAAAAAAAAACCACAAAAGAAGAACAAAGTGTTGTTTAAGACCATAGTACAATAAGAAATGTATAAAAGGAAAAAACTTCAAGAAGGCAGTGATATACAAGGGCTGATGTCTGGAGAAGAAAAGAAAATAAAGAATCATCACAACAAGGGAGATATAGATGGAAAACAGGATAAGGAAGCTACGGAAAGTCATAGAAATCAAATTCATGTTAGTGATATTGGGATCGAAATAGCAGCATCATGTGGAAGCTAATAATTACAAATCTTGTCAACAATAAATCAGATGACAAAGAAAACTATATACTAAAATAAGCATAATATTTAATATGATTTGGTCAAGCGACCTACATATTTAAAAATTAATACAAAAAAAATCAAACTATTGAGAGAATAATCTTCCCCTAAAAATGACTCTTTAAACGACTACATTGTGGATGCTATTGTGTTATGTATGAGAAGAATAGATCTTCTATTTATAGAAGCCTAAATCTTCTCCTCCATAAAATAAGGATAGTTATGTAGAGTCACGTTCCACAAAAAAACTTATCTACCAAGAAATTTTTTTTGAAGTAAACATAATTATGATGTAGAATTCAACTAAAGCAGAAATTCAGGACAAATCCTAACCAGTGACACTTGGATAGGTAACGGATCACAGAGTACACAAGAGGAGCAACAAAACAAAAGGAATATTGAGCAGGATATTGAGGAAGGAGAAATTTCATCTCCAAGTTTGCCTTCCAATATCAAGAATGTTGAGGCCATTAACCTATTTTTTGAAATAAACTGTGAGAAATAGGATACATTAGAATATGAAGGGAATGACAATCAGGTAGAGGAAGGGACTTCTATGGAGTCCAAAACATGTGGCAACAAGAACAGGAAAAGCAACATTACCAACCATCAACAAAAGAGATTGGAAAACTACAAACTCTCTATAAAGAATCTCTTGATAGCAAGGTGGGTGGGTGGGTGGGTGGGGGTACTCAATGATAGTGCTCAAAGTCAGAGACAACATCTTTCCATTGAAAGAATGGGCAGAAGCAAAAACAGAAAGAAAGAAAGATCTGTCAAAAGAAGATCCATCTCTAAAAAAAAAAAAGGAATATCTCAGAGACAAAGTGCCCCCACATCCATGCATGATAGTGCTATATTTTGAAATATTAGGGGGGTGAGATCAAACAAAGAAAATATTAGACTCAAAATACTTGTCAACATCAATAGAGTGTCTTATGTTGCTATATATGAGCCTTTAATTGATATGAGCAAGATAGAAGGTTACAAAAGGTATCTTGGTTTTCAACACTCTATAGCCAACAGTAATGGCCAAATATGGTGTTTTCGAATAATGGTGAGCAAGTTATTGCCAACAGTGACCAGCAAGTAACTCTTAATCTCAAAGATTCCCCAGTGAGGGAGGACTTTTTGTAACTGCAGTTTCTGCCAAATGCACTACTGTGGAGAGGAAGGAATTTTGGAAAAGTATGGTGGACATGAACAATAATATTCATGGTGCATGGTGTATGGGAGGTGACTTTAACATTATTATGGATCTTGAGGAGAAATTAGGTGGCAGACCTTACAGAGCTAGTAAAATTCTAACTTCATCAATTGTATGGATTCTTGTGGACTTAGTGACATTGGCGTCATGGGTCCTAAATTCACTTGGTGTAATTATTGGAGGTCTGACAAGAGAATTTGAATGAGACTAGATAGGATCCGAGTAAATGATGACTGGACAAACATGCTGCAAAACAGTATTGTGAAACATCTATCCAGATCATGCTCAGATCATAGACCTTTACTTATCAAATGTAACAATGATGCTATATCTTATATAAAGTACTTCAAGTTTCTGACATTTGAAAAGAGCAATCAGACTTATTACAAACTGTCCAAGACTCTTGGAATGAAGATGTTCTAGGAAATTCCATATGGAGACTGCAATATAAATTGAAAAGACTTGCTAAGACCTTGAGCCATTGATCTAAACATAATATTGGTGATATAAATGAAAAAGTGAAGAAATGAGAAGTTAAGATGGAACTGTTGGAAAAATTAGACATAATGCAGAATACTGAACAGGGAAATATGACCTAAAAAAAGATATGTTGAATATGTTAGATGGCTGAATAAACAAGATTCTATGTTAAGACAGAAGACTCATCTTCAGTGGTTTAAAGATGGAGATAAGAACACCAAATACTTTCACAGTGTTTCGAGGAGGAAAAGAAGAAGGCTCCAGATCTCAAGAATAAGAAATGACAGAGCAAGACGGGTCCAAGGAGATAACAATATTTCCATAGTTTCCATAAACCACTACCAGCATCAATTAAACTTGAATCTTCCTAATTTTGATCATGATATTATGTACTATATTCTTGAAATCATAAACTGAGAAGAATAATATGCTGACTAAAATGCCAGGTGAAAAGGAGATTAAGCAAGCTGTTTTTAGCATGAGTACTAAAAGCTCTACAGGACCGGATGACTACAATAGTATGTCTTTCCAAACTTGTTGGAATATAATCAGCACTGATATCACTGCCTTTGTCTGGATTTTTTGCAGGTAAAAAACTGATCAAGTTTTACGCTCATTCTTGTTTGGCTTTGATTCCTAAAATTGATTCTCCTAATAACTTTGTTGATTTCAGACCTATGAGCTTAAGCAACTTTACAAACAAGATCATTCAACAATTCTATATATTAGACTTAACCCCCTGCTTGGTAAACTGATTTCAAAAAATCAAAGTGGCTTTGTCTTTGGTCGGCATATTACTGAAAATGTAATGCTCACTCAGGAGATTATCCATGGAATTTCTAAGGAGAACAAGGGTGGTAATGTGGTGCTTAAATTAGATATTACTAAAGCTTATGATAGGCTTTCTTTATCCTTTCTTATAAAAGTTTTAAAGAATTTTGGTTTCAATGATGTGTGGGCTGACTTGATTTGGAGAAACATTGGCGATGTTTAGTATTCCATTATCCTAAATGGAGCAAACATGGTGTTTTTACCTCCTCTCAGGGCCTCAAACAAAGTGATCCTTTGTCCCCGTATCTTTTCATTCTTACTGCTGAAGTTCTTTCTAGGGTATTAAACAGTTTAGTACATCATCACAATTTCATCCCCTTCTATATGCATAAAAATGATCCTCAAATCACTCTTCTTTCCTATACTGATGATATTGTTATCTTTAGTAGTGGTAACACTAAGTCTCTTTAGTTGATCATAAAGTACATCAAAAATTAAGAAAAGGTTTTTGGTCAAAAGGTAAAAAGAGATAAAAGCTTCTTTCTCACTGGTCCTAAAACAGGTGCTTACAGAATCAATAGGATCAGGTCTTGTACTGGTTTCTTGGATAAAAACTTCTACTTTACTTATCTTGGTTGCCCTATTTACACTGAAAAGAAAAAGATATGTTATTTTGAAAACATGGTTACTAAAGTGATTAAAAGATTAAATGCTTGACAAGGTAATATGCTCTCTTTTGGAGGTTGTCGTGTTCTGATTAATAGTGTGATTCCATCCTTGCCTATCTATATCTTGTCTGCTGTTAATCCTCAAAAAGATACTTTGGAGATTATTGAAAAATATATTGCTAACTTCTTTTGGGGTACAGTGAATGGCAAAATAAATATCACTGGTACTTTTGGAAAATCTTTGCTTCCCTAAGAATGAAGGTGGTAAGGCCTCAGAAGGATGAAAGATATTGCTAACACTTTTGCTATCAAAAGATGGTGGCAATTCAAGAGTAAGAAGTCTTTGTGGGCTGATTTTGTAAATGCTAGATACTGTCCTAGTAAACATCCTGAGGGAAAGAAATGACAAGCTGGTAACTCTTAAGCATGGAAACATCTATTTGTGGGCCAGAGACAAGGCATAGAAATACATTTCTTGGAGGATTAATGAAGGAGAATACAACTTCTGGTGGGATAATTAGACTGATGTAGTTCCTTTAACCCAGATATGTCCAGAATACATCAACGACAGAACCTCCAAACCACGAGTAAAGGAATTCATGATTGAGAACAAATGGAATACTTATAAACTTTACAACACTCTTGTAATGTTGCTTTACATATTACTTCTATTGACCTGAAATTTGATGTCAGGAAAGATTATGTCATTTGGAATAACACTGAAGATAGACACTGCTCTAATGGATCAGCTAAGGAGATTATTAAAGAGCACAGGCAGAGACATAACTTCATTAATAATTTTTGGCACAAGACAGTTCCTTTTAAAATGTCATTTCTTTGCTTGAAACTAATTGCTGGAAAGCTTCCTTTCACAGAAGTTAGAACAAGATTTGGAACACAAGAGGATGTTGATCATAGATATTGCACTTTGCCACAGAAGGACAGTAAGCAACATGTCTTTGTCCAAGGGAAAGAAGCAGAATATATGTGGAAATCAATAGGAGGACCCCTTGGCATCATCCATCAGCATAGATAAATAAGAAGTGTTATCAACAATTGGTGGTGCAAAAAGCAGTACGACAATGTCCATAAGCTTGTACTAAATGTCACCCCTGTCTTGATTCTATGGAAAATATGGAAGGCTTGGGCTGGGGGTAGATATGGGAACAGTAACAAATTCCATTACTACAAAACGGTCACTCAATGTATTTGGAATGTCAAAGCAGTGATTCACAAGACATTCCCCTCTATTGACACGAAAGAGAACCGGAACAGCCTATGCGACAAGATCGAGAGACTCAGACCAACCTTTAAACATACACCTGTGTATTGGAAAAAATCACTGCAAGGTATGTGTTGAAGCAAAAACAGAGGTTGTTAATCAACCTCCATTGCAGACCATTCTACAGTGAAGAAGAAGAAATAGATTGCAGGAAAAGGAAAGGAAAAGGAAAACAGATTGCAGAGAGGAAGAAGGAAGAAGAGAGATATTTGTGAGAAATGAAAACTTACCTTTTGATTGCTAAGTGATCAGTTTAAATACATGAGCAGAAAGGAAAAACTGAAAATTAACCAAGGCTATTAACTAACACTAGTTTAGTTAACTAACTGACCACAACTAACTTCCTAACTAACTTTCTAACTAACTATTCGACTAACTTTGCTAACAACCATTTAATCAACTAATTCAGATAATTCCAACACCCCCCTCAAGTTGGAGGTGAGTGAATCACAACCAACTTGCTCATGATAAAAGAATGTTTGTGCCTAGGCAGTGCTTTGGTTAGAAGGTCTGCAAACTGTTCTGTTGTTGAGACATGATGAAGGCTAATGAGTCCATCATGTAGCTTCTCTCTAACAAAATGACAATCCACTTTAATGTGCTTGGTTCGTTCATGGAATACAGGATTCTTAGCTATGTGAACAGCGGCTTGGCTATTACAGAACACAGGTATGGGCAGATCTGCAGGCATGGTCAGTTCATCCAACAGTCTGCTTAACCAAACCAGCTCCCCCACAACCTTTCTAATTGCTCTGTACTCTGCTTCAGCTGAGGATAATGAAATGGTACCTTGTTTCTTGGACTTCCAACTGACTGGAAAATCACCTAAGAACACAAGATAACCACTAACAGATTTTCTGGTAATTGAACAAGTTGCCCAGTCAGAGTCACAGTAAGTAGATATGTTATAGGCTGGTTTATTAGAAAGGAAAATCCCAAGTCTAGGATCTGACTTGAGATACTGTAACACATGTAAAGCAGCCTTGAAATGAGACTGCTTAGGTGATTGCATGAATTGGCTGAGATGTTGCACACTATATGCAATATCCATTCTTGTGTGAGTAAGAAAATTCAGTTTTCCAACTAGCCTTCTATACTGTGAAACATCTGCAACAGGTTGTCCATCATCTAGGTGAAGCTTGGCATTACAATCAAGTGGTGAACTAACTGCTACACAACTTGAACAATCAAATTCTTTCAATAGATCAGCAGTAAACTTCCTTTGAGTAACCACTACACCATTCTTGTTGTACATAAACTCCAATGCTAAGAAACAATGTAACCTGCCTAGATCCTTG
Organism: Datura wrightii; assembly: GCA_035772735.1. Taxonomy (NCBI): domain Eukaryota; kingdom Viridiplantae; phylum Streptophyta; class Magnoliopsida; order Solanales; family Solanaceae; genus Datura; species Datura wrightii. Next base: position 194,468,494 of record JASDFA010000018.1, on the reverse strand, counting down.
ATCTTGAACTTGTCATGAAGAAAAGATTTGAGAGACTGAATTTCATCTGAATCTGTTCTAGTGAGGATAACATCATCAACATAGACTTCCACAAAAACAACTGAACATCCAGATTTCCTATAGAACAATGAATAATCACTGGTTGAATAAACATATCCTCTTGAACAAAGAGAGGTAGAAAGCTTATCATACCACTGTCTACTTGCTTGTTTTAGACCATATAGAGACTTTTTAAGCCTGCAAACTAGACCTCTGTGTGCAACTATCAACCCTTGTGGAATTTCCATATAGACTTCTTCATGAAGATCACCATGAAGAAAGGCATTATTAACATCAAGTTGGTACATATTCCAGCCTTTCTTCACAGCCAAACTGACCAGAACTCTCACAGTAGTCATCTTAACTACTGGTGAGAAGGTTTCTATGTAATCAACACCAACTTGTTGACTATATCCCTTCACTACAGTCTATCTTTAAACCTTTCCACACTTCCATCAGCCTTGTCTTGATCTTATACACCCATTTGCATCCTATGGCCTTCTTACCTGCTGGAAGTTCCACTAAATCCCATGTTTCATTAGCACATAAGGCATCAAATTCTTGTAGCATAGCCTGTTGCCAAGCAGGGTTCAAGGCAGCCTCTTCATAAGAAAAAGGTTCTGTCTCATGAAGTGCTTGATTAACTACCTGCTTATCTGGATATGATGTGATTAAGGCTGGTTGATGTGCTTGGTGACAGGATGATAAATTGGACAGTGAAGGTGTGGACAAGTTAGGTAATGTGTAATTATAATCCTTTAAGCAACCTGGTGTATTATGATGTCTAGAGGATCTTCTAAGTGGCATAGGATGTATAGGTGGCTGATTCAGATTCAAAGATTCTGAACAGGTTTCATTGAAAACAGGTGTATCATTGTTAATGTTTATGGTTGAATGATGTATACTAGTGTCAGTATTTGGTGTTGAATGAGATAAGGAATGTATAGTTTCTGGTAGGATTGGAATCTGTTATCCAGGTAAGAGATCATCAGTAATACAAGTTGGTGTGCAATGCTTAGGTATCTGATCTTCGATAGAGTCAATAAAACTGATCACTTTAGGGAAAACATCATCATGACTATTTCTGAGTGACTTTAATACAGACTCAAAACTTGATCCAGCAGGAGCAAGGACAAAAGGAAAAATGCACTCATGAAATACTACATCTCTAGAAATATGTATCTTCTTAGTAGCTAAGTCTAGAACCTTGTACCCTTTTGTATCATAAGGATATCCAATGAAAACATGAGGAGTGTCTCTTGGCTCAAATTTATCTTTGTGAGCTTTGAGGATAGTTGGGAAACATAAACATCCAAAGGCTCTTAGATGAGAATAGGTAGGTTTATTGTGGTAGAGGATTTCAAAAGGAGTTTTATTGTTAAGAACTATGGAAGGGAATCTGTTTATTAGATATACTGTTGTCTTGAGACACTCCCCCCAATATCTTAAGGGTATTTTGGATTGATAGAGTAAGGCTCTTGCTGTCTCAAGAAGGTGTTTGTGTTTTCTTTTCACAATTCCATTTTGTTGGGGTGTATAGGGACATGTCTTTTGATGGATAATGTCTCTGCATTGGAAAAAATTTAAGGCTTCATTGCTGGTAAACTCTGAACCATTATCAGATCTTATGATATTGAGTCTTGTGTGAAACTGATTTTCTATCAAGGACACAAAGGCTTTGATGCATTGAATGGCACCACTCTTGCATTGTAGTAATTGTATCCAAGTGGCTCTGTTGTAGTCATCAACCATAGTAAGAAAATATCTATGATTATCATGAGTAGGAGTGTGGTATGGTCCCCAGATATCCACATGAAGAACTTCAAAAGGTTTGGTAGTTTTGGTAGTGCTGTGATTGAAGGGAATTCTAGTTTGTCTTGCCATTGGATAGACTGAACACATAAAGGGTTGTTTGGGTGCAAACTGGATAGGAATGGTAGAGATATACCTCATTTTTACAAAAGGTACATGTCCTAGCCTATTATGCCACAAGTAATCAACATTATTAACACAAGATGCAGAATTTACAGAACCAATACTTTCCATTGAATTAAGGAACCTTACAGATGGATTACTGAACATTACAGGTGAATGATTATTCAACTTTTCAGAAGTACAGGACAAACTGGAAGTAGACAAACTGGAAGTATTTACAGTACACTTATTCAAAACAGGAAAAGATAAACCAGAAACTGATGGAGTTTGATGACTGAATGAGGCACAACCTTCACCATGGCATTTTGAACAGAGAAAATATAGTCCATATCTAGCTTTACCAATCTCCAGTGGCCTCTTCATTGAAGGGCCCTGCATGAGACATAAAGCATCATTGAAACTAACTATGCCTTTAAGGTGTGAGGCTAAACAATGGACTGATATTAAATTAAATTTAAAACTAGGGACAAACAAAACTCTGTGCAGGATCAGATCAGGACTAATAATAGTACCACCAACTTCTATTACTTTTACTTTATATCCATTTGGTAAGGTTACAAGGAAAGGATATGGTAGGATTCTGATTTGTGTTAGTAAGGTCTTGTTAAAGGTCATGTGGTGTGTAGCTCCAGAATCAATTATCCAAGAACTAGTAGATAGTTTTAGGCACTTACATGAAAGATTACCTATTTCAGTTATAGAAGAATGGCAAGCTAAGATACCTGCAAAGTTAACAACTCCACAAGCTACATTGTTTGAACTTCCAGCTGACTGATCATTCTGCAATTTTGTTAGAAGATTTATCAACTGTTCACAATGTCCTTTGGACAAATTATAACTGCCTTGGCTTGATCCTTGAGTATCATCCTCACAAACACCTTGAACATTTGCTACACTCCCTGCATTTCTCCCTTTTGTGAACTTAAAGGTTGGTGGAAATCCATGTAACTATAGCATTTATCCTTGGTGTGACCAGATTTCTTACAGTGATCACATAAGAGATTTGACTTATTAAATGAATAACCAGATCCACTAGCAACATTTCTTCATGTGCTTCTCAACTGATTGTAGTGCTGTTGCTTGAAGTTCATATTTCCAAACTTTCCAGCATTCAGAGAGGTGGATTCAAGGTGACTTTGAGGCTTAACTTCTCTTTGCTTTTCCTCTTGAGCTAGGATTGCAAAGGCTTGTGCCATACTAGGCAATGGATTCATCATTAGGATAGTTCCCCTTACCATAGTGTATACTTCATTCAGCCCCATTAAAAATTGAATTAGCCTCCTATCCTGCTCAGCCTTTTGTAAGGAAGCCTTTCCTCCACAATTACACAAACATGTGCAATGCAGGTTCAGATTTAGTGCACTCAATTCCTCCCAAAGTTTCCTCATCTTTGTATAATAGGCAGTGATGTCGAGGCTACCTTGAATAGACTCACTTATATCCCTTTGCAACTGATATAGTTTAGCACCATTTGTTTGATCATATCTATCTTCAAGCTCATTCCAAAGTTCCTTGGCATTGTTTACATATTGTAAACTGTCCATGAGATCTGGGGATAATGAATTCAACATCCATGAAGTGACCATATCATCACACCTCTCCCACATTGCATATCCTTCAGAACCTAGATCTGGTTTCACACACTTCCCATTTATGAAACCAAGCTTGTTTTTAACTGAAAGTGCCCTGAGGACACCTCTTCTCCATGATTTGTACCCTGTTCCATCAAACTTCACTGGAATTAAGGCTGAAGCAGTACTTTCAGATGGATGTATATACATCGAACTAGACATATCTAAGTAACTTTGACTGCTTGATGGTGATGGTGAATTCGAATCTTTCATTGATGATTCTAGGAAGACAGCTCAATCAAAAACAAAATAAGGAAAAATGATGATGGCTGATCTATTGCAGATCTGATGGATCGATTGAGAGAAAAAAACTGGAGAATGGAAGGCAACAGAAGAAATAATGCTTCCTCAACTCAGGAGGAAAATTACTGTGCTCTGATACCATGTTGAAGCACAAACAGAGGTTGTTAATCAACCTCCATTGCAGACCATTCTGCAGTGAGGAAGAAGAAACAGATTGCAGGAAAAGGAAAGGAAAAGAAAAACAGATTGCAGAGAGGAAGAAGGAAGAAGAGAGATATTTGTGGGAAATGAAAACTTGCCTTTTGATTGCTAAGTGATCAGTTTATATACATGAGCAGAAAGGAAAAACTGAAAATTAACCAAGGCTATTAACTAACACTAGTTTAGTTAACTAACTGACCATAACTAACTTCCTAACTAACTATTCAACTAACTTTGCTAACAACCATTTAATCAACTAATTCAGATAATTCCATCAGTATGATAAAAACTCAAACTGATGGAAGCTTCCTCAGCGAGAGCATTAGAGCAGGTATTGGAGGTGTCATCAGAGACGAAAATTGTGATATCATAATAGCCTTCTTTGTGCCTGTACAGTGCAACAACAATAACCAGGAGGAAATTCAAGCAACAGAGTATGATTTTATCTGGTGTCTCAATCAAGGCTATAACAATTTGCACATCGAATTTGACTCTCTCTTCATCACCAATATGTTGAGCGAAAAATCCACCTGCAATAGGAAGCTCAATCACATCATGACCAGAATTTTCAATCTCTTCGTATCTATAACAATTTGCACATTGAATTGGACTCTCTCCTCATCACCAATATGTTGAGTGAAAAATACACCTGCAATAGGAAGCTCAATCACATTGTGACCAGAATTTTCAATCTCTTTGTAGGAGTAAACCATCACTTCTCTCTTTGCTTTAGAGAAGCAAATCAAATGGCAGATTTCTTGGCTAAAAATGCCTCAACAACTGGAATTAGGACCTTCTATCACTCTCTCCAAGAACTCCTAAGAGAGGCAAAGAGATTAATTCAACTTGACAAATGAAAACTTCCTATAATTAGAAAAAGATATGAAAAATGTAATTTTTTTGTTAGTTGATTGAATCTTGTAGTATCAAGAAGGATAGTTGACTCTTCCTTTCTATTAGATTGCTTGTTCAATTTTTTTTGCTTATTAGAGGTAAGGTCAATGTCTCCCTCTAATATTTTATAAATATTCTACTTATATATCACATGGTAGGGGTCTAGCCAAACCCCTCACACCTCATCGTATGGTGGTGGTTTTTTTTAAAAAAAAAGAAAAATATGTATGCTAATTCGATTATGCATCTATCAAGTCTTCAGAGGAAAATAGAAGATCAAGTAGATCATATAAACCTTGACATTATAATCTTGGTCATATTGGAGAGAAGAGTGTTTAGCAAGTTGTACAAGAAAAGTTATCTTGACAAGTATGATCATGCATCATACCTTACTTGTGAATCTTGTTTCAACGCAAACATGATAAAATCTTCATTTGCTGAAAGTAGAGATAGGACTTTTGAATTATTCGGACTAATTCATACAGATATTTATGGCTCCATGTGAATTCAAGCTAAAGGTGAATATTCTTACTCTATTTCCTTCATGAATGATATATGATTTTGTGTATCTTATGAAACAAAAATCTGAATTTATTAAAATGTTCAAAAATTTCATAGTGAAGTTAAAATCAAACTAGTAAAAGTATCAAGATACCGAGTTTGATAAAGGTAAAAAATATCTTATTAATGATTTATATAATATCTCAAAGAAAATAAGATTTCTTTACGGTAAACACCACCAGAGACACCACAATATAGTGATGTATCTGAAAAAAGGAATTTAATCATATTAGATATGATGAGATCCTTAAAAAAATTAATTAATTTTTCAATAAATTTGTGAAAACATATTTTAGAAGCAATAACATACTTACTAAATAAATTTTTCCCTAATCTTCTTTTCCTTCACTTAATTGAACACTAATGATCGTCAAAAACTTGTAATGCCCATTATGTTCAAGGCATTACTTAATGCAATAGCAAGTGCTAATACTCCCTCCATTTTTTTTTACCCGATAAATATATTAAAAATACTTCTTTTGAAATAGCTGTCAATGTAGAAACTTAAGAATTAATTGATTGTTTTTTTCAACTCTATCTTTAATACTAAAAAGAATGATTACTGTAGTTTTCAAAAATATCTAACAATTAATAGGGGTTATATTAGTCAAATTATGACCCCTATTAATTTTTGTTGGAATAAAACCAAGATTAGTAATCCAAAATCATTTAGGATTTGATATTTGATAGTTTATTTAATTCATGTCTTGTTAGGATTTATTTGTCAAAGTCATATAGGAATAGGTTTTCTAGTCTTAGTCTAATTTAGTTTGCTTGTGTTATAAATAGGGTGCTCTGTCATATATTTTATTGTAGTGAGATTTTCTATTGTAGTGAGATTTTGAGTTTTTGAGTTATTGAATAAAGCCTCCTACCTCTTCTCTCTAGTTTGATAAATTTCTTTTATATAGTCAATGTTGAGTCTTTCACTTGCTGTTACATTATTCCGCTGCATATTTTTATTTCCTTCAAATTGGTATCAAAGCATGTGTGAGATCCATTACAGTCTCATGTAAGATCAAATACATATAAAAAAAACATGGATATTCCGTATTTACCTGATTGTCCTATTTTTGTGTTTGATGGAAAAAATAATTTTGAGAGTTGGTATCACCAGATGAAGAGTTTTTTAAATATTATTGGACTATGTTCTAATATTGATAAAGGATTCATGGAATTTCCAGAAGGCACATTATTGACTGTTGAAGAAGATATACAATTAGAGAAAAATAGACACTTGAATTATAAGGGATTATATTACCTCAATAGCAAAGTCTCATTAGATGTATATAAAGAATATATGTATGCAGAATCAGCAAAGGAGGCTTGAACAATTTTGATTAATTCACATCGACGTATTGCAGACGTGAAGAGAGAAAAACTTCAAGAGCGTAGGAGACAGTATCAGTTGGTTCAGATGAAAACAACAGAATCTGTCAAAGAATTTCTTACAAGAATTTTAAAAATTATTAATGACATGAAGATCAATGGAGAAGTACTAGAAGAAGCTAAAGTTGTTGAAAAGATATTGAAATCTCTAAGTTTAATGTTCCATACCAAGAAGAAAGATCTTGAGGCTACCCAAGATCTTAATACTTTGAGACTTAATAATCTCGAAGATGAATTGGTGATATATGAGGTATCCCTAAATCAAAAGACATATGAGATAGTGGATGAGGCATTGCAAATAAAGTATGATCAATCAAAAAGAAAAGAAAAATCATTGAAACTCACAGAAATGAATAAAGAAGATCATAATTCAGAAATATTGGAGAAAAAAAGTGAAGGTAGAGGTAACTTTTGATGTGATTTGGATATCTTTGATTGAAAAGAGGACTCCAATAATGTCCAAACTTATTTGCCAATAATTCTTGGGATGGCTAAACATAATGATTTGGTTGAAATTGATGTTCTTTCGATAGAGGCTAGTACATTAATTTATGAAACATGTGATAGACATGATTGGTCTATACAAGATAAGACCCTTGAAAAGGAAATAGAAATACTCACCATTATCAAATATGAAAAATTGTTTGAAGGTATTGAAGATGAATCTAGTACTGAAAGAAGCAAAAGTCTTCACGAAGAGCAAGTTTTTGAAGATCTACCCAAAAATATAATTTTGCTCAAAATCATATACATAAAAAATAAATAATTTATCATCCAGTTAATATGGAATACTTAACATCAAGTAACTGAGAGCCAGAGACGGAACTAGCTTAAAAAAAGGGGTTATATATTAAATTGCTTTGCAAATTTATACCATGATAACATTATTGAGAAAAATTATTTTTTGGGGCTAAAAATTATAATTAATAATGAATCCTTTTGACGTACAATTTTTTTTTAATAAAGTGGTGAAGAGGAACAAACTTTGCTTTTAGATATAAAATGTGATATTTTTGAGTTTTCTTATATAGATTTTTGGCCACCGTACTCATCAATGCGGTGTAATCAAGGACATAGCCTACAATGACTTTTTTCAAAGAGCATTTCACCAATGTGCACATTTTAACTAATTTTATAGAATGTATAAATTTAATATATATTATTATATATATAATTACCTGCAAAATGAAAAAGAATTATATATTATAAACTATAACTTCCAGTTAATTCAAATAACATTTTTATTGAACATCTTAAACAAAAAACTCTACAATAAGGTGACTGAAAGAAATTAAGAAATTAAGAAGGGTAAAAGTTCTAATCTCTTTGATACCTTAGTTACATGGTAAATTTCTCTAATTTTACCTTTATTTCTTCTTCTTTTTCTTTTTGAAAAAATTTCTTTTAGTGTCACTTTATTATAAACAGATAAAAAATTATTGGTAAAGTTCATATTAAATTTGGATTGAATATTAAATTAATTTGGATGAAATAATCAATTTTAGACTTCACAAATTAAATAAATTTATTTTTTATTTTCAAGTTAAAAGTCTATTTCATTTGAAGGCCCAAACTCTAGTCACACACATATTTAATGACATGACATTCCAATCAAATTCAAGACCAACAAAATGATGACATTTGTTCAAATGAAGTGGCAACTCCCGGTCAAAACAAGAACTAATTGAAAGTCTCCAAGTGTCCAAAATGGCATGTCTTAGTCAATCATAAGCAACCTGAGTACATATCATTTAATTTGTGACAATCTTGATGACTCACATGAGCCAACCAAAATTAAGTAAGAGCGTCAATTTACATTTGAATTCCCTACTCATTATAGTTATAAATAGATATAGGGGTTACATAACTTTCGTAGATTCAGAGAGCATCTTGCAGTCGGTGATGGCATCCATAAGCAGAGGGATCTAACCCCAACTGCATAGTTCTTGAAAGAATGACCAATTGAGTTCTTCCCTGAGATCACCTAGATATGTTTGATCTCCAGGAACTTTCATCAACACTTTCCCGTTTTGAATTGATTGTCGGGAAGAACTACTTTTGATCATTTTTTCGAAGAACTACGCAATTGATATTATATCCATTTGATTGAGATTTCGCTCACCAACTGCAGAATGCATTCTTCAATGCTATATTAATAAATTTTTATGTATTTATGTTTGTTATAATTTTTTTTTCTAAATTCACAAAATAATCATCTAAAGCAATAGTGTTCTAACTTTGTCAAAGAAATTGAAATTCAGTGGACCCCCCTCCAGCAAACACTTTCAAGCTTAACACCGATGGAGCCTTCTTTGCAGAAACAAAAGGAAAAACTGGTATAGGTGGTATCATTGGGGATTCAAATGAAACTTGGATATTGGATTTTTCTAATCAAAACAATGAAGCCCTACAACACGTACTCAAATTAGTATATTCGTATAACCTTTGGCCTATTGAAATTGAGATTGACTCAACTGAAATATTACAATCTTTTGAATATGTTCACCCAATTTGTAAATCGATTGTGGATTCTTATAGGTTACTTTTGAGGAAGTTGAAGAATCCTCCAGCGCAACATAGCTTTCACCAAGCTAACAATGTAGCAGATATTTTGACTAAACAAGGTGCCAAGAACAATATCATGTTCTCTCCGACAGCCTATCTTGAAAAACAAGTAAAGGATAATCAAAACGGTCTACTATAAAAAAAACTAGTTACTAGGACTACTTGTAATAAGTTAGCATGCTTTGGTAACTTATCTGTAACTACTAGCTATAACAGTGATCTTGAACTATCATCTATAACTATGTAGTAGTTATATATAAAATATCCTTTTATCCAAAAAAAAAAAAAAAGAAATTACCATTTTCATATAGAAACATACATGATAAATTTCATGACAAGTTATTTATTGGCATGAATTGTATAATATCTTTTCTTTCATTTTCCATTGGATTCCTGAAATTTTAACCTACTTAATTAAATTTGAAAAATCTAAAAGACATCATTTAATGGCTTGAAACATTTTACTAGCACTATCCCTCTAAATTCTTTTATTTATTAATCAACAGTTTAACACTATTACAAAATTGCTAATTTTTTATGAATGTACCGTAGATAATTGAGTTTGTCGATAAGGTAGTTTTAACAGAAAATGCTAATTTTTTATGAATGTACCGTAGATAATTGAGTTTGTCGATAAGGTAGTTTTAACAGAAAATTCATCGAAAATATTACTGATGGGCCAAATTACGACGGATTTCATCATAAGTTATTAACAATTTTTTGAGTGTTTAATACAATTTCAATATTTTTCAAAATGCTATTAACCTCTCATGCCAATATACTTTTATATATCTTATTTTTAATATAAAACATTTTACATTTAAATGAACCTATATGATGTTTATCTGTGAATATTTTTTTACGCGATCTGATAATATATAAAAAAACTATTTACATTGATAATGTTATAACATAAACTTTACTTTTAATATGCATACACTTAAGAATTATTTTTTCAAGCTACATTTATTAACTACTCATAAATAGATATTTCGTGCGAATAGAGGTTGATTATGGATCCACGTAAATTCAAAATTTTAATGAAAACTTTATGTGTGTGTGTTAAGAAATGTATTTAATATATATAAATAATAATTAAATTTCTCAATTAATTATTATTATAGTATTATCTTGATAAAATTGTAGAAATTCGTAAACTTTAAATCTAGAATTTTTCTTCATCGAACATACTTTAAATAAAAATCAAACATGAGAACTCATTTATGTCCATTTGTATACATTCAAAGTACTCTAAAAATAGAGGAAGATATAGAGTTAAATAAAGTAAAACAAGAAATTGTAAGATTTCGTTGACATTCTTCGTCTTGAAATTTTCTTGAATAAAACTCACTTTATTTGTGTGTATGTTAAGAAATTTATTTAAAATATATAAAATAATAATTAAAGTTAACTTTAAATCTTGAATCCACCTTTATCAAACATACTTTAATAAAAATGGAACATGAGGAAACTCATTTATGGCCATTTCTATATATTCAAGGGAAAAAGCTCAAATATATTATGGTACTTTCATAAAAGGTTCGTACATATCATCCATTAATAGTTAAACTAATTTATGCCGCTGTAGTTATATAAAGTGTCTATCCATGTTATTATTTTTAATAGTTCTAAGACAAGGTTTTACAATACCACTTTTTACATATGGCCTCAATTAATTGGGTCACGTCACCTATTTTAACTCACAAAATTTCACTATCTAGAAAACTAAAAATAACCTGTTCAACATCCTTCTAACCCACCCAACAATATAAAGAACCACCTCATTTTAATCAAACTCACCGCTGCCAAATTCCTAACCCCCAGCCTTCTTCCTCTTCTTCACAACAAAAAAATTTTATTTTTCATTATTCGTTATCTGATTAAAACATAAATAGCTAATCAGCTTTAGCAAAATCATATTGTTTATTCCCATGCTTTAATATTACTATTACCCTATAAAATGGCAGGACCTATTCATTTAAAACGGTTCTATTGCTGCAATTAATCCAAATTTCTAGTCCTTTTCTCTTCTCTCAGTAATATAAGTCAAAGCATCGCTGTATATATATCTTCTCTCCCTGATATACTCATATTTCCTTTTGAATTTTCCCAGAAAAATCAGGCCAACTTTTCCATCCTTCAATAGAGCTTAACTTATTCCTACGAGTATTTCCGGCAACTTATCCCTTCTCAATCATCACCAATTCTTTCTCCGCCACTTCAATTCCCTTCACTGCCACCAAAATATCATGTCAGAAAGAGGAGGAATGAAGAAGAGGAAGAAGCTGGGGGTTAGGGATTTGCCGGTGGTGGGTTTGGTTAAAATGGTGCGGGTTGGATATATTGTTGGGTGGGTTTAGAAGGTGTGGGATTAGTTGTTTAGATAATTAAATTTTGTGGGTTAAAATAAGTGATATGGTCCAACTAATTGAGGTCAAGTGTAAAAAGTGGTATTATAAAATCAGGACATGAAACTATTAAAAAATAATAGCATGTATAGACACTTTATGTAAATACAGTGGCATAAATGAGCCCAACTAATTAAAGAATGGCAAGATGAGCCTTTATGAAAGAACGATGACATATCTGATGTCATATCTCAAAGAGAAAAAGTAGGACTTTTGTTCAAGATGTGGATGTTTCAATTTATTGCTTTCGGCCAAAATGCCTTTGGAACTCTTCCTCAAATCAACATGCTTCGAACCATGTTGAGAATGGTCTTACTCTTTCTTTCCGATGTACTATTTTGTTGAGGTGCATATGTTGTTGTAAGCTCTTTTTGAACTCCATGAGTCTAACAAAATTCTTCAAATGCTTTAGAGAAATATTCATTCTCTATATGAGTTACTGTAGCTAATATCGATATTACCAAATAGCTTAATCATCAAGCTCGTTTTCAACATTAACTGACATTAACAAGGTTTCTCCTTCTTTGTCCCCAGCAAAAGTTGACTTTTTTTCTTTCTAATTAGCAGCCTAGTATAACATTCAGAATGATAATGATCAAATTTATGACAACGATAACATTCTAACTTGAATTTATCAAAATTCCTTCCTCTGCATTTATCGTTGTCATTAACTCTAAAATTCCCACTGCCTTCTTTTTTGTTTTCCTCCATCTTTATTTCCTCGGTCTCCTCTTCCTCTTTCTTTACCCCATCCTCTAGAATTGTAGGAAGAAATAAAAGTATAAGCCTTCAAAGTCTGTTCCTCAAAAGCTGAACTATGGTTCATCTTCTGCTCATGCACCAACAAGGAGCTTTACAATTTATCAAGTGACAAAGAATCTGTGTCTTTTGAATCCCCAATATAGAATTCAATATAATGATATTTCGATGTCATGGAATGCAACATCTTTTCAACAATAGTGATATCATTCATTTTCTCGCGATGGAATCGCACCTTGTTGCTAATCTCCATGGTTCTAGCACAATAGCTAGTAGTAGATTCACCTTCCTTCATCTGTAAAGTTTTGAAGTCCCTCCTCAAGGTTTGAACTTATGCTCGCTTCACTTGTTCTTATGAAAACAATCCCAATATTTTTCCAAAAGCTATTAACCTCTCGCACCAATATACTTTCGTAACCATTAGATCATGTAATATATCTTTTTTTTAATATAACAAATTCTACATTTTAACAAGGAGATGTTGCTTATCTATAAATATTCTCTAGGTGTAATACCCCCAAAAATCCTAAGGTCAGGACCACGAGTCGTTGGGATAGTCGTGATCAGGAGCTGAAGTGGATGTTGAAATGATTGGCAGTGTTCCCTACGACCAGTCACCATGAGTCGTCAGGTATACTACGAGTCGTGGTGTCCCTCGTGGTGACCAGCAGGGGCAAGTTTTTCAGTGTTGGTGATGAGTGTAGGCCACGAGTCGTCCTCTTAGGTAACGGATCGTCCAGTCCGTCGTGGGACTGGCAGTGTATTTTTCCCTACGAATTTATTAAGGGTTTTTCCGTAATTTCTAAGTTCCTAAGGCCTAAACTATATCGTTTTAAGCTCATAATAGAGTGTTTTAAGAGGGGTAAGTTAATTCTAGACTTATTCACTTCCATGCACGTAAGTCTAGAAGCTCCTAAGGGTGATCAAGCCTAAATTCCTCAAGTTCTTCCCCAAATTCTCATTGGGCAATCAAGGGAGTTGAGAAATCGTATTTCTATAGGTATGTAAGGCTATGAATGGGTGTATCCATCCATACCCATGTCCAATCCCTCTCCAATTTATGAAATTCTAGATGATGAATCTATGGGGTTTTAACCCAACATGTGAATTCTCTAAGTTTCAATCATGGGTATGATCTAAACATGTTTCTAATATTGAATTATGATTAATGGGCAGATTTTACAATGTTTTCAATTATAAATTATGTTTTCAAGTTTTATAAATTATGATGCCCATCCATGAAAGTTCATGAAAGTTGAAATTTATAAAATATGTATTCAAGCATGATGAGATGTATATGAAGAAAGTATGATTTCGAATTACCCTTGTCTATGTTCATGTTTTTGAATGATCAAGTCTATGTCAAGCATGTTTAAGTATTGGGCAAGCCCATATGATCAAGTATGTTTCATGAATTTATCTAAACTTCACGTATTAGCTAACCACATGGATTTTGGAGTCTAGACTCCCACTATTTTCAGCTTGTGGTATAGTTTGAGCCCAAGGCTCTTAATGTTATGATTTCAGATTTATGCATAAATGTTATGAGTCAGCTTTGTCATTAGACGATGGTTCAGCTTCATTGAAAAATAATAGAGAGCATATGTATGTTTTTGGGAGTAGTGTCTAGCACCGAGTAGGCTAAAGGGTAAGTCAACCCAATGCGTCAGAACTACGCGCCAACGTAGGTATGTTCAGATTATTTGGGACCTTCCTTGTGAGCTTTCCCTGCTCCCAAGGGGTCTTCATCTTGATATTGATATCATGGTAGCGTCCTTAGCCCTGAAAAAGCTTTGGAAAGCTCTGTCCACTTGAGTACGACAGTCGGGACTACGTAAGCTCTATCGTGGTTGTGTTGGTTATATAACGAGTCTCCCATTCTTCCTAATGATTTCAGTTATGCATGTTCATCAGTCATGATATTATATTTTCAGCAGGTTTGACCCAATGTTCAGTTTTACTTATGATTACCAGTTTTCAGGTTTGAGTAATTCAATTCAGTTATGATGTTAGTTATGTTCAGACCATGATTTCAGAAAATAGCATGTAAGCCCTACTCTCAGAATCTTATCTTGATTATGTTTTCATAATATGCATGATTTATGTTTTACTTACTTAGCGGTTTTACTTATCTTACATACTCAGTACATTTCATGTACTGACCGCATACTCTATACTGTATCATTTCATGATACAGGCTCGAATATTCAGGCTCAGTTTCGTCATTAGCCAGACCTGCAGGATTTGCACGTATCAACCAGAGTTGGTGAGTCCTCATCTTTCGAGGGCCCTTCTTATCAGTTGTATCTAGTACTTTATGTTTTAGACTTTAGTGAGTTAGTTGGGGTCTTGTCCCATCAACTCGTCAGTAGTAGAGGCTTTTCAGATATAGAATGTAATCAGCTTCGGTCTTGAGTATGTATTGCGATGTTATGAGATTATTAGACTTCCGCTATATTAATTATGTTAATCTTCCGCTCTATTATGATTGAGTTAGATGATATATTCATGTCATGTGCCGACTTAGACCTCTCGAGGTTCTTTATCCCGTGTCTCGATCCGGACCAATATTCGAGTCGTGACACTAGAAAACCTAATAATATAAAATATAATTACATTGATAATGTAATAACATAAACTCTACTTTTAATATGCATATACTTAAGAATTATTTTTTTCAAGTTACATGTATTAACTATTCATACATAGATATTTCTTGGGACTAGATAGTTGATTATGGGTCCACGTGAGTTTAATAATTTTAGTGTATACACACACACTCTCTTTCTCTCTCTTTCTCTTTATATATGTCTATATGTGTGTGTGTTTGTGTTTGTGTGTTAAGAAATTTATTATCTTGATAACGTTATAGCAGTCTGCAAATTTTAAATCTTAAATTCGCTCTTTATCGAACATACTTTAATAAAAATCGAACATGAGAAAACACATTTATAGCCAATTCTATAAATTCAATATACTCTACAAATAAAGAATATATAGAATTAAATAAAATAAAATAACCAATCGAAAGATTTCGTTGAAATAATTCATCTGAAAATTTACTTAAATAAAACTCACTTTATATATTAATTAATACAATGCCTATTGAGGAGATAAACTTCTTTCATGTAAAATATGAAAAAGAGACAGACTATCTAATTTAACAATTCTTTATGTTTCAAATAATTATCTCCTTTTTTTTTTGGTTGATAAAAGGTTAATAATATTAAAACAAGCATATTAGACGGTCATTACAAACTAGAAGGAGTTCCACTTTGGACATTTTGGTTTCCAAATCAGAAAAAATTATTATAATTACAAGAGTTAAAGATTGAAAGATACACTTGAATTATATTAACTATTTTCGCGAGTTTAGTATCCGAGTTATACAAAGTTTGTATTAGATATCTGAACTATCACCTTCAGGTTATAGAAACACACCTAAGTGCTGGCTGGACCAAAGTCATGTGTTCAATAACACTGCCGAACGCGTGGGTAATATCCTTTCAAAATGGAAGCAACATACCCCTTTTTGCCCGCTCCTTTAAAAGGCGGTGGCTTGAAAGCTTACCTTATTATTAGAGAAAGGTTTGGAACCCTAACCAACGTTTTGGATTTTGGAGTTTTCGCCCCAACCTAGGTTAGGGGTCGTTAGACCGTAGCTTGCTGCTGAAAAATGTTGCTAGGAAGCTTAGCGAGGAGATCAGGAATGAGGCGGAGATCGACGACATTCCAAAGGTAAGACGGTCGAGTAGAAAAAGAAATCCAAAGCCGTTCAGTGGTGAATCGGTGGATCAAAGATACCTTCCGTCGATCAGCTGTAGTTGATAAAGGCCATAAAACATAGAATGTAGTGGTGGTTGTCTAGCTGAAATTGTTGAACCGGAGAAATGAGTTGGAAAGGAGTGGAACGAAAGCAGAAAAGTGAAGAACAAAAGAGGCAGGCTTATGACTAAACACTACCCGGAACGAACCCAATCGATTCGAATCGGTCAGTCGAACAAACAAAGACTATAGTTTGCGATCAAGTCGTTCGCTTCTATAGCGGTTCGGATTCCATTTTGATCCGTAAAGTTGTTCAATTGATCCATCAAGGATAGGAGGGAGCAGGGGTATAAGTAGGGGCTTCTTGAATGGGATTTTCTGGCTTCCTTATGAAAACATCAATTTTTATTTGGGTATAGACGGTATCTCTTTATTCTTCGTGATATTGACCATATTTCTGATCCCTATTTGCATTTTAGTGGGTTGGTCTGGTATGCGATAACGTCTGGTGCTTCCTCTTTCCCTTTAAAATAAAAGCGGCGAAGTCCATCCTAAAGTTCAAAATCTACATCCAGATCAATTCAATTCTCGATGGAAACGAAATTTTGCGAATTCTTCCCCGAACTAGAAGATCATTTCAAGATCTTCGACATATTCGAGGGTTCAATGTTACTACTGTAACTTCGGCCAACACACAAGATGAGACTTTACCACCGTGGAGCGACTTTTTGCAAAAAAATGAGGGGAAAACTCAGTAAGATGTCGGAGAAGCGAAATATACGAGATCACAAACGTAGATTGCTCGTAGCTAGGCTAAATTTTAGCCATTAAAAATCGCCGACATGGCATTATAACAGCTATAAATTGCTGAGTAAGCATTTTTTTTTTAAAAAAAAGTTTTTTCCCCTTTAAATACTCTTCTTCTTCTTCATACTCTTTCTTTATCTTTTTTGCAAAATTACATATTTCTTCCCTTTTCTTTTTCATCCTTCTTCAATTTATACAGATTTCTTCCCTCTTCTTTTTCATCCTTCTTCAATTTATTCTTCATTTTGTAATAACTCATCCCTTATTCTTGAACAAATCAGTTTTCTTTTCCAAAGATGATTGTACAAATTTTTATAATAAATTAAACAAGAGAAAATAAATCTTAACTGGAGTAAAAATCATTCTTTTTTCTGAGTAAAAGACATCATTCTAATTGATGTTTGTTTGCTGGAATTAGGTTATTGGGTGACGTTTTTGTTTATAGAGCAGTATATGATGGAATACAGGCATTCTCAACGGAAGCTAACAATTCAGGATCAAACTCGCATGTAATATAGACAACACAAAAACACAGATTTTAATTAAACATAAAATCGATACTTATCTCTTGAAGCATCACCGCTCCTCTTGAACATATTGCACAAATCATCGAATGCATTCTCCAGGTTAGTGATCTTTTACTATAGCTTCAAAAATCTTCGAGTAGGGAATACTTGTGTGGGCAAGTACTGCTTCTTAGAAAGGTCAAAGTCTTCCTCTTATTCCATGGAGGAAGAGAATCCTATTTATAACCACATTTTAGGGTATAAAACACTACACCCAAAACATATAAGAATCTTTCTCTCCAAGTAATAGTCAAACTTTCCTTCTAGAAGAACATTTTATTTTTAACCAAAATCTTATAGAATTTTACTTATTCTAGAAAACTAGTTTCTTTCTTTTCAAGTTCATTAATTAATCAGGTATATCAGGGACCACAGATATAATCAGTAAGACTTTAAATTATGATATTAATTCGCAAAATGAATGAATCAACCTACAATAATAAATTACAGGTTATTCCACTAAAAGTCCGTAATTACACTCCTTAGTATAATTTCAAAATCGTTCATTAAATCTTATTTAACTCCCCATGTTAAGATTACATATACCATCAATCGAATTAAATTTTCTAACTGTTTAATTCACTGATTAATTTAATCCTTTGTTCAAACGCTTAGCTTATTTCATGTGACGGATACTAAATCCACCTGCAAGCTTTTCACATGAAAACTTATAAGCAATCATAAAGGGGTATCATCAATTTCAAGGCCGAGGCATGGATTCCATAAACTAATTATTATTTCACAAATGTCATTTGTCATCATCCTATTGGGAATATCTTAACTCATGAAAGATCGAGTTTCACCCTTTGATAGATCAAAACAACAAACAAATTATATTGATCATAATAATTATATTAAGATTAAGAGTATAAGTACATTTAATGATTTAGAGAATTTATTTTATTAAGTCAGATAAAATACTTATCTCTACTTGGTCCGTCCAATACATACAAAATGTACTAAAACAAGAAGTTGGAATTATACCATTCACATAATCAAGATAAATTATATATAATCTTGTGCTACAATCGTACCGATGAATTTGTCCAATTTTCATCTTAGATTGTGAACATATATAAACTTTATACTTAGAAGAATTGATGATTTAATCTTTTATGTATAATCTAAACTCTATACACTAAATCATCTACTATATAAGTAAAGGACACATCAACAAATATATGATCTATTTAAATCTTTATTAAAATTGAATAAATAATTATTTCATAATAAATACTATATCTAAATACATGGTTAATTGTATATAATCCATAGTTAACAACATATTTTCCAACAGTACATAGTTGGACTTTATTGGGCACAATAATCAATCAATCTTCTACACTTATATTTTTTCAATTAACAATTCATTTGTCTAATTATTTTCACTCAGCTGATAAAGGAGCAAAGAAGACCTAATTGATAATAAACTAGTGACATGATATGTATGGGAGAAGAATATTGGGGTGCGAAAAAGGAAAAAGAAAAGAAAAAAAAAGAAAGAAGAGGAAGAAGAAGAAGAAGAAGAAGAAGAAGAAGAAAAAAGAAAAAGAAGCAGGAGCGAAAGAAGACGAAAAAGAAAAAAAAAAGGGGGGGAAGGAGGGCTCAAAACTAAAACAGTAATACGTGGAAAGCCACCTGATACTTTTAAAAAACTAAATTGATGCGTGTATCATACGGAAGTAATATAAATATTCAGGTGTGTTTTTATAACCTGAGGGTGATAGTAAGATACCTAATGCAAACTTCGCATAGTTAAGGTACTAAACTCCCAAAAGCGGTATAATTCAGATGTATTTGGACCTTAACTCAAAATACTTTTAAACAAAATTTTGTTTCTAATTTTTTTGTGAACTTACACTTTGACTCTAATAGTAAGAGTTGACGTCAATCTCATACCTTATCATGTGATATTAAAGTAGATTTTTCCCCGTAACTCCGTGCTGCTTGGAACATTGATGACGGAAAAACCAAGGACGACATTTCCCTAAAGGAGCGAGAGGAATCAATTTTCTTTGAAGGCTGAAAAATATACTATCAAGTAATATAAATGTTAATTAATATGACTAAGATAAGTTCTTGTTAGAGGCTTGTCATGACAACATCACCTAAGAGAAATTTTAATCATATTAGGTACATAAGAAATCGAAATCGAAATAAAAAAATACCAAATTGATTCAATTTGATAACGTTACATTATTTTAAAAATTGAAAATTTAAATTTATCAAACTAAAATTTCAAAATCATACAATATTGTACTATGAACACCCCTACTCAAGACCATATGAGAAGATAAACAAACTCTCCTTTTTAGTGATATGTAGCAAATCTTAACACTACCACACGCCTAGGCCTCTGCTAATTGAAGCATGGACAATAAAACATATGGCCCAATATTGTGATACACAATAATGGGATGATAAGTGTTTAAGGAATAGACACTTGTATAGGTCAACTCAAACACATAACTTTGCTCAAAATCATATACATAAAAAATAAATAATTTATCATTCAATCAATATGGAATACCTCACATCAAAGTAACTGAGAGCCGGGAATGGAACTAGCTTAAAGAAAGGGGTTATATATTAAATTGTTTTGAAAATTTATCCCATGATAATATTATTGAGAAACTAAATATTATAATTAATAATGAATTCTCTTGACATAAAAAAGTTTTAAGAGTATCGAAGAGGAACAAACTTTGCTTGTAGATGTAAAATGTGATAATTCTGAATTTACTTATATAAATTTTTGGCCACCGTACTCATCAATGCGGTGTAATCGAGAACAAAGCCTACAATAACTTTTTCGAAGAGCATTTCACTAATGCGCACATCTTAAGTAATTTTATAGAATACATAAATTTAATTATATATTATTGTATAATTACCTGAAAACTGAAAAAGAATTCTATATTATAAACTATTACTTCCAGCTAATTCCAATAGCATTTTTATTGAATATCTTGAATAAACAACTCTACAATAAGGTGACCGACAGAAATTAAGAAAGGTAAAAGTTCTAATCCCTTTGATACCTTAGTTACATGGTAAATTCCTCTAATTTTACCTTTATTTGTTGTTCTTCTTCTTTTTAATTTTTTTTTAGTGTCACCTTATTATAAACATATAAAAATTTATTCGTCGAGTTCATATTAAATTTGGATTGAATCTTAAATTAATTTGGATGAAATAAACAATTTTAGACTTCACAAATTAAATAAATTTATTTTTATTTTCAAGTTAAAGGTCCATTTCATTTGAAAGCCCAAACTCATGTCACCTATTCAATGACATGACATTCCAGTCAAATGCATGGCCAACAAAATGATGACATTTGTTTAAATGAAGTGGCAACTCCCAACAAGAACTAATTGAAAGTCTCCAAGTGTCCAGAATGACATGTCTTGGTCAATCATAAGCAACCTTAGCACATATTATTTAATTTGTGACAATTTTGATGACTCACATGAGCCAATCAAAATCAAGCAAGAGCCTCAATTTGCACTAGAATTTCCTATTCGTTATAGTTATAAATTGATATAGAGGTTACATAACTTTCGTAGATTTAGAGAGCATCCTGCAGTCGGTGATGGCACCCGTAAGCAGAAGGATCTACCCCAACTGCATAGTTCTTGAAAGAGTGCCCATTTGAGTTCTTCCCCAAGATCACCTACATATGTTCGATCTCTAGGAATTCAATCAACACTTTGTCATTTTGGATTGATTGTCGGGAAGAACTACTTTTAATCATTCTGTCGAAGAACTATGCAGTTGATATTATATCCATCTGATTGTGATTTCCTTCACCAACTGCAGAATGCTTTCTCCAATGCTATATTGATAAATTTTTATGTGTTTACATTTATTATAAAGTTATCTTAAAATTATAAAATTATTTTTTTTAAGAATCATAAAATAATCATCTAAAAAAATGGTGCTCTAACTCTGTTAAAGAAATTGAAATTCAGTGGAACCCCCCCCCCCCTCCGGCAAACACTTTCAAGCTTAGCATGGATGGGGCCTTCTCTGCAAAAATAAAAGGAAAAGCTGGTATAGGTGGTATCATTAGAGATTCAAATGAGACTTGGATATTGTGTTTTCTAATCAGAGCAGTGCATATAACCACATCATGTCCGAACTTGAAGCCCTACAATACGACCTCAAATTAGCATATTTGTATAATCTTTGGCCTATCGAAATTGAGACTGACTCAACTGAAGTATTACAATTTTTGAATATGTTCACCCAATTTATAAACCATTTGTGGATTCTTGCAGATTACTTTGCGGAAGTTGAAGAATCCTCCGGTGCGGCATAGCTTTCGCCAAGCTAACAAGGTAGCTGAGATTTTGACCAAACAAGGTGCCAAGCTAATAAACAACGACCGGAACAATATCATGTTCTCTCAGACAGCCTCTCTTGAAAAACAAATAAAGGATGATCAAGACGGTCTACTATCCAAAAAACTTGTTCCTAGGTCTACTTGTAATAAGTTAGCTTGTTTTGACAACCTGTCTATAATCACTAGCTATAATAGTGATCTTGAACTATCATCTATAACTATATAGTAGTTATATATAAAATATCCTTTTATCCAAAAAAAAAAAAAGAAAAATTATCATTTTCATATAGAAACATACATGATAAATTTCATGACAAGTTATTTCTTGGAATGATATGGATAATTTCTTTTCTTTTTTCATTGGATTCTTGAAATTTAACCTACTTAATTAAATTTAAAAAATCTAAAAAACATAACTTTATGGCTTGAAATATATTAGCACTATCCCTCTAAATTCTTTTATTTATTAAATAAAATAAACTTCATGTGTTGCAGTTAATCAACAGTTTAACACTATTACAAAATTGCTAATCTTTGATGGATGTACCGTAGAAATTGAGTTTGTCAATAAGGTATTTCTAACAAAAAATTTATCGTAAATATTACTGATGGGCCAAATTAGGACGGATTTCATCATAAGTTATTAACAATTTTTTGAGTGTGTAATACAATTTCAACATTTTTGAAATGTTATTAACCTCTCGTGCCAATATACTTTTATAACCATTCGGTCATATAATATATCTTATCTTTAATATAACAAATTTTACAATTAAATGAAGCTATATGATGCTTATTTTTAAGTATTTTTTTTACGCGATCTGATAATATAAAAAAACTATTTACATTGATAATATTATAACATAAATTTAACTTTTAATATGCATACACTTAAGAATTATTTTTTCAAATTACATTTATTAACTACTCATAAATAGATATTTTATTGAATAGAGGGTTGATTATGGATCCACGTGAATTCAAAAATTTTAATGAATACTCTGTGTATATGTGTGTTAAGAAATGGATTTAATATATATAAATAATAATTGAATTTCTCATTTAATTATTATCATAATATTATCTTGAATCTATAAACTTTAAATTTGGAATTTTTCTTTTTCGAACCTACTTTAAAATAAAAATCAAACATGAGGTGACTCATTTATTTCCATTTGTATACATTTAAAGTACTCTAAAAATAGAGGAAGATATGGAGTTAAACAAAGTAAAACAAGAAATTTAAAGATTTCGTTGATATTCTTCATCTTGAATTTTTCTTGAATAAAACTCACTTTATTTTTGTGTGTGTATTAAGAAATTTATTTAAAAATATATAAAATAATAATTAAAGTAAACTTTAAATCTAGAATCCATACTTAATAAAAACGGAACATGAGGAAACTCATTTATGGCCATTTCTATATATTCAAGGGAATAAATTCAAATATGTCATTATACTTTCATAACAGGCTCATATATATACTATCTATTAATAGTTTGACTCATTTATTCTACTGTAGTTACATAAAATGTCTATCCATATCATTATTTTTTAATAGTTTCAAGACATGATTTAACAATATCATTTTTTACACGTGGCCTCAATTTATATAATTGGGTCATGTCACTTATTTTAACTCACAAAATTTCACTATCTAGACAACTAAAAATGACCCGCCCAACACCCTTCTAACCCGCCCAACACCCTTCTAACCCACCCAACAATATATCGAACCACACCATTTTAATCAAACCCACCACCGCCAAATTCCTAACCCCCGGCCTTCTTCCTCTTCTTCACAACAGAAGATTTTTATTTTTCAATTATTTGTTGTCTAATTAAAACATAAATAGCTTTAGCAAAATCGTATTGTTTATTACCGCACTTCAATATTACTATTACTCTATAAAATGGCAGGACCTATTCATTTTATAGAGTAATAGTAATATTGAAGCGTTGGAATAAACAATACGATTTTGTTAAAGTTTTTAATGTTTTAATCAGACAACGAATAATTGAAAAATAAAAATCTTCTGTTATGAAGAAGAGGGAAGAAGGCTGGCGGTTATGAATTTGGCGGTGATGGGTTTGGTTATAATGGTGTGGGCTCGTGGGTATATTATTGGGTGGGTTAGAAAGTGTGGGGCTGGTTATTTTTTGTTGTTTGAATAGTTAAATTTTGAGGGTTAAAAGATATGACATGGTCCAACTAATTGAGGTCAAGTATAAAAAGTGGTATTATAAAATCTAGTCATGAAATTGTTAAAAAATAATGGCTTGGATGGACACTTTATGTAACTACAGTGGCATAAATGAGCCCAACTAATTAATGAATGACATAGATAAGCCTTTATAAAAATACGATGGCATATCTGATGTCATATCTCAAAGAGATAAAGTAGAATTTTTGTTCAAGATGTGGATGTTTCAATTTACTGCTTTCGGCCAAAATGCCTTTGAAACTCTTCCTCAAACCAACAAGCTTCAAACCATGTTGAGAATGTTTGCTGTTGTGAGATGCTATATCGTTGAGGTGTATATACTGTTGTGAGCTCTTTTTGAATGCCATGAATCTCACAAAATTCTTCAAATGCTTTAGAGAAATACTCATCTCCATGATCCATCCAAAGGCCCTTAATGGTCTTTACTATCTCATTCTCCATATGAGTTACTGCAGCTAATATCGATATTACCAACTAGCTTGATCATCAAGCTTGTTTTCTGAATGAACTACCATTAACAAAGTTTTTCCTTCATTGTACTCAGCAAAAGTTGACTTTTCTTCTTTCTAGTTAGCAGCCTAGTATAACATTGAGAATGATAATGACCAAATTTTTGCCAACAATAACATTCTATCTTGAATTTATCAAAATCCCTTCCTCTGCCTTTATTGTTGTCATTAACTCTAAAATTTCCACTGCCTTCTTTTTTTGTTTTCCTCCATCTTTATTTCCTCAATCTCCTCTTCCTCTTTCTTTAGCCCTTCCTCTAGAATTGTAAGGAAAAAATAAAAGTATAAGCCTTCAAAGTCTGTTCTTCAAAAGCTGAACAGCGGTTCATCTTCTACTCATGTTTCAACAAGAAGCTTATCAATTCATCAAATGACAAAGAATTTGCGTCTTTTGAATCTCCGATAGAGCATTCAATATAATGATATTTCAATAGTAAGGTACGCAACATCTTTTCAACAATAGTGATATCATTCATTTTCTCGCCATGGAATTGCGTCTTGTTTCTAATCTACATGGTTCTAGCACAATAGCTAGTAGTAGATTCACCTTCATTCATCTGTAAAGTTTTGAAGTCCCTCCTCAAAGCTTGAAGTTGTGCTCACTTCACTCTTGTAGTGCCTTGATACTTCTTCTTCATGAAAACGATCCCAACATTTTTCCGAAAGCTATTAACCTCTCACACCAATATACTTTCATAACCATTAGATCATATAATATATCTTATTTTTAATAACAAATCCTACATTTCGACGAGGCTATGTTGCTTATCTATAAATATTCTCTAGGAGACCTGATAATATAAAATATAGTTACATTGATAATGTAATAACATAAACTCTACTTTTAATAGGCATATACTTAAGAATCATTTTTTTTCAAGTTACATGTATTAACTTTTCATACATAGATATTTCTTGGAATTAGACAGTTGATTATGGGTTCATGTGAGTTTAATAATTATAGGAAATACACACACTCTCTCTCTTTCTCTTTATATATGTTTATATGTGTGTGTATATGTGTGTTTTAAGAAATTTATTATCTTAATAACGCTGTAGAAGTTTGCAAACTTTAAATATTGAATTCTCCTTTATCGAACATACTTTAATAAAAATCGAACATGAGAAAACTCATTTATATGGCTATTTCTATAAAATCAATGTACTCTAAAAATAAAAGAATACATAGAATTAAATAAAATAAAATAAGAAATTAAAAGATTTCGTTAAAATAATTCATCTGAAAATTTTCTTAAACAAAACTCACTTAATATATTAATTAATATAATTCCTATTGAGGTGATAAACTTCATTCATGTATAATATGATAAAGAGACAGACTATCTAATTTAACAATTCTTTATGTTTCAAATAAATATTTCTTTTTTTTTTGGTTAATAATATTAAAACAAGCATATTAGACAGTTATTACAAACTAGATGGAGTGCCACTTTGGACGTTTTGGTTTCCAAATCAGACTAAATTATTATAATCGCAGGCGTTAAGGTTTAAAAACACACTTGAACTATATTACTTTTGCGAGTTTAGTACCTAAACTATACGAAGTTTGCGTTAGATACCTGAACTATCACCCTCAGGTTATAGAAACGCACCTAAATGCTGACTGAACCACAGTTGTGTGTTCAATAACGCTCCCGAGCGCAAGGGTAATATTTTAGCCATTAAAAATCGCCAACATGACATTATAACAGCTATAAATTGCTGCATAAGTATTTTTTTTAAAAAAAATAAGTTTTTCCCCTTTTAAATACTACTCTTTCTTTATTTTTTCTGCAAAAAATTACAGATTTATTCCTTTTTCTTTTTTATCGTTCTTCAATTTATTCTTCATTTTGTAATAACTCATCTCTTCTTCTTAAACAAATCTAGTTTTCTTTTTCAAAAATAATTGTACAAATTTTTATAACAAATCGGACAAGAGTAAATAAATCTTAATTGAGTAAAAGTCATTCTTTTTTCTGAGTAAAAGAGATTATTCTAATTGACGTTTGTTGTTGGAATTAAGTTATTGTATAAGGTTTTTGTTTTTAGAGTAGTACATGATGAAATACAGGCATACACAGCGGAAGCTAACAATTCAGGATCAAACTTGCATGTAATATTAGACAACACAAAAATATAAATTTTAATTAAATATAAAATTGATACTTATCTCTTGAAGCATGACCGCTATTCTTGAACATATTTCACAAATCATCCAATGCGTTCTCCAGGTCAGCTATCTTCTGCTATAGCCTTAAAAATCTCCAAGTAGAGAATACTTGTGTGTGCAAGTGCTACTTCTTAGAAAGCTCAAAGTCTTTCTCTTATTCCATGTAGGAAGAAAATTTATTTATAACCACGTTTTAGGTTATAAAACCCTAGTCCCAAACCGTATAGGAATCTTTCTCTCCAAGTAATAGTAGAACTTTCCTTCTAGAAGACCAATTTATTTTTAACTAAAATATTATAGAATTGTACTTCTTCTAAAAGATGGTTTTCTTCCTTTTCAAATTCATTAACTAGTCAAGCATAGCAAGGACCACAGATTTAATTAGTGAGATTTTCGATTATGGTATTAATTCGCAAAATTAATTTATCAACCTACCATAATAAATTACATATTATTCCACTAAAAGTCCGTAATAACACTCCTTAGTATAATTTCAAAATCGTTCATTAATTTTTATTTGACTCTCTGTGTTAAGATTACATATACCAATCAATCGAATTAAATTTATGACTATTTAATTTATTGATTAATTTAATTTTTTATTCAAATCTTTAACTTATTTCATATGATGGATACTAAATCCACCTGCAGGGTTTTCACATGAAAACTTATAAGCAATCATAAAGAGGTATCCTCAATCTCAAGACCGAGTCATGGATTCCATCAACTAATTATTATTTCACAAATATCATTTGTCATCATCCAACCTATTGGGAACATTTTAACTCACGAAAGATCGAGTTTCACCCTTTGATAGATCAAAACAACAAACAAATTACATTGATCGTAATAATTATATCAAGATTAAGATTAAGAGTATAAGTATGTTTAATGATCTAGAGAATTTATTTTATTAAGTCAGATAAAATACTTATCTCTACTTGGTCCATTCAATAAATACAAAATGTACTAGCACAAGAAATTGAAATTATGTCATTCCCATAATCAAGATAAAATATATATAATCTTGTTTTACAATCGTACCGATGAATTTATCTAATTTTCATCTTAGATTGTCAATATATATAAACTTTATACTTATAAGAATTGACGATTTAATCTTCCATGTATAATTTAAACTTTGATACACTAAATTATCTACTATATAAGTCCCAACAGTACATAGTTGAGCTTCATTGGGCATAATAATCAATCCATCTTCTGCACTTTTATTTCTTAAATTAATAATCCATTTGTCAAAATTATTTTCACCCAACTGAAAAAGGAGAAAAGAAGACCCAATGATAATAAACTAGTGACATGATTTGTATGAGAGAAGAATATTGGGGAGGAAAAAAGAAAGAAAAGGAAGAAGAAGAAGAAAAAGAAAAAGAAAAAAGAAAAAGAAAAGAAAAAGAAGCAGGAGGGAAAGAAGAAGAAAAAGAAAGGGGGGGGGGGGGCAAGGGCCCACAATTAATACAGTAATACGTGGGGAGCTTATTGATAGTTTTAGAAAAATAAATTTGCACGTGTGTCATACGAAAATAATATAAATGTTTAGGGATGTTTTTATAACCTAAGGATGATAGTAAGGTATCTAACGCAAACTTCGCATAGTTCAGATACTAAACTCCCAAAAGTGGTATAGTTCAAATGTGTTTTTATACCTTAACTTAAAATACTTTTGAACAAACTTTTGTTTCTAATTTTTTTGTAAATTTACACTTTAACTCTAATTGTGAGAGTTGACGTCAATCTCACACCTTGTTATGTGATATTAAAGTAAATTTTGCCTCGTAACTCTATGTAGCTCAGAACAGAAAAAACCAAGGACGACATTTTCAAGGGAGCAAGAGGAATTAATTTTCTTTGAAGGCTGAAAAATATACTATCAAGTAATATAAATGTTAATTGATATGAATAAAGATAAGTTCTTGTTAGAGGCTTGTCATAACAATATCACCTAGGAGAAATTTTAATCTTATTAGGTACATAAGAAATCGAAATCGAAATTTAAAAAATATCGAATTGATTCAATTTGATAATATTACATTATTTTAAAAATTAAAAATTAAATTTATCAAACTAAAATTTTCAAAATCATACAATATTGTACCTTGAACACCCCAACTCAAGACCATATGAGGAGATAAACAAACACTCCTTTTACTAATATGTAACAATTCTTAACACCACCACATGCCTAAGCCTCTGCTAATTGAAGCGTGGACAACAAAACATGTGGCCCAATATTGTGATACACAATAATAGGATGATAAGCATTTAAGAAATAGATACTGTGTAGGTCAACTCAAAAACATAATTTTTCTCAGAATCATATATATAAAAAATAAATAATTTATCGTTCAATTAATGTAGAATACTTAACATCAAGTAACTGAGAGCCAGGGATGGAATTAGCTTAAAAAAAGGGGTTATATATTAAATTGCTTTGAAAATTTATACCATAATAATATTATTGAAAAAAATTTTTTTGGCTAAATATCATAACTAATAATGAATCCTCTTGACGTAATTTTTTTTTTAATAAAGTGGCGAAGAGGAACAAACTTTATTTTTAGATATAAAATGTGATATTTTTGAGTCTTCTTATACAAATTTTTGGCCACCATATTCATCAATATGGTGTAATCGAGGATAGAGCCTACAATGACTTTTTCAAAAAACATTTCACTGATCGCTCACATCTTAACTAATTTTATAAAATACATAAATTTAATTATATAGCCTGCAAAATGAAAAGGAATTCTATATTATAAACTATAACTTCCAGTTAATTCAAATAGCATTTTTATTGAACATCTTGAACAAACAACTCTACAATAAGGTGACTGAAAGAAATTAAGAAAGGTAAAAGTTCTAATCCCTTTGATACCTTAGTTACATGGTAAATTCCTTTAATTTTACCTTTATTTCTTATTCTTCTTTTAAAAGTAAATTCTTTTAGTGTCACCTTATTATAAGCATATAAAAATTTATTGGTCGAGTTCATCTTAAATTTGGATTGAATCTTAAATTAACTTGGATTAAATAATCAATTTTAAACTTCACAAATTAAATAAATTTATTTTTTATTTTCAAGTTAAAGGTCCATTTCATTTGAAGGCCTAAACTCATGCCACGTATTTAATGACATGACATTCCAGTCAAATGCATGACCAACAAAATGATGACATTCAGTCAAAACAAGAACTAATTGAAAGTCTCCAAGTGTCCAGAATGACATTTCTTTGGTCAATCATAAGCAACCTTAGCACATATCATTTTATTTGTGACAATTTTGATGACTCACATGAGCCAATCAAAATCAAGCAAGAGCCTCAATTTACACTTGAATTCCCTACTCGTTATAGTTATAAATAGATACAGGGGTTACATAACTTTCGTAGATTCAGAGAGCATCCTACAGTCGGTGATGACATCCGTAAGCAGAGGGATCTAACCCCAACTGCAAAGTTCTTGAAAGAGTGCCCATTTGAGTTCTTTCCCGAGATCACCTACATATGTTTGATCTCCAGGAACTTCGATCAATACTTTGTCGTTTTTGATTGATTGTCGGGAAGAACTACTTTTGATCATTCTTTCGAAGAACTACGCAGTTGATATTATATCCATCTGATTGCGATTTCCTTCACCAATCATAGAATGCTTTCTCCATTACCATATTGATAAATTTTTATGTGTTTATATTTATTGTAATTCTTTTTTAAGATTCACAAAATAATCATCTAAAGCAATATTGTTCTAACTCTATTAAAGAAATTGAAATTCAATGGATTCCCCCCTCCCGCCACGACAAACACTTTCAAGCTTAACATGGATGGGCCTTCTTTGCAAAAAAAAAAAGGAAAATCTGGTATAGCTGGTATCATTAGGGATTCAACTGAGACTTGGATATTGGATTTTTCTAATCAAAGTAATGAAGCCCTACAACACGGCCTTATATTAGCATATTCATATAATCTTTGGCCTATTGAAATTGAGACTGACTCAATTGAAGTATTACAATCTTTTGAATATGTTCACCCAATTTATAAACTGATTGTGGATTCTTGCAGGTTATTTTTGAGGAAGTTGAACAATCCTCCAGTTTTCGGCATAGCTTTCGCCAAGCTAACAAGGTAGAAGATATTTTGATTAAACAGGGTGCCAAGTTAATAAACAACAACTAGAACAATATCATGTTCTCTTCGATAGTCTCTCTTGAAAAACACGTTAAGGATGATCAAGATGGTCTACTATCTAAAAAACTAGTTCCTAGGTCTATTTTTAGTAAGTTAACCTTTTTTGACAACCTATCTTAACAGTGATCTTGAATTACCATCTGTAACTACATAGTAGTTATATAAAATATTTTTTATCCAAAAAAAAATTACCATTTTCAAATAGAAAACATACATGATAAATTTCATGACAAGTTATTTATTGGCATGGATTGTATAATATCTTTTCTTTCCTTTTCCATTGGATTCCCGAAATTTAACCTACTTAATTAAATTTGGAAAATCTATAAAACATCATTTTATGGCTTGAAACATTTTACTAGCACTATCCCTCTAAATTCTTTTATTTATTAAATAAAATAAACTTCATGTGTTGCAGTTAATCAACAATTTAACACCATTACAAAATTGCTAATCTTTGATTGATGTACCGTAGAAATTGAGTTTGTCGGTAAGATATTTTTAGTAGAAAATTGATAAAAAAAGATTACTGATTGTCCAAATTACGACGAATTTCACATAAGTCATTAACAATTTTTTGAGTGTGTAATACAATTCCAACATTTTTGAAATATTATTAACCTCTCGTACCAATATATTTTTATAACCATTCGGTCATATAATATATTTTGTTTTTAATATAACAAATTTTACATTTAAACGAGGCTATATGATGCTTATCTGTAAATATTTTTTTCGCAATATGATAATATAAAAAACCGTTTACATTGAAAATTTTTAATGAATACTCTGGGTATGTGTGTGTGTTTTTATATATATGTGTGTGTGTTTTTATATATATGTGTGTGTTAAGAAATTTGTTTAATATATATAAATAATAATTAAATTTCTCATTTAATAATTATTACAGTATTATCTTGATAAAATTGTAGAAATCAATAAACTTTAAATTGAGAATTTTCCTTTATCGAACATACTTTAATAAAAATCAAATATGAGAAAACTCATTTATCTCTATTTGTATACAATCAAAGTACTCTATAAATCGAGGAATACCTAGAGTTAAAATAAAGTAAAACAAGAAATTGAAAGATTTCATTCACATTCTTTGTCTTGAAATTTTTTTGAATAAAACTCACTTTATTTGTGTGTGTATTAAGAAATTTATTAAAAAATATATAAAATAATAATTAAATTTATAATTTAATTACTGTCATAATATTATTTTAATAACGATGTAAAAATTTATAAATTTTAAATCTTATATCCACCATTATCAAATATATTTTAATAAAAACGAAACATAAGGAAACTCATTTATAACCATTTCTATATAGTCAGTGTATTTTATAGGCAGAGGAATACATAAAGTTATAAAGTTAAACAAAGTAAAACAAGAAATTGAAAGAATTCATTTGAAGTTATTTGTCTCAAAAGTTTAGTGAACAGAACTCACTTTATATATTAATTAATACAATTCCTATTGAGGAGATAAAATTCCTTTCATGTATAACCTGTAAGGGATATATAATTTAATAATCCTTTATGTTCTAAATAATTATCTCTGTTTTGGTTAATAAAATGTTAATAATATTAAAACAAGTAAATTAAATGGTCATTACAGACTAGAAGGAGTGCTCCTTTGAATATTTTGATTTTGAAGTCCGACTAAATTATTATAGTTACAAGCTCAAATTCTTATAATAAAAATTTTATTTCTGATTTTATTATCAATCAACGCTTTGACTCTGATAGTAAGAGTTGACGTCAATTTTACACCTCGCCATATGATAATAAAGTAGATATTTTCCTATAATTCTATGCAGCTCGGAATTATTGATGAGAAAAAGACCAAGGACAACACTGCCTAAATGAGGCCGAAAAATATATTATTAAGTTATATAAATGTTAATTTCAATATGATTAATATAATCAAGTTCTCGTTAGAAGATTGTCATGAAAACATCAGTAAAGAAAATTTTTGACCTTATTACAAACTTATATGCATAGCAAAGGAAAACCAAAATAAAAAAAATACGGAATTAATTTAATTTGGTAATATTATATTATCTTATTAAAAATTGAAAATTAAAATTATCAAACAATAATTTTCAAAATCATACAATGTTGTACCATGAAAACCTCTGTCCAAGACAATATAAGGAGACAAACAATCTCTCCTTCTACTAGTATGTAGCAATACGTAACACCGCTACACGACTAGGCCTCTACTAACTGAAGCGTGGAGAACATAACATGTGGCCCAACATTATGATACACAATAATGAGATGATGATAAGAATTTAAGAAATAGATACTTTATTGATCAACCAAAAAAATTAGCTTTGTTCAAAATCATATATATAAAAAGATAAATAATCTATCATTTAATTAATATGGAACACTTAACGTCTATCAATTATAGGGAGGGTCAGAACTACAGGCGAAACTAGGTTAAAGAAAGGAATTATTAAATCGGTTTGAAAATTTATACCATAAAAATATTATAGAGAAAAATTATTTATTAGCTGCATATTGTAATTAATACAGAATTCTCTTGACGTACGAAAAAAATTCTAATAAAATGGCCAAGAAATACAAACTTTTCTTTTAAATATAAAATGTGATATTCTTAAATTATCTTATATAAACTTTTGGCCACATTGTGTTGCATGATTGAACATCTCAAAACAAACTAGTCTACAATAAGGTGACTAAAAAGAACTAATAAATTAACAAGGGTAAAAGTTTTAGTCCCTTTGATACCTTAGTTATATGGTGAATTCACATGGATGAGTCCTTTAATTTTACCTTTATTTTTTCTTCTTTCTTCTTTTTCAATCTTTTTAGTGTCATCTTACTGTAAATACATAAAAATTTATGTATTTAGTCCATATTAAATTTAAATTTGAATTTTAAATTTATTTCAGTAAAATAATTAATTTTGGACTTCACAGATTAAATAAATTTATTTTTATTGAAAAAATGTACATAAACTAATAAAATAAGACATTTAATACAATCTATATCAATAGTTTATTTAATTTACAAAACTATCAGTTTATTTATAAAACTATCAAATTATATATTTAAATATAACACATGAATTTTTTAATAAGTGACATTAAATCTGAATTAATGGTTAAACTTTATATTTTATAGCACACTTATCAATAGAAAGTAATTGATCTACTTTGTCGCAATTACTAAAAATATACATTTTTTTTTTAATATTCTCTAGTTGCCTTAATACTCTAACTACCTTCTTCTCTGAATTCCTTCTTCCTAGAACTCCTTAATATTTTTAATTTCTACCAACTTTTAAGCTTTCTTAATAATCTAAATATCAATTAACTTTTAAAAAGGAGTACAATTAAAATTTATTATATTATAAACTAAATATATACCACTTAAAATTTTGAAGCATATTCTACTATAAACATAATTCAGATATTATTAGTTGGCACAGTAATTTACATATAAACAGATGCAATAATTTACATATACAATACATACATATTTCCTCACAAACTAATTCATATTCTTTATGCAAGAAAAAAAATTTAAAAACTACAAATATATGCAAACTAGCAACTTAAATCTCTATCAAATTTTAAGCACTTTTGTCATACCACAACGAGATATTTTTTTAAAAAGAATACCATGAAAAAATAACATAATATTTTTAAAAGGGAATATCATATAATATACAAATATGCTTTGGTGTATGCATTGTGTATAAAGTATGATATATCTAATTAGTCTAAGTGTATTTGTATTTTTTAAGGTCTGAATTTATATAGAAACTAGTGTATCTTTATTTTTATTTTTTTGTTGTTTTTCACATGTTAGTATGTAAGAAATTTATACTATTTTAATGTATGGATTGTGTATAAAATATGATAATAGAAATTGAGTTACTTACTTTTTTTTAATACCATGTTACAGTCAAACATCGTTATAACGGTAATTCGTTATAACAATATTTCAGTATAACGACTTGATTTTCTCTAAAACCGATTTTTCATGTTATATTTTACTTCTTTATAACAACATTTTACCTATAACAACAGTCACGTTCAATATAGCGGTACATTCTTTGTAAGGTTACTCCTATATAGTCACACTCAAATATTGTACAATGTTATTTTATAAAAAATATATTATGTATAAAAATTAATATTAAAATATTTATGATAATCATCATTAGTTATCATACATATACTAAATTTCAATTATGAATAATATATATATATATATTAAAATAGTGGCCACCAGCTATGGTCATAATTTTATGAGAAAAGGCTACGGGTGTTTGCTTTTTTACTTTCATATTTTTTTCTAACTTTTGGTTAATTGGTTAATATATATGTTCATTCTTCTTGGTATACAAAGTCATTAAATTTATATTTTTGCGTATTTATAATAGTTAAATGAGATATAAATGCTAAATGTCAATATACATATATAACAACACCTCACTATAGCAACCACAAAATTTTCAGATAAACACTGTCACTATGGAGTGGTTTGAATGTATATATAAATATGATTTAGTTTATGGATTGTGTGTAAAGAAAAAAAAAGAAAAAAAACGTGTCTACAAATACTCGAAGACAAAAATCTAAGAAAATTTATGAAATAGGGAAAAACAAAAATTTAGGAGAAATTTATGAAATGAATATCAAGTAAAGAAAAAAATGTGTACAGAAAGGATAGACAAAATTCTAAGAGAAATTAATGGAATAGGAAAAAATAAAAATCTAAGAGAAACTTATGAAATGAATATCAAGAATAAAATGATAAATCGCTACTACCGTAATTTATGCATATAATTTTATCATTTTTAGTTACCACATTTTTTAAAATCATTTTTAGGTTTGTAATTTTTTACTACTTTTAACAATGAAAACTATTGGTAGATTCGGTAATACTTTATCTAAAATTGTACATATATCTTGTTTTTCCTTTTTTATTTTTAAATCAAAGGTCCATTTCATCTAAAAGTCCAAACTCATGCCACGTATTCAATGACATGACATTTCAGTCAAATTCAAGGCTAATAAAATGATAACATTTGTCAAGAAGTGGAAACTCCCAGGCAAAACAAGAGCTAATTGAAAGTCTCCAAGTGTCAAAAATGACATGTTTTGGTCAATTATAAACAATCTTATCACATATCTATTTAATTTGTGATAATCTTAATGATTCATGTGAGCCAATCAAAATTAAGCAAACACGTCAATTTGTACTTGAATTTCCTACTCCCTGTAGCTATAAATAGATATAGGGGCTACATATCTTTCATAGGTTCTGAGAGCATCCTTCAGTCGGTGATGGCATCCGTAAGCAGAGGGATCTAACACCAGCTGCTTAGTTCTTGAAAGAGTGAATAATTGAGTTCTTTCCGGATATCATCCTACATGTGTTTGATCTCCAGGATCTTCGATTAACACTTCGTTGTTTTGGATTGATTGTCGGAAAGAACTACATTGATCACTCTTTCGAAGAACTATGCAGTTGATATTATATCTCTCTGATTGCGATTTCCTTCACCAACCGCAGAATGCTTTCTCTAATGCTATAAGAATCTTCGAAAATAATATAACCCTACCTTCTCAACCATTTATATTTGTAGATTATAAGCAGTTCAAATATAAATGAACTCTTCTGATTTCCTAAAGAATAAAATTTGTTTCTGTATCCTAATATGCAAAAATGGTAAAGCCATATGTCACCCCTTTCAATTGTTTATAATTTTTTTTTTGGAGTACTATTGAAGTGATAGGGGTCTTGCCTAGCCCCTCTATCACCACAAGAGGTGAAATCTGGATAAATAATTTTTCGTGAAAAAATAAAAAAATCTTGCTTTTGATATTGTCTAAGAAATGTTTATTTGATTGGTTCTTATTTTAAGTTGGAATTGTCAGATCATTTGAACACATCATGATTATTTTATTGACTTTAAATTTAACTGAGATATCATATCATTGAATACGTGACCTGCGATATTTAACTTAAATTTAATAAAGACCAAATCAATAAATTGTTATGTATTTACGCTTATTACAAAATTGTTCTTTTAAGATTAACAAAATAATAATCTAAAGAAACATGAAATTACGATATCCTTATAGAAACATACATGATAAATTTCATGACAATGTTGTTTATTGACATAAATTATGTAATCTCTTTTCTTTCCTCTTTTCAAGGATTCTTGAAATTTAACCTACTTAATTAAATGTGAAAAGTCTAAAAGATATCATTTTATGGGTTGAAATATTTTATTAGCACTATCCCTCAAAATTCTTTTATTTATTTAATACAATAAATCTCATGTTGCAGTTAATTAACACTGTCAAAAAATTGTTAATCTCTTATGAATGTTCCGTTAAAATTGATTTTGTTAGTAAGGTATATATAACAGAAAATTCATTAAAAACATTACCGAATCGCAATGAATTCCATTATAAATTATTAATAATTTTTTGAGAGTGTAACACAATCGCAACATTCTTGAAAAGCTATTGACCTCTCATACCAAATGTACTTTCATAAGTACCATTAGGTCATAAAATATATCTTGTTTTTAATATTACAAATGTTACATTTCAACGAGGCTATGATGCTTATTTATGAATATTCTTTAAGCAATTAGATGATATATAAAGAAATATTTATTGATAATATAATAACATAAACTCTACTTTTAATATGCATACACTTAAAGAATTATTCTTTTCAAGTTACATGTATTAACTACTCGTAGGTACATAGATACTTCGTGTGAATATAGAATTAATTATGGTTTTACATGAATTCAAAATTTTTAGTGAATGCTCTATGTGTGTATTAAGAAATTTATTTATTTCTCATTTAATTATTGTTATAATATTATTTTTGATAATATTGTAGAAATTTGTAAACTTTAAATTTTGAATATGTCTTTATCGAATATACATTAATAAAAACTGAGCATGGTGAGACTTGGCCATTTATATTCTTTCAGTGTACTCTACAAATAATGGAATAGAGTTAAACAAAGTAAAACAATAAATTGAAAGATTTTGTTGAAATTGTTCGTCTTGAAATTTTCTTGAATTAAACTCATTTTTTTGTGTGTGGGTGTGTTAAAAAATTTATTAAATATATATAATTTAATTGTTGTTATAGTATTGATAACGGTGTAGAAATTCGTTAAATTTAAATCTTGAATCCACCTTTATTGAACATACTTTAATAAAAACCGAACATGATGAAACTCATTTATGGCCATTTCTATAAATTCAATATACTCTAAAAATAGAGGAATACATAAAATTAAACAAAGTAAAACACGAAACTAAAGATTTCACTAAAGTTGTCTGTCTGAAAATTGAATCAAACTCACTCTATATATTAATTAATTAACATTGCTTCCACTGGGATTCAAAAACGCTCTCTAGACCTAGGAGAAACCCTAATACACTCCATTGGAATTCACCGCTCATGGGTAACAAGGCCACTAGTCAACCATCAATGGCAATGGTTGGCCCATCACCCATAGTCGTACCACCCAAAATATCTTATCCCAATGATTCAACAATATACTATGGGCTGGACTATTTCAAAATATTGAAAGCAAATTTGATAACAAAGTGAAATCGTGTCGTATTGTTAGTTTGGCTACGATAGCCATGAAACCTGTCACCATGTTGCATGGTGAATTGTATATAAAGTGGTCAAAATTAGAGGTAGCAACTATGAATGTACTAAATAATCTACAACATGTTGTAGTGGGTAAATTTTCTTATGGTTGGCTAAAGCTTGGGGAGCTTTGAACCACAATTCCTGCCCAATGCGGCATAAAAGGAGACTGCCAAACAGGTTACTTTCGTAATCGACATATATTGATCAGATTATCTCTGAAGGATGATTTCATTAATCTAACCTCTAAATCAGCCTTTTACATTAAATTCAAATATAAAGCCTCATACCAGATGAGACCATTAATAAACGATGCTAAATTCACATTGGAGGAAGAAGCAACTATTGCAATAGTGTGGATCTCTTTCCAAAACTTATTGCCAATTTATTTTCTGAATGAATCATTATTTTCTTCAGCATCTACAATGAGAACCCCTATACACTTAGATACGACAACTATTAATAAAATTAGG
Organism: Datura wrightii; assembly: GCA_035772735.1. NCBI lineage: Eukaryota > Viridiplantae > Streptophyta > Magnoliopsida > Solanales > Solanaceae > Datura > Datura wrightii. The sequence goes on along the minus strand of JASDFA010000018.1, from coordinate 194,429,108 downwards.
CTTAGTTGTACAAAGGTGAAGCTGATAGTTGACATGATATCAAAGTTACTGGAGCATGTAAGGATGAACATTGAAGACGAGATAATAGGGGAGATAAGGACTATCAGGGTTAATATATAATATGGCTATCTCCCCAAATATTATAATGAATGCAAATTACAAGGTCACAACATATATGAATGTGGGATAGCACACCCAAAACTTGCAAGGAGAAAGGAGGATTTTAATAAGAAGAACAATAGTCAGAAAGAGTCGGAAGAAAAGAATAAGGGTGCAATGAAGATAGTTGAAGGTAACACAATGGGAAATCTTCCAAAAGTTCTCACTGGTGGTAAGGTTGTTGGAAATTTAGGGGAATAGAGAGGTTAATAAGAAAAGCAAAGGAAAAGAGCATGGTAGTGACTCTCCAACAAAGAATAAAGAAAAAGAAATTAAAATTGTAGTGATGAATCAATATGCCGCTTTGAAGACTAGTCTAACCCAAGAATCTGAGGGCATAGAGTGCAGCGGATAAAAAATCAAGAAGGAGAAGAAAAGGCATATACAAATCAACTTCAAGGTAAATGAGAAGGAAGAAGAGATAACTAAAAGTAACAACAAAGCCAAAAGAAAAGAACCAGCACCAAAAGAGGATTCAGACAAAGAGAGAAGAGATAAAAGATATAACTTGGGTAGTACATCAGAAACACTAGGTTATGCGAATATAGATAAAACTGATACTTTCCAACAAGTTGATCAGGAAGCTTTGCTAACACAAGAAGGGGAAGTGAGAAGAGAAGATCCAAGGAGCATAGAAGAGGAGCTCTTACCAGTAGAAAAAAGAGGGATATAGTCGATAGGGTTGAGCTAGAGATAGTCACAGAAAAGGAGATGAATGCTGTTGGAGGGGAAAAAATTGACAGCCGTGCAGATAAAATATTAGATCCACCAGTAGAAGAAGAGATATTGGATGATGCATATAGGGATCAGGGATAAGGGGGAGGAGCAGTATCAAGGCACAGATAACAGCCAAAGCTACAATGAGAAGAGCTAAGACATTGATATTTTAGAAGGAATACATGAAGAACACAATAAAGAAAACTCTCCAAACAGAGTGTTATATAATATTGTGTCCCATCAAATTCAAATAAATACCCGGGATAAAGGAAGAAAAGATGTTGATAAGGACACCTCAGAAGAGCAAGAAAATCAGTTACAAAGTTATAAAAGAAGCTGGCTTATCCCCTAAATCTTTTATGAAAGGGCAAAAAGAAAAAAACAAAGGGGAGAAGTGCCTATTCCATCTTGGACAATTTAAAAAAGGGGTACCAAAGTAAATATTAAATAATAGTGAAAATATTATTCCGGAACATCAAATTTTTGAGAATGCAACAAGTCTTTCATAGAGTTCAAATGTTACATAGACATTATAATTTATTATTATTTGTTACGCCCCACCTAGGGAGGCATGACTGGCACCTGGTCCTACACTGGCAACTAACTGACCTGGCTAGGCTTATGCACGTCTGGTGTCAGCCTGCGGCTCAATTTAAGAAAACAACGGGCTATATCTCGGTTGTAAATACAGCCTCCGGCCGACAAGGCCGTATAGCCACCTGTGAACAAAACAACTAACCAACAACAGGAAACAGAAGGGATCCTATGCGGGCCGACAAGGCCACCATGCTGTCTAGTTATAACAGAAATGAAGACAAACTACTATCCTAGGCCCCCCACGGCCAACATATGAAACATAACTTATTAATTCCCCACACGGCCAACATACAACTAACTAACTGACGACTGTAGTCTGCAAGCCTCTAAGAATACAAATAGTGGTCGGGACAGGGCCCCAGCCTACCCAAAATGCTATATGACTGAAATACAAAAATCTCTACCACCTGGAAACTCCAAATGAAAGGAGTTGTCCCAACTGCGGACTCTAAACAACTGTTACTAGAGATCCTGAACCCTGTCTGTCTAACCCTGCAGGAAAGTAATACAACACCCAGGGGAGGAAGTCAGTACAATATGTACCGAATATGTAAGGCAATAGATAAGCTGATAAAGACTGGAAGTGAATAGAAAAAAGGGCAGAAAGATTAACCTGTACGCCTGCTGATTCGTAATCTGCATCTAACCAACACTATATGTACGTTAGCTAAGACTGTAATAATTACACATTTCTAAACTATAACTAGCAGACAAGAATACAAACAAGAACCTCACCTGGCCTCCATAAGCCGGAAGGTACAATCAACACAAAATAACTCATTCAGGCCCCCATAAGCCCCAACGAGCACATCTCAATTTATATACCCCTATCTAGGTTTCTAGGACTCCACTAGTACTATAACCAATCTACTGGTCCCCTAAGTATACAACTGGGCACGCTTGGCCCTTGAGCTATAGCTATGTTTGAGTTTGGTGGACTTCTACTGTCTGATATCTGCACCCCGGGCACCAGGCTCGACGGGGGTGTGTAGAGACAACCACGACATATAATAGCCCACCCATAGAATGGACTGTATGAGGACCTGGGACCCCATCTTCGTCCCTCGCGGATGGCATACCACTCTGTAGAGCGACGTCATCTCGCCTCTGGTGGGCGTCGACACAGCTAGTAACCCTGGGGTGGTCATGGAAGGCTCCTATGTAAGGGCAACCCCGACCAAGGTGCTGTACTGAAATCTTAATCTAGTCACTCTAAAGGCGTATCTGGCCTTCTGAGCCCAACGCTACCACTGCTTGCCTCCTAGGATAGTTTGTAAGGCTGCTAGCAGGCACATCGTGCACCTGTATCTAATCAGGGGATCCTGATAGTGATCATGATCTAATAGTCTGGACTGAATAGGGCGAAATCTGGAGTGGCCTAACAATACTCTGAATATCCTACTCGTAAAACTATAACTCATAAATAACTGTGGGGTCGCGGATGACTAGTTACTTGATCCCTTTACTTGGAACGGTTGTAGGGTTTTTATTGACTGAACATGCTTTTGGCGGTCGGCCCCTAACCCTCCATAAGTAGCTTACTGACATTCTTAGCCTGAGAGTAGTGTTGTATTAACACGGTGCTGGTCCTTTAGACCCTATCTTGGTCTGGTCCCATCTTATATGACTTTTCTGGGTGATTACTAACCTTAAAAATAAGTCTACATAGACTTAGCCGCTTACAACCATCTGTACTTGAGTATCTTCTAAGAACAGGATGGGGTGCTGGCCCTACCTCTATCTGCTAATAAGGTCCCCTTCCTTAGGGTACCCACGGGTCTATTTAACCTAGACGCCTGGACTAGCTTCTGGGTGATCTGTAGGATGAATGCTAAGTCACTAGGACTGATAATTACTGGTAGTAGCTAACTAGATGACAGGTTGTCAAGCAGTTCCCTAGACAATCCTAGGCTGCTGATTCTAAAGTATGGCCTTCCTATCTGAATTTCTAGCCCTGGGGCATAAAAGTACGTCAATGGCCTCTGGGCCTGCTTTTCTGGCTACACAGGTGTCAAACTAGTAGTTATATCACCTAGCTACGCCTAAACTGTTCAATTTACTAACTCAAACCCGATAACTATTCACGAGCTTCTATGGTCTGGGCCAGGTAATTGAACATACAATTCTACTAATATAATGAACTGGAGAATAGAAGAGTTTCTTGATCCCAACGCGTATCACACTTAACATGTTCTTTCCCGATGAGGGATACAACGGTATAATCTATAAACGTGTTCTAGCAGCTAACCACAACATACAAACATTCATAGTCTACAGAAACAAATGACCACAACAGTTCTATTCACAATCTACTGATAGCAGCTAGTCATAACACGTATATGAATAGACTCGTTATCTACTGGCATCAGTGAATTACTTCATACAGAATCATGGTCTTGCTTCATAAGCATACATCGTATTGCTATACAATGGGAATAACTTGTCGAAGGGATAAGCCTTACATACCTTAGTTGTCGTTTCCCGAATAACCAACGAGTTTCACTTGGATTAGTCAGCTCTTTTCAGTTGTAACCATTATACTGGGAGAAAGAGATGAATTTCAATACCAAATTCCATGAAAAAGGATAGCTTTTAATACCAATATTGACTATACTTCAACTTAACGGAACACAACTGAAAACGTATTATTTCCTGAGAGTTCAGAAGGGAGAAGTACTTACTTGAATCCTGTGATCGTATAGAAATCAGTTTGGAGCAATTCTGACAACTTTGGCTCGGTGGGGTTACGATTCGCCGGGCGAATTTTACAAAAATAACTCCGTAATAATGCTCCCTGCGGGCTTAGAACTCCATACTCAAAGTTAATTTGAATTTGGACGGTGTTTGATAGTGTAATCGGGCGAAGATATGTTGAAAATGTCGTGGGTTCTTTGTTCTTGTCGTGGGTTAATTTATGAAATGACTTTAAAATTACAAAGGGACATATATATAGGGGCATGGCCAGTGGAATAAGGGCGCCCTACGCCTCCCAAAGTGCCACAGGGCCTGGCACATCGCTCCTCTCAAAGCGCCGGCAGGCCAGTGCACTGCTGGCTGGCGCGTCGCGCTGGCCCTGTGCGCACTAGTCCCGTCCGACCCCGCTTTAGAGGCTTTTCCTACACGCATTAAGCTCTCTTTATTCACCATAAATTCACGCGTACGCCTACTAACCGATGTTATTTTGCGGGGTGTAACATTATTTCTTTGATAGAACCCTTCCAAGACCAAGGCATACTCAAGAGTGCAAAATAAAACTGGGGATGAATTATGCAAATTACAACAAGATTGGAAAGATTTGGTTCTTTATTCAAGAGGATGTGCAAGGTGAGTTAATGGTAGATACTGAACAACATATTACAATGAGCATGCAGATTTTAAGTAATGTTAAAACACTAATTACTACATTGTTTATGCCAAGTGTGAAGCACTAGAGAGACAAGAATTATGGGAAGATATCTACAGAGTGGCAGATAATATGAGATTATCTTAGCTGGTGGGAGGAGATTTTAATGTGATATTGAATAAAGAAGAAAAGATTGAAGGACTACCAGTATAACTTCAAGAATATGAAGATTTTACTTGTTGTATGAACTCAAATGAATTATTTGATATTATTTTTAAGGATATTCCATTCACTTGGTGGAATGGAAGAGCAGATGATGCTTGCATATTCAAGAGGCTGGATAGAATATTATACAATCAGGAGTTCCTAGATTATTTTGGGAGAACAGATATTGAGCACTTATCTAAGACTGAATCAGATCATGCAGCTTTACTGTTATCTGTTGGAGTTGTATCTGCTCATACTCACATACCTTTTAGATTTCTTAAATTCTAGGTTGAGAGATAAGAGATTATGGAGGTGGTGAAGGAGAACTGGGTGGCTAGTACATAAGGGGATATTTTTGTTCAAGTAAAGTTAAAATTGAAGAGGACAAAAATTGCCTTAACAAAGTGGAGCAGAAATAGCTTTGGTGACATCTTCAAACAGTTGACCATTAGGGAAGATATTGTGAGAATTATCCTACTGATATTAACAGAGTAGTGCTTCAAAAATCTCAGGTTGAGATAAAATTATACTTATATTATCAGGAGGAGTATTAGAGGAAAATAACTAAAATTGACTGGTTTACTGAGGGAGATGGGAATACTAGGTTTTTTTCACAACCTAGTCAATAGGAGAAGAAAAAGATTGTCTATTAATATTATTCAGAAAAGCAGTGGAGAATAGGTAAAGGGTAATGAACAGGTTGCTAAGAAAGCTATTAACTTTTTCAAAGACCAATTTTCTGGTGAAAGGGATGTTGAGGATATGTAACTGATACAACACATTACTAAAAGTGGTAAGAGGAGGATAACAGGAGATTAAACAATCTGCCTACCTTGGAAGAAGTAAGAAGACACTAATGAAGCTAAATGGAGAGAGTGCGTGTCATCCTAATGGTTTCACATGGTTATTCTATCAAAAATATTTGGAATATGCTCGGAGAAGATGTATATGAGGTGGTGAAAATTTTCCTTGCAGGCCAATCTCTACCTAAATCTGTAACCCATACAAATCTGGTGTTATTACCTAAAAAAGAGAGGGTACAAAAATTTAGTTATATGAGATCTATTAGCTTGAGTAATTTTTTTGAACAAAAGTCATATTTGAACTGATACATGATAGATTAGAGGATATCATTCCAAGGCTCATCTCCCAGAATCAATCTGGATTTGTAAAGGGGAGGAGTATTACAAAGAATGTACTATTGGCTCAAGAAATTATTCAAGATATTAGGAAAAAAAGGGAATCCTGCAAATATTGTTATAAAGTTGGACATGACTAAAATATATGACAGAGTATCTTGGGTATTTCTTACAAGAGTACTATTGAATATAGGATTTAATACCATTTTTGTAGATAAGACTTGAAGACTATTGGTAAAAAATTAGTATCCAATCCTAATCAATGGCCAAGCTTATGAATTTTTTCATTCTACTAGAGGCATGAAACAATTAGACCCTCTATCCCCAATTTTTTTTTATATTGGTTGCAGAACTATTTTCTAGAGCCCTAAATACATTGTTTCTAAATAGTAGTTTTAAGGGTTTTGGAATGCCTAAATGGAGCTCTGACCTAAACCACCTGTCCTATGCTGATTGCACTATTATATTTGTCTCTGCAGATAAATTCTCATTAAATATGATTATGAATACTTTGAGGGAGTATGAAGATCATTTTGGACAAAGGACAAATAAGGAAAAGAGCTTTTTCTACGTTCATGAAAAATATACAACCAGTTAATACAATAGGTGGAAAGCAGTATAGGTTTCTCTAGGAGAGTTTCCACTAATCTATCTTGGATGTCCTATAGGACATGTAAGAAATAGAAAAATTTACTTCATAGACCTCATAAGAAAAGTGAAAAACAAGTTACAGGCTTGGAAAGGAAAGATTCTATCAGTTGGGGGTAAATCAGTACTAATCAATAATGTCTTAGAAAATATCCCAATATATTTGTTATCTGCAATATCCCCATCAAAATGTGTTATTCATGATTTGTACAGTCTATTTGCAAGGTTTTTTTTAGGAATAACAAGGAAGAAGACAAACACCAACACTGGGTATCATGGACAAACATGTGCCTACCAAAAGAAGAATGGGATTTGGGTTTTAGGTCCATATTTGATGTGGCTAAAGCCTTCTCTACAAAGATCTGGTGGTTGTTCAGAATCAAAATATCTCTATAGGCTAATTTTATGTGAAACAAGTATTGTAAATGACATATACCTCAAGTGGTTGAATCGAAAAGTGGATCTCAAACCTGAAAACAAATTTTAGAAGCTAGGGACTGTTTTAATCAAATGATATGGTAGGAACCTAAATGAGGCATCTCTTGTGTGTGGTTTGATAATTGGACTAAATTGGGGGCTCCTCCAATATGTCTTACATTATCTCAAGTAGTGGACCATAATGTTCAAGAGGTGAGTCAGTTGACCAAAGAGGGAAAGTGGGACAGGAACATCTTATAACAATTATTCAATCAAGAAGTGGCAAAACATATTGAAGACATTGTAAGTCAAGATAAAAAAAAGGGAAGGTGGGACAGAACATGATAGATGCTTACTACCACTGGCAAATTTACAGTGAGTAGCGCTTGGGAGAAAATTAGACAAAAAGAGGAAGTACTGGTGAATTTTTTCAATATGTGGATTTAAGGGATCCCTTTTAAGATATCTTTCTCTTTACGGAGGCTTTTGAAACAAAGATTGCCTATTGGAAAAATTTTGGATAGAATAGGGGTTACTACGAACTCACAGTATTTCTGTTGTACGATTAAACAACAATTAATCTATTTCACATATTTTCCTTCATTTAGTTATGGCTAAGCAGATAGAAAATATATAATGACTTTTAGTACAACTCTATATAAGTGGTGGAAGGCAGAATGTTCACAAAAACTTAAACTAGTGATAATGGTTATTTCAGCACTTATAGTCTGAAAACTATGGAAAAGAAGAAATGCCATCAAGCATGGAGAGAATATGTCTTTGTTTAAGGTGGTGGGGGAGATCAATAGACAAGCTTTCTATTTGGCAACCAAATATTCTTGGATGCAAGCTATGCAGTGCTATGCTATTGAAATTCTATCACGACCAGAGCTAGGACCCCAGATCGAGACATGGGATAAAGAACCCCGAGAATCTCCAATTCGACCCATGGCATGAACATAGTGGCTAAAGAGTATAACTAATACAGAAATCATCCAAATCATGAATAAAGCAGAAATCTGAATAGAAAACTTTTAATATTCGAATATTTAACATCTGACAAAAAACTTAACATAACCATATAATGTTTGAAAAATCCTCTAGTATTTGACAAGCTGATGGGACAACACCCCTAACTAGCTCTCTAAGTATGAAAAATGAAAGGTAAACATGAAAACAAGACTGACTGCATGTCCACGATAGATGAGGACTCACCAAGGAGGGTAGGCTGACTGGACTGGAGCGGAGCAGCTAAGGGTGGGGCCGAACCAAATCACTCGAACCTATATCATGAGACGATACAACATAGAGTATGCGGTTAGTACTTGGAATGTACCTAGTATGCGAGTTAGGCAAAAATGGATAATTTAAAAAACATAAGGGTTCATAAGAGTAGAACAATTCCAAACATGAAATAATAATCATAATATAACCGTGAGGGCCCAAGGTTTTCAAAGTTATTCATAAACTACTCATATTCGTAATAAAAAGGGACCTTGTAAAAATATAGCTTGAGCCAAAATATCATAAACATAATCAGGAGTAAACAAAAGGAAAAATAGGAGATTCTTATAATCGACATACCCCTCATGGGCACAAATGGAGCCCGACCTGCAAACCCCTAGTTGGGAGGGTGTTCGTACCTTGCCAAGGGTAGAACCGTGAGAGAAGTGTGATATCACAAAGGAAGTCCCATTTAGGCAAAAAGGGGGACAATCTCAAGGGTGGTTCCATCATGGCTACATTGGCACGTAGTTTTGGGACTCGGGTATGCTTGGACCCCAGGTCTACTCGGTGTTAAATAATATGCCCAAAATATATATAGTACTCATATTATAGTAGGGAAAACATACATGAGATTCATGGGCTAGTTTAAATTATGATAATCATAAGCATGCTTGAAGTACGTGAACTAGCCATGAAATAAGGTCCGTGAGTCAGCCAAAATCACAATCATGAGAAAAAAAGAAAAGTCATCATACATGCTTAATAATAATCCTCACAATTCAAATTATAGTTTCATAAGGTATACTTGTAAGAAATTATGCCTCATTGAATATAAATCAAAAATTAGGACTTGAGAGATTAAAATTCATAAGGGGATCAAAAGAATTCATGAAGGAAAATTAAACCTTAAAATTTCATAATCATGCTTAAATCATGAGATATTCTAATTTCATAAAATAATTGAAGAAATCATAAACCCTATCATGAAAAACATGTTTGTCTAACTAATTAGCTTTACCCGTAAGGAAATCATGGATGAATTTCGAAACCCAATCATAGAGTCATGATTCTCGAAATTTAGACTTTGAGGAAATTGGGTGATCTTGTTTTGGGTGAGAAGAGAATGGTATTGAAAGAAAAACCTCATTAAATCGACCCACATACCTGAATTGATCAAACCCCACGTGCAATCGAACCCCAATTGATCCTTGAGAAATCTTGAGGAAGAACCCTAAGGAAAGCTTGAGAGTTTTGAGAGAATTGATTTCTCAATTTAAAGTATTAGGATAGTAATGGGTGATCTAGGGTGAATAATACCCTTAACACACTCTTTACGATGCTTAAAATAACATAGTTTAGGATCTTAGAGTTTAAGATTTACGAAAATACCCTTAATGAAATTTCTGGAAAATAGGCACTGCTAGATACCATGGGCCATACCAAGCACCCACTATCCGTGGTTTCCTTCTGTTTGTCCAAGTCTACAGACCATCACCATTCTAAACTTTCCTACGGGCACAACCAACGGCTTGCAGGTACTTCATATGAGTTGTACCTTCGGTCATCTGATCCTTACCTGAGACCCACCTTACCTTCCACGACTCTTGACCACGAGTCATACCCCCATCCCACGAGTGTGGTTTACTCCCGTAGCTTACCATTTCGACTCCTCCAACTTCCAATGATCGCCTACCATGACCTGTGGTTTTCCATGATGGATCGTACCACGACCCGTACCATCTATCCTGACTAGACCTATATCAAACAACGGCTCCATCCTACGACCCGTCGGACCAACCTACGACCTGCACCATAAGTCGTTCTATGAAAAAGTTGCATATTTTTCTACTGATCTCCTTTTCAAATTCCGAACCTAGTCTTAGGAACTTCTGGGGTATTACAATATTCCCCATTGGGAACATTCGTCCTCGAATGTGGGCTAAGCATACTGAGAGAATACGAAAGGAACTGAAATCTCAAAATTGGATAATTATAGCAGAACTGATGGAGTGACTGACTCCGAAGCTGAAACACATGACCGAACTGAATTTATGAAATATACATACATGCTAAAACATGAAAGGGACTTACATGCACAGACTTGACATAAAACTCAATAGGGAATTAGGGAGGAAAACCGGTACCTCAAGATGGAATAAAATTGGAATGGAATAGATGCAGGTATCTATCCATCATATCTACTTCGGCCTCCCACGTAGCTCCCTCAACTAGCTGGTTCCTCCACAAAACCTTCATCGAGGCTAATTCCTTCTTCCGTAACTTACGAACCTGACGAGGATCTTGACTGGTACCTCCTCATAGGTAAGGTTGTCCTTCACCCCAATGATCTTTACTGGAACAACCAGATTTGGGTCTCCGATGCATTTCTTCAACAAAGACACATGAAACACTGGATGCACCGAAGCTAACTCCGTTGGTAACTCCAACTCATAAGCCATATTGTCAACCTGCTTCACAATCTGGTATGGCCCAATATACTGGGGACTAAGCTTCCCTTTCTTCCCGAACCTCATCACTCCCATTATGAGGGATATCTTTAGGAACACCCAATCATCAATGGCAAAGTCAAGATCTCTCCGCCTCATATTCGCATAAGATTTCTAGCGACTTTAAGCAGTTTTGAGTCTATCCCTAATAAGATGAACCTTCTCCAAAGCCTCATGAACTGAATCTAGTCCTATCAAGGCAGTATTTCCTACCTCAAACCAAATAATAGGCGATCTACACCTCCGTCCATAAAGAGCCTTGAATGGAGCCATCTATATGCTAGAACAATAGTTGTTGTTATATACAAACTCGATGAGAGGTAAATGATTATCCACCTACCCTTGAAATCAATCACACACGCTCTCAATATATTCTCAAGAGTTTGAATGGTCCACTTTCCTCGCTATCTGTCCGTGGGTGAAAAGTTGTGTTAAGATTGATCTGAGTACCGAGTCCCTTCTGAAACAATCTCTAAAACTGGGAGGTAAACTGAGTACCTCTAGCTGATATGATGGATAAGGGAACTCCATGTAATCGAACTAAATCTCAAATTTACAATTTAGCATAATCCTCCGCCGAATCACTAATTTTGATCGGTAGGAAATGAGCTGCTTTAGTCAACCAACCACCCAAATAGAGTCATACTGTCGATGAGTACGAGGTAATCCTGTAATGAAGTCCATATTGATTTCCTCCCACTTCTAAGTAGGGAAACTAATTTCTTAAAATACACCTCTAGGTCTTTAATGTTCGACTTTCACTTGTTAACAATTCGGACACTTAGTCACAAACTCTACTAAGTCCTTCTTCATGCCACTCCACCAATAGAATTCTCGCAGGTCACAATACATTTTGGTGGCACCTAAATGTATAGAATACTGGAAACCATGAGCCTCATGCAACATCCGGTCCCTCAAATCATCAACACCCCGAACACACAAACGATCATGCTATTGTAGTACACCATCTCCCCCTTGGGAGAAAACCTCCAGCTTCTAAGTTCGGACCACTTCCTTCAACTTAACCAAAATAGGATCCTCATCTCGCCTAGCCTTGACTTCCATCACCAAGGAGAAATCTGATCCTTCTGAACAATGACACCACCATCTGTCGAGTCAACAAGGCGAGCTCCTAGTCATGCAAGCCAATGCACATCCTTCACCAACGGTTTCCTTCCCTCATCTACATGAGACACTCTCCATAGACAGCCTATTAAGAGCATCTGCCACCACATTAGCCTTGCCCAGATGATAAAGGACACTTATATCATAATCTTTAAGAAGCTTTAACTACCTTCTTTGACGTAGATTTAGATCCTTATGGGTAAACACATACTATAGCCTTTTGTTGTCCGTAAACACACCCACATGGACCCCATATAGATATTGTCTCCAAATCTTCAAGGAAAATACTACCGTCGCCAACTCAAGGTCATAAGTCGGATAGTTCTTTTCATAGACCTTATGCTGCCTAGAAGCATAGGTTATAACCTTACCATGCTGCATTAATACACAACCCAGGATGATCCTCGAGGCGTCACAATATACCATAAATCCACCGGTACCCTCAGGTAGGGTCAACACAGGCGCTGAGGTGAGTCGAGTCTTCAACTCTTGGAAGCTCTTCTTGCAGGCCTATGACCATTGAAACTTTACTACTTTATTTTGGGTCAACTTAGTCAACGGTGTTGCAATGGATGAAAACCCTTCAACAAATCTCCTGTAGTAACCAGCTAAACCCAAGAAACTCCTAATATCTGAAAGACTAACTGGCATAGGTCAATCCTTCATAACTTCTATATTTTGAGAGTCTACTTGCACACCCTTAGTTGACACCCAAAATTATTACTGAGTTCATTCAAAACTCACACTAGCTGAATTTAGCAAACAACTAATGACCCTTGAGAGTCTGTGTACCACTCTCAAATGAGCAGCATGCTCCTCCTCGCTCCGAGAGTATATGAGAATGTCATCAATGAGCATAATCACGAACATATCCAAATACGGCTTGAACACCCTGTTCACCAAATTCATAAAAGTTGCAGGAGCATTCATTAGTCGAAAAGACATAACTACAAACTCATAGTGACCATATCGAGTCCTAAAAGTTATCTTCGGGATGTCACTCTCTCTAACTCTGAGCTGATGATATTCGAATCTGAGGTCTATCTTTGAAAAACACTTGACTCCCTTAAGATGGTCAAACAAGTCATCGATTCTACGGGGGAGATACATGTTCTTGATTGTAACCTTGTTCAATTGTCGATAGTCAATATACATATGAAGCGAACCATCCTTATTTCGAACAAAGAGAACTGGTGCATCTCATGGGGATTTGCTAGGTTTGATGAAACCCCTTTCAAGGAGGTCCTTCAAATGTTCTTTCAACTCCTTTGGCTTAGCTGGAGCCATTCTATATGGATGAATAGATATGGGCTGCGTGTCAAAAAGAAGGTTAATACCAAAATTGATCTCCCGCTTGGGAGGGACTCCCGATAGATCATCTAGGAACACCTCCGGTTACTAACACACTATAGGAACTAACAGGATAGTCGGGGTCCCAGAAGTAGCATCCTTAACCCAAACTAGATGGTATAAGCAACCCTTAGAGATCATCTTCCTGGTCTTAAGGTAGGATATTAAGCAATCTACATGAACAACTGAATTACCCTTCCACTCTAAGACCGGCTCACTCGGAAACCAGAACTCTACTGCACAGATTCTACAATTTACTGAGGCATAACATACATGTAGCCAATCCATGCCAAATATAACATCAAAATCTATCATATCTAACTCTACTAGGTCAGCTGAGGTGAGTTTCTGAAGGATAGTCACAGGGCAATTTCTATACACCCGTCGAACTATAACTGTGTCACCGACTGGAGTAGACACTAAGAAGGGTTTTGATAGGATTTCAGGATTGACACCAAAACTAATAGCAACATAGGGAGTCACAAAAGATATGGTAGCCCCTAGATCTAACAATCCATAAACATCAAGATGAAATACTCGTAACATACCGGTCACCACATCGAGTGAAGTCTCCTACTTTTATCATGACAAGAGTACATAGAACCTGTTCTGGCGTTGACCGCTAGCTGAACTAGTAGAAGAAACCTACTAGAAGGGATGTGCTACCGGAGTTGCTGAACTAGTGGTTGGGGTATGGGTCCATCACCGCTCAGTCTGGCTGAAGGGAAATCCCTGAGTCTGTGTCCGAATTTTCCACACCTGAAAAAGCTTCTAATTCAACTAAACACTGCCCTGGGTGATTCTTGACACTTTTTGCATAAGTTAAAAAAGTGTGATCTCCTATAGTGCTCCCCTGGCCCCTCGAGCCTGATGCTCCACCCCTATGATCACGTCTGGGACTGGACGAAATACTGGTTGATGATGGTGCTAGGGCCGATGACCTCTGTTGAAATTGAGGGTGATTACCACCACTGAATCTCTGATGGGTGAACCCAACACTGTCCATCCTAGTCCTTTTGGCCTCCCTCTTTCTCTCCCCTTATCTACACTGCCTCCATCTGTTGGGCATACAAAATCAATGGGGAGAAGTCAATATCCTGATATAGCATGGCAGTCTTGCAGCCCTTGACCAAGTAATCTGCTATTCCATTCAAAAATCAGCTCACCCGAGCTCTCAGATTGGCCATCATCTCGGGCGCATATTTGGATAACCGAGTGAACTCTAGAGCATACTCCTGGACTGTCATATTGTTCTACCTCAGGTTCACAAACTCAATTGCCTTGATTTCTCTCATCTCTTTGGGAAAGAACTGGTCCAAGAACACGGTTGTGGGCCGGGTATATTATTGGGTGGGTTAGAAGGTGTGGGGCTGGTTATTTTTAGTTGTTTAAATAGTTAAATTTTGAGGGTTAAAATATGTGACATGATCCAACTAATTGAGGTAAAGTGTAAAAAGTGGTATTGTAAAATAAGTCATGGAACTGTTAAAAAATAATGACATAGATAGACAATTTATTAACTACAGTGGCATAATGAGCCCAACTAATTAACGGATGGCATAGACGAGCCTTTATGAAAGTATGATGGTATATCTGATGTCATATCTCAATGAGAAAAAGTACGACTTTTGTTCAAGATATGGATGTTTCAAGTTACTACTTTCGACCAAAATGCCGTTGGAACTCTTCCTCAAATCAACAAGCTTCGAACCATGTTGAGAATGGTCTTACTCTTTCTCTCTGAGATACTACTTTGTTGAGGTATATATGCTGTTGTGAGCTCTTTTTGAATGCCACAAGTTTCACAAAATTCTTCAAATGCTTTAGAGAAATATTCATCTCCCGATCCATTAGAAGTCTCTTAACGGTCTTTCCTATCTCATTTTCTGTATGAGTTACTATAGCTAATATCGATATTACCAAATAGCTTGATCATCAAGCTCATTTTCAGCACAAACTGCCATTAATAAGGTTTCTCCTTCCTTGTTCTCAGCAAAAGTTGACTTTTCTTCTTTCTAATTAGCAGCCTAGTATAACATTCAGAATGATAACGATCAAATTTATGACAACGATAACATTCTAACTTGGATTTATCAAAATCCCTTCATCTGCCTTTATCGTTGTCATTAACTCCTAAATTCCCACTGCCTTCTTTTTTTGTTTTCCTCCATCGATCTCCTCTTCCTCTTTCTTTAGCCCTTCCTCTAGAATTATAGGAAGAAATAAAAGTATGAGCCTTCAAAGTTTGTTCCTCAAAAGATGAACTGCGGTTCATCTTCTGCTCATGCACCAACAAGGAGCTTTGCAATTCATCAAGTGAAAAAGAATCTGCGTCTTTTGAATCCCCAATAGAGGATTCAATATAATGATATTTCGATGTCAAGGAATGCAATATCTTTTCAACAATAGTGATATCATTCATTTTCTCGCCATGGAATCGCATCTTGTTGCTAATCTCTATGGTTCTAGCACAATAGCTAGTAGTAGATTCACCTTCCTTCATCTGTAAAGTTTTGAAGTCCCTCCTCAAGGCTTGAAGTTTTGCTCGCTTCACTCTTGTGGTGCCTTGATACTTCTTCTTCACGAAAACAATCCCAACATTTTTCTGAAAGTTATTAACCTCTCGCACCAATATACTTTCATAGCCATTAGATCATATAATATATCTTGTTTTTAATATAACAAATTTTACATTTCGACGAGGCTATGTTGCTTATCTATAAATATTCTCTAAGAGACTTGATAATATAAAATATAATTACATTGATAATGTATTAACATAAACTCTACTTTTAATATGCATATACTTAAGAATCATTTTTTCAAAGTTACATGTATTAACTATTCATACAATAGATATTTCTTGGGATTAGATTGCTCTTGGGTTCACATGAGCTTAATAATTTTAGTGAATACACTCTCTCTGTCTCTTTCTCATTATATATGTCTATGTGTGTGTGTATGCTAAGAAATTTATTATCTTAATAACGTTATAGAAGTCTGTAAACTTTAAATTTTAAATTCGCCTTTATCGAACATATGATAAAAATTGAACATGAGAAAACTCATTTATAGCTATTTCTATAAATTCAATGTACTCTACAAATAAAGAAATACATAGAATTAAACAAAATAAAGTAAGAAATTGGTAGATATCGTTGAAATAATTCATCTGAAAATTTTCTTAAATAAAACTCACTTTATATATTAATTAATATAATGCCTCTTGAGGAGATAAACTTCATTCATGTAAAATATGAAAAAGAGACAGACTATCTAATTTAACAATTCTTTATGTTTGAAATAATTATCCTTTTTTTTTGGTTGATAAAAGGTTAATAATATTAAAACAAGCACATTAGACGGTCATTACAAAGTAGAAGGAGTGTCACTTTGGACATTTTGGGTTCTAAATCAGACTAAATTATTATAATTATATGAGTTAAAGTTTAAAAACACTCTTGAATTATATTATTTTTGCAAGTTTAGTACTTGAACTACATGATGTTTGCGTTAGATACCTGAACTATCACCCTCAGGTTATAAAAACACACCTGATGCTGAATGGACCAAAGTCGTATGTTCAATAGTGCTTACGAGCGCGAGGGTGATATTTTAGCCATTAAAAATCGTCAACGTGGCATTATAACAGCTATAAATTGCTGAGTAAACATTTTTTTAAAAAAAAAAATCCTCTTTAAACACTCTTCTTCTTCTTCATACTCTTTCTTTATCTTTTCTGCAAAATTGCAGATTTCTTCCCTCTTCTTTTTCATCCTTCTTTAATTTATTCTTAATTTTGTAATAACTCATCCCTTCTTCTTAAGTAGATCTAGTTTTCTTTTTCAAAGATGATTGTATAAATTTTTATAATGAATTGGTCAAGAGAAAATAAATCTTAATTGGAGTAAAAATTATTCTTTTTTCTGAATAACAGAGATCATTCTAATTGACGTTTGTTTGTTGGAATTAAGTTATTGTATAAGGTTTTTGTTTTTAGAGCAGTATATGATGGAATACAGGCATACACAGTGGAATCTAATAATTCAGGATCAAACTTTCATGTAATATAGACAACATAAAATATAGATTTTAATTAAACATAAAATCGATACTTCTCTCTTGGAGTGTGATTGCTCTTCTTGAACATATTGCACAAATCATCCAATGCGTTCTCCAGGTCAGCGATCTTCTGCTATAGCCCCAAAAATCTCCAAGTAGAATACTTGTGTGGGCAAGTACTGCTTCTTAGAAAGGTCAAAGTCTTCCTCTAATTTTATGGAGGAAGAGAATCCTATTTATAACCACGTTTTAGAGTATAAAATCCTAGTCCCAAAACGTATAGTAGAATTTTCCTTCTAGAAGACCAGATTATTTTTAACCAAAATCTTATAGGATTTTACTTCTTCTAGAAAACTGGTTTCTTCCTTTTTCAAGTTCATTAATTAATCGGACATCTTTCAATTATGGTATTAATTCGCAAAATGAATTATCAACATACCATAATAAATTAATGATTATTTCACTAAAAATCCGTAATTGCGCTCCTCAGTATAATTTCAAAATCGTTCATTAATTCTTATTTGACTCCCCATATTAAGATTAAATATACCAATCAATCGAATTAAATTTCTGACTATTTAATTCATTGATTAATTTAATCTTTTATTCAAACGGTTAACTTATTTCATGTGACAGATACTAAATCCACTTGTAGGGTTATTACAGAAAAACTTATAAGCAATCATAAAGGGGTATCATCAATCTCAAGACCGAGACATGGATTCCATCAACTAATTATTATTTCACAAATGTCATTTGTCATCATCCAACCTATCGAAAATATTTTAACTCACGAAAGATTGAGTTTCACCCTTCGATAGATCAAAACAACAAACAAATTACATTGATCATAATAATTATATCAAGATTAAGAGTATAAGTACGTTTAATGATTTAGAGAATTTATTTTATAAAATTAAATAAAAATCTTATCTCTACTTGGTTCATTCAATACATACAAAATGTACTAGCACAAGAAGTTGAAATTATACTATACCCATAATCAAGATAAATTATATATAATCTTGTGTTACAATCATACCGATGAATTTGGCGTGTGTATCATACGGAAGTAGTATAAATGTTCAGGTGTGTTTTTATAAACTGAGGGTGATAGTAAGGTACCTAGCACAAATTTCGCATAATTTAGGTACTAAATCCCAAAAACGATATAGTTCAGATGTATTTTTGGACCTTAAATAAAAATACTTTTGAACGAAATTTTATTTCTAATTTTTTTGTGAACTTACACTTTGACTCTAATAGTAAAAATTGACGTCAAATTGATACCTTATCATGTGATATTAAAAGTAGATTTTGCCCCCTAACCCTATGCAGCTTGGAACATTGATGAGGGAAAAATATACAGGAGCAAGAGGAATCAATTTTCTTTGAAGGCTGAAAAATATACTATCAAATAATATAAATGTTATTCCATATGACTAAGATAAGTTCTCGCTAGAGGCTTTTCATGACAACCTCACCTAGGGGAAATTTTAATCTTATTAGGTACATAAGAAATCAAAATCAAATAAAAAATACCGAATTGATTCAATTTGATAAATGTTACATTAAAAATTAAAAATTAAAAATTAAAAATTAAAATTATCAAACTAAAATTTTCAAAATCACACAGTATTGTACCTTGAACACCCCAACTCAAGACTATATGAAGAGATAAACAAACTCACCTTTTACTAATATGTAACAATTCTTAATACCACCATACGCCTAGGTCTCTGTTAATTGAAGTGGGGACAATAAAACATGTGGCCCAATATTGTGATACATAATAATGGGATGATAAGCATTTAAGAAATAGGCACTGTGTAGGTTTAACTTAAAAAACATAACTTTGCTCAAAATCATATACATAAAAAATAAATAATTTATCATTCAATCAATGTAGAATATTTAACATCAAGTAACTGAAAGTCAGGGACCGAACTAACTTAAAGAAAGGGGTTATAACATTACTTTGAAAATTTATACCGTATAATATTATTGAAAAAATTTATTTTTTGGGGCTAAATATTATAATTAATAATAAAAATTATTTTTTGGGGCTAAATATTATAATTAATAATTAATTCTCTTGACGTACAAAAATATTTTAATAAAGTGACGAAGAGGAACAAACTTTGCTTTTAGATATAAAATATGATATTTTTGAGTTTTCTTATATAAATTTTTGGCCACCGTACTCATCAATGTGGTGTAATCGAGGACAGAGCCTACAATAACTTTTTCAAAGAGCATTTCACCAATACGCACATTTTAATTAATTTGATAGAATACATAAATTTAATTATATATTATTGTATAATTACCTGCAAAATGAAAAAGAATTCTATATTATAAACTATAACTTCTAGTTAATTCAAATAGCGTTTCTATTGAACATCTTAAACAAACAACTTTACAATAAGGTGACTGAAAGAAATTAAGAAGGGTAAAAGTTCTAATCCCTTTGATACCTTAATTACATGGTAAATTCCTCTAATTTTACCTTTATTTCTTCTTCTTCTTCTTCTTTTTTTTAAAAAACAAAAAAATTAGTGTCACCTTATTATAAATATATAAAAATTTATTGATCGAGTTCATATTAAATTTAAATTTAATCTTAAATTAATTTGGAAGAAATAATCAATTTTAGACTTCACAAATTAAATAAATTTATTTTTCATTTTCAAATTAAAAGTCCATTTCATTTGAAGGTCCAAACTCATGCCACATATTCAATGACATGATATTCCAGTCAAATCCAAGGTCAACAAAATGATGACATTTGTTCAAATGAAGTGGCAACTCCCAATCAAAACAAGAACTAATTGAAAGTCTCCAAGTGTTCAAAATGAGATGTCTTGGTCAATCATAAGCAATCTTAGCACATATCATTTAATTTGTCACAATCTTGATGACTCACATGAGCCAATCAAAATCAAACAAGAGCCTCAATTTACACTTGAATTCCCTACTCGTTATAGTTATAAATAGATATAGGGTTACATAACTTTCGTAGATTCAGAGAGAATCTTGCAGTCGGTAATGGCATCCGTAAGCAGAGGGATCTAACCCCAACTGCATAGTTCTTGAAAGAATGTCCATTTGAGTTCTTCCCGAGATCACCTACATATGTTTGATCTCCAGGAACTTCCATCAGCACTTTATCGTTTGGATTGATTGTCGGGAAGAACTACTTTTGATCATTCTTTCGAAGAACTATGCAGTTGATATTATATTCATCTGATTGCGATCTCTTTCACCAACTGCAGAATGCTTTCTCCAATGCTATATTAATAAATTTTTATGTGTCTGCGTTTATTATAAAATTATTTTTTTAAAAATTCACAAAATAATCATCTAAAGCAATAGTGCTCTAACTCTGTTAAAGAAATTGAAATTTAGTGGACCCCCCCCCCCCCCCTTCGGCAAACACTTTCAAGCTTAACACGGATGGAGCCTTCTCTACAAAAACAAAAGGAAGAGCTGGTATAGGTGGTATCATTAGGGATTTAAATGAGACTTGGATATTGGGTTTTTCTAATCAAAGCAATGCTTACAACCACATCATGTCTGAACTTGAAGCCCTACAACACGGCTTGAAATTAGCATATTCGTATAACCTTTGGCCTATTGAAATTGAGACTGACTCAACTAAAATATTACAATCTTTTGAATATGTTCACCCAATTTATAAACCGATTGTGGATTCTTGCAAGTTACTTTTGAGGAAGTTGAAGAATCCTCGAGCATAGCTTTCGCCAAACTAACAAGGTAGTAGATATTTTAACTAAACAAGGCGCCAAGCTAATAAACAACGACCGGAACAATATCATGTTCTCTCCGACAGCCTATCTTGAAAAACAAGTAAAGGATGATCAACACGGCCTACTATCCAATAAAACTAGTTCCTAGGTCTACTTGTAATAAGTTAGCCTGTTTTGGCGATCTGTCTGTAATCACTAGCTATAATAGTGATCTTGAACTATCATCTGTAACTATATTGTAATTATATATAAAATATCCTTTTATCCAGAAAAATTACCATTTTCATATAGAAACATACATGATAAATTTCATGACAAGTTATTTATTGGCATATAATATCTTTTCTTTCCTTTTTCATTGGATTCCTGAAATTTAACCTACTTAATTAAATTTGGAAAATCTAAAAAACATCATTTTATTGTTTGAAACATTTTACTAGCACTATCTCTCTAAATTCTTTTATTTATTAAATAAAATAAACTTCATCTGTTGAGGTTAATCAACAATTTAACACTATTATTAAATTGCTAATCTTTGATTGATGTACTGTAGAAATTGAGTTTGCCGGTAAGGTATTTTCAACAGAAAATTCATAAAAAATATTACTGATGGGCCAAATTACGACGAATTTCATCATAAATTATTAATAATTTTTTGAGTGTGTAATACAATTCTAACATTTTTGAAATGTTATTAACTTTTTGTATCAATATACTTTTATAACCCTTCAGTCATATAGTATATTTTGTTTTTAATATAACAAATTTTACATTTAAACGAGGCTATATGATGCTTATCTGTAAATATTTTTTACGTGATCTGATAATATAAAAAACTATTTATATTGATAATGTTATATATATAAAATAAACTTTACTTTTAATATGCATACATTTAAAGAATTGTTTTTTCAAGTTACATTTATTAACTACCCATACATAGATATTTTGTGGGAATAGAGGGTTGATTAAGGATTCATGTGAATTCAAAAAATTTAGTGAATACTCTGTATATGTGTGTGTGTTTATATATATGTGTGTGTTAAGAAATTTATTTAATATATATAAACAATAATTAAATTTCTCATTTAATTATTGATAAAATTATAAAAATTCATAAACTTTAAAACTAAAATTTTCCTTTATCAAACTTACTTTAATAAAATCAAACATGAGAAAACTCATTTATGTTCATTTGTATACATTCAAAGTACTTAACAAATAGAGGAATACCTAGAGTTAAACAAAGTAAAACAAGAAATTGACCATTAACAATCTTCGTTTTGAAATTTTCTTGAATAAAATTTACTTTATTTGTGTGTGTGTTAAGAAATTTATTAAAATATATATATAAAAAATAATAATTAAGTTTATAATTTAATTATTTTCATAGTATTATCTTAATAACAATGTAGAAATTTATAAATTTGAAATCTTAAATTTGCCTTTATTAAATATATTTTAATAAAAACGGAACATGAGAAAACTCATCTGTGGCCATTTCTATATATTCAGTATACTCTACAGGTAGAGAAATACATAATTTTAAACAAAGTAAAACAAGAAATTGAAAGAATTCATCCGAAATTAGTTGTCTGAAAAGTTTAGTGAATATATTAATTAATACAATTCCTTCATGTATAATCTGAAAGGGACAAACTATATAATTTAACAATCCTTTATGTTCTAAGTAATTATCTCTTTTTTGTTAATAAAATATTAATAATATTAAAACAAGCAAATTAAACGTTCATTACAGACCTAGAAGGAGTGCTCGTTTGAATATTTTAATTTTTAAGTCCGACTATATTATTATAGTTACAATCTCAAATTCTTCTAATAAAAATTTTATTTCTGATTTTATTGTCAATCAACACTTTAATTTTGATAATAAAAATTGATGTCAACCTCACGTCTTACCATACGATAATAAAGTAGATTTCTCTCTATAGTTCTACGTAGCTCGAAACTATTGATGAGAAAAGGACCAAAAGATGACACTACCTAAAAGAGCAGAAGGAATTAATTTTCTTTGAGGCCGAAAAATATATTATCAAGTTATATAAATATTAATTTCAATATGATTAATATAATCAAGTTCTCATTAGAGGATTGTCATGAAAACATCACTATATAAAGGAAAATTTTAATCTCTTATTACAAACTTACGTACATAACAAAGGAAAATCGAAATTAAAAAAATACTGAATAATTCAATTTGATAATATTATATTATTTGAAAAATTGAAAACTAAAATTATCGAATAAAAAATTTTAAAATCATATAATATGATACCGTGGACATCTCTCGTCAAGACAATATAAGGAGGCAAACAATCTCTCCTTCTACTAGTATGTAAGAATACGTAACACCAAAACACTTTGTTGGTGAACAAAAAAAATTAGCTTTGCTCAAAATCATATATATAAAAAAATAAATAATTTATCATTTACTCAATATAAAATATTTAACGTATATCAATTGTTAGGAGGGTCAGAGCACAGACGAATCTAGCTTAAAAAAAGAAATTATTAAATCACTTCAAAAATTATAACATAAAAATATTATCGAAAAAAATTATTTATTAGCTACATATTGTAATTAATATTAAATCCTCTTTGACGCACTAAAACATTCTAATAAAGTAGCAAAGGAAAACAAACTTTTCTTTTAAAAATACAATGTGATATTCTTAAATTCTCTTATATAAATTTTTGGTCACGTTGTGTTGCATGATTGAAAATCTTAAAACAAACAACTCTACAATAAGGCGACTAAAAAGAATTAAGAAATTAACAAAGGTAAAAGTTATATGGTGAATTCACACGGATGAGTCCTTTAATTTTACTTTTATTTCTTTTTTTAATTTTACCTTTATTTCTTTCTTCTTTTTCAATCCTCTTACTGTCATCTTATTGTAAAAACATAAAAAAATTATGAATTTAGTTCATATTAAGTTTGAATTCAATTTTAAACTTATTTCGATGAAATAATCAATTTTGGACTTTACAAATTAAATAAGTCTATTTTTATTGAAAAAATTTACATAAAATAATAAAATAAGACATTTAATTACATTCTATATCAACAATTTATTTAATTTACTAAACTATCAGATATTTATAAAACTATCAAATTATATATTTAAATATAACACACAAATTTCTTAATAAGTGACTCTAAATCTAAATTAGTGGTTAAACTTTCTATTTTATAACACACTTATTAATAGAAAATAATTAATCTACTTTGTCACAATTATTAAAAATATATTTTTTCTCTTTTTTCAATATTATCTAGTTTCCATAATACTTTAACTACCTTCTTCTCCGGAATTCCTTCTTCCTAGAACTCCTTAATATTTTAAATTTCTACCAACTTTTAAACTTCCTTAATAATCTAAATATCTATTAACTTTTATTTTCTGGTATTTTATTTTGGGTAAGGTGTACACTGAAAGAAATTGACCCTACAAATATTTTTCACTGGTAGTCCTCGATCGAAAGTTAGCTCGCAAAAGGAATACGATTAAAATTTATCATTTTATGAACTAAATATATATATATCACTTAAAATCTGAAAGCATATTCTACCACAAACATAATTCATATATTATTGGTTGGCAAAGTAATTTATATATAAATAGATGTAACCAATTTACTTACACAATACATAAATATTTTTCCACAAACTAATTCATATTCTTTAGGCAAGAAAAAAATTTTAAAAGTTGCAAATATATGCAAACTAGCAACCTAAATCTCTATCTAATTTTAAATACTTTCATTATACCAACCAAATATATTTTTAAAAGGAATATCATGAAAAAATAACATAATATTTTTAAAGGGGAATATCATATAATATACAATACATGCTTTGGTGTATATATTGTGTATAAAATATGATATATCTAATTAGTCTAAGTGTGTTTTTATTTTTTGGGGTCTGAAATTTATACGAAACTAGTGTATCTTTATTTTATTTTATCTTTTTGTTATTTTTCACATGTTAGTATGGAATAAATTTATACATATTTGAATGTATGAATTGTGTATAAAATATGATAATATAAATTGGGTTACTTAATTTTTTTTATACCAGGTCACAGTTAAACCTTGTTATAAAGATCATTTGTTATAACAACATTTCACTACAACGGCCTGATTTTCTCCAAAATCGATTTTTCATGTTATATTTTAGTTCTCTATAATAACATTTTACCTATAACAACAGTGACGTTCTGTATAGCGGTACATTCTTTGTAAGATTACCCCTCTATAACAGTCATACTAAAATATTGTGGAATGTTATTTTGTAAAAAGTATATTACGTATAAAAATAAATATTAAAATATTTATGATAATCATCATTAATGTCGTGCACATACTAAATTTCAATTACAAATTTATATAAGAAAAAAGTTATATTAAAATAGCGGCCACCAGTTATGATCATAATTTCACGAGAAAAGGCTACGAATGTTTACCTTTTTTACTTTTATACTTTTTTATTGTTTGGTTAAATTGGTTAATAAATATGTTCATTCTTGTACATAAAATCATTAAATTAGATTTTTGCATACTTTTATTAATAACAACTAAATAAGATATAAATGTCAAATGTCAATATACATGTATAACAACACCTCATTATAGCAACCATAATATTTTCAGACAAACACTGCCACTAGGGAGAGGTTTGACTATATATACAAACATGATTTAGTGTATGAATTGTTGTGTATATAAAAAAAATGTGTTTACAAATACGCGGAGACAAAATCTAAGAAAATTTATGAATTAGGGAAAAATAAAAATCTAGAAGAAATTTACGAAATGAATATCAAGAAAAGAAAAGAATGTGTATAGGAAAAATAAGAAAAGACAAAATGCTAAGAGAAATTTATGAAATAGGGAAAAATAAAAATCTAAGAGAAATTTATGGAATGAATATCAAGAATAAAATGATAAATCACTATTATCATTGATTTATGCATATAATTTTACCATTTTTAATGACCACATTTTTTAAAATCATTTTTAGGTTTGTAATGTTTTACTACCATTTTTGAACAATTAAAACTATTGATAGATTTTGTAATATTTTATCTAAAACTGTACATATATGTTATTTTTCCTTTTTTATTTTTAAGTCAAAGGTCCATTTCATCTGAAGGCTCAAATTTATGCCACGTATTCAATGACATGACATTTCAGTCAAATTCAAGACCAATAAAATGATAACATTTGTCAAATAAAGTGGCAACACCCAATCAAAATAAGAATTAATTGAAGGTCTCCAAGTGTCCAAGATGACATATTTTGGTCAATTATAAATAATCTTATCACATTTCATTTAATTTGTTATAATCTTGATGACTCACATGAGCCGGTCAAAATTAAGCAAACACGTTGATTTGCACTTGAATTCCCTACTCCCTATAGTTATAAATAGATATAGGGGTTACAATAATTTCATAGTTTCTGAGCGCATCCTGCTGTCGGTGATGGAATCCATAAGCAGAGGGATCTAACACCAGCTGCTTAGTTCTTGAAAGAGTGAACAACTGAGTTCTTTCCAGAGATCACCTACATATGGTTGATCTCCAGGCACTTCGAGCAACACTTCGTTGTTTTGGATTGATTGTCTGGAAGAATTATATTGATCACTCTTTCAAAGAACTATGCAGTTGATATTGTATCTCTCTGATAGCGGTTTCCATTACCAACTGCAGAATGCTTTCTTCGATGCTATACGAATCTTTGAAAATAATGTAATCCTTCCTCCCCAACCATTTATATTTGTAGATTATAGGCAGTTCAAGTATAAATAAACTCTTTTGGTTTTTTAAAGAATAAAATTTATTTCTATATCCTAATATGAAAAAGATGGTAAAGCCATATGCCCCCCCCCCCCTCTCTTCAATTATTTGTAATTTTTTTGGAGTTAGATCTGTTAAAAAATAATGGCATAGATGAGCCATTTGAGTAATGACAGTAGCATATATGAGCCCAACTTTTAACGGATGGCATGGATGAGCCTTTTCCAAAGTTCGATGGCATATTTGAGCTTTTCCCCTTAAATATATATAATTTAATTGTTGTTATAATATTAATAACGGTGTAGAAATTCGTTAAATTTAAATCTTGAATTCGCCTTTATCGAACATACTTTAATAAAAATCGAACATGATGTAACTCATTTATGGCCATTTCTATAAATTCAATGTACTCTACCAATAGAGGAATACATAAAATTAAACAAAGTAAAATAAGAAATTAAAAGATTTTTGCGCACTTTTATTTATAACAGCTAAATGCGATATAAATGTCAAATGCCAAAATACATATATAATAACACCTCATTATAGCAACCATAAAATTTTCAGACAAACATTGTCACTATGGAGAGGTTCGACTGTATATACAAACATGATTTAGTGTACGGATTGTGTATTAAAAAAATAGAAAAAAAGTGTCAACAAATACGCAAAGACAAAAATCTAAGAAAATTTATGAAATAGGAAAAAATAAAAATCTAGGAGAAATTTATGAAATGAATATCAAAAAAAGAAAAAAAATATGTATAGGAAAAATACGGAAAGACAAAAGTCTAAGAAAAATTTATGGAATAGGGAAAATAAAAATCTAAGAGAAATTTATGGAATGAATATCAAGAATAAAATGATAAATTACTACTACTGTAATTTATGCATATAATTTTACCATTTTTAGTTACCACATTTTTAAAAATCATTTTTAGGTTGTAATTTTTTACTGAACAATGAAAACTATTGGTAGATTTTGTAATATTTTACCTAAAACTGTACATATATGTTATTTTTTCTTTTTTATTTTTAAGTCAAAGGTCCATTTCATCTGAAGGCCCAAACTCATGCCACATATTCAATGACATAACATTTCAGTCGAATTCAAGGCTAATAAAATGATAATATTTGTCAAGAAGTGAAAACTCACAGTCAAAACAAGAACTAATTGAAAGTCTCCAACTGTCCAAAATGACATGTCTTGGTCAATTATAAACAATCTTATCACATATCATTTAATTTGTGATAATCTTGATGACTCACGTGAGCTAATCAAAATTAAGCAAACACATTATTTTACACTTGAATTCCCTACTCCCTATAATTATAAATAGATATAGGGGTTACATAACTTTCATAGGTTCTGAGAGCATCCTGCAGTCGGTGATGGCATCCGCAAGCAGAGGGATCTAACACCAGCTACTTAGTTCTTGAAAGATTGAACAACTGAGTTCTTTCCGGAGATCATCCTACATATGTTTGATCTCCGGGAACTTCAAGTAGCACTTCATTGTTTTGGATTGATTTTCGGGAAGAACTATATGTATCACTCTTTCGAAGAACTATGCAGTTGATATCATATCTCCCTGATTGCGATTTCCTTCACCAACTGCAAAATGCTTTCTCCAATGCTATACGAATCTTTGAAAGTAATGTAACCCTTTCTCCCCAACCGTTTGTATTTGTAGATTATAGACAGTTCAAGTATAAATGGACTCTAGGTTAATTTCCTAAAGAATAAAATTTATTTCTATATCCTAATATGCAAAAGATGGTAAGGCCATATGTCCCCCCTTTCAATTGTTTGTTAATTTTTTTGGAGTTCTATTGAAGCGATAGTGGTCTTGCCTAGCCCCTCTATCACCATAAGAGGTGAAACCTGGGTAAATAATTTCTGTAAAAATAAAAAATTTTACTTCTGATTGTCTAACACACATGTCTATTTGATTGGTTTTTATTTTAAGTGGGAATTGTAACATTATTTGAACACATCATGATCATTTTATTGGCTTTGAATTTGACTGAGATATCATATCATTGAATACGTGGCATGCGATATTTAACTCAAATTTTGTATGGACCAACTCAATAAATTTTTATGTGTTTACGCTTATTATCGAGTTTTTTTTTTTAAATTAACAAAATAATAATCTAAAGCAACATGAAATTACTATATCCTTATAGAAACAAATATGATAAATTTCATGACAAATTATTTATTGGCATGAATTATGTAATCTCTTTTCTTTCCTCTTTTCAAGGATTCTTGAAATTTAACCTACTTAATTAAATGTGAAAAGTCTAAAAAATATCATTTTATGGGTTGAAATATTTTATTAGCACCATCCCTCAATATTCTTTTATTTATTCAATACAATAAATTTCATGTTGCAGTTAATTAACACTTTCAGAAAATTGTTAATCTCTTATGAATATTCTGTTGAAATTGGTTTTGTCAGTAAGGTATATTTAACAGAAAATTTATCGAAAATATTACCGACAGGTCAAATCATGGTGGATTCCATCATAAATTATTAACAATTTCTTGAGAGTGTAATACAATCCAACGTTCTCGAAAAGCTATTAACTTCTCATACCAAATATACTTTCATGACCATTAGGTCATAAATATATCTTGTTTTTAATATTACAAATTTTACATTTCAACGAGGCTATGATGTTTATCTATGAAGATTCTTTAAGCAATCAGATGATATAAAAAAATATTTATATTGATAATATAATAACATAAACTCTGCTTTTAATATGCATACACTTAAAGAATCATTCTTTCAAGTTACATGTATTAACTACTCGTACGTACATAGATACTTCTTGTTAATAGAGGGTTAATTTTGGATTTACGTGAATTCAAAAATTTTAGTGAATGCTCTCTCTATATATAATGTGTGTGTGTATTAAGAAATTTATTTATTTCTCATTTAATTATTGTTATAGTATTATTCTTGATAATATTGTAGAAATTCGTAACTTTAAATCTTAAATATGCCTTTATTAAATATATCTTAATAAAAACTGAACATGAGGAAACTTGGCCATTTATATTCTTTCAGTATACTTTACAAATAATGGAATATATAGAGTTAAAGTAAAACAAAAAAATTGAAAGATTTTATTGAAATTGTTCGTCTTAAAATTTTCTTGAATAAAACTCACTTTTTTTGTGTGTGTGTGTTAAAAAATTTATTAAATATATAAAATTTAATTATTGTTATAGTATTGATACCAGTGTAGAAATTCATTAAATTTAAATCTTGAATTCGCCTTTATCGAACATACTTTAATAAAAACTGAACATGATGTAACTCATTTATGACCATTTCTATAAATTCAATGTACTCTACAAATAGAGGAATACATAAAATTAAACAAAGTAAAATTAAGAAACTAAAAGATTTCGTTAAAATTATTTGTCTGAAAATTTTATTGAATAAAACTCACTCTATATATTAATTAGTTAACATTGCTTCCATGCAGAATTCAAAAATGCTCTCTAGACATAGCGAAAACCCTAATACACTCGTCTTCGGAATTCACCGCTCATGGCCAGCAAGGCCACTAGTCAACCATCAATGGCAATGGTTGGCCCGTCACTCATAGCCGCACCACCCAAAATACCTTGTCTCAATGATTCACCAACATACAATGGGCTGGACTATTTCAAGATATTGAAACCAGATTTGATTAACAAAGTGAAATCGTGCCCTAATGTTAGTTTGCCTACGATAGCCAAGAAATCTATCATCATGTTGCATGGTGAATCGTATTTAAAGTGACTAGAATTAGAGGTAGAAACTATGAATGCAATAAATAATCTACAACATGCAGTAGTGGGTAAATTTTGTTATAGTTGGCCAGAGCTTGAGGATCTTCGAACCATAATTCCTGCCCAATGCAGCATAAAAGGAGACTGCCAAATAGGTTACTTTTGTAATAGACATATATTGATCATATTATCTCTGAAGGAAGATTTCATTAATCTAATATCTAAACCAGCCTTTTACATTAAATTCAAAGATAGAGCCTCGTACCAAATGAGACCATTAACATTCGATGCTAAATTCACGCTGGAGGAAGAAAAAACTATTGCAATAGCGTGGATCTCTTTCCCAATATTGCCAATTTATTTTGTGAAAGAATCATTATTTTCTTTGGCATCTGCAGTGGGAACCCATTAGGCCTAGTTGTGCAAAGGTGAAGCTGCTAGTCGACCTGATGTCAAAGTTACCAGAGCATGTCAGGATGGACATTGAAGACGAGACAGCAGGGGAGATAAAGACTATCAGGGTTAATATATAATATGGTTATCTCCCTAAATATTATAGTGAATGCAAACTACAAGGACACAACATCTACGAATGTCGGGTAGGACACCCAAAACTTGCAAGGAGAAAGGAGGATTTTAATGAGGAGAACAACAGTTAGAAAGAGTCGGAAGGGAAGAATAAGGACGCAACGAAGACAGTTGAAGCTAACACAATTGGAAATCTTCCAAGAGTTCTCACCAGTGGTAAGGTTGTTGAAAATTTGGGGGAATAGAGAGGGGTTAACAAGAAATGCAAAGAAAAGGCATGGTAATGACTCCCCAATAAAAAAATAAAGTGAAAGAAGCTAAAATTGTAGCGGTGAATCAATATGCCGCTTTGGAGAGTAGTCCAACCCAAGAATCTGAGGGCGTAAAGCGCATCAGAGAAAAAATCACAAAGGAGAAAGAGAGGTATACACAAGTCAACTCCAAGGTAAATGAGAAGGTAGAAGAGATAGCTGAAAGTAAAAACAAAGCCAAAAGAAAAGAATAACCAGCTTCAAAAGAGGATTCAGACAAAGAGAGAAGAGATAAAGGATATAACTTGGATAATACATTAGAGAAACTAAATTCTATGAATATAGATAAAACTGATACTTCCCAATAAGTTGATCAGGAAGCTTTGCTAACACAAGATGGGGCGGTGATAAAAGAAGATCCAAGGAGTATAGAAGAGGAGCTCTTACCAGTAGAAAAAAAGGGACAGAGTAGATGGGGTTGAGCTAGATATAGTCACAGGAAGGGAGATGAGTGCTACTGGAGGGGAAGAAATTGACAGTCGTGCAGATAAAATATTAGATCCAGCAGTAAAAGAAGAGATACTGGATGATGCATATAGGGATCAGGGATAAAGGGGAGGAGCAGTATCAAGGCACAAATAACAGCCAAAGCTACAATGAGAAGAGCCAAGGAACTGATATTTTTGAAGGAATACATGAAGAACACAACAAAGAAGACTCTCCAAACAGAGTGTTATATAATGCTATGTCCCATCAAATTCAAATAAATGCTCAGGATAAAGGGAGAGAAGATGTTAATAAGGACATCACAGAAGACTCTGAAGAAGGAGAGAGCAAGCAGACCAATGACAAAGTTATGAAAGAAGTTGTTTTATCCCCTAAATCTCTTATGAAAGGGAAAAAAGGTAAAACAAAAGAGGATAAGTTCCTATTCCATCTTGCATAGTTTTAAAAAGGGGTTCCCAAGTAAATATTAAATGATAGTGAAAATATTATTCTGAAACATCAGATTTGTGAGAATGCAACAAGCCTTTCATAGAGTTCAGATGTTATATAGGCATCATAATTTATTTAAAATCCTTCCAAGACCAAGACATATTCAAAAGTACAAAACAAAACTGGGGATGAATTATGCAAATTACAACAGGAGTGGTAAGATTTGGTTCTTTATTCAAGAGGATGTGCAAGTTGAGTTAACGGTAGATACTGAACAACATATCACAATGAGCATGCAGATTTTAAGTAATATTAAATCACTAATTACTACCATTGTTTATGCCAAGTGTGAAGTTCTGGAG
The DNA here is from genome assembly GCA_035772735.1 of Datura wrightii. NCBI lineage: Eukaryota > Viridiplantae > Streptophyta > Magnoliopsida > Solanales > Solanaceae > Datura > Datura wrightii. The sequence continues at coordinate 194,396,145 of JASDFA010000018.1, read as the reverse complement.
AGACAAGAATTATGGGAAAATATCTACAGAGTGGCAGATAATATTAGGTTATCTTAGCTGGTGGGAGGAGATTTCAATGTGATATTGAATGAAGAAGAAAAGATTGGAGGACTACCAGTATACCTTCAAGAATATGAAGATTTTACTTGTTGTATCAACTCAAGTGAATTATTTGATATTAGCTTTAAGGATAGTCCATTTATTTGGTGGAATGGAAGATCAGATGATGCTCGCATATTGAAGAGGCTTGAAATAATATTATACAATCAAGAGTTCCTAGATAATTTTGAAAGAACAAATATGGAGCACTTATCAAAGAGTGAATCAGATCATGCACCTTTACTGTTATCTATTGGAGCTATATTTGCTCATACTCATAGACCTTTTAGATTTCTTAAATTCTAGGTTGAGAAACAAGAGTTTATGGAGGTGGTGAAGGAGAAAGAGGTGGCTAGTATAAAAGGAGATATTTTTGTTCAATTAAAGTTAAAATTGAAGAAGAAAAAAATTGCCTTAACAAAGTGGAGTAGAAATAGCTTTGGTGACACCTTCAAACAGTTGACCATCAGGGAAGAGATTGTGAGAATTAAAAAAAATTATTTGAAGAATATCCTACTGATATTAATAGAGTGGTGCTTCAAAAAGCTCAAACTGAGATGAAATTATACTTACATTATGAGGAGGAGTATTAAAGGCAGACAACTGGAGTTGACTGTTTTTTATTGAGGGAGATAGAAATACTAGATTTTTTCACAACCTAGTCAATAGGAGAAGAAAGAGGTCGTCTATTAATACTATTCAGAAAAGCAGTGAAGAATGGGTAGAGGGTAGTGAGCAGGCTAAGAAAGCTATTAACTTTTTCAAAGACCAATTTTCTAGTGAAAGGGATGTTAAGGATATGTCATTGATACAACACATTACTAAAAGCGTTAAGAGGAGGATAACAGGAGAATGAACAATCCACCTACCTTGGAAGAGTAACAAAGACAATGATGAAGCTAAATGGAGAGAGTGCATGTTGTCCTGATGATTTCACATGGTTATTCTATAAAAAATGTTGGAATATGGTCAGAGAAGATATATATGAGGTGGTGAAAGTTTTCTTTGCAAGGCCAATATCTACCTAAATCTATAACCCATACAAATATGGTGTTATTACCTAAAAAGGAAAGATACAAAGATTTAGTGATATGGAGACCTATTAGCTTGAGTAATTTTTTGAACAAAGTCATATCTGAACTGATACATGATAGCTTGGAGGATATCATTCCAAGGCTCATCTCCCAATATCAGTCAGGATTTGTAAAGGGGAGGAGTATCACAGAGAATGTATGATCTTGGGCGTATTTATAGGACCAAACTCCATATTTTTAACCCTTCGGGAGTCTAGCTAAGGATAATATTGATGTATTCACACATGTTTGGAGTAATTATGGTTGTTTTTCTTTTTTGGTTTAATAATGGTGTTGTGACTATTTACAGGTGGATAGGACAAAGATGTCAATGGAAAGAGCGAGTTAAACTTCGAGTGGGAATATGGAAATGTTTGGAGAGCGTTAACATTGAGTTGAAAGTTCACCACCATGTCACGTTAAGGATGGTTCGCGTTGAACAACCTGCCACAGTGCATAGGTAGCGGAAGAAATTTTGGAATTTGGAAGGCGCAAAACAGTGAGGCTACGCGATGGCCCCATGGCATGGAGGAGACTTGCCGCGTTAAGCTCTGTGCCGCGGAGCTTGGATTTTCAAAATATGCCACATTCCAGTGAAGGTCCGAGACAGCCCCGTGGCACGGAGCTGAATCTCCGCGTTAGCCTTCGTGCCGCGGAGGAAGGCCTTCCAACCCAGTTCCAGTTGCAGTGTATCTCCGCGTTGGCTCCGTGTCACAGAGCTATCTTACTGTGATGAGCTCCATGCCACGGAGCTTGTTTATCACTGTGAAATTTTACACCTGTATAAATAGAACACTTAGACTTTTATTTTTTATTATTGGATATTTTGGCAAGAATGTAGGAAGCAGCAGTTGAGCTGAAGAAAATTCTAGGGTTCTTTCTCTTATATTTTCTTCTAAATTTCAATTGTTGGCATGATTAAAACTTGTTTGAAGATGTTTAATCAACAAATGAGTGGCTAAATTACCTCATTCTGAGGTTGAGGCTAATTGCATAATTGTGTAATTTCATATTATTTTCAGTTGAATTTTCTTCTCTTATGAATGGTTGTTCTTCTATTCTTGATTTTCATTGTTTTAATGTTTGGCCAACATTAAGGTAAATTTATAATCCTAATTTGACTCTGAAAGAAAAATTATTATGGTAGACTTGGAATAGGGGAATATGTTCTTGATGGAGCATAGACATCGAAGTTTTATGTATGTGTTTTGATGATTTGACAAACCTGACGAGGGACCAGGTTCCTTGGTCTCAAAGTCAACTTTATAGTTGTAAAGCTGCTATCACAACGTAAAGTTGCTGTCATGTCAGCAGAGGCACAACAGTAGCAGAACTGCTGGAACCAAATATGACGGACCTGGTGAGGGACCAGGTAGGTTGTTGTTTCTTATTCTCGAAGTCAACATTTACAGCTATAAAAGCTGTTTTACAGCTACCACTGCCACTGTAGCAGAGCCACAGCGCAGTAGCAGACTGCTGCTGTCCTTGCTCTTGTCCAATGGTCAAAGACTTCATATCTCTCTCTCATCCTCTCATATACATTGAACAAGACAAAGAGAAAGACTTGAGTTTGGCAAAGCAAAAATCATTAAGCACCTTTTACATCTACAAAGAAGCCTCTCCATTAAAAGACAAAGTGGCAACAACTTGAAGAACTTGTTCCTTATCAAGAGTTATGCCTTATGTTCTAGGTTGTTGAGTCATTGTCTTTTTTATCTTTACATTGTAAACCTACTCCTCATTTGAGAAGCTTTTGTAGGTAATTTCTGTTTGTATTTGTACCATTTGTGATAGGCTAGAGTTAGCCTTGGTTGTCTTTGTAGTAAAGTTATTACAAAGAGGTTGCAATAGAGTTATTGCAAGGGAGGAGGGATTAATAGTTTAATTCCTAGGTTTGCAAGAGTTTGTAAATCTGAATATTGCCCGATTGTTAGTGGAGTTTGAAAAACCCTACTAGGGTAGGTCGTGGTTTTACTCTCTTGGGTAAAGAGGTTTCCACGTAAACATCGTATGTTCTTTACCTTCTGTTCTTAACTGTCGAACCAGGTGAAGGACCTGGTTCTCTATACTGTTTGGTGGACTCACGCAAACTAACAATTGGTATCAGAGCAGGTACTTTCTAAAAGGTTAATACCTAGAAAGGATCTACTAAATGGCTGCTCCACCAAACTTGGAAGAAAGAGTCTCTACCACTAGACCACCCAGATTCAATGGCAATCTCAAGACCTACAAGTTAAAGAAGCAACAAGATCTAGAGATGAAGGAGTTAAATAAGGAGAAGAGTCTGGTTCTTAAAGCTTCCAAGAATGATTCAAGTGACGACAAAGCAGACATGACTTATCTCACTCAAAGATTTCAAAAGATGGTGGGTAAAAATGGGATTTTTCTCAAGAAAGGAAATACAAGCAGATATCCAAAGGGGAATGACTGTTGTCATAAGTGTGGGAAACCTGGACACTTCATCAAAGAGTGTCTTCTTCACAAACAGGATCATTATCAAAGTAACATTGAGAGGACACCCAAGTGGAACCAGATCCCGGAGAAGGTCAAAAGAAGAAATGCAGCTGATATGGTCGTGAAGCAAGCTCTAGCTGCTTGGGGAGAATCCTCCAGTGAATCTGAGGATGAATACACTCAAGAAGATGCTTCTCTAGTTGCTCAAAATGATGAACCCTCAAACTAAAAATCCATATTCGCACTAATGACCAAATCAGATGATGAAGAGGAGGAGAAGGAGGTAAACTTTCTTGGCATTCAAAAGAATCTCAAATTTTATTCTCAGAAGGAGCTGAGAGCTCTGGCTAATGTGTTAATAGATGCATATCATGAATTGATTAAATATAAGAAAACATTAGCTGTTGAATTGGAGGAATTTGAGGTAGAAAAGAATTCTTTGGGAGATAAACTTGCTAAGCTAAATGAAGAAGTCAAGGAAGCATCAAAAGAAAACACTCTTCTAAATGATAAGCTTAAGAAGTGCTCTGAAAGTGAATCTAGAGGAAATAAGGCCTGTCGTGACATCCAGCTCCAATTAGAAAATAAACTTGAGAAAGTCAAGCTGAATCTCACTGCTCAGCTTGAGAAAAATAGGGAACTCGAGAGGGACCTGATCAAAGTCAAGGCTGATCTTGATAAATCACTCCAGTGGACCCAGTCCTCTCAAGCGTTGGTCTTTGTGAATAAGAAAAATGTTAGCTCCAGAGAAGGCCTTGGTTGTCAAAGAACCAAGGATCCCTATAATCCTCACAGCAGATATGTGACAAATTCTGATAATTGGTTGTGTTCTCATTTTGGTCAAAATGGCCACTATAAGGATGCTTGCCAAGCTAGAATCCATGTTATCAAAAAGAACTTGAAGTTTGTTGAAGTGAGCTCAGTAGTAAAGGGACCTGATCCCCAAGGAAGAAAGCCTGGTCTACCAGCATGGACTAGAAGAAGTCTTATTCACCCTTTTTATCATTTGAAGGGACCCAAGCTGATTTGGGTTCCTAAAGCTAGTCAATGAGTCTACTTGCAGGGTGAGGTGAGAGGAGGCAGTCAAAAATGGTATATGAATAGTGGCTGCTTAAAACATATGGCCGGTAGAATGGAAGATTTCCTCTCACTCAGTGCCCTTCAAGAAGGAGTGTGTCCTTTAGGAATGAAAAGAAGGGACACATTCTCGATGTGAAAAAAAAAAGAAAGGAAGCTGTTAGTTCTCGCCCTAAGAAGAAAGGAAAGACTGTTACCAAAGAGGGACCTGGTACCACATTGTGATGTCCTCCACTGCACGAACATTTTGAACAAAAAAAAAGGGGAAATTTTCGCAAGTAGAAGGTCTTGGTGTCGTGTGCTCGATCCTAATATCGTTGGTTAGCAGGGAATGCAGGAGCTAGTAGAAATGCTGAGGTTTTAAGGCTGGGAATACATGTTAAACTTCCCATGCCTTCCATGATGAAGCTGAGTTTGGGAAGTTCATGCGGGTTCAAGGCGAAATAGGTGATGCTTTAGAAGGGAAAATGAATTCAACAAGTCAAATAACAACAAGATGATGATGTTGAATGTCATATGAACGGTCCTGAACCTGGTATCACTTCAGTTCCTCCAAACATTGAACATCAGGTGGGTGTTTTAACCAAAGGAACAACAGAGAAACCTGGCACGATCAACCGACAGAGCCAGGACCCATCAGCAATACAGGTCTCAAATTGGAAACACAAGGGGTCTTATCCATTAAGTAATACGCTTACTCCCTTGGACTCAGGTATTTAAATCAGATCCAGAAAGGTCCATCATAGGGACCAGGTGGGTGTTGAAAAATAAGTTGGATGAAAAGAAAAACATCACCGGGAACAAAGTGAGGTTGGTTGTTCAGGAGTATAATCAAGAAGAAGAAATAGATTTTGATGAGACTTTTGCCCTAGTTGTCAGAATGGAAGCCATTAGATTTCTCATTGCTTTTGCTTCATACATGGAGTTGAATTTGTTTCAAATGGATGTGAAGAGTGCATTTTTGAATTGCTAATTAAAGGAAGAAGTTTGAAGATCATGAGCATCCTACACATGTGTTCAAGTTTGATAAGGCGTATGATTGAAACAGGCTCCAAGAGCATGGTATAAGAGATTATCAAAATTTCTCCTTGGCATTGGCTTCAAAAGGGGGAAGATTGATAATACTCTACTCTTGAAGATAAGGGGGAGAAACCTGTTAATTTTTCAGGTCTCTATGTGAAGAATTTGCAAAGCTCATTAGAAACAAGTTTGAAATGAGCATGATGGGTGAGTAGAGCTTTTACTTTAGGCTGGAGCTACTAAAGAGGTCCAATATGGAAAATATTAAGACCTTTGATCCACCCATAACAACCGCTACTCGTCTGGATGCTGAGGAACCTGGTCACTCTGTCAATAAAACTGTGTATCGAAATTTCAGTTCTTCCAAAGGAATCTCACTTGAAGACTGCTAAGAGGATTCTCCAATATCTCAAGAGAACCCCTGATTTGGTTCTATTCTACCCATTTAGAGATAATGTTAATCTGGCTAGTAATAAAATTCAGTTGCTCTCTCTACTGGAGAAATTGATGCATTATATGGCAAAGAATTCAAACAGAGAACTAGGTAGCAGAAATTTTCAAAAGGCATTGAGCAGGGAACACTTTGAACAAAATCGGTTGAAGTTAGGATTGATTAGAATGCTCTAATGACTTCTCACCAAAATCTTCTCTCGATTTTGACTATGATTGGATGACAGGTATATGTTGGAAAGGTCATTTGGCAGTGTCTAACTCAGTTCTATACTGTTACAGGTATGCACGCATGGTATCTTCACTACTGAGTAAGGATGAGAACCCGGTTGATATTCTCAAGGATGACGCCCAACTCTGTTACTTTCTCCAGAGGAACCTGGTTCCCTCTGACAGGTTAGTACTTTCAACTGTACCTTTGAGTTTTCTAAAGACTGATATAAGTGCCACGTCATTATGTTTTCCTGCCTATCTTGAAAAGTGTCATGTAAAAATATTTCTTAATTATCACATCCTTCATTTTCAACACGACACATCATACCTGATCCCTCACCTTAAAATCTTCACAGTTTCTCTTATCCACTCACTCTTTTTATCTCTCTTGAACTGAAATTTCAATCTCATCTTCCTTTCAAGAACCCTAGTTTTTTAATAGCACCTATCTTCTATTCTCCCAAACCACTAGATTCCTGTTGTGGAAAAAGAATCTCAGAGAGCTAGATGTCAATTTAAAGGCCAGTGAAGGTTGAAACTGTGACAACTGCAAAAGGACCTGGTAGAGATGATCAAGGTTCAAAGAGAGAAGAGGTGAGTTAAAAAAAATGAGGGGATCAAAACTGCTGAGGGACCTGAAACATCTGAGGCATTGGCAACGTTCAACCTGATAAATTTTCCACTATTATGCTTAGCACATTCTGAAAATTAGGTCCATAAAGAATGGATGACATGGTCTGGGTATGATTTTCTTCTTACAAGAAAGGTCTTCAAATATTTTGGGGTTATACTTGGGCAAGGCACTATGACAGTAAGGAAACAAGTGGAGGACCTTGTCTTGGGAAAGGGACAGTGGCAGCTAAAAGGAAAGTGTTCACTCTGAGCACTCTAGAAGAGTGTGAATGTGTTGCTAAAAGAGGAGGTGTTGGAGTTCAATCCATGATGTTAGGGTTGATTGATGCATAACAACGTGCTACGGAGGAGGTTGATCATTCGTTGTTGTCTCAAAAAGAAGCTGAGATGGTCCTGTTGGAAGTTGCACAGATGTCCAAGGAAACAGTTGGGGAACTTGGTGCGGTGTTGGATCTACAACGTGAAAATCCTCAGCTTAAGGTTGAGAATACTGCACTAAGGAAACAACTGGAGAACCGACGCGCTTAAAATGAAAAAAAATTGACAAGTTGTTATCCAAGCTCTACTTCGTCTTTCCTCCTGCTTCCTTTCCTTTTTCCTGTCCATTCCTGTCTCTTGTTCCTCCCAACAGTTCTCATTCTTGTTGTTTCCCTTTATCTCTTTTTTTGCAATGATGTGATATTTCTAGTATTTGTCTTTGATGCTCTTATTTGTATGGTTGGAAATACTAAGTTGTTGATTTTTAAAAAAATAAAATAAAATTGGGTTGCTTTCTTGCTTATATGTAAACTTCGGTTTTTGTTCTTACTTGTGTATGAATTTACTCATGTTAGTGTTGCCCCAACGACCATGAGTTAACTTTGTTTTATGACTTATTTCTTCCTCATGTTACTGCTTAATCTTTTTAATGATGCCAAAAGGGGGAAGGTTGAGTGTGTGAGTGCAGTTTGAAGTATTGAATGTAAGGGCATCTTATGGCTATGCTTCAGGGGGAACAGACTTTCAAGAGAAAAAGGATATTTCATTTAGGGGGAACTGGTATTATGTGTTCATAGGGGGAAAGTGAATCTTGGTGAGGACCTGACTCGCAGGGCGAAGAAATCCGAATCATGTGTTTGTCATCATCAAAAAGGGGGAAATAATTGATGGAGCATAGACACTGAATTACTATGCCTTGTTTTGATGATTTTACAAACCTGTTGAGGGACTAGATACGCTGGCTTGCAGGAGAAACTTGCTTTATGTGATCATCATCTAGATGAGAATCTGGTTCATGAGTTTGTCATTATTAAAAAGGGAGAAATTGATGGAGCATAGACATTGAAGTACTATGCATTTGTAGGAACTTGGTTTATGTGCTATATGAGAATACGGTTTGTAGGGGGAGCTTAGTTCATGAGTTTGTCATCATCAAAAAGGGAGAAATTGATGGAGCATAGACATTGAAGTATTATGTATGTGTTTTGATGATTTGACAAACCTGACGAGGGACCAGGTTCCTTGGTCTCAAAGTCAACTTTATAGTTGTAAAGCTGCTATCACAACTGTAAAGTTGCTGTCACGTCAGCAGAGGCACAGCAGTAGCAGAATTGCTGGAACCAGATACGACGGACCTGGTGAGGGACCAGGTAGGTTGTTGTTTCTTATTCTCGAAGTCAACATTTACAGCTGTAAAAGCTGTTTTACAGCTACCACTGCCACTGCAGTAGCGCCACAGCGTAGTGGCAGACTGCTGCTGTCCTTGCTCTTGTCCAATGGTCAAAGACTTCATCTCTCTCTCTCATCCTCTCATATACATTGAACAAGACAAAGAGAAAGACTTGAGTTTGGCAAAGCAAAAATCATTAAGCACCTTTTACATCTACAAAGAAGCCTCTCCATTAAAAGACAAAGTGGCAACAACTTGAAGAACTTGTTCCTTATCAAGAGTTATGCCTTATGTTCTAGGTTGTTGAGTCATTGTCTTTTTTATCTTTACATTGTAAACCTACTCCTCATTTGAGAAGCTTTTGTAGGTAATTTTTGTTTGTATTTGTACCATTTGTGATAGGCTAGAGTTAGCCTTGGTTGTCTTTGTAGTAGAGTTATTACAAAGAGGTTGCAATAGATTTATTGCAAGGGAGGAGGGATTAATAGTTTAATTCCTAGGTTTGCAAGAGTTTGTAAATCTGAATATTGCCCAGTTGTTAGTGGAGTTTGAAAAAACCCTACTAGGGTAGGTCGTGGTTTTACTCTCTTGGGCAAAGAGGTTTCCACGTAAACATCGTATGTTCTTTACCTTCTGTTCTTAACTGTCGAACCAGGTGAAGGACCTGGTTCTCTATACTGTTTGGTGGACTCACGCAAACTAACAATTGGTATCAGAGCAGGTACTTTCTAAAAGGTTAATACCTAGAAAGGATCTACTAAATGGCTGCTCCACCAAACTTGGAAGAAGGAGTCTCTACCACTAGACCACCCAGATTCAATGGCAATCTCAAGACCTACAAGTTAAAGAAGCAACAAGATCTAGAGATGAAGGAGTTAAATAAGGAGAAGAGTCTGGTTCTTAAAGCTTCCAAGAATGATTCAAGTGACGACGAAGCAGACATGACTTATCTCACTCAAAGATTTCAAAAGATAGTGGGTAAAAATGGGATTTTTCTCAAGAGCTGAAAGCGTTGCCTCCACACCTTCAGTATGTATTTTCGGGAGAATCTGACACATTGTCGGTCATTATTTCAGCAGAACTAACAGATTCACATGTTCAAGAAGCATTAGTGGTTCTGAAAAAGCAAAAGAGAGCCATAGGATGGAAAATGTCAGACATTCATGGAATCAGTTCGGCTTTCTGCATGCATAAAATATTGATGGAGGAAGGATCTAAGCCAATTGTCCAACATCAAAGGAGGTTGAACCCGGTAATGAAAGATGAAGGAGGTGATTAAGTGGCTAGATGCAGTTGTAGTACATCCGATCTCTGACAGTGAGTGGGTCAGCCCGGTTCAATGTGTCCCAAAGAAAGTGGGCATGACAGATGTCACTAATGAGAAGAATGAGTTGATTCCCACTCGCACAATCACAGGTTGGAGGATTTGCATGGATTATAGGAAACTAAATGAGGCCACCCATAAGGATCACTATCCCATACCACTTATCGACCAAATGTTGGACAGACTCGCAGGTCAGGAGTGTTATTTCTTTCTAGACGGCTATTTTGGCTATAATCAAATAGCTATAGCCCCAGAAGATCAGGAGAAGACCATATTTACCTGTCCCTATGGGACATACACCTTCAAGTGTATGCCCTTTGGGTTATGCAATGCACCAACCACTTTCCAGCGATGCATGATGGCTATATTTCATGACATGGTGGAAGACTATGTTGAGGTATTTATGGATTATTTCTCTGTTTTTGGTAACTCGTTTGCTGTATGTTTGCAGAATTTGGACAGGGTCTTGGCGAGGTGTGAAGACATAAACCTGGTGCTAAATTGGGAGAAGTGTCACTTTTTAGTCAAGGAAGGCATTATTCTTGGTAACAAAGTGTCACAAAGAGGTTTGGAGGTTGATCACACAAAGGTTGGGTGATTGAGAAGCTGCCACCACCAGTATCTATTAAGGGTGTCCGCAGTTTCTTGGGACATGCTGGGTTTTATAGACAGTTCATTCGGGATTTCTCAAAGATCTCTAGACCAATGTGCCAACTACTAGAAACAGATGTGAAGTTTGAGTTTGGCGCAAAATGTGTTAAAGCATTTGAGGAGCTGAAGAAGAACCTGGTGGAAGCTCCCATTCTTATTGTTCCTAACTGGAAACACCCATTTGAGCTGATGTGTGATGCCAGTGATGTGGCTGTGGGTGCAGTATTGGGGCAGAGGAGGGAAAAGATTTTTCACTCCATATACTACGCAAGTAAAATGCTAGATGATGCTCAGGCGAACTATACAGTCACAGAGAAGGAGATGTTGTTCGGTGGTTTGCTATATGGGTTAAAACCGACACGCAAGTGCACGTGATCGAACAAGTAATAAAGTGGCTAAGTAAGCCAAGTATCGATCCAAGGAGACTCTGGATAAGTAAAATTGCCTAAGTACACTATATTCTTATCTTACTTCTAATTATGCTAACAACAACGTAACCAACAGTTAAATAAGTTTTTGTTTAGGAAATATATATACTAAAACTATTAACAATTATTTACTGTGAATTGAAACTATGGATATGAGCATGCCAAGGTTAAGAACAAGTTATGAACTTGATTATAATCATAATTTGGTTATTCTTCTCTTCATGTTGCTAGCCAAGAACATTAGCCTAGAAATTAAAACTCTCGTATTTAATTTCACTTTAGAATCATAAACCATTCGTCTACATTTCTGTGATCAAATGCAATTTATGACCTAGCACTACAATTCCGGTTCCTAAATTGACTAATACGACTTTCAAGTATATTTCTATCAGGAAAGCACATCAAAACCCAATTTTCCCAAATCAAGTTAAGAACAATACCCTATTAATTCACAAGTTTCCAATTTCTTGCTCTCTCGAGTGAAATTGGACTTTTTAGATGTACATTAATGTCGGCCACACACCAATGCAGTAGAAACAAGAATTAATAGAACAACATAGAAGAAGAAGAAGAAAACCATATAATTAACAATCAAAACTCATCACTATTATTCAAAACCTCAGCAAGGAAGAGAATTAGCCACTCATTTGTGGATTAATCATCCTAAAACAAGTGTAAATCATACATACAATTGATTGAAAGAAGAAAGGAAGAGAAGAAATCCCTTAGCTTTTTCGTCCCTCAACTGCTTCTAACCCACGTCCTTGCTCCACCAAATCTGAATTTATTAAAATAAACCTAAGTGTTCTATTTATACTAGTGGGAATTTTTCCCGGAATAACAAGCAACGTGTCACAGAGGTCAACGCGGAGCACTGCCTCCGTGACACGGCGTGGACGCGGACCCTTACTGGAATTCCAGGGTCCGGGATTATAGCCTCAACGTGGCACGGAGGCCAACGCGGAGGCCTATCTCCGTGCCACGGAGCTGTCGCGAGGCCTCACTGGAATTTGCCAATTAATTTCCCCTCCAGGCAGTGTGCCTCCGCGATTCCCATACTCTCATAGTCACTAGCATCCTTAAGCGCCTTTTCAACACATTCTCATACTCTCATGAACATTGTTTCTCTCTTTTCTTTTTCCTCTCATACCATTCATGCTTGTTTACTTTCGTATGGCCCATTTCATCAAACACACTTGACACAACAACACAGGGTTTTCATGCACCTTCATTCTCATTTCATTATAACAAGTGCCTCTTCAACCTTTTTCTTTTCTTTCCTCACTATGCTTTTCTTTTTCTTTTCACTCTTCTCACTCTTCGACACTTTGGGAAAAGAATTTTCTTTTCTTTTTAAGCACTTAAGATTTTTGTATAGACTTTACGGCTAATGAAAAGAAGGAATAAAACTTAGTTTATACAATTTTGGACAAAAGAAAGAAAGAAACGGCTAAAGGCTCAACGGGCTGACTAGGGTATACAATCACATAAAAAGGTAAAGTATGACAAGAAAAAAAATAGAAACTCTCGGTTAAAACAAAGAAATGCCTACATCCTTTCCAACACTACACCCTCTTCATTTCATTTTGTACACACACCAGGCAAGTTCTAGACACTTCACAATAGCATGGAATAACAATACCTCACTTCACACACTTTATGCACATGCTCGATTCAAGATGCATTCACAGACTCTTTAATTAGCCAATTGCATGAATTCAAAAATTAAGCCTCAATCATACCGAATCAAATTCTACAGCCTAGGTAACTCAACATATTTACAAAATTGCATGCTTTCAAACGAATCACTTTTACATTTTGAACATCAGTTACAACACGCAACGAGATTTTGCAACCGTAAAGCAACTACAGGTTCATTGATGCAATCCACCAAAGAAAAACAGAAAATAAATTAAAATCCTACTCCTACCGACTACATTTCCCTTAAGACGGTCGTCATCCATCCATCATAGGGAACGGTCACTAACTATGACATCGGTTCAATGGGACTATTCTCGGTAAAAGAACCGAAAACAAACTCCGAGAAACCCAAAAATAAAAATCAAAAAAATTTTTTGCAAAGCATCGATCATTTCGATGTACAGAAATATTTACAAAATATTTACCTTGGCAACCATAACTTTTCACAACACACATCATTAACCACAAAAAAAAAATATATACAGATACAACACAAATCAGTTCACAACAGGGAAACATAAACATACATACAAACCAAGGAAAAAGCATACAGCAGATTAGCCCAGCCCCAGCACCTAACTACTTCCTACCCCACACTTAAATCGAACACTGTCCCCAGAGTTCACAAAAATACAAAGCACAAAATTTCGGGTGGTGGAACTCCCTGCTCAGTTGAAATATTCGACTTCTTCATCCAGTGCTGCTGCCTCATCGCCCATGTCTGAGTCAGCTCCATCGTCGTCATCGGACTCCACATCGGAGTCCTCCCGACGTGTCTCCTTGTCAGTGGGGACATCGTCATCAGTAGGCTCAACGAAGGCTGGTCCCACTCGGCATAAGGCTCTGGCGTTCTCGCCAAATGGGTAATCCAGCTCCAACTGCCATAACTCTTCCTCTGTGGCTGGTCTCCCACCAATTCGGAGCTGAAGCATCTGCATGCCAAACATACGTGCCATGTACTGATCGTCACGAGCATGTCGCTCGCCCAAAGTCAGCACTGGCCCGTGTGTGGTGTCGGGGGCCTTAGTTTTTGTCACATTGAGGGCCCTCCGCTCCAACTGCGGGATGTAATCCAAAGCCTCTTCCTCGACATCGAGGCCTCGGAGGAAGGTGGTGATGAGTCTGCCGAACCCGTATCTGTGGCCCTGGTGTAGTCTGGCTCTCTTCATAGCGGATATAATGACCACCCCAACATTAATCTCTAGCCCTTTCATAAGGGCATACACCAAGCAGACATGGTCCCGAGTCACATCCGTCATGTGAACTCCCGGGATCAAGTAAGAACATACAATTTTCAGCCATATTCTGGCCTCCTTGTTCATCTGCGAATAAGGCAGAGTCTGGTGGTAACCCCTCTCCTTATGTCTACTCCATTGGGCTGTGGATCGAGCCCCACACAACGTACGTCTGATGTCGGCGTATGGTGGGGTGATGTTTAGCTGGCGGAGAACGTGAGCGTCTGTGTCCCGCGCTCCAACGATGGCATTAAATTGCTGGGGTTCCAGAGTGACAATCTGCCCTCTGATTTTTATTGTGTGGCTTCTGATGTCCGGGTTCCAATTTGCGTAGAACTCCGGGACCAAATGTAGGTTGCACTCCTTAGGCTCCTGAAATATAAAGCTGAGCCCAGCTGCTTCAATCCTCTGCACAATACGGGGGAACTCCTGTGCTAGTGGTTCCCGTGCAATATGTTCCTTCGGGAAGTACTTGCTTTCCTTATGCTTAGCATACCACTTCTTCCCTTCCTCGGTTACCCACCTCGTTCCGTATTGGCGGCGTTGGCCGCGCGGAACAGCTGGTGCAGCTGGGACTGCGGTGCCCATTCTCATTCTTTTTCTCCCGGTGCCAGAAGTAGAAGCACCTTTGCCCTTATCCTGCCTACTCGCCATTGTACCTGTCAATATACATAAACAAGCACAACGTTAAGCTAAATACATGTTAACTTCGGCTAAGGTCGGGTTACACAACGTTTACCCCACACTTAGTCCTTAGCTACCTTTACAAAACTACGGCAAGGATAACTTAATTTACACCAAAACAATCAACTATACAATTTATGCTTAGTGTGTTCACAAAAATTTCGACAGCATAACGCTTAGCGTACTACTCAGACTTCATACAGCTAATCCCAATCCTACTATCGCTAACAATTTAACCATCACACTAAGCAACAAAAACAACAAATAAAAACAACGACAAAAGTTCTATATATACATACAAATCCAAATAATCAAACCAATTTGCACAATTTCCACCTTTTCCCCGAAAATTTGAGAATTCGTCGTCTTTTACATTCAAACAATATGTACACCGACTAATCTCAATTCCCAAACACACCCCGACATCTAATTCACCGAATTATCAAATTACCCAAGTCAATTTCAACAACCTAAGCCCTAGAATTCAATTTTACAATCAATTTCGAATTATTCACGTAGTCGACAAGTTCAAACGCTAATAACAACATTCCGAACATTCATCAATCACAAATAATTCAATTGCATGCTCAATTGCTACTTAGGATGATATATCTCACCTCACCTGCCCAAATTCGACTAAAATCGCCAAAACTTAGAGAGAAACGAGGAAAACATACCTTTACGTTGAAGAACCGAAGAAACTTGATGATTTCTTTGCTTAGTGGCGTGGCACGTTGATTGGGGAGGGGGGTTTGGGTGTTTGGTCGCGGAGAGGAAAAGAAATGGGGAGAAAGGGCAAGAAAATCAGGGTTAATTTAAAGAAAAACACGCGGGTCACCCGGCAACCCGGTGTGACCCGGCACCAATTATAAGGCAACGTGTCACGGAGGGTAACGCGGAGCCCCTCCTCCGTGACACGGAGCCAACGCGTTGGCTTACTGGAAATTAAAAATCCGGATTTTACCTTCAACGTGTCACGGAGGGTAAGGTGGAGCCCTTCCTCCGTGACACAGAGCCAACGCCCCAGTGCACTGTCTCTTCATTTTAATTATTGTTTTCATACCTTGCCTTATTCTTCCCGATTCCATGCATATTTGTCTCCGTTTGACCTGAAAAATCACCTCACTAAACAAAATTGGTTAGATTAATAGATTTCCCTAACTAAAATGAAAAATATTAACTAAAACAAAAAATATATACCAAATCAAGAAAAGAAAAATAACAATAAAAATTATTTACACTAAAAAAGAAAGAAAGAAAATATTTTTCACGGGTTGCCTCCCGTGCAGCGCCTGGTTTACCGTCGCGGCTCAATGTCCTTTATGCTCAATTATCTACTAGGGTGATGGACGATTTTTCACGATCCTTGTCCTCCCCCCAGTAGTTCTCAACCTTATCAGGTGGCCTTCCTATTAACTCTCGGGAATCATTTATTCGATTAGCGTTCCCATGATCAATCACATTGATCACCGAGAGTTCTTCATTCACTGTCGGGAGCTTAGGTGCTTTGTACACATCGAACACTTCGACCTTGTCATGTGCTCGCATTGTAAGTTGACCCGCAGCTACATCAATTAATGCTTTTCCGGTTGCCAAAAAGGGTCGTCCCAAAATAAATGGGACTTCAACATCTGGTTCAAAATCCAGAACAATAAAATCGACCGGAAAAATAAGGGAGCCTACTTGCACTAGAACATCCTCAACAATGCCATCCGGCTTAGCTAAGGATTTGTCTGCTAATTGCAAGATTACATTTGTAGGTCTAGGACTCCCCAGACCTAACTTTCTGAATACCGAAGATGGCATCAGATTTATGCTCGCCCCCAAGTCACATAATCCACGAGCTCGGATACTCTGCCCAATAGTAAGCTGGATAGTAAAACTTCCAGGGTCTTTTAGCTTTGTGGGCAGTCTGTTTTGAATCCGGGAAGTGCATTCCTCCGTCAACGCTACCGTGGCATACTCAGTCAAGCGACTTTTGTTAGCCACGATGTCTTTAATATATTTTGTATATTTGGGCACTCCCTGCAAGACATCAACAAGAGGTAAATTAACATGTACCTGTTTAAGCACCTCCATAAATTTCTTGAAACACGCCTCCTCCTTGTGTTTCTCGAGTCGTTGAGGGAACGGGGGTGGAGGTCTTTCTGCTTCTGCTTCTTTGGTCTTCCCCCTATCAGAACTTTGTTCCTCCTCAACTTCTGCTGCTCCTGACTTTTGAGGCGGTCTTTCCGGTTCCACCTCCTTCAACTGTAAACCACTCCTCGTGGTCACTGCATTCACCTCCTTCGGATTAGGATCCGTGTCGCTAGGAAGTCCTCCTCTGGGTCTTGTATTTTGGGCACTAGCAAATTGCCCAAACTGATATTCAAGAGCCTTGGTCGCTAACTGATTATTCTTCACTTCGGCTGCCAATTTAACATAGTCAGCCTGCAATTGTGCCTGATTAGCGATCATGGTTTTGAACATCTCCTCAATGGTAGGTGATGGTGGTGGAGGAGGGGCATTGTGATTTCCGAATTGAGCTTGATAGTTTTGTTGCCCTCCTTTATTTCTATGCATACCCTGACCAGAACCTTGGCCTTGTTGGTTGTTGCTACCCCACGAAAAATTTGGATGATTCCTCCAATTTGAGTTGTAGCCACTACCAAACTGCTGCTGATTTCTTTGTGCATTGCCCACAAAGTTAACAGAATCAGGGTTTGCACCACAGCACTCAGCTGAGTGCTCACTGCTACCACACACTTCACACCACATTTGCTGGACCGCATTGACTGAAGCAGAAGGCTGGTTCAAGTTCATATTGCTGAAGTGATTATTCAACTGATTCTGCAAGGCAGCTATCTGTGCAGCGATAGCTGTGAATCCATCCACTTCAAGCACTCCTGCTACTTTCCTTGCTCCTCCTCTTGATGAATCTGCATTCCATTCTGGATTGCCCTGTGAAATTCGGTTGAGCAAAGTGTACAGCTCCTCATAAGTCTTTTCCAGCGCTTGCCCTCCAGCTGCTGAGTCTAACAAAATTTTAGTATGGGGTTCCAAACCCTCAATAAATGTGTGTACCAACACCTCATTGGACTGATGATGATGAGGACAGTCCCGTAACATGGATTTAAATCTTTCCCAGGCTTGATATAGATTTTCTCCCTCCCTCTGTTTAAAACTTAGAATTTGACTTCTAAGTCTGGCTGTTTTACCAGAAGGGAAAAATCTGATCAAAAACTTTCGTGCTAGATCATCCCACGTTGATATAGAATTTGGTGGTTCAGCTTTTAACCACCTCTTGGCTTCACCAAGTAAGGAAAACGGAAATAAGGTGAGCCGAACATAATCAGGTGACACTCCAGCGGGTATATAAGTGTCACTTATCTCCAAAAAATTCTGGAGATGTTGCTGTGGGTCTTCATGAGGGAGACCGGTAAATTGCCCGCTTGTGTGCAATAGTTGCACCATATTCTGCTTTAATTCAAACCTCCCTCCAGGCTCTGGTTTGCGGATACTAGAGTGTACATTGTTGGCATGTGGGATTGCCACCTCGCGAACTGGCCTTGCTGCTGCTTCATCGGGCACTAACACTGCCCGCACAACTGGTGGATTTTGTTGCTCCATAATAGACTGTCTAAGCAACCGCAGCTTCTTTTGTAGAGCTTCTCTACGTTGACTGTGAAATTCACGTTCAGGCTCTAAGTAAGATTCCACCAGCTCTTTGTCCCTTGCCAGTGTTCACAGAAATCAAGTCTGCAAAATAAAGGCTAAGACCAAGTTGTCAACACTTAAGAAAATTAAACAACAATACAGTAAATTTACACTTATCACAATTTCACCAATTGCCTAGTCTCCCCTGCAACGGCGCCAAAAACTTGTTCGGCGGTTTGCTATATGGGTTAAAGCCGACACGCAAGTGCACGTGGTCGAACAAGTAATAAAGTGGCTAAGTAAGCCAAGTATCGATCCAAGGAGACTCTGGATAAGTAAAATTGCCTAAGTACACTATATTCTTATCTTACTTCTAATTATGCTAACAACAACGTAACCAACAGTTAAATAAGTTTTTGTTTAGGAAATATATATACTAAAACTATTAACAATTATTTACTGTGAATTGAAACTATGGATATGAGCATGCCAAGGTTAAGAACAAGTTATGAACTTGATTATAATCATAATTTGGTTATTCTTCTCTTCCTGTTGCTAGCCAAGAACATTAGCCTAGAAATTAAAACTCTCGTATTTAATTTCACTTTAGAATCATAAACCATTCGTCTACATTTCTGTGATCAAATGCAATTTATGACCTAGCACTACAATTTCGGTTCCTAAATTGACTAATACGACTTTCAAGTATATTTCTATCAGGAAAGCACATCAAAACCCAATTTTCCCAAATCAAGTTAAGAACAATACCCTATTAATTCACAAGTTTCCAATTTCTTGCTCTCTCGAGTGAAATTGGACTTTTTAGATGTACATTAATGTCGGCCACACACCAATGCAGTAGAAACAAGAATTAATAGAACAACATAGAAGAAGAAGAAGAAAACCATATAATTAACAATCAAAACTCATCACTATTATTCAGAACCTCAGCAAGGAAGAGAATTAGCCACTCATTTGTGGATTAATCATCCTAAAACAAGTGTAAATCATACATACAATTGATTGAAAGAAGAAAGGAAGAGAAGAAATCCCTTAGCTTTTTCGTCCCTCAACTGCTTCTAACCCACGTCCTTGCTCCACCAAATCTGAATTTATTAAAATAAACCTAAGTGTTCTATTTATACTAGTGGGAATTTTTCCCGGAATAACAAGCAACGTGTCACGGAGGTCAACGCGGAGCACTGCCTCCGTGACACGGCGTGGATGCGGACCCTTACTGGAATTCCAAGGTCCGGGATTATAGCCTCAACGTGGCACGGAGGCCTATCTCTGTGCCACGGAGCTGTCGCGAGGCCTCACTGGAATTTGCCAATTAATTTCCCCTCCAGGCAGTGTGCCTCCGCGATGGTAGCGTGGCACGGCTCCATCGCGGAGCCCCTATACTTTGCGCATTCCAATGTATTTTCCACGCTCGCATCCAAGTCCAACTCCGATATAATTCCAACATGCATTTTAGCTCCTAAAAATCATATTTTCCTGCAAAACAAATGCTAACCATGTTGGTTAGTATAATTCACATTTTATTACCAATTACATGAGAATATATACATATTGCACACAAACAAGGCAAAAATAATACGTTTGAGTATCACTTGGGCATATAAATCTGCCCAAGATCATATGCTGGCACTTGTTTATGCATTTGACAAGTTCAGGTCCTATCTAGTTGGAACGAAGGTGGTGGTACACACGGATCATGCTGCAATCCGGTACTTATTCAACAAGAAAGATGCAAAGCCCAGGTTAATTAGGTGGATATTATTGCTGCAAGAGTTTGACTTGGAAATCTGAGACAGGAAGGGCAGTGAAAATTAGGTAGCAGATCACCTGTCATGACTAGAGGACAGTTCACATGTGAATAAGGTTGGGCGCATCCGAGAAGTGTTCCCTGATGAACAACTCTTGGCACTGAGTGAGGCGGAATTTCCTTGGTATGCAGATATAGTAAACCTGATAGTAAGTGGAGTGTAACCACTAGAGACAACCGCTCAACAAAGAAAGAAGCTGAAGCATGAGTCCCGGTACTATATGTGGGATGAGCCATATTTATTCAAGCAAGGACCAGATCAAGTAATGAGACGGTGCATTCCAGAGAGTCAGATAGTTGAAGTGTTGAGAAGCTGTCATTCATCGCCGTATGGCGGTCATCATGGAGGAGAGCGCACCGCTCATAAAATGCTCCAGTCCAGTTTCTTTTGGCAAACTTTATTCAAGGATGCAGCAACATATGCCAAGTCTTGTGATTAGTGACAGAGAACAGGGACAATCAGAAGGTAACATGAGATGCCATTGCATAACATCTTGGAGTTGAGGTATTCAATGTGTGGGGGATAGATTTCATGGGGCCCTTTCCACCATCGTTTGGTAATCAATATATTCTAGTAGCAGTAGATCATATTTCCAAATGGGTTGAGGCCGCAACTTTTTCCACCAATGATACCAAGGTAGTGGCCAAGTTTGTGAAGAAGCAGATATTTACCAGATTTGGAACCCCACGAGCTATTATTAGCGATGGAGGTACACACTTTGTTAATACCTGGTTTCAGAATTTGTTGGCTAAATATGGAGTTCGGCATAAAGTGGCTACAGCATATCACCCTCAAACTAACGGGCAGGTAGAAGTGTCAAACAGGGAAGTCAAGCAGATTTTGCAGAAAACTGTGAATGCTCAACGAAAGGATTGGGCAAGCAAATTACATGATGATTTATGGGCGTATAGAACTGCTTATAAGATGCCAATTGGGACTTCACCTTATCGGTTAGATTATGGGAAGGCATGTCACTTACCTTTGGATCTTGAACATCAGGCATACTGGGCTGTGCGGAAGCTGAACATGGATCCCAAGTTAGCTAGGAAAAAGTGGTTGTTGCAATTGTGTGAGTTGGATGAGTTTCGTTGGCATGCATATGAGAGTGCTAAGTTGTACAAAGAAAAAACTAAGAGGTGGCATGACAAGCATATAGTGCCTCGAATCTTTGAGCCTGGATAGATGGTGTTGCTATTCAACTCCAGGTTGAAGTTATTCCCAGAAAAGCTGAGATCTAAGTGATCTGGACCATTTGAGGTAGCGAGGATGACCCCGTACGAGGCAGTTGAATTGTGGAAGGAAGATAAAAGTGCCACATTCTTAGTAAATGGTTAGAGGTGTAAGCACTACTGGGTTGAGGGCGTAAATCGAGAGAAGACGTCTATCACGTTATCTGATGAATAAACGTGAGCTGGGTCGTGCCGCTAAGGTAAATCAGGCGCTGCACGGGAGGCAACCCGTGAATGTAATGTAATAGTTAGGAATTACTTCTAAAAAAAGAAATAAAAAAATAAAAGTCGTGCCACAACAAAAACTACGACGTTGGGTGGGAGGCAACCCACTATTTTCTAACTCATTAGTGTTTTTGGATGATTTTCAGGATGTACAGAGCTCAAACAAAATTTAAGGACGTGTGTGCAAAGGTAAGTGTTTGGAAAAATAAGGACCAAGAAACAGTGGGCCTGCGCTTTTGCTCCGTGGCACGGAGCTAATGCTCTGCGTTAGCCTCCGTGCCACGTTGAGGTGTATTTGGCGACGGGTTTACTTAAATAGCCGGGTCGACCCGTCCAAAATCCCTTTCTTTTAACCCCAAAATCAGCACTTCAGCCCCATTTTCTCCCATTACCTCCACGAAAAAACCTCTATTCCTTCTCCCCTCTTGAGCGTGCCACGCCTAGACAGTAAAGATTCATCCCATCTTCTTCACAACTAAGATTAACAAGTATGTTTTAGTGTTTTTCTTCCTTTCTTATTTGAATTTCTTAGCATGAACACATAGTTAAGCCAAAGTCAACCCTAAGTCATGGGCATTTGATTGAATCAAGTTTTTGTTGGTTAATCATGAAGTTAGTTGATGGTAATTGCTCTATGCACTCGATAATGACATGACTTATTGCATTTTGTATATTACCTACATGTTGGGGTGCTTGATGGGTTGAAGGAAGAAGAAAAAGGGGGGGGGGAACAGAAATTGGGAAATTCATGCTTCTGTTCTTAAAATTGGCATAGAAACTAAGTATGAGGTGCTTGAAAGGTTGGTGGGAAATGACCAAGGGAAAGTGAAAAATAAAGAAGAGGGAATTCATGCCTAAATTCTGCAATTAGTGTGCAAATTGCTACATATCCCGTTTTGCATAATCTCTATTGTGGAAAATGATATCCTCTGTAAATGCGGGCATGTAATTTCAAAAGGGTAAGTGTTCTTAAGTGCAAGTTTCCAACTACTTGAAGTCTGAGTAAAGCATATTAACTTCATGAAATTGCTAGATTCATGTACATGAGTAATTTGACTGTACGAAGTCTGAGTAGTACAAGATAATTGCCACATCTAATGTTTCAAATGCAATGTGCCTTTAGGGAAAATGCTATATAATGTTGTGTTTGCTTTATCTTGTTAAAGTGGTGATTCTGATTAATTTTGGGAGTAACTAGTCATTGAAGTGTAAAGAAGGGGAAGTCTGAGTACCCGAATGACTATGACTAGTGAAACCATGCTAGCAACTAAGTATGGGGTGACCAACTGAAGCCCTGCCTTAGTGTTGGCTAGCCATGTTTGTTACTGACGAATATGCTTCTGGCTGAACAGGAATAATGTCGGCTAGACAAAATAAGGGAAAAGGTGTATCAACCTCCGGCACAGGCAGAAAAAGGCACCGAATGGGCTCAACTGTGCCAGCAGCCCCACCAGTTCCCAGGGGCCAGAAAAGGCGGTTCGGTACTAGATGGGTGATGGAGGAAGGTAAAAAGTGGTATGAAAAGCATAAGGAGTCAAAATACTTCCCTGAGGAGCAAATTGACCGGGACAGTTTGGCACAAGAGCCCCCGGATATTGCACAGGATACACGCCTTGGGAATGGATTTCCTCTTTAATGCGCCTAGGGAGTGTAATTTACACATGATGCGGGAATTCTATGCAAATTGGGACCCCCACTCTTTGCAGCCACAAAATCTAGATCTGGGGGCAGGTGGTTCCCTTGGAGGCTCATCACTTAAATGCTATCTTGGGGACACCTGACGCAGACCCACATCCACTCCGCCAGCTGAACATTACCCCACCATATGCTGATATCCGACACACATTATGCGGGCAAAAATCAACAGCCAGGTAGAGGCACCACAAAGAGAAAGGGTACCGCCAAACATTGCCCTATTCATAGATGAACAGGGAGGCTCGAATTTGGTTGAAGATTGTTTGCACTTGCCTCACCCCGCTTCATTCCCGGGGTGCATATGACTTATGTCACCCGAGACAGAGTCTGCCTGATATATGCCTTGATGAAAAACGTGGAAATTAATATCGGAGCGGTGATCATATCAGCCATGAAAATTTTAAAAAATTAATTAATAATTGAATATTACTGACGATGTCCGTCGGTAATATTTTTTCTCCCATCAGATAACATTTAAAGAACCTACGAATTAAAACTTATCAAACTGACGGACGTCCGTCGGTATTAACCGATGTTGTCCATTAGTTTTTTATTTTCGGCGATACATATTTCGACAACTCTTTGTCCATCAGTTTTTCATTGTTTTCTGCTAAAAAACCAATGTTGTCCGTCGGAAATGGCCCTCATTTTTTGACCAATTTTTAGTAGTGACTCATTTACCTCCTTCAATCTAATCAACATTCTTCTTAAGTATTCTATTCCAATGGCAAAGATAAAGGGGATCCCCTTGCCTTAGTCCCTTGGCTGCTTGAAAAGGTTTTGTTGGTTCACCATTAATAAGGATGGTGTAGCTTACTGTTTTTACACATGATATAGTCCATTCGATGTACTGATCAGGGAATCCAATTTCCTCCATAACTTTTTGTAGATAAGTCTACTCTAGGGAGGCATATGCCTTCTGTAAATCTATCTTGATCATGCATCTCAGAGATATAACTTTCCTCTTATAACCTTTAATCAATTCCTGAGTAAGAATGATATTATTTCTATCTTCCTTCCAGCTATAAAATCATCCTGTGATTCACTAATAATACTGGGAATCACCTTTTGCAGCTTGTTAGCAAATATTTTACCTATTAGCTTGTATAACACAAAGCAACATGCGATAGGTCTATACTCCTTAATAGTAACAGGATTAGGAGTCTTAGGCACTAAGTGATGGCTGTGCAATTAATAGATCTAGGCAGTTCACTAGTAAAGAAAAATTCCTTGATAACAACCTTGACATTAGACTGAATAATAGCCCATGTCTTCTTGAAGAAAACAACATTGAATCCATCTATCCAGGAGCTTTATCATCTCCGATAGCATTAAGGTGTCTTGGATCTCCTGATCAGACACTGGTTAAATTCGCTCTAGTCTCTAGTTTTGTTGCAAGTTGAGACCCTTCCTCAAAACTAATTAATAAATAACATGTAATGCTGCTGCAACAATTCCCATAAGTCCCTTATAAAAGGTGATAATGTCAGTTTTGATAGCAGTTTGGTCTGTCAGGTTTCCCTCTGTAATAGACTGCACTATGCATATATTCTTCTTGTGTGTCCTCTCCTTCAATATAACTGAAAAATATTTAGTGTTTGAATCTCCTAATTTGATCCACCTTGCTCTACACTTTTGTCTCATTATACTCCCCTCCACTATAGACTATTTCTCCAAAGTTCGTAAGAGGATTTTCTCTTATTCTTGCAATAGGATGTATCTGCATTTGTCTTTGCACAAAAGAAAAGTCATGCCTAGCTTGTTCTATCTTCTGTGAGGCATGATTAAACTCTGCATTAAGGTTCCTGAGTACTGGTTTTAGAGACTTCAGCTTAGATCAGATTTTCCTTAGCTTGTTTCTGTTCCTATCTCTAGTCCATACTTGTCCCACCTTAGCATGGAACTGCTTGTCATCTGCCCAGACATTGAAAAATCTAAATGGCACCTTGAGTTATCCTATAAGATAGCATCATGGGAGAGTGATTTGATATGTGGGGAAGTTTATACTCAACCTGGACATATCCCCATGTCATCATCCACTCTAAATTTCCAAAGATTTTGTCTAATCTATTACAGACTCTATCACCACCAAACTATTTATTTGACCATGTATAGTAGTCCTCTGTCCAAGCAAGCTCACTTAGTAGGAGGTCATTCATAAATATTGCAAAATCCTTTGTCTCAACAAACAAGACTAGATGACCTAGTAATCTATCGTTAGGATATAACACAGTATTAAAATCACCTCCTACAATCTAAGGACTAGTGATCCCTTGTGCAATGTCTCTTAACACTGATCATAAGGATTTCCTCAGTTTCGCAGTATTAAAATCATATACAAAAGTGAACAAACATTCAAAATCATCAGTTAGTCCCTTCACTTGATAGTGTATTAGCTGGGCTTTCTCTTTGATTTTCAGCATTGAGTAGTAATTCTTGTCCCAACAGAGTCATATTCTCCTATTCCTAGAAGGCATATAATTTTCCAATTGCCCCCAAGTAGGAGCCACATTATTCAAAATTTGTTTTTCTCTATGGTGCTTGACTCTTGTTTCTATCAGGCCAAATAGTTTAGTCCTCTTTATTTGAAGCACTTGTTTAAATTTTTTATGCTTGTGTTTCTTATTCAACCCCCCTCCTTCCTTATATTCCTTAATATCCAATTCATTTGGATTTTCCCCTTCTATCCGGAGGGTCCATATGTTTTATAGATATCTCATTTTGACCTCTTGGACTCTTAAATCTGCTGGCACTTAACACAGGAAAATCTTCAAAACTCAACAAAGGATGTTGTATCTACTCCCCAACCGATAGCACCCCCCATCTTTGCTCACCATCATCCATCAAGAGTTGGTACAAGGCTATAGTTTCCTTCTGCTTCTGGTGTTCTTCTGCATTCATTGGCATTTGCACAACCTCCTTAACTCTCCATTACTTCCTTTTAGGAGGAGCAACTTGTGCAGTTTTATGATCAACCTTAGTATCACAGATATTGGGTTATAATCTTAGTTTTGATGATTGACAAACTCATGAAGGGACCCGATCCCTCGTTATGGTCCTACGAAAGGGACCAGGTTCACGCGTGAGTAAGAAAATCAACATACAGCTGTAAAGTGTACCTTTATCTACTCTGGTTAGTGAAGCTGCAACAGCGTTGCAATAGGTTTTGCAGCAAGGCAGATGTACTAACCAATGGGATTGCTTCTAGGTTTTTTGGTCTCTCATATATGATAGAGATGACCAAAAATTAAACCCTAGCTTTTTCATATTTTCAAATTGAAATATCCTCTACAAAAGTCATCGGGTGCTCACCAAGAACAAAGTTGCTCAACAATAACAAAGGACCTGCTCTCAGTCAACTGAAGTTATCTTCTAGTCTAGGTTGTTGTTGAGTCTTTGTAATCTATTCTCAAGTGTAAACCTACTATTTAATTTGTGAAGCTTGTGTAGGTGTTTTTATTGTAATCTTTCTTGTGTTTTTAGAAAGAGGTATCAACTAGAGTTAGTTGGTTGGACGGCTAGAGTTAGCCGTGGTGTATTAACTAGAGTTAGTTGGTTGTTGGGCTAGAGTTAGTCGTGATGTACCAGTTAGAGTTAGCTGGTTAGAATTGTTAGCAATAGAATTATTGCTTTGGAGCCTTGTAATAGAGTTGTCGCAAGGGGGTGGGATTAAGAGTTTAATCTCTTAGATTATAAGAGTTTATAATCTTTATTGCTCGAATTTTAGTGAAGTTGTTGAGAAATCCTACGAGGTAGGTCGTGGTTTTACTCCCCTGAGCAAGGAGGTTTCCACATAAATATCCTGTGTCATTTATATCTATTGTTCGAGCTGCTTGTTGATTGATTATTTGTTGTTGACAGTCAAAGGACCTGATCCCTTGACTAGTGGTGGACTCATACAGGCCAACAATTGGTATCAGAGTCGGTACTTCCTAAAAGGTTAATACCTAGGGAGGATCTTGATCAAATGGCTGCTCCACCAAATCTCAAATAAGGCCAGTCAACCACCAGACCACCCCTTTTAACGGTCAATATTCTGGGTGGTGGAAAACTCGTATGCACGACTTTATTATTGTGGAAGACAGTGATCTCTGGGACATCATGTGTGATGGTCCTTACATTCCCATGAAGACGACGACTGAAGGAGAAACTTCTACCTTGGTTCCCAAAACCAGGATGGATTATATAGAAGAGGATAGAAGAAAAATAAAGAACTACAAAGCCAAGAAGCTATTGGTGTGCGGAATAAGATCAGATAAATACAACAGGATCTCAGCCTGTGAAGCCACTAAGGAGATATGGGATTGTTTGAGGACTGCCCATGAAAGGACCAGCCAGGTCAAGTAGTCCATGGTGGATATGTTTACAACTCAATATGAGATTCTCACCATGAAGGAGGGTGAATCCATTCAAGAAATGCACATCAGGTTCACGTCTATCACTAATGAGCTCTATTGTCTTGATGGAGTGATCAAGCCCAACAAGCTTGTTTGAAAGATCCTTAGCATTTTGCCCAAATCATGGGAAAGCAAGGTTGATTCTATCACTAAGGCTCGAGATCTGCAGACTCTCACCATGGATGAACTCATAGGGAATCTAAAGACCTATGAGCTCAACAAATAACAAAATCAAAGCAGAAACGAGTCAAGGAAGGATAAAGGCATAGCCCTCAAGACTGCTCAAGCAGACTATAGTGAAGAAGATGAAGATATGACCTACCTAACAAAAAGGTTTCAGAAGGTCATTAGAAGAAATGGAGGATTTCAAAGAAGTGCTAATCCCAGTAAATTCTCCAGTGGAAATGATCTTTGCCATAAATGTGGAAAGCCAAGTCATTTCATTAAAGACTATCAACCGCACAAAGTGGATTAAAGAGACTACACGAAGAACAATGCAGACAAATCCAGAAAGAGGGATAGGGTCCCTGAAAGGTTAAAAAGAAGAGCAATTGTAGACCATATGGTCAAACAAGCTCTTGTTGCTAGGGGAGACTCATATGGAGAATCAGAACATGGTGAGGAACCCGAGGATGCTTCGATGACGGCGATAGAGGATGATGACTCACCATTTAACTCAATGTTTCCATTCATGGCTAAGTCAGAGGAAGATGAAGAAGAAGAGATAACCTTCCTTGACATTAAAAATAATCTCAAAGACTATAATCTGAAGGAGCTGAGGGCCCTAGAAAATGTTTTAATTGATTCTTTCTATGATTTCTCTAAAGAAAAGGACTCCCTAAATAAGAACCTTGATGATCTTAAGATAGAGAAAGTTGTGTTGACTACTAAATTGATTGAACTAGAAGAAAAATGTGAAGGGTTGTCATTTGAGAATCTCACACTCATTGAGAAAGTGAGAGAAGTGTCTCAAAATGGAGACAAAAGGAAAGATGAAATTCGAGATTTTCAGGTTGAGCTTGAAGCTAAATTAAAAAAGTCTCAACTGGATCTCACTTCTTTCTTAGAGAGAAACTTTGTGCTAGAGAGGGACCTGGTCAAAATCAAAGCTGACCTTGAAAAGTCCCTCAGATGGATTGCCTCCTCTTAATTCTTGGTCAACCTAACCAACCAGAGATAAAAAAATGGCGAAGTTCTTGGTTATAGAAAGACCATTTCCCCATACAATCTATACAACAAGTATGTGTCTGATCCAAACAATTTGTTATGCACTCATTAGGATAGAAATGTCCACCTTAAACATGCTTGCTCATCCAAACTAACTGCCATGAAAAAGGTTTTGAATGTCTCTGAGATTAGAGGAAACAACAAGGTACCTGGTCCCCAGTTCTCAAGAATTAGGTTATCAGCCTGGACTAAGAAAAATCTAATCCTTCCTTTGTCAAGATTTTGGAAACTCAAGCTGAAATGGGTTCCCAAATCAAGTAACCGATCCTCTGTGCATAGAGGAGTAAGAGGAAGCAGTAAAAATGATACTTCATTGGTGATTGCTTAAATCTTTTAATTGGATTAATGAAGAATCTCCTCTTACTCAAGTCCCTCCAAGGAAGGAGTGCATCCTTGAGATTAATGAGAAAGGATGCATCCTCAAAGTGAAAAAAAAATGGATAGAGGTTGTAAGAATGGTATGTTGTGAAATATTCAGATGCATGATTAGGTCTCTACTTAAGAAAGTATACATGAGATTCCTGATTAATCATAAAGACCGGTGATGAAATAACTCAAGAGAAGAAGTTGTTCATTCACGTCCTAAAAGGGAGACGAGATTACTAGCATAGAGGGACCTGGTAGCAGTCACACCCCGCCTTGGGGGTATGACTGGCACCTGGTGCCCTACTGGGACCTGAACTGCTAGACTGCTAAGTCTGGGCACCCCTGGTGCCTGGCTGGCTCTAACTCATATTCCTGGAAACAAAGGGCTATATAACGGCTGTAAACACAGCCCCCGGCCCATTGGCCTATAGCCTCCTGTACCTGTACTAACAGCTGACCAGAAACATATCAACTCAGGGAACCTATGCGGGCCGACAAGGCCACCATGCTGTCTAGTCATCTGCAACTCAATCATGAAGTACTAAAAGCTACGTGACCGGCAAGGTCACCACTACTGGCAAACTACGGCCCCACACGGCCAACATAAAAGAAAGAAGGAATACTAACAGCTATACAACTGCACGGCCTCACACGACCGGCTCATCTGACCACAGGGAATATATACAGACTGCAAGCCTCTAGGAATAGCAATAGAACTGGTCGGGACAGGGCCCCGACCTACCCGTACTATACAATAAAAAGGAACTGAAATACACCTCTAAAATTCAGCCTCCGGAGGACAGGAGCTGAATACTCGACCGCTGACAGGAAGTCACGTAGTATCGCCTGCTCGTCTATGAGTACCTGCAGGCAAGTAATGCAGCGCCCCACCGGGCGTCAGTACCGCTGGTACTGAGTATGTAAAGCAATAACTGAAAGCAAAATCTGAAAGCAATAATATAACTGATGAAACTGAAGTAGAAGGAATAGCTTAACTGTCTGATAACGTAAGCCATACCTTTCTCGTTTACACTGGAAAGAAATAGAAGTCATGCCTGGAGATATATCCCTCTACTGCTGATCTACTCGTGTCTAACATAACATGACATAACATGGAATAGCACAACATGGCACACACAAACCTTACCCGGCCCCCATAAGCCGGGAGGTACAACCAGCACAGAATCTACACCCCTACCCCGGTCATCCCCTCTCCTATAGTGGCTGTAAGCATCCCGCCGGTCCCCTGGGTATGCACTTGGGCTCGCTGAGCCCCTGACTATAACTGTACCTAAGTCCGAAGGACTCCTGAATCAACACCCGGGCGTATCCGCTCGACGGGGGTGTATAAAAGCCGACCAAGGCAAAATATGGGGAAACTGGCATCCCATCTTCGTCCCCTGGCGGGACGGCATGCCACTCCGTAGAGTGACGTATCCTCGTCCTCTGGCGGACGAGTCGATACAGCTATTAACCCTGGGGCGGTCGTGGATGCTAGGTAGTCCAACCCCAAACAATACAACGGTCTCAACTAGTAATGTTGTCTGTGTATCTCACATGCTGAGGGTAACAGGGGTAAGGTATCGTATACATTACATGCTGAACTAATAATAATAATCTGTACGTAATCGATACGTGCTGAGGTTGGTAAATATATATATATATATCAATATAGTCTCCTGCTAAACTGTACTGGGGCAAAGGCCATACAAGATAGTGTTTCTGCTGAAAACTATACTGTTTACTAAGTTTCTGTATTAACATGATTTCCTATTCCTAGCGTGCTTTCTAAACTCCATTTTAGCCTGCTATTCTGTGTCTGAAGTGCTTTACGGATATTGCATTGCGAGGTTTCAACTGAATACAACAATATCTTAACATTTCGTATTACGTCACATACTGAGCATGTTGTGCAGTTTCTAACACTTATACTGGCATCTATATCGTACTAGTAAGTCTTACATAAGTTGTAATTTAATGCTTCTAAGTATCAACATTCGCAATAACGCAACACTTAACTTCTGAACATTCTACTGGCCTGTGAATTACTATACTGTGTCAATATTACTTAACTTGCCGAGGGAACGAGCTTTACATACCTTATCCTTGAATTATTCGTCCGTCGGACGAAGCTCGGCCGTTACTTCAACTATTTCCTCCCAACTGCATTCATAATTACGTCAATTAATACTAAATACAACTTTATTGTAAAGAGCAACGTTACTTTCGATATAATTTATAGCCTAAACTTAGGCTTATCGAAAGACGGTCGAAAACTCGCTATTTTCCAGCGGCCCAGAAGGGAGAAGTATTCACTTCTCAGCTAGGAACACATAGACATTAATTTAGAGCAATTCTACTTACCTTAGTTTGGTGGCTCGCCGATTCGTCGGCCGTATTTCACGAAACTAAATCCGTAGAAATGCTCTCTGCTGCTAAATACTTCGGTGTCTACGATTAATTTGAGTTTGGGCAGCGTTTAGCAGCGTAATCGGATGAAAATTATTTAATTTTCTTCGTTCTTCCTCCTTCTCTGACTTTTCTCTCTGTTTCTTGGAAATTTCTTAAGGATTAAATGATTTAAACCCGAAGTGGGCTTTATATACTTGAGCCTGCACCTGGGCAATGTGTCACGGAGCCATCGCGGAGGCCTCACCTCCGTGACACGCTGCCATCACGGAGGGGCTCTGCCTCGGCTCCTCCCGCGATGGTTCGACGGGTTTCTCGTCCGATCTTTTTCCCGGCCTTTCTCTAGCACGTATGGCCTTCTAATATGCTTAACCAACGTGCGAATAGGTCGTCTAGGTGCCGGAAATTCTACGGGGTATAACATTCTCCCCCCCTTAAGAACATTCGTCCTCGAATGTACACTATTATCTAGAGGACTACTTATTACTTTCTAGAAAAATTTCGGCAGAGTTTCCCCTGTAATATGGACTATAGCAAAAACCTGAAATGCAGAAAAGTCCAACACAGGCACTGCACACAACACTCTAAGATCCACTGAATAACTAGATATCAATCTTTCTTTATCATTTACAACATACAACCATAAGGTACGACATAAATAATAATACGGACATACCTGTCACCTGATTAGGCCTGAAATAGGTGAGGGTATCTGGTTTTCATATCTTCTTCAGCCTCCCACGTCATTTCCTCCCTATTTCTGTTACGCCACAATACTTTGACAGATGCAACATCTTTAGTTCTCAGTCTGCGAATCTGTCTGTCTAAAATGGCTACGGGAATCTCTTCATATGCTAACTCTTCTGTGACCTGAATATCCTGAACTGGAGTTACTGTAGAAGGGTCCCCTACAAACTTCCTTAACATAGAAACATGGAATACTGGATGAACAGATGCTAACTCTGGAGGCAAGTTCAACTCGTATGCAACTCGGCCTATTCTTCGCCGAATCTGGTATGGCCCAATGAATCTTGGGCTAAGCTTGCCTTTCTTGCCAAACCTCATTACTCCTTTCATCGGGGACACTTTCAGATATACCCAGTCATTTACTCAAAATTCTAGATTTCTGCGCCGCCTATCTGTATAAGACTTCTGGCGGCTCTGAGCGGTCAGTAAACGTTCTCGGATAAGCTTTATCTTTTCCTCGGACTGCCGAACAATGTCTGGGCCAACTAATGCTGATTCTCCTATTTTAAACTAGCCCACCGGCGATCTACATTTTCGCCCGTATAATGCCTCGAAAGGCGCCATCTGAATAGCTGAATGGTAGCTGTTATTATAAGCAAATTTAATTAACGAGAGGTGTTCATCCCAGCTACCTCCAAAATCTAACACACACGCTCGTAGCATATCCTCAAGCGTCTGAATTGTACGTTCAGCCTGCCCATCTGTCTGAGGATAGAATGTTGTGCTCAAGTTAATCTGCGTCCCCAAACCTTTCTGAAATGACTGCCTGAATATAGCTGTAAACTGTGCTCCCCTGTCTGAAATGATAGATACCGGCACTCCATGCAATCTAACTATTTCTCTGATATACAATTCGGCATAATCCTCAGCTGAGAAGGTAGCCCTCACTGGTAGGAAATGAGCTGATTTTGTCAGCCTATAAACTATTACCCAAATGGAATCATTTCTGCGTCTAGTACGGGGTAACCCTGTTACAAAATCCATGTTTATTGCTTCCCATTTCCACATAGGTACCGTTATCTCTTGCGTCAAACCGCCCGGTTTCTGGTGCTCGGCTTTTACCTGCTGACAATTAAAACATCTAGATACAAATTCAGCTATCTCAGCTTTTATACCTGGCCACCAGTAGATGTCTCTGATATCGTGGTACATTTTCGTCGCCCCTAGATGAAGGGAATAGCGAGCGTAGTGTACCTCGTGCATGATTTGTCCACGAAGTCCTGAGACATTCGGGACACAGAGGCGGCCCTTACAACGTAGCATATCATCCTCGGTTATCTGAAAATCTGGCTCCTTACCCTTCTGAACTCTATCTCTGAGCTGGACTAAATCGGGATCCTCGTACTGTCATTCTTTTACCTCTGTAACTAATGATGACACTGCAGAATTCTGATGTATGGCCCCATTATTTTCTGTTTCCATCACTCGAACGGCTAGGCTACCTAACTGATGAATTTCTTTGGCTAACTTCTGCTTTTCAGGTCGCAAATACGCTAAACTTCCCATTGACTTACGACTCAGGGCATCTGCTACAACATTAGCTTTTCCGGGGTGGTATAGAATA
The DNA here is from genome assembly GCA_035772735.1 of Datura wrightii. Taxonomy (NCBI): domain Eukaryota; kingdom Viridiplantae; phylum Streptophyta; class Magnoliopsida; order Solanales; family Solanaceae; genus Datura; species Datura wrightii. The sequence goes on along the minus strand of JASDFA010000018.1, from coordinate 194,362,131 downwards.
TTCACATCATAATCTTTTAACAAACTCTAACCAGCGGCGTTGCCGTAAATTCAACTCCCTCTGAGTGAAAATGTACTGCAGGCTCTTATGATCTGTGTAAATATCAACATGGACTCCGTACAGGTAATGCCTCCACATCTTTAAGGCATGAATTACTGCGGCCAATTCCAGGTCATGGGTAGGGTAATTCTTTTCATTTTTCCTCGCCTGTCTGGAAGCACATGCAATTACTCTACCATGCTGCATCAACACACAACCTAATCCGACACCTGACGCGTCACAATAAACTGAATAACCTTCTGTGCCTTCCGGTAATGCCAACACTGGAGCGGAGGTTAATCTGTCTTTCAATTCCTGGAAGCTCTGCTCGCATGTCTCGGTCCATTGAAACTTTGCTGCTTTCTGTGTCAATTTAGTTAGAGGTGATGCAATGGTCGAGAACCCTTCAACGAACCTTCTGTAATACCCTGCTAATCCCAGAAAGCTACGAACTTCCATCGGAGTGGTAGGCCTAGGCCATGACTTAACTGCTTCTATCTTCTGCTTGTCTACCTGTATACCAGCATCGGAAACAATATGCCCTAAAAGGGCCACTGAGTTAAGCCAGAATTCACACTTTGAGAATTTAGCATACAACTGGCGGTCCCTGAGGATCTGGAGCACTTTCCGCAAATGAGTCCGGTGATCAGCTTCAAAGCGAGAATACACCAGAATATCATCAATGAATACTATCACGAACAAGTCCAGGAAAGGTCTGAAAATACTGTTCATCAGGTCCATAAAGACTGCTGGGGCAGTCGTTAACCCGAAGGACATAACTAGAAATTCAAAATGTCCATATCGGGTCCTGAACGCTGTCTTAGGAATATCTCTCTCACGGACTCGGACCTGGTGATATCCGGACCGCAAGTCAATCTTAGAAAAGTATCTAGCTCCCTGCAACTGATCAAATAAGTCATCAATTCTGGGAAGCGGGTACTTGTTCTTCACTGTAACTTTGTTTAGCTGCCGATAATCTATGCACATTCGGAGCGAGCCATCTTTCTTTCTTACGAATAAAACTGGCGCACCCCACGGTGAAGTACTCGGCCTGATAAAACCTTTATCTAACAAATCTTTCAACTGCTCCTTTAATTCTCTGAGTTCTGCGGGAGCCATACGATAGGGAGGTATTTATATTGGCTGAGTGCCTGGTAATAGGTCGATAGCAAAGTCTATTTCCCTTTCTGGAGGAATACCAGGTAACTCATCAGGAAATACATCTGGGAATTCATTCACCAGTGGGACAGACTGGAGTGTCGGAGATTCTGCTTGGACATCCTGAACTCTGACCAGATGATAAATACACCCCTTAGATATCAACTTTCTCGCCTGAAGGTAGGAAATAAACCTACCTTTTGGCGTAGCGGTGCTGCCCTTCCACTCCCGTACTGCTTCTCCTGGGAAGTGGAATCGGACCGTCTTGGTCCAACATTCAACATTGGCAAAGCATGGCACTAACCAGTCCATACCCATTAAGGCATCGAAGTCTATCATTTCTAACTCGACCAGATCTACTGTGGTATGACGGTCAACAATCTCTACTGTACACCCGCGGTAGATTCGGCTAGCTGTGATAGAGTCACCGACGGGCGTAGATACTAAGAAGGGCTGCTGTAATGATTCTGGTACAATACTAAACTTCCGTGCCACAAATGGAGTAATATAGGACAAAGTAGACCCTGGATCAATTAACACATAAGCAGGGTGTGAGCAGATAGTTAGCATACCTGTCACAACATCAGGCGACGCTTCTGAATCTTTCCTCCCTGGTAAGGCATATGTGCGGCTTGGGCCCTCACCTGTACTGGAGGCCCCTAATCTGCCCCGACCCCTGCATGCTGAAACTGAGGGCCTGTGCCCAGTCGAGGATGCTGTGGCTCGTGACCCTGCTGATGTCCTATCCTGTCTATCGCGGTCCTCTCGACCTCTGGCTGGGCAATCTTTCATCAAATGGCCTTCTTGGCCACAAATATAACATGTGGTGGAGCCATATCTGCATGCTCCAGGATGGCGTCGACTGCATATAGGGCAAAGTGGTAGGGTATACCTGCTCTGCTCTGCCCTCCTCTGTAATGATGAATCTGCCACCTGCGAGCCTCTCCCAGTCTCTGGCTGCCCCCTGCGGCTGAATCTACCCCCCTGCGACTGTGGCTGAGGCGGGGGCCTGAGCGGCCTATCGGACAATCGTGGCCTGGGTACTCCCCGGGCCTCTCTCTGTAACTCAACTGGCCTGTCTCGGCGACGCTGCTCCTGACCGACCCTTCTGATCTCCCGTTGTTGCTGTCTAATGCCCTCAATATTTTGGGCAAATGCCTGAACTCGAGCAATGTCCATGTCCTCTCGCAGTGTGGCTGTAAGACAAGTCTCAACATATTCTGGGTTCAGCCCCATAATAAAACGGTGCACTCTTGATGCCATGGTATCAACAAAGGCCGGTGCATATCGAGCCAAAGAATCAAACCGCAAGGAATATTCCCGAACACTCATGGCCCCCTGTTCTAGATGTAGGAACTGGTCTACCCGGGCCTGTCGAATCTCCCGCGGCAAATAGTGATCCAGAAAGGCTCCTGAAAAGCTGGACCAAGTGGGAGTGGAAACATCTCTCCCTCGGGACCTCTCCCAGCTTTCGTACCATAACACCGCAATATCCCGTAACCGAAATGCTGCCAATTCAACTGATTCGGTAGGCGTGGCATGCATAACCCTAAAGATCCACTGCATTTGATCCAGAAAATCCTGAGGGTCCTCTGTCCGGTCCGAACCTGTAAACTGTGGGGGATTCAAAGCTAAGAACTCTCGGACTCTCGAACTACCGGGTCCTCCTGATAATTCTGCAACTGTAGACGGTATTGGCTGACGCTGAGCAGCCATCATCTGTGCTAACATAACCACAGCACTCCTAACCTCCTCGTCGGAGTGTGTCGGTATAGGGACTGCTGAAGGTAGTGTCGCCCCAAGCGGCTCCTGATGTGGTGGAGACTGCTGAGAAGGCTGGGACGATGCCTCTGTAGTGCCCTCTGACCGGGCTGTTTCTAGACGAGGGGGAGGCATCCTGCTGGTGCCTTCCCCTACTGCAACATCTAAGCTCCGACCCGTGATAGGATGTCGCTGGTCTGACATTATCTGTAACCAAAGAATATAGTAAGCTTTCAAGGACTCAACCCTATACTGTACCGCTCTACAGCACGACTGAATAAGAATACAAGACAACCATCCTATCATGCCTTGCAGCCTCCTACCCATAGTATGTGGTGCACAACACATCCATGGACAGGACTCTACTTAGCACGGCTTGCAGACTCCCTGGGATACGACCTGCTCTGATACCAAGTTTGTCACACCCCGCCTTGGGGGGTATGACTGGCACCTAGTGCCCTACTGGGACCTGAACTGCTAGACTGCTAAGCCTGGGCACCCCTGGTGCCTGGCTGGCTCTAACTCATATTCCTGGAAACAAAGGGCTATATAACGGCTGTAAACACAGCCCCCGGCCCATTGGCCTATAGCCTCCTGTACCTGTACTAACAGCTGACCAGAAACATATCAACTCAGGGAACCTATGCGGGCCGACAAGGCCACCATGCTGTCTAGTCATCTGCAACTCAATCATGAAGTACTAAAAGCTACGTGACCGGCAAGGTCACCACTACTGGCAAACTACGGCCCCACACGGCCAACATAAAAGAAAGAAGGAATACTAACAGCTATACAACTGCACGGCCTCACACGACCGGCTCATCTGACCACAAGGAATATACACAGACTGCAAGCCTCTAGGAATAGCAATAGAACTGGTCGGGACAGGGCCCCGACCTACCCGTACTATACAATAAAAAGGAACTGAAATACACCTCTAAAATTCAGCCTCCGAAGGACAGGAGCTGAATACTCGACTGCTGACAGGAAGTCACGTAGTATCGCCTGCTCGTCTATGAGTACCTGCAGGCAAGTAATGCAGCGCCCCACCGGGCGTCAGTACCGCTGGTACTGAGTATGTAAAGCAATAACTGAAAGCAAAATCTGAAAGCAATAATATAACTGATGAAACTGAAGTAGAGGGAATAGCTTAACTGTCTGATAACGTAAGCCATACCTTTCTCGTTTACACTGGAAAGAAATAGAAGTCATACCTGGAGATATATCCCTCTACTGTTGATCTACTCGTGTCTAACATAACATGGCATAACATGGAATAGCACAACATGGCACACACAAACCTTACCCGGCCCCCATAAGCCGGGAGGTACAACCAGCACAAAATCTACACCCCTACCCCGGTCATCCCCTCTCCTATAGTGGCTGTAAGCATCCCGTCGGTCCCCTGGGTATGCACTTGGGCTCGCTGAGCCCCTGACTATAACTGTACCTGAGTTCGAAGGACTCCTGAATCAACACCCGGGCGTATCCGCTCGACGGGGGTGTATAAAAGCCGACCAAGGCAAAATATGGGGAAACTGGCATCCCATCTTCGTCCCCTGGCGGGACGGCATGCCACTCCATAGAGTGACGTATCCTCGTCCTCTGGCGAACGAGTCGATACAGCTATTAACCCTGGGGCGGTCGTGGATGCTAGGTAGTCCAACCCCAAACAATACAACGGTCTCAACTAGTAATGCTGTCTGTGTATCTCACATGCTGAGGGTAACAGGGGTAAGGTATCGTATACATTACATGCTGAACTAATAATAATAATCTGTACGTATTCGATACGTGCTGAGGCTGGTAAATATATATTTATATGAATATAGTCTCCTGCTAAACTGTACTGGGGCAAAGGCCATACAAGATAGTGTTTCTGCTGAAAACTATACTGTTTACTAAGTTTCTGTATTAACATGATTTCCTATTCCTAGCGTGCTTTCTAAACTCCATTTTAGCCTGCTATTCTGTGTCTGAAGTGCTTTACGGATATTGCATTGCGAGGTTTCAACTGAATACAACAATATCTTAACATTTCGTATTACGTCACATACTGAGCATGCTGTGCAGTTTCTAACACTTATACTGGCATCTATATCGTACTAGTAAGTCTTACATAAGTTGTAATTTAATGCTTCTAAGTATCAACATTCGCAATAACGCAACACTTAACTTCTGAACATTCTACTGGCCTGTGAATTACTATACTGTGTCAATATTACTTAACTTGCCGAGGGAACGAGCTTTACATACCTTATCCTTAAATTATTCATCTGTCGGACGAAGCTCGGCCGGTACTTCAACTAATTCCTCCCAACTGCATTCATAATTACGTCAATTAATACTAAATACAACTTTATTGTAAAGAGCAACGTTACTTTCGATATAATTTATAGCCTAAACTTAGGCTTATCGAAAGACGGTCGAAAACTCGCTATTTTCCTGCGGCCCAGAATGGAGAAGTATTCACTTCTCATCTAGGAACACATAGACATTAATTTAGAGCAATTCTACTTACCTTAGTTCGGTGGCTCGCCGATTCGTCGGCCGTATTTCACGAAACTAAATCCGTAGAAATGCTCTCTGCTGCTAAATACTTCGGTATCTAGGATTAATTTGAGTTTGGGCAGCGTTTGGCAGCGTAATCGGACGAAAATTATTTAATTTTCTTCGTTCTTCCTCCTTCTCTGACTTTTCTCTCTGTTTCCTGGAAATTTCTTAAGGATTAAATGATTTAAACCCGAAGTGGGCTTTATATACTTGAGCCTACACCTGGGCAATGTGTCATGGAGCCATCGTGGAGGCCTCACCTCCGTGACACGCTGCCATCGCGGAGGGGCTCTGCCTCGGCTCCTCCCGCGATGGTTCAACGGGTTTCTCGTCCGATCTTTTTCCCGGCCTTTCTCTAGGACGTATGGCCTTCTAATATGCTTAACCAACGTGCGAATAGGTCGTCTAGGTGCCGGGAATTCTACGGGGTATAACAGTAGCATAGTGAGATGTACTCCACTAAATGAATATTTTAAAGGAACATAAGGAAATTTATGCAAGAAGAAGGTATTGTAGGCTGTGTGTTTGATACTGGTGCTACTAGTCAGCATGGGATGCAAAAGTTAGTAAAAAACACAAAGTTCTCAAGGCTAGGAACATCCACCTTAATTTCCATGAACTCCCTGATGAAGTTCAGAACGGGAGCTACTCAAGTCGGAATAGTAAAGTTTCAGAAGGGAAAATGAGTCCTACTTTATAATACCATTGACAAGGACCACTAGAGAGACCTGGTCCGGCCAATCAATCAGGATCAATCAGTAGTAGAGGTCCAAACTTTAAATGCAAGGGTCTTATCCTTCAAACAGTATGCCTACTTCTTTGGACTCAGGGATTCAAACCAGGTCCGTGTCAAGAAATATTTTTTCTTCACAGATGTCCATCTTAGTTTGATTCCAAGGATATCAATGAGGTTTTGAAAAATGTGGAGTAGGTCTCTGAAATTCGAGAAGAGCCCCATCTTGTGAAAGAAAAAGAATACGGGATTTGGGTTCTAAGTATATCATCAGGAACACTATGGGGACTAGGTGGCTGCTCAAAAATGAGTTGGTTGAGGAAGAAAATCCCACTAGAAGCGAACCTCATGAAAGTCAAACCTTCTTTTAATTTGAATATAAAAAAGGCATCTCAGAATGGATATCGAATAAAGGAAGCTCGTGTAAAGCTACTACATGAGTTTGAAGATTGTGAATATTCTTCTTATGTGTACAAGTTTTGGCAAAGTTTTGTATGGCTGAGGCAAGCTCCGAGAATATAGCATGAGAGATTATCAACTTTTCTCTTTAGCAATGGCTTCAAAAGGGGGAAGATTGATAAATCTCAATCTCGAAGATCAAGGGAGAAACTTCTCCATTGTTTAGATGTGTCAAGGGTACCTGGTTGACAAAACGAATACCTCTAGAATGGCTTACTTTCTTGGATCCTCTCTAGTATCTTAGAGGAGTAGGATCTATGTAGGGACCAGGTCTAAAGGAGCTGGTGAAGCTGGAGATGATCAAAATAAAGTGACTACGTTATCTCCTCTCTCTTCTCATGAAGCGCTCCTTCTGGCTAAAATTAGACTGCAAGTATCCTTGTGTGTAACCATCAAAACATGTCTAACTCATTTTCATATTCTCATAGGTATACATGCATGATGAGACAGGGAGAAGCAAGAGGGAAGGCAGGAAAGATTCTGTGTAACTTGATTCAAAAGTTTAGAGGAAGGACCTGGTTCCCTCACAGGTTAGCATCATACTACTTATGAAAGTGCATTGAAAGAATAGCTTGAAACTGTCATATATTTGTTCCCACCTTTTTGTTTCATTGTTTTGTCACAAAATAAAACCAATTGACATCCCCTCCCCTGACTTGAAACATTACTTCTCCTCTTTTAAATAACCCCATGCCAACTGTCCCTCTCACTTCACTCTCTTGCTCAATTCTCATATCCAAAAAGGGATGAAAGCTCCAAAAAAATTCCTCTTGCTAATAGTGTTTGTTCCCCTCATCAGTTCATCTCACCAAATCATATCTCAACCATCCTTCCCATCCAAATCTCCTGAATCCTATATTCTAGATATTCTGATGGAGTTATTTGGTACTCCATAAACCCGACCTACCATCATTTTTTAAAACCCTCTTTTTTGGGACTCCCATCTCTTCTTCCTCCACTCCAGTGGAAAACCTAGCAATCCAATCCTTGGTTGAAGACTCCTCCATAGTCCCTCTCATCTCCATACTCTCTCTGATTGCAGTAGTGGTGGAGGCTAGATTTGATATGTCTGAAGGGGCAAAGGAAAACTCTAACCGTCTAAAACACTTTAGGATGCCCAGTCAAGGGACCTGGTCCATCTACCAACCACAAGGGATAGTGCAAGGAAAGTAATGGAGGACGTTGAATGAAAATCAAGTCAAAAAATCCAAGAGAAGAAAGTTGAAAAAGAGAGTAATTATGTAGGAAGAGGTTAAGCCAAAAATCATTCTGGACCATAATGATGAAGATGTGGGAAGGGACATAGATGATGATGTTGAAATAAGTGTGTTGATGCAACGAGTGAAAATCTTATCGCAACCCTCTGCTGGTAAATAAAAGAAGACAGAAAGGACCAGGTCGATAAGAAAGACATTAAAAAGGGAAGGTGGTTGCTGGGACAAAACGGAAACAGTGGGAAGTTATTGAGGATGAAGAGCATACCATACTCACCAGAGGTTCAAAATCTAAGAAATTAGAGGTAAGTAAGGCTCCACAGACTAAGGGACCTGGTGCTTCCTCCAGGCCTACTCATCAGAAAGCGCCAGTGCAATGTCTCACTAGAAAGAAAAGACAGGAAATCTTGAAAACTTAGAAAGTGTTGAGAGGAGGGGTCTTTGATCCTGAGATAGCCAACATGGAGGGGATAATAGACCTAGTGGAGATGGTTGTGTATCAGGCATGGAGCCATCTGTTCACTCCACTTATTCCTGAGTTGCATGAGAAGGAAGTATGAGAATTCTACCATGAGATGATGTTTACTACTGAAGGGAAGGAGCTGATCACAAAGGTGAATGGGGTCAACATAATCCTTGATGAGCAAGTTCTTGGGCAGAACCTGGAGGTTCCTACTGAAGGGATTAGATCCGTGGAAGAATACTATGCGTCCAAAAAATTCTTGCCCCTAATTGGAAAACTTGAGAACCTGAGTGGGGAGAGATTTTTCAAAATGTAGGTCAAGGGAAAGTACCAACTAATATGAGAATTTTTTAATGAAGTTCTTCCTCCTAGGACTGAAAAGTGAACAATCGTGAATATCTCTGACCTCTTCATTACAAAGGCTCTCAGCACCATCAAGGCCATTAGTCTACTGACGGTTATGATTGAACACATACGTAAGGTGCTGATGGTCAAGGATGGAACAAGGAAGCAGATGATCATGCTCACTATGCTAAAGGAATTTGAATGTGCATGTAGGCGTAGAGGTGTGAAGGGTCAGTCTGTGATCTTAGATCTTATATCCTCCCAGGAGAGTCTGATGTAGATGTTGAAAGGCTAACTGGACTGCTGGCTCAATGGAATGCAGAAATTACGTGCCTCAAGGCTGCTTTACAAGAAGCTTCAGCCGACTTAGTAGACGAACTAGGTCCCATAAATGCTCTCCGTCTGGAGAATGACACTTTAAAGGACAAGGTGGAGAACTTGACCTAGAAATTGCTGCAAGCACATGACACTACAAATGAGAGAATGACTTTATTGCTGCAGAAATTATCTGGTCCTTAAGTCCTTATTCCTCTCCAAATATCCTGTTGTTCTTACCTCTTTTTCCTCTATTTCCTTATCCTCTTCACCCTTTTTTCCCTATTTTGTATGGCGAGCTTCAGATTGTTTGATAATGTATTTCTGCTTGTATTATGCATGATGCTTTAATCTAAATGAATGATGAATCATCTTGCTCTTACATCTATTGTTCTCTATTCTCTTGTCATTTCTTTATTATTCGTGTTAGTGTTGCCCCAGTGACCATGAGTTAACATTATGTTATTTTTACTCTACCTTATTTACTGTTTGTCCTTTTTTATAATGCCAAAAGGGGAAAATAATCATGATGGAATGGAAAGCATCTTGATAGGGGGAAGAAATATCTGAATGAAAAGGGAGAACAAATGAAGGAAACTGGTGAAATGGGGGCTCTGTGATAGGGGGAAGCAAATCAGGAGTGAAGGAGAGAATAGCTAGATAGGGGGAACAAATGAATGAGCTGGTGATGGAGAAAGAAAGCTTGAAAAATCACTTTTTGAAATGCATGTTTGTCATCATCAAAAAGGGAAAAAAAGATATACTCTTGGTTTTGATGATTGACGAATTGGTAAGAGGACCAGATTCGCATTTGTGGAGAAATGGATGCTAGTGATAGAGGGAAGCTTTGAGAAGTCTATTACTGGTATTAGTTTGTCATCATCAAAAGGGAAAAATTGTTATAATATTGATTTTGATGATTGAAAAACTCATGAAGGAACTCGATCCCTCTTTATGGTCCTCCAAAAGGGACCAAGTTCGCGCGTAAGTCAGAAAGTCAACGTACAGTTGTAAAGTGTACCTTTGTCTGCGGTGGTTGGTGAAGCTGCAGCAGTGTTGCAGCAGGTTTTGCAGCAAGGCAGATGTACTAACTAATGAGATTGCTTCTAGATTTTTTGGTCTCTCATATATGGATAGAGATGACCAAAAATTAAAACCCTAGTTTTTGCATATTTGAAATTAAAATATCCTTTACAAAAGTCGTCGGGTGCTCATCAAGAACAAAGCTGCTCAACAACAACAAAGGACCTTCTCTCAGTCAACTGAAGTTATCTTCTAGTCTAGGTTGTTGTTGAGTCTTTGTAATCTATTCTCAAGTGTAAACCTGCTTTTTACTTTGTGAAGCTTGTGTAGGTGTTTTCATTGTAATCTTTCTTGTGTTTTTAGAAAGAGGGTTGGTTGGAGGGTTAGAGTTAGTTGTGGTGTATCAACTAGAGTTAGTTGGTTGTTGGGCTAGAGTTAGCCGTATTTGTATCAACTAGAGTTAGGGTTTAGAGTTAGTCGTGGTGTACCACTTAGAGTTAGCTGGTTAGAATTGTTAGCAATAGAGTTATTGTTTTGGAGCTTTGTAATAGAGTTGTTGCAAGGGGGTGAAATTAAGAGTTTAATCCCTTAGATTACAAGAGTCTGTAATCTTTGTTGCTGGAGTTTTAGTGAAGTTGTTGAGAAATCCTACGAGGTAGATTGTGGTTTTACTCCCTTGAGCAAAGAGGTTTTCACGTAAATATCCTGTGTCATTTACATTTACTGTTCGAGCTATTTGTTGATTGATTATCTGTTGTAGATAGTCAAAGGACGTGATATCTTGACTAGTGGTGGACTCATACAGGCCAACATATTGTTAATAGCCTAATTACTAAAAGTATTGAAATGGGTAGAATGCCCCTATTAATTGATTCCTAATTTAATGCAAGATTAAATCATATTTATATCACTTTCGGATAAATACAAAATGAAATAATAAATGGTATACCTATTAATTAGACTAAAAGAGGAAAAGGGTGATTTTTTTTTTGATATATTTGATAAAATTAAATTATTCAAGTATACTACCTAATATATTAATGAGAGTTCTAATACACTAAAAATATAAATAAATGATATAGTAACATATATGAAAATTAACTGCTCATGCAAAAAATTTACAAAGAAAAAAATGAGATATTAATAGTTAAAACTACTTAATACATTAAAGTGAAAAGTACTCAACTTATTTCATAAATTTCACGAAATAAGAAGTACATTAAAAATACAAAACAAAAATATGTATATTCTAATTTAAAAAATATGAACCAATTATCAATTGATACAAAAAAAAAGTAAAATAATAAATACAAACACTCGCTTAATATATTCATCAAACATGAGAATATTAATTTGCATCACTAATTACAACGTAAAATACATTAAAGATACAAAATAAAAGTATATGTATATGTTCTAATGTAAAATACATGAATGCAATGGCATTATATACACACACAAAAAAAAGAAAAAAAAAACGAAACTAACAAATATACATTGTATACTTTAATGTGAAAAATACTTATTTTATTTCATTTATTTCAGTAAATAATAAAGAGATTAAAACTTAAAAAGTAGAAAACAAAAGTTTGAGAAATAAAAAGAAATTGATAGTCTAATAAATTTTCAGGTGAGAAACAAATATTTAGAGAGAATTGCACCATTTTGAGAGAAATTATAAAAATTATAATAGAACCCTAATGGGATACCTTTTCCTTAATTAAGAGGTATTAATTTTTCTAAAAAATATCTTTCAATTTTTTTAATCATTTAATTAGGCAAAAAATTGAAAATAGCTAAAATTTTATTTTTGATATATTTAATAAATTATCAATATTATTAATAAATATTTACTAAAATCATGACAACAATAATACTAATCTTATAATTATAACTCCACCTAATTTTCCCTTCTACTAACTTCCCAAGATATAAAGAGGAACACTCCACCCTCTTACCCCTAAAGTTTTCTAGTTTTTAATAGCATAGGGCATATTCATCCTGCTCAACACTAGTAGAGTTGGATTAAAATTCATGCTTATTTCTATCGTAAAGTTCTAACCTGTAGTGTTCCTTTTAATATAATATACAGATAGGGGTCCGCCAAATCCTCCACTGCCCACAAGATTGGCTTTTGAAAAAAAAGTTTCACAATGTACTGTGTGTATGTGTGGAAACTTGTATGAAGTTTGGTACAAGAAGTCGATACCTATCGAGTTAGACCTCATTTAGTTTTATTAAGATGAAGGCAATTGAATGTACTTTTAAATAATTAAGATATTATTTTTAAATTTGAATATTAAATAATTAAGACTATATTTTTTTATTGAATATGCATAAATCATAATAAATGTACAATTCAAATAAAAAAGTAACTAAATATTAAAATTATATAAAGTTAATAAAATAAAATTATTATTTGATTAAAAAAATTAATCTTTTGTGTTCCCTGGTAATGATGGAAATGGTTTGTAGCGGTGGCGGTAATGATTGGTGTTAGTTGCTTGTAATCGCTATGGTAATATTTGTGATCATGGAGGTGATTGGTGTTTGTAGTGAATGGTGTGATGATGGTGGTTGTGGTGATGAAGTTGGTTGATGTTAGTAGTTGACGGTGTCGATGGTGGTGGCTGAAGAATATGTGGTGGTTAACGATGTGTTGATGGTAGTTAATTAGTAGCGGTGCTGGTTGTGATGACGGAGATAGTTGGTAGTATGGACTGACCTCAGTGGTTGTAGTGATTGATAGTGATGGTGGAGATAGTGGTGGTTAATGATGCATTAGTGGTAGTTGATAGCAGTACTAGTTGTGATGATGGAGGTGACGACAGTAACGGTGACAGCTAAATATAATTATAATAATAGAGGTAGTAGGTATGATGCGACTAACAATAGTGGTTGACAACGATTGTGGTTGCCAGTGGTGGTTGGGAATGATAGAGGTGATTACTGATGGTAGCTAATGATTGACGACGGTAATGGTGGTTGATAATAAAGTAAGTGATTGTGATGATAGAGGTGATTACTGATGATGGTTGGTGATAGTGGATAGAGAGTTGGTGAAATTTTATCACACAAAAATACATCTTAAAGATATTAAGACTTTGTGCAATATCATAATGAGTAAGATCTATTCAGATTAATTAATTTTTAAAATAAAATTTTAAAAAAATGGTTTTTACCCGATTTAAATAAATAGATTTTAGGATTTGCATAAAAAGGTTCCCCCAACAACTCTTAAAAGGAGGAAAATAAAATCATTTCCTATTCTATAGTATAAGACACCAAACAAGTGAAAACCCTTCACTCACCAACTTGAGCTTCTTCATGCTCCTCTCTATCTTCCTAACTTGTACTCGATAAAAATTTATTTGTATCCAAATGTATACATCAATTCATAAATAAAACATATATGTTTTGGGTATGTATATTTTTAATATTTAATTATAATTACTTGTTATTTATATTTATTTTAATTTGTTAATTTCTAAAGTTAATTGTCTTGTTAGGTGTAAACGCTTGTGGGGTAAGTATTTACCCTTTGTACTCTTTCCCAAACACAACACTTGGCGTGCATGCCAATATCTTTGCTTCTTTTCTTCTTTTAATAATAATAATAATAATAAATCTTATGTTAAAAAAAAAAAAAAAGATTTTATTATTACCTTCTTGGACCAATGTCATCCATCTCTTGTTTTGCTTTCTAATACAAATTATATGAGATGATGTAATACTTTGAAAATTTACAATCGTTGTGAAAATCATGTATCTTTTTAATATATAGCATTATGTTGAAAAGGCATTAAAAAAATTATAATTTTACCATATGATTAATTAAAATATGTTCACATGCCATATTTTAACAAATTTGTTGGCCATTATTAGCTTATTCTTCTCATAAACCCTATCTATAATACATAAAAATCTAAGTTATCGATTACGAAAATATCTATAACTTGTAAATTGGCAATAGTTGTCACTAGAATACTGAGAATTAATCATTTTTCAATATATTAAATCAAAATTTTGTTTTGTGTACCATCCGTACATAAAACTTAAATAGTATATATATTACAAGTTCCAGTGAAGAAGTATTTTGATAATGACACCACTTTGTAATGCATGATACAAAACTTTTTTCTGTATGGAAAAATGTCAAAATCAAGGCTATTAAGCTAGCTGTCTATGAAGTCTTAAATAATCAATCCTCAATGAGTCATTAAGAAGGAAAAATCTCTACAGAGAAAGGGATTTTTTGCATGACAAATATACTAATAAGAGTATTCTTTGACACCACTCTAAAGTTTGTTCTACAACAACAGTTGGTCTAACCATGCATACCTTACAATCAAGCTAATTCACTTTTCTCTTCAATTCATTATCCCTTTCATTTTTATTTTTCTAAAATAATTTCACCAAATCAACCAAACATATCTCTATATATACATAACTTCCATGCACTTAATACAACAACATTTCAATAGCAGCAACAAAGAAAGAAAAGAAGCAGAGAGATTTAATTTTCTTTGCAAAAATGAGAGCTATTGGAACAATATTTCTTGTCTTTCTCATTGCATCTTCTCTACTCCATAGCGTTTCCGCTGCAACAAGACATTATAAATTTGAAGTATGTATATAATTGCATAGTTTCCTTGTTGATTTTTTTATTTTGGTTTGACTTACGTACTTATATTATATTTTTATTTTATTTTGCATTTCAGATCAAAATGCAAAATGTGACAAGACTATGTCACAGGAAGAGTATAATTACAGTGAATGGACAATTTCCTGGACCTCGCATTGTGGCAAGAGAAGGTGACCGTCTTGAAATTGAAGTGGTCAATCATGTTCACAACAACATTTCCATCCATTGGTAAACATACAAAATTCTTACTTTCACGCAATTCGAACAAACAATAATCCATATTTAACTTTGAAATTTTCTAAGCCTAACGATATTTTTAATTTTCTTTTTATAATCTAGGCATGGAATTCGACAGCTTCGTAGCGGATGGGCAGATGGACCAGCATACGTAACACAATGTCCAATTCAAAATGGCCAGAAATATGTGTATAATTTCACTATAATTGGCCAAAGAGGAACTTTTTGGTGGCATGCACATATTTCATGGTTGAGATCAACTCTCTATGGTCCTATTATCATTCTTCCAAAGAAAAATACTCCTTATCCATTTGCAAAACCCTACAAACAAGTTCCCATCATCTTTGGTAATAATTAAGTCATTAACCTTGATTAATTTGACTAGAGGAAGTTACTAAAATACTAATGATGAATGCAAATATATATGTCACAGGAGAATGGTTCAATGGAGACACTGAAGCCATAATTTCCCAAGCTTTGCAAACAGGTGGAGGTCCTAATGTTTCTGATGCCTATACTATCAATGGACTTCCTGGCCCTTTCTATAATTGCTCCACAAAAGGTAGTAAACATTATTTTGTATAGTTAGAATGCTATTGTTTAATATTCCTAGAATGTTAAATAATCATGGTATAATAGAATGTTAACACTTTTTGATGTTTTTTATACAGATACTTTTAAGTTGAAGGTGAAATCCGGAAAGATTTATCTTCTTCGATTGATCAATGCTGCACTTAATGACGAGCTTTTCTTTAGCATTGCAAATCATACTCTCCAAGTTATGGATGCTGATGGAGTTTATGTTAAATCCTTTGAGACAGATACACTTATTATTACACCGGGACAAACTTATAATGTTCTTCTCAAAACTAAGTCTCATTTTCCTAATGCCACATTTTACATGACTGCTCGTCCATATGTGACAGGTCCCGGCACATTTGACAACTCTACAGTTGCTGGAATTTTAGAGTATGAATCAAAATCAAAATCCCATTTGAAAAACCTTTCACTCTTTAAGCCATTATTACCAGCTCTGAATGACACAACTTTTGTCACCAATTTTACAAGTAAATTAAGAAGTCTTGCGACTCCTCAATTCCCTGCTAATGTACCTCTCAATGTCGATAGACGTTTATTTTTCACGATAGGTCTTGGAACAAGTCCTTGTGATCAAAACAAAACTTGCCAAGGGCCTAATGGCACAAAATTTTCAGCTTCTGTCAATAACGTGTCATTTATACTACCAACAAGTATTGCACTTCTCCAATCTCATTTCTTTGGGCAATCTAAAGGTGTATACAAGCCTGATTTCCCTTATAGTCCTTTGCATTGGTTTAACTACACTGGAAATCCTCCAAATAACACCCTAGTTAACAATGACACAAAACTCATGATTTTACCATTTAACACAAGTGTGGAGCTAGTAATGCAAGATACAAGCATTCTTGGCGCTGAAAGTCATCCTCTTCATCTTCATGGATTCAATTTCTTTGTTGTTGGCCAAGGATTTGGTAATTTTGACCCTATTAAGGATCCATCAACTTTCAACCTTGTTGACCCTATTGAAAGGAACACCGTGGGGGTCCCTTCTGGTGGTTGGGTTGCTATTCGATTTCTTGCGGATAATCCAGGTAACTTAAGAATTTGCATTCAAATTAAGTTGTTTAATATTGTTTATGCATTTTTTAAATTTTGATTCTGAGGATATTGATGGATATGTGATTTTATTTGTCATTAGGAGTATGGTTTATGCATTGTCACCTGGAAATTCATACAAGTTGGGGATTGAAGATGGCATGGTTGGTTCTTGATGGAAAACTTCCTAATCAAAAGTTGCCTCCTCCACCAACAGACCTCCCCAAGTGTTGAGAAGTTAATTTCCTGTGAATTTTGTACATCTCCGTTTTTGTTCGATTATAATTTGTATTTCCTTTTCTCTTTTGTTTATTTATTTTTTTCAATTTTCTCTTCTTACTTTTGATTACATGCCTGAGAGAGTCGAGTAATTTGTAAATTCAAAACTCTTGGAAATCTAAAATAAATAATGAGAATTATCACCTTCCTTTTGATTCTTCTTCATATTTTTTGCATCCAAAGTAATTATTATTTTCTTTTAATAAAGCACGTTTATAATATGTGCATAAATCTAGAAGTAGAGGAGGGTCATTGACCGGTCAATACAGAAAGTCTTTAACTTCACATAAAATTCACATCAAACAGGGTCATAAAATTCATGTAATATGTAACCATCAAGAAGATAATACTTCCATCACATGGATTCATGTCCTTCCCATGATAATATTTGTTATTACAATGACTCCTAACGTAGATCTGTGGGGGTGGGGGTGGTTGAATTGGGTCTAATGATTTTTCTGCCTATTTAAAAGTTAATTTGAATTTCCTTTGTACGACTAGAACATA
Organism: Datura wrightii; assembly: GCA_035772735.1. NCBI lineage: Eukaryota > Viridiplantae > Streptophyta > Magnoliopsida > Solanales > Solanaceae > Datura > Datura wrightii. The sequence goes on along the minus strand of JASDFA010000018.1, from coordinate 194,344,765 downwards.
CTTGAACCTTGTTCCTTTGAGCAGTGATCTAATTAACGTAAAAATAACAAAGTGCGGAAAATAAAAAGTGAGATAAGGACTTTTACATGGAAAAACACCCAGGAATGAGTGTAAAAACCACGACCTACTCCCTAGTAGGATTTCAACTTAACTCCACTAAAACACCGAGCCAAATTTGAATTGTAACCCCCACAACAAGGACCTACCCCTAAGCCCTTACAAAGTTCCTAACCTGTATAAACTACCCTTAGTTTAACAAGAAGAACTTCAACAAAATTACAAGTAAATAAAATTGAAATTAAAACGGACTCTTTTCAAGTTCAATGTTTCACTACAAGTTAAATCAAAGTCTTAGACTGTAACAGACATGGAACATAGCTAAGGAACTATTTGCAGCACCAGTCAACTCTCTCAACTTGAATGTCAATGATTTGTACAGAAACTTTGAGTTTGCTGAAGAATATTTTTGAGTGAATGATCCTTCAGGTCGTGCCAACCGTCCTTTTTATAGGCAACCGATAAGACTCCTTTGTTGATTGAAGGCAGGAGTCTTAGAGTTTTCTCCTAGGAATCCTAGCTTTATCCAAATTGATTGCATACTCCTAATTGATCTCTCCTTCTAGATTTCAGCAAATCCTCAGCCGAACTAGCTACTGCTTGTTGTTTTCCAGTTGGACTCTATTCCTATAGCAAATCCTCAACCGAACCAGCTACTGGTTGTTGTTTCCCAATTGGACTCTATTCCTGCAATTTTCCTACAAACTCCCAAATAGATTAGAACTCATAGTTAACAGTCATCTCCCAATTAGATAGGTCACTTCGTCCATAATTAATTTACTGCAACTTATATAACCAAAAATGTGTCAAGCATATTGTCCTAAGTCATCATTTAAATACTTAAAACTAATTCTAACATATTCCCCCTTTTTAATGATGACAAATAATAATATGCTTGAATCATAAGATAAGTTACTGTAAGCTCCAACAATTAATGAATAATCAATCACAACCAACAATCAAGTATAAATTTTCCATTTTGGCATCAGTAGGAAGGAACAATAACCGGAAACAAAAAGATATGAGCATACCAAGTGTACTAATAATAACAAGCATCAACCATTTATAGCAAAAACAAACCAGGGACCAGCAAAAAGAGACATCAACCTAATGATTGAGCAACAAAACCAAAAACTAACACCAGTTCATGATAACAAAAGAAAAACACTAGGGTTAAGGTGCTGAGATAGAGGGATCAGACTCAGACGCAGCTTAGGGAGGAGGCAGGGGAGACAGACTCTTAGTGAGGTTAATCACATCATTATGTTGGGTAGAAGCAATTTCCTCATTTCTATCCAATTGAGCCCTAAGATCAGTAATCTCCAACTGCATATTGGCATTTTCCTTAGTCAAGCGCTTATTATCTAATAGAACCTGAGATGTAGCAGCATTAGGATTACTAGACGAGCCCCCCACACCAACATCCTGATGGGACTCTCTAGTCTCATATCTCCCTGTATTACCTACAAAAGAGTGTCTTAACACCTAGAGGAACGTTTTGCTTGATCAACATAGTTATTTTTTGTTCCATAGTTGGTATCAATCCATATTGGCTTATCGATCATTCTCTACCCTATGTTTGGTATTGTATCGGTAGTACACATTGTTCTAGGTTTTTGGTGGGAATTCTCAAAGGATTTGCTTTTAATATGCATACTCTTAAGAATCAGTTATTTGAGTTACATTGTTTTTCCAATATACCATCAATGTTTGTTGACTTTTTCTTTCTCTCTCTACTCTAAAAAACGTTCTCCGTACATATTACCATTCATCATCCAACGGTCCTTTTTCTCTCCCATCGAAGTTGAAGCTCCCTCTGATGGGGACGCCGGAGGTGCCGCCACCAATGCCTCTGACGGAGAGTGAAATCAAGAGTAAGGAAAAAGATGAATTAAAATACTCCTATGCAGAGAAATTACAAGCTCCCCCAAATCCAAATACAAGACTTAACAATCACCATCAAGCAGGTACAGAAGTCAAAGCTAGATACTCGACTCACAATGGCATTCGTGCGGTGATTTTCAAAGCCAACGACTACTATGGAGTCATGGCAGAAAAGTGAAAGCATACACTGGTCGGCAAATTTCTACAATCAAGACCATAAATTGAGAAGATCCGGTCAAAATTTGCTGAAAAAATAACTATTAGAGGTACAGTTAAAATTGGGGTTTTTGATTATCGAACTGTTTTCATAGATTTCAGTAATGAGGAAGATTTTAGAAATACATAGTTTAGAAGATCCATAGAAATTGAGGGCCAAGTGATGTGGTTGGAAAAGTGGACTCCTGATTTCAAGCCAGAGGTCGATTCACCCATAGTCCCAGTGTGGGTTCTCCTACCGGGATTGCCTTTTCATTGTCATTCATGGAAGTATATCAAACAAATTATGAATGTGATTGGTATACTTTTGTCCATGGACTGCCACGGATCACAGAACCAGGCCAAACATGGCCAAGGTCAGAGTGGAAGTTGACCTTACCAAACCAAGAATAAATTCTGTTTGGGTGGGACAAGAGGATGAAGCCACACCACTGAAAGGATTTCTTCAAAAACTGGAGTATGAAGCTATCCCAAAATTTTGCAAGCATTGTAGGTTGTTGGGACACTCGATAGAACAATGTAGACATGTTGAAAAGAAAAATGCAGAAGGGAGGACACAAAAAAATCAAAAGGATGGTTCAAACAAAGAGGGAACAAGACTGGATAAAGAAGAAGCAATACAGGAGCAAGGAGAGACAAGTAGGATTAGGGAACAAATCAATAAGGAGAAAGAGAATATCACCAAGGCTCCTAGTGTTAATTACAGGCCTACTGTCAATCATAGAACTAGAGCTAAGGGAAGGAAACAGAAAAGCAAGAAAAAACCTCCCTTGAAAAAAAACAAAGTCCACTTCAAGAATAGAAAGGGAAAAAATCAAAACCTTCCCCAGAGAAACTTTAAGTACAACAAAGGAAAGGGCATAAAGGAGGAAAGTGAGAAAGAGAACAATAATGTGATTTTAAGGGATGGACAGAATGAGAAGGAAAATGAGAATACAAACCAAGAACAAAATCACCAGTGTAATATTAGCCAATAGAAAGAGAAAGACACAGACAGTGGAAGAGAAAATCAGGATAACACAGTGGAGTAGAGTAGCAAACAAAATGAGGAAGAAGAAGGAAATAAGAACAACACACAAGACCAATTGAATATCAACAAAAAGAATTATTTAGAAGAAACAAAAGAGGGATCTACTAGTTTAAGCTCTAACATAAAAAAATGTAAGAGCCTCCAATTATATGTTGAGCTAAATTGTGGGAATGATAAAAGTGTCAACAGATTAGAAGGGGATACAGATGATGAAGTGGCAGAAAGTTTGATTGAAGCTTTTGCCCCTGAAAAGGAACAAAAACAAGGGAAAGAAACACAGGAAGAGGATCAAGATTCCTATGTCGAGATACATATGAAGGAGCTGGAGGATAAAGAAGGGTTATCCCCAATAAGGAGAGGAAGAAGTATACATAGAAAACAAGGGAAGGAGATAAGAGAAAAACTGCTCCCAGTCAAAAGGGAAGGAGTTCAAACAGGGAGGCCACTCCAGATTCTCCATGATTAGTGCAATATTTTAGAACATTAGAGGGGTAAGATCCAAAAGAGCTATCCATAGATTAAAAATCTTATTAGCATCAACAAAGCTGATTTTGTGGCTATTTTGGAACTTAAAGTCAACAACAATAAAATAGAAGATTACAAAAATTTCTGGCTTTCCATGATTGTATGAGTACTGACAATGAGAAGATTTGGTGTTTTTGGAGTAATAATTTTGAGGCAATTAGCTGTATTATGGATGAACAACAAATGACTATCAAGTACAGGAGTTCTATGGACAACAAACATAACTACATCACTGCAATATATGCCAAGTGCTCTACCAATGATAGGAAAGAGGTGTGGGATAGTCTGCCCAACATCATCAATATCATTGATGATCCATGGTGTATTGGAGGAGATTTTAATATGATCGTGGACACTAGTGAAAAACTGGGAGGCAGACAACATAGAACTTGTAAGAGTATTGACTTCATCAGTTGTATGGATTAATTTGGGATGACAGATATGGGATTTGTGGGATCAAAATATACATGGTGCAACAACAGGGATACAATACATAGGATCTGGAAGAGGTTGGATAGAATTATAGTCAATGACCTATGGGAGCAACAATTTCAGAATATCAAATTCAAACATCTTGGGAGAACAGGCTCTGATCATAGACCTCTACTCATGAGATGCAATAATGACAATGCCAAAGTTATCAAATATTTCAGGTTCTTGAATTTTTGGGTTGACCAACCAGACTTTATAATATAGTTCAAGATGCCTGGAGTAGCAACATTACAGGTATGCAATGTGGATACTTCACTAGAAGTTAAAGATCACTAGCAGAAGATTAAGTGAATGGTCAAGAACTGTCATTGGCAATGTTTATGAGTATGTGAAGGAATGGGAAAGTAAAGTTCAAATCATGGAAGAACTAGAAACAATTGACAACAGCTATCAAGTCAGAGAGGAACTAAACAGAACCTATGTTGAATATATTAAGTGGAAGGCTGTGCGAGAGACTTCTGAAACAAAAGGCCAAGATAAAATGGTTTGAAGAAGGAGACAACAACACCAGGTACTTTCACAATATTATCAGAGACAGAAGAAGGAGACTCCATATTCACAAAATCAAAAACAGCAAAGGAAAATGGGTTCAAACAGAAGAAAAGATTGGGAGGACAACCATCAGACATTTTAAGAAGCCGTTCAAGAATCAGGAGAATGAGGTGGATCAGGAGATCATCAAGGTAATTCCACAATTAGTAACAATAGATGATAATAGTATGCTGGAAACCATTCCACAGGAAGAAGAAATCAAGGAAGCAATATTTGATCTAAGTCCAGTCAGCTATGCTGGACCAAATGGATTCAAAGGGATGTTCTTTCAGAAATACTGACAGATCATCAAAAAGGAGGTAATTGAATTTGTTCAAGAATTTTTCCACGGCAAGGAGCTGACCAGGTATTACACTCATACTTATTTTATTCTTATTCCCAAAAAAGGATCTTCCCTCTAATTTCTCCGAGGTCAGACCAATCTCCCATAGTAATTTTTCTATTAAGATTGTTACTAAGTTGATCTCAAGGAGGCTTAACTATATTTTGCCAAAGCTTATTTCAGAAAACCAGAATGACTTTAAGGTAGGCTTATTACTGACAATACGCTCTTAGCACAGGAGATAATTCATGGTATTAATAGCCTAATAAAGGAGGCAATGTTGTTATCAAACTTGACATGGAAAAGTCTTATGATAAGTTAAATTGGAATTTTCTGATTAGTGTCTTAAAGAAGTTTGATTTCTCTGACTATTTTGTGAATCTAATTTGGAGAATTATTGCAGATGTTTAGTACTCCATTATCATAAATGGAGTTAGGACAGGATCCTTCAGCTCTGAGCAGGGTCTAAAGCAAGGGGACCCCCTCTCACCTTCTATTTTTATTTTAGCTGTTGAGGTCTTAACTAGAATTCTCAATAATCTGCATAATGTTGATGGTTTTATTCCTTTCTCCATGAATCCCAAAGGTCCTGCTATTAACAATTTGACCTATGCGGATGATGTGATCATTTTCAGTAGTGGCAACTCGTATAGCCTTAAGCTTATAATGGATATCATTGGGAAATATGAGGCTAGCTCAGGCCAATCTGTTAATATCCAAAAGAGTTTCTTTCTCACCTCTCCTAAGACTTCTACTTATAGGACTAACAGAATTAGAGTTATAACTGGTTTCATGGATAAACCATTTTTTTCACATATTTGGGATGTCCTATATTCATTGGAAAAAAGAAAATTGCTTACGTTGAAGAGCTTCTCTCTAAAATTATTAACAGGTTAAGATCTTGGCAAGGTAAGTTGCTCTTTTATGGTGGTAGAATGACTTTAATTAAGCATGTCGTACAGGCTATTCCTACCTACACTCTGGCTGTTTTATACCCTCCTAAAGGTACTTTGAAACTAATGGAAACTTATTTTTCTAGGTTCTTCTAGGGATCATCAAGTGAAAAAACTAGGCACCATTGGGTATCTTGGGATAATATAAGTTATCCTACAAAAGAAGGAGGGGTAGGAGCAAAGAAGATGAAGGAAATATGTGATTTTTTGGCTATCAAAAGATGGTAGAATTTTAGGACTACAAAGTCTTTGTGGTCTAACTTTTTAAAGGCAAAATACTGCATTAAAGGGCATGTGGTATCCAAAAAATGGAGAGCAGGTCAATCACAAGGCTGGAAGACTTTGATGAAGGTTAAACAAGAAACAGAGGAGAATATACTTTGGGAGATTCACAAAGGAGATCTAAGTTTCTGGTGGGATAATTGGACAAGGAAGGGTCCTCTGGCCAATTATTTTGATAATGTTACAAAATCTGGTAGATTCAGAGTTGAAGCCTTCATTAGTAATGGCAACTGGAATACTTATAAGCTCATGAACTTTCTATCAATTAATCTGGTTCAGCATACAGAGTCTATAAGAATTGGTAATAGCAACAAAAAAGATACTCCCATTTGGAATATTACTAATTCTGGTTTATTTTCTAACAGGTCAGCATGGGAAATGTGTAGAGCAAGAAAAAAAAAAGAGAGATTCATCAAGAAGTGTTTGAACAAGAATGTACCTTTCAAGATGTCATTTCTGGCTTGGAGAGTGATAAAAGGGAAGCTACCTATGGAGGATAACTAGAGAAAATTCAACAGGCAAAGAGGAGATAGAGAGGAAACTAAATGCCACTGTTGTAGCAATGTCAAGACAGAAACAGCAGACCACCTATTCCTGAAAAGTGAAATAGCTACCCAACTTTGAAATTTTTTTGGCAGTGCACTGGGCATTATAAACATGGACAACAATGCAGAACACACCTTAACAACTGGTGCAGTCATAAAACTAAAATCAGGATCACAAGATGTTGATTCATATCACTCCTATAATGATTTTATGGGAGATTTGGATAATCAGGTGTGCGTGTAAGTATGGTGAGCAGAAGAAGTTTATTTGCAAGAGTATGATTCATCATATCATGTGGAACATTATGGCAAGCGTGGGCTTAACTTATCCTAAGTGTAAATATCCTATGTCTTGGCCTAAAATTTGTGAGATAGCAGAAAGATTGAAACCGATGGTTAACTGGAAGAAAATATAATCGAAGAAACCTCAACAGGGGAAGATTAAAATGAACATATATGGTAGCTACTTCAAGGAAATAGGGGAGGCAGGAATTGGAGGGATAGCAAGAGATGATCAGGGAAATATGATCAAGCCTTTTTTTACGGATAAAGTGTAGAAGTAACAATGAAGTTGAGGCACAAGCAGCTAGACAAGGAGCAATCCTGTGTGCCCAGAATGGCTACACTGAATTTACCCTTGAAATGGACTCTGCTATCATCAGGGACATGATTGAAGGAAATCAGTATGCAAATCTGAAACTACATACCATCACTGAAGAAATCAAGCAAATTCTGGCCCAAGCAAATGTGACTTCCACACATTGCTATAGGGAAGCAAACCTCGTAGTGGATGCCTTGGCGAAAAATGCTGCTAAGAAGGGACAATCCTTCTACTTTTGTAATTATAGGAACCTTCCAAGTGAGGCTAAAGGCTCTTACTACTTGGACAAATGCCAAATGCCTAGCTTTAGAATACGTTATGACAAAGCAAACTTTTTTGTTAGTTAATTTTGAGTTTTAGGATAATTGGCCTCTCTAGGCCAATTGCTCTCTCAGGATGACTCCTGTTTTTGTATAGGAACTGGCAGTAGCCTTTCCCGCTTTTGGTTGAAGGAATAAAAGCTAACCCAAACTTATTGGGTGATTATATATATATATTTTAAAAAGTTACATTTATTAACTACTATAAAAAGATATTTTGTGGAAATAGAGGGTTTATTATGGGTTCACACAAATTCAAAATTTTTAGTGAACTTTTTGTATATGTGTGTGTGTTAAGAAATTTACTTGATATATATAAATAATAATTAAAACATTCATTTAATTATTGTTATAGCATTATCTTGATAACATTATAGAAATTAATAATTTTAAATTTTACTTAATAGCGTTGAAAATTTATACCATGAAAATATTATAGAAAATTTTTTTTATCTATATATTGTCAATAATATTGAATCTTTTTGACGTACGAAAAAGTTTTAATAAAATGACGAAGGAGAACAAATTTTGCTTTTAGACATAAACTGTGATATTCTTGAATTCTCTTATATAAATTTATGGTCACGCTTTGCTGCGTAATTGAACATCTTAAAACAAGCAACTCTACAATAAGATGACCAAAAAAAAATTAAGAAATTAACGTGGGTAAAAGTTCTAATCCCTTTGATACTTTAGTACATATGGTGAATTCACATGGATAATCCTTTAATTTTACCCTTTATTTCTTCTTCTTTTTTTCAATTCTTTTAGTGTCACCTTATTATAAATATATAAAAATTTATCATTCTAGCCCATATTAAATTTGGATTAAATCTTAAATTTATTTTGGTGAAATAATTAATTTTGGACTTCACAAATTAAATAATTAAAAAAAAAATTAAGCCAAAGGTCCATTTCACCTGAAGACCAAACTCATACCACGTAATCAATGAGATGATATTCAATTTAAAGTCAAGGCCAACAAGATAATGATATTTGTTCAAATGAAGTGGCATCTTCCAGTCAAATCAAGAACTAATTAAAAGTCTCCAAGTGTCGTAAATGACATGTCTTGGTCAATCATAAGCAAACTTATATCAATTAATTTGTGATAATCTTGATTAGTCACATGAACCAATTAGAATCAAGCAAAACGTTGATTTACACTTGAATTCCCTACTCCCTATAGTTATAAATAGATATAAGGGTTACATAACTTCTGTAGATTTAGAGAGCATCCTGCTAAGAAAAGGGATCTTACACCAACTACATAGTTCTTGAAAGAGTGCTCGACCGAGTTTTTCTCTGAGATCACCTACATATGTTTGATCTCCATGAACTTCGAGCAGCAATTTGTTGTTTTGAATTGATTGTCGAGAAGAACTACGTTGATCACTCTTTCGAAGAACTATGCAGTTGATATTGCATCCCTTTGATTGCGGTTTCCTTCACCAACTGCAGAATGCTTTCTCCAATGCTATACGAGTCTTCGAAAGTAATGTAACCCCTCCTCAACCATTTATATTTGTAGGTTATAGGCAATTCAAATGTAAAGGGACTCTCTTGGTTTCATATAGGTTAAAATTTATTTCTATATCCTAATACGCAAAAAGAGTAAGGTATATGTCCACACTTTCAATTGTTTGTATCTTTTTTGGAGTTCTATTAACGTGATAGGGGTCTAGCTTAGCCCCTATATCACCACAAGAGGTGAAGCCTGGTGAAGGATTTTTTGTAAAAACAAAAATTTTTGCTTGTGATTGTCTAAGACATGTCTGTTTGATTAGTTCTTGTTTTGAGTGAGAATTGTCACACTATTTGAACACATGTAATTATGATTATCTTATTGTCCTTGAATTTACTGAGATATCATATAATTAAATACATGACATGAGATATTTAATTCAAATTTAGTATGGGTCAAATCAATAAATTTTTATATGTTTACACTTACTATAAAGTTGTTTTTTTTAAGATTAACAAAATAATTATCTAAAGAAATAGGAAATTATCATTTCCATATAGAAAGATGATAAATTTCATGACAAGTTATTAATTGGCATGAATTATGTAATATCTTTTCATTCCTTTTTCATTGAATTCTTGAAATTTAACCTTCTTAAATAAATTTGAAAACTCTAAAAAGCATTATTTTATGGTTTGAAATATTTTATTATCACTATCCCTCTAAATTCTTTTAGTTATGAAATAAAAGAAATTTTATGTGTTGCAGTCAATTAACAATTTAACACTATCAAGAAATTGCTAATCTCTGATGGATGTCCCGTAGAAATTGAATTTGTTAGTAAAATATTTGTAACAGAAAATTCATCAAAAACATTATCGATGGCCAAATTAAAATGGATCCCATCATAAATTATTAATAATTTTTTGAGAGTGTAATACAATCCCAACATTTTCGAAAAGTTATTCACTCCTCGTATCAATATACTTTCATAACCATTAGGTCATAAAATATTTCTTGTTTTCAATATAACAAATTCTACATTTAAATGAGGCTATAATATTGCTTATCTGTAAATATTTTTAGGCTACATGATAATATAAAAAATTATTTACATTGATAATGTAATAACATAAACTCTACTTTTAATATGCATACACTTAAGAATCATTTTTTTAAGTTGTGTTTATCAACTACTCATACATAGATACTTTGTTCGAACATAGGGTTGATTATGGGTTCATGTGAATTTAAATTTTTTAGTGAATACTCTGTGTAAATGTGTGTGTGGTGTGTGTTAAGAAATTTATTCGATATACATAAACTATAATTAAATTTCTCATTTAATTATTGTTACTCCCTCCGTTTCAAAATAAATGATGTTTTATCCTTTTGATTTTGTTTCAAATATAAGTGGTATTTTACATAATCAAGAAGATATTAATGATATTCTTTCAATTTTACCCTTATTTAAGTGGAGAGAGTTTTGTATAATCAAGAAAATATTAAAGAGTTACATCTTTTTTCAAGATATTTATTAGGGGTAAGTGGGTAAAAATATATTTTCTGTCTAGTAGTTTTTTTAAGGGGTGTGTCCAAGCTAAAGACACCACTTATTTTGAAACGGAGGGAGTATAATATTATCTTGATAATATTGTAGAAATTTGTAAACTTTAAATTTTGAATTTGACTTACTCAAACAAGCTTTAATAAAAATCGAACATGAAAAAACTCATGTATGACATTCTTCGTCACAAATAAAGGAATACATAGAGCTAAACAAAGTAAAACAAGAAATTGAAAGATTTCGTTGACATTCTTCGTCTTGAAATTTTCTTGAATAAAACTCATTTTATTTGTGAGTGTGTTAAGAAATTTTATATATATATATATAATAATAATTAAATTTATATTTTAATTATCGTCATAGTGTTAACTTGATAACGGTGTAAAAAATTGTAAACTTTAAATTTAAAATCTGCCTTTATGAAATATACTTTAATAAAAATGGAACATCAAGAAACTCATTTATGGCTATTTCTATATATTCAATGTACTCTACAAATAAAAAAATATACTGAATTATACAAAGTAAAACAAAAAATTGAAGAATTCATTGAAATTGTTCACCTAAAAGTTTTCTTGAACAAAATTTACTTTATGTATTAATTAATATAATTCCTATTAAGGAGATAAAATTCCTTCAGGCAAAATATGGCTTCTGCCAATTGAAGCGCGGACAACAAAATATGTAGCCCAACATTGTGATACACAATAATGGGATAATAAGTATTTAAGAGATAGTCACTGTGTAGGTAAACCTAAAATATTAGCTTTGCTCAAAAATCATTTTATAAAAATTTAAATAATTTACTATTCAATTAATGTGGAACTCTTAACACCAAGCAACTGTGAGGAGAATCAGAGTCAGGGGCGAAACTATCTTAAAGAAAAGGGTTATTAAATTGCTTCGTAAATTTATACCATGAAAATAGGAACAAATTATTTTTTTAGACTATATATTATAATTAATACTGAATCTTCTTGACGTATGAAACTTTTTTTTAATAAAGTGGTGATGAAGAACAAACGTTGCTTTTAGACATAGAGATCAACTCTCTATGGTCCTATAATCATTCTTCCAAAGAAAAACCCCCCTATCCATTTGTCAAACCCTACAAACAAGTTCCCATCATCTTTGGTAATAATTCATTATAATCCATAATTAATTTGTCTATAAGAAGTTATCAAATTAAGATACACTACTATTAATGATGAACTAATGAATGCAAATATATGTCATAGGGTAATGGTTCAATGGAGACACTGAAGCCATAATTTCCCAAGCTTTGCAAACAGGTGGAGGTCCTAATGTTTCTGATGCCTATACTATCAATGGACTTCCTGGACCTTTGTATAATTGCTCCACAAAATGCAGTAAACATTATTTTGTATAGTTAGAATGCTATTGTTTAATATTCCTAGAATGTTAAATAATCATGGTATAATAGAATGTTAACACTTTTAGATGTTTTTTATACAGATACTTTTAAGTTGAAGGTGAAGTCCGGAAAGACTTATCTTCTTCGATTGATCAACATTGCACTTAATGACGAGCTTTTCTTTAGCATTGCAAATCACACTCTCCAAGTTATGGATGCTGATGGAGTTTATGTTAAACCCTTTGAGATGGATACACTTATTATTACACCAAGATAAACCTATAATGTTCTTCTCAAAACTAAGCCTCATTTTCCCAAAATGCCACATTTTACATGACTGCTCGGCCATATGTAACAGGTCCTGGCACATTTGACAACTCTACAGTTGCTGAAATTTTAGAGTATGAATCAAAATCAAAATCTCATTTGAAAAACCTTTCACTCTTTAAGCCATTATTACCAGCTCTGAATGACACAACTTTTGTCACCAATTTTACAAGTAAATTAAGAAGTCTTGCGACTCCTCAATTCCCTGCTAATGTACCTCTCAATGTTGATAGACGTTTGTTTTTCACGGTAGGTCTTGGAACAAGTCCTTGCGATCAAAACAAAACTTGCCAAGGGCCTAATGGTACAAAATTTTCAGCTTCAGTCAATAATGTGTCATTTATACTACCAACAACTGCACTTCTCCAAAATCTCATTTCTTTGGGCAATCCAAAGGTGTATACAAGCCTGATTTCCCTTATAGTCCTTTACATTGGTTTAACTTCACTGGAAATCCTCCAAATAACACCCTAGTAAACAATGACACAAAGCTCGTGATTTTACCATTTAACACTAGTGCGGAACTAGTAATGCAAGATACAAGCATTCGTGGTGCTGAAAGTCATCCTCTTCATTTTCATGGATTCAATTCCTTTGTTGTTGGCCAAGGATTTTGACCCTATTAAGGATCCATCAAATTTCAACCTTGCTGACCCTATTGAAAGGAACACTGTGGGTGTCCCTTCTGGTGGTTGGGTTGCTCTTCGATTTCTTGCCGATAATCCAGGTAACTTAAGAATTTGCATCTCACTTTGTTTCAATTTGTTTGTTTTACTTTTCTTTTTATTCTATTCCCAAAAGAATGTTTCTTTCCTTTTTTAGCAATCCTTTAATTTCAACTTTCTACCTGACATGTTTAAAACCACAAGATTAAAAGATATTTTTGTACATTACACGTATCTTTAGTTTTAGACCACAGGATACAAAAGTCTCCTATATTTTCTTAAGCTCCGTGTTAAGTCAAAACTAGACAATCAAATTGAAACGGAAGAAATATTATTCATTTCATATATATATGAATTTCTGACTTCTCCAATAATAGCTTATGGTGTTGTACTATTACCGGGAGTATGGTTTATGCATTGTCACCTAGAAGTTCACACAAGTTGGGGATTGAAGATGGCATGGTTGGTTCTTGATGGAAAATTTCCTAATCAAATGCTGCCTCCTCCACCAATGGACCTTCCCAAGTGTTGATAGTTTAATTTTGTGCAATTGTTTGTACCTCTTCTTTTTTTTTTTCCCCCTCAGTTGTTGGTGTTTTAAAATTTTTGGAAATTCAAAACTCTGAGAAATTTGGAATCAATAATGAGAATGATCACCTTTTCGAATCATCTTAATATTTCCTGCATTCAAAGTAATTGCCATTTATTTGCTTTAAAGCACATGAGAACTGTGTTGTAAATTTGGAAGTACATTTATAAAAGAAAAAGTATGGTAGATTTTTTTGGGTTTGTTTGTTAATTTGAACCACTAATTGTTAATAATTCTCTCGGAAAGTCACTTAACTAGGGTATTTCTCTAAAAAAGTCATTCGATTTTATCGCATCAAATGAGACGAGTCAATAAAATGATTAAAATGGATACGCACCATTTTATTATATTTCTTAAAAATTAACTTTAAAATGGAAGGAAAAAAGAAGGGGAAAAAAAGAAAATAAAAGCGTAAAATAAAATTTTCATTTTAATAAATTAATTTAATAAAAAAATTATATAAGTTGATTGGATGATTTTCTGAGAGAATTACCCTTACTTGAGTGACTTGCTGAGAGAACTACCCTTAGGTTTAATTTACGATTGTGCAAATTAACGATTTAACCAATAATCTGAACTGACATATTATCTCTTAGTTGTATATGTATTCGATGTTCTGTTGTATGTTAAATTTCCCAATCTATTCGATAAGATCATTGCAGTACTGGTATACTTTCTCATGTTGAAGAAAGTGCTATTGTTGATTTTTTTAAAAGATGACGCAGCAAAAAGGGTTGAAATTATCTCTCAATATTTTATTAAGCCATATATAATAGCCAGGGCTTTAAATAGCCAACTTGAAAACATAATATGCAGAAAATCTGTAATTCAAAAAAAAATCAAATATCTCAATAACTAAAACAATCTAACAGGAATGTGAAATTCAAACTCATCCTAAACCTAAACAATTTATTATGCTAAAAAATTTTGCACTAACTAAAAGCAAACTTCAATACTCCTCCTTTACTTCAATTCCTGCAATTTTAAAAAATTGCTCCTCCTTCATTTTTGCATTTGCTGCTTGTGCTTGAGGATTACATTTTAACTTATACACTTTCTCAACATGTCCTGTTTGTTTGCAATTTTCACATATTGCATCAGGTCTCCACCAACAAAAAAATTTCAAGTGTGTTTTCTTTAACTTTTGCAATACTTGCGAAGAGGATAATTAACTTTTTCTTTTTTATTTCGTGCACAAAAAGCACCCTCAGTAACATTGTCTTATCTGAAGGCTCTTCTTTACTTTTGTGCTTGAAGAGCACTTATTAGTTCTTCAACATAAATGATAGAGAGATCTTTAGACTCCTCCAGATATGAAATTTTAGCCTCAAATCTCTTTGGAATTATCACAAGAATTTTTCTACTATTTTGTCCTCTTTGAAATCCTCGCCAAGCAACCTGGTTCTATTAACAATCAAAGAAATCTTGTCAGAATAATTAATAATAGTCTCATCTTCTTGCATTTTAAGGATTCAAAATTCCTTTCCAAATTCAAAATTTGCATTTGTCTTACTCGGTCACTTTGTTGGTACTCTTTTTTTAGTTTTTTCCAAGCTTCTTTTGTTATCTCACAAGCAATGATTTTTGAAAAAATTGAATCTGCAATTGAATTTTGAATTACAGTTTTGGCTTTGAATTTTTTAATTTTCTCTTCTAAATGACATTTAATTTGGGCAAGTGTAGAATTTTCAAGGAGTGGTTGTGAGGGTGTATCTTCCATTATAACTTCCATAAATCATAGATTTCAAAATATGATTTCATTTTCACTGACCAAATTTGATAATTTTCACCGATTAAAAGTTTTGGGACATTCAAAGAGAAATTATTGCCTACCATGTTTGAAAACAAGTTAAAAATTAATATTAGTTTAAAAGTTGGTTTGATTAAAAATAGCCCTGCGCATTAAAAATAAAAATGGGTTAAAAAATGAATTGAAAATGGTTCTTTAGGTGAACTCACCGATCCCGTAAGATCAATGAGACTCTTGATACCCCTTGTTGGTTTTTTTAAAAAATGGTGCATCAAAAATTATTGAAAATGTCTCTCAATATTTTATTAAGTCATAATAGCAAGGGCTTTAAATAGCCAACTTGAAAATATAGTATGCAGAAAATCTGCAATTCAAAAATGCAAAAACGCTAAAATATCTCAACAATCTGACAAAAATTAAAAAATTTTAATTTATTTTAACCCTAAACAATTTATTATGTTAAAAATTATTACAGTAACCGAAACAAACTTCATCAGTTATTCACTCTCCAAAACTTCAATGAAGAGAATTAAGTTGTTTTTATGAAGGAAGGAATTAATAAACACAATGTAGAATATAGATAGTTGGCAAAGATTACTAACTTAACAGTATGAGTTTGCAACCAAATTTGTGTCGAGAAACTAAAAATGATTATCTTAATTTATTGATTCAATATATTAGATTATATTGATATTTATACATAAGAGAAATAAGAAAATTAAAAAAAAAAACAAATTATTCTATATTCAATATAAATTCTACCAAATATTTTATTTAATATTCTATAACTAATGCTACACAATATTCTATATAAATATAAAATATTTTTAAATATATTTTCATATATCTAAAATATTTTTATTTATAATTTATCAATTTGTACCCCCACCAAAGTTTCTGCAGCAACATATTTATTCAGTACCAAAGACTTCAGTTGGATTTTAGTTCGATCCTGAGTAGTACAAACAATCAAGAACCAAACTATAAATCTGGAGTATTCTTAAATTTCGTGCCCAAAAGTAAGATAATTTAATTTCTTGGTTGTAATAAGTGACAAGTAGTCAAACTTTGTGGCCATGTATTATTCTTTCATTTACTCTATATGGACAGAAATTTTTTTTAGAATATAATTATATGTGACTATTTTCATACCAATTGAGACGTGCATGGACAAAATTATGCAAGTTCAATTCCGCTAGATCTGGTGGTGATTGTTGTAGTAAGTCAAGTCAATGACAAAGGACCTAGCAAGAATTAATGGTGTGTTCGAGAAAAATATTATCATAAAAAGAAAAAGATAAAGTTAATTTCTTATTTATTTTTTTATATTTAATATGGATGAAAAAAATATTACTGACGCTATTGAATGATGGATAATTTTCTTATAATTGTAAACTAAGAAGTGGTACTATTTTCTTAATCATACTAAAACACAATCATATCAAAATGTTTTTATTTTTCTTAGATCCAATTTAGTGATTGGTCGATCAATGGAAATCACATTTATCTGCTTTTGAAGTCAGAACCCTTTATGAATGGAAGAAAATGTAGAATAGTATTAGTTCCATTATTCTCCAATCAATTTGGAAACCTTTTTTTCCAATTTCTGCCATACAAAGGAGAAATTGAAGATTTAGAAAGAAAAGCGGACACTAGGACTTTTCTCATAGTCTTAAACTGGTGCATAAGCTTAAGGGATCAAGAGCAAAGAAAAAAAAATTCATTCCAAGATGCCTGAATGAACCAAGTATACAACCTTAGGTTGAACATATATAACAAGTTTTATTTTTTACTAGGAAAATATTAAATTTTCTGTCAAGAGTACATCATCGACCACCGGAGAGAAGGGAGTCTGTAACAGAAGAAGGCCATGGCTTGTCAGCAGAATATGGATATGACATTGCAAAATGATCAAAACCAGCAAAAGTTAAGCTAATATTTGAAGTTTGCATCAATGATAACTCTGGCAAAGGCAGAGTATCTTCCAAGTACATCAAGACTTGCCTCATACTTGGCCTAGCTGCTGGTTCTGACTGAGAGCACAACATTCCAAGTTTAAGTACCAATTCAACCTCTTCTTTTACATAGTCATTGCCCAAGTTTGGATCAATGGCCTCAAGAATATCACCTCTAATCCAACAAGAAAATACATAGTCAACCAAAATGATGTCCTCGTCCGATACCCTTAGATCTATTGGCCTTCTTCCACAAGCCACCTCAAGCAAAAATGCCCCAAATGAATATACATCAGTGCTAGTTGTGGCTTTGCCTGTTCTTGTATGTTCTGGGGCAAGGTATCCAAGAGTTCCAACAACGTGAGTAGTTTGAGGATCAGTCCCATGATCATACAGTCTTGCTAGCCCAAAATCTCCTAATCTTCCATTTAATTCACCATCTAACAACACATTGCTAGCTTTTATATCTCTATGAATCACTACTTGTTCCCATTCTTCATGAAGATAGAGTAGTCCTGATGCTACGCCTTTGATGACTCGAAATCTTTGGTTCCAGTCAAGAGTGCATCTTGGTTTGTCGAACAAATACTTGTCTAGGCTTCCATTAGGCATGCATTCGTACACCAGAATTAACTCCCGTTTGCGCCTGCAATAACCCAAAAGTGGTACTAAATTCCTGTGGCGTAGCCGGCCAATACTTACAATTTCTGCAACAAATTCCTTCATCCCTTGTCTTGATTCATGAGAGACTCTCTTGACTGCTATCTGAATGTTGGATATGGGCAATACCCCTCTGTAGACTCTGCCAAATCCCCCGGATCCCAACAGATCTTTGCTGCTAAACCCCTTTGTGGCAGTGTACAGATCTTTGTACTTGAACCTGTGTGGTCCATATTTAAGCTCCCAGTCTTCTTTCAATTCAGCAAACTTCATCTTCCTTCCTATGTAATAAACTATTCCCAGGACTGCAATGACAAATGAAACTGAAGAAATTATGGGCAGTCCAAGCAATAAAAGCTTGGGCTCTTTCTTAGGTACTACTCGAGGAAGCTTAGGAAGTTGAGAGAGATCAATCCTTTGAGCCATTCCATTCATTTTAAAGCTCCAGCCAAGGAGATAATGTGTTGAAACTACTGCACCGGTGGATGCTGAGAAGCCAATAGACACGTTTTCATCCGTGACAGAAGAAAGATCGTATACCAAGGACAGGAGAGGACGATCTGGTTTTGCAGCATGCAGTGGAGCCATTGTGACATTCATATGCTTAGCCACAGAATCATATTCCACCCAAACTTGCATTGGCTGGCCACTAGCTAGAGTTAACTTATTAAAGGATTTCCCATTGCTGGCATAATAACCTGCTGGCTTTGCTATTACAGATTTTAGGCTGTTGATGTCAATGCCAACATGGTTGCTGTCAATATCATCGAATTCACGGTTCTGTAGCGTGTCAAACTCCAAAGCAACAACATGACTGGTGGCATTGCCATTACTAGAATCATTAAACAAGCCAAGATAAGAGCTTGGAAGTGCTTCTGGAAGCCTTCTAGCTGGTGCAATCACAAAAGACATGCCATGACCAGCCAAGATCGAGTACTGGGGCACAATGGCAAAGACAAATGTGGTTGAGAAAGAGAAAGCTGAACCATTGGATGCTAAATTCTTGAAATTGATAGGTCTAGGATAAAAAGCATGACCCTCCTGCAATTGAGAAGCATTTGCTAGCCTTAACAAGCCATCTGATGTGAACTCTGCTATTCCATCAAGACTCAAGTTTGCTGAGTGAAACCCGTTGTAGGTGAATTCGAGATCTTCTACATCTGCATGGCCTAATGGAGCATAAAAAAGAAAACCAAGAAACTGAAAAATCATGGCTGAAAACAATTTCTTCATGTCTGCTCACAACTCTTCTAAGGATAGCTAGTACTGATAATAATGTTCATCATGTTACCTTATATGATCACAATTTTGACTATCTTGCTCCTAATGTTCAAGTTCACAATGTAAACTCAGTAATGTCATTTTCTTGAGGTCAGCCAAACTTCTATATGATTATATATATATATGACAAATAATCACACAATATAGTCAAATGTAGTAGGCATGCTTTTGACATTTTCTGATCAGTAATTGTCACAGATTGCCTCAAATTTGTGGCATTTAATAACCACCCCTCAGCTCTTAGGTCATTCTTATTCTAGTCTTTTGTCTCCTACCTTAGAAAGATTGCAACACTTTTAACAAATTTAGTAGAAAATAGGAATACATTTCTTGAAGAAAAAGTGGTGTGGCAAACAAGAAAAAGAAGAGAAAAAAAAAGGCCAAGGATTAAAACTTAATTTCTAGATATACATGGGAAGTCCACAAGTGCAAAGTTTGTTCTTTTTTTAAAACAGTATCAATGCTTTCTATTCTTCTACTTTTTTATTTCATTCACAGATAACACATACTTGAAACTGTAAAAAAGGATATATAGCTCAATCAGAATAATTTTAGTATTCAAAAATTAATAATACAGGTTATGCTAGGCTGTATCAAATGCCAATTCCTGGTAGAGGGACGAAACTCCAAATGTCAAGTTTCAAGATTTCAAGACTAGAACAGTCTTGAAATCTAACTAACTAAATGATTCCTTAAAGCTTCAAAGCTCTAAAGCCTATTTTCACCTTTAAATATATGAATATGGACCTCTAACTTTGGTTTCTACAAATTTCTATATCGGGGACTACCAAGAATCAAACTTTTTCGGCTTTTATAAATAGATTCAGATCAATTCATGAGTTTGGAATCGTTATCTTAAAAATGTAATTTTCCCAAACAACAAATTACTAGAAAAAGGCAATCCTTGTCATTGAGTTGCCTAAACTTCCAGGCAAGGTAACTGATAAATCAATGGTATAGCTCTGCTGGAAAATATGGAGGTTACCTGATTACATGAAAAATTAATTTCACGGATACTGCTTAAACGTTCAAACATTCAATAAAGAAAAAACATTGGAATCAGCCACATGGCTATTTATAATCTAAGAACTATTTATACACCATATATATTCCTATAGACAGTATGGTCTAAAGTTAATTAACAAAGTAAGAAGCATCTTATGTCATTACATATGACTATATGAGTAATTTTTGCTGACATACAGTTCTGCACTCAATTCTTACTTAATTAAAAGGCAATGAATGCTAAGAAGACGGTAGAACGTGCTCTGGTTTGAGAATGGACTTCATGAAGAGCTTAATCATAGACCTCCATTGAGAAGTGAATTTGTACCAGAGAGACAATATTAACATGTCTTCTGCACAGAAGATGAACCTGAAGTTACAAAATCTTCAAAACCTTCATTGCATCTAGCAATAACGCCTGCAGCAGATAACAACATGGTTAGTGATGTCCCCGTTGTTTTTGTTATTGAGAAAATGGATGTAATGCGCTGGAAGGCCTTTAGTTGGTTCCATAACAAAATCTAAGTCATGACCACCCAAAGTTGGATATTCACCACAATCCAATCTTGTGATTTTCCCATTTCCAGTAAGTTCATATAGGCTGTCCCCAGCAGCTGCATTTGTCTGAAGATATGTGTTTAAACATAATGATGAGACACAACCTTTATATATAGTCAGTTCTCTAAGTATTGATGTATTTGTCATTTTAGAAGTAACAGACGTAGCTAGAACACAGAGCATGAAGGAGATGCCTTATGTTTCCTTTTTCATCCTCACTACTCACTTTATAGTGGAATCCAAAGAATATGAATTTCTCGCGTTCTTCCTTTTGTACATTGTTAGCTAACAAGATTATACATGTTTCTTATCCTCCTGGACGGTTGAAGAAATTAAAACAACATGGTTTATATGATAAAAATATTCTTATTGCATGCTTCCCCGTGCAACATAATGCATAGAACGAGGCATGTACAAATAATTACAGCCTTTAATCAATAAATATCCAAAATATAATGAAGAATCTACAAAATCCTATATACAGATATTTGATTCATGTTTAGTTAATGTGCATGGACTTCTTCAGTTAGCAAGAATCCTCCTACCTAGCAGTAGCATAAGCCACTCTCTTAACAATGCTCTTTGCTCTGCAAAAATAGGAGTTTTTCCTAAGATGCACGGCCAATTCTGCGAGGCGTTTTCATTGGGCTAGAGTCTTCAACATCTTTCAACTAATAGTACTGAGGAACTATTTCTACAAGCGATATGATCTCCTTGTTGCCCGTGTGAAAATTCACCCGTCCATTGTCTGCATGGACGATAGAAGATTGACTTGCCCACAGAAAGCATTGCAGCAATACTTATTATTTCATCAGAACACTTGTATTTGTCAGAGGCAACGATCGTCTTGGACAGCATCCATTTAATCGGACTCTGGCACTTTTGTAAAGTGTATCTCAACTGGAAACCGCCTTCCAAAAATTTAAAAATAGGAGCACAGTCAAGACTTCTCTGTATCTAGAGTGGCACTTGATATAAGCAGCTTCAGATCAGGCCAAAATGTTAGACATTTAAACAATATACAGAATGTCTAAACACACAGAGAGCGAAATCGCGGCGGAATAAAAGGATTGATGTATCTCCGGTCATTGTTACAAACAGTGTCGATGTTAGTGTTGACTTTCTTCAACTTCGGTGTGTCTTCTATGCACTCAACCTCACTATTAGATGGTGTGGAAAAATCAGAGAAGAATGTGCTTAGATTAGTCATTTATATTGTTCTACCATCAAGAACAGTTTTGTAACTGTCAAGTAGTGGGCAAAGTGGTCTGGTTATTTATGACTACTTTATTGGGCAGATTCAAGACGGACCATATTCTATAACGTTCAGAATTGAACTAATTACCAACAATCAATTACCAACATTCTCCCGCTTGATCCGTATATCTAATACCCAAAGTCATAGTACTCATAATTTAAAGAGAATCATAATACATGAATCATAGCAATATTTCATCTAAAAGCGGGTAATACTTTCTATATATCACAATGTATTATGCCTCTATACTTAACCCATGATTGCTTAATGAATAAACTCAATGTTTGTTCTAGGTCTATTCTTTAGCGTTATTACTCAAAATAAAACGGAATGTGTACACAATAATAATATGAGAACTACCATACATAATAGAGTTTCATCAATATTCGTTGTTACAACGAGAATTTACATAGTGGAACTAACTCCCATTGTGATAACATGATCCTTAAAATTTTTGAGGTGGCATGCCTTTAGTTAAGGGATCAGCCAACATAAGTTCAGTGCTAACGTGTTCTGTAACCACTTTCTTATCTTTAACACGTTCTCTTATGGCTAATACTTGATGTCGAGGTTGCTTCAACTTTCACTTTCGTTATTCTTAGTCATAAAGACAGCAACTGAATTATCATAATACAACTTTAATGTCTTAGAGATAGAGTCGACAATTCTAACCCCAGATAAAAAACTCTTCAACCATACACCATGTGAGGTAGCCTCAAAACAAGAAATGAACTCAGCCTCCATAGTGGAAGGAGTAATCAGAGTCTGTTTGGCACTTCTCCAAGATATAGCTCTATCGGCTAATATAAAAATATATCCTAATGTTGATTTCCATGAATCAACACAGCCAGCAAAGTCTGAATCAGAGTACCCAATGACTTCCAAGTCATCTGGTCGTTTGTACACAAGCATGTAGTTTTTAGTTCCTTGAAGATATCTTAAGACTTTCTTTGCAGCTCTCTAGTGGTCAAGACCTAGATTACTCTGATATCTTCCTAACATTCCAATAGCAAATGCTCTATCAGGTCTTGTACAAACCTGAGCATACATCAAGCTTCCAACAGCAGAATCGTATGGAATATCCTTCATTTGTTCCCTCTCAAGATCGTTCTTCAGGCACTGATTCAAATTGAATCTATCACCCTTCACAATAGGAGCTACAAGTGGTGAACAATCTTTCATCCGAAACCTCTCTAAAATTTTATTGATATAGGCTTCTTGAGATAGACCTAAGGTACCTTGATGTCTATCTCGATGAATCTTAATGACAATGACATAAGACGCATCATTCATGTCTTTCATATCAAAACTTTTAGAGAGAAATTGTTTCACTTCATGCAATATTCCTTTATCATTGGATGCAAGTAAGATATCATCTACATATAGAACTAAGAAACAAATTTTACTCCACTAACCTTCTGGTATATACAACATGCTTGCAAAGGGTAGAAAGCGGACAGATGCCATCGAATCGGATATGAGCTACTTATTAGAATGGGATAGGAAAGTGAAGAGTAGCACAAGTTCACATGGAACGTATGCTTTTAACCTCAATGATAGCATAAAAGTCATGAAGTCAAAAAGAATCTAACAGCTGAGGAAGGCAATTATAGAGCCCTTCCTGACAAGGAATTGACATACTTTGGCTCACTAGGAATTACAAGTATCTGAAAGAGCCAACAATGAATAACTTGATTCATATGAAAAGTTTCTTGAAACTACACAATGGAGAAAAAAGAAGTATTTTCAAAAGGAGGAAAGTACTTATCTCTGTATATTGTTCCATTCTAAATGTTCATGAAATTGTTCAATTTCGTGCTTCATGTGTAGATTAATTCTACAGGATAATTACCAGCAATTATTGAATCCCTGATTAGTACTTTTATTTTGTATTAAAAGTAAACTATAAAATCAGGATACAATGGCTGATATCTTACACATTTCTCAATATATTTCAAGTGTTGAATTTTGGATAGGATGAAAAGGTTTATAGTATTTGATCATAAGCTTACTCTAATTTATCAGAAGTACATAATCCACTAAAATTAGGTTATATTTACTAGGATCAATAATTCTATCAAAGGAATTCTATACGAATCATCATGAATCATCGGCCATCGGAGAGAAAGGAGTCTGCTATAGATGAAGAGGGAGAATGTGCATTAGCAGAAGATGGATATGACTTGACAAAATCATCAAAACCTCCGCGATGATCAAATGTTAGGCCAGCAGATGAAACACCAAGTGCTGATAACTCTGGCAAGGCCACAACACCATCCAAGAACAACAAGTTTTGTCGCATGGTTGGCCTAAACGAGGGCTCTGAATGAGAGCAGAACAATCCTAGCCTTAAGACCAAATCCACTTGCTCTGAAACAAAATCAATGCCTATGTTTGGATCAACAGCCTCAAGAATATTGCCCCTATTCCAGCACGAGAACACCCAATCGACCAAAATAAGATCATCACTGTCTTGTCTTGACTCTATCGGCCTCTTACCACAGGCAACTTCAAGCAGAAAAGCCCCAAAGGAAAATACATCACTACTAGGTGTTGCCCTGCCAGTTCTAGTATGCTCTGGTGCAAGGTAACCAAGAGTACCAACAACATGAGTAGATTGAGGATCGGTCCCATGACTATATAGCCTCGCGAGTCCGAAGTCTCCTAGCCTTCCATTTAGTTCACCATCCAACAAGACATTACTAGCCTTAACATCTCTATGAACCACTATGTGGTCACATTCTTCATGTAGGAAAAATAGTCCTGATGCTACACCTCTAATAACTCTGAATCTTTGGTTCCAATCGAGGGTGAATCTTGGTTGGTCATATAAATACTTGTCTAGACTTCCGTTAGACATGAATTCATAAACCAAAAGCAACTCTCCTTTCCTCCTGCAATAACCCAAAAGTGGTACTATATTCCTGTGTTGTATACGACCTATGCTTACAATCTCTGAAACAAATTCTTTCATCCCTTGTCTTGATTCATGAGATATCTTCTTTACGGCTATCTCAAGTTTGGTGATAGGCATCACTCCTTTGTAAACTTTACCAAATCCTCCAGCTCCCAATAGCTCCTTTTCTCTGAATCCCTTGGTGGCAGTATACAAATCTTTATACTTGAACCTTTGGGGTCTATACTCGCATTCCCAATCTTCAAGAAGTTCTTCATACTTCTTCCTTCTTACATAATAAACCACCACATATGTAGCTGCAACAAGTGAAAGCAAAGAGATTACTGGCAAACCAATTGTTACAAATCTTGATGTCTCTTTGGGCCCAAGACGAGGAAGATTAGGAAGTTGAGAAAGTTCTTGAGCTTTCCCATTTGTCTTGAAGCTCCATCCCAAGATATAATGATGTGTTGGGACTGAACCAGTTGATGATGAAAAACCAACATACATATTCTGATCAAGAATCAGTGAAAGATCATATTTCAAAGACACAAGTGGCCTAACTGGTTTTCCCACAAGTAATGGAGCTATTGTCACATTAATTTGCTTAGTTCTACCATCATAATCAACCCAAACTTGCATTGGCTGGCCACTAACCAAAGTCAAGTTATGAAATGAGCCGGTGTCATCAAAATAACCTGTTGTCTGAACTGCTACAGATTTCAATTCATTTACATCAATTCCAACATGATTGTCATTGATATCCCCAAATTCCGCGCTATAGATTGTATCGAGCTCAACTCCAACAACATGATTTGATCTATCACCATTATTGATTGAGTTGAAAAGGCCAAGATAGTGATTTGCCAGAGCCCCCTGCAGTCCTCTATGTGGCGCGATAACGAAAACCAGTCCATGACCACTCAAGTTTCCATATTCAGACCTTATGGCAAACACAAAGGTTGTGGAGAAAGAAAATGCAGTGGCATTAGGTGAATTCTTGAAATGAATTGGATTTGGATAGAAAGCATGGCCCTTATCTTGTGTTTTAAAATTTGTTAACAGCAAAAGGCCATTGGGTGTGAGCTCTGCTATGCCATCCAAGCTAAGATTTCCTGATTGGAACCCATTGTAAGTGAATCCATTAACTTCACAAGAAGCCGGTGCAAAATCAACTAAGAAGAGAGCCACTAGTATGACAAGATTGAAGAACATTGGCAATGTTCTTGATTGGGAAAATATTGTGACCAAATGAAGCTTTGTTCTACTTGTTCAGAGCCACAAAATGAGAAAATTAATAAATGCACAAAATCTACAAGGCTATGACCAAGTCTTTTATAATAATCCAAGAATGTTTAACCCGAGACTTTTAGTAAATGTGACTGTATGTCAAGTCGTCTCAAGTAATCCAAAAGAAGTCATCTAAAATTTGGACTACATGAGAGGAAAGGTCTATATTTTAACTGCAGATATTTTCTTCAAATGTCATTAGTTTAAATTGTTTTAGCAAAAAAATGTAGTAGAAACATCTAATAAACAATTATAAATCTTCTAAATTTCCTAATTTGAATTTCAATAAATTATAAATTAATGATTGATGTGTTTAATGCCAACTACCGAACAAATATAGTACAAAATATTAACTACCAATTGACGACTTTTTTTGTATGGTCTGAAAATAATAATGTCGGCAAGTTGGCAAGAATTTAATTTTCAATTGCAGTTTCTCTCTCATGTGCGGTGGAATTTGATTTATTACATACTTCATTTATGTTGGGAAACTTTCTATGCCCTTCGGGGAGACGGATCTATCATGCAATTTATGAGTTTCGTTAAATTATATTTAAAATTATTTAATTATGAATCAAATAATTATTAAGGTATTTTTTTCGTTATCTAGTTTTTAAGGCTAGTACTAATATTGAAGGGTGGGCTTAGAAAAAAGCAGATGATAGTATGATCAGTTTTCTGAATTCATTAATCTAAAATTAGTGTAAAAATTCATAAATTCTAAATTGTATCCATTTCTGTCTCTGAAGTAAATTTAATATAATACTCTATTCGTTATCTTATTTTATGTGACATTTTTTCTTTTTAGTTAGTTACTATAAGACTAATATCTTTATATATTTAATATCAATTTGGATTTAAATTTCTCTATTTACCCTTAATAAAATAATTTATAATCACATAAATTTTTCAAATTTATTTTGAAATCATAAATTTTAAAAATCTTCATTTTCTTCTTAAATTTTATATGCAATCAAATTACTCAGCATAAATTGAGAGAAATAAAGTAGTTGAGTAGTTGAATTCAATTTGAGCTCACAGAATACAGGAGTTTTTAGTAAAAATGATTTTCATTTAAAAGTCAGCATAAATTGAGAGAAATAAAGTAGTTGAGTAGTTGAATTCAATTTGAGCTCACAGAATACAGGAGTTTTTAGTAAAAATGATTTTCATTTCCTTTTAAATGAAATTACCTAACAAGAATTCAGATTTTTTTTTTCATACATAAAAGAATAAGATGAGTCGAATTAGCGTAGTTTATATATATTCCACATTGAGGTCTTAAAATGCTAAGATATACACAGATTTTATTTTTATTAATAAATCTGACGAAAAAAAAAAAAGAGATTTTTCTTGATCATAATCAAGTTGAATTTCAAGATGACATGACCTTCTTTATAAATTATAAATCAGTCTATTTTAACTCCTTTTCATCACAATAAGTTGCACACATTACAATGTTACACATGCCTGGAAGCCCCACACTTTTACTTTTTCAAAATTTGCTGCAGAATGAAGAAAATGACAGTCACAAATTACTAAAATTTTTATCGTTAACAAATTTAATTTAGAAAATTTTTTAAAAATATACGGTCCAGCATATTATTACATCACTTAGTCGTACTTTTAGTTTACAGCTGCTCCAAATAATTTTTTCCGCAAGAGTATTTATACATTCATTGTATAATATTATACATTTAGTGATCGTCTTGTAAAGTGTATTAGAAAAAATAATGCAATTATTATTAGCTTTATATATTACTAATAACTTGTTTGGTACAGTTATACTCTCTATTTGATATTAAGCTATGTATAACTAATGCATTAAAAATCATGATATTAGCAATGCAATAATTGTTAATGCATGTATTAGCATGGTTGAAGACATAATTGTCTCTCAAAATCTTTTTTCACATCCTTTCTATCTTATTTGTGGATGATATTTGTATTTAAAAATAATAATTATTTTAATAAATTTATTGAATATTTTTTTTAACACACTAAACCAAACACTGCATAAGAAATAACCTTAACATAACTAATGCAAGCATTACTAATACACCTTATTCAGCAATAACCAAACGACCACTTATTATATATAATGTATTGACCTTGTATGAGAGTATATAATACTATATAAAGAAATATTTATACACACTTTTATATTGTTATACAAAACTATACTATATATTATAAACTTATACATAAATCGAGTCTTGTTTCCTACGAACTTCAATCCACGAACTATATCCCCAATGGGTCAAAAACATCACCAAATAGCTCAAATCTTCATCGAGTAGCTTCAAATTTTAACCACAATTTAAAAATGACATTCCTAACAAATCTGAATCATCAATTTTATCAAAAAATTCAATAAATTATAAAATTTATTTGTGAGTTTTTAAGATTTTTTAAAAAAATTAAATTTCATTAACCATCAACAAAGAATTACGAAGCAGCAACAAGCTAAACTCAGCTTGCTGACAGTCTGATAACAAATACAAGAGCTTAGGCTAGAAAATAAGAGACTCATATGTTAATATTGAACGATATAAAAGTCAGGTTTGTATTCAAATATTTCACTCAAAAAGAAGACGTCGATTATCATGAAATCTTCTCTTCAGTGTCAAAGAATGTTTCATTAAGAATAATCATGACATTAGTAGCTCATTTTAATTTAGCGCTATACTAAATATATGTGAAAATGACTTTCCTAAATGGAGATCATGAAGAGGAGGTCTACATGCGTTAACCTGAAGAATTTTGTGATAAGAATAATAGTCACCTTATTTGCAGGTTGAATAAATCTATTTATGGACTAAAACAAGTTTCTTGTCAATGATATATCAAATTTTATAGTTTTTTTTTCTTCATTTGAATTTACGGAGAACATTATTGATCAATGTATATAGCTCGTGATAAGTGAAACAAATATATATTTCTAGTCCTACATAAATGACATTTTACTTGCTAGTAGTAATTTGGAATTGTTGCATCAAACAAAATAATTTTTTTATCCAAAATTTTGAAATGAAAGATAATATGAATTAACTCCTATATCATTGGGATAGAGATTCACAGAGATCGATCTCAAAGATTGCTTGGAGTATCTCAATGGGCATACATTAAAAGAATTCAGAAAAGATATGAAATGAAGAACTATTCACTTATAGCAACATCCATCACTAAAGGTGACAAGTTCTCATTGAATCAATAACCACAAAATGCATTGGAACAAGAACAAATAAAAAGCATTTCATATGCTTCACAACTTGTTTGGAGCCTTAGCCCTTATGTATGCACAGGTCTGCATTAGACCCAATAATGCCTTTTGCAATAGGAATGCTTGGCAGCTATCAAAGTAATTCTGGTCTAGATCATTGGAAAGATGGTAAAAAAATTCTGAGATGTTTGCAAGGAACCAAGAATCTTAAGCTTATATAAATATTTTGTCTCATTGGAAGTAATTGGATAATCAGACTTTGATTTGAGTTGGATGCAAAGATAGCGATAAATCTATTTCTAAATACATTTTCCTTCTTGTTGTGGGTGTTGTATTTTGGTGAAATCTTAAACAAACCATTGTTGCAATATCCACAATGAAAGCTGAATTTATAGCATGTATAAAGCTACATCATAGGCGTTATGATTGAAGAATTTTATTTCAAACCTTAAAATTGTCGATTCAATTACAAGGTCATTGAAAATATTTTTTAATAATTCAACTGCAGTATTCTTTTCAAAGAATAATAACTTAAAGTGAAAGTCGAAGTAAGCACATGAATATAAAATACTTGATGGTTAGAGATTATATAAAAAATCGATATGTCAGTTTTGAATATGTTAGTACTATTTTGATGATTGTTGATCCTATGACTAAAGATTAACACCTAATATTTTCAAGGATCATGTAATTCGTATGGGGTTAAGTAACTCATATTAGTCTTGCTTTATTTTCTAACACTTTGCCTAGACACTATTATTTATTTGTTAGACATGACAATGCACGTTCTTTGTTACACAAGACAGTGCATATTTTTTGTTAAACATGACAGTGCATATTGTGGCTATAGAATCAATAAAGTTGGATTCTGAATGAATTATATTAAGCTCATTTCTAAAGTTATTAAACACTTAATTAGAATATATTATACATTGTAATATATAAAAGAAAGTATTTTGTTGAAGAGCATGACCACCATGATTCATGTAACAATATATTGTAGTTAAAGTGATTGTTGAATAACAATTTAGTTGAGTGAATAAAGTCTATGGTCGTATTATTATGTTTATCACTAATAAAAAATTATCTGATTAATTATAATATGTGGACCAAGTGGGAGAATGTAAGAATAACATCTCCTACTGAGATATTTAATGTGATCCACATATTACGTAATAAATTATTTACTTTGTCCTCCAAGTAAATAATTTATATATTGTTATACCCCGTAAGTTTTTAATGTTTAGTTGGACTATTCACATGTTGATTGAGAGCTTTAGAGTGCCATACATGCGAGGAGAGGGCCCAGGGAAAGGCCGAACAAGTGCCAAGTTGGGATTTCGCGAGAGGAGGCCAAACCAAGCTGCCAGAGGGGCAAAGTGGCACGGAGCCTGGTCCTCCGCGTTAGCCAACGTGGAACGGAGCTGAAATGACGCGTTGTCCAACGTGCCACGTTCCCTTGCATCCCGCTTCAAGTATATATAGGCCTCACCCTTAGAATTAATGTTAATTTCCATATTTAACTCGGCCAAAACAGAGAAGGGACGAAGGAGAATTATAATTTTCAACCAATTACGCCGCTAAACACCGTTCAAATTCAAATTAACTTCGGGTATCGAAGTATAAGGCGGCAGGGAGCATTTCTACGGAGTTAGTTTCGTTAAATTCGCTCGACGAATCGTCGTTCTACCGAGCCAAAGTTGTTGGAATTGCTCCAAACTAGTGCCAATACGATCCTAGGCTTAAAGTAAGTATTTCTTCCTTTTAGACTCCTGAGATTACGAGTTTTTGATTGTCTTTTGATAAGTTGAAGTATAGTCAGTATATATATATATATATATATATATATATATATATATATATTGTTTTCTTCGAATATAGTAATGAAGTTAGCCCTATTCTTCCGTTAATATGATTACAGTTGGGAAGAACATATGGATACCAACCGAACCTCGTCAGTTAATCGGTAAATAGTAATCGAGGTATGTTAAGGCATTTCCTTCCGGCAAGTTAGTTTCTTTAGCATAGTAGCCCAGTATGAATTCCAGTAAAGAATGTCAGGAGTATGTTACCATGTTTAGTTGTCGTTGTCATTTGAGACTTGTAAATTGTATTGTTTTGGGCTGGATTATACCCGTATAGCTTCCGTGACCGCCCCAGGGTTTAATGGTTGTGTCGACTCATCAGCCAGGGGCGAGGATACGTTGCTCTACGGAGCGGCATGCCGTCCGCAAGGGACGAAGATGGGGAGCCAGATCCTCATATTTGCCGTGGTTGGCATTATACACACCCCCGCTGAGCGCTTACACCCGGGGTGTAGATATCAGGAGTCCTCCGGACTCAGGTACAACTATAGTCAGGGGCCTAGTGGGCCCAGTTGTAGACCTAGGGGATCGGCAGGACGCTTATAGCTGGTAGTTGACTCAGTATGACCTGGATAGGGGTATATAGATTGAGGTGTATTCATTAGAGCTAATGGGGGCCCAGGTGGGTTGTTTTATGATGATTGTACCTTCCGGCTTTTGGGGGCCAGGTAAGGTTTATGTTGCTTTAGTTGCTGATAGTTAGATAGTAGGATGCCTCGTTTGTCAGGTATGATCCCTACCCTTCTTATCATAGTTATGTTTACTCTTGATTTCACTACTTCAGTCATTTTTAGTCTGTTTCCTTTACTTCAGTAATTGTCAGTTCTATTCCTTACTTTCAGTCATTTACAATTATTGCTTTACATACTCAGTACCTGTGGTACTGACGCCCTCTCTTGGGGCGCTGCATTACTTGCCTGCAGGTGCAGATAGACGAGGAGCAGGTCCCTCGTACTTTCAGTCAGCCCCACAGAGCCATCAGCTCCTTTCTTCCGGAGCTTGTGTGATAGAGGTTTACTTCTTTTTGTTTGTACAACATGGGTACGTCGGGGCCCTGTCCCGATCATTTTATTACTCCTAGAGGCTTACAGATTGTGTTACTTCCCTATGGTTAGATAATATCAGCCGTGTGGGGCCCTGTTTAGCTGTTGATTGATGACCTTGTCGGTCATAGCTCAATTTAGCATCAGATTTTACTTTCCAGTTATAACTAGATAGTATGGTGGCCTTGTCGGCCCACATAGGACTCCCTATGTTCGTTCGTCTCTGGTTAGCTGTTTATTTTCACAGATAGCTATAGGCCTTGTCGGCCGGGGGTTGTATTTACAGCCGCTATATAGCCCGTTGTTTTTTTGATTCTAGAGTTAGAGTCAGCCCTGCACCAGAAGTGCTTAGGCTCAGTCAGCTTAGCAGTTCAGGTCCTAGTAGGGCACCAGGTGCCAGTCATGCCTCCCAAGGTGGGGCGTGACAAGCTTGGTACCAGAGCAGGTCGTATCCCAGGGAGTCTGCAAGCCGTGCTAAGTAGAGTCTTGTCTATGGATGTGTTGTGCACCACATACTATAGGCAGGAGGCTGTAAGGCATGCTAGGATGGTTACTCTTTCTTCTTATTCAGTCGTGCTATAGAGCGGTACAATATAGGTTTGAGTCCCTAAGCTTATTATACTCTTTTGTTTACAGAGAAATGTCGGACCAGCGACACCCTATGAAAGGCATGAGATTAGATGTAGCAGCGGGTGAGGACGCCAGCAGGGTGCCTCAGCCTCGATCAGAATTGGCCAGATCTGAGGACGATTACGGAGGTATCATCTCGACCTCCCCTGCAGTCTCCACCACGCCAGAAGCCGCTTGGGACGGCCGGTGTGATGGCACCACCTCCAACAGTTTCTATATCCATACCATCCAACCAGGAGGTCAGGAGCGTGGTGGTTATGCTAGCCCAGATGATGGCTGCTCAACGCCAGCCAGTGCCACCTACAGTTGCAGAATCATTAGGAGGGCTTGGTAGTTTGAGGGTCTGAGAGTTCCTAGCACTAAGTCCCCCGCAATTCACAGGGATAGATCGAATCGAGGACCCTCAGGACTTCTTAGACCAGATGCAGAGGATTTTCAGGGTAAGGCATGCTACACCCACAGAGTCAGTTGAGTTTGTGGTATTCCGACTATGGGACATCACTGTACTGTGGTATGAGAGTTGGAAGAGGTCCCAAGGGAGAGATGTTTCTCCTCCGACCTGGCCTAGCTTTTCAGAGGCTTTTCTGGATCATTATCTACCGCGGGAGATTTGATAAGCCCGGGTTGATCAGTTCATACACTTGGAGCAGGGGTCGATGAGTATTCGGGAATATGCCATGCGGTTTGACTCCTTGGCTCGATATGCGCCAGCCTTTGTGGACACAATGCCAGCCAGGGTACACCCCTTTATTATGGTGCTGAACCCAGAATATGTTGAGACCTGCATCACAGCCACACTGCGAGAGGATATGGATATCGCCCGTGTGCAGGCTTTTGCTCAGAATATTGAGGGTATCAGACAGCGGAAACGAGAGATTAGGAGAACAAGTCAGGAGCAGCGCCGCAGGGATAGACCGGATGAATTACAGGAGGAGTCCTGGGGATGACCTAGGCCACGATTATTAGATAGGTCACCTAGACCCCCGCCTCCACCACAGCGATAGAGGAGCAGGTTTAGTGGCCGTGGGAAGCCAGAGCCCGGCGGAGGCTCGCAAGCAGTAGGTTCACAGCAGCAGAGAAGGGTGGAGTAGAGTGGGTTTACAACACCACTTTGCCCTATTTGCAGTCGACGCCACTCTAGAGCATGCAGTTATGGCTCCACAGCATGCTATATTTGTGGACAGGAGGGTCATCAGATGAGGAATAGTCCAGCTAGGGTTCAGGGTGAACGAGATCGACAGGATAGGTCCTCGGCAGGATCACGAGCTCCAGCGTCCCCGGCAGGGCGTAGGCCCTCAGTTTCAGCTGGCAGAGGCCGAGGTAGATCAGGGGCCTCCAGTTCAGGTGCCGGCCCAAACCATACTTATGCACTACCAGGCCGACAGGATTTAGAGTCATCACTAGATGTGGTGATAGGTATGCTGAACATTTGCTCTCATCCTGCTTATGTGTTGATAGATCCAGGATCCACCTTGTCCTATGTTACACAGCTAGTGGCTCAAAAGTTTAGTATTATGCCAGAATTGCTTCAGTGACCTTTCTCAGTGTCTACACCCATTGGTGACTCTATTATAGCCAGAAGGGTCTATCGGGGGTGTACAGTAGAGGTTGTTAGTCGTCAGACTACCGTAGACTTGATAGAACTAGAAATGATTGATTTTGATGCTATTATGGGTATGGATTGACTAGCTCCATGCTATGCCAATGTCGAATGTTGGACCAAGATTGTCCGATTCCACTTTCCAGGAGAGGCAGTACAGGAGTGGAAAGATAGTACAGCCACGCCAAAAGGTAGGTTTATTTCCTATCTTCGGGCTAGAAAATTGATAGCAAAAGGGTGCATTTATCATATTGTCAGAGTTCAGGATGTTCGGGCAGAGCCTCCGACCCTTCAGTCTATCCCAGTGGTTAATGAATTTCCCGACGTATTTCCAGATGAGTTTCCTGGTATTCCCCCAGAAAGGGAAATTGATTTTGCAATCGATCTATTACCAGACACTCAGCCTATATCTATTCCTCCATATCGGATGGCTCCTGCTGAACTCAGAGAACTAAAGGAACAATTGAAAGATTTGCTAGACAAAGACTTTATCAGGACGAGTACCTCACCATGGGGTGCGCCAGTTCTGTTCGTGAGGAAGAAGAATGGCTCCCTCCGTATGTGTATAGATTATCGGCAGCTGAATAAAGTCACTATCAAGAATAAGTACCCGCTTCCCAAAATAGACGATTTGTTTGATCAGCTACAGGGAGCAAAGTAATTTTTTCAAAAATTGACTTAAGGTCCGGATATCATCAGGTTCAGGTTCGTGAAAGAGATATTCCAAAGACTGCTTTCAGGACCAGATATGGCCACTTTGAATTTCTAGTCATGTCCTTCGGACTGACAAACGCTCCAGCAGTGTTCATGGACCTAATGAACAACATTTTCAGACTATACATGGACTTGTTCGTGATAGTATTTATCGATGACATTATGGTATATTCTCGCTCAGAGGTAGATCACCAAGATCATCTACAGACAATGCTCCAGATTCTTAGAGATTGCCAGCTATATGCAAAATTTTCTAAATGTGAATTTTGGCTGAATTCAGTAGCCTTCTTGGGCCATATTGTGTCAGATGCTAATATACAGGTAGATACTCAGAAGATAGAGGCAGTGA
Source organism: Datura wrightii (assembly GCA_035772735.1). Classification (NCBI taxonomy): domain Eukaryota; kingdom Viridiplantae; phylum Streptophyta; class Magnoliopsida; order Solanales; family Solanaceae; genus Datura; species Datura wrightii. The sequence continues at coordinate 194,308,921 of JASDFA010000018.1, read as the reverse complement.
AAACATGGCCTAGACCTACCACTCCGACCGAGGTACGTAGTTTCTTAGGGTTAGCTGGGTATTACAGAAGACTCATGGAAGAATTTTCCACTTTAGCAGCACCTTTAACCAAATTAATGGAGAAGGTAGTAAAATTCCATTGGACTGAGGCATGTGAGCAGAGCTTTCAGGAACTGAAAGACAGATTGACATTGGCACTGATACTAGCATTGTCGAAAGGAACAAAGGGTTATGCAGTCTATTGTGACGCTTCAGGTGTTGGGTTAGGATGTGTTTTAATGCAACATGGTAAGGTGCTTGCCTATGCTTCCAGGCAGCTAAGGAAGCATGAGAAGATTACCCTACGCATGACTTGGAGTTAGCCGCAGTGGTTCATGCCTTGAAAATTTGGAGACCCTAGCATGGTTCAGCTCAGAAATAGGATCTAGCGAGGGGAAGTGACAGATTTCCAGGTAACTGAGGATGGAGTTTTGAGATATAGGGATCGCCTCTGCGTTCCAAACGTGGTAGGGCTTCACCAACAAATTATGGGCGAGGTACACTATGCCTGTTACTCTCTCCATCCAGGTTCAACAAAGATGCACCATGATGTAAAAGAGATTTACTAGTGGCCGGGAATGAAAAAGGGAATAGCAGAATTCGTAGCTCAATGTCCCAATTGCCAACGGGTGAAAGCTGAACATCAGAAACTAGGAGGACTGACACAAGATATAGCCATGCCTTTATGGAAATGGGAGGCAGTTAATATGGATTTTGTAGTAGGGTTACCTTGTACCAGGCGTAAATATGATTCTATCTGGGTAATCATTGACAAGTTGACAAAATCATCTCACTTTTTGCTAGTAAGGGCTACCTTTTTAGCCGAAGACTATGTTGAGCTGTATATTAGAGAAATAGTCCGGTTGTATGGTGTTTCGCTGTCAATTATCTCTGATAGAGGGGCGCAGTTTACAGCTAAGTTTTGGCAATCTTTTCAGAGGGGCCTGGGGATGCAGGTTAACCTGAGCACAACCTTCCATCCTCAGACAGACGGGCAGGCAGAACGTACCATCCAGACGCTCGAGGATATGTTACGAGCGTGTATGCTAGATTTTGGAGGCAACTGGGATGAACATCTACCGCTTATTAAGTTTGCCTATAATAACAGTTATCATTCAGTAATTCAGATAGCGCCTTATGAAGCGTTGTATGGGCAGAAGTGCAGATCTCCAGCTGGTTGGTTTGAGGTAGGAGAATCAACATTGATTGGGCCAGATATTATTTGTCAGCCAGAAGAGAAAGTAAAGCTTATCAGGGAACGTCTTCTGACTGCTCAGAGCCGCCAGAAATCTTATGCTGATATGCGGCGGAGGAACTTAGAATTTAATATGGATGACTGGGTATTTCTGAAGGTTTCACCGATGAAGAGTTTGATGAGATTTGGTAAGAAAGGCAAGCTCAGCCCGAGGTTTATTGGGCCTTATCAGATTCGCCGAAGGATAGGCCAGGTGGCATATGAATTGGATTTACCACCAGAATTAGAATCCGTTCACACAGTCTTTCATGTATCAATGCTGAGGAAGAGCATAGGAGATACCTCCCGGATTGTTCCAGTCCAAGACGTCCAATTCACTGAGGAGTTAGCTTATGAAGAAGCTCCAGTAGCCATACTAGATCGGCAGATCTGTAGACTGAGAACTAAAGATGTCGCTTCTGTTAAAGTATTATGACGAAATAAGAACCGAGAGGAGATGACCTGGGAGGCAGAAACGATATGAAAACCAGATATCCTCAGTTATTTCAGACTTAGTCAGATTGTGCAGCCAGAGGTATGTTATTATTATTGTTTCATAAGTTGCATTATATACATGTATATGTGGAGTGGTTGACTTTAGTCTATTGTGAACTGAATGTCATAGTCTTGTGTGGAGTACCTGTATTGGACTTTTCTGCATTTCAGGGTTTTTGATAGTCCATATTACAGGGGAGACTCTGCCGGAATTTTTCCAAAGTAAGTAATTGCAAGGTTAAGATTCTTGCAAGTAGAAGTTAACATTCAAGGACGAATATTCTTAAGGGAGGAGGGATATTACACCCCGTAAGTTTTTAATGTTTAGTTGGCCTATTTGCATGTTGGTTGAGAGTTTTAGAGTGCCATACGTGCGAGGAAAGGGCCCGGGGAAAGGCCGAACGAGTGTCAAGTTGGGATTTCGCGAGAGGAGGTCGAACCAAGCTGCCAGAGGGGCAAAGTGGCACGGAGCCTGGTCCTCTGCGTTAGCCAACGTGGCACAGAGCTGAAATGACGCGTTGGCCAACGTGCCACGTTGCCTTGCATCCCGCTTCAAGTATATATAGGCCTCACCCTTAGAATTAATGTTAATTCCATATTTAACTCGGCCAGAACAGAGAAGGGACGAAGGAGAATTATAATTTTCAACCAATTACGCCGCTAAACGCCGTTAAAATTCAAATTAACTTCGGGTATCAAAGTATAAGGCGGCAGGGAGCATTTCTACGGAGTTAGTTTCGTGAAATTCGCTCGGCGAATCGTCATCCCGCCGAGCCAAAGTTGTTGGAATTGCTCCAAACTAGTGCTAATACGATCCCAGGCTTAAAGTAAGTATTTCTTCCTTCTAGACTCCCAAGAAATTATGAGTTTTTGCTCGTCTTTCGATAAGTTGAAGTATAGTCAGTATATATATAAGTTATTGTTTTCTTCGAATACAGTAATGAAGTTAGCCCTATTCTTCCGTTAATATGATTACAGTTGGGAAGAACATCTGAATACCAACCGAACCTCGCTAGTTAGTCGGTAAACAACAATTGAGGTATGTTAAGGCATTTTCTTCCGGCAAGTTAGTTTCTTTAGTGTAGTAGCCCAGTATGAATTCCAGTAAAGCATGTTAGGAGTATGTTACCATGTTTAGTTGTCGTTGTCAGTTCAGACTTGTAAATTGTATTTTTTTGGGCTGGATTATACCCGTATAGCTTCTGTGACTGCCCCAGGGTTAATGGTTGTGACTCGTCCGCTAGGGACGAGGATACGTCGCTCTACGGAGCGGCATGCCGTCCTCAAGAGATGAAGATGGGGAGCCAGATCCTCATATTTTCCGTGGTTGGCATTATACATACCTCCGCCAAGCGCTTACACCCACGGTGTAGATATCAGGAGTCCTCCGGACTCAGGTACAACTATAGTTAGGGGCCCAGAGGGCCCAGTTGCAGGCCCAAGGGATCGACAGGATGCTTATAGCTGGTAGTTGACTCAGTATGACTTGGATAGGAGTATATACATTTAGGTGTACTCACTAGGGCTAATGGGGGCCCAGGTGGGTTGTTTTGTGCTGATTGTACCTTCCGGCTTATGGAGGCCAGGTAAGGTTTATGTTGCTTTAGTTGCTGATAGTTAGACAGTAGGACGCCTCGTTTGTCAGGTATGACCCCTATCCTCCTTATCACAGTTATGTTTAGTCCTAATTTCACTACTTCAGTCATAGCTCAGTTTAGCATCTGATTTTACTTTGCAGTTATAACTAGATAGTATGGTGGCCTTGTCGGCCCGCATAGGACTCCCTATGTTCGTTCCTCTCTGGTTAGCTGTTTATTTCCACCTGGGGTTGTATTTACAGCTGCTATATAGCCCGTTGTTTTCTTGATTCTAGAGTTAGAGTCAGTCCTGCACCAGAAGTGTTTAGGCTCAGTCAGCTCAGCAGTTCAGGTCCTAGTAGGGCACCAGGTGCCAGTCACGCCTCCTAAGGTGGGGCATGACACACACACACACACACACACACATATATATATATATATATATATATATATATATATATATAAGAGAGAGAGAGAGAGAGAAAGAGAGAACATATAATAATTTTGGTTATGATATCGGGTAGTTTCCTTGATAGAAAGAAACGCTTTATTTTAGGAATTTTCAGGGCAATCATATTTTATGGAGAAGTCCATAGGGTTAAGTTTTTAACTCGGAGTCTCTAATATATATATATATACACACACACGCCTATAACTCCGTCAGTATGATATTCTCTTTTATGATAGACATAGGTTAGAAGATTTCTAAAAAAATTTAATTATTTTTTTACTACAAGTTCGTGTAAGACGACGGCAATTCTCAACGACTGTTAAACAATGACTGAAAGTACTTTTCTATTTTAATGTTCCGCTGTATTTGGTTGTGTGTGCATGTTGAATTTCAACAAGTATATCTCCTAGCCCACTCATGAACAGTTTGGTTGATATTTTTACGAAGGCACTAAAAAATTTGCAGTATGAACACTTTATAAGTAGGGCATTCATAATCCCGATTCATCAATTTGAGGAGGGCAAAGGAGTAATATATAGAAATAAAGGTATTATATATATATATATATATATATATATGATAATTGTATTTATTTTGATAAATATAGATATTATATTGTTAACAAAAAAATTGTTCCAAATATTGCCGCCCTTTTTCGTGTTCCGTGTTCCGTGTTCCGTGTTCCGTCATTTTTAGCAGACATTGACATGGGGTCCTTTCATTACATGTTAGGACTTAGGAGTATTAAATTCTTGTCACTTGCAACATTATTTTCAGACCTGCCAAATTCCTACAAAAGAGTCAACCACGTGATTGTCTTTTTGTAGTTTATTATATTTTGTACTATATCTATTAAGGTGTTACCATCAAACATATCGATAATCAATTTATAGTTTTTCTTTTTTGTTAATTAACTAGATGGAGCTTTATATAAATTAACAAAAAACATAATTAGCGGGCACTTGAGTTTCTGATTGTTCGATATTATCTACCAAATAACTATTTATACTCACTCCGTTCATTTTTACTTATTCTGTATTGACCTGATACAATTTTTAAAAAGCAATAAATAGAATGACAATTTTATTATATCACCATTTAAATATAATAAATTCAACGCTTCGGGAAATGCACCGGGAGATGATTATAGTTAATAATTAGGGTAAATTAGAAACTAAGTGATGCAAATTCTCCTTCAATCTATAGCAACACCAAGAATCACATCTAGGGTACAAGAAGTGAATTTTTGAGCTACGTACTCTTCTTCCACCACGATTTACGCTCTAGAAGGATTATCTCTTCATGGTACTGATTGTAAGCCGAAGAATAAGGTATATAAGCCAATCTCGACATGTGGCTGGTAACATCATTGTTCTTTCCCATGCTACGTTATTCATGTCATGGACTTTTTCGCTATGTATTTAGAGTTATGATAAAAATCTTACGCTTTGATCTTACTGATTCTTATGAAATCTAAGAATCCTCTGTGATATTACTCATCCTCTTGTGATATTCCTTTTCCATGTATTCTATGAATTTTCTACACAAAATTACAAAATCTTCCCAAATTCATGTGTTCCATATCTAGTGGTTTAGATGCATCTGTTTACTACATTAAGTTATAACATTTGCTTAAACAATTGAAACTAATATAATAACGTTTGAAGAAAGGGAAAGCAATTGAAAATAGATCTCTTTTTTTTTAATTATACAGTCCAAGTTTTAGTACAAAAATGAACCAACTTGGAAGATGATATTATTTTTTTTGGATTACTTTGAGACGACTTGGCAAAGTCCCCATGGGATATATGACCGCTGGTCATAGACTCGTGCATTCATTAGTAATACAAAATTAATAATACATAATTTGTAATGTTGAAATTATTATTTGTTGAATATTCACAATTTATGTTTACTTTCTAAACAAAATAAAAGCTTATCTCGATGAGAAATAATATAAATTGGAAAGATATTTTGTCATTCAAATTATTTAATCTACGGAAAAAGGTTTAAAATATTTTTAAATTATGTGAAATTGAATAAAAATGTTCTTTGTTTATAGTTTGCTTCAAAAATATTCCTACCGTGAATAGTTTGATTCAAAAAAGTCTCTGATGTTAATAGTTTGATCCAAGAAAATGCCTCTATTGTTACTTTTGGATCAAAAATGTATTTTTTCCTAATAAACATATTGTTTCTTTTCTTTTTAAACACATTCTTTTCCTAATAATATATTATGTTTAAAGAACCCTTTTCTTATTTCTTTTCTTTTAAAATCTCTTTAACTAATAAAAAAAGTAAGAAGTAGTCTTTTTTCTTTTTAATCTCATTTTATCAATTAAAATAAAATAACCCTGTGTACTTTTAAAACTGATAATATAGGTCATATATATAAATCAGAATAACCTCTTTATTAATTTTTATTTAAATAATGATAAAAAATTCTTAATAAAAAATATTTTTATTTCTTAATCATTTTCGAATTGAAGTAGGATAAACATTTCCTAATATATTTTTTGATTTTAAAGTTAAAATGAAAAAAAAAATCAATAATTACTCTATCCAAGATATTTTATGATTTGAAGTCATGTAATAATTTTTCTTATTTTATAGCATTATGATTGTTGTATATTAACTTTAAAATCAAGGATTATATTAGCAAATATTTATCCTTCTTTAATTCAGAAAAATTAAGAAATAAAAATAATTTTTATTTTCTTAGAAAATTTTTTTATCATTAATATCTAAATAAAAATTAATGATGAATTATGATATTTTTATTAGAAAAAGACATGTTTAAAAAATATATATGTTTATTAAGAAAAGAGCATTTTTGACCCAAAAGTAACAATAGGAGCATTCTTGGACCAAACTATATATTAATGGTATGGGCATTTTTGGAACAAACTATTGATAACAAGAGCATTATTGGATCAAATTATTAACGCAGGGTATTTTTCACCCATTTCATTAATATAAATTGGAAAGGTATCTTGTCATTCAGATTATTTAACCTACGGAAAAGGGTCAAAATACTCTTAAACTACGTGAAATTGAACAAAAATGTTCTTCATTCATAGTTTGGTCCAAAAAATATCCCTACCATGTAGCGTTGAAAATACACTAATACAAAGCGACTTTTTCAAAAATTTTTGTATCCACAAAATTGAGAAAGTGTTGATATAACTATATTGAGAGAATAGATATAGTGTATCCAATTAAATTGAACGAACAGATACAACGAATTATTATATGACTGATACAAAGTGAATTGTTGGGTCACTGGTGTAACTCAAATTTTAGAAAGTTGCATTAGTGATACGACGTGAATTTCAGAAAGTTATATTAGTGATACAACACGAATTTCAGAACAGTTGTTTTGAATCGTAATTAGGCAAATTATTGTTACTAATATAATTATGATCCAAACTATAACTATTTATGAAATATACTCTTAATTAGGGCCCAATATAAATATTGCACTCCGAATGAAAAATCAAAAATCAAAAAAAGTATTTTTGGATTACCATAGAAGACTTGGTCATAGCCTAGTACATTTTGTGCATTTATTAATTTTCTCACTTTGTGGCTCCGAACAAGTAGAACAAAGCTTCATTTGGTCACAATATCTTCCCAATCAAGAACATTGCCAATGTTCTTCAATCTTGTCATACTAGTGGTTCTCTTCTTAGTTGATTTTGCACCAGCTTCTTGTGAAGTAAATGGATTCACTTACAATGGGTTCCAATCAGGGAATCTTAGCTTGGATGGCATAGCAGAGCTCACACCCAATGGCCTTTTGCTGTTAACAAATTCTAAAACACAAGACAAGGGCCATGCTTTCTATCCAAATCCAATTCATTTCAAGAATTCACCTAATGCACTGCATTTTCTTTCTCCACAACGTTTGTGTTTGCCATAAGGTCTGAATATGGAAACTTGAGTGGTCATGGACTGGTTTTCGTTATCGCGCCACAGAGGGGACTTCAGGGGGCTCTGGCAAATCACTCTTGGCCTTTTCAACTCAACCAATAATGGGGATAGATCAAATCAATTTGTTGGAGTTGAGCTCGATACAATCTATAGCGCGGAATTTAGGGATAACAATGACATTCATGTTGGAATTGATGTAAATGAATTGAAATCTGTAGTAGTTCAGATAGCAGGTTATTTTGATGGCACTGGCTCATTTCATAACTTGACTCTTGTTAGTGGCCAGCCAATGCAAGTTTGGGTTGATTATGATGGCAGAACTAAGCAAATTAATGTAACAGTAGCTTCATTACTTGTGGGAAAATCGGTTAGGCCACTTGTGTCTTGGAAATATGATCTTTCACCAATTCTTGATCAGAATATGTATGTTGGTTTTTCATCATCAACTGGTTCAGTCCCAACACATCATTTGTTAGAACATGCGCAGCGTAAGCAAGCATGAATAGGATCAACGATCTTACATGAATCACTAGATAACAATAACGAGTTAGATTACGAAATACTAACCTCTTGAAGCTTTCACACAACGCGTCCAACTCGTTCTCCAAGTCTGCAGTCATCTACTATGTCCTCAATAATCTCCGAGTGGGAAATACTTGTGTGGGCAAGTACTGCTTCTCAGAAAAGGTTCGTTCTTTTCCAAGAAGGAAAAAGCCCTATTTATAATCACGTTTTTTTAGGGCTTAAACCCCTAATCCCAAAATGTATAGGATTCCTTCTTTCCTTGTTATCCACACGTTTTTAAGGGTATAAAACCCAAACGTGTACTACTTACCTTTTATGAAGTTGTCCAAAATCTTGTAGGATTTTACTACTTCAAGAAAACAGGTTTCTTCCTTTTCCAAGTTCTTTAATTAATGAGACATAATAGGGACCACATATTTAATTAGTGAGGCTTCCATTATGGTATTAATTCGAAATAATGAATGAATTAACCTACCATAATAAATCACAGATTATTCCACTAAAAATCCGCAATTGCACTCCTCGATATAATTTCAAAATCAATCATTAAATTTTTATTTAACTCCCCATGTTAAGATTATAGATACCAACCAACCGAATTAAATTTCTGACTATTTAATTCATTGATCAATTTAATCTTTTATTCAAACGCTTAACTTATTTCATGTGATGGATACAGAATCCACCTGCAGGATTTTTTACATGAAAACTTATAAGCAATTATAAAGAGGTATCATCAATCTCAAGATCGAGAAATGGATTCCATCAACTAACTATCATTTCACAAATATCATTTGTCATCATCCAACCTATCGGGAGCATTTTAACTCGCAAAAGAGTTTCACCCTTTGACAGATCGAAACAACAAGCAAATAACATTGATCATAATAGTTATATCAATATTAAGAGTATAAATACATTTAATGATCTAGAGAATTTGTTTTACTAAGTCAGACAAAAACTATTCTCTACTTGGTCTATTCAATACATACAAAATGTACTAGCACAAGAAGTTAGAAAAATATCATTCTCATAATCAAGATAAATTATATATAATCCCGTGCTACAATCATACCGATGAATTTGTCCAATTCTCATCTTAGATTGTGAACATATACAAACTTTATACTTATAAGAACCGATGATTTAATCTTCTCTGTATAAGCTTGTCACGCCCCACTTTGGGAGGCATGACTGACACCTGGTGCCCTACTAGGACCTGAACTGCTGAGCTGACTGAGCCTAAGCACCTCTGGTGCAGGGCTAACTCTAACTCTAGAATCAAGAAAACAACGGGCTATATAGCGGTTGTAAATACAACCCCCACCCGATAAAGCCTATAGCAACCTGTTAAAATAAATAGCTAACCAGAGACAAACAATCATAGGGAGTCCAATGCGGGCCGACAAGGCCACCATGATATCTAGTTAAAACTGAAAAGTAAAATCAGATGCTAAACTGAACTATGACTGACAAGGCCGCCAATCAACAGCTAAACAGGGCACCACACGGCCAACACATATAGGCCCCACACGACCGATATCATCTAACCACAGGGAAGTAACACAATCTGCAAGCTTCTAGGAGTAATAAGATGGTCGGGACCGTACCCATACTGTACAAACAAAAGAAGTAAACCTCTATCACACAAGCTCCGGAAGAAAGGAGATGACGGTTGACTGGAACTACGAGGGACTTGCTCCTCGTCTATCTGCACCTGCAGGCAAGTAATGCAGCGTCCCAGAAAGGGCATCAGTACCACAGGTACTAAATAGGTAAGGCAGTAACTTTAAATAACTGAAAGTAAGAAATATAACTGACAATGACTGAAGTAAAGAAAACGGACTGAAGATGACTGAAGTAGTGAAATCAAGGCTAAATATAACTGTAATAAGGAGGGTAGGGGTCATACCTGACAAACGAGGCGTCTTACTGCCTAACTATCAGTAACTAAAACAACATAAATCTTACCTAGCCCCCATAAGTCAGAAGGTACAATCAGCACAAAATAACCCACCTGGGCCCCCATTAGCCCTAGTGAGTATACCTAAATCTATATATCCCTATCCAGGTCATACTGAGTCAACTACCAGCTATAAGCGTCCTGCCAATCCCCTGTGTCTGCAACTAGGCCCGCTCGGCCCCTGACTGTAGCTGTGTCTGAGTCCGGAGGACTCCTGATATCTACACCCCGGGCGTAAGCGCTCGGCGGGGGTGTGTATAAGGCCAACCACGACAAATATGAGGATCTGGATCCCCATCTTCGTCCCTTGCGGATGGCATGTCGCTCCATAGAGCGACGTATCCTCGCCCCTGGCGGGCGACAACACAACTATTAAACCCGGGGTGGTCACGGAAGCTATACAGGTGTAATCCAACCCAAAACAATACAAATTACGGGCCTCAACTGACAACAACAACTATACATGATAACCTACTCCTGACATGCTTTACTAGGATTCATACTGGACTATTATGCTAAGGAAACTAACTTGCCGAAAGAAAATGCCTTAACATACCTCGTTTGTTGTTTACCGATTAACTAGCGAGTTTCGGCTCGTGTTCAACTTCCCTTCTCAACTGAAATCATATTAACGGAAGAATAGGGCTACTTTATTACTATATTCGAAGAAAACGATAACTTATATATATATATATATGTATATATACTGACTATACTTCAACTTATCGAAAGACGATCAAAAACTCATAATTTCTTAGGAATCTAGAAGGGATAAATACTTACTTTAGGCAGGTCATCGTATTGACACTAGTTTGGAACAATTTCATCAACTTAAGCTCGGCGGGACGACGATTTGCCGAGCGTATTTTACGAAAATTACTCGGCAGCGATGCTCTCTGCAGCCTTATACTTCACTACCCGGAGTTAATTTAGATTTGGACGGCGTTTAGCGGCGTAATCGGATGATTTTCAGTAGTTTTCCTTCGTTCTTACCTCTGCTGGCCGAGGATATATGAATAATGAAATAACATCTAAGTGTGAGGCCTTTATATACTTGAGGCGGCAGACAAGGCAACGTGGCACTCTGCGGTAGCGCTAATTCTACTCCGTGCCACTTTGGGTAACGTGGAGGGGGCTGCTCCATGCCACTTTGCCCCTCTGGGTAACTTGGTTCGGCCTTCTCCCGTGAAATCCCGACTTTGCACTCGTTCGGCCTTTCCTCGTGCCCTTTTGTCGTACGTATGGCACTCAAAAACTCTCAACCAACATACGAATAGGCCGACTAAACGTTAGAAACTTACGGGGTGTAACATCCTCCCCCTTTAAGAACATTCGTCCTTGAATGTTAACTTCTGCTTGCAAGAACCTTAACCTTGCAATTACTTATTCTGGAAAAATTTCGGCAGAGTCTCCCCTGTAATATGGACTATCCAAAAACCCTGAAACGCAGAAAAGTCCAATACAGGTACTTAACACAATACTATAGCGTTCACTTCACAATAGGCTGAAGTCAATTATCTCACATATACCTGTATGTAATGCAACTTATGAAACAACAACAACAATATACCTCTAGCTGCACAATCTGACTAAGTCTGAAATAACTGAGGATATATGGTTTTCATATCGTCTTCTGCTTCCTAAGTCATCTTCTCTCGGTTCTTATTCTGCCATAACACTTTAACGAAAATAACATCTTTACTTCTTAGTCTACAGATCTGCCGATCTAGTATGGCTACTGGAGCTTCTTCATAAGGCACCATCTGAATTACTGAATGATAACTGTTATTATAGGAATATTCAATAAGCGGTAGATGTTCATCCCATCTTTCTCTAAAATCTAGCACACATGCCCGTAACATATCCTCAAGTGTCTGGATTGTATGTTCTACCTGCCCGTCTATCTGAGGATGGAAGGTTGTGCTCAGGTTAACCTCCGTCCCCAAGCCCCTCTGGAAAGATATGCCAAAATTTAGCTGTAAACTGGGCCCCTCGGTTAGAGATAATTGACAACGGAACACCATGCAATCGGATTATTTCTCTAATATACAACTCAGCATAATCTTCGGCTGAAAAGGTAGCCCTTACTGGCAGAAAGTGAGCTGATTTTGTCAACCTGTCAAGAATTACCCAGATAGAATCATATTTACGCCTGGTACGAGGTAACCCTACTACGAAATCCATATTAACTGTCTCCCATTTCCATAAAGGCACGACTATATCCTGTGACAGTCTGTCTGGTTTCTGATGCTCAGCTTTCACCTGTTGGCAATTGGGACATTGAGCTACGAATTCTGCTATCCCATTTTTCTTTCCCGACCACCGATAAATCTCTTTTACGTCATGGTACATTTTTGTCGAACCTAGATGGAGAGAGTAACGGGCATAGTGTACCTCGCCCATAATTTACTGGTGAAGCCCTGCCACGTCTGGAACGTAGAGGCGATCCCTATATCTCAAAACTTCGTCCTCAGTTACCTGGAAATCCGTCACTTCCCCTCACCGGACCCTATTTCTGAGCTGAACCAGGATAGGATCTTTATACTGCCGTTCTTTCACTTCTACGACCAATGATGACACTGCGGTATTCTGGATTACCGCTCCATTGTCTCTTGATTCTACTATACGAATGACTAAACTGGCTAGCTGATGCAATTCTCGGGCCAATTCTTATCGCTCGGGCTGTAAATATGCCAGGCTTCGCAAGGATTTGCGACTAAGGGCATCTGCTACAACATTGGCCCTTCTTGCGTGATATAAAATATTCACATCATAATCCTTTAACAGCTCCAACCAGCGATGCTGCCGTAGATTCAACTCTTTATGGGTGAAAACATACTGCAGGCTTTTGTGATCAGTGAAAATATCTACGTGGACGCCATACAGGTAATGTCTCCATATTTTCAAGGCATGAACCGCGGCTAACTCCAGGTCATAGGTAGGGTAGTTCTTCTCATACTTCCTCAGCTGCCTGGAAGCATAGGCAATCACCTTACTATGTTGCATCAAAACACATCCTAACCCAACACCTGAAGCGTCAGAATAGACTGCATAACCATCTATTCCTTCTGGGAACGCTAGCATCGGTGCTGATGTCAATCTGTCTTTAAGTTCCTGAAAGCTCTGCTCAAATGCCTCAATCCAATGGAATTTTGCTATCTTTTGCGTCAATTTGGTTAAAGGTGCTGCTAAAGTGGAAATCCTTCCACGAACCTTCTGTAATACCCGGCTAACCCCAGAAAACTACATACTTCGGACAAAGTGGTAGGTCTAGGCCATGTTTTCACTGCCTCTATCTTCTGCATATCTACCTGTATACCAGCATCTGACACAATATGGCCTAAAAAGGCCACTAAATTCAACCAAAATTTACATTTAGAAAACTTCGCATATAGCTGGCGATCTCTAAGAATTCGTAGCACTGTCTGTAGATGATCCTGGTGATCTGCCTCTGAGTGGGAATACACCAGAATATCATCGATAAATACTATCACGAACAAGTCCATGTATGGTCTGAAAACATTGTTCATCAGGTCCATGAACACTACTGGGGCATTTGTCAGTCCGAAGGACATGACTAGAAATTCAAAGTGGCCATATCTGGTCCTGAAGGCAGTTTTTGGAATATCTCTTTCATGAACCCGAACCTGATGATATCCTGATCTTAAGTCAATTTTTAAAAAATACCTCGCTCCCTATAGCTGATCAAACAGGTCGTCTATTCTGGAAAGCGGGTACTTATTCTTGATAGTGACTTTATTCAGCTGCCGATAATCTACACACATATGGAGGGATCCGTCCTTCTTCCTCACGAACAGAACTGGCGCACCCCATGGTGAGGTACTCGGCCGGATAAAGCCCTTGTCTAGAAAATCCTTCAATTGTTCCTTTAGTTCTCTGAGTTCAGCAGGAGCCATCCGATATGGAGGAATAGATATAGGCTGAGTGCTTGGTAATAGATCGATCGCAAAATCAATTTCCCTTTCTGGGGATTACCAGGAAGCTCATCTGGAAATACGCGGGGAAATTCATTAACCACTGGAATAGACTGAAGGGTCGGAGGCTCTGCCCGAACATCCTGAACTTTGACAATATGATAAATGCACCCTTTTGCTATAAATTTTCTCGCCCGAAGATGAGAAATAAACCTACCTTTTGGCGTGGTTGTACTACCTTTCCACTCCCGTACTGCCTCACTTGAAAAGTGGAATCGTACAATCTTGGTCAAACATTCGACATTGGCATAGCATGGAGCTAGCCAATCCATACCCATAATGGCATCAAAATCAACCATTTCTAGTTCTATCAAGTCTGTCGTAGTCTGACAACTGGCAACCTCTACTGTACACCCCCGATAGACCTTTCTGGCTATGATAGAAATGGGTGTAGACACTAAGAAAGGTCGCCGAAGCAATTCCGTCATAATACTAAACTTCCGAGCCACTAACGGTGTAACATAGGACAAAGTGGATCCTGGATCTATCAATACATAAGCAGGATGAGAGCAAATGTTCAGCATACCTGTCACAACATCTGGTGACGACTCTGACTCCTATCGCCCAGGTAGTGCAAAAGTACGATCTGGGCCGGCACCAGAACTGGAGGCCTCTGATCTGACTCGGCCTCTGCCGGCTGAAACTGAGGGCCTACACCCTGCGGGGATGCTGGAGCTCGTGATCCTGCCGAGGACCTATCCTGTCAATCCGGTCACCCTGACCCCTAGCTGGACAATTCCTCATCTGGTGACCCTCATGTCTACACATGTAGCATGCGGTGGAACCATACCTGCATGCTCCAGCGTGGCGTCGACTGCAAATAGGGAAAAGTGGTATTGCAAACCCACTCTGCTCCACTTCCCTCGGCTGTTGTGAACCTACTGCTCGAGAACCTTTGCCGGGCTCCGGCTACCCTCGACGACTAGACCTGCTCCTCTGCCGCTGTGGTGGAGGCGGGGGTCTAGGCGGCCTATCTGATAACCGTGGTCTAGATCCTCCCCGAGACTCCTCCTCTAATTCACCCGGTCTGTCCCTGCGGTACTGCTCTTGACTTGTCCTCCTAATCTCCTGTTGCCGCTGTCTAATACCCTCAATATTCTGAGCAAAAGCCTGCACACGGGCGATATCCATATTCTCTCACAGTGTGGCTGTGATGTAGGTCTCAACATATTTCGGGTTCAGCCCCATAATAAATCGATGTACCCTGGCTGGCATTGCGTCCACAAAAGCTGGAACATAACGAGCTAAGGAATCAAACCACATGACATATTCCCGAACACTCATCGACCCCTGCTCCAAGTGTAGGAAGTGATCAACCCGGGCCTGTCGAATCTCCCGTGGTAGGTAATGATCCAAGAAAGCCTCTGAGAAGCTGGGCCAGGTCGGAGGGGAAACATCTCTTCCCCGAGACATTTCCCAACTCTCATACCATAGCACGGCGATGTCCCGTAGCCGAAATACCGCCAACTCAACCAACTCTGTAGGTGTAGCATGCATCACCCTGAAAATCCTCTACATCTGGTCTAAGAAGTCCTGAGGGTCCTCGGTCTGATCTGTCCCTGTGAATTGAGGGGGACTTAGTGCTAGGAACTCTCAGACCCTCGAGCTACTAGGCCCTCCTAAGGATTCTGCAACTGTAGGTGGCGTCGGCCGGCGCTGAGCAGCCATCATCTGGGCTAGCATAACCACCGCGCTCCTAACCTCCTGGTCGGATGGTACGGGTATAGAAACTGCCGGAGGCGGTGCCATCACACCGGTCGTCCCAAGAGGCTCCTGATGTGGTGAAGACTGCTGGGGAGGTTGAGATGATACCTCCGTATCATCCTCAGATCGGGCCGATTCTGACCGAGGCTAAGGCACCCTGTTGGTGCCCTCTCCTGCTGCTACATCTAGCCTCCTGCCTGTCGTAGGGTGTCGCTGGTCCGACATTTCTCTGTAAGCAAAAAAATATAATGAGCTTAGGGACTCAACCCTATACTGTACCGCTTTATAGCACGACAAAATAAGAAGAAGGACTAACCATCCTATCATGCCTTGAAGCCTCCTCCCTATAGTATGTGGTGCACAACACATCCATAGACAAGACTCTACTTAGCACGGCTTGCAGACTCCCTGGAATACGACCTTCTCTGATACCAACTTTGTCATGCCCCACCTTGGGAGGCATGACTGGCACCTAGTCCCTACTAGGACCTGAACTGTTGAGCTGACTGAGCCTAAGCACCTCTGGTGCAGGGCTGACTCTAACTCTAGAATCAAGAAAACAACGGGCAATATAACGGCTGTAAATACAACCCCAACCGACAAAACCTATAGACACCTGTGAAAATAAACAACTAACTAGAGACAAACAATCATAGGGAGTCCTATGTGGACCGACAAGGCCACCATGATATCTAGTTATAACTGAAAAGTAAAATCAGATGCTAAATGGAACTATGACCGACAAGGCCACCAATCAATAGCTAAACAGGGTCCCACACAGCCAACACACATAATCTAAAACACATATGGGCCCCACAAAACCGATATCATCTAACCACAGGGAAGTAACACAATCTACAAGCCTCAGGGAGTAATAAGATGGTCGGGACAGGGCCCAGACCTACCCATACTGTACAAACAAAAGAAGTAAACCTCTATCACACAAGCTCCGAAAGAAAGGAGCTGACGGCTCTGTACGGTTGACTGGAACTACGAGGGACTTACTCCTCGTCTATCTGCACCTGCAGGAAAGTAATGCAGCGCCCCAGAAAGGGCGTCAGTACCAAAGGTACTGAATATGTAAGGCAGTAACTTTAAATGACTGAAAGTAAGAAATATAACTGACAATGACTAAAGTAAAGAAAACGGACTAAAGATGACTGAAGTAGTGAAATCAAGGCTAAACATAACTGTAATAAGGAGGGTAGGGGTCATACATGACAAACGAGGCTTCTTACTGTCTAACTATCAGTAACTAAAACAACATAAATCGTACCTGGCCCCCATAAGCCGGAAGGTACAATCAGCACAGAATAACCCACCTAGGCCCCCATTAGCCCTAGTGAGTATACCTCAATCTATATACCCCTATCCAGGTCATACTGAGTCAACTACCAGCTATAAGCGTCCTGCCGATCCCCTGGGTCTGCAACTAGGCCCGCTCGGCCCCTGACTGTAGCTGTGTCTGAGTCCGGAGGACTCCTGATATCTACACCCCGGGCGTAAGCGCTCGGCGGGGGTTTGTATAAGGCCAACCACGACAAATATGAGGATCTGGATCCCCATCTTCATCCCTTGCGGATGGCATGCAGCTCCATAGAGCGACGTATCCTCGCCCCTGGCGGGCGGCAACACAACTATTAACCTCGGGGTGGTCACGGAAGCTATACAGGTGTAATCCAACCCGAAACAATACAAATTACGGGCCTCAACTGACAACAACAACTATACATGATAACCTACTCCTGACATGCTTTACTGGGATTCATACTGGACTACTATGCTAAGGAAACTAACTTGCCAGAAGAAAATGCCTTAACATACCTTGTTCGCTGTTTACCGATTAACTGGCGAGTTTCGGCTCGTGTTCAACTGTCATTCTCAACTGTAATCATATTAACGGAAAATAGAGCTACTTTATTACTATATTCGAAGAAAACGATAACTTATATATATATATACTGACTATACTTCAACTTATCGAAAGACGATCAAAAACTCATAATTTCTTAAGAATCTAGAAGCGAGAAATACTTACTTTAGGCACGTGATCGTATTGACTCTAGTTTTGAACAATTCCATCAACTTAAGCTCGGCGGGACGATGATTTGTCGGGCGTATTTTACGAAAAATTACTCAGCAGCGATGCTCTCTGCAGCCTTATACTTCACTACTCGGAGTTAATTTAGATTTGGACGGCGTTTAGCGGCGTAATCGGATGATTTTCAGTAGTTTCCCTTCGTTCTTACCTCTGCTGGCCGAGGATATATGAATAATGAAATAACATCTAAGTGTGAGGCCTTTATATATTTGAGGCGGCAGACAAGGCAACGTGGTACTCTGCCGGTCGCGCTAATTCTGCTCCGTGCCACTTTGGGTAACGCAGAGGGGGCTGCTCCGTGCCACTTTGCCCCTCTGGGCAACTTGGTTCGGCCTCCTCTCGTGAAATCCCGACTTTGCACTTGTTCGGCCTTTCCCTGGGCCCTTTCCTCGTACGTATGGCACTCTAAAACTCTCAACCAACATACGAATAGGCCGACTAAACGTTAGAAGCTTACGGGGTGTAACAAAGCTAAACTCTATACACTAAACCATCTACTATATAAGTAAAGGACACACATGCAAAATCAATCTATTTAAAACAAGACTTTATTAATCCAATAAATAAAAAGAAAGTCTTATATAAAACTGAAACATAACACTATACTAAACCGCATGGTTAATAGTATATCCTAACATCATTATATCTTGGGATGGAGCTTCAAGACAAATGGGAAAGCTCAAGAACTTTCTCAACTTCCTAATCTTCCTCGTCTTGGGCCCAAAGAGACATCAAGGTTTGTAACGATTGGTTTGCCACTAATCTCTTTTGTATCACTTGTTGTAGCAACCTCTGTGGTAGTTTATTATGTAAGAAGGAAGAAGAAGTCTGGCTTAGCTCGATTCAGTTAAAGTTCAATCAAGCTCGAGCTCAATTGAGTTGGCTCAGCTCAGCTTGATTGACTTGTTTTAGTTATATAATGATAACTTTTGGATCTAAAATTCATCCATCAAATACGTGTATCTTAATCTAATCCTATTTTTTCCCTTCATTCCTAGTACATGAATAAGATAATTACATGTATCTTAATATTAATTTTCTAATTCATAAATTAAGGAATTTCATTTCGGGTTAACTCGAATGTTTTTCAGTAAAGTAGCCTTTTTTGAGTGAGTTGGAATTTGTTGAAAATATTTAGACGATGTTATAAACAAAATCTGGAGAGGATTGAAGGTGATTTGGAATCAAAATTCAGAGCGGAAATCAATTTGGTAGATGTCTTTTCTACTATCATATATATCACACATAAAACAAAGAGAGGAAATATGCATCATTTATTAGGCGACAAGGGTATATATACACCATGTGTTAAACAGGGAGGGTATATATGCACCACTTTTTAAACGAGGAATATATCCGCTCTAAATCGCAAAATTGAAGGGTATATTTGCGCTCATACCCTACCTTAAAAATTCATACTACTGAACTTATGTGTCAAGACACGAGTTACATCTTACAAGACATAAGAAGTTCATATTACTGAAGTTATGCCCTAAGGCACAAGTTATGCCTATTGAACCTATTCCCTAGGCAAAATTTTCTTAAAGATTCATTTTGCGAATTAGATAGTATTGAATTTATGTTCTAAGGCAAACATTCGCTAAAAATGTTTGCGCTGCAAAATTACGTCATAATTAAGGGTACTTTGACCCACAAATTTTTATTAAATGAGAAGTAGGGGCAAATATTAAAGACCATAGATTTGAGGAGAAAAAATTAAAGATCTTCCGGAAAGAGGCGCAATCCATGCAAAAACTTATTATATTTTTAGGGTAAGTGCCTATAAAAAATCCATGGGGTCATTGGCATTTTTGCTCCTATTTTGTGATGGTCTTTAATTTGTATCTCTTATAACAATTAATCTTTTTTATGGGATATAAATTTATATTTTTGTATTATAATACTTTATAAAT
Organism: Datura wrightii; assembly: GCA_035772735.1. Lineage (NCBI taxonomy): Eukaryota > Viridiplantae > Streptophyta > Magnoliopsida > Solanales > Solanaceae > Datura > Datura wrightii. The sequence goes on along the minus strand of JASDFA010000018.1, from coordinate 194,288,991 downwards.
TATGCTCAAACATGGGTTCTGATTCTAAAAACCTATGCACCACTAAATATAAGTTTAATTGCTAAATGGTGATAATTAAAGACTAATTCATTTGAAAGACGAAAATTAAAAATCAACCCATTTAAAAGGCAAGACTATTATTTTATGAATTTCAGGGGGCACCATATTTTGATCGCCCCATTTAACTAGTACACGCCTTGTATTTTATTTTGCATGAATACCAGTATTAGATAACTCCAGGCAAAACTGCATGGCTTTCTAATTACACAACTTTATATATTCTACAAAGAACTGTTGTGTTAAAATGTAAGGACTGAAATTAATTGTAAAAATATGTATTACAAACTCAAATAAAATTTTACCACTCATTATTTGTTCCAGAAGATGCTAAATCTTATCTATATGTTTGTCACATATTATTTTAGATCGGATGACAGGAGCATAATAATTTTATACAGAGACCCAAAATTATTCTGTCTTTTGTCCAAAAATAAGAAATAGTCCATTAAACTCTAGAAAATCTTCCCACAAAACTCAAGTTTTTGAACGGAATGCCACTGATATATAATGAATTTTTAATTTTTATTTTTTATATGTGTGATTTTCAATTTTGGTCAATAGTATTTTTTAATAATAATTTATGGATGATATTATCCTTATTTCCTCATTGATTTTTTCATTCTTTCAATTCAGTTCATTGCTTCTCAATCAAATTTTTTAGCATTTCATATTAATTTACCTGTACATTTACATCCAATTTTACATTTAAGAAAAAAGATGAAATCTTTCAAGCTCTGTGAAGGTAATTGTATTGAAACTTTTAAAAATAATTTCTGAAATTATAGTAATGAACAAGACAAAATATATTGTTTTGACAATAATTTTGGAGATGGCCAACATCGTGAGTTTGCAATTGCATGCGAAAATAAAGACTACACATGTAAGGGGAAAAAATTAACTTGTGTCGTTAAACTTATATCTTGGGGCATAATTTATTTGCTTTAAGGTATGATTTGTGTGTAATACACTCTTAAGGAATAACATTCTAAAACTAAACATAAGCCTCATAAGTCATTACTTGCGCCTTGTGGCAAAATTTCTTTTGTCTTGTAGTAGGCATAAGTTCTTTTGTCTTGGAGCACAACTTATGCTACTAACTTTTATACCTTGGGACATAACGTACTTATATCTTGGACATAACTTATGCCACTGAACTCATGCCTTGGAGCATAATTTGTGTCTTGACATAATTTCTTTTTCGTTGAGGCATAACTTGTGCCGTTAAACTTATGTCTTAGGGCATAACTTGTGCCATTGAAATCATGCCTTGGGGTATAATTTATTTTTCCTTGAGCCATAACTTATGCCACCAAACTTATACCTTAGGCATAATATTGCAATTTAATTTTCAATGAAGATATTGATGGATGAGAAAGAAGAAGAAAAATATCAGAAATAAGAAGATTATGAAGAACAAGAAGAATGCTTAAGAGCGGATTTAGAAAGAGTATTTCAGATTGTATTCATGTATATTGTGTGCCACTCTACACATACATTTCTCTATTTATAGATATACACTCTCATCTAAGTATAGTTAGAATTTTAACTAACTATAGTAACTAACTTCCAGAACCTTAACTACCATAACTAACTTCTTGACTGTTGGAACAGTTACTAATTTAATCCTACTGCCTTCTTAATCACTTTCTGATTTTATTGAGCTTAATCCTTCAATACTCTCCTTCAAGCTAGGTAGGAGACACTGCAAATATGTTCAGTATCCCTAGCTTGGAACTGATGTACTCATGTTGCACTCTAGGAAGCCCTTTGGTTAGAATATCAGTTAGGTGTTCTTGTGCAGGAATGTATTGAGTAGTTACTACACCTTGCATCATCTTTTTTCTTATAAAGTGGCAATCTATTTCTACATGTTTAGTTCTCTCATGGTACACATGATTTGCATCAATCTGCATGGTTGCTTTGTTGTCACTAAAAATAGCCATTGGTTTAGTTGTAGGAACTTTCGGTTCACTTAGTAATGCCAATAACCAAACAATTTCTGAGAGAGTGGTTGCCATACTTCTATACTCTGATTCAACAGAGTTTCTTGACATTATAGTCTGTTTCTTTGATTTCCAAGTGACCAGAGAATCTCCCAGATTGATAAGATAATTAGTCACTAACTTTCTAGACATAGGACATGCTGCCAGTCAGCATTACAGTAAGCAGTTATTGTTATATTGTTCTTGCTAGACAAAAGAACTCCTTTACCTAAATGTTGCTTTAAGTATCTCACAATCCTCAATGTAGCTTCCATGTGAGTCTATTTGGGCTCCTGAAGGAACTGACTCAAGGTTTGAACACTAAAGGCAATTTCTAGTCTTGTCATGGTTAGATATAGGAGTTTGCCAATCAACCTTTGATATGAGTTTTGATCTGTCAGAGTATCTTGTATGCTATTGTCTTTCAATAGATCATCATATTGTTTTAAGGTTAGTTTAATGTTGGTGTCCATAGGAGTTACAGAAGGTTTAGCTGCAGATAAACCTGTTTCTGAGATGAGTTTAGAGTATATTTTGTCTGATGCATCAGAAACCCTTCCTTTGATCTGGCAAATTTTGTTCCATAAAAATACTTGAGTTCCCCAAGGTCTTTCATTTTGAATGTCTGTTGAAGTACTTTGGTTTCTCTGATTAGCTCAAACTACTACCTATTATGAGCATATCATCCACATACACTAATATTGTAGTGATGCCTTTAGCTGTTTTTCTAGTGAACAAAGACTGATCATACAGGCTTTGTTGAAACTGAGCTCCAACTAAGGCCTCTGTTAGCCTTGCATTTCATTACCTTAGAGCTTTTTTAAGTCCATATAAGGATTTATTAAGCCTGCATACTCTATTATCCCCCTGGCTCTTAAATCCCTGATGTAAGTCCATATATATTTTATTATAAAGATCACCTTGTAAAAAGCATTGTATACATCCATTTGGTGTACATGCCATTGGCTTATGGCAGCTAATGCTAATAATGTTCTTACTGCTTTAATCTTTACAACTAGAGAAAAATTTTCTTGAAAATTAATGCCCTCTTTCTGACTATAGCCTTTGGCTACCAGTCTAACTTTAAATCTTTCTACTTCTCCAGATGCCTTATACTTAATCTTAAAAATTCATTTACAACCTATAGGAATCTTGTCTTTTAGTAACACCACTATATCCCAAGTGGTTATTCTCAAAAGTTGTGATCTCATCTTTTATAGCAGCAACCCATCTGGGATGTTTAACTGCTTCAAAGTAATTTCTAGGCTCAAGGTCACCTGATGATTTGGCTATATAAGCCTGATATGTGGGAGATAAGTTTTCATAGGAGATGAAGTTGGAAATAGTATAAGGAGTATCATGGTGAATATTCAGAGATACAAAATCTTTCATCCAAATTGGAGGGATTCTTCCTCTTTGTGATCTTCTAGTAGGTGTTGGTCTGGTGGAGACATTGTTGGGACAACGGAATAACAATAATAAACACACACACACAAATTAACTGCGAGAGAATAGAGAAAAACGGAACACAAACGACACACAAGAATTTACGTGGTTCGGTCTCACGACCTAATCCACAACTGCAACTAGGAGGAATTTTATTACTCTCTCTCTTGTGATGTATAGATTACAAGTACAAGCTATCTATTTATAGAAATAGATTAGGGTTATTAGGGTTTCTAACGGGCCTAATTAATCAGGCCTCCACAAGCCCAACAATCTCCCACTTGGAGGCATGATAATCTTCAACTGCCATCCACTGTGAGCACTTGTACGTCTAGTAATCTCCTCCTCATCTTCCTGGTTGCAGCGGCCTTTTCATCAGTTAACCTGAAGGCCCATTGAAGCTTCCCCAAGCTCCAACATCAGTCACGGCTAAAACTGCCCCTGACTCGTCCTCTGTCCCTACCGACTCCCACTTGCACGAACTGCCGAATCCTGGGATACTTTGAGAACAAAAAACACTCTCCATAGTTAGTAGGTAATCATCCGTAGAGGCTTCGACAGCTGGAACACTGGTTCTCTTAACCCACTGTCTGGTAACTCTGGCTGAAGTTTTAACTGGCTGACTGCCGGTGCTCCCACTGCCACGAAAATCCCTGACTAGTTTACCTGAACCTTTCCAAGCACGTTCAACCTGAATCTGACCTGTGGCTCTGGGTTTATCTCCTGCAAAACGAACCTTCTTCTGCCCACGAGACTCTGTGAACCGGATTTTGTTTCTCTTCTGATCTGGGACAGTCACTCCCTCAGATGGTAAATAGTCCATATACAGCGAACTCCGTTTCTTTCCTCGAGCTATGACCAAGTTCCCCTTCATCACCTTCCACTGCCCGTTTCCGAACTTAACATCGTGTCCCTCATCATCTAACTGCCCAACTGAAATCAACCGTTTCTTCAAGTTTGGAATCACTCGGACATCCTTTAAAGTCCACGAACCGACTGAAGTTTTCAGAATCATGTCACCCATGCCCGTTACATCAAGAACTTTATTGTTTGCTAGTCTTACCTTTCCAAAATCCCCTTCTTTCAGATTCTGCAATGCTTCACTGCTGTGGGTAGCATGAAATGAAGCACCAGAATCCATGACCCAGGAATCCACACTGCTCTCCACGCTACATATCAAGAGATCATTATGAGCATAGTCTCCTGCAATGTTAACTTGTTTATTATTCGGGCATTGATTCCTGAAATGCCCCACCTCCTTGCACGTCCAACACGTTACATCTGAGCGATCCTGAGTCTTCGACTGACTCCTTCTTCTGTTCCTGCTCCCACTACCTCTGCTATTTCTCCTTCCTCTGCTGACATTTAGCAATTCACTCGATGATTTCCCAGAACTCCTTCTTCTGACATCCTCGCCTAGAATGAGATCACGAATCTTCTCAAAAGTGAATCCATCGGGTCCCGTTGAACTGGTAACTGCTGTAACCGTTCCGGACCAACTGTCAGGTAATGACGATAGCAGTAGTAAGGCTTAAACTTCATCATCGAACTTAATGCCCACTGACGTAAGTCTGGCTAAGATTGAATTCATTGTATTTATGTGCTCGGTAACTAAACTGCCTTCCTTCATTTTTGTGTTCACCAATTCTCTAATCAGAAAGACCTTGTTTGCTGCAGATGGCTTCTCGTACATGTTAGACAGCGCTTCCATGACACCTTTCGCTGTCTTCTCCTTCAGAATGTTAAACGCAACATTCTTGGTCAACGAGAGTCGGATAACCGCCATGGCTTTCCGATCCAAACCTGCCCACTCTGCATCAGACATCTTTTCTGGCTTGTCACCCAATACCATGTCTAACTCCTTCTGAACCAGCAAATCCTCAATTTGCATTTTCCACCAACTGAAATCTGCACCATCAAACTTTTCAACTCGATACTTCCCATCTTCTGTCATCTCAAACGACTAGATGAGGTACCCGGTACAACTGATCTCAGATCTTGGTAACTTCGTCAAAAAGTTCAATGACAAAGCCAATACGCACTAACAAAGCAACTCGGACCAACAACAACAAAAAAAATTGAAAACCTTCTGCCTGAAAAAAATCTCCGGCGAAACAGTGCCTGCCGGTGAAAAAAATTTCTCCGGAAACTTGACCTCCTGCTCGATCTGCTGCTCGCGACGGCGGCAGCTTTGCAATCGCCTGGGCTGCTCGACGGAGGCAGCAGCTCTGCGATCTGGACAGATCTGGCAGTGACGGCTGCTTGACCTCTGGCAGCGACGACTGCTTGATTCTTCTCCGTCGTCGCGACTGGCAGCAGCGGCGGCTGCTGCTTCTCCTCTCTTCAGATCTGCTGGTCAGCGGCTGCGCAGCACGTGGCTACTTTGTTTTTTTTTTTTCTGGCAAGCTGCTCCGGTCGGCAGCTTTGTTCTTCTCTCCGCTTGGCTGCTCGGCTGGAAACTGCTCAACAGCGGCTGCTGCTTCTGCAAAGTGGTTTACTGGTGGCTGCTGCGCCTTCTTTCTCTAAAAAAAATTTTAGGTGACTCTCGCTAATTTTTCGTGTGTATAACCTCGCTCTGATATCAATTGTTGGGACAACGGAATAACAACAATAAACACACACACACAAATTAACTGCGAGAGAATAGAGAAAAACGGAACACAAACGACACACAAGAATTTACGTGGTTCGGTCTCACGACCTAATCCACAACTGCAACTAGGAGGAATTTTATTACTCTCTCTCTTGTGATGTATAGATTACAAGTACAAGCTATCTATTTATAGAAATAGATTAGGGTTATTAGGGTTTCTAACGGGCCTAATTAATCAGGCCTCCACAAGCCCAACAGACATCAGGTTCATGACTCTCATTCGTAAATAGTTGAATATCTTCATCTTGTTCAGACCTAAACTGTTCTTGAACCTGTGTAATAGCAGTTTCTCTATGTTGAATTGACTCTAGTGAACTGTCATACAACTAATCAATTGTACTCACTTTTAGAAATAGATGTTTATCCTGAGAACGTATTTGATGGAAAGGAAATATATCTTCCTTAAACTTAACATCTCTACTAACAAATAAATTTTTATCTTGAAAACCGTAAAGGACATAGCCTTTTTGTATAGCTGATTATCCCCAGTAACACAGCTATTTTGGACCTTGATTGTAGTTTATTCAGATCATTAGCCTTTTTTGCATAGGCTAGACAACCAATAACTCTTAAATGTGTAAGTAAAGGTTTTTTGTTATATAACCTTGTATATGTTGACTAATTCTGAAGTACTACACTTGTCGTTCTGCTTACCAGATATACTGTAGTCTGTACACAGATGCCTGGAATCTGATTGGTATCTTACCTTGAAGTCTCAGTGCTCTAGTAACTTCAAGAATATGCTTATGTTTTCTTTAAGCTACCCCATTTTGCTGAGGAGTATATGCACAAACAAACTTTTTCCCATTGTCTGTTTTCACTACTTTAACTATTTTGTCCAATTGAGTTTTGACATACACAAGGAACTGTTAAATTATCACACACACATCAGACTTAAGTTTGAGTAAGAACACCTAAGTCATTCTAGTAAAATCATCAACAACTGTGAGAACGTATTTATTTTCATCAAATGTAGCTACTCTGTAAGGCCCCATACATCCATATGAACTAACTCAAAGGTTGCCCTTGTTCTAATACTATTAATTGGAAAAGACTGTCTAACTTGCTTTGCACAAGGACACATATTACAAGAGTTCAACTTTTCTTCTATTGTTTGAATGCTAGTAGACATCAGTTTATTTAAAGTAATGGCTGACATGTGACCCAGTCTTCTATGACAAAGTGTTATATCCTTCTCTGCAATTTTCCAAGTGTCTTCTTCTGCTGTAATCAAAGCAACTTTGTTATTCAGATTGTAAGATTGATTCACCAAGGTGTATAACCCATTTTCCTCCTTACCAATCTCCTTTACCCTTCCATTGTAAAGATCCTAAACTTGACAGAAATCAGGAAAAAACCTAACTGAGCATTGCAATTCTCTGGCCACCTTGGACACTGACATAAGATTGAACTGAAATTTTGGAATATGAAAGACATTACTAATAGTACTTCTATCAGAAAGCCTACTGGAACCAATATGTGTAACCAGTGACACGTCTTCATTTGGTAAATATACCTTCTTTGGATTATTCATATGTGCTATACTATGTGTATCCAACAAATTCTTACTTTCCACCATATGATTAGTAGCCCCAATATCTATAATCCATTCTTGACCTTCTTTAGAATCTAATAAAGTTGTACTTATACCTGCAGCAACAGCTGAAAAAGCTGTGTCAATTTTCCCTTCCAAAAGTGATAGAATCTTTTCATATTGCTCTTTGGTGAAGGGATAGGGAACCATTTGTTGCATTTTCTTATTAGCATTCTCCATGGGCTCTTTACCTTTCTGAAAACCACTTTAAGTAGAACCTTAAGCTGTTAATTCAGACTCACAGCCGATATATTGTATGCAACAGACCTTCCATTTGTTGAATTTGTATGTTTATACTGACCATGAGTATTAGTTTGTCCTCCATAAGTTTTCTTCTTAAATTTGTCCTGAGGATAACCAACTAGCTTGTAGCATTGATCCTTGACATGCCCCTTCATTTTGCAGAAATCACACTATATATTGTAGTTTTTTTTTAACTTTGAGGGACTAGTTGCATATGCATTTCTTGAGTATAAAGCCATGACCATATTCCCAACAGATGCAGGAGTAGATCCTAAAATCCCAGAAGTTGATACCACTGTCTTTTGGCCTTCATCACTTACCACCATTGCATATGCTTGGTTTAGTGTAGGAGTTGGGGTCATCAACAAGATTTGGCTTCTTGCTTGACGATAAGACTCATTCAACCCCATAGGAAATTGAAATAATTTCAGTTTTTGTAAATGTAACATGAATTCTTTGGATTTTTGACATTTACAGCTAGGTGTTGGTACTGATGCTTCAAATTCTTCCCATAAACTTTTGAGTTTTGTAAAATATATAGATACAAAAGCAGTAACTTGAGTGAATCTGGCAATTTTTTGTGGACATTGAAAGTTCTTGAGGCATCTTCCTTGTTGAACCTTTCAAACAAGTGTCACGCCCCGAGCCTACACCTTGGACGTAAACTTGGAGCCACAAGCGACCCCAAGTCAACCCCTGATCTATCATACACTAGCATTCTAAGTAAACATGCACAGCGAAAGTTTTAAATATTAAGAAAAGGCAAAGATTGAAAGTGGAGAAAGAAATAATATATCTGTAATTCAATTCTGAAAGACAAGTCTAGTCTGAAAGCCAACTACTGAGGAGTTATTGGGACAAGCCCCCAGCTAGCTCCAAGTCTAAACAAAATCATAACCAAATGAAATAAATAAACAAGGCCCTCAAATGATGAAGACTCACACTCTGATGTGCTGAAATGTAATTCTCTGAAACTGAAGTAACTATCTATGTTGAACCTGAGAACCTGCAGCTGTATCATAAAACGATACAGCATGAAAAGTATGCGTCAGTACTCTAAATGTACTGAGTAAGTGGGAGAGACATACTGAATATAAAATCTTAACTGAAATGACACGCCATGACTAACAAGTAAACTGAACTAAACTACTGATATAAAATCTGAAATGGTCAAGACGGCCCTGACTAATGGTCAAAGACATGCCCTAAGTCTGAAACACTGAATCTGAGATACTGTACTGAACTGAGCTGCTTATTCTGTTACTGGATTGGACTGACTAGTGGGAGATTCTATAACGGACATTTAACTATGTGAGCTAGACGTGGAGTTCGATGTACACACCCCACCAGTAGGACCCAATATACCTTTCCAGGGTATAAAGGCATGGACTGTGAAAATTACTGTCAAAAGAGGGCCGTTAGGCCAAGTAAATAAAACCTACGGTGGCAACATAGTTCTGGAACCTGGGTGCGCTGGAACCCCGACCCTTTCGGTGCTAAGTCTTACTCCTACTGGATAATCCTATTACTGCTACTACTGACAAGCGGATAGCTCGATACTGGGGTCCAAGACTATACTGACCCAGGGATACTGTCAGAGAGTTCCCTGAGCGTCTTATAGAACCAGATTTGAAAACTGAGTTCTAAGATTGGTTAAAGTTGCTTATCTGGAAGCGTCGTAACCGTCTAGATAACCAACTGATAACTGGACTGGGGTCCTGGGGCTGGTCAGAGTTATGACTGAATATCATGACTACCTAATGGACCAAATATCTGAATTTTGAATCTGATTCTGAAAACTGGGAGGCACCACTGATACCTTGAAAATAAGTTGGAGTCAAACTGATCAGTTGACATTTTCTGGACAACACTGATGTTGCTAAAATTATCTGAAGCTAGACTGATATGGTTCGGACTGAGACTAGACTGCTAGAGTTATGTGTTCTAATTGATTAAATTACTAACAGCTAGTAGAGAGCCCATTTGGGTCGACAACATGGATAATTTCATAATATAAGGAAAAAATTTTAAAATTATGGGAAGTTCATTCAGCAGTGCAAAAGTCATTTTTGTTTATGGAATATTTGCTCAACATATGTATGTATGTAGGAAATTCTAGAAAATTTTAACTCAAGACATTCTTCATTCACTAGAGAGAACTGAACAAATAAAATCATTATTCGAAAATTAGGGCTTAAATTCACCGTTGTGATAACACTGACAATTTGATAAGAAACTGATGAAGATCATAATAACAATAAATATAAACAACGTTCTGAGTGAATTCAACGAAAATAACATGAATGCTTCTCATACTCGAAAACTCAAGGCTTAAAATTAACAGAAGAAATTGAGTAGGAATTTGGGGACGCAAGGGAAGGACAATCCCCTTGCTAAAATCCCACATACCTGGTGGAGAATTCCCTGGAGAAAAGGATCTGGACTGCTGTGATGAATGAATGACCCTTGGTACATTCTAACCTGACACAAATGCACATCTCTTTAAGGAGGTGCATTTTAGATTTGTATTCTCAAAATTATGATGTTTATAAAGTCAAATTAAAATATTTAATTATCAATTAAAACTAAATTAAAATATTTATCTCGTTATACCTAAATATAACTTAAGTTGCCGGCCAATTATTCCTAAATGCTTTGATTTATTTTATTACAGATAAGCAACACTAAAGAGTGTACAGAAATCCACATTCAATTGTTTGCAAGTAATATTTTATATTTCCTTCGCAAGACTTTATTCAAGGTGCACCATGATCTGTTGGTGGGGGCCGGGGGGTTACTATTATTTTTGGAAAGTGAGCTTCACTAGTATGGTTTCTGAGTCAAACACCACCAAAACCTTACATATAAAAGTATAAAACTTTAACAACATTTTCCACGCTTTTTTTATCGATTAAAAATTTTAAAAAATATTTCATCTAGAAAAAGATAAATTTTTTTAAAAATAAATTCTGTAACAAAAATAGAGAACACAAATTCCACAAAAAATATTACACTCTTACTCTCCATAGTCCTCACCCCCACTACACCCACATCCCCTGTGCCCCACCTCACTTTCCTATAGTGTTTGTCTATGTTATATAGATAAATATTTTTAGAATAATATTTTTTGCTTATTTAATTGATACCAAAATAAATAAATAAATAAATCACTTATTTTTCAAGAAAACATTTCCTTCCTATTCAGCACACACTATATTTTTCTAAGTTTCTTGACCAAAAACACTGAAAAGTGAAGGCCAGAAAGAAGTTAAGAACAAAGAATGTTTCTGTGATTTAGCTTCGAACTTTAAAGTAGTATTCATCAGGAAAATGTTCCTGGAAAAAAAAAACAAAAAACAAAAATCTGCACACAACTTCACAATCGCTACCTAGGTAGTTCATCAGTAAATAAACATGAAAGTGGTGCAGTAGAAACAGAAACAAATGTACCATCTACATTTCCATTAGCCAAACATGTGTTTCCCCTTGAAGATGCTAAAGAATGCAGACATTCATTTTCGTCGAATCCAAATCCTCCATTATAATCACCAGGAGCCATTGGAGCATCAGGCATATCAGCTTCACCTTCCAAGTAACTCATCACCTGTCTCATGCTAGGCCGCGACAATGCCTCATTGTTTGAACACATTAGTCCCAATTTCAACACCATCAGAACTTCACTTTCATTGAACTCACCTTTCAGTCTCTTGTCTATAACATCAAGAATTTTCCCTTCTCTCCATTTGTTCCACACCATGTCAACTAGAACTAATTCCTCAGGCGCTGCCTTTGGCTCAATCGGTCTACGCCCACATACCACTTCAAGCAACAATGCACCAAAGGCAAAAACATCAGATTTTTCTGTAGCCCGTCCTGTCCTAGGTAATTCTGGTGCAAGGTACCCCAATGTGCCAACCACCCTAGTCGTGCACGGGTTTGATCCGTGCTCATATAATCTTGCTAGTCCAAAATCTCCAAGCCTTCCATTTAACTCCCCATCTAGTAGCACATTACTAGCCTTAACGTCTCGATGCACCACAATTTGTTCATAACCTTCATGTAAGTATAGTAAACCAGAAGCAACACCTTTGATGATTTTGAACCTCTGCTCCCAGGACAATACCATTCTAGGCTTTTCAAACAAGAAATTATCCAAGCTTCCATTAGGCATAAAATCATAGACAAGTAGCAGGTCACCACGACGTCTACACCAACCTACTAATTGAACCAGATTCCTATGGCGAAGTCTTCCAATGCTGGAAATTTCAGACACAAATTCGCGCAAACCCTGTTTAGATTCATGGGAAATACGCTTCACAGCGATTTCCATATTCGAATTTTGTAAAACACCCTTGTAAACTTTGCCAAATCCACCATGCCCAAGAAGCTCACTATCCTTAAAACCTCTAGTAGCTTGCTTTAGTTCTTGATAAGAGTATCTATGAGGACCAACCTCAAGCTCCCAGGGTTCTATCACATCAGCATTCTTGAATCTCCTAATTAAATAAATAGCAACTAAAATAGCAATTAAAACAAAAATAGTTGCTACAATTGAGATAGCTAAAATTAGGCCAGTGTGCTTCTTCTTGGGACCAGGCAGTGATGGAAGTGAATCCAAGTCTAGAAATTTGGCTTCACCATTCAACTTAAAGCTCCAACCAAAAATATAATGTGAACTGGCAAGCAAACCAGTTGAAGCAGAGAAACCAACATACATATTTTCTTTGAGAAATGGAGAGAGATCTATATGATAAGAGAAAAGAGGCAACCTGGGTTTATTAGAAGATGTTGAAAGAGTTACGTTAACCAAGTTTGTAACTGAATCATATTCTACCCATGCCAATATTACCTTACCAGATTTGAGATTCAGATCTTGTTTTACCAAATCATCATCAAAGTAAGCTGCAGCAGCAGACATATTGGACCTTAAACTGTTGATGTTTATACCAACATGATTATCATTAATATCCCCAAACTCAAAATCTTGTACTGTGTCGAATTCAACAGCAAATATGTGATTTGAGAAGTTACCAACATCAGTGGCATTTAGTAAGCCAAGATACTGACTTGGAAGAGCTCTGCTGAAATCATTGGACTGAGAAATAGTGAAGGCAAGTCCATGGCCACCAAGTTTTGGATATTCAGGCACTATGGCAAGAGCAAAACATGTTGAGAAAGAGAAAGCAGAGCCAGTAGTTGAGTTCTTGAACTGAAAAGGTGAAGAATAGAAGGCATGACCCATTGATCTACTTGTTTCATTGGTTAATCTAATAAATCCACTTGGCCCTATCTCTGCAACTCCACTTAAGGTGATGTTATTGTTTGGTTCATTGAATCTTGTATAAGTGAAGCCATCAAGCTGCTGAGAAGAAGCTAGGATTGAGAGGGAAATGAGAGAGCAGAGCAGTACAAGACAGCTACTGACCATTTCTAAAGGGATTTTTTCCAAGATCTTCAGGTCAGATTTCAAGATTTTATCATGGGTAGTGAGATTTGGACTGAAAGCTTCAGAAGACTTGAGAAATTTGTAAGCAAGATCGTTGCTTTTTAATGAAAAGGGGACTTTTGGGGTCTGAGAGAAGTGTTACAGAAACACAGCCAAGCTAAACAAGAAGAGTACCTGTGAAGGAATTTTTTCAAGATTTTCAGGTCTCAGATTTCAAGATTTTATCATGGGTAATGAGATTTGGACTGAAAGCTATAGGAGATTTGAGAAATTTGGAGCAAGATTGTTGTACTTTTTTAATGAAAAAGTGCACTGTTGGGGTATGAGAGAAATGTTACAGAAATACAGCCAAGCCAATCAAGGGAGAGTGACATTTATTCTGCAGATGTATAATTGTCCTTGGACTGCACTATATGGTGGCTATCTTCTTTTTTTTTGTAGTGTTTGTAGGTTGTTATGATGTGACGTCCTATAGTTTTTCATTCTGGTTTAAATCAGCGGCGGATGGAGTGTATAACATACGACTTCAATTGTATTTAATATTTCTGACATCAAACATATTTACATGGGACAAAAATCATTAAATTTTGAATCCATAGTTTAAATATCGGCGTGCTTTAGTGATTGAGTATCATCACCGTCTATCGATAAATTAAAAGGTTCGAATTATATTGTAAAATAAGTAGCAATAATATTGATTCTCCTTTTGAATGAGGTGGGGTGGAGAAAAAAAAAGTATATTACAACGAGTTCAGTTTAAAATTAATCTCATAATTTTAATTCATTCGTAAATTCAATATTAAAAACTTTAAAGTTGAACTGCACTATACCAAATATGGAATAAAATTAGAGATAGCAATATTAGTTGTCGTTTGGTACGAAGACATAAGTAATATCTGAATTAATAATATAGAAATTGCTAATACAGAAATTATAATGCTGGAATTATTTTTTATCTAGTGTTTGGTTTGTTAAAGACTATGTATACCATGTCAAAACTCTAAAAAAAACAAAATTATAATTATATCCTTGAATTTTTGTATAAAGAAATTTAGGAAAAGAGATTGAGGAGTATTCTAGTCATTTAGGAGTCTTATCCAGAAATTGACATCCAGGATTAGTAAATTTTAATCTAAAGACTATTCTAATTAGTGCAACCTATCAAATGATTAGTTCATAAGAGATTATGATTCGTTCAAATTTAAACGAGTTAATGATTAACTTATTTTAATTTATTTATATTTAATCCAAATTTACTTATTTAATATCTTTAACTAAAATAATTTCACAATTTTTTTGTAATTATAATCTCTTATTCCATGAACGAACAGAACCCACCGTGCATAATCATGGAGGCTTAAAACTTAAGAAAACTCATACATAATCACTTTTGCCTGTATGCCTTAATTCACAAATCACAATTATTTCTTTTCCCGGAAAACGTGATTTTCCTATGAAGGAGCAGAAATATTATATTCCTTCCTCTAATTTTAATTATCATTTTAGCTCAAAAGGTTTGTCTTAAAAATAATTATTTTTAAAAAAATTTAAAATTAAAGTTAATAGTTGTTTTTAACTATGCCCGCATAATATTTTAGAAGAAAAATTCAGTCTATCTTTATGATAGGGATAACTTAATGAACTTGTACTCTCTCCGCAATTTTTAATTTTGCATATTCGTTAAGGAACAATAAATTATGTGATAGTTTAGTTATATCACTCTTTGAATATAATATATTTAATATTTTAAAAAAATATATTAAAAAATAATTATAGCTAATAATAAAATTTAATTAAAAATTAAGTAATAATTTTTTTAAAATTTTTAAAATTAGATAAATAAAAATAAATATTTATTTTAATATAAAAATAAATAAGTAATATCTATTATTTTTTAATAAATAAATATGCAAAGAATTAAAATGAGTCGGATATAATATAAATAATACGATGATCCTTTTTCTTTCTCGAAGTGTTCTGTTACTTGAAAGAAAGTGGAAAGTTAGGTGTTCCCAGAACAGCTACATTCAGTGTTTTTATTATACTATTTTCTTTGTTTCAAGGGCCAAAAAAATGCCAACTGTAAAATTATGGTGTCTTTTGTCCCCATCTTTTTGCAATTTTTCTCCAAAATAATTACTTGGAATTTTGTATTTCATACAAAAAAAAAAGATAAAAAAACAATTTTATCAAGTTGGAAACTCAAGAATTAATAATGGAAGAATAGTGTTTTTATATGAAAAAATTTAAATTATTTTCCACAATGTATTTTCTCAGTGAACAAATTCGGTGAGAAATGAGTGAGAAAATCATATCTTATAACATAAATTTTTCATTAATTTATGAGAGAAAAATCTCTATTTCTAGTAATGATAATAATTTAGATATATTTTTTCACCATTAATACTTTAATAATAGATGGTTTGGACAGAACCAAACTTAAAAGAAACAAAAACATGACATTATAATAATGTATTTGCTATTAATATATTCACCACATAGCTTTGTATCAAGAGAACTTCAATTCTTTCATCATTGTTTCATATCTGTAACAGGTTGCCACTATTTTGTTCTGGGATTATGTTCTGGATTCGAAGGAAATAGAAATTCCAATAAATTATTAGTATTGGTGATACAATTATGAAAAGTAAAGCACTAGTGGGAAAAAAGTCTTCTGCTTTTGGCTACTCCATTTAGCTGAATGATGAAGATTCTGCTGGATATATAGTACTTGTGAATAGAGGTGGTCAATCAAACGGTATGATACGATATTAAAAATTTAGTTTGATAATATTAATTTAATATTATATTAAATTAATTTAATTTAATTTAATATTTTATAATATAATAAATTAATGATTATAATTTATTTGATTTTAATTTACATAAATTTATATTATAGAAATTCATGACTTCGATATTTAAAAAACATCTCAGTTATATTATATTACATTCTGTTGGATAGTACTTGTGAGTCTCTGTCAGCATCTGTTTGTTTTAGTTATCAGCTTAGTTGTTTAACAATTTTTCCCATTTGGTC
Source organism: Datura wrightii (assembly GCA_035772735.1). Classification (NCBI taxonomy): domain Eukaryota; kingdom Viridiplantae; phylum Streptophyta; class Magnoliopsida; order Solanales; family Solanaceae; genus Datura; species Datura wrightii. The sequence continues at coordinate 194,272,527 of JASDFA010000018.1, read as the reverse complement.
TGTCGATGATTATTATATCACAACTTATCTGAGGGGAGATTCAAGATTTTGAAAGTTTTGAGCGTCGCACTGATTTGAACAGTAAGTATGCAGCATTTTGGAAAGGTGGTGGTTAAGGGCTCGTTTGGTCATTCGAGATAAAATTATAATTTGAAATTGTGATATAAAATTACATGAGATGAAGTTTGAAATTTTGTTTAAACATGCAATGTAGAATTTTTAAGTTGTGTTTTTTCCTCATGAACATAAAAACTTCATAAATTGTAAAAATTATTCAAATTGTCCATATTCTTATACAGTCTTACCAAATAAGTAAAATTTCATAATTAAATATAATACACTACCACAAAATCATTCTAAAAAAATTACAACTTAAAAATCGGACTTTAGTTCAATAAAATTAAAACTAAACACGAGTTGTAGTGTACTACTTTTAATATAATCCTCTCACATAATACGGGTAATCTCCTCATGGACAATATAATAGTTGGCAAAGGTTGTTTACGTTTATTAAATAAATGATTAGTAAATATTGTTGATATATATAAAATGATGGACTTTTTTTTACAAAATATAAACTTTTGGGTTAAATTTTACATTTGGAAAATCATATCTCATGATTTGAAATCTCAAATCAAGCTTTTTGGAGAATTTGAAATTTCATCTCATGATTTGAAATTATGAGATGAAATCGTATGTCCAAACGCCGATTTCATCTCATACAAATTGCGACATGAAATCGCATGTTCAAACGCCTACCAAGTATGTAACACTTTGCAAAAGTGGTAACATTCACATAGGAAAACTATACTCAATACTTATCAAGGCAGAATACCTAAAAAAAAAACCCTAAAACTTGATGTGTTTTCTTCAATCCCCCCTAAACTATCAGTAGTCTTAATTACCCCCTAAACTTGTCTATTTGATAGTTTTTAACCCCTTATGTGCTGATGTAGCAAAGAGAGCGACTACACTCTCTTTTAAGCATATGAGGATGAATAATAAAATAAAAATTAGCTCTTAATTATTTATTTTAATGGTGTATTTTTATTTTTCAGGCTGATTAAAAAAATTGACTCGAACTCTCTATCGTTCTAGCAAAATAAAATTAATTTTTTAAAAAATAATGAAGTATCAACTGTGTATTTATTTTTTTAAATGAAATGCTATTTATTTTATTGTGTATTCTCTTTTCAGGCATAAATCAATTAAAAAGTTTTTGAGTTCCGTCATTTTTATTTCATATAAAAAATAATTTAACTTGAATAATGGAGTTGCAATTGCGTAGTTTTTTTTTTGTTAAGATGCAATAACTATTTATTTTCTTTCAGGCTGAATCTAGAATAAGAAAATAACTCGGGTAAAGCTCCTTTATTTTTAGTGAAATAAAAAGTTTTAGCAGAATAATGACGCTTCAACTGTATAATTTTATTATATTTTACTCAGATATAATGACTATCTGTTTCGACAATGAATTTTTTTTCGAGTAAAATTTGTAAAAAAAAAAGAAGTTAATTATAATCATTATTTTCAGTAAAATAATTTCTTTGTTTGCTAAAAAAGTAGAGTCTAACAAAGATTTTTTTTTACTACTTGAAAAACTAATAAATTTTTAAAAGTAAAAAAAATATTTTTTAAAAATGACACATGAATAAAAAGTCCACATGGCAGGAGAGTGCATCTCACTCTCTTAGGATGAGATGGGAAGGGGGTTAAAGACAACCAAATAACTAAGTTTAGGGAGGTAATTAAGACTACGAATAGTTTAGAGAGTATTTGATGAAAATGCGTCATGTTTAGGGGGTCTTTATGTATTTTCCCTATTTATCAATAATATTTTAACTAAGATTTTGTGTTATCTTGTCGAAGTAGTCAAAGTTTTAGTTAAAAGAGGTTTAGGATTATATTCTACTTAATCACATTTTTAAGGATTCGAACTTGCGTCCAAGGTGTTAAACTTAGCTTTAACGGCTGACACCTTGAGCCCTATTATTTCTCTGGATGCCACGGCTAATAGAGAGAGTGTGTGTGTGTTTCAATCGAAAGGTTCGGGTGTCGTGACACCCCCTCCCTTCTATATAGATTCGCCTCTGGACCTGCCCACCTGTAAGAGAGAAGAGATCAGATTAGTACTTATTAACATCTAGCACCGGCAAAAATAGCCCCATAATGTGTAATCCATCCAGATTTAAACAAATTAGGTTATGATTAGTTGTTTAAATTAAGATAAAAGGGGTAAATATGCCTCTTAACTCTGTGATTTAGAGCAAATATATTTTCCGTTAAAAAAGTGGTGCAAATTTGTCCCGCCATTTATCAAATGGGGGCAAATATACCCTTCTGTCTAACAGAACTTTTTTTTTTGAATTAATTTTTTTTAATATATTTTTAAATTAAAAAAAAATCAGATCGCTTTAAAGAGAGAATCAGTATCTCTGAACCTTATCCTACCCGACCCACACCCAAATCCACCAAAATTCATGATCCAATTTTACAAAAAAATAATCAATTTTTTTGTTCTCTTCCTCACACACTTACGACCCGGGTCTTCTATTCTTCCAAACCCACCAAAGAAGATCGATTTTCAATAAAATTAAGATTTCGGCATACCCAATCGATTTCCAACAAAATTATTCGGGGATTTTCAAGTATGTTTCTAAAATGTTTTTTAATTTAAAAATTTCTCAGAGCTTGATAGTGAAACCAGCAACAACCCACTTGTGGGTTTCTTTACAAAATTGGTTCGTAATAGTTTGTCCAGAGAGAAGGAGAGGTTGGAAAAAGTATGGGAGGCTTTTGTAGCTCTCGATCTTAAAAAGGTAATTTTTTGCTTCAAATAGTGTAATCCAGGTAATTTTGTTGGAAACTGATCGAGTATCACTTGAACCCTAATTTTATTGAAAATCAATAATTCTTTGGTAGATTTGGAAGAATAAAAGAACTGGGTTCCGAGTGTGTGAGGAAGAGAATAAAAGAATTGAATTTCTAAAAAAAAAATTGAGTCGTGGGTTTTGGTGTGGATATGAGCGTGAGTCTAGTAGGATGAGCTTCAAAGAGACTGATTATCTCTTTAAAGCCACGTGACTTTTTTTAATTTAAAAATATAAAAATAAATAGTTTTTAATTCAAAAAAAAAGGTCTATTAGCAAGAAGGATATATTTGCCCCATTTGATAAACAGTAGGGGCAAATTTGCATCATTTTTTTAATGGAGAATATATTTGCTCTAAATCATAGAGTTGAAGGGATATATTTGTCTTTTAAATTAATTTGATTCAATTCATTTTGACTTAAGCAAATTTAGAATAAATTGAATCTTGACCTATTGATTTAACTTATTTTGATTCGTCAAAATTTAACCCAAATAATCCAATTATCGCCCCTGTTAATATCCATGCACATAACAGTCATATGCAGAGTCCTTGTACCTATTGGCTCCCCCCCCCCCCCCTCTCTCTCTCTGTATGTAAATAATATTTTAGAGTGTGTTTTTGTCAGGGATATATAGTATTAATTATGAGATATATAGTATTATTTATATGTTTAGATATAGTATTTATTATAAAATAATTATTTATTTATTTTTAATTAAGATTTAATAGATCATATATTCGTTTATGTGTCCGTTTACTTATATAATAGATGATTTAGTATATAAAGTTTTAACTTATAAACAGAGTATTAAATCATCTATTTATATAAGTATAAAAAATTTTGTTCACAATCTAAGATCAGTATGATTGTAGCACAAGATTAAATATAATTTATCTTGATTATAGGAACAATGTTGTTTTCAATATCTAGTGCTAGTACATTTTGTATGTATTGAACAAGACCAAGTAGACATAGATGTTTTAGACTGACTGACAAAACATATTTTCTAAAATGTTTAATATACTTATATTCCCAATCCTAATATAACTATTATGAGCTGTATATATTAATTATCGTTTTGATTTATTAAAATGTGAGATCCTGAGATGGATCAATATGCCTAGTAGATTGAATGATAATAATATATATTGTGAAATAATAAATTAATTGATGAAAAATTCATGTTGCGGTATAAAGATTGATGATATGTCTTTTTCAGAAGCATATAAGTTTTCATGTGTCAAATTCTTACAAGTGGATTTATGAATTTGACACATGAACTAAGTTACGTAGTGCTCAAAAGAAAATTAATTATTAAACTAAATTCGTCAGCAATTTAATTTATTGATTAGTATTTATAACCTTAACATGCATAATCACATAAGTGTTTAATGTGGAATTGTAAATAAATGGATCTTGAACCTAACACAATGTCAAAAGTAGCTTTTGCGATTGAGTTAGGCCCAAGATATATTTTTTACATGGTACAAGAATAGGACCTAGCTCACCCGGTTGGGCCTCCAAATTAAATTGCTCACGCATCAGATGTTCAATCATAGACGTGAAATGGAATGTTGAAGAATGAAAAAAAGTCTCACATTGGTGATTAATGAGATGGTTGGTTTCCTTATATGAACTTAGACAATCCTCCCCTTGAAAATTAGCTTTTGGGTTGAGTTAGGCGAAAGATCTATTTTTTTACATGGTATTAGAGTAGGACTTATATCACCCAATGTTGGGCCGCCAAATTAAATTATCCACGCACCATTGTACAGCCCTGAGTTTGGGGTGGGATGTCAAAAAATAAAAAAAGTTTCACATTGATGGTTAATGAGATGAGTGATCTCCTTATATGGAATTGGACAATTCTCCTTTCATGAGCTAATTTTTGGGGTTGAGTTAGACCCAAGATCCATTTCTTTATATGATATCAGAGGAGGACCAATCTCACCCAATATTGGGCCCCCAATTAAAATGTCCATATTCCAGAGTGCAGTCCTGGGCGTGAGGTGTGATGTTGAAGAATGAAAAAAATCTCACATTGATGGTTAAGAGATGGATGATCTCCTTATACGGACTTGGATAATCCTCCCCTCATAAGTAGTTTTTAGGGTTGAGTTAGGACTAAAATCCATTTCTTTACAAAAATTTAGAAATAAATGGAGGAGTGCAATTACGAATTTTTAGTTGAATGATTCGTGATTTATTATGGTAAGAATGATTCAAATTAGTTTTTCAAATTATTACCATAATAGGGAGCTTTAATAATTAACCTTGTGGTCCTTCTTATGCCATATTTAATAAGGACTCGAAATCATATTTTTGGGAAGAAAAGGAAGGACACTTATTTTTGTCTATGTTTTGGACAAGACAAAACGTGTCTATATATAGGGTTCTTTCCAATCTAGAAAAATTAAAAAAGAAAATTCCATAATACTTGTTTGTTAATTAATTTGGGATCACCGTAGAATATTGCAGAACTAGAGTCGAACCTACTGGAAGATATTTGTTCATGTTTCGAGAGATATTTCTCGAGTTAAATTTGAGCATATTTATATGCTCTAGCATAAACATATATTTTATCTATTATTCATGTAAGCAATATATTTTGGAAATACATCCATTATGTATTACTTGCATGTAAAATTTATAAACTTGCTACTAAATAGAGATGGGGACAATAACCTAGGGTTGTCGGACAAAAAGGATTTTAGCTCATCTTATTAATTCTTGTGTATTGAGATTCAAATCTTAAAGCAATCTGATAAGAATATTTACTTGGGCTGTTGTTTTAATGGCCGCTTTGGGCAAGATTTACATGTCTTGCAAAGTGGGTTCAACCTATGAATTTTAACCAATGTCTCTATGGTTGTTGGATCTCTTTTTGTAAAGGATTTTTTTTGTTAGGAATTTGCTTTTGAACTGCACAAAATTTTATTTTTACTGTTTTAGTTTTCAATAAGACCTAGTCAATTTATTTATTGTTAGCCATTTATTTCTATTAACATGTAGGAGTTCATAAAATCAGTAATTCTCTTAATATGTTAGGATTGTGTTTTTATTACTTTTTTTCAAATTTTATAAATGTAACCTGAAGAGGTCAATAAAAATTATACTCCCGATGCTATACTTCTCTGTTTTTCTGATATCTTTTTATTCTTAAAATAACCAACAATTGGTATTAGAGTCCTTTTTTCTTGCGAGATCTGTAAGTATTCTCAGTGAGTGAGTGTTTCAAGTGAGTGGAGCACCACAACCAGAAGCACCAAAAGTTCAAACATGAAAGAAAACTCAAGTTTCTCGGCAATGGCACATCCAGTCTTTAATGGTGAAAATTTTCACATGTGGACGATGCAGATGGAAGCCTATCTAGAAGTTTTAGATCTTTGAGAGAGGAAGATTATGAAGTTCTTCCACTACTCAAAAATCCAATAGTGGCTAAAATCAAGAATCATAAGGACAAAAACAACAAAAAGTCTAAAGCAAATGTGTATCTCTTTTTAGCAGTCTCGTCAACATTTTTCACTCGTATTATGTCTCTAAAATTAGCAAAAGCCATCTGAAATTATTTCAAAGCAGAATATGAAGAAGATGATCGTATCAAAGGCTTGCAGGTATTGAATCTCATTAGAGACTTTGAGTTGCAGAAGATGAGAGAGTCAAAAACCATCAAGGAGTACTCTGATAGACTTTCGAACATAGCAAACAGAGTAAGATTACTTGATTTTGAATTTTAAATACTCTCATATTGTTGAAAATATTCTGGTTACTGTACCGAAAGATTTGAAGCCACTATAACCACTTTGAAAAATATCAAAGATCTATCCAAAATTACCTTGGCAGAATTATTGAATTCCTTGCAAGCACAAGAACAAAGAAGGGTTATGAGAGAAGATGGAATTAGAGGGGGAGCGTTTCCGTCCAAATATGAAGATGGTGGAAGATACAAAAAGAGAAATTATAAGAAGAACCAGCTAATAAATGGAGAAAGAGCAGCTGCAACAACAACAAAAGCAAAATAGGTAGCTCCAAGGGAAACTACCCTCCTTGTAAGAACTATGGAAAGAATGGACATGCGTCGTACAAGTGTTGTAAAAGGTCTGATGCTAAGTGCAGTAAATACAATCAATTTGGACACGAAGCAATCATCTGAAAGAATAAATCTCAACAGCATGATACAGATATTCATTTTGTTAATGAATAAGAAGAGGATCAACTCTTTGTTGCATCGTGTTTTGCAAGCAATGGTTCAAGCGAGTCTTGATTGATCGATAGCGGCTGCACAAATCATATGACTTATGATAAAGAGCTCTTTAAAGATTTGAAGCTTACTGGAGTTGCACAAGTTAGAATAGGCCATGGCGGTCATATTCTAGCAAAAGGAATAGGGACCATTACAATTGAAATACAATAGGGTACTAAAATAATTTCCGATGGTCTTTATATACCCGATTTAGATCAAAACTTATTAAGTATTCAGGTTAATTTTTAGAAAAAGGTTTCAAATTGTATTTCAAAAATAAATATTGCTTGATCAAGGAAGCCTCAGGACAAGACTTGTTTAAAGTCAAAATGAGAGATAAAAATTTCTCATTAAATCCATTAGAAAAAGAGCATATGGTGTATTCAACAAAAGAAAATATTGTTGAGTTAGGTTTAGGTGTTGCACTTGGTTTGTCTGACTGTTAGGCATATCTTTGAAAATTCGATCCTCTAAAGAGTGTAGATCATCCAGTATCTGATTCATGTGAGTGTGCAACTTTTTAAACCTTCTTTTAAGCTTGTTTTGATATCTTCTCAGAGGGAGTCCATTATCAGTAGTTCTGCTTTAGAGCCGCTCCCAATATCTGAGTCTCTTGATGTAAAGGGATCCATCATTAGTGCTTCTTTGCCTACTCCGACACTGTTGGATGTCATAATTGTTAGGATTTTCTGTAACTCTATCACTTTCTTATCCTGAGCCACCACCTGTTTCAACATGGCTCTATGTTGAGCAATTAGAGCCTCAAAATCCTCATTAATATCATCAAAATTTGTTTGGCGAATTCCTTCCTTGCGGGTTCAACTTCTTACTCCTCTATGTACGTTTATGTTCGCCAGATCTACATTTTTCAGATCTAACTCTTCTTCATTATCCATGATGGGTTGGTTCCTAGCGTCCCTTCCCTACTCTTGAATGTTGTTGTCTTGTTGACGCTCTATTATGTTCTCATTACTATCCTGTGTGCTTGCCATTAATGATTTCTTGCATAGAAAATAAATAAGAAATTTGAAAATGTTAGTGAAAATTATACTAATGAATTAATACGATATGGCAACTGCCCAGGCCCAATGATGATGCCAAACTGTTGACCAAGAAAATACGTATACTTGAATTTGTAGTGGGGTTATATATATGCGATATTGATCAACTCACAAATTCAGGATTAATAGAGATGATTAATAATGATTAAAGCAATTGATGAATGAAAATATACAGGGCAAGTAAATATATTTAAAGATAAGCGTTTTCCAAAGTTGTTTGAGTTGGGTGCAGTGACTTCTCAGAACCTCGAACATTTCTTGATATTAATGAATCAGATGTATAACCGACAATGACAGAAAGAAATAAGAGTAGATGATACCTAAAGTGTATTGGTAGTATATTTCATTGTTCATCCATGTTTATTACAAGGAAAACTACACACTATTTATAATTTCTCTCAATTATGCTACTATCTATCAAATGACTCCAGTTGATCTAATCGTACACTAGCGGTAATCATGACTCTAATACTAGGCCGTTATAGATACCAACTCTCAGTTTGTCGTTATGTGCAGGTCCTTTTGTACGATTTAGCTGCGTGTCGTTGTCCTTTTCAATTATGCCTTCTTGCCCAAGTTGTTAATGTCAAATCCGAGGTCTCTCCATAACTGCCTTTGATTCTCTACCTCTGATTCCTGTTTGGTGTTTTCGGATCTATCCACTGAAATCTTGCTTACTTCTTCCGCAATTTATTCATTACGTTATTATCTTCGGAAGTTTGATAGTACCCGAACCTTCTTGCCACGTGTCTAGAAATGTTTTTTTCCTTGTACACAATCATAGTAAAATATGAATAAACCACACAATCCATAGTCTATTTTCTACAAAATTCTGGTTTGAATGTCAAGCCTTTTGGCAACCAATGAATTCAAAGGCGAAATCAGAATTGTTAGTTTATAATACACAAACGTTCATAAATCAAGCAGTTTAAGTTTCTTGCTATATTTACCCAAAATTCAAGAACTCCCATCAGTAAATTTACTGAAAAATACTTGAATTTCAAGTCATTACCCTAAAAAAATTTTGTTATATACCAAGGTGAACACCTACAAGTCCCATCCCTAATTAATTCTCTTTCTCATACACACCATAAGATCAGTTTAAGCTAAAAGTTTATTATATATAACACCATATATAATGCGAAAAGAAAAAAAGAGATATAAATTATGTTTCACATATGCAATATTTTTATTTGTTTTTCCAAATAGAAAGTTAACATCTGCTATATTGACATTACAAAACGGCGCACAGAATTCACACACAATTAATTAAATCAAAGTCTTTGCCCAATGAAATAAAAGAAATTTTGTTACCAAGAAACGTAACGAATTGGGTGAAATTTCTTTATTCTTAATTAAATATTTCGAATTCAAAATTTTAAAATAAATTTTTCTTTTTGATAGAAAACACTTTTAACCTTTTTAATGAATTTATTTATATTAACATGAAATCAAAATTAATCGCATTGGTGAATAGTGACATTCAAATAATGAATTATTAAACTGAAAAAATAAGAGAAATTTCCTTATAGGAAATAGGCGGTGTCTTTGTTCCACACTTCCATGCTATAAAGTCTTTTTGCTCCATGGAATTTAGGCAAATACATGCCGAGAAATTCATGACACACGTTTTACACATATTTGTCCATTTAAAAAAAAATCAAGAATTTGTTCGAAACGAAAGTCGAATATGTTAATAATCACTCAACTTATAGTAATTAATCAAATCTTTTTTTTCCTATAAATAGCGATGCACTCATTAATCTCATTTACTAACAAATTAAATCATTTATCTTTGTGCCTTAAGAGGAAAATGTTGTACAAGGCTACAAGTTCCATCTTCATTTTCTTCTTATTATTTTCAGTTGGATTTCTCTTCCCTATAGCAAGCGGCACCAGAATGGATAAAACCAGTAAGTTTTTTTTTTTTTCCTCCTAAAACATGACTTTTTCACATTTCTTATATTTCTTTTTTCAAATTAACTAGAAAATATTTGTATTTATTATCTTATTAAAAACAACCAAGTCTAATATAATTCTTTGTTTTCTTTGATTTCTACTTTTCCGTGATAGCAAGAGATCTGAGACAGACTCGGACCATTATTTCACATAGAAGAATTAGTTCTCCAGAAAGTGTCAGTCCTTCATGGGAAAAAATGAGATTGTCCAACATGTATTTGATGTCTCTCAACATCAAAAGATTATGAATTTTTAGGTCTATTGTACTTTTTGGTGTGTGTGTGTAAGAGTACCTATCTAAGGATTGTCAACCATTTTATATTTTAACTAAGCCCATTTTTTGTTTTCTATAAATTGGCACTCCCCAATATCATTAAACAAAAGCTAATTCTTTTTCGTGCCTCAGAGAAAAATGTTGTACAAGGCTGCACGCTTATTTCTTATATGCTAGAAATTACACTGTATTTATGTTATAACGAACAATTGAATCTTTGTTGTGAAATCAACTTAAAAGAGTTAGTACAATATATATTTCAAAGATTAAAGCAAGAACAATAAAGAGAGATAAAGAGACGAGAGCTTTTTTATTCTTCCAAATCTATTCGAGTGTCAACAACATGATTCTCAATACTATTAGTTAGACGGCGAGAGTATATATGCATCATTTGTTAAACGACGAGAATATATATATATATATATATGCACCACCAACAACATGATTCTCAATACTATTTGTTAGACGGCGAGAGTATATATGCATCATTTGTTAAACGACGAGAATATATATATATATATATATGCACCACTTTTTTAACGAGAGATATATTTGCTACAAATCACAAAGTTGTGGGTTCCATATTTAAGGTAATTTCAGATAAACGAAAACTTGAAATTCAAATTCAAGAATATTGATTACATAGCATGACAAAAATGATACAACAAAACTCAACCAAATCTTGTATTAACAAAACACAACTGATTGCATAAATACGCAATTCTGGCCATATCAAATAGCTACTCCCAAAAAAAGTGCCCTTAAAAATTTGAAAAGATAGTTAATTGCATCAGTAGAGCCTTCAGCAACAGGAAGATCAACACGTGGTGCTTCTTTTTCCTGCATCAAAAAAAGTGATAATAGAAAAGTTTAAAGAAACTCTTTTCCATTTTCAATCTTATTGTTAGAGCAATTTATAAACAACATCAATCAATCAAACCTCTTGTGTTAGGCTTTTAAGTCGACGAAGATTTCTAGCTAGCAAAGAAGGATCCATTGTTGATGGAATCAGCATTGGCATCACCAAGTGCAGCCTCTTTGAGATACTTGTCAGCCAACTGAACTCTCTTCACATTCTCTTGCTCTTGGACAAGCATGTTACCGTACTGGAGGAGCTTATCGATGGTCATCTTTGGCTGCTCAAAAGTTGGAGGTCCCTCGCGAGAGTTCAAAAGTTTCTCTCCGACCTGTTCAAGTCCAGTGCCTGATATCCACTTCCTCACTTCATCATCGTATACTCTCGCCCTCAGAGCACCGAAAAAGTCTGTTTTTTCAGATCACAAGCACATCCCATCATTGATTTTTTCATTCATCTTAAGAAAAAGTTAAAAAACTTTGAATGTTTTAGTGTCCTTACCGATAGATTGTCCAGGGAAGTTATCAACAATCTTGACAATGTCCTCCTGAGGAACATTGTCAGTTCTGAAAATACCTGTGCAAACACCAATTCTGTCCTCCCTAGTTGGTGCCCAGTAGAACTTCTCCATACGACCATCACGGATAAGAGGTGCATACAATGTGGAGAAATCGTTACCAGTGACAATAATAGGGACCCTGGCATTCTCTTGCTTGTTGTACATACCGGGGAGCTGGACATTTGTGGGGTTGTCAGCAATGTTCATGAGAGTGGCATTCACCATCTGGTTGTTGACAGTGTATTGAGTGGTTCCACCCATTCTACCGGCTCCTGCATCAAGATCGTTGATGAAGAGGCAACACATGTTTCCCTTCCTGATGATTTCTGCTGCCTCTCTGTACCTTTGCCTAATCAATTTGGCTGGCTCTCCAGCATTTCCACTTTCCAATTCTCCGGCACTCATCATAATGGGGCTGCAAGTTTATAGACCGAACATTGTAAGTAACTTTAGTCCATTTCCTCGAAAAAAGAAAGCCGAATAAAGATATGAGTAGTGTGTTATTTAAGGCAATACTTACTTGATTCCCATCTTTCTGAAGACAAGCTCACATTGGAATGATTTACCTTGACCTTTTCCTCCCCAGATACCCAAAATGAGTGGAACCTGTAAGAAACATACACAAAGTTCAATCTTCTTTTACTCCAAAGACTGTTCCAAGACAGAATTTTTGAACTAACATCTCTTTAACAGACCTTGATGTTGGGCAATTTCAAGAAGTTCTTAGTGATGTGAACAACGAGCTTGTCCATGAAAGCAGGAGCGATGTAGAATCCGTCCAACTTGTTGTCCAAGTTGTATCTAGGATAGGCAAAGTGAACATACATTTAGAATCAATTTCCTTCCCAAGTCGAATGTCAAAATACATAATTAAGTAAATAAAAGTGTGGACTCTCTAACAGATCTTAAGCTTTTAGACAATATGGTCCACACAATTCAACATGCTAAATTTGTAGTTTTTTACGAGCAGTGTAAGCTTTTAGATGAGATTACATAGTTCAACATGGAGAACTTACTGGCGAAGACCTTGGCTGATGTATTCGTATGAATTCATTATGGCGTGGTGAGTACCACTACCCGTAGGAGCCTGGAAAAGCGTGTCAACCATACCCTTACCCCTTGCAATGTCCTGTTGATCATCGGACACATCCATAACAAGTCCTTTCCATCTGTCCCCATCGGTCTGTTTCTTCTCGTCGATTTCTTTTTCTTGAGCAACAATCCTCAAGCTCTTGCTTGAGACCTTGGGGCTGGAAACTTTGTTGTTCACTTTCTTCAAGGTTTTGCCAAAGAAGGCAGTGGTTGGAACTGAAGTTCCAGCAACAGAGTTGTTCAAACTCAACTGCAAAAGTGATAGTTTTCTTAGTCACAGCCACACAATCATAGTAAAATCTTGAATAAACTACATAATCCTTTTGGATTTTGGACCATAATCTGTTTAGCTTAGTGAATTCTGAATAAATTATTTGTACATATTAAATATTTTTTTTACACACAAATACAAGGTTTTAAGCAAAAGTTACTTTGTTCTGCCAAACCTGTTGTGACATACATTGTGGCTCTGCCTCTGCCTATAATCAATCTTAACTATCCAAGCATTCTTAAATCATCCAGTTTAACTTCTTACAATTCTTGCACAAAATTCAAGAACCCCATCAGTAAATTTATTGAAAAATACTTCAATGTCAAGTTATTACCCAAGAAAATTTAGTGTTTCAAAGTGAACAACTATTAACTCCAAGACTCTTGTGTTGTCTCCCCTCTTTCAATCCAAACACTTGAGGCAGATACTACCCCTAAATCTCTTTCATACACACTATAAGATCAATTTCAGCTAAAAGTTTATTATTCTTGCATGGAATTAGGTTTGTCCTTAACATAAAAGAACAATAGTACTCCTATCATGTATTAAATGTAAGTAAAATGACAGTTAAGTTGGCAAGTGTTTAATACAGTACCGGTGCCTTGTTGACAGCTCCAATAGTTGAGACAGAGGTAGCCATGGTCTTTGACTAACTCTGAGCACACACACACACACCAAAAAGAAGTTTGATCTGAAAACTCTCTGCTTAGTAATTTGCTGAGGAAAAATTGATTCAACAGTTGGCTTTGGTGAAGAAAGTATGGGAAGTGATAAGCTTTATAGCACAAGTTGACGTTAACTTGGAGGGATGAAGTGTATGGCTTAAAGTGTATGTATGAAAAATTGTGTGGATCTGGCTTACGAATTCCTAACGGCCACACAATTGAAGATTGGCTATATTAGGTGGACATTTCAAGGGGACACTTTTAGTTTTTTGACATGGCCTCTGTTTCCCCTCCCCCTTTTTGGGCTAGATAGAGTGACAACAAAAATTGAGTATTTTTGGTACTATTGGCTTTGAGGTTATGATTTAAGCTACTTTTTCCTCCATAGATATCTTCTTTTTAATTTTCTTTTTATTTTTTTTTAATTTTGATTTGTAGATGAAGGAAATTGAGGCAATTATTGTACCACTATTTGCATTCTATCGCACATTTGGGAATTCTGGCTCCTGGTTACCACGCTTGCATAAAACAAGAGGTTAATTTGCACTTTAAGGGGTCGTTTAGAATGCGGGGCATGAGATAATGATTTTTGAATAAAATGTAGGTGTATTTTAATTTTATATTTGGTAAGGAGTATTAGTTAATTTCGAAATTATTTATTTCACTATTTATACTATAATGATGAGATAAGTTGTTCCATTTATATGGTGGAATAATTAATTTCATGAGATATTCCAATTCATGGGATAACTTCGTTTATCCCATCCCCATACCAAACGACTCCTTAAGGGATGTAGAATTCAAAAACAAAAAAAAAAGGTAAAATGATTTCTCCGTTTCGTTTTATTTTCTTTTTAAATTTTTTTTAGAAAAAATATCTTTTTTCTTTTTTGATAACTTTATGATTTCAACTTTTCATCTGACATGTTTAAGACTATGAGATTAAATGATATTTTGGTACATTTTACATACCATTAATTGGAACTTACAGAATTAAAAAAAAATTATTTTTTTAAACTCGATATAAAATAAAAATCAGATAAATTCAACGGGAGTATATCCCAACTTCCAGATGCTTCTACATATATATATCATGATGAAGACATAAATGGCAATACAAATGATCTCTTGCTAGCTACCACAAGATAAAATTATGGACGTGGATGTTTCTAACCAATGATTTGTTCACGTAGCGTCTTTTATGTATTACTAATGGCCTCATGTTTCAACTCGAAAGTGAGCCATGAGAAATTTTTTGCAAATTATTGGCATGTAAATGTCACTCGTTATCATCGCCATGTTTTATTTTTGCAAATTGTTATAGTATCTAATTTGTAGTTTATGTCATAGTCGAACGATGTATATTATAACATCTAAATTCCAACTTATCAATAATAGAGAACAAAATTGGGCCATTTTTTCCTGAGAGAGGCCGCTTCCTTTCAGGCCTCAAATATTTTCTATTTTTAGTTATAATTAAAAAAACGTTAAGTAATTTTGAATGTATTTATACGATCAAATGTCGTGTTTTCATCTATACTGTAGCCTAGTTGAGGATAATACCTATATATTCATGCATGTTTTAAATGATTAATACTTGTAGACTAATAAATGTGATTAGACTATTTGCAGGTGGAAAGTGTAGTAAATTCAGTTTGACTTTGCGGATGGATGCTCGGAGTTGAAGTATGGGAAGTTAAGAGAGCTAAAAAGTCATGTGAAAGTCAAGTTCGTGCCACGTTGAAGATTGTTCGCGTTCAACATTAACATGTCACAGTGCCTTGATAAGAAAATTAAAATTGGAAAATACAAATTAGTGAACCTCCGCGATAACAACGTAACATTAAAGCCAAGAGTTTTACAACACAAAGTGACTTTGTTGCAACAAAATATGAGGTATTTACACAATTAATTGCAACTTGTGCAAATTGACACTTCTCCAGAGCAAACTATTTAGTAGATAGGGACAAGGGAGAATACCAACATAATACTTTGACATTAATCTACAGTTAACAAAAAATAATGCGTGAATACATATGTGGCGCATTTATTCGAATTTTTCATTTATTCAAATTTATATTTAAATATTTTTTGTCAGGTTTTTTTATATTTTATAAATATATCCTAAATATAATTTAAGAAAATTTTGGACTTGAAAAGAGTTAGGAGCTGTCTTGAAGGCAAAGTTTATTGAGTTCTATCTTTTCTTCTTTATATTATTATGAGTTTTTATTTTATTTATTTTTTGAATGATTTGTTGTTTTTCTTTCATGTTTGTGTGAAGCTGAGCTTCTTATTCTAAGGTTATGGTTCTTTTGTGATTGTTCTTATTTGAATATTAATTTTAATAAATTAGTTTATTATATTAATTTTATTTATTCAATCATGGGCTTAAATATTGATTGTTTGGCCAACTATTGAATGTTGTATCTGCGAATTTTGAATTGAACTAGACAGTGGTGGAGGCAGGATTTTCATCAACGAGTTTGAAATAGATTTTCAAGTTGTGTTAACAGGGTTCAATATATAACATATACTCATAAATATCATATTTGACCATATATATAGTGTACTTTTCTGACGAAGAGAGTTCGGATGAACCGCCTTTAGCCACCCTGGCTCTGCCTTTGGAACTAGAAAGTGAGAATTCCTGACTATAATAGAATTAAATAGAGCAAGATTTAACCTTGGGCATCAGAGAACGTATTTGCACTTGGGATAGACATATATCTAAGTTGTCTTGTTTGGTTAATTTCCAAGAGTTGTAAATGCATTCGGATAAATGTCCACGATCATAAACATATAAGCATGGAAGTAATTCGAATAGGCAATTAAGAATTCGAAAGATTCTTATTCATAATATTAATCATGTTAATCAATAACTAGTTAACTTTAAAAATTGAATCAGTTAAAGAATATAGCATGATCGTTAGATAGCCCATAACTCTTCATCGATTTCATCTCATTGATAAACAAAAAAAATTCGCTATTTCTTAATTGAAATTCATTATTTTTTTCTTTTATTTATTGAGTTTATAACCATAATTTTGGATTTTATTTCTTGTTTAAATAATTAAGCATTAGTTTAATTTAATTGAAAGTTAATCACAAATCTCTATTGGACGATACACGACAGTCTTATCATTTTATTACTTGTATGACCGCGTATACATGTGTGTACATTTGGAAGTAACAAGAATTAATATTGATTTGAGCTTTATTTGAGTTACTAAAATTTATGAGCTATAAAACTTATTAGGCCACTCAAAAATTCTAACTTCAAACTTGAAACAACTTCTAGAGATTTTAATGTTCTCACAATTCAAGTAAATGCGAGATATAGTAAAACTGTAAAAGCCAAAAAAACTATTAAAAATATAAGAAATATTTATAAATTATATTAGAAAAAATATTTTTTATATATAAAATATTTATAAAACTTGTATATATATAATATCGGATTGGTTAGATTTCAAAATCGACGTCATTGCAGTAATAAACTTTGAAGAGTGAACATTCAACGTCCAAAAGTGTATCGGGATTTAGTATAGTATGATGATATACATTGATCACTTAACCATGATTAAGTACATATGCATTCCAGTAACTTTTAGCAAACTCACTTTAATAGAAGATGATGTCAAAAAGTTTGGACATCATTGTCACATATTGGACAAGCAGTGTCATCGCTCTCCTGTAGAGAAATCTGTTATGATATCCTAACCAAAGAAAAATCTTTTATCTTGATAAGAGGTAATATCTTCTTGACCTACCATTGATAGGCTTCATCTTTCCCTCCAACTCCCTTTTGGGGCTGATAGGGAAATCTCCAAATGTAAGTGTACCAATCCACGCCCCTATCCCCCGACCCCAACCTCCAAAACCCGAAAAAGAGATACTCAAAAGGAATGATGAATTATTAACAACACTTAAACCAGAAGGCAAAATATTGGTCATGTGTAAACACGAAGTTTCCAGTAGCCAAAAGGACTGATAGCAGAACAACATTGTATCACATTTCATCTGGTGGTTTTACCACATGTCTAGACCAGATAGTAGAACAATACTTACATCATCAGTTCTCAACCACAATCACAATTTGTTTTGCTAACAAAAGGGAAATGTCAGATACAGGGTTAACTATGTATATATGCAGAGGAGAGTCAGAGATAAACTGAAGGGCCTTCTATATTCTTCCCCCCTTTTTAAGCTGAAGAGCTTCCCCACTGCAAGGACAAAAATATCTTTGAGATGCAGATTGTGTTAGATTACTGGTTTTGATGCTGTCAACCTCACATAGGGACCTGATCCCTTGTGCTGGTGTGACTCATTTTTTAGCTGGACGGGAAAAGACTTTACAGTTGGAAAGTTTGCTTTTTGGCTGTCAGTTGGTGAGAGCAGAAGTGCACAGCAGCACAGCATGGAATCATAGCAGCATCCTAGGCCAAGTTGGTCACATGTGCTTGACCAAAAAGAGAGCTTTCTAGTGGGTATCATTACTACTCTCTCCTTTTATCCATGTGGCTAGTGGGTATCATCAATACACTCTCCTTCTACCCATGTGGATGAAAGGAAGCTGAAAAGATATAAAGGATAGAACCCAACAACTCTTTCCATCAAGAGAAATCATTCAGAAAAATTGATCTAAAAAATAAGCTTATTCTTCTCTCAAAAGGCAGCCATTGTTTCCTTGTTTCACAGCAAGAATCAAAGAAAAATAACTCAAGTTTAGAGGCTGCCATTGAAGGAGAAGAAGTGCACTGCAAAACAGAAACCTTGTATTTCGTACAAGTTTTATTTTCTTGTTTTTCATGAGTTGTTTTTCTCGTTTTGGTCTGCTAGAGCTAGTAGACATTTTGGCTAGAGTTAGCCTTGTATTTCAGTTGAGTTTTAGCTGAAGTAGAGAATATTGAAGTCTTGTAATAGAGGTATTACAAGTGGGAGGTTAGGAGGTTAACCTCTTAGTTGTGTACTAGGTTTTGTAACTTTTGTTGCTCAGATCTAGTAGTGGAGTTTGAGAAATCCTACGAGGTAGGTCGTGGTTTTTTACTTCCAGTGAGCAAGGAAGTTTTCCACGTAAAACTTCGTGTGTCTTCTTCTTACTGTTGTATTTTCGTGTACATGTGTCTCTGCCTCTGTGTAACCTGATAGAGGGACCTGATCCTGAGTAAGGTGGTCGACCCATATAATTCAACAATTGGTATCAGAGCAGGTGCTTTCTAAAAGGTTAACACCTAGAAAGACTCCTGTAAAATATGACAGCACCACCAAATTTAGAAGAAGGACAGTCTACTACCAGACCTCCCAGGTTTAATGGCCAATATTACGGATGGTGGAAAACAAGAATGCATGATTTCATCATGGCTGAAGATTGTGAGCTGTGGGATGTGGTACTGGATGGACCTTATGTGCCAATGAAAACCGTAAAGGAAGGAGAGACAACCATCTCTATTCCCAAAACCCGAAAGGAGTTTGATGATCATGACAGAAAACTCATAGAAAAGAATTACAAATCTAAGAAGCTTCTTGTTTGCGGTATTGGTCCGGATGAATATAATCGAATCTCTGCTTGTGAGACTGCAAAGGAAATATGGGACTGTCTCAGAACCGCTCATGAAGGGACCAGTCAGGTCAAGCAGTCCAAAGTGGATATGCTTACCACTCAATACGAAATGTTCTCCATGAGGGAAGGTGAATCTATTCAAGAGATGCATACCAGACTCACGTCCATCACTAACGAGCTCTATTGTTTGGGAGAAGTGATCAAGCCAAGCAGGCTGGTCAGGAAGGTACTCAGTGTCCTCCCCAAGTCTTGGGAGAGTAAAGTTGATGCGATCACTGAAGCTAGAAATCTGGAAGTCCTCACGATGGATGAACTCATAGGCAATTTAAAAACCTATGAGCTCAAGAGGCAGCAGGACCAGAGCAGGAGTGAGCTGAAGAAGGACAAAGGATTAGCTCTTAAAGGAGCTCAAGCAAGCTCCAGCGAAGAAGATGAAGATATGGCCTACCTAACAAGAAGGTTTCAGAAAATGATTAGGCGAAGTGGCAGCCTTCCTAGGAGGACAAGCTCGAACAAGGGACCTGGTTACAATGATCTGTGTCACAAATGCGGCAAACCAGGTCACTTTATCAAGGACTGTCCGATGCATAAGATGGATTACAAGGAGTATCTGAGAACCACTGCCGAAAAGGCCCAGAAGAAGGACCGAGTCCCTGACAAGTTCAGAAGAAGAGCTGCAGCCGACAATATAGTCAAGCAAGCTCTAGCTGCTTGGGGGAACTCCTCAGATGAATCTGATAAGGAGGATGCTGTGAAAGATGCTTCTATGATGGCTGTGGAGGATGATGACTCACCCTTTGACTCAATGTTTGCCTTCATGGCAAATTCGGATGGAGATGAAGATGAAGAGGTAACTTTCCTTGACATTAAAAAGAATCTAAAAGACTATAATGGGAAAGAATTGAGGTCGCTAGCTTGTGTGTTAATTGACTCTTTTTATGATCTTACCAAAGAAAAGGAAAGTCTGAATCAATATATAGATAAACTTGAGCTAGAAAAGGCGAACTTGATCTCAAGTTTGGCAGAACTAGAAGAGAAATGTCAAGAGCTAGTCAATGAGCAAAATGCCTTTATTAAAAAGGGAGGGACTAGTGACATGAAAAATGCTCAAAAAGAATTCGAAGCTGAACTGAAAAGGTCACAAGATGAGCTCACTGTAATAATGAAAAGAAACACTGAGCTTGAGAAAAATGTGATCCAACTGAATGCTGAGCTTGAGAGATCGCTTAAATGGAATGCCTCTTCACAGATCTTACAAAAATTAACCGGACAAAGATCTAACTCCGGTGAAGGGTTAGGTTATAAGAAAAGTAGTCCTCCTTATAATCCTCACAGTAAATATGGATCTAATCCTGATAATTTGCTGTGTACACACTGTGGTAGGAATGGGCACCTTAAGTCTAACTGTGTATCGAGGCAAGCAGCCTTAAGAAAGACGGTGATTAGTAAAGGAGAATTAGGGACCATAAGGGGACCTGGTTCCAAAATGTCTCAGATTAGGCTGCCTGAGTGGTCCAAAAGAAAATTGATTTATCCTCTGTCTCGGTACTGGGAACTCAAGCTGAAATGGGTTCCCAAGTCTAATCTATAATCTATATGTGCAGGAAGGAGTGAGAGAAAGCAGTCGGAAATGGTATATGGATAGCGGCTGCTCAAAGCACATGACTGGAAATGTTGATAATTTTCTCTCACTCAAGGCATATCAGGGAGGCTCAGTATCTTTTGGGGATGACAAAAAGGGACACATTCTTGGTGTTGGGAAGATTGGAAAGACACTTGCCCATGCCATAGAAAATGTCTTCTATGTAAATGGACTGAAGTACAGCCTCCTGAGTGTCTCACAAATCTGCGACAAAGGAAATGAAGTCAAATTCGTTTCAGACCAGTGTACAGTGACAGATCTTCAATCAGGAAGAGTTGTTTTGACCGCAAACAGATGCAAGAGCATGTATGTTGCTGATCTTGATTCAGCTGCTAGAAATGGGCTTAACTGCTTAAGCGTGGTGGAGGATGAAGCTACCTTGTGGCACAGAAGGTTGGGACATGTAAGTTCTGTTCTTCTCAACAAGCTAGTATCCAAGGACCTGGTTCGAGGACTCCCAAAGGTGAAATTTGCTCAGAGTCAGATCTGTGATGCTTGTGTTCAAGGGAAACACACCAGGTCTTCATTCAAGAACAAAAAGGAAGTGAGCACCTCCAGACCCCTGGAGCTACTACACATGGATCTGTGTGGACCTGTAAAGGTTGCAAGTCGTGGAGGAAAGAAGCTGATCCTTGTAATTGTTGATGACTATTCAAGATATACCTGGGTGATGTTTCTTCGCACTAAAGATGAAACATTCCCCACCTTTGAGTCATTTGCAAACCAAATTCAGGTGAAGCTGAACTGCAACATTGCAGGGATCAGGTCTGATCATGGAACTGAATTTGAAAATGCCAAATTTGAAGCTTTCTGTGCTGCCAAAGGAATCAGTCACAACTTTTCTGCTCCCAGGACTCCACAACAGAATGGAGTAGTTGAAAGGAAGAATCGAACTCTTGCAGATATTGCTAGAACATTGCTCATAGATGGAGGAGTGGCAATGTCATTCTGGGCAGAAGCTGTCAACACGGCCTGTTATGTGGTCAATCGGTGTCTAATTCGGCCATTACGTGGAAAAACCCCCTATGAGCTGCTGAATAAAAGGAAGCCGATGCTGAACTACCTTAGAGTCTTTGGATGCAAGTGTTTTGTGCTAAACAACGGCAAGGACCATCTAGGAAAATTTGATCCCAAAAGTGACGAGGGAATTTTTCTAGGATACTCATTAAATAGCAAAGCATACCGAGTCTATAATAAACGGACTCAGTGTGTTGAAGAAAGCATCCATGTCGTATTTGATGAAAATGGGAAGCTGAAGAGCACGGAAGCACTGGGTAAGGACGAATTTGAGGAACTGTGGCTGTTCCAAAGAGATGATGTCAATCATGATTCATCTAAAAAACCTGACATCACAAAGAACTCCCTGCAGAATGGAGATCAGACCACTCATGATGAAGCAACAGAACACATCAGAGAAGAGGAGGCAGAAAAGGAAGATGATGCAGAAGGCAACCCAGAAGAGGGACCTGGTTCCAATTCTGGAGAATCTGCTGGAACTGGTTCCAATTCTGAAGAATCTGTTGTAAAGGGATCTAACTGGAAACACAAATCTTCTCATCCTCTTGACAACTTAATGTCTCCATTGGACTCAGGAATGCAGACCCGATCCAAAACTCGAAACACATTTGCCTCATCAGCCTTCATATCACAGATTGAGCCCAAGAACATCAAGGAGGCACTGAAGGATGTGGAATGGGTGAATGCTATGCAGGAGGAGCTGCATCAATTTGAAAGAAGCAAAGTCTGACACTTGGTTCCAAAACCATCTGATAGAACTGTTATAGGAACCAGGTGGGTCTTCAGGAACAAATTAAATGAGCAAGGGGTCACAGTCAAAAACAAGGCTCGACTGGTTGTTCAAGGGTACAACCAGGAGGAAGGGATTGATTATGATGAAACATTCGCTCCAGTAGCCAGAATGGAAGCCATTCGCATGCTGATTGCCTTTGCCTCTTTCATGGAATTTAAATTGTTTCAAATGGACGTCAAAAGTGCCTTCCTAAATGGGTACTTGAAGGAAGAAGTGTATGTGAAACAACCCCCTGGTTTTGAGGATATTGATAGACCTCATCATGTATACAAGCTGGACAAGGCACTGTATGGACTGAAACAGGCTCCAAGGGCTTGGTATGAAAGACTATCAAAATTTCTTCTTGATAATGGTTTTAAGAGAGGAAGAATTGACAACACTCTTTTTCTCAAAACAAGAGGAAGAAATTTGCTTATTGCTCAAGTCTATGTTGATGACATTATATTTGGAGCCACTCTTGATTCACTCTGTGAGGATTTTGCAACGCTCATGGGAAGTGAATTCGAGATGAGTATGATGGGAGAACTTATGTTCTTTCTGGGGTTACAGGTCAAGCAGGACAAAGCTGGAACAGCCATCAGTCAGCAGAAGTATATCAAGGACCTGCTCACAAAATTT
This sequence comes from Datura wrightii, assembly GCA_035772735.1. NCBI lineage: Eukaryota > Viridiplantae > Streptophyta > Magnoliopsida > Solanales > Solanaceae > Datura > Datura wrightii. The sequence goes on along the minus strand of JASDFA010000018.1, from coordinate 194,249,041 downwards.
CATATGGAAAGTGCCAAACCAATTGACACTCCCATTGGGACTGCTTCAAAACTGGATAATGATGAACCCGGTCCTCCAGTAAATGAAACTATGTACAGAGGCATTATTGGCTCCCTGCTTTACTTAACAGCCAGCAGGCCAGATATTGTGTTTAGTGTGGGTATGTGTGCTCGATTCCAAGCTTGTCCTAAGGAATCTCATCTGAAGGCTGCTAAGAGAATTCTCAGATATCTTAAGGGGACCTCTGATTTAGTCCTTTTCTATCCATCTGGAGGTTCCTTTGAACTTATTGGCTATTCTGATGCTGACTATGCTGGGTACCTGGTTGATAGGAAAAGTACCTCAGGCATGGCTCATTTTCTGGGTTCTTCACTGGTCTCTTGGGGATCAAGAAAACAAAATTCAGTGGCACTCTCAACAGCTGAAGCAGAATATGTGGCTGCTGCTTCATGTTGTGCTCAATTACTGTGGATTAAGCAGCAACTGGAAGACTTTGGAGTCCTGACCGAGTGTGTCCCTTTGATGTGTGACAACACCAGTGCTCTGAATATGGCTAAGAATCCAGTACAACACAAGCGGACTAAGCATATTGACATCAGACATCATTTTCTTAGAGACCATGTTGAGAAGGGAAATATTCGTGTGGAATTTTGCAGGACAGAAGATCAGATTGCAGATATCTTTACCAAAGCCTTGAATAGGGACCAGTTTGATAAAAACAGATTAAGGCTGGGCTTAATCAAAATGAATTAAATTCTCCCTCTTCTCTGTCTAAGTGTTGACTCTCGTTTTTGGCTATGATCTGAATGCAGGCATCCTTGCTAGTTTGTTGTGGATGCGTCTAACTCAGTTCTATACCTCCCTAGGTATACACGCATAGTGGATGTAAGGAAGGCTGGACTTAGACAAGTCAGGGACTTTGGACTGCCTGTTCAACCTCATAAGGGGACCAGGTCCTATCAGGTCAGTATTACTTTGTCACTTATAAACATATCTTGAGAATATTGTAAGAACTGCCCTTCCCGCTTGTTTCTTCCGGTATCCGGTCATAAAGTAAGTGTTATATCTACATCCAGTTCAAAAGTCTCTCTGATTAGACGTGTCATAACCCCTCTTAAAACCCTTTCCACTTTCCATCTTTCCTCTCACCTTTTTAAACTGCTCTCTGCAAATAACCTCTTCAAACTTCCTATTCCTCCATCTCTTACTCACCAGATTTCTTCCAGAGATAGGACCAATGAGTCTACTGAGCTGTCCAGGGAAGCCAGGCAGCTTATCTTGCAGAACCAAAAGGTGTTACGGGGCAGGGTATTTGATCCTGAAATTTGTGACATGGAAGGCATGGCTGAGCTGGTGGAAATGGTCAATTACCAAAGTTGGCGACACTTATTTGTTCCTCCAGTTCCTGTTTTACATGAGAATGAGGTCAGAGAATTTTATCATGAGCTGGAATTTGCTGATAATGGTACTAAGATCTACAGCAAGGTGAGTGGAGTCACCTTCATGATAAATGAGCAGGTTCTCAGTTCCATTCTTAAGGTTCCTAATAGAGGGATCAGGTCTGTCGATGGAGAATGTGCGCAAAGGCGTTTTATTTCCATGATTTCCAAGCTTGACAGAGTCACAGGGGAGAGAGTTCTCAAGAAACAAATGAAGGGTGTGTATCAGCTGCTGTTTGAGTTTGTAAATAAAGTACTTCTACCAAGGGCAGAGAAGAGGACTGTGGCAGGAGTTGCAGATCTATTCCTAATGGAAGCCCTCAGCACATTTCAGCCCATAAGCCTGGCTGGTGTGATGATCAATCACATACACAAAATAATGCATGTCAAAGATGGAAAGCATGGTCTAGCTTATGGATTCCCGCTGAACAAAGTCTTTGAATTTTTTGGTGTAGAATGCGGTTTGGGGATAGTAGGGTCAAAGAAGCAGATGTTTACCCTCTCGACGCTGGAAGAATGTGAATGTGTGATGCGTCGCGGAGGGGCACAGAGTCAGTCAATAGTGTCGGACTTAATTGCCTCGCAAGAGAAGTCCAATATGGAGATAGAACGGCTCACTACTCTGCTTGTTCAAAAGGAGGCTGAAATAGTTCGTCTGAGGGCGCACCCAGTAGAGGACCCTGGCACCATCTCTGCTCTCAAGGAAGAGAATGAAGCTTTAAAGGCTGAGATTAAGGATTTAAACCAAAAAACTGCTTACTGCCAATGATCCTCTCAAAGCAGAAAATGAAGCTCTGAAGGTTGAGGTCAAGGACTTGACTAGGAAATTGCTTACTGCCCATGAAACCTTCAATGATCGCCTCTCAGCCCTCTTCCACAGACCACCCGACCCAAAATGATGTTCCTATTTTTTTTATCTCCTTCCTGTTTTGCTCTCTTTCCCACGATTATGGACAGTTCTTGTATGATTCTCTTTTGGTATGTTATGCTAAGTGATAATGTAATGCTTTTCTGATTGCAGGGGTTGGCTGTTGCATTGTTCTTATTGTCTATTAGTTTTTCTGCCTTTCTTATTTCCATTAGTGTCAGTGTTGCCCCAGTGGCCATGAGTTAACTCACCTAATCATTCTTGTCTTGGTTTACTGTTCTTTTCTTTTTTATGATGCCAAAGGGGGAAGATACTAAGACAGGGGGAATTATGGGGGAATTATGCTGAATGACAGGGGGAATTATGCTGACAGGGGGAATACTGTGAAGTGTGTTAGATAAAATGTGCAAAGAAGGTTGTCAAGGTTGTCATCATCAAAAAGGGGGAAATTGTTAGATTACTGGTTTTGATGCTGTCAACCTCACATAGGGACCTGATCCCTTGTGCTGGTGTGACTCATTTTTTAGCTGGACGGGAAAAGACTTTACAGTTGGAAAGTTTGCTTTTTGGCTGTCAGTTGGTGAGAGCAGAAGTGCACAGCAGCACAGCATGGAATCATAGCAGCATCCTAGGCCAAGTTGGTCACATGTGCTTGACCAAAAAGAGAGCTTTCTAGTGGGTATCATTACTACTCTCTCCTTTTATCCATGTGGCTAGTGGGTATCATCAATACACTCTCCTTCTACCCATGTGGATGAAAGGAAGCTGAAAAGATATAAAGGATAGAACCCAACAACTCTTTCCATCAAGAGAAATCATTCAGAAAAATTGATCTAAAAAATAAGCTTATTCTTCTCTCAAAAGGCAGCCATTGTTTCCTTGTTTCACAGCAAGAATCAAAGAAAAATAACTCAAGTTTAGAGGCTGCCATTGAAGGAGAAGAAGTGCACTGCAAAACAGAAACCTTGTATTTCGTACAAGTTTTATTTTCTTGTTTTTCATGAGTTGTTTTTCTCGTTTTGGTCTGCTAGAGCTAGTAGACATTTTGGCTAGAGTTAGCCTTGTATTTCAGTTGAGTTTTAGCTGAAGTAGAGAATATTGAAGTCTTGTAATAGAGGTATTACAAGTGGGAGGTTAGGAGGTTAACCTCTTAGTTGTGTACTAGGTTTTGTAACTTTTGTTGCTCAGATCTAGTAGTGGAGTTTGAGAAATCCTACGAGGTAGGTCGTGGTTTTTTACTTCCAGTGAGCAAGGAAGTTTTCCACGTAAAACTTCGTGTGTCTTCTTCTTACTGTTGTATTTTCGTGTACATGTGTCTCTGCCTCTGTGTAACCTGATAGAGGGACCTGATCCTGAGTAAGGTGGTCGACCCATATAATTCAACAGATTGTTAAAAATATCTGTCGAACAAGTAAACTCAATATTCCGTAAAAGAGGGTTGAAATGTGGGAGGCAGAGAAAGGGGCCTTAGCATTAGGTTGTAAAAGCCAGCATGTCAAAGCATGCACTTCTTCATCAACAAGAAGGGTTCTGTTTACTTGCTTAATTAGTTATTCCATTCACTTCAAACGACTGTACAAGAAATATTTAGAACACGATAAAAATTCCGATTGATCTACCATTTTGTTTTGGAAATGATGGACCATGGAACAGATCACTCGCAACTATTAGCAGGCTACTTGAAATGTAATGTTAAGTTTGAAAATTGAAGAAACTACCTAAAGCATAGAGCAAGTTAACAACATCATATGCTGATGAGAGCTTGAAACCCATAACATTTAAAGTATACTATATATAACTGGAAGAGGAAGAAAGTAGCATTGGCAGGTGCTCACTATAAACACTTCAAAAAGGCTATTCACAGTTCCATAACTCATCTTATATTTAGATATTAACAAGAATTACTTTATCATCTCTTCCCATGTCTTACCTCACCCTCACTCGTACTCTTCCTCTCTCTTCAGTCTGACCAGAAATAACTGTCTTTATCCTCTCTCTCAAACTGCAGTCCATGCTCCTCAACCCCTCAACCAATATCTTCCACACAATTTACCTTAAAGCAGAAGTCACTTCTCTCCCCTTTCCCTCTGTCAGTTCCCTCCAAAATGAGCTTATGTTTGCTTCTTATGGGAACGGGTACAAAATCGATTAAAGTTGAAACAGGCGTATTAGTTATCAAGATCCGTTAACTTTGAAAAGAAACACTAGAAACTTCATCATATACCATAGTATAGTGGGAGTATTTCCTCATATGAACAGAAGCCAACTTTAATTTGCAAAGGCAGAGCATCTCAACGTAACAGTCCAGTCACTATCAGTATTTTGCTCAAATAATCCCGTCAATCACCAACTCTCTCTATTTTACTCACACCTCAACTATTCCATTGGGTGCCTACATCCTCCCACCACATGGTTTGATTAACTCTACCGGCCAATGGTTAGGCATATAGGAAGAAATCACCTAACTTTTTTTGTCTCCTGTGATTCAAACTCTGGTCACTCATGGTCTCCTTTCCAGCTTCATCAACAACTAGGCTACACAATTGGGTGCTACTTTTAACACATTAGTAAAGTTTTCATAATAATTTTTCTTCCACTACTTCTCCACTTTACATTTTTAGCAATTATATTTAACGAGTCATGGATTTTAGAGTTTAACATAGAGCTCAGGTCAGCGGAAAAAATAACTATTACGGATTGTAGATGTACTGGCAAGCATTTATTGTGGGCTCTCAATGCGAAAGGTACATGGTGGTTGGAGTTGTGGGGATTTGATAAATTGGAGAGACATTGAGAGAAATGTAGTGGTTAAAGAGACTTCTGTGACAACTAATAGGGCTTTAGAATTAGTATGAAATCAGCTAGGCAACAGAAGTTGGAGAGAAACACAACTAGAATGGTGCTGAACATTTTTTTTACTAAATAATAGGAAGAGGTGAAGGTGAAGCATGATTAGCAAAGGGAAGAGGGCCTCAATTGTAATATGAATATCCGTTCAAAGTCTTAACATGTTATTGATTTTAGCATTGCCACTAATATCACCTATTAGATAATCACAACTAAATAAAAGAAAATGCAGCAGGTATTCTAAACTTTCATCTGTTTTAATCAAGAAAACATACATCCAGACGTCACAATATATTAATTTCACATTTGATGATTTCCTTTAGGAAACTGCTGAATAACATTTTTCTTCTTGTTCCTTTTGATTGATCAAGACCTGTACTGAATGAAGTTAAAAGAAGTTTGGGAAGGCCTCCATATTGTGACAATTCAGAGTCTTGAGAAGTGATATTTCAACTGTTAACAAGAAATAACCTCAAAATGGAATACCATTGTACAGATTCAGGTCTTGCTCTCAAAGAATGCTTCCATAATTTTAAATTGAATGACCCAAAAAATTAAGAAATAAACTTCTAACGAACATTCTGCAAATGTTTGTTGAAAATTATAGTCCCCAAAAGATGAAGCAGTAACTGATTCAGGAATTAATAAATTGAATCTATACTTAATAGTTCTGCGAGGAGTAGTTATTTATAACTTCACATACTGCTAAGCAAGACTATGCAATATGCATTGATACAGGAAGTACTAAAAGAATACCCAATGGCTAATCCCTCCATCCAAATTCTGTTTACAGATCAGGGATTCTGTGGCTTCAATCAAAATTCAATATAGGATCAAATTTCTAAAATTTTATGATGACGGCCGAAAAAGGACAAAATGCATGAATGGTGCAATCCTGTAGAGGATTCAGAATATTTAACTATTCAATGATTTAAAAAAAAAAAGTCTTTGACTTGATGCTACCTGAATGAAAAGTCAACTTGGACACAAGATTATAGGATAGATGCACTGTCAGTGACATTAAGAAGTAATAGAGAACTAAAAGAACAACAAAAGAATCAATGAGCCATAGTTTACACATCCCAAGTTGTAATTTTGGAAAGTAGCCTGTCAGAGATTGAGTCATTTCTCTTTTAGAGTCAAGGAAACTGAACCAATTAGATGATTTTTGAATTTATCTTGGATCAAGTTACAACAATGTTTTATAATTGAGAGGTCAGGATTAGACAACCAGAAAAAGTAGCCAACTAAGATGATCTCAACTTTCAAACTTTTAGCAATTACAGTGAAATGTAGAATTAAATTCGATTACTCCTATAGAGTGTAACATACCAGCAAGATCCTTCGATAAGTCCCCCAAACATTTTACTTTTATAATAAGGCATGCCTTATCTCACTGGGAAAATAGAAACATGATTTAGAATTATGCTCTGTGCCCCATATTCAGCTAGTAGCAAACTTGATCAAATAAAAAGTGTGCTAAGTGTCTATTGCAAGGAGAAGCAACATAAAGTGGTAATATAAGATAAAACATGCACTTCAATTACCTCTATACTTTTAAACTTTCTGCGCAGTTGCTTCAGAGGTCCAACTCGGGTTCCTCTATCACCGGGCCATCTCCTTCCTTAATCCCCTTCTTAGTATCCTTTTCATTTCCACCTCCATATAAGGGGACAAGGGTTCCCAAATTGACAAAGGATTCAAAAGAGTCCAATCCACTCCTAATCTTAGCATGTTTCAGAGACTTCTTTTCAAGACTGTACCAAAGGAACTTTGTATTATCCATTTCCAGAAGAACTTCCCTACCAGTCATTGAATATGCTATTGGCCTCAGATAACTGAAAGGTTGACGACCGTCTAACTGCTCAACTGTAAACAGCTTAACCCAAGACTGTTTAACTCCGTAGTCCTTCATCATCCATATGTCAATATAATCCAACATATAATTTGCATCCGTACGAGTAACGTGACCTGAAGCTGCAAGCAAGCAAAGGCATTCTCCCAAGGCTGCCAAATTCAATCGGAATGGCTTGCCCAAATTCTCAGGATATGGTACCTGCTCATATCTCTCACGTTCAAGATTAAGACTTACAAGAATCAACGGGCCGCGAGGTTCCTCAGATGCAATCCAGTGCAATGCACCCATAGCAAAAGTGCCAAAATCCTCCTTAACCAACCAGTAAGGACATTCCTGACCATTCTTCCACACATCCGCCTTCAAACTATAAATCATTGTTTCAGAAATTAAAGAACCATTAACAAAGAGACATTGGGTTATTCTAACCACCTTATAATCATCACCAGAGCTATCATACCCAAGACCACCACAAATTTGGGTGAACACTATATAGTCATCCTGTCCCTGTGGAGGAGGTGTGCAAGGAGGGTGAATGTCACAAAATCGCTCCAATTTATGGTACATCTTAGTGGATGGGTTCCAGAGGCCATTGTCACTCGTGTTGTTAGATATGAAAAGCAAACCATGGCAAGATCCTATTACCTGAATTGGGCGATACGGCTGCTCCAATGGGTACTCAAGCTCTTGTGCCTGCTGGCTACTATCGATTGAGCTGCTGAAGTCAATGGAGAAAAGTTTGTCGTGAGCCTTGAAAATAATCTTGACATCTGAATTGGATTTCAGTGCCTGTTCCTTGAGATGATCTTTGATGAATTTTGAGCTGTCGATTAGGGATTTGAATGATTTGCAAACGCACCTGAATGCCAGCAGTGACTTCACCGGAAGTCGAGAAAATATATCATGGATTACTTCAGGCGGAACGTCTGACATTGTTTGCGTTTGAAATGATCACTATCGCCGGTAGGGTTTAAGGGTTTTAGAATATGTACCGGAATGTATGTCTACTAAGGCTTCAAGCAGAAAGCTTCTCTTTCTTTCTGGAAAAATTGGAAGAAATGTCGGATTACTAGTCATTCAAGATTATAACCGCAAGTTTTCTTTGAAACTTTATGTTCTATAAAATTTCTTTCCAATTAGTTTTTTTTTTTTTTTAATGATTTTCTTTTTAAGTTTTTTCCAAAGCCATAATAGCTTCTTCGAAGTGGAGCAGAGGCGGAGGGATGATCTACTTGGAATTGGCTTTCAGTGAATCCCAAGTATGACATAGATCGAGGAAAGAAAATCTCACACATGTCGAAGGTACATCTGAGACTTTTCTTCCAAGCAACGACATAAATAGTTTATCAACTTTTGTCCGCACTATGTGAGAGAATTATATTAAAGAGTACCATACTGCAACTTATGTTTAATTTTATTTTTTATTAAACTAAAATTCGATTCTTAAGTTATATATTTTTTAGAATGATTTAGTGATAGTGTATTATATTTTATTATGAATTCTTATTTATTTGGTAAGATTATATAAGAATTTGGGCAATTTAAATAGTTTTCATAACTTATGGGGTTCTTATGTTAATGAGAAAAAAATATAATTTAAAAAATCTCAAATTGCATGTCCAAACAAAACTTCAAACTTTATCTCATATGATTTTAGATTTCAAATCAAACTTTTTAGAGAATTTGGGATTTGAAATTATGAGATGAAATCGCATGTCCAAATGCTGATTTCATCTCATAATTTCAAATTGCACGTAAAATCGCATGTCCTTGAAGCCAAAAGATATCTATTATTATTCGTAATTTTTTTGAGTTGTGATCTTTGATCCATTTTAAAGAATTCTTCATTTGCCTTTGGCACAAGCATCACAAATTTTATTCTTCACTAAACGTAATCTTGGGTAGCTCAAGGGTTAGTTCTTTCATGATCAGTTTGTTCAGCCGTGAGAAGCTAGCATCATCTAGCCTTTTGTGTCATAATAAGGAATCATCATAAACAACACTAAGACATATTAGTTCAGTTCCCGATGGGACCATCATATCTTCATTGTAAATATTTTTGTACCTCTTATCTTTTAGGATCAAACCATCAGATTTTAAAATTTGTTACACAATAATAATTAGCTGAGGGGAATATGATTTATTATTTTTTCCGTACATTTGTGAGATGTTCAACAAATTATGTTTCAATCTCTTTATCTAGTTTACATTTTCAATAGCACGAGAGTGTGACTTACCAACCTTACCTATACTAACAACTTTTCCTTTCTTTCCATGTTCAAAGGCCACACTTCCTCCTTGATAGGTCGATTTCTATTATGTATCTAGAGCTTGTACTGTTCATGTCCCCACAGTTTATGGCTCGCTCACACTTTAGCATGCAAAACAAGTCAGAGATTAGTCTTGGAAACTCGTAACAACTTGGGTCCTTCCTTATGAGTAAATGAGTGAATTAAACTTCTTTTAGTCTAGCCTAGTAATCTAATAGTTTTGTGCAAAGAACTAGATACATAAATTTTCCACTCAACAAATTTAACATTCTTTTGCATAGGGCGATCCTTCGTCTTGCAATTTTCTTTAAAGTAGTCTGTTTTATCACAATGAGTACAAAGAAAATTATTAGAAGGAAAGTCATGCTTGTTGTTGGTTTCTTCAGAAGATATGATCCTTTTATTCTTAATCCTTGCTTGTTGCTAGCATGATTTTCATGTATGGAGGTCAACATTTAAGAGGATTTGGTCCATCGAAGAGTTCTCTCGAGTTCTCTTAAGTTCACTCTTACCCTTATTCATATTTTCTTGAAGGAGTTTATTTCTCTTACATGCAGATGAATCTTACGTTTCTCAAAATCTAAGGTCTCAACTTGATTTTTTAAGTTTCCAATAGCTTTTACTAGATTTAACATTTTCTACTTCTACCTTCTTATGATCAAATTTAAGTGAGGCATATATTTTTTAGTGCTACCTCCGTTTGTTCTTCTTCAACATCTGAATTAGAGTTTTCCATCAAGGCAAGAATATTTCTTATTTGAATCATCCATAGCTAGAAAGAATTGATCTTCAACATCATATCATCTTTAGAGTCATCACTAGATATGTTTTTCATTGCAATTAGAGCTTTTTTGACTATATTACCAGCTTCTTTGTTAATCATTCTGCAATTAGAAACCTTTTCCCTCCTCTGTTCCTTCACCTTGTCAGGATATATTTCTTTTCTTCCACTCAATTTTCTAATAAGGACATTCTTTTATGAAGTGATCAACACTTCCACACTTATGGCAAACTGCATATCTATGGTTCCTTTTTGGTGTCTTTGTCAAGGAGGTATTGTTCTTTCTTTAAAATATTTGATCCTTTCTAATCATTCGTTGAAATCTTCGAGTCAGAAATATCGTATTATCATTCTCAAATTATTTGGTGGACTTGAGAAATAGGTTTTTGTTTTTGTGAAGTTCAACCACTTAGGATCTTGATTCTTCTTGAATTCATAGGCCTCCAAATTTCTAATTAGGTCATTCATGTTCAGTATCTCTAGGTCTCTTGCTTCAAAAATGACATTCACTTTGCTTTTCTAAGATTTAGGTAAGATATTTAGCAATGTTTGTACAAGCTTATTTTTTATAACGATTTTTCCAATTGTTATGATACCAATTGTTATCTTAGAGATAATTTAATACACAAGAGGGGTGTGTATTCCCAATTTTCGGCCTTATTGATGAACTAGGTTCTTCAACAACAAAAGTTGCAAATACAAGTATGCTAGAAACGGTAAACGTAAAAGCACAATGACTTTATGTGAAAAAACTCCTTGCTCAAAAGGAGTAAAAATGATGACCTACGATGTGTAAAATTTACTTCAAAACATCACTAACTTCAAAGAGAAATTTAAGGTTACAATTCAATAATCTAAGGAACTAAACTCTAGTACCTTAACCCCCAACAATCAACTCAACTACTACAATCAATATATACATATATAAAGGAGACTTAGAGACATGCTGATGCATGTCTCTAAGGCCTCCATTCTTTTCTTTTTTCTTTTTTTTTTGAATCTTTTTTCTATTTTAAAATTATTTTTTTATTTTATTTATTTAATTAATGTCATTTAATGTTATGTCATTAAACAAGCTCCACTAAATAAAATAAATAAATAACAATAATAATAAATTAAATTAAAATATAAATAAAAGTAAAAAATTCCTAACTTTAAAATTGCATTACCATTTTAACCCTCCACTAAATAAAATAAATAAATAAAATAAAAACAAATATAATATGTAAAAATCATCATCATATCATATTATAATACAAGTGGGAAGCCAAAAAGTGAAAAGTTAGATTACCATTTTTCCCTTTCACTAAATTAAAATTTAATTAAATATTAATATTTTATCATATCAGAATTATATATTTATTACTATATAAGTGAGAAGCCAAAAAATAAAAAGTTAAAATAAATAAATAAATAATAAATATAACTAATAAATAATAATAATAATAATAATAATAATAAATGTAAATAATAAATATAAATAATAACAAACAAACTAACTAAATAATAATAATAATAATAATAATAATAATAATAATAATAATAGTAATAATAGTAATAATAATAATAATAATACTAATAGTAATAAAAGTAATAGTAATAATAATAGTAATAATAGTAATAGTAATAATAATAATAATAATAATAATAATAATAATAATAATTATTATTATTATTATTATTATTATTATTATTATTATTATTATTATTATTATTATTATACAAGAAGCGGGGCTTAGTGTGAGTCACTTCACTCGGGAAAGAACAAAGAAAGGGCAATCAATTGTTTAAGCTGTCAATAATTTCTTTAAATTAGTAATTTCACTGCGGGAAGGCAAAAAGTGAAAAGTTAAAATACTAAATAACCTTCAATTTATTAAGAGGCTAATATACCCTTCAAATAATAAATAGGTTTACTCCGTCATCATCATCTAAATAATTCATTCTGAAATATTTAATGGTCTAATATTATTTATTTTTATGCAATTTTAGATTTTAGTATATATAATATTATAGGAATAGTTTTAGATTGAAGGGTAAAATAGTCATTCAATATTTTATGAACACTTGTTTATATATCATATATCTTTAATTTACTTTCATGGTAATCTAACTTTTTCACTTTTTGGCTTTTCACTTATATAATAATATGATTATACTAAAAGTGGGAAGCGCCCAAGTCTAAAGTTAAAAGACCAAAATACCCGTAAAAGATTGAACGATCATATTTACCCTTTACTTCAAACCTATTCATCTACTAAAATGTAATTTACATTTCAAAAAATAATAAAGTGATAGTGCATAATAAATGTAAAAGATGAATAATATGAAGATGGTTCATGTTTCTAAAATTAATGTCATTTATTATAATCAATTAAATTTAGAATTACTTTAATCTTCCCTATCTATTACAAATGTCTGTTAATATCAATCTTCAATATGTCTATTCAATATATAGTTCCTTCATCTTTCAACTTCCTGATAGAAAGTATATTAATTCATTCATTACTTAAAGAAAAAGTTCAATGACATATTTTCATGTTCAAAGTGTGTCCCTGTTGGTAATGGTTAGTCTTCTCTTTCGTTATTTTAATTGGTGACATTTTGTTTAGATGATGCAATTGAGATATGTTGATGTTGTGATGTAATCAAGTCATTGATTCTGAGCTTGTGAAGTCTTCTAAGCTGTGTTTTATTTACTTTTTCTATTTAATTATTTCTCAATTGTCTTCATTTATTTGCTAAACAATGTTTATTTTGTCCTATTACACCATATTTGTTTTATCGCGACTAAAACAATCATTTTTATCGAAAAATATTTGTTCCATGATTAATATATTTTTATTAACTTATTATGTTTTTTAATTTACATTTTAATATATCCGCGTCTAGTGCACAAAGACAGTAATGCATGTCAAGAAAGAACCAGCATATGAAAGAAAGTCAATTGAATGAATGACGGCGATACAAAAAATTAAAACTTTGAGATTTACAAACCGTACATTTTTTAGAATTATTTTTGAGGAATTTAATAATTGGACAACTTTTCAAGTAAATTAGTTTTGCTTGTGCAGTAAGAATTTGGAATATTTCAATAAGTTTATAGAGATCGAAGATGGTGTCTAATGTCTTATCCACATAATAGGATTTTTCAATTGTATTGACCGACTCATGACTTCTATTGAAAAGGCACACTATATTATTTTGTTGATTCTAAGAATGACTATAATATGGATGAAAAAGTTGTGAACAATGAAACAACAGTAGTAACTTTTGTAAATATATTATAACTTGTGACCAATTTAATATGATACGTAATGTGAATATTCTCGAGTCTTAGCCCTTCTTCATAACTTATGAATAATTGAGCAACAAATAATACTTTTACTTATATATGAGACAGAACTCGTAGTTAATTATTCAGGTTCATCATCTATAACTTTTTGAAATATCCTGAACTTCTATCATATACGCAAAATTCATATGTACACGTTACAACTAGAACTTATATTTAATGAATAACAAAGACTTTTCCCCAACAAACTTTCTGAAGTTGAAGCTATTTTTAAAAATTTTGTCAGGCGAAACTAAAATTTAAAACCACCTCTTGTTTCATTAATTACTTGAAATCATTTTCTTGTTTCATTGTAAATTGTAAATTAGTGCTTCAAAAGTGTCTCGTTTAAATGTCCTTAAATACATGTAACCTATCAATATTTGTGAATTGATTTAGGATATTTATGTAGTAATTTAATAACACCATGTTCATTCGTTACATATATGTTAAATTAATTAGAAACCGGCATAATTTACAGTTCATCGATCTCATTTGTCCCCTTCACATTATATTTATTTAATTGCACGGTTTTCTTTTTAAATAAGTTGATCTTTAATTTTTATTTTTAGTAATCAAACTTATACCTAACGGGATATAAATTTTTGTAAAAACGCAAAAAATATTACGATGTGAGAATATAAACTTACGTTCTGCGAAAAAATAAAAATTACAAAATCAACGCAAAATAAAGGCAAAATTGCAAATGACCCTTCGAAGTATAAAAGCCCATTTTCTATATTCCATTATTCAAATTTATTCTATTAAAATATTTTGATCTTTTTTTTTTCTTTTTTAAATATCAGTAGTTACAACAATCGAAATGATATAGCATAAAAAAAATATTACAAATTCATATACAACATTGCCTGTTGAGGATGTGCACAACTCTTCCACGTTGAAGTTGACACAAAGAACTTCATTTGTTTATTATTTCATTTCTTGTTATAGATTAAATGTAATGACATTAATAGTCCTCAAGTTGATCTTCACCACTCTTTATATATTATATGCTTTTCAAAAACTTGCATGATCCTCTTTGTCTTTTCTATAAGAAACTCCAAGCAAAAAAAAAAAGATAAATTTTTAAAAATATATAGTAATTAAGAAGTATTCAGTCTGTTTATTTTTATTTATTACGTTTTATTTTATGAGAGTTAATTTGATCAATCTATGAAACTAAATTGACTTAGATTAATTTTAATATTTTAAATTTAATATTTAGATTTTTGAAAACTATACAAAAAATATTATGAGAAGTATATTTTTTTCATATTAATATGAATAAAAAATATATCTTAAAATTTTAATCAAAATTCATGCAGTTTGATTCTCGAAAGCGAAACATGACAAATAAAATTGAACGGAGAGAATACTTAGATAATATCTTTGCAAGCTAACTTTAAATTGACCTTTTTATATCACAAATTAACGCACGAAAAATCTTAAAATTGTTATAGAGATATGTTCACTTATTTACTCTCATCCCAATATGCATAAAATTTGGAAAAAGATATTTAAACAAATTCCCTAACTACCTAATCAGACAAAAGATATATATATATCTATATTACAATATATAGCCCTTATCTTTTAAGACTTTGGATTTAAGTAGAAGTCCACCACCACTCTCTTCCCTAAAAAGAAGCAAAGCAATTTGAAGGAAAATGTCTCAACAGCCACCACAATCTTCTCATTCTTCTTTTACCACCTCTAATATTATTCTTCAAGATCCATTAGGACTCTTGAAACATTACATCATCACATTATCACCAAACACCAAAATCACAAATATTTTCACAATTTTCATGAAGTGTTTTCTTGTCATTTGCTTAGTTGCCTCCATTTCCTTAATTTCCTACACTGCGTATTCCAATCGATCCATATGGATTAGCCCATGTTCTGATTGTGGTGCAAGCAATATTCACACTAGCTATGCTTATAGTACTGCCGTCATAAATAAAAAAACTAATACTAGAGTGAAAAATAATAGCATCAAAGCAAAAGAAGAAATGACAAATGTAAATCATATTTTATTTGGCATTGGAGGATCCGCTAAGACGTGGAATAGTCGCAAGAATTATTCGGAATTATGGTGGGAACCTAACGTGACGCGAGGGTTCGTATGGCTCGACGAGAAGCCGCAAGAAAATGAGACGTGGCCCGAGAGTTCACCACCCTATAGGGTTTCGGAGGACACGTCAGGGTTCAAGTACACTTGTTGGTTTGGTGACAGGTCAGCAGTGAGGATCGCGAGGATCGTGAAGGAGAGTTTCAAATTGGGAGTGGAGAATGTGAGGTGGTTCGTCATGGGGGACGACGATACGGTTTTTTTCACGGAGAATTTGGTGACGGTTTTGGGTAAATACGATCATAATGAGATGTATTATATAGGAGGAAATTCTGAAAGTGTGGAACAAGACTTGGCACATTCTTATAGTATGGCTTATGGTGGTGGTGGAATTGCTATTAGTTATCCTCTTGCGGAGGTGCTCGTGAAGGTTTTAGATGATTGTATTAATAGGTATCATGATTTGTATGGTTCTGATCAGAAGATTGGTGGATGTATGACTGAGATTGGCGTTCCTCTCACTAAAGAACTCGGTTTTCATCAGGTATTAAATCTTTTATTCTTTATATTTGAAAAGTAGCTTTGACTTTTTGAATAAGCTCTTGGGGACCATTTTACAACTTATATTGGGTTTTGAAGAACATTTTACAATGAATAAGCTCAAGTTTTAGCCATTTAGCATGTTGAGAGACTTCACTAATCCTAAGTTCTCTCAAAATAGAAAAATCAAACTAAATAGTTATCCTATAGACGAACAGAGTTTCACAAACAAAGAACTATGCTTCCTCCAAAGTCTTGGAATTTTGCGTACTCTGATGCACATAGTAATCTTCAGATTTCGAATTAGCAGGCTCTCATGTCGGCTGAGTTGCTGGTACACCCTTGTATTCCTCCTTGCTGTCTTCATTACCCACTTCCATTCTCCTTCCTAATCCAGAATTGTTCTGTTTAAAGTAGATATATGAGGCAGTTTCATCAGCCATGTTACATAAGACATAGCTGGTACTTACATTCATTCCCCACCTCGCAAGTATGTCTTTTTTTCTCAATCTTCCATGTAGTGTCAATCATAGAATAAGTATGTGTTTAGGGCATGCTATATTGTGACATATCAAACTTCTCCATTCATCTGAAATTTCCCCCACTGGTCATGCTGGTTTTGAGAACTAAGTATTTGTCAATGCTTCCTCATGTGCAATATTTTCCTCACCATCCATGATACTTGTTTTGAGATTTCCATTTGTGCCATGCTCTGTCGTTTTATATAGTAAATATAAACCCAAGTGATCCATAGCTTTTTCGTGTCGAGACTCAGTGCCCAAAAAAATTTGCAGATTGCTTCCTGGCCCCAAACTCAACTATACTAATTTTAAACAACTTAAAGTTGGGCTTTTCTTTTTTTGCAACCCTCAGGTCGCAATTAGGTTCTTTTCTACTTTCTATGGGAAAGTGCCAATTCTTGACTTGTAGTGAATATATTTTCACAATCAAGTCGTGTTTAGTTAGAAAAATAGGACAAGTTGTATGTTAGAATTTATTAAATTACTTCAAATATATATACCTGTTAGAAGATTTGTAGCAATTCTTATAATTCTTTAGGTTTACGTATATTCATCATTTCCTAACCCAATTTGTGAGACTATACTGAATATGTTTTTATCGTCCTTATAGAATTAATATGATAGATCAAAGAAAATACGACACGAAATTAATTTCAAAATTTTCTTATTTCCGAACTGAAAAACTCCTAACATGAATAAGTAGCAAAATTTGTCTTATTTGCGGTAGATTTAATTAAGTTATATAAATAATTTTTTTAGATGGACATACAAGGAAGTCCACGCGGTCTTTTGGCAGCTCATCCATTAGCACCGGTGGTATCGCTGCACCATATCGGCGTTATACATTCTCTAATTCCACTAATGGATCGAGTTGATTCTGTGAAGAAGGTGATGGAGGCGTACAAAAAAGACCCAAGTCGAATAATGCAACAAAGTTTTTGTTACGATCTAAAGAAAAATTGGTCGTTATCGGTATCATGGGGATATTCCATACAGTTATATCCAAAACTAATGAATGCCAAGGAATTAGAGACACCAATGAGGACATTTGAGACATGGAAAGGGTTTGAAGAGCCATTCACCTTCGATACTAGGCCAAATTATATAGAACCATGTCAAAGGCCGATAGAGTATTATTTGGATCGCGTTTTTGAACTCGATAATGGTCAAACTTTGACTACTTATAAGAGGATTGGTGATTATAACAAGCAATGTGAGAATAAAAATTATACGCCAGCGTTAGCACTTCAAATGGTCAATGTCACGGCCGCTTTTTTACCTCCCCAAGTATGGAGACAGGTAAAATTCTTATTTATTTTATGAATCTTTTTTCTTTTTTACGGGGAGACTTAATTTAATTGGTAAAAGTTTTTATTACGTGTTAAAGTCGTGAAAATAGCCTCTTACAAAAATGCATGGTAAGACTGCATATAATAGACCCTTGTGGTCTGATTCTTCCCTGAACCCTGTACATAGCGTTAACTTTAGTACACCGATCTGCCATTTTTTTATTGAATGATAAACAAAATGACTTCCTTCACTTCTTTCACAAATATCTATGACTCTTAACTCCATGCTTCAACCAATACTTAAACATTATTATCAAATTCTTTTATTCAAGAATTTCATCTCTACGTGAGCCAATGGTTTATCAGAAATAATGTTCCTATTTGCACAAGATAAAAATAAAATTATGTACAAATCACCCTCTTCAGATCATACATGTGTGATTACACCATCACAGAATATAATATTATTATTATTATATATTCAAAAAATTTATCAGACTCTATTCAATTTTAAAAATCATTATCAATCTTTAAAAGATATTTATCGCAAAGCTTATTTTCACTCTTCTACCAAATACCCAGAAATACTAAAAAATATTCTAAAAGATAAAGTCATTTTTCATCATATCAAACACAAAAAAATTTCAGCAAGTCAAGTCTCCCATGATTTAGAACTCTCACACTAAATCACCCACAATTCAATGTGGTAGTAACATTTTCATTAATCAATATTCATGTAATATAACAATAACATTAGTATTTTTCTATTGACTTTGAAAAAGTTTGATAATAGTCAAAATTGGTAGAACGTGGCCCCTACTACTATATCTGCTTATATTCTCTCTACGTGCCATAAGAAAACATTTGATTTTTGATAGAATTATCTTGTTTGTTTATTTGTGAGATTTTCATTAAGTGACTAACACGTTGTGTTTGATCCAAAAAAAAAAAAAAAAAACAGGCACCACATAGGCAATGTTGTGAGGTGATCAATGGTGACAGTGTCCTACAAATCAGAATTAGAAGATGCAATAAATGGGAATCAATAACATTTCCCTCTGACATTAAAGAGGGAAATCAACACTAAGGCAAAAATTGGAAATTTTTGCTAACAAATTGTACAGCATTATATTGTTGTGTCCTCCATTCTTTTCCCCCTCCTTTTTTATTTATTCTGAGAAATATTATGGCATACAATTTCTTTTTTGTAATTGAGTTATTGACTTATTGTTGGACAGGAAAAAGTTTCTCTGAGGACAACACATGTCTTTTTTTCTTGTTCTATTTTAGTGAAGATACTCCACTTATTCTGGATAGAATATATTTTTTTAAAGTATCAGCTAAAGACCCCGACGTAAGTAATTATTCATTATTTCATATTTGGTTTTCCAATATATCTTTATTATCAATGTAAGGTATTGATTATTTTGCTCATTCCTCGTCTTAAACACTATATTGGCATCCACTGTTATCTTAAGCCTTTGTATATAGATGAAGAGGGTTGTGAAAGTTTAAATTCTATGAATTGTTTTTGGAGTTTGAAGTTATAAAGGTTTGAACTCTATAAATCGCTCATGAAAGTTTGAAATTTTGTGATTTTTTGCATTTAGATTATGAAAGCTTGAACACTATGATCTGCTCATGGAGTTTGTACTCCGTAAATCTTTGCAAGAGTCCATCTGTCAAAACTTCAAACTTCATCACCGGTTGTTCCATATTGTAGCTAGGAGTATATTTGTCCAAATTTAATCTTAGCATTAAAAAGCGGCTACTTTTTCATTATATTTGAATTAGTGATTAAACTTTGATTATATTGTCGACTCATCAAAAACTCCCTATCTCACCTAATTTTTACTACCAAGAGTTCAGGAGATTTGCACAAATAGGATACTTTTGTGTCGTTATTTAACTCATCTTTGTGGAAAAATAGCATCACTAAATAACTTGTCTGTTAGATTGAGAAAATATGCTTGCCTTGTTTTCAAGCAGAGGTAACAAAATCAGCCCACCGAGATCATAAGCTACCCAACTTGTTTAAGTTTGGGCTGATAATTGACCCGCTCATTTATTAGTTCAGCCCAACTTATTTCAGTTTATCAAAGTTTGAGTTGATATCTGATCCAAATTGATTCATGAGAAAGAATCTTATCAAAATATTTTCTAAAAGATATTTTATTTTATTTAATATTTGATATTTACTCATAATAAAGAAAAATATTAATTTTATAAGTTATCAAAAGATTATAAAAGAACAAATAAAGCAATTAAGGCTTAATTAGAGTTGGTGGGTTGGGTTATGACCTGCATTTTAGCCCATTTCAGCCCAACCCGTTTCAGCTCAAGTAATTTGTGGGCGAGTCAATAACCCGTCCATTATTAACTCAGTCAATTTTGACCCGCCCAATTTGCCACCTACATTTTTAAATAAGGCTGGCAAATTCAGCCTAAGCCCAAATAATGACCTGCCCAATCCATCCAGATTTTAATGAGTTGGGCATGACACACAATTAAGATAAGTTAAATTTGGGTACAACCCAACATAACTCATTTATCCTAAGCAGCCCAAATTATCCTATTACTTGTCCTTATTTCTCAACGTATGTCTATAGAAGGAGACCCTTCTCTATATTTTCCTTTCTTGTACATAAAAGAAAATATTAGGCTTATTATTCTAATGATAAATCCATCATACTAATTACTAGATTTTATTATAGCTAATAATTTAAAATAAAATAGAGAAAAAAGATCCTAAAGAGTAGTCAAACCTATCGTCTGCCTTGTAGTTCTTTGGAGAATTAATTTTGTAATTCAATTTGTTGGTCCTCAATAATTATTCTTAATTTTTATCTTGTCTGATTGCCTATATATTTCCTTTCTTACTTACTATTTCTCTTTACTAAAAGTTATTGACCTGTTTCATTGGGGTGATTGAAGTTTATTACCTTGAATCCATTTTTTTTACTTGCTGTAATTGGTGGAAGTTGAAAAACAAAGAAAAAAGTTTAAAAAGAAATTGATTTTCCTTTCACTTTTTTTCCTTCTGAATATATAAAATTGAAAATAATTATTATTTTTTTTAAAAAAAATATTAGATTTTGATTTGTTTAAAAAATTGAGAATATTATAAAGATTTGAGTCAAGTTAAGCGGGTTGGATTACGACCCATTGTTTAGTCCATCTTGATGCAAATGAACTTTGAGCGAGGTTGAACATTAGCCCATTTATTTGTGTAACCCATCTTGAACCGTCCAATTTCAGTTCAAATAGCCAATTTGCCACCCCTATTTTTAAGTTATGCCGAGGCGGGGCATAATTTTGACTTTCTCAAAGTTCTGCCGGATTGAAAAAATTTGCTTTATTCACAAGTCACAAGTAGGTCATTCACAAGTTATACCGAATCGATCGGTAAAAAAAATTCCATTGGAGGAAGTGTTTTGCGCGTGAGAAGTGCCAACAATATCTTATAATCTTGACAAGGATAATGAAAATTGCGGATCCATCGATTTTGCTTCACTTTCACTTGTGAGGTCGTACTAGATTTTTCATCTAACAAATTTAACATTTTTTCTAGTAAAAGTTTAGTAAACACATAAGTAAAAGGAGGAGGAGAAAGAAGAAGGAAAAGAAAAGTTATGTCGCTCATACCCATATTTCAACAATTTTATAAAATAAGGACGAGAGTTAAACAATTGGCACTTAGAAATTAGCAAAACAGCTAGAAGATTGACCCAAATTTTAATTTTTTACACTACATAGTAGTCCAACAAAATTCATAATAAAAAATAATTCTAGCTCTTATTTTTACTGGTACTCAATATTATTTAATATATAATAATAATTGTGTGAAAGAATATATGTGCGAGCAAACATTTGTCTTCTCAATCAAATGAATGTTTCAGATAGGACATATTCTTGCAAGTGCTCATTGTGCAATGAATATGATCATGATAGATCATAATTTTCATTCATTTCTTGACTAGGATCAATAAAAGCACTTATTTGGTTTAAGCAACAATGCGACACTCCACAATTTAATGTTTGAGGTAAATATTTTGTAAGGCCTATTCATTCGCGAACTATTGAAAATACAAGATAAAAAGAATTTGGATGTAAATTTTTATTTTCTAGTCTTATACTTAATGGGACATAAGTTTTTTGAAGACTTGGGACATAATTTATGATATATATATATATATAATGATGAGAGAATATAAATTTACACTTTTTAAAGAAATAAAAATTAAAGATCAATATAAAATGAAGGCAAAACTGCTAATGACCCTTCAAAGTATAAAAGCCCATTTTCTATATTCCATAATTCAAATTTATCCTATTAATTTTTTTTTCTTTTTTTAAATATCAGTGGTTACAACAATCGAAATCATATAACATAAATTTTTTTTAAAAAAAATCATATATAACATTGCCTGTTGAGGACGTGCCCAACTCTACCACGTAGAAGTTGACACCAAGAACTTCATTTGTTTATTATTTCATATGTGTCATTTCTTGTTATAGATTAATGTAATGACATTAATAGTCTTCAAGTTGATCTTCACCCCTCTTTATATATTACTAAATTTGATTGGCCCGCACCAACATTTTGTGTTATAATATATTTTCTTTTATATTTTTTAATTAGATAATTAGATTTTGCTATCTATCGATGATTTTGCTTACAGCTCAACACTTTAATCACTAAATCACATTAGTTATATGCATGTAGGCTCAAATCTAATAATTTATGATACACGTAAAATATCACCTTTCATCAACATCAATATAAAATATTACAAAGAAAAGAGTTGTATATCAGAGCTTCAAGCTATTGGGATGAATGTTGAATATGCATGGAAATAGAAATAGAAATATCTATGTACAGGAAAGGATTGTAAATGCACATCAAGAGGTCATTTTTGCAAGGTGAAGCTGCGTCTATTGGGGTTCGAATCCAAAAATATGCACAACAAATTTTGTTGCATGTCTGGATGCTATAAAGCAGAACGTGCTCACATGTCTTTACAGGAGAACAAAAAAAAAATTGAAAATTAAACATTTTCCTTAAGCTAAGCCAACTGAAAATATGAATTAGATTTTTCACTCCATCATTCTGTGATGTAGTTTAACTGAATAAAATACAGGAGACATAATAAATAAAATGATTAATCTTATTTTAAGAACCTCTAACAATATGCTTATTGAGAACTTACTTCAAGATCTTTGAATTCAAATAGGTCTTCCGGTTAGCTGTTGGAATCATTCTCTTGCAGAACAAATAATAATGTGCATATTACCATTGACAAAGTGAGTCTAAATATTTCTGCACAAACAAAATGTAGTCAATTTTCATGTTTTTTTTGTTATAAACGACTTCTAATTTAGACCTAAGGGAAGGGGATGGGGGTGTGAATTTGGTCTAACTCCTATTTTTGCCTAATCACAAACTTGACTTATATTTTTTTTTTGACTTCAGGAATAGACTTGAACTTTGTTCCTTTGGACAGTGACTTGATTTAAAAAAAAAAAAGTACGGAAAGTGAATAAGAGACAAGGATTTTTACGTGGAAAACTATCCACGCTCAAATGTGTGTAAAAAGGACAACCTACTCCCTAATAAGATTTCAACTTAAACTTCACTAAAATTACGAGCCAATTTTGAATTACCCCTGCAATCCAAGGACCTATCCCTGAGCCCTTACAAAAGCAAATGGAAAACAGAATTGAAAGAGACTCTTTTCAAGTTCACAACTTCACTACACGTTGACTCTAAAACCTAGACTGGAAAAGATAACTGAACACAACAAAGGAACTGTCTCTAGCACAGATCAACTCTCATCAACTTGAATGCCAATGAAATGTACAGAAGCTTTGAGATGCTGAAGAGTATATGTGAGTGAATGAATATTTCTGGCGTGTGATCTTCTCCTTTATAGATGGCCAGAATGAAGATCTTTCACTTCAAATAGAAAAAAGAGTCTTCTTCTTATCAACTGCATGTCTTGCTTTATCCATCGGTAGAGTAGACTCCACCATGAACACTACCACCTGTCTTGCCTTATCAAACAATGAAGGAGTCTCCTAATTGCAAGTTCTCATCTGTTACCTGCATATCTCAAACAGCACAAAGACTCCTAGCCGAATCATCTTATGATTATCTTAATCATTTAACACTTTCCTAAGAGAGCCAATAAGCATAGTCCATCCAACAAGCATAGTCTATGAAGTCATCTTTAAAATCATCAACTTCTAAC
The DNA here is from genome assembly GCA_035772735.1 of Datura wrightii. Lineage (NCBI taxonomy): Eukaryota > Viridiplantae > Streptophyta > Magnoliopsida > Solanales > Solanaceae > Datura > Datura wrightii. The sequence goes on along the minus strand of JASDFA010000018.1, from coordinate 194,224,975 downwards.
ATTCTTTACATACCTTCTCTAGCATGTATGTAAAATATTGGCTAAACAAATGTGAGAGAATAATCTCTCATATGCATCCAACACATCTTCGGGTATAGGTATTTTAAGAACAAACTTCTTGCTAGAAAGAAGCCTATTGTAAGGAATAAAATTTTCAGCATAATCAATTTCTTTATAAATATAACATACGTGCCATAAACTTTATAGTTTTCAAAAATATTCTACAATCCTAATACACAACTAATTCCTATTGAAGTTTAAAGCAAGAACATTTCCCGGCTACTTATCTATTCACTTTCTCTTCATAGTTCTGTTTTGAAAGATTGCGTTCAAGCCATAATCTCTTCTTACTCTAGTCACATTAAAATCTACATTTGAATAACCACACGAGTTTTGTAAGAAATTATATAACAAGTCTGATTTGTCTTTTAACATTTCATTTTTTAACTTATATGAATCTTCTTCTGATGTCATTAATATAAAAATCTAATTTTTCACTTCATAAAATCATGACTAAGCAAGGGAAAGAAGAGATTTTCTTCCAGCACGACCACAACAAGTAGTTAAACACACATAGCTTATTATGATAATTATCTGCCATATTGCAAGAAGAGCTTATCGAGCAATTACCTAATTTACCTTTCAACCACAAGTTTCTATTTATATTTCAATGAGTAATCTCCGGTTTTATGTCTCATATTCAAGTAATAATATTTTTCACATGTAGGATCATCCAAGTGTAAATTCTGCGTTTAATAGTGTTATTAATTGTTAGAAAATCATATAGATCTATGACAACGTCAACAACAATAACAACAACAACAATCCAGTGTAGTCTACAAAGTGGGGTTTGGGGAGGGCAGAATGTATGCAGGCCTTACCTCCACCTCAGAGGTAGAGAGACTATTTTCGATAGACCCTCGACTTATAAAAAATAGTCCCGAACAAATAACATCAGTACAAGAAGCAGCATACAATAACAAAACACCGTCAAAGGCATAAAAAGTTTTCCAGCCCGCTTATACAAATCAACATGAATTTTATATGTAACAAAGCCAAAAAAAAATCAAATAACAAAAGTTTGAAAATTAGAATACATTCTTGCTACTCATCACTAAACAAATCATTTAGGCAAAAAAAAAAAGAAAAAAGAAAAAAGAAAACAATGATAGCAAAAGCTGATGCTTAATAAATACAAAAATGCTACCATCTTCTCAGTTGTAATAAGCCTACATGGAGGACATTCGAGAAGAAAAGTTCAAAATTAAGGCAAAATTATAAAGAAATAACTTATTACCTATAAATCTAAAACATTAAGATAAACAAAAATTTTTATAATCAGTATAACCATTCTTCCTGATTCTTAATGATTGATCACCACTACAAAATACTTACAATAACAACAGAACAAATTACTGTCCCGAGTATCACAGGTTTCAAGGACATGGCAGACAAATAATTAAAAACAGAAATTGACAGGAGATGTAATAAAAAGTTACTTTTTACATTGATGGGAACAAAAAGTTGAAGCAATCAGATTGTGTATTAACGGATTTGAAGGGCTGTCTTTCAAAACTGAAATAGAAGCTTGTTAGCTTTTTCTTACTATCGAAAGATATAATAAAGGACTCAAAAACTTATTACTTCATGGACCTTTAAAGATTAATCCTAAAATTATTTTCATCGAATTTCTTTTTGCAGCCATACTCTCGTTGAAGCAAGAACTACTGTGTGCATCCTATAAAAGAATTCGAACACCATCACTTTTATAGAATCATTACACTCATCTCGTTTCATTGAGCCTTGAAAATTAGTTTTCATAAAGCTTCATTGTTTAAAACTTGATTCTGATACAACATTCTAATGAAAACCAAAAGATTCTCAAAATACACAAGCATAAGAAAGCAAGTAGAGCCACAAAAGAATCTAAAAACTAACTTCTACAGCCAAATTTGACAATAAAATTTTGCTAAAAATTATAATAAAATACTCATATTAATCATTATTTCTTTAGGGGTGTGAAAAGTTCAAAGTGGACAAGTAAAGTAAACGGAGAGAGTAGTATTTGTCATTTTAAAAATTCAAGATAAAATTAACTACTCACTGGACTGTGAAAAGAAAAAAGATAAAAATTTAAATAAAAATTTAAAATACATAGTAAGAATTATTCGGTCTTTTTATTTTTATATATTACGTTTTGCTTTAGAAAAGTCAATCGGACTAATATCAGAGCTAAATTGACTTAGATCAATTCAATATTTTAAATTTTAAATTTAAATTTTCAAAAGCTATATAAAAAATACTATAAGTTGGTATTTTTTTTCATATTAGTATAATAAAAAAATATATATTTTAAAATGTTGCTCAATTTTGACTCACGAAAAATAAAACGTAATAATTAAATTTAAATGAAAAGTATACTTGATAAATTAATTGATGTCTGTACAAACTAATTTGAAATTTATGTCCTTTTTATCACAATTTTTTAAAGAAAAAAATAACACAAAAAATTTTTAAAAATTTATTTTATTTTATTCAAATTATTAAATAATATGTTCACTTATTTTTTCTCATCCCCAAAAATAAACAATTGAAAATAATATTTAAACAAATCCCCAAACTACTCAATGTCTCAACAGTCATTACAATCTTTTTTATCATCTTCGTGTACCGCCTTCAATATTTTTCAAGATCTATTAGAACTCTTGAAACACTACCACCTCTAATATTATTCAAGATTCATTAGAACTCTTGAAACACTACATCCCATGTTTTGATTGTGATGCAAGCAATATTCACATTCGATATGCTTATAGTACTACCATTACAAATAATAAAAATATTAATAAAGGGAAGAATAATATTATTTGAAAATTCATTCTGACAAAGTCTAAAAACTACAACACATTCTAACCTACTATTTAACTTCCATGGAATAAGTCTAAAGCAGTTAGTCATTTGCAAGGCTTCAAAAAATTCTAACCTGCTATGTAAAAGTTTTATACAATAAGTCTAAAGCAGTTATTCATTTATTAGGGCTCAAAAAAAGTGTAATCACCAAATTAGTTATCCACTAGGCTTAAAAAAAATATTGAGAGTCACCAAAAAATAAGCTTTTTATGCTTGAGTTTTATGGACAATACCACTCTCTTCAGATCCTACATGTGTGATTACATTATTACACCGGATCTGAGTATGATATTGTTGTTATTAACTTATTATATATTCAAAATTTTTATCAAACACTATTCAATTTTAAAAATCATTATTAAGCTTTAAAAAATATTCTTTGTAAAGCCTATTTTCACTCTTCTACCAAATACCAAAATACTAGAAAATATTCTAAAAAGATAAGTTATTTTTCGTCATGTCAAGTCTCCTATTATTGAAAACTTTTTTGTTAACAAATTGTACAGCATTATATTGTTGTGTCCTTCATTCTTTTGTCCGCGTTTAAAAATTTATGCAAAAATAGCATCCACGAGTAACTTGTTTGCGAGATTGGCAAAATTTGTCTTGTTCATAAGTTATGTCGTGGCAAGGCATATTTTTGATATTCACAAAGTTCTGCCGTATTGAAAAAGCTTGTTTTATTCACATCATGTTATAATGAACAGATATAGTTTGTACAAATTATTTACAAGTTCTATTAAATTACTAAACATGATAAAAATTGTGGATTCACAGATTTGGTCTCACTTTCACTTGCGAGGTGGTACTAGTTTTTTCATCAACAAATTAAGATTTTCTCGTAGCATAATTAAATTCAGAATAGGAGAAGGAAGAAGAAAAGTTATGCCGCCCGATCCATATTTTCGACATTTTTAAAAATGGGGACGAAAGTTAAACATTGGCACTTAAGATCAGGGTGAAATTTTATGGGGAATTATAGTAACAATGCGCCGTCCGACTTAGAAACTAGTAAAAGAGCTAGAAGATTGACCCAAAATTTTTAATTTTTTACACTACATGGCAGTCCAACAAAATTCATAATAAGAAATAATTTTAGCTCTTATGTTTAATCAGTATCCAGTGTATAATTAATATATAATAATAATTGTAACCGAGATTATATATGCGAGCAAATATCCGTCTTCTCAATCAAATGAATGTTTCAGAGAACATATTTTTATAAGTGCTCATTGTGCAATGAATATGATCATGATAAGATTAAGTGTATCCTATGACCTCGTAGTGCGTGACATTATCTTAAGACGCTGATTATTATTGTATTGATTATTAAGTATTTCTAATATATAAATGTATTCTATTTTTTGGATTTATAAATGTATTTTAACGTTTTGTCCTAGTTGTACTTGTCTTTCAATTTGTAAATAATTAGTCTTTATTACCAAATAAGAAGAAAAATACACTAATAAAGGCTTTACAATTAAATAATAAAAATTAGTCTTAGGCGAAAGATAAAGTATTACCAAATAAGAAGAAAAATACACTAATAAAAGCTTTACAACTAAGTAATAAAAATTAGTCTTCGTCAGTTTTTGATATCACTTCATCATCATCATCAATTTCATCTTCTTCATCGTCTTCTTCATTTTGTTCTCCATATTCATCATCATAATCTAGACCACAATTTATATTTATTTCTTGATTAGAATTAATAAATGCACTTGCTTGGTTTCAGTAACAATATAACACTCGACAATTTAATATTTGGGGTAAATATTTTATAAAGCCTATCCATTCTTGAACTATTGAAAATATCATATAAGAAGAATTTGGATGCAAATTTTCATTTTTTAACAACTGTCATTACTCTTCTTCATCCACTTTAGAAAAGTTAAGATCATCCAAAACATGAAAGGTGTCTACTATTTTTTGCATTTATGAGATTTCTTTCGTCAAGTATTGAATAACTAGTGGTTCATCTTTGGAATTGGAGGTCTAAAAAGTCGCCGACAATGCTTGTGGTACAACCAGAGTATGCCAACGACATAAGACCTTATAATCACACCCTTTTCGAATATAACTCAACCCACAAAAATTTTTCATCCCAAAGTTGAACTCCTTTAGACTTTGAGGAGTGTGCTTCACTCTCAATAATGTGTCCAATAATTTTTAAATCAACATGGATACAGAAAGGTTTATTTTCAAAGGAACAAATGACACCATATCATTTTTCATCCGATAAATCGTTGTAACATCCTAATTTTTTTTCTTCTCAAAATTGGGTTCAATTGTGTTTAGTTAATTTTTCGTTCCTACCATGGAAATTCCTTGAGTTACCCTCGCCTTTTTATATATTTTTGAACCAACTATTGAATGTAATATTTTTAAGCATTGTGAAAGCGTGAGTTTTTTTATCACAATGAATGCAGATATGACATGCCTCTAAGGCCTCCATTCTTTTTTTTTCTTATTTTTTTGATTTTTTTTCTATTTTAAATTATTTTATTTTATTTATTTAATTAATGTCATTTAATGTTATGCCATTAAACAAGCTCCACTAAATAAAATAAATAAATAATAATAATAAAAATAAATTAAATTAAAATATAATAAAAGGGTGAACAATTCCTAACTTCAAAGTTACATTACCATTTTTACCCTCCACTAAGTAACATAAAAATAAATATAATATGTAAAAATCATCATCATATCATATTATTATATAAGTGGGAAGTCAAAAAGTAAAAAGTTAGATTACCATTTTGCCCCTTCACTAAATTAAGTTTTAATTAAATACATAATTAAATATTAATATTTTATCATATCATATCATAATTATATATTTATTACTATATAAGTGAGAAGCCAAAAAGTGAAAAGTTAAAATAAATAAATAAATAAATAATAAATAAATATAACTAATAAATAATAATAAGAAGAAGAATAAGAATAGATGTAAATAATAAATAATAATAAATAATAAAAATAAATATAATAATTAACAACCCTTCAAATAATAAATAGGTTTACTCCTTCATCATCATCTAAATAATTCATTGTGAAATATTTAATGGTCTAATAATATTTATTTTTATGCAATTTTAGCTTTTAGTATATATAATATTATAGGAATAATTTTAGATTGAATAGTAAAATAGTCATTCAGTCCTTTCCTCATCTACATGGGATACACTCTCCATAAAAAGCCTGCTAAGAGCATCATCACCACGTTAGCCTTTCCCAGATGATAAAGGACACAAATATCATAATCTTTAAGAAGCTCCAACCACCTTCTTTGACGTAGATTTAGATTCTTCTAGGTAAACACGTACTGTAGGCTTTTGTAGTCCGTAAACACATACATGGACCATACATATAGTGTCTCCAAATCTTCAAGGCAAATACTACCGTCGCCAACTCGAAATCATTTTGATCGAAAGTTAACCGTGGTCAAACATAGCTTCCTCAAAACTCATAACTTCAACCAAAGGTTCAAATCACTCCTGAATGCCTCGAGATCGATGCAAACTACCCAACTAAGTAATAAATCACCGTCCGAAACTTATAGAGCTTCCAGAATTCAAATTTGAGCTTGTTAACATGAAATATTGACTTTGGTCAAATCTCGCAAAATTTAAACCTTCCTCATCCAATCTTCATTGGAGTATCTTGGGAATTATTTCATTCATCTCCGCAATCATAAATAACAAAAAAAAATATACGGAAAGGTTCAACCTAGGGAAATGGGTCAACAATCACAAAATGATCATATAGGTTGTTACACTTCCATGCTTGGCTAATAATGCACTTTCTGAACTTCTACATATATTTCATGACACTTGCTTTTATATATATATATATATATATATATATATATATATAATTTACTTTCATGGTAATATAACTTTTCACTTTTTGGCTTTTCACTTATATAATAATATGATTATACTAAACGTTGGAAACACCTAAGTCTAAAGTTAAAAGACCAAAATATCCATAAAAAATTGAACGACCATATTTACCCTTTACTTCAAACCTATTCATCTACTAAAATGCAATTTACATTTCAAAAAATAATAAAGTGATAGTACATAATAAATGTAAAAGATGAATAATATGAAGATGGTTCATGTTTCTAAAATTAATGTCATTTATTATACTCAATTAAATTTAGAATTACTTTAATCTTCCATGTCTATTACAAATGTCCGTTAATATCAATCTTTAATATGTCTATTCAGTATTTAGTTCCTTCATCTTTCAATTTCCTGATGGAAAATACATTAATTAATTCATTACTTAAAGAAAAAGCTCAATGATATATTTTCATATCAAAGTGTGTCCCCGTTGGTGATGATTAGTCTTCTCTTTCGTTATTTTAATTGGTGACATTTTGTTTAGATGATGCAATGGAGGTCTGTTAATGTTGTGATGTAATCAAGTCATTGATCTTGAACCTGTGAAGTCTTCTAAGCTGTATTTTAATTACTTTTTCTATTTAATTATTTCTCAATTGTCTTCATTTATTTGCTAAACAATGTTTATTTTGCCCTGTTACACTATATTTATTTTATCGCGACTAAAATAATCACTTTTATCGAAAAATATTTGTTTCATGATTAATATATTTTTATTAACTTATTATGTTCTCTAATTTACATTTTAATGTATCCACGTCCAGAGCAGAAAGATAGAAATATATGTCAAGAAAGAGCCAACATATGGAAGAAAGTCAATTGAATGAATGACGGCGATACCAAAAATTAAAACTTTGAGATTTACAAACCGTACATTTTTTAGAATTATTTTTTGAGGAATTTAGTAAGGTCAACAACTTTTCATCTGTTCTTTTATAAATCTGATTTGCGTTTATTTTATTCAAGCACATATGTATACTATTTTGCTTTTGCTAAGTCAGTGAACAACTCTATTTTTAGTCTTCAAACAAAAAAAATTAAATTGCCAACTCGAACACAAATTTAGTACTCATAATATTTATGTGATTTAGCAAAATTTTATATTTATATTTGATATGGAATACACGCGCAACGCGCATAACCAATTACTTGTATGTCATATAAAGTTAACAAATTAAATTATCAAGAAAAGTCATTCAGGAAAAATACAAATTAGCATACATAATACATATAAGACATATTTTATGTGCGATATGTAGATTCTCACAGGTACTTTAATATTACAATATGTCATATAAAGTTATCAAATTGATGAAAATTTGTGTCACTCAAAAACCAAATCGAGAAAAGTACAAATCACATTATTAGGTGTGCATTGTATTTTCATTCATAAATGTTATTCGGACATGTACAAATGAAAGTACCAATGATTAGTATATAATATAAATAATTTGGGTAACTAGTAGTTAATAAAATCGAGTTATTATATCATAATGGAATCAATTTTTTTAAATTTAATCTTATTACTTTGTTCTTCCCTAGAGACATATTCAAAGCAATGAACAGGACATGAGCATTGAGTGAAGAATTTGAATACTCGAATTATCCGAACGAGAGATACAATCAACGTTACAACAATACAATGGTATCTGCATGGGACCGACGCGTTACGGGGGCTAAAGGACTGGTACAAAACTTAAGGGCACTAGGACTTAAATGCCCAAAAAATCGTACCACATCAATGTTGTGTAGTACAACACAAGAATTATTTTCTTTAAATCATTTTGGCGAAGAGAACAACCAGCTGAAAATGCGTATCATTAGGGATGAATATAGTCAAAATGGTTATATCATCATATTCAAGTGGGATTCAGACTGTGAGATTTTCAATGATGATGAGTTCTCATGATCTAGTTAATATTTATTACAAACAAAGTACACAAGGTCATATTGATGTCAATTATAACCTCATGAACATTGAGTTTTGCAACTCTATAAGTAGCCTTTTACTTCTTATGAAATAATCATATAAAATAGGATTATCAAAAACAATGTCGAGTGATAGAAGCATAGATTGATTAGTATTTTTTTCAAAAGATCCAAATGCCAATGACGATTACAACTCAAATCATAATAGTTATTCCAGTGATTTCTCACCCGATAATAGTAAATTTGAGTTACATGAATTCAAGTCTCACCTTCTAATACATCATAATGATGATTTTTGCATAAGTTTTCAAGTCCACGTGAATATTATTTGTGATTTATGTAACGAATGGACATACCAATATGCTGAATCACAACGTCTCATTCATGACTAGAAAAATTCAGAGCTCCAATCCTAATAAGGTTATCTATGACCATGCCTCGAACTAATCAAGAGTTTTGCAAGTTGGCGGTAAGGAGGATTAGAAAAGAAAATAACTGAATACTAGCAAGACATTATAGATTTTACATGCTCAAGTTGGCCGATGAACAAGCATCATCAACCGGTAGAAAACTAGCATCTATGAAAAAACATGTGTCTTGATAAATCCACGTTATTTATTTGATTAGGACAATACTGAGAACTTCTATCTTAATGATTAAGAATTTGCTGATTATACTGATATTTTTAATTTTGATGATATCATTAATCTAAGAAAATTAGTGGGTCTAATTTTAAGTTTATTCTTATACTATTGTTTTGAATTGACAGATATTATATAGAAAATGTATAAACTATAAAAATAATATTTTATATCTTCATAGGAAATACGTAGAAACTACATTGAAATTAAAAAAGTCAATTACATAATACATTAAAGTAATATATAAAAAAACATAATATATAAAATGTACAACTCCAATAAATAAATAAAAAACATACATAAAATCTAGACCTAACCAACTATGTAACATTTTCAAAATAAAACAGCGACAAGAGACCATAAATCAGTCTCAAACGGTTGATTATTTTTTCATTTTCATTAAGTTTCCCTTTCAAAATGTCTCTATATGTAGTTTGTCCCTTAGAAATGACCTAACTAGATCCCTATTTTTTTCTACTTCATCCAGGTCAGATTGCATATCAGACCTCACATTGTTGTGTGAAGTGGTTATATCTCCATCAAACAGGTCTTTTCTTTGTCGGAAAATTATCTTCTCAATGAAAATAATCGCACCCATCATTTGCCTACAAAATTTTTTCTAAAAAAATTTATTTGAAATTAAAATATGTAATCTACTTGTTTTTTGTTATAAAAAAAAAAAGAAACAAGAACTTTACGTTCAACACTTTATAACTCCAAAATTTACGATCCGAATTTCTAAGGATCTTTGATGCCTTGATTTTGCAATGATCTCCACACAAATAAATATCGAGTTGTATAAAAAATATTGAACTTCCGAATTTTTGAGCCATAACTAATCTTTCAACAAAGAATGGAAGAAGAGGGAAAAATTGAAGATGAAAGAGATGAAATCAAGTGGAAATCGGAAGTTTGCCCTAGTTTTAGTGACTCGTATAATACACTAAATTAATATGCTATATGAGTCCATAGACCTTAATGGATGTCAAAGCCTTGTCCATTTATGCAGGACATATAGCATTAAGGGGTCGTTTAGTTACTTATTAAAGTTATGCAGGTATTAGTAATATATGTATTAGTTATACAAGTATTAGTTATGCAGGTATTAGTTATGCAGGTATTAGTAATGCAGGATTTAGTTATGTTGGATTTAGTTATGCATAAATTATTTATTTGGATGTTAACTTGTCATATTAAAAATTACTAAATATTATATACATTTTAAAAATAAAATAAATGTTTACAGTTATACCCTTGGCCTTCCTTAGCCTTGTATTTTTTTAAATTTTTTTTTTACATTTTTATTTAGGCAAAATTTAGGTAGAAACCTCGGTGTTATTTTCTTCACCTTCCTCATCTAATTGAACCAACATCATATATATATATATATATATATATATGGAATAAAAGAAGAAAAAAATGTTGGAGATAAAGATTTCTCTCCTCTCTATTTTAAAGATTCAAGAACTCATTTTTCAATTATAAAAAAATCTTTTCTCAGTCCTATTTATTCAGTCACAATACTGGAGAAGGACGTATTTCTTCTTCTTTTGTTTTCTTCACTTTCTCAAATTAAATACATTGTTTATCGGGTTCAAAGCTAGTCCCTTTCTTAATCTTTCCTTGACATTCAAAAAGGATTCAAAAATATATGTCTTTTGAAGAATGGAAAAAAGATTAAAAGTAGCCCCTTTCTTAATCTTCTCTCGACAGCCAACAAGGCTGCAAAAATATATTTTTGAATAATTAAAAGAAGAAGAAGAAAAAGAAGCAGCAACGGATTGAAAAGATTTTCCACCGTTTGATGCCTTTGAGAAGATGAACGTCCATTGTTAGATCTAGAAAATGGGTGAAGAGTGAAGATGATCTATTTTTTAAAATAAGAAATGAAATATTTAATTGAAATATTGATAAGGGTAAATTGGTTATTTAAACTTTTTATTCATGAATTAGATATTCAGGTATAAGTTATTCCTACCCTGCATAAAATAATAAATAAATTGACTCATAATTTATACCTATATTAATTAGGTGGGATTCTATATTGTTAACCAAACATAGTATTATATGTGTGAAATTTTATACATGACAAGAAAAATATTACTAAACATGGTAAAAGTTATGCAACATTTTATACCTGGATAACTTTATTGTTATCCAGTAACCAAACGGCCCCTAAATTAATGCGCTATACGCAGAAAATAGAAATTTTATTTTAGCCCATTATTTTGGTCAACTTTATTCTTTTTCACGTCACTTAGGTTTCAGACTCTCTAATGTTTACTAAGTAAGTAAAAATTAATAATATATTTTCATCCTCGAAGAATCTTGACGAAATAGATGAGTGGTGAACCAGAAATCAGCCTAAATATATAGGTTTTTCAGCCTTTTTATTGATTTTGACAATAAGATTGAATTAAAAAAAAGGTAAATATCATATTCATTGTCTTTTGCCGTACTTCTGAGACTTTGTTTGAATTGTAGTTACTCATGATTTCATAACATACGACTGTATTACGTTGTACAGTACTATATTAAAAGATAGACAAAAGTAGTTGGGAGCTATAAGGTTGCCACATTAAAATCCGTGCCTAAAGCTATTGCGACGCCACTATTAGCCTAACGCCCCAATTAGGCTTTTCATAATCATTCAGAAGTGTGGTTTAACACTTGACTTTAAAATCTTAACTACATTTTCCTCTTTATTTCTTTTGGTGTAATTTCCCTTCTAATTTTTAGAAAGGCAAACTAAAGGGCATAATAAAAAGAATATTCTGTAATATTCCAATATTATATTTTGACTTATCTACATGAACCAAATCAAGGATTTTAAGTCAAACCCTAACAATTTCTTTTGATGCATAAATATATGTAGCCCATGAAACCTATTTAAAGTCTCAAAGAAAACATATATAGAACAAACTAAGAAAGAACCATCTCAATGGTTCAAAATATGACTAATCTCAAGACCAAATGTGCTTTCTCACTCATTTTTCTACTAAACATTGCTCTTGTGACAAGTCATCATGGGTTTACTCCAAGATTTCAAGTTTACATCATTGATGCCCTCCCTCCTAATTCTAAACTAACCCTTCATTGTCAATCTCATAATGATGATTTAGGGTACAAAGTTCTTCATTCAAAAGAGGAGTATCATTTTAACTTTAATATGAAAATTTTTGGGGGTACACTTTTCTTTTGTCATTTCTGGTGGGATGGTAAGAGTATATCATTTGATGTATTCAATAGCTCTATAGCTGGAAAATGTGGAGAAATAGATGGTGACAATCTTGAATGTTATTGGAAGGTGCAAGCAGATGGCTTCTACTTTGGTGCTAGACGAAATCCTCCGCCTGCTTATGAGAAGCAACATGATTGGAAGCAATAGTAAAATTCATTCTATGTTGACGAAGGCACGTGAGTGGTGTTCGTTTTCTGTGGTTAGGTTGGATCCCTTCTTGAGCAGCGACGTCATAACTCACATGCCAGCTCAGTCATGAGAAAAACACAAATTTAAGTCGGTTATATATCATGCCCTGGTTTCTTGCAATAACAACAGGACTTGTTGGAATTATGTCCTTTAGATTTAGATCTGAACTTCTTTTTAGTTGTACTCCCTTTTTCTTCTGATCTACTTCTAACAAACAAGCCATGAGCTTTATCCTCAGAATGAAATTCAAGATTTAAATTTTTCTGTGGATAATAAGTTTGATTTAACGTCTTCATAAGACAAAGTTTCGTTATTTTCATATAACATTAATCTCCTTGGCAGAGAGACAATTAACCACACAGCCTTGTTCTCATCCTGATCAATTTTAACTTCTAAAGATGAGATTGATCGTAAGAACCTTCAGGCATAAATGCTATTTGAGACGGAGTTTGTTGGCAAGACTTTTGGTCATACAGAGAGACTAAAGTTTCAGCCAAAGATTTGCAGCAGTATAGAGTCTCATGAATAATTTTCCGCAGAACCTCTTTGGAAAGACTAAGTTGAATTGAAGAAAAGGAACTTTTCATCCAACTCCTTCCATTGCTCGTCGGCTTCTCTGTCTTCCCTTCTAAAGCTTTACTCAAGCCATTTTGTGTGAGAATAACCTTCATTAGGATCTTCCAGATACTAAAGCTAATCGTTCCATCAAATTTTTCGATATCCAAATTCTACGACAGTTCGATTCTAGACCTGTGGATACTTAAGGATAAAATAAGTTGCATTTGGGTGAAGGAGTATAGCATAATATTTATTTATGTATTTGGCCTACCTTCAGGACATGGAATGAAGGAATAATATTTATGTACATACAAAATGCTTTAGAACATCCAGAATTGGCTTTGGAATTTTCCAAGAAACCTCTAGATTGGTATTTAGTTTTGGAATTTACAGCAAATGCTTGTTTTCATTAGGAACCACATAGGTCTTTACCCCCGTTTATTTTATTTATGTTACTTCATGAGAAAACTTGATGATTTGTGTCTTAAACATAGTTATTCTACATATATATTGAGTTGGATATGACTTAGACAGATGATTTGGGATATACATAGGCCCCAATTCTCATTTAGGAGGCATAATGAGAGATAGCAATGGTAACTTTATCATGGCCTTCTCCCTCCCTGTGCAATGTACTCGTAACAACCACACGGAAGCCTACTACTGTAAAATATGGTAGAGCATTGCGAGAGGCTTCAACAACTTATATATTGAATTCGATTCTAAGGTGATTAGCAAAAATACTGACAATTTCAAGTTGAAACTAATTATCCAGGACATTTCCAAGACTCTCAGCAATGCAAATTATCATATCTCCCACTGTTTCAGAGAAGCAAATAAAGTGGCTGACCACTTAGCCGAAATGGAACTGGTACCTTCTACCATTCATGCATGCCTAGGGAGGTTAAAGGTTTAATTCTACTGGACATGGCAATTCCCCTCAATGAGGAGGAGATATGAAAAGTGTGATTTCTTTATTAGTTAATTCTCTCTTTTGTAAAGAATGAAAGGTATCTTATATAGGCTTATCCTTTCATTAGTCTTTTTGGTGATAGCCTTCTGGCAGGTTATAGGTCAGGTCCATGCCCCTCTATAACTTTTGTATCATTTTGGTATCAATAGACATGGCAGGGGTCAATCCTAACCCACCGATCACCACCGAGGGCGAATTTATTTATAAATTTTGGGGCACGTAAATCTCTGTAAAATTAAATATTTTATGTATAGATTTTTTAAAATTTGTATAATATTATACCTTGACACCTTGCATGCTACAGGAAGGCTGATTAGTGCACTTGGTTAAAGGTTGAATTATTAATGTTATCAATTCCCATTTAATACGTTTTTTTCTTCTTTATTTTAGAGGCACACCCATGTTCTAGAAATCCTAGATTCACCTCTGGCTACTACACCAAAAGCTCACAGCCTTGGGTGATGGCTTTAAAAATATATATAAAATAGAGATAGAAAAATGATAGATATATAGAATATAAGAATAGAAAAATGAAAAGTGGGATATCCTTATTTGCTATCACCTAGATCGTAGTTCTTGCACATTTCTGAAATTTTCATTATTGTTACTTTTTTTTTTTTTTAAATGAGTGCTATTGTTCACCTTACAATCCAAAGAAGAATGAAAACATAAACATGAGTATTACAGTATTACTCTCTTTGTACCACAAAGAATATAGGGTTTAGAGTATTGATATAAATTGGGAGTCGAAGGAAAGGAAAAACTGATATGCGTCTTCTTTTTCAAGTATGATGAAATGGAGAGCCGGAAAGATATGAAGCAACCAAAGATGCAAAGGGGAGATATGCGTCTTCTTTCAATGTTGCAATTATTCTCATGCTCATTTTGTATTTTTATTTTTTTATTCTTGTTTCATTCTTTTCGTAACTTTATTACGCTTTTTGTGATCTGTAGGTGGGTGACACGATTCTCGAGATCGTGATCTGATAAATTTCAGAGAAGATTTTTGTTTTGGAAGTATGAAGTTTCAGATGTTTGATCAAAGTTAACTTTTAGAGTTAACGGGGTTGGATTCGGGTTTAACAACTCCATTAGGTCCTAAGGATGATTTATGATTTGGTTGGATGGTTTGCACGAATTTCAAGGAATTTAGGAGTGATTGGTTGCTTTCTAGTTCATTTTAAAGATTAAAGTTGACCATGGTCAAGATTTGTTCAAGATGACCTCGAATAGGTGATTTGATGATTCTAACAAGTTCAGGATGTGCTTTATGATTGATTTGCATTATTGGCAGAGGTGGATGCACAATATATTTTATGGGTTCAATTGAACCCATAACTTTTAAAGCAAAGTATAAATTTATGTGTAAAATTTATCAACCCATAACTTTTAAAGCAAAGTATAAATTTATGTGTAAAATTTATCAACATTATAATAAATAATAGACATGAACCCATAATTTTAAAAATATAATGGGTTCAATTTTAAAATTTTAAAAGTTTGAACGCATAGATTTTAAATCTAGATCCGCTTCTAACTATTGGTTTGTGTTCAGAGGGTCTTGAATGTGTTTTGAAGCATAACTGAAATTTCTGATATGTAGTGGGAGTAAGGGTGGCATGCTACGGTACTTCAAATTTTAATTTTCGATTTTTAAAGATATTATACCATTATTATATCAAATTATTTCGGTATGATTAGGTTCAATTAGTATAGTAAATCGGTAATTATAATTTGACTTACTTCAATTTATATATACTCTTATAATAAAAAATTATGACTTTAATTTTTTAATAACGGAGAAATAAAAATTAACATGAGAAGAAAGAATGGTATGAACACAAAGACTTTTCCTTTAGCTTTCACACATCACAACTAAAATGAAGGTCAAATCCTCTTCTACAAGAGCACATATAAATGTAGCATGCATGAACCTCTTTAGAGTATCAAAGAAATAACAAAAGGAAGCAATTTTCCTTCAAGGGGTACAATAATATGATTATTAATTTCAATATCAAAACCCAATTTCTCTCACTCATACTTCTATTAAACTTCATTTTTGCTAGAAGCTTTGGTATTAGCTCTAAATATGAGGTTCACATCATCAATAACCTTCCCAATAATTCTAAATCTTTGAAAATTCATTGTCAATCTGGTGATGATGATTTAGGATATAAAATCCTTCACAAAAATGAGGAATTTTCTTTTAGATTTCGTAGAAAGGTTCTTATTGGGAGCACACTTTACTTTTGTCATTTTTGGTGGAACAACAAAAGCAAATCAATTGATGTTTTCAATAATCATATAGCTGAAAAAGATTGTGGAAAGATAAATCCTGAGTTAGAAGAATGTTATTGGAGAGTTCAGGCAGATGGTTTCTACTTTGGTGCCCATCGTTATCCTCCACCTCCTTATTGGAAGAAAGAAACTTGGTAATATGTTGTATTGCATTTAGAAATTAAAAGTTTGTAGTAGTTTGAGATGAATACATTACTTGCAAGGGAATGAAATATATTTTGTATGTTTATTGAAAATCGTTATTTTCACCAATGGTAAAATTTGTGAACAAGGAATACAACCAAGTAAGTCAGGGTCAATCATATATATTTTCTTTGGGCTAAATTCCCAAGATCGTGAATTAATACAAGGATATGATCCACTATAAAGAGAAAAAGAAATAACACAAGTGAAAAGAAAGATTCAAGACTCTTTTCATGAAAATCCTAACGCGAGAATAACAAGGAAATCATATCAAATTTCTAGAGGATTTTTCCGATGATCTTCTATTCTCTGCAGAACCTCCTTTTATAAGCCACCAAAATTGAATCGTCACATCACTGAAAAGGATATCTCATAGCACATACCTATATTCTAACACCTCATCGATCTGAAGATGATTGGAGAAGGTGGGTGCGCCACTCGATAATAATCGTTGAACTCTCGAGGATCATTATGATTACTTGTAGCTTTAAGATGGTTTTCCTCATGTAAAGCCTCTTTCTAATGCTTGGTCATGTGCCCGTTTTACACAGACAATTATTCTAGATTTTTTAGGGGCGTCCCGAGATGGTATCTTTGACTCTCTCGTGGCTACCTCAGAAGTTTTTTTTTATTTGACTTTGCCACGGGTTGCCGTTTGGTTCGTTTCTCTCACTTAGGTATCATTGAGACTTTATAATATTCACTCAAAAATGCATATAAAGGTAGAAACACTTAGTCTTTTTGAACTTAACTCTTGTATTTGAAAAAGTGAACTTAATTATGTTATACATGCAATATGGATATATAAATTTATGTAGTCTTGATTGTCATTGTTAAGCCATTTGTGACATTGTGTAAGTGAGGTATTTTGATATACTCCATGTTTGCAATTTAATGTCTAGAACTTGCCCGGTATGTATGCAAAACAAAATGAAAATAATGAATCTAACGATCAGTGATATAGGCATTTCTTTGGTAGCCTTATTTTTATCCTATTTTACCTACCTTGATGTAATTGTCCTAGTTAGCTATTTTGAGTCTTAGCCTATTCTTTTGATAGCCATATTACAAGCTTAATTCCCTTTTGTTCTATTAACTTTATTTTGATCCAAATGACTCCTACAACATTTTAAAAAATAATTTAGCATAAAAGGAGCATAAGTGGAGAGAAGAAGAAAAAAGCTAAAATGTGGTGAATTAGAAGAAAAGAAAAGGGTAAAAGAATTGCTAAACAATGAGGGTGATAGTAGTGGAAAAGAAAAAGTGAAACAAGTTTGAGAAAAAGTTGATGATGAGAAAAGAAAAAGAAATTGAGCTTAATGTTGAAAATTCCCTACTAGTCACGTAAGTGCAAAAAGAGAAAAATTCAAAGGAGATATAAGGAGAAAAATGACAAATTGAAGAAGTGCTAAAAATCAAAGTGTTTTGAATTATTAAAGTGTTTAGGGTGTTTAGTTACTATCTTGGCCAAACAGTTCCTACCCCTCCCTTAACCTACATTACAATTATGTTAAGACTTAATTGCTTCTTGATTCAAAGTTCTATATTAGTGGAGTATGACACTAAGGGCAAGCCTATGAGTCGTCTTTTGCATGCATGTTGAGTTCTTTGGGTGAGTAAGCGATAATGTGTTATGTATGCACAAATTATTTAGTTACTGTATGTTATTCTAAATAGTTTATTGTGGCTAAAAATGTTATTATTGTTACAAAAACTTTTATCACGTGACAAAAAATTATGATCATCTAAAAAATTTTATTGTAACAATAAAGTTATAGTTATATAGACAATTATTGCCATGATTATTAGCAATTATATATAGCAAAAAGGAAAAATTAGCTTTGTCAATTTGATTTTTGTAGCTAAAAAATTTTACAAATTTGTAGATAGCTATGAAATTAACAGTAGAAAAGTGACTGTTGCACTCCTGAACTATAGTGTTGTCATTGAATCCATCCTCAATCTCCTAGTTTACTGATATAAAATGTATGAGTAGGTATGGAGAATATCAGTTACAAATAAATTTTAAATCACATAATATTAGTATAAGACTCAATAAAAGAAGATAAAATAGTATCAATATTAGACTCAACTAAAAGAGACAATCTAAATTTAATTATTTTGATTTTAAATAACTTGAGCTAACATAACAATTATTTTTTTTCAAGACCACAATATAAAAAAATTCACAATATGAAAAAAAAAAGATAGATTAATACGAAAACATACAAGGTTGAAGATTAAATCAAAAGTGTTGATGTATAAGAGTTGAAGAATTAAATTATGCAATTATAATTTTTTTTATAGAAGTAGAAGAATTTATAAATTAAAAAAAATTAAAAATATAAAAAAATTAGGATATTACTATCAAAAAAGAAAAAAATCGTTACTATAAGAAAGAAATTTTTTTAATCAAAAAAAGGAAAAAAAAATTATATAAAAAGTTCGTACCATTGGGGAACAAAAAAGTTTTTCAAATCCAAAAGCAAAAAAAATTCGGTGGGAAGTTTTTTTTTTAAGGTTTATAATATAAATAGAGTTATGTCACAAGTAAAAAATTTAATATAATAAAATAAGGCAGAGAATAATTTTTGACTATCAAAAAAAATATTCGATGGAAAGTTTTTATTTTACCAAATAGAGTTATGCAATAAATAAAAACTCTGATATGATAAAATAAGATAATGAAACGATTAAAAATAATAATTGTATAAAAATAGCAAATAACGATTTTGTATATCGCGAAGTTTTTTAAGGGCAAAAAGTTCAATCAATATTTCTAATGGATTCACGCTTTTAATATAATACTAGTCTATACGTACGCGCCTCGCGCGTGTCCTCATATTAATAAGAACAAATTTATAAAAATAGCATAAATAATATTGAGAAGATGTGTTTGTGTAACAATATAAGAATTTAGATAGAAAATTATGAATTTCAAATTGATAAATGATCATGTTTAAGAGTTTTTTCCATCAGAATATTGTATTACATCTTCAAACAAAATAAAATTATTTGAAAAAATAACAGTAGAAAAGTGAATGTTGCAGTCTTGAACTATAGTGTTTATCATTGAACCCAACATCAATCTCATTGTTTATTGACACAAAATTAGGATTAACACTATTAATGCGTTTGTTTGTGATGTAGCACATCTTGTCTTATTGTAAAATTTTTTCCACCTTTCAATATATAATTATTGAAAAGTATAGTATGTACTTTTGTGTCCTGAAAAAAATTAAACTTTAATGGTCAAATATATATATATATATATATATATATATAAAATAGATAAGAACTCAAACATATATGTAAAAATATATAATATAGAATGTAGAACAAAAAAAATTATTACCTCTTCGTTAACTAATGTTATAGTCATTCATGTGCCTTCTTTTGTTCCTATTTTATACTTTTTTCCTAATCCAACTCCAATTACTAAGATCTTTAGTATCCAATGAGAATTATATCACCTTAATCAATTGGCATAATTTTATTCACGAAATACTTTTAGATCCATTGCAATATTATCTAAAATATATTGTGCACAAGAGTTACAGTTATAATAATTTATTATTTTATTTAAAAAAACTATTCTATGAGATGAAGAGATTATTTAACCTGAATAGATGAAACTTGTGAATGTATGAATAAATAACAAAATTTAAATCACATAATATCAATATAAGACTTAACTAAAAGAGATAATATAGTATCAATAATAGACTCAAATAAATGAGACAATCTAAGTTAAATTATTTTGAATACAAACAACTTGACTGACATAGCAATTAATATTGCGTTTTTCGAATTCACAACATAAAAGAAAATTTATAACATGAAAAAGAAGAAGAAGAAGAAGAAGAAGAAGAAGAAGAAGAAGAAAGAAGAAGAAGGAGGAGGAGGCAGATTAATACGAAAACACACACGATTGGAGATTGAATCAAAGGTGTTGATGCAATAGAGTTGATGAATTAAATTATGCAATTATAAATCCTTCTATAGAAATAAAAGAAATTTATAAATAAAAAAAATTTAAAAATATAAAAATATTGAGACATTATTATTAAAAAGAAAAAAATATTAAAAATCGTGACTATGAAAAAAATTAAAAAGAAAAAAAAAGAACCTTTATAAAAATTTCCTACCATCAAAAAGGAAAAAAAAAAAAAACAAATTCCATATTAAAAAGGGAAGCAAACTTTCGTGGATCCTTTTTTTTAAATTTTATTTTTTAAAATTTTTTTAACCATTATAAATAGAGTTATGCCACAAGTAAAAAATTTAATATAATAAAATAAGATAAAAATTTTTTATGACTATCAAAGAGGAAAAAAATTGGCGATCTTTTTTGTAATATTTACACCACAAATAAAGTTATGTCATAAATAGAAAATTTAATATTATAAAATAAAGTAATGAACATAATAAAAAATAATAATTATAT
Source organism: Datura wrightii (assembly GCA_035772735.1). Taxonomy (NCBI): domain Eukaryota; kingdom Viridiplantae; phylum Streptophyta; class Magnoliopsida; order Solanales; family Solanaceae; genus Datura; species Datura wrightii. The sequence goes on along the minus strand of JASDFA010000018.1, from coordinate 194,203,689 downwards.
AAAAATAGTTAATTGTTATGAAATAATAAAGAAAGAACAAGAATATTGTAGAGAAAGAGAAAAAGAGAGAAGTTCTTATTTCTCTTGATGGGATGAAATACAAGGAGAACCTTCTATTTATAGAGATAATTTCTCCTAACTTTTCTCCAAAAGATAGACTTTCACTATAATATAAACACATGTATCCACTACAATACAAATACCTTTATAGACATTCACTATAATATAAATATGTTTATAACACTACCCCTTGAATGTCTATTTGATAGATAATGCGCCTCGTTAAAACCTTACTAGAAAAAACCCAGTGAAAAAAAATCTAGTGAAGGAAAAAGAGTACACATATCTAATAATACGCATTTTTGGCTGCCTCATTAAAAACCTTACAAGGAAAACCCAGTGGGACAAAACCTCGTAAAGGAAAAAGAGTACAGCGCGTATTAACTCCCCCTAATGAGAACATCCTTGAATTTTTGCATCCCGATCTGCTGCACCATCTTCTTGAAAGTTGTAGTTAGTAGAGATTTGGTGAATAAATCAACCACATTGTCACTTGAACGAATCTGTTGCACATTGATATCACCATTCTCTTGGAGCTCATGTGTGTAGAAAAACTTTGGCAATATGTCCTTCGTTCTATCTCCTTTTATGAATCCTCTCTTTAGTTGTGCTATGCATGCATCATTATCTTCATACAAAATTGTGGGTACTTTGTCACATTTCAAATCATATTTTTCTCTAATGAGATGTATTATGGACCTTAACCACACACATTCTCGGCTTGCTTCATGAATAGCTATTATCTCAGCATGATTTGATAAAGTGGCTATGAGAGACTGCTTTGTAGATCTCCAAGATATGGCAGTACCTCCACATATGAATACGAAGCCAGTTTGAGATCGAGCTTTGTATGGGTCAGATAAATACCCTTCATCGGCACAACCAACAAGATCGGGACTTGCTAACAAATTAACCGAAAAGGCTATATCAAGTCTTGTAGTATTAGCCAGATACATTAGTGCACCAATTGCACTAAGATATGGTACTTTAGGACCAAGAATTTCTTCATTCCTTTCTTGAGGTCGAAATGGATCCTTATTCACATCTAGTGATCGAACAACCATCGGAGTACTTAATGGATGTGCGCCATCCATATAAAATCTTTTCAACACTTTTTTTGTATAGATAGATTGATGTATATTGATATTATCTGCTAAATGTTCAATTTGCAGATCAAGACAAAATTTTGTCTTTCCCATATCTTTCATCTCAAATTCTTTCTTTGGATAATCAATTGTCTTTTGAAGCTCTGCTGGAGTTCATATAAGGTTTATATCAACATAAACAGCAAGTACAAAAAACTCCGATGTTGTTTTCTTATTTGATTTTCTTCATATAAGGATTATGTGCTTCAGGCATTTTGAATCCTTCAAAATTTTCATACAAATTTTGTCAAGTGATAACATTCATTAGTATTTAAATGCGTAACATCTTCTAGTGTCTCGACTACAGGTCCAATAAGCTTTACGCTTATCAATACGCATCATTTCACTTGATGATTATTTCTACATCAACATGGTTTAATAGACGTAGAATTCAGATCCTCACAATCTTTTACAATATCGCGCGCTATATTGTATCAAAGATATCATCGACGATATATAATTTATATCGGTTTGCAATTGGACAAACTCATTGAGATCTCATCACTTTCAATGTATTTCTTAGGTACCTAAACCTCTCATGAGGTTTCATGAAGTGTTATGTCGTAGGCTCTTCAAGAGCACATTGCCTCCTTATTATGATTATTTGCTCCATTCTTTTTTTTTAAAGATTATTGCAAAAGAAACCGATTGATCGACAATGCTTCATGCATACCGTAGACTCTCTCCTTCAGGGACATAAATTTAATAGGAGCTTTTGCAGCTGAAATATAAAAATAATTTTAGGTCAGCAAATGCTTCAGGCATTTTGACTTGAATTATTTTGAAGGAGGATCATACTAATAATAATTCACAATATATTTCTTAGTTGCTTATTTTCTCCCCCTCATGTTAGAAAAACTAACATGCATCCCTGATCTTCTTTGGGGAATTCATCTATGTGTATCATGATAGATTCATTAATCATATATTACACATCAAAGTTATTAGATGAAAATATTTGGTTCCTAACCTAGAACCAATCGAGTGGAAGGAGGATTAATAATAATTTATTGGTCAGCATACAAGTGTTATTGTATGTAATATATCATATGATAGACCAACTCACTAAGTTTTGTTCTCATAAGCAATGGTTTAACTATTTATAAGAAACATTTAATGTCAAACTAGCTTATATATAAAACAACATTATCAAGATAAATTGTCTTGATTACACAGTCTGAAAATTATACTTTTAACTCAATTAATGTTGAGTAAGCATCTTTGTCAATGTCAAACTACAGGTTGACAATGAATGCACGTGTGACCATCTTATAGATGCATCTACTTAAGACATCACATGGCTGGTGAATGAGCCCATATTCACCTTTTACACTTTTCAGAATTTAGGGATTTAGTCCCATCATTAGCTGGTATAATCAACTTGTCATGAGAACAAACAATATAAAAGATTTCTTGAAGAATCTTCTAGTTCTTCAATATATATATTGCAATACTCAATTAACACATCATATCAGGATGATCAAAATGGTCATGTCAACTGATAATAATCCGTACTAGTAAACTTTAGGCTTACCATGACATGTGTTATTTATTTTAGTAAATTTCAAATTTACTATGTCATGAATTTCACATCAATAAACTTCTGGTTTACTATAGCATGTAATTTCATCATGCGTATATTTGTAGTACAAATCGGATAACCTTTCCATGGTACTTTGGAGATATTTAATCTCCCAATCATTTGTAGTCTCAATATGATAACCATTTTTATTGTTGATAAACTTCAGGTGTTTTAATCATAACAATTTGTACTACAATATGGGATGAATGACATAATAATAAATTAACTCTTTAGGAGCTTTCAATTTATTTTTCATAATATTATTTGGACACTACTGGTGTCATGATTCTTGTTGACAAACAATCACGTTCTTTTGCAGACTTTGATCATTAATTTACACTATCTAATATTGCTTAAATACTTCTGGTACCATGAAAGAAAATTCAGACACTGCAGGTCTCAAGAAATAAATAGTAAATATTGAGTTCGAAACTTCATTATTTCAAACTTTTACTGCGTCAAGAGTAGATTACAGGTTTTACTACTTCAGGAGTAAATTGTAAGACAGGAGTAAATTGCAAGATTTACTTTTGAAGAGTCTTACTACTTCAGGAGTAGCTGTTAAATTCTTACTACTTCAGGAGTAAATTTCATATTTACTACTTTAGAAGTAAATTTCAGATTTACTACTTCGGGAGTAAATTTCAAGATTTTATTAAGTATTGTCACATTCACTTCAGGGACTAGATCTGTATTAGATCTATATTTGTAACATTTATCAGAAGTTCTCAATTTCTCGTTCTTCAGGAATGGAACATGATCATCTAAATATGCCTTAACCACATAAGGTATGATAGCTTAAAACCTCTTTTAAGATATTGCTACTTCAAGAGCAAATTGAGACATGCATATATCATAGATGATTTCTCTTACATATTTTCAACTTAGAAACAATTTTGAATGTTGATGAGTTATACTCATGAACAAACTTATAGTCTTGATGGATCCAATCATATCGTGTCATTGAGTGTATGACCATCTTCAGGTGGTCATACCTTTCTTTTAGGCTATTTCACAAAATAAGTGGATCCTTAATCGTGAGATATTCAATTTTAAGAATTTCATCAAGATGATGACGCAAAAATATCATAGCCTTAGCACGATCTTGATTTGATGCTTTGTTTTCACTTTTAATGGTGTCTCCAAGACCCATTGCATCCATATTTTCATAAGCTTATTATAATTACATGTGAAAATATTATCACTTCTAGTGATCATATATATATATATATATATATATATATATATATATATTGTTCTGCTGTAACAAATATATTTCCATAATGTTTGTTCTTCTGGAACAATTATGAGGCATGAATTGCCAAGTGAATCAATAAGTCGTTCTCAGATCCATAAACAAAATCAATATTCTTATTAGTAAAGACATAAATATCAAGAAATACTAACCTTCATCTTTTCAAAGAAACTTTGATTTTCTTACCTCAAGTGAGTGCTCAAGGCAGAGACTCGTCCTGATAACGTGTTATGAAATAATAAAGAAAGAACAAGAATATTGTAGAGAAAGAGAAAAGGAGAGAAATTCTTATTTCTCTTGATGGGATGAAATACAAGGAGAACCCTCTATTTATAGGGATAATTTCTCCTAACTTTTCTCCAAAAGATAGACTTTCACTATAATATAACACATGTATCCACTACAATATAAATATCTTTATAGACATTCACTACAATACAAATATATTTATAACATTAATGACAATTTTGTCTATTACCATGTCTTTTAATAAAAGACAAAAAATTCAATTAACATTTTTAAGAGCTTCACGCTTTTAATAAAGTATAATATAATATAGATTATAGTTACCTTATTTAGCATTTGCAGCTGCTTTAAGATTTCAATTATACAACATATCAAAAAATGCATTTGGTAGTAGCATGGTAGGAATCTAAAGATGTATCATAATTAAAATAGTTAAGCTCATCAACACCTCTGCTGATTTGATAATAATTTACATGCATTAATCTTTCATGTTTGCAATTTCATATTCAATATAAAAAAAGATTAATCAAGAATAAGTTTCAAACATTTACAATATTGGGGTTCGTGCCCCTAGTATTAAGAAAAAATCGCTTTAAAAAATAAGAAAAATTTACATAGTTACTCATAAAAAGTAAAATATTTATAAAAAAATGCACCTTTACTTTGATGTCCCTCGAAATAATTATACAAAATATTTTTTTTTGTTTTTTTTTTGGGTTGATGTCATGCTGACATCAGCGCTGCACCTTTTCCTTTTTTGTCTCTTAGCTGTCACTATTATGATGTTATTTTATTTCATTTTCACTCTCTTTCTTAAATTTATTCCTTTTAAAATTAATTTAAGTTCTTATTACTATTTTTTTTATCTTTTATTTTTTTTATTTTTCTTTTTTAATTAAAAAATAGATATAATAGCTAATTATATTTAGACTAAAAAAATATAGAAAAATTAAATAACTTTATTACAACAAGAAGTAATTTACAATTAAAAAAATACTAAAATCACTAGCTTATTTATTAAATCAAAATTAATAAAAAAATATTTTCAAAAAAATTATTTTTTTCAAATTATTCTTGTTTTTTAAACCATAATTTAATTTCATGCTCAAATTTGGCTTCCCTTTTTTATTATTCAACTTTTTATTTCTCTACTCCTTTTTTTCTCGTTTTTCTTTATTCTTTATCTCTTTTAAGTTATTTTCTCAAATTAAATTATTCCTATTTTTTTCACTGTAATCTAATTTCACTCTCAAATTTGATTTCTTTCTTTTCTTTTTTCATCTTATTTTTTAATTTTTTTTTATCTAATTCTTTTTTCTTCCATAATCTAATTTAATTTTTTTTTGTCTTTTTTTTAAATTCTACTTATTAAATTTTTTGAATTCATTGAGGTATCCTCTAATCCTTTAGTGAACACTCTTTAATCCTCTATGATACCATCACAGTATATCTATATACTGGCGTAGTATCATAGAGGACTACATCAGTCTTTCAATGAAGCACTCTTTAGTACTCCATGATACCATCACAATATATCTATATACTGGTATGGTATCATGAAGGACTGAAACAATCCTTCTATAAGACACTCTTCAGTTCTCCATGATAACATAATAGTATATCTATATACTAGTATGAAATCATTAAGGTCAGCTTCAGTCCTTAAGGAAGAAAATTCTCAGTTCCTTGGTGATACAAACATAGTATGTCTATATACTATCATGGTATCATTTAGGTCTGCTTTAGTCCTTAATGATACCATCATAGTATATCTATATATTGTCATGTTATCATTTAAGTCTAGTTCAGTCCTTCAGCAAGACACTATTCGGTCCTCAATTATACCATCACAATATACCTATATAATATTATGGTATCATTCAAGTTTGTTTTAGTCCTTAATAATACCATCACAATATATCTATATGCTGTCATAGCATCATTGTGGTCTTCTTCTATCCTTCACCAAAACACTCATCTGTCCTCCATGATACCATCACAGTATATCTATACTAGCATGATATCATTAGGTCTGCTTCGGTCTTTCAGTGAGAAACTTCTCAACCTTGAATGATACCATCACAATATGCCTGTATACTGTCATGGTATCATTGAGGTTTGCTTCAGTCCTTCAGTGAAACATTCCTCAGTCCTCTATGATAGCATCACAATATATTTATATACTGGTATGGAATATGAGGTTTGCTTCATTCCTTCAGTGAGACTCTTTCAGTCCTCCATGATACCATCATAGTATATCTATATATTGTCACGGAATCATTGAGTTCTGCTAAATTCTTCAATGAGACACTCTTCAACCCTCCATTATACCATCACAGTATATCTATACAATATTATAATATCATTATGGTCTGTTTCAGTCCTCAATGATACCTTTAGAACATATTTATATACTTTCATGGTATCATTGAGGTTTTTTTTCAGTCTTTCAGTGAGACAATCCTTAGTTCTCTATTATACCATCATATTATATCGATATACTAGCATGGAATCATTAAGGTCTGTTTCAGTCATTTAGTGAGAAAATCCTCAATCTTCAATGATGTCATCACAATATATTTATATACTGTCATGGTATCATTGAGGTCTTACTTCAGTCCTCAATGAATATATCATAGAATATTTAATACTGGAATGGTATCATTGAAGTTTTCTTCAGTTTTTCATGAAACTCCTCAATCCTTCGTAATACCATCATAATATATCTATATACTGACATGATATTATTGAGGTATGCTTTCGTCCTTTAATGAGAGATTTCTCAGTCCTTTGTGATACCATCATAGAATATCTATATACTAGCATGACATCATTCAAGTCTATTTTGATCCATCAGTGAGACACTTCTGAATCCTCTATGATACCCGCATGGTATATATCATATATTGACATGGTATCATAGAATTTACGCTTAATTTTGATATTATAATTTTTATATCAGTTTTAACAAATTAATTTTTATAAAAATAATTACAAAAAATAGAGTCATAAGATATAAGTTTCTGTTTTCATTTGCAAAAGAAAAAAAATTATAAAAATAAATTCTTTATCACTTTATATTTTACTGAATAAATTAGTAGACTTTAATATTTTTTTAATTACTTTTTATTATAATCTAGTTATTTTTTTTTATTTTTATTAATATAGAATAGTTAGTTCATTTTCTTATTTTTGTATTTTATTAAAAAATAAAAATATAAAAGGGGCAAAAAATTAAAAAAAGATAAGCTAACAAAAAAACAATAAAAAGAATCGAGAGAAAAACAGAAAAAATAAAGAAAAGAAAACAAAATAAAAAATAGAACCAAATTATAAAAATGTTATCAAATAATATATTTAATAAAGGATAAAAAAGAAAAAATAAATATATAAAAATAAATAAAAAAGGACAAAGCAATAAATGAAAATGCACAAAAACAACAAATAAAAGGATAAAGACAATAAATGCAAGAAAAAAAAGAGAAAAGCACTCCAACATGCAAAGTGAGGGAGTATTTGAGGTAAATATTTTACCTCAAATAATTATTAATGAAATTAGCATGAAAAGAGACAAATTAGAATAAATAATTTATTTTAAAAGGGTATCTTGTGTAGTATTCCCTACAAAAATTCTACTATCGTATAAAATTCCCCCCAAACTTAAACTAATAATCAGGCAGCCAACAAAAACAACAATTAGGAGTTGTAGATCTAATAGGGATTAGGATTTAGGAAATTAGGAAATAAATTAGAATGGGCTTAGGTTGGATGGCAATATTTTGGACTTAAGCTCACTATCAGTTGCTGAGACATGCTAACAATATATATAGTTTTTCAATGTAATAAAAGTTCGATTCTTTAGTGCATCAAAAGTTTGAGATCTTTAAATTGAAAGTCAAAATCAAAAAATTAAAATTTAAAACTGGAATTATTAATTTAATTTAATTCAATTTTTTCGATATTTATGTTCCTATCCTAAATTTTATGTCTTCTTGCACTTGTCTTCTTCTATTGAAGGCAACAATATTTACTCCGGGAGTCAAATTAATTACCACTAGATGGATGTAACATATTTATTTTCTTGAATTGCCATATATCTTCCATTATTCTTTTAATGTTTATATTTTAAGGGACAGGGTATCTAACTCTAAAGTTAGCTAGACTAATTGATAAATGGTTTTGAAAAATCCATGCTAACTGTTGAATTAATCCATGGTTTTGAGCCTTTTCCTCATATTTTGGAATACTTGTATCATGATTACTTTTATATGATATATTCATAATCATAGGTAATATAATTAATATTTGCGGGATGACGGTGTTACAAGTTTCATATTCAATTGTTACTTCCACAAAAGAGCAATTCGAAATATTATAAAGAAAATTTATACTATAAAAAAAATGATAAAAATTAAGATTTGCTACAAGAAAATCAAAATGCAGAAGGTAGGTGTAATATTGCAAATTACGAAGGACATAAGTGTTTATAAAGCTAAACATGTGAAATGATACTTTGAATATATGAATTACCAACCGTTATCAAATTTGAAATAGAGTCCAAGAAAATGTTCAAGCTTCTTATTTTAATTTCTCAAGCCAAATATCAACTAAGATCCTAATGTACATAGAGCCAAATGGTCAATGTGGTACTTATTGTATTTCCTTTTCATTTCTTCGGTTATAGTAGTGAATTTGCAAGTCAATTGAATTGGACAAGAGAAACAATAGTTTACCTTTTTTACTTATTCGAAATGAAAATATCAACTAAAAAAGAAAAGGGCACAATATAGAGTATATTCTTATATATTCCTCCTAAAATGAAGGTCAAATTTTCTTTTATAAAAGCAAGGACATTTAGAATTGTGATGCATCTAGATTAATTTCAAGAGTCAAACATGATTAGCTTCAATACCAAAACCATTTCTCTCTCAATCAACTTTCTAATAAACCTCATTCTTGCAACAAGTTTTGGTATTACCTCTAGATATGAGGTTCACATCAATTCTAATAATTCTGAACCTTTACCATTCATTGTCAATCTGGTGACGATAATTTATGATATAAAGTTCTTAATACAAACGATGAATTTTCTTTTAGCTTTCGTAGAAAAATCTTTTTTGAATCTACACTTTATTTTGTCATTTTTGGTGGAATTCAAAAGACATCAATAATCATATAGCTGAAAAAGATTGTGGAAATGTAAATCCTGACTTAGATGTATGCTACTGGAGTGTTCAAGAAGATGGCTTCTATTTTGGTGCGCACCGTTATCCTCCGCCTGATTATTGGAAGAAAGAATCTTGGTAATAAAATGTATTGAATTTGTATCTATTTTGATTCAACAACAAAAAAAATGTTGTAGTAGCTAGTAATTTGAGACATAGATTACTTAGTGTTTTATCTTTCTTTCTTTCTTGGAAAAAGGGAATTAAAAATTGTGATGAATGAAATATATGTTTTATGTTCTACTTCACTATGTTTTCATCTTTGATGCCGGTTATTTTCTCCATTCATTTTTACTTGTTTATAATAAAATTTACACACCTTTTATGGAATAATAAATAAAGTGCATATTTTATTATAATACTCATATTTATTGGTGTATATTCTTTAATGAACTTGAAAAGTGATTTGAAATGAGTAGTTAAGGCTAAGGGTAAAACATTAAAAAAAAATATTTTTCTTTTAATATGTTAAAGTGAGCAAGTAAAATTAAAATTTATTTTCAATCTAATGAGCAAGTAAAAGTAAACAGAGGGAGTAGATGAAGAAGATTATAGAACAATATGGAGTGGCAAAATACAAGTATTTATATTTTCTCTTCTCAGCTAAATAATGCACTTAGGTGATTCTTATATAGCCCTACAACTATCTATTGCACTATAATATTAGGATTCTACATCCTAATCCTAAATTATGTTGCTCTTTATCATCCCCTAAAGTTGGAGGTTAGAAATCATGCAACTCCAAAGCTTGCTCCAAAGTCCTTGTAAAGATTGTTGTCTGCTGGTCCATTAACTGTTAATGCAGAGAGTACTTGTGAAGTTTTTGTTGAGATTGGTAGGAGTAATCCTACCTATAAAAGCAAGAGATAGTAGTGTGATTATTTCTTTTACAAATTTGGCATGAGTTTGCATGTCCACTTCCTCTGAAAGAGTTCTCTCTACCTCTACCAAATGAACCTTGTATTTTATGGGCTCGAAAAGTCATGGTTTGATCAACATGATCTTTCTTGCTACCTTCTTCTTTCATATGTACTCTCTTAGTGCATTAACAAACTAGGTGAAAATTAGATATGAAGTTTTGCCCAACATAACAATCCTCAAGGTCATGTATTTATTCGAAGACCTTTAGCAAAGTTTATAACATTGCTATCTTCGTCTAACAGTTTGTGTATAGCGGTAAGACTATCATAAATTCTCTTGAATTTTCTTATATATTCATCTACATATTTTGACCCCATCTTGATACTCTGAATTATTGCTTCAATTGAAATTTCTTATCCTTGCTAGCTTGTAGGTAATTGTCCTCAAGATTCATCCAAATTTGTTTGGTCAAAGTGCAGCCAAAAATAATGTAACACCTCGAATGTTTCTAGACCAGATTACAGGTTTCAAGGAAGAATTCAGGCGGGAGATGGGAAAAAAATTTTGCTCAGAACAACTAGGGGGACGACTCGTTAGGAGGCCCCACGAGGCGTTACCCGACTCGTGGGGAGAAGCCAAGATGAAATACTGGAGCAGTAGACACGGACGGCCAACGACTCGTTAGGTCAGCCATCAGGTGAAGCCGGGACTTTTTGGTATGGTTCTGAAGCAGTGAAGGCAACGGAAGGAGGAATGAGTCATCACATACCCGGCAACTCGTCAAGTTATCCGTAGGGAAGGAAGAGCATAAAATGGGAATTAACCAGTGTAGTTAACGACTCGGCCCCACGAGTCGTTACCCGACCCCACGACTCGTGGGGTCTGGTAGAGTAAATTTTTCTACACTTTTTCAGGGGCATTTCCGTAAACTCCTATACTTTTAACTCCTAAACTACGTCGTTTTGACTATTATATGGGACGTTTTTAAAGAGATATCAAGCCTAAACCCTTATTCTTCATGAAACAACTTGCCTAAACCTTCTTCCTATCTTTCCCAAGGCTCAAGGGACTTCAAGGGATTTCTCTAAAGGCTTCAAGATTAAGTGCAAGCGGGGAATTCTTTGAAGCAGGTATGTGGGTCTTTCAACAAGGGTAATCTTCCATCCTTGTGCCCCAAAATATTTTTATCAAAACACTCAATTTCAATTATTCTAGGAGAGTATGACCTAGGGTTTTTAAATTGATGGCGAATTCTGTTATAATTCTCTAAATTCCAAGATCTATTGTGATTATGAGTTAAGTATGGTGTAAAATAATTGGCTTACCTTGAAATATGTGTTGGGTGATGAAAAGAATGTGGGGTTATAGAATGTTCTTCATATATGGCTTTAATTTTGAATAAGGCTTTATTATCGTTCATTCAATTATCGTAAATTTCTTGCACCCATGTTTAATATGTGGAGATTGAATGATTATCCCTAAGAAGCTTGAATATGCCATTGATAGATGCGATGAGAATAAATTAGAGTTCATGGGATTGAATAATTGAGATATAAAATATGCATGTCTATTATGTTTTTGATGGAATTGAGTGGGTATGAGGTAAATTATGATAATGACCTAACTAATGCATCATTCTCATTAAAATTGGAGTAAATCTTGAAATGGGTCTCATGAAATGAAGATGTACACTTCTCTCATGATTTCATTGTATATGTTTGATATATGAGTAAGAACACGGCTTTCCGTAAATCTAGATTATATGAATCAATATATGTATGTTAAAGTATGAATTGGATCTATGGATCATGAATGTCTCTATGATATATGTTGAATAATGTGAAGCCGGAATTTATGTTGTGAAAGTAGTATGCATGATGTGGATCTAAAGATGCTCACTAATGTTAGACCTACGAAGAAATACTGCTATGACTACATGATGATATGAATTATGATGATAAAGTATGAGAATGATAAATCCAGAATGTTGGGCTTGTTGTTAGTAGAAAGTAGCCCCGATCCTTCTGAAATGAATTATGTATGATGAAAGCAGAGTATGTTCATGTTTCTGACTAGCTGTAGTAGCATAGACCAGATATATAACGTTGGACCAGTACCTCTCAGATTCTAGTCTGCCGGGATCTTCCATAGTAGAGAGAGACTCCCTAGCACAGCTGGGATCCTCCATAGTAGAGAGAGACTCCCTAGCACAGCCGGAACCTCCATAATAGCGAGTGATTCCCTAGTTCGATCGGGTTCCTCTATGGTAGAGAGTTGATACCTTAGTTCAGTTGGGATTCCCCATAGTAGAGGATGACTCCCTTAATGATGATATCAGCATAACTCAGTTTTATATGACCCAACTTTTAGATTATAACGGGCTTAATAAAATGATAATCAGTCTCAGTTATCAGTAGTGATTTAGTACAGTGTGTGATGCTAAATGAAGATTCGGCTCTTATTAAATGTTCAGAACTTGACCTTTATGCATGAGTTCGAAGATCTTGCATAAAATGAGATTCAAAGGAAAGTTTCATGTATATATATGTTATGAGAATCATAAGAGGGTAGTGGCATGTTGAATCAGTTATGTTGATGTATTTGATTAATCTCTTATCGTATATTTGTTTATTTAATTGTTTATGTTATCCCACATGCTCAGTACATTTCAAGTACTGACCGCACGCCTTTTGTGCTATTGTTTCATGATATAGGTTCAGGTTTCCAGACTCAGCCTCGTGGTTAGAAACGCTTTATTCCCTCTCAGCTGCTAGTGGTGAGTCCTCATCTCCCGAGGACATGATTTTTGTTTATGTTTTTGTTATGTTTCAGTTTTCAGATTTTAGGAGTTAGCTGGGGGCTTGTCCCAGCAACACATCAATTAGTAGAAGGCTTTCAAACTTGTCTAGATAGATTCAGCGTTGTATCAAGTGTTGTTACAATTGTTCTTATAACTCCTTATTAGACTCTTGCAATAAGCTTCCGCTCATTGATGTTGGTAGTTGTTTCTAGTGTTAAATGATATGCTATGATTACGCCATGAGTCGATTTTGAGTCTTTCGGGGTTCCTTGTCCCGTGTTACGGCTAGAGTGTGAACTCGGGTCGTGACAAATAAGCTAAGGAACATTGACTCTTCAGTCATGTTCTAGTTAGACAACTTCTAACCAAGTCATCTTTTTCTTCTCATTTTATAAATTTAGGATTAACATTTTCTTTATCTATATCTTTACCATAACCTTAAATGGTTGTTCCTTCAAAATAGTGTCACCAATCTTTAAGGTCTGCTTCAATTGTCTTATTTGTTCCTCCAAACAAGATAGTTTGAGGATTTTAATTTTATGGGATATATAGCTATAAATTAATAGAGAGGACCTGGTGAAAGCGAGAGAGTGGAGGAAGATGAGATGGCCGTTAAAGAACGTGGAATGAGATTTAGGATACAAAATAACTTAGGTTAGAATAAAAACTCTGATAGCAGAAAAAAGATAATAGAACAATTGACTGTAAAAATACAACTCTTTGTTTTCTCTCTCAGTTAACTCATATACATATGTGGTTCTTATATAGCCCCACGATTATATATTGTACTACAGTATTAGGATTCTACATCCTAATTATCACGCACCAACCTCGGGAGGCGGAACTGACACCAAATTCCACACTGCACCTGAGCCGACCTAACTGGACATGTACGTTTCAGGCGCAAACTAGCAACGCATAATACAAACAACCAAACAAGTATATCTTGGATTAAATAATTCCTGACCGGCAAGGTCATAATAGAGTATCCTGTAACTCAGCTAGCTCAACAGATAATCAAAATACCAATACAATCCTATATGGGCCGACGAGACCACCATGTTGTCCGTTATCACAAATCGCCATGCGAACCAACATGACCACCAATCCACCATGGTGTCTAAGATCATGAAAAGCTGAACACAAACACACACACACACACACATATATACATATACATATACATACAAGGCCATCAAGCTGTTGATACAAAACGACAAGGCCGACATGGCCAAGAATGTACATCTATACAACTCACAGTCTGCAAGTCTCTAAGAATAAATATTTGGCCGAAATAAGGCTTCAACCTACCTATCAACTGTACAACAAAAGACAGGCAAACATCTGAAGTATGGAAACTCCGAAAGGAAGGAACTGGCCAATCTGCTGAGAATTAGCTACACTATTAAGGAGGTCCATGTGCCTATCTGTCAAAACCTGCAGGCAACAATGCAACGCCCCCAGGCTTGAGGCTTCAATACAACAGTGTACCGAGTAGTAAGGCAATAGAAAGCTGGAACTGAAGTTGACATCATAAGTACTGTAAGTAATCAGCTAAGCAAGTAGATAACTTGATCGTACTTATCTGTATTTGTTACAAGCTACATAATCAATAAGCAAACAAGAACCTAACGCGACTCCCATAATCCTGGTAGGTACAAACAACAAACAACAACCTACTTGAGCCCCCATATGCCCCGGAAGGTACCACCAATCTATGTACCCCTATTGGTAACACTCTGGCCCATAGGCAATCTGTATTTCGAGCGTACAAGGCTCGTGTATCTGTATCTTAGTACAAAAACTCCTGTATCTGTATCTCAAGCATACAAAGCTCCTCTAGATGCACCCCAAGCACACAAGACTCATATATCTGTATATCGAGCTCACAAGGCTCCACTAGGGATCAATAATGTCATTCTAGGCATAAAAGAAGTATGTAAGTGAACAGAGTTCAATATGGCTCTGCGGGACTCAATATAGTTATTTCAGACATCATATAACTCTATGAGCATAGCATAGCCCCGCAAGTAAGACAAACTTATCAATAACCCCTTAGGCAACCTACATATATATCCCCGAAGGCCAAGCCCAAGTTTCTTCAGCTAACAAGATAGTCATAAAGGCAACAAACAATCATATAGCCTAGAAACAAGCAGTGTGACTCTAAGCGGCATGTACGAAAATCTATATGTCGTAAATATAAAATCGCTAACAATAGGGTACAACACCTCGAAACTATCCACCATAGTCTATAGGCAGCCATAATTGCTAATATATAACTCCAACGTAATTACTATAACGATAATCATAATATCTTTAAAGGCATTACAATACGCCAAAAACTCGAAGGCGAGCAATATAGCTACAGGTAACCAAAGCGTGTGGTTTCTATGCCAATTCTGATTTTTAAGTGTGCTGCT
Source organism: Datura wrightii (assembly GCA_035772735.1). Classification (NCBI taxonomy): domain Eukaryota; kingdom Viridiplantae; phylum Streptophyta; class Magnoliopsida; order Solanales; family Solanaceae; genus Datura; species Datura wrightii. The sequence goes on along the minus strand of JASDFA010000018.1, from coordinate 194,188,092 downwards.
AACAATAAAACATAATTCTATGCAGCTAACACAATAGCCTCAAAGGCATCGACAGTAAATAAGTAATCTAAAAATAGCCGATTTAGAGACGAGCAACCTATACGAGTAGTTTCTATATAGTATTCAATACGAGGCCGCTACTAACTAATTTCTAATCCCAAGAAGGAAATCTTATATATATATATATATATATATATATATATATATATATATATATATATATATATATATATATATATATATACTATAAGTAGGACAAAGGCCTTCAAAGAGAAATGAAAGGATTTCTTTTGCATTTTTTCACTTATCTAAAAAATCCGTTTCTTGACATTTGTATTTGAGAGAGAGAGCTATGCTTAGGTACTTCCCCGTCATTCTTGTAACTGTCACCTGTATCTCTGTGTGTGTATATATATATATATATAACACTCTAGCAGCCAATCAATAATAATAAATATGGCTACGAGTAATATGACGATGATAAGCAAGTCATAACAATTATATGATTAAGAAAACTTGTCGAAGAAGGTTTAACATTAACATAACTACGCCCAAATCCTTGGCAATAAGTGAAACCTCACTCTTATCCTCTTGTAGTTACTGCCACACTATAGCTCTCAACAACCACAAACAGTTCCAATAATTTTCAACGAGAAAATAGGGCAAGAATTCTAATATCAATAAGTTTTTCCTCAGGATCAATTTTAAAACTCAAATTAAGAACTGATCAAAGGTTAAGAACTCTTACCTTCCGATAAAAGGATGATAACAGTAGACGAAGATACCCACAAAGCTACCTCTACAAAACCACAACAACTGGAGGTGAAATCGACGGAAAAACTATATCACAACGATGGGCTCGCGATGTGGAGCAACTTTCATTAAGCTTCCGAGCTAGGAACTCTAGGATCCATGGAGTATTTGAAGCTCAAAGCTCTGGTTTTTCTGGGGTTTTGACGAAGTCTAATGGAAAAAAAGTGAAATATACTACACTCAAGTTTTAGTCATATGCTTTCTTTGCTTTCTTTTTATGATTTCAGACTGCATGTTTAATTCGTTATCATGTCGTTGAGGTTTCACGGAGTCACCTCAATCCGTTCAATAAACTTCAAAAGGTGTTTATTTATCGATATATTTAATTGATTTTATATATTTGACTATTAATTGTGTTATTTATCATTAATTATTTATATTTACATTAAATATATAGGTTAATCTTTATTTCATGTCCGTAACCTCACAGCAAATTTAACTGAATTGATTTTAATGGTCAACAGAATAAGCTAAAAATTATCACAATACAAAATTATCTCGTGCTCAATCATAAGATTTTGAATGAATTGGGCCAGCCATCAATTTTACATAAAGATGATTTTGGAACACAATGTTTCTTTTTTAAAGAAAAAAAAAAGAAACAAAAAGCATGCTACCTTTATTAAAAGGATACTGTAATAGTTAAACCTAAACTTAATTAGAGAAAACTTAAATAAAAGAAGAAGACAATATTTGGCTCAGATTCATAATGAGAAGAAATCTCGTCAAGTATAGATTAAAAGAACATGGAAGAATAATTAATTAAAGTAGCCACTCATCCAATCGTTCAAACTAAAAATAGTCAGCAAATATATAATATATGTATAATTTATATATATTGAATAAGAAAGTAAATAATGAATTCGTCCAGCTATTTATATAGAAATCCCATCTATTTGTTGATTTAGCTCATTGCTCTGAGAATTATTACATTAACAAAAATAATTTACCATATAAGAAAAATAAATAGAAGTACCTCTAGTTAGATGGATTCTGAGTAGGTATATTCTGATGAGTTTATTAAACCAATTACTATGGTTTTACTGAGGATTCTGGGGGTTCCGGCCCTAACCGAAGCTCAAGGTCCAATTCTGAATTTTCAACACTCAATTGCATGCCCTTGTTTCCTTCTTTTGATGGAGAGTCCACAAACAAGGGTAATTGTAAAAGATCCCCTCCAATGATCAATTCATGATTTTCATCTTCTTCTTTGGAAATAGGATGATGATGATGATGATCCTCATCGGGTGACACACATGGCCTTTTCGAGGGACTACTCATGTCATCGCTAGATACTTCTTGTTGCAATAATTCATCACTTGATGGTTCTAAAATATGATCAGGAGAAGAACTGACAGATTTTTTGACGACATCTGAATTTTCAATCGAGATTTCTCTAAGCTTGGCTCTATCTTTTCTATGGATGTTCATGTGTCCACCTAGAGCTTGTGCATTGGAGAAACCTCTTTTACAAAAGCTACACCTATAACACTTATTAACATGGCTTATGCCTAGTAATTCATTGGAGCTCCATGTTATTTGGTATTTTTCGGAGTTGGAAGAATTAGGATCATTCTCCATAGCATGGAATAACCAAAGTTCTAAGGACAAAAGAAGGGAAAGTTAATAGAGAGGGGTGGGTGGGGGGTGTTTTAATTGATAAGAACTAGAGGAGCTAGCAAGCATGCTTGATTTCGTATTAAACATGATAAAAATATTGTGACTATACTTCCATATTGTAATACGTAATCAAGATGACTATATTGTCCTTTTCAAAAATTTAGTATCCTTATCTTTTGAAATTGAAAGGTTAGATTAGATGTCAAAATTTGTTATTATTATACGTAGGGGAGTGTAGAGAAAACGGAGAAAGAAATTATCAGATAAAAAATTGAATTCTTACTAATAAAGTAAATTTTTTTAAATAATTTAATTATTAACAAATAACTAGTCTAACTACCACACAAGTCCCTCATTTGATTTTAATTAGATTAATAAAACAGTCTCAATTTCAACGGATTTATCTTGGATAAAATTACATAACATCCTCCTCTTATATGTCCACGTATTATTATTGATGGAAATGACTTGAACTATATCTAAAAGGAGAAAAGATGCTACTTTTCAAACTTTATATTTTGTCTTGTTTCAATTTAGGTTGCATGATTCAATGTATGATGATTAAATTAACTGATATTTGATGTAAATTCAGATATCAAATTTATAATTTTTTAAAAATAAAATTTATATAATTAAAAATATTATAAACCAACAACAATTAACAATTTAAAATATTTGAAAAATATTTGAAAAAATTATGATAAAAGAATATTTTTCGATCGTCCAAATAATAATTAAGACAAAGAGTTGAAACGGATCGGAGGGAGTATAAGTACGGTTAACTAAAGGTTTTGATACTTGAAAAACGTTTTATAATTAATTAACTTAATTAAGTAAATAATTTTTGTTAGAAAGGTAGTTTGTTGCATTACTAAACAACATTTAAATAAGACAACACACACACAAAAAAAAAAAGACAACACCAAGCGTGAAGTGTTAGATTTGATTAAACTAATTATATGTGAATTTGTAGATGATTGACATTATTCCTGCACGCTTGGAGACAAAGTCAACACTATATTTTAACTATAAAAATAAAAATGGTGAACTCTTTCATTACTTGTTCTTACTAGTTTTTTTAAGCAACAAATTAACATTCTCCACCCGAACAATTTTTTTTTTAATAATTAGTTGGGAGTATTTATTTATGGGGTGTGCTCGGCATCAAGAGAAATATTTTTGATGAAAAATATATTTCAAAAAAATATTTTTTAGAAAAATAAGTTATTTTTTATTAGTGTTTAATATGCAAGTAAATAATATTATTCTAAATAGATTTATATATATTTAAGTTATATAGAATGAGGATGGAGTGGGGTGGGGAGGTAAGATAGGGTGGGGGTGGGGAGTGGGGCGGATGGTTGTGAGAGTTGCGTGGAGTCAACATGATTTATTTTTTCTATTTTATTAGAGAAGTCATTTTTGTTATTTTTCAAATTTTTTGATCAATCAAAAGCGAAAAATCTATACCAAGCACACCCATGATCTCTCTATACTAACTGTCTTCCGTAATAACATTTTTATAATAGCTAACTTTTGTAGAATCGATTTTTTATATTATATTATATAATTTTTATAATAATATTTTGCTATAACTATCAAAAAATATTCAGATAAATAATGCTATATTATAAATTTTTTTTGACTATATCGCTTTTTTTTTTCCTGTCAACATAAGAGCCTTATTATTTCTCCTTCCATGTCTCAATTTAGTTTTTTTTATAAAATAAAGTTTGATTAGATATTTGAACTTTCCAAGAATTAGAACCTTATTATTTAGAGCCATAAATTAAAATCATAATTTTTTATTATATGAGTATATATAAATTGATTTAAGTCAAATTAATAATTATCGATTTACTATACTGTAAAATACTAATTGAATCTAATCATACCGAAATAATTTGGTATAATAATGGTATAGTATCTTTAAAAATCGAAAATCAAAATTTGAAGTACCATACCATGCCACCCTTACTCCCACTACATATCAGAAATTTTAGTTATGCTTCAAACTTGATTTTATTGCCCAAAACACATCCGAGACCCTCTGAACACAAACCAATAGTTAGAGGCGGAAATAGGATTTAAAATCTATGCGTTCAAACTTTTAAAATTTTAGAATTGAACCCATTATATTTTTAGAGAGTCAAAGATACCATCTCGGGACGCCCCTAAAAAATCTAGAATAATTGCCTGTGTAAAACGGGCACATGACCAAGCATTAGAAAGAGGCTTTACATGAGGAAAACCATCTTACAGCTACAAGTAATCATAATGATCCTCGAGAGTTCAACAATCATTATCGAGTGGCGCACCCACCTTCTCCAATCATCTTCAGATCGATGAGGTGTTAGAATATAGGTATGTGCTATGAGATATCCTTTTCAGTGATGTGACGATTCAATTTTGGTGGCTTATAAAAGGAGGTTCTGCAGAGAATAGAAGATCACCGAAAAAATCCTCTAGAAATTTGATATGATTTCCTTGTTATTCTCGCGTTAGGATTTTCATGAAAAGAGTCTTGAATCTTTTTTTTCACTTGTGTTATTTCTTTTTCTCTTTATAGTGGATCATATCCTTGTATTAATTCACGATCTTGGGAATTTAGCCCAAAGAAAATATATATGATTGACCCTGACTTACTTGGTTGTATTCCTTGTTCACAAATTTTACCATTGGTGAAAATAACGATTTTCAATAAACATACAAAATATATTTCATTCCCTTGCAAGTAATGTATTCATCTCAAACTACTACAAATTTTTAATTTCTAAATGCAATACAACATATTACCAAGTTTCTTTCTTCCAATAAGGAGGTGGAGGATAACGATGGGCACCAAAGTAGAAACCATCTGCCTGAACTCTCCAATAACATTCTTCTAACTCAGGATTTATCTTTCCACAATCTTTTTCAGCTATATGATTATTGAAAACATCAATTGATTTGCTTTTGTTGTTCCACCAAAAATGACAAAAGTAAAGTGTGCTCCCAATAAGAACCTTTCTACGAAATCTAAAAGAAAATTCCTCATTTTTGTGAAGGATTTTATATCCTAAATCATCATCACCAGATTGACAATGAATTTTCAAAGATTTAGAATTATTGGGAAGGTTATTGATGATGTGAACCTCATATTTAGAGCTAATACCAAAGCTTCTAGCAAAAATGAAGTTTAATAGAAGTATGAGTGAGAGAAATTGGGTTTTGATATTGAAATTAATAATCATATTATTGTACCCCTTGAAGGAAAATTGCTTCCTTTTGTTATTTCTTTGATACTCTAAAGAGGTTCATGCATGCTACATTTATATGTGCTCTTGTAGAAGAGGATTTGACCTTCATTTTAGTTGTGATGTGTGAAAGCTAAAGGAAAAGTCTTTGTGTTCATACCATTCTTTCTTCTCATGTTAATTTTTATTTCTCCGTTATTAAAAAATTAAAGTCATAATTTTTTATTATAAGAGTATATATAAATTGAAGTAAGTCAAATTATAATTACCGATTTACTATACTAATTGAACCTAATCATACCGAAATAATTTGATATAATAATGGTATAGTATCTTTAAAAATCGAAAATCAAAATTTGAAGTACCGTAGCATGCCACCCTTACTCTCACTATATATCAGAAATTTCAGTTATGCTTCAAACTTGATTTTAATGCTCAAAACACATCTAAGACCATCTGAACACAAATCAATAATCAGAGGCGGATCTAGGATTTAAAATCTATGCGTTCAAACTTTTAAAATTTTAGAATTGAACCCATTATATTTTTAAAGTTATGGGTTCATGTCTATTATTTATTATAATTTTGATAAATTTTTCACATAAATTTATACTTTGCTTTTAAAGTTATGGGTTCAATTGAACCTATAAAATATATTGTGCATCCACCTCTGCCAATAATGCAAATCAATCATAAAGCACATCCTGAACTTGTTGGAATCATCAAATCACCTATTTGAGGTCATCTTGAACAAATCTTGACCATGGTCAACTCTAGTCTTTAAAATGAACTAGAAAGCAACCAATCACTCAAATCACTCCTAAATTCCTCGGAATTCGTGCAAACCATCCAACCAAATCATAAATCATCCTTGGGACCTAATGGAGTTGTTAAACCCGAGTCCAACCCCGTTAACTCCAAAAGTTGACTTTGATCAAACATCTGAAACTTCATACTTCCAAAATAAAATTCTTCTCCGAAATTTATCAGATCATGATCTCGAGAATCGTGTCACCCACCTGCAGATCACAAAAGACATAATGAAGTTACGGAAAGGATCAAACAAGAAATAAAAAAATAAAAATTCAAAATGACCATAAGACAATTACAACATTCTTCACAAATATTAATTTTTTAGCCTATCTCCCCTTTGCATCTTTGGTTGCTTCATATTTTTCCGGCTCTCCAGTTCATCATACTTGAAAAAGAAGACGCATATCAGTTTTTCCTTTCCTTCGACTCCCAATTTATATCAATACTCTAAACCCTATATTCTTTGTGGTACAAAGAGAGTAATACTGTAATACTCATGTTTATTTTTTCATTCTTCTTTGGATTGTAAGGTGAACAATATCACTCATTTCAAAAAAAAAAAAAAGTAACAATAATGAACATTTCAGAAATGTGCAAGAACTACGATCTAGGTTATAGCAAATAAGGAGATCCCACTTTTCATTTTTCTATTCTTATATTCTATATATCTATCATTTTCCTATCTCTATTTTATATTTATTTTTAAAGCCATCACCCAAGGCTGTGAGCTTTTGGTGTAGTAGCCAGAGGTGAATCTAGGATTTCTAGAACATGGGTGTGCCTCTAAAATAAAGAAGAAAAAAACGTATTAAATGGGAATTGATAACATTAATAATTCAACCTTTAACCAAGTGCACTAATCAGCTTTCCTGTAGCATGCAAGGTGTCAAGGTATAATATTATACAAATTTTAAAATATATATACATAAAATATTTAGTTTTACAGAGATTTACGTGCCCCAAAATTTATAAATAAATTCGCCCCCGGTGGTGATCGGTGGGTTAGGATTGACCCCTGCCATGTCTATTGATACCAAAATGATACAAAAGTTATAGAGGGGCATGGACTAATGAAAGGATAAGCCTATATAAGATACCTTTCATTCTTTACAAAAGAGAGAATTAACTAATAAAGAAATCACACTTTTCATATCTCCTCCTCATTGAGGGGAATTGCCATGTCCAGTAGAATTAAACCTTTAACCTCCCTAGGCATGCATGAATGGTAGAAGGTACCAGTTCCATTTCGGCTAAGTGGTCAGCCACTTTATTTGCTTCTCTGAAACAATGGGAGATATGATAATTTGCATTGCTGAGAGTCTTGGAAATGTCCTGGATAATTAATTTCAACTTGAAATTGTCAGTATTTTTGCTAATCACCTTAGAATCGAATTCAATATATAAGTTGTTGAAGCCTCTCGCAATGCTCTACCATATTTTACAGCAGTAGGCTTCCGTATGGTTGTTACGAGTACATTGCACAGGGAGGGAGAAGGCCATGATAAAGTTACCATTGCTATCTCTCATTATGCCTCCTAAATGAGAATTGGGGCCTATGTATATCCCAAATCATCTGTCTAAGTCATATCCAACTCAATATATATGTAGAATAACTATGTTTAAGACACAAATCATCAAGTTTTCTCATGAAGTAACATAAATAAAATAAACGGGGGTAAAGACCTATGTGGTTCCTAATGAAAACAAGCATTTGCTGTAAATTCCAAAACTAAATACCAATCTAGAGGTTTCTTGGAAAATTCCAAAGCCAATTCTGGGTGTTCTAAAGCATTTTGTATGTACATAAAATATTATTCCTTCATTCCATGTCCTGAAGGTAGGCCAAATACATAAATAAATATTATGCTATACTCCTTCACCCAAATGCAACTTATTTTATCCTTAAGTATCCACAGGTCTAGAATCGAACTGTCGTAGAATTTGGATATCGAAAAATTTGATGGAACGATTAGCTTTAGTATCTGGAAGATCCTAATGAAGGTTATTCTCACACAAAATGGCTTGAGTAAAGCTTTAGAAGGGAAGACAGAGAAGCCGACGAGCAATGGAAGGAGTTGGATGAAAAGTTCCTTTTCTTCAATTCAACTTAGTCTTTCCAAAGAGGTTCTGCGGAAAATTATTCATGAGACTCTATACTGCTGCAAATCTTTGGCTGAAACTTTAGTCTCTCTGTATGACCAAAAGTCTTGCCAACAAACTCCGTCTCAAATAGCATTTATGCCTGAAGGTTCTTACGATCAATCTCATCTTTAGAAGTTAAAATTGATCAGGATGAGAACAAGGCTGTGTGGTTAATTGTCTCTCTGCCAAGGAGATTAATGTTATATGAAAATAACGAAACTTTGTCTTATGAAGACGTTAAATCAAACTTATTATCCACACAAAAATTTAAATTTTGAATTTCATTCTGAGGATAAAGCTCATGGCTTGTTTGTTAGAAGTAGATCAGAAGAAAAAGGGAGTACAACTAAAAAGAAGTTCAGATCTAAATCTAAAGGACATAATTCCAACAAGTCCTGTTGTTATTGCAAGAAACCAGGGCACGATATATAACCGACTTAAATTTGTGTCTGTCTCATGATTAAGCTGGCATGTGAGTTATGATGTCGCTGCTCAAAAAGGGATCCAACCTAACCAGACAAAACGAACACCACTTACGTGCCTTCGTCAACATATAATGAATTTTACTATTGCTTCCAATCATGTTGCTTATCATAAGCAGGCGGAGGATTTCGTCTAGCACCAAAGTAGAAGCCATCTGCTTGCACCTTCCAATAACATTCAAGATTGTCCCCATCTATTTCTCCACATTTTCCAGCTATAGAGCTATTGAATACATCAAATGATATACTCTTACCATCCCACCAGAAATGACAAAAGAAAAGTGTACCCCCAAAAATTTTCATATTAAAGTTAAAATGATACTCCTCTTTTGAATGAAGAACTTTGTACCCTAAATCATCATTATGAGATTGACAATGAAGGGTTAGTTTAGAATTAGGAGGGAGGGCATCAATGATGTAAACTTGAAATCTTGGAGTAAACCCATGATGACTTGTCACAAGAGCAATGTTTAGTAGAAAAATGAGTGAGAAAACACATTTGGTCTTGAGATTAGTCATATTTCGAACCATTGAGATGGTTCTTTCTTAGTTTGTTCTATATATGTTTTCTTTGAGACTTTAAATAGGTTTCATGGGCTACATATATTTATGCATCAAAAGAAATTGTTAGGGTTTGACTTAATATCCTTGATTTGGTTCATCTAGATAAGTCAAAATATAATATTGGAATATTACAGAATATTCTTTTTATTATGCCCTTTAGTTTGCCTTTCTAAAAATTAGAAGGGAAATTACACCAAAAGAAATAAAGAGGAAAATGTAGTTAAGATTTTAAAGTCAAGTGTTAAACCACACTTCTGAATGATTATGAAAAGCCTAATTGGGGCGTTAGGCCAAAGACTCGCAAAGGATCGTTGGAGATCCCGCAGTCCGAATCCCACTTGAATATAACATTATAATCATTTTGACTATATTCATTTCTAATGATACGCATTTTTATCTGATTGTTCTCTTCGCCAAAATAATTTAGAGAAAACTTTAACTCTTGTTTTGTACTACACAACATTGATGTAGTACGGTTTCTTGGGCATTTAAGTCCTAATGGCCTCAAGTTTTGTTCTAGTCCTTTAGCCCCTGTAACGCGTCGATGCCACGCAAAATGTCATTGTATTGTTGTAATGTTGATTGTATCTCTCGTTCGGATTATTTGAGTATTCAAATTCTTCACTCAATGCTCATATCCTATTCAAATTAAATTATGTAGATTACATATTTTAATTTCAAATAAATTTTTTTAAAAAAATTTTTTGTAGGCAAATGATGGGTGCAACTATTTTCATTGAGAAGATAACTTTTCGACAAAGAGAAGACCTATTTGATGGAGATATAACCACTTCACACAACAATGTGAGGTCTGATATGCAATCTGACCTGGATGAAGTAGAAAAAAATAGGGATCTAATTAGGTCATTTCTAAGGGACAAACTACATATAGAGACATTTTGAAAGGGAAACTTAATGAAAATGAAAAAATAATCAACCGTTTGAGACTGATTTATGGTCTCTTGTCGTTGTTTTATTTTGAAAATGTTACATAGTTGGTTAGGTCTAGATTTTATGTATGTTTTTTATTTATTTATTGGAGTTGTACATTTTATATATTATGTTTTTTTATATATCACTTTAATGTATTATGTAATCGACTTTTTTAATTTCAATGTAGTTTCTACGTATTTTCTATGAAGATATAAAATATTATTTTTATAGTTTATACATTTTCTATGTATATAATATCTGTCAATTCAAAACAATAGTATAAGAATAAACTTAAAATTAGACTCACTAATTTTCTTAGATTAATGACGTCATCAAAATTAAAAATATGAGTATAATCAGCAAATTCTTAATCATTAAGATAGAAGTTCTCAGTGTCGTCCTAATCAAATAAATAACGTGGATTTATCAAGACACATGTTTTTTCATAGATGTTAGTTTTCTACCGGTTGATGATGCTTGTTCATCGGCCAACTTGAGCATGTAAAATCTATAATGTCTCGCTAGTATTCAGTTATTTTCTTTCCTAATCCTCCTTACCGCCAACTTGCAAAACTCTTGATTAGTTCGAGGTATGGTCATAGATAACCTTATTAGGATTGGAGCTCTGAAATTTTCTAGTCATGAATGAGACGTTGTGATTCAGCATATTGGTATGTCCATTCGCTACGTAAATCACAAATAATATTCACGTGGACTTGAAAACTTATGCAAAAATCATCATTATGATGTATTAGAAGGTGAGACTTGAATTCATGTAACTCAAATTCACTATTATCGGGTGAGAAATAACCGGAATAACTATTATGATTTGAGTTGTAATCGTCATTGGCATTTGGATCTTTTGAAAAAAATACTAATCAATCTATGCTTCTATCACTCGACATTGTTTTTGATAATCCTATTTTATATGATTATTTCATAAGAAATAAAAGGCTACTTATAGAGTTGCAAAACTCAATGTTCGTGAGGTCATCATTGACATCAATATGACCTTGTGTACTTTGTTTATAATAAATATTAACTAGATCACGAGAACTCATCATCATTGGAAATCTGACAGTCTGAATCCCACTTGAATATGACGATATAACCATTTTGACTATATTCATCCCTAATGATACGCATTTTCAGCTAGTTGTTCTCTTCGCCAAAATGATTTAAAGAAAATAATTCTTGTGTTGTACTACACAACATTGATGTAGTACGGTTTTTTGGGCATTTAAGTCCTAGTGCCCTTAAGTTTTGTACCAGTCCTTTAGCCCCTGTAACGCGTCGGTCCCATGCAGATGTCATTGTATTGTTGTAACGTTGATTGTATCTCTCGTTCGAGTTATTCGAGTATTCAAATTCTTCACTCAATGCTCATGTCCTGTTCATTGCTTTGAATATGTCTCTAGGGAAAAACAAAATAATAAGATTAAATTTAAAAAATTGATTCCATTATGATATAATAACTCGATTTTATTAACTACTAGTTATATACTAATCATTGGTACTTTCATTTGTACATGTCCGAATGACATTTATGAATGAAAATACAGTGCACACCTAATAATGTGATTTGTACTTTTCTCGATTTGGTTTTTGAGTGACATCACAAATTTTCATCAATTTGATAACTTTATATGACATATTATAATATTAAAGTACCTGTGAGAATCTACATATCGCACATAAAATATGTCTTATATGTATTATGTATGCTAATTTGTATTTTTCCTGAATGACTTCTCTTGATAATTTAATTTGTTAACTTTATATGACATACAAGTAATTGGGTATGCGCGTTGCGCGTGTATTTCATATCAAATATAAGTATAAAATCTTGCTAAATCACATAAATATTATGAGTACTAAATTTGTGTTTGAGTTGACAGTTTGATTTTTTTTGTTTGAAGACCAAAAATAGAGTTGTTCACTGACTTAACAAAAGCAAAATAGTATACATATGTGCTTGAAAAGAAACAGATGAAAAGTTGTTGACCATACTAAATTCCTCAAAAAATAATTCTAAAAAATGTACGGTTTGTAAATTCTCAAAGTTTTAATTTTTGGTATCGCCGTCATTCATTCAATTGACTTTCTTCCATGTGCCGGCTCTTTCTTGACATATATTTCTGTCTTTCTGCCTTGGATGTGGATACATTAAAATGTAAATTGGAGAACATAATAAGTTAATAAAAATATATTAATCAGGGAACAAATATTTTTCGGTAAAAGTGATTATTTTAGTCGCGATAAAATAAATATAGTGTAACAGGGTAAAATAAACTTTGTTTATCAAATAAATGAAGACAATTGAGAAATAATTAAATAGAAAAAGTAATTAAAATACAGCTTAGAAGACTTCACAGGCTCAAGATCAATGACTTGATTACATCACAACATTAACAGACCTCCATTGCATCATCTAAACAAAATGTCATCAATTCAAATAACGAAAGAGAAGACTAATCATCACCAACGGGGACACACTTTGAATATGAAAATATATCATTGAGCTTTTTCTTTAAGTAATGAATGAATTAATGTATTTTCCATCAGGAAATTGAAAGATGAAGGAACTAAATATTGAATAGACATATTAAAGATTGATATTAACGGACATTTGTAATAGACAGGAAAGATTAAAGTAATTTTAAATTTAATTGAGTATAATAAATGACATTAATTTTAGAAACATGAACCATCTTCATATTATTCATTTTTTACATTTATTATGTACTATCACTTTATTATTTTTTGAAATGTAAATTACATTTTAGTAGATGAATAGGTATGAAGTTAACGGTAAATATGGTCGTTTAATTTTTTATAGATATTTTGGTCTTTTAACTTTAGACTTAGGTGTTTCCCACGTTTAGTATAATCATATTATTATATAAGTGGAAAGCCAAAAAGTGAAAAGTTAGATTACCATGAAAGTAAATTAAAGATATATATATATATATTCTTTCCTCTATTAATATTTATTATTTGTAATGACAGTACTATAAGTATAATCAGAACATGGTCTAATCCATATGATTCGATTGGAGTAATCAGTGAAGAAAATTAAAGAAATGGAAGCAACTAACCAAATGGCAAGAAAATACTTCACGAAAATTATGAATTTTAACGTGGTAAGCTGCTACGTATTACCATAAACTAATTTAATAACACATAAATGTTTTGTCGATTCCTTATCCATAAAGGAAAAAGTTTGAACTCAACAAAGAACATGTCAAAAAACCCTCTCAAGAAGAATATTAGTGATGAGAGAAATATAGAGCTTCGTAGAATTTAGTCAAATTTTACACTTTATTAAAAAGTAAAGTTGATGTATGAGGAGTTTGTTTCGTCAACTTATTTTAAGTGTTTTTTTAAGTCAAAATAATTTTTAAGTAATTTTGTAGTATTTAAATAAAATAAAAAAATACTTTTAAATTAAAATACGTCAAAAATCATAAGTTAAAATTACATGTTTATGACATTTGACTTATAAAAGCTCAACTAAACAGGCTCTAGGAAGAAGGAAAATTGAATAAGTACACATAAATTAGATCTAATATTACAAAAAAACAATACCCGTATTCTTACGTTTACAATACCTACCCTATTTATTAAAAAAAAACTACGCGCTTTATACCGCTATAAATGGACAGAGCTTTCTATCGTATTCTCCTGGGTTTGCTCTCAATTTGGTAGACATCGCTCTTTATGCTTCTGTGTTTGCTCAATTTGTATGCGGGTTCCACTACTACTCGAATTTTTGTGCATCAATTGCTGTACAGATTCAATTCTATATCGATAATACTAAGTTTTCTCTCAATTTGGTACGTATTTCTCCTTTTTTTCTTCAGAATTTAGGTTTGCTCTCAATTTGATACATAGGTATTTCTCTCTCTTTTTCTCCAGAATTGTTGTAAGATATTAGCAAAATCAAATTTGTATCAACAATAAGTATACGTATCGAGATTTAACTTATTAATTGAGTGCTAACCTGCTAAGTAGCCCTATTTTTATCAATTTTTGGATTGTCTTTTTTGTTTTAATGCATATTCATTTTTATTGTTAATGAATGTATACCTAATTGATTTTTGTAGTTGTATCTGATCTCCAATCATTTTTTTAGCTGATCTGACAAGCAAAATCAAATTTCAGAATCTTATGAAGACCAAAATTCATATTTGATTCGCATTTGTTGTTTCATGTTATTTTGATACAACACAGTGGATGGTGGGATTTGAGGAGTAAACATATAGATTTTCAAATTGAAGGGATATTCATTGATTCAAATGCAAATTACAATGGTTTGGTAACTGTAATTGCGGCACAACTGGGGATAGATACCACAAAAAAAATATTGAAATCAAATATACAATTAGTGAATATATAATGATAATACACAATGATATGGGCGTTCGTGTATATTTTGATCAAAAGAAGGATAACAAGAATTTCTTTTTGAACTACCCATTGATTGTTACAGTGAAAGATAATATCATGGTTGCAGTTAAGGACAATAACAATATAAACACACATTACCTTGTAGATACACTAGTGATACAATCTTCATATCCAGTAGATACACTCCAACTTATTGGAATGGCTCCAAGTGGAGATATGAAGGTATTTGAGGGTGAGAGCAATGAAATAACAACGATACGCGTTATAAATTGGTTATTGAAAAATAAATTTACAAGAATAAGAACACTTTGATTGAGATTATGAAACACTACACATTTATCGATTATTTCAATTTTCATATGAGAAAATCTGATGCAAGCAGGTACGAAAATTACCTTGTACGTAAATAGTATATTTACAAATATGTGTATAAATATTAAATATATTTTGTATCTAATTTATCATTATGGTTTAAATCTAGATATCGTCTTGAATGCCCTGGGAAAATTGTTCATGGTATTTCAAGTTCTCAAGTCTCAGTGATTCGAGACTTTTCAAGATAAGAAAATTTTATGATGTTCACACATGCTTATTGAAGGATAGAATTTATTCACGACTTCAAGAAACTGTCGGAGTCATTGTTATTATCATAATGGATAAGTATATTGATCCAAAAACTGTATATACACTCAAGGATATAGCAACTGACATAAGGAGACAACATGGGGTTAAATTGAGCTATATACAATCATGGAGAGTCAAAG
Organism: Datura wrightii; assembly: GCA_035772735.1. NCBI lineage: Eukaryota > Viridiplantae > Streptophyta > Magnoliopsida > Solanales > Solanaceae > Datura > Datura wrightii. The sequence continues at coordinate 194,172,315 of JASDFA010000018.1, read as the reverse complement.
AAAAGGCAATCACAATGTTGCGGGAGGACCCAATTGAATCGTACAATAAGATTCCAAGTTATTTGTACATTCTAGAGAATACATATCTGGGTTCATTCGTAAGTTTGGAGAGAACAGATGAAAAACGCTTCTTGTACATCTTTATAGCATTAGATGCTTGCATTAGAGGGTGGGATTATTGCAGGCCTATTATGGAGGTTGACGGTATCTATCTTAAATCAACATACAAAGGGACAACTTATAGCTAGTACCATGGATGGAGGAGGTAGAGTTTCTTTTCCTTTTTTATGTAGTGTTATTATCAGTTGTACAAAATGTGTATAAAATGAGTATTTACACAGCTAGTATTCTGCCACTTGCATATACTGATAGTTGATTCTGAAAATGATGAATCTTGGATATGGTTCTTTGAATGGTTCAAGATGTATTTTGGAGAAAGGGAGAACATGTGCTTTGTATCCAACAGGCATGATAATATATGGAAAGAAATCGCAACAGTATATCCTGGATATCCCTATTATGTAAGTATATGGCATTTTTGAAATAATATACTTAAAAAATATCATAGATAAAGAGCAGATGAGGGGGTTATTCTTTGCAATGGCTAAGGCATACACATTTGAAGAATTTGGCGAACTCAGGGAAGGGTGACTCAAATAAATAAGAAGGCTAGGGACTATTTGTTCGGTATTGCTTATCACAAATGGACATTGACTTCAAACATTGCTGAGTCCATAAACTCTTCAAATAGGGATGCTAGAGAATTGCCAGTTGTACCATTATTAAATTTTATGAGGCAATTGATTGAAAAGTGAAATGAAAAACACAATGAACAAGCAAGAAAAATAACTACAGATCTGACCTTCAAATACAATGAACTCCTCATGGATAATAGTACAAGTGTAAGATTCCATCTTCTGTATATTTAATAAGCCTTGTTCTGTCTGCTGTATAAAAATTGTAAAATATATATATATATATATCTTGTATGCTGGTTAAATAAAAATTGAATTATTCACTCAAATGTCTTATTGATCTAGGTAAAAGCTTCCAATGAATATCTACATACTGTGACAGATGGTGTTAGGAGGTTCACAGTATGCCCTAAGAACTGGAAGTATAGTTGTGGAAGATTTCAGCTTGATGAGATTCCATATGAGCACGCTATGACTATTTTAGAGTATAGGCACCAACATGGAGAAGCTTATGGCTCTGTATATTATAGCAATAGATATTTTTGTGATATGTATTCCATATCGATTGAGCCTCTTCCTTGTGAAAGCAAATAAGATATACCAATGCATGTGTTGGATAAAACTGTATTGCCAACACATTCTAAGAGACCTGTGGAAGGCCGAAAAAGCCAAGGATGAAATCATTATACGAGTTGAATTGTAATAGGTCAAGGAAAATATGCAGCAGATGTGGAACAGAAAGGCACAACAAAAAGACGTGTAGCAATATTTCAAAGAGTTCACAAAAATTCATTAAGTTATATTTTTAGTTGTTTCAATTTGTTTTTACATTGACACTATGAACTTGATTTTTAATCGAAAGTTTAATATAGACGATGTTGCAATTTTATTTTGCAAATATATGTATGATCTGAGTATGATGAAAAAATATTATCGACATTGAATATATTTTATACTTTATATAGAATTTTCATACACATATGATCCAAAACATACATTAATTTTATAGGGTGTATATATATACAACTTTCATACATAGCTGATACAACTGGCAGTAAATTCGACGGAAGTGTTATGTCAAGTTTTATACAACTTTCATACATAACTGATACAACTGGCAGTAAATTCAAATGAAAGTGTTATGTCAAGTTAGATTCAACTTTCATACATAAGCGATGTGAAGGCCAATTTATATGCACCTGTCATACATAAATGATATAATTAGCACTTTATATACAGAATTAGTACACAAAATTATTTTTTAATTATATATTCAATTCATAAAAATGATATAAGCAGTATATAATATGTATAATAATGTGGATGGTAATAGATTATGAACAAACACAAACTAATAAGACTATATCTATTATAAACTAAGTTACTCGTTTAACAAAATGCATTACAAAGTTGTGTAACTAACGTAGAGTAACATATTAGCCATGATACATGTTTAGACACAAATAAAACAACTTCTTATAGTAAACCCCTACTGACAGTTTTATCTAACAATTATTTCTTCACTTTTCGTATAGGCCTAACTAACTTCTCTCTATCCGGCGTAGGTTCCTTGGCAATTCTTGGACTACCTTTTCTGCTAGTAACTTTTTCGGTGACCTCACTCTCACTAATAGCTCCAGCATCCTTCTTTTTCCTTCCATATTATCATATCAGTTCACCATATCTCTTTATGTGTAGTTTAGGATCTAAATGAACCTCCTTGGGAATTTTCAATATACCTTGACTGACATAGTCGGCAAATACAGCTGCACAAACTCCACAATCACCAACAAAAAAAAAAGGATAATTAGAAGTATTAGTTATGCTTTTAATTTATATAGAAAATCAAACTGATGACCATCTAAGAAAACATAACATATATTTTAAAAATATCATATACTGAAGTCGGTGCTTCCTCTAGAAAATTATCCATCATAACATATTCTAAGGGATCACAAATGTTCTTTTCAATGTATGCTGGTAGACTATTCCAGTCTATGTCTGGCCTCTTACCATAAAATCCTGTATTATTTAAGAAAAATGATATTACTACTGCAAGAGTGTGAAGAACTGTTCTAACTGTTGTGGAAATTCGAGCTATTTTCCACCAATAGCAACACTAATAATGGCTAACAATGATAAATAAGAAGCAGAAAAGAAAATAAAGAGAATACCAAGATTTGACGAGGTTCGGCCAATTATGCCTAAATCCCCGGACACCACTACAAATATATTTCTTCGAGAAATATTACAAGAGAGAAAATAAACTAAGCCTCTAGAAGAGTTAGAAGGCTTCAAGTTTGGTGTGATAAAACCAAAAGGGGGAGGCTTCCTTTTATAGTCTAAGGTTGCCTCCCTATTTCTACTCATCTTCCAATGTGGGACTTTGAGCCAAAAAACAACAAATCTCCACCTTGGCAAAAAGTCCCAAAAGTTACAAAATCTTCTCTCACAACTATCTCTAGTAGTGTCTTCAAATGCACCTATGGTGCTACCCATGTGCAATCTTCACAATATTGATCAAATTCATACAATGTTGAAATTTGATCGATGTCACTATCTTGGTCATCATATCTGCAGGATTTTCAGCTGTCTGGATCTTCTGAAGTAGTATTTCACCTTCTTCCAGAATCTCCCTTACAAAGTGATATCGAACATCTATATGCTTCGTTCGTGCGTGATAGACTTGGTTCTTTGCTAAACAAATAGCATTCTGACTGTCACAATGCACCTTGACGTGCTTTTGACCAACTCCCAAATCCTTCAGCAACCCTTGAAGCCAGATAGCCTCCTTAACAGCTTCGGTAACAGCCATATACTCTGCCTCTGTAGTAGACAAAGCGACTGTTGACTGCAAAGTAGACTTCCAACTAACCGGTGCCTTTGTAAGTGTAAACACATAACCGGTAGTTGATCTTCGTTTGTCCAAATCACCGGCATAGTCGGAATCACAATATCCAACTACATATTGACCAATCTTTTTATCCTGCTCAAATAATAACCCAACATCCACGGTGTTCCGAATATACCGTAGAATCCATTTGACAGCTTGCCAATGTCCTTTACCAGGATCATGCATATACCTGCTCACAACCCCAACTGTTTGTGAAATGTCAGGTCTTGTACACACCATAGCATACATCAAGCTACCAACAGCATTTGCATAAGGAATTTTTGCCATATATTCTCGTTCAGCATCATTCTTCGGAGATAAATCAGCACTAAGTTTCATATGAGGAGCAAGTGGGGTACTCACAGATTTTGACTTGTCATTGATGCCAAAACGTTGCAGCACCTTTCTCAGATATTGCTTCTGAGTTAGACGAAGTTGCCCCAATTGTCTGTCTCTATTTATCTCCATGCCGAGAATCTTCTTAGCTTCCCCTAAATCTTTCATCTCAAATTCTTGCTTTAGTTTAGCTTTCAGCTTGTCAATTTCTCCAGAATTCCTTGAAGCTATCAACATATCATCAACATAAAGAAGAAGATAGATGAAAGATCCATCTTGTAGCTTGCGCAAATACACACAATGATCGTATTTGCTTCTTGTGTACATCTGCCCCAACATAAACTTGTCAAATCGCTTGTACCACTGTCTTGGAGATTGCTTCAATCCGTACAATGATTTTTCAAGTTTGCATACCATATTTTCTTTCCCAGCAACCTTGAACCCTTCTGGCTGAGTCATATAGATTTCCTCCTCCAAGTCTCCATGTAAAAATGCAGTTTTTACATCAAGTTGAACTAGTTCCAAATCCAGCTGAGCTACCAAGGCCAATAAGATTCTGATAGAGGAATGTTTCACTACTGGAGAAAAAACTTCATTATAGTCAATTCCCTCCATCTGAGCATAGCCTTTAGCTACCAATCTCGCCTTGTAGCGAATGCTTTTCTTGTCAGGAAATCCTTCTTTCTTTGTATATATCCATTTGCATCTAATAGCCTTCTTTCCCTTCGGTAGACTTGCTAGCTTCCAAGTCTGATTCTTATGAAGAGACTGCATCTCTTCATTCATAGCATTCTTCCACTCTTCATCTTCGGAAGTTTGAATTGCTTCTTGATAAGTGGTAGGAATACCATCATTCACTATTATAGATGCATGAGCCACCATATCACTAAATCGAGCAGGTTTGTGTCTTACCCGTTGTGGCTTCCTTAATGCAATAGGTTCTTCTTGCTGGTGAGGTCCTTGGGTTGGAACCTCTTCTTCATTTGACTCCTCTTCTGCCATAGGAGTTTCTCCATCTTTGTACAGAACTGGATTGATTCTCCTTACAATCTCCACCTGTTGCGGAGCACTATTGATCTGTTGAATGTCATCCTTCTTCAACATGGAAGATTCATCAAAGGTAACATCTCTGCTAAAGATTATCTTCTTTGTTTCAAGACACCAGAGGCGGTATCCTTTAACACCAGTAGTGATCCCCATAAAGAGCGCCTTCTTGGCTCTCGGATCCAACTTCGATCCCTTCACATGATAGTATGCAGTGGAACCAAACACACGTAAGGAATCATAATCATTAACAGGTTTTCCAGACCAAACCTCTAAAGGAGTTTTACCACCAATAGCAGTTGATGGTAAACGATTAACAAGATGGCTTGCATATCTCACAGCCTCAGCCCAAAATTGTCTGTCCAACCCAGCATTAGACAGCATACACCGAACTTTCTCCAGCAATGTTCGGTTCATCCGTTCGGCCACCCCATTCTGTTGTGGTGTATGTCTAACTGTGAAGTGTCGCACAATACCTTCATCTTGACAAACTTTGTCAAACGGATCACTTCGATATTCACCTCCGTTGTCTGTTCTGAGGCGTTTGATCCTTTTGCCAGTCTGAGTTTCAATCATCTTTTTCCACTTAAGGAAACAATTTAACACTTCATCCTTTGACTTCATAGTGTACACCCACACTCTTCGTGAGAAGTCATCAACAAAAGTAACATAATAGTGTTTTCCTCCCAAAGAAGTTGTCTTGGAAGGACCCCACACATCAGAGTGAACATAATCCAGAATACCTTTAGTATCATGGATTGCAGTGCCAAATTTCACTCTCTTCTGCTTTCCCATCACGCAATGCTCGCAGAAATTCAGCTTACAAGTTTTTGCATCTTTCAATAATCCTTGCTTTGCTAGAAGTTGCAAGGATTTTTCACTTGCATGCCCCAATCGCATATGCCACAACTTAGTTGCATCTGACCCTTCATCATCAAGAGTTGCAACTGCAGCTGTCTCAACAATTGTATTACCATCATAGTAATACAAATTATTCTTCCGGGTGCCTTTAAGCATCACCAGAGCTCCAGAGACTATTTTCAAGACTCCATCTCGCATTGTCACCGTCAATCCTTTGGATTCTAGGACTCCCAAAGAGATGAGATTCTTCTTCATGTCAGGTACATACCTGACCTCTGTCAAAACTCTAGTTGATCCATCATGATTCTTTAAGTTGACTGAACCAATTCCTATTGTTTCACAAAATGTGTCATTGCCCATGTAGACAACTCCACCCTCTATCTCTTTAAACTCAAAGAACCACTCCCGGATATGACAAATATGTTGGTTGCATGCTGAGTCAAACAACCACTTGTCAGATCGCCTTGTGGAGGTTGTAACAACCAGTGAAAGATCTGAATCTTCATCACTGTATTCAGCAGCACATGACTCTGCAACAGCTTTGCATTTTTCAACTTTGCCCTTATTTTTCAATTTCGGGCAATCTTTCTTCCAGTGCCCCTTCTCTCTACAAAAGGCACATTCATCTTTACTCGGTCTGCTTCTTGACTGAGATTTCCCTCTTCTTCCTTTCTTCTGGTTTTGTGGTCTGCCTCTTGCTACCAGTGCTTCTGCAACCACCTCTGCATGCTTGCTTTCCTCCCTGTCTTTTTTCCTCAATTCATAACTATATAGAGTACTACATACTTCACTGAGGGAAACTTGATCTTTCCCATGAAGTAACATAGTTTCTATAAATTCATACTCTTCAGGAAGTGAAAACAGCAACATCAATGCCAGATCTCCATCTTTGAAAGTTTCATCAACGTTCCTCAAATCAGCTACTGCCTTATTAAAAGCAGTAATATGATCATTCATGGTGGTACCCGGTTGATAACTAAACCGGAATAACTTCTTCTTCATGAAGTGCTTATTGTGACCGCTCTTCTTCAAGAATTTCTCCTCCAATGCCTTCCATAGCTTACTTGCAGAAGTTTCCTTTGAGAATGAATATTTCTGCTCTCTTGAAAGGCATGAGCGAATAGTACCACACGCCAACCGATTGATGGTCTTCCATTCTTTTTCTTCAATTTCTTCTGGTTTCTCTTCTTCAATAGCAATGTCTAGACCTTGCTGGAAAAGCGCGTCTAGAACTTCACCTTGCCACATCCCGAAATGACCCGTACCGTCAAAAATCTCCACCGCAAATCTTGCATTTGGCACAGCAAATCTCGTCAAAATTGACGACGAAGATGCTGCCGAAGTTGATGTAGTGGAAACTGTGGCTCTCGAAGTCTGCTCATTATTATCAGCCATTTTTGCTCTAAAGTGAAAAATTACCAGTAATAATTTAGCCAAAAAAATGCACCAGGAAAATTCCCAGGAAAAACTGGAGGGGTCACACGGTCCCACTTAAAAACCAGTTTCCTTAGACAGAACTTCCCTAGACATGCACTTAATTAGACAATATATTACTTAGCAATTTTAACACAAATTTACAAAAAAATAATCTCAAGAAATTTTTTCTGATGTGGAGGATCAGTTAAAACCGCAACCACAGAGCATACTAAAATTTCAAGAGAAATCGCAACCAAAAGCTCTGATACCAATTGTTGTGGAAATTCGAGCTATTTTCCACCAATAGCAACACTAATAATGGCTAACAATGATAAATAAGAAGCAGAAAAGAAAATAAAGAGAATACCAAGATTTGACGAGGTTCGGCCAATTATGCCTAAATCCCCGGACACCACTACAAATATATTTCTTCGAGAAATATTACAAGAGAGAAAATAAACTAAGCCTCTAGAAGAGTTAGAAGGCTTCAAGTTTGGTGTGATAAAACCAAAAGGGGGAGGCTTCCTTTTATAGTCTAAGGTTGCCTCCCTATTTCTACTCATCTTCCAATGTGGGACTTTGAGCCAAAAAACAACACTAACCGCAGAACCACCAGAAAAGGAATCATATACATACAAACACCTTCTTTTAATCGAAAAAATAAAGAGAACCCAATGAAAATTTTTCTCGAAATTAACAGGTATGAGCACATAATCAACTTTGTCCAAGGTAGATTAGCTGAAATCTTGAATCCACGTATATATTGAGCTACATTATGATCTGCATTAAATATAGTACTATGCTTGTTCTTGATGAATGTTTTGTAGGCTAATTCAACACACAACTTGAAGAAATAATTAGTTGTTGTATATTTAAGTGGATTTATTAGTCCATATTTGACCTTCTTTCTCAAATTGTACAAAACAACATCCACTTGCTAAATAAGAAAATGAAGTAGTTGTTTATCAATAATGGTTACTCATAAATTGGAATACTAAATTTATATACTAATTTCATACTCAAATGGTACAAGTTTCTACTTATAGAACTTTACGTGCAAATAAATATGGGACAACTGAAAGGAAAATGATACACCTTTGATATAAAAATGATACAACTATTAGTCAGTAATTTATTCATAAATTAAAAATACTAAGTTTATACACTAGTTTCATACTCAAATGATACAAGTTTCTATTTATAAAACTTCACGTGCATGGAACAACTGAAAAGAAAATGATACATTTTTTATATCAAGATGATAACTGACAGCCTGGAAAAATAGTACATACAGAAATAAGATACATGTTTCATTATAAAATTAGCATTTAAAATCAAAAAATAAAAATTATTTGAAGACATCTACTGTGTCAATCCAAGGTTTTTCGTGATGAAGTAATATGTGAAGCCACTCCATTTTATCAACTTTCATTATCCCAAAATCAAAGGGATTCTCAATCTTGTTATCAATCATAGAGTACGCTGACTTTCTGAAAAAAAAGAATTAATATTTAGTATTTGAAAAATAAAAGAATACTTAGTAGATAAATAAATTGCATAACGTATTCCCCCGTGCAGATGACACTTTTTTCACCCAATTTGTAAACTCTTTGACCAATTTAAGATCAATGTCAAAATTATTAGAATTTGTGAATGGGCGTTTAATTTTGAAGATAGTAGGTGCTACAAAAAAGCTGTTACCAGCTGTACTAAAATTAAGATCCCAAGGTGACCTATCGTACTTCTCGGGCTTCCTGTTTTGTACTTCTTTCTCACGAGTAACAAGATCATGGAACCCAATTTCAAATGCTACGAGTTGTGACTCGTTCATCAGTGGAAAATCAAAATCATCCAAATTGGGTGGTTTATCAAAAAATTAAACGGTTGCAGCAACCAAATTTTCTTCAATATTACTTGTTGATTATATAATATTTAACAAAATGAGGGTATATTAATGCAATTTTTCTCAATAACAAAAAAGAATAGAATCAATATCTCGAGAATAATCATTTGTCCTCTTTATCGGTGCATAAATTAATGTGTTAAAAAAGTCGGATAATATACCGTATATATAGTTTACCTGAAATATAAACATCATGCACCTTATTTTGATCAGTTTTGGAATCATCCCCAATCACATCATGACTCTCATGTTCATGAAATACATTGTCAAAATTGTGATATTGATCATCAAATTCGCTGGTTTGACTTGTCTTGATTTTTAACATACTTAACACTCCCGGAAACTTATTTGTTGTAGTATGTGTAAGAATACTTAACTCAATGTATATACTAAGCTGGAAAGAAATCATGCAAACTCCAACTTATATAAAATCCAATGTCTGCTTCAGATATTTTCAGATCTTGACGTACCTGAATATTTAAAAATATAATTAATAAATCTTTATATCTCTATAGAAAATTCAGTAATTTTATTTATAATGTTTGAATATAAGCACACTTACATTGTCAACTTTCTTCTGCAATGCCTGAAAATTTCCGTCATTTACTAAGGCAGTAGCATGTCTAGGAGTGGCCACTCTCTCATGTGACAGATCAGTCAAATTGAATAGTCTTACTTCTTCAGTTGGAATAATGTCTTTAACAACAAGCTACAAAATTTTTTAAAAAGAAGTTAAATATTTCAAACAACAGGTATAACTTTGAGAATGTTGAAAATTAATAAAATTTAGTATCAAAATTGTGTTAATAGTGATGAACATGTAATATTACCTGATTTTCATAAGTTCTGAACATGCCTTCTTTTAAGAAACTAAAGTAGACAATATATGAATTTGATTTACAGTTGAGAATTCGTGGGATGTGATTTGCAACACGTGTTGCAACTAAAGGATCAACCCTTGAGTAACACTCATAAAGATATACTTGCAAAGCAAGTGAAAAACCGTCGAACCTACTATGTTGTGCTTCCTCCCTAAAGTGATGACTAACATTTTTGAGAAAATTCTTGAAGCAATCATCACCCCAAGGATACTCTCTACATTGACCCGACTCAACCAAATTAAAGTGCAGCTTGCTTACAAAAGTCACTTGAGGATCAGTTGAGAATAAGAACATGCTAACAAAATAAAGAAGAGACATCTTCACAGCATTCTCATCATTATCCAAAGATTTTTCTTTAAAAAGACTAATTAAGGCATTCTTGCGCTCTTTGATTTCATTTGAAAAGTACCTACTCATTAAACGGTTTGGGGACTCATGGTTTGAAATGAACTCACTCATCATTCCACATTGAGGCCAGTGACAATAGCAAACACCCGAATTCACAAAATGTATATCATTTCCATTCATCCAGATGATAAACATGTCGTCCCTATCATTGTTAGTCTCAAGTAACTTCAAGTGACACACAAGTTGTGTCTGAACCTTAAGCTTTGAAAAATTCAGATACATTTCAAATAGAGACTAGCTAAAGATTTGCAGTTGAGCTGGAGTAAGTTTATCTTCAATTTTCGCAATGGCATCGACATTGGTATAGGAAGACCAACGAGAATAATTCTTTCTTTCCTGAATTGTTATTTCAAAAAGAAATAATCGATACACATCATTGATAGAGTTCCATATATGAGAAATTAATTCATAATTTATGATGATTTAAAACAAACAATAATGACACACATCTCAACTAATAAAGAAAATCAGATTCTATACATATTATATACACATTTGATATGACAAACTATTATTTTGATTATAACAAATTGAATAGATATAATGTGCACAAATTTATATGTATATAATGATAGATATCAGCTTTCATACTCCATTTCATACACACTTAATTTTTCGAGACATGTAAAACCAACTTATGTATATACTACTGATTGCATAAAACTAAAAATATTTTACAAAAAGATGACAACACTCAAAAAGTAATATGTAGTTTATCTTTAATTTTGACTTATGGTCCTTCTTCCCAGGTGTTTCGGCTTGATTAACTTCCTTTTTTTAGCTTAATGAGCATCGATTTCTTCCTCGAAATCATCATCTTCCACTGATTTTTCTTCTAGACATCTCTTTTCCCCTGTCAAACACAGATGAATACATAAATTATACTAATGGCATACAACTAAAAATATTTATAAAAAGATGACAACACTCAAAATGTAGTGTGTAGTTTACCTTCAATTTCGGCTTATGGTCTTTCTTCCTAGATGTTTCGGCTTGATCAACTTTATTCTTTATAGCTTTACAAACATCGATTTCTTCCTCGAAATCCTCGTCTTCCCCTGATTTTTTTTTCTAGAAATCTCTTTCCACTTTCTTTTGATAGCTTTTCAGGAAGGCACTTTCTGTTGAACTATCACAGTAGGCATATTTTTTTCATCATGCTTGATACTGCTACTTTTCTCTGTAGATGATAGGTGAGATTTAGTACCTATATTTAATTTTTATTCTCCTAACTTGTTTTGGGTGCAAATCAACTCAAACTTGGAAGAGGACCTGGCTTAGGGCTCCTAGAAGCCATCATTCTAGGGCTTTTTCGAGTAGGTGAAACAATGTGCCTTTTTAGACATTTTCCTTGAACAATGACTGAAATCAAACAACATAAAAACAAATTAAGAAAAAATTCACCAAAATAACACATGCAATAAGTGTGGGAGAATGGTTATGAGAAATAATCATTGAATAATATACCATTAGTAGATAACTAAATATAGCAATAAAAATAAATTTCAAATTCTTACAATAACAAATGCAACAACCGCGCTAATAAGCTGATGAACTGCTCGGTGAAGAATACAAGGAATTTGGAAGAGATTTGAAGAAGAAAAATAGACAGAAGAAAAGAGAAGAGAACGATGTAGAGGCAGAAGAGAAGAAGAAGGATAAAAGGGAGGAGATATGAAATAAGTAAAAGTGAAGCACTAGCGAGCATAACTTAGCCCAACTATGATTAAGCCCAACACTACTGGATTCAAAATGTGTATAAATTGTAATATTAATATTATAAACAATAAATAAGAAAAATTAAAGATAAAAATGGTAATAAATTATATTAAACTGTTTTGGAGGACAGAGCTCTAAAAGTCTTTTCTAGGGATTGAAATTTTGTATTTCTGTTTTCTTTATTTGTTGTCCAAGAAAATACTAATCATAGGCCTAGCAAATATGTGGGGCCTCCTTATATTTTTAAAATCTTTAGGGCTCTTTTTAAACTTCTTAAAACAGTTCTCTTTCTTTGTCTATCCCTCGTTTTTCTTCCATATTCATCTTTCCCCAAAACCATTCCTTTACTCAGAAGTTCTCTCATTTCTTCATCTTCTATGTGTGTAATTGATGTTGAAAGCTAAATTTGAAGTATAAATACATTTTGATTGCTAAAAATGTGAAGGAGTAGGAAGGCATTGACGGCCATTAACGGACCTTTGAAGCTCTAGTTCAAATATTTTAATTATCACAGATGAGCTAATTCGTTTCGAGTGAGTGATATCTCAAAAAAATAAAATATCAAGAAGAATTTTATTTGATATTTGAGGAATTTCATTGAGATTTGACATTGTTTTGGACCGATTTCGAACAGCTCTCAAGGTTGACAAAAGATGACTAGTCAAAGCTTGAATTACCACAAGCGTGCTCCATTTCGAGCGGCTGATATCTCAAAAAAATTTAGAACGATGAAGAAAGTTCATATATCTGAATATTTAAATCAATTTGGTTGAGATTTCACATGGTTTTTTTGAATTAAATTACAACAGTTGTTCATCCCAAAGGATGAAGTTACGACACTACCAAAAGTAGTGTATAATAATTTAATCCAGAGTTATAATACATTTATGAGCATCCTATAGATTAACTACAAGAATTTAACACCACATTACAGACAACAAAATTTTAAGGAGCAGAATCAAAGTTTTGGTGTTATAAATCGGCTAACAACTAATCTTGGAACTCCAAATGGTGTAAATCGTACCAATCCATTATACTCCCTTCGTTTCAAAATAAGTGGTGTTTTAGCATACCTTTTAAGAAAACTATTCATTCCTAGATAGAAAAATATAATTTTACTCACTTACTCCTAACAAATATCTTGAAAAAGATGTAACTTTTAAATATTTTCTTTATTAAATAAAACTCTCTCCACTTAAATAAGAGTAAAATTGGAAGAACATTATTAATGTCTTCTTGATTATGTAAAACACCACTTATTTTGAAATAAAATTAAAAGATCAAAACACCACTTATTTTGAAACGGAATGAGCATCTCACTAATGCTTGCAATTAATTTGCACATAAAAGTACAGCAAGTGTAGGGTGAGTATAAAAAACACATATACTCAGGCATCGTCGATCGAACCTTAATTAATGAAGCGATAACAAGAACTGATCACTCCATGCTCACCTTTTCACTTCTCAATAATCAAATCAAATCAATAGTTGGTATATGATGATCCAAACAAGTAAATGATCAAAGCAGTTATAATTATTAAAAAAAAAAAATCATCCAAAAACTAGCAAGTTAAATTAGTAAGCTTCAGATAATATCAATCAACAAATAAGAGGCAATGTGAAGTATGATGACCAAATGCAACACAAGTGATATGAGATGAAATGTTGTCCTATGCACCAGTACACACACCTTCCGCTCTAGGTCGGTCTTGAATCACATGTGGAAAATTCACGAGATCCATATACTTTTCCTCGATTCGCTCGTAGGCCATCAAATAATCCATCTGAAAGGTAACTGTATCTTTTCCGGTCGAGATCCTGATCCATAGATCCATCAGACAATAACCATATGATTCACTGATGTACTATGCATGTGACATCATATATGAAAGCTAAGATGCAGAAAACATATTACATGAACAGATATAAATGCCCTTCTATCAAATCAATAGGTGAAGTTTATGGATAACCATGAGTAATGAATGTATATTAATTCAGTAAGTCATTTTATTAAAAAGCTCAAATATTATATTCTCAATATAATCAAATATCAAACTTTTACACATATCATGGAACTGGTACTCACATAAATGTTTTACATCTCATCTAATGGTGCCCCCAACACCCTTAACCCATCAACACACAATTATCAATACAAACACTTCATAAGAATCTAGAAAATCTCAACTTGCCTTAAATTTGAAGTAACTTGCACCACTTCACTACATCGCTAATGCTTTCAATCAACCTGCACATAAAATTAAAGTTCAACAAGTGTAGAGTTAGTATAAAATAACATATACTCAACAGCATCGTCGACCGACGACGGCGAAGGCAAATCATATCATGTTATCTTTTCACCTCTCAATAATCATATCAAATCAATAGCTGGTAATGATGATCCGAAGAAGTAAATTATCAAAGTAGTTATAATTATAAAAGAATCATCGATAAACTAGAAAGTTAAATGATTAAGCCAGATAATATCAATCAACAGTTAATTAATTAAAAAGCAATGTGAAGTATGATGAACAAATACAACGCAAATGATATGAGATGAAATATTGACGAATGCACTAGTACATATACCTCCAGCTCTAGGTTGGTCCTGACCCATAGGGAATTCGCAAGATTCATGTACTTTCTCTAGATCCACCCATAGAAGATTGGGTAAATAATATCATCATTTCATCTGGATCCGCCTGTAGGCCATCGGATATACAATATCATCACTCTATCCGGATTTGCCCATAGGCCATCGGATAATCAATCTGAAAGGCAGCCGTATCTTTTCTTGTCTTGATCCCGATTCGTAGACCCATCGGATAATAACCATATGATTCACTAATGTACTATGCATGTGACATCATATGAAAGCATGAATAAATGCTATAGATAACAAAAGACATATGACATGAATAAATATAGATGCCCTTCTATTTAATCAATAATTCAAGTATATGGATAATCATAGGCGATGAATATAAATTAATTCAATAAGTCATTTATCAATTAAAAAAAAATCGTATATTAGGTTTTTAATATCTACTAATTTCATAAATCAATCAAAACAATTAAATATTCAATTTTTATCCATATCATGGAGCCAGAACCCCATATATATTTTTCATCTTATCTATATGGTACCCCCAACATCCTTAACCCATCAACAAAAAATTACCAACACAAACACTTCACAAGAGTCTAAAGTCTCAACTTGTCTTTAATATGAAGTTCAAATGCTCAATAACGACCTCGCCTCTTGTCAAAGCTTCTAAATGATCTCAATTTGTTTAGATATGTCATCTACATAAGAATACGAGTCCGTACACACCTATATTGCTATACTTCAATTCGAATTCAAAATCAACCCTGAACTCCCAAGGGCAAAATATTAATTTTACTTTAAAAATTAATTTACTCATAGCACAAGGGTCTCAAATCATACATTTCATTAAAAAAAATGAATATGAAGATCATTAACCAAGTATGATTCACATCGTCACCGGAGAATAACTGATCTCTCTTCATTTCTCTCTGCCATATTTTTCTTCCTTCTATTATAACTCAGGAAAAATCACACCGCAAAAGTTAGCTATTAATATGAAAAAGTTTATAGCTACAATACCCCACATCAATGTAAAACACCTCAAAAGCTAGCTATTAAGATGGAAAATTCCAGGGCTATAATACCCCCACATCAGCACTTTCTAGTACCGATATGATACTTTTTGCAATGGACTATAAATCCTTCATGTTCTCTGCTTTTCTTCTATTTTATCATGTCCTTTTTCTCTTTATTTTCCAAAAAATTCAATAATGAATTTCACATCACCACATCTCACCAGTGAAATAGTTGTGTGCCACTCGTTGACTT
Source organism: Datura wrightii (assembly GCA_035772735.1). NCBI lineage: Eukaryota > Viridiplantae > Streptophyta > Magnoliopsida > Solanales > Solanaceae > Datura > Datura wrightii. The sequence continues at coordinate 194,156,282 of JASDFA010000018.1, read as the reverse complement.
TCTATCATTGGCGTTAAAAACTTTTAAAACTTTGATTTTGAATCAGGTTATAAAATTGTTATTAATTTTTTTTGGATTGGGTATTGTGCAAATGATTGAGAATATCTTTTAGAACTTATATCTCAAATTTAAGTGTGTTTGGTGAATAGTAGAGTTGATTTTGGCTAAATTTGATTATAGTGAAAAAATTTCTACCGAAAGAAAAAGAGTACACTTATCTAATAATAGGCACTTTGGCTGTCTCATTAATAATCTTACAGGAAAAATCTAATGGGACAATACCTTGCAAAGGAAAAAGAGTATAACACGTATTAACTCCCCCTAATAAGAAAATCAATTCAAAAACTTAAATCTTCACATTCCAATCTTATGCACCATCTTCTCGAAAGTTTCCGTTGGTAGAGACTTGGTGAATAAATTAGTCATATTATCACTCAAACGAATCTATTGCACGTTTATATCACCATTTTTTTTAAGATCGTGTGTGGAAAAGCTTTAATGAAATGTGCTTCAATCTCCTTTGACTAATCCTCCCTTTAATTAGATGTGCATGATGTATTATATTCATATAAAATTGTGGTATTTTATCACATTTTTTCGAATGAAATATATCATGAACTCAACTACATACATTCTCAACTTGCTTCATGAATAGCTATGCTCTCATCATAATTTGATGAAGTATCCACGATAGATTGTTTTGTAGATCGCCAAGATATGACAGTATCATTCCCACATATGAACACGCAACCTGTTTTTGATTGAGCTTTTTATGGACAGATACATAACCTCAATATGTGTTTGATTTCGTTCCAGTATCTCCTAATAGGAGCAGAGTTATATCTTGCTAACAGATTAACCAAAAATGTTATGTCTGGCCTTGTAGTATTAGCAATATTCATTAGTGCACCAACCACACTAAGATATGATACTTCAGGACCAAGGATTTCCTCATTCTTTTTCTTGAGGTCAGAATGGATCTTTATTCACATTAAGTGATCGAACAACCATCGAGTTTTTAATGGATGTGCTTCATCCATATAAAATCATTTTAATACATTTTTTGTAATAGACAGGTTAATAGACAAAGATACCGTTTGTCAAATTTTTTATTTGCAAATCAAGACGTAATTTTATCTTTTTAAGGTCTTTCATCTCAAATTCCTTCCTTAAATAATTAATTGCCTTTTGAAGTTTTGCTGAAATTTCAGTGAGGTTTATGTCATCAGCATAAATAGCAAGTATAATAAATCTCAATGTTATTTTTTTTATAAAAACACAAAGGTAAACAAAGTCATTATCGTGTCCTTTGTCAATGAATATTCACTAAGGTGATTAAGTCACATCCATCTTACTTGTTTTTCTCCATACAAGGATTATGTACAAGTTTACAGAAACTTGTAAATGTTTTAAGCATTTTGAATCCTTCAAAATTTTTCATATAAATTTTGTCAAGTGACAACATTCTTTAGTATTTAAATGTGTGACATCTTCTGGTGTCTGGACTACAGGTCCAATGAGCTTAATGCTTATTAAGATGCATCATTTCACTTGGTAATTATTTCTACTTCAGCATGCTAAAAAAGATGTAGAATTCAAATTCTCATAATTTTTTATAATTTTATCTGCTATATTATATCATATCATCGACAGTATATCATTTTTATCGATTTGCAATAAGACATAATTCACTAAGATCTCATCACTTTCTTTATTTTTCTTAGGTACCTAAACCTCTCATGAGGTTTCATGAAATGTTATGAAGTAGGCTTTTCAAGAGCATATTGTCTCATTATAATTATTTGCTCCATTTTTTTCAAAGATTATTGCATTTGGTCTATCATGTTGCATGCATGCGGTAGACTTTGTCCTTCAAGGACAATATAGGAGCATTTGCAGTTGAAATATGAGATCAACTTTGGATCAATAAATGCTTTTAACACTTGACATAAAGTATTTTTTGAATAAAGATCATACTGATGATAATGTACAATATATTTATAAGCTGTTTGTTTCTCCCCCCTTATATTAAAAAAACTAACACATATGTCAAATCTTTATTGGAGAATTCATCTTTGTGCGTCATATATTTATCCATTAATCATATACTGTACATAAAAAGCTATTAGATAAAAATTATTTAATTTCTGACCATAAATCATATATTAGTAAATAATGCATTTGAGTTATAAAATAAAAGCTAAAAGACAAAGTATCTTATTGTTATTTTTGTTTCCCCCTTTAATTATTAAATTTATCCGAAAATCCTTTTTTTTGAAGATTAGTTAGCATAATCTATTATATATAAAGATACATACACATGCTAACTGATCTTTTTCAAAAAAAAAAAAAAATAGGATTATTGGATAAATTTAATAATTGAAGGGCGAAACAAAAATAACACTAAGACACTTTTTCTTTTAGCTTTTATTTCATAACTCAAATGCATTGTTTACTAATACAATGGTTTCCTCCATTTCACTATATAATTATTCAATTATATAGTACTAATTAATGAAGAAAAAACTACATAACGTAGCACAATTATAAAAGCATTTATATATAATGATCACAATTTTAAAAAAATTACATAATATGATTTTATTTTATTTAATGTATCATCTATTTACTTTTTTTACTTTATATTTGATTATTATTTACCTCTCTCCTATTTATAATCATCATAAATTCCTCCAATAACCACCCAACCCCTCTTATATCTTCTCTCTCACTCATTGTTTATCATCAAACTAGATGGTCAAACCCAATCTCTCTTCCATCTTTGTACCCCTCCCTCCTTTTTCTCTCACGTCTCTCTCTTTCTCTTTGATTGTTCTTGTTTGAAAAATATAATTTTTCAATCTATCTCTCTCAAAAGTCAACTAAGTCATCAACGACTAATTCGCTGATCAGATCTAATTGGAAATATAAAATTTTGATCGGAGAACGCTGGAGCAGATATGATGATGTCCCTCTATTTCTCATTCCAAAAGTATTTCTTCTGTATATATTTTTTATAGAAATTTTTTTCAAATTCAGATGTATTTTTGTATTTTGCTTGTATTTTTATATTATGAGGAAGGAGAATTTTCATTCATGATTTTTATTTAGTTTTCAATTTAAAATATGTATTTTTTATATTTTAGATAAAAATCTTCAATTTTGTAATTCATCGGATTTTTACTAATCAAATATTTATGATTTTTGGAGTCTCAAATAGATTATAGAACCCCGTTAATTGTGGTAACTGATTTTTTATTTTTTGAAAATCCTATTAGCGTATTTTATAGGTTATGTATACTGTGTATTTCGACATTATCTTTTCACCCCTATGTATTTGATTTTTAGGGCTTCTATTTGTATTTAGTTGTATTTATGACACAATGCAAATACATAGATTACAACATAATCATGCTATTATGTTATACATATACATATACATACATACATACAATATATATATCAATGGACATAGTTTCTTTTAATAGAGATAGATATTAGTACTCTTTGATACAATTAAATACACAATCCTTTATGCCTTTTTTAGAATTTATTTGTTTAAATACATATATCTAGTTGTATTTATGATACAAATTATTCATTTTTTTAAATTCAAAGAATGAAAAGTATATGGTTATGGGAATAAATCACTTTTGCATATTTGCTTTACAAGGTGTTAATATAAAATAAGAATTCATCCGTTTTTAGAGTGTACTTAATTAAGGAATATAATAATTATCAACTACATGAATAATGGTAACTGAATATGGAAATAGATCATTTTTTCAGATTTTCTTTACAAGGTGTTAATATAAAATAAGAATTTCATCCATTTTGTTTTTAGAGTCAATTTATTAAGGAATGTAATAGTTATCAATTGAATGAATAATGGTAACCGATTATTTATGTGAAACATAATCCCTAAAATCACTCACCTAATCAGATTCTGTATTTGTATTTGATGCGTTTCACCTATGATAAATATAACACATAACATATAAAATATTGTCATTTTATGTAAATAAGTAAAATATTGCTAATTAAACCTATTTTTACCCAACATATTATGATTTCTGTAATTTTCTCATTAATGAATAACAAAAATAACACTAAGACACTTTTTCTTTTAGCTTTTACTTTATAACTCAAATGCATTGTTTACTAATACAATGGCTCCCCTCCATTTCACTATATAATAACTCAATAATATAGTACTAATTAATGAATAACAAATACATCAGCCCACATAACTCTTGCAAATAAACCCAAAATTGTTTTGTCTATTCAGCCCAAAGTAACTGTTAGCCCACATATCTTTTAAGAGCGGGTGTTACAACTCCTACCTTTTAATATTTATTATAGTCTTTTAATTAGAATTCAATTATTTTCTCGTTTTTAAACCCCAAGATTTCTTCACCTATTAAACCTCATTACTTCATCAAATGTAATGTCATACCCATATTTATTTTCCCATTAAATTCCATTACTTTATCAAATGTAATATCATACTCACATTTCTTTGCTGCTACATATCACTTTAATCTAAATTCCATTGCTATCAGTTATATTGTTGTCCTCTTTGTCCATTCCCCAACGCCAACAGAGAAGACGCACATACACAATAATATATCAATGACATGACCAATTTCAAAAGTTAGAAAAATCTATGATTGGTGTCTGATGTTTTTTTTTTATAAACCAATTGCTTGAGACTGTCAAAAAAAAAAAAAAAAAAAGAGGAATTCTAGACTCAAATGTTTGAAAAAGAAATGCCTTATTTTTTATGGGGTCTTTATTTTATACTAAAATGCGATTTTCACAATATTTACCCTCAAAGTGTCTACAATTGCAACTCAATTCTAAGAGTATACTTCAACTTTTTCCGTACCGCCATTTTTGTAGACCTTTTGCTCTAAAAGAGATAAGGAAATCTGGAGAGGAATAAAGAGATAGAGGGGAAGGAGAAACAGAGACAACATTAAGATTAATGAAAGGGACTCATAGCTTAATTGCAAGAAATTGTGAGATCTTTCAAAATATGCTAGGGAGATGGGAGCAAGTCTATTTGTAAATCTATTTGATACATATTGCCTTTGAACTATCAAAAAACAAAAGACCTAAAAGAGTCCATCCATTTTTTTTCTTTTTACTCTCTGCAGTACACTTCATTTTCATACATTTTCTCGAATGAAAAGTTCTACTCTTTTTTTATTGAGTTGTATTTTTCTTTTGTGTGTGTGAGTTTGCTCCATTTTTAATCTATTAAGTTCACCCATATTACAGCTTCAGAATATGTATTAGGGTGCTAATGGTAACTTTCAAATAACAAATCCAACATTTAGGAGTTGATTATTATTATCAATTGCAATTTTTTGGTGTTCAATTATAACTTATTTTCTCGCATTGAGCAAGGTATATTTGTTGGATGGGAAACTTCTCCATTATTAGAATTAATCATTTTCATAATTTTATCTTTGTGCTTCCTCAAAATGAGTTTGTGCCTTCAAATGATGAGTCATCTGACTTTAAGTAATTATCGAGTTACTTAAAGATTGAAAGTGGTTTCCCCCCCCCCCCCCCCTCTCCAAACATTTTTATAGAAATGGTTTTTGTGTTCATATGCATGCACTCCCTCCGTTTCTTTTTAATTGTTAGGTATATTAAAAATAGTTGCTAGTTTCAAAATTTAAGAAATAATTGATCACGTTTTTTCAATTTTACCCTTAATACTTTAGTCACTTTAGAATGTGGAAAAAAGGATTATTGTTTTCAAAAAGTACCTATTAATTAATAGGGTTATATTAGTCAAATTGCAATCCCTATTAATTTTTCTTAATTGGTGTGCAAATCTTATCCTAGCAACTAAAAAGAAACGGAGGAAGTAATATTTAAGATTCACCATAAAAAATAGGGGTGGTCATTCGGTTCTTCGGTTCGGTTTTATCAAAGTTCGGTTCAGTTCTTTGGTTTTAAAAAAAGAACCAAACTAGTTAGATTCAATTCGGTTTGATTCGGTATTTTTAAAACGATTTTTCGATGCAAGTGAGAAACAAAATTATCAAAATATTTGACATGAAACAAATATGTTCAATAATGTTATTTCGTATAACTTCTACAACAATCAATAACTAAGCACATTAATTTAAAACATTACAAATAAATTATAATTGAAACTTAGAAACTAACTCCTACCTAACACCTAACAATTAACATTTCTTGATTTCTGGGACCGGTAGTATATCATATTAGACTATAAGTTAAGTGATGAGGTAAACTTTTAGGTTAAACTTTAATGTTGGGTTGAGTTAGGACTTGGGTTGGGTTAAATGTAACTATGAAATGAAGGCCCAAACCCCAAATGGAGTGGGTTTTAAAACTTAAATATAAATATTATTTTAAAATATAATTAATAAAACATCGATTCTTCGGTGCGCCGAAGCACCGTGACTCTCATACTGAACACCGAACCGAATAACCGAACTTTCCAAAAAAAATCGAACACCGAATCAAAGAACCGTTGGATTTTTCGATTCTTCGGTATTTATGCCCACCTATAATGAAAAAGACATATTTTTTTGCTCTTTGTATTAAAACAATATGTGTTAAAAAATATAAATCATACTGACTTTTTTAGTTTTGTACTAAAACGATATGTGTTAAAAAGTAGAAATCATATGGGTAATTTTGTGTACAGAAAAATATATATATACATAACCGCGCGAATAAATTTAATTTCCAATTGAACAAATAAATTTATATATAGTCAATTCAGCCAATAAATTAAAGCTATATCAATCTCGTGAAGTAAGAAAATTGTTTCCATGCAAATATATAATTGTGTACCTGTCAAAAGGAAATAACTATAAACAACTTCAACATTCAGAATATTAATTATTTTGTTACTGAAACAGGTCTTATTTAAATCTATATCTTGGAATTATCAAATTCTCTAAAATGAGAAAAATATAGGCAGCTAAACTAGTTGGGAATAACTCTTCAATTCCCTTCACTAAATTCTATATATACTACTGGTACACCATGTGCTCTTCTGACCTCCCCCCTCCCCCCCCCCCCCCCCCTCTTATTAATTTCTTAAAACTTAATTCCCTCTGCATTTTTCCAGGCATGTCCAACTCAATAACCCTAATCAAGACAAACCCTACCCCAATCACCTTATTAATGCCACCCTACACATATCCATTGGAGGATGCAATTAATATTTAATAAATCCAACAAGATTCAATGTTTTCAATACCAAATTTATATATATATATATATATATACTATGTGTTAAAAATTTACTAAACAAGTACGAGTAATATATTTCTGATTTAGTAAATCAAATAAATAGTGGTAGAACTATGAACTCGAACCTATAATATTAATTAGAAACTTGAATTCGTCTTTGCTCTGATCCAATATTAAAAGCATGTAGAAGAAAGAACAAGGAAAAGAATAGCTCACTACATGTGTAAATGAGGAGGAGCAAATAAATAAATAAACTTAGAATTGATTTATACATAATGAAGGGGAATGCATGTTTTAATAAATAAAACATAGAGGCTTGAATACTAGGTCTAAGAGTAGGATATATAGAGTCACATTATATATATTCCTTGAATTTCTTTAAATTCTAATGATCAACTTCATATTCATTCCATATCTATAATTACATGTAAAGTAGGTGAAGAAATTACCTAAGGCTATAATAATTATACACCTAAAGGAACAAAACAAAAAGGGTCTTAATTAAATCCTAAGAGTCATGATGTGATAATATTCTTTTTGTAAATTAAAAAATATATGTAGTATATATACATGATACTTAAATGGATTGATTCCCTTGTAGTTGGTGGCAATTTTGGAAGGATTTGGGGAAAAAGTAGAAGAAGAGAAGACAAGTATATGGCTTTATTATGTTGAGAGAGGATAGTAGATCTGATGTGTGATGATAATAATACAAAGGAAAAGGGAATCCATGTTGTATTGTATCTGACTTATATATGTGTTGTGTGTGTTTTTATTTTTTATTTTATTTTTTTTTAAAATATATATATATATATATATATATATATATATATATATATATGTATATATATTATATACTGTCTACTATAGTTTTGTGAGTTAGTTTTATTTTTGTGCTGACAGAATGTCAGTGAGGTATTATTGAATGGGAAAAAGAGTTTACTGCATATTTAGTCAGTTTCTTCACCCCTTATACCCCACATAGGTTGATCAGCCAAATCTCCCCCCACCCCTCCTGATAAATAGTTTGGAAATTAAATTCTAAATGGGTTTATCCCATGTTTAGTTAGTATAAAATTTCAAGATAACTTATCCCGTAATTAGTTATATTGAAATTATAGTGTTATTTTTGTCTCATATTGACGGTGGGATAATAACTTCGGGATAACTAATTTCCTAGCCAAGCGACCCCTAAGAGCTCATTTGGTACAAGGAATAAGGGATAAACAGTCTCAAAATTATTTTTTTGATTGTTTATCTCACGTTTGGTTGGGATAAAATTTCGGAATAACTTATCCTGAGATTAGTTATTCCAGGATTATATTATTATTTTTATCCTATATTGAGCGTGAAATAACAATCTTGAAATAACTAATTTCAAAATAATTTATTTCCCGATCAAACAACCCCTAAGAGTATTTTTGATACAATAAAAAATATTTTTAACACAATATTTTTTAGAAAAAAAATATTTTTCAGTAAATATTTTTTTAGAAAAAAACGACAAAGATAAATTTCCTCATCACTTGTAATCGAAAGTTATCTTCCTTCACAATTATTTCAACACTAAGATATTATTCATCAAACCACTGTTCAGTTTGCTAATATTGTCACCAACCTTTATTATAATTAAATGTTAGTTCTAAAAATAATATTTTTTGAAAAATAAGTCATTTTTTGAAGAAAAAAAAATTAGGAAATGATTTCGTGTGTAACAGACAAATTCTTAGGAAAAAGAATGAAAACCTTCTTCCTTTTTGCCACCTTAAAAATCTTGAACTTTCTTTAAGAAGACTTGACAGTTGATAATGATAACTAAATAAAAAGATTTTTGTTCAACAAAATTAGAATAGTGAGATAATCTCTCTTTGTTATGCTTTTTAAACCTCAAACATTGATTAATTGTTGATTTTCATCATAATTAAGGAAGCTAATACACTTATTGCATTCAAGAGACTCTTAAAGAGAAAAAAAGCATAAGAAATAAAGGAAGACTCTTAAAGAAAGCCCTAAATATAAGCCTTTAACTTGTTTCTTAAACCAAAAGTTAAGCTTCATGTTTTCACTTTCTAGTAATCATCAATCAATTTCGTAACTGTTTGAAGTGTATGCTGATCTCATTTAAAAACATGAACAGTAAGACTGAACATATTTTTATTTACTTAATTATATTTTCACTCTAGTATATATCATGGTTTGATCAGAAGTCCACAAATTCCTTCATCTAGACACCTAGAATTCATCGATCATGTTGTTTTAACTTTCTTGGAGATGCCTATGCAAATAGCATAAAATCCATAAATTGAAAATTTATAAGTTAACACACACAAAATATTTGACAAGAGACCTTTCTCATGCTTAGAGAAATGTTTGAAGCCTTTCATAATATCTGTTTAAGTCATTCTTACACTCTTCAATTTTAGCTTAAAATCAAGAAAAAAAAAAGTGAAGGAAATAAAGAGGAGAGGAAGAGTGAAACATAAAGAAAGAAATGATCAACAAGAGATCACAAGTTGTTGTCATCATATATAAGAGTTGTATTTTTCTTGCAAATTCACCTCACCTTTGGAATTTTCAAAGCTTCAACTCAAGATCCAATTCCTCTATGGCACTAGGGATCCTTTCGAGTGCTTCGGATTGGGGACGACACCTTTCAATTGAACTTGTTTTAGGGAAGAGATTTGCAAATGAAATATCATCTTCCTCATGATTAACTCTCCTTCTTTTGCAATTAGTTTCAACATGGTCTTGTTTTTCCCTAATGTTAGAGTCTATCATGACTTCAAGATTCCTCTCTTCTTTCTTGAAATCTATAGATTTCAACTTCTTCTCCTCATCATTTTTCACATTTGGGAAACAAGAATATTTGTCAGCCACCAAGTTTGACCATGATGAAGGAGGTGATGACAACTTGTTCTTGTCTTCTTCTTGGACAATTGAGGAAAAGGAGGAAGGAGGATGAGTTGGTAAGGTCTTTTGAGAGGAAACCCTAACTGGAGCTCCAGGGTCAGAGTCGGAATTAGGGTTGTACATAAAGGTACAAATTTGAGAAGGGTATTGAACATGGCTATTGTGATGAAGAGGAATAGGAAGAGAAGAAGAAGGAAGAGGAACAAATACTTGATGATCACCACTTGGATTCTTAGATGGAGGAGATTGTTTCATTCTTGCTCTATCCCTTCTATGAACATTCATATGGCCACCAAGAGCTTGAGCTGACCTGAATTCTCTTCTACAAAAGCTACAAGTATAAGATCTTGGTGGCCATATGCAACCTCCAAGTGCTCCAGCTGCATCTTCAGCAAAAGCTTGCTCCTCCCACGAATCGCCATAAGATGAAGGATTATTTGATAATGTCATGTCATGTTTTCGCTTCGTGCTCATCCAATATCTTGCTTGTTCCATTTGATCACCTCACTATATTCTTAAGAAAAACGAAGAATCAGGGGATAAACAGAGTTGTGATTGTCCTATTCGCCAAGTGTTTGACAAAAAGAAAAAGCTACAAGAGAATTATATTGATAGGAAGAGATGAAGAAGACATCATATGAAGGATATTGAGCCAAAAGTTGTTTAAGTTAGGGAAGAGGAAGGTGGAGTGGTGGGTACTCTAAAGACCCTCTCATGCAGCTACTCTTTTGTTTTTAGTCGGCCTTCAAATATAGAAACACTAGCGGAAGACCTATATTAAAATTGAGCATTACTTTCTTTCTCTTTTTAAAGAAAAGGTTTATAATTGTTCGGTATCTGAAATCTACTGACCGAATTGATTTAGATTTGCTTATTTACAATATAATTCATATAAAGAGGAGTCACTTTCTACTCTGAATTTATTTATTCACTAAATTTTATTTATTCCATCACAATCCTTCATAATACTGTGCACTAACATAAGCGACGCTAGCTAGTCATGTTCTAGTTTATGAATTTGAAAGAATCCAATAATTTTAATCAAGACTTTATATTTATATTTAGAAATTTACTTATTGATATAAATAATATATTTAAAACTTAATAAACTTCTTTTTCTAGAAAATTTTAAATTTGTATCTTGTTAGGGTGGAAAATAGGTCTATAAGAGAAATCACCCTAGTGAGGTGGTGAGGTCCCCATATATGATCATTGTACAATGAGAATTCTCGAATGTAAACTGAGATCATCTGATTTTCACTGATTTAACTGTCTGTCACGAGGAAGAGAGATATATATATATTTGTTTTGACAATTATTAACCCAACAGAAGAAGATGAAAAATATATTTTATATTATAATATTAGCTATAGATATGCTATACTCCTATATAAGAGTGCTGATAAACCCTAGTAAGCTCTGTGAGAGTTTTTTTCACATTTATAATCTTGGTTTATTATTCCATTCGTCCTAAATTAATATTTTCTCCGTTTTAAAATAAGTGGTATTTTTAACTTGAACACATTTTTTAAAAAACTTGGATAAAGAGAAATATATTTTTACTCATTTACCTCTAATAAATATCATGAAAAAGATGTACCTGTTTAATATCTTCTTGATTATATAAAACCCTTTCCATTTAAATAATGGTAAACTTGAAAGAACATCATTGATGTCTTCTCGATAATATAAAACACCATATTTTGAAACAAAATCAAAAGGCTAAAACATCACTTATTTTGAAACGGAGAAAGTAGTTACTTTAGCTCATAAAATTGTCTCAAAATTATTATCATTTACAAATTCAAAATTAAAATTAACAATTATTTCAAATTTTATATAAACATCCACTCTCTCTGTTTCAAAATAAGTGGTGTTTTAGCCTTTTAATTTTGTTTCAAAATAAGTGGTGTTTTATATAATCAAGAAGACATTAATGATGTTCTTCCAATTTTATCCTTATTTAAGTGGAGGGAGTTTTACATAATCGGAGAGAAAAATAAAGAGTTACATCTTTTTAAAGATAATTATTAGGGGCAAATGGATAAAAGTAAATTTTACTTTTTAGAAATAAGTAATTTTTTAAGAGATGCGCCCAAACTAAAAACACCACTTATTTTGAAATGAAAAAAGTAATATATAGAGGTAATTTAATAAGTTATGCCTTCTTTTTATTATTTTCTTCTCCTTCTGGGAATAGAGAAAATCTTGTTGATCGTGCTGCCCCGAAATGAGTCATGTAATACCGGACATCGAATGAAAAATCAAAGTGTATTCAGGTTAATTAACTTGAGTTAAACCTTCATTTTGGCTTACAAGAGAGATAGATTAATACACGTGACTGTTGTATGCTGTAAATGACAAGATTGACAGTGGATCACATTATACATTTATTTATATATACATATAAAAGACGAAAACACGAATGCCAAAGCTGTCAAATTAAATCTGAATGCAACTTTGCTGCATAGTTTTAGGCGAATGTTTGATGTGTCTAAATTCCATACCCTTATTGTGACTTTTCAGTGACACAACATAAAATATTAAAGCAAGTTGAAGTTTAAATTAATAACACAAATAGAGTTAAGTTGATTTTGTTCCTTCACATTGGTATAGAATGAAGGAGAAGTTACTTAGAGGTAATTAAAAAGATATTTTATGGGTAGAATTGGGATTAATCAAAACATAAGCTAAGCTCTTTTAGCAAATAAAAGTTTTATTTGATTTGATCCGTTAAAGTCAAATTCAAAGCACAAATTAAAATTACTTAATCATTAGGGATATATAGGATAAACCATATTTGCATCCGTGTAATTCAAGTGCAATATAGGCTATTGGAATTGACATAACATAGCTAGCTATGAAGCTAGTAGAGCTACGCTCAAACTCTTTCTAATAATCTGACCCCTAGGTTTACTGAAATGTTACTGAATTTGTGTTTTAGAAACTTCGGGTAAGTATGTAGGCGGAATTCATTGGTGGTCCCTTAAAGTTGGCATCAACTTTTACTTAGACATATTAATTAAGACTTATTCATTTTAAACATCTCATATAGTGTTCGACTGTGTCATTTTAACATATTTTTGACAATCAGCAAAAACAACAAGGATTAGTTGGCTAATTGAATCGTGCTAGCTCATTTTAATTGTCCACATCATAACACACACAAAAACAAATTAAAAAGAAAAAATAAGGACTAACATACATGAAAAAATGACCAATGAATCAATGACACGTGGCATTTATGTCCAAATAATTACAAAAGAAAAATAAAATTGACCACTTAAAATTTTATTTTATAAAAATACAACCCCCACCCATTTGTAGAAACCCTCCACCCCCTGAATTTGTCTTCTCCACCTCCCTCTTCTTTGACCTATTTGCATAAACGACCACCCCCTCCAACCCCACTCACTCAAATCGTCTTCTCCGCCTCTTCTTCTTTAACCCATTTGCAGAAAATTTGTCTTCTCCACCTCCCTCTTCTTTGACCTATTTGCATAAACGACCACCCCCTCCAACCCCACTCCCTCAAATCGTCTTCTCCGCCTCTTCTTCTTTAACCCATTTGCAGAAACCCCCTCCCCCCCCCCCTCCAAAAAAAAAAAAAATCAGCTTCTTCCTTTGTTTTTCCTCCCTCCTCATTTCTTTCTCTATCACAAAAAGACAACATCCATGAGCTTTTTTTTTCTTCTGGTTAATGCAGTTTTGGAAGATTTGGTGGTCTTTTTTCGTTATATTTTCTATTCATCCAAAGCCACGAGTGAATAATTAAATATCAACTTATTGTCTTCATATATATTTTTCTCTGATTAGGTAAAAATATTGCATTAACTTATATTTGGATCCAAAGAAATTTGAAGAAAAAAGAGATAAAGAAAAATTGAAGAAGAAGAAGAAGAAGAAGAAAAAGGTGGTTGCATTAATTTTTTATTCAACAATATTTTTAAAAACGCTATTTGTAACGCTCATGAAGATTGCACTCGAAGTCCTCTTCTTCAGATCTACTCGTTCTCTACATTAACATGGCACACTTAATATTCTCTTGTACTTTTCTGAAATCTAACATCGGATAAACTAAGAGAAAAATGAGTCTGACTCTAATACTGAAAATCGCAGGATCTAAAATAATTTTGTTATTTTCTTTATATTCAAAAAACACAATAATGATTTGATTAATATATCTTAAGGAATTACACTAGAAGCCAGAATTCTTATCTTTGCCTAACCGTTCACCGGAAAATAGATCTATACGATGGCTATTGCCACCCAGTCATCAGGCCAACCTCCCCCTAGGAAGGAAGGTAAATCCCCACTAAATTTTGCAGTCACTCTGAAGCCAACACCAATTCAAGCCAAAGTAATACCTATGAAACTTGTAACATATCTGCATGGAGAGCCCAGAATAATTTGAGAGGAAGAGGAGATCAATCAAATGATAACCAAGAAAAATTTACAGTATCAGTAATTGAGAAATTTTTCTACGGATAGCTAGATATCCAAGATCTGAGGACTCTAATAACTAAACAATGCAATTTGAAAGGAGAGTGCAATATCGGGGTACTGAATAACAGACACGTATTAATTATTAAAGCCTCTAACATGGAGGATTATGTCAGTTTGTTATCAAAGTCAGTATGTTATTTGATTTATAGACAATGGACCTACACCATGAGGACTCTAAAGTGGGACCCATCATTTGATTCATAAGAGGAAACTACAACTTCTATTGCTTGAATATCCCTCTATTCCCATCCACCAAATTTTTTTATGAAGGAAGCAATAGTCTCATTGGCAGCGGTAGTAGGTAAGCCACTACAAGTGGATATAGCGACCAAGAATCAGATAAGGCCTAGTTATGCACGGGTGAAGGTGGAGGGGGAGGTGGACTTGTTAGGGGACTTTCCTAAGAGGATTAATATAGGGATGCAAAAGCAGAATCGAGATGTAGTAGAAAAATATATCAACATTAAGTATGACTATGTCCCAAAGTATTGTATGAATTATCGAATTCAGGAACATAATGAACAGGAATGCTACATCTTATACCCAGAATTATATCCCAGGGTAGATCGGGAGGATCACAAGGCTAATAAGAAAGAGAGCAACCCAGAGTCGAAGAATCTCAATATGCAGCAAAAGGGAGATGAAAAAGAGAAATTGAAGGGGGAACAAAACTTCCAGATACAAAGAAATAGGAAAAATTATGGTACAGAAACTCATCAAAGAGTAGGGGGATGAGGAAGAAGAAGAGATGGACACAAAGGCAATCTTGAAAGGAGACTAATATAAGCACTACAAATATAGTCTGATATTTTAACAAGGAAAGACCAATGGGAAGAAAGTTCAAATGCAGGAGGTAGAGTGGAAGAACATGGCATCATAGAAGAGGAGAGGCAGAAGGAGCAGGCAGAGAATACAATTTCACAAACAAAAGTCGGTAGTGATGGGAAGACTAACGAGGCTGATAAGGTTTCTAAAGCAATGGTGATGTGGGAAGAAAGGGTCAACGATCTAAATCAACATGATGGGGAAGATACTTAGTCAGCCACTAGAAATCCAAGTTATAAGGATCGGGAAGGAGGGAGGATAAAAGATACACAATTCATGGTAGATCCAAAGACTCAACAAGAACAAGCACAGGAGGAGGAGGATGACATTGAATACAACATTAACAATATAGGGAGAATAGGGGATCTATCTTCGAGATATATTACTGATTTGAAAGCAGGACCCAAGAAGCATAAACCGCATTTAGTTGTGTCTCTATAAGTGCAAACAAGGAGAAGTAAGAAGAGGTCACAAAGTAGTGATCAATGATGAACAAACTAATGTTTTGGAATATAAGGTATGTGAATATTCAAAATTCTTTTGAGAGATTAATAGATTTGCATCGGAGACATCGTTATTAATTTATAGCCCTTATGGAGCCTTTGTTATACCCCGTAGAATTCCCGGCACCTAGACGACCTATTCGCACGTTGGTTAAGCATATTTGAAGGCCATACGTGCTGGAGAAAGGCCCGGGAAAAGATCGGACGAGAAACCTGTCGAACCATCGCGGAAGGAGCCGAGGCAGAGCCCCTCCGCGATGGCAGCGTGTCACGGAGGAGGGGCCTCCGCGTTGGCTCCATGACACGTTGGCCTTGTCCAGGCCCAAGTATATAAAGCCCCACTTCGGTTTTAAATGATAAAAACCTTTAAAATTTCCAGAGAACAGAGGGCAAACGCAGAGGGAGAAAGAGGAACGAAGAAATTATATAATTTTCGTCTGATTACGCTGGTAAACGTTGCCCAAATTCAAATTAACTCCAGATACGGAGGTATTTAGCAGCAGAGAGCATTCCTACGGATTCAGTTTCGTAAAATACGGCCGACGAATCGTCGAGCCACCGAGCTAAGGTAAGTGGAATTTCTCTAAATTAGTGTCTATGTGTTCCTAGCTGTGAAGTGAATATTTCTCCCTTCTGGACCGCTGAAAAATAGCGAGTTTTCGACCGTCTTTCGATAAGCCTAAGTTTAGGCTATAAACTATATTGAAAGTAACGTTGCTCTTTACAATAAAGCTGTATTTAGTATTAATTGACGTATTTATGAATGCAGTAGGGAGAAAATAGTTGAAGTACCGGCCGAGCCTCGTCCGGCGGACAAATAGTTCAAGAATAAGGTATGTAAAGCTAGTTCCCTCGGCAAGTTAAGTAATATCGGTGCAGTATAGTAATTTACAGGCCAGTAGAATGTTAAGAAGTCAAGTGTTACGTTTATTGTGAATGTTGATACGGTATTAGAAGCATCAGGTTGTAACTTGCGTGAAACTTACTAATACGACATAGCTTCTAACACAAGTATTAGAAACTGTTCAGTATGCTCAGTATGTGATGTGATACAAAATGTTAAGATATTATTGTATTCAGTTGAAACCCCATAAAGCGGTGTAATATCCGTAAGCACCTCAGAAATAGAATGGCAGGCTAAAATAAAGTTTAGAACGCATGCTAGGAATAGTAAATCACGTTAATACAGAAACTCAGTATACAGCATAGGTTGCAGTAGAAATACTATATTTCGTATAGCATTTGCCCCAGTACAGTCTGGCAGGAGACTATATTCATATATACATATTTACCAGTCTCAGCACGTATTAAATACGTACACATTACTATCATTAGTTCAGCATGTAATATATACGATACTTTACCCCTATTAGTCTCAGCATGTGAGATATGCAGACAATATTACTAGTTGAGACCGTTGTATTGTTTGGGGTTGGATTACCTAGCATCCATGATCGCCCCAGGGTGAATAGCTGTATCGACTCGTCCGCCAGAGGACGAGGATACGTCGCTCTACGGAGTGGCATGCCGTCCCCCAGGGGACGAAGATGGGATGCCAGTTTTCCCCATATTGTGCCTTGGTCGGCCCTTATACACCCCCGTCGAGCGGATACGCCCGGGGTGTTGATTCAGGAGTCCTCCAGACTCAGGCACAGTTATAGTCAGGGGCTCAGCGAGCCCAAGTGCATACCCAGGGGACCGACAGGATGCTTACAGGGTTATAGGAGATGGGATGACTGGGGTAGGGTTATAGATTCTGTGCTGGTTGTACCTCCCGGCTTATGGGGGCCGGGTAAGATTTGTGTGTGCTATACTATGTTATGTTATGTTATGTTATGCCATGTGACGTTAGATACAAGTAGATCAGCAGTAGAGGGATACGTCTCCAGGTACGACCCCTATTTCCTTTCCAGTATATATATGAGAGAAGGTATGACTCACGTTATTAGACAGTTAATCTATTTCTTCTTACTTCAGTTTCATCAGTTACATTGTTGTTTCCAGATTTTGCTTTCAGTTATTGCTTTACATACTCAGTACCAGCGGTACTGACGCCCGGTGGGGCGCTGCATTACTTGCCTGCAGGTACTCATAGACGAGCAGGCGATACCACGTGATTCCTGTCAGCGATCGAGTATTCAGCTCCTGTTATCCGGAGACTGAATTCCAGAGGTGTATTTCATTGTCTTTTGGTTGTATAGTACGGGTAGGTCGGGGCCCTGTCCCGATCATTTCTATTACTATTCCTAGAGGCTTGCAGTCTGTTTATATTTCCCTGTGGTCAGATGAGCCGGTCGTGTGAGGCCGTGCAGTTGTATAGCTGTTAGTACTCTTTCTTTCTTTTATATTGGCCGTGTGGGGCCATAGTTTGCCAGTAGTGGTGACCTTGTCGGTCACTTAGCTTTCTAGTACTTCATGATTGAGTTATAGATAACTAGACAGCATGGTGGCCTTGTCGGCCCACATAGGTTTCCCTGAATTGATATGTTTCTGGTCAGCTGTTAGTATAGGTACAGGAGGCTATAGGCCAATGGGCCGGGGGCTGTGTTTACAGTCGTTATATAGCCCTTTGTTTCCAGAAATATGAGTTAGAGCCAGCCAGGCACCAGATGTGCCCAGACTTAGCAGTCCAGCAGTTCATGTCCCAGTAGGGCACCAGGTGCCAGTCATACCCCCCAAGGCGGGGTGTGACAGCCTTTTCAAGATCCTGGAGGGTTAGAACACATTAAAAGAACATTGGAATTAAATAATGGCACGGATAATAGTTCTGCAAAGATTTAGATATTTTGAAATGATACTTGGGAGGGGGAGGTAGAGCTAGACACATATCAACAACTAACTCTCAAATTCAAGGTTGCTAATAGTAGCTTTAGGATTACTTCAGTGTATGCAAGATGTAGTACTTAGAAAAGATTGGAACTATGGGATAATTTTAGAGGAATTGCACAGATCAATAATGTTCCATGGGTTGTGGGTGGAGATTTTAATATCGTATTGAATGAAGAGGAGAAGCAAAGAGGTTTGGCTTTTTCTTAGTGTAAAGCTACCGATTTTGTACAATGTTTAAATAATTGTGCTCTAAAAGAGCTTAGAACATATGGAAGTAAATTTACCTGGTGAAATGGTAAAATAAAAGAGGAGTGTATTTTCAAAAGATTGAATAGGGTCTTGGAAAACCAGGAATTCTTAGACATCCAACCATTCAGTGAAGTTCATCTCCTCATAAGGCAAGGTTCTGATCATACTTCATTACATATAATATGTAATACTGAGGAGGAAATCTCTACTAAGCCTTTCAAATTCCTTAATTTCTGGACTAAGCATAGTCAGTTTAAGAAAATTATGGAGGATAACTGAAAAATGAATTTTATGGGGAATTCATTTTTGATGTTCAAGGCAAAGATTCAAAAGGTAAAAAAGACATTATCTGTATGGAATAAACAAGCCCATAGGGACATTTTTCAACAGATAGCTACACTGGAGGATACAATAAGAGTAGCTGAAATGCAGTTGGAAAATCAGACCCAATCAGGAGAATAAGATGCAATTGATGAAAGTTGAGACAGAATTAAATAGGTATAGAAGTATTGAAGAAGATTACTTGAAGTAGAAAGCAAGCATGAGATGATTTAAAGATGAGGATAATAACGCTAAGTTCTTCCACTCTTATGTAAATGGAATGACGAGGAAATTATACATAGGGGAGATTAAGAATAGTCAAGGAGAGTTAGTGACTTTTCTTGAGGAGATTGAAAGAGAAGCCATATCTTTTTTTTGAGAATCAATTTAGAGAAGAAGGGACCCTTAATGGTTATGATATGATGTTGAATATCCCTAATTTAATTACTCAGAAGCAAAATAAAGAGATGACAAAGTGTAACACCCCAGAAGTCCTAGGGATCAGACCCCGGAGTTAGAAGAAGTTCAGTAGAAGTTTTCTGCAGCACGAGTCAGGGAGCGACTCGTTAGGTGACCCCACGAGTCGTGGTCTGGCTCGTGGGGGAGCAGTCAAGGGAGGTGAGTTGAGCTCGTGGAAACAGACGACCTGACGAGTCATCTTGCCTGACAACGACTTGTCAAGTCAGTCGTTAGAGGTAGGGATGGGCATTCGGTGTTTCGGTTTGATTTTTTCAAATTTCGATTCGGTTTTTTCGATTTTCGGTTATGAATAAGGAACACCAAACACCGAACCATTTTAATTTAGTTCGATTCGATTTTTTTTTAATTCGGTTCGGTTTATTTATTTCGGTTATTCGATTTTTTTGGGCTTGGTTGATGGACTTTTTTCTGGCTGTAAAATGGACTGCATTTTAAATAAAATATAAATTATTTCAAGCTTTTTAATTCAAAATGATCTACTTTTAACTATTGTGAATCTTGCTTTTATTAATATCAATTATAAATTTATAACAAAAATTAAAATTTTATAAATCGAGTGCCTACCGCCTACCGGCTAGCCGGCTACCGCCTACACTTCAAAATGGCATAACTTACCATCTCAAATTCTCAATGACAAGTTGACAACCCAAACAAACACAGACATAAAGCATCACCTAATGGCCGATGGGCACCTGGGCATTCCCAAACCCACACAGTCACACAGACACAAAACATACAAATTTGAAATTACAATACACACACAAAATGACAAAAATCATAATCAACATTCAACACTTTAGTAGTGCCAGCGCCCAGCAGCCCAGCACACACATTGGTATGGTACACACAAAGTCACAAACTGCTTGGGACTTCAAAGTTAAAATCACAAAAAAAACACCAAATTCATTCAACCACTCCATAATATTAAATACGAATAACATTGAGATAATGCTCAAGACACTTCTCAACATGCTTCTTCAAGTTTGTTGTTCCACACAATTTTGGATCACAATTATAGATCACTCCACATCTCAAGCACCTAACTTTACGCCCTTCTTCATTGTTTTGAACAACCTCAAAGTATTTCCAAACGGATGAGCTAAAATTAGGAGGCATGATTGAACTTGAACCGTTGAACGTTGAGCCTAATAAATAGTAAGATAAAATCAAAAATTAGAATATAACTTTCAAGATAAAAAAATAATATTAAAAAAAAATTCATCAATGACAATAAGACTATGAGAGAGTATGAGACAAATGACAATGACCAAATGAATAAAGTAGTCAATAATTCAACTTACCGGTCACTAGTAGGCACTGCACTAGTAGTAAATTGCAAATTGCAATCATACATCAACAATGCAAGACTCTCATCCATTTATTGCCATCTCTAAAGATAAGTTAATCAAATATGTCATAAAACACAAATTAGTATACTATTAATTTATTATTGCATTAAAACTTAAAAGTCTAAACAAACAACTAAAAAATATAAAATCTTACCAAGCTCAAGTTTCTCAAGATACTCCAAACTTTCCTCAACACAAATAGGCTTAGTCTCTTGTCTAAGCCAATCTTGGACACAAACAAGAGATTGCACACATTTAGGAGTCAATGAACTTCTAAATGGATCAAGAATACGACCACTAGTACTAAATGCACATTCTGAAGCCAAACTTGAAATTGGAATAGCCAACACATCACGAGCTAACTCTGAAAGAACAGGAAACCTGGGAGAATTTGTTATACCCCGTAGAATTCCCGGCACCTAGACGACCTATTCGCACGTTTGTTAAGCATATTAGAAGGCCATACGTGCTAGAGAAAGGCCGGAAAAAAGATTGGACGAGAAACCCATCGAACCATCGCGGGAGGAGCCGAGGCAGAGCCCCTCCGCGATGGCAGCGTGTCACGGAGGTGAGGCCTCCGCGATGGCTCCGTGACACGTTGCCCAGGTTCAGGCTCAAGTATATAAGCCCCACTTCGGTTTAATTTCATTTAAACCTTTAAAAATTTCCAGAAAACAGAGGGTGAACGGCAGAGAGGAGTAAGAACGAAGGAAATTAAATAATTTTCATCCGATTACGTTGCTAAATGCTGCCCAAATTCAAATTAACCCCAGATACTGAGGTATTTAGTAGCAGAGAGCATTCCTACGGATTTAGTTTCGTGAAATACGGCCGACGAATCGGCGAGCCACCGAACTAAGGTAAGTAGAATTGCTCTAAATTAATGTCTATGTGTTCCTAGCTGAGAAGTGAATATTTCTCCCTTCTGGACCGCTGAAAAATAGCGAGTTTTCGACCGTCTTTCGATAAGCCTAAGTTTAGGCTATAAACTATATCGAAAGTAACGTTGCTCTTTACAATAAAGCTGTATTTAGTATTAATTGACGTATTTATGAATGCAGTTGGAAGAAAATAGTTGAAGTACCGGTCGAGCCTCGTCCGACGGACGAATAGTTCAAGGATAAGGTATGTAAAGCTAGTTCCCTCGGCAAGTTAAATAGTATTGGTACAGTATAGTAATGCATAGGCCGGTAGAATGTTCAGAAGTCTAGTGTTACGTTTATTATGAATGTTGATACGATATGAGAAACATCGAGTTGTAACTTGCGTGACATTTACTAGTACGACATAGATTCTAGCACAAGTGTTAGAAACTGCCCAGTATGCTCAGTATGTGATGTAATATGAAATGTTAAGATATTATTGTATTTAGCTGGAACCCCATAAAGTGATGCAATATCCGTAAAGCACTTTAGAAACAGAATAGCAGGCTAAAATGAAGTTTAGAAAGCATGTTAGGAATAGGAAATCATGTTAATACAGAAACTCAGTAAACAGTATAGTTTTCAGTAGAAACACTATCTTGTATAGCATTTGCCCCAGTACAGCCCGGCAGGAGACTATATTCATATATATATATATATATTTACCTGCCTCAGCACGTATTAAATACGTACAGATTATTGTCATTAGCTCAGCATGGAATAAATACGATACCTTACCCCTATTAGCCTCAGCATGTGAGATACGCAGACAGTATTACTAGTTGAGACCGTTGTATTGTTTGGGGTTGGACTACCTAGCATCCATGACCGCACCAGGGTTAATAGCTGTATCGACTCATCCGCCAGAGGACGAGGATACGTCGCTCTACGGAGTGGCATGCTGTCCCACAGGGGACGAAGATGGGATGCCAGATTTCCCCATATTGTGCCTTGATCGGCCCTTACACACCCCAGTCGAGCGGATACGCCCGGGTGTAGATTCAGGAGTCCTCCGGACTCAGATGCAGTTATAGTCAGGGGCTCAGTGAGCCCAAGTGCATATCCAGGGGACCGGCAGGATGCTTACGGGATTTATAGGAGATGGGATGACCGGGGTAGGGGTATAGATTCTGTGCTGGTTGTACCTCCCGGCTTATAGGGGCCGGGTAAGGTTGGTGTATGCCATGTTATGTTATGTATGTTATGCCATATTACATTAGATACGAGTAGATTAGTAGTAGAATGATACGTCTCCAGATATGACTCCTACTCCCTCCAGTATGAGTAAGAACAGGTACGACTTACACCATCAGACAGTTAATCTAGT
Source organism: Datura wrightii (assembly GCA_035772735.1). NCBI lineage: Eukaryota > Viridiplantae > Streptophyta > Magnoliopsida > Solanales > Solanaceae > Datura > Datura wrightii. The sequence continues at coordinate 194,132,812 of JASDFA010000018.1, read as the reverse complement.
TCTTTCTATTTCAGTTTCATCAGTTATGTTATCGATTTCAGATATTTCTTTCAGTTATTGCTTTACATACTCAGTACCAGTGGTACTGACGCCCGGTGGGGCGCTGCATTACTTGCCTGCAGCTACCCATAGACGAGCAGGCGATACTACGTGATCCCCATCAGCGGTCGAGTATTCAGCTCCTGTCATCCGGAGACTGAATTCCAGAGGTGTAGTTCAGTTCCTTTTGCTGTACAGTACGGGTAGGTCGGGGCCCTGTCCCGATCATTTCTATTGCTATTCCTAGAGGCTTGCAGTCTGTATATGTTTTCCCTGTGGTCAGATGAGCCGGTCGTGTGAGGCTGTGCAGTTGTATAGCTGTTAGTACCCTTTCTTTCTTTTATGATGGCCGTGTGGGGCCATAGTTTGCCAGTAGTGGTGACCTTGCCCGTCACGTAGCTTTTCAGTACGTTATGATTGAGTTATAGATAACTAGACAGCATGGTGGCCTTGCCGGCCCGCATAAGTTTCCCTGAGTTGATATGTTTCTGGTCAGCTGTTAGTACAGGTACAGGAGGCTATAGGCCAATGGGCCGGGGGCTGTGTTTACAGCCGTTATATAGCCCTTTGTTCCCAGAAATATGAGTTAGAGCCAGCCAGGCACCAGATGTGCCCAAGCTTACCAGTCCAGCAGTTCAGGTTCCAGTAGGGCACCAGGTGCCAGTCATACCCCCCAAGGTGGGGTGTGACAAACTTGGTATCAGAGCAGGTCGTATCCCAAGGAGTCTGCAAGCCGTGCTAAGTAGAGTCCTGTCCATGGATGTGTTGTGCACTACATACTATGGATAGGAGGCTGCAAGGCATGATAGGATGGTTGTCTTTTATTCTTATTCAGTCGTGTTGTAGAGCGGTACAGTATAGGGTTGAGTCCCTAAAAGCTTACCATATTCTTTGGTTACAGATAATGTCAGACCAGCGCCATCCTATCAAAGGTCGGAGCTTAGATGTTGCAGCAGGGGAAGGCACCAGCAGGATGCCTCACCCTCGCTTAGAAACAGCCCGATCAGAGGGCACCACAGAGGCATCGTCCCAGCCTCCTCAGCAGTCTCCACCACGTCAGGAGCCACTTGGGGCGACACTACCTTCAGCAGTCCCTATACCGACGCCTTCCGACCAGGAGGTTAGGAGTGCCGTAGTTATGTTAGCACAGATGATGGCTGCTCAGCGTCAGCCAATGCCATCTACAGTTGCAGAATCATCAAGAGGGCCCGGTAGTTCGAGGGTCCGAGAGTTCTTAGCTTTGAATCCCCCAGAGTTTACAAGTACGGATCGGACAGAGGACCCTCAGGATTTTTTGGATCAAATGCAGAGAATCTTTAGGGTTATGCATGCCACGTCTACCGAATCAGTTGAGTTGGCAGCATTCCGGTTACGGGATATCGCCGTGTTGTGGTATGAAAGCTGGGAAAGGTCCCGAGGGAGAGATGTTTCCCCTCCCACCTGGTCCAGCTTTTCAGCACCTTTTCTGGATCACTATTTGCCGCGGGAGATTCGACAGGCTCGGGTAGACCAGTTTCTGCATCTGGAGCAGGGGGCCATGAGTGTTCGAGAATATTTCTTGCAGTTTGATTCCTTAGCCCGATATGCACCGGCCTTTGTTGATACCATGGCATCCAGAGTGCACCGCTTTATTATGGGGTTGAATCCAGAATATGTTGAGATTTGCATTACAGCCACACTGCGAGAGGACATGGACATTGCTCGAGTTCAGGCATTTGCCCAGAATATTGAGGGCATCAGACAGCGACAATGGGAGATCAGAAGGGTTAATCAGGAACAGCGTCGCCGGGACAGGCCAGTTGAGTTACAGAGAGAGGCCCGGGGAGGACCCAGGCCACGATTGTTAGACAGGCCTCCCAGGCCCCCGCCTACGCCACAGTCGCGGGGGGGTAGATTCAGCCGCAGGGGGCAGTTAGAGACTGGTAGAGGCTCACAGATGGCAGATTCACCATTACAAAGGAGGGCGGAGCAGAGTAGGTATACCCTACCACTTTGCCCTATATGCAATCGACGCCATCCTGGAGCATGCAGATATGGCTCCACCGCATGTTATATTTGTGGCCAAGAAGGCCATTTGATGAAAGATTTCCCAGCCAGAGGTCGAGAGGACCGCGATAGACAGGATAGGGCATCAGCAGGGTCACGAGCCACAGCATCCTCGACTGGGCGCAGGCCCTCTGTTTCAGCAGGCAGGGGTCGGGGTAGATCAGGGGCCTCCAGTACAGGTGCGGGCCCAAGCCGCACATATGCCTTACCAGGGAGGCAAGATTCAGAAGCGTCGCCTGATGTTGTGACAGGTATGCTAACTATCTGCTCACACCCTGCTTATGTGTTAATTGATCCAGGGTCTACTTTTTCCTATATTACTCCATTTGTGGCACGAAAGTTTAGTATTGTACCAGAATCATTACAGCAGCCCTTCTTAGTATCTACGCCCGTCGGTGACTCTATCACAGCTAGCCGAATCTACCGCGGGTGTACAGTAGAGATTGCTGACCATCAGACCACAGTAGATCTGGTCGAGTTAGAAATGATAGATTTCGATGCCATAATGGGTATGGACTGGTTAGTACCATGCTTTGCCAACGTTGAATGTTGGACCAAGACAGTCCGATTCCACTTTCCAGGAGAAGCAGTACGGGAGTGGAAGGGTAGTACCGCTACGCCAAAAGGTAGGTTTATTTCCTACCTTTAGGCGAGAAAGTTGATATCCAAGGGATGTATTTACCATCTGGTAAGGGTCCAGGATGTTCAAGCTAAATATCCGACACTCCAGTCTGTTCCAGTGGTGAATGAATTCCCTGATGTGTTCCCAGATGAGTTACCCGGTATTCCCCCAGAAAGGGAAATAGACTTTGCTATTGACTTGTTACCAGGTACTCAGCCGATATCGATTCCTCCTTACCGCATGGCTCCTGCAGAACTCAGAGAGTTAAAAGAGCAGTTGAAAGATTTATTGGATAAAGGTTTCATCAGGCCGAGTACTTCACCGTGGGGTGCGCCAGTTTTATTCATGAGGAAGAAAGATGGCTCGCTCCGAATGTGCATAGATTATCGGCAACTAAACAAAGTTACAGTGAAGAACAAGTACCCTCTTCCCAGAATTGATGACTTATTTGATCAGTTGCAGGGAGCCAGATACTTTTCTAAGATTGACTTGCGGTCCGGATATCACCAGGTCCGAGTACGTAAGAGAGATATTCCTAAGACAGCGTTTAGGACCCGATATGGACATTTTGAGTTTCTAGTTATGTCCTTCGGATTAACGAATGCCCCAGCAGTCTTTATGGACCTGATGAACAGTATTTTCAGACCTTTCCTGGACTTGTTCGTGATAGTATTCATTGATGATATTCTGGTGTATTCTCGCTCTGAAGCAGATCACCGGACTCAATTGCGGACAGTGCTCCAGATTCTCAGGGACCGCCAGTTGTATGCTAAATTTTCGAAGTGTGAATTCTGGCTTAACTCAGTGGCCTTTTTAGGGCATATCGTCTCAGACGCTGGTATACAGGTAGACAAGCAGAAGATAGAAGCAGTTAAGTCATGGCCTAGGCCTACCACCCCGATTGAAGTTCGTAGCTTTCTGGGGTTGGCAGGATATTATAGGAGGTTCATTGAGGGGTTCTCGACCATTGCAGCACCTCTAACTAAATTGACACAGAAAGCAGCAAAGTTTCAATGGACAGAGACATGTGAGCAGAGCTTCCAGGAATTGAAAGACAAATTAACCTCCGCTCCAGTGTTGACATTGCCGGAAGGCACAGAAGGTTATTCAGTTTATTGTGACGCGTCAGGTGTTGGGTTAGGTTGTGTGTTGATGCAGCATGGTAGAGTAATTGCATATGCTTCCAGACAGCTGAGGAAACACGAAAAGAATTACCCCACCCACGACCTGGAATTGGCCGCAGTAATCCACGCCTTAAAGATGTGGAGGCATTACCTGTATGGTGTCCATGTTGATATTTACACAGATCATAAGAGCCTACAGTACATTTTCACTCAGAGGGAGTTGAATCTGCGGCCGCTGGTTGGATCTGTTAAAAGATTATGATGTGAATATTCTATACCACCCCGGAAAAGCTAATGTTGTAGCAGATGCCCTGAGCCGTAAGTCAATGGGGAGTTTAGCGTATTTGCGACCTGAGAAGCAGAAGTTAGCCAAAGAAATTCATCAGTTAGCTGGTTTAGCCGTGCAAGTAATGGAAACAGAAAATAATGGAGCATTAATTCAAAATTCTGCGGTGTCATAATTAGTTACAGAGGTAAAAGAACGACGGTACGAGGATCCCGATTTAGTCCAGCTCAGAGATAGAATTCAGAAAGGTAAGGAGCCAGATTTTCAGATAACCGAGGATGATGTGCTACGCTGTAAGGGCCGCCTCTGTGTCCCGAATGTCTCAGGACTTCGTGGGCAGATCATGCATGAGGTACACTACGCTCGCTATTCCCTTCATCCAGGGGCGACGAAAATGTACCACGACATTAGAGACATCTACTGGTGGCCTTGCCGGCCCGCATAGGTTTCCCTGAGTTGTTATGTTTCTGGTCAGCTGTTAGTACAGGTACAGGAGGCTATAGGTCAATGGGTCGGGGGCTATGTTTACAGCCGTTATATAGCCCTTTGTTCCCAGAAATATGAGTTAGAGCCAGCCAGGCACCAGATGTGCCCAGGCTTAGCAGTCCAGCAGTTCAGGTTCCAATAGGGCACCAGGTGCCGAATTTGTATCTAGATGTTCTAATTGTCAGCAGGTGAAAGCAGAGCACCAGAAACCAGGCGGTTTGACGCAAGATATAACGGTACCTATGTGGAAATGGGAAGCGATAAACATGGATTTTATAACAGGGTTACCCCGTACTAGACGCAGAAATGATTCCATTTGGGTAGTAGTTGACAGGCTGACAAAATCAGCTCATTTCCTGCCAGTAAAGGCTACCTTCTCAGCCGAGGATTATGCCGAATTATATATCAGAGAAATAGTAAGATTGCATGGAGTGCCGGTATCCATCATCTCAGATAGGGGAGCACAGTTCACAGCTAGATTCTGGCAGTCGTTTCAGAAAGGTTTGGGAACGCAGATTAACTTGAGCACAGCATTCCATCCTCAGACAGATGGGCAGGCTGAACGTACAATTCAGACGCTCGAAGATATGCTACGAGCGTGTGTGCTAGATTTTGGGGGTAGCTGGGATGAGCATCTTTCGTTGATTGAATTTGCTTATAATAACAGTTACCATTCAGCTATCCAGATGGCGCCTTTCGAGGCATTATACGGGCAAAAATGTAGATCGCCAGTGGGCTGGTTTGAAGTGGGGGAATCAGCATTGGTTGGCCCAGACATTGTTCGGCAATCAGAGGAAAAGATGAAGCTTATCCGAGAACGTTTACTGACCGCGCAGAGCCGCCAGAAATCTTATGCAGATATGCGGCGCAGGAATCTAGAATTTGCGGTAAATGACTGGGTATATCTGAAAGTGTCCCCGATGAAAGGGGTAATGAGGTTTGGCAAGAAAGGCAAGCTTATCCCGAGATTCATTGGGCCATATCAGATTCGGTGAAGAATAGGCCGAGTTGCATACGAATTGAACTTGCCTCCGGAGTTAGCATCTGTTCACCCAGTATTCCATGTGTCTATGTTGAGAAAGTTCGTAGGGGACCCTTCTACAGTAGTTCCAGTTCAGGATGTCCAGGTTACAGAAGAATTAACATATGAAGAGGGTCCCGTAGCTATCTTAGACAGACAGATTCGCAGGTTGAGGACTAAGGATGTTGCATCTGTCAAAGTATTGTGGCGTAACAGGAACCGTGAGGAAATGACGTGGGAAGCTAAAAAAGATATGAAAGCCAGATATCCTCACTTATTTCAGGCCTAGTAAGGCGACAGGTATGTCCGTATTATTACTTATGCAGTACCTTATGGTTGTATGTCTGTAAATGATAAAGAAAGATTGATATCTAGTTATCCAGAGGATCTTAGAATATTACGTGCAGTGCCTGTGTTGGACTTTTTTGCATTTCAGGTTTTTGCTATAGTCCATACTACAGGGGAAACTCTGCCGAAATATTTCCAGAAAATAAGTAAGTAGTCCTCTAGATAACAGTATACATTCGAGGACGAATGTTCTTAAGGGGGGGATAATGTTATACCCCGTAGAATTCCCGGCACCTAGACGACCTATTCGCATGTTGGTTAAGCATATTAGAAGGCCATACGTGCTAGAGAAAGGCCGGGAAAAAGATCGGACGAGAAACCCGTCGAACCATCGCGGGAGGAGCCAAGGCAGAGCCCCTCCGCGATGGTAGCGTGTCACGGAGGTGAGGCCTCCGCGATGGCTCCGTGACACGTTGCCCAGGTTCAGGCTCAAGTATATAAGCCCCACTTCGATTTAATTTCATTTAAACCTTTAAAAATTTCCAGAAAACAGAGGGTGAACGGCAGGGATGAGTAAGAACGAAGGAAATTAAATAATTTTCGTCCGATTACGTTGCTAAACGCTGCCCAAATTCAAATTAACCCCAGATACTGAGGTATTTAGCAGCAGAGAGCATTCCTACGGATTTAGTTTCGTGAAATACGGCCGACGAATCGGCGAGCCACCAAACTAAGGTAAGTAGAATTGCTCTAAATTAATGTCTATGTGTTCCTAGCTGAGAAGTGAATATTTCTCCCTTCTGGACTGCTGAAAAATAGCGAGTTTTCGACCGTCTTTCGATAAGCCTAAGTTGTCACACCCCGCCTTGGGGGGTATGACTGGCACCTGGTGCCCTACTAGGACCTAACCTGCTGGACTGTTAAGCCTGGGCACATCTGGTGCCTGGCTGGCTCTGACTCACATTTCTGGAAACAAAGGGCTATATAACGGCTGTAATCACAGCCCCCGGCCCATCGGCCTATAGCCTTCTGTACCTGTACTAGCAGCTGACCAGAAATATATTAATTCAGGGGGGACCTATGCGGGCCGACAAGGCCACCATGCTGTCTAGTTATCTGCAACTCAATCATAACGTATTAAAAAGCTACGTGACCGGCAAGGTCACCACTACTGACAACTATGGCCCCACACGACCATCATAATAGAAGGAAGGAATACTAACAGCTATACAACTGCACGGCCTCACACGACTGGCTCATCTGACCACAGGGAACATAAACAGACTGCAAGCCTCTAAGAAGAATAATAGAAATGATCGGGACAGGGCCCCGACCTACCCGCACTGTACAACAAAAGGAACTGAACTACACCTCTAGAAATTCAGTCTCCGGATGACAGGAGCTGAATACTCAACCATTGATGGGGATCACGAGGTATCGCCTGCTCGTCTATGGTTACTTGCAGGCAAGTAATGCAGCGCCCCACTGGGCGTCAGTACCGCTGGTACTGAGTATGTAAAGCAATAACTGAAGACAAAATCTGAAAGCAATGATATGACCGATGAAACTGAAGTAGAAGGAATAACTTAACTGTCTGATAATGTAAACCTTACCTTCTCTTAATCTTTACTGGAAGGGATAAGAGTCATACCTGGAAACGTATCGTGCTACTGCTGATCTACTTGTATCTAACATAACATGGCACAACATGAAATAACATAACATAGCACACACAAACCTTACCCGGCCCCCATAAGCCGGGAGGTACAACCAGCACAGAATCTATACCCCTACCCTGGTCATCCCATCTCCTATAATGGCTACAAGCATCCCGCCGGTCCCCTGGGTATGCACTTGGGCTCGCTGAGCCCCTGACTATAACTGCATCTGAGTCGAGAGGACTCCTGAATCTGCACCCGGGCGTATCCGCTCGACTGGGGTGTGTAAGGGCCAATCAAGGCACAAATATGGGGAAAAACTGGCATCCCATCTTCGTCCCCTGGCGGGACGGCATGCCACTCCGTAGAGTGACGTATCCTCGTCCTCTGGCGGATGAGTCGATACAGCTATTAACCCTGGGCGGTCATGGATGCTAGGTAATCCAACCCCAAACAATACAACGGTCTCAACTGGTAATACTATCTGTGTATCTCACATGCTGAGGCTACTAGGGGTAATGTACCGTATATATATTACATACTGAACTAATGATAGTAATCTGTACGTATCTGTTACGTGCTGAGGCAGGTGAATATATATAAATATGAACATAATCCCCTGCCAGACTGTACTGGGGCAAATGCTATACAAGATAATGTTTCTGCTGAAAACTCTGCTGTTTACTGGGTTTCTGTATACGCTATATGCTGGACTAGTGATAGAAATATGTACATGCTTAATACATGCTGAGGCTGGAAGTACTATATATGTGTGTACGAATATAGTCTTTCTGCTGAACTATGTTGTATACTGATTTTCTATAGTAACATGATTTACTATTCCTGACATACTTTCTAAACTTCATTTTAGTCTGCTATTCTATTTCTGAAGTGCTTTACGGATACTGTACTACTTCACGGGGTTCCAACTGAACACAACAATATCTTAACATGGCATATCACATCACATACTAAGTATACTAGGCAATCTCTAACACTTGCATTAGAATCTATATCATACTGATAGGTTTCATACACATTACAACCCAATGTTTCTCACATCGTACCAATATTCATAATAACGCAATACTCGACTTCTGAACATTCTACTGGTCTGTAATTTATTACACTATACTGATATCACTTAACTTGCCGAAGGAAACTAACTTTACATACCTTGTCTTTGACTATTCGTCCGTCGGACGAGGCTCGGCCGGTACTTCAACTATTTTCTTCCAACTGCATTCATAAATACGTCAATCAATACTAAATACAGTTTTATTGTAAAGAGCAACGTTACTTTCGATATAGTTTATAGCCTAAACTCAGGCTTATCGAAAGACGGTCGAAAACTCGCTATTTTTCAGCGGCCCAGAAGGGAGAAGTATTCACTTCTCAGCTAGGAACACATAGACATTAATTTAGAGTAATTCTACTTACCTTAGTTCGGTGGCTCGCCGCCTCGTCGGCCGTATTTCATGAAACTAAATCCGTAGAAATGCTCTCTGCTGCTAAATACTTTGGTATCTAGGATTAATTTGAGTTTGGGCAGCGGTTGGCAGCGTAATCGGACGAAAATATATAATTTCCTTTGTTCCTTTCTTTTCCCCCTGCGTTGCCTCTGTTTCTCTGGAAATTTTTAAGGATTTTATCATTTAAAACCGAAGTGGGGCTTTATATACTTGGGCCTGGACAAGGCCAACGTGTCACGGAGCCATCGCGGAGGCCTCTCCTCCGTGACACGCTGCCATCGCGGAGGGGCTCTGCCTCAGCTCCTTCCGCGATGGTTCGACGGGCTTCTCGTCCGATCTTTTCCCGGGCCTTTCTCCAGCACGTATGGCCTTCAAATATGCTTAACCAACGTGCGAATAGGTCGTCTAGGTGCCAGGAATTCTACGGGGTATAACATTCTCCCCCGTTAAGAACATTCGTCCTCGAATGTACACTGTCATCTAGAGGACTACTTACTTTATTTTCTAGAAATATTTCGGCAGAGTTTCCCCTGTAATATGGACTATCGTAAAAACCTGAAATGCAGAAAAGTCCAACACAGGCACTGCACACAATATTCTAAGATCCACTGGACAACTAAATATCACTTCTTTCTTTATCATTTACAACATACAACCATAAGGTACGACATAAATAATAATACGAACATACCTGTCCCCTGATTAGGCCTGAAATAGATGAGGGTATATGGTTTTCATATCTTCTTCAGCCTCCCACGTCATTTCCTTCCGATTTCTGTTACGCCACAATACATTGACAGATGCAACATCTTTAGTTCTCAGTCTGCGAATCTGTCTGCCTAAGATAGCTACGGGAATCTCTTCATAGGCTAACTCTTCTGTGACCTGAACATCCTGAACTGGAACTACTGTAGAAGGGTCCCCTACGAACTTCCTTAACATAGAAACATGGAATACTGGGTGAACCGACGCTAACTCTGGAGGCAAGTTCAACTCGTATGCCACGCGGCCTATTCTTCGCCGAATCTGATACGGCCCAATGAATCTTGGGCTAAGCTTGCCTTTCTTGCCAAACCTCATTACCCCTTTCATCGGGGACACTTTCAGATATACCCAGTTGTTTACCGAAAATTCTAGATTTCTGCGCCGCCTATCTGCGTATGACTTCTGGCGGCTCTGAGCGGTCAGTAAACGTTCTCGGATAAGCTTTATCTTTTCCTCGGACTGCCGAACAATGTCTGGGCCAACTAATGCTGATTCTCCTATCTCAAACTAGCCCACCGGCGATCTACATTTTCGCCCGTACAATGCCTCAAAAGGCGCCATCTGAATAGTTGAATGGTAGCTGTTATTATAAGCAAATTCAATTAACGAAAGATGTTCATCCCAGCTACCCCCAAAATCTAACACACACGCTCGTAGCATATCTTCGAGCGTCTGAATCGTACGTTCCGCTTGCCCATCTGTTTGAGGATGGAATGCTGTGCTCAAGTTAATCTGCGTCCCCAAACCTTTCTGAAACGACTGCCAGAATCTAGCTGTAAACTGTGCTCCCCTATCTAAAATAATAGATACCGGCACTCCATGCAATCTAACTATTTCTCTGATATATAATTCGGCATAATCCTCAGCTGAGAAGGTAGCCCTCACTGGCAGGAAATGAGCTGATTTTGTCAGCCTATCAACTATTACCCAAATGGAATCATATCTGTGTCTAATACGGGGTAACCCTGTTACAAAATCCATGTTTGTTGCTTCCCATTTCCACATAGGTACCGTTATCTCTTGCGTCAAACCGCCCGGTTTCTGGTGCTCGGCTTTTACCTGCTGACAATTAGAACATCTAGACACAAATTCAGCTATCTCAGCTTTCATACCTGGCCACCAATAAATGTCTCTGATATCGTGGTACATTTTCGTTGCCCCTGGGTGAAGGGAATAGCGAGCGTAGTGTACCTCATGCATGATCTGCCCACGAAGTTCTGCGACATTCGGGACACAAAGGCGGCCCTTACAATGTAGCACACCATCCTCAGTTATCTGAAAATCTGGCTCCTTACCCTTCTGAACTCTATCTCTGAGCTGGACTAAATCGGGATCCTCATACTGTCGTCCCTTTACCTCTGTAACTAACGATGACACTGCAGAATTCTGAATTATTGCTCCATTATTTTCTGTTTCCATTACTCAAACGGCTAGACTAGCTAACTGATGAATTTCCCTGGCCAATTTCTGCTTCTCAGGTCGCAAATATACTAAACTCCCCATTGACTTACGGCTCAGGGCATCCGCTACGACATTAGTTTTTCCGGGGTGGTATAGAATATTCACATCATAATCTTTCAGCAGCTCCAACCAGCGGCGTTGCCGCAGATTCAGCTCCCTCTGAGTGAAAATGTACTGTAAACTCTTATGATCTGTGTATATATCAACATGGACGCCGTACAGATAATGCCTCCACATCTTCAAGGCATGAATTACTGCGGCCAATTCCAGGTCATGGGTAGGGTAATTCTTTTCGTGTTTCCTCAGCTGTCTGGAAGCATATGCAATTACTCTACCATGCTGCATCAACACACAGCCCAGCCCGACACCTGACACATCGCAATAAACTGAATACCCTTCTGTGCCTTCCGACAATGCTAATACTGGGGCGGAGGTTAATCTGTCTTTCAGTTCCTGGAAACTCTGCCCGCATGCCTCCGTCCACCAAAACTTTGCTGCTTTCTGTGTCAATTTAGTTAAAGGTGCCGCAATGGTTGAGAATCACTCAACGAACCTTCTATAATATCCTGCCAACCCCAGAAAGCTACGAACTTCCGTCGGAGTGGTAGGCCTGGGCCATGACTTAACTGCTTCTATCTTCTGCTTGTCTACCTGTATACCAGTGTCTGAGACAATATGCCCTAAAAAGGCCACTGAGTTAAGCCAGAATTCACACTTCGAAAACTTAGCATACAACTGGCGGTCCCTGAGAATCTAGAGCACTGCCCGCAAATGAGTCCGGTGATCTGCTTCAGAGCGTGAATACACCAGAATATCATCAATAAATACTATCACGAACAAGTCCAGGAAAGGTCTGAAAATACTGTTCATCAGGTCCATGAAGACTGCTGGGGCATTCGTTAGCCCGAAGGACATAACTAGAAATTCAAAATGTCCATATCGGGTCCTGAATGTTGTCTTAGGAATATCTCTCTCACGTACTCGGACCTGGTGATATCCGGACCGCAAGTCAATTTTGGAAAAGTATCTGGCTCCCTGTAGCTGATCAAATAAGTCATCAATTCTGGGAAGCGAATACTTGTTCTTTACTGTAACTTTGTTTAGCTGCTGATAATCTATGCACATTCGGAGCGAGCCATCTTTCTTTCTCACAAACAAGACTGGCGCACCCCACGGGGAAGTGCTCGGCCTGATAAAACCTTTATCTAACAAGTCTTTCAACTGCTCCTTTAATTCTCTGAGTTCTGCAGGAGCCATACGATAGGGACGTATTGATATTGGCTGAGTGCCTGGTAACAAGTCGATAGCAAAGTCTATTTCCCTTTCTGGGGGAATACCAGGTAACTCATCAGGAAATACATCTGGGAATTCATTTACCACTGGGACAGACTGGAGTGTCGGAGATTCTGGTTGGACATCCTGAACTCTGACAAGATGGTAAATACACCCCTTAGATATCAACTTTCTCGCCTGAAGGTAGGAAATAAACCTACCTTTTGGCGTCACGGTGCTGCCCTTCCACTCCCGTACTGCTTCCCCCAGGAAGTGGAATCGGACCGTTTTGGTCCAACATTCAACATTAGCAAAACATGGTACTAACCAATCCATACCCATTATGGCATCGAAGTCTATCATTTCTAGCTCGACCAGATCTACTGTGGTCTGACAATCGGCAACCTCTACTGTACACCCGCGGTAAATTCGGCTAGCTGTGATAGCGTCACCAACGAGTGTGGATACTAAGAAGGGCTGCTGCAATGATTCTGGTGTAATATTAAACCTTCGTGCCACAAATGGAGTAATATAGGACAAGGTAGACCCTGGATCTATTAACACATAAGCAGGGTGTGAACAGATAGTTAGCATACCTGTCACAACATCAGGCGACGCTTCTGAATCTTGCCTCCCTGGTAAGGCATATGTGCGGCTTGGGCCCGCACCTAAACTAGAGGCCCCTGATCTGCCCCGACCCCTGCCTGCTGAAACTGAGGGCCTGCGCCCAGTCGAGGATGCTGTGGCTCGTGACCCTGCTGATGCCCCATCCTGTCTATCACGGTCCTCTCGACCTATGGCTGGGCAATCTTTCATCAAATGGCCTTCTTGGCCACAAATATAACATGCAGTGGAGCCATATCTGCATGCTCCAGGATGACGTCGATTGCATATAGGGCAAAGTGGTAGGGTATACCTACTCTGCTCCGCCCCCCTCTATGATGGTGAATCTGCCATCTGCGAGCCTCTACCAATCTCTGACTGCCCCCTGCGGCTGAATCTACCCCCCTGTGACTGTGGCGGAGGCGGGGGCCTGGGCGGCCTGTCTGACAATCGGGGCCTGGGTCCTCCCCGGGCCTCTCTCTGTAACTCAACTGGCTTGTCCCGGCGACGCTGTTCCTGATTAACCCTTCTGACCTCTCGTTGTCACTGTCTGATGCCCTCAATATTCTGGGCAAATGCCTAAATTCGAGCAATGTCCATGTCCTCTCACAGTGTGGTTGTAGTGCAAATCTCAACATATTCTGGATTCAAACCCGTAATAAAGCGATGCACTCTGGATGCCATGGTATCAACGAAGGCCGGTGCATATCGGGCTAAGGAATCAAACTGCAAGGAATATTCCCAAACACTCATGGCCCCCTGTTCTAGATGTAGGAACTGGTCTACCCGGGCCTGTCAAATCTCCCGCGGCAAATAATGATCCAGAAAGGCTCCTGAAAAGCTGGACCAGGTGGGAGGGGAAACATCTCTCCCTCGGGAGCTCTCCCAGCTTTCATACCATAACACCGCAATATCCCGTAATCGGAATGCTGCCAATTCAACTGATTCAGTAGGCATAGCATGCATAACCCTGAAGATTCTCTACATCTGATCCAGAAAATCCTGGGGGTCCTCTGCTCGGTCTGTGCCTGTAAACTGTGGGGGATTCAGGGTAAGAACTCTCGGACCCTCGAACTACCGGGCCCTCCTGATGATTCTGCAACTGTAGATGGCATTGGCTGACGCTGATCAGCCATCATCTGTGCTAACATAACTACATCACTCCTACCTTCTGGTCAGAAGGAGTCAATATAGGGGCTGCTGAAGGTAGTGTCGCCCCAGGTGGCTCCTGACGTGGTGGAGACTGCTGAGGAGGCTGGGATGATGCCTCTGTAGTGCCCTCTGGTCGGGCTGTCTCCAAATGAGGGGGAGGCATCCTGCTGGTGCCTTCTCCTGCCGCAATGTCTAAGTTCCGACCCGTGATAGGATGGCGCTGGTCTGACATTATCTGTAACCAAAGAATATGGTAAGATTTTTAGGGACTCAACCCTAAACTGTACCGCTCTACAGCACGACTGAATAAGAATAAAAGACAATCATCCTATCATGCCTTGCAGCCTCCTATCCATAGTATGTGGTGCACAACACATCCATGGACAAGGCTCTGCTCAGCACGGCTTGCAGACTCCCTGGGATACGACCTGCTCTGATACCAAGTTTGTCACACCCCGCCTTGGGGGGTATGACTGGCACCTGGTGCCCTACTAGGACCTAACCTGCTGGACTGTTAAGCCTGGGCACATCTGGTGCCTGGCTGGCTCTGACTCACATTTCTGGAAACAAAGGGCTATATAACGGCTGTAATCACAGCCCCCGGCCCATCGGCCTATAGCCTTCTGTACCTGTACTAGCAGCTGACCAGAAACATATTAATTCAGGGGGGACCTATGCGGGCCGACAAGGCCACCATGCTGTCTAGTTATCTGCAACTCAATCATAACGTATTAAAAAGCTACGTGACCGGCAAGGTCACCACTACTGACAACTATGGCCCCACACGACCATCATAATAGAAGGAAGGAATACTAACAGCTTTACAACTGCACGGCCTCACACGACAGGCTCATCTGACCACAGGGAACATAAACAGACTGCAAGCCTCTAAGAAGAATAATAGAAATGATCGGGACAAGGCCCCGACCTACCCGCACTGTACAACAAAAGGAACTGAACTACACCTCTAGTAATTCAGTCTCCGGATGACAGGAGCTGAATACTCAACCGCTGATGGGGATCACGTGGTATCGCCTGCTCGTCTATGGGTACCTGCAGGCAAGTAATGCAGCGCCCCACTGGGTACTGAGTATGTAAAGCAATAACTGAAGACAAAATCTGAAAGCAATGATATGACCGATGAAACTGAAGTAGAAGGAATAACTTAACTGTCTGATAATGTAAACCTTACCTTCTCTTAATCTTTACTGGAAGGGATAAGAGTCATACCTGGAAACGTATCATGCTACTGCTGATCTACTTGTATCTAACATAACATGGCACAACATGAAATAACATAACATAGCACACACAAACCTTACCCGGCCCCCATAAGCCGGGAGGTACAACCAGCACAGAATCTATACACCTACCCTGGTCATCCCATCTCCTATAATGGCTACAAGCATCCCGCCGGTCCCCTGGGTATGCACTTGGGCTCGCTGAGCCCCTGACTATACCTGCATCTGAGTCCGGAGGACTCCTGAATCTGCACCCGGGCGTATCCGCTCGACTGGGGTGTGTAAGGGCCGATCAAGGCACAAATATGGGGAAAAACTAGCATCCCATCTTCGTCCCCTGGCGGGACGGCATGCCACTCCGTAGAGTGACGTATCCTCGTCCTCTGGCGGACGAGTCGATACAGCTATTAACCCTGGGCGGTCATGGATGCTAGGTAATCCAACCCCAAACAATACAACGGTCTCAACTGGTAATACTATCTGTGTATCTCACATGCTGAGGCTACTAGGGGTAATGTACCGTATATATATTACATACTGAACTAATGATAGTAATCTGTACGTATCTGTTACATGCTGAGGCAGGTGTATATATATAAATATGAACATAATCCCGTGCCAGACTGTACTGGGGCAAATGCTATACAAGATAATGTTTCTGCTGAAAACTCTGCTGTTTACTGGGTTTCTGTATACGCTATATGCTGGACTAGTGATAGAAATATGTACATGCTTAATACATGCTGAGGCTGGAAGTACTATATATGTGTGTACGAATATAGTCTTTCTACTGAACTATGTTGTATACTGATTTTCTATAGTAACATGATTTACTATTCCTGACATACTTTCTAAACTTCATTTTAGTCTGCTATTCTATTTCTGAAGTGCTTTACGGATACTGTACTACTTCACGGGGTTCCAACTAAACACAACAATATCTTAACATGGCATATCACATCACATACTGAGTATACTAGGCAATCTCTAACACTTGCATTAGAATCTATATCATACTGATAGGTTTCATACACATTACAACCCAATGTTTCTCACATCGTACCAATATTCATAATAACGCAATACTCGACTTCTGAACATTCTACTGGTCTGTAATTTATTACACTATACTGATATCACTTAACTTGCCGAAGGAAACTAACTTTACATACCTTGTCTTTGACTATTCGTCCGTCGGACGAGGCTCGGCCGGTACTTCAACTATTTTCTTCCAACTGCATTCATAAATACGTCAATCAATACTAAATACAGTTTTATTGTAAAGAGCAACGCTACTTTCGATATAGTTTATAGCCTAAACTCAGGCTTATCGAAAGACGGTCGAAAACTCGCTATTTTTCAGCGGCCCAGAAGAGAGAAGTATTCACTTCTCAGCTAGAAACACATAGACATTAATTTAGAGTAATTCTACTTACCTTAGTTCGGTGGCTCGCCGCCTCGTCGGCCGTATTTCACGAAACTAAATCCGTAGAAATGCTCTCTGCTGCTAAATACTTTGGTATCTAGGATTAATTTGAGTTTGGGCAGCGGTTGGCAGCGTAATCGGACGAAAATATATAATTTCCTTCGTTCCTTTCTTTTCCCCCTGCGTTGCCTCTGTTTCTCTGGAAATTTTTAAGGATTTTATCATTTAAAACCGAAGTGGGGCTTTATATACTTGGGCCTGGACAAGGCCAACGTGTCACAGAGCCATCGCGGAGGCCTCTCCTCCGTGACACGCTGCCATCGCGGAGGGGCTCTGCCTCGGCTCCTTCCACGATAGTTTGACGGGCTTCTCGTCCGATCTTTTCCCGGGCCTTTCTCCAGCACGTATGGCCTTCAAATATGCTTAACCAACGTGCGAATAGGTCATCTAGGTGCCGGGAATTCTACGGGGTATAACATAAGTTTAGGCTATAAACTATATCGAAAGTAACGTTGATCTTTACAATAAAGTTGTATTTAGTATTAATTGTCGTATTTATGAATGCAGTTGGGAGAAAATAGTTGAAGTACCGGCCGAGCCTCGTCCGACGGATGAATAGTTCAAGGATAAGGTATGTAAAGCTAGTTCCCTCGGCAAGTTAAATAGTATTGGTACAGTATAGTAATGCACAGGCCGATAGAATGTTCAGAAGTCTAGTGTTACGTTTATTATGAATGTTGATACGATATGAGAAGCATCGAGTTGTAACTTGCGTGACATTTACTAGTACGACATAGATTCTAGCACAAGTGTTAGAAACTGCCCAGTATGCTCAGTATGTGATGTAATATGAAATGTTAAGATATTATTGTATTTAGCTGGAACCCCGTAAAGTGATGCAATATCCATAAAGCACTTCAGAAACAGAATAGCAGGCTAAAATGAAGTTTAGAAAGCATGTTAGGAATAGGAAATCATGTTAATACAGAAACTCAGTAAACAGTATAGTTTTCAGTAGAAACACTATCTTGTATAGCATTTGCCCCAGTACAGCCCAGTAGGAGACTATATTCATATATATATATATATATATTTACCTGCCTCAGCACGTATTAAATACGTACAGATTACTGTCATTAGCTTAGCATGGAATATATACGATACCTTACCCCTATTAGACTCAGCATGTGAGATACGCAGACAGTATTACTAGTTGAGACCGTTGTATTATTTGGGGTTGGACTACCTAGCATCCATGACCGCCCCAGGGTTAATAGCTGTATCGACTCGTCCGCCAGAGGACGAGGATACGTCGCTCTATGGAGTGGCATGCCGTCCCACAGGGGACGAAGATGGGATGCCAGATTTCCCCATATTGTGCCTTGATCGGCTCTTACACACCCCAGTCGAGCGGATACGCCCGGGTGTAGATTCAGGAGTCCTCCGGACTCAGATGCAGTTATAGTCAGGGGCTCAGCGAGCCCAAGTGCATACCCAGGGGACCGGCAGGATGCTTACGGGATTTATAGGAGATGGGATGACCGGGGTAGGGGTATAGATTCTGTGCTGGTTGTACCTCCCGGCTTATGGGGGCCGGGTAAGGTTGGTGTATGCCATGTTATGTTATGTATGTTATGCCATATTACATTAGATACGAGTAGATTAGTAGTAGAATGATACGTCTCCAGGTATGACTCCTACTCCCTCCAGTATGAGTAAGAACAGGTACGACTTACACCATCAGACGGTTAATCTAGTTCTTTCTATTTCAGTTTCATCAGTTATGTTATCGATTTAAGATATTTCTTTCAGTTATTGTTTTACATACTCAGTACCAGCGGTACTGACACCCGGTGGGGCGCTGCATTACTTACCTGCAGGTACCCATAGACGAGCAGGCGATACTACGTGATCCCCATCAGCGGTTGAGTATTCAGCTCCTGTCATCCGGAGACTGAATTCCAGAGGTGTAGTTCAGTTCCTTTTGCTGTACAGTACAGGTAGGTCGGGGCCCTGTCCCGATCATTTCTATTGCTATTCCTAGAGGCTTGCAGTCTGTATATGTTTTCCCTGTGGTCAGATGAGCCGGTCGTGTGAGGCCGTGCAGTTGTATAGCTGTTAGTACCCTTTCTTTCTTTTATGATGGCCGTGTGGGGCCATAGTTTGCCAGTAGTGGTGACCTTGCCCGTCACGTAGCTTTTCAGTACGTTATGATTGAGTTATAGATAACTAGACAGCATGGTGACCTTGCCGGCCCACATAGGTTTCCCTGAATTGATATGTTTCTGGTCAGCTGTTAGTACAGGTACAGGAGGCTATAGGCCAATGGGCCGGGGGCTGTGTTTACAGCCGTTATATAGCCCTTTGTTCCCAGAAATATGAGTTAGAGCCAGCCAGGCACCAGATGTGCCCAGGCTTAGCAGTCCAGCAGTTCAGGTTCCAGTAGGGCACCAGGTGCCAGTCATACCCCCCAAGGTGTGGTGTGACAGAATTAACCCTCCACCAATCTAATATATCAAAATCATCAGAATCAGGCTCTTGTTCTTCACTAATGTATCTATCCAACTCCGATTTAGCACCTCCACTTCCACAATCTTCTTTTTGTTTTTTCAAGTAAATCTTATTTCTCAAGGCTTTTGTTTTCATACTTAGAGAAGCGCCAGAACTAGATGTATCAGATGTGTCCTGAGATGAAGTAGATCTAGATGGAGATGATTGATTAGATCCTTTTGAATATTGTCTTATTTACACTTCAAACAAAGAAGTCATATAATCACGCACTCTTTCATTTACTTTCTTTCCTATTTCCTCCTCAAATAGTTCTTCAAGTGCAAAGCTAACATACACAAACTTATTTCGAGGATCCAACACAGAAGCAATAAAAATCATTTTGTTCATCTTTTCAGGACAACCCCAATATTTCTTAAATTTTTGTTTCATCCGTTCAGCCATGTTACTCAAATTAAGATCTTCACTTGCTAAACACATATTCAAATATGCATCAAGCTCACATATATCCTCAAAATGAACATTAGAAGTAACATAATGTGAACCTGAA
Source organism: Datura wrightii (assembly GCA_035772735.1). Lineage (NCBI taxonomy): Eukaryota > Viridiplantae > Streptophyta > Magnoliopsida > Solanales > Solanaceae > Datura > Datura wrightii. The sequence goes on along the minus strand of JASDFA010000018.1, from coordinate 194,112,792 downwards.
ACCTTTACAGTGAGCTCGTAGAATCTTTCAAGAAACTTAACCCCATTCCTCACATTCGCCCAATCATCACATTCGAGCGGACATGCAACACTTCCATCTTCACACACATTAGTTGAAAGACAAGTATTAAATTGGTCATCAAAAAGATCAAACCTATCAAAGGTCTTCTCAAACTTTTGTGCCGTATCCAACATCAAATAGGTGGAATTCCACCTAGTAGGAACATCTAGCGACAATGATTTATCATATTCTACCTTTTGGACTTCACAACATTTCTTAAAATTTCTTGTTCTTGTAGGGGATGATTTAACATACTTCACCATTTGTCGAACCCTTTTGACAGAAGGATCAATTTCTTTCAAACCTTCTTTCACAATCAGATTAAGTATGTGAGCCATACATCTCACATGAAGATGTTTACCTTCCATTATATTAGTTCCCCACATATTCAATTGTTTAGACAATTCTTTAAGTGTAACATCATTAGAAGACGCATTGTCAACAGTTATAGAGAATACCTTGTCCAAATGCGAATCAAGCAAACAATTACTAATAGCCTCTCCCATTTGCTCACCCTTATGACTAGAGATTGGGCAAAAATTTAATATTCTTTTATGCAACACCCAATTTCTATCAATAAAATGAGCAGTCAAACACATATAATTAATTCTTTACAATGATGTCCATGTGTCTTTGGTAAGACAAATCTTTGGTTGTACTTCTTTAAAAGACTTCTTCAAATCTTGTCTCAATTCACTATAAACTTCATAACTATCCCTGGTTATTGTTCTAGGGGAAGGAATTCTAAATAGAGGTTGGGCTTTGCTCATAAACTTCTTGAAACCTTCATTCTCTACAAATCTAAATGGTAGTTCATTGATAATTATCATTTCAACCAAATCCCTTCTAACTACATCTTGTTCAAATTTCCAAAGTGGGGCATCTTGAGTTTGAAAAGATATTTTCATTTGAGAAGAAGTTTCAACAATAGTTTTATATATCTTGCACCTATCCAAATGTTGTTTCAAACCCGTTGTTCCATTTTTACTTGTATGGGCAGCATAAGTATTGTTACAATACTTGAACTTCACTCTACCAATACCATTTTCAACTACCTTATCAAAATGAGCCCAAACCCCAGATCTTGATTGCATTTCTTTCCTTTTCTTTGTAATTGTATCCCCAGTTTCAGTTTGAGTATCAAGTGAGTTGTCAGTTGAACCAACATCACTTACTCTACTTTCATCATCCATCTATACAAAATTAAAAAGAACAATCATAAATAATTAACCAACAAATCAACAACCAACAGCAACAGATGATATATCAAAAAGACAAAGACTATTCAAAGATTCAAAGTATTAACTATTAAGTATGTATAGTGAAAGTGATTCCAAAGACTATTCAAAATAAACACTATTAAGGTTTAAGTGCTCTATTAGTCTAGTATTACATCTTACCAACAAACTAGGTGGCTTGTTTCTCTTATGTTCCACTTAGTCTTTGATCTCTATTCCATTTATGTTGAACTTTGAATAGAATGTTACACTATTAGGAGGAGAAGTCTTGATTATAGTGTAATACTACTATACTAGTTTGTTGGTAAGATGTCAAATAAAGTTTAAGTGCTATATACTCCCTGCTTATTTGACATCCTTTTTATGTTGTATTGTAGCAAATCCCATGTATAAATTATAATAATATAATATGTTATTATCTAGGAGAATCTCCGGTATGGGCGTATGGCTATGAATTATGATTCAATTCTTCCCATTCATCATATGTAATATTAGTATATTACTTTCACTATGGTTGTTTTTTTCTTTTATTTATTTCTGACAATCACACAACATCAAATTCACAGTCAAAACCTCACAGGCTCACAGGCCACAGCGTCACAAATAACAATTCAGTAATTCATAGTTCACACTTCGCTACTTTAGTCTTCAGTACTTCACACTTCACAACATCACAATTCACAACAATCTGCCAATCTCAAATTCTCAATATTACTTTCACTACGTTTGTTTTTTTCTTTTATTTATTTCTGGCAATCACAGGCCACAGCCCACAGCATCACATATTCACATTCACATTTCACAAACCACATTCCAGAAACTCATCAAAAACTAGTGTAATTTTTGGCAATAATGTTGATAATAATACACAGTGCATCAAAACTAGAATATACAGGGCACAATGCATCACAGACCACAGTCCAGAAAGACAGAAAACTCATCAAAACTCACAAGTCACAACATCGCAATTTTCAGTGAACTTCACAGCATCAGTGCATCACAAATTTACAATTCACAATTCACAATTCACAGGCTGCCAATCTCAAATTCTCAATATTTTGGGAATTGGGATAATGTTAATGGGATTGTTAATTTGTTATTCCCTTTTACAATTTACTTACCTATTGAGGACTTGAGGTTCGAGTCGAATGGTGGAGTCGACGATGACCAGAAGAGTGAAGACGAGAGTCACGAGACTGGAGCCTAGAGGTGGAGCCATGGAGGACCGGAGGAGTGGAGGTCGAATGATGATTGACGAGTGACGACTCTGGACGGCTGGACGGCTGGAGTGCTAGACCTGGTCACCTCTCACCTGGAGGCTGGAGGGCGGAGCCGCGGAGGCTGGAGAGGCCGAAAGGGCAGCTAGAAGGCAGTCGGCAGAGACGCAAAGTCACAGTCTCGCAGAGATGAGAGAAAAAGATGACTGTCGACTCGTTGCTTAGAGGCTAGAGGGATGGCCGATGGGGAGTTGGGGAAATGGGGTTGCCGACGGCGACGGACGGTCAACAGAGAGGAGACGTGGCTGCCGGCTGGTGAGTGGTGATTGGTAGTGCCGTAGTGGGGCAGTGAGGCAGAGAGGAACGTGTAGTGAGGTGTTCTGTTTTCACTGAAGAGGAAGAGAGTATTACTGTATTAGTGTTTAGGTCCTTTAGGATAGGAATTTAGGGTTTTTAATTTTTTATTTAATTTAATTATTTATTATAAAAATAAAATAAAATAATTTTAATATATATTCGGTTATTCGGTTTAACCGAAACACCGGTGAACCATAACCGGAAAAAAAACCGAAAACCGAATTACGTTATAAAAAAAACCGAAACCGAATCGAAAAACCGAATTAATTCGGTTCGGTTCGGTTTTTCGGTTTTCGATTTTTTTGCCCACCCCTAGTTTGAGGGGAGAAGTTTTGGTTTTCAAGAAATTTCCAGTGTACTTAACGAAAGGGCCTAACGAATTGTGGGAGCTGGTGACGAGTCGTTACGTTGGTCGTGACCTGAAGGATCAATAATTTTTAATATACCTAACGAGTGGACCTAACGAGTCGTTGGGTGGGACAACGACTCGTCAGGTGAGTCGTGACATCAGTTCGGGCAATTTTTCAGATTTTCTCAAGGGCAGGTTGGTAAAATCTCATGCTCCTAAATTTAAACTGACGTCGTTTTGGGTTTTACCTTGCACGATTTTAAGGGATTTTTCTTGCCTAACCCTCATTCTCTCAACTCTCCATCTTCTTTCTCTCTTCTCAAAGATTCAAAGGTTTCATCAAGGTGTTTATCAAAGCTTCAAGGAAGATAATCAAGTGGGATTTACGTCTACCAGATATGCGGGACTTCAACAAGGATATTTTTCCATCCTTGTACCCCAAAATATTTTCAATGAGAACCCCATTTAAATTTTCTAGAATATCATGATCTAGGGTTTGAATAATGGATAATTTCTTCCTCATTCTTTTTATAAAAGCTAATAATTATTGCAATTATGGAATTCAGTTCAAATGTTGATGTGATGGGTTATTTGAGATGGGGTTATATGTTGCGGATGTATGAGGGTGACATGTCGTTCGTAAATTGATTTGAGTAATGAATGGGTGTTTCTTGTTGTTCGATTAATTTGCGTATTCATGTATGAAAATGATGAAATTGTAAAAGTGTGGGTTGAGTATGTATGGGTGTAGTACGTTCATCCTAACTTGAATTAAGTGTTGAAAGAAAATTATTCGTTTCTCCTTAAACTACCGTAGAAATTCTTGATCATGATGAAAGTGTGGGAATACTGCTAAACTAACCATAATGACTTGATTATGATGTTGATGACCATGTCGGATTGAGTAAAAGTTGTGTGTTTGAGTAATTGAAGATTATTATGTGCCATCACCATGTTCTAGATTTAATTGGTTGGGCATGACAAGATCTCATCTCCATTGTTGAACTACGAAGCTTGGGCGGATTCTATATTGTTTTCCCTTGCTAAAATTGTTTTTATAAAAATTCTTGGAATCTAAAGCGCCGGTGGCTAAGGAGTTCACAAAGGAGTGGTTATGATAAGTGTGTGGAATGTTGTAGACATAAATAAGCGAAGCCATGTATCTTGATAGAGGATGAGTTGTATTTTATAAACCATGTATGATCTCATATTGCATGTTGAATGAGATGGACTTGGAATTCGGAATGTTATGAAAGTATAATGCACAATGTGAATCTATAGAATACTCGTTAGCATAAGATGCTTGAGATAATTATTGATTTGACTCCATGATGAGGTGAATTATGGTGATAACGCATGAGAATAATATTGTAACTGTCGGGCTTGATGCTATTAGAAAGTAGCCCCATCTTGTTGATGAGAACGTTGTATGATGAAAATCAGTAAAAGTCCTTTGTCTTTGAGTAGCTGTTGCTATTTAGATTAGTGTCAGCCAGTAGGGATTCTCGTTAGCAAGAATGTTTTCCTACTTAGTTGGAATTCTCGTTAGCAAGAGTATTTCCCTAGTCAGTTGGGACCAACATCCTTAGCTAGTCAGTGACTCTCTATATCAGAGCTTTCTTTCCCTTCGACAGACTGGGATTCTCGCTAGTAAGAATATTTCCCTTAGACAGTCCAGGACCCTCTTGATATCAGTCACGGCATTGCATCCCTGTATCATTTTGATTAATACTTTTGGGCATCAGTGGATCTTATAATAATGCATGTCCTTATAATGTGATCATGATTATATGAATATGTGAATCTTATATAAGGTTGTCGTATCTCGTTTCGATTATGCTACTAATTCTATGATTTATGGTACTCCCTGCTTGTGTACTTATGCTTACGAGTTATTTAATTACGTTCCTGCATACTCAGTACATTCCAAATACTGACCGCAAGCCTCTTGTGCTATATCGTTTTATGATATAGATTCAGGTCTCCAGGTCCTGCCGCGTGACTAGATACGCTTATCTCTCTCTCTGCTGCTAACGGTGAGTCCTCATTCTCCGAGGACGTGGTTTATATTCTTATTTTATTATGTTTCAATTTTCAGACTTTTGGAGTTAGCTGAGGGATTTTCCCAATAACTCATCAGTTAGTAGAAGGCTTTCAGACTTGTTTAGAAAGATTTCAACGTTGTTTTCAAATGTTGTTAAGATTCCTATTATTGGCTATACTAGATTCTCATTATTAGTTCCGTTTATCCATATTGTTGGTTGTCTTTTATGTAACGTGTATGCTATGATTATGTCATGGGTCGACTTGGGGCCTCTCGGGGTTCCTTGTCCCGTGTCTATGATCCGGGTGTACTCTCGGGTCGTGACAAAGTTGCCCAGTGAAGAGGAGGTCAAAAGAGTAGTTTTTGAATTAAATGCATACAACACAAGTGGTCCTAATGGTTTTTATGGATGGTTTTTCTAAGTCTGCTGGGACATAATTAGCTCCGATGTCACTAATATGGTGAAAGTATTTTTCTGTGGTCAGGATATACCAAAATCCATCACACATACCAACCTTGTTCTAATCCCTAAAAAGAGAAGGTTGACAGCTTCACAGAGTACATGCTTATTAGCCTCAGTACCTTTGTGAACAAAGTTATTTCAAGAGTATTGCATCAAAGGCTGATGGACTGCTTACCTAGGATAATCTCCAAAAATCAGACTGGATTCATGAAGGGCAGAAGCATCTCTGAAAATGTATTGCTTGCACAAGAGATTATCAAAGACATAAATCTGAGGAAGAAGTGGTAGAATGTAGTGGTAAAGCTGGATATGGACAAAGTCTATGACGGAGTCTCCTAGATATTTTTAACTCAGGTTGTAAGAAAGTTTAGTTTCTCTACGATAATAATTGATATGGTGTGGAGGATGGTTTTTAATAGCTGGTACTCAGTGTTGCTAAATGGAAAGCCTACTGGTTTCTTTAAATCATCTAGGGGATTGAAATAGGGGAACCCTTTATCTCCAACATTATTCATAATAACATCTGAAGTATTGACTAGAGGATTAAACTGTTACACCTCGTAAGTTTCTAACATTTAGTCGGCCTATTCTTATGTTGGTTGAGAGTTTTAGAGTGTCATACATACGAGAAAAGGGCCCGGAAAAGGCCGAACGAGTGCAAAGTCGGGATTTCACGGGAGAAGGCCGAACCAAGTTGCCCAGAGGGGCAAAGTGGCACGCAGCAGCCCCTTCCGTGTTACCCAAAGTGGCATGGAGCAGAATTAGCGCGATCGACAGAGTGCCACGTTGCCTTGTCTGCCGCCTCAAGTATATAAAGGCCTCACACTTAGAAGTTAGATCATTACTCACATATTCACGGCTAGAACAGAGGAAAAATGAGGAAAACATTGGGAAATCATTCGATTACGCAGCTAAATGTCGTCCAAATCTAAATTAACTCCAGGTAGTAAAGTATAAGGCTGCAGAGAACATCGCTGCGGAGTTATTTTCGTAAAATATGTCCGGCAAATCGTCGTCCCACCGAGCCTAAGTTGGTGGAATTATTTCAAACTATGTCAATATGATCACGTGCCTAAAGTAAGTATTTCTCCATTCTAAATTTCCGAGAAATTACAAGTTTTTGATCGTCTTTTGATAAGTTGAAGTATAGTCAGTATATATATAAAAGTTATTGTTTTCTTTGAATATAGTAATAAAGTAGCCCTATTTTTCCGTTAATATGATTACAGTTGAGAAGGACAGTTGAACATGAGCCGAAACTCGCCAGTTAATTGGTAAACAACGAATGAGGTATGTTAAGGCATTTTTCTTTCGGCAAGTTAGTTTCTTCAGCATAGTAGTCCAGTATGAATCCCAGTATAGCATGTCAAGAGTATGTCATCACGTCTAGTTGTTGTTGTCAGTTGAGGCTTGTAATTTGTATTGTTTTGCGCTGGATTACACCTGTATAGCTTCTATGACCACCCCAGGGTGCTGTGTCGCTGCTCGCCAGGGGCGAGGATACGTCACTCTACGAAGCGGCATGCCGTCCGGAAGGTACGGAGATGGGGATCCATTTCTTCATATGCCGTGGTTGGCCTTATACACACTCCCGCCGAGCATTTATGCCTGGGGTGTAGATATCAGGAGTCCTTCGGACTCAGACACAGCTATAGTCAGGGGCTGAGCGGGCCCAATTGCAGATTCAGGAGATCAGCAGGACGCTTATAGCTGGTAGTTGACTCAGTATGACCTGGATAGGGGTATATAGATTGAGGTATACTCACTAGGGCTAATAGGGGCCTAGGTGGGTTGTTCTGTGCTGATTGTACCTTCCGGCTTATGGGGGTCAGGTAAGGTTTATGTTTGCTTTAGTTACAGATAGTTGGACAGTAAGAGGCCTCGTTTGTCAGGTAGGACCCCTACCCTCCTTGTTACAGTTATATTTAGCCCTGATTTCACTACTTCAGTCATCTTCAGTCCGTTTTTTTTACTTCAGTTATTGTCGATTCTATTTCTTACTTTCAGTCATTTAACGTTAGTGCTTTATATATTCGGTACCTGTGGTACTGACGCCCTCTTCTGCGGTACTGCACTACTTTCCTGCAGGTGCAGATAGACGAGGAGCAGGTCCCTCATAGTTCCAGTCAGCCATACAGAACCATCAGCTCCCTTCTTCCGGAGTTTGTGTGATAGAGATTTACTTCTTTTATTTGTACAGTATGGGTAGGTCGGGGCCCTGTCCTGACCATTTTATTACTCCTAGAGGATTGCAGATTGTGTTACTTCCCTGTGGTTAGATGATATCGGTCATGTGTGTGTTCGTCGTGTGTGGCCCTATTTAGCTGTTGATTGGTGGCCTTGTCGGTCATAGTTCAGTTTAGCATCTGATTTTACTTTCCAGTTATAACTAGATATCATGGTGGCCTTGTCGGCCCGCATAGGACTCCCTATGATTGTTTTCTCTGGTTAGTTGTTTATTTTCACAAGTGGCTATAGGCCTTGTCGGCCGGGGGTTGTATTTACAGCCGCTATATAGCCCGATATTTTCTCGATTCTAGAGTTAGAGTCAGCCCTGCACCAGAGGTGCTTAGGCTCAGTCAATTCAGCAGTTCAGGTCCTAGTAGAGCACCAGGTTCCAGTCATGCCACCCAAGGTGGGGCGTTATAAACTTGGTATTAGAGAAGGTCGTATCCCAGGGAGTCTGCAAGCCGTGCTAAGTAGAGTCTTGTCTATGGATGTGTTCACCACATACTATAGGTAGGAGGCTGCAAGGCATGATAGGATGGTTATTCTTTCTTCCTATTCAGTCGTGCTATAGAGCTGTACAATATAGGGTTGAGTCCCTAAACTTATTATACTCTTTTGCTTACAGAGAAATGTTGGACCAGCGACACCCTACTACAGGCAGGAGGCTAAATGTAGCAGCGGGAGAGGGCACCAGCAGGGTGCCTCAGCCTCGGTCAGAATCGGCCCGATTTGAGGACGATACGTAGGTATCATCTTGACCTCCCCAATAGTCTTTACCATGTTAGGAGCCGCTTGGGACGGCCGGTGTGATGGCACCACCTCCAGTAGTTTCTATACCTATACCATCCGACCAGGAGGTCAGGAGCGCGGTGGTTATGCTAGCCCAGATGATGGCTACTCAGCGCCAGCTAGTGTCACCTACAGTTGCAGAATCCTTAGGAGGGCTTGGTAGCTCGAGGGTCCGAGAGTTCCTAACACTAAGTCCCCCGCAATTCACAGGGACAGATCGGACCGAGAACCCTCAGGACTTCTTAGACCAGATGTAGAGGATTTTCAAGGTGATGCATGCTACACCCACAGAGTCGGTTGAGTTGGCGGTATTCCGGCTAAGGGACATCGCCGTATTGTGTTATGAGAGTTGGGAGAGGTCCCGAGGGAGAGATGTTTCCCCTCCGACCTGGCCCAGCTTCTCAGAGGCTTTCTTGGATCATTACCTAACACGGGAGATTCGACAGGCCCGGGTTGATCAGTTCCTACACTTGGAGCAGGGGTCGATGAGTGTTCGGGAATATGCCATGCGGTTTTATTCCTTGGCTCGATATGTGCCAACTTTTGTGGACACAATGCCAGCCAGGGTACATCGCTTTATTATGGGCTGAACCCGAAATATGTTGAGACCTGCATCATAGCCACACTGCGAGAGGATATGGATATCGCCCGTGTGCAGGCTTTTGTTCAGAATATTGAGGGTATCAGACAGCGGCAACGGGAGATTAGGAGCAGTGCCGCAGGGACAGATCGGGTGAATTACAAAAGGAGTCCCGGGGAGGACCTAGGCCATGGTTATCAGATAGGCCGCCTAGACCCCCGCCTCTGCCACAGCGGCAGAGGAGCAGGTCTAGTCACCGAGTGTATCCAGAGCCCGGCAAAGGTTCGCGCATAATAGGTTCACAACAACAGAGGGGAGTGGAGCAGAGTGGGTTTACAATACCACTTTGCCCTATTAGCAGTCGACACCACTCTGGAGCATGTAGGTATCGTTCCACAGTATGCTACATTTGTGGACAGGAGGGTCACCAGATGAGGAATTATCCAGCTAGGGGTCAGGGTGACCAGGATCGACAGGATAGGTCCTTGGCAGGATCACGAGCTCCAGTATCCCCTGCAGGGCATAGGCCCTCAGTTTTAGTCGGTAGAGGCGCAGTTCAGGGGCCTCTAGTTCAGGTGCCTGCCCAGACCGTACTTATGCACTACCGGAGTGACAGGAGTCAGAGTCGTCACCTGATGTTGTGACGGGTATGCTGAACATTTGCTCTCATCCTGCTTACGTGTTGATACATCCAGGATCCACCTTGTCCTATGTTACACCATTAGTGGCTCAGAAGTTTAGTATTATGTCGGAATTGCTTCGGCGACCTTTCTTAGTGTCTACACCCGTTGGTGACTCTATCATAGCCAGAAAGGTCTATCGGGGGTGTACAGTAGAGGTTGTCATTCGTCAGACTATGACTGACTTGATAGAACTAGAAGTGGTTGATTTTGATGCCATTATGGGTATGGATTGGCTAGCTCCATGCTATGCCAATGTCGAATGTTGGACCAAGATTGTCCGATTCCACTTTCCATGGGAGGCAGTACGGGAGTGGAAAGGTAGTACAGCTTCGGGCGAGAAAATTGATAGCAAAAGGGTGAATTTATCATCTGTCAGAGTTGAGGATATTCGGGCAGAGCCTCCGACCCTTTAGTCTATTCCAATGGTTAATAAATTTTCCGACGTATTTTCAGATGAGCTTCCTGGTATTCCCCCAGAAAGGAAAATTGATTTTGCAATTGACCTATTACCAAGCACTGAGCCTATATCTATTCCTCCGTATCGGATGGCTCCTGCTGAACTCAGAGAACTAAAGGAACAATTGAAGGATTTGCTACACAAGGGCTTTATCCGGCCGAGTACCTCACCATGGGGTGAGCCAATTTTGTTCGTTAGGAAGAAGGACGGCTTCCTCCGTATCTGCATAGATTATCGGCAGCTGAATAAAGTCACTATCAAGAATAAGTACCCGTTTCCCATAATAGATGATTTGTTTGATCAGCTACAGAGAGCGAGGTATTTTTCAAAGATTGACTTAAGGTCAGGATATCATCAGGTCCGGGTTCGTGAAAGAGATATCCCAAAGACTGCATTCAGGACCAAATACGGCCACTTTGAATTTCTAGTAATGTCCTTCGGACTGACAAATGCCCCAGCAATGTTCATGGACCTGATGAACAATGTTTTTAGATCATACCTGGACTTGTTAGTGATAGTATTTATCAATGATATTCTAGTGTATTCCCGCTCAGAGGCAGATCACCAGGATCATCTACGGATAGTGCTCCAATTTCTTAGAAATCGCCAGCTATATGCGAAAATTTCTAAATGTGAATTTTGGATGAATTCAATAGCCTTCTTGGGCCATATTGTGTTAGATGCTGGTATACAGGTAGATACGTAGAAGATAGAGGCAGTGAAAACATGGCCTAGACCTACCACTTCGACCGAGGTACGTAGTTTCATGGGTTTAGCCGGGTATTACAGAAGGTTCGTGGAAGGATTTTCCACTTTAGCAGCACCTTTAACCAAACTGCCGCAGAAGGCTGCAAAATTCCATTGGACTGAGGCATGTGAGCAGAGCTTTCAGGAACTGAAAGACAAATGATGTCCGGTGCTAGCGTTGCCAGAAGGTACAGAGGGTTATGCAGTCTATTGTGACGCTTCAGGTATTGGGTTAGGATGCGTTTTGATGCAGCATGGTAAGGTGATTGCCTATGCTTCCAGGCAGCTGAGGAAGCATGAGAAGAACTATCCTACCCATGACCTGGAGTTAGCCACGGTGATTCATGCCTTGAAAATATGGAGACAGTACCTGTATGGCGTCCACGTAGATATTTTCACGGATCACAAAAGCCTGCAGTATATTTTCACCCAAAAAGAGTTGAATCTGCGGCAGCGTCGCTGGTTGGAGCTGTTAAAGGATTATGATGTGAATATTTTATACCATGCAAGAAGGGCCAATGTTGTAGCAGATGCCCTTAGTCGCAAATTCATGGGAAGCCTGGCATATTTACAGCCCGAGCGGCAGGAATTGGCCCGAGAATTGCATCAACTAGCCAGTTTAGCCGTTGGTATAGTAGTATCAGGAGACATTGGAGCGGTAATCCAGAATACTGCAGTGTCATCATTGGTGGTGGAAGTCAAAGAACCGCAGTATGAATATGCTAGCCTGGTTCAGCTCAGAAATAAGGTCCAGCAAGGGGAAGTGACAAATTTTCAGGTAACCGAGGATGGAGTTTTGAGGTATAGGGATCGTCTCTGCATTCCAGACGTGACAGGGCTTCGCCAGCAAATTATGGGCGAGGTACACTATGCCCGTTATTCTCTCCATCTAGGTTCGACAAAAATGTACCATGACGTAAAAGAGATTTACTGGTGGCCGAGAATGAAGAAAGGGATAGCAGAATTTGTAGCTCAATGTCCCAATTGCCAACAGGTGAAAGTTGAACATCAGAAACCAGGCGGACTGACACTGGATATAGCCATGCCATTACGGAAATGAGAGGCAGTTAATATGGATTTCGTAGTAGGGTTACCTCGTACCAGGCGTAAATATGATTCTATCTGGGTAATTGTTGACAGGTTGACAAAATCAGCTCACTTTCTGCTAGTAAGGGCTACCTTTTCAGCCGAAGATTATGCTGAGTTGTATATTAGAGAAATAGTCCGATTGCATGGTGTTCCATTGTCAATTATCTTTGACCGAGGGGCCCAGTTTACAGCTAAATTTTGGCATATCTTTCCAGAGGGGCGTGGGGACGGAGGTTAACCTAAGCACAGGCTTCCATCCTCAGACAGACGGGCAGGCAGAACATACCATCCAGACGCTCCAGGATATGTTACGGGCGTGTGTGCTAGATTTTAGAGAAAGATGGGATGAACATCTACCGCTTATTGAATTTGCCTATAATAACAGTTATCATTCAGCAATTCAGACAACGCCTTATGAAGCGTTATATGGGCGAAAGTGCAGATCTCCAGCTACTTGGTTTGAGGTAGGAGAATCGGCATTGATTGGGCCAGATATTATTCATCAGTCAGAAGAGAAAGTAAAGCTTATCAGGGAATGTCTGCTGACGGCTCAGAGCCGCCCCAGAAATCTTATGCTGATGTGTGGTGAAGAAACTTAGAATTTAATGTGGGTGACTGGGTATTCCTGAAGGTTTCACCGATGAAGGGTGTGATGAGATTTGGTAAGAAAGGTAAGCTCAGCCCGAGGTTTATTGGGCCTTATCAGATTCACCGAAGGATAGGTCAGGTGGCTTATGAATTGGATTTACCTCCAGAATTAGAATCCGATCACCCAGTTTTTCATGTATCAATGTTGAGGAAGTGAATAGGAGATCCCTCCCAGATTGTCCCAGTCAAAGATGTCCAAATCACTGAGTAGTTAGCTTATGAAGAAGCTTCAGTAGCCATACTAGATCGGCAGATCCGCATACTAAGAACTAAAGATGTTGCTTTCGTTAAAGTGTTATGGCGGAATCTGAGAGGAGATGACCTGGGAGGCAGAAGACAATATGAAAACCAGATATCCTCAGTTATTTCAGACTTAGTCAGATTGTGCAGCTAGAGGTATGTTGTTGTTGTTGTTTCATAAGTTGCATTATATACATGTATATGTGAGATAATTGACTTCAGTCTATTGTGAAGTGAACAATATAGTATTGTGTGAAGTACCTGTATTAGACTTTACTGCATTTCAGGATTCTTGGATAGTCCATATTACAGGGGAGACTCTGCCGAAATTATTCCAGAATAAGTAATTGCAAGGTTAAGGTTCTTGCAAGCAGAAGCTAACATTCGAGGACGAATGTTCTTAAGGGGGGAGGATGATACACTCCGTAAGTTTCTAACGTTTAGTCGGCCTATTCATATGTTGGTTGAGAGTTTTAGAGTGTCATACGTATGAGGAAAGGACCCGGAAAAAGGCCGAACGAGTGCAAAGTCGGGATTTCACGAGAGGAGGCCGAACCAAGTTGCCTAGAGGGGCAAAGTGGCACGGAGCAGCCCCTTCCGTGTTACCTAAAGTGGCACGGAGCAGAATTAGCGCGACCGACAGAGTGCCACGTTGCCTTGTCTACCGCCTCAAGTATATAAAGGCCTCACACTTAGAAGTTAGATCATTACTCACATATTCAGGGCCAGGACAGAGGAAAAATGAGGAAAACATTGGAAAATCATCCGATTACACCGCTAAACGCCGTCCAAATCTAAATTAACTCCGGGTAGTGAAGTATAAGGCTGCAGAAGCGGAGTTATTTTCGTAAAATACGCTAGTAAAATCATCGTCCTGCCGAGCCTAAGTTGGTGGAATTATTTCAAACTAGTGTCAATATGATCACGTTCCTAAAGTAAGTAATTCTCCCTTCTAGATTCCCGAGAAATTACGAGTTTTTGATCGTCTTTCGATAAGTTGAAGTATAGTCAGTATATAATATAAAAGTTATTGTTTTCTTTGAATATAGTAATAAAGTAGCCCTATTCTTCCGTTAATATGATTACAGTTGAGAAGGGAAGTTGAACATGAGCCGAAACTCGCCAGTTAATCGGTAAATAGCAAACGAGGTATGATAAGGCATTTTCTTTTGGCAAGTTAGTTTCTTCAGCATAGTAGTCCAGTATAAATCCCAGTAAAGCATGTCAGGAGTATGCCATCATATCTAGTTGTTATTGTCAGTCGAGGCTCGTAATTTATATTGTTTTGGGCTGGATCACACTTGTATAGCTTTTGTGACCACCCCAGGGTTAATAGCTGTGTCGCCGCCCGTCAGGGGCGAGGATACGTCGCTCTACGAAGCGGCATGTCATCCGCAAGGGATGAAGATGGGGATCCAGATCCTCATATGCCGTGGTTGGCCTTATACACACCCCCGCCGAGCGTTTACGCTCGGGGTGTAGATATCAAGAGTCCTCCGGACTCAGACACAGCTATAGTCAGGGGCCGAGCGAGCCCAGTTGCAGACCTAAGGGATCGGCAGGACGCTTATAACTGGTAGTTGACTCAGTATGACCTGGATAGGGGTATATAGATTGAGGTGTACTTACTAGGGCTAATGGGGGCCCAGGTGGGTTGTTTTGTGCTGATTGTACCTTCCGGCTTATGGGGCCAGGTAAGGTTTATGTTTGCTTTAGTTACTGATAGTTAGACAGTAAGACGCTTCATTTTTCAGGTAGGACCCGTACCCTCCTTGTTACAGTTATGTTTAGCCCTGATTTCACTACTTCAGTCATCTTCAGTCCGTTTTCTTTACTTCAGTTATTGTCGGTTCTATTTCTTACTTTCAGTCATTTAAAGTTACTGCTTTACATATTCAGTACCTGTGGTATTGACGCCCTCTTCTGGGGGGCTGCACTACTTGCTTGCAGGTGCAGATAGACGAGGAACAGGTCCCTCGTAGTTCCAGTCAGTCGTACAGAACCGTCAGCTCCCTTCTTCCGGAGCTTGTGTGATAGAGGTTTACTTCTTTTGTTTGTACAGTATGGGTAGGTCGAGGCCCTGTCCTGACCATCTTATTACTCCTAGAGGCTTGCAGATTGTGTTACTTACCTGTGGTTAGATGATATCAGCCGTGTGGGGCTCATATGTGTTTTAGATTATGTGTGTTGGCCGTGTGGTGCCCTGTTTAGTTGTTGATTGGTGGCCTTGTTGGTCATAGTTCAGTTTAGCATCTGATTTTACTTTTCAGTTATAACTAGATATCATGGTGGCCTTGTTGACCCGCATAGGACTCCCTATGATTGTTGTCTTTGGTTAGCTGTTTATTTTCACAGGTGGCTATAGGCCTTGTCGGTCGGGGGTTGTATTTACAGCCGTTATATAGCCTGTTGTTTTCTCGATTCTAGAGTTAGAGTCAGCCCTGCACCAGAGGTGCTTAGACTCAGTCAATTCAGCAGTTCAGGTCATATTAGGGCACCAGGTGTCAATCATGTCTCCCAAGGTGGGTCATCACATAAACAAACTGCATGAGGATACAGGTTTCAGGGGATATGGCCTACCTAAATGGAGCCCAAATATATATATCATCTAGCATATACAGATGACACAATTCTTTTTTGCTTTGGAGATAAGATATCAGTCAAGAAGATGGTGAGGGTGCTGATAAACTATGAACAAATATCTGGACAGATGATTAACAACTAGAAAAGCTATTTCTACTTGCATGACAAAGCTCCTACGGACTTAGGAAGCTGGTTAATAAGATGGACTAGAATCAAACAAGGAGTTTTCCCATTTACATACCTGGGCTGTCCAGTCTATTACGGGATGAACAAAAAGTCACACTATGAAGAGATAATTAGAAAAATAACAAGGAGAATTATGACATGGCGAAACAAGTGGCTATCTTTTGGAGAAAGGTATACTCTAATTGCTATCATCCATGAATCACCAAAAGGAGTTGTTGATCAAATTAATAAGACTATAGCAAAAATTTTCTAGAGTAAGACTGGTGGAGTTAAAGGTACGCACTGAGTTTCTTGGGAAAACATGTGTTTTCTAAAGGAGGAAGGAGGAATATGCTTCAAGTCCCTTCATGATGTATTCAAAGCATTAACTGCTAAGCTTTGGTGGAATGTTAGAACTTCAACTTCTTCACTATGGAGCTCATTCATATGAAACAAGTACTGCAAAAAGCTTCATCCTATTCTGGCATATGAGAGAGGAGCTTCTCATATATGGAGAAAAATAGTGCAGATCAGGGATGAAGTGGAGCATGACATATGGTGAAAAATCAAGGCTGGAAATGCTAATTTTTGGTTTGACAACTGGACACAACAAGGGACACTTGATTATACTGGGGAGGAAAACCAGAAGGAAGAGGAGATAGAGGTGAAGGAACTTATACCAAATAGGGTCTAGAACATTGATAATCTAAAGGAGAAAATATCAATGGAAATGGTTAACCACATTGCGGGAAACATTATAGCAAATATAGATGAAGAGAATGACAGGACTTGGTGGATGAGAAACACAAAAGGAGCATTCACTGTCAATTCAGCTTTTCATAATATGAGGAAAAGAAGGGAGGAGGTGGGATAGGTGCAGAATATCTGGATTAAAGGTCTTCCTTTCCAGATTTATTTTTTCATGTGAAGGATGTGGAAAGGAAGAATTGCCACTGATGACAATTTGAGAAAAATGAAGTTCCAGTTGGCATCTAGATGTTATTTCTATGAAAGCTATGAACAAGAGGATGTGAATCATCTTTTCCTAACGACTGTCATAGCTCATGAGTTATGAAAGCAATTTGCTAATTGTGCAGGTTTGACTATAGAAGGAAGGCGTGTTCACCAGCTGATATTGGAGTGTTGGAGATTACCAAGCAATAAGAGGGTCAAGGATGTGATCAAAGCAGTCCCACCAATTCTAATATAGGAACTATGAAAAAAGAGAAATGCTAGAAGACAGGGCAAGGATGTCAACTTTCAAAGGGCATTTATACTATACCAACAAACTATCAATCATTTTATAAAGAGTAAGTATTTTGGGAAGGTTATTCCTGTTCAGTGGAAGGAGGTATGAGACTATTTACAAAAGCTTAGTCTTAGAGCTCGTTTGGTTTAGCTGAAAAAAAATGACTTTTAAATATAAGTGTTTAAAGCACTTTTTAAGTGCTGAAACTTATTTTATAAATAAGAAGTTATGTATTTGGATAAAAGTGTTGAAGCTGAAAAAAAGTCACTGATGTGTTTGGCACATAAGTGCTTTAAGCACTTATTTTGGGTCAAATGACTGAAATACCCTTAAAGCTGTTAACACTATAAAAAAGAATTACTATAATATTTTTATTTCTAAAATAATTAAAATCTAAATTA
The DNA here is from genome assembly GCA_035772735.1 of Datura wrightii. Taxonomy (NCBI): domain Eukaryota; kingdom Viridiplantae; phylum Streptophyta; class Magnoliopsida; order Solanales; family Solanaceae; genus Datura; species Datura wrightii. Next base: position 194,095,204 of record JASDFA010000018.1, on the reverse strand, counting down.
ATTTATATTGTTATTTATTTTTAATATAAACTAATTATTTAAGTTATTTTTAATTTTTAAAATATATAATTTAATTAAAATTAGGCTCTCCTTTACTTTTTATTTGGAGTATAATTCTATTTTTTATTTGTAAAATTGAGTATAATAATTTAAATGAATTAATACTACCTCGATTTTTTTTCTTTTCAGATTTTTAATTATTTTTTTAATATGCACAAAAAAATAAAATTTTATCAAAGATTTGAGTGAGGGTATTATTGAAATTAGAAAAACATTATGGGATAAAAAGATAAATAGTTTGGTCAAATCTAAATGGTTTATAAGCCAAAAAATAAAAAATTGGTAGATGGCTTTTGACTTTTTAAAGCACTTTTTAACTTTTTTAAGCACTTTTTGATAAAATCAAACACTACAAAAAGTTAAAACGTGCTTATAAGTTGGTCAAGCTAAACCAAACACCCTCTTAGACTTTACCATAAAATCCTCAAACAGGAGACGTCTAGTAGAGGATGAATAAAGTGCAATACAGATGGTGCAAGTAAAGGAAATCCAGGGATGAGTGCATATGAATTTTGTTTGAGGGACCATAATGGGATTTAGTCTATGCAGAAGCACAAAAGATTGGTTTTAGTACCAACATGGTGGTAGAAGCTAAAGCAGTAAGACATGCTTTACAATACTGCTTGAGCTTATAGAGGAACATTATACTAGAGGGGAACTCCCTAAGTCTTTAGAAAATGCTGAAAAGGAAGTGAAAAGTACCATGGGAAATCGCAAGCATCATAGATGAAATCTACATGTTTACAACACAGCTTAACATAGATTTTCATCATATATTTAGATAGTCTAATCAATTAGCAGACTGTCTGGCTAACTTTGCATTCACGCAGGAAGATAAAGCGACATTTGATGGATTTTCCAACAACTACCAAGGGAGGGAAGAAAAATCCTTAATCTAGACAAAGCACAGCTGCCACAAATAAGGATTAAAGCTAGGAGAATTCATCAAGTCAACCAGCAACAGAGAGCACAGAGCTAATTACATACATCCCACAATTATATACATTTTAGTTTTGCAAGGCAAAAGCGAGACTGCTACCTATACTAGTTTATGCTAGCAATAAAAAGGAGATACCACTAAACATTAAACTACTACATGGAGAAGAAAGAGTACAAGCAAAGATTTATGGGTGGAGGGCTGGATCAACCCTTTTTCTCCGCCTCTGCACCTACGGATGTTCTTCACCTGGATCTGCACAGTAGCCCTGGAAAGATCACCGACAAAAGAAAGTTTCACCTGAAAATCGACAATTATTAGACGAGAAGGAGGAGAAAAGGAAAGCAATACTTGATTACCTCTTTGAGCCACCAAATTGCTGATGAAGGAAGATCGGAGGTTCATTTATCACCCAGAGCAGCAGGACCATCAATTTCTGACTGTGATAGGGGAACATGGTGTGGGAGAAATTATGAAACCCTTAGGCGGAGAAGACAAGGGTCAGGGTTTTCTTGTCAATGTAATAAATAATGTTTTGATTTTTTTGTCCGTACAAATAAAAGAGTCTGGCTCAAGTTTTATTTTTAAAAAAACACAATAATTAATATGATTAAAGTCAAATTGAAATTTTATTCAAGATATTGTCAAACTGAGAGTCTCGAAGATAGATCTATTGAAATAATCGATATTCTCTCAATAAAATTAAATTCTTGATAGAGAGTGTTTTTTTAAAAAAAATTATTTTCAAAGGGGTAAGCATATGTTATATATGGACTCGGCTCCCCTCCAATGGAGTAACTATCCAGTTTGTCTAGTGGACTTATAATCCAAGGGCCAATAATTACTTAACCAAAAAATCATTTTAAACCATGATTAAATTAAAATTAATTTTTTGGCTTATCTCTAATCCAAAACTTGTTGAGGAAATTTCCTTTTGCTGGAAGAAGACTTTGTTAGCTTATTTTATTTTATTTTCATGTTTTTTTTAGTTCTACTATTTTTACTTTCTAAGTCTCCAAAAAGTTAATTAATTTTTTACTCCAAATCACAATCTCTTTATTTCAAATTACATACTCCATTATTTTAAAGTACTCTAGTTAAATTCTGCAATATGTATGTTAATGATGATCATAATTTTTTATTTTTTCAATTAAGCAAAAATGAAAAAATTAAACAAAATACATGGCTTAAAATAGTTTTGTTAACAAGAAAGTTAATTTTTAACCAGAAAATTAAATAAAATTAAATTAGAAATAAGCCAGAAAGTTAATTTTAATTTAATCATAGTTTAAAATAATTTTTTGATTAAATAATTATTGGCCCTTAAATTTTTAAGTGGACAACTGTACGGAAGAGAGAAGTTCACTAGACAAACTGAATAATTACTCTACCGGAGGGGAGCCGAGTCCATTACATATTATATTTACACCACTAATTGATTGAATTATTCTTTAATTAATAAAAGCAAACGCTAGCTCAAGACGCAAATTATACATTAAAAAGAAAAATTGGTAGGATTTGATGTCTTTTTAAATACAAACTAGTGGAAAGACTAGCAATATTTAATTTGGAAAAACTCACATCTAAATAAAAATGAAAAATCCTATAACGTGTGTTTAAGCTCTTCCCAAAATTTAGACAACAAAAAAAAAAAAAGAGGTTTCTTAAAAGAAATTCACGTGGGATTAGCAGACCAAAATTACACAGAATTGTTCCCTAATCCCTGCAAATAAATGACGTATTTTAGACATAATTAAAGAATCTTTTTTTAAGCCTTAAATATTGGAAACATGCTGGTCACAAGATCAAGAAAAGCAGGATCAAATGTTAACCATAATTCTAAATCAGTCAAATATCCAAAGAAAACATTCGATTTTTTGACTTTGACCAAGAAATAATGGATAATGATCTATGTATAAAATTTATCTTTGCCTTAAAAGTTGTTTAGGTGAATCGAGTAAAAGGTTAGATAACTTCAAGGATGCCCCCACATGCATGTTGATTGCAAGAATAAAATTTACTTGTACACATTAACTAAAAATGATACTTGTAGTGTTATATAAAGGGATAATGCATAAGTACCTTTTTAAATTTATGATTAAATTTTTTGTGATACATTTTATTTTTACGGAGGCTGTATTATTCTCTTCCCCTCCTCAAAATATTTTTTTTGTATTTCTTTACACTTTATGTTGACGCGAAGCCATAATTTAAATAAATTAGGTGTGATGATATACACTCCTCGCCATGTGTATATTTCGTTTAAATTTTTATTTTTTTTATTTTTTATTCCCTATGCCTTCTTTTTTTTTCCCCTTTTCTGTTATTTTTGTTTTTTTTCTTATGATTCTTTGTCTTTTCTTTTAATTTGATTTCAAATTTAATTTTTATGCCTTGTATTTAATATAAATTAGTTTCGAATATCTATCAAAAACATTTCAAAAATTAAAATACATTAAGTTTATGACGAATTCTTTTTATTAGGATATATTCAAAAGTTTTCGTCAAATGAATAATAAGGTATAAAAAAAGTGTAAAAATTTACATAAGGTCCTCTATAACTAAATTTTGATACTAGTGTTATTGAAAATATAAATTATATCTGACAGTCTTCAAACGAAAAGAAATACTATATCGTAAGTATTATATTATTCTGGAATACATGCAAATTACTTACAAGTGAAAATAAAATAAATAAATGATACAAAAAAATAGTTAAAATTGAGGAGAGAAATAAATATTTCACAAATAAAGATAGAAAAATAATTTATATATATTAATTTTAATAATTATGTGTACTAGGTAATTGTAAAATGTCTAATTAAAAAGAGACATGTGTCCATATTGATCAAATTTTTAATTTTATTTTCGCCTCACACTTGCTTCCAAGAGAGTGAGCACACTCTCAGTGCCACCTCAGCATCGAAGTGTGTATTTATTACACTTTAAAATAGTTTGAGGGGTAATAGGACCCTCATAAAGATAAAGTGTGTCGCTGAAAATTCGTTCATAGATTGAGGGGTAATTATGCATTTTCCCTTATATAAAATTATAGCGTAGAAGTAAAATTACTCCACCTTTGATGGTAATACATCATAGAAATATAAATTGTTGGGTAATGACAATATTCATTTATGGCGAGGCATGGATGATATGTCAGATAGTTTGAATCATAGTCATGATCGAACATGATATTTGTTTGATAGATTTTCTTAACAAATAAAGTTTGTATATTTTCTATATCTCTAAGCAATGATGGTATCTAGGTGTTTAATCTTGCTAAGTGCATGATATCAGAGTCAATGTTATTGGTTCGATTTCTAGAAGAACATATTGCATGTGATAAATAATTGGAGGGGGAGGTGGGGAGGGGAGGGTAGTTCAATAACGCTAACATATCCTGTATATCGAGAAATCTGAATAATGAAACGCTTTATTCGTGTGTTTAATTTACAATATAAGATTATATTTTTATTATTAACTATAACTTAAGATAAGCGGTTAATAATGCAAATTTATATTCTAAATAATACGAAAGTGAAACAACTAATAAGACCAAAACAACTATAGCCGCCCTCATCCACCCCTAGTTGTCTTTTTTTCTCTTTTTTTTTTTTTGTGCCACTCTTGAATTTGTCATGTATGTATATGCCTCACAAAGCTTATCCAATAGGAAATGTGTGCTAGAATCAAATATCTTTCCCTGTTAGAAAATATGAAATTTGTCAATAATTTTCAATTCATTTATCATTAAAAAAAATTTAATTAATTATATTTTTTTTATAATTCAATAAACTATAGTTAAATAGGGTTAGCATGAAATTTTATTATTTAACTATTAAATTTTGCCGTTTGCTAATTTTATATTTTTTAATAGTATTTAAGACAATAAGTTTATAAATTATCTGACTAACAATATATGTCACTTCAACTAAACTACATACACTCAACACTTGAAGAACACCTTTTTTAAGTCAGAAATCCATGTGATTTAATATTTAGCCAGCAAGTACAAGATTGATTAATAGTGCCAATAACAAAAATACAAAATAGGACAGTCAAAAACTATAAAGTGCCTTATATTGGCTTGATGATGACTAGAAAGCATCTTTCTGTGTAAGAGTCTGTTTGAAGGTCCCTAGAGTGATTTGATTCCATTTATGCATGTTTTATATATTATCATAATTATTACTTAATCAATTATTTAAAAAAAATAATTAAAAACTAATAATTTAAGGTTTTTGGTCTAATTGTCCCAATGAACATGTTTCAAGTTTGTCATCTTTGGATTTAACTCTTCGAAGATCTTTTTATCTTTAACTTTTCTTAGATAAAACATCTCTATATCCAGAGAAGAACAATTTTTCTTTGTTTCTTTCCTTGTTTCCTTGTTACCTTTTTTTTTTTTAATTTAAATTATTGACTAGGGACTTAAGTGCTAGTAGGAGTCAACTATCAAGTAATATATATGTGTTTGTAGATATTAGGCCGGTTCACTCGTAAGGAGTGCTAATAAGCTCATATTAGCTATTTAATTATATTGGTTGTTCTGCCAATTCTACTTATAACGTATTAATACATCATTTTGAATATAAAATAATATCAATTTTCATCGTAACATGATGGTTAGACTTTACATAGAGATACTCGTTATATCACCTAGAGGATATTAGGTCGTGGATAAAAAAAATTCATCCGTTTTGTGAGAATTTCCGTCGAGCGATAACTCAAGCTGTAGTTGCTGCAGATCCACTTCTGCTAAGGAAAAATTAATCCTATAAATCTTCTAAATTAATATTTTATGATCCACAACTATAATATGTGTATTAAAGTATAAATGTACTATATATGTATTATTTATAGTTTATACTACTTTCCAACCATATTTGCTAAGAATATCTGACAGGCACAACCCAACTAATTAAGAGGAGGTCCATTCGAAATGATTAGAAATTAAACAAATAGAAGACCATTTCTATAGTAATGAAATAGCAAAGAAATATTGTACAAATTATATAAGAATAAGGACTTCAAATATGTACATTTCCAAAATACACCTTTTTTTTCTAAATGTAAAAGAGGCAATTCACACAATTTACCACTATTTATCACTAGATCCAAGTTTAGTATACTTAATTTGTAGTATTAAAGTCTAAATATTTCTTCTTTGATTCCATTACATATCCGTTCTCACTTATTTATTAGCTCAATATATTTTTATTTTAATTAAATTAATATATAATATAAATTGATTCGTGAAAATTTTTAGTCAAAAATATTCTTTTAAAAAATATTTTTATATTTGATATATTGAATTCTTTCTTCTTCTTTTTTTTTTTAAATTTAGATTGTATAATTGAAGAAATAAAACATACTTTAAATTATTTTAATTTAATTAATCAAGTGTTCTTGTTATTCACTCTCTTTAGTTAAATCTACACTATTTTTTCATTTCAATTTATGTGAAGGTGTTTGATTAGGCGCATCAATTAAAAGAAAAAAACCGAGCTGAAATCATCTCATAAAGAGTAAAATAAACATTTTAAAATTAAGTTATTACTAAATATTTAAAGCACGAAGCTCCATAGCAAAATGTCATTTATTTTTTTTATCCTTTTAAAATAGAGTTCACCGTTGTCAAACTAGTCATTTAATTATTTTCTAATATTTAGAATTTTAATATCGATTATATTTTATATATTAAATTCATCCTTATTAGAAATATATATAAAAAATTAATATTTAAAAGCGGTTAAGATTTTATCTTTTAATAAATAATTATACGTTGAATAAAATTGCACTTATAATGTAAATCAATCTTATATTTAAGACAGTTAAAAATACAATTAAAAAAATGACAGGCCGGTGCACAAAACATTTTGCGTTAACAGAGCTCGGAAAAGGGTCGCACACCAAAGAGTGTGATATTGACTACCTACCTTAAATGCAAGCAATAGTGATTGTTTTCACTAATTTTAATGAGTGTTTCTTAGTTTGGTGACATAATAATTACTTAACGATCAATTACAAATAAATAATGTGTTTGTGATATGATATTAATATATTAGTGCCAAAATAAGCCACAATAAATTACAATATTATTTCGTAAGTGCTAATTTATACGAATAACTTATATTGCATGTTCTAATATATTATACAACTTTGTATTCAATCTGTCTTCATAATGATAATATTCATAGCAAATGTTAATACGTTAATATTGTATAATAATACAAATTTTATAATAATAATATTATTAACGTGTAATTACATATAATACATGCATTTAATTACTCATATAAAAATAAATGACCTTTTTATTTTCAATGAAATGCTAATTTTACAACGCTTTTATTCAATGAAACAACTATTAAAACAAGATATGGAGCTAACTGGTACTACCAAAATGGGTACAGAGGTTTCACTTTGGAACTGGATTCTCTCGTCAATAAGGGCTTAGTGAGTCACCCCCAGAACAAAAATCAGAAGCTCAAGAGTATTATTGATGATATTTCCCAAATTCTAGGCCAAGCTAATGCTAACATTAATCACTGCTACAGAGAAGCTAATCAAGCCGCGGATAGGTTAGCAAAGCATGCCTCTGTTAATAGTCTAATTGAAACCTTTTGTAATTATGATAGCATTCCTAAAGATGCTAAGGGCCCTTTCCAATTGGATAAGAGTCAATTGCCTAACATTAGGATTAGATATGACCAAGCGAACTTTCGTGTCAGTTATTTTTTGCTGATGGAGGGGAGATATTTTTATAGCTTTACTCCTATTTTGTCGAAGGATGTTCTTGCATCCTGATTTTGTAAAGAAGGTAAGGTTTATGTCCCCCTTCTCCTTTTGGCAGAAGAAATAAAAAGCCTCCCCAAGCTATATTGAGAGATTTGATTAAAAGAAAAAAAGACAGAAGGGCGAACAATTAGATTGGATCAAACTATTAAAATATATATGATCATTTATCAATTTAAAATTCATAATTTTCTTTCTAAATTCTAATATTGTTACACGAATACATCTTTTAAATATTATTTATGGTATTTTAAAATTTTTATTCTTATTAATATGAGGGACACGCGCAAAACGCGTACGCTAAAACTGATATATTTTAACGTCATATACACATATAATTCGAATCGAAGGTAGCAGCGCAATGAATTGCCGCAACTATTACAAGGTCTCATTTATTTGCTACTTGGCTCTAGACACATGCGTAACACGTGTGTCTCTTGCAAGAGTGTTTGAATTACTTAAGTAGAAATATAAAAAATATATGTGCGTTTTCTATCTTATAACATGTTACTTAAAAGTAAGAAAATCTATCATATATAAATAAAGAATAAGATAATTTATAGTGTACGCAAAAACTTACCAAGATGTATATCTATCTTTGTGTATCTAAATACATAAATATTTAATTTTCGTATATCAATTTTTTTTCTTTTTTGTGTCGCAGTCTTATTTTTAAGACACTAAATAGTATAAAAAGATAGAGAATTTGCAAAAAGTTAAACTCTCATTTAATTAGCTTAATCCTTACATACAACAAAGTAAATGGATTTTTTTTCCAGTTTGTTTTCTTCATTTTTTCCCACATTACTTTACGATTACTCTCCACATTATGCTTATATTTTGTATTTAATATACTCTTAAATTCAAAGCATTTTAAAGAAGGGAAAAAAAAGAGAAAGGAATGATGAAAACAAAAGTACCGAACCAACAAATTACTTGTTAAAAAATTCACATATATATATGAAATCTTACATTAATTTCTTCTTCTTTTTTTTTTCTTTTTCTACCTTGATTATTTTCATTTCTTTTTTCCTGTTCCTTCACATATCACTTATTCCCCATTGCTTGCTCTCTCTTTTTTTTCCGGAAAACATTAATTTACTCCTAATTTTAATCAATTTTTTAAAGAAAAATATACTCTCATCATTTTCTCTAATAAATTTTAAAGTGATTCAATAGAAAAAGTGAGAGAAGAAAATAATTATACAAAAGTTTATGTCATAAAGATATTCGAATTAGTTGCAATGTCAGGTCCATAATATTCATGAAATTTCTTATCACGGTTTGCTTTCTTCTTCTTGCTTCATTCCTTGATAAGAAATTTAAAACCTTTGTCTTACATATGAGTACTCTTGTAACTCGTCCTGGAAATCTAGGTAAATGAGCGTGAATTTAGCAATATGATTCCTTGAAAATCTCAAAATCATAAAATGGTTATAATTAGGGGTGAGCATAAAAATCGAAAAACCGAAAAATCGAACCAAACCGAACTAATTCGGTTTTTCGGTTTCGGTTTTTCGGTTTGTTAATTTTGGTTTTTCGGTTCGGTTTTCATATTTCGGTTTTTCGGTTTTTCGGTTTAACCGAAATTTTACATAAAGATTTTTTTTTTTAAATTATAACTTAGTTTCAAAAAAATAAAAATACTACACCCAACCCAAATCTCAAAGCCCGTTTAGAGAATTATTTATATAATTGATACAATTGCTTAAGTTTTTTTTATAAATAACAAGTTTTATAATAGTTTTAGCATGTTAAGAAAATTCTTACTATTATTAATATGCTTTGAAAGAAAAATGAAATATATAATATTTATTTAACAAGAAATTAGGGACCATAGATTATTAAAATCTTAAAAGACCCTTAACTTTTTATTGGTTTTGTTATAAGGATATTAAGCATATGAGAAAATTTATTATCAAAAATTCAAATGTTATGTATGTATTACTAAATGTAAATCAATTGATCCCACTATTTTCTTTATTTAAAAAGTTAAAATTAAGCTTAGTTGACTTAAACTTTAGAATTCAAACTTAAAATAATTTATTTTAAATTTAAAAATATAAAACAACTCATTTTTAATTTAAAAAGTAGCTCATTTTGTAATTTAAAAACTAGCCCATTAATTAGGCCCATAACCGAAAAAACCGAATTAGAAAAACCGAAAAAACCGAACCGAATTTGAAAAAACCGAACCGAACCGAATTAGTTTGGTTCGGTGTTCGGTACACTACATGAAAAATCGAAATCGAAAAAACCGAACCGAAAAACCAAAATATGAAAATCAAAATATGTCAATTTATGTGAGGGTGTTTGACAGGGCACAAAGATTAAGAGAAATAAAAAGAGTTTTGATACTTGTGATTTAAAATAAGTCGTAAAATTTTCTTTGTGCCCTGTCAATTTATGTGAGGGTGTTTGACAGGGCACAAAGATTAAGAGAAATAAAAAGAGTTTTGATACTTGTGATTTAAAATAAGTCGTAAAATTTTCTATGGCTCTAAATATTTTATTAAGGATAAAATAAGAGGCTTAAAATCAAATTGTAACTAAATAGAGAAAGATGTCATTCTGTTTTTGAGATTGACTAAAAAGAAATGAGTGTCACGTAAATTGAGATGTATGAGTATAAAGTTACAATCATTACCTCCAATATAATTATCAATTGCCACCACCAATTACCACCATCAACAACCAATATTAATCACTATGTCAGCTACCATCTCCACTGGATACTACACGCAACCACCATCATCAGTCAATACCTTCTCCAATCGACACTCACAACCACCATGGTGAGCCATCACAATCACCAACTGTCATATATAGTTTTTAAAGATATTTTATTAACATAATATTATATTAATTTATTATTTTTTTTGATTTTTTATTTATTATTTATTTAAAAAAATTAATTTAATACATTCAAATGTTGAAAAACAAACGATTTTAATCATTTAGTATTCATATCTTATTATAATTATTTAATATTCAGATATCTATTCAAATTTAAATATATCAATATTAATGCACATCTTAATATTTAAATATGTATTATATTTAGATTCACGCGTCTTAATCTTAATAAAAGTAATGAGATCTAAGTAAGAAATAAAGTCGGGTTTGGGGGTGGCCATGGGAAAAATCAAGTTGATCCGAGTATGTGTTTGTACCATAAAAAAGTAACAAATAAAGAGGAAACTTTTTTCCAATCAAAACTAAGGCAGAGACAAGAAACAATAACAAAAGCAAAAGAGAGCGAGACCTAATATAATACAAGAAAGATAGGATCAATTCAAGTTGTTCAATGAAACTCTAAGTTGTTCTGAATTTGTTAACTACCATCCAAAGAAATAATTAATAAAGAGACCTAATTATCACTCTTAGTGTATGTTTAGATGAAATATATATTATATTCAATAGAGTTAAAGAGTTGATATAGAAATAATCAAGACTCAATAATACAAAAAATAAAACATGAGAAAAGACGGACACCTTTTTCTTATATTTTATATAAAAATATTATAATTCTTGTCCTATTATCACCTTTTATCAGATTCTACTTAACTCGAATGTCTTCATTCTCATCAACTTGTGTGCATAATAAAAAAATAGCCCCCTAAAAAAATTATAGTTGTTAAAAAAGTTATGGTCCTACTTCTACTTGTTGTTTCTTAGTCTACAAACAAGAATTTATTAATATTTTATGAATACGTAATAGAGATATGATTAACACTAGAAAATGAAACTTGAGGGGTATTTTTCAAAATAAGGGGACAGATTAGAAAGATATAAGATGTATTGTGTGAATGAGGTGACACTCTTTGATTGGGATGTGGTAGGGGCATTAAACAACTTCTAACTAAAATTACATTTAATTATCATATGTCTTTTCACATGGGAGTCGTTTTTTATCGAGGGATAAAGAATAATAATTTTGTGATATATAAAATGTGAAATTATTTTATTTAGTATTTGGTTAGAGATATTCGTTAGTCTCGAAGTAATTTATCTCATCATCTATATATATATATATATCATAATAATAGGATAAGTTATATCATAATGATGGGATAAGTTATCTCATATATATATAATGGAATAACAAATCTCATACTTTATCTATCTCATTCCCCACGCCAAACGACCCCTTAAAGAGTATTGAAATTTCTAGCTTGATCTCTAGTGATTTGATGGTTTGTTTGTTATTTGTTATTAAATTACATAGCCTTGATCTATGCTACTTAATTCAAGTCAATTTAAGTATATAGATATATATAAATTTGTGTATTTTCACCGACAGTTCTCGTTAAGTAGTTAGAGTAAGAATTTCAAAAAATTATTAGTTTGAATTATATTAAGAACAACATTAGGTGAACTAGGTGCTAAACCTGTCAAGTGGGTTGGATCAGTCTGTGTCTGACCCTATTAAAATTCGACTCGAAACGGACCTGTGCGGGGTCGAGTTGGGTGTCTAGGGAGGGGACTGGGCTAGCCGAGATCCTGGGCCCGTTAGATTGGCCCAGGCGTTAGCCCAAATTTCAGCCCACCAATGCACCGGCTGGCTAGTAAAGAACTTTATTTTAAAATCTTCCCACTTTCCCGTGGTTGGCCAATTTCCATTTCTACAAATAGTAGTTGGCCAACGGCTAAAAACAATCAAAACGACAACTCACAAGTTTATAAAGTTATACTTAAACCCTAATTTCATCGTACAAATATTTCTTATCATTCTTTACTTTTCACTATAATTTCGCTTATTCTCTCTCTCAAATTGCTATCAAAGTTCTACTTTTATTTTTGGTGAAGTTGCAATTAACAAGATTAAGTTTCAATTTTCGAGTCTTTAATTCATCAATTACGATTATCTTACTTTTTATTTTTTTGGCAATCTGATATTCGTTCTGTCTCTTACTTTTATATAGTATTTTAATTCTTGCATATTTATTTATATTATTTTAATTTGTATAATGAATAAGCTAAAAAGGTATCAAAAAGTTTATGTCTCGAGTCCGCTAAGAGTAAGAAAAAAGTTGATTACTAGCATAAGAAATTACTCACTATCAAGCGCAAAACTAATTGCATTATTGTTTGAGCATTATATGTATACAAGCTCTTGTAGTAAAAATTATGCTCAACAAACATATTATGTACTTTTTGTTTTATTAAATATTATGTGTGGTTTACATTACAAAAGAGGTATCTTTAAAATAGTGTAACTTTTACATCAGCACCAAATTGAATTCAAGATGATTGAGATGGTTTTTAAAAAATTAATTTTACCTATAACAAATAGAGTAATGTTACACTCCGTGAGTTTCTAATGTTTAGACGGCCTATTCGTATGTTAGTTAAGAGTTTTAGAGTGCAATACGTGCGAGAAAGGGGCCCGAGGAAAGATGGCACAAGCGCGGAATCGAGATCGCGCGGGAGAAGGTCGGAACAGGCCACGACAGGGGCGGCGTGACACGGACCCCCTTCCTCCGCATTGGGCTCCGTGGCTTCGCTCGTAAATTGACGCGAAAGGGTCCGTGCCATGGACTCATGTCCACTGCCTCAAGTATATATAAGTCTCTCTCTTTGATTTCATTTCATTTTCTATATATACACGACCAGAGAGGAGAGAACACGAGGAGTTCAAGTAAATTTCATCCGTTTACGCTGCAAAACACTGCCTGAATTCAAATTAACTTCGGGTATTGAAGTTTAAGGCTGCAGGGAGCATTGCTAAGAAGTTATTCTCACGAAATTCACCCGGCAAATCGTAACCTCGCTGAGCTAAAGTTGTTGGAATTGCTCCAAACTAGTGTCAATACGATCACAGGCTTAAAGTAAGCATTTCTTCCTTCTGGACTTTCGAGAAATTACAAGTTTTCGATCGTGTTTCGTCAAGTTGACATATAGTTAATATTTATATATAAAGTTATCATTTTCTCCGAATTTAGTACTGACACTAGTCATTTGAAACTCGCCAGTTAATCAGTAATCGGCGAACGAGGTATGTTAAGGCAATTTCCTTCGGCAAGTTAGTTTCTTTAGCATTATCACTCAGTTTGTACCCTAGTAAGAATACCAGAAGCATGTCTATTGTGATTAGTTGTTGATATTAGCTGAAATCCGTATTCCATGTTAGTTTGGGATGGATTATGCCTGTATAGCCTTCATGACCGACCCCAGGGTTATTAGCTGTGTCGACACCCGCCAGGGGCGAGATGACGTCGCTCTATGGAGCGGTATGCCGTCCGCGAGGGACGAGGATGGGGTCCCAGGTCCTCATATGTCGTGGTTAGCTTTATACACACACCCCCATCGAGCCTGGTGCCCGAGGTGCAAATACCAGGAGTCCACTGGACTCAGACACAGCTATAGTCAGGTCCTGGGCGGGCTCAGTTGCAGACCCAGGGAGCCGGTAGGACAACTATAGCTATCAGTTGACCCAGTACGACCTTGATAGGGGTATATAGACTGAAGTGTACTCACCGGGGCTTATGGGGGCCCCAGGTGGGTTATTCTGTGTTGGTTGTACCTTCCGGCTTATGGGAGCCAGGTAAGGTTTTTGTTTGCTTTAATTGTTAATAAATTAGATAATAAGAAATTCTATTACTCATGTATGATCTCTATCCCTCCATTTCAGTTATTCTCAGTCCTATCTCTTTATTTCAGTCATTTACAGTTATCGTCTTACATATTCAGTACATATTATACTGACGCCCTTTTTGGGGCGATGCATTACTTTCCTGCAGGTACGGATAGACGAGGAGCAGGTCCCTCGTAGCTTTCAGCCAGCATCATCATAGCAGTTAGCTCCTTTCTTCTGGAGCTTGAGGATAGAAGGTTTACTTCTTTTGATTGTACAGTTCATGTGTAGGTCGGGACAGACATATTACTCCTAGAGGCTTGCAGATTGTTTTTATTTTCCTGTGGTTAGCTGTTATTGGCCGTGTAGGGCCTATATGTGTTTTAGTTTACATGTTGACCATGTGGGGTCTTGTTTAGCTGACAGATTAGCGGCCTTGTCGGCCATAGTTTAGCTTAGCAGTGAATTTACTTTACAGTCATAACTAGTCATCATGGTGGTCTTGTCGGCCCGCATAGGATTCCCTGTTATTCCCGTTTCTGGTTAGCTATTTTGCTTTACAGGTGGCTATAAGGCCTTGTTGGCCGGAGGTTGTATTTATAGCTGAAATATAACCCGTTGTTTTCTTGATTTGGAGGGTAAGCCTGCACCAGGAGTGCATAGACTTAGTTAAGCCAGTTCAAATCCTAATAGGGACCAGGTGCCAATCATGCCGTGGAGAGTGACAAGTAACCTAACATAAGTGTTGGAATCGAAATAACAAAAAGATTATTGTACTTGACAGAAATGTTTCTCCAACAAAGAAGCAAGACAATTTGGGTCAAATTAGGTGATGATAATAAGGTACATTCATTTAATTATAAATCATAGGAAGCTTCAACGAACTATGACAATTGAGAGGCAGTAATGATGTGTTGAAACATGATCTGGAGGAAATTGCAAAGATACTTGTTTGATGAATATCGATTTGAGGAAAGCTTATGATATGATCAGTTGAAATTACATTGAGGATCGTACTACTGGGATATGACTTTTCAGTATCTTTAATTTATTCAATTGGTAATGACATATATTATTTTCACTAAGTTTTCAGTGAACATAAATGAAGAAGGGTATGGACACTATTGATATTTGTACTTGTTATGAAATATCCCATGATCAAAATTTCGAAAGATCATGATATTTAGCACAGACTTGGTATTTTTTCCATCCAAGGCCTAGATGACTATAACACCCTTTCTAAAAGGTGACTATATCTTTACGTGATTTATTTAGTTTGTCTATAATAATATTGCACAATTTATTATTCAAAAAGAATTTAAAAATTAAAAAAAAAATCAAAAAATTGATAGAAAATTTCTTTAAAATAACCAACGTCCCATTGCCGGTCTCAAAGCAAAAAATGGATAGTATTGGCCCCAAGATAGTTATTATTTGGTCATAAGTCATAACTATATACGTAAGACATTTAATTTCACATAGAATATGTCAAGCCTAACAAACTTCACAAATCTCAGTGTGTGTTTTTTCAAACTCAATTGACCAGTAATTATATAGTAATAAATATTCAAGTGTATACATAGGAATAATATACAGGGAGGTGTTTTTTGACTAAGTTTTGTGTTTGTATTGACTGGGCTTCAACAGTTAACTTGCAAAGGTAAAATCCAAGTGCAAAAGTTAAAAAGCTATAATTAATATTGATATAAATAGAGAATTTCAGAAATATATCGTTCAACACGACAATTAGCTAGTATTCATTTAGTTATATTTTTAGTTTACACTCATATTATCAATTTCTTTATAATATTATTTATACATGATTATACGATATTTATATGTTTACATAAATAATGTATCTATTTTTTCTAAAAGCGTCTAATAGTTTCTAAAAAATATATTCATATTGTATAAAAGTGTCACTAGCTATATAAATAAAATTTTCTTTTGTGAATTTCAGTTGCAATTCTTATTCAAAGCCAGTCCAGCTCTTCCACTCACTGGCAGATTATCGCTCCTCCCCCAAAAGATTTTGAAAATATAATATATTTTCTATTCTATTTTACGCGATACTTTTCTTATTATTTCGTTAAAAGATATATATTATATTTAAAAGTAATTTTACTTTGACTTTTTTAAATTTTATTCTTAATAATATGTTTATCTAGCAATACAAATTTCATGGTGTGTTTAAAATCATAAATTTTAAATATATTTTTTGATTTATTTATTAAGTTGTGTTGAATTAAATATTTCCATCTAAATTGAAAAAAAAATTAAGTAATAGATAACCACGGGAGCAGATAACAGATCGATAATAATTTACTGAATTTTCATCTTTGTGAGATCGTCAATATTTTATCAAGAGCGTTTTTAAACTATATCGAATCAGTATAAAAGATGATCGGATTACCATATTTTGGCCGTTGGGAAAGTAGTAAACTTTATTATTGACCAAACATTAAGGTTTGTTTGGGTGGATTAGATTCAAGAAAGACAAGAGTAACAACAAAACAGTGCTTTTTATTTGAGTAAATTCCTTTTGCCTCTTATCATACGTTTTATAGTAGTAGCACATTGATAAATGTTTATTCATTGACTAGCTTAGCTTGATCTAATCCAAAATTCAAGAGGACAATTATTTGATGCCACTAAACACTTTTTTAATGGAGTGTTTGGTTAAACATCTCTTTCTATGCTGGAGAAATTGATGATTACATATATATTATATTTTGAAAGTGATAGATGACCTCTTGCCTTGCACAGATTTGATTGGATTTGAATTTGAATTTGAATTTTGAATAGGTATTGGAATTGGATTGGAATGAGAGTATTAATAATTAAAGAATAATCTTTAGTTGAAATATTGATCTAGCAGGTAAAAGAGAGGCAAATGATAACACAATGCACTCCACTATATGTGGTTCGATCCTTAATCACAACATTCTTTTTGGGATAAAAACATTGTTTAATTCCTCAATTATTGATATATTTTATTTTATTTTTTTCGATATATGATTAAACATATTTAATTTTCAATTAATGTGTTTATATAGGATAAGGTGAGAGTGGCCTGTAACATACAAGATAAGAAAAACGAAACTGAGATGGTTTGAGCATGTAAAGAAGAAGTTCAGGGATGGACTAGTAAGGAGGTGTGAGAGATTGCTTATAGCGGATTTTATGAGAGATACAGGTAGGTCAAAGAAGAACTGGGAAGAGGTGATTAGACAAAACATGACACATCTCCAGCTTCCTAAGAATATGACCTTAGATAGAAAAGTATAGAGGTTGAGGATTAGGGCAGAAGAATAGAATACAATCTAGTGTTGTAGCACTTTTATGTGGGAGGAGCAGGGGGTAGTCTCTTATTTCCATCTTCTCCTGATTTAGTAGTATTAATTAGTATTCGTGTAGTATCTTATTCCTCTTTTAACAGCTACTTGCTGATGCATCTTCTTTGTTCATTTTACTATTTTGTTGTCATTATTTTTCTTTCAATTCTGTTTTGTTTACTCTTCTTTCGGACGGGGGTGTACCATAACAACCTCTCTATCCTACAAAGGTAAGGCCTAAGATCTGTGTATATCCTACCATCTCAAAATCCACTTGTCGGATTGCTCTATTAAGTTGTTGTTGTTGTTAATTATATTGAAACGTGCTTTTTTGTCCTTTTAGGTAGAAATATTTTATATTTGAATTATCTAAAATTATATTTTTGTTGAATATGGGGTAACTGTACAAGGTTAACATAACATGTTTTAATGTTTAAGAACAATTAATAACCATTATAAATTTTGTGAACATTTACAAGCAAATGTTCAAAAGTGCATGTTTCAATTAATTGAAGATCTAATATGCTTAATAAAATATCTTAAAAATTAAAAATAAGAATTTATCAATAATTGAGGGATCAAAAAATACTATCCTTCTTTATATAAAATAGGGTTTAAAAAAGGTAAGCCTGTGAATGTTTGCATCCTCTTCAGAATATTGGATACATATGTTTAATTTAAATATTTTAATCTCAATTTTAATTGTATTAAACAATTAAACTTATGTTGAAACTATCAAAAATAAATATTGTACATAAATAAAACGTCTAGAAGTAGGGTAGAATCTTTAGTCAACATATGAAGTCCAAGTTCGTAAGAGTCCAAATTCAAATGTGCTTATCGTTTGACCTTTCGAGTTCTTGATGATGAGAATAAGTCATTGAAGACTCAAGATTTTATTAGAAACTTTATCAAACTCTATGGTCTTAATGGATCCCCTCGACCCTATCTGACTCTACCCTTGATCATATATTTCATATTTTTATTACGGCGGTGGAAAATTTTAGGCTCATGAAATCGTGGAAGATTATAAGTCAATACTTACTCTATTTTTTTTTAGTCGTCAGAATAAAATTTTGTACAATTTTTAAGAAAAAATATAATTAGGAGTGTAATTTGATTAATATATCTCTTATCAATTTTTTAAAATTCTTTTATTTATTTACGTCTCTCTTAATTCTAAAATAATTAGTGCTAAGGGTAAAGTTGGAAAGAAATAATTAATTTTCTCTTGATGTTTTAAATTAACAAATTTGAAAACCACTATTTTTAGTATACATAATAACTAAAAGAAAACGGCAAAAGTACATGTCAAGTTGGTTTTATCAGATAATTTTATTGTGTGTATATATATATATATATATATATTTTATGAATATATAGCAATTTTTCTGAGAAAATTGATCTATAATAATGCTGAGGTGATTTTGATTAGTCAAATATTTCTTAACCATCAAATGTGATAAAGTGGTAAAAAAATTTCTAATTTTAATTAGATGTTTTAACTTTAAGCACTGAAAATGCAATTTCTTTTAATAGGGAATGATCCTCATAATTTATTTACAATGAAACAAATACAAATTAATAGAATCAGTAACTTTCAAATACAGAATCTTTTCTTGGGAAAAGCATTGTGAATAATGCAATAATATTTTTGGTAACCAGGAAAATGTGACCATAGGAAAATGTTGAATATTTTATCAGTTGATGTTCATTTTCGAGATAACATGTACTTTCTTCATTTAAAAGTAGTTGTCATATTTTTGTAAAAAAAATTAAATTAAATTAAATTAATTTAATATATTATATTTAAAATTTAAATATTTAAAAAATATACAATAAATACTTTAAGTTGTAATTTTTTCAAGTTAATTTAATGTGAAATATATTTAATATATTAATCAAAATTTAAATTTAACTCAAAAAATCAAAATATGACAACTAATATAAAATGAAAAGAGTATTAATGAAATTAGTGCATATTAACATGATGACAGTTATTGGTCTGTGGGCTTTCAAAGAAATCCAAGAGTGATGTGAATATAAAATTACACGTTTTGTTCATCAAATTGGATGATTTTTAATTTTTGATATTCAAATGAGTTGATTTTTAAATTTTGCCTTTTAGTAATTAAATTTATATCTAATAAAATATAATTCTTTTAGAAAATAAAATTATATTCATTCACAATTTTTAAAATATTATAATATAAAAATATATAAATTTATATTTTATAAAAAATTATTTATTATTAAAAATAAAAGTTAAAAGAGCAATACAAAATAGAGGCAAAATGCAAACGACCCTTATGTGAATGAATCAAAATTTCCATTCTCTGGGTCATTGGCCCATTCACCATCTAGGCCCTTTACCCATCGGATGATAAAATGTTAACGAAAAATTAAATAAGATAGCACAATTATAAAAGTATTTACATATAATGGTTATAATTTTTAAAAAAATTAAATAATATGATTTTATTTTATTTAATATGCCATCTATTTACATTTTACGATGTATTTGATTTCTTTTTATTCTCTCTTCTCACACACGCCGTAATTCTCTCCAGTAACTGATCAACCCATTTTCCACCTTAACTCTCTCCCAACGTTCCCCCATTAAACCAGATTATTTCAATCCATTTTTGCACAATCTTTACAGTTTCAATTAGCTTATAGAAAATCCCTTTAATACAGGTAAGTTATATTTATGATTTGAATTTGCTATCCCTTTACGATATGTATTCTTTGTATTTAGACGAAAATTTTTGGGATTTCAAATAGATTCTAGAATGAGAAAATCCCTTTAATAGAGGTATGTTTTATTATATATATTTTTTGAAATCCCTTTAATAGAGGTATGTTTTATTATATATATTTTTTGAAATTTCCATTAGTATATTTTTTTTAGATATGTATTTCACGTATTTCGTCAAAAATCTTCATCTAGATGTATCTCAATTTTAGGGCTTCTGTTTGTAATTCTCAAAGCTTCTTCACATGTATTTCAACTACACATGTATTTTTCATAAAATAACTAGATATTTGTATTTAGTTGTATTTGTGACACAATGTAAACACATAAATTACATATTAAACATGATAATATATTATACAGAAGTGTATATACATACTAAATATGTATTTTTTATTTTTATTTTTTAATTAATCCTCAATCTTTCTTTATTAGAAGCATATCAGTCATTTTTGATACACTTAAATACATAATCTTTTTTGTATATTTTTATATTTAGTACACATATATGTATTTGGTTCTGTTTCTGATATACTGCATACATATTGAACACTCACAGAAAGAAAAAGTATATGAAATTATATGATTTATACATCTAAATTATATGTTGTATTTGTATGTTTATTTTAAACTGTCATATATATATATATATATATATATAGAGAGAGAGAGAGAGAGAGAGTAAAATTAGAATTCCACCTATATTTAGAGTCCTAATAAATGTGGAATCTATTTATTATAATGAAGGAGTGAATCATGGTAACTGAAAATTAAAAGGAAACACAATCTCTAAAATCACTCAACTAACTACGCGTTTGTATATGTATTTGAGCCGTTTAAATAGTAGAAATACAACACATGACACATAAAGTATTATCATATTTTGTAAATAACGAAAATGTTGCTACTTAAGCTTAATTTCTGCCTAAATGTATCCACTTATGTAGTTTTCTCAAATTTTAATAGGGAGAAATGATTTCTAGCTATTTATAAATATTTTTTAGTTTTATAGTCTTTTTTATAAGAGATTCTCATTTTTACACATATAAGATCTGAAAAGACTATTTTCTTATAATCAAAGTGTAAAAGGTCAAAGAGATATCGTTTAATCACTCTAATCTAGGCTTATAACAAGCTTCACGACACTTAATTCGGCGAAGTGCACAAATTTGCTTTTGGGATCGCCATTTAACTAATATTTATTCTATATTTTTTTATAAATTTATCTGCTTTTGAATATCAGATATACGTGATTGAGGTTGAAAATTCAAATTTGAATTGCATGTAAAAACTACCTTAAATCTCAGTCATGTATATCTGAATTTGTTTTGCCAAAAAAGTTTTTTGTTCTTCTAATTTCAACAATTCAACATTTAAATCTACTCCAAATAGGCCCAAATTTGATACATAAGTTTTATATATCATAAAAACAAACTTCAATCATCAATTTGGAAAAATATAAGTTTGGCATGATTTAGTACTTTTAGAGTATGAACATTTTTATTATGTCTTATTAATTAGCAGTATTTATCTTATGCGATTTCATTATCTTTTTTGTTGAATATTTAGTACAATATAATCATTATCTCATAATTTGTGTTTTTCACTTAATTATGAAACACTTTAGATAATTGTCTGTTACTAGGATTAAAGAAATATTTCACTTATAAGTTATATGTTTTGTATGAAGACTTTATCAGAAAAAATTCAAATTTTTTTTTGAGAAACTCGAAAAAATCAGAGGTTTAAAAATCGACTTTTATTGATATGATTTGATTTATAGATTTAGAAACCCGATAAAATTATTTAGTTTAGTATTTAAAAAATTCAAATCAACCTAGACTATGTATACCCCTAATGCAAGCCATTGATTACCATCTTACTCAAATGTCCGTATGTGATGCTTAACTCCCTACTTGACTCGGGACCTAACTCTCAATCGAAGACTTGGATCCCGACCCTGATCGTGACTCTGGATTTAACTCCTGATCCCGATCTCGGATCCAACTCCTGATCCCTTCCAGCACCCAATTTTCAATTGAACCCCAACTTGAGACTCGACTTCTGACCCCCACCTTGGCCTCGACCCTATTCTTCGACCTTGACACCGACTCCCAACCCTAATACCGGTCCCAACCTTGACCCAAGACTCAAATTTCGACACCAACTCGACACCCAAATCTCAACATCGAATCGAGACTTTAATCCTGAAATCAACCCTAGACACGAGACTCAAATTCCGACCCTAACTCGAGACCCGACTCTTGGCCTGACTTGGGAGCTGCTCTCGATCCGAGAGCCAGACTCCAACCTTGATCCTAACCCTGGATCCAACTTCCAATCCCGATCTGGGAACGAACTCCTAACCCCGACCCAACTTTGAACCTCACTTTCAACCTTGACTCTCGACCTCAAATCCAGCTCCCGTTCTCAATTTGGGTTCAAACCCCAACTCGAGGCCATAATCTCGTCACTGACTCGGGAACCATATCCCGACCCCAACTTGAGACCCTACTCCTAACACCAACTCAAGACCCAAATTTCAACACCAACCCCAGACTCCAAACCTAGCTTTCAACACCGATTAAGGACCCTCTCCCGACCCTAACTCTAACCCTGGATCTAATTCCCGATTCCAACCTAACACCCAACTTTTGACCCTAATCTAAAACCCGATTTCTCACTCTGAACCTCGACCCAAGACTTAAATTTTAATTATCTGGGACCTGACTCAGGACCACTTATTTTCAGAAAAAAAAATTCTATAGAAACACGAAAATGTTTTTCTCCATACCAAATACACCTTAAAAGGGGGGAAAAAGAAGAAGAAAAAATGCTTGTAATCCTGGAACACTTATTTTTTCTAATATAATAAGAAGCAATGAATAATATGAATATTCATATTATCTATTAATTTTTTCATTTTTTATCCATATCAAATACAAGTGAATTAGATATTTTATTCATTTTGAACCCGTCTATATTGACTAGATCCGTTCATTTGCCGGCCGTAGTGAGTCCACACCCCATCTAGTAATGTAACCGGCTGATCATGTTATTGGTTGAGTTGGTCAATTGGATTAACATTTGAAGAAGCAAAATGGGAAGTTAATATTTTATTGATCCTTATATGTAAGCAAAATGAATGATAAAAGTGAAACTAAATTTCAATGTCCACTTGCTACAAGTTGAGTTCTTTGGTTTTGATGTCAAGTCAGATGATATCATGATACAACCTAAGTAAATCCAATGATTACAACTATTAAGTTAACAAGTGAAGGATTGACATTGGTATCAGTAACCTAGAAAAATTGGTAGTAGGTCCTCCGTTTTAATTTGTTGTTCTTAATTTCTTTTTTAAATTCATTTTTAAAAAAAAATATTTTTTTTGTAATTCTTTAATTCTAACTTTTCATGAAACATGTTTAAAATTATAAGATTAAAGGACATTTTGATACATTCTATATATTTTTAATTTAATACCACAAGATTCAAAAATTTTCTTTATTTCTTAATCTTCACATCCAGTCAAAACTAGACAAATAAATTGAATCAGAGGAGTAGTTATTACTTTATCTCTTTCTTCACATTTTTCTTAACCCCCACCTCAAGATTTCTTTCCAAACAACTACTCAATAAATAACTAAATAAATTCAAGGTAGCCCTTTGTAGCTGAAAATTTTAGTAGGTTACTGGAAAAGTTTCAGCTCCAGCATATTTTCCATCAATACAACAATGTATATCCCTATCACATATGACATATAGGAGATACATTAATATACATCAAAGATATACACAGATATGGAGAAAATATCAGGTTTCCAGAAAGCTTCATTTCCAGAACTTGATGGCATTGTATATCAAATGTGTATATGATATATCACTCATGATATACAGGAGATACACTGATATACACTGAAGTTATGCATAGATATGACTGTACTACATGTCAGTTTCTCAAGAATACACCACCACGACCTAGTGTACTCTGAGCTCCTTTTTATCATTCTAATTTCCATTTTTTTCTCAATAAGGTGTGTTTTCAGTTCGAGTTATGGTAATGACTGATAGAAGTGGTTGGCAACGATGTGGGTTGTCAGTAATTGTGAGGGCAGAGATGGTTGTTGGTGGTGATAGTTGACAATAGTGGTAGTGAATTTGATGATAGAGGTGGTCAGTGGTGATGGTTGATAGTTGTGAATAGAGTGGTGGTGAAAACTATTCACACAAAAATACCTCTAAATGATATTAACATTTTGTTCAAGATCTTAATGGTTAAGATCTATTCAGATCAAATAAATACTTAAAATCTTAATATAAATAAATGCACTTAATAATCTAAGGTGTGAACCATTTAGAATCAGGTCAACTTTTGTACACTCTCAAATCATGTGTAAAATGATGATGTAATCATGCACCCAGGGCACGGACCTACGTTGTGCCCAGCAGGTTCAACTGAACCCGTTTCGTTGGAAAAAATAAATATCTGCATGTAAAAATTACGCAAGAATTTGTTGATACAAGATAAATGAATCCAGTGACATAAACATAAAAGTGCAGCTCAATGGTCTAGTGGGTTCATTTTGTTGCAAGTAGTCTCGAGATATATCGAGACTTGCCGTTCTCCACAAATCCTACTATTCTCCTATTATCTTATTCTTCAATTCTATTATCTTCTTGGATTGTTGCTACTATTCTCTTTTTCATTATTTTTAATATGACTTCTTCACTACTTTATTTGTTTTACATACTTGATTTTTGATATGCTTTACTTGAGTTGAGGGTCTATCGAAAACAGTGATCGAATTTTTACCTTTTCAAAATAGAAATAAGGCTGGGTACAAATCACCTTCTTCAGATCTCATTTTTGAAATTATACTGAATTTATTATTGTTGCCGCATAATTCACCCCTCTTTTATGTTTATTAACGACCTACCAAGCAGTGGACATGGTGTAAAATGTACCTAAGACTAGAAAGAATTCATTTAAAAATTGGGTCCAAAGATATTGATAATTCAAATTTCAGATATACGAGTGTGAAGTTATGCTTCGTAGTTTAAATTTTAGACATACAAATATGAAGTTTGGCACCACTTAGGGTTTGATTGGATATTTAATTGGAATTTTTTAAGTTGTATTTTTACTCACAAGCATGAAAACCTCACAAGATGTGAAAACTATCAAAATTTTCTCAATTTTTATACAATTTTACCAAATGAGCAAAAATTCATGATAAAATATAATGTACTACCACAAGACTATTCTAAAAAATATAATATTTACTGATCAAATTTTGGTCCAATAAAAAGTAAAATTGAACAAGAGTTATAGTGTACTACTCTTTAATATATTTCTCCCACATAGTACAGATAATTTCTTCACATCAAACATGCATTTTCCTATCAGATGATTGAGAAGACGAATCAACATTGTTACTTTAAGCCATTTGAATTGGTTAATATCAGTAGCAACTATATCATCATATTCATATTCAGTGAATATTTCATCACTCATTTGGTATTGCCAGAAAAAATAATGTAACACTAAACAAGTTATGACAATGGTCATCCACGTGTCAATATCACAATGGTTCATGCCTTGTCTTAGTATTCTGAATCTATTTTTCAGGCTCCAAAAGTTCATTCAATCACATTGGATAGAAAAGAGTGCGTAAAGTTAAACATTTTTTTAGCGTTTTGAGGCTCTCTTTCACTCCCTTTGTAATCTTGAAAATGATATAGAAATCCTTTGTATGGAGCTAAAAACCCTTTCGTGTTTCAAAGAACAATATCAACAATATAATATTTATCTACCTACAAGAATAACATAGTGTGAAGAATTATATACCATGTGGCGGAAATGAGAATTTTACAGTTGATATAAATATATCTACCAACTTATAGATTTTTTTTACAAAATATAAAATTTATGGGTTAAGTTTTATATTTAAAAAAAATTGAAATCAAGATTTGAAATCCAAAATCATGCTTTTTGAAAAATTTAAGATTTGAAATTATAATTTGAAATTGCATATCCAAATGCTGATTTAAAATTATGACTTTATATCACATATCTAAACACAAACTAAGACAAACAATTATGTCCAAAATCTACAATTTTGACATAGATTTTACAACTTTAATCAAGTATATCTAAAGTTAATTTTAAATGACTAAACTTGTAAAAAATTATAAACATCAACTATATATGCCATAAATAGGGGTATCGAAATCGACTATCTTTGCACTCCCCCCTAAATTTTGTCAAAGTGCGAGCCTATTTCTAAAAAAGGATTTATAAATCTTAATGGCTACAAGAATTTTGATCATAATGATCACATTGGTTTATCACACTATAAATAGATTGTTATAAACATATTTGTATTATAGTGAATGTCTATAAAGGTATTTGTATTGTAGTGAATACATGTGTTTATATTATAGTGAAAGTCTATATTTTGGAGAAAAGTTAGGAGAAATTATCCCTATAAATAGAGGGGTTCTCCTTCATTGTATTTCATCTCATCAAGAGAATAAGAACTTCTCTCTTCTCTCTTTCTCTATAATATTCTTGTTTTTTCTTTATTATTTCATAACACGTTATCAGCACGAGTCTCTGCCTTGAGCACTCACTTTGAAAGATCTGAGGTAAGAAAAATCAAAGTTTTTTTGGAAAGATGAAGGTTAGTATTTCTTGATATTTATGTATTTACTAATAACAATATCGATTTTGTATATGAACTTGAGGAACGACTTATTGATTCACTTGGCAATTCATGCCTCATAATTGTTCCAGAAGAACAATATTGTGAAAAATATATTTGTTCTAGAAGAACAATATTGTGAAAATATATTTATTCTAGCAGAACAATATTGTGAAAATATGTAAGAGAAATCATCTATGTTATATGCATACCTCGATTTGCTCCCGAAGTAGCAATATCTTAAACGAGGTTTTAAGCTATCATACCTTATATGGTTAAGGCATATTTAGATGATCATGTTCCATTCCTGAAGAATGAGAAATTGAGAACTTTTGATAAATGTTACAATGTAGATCTAATACGGATCCAGTTCTCAAAGGGAATGTGTCAATACTTAATAAAATCTTGAAATTTACTCCCGAAGTAGTAAATCTGAAATTTACTTCCAAAGCAAAGCATCAAAAATTCATATGGATGCAATGGGTCTTGGAGACACCATTAAAAGTGAAAACAAAGCATCAAAATCCATATGGATGCAATGGGTCTTGGAGACACCATTAAAAGTGAAAACAAAACATCAAATCAAGATCGTGCTAAGGCTATGATATTCTTGCGTCATCATCTTGACGAAATTCTTAAAATTGAATATCTCACGATTAAGGATCCACTTGTTTTGTGGAATAGCCTAAAAAGGAAAGTATGACCACCTGAAGATGATCATCCACCCAAAGGCACGATATGATTGGATTCATCAAGACTATAAGTCTATTCATGAGTATAGCTCATCAACATTCAAAATTGTTTCTATGTTGAAACTATGTGGAGAAACTATAAATGATGTTGATATGATTGAATAAGTGGTAGTATACAAAATTAATTGAGAGCTCCGAAAGAGCTAATGTATTACTACCTGAAGGAATGAAATTGTTGTAGTAAGTCTCAAAAGGAAACTTATAAGTTTCAATGACATTAAAAAAAATGAGACTATAAATTATGGGAAGATCTAATATCTTCATGCTACTACAATTGAAGCGGGTTATAAATATTTATGTAAAAGATTACCCGCCGATTTTTTTATCTGTAGTACATAAATATGGGTATGATGATGAAATCACATACGAAAGTAAACTAGAAGTTTACTGAAATAAGTTCGCATAACCGGTTGGCCATCCCGGTTCAAATGTAATGCAAAAATAATTGAGAATTCACGTGGCTATATGTTGAAGAAATAAAAGATTCTTCAAGAATTCTCTTGTGTTGCTTGTTCTCGTGATAGAATGATCTTGATCAGCTAAGATTGGAATTATATTTCGTGAAATTTTAGAACTTATAAAAAGATAAATATGGGCCCATTCACCTACCATGTGAACCATTTGCTAATAGATGCATCTATGAAATGGTCACATGTGTTTTGATATCAACTTGCAATTGATTTTTGTAAGGTTGTTGCTCGAATTATTAAATTAAGAGCATAGTTCCAAATTATAAAATCATGTTGATAATGATGATTCATATCTATGTTGGTTTAGCAAAACTGTATGCCTCCAATTATAGCTAAATCATTGGTTATAAGAATAAAACTCCCAAATAAAATTTGGTATGAGATATGTTTATTTAACATATAACAACACTTGGATGCATCAAGCCAACAAGGTTCCCCTATCACAATTGGTTCAGGGTCAGGGTCTAAATAATTCCATCTAAAATTTGAATGTGCGATATATGATTCAATTGCCCCACCACAACGCACAAAGATGAGTCCCCAAATGAGCTTGGGGAGTAAATGTTAGTTTTTCTAACATTAGGGGGAGAAGTGATTAGCAACTGAAAATTGAGTGTGGGATGAATTATCTAGATCCTCGGAAAAAAGAAAAAGTGAACTTAAAGTTCAATAGATAATTCACTTGCAAAATATTGCAAATCAATTGCCAGATATATTTGCTAACTCTATCTTATAATTCAGTTACAAATGCTCCAATGAAAAGTCCTTGAAGGACAGAGTCTATGAGACGCCTGAAGCGTGATAGACCAAACGGTTCCAAATATAGAACTTCTTGAAGAAGGAGAGGAGCAAGTGATTAAGATGGTCATAATGATGAGGCAAGTGCTTTGAGAAAGCACCACGACATAACACTTCATAAAACCTTGGCAAAGGTTCAGGTACCTGAAAATGACGAAAAATGAAGAGATCTCAATAAGTTATGTTGCATTGGAACTGATCATCGACGATATTTTTGATACAATATAGTGCGCAATATTGTAAAAGATTGTGAGGATCTGAATTCTACGTCTATTAAAGCATGTTGATGTAGAAATAATTATCAAGTGAAATGATGCGTATTGATAAGCATAAAGCTTATTGGACCTGCAGTCCATACACTAGAAGATGTCACGCATTTAAATACTAATTAATGTTATCACTTGACAAAATTTGTACGAAAATCATGAAGGATTCGAAATGCCTGAAGCATTTACAAGTTTCTTTAAACTTGTTCATAATTCTTATATGAGGAAATCCTTGGTCCTGAAGTACCATATATTAGTGTGATTGATGCACTAATATATCTTGCTAATACTACAAGGCATAACATTTGTTAATTTGTTAGCAAGTCCCGATCTTGTTGGTTATGCTGATGCTGGGTATTTATCTGACCCACACAAAGCTCGATCTCAAACTGGCTACGTGTTCATATGTGGAGGTACTGCAATATCTTGGAGATCTACAAAGCAGTCTCTCGTAGCTATTTCATCAAATCATGCTG
Source organism: Datura wrightii (assembly GCA_035772735.1). NCBI lineage: Eukaryota > Viridiplantae > Streptophyta > Magnoliopsida > Solanales > Solanaceae > Datura > Datura wrightii. The sequence continues at coordinate 194,065,276 of JASDFA010000018.1, read as the reverse complement.
AGATAATAGCTATTCATGAAGCAAGCCGAGAATGTGTGTGGTTGAGGTTCATGATACATCTCATTAGAGAAAAATGTGGTTTAAACAATGACAAAGTACCCACAATTTTGTATGAATATAATGCAGCATGCATAACACAACTAAAGGGAGGATTCGTAAAAGGAGATTAAACGAAGCACATCTCACCAAAGTTTTTCTACACACATGAGCTCCAAAAGAATGGTGATATCAATGTGCAACAGATTCGTTCAAGTGATAATGTGGCTGATTTATTCACCAAATCTCTACCAACTGCAACTTTCAAGAAGATGGTGCACAAGATCGGGATGCAAAGATTCAAGGATGTTCTCATTAGGGGAAGTTAATACGCGCTGTACTCTTTTTCCCTTGCGAGGTTTTGTCCCACTGGGTTTTCCTTGTAAGGTTTTTAATGAGGCAGCCAAAGTGCGTATTATTAGATATGTGTACTCTTTTTCCTTCACTAGATTTTTTCCCACTGGGTTTTTTCTAGTAAGGTTTTAACGAGGCACATTATCGATCAAATAGACATTCAAGGGGGAGTGTTATAAACATATTTGTATTATAGTGAATGTCTATAAAGGTATTTGTATTGTAGTGGATGCATGTGTTTATATTATAGTGAAAGTCTATATTTTGAAGAAAAGTTAGGAGAAATTATCCCTATAAATAGAGGGGTTCTCCTTCATTGTATTTCATCCCATCAAGAGAATAAGAACTTCTCTCTTCTCTCTTTCTCTATAATATTCTTGTTTTTTCTTTATTATTTCATAACATAGATTTATTTTTAATATTTTCACCTCTTTCTTTTAAATTTAATTTTTTTAAAATTTATTTATTAATTTTTTTCAATGCATGAGAACTTTCTCCACAAATGGGAATTGGATAAAATTTTCTAATTAATTTATTTATGATTTTTTTTATTTATTAGCTATTTCCCAATATAATTTAATAGGAGGAGAGGAAAGATATGGTTAACAATGGTCATAAGTAATTGCATTCATACTTACGATACTGAAGAATATTGGCTTCATCCAAATTTTCATTTCAAATTTTGAATACATTAGAAATATGTCAAAAAATTTTGAATTCAAACTTGCTATTTTTAATGTACGTTAAGAATCACTAAAAAAACTATCAATGTACTGATGAAAGAACACTCACAATTGCACGTTAAATACAACCCACATAATTTTGTAGAAGATAAATAGATTATTGAAATCTCCAAAGAGAATATAGAAATAAAAGGTATGTTCGATATAAAGAGAAAAAAAAATGATGAGTGAAATAATTAAAAAAAAACTTGAATACTAATATAGATGAAAGTGAGTATATTATTAAAAATAATATTTACAAAATAGATAATGTTGTTTCCTCATATTTTTTCAGAATTTTTGTTAAAGTACAATTGTGTGCCTAAAAACTTATTGAAGTTACATGCTAATTAGCTATACAGACGAGAGAAAATCTCTAGAGAAGAGGAATCAAGAAAAAAAAAAACGAATCAGGGAGAATGAGAAGAATATATAGTAAAATAATATAACGAGTTTCATATTATTAATTAAATAATTTTCTTATACAATCAATGGTGGGTCCCATATTATAAATTCACTCAAGGATGAAAATTATTTTCTAATTGTAGAAAAAAATTAAAAAGAGAAATTTCATCATGTTTTTTCTAAATCAAACCAAATCGATAATATGAATTATATTTAATTTGATTTTAATAATTAAAAAATTAATTTAATTGATTTGGTTTTGATTTATATTTCAAAACTAATCCAAACCGAACAATGAACACTCCTGATTACACCCTTGATGTTTTTCTTGTCCTTGACAGCAATCCATCTATTTTAAATACAAATTTTTTCATGTATATACATCTTATAAAGTTAGAAAGAGCTCAACTTCTAAAAGTTAAAGCTCCCATGCATGATATGATTCCACCCCACCCCCTTTTGTGATGTTGTGGTTGATATTTTTTTTTTTATAATTACAATGAACTAGATTAGATATAGTTGTATGAAAGTGTGATAATTACATCATATTTTACAAAAATCAAATTAATTTTATTGTAAGATGCTTCAAATCAAACTAAATAAAATGAAAAGATTGAGAAAATTGAAAATTCCAAAAATGAAAAATTTGATATTTTAACATAACTAATTTAATTGATAAATAAAAAATTTTACCAATCAAACTTATATACACGTAAGAAGCATCAAATGAAGAACAAAAATATATAAATGAATATAATAAAATGAATGGAGTGAAAGAAAAAATTCATAATGAAAAAATTAATCTAAAAATTACTCTCTTTGTTTCAAAATAAGTGATGTTTTTAGTCTGAATACACTCTTTAAGAAATTACTCATTTCTAGAAAGTAAAATACATTTTTACTAACTTACTCTTAATGAATATCTTGAAAAAGATATAACTTCTTACTAGTTTATAAATCTCTCTTCATTTAAATAAGGATAAAATTAAAAGAATATCATTAATGTCTTTTTAATAATATAAAACACCACTTATTTTAAAATAAATATAAAAATTAAAATACTACTTATTTTAAAACAGAAAAAATAAACGAACAAAAAAATTAAACGAAAAAATATAGAGACGAGGAAAGTGGAGAAACAAATAAAAAAATTAAACTAATAAGAGGGGGCAATAGAAGTTGGATCCCTACACTTTTTTAAAAATAATAATAGTAGTCACCCTCACATTTTACCTCATATTTAAAGTCATTTTAAAATATAAAAATATTTATTATCATATATTTTTAAAAGATTAATAAGATTATATTAATTAATTATTTTTTCTATTAATTTTTTCTTAATTAATGTGCAAATTTTATCCTAATCATTAAAATGAAATAAAAAAAATAATATTATAAAAAAATTAATTAATATATTAATTTATTAATTTTTTAATCTTTATTTACTTACGTGTCTCTTAATTCTAAAATAACTAAGGTCAAAAAAATAAAATTTAAAATTTATAATAAATATTTTTAAATAATTATTTTTAATAAAGATGAGAACTAAAAGGGAGTACAATTCTAGAAGTTGGTTGTTTCAAATGGAATAGCATATAGCAAGGCCAAAGGGAAAAACACAAAATAGAAAGGGTACATAGGGACTGCAAAGATGAGTTGTTTATTGACGTTCACGAGGTCTCGGATATCTATTTTTAATAATATGAAAACGATCTCTTGGATATTGCGAATTTGACAATGACAAAATTTGTTAGATAATTAACTATTTGTGATTCATTTTTTTTTTTTTATATTCTTCATATTATTAAAAAAAAATAAGAAAGCGGTTAGAGACGGATTCAGAATTTTAGCTTTATGCGTTTATTTTTTTAAAATTTTTAGCGTTGAACTCACCATATTTTTAAATTTATGTGTTCATATCTACTATCTATTATAATTTTAATGAATTTTTACAATAAAAAATATTGGATTCAGATGAATCTGCTAAATGTAAGCTACATCCATCTCCGGAAGCACATTATAATGGGGTCATGCGAGTATTGGCATGATTAATTTTGTTGCTTCTTCCTTTGTTTATATCGTCGTTACTATATATATATATAGTTGCCACACACAAGAAAATTCAATACTTCTCTTATAAATAAATGCTAGCTTTTATTATTCTCTAAATTAACCAGAAATTAGCAATGGAAGCTGATGGTAGGTGGACTCTTCAAGGCACTACTGCCATTGTTACTGGAGGCACTCGAGGCATAGGGTACCTGATCAAATTTTCAATCTACTATAATTTCTATGTTAATATATATATATATATATATCATATTGATTACGTCTAGATAGGAAAATACAAAGATTAAAGATTAAAATAGAAGGTTAGTATAGGTGGTATAGAAGGTTAGTATAGGTGGTCGTGCTCATGCGTCGACTAGTTTTCCTATCAGTATTATCATTAGTTTCTCCTACTTTCTTAATTATCCTTTTGATTGTATTATTATATGATGTTTTCTTTGCTTCGGTTTTCATATTACATGTTGTTGCTATTGTTTCTTTTTTTGACTATTTTCAACACGGCTTCTTCTCCACTATATTTCTTTCATACCTGTTTTGTTATGCTTTACTTGAGTCAATGGTCTATTGGAAACAACTTCTCTACTTTCACAGTGTAGAGGTAAGGTTGCATATACGCCACCATCTTCAAACCCCACTTGTTGAATTGTACTAGATATATTATTATTGTTGTTATTGCTATTAGTAAATTTATAATTAAATGTTGTTCTATTTGCACATATTAGGCATGCCATTGTAGAGGAACTAGCAAGTTTTGGAGCAAATGTGTATACGTGTTCACGTAACCAAATGGAGCTTGATGAATGCCTTCGAAAATGGAAAACTAAAGGTTTTAATGTTGGAGGCTCTGTGTGTGACTTATTATCAAGATCTCAACGAGAAAAGTTTATGGACACCGTTAGCACCTATTTCGATGGAAAAATCAACATTCTTGTAAGTTCTATACTACATTGCAAATATTTGAAGTCTACTGACCTGACTAATCGGTATTGTTCGTGTTGGATAGGCTTATTAAAGGGCCCGACTAATAATATTTGTTTTAATCAGAGATTATTAATTTGATTTTTCTTGTAATGTGTTAGATAAATAATGCTGCTGTAGTTATATCAAAGTTGGCAATGGAGTTCACTCATGAAGATTACAACACTATAATGGGCATAAATTTTGAGGCTTCTTACCACCTCTCTCAGCTAGCACATCCTTTCTTGAAGGCCACAGGAAATGGAAGTATTGTTTACATTTCTTCTGTTGCTGGGCTTGTCTCTCTGCCCTTATGTTCCATCTATTCAGCGGCTAAAGGTATACTTAGGTCTTTATTTGTTTTCATTAATGTTTAGACGTCTGAATTTAAATGCACATTTGAATGATTATTAAGATGTTGTCTTTAGATTTGGATACTGAATGATTAACACTATTTGTTTTTCAACATTTGAATGTGCATAATTTATTTATTTATAAGCATAATAAATATATAAATATAATTAAAAAATAACTAAATATTAGAAAAAAATATAAATTTAATAAAATAAAATAATTATTTGATTAACGAAAATAAAATATTTATATTCTTTAGTAATGGTGGAGATGATTTGTAGTGATAGTAATGATATTTGTGATGGTGGAGGTGGTTGGTGTTGTAGTAACTGGCGTGATGGTGGCGGTTGGTAGTAGTGGTGAAGTTGGTTGATGTTAGTAATTGGCGGTGGTGAAGGTGGTGGCTGAAGAATGTATAGTAGTTGGCAGCGATGCTAGTTGTGATAGTAGGGGTGGTTGGTAGTAGAGATTGCTTGCATTGATGATAGTGATTGATAGTGATGGTAAGGGTGATGGCGGCGACAATGACGGTAGTGGTAATTGTTGAAGAACGTATGGTGATTGATGATGTCTTGGCGGCAGTTAACGGTAGTTCTAGTTGTAACAATGAAGGTGATTAGTAGTTGTGATTGACCCCAGCAGTGATAGTGGTGGCTGAAGTAGCAACGACAGTGGCGGTAGCAGTGAATATAATTATTATGATGGAGGTGGTAGGTCTTGTAGCAACTAGTTGTCAGTGGTGGTAGTTGCCAATGGTGATTGGTAGTTAGCGATGGTAATGGTGGTTGACAATGGTACTGGTGGTGGTTGTGATGAAAGATGTGGTAAGAGGTGGTGGCTGATGATTGTGGATAGAGTAGTGGTAAAAATTATTCACACAAAAATACCTCTTAATGATGTTAAAACTTTTTTTCAAGATCTTAATGATTAAGACCTATTCAGACCAACTAAATACTCAAGTCTCAATGAAAACAAATGCACTTGATGACCTATGGTCTGAACTATTTAGATTTAGACCTCCATTACGTGCAAACAAATGAGGTCTTAAATGGCTAGAGATAATATAATTGGGTAATTTTTATCAGAGTAGTCTTGAAAATGAGTGATCTTAAAATTTTTATCTTGTTTGTCCCATCTGACAACACTTTTACATTTGCCCTACTTGAAGGTTTGTCTGCGCGTCAAAAATTCAGGATCATATATTTCAAGATTATAAGGTGTAATTTCCTGAATATAATCTTCTTCTGAGTTTAACTTATACACGCCCATTAAAGTGTCAAATAGGCAAGTCAAGCTAAATTTGAAAGGATCAAAATGGATTGAGTAAATAAATCGGCGGATCATATTAATAGGTTGGTTTTAACTTTTCCAAAGGGAAAAAGTATTTGAATTGAGTCAAAATAGGTTAAACAATGAGTCATAGTTCAAACTGCCCAACTCTTATCAAGTTCTGATTACTTTATTTGTTTGCTTATATTTTGTTTAACTACCAAACAAAACTAATAACTTTTTTGTTATTAAGACTGTATATAACACATCAAATAAAATCTAAGTTATTTTTAAAATTATTTTTAATAAGATTTTTCATGGGTCAATCTAGATTATATATTTAGCTCAAATAATTCTAGTTTTTAAATAGACAAGTTAAAATAAATTAAGTATACAAATGAACAAATTATTAACCTTTTAAATTTGAACAAGTTATACGAATTATATTTTCATATACTAGTTTTTCACCCATAACACATGAAAAGCCTAATATACACAGAGTTTTTTTTTTCCTTGTAAATTAAGGGGCAATGAACCAATTGACAAGGAGTTTGGCATTTGAGTGGGCCAAGGACAATATTCGAGTCAATGCAGTTGCACCATGGGTAATCAAAACCTCTCTCATTGAAGCAGCTTCTGTAAGTTTTTTTTAATTTGTTTTTTAAGTTTGAATTTTATTTTTTTAAATTTTAACTATTAAGTAAATTTATTTTAATTATTTTATAATTACTTAATAGGTTTGAATATATTTAAATAACTAAAATTTATAATAAAGTTTTAATATTATTAAAATGTCTGGTCAATGATTTCTACAAAGACGACAGTCTACTAATTCTATCCATTCACCACTACGATCATCAACAATAGTTATCAACTATTGCCACCGACCATTATCCGCCACCAATACCCACAACCAGCATTCTCAACCACAACCACCACCGCTATCAATTACTACAATTAGTTGTCACCATCACTAGTCACCGTAATCATCAATACCAACTACCATTACCATAACAACCCTCAATAACTACTGACAATCACCATCATCAATCTGCACTATACATCGCCAACCAACATCATCATTCACCTCCATCATTAGCTATTACTATTATTCACCAAAACTATCAATTGGCACCACCATCAACCACTACTATCAGTCACCATTACCACCAGCTAATATACACAATACCACCATTAATTAACCAACACCATCCCCAACTGGTGCACACCACCGCAACACTATCCATTACCGTCACCAATCGTCATATAACTTTTTAAAATATTTTATTTGTATTAGATTAATCTAGTATTTTGTTGAATTTTATATTTATTATTATCTTTAAACAAAGACAAATTCTATACATTCAGATTTTGAAAAAGCTAACCATCTTAATTATTCAGTATTCACATCTTAACATATGCAACATCTTAATATTCATATATGCATTTAGATTCATATGTTTAAATATTAATACACATTTTAATATTTAAATATATATTCAAATTCAAACGTCTTAATCTTAATGAAAATAAATGACATGATTCTCACTTTGTTTTTATCTCTTGCAGCAAGATCTAGAAGTGAAAAAAAGTATCGACAAATTAGTGAGTCGGACTCCTATTGGTGGGCGAGCTGGAGAACCAAAAGAAGTCTCAGCCATGGTTGCCTTCCTTTGCTTCCCATGTGCTTCATACATCACTGGCCAAATTATGTGTGTTGATGGAGGAATAACTATTAATGGATCGTATTGATCATTGTTATCACATAACATAAACAAATAAATAAATAAAAGAATCATTGATTTAATTGTCAATGTTTGAATGACAATTTAACTTTAACATGGTAAAAGATCAGGCAAAAAGTCCTGAATTCGAATCTTAGTGTTACCTTTCAATAAAATATTTTCACACTTAGCTAACATTTAAACTCTTGATTGTATGTGAGTGGATGCGTTTGCAGTTGGATGATAAAATAATTTGTTGATTTTGTCTTCGATGGAAAGTAAACAATTCTACACTACTTCCTCCATTGGAGGAGATACAAGCTATGAAGAAATAAGGCACAAAATGGATGGAAAGGAAGCTGGAAAACTGCTTGCTTCCTCTGTTTTTCTGCATTTATATAGAAAAGATAAGGTAGGGAGTTAGTTACAACTTCCTAACTAACTAGTGGGAATTACGTTGTTACCCTTCTAGCAACTAACTTATAACTAACACATGCTAAGACTTGCTTAATCACTCTAACTAAGTAACTAACTTCTAAACCAACTAACAAACTAATGAATGAGGTTGAGTGAGATATATTGTCAACACCTCCCCTAAAGTTGGAAGAGGTATTTCCTGTGACAACTTGTTGAGAAGAATCGAATGTTTTGGACCAGTGAGGGGCTTTGTTAAAATGTCAGCAAGCTGTCCAGTGGTAGAGATGTGATGCAGTGTGATGAGTCCATCTTGAAGCTTTTCACGAATGAAATGGCAATCTACTTCGATGTGTTTGGTACGCTCATGAAACACAGGATTCCTTGCAATGTGTATGGCTGCCTGACTATCACAAAATATATGAATAGGCAGTGAGCAAGTGTTTGTCAATTCTGTCATCAATCTTTGTAACCAGACAAGTTCTCCTACTACTGGTCGTATTGCTCTATATTCTGCCTCTGCTGAAGACAAAGACACTGTTGTCTGCTTCTTGGACTTCCATCCAATAACACTGTCACCCAAGAACACAACATATCCACTTACTGATCTTCTGGAATCTGGACAATATGCCCAGTCAGAGTCACAATGAGCAGTAATAGTAAGATCAGAATTTTGAGATAGAAATGTTCCTTGATCCAGACTCCCTTTGATGTATCTTAGTACATGTATAGCTGCTTGTAGATGTGTGTCTCTAGGTGTTTGCATATACTGACTTAAGTGCTGAACACTATAAGCAATATCAATTCTTGTGTTTGTGAGAAAATTTAGCTTCCCTATAAGTTTCCTGTAATAGCTGGGATCATCAAGTAACTTGCCTTCATCATTCCTCAGCTTCACACTTGGATCAAGAGGTGAAGCTACTGCACAGTAAGTAGTGCAATCAAACTCCTTCAACAACTCATTTGCAAACTTCCTTTGTGAGATGAGTACTCCAGTTGGCTTGTAGATGATTTCCGTCCCTAGGAAATAGTGGAGTCTTCCCAGGTCCTTTATCTTGAACTGACCATGAAGAAAAGACTTTAAGGCTTCAATTTCCACCAGGTCAGTTCCAGTGATGATAATGTCATCCACATACACTGCTACAAAAACCATTGAAGTGTCCACCTTTCTAAAGAACAAGAAATAATCACCACTGGAATGAGAATATCCCCTAGAGTATAGAGCTGTTGCCAATTTCTCATACCATTGTCTGCTGGCTTGTTTCAAGCCATACAGAGACTTATTGAGCTTGCAAACTACTCTGTCATCACTCACCAATAAGCCCTGTGGCAATGCCATATATACTTCCTCATGCAAATCTCCATGGAGGAAAGCATTGTTTACATCTAGCTGAAACAGATCCCAGCCCTTTTTAACAGCTAGTCCAACTAGGATCCTTATGGTAGACATTTTAACTACTGGTGAAAAGGTCTCAGTATAATCTATACCAGCTTGTTGTGTATACCCCTTCACTACCAGCCTTACTTTGTACCTTTCCACAGTGCCATCAGCTTTGTGTTTGATCTTATATACCCACTTGCAACCTATAGTTTTCTTCCTAGGTGGGAGGACCACTAAATCCCAAGTGTTATTTGCATGAAGTGCTTCAAATTCAAGATCCATTGCTGCCTGCCAAACCTTATGTACAGCTGCCTCCTCATAAGATGAAGGTTCTTGGTCATGTAAATATCCTTCCTGCTGGTTACTGGAACAGGTGGATGTTGTGTGTAATGAAACAGGTAGTGTGGATGATGTGAAGGTGCATGATGGTGTGATGTTTGGTTGTAAGTTAGGCAGTGTGTAGGTGTAGTCTTTCAGGTAACTTGGAACAGTGTGTGGTCTACTAGATCTTCTAGGTGGCTGGATCATATGTTGAACTGAAGTATGGCTGGGGAAGTCAGTATTGTTGTCTGGTGTAGGGCTACTGGATTCAGGTGCAGTGACATGGACATTACTTTGTGCAACATCATCAAATGGCATTGTGAGATTGATAGGATTAGTGACTGTATTTGAGGCATCATCATTCAGATCATAACCAATGCTAGAAGTATTATTAGTGTAGTTCAAATTTGTAGAATGAAGATTGAGCTTATGTAGAATTGAGCTAGAGTTAGAATCAGGGAAAAATAATGCAAAAGGGAAAATATGTTCATAAAACAAGACATCTCTGGAAATATGAATTCTATTTGTGTGTAAGTTCAGAACCTTATAACCCTTTGTATTAAAAGGATAGCCTACAAAGATGTGAGGTGTGGCTCTGGGATCAAATTTATCTTTGTGTGGTTTGGTAGCAGTAGGAAAACAAAGGCAACCAAATGATCTTAGGTGTGAATAGGTAGGTAATTTGTGGTATAACCTTTCAAAAGGAGTGTTTCCATGTATTGAGGTTGATGGTAGTCTGTTGATGAGATAAGTGGCAGTCAATAGACATTCCCCCCAGAACCTCAATGGTATTTTGGAATAATACAACAGTGATCTGGCTATTTCAAGTAAATGTTTGTGCTTCCTCTCCACAACACCATTTTGTTGTGGTGTGTATGGACATGTTCTTTGATGCATAATTCCTTTACTCTGCAGAAAGTCACTTGTTTCCTTGTTAATGAATTCCAATCCATTGTCTGTTCTCACACTTTTGATTTTGGCATCAAATTGGTTTTCCATTAGAGAGACTAGGCCTTTAATGGCCTGCAATGCATTGCTCTTACAATTGAGGAGTTGTGTCCATGTTGATCTACTAAAGTCATCCACCACAGTTAGGAAGTACCTGTGATTCTCATGAGTTGGTGTGTGGTATGGTCCCCATAGGTCAATGTGTAATAGGTCTAGGATTCTGGTTGAATGAGAAGATGATTTCTGAGGAAATGGTAGTCTAGTTTGTTTGGCCATAGGGCAGATTATACAGGAAAAAGGTTGTTTGGCTGCAAGTATAGTTGGTATTGTAGCTATCTCTTTCATTTTACTGAAGGGTATATGTCTCAGTCTTGTATGCCACAAATAGTTAATATCAGTTCCATGAGATGTGCTTGTCATATGAGAATGAATTTTAGAAGAATTTGCAGAAGAATCAAAAGAATCAGAAATAGGACAACTACTTTTACAATAAGCATTTCTATTATTTGAGTAATTGGATCTTAAAGATGGTGCATCAATAGATGGATACAAGTATGCTTATTTTTACAAGGAGTACTCATGCTAGTAAAGACAGGAAAGGAGCAACAGTCATTACAAGAAGGAAGATGTGAACTAGCACTACTGGACAAAGAGTATTTGTTGTCTGAATTGTTGTGACACTTTGGGCAAATGTAGTATAATCCATTGCTGGCTCTACCAATCTCCAGAGGTCTCTTCAGTGAAGGGCCCTGCATGAAACAAAGAGAGTTGTTAAAGCTAATCATGCCTTGAAGTTGTAATGCCAAACAATGGACTGATATTAGGTTGAACTTGAAACTAGGTACTAATAACACCTTTTGCAAGGTTAAGACTGAACTCAAACATGCTTCTCCAATTTCAGTCACTTTCACCTTATAACCATTTGGCAAAGTTACTAAGAATGGGTAAGAGAGTGTCCTAACTTTGGTTAAGAGAGATCTGTTGAAGGTCATATGGTTTGTGGCTCCAGAGTCTATGATCCATGAACCAGCAGATAAGATGAAACATTTACATGACAAAGCACCAATATCAGTCATAAAGGAATGACAAGCTAAAATACCTGCAAGACTTGCAGCACCATGTCCATTTGTCTGGATTGTGGTTTCTTCTGGTATGCTGGTTCCCTTCACACTAATGCTTCCTAAGAAACTCATCAATTTCTCCTATTGAACCTTTGTCAAGTTAGGCAAGCCAAATTCATGTCCATAGCTGTGAGCTGCATTTCCCTCACTGCTTGCAATATTCACTGCACCAGAACTCCTTCCTTTAGTGAACTTGAAATCCTGAGGGAAGCCATGTAGTCTGTAGCATTTGCTTTCAGTATGTCCAGTTCTTTTACAATAGTCACAAAACATAATAGCTTTGTCATTATTTTTATAGGAACTCCCAGACCTATGAAAGTTCTTCCCTGCAGTTCTTGGTACATAATTGGTTTTGAAGCTGCCTGAACCAGTCCTTGGTTTATAGCTGCTGCTACTGCTACTTGCACCATGGTTCCTTCCAGCCTCATTAGTTCCAGTGTTAGCATTAAGAGATGTAGATTTCAAATGAACTCGACCATGATGTTTAAGTTCCCTTTGTTTTTCTTCCTGTACTAAGATGGAGAATGTCTGTGCCATAGTTGGAAGTGGAGTCATCATTAGAATATTTCCCCTTACCACTGTATACACCTCATTTAGACCCATTAGGAATTGGATGAGTCTTCTATCCTGTTCAGCTTTAATCAATCTTTGCTTACCTCCACATGTGCATGAACAAACACACTGCACATGAGCATCTAAAATGCTCAATTCCTCCCAGAGCCTTCTGATATTGTTGTAGTAACTAGTAATGTCCAGGTTTCCCTGAGATTGATCATTGATTTCTTGTTGAAGTTGATAGAGTTTGGCTCCATTTGGCTGGTCATATCTGTCTTCCAACTCATCCCACAGCTCTTTGGCATTATTAACATATTGCAAGCTATCACTTAATTCCTTTGAAAGAGAATTTAGAATCCAAGATGTGACCATATCATCACACCTCTCCCATTGAGTGAATGCAGGTGAGTTAAGATCTGGTTTTGTGATTTTCCCATTGATGAAACCTGTCTTGTTTTTCACAGGCAAGGCACGAAGGACACCTCTCTTCCAAGCCTTGTAACCAGATCCATTGAAGACAGTGGAGATCAAGCAAGAGTTTGCACTTTCTGATGGATGCAAATACAGTGCATCATTGATGTCTGGCACATGTGATCGATACTGATTCGATTCTGGATTTTGATCCATGATTTGAGACAGGTAGGCTGATCCAAAAATACAGAGAAGAAATGAAAAAAAATAGATCAAACAAATCTGCAAATCTGTGATCTCAGATTAAGAAGAAAGGGATGAAGAATGTGAGATCTGTTTGATCTCAGATCAAGAAAAAAAATGAAGAATGTGACTGAACTATTGCGACTCTTCCTCAGTGATTATCGCGTGTGTGTGTGATCTGATACCATGTTGATTTTGTCTTCGATGGAAAGTAAACAATTCTACACTACTTCCTCTATTGGAGGAGATACAAGCTATGAAGAAATAAGGCACAAAATGGATGGAAAGGAAGCTGGAAAACTGCTTGCTTCCTCTGTTTTTCTGCATTTATATAGAAAAGATAAGGTAGGGAGTTAGTTACAACTTCCTAACTAACTAGTGGGAATTACATTGTTACCCTTCTAGCAACTAACTTATAACTAACACATGCTAAGACTTGCTTAATCACTCTAACTAAGTAACTAACTTCTAAACCAACTAACAAACTAATGAATGAGGTTGAGTGAGATATATTGTCAACATAATTAATTCATCATATTTGTTGAAAGTCTCTTGAGTTATAATTGTTGTTGTTATTGAAGCAACTATTTTCAAATGATTTACATTGATCAATTACAAGAGTATTTATAATATGTACAAATGATGTAAAGACTAAATTGTCCTTCTAGCTATACAAATGTATCTATCATTCTCCTTCAAGTGATGCTGGGTCTCGACAAATGTTAAACTTGTTTATTGTATCTTTTGAGTTCTTCCTGACTGAGTCAAGTCACATAGCTCAGTATACATATCAAGTTCATGTGTTCATATAGAGCATGATTCGCTTCACCTACATTGGGATGTGGCAAGATGATTTGGGATTCTTCTGAATGTCAAGAAAATTTATCTCCTCATCATTTGATTTGGCCATCAGTGCACATATGAATTCGTAATGCGAGGGTCCATCATCTAGGGTAGGTATGGATGCATCTTCTTGATCATCTTTATCCTTAGATTCACTTAAGGTTTCTCCCCAGACAGCCACAGCCTTCTTAACGATTATATCAACAACATCTTTTCTTTTGAACTTCTCCGGGACCTGATTCCTCTTTGATCCCTTGTTAGTGTAGTTCTGAAACTGATCGTTGTTGTGAAAAGGACACTCTTTGACGAAGTGTTCAGGTTTCCCACACCTGTGACAGCAGCCATTCCCCCTTGGATAGCTACTTGTGTTTCCCTTTGTGAGGAAACTCCCTTCTTTCTCATCAATTTTTGAAATCTTTGTGTGAGATAGTCTTTGTCTGATCACTCTTGGCATTTCTAAAAACTAGGCTCTTATCCTTCTTAGGCTCTCTTCTTTCCAAATTTTATTGCTTCTTCATAGGTTTTGAGATTTCCAATCAACTCGTTCATGGTGAGCTTTTCTTGATCCCTAACTTCTGAGATGACATTAACTTTGCTTTTTCAAAAACCAGGTAACAAACTAAGAATCTTCTGGACAAACTTGTTTGCCTTAATGACTTCACCCAGATAGTGAAGCTCATTGATTATGGCAGTGAACCTGGTATGCATATCTTGTATGGACTCTCCCTCCTTTATTTTGAAGAGTTTACATTGAGTAATAAGCGTATCTATTTTAGATTGCTTCACTTGACTTGTTCCCTCATAAGCAATTTGCAAAGCTTTCCAAATCTCCTTTTCTATCTCACATGTTGAGATCCGATTATACTCATCAGGTTCTATTCCACAAATAAGAAACTTCTTTCCTTTGAAGTTCTTCTCCAAAACTCTTCTATTTATATCTCTATATACATTTATCGTCTTGGGAATAGTTTTAGAATCATCTCCTTCTGTTGTTTTCATGGGGACGAAGGGGCCATCGCAGATAATAGCCATAGCTTAGAGTCTTTAGCCTTGGTGAAGTCATGCATCCTTGTCAATGAAAGGGGCAATGAACCAATTGACAAGGAGTTTGGCATGTGAATAGGCTAAGGACAATATTCGAGTCAATGTAGTTGCACCATGGATAATCAAAACCTCTCTAGTTGAAGCAGTTTCTGTGAGATTCTTTTAGTTGTTGAAAAGAAAAATTCTTTTAGTTATTTACTTAGGAGTATATGGAAAAAGGGAGGATCGATGGCATAAATATAATAAAGGGAAGAACTTATGCATTAGTACTATTTTGAGGTTAAGCATATGTTAGAACATTACTTACCTTTTGTAATAATTAACTCATTTAAAATATCCATATTTCCACATTCTATATATGTCTATTCAATGATTTCTACAGAGATGTCAGTCCGCCAATTTTATCCATTACCGCTGCGGCCATCAACCATAATTATCAACTATTATCGCACCCCACTTACTATTATCCACCACCAGCATCCACAATCAACATTCTCAGTAATAATCACCCACAATCAACATTCTCAGTAATAATCACCACCGCTATCAATTACTACAATCAGTTGTCACCAACACTAGCTACGGTTTATAATCATCATCACTACCAACTACCATTACCAAAATAACCTCAGTTACTACTGACAGTACACCATCATCAAGCATCAATCAATACTATATATTGCCAACCAGCATAATCATTTATCACGATTATTAGCTATCATTATCATCCACCAAAACTATCAATCACCACCATCAAATACCATCATCAACCACTACTGTTAGCCACCATCACCACTAGCTAATATATACAATACCACCATTAACCAACACCATCTCTAGTTGGTACACACAAACATAACTCTATCCATTATCATCACCAATCGCTATATAACTTTTTAAAAGTACTTTGTTGATATTATATTAGATTAATCTAGTATTTTGTTGCATTTAATATTTTAAATTTTTTTAGATAATTACAAGTTTTATGAATTCAGACTTTGAAAAAATAAATCACATTAAGTATTCAGATCTTCACATATGCAACATCTTAATATTCATATATATATATCATATTCGCACATATATCTTAATATTTAAATATATATTTAAATTCAAACGTCTTAATATTAACAGAAACAAATGAGGTCTTGCTCACTTTGTCTTTTATTTCTTGCAGCAAGATCTAAAAGTGAAAAAAACTAACAAATTATTGAGTAGGACTCCTATTGGCGGGCAAGCTGGAGAGCCAAAAGAAGTCTCAGCCATGGTTGCCTTCCTTCGCTTCCCATGTGCTTCATACATCACTGGCCAAATTATGTGTGTTGATGGAGGAATAACTATCAATGGATCTTATTGATAATTGTCATCACATAAATAACTGAATAAATAAATAAAAAGGGCATCTATTTAATAGTCAATGTTTGGATGACAATTTAACTTCATGTCATTGAAAAGTCGAATCATAATGTCACCTTTCAATAAAATATTTTTACACTTAGCTCACATTTAAACTCATTGATTGTATGTGAGTGGATGTGTTTGCCGTTGGATGATAAAATAATTGAAAAAGGGTTAAAATTATTTCAGAATTATTTCAAATAGCTCATATTTATTCTGCGTTAGTTTTTTATATCAAAAATAGTTTTGCTGTTTATGTTTTGAATCACAAATTCCTCAAATTCATTGTCAAGAGGTTCTACAATCTGAGTAGAGTGTTCAACTATTGCATGCATTTCAAACGTGTTATGCTGATATGATTGCTAGAAATCTCAAGACTTTAAAAGAAATAAGGACAAATTTGAGTCTCACAATAAATAAAAACCTATTGGTCATAAATGACAATGGATATTATTCGGTGATAACCACCAAAAGTTTGGAATCATTTATAATCATTTTATTCCAAAACATGCGTTGCAAACTATCATATTTGAGCGAGATTGAGAGCCCTTTTCACTACTTCAGAATGACGATTGTATTTAACTGAATCTGCTTCATACACAATTTTATCACCCCATAATAAATTTACTCTTACATGAGTTTTTGTCATTTTTTTTTAAAAAAAATGTGTTCTTTTGACTTCGAACTCTATTAAATAAGACATTTGAGCTATATTTTGACATGTTAAAATGTGCTGAGTCAACTAACAAATAGTAACTCAAGGTGTTAGGAATCAACTTGGTTAGATTACTTTGTGCTAAAACAATAACCTAACCCCAATTCAATTAATTTTTTAGTTATTTGTTTTCCAGATATCTCCCAAACTTTTTTCCCATACATTTTTTAAAAAAAATTTGTTAACAACCAACAAAACTTTCAATGATGTTTGACATTTAACAATATTGTTGCCGTCGAAGGTCATAAAAAATCAAGAAGATAAAGAGTGATCCATTGTGTGGTACCAGGACGGCCATATAAAATATAATTGACATGACATATATATATATATATACACACACACAGTATAACCAATTTATTATCCCAATTATTATTTGGCAAAAGGAGTGACTATAAATGCATGTCACAAAATTACGAATACAATATAATTACGTACAACTGTTATTGGACCACTATTTCTTATTACATTTTGTCACCTATTTAACACAAAAATATTAACTAGAAAGAACCATCAATGGCAGAAAAAAAGGAATCTTCCAATAGTCATGAAGAAGGAGATGGAAGGTGGACTCTTCAAGGGAAAACTGCCCTTGTTACTGGAGGCACTAAAGGCATAGGGTAATTAAACTTATTTTAGTTATTAAGTGTTTTATCTACCTATATATATACAATGGTATAAAATGTTTTGAAATTTTCATGCAAATAGCAGGTTGAATTTACTGTTTACCTGTTCCTAGCCTGTATGCATTGATTATATACTGATTATACACAATTATATGTGAATTATGCATATATTTATATATCCGGGTATTCTTAGTTTAAACGGTTGGATGAGCAATTATTTAAGTTATTTTTTTCTAAAGTTTTATGAGTTCTAAATATTAAGATAGTGATATTAGGTGTTAGTGATTGAATTCTGAATTAATTCTTATACATGATTAGTAAATTTATTAATAGAAAGAGCTTGGACGAAAGCTACTGCATTTGACCGAACCTGCATGTAACCGTCGAGCCTCCTGATCGTAATAATGAAACTTAATTTGTTTTATTTTTTGAGAAACTAATTTCACTTGCTATGAACAGTTTCCTATAATTATGTAAACATTTCTTCTTTTATAGTATCTCAGTTGATTGACTGTCTACCTGAATCTTCACCTTATTGTTTTTCTTTTCTTTGGGTCGAAAAAATAGGCATGCCATAGTAGAAGAATTAGCAGGATTTGGTGCGACAGTTTATACATGTTGTCGAAACCAAGAGCAGCTTGATGAGTGTTTAGAGAAATGGAGAGGAAAAGATTACAAAGTAGAAGGATGTGTATGTGACTTGACTTTGAGGCCCCAAAGAGAAATGCTCATGGAGAAAGTCATCAATTATTTCCAAGGGAAGCTCAACATTTTAGTAAGTTTTTTTTTAATTTAATTTTTATTTTAAAAGAATTTTACTACTTTCTTCGTCTCAATTTATAGGTTACATTTTAATTAAACATTAGATTTAAGAAAGAAAGGAAAACCTTTTATCCGTTATATTAGAAGAATAAGAAGAATTATAATTTATATTAATGTTGTTGATTTAAATCCAATTGCCGGAATTACATTTTTAATATATCGTCTAATTTTTATTTATTGTACTAATTTTTTTTATTTATTGTATTGATTTTTTAATAATTAGTTGTAATAGTTAAATTTTCATATCTGACCCACTTAAAAATAAAAATATAAATAAAAGTTGTTGCAATAACTATTATCCTATCGCAATCACAGAGATTGACTTTTAATTTGAAGGAGATTTGAGTGGTGAAATTATATCTAACATGAATGAACAATAAAGTTTTTGGGTGTTAATCTTTTAGTTGATCGGGATAAAAGTGTTTAAATGCATTAGTCGTTTTCATTAAAAAAAATATAGGCACCACATAGGATAATTAAGGTCAGACATGAAGATTTAATGGTGATTATGACTTTTTTTTAAGAATACAACAACAAATATGGTCCTAAAGTTGGATGAAATGGCAAATATTTTGAAGATATAGTGATTTAACATTGTAGAGGTAAATATGACTTTTTGATAGTACTAGAGCAAATATGGATGAAAAGGATAAATATATTGAAAAACTATAATAAACGACAAATATAACTTATTTCTGAAAGTACAAGGGTAAATATGACCCTTTTCCCTATCAAATATCATATCAAAATTAAAATTTTGATATCGTAATTTTAGTATTATGATATTTGGCATACAATATGATATTCAGTATTTATAAGGAAAATACCAAAATATCGAAGTACATAATTACATATACAATTTATATATATTATTATAATATTAGCAGATATATAAAATAATATTAGTACAAAATTAATTATTTAAACTTTGAAACTTTGACTACCTTATATTGATTGAAATGTCTTTTTTGTATAATTGACAAGGGAATTGCATGCTTGTACTTTCTTTTAAATATTTCTACATCTGTAAGGTGTTAGCATGATATAATTAAGACGTTTCTTGAAAATCAAAGTCATAATTCTCTATTGTATATGTAAATTACAATTGAACAAACTATTGATTACAGATTTATCCTACCACAAAATACAAAATCAAACTTTATAATAGCGAACCATACCGAATTAATTTGATATGATAATAATATAATATTTTTAAAAATTAAATTTATCGAACCGAAACTTTTAATATTGTACTAGCCAAAAGTTATTTGATTTTTTTTTTTTTACTTTTTGATAGATAAATAATGCAGGTACACTGATAGTTAAGCCAGCAACAGATTTCACAGAGGAAGATTACTCCACTCTCATGAAAACCAATTTTGAAGCTTCTCACCATATCTCCCAAATGGCACACCCAATTTTGAAGGAGTCAGGAAATGGAAACATTGTATTTATATCTTCTATTGCTGGGCTTGTGGCATTGCCAATAAATTCCATGTATTCAGCAACTAAAGGTAATCTCATTCAATCAATATCCTACTCGGCGACGAAATCAGAATTTTTATTAAGCGAGTTAAAAATATGAAAAAATAAATATATTGAAGAAAAGAAGAGAATTCAACATCTATTTTATAAATGTATAATACATAATTTTAACCATATATAAATAGTATAATTTTTTAATGATTTAAAAGATAAAAAGTCCTCTCATTTGTTAATCCCAATATATAGGACATATCAAAGTCCTCTCGTTTCACATTGTTGGTGAATATACAACAAATAACAGTTGAAAAATAAAATACACAAAAAAATAAATAAATATCAATGCTAAGGCGTGGATATCTCGCTCTCTTTAAAGATATTCAAGTCAATTGCAGTGTACTCTTCACCAATCCAACAGTAATACTCTTGACTTGTCCCCTCCAGGATATAACAACTCAACAACGTCGTATGATTCAAACAACTCCGGATTAGTAAGTCTAAAACTCCACCAATAAAACATCTTCCTTCAACATAAAATTACTCTCTTTTTAAATAGTGAATTAGTTAAAGTCTTGGGATATTTTTCTCTGTCTCAACTCACTCTTTCACTACTACCTCAAAATACACCACAACATTTTCCACACTTCTCATCTTTCTCTATATTTTTCTATGTGCAAACACAAGGAAGGAGACATCATTTATATAAGTGTAGTATTTCTTCCATCTAGTAAATGTAAAGAATATAGACGGTTATTTGAGGTGAAATGGAGCAATTAGTAGGAGATTATGGCATTAGAGGTTACATAAGTTATACAAATATAATGACTAATTTCTTCACTTTATGACCACTAATATATCAAAATATAATAATTCCGTTCCCTAGTTCAATCCGAAACTCCAGATGTGTAAGTAGCGGCCAATCACTAAATTACCATTTAGCCTCAATTTAGCCTCAACCTATTTCCAAAACATCCAACAATTGATGTTAAATTGACGCTTAGTCTTAATTTGAGGTCCACCTAATTTTAGACTCTTACACACCTAAATAATTTTCACAATATTGCATTTGATGCAACTAAATATACAATTATCTTGTATTTTGCATCTTATATAGGAGCATTGAATCAACTTACGAGGAACTTGGCTTATGAGTGGGCTAAAGACAATATTCGTGTCAACGCAGTTGCACCTTGGATTATCAAAACATCACTCATCGAAGCAGCGGAGGTAACTTTTTTTACGCGATAATTTTATTGTAATCGTTAAAATTCTTTATAATACAGAAGAACTCTCTAAGTTCACAATCTAAGAGTCCTCTCTAAATACAAAAATAGCTTTTCACTTCAAATCTTAGCCATTTATAGTCAAATCAATTAGGATTTAGATGATGGATTAACTAATTGACTAGTGGATTAGTTAGCATCGTTTATAAATGTGCCCGATTCAAAAGGAGAAAATTCAATCAATCGTGCAACTCATGTGAATTAGTTTCTCATAATAAATTAGATATTGAGGTTATTTCAACTCCAAAAATTAATGCAGAAAATGAAAATTGCCTAAACACATAAGAAATTACAATACATTTCCTCCACCAATATGAGATAATATAACATCCCCACATGTCCTTGAACAATTGGAACAACTGTTAGCGAAAACGTAAAAGAAAGAATATAAAATTTAACGTGATTCAAATCAAAGTAATCTCATATGCATCAGAGAATATTTATTTTTATACTATTAGCAACAAAAGCGGAGATATTCCAATTACACCTAAGAAAATTGTTCTCTCAAGCAATACTCTACTCTTACAAGAATTTTATAATTTTGGGATGATTAAATTACAATGAAGAATGATCATCCTTTTATAGATGATCAAACTTGGGCTCCAAGCTTTAAAAAATAAAAAATAAAAAAATTTAAAATTTGTTCTCAACAAATTTTGCTTATTCCCCAAGTTCATTTGCTAGCCAAGTTATTTGGGTGATTAAATTAAGGGTAACAAGAAAGTTTCAAAACTAGAAAAAAGTGTCACAAAGTCTTAATTATTGAGTAGATATGACAATTTTAAGATTTGTTTTAATGACACTAATTTTAAAAATCCTCAAGTTTTGTTATTACACAAGGCTCCTACCTCTCTCAACCCCTACTCACCCCCTCCCATTCTCCCCTCTCCCCCTCCCCCACCGTCATCTCCCCTCTCCCCCTCCCCCACCGTCATCTCCCCTTCCTCCTCTGTTATCACTTCCTCCACCACCATTACTACCCTTCCATCGCCGCCATCGCCACCTACTCCTCCTCTAGCGCCACCATGCATCACCACCTCCTCTACTACTGTTGCCACTACCATCAACATCTCCTACGTCATTATCACTATCCCCGCCTTATCTATTGTTACCACCACCACCTCCACCAGCTTCTCCTCCATTTCATTTGCCTTACTTTCCGTCCTTCACTTTCTGCCAGAAAATTAAATAACTGTTGAAGTTTCTGCAACAACTTTAATAATTAAACTTATGAGGTAAGAATTATTCATCCCTCCGTAAATTTCAGGCAATTCTCAATTATTTGTATCTATCATATTTAAACTGATCTTTAGCAATCATATTGTCAGAAGGCTTCATGTTTGCTAGTTTTTTAATAATTTTTTATCTATTTTTTTTTCCAGCAAGATCCATTGGTTAGAGAATATATAGAAAGAAGTATTAACAGAACACCAATATGTAGAGCTGGAGAGCCAAAAGAAGTTTCAGCAATGGTGGCATTCCTTTGCTTTCCAGCTGCTTCCTATATTACTGGTCAAGTTATATGTGTTGATGGTGGACTCACAATTAATGGTTCTTTCTAATTAACTATTCTTTATGTTGAACATTTAAAATTTGTTTGATAAACCAACTCTCCATGTTCGGGAAATTTTAGTAGTCAATTGGTTGGCTACCTGATTTTCATCTCGTTGGTGAGGATACGATTCCGATTCTGATCTTATAATCTCCTTCCCTCTCCCTTTTTCTACCCCTGTGTAACAAAAACAATATTAAAAAAGAAAAAGAAAAAAAAAAAGCTCTTGATGTTTGATTATCTAAAATTGAAAATATTTCTCTATTCTACTCTAATTGATTATTTTAGACTTAACGATATTATAAAACTATACAAAACAAACGACAATACGGACTACTGTTGGATATGTGAATAAAATGCCCACGTTGGAAGTTGATAAGAAAAATAACCAACATATAAGGTGCAATAAATAATACTTTTAACGGTTTCAAGTTTAGGTTTTTGAAAAAAACTGTGCGAATTAGGCTTAAAACAGATAATATATCACCATATTAAAAATATTTTTGAGCCGATAAGCCCTTCAATGAATAACACAGTCAAGGGTTCGTGAGACGACACAATGGTGGTGTGAGACCGACTTTATTGTAAACTAACGGGCCTAATACAATTCAAAAAGCTAGCTTATGAGTGGAGGATTATCCAAGTCTATATAAGGAGACCACCTATCTCATTAACTGTCTATGTAGGACTTTTTTTTCATTCTTCAACACTCAACCTCAAACCCAAGATTGAACATCTAGTGCGTGCTCAATTTAATTAAGTAGCCCAACATCGGGTGAGATGAGTCATAGCGTCCTGCTTTGATACCATGTAAAGAAATGAATTTTGGGTCTAACTCAACCCCAAAAACGAGCTTATGAGGATAGATAGAATTGTTTAAGTCCATATAAAAAGACCACCCATCTTATTAACCGTCAAGACTTCTGCATTCATCAAACATTTGTTTCTAAAATTGGTTAACGGCTGAAAAAACTTCCAATGATGTCTGACATTTAGCAATACTATTGTCGTTGAAGGACATAAAAAAAACAAGAAGATTAAGAGAGATCCATTTGGGTGGTACCAAGGATGGCCACATAGAATATATGTACATGTACTGGCCCATTTATTATTTGCCAAAAGGAGTGACTATAACTTACAAATACAATAGCCAATTCAACAGCAGTAATGACTATCAATGGCAGGAGAAAAGGAATCTTCCAATAGTCATGAAGAAGAAGATGGAAGGTGGAATCTTCAAGGGAAAACTGCCCTTGTTACTGGAGGCACTAAAGGCATTGGGTAATTAAACTTATTTTAGTTATTAAGTGTTTTGTCTACCTATTTTACTTATATATCTACGCTGGTATAAACAGTTTTTATAATATCTTTATAATCAGTGGCAAAGTCAAAATTTATATTTTGAAATTTTGATGTAAATATAGCTAGTTGAATTTATTGTTTACCTTTCCTAATTGGTATACATAGATTGTATACAAACTATGCACAATTATATATGAAGGCTACTAATAGTTTAGGGGGATTTAAAGAAAACGCGTCAAGGGGGTCTTTAGATATCCCGTCTTTAGGGGGTCAAAGACTACTCCATTCGCTTCAAAATAAGTGATGTATGGCCTTTTGATTTTGTTTCAAAAATAAGTGGTGTTTTACATAATCAAAAAAACATTTATGATGTTCTTTCAATTTTAAATGAGGAGAGTTTTATATAACCAAGAAAATACTAAAGAGTTAGAACTTTTTCAAGGTATTTATTAAGGATAAGTTGGTAAAAATGATTTTACTTTCTATAAAATTAGTAGTTTTCTTAAGGGGTGTGTCCAAGCCAAAAACACAAAACTATTTTGAAATGGAGAAAGTATCAAATATGCAAGTTGAGAGTGTAATTACGACTATTACTAATAAAAGGAAATTTGAAGAAAACACGTCAAATTTAAAATGGTTTTTAGGTATTTTGCATAAATTTATTAATAAAAATAGTTTGGACGAAAGCACCGTTCAATTGAACCCATATGTAACGTTTCAGTTCCCTGATCCTAAGCGTCATTTAATCTATAGTAGCGCAACTTATTATCTGTATTATTTTTTGAGAAACTAATTTCACTTATTATGAACAATTTTCTATAATTATACAAAAAAAAGTTTTTTACTGTCTCAGTTGATTGACTATCGTTCTGAACTTTCAATCTTATTGTTGTTGTTATCTTTAGGTCCAAAAAATAGGCATGCGATATACTATAAAAAAACAGCTCAAAAAATGAGGGCTAATCTGACGGATAAAATTGTTTTTTTTTTTTTAGCAAAACTGACGCGAAACCAACGCTCTTATTGCCATCGGAATTTGGCTCATCGGAATTGTGAAACCAATATACAGGATCGGTTAAAATCGAGGGACAACCAACCCAATCCGTCGGTTTTATGAAATTAAAAATTAATTTAAAAAATTTAAAAAACGAGGGACAGAGTCAGTTTATCCGTCGGTTTTTCAGAAATATATATAAAAAATATAGCTACTTGGAATCGAACCTAGGTATTTACTATAATATTAGACAATTTTACCACTCGACTATACATGCTCTTTGATAAAATCTTTCCTTTATTTTTATTTATACTCTTCAACTGTAATTTTGCACTTCAAAAAATGACCCAATTCCTTGATTTTTATTAAAAAATAATAAAAATCGAGTTGGTTTTCTTTAAAAAGAATATTTTTTTAAAAAAAGAATAACTTTTGCAGATTTTTGCGTAAAAAAATTGACCGACAACCGATCCTGTCTGTCAGTTTTTTTTAAAAATAAAAATCAAAGAACTGGATCGGTTTTCCCTCGATTTTTTAGACCGACTCTGTCCGTCGGTTTTGGTAATATTTTTAGTAGTGATAGTAGAAGAGTTTGGTGGATTTGTTGCTACAATTTATACATGTTGTCGAAACCAAGAGCAACTTGATCAATGTAGAAGCAAAGGCGGATCTAGGATTTGAAGTTTGTGGGTTCCCACTCATTTCAAATTAAAAAGAGAGAAAATGAAAGCCTCTATAGTGGTTAGGGGATTTGAATCCTTGACCAAGAGGACAACAAAACTTAAAAGTCTTCTTTTCTACAATTGAACCAACAACATACTTTTTTAATGAGTTCCCAAATCATTTTCTTTTATGTTTACTGAAATTCAATACGAATACACGATTCACATAAAAAGTAGTGAATTTTCGGAGAACCCCCCCTCTTCCCCCTCCCCCATTAATACACTGCATCCGCCCTCGTGTAGAAGAGAGCCTTTTCACTACTCAACGACCGCCACTCTATCTATCCAAATCTGCTTTATACACAATTTCACCATCACATAATAAATTTACTCTTATATGTGTTTTTGTTATATTTTTTTAAAATGTACACAAACACGACAAAGTTGATTATTCTGAAACAAGAGATTTTCTATATATTTATAATGAATGAGAACTAGGGCAACATACTTGAAGTGCAAGTCAGTGAAACTATGTGCAAACTGTACAATTTTTTTTTTTAAATATGCTGAGTTAATAAATAAATAATAATTAGAGTCAACTTAGTTAGGTTACTTTGGCTAAAACAATATAACCTAACCCCAATTCAATTCATTTTTTAGTTATTTCTTTTTCAGATATCTCTCAAACTTTTTCTCATACATTGTTTCTAAAGTCGGTTATTAATATTAGAAATAGAGATTTTATGTCAAATCAATAAAAAATTTATATTCTAAAATATAATTTTTTCATCTATTCTTTATTGAATCAATTCACTGAGGAAACACATAGCGGAAATCAGATTCTCACTGAAATAGTGAGAAGTTCCATGATTTTTTCATATGAAATATTTTTTTTTCAATCAATTCAATTAAAATATCGATAAAAATAACCACTTAATATTTTTTAATGTACAATTTCAATAGAAAAAGTATAATTTTTTTAGTGGTGAGCTAACAAAACTTTCAATGATGTGTGACATTTAACAATGTTGTTGCCGTCGAAGGTCATAAAAAAAACAAGAAGATAAAGAGATATCCATTTGTGTGATACCAGGATGGCCACATAGAATGTAATTATTCACATGAAACATATGTATATCTACTAGCCAATTTATTATTTGCCAAAAGGAGTGACTACTAGTGCATGTCACAAACTTACAAATTAATGTTGGACCATTTTTTCATGTCTTATTACATTATGTCACCTATTTAACACAAAAATATTGTAACTTAATTCCAATTCAACTGCAGTTAATAACTATCAATGGCAGGAAAAAAGGAATCTTCCAATAGTCATGAAGAAGGAGATGGAAGGTGGACTCTTCAAGGGAAAACTGCCCTTGTTACTGGAGGCACTAAAGGCATAGGGTAAACTTATTTTAGTTGTTTTATCTACCTATTTTACTTGTATATATACACTGGTATAAAAGGTTTTTATAATATTGATCTTATAATCAGAGGCAAAGTCGAGATTTATATTTTGGAATTTTTATGTAAAATGTTGGTCTGAATTTATTATTTATTTTTTTTAAACTGGCGTACATTGATTATATATTAGTTATACACGTTTATGCACAATTATATATGAATTATTAAAAAATACTAAAGAGTTACATCTTTTTCAAAGTATTTATTAAAGGTAAGTTAGTAAAAATATATTTTACGTTCTATTAATTAGTAGTTTCCTTTTTGGATTGGGCTCCTCTCCATTTTCTGCAAGTTCTTGTCTGGATTAAAGACACATGGCATAAATCAAATTTAATAATCAAGATTTAATTTATCCAAACGAATCTTGACCATTAAATTTAATTTATGCCATGTGTCTTTAATCCAATTAAGAACTTGGGAAAAGGGAGAGAAGAGAAATGAAGAGGAGCCCAATCCTTTTCTTAAGGGGTATGTCCAAACTAAACATCACTTATTTTGAAAGGATGGAGTATCTAGGCAAGTTCATAGGGTAATTAAGACTATTGATAGTATAGGATTTGAAGAAAACACGTCAAGTTTAGTATAGGGAGAATTTGAAGAAAATACGCCAAATTTAAGGTGATCTTTAGATACTACTTTGCCTACATATATTAATACAAAAAGTTTGGATGAAAGCTACTGCATTCGACTGAACATGTATGTAACCTTCGAGCTTCCCGATCCTAATAACGAAATTTATTATCTGTTTTATTTTTCGAGAAACTAATTTCACTTATTATGGATAGTTTCCAATAATTATATAAAATTTCTTCTTTTATAGTGTCTCAGTTGATTGATTACCGCCCTAAATCTTCACGTTATTGTTTTTTCTTTTCTTTGGATCGAAAAAATAGGCATGCCATAGTAGAAGAATTAGCAGGATTTGGTGCTACAGTTTATACATGTTGTCGAAACCAAGAGCAGCTTGATGAGTGTTTAGAGAAATGGAGAGGAAAAGGTTACAAAGTAGAAGGATGTGTATGTGACTTGACTTTGAGGCCCCAAAGAGAAATGCTCATGGAGAAAGTCATCAATTATTTCCAAGGGAAGCTCAACATTTTAGTAAGTTTTTTTTTTTTAATTTAATTTTTATTTTAAAAGAATTTTACTACTTTCTTCGTCTCAATTTATAGGTTACATTTTAATTAAACATTATCTTTACATGGTATCAGAGCCAGGCCCATTCCCGTTTGGGCTCCTAGTCCACACGTCAGTCGGGCCTGGGTGTGAAGGGGGGTGTTAAGGTGGGTTAAAGTCCCACATTGGTTGGGGAATGGACCGATGGTTTGTTTATATGGACTTGGGCAATCCTCCCCTCATGAGCTAGCTTTTTTTTGGTAATCCTCCCCTCATGAGCTAGTTTTTGAGGTTA
The DNA here is from genome assembly GCA_035772735.1 of Datura wrightii. Lineage (NCBI taxonomy): Eukaryota > Viridiplantae > Streptophyta > Magnoliopsida > Solanales > Solanaceae > Datura > Datura wrightii. Next base: position 194,036,390 of record JASDFA010000018.1, on the reverse strand, counting down.
AGTTAGCCCAGGTGTCATATCTTTACATGGTATCAGAGCCAGGTCCATTCCCGTTTGGGCTCCCAGTCCACACTCCAGTCGGGCCTGGGTGTGAAGGGGGGTGTTAGTAGGTTAAAGTTCCACATTGGTTGGGGAATGGACTGATGGTTTGTTTATATGGACTTGGGCAATCCTCCCCTCATGAGCTAGCTTTTGAGGTTGAGTTAGGCGCAGGTGTCATATCTTTACATTGTCAATTTCCTTTTAACCTTTATTTTCCATTCTTCCTCTATTTAATTCTTTTTCCGTCCTCCATTTTTTTAATAACATCTTTTACTCTATGCCCAAAAGTTATTTAACCTTTTTTTTAATAGATAAATAATGCAGGTATAGTGATAATTAAGCCAGCTACAGAGCACACAGAGGAAGATTACTCCATTCTCATGAAAACCAATTTTGAAGCTTCTCACCATATCTCCCAAATTGCACACCCCATTTTGAAGGCATCAGGAAGTGGAAGCATTGTATTTATTTCTTCTGTTGGCGGGCTTCTGGCAGTGACAACAAATTCCATTTATTCAGCAACTAAAGGTAATTTTCACTCAATAAATATGTTACTCACTGTGGTGGAGTCAGAATTTTCACTAAGAAAATTTAAAATACGAAGAAATAAACACACGAAGAAGCTAAGGGAATTCAACATCTATTATAAGTACATAAAACATAATTTTAGTCATGTATAAACAATGTAAGTTTCCGCCAAAAGAGATTCGGATGAACATATTTAATCCTATTTAGCTCCGCCCTTAACTACTCATGTGATATATATATTGTCTTCTGATTTTTGAGGACTTAAATACATGTTGAGTGTATTTGATATGAAAAAAAAATTCGATATTTGATTGGTTAGTGAATTTTTTTTTAAAAAAATGTCTATTAAAGATTAGTAGTAATGTTAGTGAATCGAACAATACTCTTATAAGGTGAGGAATATCATTTTCCCAAATTTGATGAAAAATAGTTTTCTTAAAAAGTAATTGACTTTCTCAAGAAAAATAGTTTTGCAGAAAATGACTTCCGTCGTATCAAATGCAGTACTCTTCATATTTTAATGGTTTGAGAGGCAAGAGTAAACTATATTCAATTTGTTAACCCTATTAGGGCATGTCAAAATCCTCTTGTTTCACATAAATTGAAACGTTAGAACATTTGTGAGGGATATATATATACACACAATATAAAAATTGTAATAGATGTAGTTAAAGGTACAATAACTAGTACAACAAATAAAATACTTTTGTATTTTTTTTTCTTTTTATTAGGAGCAATGAATCAACTTACGAGGAACTTGGCTTACGAGTGGGCTAAAGACAATATTAGAGTCAATGCAGTTGCACCTTGGATTATCAAAACACCACAACTTGAAGCAGTGGAGGTAACCTTATTCTTTACCCTGTATCCTAGGAGACTTAACAATTTTATTCATGTTAGGACGGCAATAATTAAGTCTCATGCGGAAGCTAATAAGCACACTTCGAAAAAAGACAAATAAAAATTATATCAAAAGAGACATAATAATTTAACGTTGTTTGGTCAATCGATCTGCGTTCACAAGAGGAGATGAGTAATCTACTATATAAAAGAGAGCACAAAATATCGAGAGAAGTAATTTCACAAAATTCATTCAAAAATAAAAAGAGGTTCACACACAAATAGTGACAATATAACACTTGTATCTCACAAATTCTCCTCATAAACAAGACTCTCAAAGCCGCGGGTCAAATGGATTAATCATATTTACTTGAAAGGGAAAGGACGATGGCAATATTCCGCACAATCTAACAATTTTTAAACTCAATTGGGATTCGTTTGTTATATTAATTCTTTTTTAAATTTCATCTTCTCTTTTTTCCCAGCAAGATCCATTGGTTAGAGAATATATAGAAAGAAGTATTAACAGAACACCAATATGTAGAGCTGGAGAGCCAAAAGAAGTTTCAGCAATGGTGGCATTCCTTTGCTTTCCAGCTGCTTCCTATATTACTGGTCAAGTTATATGTGTTGATGGTGGACTCACAATTAATGGTTCTTTCTAACCATTTTTTTGTGTTGAACACTTGTGTACTTGGTTGGTGTTGCTTTTTTTAATTTGTATGATGAAATCATGAATGTTCGATGTTTGATAATTTTAAAAGAGCAATCTTGACCTGTGGACAATTAAATAATACAGACGAATAATGTCAGTTCGGCAAAATTTGTGAGCAGTTGAAGAATACAGAGAAAAATTGTTAACATAGATAGAATGAAGATTGTTATTCTTCTGTTTAAATCAGTGAAGCAGATAAAAGATGTTGGAAATCATAGAATTGAATGTATATCCTTAAATAATTTAATCCCCTCAGTATATTCGAGGTTTAGCGTTATTTTTTTCCACAATAAAACGGATATATCTGATAATGGCGTAGCAGTACTTCAAATGTCAGAACTTCGTTGAGTTGTAAGAACAACAACAAATTACACAAAAGACTCGATTTTTGTTGGTTCAAAAATAATGCATAATGCCAGAATGAATACATAATATCTTTACTTTTGTAGTCGAAAAAATGATTTGAAGTGGTGCGAAAACACTCAATCAGAACAGATTTTAGTTCTGCTATATGTTCGGTAGGAATCTCAATTGGCAATTATTTTCATGAAAAATTACTTTTATTTTTGTGCGAAAACATAAAATGAAAATGAAAAATTAAAATTTATCAATTAATTAGATCATTTGACCAAATCCAAATCTGATGTCGAAGCCGAGCGACGAAGACGGGGCGAGGAGAGACTCTCTTCTCATCTCTTTATGAGCTCGAGGATATGATTCTAAATATATAAGCATAAGAGTTTTCCTCTCTCCAACCAATGAGGGACAAAGTTCACTTTATAAAAGGTAACTTTTCACTTTCCTCCATTTTATTTCTACCATTTTCCAATTCACACCAACACTCAACTTAGTTAACTCCAACAATCCCCTACATGCATGGAAAATGACTATATCAAATTTTAACGCATGAAAAACATGTGTGATTCGTAAGTAAGAATTAATTGTATCTGAATAAGTAGGTTCCCGTTTGAACTTTTCATAGTGAACATATATTGGATATACTCGGTCAATCGGTAGATTTGATATCTTTGAACCGTCGAATTTTGATGTATACCTAGACAACATAAGTCACACAATTAATTCTTTAATCATTTTTAGTTCTTCCTCTTTTGTTCGTTTCAGCCATGAACACTGCTTGATTTCATAAGTGTGTAGAGAGTTGGCCTTACTGAATTCTCCTTAAAGCGGCTGATACTTCACACTTATACATGTGATTTCTAAATGTGTTATCCCGTAAGTACACTATTTGACACATCCTTGTGTCAAACTTAGAAATCACTAAAAAGCCTTAACAGTTTATTCTTGTTACTGAATATTGTCTCGTCATGAGAATAGACCAAAAGTTATTTTGACAATGTTGAACTATCATCAATGACTTTATTTGATCTCCTTAAACCTAGATCTTGGAATCTCCAGTCTTCTAGGTAGAGTTAACGCCATGATGACTTGTCCTAGGCCATAGTCTCATTTCCTTCAGTGATCTTTCAACTGTCTCTCTAGTTAGACCTTTTGTAAGTAGATCTGATACATTATCTCTTGACTTTATATAGTCAATTGTGATAATCCCACTAGAAAGTAGTCGCTTAATGGTATTATATCTTCTTCGTATGAGACGAGTATTTTCATTATACATTACACTCCTAGCCCTTCCTATTGTCATTTGGCTACGCAATGTATACATATTGGAGACAATGGTTTGGGCCAGAATGAAATGTCTTCTAGGAAATTCCTAAGTCATTCAGCTTCCTCACCGTCCTTGTCTAAAACTATGAATTCAGACTTCATTGTAGAGCAAGTAATACATGTTTGTATGATTTTCAAGACACTGCTTCTCCACTGATGGTAAAAATATATTCACTTGTGGATTTAATTTCTGTTAATATGGTGATCCAATTTAATCACTATATCCTTCAACAATTGATGGATACTTATGTAATATAGAGCAAAGTTTTGAGTATGTTTTAAATACCCCAAACTCATCTCATAGTCATCCAATAATTTTAATTAAGATTACTTGTATATCGACTAAGTTTTCTTATTGCACAGGTTATATCTGGTGGTGTACAATTCATAATGTACATCATACTTTTCAATACTCTAATATAATTTAATTGAGACTTAGTTTTTTGTTCTTAGCAAGAGCAAGATTCACATCAATTGGTGTCTTAGCAATTTGAAATTCAAATACTTAAATTTTTCAAGTATCATTTGGATATAATGAAACTGAGACAATGTTAGACTTTGAGGAGTTTGTGGATATTAATACCCAATATCAAATCAGCAACTTCTAAATCTTTCATCTCAAATTTACTAGAAAGCAACCACTTGGTAGCATTTATGTTAGCAATGTCGTTACTCATTATTAACATGACATCCACATATAAACAAATAATAACGACTTGATTTGGAGTGTTCTTAATGTAAACGTACTTGTCACATTCATTAATCTTGAAATCAGACAACATTGTAGGGTGAAATTTCGCATCCCATTGTTTGCGCGTTTGCTTTAGTCCGTACAATGACTTAAGTTGTCACACCTTCTTTTGATTTCCGGAAACTACAAACCCTTTAGATTGTTCTGTGTAAATTTCTTCCTCCAAATCTTCATTTATGAAGGCTATTTTCACATCTATTTGATGGATTTCAAGACCATATATGATGGCTATCACTATTAACACCCGAATGAATGTAATTATGATTACCGGCGAATATGTATCAAAGTAATCAAGACCTTCTTTTTGTCTAAAACCTTTGACTACAAGTCTTGCTTTGTATTTATCAATAGTGTCATCATCTTTTGATTTTTCTTTTGATAATTCATTGGTAACCTAAAGGTTTGTTTCCTAGTGGAAGATCAACCAATTCTCATGTATGGTTATTCATTATGGATTCAATCTCACTATTGACTACCTCTTTCCAATATTGAGCTTTGAAGAAGTCATAACTTCTTCAAAAGTTCGAGACTCATTTTCCAACGAAAATGTTAGAAAATCTTATTCAAAGAAAGTAGTAGTCCGTAGACGTTTGCTATGTCTTGAATTTTTCTTATTAGGGATATTTACCTTTGTCTCTTAAATAGTTTAGATCCTTCACTAGCCGACTCATATTTCTGTTTATACGGATATATATATTCAAAAAATTCGGCCTTATTTGATTTCATTACCATATTAACATGAATGTCAGGATTTCTGATTTATGAACCAGAAATCGATATGTTTTACTATTCGCAGTATATTCTATGACAATACAATCAACGATTTTTGGTCTTATCTTTATCCTTTTGGGTTTAGAAACTTGTACCTTAGCCAAACATCCCCACGTTTTAAAGTATTCAAGGTTGGACTTTCTTCTTTTTTATTTTTCATATAGAATAGATTGTGTTTTGCTATGGGGTACTCGATTGAGTATTCTGCTAGCCGTAAGGATAGCTTCGCCCCGACCCACAAGTTTTAGGATCATCTCCTTAAATGTTCTACTTTTTCTTTCTGCAATTTCATTTGATTGTGGCGAGTAAGGAGCAGTTGTTTTATGAATAATTTCATACTCCAAGCATGTTCATTTAATAGGAGATTCAGTCATAGGTTGAAGGGGTACCTATGCATTATCCTAAAAGTAAACTTGTTGATCTTTTATTTCTTAAATTATAAGTTATCTTGTAGGAACTCCAATGAGATTCAATTTTTTTATTTTTTTAATTAGTTAACAGGATGGTCGTCTATTAATTGCGCAAACTTGTTTATTTTGAATGAGTTATCCCTTTTGGTGAAATAATAATAAACAAGAATTTTTATTTAGAATGTTTCTATTATTTTATTGCTTATTTGACCCCGGACTTCTTTAAGTTTGTGATGCAAAAACAATTGTATGTGCCAGATTGCCATCTAACGACAATAAATAAAATATTATTAAAAAAAGGGTCAAAAATATCTTTCTATTTTTATTTATTAATTAATTTTATCCTTTATTATGCAATCGGATAAATTTTACATGTCATTACGAAACTTAACAAAAATACCCCTAATTTGACAGATTCCCCATATTGAATAAAATTACCCAATTTTTCTTAAATAACTCGTTCCCCTCTTTTAACCCGATCCTAAAACCTCTCTCCCCTCCATTTCTTCTTCCATCTCCGCCCAAAGTCATCTCCAACCAGAATTAAAACCACACAACCCCAAATCAGATTCAAGTAACTTAAAATTTCTCAAAACAACTACTGATTCTCATATTTCTTCTTCGATGATTTTTTTCAATTTCGAAGAACTTGATGTGTTCTGCGACTTTTCTCAACACCTAAAAATGAAGGTTTCAAGTTTGTTTTTTTTTTCATGAATCTTGACAAAGTCAATATTAATCTACAAATTTAGTACAAATAAATAATCTTGAGAAGATTTAAATAATAAATCACTAAACTCTTGTTAAATTTTTAGATCCATATGTAATTCAAAATGGAATTTCTCATACTTGTTTTTGTTCATCTTTAGATTTGAAGTTTACTTACACCCAACAACCTCGAAGTTAACAACATACTCACGTACTACTAACTACCAAGATTGCAAATTAATGTTTGATTTTTCTCCTTATACGTTGTTGTTTCTTGGCCAGCTCTTTTTTTTGCTTTTTTAACTTCAAAAAACAGAAAAATAATTATTTTAAAGTGGGATTTTGATGAACTCTTGAAAATAGTTATTGTTGTTGTTGTAGGTGTTGCCGGCAGTGATGGTGAAAATAAGTGGTAGAAGTTCATGGCAGTGGTTGTTGTTTTTCGTATTTATCGACGGCGATGGTAATGAAAATGGGTGGTGAAAGAGTGGCAGTTCCTTTAGGAAATGGCTCTTCTAGTGATGAAAAAAATGGTTTAAATGATTGGGCGGGTTGGATTAGAAAAAGGAAATGAATTATTTAAGAAAAATCGAATAATTTTATTTAATTTGGGGAAATCCGTCAAATTAGGAGTAATTTTATTAAGGGAAAATAATTGTTTTCGTCCCTGTGTTATTGTTTTATTTTGGTTTTGGTCCTTGTGATACCTAACTTCCCTTATTTAACCTTTAATTAATCAAAGTCTGTTATTTTAGTCCTTCTGCTAACGGTGATTATCAATGCAAACAGATTAATTACTATTGTCAGGGGCAATTATGGTATTACAAGAAGGAACACTTTTATCCAAGAACAAAACCTAAGCATACGAATAAGTTTACAACTGTTCTATAGCATCCTTTCTCATACACAATCATATCTCAGCCCTATTCCCTTCTTCTATTTGGATGTGAATTAATCCTCTAATACACAGATGATTGAGCGGCTCTTTGTTTTGGTTGATGAGCAATTATTCTCTCTAGTTGCCTGCTTCTCTTGTATGAGAACATAATTTAGCAACTCCTCCTGCGACACATAAAACAACTCAGTGCACGTTTGACAACGGAACTCCGTTACAAGAGTGGGCTACAATTCATGCCGACACGTAAGTATTCCATTAATTTAATTAACCTAAGTCTTTAATATTGATTGATGCAAAAAAAGACCAAAATCTTTGATTATATGAAAATCTTTTGAGTAAATTTTAGTTACAGAAATACTAATGCATCATCTAATATTTCACATAAAGAATAAATTTCATTAAAAAAAAGGGTAGAAGAATCATACAAACTGAATATTTATAGTGCATATTCTGAATTTGTATGACATATTACATTTTATATTTGTTCTACTTATTAGAATAACATAAGCAACCTATTCTTATTTTCTTTTTCCAACAATAGATGAAAGTGAAAATTCAGGTGTACACATAATTAAACTTTGAGTAGTCAAAAACCATCATATAAGTCAACTCTTTAAGAACGGAAGTCAGCATAACTCAAATTCAAAATTAATTTGAATTTCCATGATTGGTTACATATTTTTGCATTGGATTTGCATCATTTACATTCTCTGTTGGAGCTATTTATTATAATAACACTAATAGATCTGCTTTTTTTCTTTTCGCATGACAGATGAAGGTGAAGATTCAGATATGTACACCATTAAACTACATTATAATGGTTGGTGGGTGTTTGAACCGGTGATGAACTATGTTAGTGGAGAAATAACTTATTATAACTATTGCAAGGGAGATGAAAATTCCATCATTCAGATGAGGCAGTGTATTAACAAGTTGAAAGTCAATGATAGAAAAGTGAAATTTTGGTTCAAGTTTGGGCCTTTTTTTGAGACAAGTATTAAGACTTTTATCAACTGATTTAGATATATATAACCTTGTCTATGAAATAGCTGACTGTAGAGAGGTGGAAATATTTGTCGAGCACACGGATGAGGACCAATGGAACTATGATGTGATTGATTCGGGGAGCGGCCCACTACAGGATGAAGAAGGTTTGGTAGATGTGGATGTAATGGAGAAAAGTGATAAGAGTGATGCCACAAGTGAAGAATGTGAGTCATTTCATGACTCTGATTATTCATTGGAAGAAGACGATATGATTTTTGATAAAACCATCGACTCTACTGTAGAGTGGATTGGTTTTAATGAAAAAAGTAGAGATCACCAAGTTAAAGAAAAAGTTATAGAGCTTGGAGTTGCCTCAAACATGTTGGCTATGTTTTCCAATGACACTCAAGAAGATGATTGTGCTACATCAGATGAGGAATTAATGAGTTTGCAGGGAGATTCTGATGATGAAAATCTTAAAAGATCCATTATTTTTAATCCATCTAGGGATCTGGAGGATCCAAAATTTAAGTTTGCACCTAATATGATTTTCAGTAATAGCAAAGAATTCAAGGGGGCAGTTGAGGTACATGATGTGTTACAAAAAAAAGAGATCAAGTTTAAAAAGAACGAAAGTACAAGGTCGAGAGCAATTTGTAAGGTGTCAAGTTGCAAATGGTTCATATTTGCATCTAAGGCTAATCAAGATGAATCTTTCAAGATCAAGAAAATAGGCCCTGACCATTCCTGTGGCAATCAAAGAGATAACAAGACTATTGACTCTGGATTTTTAGCTAAAAAGTACGCAGAAGAATTTAGAATTAATTCCAAGTTGGGGAGTGAAAGAATTTCAAACTCATGTGATGAGAACTCATAATTGTATCATTACTCGAAATCAAGCTTATATGGCAAAGTGAAAGGCATTAGATCTAATTACAGGGACTAAAGAAGAGCAATTTGATATGTTGTGGGATTATTGTGCTGAGTTAAGAAGGAGTAATCCAGGGACTACATGTATTTTGAAGTTGGACGAAAATCCAAAAACAATGGTCAATGGTAGAAAAAGATTTTTAAGACTCTATGTATGTTTTGCAGCTTGCAAACATGGGTTCTTAGCCGGATGCCGACCCATAATAGAGGTTGATGGATGTCACTTAAAGGGATACCAAAAGGGGAGCCAGTTGTTGACAGCAGTAGTAATTGATGGAAACAACAACATGTATCCTATTGCATTTAACGTGGAAGGTGAATTGAAGGAAACATGGAGTTGGTTTCTCACACTTCTTGATGAGGACCTCGGAATCTCACAAAACTCTTTTGCATGGACTTTCATTTCTGATAAGCAAAAGGGTTCAATTCCAGCATTTGATGAGATACTGCCAGATGTTGCACACAGATTTTGTGTGAGGCATCTACATAACAATTTCAAGACTAAAGGTTTTGGAGGACAAGCGCTGAAAGATATCCTATGGAAAGCTGTCAGGGCAACTACAGAACCTGAATTCTCCAAGCATACGGAGATATGGAAAAGTTTGATCCAAAAGCTGCTGAATGGTTTAATAATAAACCTCCCATTCACTGGTCAAGGGATTTTTTATCTTCTTTCCCAAAATGTGACGTGTTATTAAATAATTTGTGTGAGTCATTCAATAGTGTACTTCTACATGTAAGAGACAAGTATATTTGGACAATGCTTGAATCAATTAGGATCTATATGATGTCCATACTTCAAAATAGCAGAGATAAAATGATGAAGTATTGTCAGAGAATCTGTCCAAAAATCATGTTGAAGCTAGAGGAAAACAAAGTTAAAGCTGCTGAATGTATTGCCACTAAATCTAACCAATTTCACTACCAAATTGAGGACATCTATCTTAGACTATTCTTTGTTGATCTTAAGGAGAAGACATGTTCTTGTAGGAGATGGGACTTAATAGGAATACCTTGTAATCATGTTATTGCAGCTATATGGGTTAAGAAGGATGAGCCTGAAATGTATGTTCATGAATGCTATACAGTTGAACAATACATGAAGAATTATAGTCCATCCATCTTGCCAATTGTCAGCTCTGAGCAATGACCTAAAACGGGGATTAAAGCACCACTGCCACCCATATACAAAGCACAACCAGGTAGACCAAAAAAACTAAGAAAGAGAGGGATTGATGAGACAACTCAAAAAGAATCAGATTCTAAAAAGCTTACCTTGTTAAAAGCATCAAAAAAAGGCAGAAAAAAGAAATGTGGATCATGTGGAAAATTAGGACACAATAGTAGAAAGTGCCACATTCTTATGGGAAGCAACCACTTTGAAGTTCAACAACAACAAGTCCATTAACAAGTCAAAAAAAGAAGGTCTTTATACACCTAGTAATGCAACAGAAGTAAGTAGTCCAATAAATTGATTTGCTTCATCAAATATAATAATACTAAAAATATTTTCTTATTGTAGGTTTCCAGCACCATTATTGACAGTGCGTTATCAATGCAGTCCAGTTCCTCATTTATAACTAAGCAAAATGTAATTACCTTTCTTATTGTCTACTTATGTTGTTGGTATCAAACCTTACTTCCTAACTTGTTTTCTTCTGTATATTGTAGGTCAATCAACTTAACCAATCAAGGGTACCACGAGAGCAATTGAGGAGTTTTGCATTCATTTTAAAAGAAATTGGTGAGCATTTCAGAGAAGGTACAAGGCCATTCTTCATCGAGAGAACGGAAAAATAATATGTCCCACTATCAAGATTACAAGAAACATTTTCTCAAAGTAGCAAGAGAATGAGAAGTGATCCACGAGACAAAAAGAAAAATTTTCCTTAAATAAAGAAGTTAAAGAAAATCGATGACAATACATACATGAGTTTAGATCTAGTACTTTCTTTATGACTTTGAAGTTAATCATGCTCATGGATGATTGTTATTTCCCTTTTAAGACTGTATGCAACTTAAATAGTTACCTTTTATCTTTGATCTTAGCTTTATCCCTGATCTTGCAAATCTCTTGGCATCTCCCTGATACCAATTTTAAATCACAATATATTTTTAATGAAAAATTATAATTTAAGAGAATAAGAAACTCTATCTCAATAATGTGGAGAACTATGTATGCCCAACATAAAAGGTTGTTCAAAAACCACAAAAATACACATACTTAGTTGATTATAGGATAAAATATGGTTGAAGTATAAAATTTTAAAACTACAGTAGTAAAGTCCATATAAATTAATTATACACAATATGTTGCATGCAAAGAAAAATTTTGGGTTCCACAAGGATAACTGTAAAAAACAAGAGAACCGATTCATTAATCTCATGAGAATTTGAAGTTACTGATTTAGAAACTTTGCATCAACTTTAAGTTCAAAAAAGATTAGTTTACGCAGTTGCTTTAGTCTATCAAATTAAACATGTGCATTGCATTTAAGGATAATATATCATGTAAAATAGTGAAAGGTGAAACAAGACTCTATAATGTTATGTATAACTAGAACCTTATTTTCTTGAACAGATCTCAATCAGTTCAGAAATCAGAGTGTATTTATTGATTATCTCCTTACCGATTCAGTTGCATCAACAGGAACCATGAAAAGGACCCCCAAGATTCATTTTTGTTCCTGATAAGCAAACACAAATTTAGATTCAACATTCTATGAAACAAAAGCTAATTCTTAATGTATACCTAAAGAGCAAGTGAAATATTTGCATTATTAGCATATGTTTCAGGTGTTACCAAGTCCATGATTCCTTGAGTTGAGATCATTAAATTTGCGTAAGACGACCCTATTGTTGTCACCTAAGTTGCGTGAACTCTTCACTTTTTATGCCGCACCTATGTCGAATTCTTCAAAAATACATTACTTTTGGCGAATCTGACATGCATCCATTGACATTTTTAAAGAGTCTGAGCAACTTAGGTTTTAACTTATTTTCTCCTCGTTTGAAGAATGAAGCAAAGCTAATCACAAACAATTTCAGTTCACCAAGTACTTTGTGAAAACATATCAAAATATCCTAAAAGGATGATATTCCTTCTTTCAACTCCGATAAGAATTCAAAATTATGAAGAAGATTGTTCTCGATGTTGGTATAGATTTCACAATTCACGTTTCAGACCATTATAAAGTTCTAAACTTGGAAAGCCAAGCCTTATTACTGCAATAATAATTTCATATATGAAAGTAAGGATTTAAGTTATAAAGACCGACAATATAAATAATTTCACTATCAATTCAATTTTACCTGCCTTAAACTTGAGCTACCATGCACGAATTATTTGTAAGAAAAAACTGCAAATATCAAATCAGATAAAACTGTCACACCCCGCCTTGGGGGGTATGACTGGCACATGGTGCCCTACTAGGACCTGACCTGCTAGACTGTTAAGCCTGGGCGCATCTGGCGCCTGGCTGGCTCTAACTCACATTTCTGGAAACAAAGAGCTATATGACGGCTGTAAATACAGCCCCCGGCCCATTGGCCTATAGCCTTCTGTACCTGTCTTAGCAGCTAGCCAGAAACATAGTAATTCAGGGAAACCTATACGGGCCGACAAGGCCACCATACTGTCTAGTTATCTATAACTCAAACATAGCACACTAAGAAGCTACGTGACCGGCAAGGTTACCACTACTGGCGAACTATGGCCCCACACGGCCATTACCAAAGAAAGAAAGAGTAAAGGCAACTATACAACTGCACGGCCCCACACGACCGGCTCATCTGACCACAGGGAATACATACAGACTGCAAGCCTCTAGGAACAGTGATAGAACTGATCGGGACAGGGCCCCGACCTACCCATAATATACAATAAAAAGAACTGAACTACACCTCTGAAATTCAGCCTCCGGATGACTGGAGCTGAATACTCAACCGCTGACAGGGAGTCACGTAGAATCGCCTGCTCGTCTATGAGTACCTGCAGGCAAGTAATGCAGCGCCCCACTGGGCGTCAGTACCGCTGGTACTAAGTATGTAAAGCAATAGCTGAAAAGATATCTGAAATCAATAACATAACTGACGAAACTGAAATAGAAAGAACTAGATTATCTGTCTGATGATGTAAATCGTACTTGTTCTCAATTATGCTGGGAGGGGTAGGTGTCGTATCTGGAGACGTATCATTCTACTACTAACCTACTCATGTCTAATATAACATAGCATAACATACATAACATAACATAGCACACACAAACCTTACCCGACCCCCATAAGCCGGGAGGTACAATCAACACAGAATCTATGCCCCTACCCGGTCATCCCATCTCCTATAGTGGCTGTAAGCATCCTGCCGGTCCCTGGGTATGCACTTGGGCTCGCTGAGCCCCTGACTATAACTGTACCTGAGTCCGAAGGACTCTAAAATCAACACCCCGGGCGTACCCGCTCGACGGGGGTGTATAAGGGCCGACCAAGGCACAATATGGGGAAACTGGCATCCCATCTTCGTCCCCTTGCGGGACGGCATATCACTCCATAGAGTGACGTATCCTCGTCCTCTGGCGGACGAGTCGATACAGCTATTAACCCTGGGCGGTCAGGGATGCTAGGTAATCCAACCCCAATCAATACAACGGTCTCAACTAGTCATGTTGTCTGTGTATCTCATAAGCTAAGGCTAACAGGGGTAAGGTATCATATGAATCACATGCTGAGCTAATAATAGTAATCTGTAAGTGTCTGATACATGCTGAGACAGGTAAGTACAAATATGAATATAGTCTCCTGTCAAACTGTACTGGAGCAAAGGCTATACAAGAGGCTATGTCTACTGAAAGCTATGCTGTTTACTGAGTTTCTGTATTAGCATGATTTCCTATTTCTAACATGCTTCCTAAACCTTATTTAGTTACTATTCTATGTCTGGAATGCTCTACGGATACTGTACTACTTCGCGGGGTTTCAGCTGAACACCACAATACCTTAACATGGCATATTACATCACATACTGAATATACTGGGCAATCTTAATTACTTACGTCTGAATCTATATCGTACGGATAGGTATCGTACACGTTACAACCCAAAACTTCTCATATTGCACCAATATTCAAAATAACACGATAATCGATTTCTAAACATGCAACTGGTCTGTAAATTACTATACTGCTTCGAGGTTACTCAACTTGCCGAGGAAACTTAACTTTACATACCTTATCTTTGAATATTCGTCCGTCGGACGAGGCTCGGCTGGTACTTCAACTATTTTCTCCCAACTGCATTCATAAATACGTCAATCAATACTAATTACAACGTTATTGTAAAGAGCGACGTTACTTTCGATTTAATTTATAGCCTAAACTTAGGCTTATCGAAAGACGGTCAAAAACTCGCTATTTTTCAGCGGCCCAGAAGGGAGAAATATTCACTTCTCAGCTAGGAACACATAGACATTAATTTATAGCAATTCTACTTACTTTAGTTCAGCGGCTCGCCGATTCGTCGGCCGTATTTCGCGAAACTAACTCCGTAGAAATGCTCTCTGCTGCTAAATACCTTGGTATCTAGGATTAATTTGGGTTTGGGCAGCGTTTGGCAGCGTAATCGGACGATAATTTATAATCTCCCTTCGTTTTCCCTCTGTTCACTATGTTTCTGGAAATTTTTATAAGTATGGAATGATTTCCAACCGAAGTGGGGGCTTTATATACTTGGGCCTGGACACGGGCAACGTGTCACGGAGCCATCGCGGAGGCCTCACCTCCGTGACACGCTGCCATCGCGGAGGGGCTCTGCCTCGGCTCCTCCCGCGATGGTTCGACGGGTTTCTTGTCCGATCTTTTCCCGGGCCTTTCCCTAGCACGTATGGCTTTCAAATATGCTTAACCAACGTGCGAATAGGTCATCTAAGTGCCGGAAATTCTACGGGGTATAACATAAACACTAATCATAGAGCTTAATAAAAAATTAGATAAAAATAATAGAATCCAAGAATTAAAAGAGTTTGACCGAGGCTTGAAAAAAAAATCGAAGAGAGATGGAAAGAAAATATACCTCTAGCTCGAACTGAAAAAATGGAGAAGAGAACTCGAAAGTTGACACAATTTGAGCAAAAATCACTCCAACATGAGCTCCACCATGAATTTCCTCTTGAAATTTTATCAAAATTTTGTTGAGTTTTGCCGTGGAAGAGACCAGAGGATAACAAAGAGACGGAGAGAGAAGGAGCAGCTTAGAAATTAGATAGGGAAAGTAAAGTCTTCCTTGTGAAATGTGTTTCCCAGTTTGTCACGTGAATTCTGACAAATTTTTTTTATTATTAGTATATAATATTTTATTAAATACCATAATTTCCTCTGATAGTAGTAATTAATCTGTTTGTATTAATAATCACTGTTAGTAAAAAGATTAAAATTAATGACTTTAATTAATTAAAGATTAAATATAGGAAGTTGGGTATCACAGAGATCAAAACCAAAATAAGACAATAACATAGGGACGAAAATAATTACTTTCCCTTTTATTAAGTTTCACAATGACATAAATAAAATTAACCAAATAGTATAATGAGAGAAACAATTAATCAATAAATAAAAATAAAAAAATATTTTTAACCTGTTTCCCAATATTATTTAAATGAAGAGACAATTGAATGGTAGACCCACCATGTAGCACACAATTAGAACAATTTTAACCGAGGGAAAAACTTTTGTCTGGAATTGGAAGCAAAACCCAACCAACGGCCCAACCCCAACCCACACTCCTACCCCAACGAAAATTTCCAGAAACTTCTAGTGACTTCCTGGCATATACTAAAAAGAAGAGACCCACTATCAAACACATGTCACAATAACGAATCCAACGTGGCACTATTAATTAACCTGTTAATGATACTCCCCTGATTTTTCATATTATTTTATTTCTCCACTTCAATTAACTCACTTTTTTAAAAAAATAATAATAAAAAAATAAAATATCCACCACCTGCTAGCTTCCATGATTGCCTTACTGGCGTTCAATAAGTCAATAATAGTTTTTCTTTTTCAAAAATACACGCACAATATATATAATGTTATTTAGTGTGATAATATATTTTTTAAAAATATTATGTTCAATTAAATACAATCTTATAAAATGAATTCAAATAATATTAATTGCCTTAAGTCGATCCGCTTGGGGCGTCATGAACTGAAATGATACATCTTCATTCACAAGCTTGGAAAAGCAAATATAAAAGCCTGATTTACCTTTACAGATTCACAAATCATGCTAGTAAAGACATGTCACGGGGTCAATTTAACTATTATTTCTTTTATTTATTTTTACTTATTTATTATATAAAAATATATATTTATTTTTGTTTATTTAATTTAAAAAATTAAATTATAATTTTATCACTTTAAATCTATTTACTTTTATTATTAAATATTATTTATTTCTTAATATTTAGATGACTTATAATTAATAAGGATAATATAGTAGAATCATCATTTTATTTATTGCTTCTTAATGGGTGTGTTAAGTCAAACATGAACAAATAAAGATAGACGGAAGGGAATATTTTTGTCCCAATAACAAACTTAATATAATTTCATAAATGAATTTGGAAAAGGTGAGATGTACGAAGACTTTACCCTTATTTTTGTGGAGTAAAAAGATTACTGATAATCCCCCGACTCAAAAGAGAAATGTTTTTAAGTAGCATTGTAAGAAAATATAGAATAAATAGCAATATATCCTGCAAATGAAATAATAAATAGTGATAAGTTATAGCATTGAAACTGCGTCATGTCCAGTTTAATCGTCTCTCCCTAATGCTTTTTCAACCTATCTTTACCACTCCTGAAACGATCCATGGACAACCTCTCACACCGCCGCACTGGAGTATCCGGGCATCTCCTCTTCACATGTCCGAACCATCTCAATCTCACTTCCACATCTTGTCATCCACCGAAGCTACTCTCACGCCTTATCCCAAATATCATCATTTCTAATCCTATCTCTGTTAGCATGCCATACATCCATATCAACATCCTCATTTGCGCAACTTTCATCTTCTGATCATGAGAGTTCTTGATCGGCCAACACTCCGCCTCAAACAACATATATAGTTGGTCTAACCACCACTTGTAAAACTTTATCTTTTAAGTTTTGGTGACACCTTCTTATCACACAAAAATATTAATTAATAACATTTAACACTTTATGGATGTTGACCTAAGTAGACCAAGGCAAATTAGATAAGACACCTTCCCACCTTCCTTCGCACAGGACTCCGAATGTAAACTTCTATTTCATCACCCCCTGCATTAATACGATGACTGATGTTCTCATCAATCTCCTTGTTACCTCAAATAATAAACCCAAAATTTTATCTATTTCGCCAGACTGTTGCAATATAAATGCATAGACATATAAGTGCATACTGTTGAGCTCAAATTTTGGATGTTACAATGAAAAATAATACACTTTCTTTCGCATGTTAAAAAGAAAAAAATTAAGCCAAAAGCGACAAATCCTCGAAATACTCACCCAGCTTTGTACATATTTGGTTTCAATTTAATTGTCTTTTCAAACTTTTTTTTTATTTAATAAAATTTTCAATTTTAATATTTCGCATTACAAATTTAAAATTATAATATTTAAAAAATAATCTATACATTTAATTTAAAATTATAAAAAAAAAATTTAAAAAAATTCATAATTAATCAATTTAAGACATTTAAATTAACATAAAAAATATCAACTTCTGAAAAGATAAAAAAGGATCTCTAATCAATTGAGTACAAGAATATCAGCTAATCTAACACGAAAAAATGGAGAAATCAAAATTATTAGTTTCTAAACTTTAAATTATAATTCTTTTATTTATTAAGTTTTTCATTTTATTATTATTTAATATTTTTTTATTTCAATTATCATTAATATATTTTGTTTCTATAATTTTTTCTATGTGACTTTTATTGTATTTTTTTTGTGAGTCTTTTTATGTTTTACTTGAGCCAAAAATTTATCGATAATGATCTTTTTAATTTCTACCTTAGGAATAAAAATTTAACCCATCATTTTTTTCCAACCTCACTTATGAGAGAGATTACATTAAATTTATTATTATTATATTATAATTTTTTTTAATATAAATATAAATTTTAAACTAAAACTACTGACTTACGTTAACTTTAATAGCCTACGGGCTGGCTCCGCCCCTAACAATAATCTAATCTACTCTTTAAGTTGGCCACTGGCATGCTGTCCGTTGATGTGTAAAACCTCTTACATCACACGAATATGATTGTACCACGTCAGTTCATTCAAAAGTCTACAGGAGGGGGGCTTTATCTGGGGTAGGTATTTAACCCCAAAGTTCCAGAAAATTCCATAGAATTCGTGGCTTACAACAGAAAAGCCCCCACTATCGAACACGTGTCCACTTGGGACCAATACGGATCCGACGTGGCACTATTAATTTACCTGTTAATGATACGCCTCTGATTTTTTTCACATTATTTTATTTCACCACTACAATTAATTCAATTTCTTAAAACCACGTCCTTTTGGTAGCTTCCAGTTGCTTCTGGAACAAAAGTTTATTCAAAAATTCTCTGTGGAATTTGTAATCTGTGAAGCAATGAGTGAAAATGGTGGAAGAGAAGAGGAAGAGGAGAAAATGGAGGAGCAGAATGATGAGAAGAAGATTTATAAGGTGTTAATGTGGGGATATCTTCCCGGAGTATTGTCTCATAAATCGCCGTTAACTTCTCCGGTGGACGTTCAATCGCCGGAGACCGGAAGCGATGTTCAATCATGGAAGGATGTCTGTGGTGGAGGCTGTGGTTTCGCCATGGCTATTTCAGGTTATATGCTTATCTCTCTATGGATTTGTGTTTGAATTAGAAAAAGTAAAACTATAGCTTCTTTTAGTATTGTGTTGCAAGCTTTTCTATTGAAGTTCAGATATTGAGATCTGCGACTATGATGAACTTAAAAGTTCTAGAGTTCTCTTTTGAGGTACTATTTGACAATTATTTTGACTTTTAAAGCTTCTGGAGATTGTTCTGATTTTTTGTTGAAGAATGTTCTAGTTCGCTTGACTCGTCTGGGGGGTAATGGGCCGGAATCGGGAGTATGGTACTGGTATTTTCCGGAAATGGACTGGGTCCGGGACTCGGTTGACCGGTACCATGACCGAAACCGGGTCTACCGGTTTTTCCTCTGCCGGTCCGTTCCGTTTGTTAGGAAGAATGTTCTAGTTCGCTTGATTCGTCTGGGGGGCAATGGACCGGAATCGGGACTATGGGACTGGTATTTTCCGGAAATGGACTGGTTGACCGGTACCATGACCGAAACCGGGTCTACCGGTTTTTCCTCAGCCGGTCCGTTCCGTTTGTTACCGGTGTGGAACCGGGTCTAACAGGATAGTTATTTATTTATTTTTTAAATTAATTTCTTTAGATTATATTTTAAAAAAAACAGTTTTTATAACATATTAACTATTAATCCATTAAGATAATCATCTTTTTGGGATAATTTTTATTAAGTTAAAAATTGTTAATGTTTTAATGAAACTATTAAAAAATTAATAGAACTTATTTAAAGTTTTTACAAAAATTTAAAATTTTAAAGTTAATAAGTTGCAAAACTAGTTAGTATTCTTAAGGTTTAAACTTTAAAATTAATAATTTATGTAAGTTTTACAAAACTTACTAAATTTTTTACAAAAGTCAGAATTTATTAAAATTTTAATTTATTAAAGTTATTTAAAATAGTAAATAGTAATAAATTTATGAAGTAAGTTAGCTAATTAAATATAAATTAAATTTTAAGTAAGTATCTATAAAATGAATTGCATTAAATAAAAGACAATTATTAAATGAAAATTAAGGCGAATAGCCTATAAATTTATTCAAATAATAAAATCGTACATGTATTACAAATATTATAAGAGTACCTAATTTATGCAGTCACCTCCTCGGAAGGGTTCTGTTTGAATTAAGTCTCGATTATAATACTAGTATCTAGAATCTCCAAAACATTGTTTGATTTCTCAATTTTTATAAATTTTTTCAACCAGTTTTTCAACATCTTGAACTTTATAAAAAGGGTTGAATAAAGTAGCAGTCAAATAAATTTGAGGAATAGAGAAAAATTATTTTTAAAATTTTTCAATCATATATTGAATAGACTCTTGAAACATTTCAATTTGTTTAAATTTTATAAATTCAATTGAAATAACAGTAATATTTACTAACACTGAAGAAATGATTAGATAATATTGACCGATATTGCATTTGTAACTTTATAAAACGTTTTCAAAAATTTAATAATTTCAGAAACTTCATTTCAATCATCATCACAAAGTTTTAACTAAGGATCCACATTATAAGCATTATAAATTAATTGTATAGGCATGTGATAAACATAAGTTATTTCAAGCATTTCATATAAAGAGTTTCATCTCGTAGACACTTTTTCTGGATCTTTTCTATATTCAAATTCACATTATATACAATGTTTTTTATATTCAACAAGTTTAGCCTTTATTTTCGCTTTAAAAATTCAAGCACAAGAAAGTGTTAACTTTTTGACAACTAACTCCTAAAGTATCAAGATTATCTTTTACTATTAATTTATAAATATATGTAACACATTTAACATGAAAAACATCATTATCAATTGGACATAGTCTAGGTTTTAGAAAATTAATTGATATCAAATTATTAGAAGCATTATCTAAGGTGACATCTATTATTTTATCACAAAGATTAAAATACTGTAAAATACCTCCTATTGTAGTAGCTATGTATACTCCAGTTTTACTCTCTTCTACATATTTATATTCTATTATTCTTTTTTGTATATTTTATTCATAATCAATTCAGTAGGCGTTAACAGTAAAATAATCATTATCATTAATATTACGACCCATATAAGAAGTAATAGATATTCTACCATCAAAATATACAAAAAGACAACGACGGAAATGATAGTGTTCAGCTTAATATTTTAAAATATCATTTTCAATTGTGTTTCTTGAAAAACCTTGAAAAGAAAGATTATACACCTCCCCAATATAATGAATAAAATCGGGATTTGAAGAAAAACTAAAAGAAAAACCACAATCAGCTACCACTTTAGCTAATTCTTCACAATTTTTTTTAAACTATATGTGTCGTGTGTGCTTGAGCCAGCCGGGTAGACCTATTTAAAACACTTTGAACCATGTTAGACCCTCTTACAAATTCTTGAGGCAAGGGCGTACCATTTTTTTAGCCTTAGCAACAGCTTTTAGGTGAGCAAATTCTTTATTCCACAATCTCAAATGTTTAGTTAGCAATCCCGTTTTACCTTTCGATCCCCCAGTCAAATGTTTCAATATTTTCTTACATTTTAAACAAGTAGTAGTAATTTTTTCACTATTTTGCTCCATAAATTGTCAAAGTAAAGACCTTTCAGAACGTTTGGCCCTTGTGGCCTTAGTAAATGTAGGGAATTCTGTAACCGAACTAGTAAGGATCTCTTCTAACTCTTGTTCTTCCACATCTTGAGAATTCTCTAAGTATTCTTCAAAATTAGTATAAACCCTATCTATGGTTTCGTGGTCTAATTGAGTAGCAGAATTAATATCATAAGGTTGCTGACGTGATAAATAAGTTTCATCAACATAAATTTCATCTATATTAGTAAATCTAGGTGGTTCTCGGAATAATCTAGAACTACGTCCACCCATACTTGTAGTAGCACCCATAATTTTTTTTTTACCTCTACTTTGTTTACCTGCATCCATATTTAAAATGTAAAGTAAGCAAATAAAGATATTAAATAAATAAAATATGAATAACAAATTGATAAGCAATATAAAATATAATTAAAAAAAAATTAAGTATACAAATAAGGAGATTAAAGTTGGAATGAATGTACCGAACGTTTGCGTAAACGCAAACATCAAAAGCTGGAATCGAGAGATGACAATTGAAGCTTGCAAATGGCTTCAAAAAAAACTTCTAACTCCAATTAGCCATTACCACAAAATATAATCACAAAATTAAAAATTAAAAGCTTAGATGAGAGGTTTGATCACTTAAGAGAATAGTAGAGAGAGTTTGTGTGTTTTGTTGAGAAAAATAGGATGATTTTGGGATATATTTATAGTGTAGAGGGATAAGGGGGGTAGGCGGTGTTTTGGGGGGGGGGGGGAATAAGGTTGTTAGGAGCCGTTGGTGGGCCCCACTGCCCATTGCCAAATGGCTCCTAATGATAACAAGAATAAAAAAAATTCTAAAAAAAACTGACCATTAACCCAATCGGAATTGGGTCAATTGATATCGGGTTCACTTGTTCAAACCCCCTTCCGCACCGAACCCCCCTAATCCATTTTCAATCGGTTTTAATAGAACGGGTTCTTATCAGTATCGGGTCCGTTATCGGAGCCAGTCGGACTGGATCGATCCGGTTCCCTTGCCTGCCTTACTCAGATCTAATTAATTCAAGATGTGAAGTTTGTTTCATGTGAAATGTAGTGGATTAAGAGAGTTGATTTTGAATAGCCACTTGTGAAGATTAGACAGCTAACTGTGAATATTAGTGTGTATACTTGCAAAATGGGTACAATTAAATTTATAGCAAGGTCAAAGACACACGATTAACTCACTATTTTGAGTTTATAGAGATGAAATATGTCAAGAAATAAGTATTTTCTGATGCTATTCTGATTAGATGTTTGAAGTTTGCGGAGCCCTAAGTGTTCAAAACTAGCAATGCAGATGAGCATCTGGATGTTAAAAGATAGTGAGAGTAGATGAGAGCAAGAAAGTAGTACTAATGTATTTCACTGTTCAATCAATTGATTCTAACAGTAAAGAGAGCATTTATTTATAGTTTTTTCACGAGGGTACTACACCAATCAAATGTTAGGATCCTATAATACAATGTGATAATCATGACACTAATAATAGATCGTTAAAAATGTCAGTATTTTGTCGTTATTTGTAGATCTTTTTTTGTACGACCTTGCATGCATTGCGCCTTCATGCCCAAGTTGCTAGCCTCCATACTCTTCTTGTAAACCCTCCATAATTATCTTTGATTACCTCTTCTCGAATTCGGCCACCGTTACCTTATCACTCTCTTTTTAGTTGACTCGTTATGCTTTTATCTTTGATATCCCGGTAACTCAGGGGTAGAGCCAGGGTGGCGATAGGGGGTTCGGAAGAACCCCTTTTGTCAGAAAAATACATTGTATATGTAAGATCAAATATGATATTTATGTGTATTGCATATTAGACCCCCTTGACATAACTTAAAAATCTATTTCGAACTCCTTTAGTGAAAATTCTGCCTCCGCTACTGCGGTAACTCATGGCCCCGAATGCCTCTTGCCATGTACTCAAAGGTATATTTACCTTCCTATTAGTTGGCTTACTGTAATTTCATCCTTGACTCCTTCGTAACCCATGTGATCACGTGCTTCTTGCAACGTCTCTTGAAATGACGCTTCCCCAATACAATTAGACTCCTACCTATGTGTTCCTTTATTTTATTTGATAGTCTCACATTGGTTTAGGGTATGAGGCCTTAGGCAACGGAAGATGAAAAATCGCTCGGAAAAGCTTGAACTAGGTAAATGGTTAATTTTACAGTATTAGGACATCTTATTGGTAGATTCGGGCCAAAATAGGGGTGTGTATTGGTTACCGGTTTAGCTTATCGGTTATTGGTTTATAGATATGCTAAACCATTAAAGAATCATTGAGATATCGGTTAATTGGTTATTGATCGTTATCGGTTCAGTTATCGAGTTAACCGTTAAGATATCACATGAAAATTTTCATAAGTCATAAGTATGTTTAGCTAAAAAAAAGTGGGTGAAAAGAGAAAGAGCATATAGAATTAGCCCAACTAAAGCAATCTATTTTAATTTAGATTTGAATACATCACCTTCACTTGCCATTGACACTCAATTCATTTTCTTGCTAGAGTACTTCATATATTGAAGGCTAAAATTATAATTTAATAAATTATTATTGGGTTATCAGTTCACCCATTAGAAAAGTGGTCAAATTGATAATACAACCAATAACCCAATAATTTGGTATAATAAATCAATAATCAAACCGTTAAATCAATAACTCGAATATTAATCAAATAAACTAATTATCAGTTTGGGTTGTTGATTTAACCGTTAATTTCCATAACCTTAGGCCAAAATCAAATACTTTTCCATACTATATGAAATTTATTACATTTCTGGTTGGAGATTCAAACCACAACACAGGAGTGACAACCTTTAGATATCTGAAGTTAGAACTAGGAGTCCCAAAATCCGAATGAAAAGAAACTTGACATCCATGAGTTCAAGAGGTACAAAAAAAAATCTCTATGGTGGGGTTTTCTAGGTAGGTATAATCCAATGTGAGACTCTATCTCTTAATTCTTGATTTACTCCATATTGAGCCCTCATCTTATGGTTGTTCATGCTTTAATTGTTTCATCCCTAGGTGGGTGTGGTCTCTCACATTGGTTGTGGATATGAATAGTTATTTCTTTGTATGGTTTTGAATAAATTTCACCTTATGAGCTAGTTTTTGCAGTTGAGAAAGCTAATTGTTCATTTTTTTAATATTACTCTTTATATTATAGGTGGTAAGTTGTCATGACCCAAATTAGGATTTAGGTCGGTCAAGGCACCCAAGTAGTCATTACTTGTTAGGCAAATCCTTTAGATACACCATGCGCATAGAATACAAAAAGAAAGGATACTATTAAAATTGTTTCAGATTGAAATAAGTATGAGTGTGTCTGGTCTTCTACTAAAGTTGTCTTAGATTGAAATAAGTATAAGTGTGTCTGGTCTTCAATGGGTGTGCCATGCCCTTATCTATTAAAGATGCATATATAAGCTAGTGCTTTTGTAGAGTTGATAGGATCATTAAGATAATCTAGAAAATCATTCCAACCACAATCTTTTGGTGTCTTTGGGAAGAAAGGATTGTAGATGCTTTGATGGAATCTCAACTCTTACTCTTTTAGAAGCTAGCTGTTTAGTTAGATTCAGTTGACATTTCCATGCCCACGTAAACAGTGTTGATAGCTATTTAGATTTTTTACCTCCTTAGTTGGTTTTGGACTATCTTTACAGGTTCTTGCTCTGTTAAGTTCCAAATAGCTTTGTATTAGAGTTTTTAGCAGTTTACTCTGTTGTAATTTATGCACCTTCTTGATGTCTTTTCTAATACATTTTATTCATAAAAAAAATGTTGAAACATAATACAAAATAGTCAATGTCAGCTTATATCACTCAACAAGAGTCATGAAGCACTAGAATTCGATCACAATTATTACGAGACTTAGTTCGATAAAAATAATGTAGACAGAAAATAAAGGATAAGAGCTGAAGCCACCTCATGATCCTAGTGGTGGCTTACCTCAATGGGATAGAATTGACAATTGGCTAGAATCACTAGTGAGTAGCTGGGTGTCCGCTTATTAGACGTTCACATCATACAATAACGGTGAGTTTTAAAAACCCAGCAAGATCATTGATGCGCTCCTCCCAGCCTACTCCTAGGGCATGTATTAGATATTGTTGATAGTGTATACAAATACCTCACCATAGCACATTGGTCTATCAGGAACACCTTTCCATTTTTATCAAAAGTATAAATTATGCTCGAGTTACAGACCCTTGTTTGATTTACCAGTCTCCAATTGTCGTAGTTTTGATACATTTAACATAGGGCAGAGGACATTTTCTTGAGAATAAGAAATGATAGCTTCCATACTGGATCTTTCAGTCACTTCCAATATCATCATATTTTTATACCTTGTCAATAATTTTTTCATGAAAATAACATCGCTGTTGATTTTGGGTTTTAACTACGTATTATTTGATAAATTGGCAGCAGGGTCTGGAAAACTTATCACGTGGGGTTCTGCAGATGATCAAGGCCAAAGCTACTTGACTTCAGGAAAACATGGGGTATGTGGCAAATATTTCTTGCATGGACTTGTTTATATAATCCCCTTTGAATTTATTTTGCTATCTTCTTTCGTTACTGCATTTATCAAGGAGACTCCAGAACCATTTCCTCTTCCAACTGAGGATCGAATAGTGAAAGCTGCAGCTGGTTGGGCGCATTGTGTATCTATTACAGGTAATATACTGTCATCCAGTCTTTCTGGGTTGTCAGTCACCTGTTCAGCTAAGTCAGAATGTTATTTGGCAGCAGAACCTTCTATTTTCTTTTCTTTTCTTTTTTCTACTTTAAGTTTTAAGAAATATTGCTAGGACATACAACAACAACATACCCATTGCTGGAGTAATTCCATGGGTGGAGTTTGGGGAGGGTGAGTGTACGCAGACTACCTTTACCTCGTGAAGGTGGTAGAGAGACTATTTCTGAAAGACCTTCGGCTCAAGTAAGACATGCTTTAATAAATAAGTAAACAATCATGACATATATATAGAGAAATCATTGCATAGCATTTAGAAGAAGGAACAGAAACAACAGGCAAAAATATTGCAGTAAGTGAAGCAAAGAAAATATCGACAGTAACAGTAATCGAAGAACAAGAAACTATGAGACTAATACTAATGCTACCGGTATGCAAGGAGAAACAAGTACGGTGCAACAAGCCTATCGCATAGTAAAGCTGGAAAACAATCAATTACCTTATAACTTTTTACCCTATCTTCGACCTTCATTTTTCTTATCTAAGGTCACATGTTCATGCTCCATGTCTAGTCTAATTATCTTTCTTTAATACTTTTTCGATCTACTTCTGCCTCTCCTTAAACCTACCACTACCAATCTCTCACACCTTTCTCATCGGGACATCTGCACATCCCTTCTTCACATGCCCAAATCATCTCAGTGTCGCCTTTTCATTTTATCCATCATGGAGGTCACTCCCATCTTATTCTAAATATCTTCATTCCTAATCTTATCTCTCCTCATACAACGTAGTCGATCTAACCACTTTGTCAGAACATATATGGTTAATATTTATATTGTTGTATAGAAAAGAATGATGTATATACATGGGGCTGGAAAGAATGTGTGCCTTCTTCTAAGGTTGTTGCAAATTTCGCTACTGGTGGGAGTTTCGAAGGGGATGCTTTTCGGAAAGAAAGTCCAGTATTAACTGACCAAGGTAATGGAAGTTCATTCCTCTTTAAACCAGTTAATTAAGTCATCTCATGTTTATCCCGGGGGTTTAACTAATACTATTAAGACTAATTGCTGCAGAGAGTCCTCGGTCTCAAGGCTCCAAGTCAATTGGCGGTTCAGTTGCTCACCAAGATAATAAAAAACCTGAAGAAACTACAAAGAGGAGAAGAATAGCAACAGCTAAACAAGAACTTGAAAGCCTACCCCCTGCTGACGAATCTCTTTCTGCACCACCGTGTATTGTAGAACTGGATCCAGGGGTGAAAATAACCTCCGTTGCGGCAGGAGGACGCCACACCTTAGCATTGTCAGGTAATCTCACTCCTTCATGCATGTTGTAGCCTGTTACATTCATTTTGGAAGTGGAGTCGGTTGCTTTGTGGTTACGCCATATAGTTTTGTAGGTCATATGAAGTACAAAGATATTGAAGAACTATAATGTAAAGCAAGACACCTGATGCATCATATTTTTGCTGGATTTAGATGTGGGACAGGTATGGGGTTGGGGCTATGGAGGTGAAGGACAGCTTGGTCTAGGCTCCAGGATTAAAATAGTGGCTTCTCCTCATCTTATACCATGTCTGGATACTTCTTCACATGGACTAGATCGGAATCTTGGGAATCCTCAAGGAAGCATTACCACAGGGAGTCAGACACATAAAGCCTTGGGAAGCTACATAAAGAGAATTGCTTGTGGTGGTAGACATAGTGCAGTAATCACAGGTTAGCATGGAGTTGAGTTTTAATACTTCTGTTAACTGCATAGGATCTAATATCTTTTAATAAGGGTACCTTTTTTTTTTACAAATTTAAGTTGCACACTGAGAGAAGGAAAGAAGAATTTTGAAATTTGTTCAAGGTTTTTAAGTTTGGATCACTTTGAGTTACTCCGTTCACAGAGGAAGTCAGACTCATCATAAATCATTGTCTTTACTTTTTACATCTGAAAGCTGAGAATAATATTGAATTTATCTTTCTGCTTAATTGGGTCTTTGTTTCAATTGTTAGATGTTGGGGTGCTGCTTACATTTGGCTGGGGATTGTATGGGCAGGTAAATGTTTCATATCATCACACTCAAATGCGATGTGTGTCTTGTCCTGTCATCTTTGAAGAATTCTTCATGTGCTGTTATCTATAATTTCCGTATTAGGAAGTTTAGAGTATATCTTGAGCGAGCTACATCTTACTTATAATGTTGTGGGTATATGTTTTGTTGCTGAAATAGAATGTCTAGAACTTGATAGCATTTTTTGTCATATTAGCATACAATTGTAATTTTGTTATATCTTGTATAAAAATTGATCTAAAATGCCAGAAAATATACACCTGCATTCAATTTTCTGTTGTATGGCTCACGGATCATTGTTTTTCTTTATGTCAGTTCTTTAGTCTCATTCTTTGTATTCAGTGTGGACTAGGTAATACAAATGACGTGCTGAGGCCAACTTGTGTGTCTTCTCTATTGAACACTAGAATAGAAGCCGTGGCAGGTGGACTATGGCATTCTGTGTGCTTATGTGATCATGGGCGTGTGTACACTTTTGGGGGAAATCAGTTTGGCCAATTGGGTCTAGGCACAGGCACTGACCATGCAGAGGTGTGTCTAGATTTTTCACTTGTTTCATGTTTTTCCCGTTCATTTTTGTTTGTGGACTCAACAGTTTCGGTGTCCGACAATAATATCTAGTTGAAGCTGCATTATCATTTCATCTAAAAGTTTGGTTAGTCGTACCATGAGATGTGCCAAGAAGAGGGATTTGTTGAAATCCCAGTCCAGAAGTTTTCCATCACAACTTGTAGCTTAAAAGTGCCGACACACTTGAGGGATAAGAGATCATTGTCAATATCTAACAGCCAATTAGTTGAACAAATTATTCTCTAGATATTTGCAGTTTTGTGGCTGCATTGTTGTAAACCTTCTTTGTTTGAGGGACCTAAAAACTCAACAGGAGATTTCTGTTACAGACTTCACCTAGGCTTGTGGATGCCCCAATACTGGAAAACAAGAATGCTAAGGTAGTGTCTTGTGGAGCTCGTCATAGCGCCATAATGACAGGTAAGAGTCAAGACTGTCAAGAAGATGAAGTGCATTTCAACCTCTGATCCACTGGACAACCTGAGTTCTTTTTTCTTTCCCACTGAAAACAACTTGAATTCACTAAGTTCAATTTTAGACATAATTATTTCATTTTGTGGTGAACTAAGGTGGAGATGTTATTTAGTACATGCAATTGTTTACATAACTGTAACTAGCTAAGTCCTCTGTAACTGAAATTTCTTTGAAATTTTGAGTAGCAAATATGCTTTTGACAGTGAGTTTGAATATACTCGTTTCCCACTCTTGTGGTATATCATATTGCGTGTTGGTCATTATCAACTGTGTTAAATCGATTAGCTTCTGGTAAAAATTGGACAATAGGGAGCCACTATATGTCTATATGTTTGCTAAATGTTAGTAATCTCTAAAGATACCTTTTGCTTTGACTTTTAGAGGACAACAAAATTTATAGCTGGGGATGGAACAAGTATGGTCAGGTATGTAAGAGACTATTACTCTTCCACAAATACTGCATTCATGTTCTGTCTAACCTTCTGCCTTTCTGTTCCAGCTTGGCCTAAGTGATACAGTTGACCGTAACGATCCCTGTGAGGTACCCATCGATGATTGTACGCCAAAGAATGTAGCGTGTGGGTGGTGGCACACACTTTTACTTGCTGAAAATCGTCTATAATCTCTCCATTATTTGGGGAGAACTTCTATAGTTAAGTAACCCACTGACGGCAACTCTCAGGTTTAATTTCAGGATTCTCGAGATCTTGTTAGAGCTATAATATTTGTTGAATCATGTACAGTATGCTGATTGTAACACATTTTTAACTCACCCTATTCTCTTCGAGTTTGAATCTGATGTATGCCATAGTTTTATGTGGACATTTTTGGTGTGTGAGAAGCTCTTTCAATATGGAACTATTCATAAGTATGTGACTTCCAATGTTTGCAAGTTGCATCTTTAGAATGTTCCGACTTCCGGACCAGTTTCATATTTTATTAGGACTATTTTCATAGAATCAATACTTTGTTTCTTTATGTAATAAGTATATGAATCCAGGTTATCCACAACTTCTCCTTTTGTATGTCACACCCCACCTCGGAGGGTATGATGGGCACCTGGTGCCTGCTAGACTCTGGACTGCTAGATGGTCCAGCCTAAGCATGTCTGGTGCTTTTGGCTGGCCCTGGCTCTATTTCAAGAAACCAACTGGCTATATAACGGCTGTAAACACAGCCTCCGGCCAATTGGCCTATAGCCACCTGTATCTGTACTATCAGCTAACCAGAACATATTCAATATAGGGAAACCTATGCGGGCCGACGAAGCCACCATGATGTCTAGTTATCTGTAACTCAACAATGAAATAATGGAAAGATACGTGACCGGCAAGGTCACCACTACTGTTAAGCTATGGCCCCACACGGCCAGCATAAAAGAAATAAGGTACTAATAGCTATACAACTGCACGGCCTCACACGACCGGCTCAACTGACCATAGGAAAATATATACAGACTGCAAGCCTCTAGGAATAACAATAGAAATGATCGGGACAGGGCCCCGACCTACCCGTACTGTATAACAAAAGAAAATGAAATACACCTCTGGAATTCAGTCTTCGGATGACAGGAGCTGAATACTCGATCGCTGACAGGAATCACGAGGGATCGCCTCCTCGTCTATGAGTACCTGCAGGCAAGTAATGCAGCGCCCCACCGGGCGTCAGTACCGCTGGTACTGAGTATGTAAAGCAATAACTGAAGGGAATATCTGAAAACAACAATACAACTAATGAAACTGAAATAGGAAGGAAAAGATTAACTGTCTGATAATGAAAAACTATGCCTACTCTTAACTATACTGGAAGGAGTAGGAGTCATACCTGGAGATGTATCGTTCTACTGTCGATCTACTCGTATCTAATGTAACATGGCATAACATAACATAACATAACATAGCACACACAAACCTTACCCTGCCCCCATAAGCCGGGAGGTACAACCAGCACAAAATCTATACCCCTACCTCAATCATCCCATCTCCTATAGTAGCTATAAGCATCCTGTCGGTCTCCTGGGTATGCACTTGGGCTCGCTGAGCCCCTGACTATAACTGTACCTGAGTCTGGAGGACTCCTGAATCAACACCCGGGCGTATCCGCTCGACAGGGGTGTGTAAGGGCCGATCAAGGTACAATATGGGGAAAACTGGCATCCCATCTTCGTCCCCTGTGGGACGGCATGCCACTCCGTAGAGCGACGTATCCTCGTCCTTTGGCGGACGAGTCGATACAGCTATCAACCCTGGGGCGGTCATGGATGCTAGGTAATCCAACCCCAAAATAATACAACGGTCTCAACTAGTAATACTATCTGCACATCCCACATACTGAAACTAATAGTAATAAAGTATCTGTACATACTGTGTGCTGGACTAGTAATGGTAATGTATACGTATTTTAACACATGCTGAGACTGATGATAGTATATATGTATAAATATAATCTTCTGCCATACTATGCTGAGTCTAACGTTGAACAAGATATAGTTTTTCTGTTGAAAACCATGATGTATACTGAGTTTCTATAATAACATGATTTACTATTGCTAACATGCTTTCTAAACTTCATTTTAACCTATCATTTTACTTCTGAGATGCCTAACAGATATTACATTGTTTTACTGGGTTTCAGCTGAATCCGATAATGTCCTAACATTTTGTATTATATCACATACTGAGCATGTTGTGCAGTTCCTAACACTTGTATTAAAATCTATATCGTGCTAGCAAGTTTTCGCACTAATTACAACATGATGCTTCTAATATCGTACCAACATTTGTAATAAACATAACACATGATTTCTGAACATTCTACTGGCCTTTAAGTTACTTTACTATACCAAGGTTACTAACTTTCCGAGGAAACTAACTTTACATACCTTATCCTCGAACTATCCGTCTGTCGGACGAGGCTCGGCCAATACTTCAACTATTTCTCCCAATTGCATTCATAAATATGTCAATTAATACTAATTATAGCTTTATTTTAAAGAACAACGTCACTTTCGATATAATTTATAGCCTAAACTTAGGCTTATCGAAAGACGGTCGAAAACTCGTTATTTTTCAAAGGTTCAAAAGGGAGAAATATTCACTTTACAGCTAGGAACACATAGACACTAGTTTGGAGCAATTCCACTTACCTTAGTCCGGCAGCTCGACGATTCGTCGGTCGTATTTCGCGAAACTAAATCTGTAGGAATGCTCTCTGCTGCTAAATACCTCATTATCTGAGGTTAATTTGGGTTTGGACTACGTTTGGCAGCGTAATCGGACGAAATTATATTACCCTCTTCGTCCTTTTCCCTCATCTGGTTATTCCTCTCTGTTTTCTGGAAATTTTTATAAGTTTAAATGAATTAAAATCGAAGTGGGGGTTTATATACTTGGGCATGGACAAGGCCAACGTATCACGGAGCCAATGCGGAGGCTCCACCTCCGTGACACGTTGCCATCGCGGAGGGGCTCTGCCTCGGCTCCTTCCGCAATGGTTCGACAGGTTTCTCGCCCGATCTTTTTCCCGGGCCTTTCTTTAGCACGTATGGCCTTTAAATATGCTTAACCAACATGCAAATAGGTCATCTAGGTGCTGGAAATCCTACGGGGTATAACATTCCCCCCCCCCTCCCCCTTAAGAACATTCGTCCTCGAATGTAAACTTCTATTTAGAGGGCTTCTCAACTTACTATCTAGAAAAATTTCGGCAGAGTTTCCCCTGTAATATGGACTATAGCAAAAACCTGAAATGCAGAAAAGTCCAACACAGGTACTGCACGCAATACTTTAAGATTCACTGGATAGCTAAACATCAATCTTCTCTTTTGTACATAAACAACCATAAGGTACTACATAAGTAATAATACGGACATACCTGTCGCCTGACTAGGCCTGGAATAGGTGAGGATATCTAGCTTTCATATCTTCTTCAGCTTCCCACGTCATCTCCTCTCGGTTCCTGTTACGCCACAATACCTTGACAGATGCAATATCTTTAGTCCTCAATCTGCAAATCTGTCTGTCTAAGATAGCTACTGGAACCTCTTCATAAGCCAGCTTTTCTGTAACCTGGATATCCTGGACTGGAACTGCTCTGGACGGGTCTCCTATGCATTTCCTCAGCATAGATACATGGAAGACTGGATGAACGGATTCTAGTTCTGGAGGCAAGTTCAACTCATATGCTACTTGGCCTATCCTTCGACGAATCTGATAAGGCCCAACGAACCTCGGGCTGAGCTTGCCTTTCTTGCCGAATCTCATTACCCCTTTCATCGGGGATACTTTTAGGAATACCCAGTCATTCACATCGAACTCCAAGTCTCTGCGCCGCACATCTGCATATGATTTCTGGCGGCTCTGTGCGGTCAGTAAATGTTCTCGGATAAGTTTCACCTTCTCCTCTAACTGCTGAACAATGTCTGGCCCAACTAACGCTAATTCTCCTATTTCAAACCAGCCAACCGGCGATCTGCATTTTCGTCCGTATAATGCCTCAAAAGGCGCCATCTGGATGGCTGAATGATAGCGATTATTGTAGGCAAATTCAATTAACGGCAAATGCTCATCCCAACTACCACCGAAATTCAGCACACACGCTCGCAACATATCTTCGAGCGTCTGAATTGTGCGTTCAGCCTTCCCATCTGTCTGAGGATGGAATGTTGTGCTCAAATTAATCTATGTTCCCAGACCTCTCTGAAACGACCGCCAGAATCTAGCCGTAAACTGTACTCCTCTGTCTGAAATAATGGATACTGGCACTCCGTGCAATCTGACTATCTCTCGGATATACAACTCAGCGTAATCTTCGGCCGAGAAGGTAGCTCTTACTGGCAGAAAATGAGTTGATTTTGTCAATCTGTCAACTATCACCCATATAGAGTCATATCTGTGCTTAGTACGGGGTAATCCTGCTATGAAGTCCATATTCACTGCTTCCCACTTCCAGAGAGGTACAGTTATATCCTGAGTCAAACCGCCTGGTTTCTGATGTTCTGCTTTCACCTGTTGGCAGTTAGGACACTGGGCTACAAATTAAGCAATTTCTCTTTTCATACCTGGCCACCAGTAGTTTTCCTTGATATCATGGTACATTTTTGTCGCACCGGGGTGAAGAGAATAACGGGCATAATGTACCTCATTTATAATCTGCTGGCGGAGCCCTGAAACATCTGGAACACATAGGCGACCTTTACATAACAACACTTCTTCCTCAGTTACTGAAAATCTGGCGCTTTCCCCTGCTGGATTCTGTCTTTGAGCTGAATCAGGTCAGGATCCTCATATTGCCGTTCTTTCACTTCCACAACTAATGATGATACGACGGTGTTCTATATTACTGCACTACCGTCCTCTGTTTCTGCTACACGAACGGCTAGACTAGCTAACTGATGTATTTCCCTAATCAATTCCCGCTGCTCGGGCTGCAAATGTGCCAAACTCCCCATGGACTTACGACTGAGAGCATCTGCTACAACATTGGCTTTTTCGAGGTGGTATAGAATATTCACATCATAATCTTTTAACAGCTCCAACCAGCGACGTTGCCGCAGATTCAACTCCCTCTGAGTGAAGATGTACTGTAGGCTCTTGTGATCTGTGAAAATATCAACATGGACGCCATACAGGTAATGCCTCCAAATTTTTAGGGCGTGGATCACTGCGGCCAATTCCAGGTCATGGGTCGGATAGTTCTTTTCGTGTTTCCTCAGCTGTCTGGAAGCATAAGCAATTACTTTACCATGCTGCATCAACACACAACCCAACCCGACGCCTGATGGGTCGCAATACACCGAATAACCTTCTGTACCCTCCGGCAACGCTAACACTGGGGCGGAGGTTAATCTGTCTTTCAGTTCCTGGAAGCTCTGCTCGCATGCCTCTGTCCACTGAAACTTTGCTGCTTTCTATGTCAGTTTAGTCAGAGGTGCCGCAATAGTTGAGAACCCTTCAACGAATCTCCTGTAATATCCTGCTAACCCCAGAAAGCTACGGACTTCAGTCAGAGTGGTAGGCCTAGGCCATGATTTAACTGCTTCTATTTTCTGCTTGTCAACTTGTATATCAGCATCCGACACAATATGCCCTAAAAAGGTTACTGAATTAAGCCATAATTCACACTTAGAAAATTTGGCGTACAGCTGATGGTCTCTAAGGATCTGGAGTACTGTTCGTAAATGGTTCTGGTGATCTGTCTCTGAACGAGAATATACTAG
Organism: Datura wrightii; assembly: GCA_035772735.1. Taxonomy (NCBI): domain Eukaryota; kingdom Viridiplantae; phylum Streptophyta; class Magnoliopsida; order Solanales; family Solanaceae; genus Datura; species Datura wrightii. The sequence continues at coordinate 194,000,620 of JASDFA010000018.1, read as the reverse complement.
GATATCATCGATAAATACTATCACGAACAGATCCAAATACGTTCTGAATATGCTGTTCATCAGATCCATAAACACTGCGGGAGCATTCGTCAGCCCAAAAGACATGACCAGAAATTCAAAGTGACCATACCTGGTCCTGAAAGCAGTCTTTGGAATGTCCTTTTCACGAATCCGGACCTCAGATCTATCTTAGAAAAAAATCTGCCCCCCTGTAACTGGTCAAACAAGTCATCAATTTTGAGAAGCGGGTACTTGTTCTTTACTGTAACTTTGTTCAGTTGCCGGTAATCTATGCACATACGGAGTGAGCCATCTTTCTTTCTTACAAACAGAACTGGCGCACCCCACGGAGAAGTACTAGGCCTGATAAAACCTTTATCCAACAAGTCTTTTAGTTGCTCCTTTAATTCTCTGAGTTCTGCAGGAGCCATACGATAGAGAGGAATTGATATCGGCTGAGTGCCTGGTAACAAGTCAATAGCAAAATCTATTTTCTATTCTGGGGGAATACCAGGTAACTCATCGGGGAACACATCAGGGAACTCGTTCACCACTGGAACAGACTGGAGCGTCGGAGATTCTGCTCGGACATCCTGAACTCTGACCAGATGGTAAATACATCCCTTAGATATCAACTTTCTCGCCTGAAGGTAGGAAATAAACCTACCTTTTGGCGTAGCGGTGCTGCCCTTCTACTCCCGCACTGCTTCTCTTGGGAAGTGGAATCGGATCTTCTTGGTCCAACATTCAACATTGGCAAAGCACGGCACTAACCAATCCATACCCATTATGGCATCGAAGTCTATCATTTCTAACTCGACCAGATCTACTGTGGTCTGATGGTCAACAACCTCTACTGTACACCCTCGGTAAATTCTGCTAGCTACAATAGAGTCACCGACGGGCGTGGATACTAAAAAAGGCTGCTGCAATAATTCTGGTGCGATATCGAACTTTCTTGCCACAAATGGAGTAATGTAGGAAAAAGTAGATCATGGATCAATCAATACATAAGCAGGGTGTGAGCAGATAGTTAACATACCTGTCACAACATCAGGTGACACTTCTGAATCTTGCCTCCCTGGTAAAGCATATGTGCGACTTGGACCCGCACCTGCACTGGAGGCCTCTGATCTGCCCCGACCCGTGCCTGTTGAAACTGAGGGCCTGCGCCCTGTCGAGGATGCTATGGCTCGTGACCTTGCAGATGCCCTGTCCTGTCTATCCCGATCCTCTTGACCTCTGGCTGGGCAATCTTTCATCAAATGGCCTTCTTGGCCACAAATATAACATCCGGTGGAGCCATACCTGCATGCTCCAGGATGGCGTCGACTGCATATAGGGCAAAGTGGTAGGGTATACCTACTCTGCTCCGCCCTCCTCTGTAATGGTGAATCTGCCATCTGCGAGCCTCTGTCGGTCTCTGACTGCCCTCTGCGGCTAAATCTACCCCTCTGCAACTGTGGTGGAGGCGGGGTCCTGGGCGGCCTATCTAACAATCGTGGCCTGGCTCCTCCCCGAGCCTCCCTTTGTAACTCAACTGGCCTGTCCCGGCGGCGCTGTTCCTGATTGGCCCTCCTGATCTCCCGATGCCGCTGTCTGATGCCCTCAATATTCTGGGCAAATGCCTGAACTCGAGCAATGTCCATGTCCTCCCACAGTGTGGCCGTAATACAAGTCTCAACATATTCTGGATTCAACCCCATGATAAAGCGGTGTACTCTGGATGCCATGGTATTGACAAAAGCCGGTGCATACCAAGCCAAAGAATCAAACCGCAAGGAATATTCCCGAACACTCATGGCCCCCTGCTCCAGATGTAGGAACTGGTCTACCCGGGCTTGTCGAATCTCCCGCGGCAAATAGTGATCCAGAAAAGCTCCTGAGAAGCTGGACCAGGTCGGAGGGGAAACATCTCTCCCTCGGAACCTTTCCCAGCTTTCATACCACAATACGGCGATGTCCCGTAACCGAAATGCTGCCAACTCAACTGATTCTGTAGGCGTGGCATGCATAACCCTGAAAATTCTCTGCATTTGATCCAGAAAATCTTGAGGGTCCTCTGTCCGGTCCGTACCTGTAAACTGTGGGGGATTCAGAGCCAAGAACTCTCGGACCCTCGAACTACCGGGCCCTCCTGGCGACTCCGCAACTGTAGACGACATCGGCTGACGCTGAGCAGTCATCATCTGTGCTAACATAACTACTGCACTCCTAACCTCCTGGTTGGAAGGTGTTGGTATAGCGACTGTTGGAGGTAGTGTCGCCCCAAGTGGCTCCTGATGTGGTGGAGACTGCTGAGAAGGCTGGGACGATGCCTCTGTTGTGCCCTCTGATCGGGTTGTTTCTACACGAGGGTGAGGCATCCTGCTGGTGCATTCCCCTGCTGCAATATCCAAACTCCGGCCTGTGATAGGATGTCGCTGGTCTGACATTATCTGTAACCAAAGAATACAGTAAGCATTAGGGACTCAACCCTATATTGTACCGCTCTACAGCACGACTGAATAAGAATAAAAGACAACCATCCTATCAAGCCTTGCAGCCCCCTACCCATAGTATGTGGTGCACCACACATCCATGGGCAGGACTCTACTTAGCACGGCTTGCAGACTCCCTAGGATACGACCTGCTCTGATACCAAGTTTGTCACACCCCACCTCGGAGGGTATGACGGGCACCTGGTGCCTGCTAGATGGTCCAGCCTAAGCACGTCTGGTGCTTTTGGCTGGCCCTGACTCTATTCCAAGAAACCAACTGGCTATATAACGACTGTAAATACAGCCTCCGGCCAACTGGCCTATAGCCATCTGTACCTATACTATCAGCTAACCAGAACATATTCAATATAGGGAAACCTATGCGGGCCGACGAGACCACCATGTTGTCTAGTTATCTGTAACTCAACAATGAAATAATGGAAAGCTACGTGACCGGCAAGGTTACCACTACTGTCAAGCTATGGCCCCACACGACCAGCATAAAAGAAATAAGGTACTAACAGCTATACAACTGCACGGCCTCACACGACCGGCTCAACTGACCACAGGGAAATATATACAGACTGCAAGCCTCTAGGAATAACAATAGAAATGATCGGGACAGGGCCCCGACCTACCCGTACTGTACAACAAAAGAAAACGAAATACACCTCTGGAATTCAGTCTCCGGATGACAGGAGCTGAATACTCGATCGCTGACAGGAATCACGAGGGATCGCCTCCTCGTCTATGAGTACCTGCAGGCAAGTAATGCAGCGCCCCACCGGGCGTCAGTACCGTTGGTACTGAGTATGTAAAGCAATAATTGAAGGGAATATCTGAAAACAACAATACAACTGATGAAACTAAAATAGGAAGGAAAAGATTAACTGTCTGATAATGAAAAACTATGCCTACTCTTAACTATACTGGAAGGAGTAGGAGTCATACCTGGAGATGTATCGTTCTACTGTCGATCTACTCGTATCTAATGTAACATGGCATAACATAACCTAACATAACATAGCACACACAAACCTTACCCGGCCCCCATAAGCCGGGAGGTACAACCAGCACAAAATCTATACCCCTACCCCGGTCATCCCATCTCCTATAATAGTTATAAGCATCCTGCCGGTCCCTTGGGTATGCACTTGGGCTCGCTGATCCCCTGACTATAACTGTACCTGAGTCCGGAGGACTCCTGAATCAACACCCGGGCGTATCCGCTCGACAGGGGTGTGTAAGGGCCGACCAAGGCACAATATGGGGAAAACTGGCATCCCATTTTCGTCCCCTGTGGGACGGCATGCCACTCCGTAGAGCGACGTATCCTCGTCCTCTGGCGGACGAGTCGATACAGCTATCAACCCTGGGGCGGTCATGGATGCTAGGTAATCCAACCCAAAACAATACAACGGTCTCAACTAGTAATACTATCTGCATATCCCACATACTGAAACTAATAGTAATAAAGTATCCGTACATACTGTGTGCTGGACTAGTAATGGTAATGTATACGTACTTAACACATGCTGAGACTGATGATAGTATATATGTATAAATATAATCTTCTGCCATATTGTGCTGAGTCTAATGTTGAACAAGATATAATTTTTCTGCTGAAAACCATGTTGTATACTGAGTTTCTATAATAACATCATTTACTATTGCTAACATGCTTTCTAAACTTCATTTTAACCTATCATTCTACTTCTGAGATGCCTTACAGATATTACATTGTTTTACTGGGTTTCAGCTGAATCCGATAATGTCCTAACATTCTGTATTATATCACATACTGAGCATGTTGTGCAGTTCCTAACACTTGTAATAAAATCTATATCGTGCTAGCAAGTTTTCGCACTAATTACAACATGATGCTTCTAATATCGTACCAACATTTGTAATAAACATAACACATGACTTCTGAACATTCTACTGGCCTTTAAGTTACTTTACTATACCAAGGTTACTAACTTGCCGAGGAAACTAGCTTTACATACCTTATCCTCGAACTATCCGTCTGTCGGACGAGGCTCGGCCAATACTTCAACTATTTCTCCCAATTGCATTCATAAATATGTCAATTAATACTAAATATAGCTTTATTTTAAAGAACAACGTCACTTTCGATATAATTTATAGCCTAAACTTAGGCTTATCGAAAGACGGTCGAAAACTCGCTATTTTTCAAAAGTCCAGAAGGGAGAAGTATTTTTCTCCACTTTACAGCTAGGAACACATAGACACTAGTTTGGAGCAATTCCACTTACCTTAGTCCAGCAGCTCGACGATTCGTCGGTCGTATTTCGCAAAACTAAATTCGTAGGAATGCTCTCTGCTGCTAAATACCTCAGTATCTGAGGTTAATTTGAGTTTGGATTACGTTTGGCAGCGTAATCGAACGAAATTATATTATCCTCTTCATTCTTTTCCCTCCTCTGGTTATTCCTCTCTGTTTTCTGGAAATTTTTATAAGTTTAAATGAATTAAAACCGAAGTGGGGCTTTATATACTTGGGCCTGGACAAGGCCAATGTGTCACGGAGCCAACGCGGAGGCTCCACCTCCATGACACATTGCCAACGCGGAGGGGCTCTGCCTCGGCTCCTTCCGCGATGGTTCGATAGGTTTCTCGCCCGATCTTTTTCCCGGGCCTTTCTTTAGCACGTATGACCTTCAAATATGTTTAACCAACGTGCAAATAGGTCATCTAGGTGCCGGGAATCCTACAGGGTTTAACATTGTAAATTCAATGACTACAATAATTTGCAAATAGCAACTTGATTTTAGATTTTCAAATTCAAAAGGTTCAATTCACCAGCCCCTCTAGGGAGATAAACCTTATCCCAAGGTACTAAAGCTATTTTAGTGATTGTTTCCTCACCCGTCCATAAATAACTTCTACATACAACCTCAATCATTTTAATAACCTTTTTAGGTAGTAGAAATAGCTAAGCCCACCAAATGGGACAACCTTATAGCCTGTTTGATCAAATTTTTAAAATCAGCTTATTTTGAAAAGTATTTTTTTTAAAATTTCTTATTAAAAAGGTATTTTTTGTGAGATACTATTGGTGTTTGGTCAAGAAATTTAAAAAATTCTTTTGAACAGCAATTAGAGTTTGGCCAAGCTTTTGAAAAGTGTTTCTAAGTGTATTTTTTATAAAAGTATTTTTGGGGAGAAATTAATTTTTTAATATTTGAAAAATAGTTTCTACTACTCACTAAAAACACTTATTTTCTCTCAAAAATTTGTTCAAACACCTTTTTTTTTTATAAAAAAAATGATTTTTAAAGAAAAATAAACACTTTTGACCTTCCAGAAGTTCGGCCAAACAGGCAATAAGTTAAAAGTCAACCTGCATAAGATAGGAATTTAAGCCATCTAGGTAGTGATCTTGGCAATTATCTTTCATTTCAAAGGTTTACATTTCAGCATAATAAGCCCTTTTGGGGACAAAAGAACACCAAGATATATAAAAGGAAGATCTCCCAAGTTATAGCTCAACATAGTCAAGATCCTAGTTTCATATATGCAAGTCAATCTCTGTTAAGTTATATGGGTCGACCACCGTACTCAGGATCTGGTCCTTCTATCAGGTTACACAGAAACAGAGACACACATACACGTAAATAAAGCAGTAAGGAATGTGACACACGATATTTACATGGAAAACCTCCTTGCTCAAGGGAAGTAAAAAACCACGACCTATTTCGTAGGATTTCTCAAACCACTCTACTAGATCTGAGCAACAAGATTACAGACTCTAGTATAAAACTAAGAGATTAACCTCCTAATTTCCCACTTGTAACACCTTTATTACAAGACTTCAAACAATGACTCCATTGTCCTCTAAATCAGCTAAACTCAACTGAAAATACAAGGCTAACTCCAGCCGAAATGTCAACTAACTCTAGTCGACGAAAACAAGAAAACAAATCCTAGAAGATAAGAAAAACAAGCTTGTACAAATGACAAGTTTTTCTATCTAATACAACACACTCCTTATGCTTCAATGACAGCCTCAAATCTTGAGCACATTAACCTCAATCTTCACTTTCAAGCAAGGAACAATGGCTGCCTTTTCAGAGAGGAGAATCTGCTCTTGTGTAAAGGTGTATTTTTCTGAATAAAGAAGAGGATATGTTTGTGTGTCAACTTATGTTATTTTGCAAGATGCCAAGGACAAGTTTTGAACATACAAACAAGAAAACTCTTCCATTGGTCGAGTACACTGCCCTACTGCACTGCTGCTCTGCTGCCTTCACCAACCATCTGCCATAAAGCACCTTTGACAGCTGTAATAAAAAGTTTCCCGCCTAGTTCGAATTAGTGTCAACTGAGGCACAAGGGATCTGGTCCTTGTATGGGGTTAACATCATCAAAACTAGCAATCTAACAATTTTTCCCTTTTTGATGATGACAATCACTACATATTTCAACATAACCAGCTTCACACTGTATTCCCCCTGTCACCAGCATTCCCCCTGACTGCATTCCCCCTATCTACTAAAATCCCCAAGACTATAATCTTTCTCCTTTGGCATCATAAAAAAGAAATACAGTAAATCAAGACAAGGAAAGTAAAGACATGTTAACTCATGGCCACTGGGGCAACACTAACATGAATGGGAGATAAATAAAGCAATCAAGAAAAACAATAGAGACATCATCCAACAAGTAAATTCATTAAGGCAGGACAACATTACAACATAACTAACGAAGATCAATTGAAAAGGATAAAACATGAACTGGCAAAGCAAGGCAATCAACATGGATAAGAGGGGACAACAACAAGACTTAGATTAGGAGACAAGGGCAGGGAAGGAAAAATATCAAGGTCCAGACAACTTGGGTAAGAGAGTTGAAATGCGATCATTGAAAGTCTCGTGAGCATGAAGCAACTTTTTGGTTAGTGCTTTGACCTCAGCTTTGAGTGCCTCATTTTCCTCCTTCAGTGTAGAGACGGTACCAGGTTCCTCTACCTGGTTTGCTTTGAGTCGCACAATTTCAGCCTCCTTTTGGGCAAGCAGACCCGTGAGCCTTTCAATCTCCTCATTTGATTTCTCTTGAGAGGCAATCAGCTCAGACACCAGAGATTGACTCTTCACTCCACCTCTTCTCAACACACATTCACATTCCTCTAGTGTTGAGAGATTAAACATTTGCTTCTTCGAGCCAGCTAGCCCCAGACCACATTCGATGTTGAAGAAATCAAAGACCTTATTTAAGAGAAACCCGTACGCTAGGCCATGTTTTCCATCCTTTACATGCATAACTTTGTGCATGTGCTCAATCATTACACTGGCCAAATTGATATGCTGAAACGTACTAAGGGCCTCCATTAAGAATAGGTCAGCTATTCCAGCGACTATTCTTTTCTCGATCAGTGGGAGAAGGACTTTTTTAATGAACTCGAATATTAACTGATATTCTCCCTTCATCTGCTTCTTCAACATCCTTTCCATTGTGATGTTTCCCAGTTTAGCAATCAGAGATATAAAATCTCTCCTAGCATACTCACCCTCAACCGGTCCCCCTAGCAGGCACTCGCAGAATGGAACTGAGTACCTGCTCATTTATCATAAAGGTGACCCCATTCACCTTACTTAGCAACTTGGTCCCATTGTCAGCAAATGTAAGCTCATGATAGAACTCTCTGACTTCAGCCTCATGTAGGGTAGGAACAGGGGGAACAAACAAGTGCCTCCATCCCTGGAAGGTCACCATTTCCACCAACTCCACCATTCCGTCCATGTCTACTACCTCAGGATCAAAAACCTGACCCCTCAGCACCTTTTGTGATCTCAGGATTATTTGCCTCTCTTCTCTCGCCAGGCCTGTAGAAGTCGCTGATTGAGGTCGCACCCTAGAGGAGGCACCAGGTCCCTTTGTCCTGGGTGGTCTGCCTTAAGAGGAGGAGGATGATTCCTCCACAAGTTCCCGCACTACATCAGGGGAGGGCACTTGAGGCAGCTTTCTCTTTTTAGAAGGAGCTGGTGCTTTTTTGGTTGCACCGCTCTGGGGAATGACCTTGCGAAAGCTAGAGATCTTCTACTTTCCTTTGTTCTTTTCACTGGTTCGGGGAGCTTGTCTCTTTTCACTAACCGGTCTGACTATTGGATCTCTTCCTCCTGATCAACCACCACATCTGGTTCGATGTCCTCTGTGTCAATGACCATCTTCCGCTTCATCTTCCTCCTTTTGGCAGTTTGAGAATGACTTTCCTTTAACGCATCAGCCATTAGCTTTCTGGAGGAAGATCTGGTATGTGAGGAGCGAACCTGGTCCCTTGATTGGCTCAGTGAGAGAGTTGTAGCAATCTTTCGGACCTTCCAAGAAAGGGGTTGCGCATCTTCATTATCACCACTCTATCTGTTGGCATCTGGGTTTGTGATTATGTGGAGCTCCTGGGGAGTGCCATCCCATCTGGGGAATGAGGCCACAACTGGAGGAGAGGAGGAGGGAGAGGAGAATGGGAGGACCTGTTCATGAATGTTGGACGAGGAAGGGTTTTGTATAGGTGAAAGCGGTGAAGGAGTATGAGCTCCAAAACCAGGTCCCTGGAGGGTGTCTCCCTTGGTAGAGCTTTCCACCATAGTGGTGGAAAGGGGGTTAGAGAGGGAAGTTCTCGTGTCGAGAACAACCGGAGATGTCATTGCTAGAGGAGGCTGCATGGCAAAGGGGTGGTAGAAAGGGGGTTTTTGAGGTTTTGCTCTGTAGAGGCCTCCGATGACCTGAAGGATCAGGGGTCACTGGTAATGCAATGTTCAAGTCCGCCAACTGAGAAAAAGGGGGTAAGGATGGAGTTGTGGAGAAGGGGTTTTCAAATGGAGCAGAAGAGGGAGTTGTCTCCATGGCTTCCGACACGGAGGGGGAAGGAGCAGGCAAGTTCTCTGCTTGTTTAGATGAGGAGGAGTGAGACATTTTGTTAAAGGTGTAGGAAGAAAATGAGAAATTTGCAGAGGAGAGAAAGGGTTTCGGTCAGCGAAGAAGAGAGTAGGGAGAGACAGAGAGTAAGGCAGTTTCTTGCTTTTGGTAAGGATGAATTTTGAACGTGAGAGAGGAGGTTGGTGAGCTTTAAAGAGAGAGAGAAAGACGTGTCTAATCACTGCGACGTTTGGGCTGAAAAGGGTGACCGGGTATCGAATGAGAAGGGCGGGAAAAAAAAGCTTTTTGCCAGTTCACATATTATTCTCACAATTTCGTTCATAAGTGAGGAAGTAATACTAACCTGGTAGGACCTGGTCCCCCTTTGAGATTTTAGTCAGATGTGCAAAGTTTTTGTCTTGTCAACTTGAATCCTTTTTCATACCCACCATGCGTGTATACTTGCAAGGGTATGAAGCTGAGTTAGACACACCAATTACATACTAGTATGGATACCTGCGTTCTGATCATAACCAAGTAGAGGAGATCAAAGCTTTAGAGAGAGAAGGATTATTAATTCATCTTGATTAGTCCCAGCTTCAATCTGTTTTTCTCAAACTGGTCCCTGTTCAAGGCTTTGGTGAAGATATCTGTAATCTAATCTTCTGTTCTGCAAAACTCCACACGAATGTTTCCCTTCTCAACATTGTCTTTTAAGAAATGATGCCTGATGTCAATGTGTTTGGTTCTCTTGTATTGCACTGGATTCTTGACCATGTTTAGTGCACTAGCATTATCACACATCAAGGGCACACATTCAGTTAGGACACCAAAATCCTCTAGTTGTTATTTGATCCATAACAACTGAGCGCAACACGAAGCAGCAGCTACGTATTTTGCTTCAGCTATAGAGAGTGCTACTGAATTTTGTTTCCTAGATCCCCAAGAAATCAATGAGGGACCCAAGAAGTGAGTCATTCCGGAGGTGCTTTTTCGATCAACCAGGTACCCAGCATAGTCAACATTAGAGTTGCCGATAGGTTCAAATGAACCTCCACATGGGTAGAAGAGAAATAAATCACTGGTTCCTTTTAGATACCTCAAAATTCTCTTAGCAGCCTTCAAATGAGATTCCTTGGGACAGGCTTGAAAGCGAGCACATATCCCCACACTAAATACAATATCTGGCCTGCTAGCTGTCGGGTAAAGAACTGCACCAATGATGCCTGTGTACATGGTTTCATTCACTAGAGGACCAGGTTCATCATTGTCCAACTTTGAGGCAGTCCCTATGGGAGTATCAATCGGTTTGGCATTTTCCATATGGAATTTTGCGAGCAGATCCTTGATGTATTTATGTTGGCAAATTGCAGTTCCAGTCCTGTTCTGCTTGACTTGCAGACCTAGGATGAACATGAGCTCTCCCATCATGCTCATTTCGAATTCACTTCCCATAAGTTTTGCAAAATCCTTACATAGTGAATCGAGTGTAGCTCCAAAGATGATATCATCAACATATACCTGAACAATGAGTAGATTTCTTCCTCTTGTCTTGAGAAAAAGAGTGTTATCAATTCTTCCTCTCTTGAATCCACTATCAAGAAGAAATTTGGATAGTCTCTCATACCAAGCTCTAGGTGCCTGCTTTAGCCCATACAGTGCCTTGTCCAGCTTGTACACATGATGAGGTTGATCAATATCTTCAAAGCCTGGGGGTTATTTCACATACACTTCTTCCTTTAAGTACCCATTTAAAAAAACACTTTTGACATCCATTTGAAACAGCTTGAACTCCATGAAGGAGGCAAAAGCGATTAGCATGCGAATAGCTTCCATTCTTACTACAGGAGCGAAGGTTTCATCATAATCAATTCCTTCCTCCTGGTTGTACCCTTGAACAACCAGTCGAGCCTTGTTTCTGACAGTAATCCCTTGCTCAATTTACTTGTTCCTAAAGACCCACCTGGTCCTAATAACAGTTCTATCAGATGGTTTTGAAATCAGGTGCCAGACTTTATTTCTTTCAAATTGATGTAACTCCTCCTGCATTACATTGACCTATTCCACATCCTTCAGATCCTCCTTGATGTTTTTAGGCTCAATCTGTGATATGAAGACTGATGAAGCAAGTGTGTTTCGAGTCTTAGATTTGGTCTGCATTCCTGAGTCCAGCGGAGACACTAAGTTGTCAAGAGGATGAAAGGATTTGTGCTTCCAGTTAGATCCCCTTACAGAGGGATCTCCTGCATCTGAACCTGGTCCCTTTTCTGGGTTGCCTTAAGCACCATCTTCCTTCTGTGAATCTTCTTCGCTAGTGTGTTCTGCTGCTTCATCATGAATAACCTGTTCTCCATTCTGCAATGAGTTCTTTGTTTGCTCATGTTTTTCAGATGAATCATGATTAACTACCTCTCTTTGGGTCTGCCATAGCTCTTCAAGTTCATCCTCATTCATCGCTTTTGTGTTCTTCACCTTCCCACTTTCATCAAAAATCACATGGATACTTTCCTCAACACACTGAGTCCGTTTATTGTAGATTCGGTATGCCTTGCTATTTAAAGAATAATCCAAAAAAATTCCTTCATCACCTTTGGGATCAAATTTTCCTAGGTTGTCTTTGCCATTATTCAACACAAAGCATTTGCATCCAAAAACTCTGAGGTAGTTCAGCATTGGCTTTCTTTTGTTCAGCAGCTCATAGGGAGTTTTTCCAAGTAGGGGCCGGATTAGACACCTGTTGACCACATAACAAGCAGTGTTGACTGCTTCTGCCCAAAACGACATTGCCACGCCTCCATCTATAAGCAATGTTCTAGCAATATCAGCAAGAGATCGATTCTTTCTTTCAACCACTCCATTCTGTTGCGGAGTCCTAGGAGTAGAGAAATTGTGACTAATTCCCTTGGCAGCACAAAAAGCTTCAAATTTTGCATTTTCAAATTCAGTCCCAGGATCAGACCTGATCCCTGCAATGTTGTAGTTCAGCTTCACCTGAATTTGGTTTGCAAATGATTCAAAGGTGGGGAATGTTTCATCCTTAGAGCGAAGAAACATTGCCCAGGTATACCTTGAATAATCATCAACAATCACAAAGATAAGTTTTTTTTCTCCACGACTTGCAATTTTTATGGGTCCACACAAGTCCATGTGTAGTAGTTCCAGGGGTCTAGAGGTGCTTACTTCCTTTTTATTCTTAAATGATGATCTGGTATGTTTCCCTTAAACACAAGCATCACATATCTGACTTTGTGCAAATTTCACTTTTGGAAGTCCTCGAACCAGGTCCCTGGACACTAACTTGTTGAGAAGAACAGAGCTCACATGTCCCAACCTTATGTGCCACAGGGTAGCTTCATCATCCACCACGCTTAAACAATTAAGGTCATCTTCAGCAGCTGAGTCAAGATCAGCAACATACATGCTCTTGCATCTGTTTGCAGTCAAAATCACCTTCCCTGATTGAAGGTCTGTCACTGTGCACCGGTCTGGAAGAAATTTGACCTGATTTCCTTTGTCACAAATCTGCGAAACGCTCAGAAGACTGTACTTCTGCCCATTTACATAGAAGACATTTTCTATAGCATGATCAAGTGTCTTTCCAATATTTCCTATACCAAGAATGTGTCCTTTCTTGCCATCCCAAAAGGACACTGAGCCTCCTTGATACGCTTTGAGTGAGAGAAAATTTTCAATTTCTCCAGTCATGTGTTTTGAGCAGCCACTATCCATGTACCATTTTCGACTACCTTCTCTCACTTCTTCCTGCAAGGACAAATTACAGATTAGACTTGGGAATTCATTTGAGCTTGAGTTCCCAATACCGAGACAAAGGAAAAATCAGATTTCTTTTAGACCATTCAGGTAGTCTGATTTGAGACACCTTGGGACCGAGTACCCTGAGGTTCCCAGGTTTTTCTTGACTATTCACAGTCTTCCTTAGAGCAGCTTGTCTAGAAACACAGTTAGGTTTGAGGTGACCATTTCTTCCACAGTGTATGCACAATAGATTATCGGGGTTACATACATACTTACTGTGAGGATTGTATGGAGGATAGATTTTTTTAAACCCAATTCCTTCACCACTATTGGATTTTTGCCCAGTCAATTTCTCCAAGATCTGTGAGGAGGCATTCCACTTGAGAGACTTCTCAAGATCAGCCTTAAGTTGGATCACATCTTTCTCAAGCTCAGAATTTCTTTTCATTATAAGGGTGAGCTCATCTTGTGACTTCTTTAACTCTACTTCCAATTTACTTGAAGAATTTCTCACGTCACTAGCTCCCCCCTTTTTAATGATGATATTTTGTTCATTTACTAACTATTGACACTTTTCTTCTAGTTTTGCTAGATTAGTGATCAAGACTCCCTTTTCCAACTCAAGTTCATCAATACACTGATTCAAACCTTCCTTTTCTTTAGTGAGATCATAGAATGAATCAATTAATACACAAGCCAATGATCTCAGTTCTTTCACATTATAATCCTTTAAGTTCTTTTTAATGTTATGAAAGGCTACCTCTTCTTCTTCATCTGCATCCGAAATTTCCATGAAGGCAAACATCATGTTGAAGGGTGAATCATCATCCTCTACAGCCATCATTGAGGCATCCTCCCCAACTTCATCCTTGTCTGACTCATCTGAAGAATTTCCCCATGCAGCTAGAGCTTGCTTGACTAGCTTGTCAGCTGCAGCTCTCCTTCTGAATTTATCTGGAACCCGATCCTTCTTCTGAGCTTTTTCTGCACTGGTTCTCAGGTACTCCTTGTAGTCGACTTTATGCATTGGACAGTCTTTGATAAAGTGACCTGGTTTCCCACATTTGTGGCAAAGATCATTAGAACCAGGTCGCTTGTTTGAACTTGACCTCTTAGGAAAGCTGCCACTAGGCCTAATCATCTTTTGGAATCTTCTTGTCAAATATGTCATGTCTTCATCCTCCTCACTGGAGCTTACCTGAGCTCCTTTGAGAGCTAGACCTTGTCTTCTTCTGCTCACCTCTATTTTGGTCTTGTTGTCTTTTGAGCTCATAGATTTTTAGATTTCCTATGAGTTCATCCATTGTAAGAATGTCCAGATTCTTGGCTTCCGTAATGGCATCAACTTTGCTTTCCCAAGACTTGGGAAGAACACTGAGGATTTTTCTAACCAACCTGTTTGGTTTTATCACTTCCCCTAGACAGTAAAGCTCATTTGTAATGGATGTAAGTCTAGTATGCATCTCTTGAATGGATTCTCCTTCTTTCATTGAGAACATTTCATACTGAGTGGTAAGCATATCCACTTTAGATTGTTTGACTTGGTGGGTCCCTTCATGTGCCGTTTTAAGACAGTGTCAAATCTCCTTGGCTGTCTCATAGGCAGAGATTCGATTATACTCGGCTGGACCTATGCCACAAACAAGGAACTTCTTGGCTTTGTAGTTCTTTTCAATGAGTTTTCTATCATTGTCATCGAACTCTTTCCTTGTTTTGGGAACTAATATGGTTGTCTCTCCTTCCTTTACTGTCTTCATGGGGACGTAAGGACCATCTAACACAACATCCCACAGCTCACTATCCTCAGCCATGATGAAATCATGCATTCTAGTCTTCCACCATCCGTAGTATTGTCCATTAAACCTAGGGGGTTTAGTGGTAGACTGTCCCTCTTCAAGATTCGGTGGTGCTGCCATATTTCACAGGAATCTTTCTAGGTGTTAACCTTTTAGAAAGAACCTGCTCTGATACCAACTATTAAGTTATATGGGTCGACCACCGTACTCAGGATCTGGTCCTTCTATCAGGTCACACAGAAACAGAGACACATACACACGTAAATAAAGTAGTAAGGAATGTGACACACGATATTTACGTGGAAAACCTCCTTACTCAAGGGAAGTAAAAAACCACGACCTACCTCGTAGGATTTCTCAAACCACTCTACTAGATCTGAGCAACAAGAGTACAGACTCTAGTATAAAACTAAGAGATTAACCTCCTAACCTCCCACTTGTAACACCTCTATTACAAGACTTCAAACAATGATTCCATTGTCCTCTAAACCAGCTAAACTCAACTGGAAATACAAGGCTAACTCCAGCCGAAATGTCAACTAACTCTAGTCGACGAAAACAAGAAAACAAACCCTAGAAGATAAGAAAAACAAGCTTGTACAAATGACAAGTTTTTCTATCTAATACAACACACTCCTTATGCTTCAATGGCAGCCTCAAATCTTGAGCACATTAACTTCAATCTTCACTTTCAAGCAAGGAACAATGGCTGCCTTTTCAGAGAGGAGAATCTGCTCTTGTGTAAAGGTGTATTTTTCTGAATAAAGAAGAAGATATATTTGTGTGTCAACTTATGTTATTTTGCAAGATGCCAAGGACAAGTTTTGGACACACAAATAAGAAAACTCTTCCATTGGTCGAGTACACTGCCCTGCTGTACTGCTGCTCTACTGCCCACACTAACCATCTGCCATAAAGCACCTTTGACAGTTGTAATAAGAAGTTTTTTGCCCAGTTCGAATTTGTGTCAACTGAGGCACAAGGGATCTGGTCCCTGTATGAGGTTGACATCATCAAAACTAGCAATCTAACAATCTCTCTCCAAAATAAACCTGACTCTTGCTCAAATCGGCCTTCGACCTTGAAGCTTCAGAGAACATGGTGAAACTTGTCTTTGTGCAACTATATAGATTTCTTATCTCCTCTAGCAGACATTAGGCAGAATAGGATCATATTTCAATGTACTTAGCTATCTATGCAAAAATTTCATCAGTATAACAAAAATATATAGGGAGACATTAGATCTACTTGTCTTTTGTAAGTCCACCTTAATCATGCATTTAGTGGAGATGTGTTTCATGATATACTCTTTAACTAACTCAGGACTGAGTATGTTATTATCAGAGATAAGTCTGCAAGGAAAAAAAGCATACTGACTGACTTTGACCAACTATGTCATGTATCACCTATTTGATTTTAGAAGAGATCATCTTGTACAGTATAGAATAATAGGCTATAAGCCTAAAGTCCCTCCAGTTTTTGGATGAGTTACTTTTGCAGTAAGAGTAACCACGGTGTTGTTCACTATCCTCAAAAGTTTGTTATACTGAAAGAATTCCTGAATAGCCTTGCATAGATCATCTTGTCTAATACTCTAAGCTTTTAATTAAAAAATGCATTAAAGTCATCTATCTCAGGTGCTTTAATTTATTATTATTGATGTCAAACAAAGCAGCCTTCACCTCTTCTTTGGTAACTGCCTCACACATATTTCTTTGTTATTGTTGGCTGAGACTAGAGCCCTTGCCTCATAATGCTCAAGTCAATGACAGGTAGTTTGTCAGTTGTTGTACTCATCAGGCCTCTGTAGAATGTTAACACACTATTAGAAATAGAGGTTCTTCCCATCATAAATTAATAGGATATTTGTGTTACAAAATATGATTTTTTCATTCATTTTTCACCTAACTAGCTCACTAGGAAAACGCATGGTAGGAAACATATTCTCACTGAGATAATGAAAAGTTTTATGTGAAAATATTTTTATTTTTTTCTTTCCCATCGATTCAATCAAAATATATATGGGAATAGCCACTTGACATTTTTCAATGACAATTTCAATGGGAGGACAGTGATTTTTTAGTAGCGACATCTTCCTTTCAATATCAGTGTGCTTTTTTAACCAACTACCATATTCACCTTTGAGCACAAAAATGTGGTTAATGATAGCCCTTTCTTTCATACAATTGAAAATGTATTTGTTATTTTCATCACTAGTTTGTATCCAGTGGGCTTTATATTTTTTTTCTTCAGTATTCTCACTTGTATGATCATCTATTTGTTCATGTTATGTAAGCATCCTTTTCCTTTTTTTAGCAAGTCAGGTTCAACATTCAAAGTAATCACTCTTTTTATCAATAATGCCCAGTCCCTCATGTTTAAGCTACTTGAGGGGTTCTTTACATAGTTTCAATTTACTCCACATCTTATACATATGTGTACCCTAGATATTCTGATACCAACCTGAGCCATAATTTGTAGGAATCGGTCATCATCAACAAGTACATTTAGAAATATGAAAGGTTTCCTATTTGGATGGTGGTTACCCAAGGTATAGTGTCGTATCTTTACTAAGAGCACCATGTTTGTTTTGATGGTTACTTAAAATATATAGTATGATATGGTTTGATATGAAAAGCCTCACTTTATGAAACTACTGATTTGGTATAATCCCATGATTACCTAATTTCTCTTTTCAATTATCCTCTTACTCAATATTACATAATCTTATTTTATTTTTTACACTACATTATTTAACTCCATTCAAATATCCTATTTTATACAGTTTTTTAAGGAGAAAACTACATAACTAAGCAAATTTTACTACATAGTTGCATTATATAACAACATTTCAAAAAAGTTATAAAAAATAGCAAAATAATTACAGAAATAGCGGGTTATCATTTTTTTTTAAAACAATTACTATTGTATCAAATTTTGTATATTCTCTTTCCAACTTACTGTGTTCTTTCTCCTATTAATCCCCTTTTTCTCTCATTGTAACTACCCAAAAATTTCTCTCACAAATCTATCAAAATTTCATTCGATCTTCTTCTGGAAACTGCTTCCTCTTGGTCTATTTTCTCCGGTGAAATCCTACAGTAAGTTTCCTTCAGCTTTCTCTCTCTCTCTCCCTCTCTCTCTAAATCCCAAGTCAAACTGCATAATTTATGACATGGGGTTGTCATGGACATCTGAAATTGCACAGAGAAATGGTATCCCAAGAATTGTTTTTCATGGAACTTGTTGTTTCTTTTTACTTACAAAATATTTTCCTCCAAGATTCTTGAAAATTTAACCTCGAATTGATACACAATTGATACAGGCTTTGTTTTCATATTAATGATACGTACAATGGAGAATAGACTGATTAAGAATGGTATAAACAATGTTTATCTTGTATCTAAGTTATAACATTCTATGATGCAAATTTTATCTTCATATTAATGATACAATATATCACTCTCTTCTCCTTTTTTTTTGGATACAACCAACTACTTGAACAATGTCACTTTCATATTGATGATATAACGATAATAAACTGATACAGAAAGAACTGTTTTAATTTATTTTTGATACATATATACATTGAATACATTATAGCAATATTGTTTTGTATCAATTTTAAAAAAGGTTGTTGGTGTTTCACTAATGATACTTGTGATATATATGAAGCATACCCAGTAAAATATCTTTTAATGTTTTTTGATACATGCATAAGTATCAATTTTAATTTATACAGTACAAAAATAATACACACTGACATGTTTGTATTTGTTGATATATGCATAAATAAGGAAATACTTTTCAAACGACAATGACGATGATACACCAAAAAAAAGTTTTACTAAATCCATAACGACGATACACCAAAAAAAAAGAAATTCTCCCCAGTATCTGTGATTTTTTGAAGATGATAATTTTTTCATATATGAATTAATTGTTTCAATTTTTTCATAAATAGTGATGATACACCAAAAAATAAAATAATTTCTCCCCACGATCTGTGCCTTTTAAGGAGATAATCTTTTCTGATATGGTTTAGTTGTTTCAAATTTTTTAGATATGGTAAAAAAGAAAAATACCGAAATCAATTGGAGAATTATTAATTCCTCGAAATCACGCCCGATCTGTTAATTACTTAATAATTAGCACAATTATAGGAAGTTAGTTAGGGTTCAAATTTTAGATACACTAATCATGTTTTTCTGTAAACTATATTAAAAAGGAAAAGAACTGCTATTTTATGTAAATAAGATAAATCATGCTATTTTCTGTAATTATTTTATTATCTACTGCTAAATATGGAAATTGCTCTTTTTTATATGCAATCATGATGAAATTTATTGCTATCATATAAACGAATTTGAGTACATTTATTTTGACCTTTTTTAAATTAATTTTGTTAGAATTTGTATGAGTTTAACAACTTAATATGTTTACAAGGCATAATCTATGACAAATTAACAAAAAGAAAATTGTCTTAAATTATTCTATTAGTAATTATTGATAAATTTAACATATATAATAATTTAGGGTATTTTAGTAAAATTACAAGTTACGATACGATATAGTAAGACCAAACAATAAAAATATTACTCCCTCTATTTCATTTTAATTGTTAGGATAAATTTGCAAACCCATTAAGAAAAAATTAATAGAAATGGTAATTTGACTAATATAACCTTATTATTTTTTTAGAAACATACAATAATAATTCTTTTCACATTTTAGGATGACTTTAAGTACTAAGGGTAGAATTGAAAAAATATGGTCAATTATCTCTTGAATTTTGAAATTAGCAAGTATTTTGAAACAACTATTTTTAATATATCTAGCAATTACAATAGAATGGAGGGAGTATTAAACAGTAGTAAACGATACAATCTATCCAAACATTATATTTACAATATAATATAATACAGTACCGTACATTATGAAACTATGAGTAACTACAATCCAAACAATGTGTTAGGGGTGGCATAGTATGGTATGGTACGATATTAAAAACTTCGATTCAGTAATTTCGATTTTTGTTTTAAAACTAATGTATCATTACCGTACCAAATTAATTCAGTATGGTTGGATATTTCAAAATTTCATTTCGATATTTTACGGTACGATAAATCGATAATTATAGTTTGTTCAACTTACATATACTCATTTAATAGAAAATTATGACTTCGATTTTTCAAGAAATATCTCAATTATACCATAGTAACACTTTATACGTGTAGAAATATTTAAAAGAAATACAAGCATGCAATTCTCTTCGTTAATTAATTACACAAAAAGGACATTTCAATCAAGATAGAGTAGTCAAAGTTCCAACGACTAAATAATTAGTGTTATACAAATACTATTTTATATATTTGTCAGTATTATAATAATATATAAATTCCATATATAACTATGTTTTTTGGTATGCTATTTGGTATTTCAATGTTCTTTTTACAAATATCAAATACCAAAAATTTTAAAAACACATACTAAATACCATAAAAATCAAAATTCGGTATAAAAAATTTTAAATTTCAGTATAGTATTCGATATCCATCGCACCATACTCACCCTTAATGTGAATAGGTGAGTGATCATAGAAGAAATTCTCCATGAACGGAGCAGTGAAATTGGCATACTCCTCTCTTTCAATCCTACTCCATACATACCTACTTGTCCAAGTAAAGTACTTTCAAGATGATATCATGTCAGTTAAGCATAGAGAGTCAACAAACATGTTGGAAGTCTCTAGTCTCATAATCTGTAATAAGTTATCAACCAACATGTCATCTGAAAGAAGTGGTGTATTAAAGTAACCACAAAATCATTCATAGAACCTCTAATTCTAGATAGACCTTCCTAGAGTTTTTGTCTCTCCTCAATACTGGTACTATCATAGATCACTGTCAATGTACATTTAAAATCAATCCTTCTGTCAGAAATAAACCAATGGATATATTGGCCATGAACTTCTATAATTGTAATACAAGCATTAGCTACCCTCCACGACATCTAAATCCTACGATTTATTAAACAAAGGTCCAACCCCTTGCAACTCTACTCTAACTAGCAGCAAATTATGAAGGTGTTTGACCGGCTTATAACTACTTTTTAATTTTTTGTAGTGTTTGATTTTATCAAAAAATGCTTAAAAGAAATTAAAAAATGCTTTAAAAAGTCAAAAGTCAAAAGTTGGTAGATGCCAACTTTTTATTTTTTTTGGCTTATAAGTCATTTAGGTTTGACAAACTATTTACTTTTTTATTCCATAATATTTTTCTAATTTCAATAATACCCTCACTCAAATCTTTGACAAAATATTGTTTTTTTATTCATATTAAAAAAATAATAATTAAAAATCTGAAAAGAAAAAAATTGAGATAGTATTAATTTATTTAAATTATTATATTTAATTTGACAAATAAAAAATAGAACTATACTCCAAATAAAAAGTAAAGGAGAGCCTAATTTTATTTAAATTTTATATTTTAAAAATTAAAAATAACTTAAATAATTAGTTTATATTAAAAATAAATAAAAATATAAACTAATTTAAATTTTAATTATTTTAGAAATAAAAATATTATAGTAATTCATTTTTATAGTGTTAACAACTTTAAGGGTATTTTACCTAAAAATAAGTGCTTTTAAGCACTTATGTACCAAACACATCAATAATTTTTTTTTCAGTTTCAACACTTTTATCCAAACACATAACTGCTTATTTATAAAATAAGTTTAAGTGTTTTAAACACTTATATATTTAAAAGCCACTTTTTTTCGGCTAAACCAAACAGGCTCTATATTTTGCTTCTTCCACTTTGGTTTTCAGTAATCCTGCTAAGAAAATTTTATACTTCCTCAAGTAACTTCCGATTTCTCTCTGTTTGAAGGGCCTATTCAAGCCCCTCCACTTCCATATTAACCAATTTGATTGAGAAATAAATTGACTTCATCAGGGGGTCTGCCTGGCATAGTTGTTCCCATCCTCTCCTTAATCTCAATTTTTCACCACACTAGCTTTCTGAGTCTGCATAGTGCTTTGCTGGACAAAGTTGCATAAGAAATACTTCTCATTTTCCACTAAGTAACGCCGCTGATCACTTAGGTATGATCCCTTTAGAGTACACTTCAGCTGGTTGAGGATTCTTCTCTACAGGCTGAGGACATACCGCCTCAGGTTGTGGTGGAGCTACAGGTTGTGAGCTCTCTATGACATTTTGTATAGGTGCAACAGGTTTGAGTTTCTAACACAGTTTCCTCCTTACTAATTGTAGGGGGGATTTTGTTTATCCATTGCATAACCATTTATTCTCCTTTGGCCCCCTTTTGTATGTTGGTCTCTGTTTCTTCTTTGCCTGATCAGTCTTAGGGTGTAATACATTCACTTTATGAAGGGGTTAAAGTAGGCCACCTAATTCCAAGTTCTAGCTATGTAATTGCTCCTATAAGTAAAGTTTGGAGTGTCCCCCCATAGCATAAAGAACTAGGGAATTTTTCCATCCCTTAATGTGCTCCTCAATTTCATCATTTTCCAATACAACAGTAGGTTTACCATTGATTACAACCAGGGAAATGAAGGACAAAGGCATACCATTAGCTGCAATCCGGTTGTGAGAGAATCCAGTGTTGGGCGTGACCGAGTTACTTTTGAAGGAGTCCATCATCTTCCTGTCTTAGTATCCTTCATTGAGCTCGCGAAGACCTCTACCTGTCCTAGTGTCCTTCATTGAGCTCGTGAAGACCTGATCTACCTGTTCCTTAGGTTGTCCTCGACCTCTCTTCACCACGGATGCTGAGTCCCCGTTTAAACATAATATTTAAAGGGGCACGTTTTAGTTAAAAGCATTATGTCCTAATTTGTTTGGTATTGTTTGATTGGAGACAGAGTCGAAGAAAGATGGGATTTCAACACATAAGATGCATATGCACAAAATATCGTTATGTACTGTGATTTACAATGTTAAATTAATGCTAAAATAATTAGAAAAATTAATTAGTTTTTAAATGAAGCGACAGCTTTTTTGGATGAACAAAAAATTTTAGGAAGTGTTACAGAAATCAGGCACAGAGAGAGCAGGATAATAGGATGTCAAACTCAGTGGATTCAAGCTTTTCATAAATTCACATGGTTACATACCAATACCACACGTTCAAGGTAAACTATTACAGATGCAAACTGGTAGATACAAATTATAGGTAACAAATCCAGGGTAATTACAAAGAGCTCCCAATCGTCAAATCTCCTCATAATTCAATAAAACCAACTAGACGTTGCATGAAACAGAACTTGGCACCTGTTGTAAGAGCTGCATCAGTGGCCAGAAGATATCCAGTCTATGGAAGCTTCCTGAAGCCTGTAAACAAGTCGGAAAATATTTCAGTACAACGTATACTGACATTTCCCTGATCTTGTTAATTAAGTTTGAACATTAACCGTGCATGAAACAATTTTGCCTTCTCCATATTACTATATCCCTAGGAGTCAGTGATTTTATAGGAGGAGACATTGAACTCAATCACTTGCTACAATGGAGTAAATGAGTGTTTCTTATCTATTCCGGAAAAAGGAAGGAATTAACTTGTGAAATGTAAAATCTATGAACAGAGACTACTACCTCAACAATGAAGTGAGCCCAGGTGCTCTCTGAACGCTTTTCCATCACACCCTTCAAAATCGTCAGCTCCATACGGTGAATAACATCAGAAATTTCTAAGAAACGTCCATGGTCATCACACATCATCTGTTTGAAATTTATGTCAGCTCAAAATTTCATATTGTGGAAATTGATTTCTCAGATACTTGTTATGGTGCCAGATCAGGAAATTCTTTTAAAACCCCAAAAGTAGAAAGAAACTAGGACCAAAGAAGCCCATATGATATACCTCTATAAGCATGTGTCCAGGGTACTCCAAATCTTTGACAATTATAGGGCATATCTGGTCCGCGCTTCCCAATTCTAGAGCCCAACAGGTGCCTTGTTGATTACTAGATTTCACTTCAGGTGACTGGAGGCTCTTGTCAGGGGCTACCTGCGATACATTTATGGATCAATGAAATTAAGACCTGAGAAAATATTAGACCCGCAGAAAAAGAGTGTGTGTCATCGCATACATGGTCTGTTTCTTTTCTTATTCTTAATGGACATGAAGATACGTGGAGTTTCCCTCTTTCAAAATGGAACTTAAATGTCTTATCTGAAGACAGACCACATCGCGTTCTTTCTTGTAGTTTCTTTCTAGTTGTTTACTCATAATAATAGCACCATAAAAAGGGTGTCGTTTAGCCATAACATTTTTTTAGTAAAACTTAAAACAAGAAACGCTCTGAACCATTCAAAAAAACACACAATAAATAAGTATATGAATCACAGAATGTTTACCTCCGTCTGAGCCTGGTACCTTAGTTTATCAGCCTGATCAGTAACATTTCGCAGAAATTGCATGTGTTTTATGGTTTTATCTAGTAAACCATCAATGCTACACTGCAGGGGGGAAACAAAAAGTTACTTTAAGCCAAGGAAAGTATCCTAATAGAATTAAGGTGAAGTCAGCACTTACTTTGGCACCATTAGGGACAAGTTGACGCAACTCCTTAAGCCGGTCCTGAATTAACTGCCTATCCCGTGGTCTGGGTTTACGAGTATCACCAGACCGACGCCTTTTCTTGTTGGTATTAGATATTTTTGGCTCCTTATAACAACTCATTGAGCTAAAGACCTTTTTCTGATGCTGCCCCTCGTTAAATGCTCTGACAACACAATCAAATGAAGAAGCAGACTGCGAACAGTTAGTCAAAGCATATTTGTCTGCCCCAGCAGAAGCCGATGTAAGAGTGCTCCGTGTAACTGTGTTGTCTCCAACTGAAGCACTTTTGATAGATTGATTTTTCCTTTTGCAGAAAGGGGAATGTTTTCCTGATGGCATGTATAAAGACTCCAGACCAGCCATTTTGGGGAGTGAATAGTCATCCGAAAAACAGCAACCACTCGCAACAACGGCTTCCAGAAGATTCTCTGCGTTATCTTCTTTCAGACACCATCCATTAGATTCCCCAAACGATGGCTCAATATTAAACATAAGATTTTCAGTATAGATGGATTTGCTAGCAGTATTTGCGGTAAAGCCAGAAAAGTTGTCCTGAATTGTACTTCCAAGGGATTCGTAGATTTCACATTCTGTTGGGCAGCTAAGAGAATTACTTAAATTTCCAAGAATAGTGTCGCTGCAATCCACTCCAAGAGATTGTGGATCCAGCATGTCTCCATCAAAGTAAAAATCTACCTCATTTGAAACAGTGACTCCACCAACATTGCAGCTAGGGTAAGAAAAGGCGTCTACATCTTTTGCATGGCAAGATCTACCGATGATGCTTTCTGTTAGACCTGATCTATTATCATCAGAATATTCATGAGCGAGTTGCTTCATTAGATTAATCATGTCTTCATGTCGTAGTCCAATTTCGCGTTCATTTGCATTTTCAAGGACATCTGGCACGTGTTCAACAAACTTGCTAATTTTGCTTTCACTTTCATTCTCGAGGACATTTTGCATGTGTTGTCCTGATAATTGAAAGGGTTGTTGAATCTCAACTAATGAAGTCATCGGAAATGCAGCTGATAATTTGTGATCTTTCAGAATTAGTAGATCGGCAGCTATATCATCTTCATTCACCTCATTTGTGGTAGTTGCAGATGGTATATTTAAATTCTCTGATAGAGTAGACTCTAGAAGAAATTCACTGCTTACTCCATCAGGTAAAAAGTTATCTACAAACTTGAAATGGGCATATAATACTTTAGCCAGATTGGTAGCCATCTCCACGTTTTCAGCTACCTGATTTCTTGAAAGAAACACAGTATCGTGTGAGTGACCGTATAAAGATATCGCTGCATGTAAGCACGTTCACAATGCAAGGGACCCAAAAGTAAAATGAGGCATCCTGTAGTTCTATGGCCACCCCAAAGCTTAGAAATCACGACTGAAATATTATCTTAAAGTTAAATATACTGCTTAAGTATGCATTAGATGAGCATCATACACAGCTTTGCAAATCATATTGGCAAAAACAGATCCAATGAAGTTCGGCAATACTGGAATATTGTGATATTAAAAATATGACTTACCGTTTCCATTGATCCTAGTTGCAGAACACCATAAGGAATACAAGGTACTAGCAATATAGTCTGAAAAAGGAAGATATTTTATATGGTTAATTTAAGGAATACTATAAACACAAAAGATGAATAAAACCACCTCAAACTTTATGCTACATAAATTCACCTTAATGCCGCCAGTGACAAACTGAAGAATCCACTCATCTGAGCACTGCAACAAATTTCAATCAATCAATCCATGACGCTTCAATTCAAGAAATAGAATTTGAGAAATTAGTTATCAGAACTTTCAAAAGATCAGTATGTTCTACATTAACAGGAGAGATCCAAATTAGTTATCCGTAATCCTAAAAATCACTTTGCTCTACATTAACAGGAGAGGTCCAAATTAGTTATCCAGCTAACGTTAAAGAAGTAAAGTTGGGTCTGCAAAGGGATCCCATTACTACAAAAAGAAATGGACAACTTTATCCGGCTAACGAGGGAAAGAATAACAGCATTTCATAAAGCTACATCAATTTTGGCCCCGTTAACTGAGTGTTCAAATGTAACATGGTTCATCTCAATTGAGAAAAGGACCAAAAAGTTTGAGCAGTAAACTACACTTCCCAGAAGCAAAGATGTCGAACTTAATATGTACCTCAGCATCAGAACCAAAGCTGAGGTCTGCAGGTGTTAGATTGTCGGAAGAAATCCAGCGTGGTATGCCCAGAGATGCCACTTCACCGATCACCCTGTTTCATTTTCAACAAAAGACACATGTAAAGAAAACATTAAAGTTGACTCTTGGTCTCATACAAAAAAAGGGGCTGGCCTAAAAAAATAGCTCTCAGCTTATCAAGATCATGGTTTAAGTATAAAAATGATGACCATGCAATGGAGATCCACTTGACCGTACAATCTAGGAGTATGCCAGGCAGACTAAGAAAGTTGTTGCTTAAACAACCATCAAGAATAAAGAGAAAATGTTAGTTTATGATTGCAGAAATTCACAGGTCAGTATGGATTTCACTCATCCACTATGGTGGCATATCGGATCTGAAATGCATGCGAAGATCTTTTTCGTAGTTATTAGCACTCTGATCTTTCCATAAGTTGGGCTTCAAGCACCAGAAAACTCTTGTAAAAGAAATGATAATTTGCTTTTGACAGAGATCATGGCTAGACCCCTCTTTCTCTTCTTCCTCCAACAAGTGCGGAGTTACTTCTCTTATTTTAGATGGTGCACACTCGATAAATCACAAAGGTTCTTAATCACAAACATTAGCAGCTTCCAAAAAAAAGCTAAGTTAGTCACCTTTTTTTCCTTTCTTTGTCCTTTTTCACTGGGAACTAGATTGCCTGTGTTTATCCACTTGATAATGCATTTAACAGTTTTTTAATCAGTAAGATGCATTCAACAATGTAATTTTCTTTGGAATAAATCCACTCATCATTACCAAGAAAAGCAAGTTTTGTCACATTTTTTAATCAAGAGAATTTTTCAATTTAAGATCAATTGGTGTTTTCTGCTCTTGCCAATCTAAGAACAATTAGCAATCTTAGATCAACGAATTATTAGTAGTATATAGAGAATTTGTTGGTAGAATGGGAAGAAGTGGGGGAAGAAGGGCACATTGTGAATGAATGGGAAGATTGAAAAGTTGGAAGAAGGCTTTTTGGTTAAGACAAGTGGAGTTGGCTAAGCCTTTCATTTGAACAAAACAAAAAATGAAGCTAAAGAAACCACACTTGCATGATGACGGAAATGGCCAATGCAACTTTATGGGATCATCAATTTTGCTCTTCCAGAGCAGTAGATCTTCAGAGAAACTTTACAGTCTTAGAGTGACACTAGGAAGAGATAGAGGACCATATATACGGCCTGAGTCCTTTATCTCCAGCCCACAACATCATTTTTTATGAAGCTAATTAAACATAAAAGCCTAATTATGCTACTATTTCAATAACAAATTAGAGAAATAACAGAAGCCAGAAAGAGAGAAATCAATGATCTACCCTTTTCCTGCAACGTGATAAGTACTTGACATCTCAACCATAGCTAAGCCAATTGGATGTGCACCCAAATATTCATTATGTGATCTTGATCCACAGTTTGGGGATAACTCATTCAAGTTTTTGCTATAATAATTGCCAATTAGATTTCTGTAAGGTTCTCTAGCACACGGAATGTCCAAATATCCATCTTCCCATGTCAAAACCCTGCCAAAATAAGTGGAGCCAATGTAAGTGCGCAACAAGTCTCAACCATTCAGCGCATGTACAGATTATAAACCACCTAAAACTAACTCCTCTAGAAAAGAAGCTGATCTAGTTAAATGCTGCTAATGCAATACCTTTTTTATTCAGTTTCATGAAAAAAGAAAGGGAAAAAAGGAAACAAAGGCAAGCAACTCAATATGTAGAAAGACATAGAGTAGCCCATTTTCATTGTGGGCTGCAAAAGAAATAGAATGAGAGAAAGTCTACGCAAAATACAGAAAGATGGATGCAATGAAAAAGGCTTATAGCATTGTACTTTCTCCCTAGGAACTTCATAGGGGTCCAAATCAAGTATGATGGCTTGTGGAAACATACGCTTTGCTTACCACAAAATAACTCAGATTCCTTGAAAATATACTTCTTTATTGTCTTTTCCTAGTCTTGTTTTACTAGATAGGACACTGAGCTGTCACACTGAAATGGGCTAAGAAACAACTTACGTAGGGCACTGGTGCTGAAGCTTCCAGAACACTGCGTAATTCCATGGAGATTTGAAGCAGAGACTTTCCAGGAAATGCCTCAAGGAAGCAGCCCTCATTCTTCTTTATTCTAAATAAATCAAAAGCTCCAAAAATTCAGATAATAACAACCCAATTTACCACCAACTAGCTGACTAACTTCCCCGATATGATCCTCGTCCAGCCTGAACTATAAACAAACCAGCTCTGCGTTTCATTGGGGGTTCAGTTGAAGTCAAAAGCAACATATCCATTCTTTTGGTGATCTCTCCAACTATCAGAAAGCAAATTGACGCAAAGGGCATAAAAATGGATTTAGTGCAGGAAATTAAGGAGAAAGCAAGGCTGAGAACACGTCCATCACTTTAACACCAACAGAGAAGCAAATAATCCAGTAAATACTGATCAAAGGAAAAGAAAAGCAGAGAAGAAGCCTCAATCCTGTTCAGAGCTACTTGGTGCTTCCACTAAATAACTGAGAGAGAAGCCAAAACTCAAAGCCAGATCCACGGGATAAACTGTAAGGAGAAAATTCACACGATGATGAAATACTCCAAATAATTGCAAGGGAAGTTAAAATACATGAAGTCAAAAATTAACTATACAATAATAACAAGGAATCCAGAAGATATAAAAAACTTAAGGAGCTAATAAAATCCACAAATTCATGTGCATCATTTGCATCCCAATCTTTACACCAAGATAAAAGATTCAGAAAGGCTTTTAGCTTCTTGAAGGTACTTTACTTTGAACTAAATAAAACACAAGAATTGACTACAACAACAGATACTATGGAAGAAATTACAATTGCAACTAAAAAACAAAGCAAAAGTTTTACTCAATTTAGTTAAAAGAAAATATTTTTTTCTTAAAAAATTCAAATATTAAAATTTTGATATTGCAGTTTGAATTGTGGTTTCGCTGTGCTAATCTATCACTTCGGAGATAAAAGAGAAACTTTTATCCTACTGAGACCAAGTAAAAAACATGAAATCATTTCTAAAGTTCTATCTTTCTCTCATTTTGCACCAAATCATGGCACCTAAATGCAGATATATGATTTTTTTCAGAAATTTAATTAGACTAACTTGTAAATTTAAGCTGTTAAAAAGATTGACAGATGACTCTTTAATATTTGGCACAATTTTAAGGTAAAAATTGAATAATTGAACACAACTCAGTATCTGTATATACTTCACTTGAATTTCATGTGAAACATTGAGCTAACCTTTAAAGGTGTATTTCAAGTGAAATATTGGTATCTACTTATTTCAACCTTCACAAACTTTTTCTTTTCAAGTGAACAGTAGGTCCAAACACAACTTCGTCCACACTTCTTTATTTTTGTCAACTTCAACAAAATTATTGTGCAAATGCCTACTTCGATTCAATCAATCAATAGTATACAATTGTGTCAGACGAATTAAAACTTCTACACTACCATAATCGATACAAAAGAAGAAGAAGAAAATTAAAAAAGAAATCGGTAATTACAAAAGGAAAATATAAGATAGGTCAAAAACTCACTAACTGAGATCTTTGATGGACAGAGAGCAGCTTCAAAGGAAAGAACTTTTGTAAACTTCGAATTGTTTAGCGTCCATAATTAGTAACTCTGAATTGAACTTCTCCTTCCACAACACAATTTAAAAATGCAAATCAATGAAATGAGTACTGCGAAGAGCTTCAAGAGACGAAGAACGACGCCGACCTCATTTTCCGGCAGGAATCTCACTGTTGTTTTGCACCGGAAGAAGATGAAGTAACAGCAGCAGGAAGAGACAGATAGAAAGCGAGCCGGAGATGAAGGCTTTGCGGAAAGCGTGAAGTGACTTTTGAGAATTCAGAGCATTGTATTGTATAAATAAAGCGCGAAGAGACGGCGATCCGGTTTTATAGCGACTTGAAAATCTTATTTTAATTATATAATTTTCGTACAAAATATTTTGTAAAAAGAATCATATTTAAATACTTCTTCTTAGATGTCGGGTTTCGCTCCTCGAAATTTAAATTACATATATTTAAATTTTTAATTTTATTAATATATAAAAAATATATATTATAATATATTAAATTAATTTAATTTAATTTAACTTTTAAAATTAATTAAATTAACACTATGAAAAATAAAACTGAATGGTAAAAGATAAATATATAAGCTTGTTTGAAAAAATCTATTTAAATTGCAAGTTGGCATGAGTAGTAGTAATAATTCTTCACTTTGTAATATATTTTGTTTTTTTAAATTCAAATCATCTGAATTTTGATTAAAATTTCAAAAAATATATTTTAATTATAAATATAAAAATTATAATTTTATTATATTATAATTTTAAATATTTTAATTTTAAAAATTAATTAAATTTCTCGATAAGTGAATAATGTTACATAAATAGAGAAGGACGGGAGTATAATAATTAATAATCTATTTATTTATATGATGATATTCATTGAGTATGAATTTTTTTTAAAAATAAATATATTTAAAATTTATGATTTTAATTATATCTTTGTTGATAAATATAAAAAAAAGCATATGCTGAGTGCGTAATGGATTAAAGATAATGTGCTGTTTTGGCTTTTTCAGATTTTAAGAGGCCCCCAGAGTTGGCTTCAATGATTCCTCCACAACCAGTGGGATACCGGTCCCACATTTTTACCCCACCCCCTAGGTGGAAGCCGTATTTATTTATTTTTTTTCTCTTTTATTCTTTTTGTTGTTTTCTTGTATGTAACTTGCGCATTGTATGTTGTACATCTTTTTGTCACCTTGTGTTGATATTTTTCAGATTTCAATTAATTCAACTTTAATCTGAATTTGTATGAAATAAATCCAATTTGTACTTTAGCCAAAAGTTTTCTAATCGAGATCAATTAAGAACGGAAAGTTTTCAACCATTTCCACATGGTCGGCTCAAGAGTGAGGTCACTAAAATAATTGCTTTAGATTCACGTCCCAATTTTGTATTGTTGTTATTATTATTATTTACAAAACATTATTTTAATTATAAATATTTCTTTTAAAAAATAATGATATTGATTAATAGAGTTATAACTTATAAACTAATAGATAACCGAGTAAATACTCAAGATATATGTAAAAATTCGCAATCATCTTTATAAATAAAAATTTAAAAATATTTTATATATATGTATAAGTCTTAATTTTAGATCACTAATTTAATTAAATTATTCTGATCATCTCACAACACTCCTCGATAGCAAATTTTGTGTGAAATAAATATCGCGATTTCGATCTTGTTCAATAAAATCATCACGCAGTAGATCATTTCATTGCAAAACTAATAAAATTAGAAAAAAAATAAATTATTTTGTGAAGAAATTTTTGATCCTGTAAAAAGTGAAATTGTGCTTGTGAAAATTATTGAATAATCGGAGATGACAAAAAAAATTTAAAATTTTATGAACAAAGCAAAATTAATTTTATTAATTTTCGACTACCAAGATATCAAACTCACATAGGAAGTTCTTATTTCAAAGTTAGAAGACACTAATTAATAATGGAGATGATTTTAAAGAATTAAAATTTTGAATAACTGCACATCTATTAGTTTATCTAATTTGATAATTAAATAAAATAAAACATATAACAATGTTTACTATAGGTACAACCTGGCCAGCATTTCGTCAAGTCAACTTAATTACCCAACTAGATATTAATAAACAATTTCCGTCGAAACCATTTTGCAGTGTACATTTGTAAGTCCAACTCAAAGATAGAAATAATTTAATTTATTTATTTCACAATTTGTAATTGTTGATTGCGAAATGCGAAGGACAAAATTAATTAATAAAGGTATTTACGAGAAATAGAAAAGTACGTATACGTTATTTTATTGTTGAACGCCACGTGTAATGGATATTCATACTTAATTTGGAATAATGACTTCATGTCAACTTAATGTCTTTATCATTATTTCGTTGACTAATTAGAAAACAACTATATTCTCGCTTATCGTGTTTTGTTAAATAATTAATGATAGTTCAAATAAAAATGTAAATATCTCATAGTTCAGATAGAAAATTCTTAAGAGTCTGATAATTCAGATGTGTTTTTTATCATTAACTCTTATAGAAATGGAAGAAAATAATCTCCACATAAAATCTAATATAAGTTATATGATGTTTGGTTGATTTTTCTCCTTTTCCGCATGAAATAGAGTTTATACAACGTTTGGTTCTTATTTTTCTTTCTATATAACAAATGCATGTACAATACAACAACAATAACATATCCAATATAATCTTACAGGTGCAGACCTTACCCGTACCCTTGTAGGGCAGAGAGGTTGTTTCGACAGACCTTCGACTCAAAAGAAAGAAAGAAAAAATATTTTAAAAGTAGGATTGCAAAAAGAATATGATAATTAATTCGCATATGTACAATGCAGCAATCTATATATTATTTTATACAGGATCGCAAGTGTTATAACTAAAAAATGATTATTCATATATAGTGAATGTGATCATATCTAATCCAATTTTCTTTCTGAATTATTCATAATCGTTAGACAATTTAACCTTACATACATATGCATATGGCAGATTACATCAATTGACTTGAGTTTTTTGATCCATTTGTAATAGTAAACGCACGCCTAGAAAACAAAGAATTAGCATTTGGACAAAATTTTATAGTTAAATCGTAAAAATTTTATTCTAATTTTATTTAGTTATAGATTAGTGATGGATTATACGAAAATTCAATTGGTGAAAAGCTATTTAGCGACATATTAGTTGAATACTATGAATAAATTTCATAACTAATTTTATATTTTCTAACAGTGACATTAGCGTAAGTTATAATTACAATCATTGAACTACTAATAAAATAATTAAGATGATTGATATTTCTTCTGTTTTAATTAAAAGATTTTGAATTCAAATCTTGAAATTAAATTTCAAAAACTGTTCTAGACCATTTTTAATACAACTTTTTTTTAAAAAAAAAAAAGATTTGAAGTTTCAACTAAATTTATGTATGGCCAAATGCTAGCATGATGCATATTTAATTTTCAAACAATATCATTTTTCAAAAATTATGTCGGAAAACATTTCCAACCCAAAATCCTATAGAGACTAGGTTTTCATAACATTTATTTTCGAAAATATTAATCTTTAGCTAATGTCCTTTTCTTTTTTCTTTTGTTTATTTATTGTATAAACCATTCAATTGATCTGACCTTTACATTAAAATTTTGTTAAATACTAAAATATATGATGACTTGAGTGATTCTTTGTGTTGGAATTTCCAAGGAAAACATTTCTTGAAAGCTAAAACAAAACAAGAAGAACTATTGAAAGCTAACGATTAGCAAAAAGAAAAAAATAAAAAAAATAAAAAAAACAACCCGATGTGGATTGTTGTGGTATGGTTGAGGATTCTTCCGTCCTTAATCAAAAGTTTAGTGTTTAAGTCGACCCCCTGATAATAGAGAAAATTCTATTGGAAGCGTCGCTTTCAGAAATGAATCATGTAATATGCGAATTCAAATTTAATCGGACCTCAATGGGAGTACTGAAAACCAAAAAAAAAATATTGTCGAGTGGTATACAATTGATTTTTAATGGGAGACAACTCCATTTTACATTAAACATTTGGGTGAAAGTGACCTTATCACTCCTAGTTCAATGTATTTCACTCAGTCCAAATTATTATTCATTTTCTTTTTTCTTCTTTCTATTTATTTGCTTTTCTTATAGTCTTCTCCTTGGATTCCCTTTCTTCAAAAAGGCAGATAGTTTAAAGCACAATCCAAAGGTCAATAATTTTTTTTATTTATTTATTTTTCCTTTTTCCTTTTTTCTTAGAGGTCAATAATTAAGTTGTGGCGTCATTATATTTTAATTTCATTTGCAGCTTAAATAATGTACCTAATGCTAAATTAATTATATGTTTTCCCTTTTTCCTAGCACTTTTCTTAATTAATGTTTTGCTTAACTAACTTCTAATTAAAACAATTAAGTATAAAGTTCTATTTACCGACAAAGTAAACATATTTTTATAAAATGAATTTTACTAAATATAAATCAATAGCCTAAAAAAAAATACTCCCTCTATCTCAATTTATGACATAGTTTGAATTTCGAAAGTAATATAAAGAAAATTTTGACCGCAATTTATTCGTATGCTCTTTAAATATTTTAAAATTTTAATTTTTATGACTTATATATAATATTTTTTGTGTAGTTTCTCAATATGTAAATTATTTTTTAAAAATCTTAAAAATTATATGTTCAAAATAAAAAATTTAAACTATATCAAATAAATTGAAACGGAATTAAGAAATAGTAGGCAGTATATTAAAGTTGATAAACTATATTGAACTTGTCAAACAATTTACACTATTATTGAGAAAAGTAAAAATCTAAAGGTTAAAAGAATAGAGAGGGAGGTATCAAGAAAGGGACAGGAGAAAAAGTTAATTGATAAATTCATATGATCTTTGTTTCGATAAAATTGAATAAGACCGACAAAATTGATTGGAACTAATTAATTACTATTAATTATTATAATGATGTGATTAGTTTATTTAATTCGTTTTCCTTGGCAAATTGACCATAACATAATTAATAAAAAATAGTTGATTAAGTAAAAAATTAACGATTGAGTAATTAATCACTAATATTTGTATTCGTCATACCATGTATATAGTTGGAGATTTTTTGTGGGAGAAATGAATTATAAATTTAAATCAAATTCTAGCTAGCTTTGGCATGAAATATTTATCTACTAAGTTAATGTACAAGATTGAGATTAATATATACCCCAAAGAAGGTTTCATTTATTAACCAAAATATATAATTAAGCATTTCTTTCAGAGTTTTGCTTTAAGTGTAGCAAGTATCATCCAAAATAATTAAGCATATAAAAATAAATATGCAATAATACAAAATATGACAAAGATTAAAAATATCATATTTAATGAAAGGTGCTTGTCATATTAAGTCTATGAGTATGTTTGACTTAGCTGATTTAAAGTAACTGATAAGCATTAAATACTGATAAATATTTTTAAGTGTTAAGCTGATTTAATAAATAAGCAGTTACGTATTTGAATAAAAGTGTTGAAATTAATAATAGACAATTGAAGTGTTTGGTAAAAAAATATTGATAAGCATTTTTTTTGTTAAATTTATTTAAATGTCCTTCAAGTTATTTATATTAATAACAATGTAATTTTTGTAATATTTTAAAATCTCAATTTAATTTCAATAGAAAATAATTTATGTCTCGTTTATTTTTAATACAGAATTGATTAGATAAAATTATTTTTATAAATATAAATTATTTTATACAATCTAAATATAATTATAAGATATAATATAATAATAATAATAATAATTAATAACTTGACTAATATTTGTAGTAAAAATATACGTAAATAGTACACAAAATTTGTATAGAAAAAATAAATACTTATCAATTTTTTTGTCTCTAATTAAATTAAAATATTCAACTATCATACATATTCTGAGCGATCAAATCACGAGTTTTCATCCAAATGTTAAAAAAGTTATGTGTTTTCTTTTTTAGGTCTTTTTCAAATTTTTATATTTTGTGTTTATCAATAATTTTTTTCTCAATTTGATTAGCTATTGAAATCAATAATAAATAACATAGAATATATAAAAGTAGGAGAGAGTTTCATGCTTTACGGAATCTATAAATCAATGATATTGATGTCAAGTTAAAGAAGGTTTTCATGCTTATTCCAAAAGCACTTTTGAGGTAAAACTACTTCTTTATGCTTTTTTATTCGACTCTTTCCTGAAGAGTTAGTGTTTGATGGTGAACGTGAAATCCTAGAACGGACTGTTATCCGTAATTGGATGAAACAGTGGCTCAAATAGGTTTCATGGTACCATACTGTTGCATTATCAATGGAAGTAACCATTGATCAATTGATGGAAGTTCCCCTGTGTTCAAAATCCCGGAGAAGAACAAACGAAGATCAGGAATTGATTAAGTTTGGACTAATCTGAAAATGTTACGACATGGGAGCAGGGTGGGATATCACAACTACACCAAGGTGGTTCAACTCTGCAATCAGTTGTTAGAATCAATAGGTTTTCAAATTGTTCATTTGAAAAAATTGAAAGCCCGTTTGACTTATTTGATTTAAAGTAGCTAACAAGCATTAAGTGTTGGTAAGTATTTTTAAGTGTCGAAGCTGATTTAATAAATAAGCAGTTACGTATTTGAATAAAAGTGCTAAAATTAATAATAGACAGTTGAAGTGTTTGGTAAAAAAGTGTTGATAAGCATTTTTTTAATTAAAAAATTTATTTAAATATCCTTCAAGTTATTTATATTAATAAGAATGTAATTTTTGTAAGATTTTAAATCTCAATTTAATTTCAATATAAAATACTTTATGTCTCATTTATTTTTAATACATAGTTGATTAAATAAAATTATTTTTACAAATATAAATTATTTAATATAATCTAAATATAATTATAATATATAATATAATAATAATTAAGAATTTGACTAATATTTTTAGTAAAAGTATACTTAAATAGCAAACAAAATTTGTATAGAAAAAATAAATACTTATCAATTTTTTCTGTCTCTAATTAAATTAAAATATTCAACTATCATAAATATTCTGAGCGATCAAATCAAGAGTTGTCATCCAATATTAAAAAAGTTACGTGTTTTCTATTTTACTTCTTTTTAAAATTTTCATATTTTATATTTATCAATAATTTTTTTCTCAATTTGATTAGTTATTGAAATCAATAATAAATAAAATATATAAAAGTAGGAGAGAGTTTCATGCTTTACGGAATCCATAAATCAACGATATTGATGTCAAGTTAAAAAAGATTTTCATCCTTATTCCAAAAGCACTTTTGAGGTAAAACTACTTTTTTCAACTTCTAAAAATGCATCTTCTACTACGACTCAATAATACTTATTTTAATTTCCTAAAATCTTCGACAAACACTTTAATTTTCTAAAATAACATTTTCGACTTTCTAAAAGTTTAATCTAACGAACATAGAAATAAAGATAATTACCTGTTCATTTGAATTTAATAACTTTAGCTCAAAATTATATATATATATAAATAAATATATTATAATTTAATTTTAATTTTAATCTAATAATATTTAAATTTTAAATTCACCACTGAAATTATATGTTTTATTGCCGGCAAAATATCAAGTACTCGTATGACAGAGGACATCTCTCAGTGGATGTTGGTCCACAGGTCCAGGAATTCAAACGGCCCCACTGGACCATACAACCAATCAAATAGTGCCACGTCTTATTACTCATAGTAACTTTTAGTACGTCTCGTTGTTGTCTTTCTTTTTCCTTTATCAACTTTTTCTATCGCCCTATTGATATTTATTTTAATTTTATTAAATTTAAATTTATATATTATAAAATTATTTAGAATAATATTTTCAAATAAAATTATTTTTATTTTCAAAATTTTAAATTTATAATTAATAATTATAATTTTCAGTAATTAATTGCAAATAAAAAAATTCCACATGACAACAACAAATGATATACCTAAAAAAGGAAAAAATAGAACACACGAAATTAGTCTTGTAAGCAACCCTACAAGAAAATGACAATAATGGTCTCTTATTTTTAATAATAAATTTAAAATAGTCTTTTAAATATTAATTACATAATTTCAATCTCTTAATTTTGTTAAAAATAAGCACGTTTGATTTTCATCAGATACTTATCAAATTTTAATTGTTAAATTTAATTGAAACTGTGAAAATAAAAATAAATCAGAAACATTAAAAATTTCCGGCTAAATATTAGAAATCAAAACATAACAAACTAAACCAGACACAAAGAATAGATCAAAAGTAATAAAAATTGCACCTTAATAATTACACCAAAGTTTGTACAGTAAGAATGAACAATATTGGAAATAAATTTATTTTTATTAAATAAAAATAACTTAATAAATTATATATTTTATATTTTTTAATGGGCATCAATAAAGCTAGATCAATAGTAAACATATGGAGGGAGCATCTTTTTCCTCCTATATATAATAAGTTCGAAGTAGCATAAATTATGTTGTACTCTCCGAGATAATCTTATGTTACTTTTTTGTTTTTTGAGAATCCAATGATACTTGCGCCATAGCTAAATATTGTTCCAATTTTCTCATTTATGCTTTTGGTCATTAGATGCTACTACAGGCACCATACTAAAATCAATTCGGAGTTATAATGAGACAGATAAGATTTTTCGATTTTTAACTGGACACTATTAAAGTTAAGTGTAAATATTGAGATAGAAAAATTGATAGATTGAGTCCTTTCAAAGAATTGAGGAGAAACCAACCGAAGTCGCCTTTTTTTTTTAAAGAAAGATTTGATGATCTAATTAAATAAGAGTACTGTGATTCGAGAGAAAGTAATAGTATCTTACTCGGACACTACAGTGGAAGTGCGTTGAATCAAGAACAGACAGTCCACACCTAAACCAACGTAGTCCCTTTATTTTTTATTATTTTTTACGAAAATTAAGAAACTCCATCAGTTTTTGAAGTGTAAAATTGTGATTGAAGAGTATAAATAAAAATAATAAAAATATTTCATCAAAGAGCATGTGTGATCGAGTGGTAAAATTGTCGAATGTCATAATAAATACCTATGTTCGATTTCAAGTAGCTATACTTTTAATGTATATTCCTAAAATATCGACCCGGTCCATCATTTTTTAATATAAAAAAAATTTATGTCCTTTTTTAATTTATTGAAATCGACGGATTGGGTCGGCTTTCCTTGATTTTTACCGATCATGTATGTCGCTCTCATGAAATGGGTCAGGCCAAATTGATGATGTAAAGTGAGTTGGTTTGGGATTGATTTTCCTTCAAAAATTGACTCAATCCGTCGATTTTGACCTTATTTTTAGTAGTGAGAGACATCGTTCGAATTCTGAGTATGAAAAAATTTATGTTAGAGAGCGCTTTTCTCTTAAATAGGTCTTACACAATATGAATTTAGATCAATCGAAACTTTAATGTAAATACCTAATACCGTTGGAAAAAAAAGGTTAGCATAGTAAAGCTTTCTAGAGCACTTTTGCTACTAGCTCCTTCAAGATCAATTTTAGCAAAACACTATAATAATGTGTTGTTCCTAGTCTAAGTTTTCTACCACAATCTATGTCTCTTCAACAAGAAGTTATCCAACAATGTTAATAAACTTGCAAGTGCAAACATCTAGAAAATCATCACTTTTCTATTTAGTGAGATATGAAGGTGTATAGTGTTTGCTAACACATTGGATGGCTTGTTGATAGGGAAACCTACTGTATTAGCAGATGCGGATCAAGAATTTATATATAAATTTTTATGGCGATCTCAAAATAATACTACAACAATAAGTAGTTTCACAATCACATACTCAAAGATCTTTAATAATTTTCTATATATCTTTGATCAAATAGAAAAAAAGTGTCATTTCGAAATCTTGAATAAGTCAATATTTTTATTTTTTTTCTTTTTTCTTTTTTTTTGGGTAGTGAAGGTATTATTATACCCAATTCA
This sequence comes from Datura wrightii, assembly GCA_035772735.1. Lineage (NCBI taxonomy): Eukaryota > Viridiplantae > Streptophyta > Magnoliopsida > Solanales > Solanaceae > Datura > Datura wrightii. The sequence continues at coordinate 193,960,308 of JASDFA010000018.1, read as the reverse complement.
CCATTACCATTTGTTGATGAGTCAAAGAGATTTCTCTGTAACCATAAATTTTGAAAATTAATTAACTATTACTCTATTTATCTAATTTAATTATGTGAAAGTGTTTGATTGAGGTGAGTTTGAGAAAAAGTTATACTTTCTTATAGTCTAAAAAATGGCGTAGAAACTTCTATAGCTATATATCATTTCATTAATACTAAAATTAGAAGTTTGCTTTTTTTAATTGCCAAAAAAAAGTTTGAAGTTAAATTATTTGTGTTAAATATGAATATATTATTTCTTTTTAGATTGACTAAAAGAAAAAGGTTGTCGCATAAATTGAGGTGCAAAAAATATGACTTATTATACTTTTATATAATTTTCAAATATATTAATTTTATTTAAAAATATTTTTTGTTATTTCACAAAAATATAAATAATTTGGCCATTATATTCTAAAACCCTTTACCAAAATAACAAGAAGTATCTATAGTTCCATCAATTTCTTAGGTGAACTGTTGTCCCCTCAAGCCTTTATCTCTTTTCCTTTTATATATGTTACCCTCCCTTTATTTTTTGGTGATGGAAATCGTTCATAGATGTTTGACTTTTAAAAGGCTGTGATCATTACACACATTTCATGTCTTTTTCACGACCGTTTAAACATGCGATATGAAATTATGATTTGAAATTATTTCATGAAATTATAAATTGATATGAGGTTAAAGTTTTATTGGGTTATATAATTTGTATTTTTCAAGTTATATTTTTTTTTTCATGAAAAACTCACAAGTTGTGAAAACTGTATCAAAATTTTCTCAATTCTTATACAATCTTACCACGTGAGTAAATGGTAGTTCACAAATAAGATATCGGAATATCTATAGGCGCCGCATTAATAAATCGCTCATATCCATGTTTCTTTTATAAATAAATATTTATGATTACAAACTTTCAAATACACATAATTTTATAAAGATCTACTAGTTAATAATAGTACTAACTAGTAATATTTTAATGTAATCATTTCACATGGTACGAACAATCTCTTCACGCCGAGCATGAGTCTTTTTTTGTAAAATTTAATATGGTGGGTCTTTTTCTTTCCTTTTTTTCACAAATATAAATTTATATATAAGTTAAGTTTTACATTTTAAAAAAATTTAAAATCACGACTTGAAATTCCAAATCATATTTTTTTTAAAATTTGGAATTTGAAATTATAATCCTAAATTATATATCTAAATAATGATTTAAAATTGCATGTGCAAAGGCAAATTTAAATTTTTAATAATGTATCAAAATATAAGAAGTTTACATCCATTTAGTCATAGATGACCATTTACCATTTACTGTTTAGAAATCTAGAAAAGGAAAACTCTTAATGGGTATAGTTGTAATAAGTTAATAACAAATGAACGAGAGAAAGATTAGAGGTGATCTGAATTAGTTTGAAATTAAAATTCGTAACTGAAATCGAGTTAAAAAATTTCCCAATGACACATATATCTCACACATACGTGTACATAAATATGAGTGGATACACAGGGTCGAATACATATAGGATAGGTATGTGATACACCTAAGACACATAGTTATACATGAGAAATATTATCGTTTTTTTTTTCCGAATCGTAGCTTATATTTCAAATCAAATCTCCACTAAATCGTCTCAAAATTGAGATTCAAACTCCTTATCATGTACCTAATATATCCATTCCAACAAAACCTATTGGACACGATTGTACATATGAGAATAAGAAAACTTTATTTTGTATATTTAGTAGGTAATATGGAATTTGTTAATGGAGATTATGCCAAACCAGACTCTGAAAAGGCCTTCAGGAAACACTACTTGGTTGTCAATGACCCTCGATTAATCAGTTAAAATCTAAACTTGCTTCCGTTAAGCAATAGGAAAATGTTACAGGGGTGATTTTTTTCGAATACATCACTGCTCGGCAGTCGCACTACACAACACAACTCAGCCTCGCACACACGTCTAGTCGTCAAGAGACTTAGATTAATTTTAGGCACAACGGAACATAAAAAGCACACACAGTAATTACGGAAAAATAATTCCCATCCTTTATTATCTTGCAGATATACAAAGAACTCACTGAATTTGGAAGGCTTACAATGACTCAATGCCTTAGCCAAATTTTGACAACTAAAATTTAAAGCTGCCAACTGGCAGTTACAGGGAGGGGGGGGGGGGGGGTCTGGCACATGCCAGCTTACAAGGAACCAACAAACATTATCCAAGGTATAGGGGCGCCCAAAGGCAGTTACAAATTCAAAATTCAAACCAGCCAACTGACGCTAGTGCCGCGCACACGCGCGCACGTCCATGTCAGCGCGCATTCCAGCACCCACAGTTTCAACACTTAGAATATTTTTCAGCCTTCCTTGCCTTGTCCACGTCATGACAATACCCACAAGCTTTCCTTGCACCCGTCTAGTCCTTGCCCATGCCATCGCCTAGCCGAGACATCCCACCGCTTGCAAGCACGACTGCTAGGTGCTATGCGCCTGTCCGTCGCCCCTTGCTGATCAAGGCCACCTTGCCAACACTCAAGTCTGCCTTGCCTTAGCTGAATGACATGCACAACATTCAGCCACATGGACTGTTGCCGAAGCCCACAACTGCCCGTGCCAAGGCAGTGCATCCTTGGCATGCCACTGCCGACATAGGTCAAGTTCGAACTTGGGGATCTAACAAACCACCCCCACTAGTTGAACTCGATGTCCTCATCGAGGCCATCTTAAGATAGTCCACCAGTTGCTTCTCGAACTGTCATAGTTTGGAACTCTTCTCCCAAGTCGCGTCTGCTACGGACTTGCCTTTCCAATGTATCAAGAATTCTGTCCGCCTATTTTTCTTGCTCATGCCCAGCACCTGATGATCCAGCACCTGTTCAATCTCTCCTTCAAACTGTGTGCGCATCACAGGAGGAGCCCTCTTTGCTTTGTGCTTGTTCAGATTTGTATCATCTTCAAAAAAAGGCTTCAGAAAACTAACATGAAAATTAGGATGAATTTTTAACCTTTCCAGCAACTTCATCTTATAAGCAACTTCGCCTATCTTCTACACCACCTCGAATGGGCCATCATATTTGGGAATCAGTCCTCTATGCCTCTGTTTACTCACAATTTGTTTCCAAATCTGCGGTGTGAGTTTGAGCAGCACCTTGTCACCTACCTTAAATTCCAACGGGCGTCTATGCTGATCGGCATATTTCTTCATGCGACTTTGGGCCTTGCGCAAACTGTCTTGCTCTTCTGCAAGCATATCATGCTTGTTGTTCGGGTCTGGTTATATGGGTATATAACTACACGCAAGTGCACGTGGTCGAACAAGTAGTAAAGTGGCTTAAGTAAGCCAAGTATCGATCCCACAGGGATTGGGATGAAGTGCAATCTGCTCAAGTGTACTATATTTTAATTCTAAAAATGCAGACAACAGTGTAACCAAGAGTTTGATATTTTGATTTATAAGTTTTATGCTAAATCTAAAACAACTATCTAATGTGAGTCTGAACTATGAATGAGAGCATGCTGAGATTAAACGAACATGTAATGAAATTAATTATCGATGTAATTTGGTTAGTCTTTTCCTCCGGTTGCTAGTCAAGAACTATTGCCAAGGAATTAAAACTCTCGTATTTAACCCCACTTAAGAATCATGAACCATCCACCTACATTTCTGTGATTAAATGCAATTCATGTTCTAGCCATTCAAACCTGGTTCCTAAATTGACTAATACGACTTTCAGGTATATTTCTATCCTGAAGGTAAATCAATTCTCAATTTTCCCAAACTAAGAAAAGATCATATCCTATTAATTCACAACTTTCCAATTTCTTGCTCTCTCGAGTGAAACCGGACTTTTTAGATATACATTAACGTAGGCCACATATTAATGCAGTAAGAACAAGAATTAATAGAACAACCATGGAATAAAAGATGAAAAACCAATATGATCAACAATCACATTTCACTACAATTGTTCATAACCTCAGCAAGAAGAGGATTTAGCCACTCATTTGTGGATTAAACATCGTTAAATGAGTGTAAAACATACATGCAATTGAATACAAGGAGAAGGAAAGAGAGAAAAACCCTGATAATTTCGTCCCCTCAACTGCCTGTAACCCACGTTCTTGCTCCACCAAGTCAGAATATTGAAAAATGAACCTAAGTGTTCTATTTATACTGGTGGGAATTTTTCCCGAAATAACAAGCAACGTGTCACGGAGTGCATCGCGGAGCACTGCCTCCGTGACACGCTACGGACACGAACCTTCACTGGAACTGGGGGTCCAGGAAATAAAGCCCAACGTGGCACGGCATGCAACGCGGAGCCAAGCCACCGTGCCACGGACCTATCACAAACCTACACTGGATTTGGGCTGAAAATTCCCATCCAGGCAGAAGGCCTCCGCGATGGCAACGTGACACGGCTCCATCGCGGAGCCCCTTTATTTTATGCTGCCCAATGTCTTGTCCGTTGCTCGCATCCAAGTCCAACCCCGATATCCTCCAACATGCATTTTAGCTTCCCGAAATTACATTTTACCTGCAAAACAATGCTAATCATGTTGGCTAGTATAAATTCACATTTTATTACCAATTACATGAGAATGTATACACAATGATAGATAAACAAGGCAAAAATGGTACTTTTGAGTATCACTTGGGCATATAAATTTGCCCAAGATCACTTGTCCCTTTCATAAGGGTAAGCAGTCGGACATTTCCCTTGATGCTTCTGCTTTGCGACATCTAGCGGTTTCAAGGGTTGTCTGCCCAAGACTAATTCAAAGGGACTCATCTCAGTTGCTGAAGACTTGTACAGATTGTAGCAAAACTGCGTTGTATCCAACAAGTCCACCCAATTCCGCTGGCTTGCTGTCACGAAATGGCTAAGATATTCCTCCAACAAGTGATTAATTCTTTCTGTCTGGCCATCTGTTTGAGGGTGATTTGCTGTCGAAAATTTCAGATTAGTCCCCATCATATTGAACAAAGTTTTCCAAAATCGACCTGTAAATCTAGCATCCCGATCACTCACAATATCAGCTGGCACACCAAACAGTTTAACCACATGTCTATAAAATAAATCAGCAGCAATTTCTGACGAACAAACAACTGGGGCAGCAATAAAGATAGAGTATTTCGAAAATCTGTCTACAACAACCATTATAGATGCCTTCTCGTCAACCTTTGGGAACCCAGTAATAAAGTCCATAGAAACAGACATCCATGGCCTTTCAGGAATCGGAAGAGGCTGCAACAAACCTGCCTCCTTCTTGCGCTCAGATTTGTCTAATTGGCACACTAGACAAGTTTTCACATAAGCTTCAATATCGTCTTCCATCTTTGACCAATAATAAACACGAGACAACAAGGCTAACATCCGTTCCACACCCGGATGACCAGCCCATGTAGTTTCATGCGCCTCCTTCATCAAGTCTCTATGCAATCCACCACCTTGAGGTACGACAATTCTCCCCCCTTTGAAGTAAAGGAGATCATCCTCGATCCAGTACCTCCTAACTATCCCTTCTTGTACTTGACTCATCCATTTCACATACAATGAGTCATTAGCAGCACATATTCTAATCTTATCAAGAAAATCAGTTTTAAGTCTGCAAATTGAATACATAGCAGCAAATACCTCTTTTCGGCTTAAGGCGTCAGCAACTTGGTTGTGCTTTCCCGGCTTATGTTCCCACACGAAATCATATTCTGCCAAGAAATGTTGCCAACATGCTTGCTTTGGACTTAGCTTGCATTGAGTCTTGAAAAATGTATTAGCCACATTATCAGTCCGCACCACAAAACGTGTGCCCAACAAATACACCCTCCACGTCTACAAGCAATGTACAACAACAACCATTTCCTTCTCATGAGTCGAATACCTCTGCTCAACATCATTCAATTTCCTGCTTTCATAGGCCATTGGATGGCCTTCCTGCATAAGAACGCCTCCAACAGCCTTGTCGGATGCATCTGTATGCACTTCAAATGGCAACTCAAAATTAGGCAGCTTTAGGATAGGCTCCGATGCTATTGCCTCCTTCAACAGTTGGAATGCAGCTTCACACTGATCGGACCATGCCCACTTAACATTCTTCTTCAAAAAATCTGTTAAGGTGGCTGCCTTCTTAGAATAGCCAGCAATGAACTTGCGGTAATAATTAGCCAGCCCTAAAAATGACCGCAACTTTTTTACGCCACTGGGTGCCTGCCAATCCATGATTGCCTGCACTTTCTTTGGGTCCATCCGCACTTGATTCTGGCTCACCAAGTGCCCAAGGAACTTGATTTCTTTTTGAGCAAATTCACATTTTTCCATCTTGACATACAGTTTGTACTCCCTCAAACGAGACAACACCTTGCTCAAATGTATCAAGTGTTCATCAAGAGAGCAACTATAAATAACAATGTCATCGAAGTAAACAACAACAAACTCATCAAGATACTCAAACAACACGTCATTCATTAAACTACAGAAAGTGGTCGGGGCATTAGTTAGCCCAAATGACATTACAAGAAATTCATATGAGCCATACCTAGTTACACAAGTAGTTTTAGGCTCATCACCCTCTGCTATTCTAACCTGCCAATAACCAGACCTAAGATCTAGTTTAGTAAACCAGCATGCCTTGCTCAGCCTGTCCTTCAAGTCTTGCACCAGCGATACCGGATATTTGTTCTTCACAGTCACTTTGTTCAATGCCCTATAGTCCACGCACATCCTCAAGGATCTATCCTGCTTCTTTTGATATAAACAGGAACACCATACGGAGCCTTTGAAGGATGAATCAGTCCCGCATCCAGCAACTCATTCAATTGTTTGCGCAATTCAGCCAACTCTTTAGGAGCCATCCGATAAGGAGCCTGGGCAGGGGCAACTGATCCTGGAAGCAACTTAATCTTATGATCAATATTCCTTCTTGGTGGCAGCATCTTGGGCAATTCAGGGGGCATCACATCAGCATACTCTTTCAGCACTTTTGCCACAGAATCAGGCACCTCAACCTTCACATCTGGTTTAACTTCAACCATGGCAACAAGAAAGATTTGATCTCCCTTCTTCAATCCCTTCTCTACGGTAATAGTAGAAATAATAGGTGTCTTGTACTTCTTCACTTTCACAGCTTCTCCATAAGGATGAAAAGCCTTGATAAAACTCGGTTTCTTCTCATCCATTAGCATCAGCCCATCCAAATAAGGAAATGGAATGAACCGGTACTTCATCAAGAAATCAACTCCAAGTATAATTTCAAAGTCTCCCAGCGGCATCACCATCAAATTATGTTTTCCTGTCCACTCTCCAATGACCATGAAAATATCATACGCCATTCCCACAATAGCTTGTGCTTTGGCATTAACAGTTTGGACATACGACGGGCATTTCTTCAGCTTCAGCCCATACTTGGCAGCAACTTTGACATCAACAAACATATGAGTAGCTCCAGTATCCACCATTGCTATCATACGCTTGCCATCAACTTTCATTTCAATATGAATCAAGGCAGCATGTTGGTTAAGAAGACTTTGACGTTTCCCCAATAACATTCATCAAACTTACGTTATTAAAAGACAAACCCAATGGATTTGCCAAGGCAGCAACGACTTCCTCTTCTTCTGCATCCTTCTTCATACTTCCAGCAAGCAATACATTCACCCGTTCACGGTTGGGACAACTTCTGGCCAAATGCGGACCACCACACGTCCAGCAGCCTTTAGTGTTACCATCTTTTGGCTTTGCCTTCCCATTTTCAGCATTTTCCACAGCCTTTACTTAGTCCACAAATTCTTTCCGACCCTCCTTCCTCCATTCTTCCCTCTTTTCTGTCTTTTTCTTTGACTTAGAAGAAGTAGGAACTTCAGAAGCAGCCCGAGTTGAGCGAAAATCAACCAGCGAATCAACAGCAGCAATAGCACTAGGGAGGTCTTTCACATTCTGCCTCCTTAGTTGCTTGAATTCCCAAAATGAAATTGTGCAGCTTGTCTTTATCCGACATGTTCTGTATGTCCAACATCAAAGAAGTGAATTCCTTGATATAATCCCGCACCAAACCTGTTTGCCTCAATCTCTTTAAACGGTCCCTAGCAAGCCAAGATGCGTTGCTAGGAAGGAACTGGTCTCTCATTTCCTTCTGCAATTTCGCCCAAGTATCAAGTTTGGGTTGGCTAGCACTCTCATCATCCGCACTTCTGGTTCTCCACCACAATTTAGCATCACCCGTCAAGTACATCGTAGTGATGTTCAACTTGTCATGATCAGAAATACGGGCAATAGAGAAATATTGCTCCATATCCCAAAGAAAATTTTCCAATTCCTTGGCACTTCTTGCCCCACCAAAAGGCTTAGGTTCAGGAATTTTTACCTTAGAACGTTCATCATGGGTCTGTGCTCCGCCAGCAGCAACAACACGATGCAACACCGCTACTTCAGTGGACAAATTTTCGTTTTCCCTCTTCAGATCCTCGATCTGTAAGTCAGCATCCTCACGAAATTTGCCGAATTCTAGCAGTTGGGTCCGGACAGTCTCACGAAACAGTGTCAGTCCCGTGTTCAACCCATGTAACAGGGTCTTGAAATCAACTAGACTCAGATCAAGCCGACAAGGGCCTCCAATCGTGCAAATTTTTCCCTCAGTTCTGCGTTGGTCACCATCTTCCAAGTCACGTACATCCTGGGCTTTGATACCAATTGTTACAAGGGTGATTTTTTTCGAATACACCACTGCCAGGCAGTTGCACTACACAGCACAACTCAGCCTCGCACACACGCCTAGCCGTCAAGGGACTTAGATTAATTTTAGGCACAACGGAACATAAAGCACATACAATAATTACGGGAAAATAATTCCAACCTTTATTATCTCGCAGATATACAAAAGACTCACTGAATTTGGAAGGCTTACAATGATTCAATGCCTTAGCCAATTCTGACAACCAAAATTTAAAGTTGCCAACTGGCAGTTACAAGTGGGGGGGGGGGGGTCTGGCACATGCCAGCTTACAAGGAACCAACAAATACTATCCAAGGTACAGGGGCGCCCAAAGGCAGTTGCAAATTCAAAATTCAAACCGGCCAACTGACGCTAGTTACAAATTCAAAATTCAAAATTCAAAATTCAAACCGGCCAACTGATGCTAGTGCCGCGCGCGCGCGCACGTCCATGTCAGCGAACATGCCAGCGCTCATGCCAGCTTTCAGCACCCACAACTTCAACACTTAGAATATTTTTCAGCCTTCCTTGCCTTGTCCACGTCATGACAATGCCCACAAGCTTGCCTTGCACCCGTCTAGTCCTTGCCCATGCCATCGCCTAGCCGAGTCATCCCACCGCTTGCACGCACGACTGCTAGGTGTCATGCGCCTGTCCGTCGCCCCTTGCTGATCAAGGCCACCTTGCCAACATTAAATTCTGTCTTGCCTTAGCTGAATGACATGCACAACATTCAGCCACATGGACTGCTGCCGAAGTTCACAACTGCCCGTGCCAAGGCAGTGCATCCTTGGCACGCCACTGCTGACATAGGTCAAGTTCGAACTTGGGTATCTAACATAAAACTAGTTATGTTTCATACTATACAAAACTTAAATCATTGTGGGAAGAGTGGATGTGTTATAAAGGTATAACATGCAATATTCTTGCAACAAGTCGCGCTGACACTGAACTGACCATTGATTTTTAATGAGTTTAGATAACTCCTTTTTTGGAGCTTTGTGATCCCAGATCCTGTGAAAATTTCGGGTCAAACCAATAATTCGAACGGATAATTTTATTATTGGGTTAATGGTTTGAGTTATTGGTTTAATGCTTTGGATCTCGATTACCATAATATAACTATCGGGTTATCACTTTGGGTCTCGATTTGGCTAATTTTTTATCGGGAGAACCGATAATCTAATACCACTTTATTTAATTATAATTTGACCCCCACTTTGATTAATTGACTTAGGAAATTAGGGTTTCAGATTTCTCACTTTTGTTATGTCTCAAATCTCAATGTCTTAGCCTCAACGACACTCTCTCTCACTATTTCACTTCTATATTCTGTCTCATAGTCTCAAGCAGCGGCCCTAGCCTCATCAAACAACGATTATGATCCCTTATCGCCTTAAGAGTTGTGATTTCTCAGGGATTTGTGTCTTGTGATGCAAGTTCGGCTTTGCAACTAAGCAGTCCACACTTTGCAGTGACGTCGAGTCATTGAAGTTATTCATATCCTATTCCTCCAAGGCTCTAGCTCGCAAGCCTAGAAGCCATAGTCTTCCCTAGCCCTATTCCTTCAAGGTCCAGCCCGTAAGTCTTAATTTTTTTGTTTAAAAAAATTTTTGAATTTTTTTTGCTCTGTTGAGTACCAATGCCCAATTTTAAAATAAAATAAAAAATATCCATAAGTAATAATTATTATGTATGAAAAAGTAAATGGGAAGAAGAAAATCAGTTAAATAAGGGTTAGGGGAGGAAGAATGATTAAAGATAGAAGAGGACGAATAAACTGAAGTTAGTAAATTTGTGGCTTAAATTTTCTGAATTTGAGCAGAGTTTGTTATATATTGAGTTTGAATATTGGACTGTTGAACCTATGAACCGGGTCTAAGTGTTACAAAATGGATATCAATAATTGACATAGATTGTCGCAAGAAAAGGACATTTATGATAATTTCTTATGTAATTAATATTCTTCTTCAATAGTTCAACCTTCTATAACTCCTCTTGATGTATCTACAATCTCTATTTGTATTTTGTGGCACCAAGTTATTATCATTCTAACTAGATATTTTCACAAAGAAATTAATGATTATTTTTCATGTTCGTGCAGTTCTGCAGTCTTTTCTATACAACCAGGCCCAACTACTTTATTTTCAATTTTGACAATTTCAATTAGTTTATGTCTTTCTGGTAAGTTTTTCTGATTCTTTTCTTCTTCTCTTTCGAATTTAATTTAAGGTAACAATTGTGTGTTCAGTATTCACAATTGTTGGTGTCCAAGGTTGTGCTATTTGCCTTCTTTTTGTGTGTTTTATTGGCTAGTTGTTTAATTATTTTCTTTTAAAATAACAATTCATAGTAATACAAATACATGACTGCAAATATTCTAATTGATAAAGTGATTGGTGAAAGTGAAGCTTCTACTTCAAATGCAATAAGTCAAACTCAAACATTTAAGTTCAAATTAAGGAAAGAAAGGAAAAAAAGGTCTCATGCATGGGATCATTTTACTCGTAAAGTTAATTTTGATGGAATAATAATGGTGTATATAATAATAATGGTGTATATAACTATTGAAAACAAGAGTATTTTGCTAACACAAAAGATCATGGTACGGGTTCAATGCTTGATCATATATGCAAATGTACAAAAATGCCTCATAATGTTGATACTAGTCAATCAAAATTAACATTTCAACCGGTTACAAGGGGTAACAAGGATGATGTAGTTGTTGTTCCATGAAAATTTGATCAAGAAAAGTGTAGGAAGGCTTTATGTCGTACGATGATTGTTGATGAACTTTCTTTCAAATTTGTTGAAAAAGATGATTTTAAAAAAATTTATGAAAGTGGTATAACCTTTTTTACGAATCCCTTGTCGTGCCACTGTGACTCATGATTGTTTTGATCTTTTTGATGAAGAGAAACATATATTGATGACTGTTTCTAAGAAAACGCAACAAAGAGTATGTATTATCACTGATACTTGGACTTTCGTGCAAAGAATCAATTATATGTGTATTACTGTTCACTGTTTATTGATAATAAATGGACTATGCATAAAAATATTATCAACCTCTGTCCAATTTTCAACCATAGAGGTGAAGATATGGCAAAGGCTATTAGTAAGTGTTTGCATGAGTAGGGGTTGTAGAAAATTTTTTATGTTACAGTTGGTAAGGCTAGTTCAAATGATATGACTGTGAAAGAGTTATCTAAGCAATTAACTAAGTGGGGGACAAATCTTATGAGTGATAATCACCTTCATGCGAGGTGTATGCCTCGTATTATAAATCTTGTTGTTCATTAAGCAATCTCCTGCTATATGGAGGAAGTTTCAGAAAAGTTGTGCAGATGAAAATCTTGTTGAGAAATCTTTATGCTTGGATGTTCCTACAAGGTGGAATTCCACCTACTTGATGTTGAACAAGGCTACTGAATATGAGGGTGCAATTTCAAATTATGCCGATCGTGATATTGGTTTGGCACATCATCTTGCGTTTGTTGATATTGTGGATGAAAGTCCAGCAGGTATACTTTTGAGTAGTGATTGGGATAGTGTAAAGAGAATTACAAAGTTTCTTGAAATAATTTTTAAGCTTATTTTGAAGGTATCTGGATCACAATATGTTACTTCAAATTTTCATTTTCTTGAAATTTATCAAGTTGGTGTTTACTTGATAAAGTTGATATCAAATGTAGATACTGTTTTGGGTGAAATGGCAAAAAATATGAAGGGGAAATTTGATAAACATTGGGATATTTGATGCTTTTCATATCATTTGTTTTGTATCGTCGATACAAATTTAGTTCTCTTAGTTTTGGACTTAAGCCGGTTAGTCTTGCTATATAGCAAGATTGGTTGGTTAGGAAAAGATCATACAATTTCTTTTTTGTAAACTCACTTAAGCCTAAAAGACCATCCGTGTAAGTGAATAATCCCTAGATCATGGTTTTGATCCTTAGCCATTTTTATTGATTAGCCAATTTGCCATTTCCCTCTATGTTTCTGAATTCATTGTTTTGGCCCCAACTCCTCATTGGATACTAGACTTCAACTTAGAAAAATTGCCTTAGTTGAGGGTGTGTTTAGGGATAAAGAGTTAACTATAGAAAATGATGTGTAAAAGTACATGAAAATATTGTTTAATGAGTATGCAAAGACTGCTTCAAAAGACAAAGGTGATCAATTTTCTTCAATAGAAGTGGAAACTTCAATTTCAGGGTCTATACCTATGAGAGATTTAAGTGATTTCTATAAGGAATTATTTAGTTATACATCTGGAAGTGGAGGTGCAGATTCTAATTCAGAATTGAAAAAATATCTTGCAGAAGATATTGAAATTGAAAAAACAGATTTTAATATATTGCTTTAGTGAAAAGTTAACTCACCTAAATTCTCCTTTTTCTGAGATGACTCGAGATGTGTTAACTATTCCTATTTCAAGTGTGGCATCTGACTATATTTTTAGTACTGGAGGACGCGTTCTTGATTCTTTTAGGAGTTCATTTAACTCCTAAATTAGTACAAGCTCTAGTGTGCCTTCAAGATTGGCTTCGAAGTGAACCATGACCTATAAGTATTGAGGAAGATTTAGATTTTCTCGAGAAATTTGAACAAGGTAAGAAAAGAATCTTGCATTAATGTAAAATTGTGAATAGTTTACTTAATTGATTGAGCTTTGATTTATTAATGTAATTATCTTTAGATATGGACAAACTTGAAAATGAATTAACCAGAATCTTGCATTGATAACATGTAGAATCATAGATTATTAAGAGATCGAACTTTGGTAAGTTAATTATTCAACTTCTATGTATCGCTAAACTATTTATAATGTTATATCTTACATGTTTGTCTTCTTTAAAAAGCTTACAAGTATATTTGCAATTGTGCCTCTTAATTTTGTGATTAGTATATCAAGCAAACTCTCGGAATCAATAATTACTTTATTGATAGCTTAGAAGAATAAATGGTATCTTGTTAAGTTTGTATATTTTTCTTTACTTTATTTCAACTTTGTCTTCTTGAGCTTGTAGACTTTTGCTTATAGAAGAATAAGTGGTATCTTGAGCTTATAGACTTTTGCTTCTGTTAAGGCTCAAGGGGTTCTCTGATTTTTAATTTTTATTTAGTGGTTTGATATCTTTCATTTTTAACCATTGAATTACTTAGTTTGATACTTTCTCTGTTTCTCTTTTAATTAGGTTTAATCATGCCTTGTCTTCGTGGTCCTAAATTTCGATCACCTGTTTGGAATCACTATGAAAAGCTTGAAGAAAATAATGATAGATGGTGCACAATAAAATATATTCATTGTGATCATGTTGATAATTATCATTCGATGTATACCGGGGCTTCTTCCTTAAAGTCGCATGTTAAGTGTTGTTTGGATAACATAAAGAAGGAGCGTATAACTCTTAAGGATTGAATAGTTATTATTTGTTGACTTTGAATGTGAACTACTATTACTATGTTTGAACTTAATTTTAAAGTTGTGATGTTATTTTAAGTTTTTGAAATTTTATTTGTGCTAGACAATTTTCAAGTTGTGTGACTGCTGCAGCGGTGCAACCTACAGTGCTGTAGTTTTATTATGTTATTTTGATATTTTCATAAAATTTAGCATTTATATTGGGGAGTGTCTTTGAAAATGGCTAATTGATTATACCTGGGCGCTGGAAAGGTTAGCTTGTATGCAAAGTTGCACCGGAAATTTAGATTCTGGAATGCAACTATTAGTTGCTAATTAGCATTAGCTAATACAATAGCTGCATATTGAATTGTTAAACTGATGTCTACTAGAAATCATACACTTTGTGTTCGTGAGTTTAAGTCACACTTTGTTTAAGTGTTTTTCAGTGAAATATTTTTGTGTGAAATGTTAACAGTTAAGCCGATAACCGAGCCATAATGATTAATAACCAATAATCAATTTTTAACAGTTTAGCATGTATATAAATCGATAACCGATAGGCAAAATCGATAACTTTCAAAATCAAACCGAAGGGACAAACATGTCGTGGTAATCCTGTGCATGGATAACTTCATAATCTCAACAAAGCTTGCTCGTTGGTAAGCCAAAAAGAAAGATGTAAAAATATTGTTTGGGGATGCAAGGAAGCGAGGTGATTAGTTTTGCAATGCAAGCTCCCGGAGGAGGAGGAAAAGGACGACAAGTCCTCTCTAATGCACAAACAACCAACCCAGTTTATGAGAATCATGGATCACCCCATTTGCTCATATAATCATGATTACGAACATTGTTATTAGCGACTCGAATATCCTGGGACAGACCTTGGTTGAGGACGAGGAAAGGGATGCGGAATAGGAGTTGGAATAGATTTTAATGATATTTGATGATAATTTAAAATATGCTTGAAACATTAAAATTGGAAGTTGGTTGAATAATACTTATTATTTACCATTCGGTTATTAATTGATTAAAATTGAAAGATGGTCGAATAACTTGTGTTATTTATTAATTAGCTACTAACTGGTTGTAGATTTCTAGTCCTTTGATTAATTTGCAGGAAAATGAATAAAGAGCTAAAAGTCTACATGGATTCTACAAGAAAAGAAATTTCTTTTAATAAGGAAAGAAATAAATCATGGGCTGAAAATGAAAGAAAATATTTGGTAAAAGATTGTTGAAGTCAACAAGAATTTTACAAGGAAAGAAATTCTTTTTCCAAGAAAAGAATTAAGGTGTGGGCTAAAAAGGAAAGGAATATTTGAAATCCTAGAAGGATTCAAACAAGATCTTTCAAATAAGGAAAAGGAGTCTAAAGTTTCCTTCTCCTAGTTGAGGATAAATTGGTACATTCGGGTACTATAAATAAAGAGGTCACCACGTCCAGAAAAATATTCACTCATGAAATACTCTTCAACAAAATCCATCATTCTTGAGCGTTCGATTGGCATTCAAGTTGAAGAGAGTTGACCGGTGGTAGAGACTGTCCCCTAGTTCTATTCCGTAGCAGTCTAGGTCTAGGAGTCAACTTGTGGTGAATCTGTGAACTTGTTTTAGTTCAATTTTGTTTTCACTCTCTTGTAGTTGTGTTAAAGTTCTTCTTATTAAACTACGGGTAGTTTATATAGGTTAGGAACTTTGTAAGGGCTTAGGGGTAGGTCCTTGGATTGCGGGGGGTTGAAATTCGAATTTGGCTTGGTTTCTAGTGAAGTTAAGTTAAAATCCTACTAGGGAGTAGGTCGTGGTGTTTACACTCATTGGAGCCTAGGTGGTTTTTCACGTAAAAATTCTCGTCTCTTACTTTACTTTCCGCACTTTATTATTTTCTGCTTGAATTAGGTTACTGTTCAAAGGAACAGAGTTCAAGTCTGTTCCCGTCACAAAAGATAATTCAAGAAAAGTTTTAATTTTGAAAAATAAGTGTTAGACCCAATTCACCCCCCTCTTAGGTCTAATTCTGAATTCATTGTAATAACAATTGGTATCAGAGCAGGTTGCTCATCTATAGGTTAACACCCTAGAGTAAGATCCATCAAAATGACTTCTGAAATATCTCTGCCTGAGGGACAATCTAGCACTCGACATCCTCTCTTTAATGGCCAAAATTGCAGTCTCTGAAAAAATCGAATGGAAATTTATATGAAAGCTGAAGACTATCAGCTCTGGCTAATCACCTTGAAAGGACCTCTTGTCCCTGCCAAAGTAAAATTCGACGGAATAAAGGTGCCAAAGACTGAAGATGAATTTGATGTTGATGATTTCAGAATGATGGAGAAGAATGCAAAGGCTATAAAAATACTCTACTTTGGACTGGCCATTGATGAATACAATCATATCTTTGGATGCTCTAGTGCAAAGGAGATTTGAGACTAGCTCATGAAGGTACAAATCAGGTAAAATAATACAGAATTGACATGTTTATAAGGAAGTATGATCTCTTTGCTGTAGCAAAAATGAGTCGGTCAAGGATATGTTTACCCGATTCACGTACATCACAAACGAGCTCAAATCTCTTGGGAAGGAATTTACAACTGAAGAAAATGTTAGAAAAATTCTGAGAATCATGTCTGCCTCTTGGGAACCTAAAGTTACTGCCATCAAAGAAGTAAAACAAATGAACACAATGCAAATGGATGAACTCATTGAAAATTTGCAAACATATGAACTTAAAAAGAGTGAAAAAGTGGCTAAGGAACCCAAGAAGGAACGCAGTCTCAGCCTAAAAGCTGAATCAAAATTTGATGACAAAGAGATGGAAATATTTGTCTGAAGGTTCAAAAAGTTCTTCAAAAAGGAAAAATCAGAGAAGAGGGAGTCAGGCAATAAAAACAAGTCATTTGAGAAGGGACAGTTCCAACGATGCTTCAAGTGTGGCAAGATGTATCACATGATAAAAGATTGTCCCCTCCTGAAAGAAGAACAAAGAAGAAACTCGAAGAAACAACAGGAATTGGCATCAAAGGCTTTCAAAAAGGCCATGGAAGCTACTTGGGGAGAAACTTTTGATGAAGAATCAGAAGGAGAAGATGGTGAAAGTAATCTGGCCCTCATGGATAAAAGTGACACAGACTCAGACAACGACTCCTCCGAGGTAAGCCTCTCTGACCTAAAAACTCAAGTTCACAAAAATAAAAGTAACTGCATTGCTACTTTTTTTGATGGATGAATGTCAGCAAATGAGTGTTGAAAAGGCTGAAATATTAAAATTTTTCTCTAGTTTGAAATCTGAATACAAAATTTTAAAAAAGGAGAAGATTAAATCAGAAAATGCTATCAAAAGACTCAATGCTGAAATTAGCAAGTTAGAGGAGACTGTCTCTATTCAGAAAACTGAAAATAGTAAGCTGAAGGAAATAGTTTCGTTTCTAAAAGCTGAATTAAATACCATCAAGGAAAGAAAAACATCAAGCAGTGAAATAAGTAACAATGATCAAGGTTTACATGAAGCCGAAAAAGAAAATATGTTGGTTTGACAGAATATAAACTTTATAGCCATTGTGGACATACTGACCATGTTAGATATGAATGTTTAGGCAAGATAAAAGCTTTTGAGAAAAATGAAAACATTATTAGATGGATTAGAAAAGATTTGATTTTTCAAGTTTTCAAAAGAAAGGGAACCAAACTGGTGTGGGTTCCCAAATCTAACCCTTGATTGTGAATACAGGCTGAAGTGAGAAGGAACAAGAAAAAAATGGTATCTTGACAGCAGTTGTTCTAGGCACATGACAGGTAATAAAAACATTTTCTCTTACTAACAGCCTTCAATGGAGGAACTGTGTCCTTTGGTGAAGAAAAAAAGGCACAGTTGTGAAAATAGGTAAGATCGATTTGCAAGAAAACGAAGATGAACAACATGAAATCAGTCTTGTTCCATCTTCAACCAAACAGGTAAATACTCCAGTTCTGAATGAAGGAACACTTTTGGAAACAGACTCATTGAACGTTTCCTCATAACCAAGGCAGGAATTGAAAAATTCAGGGGGAACAATCCCTAAGACAGTGGTAAGTTCAGAATAAGGAATAGAGAAAGGAATATCATTTAACCCTATTCCAGAAACACAAAATGACAATCCATAAGAATTGATTTTAAGGCCCTGAAAACACCAAAGTTCTCATCCCCTTGATCTTAATAAGAGAATTCAAACCAAGGCCTCCATGAGAAACTTTTGTGCTCATTCAGCTTTCTTATCTTATATTGAGCCTAACAATTACCGTGAAGCCTTACAGGAACCAGACTGGGTAATGGCTATGCAAGAGGAGCTCAACTAGTTCGAAAGAAGCAAGGGAACAGTCACCAGGAACAAAGCCCTTCTGGTGGTCTAGGGCTATAACCAAGAAGAAGGCATCGACTATGAAGAAACCTTTGCACTAGTTGCAAGAATGGAGGCAATAAGAATGTTGATTGCCTTTGCTGCTTACTTGGAATTCACCCTCTACCAAATGGATGTCAAAAGTGCGTTCTTAAATGGGGAACTGAAGGAAGAGGCCAGATATTGTGTTTAGTGTGGATTATGTGCAAGGTTTCAATCTTCTCCAAGAGAATATCACCTGACTGTAGTTAAGCATATCCTAAGATACTTAAAGGGAACAAATAATCTATGTTTGTGGTATCCCTAATAAGGTAATCTTAATTTAGTAGGTTATGCAGATGCTGACTATGCAGGTTCCCATACAGACATGAAAAGCACTTTAGGTATGGTTTAGTTCCTTGCTTCATGTTTAATTTCTTGGGCTACAAAGAAGCAAAATTCCATAGCCCTATCCACATCTGAAACTGAATATGTTGTTGCTGCCTCTTGTTGTGCTCAAATGCTGTGGACAAAACAACAATTAAGGGATTATGGGTTAGACATGGGTACTGTGCCTATCTTCTGTGATAACACAAGCACCACAAATATTGCAAAAAATCTCTGTCAGCATAAGAAGACAAAACACATAGATATCAGACATCACTTCCTAAAGGACAATGTTGAAAAAGGTCTTATATCTATGCAATTTTGTAAAACTGAGAATCAAATTGCTGATATTTTTACTAAAGCTCTTAGTAGAGAACAATTTGAGAGAATTAGGATGGAGCTTGGGTTAATCAAGATTAACTCAATATCTTGTTCATAATCTTTCTTCCTTTGGCATTAAACAAAAAAAAAAACAAAAAAAGGGCTTTTTCCGGCTATGGATAGATGACGACCGTCTTGAGGGATCATTTTTCATCACTGCTACATTGTTTTTAATTTTGTTCATTGTTATAGTGTTCCCTCTAATCCTACATGACTTAATGGGCTACACTTACTTATGGAAGGGAACGCAGTCAGGTATAACTCAGAGTCATATTCACTTACTACTACTATTCATGAAGTCAGTGTCTTTTCACTTAATTATGTCAGAAGTTCACATAAAGTCACTTCCTTTATGCCGTTCAATTTTCCCGGTTCTCTTTTTCCTCTTTCATACACATACTTTTCGTTCTCTCTTCATCCTCTCATCTACCTCTCCACCCTTTCACTAAATAGAGTCTGAGTCCTCTAACTCTTCATATTTTTTTCTCACGGACATGGAAACTACAACTGAGAACAACCCTATCAACAAAACCTCACTAAATCCCACCATTACACCTGTGTCAAAACCCTTACCAAACCCTACCATAGAAACTCCCACTACCCAACACCCTTTGACACTCCCGCCGATCGATCTTCCCTTCTCCATACCATAAAACTCCACCAATACCATGGGGGAACAGGGCTCTATTTCATCGAAAGCTTCTATGGTAACTGCTCCGAGCTTGCCTGTTTCTCTGAATCCGTCAGTTGACAGCCCTGGATCGGCTTCCTCTCCTCAGGTAGATTTGGCGACCCTCATCACTGATATTAGGGGTAGATACTCATTCTTTGGGATGTGTTACAAGTAGCATTGACGGTATAATGGTTGTTTTTTTTATCCTCACTCACTGAGTAGAGTTCTGGGAATCAATGGTTCTCCTCTTGTCAAAAGAACAAATGGTCAGATCTTCCCTCCCCACTTAAACCCTTAGAAATTGTTTGAAAGTATTCTGGAAACTCTTCCAGAGTGTCTGATATTAAGGCTTATAAGCACTCCATATATGATTATCATAAGACCTTGTTTGCCTTTGTGATTAAAAATCTTATGCCTCGTCAAGAAAGGCGTGATGCCGCATCTTATCCTGACCTTACTATCATAGAGTTGTTGGATCGGGAATTGACAATAGACTTTTCTAGGTTGATGATCTCGTACTTGGTTAAAATTTTCACTAACATCAAGTAAAATCATGCTCTTCCCTATGACTTCCTGTTGACTAAGGTGCTTGCTAAGCTGCAAGGTCGGCTTACTTCTTTGGAGTACTATTCTGTTTATGATGCATTGGATTATTATGAAAATCGTGGTTCTCGTCAAGAGAAAGATTTGAAGGATCTTGATGCTGGGTGTTAAGATTTGAAGGATCTTGATGCTGGGTGTTCTTCTAAGTCGAACAAGCTGACTTCTCAAGATCAGTTGATTGATGAAATTGAATTACTTTTCAAGGAAATGCGTATCTTAGGGCTAAACTGGCTCATTCTAAGGAATTGGCTTCTGCTCGACACGAAAAACTGCTATCATTTCTTAAGACCCTGTCCCCACTGCCTAATCCCTCTCCTATTGCTTCTTTTAGTGTTTCACCCTCTGACCTTGCTCCTTAGTTGTTGATCCATCTGTATCATGAACTGTTTTATTTTTTGTATATGCTCTAGGTATTCGTGTTTGTTATCTCTTTTTGTTGGTCTTATTTTGTCTATGTAGCTATTAGTTGGGTTCATGGTATCAATGGAATATTAGTTGTCCAGTCTTAGTTTTCTTATTATTTATTTTCCTTTTCTGCCCCGTCCCTTTTCACTAATGCCAAAAGGGGGAAGGTTATGCTTGATTGTTGGATTTTGCTTGATTGTTGATTAACTAAAAAGGCAGACATGTATTCAAACATATTTTTATTTGTCATCATTAAAAAGGGGGAATTTGTTGGAATAGATTTTAATGATATTTGATGATGATTTAAAATATGCTTGAAACATTAAAATTGGAAGTTGGTTGAATAATACTTGTTATTTACCATTCGACTATTAATTGATTAAAATTGAAAGATGGTCAAATAACTTGTGTTATTTAATAATTAGCTACTAACTGTTGTAGATTTCTAGTGTTTAAACTAATTTACAGGAAAAGGAACAAAGAGTTAAAAGTCTACATGGATTCTACAAGAAAAGAAATTCCTTTTAATAAGGAAAGAAATAAATCATGGGCTGAAAAGGAAAGAAAATATTTGGTAAGAAATTGTTGAAGTCAACAAGGATTTTATAAGGAAAGAAATTTTTTTCCAAGGAAAGAATTAGAGTGTGGGCTGAAAAGGAAAGGAATATTTGGAATCCTAGAAAGAGTCAAACAAGATCTTTCAAATAAGGAAAATGAGTCTAAAGTTTCCTTCTCCTAGTTGAAGACAAATTGGTACATTCGGGTACTATAAATAAAGAGGCCACCACGCCCAAAAAAATATTCACTCACGAAATACTCTTCAGCAAAATTCATCATTCTTGGATGTTCAATTGGCATTCAAGTTGAAGAGAGTTGACCGGTGCTAGAGACTATCCCCTAGTTCTGTTACGTAGCAGTCTAGGTCTAAGAGTCAACTTGTGGTGAATCTGTGAACTTGTTTAAGTTTCAATTTTGTTTTCACTCTCTTGTAGTTGTGTTAAAGTTCTTCTTGGATTGCGGGGGGTTGCAATCCGATTTGGCTCGGTGTCTAGTGAAGTTAAGTTGAAATCCTACTAAGGAGTAGGTCGTGGTTTTTACACCCATTCGAGCTTGAGTGATTTTCCACGTAAAAATTCTCGTCTCTTACTTTGCTTTCCGCACTTTATTATTTTCTGCTTGAATTAGGCTACTGTTCAAAGGAACAGAGTTCAAATCTGTTTCCGTCACAAAAGATAATTCAAGAAAATTTTAATTTGAAAAAATAAGTTTAGACCCAATTCACCCCCCTCTTAGGTCTAATTCTGAAGTCATTGCAATAACAATAGGGCAACAATACAACAACTCAGGTCATGGTGGATGATGCCAACAACCATAGCAACAGTAGCAGTAAGGCACGCAACAACAATATCATGTTGCCATTGCAGTGCAAGCTACAGAAAGTGTCAGGGACTCGATCAGCAATAGTTTCACACAATTGACAACCGACAAGGTGCGACGAGTTTTGTCTTTGATTGATAGTTACCTGTCACACCCCGCCTTGGGGGGTATGACTGGCACCTGGTGCTCTACTAGGACCTGAACTGCTAGACTGTTGAGCCTGGGCAGATCTGGTGCCTGGCTGGCTCTAACCCACATTTCTGGAAACAAAGGGCTATCCCCCGGCCCATTGGCCTATAGCCTCCTGTACCTGTCATGACAGCTAACCAGAACATATTCAATATAGGGAAACCTATGCGGTCCGACCAGGCCACCATGCTGTCTAGTTATCTGTAACTTGACAATGAAATACTGAAAACATACATGACCGGCAAGGTCACCACTACTGTCAAACTATGGCCCCACAGGGCCAACATAAAAGAGATAAAAGTACTAACGGCTATACAACTGCACGGCCTCACACGACCGGCTCAACTGACCACAGGGAAATATATACAGACTGCAAGCCTCTAGGAATAACAATAGAAACGATCGGGACAGGGCCCCGACCTACCCATACTGTATAACAAAAGAAAACGAAATACACCTCTGGGATTCAGTCTCCGGATGACAGGAGCTGAACACTCGATCGCTGACAGGAATCACGAGGTATCGCCTGCTCGTCTATGAGTACCTGCAGGCAAGTAATGCAGTGCCCCACCGGGCGTCAGTACCACTGGTACTGAGTATGTAAAGCAATAACTGAAGGAAATATCTGAAAACAACAATACAACTGATGAAACTTAAGTAGGAGGGAATAGATTAACTGTCTGATAATGTAAATCATACCTTCTCTTAATTATACTAGAAGGAGTAGGAGTCATACCTGGAGATGTATCGTTCTACTGCCGAACTACTCGTGTATAATGTAACATGGCATAACATAACATAACATAATATAGCACACACAAATCTTACCCGGCCCCCATAAGCCGGGAGGTACAACCAGCACAGAATCTATACCCCTACCCCGGTCATCCCATCTCCTATAACCGCTGTAAGCATCCTGCCGGTCCCCTGGGTATGCACTTGGGCTCGCTGAGCCCCTGACTATAACTGCATCTGAGTCCGGAGGACTCCTGAATCAACACCCGGGCGTATCCGCTCGACAGGGGTGTGTAAGAGCCGACCAAGGCACAATATGGGGAAAACTGGCTTCCCATCTTCGTCCCCTGTGGGACGGCATGCCACTCCGTAGAGCGACGTATCCTCGTCCTCTGGCGGACGAGTCGATACAGCTATTAACCCTGGGGCGGTCAGGGATGCTAGGTAATCCAACCCCAAGACAATACAGTGGTCTCAACTAGTAATACTATCTGCATATATCTCATGCTGAAGCTAATAATTACAATGTATCTGTGTCTACTGTATGCTGAACTAGTGATAGCGATATGTATGTACTTAATTCATGTTGAGACTGATAATAGTGTATATGTACAAATATAATCTTCTGCCATACTGTACTGTATACTGAGTTTCTGTAATAACATGATTCACTATTTCTGACATGCTTCCTAAGCTTTATTTTTAACCTATCATTCTATTTCTGAGATACCTTACAGATATTACATGGTTTTACTGGGTTTCAACTGAATACGATAATATCCTGACATTTTGTACTATATCATATACTGAGCATGCGGTGCAGTTCCTAACACTTGTATTAGAATCTATATCGTGCTAACAAGTTTCGTGCTAATTATAACCTGATGCTTCTAATATCGTACCAACATTCGTAATAAACACAAACACATGACTTCTGAATATTCTACTGGCCTTTAAATTGCTTTACTATACCGAGATTTACTAACTTGCCGAGGAAACTAACTTTACATACCTTATCCTCGAACTATCCGTCTGTCGGACGAGGCTCGGCCAATACTTCAACTATTTCTCCCAACTGCATTCATAAATATGTCAATTAATACTAAATATAGCTTTATTTTAAAGAACAACGTCACTTTCGATATAATTTATAGCCTAAACTCAGGCTTATCGAAAGACGGTCGAAAACTCGCTCTTTTTCAGAGGTCCAGAAGGGAGAAATATTCACTTCACAGCTAGGAACACATAGACACTAGTTTGGAGCAATTCTACTTACCTTAGCTCGGTAGCTCGACGATTCGTCCGCCGTATTTCACGAAACTAAATCCGTAGGAATGCTCTCTGCTGCTAAATACCTCAGTATCTGGGGTTAATTTGAGTTTGAACAACGTTTAGCAGTGTAATCGGATGAAAATTATATTACCCCCTTCGTTCTTTTCTCTTCTCTGATATTTCCTCTCTGTTTCACTGGAAATTTATAAGTTTATATGATTTAAAACCGAAGTGGGGCTTTATATACTTGGGCCTGGACAAGGCCAACGTGTCACGGAGCCAACGCGGAGGCTTCACCTCCGTGACACGCTGCCATCGCGGAGGGGCTCTACCTCGGCTCCTTCCGCGATGGTTCGACAAGTTTCTCGTCCGATCTTTTTCCCGGGCCTTTCTCTAGCACGTATGGCCTTCAAATATACTTTTCCAACGTGCGAATAGGTCATCTAGGTTCCGGGAATCCTACGGGGTATAACATTCTCCCCCCCTTAAGAACATTCGTCCTCGAATGTATACTACTATCTAGAGGACTACTTAACTTACTTGTTTAGAAAAATTTTTGCCAGAGTCTCCTCTGTAATATGGACTATACCAAAAACCTGAAATGCAGAAAAGTCTAATACAGGTACTGTACACAATACTCTAGGATTCTCTGGATGGCTAAGTATCAATCTTTCTCACTTATACATATACAATCATAAGATACTACATAAGCAATAATACGGACATACCTGTCGCCTGACTAGGCCTGGAATAGGTGAGGGTACCTAGCTTTCATATCTTCTTCAGCTTCCCACGTCATTTCCTCACGGTTCCTGTTACGCCACAATACTTTGACAGACGCAATGTATTTAGTCCTTAACCTGCGAATCTGTCTGTCTAAGATAGCTACTGGAACCTCTTCATATGCTAACTCTTCTGTGACCTGGACATCCTGAATGGGAACTACTGTAGAAGGGTCTCCTACGAACTTCCTCAACATAGATACATGGAATACTGGGTGAACAGATGCTAACTCCGGAGGCAAGTTCAATTCGTATGCAACTCGGTCTATTCTTCGTCGAATCTGATATGGCCCAATGAATCTCGGGCTAAGCTTGCCTTTTTTGCCAAATCTCATCACCCCTTTCATCGGAGACACTTTCAGATATACCCAGTCATTTACCGCAAATTCTAGATTTCTGCGCCGCATATCTGCATAAGACTTCTGGCGGCTCTGAGCAGTCAGTAAACGTTCTCGGATAAGCTTTATCTTTTCCTCTGACTGCCGAACAATGTCTGGGCCAACCAATGCTGATTCTCCTATTTCAAACCAACCAATCGGCGATCTGCATTTTCGCCCGTATAATGCCTCGAAAGGCGCCATCTGGATGGCTGAATGATAGCTATTATTGTAGGCAAATTCAATCAACGAAAGATGCTCATCCCAGCTACCCCCAAAATCTAGTACACACGCTCGCAGCATATCTTCGAGCGTTTGGATAGTCCGCTCAGCCTGCCCATCTATCTGAGGGTGGAATGTTGTGCTCAAGTTAATCTGCGTTCCCAAACCCTTCTGGAACAACTGCCAGAATCTAGCTGTGAACTGAGCTCCCCTAGCTGAAATAATGGATACCGGCACTCCATGTAGTCTAACTATTTCTCTGATATATAATTCGGCATAATCCTCAGCCGAGAAGGTAGCCTTCACTGGCAGGAAATGAGCTGATTTTGTCAGCCTGTCAACTATTACCCAAATGGAATCATTTTTGCGTCTGGTACGGGGTAACCCTGTTACAAAATCCATGTTTATCGTTTCCCATTTCCACGTAGGCACCGTTATATCGTGCGTCAAACCGCCCGGCTTCTGGTGCTCCGCTTTCACCTGCTGACAGTTAGAGCATCTAGATACAAATTCAGCTATCTCAGCTTTCATACCTGGCCACCAGTAGATGTCTCTGATGTCGTGGTACATTTTCGTCGCTCCTGGATGGAGGGAATAGCGAGCGTAATGTACCTCATGCATGATCCGCCCCCGAAGCCCTGAAACATTCGGGACACAGAGGCGGCCCTTACAGCGTAGCACATCATCCTCAGTCATTTGGAAATCTGACTCCTTACCTTTCTGAACTCTATCTCTGAGCTGGACCAAGTCAGGGTCCTCGTACTGTCGTTCTTTTACCTCCGTAACTAATGATGACACAGCAGAATTCTAAATTACCGCTCTATTATTTTCTGTTTCCATTATTCGAACGGCCAAACCTGCTAACTGATGGATTTCTTTAGCTAACTCCCGCTTCTCAGGTCGCAAATACGCCAAACTCCCCATTGACTTACAGCTCAGGGCATCTGCCACTACATTAGCTTTTCCGGGGTGGTATAGAATACTCACATCATAATCTTTTAATAGCTCCAACCAGCGGCGTTGCCGTAGATTCAACTCCCTCTGAGTGAAGATGTACTGTAGGCTCTTGTGATCTGTGTAAATATCAACATGGACGCCGTACAGGTAATGCCTCCACATCTTCAAGGCGTGGATCACTGCGTCTAGTTCCAGGTCGTGGGTAGGGTAGTTCTTTTCGTGTTTCCTCAGCTGTCTGGAAGCATATGCAATCACTTTACCATGTTGCATCAACACACAACCTAACCCGACGCCTGATGCATTGCAGTACACTGAATAACCTTCTGTCCCCTCCGGCAATGCGAACACTGGGGCGGAGGTTAATCTGTCTTTCAGTTCTTGGAAGCTCTACTCGCATGCCTCTGTCCACTGAAACTTTACTGCTTTCTGTGTCAGTTTGGTCAGAGGTGCCGCAATGGTCGAGAACCCTTCAACGAACCTCCTTTAATATCCTGCCAACCCCAGAAAACTACGAACTTCAGTCGGAGTGGTAGGCTTAGGCCATGACTTAACTGCTTCTATTTTCTGCTTGTCTACCTGTATACCAGCATCCGACACGATATGCCCTAAAAAGGCCACTGAGTTAAGCTAGAATTCACACTTAGAAAATTTAGCATACAACTGGCGGTCCCTGAAGATTTGGAGCACTGTCCGCAAATGAGTCCGGTGATCTGCTTCAGAGCGAGAATACACCAGAATGTCATCAATGAATACTATCACAAACGAGACCAGGAAAGGTCTGAAAATACTGTTCATCAGGTCCATGAAGATTGTCGGGGCATTCGTTAACCCGAAGGACATGAATAGAAATTCAAAATGTCCATATCGGGTTCTGAACGCTGTCTTAGGAATATCTCTCTCACGTACTCGAACCTGGTGATATCCGGACCGCAAGTCAATCTTAGAAAAGTATCTGGCTCCCTGCAACTAATCAAATAAGTCATCAATTCTGGGAAGCGGGTACTTGTTCTTTACTGTAACTTTGTTTAATTGCCAATAATCTATGCACATTCGGAGCGAGCCATCTTTCTTCCTCACAAATAGAACTGGCGCACCCCACGGTGAAGTACTCGGCCTGATGAAACCTTTATCCAATAAATCTTTCAACTACTCCTTTAATTCTCTGAGTTCTGCAGGAGCCATACGATAAGCAGGAATCGATATCGGCTGGGTGCCTGGTAATAAATCAATAGCAAAGTCTATTTCCCTTTCTGGGGGAATACCAGGTAACTCATCCGGAAACACATCAGGGAACTCATTCACCACCGGAACAGACTGGAGTGTCGGAGATTCTGCTCGGACATCCTGAACTCTGACCAGATGGTAAATCCATCCCTTAGATATCAACTTTCTCGCCTGAAGGTAGGAAATAAACCTACCCTTTGGCGTAGCAGTGCTGCCCTTCCACTCCCGCACTTCTTCTCCTCGGAAGTGGAATCGGACTGTCTTGGTCCAACATTCAACATTGGCAAAGCACGGTACTAACCAATCCATGCCCATTATGGCATCGAAGTCTATCATTTCTAACTCGACCAGATCTGTTGTGGTCTGACGGTCAGCAACCTCTACTGTACACCCTCGGTAAATTTTGCTAGCCACAATAGAGTCACCGACGGGCGTGGATACTAAAAAGGGTTGCTGCAATAGTTCTGGTGCAATACTAAACTTTCGTGCCACAAATGGAGTAATGTAGGACAAAGTAGACCCTGGATCAATCAATACATAAGCAGGGTGTGAGCAGATAGTTAGCATACCTGTCACAACATCCGATGACGCTTCTGAATCTTGTCTCCCTGGTAAGGCATATGTGCGGCTTGGACCCGCACCTATATTGGAGGCCTCTGATCTGCCCCGACCCCTGCCTGCTGAAACTGAGGGCCTGCACCCTGCCGAGGATGTTGTGGCTCGTGACCCTGTAGATGCCCTATCCTGTCTATCCCGGTCCTCTCGATCTCTGGCTGGGCAATCTTTCATCAAATGGCCTTCTTGGCCACAAATATAACATGCAGTGGAACCATACCTGCATGCTCCAGGATGGCGTCGACTGCATGTAGGGCAAAGTGGTAGGGTATACCTACTCTGCTCCGCCCTCCTCTATAATGGTGAATCTGCCATTTGCGAGCCTCTACCAGTCTCTGACTGCCCCCTGCGGCTGAATTTACCCCCCTGCGGCTGTGGCGGAGGCGGGGGCCTGGGCGGCCTGTCTAACAATCGTGGCCTGGGTCCTCCCCGAGCCTCCCTCTGTAACTCAACTGGCCTGTCCCGGCGACGCTGTTCCTGATTGGCCCTTCTGATCTCCCAATGCCGCTGTCTGATGCCCTCAATATTCTGGGCGAATGTCTGAACTCGAGCAATGTCACATGTCCTCTCGCAGTGTAGCCGTAATACAAGACTCCACATACTCTGGATTCAACCCCATGATAAAGCGGTGTACTCTGGATGCCATGGTATCAACAAAGGCCGGTGCGTACCGGGCCAAAGAATCAAACCACAAGGAGTATTCCCGAACACTCATGGCCCCCTGCTCCAGACGTAGGAACTGGTCTACCCGGGCCTGTCGAATCTCTCGCAGCAAATAATGATCCAGAAAAGCTCCTGAGAAGCTGGACCAGGTCGGAGGGGAAACATCTCTTCCTCGGGACCTCTCCCAGCTTTCATACCACAATACGGCGATGTCCCGTAACCGAAATGCTGCCAACTCAACTGATTCCGTAGACGTGGCATGCATAACCCTGAAAATTCTCTGCATTTGATCCAGAAAATTCTGAGGGTCCTCTGTCCGGTCCGTACCTGTGAACTGTGGGGGATTCAGAGCCAAGAACTCTCGGACCCTCGAACTACCGGGCCCTACTGATGACTCCACAACTGTAGACGGCATCGGCTGACGCTGAGCAGCCATCATCTGTGCTAACATAACTACCGCACTCCTAACCTCCTGGTCGGAAGGTGTCGGTATAGGGACTGCTGGAGGTAGTGTCGCCCCTAGTGGCTCCTGATGTGGTGGAGACTGCTGAGAAGGCTGGGACGATGCCTCTGTAGTGCCCTCTGACCGGGCTGGTTCTAAATGAGGGTGAGGCATCCTGTTGGTGCCTTCCCCTGCTGCAATATCTAAGCTCCGGCCTGTGATAGGATGTCGCTGGTCTGACATTATCTGTAACCAAAGAATATAGTAAGCTTTTAGGGACTCAACCCTATATTGTACCGCTCTACAGCACGACTGAATAAGAATAAAAGACAACCATCCTATCATGCCTTGCAGCCCCCTACCCATAGTATGTGGTGCACAACACATCCATGGGCAGGACTCTACTTAGCACGGCTTGTAGACTCCCTGGGATACGACCTGCTCTGATACCAAGTTTGTCACACCCCGCCTTGGGGGGTATGACTGGCACCTGGTGCCCTACTAGGACCTGAACTGCTAAACTGCTGAGCCTGGGCACATCTGGTGCCTGGCTGGCTCTAACCCACATTTCTGGAAACAAAGGGCTATATAACGGCTATAAACACAGCCCTCGGCCCATTGGCCTATAACCTCCTGTACCTGTCATGACAGCTAACCAGAACATATTCAATATAGGAAAACCTATGCAGGCCGACCAGGCCACCATGCTGTCTAGTTATCTGTAACTTGACAATGAAATACTGGAAAGCTACGTGACCGGCAAGGTCACCACTACTGTCAAACTATGGCCCCACACGGCCAACATAAAAGAGATAAAAGTACTAACGGCTATACAACTGCACGGCCTCACACGACCGGCTCAGTTGACCACAGGGAAATATATACAGACTTCAAGCCTCTAGGAATAACAATAGAAACGATCGGGACAGGGCCCCGACCTACCCATACTGTATAACAAAAGAAAACGAAATACACCTCTGGGATTCAGTCTGCGGATGACAGGAGCTGAATACTCGATCGCTGACTGGAATCACGAGGTATCGCCTGCTCGTCTATGAGTACCTGCAGGCAAGTAATGCAGCGCCCCACCGGGCGTCAGTACCACTGGTATTGAGTATGTAAAGCAATAACTGAAGGAAATATCTGAAAACAACAATACAACTGATGAAACTGAAGTAGGAGGGAATAGATTAACTGTCTGATAATGTAAATCATACCTTCTCTTAATTATACTAGAAGGAGTAGGAGTCATATCTGGAGACGTATCGTTCTACTGCCGAACTACTCGTGTCTAATGTAACATGGCATAACATAACATAACATAATATAGCACACACAAACCTTACCCGGCCCCCATAAGCCGGGAGGTACAACCAGCACAGAATCTATACCCCTATCCCGGTCATCCCATCTCCTATAACCGCTGTAAGCATCCTGCCGGTCCCCTAGGTATGCACTTGGGCTCGCTGAGCCCCTGACTATAACTGCATCTGAGTCCGGAGGACTCCTGAATCAACACCCGGGCGTATCCGCTCGACAGGGGTGTGTAAGGGCCGACCAAGGCACAATATGGGGAAAACTGGCATCCCATCTTCGTCCCCTGTGGGACGGCATGCCACTCCGTAGAGCGACGTATCCTCGTCCTCTGGCAGACGAGTCAATACAGCTATTAACCCTGGGGCGGTCAGGGATGCTAGGTAATCCAACCCCAAGACAATACAGTGGTCTCAACTAGTAATACTATCTGCATATATCTCATGCTGAAGCTAATAATTACAATGTATCTGTGTCTACTGTATGCTGAACTAGTGATAGCGATATGTATGTACTTAATTCATGCTGAGACTGATAATAGTGTATATGTACAAATATAATCTTCTGCCATACTGTACTGTATACTGAGTTTCTGTAATAACATGATTCACTATTTCTGACATGCTTCCTAAGCTTTATTTTTAACCTATCATTCTATTTCTGAGATACCTTACAGATATTACATGGTTTTACTGGGTTTCAACTGAATACGATAATATCCTGACATTTT
Source organism: Datura wrightii (assembly GCA_035772735.1). Taxonomy (NCBI): domain Eukaryota; kingdom Viridiplantae; phylum Streptophyta; class Magnoliopsida; order Solanales; family Solanaceae; genus Datura; species Datura wrightii. The sequence goes on along the minus strand of JASDFA010000018.1, from coordinate 193,928,471 downwards.
GTACTATATCATATACTGAGCATGCGGTGCAGTTCCTAACACTTGTATTAGAATCTATATCGTGCTAACAAGTTTCGTGCTAATTATAACCTGATGCTTCTAATATCGTACCAACATTCGTAATAAACACAAACACATGACTTCTGAATATTCTACTGGCCTTTAAATTGCTTTACTATACCGAGATTTACTAACTTACCGAGGAAACTAGCTTTACATACCTTATCCTCGAACTATCCGTCTGTCGGACGAGGCTCGGCCAATACTTCAACTATTTCTCCCAACTGCATTCATAAATATGTCAATTAATACTAAATATAGCTTTATTTTAAAGAACAACGTCACTTTCGATATAATTTATAGCCTAAACTTAGGCTTATCAAAAGACGGTCGAAAACTCGCTCTTTTTCAGAGGTCCAGAAGGGAGAAATATTCACTTCACAGCTAGAAACACATAGACACTAGTTTGGAGCAATTCTACTTACCTTAGCTCGGTAGCTCGACGATTCGTCGGCCGTATTTCACGAAACTAAATCCGTAGGAATGCTCTCTGCTGCTAAATACCTCAGTATCTGGGGTTAATTTGAGTTTGAACAACGTTTAGCAACGTAATCGGATGAAAATTATATTACCCCCTTCGTTCTTTTCTCTTCTTTGATATTTCCTCTCTGTTTCACTGGAAATTTATAAGTTTATATGATTTAAAACCGAAGTGGGGCTTTATATACTTGGGCCTGGACAAGGCCAACGTGTCACGGAGCCAACGCGGAGGCTTCACCTCCGTGACACGCTGCCATCGCGGTGGGGCTCTGCCTCGGCTCCTTCCGCGATGGTTCGACAGGTTTCTCGTCCGATCTTTTTCCCGGGCCTTTCTCTAGCACGTATGACCTTCAAATATGCTTAACCAACGTGCGAATAGGTCATCTAGGTGCCAGGAATCCTACGGGTTATAACATTATCAGTCCAAAAAAGACAAACTGTCGGGTAAAAATATATTTTTCTTGGATATTCCCATGGGCAAAAGTAAGCGAGTTTATGAATTGAAAAGTAAAGAAATGTTTGTGTCTCGGGATATCGTCTTTGGTGAACATAGTTTTTTCGTTTGACATTGAAACATTTTCTTGTATTGCACTTGTGGCCTGAACTGAGGATGACCCTATGGCGTTTTATGACACCTTCCTTGTTGTCCAGTAGCGACCCTCTTCTCATGACAATCTGAATGTCCAGTATGAAATAATTATGGACACCGTAAATGAAAGATCTCAAGCTAATAATATTATGAACAAAGGGAGTACATTTCAACCCGCAGGGTTTCCTTTGTCGGAGTTTAAAGTTTTAGATCATGGTCATAGGAAAAACGACCCCTTTCCCACTTGCACGATTATGTTTGTGCCTTAGAATTCAAACAACACAACCTCGTTAAACGGTCTCCTAAAGTACTCCTTATCCTCTAACTGAGTTTGTCACTTAGAAAAGGGGAATGAGCCCGCTGCTTTCAAGAAGCAATCAAAGATCCTCACCAGTAAGACGCTATTCCAAAAGAGATTGATGCATTGGAGAAAAATGAAACATGGTTTTTTGTGCCTCTTCCCCACAGTAAAAAGCTTATTCATAGTAAATGGATCTAAAAAATTAAATACAATTCTGATGCCACAAGGCTCGCTTGGTAATTTAGGATAATGAATAAGAAGATGGCATTGATTTCACAGAGACGTTTGCCTTGATATCTAAAATAGTGTTTGTTCGCAGTCGCACTGTTCTTGTAGTTGTTGTCTCTAAGAAACAGGAGATATACTACCTTGATATCAATAATGCTTTTTTATATGGAGATTTACATGAAGATATCTATATGAAGCTTCCTCCGGATGATTTATGACTAGTGTTCTAGTTCCTTGGCGTTCTAGTTCATGTTAACGACTTATTGGTTGCTGGAAATAATTCAGAAGCATGCCCAAGAAGTATTTGGCAGATTATTTTCGCCTTAAAAATCTCAAACCCTTCAAATATTTTTTAGCAGTTGAGTTTTCTCGTAGTGAGCGGGGCCTTTTCTTATGTCAACGAAAATATATCTTGGATATTTTATCTGCAAGTAGGACTCTTGGAAGTTAGACCTGTCTCTACGTCGATGGTTTGAAACCTTTGACTTGGCCTTACTAAGCGAGTTATGTGATAATCTCGTCACTTATAGCCTGTTTGTCTTTAACTTTTGGAAGGCTATAAGTGCTTAACTTTTTCTAAAAAAATACTTATTTAAAAAAATGAGGTGTTTGGCCAAGCTTTTAAGAGAAAAAACAAGTAATTTTAAGGAGTAGCAGAAGTTGTTTTTGAAAAGTTAAAAAAAATAGCTAAAATAGCTTCTCCCGGAAAGCACTTATTTAAAAAACACTTTTGTGAAAAAATACACTTAGAAGCACTTTTCAAAAGTTTGGCCAAACACTAATTGTTGCTTAAAAGTTTTTTAAAATTTATTGGTCAAACACAAAAAGTACTTTTTAAATAAGCATTTTTGAAAAATCACTTCTCAAAATAAGCTGACTTGTGAAGTTTGGCCAAACAGGCTATTAATAGGATGTCTTATTTATCTCCAAAATTACTAGACCAAAGATTTGCCATTCCATTCATATCTTGTCTTAGTTCCTTTAGGTTCCAAGAGATGAACACTAGCTAGAATACCTAAAGACCCCCCTAAATTTGATGTGTTTTCTTCAAATCCCCCTAAACTATCAGTAGTCTTAATTACTCCCTAAACTTGTCTATTTGATTCCTTTTTAACCCTCTGCATCATCTCATCCTAAGAGATCGATATACACTCTCCTACCATGTAGACTTTTTATCCATATATCATTTATAAAAAATATCTTTTAAATTTTTAAATTTTATTAATTTTTTAGATTTAATTTTTCAATTAGTAAAAAAATTTTTTGTTAGAACTCTAGTTTTTAAGAAAATAAAGAAATTATTTCGCTTACAATAATTAAATTATAATTAACATTTTTTTTATACAAATTTTGCCTCAAAATAAAAAGTTCACTGTTGAAATAGATAGTCACTATATCTAAGTAAAATATAATAAAATTTATATAGTAGAAGCTTTATTATTCTACTAAAACTTTTTATTTCACTAAAAATAAAGAAACTCTAACCGAGTTTTTTTTTGTTCTAGATTTGGCCTTAAAAAAACAATTATTGCATCTTAACAAGAAATCAAAAATTACACAATTGCAACTCCATTATTGGGGTTAAATTATTTTTTATGTAAATAAAATGATGGGACTCAAAATATTTTTAATTGATTTACACTTGAAAAAAGAGAATACACAATTGCAATAAATATCATTTCATCTATAAAAGATAATACACAGTTGATACTTCATTATTTTTATAAAAAATTAATTTTATTTTTTTGAAATGATAGAGTTCAAGTTAAATTTTTTTTAAATCGGCCTGAAAAATAGAAATACACCATTAAAATAAATAATTGAGAGCTAATTTTTAATTTTTTTAATCCTCACATGCTTAAAAAGAGAGTGTAATCACTCTCTTTACCACATCAACACTTAGGGGGTTAAAAACTATCAAATAGACAAGTCGAAGGGTAATTAAGACTACTAAATTACTGATAATTTAGAAAAAATTTAAAAAAAATAAGTCAACTTTAGAGGGTCTTTAGTTATTCTAACTAACAGTATAACACTACCTTAGAAGTCTTGAAATATTTGAGGAGTATTTGGGTCAAGGACTTTTCTTCTCAACTGATAACAATTTGCAGTTGTATGCATTTTGTAACCAAACAATGGCCGATGCTCGAAATTTTCTCCAAACAGACCTCATATATTCCAACAACATCCATTCGGAACATAATTCAATCTTGAAAAATCAGATTTTTATGCTAAACTTAGTCTCTATAGAAATGTCTAGGTGCATCATTTGATTTGAAAACGAAGATTAATATAAAAATTAAGTTATATATAAAGGTAGAAGTAGGTCAAAAAAGTACTGGAGAGAGGTAATTAGATAGGATATGGTGCATTTTCAACTTAACAAGGATATGACCTTTGATAGTATGATATGAAGGTTGCAGATTAGGATAGAAGTTTAGCAGGTAATTGACTGCCGTCTCACTTTCTTACGGGATAGGTTTAGTGGTAGTTTGGTGCATTATACGTATTTCTCATTTTATACTAGCGGTATTAGCACTATTCTAGTAGTTTCTTGTTCTTAGATTTTCGTTACTATCTATTTTTTCTTGTGCTTTGATTATTGCATTGTTTTATTGTTGGTACTGTTTTTTTTAATGTTATGTAATACTTTTTTTATTATACGCTATGTCTTCTTTACTTCTATATTTTCTTTTTCATACTGCTTTGATATGCGTTACTTAAGCTGAGAGTCTTTCGAAAATAACCACTCTACCTCCACGAGGAAGAAGTAAGATCTGCATATAATTTATCCTTCCCAGACCACCAGTGACGGAGTCAAAAATTTGACAAAAAAAATAAAAATTTTCTTCTCAGCTATGTTTAAAATATGCAAAATTAGATAGTATTTTACGTACTAACATTCATAGTATTTTTTTAATCTAAAAGGTCAAACTGGGTAATTCTGTCTTCTTTCTTTCTTTTATTAATACTTATTCTTTCCAGAAATTCATAAATTAACCTTTAAATTCTTCAAAGGCCATGGATAATTTTTACTTCTAGTTACTACGTCCACCAGCAATCATTAAGGGTCAATTATAAAAATAAAGAGAAGAAACAAACAGCAAGAACCAAAAAAAAAAAAAAAAAGTACAATCATATTCAATTTTTTTTTTCTTATAAGTAATGATATCAAATGAGAAAATTTTCTTCCAAAGATTAAAATAAAGAAGAAAAAAAAAAGAGGAATATTTCTTTTTTCAATTTAATGAAAAGCTAACTTTTTATCTTTTTTATTTTTGGCCATTAATAGGTTATAGGTGTGTAGGCCAATGTATGATTCGAAATTATGACTTAGATATCAATTTTATTTCCTTTTGGTCTTGTTTTTCCCACAAAATCTTTTATGATTTGACTGTAATCAAGTTGAAAGCCACTTAGTAGAAACTTTATTTACATTAAATAAATCTAAAAAAAAAAAACAATTTACGATGACTCCAATTCACCACGTACTAAAGTCATGTCAAACATAGCAAATGATCAATCTTATCTAGAAGACAGTGATTTATTAGAATTGATGAATCTTTCATAATGAATTACAGCTTTATAATTTTTTTCCTTTTAAGTAAGGTTTTATGGTTAATGCTATTTTTCACTTTGAGACAAATTTCCTTAAAGGTATAAAAGTAATCTTAATCTTGATTTTGCGAGCGTGTTGAATACATAATTAAATGAATAAATATATATTTATTTTTAAAAAATTATGTCATCAAAATTTAAAGATAAGTAGTTATTATTAAAAAATTATTATTTTTTTATTGAAATTTTTCACTGAAAAATGTAAAAGTGGTTATTTTCACTGATATTTTAATTGAATCAGTAGGAAAAGAAAAAATAATAGTGTTTTCACATGAAAAATCATGAAGCTTCCCACCATTTCAGTGAGTATTTTTCACTATGCGTTTTCCTAATAAATTAGTTCGATGGAAAAATCATGTTGTATAACAATAATTATATATGAAGATTATGTGAAGAAGGAGGATCAAAATTATTTTAACAGAAAATTTAGACTAAATCAGAGATCTGCTAGAAATTGCCTTGATTTTCTATCATAATAAGAATTACCTTTCTTGATAGAAAAAAGTTTTCTTATTGGAAAAGATGTCTTCATATTTAGTTAATTTTTTTTCGGAAAAATTATTTTTTTGAACTTCTACAAATTGAAGATCATTTCTTTCTTATAACAACACATAACATCCACAACATAATTATTAAAGAGTTTTGTTTAGAAAAAAGTTATTCTCTTCAAAGATTTTATGTTTTTATATTGGTTTTCTATCAATGTGGAGAAATAGGAATATAGAAGAAGTAATCTGGGAGGCTGAGGATGATATGAGATCCAGAGACCCTCATTTGTTTCATATCCCAGGGTGATAGCATATCAGTTCAGGATGTAATAATTGAGGAGAGATACCTATTCAAGCTTAAATGATCACTTATTGTTATTGTATGTTTTGCTCGCACTATAGTTGTGGAGCTATGTTGTTTAGCCGTTATGTCATCCTGTGAAACGCCTAGATTGGACTTTCTGTATTCCATGTTTTCATATAGTCCATATTACAAAGGGGACTTTGCCGAAATTTTCACGGCAATGCTTAAAGGCTAAGCCTCCTAAGTTTGAATTACATTCGAGGGTAAATATCCCCAAGAGTGGAAGAATGAAATACCCCGTGATTGGACGTCAGGCGGGCCTAGTGAAAAAAATATATTTTACGAACTAATTTTTTATTTTTATATTATTTGAAAGTGAAATAATAAGAAAATAAAATTTTCTAAGAAAAATCGGCCACGAGTGACGAGCGACAGCACGTTGGCAGGGGAACCGCATACGAAGGTGCATGTCGACAGGAGGCCCCGCCCGCGCAAGTGCAGCCGGGCAAGCGACCACCCGCGCAGATAGGCTACAACCAAGCACACTACCGCGTTGCACCAGGCCCTGCCAACAGGCAGTCCAGGCCCCCCTATATAGGCCAAAACTCGTCCAAAACTCATTTTAAACTTATTTTTTAACAAAATAGCAGAACATTCTTAGGGATCTTCCATCGAAAGCATATTTTCATCTTAGGGGATTATTATCTATGCCTCCTAGCATCAAATTAAAGCTAGAATCTAGTACTAATCCTCCTGAAGAACATCTAGCTCGCGTTGGTTTCATTGTTTGTTATTTTGCCGTGGTTTTTCCAAGAGAACAACGTGCGAAAGTTGTGTATATGTACGTTTCTTTCATCTAATGGAAAGTAAGGACTTCTACACCTTTCTCTATCATCAAATTGCAAGTTTTACAGTTTATATTAAAACGACCACCGACGTCAATTTTTTTTTCATTTGTTGCGTGTTGAACTATTTTAGGTGACTGTTGAGTTGTGGATATTATGTTTGTGTATTGAAGTTAATTATTGAAAGGGTTAATATAAGGATAATTGAACAGTTAAGGCTAAAGCTTCTTTAGCAAGTTTCCTTCACTATATAGTTGATACGACTTGTTATCTATCGTATTAGTGCTTGTGCCCATGTTATTTGTTGTTGGTTAACTGCTGGAAGTTGAATATATAGATTAGTATAAGTTTTCTTGCGAGAGTTTCCATGTCTAACTATTGCCTTTCATATAAATTGTTGTCGCTTAAATTGGCTTTTGATAACTTGTCACCATATTGATGTCGTAATGGATTTGTGGTTAGTTTTTTAGCTTTTCTTGTTGACATTGGCGGTGTAACGAATAGTTTGGCGTAAATATTATATGTTGTGATGCCTATATGTTACATAACTCGCCTATGGGCCTTCAGCGTATCTTGACACCTATAGAGCTAGAATATTAATAATGTAGTTCCACCTTCGAGTTAATGGCTTAGTGGCTGCCTATTAAGCTATGGTGGTGAGCTAAAAGATGTTGCACCTATTTATTAGCGATCTTATAGCTTGATACAATGTACAGATTGTCGTAGAGGTTGTTTAGAAAGCCACCTTACTTGCTAATAGATTAGAAGATTGTTTGGTGCCTTCATGGGATATCTTGTCAGCTAATTAGTGGTGGGACCTATGTCTTTGAGCTATGTATATACAGGTGCCCACTTATAGGTTGCCTAGAAGGGCTATTGACCAGGGGCGAGCATTCGGTTTTTCGGTTCGTTTTTTCGGTTTTTAGTTTTTCATTTAGTATACCGAACACCGAACCAAACTAGTTCGGTTCGGTTCGACTTTTTTCAAATTCGGTTCGGTTTGGTTTGATTTTTCTATTTCGATTTTTTTGGTTATGGGCCTAATTAATGGGCTATTTTTTTGTTTACAAAATGAGCTACTTTTTTAAATAAAAATGAGTTGTTTTATCTTTTTAAATTCAAAATAAATTATTTTAAGTTTGAATTTCTAAAGTTTAATTCAACTAAGCTTAATTTTAACTTTTCAAGTAAAGAAAATAGCGGAATCAGTGCATTTGATAATAAATTTTCTTATATGCTTAATATCCTTATAACTAACCCAACAAAAAATTAAGGGTCTTTTAAGATTTCAATAATCTATGGTTCCTAATTTCTTATTAAATAAATATTATATATTTCATCTTTTTTTTAAAGCATATTAGTAATCGTAAGAATTTTCTTAACATGCTAAAATTATTATAAAACTTGTTATTTGTAAAAAAAAAACCTAAGCAATTGTGTCAATTATATAAATAATTCTCTAAATGGGCTTTGAGATTTGGGTTGCGTGTAGTATTTTTATTTTTTTGAAATTAAGTTATAATTGTATTTTTTATTTTTTAAAAAAATATATATATAATTTTGGTTAAACCGAAAAATCAAAATTCCAAAATTCTAAAATCGAAAATCAAACCGAATAACCGAAATTTTAAGGGAAAAAATCGAAGTCGAAAAACCGAATTAGTTCGGTTCGGTCCGATTTTTCAATTTTTCGGTATTTATGCCCACCCCTACTATTGACCAACGTACCTTGCGTATAAGGCTACACTTTTCTTAAAGAGCTACAAACTGTCTAAAAGGACTAGATTGAGGCCTGCCAATCCGTATTGAAGGCTATTCACTTATAGACTTTCTTTATTCTTGAGTTGACATTACTAATCCTCAGTAGAGCCTTGTGTGCTCGAGGTGCAGTTACATGAGCCCAGGAGGCTCAGATACGGTTAATGGAACCCAGAAGGCTCATGATACAAACTCAGGAGCCAAGTGTGCTTTAGTTACAGTTACAACTTGCCTATGGGGCTATATTATCAATAGGGGTATACAGATTGAGGTGTACCTATCAGGGCTTATGGGAGCCTAGGTGGGTTATTGTTTGTTGTTTGTAGCTATCGGACTTATAGGTGCCAGGTTAGGTTCTCATTTGATTATTGTTTGTTTAGCTTACAGTATAGATTGGTGAAATCTTATAGGTTATCCTTTGACTCTTATAGCTGGTTATTTTCAGTATCTTCTATCAGTTTCATGTCCAACTTATATTTATTTCCTTACATGATTGGTGCATTGTCGTATTGACGCTCGGAGCCTGGGGGCACTTCACTCTTGCCTACAGGTTCTGACAGACAAGTTTAGAAACCTCCTTAGTAGCAATTCAAACTTAGCAGAGTGGTCAGTTCCTTTCTTCTGAAGTCACCATCATTTTGAGGTGTGCCTGTGTTTTGTTGTTCAGATTTTGGATAGCTCGTGGTCTTGTCCCGATCAAGTATCTACTCTTTAAAGATTTGCAAATTATGGAAATTGTATAGAAGTATGTTGTCGGCCATGTTGGCCTTGTTATTTTGTATTGACAAGTTGGCAGCCTTAATGGCTCTTGTTATTTTCCGCTTTACCTGATTCAGACAGCATGGTGGTCTCTTTAGTCCGCATAGGATTATATTATTGTTATGAATTATTAGGTCAGTTGATTATCTATGCAGGTATTGTATTGCGGCCTTTGTTGGCTAAGGACTCCTTTAAGCTACGATATACTTATTTATTTTCTTGATTATGTGCTGCTGGCATGCACTAGAAGTGTATATGTCTAGCTAAGTCAGCTCAGAGTTCAGTGTGACATCAGGTGTCAGTTACGTCTCCCAAGATGGGACGTGACATTATATTTTTTTCAATATAATTTTATTTGCGTTTGATTTATAAATTTACAAATGTCAGCTTTCGCATGACCCAATTTATTCAATCCGAATAAAATGAAAACGAATTCAATAATATTTAAGATCGCTGATCCAGAATAAGTATTATATATATATATTTGTAATTTATATCCTCAGTTCAAGTTAGGAGCATTATAGATAGGTTCGGTTAAATCCTCTCTATATTCATCTGGGACGGGCTGAATTTTATTGCTAGGGAAGCGGTTCGAGAGGGGCAGTGATCAATTTATGATCCTTTGTTGAAAAGTTAGACCGCATAAATTGGAAATGAATTCAGAATTTTATTAAGAAAATTTAAAATATAATGAAGTAAATATATGAAAAGTCAAGAGTATTCAATCTCAATTATATATACGTAAATATATTTTAATTTTGTGTATATAATATAATTTTTTTATGAAGGAAGTTCAGATAAATCCTTAGGGTATTCTATCTTCGCTAACGAAATAAATAAGTATTGAATTTTCTTTATTTTTTAAATATTATATATATGTATATTAAAAATTAGTGAAAATTATAACTCCGTTGATTACAGAAAGAAGAGGCTTTTTCTATGTTATTCTAATTTTTAATTTGAACAGTGAATGAAGCTTTTCTAAGTAGAGAACAGCTATGGCTAAGACTTGATTTGAGATAGTTAAGAGTTGGTGATCAGAAGAGTAGCTATTGGAGATCAATAACGGTCATGATAGAATATAATAAAATTCCGTTATTTTTAATTCGAAGTATTGATTCTAATTCTAAACTTTCTTAAATGGATTTTACTAGCCGTGGAAGTAGAATTCTTGAATTTAAAATATAAAGAAGTAAACACATGAAAAAATAAAAATAATTCAACGTCTACTATATAAATGCGTGTGTGTGTGAACCCTCCTCCCCCCTTCCCCCCTCCCTTTCTTAAATTCTTACCCGATTTCACTTCTGAATCTTGCAAGATTGTAATTTAAATTTATCAAAATTCTAATACAGATATCAGATAGAAATAATAAAAAAAATTTAAAAAAAAATAGATATTGGAGTGTAATGGAAGGCAAGTTGAACAAAAAAGAGCAAAGGCACCATCATTTCCATATACATCATGTCATTTCGAAAAGGGCGGTTTTTCATTTCAATTATTGTAACTTTGACATGTCAAACACCCATGAGAAACTTGGCACCTATTGATATGTACAACTACGACCCTTTTTTTTTTTCTTTTTTCTTTTTTTTTAATAATTTTTTTTTTCTAAAAAAGAAAGCTTTTATATCTTCTTTTTGCATGTTGTAAATAAGAACTTAAACATTCGATCAGAAATAAATTTTAAGCTAATTTTAATTTCAAAAATTAACTCATGAGATGAGAATTATTCAAGATTATATAAGAAATTCAAGTATTCCTCCCAATGCACGCGCATATTCCGGCTTGATAAGTAGAATTTGACCAATATAATATAGTCATCTAACACTAAATAAATCAAGACTTGAAATGGATCTGAATCTGATATCATTATAAGTAAATAGACCTAAGACTCGAAAAGATTTTTTTAAAAAAAATTATTCGTATATTGATACAACTCGGAGTGTGTTTAACTCCAAAAAATACACAAGAGTACAGAGAGGCACGCTAGATTACTATTAGGCCGAGGAGAGTTTGTCTTGCTAGGAGTCAAGAGGTGATGATTATTTAAAATCCTAAGAAGATCAAGTCCCTCATCCGCGATAGATGTCGGAGACATAACACACTTCCATCGATCAGTTTAAATAAATAAACATAGACAATGCTCGGAGATTTTTATGATCGATCTCAATTTGTTTCTTAGAAAAGTGTAGTTATTATTATTGTTGACGTGATATATACATAGTAGGAGTAATTATTAATATAGTTGGCAATTTAATTTGAACACGAACATAAGATCAATGAAAAGTTGTTCACATAACTATTCACGTAATGAATATGATATATATGTAACAAGAAAATAAATATCTATATATTGCTTTCAAAAGTTTGATGTCAATGACTTTGTCTAGCTAAATACCAACCTACTTATATGAATGGGGGCGACTAAATTTTGGGCTTTAAAGTGCTTAGAATCAAGTGAATCTATACATGCCAAAGACAAAAAGCTTGAAAATAATAATACTTCTTCTCTTTTTTAAGAAAGCTTTGACATAGTGTGCAACTTTTGGGACCATGGAAAGGAGAAAGAAACGGATATATAGGAATCGACAAATGTCTCTTTAGTTATATGGAGAGAATATATATATATATCAATTCTTTAACTCAAGGTGTAACTTATAATCGTCTTCAATTTAATTGAGCTGGTAATTATATACGGCTTTAGAGCTTAATATTTCAAGGTTGCATATATGTGTGTGTGTAAAAGAGAGAAGGGGGGGGGGGGTGCGATTTGACTTGAATTACGGACCTGATTTTTAATTCTACTCCGGTTAATGATAAGTTTTTGTGCCGACTGCCCCTATTTTGGAGTGGTCTTTAATTTCTGCCCCTTAAATTGGAGGTCTTTAATTTTTGCCTTTTAATAATTTAAGTAATAAAAATGGGACAAAAATTATCCTCAATATTTTTAAAAAAATCGCAAAACAAACAAAATTCGCAAGACATAAGTTAACCTAGAAGGCAGAAGTTCATGCTACTGAACTACTACCCCAAGACACAAGTTCAGTAGGTAGGAGTCCAATTGCATGAACTTCTGCCTATAGGCATAAGTTCCGTACTAAACTTGTGCCCCAAGGCATAGTTTCATGTTATTGAACTTATAGAGCACGAACTTTTTTCCATAGACACAAGTTTAGTAGGCAGAAGTTCAATTGTATGAACTTCTTCCCATAGGCACAATTTTCCTACTAACTTCTCTCTCAAGGCATAAATTCATGTTATTCAACTTGTGCCTATTGGGCAAAAGTTCATGTAATTGAATTTCTGCCCCTAGACACAATTTTAATTGTATGAGCTTTTACCCCTCGGACATGCACAAGTTCATGTTACTTAATTTATGTCTGGTAGGTATAAATTCATGTTATTGAACTTGTAGCTATGGGCAACTTCAATAGCATGAATTTATGCCTACCAAGCATAAGTTCATGTTACTTAACTTATGTCTGGAGGCATAACCTGTGTGAATTTGTCTTAGGGCATAAATTAGGCAAAAACTTATGTGATGCGTTCATGCATTGTGATTTTATTTTTATTTTTGTTGTTAAGGATATTTTTGACCACTTCTTTATCACTTAAAATGCGAAGAACAAAAATAAAAATCTGTAATTTAAAGGGTAAAAATAAAAGATCACATCAAAATAAGGATATTATGCGCGAATAATACCATGGGAGAAGTTTTATTTTTTTCATCCGTGGACCTGATCAAGCTCGTTCTCCAATGAGATTTTCTATTAATGTGTTTGGTGTTAGAATAAGTGGAGTGTTTGATGAGACAGATAGAACTCTAATTATTAGAGAATAAAAGGTATCTTGACTGCTCAAAGTCTAATTTTTTTGAGATTGTAGCTTAATTGGTCGGAACATCATCTTGTCAAGACAGAAGCTGCAGACTCGAACCCCGTCAATCCCGACGAATTCAAATATATATGTGTTGCTTCAATTATCAAAACAAAAACCCTCCAATAGGTATGCTACACTTGCTTATGAGAGACCCACCATAACTAGCATGCCTAGTTTCCATGTACCCTCATCTATGCCTAATATATCAAGGAAACTATAATGCAAAAGAAAATAAACATATTATTTTTTGAACTTGACATATCGTGTAAAAATCTCATTTATTTAATCAATTGATTTGTACTAGTTCTCCTGCTAGGATATTTAGCTTAGATTATGCTCCCTTTTATCCAAAATCACATTTTTCATAAATCAAATTTCAGTATTTTAAATTATTAATTATTTTGACCTATAATATTTTTATATAATTTTTAAATATGTAAATTTTATTTTTAAAAATTTAAACGACTTATATTCGAATTCACAACGAGAATTACGTGATATTAACCTTCGTACTGCGAAGCTATGCCAAATAAAGTGATATGGAGGGAGTAAATTTTATTGTCAATTCACATAACCGTTCTTAACTTTAAGAACATAAATTTTCCTAGTTAGAAATTAGTGATTCTTATATAACTAGTTGATGGGATTTAATGTTTATTTTTTCTAATCAGTATGCATAGATTATATATTGATTACATATACTATACAAAGGTTATACACACGCCAACTATTTTTAGCATAAGTGATTAGATAAGTGGCTATTTAGATTAATTCTTCTAGAGACAGTTTGTATCAAAATTTGGACAATTTTGTCTTCTCCATATTACTGTATCTCTAGAGTCAATAATTTTATATGAGGAACTACTGAACTCAATCACTTGCTGCCGGATACCAAATTGAGCCTTGGTTTGTGCACGGGCTAGTGTCTCAGAAATTTACTCGATCTTCAACAATAATGGGCTAATGTCCTGATGACCCAGCCGAATTTTACGAAGGGACTTTAGTCATAGGCCATATAACAAGACTTCTAGAACTTTAAATTGGGCCATCAATTTAGTTTCAAGCCCAACTGTGTGATTTTGATCTGTGTTTATGGATCGTTAAAAAGTATGATGGAATGACTGAGATTTTTTCACGTTTATGATTTATCCTTTATTGAATTTATGGAACACAAGTCTGAATGTTTAGCCGATTATTAAAAAATTAAACATGAAAAACAAAATTATGGTAGATTAGTTTCTTACGAAATAGCAAGCCTCTGCCCCTCAAATGATACAACATAAAAAAGCAAAAAAAATAATTTATTGCATTTCATACTGATATTGATTTCTCATATGATCACGGAATGAATAGTTATTATTTCATAAAGTGATCATTTTTTTTTCTTAATTTCAATTTTCTTCAATAAAAATAATAATTTTATATAATACTAACTATTAATTAAGTAACGATATGAGTATTTACTTGATAAAACAACCAAAGAAAAGTCCGGTAAAATCTATCAAATTTCTTGCTTTAATAAGAGAAGAGTAAATTTAGAGAAATACCTCTAATTTTAAATACCTTGAGGAATTTCCTTCTAAGGAAGTAAAAGTTTAAACTTACAATAATACCTAAAGCTTTCTCCACTCCATCGAACAAAGTTTCTTCCAAGGAAAGTTGCCAATTTAGGAAAACCCTAAGCTTTGATCAACCATTTTGGGAAATTTTCTTTGAAGGAAAGGTCATAATTACTCATTGATTAGGATTAGCGGTCATTAATAAACAAATTAAGATAAGCATCATATATTAATCTCACCTTTTAGCCAAAGCGTGCATTGATAGTCTCAGATTAATTGTACATTTTTATAGTAAAGTTTATCTGATTTTAATTTTATTTTTAAGGAAATTTTAGTCAAATAAATCTATATTAACATCTTTAATTTTGAAATTTGTGTTTTTTAAGGATGACGGAATAAATTTCAAAAGGGATAATCTTATATACTAAGAATTGTTTCATTTAGTTATTCGATATTTGAAACTTGTTGATCTCAATGAATTTGAATTTACGTTAGTAAATTCACTAAAGAAGTAAAGCGTTCCTTGTTAAGAACTTTAAATTGATTATGAGTGTGTATGGTTTTTAATTTTTCATGTTTGATTGGTCACAATTTTTAATATTTTCTCTAAAAGAATAATTTTTTTAAAATAAAAGAAATAAATTTCCTAGTGGGAGCATGAAAAATAAGTTTCTTAACAATAGGAAAATGACATAGTGGAATCCATCAAATACATTTTATACAATAATATATTGTCCCCTCCACGCACACCCCTACCCATCCCTTCATCGCTCTCGACTCCACCTCTATAGTGTTTTTCTAGATTACATATAATGGTGTGTTTGATTGGAAATAAAGAAAATAAGTTCCATAAGTAACATTTCAAGTTTATTGTCTCATCTCTGCCCACCCAACGACCCAAATCCCCATCCCTCACCATTCCTTAACCCCACTCCCCACCACATCCCAAACCCATAGTATTTTGTTAGATTACATATAAATATTCTTGAAATAATATTTTTTTTGCTTACTTTCCAAACACTAAGAAATATATATTTTCAAAAAAAGTATTTTTCTGGGAAATTATTATCCTTCATATACCAAACACACCTTAAATATTTTCAAAAAATATTTTTTATTTTCTTAGCTATAGAAAATAATTTATTATTTAAGAAAATACTTTTTGTGAAAAATTTTCAGTCATATCATACCAAACACGCCATATATGACAAGAGCTCTATATTCTTCCTTTACCTAACGCCAAGCACAAAGGTGCACGCAGTTTTTCGTGGCAATCTGAGTACGACATTTTGATTCTAATTGTGAAGCTTATAATCGGTTTGGCCTAATTTTTAAAATTAATTTATTTTGATAAATATTTTTAAAAAAATTATTTTTAATAAGAAGTAATTTGTAGTTGGCTAATAAATTTTAAAAATATTTTTGAGCAGGAATTAATGTTTGACCAGATTTTTGAAAACTGCGTGTAAGTGTATTTTTCTCAAAAATATTTTTTAGATAAGTGTTTTTGAGAAGAAACTATTTTTTTTTAGTTTTTGAAAAACAGCTTATGTTACTCCGTAAAATCAATTATTTTCTCCCAAAAGCTTGATCAAACACCTCATTTTTTTAAAAATAAGAATCTCTTTCATAAGAAAAAGGTTTTTTGACCTTCCAAAAACTTGACCAAATAGGCTATTAATCTTTTAAAAAAAAAGAAAAAAAGAAAATAATATAATATTAATATTTGAAAAATCTTTAAAAGTTCAACTGAGTAACTATTAAATTTTTACTTTATTATTAAGGATTCGATTTCGCACTTGTAATCTTCTCTCCATTTTCTCTTCCTTTATCCCAAATATAATAATTAAAAAAATGTAATATTAATATTGCGTGGGCTAATTGATAATTGGTGATGCAAGTAATGACGGAATTGGTTACTATTTGAAATCATGGTCTAAAAGCAACCAAGATTCTTTTTTTCTCTCCATATTTTAAGGAATTAATTAATTATATTAAAGTGAAAATTCAAGGAAATAATTTGGTCAAAATCGAACTTTATGTATTAATAGTGCTATCTAGCATGAAGTAGAACCAGATAGCACTCTCACAACGGACTCGACACCAATCATGATGGGGCGGGATTGGTCATCTTCTAGCTTACTCTGCTACAACTATTGTGACTTCCATGCTACTAAGCTAATAAGATCGGGAGAAAAAGTTCTTAAAGAATGTAAAGTTACCACATCAAGTCAATGACTGCCACATGTCAAGAAGAATGAAGAGGTGTGTTGAGTGCGGTTGTTCTCAGCTCTTTAGAGTTCTATGGCTCTGCTACCGTGATGCTTGGCCGAACCTCCCTACCGATGTATCGATCCCGCATATTTAAACCAGTCCTAGCGGACAGGACAAAACTTCCCTTGGAGAAAGCCAGCCTGAGGGAACTGGTTTAGTGAATTACCATTCAATTTCATTGCAAGAATAGATTTGATGTGAACAGAATAATCATTTGGTAAATTACATATTTTTTTTCTGATGAGGACTTGGCAGCTGCAGTTTTTTAAAGTAATTTGATAGAATAAAAATATATTTAAATTAAATAAAAAATAATACAATCATTATCGTGAACCACCAGATCATCATCGCGCAAGAGAGCCATCCACCAAGTTAGTGTGATCGCAAGGTCAAGGCCGCTAACACTGTAGGTTATCAGGGATCGCTTTCGCGCGCAGCGAGACTATGTCGCGATCACAATATAAATTATCAGTGATCGATCAGAATTGCAATTTATCAAGAGTGTTGTGTTGGATATATTTGTAATAGGGTAGTAATACTATAAATAGTATTTTCTTCGTCTCAATTTATGTGACACGCTTTTTCTTTTAGTCAGTTCAAA
Source organism: Datura wrightii (assembly GCA_035772735.1). NCBI lineage: Eukaryota > Viridiplantae > Streptophyta > Magnoliopsida > Solanales > Solanaceae > Datura > Datura wrightii. The sequence goes on along the minus strand of JASDFA010000018.1, from coordinate 193,910,725 downwards.
ACAGAATGACAAATTTTTTATTTGACAAATATTTAGTGAAAAGTGACACTATCAATATTTTATTCATATTGAATCTCACTTATTTGGTAAAAAGTACTATAACGTGTATTTTCTATTTAAAAAATTATTTATTTTAGAGTACTTTGAAACATTGTAAAGCTTTTTCATATCTCTAAATTTCGTGTCCAGTCAAACACATGAGAAAATATATTTAGACTCATTTTAGGATAGATTGGACGAATGACGAATTGATGCACTTACCTTTTAGTTTGTGCTTTACTGTTATATAGCTTATATCTTAAAGATTATCTTGAATTCTGTTTAGCAATCTCTATTGAATTACATTACAGCTAGATGATTCTTGTATGAGTTGTTGTATGATTATCTTAGATATGATTCTTGTATGAGTTCTACACAAGTATCCATTTTAACATCCAGTATCATTCATTCTATTTCAACCTTAACTTCAAACTAATTTAAATATCTATCAAAGTAAATAAAAAATCTCAAAATACTTAAAAGAAGTAATGCAATTCTTCAAATATACATAAATATCTAAACATATTTTCTATGTCATTAGTCCAAATACAATCATACCGTGTTTGTCATGTGTTCCTTATCATCATCATCATCATCACCTCTCTGTTTATTATTAATGGCTCATCTACTCCATTGCGATAATTGTTGCCCTATCCATTAACTCGACCCTCAAGAAGGTTCCTTGTAATTCAGATTGCATGTGGTGATATACCTGTTAAGAGAGACTGTAGGGCTCTACCTTTTATTTTATTGAGCCAGCAACAGCGTTCAACTAAAGCTGCTCTATATGCTCTTAGGGAAGTGACTTTCCTTGGCTATCGGTTGGCTGAATACGGAAGAACTCCTCTAACTATTATTCATATCGATCCCTAAATTTAATCAATAAAATTAGAATATAAATTAAGAAAAAAGATGGCAATTAATACTTTAAGATAGTGTAGAGGCTTACGTAGGTCGACTCAATGCATTTATCTTGATCTTTGTGATTTTTCTTCTTCATAGTGTGAGTGACCTCTTGAATAACTCGCCTACCCAATTCTTTTTCCTGCAAACAAAACAAGTTGGGTAGTTAATCAGGTTTAGTCCGAAATAGTTAAATTAAAAATATTCTACAATTAACAAAACTAAAGAAAAAATATCAATCTCCTCCTCACAGTCCCTTTGACTGATAGTTTCACTGGTGTGTAGAGAGTCACCCTTCTCAGATGCTCTGTCTTTCTTCCGGATATCGCTTCTCAAAGTTAACTAAAACTTTTTCATCATGTTCAGAAATTCATACCCGATGTTTTTGAAATCAAAATTAAATGAATTTAAAAATTATGAATCAATCAAGAAAGATAGTATTTGAATAAAACTAATAAATTCATACACACAGACACATATATGTGTGTGTGTGTGTGTATGTATGAGCCTCCGGAGCTATCAGTTTGGTTAGGTTGTTGAGCATCCTGACCAAGTGAAACTGAGTGATGCGTAGTAGGAGTATCGAGATCAAAGATACTGTGTCAGAGGTGAAGACTCAAAAGGACAAATGGAGGAGTAGCACTAGTTGGACCCGGAGTAACTGCCAGAGTGAGTGGTGGGAGGCAACTGGATAAAGCCCTACGTGATAATGCAACCCGGTGTGGCCATTAAAGGGACATATAAGGCATGAGACCGCATTCGAAGACCTTGAATATGACTGTAAGGCCATGTTAGAATAGGTAAAGGGATGCAATGAAGAGCTCCGTGGTGGGAGAGATGGCGACGTGAATCTAATATGGTTTCCCATGAACCGTATAGTCTTCCCACTCTTACTTTGTTTACCTATAACCTCACCCTTATCCTTATCCTTACCCTTACTCCTACCTCAACTATCATTATCTGTCATTTACATTAAAATTATATCAAAGTAAGGCAATATAAACTAACATGAAAGAAAAATAAAGTAAAAATATCACTAAGCATATATAGAAAACCGACATACTAGCTGCTAATCCTCCTTGTCCCCATCTTCCTCATTTGTTCATTCTTCCTCTTCATTTGTTTCGTATTTACAAGTTGATCCATCCACATCTGCATTCGCTATCATTTCTACCTCTTCTCTACTAATTTCTTCTAAAATGCGTTCAGGATACTCCAAATCATTTTTTAACTCAACATTCACTGTTTGGTGAACACTTAATATGTCATTTATATATATAACAACCAACGCATTATTAACTTTCTATCACCTACGAGCCTACATCCTGGACGCGACTGGCACCCAGAACCACAAGTAGCCCGACTAAACCCTTGGCCTGGCATACTACTGAAAAATATACTAAAAGATACTGCGGAAGCTAAAGCATGAACCTAACTTTTATAAAATAATAAAATGAACTTTTATTAAAACTAAGACATAAAGTCATTTGAAAACTGATACAACTAATTGACCGACTTTTTATGAAGCCTCTACTAATATATTGAGTAATGTTTATTGGGACAAGGCCCTTGGTCTACCTTTATTTGAACTGAACTAGAAATAGCTAAAATCCCTGAATGCAAGGAGGACTCACACAAGTTGAGGAGGTTGTATCTTAACAGAGCGCTTGCTGATGAATCTGAGTACCTGCACCTGCATCATGAAATGATGCTGCACCAAATAACCTCAATACATGGAATGTATGGTATGTAATAAAGCTGAGTAAAGAACTACTAATACCCGACAAGCTGTGCAAATGCCACATGAATATGATATGAAATCAAGATCATGAATTAACTGAATGACTGAGACTATATGACTGAGCTTCTGAATCTAAATGATAATGGAGTTATATGCAAGTTATTATAAAAATATGTTTTAGAAACTAGAGGCCTGGTGCCATGAATTATACTTTAAAACTCTTCTTGAAAATTGAATAAAACTGAATGCTCTGAGTGATGCAATAAAATATAAGTATAAATATTATGTAAAACAGTTATGCAACTGAAAACTTTACATCAAAATAAGTTTTTGAAAAGTACTTTACTTTAGTTGGGAGTTTCTCTGAACCTCCATACGTCATGAATGAGTGCGTGATGTCCAATCTCTAGCCCGGTTGAGAGAGTTGTGCAAAGCCTTGCCAAGGCAGAGGACGAAACTAAACTATGGATCCATACTAAAACTTTATCAGAGGCTATCTTAGGAGTCGCCCGAAACAACAACACAATCCTAACCTACGTTGGCTACGTAGTTCTGGGGATTCAGGTTATCTGAACCCTTTACCCATCTCGATGCTAAATAATACTCTCAAAATTGTGCTCATATAAAAATTATGCCTATCTAAGGCATCTAAAATATCTCTATGGAGCCTTTGTAGCTCAAAATAAATATAGATGTATAATAACTAGTGAGCCTCTGTGCTCAAAACTGTATTGTGTTAGGGAGCTTCTATACGCAAAATAGTATAATGCTGATGAGATTCAATGCTCAAAACTGTAAAATACTGGTGAGCTTCTATGCTCAAAACTGATTTTAATATTGGTGAGCTTCTATGCTCAAAACTGAGTTTCAAAAACATGCTTTCACTTTTTTCAGAAAATTATGCAATGTAACTAAAAGTGATTAAACTGAAAGTCTTTTTTGAAATACCCTCTAAAACTAAAGATGTAGAGTGTGAGGAAGAACGGAGCTCCTCGGTATGAATAGCCTTATATACCTCAAACGCTCCAATCTTCAATGGAGAATCTGGAAAGCTAACTTTGAGACCTTATGAACTGGTTTCCTCAATGATTTCTAGGGTTGTAAATCAAAAACCACATTAGAACCCATAGTTTAGGGTTAGGAATCATTAACTCGGCCTTATAAATAATGGAGAAGACTTACCTTTGGAGGAATTTGTGATTGGAGATGTTTAGAGGGCTTAATCTTCTTCAAAACCATGAAAACTTAGAGAGGAAATAGAGTTTGAAGGGCTAACTGTTGCATAGCTAATGTTTGGAATGATTTTGTCACGACCCAAGAGTACACCCGAAGAGTAGACACGGGACAAGGAACCCTGAGGGGCCACAAGTCAATCCATGGCGTAAGCAAATAACTAAACCATTCACATAGGGCGGAAGACTTGGCTTAATAATCATGAACTAATGAAAAATCGTAACGCGAGATATAAGAAACAACAATACAAGATCCAAACACAAACGACTGAATACTACACATAGATCTAAAAGCCTCTAACCATAATAGACGGGTTGAAGGTACAAGACCCCAACTAACCCCAACATTCTGAAAACAAATGTAAACAAGGTCCGAACATGAAGCCCTCGAATCATGAGGACTCACCACTGTGAACCGGATCCTGAAAATATGTGGATCAGTACTTGAAAGGTACTGAGTATGTAAGGTATGCAAAATAATACTTAAAACATAAAAGTTATAAGAGTGGGGACATCATGACCATAAAAGCTGAAATCATAAGTATACCGTAAGGCTCAAGATTTTCCAAATATATTCGTAAACCTGTCATAGTCATAACATGAGGGAAAATAGTCCATAAAACATAACTTGAGTCAAAAGAACATAATCATACATGCATTACAAAAATGAGGAATAGTGAGAGATTTCTATAACCGACATACCCCATACGAGCACACATGGAGCCCGACCTGTAAGCCTGGTCGGGAGGCGTTCTATACCTTGCCAAGGGTATGAACCATGAAAGGCATGGTATCACTCATGAAGACCTCGAAGGGCATAGGGGACAGACACTAAGGCGTTCCCAAATATAACCTACGGTGGCACGTAGTTCTGAGATTCGGGGCCTAACCTAGGCCCCAAACCTACTCGATGTTAAGTACTACTCCCAAAACATGCAACGTGCTCATAAAATTCATACATGACATGCGTGGCTAGTTAAATTGTGACAATTATAACATGCTTGAAAATTCGTATTACTAGCCACGGAATTGAGCCCGTGAATCGGCAAAAATCTTAGTTCATAAATCACAAGCAACATGTGGGCATTGCCCATAATTTCAATCATACTTGAAATGCTTAAATTTATAAGAAAAACATGATCATAATAATATGAGTAATTGAAAACATGCTTAAATTCACAAGTTCATATCATGCTTGAGAAATCACCATAACCATGATTTTCACTAAAACCTCATGATTTGGGCACATGTGCTTTCAGGGATTAAATTAACAAATATTGAATAAAATAAGTGAAAACAGCCCAACAATTCAAACCCATGATTTTATACATACTACAACATGTTCATATCAATTTTTGAGGAAACATGCATTTGGGTTATGACCCATCAAGAATCGGTAACTTTAAACATAGAATTAGGGAGAATTTGGGCATGGATAGGGACTAAACTACCGATTCAAAACCCCACATACCTGAAACTTCTTGATTATTAACTCCCTTGAAAAGCCCTAGATGGAAACTTGAAGAACTTGAAGGAGAATACTTGAATCCCTTTCCTCTTTCCTCTCTACTCTTACAAGTATCAAATGAGGTTTATCATGGATGATTTCCCCTCAAAAGACCATGTCCCGACTTCAAAACGACGTAGTTTAGGTCTTAGGAGCCTAAGAAATTACGAGAAGGCCCTTACTAATTCGCAGGGAATAACTGTCGGGAGACCCCAACGGGCGACCTGACGACTCGTTACCAGGGACAACGGATCGTTGGGTCGTCCGTTATATACACTGGATACCAGGTCGATTGGGCTCGCAACGGGTGACTCAACGACTCGTCACAAGAGACCACAAGTCGTGGTCACCTTCCGTCAAGTACACTGCCTCATTCTTAATTAAATTTCCGCAGGCTTGCTCACGACCCACCTCACGAGTCGTTGGGACTAGCCACGACTCGTGGGGTCCCCTCCGTTAGGTATACTGGTCAAACCTCCCAAGTAACCCTTAAGCTCACCCCACGGGAGACCTGATGACTCGTGGTGGCTGACCATGAGTCGTTCCCATGCCCGTGGGAACCTCAACTCCTTAGCTCAGTCCAACCTTCCCATAAGCCACCTGATGACTCGTGGGCTCTCCTCACGAGTCGTCTAACAATTCGTTCTGCACTGCTGTAATATTTTTTAGATTTTTTCCCATCCGACTCCCGGATATGATCCTTGGGTTCCCGGGGTATAACAGATTTTCAATACAAAACATAAGATATATATAGAATGGGGTCTGAACAGGGGCTCGCGCACCATGCCTATCATAGCGTCAACCTTATCCTTCTAAAATTCGGTCCCTGTCGCATTATGCCTGCTATAGCGCCTCCCTGCTGAAAAATTTTGGCCTTAATTGTGGTCTCATCCATAGAGCATCTCTTATAGCGCCTATATGACGAATTTTATTCATCTAAAGTTTGGGTTCGGCCACAGAGCGCCTCCTAAAACACCTACCTATCTACTTCTTAACAGTGACTTAGTAAAATATCCATAACTTTTTACTTCGAACTCTAATTGAAAAACGATCAAATGCGTTGGAAAGAAGACTCAAAAATCTTTAATTTGATTGGTCAAGGGAAAATAAATCTTCATATAATAGAAGAAATGGTCATTTGAAGTTGACCCTTGTAAGAACTTATATGAAAAATCAATCCCTAAGAATGCTGTCAACTCAACTTTGTGCTAGAGGTTCCTTATGACCTTAATTTGTATCCAATGCACTTCCCACACTTAGGAATTCATCATAACACCTAATTTTAATAAAGAAGTTATCGGGTTTGAATCTATCTACACACTTAGAATGGTTTCAAACTTAACCTGAAACCCGATGCATTACACTTTCACCTGATCCATTGGCTTAGTTTTAATTACCACCTACAAACCAGAATTATGTGTATGCAACGGAGAAAAAGTATAGTGCACTTATTTAACGTTCATTCAATAGCAAAAGGATCATAAGCCCGCAAACTCCCTCGTGCGCTTAACTTCAATGATATTATAAAAAAAGTACTATTTTTAATATGATCAACCAAAATACTTTATTTGTAAATTCCCTTGTAGTAAACAATAATAATCAACATCTCCATTTTGGTTTCCTTCACCAAAACCCAAACCATGTTGTTATTACTTTTCTTATTCTTAAAATATTCCTCGGTATAAAGTTTAAAATCATGATTTACGTGATATTTGGACATCGTATGGACCTTACAAGGTCCCCAAGATATATCCTTCAAAATTTGGTCGTACAAGATATTTTCTATATTATAGACCAATATATTGTTAAGAAATACAAAGTTAGTAGCAGAATGTGCCTGCTGAATTATGTCAACTTAATGAAGATATTGTAGCACTGACACAGTTCTTAACCCATGTTACAAATGCGTGATATACTTGACCATGACTAAGTTGACTTAGAAAGTAATTCTCCAACAAAATAAACATTGAGTCAGTCGTATCGCATTGTAATTAGATATTTTGTGTAAATAATTAATTACTTACTCAAAAATTTATTGAACTTCTGCATAATTCAACAAGACATGTATCTTTGGAGACTCTCTCTCCACTTTTGTAAACGGTCATCTTGTACATTCTTTAGAACCCTTACCTGGTTGATTGAACATGAATATCAGAGTTCCTAATGATCATTCTCACCTTCATTATCATACCAATTAGGTCTATTTCTCAAACACGACACATAACCTCTGAAGTAGCCAATAAGAACAAATTAAAAATGAGTTATCTCCTTAGCAAGATAGGGTTCACTTGTCGATTCATCCACCATATTTCTGTTAGATATCTCGTGTATACTTTCCAACAATATTCTTGCATAATATTGTTTTAGACATGAATTTTTTAAAAAATTAATAGAAAAGAAGAAATAAAGATTTAAATTTACATTACATTTCAAAGGGATATATCTATCTATATTGAATCGGGCATTCAAGTCGAACTCCGTGAACAAGGTGAACGAGAAGATGGTTTATCACATCAAAGAACTTAGGTGGAAAAATCTTCTTTAAAAAATTAGTGATAATAGAAGTATGTTTCATTTACTGATTTTATAAAAAAATTAAATAAAAAATAAAATCAATCTCTCGAGATCAGATAAATTAAATAACGTTTATTTTGTTTTTAAGAATACTTATCTCAAAAGGTCAATAACTAAAATTCATTTTTCTGATAAATTTTTCGATCTTCTGAAATCGAATAATATATTTTTTGAATTCTTTTGTCAAAGAAATTGATTTAAGATAAAAATAAAAAATAATTGAAGAAGCAAATTGATCTCCTGAAGTCTAATCGGTTTTTTCTGCAAAGTTAATTTTTTCCTATTTTTTAATAGTATCAAATGTTATTTATAAAATTATATTGATCAGTATATTGTTGTAAATAATTCTATGTGGATAAGTTTTTAAAGCAGTGTCATGTCTATTTCTTTTACCAATTATTGTTGAAGTAATTGAAACCTATATAGTTTAAATTATATCAACCTTCTTATATATAATTTGGAAAATTAAAGAGACTTCACATTTACTTGACAACAATTATAATTTGAAAAAATAAAGGGACTTCTCATCTACTTATCGACAATTATAATTTGGAAAAATAAAGAGACTTCTCATCTACTTATTGATAATTAAATCATTTCCCATAAGAATGTGTACCTCTTTCAATTTTTCTTTGATCATTTCTTCACATGTATCTGCGGTAGCATTTAAGTAATGCCTTTTCATATATATAAAAAAAAGTTATCGATTTCTTTATGTTCGTTACATATGTAAATAATATTATTTTAATAAAAAAGAGTTTAAAATATCTTTAAATTATATGAAATTGAACAAAGATGCCCTCCATTCATAGTTGATCCAGAAATGCCACCATTGTCAATAGTTTGGTTAAAAGATACGCATACCGTCAATAGTTTGATTCAAAAATGTCTTTGTTTAATAGTTTGGTCCAAGAATACCATTATTATTATTTTTGGATAAAAAATAGAATATTTTTCTTTTAAAACACATTCTTTTCCTAATGAGGTGTGTGGTTGGGGGGATGGGAGGAGTGGAGTGAAGATGAAGTGTGTTATTGAAAGGTGGAGATAATATAATGGAATGTCACTTGTGCAACTTATTTCTCCTGCTTCTATTCCAAAAGTTATTTTTCTCATTTTTAAATAACTTATTTTTTAAAAAAATATTTTTTAAAAATTTTTAATCAATTAAATATGAAAAAACTGTCAAAATATTTCCCGCCGTACCACACCCTAAATGTGTTAAAATAATGTTTTGGGTTCCTAACTTTTTAAACTTTCTAGATGTTTTGGTCTGTTAACACACACAGACAAACATTTGACAGACGTACGTGAATGTCATTACTCATTAAGCACTAGGCTAATGCAATCCCAATCCCTTAAAAGAAATTAATCCTATCTTTGCTTAACCAGATCACTAATTAGGACTAAGAAATTTGATTAACGTACAGTGTAAGTAATTATACTCTTAAATGTGCATAGCACAATGCAAAAAAGTACACATTTTCCCAAGAGAATTATTTTCCTTTTTATTTTGTTTTCAACATAGGAATAATTATACTTCCTCCCTCTCAAATTATCTGCCTTAATTTCTAAAAATAATTATCATCAATTATTTATTCTTTCAATTTCAAAATAAATGATGTTGTAATCTTTTGATTTTATTTCAAAATAAATAATGTTTTACATAATCAGAAAGACATTAATGATGTTTTTTTTAATTTTACGCTTATTTAAATGGAGAGAGTTTTATATAATTAAGAAAATATTTTCTCCGTTTTAAAATAAGTGGTATTTTAAGATTTCAAGAAGAAATTAATTTTATTCTTCCAAACTTGCCTTGGTTTACATAACCAAGAACCATTAACTAGTTTTTTTTTTTCAAGATATTTAATCATAGTAAACACAAGCATACTCACTTTCAAATTCAAAAGAAGTATTAAGATCAACTTGAAGTGAAGATATTTGGTGATTTTCTGTTGTAGCTCTATTTATTTCAATAATATATAATTAGTTTTACTTTCAAATAAATAAAATAAACATTTAAAATAATCTTGGTGGGAAATATTTTAAAAATTGGCTCCAGTAAAAATTTTCATTCATTATTTACATTTGAAATTTTTAGTTTGAATCTTGTGATTTTTGTTCAAAATATTAAGCAAAATATATAGGGAACTCCAAAAGAACACGTTAATGAATAATGCTCGTTAATTGGTCTGATTAAATTAAACCACATATTAATGTAAACTTAGAAAAGAGAAAAATTTAATCAACGGTAAGTTAGTAAAAGTACTTTTTTATTTTCTACGGTTAAGTAGTTTCTTAATGGGTATGCATAACACCACTTATCTTGAAACGGAAGGAGTACTAAAGAACTACATCTTTTTCAAAATATTTATTAAAGATAATGGATAAAAATACATTTTACTTTCTAAGAATGAGTAATTTTCTTAAAGGGTATGTCCAACCTAAAAACAACACTTATTTTAAAACGAAGAGAGTATCATTTTAAAGGTTCAAAATAAAATTAATTTTTTTTAGTTTACCCTTCGTAGTTATTGTTCTCAAGATTACAAATATCTCAAGTAAAAGTAAAATTATAAATATTAAAATACAAATAAAGGTATTATAGTTTTTTTTTTTAAAAAATCTTCATAATTAATTTTTTTAAGAAATGTATAAAATAAAATATCACAATAAATAATATGAGGCGAACGAAATATTCTTGAAAGATACTATGAATCAAGAATATATATCCAATTTGTCAATTTGGATGCATCTATGAGTCATTAGGTGACAGCTCTTTGTCTAGAATTTTTCCTCTTCAAGCCAAACAATCATCTTTTTCTTTTACTACTAGTCAGGATGTGTTGGGTAATGTCCGTTCTAATATAAATAACATTATATTATTTATTGTATATTGTATAGTGGATAAATTAAAAATAATTATCTATAAATATAATATTTTATGTGAATAAATGCATAGAAATAAATAGGTCAAACACATATACGGCCTCTTAAACTTGTCAGAAAATCCCATTTAGATACTTGAACGTGACCTTGTACCAATTGAACTATGTATAATTTCATTTCTATCAGACACAACAAACTGACGTTGCATCAGGCGTGTTCTGCATAATATTTGAGCGCATTAGTGTTGGCTGACATGGATTATATGAATAATTTTTAAACCTAAGAACTTTTATCTAAAATAAAAATTCTATTTTTACTATCCCCACCCTTTGTTTCCATTTTCTTCCTAAATAAGCCGTAGTAGGACTTGGTTCAAGTTTATTTTAATCGACTATGAAATTCTAAAAACATAGTGCCACTGTGTGTTTTTGGTGTTTTATGTGCAAACTGATTGTTCAACTTTACTTTTATCGAAATCACTTTCCCATTGTTTGAGCTTCACTTTTTAAGATTTAAATATGTCTGGAGCTTTGAATTTTGAAGATTTATCGTCAAATCCAATTATTGTGTATTGTGATAGATGAAAACGTCATTGTCCATTGAATTAACGTGAAGAAGAAAGGTGCAAACACCATGGACAATCATTAATGAGCTTCGAAGCTCAAGTTTAAATTTTTGGGTTGCCGCAAATGAGCACCGTTTCGATTGGGTAATATATCAAAAGAATCAGATTATTGAAAGGATCTCAAATCTCAACTTTGAAGAATTTTGGAACGGATTTGAGGTGTATTTGGATTTGATTCAATGATGGGTTTAATTTCCATGGTGGAATGAAATGGTGAAGAAGACAACAAACGTGAGTTTTAAAATTATATTTTTTTAAAAAAAAATTTGCACAGTAATTTTCTTTTTACAATTATTTGGGATGTCACATGTCATTATCTTATTGGCTCCTTTGCCATGTCAGCGCATGTGAAATGTACGCACCTCATGTTTTTTAGTATCTCTGCATCTTGTGTTTTATAGGTACAAATTTCTCACATTTTGAGTGGTCAATAGGTTGTAACAATAGGTGAGGTGTTCAAGTGAAAATTTTTGACAACTTTAAGGGACTGCTTATGTGTTTGGCTAAAAAAATAAATAATGCCCACAAGTCTAGAAAATTACTATGCCTTAAAATATGTGAAATTACTAAATTATTCTGATCCACATACTTATGTGAAATATATTTTTTAAAGCAAAAATTAAAATATTTAAAATTATTGAATTACCTTCGTCAACAAACAGGCATTTTAACTCCCTCTTATATCATAAGGGAATTTCACATTTGGTGGTTCTATAATATCATTATCAAAACCCTAAAAAAGAAAAAATTTAAAAAAACAATTAATTGCTGAGAAAGATGTGGTTAAGCTGTTATATGCTCTAATGAAAATGGCAGCAAGTATTATCACATTATGAAAGCTTCCAATAGAATCACACACATAATATCATTTCAATAAAGATAATATGGTTGACACCAAGTAATGAAAACCTACATTTCAACTAACCAATATTCAATATTTTATGTTATTTTATAAAATTTGTATAAACACGTGGCATGTATATACTGGCTTTTCCACTCTCAAAATTAACCCCTAGTACCTTTTTAATTTTTATAACACTCCAAAAAAAAAAATTAAAGAATCAAGAGTTAGTGACGCAAAGTTCGAAATTTGCGAATAATAGAATACTCCACTTTATTATAATAACAATATATTCAGAAATTATTTGGTATTAATAATATATTCAAAAATTATTTGATATGTGGGATAAAAATAATAATTTCAAAATAAAATTTAGAGTAAATTTTATTTATATTTGATTTTGAGGTATTAGTTTATATCGAGATTATTTTATCTCATCTATGAAGGTGGGACAAAATAGTCGCATGGAATATTCCTGCTTATTCCATCTCGTCTACCAAACGATCTCTTAGTATAATCTCAAAGGTAGGATTTGGGGAGAACAGAGTGTACATAGACCTTACTTTTAAAATATGAAGATAGAGAAGATATTTCTAAAAGACTCTTCGATTCACTTCTTCCCTACTTAAATACCAGACCAGTTATTGAATAAAATTCACAAATAATCACTATTCAATCCCTGTTTTTGAAAAATAATCATTGTCATGATTTTTATGAAATTTTATATTTCACGCTAAAACTTCATTGATATGATATTGTCTTGAAATTTCACCTGTCTTAATTTAAATTATTCTATGATAGTGATTATTTTTTAAAAATAAAACCGAAAAGTAACCTGTGAATTACTCTCTGCACTTTTGTTAATTTATAGCAAAGTTTGAAGCGCTGACTCTCAATTTATTTATTTTTAATTGAGAGCAGTATTATTTTTATCTTTTATTAATTGAAGTTAAAGGAAGAGATTATAAGGTGGAAAATTAAATTCTTATTAATAAGATGAAAAATTTAAATACTTAACCAACTAAGCTATTAAAATTTTCAGGAGCGATAAATATTTTAAGCCAGAAAAAAAAAAGATAACTACCACATAAATAATACTAATATTAATACAGGCCAACGGAAGTTGGAAGCGAGTAAAAGAAGAAAGTCATGGCTATTAGTTTATGGACTAATAAAATAATCGAGTTAATTCCGATTAGGTTTGGTTATTATATTACAATAGACCTACCAACAGAGTTTTTTATAATTTAGGTCTAAAACCAGCTACCATTAACAAAAATAAATAAATTATATCATATATTCATCCACTTAAATAATAACCAATAAATATTATTTTTATACATATTATTGTATATATATATATAATATTTTGTTTTATATATTCGATTAGTGAATATAATTATTTTAATTGATCGACTAAATTTATACTTTTCTCTATAAAAAATCTCTAAATTAATATATCTCTAAATTTAAAAAATGTGTTTGGAGGAATAATAAAGTGAGATTTGGTGAGAGGTGATAGATTGGAAAATTTATACTATGTGCCTTACACGATTTATTTAAGTGAGATATGCCTTAATTTAAACTTTAAAGATGTCAATTATGCAGTGATGACATAGATTCAGAGTAGGTCCTACTTGATTGCACTAATCATTTTAAAATAGATATTGTTTTAATTTTTTGATGTTCATTAAAAAAATGAGATATCATTTATTGAGTTTGTTCTTATTTATTAAATGTTTTATGAGAATTAAGCACTATTAAAAAGAAATATTTTTTAATATAAAAGTGTAATTAAAAATAATTATTTATTATAATAATAATAATAATTTTAAAATAATAATTATTTTGAGACAATTTAAGGGGTGTTCTCAGTTCTCACGTAATCAATTAAACTAATCAAACACCCTGGTTATTCTAAGAAAAATAGTGTAGTCTACGAATTACAACATAATAAAATTTTGGGATAAGGTATACTTTTAGTTTGGAGGTAGCTTTCATTGTAAGAATTCTATTCAATGTTTTATTACTTGGATGTGTATCTCTCTCTCTTTCTTTTCTTTTTGTAGTTGTTTCTTTTTTTTTTTTAATGATATTATTGTTGGAATTCTTTAAGAAATAAGGATATGTTTGATTTGGTTTATGGCTTATTACTTATAAGTTAAAAGTTAGAATTTTTAACTTATAATTTTTGGCTTATTTTTGTTATTTTGACTTAAAACAAGTATTTAAAAATACTTTTTAAACTCACTCAAATACTATAAAAATGTTTAAAAGTTATTTTACTTTAAAAGTACTTAAAATAAGCTAATTCAAACAGGTTTAAGTCTTAAAGATGAGGTAATGTGAATAGGGAAGTGGTGGAAAATAAAATGAAGGGAAGTGAAATTTGAAAATTTGCTTTTTATAAGCGAACTTCATTGATAAGAAAGAACAAAACTCTCGTGCTTATTTTTAGAAATATATCTTCTAGATCACAAAAGAGCTGAGAAGAGAGTCTCCCCTTGCATTGTCTCACTCGGCTTCGATATCGTGTTTACAAAACAAACTAAGTGTCGTGTGATCTAGAAGTTTTGCAATTTCTATTATCGATATTATAGAATAGTATTCTATTCTAACCTCCTAGGAGAAATTAAAAGAAACACAATTTTATGTCGGGTTCGAAAGTTATATTATTTAGTATATATCTCATTGATCTGATTTATTTGGATTCACATCAGTAACTCAGTAAAGAAAATAAGTGAAAAGATCTAAATTTGTCATCAAATTTTACGAAATAGTTCAGATTTACTTGTCATTAATAGTTGGTTCAAATGTACTTATATCGTTGATCCATATATATTCTTATTCATTAACGAAAAATTTTCAATACCTAAACCTTTTTTACAAGAGAAAGGGATCAAATTCACTTTTGAACCATGTAAAGTAATGTAGATTTTCTCCTTTAACTTTGAAGATGAGGGGTGATCATACTGACAGTAACACCATCATATTTTCAATATTTAAAAATTTTCTACAACAAAATTTTTATCTTTAAAGTCTTAAATTAACCGCCCTCAAACTTCAAATCATTTCAAATGAAACTAAAATAATCAACAATTACTATTATCAAGTTAAATTTTCATCATTAGGACTCCATCAACACTATTTCATCACTAATCCCCGGCAAATAATCATCAATAGTGATGTCAAAACTTCATATCAACATTCTCATACTTAACAAATCTAGGTTCACAATATTTAATTTGTAATTCATGATTTGCGTTAATATTGTGACGGTCAATATGAATTATAGTGGCTGAGTATGCATAACCTTATAATAAAAATAAAATAGTGACAGATAAAAATGAAAGTGAGACATTAGCTTCCATTTGTTTTTTCATCACCTGACCAATCGGCTCCCATATGATGTTTTGAAAAATAAAAGATAATCGTGCTTGTTTGTCAGCTTGGCTAAGCAATGACAGCTGAAGTAAAACCCCTCAATTTTTCATTTTATATATTTTATTTTATTTTTATAAAAAAAAAAAAAAAAGTTTCTTTTCCCACTAAGCCACGTCACCACATCTTCTTTTAAAACCCCTCTTTATCCCCGTTCCCAATTCCCCAAACTCCAAACCGAACCTAAAATCCCAAACGATTATTTTCTTCCACTCCAAAATCAGAAGAAAAAAAAAAAAACTTCTAAAATTCAAATACAAAATGGAGGGATTAATTCCATTTGTTTACAGAGCAATAATGGATTACAAAAATAGTACTCGACAAGGAGGTCCAATGACTACTGGTTCACCAAGATGGATGAATACTGATTCGCCGTTGTTGGGTTCTTACATGAGGCTTCCGGGCGGTTCAGGTCGGTTCGATAATTCGGACATACAGCTATTCGGGTCACCCGATAACAGGTTCTCGATGAATTTGCCGTCAGCTTCTTCTTCTTCTTCTTCAACCGCCGCCGGTACTGCGGCGAGGCGCCACTGGATTTCTACTCGTGCTGTCAACAGATAAATTTGCAAAAATAATCAAAAATATTTTAATTTGATGATATTAACAGAAGGAAAACTGGAAAAAGTGTGAAAAAAGGTGTTTTTTTTTTTTTTTAAATATGGTTTTTAGCTTTGTGAAAGTAAAGTGTAAAGGAAAACCCAAAAGGGGACCTTACATTTATGTGTTTTTATTATGTGAAAAATTCAAAGTGTATATTACTATATATGGGTAATGTATTATTAGTGTTTGTTTGATAACTAATTAAGAGGCAAATATTCATTTTATTCTAATTTTTTTTTCTCTAATGATTTAATTCAACTATTTGGTTCTTGATTCTAGTTAAGAATTTATTGGGGGTTAGATTGAACCTGAGCCTATTAAAATGAGTTAAATTAATGAATGGATAGAACAGATATATTTATTATTTTGAAGTCTTCGTTTCAACAAATCAAGAGGGTTTTATTATTTTTTTATCATATTATTTTTAGTATTAAATAACTATATAAAGTAGTAGTAATCAAATGTAGAGCTTTACATATTTCTTTTTAAGAGAGTCAATTTAACTATTTTTAAATTAATTTAAATTAGATTAATTTAATATTTTAAATTTTAAGTTTAAATATTTGAAAGTTATGCAAAAATATTATAAGTTATAATCCTTCTAATATTAATATGATGAAAAAATATATCTTAATATATTGATCAAAATTTATATATCGACCCTCAAGAAATGAAATGTAACAAGTAAAAGTGAATGAAGGGAATATGAAATAGAAGAGTATTACTATATGTTCGATAACTAGTCTTAGGATATTCACTTTGCCCGTATTCTTTATATTAATAAAATTAAATTTTTAAAAATAATATAAATATATTTTGATAACAATATAACAAATATTAATGTTTGTTTGATAATTAGTTAAGTCGTCTTAATTTTCTGTACAAAGAGGCAACCATTCTTTTTTTTTTCTTTTCTTTTATCTTTCTGCATCTGATGGTTTGATTTAACTATTGCACGTTTCAAATATTTTATAATTATTCTAGACTAGATACGCGTTTTTCTCATAATTTCTGTCCTTGAAAAGTCCTTTTTGCCCTTCTAGAGAAAAACAACAAAGTAGATAATAAAAGTTTATATTGTAAAGTAATGAAGAGAAATTAAAATACTTCTACAACTTTGTGTATTTAACTTCAAAAGTTAAATTTGAATTAGGGTCCTGCAAATTAACGGTTAAATTAATAATTTGAGTTGATAAATAGGTCATTAGATTAATAAATCGAATTGTTGATCTAACGGTTTGATTATTGATTTACTGTCCCAAGTTATTGAGTTATTGATTCAGTTATTGGTTTCTGATTTTTTTTTAACGGGTGAATTGTAACCCAATGATAATTTATTAAATTATAATTTTAGCCTTCGATATATAAAGTATTTTAGCAAGAAGATGAATTGGGTGTCAATGACAAGTGAAAGTGATGTTATTCAAATCTACTAATTCTATATGCTCTTTTTCTTTTCCCCCCTTTTTTTTATCTAAACATACTTATGATTTATGAAAATTTTTGTGTGAGATCTTAACAGTTAACTCGATAATCGGACCCATAGCAATCAATAACCGATTAACCAATAATCAATTACCGATATCTTAATAGTTCTTTAAAGGTTTAGCATGTTTACAAACTAATAACCAATAAGTTAAAACCGATAACTTTCAAAATTGAACCGGACCAACCGATACACATTCCTAATTTGGATCTCTAATAATAAAAGGATATCATAGTTCTTAATTTTGAAAATATTCCACGAATGAATATGCTAGGAATTATGAGCCTCTTTGAATGAGTTTATAATTTATAATTTATTATTTAAATTTTAAAATAAATATTTTAAATTTTTTTTTATCATATTACACTATAAAATATTTAAAATTCATTATTTAAATAAAAAATATTATTTTTAAAAATATTTATATATCATTTAGGTAAATATTATGGAAGGTGATAAGTAAGATAGGGGTGTGGGGTAATCGGGATGGGGGCTGCAAGGTGGGAGTTTGAATAGAAGTATTGGAGCTTAGGGAGCACACAATCAAAAATATTATTTGTGAAACTTATTTTTTTCTACTTCTATCAAAAAAATCATTTTCCTCAATTTTATAAAATTTATTCATAAAAAATACTTTATAAATTTTTAAAAGAATTAACCAGCGAAAAATATAAGCTTCCAAATTCATATTGATTAAATTGATAACCAAATTATATTTTAAAGATCGTCAACTGTTAAATAAAAATTAACAATTTAATAATTTAATTATCAATTTAATATATTTAAAATTGATAATCAATAAAATAAATAAATAATAACATTTAAAATTGAACCAAATCATAAAAAAAAAAAATTAAACTTATAGTCTTACTGATAGTGCTTATTGTGACTTTTTTTTTTTTAAAAAAAAAATTAATAGCTCATGATAAAGAAAATTAATTATAAAAAATAAAATAAAATTTGGTATAAGTTGGATGGGGTAAATTATGATGTTTTATTTGGCCAAACTTCTAAAATTAGCTTATTTTGAAAAATATTTTTTAAAAGTGCGTATAAAAGAAGTACTTTTGGTGATAAGCAATTTGTGATTAATCAATAAATTTTAAAAGCACTTTTAAGCAGCAATTTAGTGTTTGACAAATAAATATTAAAACAAATTTTGTTACTCCCTAAAAGTACTTATTTTCTCTTATAGGTTTGGCCAAACACCTCTTTCTTTTAAAAAAATAAGAATTTTTGACCTCTCAAAAGTTTGGTCAAAGGCTATAAATAACTTTGACTTTATTTATTAACTTAACTAGTTTTGAAAAACATAAATTGAGCTCGACCCAACCATTTGCCAACTCTACATTTTACTCCCTCCCCTCACTTTTATTTGTCCACTTTGAATTTTGCGCGTCTCTCAAAAGACAATAATTAATATGAGTATTTTATCATAACACTAATATTAATTGATGTTTAATCTTAGGTATTGAAAAATAATTTGGAGAATAAGTAATAAATGTAAGGGTAAAACATGAATACACACATATATATATATATAAATTCTCTTAATATACTAAAATTAAGAATATATTTTTAATATAATGGACATGTAACAGTGAATGAAAACGTAATATCATTAAATACTAATAAAAAAAAAGAAGAAGAATGTAAATGAAAAAAAAATCAATATTTTGAATTTGCACATGAAAAATAGGTGGTAGGTAAGTTTTGAAAACATTTCTTGCAAAAAGAAAAAGAAAAAACCTTTCAAGCTTTTGCAAAAACTATTAAATATTTAAGCAAACGTCAAAAAGCTTTTTCACGTTTAATTTTTTTCTTTTTCGAAAATTTGAACCAAACCCACAGATCTTTGAATAAACCATCAACTTATTTCTCTTATGTTGATTCAAAAATTGACTCTCCATTTATTATAAGGCCAGAGTTGGTAGTCTAGCTGTTTATTTAGAAAATTCAAAATATAAAAAAATAAATAAATAATTTAAAATTTTTAATATTTAGTAAAGGTAAAAGGTTAATAAAATATCACTCTCGAAAAGGAAAAGAATCGTTATTAGCAATCTTTTTTTCTTTAAATTGAATTTGTGTGATGATAATCGAGAGTAAATATAAAGTTGTAAAATCATTAAAAGAAATCATAGTGGAGTATTTTATTTTTAAACTATGAGAGAAGTACAAAAAGAATATTTTATATATATAATATTTAAGGCACCATTTGTTTGAATTAAGGTTAAAATATTTCAACTTAAATACATATCTCAATAATTAAGATGTTAGTTTTAAAATTTAAATACTAAATAATTAAAATAATTTTATTTTTAAATATTTAGATATGTATAATTTATTTATTTTTAAATATAATAAATATTTAATTTAAATAAAAATAATTAAATATTAGAAAAAATAAAAATTTTATAAAATAAAATTATTTATTTGCTAAAATAAATGAAATATTTATGTTCGCTAATGACTATGAAAATAGTTTGTAGTGATGGGTGGTGCTAATTGTTAATAATGGTGGTGGTGATAACTGTGGTGATGGATATGATGATAGTTGTGACGGTGGACGTGGTTCATTGTTGTATTGATTGGCGCGATGATATCATTGGTAGTGGTAGTGGTAGTTATGATGGTGAAATTGGTTGAAGTTAGTAGTTGGCTATACTGATAGTGGTGATTGAAGAATATGTGGTGATTGACGATATCGTTGATAGTAATTGGTGGGGGTGCTAGTTGTGATAATAAAGGTGGTTGGTAGTAAGAAATGACCATAGTGATGGTAGTGACTTGTAATAGTGGTGGCGGTAGATATTATTATAACCACAGAGGACGTGGTAGCTCTTAATATAATAGTAGTGATCGATAAAGGTGGTGATTGTCAATGGTGATTGTGATGACAGAGGTTGTTGATAGTAATAGATGGAGGTTGAAGATGATGGTGGTGATCATGATGGCAGAGTAGCAGTGCAGATTATTATGGCCAGAATAACAATAAAAATTATCCATACAAAAATATTTTTTAATAATATTAAGACTTTATTTAAAATCTTAATAATTAAAATTAAATAAATACTTAAATCTTAATATAAACAAATACATTTCATTCATCTACTTATCAAACCGGGGTAAAATAAAAGTCAAATCCATGAAATGCAACATTAAAGGGAACTTTGATACTTAACTCTTATGTTTCAATTCGTTTGGCATAGCTTAATTCTACCGAGAATTTTGAGATTTTTTTTTTTAAAGTTCTAGTTTAAAAATATCATAACATATATGTTATTTTAAAACTTTTAAAATTTATGATCTTAAATATATCATAATATTTATACAATTATAAAATCACCTTTTATTGATGAAATATAAAAATATACTCATCATCATCATATTTAGTGTAATTTCACAAGCGAAGTTTGGAAATATAGAGTGCACGTAGATCATGTCTCTAAATAACATTATTTTCTAAAAATTGGAACGAAAAATTTTTTTAGTAGCTTAATTAATTGATAATCTAAATTTTTATTTATTTATAAAAATTTAATTCTCCAACTTATAATTCGTTCCGCTATTTTTCCTTCCAATGCTTTTTAAAAAAAAAAAAAAATAGTTTTGATTTTTTATGGCAAGTTGACAAATGCCATAAATGATTGGGCACACTGCAAGGTGACCTTTTTGAACAAAATAAGTTTTGTTGTTGTTGCTCCCTTTAGGGATTTTAATACTTCAAGATCCAAATCTAGTTCACTAATGCCAGATCAGGTTACTTAATTATAATTGGTAGAAGTGGTTAATGAATGGGTCGAGTCGAATATAAGTGATTTAAAAATAAGTTAAATAGAAATAGATAAAATATCTGATTCACTCATATTTAATATTAATTTTTAAAAAAAGGTCACTCAACGAATAATATGAATATACATATTATCCAGAGCTACTTCAAACATGTTGGTTTACGAACTATTTAATAGTGTTTTCAAGAAGCAAATTGTTTAATTTTTTAATTCATTATAGTTAATAGTATATGTTGGCTAGCCAATAGATTTTATTCATTTTGCCTATTAAATTACCTATATTTTAGATTGATAATACGAGTTCACTCATTTTTAGCCCATTTTGAAATATCAGATATCCAATTTATTTAAAATAGAATGAGTTGGATAAATAACCACATATATTACTCATTCTGTCAATCCTGTATCTGACCAATACTGGTCCCAAAATCAACATAGAGTTTCTGATTACTTATTATAAAAAAAAATTATAACAGATTAAAATGAGCAGGCTTAATCAATAAATGGACGGGTCAAAAGTTAGTTGATAAAAATGGGTTAAATAATGTGTTTTGTTATAGCTTAATGAACCCTACTCTAAGTTATAATCTTGTTATTTTGTATTCTTGTAATTTATTTAATTATTACATTAATAAGATTGATTTTTTTTTAAATTTTATTACGGCTATATCTAATTATTTTAAGTCTATTTGGGCTTTTTTCTTTTAGTTCTGAATTAGCCCAACTTATAAATGGGTTGACTTGGGTAGTGCTCAAATTAATGGGGCAAAGTGCAAAATATAGCTTTTTTTAAGGACCTTTCATAAAAAATAGTCCAAATTTATAAAATTCCAATATTTTCTTCTCAATCATTCAACTCGACAAATTTCAATATAGCTTTTATACAATAAAATAATTAACATTCGCTAGAAAAATATATATAAATATATATATATATATATATATACTATTTTTATATTATATATATGTGTACTAATTTTATATTTAAAAAAATATATTTTATGTATATCAATACAGTAATATAAAAATCTAGTCCACAAGGTGTGATGAGTTTTCTCCCTTATCTTTTTCTTTGGGGTCGAAGAAAAGGGTATTTCAGGTGTTTGTAAAGTAAAAAAAATTATTATTTTACAGTTTTGACCAGTAAATCGTGGAAAACAATATATTTTGGCTTTTATAAAAAAAAATTATTTCAGATCTCTTATATATAAAAATAAAAATAAAAATAAAATTATATATAAAAATAAAAATCTCTTATAAAAAATTATAAAAGTTTTAAAAAAAAATAGAAAAAAGTCATTTTGCGATTTAGAGCGGATATACTCTTCGTTAGAAAGATGATGCATATATATTCTCGTTGTTTAACAAATGGTGCAATATGCTCTCGTCGTCTAACAAATGGTGCATTTTACCCGTTTAATTAATTGACCTAAATTTTTTGAATTCAAAAAATTCTAAAATTTATTTTTAAATTTCAAAAGTGCCACGTGACTTTAAAAAATTACTTCACTTATTTTTTTTACCCCTCTAGACCCGACCTAAATGAAAAAATAATATCTCAATCCCTCTTCTCAGTCATGAAATGAGTTTGGAACGAATCTGAATAAAAGAGGAATTTAAGTATTTTTAGTTGGGTCAGGTCTGACGGAGTAAAAAAATGAATGAGGTAACTTTTTAAAATTAAAAAAGCAGTTTTAAATTTGTTAAAATTCAATCTGTTAACGGAAAATGATAAATATGCTATAAAATTAAAGAATATATTTGCTTTGTTATAAAAAAATTATAAATAACCTAAAGAACTAATATTTCTATTTAAATTCTATCCACAATTTTCCCAACGTGATATCAGATTTTAATTTGTAATATATCAAAAAAAGTTATGATAACTCCTTGATGTTCACGTATGAATAACAGATCAACCACTCTGTAGATCACATGCACGTGAAAGAACCAATGATGTCTTGAAGAATATACTAGTTAATATACAAGTATACCATAATATACGAATTTTTAAGTGGATGAAACTAGTTTAGTGGTTTCACTTTAAAAATAAAATTACACGTATTTATAAATTGAACGAGATTCATATAGCTTAAATGGTTGAATTTTTCGACGGCATATTTTTCATTCCGTATGTTCTAAAAACGCGATTATAATTACATAGTTAAAAATAATTTTAACTTAAAATTTTTATTTAATCATCGTGAATATAAGATATTAACGTATTGAATTATAAAATACTAATTTAAAAGATTTATAGAATTCTCCTTAATGAAAGCAAATTTGCTGCAGTCATCATTTGTGTCAAGGATAGTTGAAAATCTTCATAAAGTGAATGAACTCTCTTTGGCCACAACTTAGATATCCTTATAGATGTAAAACATTTCCTATTTAGGATAGCTAACCCTAGCTGTCATAATCCTCATTTATACACTATAGACTAGGAACTAAGTGGAAGACAATCGAATAAACAAAAAGGCTAATTAAGCACTTCTTATGGGTGGTCCCAACCCAATAAACACTGCCCTCAAACAAGTTGTTTACTATAACATATAATAATTTGATAGTAAGTGATCATCATTTAAATTCTATTTTCATAAATTTTATATACAGTCAAATAATATTCACATAAATAAAATAATATCACGTAAATTAGAACAGATGCAGTATGTGTTAATGATCACTCTTGTGATCCTCCATATCTTCCTCAAAATTAGTTGCCCCGTTTGTAGGAAACCTAGACACAAAAACTAATTCAAGTTGACAAGTTTCTGACCTGTGTTGTGTGTTACAAAAAACAAACTAGTGTACTTTTTACGTATGTCGGCCGTCTTGTTTTCGAGAAATTAATAATATATTCATAAACATAATTAATCTCCCTAGCTATTCCCCACCTAGTTAATTAAGTTGTACGAGGTTAAATCTAGCCCAACCCTCCATCAATAAGAAGTCCATGGAATGCACCAACAATTGTTCACTCTCACCATCTTCACACATAATTCTTCCAATGGAGATAAAAACATCACTCATCATCACATTTTTCGTCATGATAAATTATAACGTAGTACTCTCCTACAATGTCGTAGCCGCGACGACGAGGAAACTTAATTGTGAAAATTGTGGCACAAACCCCGTGCCTTACCCGTTAAGCACGGGGCCTAATTGCGGCGATCAGTCGTACAAAGTACGGTGCAGTGCGGGGACACTATGGTTCGATACGATGGGAAATTCATCGTACGTTATTACGTCCATCGCACCTCAAATTCAACGATTGGTCGTTAAGCCACCGATCCCGTACCCGAACACGTGCGTATCCCCGGATTTTCATTCGGAAGGGATCCAACTCGACCCGAATCTCCCGTTCAACATCACGGCTAGCAACACGATACTGTTGCTAAATTGCACGGACAACATGTTGCACTTGCAAGTACCGATAAATTGTTCGTCGAGTTGTGTATGCCATCCTTACGCCGAGAAGAAAATAGAGTTGGCTGGTTGTAGGAAACAGAGTTTGTGTTGTATATTTAGGACAGGAGGGTCACAAAATGAGTACATGATTAGGGTGCATTCACAAGGGTGTATGACATATCAGAGTTTTGTTGGGTTGGATACTTCTTTGCCAATTGACAAGTGGCCACAGCCTGGGCTGGAATTAATGTGGCAGATTCCAGATCCACCTCTTTGTAAGAAAGAAGTGGATTGTCATGTGTTGCAATATTCTAGGTGCTTGGCTGATCCTAAAGATGTTGGAAAAAAGAGGTGTTTTTGCAAGTCCGGACGATATTGGGATGCGCAAGGAAACTGTAAAAGTAAGTATAGCTCTTTCATCAAACTCCTTTTGTTTCGTAACAATATGACTCCATTAACTTGTCTAAAGTTTGAATTGATTATGATCTGCCTGATTATTAGTTCACCTATTTCAGCCGCTAAAATATTATGTTGATATACAGTACAAATTGATTTATAAAAAATTTTATTAAAATATTTTTGAAAATACTTTTTTTTTTTCATTTGGTATGTAATATATATTCATAATATAGAAAGAAAATCTTTTTATTAGGTACTACGAATATAAAATTATATTTATAATTTTTTTTAATTACAAAGATTGGGTTGCTAATTTCAACGTATATTCCTAATTTTTTCTATCTCGATGGACCAATATATATTTAACTTTAAGGGTGGTGCTAAATGGCCAGAATTTTTTGTACACAATTTGACCACAAAGATAAAAAAGATCATATTAATCTTTTCTTTTCAAAATAAAATTAAAATTTATTAATAATAATTAATAAATAAATTTAAAAAAAATATTAAATTTTGAAAAAAAGAATAAAAATATCAATAATAAACCAGTTCATAATGTGAACAAAGAATCCTGGCCATTATGATCAAATTTTTCTGTAGTCATTTAGATTTATCCTTTTAACTTAGTATAAAAAATCATTTAACGTTCGTCTGATAAATTACTCCTAATACAAATTTATTATAAAATATATATTTTTTTGTATTTATGTAATGATAATTATTTTTAAGTAGGAAAATATGTCTTATATTTTGAGATAATATTTTTTTTTAAAAAGATATGTTACATAGATTAGAACAAATGTGATATGTCTGTGTAAAAGGTTGTAATCAATTGTAGTTCCGTATATTGTGGATAATCGACAAATAATTACTTGGCTACGTAGGCGAATATACAACGTACATAGATAATGTAGATTGCATTGAAACCTTCGAAGCAAAATAAATTTCTCAATTGGACCACATAAAAATAAATTAATTAATTTTTAAAAAAAAAAAAAAACTGGACCACATATTTTTTTTTTTTTGGATTTTAGGAAATATTAATTAGTGTTCATTTGCTTCTCTGCTTTAGCTAGTAATTAGGGATTTGCAGTTGATACTGTATCATTGTTTTCACAATTTCCATCTTTCACTTTTATTTATCCATTATATTAAAAAATTATTTAATTTAAAAAATTAATAGATAACTTATCACTTAATTTCAAATTTATCATTATTATTAACAATAATTATCTCTCATTACATTTCACAAAGCTTAATTACATTTATCATATTCAAAGAGTAATATAGTAAAAATTATTATTTTATTTATTGCTTCTTAAAAATTAATACGGGACAAATAAAGATGGACGAAGAGAGCACTTGTTAATTTTAAAAATCAAGAGAGAATTAATTATTTTTTAATTTTACCCTTTACATTAATTATTCTTGAATTAAGATGCAGATAAATAGATAAAGATTAAAAAAATAATAAAAAGTATATTAGTCAAATTATACTTATAATTAAATTTTTTTAAAAATTATATAAATCTTATTTTGACTATTAAAATAAAATGAAGGGAGTAATTAATAGTAGCAGTACTAGTTCATTATTTGCACTAAAATAATAAAATTAATTATCTCATATTAATGGTTTTGTTTCTTAATTTGTGCAGAGTGTCGACATGGCACAGCTTGCAAAATTCAAAGGAACAAAGCGCCTCTTATTGCAGGTTTTTTTTTATTAAGTATTCTTTTAAATCTACTGCAACTAATTACTCCCTCGAAACTCTGATCCATAATAAATGATTTTTTAATTTTTAAAAAATTAATCTAAAATAAGTGTTTTTTTTCCTCAAAAATAATTAAGAAAGTATTAAAAAAATTATCCTTATTTAATAAATGATCTGGACAATTTTAAAAAAAATCTATGCAATGCTTTGTTATATTTTTCAACTTGTATATGAATAACCCTCTTAATTATATTATTAAGTATATTCATAATTAATTATGTGTCAAAACCTTATATAAGTTACTTATTTTGGTCTCTTTGTCTCAAATTATATATCGTGTTTCTCCTTTACGTGTCTTTTAATAAGATGAATTTTTTTTACTATTTTACGCTCATTTATGTATTAAGATATTTAGTCTGTCTGACCAAATTTTTGAGAGGTCAAAAGTGTTTATTTTTTCTAAAAAGTGTTTATTTAAAAAAGAAAAAAAGGAGGTGTTTGGTCAAGATTTTGAGAGAAAATAAGTGATTTTAGGGAATAACAGAAACTGTTTTTCAGAAACTAAAAAGAGTAACTTCTCTCCAAAAATACTTATGTGAAAAATATTTTTGAGAAAGGTACACTTAGAAACACTTTTACAAAACTTGATCAAACAGTACTAATTGCTGCTCAAAGTGTTTTTCAAATAAGTTGACCAAACGCAAATTACTTCTCACTAAAAAATACTTTTTTGATAAGCAACAACTTCTTTGATAAACATTTTTGAAAAAAACACTTCTCAAAATAAGTTGATTTTAAAAGTTCGGCCAAACAAACTAATAATTTCTCTTCATTAAATATTTACTCTATAAGGTGTCCGTTGTCTTCAAGAATAATAACTATTAAGAAAAAAATGAGAAAAAAATAATTAATTTTGTCTTGAATTTTTTAAATGATAAATAATTTGAGATAACTATTTTTTAGATAATTACGACGAATAATTTGAGACGGAGAGAGTACTAGTATTTAACTAATTCAATACATCATTTTGTCGTAGTATACTCCCTCCGTCCACTTTTATATATCCATTATACTAAAATAAATGTCTAAATTAGAAAATAAAAAGAAAATTATCACTTAATTTCTAATATATCCTTATTATTAAATATAGTGATTTGACGGAGGGAGTACTATAAATCATTATGTCTTTAATTCATCCTAACATGTTTTATATATCTTTTTTGTTTCATTTTCAGTAGCTGTTATATCAGTGCTTCTCATGCTGTTAGGTGGATTCCTAGTCCACAGACGTTACCTCATAAAAAGAAGAAGTATAAAGTTACTTGTTAAAGAAAGAGAGGAAATATTAAGTGCAAATACAAGTGGAAAATCAGCCAAAGTTTTCTCAGGCAAAGAAATCAAGAAATCAACCAACAATTTTGCCAAAGAGAACCTTTTAGGGTCTGGTGGATTTGGGGAAGTCTTCAAAGGCACATTAGATGATGGTAGCATAGTTGCTGTCAAACGGGCAAAACCCGGAAACGCTAAGGGCACGTTACAAGTCCTTAACGAGGTTCGAATCTTGTGCCAAGTGAACCATCGTGGTCTGGTGAGATTACTCGGTTGTTGTGTCGAGCTCGAGTTGCCTCTTTTAATCTACGAGTACGTTCCCAACGGGACGCTCTTCGACCACCTCCACGGCGTCCGCGAGTGGGCCCGGGCCCCGCTCAGTTGGTTGAGGCGCCTCGTGATCGCTCAGCAAACCGCGGACGGGCTCGCGTACCTTCACTCATCGGCCGTTCCGCCGATCTACCACCGCGACGTCAAGTCGAGCAACATTTTACTGGACGATAAGCTAGACGCTAAGGTTTCTGACTTCGGGCTATCGAGATTAGTAGAGCTGAGCGAAAGTGAGAACACTCATATCAACACGTCCGCTCAGGGCACGTTGGGATACCTCGATCCCGAATATTATATGAACCTTCAATTGACGGACAGGAGCGATGTATATAGCTTCGGAGTCGTGTTGTTAGAACTTTTAACGTCTAAAAAGGCGATCGATTTCAATCGGGACGAGGAAAATGTGAATTTGGTTGTGTACATGAAAAAGATCATGGATGGAGAGAAATTGATGGATGTAATTGACCCTTTTATTAAACAAGGAGCAAGTAGAGTTGAAATGGAGACAATAAAGGCTGTAGGGAATTTAGCAGCAGCTTGTTTAGATGAAAGGAGGCAAAATAGGCCATCAATGAAAGAAGTAGCTGATGAACTTGAGTATGTTATTGGTATTGTTAATGGTCATCAGGCTTCAAAAAGTTAAATTAGATGGATTGTGTGTAATATTGGTTTAATTAAATAGATCTTTGATTTTGTCCCAATTACATGATCAATTAGTTATAATTTTGATGCCTTAATTAATTTTTGTTTTGTTACATATTCACAACAATACTTTTCTTCTATATATGTGTGAGGGTCTAAATTATAAATCTGGAATGCTCTCAATTTTAACGAGCGTTTAGAGGTGTTGCCTAGTGATCACAATACCGAGTCTTGATGGATATAGTTACCTGATAAGGGATAATTGTGTTGGTGAGAGATAGCAAATATTTCATAACATTAATCGTAATATGCACCTGATCGAACAACATGATTATATAATTAAAAAAATGTTCACATGCTTTAAAATCACTAAACAAGTGTTAATTGTTAAAATCAAAGAAGCGAGGAGAAATTTAGACCAAAAATGAGTCGAAAACTAGTAAAAAACAAGAGAATTGGCCCATGCAGGTCTCGAACCTGCGACCTTCGCGTTATTAGCACGACGCTCTAACCAACTGAGCTAATGGGCCACTGCGTGAAGGGTGCTAAATATATTTTATATAATTTTAATACGTTCAACTGATGTCGCCCTTTTAGTGCTTGTTTTTAATTGAATTTTTTTTTACTTAAAAATAATTAATCCAAAAATTTAGTGGCCGTTGGGCCATGAATATTTTTTAACTTTTCCGGGAGTGAATTATTGGAAATTATTTTTTGCCATAAAATTTTGAAATTTAAAAAACATCAAAAAGTTAAGTTTATTTTTATTTCTTTGCTTACAAAAATTTAAAAACAACTTCTATTTATATTCATGTCAAATACAACTTTAACTTTTATATGTCCTTTTTTTCACTTTGAAAACAACTTTTATTTTTTTAATTTTACAATTTTCATGAGGGAAATGGGCCCTTAGTATCTAGAAAGAAGGACAATAACTTTCTTATGTGCCTAAAAGAAAAAAGAAGGCTGAAAATGCATTAAGAAACCACACAAAATTCTTAGCCCTTAACTTCTCACCTAATAATTTGTTACAAGATTGACACATAGCAATGAGCCAGTGAACTATTTCTAATATATTGTGATATCATTACTCACAGCTCCATGTGAACGCTTTGTGGGTATATGAGATGTCATTAACTCTTTTAAGTTTTAAACCTTCTACTTTTGGTTCAAGTATTCGGAAACAGAGTTCCTTTAGATCAACGATTTAAAACTCAAAATGACCGACAAGTTAAAAATAAAAAAAATAAAAAATGTGCCACCACATATTAGTAATTGCCTGAGAAAGGATTAGAAGTCCAATAATGATCACAATTTTGCCAATGTTGAGTATAGATTAATTTTTCTTGTACCGAAGTAAGCAATCTTCATCCTCTATGTATAGTGAGTTGGGAAGAGATTGGTGATACATATTCTGATAAAAGTGTGTCCACCATTGAATCTCTTTTGTTTTTCTCCTTCACAAGAGTGCGTTCTTATGAATCTCGGAGATAAACCTTGATTAGGGATGCATGTCTACATCATTGTCTGCTATTATTGTGATTAGAGCCTCGGCGAAGTTCAGATCTAGGCTTAGCGACTTCTACAAAGATTACCCTGCCATCCAGAAACTGAGAAGGGCAGTTTGTTAGAATTATACTCATGAAACAAGAACTCTATGAAGTAACAATGAGAGTTGGTGGTAATTACCAGGTAGCATTTTGCAAATGAGGATATAGAAGAGTGTAAAATGCATTTTCCGTTTTGCCTTTTGGAAAATGTAACAAAATGCATTAAGCATTCAAATTTTATGTTTAACAGAGATAAAAAAAACTATGGAATATCTATGTTTTTATATGTATCAATTTTTTCTGCACAAACACATATACAAAGGCTTGCCTATTCATAGCTATGGAATAAAGTCGATGATTCTGAAACCCAAAGAGTTAACATTGAAGTTACCAAAAACTATCACAGAAAACAGCCTGCAGAATATCGACATGTTAATTATCTTTTCTGCGGTTTATTTCTTTTAGGTAGTAAAATTCAAATAATGATAGAAAGGTAACTCTACTTCCCTATGCAGGTGTATGAAGAACTTAATTTTATTTAAATACAACCTATCATCATGCAAATCACACTATTTATTGAAAATTATTTGTCATACATATAACATCATGTCACACAAAAACGACGTGCTTCACTGATGACCAGTGACTGATCTTTCCACACACAACAATTACTACGTCTTAGTCCCAAACAAATATGGGTTGACTATATGAATAATTTATCCTAAAACTACACATTATTCAGAACAAAATTATACAAAAAACCATTCCCTCTCACACAGGCGGTGTTCTGATCTTCCACGCACACAGAGTAAAAAATTCTTCAGTAAAGAGACCCTAATTTTGCCATCTTTTGTCAGAACTTCACTTTCATTCATTTTTTCCAACTTGTACAACAAAAATTATTTCATTGACAGTAAATTCGTCATAAACAAATGTAGGTTGTAGGTTGCTATCAATTCTGATGCATTTAATAGTATTCGTTTATCAATCTATCAAAAAATAAATTATGGGAAGCCAGATGAAATTGTCTAAACCCACACCAAGACCTGTATCCAATGTGTGAATTTGTCACACACCCTCCTGACATGTAAAGTCATCAACCTTACTTTTTTGTTTATTGTATATATCCGTTGGACATCTATCTTCGATCCCAAAAGATGTAAGAATACATATCGGCCTCAAAGTAATTACTGCTCCATTTGGTATGCACATAGATTGATTTTTCTGGACAAAAGCAGGAAGGGGGAGGAGGGGAGGGGGGACTATGTATCAAAGTTTTAATCCATGCTTGTGTCTCCTCATTTATTCCCTTGTGCAAACATCAAAAATGTATCAGGTTATATGAAAAAGCATCGAAAAGGATTTGCGAGAAGTTGTAGACTGTTTGAAGATCATAAGTCACTTTTAAGATTGCAGTATACTTGGAAGGGGTTTCCGTTTTTAGTTTATTAGTTGTATTTAGAAGGGTTTTCCATTTTCAATAAGTTTGAGATAAAGGTTTTCTACAACAAATATTTGTTAATTTTGACAATAAAAATGATAGGATTGATTGTATTATGTGTGTCAAGCAAAACTCTTCATGAAATCTCTCGTAAGACCACATAATAAAGTAAAAGCGAACTTGTTTAACTGGAAACTGCAGAAAAATGCACTCACCTTACAGAAAAGTACAAGGCTAAAAGAAGTAGACAAAAGAGTAGAACAGTAAATGCTTTCCATAATTTTAATAAATACTTAGTTTTAGTGAAACTTTATTATGTTCACAAAGCCAGAGACGGTTCTGCTAGACAATAGAGCCAGTGTTATCAAAAATGCAAAAAAACTCTAAGGTCTATTGGGGCTTTAAGCACAAAACACAAATAAAGTGTGGACTTCAATGAAAAAAACACAACTAGATAAATAAGATTGTATATATAAATTATAATCCAAAATTAATAAATATAAGCATAAATAAGAAATATATGGACAAAGGAATTGAATTATTTCTTTTACGATAAAGTGAAATACCATTATTTAGTGTCTCCTCTTCAGAAAACGCTTATTCGCAAGAAAAAGTTTCTTTGAGCCTTAATGACGACTCTAAGGTGCACATTAAGCGAGGCGAAGAGCTTAACGTGTTTTGAGCCTCGCTTCAAGGCTTGAGCATACTTTAAGAGGGTCTTTGACAATACAGAATAAAGCGTTACTTCGTTTTATATTAGTCTTTCATTCAGGTCCTCCCTACTTGGCGTCCCATTCTTTTCTAATGTAGCTCATTTGACGACTCGAAAAAGATTCCATATTATATGCCAATAGATTTTTCAGTGAACAATATCATCCAGAATGAAGGATATGGCTGAGTTATATTCCATTTAGGCAAGAATCAATGCTGGTTTAAAACGCTAATTACCTTGCCATGCATTCCCTCAATTGCTTTCTGTGATTCTTCCTCGGTAGCATAACGAAGGAAAGCAAATCCTCTTGGTCTGTTGGCAATTTTGTCCATCATCAAATTAACTGCAAAGTTGAAGATACATACTTTTTAGAGATTCTTAACAAATCATCCGTAATTGTGGGTGTTCAGTCTGGTTAAGTTTACCAACAACAACATTTGTCATATGAGTGCCCATTTTGCCTAATATGCAGGGGAGAAGGTACAATAAAATAGCCACGGAGTACAAACAAGATTTGCCATATATGATGAATCATGAGAGTTAAGTAGACAGAGGCGGAGCCAAGTAAGGCAAAGGGGTTCATTCAAACCCTTACTTCGCCATATTTTGAACCTCTTAGTGAAAATTGTGGCTCCGCCGGTGTAAGTAGGAATGAAAATGAATGAATATGTTTCCTTCTTAACCTTCGACGAGCTCCCCGAAGTTGTTGAAGGCGCTTCTTAAGCTCTCTTCAGTTGTGCGAAATGAGAGTCCTGCAAAATGGGGAAAAAAAAAAAGAAAAGCTTCAACAGAAAGTGGAAATTATCAAATAGGAATGAGAAATTAAAGAAGCTGACCGCTAACAAAGAGTTTCGTTGAGGGATTGAAGTTGAACTGAGTCCTTGGGGAAGAAGGCTGAGGATTATAGCTAGCTGATACAATTTGGGGATAATGAATTATTAGTGACTGAGAAGGAAGAAAATGCTTTGATTTTTTTCTAATGGAACACCAGGACGACGACGACGACAATGATAGCTGTGATTTTGTATACAGACTAGAGCCAGGGTACGCTGCCGCCATTACTATGGCCTCCATTTTTCTCGGATAATGAAACTGGATAATGGGTCGTGCCTTGAGCGCCCCGATTCCTAAGCAGTTTCCAGTTGGGTAAGATTTTCATTCTATAACAAATCTAATTATTTTTAAAAAGATGGATAACATATTAACATTATGCAGATGCAAGTGTAAAATATCATAATATAAAAATGTAAGGAAAATCGTGTTATAGGATATATTAAAAATATAACCTATTAGCTTTATTTAATATTAATATTTATTTTTTTTATTTTTTTTAAAATAAAAGACTTTATTAATATCCTAATGAATTACATAATCGAGGATAAAGCACTAGTTCAGCCCCTCTCAAATATCAAAAATTGTTTGGTAGTTGGTTTAGATATACACAGTATAAGTATTAAATTTTGCATATATAACATGATATTTGATAGTTTGTGAGGAAATAAAATAAATAATACACGAATAACATAAAATTATATATAAATTCGCTCATAATTAATTTATATATTACGAATACCTGCACAACTCTAATCGGCTGCCAAAAGACCACCAACTACATCACATCTCAACTAGAAATAAACTATTTGATCCTCAATGAATGTAGCACTTTCTCCCTAAATCGAGCCTTGTCAAATAGGTTTAGTGTAGGCACAGTTAAAATAAAGGTGTTGTGCATGTTCCTCAGCATTTTGGCAAAGAACACAATCTTCTTTGAGCATGCTGCATTATGGCACACTCAATGCTTCCATGATAAATTTATGATTTATCATATCACCTCTAAGATTCTTATAAGCTTGAAATCTGAAACTTGTCCCTCTTAATGATCTCATTATGATTAGTCATGTTAGCCTAACACTTTCTTTATGTTTAAGATCTTCCTGATCATTCATGAGATTTATCGAGAGATATACATTAAGTTGATATTCTATTAATTTATATAATACGGAAAAGGATTAAAAATAGTGAAATCCTTATTACTAGATGTGAATTGATCGAATGCGTCATTTTTTTTTTTGCCTTTAGCCTACGCTATTAAATATTAGATGAAGCTTCATATAATTTTTAATTTTAAATTTTTTGTAATTCCTCCTTCATTTACAAACATTAGAATCTGATAGAACAAAAAAGTGTTGGAGTTAAGTGATGAGTGTAAATTGAAAAATAGAGAAAAATAAATTGGAAGGAAGAGAATTTTGAAATTTCCTTTAAGTTTCTTTTTGTAAAAAGAACTCTGTCCTACATTGATAGGAAAAAGGGAAATATGTATGCTTATATTGAGAAACATATCTTCTAATTATTAAAGAGTTGAGAATAAGGTCTCCCCTCGTGTCGTCGTCGTCGCTCGACTCGACTCCAGCTTTGGCTTCGGTCAAATGATTTGATTGATATATTTTTTGGACCAAATTTATTTTTAAAAATTCAAATTAACTGTTTTGCGCAACTGGAAGTGTCTGCCTTGGACCGGCGAACCGAGGGTCTTCACCTGTAAAACGCCGGTGCTAGCGCAGAACTTACTGAAAAATTCGGTTTTTAAACCGGCGGGCCACGGGTCTTCACATGCGAAACATCGGTGCCAGTGCAGAATTTTCTGAGGGATTCTGTGACAGACCGGTGTTGCATCGGTGAGCCACGAATCCTCACCGGCGAAAAGCCGATGCCAGCCCAAATTAGACCGAATTATTTCTTTCCGAAACGTTAATAATTTCGAACAGACACTTCTGAAGAGGTGTTTTCACATCAGTTAACTTTAGTTCTTTGGGTATAAATAAAGGCCTTTTGCCTTCATTTTTAAAGTACTTTTTCTAGTCTTTTGCTAGCAAATTTAAAGACCATTCTGCATATTTTGAAAAATCAAAATTCGAGTCTATTTTGTGATTCATTACCGTTCTTCGAGTTTGACGAAGGTATTAGTGTTTGAGATATGATAGGAACAACTAATCCCATGCTTGCCTCTACAAGCAATGGAATCTCCTCTACCCGTGTTGTGCAGGCACCGGCTCCGACAGAAAAGTCCGAAAAATTTTCTGGCATTGACTTCAAACGCTGGCAGCAGAAGATGTTCTTCTATCTGACCACATTGTGTCTGCAGAAGTTCATTAAGGAGGATAAACTGGTTCTGCCGGAATTAACTCCCGAAAATGAACAGTTCTTGGTGATTGAGGCCCGGATGCACTCAATTTTTTTGTGCAAGAATTATATCTTGAGCGGATTGGAGGATGATCTATATAACGTATACAACAATATGGAGACAAAGAACTCTGGGATGTGCTAGAGAAAAAGTACAAAACCGAAGATGCCAGTTTAAAGAAATTTATTGCAGCCGAGTTTCTGGACTACAAAATGATAGACAACAAGCCTGTTATCACACAAGTCCAAGAGCTGCAAGTGATAATTTACGATCTCCTTGTTGAAGGTATAATTCATACTAATACTTTTGTCAAAAGTATTAATTATGGTGCTAATAATGAGTTGTTCATTGAAGGTTTGGCCATCAATGAAGCTTTTCAAGTTGCAGCCATAATTGAAAAACTACTTCATTCACGGAGGGACTTTAAGAATTATTTGAACACAGGAAAACAATAAAAAAAGACAACAAATCTAGGAATTATAACAACGGGATTCCAAACGTATTCATTATAATTTTTTTTAATTTCTAATTTTTTTTTAAATTTTATATTTTTGATTGTATGTGTAGATTATATCAATTTTACTAATTTCTAAATTAAAAAGTAAATAAAATAAAATTTCAAACCTCTAAATATTAAAAATTTCAAGGTTGAAAATATTTTTTGCCTAAAAAGTGGAGGTTTTCTGAGCCAAAAATAAAAGTTTAAAATATTTTTAAATCAAAAAAAAAATTATTTGTGAGCCATTTTTTCGTACGTGGTTCGGATGTATTTATGATCCTTCCATATATAATATGTGTGAGTTCAAACAATTCATAGTTTCTCTTTATTTAGACTCAAACCCCAAAAAAGCTTATCGTTGCTAGATTCCACATTTTGAGATTTAAAATGTTTAACCCTCCAACCCTCTTTGATAAACAGACTCCCTTTTTGAGACATTAGGTTCAGAGGTAGTTATAACTAATACCATTAATTGACATTGATTATGAAAAATTATATTTGCCTAGCACAATTACGTCCTACACTTACATAACACAATTAACAGTACTAGTTACTCTTGGGGCGATTCAATGTTATTTGGGCTGTAAAATCAAATTTTAATGAGAGGCTTTCGTTATTTTTTTTGGATAAAATAAATTATATATATTATTAATTTGAAATCTATTTTTTGAGGATCTATTTTGAATGTCTCACTAATTCTTTTAAGAGTTTCTTTATGAGATTGTATTAAATATTCAATTCTTCATCATCTTTTTTGAGGTTTGAACACCTGAATTCATATTTTATATTCTAATAAATAGTTAGAAAGAAAATATATATTACACTGTAAAATATCTAAACAAGTTTAATTTTAGATGAAAACAATACTTAAAAATAAAATAATAGAACCTGAATCAAAAAATTGATAAATTGATTTGAGAATACTTATTTGGTGCTTCAATATACTTCTAGCAATACTTAAATGTCTGAGAAAAATAAAAATAGCAAATTCGTACATGATTCCTTGCGTCTTTCGAAGCAATTTAGTCAAGGATTTTCCTAAAGAAATATAATAGTATACTAAAAACTCCAGAGAGAAAGATTTAAGTAGATTGAGTATTGTAAAAATAAATAAATAAATAAAATAAACCAGGAGCCTTCTTTTTTGTCAATATACCAAAAATAGAGTAGATATTTGTTCAATGCTTACTAATTTAAGCCATTCTTTTTGATCAATTAGTTAATTATCTTTTTTAATGATAAAAAGTACTTTATAATTTCTCCAAATAATAATAAAAAAACTATACCTTATTGATGAAAATTGGGCATCTAAAAATGAGGGGTCTCAAGTCTTGGCTTTAGTGACTTCATTCAAAAACTGCCTCTGGTTAGTCCATCTGAAACTTGGAGTTCGTTATACTTGTATAGTGAACATATTTAATGTGTTATATAAATTGTTTTTTTTTAAAAACTCAGTATATATTGAACTTTAAAGAAGTCATTAGTTAGATTTTGTACAGCACAGTAAAATAGTACGTTAAAATTTTTTATTTGGTTTATATAGGTCTTTTTTATCATTATTTATATTTCAAATTTTAAAATTAAATTACTATCATATAAATTATCACTAAATTAAAATACTGTAATATAAATTGAGCCGGAAAATAAATAATTTTTAAACAATGGGTGCTTTTTAAATTACAATGGAAGTACAAAACGAAACATTTATGAAAAAAAAAAGTACAAACAGAAAAGATGCCGTGATTCCGCTATAAAAAGCACATAAAAAATAGTGAGAGAAAAAAAAAAGGTGATATCTGTCACCCTCTCAGTCTCCGATCAACCGATTGTCTTCTCCGTCACCATCCCCCACTGTAAGTAACTGTTGCATCTGTCTGGGATTTACGTTTTTCTTTAATGGGGTTTCTCCTGTGTGAAATTACTTTTCTTTTTTCCTTTTATAATGGTGGTGTCTATAAAATTTTGTGCGGCACTTTCGCCGGGGTATCTGTTAAGTCCCATCAGCACAAATATTACAGTAACATTGTCTATCAGAGCTTAAATTAGATGGAAGAAATCACTGGGCTTACTATCAATTTTTGTGGTAAATTAATAAGTACTCTTTCATCGTTAATCAGAGTTTTGGGGTTTGAGTTTTTTGAATGGAGTGGCCTTGCTTTTCTGCAAGTGAGACTTCTTGGAACAAATTTGGAGTAGTTGGGGTAATGAACACTTGGAGTTCTCTTGTTTTACCACAAGTGGAACTTTTGGCACAAATTCAGATTAGTTGGGCTACACCGGGCCAGAGATTTGAATCCTAGTCTGTGATGAATAATTATAGCTTCATTGACCGCTAGACCACACCTTGGTGCTCTTCTAATTCACTTCCTACTAGCTGAAGCAGTATCAGCTTCTATGTATCTATTCACTATATTTAAACAATGCATCTGCTGAAACTTTTAGTTGTTCATGCAGAAACAGACCCAATTGGACCTCAAATTAAACAGACAACTTTCTAGAATACACAACAATGAAATTCTTTTTGGTGTCGGATCAATCAACTATGCCTCAATCCCATATTTATTGGGGTCTGCTTTATGCCTAAGTATTCGTATTACTCATTCAGTAGTTATATGGCTCATCGGAGTTAGATTATTCCGCTTTAATGTCAATCATCAACCTAATTCTTGAAAAAAAGGGTTAACAGTCACATGGTCGAGCCTCTTAGTTAGGTTGTAAAAGGAAGCTTGTCATTGTGGATCTGAATGGGAAGTTAAACAGAGGAGAAAGAGGCATTAGAGCTATGTGCTTAGGGATAAAGTGCCAAAAACTGCATAGTGATGGATAAAGTTGGAGCTTTATCTATGTGTCTGTCATAGTAGCTATCTCATTACCTTGGAAAAAAGATCAAGCAACTTAGCTTTAATCTTCTTGTGTGAAGCAACAATGTAATCAGATATATGAAATTGATCATCAAAGCATACTCATACTCCAAATGAATTAGTGTCATTAATTGTGTGGGAATAACCCACAAGTTTTGGACGACTTCCGTAGTTTGCCCAACCTTTGTTACATTGGCAGCACTTCATTTTTCTCAGATGTATCCATGAGAATGGATATTACATGATCTTGCTGCTTTGCATGAGTCCTTAAACATACAGTTAAAAGACACACTAAAAGTTGAGCATACTTGGATGGATACATGGTTCCTAATCTTGTACAGGAGACAATTACGTAGTGACCTACAAAATTCTACGGTTCTTTTTCATTTATGTGGTTTTCCGATTGCTATAATGTCCCATTGCCACTTCTTGAAGCTGAAATTCTCCTCCTAGTTTATATGGTATATACTTTTGTTTACTTATCTTCTTACACTTTCTCAAGTTCCATTAACACTTCTCTGAAAGCTGTCATCCAACTTTTACCCAGGTTCTTGCTCTAGATCAAGGAATATTACTGTCAAGTTTTTAATCTTCTCTTTCCTTTTGATTGAAGGTCCTCACATTATGGAGAATTTTTTCATCTCGCGTCTTCTTTATCCTTTTATTACAATAAGCTATGATGCAAATGATATTTTGTTTTTCGGGTGCAGGCAGCCTTTTGGTTTTCATTATGAAGGCACTCATCCTTGTAGGAGGTTTTGGAACAAGGCTGAGGCCACTGACTCTCAGCGTGCCAAAGCCCCTAGTTGACTTTGCTAACAAGCCCATGATACTCCATCAGGTTCGATTCTATCATTTCCATTTGTTTACGATGGATCATAAGTTCCTACATCCTCTGTTATTTCTTCGTAATGTATTACTTTTATTCTACAGCCTCATTCC
The DNA here is from genome assembly GCA_035772735.1 of Datura wrightii. NCBI lineage: Eukaryota > Viridiplantae > Streptophyta > Magnoliopsida > Solanales > Solanaceae > Datura > Datura wrightii. Next base: position 193,870,038 of record JASDFA010000018.1, on the reverse strand, counting down.
CCATCATTTGGACTAAAATAAACCCCGTTTTTCCTATTAAACTTAAACGTTATCTTAATCATAAACCATTTGATCTTGATAGCATTTTGAATCAAAATAATTCAGTTATTTTCTCACATCTTCTATTCTTCGGATGGCATATACTGATTCCATAGCTAGTTGAGTAAGTATGTTGCCATGATGACATACTTCTCCTGTATATCACATCTTCTACTTGGGAATCAAAGTAATGCATATCCATCCTCCATTGGTGCTATAGTACTACATATATTTCTGACGGAAGGTTTATTATGCCTGAGTTGTTGCAAATCTATTTTTAACCAGATTGAAGCACTAAAAGCTATCGGAGTGACCGAAGTAGTTTTGGCAATTAACTATCAGCCGAAGGTAAAGCTAGACTTTACAGTCTGTTAACATAAAATTTAGCTCTTATATAACCGTCAAATCTTTACTAGTCAATTTCTTTATCCTTTTCATTTTAGATAATGCAAAACTTCCTGAAAGAGTTTGAGAAAAAGTTAGATATCAAGATCACTTGCTCGCAAGAGACGGAGCCTTTGGGAACAGCAGGGCCACTGGCTTTAGCTCGTGATATATTGGGAGATGACTCTGGTGAACCCTTTTTCGTCCTCAATAGTGATGTTATATGTGACTACCCATTGGAAAAAATGATTGAGTTTCACAAGTCCCACGGCGGGGAAGCTTCCATTATGGTTACAAAGGTTGGAAACTCCTTGCTTCTTTTACTTTTCTGTATGCATATAAAGGAAAACAATATTTGAATACATTTTCTTTGTTAGGTTGATGAACCATCAAAATATGGTGTAGTGGTCATGGAAGAAGCAACTGGTAGAGTTGAAAAGTTTGTAGAAAAACCAAAAGTATTTGTAGGTAACAAGATCAATGCTGGGATTTACTTGTTGAACCCCTCTGTTTTGGATCGGATTCAGTTGAAACCAACCTCAATCGAGAAGGAAGTCTTCCCCAGCATTGCAGCAGAGAAGAAGCTCCATGCCATGGTCCTACCTGGCTTTTGGATGGATATTGGTCAGCCGAGGGATTACATTACAGGCTTGAGACTATACTTGGATTCCTTGAGGAAAAAGTCCTCACCTGATTTGGCTGTTGGAACCCATATTGTTGGAAACGTATTAATAGATGAGAGTGCTGTAATAGGAGATGGATGTCTTATTGGCCCAGATGTGGCTATTGGTCCTGGAAGTGTTATTGAATCAGGAGTTAGGCTTTCACGTTGTAGTATAATGCGTGGTGTACGAATTAAGAAGCATGCCTGCATCTCAAGTAGCATTGTTGGATGGCACTCAACTGTTGGGCGGTGGGCTCGGGTAGAAAACATGTCAATCTTGGGAGAAGATGTTCATGTTGGCGATGAAGTCTACAGCAACGGAGGTGTTGTTCTACCCCATAAAGAGATAAAATCCAGCATTCTGGAGCCAGAGATTGTCATGTGAGTAAAATTGATGGTATGATGTGATACTTTCTGGAAACTAAAGCAATATCTGTTCCTAGAGAATGTTCTTTGATTTCCAGATATAAAACTGAAATCTCTGTATCTTTGAACTAATGGAGAACACTGGTATGTTCAAGGTTTTGCACTTGTCAATCACATTGTTTGCATGCTGGAATTATATAGAGGTGATTCACTTCTATGTTGTATCCTTCCTATTTAGGGGAAGCAACATTAGCACATAAAAATATGACCCACCCAACCCGCTCATTTATTGGCTCAATTCATCTTGACTCGTCCAATTCAACCCATCTAAGAATTGCGAGCACTTAATAAAATATGCTGCTTTTTGTCCAATTTCTGTAATTTAATGTTGATGATGACAGAAAGTTAAACTGCATTTTACAGTCATTTTAAGTGGATAAGCAATTGATTTAAGAGGATTGCACTGTTTCTTATGATCACGTTGATGAGCGCGAGTCGATGAGCTTCTCAGTTAATGAAAAGCTAACCTTGATGTGATGTGAACAGAACGCGAACATAAAACTGGGAAAAGTACAAACGTGCTTCTGCAGTGTCGAATGCCATTAAACTTCAGGTTTTCAAATTTCCAGATTGTGGATAAACTGAAACCATCAAGATTCTCAGTAAACCTGAATGCAGCTGAATTGCAGTAAGGTTTAAACTACAATCCCAACATTATAATTTACACTCGAATCAAATATCAATAAGTTTCGAAGCAATTCTATGATGACTGTTGGAGGAAGATAAAGTTACATACACGTGTGACCGGTGCTTGAGAGGAGGTCAAGATGACTGAAATTATCTTTTGCTTAAAATATTAAACTGTGGCTAGGATCCAAAACATCACATGAGAAGAAATGGCGATAAGAAACCAGGTTATGAAGGCAAAGACAACAGAGAGCTCAAATCTGCCACAGGGAAGATGCGATGAACTATTGCAAAAGTGTAAATCTTTTGAATACAAAATAACAATCCCTGCTGACGAGCATGCAGCTGCAAGTGATAACGTTGCTGTCACCTGTAAGCCAGTTAAACACGAATTACAGTTCACAGAATGTCAAGCAAATTATATAACGGCAAGGGTTCTAGAATGGTAGCCACAACATTGTACAAGATACTACTCTCTAGCAGCATTATCAAATCATGTTAATAGGACATTCATCCAGGTATAAAAATGCCATGTTTAGTGTGACAGGTAATGCTGTTGACACTTAAGGTCAATCTGTGATAATTACAAGTGCGCGACAAAAATCCATGTGTAGTTCTTTGTAATTCTCTAGTATGGGATAATAAATTGTTTTCAGGTGTCCAAAGGCCCCCCCTAATCTGAACTGCGGCTGAAATTTCAGCTCTCACGTGAAAGAGAGCAAGAAACAGCACTCTCAAGTCTCAGGCATGTATGATGATAAATAACTAAGGATAAGGGCACAGAAAGGCGCGAGCACCTGGTTATTGATGCAAAGGGAGGTCAAATCATTTAGCAACTTAGTAAAAGTTGTGATACGGATGCAAGTATTTAGCTTATAGGGACTAATGTGCAAGGAAAGCTGCTGTATATGTCACAGCTGAACATTTATAAACACATTGCATAAGACAGGAAGAGAAAGCAAACAGAGAAGTACATACCCAGTCTCCAACAACAAAAAGGCTCACTAATACTGGATTCTGAAGATCCTGTTTTATCCGCAAAGCATACACATCAAGACATGCAAGTCCAAAGCTCCACAATACTTGAAGCCCCATTGATGCAATTAAATAGCTGCAGGATATCAAATATTCTATAAGATCTGAAAGATAAGGGACAACGCAAGATACATCAACTGAATGAGCATAGTGATCTACTATAATAGGAGGTCGGTGGCCATTAGAAGGATACACCATACTGATTAACTTGGTAATAATAACCGCAAACAGATATCGACTAAGTTGCAAAACTTGGTACAAAACAATCAATACACAACGAATCAGTTTGGAGATTGATTTAACAGGCAACTTCAAATGTTCAGAGATTGAAGATTTTAAAATGACATGTTTTAAACCTTCATTGGATATGAATCCATAATAAAGGCCAAAATGAACTGTTCTTTGAGTCGGGGTTCCACATCCAAAGTTTCTGAGCTATATCAAAAAAGGTGCAAAGAATTTAAGTGTATGAATCTAAAATAGCTAGAAGCAAGTCCTTCCATCCAAACTGGCCAAAGAGTTCAAAAGTATCTGTACCCATAGTTCTATTAACTGACCCGAAAGCCAGATACTACCCAACATGCATCCCCACATAAAAGACGTGGATCTTTTCAGATCAACCAGGAGAAAGTGCGTAACAGAAATAAACAGAATGAAGGTGCGGAAGACCCTGCTTGTCAAGCAGATAAAACTTCTTAAGATATATTGATGGTGACTTCATGTAATTGTAAAATCAAGAACTAGGGACCACTTATATGGAACCATATGTGAAGGCCTCTAATCAAGTAATGTTCATGCAAGATAAACTCACATCTTTACTAGGCTTCTTCCATAATGAAGAAGCATGTTTTCGACTGTAAACTCAACAATCAGAAGATAGCAAAATTAATAAGATCCTCCTTTAAATACAGATAGATCACAAATTAGACGCAAGCCATAAAAGATGCATAACAAGCTTGAGGTTAATGGGTACTGGCTAGAACACGTTAAAAGGATTTAATAGTTCTGTTTCTAAATCTGTTTTCAGCTCTCTCCTTTGAGAATAAATGGACATTCCACACAACTTGATAAAATGATTTATACTGTAATAACTTTTCCCGGTGCTTAATTAGCATAATCAACTAGTGTACGCCAGAACCAACATGGGTTGTGGTGGGATGTTTGGGACCCCTCCACCCTTAATAAGAGATCTCAGGTTCGAGCCCCATGTGATTAGAAGAAATCCTGTTGGGAACACTGCCCATATATGGGCCTTGCAATGCGAATCCGGATTTAGTCGGGTCCTAATGCGGGTAATGGACACCGGGTGGGAAACCTAAAAAACTAATGCACGCCAGAAATCCAGCTGGTGAACAATCAACTAGTTTGGCCTCATTTGCCTATCCTACTTTGTTCCATATCCTATTTTATTGTCACAGTATAAGTTATATGTGAACAAGAGACAAAGATTTTGACTTTGTCACAAATAATTTGAGAAATCCTTGGTTAAAGTGACTAGATTGATTTGATTAAGCAGCATAAACCAGCTAAACCTTCCATAATTGAACAGAAAGCCATTTATAGCAAAATCCCAATTGACCTAAAAATAACCAGCAGAACCAAAGGAAAGAGCCAAATGCTATTGTCATCAAGTCACCAAAAGGGGAAATAACTTACAAGACAGAAAAATATACATAAAGAAACAAACAATTACAGAAATATAGTAGTAATAGATATAAGATGCAGCAACACAACATACAAACAAAAATTGGAAGCATTAGTTCATCCCAAAAAGGTGAAAGACATACCAAAAAGCAGTGTAATTAGAGAACCCAGAAGCAGAAACCATAACCACGATTGACCCAACAGCAAATAAACATTGGCAGAGCCTCAAAAACAATCCACTCACACTTCCTGGACTACCCACCAGCTCTTTCATCCTCCTCCTCCTACTCTTCTCCCCAACTTTTTTTTTCTTTTTTTGGTGAAATTCCACACCTTTATGCTCCAAAAAGGGCCCTTTATTTCGCAAGAAAACTAAAAGGGCCCTCTTAAGATCCCTAGATCCCTGTATTATTACCCATCTCAGCACACCCAGTAACCAAATTGTTAAGCATCGATCTTTGCATCTATGTCAAATCGAACTAGAAGAAGATGAGGAACTAAATCTTGGAAACAGTAAACCCAAGCTAACCGCAGAGCTAAATTAGGCAAACAGAAAGTAAATTTACTTCATGTTGTCACTTTTTACTCCCCTATTTCATACTTGGAGAGTAAAAATTTGCCGGCATTCTATGTTTGCATTGAGCCAATAAATATAAATTAATTTTTTGAAAAAATAATAAAATTATATATATATATATATATATATATATATATTAAAACGATCTAACAATAAAAATAAGATAAATAATTAAAACGGAGGGCTGATACGTATTTATACATATATTTTTAGCATTTAACCTTAATTGATTAATAAGAATTTTTATCTTATTAGATCACTTAACTATAATTAATTATATAATTTAATATAAATATCGAATCCGAATAAATATTTACCTTCCTCTCTTTCATTTTATTTGAATATATTTAATTGAACACAAAGTTTAAAATTAATAGTCCACTCCTAATAAAAGACTTTTAGAATTTGTAATTAAATATATTGTTATTTACTTTTATAATTACAAAATCATATTAGTTATATAGAATATTTAAAGATTTCTAAACTTGACGCAAATTATTAGTTGCATATCAAAACTTAAAAATAAATTTTGTGTAGTGGTGGTTAGACGATTTTGTTGTATGAGGCTGAGTGTTGGTCAATTAAAAACCCTCATATTCTGAAGATTCAAATTGAGAAAATAAGTGAACTGAGATAGATGTGCGGACATATTAGGAGAGATAAGATTAAGAATAAGGATATTCGTTACAAGATAGGAGTGACCTCTATGGTGGACAAGGAAGCGAGGTTGAGATGGTTTGGACATGCAAAGGAGCTGCGCAGATGCCCTAGTGAGAAGGTGTGAGAAATTGGATATAATGAGTACAAAGTACACCGAAAGAAGTATTCAGGAAAAGTGATTAGACAGCACATGACGCAACTGGAGCTTATCGAGAACATGACCTTGAATAGGAGAATATGGAGGTCACGAATTATGATACCGGATTAGTAGATAGTTGAGCATTGTCTTGCTTTTTAACGGGATTAGGCTTGATGGTAGGTTGTAGCATCATATATGTCGTAGCATTAGCTTTTCTAATGTAGTTCTTGATTTTTATTTGTTATCATATATTATTAATTGTGCTTCGGTTATCGCCCTATTTTACTGTTGTTATTGCTCCTTTCCCTAATTATTTAATTCGTATTACTTTTCTTGTTAGTTACTTTGTACTGTCGTATTTTCTTTATTGTTGTTTCCTTATCATATCTATTTTGATTTGCTTCTTGAGACGAGGGTCCTTCGAAAACAACCTCTCTATCTCCGCAAGATAGAGGTAAGATTTGTGGACACTCTACCCTCTCCAAACCATACTTGTGAAATTTCACTAGTTATGTTGTACACTTAAACTATTCGTAGCCTTGGCTATCCCCATGAACTTTGATTATTTGATAGACTTTACCTTTCTAGACGTTGATCTAGCAAATAGCACAGTTATACTATATTTTAGATGTGTGGGGATGAAAAAAGTTAAAAGAATCACTCCCAAGTAGGTTATTTTCAACCATTAATAGCTACATTGTAATATACAACCACAATAACTTAGTGTAATCTCACATTGAGATTTGACAGGGTAAAATATAAGCAGGTCTTACGCCTATCTTTGTGCGGTATAAATATTATTTTTGATAGACTTTCGGCTCAATAAAAATATTTTTAAAAATAAATTTAAAAAATTAAAAAATTAAAAATTAAAAATACTGATAATAAAAATAATAAAAATACTCAAAATAAAAAATAAAAAAAATAAAAAAAGTAGTAACTAAAATTAAAGACTAAGATGATGATAGAATACTATTAATAACAGTATTGAAAAGTAGAAGAGGGAGCAAATACGATGTTCTAAATTAGAATTATGCTCTCCTACGAAAATAGAGAGAAATCGTTTGATTATCTACTAACCTCCTACTTCAACCTCCATGTTAGCCTAGTCATGTATTTGATGAGCGAAAGGCACATATATAGTAATATATAACAGTTTATTTATTCCAATTATGTATTTCTTCTTGTTTTAGCTTAATATATAATACAAATTTAACCTCAACTTTGCATGTTAAAACTATTTTTAAAATGCAATGACTATTTATTTTAACTATGCAGGTTTTGTTCAGGCCAATTTATAAAAAGAAAACAAACTTGATTGAACACCATTATTTTTGCCAAATAAAATTAATTTTATCCAAAATAATAAAGTGTCAATTGTGTATTTCATCTTTAGATGTGCGCGATTATTATTTATTTTAATTGTGTATTTTATTTTCAAAGCAAAATCAATTAAAAGAACTTAAAGTGCATTATTTTTTGTCAAATAAAAAAATTTAACTCAAATAATGGAGTTGCATCTATATACTTTTTTTTAATATATTTTCTAAAATGTGATGACTATTTATTTTAATTATTATTTTAGGCTATATGAATAAGAAAATATTTAGTTAGAGCTTCAATAAAATATTTTAGCAGAATAATGAAGTTCTAATTATTCTAGGCAAAATAATGAGGGAAAAAAATGAAGAATTGGCTTAAACTTAATTATTTTAGACAAATAAAATAATCCTATAAAGTAGAGTTCTAGCCAAGAATTTTTTTTGTTAATTGACCCAAAAAAAAAGAAATTTAAAAATTTAATAAATTTTAACAAGTAAAAGAATGTTATAAATATATTATATTAGGTGGATATTCATTGGATAAGCCAATGATAAACTTACAATTGCATGAATTTGCAATCAAATAAGTTTTTAATGTGTATATGTATTATAGTGAACGTCTAACTTAGGCTATGTTAGGGTTAATCTTCTCATATAAATAGAGGAGTTTTCCATTCATTGTAATTTATCCCTTTAATCTCAAAAGAAATGAGAATTATTCTCTCCTCTCTTTCTCTTTCAATATTCTTTCTTTTATTTTATTATTTCATAACAAATAAATATTTTTATTTTTAAAAACTATCACGTAAAAATTCACGTGACAAATAAGTATATCGCAATCTCTTAGAATAAAATTGTGTGATGAATAAATACTGTTAAATAGTCAAATCCAAAGGGGCAGGACTACTAATAGCCTTAGGTGCATAACAATTAATTCGTGCCAAGCTTAGAGAATCTTTAAATATTTTTTTTAGTAATGATAAAATAAAAAGTTTGAAGTTTTATTATTTTTAAATATAAAAAATATATTCTTTTTTTTTATTAAAAAGAAAAAAAAATCCCATATACTTTTAATAGATTAAAAAAACAGTGTCACGTAAAACAAACTACATGATATACTATTTAGTCAAATTCTTGTTCTTAAAGAACTTTAACAATTAAGATATTGCATGTATAATTGCACTTGCCTTCTTTTGGATATTCTAGATTCCTATTACAATAAAATATTCTCTTAAAATTAACTTCACATGTTATTGGTAATTAATAATTTATTTTATCAAATTTTTAAAAAGTTAAAATGCCTTTTTTTTAAAAAAAATACTTAATTAAAAAAAATATTTGACTAAATTTTTGAGAGAAAATAAATATTTTTGAGGAGTTAGCAGAAGCCGGCTTTCAGAAGCTAAAAAAGTAATTTTTTACTAAAAACACTTTTAAGAAAAAATATACTTAAAAATATTTTTAAAAATCTTGATCAAATACTAATTATTATTTAAAAATATTTTCTAAAATTTATTGGTCAAATATAAATTATTTCTTATTAAAAATATTTTTTTTTAAAATACTTTTTAAAATTAGTGGTTAGTGGGAGACAATCATGCGTGGACTTTTATGCTATTTGTGTCCAATTTTAACTCTTCTTTTGTTATTTATATGGGAATGAATATTTATTTAATATCTTGAAGGTGACGCAAGCCAATTTTATGGATTAAGTTCTCAAAAGTGATGTTGATAATGCATTAGTAAACATATTTGTCAAGTTATCAGTTGAACTCTATTTCATCATTATGTTAGAAGATCACAACAATAATAATGAAAATAATAATATATTTAGTATAATTTATAAGTGAGGTATGAAATATTTGTCTCATCATTTTGTTGAAGATTATGAAGGAAAAGAATTGATTTTGATGAAATGTATTTTGTTCTGTCTATTTTGATATATTCTTTTGAGTTATACAAAAGATATTATTTTCGTACAATATTGTTGGAGTCTTCTCTTTAACGAACAATCACACGGTTACAAAAATATTGAGTTATTGATCAGGACCATACACATTTTTGACTTGATTCATGAATAATTGTTATCTCTGCATGATTTAAAGATTTAACAACTATAATTTATTTCGTTGAATAATATATGTAGTTTTAAATCATGATTTTGAATCCCAAATTTTCAAAGAGTAGGATTTTAAATTGTGATTTCAATTTTTTAATGTAAAACTTGACATAAAATTATATTTTAAAAAAAAAACTCATCATTTTAAATTTTATTAAAAAAGACACATGTTCTGCGTGAATAAATTGTCTGCACCACGTGAAAAGATTAAATTAAAAAATAGCTAATTACTACTATTATTGATCTTTTGAACCAGTAAATCTTTGTAAAATTAGGATATTCTGATACCTTGTTTATGAACTATGATTTGCTCATTTAGTAAGATTGTAAAAGAATTTAAAAAGTTCTGATAGTTTAATTTTCACAAATTGTAGGATTTTTATATTTATGAGAAAAAAATATAACTTAAAAAATTTAAATTATATGTTTAAATAAAATTTTAACTTTAAATCAACTTGCTTTCATATTATATTATTGTTTATTCTAGATCAAACAAAACATATTCAAATCTAAATTATTTAAAAATTTCATTGTTAGGAATGACAATAAAGCCGCACAAGCCATAAACTTAACAGTGTAAGACATGGCAATACTTAAATGGAATAGGATAGCACAGAGCGAATTAAAATTAATATTTTTAAAAGTTTAAATAAAACGAAACAAGACGGGACATAACAGGGATATGAAATGGGTTGTGTTGGGTCTTTTTGGCCCATTTTTTTCATGCTACTTCAACAAACACATGATGAATTTGTTAGTACAATACACAGAAAAGAATTTATTTGCTTTATTATCCAGAACCAGAAGAATCACTTTGGTTCACTCAAAATACATATATATAAACTCGAAAATCCAAAAATATAAAAATAAAAATTGGTGACATTTATTTTCCATTTTCCTCTTTCATATCCATATTTTATTTTTATTATTCTATAACAATTGACAAACTCATTAATTGACATTCATATACATGAACTTTGTTTTTATGGTATATATACTACTATGATATAGATATACAATAATGGTAGGTGATATTTTAGTAAAAGGGATGAATATTAGGAACTCTTTCTTTCTGTTTATATATATTTTTTTCCATAAGAAAAAATATAGAGAATAAAGTAACATTTTAATGGTAGATTTTTTCTACTTCTGATGGTTGTTAGTCTCCATTTAATTCCCTAATACAGTACTGAGAAAAATACTTTTTTATTTTCTCATGTTCAATTAATTATAAAATATTTTTTTTAGAAAAATAAGCTCTTTACAAATAAAAAATTTTCTTCTCATCTTCACAACTATCCATCCCACTTTCTACCCCCACCCAACCACCAACCCGATACCCCACCACACCCCATCCCCAACCCAATTTCCGCCCCGCATCCACAATACCTATCAACCTACCTTCACCTCATCCTCATTTTCATAATTTTATCTTAAATATATATAAATATTTCTTTTTCTTATATATTAAAAACGCAAACAAATAAATAAAAAATAATTTATTTTTCATATTAAATATTTTCTCCTACCGAACACACTCAAAATATTTTAAAAATTCTAAGCAGATCAATGACTTGTGTCGTCCTACCCCATCCCTATCTGCCGTCCAAACGGGTTGAAGAATTCATTTTCTTAATATTTATGAAAAGACCCTCGAATTTTTCGCTAATATAATCGGCTACATGAATGTAGAATCATGACAAAAGTGACTGATCGTTCCGAGATCTAATGGTAGGATGACAAGCCACGTGGCAGTGACTGAAGGGACCAGCAGAAACTGACACACGATTTTCCTGCTTATATAAAAGGAGAGGCGGAGAGCAAAATGCAATTCTCATTGCTCCCCCCTGACCGGGTACCATTAACTCTGCTTTGTTTTTCTTTCTTTTTTCAAATTTCCTCCTTTTTTTTGGTATCAATGGCGGTGGCTATTCGGTTCTTTGAGTTGAACACCGGTGCTAAGATGCCGTCGGTCGGTTTGGGAACGTGGCAGTCCGATCCCGGCGTCGTCGGCCAAGCCGTTGAGATTGCTATCAAGGTTTTTCTTTTCTCTCTCACCGTATCTCTCTCTGTATCTGTGTGTGTACATTTTAGTTTTCGTTATAGTTTCTATCTATGTAGATTTACTTAGTTACGAATTAACAGTGGATTACTCTGTTTTTTCTTTTCAATGAGAGTCGATCTAACGTAATTCAAGCGTCTGTGACTTATGTTTTATCGATTGAAATTTGTCTATGCATGCTTTACGTCTCCGAATACTGCATAGGTCCTAAGAAAAATTTTCGACTGAGGACTTCTTCTAAAGGCTTTTCTCGACTGTGTAATATATACGAGTACTATGTTTTTAGCTTATAAATTAAGAATTCTGTGATTCAGTATTCGTAATTTAGAGTAATTTTAATATTTTTAGTTCTGGACATTTGAATTTTCTTTACTTTTAAATATATCAAACACTTTGGTAGATACTTACATCATATAGAAAAAGCATGCCGCTTTTAAAATATAGTGCAAACGGTCCCTATAAAAAATGCAGTGCATAAAGTTGGTGCGAAACTGCTAATCACTTGTTAATTTTTGTTAGTTTGTTGTTTCAATTAAGTTTAGAAATGGAAAAAATCATACCAATAAAGATGGATTTATTATGTGTTTTGCTATGTTCTGCTGGTACTCGTCCTTAATTTAGTATCCTAAGCTGACTATGGAGTGGATTATGCCTCACAACACAAAAGACTTTTGTGGCAACATAGTTTAAGCAAGAAAAAGGGACTCATAGTTTAAGCAAGAAAAAGGGACTTTTGAGAGTTGTGGTATACAAGTCAGAGACAACATTTGTATGACTGGGTAAAATAAAAAGTTTGAAGTGAATTTGTTTCTAAATTTGATAGGTGTCATTTTAGTACTATATTTGAATTGGAAATAGTGCTATATTCCTAAGTCTGTAGGTATAAAAGATTAAATAGGTAGTATCCAGGATAGAGAGATTGTCTCTGGTAAACAGTCGTGTTCTCTCTGGACGTGGCTTTTGTTTATACTAAGAATTTGAAAACAATGACTAGAATTTCTTGCTTTTGGAGGTGGTTAGATTCAAAAGTAGAGATTCATTTTCTGAATGCTTTTCGCCTTTAATATTTACTTTTCTAGAGTACCTGTAGAAGATTACAATGGTATCCCTTTCAAATGTGAAGTAAATATGCCTTCCCACATATGCTGAGAGATGAAATTGTGCATGGGTCTAAACTTTTTTGAGTTTATGGGAATGTGTGTATATATATTAATGGGTGCATTGCTCTTCTGGAGAACTATTTTCTGTATCGAAGTTCTTACTCATAATGGGCAAATAGATGTTAAGAAGTTATGTTGCTACTGAAGTAACTATGGAGTAGTCCTAAGAGTTCAACCACTTTGAAGTGTCACTTGCAACGTAGTGATTTTGTCATTCTGACACAACCTAATTATTCTCTTCTTCTTTTTGCTGCAGGCGGGCTACCGGCATATTGATTGTGCTCGAATTTATAAAAATGAGAAGGAGGTAATTTGGCTTAAATCATACTGAACTTTTAATAGTACTAAAGTGCGTGGTTCTCATCTAAAAGCTCGAATTGTTATAGAAATGACACTTTTATTATTTATTTTATTCTATAACACCCCCTTTGTATGTGGGCCAGATTCGTTTTAGGGACAAACATGTATAGATAATCTTTTGGCGGGTTGGGGATCATGTCAAACTGTATGACTGTCTCGTCTGAAAGGATTTTAAACCTTTGGGGAAGGACACTTATTAATTATTTACTTTCAAAAGAAAGATAAAGTAAAAAGCAATAACTTGGTTGCTTTGCAACTGCACTGAGACGGCGTGATAGTGGGGCTTATAAAGTTATCAGTTACAAATCTCGATTCCAAGTGTAAATGAGGCTTTTACATATCTTGTTTATTGTTCCTGAAATATTGCTGAACAGTGTGGGAAACTATCCCTTTACATTAAGGTCTGAAAAATCAGTACATATGCAAAGTAGTCATTAAGGTGGCATTGTAGGTGCCCCATTGGTGTCATTACCTGATAGACATACCACCTATAATAATATTTAGGCCTTGTGGAAAAATCTAGGGTCAATCTTTGATGTTTTTGGACTTCATCTTGTGCCTAGGGAAAGGTAATCAATGATTATCATCCGTTTCCAGATCAATCTGTCCTTAACATTTTCTGGTCTGATTTATTCTATTTCTTCAAACCAAGTTTCATTTTGTTAGAATGTGAAACATGGACTGCTTTCTAGATTAACCTGTCACTAAATATATTTCCTTGTCTAATTTTTTTCTTCTTCAAAGATTGGTGAAGTTTTGAAGAGGCTGTTTAAAGATGGTGTTGTCAAGAGGGAAGAGCTATTCATTACATCCAAACTCTGGTAATTAAGCTTACGTATTCAAACATTCCTATAACAACTTTCCTTGTTGTTCGCCCTAAAATTTGAATATGCCGAGTCAATTTCCTTCCATTATGAAGTTGACTTGTTCAACTTTGTGGAGTCATTCTCATCAATCTTTAACCATTGGTCTTTTGTTTAGCATTGCTGAGTTCCCTCTTTTATTATCTATGTTTCCTGATAGCTGGCTTTTAAATTTTAGCAATAATGGTGCTGGTGGGCCTCTGTTTTTTTCCCATCATTGCAGTCGCCATAGTGTTTCAGGATATACATTCAAGTGTACTAACTTTTGTAGGAACACTGATCATGCACCTGATGATGTACCAGTCGCACTAAACAAAACTCTAGAAGACTTGCAGCTGGACTATGTTGACCTGTACCTCGTAAGTATTGCTTAACGGGAAGCTTTCTTTCTGCTAGTGTTTCTAACACTGCCAACTAGTTCAAAGCCATATTGCAAAATGAATATAATATACTTCCAAGAAGTGTTTGCTGCAATATGCTCCCACTCTTCTCTTAAGTAGATGCCCAGGAACGAAATTTAAGAGCTGCCATGATCCTCCTGAGCATTACATATAGTGTCATTGAACTTCTAAATGTCTTGGAAAAAAATTTAAACATCAAAAGAGGTTCAATTATTTGCCAAATTTTGAGTGATTTACTTGTTTCTTCATTTTTTTGGTATTAAATGGTGTCCTAGTAAATAAACTGAGACTTATTTTCCATTTTCCTCAATTTTTGTCTTTCTGGTTATGGTGGTTTCTGTAGATACACTGGCCTGTCAGTATGAAGCCTGGGTCAGTTGACTTTAAACCTGAAAACCTTATGCCAACCAACATACCTAGCACATGGCAAGCAATGGAAAAACTTTATGATTCCGGGAAGGCTAAAGCTATTGGTGTTAGCAATTTCTCTACTAAGAAACTGGGAGATCTTTTGCAAGTAGCACGTGTTCCTCCTGCTGTCAACCAGGTGGAGTGCCATCCATCGTGGCAACAAGCCAAATTGCGGGAGTTCTGTAAATCCAAGGGAGTGCACCTCTCTGTGAGTTCATTTCTAATGCACTTTTTACTTCTTGTGTACATTTTGGTCAAGTTTTTATTTGACTTTTTCCCAATTTCCATTTTTTATTTGATTAGTATGAACTATTGTTCGTTTTCGCACGAAATTTCCTAATTTTTCACTCTTATTACACCATGATTCTGATTGTTGGTATCCATGGACTAATCCTCTGTCTTCATGAGTAGATTGATAATGAGTTATTGTTTTTACTCCTTTTTGACACTTTTTTATTGCAGGCCTATTCACCGCTTGGTTCTCCAGGTACAACATGGCTTAAAAGTGATGTGCTAAAGCAGCCAACTGTAGTCTCAGTTGCTGAGAAATTGGGCAAGACTCCTGCACAGGTTTGTCTTCGTTGGGGTATTCAGATGGGTCAGAGTGTACTTCCTAAGAGCACACATGAAGCACGGATCAAAGAGAATCTTGATGTACTGGACTGGTCTATACCTGATGACTTGTTTGCCAAGTTCTCTGAAATTCCACAGGTAAATCCTTTTATTGTTATGGCAATTTCTTTTGATATTACTGAGATTGCAATTGTGAACTTGTTCTCTCTTATCGTATCAATTTCAAATTTGAAAGTGCAGATGGACCTAGAAATTGGCCGTATATCTTGTCGGTAGATAGTAGAGAGCAATCCTGTTCCAAGGGAAAAAAATAAGATTGAAGAAAGAAAAATATAGAAAGAAACATGAATGAGACTTGCATTGCACATACAGAATGGCTGTCAGACTTATTTTCATGAGTTCTTTGGTACCTCTTAGTAGTGACATTCATATATTTTACAAAGACGCTTTGATACCCTCTTACTAGTGACAGATTCATAGCATCAAGAACGTCTAATATGAATGAACATATACTGCCATGTGCTAGTTAAAAGACCTTTCTACCTGTGCACTGCCGCCTCACATAGACACTTTAAACTTCCTGGATGGTAGAAGATAAGTGGCTATATAAGGCCATTTACCAGATATTTTCATTATGAACTTTACTGATGCAGTTCATAGATTATTAACATCACTGTTGAACACTATGCAGGCAAGGCTGCTGAGAGGCACTTCATTTGCTCACGAGACTTGTGGCCCGTACAGAACACTTGAAGAGCTGTGGGATGGTGAGCTCTAAGGTTTACGGTATGAGTTAACTGTGGAAGACAGGCAAAGGCAAATTCTTAATCCATTTATCTCATAGATTTACGCGTCTTGCCAACTTCCTTTTGCTGTGAAGTTTGGTGGGAGATCGGTGAACGGCAGCCCTTTTATCTCCTAGATGTAGGTTTCTTGTTATACCCCCAGTTCCGTCCCTCTATTGCCTCTTTGCTGGAAACCATTCAAGAATCTTGCAGATTCTAAGAAACAATACTCAAATGTTTGATTTGCTGGGATATACCCCGAAACTATCAAGTTTGTTACAATAGTTCAATGCTATGGTTTGGTGGATGAATTAAACGCAGAGGCTCAATCACCCATCAACAGATCTGGAAAGACTTCCTTCAGTTCAATTAAGGGTGTTTATGGTTCTGTTTGGATTGACTTTTGGTTAAAATCAAAATCAAACTAATTTTGTTGGGTTTTTAATTATTAAGACAAACCAAACCAAAAGTAATTCATATTTACTGATTTAATTATTGTCAGTTTAGTTTGATTTTTGATTTTTAAGAAACTTAATGATATTTATCTTTTCTTCTTTTTTCACTACCATTAAAAAAGAATTTTTCATCATTTATTTCCAACTTATAATCCATTTTATAACTTTCTTGCCTCGCGAAGAAAATATCTTAAGGTCTATAAGCTTTAATTAAGTGAATAAAGTTAATAAAAAATACAAAATAAAATATAGGTTAATCTCATAATTATTTCTTTGTATAAATGAATTTGAATCCGTGACTTTCTTTTAAGAAATGAGTTTAAAGTGTGAAATACGTTTGCCTATGTAACGCCCTGTAACTATTAGTAAATGTGCGACTTGTAAACGCCGACGAATCAGTATGGAATCGGGAGAATAAAGTTGCAAATGCGTAATTATATCAAGGAACCCTTATATTAGGTCATTTGAAGTGTTAAACCAAAGTTAGAGGGGTTCATATTTGGGACTTGAGGGGTTCATTTGACCATAGTTTTAGAATGTTTTTGGGGCTGGAAATCAAGGGTTCTTCATCTCCACCTATCCCTAGCTTAAGGTAAGTTGATTCCTTCAACAATCTAGTGTATTCCTTATCATAGATCATAAAAGTATTTCCTTGAAGGAAAAGGTGTTGTTCTTGAAGAATACAAAGTTCAGGGATTGGTTTTCTTCTTCATAGAGGTATGACTCCTCTTCTATCTCCATAACAAGTATAGTTCAAGGATAGGACTCATGGGATGGTGGTAGAAAGTCGTGAGTCTAATTTTAGCCCATTGTAATTAATGTACTTGGCGAGGAAGGAGTATGTAGAGGGGTGTGTTTGCTGTTTTGTTAACTAAATGAAGGGAGGATGGTCTCGTATTGGGGCAGTAAGTTTGTTGTAATGATGAGGAAGGCTAGGTGTAGATAACATAATTTTGTAGTTCTTGTGAGCTTGACGCTCGTCAAATGTTTGAAGAAATGCCTAAAGGGCTTGAGAATGTTGTTTAGTTGTTTATATGAGTTCCTGTTATCGTTATTAATATAGACCAAGCTGCAAGGAAGCGGTGGGATCATTGGAATTAGGTACATAAGACTTATCTTCTAACTTAATCTACGAGCTTATAAGAGTGTTTTTACATCGTTTGATGAAGAACTCACGGAATAGTGTTAGGAAGCCGAGAGTTCAAGTTTATATGTTTGTCTGGGTGGTGTGAGACGTTGTATATTGTGAAGTAAGGATTAGGGCGGGTGGGGGAAGGGGGGTGGGGGAGTAAGCTTGACCTCATAGAAAGGTCATGAGATCATTTGGGAAGCAGGAGAAGAGAATGATGTGGTGATATACCATTTATTTATAGTTGTTGTCAAGCTTGTCGCTCGTGAGATATTATTATTTTTCCGATTAAGCCGTGCTTCTGGTAGTTGCTTATATTTCTTTGATATTATTATTTAATATAGATAGAGATTGTCTCTTGAAGGACGTCGACGACACAACGTAAGAGATAAATCGGAAAGTAAGATATGTAAAGCTAAAATTCCTTCGTCATTAAGGCACCGCCCTACGTCACATGTCTTTTCTATAAGGGTCAATATAGCTTACATGAGACATGAAAACATAATCTCCATTTGCTACGTGTCATTCACATGTCTAATCTTCAAAGCTTATAAGTATTAATATTACTCCTTTCGAGTCGAGTTTTCATAATATTTCTTATGACCGTAAGTGTCTTTACTTGAAATTTATAGAAGTCGCATGGTAAATGTCACGTATTATTAATGAAAAAATGGCCATAGTGTAGTCGCACTTATATATGTGAGCACATAGGCAAGATAGTCATAAGATAAAACAAAAACTAGCGCTTGAATAGTTAAATATCATGTTTAAGAAAATTAAGTGCTAGATAGAGATTTTACTTGAATGGCTAAATGATTTTTATCGTAACTTACTTGCATAGATCTTTAAGGCATTATATAATAAAAGTTACCCTTAACGATGGGAGGGTATTCATAGGTTTTACTTGACACGCCCGTGCATCATGATTATGTGCACAAGTTGAGACCAGACTATTATATTAAGCACGAAGATTGCGGCGTACTCTCTCTTGTGGCATCATTTGTATTTGGAGTCAGTTGAAATGTCATGCACCAGTTTTCCTGACTTGAGTCAAGATATGACACACATGGCCTGCGGGAAAGATTCTCATAGTGAGCCTACGGAGGGTGCACCTTGTATTAGACCGTGATGACAATTATGTGTTTAGAATTATAAAGATGAGTATTGGGCAACATATGCCTGACACGTGACATGGATCGCCTTTAGTAGGCCATCATATGATCATTTGTATCATAAATTGTCATATAACAGATAAATCATTAGGTGCTATATTATAATGACTTATAAGACGTAGTATGATAAGATAACAAAGCTAGTGCATAGGTTACAGTTTCATATTATACATCTCTTACTTGCATGGTCATAAGTTTTCATTTTGATATTCGATTCGTATGAGCATTGATACTTGTCTACCTGTTATTCTGTCTACTTTACATATTAGTGTATATTGTATATGTACTGACGTTCAAAATTGACTATTTGCCTCTCATGAAAAGATTTGTACTGTCCTATGTTCGAGGCGCTGCGTTTCTATAAATACATGACTAGATTCACAGGGTCGCAGACATCCATGTTACGCTCTATTTCCTTCATCACCTCGTCTTTTGGTGAGCTCCATCTCTATTTGGAGCCCGTATATGTCCAGTGATTTTTGGCTATGCTTATAAGTTGCTAGGCAGGTATGTCGGGCCTCTATCTCGACCAGTTCTTAGTTGTACAACGTTTTAAACTCTTAGAGGTTTTCTAGACATTATATAGTTGTCATGTTATATAGTTTTTGTTCACATGAATCTATATTATGTATATGTCGTTCATGTTAGTAACTCTGCGATCCCTTATTGTTTTATAGTCTCGTATATCTCATAGATTATCTGTATAATAAGTGCTCATACGGTTCCTGTTCGCCTCTCCATCTAGGGGCATGACAGTCTATTAGAGATAAATAAAATTTTCACGAAAAAGTATACAAGTATGTATAATTGTTTATAAAAATTAATATATTGTATATATAT
Source organism: Datura wrightii (assembly GCA_035772735.1). Taxonomy (NCBI): domain Eukaryota; kingdom Viridiplantae; phylum Streptophyta; class Magnoliopsida; order Solanales; family Solanaceae; genus Datura; species Datura wrightii. Next base: position 193,850,191 of record JASDFA010000018.1, on the reverse strand, counting down.
TATTAATTTTTTGGTTCATTTTTTTCTTCTGTTTATATTTGATAATATCAAACTAAACTAAATGTTATCAATTTTTTAAAATTTAAATCCAAATCAAATTAAAACAAAACAAAAATCGATTTGGCTCAATTTTCTGTTCATATCAATATTTTATCAAACCATAAATACCTTTATCTATTAGAGGAAAAACAAGAAATTAGTGAATTTTCTCAATTTTGTATTTACTTAAATTTGAATTTAAATTTGAAAAAAAAATTAATAGAAGACAGAATCACCGAAATCTTATTTCGTCTTTGCTAGAAATTTGAGCAAGAGATATTTTTGTTGGACGAGTTTGAAAATGAGACTCCACTTTTTTTCTTTTTTTAATTTGCTAAAGAGATATTTTTGTTGGACGAGTTTGAAAATGAGACTCCACTTTTTTTCTTTTTTTAATTTGCTAAAGTGGACAAATAAAATAAAAAATATATTTTTACTATATATATTTTTAAAAAAATAAAAAAGGTATGCCGGGAGTAATTTCTTGTTTCTTGCACTTCTTCAATGTTGAGTATTGGACCAATAAGATTGATAATTTTCTTCAAATAATGATATATGAGTCAGCTTGCGAGCATTTTTAATATTTTCTCCGTTTCATTTTAATTGTTAGAATAAAATTTAATGTTTATTAGAAAAAAATTAATAGAAATTACAAATTGACTAATATAATTCTATTAAATGATAGGTACTTTTTGAAAACATACAATAATCATTCATTTCACATTTTAAAGTGACTTAAGTACATATGGTAAAGTTAGAAAAATATGATCAATTATTTCTTGTATTTTAAAATTAGCAACTATTTTGAAATTTTAATATGCTTAACAATTAAAAAGAAACAGAGTGAGTATTTTAGTACTAACTCTGATCCTTTTTATTTTTCATATTTTTCTTTTGCACGCTTCTTATAAAAAACTAATTAAATGGATAGTTTGATTCTATTACCCCTATTTATTCTTCTATTTAAATTAATTATTACTATTCTTCTTTTTATTAGTACACTAATACCTCTCTACATTTATTAGAGTAACTAGCTTTTCGATACGTTCATTCATATTAAATAATTAAATATAGAGTGTGCTAAGTGTAAATTCAAAATGATTGAACTGACGTTTTGAGTAACTTAGTTTACTAATCTTGGTTTAATGAAGATTAAGTATAAAGAGTGACAAAATTACCTAAATAAAATGTAAATAAAAAAAATTCAATATTTATGCAGAAAAATGCAAGAATTACATAAAATATAATTTACCATGATAAACATAAATATAAGCCACAAGCCAAGAGTAAATTAAATCTGCAGGCTTGAGGATGTTTCTATCAAGTTCATGGACATTTCATACAAACTCAAGATGCCAACAACAATAAAACAAGAAGGTAAATCAGAAAATATTTGAAAAACTATCAAAAAGAAAAAGAAAGAATGCAACAATTTCATATTACCTATTAAAAGGTGTAGAGTATGATCATGACATAAATACATATTTTTCATATTGAATCTGCTTAATGGTGAAAATCTTCATTAGAGGATTATGTATAAATACTGTTGTAACAAGTAGAAGCTTAGAAGATGAAATAATTGGAAGGTGAAAAGGTAGTATATGAAATAATAAAATATAAAAGTGTAATTTACAATAATTACTGGCAGGTGAAACAACCCTTCTCATATATATATGTACATATATATGTATATATATTTGTATGTATGTATGTATGTATATACAATATTAGATATTTGATGGTGAAATATTACTATTTAAATAGATACTTTATTATATTTTAATTTACTACAGGAAAAAATTGATAATCCAATTTTTAAGATAAGAGCTTTCCACTTTTAATTAGAATAATAATAATAATATATTATTATTATTATTATTATTATTATTGTTTATTTATTTATTTAGTTATTAATTATTATTGTTATTATATATTATTATTATTATTATTATTATTATTATTATTATTATCATTTATTAGTTGTATTTATTTATTATTATTATTATCATTGTTTATATTTTATTTATTATTATTTATTTATTATTATTATTCTTATATATATATATATATATATATATATATTATTTACTTATTTTAAATTTTCACTTTTTGACTTTCCACCTATATAGCAATAAATATATAAATATGATATGATATGATATGATAAAATATTAATATTTAATTATGTATTAATTAAATTTTAATTTAATGGAGGGACAAAATGGTAATCTAACTTTCAACTTAGGGCTTTCCAGTTATATAATAATATGATGTTAAAAATGGAAAAAGATACTAATTAATTTTATCTTGATTTTTAAAAAATAATAAGTATTTTGGGTTTATTTTTTCTACTCTCTTGGTTTCCTTTTAGTTATTAAATAGTTATTCTCAAATAGTTATCAATTTAAAAAATCAAGAAAGAATTACTATTTTTTTCAACTTTCTCTTTAGCATTAATTATTCTAGAACTAAAAGACACGTAAATAAATAAAGATTAAAAAATTAATAAAAAATATATTACTCAATTTACACCTTTAATTTGTGCAAATGATTACTAAAAAAGAAGGGAGGGAGTAATAACCAATGAAAAAGATTTTCCAAAAAGAGTGAAGGACTAATACTAATAATTTGGGTTTTTAAAAAAGTTTCCAAAAACATTAAACCTAATTTGAATACAATTAGGAAAAACGTTTATCCTATAATCCTTTCTCCATTAGAATAATGATATTTCCTATTCTATATATACTCAGTTACTCACACACATTAAGCTATTCATTCTGCAATACAAGTCTTCTCAATACTTGATACACCTTCTACTTCATTAAATTTTCTTCTGGCTTTTCGTCAACATGGAGAAATCAAATAATTTGAAAACTGCAACAGTTAATTCTACCAAAGGAAAAAATCAAATGGAGAAGTCAGATATAAAGGGTGCAATAACTATTGATTCCACAAAAAATTCTAAATACGGTTTGGCGTTGCAGATCTTATTACTTGTCTTAGCTATTGTGTTCGGTGTCGCTTTAGCTTTTCGAGTGTTTTATGTTCACGAGGATACTACTACGGTGTTTTATGATCCCAATTTTCAAATTGAGGCGGTATCATCCTCTTCACTTTCGGTATTAACTCGTTATATTCATCCTTTAATTTTGCACAATCCAGACAATTGAAACCTCACATTTTCAATTCGAAACCCTAACAGTGATTATGATTTCTATTACCATGATTTCAAGGCCAGTATATCCTATAACAATACACTTCTTTGGAGTGCTAATGTATCCGGTAAATTCTATCAAAATGCAAAATCCCAAACCACAATTGATTCAACATTTGCAGCTTTGCCCGAGTCATATACATATTGGATTGGTACATCTATTGTTGGTGACTTTGCTTCTGGCCAGACCACAAGATTTTCTGTTAGCCTGAGTGGAAAAATTCAAATAAGTGATCATAAATCACCTCCTCATACAAATTGTCGAGAACTTCATGTATCTTGTGAAAGCTTGCGAGTTGAATTTTTAGAAGATAATCAGACTGGAGTATTAACAGTTGATTCAGAAGCTTGTGCTGTCATCTCTCAAAATTCAAGATGTTGATTGTGAAAAAAAAATGTTGATTATCACGGCAGATTAATTGAAGAATTATTAATGGAGGCTTACAACGCATAGAAATTAAAGTTTATTTTGCCTTTTTTTTTTTTAAATCATATTTTCATATTTTTTTTTTTTGGTTTTGTTAGTGTAAAGTAAATCTGTAGTTGTAGAGAAAATATGTTAGTAGTATTTGTTGTTGAATGTTCTGTTCTTTTCTCATGCTTCAATATTATCTTTTATTGGCATTCTAATTTGAATCTAAGGCAACAAAGTGCCTGTGCATAATTATGTATTTGATACAAGAAGCGCGTAATTAGTATTCCCAGTCTAATTAGAAGCAATCATAAATTATGTTGTTCGAATTATACATGGATAAGTCCGAGCAATATAGATGATTGATGACATTAGTAAATCCTATTTGAAGTTGCCAGGAATGTCACCTCCTCTGCAGCCAGTGCAAACGCTGCCACTTCAGTGATCACTCTCGCTGTACATATAGAAGTGTGTTTGCTGTTTTGTTAACTAAATGAGGGGAAGATGGTCTTGTATTGGGGCAGTAAGTTTGTTGTAATGATGAGGAAGGCTGGGTGTAGATAACATAATTCTGTAGTTCTTGTGAGCTTGACGCTCGTCAAATGTTTGACGAAATGCGTAAATGGCTTGAGAATGTTGTTTAATTGTTTATATGAGTTCTTATTATCGTTATTCATATAGACCAAGCTGCAAGGAAGCGTTGGGATCATTGTAATACGCTAAGGAACGGAATTGAGGTACATAAGACTTCTCTTCCAACTTAAACTATGAGCTTATAAGAGTGTTTTTACATCGTTTGATAAAGACCTCATGTGACGGTGTTAGAAAGCCGAGAGTTCAAGTTTATATGTTTGTTTGGGCTATGTGAGACGTTGTATATTGTGAAGTAAGGATTGGGGGGAGGGGGGGAGTAAGCTTTACCTCATAGAAAGGTCATTAGATCATTTGGGAAGCGGGAGAAGAGAAGGGTGTGGTGATATACCATTTATTTATAATTGTTGTCAAGCTTGTCGCTCGTGAGATATTATTGTTTTTCAACTAAGCCGTTGCTTATATTTCTTTGATAGTACTGTTTAATATAGATAGAGATTGTCACTTGAAGGATGTCGATAACACTATATAAGAGATAAATCGTCAAGTAAAGCATGTGAAGCTAACATTTCCTTTATATTTCCTATTTAAGGGTCAATATAGCTTCCATGAAAACATGAAAACATAATCTCCATACGTGTCATTCACATGTCTAATCTTCAAAGTTTATAAAAATTAGTATTACTCCTTTCAAGTCAAATTTTTATAATTTTTCTCATGACCATTTGTTTCTTTACTTGAAATCCATAGAAGTCACATGGTATATGTCACATATTATAAATGAAAAAATGGACATAGTATAGTCGCACTTGTATATGTGAGGACATAGGCAAGATAGTCATAAGATAAAATAAAAATTAGCACTTGAATAGTTAAATATCATGCTTAAGAAAATTAAGTGCTAGATAGATATTCTACTTGAGTGGCTAAATAATTTTTATCGTAATTTATTTGTATAGGTCTTTAAGGCATTATGTAATAAAAGTTACCCTTAACGATGGGAGGGTATTCACAGGTTTACTTGACACACCCATGCGTCGTGATTTTATGCACAAGTTGAGATCAGACTATTATAGTGAACACGAAGATTGCAGTGTACTCACTCTTGTGGCATTATTTGTATTTGGAATTAGCTGAAATGTCATGCACTAGTTTTCCTGACTTGAGTCAAGATATGACATGTATGGCTTGCAGGCAAGATTCTCATAGCAAGCCCATAGAGCGCGCACCTTGTATTAGATCATGATGGCAATTATGTGTGTAGAATCATAAAGATAAGTATTTGGGCAATATATGACTTACGCTTGACATGGATCACCATCAGTAGGCCATCATATGATCATTTGTATTATAAATAGTCATAGAACAGGTGAATCATTAGGTGCTATATTCTAAGGAACAACTTATAAGACATAGTATGATAAGCTAATAAAGGTAGTGAATAGGTTACAGTTTCATATCGTACATCTTTTACTTGCATGCTCATAAGTCTCTTATTTTGATATATGATTCATATGAATATTGATACTTGTCTATCCATTATTCTTTCTACTTTACATATCAGTACATGTTGTATATGTGCTGACGTTCAAAAATGACTACATGTCCCTCTGTTAGCGGTGTTTCAGAAATATCTGTGATCAAGTAAATAGTTCTACGAACAAATAAATCAGATCAACTTGAAAAATGGAAAGCTTTGTACAAGCTTATGTTCGGGTCTGCTACATTTCTATAAATACAGGATCAGATTCACAGGGTTGCAGACATCCACGTTAGGCTTTATTGCCTTGATCACCTAGTCTTTTAGTGAGATCCATCTCTATTCGGAGCCAGTATATGTCTAATGATTTTTGGCTATGCTTATAGGTTGCTAGTTAGGTATGTCGGGCCTCCATTACAATCAGTTATTAGTTGTACAATATTTTAAACTATCAAAGGTTTCCTAGACATCATATAGTTGACATGTTGTATAGTTTTTATTCAGATGAATCTATAGTATGTATATGTCGATAGTAATTCTGCTCCCTTATTGTTTTATAGCTTCGTATATCTCATAGATTATCTGTATAATAGGTTCTCGTACGGTTCTTGTTCGCCTCTCCGATGTAGGAGCGTGACAACCTCTTAGAGATAAATAAAATTTTTATGAAAGAGTATATGAAGTATTTATAAATATTTATAAAAATTAATATATAGTATATATAATTATAAATTTATTGTATTTTTTTGGTTCGATTTTTTCTTCAGTTTATTTTTGATAATATCAGACCAAACTAAATATTATCGACTTTTTAAAAATTTAAATCCAAACCAAATTAAAACAAAATAAAAATCAGCTTGATTCGATTTTCAATTTGGATTAATTTTTTATCAAACCGTAAATACCTATTTATTAGAGGAAAAACAAGGAATTAATGAATTTTCTCAATTTTCTATTTTATTTCTTAAAATTGAATTAAAATTTAAATTTGAACAAGGAATTAATAGGAGACAGAATCACTAAAATCTTATTTGGTCCTCACTAAAATCTTATTTAGTCTTTATTGGAAACTTGAGCAAGAAGTAGATCTTTTCTTTAGGGACTTTTTAGAATTTGAAAATGAGACTCCAATTTTAAAAAAATTAATTTTCTTTTAATTTGTTAAAGTGGATAAATAAAGAAAATATATATAATTTTAGTGTGTGTGTGTATATATAAAAGTAAAAAAGGAATACCTGGAGTAATTTCCTGTGTCTTGCACTTCTTCAATGTTGAGTATTGAACCAATAAGATTGAATATATTTTCTTTAAATAATGATGTATGAATTAACGTGCACACACTTTTGATATTTTAGTATTCACTCTGATTCACTTTAGTATTCATGTTTTGCTTTGGCACGCTTCGTATAAAACTAGATGAGAAAATATCCGTTTTCTGGGTTCAATATTATAAGTTTATTTTTTTTGAAAAAAATTAATTAATTTTTATTTTTTTTAAATTTTAAAAACATAAATAAAAATAATTAGGTTTTTATTTATACTTTATAATAAATTCTTTTTCTAATTTATCAAGGTAAGCAATAATTTATAATTTACTTAAATTACTCAATTTACATTAAATGAGTTACATATTTCAATGCTTATTTCAAGTCTACTTAATGTCAAATTCAAATATTGATTTGAATAACTAATTTAGATAATATGCTATCTACATTTTGTATTTGAATATTTTAGAGAATAGATTAAATTACAAGTATTGTATGCATTAAATAAATTTTGAGATAAAACTAATAATGATTTTATATAATTTTTTACAACATAATAGAAGTTGAAAAAAAAATACTATGATTATTTTAGTTCATGTATTAGGTATAACAAAATCAAGACATATTTTAGTATTAAAAAAAATCGTTATCGAAAAAAAATTTACCTAGCTAATAAGACTATGGTATCCTCGACAAAGAGATTTTTTTTAAAAAGTTATTAGCGTTATATAAATTATAACTTATTGTGATGATTTACACTTATACTAGATGAGGAAAGGCCCGTTTACGGGCCCAACATTTCAAGTTTAATTTTTATTTTAAAAATAAAATTATTCAATTCTTTTTTTTTTAATTTAAGCGCGCGCACACACACACAAAAAAAGATCTTACTAGAATATTATTTTAATCATTGATACTATAGTTATAATTTTGTCCCTAAATGAAGTTAAAATTTCAAAATTGCCATTGATCGCCCATGTTATGCCTTTTCTATATAATAGAAAAATTAATTAAATAGATAATATGATTCTATTACCCCTATTTATTCTTTTATCTAAATTAATTATTACTATTTTTCTTTTTAGTAGTACACTAATATCTTTTTACATATAGCAGAGTAATGTCAAAAATGGAAACAAATACTAATTAAGTCTATCTTAGATTTTTTAAAATAATAAGTATTTGAGTTTATTTTCTTCTACTCTCTCGATTCCCTTTTAGCTATCATGTATACTAAAAATAGTTACTTTCAAATACTTATCAATTTAAAAAATAAAGAGAGAATTAATTATTTTTCAACTTTACCCTTAATATTAATTATTCTAAAATTAAAAGATACATAAATAAATAAAAATTAAAAAATTAATAAGGAATATATTATTCAATTTACACTTCTAATTTGTGCAAAACCTTATCTTCCTTACTAATAAAAAGGAAAGGAGGAATTAATAACCAATGAAAAAGATTTTCCAAAAAGAGTGAAGGACAAATACTAATAATTTGGGTTTTGAAAAAAGTTTCCAAAAACATTAAACTAAGTTGACTACAATCTTTTTTGAGAAAGCTAAGTTGAATACAACTAGGAAAAACATTTATCATATAATCCTTTCTCCATTAGAATAATGATATTTTCCTATTCTATATATACACACACATTAAGCTATACATTCTTGCAATAACAAGTCTTCTCAATACTTAATACATCTTCTACTTCATTAAATTTTCTTCTAGCTTTTTGTCTACATGGAGAAAGGTAAAAAGCAAATGGAGAAGTCAGATATAAAGGGTACAATAACTATTGATTCCACAAAAAATTCTAAATATGATTTGGTGTTGGAGATTTTATTATTTGTCTTAGCTATAATGTTTGGTGTCGTTTTAGCTTTACGAGTGTTTTATGTTTATGAGGATATTACTGCGGTGCTTCGTGATCCCAAATTTCAAATTGAGGCGGTGTCATCGTCTTCATTTTCGGTATCAACTCGTTATAATCATCCTTTGATTTTGCACAATCCGGACAATTGGAATCTCACTTTCTTAATTCGGAATCCTAATTGTGATTATGATTTCTATTACCATAATTTCAAGGCCAGTATATCCTATAACAACACACTTCTTTGGAGTGCTAATGTATCTGCTACATTCTATCAAGATGCAAAATCTCAAACCACAATTGATTCAACATTTGCAGCTTTGCCCGAGTCATATACACATTGGATTGGTACATCTATCGTCAATGACTTTACTTCTGGTCAGACCACAAGATTTTCTGTTAGCCTGAGTGGAAAAATTCAAATAAGTGCTCATAAATCACCTTCTCATACAAGTTGTCGAGAACTCTACGTATCTTGTGAAAGTTTGCGAGTTGAGTTGTTAGAAGATAATCAAACTGGAATATTAGCAGTTGATTCAGAAGCTTGTGCTGTCATCTCTCAAGATTCAAGATGTTAATTGATTTGTAAAAAAAGCTGTGAATTATCACGGCAAATTAATTGAATAATTATTAATGGAGCATTACAACCGTTAGGGATTAATGTTGATTATGTTATCAAATGTTTATCCTTTTTCAATTCAGAAAATATTAAGAAACAAAACTATTTCGTATTTTATTAAAATTTTTTTAATCGTTATCTAAATAAAAGTTAATGATGAATTATTGTGATCTTATATATATATATATAAATAAATGATGAGCCACAATATTTTTATGAAAAAAATAGGTTCCGTTTTCGAGTCTGTTTCTGATTCTTCCGACTTGAATTTAGGTTTCAAATGTAATGATAGGGACATTTTTGATCTAAATATTAATATCAGTGTATTTTAATCTAAAATATTGATGATAGAGACATTTTTGAACGGGTGGTAATATTTTTTTTCAATTTCGCCTATAGTGAATTCTTTATTTCTTAAAAATAAAAGCGCCTTAATGGAGAACACTGGCCCTACGCTCTGCTTCCTACTCCTGCTTCAAAAACACAGAAGGCCGAAAGGATTCGTATGGCGCTATACTCGGCAATTCGCAGAGCCTCTAAGTCCACAATTCCTCTTGCAGTTCGCTCCATCGCTAATGCCGGAGGTTCCTATTTCTCCGCCGCCGCCGCTGCCGCTGTCAGAAATGGCGATTGTGGCAGCGTTTCTCGAAGCTTCTCGATTCCGTTGCTTTGCTACTCCACCAGCGCAGTCAAGAAGAAGAGAAAACACAGCTCCTTTGATGATATTCTGCTCCAGATCGTCGATTCGGAAATCAAATTTGCCCTAGATTCTGAATTTCACGACTGCGTAAGTTCCTGAATTTGAATGCTTGATAGGAAATATCAAATGAGCTTTTCATTTGGAGTTATTCTGAGTGTTGCTTAGCCTGTAGTGTTTAGTGTACAACTATGCATTGTGTTTGGTTTGAGTTTAATCACTAATTCAATCATTTCTAATTTGGGTTCTTCCGAATAAAGGTCACTTCCCTCAATGTCGTTATCGACTAAGCCGCTGAATTATTATATGCCTCTAATAACCTGCCATGTAATTTAACTATTTGGTAGGGATGTTTATGCCAAATATCTCTTTATTTCCTGTAATATTAACCAAAATTTGATCTCTATGTCCATTTCAGTGTTTTGTCAGCTAGTTATTTAAATAAGTATACGGCTCAAAGTTTTAAAGTCTAGATATTGCAATCGAAAGATTTATACAAAAGAAAGGACATTGATGGAGCTAGCAAAGGACAGTAGATCTAAGATGAGTTTGTGTTTGTCTTACACTGTCAAAGCCCCGCACTAGTGATTACACTATCGTCACAGTAATTACTGGAACTATTCTGATTTGATTTCTACAGAGAGCATTTATATGGGGTTGTTAAGTTTTAGTTGTTGATTTATGCGTAACACAGCGCCAATTATCCTTTTAAGGGGATTTTGCTAACAACTAAGATTATGAAAGTAGCAATTAGACAAAACGTAGTAAAGATAGAGTACTAATCAATAGGAAAGAAACTTAAGGTTCCGCCATCTCTGTGCATTCATCCAACTTTATTGATTCGAGTGGTTTATTGGGCTACCTTTTATCATACACCACGGTCTTCCAACACAGATGTATTGTTAGTGAACTCATATTCCTATCGGTTAAGCATCAACAACAACATACCCAGGATAATCCCACAAGTGGAGTCTGGGGAGGGTGGTATGTACACAATACCTTGTGAAGGTAGAGAGACCATTTCCGAGAGACCCTCAACTTAAGTAAGAAAAATCAAAAACAAGTATTTAAGGCAAATATAGTAGTGCAAAAGCCATATTGAAAACAATTAAGAAAATAACAGTATCAACAACAAATAATATGATAATTGAAGAAAAAACAAGTAATACTAGAATCGAAGGATAACATATTAAGAGAGAAATAATAACAATACTAGAAAGGTAACTAGGCAGCGCTCGACTACCTACTAACCTTCCACCCAAATCCCTCGACCTCCATATCCTCTCATCTAGGGTCATTTCCTCAATAAGTTGTAGGTGCACCATATTCTGTCTAATCACCTTTTCTCAAGACTTCTTCGACCTACTTATGCCTCTCCTTATACCCACTATAGAGAACCTCTGACATCTCCTTACTAGGGCATCTGTGCATCTTCTTTCCACATGCCTGAGCCATCTCAGTCATGCCTCCCTCATCTTGTCCACCATGGAGGCCACTCTCACCTTGTTGCTGATTGCTTTGTTCCTGATCTTATCTTCCTGGTATACCCATGCATTCATCTCAACATCCTCATTTCTGCTACTCCCATTTTCTAGACGTGCAAATTCTTGACCGGCCAACACTCCGTCCCATACATCATAGCTGGTCTGACTGCCATTTTATAAAACTTACCTTTAAGTCTTGGTGACACATTCTTATCACACAAGACACCGGATGTGAGCTTCTATTTCATCTACCTTGCTTCAATACGGTGTGTAACATCATTGTCAATCTCCCTATTTTCTTGGATTATTGACCGTAGATACTTGAAATTTTCTTTCTTGGAGATGATTTGCATATCATTCCTTACTTTTACATCTCCCACAAGATTTACGTCACAGAACTTGTACTCCAAGTATTCTGTCTTAGTCCTGCTCAACTTGAACCCCCACAGACTCCAGAGTCTGTATCAAACCTCCAACCTATCATTAACTCCGCCACATGTCTCGTCAATCAAAACTATGTCTTCTGCAAATAACTATACCATGACATTTTCTTGGATATACCACGTCAATTCATCCATCACCAATGCAAAAAGAAAGGGGCTAAGTGCCGATCCCTAATGCAATCCCATCACCGACTAGAAAGTGATTTGAGTCTCCTATCGTTCTCATTCGGGTTTTGGTTCCATCATGTATGTCCTTAATTGCCTTATTGTACACCACATGTACACCTTTAGCCTCTAAACATCTCCATAGAACTCCCTTAGATACTTTACCGTAAGTTTTTTCTAGGTCAATGAACACCATATGAAAGTCCTTCCTCCTCTCCCCATACTGATATATCAATCTCCAAAAGATGCAGAGATGGATGTGTGGGCATATTAGGAGAGATAAGATTAGAAATGAAGATATAGGGACAAGGTGGAAGTGGCCTCAGTGGAGGACAAGATACGAGAGGCGAGATTGAAATGGTTCGAGCATGTGAAAAGGAGATATATGGATGCCCCAGTTCGGAGGTGTGAGAGGTTGCTATGGATGATTTCAAGAGAGATAGAGGTAGGTCGGAGAAGTATCGGAATAGGTGATTAGACAAGACGTGACACAACTTCAGCTTATCTAAGGCACGATCTTAGATAGGAGATTATGGAGGACACAAATTAGGATAGAACGTTAATAGGTAGTTGAGTGTTGTCTTGCTTGCTCTTCCATACTAGTAGTCGTAGTATTACTCTTGTAATTTTTTGTTTTTTATTTCTGTTACTATTTATTGTTTCTTGTACTTCGATTATTGTAATATTTTGTTGTAGTTACCGTTCCCATTTCAAAATACTTTTTCTTGCCTTATTTAGTATTTTTACTTGGTTTCTTTATTCCTGTTATTTTCTTGAGCCGAGGGTCTATTGGAATAACCTCTCTACCTCCCAAGGCAAGGGTAGGGCCTGCATACACACTACCCTCCTCAGACCCCACTTGTGGAATTACATTGGGTATATGATGTTGTATTTTTTGAAAAGATTATTAAAAATGTTGACTAATGCATTAGTGTATTTTCATGAAATATTTTATTATTAAAGATTTATACTAGTGTTTTATGTGGAGATTGGAGTAGTAAATATTAAGAGAATGATTAAGATAGTTGTGAAAGAAAATGAATTCTACCATAAATAAGGGAGGTCATATTCCTCCTCTCTCCAATCTTCCAGTTTCTTGTTTGTGTTGGAGCACTTCTCTCCAACTTTCAATTTTTGATGCATTTCTCATCAACCGTCAATTGTTGAAGCACTTCTCTTCTACTTTCATTATTTGAGCACTTCTCTCCAACTTTCAATTTGTTGATGCACTTCTCATCAACATTCAATTGTTGAAACACTTCTCTTCAACTTTCAATTGTTGGAGCACTTCTCTCCAACTTCCGTTATTTTTTTCTTGGTTGTGCTGGAGCACTTCTCACCAATTTCCAATAGTTGATGCACTTATCATCAACATTTAATTATTGAAACACTTCTCTTCAACCTTCAATCGTAGGAGTACTTCTCTCCAACTTTTTATTTTGTTGGAGCACTTCTCTCCAACTCCCTTTATTATTATTTTTTAATACTTTCTTGAAAACCAAACACCAAAAAATGAGTTATTCTCTTGATACAATCCCCCCAAAATAGTTTCTGTCGTACCAAACACAAAAAATGATTTATGTCCATCAAGCTATACTTTCTGCAGCGTTGTATTCTCCAATTTATCCTTAGAAGTTGTAAGTTGCCCCACGTTCTCGTGATTAAACTTGGCAACTTTAGGTTCTTTGGTAACATGTGAGTTTATTTGATGTTGAAGATGAGCTTCATCACATACAACTGATCCTTTCGGACATGCTCTAACGACTTACCTAAATTTATGGAAAGCCACAGATACATGTTCTAAAATTTTCTAACTTTTTGGAACATATTTCAGATTTTGCTTATTGAACGTCAATTTAACTAATGTATTTGTTATTACCATTAGTTAGTTTTACAAGTTAGAAACCAAACAAGTCAGATACAAATTGCAATCTTAAAGAATCGAGAGGAGGTATCCTCTATTAGAACAATCTATCCGAGTAAATCGAATGTATAGTCCTGAATATAGTTAGTTATTGTCAATTCAAACTCCAGGATACGGTCTGGGAGTTTAACTTTTATAAGTTCCAATTTTAGGACACATTCATAGAGTATGACTTGTATACGTTCAAATCTCAGGGCACAGTCCTGAAGTTTCAGTGCAGCAGTTTGACTTGCACAAGTTCGAACTCCAGGACACGGTCCTAAAGTTTCATGGTAGCAGCTTGGCTTGTATAAATTCGAACTTCAGGATATGGTCTTGGAGTTTCATTTGCAGCACTTCGAATTGAAAATTTTCTGGAATTCTTGTTGCTATTTTTCAATTACTTTGCCACATTTTAAGCTGTGGAGATCTTTCAACTACTTTGCAAATGCTGGCTGTATTTCAGTTAACAATCCTAAAAGCGGCTATCTTTTTACCGTTTTGTCTGTGGAAGGGCTCAAACCCATGACCTGTGCCTAACTCGCACATCACAAGCTGCATTCTCACCATTAAAACAAAGTTCCATGGACCGTTTAGCTGCTTAATTCTAAGTGTAAATTATTGTAAATGTGTATATCAATCCACAATTTGTCTGCAATAATGCTGGAATGGAGTGTCATCGAACACGTTTACCACATATTGGCACTAGTCGGTTGAAATTTCCCCTCTATGTAGGTTGTAGATATCCCAGATGACTTTCCTTTTAAGGTTCAAGACAAAGCAGGAAAAAGAGTTATTATTCTTACGAGAAATTGTGGTGATGAGACCATAAATATTGTAGTGGACCTGCTTAATGCCAGATGTGAAAATGTTGAAGATGATGCTGTTAACAGTGAGGAAGAGAGTGAACCACAACCTAGTGTTCCATTGTCTGTCACCGTGTCTAAAGAAAATGGCTTGTCACTAGAGTTTGATGTGAGAGCTTTTCCAAATAAAATTTCAATTTGTGGCATCTCCGTCAAGGAGGCAAAAAGTTCAAGCAATCAGCTAGACTGTAAAGGGCCTGCTTTCTCGTAAGTACTTATCTATTGTATGACGGAGTTGCTTGCTTTGGAGCCACTTTCTTATACTGATTACCCAAGTTGTCTTGTCTTCTTTTCAGACTCGTAAATGAAAGTCTACAGAAGTCTTTCTATGAATATCTTGAAGTCAGAGGGCTGACAGGCGGCACTGCTAACTTTTTGCTGGAGTATGTAATTAGCAAAGACACCAAGGAATACACCCGGTGGCTTAAAAATATCAAGAATTTTGTTGAGCACTAGCATCCTTTTCCATGAATACGTAGAACCTGGTGAGCCGAACTGTTTTCATTTCGAGTTATTAATAATATAGCAATGATTTGTGAGATATGCTCAGTATGTTCTTACTATCTCCAGCTTTTTCTTCTGAGCAGGTCTCTAACTGATGGTGTTCTTACTGAAGAATCATTTGGCTAATGTCAGACGATAGACGATGATGGATGGAACGTTAAAGTTGTTGGTAAGATATAGCAATAGTTATAATCACCGCAAACTTCTTTGCAGCGGCGCTGGCTATAATAATAGCATGATCAGTAGAGGCAATCCTTGTACAAATTAGAGATTTTTACTTTTTGTGATTTTGTTCACTGAATTAGATTTTTTTCTCAGGCAATTCATGTACCGTTCAGACGAAAGATGAAAAATAATAATGTTATTGCATGTGAATTGGCCAAATTTCTTAAGCTGCAGCATACAGATATCAACTTAAGATACAAAATCACACACATTCTACATGTGTGTTTGTGTGATATAGATATATATGAAGAGGCTTTTATTTTTGCTTAATTTATTTTATTCAATAATTAGATTCTTTTAATAAGATAGAAATCTTCTTCTTCAACCAACTTGATACCCGTTAATCTTCCACAACTTGCATCTATTTCATTGATTTATAGGAAACATCATCGAGTACTAAAAACATCATTATACTTCCTCTGTTTCAATTTATTCGTCGTTTAAAAAGAATGTCTTTTTCCCTTTTTGATAACTAACTTTTCACGTGATATATATGTTTTAACACCACAAGATTAAAGAATATTTTAGTACATTCTTAAGACAACAAGATTCAAAAATATTTTTTATTTTTTTAAATTTGATGTCAAGTTAAAATCCGACAAACAAATTGAAATGGATGAAATATGTAATTTCCGAGTGATCTCCTGGAAGTTGTACTCTGTTATATCTTACTCCCATCTTGTGAAGTCAATTGGGTACATTGACTTTTTAAGTTGTTGATGGTTCAGACTTGGTACAATCTCTTTAAATTTTAAGAGTCATGAGATGTGGAATCACCATGACTAAACTGAAAAGAAAAAGATCTCCACAAAAACGTACCTCTTAACATATACACTAAAGAGTTTAATAAATATAATATCCAACGTAATCCAGGAAATCATTGTAATAACAAAATTGAGCACTAATCCAAACAAGATGCGTTGAGCTATATATATTCAGATTGTTTACTCTTTCAGAAAAAAAAAAGGTAAAAAAATCTAAAAAATGTAAAGATAATTACAATACAATAACAGTAGCGATCACATAATTGGTCCCCTCGATGAATGTAACTGTGGTCTCGCTCTATTCCCTCCGTTCAGTTTTATTTGTTACATTTTGTTTCACGAGAGTTAATTTGATAAATTTTTAAATTCAAAAATTAGATGTTTGAAAATAATACGGAAAATTTACTATAAATTGCAATTCTTTTCATATTTATATGATGAAAAAAATTAATTAAAATTCATACAGTTTAACTCTTAAAAAATAAAACGTGATAAGTGAAATTGAATGCTGTGAGTAATTTCTAAATGCTTTCTTTAATTTTCTGCAAGGTATTTATGGGAAGTACTCTTGTTTACTCTCTTGAGTTTCTAAGTCCAATTCACATTAGAAGAATAATTCAAAGAAATTTAAACACTAGCCTTATTTATTTTACAATTAATTAAACAAGACAAGGAGGGCTTGAAGAGGTTCTTTTAATAGTGCTTGAAGAGTTCATGATGCTCCAACCACACAATAGAACTTGCTTTAAAAAAAAAAAATACAACATTAAATATTCTGATCAAGATTAATAATTTTTGCATGATATATTAATTTTATTTTCAAAAGTATCAAATAACAGAAAATTTACATATATGGCCACATGTTGTAGTCAGATACTTGTTATAACTAGCTAGTCAACGTGAGCAACGGTCCATTAGGGGAATAAAATTAGTCCGTGAAATTATGACTTGCTATCTACTTAAGTTTTAAGCATAAAAATTTTATGAGGTATTTTATTTAAACTTTGCTATTTAAATTCATGAGGAATTCACTTTTTTTTAAAAAATATTTAATTGATTGATAATATCATCATCGCATTATCCATCGTTATATATGTCTGAGTAGGATCAAATAACAAAAAAGATTTCATTTATACAGGTAGAAAATGTAAAGTTTATATTTATATCTAAATTATATATCCAAAAAAGAAAAACAATGTATGCATTATTTAGATTTGATAAAAATGATTTTGTAAAGATTACACCCTTAGAGAAAATCAATCTACTTAATTCATTAAGATCTGCATAAAAATTGAAATCTTTTTTTTTTGTTTTTGTTTTTCGCTTCAATTTATTTATTGAATGTCACTCATATATGTTTGAAGTGGGGACAAATATATCTCCGGACCTTATGCCAAAATATATGAAGTTTGGCCTTGTCGAGAACATAATTTTAGTAAAATAAAACCTAAAATTGGTCTTGATAAGTCATTATATATCTAAAGTCTTGCTAAGGTCACAACTCATTACAGAGATATTAAAATTTGATCTTGTCAAGTTCCCAATTTCAATAGAAAATGTTTGAAGTTGTTCTTGTCAAGGTCATAGAATTAGTTAATAATATCAAAAGTTGGTCTTAACAAGGCCACAACTTCGCTGCAAAATATCCGAAGTTGGCCTTGACGTGCCATATCAAACAATTCAGATAAAAATATTTGATGTTTAACCTTCACAAGCTCATACTTCAGACAAAAATATATAAAGTTAGATGCGAATTTTCAATTTCAGTCGCATACGTTTGAAATTATGCCCGAAACAAATAAACTTGCAAAAAAAACATTTAACATCTCTTATAAATTAAATGACAGCTCCAAAAATAAATATATGTGCACTACACCTAATTTAAATGAATTAATAACCAACTTATTTTAATTCATCAACCTATTTTGATTCACTCAATTCAGCCTATTTAAAAATACTGTGTAAAAACTGAAATGTATCTCAAATTGAACTAAAATCTCCCCCTTTGACAACCCTAATCAATATCATATTGGAAGCTTCCATGATGTTACTTAAGTTATTGTATATATTTAAGGACAAGTTGTAGAAGACTTTTGGGAGCCTGTAAAGTCTTCCTTTGTTGTGTTCTCTTGGAAGTTCCATTGTTATTTAATTTCCATCTACTAAGCTAGAAAGAAGGACCCCCCTCCCCCCCCACCTCCAAAAAAAAAAAAAAAAAAAATCAGAAATGGCACTTCTCACTATGCAACATTTCACCCACCAACAACATCCAATAGTCCTACATGATGATGCCATTAACCCTAAATATTTATGCGAGGGTTGCATGACCTATGGCTTTGGGAAAAGATATCACTGTCATGCTTGCACCCTTAACCTGCACGAATATTGCGGAACGTGTCCGCGAAATCTCTCGTCTTTCATGCATCCTCTCCATTCACTCAAGCTTGTTGAGCGCGATCACGTGCGCGATCGCGTCTGCAACGTCTGTCGCGACCCTATCGAAGGCCTATCTTATAGGTGTGAGCTTTGTGAATTCAACGTACATCCTATATGTACTCTGTTGCCAGCAACACTCAAACATATCCTACATCAGGTAACCTAGCTAGAAATCCAAATTGCCTATCTTGGAGAAGTGTTAGTGTTAATTCTTTCTGTCCTAATTTTTGATCTATAAATAGATCAAAAAATAACATAAATAGCATAAAATGTACTTCCAAATATGAGTTTCCATTAAATATATATTTTTTATTTTTACAGTTCAAATTAAATTTAACGATTAGAGTTTGATAAATATCTGACAGAAATTAAAAAAAATGCTAACTAACATTAGCAAAATTAAAAGATCAAAACGGCTCAAATAATACTTAAGGGACTATTTTAAATCTTATATAAAAAAAATAAGAGACCATTTTTATGATTTTCTCAATTTAAATATATATACTTATATGAAAAAAAGAATAAGGCAAGTGAAATACCTATAAAGTCTTCCAAATTGTCATTTTGGCCCTTGAAGGTCCCATTATTTCCAAGCAGAAAGTTGTTACAATTAGTTGTGTGTTTACTCAGGAAATGGCACCTATCCAAAAGAACACAATCCAACACTTGACACATCCAAAGCATTCATTAACATTATTTGATTCCGACACCAAATACATATGCGGTGGTTGCAAAATCCCCGGCATAGGTAAAAGATATCACTGCCATACTGTGCAAGATGTCCCATGAATCTTTCTTCCTTCTTACATCCGCAAGCCACATGGCGAACGCCAATTGGACGGCATCTGCATGTTGAAGGGCTGTTTTATAGGTGTCAGATTTGTGAATTCGATGTCCACCCTCTCTGTACTCAATTGCCTCAAACATGTCCTACATCAGGTAAATTAGAAATTCAAGGATTGCAAATATATTGGACAATCTAATATATATAATTATATTAAACATATACAATATTTTAAGATAATTTGAATATTATATATTTCCTCTCTTTTAATTTATGTGACTTGTGATTTAAAATAAGGAGCCGTTTGTCCATCATTTCTTTTCTTCAAATTAATGTTTGATTATATATAGGACTGATATTTTTTGAAAAAGATTGAAGATGAGTTTCTATGTTTGGAAAACTGATCAATAATGGCGTTGACCAGTTTTCAAGTGAAAAGTCTTTTTCCCTCGTGAAATTTGAACTTGTTTTTTATCAAGTTAAATACATGTCTTAAGTATAATTTTGATTTTCGAATATACTTTTTGATTTAACTTTAGATATTATCTTTTATCAAAATATCGTCAAAATATTTCTTACCGACGCTTGTTTGATTGTAAATCATATTATTAAGAATAAAATAAAATATTCAAAATTAAATTGTTCTAAATTAAAAAAAGTATGACTTAATTTTTAAAAGAAACTAAAAAGAAAAATATGATACATAAATTGGAATGAAGAGAGATAAGAATCACTTATCAAGAGAAGTGTACCTTAGGGTGTGTTCGATACGAAAGAAAAATATTTTTCAAGAAAATACTTTTTAGGAAAATAAGTTGTTTCTACTTATTTACTTATATTTGGTATGCAAATAAAAAATATTACCCTAAGACATGTATATATATCTAAAATAAAACTATGAAGATGAGGATGAGGTGGTCATTGGCGTAGCCACATTTAGTGATGGCTAGCCAGTCAAACACTCTTCGTCAAAAAATTATATTATGTATATAAAAAATATATAGATAAAAAATTACGTTTTATATGTATATATTAAATTTTGAACACCTTTAACGAAATTTTTGATTTCGCCACTGGAGGTGGTATAGGATGATGGGTGTTGTGGGCGGGGGCGGGGTGGGGTATAGCGGGGATGGGGAGTGCATGAATAGTTGTGAGGGTAGGGATGAGACAATACGACTTATTTTCCTTGCTTTTATTAGTAAAGTCATTTTCTTTATTTTCAAAATGTTTGTTTTCCTTAAAAAAATATTTTTTAAAATTTTTAATCAACGAATCACGAAAAGATAGGAAAATATTTTTCGGTCCTCAATACCAAACACACCCTTAATCCATAACGATTTTGAGAAGACCTTCGAAAAGAATGTGAAACTTGATTTCTCTCCTTTACAACCTCTTTCTCTAAAATGATTATTAATATATTTTGGATGAATTCATACACTCTTAACTTTGCCTTAAAAATAAAAAAATAATTTCCTCAATTTTGACTGTTAAGTATCAGATTATCAGTCCTACAAAACTTATGTAACAGATGACCTCCTAAAATATTAGGCATCGTTTGGTCAAAGAGATTATGTGGGTTATTCAAATTTAGAAAAAATTGGAGATTAAATTTATTCTATATTTGATTGGAGGTGATTATAGCCTGAATAACTTATCTTAAGCTTATATAATTCTAAAATATTCATATTTCAAGCCAAACGGTCCCTTTAAGTAGTTATTTTAGAAAGGATCCATAACGAAATGACCTTTAATATATATGGAGAGAGATATTTTTCCAAAAGAAACATTATCTCTACTTTTGTAAAACCTAACATAATATATATGTAGGCAAAATTAAAATTTTAAAATTTTGATTTCAGAAAAATCAGTCTATTAATTTTAAATAAATTATTTATATATAATAAATAAATTCTTATATATAAACATAAAATTTATGTCAAAGCTACTGAACCGTAGACAGGTTTATAACTCCCTCCATTCCTTAATTAACACGTGACCATGTATGTTCCTCAGTTGCCTTACATAGATAATACATCAAATAAGATTGGACACGTCATCTCCTCTTCTTTATTGCTCTTCTTCTTATTTTACAGAAAAAAAATGCAGGTTTTAGCAAAATCATAAGATTATATATGAAATTGGAGTTTTAAAACTCATGTATTAAGTATTTCGAAAATTAAATCCTCATATTTTATATTTTAGCTCTTTGTTGATGTGGAACACAAGCTAAAAGTACTTTATCATGTACATAAATCACAAGCTAAGGTACAACCTTTGTATAATTACACATGACATGACATGATGTACATAAATCTACAAGCTAAGGTACAACCTTTGTATAATTACGCATGACATTTTGATGATACATAATTTGTCAATTTAGGTACATCCTTTAAGGCTACTAGGTTCGTCCAAATCAGGAACATGTGCGGTTTGCAGAGAAGCATGTAACGCTTCTTCTTGGCGTTATAGGTGTGCACGATGTGAACTCGATATCCATATGGAGTGTGTGTTGGTACAATGCAAAAAGAAAACATGGCTAGGCATCTCAACGTATGTTCCACCATCAGTATTTCCTAAGACGCAATATTTTGATGGTCATGCTTATGACATGCCACATTCGCACCCACACCCACACCCACAACATCAGTGTCATTATCCGGTTCGGACTCATCATGGTGGAAGTGGTAGACGAATTGGTAAAATTATCTTTGTACTGGTGAAAATAGCCACAATAGTGGTGATGCTTGGGGTGTGAAACAAAGGCGGACAGATGACGAATCAAGATTTTTAGTTTATGCGTTCGATCATTCTTTTTTTGTTTACTGAATTTTGAATATACTATTTATGTATATTAAATGAATTTTTAACACAATTACAGAATTTCAGCCAAAGCAACTAATTAATTTGCGTCAAATTGGTAGCTAAAGTGGTGGCTCCGGCCCTAGAGGCCGGTTCACATATGAAGTGACGAATTCTGAGTTTCACGTTTATAAATTATGAAATTTATTATATTTATATATACAGTGAACTTTTCAATAAATATATGATGTTTAGATTAATGTCATTAAGATTTGCTACATTCTAACTCCATCACTAATGTGAAATTATAAGAAGTGTGTGAATTGTAACTTACTCAATTTAAAAGTGTTTTAATGTCTTTTGAAATAACTTTCATTCTTATGAAAAAACACTTTTCATCAAAAGTTAAAGATAATGTATAAGTACCCTCCTCAATCTATAGATGAATTTTCACCGATACATTTCTTTTTATGGGAATCGTATAAGCCCCTCTCAACTATTTTAAAGTGAGATTATTTACTTCCTTAGCGTTGACGTAGCAGAGAGAGTGTGAAGTAAAAAATGTTACTTCTTTCTTGGGACTTTGAATTAAGGGTGACAAAAAAGTTCTAAAATATAAAAAAAGTGACACAAGTTTTAATCATTTAGTAGATGTGACAAGTTTATAATTAGTGTTTAAGGATATTTGACCACTTTTTGAATAAGCCCCCATCTTTTTATTTTTACACTTTGACCCAACTTATATAAAACCCTAATTACCTAAAAAGGGAAAAAAAGCCGCCAAATCAACTGCTCTTCTTCTTCTTCGGCTGCTGTTGCAATTGTTGTACCTCCTCCTCCTTTTATCATCATCATCGTCGCCATCATCATCGTCGCCATCATCATCATCATCATCATCACCTTCTTCTTCTTCTTCTTCTTCTTCTTCTTCTTCTTCTTCTTCTTCTTCTTCTTCTTCTTCTTCTTCTTCTTCTTGTTGAAGATTTGGTGGGACAAAAATTCACTGGTTCATATATTTTTTGGGCTGGATTTTATTATAATAGTACAAAAATTACATTTGGCAAGTTCACAATATCGTTTTGTGTGTATTATTCATCTGGGTAAAATTTTATTTTTTCAACAACTAATAAAGAAGTTGCAACAGTTGTTGTACTTGCTGCAACATTTGCAGCAGCTGTTGCACCTTTTGCTCTTAGTTGTTGCAACAACTGAGTAATCTGTTGTAAATTTTTTTTTAATTTTTCCGCAACAACTTGTAAAGAAGTTACAATAGTTGTTGCACTTGCTGCAACAACTACAACAGTTGTTGTACCTTTTGCTGTTAGTTGTTGCAACAACTGAGTAATCTGTTGAAAAAAAACTTTTATTTTTTCCACAACAACTTTCAAAGAAGTTGCAACAATTGTTGCACTTGCTGCAACAACTACAACAGTTGCTGCACCTTTTGTTGCTAGTTGTTGCAACAACTGAGTAATCTGTTGTAAAAAGCTTCTAATTTTTTCATAACAACTTTTAAAGAAGTTGCAACAGTTGTTGTACTTGCTGCAACATTTGCAACAATTATTGCACCTTTCGCTGTTAGTTGTTGCAACAATTAAGTAATTTATTGTAAAAAAACTTTTAATTTTCCGCAACAACCTATAAAGAAGTTGCAACAGTTATTGCACTTGCTGCAGCAACTGCAACAATTGTTGCACCTTTTGTTGTTAGTTGTTGCAACAACTGAGTAATCTGTTGTAAAAAGCTTCTAATTTTTTCGCAACAACTTTTAAAGAAGTTGCAACAGTTGTTGCACTTGCTGCGACAACTGCAACAGTTGTTGTACTTACTGCAACAATTGCAGCAGTTGCTGCACCTTTTGTTGTTAGTTGTTACAACAACTGAGTAATCTGTTGTTAAAAAGCTTCTAATTTTTCCGCAACAACTCTTAAAGAAGTTGTAACAGTTGTTGCACTTGCTGCAACATTCGCAGCAGCTGTTGCACCTTTTGCTGTTAATTATTGCAACAACTGAGTAATCTGTTGTAAAAAAGTTTCTAATTTTTTCGCAACAACTTGAAAAGAAGTTGCAACAGTTGTTGCACTTGCTGCAATAATTGCAATAGTTGTTGTACTTGTTGTAATAATTGCAGCAGTTGCTACACTTTTTTGGTGTTAGTTGTTGGAACAATTTAGTAATGTATTATAAAAAAGTTTTTAATTTTTCTGCAACAACTTATAAAGAAGTTGTAACAGTTATTTCACTTGCCGCAACAACTACAACAATTGTTGTACTTGCTACAATAATTGCAGCAGCTGCTGCACCTTTTGCTGTTAGTTGTTGCAACAATTAACCTGTTGTAAAAAAAAACTTCTAATTTTTCCGCAACAACTTGTGAAGAAGTTGCAACAGTTGTTGTGCTTGTTGCAACAATTACAACAACTTTTGTGCTTGCTGCAACAACTGCAACAATAGCTGCACCTTTTGTTGGTTGTTGTTGCAAAAACTGAGTAATCTGCATTAAAAAAATTCTAAATTTTTCTAATAACTTATAAAAATATTGCAATAACTATTGTATTTACTGCAATAACTGCAACAATTGTTGTACTTATTGCAACAACTGCAATAATAGCTATATCTTTTGTTGTTAGTTGTTGCAACAACTAAGTAATCTGTTGTAAAAGAGCTTCTAATATTTTTGCAACAACCTACTCAGTTGCTACAACAACTGTTGTAGTTGTTGCAATAGTTCAATAATTGCTGCAACCATTATAATAATTATTTTATTTTATCACAGTTTTTTTCTCTTGTAATGACTAATTTTTTTACTTTATATAAAATATCTTCAGGTATCTTGAGGACCACTAATGGAGGACAAAATAACAATAGGAGTTGATTGTCATGGTGAATGGATCGAATCCAACAACTGTTATATTTGGCGTTGGAAGGGTAGAGGCATGGTAGAGACAGTAGCGATGATGGTGAATAGAGATATCACATATGAAGATTTGGTGAATAAAATCATCACCAATTATGAATTAAACTGTGAGTTGAAAGATCTTGCCGTCACTTACATGCATAGCTGTGGGGAAAAGCAGACGACGACTCCTTTTAGGATAAAGGATGAAGTTAGTTTGCATATTTTTTTGGAAGATGAAGCTAGACCTATTTTGAGGGTATACACGATTGAGGATTAATAGAGAATCAGAATTTATCTCAAAATCAGCAGTATATGTTAAATGATGAATGTGACAGGTGGATATGGATATTCCAGACAAAGAAAGTGGTGGGAGTGAACAGATTCCTACTCCTGAAGTTGCCAACATTACACAAGGAACTACACAATCAACACAATCTAGCCATGTTCAAGATGATGAAACGGGTTTTTACAACTGAATGTGATTCAAGAATAAGCAAGAACTAGATGTTGCACTGAAACTTTCTTGCGTAAAGAAAGGGTTTAGATTGAAAAAAGTGATCAACTCTTGTTCTGTGTATTGTGTGAGATGTGCATATCCTGAGTGCAAGTGGCGGCTGAGAGCCGTGAAGCTTAAAAGTTCTGATAGGTTTCACATCAAAAAATACGAAAAGTCACATACATGTGACTCACAACATCTTACGAGTCATAACCCAATATGCCACAAAGAAAGTCATTGGTGAATACTTCAAAGATAAGTTTCCCGAAGGTAAAGGCCCATCCACAAAGATATGAGGAATTCACTCCGTGTAGAGTTGGGCTGCAAGGTTAGTTATTAGAAGGTTTGGAAGGCAGTGAGATTGCAAAGTCTTTGATAAGAGGAACACACGAGCATGGGTATGCAATGCCTGATGCATACCGCTATATGCTTAGGACTATAAACCCGAGAAGTAAGACAACATTGAAGGTTGATGAAAATGGTATGTTCAAATACTTTTTTGTGGACTATGAAGCTTATACTCTTGGTTTTGCACATATGAGAAAAGTCCTAGCTATTGATGGGACATATTTGAAGAGTAAGTACGGTGGAGTGTTGTTGTCTGCAGTTGCACAGAATGTAGAGAATCTTGTTTTTCCTGTGGCATTTTGTGTAGTAGACTCTGAGTGTGATGCCTCCTACAACTATTTTTTTTAAACAAATGAGCAGTTTTGTACATGATACACCAGATTTGTGCATAATTTTTGACAGGCATCCAAGTATTAGAAATGCGGTTTCAATTGTCTTTCCTTCAGCACGTTATGGTTGTTGCATGAGGCACCTTGGGGAAAATATCTAAACTAGATTTCACAATGGAAAAGTCGTCTACCATTTTTTTGAAGTAGCAAAAGCGTATCAGGTAGATGTTTTCAATGATCACTTCAATCAAATAAGGAATATAGTTCCTAGGGTCGCCGAATATCTTGAACGTGTTGGATTTCACAGATGGAGCAGGGTATTCTTTCCGAGGAATAGGTATGCCATATTTGTAATAGTTGTTGTTGTTACATATTAATTAAATTAAAT
Organism: Datura wrightii; assembly: GCA_035772735.1. Lineage (NCBI taxonomy): Eukaryota > Viridiplantae > Streptophyta > Magnoliopsida > Solanales > Solanaceae > Datura > Datura wrightii. The sequence goes on along the minus strand of JASDFA010000018.1, from coordinate 193,823,162 downwards.
TTCTTATTATTAAAATTTTTAGTTATTTATGTGTTGCAGGTATAATATTATGAAGACAAATATTGCTGAGTCGTTTAACGCAATATTTTTGGATGAGAGAGAATTTTCAATTACTGCCCTTTTTGATGAAATAAATAAGAGGTTTGCAGCAATATTTCATCAAAGGCATATGGAGTTACTCAATGCACCAACTATCTTTGTCCCATCGATAGAAGCAATCATAGCAAAAAATGTCAATTTGGGGAACAAATTATTGGTCCATCAAACTGCCAACTACAAGTATGTTGTCACCGGTCCCGATGGAGTTGCAACGGTCGCCTCGCTTTGCAAATCTTGTATTTGTAGTGTGTTTGACCTAGATAAAATACCTTGTCCACATGCTATGGAAATGCTCCACATCCAATATTGTAAAGACTATGGGAGGAGAATTTATGAATACTCCTCTTCGTATTATAAGGTAGAGACGTATCTTAATGAATACTTGGAGGAAATTAATACCGTGCCATCTGAAGAATCTTGAGAAGTTCCTGTGGAGATTTTAGAGAGAGAAATACCTCCTCCTTTTGTTGAGCGAGGAAAACTGGGAAGAAGACAGATGAAGAGGAGGGCATCAATCGAGGAATCATTCTCGACAAAGAAAAATAAATGCTCCATATGCAAAGAGTTGAGCACAAAAGAACCACATGCACGGAGCGAACTACTACATAGGAACATATCTGATCTTACTTGTAATAACCAAACTTATTCTTATTGTTATTTGGATACTTGGTTCATATTCTCATAAAATTGATGTGAATTTTTAACAAGTTACACTGGTCTAATCTGTTGCACTTGCTGGATAATTTCAAACAAGTAACCTAATCTGTTGCAACAATTCATAAAGTTGCTGTGAATTTTCAAACAAGTTGTTTGACAAGTGCCAACAACTGTTGAACTTGCTGGACTTTTTCAAACAAGTAACCTAATTTGTTGTAGCAACTCATAAACTTGCTGTAAATTTTCAAATAATTTGTTTGACAAGTGCCAACGATTGTGTACTTGCTGGACTTTTTCAAACAAGTAAACTAATCTGTTGCAGCAACTCATAAACTTGTTGTGAATTTTCAAACAAGTTGTTTGACAGGTGCCAACAACTATTGCACTTGCTGGACTATTTCAAACAAGTAACCTAATCTGTTGCAGCAACTCATAAACTTGCTATGAATTTTCAAACAAGTTGTTTTACAGGTGCCAACAACTGTTGAACTTGCTGGACTTTTTCAAACAAGTAACCTAATCTGTTGCAACAACTCATAAACTTGTTGTGAATTTTCAAACAAGTTGTTTGACAGGTGCCAACAACTGTTGAACTTGCTGGACTTTTTCAAACAAGTAACCTAATCTGTTGCAGCAACTCATAAACTTGCTATGAATTTTCAAACAAGTTGTTTGAAAGGTGCCAAAAATTGTTGAACTTGCTGGACTTTTTCAAACAAGTAACCCAATCTGTTGCAGCATCTATAAACTTGCTGTGAATTTTCAAACAAGTTTTTGACATGTGCCAACAACTGTTGAACTTGCTGGATTTTTTCAAACAAGTAACCTAATCTATTGCAGCAACTCATAAACTTGTTGTGAATTTTCAAACAAGTTATTGACAGGTGCCAACAACTGTTGAACTTGCTGGACTTTTTCAAACAAGTAACCTAATCTGTTACAGCAACTCATAAGCTTGCTATGAATTTTCAAACAAGTTGTTTGACAGGTGCCAACAACTGTTGAACTTGTTGGACTTTTTCAAACAAGTAACCTAATCTATTGGAACAACTCATAAACTTGCTGTGAATTTTCAAACAAGTTGTTTGAAAGGTGCCAACAACTGTTGCACTTGCTAGACTTTTTCAAACAAGTAACCTAATCTGTTGCAGCAACTCATAAACTTACTGTGAATTTTCAAACAAGTTGTTTGACAGGTGCCAACAACTGTTGTACTTGCTGGACTTTTTCAAACAAGTAACCTAATCTGTTGCAACAACTCATAAACTTGCTGTGAATTTTCAAACAAGTTTTTTGACAGGTGCCAACAACTGTTGCACTTCCTGGACTTTTTCAAACAAGTAATCTAATCTTCAAACAACTATTGTAATTTAATCATGAATTGCGTGGATCAATCATATTTGTTGTTAAATATAGTGAATTAAATATATTTTAAGGATTCAAAGTTAGATTTAATAGTATTCTTTAACAACAACATACTAATTTGATCATAATATACGATCGATCGAGCAATTATATGCGTAATCAACTTTAATCAAGTAATTTGATCATGAATTACATGGATCAATCACATTTATTGTTAAATATACTAAATTAAATGTATTTTATGGATTCAAAGCTAGATTTAATAATATTCTTTAACAATGACATAGTATAATTTGATCATAATAGACGATCGATGAAGCAATTGTATTCATAATCAACTTTAATCGAGTAATTTGATCATGAATTGCGTGGATCAATCATATTTATTGTTAAATATAGTGAATTAAAGGTATTTTAAGGATTTAATAGTGACTTGTCGTAATAGCTAAAAATCTGTTGCAATAATTAATAGACTTGTTGGACTTGTTTCAACAAGTATCATGACTTGTTGCAACAAGTTATGTACTTGTTGAGAATTTTCAAACAACTTAACCAACTTACTGCAACAACTATTTTACCACATGACTTAATTGCTGGGATTTTCCAACAAGTAACACGACTTGTTTGAACAAGTTTTTATTTGTTGGGAAATTTCAGCAAGTAAACTAAGTTGTTTCAACAAGTTACGTACTTGTTGAAAATTTTCAAACAACTTAACCAATTTGCTGCAACAATTGTTTTACCACATGACTTAATTGCTGAAACTTTTCAACAAGTAACACTACTTGTTTGAACAAGTTATTTAGTTATTGGAAAATCTCAGCAACTAAACTAAGTTGTTTCAACAACTTATGTACTTGTTGAGAATTTTCAAACAACTTAACCAACTTGCTGCAACATCTATTTTACCAAATGACTTAATTGCTGGGATTTTCCAACAAGTAACACGACTTGTTTGAACAAGTTATTTAGCTATTGAAAAATCTCAGCAAGTAAACTAAGTTGTTGCAACAACTTATGTACTTGTTGAGAATTTTCAAACAACTTAACCAACTTGCTGCAACAACCGTTTTACCACATGACTTAATTGTTGAAATTTTTCAACAAGTAACACGACTTGTTTGAACAAGTTATTTAGTTGTTGGGATATCTCAGCAAGTAAACTAAGTTGTTGCAATAAGTTATGTACTTTTGTGAATTTTCAAACAACCTTCCAGCAAGTAATATAACTTGTTGCGAAATATTAAAATATAAAAAATACATTAAAATACATACATTCACATAACTTCAAATAAATGATGTTCAGCCCACCTTAAGGCAAGTTGTTCGACAACAAAACTTAAACATAAACAATAACTTTAAAATATCCAACAAATTGTTCAACAAACTTTTTAACTAAAGACAATCAGCTGCTCAACAACTCTACGGAACTAACTCCTTATCAACCACCCTCACAACCCATCTCCACCGCATCCGCTCAATAATATTGTCACATAGGAAATGCATCAAAGTGTTGGTAATCAGATGCTCGATGAAGGCAAGTGAATAAGCACCTCATGCTGCCCCAATTTCATTCTTGGGGACATCCATCTTTAGTTCATAGATCCACTCTTTGTTGAGCAACTTGGGTGGCAAGTGATCGAACATTCCACTCTGTTTCAAGAACCTAGGCCATAATTCCATCACTGGCTGAATGTGTCGGAAGAACTCATCTTCTGGGCAGCAAAGAAGGTTGCAATCATAAACACTTATCACTCCATCATTGATCATGAATTCAAGAGCGACAAAATATTTCTTTTCGAGGGTCATCACAGTGAATATTCTTTTTGCCCCAAACCATGGGACACCTCCTGGGTAGGGCCTGACACCTTTTGCAGTAATCAAGAAAGTAGTAAGTGAAATCATGTTTATCAAGACTTTATTTTAACTGGATAGCACCCGATTATAGACTCTCCTCACTCAACTTGTGGTACACATCGTTCATAAAGTTGTAGAAGTTGAGATCCAGGATTATGTCTTTCGGATTTTAATGGTCGGGGTAGTCTATATGTCTATTAAGCATTAGGCATAATATTTCATCTATATACTACAAACAAGAAAAAATAGTCAATTACTTGTTGCAGCAACTCAATAAAATTACTGCAACAGGTGCCGCAGTTGCTGCATCTGTTGCAGTAGCTCAATAAATATATTGCAGCAAATGTAACAACTGCTACATCTGTTACAGCAAATACATTGAGTTGCTGCAACAAATGCAACAGTTGTTGCATTCGCTGCAGAAGCTTAATAAAATGAAACAATTGCTTAATTGAATATAAATAGAAGTTGTAGAAACTTACCCAGTCCTCCCACCACTATCCATGTTAGTCATGCACTCAAAGTCTTGATAATTAAATTCATGCATTATGTACAAGATCTTGGTTGATCTCTTGAGCTTGATCATCTGCTGAATTTTCTTTTTCTTCTTATCATCTGCATACTTGTAAAGATTTACTGGTAGTCGCTCCGTTGGTTGATCAGCCGTCATTTTTGGTGTACCAGCAGTCTTTTTCTTTGCACTTGTGCCCTAGAAATTTGATTTCTCCTCCTATTCACAGCAGTAGGAGTAAATGGCTCTGATATCCTTGAAGACGGGGTAGGTACCCCTCTTAAATATCAATTTGCTTATGACAGCCTCTGTCACTCCTTGTGCTTCTATCAAAGCCTCAATTTTCGAAAGCAACATATTCATATTTTTATTGCATTTGAGGCACTCACAAGCACAAGAAGGCACCTTTGAAGTACCAACAGCTGAAGATCTACCCAACATATATGGAGTATCTTCTTGACATCGAACTTTCTCAGCAGCTGGAGTATATCTGCCATCAACACAACTAGCATCACCAGCACCACTAGCATCAAGTGGAGTATATCCAGCACCACAATTATGATGATGATCATCTGTTCTTGTTGCATCACCGCTGTATAACTCAGCCACAACTTCATTAATTGCTTTGGAAGCAGCATCATCCTTTTTCACCCCAGCCAAATCCCTTCTGATGGCCGTCACTCCGGCCAAATCTCCCTTTAACTTATAAATTTTTTTGTTTGGGAAAGACTCCAAGAGCTCAAACTTATAATGAAATTCCATCTCCAACTCTACTTTTGTTGGAACAATCCATGGGTGCACAATCTGTGTCAAAAATAGAAATATTAAAATAATGCAAAAAAAAAAAAAAAACTAATAACATCAACAACTGCTTAAGTTCCTCAAACAATTTCTACATGAAAAATTTATTGCAACAACATCAAATCTTGTTCCTAGAAACTAAATCTAGGAAGAACTTGTGATAACCCAAACTAGTAGCCCCTTGAAGCTTTTTTTCATCAAGTGCTCCCTTAAAAATAAATTACGCGTTCGGCTATCGATCAACTTAGAGATAAATTGTCTCTCTATCAGAAGCTCCTGATTCATTAGCTTTGTATTGAACATTGATGAACTAGCAACTCCCATTGAAAGTCAATTTATTTCCAAGCAAGTTGCTCAGAAATAAACTGACTTTCAATAGGAATCTGTTGGTTCATCAATCTTCAATAGTAAACTAATAAATCAGCAACTTTCGATAGAGAGTCAATTTATTTCTGAGTTGACCAATCGCGGAACGCGTAATTTGTCCTTAGGGGAGCGCTTGATGCTAAAGACAAATCCAAGTGGCTTCTAAAATTGATTAAACACAAGTGACCACCCAACAACTATGAACCTGTTGTAACAGCTAACCAATTTGATGGACAAGGTCCAACAATTACAACAATTGTCGCAATAGATTAATAGTTGTTGTGGCAGCGGATTAAGAGTTGTTGTTGCAACAAGTCCACATGTAGAAATTCTTGCAACAAAATTAGATCTTATTCATAGAAACTAAATCTAGAAAGAACTTGTGATAACCCAAAATAGTAGCCACTTGGAACTTTTTTTTCATTCAGGACTTTCCAAGGATAAATTTGCGCGTTCCACTGATCCTCCAACTCAAAAACAAACTGACTTTCTATTGGAAGCTGGTGATTCATTAGTATCTTATTGAACATTGAAGAACCAGCAGCTACCAATTGAAAGTCAGTTCATATCCGAGTAGGTTGCTCAGAATTAAGCCGACTTTCCATAGGAACTTGCTGGCTCATCAATGTTCAATAAAAAAACTAATGAATCAGTAGCTCCCATTAGAAATTCAGCTCGTTTTCGAGTTGGCCGATCATTCGAACGCTAAATTTGTCCTTGGGAGAGTTGTGAATGCTAAAAAAGAATTCAAATGACTTCTAAAATTGATTAAACACAAGTTCAACAACTTCACCTCTTTGTCTGAATAAATCAAACAATTGAGTGAGTTGTTGCAGCAACTGCAACAGTTGTTTAACAAAATCAAACAGTTGTTTGACAAAATCAAACAGTTGTTGGAGTTGTTGCAACAAGTTCAGGAACTGCTTGATTTTATTTCAACAGTTGAGGCTTCAACTCATTTGACAGAATCAGACAATTGAGTGAGTTTTTGCAGCAACTTCAACAGTTGTTTGACAAAATCAAATAGTTGCTGGAGTTGTTGCAACAAGTCCAGCAACTGCTTGATTTTATTTCAATAACTGAAGAAGTTGTTGCAGCACCTTCAGCTCTTGTCTGACAAAATCAAACAACTGAGTGAGCTGTTGCGGTAACTTCAACAGTTGTTTGACAAAATCAAATAGTTGCTGGAGTTGTTGCAACAAGTCCTACAACTGCTTGATTTTATTTCAACAGTTGGGGCTTCAACTCATTTGACAGAATCAGACAATTGAGTGAGTTTTTGCAGCAACTTCAACAGTTGTTTGACAAAATCAAATAGTTGCTGGAGTTGTTGCAACAAGTCCAGCAACTGCTTGATTTTATTTCAACAACTGAGGAAGTTGTTGCAGCACCTTCAGCTCTTGTCTGACAAAATCAAACAACTGAGTGAGCTGTTGCGGTAACTTCAACAGTTGTTTGACAAAATCAAATAGTTGTTGGAGTTGTTGTAACAAGTCCTACAACTGCTTGATTTTATTTCAACAACTGAGAAAGTTGTTGCAGCAACTTCAGCTCTTGTCTGATAAAATCAAACAACTAAGTGAGCTGTTGCAGCAACTTCAACCGTTGTTTGACAAAATCAAATATTTGAGCAATTGCTGGGTTTTATTTCAACAACCGAGGAATTTATTGTAACAACTTCACCTCTTTGTTTGAATAAATCAAACAACTGAGTGAGTTATTGTAGCAACTGCAATAATTGTTTGACAAAATTAAATAGTTACCGGAGTTGTTGCAACAAGTCCAACAACTGTTTGATTTTATTTCAACAACTGAGGAAGTCATTGCAGCAACTTCAACTCTTGTCTAACAAAATCAAAAAACTACTTTGGTTGCAAGAATAGATTCCAGAGGTATATAATTATGTGATGAGGCTTACCAAGTCTCTAGGGGGGTAAATAGATCAACACCAACTACTTTGTTATTCTTCGCAACCAGCCATCTGAGGATCTGTGGAGAAGACACTTCTTGTGGAAAGTCCTTAACTTGATGCCGGAGGTGAGGAATAACTTCAAATGCCCAAGCCTAGATAAACCAAAGTCATAGAGGATCAGTATAAAGGATGAAGTCAAAAATAATTAAATAGTAAAGCTAATAAAATTTATCATGAAAGCGCAGGAAAAGCCATATAGGTTGATGGTCTTCACGTTTGGCTTTAACTCCCTCAACAAATATGCAACTGTGAGCTTGAAGCTTTCTCGGCCCCATGGATAGGTATTGAATGCTTCATAGTCTGCAGAGAGTTTGATCCAATCACAAGAGATGTTCTTCCTAACATCTCTTGCACAAAGAACATTGTGCGCAAACCAAACTAAGCACAATGACTTCTTCACATTCCTCGGAACTGTTTTGGATTTCAAATGTTCAAGCAAATTCTTTTTTTTTTTGTAGCTTTTTTCAGCTAACTTGAACAAATCCTCACTCTTGGTTGCCGATTTGGCTCCTCCAACACGAGGAGGAGAATGACAGTTTAATCCCGTCATAAAAGCAAACTCCTTCATGCCAAAACAGACAGACATGCCACAGTAATTAATTCAAATCTCATCTTGCTTGTCAAAAACGATCCTGCGACATAGGAGACTGAACACCATAGTCATTTGAAATCTTGGAGTGGTCATCGGATAAGTCTAAAAACTTTCCAAAATAGCTGCTCTTAAAGAATTTCACTAAATCATTTTTCCTTAAGATCTTTATAAATTCTGTAAATCCTCTATCCATACTTAATCTAACCACAATATCACCCTCTAAATCTCCATGCACATCCATTAGCATATTTAAGTTATAATTTTCAAACCTTATATTTTTTACAACTATCTCAGTGGAAGTTGTGCTTAGATCTCTTCCACTACTAGATGCCTCGACAGGAGTAGAGCGAACATTCTCATCATTCTCTTCTTCTTTTTGTCATCAGCTGTTGTGGTTTTCTCATCAGTATCATCACTATAATTTTCATTTTTCCCGTCTTCATTATCACCTTTCCCATCTTCATTATCACCTTCCCCATCTTCATCATCCTCTTCATCTTCATTATCACCTTCCCTATCTTCATCATCCTCTCCATCTTCATTACCTTTAGAAGCATGTCCACTTTCAGTTTGTTCTTGGGAGAAATCATCTTCATCTACTTCGGAGGCTTCTTTGGCCTCTAAAGAGTATCCTGTTGCTTCTGGCTTGATGCGACCTCATTTTTCGCTATGACTCCTGCTTGGTTAGCAAGCACATCCAGATAGCCTGGACTCTCAGGTTTATCATTTGTTTCTTCTGCTTGAGTCTTAGTTCTTTTTGATCTTCTAGAAGCAACAACACTTCTATTAGTACTTCTTGCTCTTTTTGAAGTCATTTTATCTATAAATATATGAGACAAAATATAAATCAAAACAATTAATTTAATCATTCAGTAAAAATAAACAGTGAAAACAACTGCTGCAAATCAAACAAGTAAAATAAATATTGATTTGTTTTTCAACAGGTGTCTGAGTTGTTGCAACAACTTTAACAGTTGTTTGATTTTATCCAACAGTTGTTGAAATTGTTGCGACAAGTACAACAACTGTTTGATACTTACCAACAAATGTGGTAAAAATCAAATAGTTGTTGACCCCTATTTACTCTCTAAATTATGAAATAACAATGGGTACAAAGGCAGCACCAGCAAGTTGTTGCAACAACTTCAGCTCTTGTTTGGAAAATATTGATTTTTTTTAAACAAGTGTAAGAGTTGTTGCAACAACTTCAACAATTGTTTGATTTTATCCAACAACTGCTAAAATTGTTGCAACAAGTACAACAACTGTTTGATATTTACCAACAGCTGTAGTAAAAATCAAACAGTTGCTGACCCCTATTTACTCCATAAATTATGATATATGGGTACAAAGGCAGCACCAACAAGTTGTTGCAATAACTTCAGCTTTTGTTTGATAAATATTAATTTTTTAAGCAAGTGTGAGAGTTGTTGCAACAACTTCAACAGTTGTTTGATTTTATCCAACAGTTACTGAAGTTGTTGCAACAAGTACAACAACTGTTTGATATTTACCAACAGCTATGGTAAAAATCAAACAGTTGCTGACCCCTATTTACTCCTTAAATTATGAAATAACAATGGGTACAAAGGCAGCACCAATAAGTTGTTGCAACAACTTCAGCTCTTGTTTGACAAATGTTGATTTTTGTTCAACAAGTGTGAGAGTTGTTGCAATAACATTAATAATTGTTTGATCTTATCTAACAGTTGCTGATGTTGTTGTAACAAGTACAACAACTGTGGAACTATTCACCTATTGAAAAAAATCAAACAGTTGCAGACCCCTATTTACTCCCTAAATCATGAAACAACAATGAGTACAAAAACAACACCAACAAGTTGTTGCAACAACTTCACCTCTTGTTTGACAAATAATAATTTTTTTTCAACAGGTGTGTCAGTTGTTGCAACAACTTCAATAGTTCTTTGATAAAATCAAACAGATACTGAGGTTGTTGCAACAAATTATAAGCTTGTTGCACCAACTCCAGCAACTGTTTGATTTATTTCCAGCAGTTGAGGAAGTTGTTGCAACACCTTAACCTCGTGTTTCAAAAAATTAAACAGTTGCTGAGGTTGCAACAATATTTTGTTGCAACAACTTCAGCAACTTTTGATTTATTCAAACAAGTGCAGAAGTTGCTGCAACAACTTCTTCACCTGTTGGAAGATAAATCAAACAACATCACAATATTTTTTTCTACAACAACAAAAATCCCACAAGAAAAACAAGTTCGGCCTACCAGTGACAATATTTTTAAAAAAATCCAACAAGAACAACAAATACAATAAATATAACAACTACAATAAATAAAGTCATCCAACAACATAATATGCAAAACCCATCTTCTTCTTCTTTTTCTTCTTCTTTTTCAACAACTGAAACCACTTTTAGTTCGAAAAATCAAAAACTCTAACTGTTCAACATAGAGATATTTGACAGAAATGAAATTTTTTTTACCTCTAAGAAGAGTAATGTGCATTGATGGCTCACCGGCGTCGATTGGGCTCACTAGTGTGATGATTTATGAAGAAAAATTACTTTAAAAGAATAGAAAACGTACTGAAAAAGAGAGGAAGAGAACAACGATTGAAGAAGAGAGGAAGATGAAAGACTGAACGTCGTGTCTTGGAGAGTTGGGGGTTTTGAATAATGGGTTGGGTTATTTTGCCTTTTTAAAAGATTAACAAGTTTTAAATATTATATTTTACACCCCATTTAACTTAATCATAATTTAAAGGAAGTTTAGACCAAAGTTGGTCAAACTTGTCACCTTTTTTAATTACAACACTTTTTTGTCACCCTCAACTCATTTTCTTTTCTTTCTTATTAACCAGATATATTTTATATTTTTTTCTTTCTCTTTCTTTCTTTATATTTTATATTTTATATTTTTGACACCATTATAACCAGTGTCACCTCCAATTGCAACTGAAAAAAAAACGTTAAAACTTTATTTATATAATTACCAAATATATTTTCTTACATTTTTCTTTCCATTAAATGTTTTTTCCTAAAAAAAAAATATTTTCTTCATCCCTTATCTACAGTGTTCTCACCGAAAAAAATAGAGATTCCAGCTACAGTTTTTAAACGTTCATTTTTTTTCGCAATCTCACATTCCTCTCCCATATTAAGTAGTATAACTTTCAGTACTTTAATATCATGTTCTTATTAATTCTTTTCTCTTAATAACGATCTCTAAAAATCAAATTCATTCTTTGATCAGTATTTTTTATTGACCTGTAAAAGTACCAAAAAAGAATTTTTTTGAACCAGTTAAAAGAAGAAAAAGATAAGAGCAGTAAAAGAATAATTTCTTTATAAAAAAATAGTGAAAGAATGAAGTTTGATTCGAAGTTGATTAAAATATGGAGGAAGGAGATAAAAATATTTAATTGATTAACAAAGAAAAATAGAATATTTTAATGATAAAGAAAAAGAGAGAGAAAATATCTTTTATGATAAAATATATGTGTTGGGCGCGTGTGACACATCATGAACTACTCATTTGGTTATGTGAGCCATGTCAACAGTTAAGATGATATTTATTCCACTTTTAACAAGTTCAGGAGGTATAAATTCTCATAAAGAAAAAAGTGTGTCCGTGAAAATTCGGCTATAAATTGAGGAATAGTAATGCATTATCCCGAAAAGTTACACAAAACTTCTTCATAATACTAAGAAGGAAATTGAGTGATAATATTGTGAAGTGCAACTAACTAAAGTCGATGGAATATTTTCTTATATGTTTTAGAATCTTACTAATTAATTTTACAATTTAGAGCGGATATATCCCTCATTAAAAAATTACATATATACCCTCGTTGTTTAGTAAATGGTGAATATATACCATCGTCGTCTAACAAATGACGCATATTCACCATATTTCGTTAATTTAAAAAAATATAAAACTAATTTTTTAATTTTAAAAATATCACATGACTTTAAAAAGTTACATCGCTCATTTTTTGCCCCTTCAGATGCGCCTAACTAAAAATAATTCAATTCATCTTTTATTCAGATCCATTGCAAATTCATTTTATGATTGAGTAGAAGAGGGATTGAAGCGTTTTTCATTTGGATCAGGTCTAGAGGGGTAAAAAAATAAGAGATAATTTTTTTAAGCCACGTGGTATTTTTGAAATTAAAAGATAAGTTTTAGAATTTTTTTTAATTCAGTAAATATAGGTCAATTAACGAAAAAGGTAAATATGCACCATTTGGCATTTGTTAGATGAAGATGGTATATATGCACTATTTCTTAAATAACAAAGATATATATGCACTATTTTTTTAATGAAGAATATATCCAATCTAAATTATAAAATTGAAAGGTATATTTTACACTTTTTAAATTATAAGATGAGCCTTTTATGGAATTCGTCGGTATTAGTCATATGGCATGTCTTTGCACATCAAACTTTTTTACTTTTTTTTTGACTTTTAGAACTTAACCATAGTTAATTAACATGCACTTTTACATTATTAAATAACTTAATTATTCTACTTATGTCCCAAAATAAGTCTCCTTAGCAACAAAAAGAAGTCCTAAAATAAGTTGCTTTAAGAATTCAAGAAAAAAAAATAGTAATCTTTTTCAATTATATCCTTTTTACTATAGAATTACTTTTTTTTATAGTGTTCAATTCTCAAAAATAATCTAATAAATATTTATATTTAATTTTTTTTAATGAATGTAAAATAAACTAAAGCAATAACTATTTTGAGATAAAAAATAATAAATATATATAATTTGATGTAAACACCCTATATACAAATATTTACCTTCTAAAAATCACTTGGAAACACGTATCAAGTAATTAAGATGTTCAGTTTGACCAAAGGAAGCAAATTTAGAATAACAAAATCTCATTTATTAAGAAACAATCAAATATTTAAAGCTTAATAAGTAAAAACATAATTACCGTTTTAACTTTTTGAGAGAATTTCTAAAGTAGGACATAATATGTAACCAATGGAAATTAATGCACTTTAAATATAGATCTAACCCCCATCTTTATAATAATTTTCCAATAAGAGAAATTGGGATCATAGTTCAACAAGAGGAAAAGAAAAATGGGGAGATCAATTTCTAGTATTTCTTCATCAATCTCACTAATTTTTATTATTTTACTAAGTGTTGATCTCTTTGGTGCAAAATTGAAAGCAAGTGCAATCACCCCGTTAATTAAAAGAGTTTGTGATTTATGTGAAGTTAGAGATTTTTGCTACAATGTTTTGGGAGAAAATTCAGAAGCTAATAAGGCAATAACGAGGTACAATATTGAAAACGTTACAATTCAATTGGCATATTCGAACTACACAAGCATTCACAGAAAAGTTCTCACAATCACAACAAACGAAACAAATCCACAACTCAAGCAAATTTACAGAAAGTGTCTTCATCAGTATGTGCTTATGAAATCAGATTTCGAGTTCATAGTTCATACTTTGGTCACAGATGGCGATATGGGTAAAGCGATCGAGGGGGCACAAACTCATTTATTTGATTGTATGGATTTATTTATGGAGTCGCCGGCTTCTCCGAATCCTTTTGCTCAGGATAATGAAAATCTTGCTTCCTTCTTTGAACTTATTCGAGATATATCTTTCATACCCCTAATTTAATTATATTGGTTTATGGATAAAAAACATGTATTTCTTTTTCTTCTTATAATTATATGATTCGATTGGGTGTCATATGTATGGAATGAATGATCAAAAGTTTTGATGGCATTGAATCAATATATATATATATATATATATATATATATGCATGAATATTTTGGATTTGTGACGGAGTATTTATAACAGACAAAGTATACTTTTTTAGAAGCACACTAAGGGACTAAATATTTTTTTTCTTGTGTTATTTTTGTGGATGAAACTAATAGCCTATTTGACCAAGCTTCTGGGTGGTCAGAAGTGCTTAATTTGTTTTTGAAAAGTGCTTATTTAAAAAAAATGAGGTGTTTGGCCAAGCTTCTGGAAGAAAATAAATACTTTTAGGGAGTAGCAAAAGCTGTTTTTTAGAAGCTAAAAAATGTAGCTTCTCCCCAAAAACACTTATGTGAAAAACACTTTTCTGAAAAATACACTTAAAAGTAGTTTTCAAAAGTTTGGCCAAACACTAATTGCTACTCAAAAGTGCTTTCAAATTTATTGGCCAAACACAAACTGCTTCTCACCAAAAATACTTTTTTGATAAACACTTTTAAAAACAAACACTTCTCAAAATAAGCTTATTAGAAAAGTTTGGCCAAACAGACTATAACAAAGCATGATTGTATATGTGATAGCTAGGCCCATACTTATCTCCCTAAAACTATCAAGTTTTTGCACGAATTATCTTTATTTCAGGGTGGTCTTTAATTTTTTTTGTTTCAAAATAAGTGTCGTTTTAATTTGTTTCACGCCCATTGAGATACAACTTGTGTTTTTAGGCATAAGTCAATAGTATGAACTTCTCAAGATATAAAGTTCCTACACTAAACTTTTGCCTCGTAAGAAATCAGTATTTATTAGTCATATGGCATGTCTTTGCACATAAATTTTTTTAACTTTTTTTTTTTACTTTTAGAAGTTGGGATATTTTCAAAAATATAAACTTCAATATAAAATATTACATCTACATAGTCATATTTTTAATTTACATTCACATAGAAAAAAATAAATAAATTCACAAATGTGTTTATACATACGTTATACAATATTATACATTTACTATAGACAATGTATCTAAATGTAAAAAAATATATAATAAAGTATAAAAAGTACTTATATACACTTTTACATGATTATATAAAATTATACAAACTTATACAAAATTGATATATTATTGACTAAATCACTATGAATAACTAGTTTATACTTTTTTATGCAATATTATTTTCAAATCAACAAAATACAAGGACCAAGAAATTAAAGAAGCAATACTTAATTCTTCATTTTTATTTCTTTTTTCATAAATCTACAGTGTGAAAAAGAATACCAACAAAGATATATAAATGACAAGCAATAAAAATAAAATAAAATAAAATTCTACTGCTATTTGTAAATTAGTCTTTGAATTGCAATAAAAATGGCTGAGTATTGATATAAGAGAAGAGACATGTTAAGATAGAGGAGAAAATTCAAAAGAGAAAGCGAGAAAAATATGTGTTCTTATATAGAGAAAAAGAAAAGCAAAAACAACATCTTCAAAATGACACCACCAATGAATCACAATTATCAATTTTATTAAAATTTTCAACATTTTCAAAACATATTTGAGAGATTTTAGCTTTTAAGAATTTCAAGGAGTTTCAAAAATTTCAATTTAATTCATCTAATAAATAATGTTTAAGTTTATAATAATAAAAAAAATATCAAATTCATACATAATATCTACAAATCTAAATATAAAAATTATGAAAAAGAAGAAGAAAAAAATATCAAATTCATCTCAATTAAAGGACTTATATGGAATGTGAGGGGGCAAAATAAATGGTACAAACAGAAGGAATTAAAGAACTACTTGAAGACTAATCATATTCAGATAGCTGGGCTGGTGGAAACAAAAGTTAAAGAAGGTAATGCCACAAGAACTATTGAACACATTTCTCCAGGATGGATGTCCTTGTCCAATTATCAATATGCAATTCACGGGAGAATCTGAATCTTATGGGATTCCAGAAAGTTAGAGGTGATCTTAATCAATGCTATAGCTCAATTTGTTTACTGCCAACTTTAACATAGGTTGGAAGGAATTGCATGCATGCTGACTGTAGTGTATGGTTATAACACTGTGGAACAGAGAAAGAGCTTATGGAATGATATAAGGATAATTGCTACTGGGATATTAATGCCTTGAGTGATAGGTGGTGACTTCAATATTGTGTTATCAGCATAGGATAGATTGTTTGGTAACCCAATTTCCTATGCAAAAACTAAGGATTTTAGTGGATGCATTTAGGATGCCTCTCTCACAGAGTTACCATGGAAAGAAGGATATTATACTTGGACAAATAAACAGCAAGGAGCAGACAGAATATGCAGTAGACTGAATAGGATGTTTGGAGATGACGTATGGATGATGAAATGGGGGCATATTGCTATAGATTATGGAGTCCCTCATATATCTAATCATAACCCAATGACACTGACTATTAAGGAAGTTACTTGGAATATTAAGGTTCCTTTTAAGTTCTTTAATGTTTGGGCTACTTATAGCCATTTCCTCAATTGTGAAGAATAACTGAAAGCAAAGGAGTGATGGAGGCATGAAGCATGTATGGTCTAATCTTAAGGGTCTCAAGCCTGCTTTTCAGAAAGTTGAATAAGGAGGAGTATCAACAAGTTTCACATAAATTAGAGACTACTAGATGGAAACTCCAAGCAGTTCAAGAACACACGAGCAGGGAATATTCTAATGGACTACTACTAAGGGAGAAACAATTGCTTTTGGAGATGGAGAAACTAACTCTAGTAGAGGAAAGTGTGATGTGCCAGAAAGCTAGAGTTGACTGGATTAAATTAGGTGATTCCAACACCAAATACTTCACTTCAGTGATGAAGGAGAAATTACAAAGGAAGCAGATATTGGAACTGACATCATTAGCAGGGGACAAATTGGCGGAATCTATAACAATTAAATAAGAGATTATCAAATTCTACCAAGGTTTGATGGGGAGTACATCATCATCCTTGCCAGCTGTGAATAGGAACATAATGAGGAAGGGACCTAAGCTGAAACTTGAACAACAATTTACACTATGTGCAGATGTTACAAATGAGGAGATTATACAAGGGTTGAAGAATATTGGCACTGACAAAGCTCCTGGTGTGGATGGCTACAATGCTGCTTTCTTTATGAAGGCTTGGCCAGTGATCCAGAATGATGTTATTATGGTTGTCAAAAATTTATTCCACACAGGAGTCATGTATAGACCTATTAATTGCACTACTATTACACTAATACCCAAGACTTCTCATCCAATAACAGTGAAGGAATTTAGACCAATAGCATGTTGTATTGTTTTGTACAAGATTATCTCTAAGGTGCTAGAAGCTAGGATGCAAAAGGTTATCAGTCATGTGATTAGTGAAGCACCAGCTGGATTCATTCCAAGAAGGAAGATAGCTGATAACATTATTTTAGCTCATGAGCTAGTACAATCCTGTAGTAGAAAACATATTTCAGCAAGATGCATGCTCAAGATTGATATTCACAAAACTTATAATAGTGTGGAATGAGTGTTTTTAAAGCAAATGCTGGATGAACTAGGATTTCCTATTAGGTTTACTGCTTAGGTAATGGAGTGTGTTCGTACAGTAAATATTTCAATGGTTGTTAATGGAGAATACATCAAACCATTTGATGCAAGAAGAGGGCTGAGGCAAGGAGATCTAATATCACCCTATCTCTTTGTTGTTGCTATGGAATATTTGAGTAAAGGCCTTAATGAACTCAAAATGACTAAGAAGTTCAAATATCATCCAAAATGTGCCAAGTTAGGCATCACAGACTTGTGTTTAGTAGATGATCTTTTGTTGTTTGCCAGATGGGATATAGATTCTGTTACTGCTTTGAATGACTGTTTCACACTGTTTTCTATTACTTTTGGACTCAAGGCAAATGTGGATAAAAGTAGTGTCTACTTTGGAGGGGTCACACAAGCTGATAAAGACAACATTATTAAGCAACTGGGATACACTATTGGAGATCTGCCTGTTAGGTATTTGGGTGTGCCTTTAGCTACAAAGAAATTGACTCTATTGCAATGGCAACCCCTCATTGATAGAATAGTAAGAGGATTTCATCCTGGACAGCGGAAAAACTGTTTTATGTAGAGAGAGTGCAATTGGTACAATCAGTCTTATTTGACATACAGTCTTATTGGTCCCAACTCTTCTTGTTGCCTAATAAGGTGGTGAAGACCATAGAAGCTTTTTGTATAAGCTATATATGATCTGGGACAAACAGTATAACCAAGAGAGCTCTGGTAGCTTGGGATAAAATTTGTTTGCCAAAGTCAGCCGGTGGTCTTAATCTTATAAACATCCATGTCTGGAATAAAGTTTCTCCAGCAAAATCCTTATGGGATCTTACTCACAAACATGATAAGATATGGATTAGGTGGATACATGCTTATTATATAAAGAATGAGGTAGTGTAGAATATGGTAATACCAACCTATACCTGCTGGATGATAAGGAAAATCCTGGAAGCTAGGAGGATAGGGGACCAGGGATATCATAGGGCATCCAATAAGAACAGTATGATTAAAACCATCTATTTGGAGTTGATTGGGAATAGGAACAGGGTCCAATGGAAGTGTCTAATATTTGCAAATCCTGCTAGGCCGAAAGCTATATTTTCTATATGGTTGTAAATGCATGGTAAGTTGCTTACCAAGAATAGACTATTGAAGTGGGATATGAAGATTGAGCCTCAATGTGTGATTTGCCAGGGAGAAATAGAAACAAGAGATCATCTATTTGTTCGATACCCCTTCATCGGAGCAGTTTGAGAAGGTTTATTCACTGGATGCACTGGCAGAGTGATATTGGTTTAACATGGGATCACCATCTGGAATGGATAGTCAATTACTCCAAAGGGAAGGCTCAAAGAGCTCAAATACATAGAATGGTGTATGTTGAAACTGTTCATGCTATTTGGCGAGAAAGAAATCAGAGGATCTTTGAGCAGAAGTTTAATGATGCTGAGCTGATCATTCGACGCATTGCTTTTATTTGTAATGTGCGAGCAAATACTAGAATTAGAGATATAGTGCATTCTTGGCTGCTGTAATTTGATTTTTTTTATTACTTCATTAGAGCAGGCTTAAGTTGGGATCATAGTCAGTAGGGAGGAGTAGAAAGATAACTGTAGGAAGACTAATCTAAATGTGGTTTTCAGATGCTTTGTAATGCTTATTCAGGTGACTAATGGAATGTTAGTTACCTAAAAAAAAAGCAGTAGAAAGAAACAATAGAAAAAAAATGAAAAACAGAAGAAAAAAAAGAAAGAAACAGCAGAAAAAAAAAAGTAACAAAAAAGCAGGCTAAAGAAGGAATAAAGTGAATATGGGCTAAAATGAATAATTATTTTCATAAATAATATCTATTTGAGAACTAATTATCATTAGTAGATATAGTTTGCATAATTACAATTTATAGAAATAATTTTTAGGGCAAAAAAAAATCATCTCTCCCCTCTCTTCAAAATCTCTCTCGCCACCCCCCTCTCTCGCTCTATTTCTATGTCTCTCTCTCTCCCTCTTTCTCTCTGCCTCTCTCGCCCCTCCCTTTCTTTCTATTTCTCTATTTCTCTCTCTCTCTCTCTCTCTCTCTCTCTCTCTCTCTCTCTCTCTCTCTCTCTCTCCCTCTCCCTCTTTGTATACTGTATTTTAATTGCATCTTTCTCTCTGTATTTTTTTTAAATATTTTTGGAGGGTATCAAACAACTGTATTCATATTATACTTGTAGGTGCATTAGCTGTACCAGTGAATACTTGTTGTATCTAATTGAATCTGTATTCATTCATTCTTATATCACTTGTATTCATTCGCTCTTGTATCACTTGTATTCATTCATTCTACTTTTATTCATGTGCGCATTTAGGTTGTATCAACGAATACAGTCTACATATATAACAAAGATACAAAAATCGACGAATACTTATTGTAATGAGGATTATATCAATAAATACAGTTTATGTGTATACAAAGATATAAAATAATCAAAAGCTCAAATTGAGCTTATATCATTCACTCTTGTATCACTTCTATTCATTCATTCAACTTGTACTCTTTGGATGTATATATATTTTTTAATGTTTATCAATATATATCAATTTTTTGAATTTGTATCTTTGTTTTATGCTTATCATTATATGTATTTTTGAATGTGTATGTATTTCTAATTGAGCTTTTATTCATTCACTTTTGTATCACTTCTATTCATTCATTTTACTTGTACTCTTTAAATGTGTATCTACTTGTATCTATTTTTTTTATACTTATCAGTATGTACTCTTTGAATATGTATCTATATATTTTTTTATTTCTTATCGGCATGTATCAATTTTTTTTTTTTTGATGTGTATCAAACTTTTAGGCAGAGAGAGAAAGGAAAAGAAAAAAAAAGAGAGATAAAGAAGGAGAAAAAAGACAACGAGAAGGAGGAAAAGAGAGAGGCAAGGGAGAAAGAGGAGGAAGGCGAGAAGATTTAGGGCTAAATGGATAAAAGAGCTACAAATTATAATTATTTTTTATAAAATATAATTTTTTTAAATTTTTTATACTAATGATAAATATATAGCATATATTTGCTATGCCATGTAATTTTTTCTAATTATTTTCCCCTAATTATTATAGAGTGCACTTTTCCTAACAGGCCCTTTTACATCATTAAATAACTTAATTATTCTCCTTATGTCCCAAAATAAGTCTCTTTAGAAAAAAACAAAACAAAACAAAAAAGTACTAAAATAAGTTGCTTTAAGAATTCAAGAAAACAAAATAGTAGTCTTTTCCAACTATATCCCTATAATTAAAGAAATATTTCTTTTTAATAGTGCTAAATTCTCAAAAATAATTTAATAAATAGAGATAATTTAATAAATTATATTTTGTATTTATTATTTTCTTTATTAGGCGTAAAATAAATTACAACGACTCTTATTTTAAAACAAAAAAATAGTAAATTTACATAATTTGGTGTGAACACCCAATATACAGAGATATTTACGATATAAAAAACGGATTAAAAACACGTATCAAGTAATTAAGATTTTTACTTTGACCAAAGAAAGCAAATTTATAAGAACATAATCCCATATATTAAGAAAGAATTAAAAACATAATTACCTTCCTAACTTGTCGAGAGAATTTCTAAACTAGGACATAATACATGACCAATGAAAATTAATGCACTTTAAATATAGAACTAACCCCCATTTTTATACTCCCTCCGTTTCATTTTAATTGTTAGTTATACTAAAAATAGTTGTTTTAAAATTTAAGAGATAATTAACCATATTTTTTTAATTCTACCCTTAGTACTTTAAGTCATCCTAAAATGTTAAAAGAATTATTATTGTATGTTCAAAAAATTAATAGGGTTATATTAGTCATATTACCATTCATATTAATTTTTTCTTAATAAATGTGCAAATCTTATCCTAACAATTAAGATGAAACAAAGGGAGTAATAATTTTTCAATGAGAGAAATTAGGATCATAGTTTACCAAGAGGAAAAGAAAAATGGGGAGATCAATTTCTAGTATTTCTTCGTCAATCTCACTAATTTTATTATTTTTATGAAGTGTTGATCTCTTTAGAGCAAATCTCACCCAGAGATGAGAAAGGGCGTAGTAATGGACGAAATGCTTCGGGGAGTTGAAAATAAGCATAGATCCGGAGATTCCCGAATAGGGCAACCTTTCGAACTGCTGCTGAATCCATGGACAGGCAAGAGACAACCTGGCAAACTGAAACATCTTAGTAGCCAGAGGAAAAGAAAGCAAAAGCGATTTTCGTAGTAGCGGCGAGCGAAATGGGAGCAGCCTAAACCATGAAAACGGGGTTGTGGGAGAGCAATACAAGCGTCATGTAGCTAGGCGAAGCATCTTGAATGCTACTATGTTGGTGTAAATCCAATCACCTGAATTTAAGATGATAAGAAATTCTCCATTGGTAACAAATGGTTATCCATTAAGCGGAGGAAATCTTATTTAAAAAGCATATAGATGTTGTACTTATGCCTGTTCGGAACGCGAATCATAGTATTCATTCTTATGGGAATGGGAATGAAAAACAAGAGATACTTTTTATCGAAATATGGACAAACGGAAGTTTAACTCCAAAAGAAGCACTTCATGAAGCATCCCGAAATTTAATTGATTTATTTATTTTCTTTTTACATATGGAGGAAGACAACTTATATTTACAGGACAATCAACACACGGTTCCTTTATCCTCTTTTACCTTTCATGATAAATTGGCTAAACTCATAAAAAACAATGCTCTAAACGAGCTACATGACTCAGGTAGCTTGTCTAGAACCTCCAATTCCCACATCGAGCTTAGAAACCCGGTATTTTTCATTAAAAAAGAAAGACTTTAGCAATCCTCATCAAGGAAGGGGTCCCATCGCACATCCGATTCATGAACAGAGGCTTCGTAAACAGACAGGCTTGACATTCCTTAGAAAGCAAAAAAGAGAGGATTTGCAAGATCAAGAAAAGTCGAATAGCGAATAGAATGACCTAAGAGCAAAAGTCATGTGTCGAATCAAGGACAGATAGTAAACGGCTCTATTATGGACACTTTATTATGTCTCCACTTATGAAAGGCCAAGCCAACACAATAGGAATTGCAATGCGAAGAGCTTTACTTGGAGAAATAGAAGGAATGTGTATCACACGTGTAAAATCTGAGAAAGTACCACATGAGTATTCTACCATAACAGGCATTCAAGAATCGGTACATGAAATTTTAATGAATTTGAAAGAAATTGTATTGAGAAGTAATCTATATGGAACTTCTGACGCGTCCATTTGTTTCAAGGGACCTAGATATGTAACTGCTCAAGATATCATCTTACAGCCTTATGTAGAAATCACTGATAATACACAAGATATAGCTAGTTTAACGGAACTAATTGATTTTTGTATTAGATTACAAATAGAGAGAAATCGTGGATATCTTATAAAAACGCCACATAACTTTCAAGATGGAAGTTATCCTATAGATGTTGTATTCATGCATGTTCGAAATGCGAATCATAGTATCCATTCTTATGGGGAATGAGAATGAAAAGCAAGAGATACTTTTTCTCGAAATATGGACAAACGGAAGTTTAACTCCGAAAGAAGCACTTCATGAAGCATCCCAAAATTTAATTGATTTATTTATTCCCTTTTTACATATGGAGGAAGACAACTTATATTTACAGGACAATCAACACACGGTTCCTTTATCCCTTTTTACCTTTCATGATAAATTGGCTAAACTCATAAAAAATAAAAAAAATAGCATTGAAATTGATTTTTATTGACTAATCAGAATTGCCTTCCAGGATCTACGGCAAGAGCAATCATAGCACCGAAAGCCCTAAGAATTTTCTCAAGGATTTGAGAACTTAAAAAAATTGGCATTATATCTTTCAAATTCATTCACTTCAAGACTGGTTCTAAACGCCGTGTAACATCATCTTCAACCAACCTCCAACTCATTCATCTACTGTCTCGTACGGCTCTTCGTAAGAACTTGAAGCCCCCTCTCTCTAAATAAAAAAAATGCATTTACAAAACAAAAAAGACTTTTTCAAAAACCCTTCGCCCGCCTATTCAACGAGGCTATTAGAGAAGCTACTTCGTTCCTTGACTTCTTTGTTCCTTAATATAGTCTCAGTCCATAGTTTAAGACTCCGTTCCTTATAGCCTAGTCTATATCCACAGCTGACGTGACTCCGTACCGACGCCTTTCCCTTTGTATAGTATATAGCTAAGTGACTTCGTAACCTCAACCTACTTTTTTTCTTACTGTAGCATAGGCCTTCGTCGGGCTTTCGTCCCTTTGCCTATAAACATCGGCTTGGCTTCGCTATTGCTCATGACTTGGTATAGAGTCGTGTAGTCGTTAGTTTTACCACCAGAATTCCTATGAGATAGTGGTCGGCCTTTTGAATGCCTTCTTCCTGACTTTTCTGAGAAGCCCTTTACAACTATACTATAAAGGACAGGGGGGTGTTCACCTTTGGAAACTTAGCTACTTAAGTCCTTCTCTGAAAGTCAAAGTAAGGGCGAATGACATTCTGTTCTATAGATACAACACTTAATATTTTTTAGTAATATTAAACATATTAATAGTAGAGAGAAGAGGTCAAGGGGCTAAGTGACTCTCAAAAATCGTCTTTGGTATCGCGTTAAGAGAAATGGCATAGATAAGATCATTGCTTAAAGAGTTTCATTGTCGAATTGATCTCGAAATTGGATCCTAATAATAGTTGCGGCCCAAAAGTGCTTTGTGAAAGCCGGTCCACAGCAGTGAAAGTACGATTGATTCCATCGATCGAACGAAAATCGCTTCTTGTTTTTTTGGCTTGACTACTCTGCTTGCTTAACACAAGTCTTATTTAACTTTCACGGACCACTTCACTACCCAGCAAGCTCTGGCTCGAAAGCAAGAAGCAAGGGCGCAGTAGCTGCACGAAAGCCGTTGCGCCGTAGCGCATCCTTTTTCTTACTCGTTAGCGCTGTTTTTTTTGCAGCTAGCGTGCTTGACTAATAAGATTGAGAGGGCCTTTCTCACTTGTTTGAATCCATATAAGGCTTTCTTCAGTCGGCAAACAAGGGGGAAGTTTGCCACACCAACCCTTTAAAAGATAGGGACTCCAGCGGAACGGTAAGAAAATGTCACTCAGTAAATCGGTGGATCACACACTTGGAGACAGGGACAGGGGCATGCCTGACTCTTTAGAAAGTATACAAGTGTTGAAAGAGTGAAGTCTGGGGAAAACGGTAAACGTGAGGAATGGCACCTCCGCCCTACTAAATAAGTTCGCAAGCAAGGGACATGCCGAACACCTACCTTTCCAACTAAGTCCAAGGCGAGGACCCTTTAATTGACGATGCGTTCCATCGTCAGCAAGTGGTGGCCGACAAGGCCCCTTTCCTTAGAGTCAAGTGCCTAAATGCCCCTTTCCCTAAATATCTTGGGAAGCAAAGAGGACAGGTTTGAAACTGTCACACCCCGCCTTGGGGGGTATGATAGGGCACCTTATAAATTGAACTTGCCTCCAGAATTAGAATTCGTTCATCCAATTTTCCACGTACCTATGCTAAGAAAGTACATAGTAGACCCATCCAGAGTAGTCCCAGTCTAGGATGTCCAGGTTACGGAGGAGCTGACCTATGAAGAGGTTCCAATAGCTATCTTAGACAGATAGATTCGTAGATTGAGAACTAAAGATATTGCGTCTGTCAAGGTACTGTGGCGTAACAGGAACCGAGCGGAGATGACTTGGGAGGCAGAGGAAGATATGAAAATCAGATATCCTCACTTGTTTCAAGCCTAGTCAGTCAAGAGGTATGTTAGTATTGTTATTTTATGCAGTGCCTTATAGTATATGTATAAATGAGATAATCGACTCCAATATTTTGTCTGATGAATGCTATAGTATTGTGTGGAGTACCTGTATTGGACTTTTCTGCATTTCAGGTTTTCAAGATAGTCCATATTACAGGGGAAACTCTGCCAAAATTTTTCTAAAAATAAGTTGAGTAAGTCGAGAATTCCTATAAATAGACGTTTACATTCGAGGACGAATGTTCTTAAGGGGGGAAGATGTTACACCCCGTAAATTCTCGACATGTAGATGGCCTATTCGTACATTGGTTAAGAGTTTTTGAATGCCATACATGCTAGGAAAAGGCCCGGGGAAAGACCGGATAAGTGACACATCGAACCATCGCAAGAGAAAGCTGGTAGACCTCCTCCCCGATGGCCAGAGTGTCACGGAGGCTCACCTCCGCTATACACAGCATGTCATGGAGGCTAGGCTCCGCGATACACAGCGTGTCACGGAGGTGAGGTGCAGCCCCAAGTATAAAAGCCTCCAAACTTTGGTTTTTGTTTCATTTTACTTAAAATTTCCAGAAAATAACAGAGAAACAGAGGGCACGAAGGATTCTTTGAAATTTCCTTCCATTTACACTATTAAACGCGGTCCAAACTCAAATTAACTCCAGATACCGAGGTATTAAGCAGCAAGGAGCATTCCTACGAATTTAGTTTCATAAAATTTGGCCGGCGAATCATCGTGCTACCGAGTTAAGGTAAGTGGAATTGCTCCACTTAGTGTCAATATACTCCTAGCCTTAAAGTGAGTATTTCTCCCTTCTGGACTTTCGAGAAATAGCGAGTTTTCGACCGTCTTTCCGATAAGTCAAAGTTTTGGCTATATATATATATATATATATATATATATATTAAAAGTGTTATCTTCTTCCAGAATATTAGTGTATTTAGTCCTAATTGACATATATATGGATGCAGTTGGGAGAAATAGCGAAAATACTGACCAAGCTACGCCAGTTAGTCGGGAAATCAGAAGCGAAGGTATGTAATGCTAGTTTCATCGGCAAGTTAATAGTTCCGGTATAGTAAAATAGTTCAAGTGCCTGTAGAATGTTTCAGAAACCGCATATTATGTTGAGTATGCACTTTAGTATGATATTAGTAACATCATGTCATGTGTAGCGTGAAACTTACTAGCACGATGCAAATTCTAATAGAAAGTGACCAAAACAGTACAGCATGCCCAGTATGTGATTTAGTAAAGTATGTTAGGATATTATCGTGTTCAGTTGAAACTTAGTAAAGCGATATAAGTTCCTGTAAGGTATTTCAGAAATAGAATGGTAGCCTAAAATGAAGTTTAGGAAGCATGTTAGAAATAGTAGATCATGTTACTATGAAACTCAGTTATACAGCATGATTCCCAACAGAAAAACTATATCTTGTTCAGCATTACACTCAGCACAGTATGACAGAAGATTGTATATATACCATTATCAATTTCAGCATGTATTAAGTGCATACATATCACTAACATTAGTTTTAGTATGTAGTATATACATACACATTATTGTCACTAGTTTCAGCATGTGGTATACGCAGTTAGTATTACTAGTTGAGACCACTGTATTGTTTTGGGGTTGGACTACCTAGCATTCATGACCGCCCCAGGGTTAATAGTTGTATCGACTCGTCCGCTAGAGGGCGAGGATACGTCGCTCTACATAGTGGCATACCGTCCCCCAGGGGACGAAGATGGGATGCCGGTTTCCCTTATACTACAAGACCACCCATACTGGGATGATTCACCAAATGACTTATGAGCGGAGTTTCATTTAGACAATAGACTAGAGGTATTTTGCCTTGGTCGGCTTTTAAACACCCCCGTCGAGCGGGTACGCCTGGAGTGTTGATTCAGGAATCCTCCAGACTCAGGTACAGTTATAGTCAGGGGCTCAGCGAGCCCAAGTGCATACCCAGGGGATCGGCAGGATGCTTATAGTTATTATAGGAGATGAGACAACCGGGGTAGGGGTATAGATTGCTTGTTGATTGTACCTCCCGACTTATGGGGGCCGGGTAAGGTTTGTGTGTGCTATGCTATGTTATGTTATGTTATGTTATGTTATGCCATGTTACGCTAGATACGAGTAGATCGACAGTAGAGCGATACATTTCCAGGTATGGCTCCTACTCCTTCCAGCATAGTTGAGAATAGGTTTAGCTTTACATTTTCAGTCAAGTTTAGTCTATTTCTTTCTATTTCAGTTCCATCAGTTGTATTGTTTGTTTTTTAGATATTTTTCAGTTGTTGCTTTACATACTCAGTACCAGCGGTACTGACGCCCGTTGGGGGCGCTGCATTACTTGCCTGCAGGTACTCATAGACGAGGAGCCGATACCTCGTGATTCCAGCCAGCTCACAGAGTCATCAGCTCCGTCATCCGGAGCTAAATAGCTAGAGGTTTATCCCTTTTCTTTTATTGTACAGTATGGGTAGGCCGGGGCCCTGTCCCGACAATCTTATCAGTATTCTTAGAGGCTTGCAGTTTGTATATATTTCCCTGTGGTTAGTTGTGCCGGTCGTATGGGGCCGTGCGTATGTTTAGTTGTTTATGTTGGCCGTGTGAGGCCTTATCCAGTCAGTAGTGGTGACCTTGTCGGTCACGTAGCCGTTCAGCATTTGTTATATTGATTTAGAGTTAACTAGACAGCATGGTGGCCTTGTCGGCCCGCATAGGTTCCCCTATATGAATCTGATTCTGGTTAGCTGATGTTATAGTACAGGTGGCTATAGGCCTAGACGGCCGGAGGCTGTATTTACAACCGTTATATAGCCCGTTGTTTCTGTGAATCAGAGTTAGAGCCACCCAGGCACTAGATGTGCTTAGGCTCAGTAGTCTAGCAGTTCAGATCCTAATAGGGCACCAGGTGCCAGTCATACCCCCCAAGGCGGGGCGTGACAGATGTCGCGCCCCATTTTTCCTCGCGGAAAACGGGATCCAACATGTGAACAACTCTTTAAGCGTTTATTAAATAGAAGGAGTCGCCACCTAACGATTTGAGGTGCGTTAGGGCACCGTACTAACCTAAGGATATGCTATACTAGCCTAGGTCACCAGAGTCGGGTAAGGGTTCAAGTTACCTCGAAAGGAAGGTGTTAGGCACCTTTCGAGGTCCACAAATGTGGGTCCCTTCCGGATTCATTATTATGTGGAGGTATTTGCTAAGTGATAAAAGTCAATATTTTATTTACTTGAAACTAATTTAAATATGATCAAACAAATAAACTTTTATAAAAATAAGTTAAGCTATTTACTAATTAATGTGAGAAACGCAATGATAAAATATTAACTAAATTATTTAGCAACTATATGAACTATTTCTACCTAAATAAACACTCAACCGTGGAATAATTCATCCTTTAATTTAAACCTAAATAAATCAAATTATGCGTGCAAATTTATTTACGTAATTAAATAAACGAACATTATTAGTGGAAGAAGGCATTCAAACAAACAAAATAATAACAATAATAATAATAATAATAATAATAATAATAATAATAATAATAATAATAATAATAACAATAACAAATATATTACAAATTATTTCTTATCTTTTTATTTATTTATTTAATTATTATTACAACTTTGAAATTTAAAGATAAACATAATAACATAAAGATAAAAATAAATAAAAGAAAGACATTCTAGATAAAAATAAAATTTGTAAGATATATATACAAAATACTAAACAAGATAAAAGAGATTTTTTTTTTTTAAAAAAAAATGGTTGTTGCTTTATCAGGATGACAACACAATATTATGAATCGTGGTCCTCAATTTTAGCAACAAATTAATTGGAGGTCGGTTTTAATTTAAAATATAATAATAAAATATTTAAAAATATTTGAATAAAGGTTTGAATAAACACATAAATACCTACATATAAATACACATAATATCTTTGAAAATCTTAAGTTGATATCGTATCCGGGGAACAAGTTGACTTAGTTAAAAAATATTTGTGGAATTAGACCTCATAATTTCTTTTTACTTTCCCATTAACTATTTGTTAAGGGATAGTGTTCGTATAATTAATAATTTGTAAAACACATTATCTATAAAAAAAGTTGAATTGGCGATAAAAATACGACAAAATAATTTCGTAAGGAAACACAAAGTGGAAAAGACTATAAGAAAAGAAGAATCAACACATAATTCCCACCCCCCTTACAACAGTGAAACCCCTTTTTCATTATTATGAGTGTTGATTACAATTTACAACTAATGAAAAAATGAAAAAATAAATTACAGTGAAACATAAAGATAACATTAAATTAATCCCAAGCCCCATCTTGCCCCGACAATTCTTCTGTATACCTAAACAAAGACAAGGGGGGTACCTGCTTCCAAAAAGGCTAAACAAACACAACCAACATGCATATATACGTAGATACAGACGATAGTTTTTTACGTTAAATAAAATCCAAAGATTTTTTACACAGACAGAGAGAAACTAGTAAATAAATTAAATTAAATATGCATGCTTCAAATAACAAACTAGTCATGGATAATTAACTGCAAGACAATGATTAAGTTACTAAGTGAATGAAGATTCTCATAGTTTGATGTACTAACCGGTTGGGAGTGATTCAAGAATAAGAAAAATATGGTAGAAATCGACGAATCTCAATAACGAACAGTAGAGAAGCTAAAGAATCTTAGATATAAAATAGTCCTTTTGAGCGTTAAGAAAGAGAAGAAGAATTATTCGATGACGTTTGGATGCTAGAGAAAAGATAAAGTAAAGTTGTATTGCTAAGTGAGGTTTTATGTTATGTTTTTCTTCTCTCCCCCCTTTTTTTTTTTTTTTGAGTAAAAAAGGGCATACTTATATCACTAGAGGAATAGAGTTCATCCCCAAAAATAAAAAGAAAGAAAAATCTTTAAAATAATTAATCAAGGGACATAAAAGGAAAGGAAGCAATTAATTCAAGATATTAAAATAATTTACCTTAAATGAAATGTACTAAATCAATTAGGGCAATCTTTTCCTTTACTAACATATATGAAATCAATTAGGGGATAAAGTAAAAGAGATAATCAGAAGAATCAATCAAAGCAAATTGCTTTCCTTAATTAACAGAGCTGAAATCGTTATAGAAAAAGATTACTATAAATAAGTAAATAATAGATCAAATAAAGGAAAAATCAAATCAGACCTTGCCATAATTATCTAACCACTAAATTAATTAAGAGAGGAGAATAGTTAGTCAAAGATGTTCCTTATATAGATATTCCTATGTAAAATAATTTATATTTACCATAATTAAAGTAGTCAATATAAACTGTATACCGAAAATACGAAATTACCAAATAAATAAATACTAAAGTTGTGTCACAAATATTTTGTAAAAATGCAGAATCAGCTTGAGGCCATTTCTAAGAACATTCATCAACAAATGAGATTCAAGCTATTATAGGAAATATTTAAACATTATATACTCTATAAATGTTGGTAGCATGACAAGATAAAAGAGAAAGTGGGTTAAGATACTTTTTCAAAATACGAAGGGATTACAAAGAGGCAAAGTCTTAAATCTAAATAAGCTTCAGGGCTTTAATCTTAAAGGATAAGCATGAATATTAGCCTCCTATGCAAGTATTTAAACAAATGTTTAGCACAGCAAGGGAACTTGGGACTCTAACATCTATCCTGGCAAAGCATTAAAACATCCATGTAGTTATAGCCAGATAAAGGAACATTTAAATTATCCAAGTAGGATTCAAAGGTCAAACATAAAATAGCAATATAATTCAGGATCATATGCAGCCCACATTCATCCAAACGATCATATATCTTAAATACTTCTTATAGAAAATTAAAGGGGAACGAAACAATATTAAATTAACTACATGTGTTTGAAAGGATTTTGCATAGTTTTAACAATGAAGACTACTAAACAAAATTGTTAGGATGTTGTAAACGACATCTCAAGCTAAGCAAAATTGTACTAGTAAAACAAGAGCAAAAAGATAATTATGTAAATATAGATGAGAGCAGAAATGCGAGAGCGGAAAATTATACTACTAAAATTCAATTAAACATTGAATTCAAACTAAATTGCTTTTACCAAAATGAAAAACGAGAAACAAGTAGACCTAAGAATAAAAGTAAGAATAGTAAGAACACCATGATATGAATTCATTTACCCGGATGAATCCAACAGTAAAATAAAGAAAAACTAGCATCCCTTGAAAGAAATCTAAGATAAAATAGAAAAATAATTCATGAAATCATAAGACTAAAAAGCAAAGAAATTAACATAACAGTGAGCAAAACTAAATACTATAAAGAAGACAAATTAAAAATTATGGAAACAAACGTACTAAGAACTATGCACTTAATAAAATAAAGAAATATGGAGTAAGATTACCTGATATAAAGCATCGAACTAAGAGAGACGATTTAAGGATATATTTCACACTTTAAGATCAGATTTTGATTAGAGAGGATGTGCGGCGAGAGTCGGCGGATTTCAGGGAGATTGAACGGTGGTTGTGAAGAAGATGGTGGTGCGGTTCTTCTGGGTCGTCTGGTGATGCTGTGTTTGGCCGGAAATGGTGAGAAATAGAGGGAGATCTTGTGGCTGCCCGGGGCTGGTTTGTCGGTGGTGGAGGAGACGGCTGCGATGCCGTTTCCGGCGAGGGGAAGAAAAGAGAGGGTGTAGGCTGGTGGCTGTTTGTCCCACCAGAGCAGAGAGGAATAAGATGCGGCAGCTTCTATGGTGGTGTTCGGCCAGAGGCGAGGGAGTTTAGAGGTGAGGGTGGTTTCCGGTAGTGAGGGACGTTGCAGCAGCTAAGGGTGACGGCTGGAGCAGTGGTGGTGGTGGTGGTCGGCGTTGGTGAGGGAGAGGGAGAGGGAAAAGGGAAACGAGAAAGGGAAAGGGAGCGGCGGCGGGTGGTTTTCCGGCGATGGAGTGGCCGGCCGGAGAGGAGAAGAGGGGAGAGGGAGTATGGCGGCTGAGGTGTTGGATAGAGGGAAAAAAAAGTTTTAGAGTTTGGGTGTAGGATAAAAGATAAGAATATGTTTTAGTTTTAGACCGTTGGATTAAAATAAATGAACGACTGAGATTAAATTTTAGTTCATGGGTCGGATCAACGGGTCAAGAATGGGCTAATGGGTCGTGGGTAGGATAAATGGTAGGATTTAAAATTGAATTGAATTAGGCTTTACAAATGTGGCCAGATTTGACAAAAGTGGCTAAACTTTAAATAAATTGGAGGAAAGTGAATTTTAGCTGCTATTAAATTAATAAATATACTACATTTTGTAAATAATTTAATAAATAGATAATAAAATAGTTTAAATTATAGGAAAATCATATAAATATTATTATAAATAAATCCTAAATTTAAGTATACTTATGTAAATATCATATAATTAAATTATTATATTTATGAATAATTTAATGACTAAAATATAAAATTAAGTTATCAAATATTATGACAATCATATTATTAACATAAATAATTTATAAATTCGAGTAATATTATTAGTAAATAAATTTGTAAAATTTAGTAAAATTAGGTAAATAGTTTATTAAGTAAAGAATATATTTCAAAATAAAGGCGCATAATGATACGAAATATTTTATATACAAAGTAATTATTTAATATCAAAAACTAAAATTAATATGAGTCATATATATGTAACTTGAAATAATTTTCACAATATTATGATAATAAATTATTTTATAAATACAAAAGTAAGTCGGATATTTGCGTAAAATAAATAAATAAATATATACATATATAAGCAGCATATTAAGGCGTAGGTAAGTCAAAATTGGGTGTTAACAATAGAAACTCATTCGGTAATTTTCTCCTGAAGGTAGGCATTTTCCCAAGGCACTGATATGATGACTCTCTCAATTACACGTGTTTTAGGGAGTTGAAAGTCTTATTCTTATGAGTGGCCTATGTGAATATAAACCAGGAGCAAGGATTCTGAAAAGTCAAATTCGATATTGCAAGTGCAAGTCGACGTTCTTGATATGAAAGTGAAAGTGGAGTGAAAGCTGGCGCTAAGCAGGATCCAAAGACGTTTAAGTCTAGTTCCAATCTAGATATAAAAGTCAAGTTCAATCGTCGAAAGTGAGATTTCTTTTAGTCCGGTCTTATTTTCTCTTTTGAGTCAAGTTCTTAAGATAGGAAATTGGGCTTTCTGATATCTCTCTTCCGGCCTATTAAGTAAGTTAGTTAGAGATCGAAACTGGACCTGAGAGAGACTAGACTTCTAGTAAGAGTAGGTGTGCCTTAAGTTGAGGAGAGTTGTTCACAAGAAGTGGTTATGAGCTCTTTCTTGTTCCGGTTCAGAAGAGGTTGCGCACCTTCAGCTGCACTAGTGGATTGAATAACCTTTTTTTGAGTGCCAACAAAGTGCATGTGTTCTTGGTTAATAAAGACACAAGTATAGGCTGGAGGACTGATACTATAAGTAGGACAAAGGCCTTCAAATAGAAATGAAAGGATTTTTTTAGTGTATTTTTCCACTTATCCAAGGAATCCCTTTCTTAACATTTGTATTTGAGAGAGAGAGCTATGCTTAGGTCAGTTCCTTCAGTCAACTTTTTTGGTAAGCCAAAAGTGAACTTTAGGTAAGTAAGAAGTCCCATATGAAATTCAGAAAACATTCATATCTGGCACTTGAGGAGGTCAATCTTAAGTGTTGGAAGCTACTGCTAAGGGATTCCCCCTCATCTAGAAAGGATAGGCAATTGAGAGAGAATAGGGCAATAGCGACAGACACAGGAATTGAAATAGATTAAAAGATTATTTCCATAGAGGAGAGGGGAAAGCTGCTTAGATCTCACAGGGCTAGGCGAAGGGGAAGGAAGAGATGGGTGGTCCAGGAACAACAACGAGAGAGGGCTCGTAGCCCTCCCTCTCACTCTTCCCCATGCCTATTTGTTCACCCGAGATGCAGAACTCTTTTTTCTTTTTTTAATGAATAGATAGATCCATGATACATTCCGAAATATTTTAAAGGTAAATAGACTCTTTTCACCCCCTTTTCGATGTCTGCCTGAGGACCTATGGGCCCTCAGTGAGGAAAGGACCTAGAATAGAGAAGAGGGCCAATAGAAAGTTAAAAGAAATTCTTCTTTCTTCTTTCTCGAAAACCTGATGTGAGGGGGCCCACTGGGATGTCCATAATTGAAGCATTTTTCTTCACCGACTGTCGGTTTTTTACTAGGTGGCCGATGTCTTTGATGCTTTCGTTTTCGCAGGAAAGGGTAAGGGTTCCAAACTTAGCGTGTGAGCTTTGATGAAGACTTGCATCACTATTCGTTTCCTCGTGGCTCGATTGCTCATTTGCTTCTTCCTTTGGGCATGAAGTGTCTGGTAATCCTTTCTTTGTCTATTAAAAAGCTATCCCTTGCTTAAAGATCTTTTTATTTAGCACTAGAGGGATCTTAAAAAACCGATGGAATGCGATCTCATAGGCAATTACCTATGAGGGCTGGGGACATTGGATTTGTTGGCATCATAGGCAGCTTTGCTGGCGAAGTGGTCAATAATCATTTCGACCATCTCACTTGGTGATGGAAGTTCACCCAAGTTGCGGTGTCACAACCTTCGAACTAGGTGTGCCTTCTCTGATTCAATCAGGGGCTAATCTGTTCGGCAAGCGATCTTTTTGTTCTTTAATCTTGGTCAATTCAAGTTGATCCAAGGCTCTTTTGATCTCGGACCGATCCCCTGGCTCTTCTTTAGTCGCCGGAAAAAGCAAGTGCAATCACCCCAATAATTAAAAGAGTTTGGATTTATGAGAAGTTAAAGATTTTTTCTACAATATTTTTGGAGAAACTTCATAGGCTAATAAGTCAATAACAAGGTACAATATCGAAGATGTTACAATTCAATTGGCATACTCGAACTACACAAGTATTCACAGGAAAATTCTAACAATCACGATAAATAAAATAGATCCATAACTCAAGCCAATTTACAGAAAGTATCTTCATCAGTATGTGCTTATGAAATCAAATTTCGAGTTCATAATTCATACTTTGGTCACAGATGGCAAGATGGGTCAAGCGATCGATGGGGCACGGACTCATTTATTTACTTGCACGGATATATTTACGGAGTCACCGGCTTCTCCGAATCCTTTTACTTAGGATAATGAAAATCTTACTTCCTTCTATGAACTTATTCAAGATATTTCTTTCATGCCCCTAATTTAATTATATTGGTTTATGAATAAAAAGCATGTATTTCTTTTTCTTCTTATAATTATATGATTCAGTTGCTCTGTTATATGTGTCGAATGAATGATCAAAAGTTTTAATGGCATTGAATCAAGATATATACACTACATGAATATCTTAAAGCGGTAACCGATCTAAAAGAAGTTGAAGCAGCCTGCAAATGACTTTTAGGTTGTATTCATAAGTTGTTTCTTACTTATTTACTTATGTTCATTATGTCAGTAAAAAAATATTATTATAAAAATATTTGTATATATTTAAGATGAACAATGAGATGGAATGAGAATAGAGGTAGGGTGATAAGTGTTGTGGGTGGGGCAGGGGGAAGGACAGGAGATTGTGTGTATATGGGGGGGAAGGGGGGAGGAGTTGCAATGAGTCAAATCTGTATGGGTAAGGACAATTATTCAACAAAATCTAGTGGATGGGGTTCTAGGTGGAGTGGGGAGTGGGTGGATGGTTGCGAGGGTGGGGAAGAAACAATGTCATTTATTTTCCCTACTTTTATTAGGAAAATCATTTTTTTAATTATTTCAAGGAGGTTGTTTTCCCAAAGAAATTATTTTTTAAAATTTTTGACCAATTAAATAAAAAAATAAAAAAGTATTTTTCAAAAAATTATTTTTTTCCATACCGGACGCACCCATAATCTTTTTTTTTTGAAGTTTATTAGGGGTAATTTCTCGATCAACTAGTAATTGCATGAATAAAGGGACTAAACAAACCAAAGCATACTTTTTAAGAAGCGCACTAAACATAAACCCGAACTCGACAATTTTTTTTATAGTTTGTGTTATTTGATCTGAATAGGTCTTAATTATTAATATCTGGAGCAAAATTTTAATATCATTAAGAGATATATTTGTATCATTAATTTTTACCACCACTCTGTCCACAACCATCAACCACCACCACTAACCACCTCTGTCATTACAACCACCACCAATACCACTACCGTCAACCACCTCTGCCACCATTGCTAATCACCATTACCATCTTCAACCACTACCAACCGCTACATCATGCCAGTCACTACAATACTAACTATCACCACCACCATTGTTACTCACTAACACCAATTATTACCACCACCATCACTACAAATCATCTCCATCATCACGAGCAAACATAAATATATTTTTTTTATTATATAATAAATTTATGTTATTAAATTGATATCTTTTTTAATGTTTAATTACTTTTTATTTAAATTGTATATATAATATGTTTATAAATAAATAAATTATGCATCTTCAAATATTGAAAAACAAACAGTTTTAATCATTCAATGTTTATATCTAGAGACTATATCTTAATCATTCAGATTCAGACATTTTAATCTTAATGAAAACAAATGAGACCTAAGTCTTCTACTATATTTTATTATTGTCATTCAAATCCTTATCTATTGCCTAAGTATTTTCCTAAAACATATTTTTTGCGCAAGTTCGTTCATCACAATTTAATTGTATGCTCATTTCAATCAACTTGTCCTTAAACCACGTATACAAATTCAACTGCACCGATTTAGGGGTAAACAAATTGATGCCTACCGTAAGGCTTAGACTACTGTGGTATTGTATCGACCTTCTGATTTACCTTTTTGATAACTTGTCTCGGTTTGTTTTAAGGGAAAATTCATAACAACTATGTCTAACAACGGATACAACCAACAGTTCAACCTCAATCAAGGCAATGCTGGTTTTTGCCTGCACAATGATCAGGTGTCCCCCCCCTCCCCCCCCACACAGAACTTTCAACTAGGGATTAAACCTCACATGGGGAAGGAAGAAACTCCCCATCAAGAGTTTAATCAGAGAACTGCTAGAAGCAGGACTCCCAACGATTTGGATGAGGATGAGAATAATGATCGTGGAAAATAACACAAGTTTGGAGGAAATTTATTTGAGGATCCTGACGACTCAGCAGCGCGAAGTAATGAGGCACCTCTAATAGCAAGATCGAAATATAGTCAACTCCAGCATGAAACAACAACATTTTTCACCAACATGAATCTGAGCGCCTCGGCACCACCTAATGCAATTCCAGACTGGGGGGGTCTCATTTTTCACCCAAAATGTTTTAGGAGGGGAGATCCGTTCAAAGGCCGACGATTAGAGTCAATGGTTCTGAAAGTAGTTCTTGTAGGGAAAACGTACCATTAGATTTTTCAAGGTCGAGTTATTGAAGTATGTGAAAGAGATTCACTCTAGGACAGATTATATTCTGGTGGCTCTTTTGATTCTCAAAGGGACGAATTCAAAGAAGTACATCCAGTTATTGTATAAACTGACATTGATTCCTAAAAAGCTTAAGATGTTGGTTTTTCCCTAATATGATGGACTACGGACCCGCAGGAGCACATAACAGCATACACAAAATGTTGTTCAGGAAAGCGATTTGGCACTAGACGAGATCGTCTCGGTTCTGATAAAGAAGTTTGGCGAAACTTTGACCAAGGGGCCTTAACTTGGTACTCTCTTTTACCAAAACATTCCATAGACTCTTTCATAATGCTTGCAAATACCTTTATCAAAGCACACGCGGGAGCTCAGAGGGTGCAAACTCAGAAAGAAGATATCTTCAAGATCACACAAGGCAGCGCGTGAATGTTCCAAGAGTATGTGGCTAGGTTCCTAAGGGAGAGAATATTATTGCCAACGGTAACAGATGAGTGGGGTTCAGAATCTTTCACTAAGTGGTTGAATCCCTCAAGTTCAGATGCCTCACAAAAATTGAAAGAAAATTTACCTGAGTTCTTGATGACAACATGGGCGGATTTTCATAACCGTTACGAATCAAAAGTTTGAGTGGAGGAACCCTCTAATGTCTTCTACATCAACCATCTGCATTCGATTGTAGGATAAGCCAAGAAGGATTATGGATTTAGACTCGAGATGAAGCTACTTTCAGCCTTACTCGTCAATAGAAAGGCTGGGTTAGGACAGACGCTCAGAACAAGGTGGAAAAGTAATCGGGGTACCAATCATTAGAGAGTTTGGGTATAGATAGGTGGTCAGAACATAACTGAAGCAATATGGGCTTGCATTATAGGGAAGCAATGACATTCCCGACCACAAGTAAAAAGTAACAA
Source organism: Datura wrightii (assembly GCA_035772735.1). Classification (NCBI taxonomy): domain Eukaryota; kingdom Viridiplantae; phylum Streptophyta; class Magnoliopsida; order Solanales; family Solanaceae; genus Datura; species Datura wrightii. The sequence continues at coordinate 193,784,492 of JASDFA010000018.1, read as the reverse complement.
AGGCTTCAAAGCTCTCAGAATATAACTTCAACGCTAGTCTCACACTTCCTCGTAATAATAGCTGGTAATTTCTAAGAATATTCTTAATTTTAAATTAAGCATGTATTGATTAATCCGACCTGCCAACAGCGTGGGAGAATACTCTTCACCATCATCAGGTAGCTTAGCTAATATCATCCAATTGAGCGTTCTCGAGCAAATGAAATTGGTTAAGCAACAAAGTTATTAGTCGAATTCAACATGTAAGTGAAATGACGTGATATGAAATCAAATTGTCGACGTGTGTTGGAGGCATTTAATGTGAAGGGACGCACATCACATCACTAGCATTAGAAGATCTTTCATATACTTTCCTGCTAAGAAATATAAAACCTTTTCACATTTCGGTCATAATTTAAAAAATCACCGAAAAGTAGGAGGATTATCTGTATGGAAAAAAATCTGAATGGGCGAATTGGAAGGCGACATGTGTGGCAAAAGTGATACGTCGGATGTGAGTCACCAGGGGCAATGCCAAGTTTAACGATTGAATGTGATCCATAATAGTAACCCTATTGGTGGTGATTCCAAGGTGTTACTATTAAAAGACCAGTATCATAACAAGAGCCCGTCAAGTTTTGAAAATGTGGGACTGGATATGAGACACTGGCCGGATAAGATGAGTTCTAGTATTCAGTTGTTGCAGAAGATTTTAAGATTATTATCAGTCGTTACTTAATAACAATAATGAGCAATTAATAGATTTTATGCGAGCATAATTTGCAGTTATTGTTTCCTAATATTTAACTATAAATAGTGTCTTACCTTCTAGTAAGAGGATATATGATTTTGACTCATTTTACTAGCAAGATACTCATACTTTGCATTCTCGAGTTTCTAAGTGTTGTATCCTAACAAGGCCTTATCCCTGTTTTACGGTGACGCTAACCGCCAGTAATATCGAGATTCATACTATTTTATAAATTGTGATTCGAATATTTATCTATTGCTTAAGTGCAGTCATAAAACATATTTTCTGAACAAATTAGTTTCATCACAATTTAATTGTTTGATCATTTCAATTTATGTATTTTTAACCATGTATACAAATTCAATTTTTCCGATTTACGGGCAAAACACATATATAACATGCTCTTTGTATAGAGTATAGGCATTTTGCTAATTAAATAAGTACGTTTTAAGTTCACATTGTGAGAAAAAGAACAATATGAAGGTTAACCAAAGTAAATGATATATATATTACAAACTTATTAATTGTATAGGATCAATGAGAACAACTTATGGTATAAGATCAACCAGCCTCCTAAGACAATTTGAGAAAGCATTTGAGAGTTTGCATATAATTCTTTAAGTCTCAAAATACTTGGCACTTTTCACCTTTCCAAAATCAAATTAAATAACTTTTTAACAATATTTTAAAATATATTTTCTCACCATATTAATGTAAAAAAAATTATAATTTATAGTACTTTTCATATAATTTTTAAATATTTAAATTATAATTTTAAAACATTAAATCAATTTAGCTTAAAAAATTAATAAATTGACTCTCTCTCCCTAAACGAAACATAACAACTAACGAGGAACGAAGAAAGTATCCTTTTTCTGAGTCGCAAAGGAGTGCAGAAACGATTGTCTTAACTTTGACAACGTAGGAAAATTTAGATTGTTATAATACCATATTAAAAATTGAATCATAAATCAAGATTTCTAATTGGTAAAAACATTAATTGTATTTCTACCTTTTTAGAGAATTTCTACACAAAGGATATGTCACTAATTAAAGTTGTACCTTTTATATATCGAACCAATCCATATTCATAATTCCCAAACAGATAAATAATTAGGATCCATAAGAGTGAAAAAAAATGGGAAAATCAACCTCACTGATCTCCATTCCTTGCTTTATTTTTCTAAGTGTTACTCTCTTTGTTACAAGTTTAGATACAAGTTTAGTTACCAAAGCTTGTGATTTATGTAATAATGAACAAGATTTTTGTTACAATGTTTTGGCACAAAATCCAGAGGCACAGAAGGCAACAACAAAACATGAGCTTGAAGGAATTACAATTAATTTGGCACTTCATAATTACACAGCCATAGCCAACAAGGTTTTGTTAGTCACTACAAATGAAACAAACCAAAACCTCAAGAAGATCTATAGGAGTTGTCTTCATGAATATCTTCTCATGAGAAATGATTTTGAGTTCATAATTGACACATTCAAATCAAATGGTAATGTTGGTCAATCAATATTTGGTGCAATTAGTCATTTATCAACTTGTATTTATTATTTTATGGGAAATCCACCTACTCCTAATCCCTTTGTTGAGGATAATGATAATGTGGGATCTTTTCTTGGTCTTATTAGGGAGATTGCTAATATGAATTTGGTTCCATAAATAAAGAACATGTATTTTATTTTTGGTTCAATTTTATTAATTGTTGATCCTCTATATCTATGGAATATGAGAGAAAATTCATCTGAATTGTTGTTGTTTGAATTTATAAATAAACATTTTTTTTTGCTTTTCACAAAAAGAGATTTGGCAAACCCCTTATTGCGTCGCTACCAAGAGATTCGTTAACTTTTAATGATGGGGCTATATATAGTTCCTCGCTAATTTCATCATTTTTTTAGCGAGGAACTGCATTTCATCGAGAAATTTTAGATGTTGGAGTTGTGCAACTCACAAGAAATTAACTCAAGTTTTTGATTTTCATAATCTAATTTTATATTTTTTCACGTTTTAATTTTTGTTATATATGGTGAGTATTTTCTTGTTTGTATAGTGTTATGATTTTAGTACCATAAATTTTAAATGGAATTATCATCTGTTAAATTTATTTTATTTCAAAATTAGGAAATTATCTTATATTTGGACCACTTGCTTGAAAGATATTGAAAATGAATAGTCCATGTTTAGCATAATATAAATGAGGATTATCACAGTATGACAGATGATGGGCAACTTAAGTAAATGCATTAATTCTCTATATGTTTAGAATCTTGTCAATTGTATATAAGATCTTTAGCCTCCCTAATTGAGATAATTTAAAAATATTTCATTAGAGCGTTTGCATATATCCCTTTTTTGTTATAAAATAATAAAATAAGAAGAATATTATAGGGAAAAAAAAAAAGGAAAGAGAGAAGAATTGTTAGATGTGTACTAGACTTGATATCTGTTATGTTGTTGAACTAGTTAGCAAATATCTGTCTGATCCAGGACAACAACATTGGAAAGCAGTTAAAAGGATAGTGAGGTATCTTAAAGGCACAGTTGACTATTTCTTATGTCATCAAGGGAATAGTCTGCAACTCAAATGCTACACTGATGCTGATTAGGGAGGAGATTTAGATGAGAGAAAATCCACCTCTGGACATGTATTCTTGCTTAACAATGGCGCCATATCATGGAGTAGCAAGAAGCAGTCATTCATAGCCTTATCAACAATGGAAGCTGAATTCGTAGCACTTTCATCAGCCGTGCAAGAAGCTATTTGGCTTAAATGTTTTATGGACACTTGGGTGTGAATAATAACATTATTTAGTCAGTGACCATCTATTGTGATAGTCAAGCTGCAATAGCCTATAGAAAGGATCCCAAGTATCATGGAAAAACGAAACATATTGATATTAAATATAATTTTGTTAGAGACATGATTATACAAAAAGTAAACATGAAATACATATATCCGCATCAAATGATTACAGATCCCTTAACGAAACCCATAGGATGTGATGCTTATGAAAGACATGTGAAGTCATTAGGTTTGCGTAGATGCTAATGTATTTATATTTTTTATTTTTCTCAATCATGTTCATGTAAATCTACATTATTGAAATTAATATTAGTTTGTGCCTAATTATCCATACTTATTGGTTCATATACATATATATTTTTATGGATAGTACATAAATTCTTAGTATAAGAAGTATGTCGGACAGACAAAAGATTGGCCTATTCACATAGGCAATCACCTCTATTGTCTAAGAGATAGATAGAGATGAGACAATTATAAACTAATTATTGTCAAAAGTGATGATAAAAGAGAGCTGAAAGTTTATAATAAGAATGTCGTTTGTTTTGTGTTTAATCATATGTGATTAAAATGAGTTAGTCTGTTCTTAATGCCAGATGTGAGTTTTTGATGAATAAAATAATTGAGTAGATTTATGAACTCAAAGTTAGACATGAGTTGTCTAAACTATCATCTGCACAATATCTAATTTTTCAAAGACATACGCTCCATTGGAAAGGAGTTGATACTGTGGTACATATTTCATATCATGTATGCATATGATGACCCATAAGGGCGATACAAGTTTAAATCTCTACTTGTTATCGTGTGAAGCCCTGAAAATTATAAAAAATTTTATTTATATTGTACCCTAATGACTTCAATCAGTTTCTTGATATTCAATTTGGTGTTTGCTATCTTAGAATGTCGCCAAGAGATCATGCTTGATTCGGTTTGGCGGGACACCTCTAGAAAAGCATATCACGTTGAGATGAAGAGAATCATGATATGAGGAAGATCATTAAGTATTATCACATTAGTTGTGTTCATTGACCGGTCCTTTATGTTTGTTTTGAGACAATAACAAAATGATGAACTCAAATATAAGAAAGAGATTGTGAGCAATATGAATGTGATAAATGGTCTAGGCTACTGCATACTATAATCCACTTTAAGTTTCATTGATCGAGATGCTATACATTCCTAACAGATGTATAGTAATGAAGCTCTCTAAGTATGCACTGGTCACACGTTCTAGTCGTAGTGTATGAAAGTTACAGAAGGAATGAGAATTGACCCACTATATGTGAGTGGGAGATGAAAGAATTAGATTCGGGTCACCCATGAGAATCAATCAGAATCCATATAAATAATAAATAAATAAATAAATAAATAAATATATATATATATATATATATATGCTATATATTAATTTATATTTAAAGGATGAAAAAACACGATGGTTAGGACTCCTTCTGAACCGGTGTCTTGAATTCTTTAAATAAGAGGGGTGTCTCTGTGTTTTCCAACGTGATACAGAACAAAACAACGAACAGAGAAACTTTTTTTTCTTCCTTCTTCATTTCTTATAAGAGTTCCCTGAAGATTCTTGTGTAGACTTCTTCTCCGTAAAGAGTTGGAACAACTGTAACAAAGTACAATTTTAGAATATGACTTTATACGGTGTAGTTCGTCTTCGTATGTGATTACACTATCTGACTAGTGAAATAAAATTTAATAATCTTGCAAACTATGTGTGTGATTACATTCTTCGCCAATTTCTTTGGAAGTTGTACTATTATGTGGTTCATGTTCTCCTTTTCCTTTCCGTTGTTGTTAGGGTTATTCAGCTTCAGATTTGGTACATTTTTTAAAAATGCACCACCTTTTGAATGCACTATAAATCTTTGAAAAAAAAAAAAGTTGGTATTTCCTAGTGACCTGTCATTTGTTGCATTGAATGCATATAAGGGGAAATAAAAGGAATTCTAGAGTTGAAACCAATAGAATCTGATATTTCTATGTTTTTAGGAGTGTGCTTATGCTTATGAATGTAAAGTGTATTTATACATTCAATATCGGGGAAAATATATGGTGTAGTGCTTTTATTGAATTTTAATTATCTGAAGAGTATACGTGATCATCTAAAATATCTGAATAGTTGTATTACTTTTCTTCTTATTTTGCAGCCAAGTGACGTAACTAGCGGAACTATTTCATCCATGGATGCGAGAAGATCTTTTAGTTCTAGCACATGTTAGATATGATAATGTCTCTTTATCTTATCCTTCTCTTAACTCGAGAATTTTCTCTTTGAGTTACTTAACATTTTTCACAGTGGGAATCAGTAAAAAATAATATTTTTTTAATAGTGTAAAGAGATGTTTATGTTTCTCAATTTGATATTCTAATTCAGGTGTTAAATAAATTCATTTTATATTAGAAAAAAAATTGGGTCATGAAGTTGTTTTTTGTATTGAAACTATCAATTATAGAATATATTTAAAAGCAGGGATTAAAACCTACTCAAGATGAACAGATCAATGCTTGGTGATATGGTGAATTGCGGAGGTTTATGATTTAATTTGCGGAGGTTTATTTGCTGTCGTGGAGGTTTTGAAAACCCCCGCGTTGATCTGCCGTAAATTGTTTGTGGCGATGTCATTCACCCAACCACCATAAACCTCCGCAACTTACTCGATTTTCTTTAGTGCTGCAAGTTAGTTTGGAAAGTTCTAGCAATTTTTGCCATACTTTTATAAATTTTATTTATAAAGAATAATTTTTACTTGTCGTAATTTATGTAAAACATAAACTGAACCAAGCTTTACAAATTGATTTAAGAAAATTCTGGGGTCCAACCCCAATGTTAAAAGTCTTGATAGTGTTTCATAGAGGTATAGAAACTATAGTGATAAAAGTTGAAATGATTGTGTAATTCTATCATTTAAATATTATTTTTATTTTAATTTAAAAATAAGTATTTAAAAAAAATTCAAACATTATAAAAATACGTTAAAATTATTTTTAACTTAAAAACATCTAAAATAAGTCAATATAGTTTTATTTATTATATTTTTCTTTTTAATCTATCTAAAAAAAATTATATAATTTTTTAAAAGAAACTATTTAATTTAAATATTTTTATTTTATTCTTAATAAAATGACTTTTTGGGATCAATGCGATATAGAGATTCTATTTTATAAGAAAAGAAAAATGAGAAGACGAGAAACTCCCACCACATATACTTGGCATATACTCCGTTCTCTGTTCCATTTTAATTGTTAGCATAAGAATTGCACACCCATTAAGAAAATATTTTATAGCAATGGTAATTTGACTAATATAACCAATCCTATTAATTTCTTGAAAACATACAATAATAAGTCTTTCATCGTGAAATTACCACCATAATTGGTAGACACTATTTTAATATATCTTTTTTTTCTTTTAAGTATTTGTGCTGGAAATTTATTATATGCATGACTTTAATAATGATTACCAGAAATATTTTAATATTTATTTTTTTGCATAATATATATCTTATGAAATATTATTGCATTATATTTTAGTATGGTTGTTATAATTGACGAATTTTACAAAAAATGCACCGCTATATTGAACGACACTGTTGTTATAGGTAGAGTTTTGTTAGAAAGAAGTAAAATATAATATGAAAAATCAATTCTGAAGAAAATCAAGTTGTTTTAGTGAAATATTGTTATAACAAATGACTGTTATAATTAGATTTGACTGTATAGGCAAATTTAAATTATTATAATCCTATATTAAAATGAAATTAAATATTTAAGTTCTATAATAGGTAAAAACATTAATAGTAGTTTTATCTTTTCAAGAAAATTTCTACACTATGGAATGTTACTAATTAAATTCTTACATTTAATATATTAGACCAACCCATATTTATAATCTCAAATAAAGAAATTGGGATAGATCAAAGTGAGAATAAAAAAGATGAGGAGATCAATTTCTAGTTCTTCTTCAATCTTACTAATCTTTCTCCTTCCCTACATTTTTCTATTTAGTGTTGATTTCTTTGGTACAAATTTGAAAGTAAATGGTGTCACTCATATAATTCAGAAAGCTTGTGATTTCTCTAATGTACGAATTTTTTGCTATAATATTTTTACAAATAATTCAGAGGCTCAATGTGCAACAACTAAGTACAATCTTGAAGATATTACAATTCGATTGGCATATTCAAACTACACACATATTGCATGGAAGATTTTGACAATTACTTCAAATGAAACAAATTCAGAATTTAAGCATATTTACAGAAAGTGTCTCCATCAATATTTTCTTCTAAAATCAAATTTTGAGACTTTGGTACATACCTTATTCTTCAAAGGCGATTTGGATCAAGCTGCTCAAAATGCAACGAGTAATATATTTACTTGTATGAGTTATCTTTCTCAATCTTCAAATATTCCAAATCCTTTTGATCAGGATAATAAAAATCTTATTTATTTTTTTGAACTTATTAGAAATATTTATTTTGCACCTTTGAGATCATGAATAAGAAGCTATGTATTTTCGTTGATGATTTGTATGATTCACAAATTCATGAACTGAACTTTTTAATATATATGTTAAAGAAATATTTTTGATGTTTTTCCTTCTTGTGTTTTAATTCTTTAAGTTTGACTAGATATGATTGAATATGTTGCTTTATAATGTATCTGCTAGTTAGCCTGTAAAGTTCTAGCAATTTTTGCCATGCTTTGATATATTTTATTTATTATTATGAAGAATAAATCAAACTTGTTGTAATTTAAGTAAAATTAAAGTGAACCAAGCTTTACAAATTAATTTAAGAAAAATATGGGATCCAACCCCAATGTTTAAAGTCGATATTTTTTTAGAGCTATAGAAACAATAGTGATGAAAGTTCAAATAATTGTGTGATTCTATCAATTGAAAAATGAGAAATTGTTTGAATACATTTATAACTTATTACTTATGTTTACATAAATTATAAGTCATAAATTAAATATTTGTTTTTATTTTAATTTAAAAATAAATATTTAAAAGATTTTTTTTAAATTCAAACATTATCAAACTATTTAAAAACTATTTTAACTTAAAGACATCTAAAATAAGTCAATTTAATTTTATGTATTATATTTTTTTTTAATCTATCGCAAAAAAATTATATATTTTTTCGAAAGAAATAATTTAATTTAAATATTTTTATTTTATTTTTAATAAAATGACCTTTTGGGATCAACATGATATAGTAATTCTATTTTATAAGGAAAGAAAAATGAAAAGACGAGAAACTCCTACCACATATACTTTGCATATATTTGGATTTCATAAAATGGTATGAAAGGAGTCCTTAATATGGTGCTTCCCTATTTTCATTTTACATATTCTTCCTAAATTTTAAAATTTAGATTATAAATGATATAATAGATCATTAATTATAATTTGAAGAAGAAGAAAAAAAAAATTACATAGCATTTTAGGTCCACAACATGTTTTGACCAAACTATCCAACGCTCCTGTGGATACTGATAACGCGTATCAGTGATACGGTATCACACATCGGCCTCATACGTAGTAATTTTATTTTTAGACGAGGGTAATTTAGTTCATCTGACTTTTAAAGAGTATTTTGGTAAATTAATTTCTGTATTTTGGTAAATTAGTTTCTTCTCTCTATACACAGCTAAATCTCGTTATAGTGGCAGCGTTCGTCTGAAAATTTTATGGTTGCTAATAGTAAGGTGTTGTTATATATGTATACTAGTATTTGACGTTTAGGACTTATTTAGCTGTTATAAATAAAAGTACACAAAACTCTAGTTTAATTATTTTGTGTACCAAGATAAAGAAAATGTATTTGTTAACCAATTTAACCAAAAAATAAAAAGAGTAAGAATATAAAAAGGGCAAACATCAATAGTCTTTCCTGGTGAAGTAACGACCATAACTGGTGGATACTATTTTAATATATTTTTTTTCCGGTCAGATATTTGTACTTGATATTTACTATATGCATGACTTTAATGATGATTATTAGAAATATTTTAATTTTTATCTGTATGCATAATATATATCTTATAAAATATCATTGCACTTTATTTTAGTATGATTGTTATAGTGGAGTAATTTTACAAAGAGTGCACCGCTATATTGAATGACACTGTTGTTATAGGTAGAATATTGTTATAGAGAAGTAAAATATAATATGAAAAATCGATTTTAGGGAAAATCATACCATTTTAGTGAAATATTATTAGAAAAAATAATTGTTATAACTAGATTTGACTGCCTAGGCAAATATAAATTATTGTAATCCTATATTAAAATGAAATCTAATATTTAAGTTTTATAATAGGTAAAACATTAATAGTAGTTTTATCTTTGCAAGAAAATTTCTACACTATGGTATGTTACTAATTAAATTCTTGCATTTAATATATAAACCAACCCATATTTATAATCTCAAATAAGAAATTGAGATAGATCAAAGTGAGGTTAAAAGAAATGGGGAGATCAATTTTTAGTTCTTCATCAATCTCACTAATCTTTCTCCTTCCCTACATTTTTCTACTAAGTGTTGTTCTTTTTGGTGCAAATTTGAAAGCAAATTTGACGAGAGAAAAAATCAAGTGATTTGCTAGACGACTTGAACCTTAGCTAGTGCCGCCCAAACGCTACCACAATCACCATTATTAATTTTTTCGGTGGCAGTGACCACCACGTCACCTGATCAACCTATTACGGAGGTTGATAAACCACTCGGTCCTGATTACACATCTAAGTTGAAACTGATCCCAGTTATTACCAAACCAATAGCGACGAAACAGATACCGAACTTGCTTGGGGAACCCAGAGTCATATGGGAAGAGGAGGAAGTGACGCAGATGATTTACAAGGAGAATCTACAATTTGCTGTTATATGGATATTTTCATATGGCTGTCCAAATATACAAGATTTGAAGAAAATAATCCCTAAATAATGTGAGCTCAAAGGGGAATACAATATTGTGTTTGCTGAATAATAGACATGTTTTAATTAGAGCATCAATTTTGGAGGATTATGTTAATCTGCTCTCAAAATCGACGTTTTATCTAAATCATAGACAATGGACTCATTCAATGAGGATACTCAAATGAGATTCGTTGTTTGACCCAAATGAGGAGACCACAACTGCAATAGAATGGATATCATTCCCATCGTTACCACCAAATTTTTTTATGAAAGAAGCAATATTCTCACTGGCCAATGCGATTGGAAAGCCATTACATGTGGATATGGCCACAAAAAATTAAACAAGGCCTAGTTGTACCCGAGTCAAGGTGGAGGTTGATCTATTAGGAGAATTCCCCAAAAGGATCAATATTGGTGTATGAAAAAGATCTGGAGAAGTTATGGAAAAGTGAATTACAACCAAATATGATCATGTACCTAAATACTGCAATAATTATAGGATACAAAATCACCAATGAAGCAGAATGTTTTGTCATTCATTCAGAATTATATTTCAAGAAAAAAGAGGCAGTAGGTGAAGAACATAGAGATGATGCCAGTAAAGGAAGAAAACATCAATAGCCAGAGGATTTGAAGGGGAATAAATCTAAAGCAGAGAAGGAGGGAAAGAATAACATTGAGGAATTTCATATTCAAAAAAACAAAAGAAGTCAAAGGAAAGGGAGATATAGTGGAAAATGGAATCAGAAAAGCTCGAAAGAGGTACCAGTTAATATAACAAACAAATATGAAGCCCTGAATTCAGAAGAGCAAGAGAGGGTTGATTCAATGCCAATACAACAGTGAGGAGGTAAGGAAAATAGATAATGAGGAAGGATACAAATCATCTGCAATAAAAAAAAAAGAATGAGGAAGTAGACTGCATATGATCTGAAATAAAAAAACCTAGACTAAGGAGTAATACAAGCGAAGACAACCACTGTTGTATGGAAGGATAATAATAGAGGACGAACAGAGAATGATATGGAGGAAAGGGTACAACATGAAGAGAATTTAATTAGTAACATTCATGAGGCGAAAAGAAACATGGAGACCTTGGGAGTAGAGGAATTAACAAAGGAACAACAGCACCAAAAGTAGAATCATGAGGAAGAGGATGACATGGAGCCAAATATAGCCAATGCAACACAAAAAGGAGATTTATCTCCAAGGCAGATAGAGGGCATCAGAAGTGGTATTAGAAGGGGCAAACCTGGGCAACCAAACATACAATTGGAGGTCAATACAAGGAGTAGCAAGGACAGAACTTTCAATAGTAATAAATGATTGGTACAATCTTATTTTGGAATATTTGGTCTATTAGTACTCAAGGTTTATTTGAGAGATTAATGGACCTACATAAAAGGAATCATTACTCATACAAAGCTGTAATGGAACCTTTTCAAGTCCTAAAAGAGCTATAATTGTATAAAACAAAGTTAGGTTTAAACAATGGTATAGCTAACTGTTCCTAAAAAATTTGACTTTTTTGGGATGATGATTGGCAAGGGCAAGTGATAACAGATAATCCTCATCAAATCACCATGCAGTTTAATGTATACAACAAAGTAATAAAGGTTACAACAGTGTATGCCAGATGTAATACAGTGGAAAGGCTAGAGTTGTGGGATAACCTAGAAGGGGTTGTTGGAAATAATAATGATCCATGGGTAGTTGGAGGAGATTTAATGTTATACTTAATGAGGAAGAGAAATAAGGAGGATTACCATTCAGGTAGTAAGAGGCACAAGATTTTGCACATTGTATCAATTATTGTGCACTAATGGAGTTCAGCACTAAAGGCAGCAAGTACACTTGGTGGAATGACATAATTGGAGATGAATGCATTTTTAAAAGACTGTACAGGGCTTTGGGTAATCAAGAGTTTTTAATATAATGCCTACCATTGAGGTCCAACATTTAATAAGACAGGGATCAGATTATGCTCCTTTACACATAACAGGCAACACAGAGGAGGAGCCTATTATAAAACCATTCAGGTTCCTTAATATTTGGGCCAAGCACCATCAGTTTAAGGAGATTGTTAAAAACAATTGGGTGATAGAATTCATGGGCAATCCCTTCATGGAGTTTCAAGCAAAAATTAAAAAGGTGAAGAAAGTTTTGACAAAATGGAGCAGACAAAACTTTGAAAATATTTTCCAACAGATTGCCACAGTGAAAGACATTGTCAAAGTCAAGGAAATACAGGTAGAAATCATGTCATCATAGGAGAACAGAATGGAGCTCAATAAAGTTGAAGCAGAACTAAAAAGATTCCTTCATGTGAAGGAAGAATATTGAAAACAGAAAGCAGGTATGAGGTGATTCAAAGAGGGGGACTGGAACACAAGGTTTTTTCAATCTTATGTGAAGGGGAGAAGGAAAAAGCTACACATGGAGGAAATAACTAATGATCAGGGAGAGATAGTAAGTTGTAATCAGCACATTGGAGCAACAGTAGTAGAGTTCTTCATGAAACAGTTTAGTGCAGAAGAGTTGATAAATGAGTCTTCTCTTCTAGACAACATTCCCTGCTTAGTATCATTAGAGTAGAATGAGCAAATGGTTAGGCTACCAACCATGGAGGAGGTTAAGAAGATAGTTTTTTATCTTAATGGAGATAGTGCAAGTGGGCCTGATGGTTTCTTAGGTATTTTCTTTCAGTCTTGTTGGGAGATAATAGTTGAAGACATAACTAAGACGGTTAGAACTTTTTTATGTGGGTTTAAAATTCCCAAATTCATTACTCATATTAACCTAATTCTATTGACCAAGAAGGAAAATGTGTCAAGTTTCTCTGATTTTAGGCCCATAAGTCTGAGTACCTTTGCGAATAAAATCATTTCTAGAATGTTACATGAGAGAATAGTGTCTATCCTCCCCAATATCATATCAAGAAATCAGACTCGATTTGTCAGGGGAAGAAGCATAATAGAAAATATTTTGTTGGCTCATGAAATTATCAGGGATACCAACTTAAAAAATAAGTGACATAATATTGTGGTAAAGCTGGACATGGCTAAAGCATATGATAGAGTGTCATGGGTGCATCTGACAAAGGTGCAAAGAAGATTTGAATTTTAAGAGGTTATAATTAATATTGTATGGAGATTGATATCCAATAACTGGTACTATATACTAGTCAATGGACAATCTTATAGGTTTTTCAAGTCATCTAGAGGACTAAAGCAAGGGGATTCTCTATCACCTACACTATTCATAATTGCAGCTGAAGTTCTGGCCAGAGGACTAAATAAGTTACATGAAGATCCAGAATTCAGAGGTTATGTTTTGCCCAAATGGATCCCAAAGATAAACCATTTATCATATGTTGATGATATAATACTCTTTTGTTCAGGGGATAAAAGGTCAGTCAAGAAGATGGTGCAGATTTTGATAAGGTATGAACAAATCTCTGGTTAGTTGATTAATAAGAGTAAGAGTTGTTTTTTATCTACATGAGAAGGCTCCAATGGCATCAGGACACAAATTAAAAAGATGGACAGGTATAAATCAAGGATCTTTCCCCTTTACTTACGTAGGCTGCCCAGTCTTCTATAGGAGGATGAGGAAGGCATACTTTGAAGAGTTGGTAAGAAAAATTTCAAGGAGGTTGATGGGATGGCAGTGCAAATTATTATTTTTTGGGGGAAGGTACATTCTAATATCCCATATCCTACAAACTATGCCTATCTATCTTCTATCAGCATTGACCCTCCTAAGGGGATCATAGATCAAATTCATCAAATGTTTGCTAAGTTTTTCTGGAGCAAATCATGAGACAGGAAAGGGAAGCATTGGGTAGATTGAGAAGAGATGTGTTATCCTCAGATGGAAGGTAATGTTGGGTTTAAATCATTGCATGATATCTCTAAGGCATTATGTGCCAATTTATGCTGGACATTTAGAACGTCCACATCCTCCTTATGGAGTACATACATGTAGAATAAATACTGCAAGAAGGCTCCCCCTATCATGGCTAAAAGTATAAGAGCATCTCACATATGGAGGAGAATGGTACAGATCAGAGAGGAAGTGGAACATGAGATTTGGTGGCAAACAAAGGATGGATCATCTAGTTTTTGGTTTGACAATTGGACACAACAAGGAGCTTTTATTCATATAGAAGACAACATAGCATATGAGGAGGAAATAGAAGTCAAGGATTTCAGAATTAATAAGAGGTAGAACAAATAGATAATAAGGGGGAGAATATCTGAGGAGATGACAAATCATATTATGGAAAATATTAGCCCTGCTGAAGTTGATGTTGTTGACAAGGCATGGTGGATGGGAAGTTCAACAGGGTTATTCAATGTGAAGTCTGCCTTTAATTTGCTGATGAGGAAAAAGCAAGAGGGGGATTGGTGGGCTTTCATTTGAACCAAGGGTTTGCCATTCAAGATATGTTTTTTTAATGTGGAGAGCGTGGAAAAGGAGAATTACCACATATGAAATTTTGAAGAGAATGAAAATTAACCTAGCCTCTAGATACTACTACTGTGAGAGCTTTGAGCAGGAAACCATGGAACACTTATTTCTAACAGCTCCCACAGCAAATAGGCTGTGGAAGCAGTTTACTAATTTTGCAGGTATTGCAATGAATGATATGCATCTTCAACAAGTCATCGTTCATTGGTGGAGAAGGGATGGCCCAACCAAATTGAAGACCATACTCAAGGTAGTACCATCCATCATTATTTCGGATATATGAAAGAGAAAAAATGCAAGAAGACATGAGAAGGAAGTTAGTTATGCTCAGATGTCAAGGTCATGCCAACAAACAGTTTATAGTTGGTTAAGCTAAAACATCAGTGCATTCCTAGCCAGTGGGAAGATATGTATGATTATCTTCATAGATACAAACCTAGGCTTCACTAAAAAATAGTGAAATGGTTGCTACCAAAATATGGTTGGATTAAATGCAACACCGATGGCGCATCGAGGGAAAATCCAGGGAAGAGTATGTTCGGTGGCTTTTGTTGGGTATAAAGCTACACGCAAGTGCACGTGGTCGAACAAGTAGTAAAGTGGCTTAAGTAAGCCAAGTATCGATCCCATAGAGACTAGGATGAAGTGCAATTTGCTCAAGTGTACTATATTTTAATTCTAAAAATGCAGACAACAGCGTAACCAAAAGTTTGATATTTTGATTTATAATTTTTATACTAAATCTAAAACAACTATCTAATGTGAGTCTGAACTATGAATGAGAGCATGCTGAGGTTAAACGAACATGTAATGAAATTAATTATCGACATAATTTGGTTAGTCTTTTCCTCCGGTTGCTAGCCAAGAACTATTGCCAAGAAATTAAAACTCTCGTATTTAACCCCACTTAAGAATCATGAACCATCCACCTACATTTCTGTGATTAAATGCAATTCATGTTCTAGCCATACAAACCCGGTTCCTAAATTGACTAATACGACTTTCAGGTATATTTCTATCCTGAAAGTAAATCAATTCTCAATTTTCCCAAACTAAGAAAAGATCATATCCTATTAATTCACAACTTTCCAATTTCTTGCTCTCTCGAGTGAAACCGGACTTTTTAGATGTACATTAACGTAGGCCACACATTAATGCAGTAAGAACAAGAATCAATAGAACAACCATGGAAGAAAAGATGAAAAACCAAAGAATCAATGATCACATTTCACTACAAGTATTCATAACCTCAGCAAGAAGATGAATTAGACACTCATTTGTGGATTAAACATCGTTAAATGAGTGTTAAACATACAAGCAATTGAATACAAGGAGAAGGAAAGAGAGAAAAACCCTGATAATTTCGTCCCCTCAACTGCCTGTAACCCACGTTCTTGCTCCACCAAGTCAGAATATTGAAAAATGAACCTAAATGTTCTATTTATACTAGTGGGAATTTTTCCCGGAATAACAAGCAACGTGTCACGGAGTGCATCGCGGAGCACTGCCTCCGTGACAAGCTACGGACGCGGACCTTCACTGGAACTGGGGGTCCAGGAAATAAGGCCCAACGTGGCACGACGTGCAACGTGGAGCCAGGCCACCGTGCCATGGACCTATCGCGTACCCTCTCTGGAAATTGGGAAAGAATTCCCTATCCAGGCAGAAGGCCTCCGCGATGGCAGCGTGACACGGCTCCATCGCGGAGCCCCTTTATTTTATGTTTTCCAATGCCTTGTCCCTTGCTCGCATCCGAGTCCAACCCCGATATCTTCCAACGTGCATTTAAGCTTCCCAAAATTACATTTTACCTGCAAAACAATGCTAATCATGTTGGTTAGTATAAATTCACATTTTATTACCAATTACATGAGAATGTATACACATTGATAGATAAACAAGGCTAAAATTCCACATTTGAGTATCACTTGGGCATATAAATTTGCCCAAGATCACTTACCCCACACTTAAATCCTTGTTCGTCCTCGAACAACAATCCTACACCTCATGCAATTTACATCCCAACCTCGCTACTTTGGTTCGACAATTTAGGCTACAGTCATACCGATTATTCAATACAGCAAATCAACAAGAAAACATGCATGGTCCTATCAATGCAATGACCTTCAATACATCAAGACCTCCTAGACTTAAGAATCGACTCTCGATATTGGAAAACTCATGCAAATTAGCTGATCAAGATATCCGACACAAAAATTAATCTCTCATCAAGCATGTGCCCTCACAACAACAAGAGAGTCTTCCCCTTTTTGCTCATATGAACTCACAAGATTTCAAGCAGGGGCATGTAAACACAATTTCGCTCTCTCTCCCAAAAGAATTCACATGCATCATGTCATGACCCATAAGCTTGCCCTTAGTGTATTACTCCACTAATATAAAGAAGTGCAATGTAAGATCACGTAGGACTTTAACGGGTTGTAATGGAAGCTACGGAACTAGAAAATATTGGGCTAACCAATAATAGCCACTAGCATCCTTAAGCGCCTTTTCAACACATCCATCAACTCATGGACATTGTTTCTTTTTTTTCTTCCTCCCATTCTTGAAGTATTTCTTTAGTTTGGCCCATATTATTAAGCACACTTCACACAACAACAAAGATTATTCATGCACCTTCATTATAATTTATTTATAACAAGTGTACCTTCAACCTTTCCTTTTCTTCCATCACTCGGCTTTTCTTTTCTTTTCACCATTCTCACTCTTTTGACACTTTGGGAAAATGATTTTCTCTTCTTAAGCGCTTAAGAGTTTTGTATAGACTTTACAGCTAATGAAAAAAAAAGGATTAAGCTCGGTTTATGCTTTTTGACAAAAGAAAAAAATAATAGGCTAAAGGCTCAACGGGCTGACTAGGGTATACAATCAAGGTGGGTACGACAATCAAAAATAGAAACTTTCGGTTAAAACAAAGAAATGCCTACATCCTCTCCTACAATACACCTCCTTCATTTCGTTTTGTACACACACCAGACAAGTTCTAGACACTTCACAATAGCATGAAATAACAAAACCTCACTTCACACTTATTGCACATGCTCAATTCAAGGTGTATTCACAGACTCTTCAATCAGCTAATTACAGGAATTCAAATTAAGCCTCAATCACGCTGAATCGAACTCTATGGCCTAGGTATCTCAATATATTTACAAAGTTGCATGCTTTCATATGAATCACCTATGCATTTTAAATATCATGTACAACACGCAACCAGAATTTCGCAACCGTAAAGTAACTACAGGTTTTGGGATGCAAACCACAAAAGAAAACAACTGAAAAATAATTGAAAAACTTACTCCTAACGACTACATTTCCCTTAAGACGGTCGTCATCCATCCATCATAGGGAACGGTCACTAACTATAACTTCGGTTCAATGGGACCATTCTCGGTAAAAGAACCGAAAACAAACGCCGAGAAACCCAAGAATTGAAAAAAAAATTTAAAAATATCGATCATTTCGATTAACAAAAATATGTACAAAATCAGCTAGCAACATTCAGCAACACACATCAATTTCACATAAATTTACAATACAGAACAACAACTTAACAATTCACAAATCACAGGGAACTACAAAATTTCACAGGCACGACAACAGATTAGGACATACATACATAACAACACATAACAACACATCCCAACACCTAACTACTCCCACCCCACACTTAGCTCGAACACTGTCCCCAGTGTTCACAAAAATTAAAATAGCACAAAAATCGGCTGGTGGAACTCCCTGATCAATCAAAGTACTCCACTTCTTCATCAGGTGTTGTTGCTTCATCTCCCATGTCTGAATCACTCTCGTCGTCATCATCGGACTCCACATCGGAGTCCTCCCGATGTGTCTCCTCATCTGTGGGGACATCATCATCCGTGGGCTTTATAAATGCTGGCCCTACTCGGCATAGAGCCCTGGCATTCTCGCCGAAAGGGTAGTCTAGCTCGAGCTGCCATAGCTCCTCCTCTGTCGCTGGCCTCCCGCCTATCCTCAGCTGGAGCATCTGCATCCCGTACATGCGAGCCATATACTGATCATCACGAGCATGTCGCTCGCCAAGTGTAAGCACTGGCCCGTGGGTGGTGTCGGGTGCCTTAGTTTTAGTGACATCTAAGGCCCGCCGCTCCATCTGCGGGATATAGTCAAGGGCCTCTTCCTCAACATCTAGGCCCCTCAGGAAGGTGGTGAGTAGCCCACCAAATCCGTATCTGTGCCCCTGATGCAATCAGGCTCTCTTCATGGTGGAGATAATCACCGCCCCCACGTTGATCTCCAGCCCTTTCATCAGGGCGCACACCAGGCATACACGATCCCGGGTTACATCTGTCATATGTACCCCCGGGATTAGGCAGGAACAGACGATCTTAAGCCATATTCTGGCTTCCCTGTTCATCTGTGAGTAGGGCAAAGTCTGATGGTAGCCCCTCTCTTTGTGTCTGCTCCATCTAGCTGTCGATCAGGTCCCACACAATGTGCGTCTGATGTTCGCATACGGTGGGGTAATGTTCAGCTGTCGAAGCACGTGGGCGTCTGTGTCCCGCGCCCCTATGATAGCATTGAGGTGGTGGGGCTCAAATGTGACTATTTGCCCTCTGATTTTTATGGTGTGACTTCTTAGGGTCGGGTTCCAATTGGCATAGAATTCCCGAATCAGGTGCAAGTTACATTCCTTGGGCTCTTCAAAGATGAAGTTGAGCCCAGCTGCCTCGATCCGGTGGACAATCCTAGGGAACTCCTGTGCCAATGGTTCCCGTGCGATATGTTCCTCGGGGAAGTACTTGTCTTCTTTGTGCTTTGCGTACCACTTCTTCCCCTCATCTGTCACCCATTTGGTTCCGTATTGGTGGCGTTGGCCACGTGGAACCGCTGGTGCTGCTGTGCCCAGTCTGATTCGCTTTCTTCCGGCGCCAGATGTTGATGCGCCTTTCCCTTTTTCTTGCCTGCTTGTCATTTTACCTGTCAACCCAAGGAGACAAGATCAATGTTAAGCCAATGAATATTAACTTCGACTAAGGTCGGGTTAAGCTAGGCTACCCCACACTTAGTCCTTAGCTACAGTTACAACATACCGGCAAGATCATCTTTATTTACACACATAAACAACCAACTATACAAACATGCTTAGTGCATACGAAGAATTTGATGGTATATATATTATGTACTACTCAGACTTCGTACAGCTAACCACAATCATTACCATCGACAACCTTTTAATCCATTGCACTTAGCAAGGAAAAAAAAATAAAGAAACGAAAACAACAAGAATTTATCTAAGAACCTATACAACCAACCCAACTCTTGCAAAATTTCAATATTCCCCTAACCCGAGAATCCGTCGGTCTATTAACATGATAACAACTAGCACATCGACTCATCTCACTCAACATGTACATCCCGGCATGAATTTCACAAGTTCACTATATTTTTCCACTTCAAATTCAAAAACAAGCCCTAGAAATGATGATATCAAGAAAATTCGATTAAATTATGTAATTAATGAGTTCAAGTAATCATAATGATATTCCGAACATTCATCAACAACAATTTAATTGAATGCATGATTAATTTCTACTTAGGGCAAACTTAGCTCACCTCACATGCTCAATATCGAAGAAAATCGACAAGAAATGAGATGAAATCGAAGAACATACCTTGAAGTTGAAGAATTGAAGAAAACTCAATGATTTTCTTGGCCTATTCCGTGTCACGTTGAAGGGGGATGGGTTTTAGGGAGTTTGGTCACGGAGTGAGTGAAAAATAAGGAAAAGTGAGGGGTTTTAGGGGTTTTAAAGTGGGAAAATCGCGCGGGTCACCCGGCGACCCGTCGCGATATACACGGCAATGTGTCACGGATTGCATCGTGGTGCACTGCCTCCGTAACACCGAGCTGTCGCGAGGGTACTCTAGAATTTTTTCAAATTCCAGATTTATACCTCAACGTGTCACGGAGGGTAACGCGGAGGTCCTCCTCCGTGACACGGAGCTATCACCCTAGCTCACTGCTTTGCCACTTTTTATTGATTTTCATACCTCAAATTTTCCTTTGCGATTCCGTGCATATTTTCCTCCGTTTGACCTGAAATTCATCTCACTACACGAAATTGGTTAGAATTATAGGTTTCACTCTAAATAAAAATAAAAACAAAAACAAAAACTAAAAATTTTGTTGTTAATCAAGAAAAAGAAAAAGAAAAATCTATTCACACTTTTACAAAGAGAAAAAGTTTTCACGGGTTGCCTCCCGTGCAGCGCCTGGTTTACCGTCGCGGCTCGACGTCGTTAAGCTCAGTTGTCCTCTAGGGTGATGGACGATTTCTCTTGATCACCGTCCTCCCCCCAGTAGTGCTTACACCATTCCGGTGGTTTTCCCAATAACTCTCGTGAATCCTTTCTCTGCTCATCATCGCCTTGATCAATCACATTGATCACCGAGAGTTCTTCGTGCACCATTGGGATCTTGGGTGCCTTGTACACATCGAACACCTCTACCTTGTCGTGTGCTCACATTGTCAGCTGCCCCGCAGCTACGTCAATCAGTGCTTTCCCGGTTTCCAAGAAGGGACGTCCCAAAATAAATGGGACTTCCGTGTTTGGTTCAAAATCCAGCACGACAAAATCTACCGGGAAGATCAGGGAGCCAACTTGCACCAGAACGTCCTCCACAATGCCATCAGGTCTGGCTAAGGACCGATCCACCAATTGCAAGATCACTGTTGTGGGTCTAGGACTCCCTAGACCCAGCTTTTTGAATACCGATGACGGCATCAAATTTATGCTCGCTCCCAAATCACACAATCCACGAGCTCGGATACTCTGCCCAATAGTAATTTGTATAGTAAAGCTCCCAGGATCTTTGAGCTTTGTGGGCAGTCGGTTTTGAATCCGGGAAGTGCACTCCTCCGTTAGAGCCACCATAGCATACTCAGTCAACTGACTTTTGTTTGCCACGATGTCCTTTATATACTTGGCATATTTTGGCACTCCCTGCAAAACATCAACAAGAGGTAAGTTAATATGTACCTGTTTCAGCACCTCCATGAATTTCTTGAAACACGCCTCCTCCTTGTGTTTCTTTAATTGTTGAGGGAAAGGGGGTGGTGGTCTTTCTGATTCAGCTTCCTTAGTCTTCCCCCTCTCAGTACTTTGCTCCCTCTCGACTTCTGCTGCTCCCGATTGTTGAGATGGTCTTTCTGATTCCACCTCTTTCAGCTGCAAACCACTCCTTGTGGTCACTGCATTCACCTGCTTGGGATTGGGATCTGTATCGCTCGGAAGTCCTCCTCTAGGCCTGGTGTTTTAGGCTCCAGCAAATTGCCCAAATTGATATTCAAGTGCCTTGGTAGCTAACTGGTTGTTTTTCACTTCGGCTGCCAATTTCACATAGTCAGCCTGCAATTGAGCTTGGTTAGCTATCATGGTCTTGAACATCTCCTCAATGCTGGGTGATGGTGGTGGAGGAGGTGCATTGTTGTTTCTGAATTGTGCTTGATAATTCTGTTGCCCTCCTTGGTTCCTTTGCACACTTTGACCCGAACTTTGCCCCTGATGGTTGTTGCTACCCCAGGAGAAATTCGGGTGATTCCTCCAATTGGAATTGTAGTTATTACCATACTGTTGGTGGTTGTTCCTTTGCACATTTCCCACAAAGTTTACCGAGTCAGGATTTGCTCCACAACACTCAGCTGAGTGCTCACTACTTCCACACACTTCACACCACATCTGCTGCACTGCATTAACTGGGGCTTGGGGCTGGTTCATTGTCATGTTGCTGAAGTGGATGTTAAGTTGATTCTGTAATGCAGCTATCTGTGCAGCAATAGTTGTAAACCCATCCACTTCTAGCACTCCTGTTGCTTTCCTTGTCCCGCCTCTTGACGAGTCAGCATTCCATTCCGGATTGCCCTGCGAAATACGGTTCAACAAGGTGTACAGCTCCTCATAAGTTTTCTCCAGCGCTTGTCCTCCAGCTGCTAAGTCTAGCAATATTTTTGTATGGGGTTCCAAACCCTCTATAAAAGTGTCACACCCCGCCTTGGGGGGTATGACTGGCACCTGGTGCCCTACTGGGACCTGAACTGCTGGACTGCTAAGCTTGGGCACATCTGGTGCCTGGCTGGCTCTAACTCATATTTCTGGAAACAAAGGGCTATATAACGGCTGTAAACACAGCCCCCGGCCCATTGGCCTATAGCCTCTTGTACCTGTACTAACAGCTGACCAGAAACATATCAATTCAGGGAAACCTATGCAGGCCGACAAGGCCACCATGCTGTCTTGTTATCTGTAACTTAATCATAGAATATTAGGAAGCTATGTGACCGGCAAGGTCACCACTACTGTCAAGCTATGGCCCCACACGGCCAACATGAAAGAAACAGAAGTACCAACAACTAAACAACTGCACGGCCCCACACGACCGGCTCATCTGACCACAGGGAAATATATACAGACTGCAAGCCTCTAGGAATAGCAATAGAAATGATCGGGACAGGGCCCCGACCTACCCGTACTATACAACAAAAAGGAAATGAAATACACCTCTGGAATTCAGTCTCCGGATGACAGGAGCTGAATACTCGATCGCTGACAGGAATCACGTAGTATCGCCTGCTCGTTTATGAGTACCTGCAGGCAAGTAATGCAGCGCCTCACCGGGCGTCAGTACCGCTGGTACTGAGTATGTAAAGCAATAACTGAAAGCAAAATCTGAAAACAACAATGTAACTGATGAAACTGAAGTAAGAAGAATTAGATTAACTGTCTGATAATGTAAGTCGTACCTTCTCTCATTTATACTGAAAGGAAATAGGGGTCGTACCTGGAGACGTATCACTCAACTGCTGATCTACTCGTATCTAACGTGACATGACATAACATAACATAACATAGTATAGCACACACAAACCTTACCTGGCCCCCATAAGCCGGGAGGTACAACCAACACAGAATCTACACCCCTACCCCGGTCATCCCATCTCCTATAATAGCTATAAGCATCCCGCCGGTCCCCTGGGTATGCACTTGGGCTCGCTGAGCCCCTGACTATAACTGTACCTGAGTCCGAAGGACTCCTAAATCAACACTCGGGCGTATCCGCTCGATAGGGGTGTGTAAAAGCCGACCAAGGCATAATATGGGGAAAACTGGCATCCCATCTTCGTCTCCTATGGGACGGCATGCCACTCCGTAGAGCGACGTATCCTCGTCCTCTGGAAGACGAGTCGATACAGCTATCAACCCTGGGGCAGTCATGGATGCTAGGTAGTCCAACCCCAAACAATATAACGGTCTCAACTAGTAATACTATCTGCATGTCTCGCATACTGGCGCTAATAGTGGTAAAGTAATGTATATCTCACATGCTGAACTAGTAATAGTAACATGTACGTATTCAATACATGCTGAGGCTGGTAAATATATATATGTATAAATATAGTCTTCTGCCAGACTACACTGGGTCTGATGCTGGACATGATATAGTCTTTCTGCTGAAACTATGCTGTATACTGAGTTTCTATAGTAACATAATTTACTAGTTCTAATATTCTTTCTAGCTTCGCTTTAACTTATCGTTCTATTTCTGAGATGTCTTACAGATATTACATTGCTTTACTGAGTTTCAACTGAATACAATGATATCCTAACATTTTGTGTCACATCACATACTGAGCATATTGTGCAGATTCTAACACTTGTATTAGGATCTATATCAGGCTAGCAAGTTTTGCGCAAATTATAACTCGATACTTCTAATATCGTACCAACATTCATAATAAGCATAACACATGACTTCTGAACATTCTACTGGCCTTTAAATTACTGTACTGTACCAAGATTACTAACTTGCCGAGGAAACTAGCTTTACATACCTTATCCTTGAACTATTCGTCTGTCGAACGAGACTCGGTCGGTACTTCAGCTATTTTCTCCCAACTGCATTCATAAATATGTCAATTAATATTAAATACAGCTTTACTTTAAAAGGCAACGTCACTTTCGATATAGTTTATAGCCTAAACTTAGGCTTATCGAAAGACGGTCGAAAACTCGCTATTTTTCAGTGGTCCAGAAGGGAGAAATATTCACTTCACAGCTAGGAACACATAGACACTAATTTAGAGCAATTCCACTTACCTTAGCTCGGTGCCTCGACGATTCGTCGGCCGTATTTCACGAAACTGAATAAGTAGGAATGCTCTCTGCTGCTAAATACCTTAGTATTTGTAGTTAATTTGAGTTTGGACAACGTTTAGCAGCGTAATCGGTCGAAAATTATAATCCCTCCTTCGTTCTTACCTTCTCTCTGCTGCTTACTCTCTGTTTCCTGGAAATTTCCTAAGTGTTTTAATGAATTAACCCGAAGTGGGGCTTTATATACTTGGGCCTGGACAAGGCCAACGTGTCGCGGAGCCAACGCGGAGGCCTCTCCTCCGTGACACGCTGCCATCGCGGAGGGGCTCTGCCTCGGCTCCTTCCGCGATGGTTCGACAGGTTTCTCGTCCAATCTTTTCCCGAGCCTTTCTCCAGCACGTATGGCCTTCAAATATGCTTAACCAACGTACGAATAGGTCGTCTAGGTGCCGGGAATTCTACGGGGTATAACAAAAAGTATGCACCAGCACATCATTGGACTGATGAGGAGGAGGACAATCCCGCAACATGGACTTGAATCTCTCCCAAGCCTGATATAAATTCTCTCCCTCCCTCTATTTGAAACTTAGAATTTGACTTCTAAGTCTTGCTGTTTTACCGGAGGGAAAAAATAGTATCAAGAATTTCCTCGCAAGATCATCCCACGTACAAATAGAATTCGGTGGCTCAACTTTCAACCACCTCTTGGCTTCTCCCAATAGTGAAAATGGGAACAATGTAAGCCGGACATAATCTGATGACACTCCAGCGGGGATGTAAGTGTCACTTATCTCCAAAAAATTTTGGAGATGCTGCTGTGGATCTTCATGAGGGAGACCTGTAAACTGTCCGCTAGTGTGCAACAATTGCACCATATTCTGCTTAAGTTCGAACCTCCCTCCTGGCTCAGGTTTGCGGATGCTAGATGTGACATTATTAGCATGTGGGATTGCTACCTCGCGAACCGGCCGAGCTGCTACTTCTTCGGGCACTAACATTGCCCGTACTACCGGTGGATTCTGTTGTTGCTCCATGATCGTCTGTCTGAGCAACTGCAGCTTTCTTTCTAGAGCTTCTCTCCGCTTACTATGAAATATTCTTTCTGGCTCTATATACGAGTCCACCAGCTCCTTGTCTCTTGCCAGTGTTTAACAGAGATTAAATCTGCAAAATACAGGCTAAGACCAAGTTGTCAACACTAAAAGAATAATAATTCAGTAAATGAACACTTAAGACAAATTCACCAATTGCCAGTCCCCGGCAACGGCGCCAAAAACTTGTTCGGTGGCTTTTGTTGGGTATAAAGCTACACGCAAGTGCACGTGGTCGAACAAGTAGTAAAGTGGCTTAAGTAAGCCAAGTATCGATCCCACAGGGACTGGGATGAAGTGCAATCTGCTCAAGTGTACTATATTTTAATTCTAAAAATGCAGACAACAGCGTAACCAAAAGTTTGATATTTTGATTTATAATTTTTATACTAAATCTAAAACAACTATATAATGTGAGTCTGAACTATGAATGAGAGTATGCTGAGGTTAAACGAACATGTAATGAAATTAATTATCGATATAATTTGGTTAGTCTTTTCCTCCGGTTGCTAGCCAAGAACTATTGCCAATAAATTAAAACTCTCGTATTTAACCCCACTTAAGAATCATGAACCATCCACCTACATTTCTGTGATTAAATGCAATTCATGTTCTAGCCATACAAACCCGGTTCCTAAATTGACTAATACGACTTTCAGGTATATTTCTATCCTGAAAGTAAATCAATTCTCAATTTTTCCAAACTAAGAAAAGATCATATCCTATTAATTCACAACTTTCCAATTTCTTGCTCTCTCGAGTGAAACCGGACTTTTTAGATGTACATTAACGTAGGCCACACATTAATGCAGTAAGAACAAGAATCAATAGAACAACCATGGAAGAAAAGATGAAAAACCAAAGAATCAATGATCATATTTCACTACAAGTGTTCATAACCTCAGCAAGAAGATGAATTAGCCACTCATTTGTGGATTAAACATCGTTAAATGAGTGTTAAACATACAAGCAATTGAATACAAGGAGAAGGAAAGAGAGAAAAACCCTGATAATTTCGTCCCCTCAACTGCCTGTAACCCACGTTCTTGCTCCACCAAGTCAGAATATTGAAAAATGAACCTAAGTGTTCTATTTATACTAGTGGAAATTTTTCCCGGAATAACAAGCAACGTGTCACGGAGTGCATCGCGGAGCACTGCCTCCGTGACACGCTACCGACGCGGACCTTCACTGGAACTGGGGGTCCAGGAAATAAGGCCCAACGTGGCACGGCGTGCAACGCGGAGCCAGGCCACCGTGTCACGGACCTATCGCGTACCCTCTCTGGAAATTGGGCAAGAATTCCCTATCCAGGCAGAAGGCCTCCGCGATGGCAGCGTGACACGGCTCCATCGCGGAGCCCCTTTATTTTATGCTTTCCAATGCCTTGTCCCTTGCTCGCATCTGAGTCCAACCCCGATAACTTCCAACATGCATTTAAGCTTTCCAAAATTACATTTTACCTACAAAACAATGCTAATCATGTTGGTTAGTATAAATTCACATTTTATTACCAATTACATGAGAATGTATACACATTGATAGATAAACAAGGCTAAAATTCCACATTTGAGTATCACTTGGGCATATAATTTGCCCAAGATCAAAGTACATATGGATTTTGCGTTAGAGATACAAATGGTGATCTACTCTATGTAGAAGTGAAGGAATTAGACCCAATGACTAACACGATGGCAGAGGCTACATCGGTTTGGAAGGCTCTAAGGTACTATTCTCACACTCAGAGGAATAGCATTATTTTAGGATAGATTCACTCTGTCTTCAAAAAATATTAACCAAAGAATGGAGGGTCCCGTGGGAGATATCATGCATGATGGAGGAGATTGAGAAGATGATGCAACATAAAACAATAGAAATAAAGCAAGTCTACAGAGAAGCTAACCAGTTGGCCAACAAGTTAGCAAGCACTGCATTCAACCAAGAGGGACAAGGGGTATATACACATTTCCATCAGTTACCAGTTCTTTGCAAAAAGGTGCTTAACATAGATAAAGCACAAATCCCAAGCATCCGAATTAGGACAAGAGTAATAACAAGAGCAGCAGTTACATAATACCAAGTCTTACAACAAGAACATCTACACAACAATATGAACAAGGTTAAACTAGATATATTTGAGTATATCCCTAACCTTGGCTATTACATCAACAAAAAGGAGCCAGCAAAAATCGGGGGTTTGAGTCAGATTGTGCATGCGAGCCCTTCTATAGAGATGGTTCATAGAAGAGGGAGGGAGGGGGAAACCTGGTTTTCTCCCTTTTTATCTTATCGAGTTAACCACCATAGTGGATGTAATACCCCGAGAATCCTAAGATCAGACCCGAGGGTTGAAACGGAGAAAATAAATTTTTTTGCACCAGATCACAGGACGAGTCTTACAGTGACCTGTTGGGTGCACCACGAGTCATTAAGTGACTCGTGGGAAGAAGGTTGGACTTGGTTGAGTTTTGGGATTTGGGGCTGACCACGGGTGAGACCACGAGTCATGGTCACCCATGAGTCATCAGCTGGTCCATGGTCAGGAGTTGACTGAAGGATGAAGAGGTTGGTCATGCATCCAACGACCAGTCACCACGAGTCGTCGGACACACCACGAGTCGTGGTGTCCCTCGTGGTGACCAGTGTTGACAAATTCCAAAGCAGGAAATAAGAAGTAGCCCACAGGTCGTGGTCTAGGGCACGAATCATCCTGTCCCTCTGCGGACTGGCAGTGTGCAATTTCCTACGAACTTATTAAGGGTTTTTTCATAATTTTTAAGTTTCTAAGGCCTATAATACGTCGTTTTAAGCTCAGAATAGTGTATTTTAAGAGGGAAAAGCTCATTCTAAGCTTATTCTCTTCCATGCATGCAAGTCTAGAAGCTCCTAAATGTGATCAAGCCTAGATTCCTCAAGTTC
Organism: Datura wrightii; assembly: GCA_035772735.1. Taxonomy (NCBI): domain Eukaryota; kingdom Viridiplantae; phylum Streptophyta; class Magnoliopsida; order Solanales; family Solanaceae; genus Datura; species Datura wrightii. The sequence continues at coordinate 193,755,364 of JASDFA010000018.1, read as the reverse complement.
TTCCCTAAATTTCCATTGGGCAATTAAGAGAGTTGTGAAATCAGATTTCTAAAGGTATGTAGAGTTATGAATGGGTGTATTCATCCACACCCATGCCCAATCCCTCTTCAGTTCATGAAATTCTAGTTGATGAATCTATGGGATTTAAACCCAACATGTGAATTCTCTAAGTATCAATCATGGATATGATCTAAGCATGTTTTTAATATTGAATTATGATTAATGGACATAGTTTACAATGTTTTCAATCATAAATTATGTTTTCAAGTTTTACAAATTTTGATGCCCAACCATGAAAGTTCATGAATAGATGAGGTTATGATGTATGTGTTCAAGTATGATGAGATGCATATGAAGAAAGTATGATTTCAAAGTACCCATGTCTATATCTATGTTTTCGAATGAAATAAGCCTATGTCAATCATGTTTAAGTATTGGGCAAGTCCATATGATCAAATATGTTTCATGGTTTATCTAAATTTCATGTTATAAGCTTACCACATGAATTTTGGAGTCTAAACTCCCACTATTTTAGCTTTTGTTATAGTTTGAGCCCAAGGCTCCACATGTTATGATTTAAGATTTATGCATGTATGTTATGAGTCAGCTTCGTCACTAGACGATGGTCCAGCTTCGTTGAAAAATGATGGAGAGAATATGCAGGTTTTTAGGAGTAGTGTCTAGCACCGAGTAGGCTAAGTGTCAGTCAACCCTATGCCTCAGAACTACGTGTCAACATAGGTATGTTCAGATTGTTTGGGACCTCCCTTGTGAGCTTCCCCGCCCCCAAGGGGCCTTCAGCTTAATATTGATATCATGGAAGTGTCCTTAGCCTAATAAGGCTTTGGACGGCTCTGCCCACTTGAGTGTAATAGTCAAGATTATGTAAGCCTATCGTGGTAATGTCGGTTATATGACGAGTCTCCCATAATATGATGTTTTCAGCAGATTTGACCCAATGTTCAGTTTTACTTATGTCTATAAGATTTCATCTTTGGGTCATTCGATTCGGTTATGATATTCAGTTATATTCAGATCATGATTTCAGAAAATAGCATACAAGCCTTACTCTTAGAATCTTATCTTGATATTGTTTTCATGATATGCATGATTTATGATTTTACTTAGCGGTTTTTCTTACCCTACATATTCAGTACATTCTACGTACTGATCGAATACTCTATGTTGTATCATTCTATGATACAGGCTCGGATATTCCGGCTCAATCCCGTTATTAGCCAAATCTGTAGTAGTAGCACTTTTCAACCAGAGTTGGTGAGTCCTCAACTTTCGAGGGTCCTTCTTTCTAGTTGTATTTAGTACTTTCAGTTTCAGACTATAGTGAGTTAGTTGGGGTCTTATTCCATCAACTCGTCGGTAGTAGAGGTTTTTCAGACATAGCATGTATGCAGTTTCATCCGTGTGTTATGTATATCAGAAGCTATGATATTTCCAGATTTTTGTTTTACTATATGTAAGACTTCCGCTTGATTATGTTAAGTTTAGATATTATGTTCATGCCATGGGTCGACTTGGAGCCTCTCGGGGTTTCATTATCCCGTATGTCGATCTGGACCTATGTTTGGGTCATGACAATGGATGAGACAAACCGCAACTTAAGTTGCAAATATTCAACGTATCTAGAACCTGGGAGGAAAGAAAGAGAAGGTTAGAGAGAGAGAAACAACAGAAAGGAAAGATGGGATAGATGAATCACCTCCCTGAGTTGTATACGAAGCTTTACCTTTAGGAACAGAGGAAGGTGATTGATAACCCAAAGAAGGAGAAGCAGAGTCTCAGGAGAACAGAAGGAGGACATGAGGAAGTCTAGGAGGCGAAACCCTGGAATCTAGAAGATCAACAGACATGGAATGAGTGCTTTTTGGAAAGTAGAAACAGATAAGAAGAGATAGTAGGGGTAGTTTTGTCTTTCTTTTTAACTTTTTGAACGCATTTGAGTTCTTTGTGTTCTATTAGATTTTATAAATAAAGGAGTATGGAGGTCAAAATTTACTAAAAAGAAAAAGAAAGCAAATGTTGTCACTCACCTAATTCAGAAAGCTTGTGATTTCTCTAATGTACAAAATTTTTGGTACAATATTTTCATAAATAGTTCAGACGCTCAATGTGCAACAACTAAGTACAATCTTGAAGATATTATAATTCATTTGGCATATAAAATTATACAAATATTGCATGGAAGATTTTGACAATTACTTCAAATGAAATAAATTCAGAATTTAAGCATATTTACAAAAAGTATCTCCGTCAATATTTACTTCTGAAATCAAATTTTGAGACTTTGATACACACCTTACTCTTCAAAGGCGATTTGGATCAAGCTGCTCGAAATGCATCGAGTAATATATTTACTTGTTTGGTTTATTTTTCTCAATCTTCAAATATTTCAAATCCCTTTGTTAAGGATGATAAAAATCTTATTTATTTTTTTTGAACTAATTAGGAATATTTATTTTGCACCTTTGAGATCATGAATTTGAAGCTATGTATTTTCTTTGATGATTTGTATGATTCACAAATTCATGAACTAAATTTTTTTAAAATACATACATATATATATATGAGGAATATTTTTGATATTTTTTCTTCTTGTGTTTTAATTCTTAAATTTGACTAGATATGATGAATATGTTGCTTTATAACGTATATGCTAGTTAGCCTGTAATGTTTTAGCAATTTTTGCGATGCTCTTATAGATTTTATTTATTATTATGAAGAATAAGTAAACTTGTTGTAATTTAAGTAAAATCAAAGTGAACCAAGCCTTACAAATTCATTTAAGAAAATTATGGGATCCAACCACAATGTTTAAAGTCAGGTTCTTTTTTTTTTTTTTTTTTTTTTTGAGCTATAGAAACAATAGTGATGAAAGTTCAAATAATTGTGTGATTTTTCTATCAATTGAAAAATGAGAAATTGTTTTAATGCATTTATAACTTATTACTTATGTTTACATAAATATTAAATTATAAGTTAAATATTTCTTTTTATGTTGATTTAAAAGTAAGTGTTTAAGAGATTTTTTTAATACAAACATTATCAAAATGCTTAAAAACTATTTTGACTTAAAAGACATCTAACATAAGTCAATTCAATTTTATGTATTGTAGTTTTCTTTTTAATCTATCGCAAAAAAATTATATACTTTTTAAAAAAATTATTTAATTTAAGTATTTTTATTTTATTCTTAATACAAATGACTTTTTAGGATCAACTTGATATAGAAATTCTATTTTATAAGGAAAGAAAAATGAAAAGATGAGAAACTTCCACCACATATACTTTGCATATATTTGAATTTCATAAAATGGTACGAAAGGAGTCCTTAATTTGGTACTTCCCTATTTTCATTTCATATATTCTTAAGTTTTAGAATTAAGATTATAAATGATATAATAGATCATTAATTATAATTTGATGAAGAAAAAAAAAACAAAAACTACATAGTATTTTAGGTTCAGAACATGTTTTGACCAAGCTATCCAGCGCCCCTGTGGATACTGATGACGCGTATTACACATAGCCCTCATACATAGTAATTTTATTTTTAGACGACGGTAATTTAATTGATCCACTTTTAAAGAGTATTTTTGGTAAATTAATTTCTCTTTATATAGCTAAATCTTATTGTAGTGGCAACGTTCGTCTGAAAATTTTATGATTGTTATAGTAAGGTGTTGTTATATATGTATACTAGTATTTGACGTGTAGGACTTATTTAGTTGTTATAAATAAAAGTATACAAAACTCTAGTTTAATTATTTTGCATACCAAGATAAAGAAATGTATTTGTTAACCAATTTAATCAAAAAGATAGAAAGAGTAACAATATAAAAAGGGCAAATATCAATAGTCTTTCCTAGCGAAGTTACGACCATAACTGGTGGACATTATTTTAATATATCTTTTTTTTTCTTTTAGGTATTGGTACTTGAAACTTACTATGTGCATGACTTTAATGATGATTACCAGAAATGTTTTAATATTTATTTTTATGCATAATATATATTTTATAAAATATTATTGCATTGTATTTTAGTATGATTCTTATAGTGGAGTAACTTTACAAAGAATGCTCCGCTATACTGCACGACGCTGCTGTTATAGATAGAATGTTGTTATAGAGAAGTAAAATATAATATGAAACATTTATTCTGAAAAAAATCAAGCCATTATAATAAAATATTATTATAATAAATGACTGTTATAACTAAATTTGACTGTATAGGCAAGTATAAATTATTATAATTCTTTATTGAAAGGAATCAAATATTTAAGTTTTATAATAGGTAAAAACATTAATAGTAGTTTTAACTTTTCAAGAAAATTTCTAAACTATGGTATGTTAATAATTAAATTCTTGCATTTAATATATAGACCAACTCATATTTATAATCTCAAATAAAGAAATTGAGATAGATCTAAGTGAGATTTAAAAAAAAATGGAAAGATCAATTTTAGTTCTTCATCAATCTCACTGATCTTCCTCCTTCCTATATTTTTCTATAAAGTGTTGATCGCTTTGGTGCAAATTTGATTGCAAATGTTGTGACTCAACTAATTTAGGAAGCTTGTGATTTCCCTACTGTACAAGATTTTTGCTACAATATTTTTAGAAATAATTCAGAGGTTCGAATGTGCAACAACTAAATATAATCGTGAAGATATTATAATTCAATTGGTATATTCAAAGTACACAAATATTGCAAGGAAGACTTCGACAATTACTTCAAATAAAACAAATTTAAAATTTAAGCATATTTATAGAAAGTGTCTCCATTAATAATTAATTCTGAAATCAAATTTTGAAACTTTAATTCATACCTTACTCTTCAAAGATGATTTGAATCGAGCTGTTCAAAATGCATCGAGTCATATATTTACTTGTATGGGTTATTTCAATTATTCTTCAAATATTCCAAATCCTTTTGCTCGAGATAATAGACCACCCCGCCCTATCACATGCCAATGAAAAAAGAACCTAAACCGAGGTGCTTTCTCGGGCTCGGGAATGAGTGGTGAACCATAATCAAAATTTTATTTACTTTTTTGAACTTATTAGAAATATTTAGTTTGCACCTTTGGAATCATGAATCTGAAGTATGTATTTTCTTTGATGATCGTATGATTCACAAATTCATGAACTAAATTTATTTATATATATTTATATATATATATATATATATGTGTGTGTGTGTGTGTGTGTGTGTTGAGGAATATTCTATATGCTTTTTCTACTTGTGTTTTAATTCTTAAGTTTGACTGGATATGACTGAATCTGTTGCTTTATAACGTACCTAGTAGTTGGTCCGTAAAGTTCTAGCAATTTTTCTCATGCTTTTTATAGATTTTATTTATATCTATGAAGAATAAATTTAACTTGTTATAATTTAAGTAAAAATCAAACTGAATCAAGCTTTACAAATTGGTTTAAGAAAATTCTGGGTCCAACCCCAATGTTAAAAGTTGATAGTTTTTTTTAGAGCTATATAGCGATGAAAGTTCAAATAATTGTGTAATTCTATCATTTGAAAAATGAGAAACTGTTTGAATACATTTATAACTTATAACTTATGTAAACCTGTCACCCTACAGTCAATGGCGGATCTATATTCAAGCTTATGGGTGCTTGAGCACCCATTACATTTTAGAGCCAACATTATTAGTTTATATAGGAACCTAGTAATTTATACAAATATATTAATTGAGCACCAAATTTTAATAGCAACATCAAATTAGAAATAGTTGAGCAACCATTACTTAAAAATTTTAAATCCGCCATGGCCTGCAGATCTCAATCTAGCGATGAGAATCACATTGCTGTCGTTGTTCTCCGGGCACGCTTTCTATATTTATCACTCACCTACGCTCTTGCAGCATGTCCCCTTCGGCCAATACGGTGTAATGCGTGAAGCAGCTAAGCCATATCTCTTCAATCTCTATATTTTTGTAATAGCGATGGCGTGGTTCATCCTCTAAAAGAGAGTAGTTGCGAAGGTTCTGATCGAAGATCTTTGCGAGACAGTCCCGGGACACCATAGCATGTCGGGAATAAGTGACTTATATTTACATAAGTTATAAGTCATAAGTTAAATATTTCATTTTATTTTGATTTAAAAATAATTATTTGAAGAATTTATTTTGTTTATTCAAACATTATAAAAATGCTTAAAAAATATTTTGACCTAAAGACATCTAAAATAAGTCAATTCAGTTTTATGTATTATTTATATTTCTTTTTATTCTATCTCAAAAAAAAAAATTATACATATATATATATTTTTGAAAGAAATTATTTAAGTTAAATATTTTTATTTTATTTTTAATAAAATGATTTTTTGGGATCAACCTGACATAGAAATTCTATTTTATAAGGAAAGAAAAATGAAAAGACGAGAAACTCCCACCACATATACTTTGCATATATTTGGATTTCATAAAATGGTATGAAAGAAGTCCTTAATTTGGTACTTTCCTATTTTCATTTTACATATTCTTCCTAAATTTTAAAATTTAGATTATAAATGATATAACAGATCGTTAATTATAATTTGAAGAAGAAAAAAAACAAAAATTACATAGCATTTTACATGTTTTGACCAAACTATCCAACGCCCCTGTGGATACTGATGACGCGTATCAGTGATATGGTATCACACATAGGCCTCACACGTAGTAATTTTATTTTTAGACAAGGATAATTTAGTTCATCGACTTTTAAAGAGTATTTTGGTAAATTAATTTTTGTATTTTGGTAAATTAATTTTTTCTCTCTATATAAAGTCAAATTTTATTATAGTGGCAACGTTCATCTAAAAATTTTATGATTGCTAATAGTAAGGTGTTGTTATGTATGTATACTAACATTTTATATTTAGAACTTATTTAGCTGTTATAAATAAAAATATATAAGAATCTAGTTTAATTATTTTGTATATCAATAAGAAGAAATGTTAAAATAGAAAGAGTAAGAATGTAAAATGGACAAACATCAGTAGTCTTTTCTCGTGAAGTTACGACCATAACTGTAGACACTATATATATATATATATATATATTCATACTTGAAATTTACTATGTGCGTGACTTTAATGAAGATTATCAAAACTATTTTAATATTTATTTTTATGCATAATATATTTCTTATAAAATATTATTGCACTATATTTGAGTCTGGTTGTTACAGTGGAGTAATTTTACAAAAAATGCATTGCTATACTGAACGACATTGATGATATAGGTAGATGTTATAGAGAAGTAAAATATAATATGAAAAATCGATTTTGAAAAAAATCACATCGTTATAGTGAAATGACCGTTATAACTGAATTTGACTATATAAACAAATTTAAATTATCATAATCCTATATTAAAATGAAATCAAATATTTAGATTTTATAATAGGTAAAAACATGAATAGTAATTTTATCTTTTCAAGAAAATTTCTACATTATGGTATACTAATAATTAAATTCTTGCATTTAATATATTAAACCAGCCCATGTTTATAATCTCAAATAAAGAAATTGAGATATATCAAAGTGAGATAAAAAAAAAATTAGAAAAATGGGGAGATCAATTTCTAGTTCTTCATCAATCTCACTAATCTTTCTCCTCCCCTATATATTTCTATTAAGTGTTGATCTATTTGGTGCAAATTTAAGAGCAAATGTTGTCAGTCAACTAACTCAGAAAGTCTGTAATTTCTCTACTGTACAAGATTTTTGCTACAATATCTTCAGAAATAATTCAGAGGCTCAATGTGCAACAACTAAATACAATCTTGAAGATATTACAATTCAATTGGCATATTCAAACTATACAAAGATTGCATGGAGGATTTTGACAATCACTTCAAATGAAACAAATTCAAAATTTAAGCATACTTACAGAAAGTGTCTCCATCAATATTTTCTTCTGAAATCAAGTTTTGAGACTTTGAGTCATACCTTACTCTTCAAAGGTGATTTGGATCGAGCTGCTCAAAATGCATCGAGTCATGTATTTACTTGTATGGGTTATTTCACCCAATCTTCAAATATTCCAAATCCTTTTGCTCAAGATAATCAAAATCTTGTTTACTTTTTTGAACTTATTAGGGATATTTATTTTGCGCCTTTGAAATCATCGTGAATTTGAAGTATGTATTTTCTTTGGTGATCGTATGAATTACAAATTCATGAACTAAATTTCTTTTAGAAAAGATATATCTTGAGGAAAATTTTTGATGTTTTTACTTCTTGTGTTTAAATTCTTAAGTTTGACTAGATATGACTGAATGCATTGATAGAATCAGATTTTACTTATTATTATGAAGAATAAATTAATTTATTGTTATTTAAGTAAAATTAAACCGAATCAAGTTTTACAAATTGATTGAAGAAAATTCTAGAGGTTCAATCCCAATTTTTCCCAATAATCAGTGTAAATCAGGCAAGGGGAGGGTACTCCCAAGCCCCATAACTACTTATTCAACCCAATATCGATCTCCTTCAAGCTTTAAGGACTCATACAAATTCAAATCGCTATCCTAACTAAATCCCATCATTTCTAGTGTAAAAATCCCCTGAAAACAGTCAATGACACACAAAGAATGATATAGATTACTTGAGAATGTAAAAATAAGTAACACGCTTCAAAAATCTATCCCATTAGTTTAAAAAGAAAAGCTACCCTCACCACCCCCAAAATCTACTCAAATCTGTGTATATAGATATGAAAACACAATCATTATCGTGTAAATAAAGCAATAAAGTTGTGTGGATTAAAATTACCTGAAATATCAAGTAGAATAGTGCGAGGATAGTGAGGATTTTGGCCAGAAGTTGAAGTTGAGAATATGAGTAATGAACCAAAGATTGTCCCTCTACCCTCTTTAAAACTGATCTACATTCCATTGCAGCAGACAGTTTCTCGCTGCAGTGAGACTGCTACGGTGGAAAGGGCATTACTGCAGCGGATCGGTCTAATCCAGTGACAGGTTCTATATTTCAAGTACCCCCGAGGGTCGTAAATATGTTTTGAGTACTTGATAAGAAAGATCATTGAGGTGACTATAGTAACATAGAAAGTAGCAAAAGCGATGAGAGACGATGTAAATTACAGCAATGAGAATACGAAACACCCGGGGTGATAAATGTAAGACTGCGGTAGGGAGGGGATAACCGCAATTAAGACCTCGCATAGATTTTGACCGTGATGCGTAGAAACCCTCGCATATCCAGATAGTCATCGAGGACAAACGGTTGTTTAATTAGTATCTGATGTACAACCCGTCTGGTTACTATGGAGCCTGGATGACATTGGCAAAAGAATTTACTTATTTTATTTTTGGGATGAAAGTAAATTATTTTTTTTATAAAGGATGAAATGGACCGAGTCAAGTTTAGTGGACCCCGGTGGTAAGGCCACTACAACAGACATTTGTTTATTATAGCGGGACTGCTGCAGTGGATGATGCATACTAGAACTCCATAATTTTCCTACTTTAAGACCCAAATCCTATTGTAACAAGAATTAGTCATTAAAAACGTCTAGGAAAGAAAGTTTGGTTTTCTGACGAGGAAAAAATCAGGGTGGCTAGAGAAGAGAAAGGATTCCACCATCCTCCCAGATAATTCTCTGCAAGAACACCAAGGCTCGAGGCAAGAACGCAACCCTATTTTTTTTTTGGCAGTAGCATGGCACCCAGGTAGGTTATTGCTTACCTTTGTGTTAGACTTTGATTAGTAACTAGTATACGTGTGTACAATTAATGTATAATTGGTGGATGAATGTAAATATAGACTGTTGAAGATGACTTGTATAAAATCATAGTGACATAACTGTTAAGAATGGGGGGAAAGTATCCTTGAGGATCCGACATTAATCCTCTTATATCTACTAATTGATGTATCTAAAATTCATTTCCTCTAACTCCCGAGAAAGACATTATATGAACTGAATTAAAAGGGTTAGTCATCCTAAAGTTCGGACTCATTTCTTGTCGCAAATATTCACTTGTAGCATACCATAGTTCAATGGATTGACGTAATTTTTATAACGCGTGTACATTCCCGTAATGATGGTATTTTTTCAAAATCAAACTTTGTTGTTCAGCATCTTGAACTAGTTATCCCTTAGAAGGTATTGTTAAAAGATCATCAATTCCTAATGAAATCGATGTAGCAGTAGCTTGTTGGAACCCCAGAGTTTTTACTTGATCCGGGATATGTGATGTACATGTCATTCCGAAGTGCTGAACACTATGTCATAATCAGAATACGGATAGATTCTTGATAATAGATTATTGATGGTATGTTCTAGATAGTATATTCTAGATAGTATGTTCTTAACGACATATTCCTGGTTGTATATTTTAATTGCATATCATTGATTATTGAAGAGGCAAGACAGGTACCAGCATGGAATTGTAATAACAAATTGACAAATCAAAAATAGAGTTGGAAGAACTTGAATATCAAGTGGCTATGAAATTGGTAATGATATAATAATCATGATAAAGATGGAGAATTAACCATAAAGAGTTGTTGTCACGCCCTGCCCTAGGAGGCATGACTGGCACCTGGTGCCCTACTAGGACCTGGACTGCTGGACTACTGAGCCTAAGCACTTATGGTGCTAGGATGGCTCTAATTCTGGATTTATGAAAACAACGGGCTATATAACGGCTGTAAATACATCCTCCGGCTGACAAGGTCTATAGCCACCTGTAGGAATATAACAGCTACCCAGAACAACTGAACATAAGGGAACCTATGCGAGCCGACAAGGCCACCATGCTAACTAGTTATCACTGAAGAGTAGAATCAAGTGCTAAACTGATCTGTAACCGACAAAGTCACCAACTGACAACTGAACAAGGTCCCACACGGCCATCACATGCAAACTAAAAACATACACACGTCCCCACACGACCGGTACAACTAACCACAGGGAATATACAATCCGCAAGCCTCTAAGAATAATAAGATGGTTAGGACAGGGTCCCGGCCTACCCATACTGTACAAACAAAAAGGGAAGTAAACCTTTAGCTGTCAAGCTCTGGATGACAGGAGTTGAAGACTCTGTACGCTGGCTGGAACTATGAGGGATCCGCTCCTCGTCTATGAGTAAACTCTCTTCCAAGTTCCTCTTACATGTTATTGATGGTTTTGGGCCTTGGAAGCCATGGTTCAACACAGTTCTTGATGTCGGGAGCTTTGTGAAGCTTGCACTTTGGTGCCTTTCTTGGGTGTTGTGGTGGCTGTTTCATGTGTACTGGTTTAGTAGGTACTCTTTCTCATTGATTTGTATCTTTTTATTCTGGTTATTAACTTGGGAGTATCTTTAGAGTTTCGGGTTGAAGTTTCTATAATTGTATCCATAGAAATCTTGTTGTTCAAGCTGTGTTTGGGTTGTCTTTTTGTTGGGTTCTTGTAACTGCATTTTTGGTGGCTGTTCATGGTGAATAATTGGTAAGCTTCCTATCTTTGTTGATTCTTAGTATGTTTAGGTTGATTAACAGGTTTTTGATGTTAGTAGGTTGTTATCTTAGATTTTCTACAATCGATTTCATCGAAAGTTAGCTGAAGAAGTGTTATCTTGTGTTGTTTCTTTGTTGAGTTTGTTGGCTGTGTTCTTGGCAACATCTTGGAATCCCTTTAGGCCATACAGTCATGGTGTTTAAGGCTCGAGTTTGGATACACTTGAAGCTAAGGTATATTAGGCTTGTCCCTTCCTTTGTAGACATGAATTCCATAATCGTTGTCGTCGATGTTGATGTGTATGCTGGCCGATTTGTGAAGTCTTGTATTATGTTATTATTGACCCTTTATGATACTATTTATATGATGTTAGAGGTGTATATGAGATGATGGTTTGGTTGGAATCTTGAGCTTGAGTGCGGAGAATCATAGTCATGGCAAACTTTTAGGCTTGTATCGACATGCCGTGTGTGAGGCGTGTGATTCTGTAACAAGTTATGGGTTTTTTGTGTGAATAATATTAGTTGATGATATTGACAAGTAAATGAGGTTTTATAGTGGTTAATTTCGATGGTTGCGACGATCTTTTGTTATATTTGAATCGGCGACTGGGTTAACTGTGTCAATGGCACGTTGGCAGCTATGGTGATGCCTGGGTTGGCTTGGTTGTGTTCTTTGTAGTTAATAGCGAGTAGATTGGTTTGTGGGATGCTTGTAAAGTTTGGGTATAGACTGGTTAGGATGATGATCCTTAGCTCGGTTAGTGGCTCGTCGATGGACGGCTAGAAGTGCGACAATAGTACTATGTTGTGATAGTCGGTTGGTGGGGTTTGAGAATCGGTTGGGTTGTTTGATCATATATAGTGTTGTTATTGATTGTGAATGTTGTGATTGTGTGATTGTGTGTGTGTGTGTTGATGCTCTTGGGATTTGTGAATATCCAATGCTGAGAGTAGGTCCAATCGCTGGGTTGAGTCCAAGGGGTACAACAATTTTCATATGGTTGAGTTGAGTTTACCTCTCATAGGGCTGTTATGAGACCTGCAAGACCTATTGTCGTGCCCCATTTTTCTCGCGAAAAGTAAAACTCGACACGTGACAACTCTTTTAGGATTATTTGAAAAGAAGAGTCGCCACCTAACGATTTGAGGTGCGTTAGGCACCGTACTAACCTAAGAGTCTGTTTTACTAGCCTAAGTCACCAGAGTCGGGCAAGGGTTTAAATTACCTCGAAAGAAAGGTGTTAGGCACCTTTCGAGGTCCACAAATGTGGTTCCCGACCAATTTTTTTATATACGTGGGTATTTACTAAGCGAGAAAATAAGATTGACTTTAAGCCTTTTATATAAAAACAACTTAAATAAACTAAGTGATAAAAATCTTAGCGTAGTCAAATAACTTTACTATAGAAGGGAATCAAACAAGTAAGAAGAAAGAAGATTGAGACAATATAATGAAAGGAATAAATTGAACAATTTATGCAAAGAAGGATTGACAAATAAAGGCAAATAATAATAAATAAATGATAAATTAGGAGGAAACAATAACAAACCAAAAAAATTTTTAAGGATTGAACCAAACCTCGAAGAGGCGCCTGCGTATCCCGAAGAGTATCAGGTCAAACGTAGTTCTGCACAAAATGAGGGGAGGGTTACTTTAACCTAAACGGGATCACCCAATGCAACTAAAATAATATTTCGGATCCTTTTTAGATTTCACATATTGTTCAGCAAGCACAGACTATCATTTCCCACTACCCACCTAATTAGTTTTGTTATTGTTAAGCCTAGAGCGTTCTAAATAAAGAAGACTAACACCGTAGCAAGTGCCTACCCGTCCCAATCCTAATGTCCAAGAGGCGATGGACTACTAAATTTGAATTTTTGGGTCTAGAATTTACTTAGGGCTATTAAAGATGATTAGCGCCAGACAAAGTCAGAAACTAAAGAAAGAAGGCAACAAATAAGATTCCACATAAGCCTCTAATATTAAGATGAGCATATTTTCTAAATGGAGATGGAAAGATCCTACAAGCATGATTGCTATTGTGAAATGCCAAATTTAAGCACATATCCCTAAGTAATCACAAAAGGAAATGAAAATCATATAAACATATTTTTATAACACAAAGATAATAGAACAAGTTTGAAAATTAATGCAAACAAGCAATATTGAATTCATTGACATGATCTCTATTAGACTAATACTTAGTTGCTTCAACGTATTTTTTTTTAAAATAAAATTATATTTAATATTAATAAACAAGTTTGAATCAAAATAATTACAAGATTCAGCGAATCATCACATAAAATAAAATATTAAAAGTTATTTAATCCTATCGGCATGATCTCTAAGGTTACCACATGTTTGCATCAATTAAATTCCTATAGACATGATCTCTATCAAAATAATTATATTATTGCATTAAAAACCTATGGGCATGATTCCTATAGAAATATCTATGTCCACGTTAATCCTATAGGCATGGTTTCTAATAAAATAAATAATTTCATATTAGGCATAATAATATATATATCAATCCTATAGGCATGTTTTCTATCCGAGATTACCTAATTAGGTATCAAAAAGCAAGAACAGTAAAGAACATACGAACCCCCACCCATAAACCCTTTTTTCACTATTTTTTAGCGTTTATTACAATCATTACAATTGACAAGAATGAAATAAATAAATAAATCAAATTATATATATATATATATATATATATATATATATATATATATATATATATAATGTAATAAATCTAAAATAAGTAAAACACCCAAGCCATTTCTTGTCCCAGCGACTCTCCAATGGCATCCCGAAGTAAAAATAATTGACACCTGTTTAAACGTTAAATACGACAATAGATGCAAAACAATAATCTCAAACTTGATAAGTCATGTTAAAGAACATATTAACACATAGTCATGATAAGGGATGCAATTTAAAAGACTAAATAACAAGATTTAACACTTAATGTATCACTAGAGTAAATAAACTAACCGGTTGGGTGACAAAAAGTTGAAAGAGACTCAGCGAATCAATAAATATCACAATAGCCTTGATTTTTACCCAGACCCAACACATCAAAATCACGAAATCTCAAGGATTCCGAGCAGTGCTTGTGTTGAGGAGGGATTGAGGAGTTTAAAAATTAATACAGAAGTGAAGAACAAAAGGTGCTTAGTAGCAAAGTAATTTCGGGTGTAGGTAGCAATATTTGAATGTTAAAAAGTAGTAGAAAAGTAGTCGGGTTTACATGTTAAAGAGAGAAAAGTTGTCTTGCTAAGAATAAATGATGTTTGAATATTCAAGAAAAGGTAAAGTCAAGGATGCATCCATCAAAATTAGTGAGGTCTGAGTGAGTCCTTTTGAAAGGAGAAGACATGCTTATATAGTCAATGAGTAAAAGAGGTTAAAAGAAAGGAAGATATTTAGAAAATCAATCACGGTAATTATTTTTCATAATTAGGAGGGCTGAATAAATTAGGATAGATCAATCAAAGGACAATATTTCTTAATAAAAATAGATCAAAGCACCTAAGAAATAATATTTCTTTTTCATAATTAACAAATACTAAATTAATTAAAGGAGAGCAGAATCAATTATATCTTATTTATTATTATTTAGTATTTATATAAAAAATTATTTATTTTATATATATTAATTAAAATGTTAGACAAATGCGAAAGAGAAAGGAAACAAATTGACGATCAGAAATAGCAAAGATAATAAGATATATGTAGTCAATCGTAGACAAGTCCAAAGGAAACATGAATCAACTCTTAACAGAGAAGGAAAGTAATATTTCAAGATTATCGTAACTTACCAAAAATAGGCAACTAACACAAATTCATCATACGTTTGAACTAAATTATTTAAAATCACAAAAGATAATATTAGGGACACACTTATAAAGAAAGACTGGAGTACTTTATCATTCTATGATTGATTTATAAAAATCGAATTAAAATGAGTTTAAAGCAAAAACACCACAATATCCGAAGCATGTATTCAAATATAGAGGGCATAGGTTACAAAATTATTAATTCAGATATAGTAAAGAAATAAAGATTAAGACCGGGCATAGGGAGGTCAAAATTGGGTGTCAACACCTATGGGGAGGTACATGCCTCCATAGTTGTCGTATATGTGTGTTTTGAGCCTTTCTGGGATCGCGATTCACTTTTCTGAATGGATGGAGTTCTACTCACTGTTCTCAGTCGAGGGAGGGTCCTACAGTGCTTGTTTGATGATATTGACTAATTGGTGTTTACTTTAGATGGTGATGTGATGTCAAACCTCGTTAGTTCTGGCTATTGTATTTAGATTTATGGCAGGGTGTGCTCGATCAGGTGCGGCACAAGGTGCCAGTCATGTTCCTCCAGGTTTGGGGTGTGAAAATTACACTAGTCTCTGGAGGTGTGAATACCCCAAGAGTCCCTAAGATCAGACCCGAGGGTTGAAACTGAGAAAGCAGAAAAATTCACACCAGGTCACAAAACGACCCGTGAAGTCACTTAACGAATCATTAAGTGGACTGTTAGATAGGCTGGAGTTGGATGTGGAAGAAGTGTAACTAGTGGTGACGGGTAAAGGAACGACTCGCCACATGACTCAATGATTCGTCAAGAAGGTCATGGTGCGTAAGGGAAGTTAGGAAGATGTTGAGGTCCAGGAAACCTAACGGATAGAGGGACAAGTCGAGTTGTCACTTCACGACTCAACAAGTGGCTCGTTGGTTAGGAGGTCTTGGATGGTATGAGACTTCTAGTGGTAATAACGAAAGGAAGTAACGAGTCGTTGTCCTTGTTAATGACTTGTCGTGTCAGTCGTCAGTTGGAGAATTTCAGATGAGGTAAAAGTTGTCAGTGGCAATGGGTGGGGCCACGAGTCGTCACTCCTCCTAACGACTCGTGAGGTCCCTCATTAGGATTGGCAGTATCAGTTTTCCTGTGAAATTAGTAAGAGTGTTTTCATAAATCCTAAGCTCCTAAGGCCTTAACTGCGTCATTTTAAAATCTGAAAGAGGTGTATTAAGAGGGCTAACCTATTCTAACCATTCCCCTCCCAATGCATGCAAGTCTAGACCTCTCCATTGAAGATCAAGCCTAGAACCTTCCAGGTTCTTCACCAAATCCTTTGGGCTTTTTTAGGAAAAGTGTAGATTCAGTTCTTTTAGGTATGTGAGGCCATGAATGAGGGTTCCTTTTACTCTCATGCTCATAATTCTTCTCAATTTCATTAATCAAGTCTCAATTCAAATCATGATCAAAAAGGAATTTCCCTCTTATTTCTTAGAATTCTTACAAATTGTTTATGGGTCGATTTCCTCTATGTCTTAAAGTATATTTGATGAATCATGGGAAGATTTTCTTCATGTTTTGATTATAAATTCATGAATTCAAGTTTTAGAAGATTTTTGTCCATGCGAGTTCATGAAAAAGTCTAGTTTATGATTGATGATTTCAAGTATGATGAAGTATCCAGCATGTATATGTATTTTCAAATTACCCATGTATGAATCTATGATTTTGACTTATGAAGTCTAATACAAGTATGCATAATTTTAAGATTTGAGCAAGCCCACTCAAGTTAAGTATGTTTTCATGATTTAGCCAAGGCTAATGAGATCAGCTTATCATATGTTTTGGAGTCAAGATTCTCCATATTCAGGTTTCATACTGTGCATGTAGTTATAATTTCAGCTTCGTTAAAAAATGATGGGAGCACTATGCATATTTTTGGAAGCATCGTTTAGCACCGAGTAGGCTTGGGGTTCCAAGGTCCCCAGTCTCAAAACTACACACCAATGTAGGTTTATATATTTACATTGGACCTCCCTTGTCAGTTTCTCCTGCCCCCAAGGGGCCTTCAACTTGATATCAATATCATGGTAGCGTCTTTATCCCTGACAAGATTTTGGATAGCTCTGCCCACTTAAGTATGATAGTTGGGGCATCATGTAAGCTCTATCGTGATGGTGTCAGTTATATGACGAGTCTCTCATTTTTTTTCTTATGATTTCAGTTATGCATGTTTACGACTTGTGATATTATGTTTTCAACAGGTTTGACTCAATGATCAACTTATACGCTTTACTTAAGATTTTATCTATGGCAAGCCATATGATTCTATTTTCAGCTTTGAGTCATTCTATTTAGATATGAGATACTATTTATGACTATATATGTTTTTAGACTCAGATTACAACATGCAGCCTTACTCTTATGATCTTATAATATATGTTTATATATGCATGATTTCAGTGAACAGATACTCAGCGTATTTTACTTACCTTGCATACTTTGTATACTTCAAGTACTAACCGCATACTCTATGTTGTATCATTTTATGATATAGGTCCCAGTGATCAGACTCAGTTGCGTCGTTAGTTCTGCTCCCATTTCAGTTCAAACCCTGCTTCCGGTGAGTCCTCATCCTCCGAGGGCATCTATATTTTAGTACCATTATGTTAGTTTGTTTCATACTTAGAGATAGTTGGGGGCTTGTCCAGCAGTTAGTAGAGTCTTTTCAGACATAGATTTGGATATTCAGTTTCAGACTTAGTGTTATGATATTACCATTGGCTAGAGGTTTTGTTATTTAGACTTCCGCTTATTTATGTTCAGTTTATCAGTTTTCGCTTAATGTATGCTCTTTAGCTGCTATGTTCATGCCATGGATTGACTTGGAGCCATTTGTGGTTCTAGATTTCGTTTCTCAGTCCGGGCCTATCTTAGGATCGTGACAGTAACATTCACTTATCTTGGCTATGAAACACAATTATTGACTTTATTTTTGTGTCCTTAGAGGGGTAGTAAATGTTTTATAGGTTTAAAAAGGTGAATCCTCCTTAGTATGATGGTGATTAAGGAGAGGATACTTATGAGT
Organism: Datura wrightii; assembly: GCA_035772735.1. Taxonomy (NCBI): domain Eukaryota; kingdom Viridiplantae; phylum Streptophyta; class Magnoliopsida; order Solanales; family Solanaceae; genus Datura; species Datura wrightii. Next base: position 193,736,979 of record JASDFA010000018.1, on the reverse strand, counting down.
TCTTTATCAGTTTTCAGGAGAGGTTGCATAACCTGGAATTGATGAAGTTGACCATATAGTCTTTCAGATGATCGGGCCTCCCAAGCATTGGTGGAGGACATTTGTTAAGACGATCAACAGGGTTGCCTTCTCTTTTTTTGGGCTTAGTTCACTCAGACATTCTTGGAGAATTTTTCCCCGTAGAGAGGGAAAAGAAGAGAAATTAATTTGAGAAGTTAAGGTTATTTGAGATTGGGCAAGTCCCACTTCACCTACTAAGATTCAGAGTTTTGTAGGTTTGACAGGTTACAATAGGCCCTTTGTGGAGGGTTTTTTTAATCTATCGCGTCTCTATTGACAAAGTTGAATTAGAAGAATATAGTTTCAAATGGTAAGATGAGTGTGAGGCAATCTTATAAAAGCTTAGACTTTATTAAGTTCAGCTCAGGTTTTGACTTTATGTGTGGAGGGAAAAAGATTTACTGTTTATCTCTGATTCATTCACATATTGGCCTTGGTTGTGTGATGATGCAGAAAGGAATAGTTATAGGATATGCCTCGAGATATTTGAAAATTCATGAGAAGAACTGCACCACTCATGACTTGGAGTTAGCAAGATAGTGTATGTATTGGCATTACTTTTATGGCATGTATTGTGCGATTTATACGGATCATCACAGCTTGTAGTGCATTTTCAATAAGAGGGATCTCAATTTAAGGAACGAGAATGATTAGAGTTACATGAGGACTATGACATGATTATTCTTTATTATCCGGGCAAGGCAAATATGGTAGCGAATGCCCTTGGGTCGTAAGACAATGAGCATGGATAGCTTGGCTTTATATATTTTTTCATATTTAAATTTTGGTGATATATGATTGATATTTTCTTGTTTGCATAATATTATTACTTTAATACAAGAAATTTCAAAATTGAATTACCACCCGTTAATTTTATTTCTTTTTCAAAATTAGGCAACTTGCTAGAAAAATTTTGAAAATGAAGAGTCCATATTTAGCATAACAACTTAAGTAAACACATTTATTCTCTATATGCTTAGATCTTATTAGTTGTACGTAAGATCATCAACCTTCTTAATTAGGACAATTTTAAAATAAAGAGTTTTACCTGGTATATTAGATTTAAAGATTTATTAATACAAATAACATAAATTCTTGTCCCCCCCCCACCCCCCCAAAGTAGCAGTTTAAATAACATTTCTAGAATAATATTTAAAATTTAGTTTCCCATTCATTTATTTTCCAATTAAAATCCCATCTCTCTGTTCTTTCTCCTCTGAAGTCTTACCTTTACAAATATTATTGCCATATTTCCAAATTCCAGTTCTTTCTTTCATACTTTTTTAAGGACATTTATGGATGTAAAAAAGAAAAATAAATTATATTTTTAAGAAATAAAAAATAAAAGAATATATATATATATGATTTTATGTACATTGTAGGAGGGATTATAAAATTTATTACATGTGTTTTGAAAACTTATTCTTGCTTTCTCTATGCAGTATTCGTATAAATTATAGGTACCATCCATTTGCATGGCGGTAACTGGTTTTGGTAATTTGGATAATAAATTGTTTGGTATAATTCTTTTATTAATTAGGCAACTAGTGCACCCTGGGTCTAATAATGCTAATGTTTCTATTTCAATGTCTTTTATTGTTATTCTGGTTAATATTTTTATAGTAGTTAAATCCTTGTCTTCGTTACATATTATATATATATATATATAAGTTATAGGCAATGCTGACTTGGCATGCTTCTATGATCTCCATTCCTATTTATCTTTTTTATGATTTTCTTTTTTTTGACATTTTTTCTACTTTTGCCTTATTTATGTATTATGTTAAAACACTCAAAAATCACTCTTTTAACTCTCTTAACTATATTAAATATACTACATTAAAGAATATATATATATATATATATATATTTGATCAATTATTCTACTTATCTTTTTTTTTTCCTTTTATTCTATTTATTCATTTTTTTTATATTTTTTCTGTTTTCTTTCTCATTTATGTGTCATGTTAAAAAACTCAAAAGTTACTCTTTTAACTCTTTTAACTAAATTAAATATACTACATTAAAAGTGTATATGTGTGTGTAATGATCAAGAATTCTATTTATCTTTTCTCTCTTTTTTTTTTCCCCTTTTATTCTATTTATTTATTTATTTTTGACATTTTTTCTAATTTTTTTCTCATTTATGTTGCCATGTTAAAAAATTCAAAAGTCCCTCTTTTTAACTCTCTTACATCTTAACTATATTAATATACTACATTAAAAGAATATAATATATATATATATATATATAAAGAGTCAAAAATTTTAGGGGGAAAATATATATATAAACTTGCATGTTAAAGACACCACGAGCGAGGGAGTACTGAGTAGGATTTCACAAAACTGTCATAATCTACCTCGATATTTTCTCTATCATTATCCACAACATAGCTATCATATCTACCAACCGTATAACATAGCCACATAATCTATCATATCTACCAACCGTATATTTTCTATCTATTTTCATAATCTATCATATCTACCAACCGTATATTTTCTATCTATTTTGGTATCAGAGCGAGAAGATCTTAGGACAAATACTTATGAGACAGTTGCTCATATCCAGATATATCCAACAAGAAATAGAAGGAAAACAGCAGTATATTAAAAACATAAAACAGTGGAAAACATTTAGAGAAGTTTTTGGAAATAGATTATACCAATTTAAGAAGAAATATAAAGACGCTCTTAAGAAAAGAATAGAAAATATAGTAGAACATAAGAGATTATTAAAGCATAATATTGGAGTATGTAATCATCATATACATAGAAGTCGGCGAGGGATAAGAAAGATTAACGATAATTTAAGCAAAATTCCTTTAGGTTAATGAAGACACACCCAGCCTTTTATCCAATAAGATTAAATAATTGGTTTATAAATAGAAATTTAAAAGTATTAAGAGATATTAACAAGACTGAAAAAAGATTTATAGAACTTACAGAAACAACGCAAAAACTTTTAGAAGAAAGTTTAGATAGTGACTATAAAATAAATAGGCATATACGAAGAAATTTAACCGAAACCTTATCCGCAATACGGTGGGATTTACAGGGAATAGAAACAGATAGACAGACTTATAGAGATATTATAAAATTACATCGAAAAAGAATCATAGCTAGTTATTGAAACGCTAAAATAGATTCGCTAAGAAATCTAGAATAGTTAGACTTGAAAATACATCCAGAGAAAAAATTTAGATCACTAAGAGAAGGTAGTACCATTAGGTGTAATTTTGGCCAGGGAGAACATACTCTACATACCGAAGATAAACAATATAATACGTTAATAGACTTACTAATCAATTTTAGCAGTAAGATCCAGGAACAAGATAAAATAATCTTACAACTTATAGAAAAAATAGAAGAAGTTCAAAATAAACATACAAAGATATTAGTGCAGCACAGTTAAATCTTGTAAATCAAGAATCTTTTAATACTGTAAAAAATACGAAAATGACAATGATGCATCTAGGATTAATTATACTAGGAATAAAAGGATTAAGTAGAAAAAATCTAGGAGCAAAAGTACTAATAACATTGTATGATGATAGATGGACAGACCTAAAAAAGGCAATAATTGGGCTGACCGAAGTAGACATGACAAATAATGGAGGAATATTTTACATTAGTTCAGACTTTTTAATGAATTTACAAGAATTTGGATGACATATAAAAATAGGAATACAGACTAAAGGGTATGAAGAAATGGATAAAGGAAAGAATCTCTTAATGTGTATAGGATTTATAGGAAAGATGGCAATAAATAGTAATACCAAATTTAAAATAAAAGTAGATGATGTAGTAGAACTTATGGGAAATAAGGGAATAAAACTAATTAAACCCATAAAAATAGACCCAATAGACTACGCAGGACTAGAATGGAATTTAGAAAAAATTAACAGACCAAAAATATATACACCCGAAGCCCACGTAATGTATACTAATAGGAAAGGTGAGACCTCCATAAGATTTACAGAATACAACTATACTAGACAAACTGAAGAAAGTAGCAGTGAAGAAAAGGAAGTAGAACTTATGAATATAGAAATATTAGAAGAAGGGTATGCAGTAGACGAAGTGATAGAACAGGCTAAAAGATTACATAAAGAACAAGGGTATACATTTTTTAGATGCAAAGACTGTGAAAAAGGGAACATGAATCTAGAAGAAATCATAATACATTTAAAAGAATGCGAAGAAAGAACAGATAATTTAGGATATAGACATAATGAAGTAGAGACTACATCATTAATAAGTGAAAAAGAACTGATGGAATCAAGTAGTTCGACACCATTTCAAAAAACTTCGCAAGCACATACTATAGATACTAGTACAGGAAATGTGCCTAGAAGAAGAGTATGGAGAATAAATCCAGATGAAGAGATTAGGACAGATAAAATAAAACCTATGGGTAAAAGGATGCCTATAGAAGAACCTATTAGATTACAAGAAGGAGGTAGTAAAGGAAAAATATTAAATCTAGCGGCTCATGATCCACAATTGTGGAACTCGGCAATAGATATCTGGAAAGGAATAGTAGTAGCAGACTTTATTAAAAATTATCAAGAGACAGATGCAGAAACCATGTATAGATATATGGAAACATTTTTAGGAGAATCAGCTAAAGCAGTATGGGAAGCATACAAAAGTAATTTTCCACAAGAATTTCAGACATTGATAGATATGGGGGCAAACCCTTATAATTTCACAAATAAGATGCATAGTTTACTTACAGGAGAAGACCCAAATAGTGGAACAATTATACTTCAAAGAAACGCGTTAATAAAATTAGAACAACTAAGTATCTCTAACTGGTGTTATATTAAAGAATTTCTAAGAGAATTCTTTTATTATTGCACACTTAGTGGAAATACCTTTGATGAAGACATAGGTAAAAAATTGTTTAACAAATTGCCAGGGGCATTAGGTAGAGAAATAGAAGAAAGATGGTATAAAAGAGAAGGAGTAGTACAGAACCCGACTGCAAAATGGTCAATAGGACAAAGAGTACAACATATAATGGAAGTATTAACAGAAAAATGCACAAATATACAAATACAGAAACAACTAAAACAAAATGAAATGAATTTCTGCAAAACTATAATGTATACAACCCAACATTATGACAAAAAACCATATAAATCTAGACGATATAAAGGCAGACATTATAATCAAAAACCATATAGAAAGAAATATTACTTAAGAAAATCATCGGCGAAGAAACCATATTTAGATAAAAACAGACACGTAAGAAAGTACAGAAATGAAAGGAACTACAGAAATAAATTAGAATGTTTTACTTGTGGCAGTACAGAACATTTGGCAAATACTTGCCCTAAACGATATAATACAAGAACTAGAAACTCTCAGTTAATAGAAGAATTACAAGAAACTTTGATAAATGAAGATGAATATATGTCAGACACAGAAAGTATATACTCAGTGGTAAGTATAGAATTAACAGAAGATGCTAAAACAGACTCGTCAGACTCTGAAAAAGAAGAATTCATTAATGAGGTAAGAACAGACTTAATACTGCCCCTAGAACTAGAAGATTTACAATATAATGATATGGTGAACATTATACAAGAATGTAACCACAGTTTTGAAAAACAAAAAGGTTTGGATAGTAGGCCATGTGAATTCTGTAGATGGTACCCTAGTAAAGACAAAAGAGCTAAATGCAGGAAGTGTTATATGGAAGGCTGCACAACCTGTATAGAAAAAGAATTAGGAATTAAAATAGAAATACTTGCACAAAAAGGCGAAAGTAATCAAATAATTAATTTAAGAATGAACTCATTAGAAGCAAAAATACAAGAACAGATGCATATAAGTTACCCGACAAGAGTGAGTTACTCAATCGAATACAGGGAAAAAGAGTATTTAGCAAATTTGACTGTAAATCAGGATACTGGCAAGTAAAAATGCACCCTGATAGTATAGAATGGACGGCATTTACTTGTCCAGAAGGGCATTTCGAATGGTTGGCAATGTCATTCGGACTCAAAACTGCCCCTCCAATATTTCAAAGAAAAATGGATGAAATATTTGGAGATTATAAGAGGTTTGTGTTAGTATATGTAGATGATATTCTAGTATTCAGTAAGGACCTACAAGAGCATTTAGGACACTTACAGACCGTGTTCAGACTATTTGTAAGTAAAGGAGTTATAATTAGTAAAAAGAAAATGGAGTTATGTAAAACATATATAAACTTTTTAGGAGTCACTATAGGAGATGGAAGAATAAAATTACAACCTCATATAGCTAAAAAGGTATTAGAGATGCCAGATAAATTAGATAAGACGAAAGACCTTCAAAAATTCTTAGGATTAGTAAATTATGCCAGAAATTTTATACAAGACTTAGGAAAAATAGCCGGACCACTATATGCCAAAACCGGAAGTAGAGGACAAAAATATTTCAATACCGAAGATATCAAGTTAGTACAACAAATTAAAGAAAAAGTAAAAAATATCCCAAATTTAAGCATCCCATTAGAATCAGACTATTAAATTATAGAAACTGATGGAAGTATCCAAGGATGGGGAGCAGTATTGAAGGCAAGACCAACTAAATATAGTCTTAAACAGGAAGAAAAAATTTGTGCCTACCAGAGTGGTAAGTATAAAGAAAAAGGAAATATGAGTAGTATAGACGCAGAAGTATTAGCTATAATATACGGATTAAATAGTTTCAGGTTATATATCCTAAATAAAAATGAAATATTAGTCAGAACAGACTGTGAGGCTATAGTAAAATTTCATCAGAAGATAAACCAAAAGAATAGTAGTAAAAGGAGATGGTTAAATTTCATAGATACTATCTCTATATATCCTAACGTAGTCTTCGAATACATAAAAGGGAAAGATAATAATTTAGCAGATCAATTGAGTAGACTAAATTTGAAATCTGCATAACCATAAGTTATTTTTTCAGTATGAGACCAAATGCAGGCACCAGACCAATGTCAGCTCAGACAGACAAAGGCAAAGGCCCAGCCTCTGCTTCAGACTCATACGCTCAGACTCTTTTAGCTAATGTACACTTCAGGCCCCAGACATCAGTCGAAACGTTAGATAGAATATACTTTGGAAAATATAATCTAATTTGCTATCCTAAATGTAACCTGTCTTTTAAAGAAATGCCAGATTGTAAAATAGACAGACCCCAGAGGTGTTTAATGGATAATTTATGGATGACATATATCAAAAGAGACATAAAATATTTCATAGCCACTTTAAATGCACTAGGACAATACTTTACAGACAGAAACACAGAAAAGAAATTTAAATTTTATGTAGTTATACATGGAAAAATTAATGGTGTTTTTCAGACATGGCAAGAAGTAGTAGACTCAATAAACGGAGTAAAAAATCCTCTTTTCAAAGGTTTTAATGATCTAACTGAAGCATTAGACTATGCAAGGGGATATTTGGGTCCAAATTACTTCATCTCTCCAGCCCTAAAACAAAACCCGATCCAAACTCCACAATACAAAGTCCAAAGAGATACAGACAAAATAATTTTCTGCGATCACTGTGAGGCCATGACAGAAGGGTTTAAAAGGCTAAATGCTAAATGTGAAGCCCCGAGACAAGAGAAAGATCAGCTAATGAAGTTGATCAGAAAGGAGAAACAGCCAGACACGAGTTCTCCATCTCAAAATAAAATGGATGAGAAGAGTGTGCATTCCTCTCTGAATGCAAATAGACCTACTGTATCGGGTAATGATACAGCTAGTCCGGTTCAAACGGTGATCGGTAAAGACATATCAAATCCGTTAAAGGCTGTCACTTTGCCAAAAAGTGAAGAGAAATCGGCAACTCCTCCCCGAAGACGACTACCAAAGTCCTTCACCATGGGTGAGACATCCAGACAGAAGACTCTAATTAAAAAGAAGAAAAAGACTATTGAAAATATAATTAAGAAGACCTTAGAAGAAATGATCAAAGAAGTAGAACAAGACAAGCAGATCAAAGAAATAGAGCAAGACAAGCATATGGACAAATCACCAATCAGACTAGACGATATTGTTTCAGATCTAGACCATGAAAACCAGAGACAACGTACAGCAGAAGAGTCCAGTTTCCCAGCTAATGAAGAAGAAGACTATCAAGAGGCACAAGACCCAAACGAAGGGTATGATTCAGGAATGAGTTTTGACTCAATTGCCCTTCATAATCTGGATACATAAAAAATAAAAAAATAAAAAAAATAGTACCTATGTCTGTAAATATGTCTAGTAGGGATGCCTACTAAGTGTCCTGTGAGTGCTTACTTTATCACTACCTTCCAAAATGAAGGAAAAACTGATAAGCACGCGTCTTTAGTTTTAATAGGTCAAATAAAGTCGTATAGTCTATATCAATAATGCATGTGACGATGGGGCCCACAGAGCACCCGACGTGTATTATTTGATAAGATAGCACTAGTGTCAGCAAAATCCTGATCGTCCTTTACAAAAGTGTCGGTCAGATCTTAGCCATCCATTTTCTTGCATTTTTATCTTTTCTACCTATAAATACCCCCTCTTCACACCAAAGAAAAAACTAAGAGAGAAAAGAAGCAAAAGAGAAAAACACCCCTAAGCTCCCATCTACTCCCAATACTCCCAATTCTCCAAAACTCCTATCTACTCTACAGCCCCAAAAAGAATCCCTTCACTCCTTTCTTAAGACTATCTAAATAGTTTAAGTTTTTAATACAAGGGTCTCCGGGGGTTCCCGAAAGGGAAACCTCACTCGCGTCTTAAGCATGTAAGTGTCTTGTTTAATATTTTCCCCTATATGTAAATTATTAGCTTTACTATTCTTAATGTTGTTTTATGTTAAAATGTTAATATAAGTCATCCTAAGTAAATGGTTATGCTCTTAGTTTCTTAATAATGACGATGGATCAACCTGTAAATTCCTAGGAACTTTTATAGGTGAATTGTTGTCCGTAGACGGGACGTTGCTATCACCATATCCGGGGTGGGGTTGAAGAACTTGTTGTTAAGAATTCCAAAAACTAAAGAGCAAGAGATTGAAAGGGTTGATACAAAAAAAAAAAAAGAAGAGTTAAAAATTTTAGGGGGAAAATATATATATATAAACTTGCATGTTAAAGACACCACGAGCGAGGGAGTACTGAGTAGGATTTCACAAAACTGTCATAATCTACCTCGATATTTCCTCTATCATTATCCACAACATAGCTATCATATCTACCAACCGTATAACATAGCCACATAATCTATCATATCTACCAACCGTATATTTTCTATCTATTTTCATAATCTATCATATCTACCAACCGTATATTTTCTATCTATATATATATATATATATATATAATAATAATTGTAGTATATATAGGAGGATGACGTGGCATAGTTCTTTGGCCAAGGATTCCTCTTTTTTGCCTTTTTCCTCTCTTCTACTTCTTATTTTTTCATTGATCTTGGCAGATTTTTTCTTCATTTGTTTTGTGTTATGTTTTAAATCTCAAAAATCACTTCTTTAATCCTCTTAATCACCCACTGATAAATATTAGTTACTGGTAATCGGTATGGAAGAGCAAAACTCCTTGTCAAAACAAAAGTCTAAATTGCATGTTTGGTGTAACAGAAAATTTAATAAATAAAATGATTTATTTTAGTGCATTTAACATGCCAATTATGTGCTGCTCCATTTTCAGTTTCTAATAACCTTTTATTTTCAACGTCTTTTCATCTTTCTGTACTAAATGAATGAACTAAATATATATATTCCTAAATTTGCAAAGGGCCCACTGCTTATGGATAAATGGCAAGTCCCCTCTCTTAGAATTATATATGAGAAAAATAACTTTTTGATTAGCTAGGCTCTGTATAGGAAGAGGGATGAACCTATCAATTGTATTTAGTCCATTTTTCCTCCCTCTTTGATCTTAGCTGTAATGATACTTACCATATACAACTTTATGTAATCTAATGCACAGTTTTGCTCCTCTTCCTTTGATTATAATAAACTACAACTCAAGTCCCACTAGGTTAAATTTAAAATATATATATAATTATTTGACGAAATGAATATGTTGAGCAATCAATATTTCTTCTAAATAATTATTTGATATAATCAATCGTAATTCTCGTTCAAGTATCACTGATAAATGATTTCTCTTTGCTTTTATCAGAAAGCACATCGAGCATTTTCTATTGTGAAATCAGTATTATTTTATTTTTGAAAAAAATATAATGCATCCTTTTATATGCCTCCCTAATATGAAATTCTTAATTTATCTTCTTCCACGTATATATAACTCTGGATATTATCAGGCGCTATGACGGATTTAATTTGCAAATAATAGAATTTGTGAACTTGCAAGCATTAACAATGTGAGAGGTAGGTAAACCTGAGTTTGGAGCCACCTCAATTCGGGATGTCGGAACATCAAGCGGTTCGAAAACTGAATCCTAAAGTGACTTCGGAATGCAGCTACTTCCCTCAATCCCTCTTGTGGTCTATGCCTTTTATTTTTTTCCTCTTTTAAATTGTAGGCTACGACTTTCCAACATGGCTAGGTTATTTTTATCATCTTCAATCTTTCTTTACAAATATATTTCTTTAGTATTGGATATTGCATATGTTTATTTTGTAATGTGATAATAGTTTTTAATATTTGATATTTTTTCTAATAATATAGATACCTTAATGTCTATAATATATTGTGTTATCAATTTCTCACATTTTTAAATGCTTTTTGCTATGACTAATTTGGGATACATTGATTTATTTATCCTAAGATTTTTATATTATCACTTTTTTTCTCATTTTTTTTCTTATTCAAGTTCACATAAATTAATTTATATGTGTATTATATATTTAACTTGCGAATTTTTTATGTCAAAAAATTATTATGTATATAAAATGTGTCTATTAGTAAATACAATCTTCTTTTAAGCAAAAAAGGACATTACTATTTTAATAACATTCTTAATTTTACCTCATAAAATAACTTTAATTATCATAAGTTTCTTGAATATTTCTATCTTCTTCAAAATAATTAATATGTCAAATGTTGTTAGTTTAGTTGTAGTGGAGTTTCAATTTGTTTAATATATGTTAATTATTTTCTATTTTGTTTTTCAATTTTAACTCTACTAACCTAATACCAGTTATCATCTATATTATAATTACTTTTAAAAGTTAAAATATTTACATCTTAAAAATGAAATTGATAATTCACGTGAATAGTTTTGATTGATCAAAGAAAAAATGAACTTTTTATTAGGCATTTTATCGATATGTACGGAATATGTTATTACTTTAATTAAAAATTTCGTCTTTAAGGTAATTGTGAGACAAATATGAATAAAATTTAGCTTAATTAATAAAGTAGATTTTCTTACTAACATTTCATACTACTCCTGAACTTGAATGGATGGAGCATATATTAAAATCAAATTTAATGAAACATCTATAAAAATACATGACAATTCTTATTTTTTTATTTTTAAAATAAATTAAAACTATATTTTAAATTTAGTGATGATATTTTTTATTTCTGCCCGAAGCGCAGATAGTTTCACTAGTATTTAATAGAAACTAAAAGCTTGATTTGGGTATTTATTTGATTTCCTGTGTAATATCTATCTAAGTCTATTTTACACAAACAAAAAGCTAGTCCGATGCATATGATATCCCAGGATAGAATTGCACCTAAAAAGGCATGATATAGATATATATACAATCAAATCTTGATATAATGACAAGGTTTGTTTGAAAATTTTATGACTGTTATAGTAAAGTGTTGTTATATACACACACACACACACACACATACTGACATTTTATATTTAGATCTTATTTAAATGTTATAAATAAAAATACGCAAAAATCTAGTATAATTATTTTGTGTATCAAGAAGAAGCAATATATTTGTTAACCAATTTAACGAAAAAAATAGAAAGAATATGAATGTTAAAATAAATAAATAAATAAATAGTCTTTCCTCGTGAAGTTACGATCATAACTGGTGAGCAATATTTTAATATAAACTTTTTTTTTATATATTTGTACTTGAAATTTATTATGTGCGCGATATTAAATAATGATTATTATAAATATTTTAATATTTATTCCTACGGATAATATATTTTTACAAAATATTATTACACAATATTTGAGTGTGACTGTCATCGAGAGATAATATTATAAAAAGTGTACCACTACATAAAACATTACTGTTATTATAGATATAATGTTGTTATAAAAAATTAAAATATAATATGAAAAATCAATTTTAAATAATATCATACTATTATAATGTAATGTTATTATATTCCCCGAAAATTGTACTCTTTCCTTTTTCAATGGGACATGAGAGACGAAAATATGGCTAAAAATCCGTAATGTGTAATTTTAAATTTGGTAGTTATGAAAATATCTCATTTCATTTGAGTATTTGTATATATCCTTTTTGTGAGATCTTAAATGGGATAGAAAATTAAATGCATATTTGAAATATTAACTATTTTAATGAAGACAAATTTAGAAATATCATAATCACATATTGAAAAGGAATCAAATATTTAAGATTGTAATAGATTAAAAAAACCATTAATGATTTATCTTTTAAAGAAGATTTCTTACACTATAATATGTACATATATCAAACCAATTCATATTTATAATCTCAAAAAATATTGGTAGAAGTGAGACAAAACAAAAGATGGGGAGATCATTTAGAGCACTAATTTTCTTCCTTCTCTATATTTTTTTATTAAGTGTTGATTTTTCTGGTGCAGCAAATACAAAAGCAAATGTTGTCCCTCAAATAATTCAAAAAGTTTGTGATTTCTCTACTGTAAAAAGTTTTTGCTATAGTGTTTTGGGAAATGATACATTGGCTCAAGGTGCAAAAACTAGATTCAATCTTGAAGATATTTCAATTCAATTGGCATATACGAATTACACATATATTCACAGGAAGGTTTGGACAATTACTGCAAATGAAACAAATCCAGAATTTAAGCAAGTTTATAGAAAGTGTCTTCATGAATATTACCTTTTGAAATCGAATTTTGAGAATTTACTACAGACTTTAGTCTTGAAAGGTAATTTAGATGCAGCGGCTCTTGAAGCATCGTATCATATATTTAATTGTAAGCGTTATTTTACTCAATCTCCAAATATTCCATGTCCTTTTGCTCAAGATAATGAAAGTCTTATTTCTTTCTTTGAACTTATTAGGAGTGTTTATTTTGCACCTTTGTAATTTATATTCATGAATATTTAATAAAATTTTTATGTTGAATGATATTTGATTCTTTATTTTTTTGCTTTATTATTTTTGAAGTCTGATCAAATATGATTGATTGTTTTGCTTTGACTTTAGGTTAACATCTGAATTATGTTTAGTTTCAATTGAACACCTATATCATTTAAGATCGATAAGTAGTTAGAAACTATAAAATATTTTTTTTTAATATTTTTTTCAGAACACCACCCACCCCCACCCCTGCGACGGAATCCTTGCTCCTCGCCAAACTGCCCCCTTTCTTCCTCTCAAATTTTAGGGGTGTGCAAAAATTCTGTTTCATTGATAAATCGAACTGAAAAAAAAAACTATTGGTTTATCTGTATTTGAACTATTGGATTAACTGTTTTGTAAGTTTTTTTTTTCTTGGCTATCAATTTGATTTCTGATTTTAAGATTTTTAGTTAATTATTAAATTGATAATTTTATAAAATTATACTAAAATTATTAAAATTATCTTTTTATCTCTAATTATATAATTAATAGTGATGAAAGAAATCATGCACCTCGAGTTATTATAGATGAAAAATTAAACATACACTCCTATGTTCTAAATCTGAATTATGTTGGTAATAATAGAGTTATTTTTGGACCAAATTATTATTAAAAGACATTTTAATTCAATTTTATATAATTTGAAAATATTTTTGACACCCCTTTTCGTTGATTCACATTATGTTCTAAATTCAAAACCAAAACAAGTTTCATATACGACCAAATGAGCAAACATCAATATATATAATATTGTTAAAAGTACTTCTACCCTAAATTTGATCTAAATATTTAAGTCCACTTTGTTTTAATGTTAATATTGAATATTATTCAAAAAAGAAATTTATCTAAGCCACTTCGTTTCTTTTTGTCTAAGTTACAAGTGTAAAAGAACATTAAAAATGGGATATGCACTCACATTAAGGGTTTATTTTTCTCTATACACACCAAATCCAATATTATTGTTACTTTTTTTCCCAACAACAATTTATTTGGCAGCAATATAAATAGGTGCAATATGTGCTGCATTTCCAGTAGTATCACAGCTACCACTTCCTCCGGATCATCTTCCTCTACCCCTTCCATTTCCTCCTCTTTCTTTAGGGCGGAGCAAGCTGATTAGTGGTTTAAAGTAAAAATCGAATGGAAGCTTTATTTTATATATAATCTATTCTTTTAATTGTTTAAGATGAAAAGTTATTAAAAAAAGAAATTTATAATCGATTTCTTCTTATAATTATTTTTCAATTGATAATATAATCAATTCATTTAATTTTTTTGAGATATAGTGCTCTAGATGTGCAATTTCTATTTTAATAATTTTTTCCTTTTTTATGAATTTTTTTTTCTACAAATAGTACTCAATATTTTTTTATAAAAACACTATAACCTATTATTACTTTTAAGAAAAATGGGGGCCCCCTCAAATTTGGAGGTCTAAGGCACCAACCTTTTTTTTTTTACCCTATAGAGACGGCACTACGATCTTCCCTTATTACATTTTCTCCTATAGTAATGATGTGTCTGATTATTTTGAGTATTAAAATACATTGCTCCTAAATGAGATATCTCTGTAGGTTTATTATGTATTTTATGACTTGTGAGGATGAATGACACGGATTCTAAGGAACTCGAGTGCGTTTTCGAAAAGAAAAAACCAAATTTTGAAGTTTGAACACTTAACAATTGACCAAAGTCGATATTTAAGGTTAATGAAATTGAAATCGAGGTTTAAAAGTTCCTATAGATTTTTATGATAATTTAAATCTTAGTTGGATGGTTTGAACGGATCCTGAGGGACTCGAGAGTGATTGAAAATGCTTAAGTCGAAAACTAGTAATTTTTAGAAATTAAGAATTAATTAAAATCTTAAATTTTCATTCAACCAAAGTGTCAATCTTTACAATATTGCTAACATTTGACTATTTTTAACAGCTATTCTGTCAAACTATAAGTGAGAGTATGTATTAAGTTGCTCCAGTTGTGTTGTCCATTCTACATTAATGGGCAAGCGTTGATTGACAGACAATTTTCAGTTATTTGAATGGAAGATCACCCAACGAGAGAATACCTAATGATATCGTAATCTACGATTTACGGATAAAAAATAGAAACATCTAGTCGAGTAGCAATCTGTAGGTGGAGAAGAAGTCAAGGACGAATATCTATTTGCCCCTCTCTTTCTGTAGTTTCCTTGATCAAACTAGAAGTTAGTTATCAAGGAGCGTCTTGCATAGTGCTGAATAGGGAGCCGCCAAATACACCAGCTATGCTAGATAAAAAGAATTTTGGTTATAGTTTTCTGTGCGCCCGATCGAATGAAATTGAAGAACTTTTTTTTTTGTTGATAATTTTGTCTTTCAACTCATTTGTTACCCCTGTAGTATACATAGAGCTTTTCTCCATATTGACATGTAATTCTGAAAATTTTGAAAAATATTTAAAGGTATTGAACCGAAGGTTTATGGATATTTCATCATTATTGAGGCTTATGCTTAAGTTGTTGAGGAGTTCTATGCAAGTAATTCGTTAAACTTTAGCTAATTTTAAATTTCTAATTATTGAAAAAATAATTAAGTTATAATTTTGAAAAATATAAAATTTATTATTAAATAATAAAAATAAATCAATCAATATTTAAAATGAGGCTTTATTCTAAAATATCAAGAATTCGTATGTAGCTCAAATAAAGAAAGATAAAAAAAAATTTAAATTAATTTCATAATCCTATAGTAAGAAAAATAACACGAAAGATATTATAGTTATGATACAGAATTCAAATATTCTGTTTCATTAAAAGTAAAATACTAATTGATTTAAAGTCTTAGATATTAAGACTTCCTACATAATATTTTTAATAAGAAAAAATTAATTGATTTCAGTGTTCTAAATATTAATAATTAATAAAAAAAAATTACATAATACATATTTTAAGTGAATTTATTTAAGTAAAAATAGATATGAATATTAAACTATGCAAAAGTGCAATTAAACGTTTATGATAGCTATATATTTTTTTGATGTTCTATTTTAGACCGGTGTTTTATGACTGAATATGAGTTTGAATTAGAAAACATATCTAGTCCTTATAATTTTTCGCACAAATCATATATTTAATTTAGAATGCTTCTATACTGAAACACCCCGTATAATTTAAGCGATAAACTCGTACTTTTGAGATATGACCAAGAGTGTTAATACCTTAAGAAGGATGGGTTATGAGGTATTCAAATCATTCAAGGATTGTATGTTAAGATTTGAGATCAAGCAAGTTGTAAAACGAAAATCGGCAAAAGTTATCGCAAATTACTTTTAGAAATTCTTTGAAATTTGAGGTCATATGTCTTGGGGATTTTCTCTCAATCTATAAAGAGTTAGGAGGCCTACCACCCATCAAATTGAAGGTCCATGAGTGTAGTTTCCAATGCATAAAACGGCTCATTTGTACGGCTTCAAAATAGAGAGATATTCACGTTTTCATGAGACTGCACAAGCAGCCACGTAAAGGTGGTCCCATGTCGATGGAAATATATCTATATGACTTGAGATATAATTTTTTCATTCCAAACAGTTATAAAAATACCAGCTCGTCTTTTCCATGGTTCCTCTAGGGTTCTAAGTGAAAATAGAGGTGATTTCACCGTAAAAATTGTTCTAAAATCAAGGCACAGATCAGGGTCGTGGAGAGAGACTGGTACGTGTTTGTTTCATTGATTTCAGCTTCAATTGCAAGTTTTTAAAGAGGCAGATTCGGGATAAGACTATTTTTATGTTGCACTTTTATATTGTAAGATAGGTATTCCTAGCCCTCCTTCTATCATTAATTCAAAGGTTATATACTTCTATCAATTACAACTACTGACATCGGAAACTCTTTTCCGTTTGTTGAATTATGAACTATTTTAGGTGGCCTTGAAGTTGTTATACCCCGTAGAATTTCCGGTACTTAGATGACCTATTCCCATGTTGATTAAGCATATTTGAAGGCCATACGTGTGGGAGAAAGGCCCGGGAAAAGATCGGACGAGAAGCCTGTCGAACCATCGCGGAAGGAGCCGAGGCAGAGCCCCTCCGCGATGGCAGCGTGTCACGGAGGAGGAAACTCCGCGTTGGCTCCGTGACACGTTGGCCTTGTCCAGGCCCAAGTATATAAAGCCCCACTTCGGTTTTAATTGATAAAATCTTAAATAAATTTCAGAGAAACAGAGGCAAACGCAGAGAACAGAGAGGGACGAAGGAAATTAATTAATTTCCGTCCGATTACACTGCCAAACGCTGCCCAAACTCAAATTAATCCCAGATACCGAAGTATTTAGCAGCAGAGAGCATTCCTACGGATTCAGTTTCGTAAAATACGGCCGACGAATCGTCGAGCCACCGAGCCAAGGTAAGTGGAATTGCTCTAAATTAGTGTCTATGTGTTCCTAGCTGAGAAGTAAATATTTCTCCCTTCTGGGCCGCTGAAAAATAGCGAGTTTTCGACCGTCTTTCGATAAGCCTAAGTTTAGGCTATAAACTATATCGAAAGTGACGTTGCCTTTTGAAATAAAGTTGTATTTAGTATTGATTGACATATTTATGAATGCAGTGGGGAGAAAACAGTTGAAGTACCGGCCGAGCCTCGTCCGACAGACGAATAGCTCAAGAATAAGGTATGTAAAGTTAAGTTTCCTCGGCAAGTTGAGTAACCTCGAAGCAGTATAGTAATTTACAGACCAGTTGCATGTTTAGAAATCGATTATCGTGTTATTTTGAATACTGGTGCAATATGAGAAGTTTTGGGTTGTAACGTGTACGAGACCTATCCGTATGATATAGATTCTGACGTAAGTATTAAAGATTGCCCAGTATATACAGTATGTGATGTAATATGCCATGTTAAGATATTGTGGTGTTTAGCTGAAACCTCGCGAAGTAGTACAGTATGCGTAAAGCATTTCAGACATAGAATAGTAACTAAATAAAGTTTAGAAAGCATGTTAGAAATAGGAAATCATGTTAATACAGAAACTCAGTAAACAGTATAGCTTTTAGCAGAAACACCATCTTGTATAGCATTGCTCCAGTACAGTTTGACAGGAGACTATGTTCGTATTTATAATTACCTGCCTCAGCACGGATCAGGCACTTACAGATTACTATTATTAGTTTAGCAGCTATATATACGACACCTTACCCCTGTTAGCCTTAGCTTATGAGATATACAGACAGCATGACTAGTTGAGACCGTTGTATTGATTGGGGTTGGATTACCTAGCATTCATGACCGCCCAGGGTTAATAGCTGTATCGACTCGTCCGCCAGAGGACGAGGATACGTCACTCTACGGAGTGATATGCCGTCCCGCAAGGGGACGAAGATGGGATGCCAGTTTCCCCATATTGTGCCTTGGTCGGCCCTTATACACCCCCGTCGAGCGGGTACGCCCGGGGTGTTGATTTTGGAGTCCTTTGGACTCAGGTACAGTTATAGTCAGGGGCTCAGCGAGCCCAAGTGCATACCCAGGGACCAGATGGATGCTTACAGCCATTGTAGGAGATGGGATGACCGGGGTAGGGGTATAGATTCTGTGCTGGCTGTACCTCCCGGCTTATGGGGGCCGGGTAAGGTTTGTGTGTGCTATGTTATGTTATTTCATGTTATGCCATGTTATGTTAGATACAAGTAGATCAGCAGTAGCACGATACGTTTCCAGGTATGACTCTTATCCTTCCTAGTAAAGATTGAGAGAAGGTATGATTTACATTATCAGACAGTTAGTCTATTCTCTCTACTTCAGTTTCTTCAGTTATATTATTGTATTCAGATTTTGCTTCAGTTATTGCTTTACATACTCAGTACCAGCGGTACTGACGCCCGGTGGGGCGCTGCATTACTTGCCTGCAGGTACTTATAGACGAGCAGGTGACACCACGTGATTCCTGTCAGCGATCGAGTATTCAGCTCCTGTCATCCGGAGACTGAATTCCAGAGGTGTACTTCAGTTCTTTTGTTTTATAGTACGGGTAGGTCGGGGCCCTGTCCCGACCAGTTCTATTGCTATTCTTAGAGGCTTGCAGTCTATATATTCCCTGTGGTCAGATGAGCCGGTCGTGTGAGGCCGTGCAGTTGTTTGGTTGTCAGTATTCTTGCTTTCTTTTACTTTGGCCGTGTGTGGCCATAGCTTGCCAGTAGTGGTGACCTTGCCGGTCACGTAGTTTCCTTTTGTGCTTTATGATTGAGTTGCAGATAACTAGACAGCATGGTGGCCTTGTCGGCCCGCATAGGTTTTCCTGAGATAATATGTTTCTGGTCAGCTGCTAGTACAGGTACAGAAGGCTATAGGCCAACAGGCCGGGGGCTGTATTTACAGCCGTTATATAGCCCTTTGTTTCCAGGAATATGAGTTAGAGCCAGCCAGGCACCAGATGTGCCCAGGCTTACAGTCCAGCAGGTCAGGTCCTAGTAGGGCACCAGGTGCCAGTCATACCCCCCAAGGCGGGGTGTGACAGAAGCTCTGAAACATTACGGATATGTATGGAAATTGAGTACTGAATAAGTTTATCAAGAATAGTCAGGGTTTTGAATTGCTTACGAGGTATATTAAGGTTAAATCTCTTTTGGCAAGAATTCTTCGTCGTATAGTTGATACAACTTATTGTTATTGTTGTACTACTCGTAGCCATGTTAGTTATTATGGGTTAGTTGCGGGAATTGTACTTATATAGAAATGAGTAAGCTTCCCTTGTCAGAATTAGTCTCGTTTAGCTACTGCCATGTGTTGAAAGAAACATAAGAATCTTTTCGACTAAATTATTATCGCTTAATAGGCTATTGATAATTTGTTGTCGTATTGAAGCCTTAATGGCCTTGTGATTAGCTGTTTAGAATTTCATGTTGTTGTTGGCAGCCTAATGATCAGTTTGGCATAGGAACCATTTGATTGCGATGCCTATAACTGCGTAGCTTTCCTACGGGCCTTTAGCGTGTCTTAGCGCCTATATAGAGCAACAATATTAGTGTTGTAGTTCAACCTTCGCATTAATTGCGTCGTGGTTGCCTATACGGTTGTGGTGAATTGCCAGGGGTCCTACCTTTCTATTAGTAATCTTGTAGTTCGATACAACATACAGATCGTCGTGAAGATCGCTTCGAAAGTTATCTTACTTGCTGATAGATTAGAAGATTGTTTGATGCCTTTATTGGCTATCTTGTCGGATGTTAGTGTTGGAGCCTATCTCTTTAAGCTATACATGTACATGTGCGCATTTACAAATTGCCTAAAAAGGCTATTTATAAGTGTACCTTGCCCGTGGGGCTATATTTTGCTTATAAGAGCTATAAAATGTCTAGAAGAACCATATTGAAGCCGAAGTTTACTCACTTATAGACTCTATGTTGGTATTATTGACCCTCAGTAGAGCCTTGTGCGCTCAGAGTCAGTTACAGAAGCTCAGAAGGCTCAAATGTAGTTACAGGAGCCAAGAAGGCTCAGATACAGTTACAGGAGCCCAGAAGGCTCAAGATACAAATACATGAGCCAAGTATGCTCAAAATATAGTTACAGCTTGCCTATGGAGCTACAATGTTACGAATAGAGATATATAGATTGAGGTGTACTTGTCAGGGCTTATGGGGGATCAGATAGGTTACTGTTTGTTGTTTGTACTTGTTAAGATTATGGGGGCCAGGTTAAGTTCTTGTTAGATTATTGTCTGTTTAGTTTCTTGTATAATTTAATAAGATCTTTCAGGTTATTCTCTTATTCTTACAATTGTTCGCATTCACTTCTTACTATCAATTCATTTCCAGCTTATTATTATTTCCTTATATACTTGGTGCATTATTGTACTGACGCTCAAGCTTGGGGGCGCTATGCTCTTGCTTGCAGTTTGACAAACGGGTTGAGAGACCTCCTCAGTAGCAGTTCAGGCTCAGCATATTGGTCAGCTCCTCTCTTCCAAAGTTTCCATACTTTAGAGGTTTGCCTGTATTTCGTCGTACAGTTCTTTTTGGAAAGGTCGGATCCCCATCCCGGTTAAGTATTTACTCTTTTGAGGCTTGCAGACTATGAGACTGTTTAGGAGTACGTTGTTGGCAGTGTTGGTTTTGTTATTTTGTCTATGCAGTTTGGCGACCTTAATGACCCTTGTATATATGTTTACTTTCAACTTTACTTGATTTAGACAATATGGTGGTCTTGTCGACCCGCATAGGATGTTATAAATATCTTGAACTATTGAGTCAGCTTAATATCTGTGCACGTGTTTATATTGAGGCCTTATCGGCCAAGGGCTCCATTAAGACGAGATATACTTGATTGTTTTTCTTGATTATGTGTTGTTGTTATGCACCAGAGGTGTATATGTCCAGCTAAGTCAACTCAAGTTCCAGTGTGACATCAGGTGCCAGTTATACCTCCCAAGGTGGGGCGTGACATATATAATTTTTTTCATATAATTTTGTTAGAAAAAGTAACATGACATGTTTATTATTATGTACATATAACTAAAAAATTTAATAAAAGTAAAATTCTAATTGAACTTAAAGTCCTTAATATTAGAATTTTCTACATAGTTCAAATAAGAAAAAAATTTAACAAGCTAAATTTTAGTTGATTTCAAATTTTAAAATATTATAAAATAACAAAATGACAATTATGTCGTAGTATTAACTTGGGCTGCGACCGCGAGAATGTAGGCTCCTGCCCTTTTACACTGTCAGATATGTATGTTTATCTTTGAAGTGATTTATAGTCATCCAACTTTTATTTTTTTTTGCATTAGCCGTGGTACATTTTAAATATTTAAGAAAATAGTTAAATAATAATTAATTAGATAAAATTGCACTATATATTAGTTCAGACAATAATACTACCAAAACAGACCCATATTTTATCTTCTTACATAATTTGGCTCAGTTTTTATGTAAATTAAAACATACTTTTCATCATTTATCCCACCACCTTTAAGATATTATTTGATGACTTTACGACATAGTAGTAAAGTATTATAAAAATTCAAAAATAGCGTTATTTCAGGTTAAAAGTTTGCCTGAGGTTTTCTTTCTTTTCTTTTTCCATTTTAACATTATCTTTGTGTCATTACTAAATTATTAGCTTTGAGATTATATATGAGTTATTACAATGATGAGACTATGTCAATATTCGGAGTTTTGAATAAAATCTATTGGAGAATATTGTTTGAAGTTGGAAAACGTGGTTATCCATTAATTTAGAACTGAAAATACGGGCTATCATTGAAGTTTGAAATTTTTAAATTTGAAAATCACATTTCCTTAGATTGTTTTGAACGGATGTTATTTTCAATCGGGGTTACATATTAAGGAGTCTAAATCTTAAATTTAAAGTGATTTCAGTGTAGTTTTGAGGTGTTTGAATCTTAATATTCATATATTATTTTAAGTATCTAACGATACAATAGAGAGCTGTAGCTCGAATATGCACAAAGCTATAGGATGTTTGAGTTTAATTTTTCGTAGTTACGCCACTAAGATAGAGATAGAGATAGAATAGAATATAGAATAATTAGGATAATGTGTGTATGTGATTGTTAGGGAGTACATTTGAATTTAGCCAAAAGTAAATTGCCTAAAACCCCATAATAGGAATCGTTAGCTTCTGTAGAACCCTTCTTCACCGGTCCCGAAGAATCAGCATTTGATACCCAATCTAGCTATGATTCTGCTCTCAGCTTAACCTTTTTTTTTTTTTACCAATGGCGTGCCACTCCCTTATTTATACCTCCTCTTACCCCCACCCCCACCTTCGACAACCCCCCGACCCCTCTCTCTCTCTACAACCCTCTTCCTCCTCCTCCGCCTCCTCATACTTTCGGCGCAATCTCCCCACACTCAATTTTCACTACAAAAAGGTATTTTAATCAACCCCACTCAACAACCCCTTTTGCCCTTTTTATATATATCTATTGATATGCACTGTGTTCGATGAATTTGTTTATGGGTATATAACTTTACGAGTTCTTTTTTATATTATTTTTAGTGCATTTAAGATTTTGCACAAAATATTTTAGTGTTACTAGTAGATTATGACAAATGAAGGATTCATGTAATCTTGGGATATATATGGTAAATTCATAAAGTAGATTTTCTGCTTTTATTGTTTCTGGCTGCAGGTTTGTAATTCTCACACTCGAAGGAAGAGTGTGGTTTGCTCTATGGCAGCGGAGAACAAAGTGATATCTGGTGACAGGATGCTGGTAAAATTCACTCTTTTAACTCTTTGTTTGGTTGTTTAGAATATGGGTTTGATAAGGAATGTAATGGAATATTTTGTTTTGGATTTTCGTTTAACTCTTTCTGCTGATGAGACAAAATGGTTTTCTAGTAAACAAATACAGAAGCTTTTTAATGTAATTGGTTAATGTTGTAATGTTAAATAATATTTTTGGTTATTATATAGGTGTTTGTTCCGCCACATCCTCTGATTAAGCACTGGGTTTCGGTTCTTCGAAATGAGCAGACGCCTTGCCCTGTTTTCAGTATGTGAAGATCTTCTTATTGATGTTATTGTTTTTCATTCAAGAGATTTACTGCCTAATTAACTTCTGGTTGAAATTACTGTACTGACTTGACATGAAGAAAGATAATCTGTGAGGAGTGAAGTCTGAGTCTGTTACTGAATTTTATCACCGTCTTTTATGTACTGAAAATATTAAGTTGCACTATTTGAAATTTATTCCTAAACAATAACATATCCAGTGTAATCTCACAAGTGGAGTTTGGGGAGGATAGTGTGTATGCAAATCTTAGCCTTAACTTGGGATAGATAGGTTATCTCCGATAGACCCTCGGCTAAAGGCAAAACAATTAAAAGCATTTAGGAAAACGAAACAACGGAAGTGAATATACCATAGCAAAATACTAAAGAAAGCATGACAAAGCATTCTAAAAAGGAACAGTAATTACAACAAAATAATACGATAATTAAAGTACAAGAAACAATAAAAAGTAATAGAAATCGAAGAACAAGAAACTACAAGAGTAATATTATGACTACTAGTATGGAAGGATAAGTGGGGCAATGCTCAACTATCAACTAACCTTTCTACCCTAATTTATGTCCTCCATAACTTTCTATCTTAAGTCATTTCCTCGGTAAACTGAAGTTGCCATGTCCTGTTTAATCACCTCTCCCCAATACTTCTTCATCCAACCTCTACCTTTCCTGAGACAATCCTTAGTCAACCTCTCACACCTTTGCACTGAGGTATACGTGCATCTCCTCTTTACATGTTTGAATCATCTCAGGCTTGCTTCCTGCATATTATCCTCTACCGAGGTCACTCCCACCTTGTCCGTAATATCTTCATTTCTAATCTTATATCTCCTAATATGCCTACACATCCATCTCGGTATCCTTATTTTTCACAACTTGGTGATAGTTCTTGTCTGGCCAACACTCTATACCACACAACATAGTCAGTCTAACCACCACTCTATAGAACTTGCCTCTTAAGTTTTAGTGGCACTTCTTATCACACAAGAATGCGGACGTGAGCCGCTATTTCATCCACTCTGCACCATATGATGTGTGACATCATCATCAATCTCTCCATTATCTCGAATAATAGGTCTAAGATACTTATAAGATCCTTTCTTTTAGATGGTCTGGGTATTAAGCCACACTTACATGCTAGCCAATCACTACCCCCTTTTTTGTATTTCCTCCCTTTATTTCCTTAATTGAATTTCGGTTGATTAGGACGAAGTTCCTTAAAAACCTCCGCCTTCTTTAAAATATCTGAATAGTTCCTGTAGGTTGAGCCCCTTTTTCAAGGAAATATAAAATAGCAGGAACATTTAAATAAGTTTGATTCTTTATCGGATCATAAAAACCCACTTTCCGAAGATCTTTTCCTTCTCTTCGGGATCGAACATCAATTGCAACGATTCGATAGACGGCTCATTGGGATAGATGTAGATGAACAACACCCCCCCTAGAAACGTTAATGTGTTATGGCACTGACCTTGCACTTTAGATTTTCTGTCGGTCCTGCTCAACCTGAACGCTTTTAGAAGACTCCAGGCTTGTCTCCAACCTCTAGTTTACCGTTAACTCTGCCGCGAGTTTCGTCAATCGAACTATGTCATCAACAAATAACATACACCATGACACCTCACCTTGGATTTGTTGCATCAATTCATTTATCACCAAGGCAAATAAAAGCAGGTTCACAGTCGATCCCTAGTGCAATCCTATCACCATTGGGAAGTGCTCCGAGTCTCCTCCCACTATCATTTCCCTGATCCCGGCTCCATTGTATATGTCCTTAATCGTCTTAGTGTATGTCACAGGTATACCTCTTGCCTTCAAGCACCTTTGTACATTCTCCCTTGGGACTTTGTCGTATGTCTTTTCTAGGTGGATGAACAACATATCTAAGTCTCTTTTTCTCTCCTAGATTGCTCCACCAGTCAGTTGAACACCCCTGCATGAATTCGTACTGGTTCTCGAAAATTGACATGCCGCTCCTTGCCTTCATCTCCACTACCCTCTCTAAAACTTTTCATAGTGGCTTAGCAGTTTCGTACCCCTATAGTTGTTGCAACTCTAAATGTCACCTTGTTCTTGTACAACAGGATCATTGTACTCCATCTCTATTTTTCGGTCATTTTTTTCGGTCATAAAAAGATATTAAACAACCCAATCAGTTACTTCATACTTGCCTTGCCTGCGCTCTTTCAAAATTTTATCGGGATCTCGTCTGGCCTGGTTGCTCTTCCCTTATGTATCCTACAAATAGCATCCTTAACCTCTTCAACCTTTATATATCTACAATACCCAAAATCGCAATGCCTCTTAGAGTAATCCAAATCTCCCAACATAATATCTTTGTCTCCCTCTTCATTCAAGAGTTTATAGAAGTATGATTGTCATCTCTGTTTAATGAGTGCCTCCCCTGCCAATACTTTTCCGTTCTCATTCTTGATGCACTTCACTTGATCCAAATCTCGGGCTCAATCCTCTCTCTCGCCTTATCTAGCTTGTACAACTTCTTATTCCCGTCTTTGTCCTCTGATTCTACATACATGCGTATAAAAGCTGCCGTTTTTGCCACCATAACCACTTCTCCTTATGCCACCTTATTCCTAAACGTGAGACGTAATTTTGGGACTACCTCGTCTCCTTTTGGCACCTTCAATCATCATAGTGTTGTACTTACCAATAAATATATTTTGAGGTGTATGACCGACATGGCCAAACCATCTCAAGCTTGTCCTTTATGTGTAGTACTTGCACCTTTTGTCGGATGCAACCATTTCTAATATTGTCTAATACTGTGTGGCCATACGCTTATCATAATATCTACATTATAAGTCACCCGTAAGTGTCTTATTAGGCATTAAAGACTAGAGGCGAATTTATGTGTAAAAATTGGGTCACGTGAACCCGTGGTTATTCGACTACACTCGATATATTATGTGTATACTTCTAAAACTATATCTATAATTATCTGAAGGCACCCATCGTCAAAAAATAGTGGGTGGTGCACTAGTTTATGTTCTAGTCCTAAACCTCAAGATTGAGGGTTCAAACCCCAATTTTTATTTTTTTTATTTTTGCATTTTGATGCACCCATCCACTTAAAATCCTGGATTCGCCTCTGTCAAAGACCAAATGTTTGCTCTTGTATTACAGTGCTGGTCTCACAACAATTGCATAGAACTTACTTTTCACTTTGTTATCAACCTTACTATCGCATACAAAATTAAGTAACTACATGGAGCTAGAAAGCACCTAGCAAATATGACTCTAGGCAAGAAGTCAAAGCATGTCTAGGACTTGAGTATTTCTAGCCTTTGTCAGATCATATCAATGCTGTACTATGTCCATATTGACAGACTCAGATTATTCTCTTTGCCGTTTAAAATGTCTAATTAGAATAATACTCATCTTCAATCCATTCTGCATGTACGATATAGATTTGGCCGTCTTTTTGATAAAGTATATATCAATTGGCTGTTTTCCTTGTAGAGAATGCCATGGCTGAACTTGGTAGATTGCTTATGTATGAGGCTTCAAGAGATTGGTTGGTGAGTTGTTATAGTGTGTTTTTTGTTTTGTTATTATGTATGAAAAACTCAATTAGTGTAAAAAGTATAAATTCATTAAATGTAGCAAAGTTGGATGTTCAAATTGAGAATGACTTCATTTTGTTCTGATGTTTATGCAATTGACGTAAAACTTAACCACCCTTGCCGATAAGCCATATCGATTGCAATGGCTTTGTGAACAATCTTCCTTGCCAAGTGTTGGCTTAAAATACTTATCATTATCATTGCAGCCTACCATAGCAGGAGAGATCCAGTCACCAATGGGTATTGCATCTGTGGAATTCGTTGATCCAAGGGAACCTGTTGCAGTAAGCTTCCAATTTTCTGCATCTTTGTAGTCCAAAAATTCAGCTAGTGCTTTCTATTTGACTCTTTTTTCTCCGGCCTCACAATTCGTCCATGACGTGGTTATCAATTTTGGTTTCTTTATGGGAACCTAATGACTAAACAACTCTTCTGGTTGTCGTTTTGACCATATTTTTGTGAGAAGCAATCTTTCATAAAAGATAATTTGAAGATATGCCATTGTCATTCATGCACCTAATTCCTTGCTCTACAGATTGTTCCCATCTTGAGAGCTGGTCTGGCTCTTGCAGAGCATGCATCATCAATTTTGCCAGCAACAAAAACATATCATCTGGGTAAGGACAAGTTTGATTATCTTTTGGCATCGGAAACTAGAATCTCTTATTTTCCTAACCTGTTGGTGTGGGTATTCATTGGAGTATAAATTATAGATAAGTGTGGTGATTGCACTTATAATGGTGTGACAGTCTACTGCTTCATATGAGTGTCATGTACATGATAACATTCACTTATTTGCATAGAATCCCTACCACTCAAAACAGAGTTTCATTTTCAGTCATGTTTAAAACTATGTCAATCTAAGTTCCAACTGTAGTCCTGCACTTTGTTCTTTTTTTGTTTTTTCCATTTTCTCATGATTTTAATTCTTATTTTCATTCTCAAATTAAGGAGTAAGCAGAAATGAAGAAACACTTCAGCCTTCTGTATACTTGAACAAGTAAGTTTCTTTGTTGAAGCTGGACTATTGCTTACTATTGTATCACGTGGAACTAGGTTTCTGTATGAAATATGACTTGCTTTCATACAATAAGTATTATTTGAGCTTGGAATATTCTTGTGTCTTTTGGCCACCGGACTTTGGGATAAATTTTGTAACTTTTTTTGTCCATGCCATAGGTTGCCTGATAAATTTCCTGAAGGTTCTCGGGTGATTGTTGTGGATCCAATGCTGGCAACTGGTACCAACACTTTCCCCCTATATTTCTGTAATTTTCATAATTAAAGAACTCATGGTCCACATATCGATTCTCTATTTTCACTCTATCTAAATGCTGAGATTCTACCAGTATTTACTTGTCCAAATCAAGGTCTGGGTTTAGCATTTCAGAGTATTGACCAATAGTATAGGTGCTCCCTATTGTTGTACAATCAAACCTCTCTGTAACTGCATCATTTGCTTCATGATTTTTTGGCTTTTATAGCAACCGGTTATTTTACACCTATAACAACATTTCACATTTAAATCTTATTTGGCTGTTATAGACAAAAAAGATGCAAAAAATCTAATTTTTCATTTTTCATGTTAAAAAAAATAACAAAATTATTTTAAATTTAAAATCTCGAAAGCAGTCATATTTCTGTAATTCAAAATTAAAGAAAGCTAATACATCATTAATAAATTTTTGACCCTTACAAGGTGGAAACTTTTGTCTAATAGAATACAAATATGCTCAAATCTTTTAATGGAAAACTTTCTAATCACCAAAGTATGTACCAATGTAATATTCCTTGGCAAAAGTGGCGTAATGTAGTAAATTTTCAAAATATTTGGTCAGAATGATAGACCTATTATTAGTTAACTTAGAGATTCTATCTTTATATGTGGCTTTCTAACAATAAAACATTTAGTATTGCTTTCTTATTATGAAAATAAATGACTAGCAACAAAGTGGGAAATAGTAAAATAAAATAATTAATATTTGAGTAAGACTGTTGTAAGGGGGTAATTTGCACGGTTATCCCCAAAAAATGTAAGGATGGTGTTATAGAGAGGTCTGACTGTACTTATATCACTTCTTTCCATCTCGCAGCATAAATTTGTCCCCTTGACTCTATGTAGGTGTAAAATCAGCTAATCACTTTTTTTAACCTAACAAATAACTGTTAGGTTAGGCAATATATTTTCCAGTTCGTGCATAATGATAAGACTTGGGTCAAAACTTTATTCAACGCTTCTTGCCCTGAACTATGCTTGCCCTGCTCCAGTTATATTGGTATCTCATTCTCTGAATTGTTTTCTGTCTCGCACTGCCTAATTGCTGAAGTGCAATTAAGCTGAATATAAAACAATTATAGGCTCCATACTTGTGGACTTTAATTTGTGCAGTATTTGTTGGAGTAGAGCCACTTAGTTTCTTATAACAGACACGCCTAAATTATTCTAGTGGATGATGTTTTCAGCAATTCTGCTGAAGTAATACACCACAACCAATTTCCCTCCCCTTCCGTCGTTATGAGTTGGAGCTCTAGGTTCTCTAATCAGAGTGAGTAACCAAGATTGCATTGGGGGTGTAACAACCTTTGTCCTTGTACAAGGCTCTCACATTCTTTGTGACTCTTGCGAAGGAAGTACTTCCCCTTGAAATCCTCTCCAAGGAGTCTATATTAATTGCTACCAGACAGGTTGGTCTGTCTTTTTGTGGCAAATATTTGTCTTTTCCTTCATTTCAGATTGTGTAGTTGAATGAGTATATCTCGTAGAATGTACGGATAGAACATGAATAATCTCGTGGTTGTTGCTATATATCCTCAAGTCTTTATGATTTTAAAGTAGTTGTCACCCGATTTATTATCTCATCTGACTGGATTGTGTGCATCTTTCTAGGTGGTACAATAGTGGCAGCTATTGACCTAATAAAGGAACGTGGGGTTGACAATAGTCAGATTAAAGTGGTAGGTTCCCAACGTATTCATGTATGTATTGCTAAAATATTTTGCTATTGTTGTCACACTGTAGAGGGTGCTAGATTTTCCTGTTTTGCTGTGTATAATATCGACGTGATTTGTGAAGAAAAACCTGCTTATTTTGCTGGTTGTTAAGGATCTTGAAAAACACATGCATGCAGATATACGAACATATACATTGGTACAAGGGAGGGGGGCTTACCATTAATATTCCAGATATTGAGAGCTGATATTTTTGCAGCAAACCGTGCATGTTTAAATACTCAGTTTTGACTACCACTCTTTTTGGTCTGTCAAGCAGTTCTAGATTTCGCTACAAACATTTTCAGAAACCTCATCTTGAAACGTGCAAGACAATGAAGTAGCTCTATGAGTTTAGGTTGCTAATATAATTTCAATACTCGGGACATACTGAACTGGAAATACTCTGAATGAACATTGCTTCAGTGAGTGTTAGTTTTGAATTTTTGATTTCTCAAGTTGCATTTATGTTTTCAAGTTGCTGATTACACAAATTGTATCTTTCAGATATGTGCAGTGGCTGCTCCTCCTGCTCTCACAAAGCTCAGTGAGAAGTTTCCACGGTAACAACTAATTTAACAACTCAAAAGTCTATATCTATCTTCTGTATTTTAATCGTTTCAGTAGATTTCCTTAGTTCTCGTTTCTTGGTTTCCAGATTACACGTATACGCTGGAATACTTGACCCAATTGTTAATGAGGAAGGGTAAACCAATCATTTAACAACGTTTTACCTTGCTCAACTTCTCTAAATAGCACACCAGCATCACGCCATTACTGTTTTCTGCTCTTATAATTTTCAGGTTTATTATCCCTGGACTGGGAGATGCTGGAGACCGTAGCTTTGGCACATGAAGTAACGCGAACCAGCTGATGAAATTTCTGGCCATATCATTCTTTATTGAAGTGAAACACGCCTTGTGATGGTGGGAGTTGTGCGTTCATCCTCCATGTTGCTTATCTTGTTTTCCACTGTTTCCCAATTTTGGAACCTTGAGGTACTTACTATATGTTAGCTGCTAAAGTTCTTTCCCTGTGTCCATTTCAATTCTTAAAGTATGAGTAATGGGTCTTCGAAATAATTTCTTTAAAGTTTTAGCAATCTCATCATTTTGCTACAGTCCTCTTGTTATGCCTAAATGTTACATCATCCATTACTGCTAATTTTAGTATAGACATTTTTCTTTAGCTTTGTTATTTCTACATCTTTAAGAAAATAGATATCTAAAAGCTCAAAACAGATGACAATACAATTGAAATATACACATATCCATCTAAAGAACAAGAAAGGCACAAATGATGACAAGAACTTTTGCCTTGTTGGTGAAGGTTCGGTTCCCAACCTTGTAATTAAACGATCAGATTAATGGAGCATTTAATCACTATTGTCAGACGCCACCATCACAAGTGCAACCACCAGTGCCACTGCTTTTATCACCATGAGAACGTGGCTTGCTGCTAAGGCAACAACAGAGGAGACCTAATACTAACATAAATATCCATGCAGAAGCTAATGCCTCCACATATTTCATTATGTAATATCCCATAACTAATCAATATTTGTTGTTCCTTCTGAACTTTTGTGACAATTGAAGAGAGAAGTCATAATAAGGTCCATTGACAATGGTTGAAAACCGTGGCACCAATTATATTATAGTAGCTTTCTTGGAAAAAAGATGAGGAAAATAATGTTGGAATTTTTTTTTAAAAAAAAAGGAATATAATGAGATCTTTTTAATTTATTATAAGTTGGAGGGAGATAGTTTGAAAGACAACATGGACCAGCCTGTATTAATTAAAAATACCGACTGATCATCCATTGGAAATTTATATATGTTTCTATTGACGTGAGTTGTGGTGAGATGGTTGGGTTCCTTCACCCTTAATTTGAGATCTCGAGCTTTGAATATGAACAAGTTCTGTTGAGAGCGCTACCTCCAAAATAGACCTTGTGTGCAACGCGCGATCCTAATTTAATCGGATTTCAATGCAGATATCTGACACCGAAAACCCAAAAGAAAAAAAAGAATCTTTGTATGTTTCTCCTTTATTTTCATTTCCCTTAATGGTGTAATATTGCCCCATTGTGTGCTAAAATTCATACAGTTTCTCCAAATTATCTCACGATAAGAATATCATTATACTCTTATAAGTAATTTTTCTTTATATTGATCAATGTGAGACTTACATTCGCACATCAACATAGAATTTCTCGTGAGCCAAAATGACTTCTTCGCCAAGTATGTTGAATTTTGCTTACTTCTCATATTTAGGCCTGTGTTGGGTTTCTCACATGGCCAAGCTAGTTATACTAGAAAACATAGAATTAACTATGAAATTTGTCGATAATTTTCAATTAATCTATTGCTAAAAGTCTCTTAACTAATTAAATTTTCTATAATTCCGTCGTTAATTTGTAGCTAAATAAGATTATTATGAATTTTTATTATTTAGCTACAGAAATTTTATCCGTTGATAATTTTTTAATTTTTAATAATATATTTAATTTAGGTTATGTGTAATTTATTGAAGACACTTTAGTGTAAAGTCCAGATTGTGTCCATCAAGAATCGTATCGGACATAGTATCACTTTTAATCAGGTGAAATTTGCACAAAAGTGTTAGCTAGTGATAAGTTACATGTACTATCTGTTTTACAGCCTTACAAGCTACATCCACTTACTCACATTTTAATATAATATTAAAAGGTCGTTATACCTTAATAATGAGGTAAGCTCTAAAACAGAGAATTGCACACTTCGAATTGAATAGTAAGGTAAAAAACAGTTACATTCAATTATAAGAACAAATAAATAGCTAATGAGCAGCAGTAGGTAGTATTTCACCTAAAAAGCCTAGAGAAGTAGAATTTCTCAGGTGCAATAGAAGATGTATGTTGTCTTTATCCCTATTTTGAGATTGTCTATTAATTATTATTACTCGAAAATCATCAATATAAAACCAATTACTCTATCAAATTGCGCTTGAACAGAGTTAATATAGAACGGACAATACTTAAATTTCCCAGATGATCAGGAAGCATGCTAGATTGGTTATATATTATGTATTAATACTTTTGGTGCAAAGTTGGCAAGATTAAAAGAGAGGATGGGCACAGTCTGTCAACATCAAAATCACATAAGTGGGTAATAATTGATATTAAGATAATGAGGAAAAGCTAAAAAGGAAAGCATCTTCCTTTTGCATGGTTGCCAAGTGCATGGCCACTATTCGAAATTTACATTAGCGAATAGCGACTGATTTCTCTACACATGTCATCCATCCACTTAAGTTTTCAACTTGTACATTAATACTTTTCCTCGTCCCCATACTCCTCGTAATTTATTACCTCCTAAGCTTGCTTTTAAGTGTTTATTATATTAAAATAAATATTTATTTTTACTTATTTATTTTAATATATCAAGAAAATAATAATAAAAATTTTATTTTTTTTAAAATTCATTAAAGATTATATGCAAATTAACATGAATATCATAATAAATATATATTTCATTTATTATTTTTTAAAAGATGTGCAAAATCTATTAGGAATAGATATAAAAGTAATCGGAAGAAAGTAATGCTTTTCTCTTATACCTTTCTTCGTTCATGGTTCGATATTCTGGTATCCTAGACTTAGAGAAACCACACCAATCCATCCCGAACTTGGTGGTTAAACTCTAGTTTAAACATAACATGCATTGGAGATATGGAAACACGAAGCTGTCTTAGATCCTTTCCTTCATGTGGGCCGGACTTCAAGGTCACGTTCTACACTTGAAAAAAATGATCCAATAATATGTGTCATACTAACTTTTCGCGCTAATCATTTGAGATCCCACAAATTGCTAAAACAAGTGGATCACATAGAGGCTTTCTGAGTGGTGACTGACAATTCCTCAATGTTTTCCAATTTTTCTAAGCCAGTACTCGATGAACTTCTTGCAGCTGTGGCAAGGTAAGGAAGGAGAGAATTATTCAACTAAGACTTAATCCTTAAGGTTACTTAGAGCAAGCTATTCAACATAATTTGAGGTTTTTGTTTTTCAATATTACCATAATCCTCCTCTTTTATTCGAAACAGGCACCAGCTTTGATTGCAGAACTAGCATTGGTGTTTGCAAGTTAAAAGAGAACGAATGCAGAAAAAAAAATGAGCGTACCAAACAAAAATACCCAACAAAAATCTGTTTTCAATTTCACCTAATAACTAGTAATCTCACAAGCGAAGCCTTGTTAACCCACAAGGCGAACTGAAAAAAGATCCTTCAGAAAAGACGACACCACAGGAATATTTATAATAGATCAGGCAAAAACTTTAAGCTAAACTCAGCTTTACTGCACTTTTGAACAGTAAGAGTAACAAGGAGTTTCTCAAAGACATTAGGAATGGACTTCTAATACAGATCCCAACTTTCTAGGAAATACCTACTGTGCACCTAAATCCAAAAGTTATTTTAAACGTACATGAATGGTAGAAAGACAGTACCCTACAATACGGTAAGAATTCAAGGAAATTTACAACCGTGGCTGATCTGCAGATATAGAAGATTGTTACTTGAGAAAGCTGCCACGTCAAAGAAGACTATAAATTGCACCATCCACACTATATTAAAGTGCGGCGCTATATAGCAAGTTTCCACAACTGCTACTCCTATACAAATAGCAAAGAGGCTGTTACCACAAGTCCGATGTATTAGCAGTCACAAAAGTACAAGTAACAAATTTAGTAGAAAGCTATCTAGGATCTATTAGCTTTTATGCTTCTAAGCTTAGACGATAACTGCGATATGATAAAGAGTTATAAAGCTAAACTGCATAAGATTACAGGTAAAATCATAGAATGAGAGGTCAATCTGGGAGCTAATAGTTTCATGCTTCTCTTCTTTGACCTAGCTCTGATTTAATAACTACTTTATGATGAAGTGATTTAATAACTACTTTTTAAAGCTAAACTGCATAAGACTGCTTGGTAAATGAATGAGAGACAACTGACACTATCCAATGACCCCAGGAATTATCATCAATACAGGGGCAAAATAAAAAGCAAAAGATGTTAAAGACCATATTAATTAATCTTTGGAGGAACTGAGGTAGTACTCAGAACACATATGATGCTGTTTCCACAACAGAAGGAACACTTAACAGAAAGGTCCAGGAAACAAAAGGTTACCTGCTTAGGGATAGAGCATTCATAAAGTCAACACGAAGCCAATAAATATATATTAGAGCCGACTGATAAAATGCACGAAGATATAATAACAGATACATCAGTCTCTGCATAAAATGATACAGTGACTCATCATTGCTTGAAACATAAGGCTTAATACATAGTTTACACCTGAGCTTGTAACCAAATCACTTTTGCACACCTCCCCTTCACGGAGAACCTTTTACACACTAAACGTTTTACGAAGTGTGTCTAATACACACCACTTTTGCTAAAATCTACTAAAACATTATGCGACGTAAACTCGCACATGCCATGTAGGATTTCACGTAGATTTTTTGCGGCTCAATACTCGTACTCTAATTCTAACCAACTCTCTTTTCTCCTTTGACAATTCACACCAATATACTTCTTCTCTCTTTCTCTACTGTGAAGCACCAAGCTGAACTTATTCACTTTACACCTAACAAGATTCCACTGCAATCCCAATGCGAAAGCTCATTATTACTACAACAAGAAGCTCGTAAAACTCCAACTTCTCTTTAGTCGAGATCACAAATTCAGTAAATGGGTGCTTTTTCCTCTCCGCTTTCTTTCCTTTGTTTCTAGCATTTTCTGTATCCTCCTTTGTGGAAGGTTTTTGTTTCCTCTACTTCTTGCATTTCATTTCCATTTTTTCATACAACTGGTGAGCTCTTCTTCAACTTACTGTATTTTTTCTGTTAGGAAGGTTTTCATTTTTTATCTACTTCTTATTGTTTTGAAAAGGTGGTGGAAGCTTGCTTTCTGAAGCTTGCTCCATGGACAGCAATGGCGACGAAGGTGGGTTTAAGCAAAGGAGGAGTAAAAGTGGGTCTTTAACCTTGCGGAGTCAAAATAGGTGTTGGGCTTTGTTGACTCCAGATATAGACCATTGATATAAGTAAAGAGTAAAGACTTCATTAAGCGTTTCACACACTCTTTTGTTAGTGTTTGATGCACACCTCAGTTGAGCAAAAGTGGTGGGCATTAAACACACTCCGTGAAACATCCGGGGTGTAAAAGGTTTCCATAAAGGAAAGGTGCGCAAAAGGGATTTGGCCACAAGCTCTAGGGGTAAACTGTTTATTAAGTTTGAAACTTAATCAAGCGAAGTTTTCATTTTGTTCATATTTTCTGTGATTCAAAACATTAACAAACATCTTCAACTTTGTTTTCTTTAGCTCCTAGTATCTCTTGGACAAGCTTCTCTCAGAAATGTTTTAACATTTTCGCCAGAGACAAGCTTAGCGTGTAGTTTCTCATGATAACTTTCATTTAAATATTTTCTTCATGATACAATTTCAATACCACAGAAGCAGTCGGTCTCAAAAAATAATACAACTTTCCTCAAAGTGCACTTTCTATAGCCTATAGATCCGGCCTCTTATAGGTTTACATGATTCTCATCTTTTCTAATGCTCCAGTTGAGTTAATCGCGACATCAAGGTTGGACAAGCATAAGGGCAGGTCTGACAACATAGCTTCTTTAATACTTATCCAAACAAGAATATGCAAGCGCATGAGGGAAATGAACAGAGAGGCACAGCATTTCCTAGGCAGAAGTAACAAGTGATTCAATCAACCCTCAGATACTTTCTTGTTTCAAACTGAAGAGAGGTTTTGGAAAGTAAAAACTCGACAGCTATTGTTCTTTAGTTTTAGCAAAGAGAAATACAAACTAAATAGCTCATTGAAGGACAGAAAATTGTACAGTTATACTAGCAAATAAAAGTAAAATTATTTCAAGCATGAATAAACCATGTTAATTAACAGACTCTAGGAAAACAAAGCAAACAGCCCATACGCGCATAAAGAAGAAAGAATAAACATAATGGAAGATCTAGGGATAGTAACTGACCCGAAATGGAACTCCGCAGAAGCTACAGCTCGCTATAGTTGCGCCAGACAGCTCGAAATTCCTCACGAAATGTGTTAAGGCGAGCCTTCAGATTAGGTGTCCTAAAGCTTGCATGAAGAAGAGTAGCTGAGAGAGAAAGAGAAGACAGAGAGTTAGCTGAGAGAGAAAGAGAAGACAGAGAGAGTCATTATTCTTGCTGAAACATAGGATTCAGAATAACACATTTCATAAGAAGAAAAGAGAGTACTTACAAAGAAGCCCTATAGCCAATGCCCATAAGACAGTTAAGAGGCCACAGGAAACAAACCAAAGGAAGAAACTCACTGCAAAATGTAGAAAAGGGGACACAACACCATTTCATCTCAAAACTACTGAAGTTTCAATAGGAAAGAAAAGGCGCAGAGAGAAATAATGAAGTGATAAAAGAGCCTAATGATTCCAATACCTAGAGAGAATACCAAGACAAACACCCAACGAGGCCTTCCACAAATGAAAATTGCACGTTTAGCAGATGGACGCCCTCGAATAACTGGCCTGAAAATGGTCAATATATTTCAGCATCAGTAGTACATCTGGCTTACTTTTAAACTTCAAATTTATGCAGACTCACGTGAGTGGAGGCCTCATTTTTGCAGCTAAATGAGGAGAAAACTGCCTAACAGTTCTTGTCACCTTTTCACTAAAAGTGCCTGCGAAACTGGTGGAACAAATATTAACAACATGAAAAAGATGCAATAATTAGATGTAAATGAAATTAGGGGGGGCCATCGATTCACATGTTAGTTATATGGGGATTATAATGCACGGGATTGTTTGTGCCATGATTTACAATGAAAGGATTATTATACGCAGGATAAATAATGAAGAGATTGTTATACAAGAATTAAATGGGAAACATGGTCAGTGATGATTCATATAGCCGACCTCAACTTGTTTGGAACTAAGGTGTAGTTGTTATACTTGTTGTTGTAATATTTTTATACATGAACTACTTACTTTAAAAGGGCATTTTTGCTTTAAATTGTTTAATCCACGCATTGTTAATATATGTATTCTTATTCCACATTCTATCCTGCATAAAATAGTATATAAAACATAAAATAGTATATAGATTCACCCCTAACTTAATATTGGGATAGTTTAACACTAACATTCAAACACTGTATTACTTGTGCATGATTATTTTTTTCTTATGCGACCAACCAAACATCGTATTATCTTATGGGGGATTTTATGCAGGGATTAATCGTTCCAAACTTCCAATAGAATGAACCAACCGACCTCTTATGTTTCTCATGCTTTTCTATGCTAACATATAAGCTGCAGACAATGTAAATAAGTAAACAGATTGATGCAGATAACAGATATTCCTTAAAAGTATTGACCCATCACCAGAAAGTTAACATCAACTCTAAATTAAGGTAGCATTCATTCTGGTTGATGCTAAAAGGCAACCTATGAAAAATTATCAACCAGGAAGAGGAAAAGGAAAAATACTTTCCTATAAAGCATCCACGTAAAAGCAGAGGCTTCCAAAAAAATTCAAATGGTTACTCACTTTTCTTTCCATTTGAAGGGCAGGTTGCTCAAGGATAAGGGAGGTGTTAGTTCCTTATCCTTAAAGTTCATATTTTTTAACTTGATAGCATAGGAGCTATTTAACTTTCTAGTTTACTGTTAGAAAGCTTTTTCTCTCCACAATGTAATCCCTTTTTGTGATCTGGGAACATACACAGCTTGTGTAAGTATCCTGTTAATACAAATATACTTTTACCATTGTCAAAAAAAAAAGTTCATATTTTTTAAGCATCTCTGCATCTGGAGTACTCTTTCCTTGCAGTACACACAATATAAAGAGTACCCCTCATTTGAGCTTTAGTGACCAATAAGTCCCAAGAAATAACTATATGCTAAAAACAGTATTGCCAACCCTTCAAGGAATCAAAAAAAAACTCAAAAAGGTTGCTGAGGACCCAAAGTACTAACTCTAGAAAAGCATCAGGTTTAGATCAAACAAATCTTTTTATATTTTAATAAGTTAGTTCAAGTCAATTTTGAGAGATATGACTGCAGAAATATAAACAAAAGAAAGAAAGAAAGAGAAGAACCGGGTCTTTACCCAAGATGACACATCCCATGTTTTCTTTTGTATGAGAAAAAGAGATATGACTTCTAAACTGCATATTCACTTACATTTATTAATATAGACCTGTTAACCTAGTCGTTGCAAGGGGAAACGGGAACCCAAATGGGAGTCCAAGCAAGCCATATACAACCACAGTGTAGATAATTATCCTATTATTATTTTTTGTCTTAATGAGTTACCTAACATATACCTTTATCACCCCCCCCCCCCAACCAAAAAAAAAAAAAAAAGGGGGGGGGGGGGGTAGCCTATTTATCCCTGAAAAATCCCCAACTAAGAGTTAAATGTTCCTTATACACCAATTCATGGGAAACTGATTTATAACCAGAAAATAGATGTGGAAGGTAAGATTGTCAATTCTCACCAGTTGAAAAAGTTGAATATTGCTTATCGCACACACAGATTTCTATAATATAGCATTGCGGTTTCTATAGACAAATTCCACCATCTTACTATGTGAGATATGCTCTCACATTCTATTTGTACAGATTGTCAATTCTCACCAATGTTTTAGTGCTTAACGTACACACAGATTACTACGATATAGCATTGCAGTTTCTATAGACAAATTCCTCCATCTTACTATGTGAGATATGCTCTCACATTCTATTGGTACAGATTGAAACATCAAGGAACCATCAGTTTGCTAACAGAATTCATTAACCCAACCAATTATTGTTTGTTTTTGAAGATGATAATGCAAAGACTTATCCCAAAAAAAAGAAAAAGAAAAACAGCTAAACTAATAATCATGTAAGTTTTTGTATACAAGCAAAATCTAAAGGACTAAGAGAAAAATCTAATAGCAGTCAAAAGTATTACAAACAAGATCCAAGTCGAAGCTGAGAAACACATTGATTCACATCAAGCAGAACACCATGTCATTTAATAGTCCAAAACGAACTCAGCAGAGCTAGGCAATCCTATACAGCAATCCAAAATATATCCAGGTGAGCAAAGTAGTTACTCTCACTATCTCCAATTATTATACAACGTAAGCAAGCATGATAATGTTAATAACATATTAAGCCAAAGACTTTAGCATAGTATGCAGAGGCAGAAATGGAAAATCTAATCAAACCTTGATTTAATAAGAAAAGTTCTCTGATGGAAAACCAAAAATCTAATCAGATAATGAACAAGCTTTTACTCAGGGATATAACAGTCAATAAGCAAAATACCTGTCATTTAGAAAAGCAATACTAAGAGTTGTCAATAGAGCAGCAACAATAGCAAGTGGCCGCCTAAGAAACCCCAGTGCTGCAATAGAAAAAGCACATGAAGTTATTTGTAAGTCCAAAGAGAATGCTTGCTGTAAACATCATATCTCTTTTGAGTAACACGTGATTATTTGCTTCATACCAAGAATAGCCACAATCATAATGAAGTAATTTGTCCGGTAGCTGCAACCATTTACAAAAAAGAAAATCCAAAAAAGACCGAATTAGTAAAGTTTCTCCACAAGTTTGAAACCATATAGAACCATATAGTACTTGATAGTTCTTACAATTGATCTAGTTCTCAATTCCAGGCTTTGTTCTATACCAAACTAAACCAACTTCTAAAAAGAACTTTCATCAAGTAAAATGCCGATTCTGATGATGACACACATGAAATTGTAGCTTCTTAAGAGTACATTTCCATCTGCAAACCCTGGCTATCAGAACACTTATCCAACACTGATTCGTGCATTCAATTTATTAAAAATTTAGCAAACCTGCAAGTGCTTAACCGGCAACTAATCTACTGAACAAACATTAATCTGTGCATTCAATGGATTAAAAACTTACAACCTCTAGGAAAACTTAATTTAGAAGTAATTTACGTATCTGAACAAGGTTCATTTCGTCAGGAAACACTAACTACTAATAAAATAACAAGCACTAATTAGTGCATTCAATTGATCCAAAATTATAAGAGCTCGAACAAATATTTATCTAGCGATAATCAACTTATCAAATCGCTAATTCATGCTTTGAATTGATTTAAAATTAGCACATCTCGGAAAATTTTATCACGGAAGTAATCTATTTATGAAAATCTAATCATCTGATTCAATCAATTGCTGAACACTAAACCCATTCCTTCTGCTAGAAGCTTCTATCAAGCACTAATCCGTGAATCCAAATGATAGGAAAAACCGAAGCTTGGAAAACAAAGAAGCAATTAATCCACTTATCAATCGCTATTTAATGCACTCGATTGAATAAGAAACCCAAATACCTCTGAATTTTTTAACTAGAAACTAACTGAAACGTAAATCCGCTCATACAATTGCCTGAAAATTACAGGTTTAGAGTACGCTAACGAATTAGGAGAGAGAGAGAGAGAGAGAGAGAGAGAAAGGCAGAAGCTTACTAGTAAAGATTGCACTTGAGTCGACTGTTCCATTTGGAGGAAGATCGAGGAAAAGTGAATCGGGAGAAGAATTCAGAGAGGGGACGCGGCGGAGATGACCAGTCAACCTCGCGTAGAGCCTCGATCAGATCCTCTGTGGTAACGGTGCCCCAATCCATTTTTGCCTTTTGATTCACGAGAAACCCTAAGAAATCCTGTGAATTTTTCGTACAAGAAGTAGTTCTTTTCAGAAAGAAAACAAAATGATCGGAAAGTGTAATTTTGAAGAAAAAAATGATTCTGTTTTTGAGGATGAAAGCGAGTAAACGTCTGATAAGTGAAAAACGACTACTTGGAGGAGAGGAAAACAGAGAGACGTGTTAAAAGGGAGTCTTTTTATACTGTGAAAACAATTAAAATAAGAAAATGTCTGAGCCCGGGTTCGAACCGGGGACCTCTAGTGTGTGAGACTAGCGTGATAACCAACTACACCACCCAGACCTGAATGTCCAGGGACGTTCAGTATATGATATTGACTAAACTAAAGCGAGCATGAGTTTGCCTATTTAGTTTATTATCAAGAAATTTTGTTAACTAGCTGTGAATAATAGTCTTAATTAGCTGTAAAGAAATTTTTGTTTAACAAATATCATAAATTTTATTCCATAGGAGATTTCACTATATGTATTATTATTGTTGAATGATAATATTTCAATTTAATATATGTGATATTTGTAAATTATGGGAAGTACGATTATTAGCCTGTTTGGCCAAGCTTCTAGGAGGTCAAAAGTGCTTATTTTTCCTAAAAAACACTTATTTTTAAAAAAATAAAGTATTTGTCAATCTTTTGAGAGAAAATAAGTGCTTTTAGGAGTAGAAAAAACTGTTTTTTCAGAAGGTAAAAAAATAGTTTATCCCCAAAAGTACTTGTTTGAAAAGCACTTTTGTGAAAAA
The DNA here is from genome assembly GCA_035772735.1 of Datura wrightii. NCBI lineage: Eukaryota > Viridiplantae > Streptophyta > Magnoliopsida > Solanales > Solanaceae > Datura > Datura wrightii. The sequence goes on along the minus strand of JASDFA010000018.1, from coordinate 193,694,058 downwards.
TGCACTTAGAAGCACTTTTCAAAAGCTTGGTCAAACACTAATTGTTGTTCAAAAGTATTTTTTTAAATTTATTGGTCAAACACAAATTGTTTTTCATCAAAAATACTTTTTTTGATAAGCACATCTCAAAATATGCTGATTTGAGAAGTTTGACCAAACAAATTATATACAATAAAAAATATTCATGATAGCAAAAATTATACATAAATTTTACGAGGATAATGTGATTGAATGGAAGAATAAATCAATGAATTATTGTAAAACTAAGTAGAAAAAATAGCAAAATTGAAATATATTATAGGCAAGTTTAATTACTGTTGAGAAAAAAATCATTCAATTTTAAATTAATATTGTACGAAAAATAAATAATAAAAATAGTAAATAAATTTAGTTAAAAAAAAATATTTCATCGTCAGCCGAGTCAAAAAGGGCAATGGCATGAGGGGAAACTCTTTACTAATTAGAAATAGTGTTTTTCTATATAAACCAATTAGGGAGAAATGAAATACTCAAATTTTATTTTTCACCGTTTTTCAATTCAAATTTCATTTTAATTTTTTAAATTTTGACGGGAGCAATAATTTTCTAGTTCTTTACAATAATTTTTTTACAAAAAATCCTTATTTTTACTTGTAAAACATCATTTTTTTACACATTAAAATTTTTAAAAAATATATTTTATTTTATTCAAATTATAAAAAATAAACAGATCTCATTGCCTCGAGTTTTAATTTAGGCCTCGTATGACCTTGGATTTTGTTTCTTTCGACCTTTAACCATTCTAAACTTTTTCTAACTGATATTCTAGATACAGTTACATATATGTACTTCAAAACTAATTAAATCACCCTTTAAATTTATGAACAGTTCAAATTAAATATGAAATATTTATGAGGCTTTACATAGGGTCACTATTATACACATTTGGAGGGAGATAAATAAATGTGATAACTTTTTCTTTGTAAATGAAGAACAAAAATATGAAAAAGATTTGTTAATGTTCAAGGAAATGAAAATTTAACACCTGACAGATTGAACATGTACCTTAACGAAAAATTTTAAGAAAAGTAATTTTTTAACTGTACCAAAAATAATTGAAGCAAAGAGCCTCCTATTCAAATTCAAAATTAAAACAAAAAAGTGCCCTCTATTTTCCCACTACCAATATGATGTTGCACATTAATTAATTAATAACCCCTCCGTCTCAAATTATATACTTCCTCCGTTTCAAAATAAATGATATTTTAATCTTTTGATTTTGTTTTAAAATAAGAAAGTATTTTACATAATCAAGAAGACATTAATGATATTCTTCCAATTTACCCTTATTTAAGTGGAGATAGTTTTATATAATGAATAAAATATTAAAGAGTTACATCTTTTTCAAGATATTTATTAAAAATAAATGGGTAAATTATATTTTTCTGTCTAGAAATAAGTATTTCTCTTAAGAAGTGTGCTCAAGCTGAAAACACCACTTATCTTGAAACGAAGGGAGTATCATCTTCTTTTAAAAAATATTACTTAATTTTTAAAATTATTTTATTTTAAATTATTAAAAATAATAAATAATTTAATATATTTATTTTTAATAAATAATTTGAGACGAAACGCCTATAACTAACGTAATATAATATTTTTGTGGTCTTCCACAGCAATAGACCACGTCGCATTTAAGTCCGTTTCCCTATAGGCCTCAAGTCAATATGTTCCTCAAGCAAATGCCCAAAACTAAAAACAATATCCTTCTCCCCCCACAATTATTTATTAAACCCAAAAGGAAGCAAAATAAATAATATTAATTAAACTTCAAAATCAAGATTAACTCCATTAACTTCCCTTTTTTTTTTTTCAAAGCTCAATCACCATCACCATCACCATCACCATAACCATAGTTCATAACTAAGCTAAAAAACCTCCCTTAATACCCATCTCCCATATTCGTACTACACAACTTTCAATTGAATTTGACCGTTGTGGACTTCTGTGATAAGGCCGTGTTTGGTGGTGGACCTCTCTCTGATAAGGCCGTGTTTGGTTGTGGACCTCTCTGATAAGGCCGTGTTTGGGAAATTCCGTTAGGGTTTTGGAGATGGCTCAATCGATGGGCAGAGGAGGGAGGTCTGTGGTAGGGGACTATGTAGTGGGGAAGCAAATCGGTGCCGGTTCTTTCTCGACGGTGTGGCATGCTCGGCACCGAGCTCATGGAACCGAAGTGGCTATCAAGGAGATCGTCACGGCTCGGCTCAACAATAAGCTTCAGGAGAGTCTCAAATCCGAAATTGTAATTTTGCAGAAGATCAATCATCCTAATATTATTCGCCTGCACGACATGATCGAGGTTCGTATCGTCAAATTCAGTTTCAGATTTATTTTTTTTTGTGTGTTAATGAATGAAATATGCATCTTTCTGCTAAGTTAAATGCTAGACTTCATAGTCACATTGTAGCTTACTGATAAAATTTAGGTACTTGTGTGAGTCGATGGAGCAATTGGAAATAATAGAGGTTTATGGGACTGCTTGTTTGGATGCACGGAGTCTTCGGGTATTAGGTTTATGCATTTGGAACTTTGAGCAGTATATAATTCTATGCTCATTTTGCTAGGGACTTGAAACAATATCTGGTTGGTGAAAGTCTTCTATTCAAAGGAACAACTCAATAAAGAAAATGCATATTATGTGTTACCTGTTTAGTTGTCTTCGTGTTGTTATAATGAAAGTGTATAACTTTGTTTCTATAAACATGATAGAAGGAATAAGATATTTAATTTTCAGTTTAATCTCAGGAAGTAGTAGGTATAGCTTTTTGTTAGTTAAATGGAAACTAGACTTGAGCAGATTCATCTTTTTTCCTACCCCTGGCAAACTCTCGACCAACGTATCCATGAGCTTGCATAATGCCAGCTTTGTTACTTTGCTTAGTCTATAGTCCAAGTTTCGAGTCACTTAATTGTTACAAATCTGTTTAAAAAAAATGGAATGTGTTTCTGCTTGAATCGTATCTTTTCTTTTCTTTCTTGATCTAAATGAAACCTCGTGCATGGGATATAGGAGGTGGGAAAAATATATATTATTTTGGAGTACTGCAGAGGAGGTGATCTTTCTATGTACATTCAACAACACCAAGGAAATATTCCAGAAGCAACTGCAAAACATTTTATGCAGCAACTTGGTTTGTCTGAACCTTCTATTCTTTTGCATAACTTCCTTTTTTTCAATATGTAGAGTGAATAACTTTTTAATAGTACGTGAATTCAAACATATTAATGTCCATGTTCACTTCTTCATTGCAGCATCTGGTTTAAAAATCCTTCGTGAAAATAATCTAATCCATAGGGATCTAAAGCCTCAGGTTTGGCTTCCTTCTACTATTATACTGTAAATTTTTATTTTAACTTGCTGATTCCTCATAAGCCTCGGGTGTATCACTGCCATAGTTCCTGTTGAAATTCATGGCCATCTAATGACATTATGCCAGCTTTTCTATTCATAAGAGTATTTAAAATTGTGTGAGCTGCAGAGAGACTATCCAGTTAGTTGTGCACCACCTAGCACTTTTTGCAGCCAAAACCTCCTCGTTCCCTTTTATCTATGCCATCTGTTGTATTAAACATCAATAGGAGCTTAGTATTTGGCAGCTTTAGTGCATAACCACAGATTGAAATGGCTCACACGACTCCAAGTTAATTGAGGCGTGCAGTTGCTTCATTTTCGGGCAGCAATCCCATCTCTCATACAGAGATTTTCAATAATCACTATATCTGCCGAGGACAATACTCTTCAAAAGATAATAAAGGAAAGGGAAAGCCTCGAAGAAGAAGAGTCTTTTTGAACTAATATGTAGTATTCATATCAGCAAATTAGTAGATTCTAGTTGAGGGAGCTAATGTGGTTAGGTTTTCAAGGGGTGAGTTCTTGCATGTCTCTTTGGTAATATTTCATTTATTCGCAGACAGTAATACTTCTTAAACTTTTTTGAGAAGGCATGGTTAGTGGAGATGGAAAATTCATTGACTTGTTCCTTTTGTCTCGATCTAACAGAATCTCCTCTTATCCTCAAATGATGACCGCTCCACCTTGAAGATTGCTGATTTTGGATTTGCAAGGTAAAGTTGTACATTTACTAAATGTCTTTTGCTGATGAACTCCCCTCTCTCCTCTTCCCCCTTTTGAATGACCTGAGATCCAGCAGTTCGTTTTCAATTAAAAACACTTTTTCTTCTTTCCTCCCCCCCCCCCCCCCCCCCCTCTATTTAAGTTGCAAGCGTGCTGATTAAATGTTTGGTGAGTGGTCCACTCAAAAGTCATAATGACTTAAATCACCTCTCTCGTTTGTTAGGTCTTTGCAACCTAGGGGTCTTGCTGAAACACTTTGTGGTTCACCATTGTACATGGCTCCCGAAATTATGCAACTTCAAAAGTATGATGCAAAGGTGATATGCTCTTTCTATGATTCTAATCCATAGTCTAGTAATATCATTTCAAGTTCCTATTTAACTTTTGGCTGCAAACGCAGGCAGATCTCTGGAGTGTTGGTGCTATCCTGTTTCAGCTTGTAACAGGCAAAACCCCGTTTACTGGAAACAATCAAATCCAGGTTTAATATCTTCTAAGCATTGCAAACTTCTTATGGTGGCACTTTTTAGGTCCAATTTGACCAGTGATATTAGAAGTCTTGACACAAAGTTCTAAATTTTCTCCCTCCATCTTTGCTGCAGTTGCTCCAGAACATATTAAAGTCGACAGAATTGCTGTTTCCTCCAAGTGCAAAAAATTTAAGTCCTAACTGCATAGATTTGTGTAAAAAATTGTTGCGCCGTTATCCAGGTACTTCATTTGAGTGGTCTAGATTTCAACTGTATATAATCTTTCACACACAGATTTGATTACTTGTATCACAGTTTCCTACACCCTTAACCATTATGAACTTTTCACATAGAGAAGGTTGTATGATTTTTAGTATTTACCTTAACAATAATAAATCCAGAATTCTCATTACCTGACAATTTCTCATAAAAATTTCAAAACTTGTCTTTCGTGTATCCTTGAATACACAGTGGAGCGGTTGACATTTGAAGAGTTCTTTAACCACCCATTTCTTGCACAGAAGCAGCCAGATGAGCTGTCTTGGTAAAGTAGTTAATGAATTCTTGTTCTCATTGTTACAAATTATTTCATCTTTCGGATTTGATTTATGTTGGACATGGTCAGCAGGGATACAAGACCTCAAAGGGTAATAGGTGGTTTTCCTATATCAGAAGGCTATCCTGTAAGGAGCACAGAGGAAGCTTTTCAGGAAGATGGTTTACCCTTTAGTCTAGATGATGATTCCAGCGGTCCTGATGGTAGTCCTTCATTTGCTGGGAGATTACCACAGAGGTCGTCATATGGTTTTTCTTGTGATGCAAAATCTGAAAGGAAAGAAGTTACTAGTAATACCCCACGCAAAACAGATAGTATTGGCTCTAGCTACCGACATTCAGAAGGGAACCTGAAGGAATCTATTAATTTGAAGGACCTTAGACAAGCAACTACTCGTTCAAAAGGTTCTGTTTTGCAACACTGTTCCCAATTTCCTGTTGCCTAGAATTTTGGGGAATTCCTATTTTGCTTGGGTCTACAGTCAGTTTGGCTAATTCTAACTTTCTGATTATGTTATTCACTCCATTCAACAGTGGTGGATTCATTTGAGTTGATTGATCAGGACTATGTCATTGTTTCCGGCCCCCCCATGGACTCATATTCCTCAGCAGTTGCTTCTAGGCTTAACAGTATGCCATTCAGATCAAGCTGTCCCCTGCAAGCGTCTGCAAGTGTAGATCCTAGACCAAGTGTCCCGGTGCCTATTATTGGTCCTTCACTTGGTAGAATAGGTCATTTAGGAAGTTTGGGAAGTCCCTCATCTGCACATGGAACTTCACAAATATGCACTGATGTCATAAACAGTTTGGAGCAGCCGCCAACTGATGGCATGGCCAGAATAGAGTCCCTGCAACGTTCTGCCTCTGCTATCATGGAATTAGTAAATGAGAAGGTAACTTAAAGTGATACCATTTTCTCTACAGCTGCATGCGTGTTTGGTGCAGGGAAAGAATAAGTTCTAGCCTAGTTTCTTGTTGATCCTGCATCCATTTCTTTAGCTTTGATCCCATGTTTCATTTAGAGCATTAGCGTTGTTCTACAACAGCCTTGCTACTGTTTACACCATTGATTTGGTTACTCTCAATGTAGGAGTCTAATATGTTTGCTCAAGTTGGAGTCATCTAAATTTATCCTATTTTTGCAGATCCTTTCATTAGCTTTTCACTGTTTATTGTTTTAGTTGTTTAATAGAACAAAATTTGATTATTCTAATCTTGATACAAACTATTCTTATTGTACTTGCCTCGTATATCTCATGGAATGTCTAAACCTGACATCTTGTATAATCTGTTACTTTAACATAGTTTACTAGGTGTGAAGCTGAATGAGAAGCATCTTTGTTTTTCTTTTGTACAAATATGTGGGATTTAATGTGGTTCTTCAGTTGTTTCAGCAATGAGCTGGTCTTTACATAAGTAAATCAACCTTTTGATTCCTGATTTAACATTAACAAGAATTTCATGAAGCGAAACTAGTTGTTCGCTAAACATTCCATTGTGATTTATTGGTTTATTCCTGTATGAGGTTTATTCATTTACCAGTCCTGGCAAATGGAGATGCTGATTACATGCCTTCGTGCTTCTAAAATGAATTTGATCATTAAAATATTGAACAAAAATAGAGAACATCCAATCATCAGTATTGCACAAGAAAATCTCTCCGAGTAAATTATATCAGATGGTGATCACCTTCTATTTGAGATACAGACTTACTAGAAAGTGTAAAGTGGTGAGATACAAAGTTTTGATGGAATAAGAAATACCCAAAAATACAATTGTCTGGCCTAGTTAGCAAGTTTGATCACGGCTGAGACTCACTTTTAAGTGAGCTGAAAAAAAGAACAGGAAAAGAAAATCTCTTGATTTCTGCATAGGATTTGTCAGCAAAAACAAGTGTTGTAGTCCAATTTCAGCTCTCAGTCAATCAAGATCCTTGTTTGTTGCGAGTGTCATCCGATTAACTTTTCATCATCATTCCACTCCCCTTGCTATTATCAGGTGATGGTAATTGTTAACTGTATGGTCGTCTACCTTTTGCTGTTAAGATATTTATTGTCTTAATATGCTTTCAAGTTTCCATGTTCAAGAGATGTTATATTCAAAATCTGTCTGCTGACTCTTCTTTGGCTTAGCTGACTATTCTGTTATCTATGCTATTATTGGTTCCTTTATGGTATGTTTCTGCTAATAGTTCTTGCTTTCTCTTGAAGGTTGAGGCAGGCAGGCATCTGGAAGCATTTTCAATTCAGCTAGTCATTCTTGCTATATGGAAGCAAGCTTTGGATATTTGTCATACACAAGCAGCATCAGCAATTGAAGGAAGTCCAAACCAAGAAACCATCAGATTGAAGGAAATCGTGAAGAAAGGTCAAGTTAGTCTTAACATAAAAGAGCATCTTGATGCTACTAACATTTTGGGGCCGGAGAATGTGTGCTCTCATATTGAAAAAGCATTTCTTGGTGAAGTTGGCAACGCAGAGGACCTTGCCAAACATATAGAGCCTGGTATGTTCTTGGAGACTAAGTACTTCCAATTTGTCCTGTACCCCTCCCCTTTTTCTTCAATCTCTATTTGCTTTATGTGTGATGCTGCAACTGTGCTTGTGATATTTTGTTTCCTGTTTCCTCTATCTATTCTACTGTGTTAATTACGAGTTCCTCTACACCTGCAAACAGCTACTATTAAGAACAAATTCTGCAAGTTTATTCAGATAGATAGAACTAGTTTTACCAACAACCTATGTGCTACTGCAAAGCATCTTGGAAGATTCAATCTCAAAAGAAAAGTAACTTGGAAGATTCGAACTGGAGATAGAATAGCCTTCTTTTGAGCTTGTAGTTATCCCTTGGCATTTCATATCTTATATGCATCAAATATTATTCTTAGTTATTGTTTTACTATAGGGATTGAAAGCAATCAAAGCATCCTAGATATTTTGGCATAGTATATATTCATTTATCACTTGAGTATGATGCGTAGGACCTTTTTATTATCGTCTTAGACAAAAAGATAAAGAGCTTGCTTGTGCTGTTGTTTGTTCTCAGGAAATGCAGAAGTGCCAGATGCAATGGAGATGATATTTCAATCTGCCCTGGCTTTGGGTAGAAAAGGAGCAGTAAGTGTTCTTTATCTCAGTCTATACTGCTATATTGGTGTTTTTGTTGAATTAAAGTCCAACATAAAAGTGGCTTTAAGTTGGTATATATTGAAGCTGTAAGGGTTCTTCATCTTGTTTCTTTGTTGAATTAAAGTCCAAGTGACTTTCATCATAAAACTTTAGGACAGAGGGAATCAGAAACTCTTTTTCGTGTGTGTGATATCCTTGTCCTCTACTACTCCTAGTTCAGATGTTTCGTCTTTTTTTCTTTCAGAACCCAACAATCCCTATCTGTGAAGGTTTTTGTTCAAGGAGACCTAATATTACAGTAAGCATTTACCAGAAGTTATGATACTGTGGCAGGTTGATGAGTACATGGGTCGGACTGAAAATGCAGTTGTGTTTTATTCAAAAGCTGTGCGGTTGTTAGCATTCCTTCAAGTGGAAGCACCTTCTCTGATTTTAAACCCTCCATTTTCTCTAACAAACTCGGATCGTTATAGGCTTCAAAATTACATTGATGTCCTTAATAACAGGCAAAGCGTTTCAAAGTCTCAAATGATGGCTCTGCTCAAGTGTGAAGATCAACACTGCTCCCCATAAAGAGGAGAGAGAACTGTTAATACAAAACGACGATAACATTTCAGTGTCCTACTCTGTAAAATTCTTTTGTCTGTACAGTTATTCTTTTAGCAATTTAAAGTAAGTGAGAAGGGAAAAAAAAAAAGAAAGGAAAAAAAGAAACTCAGTTTCTTTAACGATTGTAACATCAACATTTATCTTTCTTCAAGAAAATCTCAATGCCTTTGGACCATCTTCTTATATTCATCTGGAGGCAGAGCCTCTTTCAGCACAGTGAGCTCTTTGTTAGCTGATATCCATCTTTTCTAAAGACTAATGGTATGCATCTACGTTTAAGAATTTACTTTAGATATCAATATCTTTTCAGTAATGCTTTGGTTTCACTTCTTTTGAGCGAAGAGTCTATTAGAGACATCTTCTCTATCCACGACCTTGTTTTGGGGAACTATACTGGTATGTTTTGTATTGATTTTGAGTGTTTGTGATATGGTGATTTAGTTGTTTATCTATATTACTCTAGATAATTTATTTAGTGCATATTAAAGGCAACTAGGTTACTTTATTTCTTCTTCTTTATTTTTTTTTAAGTGGAAATTATTACTTGTTCTTTAAAACCTTAGTTATATGCTAAATATTTGATTTTGCCAATAACGTATATGAGCACATGAATCTCTGAAAATAAATGAATCTTTGGAAAAGTTGTTTCAAATTTTATTAACAAAAGGACGTGTTTGTTTGTTATTGTTATGAAGTTTTGTGTGTGTCTTGCAAATATTTCTTTTAAAAGCTTCCTAAGTTACTTCACTTTCCCAAAGAATTTTTCAGAGAATGCATTTTATGTGATTATTAGTTTATACTACGTTCAATTATGAAGTAATAATTAATACACATTGTCAACCATAGTACCATACTTGAATAAGAGTACATAAGATAACAAAATTCCCTGTTTTGTTACTTGTTTAGTTATCCAGCTCTTATTATTTCTCTTTTTTCTTTTCTTTCTTTCGGAGTTGATAGTTTTTAAGTGATTAGTTGAGAACTCAGAAGAGGAATTTAGATCTACCTATTCATTTGTTCCCATAAATAGTAGACCTGATGTTGGGTTTATTCTTGGTATTTTCTTTATTTGACATAATTATAAATGAATAGCTATAAAAAAATCATTTCGATTCTTTATTCTATTATTACAATTTTTTTCACCTGTAGAAATTGGCCAAATAATGGAATGGATAGAGTGATGTAATATAGGGCAATGAAAATATTGGGAAAAAAAGAAACTATGCATTGTATATTCAGATTTTAACATCCGATGAAATAAAAGCACACTGTGAGTCTTATATATCAAATTACAGTTATACTATAATTTGCAGTCCACAAACCAAACGGATTTTAAGATCCTACCCTCTGAGAGACTAAAGATTTGCCTGCGGAGGTGTAATGTGTATGTTGATATTATTTTTATTTTTACGGGGCGGAGAGATTGTTTCTAATTTTTTTTTCCTTTATTTGCAAGCATCTCCGATCTAGGGGAGCAAGATGTTATCTAAACCCTACTTGCCATCAGATTTTGCTGTTAATATTTTGAATTCTCTTAATAAAAGTACTGGCTCGAATGACAAGAATGCCGGTCCCAGGACCATTAAGAATGCCGTGTGTGCAAAGGTGATTTCCTTTTTGATTCTTTTTGTTTTGTCTTGAAAATGATATACACGAGTCCTTTATCTCTCTTTTGGTATGAAAAGGACTGCCTTTTTAACATACTAGTTAATTGAGAAGTAGTTGAAGACTCAAATAAAGGAACGTGACTTAAAAGACAATCCAACTGTTTGGTCTTTGAATCAATGGATTGTCCCTTAGGAATTTTTAGGTATACATGAAAATAACTAGGAGATTAGTAAATGAACTTAGAAATATCACTTTCCACCGATGTAAACTGGAAAAACTTCCTCTTTTCTAAGATAAAGATGACTGGAAAAGCAAAACCAGTAAAGACGATTAATGAGTTTTGACAAATTCCTTAACAAGTTCTCCATGGGAAGGCAAATGCAACTATCCTTCTCAATTATTCCAATTATAATCCTCTCTACTTGTGTCATGCGTTTACATGAGAAGACTTTTATTTATTTATTTATTTATTACGTGGAGTCACCATTTTTCTTGCTTTCACAATATCATTTATAGGCAGTGGTTAACCGCGGTGGTTGATTGTGGCGGCTGATAGTTATGGTTGATGATAGTGATAGTAATTGATAGCGGTGGTTGTTGAATGTTGATTATGGTGATTGTCGGTATATAGTGATGTAATAGTTGATGGTGGTGATCGAAAATAGTGGCTAGTGGCTTACATATAGCAAATTGTGACCAGCCGAACACTCTTGTCAAAAAATCATACTATGTAAATAGAAAATTATGCGAAGTATATAAATCAACAATTAATTTTCATACATATATTAAATTTAGAACATCTTTATGAAATTTCTGACTTCATCACTGGTGACAACTAGCTGTGGTACACTGGTACTTGATGATAGTGGTGGTCGTAAATGAGGAAGGTCGGTGGTGTGTGGCAGGGATAGTTAGCGGTGGAAGAGGGTGAAGTAGTGGTGAAATGTTACTTTTGAAGAAATTCTTGAATATGTAGTATTTTAACGATATTAAAATTTTGTTATAGAATTTAATTATTAAAATTTATTCAGATTCATTAAGTAATTTTATTTTAAAAAAACACATTTAGTGATTAGAATCTCAATGATAATCTTATGATCCTTAACGATTTTGACAAATTAGCTCATGTTTTGCCTGGGCAAGACTAAGAGAAAATTTCTATGCGAAATAGGCAATAGTGATGGTTCGATTTTGCTTTTATGCTTTGCTCCCAAAATGCAGAGAAACTTGTAAAAGTAAGATTTGAAGTTGGTTGGTTCAGAAAGTCATGAAAGAGGCGAGCTAAGTAAAAGAATATATTAATCGATGCTATTGATTATAAAATTTTATTAATCTAGCACGAGTCATTTTCTATATCTCTTCTATGTATAAGGTAAATAACTTAACTTTGAACAATGATTGTGTTCACCATCACGTTGGCTCATGGTGCATTGACTTTATCATAAGATATCAAGAGCAATACATTTTGTAACACACTTTATTTTGTATTTTTTTTAAAAGAAAGTTTGTATAACTTTAAAAAAGATTATTTTTTTATAAATCTTGAGGGAAAAAGAGTTTTTAAAATGATAAACACAAGTCCTTTTTCTTGTTTTTGATATAAAGAGGACTCAACTTTTTTACATAGTTATAACAGAGAAGTAATTAAAGAATCAAATAAAGTAATTTGACTTAAAAGATAAATCAACTGTGATATTAAGATCCCCATTTTGGTCTTTTGAGTCAATGGATTGTCCCTTTTTGGAATTTTGTTATATGACAATAACTGGGAAATTAAATAAACTGGAAATATCCCTTTCCATCGAGGGGAAACTGAAAAACATTCCAGTGGGTTCCCTTTTTTTTTTTAAGGTAATGATAGGCTGGAAAAACAAAACCAATAAAAAACCAACAACGACTTTTGACAAATTCATTTAGGAATTCTCCGTGGAAACAAATGCAACTTAAAAAAATAAAATAAAAATGAGACAGATTCGCAAAAAATCTCATGTTCACCTGTCTTAATACAAGTATTAAAGATAATTTTCACTTTTCGAATCCGTAAATAACAATATTCAATTATATTCCTCTCCGTGTGTGTCATGCGTGATGCGTATTTGGGAGAAGACTTCTAATTCTTTTATTTTTAATTTTTGGCTTTCTGAAATTTTTTTTAATAACAGTGATATTTGATATGCCTGTTATCTTTTCTCGGTATAAATTAAATGCAAAGAAATTAGTTGCTTCCTCCGTTTATTTTCACTTATTTACTTTAAACTTTACATATTCCTTAAAAAATAATGATTAATATAAATATTTTATTACAAAATTAATATTAATAAATGTATTGTCTTAGATCATAAGAAATGATTTTGAGAATAAATAATTAATATTAAAAATAAAATAGAAAAAAATAATATTTTTTTTTTATAAATTAAAAGTGATAAGTAAAAATGAACTAAATGAATAGTCTTTTTTCTCGTTATTGAAACTTGAATGATTATCTCTAAAATTTTACATCCACACTTTATCCATCACTGTACCAGTTGATGCTTTTCTTTTAGAAAATTTTAATTCATCCGTGCAATAACCAACCCTATAAATAATGATGATAATTTCTTTGTCAGCTGCCTCAAGGCTCAATGTCAAACAAAAATGCACATTTATGTACCTAAAAAAAGGTCCATTTCAAGTCATTGTAATTCTTAAATTCCCACTTGCATTAAATTAATTGAACCAACTAGGATGTTTCTTTTTTTCCCTAAACCAATTTAGATGTTGGACTAATGGTTCTGAATCTTGAAATGAGCTGTACAAATAAAGCAACCCCATCACTTCTTTTCCTTCATCTGCTTTTTAACATTTTATGATATCATATTCTCATCCAAATTCTTGTAGCCATGAAAAGTTTGAAACTTTGCTATCTTTTCCCCTTTTTAGTTCTCTCATTGCTTGTATTATCCTTCCCTCTGATAACAGCAAGAATTCTGCTTAGAGGGGATTCTTTTTCTGTTAAAGATGAATCAGATTTCATTATTTCCCCAGAAAACACATTCACTTGTGGATTTTATCCCTTAGGCAATACCAATGCTTACTATTTAGGCATTTGGTTCACAAATTCAAGAGACAAAACTGTTGTCTGGAATGCCAAACAAGACAGGCCTGTCAACAGACAAGGCTCAAAGTTGACACTAAGAAAAAATGGAGCTTTGGTGTTAACAGATGTTGATGACACCATTGTTTGGCAAACAAACACAACATCATTTGATATTGAAAGAGCAGAGGTTCTTGAAACTGGAAACTTGGTTTTGAAGAATCCCCAAGGTGGTATTCTGTGGCAGAGCTTTGATTTGCCTACTGATACTTTACTGCCTCATCAAATTTTCACCAAGAACCATAGGTTGGTACCTCCTTTGAGGAAAGGCAGTTTGTCACCTGGATACTTTAGTTTGTACTTTGATAGTGACAATGTTTTGAGGATGATCTATGATGGTCCTCAAGTTTCAAGCAAATACTGGCCTAGTCCTGATATTACGAATGTGTATACGATTGGTAGAACTACCCAAAATAGTAGTAGACTTGCCTATTTTGATAGAATGGGTAGATTTTTCTCAAGTGATGGGCTGCAATTCAATGTTTCTGACACAGGGTTTGGGATATTAAGAAGGATGACTATAGACACTGATGGGAATTTGAGAATCTATAGTTTGGATAACTCGACGGGGTTATGGAAGATTTCTTGGCAAGCTGTTGCACAGGCTTGTTTTGTGCATGGAATATGTGGAAGATTTTCGATATGTACTTATACAACAGAGCCTAAATGCACATGTCCTCCTGGATATCAGATGTTTCATCCAAGTGATTGGAGCAGAGGTTGCAGGCCAACATTTAGTTCAAGAAGTTTGGAGTCTAAACATGTCAAGTTTGTGGAGATTCCTAATGTTGATTACTGGGGTTTTGATCTCAACGCCACTGGTCCTTTGTCACTTGAATCTTGCAGGGCATTGTGCTTGGACGATTCCCGTTGTCGTGCATTTGTCTATAGGCGAAATGGTGAGGGATCATGCTACACTAAAGGCATCCTTTTCAATGGATACAGGTCTCCTGGTTTTCCTGGAAGTGTATTCTTGAAAGTCCCTATGAATATGAGTGCATCAGAATCAGGTCTTTTGGTTCTTGAAGGTACTGATGCAAAATGTGGATTGAGTCCGGAAAACGTTCTTTTTGGTTCTCCTTCTATGTATGTATTGGATTTTAAGAAGGTGAAGTGGATTTATCTTTACCTATTTTGTTCCACCCTTGGCGGAATAGAGATTCTATTCTTCGTGTTGGGCTGGTGGGCTTTGTTTAGCAAACACGGGATTCCTGCTTCCATTGAGGACGGATATAAAATGGTGTCATCGACTCAGTTCAGGAGGTTCACCTATACTGAACTTAAGAAAGCAACAAAAAACTTCAAGGTTGAGCTTGGAAGAGGAGGTTCAGGAGCTGTTTACAAAGGAGTTTTAGCAGATGGAAGAGCTGTAGCAGTCAAGAAACTTGCAAATGAGTTTCAAGAAGAATTCTGGGCAGAGATGACCACCATAGGAAGAATCAACCATATGAATTTGGTAAGGATGTGGGGTTTTTGTTCTGAAGGGAGACATCAGCTTTTGGTCTATGAATACATTGAGAACTCATCACTCGACAGGCATCTTTTCAAGGCGGAACTTCTAGGATGGGAACAAAGGTTTGCAGTGGCGCTAGGGACAGCCAAAGGTCTGGCATACCTTCATCATGAATGCCTTGAATGGGTGATTCATTGTGATGTGAAGCCTGAAAATATACTTCTCGATGGTGAACTCGAGCCCAAGATTGCAGATTTTGGACTTGCAAAGCTCTCCCAAAGAGGCGGCCCTGGTTCAGATTTCACAAAGATTCGCGGTACTAAAGGCTACATGGCTCCAGAATGGGCTTTGAACCAACCTATCACAGCAAAAGTTGATGTTTATGCCTTTGGGATTGTAATACTAGAGATGATCAAGGGAAAGAGGCTGTCAAGTTGGGTGGTGGATGATGGTGACTGTGATCATGAGCAAGATTCACAGCTCGGAAAATTTGTCAGGATGGTGAAGAGGAAGATTCAAAGTGGAGAAGACTCTTGGGTGGAGAAAATAGTGGATCCAAGATTACAAGGCAAACTTAGCAAGAACCAAGCTGTCACACTGATAGAAATAGGCCTTTCTTGCGTGGAGCAAGACAGAAATAAAAGGCCTACAATGGCTTCAGTGGTCCAAACACTGCTAGATTGTGAAGATGAAACAACACTAAAAACATAGGATTTTCCCTTTCTTTCGAAAGACTATCCATTTTCTAAATTAAGGAGAGATTGGAATTTGGAAAGGAAATTGAATCAGCTAGTTTGTTTTTCATCTTTGACTATCATTGCTATGTTCTTCAATCTGAAAAATCACAAGCAAACTCGCTCGTTAACTTCTGCAATCTTTGATCATACTAGCCAACCCTGTGGTAGCATGGAAATTCAAAAATTATTAACTAAACGATTCGAGCATACATATAGAGGCAGTAAAAAAAAGTACTCCGGCAAACACTAAGTGCAGGTTTGCTGGTTTTGATTTTTCATACTTCACATACTGAAACCATAGACTCTGATCTGAGTCCTTCTAATGAGGTGAAGAAAAATCACATTCTTCATTTAGAGTTTTCAGACAATAGCACAGTATCTTGCTGAAGTCTCAACTAAACATAGTACTCACTAAATTACTCACATCACAAGTTTCATTCTTCTGCAACATTAGAGTGACTACATTGACTAGTAATATCCTTAGTCATGATCACAATCACAAACCAAAAGACTCTTTCATACACCCTTTCTTTCCCTGTATTCTGCATCTTTTCTTTCTTTTATATCCATGAATGGCTAAAAGTCCACCGGCTACACCTGCAAGTCATTTTTCTCTGCTAAGTATGATTCAAATATTATCAACTTTCCAGATAATAAGCTGTATGGACACTATGCTATAGGCTTGCATTTGGTTTACCAAGTCCAAAGACAAAACAGTTACTAGTAATTATTTAGATATCGAACATTTGACTAATCTATCTTGATTGAAATATCTCGAAGAGAATTGTTTGTACCTTCTTTTGAATATTTCTACATGTGTAAGGTCTTAATATAATATAATTCAGACGTTTCTTGAAAAGTTAAAGTCATAATTCTCTATCATAAAAACATATGTATGTTAAAATCGACCAACCTACCGATTTATTGTATCGAAAATACCAAAATCGAACTTTAGAATACCGAACCATACTGACTTAATTTAATATGATAATAATATAACATTTTTAAAAATCAAAACTATCAAATCGAAATTTTTAATATCGTACCATATCCACCCCTACATATGCAATGAATGAATTGTCTTCTTAAGATTTATTTGTGCTTACTATTTACACCAATCAAGTAATTTAATGTTAATAATTAAATATTAATGTGAATATATATATATATGTTAATAATTATATATGAATGTTACATAAATTCTCTTAAATATCAAATGCTTCCCTGTTGGTGCCCTTTTTGTCTTGACCAAAGAACTGCAACTTTAATGTACTTGTTTTTATTTGTTACGAGTATCCTACACAGTATTAGTTTGATAGTATTGACTTTCTTTTCCTCAAATGTTAAGTACGAAAATAAAAAATAGGAGTAATAAATTGTTGATGTTTAATTAGTGTGAGAAGTGTTTCTTTTTCTTCCTTTTTTCTTTTTCTTTTGTTTCACGTATCGTATTTTGTATGTGTGTTAGAGCTCAATTCATTTAGATTCACATCGTGTAGGATCCATTCGAGGAAAGTATTCTCCATAAAGAATATTTTCATACCCATAACTTGAAAATGAGATCTCTAATTATAAAAGAAGCAGTCTCATTTATTACACCCATATTTTTTGATAGTAAAAGTGATTCTCTTTCCAAGAAATATAACGGTGAAAAAAGTCAATTATAATTTGCAACTAAATAACTGTAATGTTCGCTTTTAAAACTTCATATATAACGAAAAATATTTCATATTTAAATTATCTTTAATGTAATTAGATAATAGCATAGGTTCCCGCCCTGAGCTGGAACTCTCCCTGTTATTTTGTTTCCTCCACGAAAAAAATTATAAGAAAGAAATATAAATACGCAAAGAATCCATTGAAAGTTGATTTCGATAAAAGGAAAAAAAAACTATACTATTTTTGCAACTAAACAATTATAATACTTGTATTGGAAACTTCATAATGAAAAAAAATTTAATATCTAAACTATCATTATCATAATTTAAATAATTGCATATGTTTTCGAGACCAACAAAAAAATATTTCTAACGTGCGAAAAATTCGTTGAGAGTTGGTTCCGTAGGAAACTATACTATTTTTGACATCTCCGTCACTAACCTAATCCTAATAATATCAGAGGAAAAAAAAACTCATGAAAAATAAGTATGATCACAATATAAATGATATTATCATGTCCTTTTTAAGAATATTGTATTTTTATATTTCCCTACGGTAATTATGACATATATGTTATAAAATTTCAGTCGGAGAGTAGTTTTTTTTTTCTTTTTCCAATGGAGTTCAAATATTAAATAAAATAAATAATTGAAAATATTACTCTTTATATTTACTGAAAAAAATATTTACATGCTTTACATGTTTTTCCTCCGAAGTATAATGCTAAGTAATATTATATAATATTGAATAAATTAAAAATATAATATTTTTTTCGTTTCAATTTGTTCAACTTTCTTTTCTTTTTTAGTCCTTCAAAAGAATGATTTTTATTTTTATTTTTTCTGATAATTTAATAATTATAACTTTCTACGTGACATATTTAAAATTACAAAATTAAAATATATTTTAATATATTTTACATATTTTTAATTGAAAATTATAGAATTTATTTTTTTATTTTTTTTAAAATTTCATATTAAATTAAATTAAAATAAAATAAAAAATATTTTATGTTTGTACTATATATTTTTAAAAAGTTTCCATAGAAACAGGACAATTAGGGAACTGTTATAAAATTTTGTATTTGACAAGTGTACAAATTGCTGCTCCTTTTTTTTTTTCTGGTATAAAAGTGTACAAACATGTGAGTAGCTAAAAGCAAAACTTAAAAAATTAGGGAGAAAATAAACACCGGGAAAACCCTAAGCCCATGGCAATGCAAACGTGCCGCCGCTTCCTCTTAACTAATTGAGTGAAGATTCTTAATAAAGAAAAGGTTATTAGTCTGCAAATTACATGATATTAATGAATGTAAAATATATATATTAAATTGTGTAATCTGATATGAGTAGGCTTTTATTTGATCATATATTTTAAAACTGAAATTTAAAACTTAAAATTTTTAAAATTATATTTATATATATATTTTATTAAAAAAATTATTTTTTTATAATTGAAAGTCAAATAAATATTTAATGAAATCTCTCGAAATATATAATCAAACGCTTGGCAAGTATGTACCTACCAAAATCATCAAACTAAAAACTCATTTTGTAAGTTACTTTCAATAAAAAATAAACAATTACTAAGAACGAATCTTCTTATTTTAAGGCAATTTAAGGTGACACTCTTTTTGTCTGTCTCACAATCATTCAATGGAAAAATCTCATTTTTATACGTCTCTGTCAAGCCCCTACCCTACGCACTCTTAAATTCCTACTAGGTAAACTGTGGCGAAATAAGCAGCTTAATCTCACAATCAGCATCAAATTTGCTACATCAATCTTGAACTAATCCACTTCTCATTTCTGCTGCATTTTTGTTCCTTGGATTGTATTCTTTCACTTCTAGGCTTTATTTGGCAAATCCCAGAAAATTTGTCGACTTTTCTTGAATTAATTTGAGCAAAAACTTTGTGGTGTTCGTAGAAAATGGCGGGTTGTTCATCAGGTATCAGGTTATCTCAGTTTACAACTCTGAAAAATGAAATCTTTATCATGGGGTCCATTAAAGACTCCAACTTTATGTTTGTTAAGAGCCAAGATTTTGTGGGTACTAGCAAAATCGGTTATTTGGTTTGTCAGAACAACTACAAGTCAAGATTTTTGGTCAAGAGTTCATTGAATCCAGAGGGTAACTCAACATCTGGTGTTACAGTAGACACAGTACTCAAAGAGAATGATACTTATTCTGTAGGGAAAGATGTTAGTCTTCTTGATGCTGATAATGGTGGTGATGGGGAAGGGGATTTAACTAAGGGGAATGGTGGAAATGGGAAATACCCTGGTGGTGGTGGTGGCGGCGGCGGCGGCGGCGGTGGCGGCGGAGGGGACAATGGAGAAGGTGATGAGGAAGAAGAGGAATTTGGGCCACTACTGAAGTTTGAGGATGTGATGAGAGAGGCAGAGGCTCGTGGGGCTAAACTTCCTGCTGATATGATAGAGGCTGCAAAGAGTGTTGGGATCAGAAAGCTACTTTTGCTCAGATATTTGGACTTGCAGGTAACATTTGATTAGGTGAAAATGATTAACCTGTTTACAAAATGATTTCTTGAACATGTGCATTTTGATTGTTTCTTTGATTGGCAATTCGTGTTTTCGTAAATGTAGGGTTCAGCTTGGCTCGGTGCTGCAATGAGGTCATGCGCTATGCTGCGGAACAGAATGTTGGCCGATCCATCATTTCTTTTCAAAGTTGGAACTGAGGTTTGTGTTAAGCTCGATTTTGATATTTCTGTTCTGTAAATAACTCATTGAGCTGTAGTACAGTAGAAATAGTCGCTCTTTTAGCTACTGCTATTAGTGTGCAACGTGTTGTGTCTGTGATTCTGTTTCCATATCTTACGGCTTGGAGCAATTAGTAATTCTAGTTGTATAAGCATGCTAAACTTGCACTACACCTGGTGAATATCTATGGACCTTGAAATCACTTGTACGGTTGTGGCACCTTACCTACCGTCTGTGGTAATTCCTGTTTCATCATGATATTTTTACATGATATGCTTTTCAACTTCGAATTCACCAGTTGTGTTGGTTCTGTGATGTAGATAGTCATTGATACAACTTGTGCAACAGTTGCGGAAGTTCAAAAGAGGGGCAAAGATTTTTGGGCGGAATTTGAATTGTATGCTGCAGATATGTTGGTTGGCGTTGTTGTCAATGTAGCTCTAGTTGGGTTGCTAGCACCATATGCTCGAATTGGGCAACCGTCTGTATCTCAAGGGTTTGTTGGTCGTATGCAGAGAGCTTATGGAGCACTTCCAAGCAGGTTTTGACTTATGCATGTCCTGTGATATTATTGCATAAAATTTGAGCACTATTTAGAAGATTTTCACTTCAATTACTCATCTGCTGCAGCGTTTTTGAAGCTGAAAGGCCAGGGTGTAGATTTACATTGAATCAGAGAATTGCTGCTTATTTTTATAAGGTAAAACTTGCATAATTGAAGTATATGCTATAAATGGATTGCAGTATCTCTGTATACATATGTCATTCTCTCCTGTTTGTAATCGTTCTTGTAATAAATGCATTCTATTGTGTAACTTACAGTTCTTCATACTTCTTTAGGGCATTCTATATGGATTCGTTGGATTTGGATGTGGTATCATTGGCCAAGGAATTGCAAATATGATAATGACTGCCAAGCGGTTTGTTGCTTTCTGATATCACTAATACTACTATTGTCACTATTATTCTTGTTGTTCCCTTTTCCTGGTTTAGTTTTACGTAAGATGCTGCTTGAAGATATTTCTATTAAATTTTTGACTTGAAGATATTTCTATTAAATTTTTGACTTACTCCTTCCTGGATTTTGAACTTGGGATTCATTAGGAACCAATACTCATACTAATGGAGATCCAACATGTGCCGGAATTCTTCATTTCGAGACTCGAACCCCAATATGTGCCTTGTTTAAAATTAGTATTCTACTTCTCCATTTAGATATCTATATTTGAGTGTCAAGATATCAAAATTTGTGTTTCCTTCTCATAAAAGGGTATTTAAATTTTCATTGCTTTCTCATAATCTAGTTCTAATGATTGATATGTTAGGATTAAGGAGCTAACTTCGGCATGAAACCATTGCCTTTCTTTTCACATGTGTTCTTTGCTAATCCGGCTTTAATGTCTATCTTGCCGTTCTCTGGTTTTGTTTGATAAAATGAGAGCTGTGGATGTGTAAGAGACAATGGTTATACAATTCAGTGGAGGAAAATGGTCAATCGAAAAGGCCTTAAGGATGTCTATGAGGGAGGGACAGGAGCAAAGTGATGGTGGGTAGATTCAAAATGGAATAGGTAAACTCTCTTTTATTTTGTTAGAGAGAAGGGTAAGTCATCTGGTTCCAAGCAATGAGAGGCTGTGTGGAGATGTTTAAAAGACTAACATCACAACTTTAATTTCAGGTGAAAATAAAAACTAAAAACAAAAGAATAACTTTCAGCTGTGTCAAGCTTTGAAATACTTTCTATTGTAATGCATTGCCAAAGCTATTTTGTTTAAGGCCATTTCCAACCTTTTAATTTCTTAATGAGTAGAGATCCGTTGCATCTTTGGCGATTATTTATTATGTTAACATCCAAAGTTACTTTAGATCAAATTTAGAAGCTCGGGATTGTCAAACCTTAGTTTTGATAGAGCCAACTCCAGCATTAGAAAGTTTTGAATTAAGAGGTACTGTTAAGGTTGCATTAAGATGGGATTAGGGAGGTAGTCGTACCGAAGCACTTTGAAAGTGGTAAATGCCCAAGGGAGGAAGATGAAGGACATAAAGTTTGCCCAGTTTCTACTTATCAAAAAGGAAAAGGAATGTCTAATTTCAAATTTTACAACTTCGAGTAGGGATACAGTCACAAGGTAGAATACAGATGCTTTTAATCAAAAAAAAAAAAAGAAGGTAGAATACAGATGCTTCAGAAAAGGGATGTACTGGGACAAGAGTGTTATTGAAGTATCAAGAGGTTTGATTGGATTAACCTTTTGCTTCACAGCTGAGCTTGTGGCTGAATAAGGATAAGTTGCATTTGACCTGGGAAAGATGAAAATATATGTAAACAGGGAGGGATAGGGAAGTGCTGACAAATGCTAAAAGGACAAAGGAAGAACAAGGCTTTCCTCGGACAAGATAGGCAAGTAGCTAGATAGGACTACAGAGCAGTTGAAGCAAGCTCATGGTGCTTTGATAGGGAAGGAGTTTAATCAACTGTAAATCTGGTTGGGTGTGAAAAAGGCTGGAGTTCAAACTGAAGGATCTGAGAACAGTTCTTTTTCCCTCGTAGACAAGTAAATGTGTAAATGTGAATCTCGATGGTCATGAGCCCCTTGCAGTACTTAAGGAAACCTGCTGGTGCCAATAAGGATATGCATAATAGGTCAAGCTGTAACAGGGTTATAAAGGAAACTAACGAATGGCTATAGTTTCATGTAAGAGACTGGCCTATATTTGTCTCCACGTGCTGCCCTAGGAAATTTAGTATATTGATAAAGAACGACATTAGTGAAATTAGGTATATCTATTATACTTCTTTTATCTGATAATGTCTCTCTTCAGCTATTTCTTAACTGGTTCATATTAGGCTAAATACCTTTCCCGGATAAATTTATGGTTTCCTCAGAAACCATATCCTTGTCTAACCCTCTCCTTATTCATCATAAGCTTTGTACCTCTCCCTGCATCAAAATCTTTATGGGACATTACTGAGTTCGTGATGTCCAGAGCTATGCCTGATCAGTTGCTTATCCAGAAAAGAAGAAAAACAACACAAAAACAAAAAAGATATGTTATATTGGTCAGTTAGTCATACTGGCCTAGTGTGTTGTAATGTTCGTCTGAGTTATACTATGAAAGCATCAAGAAATCAGATTGGCTGATGTTACATGGAAAATACATGAATATCAAAAGTAGGACCTTGAAAGCTAAGTTTTTACGGTGGTATATTTGTTCGGCACAATTTTTTTAATCAATCTGTTATGTTCTACTTTTCATGCTTCTACCCCAGAGGTTGAGGGGAGTCCAATGCAGATTTTCTTTCCTGCAGCTAATAATTTGTGTAGCGTGAGAGTTTGATACATGAGTAGATATTATACCAATTAAACGTGTTTGTGTTGTCCCTTTCTTACTAACATGTTTGTTCATCAGGAGCGTCAAGAAATCAGAGGATGATGTTCCTGTTCCACCTCTTGTAAAGAGTGCATTACTTTGGGGTACGCCTTCACTTCATTCCCCTATGTTCCAGCTTTTGATAATAAAGTTCGTAAATCTAATGATTTCCAAACCCTTATCTAACCAGCTACATTATGTGTGCTGCATGCTTTATATTTAAGGATTTCCTGCATCATATAAACATATTTTGCATAAAATGAATTAAGTCAATGACGATACTGTATGAGATAATATAGTAGTATAGAATGTGCAGTATTTGTTAGTGGGATTTTTGTTATCTGCTCTAGGGTACTGTCCCACTATAGAGCATGTGTAAATGAAACCTCAATTATGTCTTTGAGCATTCAAAGCTGAGAATTTAGATCACATGTTTCTTTTCAAAATTGACCAAATTAACTTTCCCTTACATCTGGTAAAGGTTGTAATTTTAGACTGAACATTCAGATTGTAATTTCCACTTCTTATCTTCTCATTCAAGTGAAACACATATTCTACTCTAGCATTTATCAAATCATGCTGCGTTTTGGCTTTCTTGATGCATTGTCATTGCAAGCTTCGTTTTTTATAGCCTCAAAAGATGGAGATCTTGTCTGCCTACCAGCTCTGATTTGGTTACCGGATATGTTATGCGCAGGTGTTTTCCTTGGCGTTTCTTCAAACACCAGGTTACAGATCGTGACCGGATTAGAACGTCTGGTGGAATCTTCTCCGATGGGAAAGCAGTTTCCGCCTGTTGCAATGGCATTCACAGTTGGTGTGCGATTTGCCAACAATATATATGCTGGAATGCAGTTTGTGGACTGGGCAAGGTGGAGCGGTGTGCAGTAACTATATCTTTATGCTTCTTTTCTCTTTTGGCTGTTGTCAGGGAGTCATCAATGGTTAACTTACCTCCAACTTGGCTCGAAAGCAAGACCTGATGGATAGAGATGGAGACGACTTATCACTAAGCCAACTTCTCTTGTCACTTGTTTGTGCTTCTAGTTCAATAATTCCATCTTTATTGTATTCTAGTTGATGATTGAGTTTTGGTTACACCAATAACAAAGAAACATGTTTGCTCCTAGAGATGTGATGTATGAGCTAGATATACGTTACGAGTTCGAACCATGCAGTGGATGAAAAGACTAGCATCTAAGTGGGGAGGGTTAGAAGGATGGACCTATTATCATTGAGTTTCGAATTATGAAGGAATTCAGTTAGCGCTCACTTTTATGAAATTGAAATAAGGGAAAATTACAATCCAATGTCTTGCCTTTGGGTGAAGTTTACAAAATATGTACACAATGTATAGGTTGTGTATATTTATAATAAATATACATATATCATACACATAATATACATATCTATACATAACCAGTGTATGTGTTGTGTATATTTCAGTCGTTTTTGTGCATATTTTAAATTAGTTGACCCAACTGTATATATGGGTAAGATCTCATTTGCTTTCACTCAATAGAGATCTGAATTTGAATGGTTCACACCGTAGGTCATGAAGTGCATTTGTTTACATTAAAATTTAAACATTTATTTGGTTTGGATATGTTTTAATCATTAAAATTTTGAACAAAGTCTATATTATTAAGAGTTATTTTTGTATGGATAATTTTCGCCACCACTCTTCTACAATTGCCGTCCACCACTATTAATCATCTCTGTCATCACAGCCATTATTGACAACCATTGTCCCTGACAACCAAAGTTGTTATCATAGTTACCACCTCCATCATTATAATTATATCCATTGTTGCCACAATTGCCATCAGTCACTACCACAAATGCGGCTAAACCCCAGTGCCAACCATCTCAATCATCACAATTAGTACCGCTGCCAGCTACCCACATACATTCTTTAGTCACCACCGTCACATCTGCAACTAGTAACATCAATCAACTTCACTGCCACAACCACCACCATCACTTCCAACTGTCATCATCACGTCAGTTATTACAACACCAATCATCTTCATTATCACAATTATTACCACCATACCTATTAGCCACTAATATCAATTATTACCACTACAAACCATCTCCACAATCACTAGCGAACATAAATATTTCATATTTATTATCCAATAATAATTTATTTTATTTAAATTATATATTTATTATGCTTATCTAAATATTAAAAAATAAATAATTTTAATTATTTAAATTTAAAAATAATTTCTTAATAATTCATACATGCACTTAGATTCTTAATTTTAATGAACATAAATAAGAACTTTAAGTATCCTTGAAATAAAGCAGAAAATGGCCCTCTTTAAAGGGCTTTCAAACTACTCATTCAATGTTTTCATGGAAATTAGGAATACTCATGTCTTATTACATGTGAAACAATTACTAGTAGTGGAAAAATACTTTGGAAGGTAAAAACATTTTTATGTAAAGTGGGAAGGTGGAGGAAAAAGCAAGCATCCTTGGCCAATTCGAAGCACTACTTTTGAATGTGTCAAAATTCTAAAGGGTAATGGATATTGAATGGATAGCTCAACATTCTTGTAAAAGAAGAGCCAATGTTTTATATATATAAGGCTTTATCTTTGGAAGTATAATTTTTTATTTAATCTTCATACATTTGATTGGTAAAATAAATTATATATAAATAGTTATACTCCCTTCATTTCATTGTCTGTTTTAGTTTGTGCATGGAGTTTAAAAACAAATAAATGTGATTTTTAAATTTTATGATTTTAAATTAAAGTGTGTATAACTTATTATAATATTCTTTGAATTTTGAAGTTGCAGGAATTAAAGAGTTATTCTCTCTATTTCAATTTATGTGAACTCATGTGATTAAGCATGACATTTAAGAAAAATGTAAAGACGGTTAGAACGTAACTTGTGGTCTTACATATATATGCCACAATTTTTATGTGATTATAGAACTTTTTAAACTTTAGGTATGAAATATTTCATAACATTTGTGTAACTATAACAATAATAAATTCAGTGATTTCACAAGTGTGATTTGAATAATATTTGTGTGACTATAAAAATTAAAAAGAAAAATCATCGAAAATAAAATGAAAATTTTAATGAAATTATTTATAAATATAAACAAGAGGTATTTAAAAAAAATAAATTTACATAAATTAAAATAAATAATTTATTATATAAAAATTATATATTTTAAAACAAACTAAAAGAAAATGGATTTTCTTTATCTGCTTTGTTATTTTCTGAAACAGACAAATTAGAAACTTCTTTTATTCGAATAATTTCTGATGATTATGTAATTATAATCAAAATTCAAAACTTACAGGATCATCATGACCTGAATATGCATTCGGATAGTGCTCCTAACAACACTTTTAACCTTTTTACTGAAGCACATGAGATGTGTATCTTTTCAATCAAAAGAAAATATTACCAATATTTTTGAGTGGCGAAGGTTGATAATCATATTCTATGTATTAATTTTATAAGTTTGTTTGACTTCTAGCGGGAATAGAAGTTATAACTATATTAATTATATATATCATTTGGTTGTTGGATATAAAATTTTATATAATTATTACGATATTTGATTACGTTTTAGTAATTTTATATAATTAATATCCGTATAATTTATAAGGTAGAATTAGTTTATGCAGGAATAATTTATGCATGAATTAATTATAATTGGTGGGGTTGGGGGTTGGGGGTAGAAGGTGGAATAATTTATGCAGGAATTAGTTATACATAGATTAAAATAGAAAAAGATTTACGCATGCTAATTTATTTTAATGGTGTTTAAAATTTTATTCTTCCCAGTAATTTTATTCAGTCAGTATCACTATTTTTCGCATAAATGAAAATTTACAATTTTCATGATTTGTTAGCCCACGAATTTCTCGAGATTTGATTGACCGTCTCTGTTCGGCCCCAAATTTTGATTGTGCGCAGCCTACAAGGCTTGGTGACGAGCGATCTATCACTTTATTTAGTCGACATCACTATTTTTTGCATAAATGAGAATTTACGATTTTCACAATTATAGATGTGTGTTAGCCCACGGATTTCTCGAGATTTGATTGACAGTCTCCGTTCGGCCCGAAACTTTGGCTGTGCGCAACCTACAAGGCCTGCTGACGAGGGCTCTATCACTTTATTTGGTCGACATCACTATTTTTTGCATAAATGAGAGTTTATGATTTTCACGATTTTCGGTGTGTGTTAGCCCACGGATTTCTCGAGATTTGATTGACCATCTCCGTTCGGCCCCAAATTTTGGCTGTGCGGAGCTTACAAGGACTGGTGATGAGCGTTGTACCACTTTATTTGGTCGGCATCACTATTTTTTGCATAAATGAGAATTTACAATTTTCACGATTTTCGGTGTGTGTTAGCCCACGGATTTCTCGAGATTTGATTGACCGTCTCTGTTCGGCACCAATTTTCGCTGTGCGCAGCCTACAAGGCCTGGTGATGAGCGCTCTATCACTTTATTTGGTCGGTATCACTATTTGTTGCATAAATGAGAATTTATGATTTTCACAATTTTCAGAGTGTGTTAGCCCAAGGATTTCTCGAGATTTGATTGACAGTCTCCGTTCGACCCCAAACTTTGACTGTGCGCAGCCTACAAAGCGTGGTGACGAGAGGTCTATCACTTTATTTGGTCGGCATCACTATTTTTCGCATAAAAATGATTTTTACGATTTTCGGTGTGTGTTAGCCCATAGATTTCTTGAGATTTGATTGACCATCTCCTTTCGACCTCAAATTTTGGTTGTGCGAGCCTACAAGACTTGGTGACGAGCGCTCTATTACTTCATTTGATCGGTATCACTATTTTTCGTATAAATGAGAATTTACGATTTTAATGATTTTCGGTGCGTGTTAGCCTACGAATTTCTCGAGATTTGATTAACCGTCTCTGTTTGGCCCAAAATTTTGGTTGTACGCAGCCTACAAGGCCTGGTGACGAGCGCTCTATCACTTTATTTCATCAACATAACTATTTTTTGCATAAATGAGAATTTACGATTTTCATGATTTTCGATGTGCGTTAGCCCACGGATTTCTCGAGATTTGATTGACCGTCTCGGTTCAGCCACGAGTTTTGGCTGTGCGCAGCCAACAAGGCCTAGTGATGAGCGCTCTATCACATTATTTGGTCGGCATCACTATTTTCCCCGTAAATGAGAATTTACGATTGTCACGATTTTCGGTGTGTGTTAGCCCACGAATTTCTCGAGATTTGATTAACCGTCTCTGTTCGACTCCAAATTTTGGTTGTGCACAGCCTACAAGGCCTGGTGACGAGCGCTCTATCACTTTATTTGGTCGGCATCACTATTTTTCGCATAAATGAGAATATACTATTTTTACGATTTTCAATGTGTGTTAGCCCACAAATTTTTTGAGATTTGATTGACCGTCTCCGTTTGGCCCCAAATTTGGGTTGTGCGCAGCCTACAATGGCTGGTGATGAGCGCTCTATTAACCTTTTTGGCCGACATCACTATTTTTCGCATAAATGAGAATTTACGATTTTCAAGATTTTCTCTATGTGTGTTACCCATGGATTTATCGAGATTTGATTGATCGTTTCCGTTCGGCCCCAAATTTTAGCTATGCGCAACCTACAAGGTCTGGTGACGAGCGCTCTATCACTTTATTTGGTCGGCATCTCTATTTTTTGCATAAATAAAAATTTACGATTTTCATGATTTCGGTCTGTCTTAGCCATGAATTTCTCGAGATTTGGTTGACCGTCTCTGTTCGGCCCAAATTTTGGCTGTGCGCAGCCTGGTAAGGAGCGCTCTCACTTTATTTGGTAGGAATTATTATTAAAGGCATAAATGAAAATTTACGATTTTCGGTGTGTGTTAGCCTGTGGATTTCTCTAGATTTGATTGACCGTCTCCGTTCGGCCCCAAATTTTGGCTGTGCACAGCCTACAAGACCAGGTGACGAGTGCTCTATCACTTTACTTGGTCGGCATCACTATTTTTCGCATAAATGAGAATTTATGATTTTTACGATTTTCGGTGTGTGTTAGACCAAGAATTTTTCGAGATTCAATTGACCGTCTCCGTTCGGCCCCAAATTTTAGTTGTGCGCAGCCTACAAGGCCTGGTGACGAGCACTCTATCATTTTATTTGGTCGGCATCTCTATTTTTGGCATAAATGAGAATTTACGATTTTAAAGATTTTCGGTGTGTGTTAGTATACGGATTTCTCGAGATTTGATTGACCGTATCCGTCTGACCGCAAATTTTAGCTGTGCGCAGCCTAAAACTCCTAGTGACGAGCGTTCTATTACTTTATTTGGTCGGCATCACTATTTTTCGCATAAACTAGAATTTAAAATTTTCAAGATTTTGGCATATATTAGCCCACAGATTTATTGAGATTTGATTGTCCGTCTCCGTTCGACCCTAATTTTGGTTGTGTGCATCCTACAAGGCCTGGTGACAAGCGCTCTATCACTTTATTTGGTCAGCATCACTATTTTTTCGCGTAAATAAAAATTTATGATTTTTACAATTTTCGGTGTGTGTTAGCCCACAAATTTCTCGAGATTTGATTGACCGTCTTGTTCGGTCCAGAATTTTAGTTGTGCGCAACCTACAAGACCAGTGACGAGCGCTTTATCACTTTATTTGGTCGGCATCTCTATTTTTCGCATAAATGAGAATTTACAATTTTAAAGATTTTCGGTGTGTGTTAGCCCACAAATTTCTCAAGATTTGATTGACCGTATCC
Source organism: Datura wrightii (assembly GCA_035772735.1). NCBI lineage: Eukaryota > Viridiplantae > Streptophyta > Magnoliopsida > Solanales > Solanaceae > Datura > Datura wrightii. The sequence continues at coordinate 193,663,728 of JASDFA010000018.1, read as the reverse complement.
GTCCGATCGTAAATTTTGGCTGTGACCAGCCTAAAAGGCCTGGTGAGGAGCGTTCTATCACCTTATTTGGTCGGCATCACTATTTTTCGTATAAATGAGAATTTAAGATTTTCAAGATTTTGGTGTGTGTTAGCCCACGAATTTCTCGAGATCTGATTGACCATCTCTGTTTGGCAGCAAATTTTGGCTGTACGCAACGTACAAAGCCTGGTGACGAGCGCTCTATCACTTTATTTGGTCGGCATCACTATTTTTTGCATAAATGAGAATTTACGAATTTTGAGATTTTCGGTGTGTTTAGCTTAAGGATTTCTCGAGATTTGATTGACCGTCTTTGTTCAGCCCCAAATTTTTGTTGTGCGCACCCTATAAGTCCTAGTGACGAGCTCTCTATCACTTTATTTGATTGGCATTAATATTTTTCGCATAAATGAGAATTTACTATTTTCACGATATTCAATGTGTGTTAGCCCACGGATTTCTCGAGATTCCATTGACCGTCTCCTTTTGGCCCCAAATTTTGGCTGTGTGCAGCCCACAAGGCCTGGTGATGAGCGCTTTATCACTTTATTTGGTCGACATCACTATTTTTTGCATAAATGAGAATTTACGATTTTTAAGATTTTCGGTGTGTGTTAGTCCACGTATTTCTCGAGATATGATTGACCTTCTCCATTCTGCCCCAAATTTCGGTTGTGCGCAGCCTACAAGGCCTGGTGAAGAGCGCTCTATCACTTTATTTGGTCGGCATCACTATTTTTCGTATAAATGAGAATTTTTAATTTTCGGTGTGTGTTAGTGCCCGAATTTCTCAAGATTTCGTTGACTATCTTCGTTCGGTCCAAATTTTGGTAGTGCACAGCCTACAAGTCCTGGTGACGAGCGCTCTATCACTTTATTTGGTCGGCATCACTATTTTTCGCATAAATGAGAATTTACGATTTTCAAAATTTTCGGTGTGTTAGCCCACAGATTTCTCGAGATTTGATTGACCGTCTCCGTTTGGCCCCACATTTTGGCTGTGCGCAGCCTACAAGGCCTTGTGTCGAGCGCTCTATCACTTTATTTGGTCTGCATCACTATTTTTCGCATAAATGAGAATTTACGATTTTCAAGGTTTTCCGTGTGTGTTAGCCTACGGATTTCTTGAGATTTGATTGACCGTCTCCGTTCAGCCTCAAATTTTGGTTGTGCACAACCTACGAGTCCTGGTGACGAGCGTTGTATCACTTTATTTTGCCAACATCTGTATTTTTCGCATAAATGAGAATTTACTATTTTCACAATTTTAGGTGTGTGTTAGCCCACGAAATTCTCGAGATCTGATTGACCATCTCTGTTCGGCCTCAAATATTAGCTGTGCGCAGCCTACAAGTCCTAGTGACGAGCGCTCTATCAATTTATTTGGTCAGCATTACTATTTTTCGCATAAATGAGAATTTATGATTATCACAATTTTCGGTGTGCCCATAGATTTCTCGAGATTTGATTGACCGTCTCCATTCGGCCCCAAATTTTGGCTCTGCGCAGCCCTACAAGGCCTGGCGACGAGCGCTCTATCACTTTATTTGGTCGGCATCACTATTTTTTGCATAAATGAAAGTTTATGATTTTCAAGATTTTCGGTGTGTGTTAGCTCACCGATTTCTAGAGATTTGATTCACCGTCTCTGTTCGGCCCCAAATTTCGCTATGCGCAGCCTACAAGGCCTTGTGACTTGCGCTCTATCACTTTATTTGATCGGCATCACTATTTTTCGCATAAATGAGAGTTTATGACTTTCAAGATTTTCGGTGTATGTTAGCCCACAGATTTCTCGAGATTTGATTGACCGTCTCCGTTCGGCTCCAAATTTTGGCTATGCGCAGTCTACAAGACCTTGTGATGAGCGCTTTATCACTTTATTTGGTCGGCATCACTATTTTTCGCATAAATGATAATTTATGATTTTCAAGATTTTCGGTGTGTGTTAGCCTATGGATTTCTCGAGATTTGATTGACCGTCTCCGTTCATCCTCAAATTTTTGTTGTGCGCAGCCTACAAGTCCTGGTGAGGAGCACTCTATCAATTTATTTGTCCAACATCTGTATTTTTCGCATAAATGAGAATTTATAAATTTCAAAATTTTCGGTGTGTGTTAGCCCACAGATTTCTCGAGATTTGATTGACCGTCTCCATTTGGCCTCAAATTCTGGCTATGTGTAGCCTACAAGGCTTGGTGACGAGTGCTCTATTACTTTATTTGGTCAGCATTACTATTTTTCGCATAAATGAGAATTTACGATTTTTACGGTTTTTGATGTGTGTTAGCCTACGGATTTCTCGAGATTTGATTGACCGTCTCCGTACGGCTCAAAGTTTGTCTAAGCGTAGCCCTACAAGGCCTGGTGACGAGCGCTCTATCACTTTATTTGGTCGACATCACTATTTTTCGCATAAATGAGAGTTTATGATTTTCAAGATTTTCGATGTATGTTAGCGCATTGATTTCTAGAGATTTGATTGACCATCTCCGTTTGGCCCTAAATTTTGGCTGTGCGCAGCCTACAAGGCCTGGTGACGAGCGTTCTATCACTTTATTTGGTCGGCATCTCTATTTTACGCATAAATGAGAATTTATGATTTTAAAGATTTTTGGTATGTGTTAGCCCACGGATTTCTCTAGATTTGATTGACGATCTCCGTTCGACCCTAAATTTTGGCTGTGCGCAGCCTACAAGGCCTGATGAGGAGGGCTCTATCGCTTTATTTGATCGGTATCACTATTATTCGCATAAATGAGAATTAACGATTTTTGATGTGTGTTAGCCCACGAATTTCTCGAGATTTGATTGATCGTCTCCGTTCGGCCCCAAATTTTGGATGTGCTCAACCTACAAGTCTTGGTGACGAGTGCTTTATCACTTTATTTGGTCGGCATCAGTATTTTTCGCATAAATATAAATTTTCTATTTTCATAATTTTCGGTGTGTGTTAGCCTACGAATTTCTCAAGATTTGATTGACCGTCTTCGTTCGGCTCCAAATTTTGGCTGTGTGTAGCGTACAAGGCCTGGTGACGAGCGTTCTATCACTTTGGTCGGCATCACTATTTTTCGCATAAATGAGAATTTATGATTTTCTCGAATTTTGGTGTGTGTTAGCCCATAGATTTATCGAGATTTTATGGACCGTCTCTGTTCGACCCAAATTTTGGCTGTGCGCAGCCTACAAGGCCTAGTGACGAGCGATCTATCACTTTATTTGGTCAGCATCACAAGTTTTCGCATAATTGAGAATTTATGATTTCAAGATTTTAGGTTTGTGTTAGCCCACAAATTTCTCGAGATTTGATTGTCCGTCACTGTTCGGCCCCAAATTTTGGATGTGTGAAACCTACAAGACCTGGTGATGAGCACTCTATCACTTTATTTTGTCGGCATCACTATTTTTTGCATAAATTAGATTTTACGATTTTTACGATTTTCAGTGTTTGTTAGCCCATGGATTTCTCGAGATTTGATTGATCATCTCCGTTCGGCCCCAAATTTGGCGGTGCACAGCCTACAAGGCCTGGTGACGAGCGCTTATTAGTTCAGTTGGTCGGCATCACTATTTTTCGCATAAATGAGAATTTATGATTTTCACGATTTTCTATATGTATTAGCCCACGAATTTCTCTAGATTTGATTGACCATCTCCGTTCAGCCCCAAATTTAGGCTGTGCGAGGCCTACAAATCATAGTGATGAGCGCTCTATCACTTTATTTGATCGACATCACTATTTTTTATATAAATGAGAATGTGCGATTTTTACGATTTTCAGTGTGTTTTAGCCCACAGATTTCTGAAGATTTGATTGAATGTCTCTGTTCGGCTGATGACGAGCTCTCTATCACTTTATTTGGTCAGCATCACTATTTTTTTCATAAATGAGAATTTAAAATTTTCACGATTTTCGGTGTGTGTTAGCCCATGGATTTCTCGAGATTTGATTGACCGTCTCCGTTCGGCCTTAAATTTTTGTTTTGCGAAGCATACAAGACTTGGTGATGAGCGTTCTTTTACTTTATTTGGTCGTCATCACTATTTTTTCGCATAAATGAGAATTTACGATTTTCACGATTTTCATTGTGTGTTAGCCGACGGATTTCTTGAGATTTGATTGACAGTCTCCGTTCGGCCCCAGATTTTGGCTGTTCGATCCCTAAAAGGCCTGGTGACGAGGGCTCTATCACTTTATTTGGTCGGCATTACTATTTGTTGCATAAATGAGAATTTATAATTTTCACGATTTTCGGTGTGTGTTAGCCAACAGATTTCTCTAGATTTGATTGAACATCTCCATTCAAGTTAGGTTTTGGCTGTGCACAGTATACAAGGCCTGGTGACGAGTGCTCTATCACTTTATTTGGTTTGCATCACTATTTTTCGCATAAATGAGAATTTACGATTTTCACGATTTTCGGTATGTGTTTGCCCACGGATACCTTGTGATTTGATTGATCGTCTCCGTTCGGCCCCAAAATTTGGCTGTGCATAACCTATATGGCCTAGTGACTAGTGCTCTATAACTTTATTTGGTCGGCATCACTATTTTTCGCATAAATGAGAATTTACAATTTTCATGATTTTCGGTGTTTGTTTGACTGCGGATTTCTCGAGATTTGATTGACCGTCTTCGTTTGACCCCAAGTTTTTTTTGTGCGCAGCCTACAAAATCCTGGTGACGAGCGCTCTTTCACTTTATTTGGTTGGCATTTGTATTTTTCTAATAAATGAAAATTTACTATTTTCACAATTTTCGGTGTGTGTTAGCACACAGATTTCTCGACATTTGATTGACCATCTCCGTTCAGCCCTAAATTTTTGCTGTGCCTAGCCTAAAAGTTCTGGTGACGAGCGCTCAATCACTTTATTTGTTCGGCTTCACTATTTTTCGCGTAAATGAGAATTTACGATTTTCAATATTTGCGGTGTGTGTTAGCCATGGATTTCTTGAGATTGATTGACCGTCTCCGTTCGGCCCCAAATTTTGGCTATGTACAGCCTACAAGGCCTGGTCGATCACTCTATCACTTTATTTAGTATTTGCATAAATTAGAATTTACGATTTTTACGATTTTCAGTATGTGTTAACCCACGAGTTTCTCAAGATTTGAATAACCGTCTCCGTTCGACCCCAAGTTTTGACTGTGCACAGCCTACAAATCCTTTTGATGAGCGCAGTTTTACTTTATTTGGTCGGCATCAGTATTTTTCGCATAAATGATAATTTACTATTTTCAAGATTTTCGGTGTGTATTAACCCGTAGATTTCTTGAGATTTAATTGACCGTCTCCGTTCAGCTCTAAATTTTGGCTGTGCGCAGCCTACAAGTTCTGATGACGATCGCTCTATCACTTTATTTGTTCTGCATTACTATTTTCTTATAAATGAGAATTTACGATTTTCACGATATTCGGTGTATGTTAGCCCACGGATTTCTCGAGATTTGATTGACCGTCTCCATTCGGCCCCAAATTTTGGCTGTGCGCAACTTACAAGGCCTGGTGACGAGCGCTCTATCACTTTATTTGGTCGGTATCACTATTTTTTGCATAAATGAGATTTTATGATTTTCACGATATTCGGTGTATGTTAGCCCACGGATTTCTCGAGATTTGAGCGCTCTATCACTTTATTTGGTCGGCATCACTATTTTTTGCATAAATGAGAATTTATGATTTCACGATTTTCGGCGTGTGTTAGCCCACTGATTTCTAGAGATTTGATTGACTGTCTCTGTTCGGCCCAAATTTTGACAGTGCGCATCCTACAAGCCTTGGTGATGAGTGCTCTATCACTTTATTTGGTCGGCATCACCATTTTTCGCATAAATGAGAATTTACTATTTTCATGATTTTCGGTGTGTGTTAGCCATAGATTTCTCAAGATTTGATTGACCATCTCCGTTCGGCCCTAAATTTTAACTATGTATAGCCTACAAGTCCCGATGACGGCGCACTATCACTTTATTTGGTCTGCATCATTACTTTTCGCATAAATGAGAATTTACAATTTTCAAGATTTTCAGTGTGTGTTAGCCCATAGATTTACCGAGATTTGATTAACCGTCTCCATTCAACCCCAAATTTTGGCTGTGTGTAGCCTACAAGTACCGGTGACGAGCACTTTATCACTTTATTTGGTTAGCATCTCTATTTTTCGCATAAATGAGAATTTACGATTTTTAAGATTTTAGGGGCGTGTTAACCCACAGATTTCTCGATATTTGATTGACCATCTCCGTTCGGCTCCAAATTTTGGCTGTGTGCAGCCTACAAGGCCCGATAACAGGCGCTCTATCACTTTTATTTGGTCGGCATCACTATTTTTCGCATAAATGAGAACTTACGATTTTTACGATTTTCGGTATGTGTTAGCCCACAGATATCTTGTGATTTGATTGACCGTCTCCGTTTGGCCCCAAAATTTGGCTGTGCATAACCTATATGGCCTAGTGACTAGTGCTCTATAACTTTATTTGGTCGGCATCACTATTTTCGCATAAATGAGAATTTACAATTTTCATGATTTTCGGTGTGTGTTAGACCGCGAATTTCTCGAGATTTGATTGACCATCTCCGTTCGGCCCCAAATTTTGGCAGTGCGCACCCTACAAGGCCTGGTGATGAGCGCTCTATCACTTTATTTGGTCGACATCACTATTTTTTACATAAATGAGAATTTACTATTTTCACGATTTTAGGTGTGTTAGCCACAGATTTCTCGAGATTTTGACCATCTCCGTTCGGTCCCAAATTTTAACTATGTGTAGCCTACAAGTCCTAGTGACGAGCGCTCTATCACTTTATTTGGTCTTCATCATTACTTTTTGCATAAATGAGAATTTAAAATTTTCAAGATTTTCAGAGTGTGTTAGCCCATAGATTTATCGAGATTTGATTAACCGTCTCCATTAAGCCTAAAATTTTGGCTGTGTGTAGCCTACAAGTCCCGGTGACGAGCACTTTATCACTTTATTTGGTCGGCATCTCTATTTTTCGCATAAATGATATTTTACAATTTTCAAGATTTTAGGGGCGTGTTAGCCCACAGATTTCTCGAGATTTGATTGACCGTCTCCGTTCGGCCCCAAATTTTGGCTGTGCGCAGCCTACAAGGCCTGGTAACAGACGCTTGATCACTTTATTTGGTCGGCATCACTATTTTTTGCATAAATGAGAATTTACAATTTTCACGATTTTCGGTATGTGTTAGCCCACAGATATCTTGTGATTTGATTGACCGTCTCCGTTCGGCCCCAAAATTTGGCTGTGCATAACCTATATGGCCTAGTGACTAGTGCTCTGTAACTTTATTTGGCCGGCACTACTATTTTTCACATAAATGAGAATTTACTATTTTCATGATTTTCGATGTTTGTTAGACTGCGGATTTCTCGAGATTTGATTGACCGTCTCCGTTTGACCACAAGTTTTTTCTGTGCGCAGCCTACGAAATCCTGATGACGAGCGCTCTTTCACTTTATTTGGTTGGCATCTGTATTTTTTGAATAAATGAAAATTTACTATTTTCACAATTTTCGGTGTGTGTTTGCCCACAGATTTCTCGACATTTGATTGATCATCTGCGTTCAGCCCTAAATTTTGGCTGTGCGTAGCCTAAAAGTTCTGGTGATGAGCGCTCAATCACTTTATTTATTCGGCTTCACTATTTTTCGCGTAAATGAGAACTTACGATCTTCAATATTTTTGGTGTGTGTTAGCCACGGATTTCTCAAGATTTGATTGACCGTCTCTGTTCGGCCCCAAATTTTGGCTATGCGCAGCCTACAAGGCCTGGTGACGATCACTCTATCACTTTATTTAGTCTTTGCATAAATTAGAATTTACGATTTTTACGATTTTTGGTGTGTGTTAACCCACAAATTTCTCGAGATTTGAATGACCATATCCGTTTGACCCCAAGTTTTGACTGTGCGCAGCCTACAAATCCTTTTGATGATAATTTTACTTTATTTGGTCGGCATCAGTATTTTTTGCATAAATGATAATTTACTATTTTCAAGATTTTCAATGTGTATTAACCCAGAGATTTCTTGATATTTGATTGACTGTCTCCGTTCAGCTCCAAATTTTGGCTGTGCGCAGCCTACAAGTTCTGACGAAGACCGCTCTATTACTTTATTTGTTCTGCATCACTATTTTTCTTATAAATGAGAATTTACGATTTTCACGATATTCGGTGTATGTTGGCCCACGGATTTCTCGAGATTTGATTGACCGTCTCTGTTCGGCCCCAAATTTTTGTTGTGCGCAGCTTACAAGGCCTGGTGACGAGCGCTCTATCACTTTATTTGGTCGGCATCACTATTTTTTGCATAAATGAGAATTTACGATTTCACAATTTTCGGTATGTGTTAGCCCATAGATATTTTGTGATTTGATTGACCATCTCCGTTCGGCCCCAAAATTTGGCTGTGCATAACCTATATGGCCTAGTGACTAGTGCTCTATAACTTTATTTGGTCGGCATCGCTATTTTTCGCATTAATGAGAATTTACAATTTTCATGATTTTCGGTGTGTGTTAGCTGATCTTGTCCAGAATTGCATGCCCAAGTGATACTTTATTACTTAATTTTGACATGTTTGTCTACTTCTATGTGTGCATACTATATTTCTAACTTGCTATCTTAAATAATCATTATAGCCGTAGCTTGAATGGTCTTGCCACATTAGCTATGCATGAGTCATCAATTACATGAGATGTAAAAGGATTGTTCGAGTACGAACAAGGTTTTAAGTGTGGGGTAGGTGATCTTGGGCAGAATTGCATGCCCAAGTGATACTTTATTATTTAATTTTGACTTGTTTATCTACTTATATGTGTGCATTCTCATGTGATTTGTATGTAAATGTGGATTTATACTAACCAACATGATTAGTTATTGTTTTTGCAGTTTAAAATAAATTTTGGAAACTAATCTACAAGTTGGTGAAGTGGAGGAATGGACTCGGAAGCAAAACGCGGAAGTTGGCAAGAAAATACTAAAAACTTGATGCTCCGCGATAGAGGCCGTGTCACGTTACCATCGCGGAGGCATTCTGCCTAGAGTGAAATTTGAGCTGAATTCCAGTGAAGGTGGGCGATGACACCGTGTCACGGAGCCTATGCTCCGCGTTCACTTCCGTGACACACTGGGAAGACTTTGCTGTGCACCCGGATTCCAGTGAAGGTGCGTGATACGTCTGTGGCACGGAGCTGATGCTCCGCAATAGTCTCCGTGCCATACTGAGGCTAAGATCTGTGCATCCAAGTTCTAGTGAAGCTCTGCGACAGGGCCGTGGCATGGAGCTGATGCTCCGCGATACCCTCCGTGCCACGTTGCCAGTTTATTCCGGGAAATTTCTCACTTGTATAAATAGCACACTTAGGTTTTATTTTAAGTAATCTGTCATTTCATGCTAGAACGTGGGTATCAAGCAGTTGAGCTGAAGAAGTTCTAGGGTTAATTCTCTTCCTTTTTCTCTTAAATTTCAATTGCTTGTATGATTTCTACTTGTTTGAAGATGTTTAATCATCAAATGAGTGGCTAATTCACCTTTGGCTGAGGTTGGGGATGATTGAAGTAGTATGTAATTGATGTTATTTCAGTTTTTATCTTCTCTACAACAGTTGTTCTACTAATTCTTGTTTTCACTACATTAATGCTTCGCCATTGTTAATGTACATCCTAGAATTCCAGTTTTATTTTCGAAAGGAAGATTAATTGGATAGATGTGAATTGGTAGAATGTGGTCTTGTCTTGGTTGAGAAATTAAGAGAAGATTAACGTTCAGAATAGAAATATATCTGTAATGTCATATTTGGTCATCTATAGAATTTGTTGTGTATTACTAGAATATGAGGTTTTTGCATCACAGAAATGTGTAATGTAAGTCTCGTGATTCTTTAATCGGAGAGGAGTTCGAAAGACCCAATCCATTGGTTAATAATTTCTGACTAACAACCGAAGAGAAGTGTTGCCTGAAATTTAATCAATAAATTACATATCTGCATGTTTTGCCTTAACCTCAGCTTGTTCGTGCTATTGTTCAGATTATAATTTATAATTTTTACTTACGGTATTATTCTTGAAAAATTACCATTTGTTTTGGTTGTCTACTTGTATAAAGAAGTGCGTATATTAAACACTTAGGAAAAATTACTGCCACGTTATAGTCCCTGTGGGTTCGATACTTGGCTTGAAATAAAGCCACTTTATTACTTGTACGACCACGTGCACTTGCATGCGATTGGGAGTGAACAAGTTTTTGGCGCCGTTGCCAGGGACTGGCAATTGGTCACTTAATTTTCTTAGTGTTAGTTTACAAGTTCGATACAAGTGTTGACAACTTGATCTTGGCGATTTTTCTTGCAGGTACTAAGTTGTTTCTGAATGCTGGCAAGAGATAAGGAGTTGGTGGATCCGTTTTTAGATCCGGAGAGACAATTTCATCTACAGAGAGGGAAGCTCTAGAAAAGAAGTTGTAGGTATTAAGGAGGGCAAATCTGGAGCAACAACAACAACCACCGATTGTAAGGGCAGTTTTAGTGCCAGAAGAGATGACAGTAAGACCGGTCCGCGAGGTAGCAATCCCACACGCGAATAATGTAACATCCAACATTCGTAAGCAGGAACCAGGAGGGAGATTTGAACTTAAACAGAATATGGTGCAGTTATTTCACACTAGCGGGCAATTTACAGGTCTCCCTCATGAAGATCCACAACAACATCTCCAAAACTTCTTGGAGATAAGTGACACATATATACCCGCTGGAGTATCATCTGATTCTGTGAGGCTTACACTATTCCCTTTCTCACTGCTCGGGGAAGCCAAGAGGTGGTTGAAGGCTGAACCGCCAAATTCTATTACTACTTGGGATGACCTAGCGAGGAAGTTTTTGATACGATTCTTTCCATCAGGGAAGACTGCCAGGCTTAGAAGTTAGATTCTAAGCTTCAAACAGAGAGATGGCGAGAATTTGCATCAGGCTTGGGAGAGGTTCAAGTCAATGCAAAAAGATTGTCGTCACCATCACTAGTCTAATGATGTATTGGTGCATAGGTTCATTGAGGGCTTGGAACCGCATACAAAGATTTTGTTAGACTTAGCAGCCGGGGGGCAGGCATTGGACAAGACCTACGAAGAGCTTTACACCTTGTTGAACCGTATTTCACATGGTAATCTAGAATGGAATGCGGATACAACTCGAAGGGGAGCAAAGAAAGCCGCAGGGGTCTTTGAGGTGGATGGATTCACAGCTATCGCTGCACAGATAGCTGCTTTACAAAATCAACTTTCCACTCATTTCAGCAGCATGAGTTTGAGCCAGGCACAAGGCCCAGTCAATGCAGTTCATCAGGTGTGGTGTGAAGTCTGTGAAAGTAGTGAACATTCAGCTGAGTGTTGTGGTGCCAAACCAGATTCGGTAAATTTTGTTGGAAACGCCCAGAGGAGCAGTAATCAGCAGTATGGCAACAGTTACAACCCAAATTAGAGGAATCATCCGAATTTTTAATGGGGGAGTAATAGTCATCAGGGACAGAGTTCAAATCAGGGCGTGCACAGAAATCAAGAGAGTCATCAAAATTTTCAGCCGCAGTTCAGAGGAAATAATGCACCTCCTCAGTCCAGCAACATCAAGGATATTCTTAAAACCATAATAGCTAACTAGACGCAGATGCAGGCTGATCAGGTAAAATTAACAACTGACATGAAAAATCAGCAGTTAGCTACAAAGGCATTGGAGTATCAGTTGGGACAGTTAGCTGGAGCCCAAAATACTAGACCGAGGGGAGGATTACCAAGTGATACAGACCCAAATCCTAAGCAGGTGAATGCAGTTACTACCCGGAGTGGAAAGCAACTCGGGGAGGTGAAACCGGAAAGGCCACCTTAGAAATCTGGAGCAACAGAAAAGGATGAAGGAAACGATGATGTGAGGGGGAATGAAAAGGCATCAGAGATGGAAAGACCACCGCCCCCATTTCCTCAAAGATTGAAAAAGCACAAGGAGGAAGCATGCTTCAAGAAGTTCATGGAAGTGTTGAAGCAGGTACATATTAATCTTCCTTTAGTTGATGTGTTGCAGGGAGTGCCAAAATATGCTAAGTACATCAAAGGCATTGTAGCAAACAAGAGCAGACTAACAGAGTATGCTACAGTTGCACTTACTGAGGAGTGCACCTCCCGTATACAGAATTGATTGACGACAAAGCCAAGGATCCTGGGAGCTTCACTATTCAGATTACAATTGGGCAGTCTATTCGAGCTCGTGGTTTGTGCGATTTGGGAGCAAGTATAAATTTGATGCCAACATCAGTATTCAAGAAGCTGGGGCTTGGCAGTCCATGACCCACCACTGTGATCTTGCAGCTAGCTGACCGTTCATTAGCTAGACCAGAAGGAATTGTGGAGGATGTGCTAGTGCAAGTAGGCTCCCTCATTTTTCCGGTGGATTTTATAATTCTTGATTTTGAGCCAGATGCGGAAGTCCCGTTTATTTTGGGACGTCCCTTTTTGGCAACCGGGCGAGCCTTAATTGATGTAGCTGCTGGGCAGCTAACCATGAGAGCTCATGATAAGGTAGAGGCCTTTGATGTCTACAAGGCCATGAAGCTACCGACCATCTATGAAGAGTTATCAACAATCAGTGTTTTGAATCAGGAGTCGACCCTTCAAATTATTGACTCACAGGATCCCTTGGAGAGAGCTTTGGTGGGATATGATCTTTTTGGGGACAGTGCAACATATGAGATGGTGCAGACTTTGAATGAGCCAAAATGGTTCTTCAGGAAGCAAGATTTTGAACCATTGAAGAGGTCTTTGGAACCATCCCCAAAGCCATCAATAGAGGAGGCACCTAAATTGGAGTTAAAGACATTGCCTCCACATCTGCAGTATGTATTCTTGGGTGAAGATGACACCTTACCAGTCATCATTTCAGCCGAACTGACAGATGCACAAGTGAAAGATGCATTGGTGGTCCTTAAGAGGTGAAAAAGAGCAATGGGATGGAAGATGTCAGGCATTAAAGGGATCAGTCCAACTTTATGCATGCACAAGATATTCGTGGAAGAGGGATCCAAACCAACCGTGCAACATCAGCGGAGGTTGAACCCGGTGATGAAGGATGTAGTCAGAAAGGAAGTGATCAAGTGGATGGATGCAGAAGTGGTATATCCCATCTCAAACAGTGAATGGGTTAGCTCAGTTCAATGCGTTCCCAAGAAAGGGGGAATGACAGCGGTCACAAATGAAAAGAATGAGCTAATTCCCACACACACAGTCACGGGCTGGCGAATTTGCATGGATTATAGGAAGCTCAATGAGGCCACTCGGAAAGATCACTATCTGATTCCATTCATTGATCAAATGTTGGACAGGCTGGCAGGGCAAGAATATTATTGCTTTCTGGATGGTTACTTTGGCTATAATCAAATAGCCATAGCACTAGAAGATCAGGAGAAGACAACGTTTACATGTCCTTATGGGACATATGCTTTCAGGTGGATGCCCTTTGGTCTATGCAATGCACCAGCCACATTCCAGCGATGCATGATGGCGATATTCCACGATATGGTGGAAGACTATGTCGAGGTATTTATGGATGACTTTTCTATTTTTGGTAACTCGTTTGCTATGTGTTTGCAGAATCTTGACAGGGTGTTAGCTAGATGTGAAAACTCAAACCTGGTGCTCAACTAGGAAAAGTATTACTTTTTAGTCAAGGAGGGTATTGTTCTTGGCCATAAGGTGTCATGCAGAGGGTTGGAAGTCAATCCTGCAAAGATAGAGGTGATTGAAAAGCTACCACCGCTAGTATCAGTTAAGGGTGTCCGCAGCTTTCTAGGACATGCTGGGTTTTACAGACTGTTTATTCAAGACTTCCCTAAAATTTCTAGACCGATATGCCGGTTGCTAGAAAAAGAGGTGAAGTTTGAATTTGACAAGGAATGTGTAGAAGCATTTGAGGAGCTGAAAAAGAAGCTGGTGGAAGCTCCTATTCTCATTTCTCCTGATTGGGAATATCCTTTTGAGTTAATGTGTGATGCAAGTGATGTGGCTGTAGGAGCGGTATTGGGGCAGCGAAGGAATAAGATTTTTCATTCCATCTACTATGAAAGCAAAACACTTGACGCTGCACAAGTTAATTATACAGTCACTGAGAAGGAGATGCTGGCTCTAGCGTTTGCATTTGACAAGTTTAGATCCTATCTGGTGGGGTCGAAAGTGGTGGTACACATTAATCATGCAGCAATTCGGTACTTATTTGGCAAGAAAGATGCGAAGCCCAGGCTAATCAGGTGGATATTATTGCTGCAAGAGTTTTATCTGGATATCTGAGACAGGAAGGGAAGTGAAAATCAGGTTGCAGATCTCCTATCGCGACTAGAGAACCGTTCACATGTGAAGGAAGGTGAGCGCATCCGAGAAGAGTTCCCCGATGAACAACTCTTAGCAATAAAGGAAGCTGAACTCCCTTGGTATGTAGATATTGTGAACTTGTTAGTAAGTGGAGTATACCCACCTGAGGCAACGGCTCAACAAAGGAAGAAGCTGAGGCATGAGTCCCGGTACTACATGTGGGATGAGTCGTATCTATTCAAGCAAGGACCAGATCAAGTGATGAGGCGATGCATTCCAGAAAGTCAAATGGCAGAGGTACTGAGGAGTTGTCATTCATTGTTGTATGGAGGTCATCATGGAGGAGAGTGTACTGCTCACAAAGTGCTGCAATCTGGGTTCTTTTGTCCCACACTGTTCAAAGATGCTGCAACTTATGTTAAAGTATGTGATCGATGTCAAAGAACAGGAACAATCGGCAGAAGACAGGAAATGCCATTGCACCACATATTGGAAGTTGAGGTGTTCGATGTGTGGGGGATAGATTTTATGGGCCCGTTTCCACCATCGTTTGGCAATCGATACATCTTGGTGGTAGTGGACTGCGTGTCCAAGTGGGTTGAGGCAGTAGCTTGTCCAAGGAACGATAACAAGGTGGTGACTAGATTTGTGAAGAAGCAGATTTTCACCAGATTTGGTATGCCACGAGCAATTATCAGTGATGGAGGGGCACATTTTATCAATGCAGGGTTCAGGAATTTGCTAGCACAATACGGGGTTTGGCATAAAGTGGCTGCAACATATCATCCCCAAACTAGGGGGCAAGTGAGGTGTCAAACAGGGAAATTAAACAGATTTTGCAGAAAACGGTGAACGCACAACGCTTGGATTGGGCAAGCAAACTGGATGATGCGTTGTGGGCATATCGAACTGCATATAATACATCCATTGGGACTTCACCGTACATATTGGTTTACGGGAAGGCATGTCATCTACCCGTGGAGCTAGAACATCGAGCTATTGGGCTGTGCGGAAGTTGAACATGGATCCTGAGCTTGCAGGAAAGAGGAGATTGATGCAGCTGAGTGAGTTGGACGAGTTTCGATGGAACGCATATGAAAGTGCAAAATGCTACAAAGAAAAAGCGAAAAGGTGGCATGACAGGCACATGGTGCATCGAATCTTTGAGCCGGGCCAAAGGGTGTTGCTATTTAACTCTAGGTTGAAACTCTTCCCAGGGAAATTGTGCTCCAAGTGGTCAGGGCCGTTTGAAGTAGCAAGGATGACCCCACACGGGGCGGTCGAATTGTGGCAAGAGGATAAAAGTGCCACATTTTTGGTGAATGGACAAAAGTGTAAGCACTACTGGGGTGAAGACGTTAATCGAGAGAAGACGTCTATCACGTTAGTAGATGAATGCGGATGACAAGCGTTGAGCCTCGACGGTAAACCAGGCGCTGCACGGGAGGCAACCCGTGGATGTAATGTACTAGACTAGTTAGGAACTAATTTTAAAAAAATAAAAATAAAAAAATAATAATAAGAAAAAAAAGGCTAGCACTAGGTGGGAGGAAAACCACGATTTTCTAACAAGTTGTTGTTGGATGATTTTCAGGAAATATGGAGGGTAAAAATACAAAATCGCAAGTGGAAAAATAAAGGTAAAAAAAGTGAAAATTGGGGCAAGAGATAGTGAGCCTACGCGTTGGCTCCGTGTCACGGAGGCTGACCTCCGCGTTGCTCTTCGTGAAGCATTGAGGCTAAATCCAGGTATGGGCCATTTCCAGTGAGCATCCGCGTCGGCTCCATGTCACGGAGCTTACCCTTTGCGATGGCCTCCGTGATACGTTGAGGCCAATTTCGCGACGGGTCAGTTCGGGGCAGCGGGTTGACCTGCGCAAAATCACTACTTTTAACCCCAAAATTCTTATTTTTCCCCATTTTTTCTGAAATCCTCCGCGACAAAACTCCCATTCCCCCTTCTCCCTCAATGTGCCACGGGTCAAACTTAAGAAATTTCTTCAAGTCTTCTTAAAACTCTTCAAGTAAAGGTATGTTCTCGAATTTTTTCTCATTCTTGATTCATAGTTTGAGTCTTGAACATGTTTTCTGAGGAAACTCTGCCCTAAGGTATTAATGAGATGTGTAATTGCTATGGTCATTGATGAATGTTGAGTTTGTACTAGTGTTGTGTTTTGAACTCAATATTTACATGAATTGTGTTGAAAATCTTCTATTGTTGATACCTAGGGTTGAGAAAGTGAGTTTTGAAGAAGAAGAAAGGGTAGAAATAGAGAAATTTTGGGCAGTAGGTGTTGTTGGAGTTAAAAAATTTTTTTGTGCTTAAACTTTGAATGTGTTGGGTTGAAGATCGATTTTTGGGGAATGAAAGTAGGAAAATCCCATAGGTTGTTGTGCACAAATTGCGAATTGCTCATGATTTTATAAATGAATCGATGGATGAACTTTAATAATGCATTGTATGAAATCTGAGTAGTAAAATGAAACCATCCCATCCACTTTTATGAATGCACTGAACCTTTTGGGAAATAAGAGATGAAATTATGTAGTTGTTCTTGTCGAATTGTATTGATTACGGCTAACAACTAAGTGTGGAGTGATCAATTTAAGCCCAGCCTTAGTAGTAGCCAAATATACCATGAATGACATTTGAAATATATGCTTTTGATGGACAGGACAAATGTCTGGAAGGCAAGACAAAGGGAAAGGCGCATCCACATCTGGCGCCAGTAGAAAAAGACTTAGAATTAGGGCAGCAGTGCCAGCAGTGCCAGCAGCACCACCTGTTCCAAGGGGGCAACGTAGACAATATGGAACACGATGGGTTTCAGATGAGTGAAAGAAATGGTACTCCAAACACAAGGAAACCAAGTATTTCCCAAAGGAACAAATATCATGGGAACCACTAGCTCAAGAATTCCCGAGAATCCTACACAGGATAAACACTGTTGGGTTAAACTTCATCTTTGAAGAACCCAAAGAGTGCAATCTCCACCTCATAAGGGAATTCTACACTAACTGGAACCCCACCGTGCGCAGCCACACAGTCAAGATCAGAGGACAGGTGGTTACTTTTGAACCACAACATCTTAATGCCATCTTTGGGACGCAGGACACAGACGCGCATGTCCTCCGCCAGCTGAACATCACTCCACCGTATGCAGATATCAGACACACATTATGTGGAGCATGATCGATAGCTAGGTGGAGTCTTCACAAGGAAAGAGAATATCACCAGACATTGCCATACTCCCAAATGAATAGAGAAGCGAGGATCTGGTTGAAGATAGTGTGTATTGCCTGATCCCGGGGGTGCACATGACTGATGTCACCCGGGACAGAGTTTGTTTGGTATATGCATTGATGAAAGGACTGGAGATAAATGTTGGAGGTGATTATTTCAGCCATGAAGAGAGCCAGACTTCATCCAGGGCATCGGTATGGTTTCGGTGGTCTTCTAACAGCTTTCCTCAGGGGCCATGGTATTGAAGAAGAGGCCCTGGATTACATTTCGCAAATTGATCATCGTGCTTTGGATGTCACTAAGACCAAAGCACCCAATACCACATTTAGGCCGGTGCTTACACTAGTTGAGTGACATGCTCGAGATGACCAATACATGGCCAGAATGTATGGAATGCAGATGCTACAAATGCGAATTGGTGGAAGGCCCGCTACAGAGGATGAATTGTGGCAGCTCCAGATGGATTATCCATTTAATGAGCATGCCAGAGCATTATGCAAAATTGGGCCCGCATTTGTAGAACCAGTTGATGACGACGTCCCTACTGATGAGAAAACGCGTCGGGATGACTCAAACATTGAGTCAGAGGAGGATGGCGGAGAAGATTCTGATCTTGGAGATGAGGCACTGGCACCTGATGAAAATATTGAACATTTTAATTGATCAGGGAGTTATACCACCCATACTTTGTTTTTAATTATAGATATGCGAACACTGGGGACAGTGTTCCAACTAAATGTGGGGTGAGAGGAGTTAGGTGCTAGTGTAGTAAGGTTGTGCTGTCCTTGTGCTTCTGTGGTTGTTTAATGTGTGACACATTGTGTTTCGTGTTATGTTGTTGATGATTCTGTGTGTTGGTGCTGGTGATGTAATAAATTGTTAAGGAATTATTTGTGTAAGTTATTTGCTTTTTTTATTTTTTTATTTTTTTATTTTTTCTATTTTTTTTATTTGGGTTTCTCGTTTTTTGTTTTTGGTGCTTTTTTATGATTAGTCCCTTTGAACCAAAGTCTTAGATAGAGATTGTTCCCTATGATGGATGGATGACGATCGTATTAAGGGAAATTTAGTCAGTAGGTTTAGATTTTTTTTCCTTTTTTTTCGAATACATAGCTAATTAATGGTTCGACATTCTTGTTATGTACTATATTGTAAGATGCAAGTGTGATTCGTATGAAAGCATGCAACATGTTGAGACACCTGGGCTATAGAATTTGACTAGTTGTTATTAAAGCTTAATTTTGAATTCTTGTATTAACTGAGTTAAGAGTCTGTGAATATGTCTTAAATTGAGCATGTGCAGTGAGTGTGAGTTTTTCTAATATTCCATGCTACTGTGAAGTGTCTAGAACTTGCTTGGTGTGTATATAAAAAGAAATGAAGGATGTGGATTGTAGGAGAGGATGTAGGCATTTCTTTGAATGAACCCAAATTTTATCCCTCATCTTACCTACCTTGAATATTAAATCCTAGTTAGCCCCATTGAGCCTTAAACCTATTCTTTAATAGTTACAACATAAGCTTAATCCTTTTGTTTCATTAGCCTTGAATTTGATCCAAAACTCCTAAGCGCTTAAGTGAAAAATTCCAAAGAGTGAAGGAGTGAGAAGCTTGAAACAGAAGGAAAAGTAGAAGTTGTGAAAGTTGAGAAAAGGACAAAGGTGCACTTGTTTGAAAATGATTGATTATTAGTAGAGAGTAAGAAAGTAAATGAAAAATTTGCTTAAATACGCTTTACTAGTAAGCTGAGTGTGCTTAAAGAAATGGGAACAAAAAGAGAAAATTCAAAAGTGAGAAGATGAGGAAGAAGTAAGTAAAGAGATGTCTTTAATGAATGTTGGAGGTATTAAAAGCGCTTGGGGAAGATAGTTACTACTACTGGTCAGAACAGTACTTACTAGTCCCTTAGCTTACATTACAACCCATTAAGTCCTACTTGATCTTACGTTCATATATCCTTAAATTAGTGGAGTAAAACACTAAGGGAAAGCTTATGGTTCACTACATGATGCATGTGAATTATTTGAGAGAGCGACCGTAATTTTATTCATATACCCATACATGTTGTGCTTTGAAAATTTTGTGAGTAAAATGGGGTAACTCTCTTTTGTTGTGAGGGCACATGCTTAATGAGAGATAACATTCATGTCAGATTTCTTGATCGGTTGATTTGCATGAGTTTGCCAAGATTGAGAGTCGATTCTTGAGGTTAGGGGGTCTTAACATAGTTGTAATTTATTTCAATGATTAAACCGTGCACACTCTATTTTTAACTTGCTATCTTAAATAATCATTATAGCCGTAGCTTGAATGGTCTTGCCACAATAGCTATGCGTGAGTCTTCAATTACATGAGATGTGAAAGGATTGTTCGAGGACGAACAAGGTTTTTAGTGTGGGGTAGGTGATCTTGGGCAGAATTGCATGCCCAAGTGATACTTTATTACTTAATTTTGACTTGTTTATCTACTTCTATGTGTGTATTCTCATGTGATTTGCATGTAAATGTGGATTTATACTAACCAACATGATTAGTTATTATTTTTGCAGTTTAAAATAAATTTTGGAAACTAATCTACAAGTTGGTGAAGTGGAGGAATGGACTCGGAAGAAAAACGCGGAAGTCGGCAAGAAAATACTAAAAACTTGATGCTCCACGATAGAGGCCGTGTCACGCTACCATCGCAGAGGCATTCTGCCTAGAGTTAAATTTGAGCTGAATTCCAGTAAAGGTGCACGATGGCACCGTGTCACGGAGCCTATGCTCCGTGTTCACTTCCGTGACACGCTGGGAAGACTTTGCTGTGCACCCAGATTCCAGTGAAGGTGCGCGACATGTCCAGCTTCGTGCCACGCTGAGGCTAAGATCTGTGCGTCCAAGTTCCTGTGAAGCTCTGCGATAGAGCCGTGGCACGGAGCTGATGCTCCGAGATACCCTCCGTGCCACGTTGCCAGTTTATTCTGGGAAATTTCTCACTTGTATAAATAGCACACTTAGGTTATATTTTAAGTAATTTGACATTTCATGCTAGAATGTGGGTATCAAGCAGTTGAGCTGAAGAAGTTCTAGGGTTAATTCTCTTCCTTTTTCTCTTAAATTTCAATTGCTTGTATGATTTCTACTTGTTTGAAGATGTTTAATCATCAAATGAGTGGCTAATTCACCTTTGGCTGAGGTTGAGGATGATTGAAGTAGTATGTAATTGATGTTATTTCAATTTTTATCTTCTCTACAACGGTTGTTCTACTAATTCTTGTTTTCACTACATTAATGCTTGGCCATTGTTAATGTACATCCTAGAATTCCAGTTTTATTTTCGAAAGGAAGATTAGTTGGATAGATGTGAATTGGTAGAATATGTTCTTGTCTTGGTTGAGAAATTAAGAGAAGATTAACGTTCAGAATTAGAAATATATCTGTAATGTCATATTTGGTCATCTATGGAATTTGTTGTGTATTACTAGAATATGAGGTTTTTGCATCACAGAAATGTGTAATGTAAGTCTCATGATTCTTTAATTGGAGAGGAGTTCAAAAGACCCAATCCATTGGTTAATAATTCCTAACTAACAACCAAAGAGAAGTGTTGCCTGAAATTTAATCAATAAATTACATATCTGCATGTTTTGCCTTAACCTCAGCTTGTTCATGCTATTGTTTAGATTATAATTTACAATTTTTACTTAAGGTTAAAGGAACTATTATTCTTGAAAAATTACCATTTGTTTTGGTTGTCTACTTGTATAAAGAAGGCGTATGCTAAACACTTAGGAAAAATTACTGCCACGTTACAGTACCTTTGGGTTTGACACCTGGCTTGAAATAAAGCCACTTTATTACTTGTACGACCACGTGCACTTGCGTGCGATTGGGAGTGAACATTAGCCCGCGGATTTCTCGATATTTGATTGACCGTCTCCGTTTGACCCCAAGTTTTTTCTGTGCGCAGCCTACAAAATCCTGGTGACGAGCGCTCTTTCACTTTATTTGGTTGGCATCTGTATTTTTTGAATAAATGAAAATTTACTATTTTCACAATTTTCGGTGTGTGTTAGCCCACGGATTTCTCGACATTTGATTGACCATCTCCGCTCAGCCCTAAATTTTGGCTGTGCGTAGCCTAAAAGTTCTGGTGACGAGCGCTCAATCACTTTATTTGTTCGGCTTCACTATTTTTCGTGTAAATGAGAATTTACGATTTTCAATATTTTCAGTGTGTGTTAGCCACGGATTTCTCGAGATTTGATGGACCGTCTCCGTTCGGCCCCAAATTTTGGCTATGCACAGCCTACAAGGCCTGGTGACGATCACTCTATCACTTTATTTAGTCTTTGCATAAATTAGAATTTATGATTTTTGGTGTGTGTTAACCCATGAATTTCTCGAGATTTGAATGACCATCTCCGTTCGACCCCAAGTTTTGACTGTGCGCAGCCTACAAATCCTTTTGATGAGCGCAATTTTACTTTATTTGGTCGGCATCAGTATTTTTTGCATAAATGATAATTTACTATTTTCAAGATTTTCGGTGTGTATTAACACACGGATTTCTTGAGATTTGATTGACTGTCTCTGTTCAGCTCCAAATTTTGGTTGTGCGTAGCCTACAAGTTCTGATGACGACCGCTCCATAACTTTATTTATTCTGCATCACTGTTTTTCTTATAAATGAAAATTTATAATTTTCATGATATTCGGTGTAAGACGGATTTCTCGAGATTTGATTGACCGTCTCCGTTCGGCCCCAAATTTTTGCTGTGCGCAGCTTACAAGGCCTGGTGATGAGCACTCTATCACTTTATTTGGTCGGCATCACTATTGTTTGAATAAATGAGAATTTACGATTTTACGATTTTCGGCGTGTGTTAGCCCACTGATTTCTAGAGATTTGATTGATCGTCTCTGTTAGGCCCCAAATTTTGGTTGTGCACAACCTACAAGGCCTAGTGACAAGCGCTCTATTACTTTATTTGGTTGGCATCACTATTTTTTGCATAAATGAGAATTTACGATTTTTAAAATTTTCGGTGTGTGTTAGCCCACAAATTTCTCAAGATTTGATTGACCGTCTCCGTTCGGTCCCAAATTTTAACTATGTGTAGCCTACAAGTCCCGGTGACGAGCGTTCTATCACTTTATTTGGTCTGCATCATTACTTTTCGCATAAATGAGAAATTTACAATTTTCAAGATTTTCAGTGTGTGTTAGCCCATAGATTTACTGAGATTTGATTAACCGTCTCCATTCAGCCTCAAATTTTAGCTGTGTGTAGCCTACAAGTCCCGGTGACGAGCACTTTATCACTTTATTTGGTCGGCATCTCTATTTTTTGCATAAATGAGAATTTACAATTTTCAAGATTTTAGGGGCGTGTTAGCCCACGGATTTCTCGAGATTTGATTGACCGTCTCCGTTTGGCCCTAAATTTTGGCTGTGCGCAGCCTACGAGGCCTAGTAACAGGCGCTCTATCAATTTATTTGGTCGGCATCACTATTTTTCGCATAAACAAGAATTTACAATTTTCACGATTTTTATTGTGTTTTAGCCCACAAATTTCTCGAGATTTGATTGATCGTCGTCGTTCGGCCCGAATTTTTGTTTCTTCGCAGCCTCCAAGGCCTTGTGACGTGTGCTCTATTACTTTATTTGGTCTTCATTATATTTTTTTGCATAAATGAGAATTTATGATTTTCACAATTTTCGGTGTGTTAGCCCACGGAGTTCTCGAGATTTGACAAACCGTCTTCGTTCAGCCCTAGATTTTTGCTGTGCGCATCCTACAAGGCCTGGTGATGAGTGCTCTATCACTTTATTTGGTCGGCATCACTATTTTTTTCATAAATGAGAATTTATGATTTTCACAATTTTCGGTGTATGTTAGTCCACGGATTTCTCGTGATTTGATTGATCGTCTCAGTTCGGCCCCAAATTTTGGTTGTGCACAACCTACAAGACCTAGTGACAAGCGCTCTATTACTTTATTTGGTTGGCATCACTATTTTTTGCATAAATGAGAATTTACGATTTTTAAAATTTTCGGTGTGTGTTAGCCCACAAATTTCTCAAGATTTGATTGACCGTCTCCGTTCGATCCCAAATTTTGGATGTGTGCATCCTACAAGGCCTGGTGATGAACGATCTATCACTTTATTTGGTCGACATTACTATTTTTCGCATAAATGAGAATTTACTATTTTCACAAATTTCGGTGGGTATTAGCCCACGGATTTCTCGTGATTTGATTGACCGTCTCGATTCGACCCCAATTTTTAGCCGTGCGTAGCCTACAAAGCCTAGTGACGAGCGCTCTATCTCTTTATTTGATCGGTATCACTATTTTTCGCATAATTGAGAATTTACGATTTTTCATAATTTTCAGTGTGTTAGCCCACGGATTTTCGAGATTTGATTGACCGTCTCCGTTCGACCTCAAGTTTTTGTTGTGCGGAACCTACAAATCCCGGTGACGAGCGCTCTTTTACTTTATTTGGTCGGCATCACTATTTTTCGCATAAATGAGAATTTACGATTTTCACGATTTTCGTTGGGTGTTAGCCCACGGATTTCTCGAGATTTGAATGGCCATCTCCGTTCGGCTTCAAATTTTCGTTGTGCCCAGCGTATAAGTCCTGGTGACGAGCGTTATATTACTTTATTTGGTCGGAATCCTTATATTTCGCATAAATGATAATTTAAGATTTGTAAGATTTTTGGTGTATGTTAACCCATAAATTTCTCGAGATTTGATTGATCGTCTCCGTTCGGCCCAAATTTTGGTTGTGTGCAGACTACAAGTCTTGGTATAAATTTATTTGGACAACATCACTACTTTTTGCATAAATGAGAGTTTACGATTTTTAAGATTTTCGGTGGTGTTAGCCAACAGATTTCTTGAGATTTGATTGACCGTCTCCGTTCGGCCCCAAAATTTTGTCTGTGTGTAGCCTACAAGTCCTGGTGATGAGCGCTTTATTACTTGATTTGATTCGGCATGGCTCTTTTTTGCATAAATGAGAATTCACAATTTTCAAGATTTTCGGTGTGTGTTAGCCCACGAATTTCTCGAGATTTGATTGACCGTCTTGGTTCGACCCCAAATTTTGGCTGTGCACAGCCTATAAGGCCTGGTGACTAGCGCTCTATCACTTTATTTGTTTGGAATTACTATTTTTGCATAAATAAGAATTTACGATTTTCACGATTTTCGTTGTGTGTTAGCCCACAGATTTCCCGAGATTTGATTGACCGTCTCCGTTCGTCCCTATATTTTGGCTATGCGCAACATACAAGTCCTGGTGACGAGCGCTCTATTACTTTATGTGGTCGCCATTAATATTTTTTACGTAAATGAGAATTTATGATTTTTACGATTTTCGGTGTGTTAGCCTACAAATTTATCGAGATTTGATTGACCGTCTCCGTTCGGCATCGATTCTGGCTATGCGCAGCCTACAAGGCCTGGTGACGAGTGCTCTATCTCTTTATTTGGTCAACATCACTATTTTTTGCATAAAGGAGAATTTAAGATTTTCACGATTTTTGATATGTGTTAGCCCACGGATTTCTCGTAATTCGATTGACTGTCTCCGATCGGTCCCAAATTTTGGCTGTGCAGAACCTATAATCCCTAGTGACGAGCGCTCTATCACTTTATTTGGTCGGCATCACTATTTTTTGCATAAATGAGAATTTATAATTTTCATGATTTTCGTTGTGTGTTAGCCCACGGATTTCTCGAGATTTGATTGACTATCTCCATTTGACCCAAAGTTAAGGTTGTGCGCAACCTACAAAATCCTAGTAACGAGTGCTCTTTCACTTTATTTAGTCGGTATCAGTATTTTTTGCATAAATGAAAATTTACTATTTTCACAATTTTCGGTGTGTGTTAGTCCACGGATTTCTCAGCATTTGATTGATCATCTCCGTTCATCCCCAAATTTTGGCTGTGCGCAACCTAAAAGTTCTGGTGACGAGTGCTCTATCACTTTGTTTGTTCGGCTTCACTATTTTTCGCATAAATGATAATTTATGATTTTCAAGATTTTCGATGTGTGTTAGGCATGGATTTCTCGAAATTTGATTGACCGTCTCCATTTAGCCTCAAATTTTGGTTGTGCACAGCCTACAAGTCATGGTGACGAGTGCTCTATCACATTATTTAGTCGGCATCACTATTTTGTGCATAAATGAGAATTTACGATTTTCACGATTTTCGGTGTGTGTTAGTCCACAAATTTCTCGAGATTTGATTAACCATCTTCGTTCAACCCCAAGTTTTGACTGTGCGCATCCTACAAATTCTGGAGATGAACGCTCTTTTACTTTATTTGGTCGGCGTTAGTATTTTTCGCATAAATGATAATTTATTATTTTCAAGATTTTTGGTGTATATTAGCCCACGAATTTCTCAAGATTTTATTGACCATCTCCGTTCTGCTCTAAATCTTGGCTGTGCGCAGCCTACAAGTTCTGGTGAAGACCGCTCTATCACTTTATTTGTTCTGCATCACTATTTTTCGTATAAAAGAGAATTTACGATTTTCACAATTTTCGATATATGTTAGACCATGGATTTCTCGAAATTTAATTGACCGTCTCCGTTCGGCCCCAAATTTTGGCTGTGCACAGCTTATAAGGCCTGATGACGAGCGCTTTATCATTTTATTTGGTCGGCATCACTATTTTTTGCATAAATGAGAATTTACGATATTCACGATTTTCGGTGTGTGTTAGCCCATGGATTTCTGGAGATTTGATTGACCGTCTCTGTTTGGCACCAGATTTTGGTAGTGCGCATCCTACAATGCCTGGTGATGAGCGCTCCATCACTTTATTTGGTCGGCATCACTATTTTACGCCTAAATGTGAATTTATGATTTTCACGATTATAGGTGTGTGTTAGCCATAAATTTCTCGAGATTTGATTGACCGTCTCTGTTCGGCCCCAAATTTTGGCTGTGTGCAGCCTACAAGTCCTAGTGACGAGCGCTCTATCACTTTATTTGGTCTGCATCATTACTTTTTGCATGAATGAGAATATACGATATTTAAGATTTTCGGTGTGTGTTAGCCCACGAATTTTCCGAGATTTTATTAAATGTCTCTATTCGGCCCCAAATTTAGGTTGTGTGTAGCCTACAAGCCCTGGTGACGAATGCTTTAACACTTTATTTAGTCGGCTCTCTATTTTTGGCATAAATGAGAATTTACGATTTTCAAGATTTTAGGGGCGTGATAGCCCACGTATTTCTCGAGATTTGATTGACCGTGTCCGTTTGACCGAAAATTTTTACTGTACGCAGCCTACAAGGCCTAGTGAAAGGCGCTCTATAAATTTATTTGGTCGGCATCACTATTTTTTGCATAAATGAAAATTTACGATTTTCACGATTTTCGGTGTGTGTTAGCCCACAGATTTCTCGAGATTTGATTGACCGTCTCCGTTCGACCCCAAATTTTGGTTGTGCGCAGCCTACAAGGCCTTGTGACAAGCACTCTATTAATTTATTTGGTCGCCATCACTACTTTTCGCATAAATGAGAATTTATGATTTTCATGATTTTCGATGTGTGTTAGCCCACGGATTTCTCGAGATTTGGCTGACCGTCTCCGTTCAGGCGCAGATTTTGGCTGTGCCCAGCCTACAAGGCCTGGTAACGAGTGCTCTATCACTTTATTTGGTCAGCATCACTATTTTTTGAATAAATGAGAATTTACGATTTTCACGATTTTCAGTGTGTGTTTCCCCACGGATTTCTCGTGATTTGATTGACCATCTCAGTTAGGCTCTAAATTTTGGCTATGCGCAGCCTGCAAGGCTTAGTGACGAGCGTTCTATCACTTTATTTGGTCAGCATCACATTTTTTGCATTAATAAAAATTTACAATTTTCACGATTTTCGGTGTGTGTTAGCCCATATAAATGACAATTTACAATTTTCAAGAATTTTAGTTTGGCCCATAGATTTCTCGAGATTTTTATTGACCGTCTCCATTTGGCCAAAAATTTTGGCTGTGCGCAGCTTACTAGGCCTGCTGACGAGCGCTCTATCACTTTATTTCGTCGGCATCACCATTTTTCGCATTAATGAAAATTTACTATTTTCATGATTTTTGATGTGTGTTAGCCCACGAATTTCTCGAGATTTGATTGACCGTGTCCACTCGACCCAAATTTTGGCTGTGTGCAGCCTAAAAGTTCTGGTGACGAGCGCTCTATTACTTTATTTGGTTAGCATCACTATTTTCCGCATAAATGAGAATTTACATTTTTTATGATTTTCGATGTGTGTTAGCCCACAGATTTCTCAAGATTTGTTTGACCGTGTCCGTTCGGCCCCAAAATTTGACTGTGTGTAGCCTACAAGTACTGGTAACGAGCTCTTTATTTCTTTATTTAATCGGCATCTCCTATAATTCACACAAATGAGAACTTACGATTTTCAAGATTTTCGGTGCTTGTTAGCCCATGGATTACTCGAGATTTGATTGACCGTCTCCGTTCGGCCCAAATTTTGGCTATGAGCAGCCTACAAGGCCTGGTGATAGGCTCTCTATCACTTTATTTGGTCAGCGTCACTATTTTTCGCATAATTGAGAATTTACGATTTTCACGATTTTCGTTGTGTGTTAGCCCACGAATTTCTCGAGATTTGATTGACCATACCCGTTCATCCCTACATTTTAACTATGCGCAGTTTACAAGTCCTGGTGACGAGCGCTTTATTACTTTATTTGCTCGCTATCACTATTTTTCGCATATATGAGAATTTACGATTTTCACGATTTTTGGTGTGTACTAGCCCACAGATTTCTCGAGATTTGACTGACCGCCTCCGTTCGGCCAAAAATTTTGGTTGTGCGCAGCCTACAAGGCCTGATGGCGAGTGCTCTATCACTTTATTTGGTCGGCATCACTATTTTTCGCATAAATGAGAATTTATGATTTTCACGATTTTCAGTATGTTTGCCCACAGATTTCTTGTGATTTGATTGACCGTCTTAGTTCGGTTTCAAATTTTGGCTGCGCATATCCTACAAAGCCTAGTGACGAGCGCTCTACCACTTTATTTGGTCAGCATCACTTTTTTTGCATAAATGAGAATTTATGATTTTCAAGAATTTCGGTGTGTGTTAGCCCATAGATTTCTAGAGATTTGATTGACCGTCTCCGTTCGGCCCCAAATTTTGGCTATGCGCAGCCTACAAAATTCTGATGACGAGTGCTATTTCACTTTATTTGATCAGCATCAGCATTTTTCGAATAAATAAAAATTACTATTTTCACGTTTTTCAGTGTGTTAACACCCACGAATTTCTCGAGATTTGATTCACTGTCTCCGTTCAATCCAAATTTTGGTTGTGCGCAACCTACAAGGACTGACGATGAGTGCTCTTTCACTTTATTTGGTCGACATCACTATTTTTCGCATTAATGAGAATTTATTATTTTCACAATTTTCAGAGTGTGTTTGCCCACGGATTTCTCGTGATTTAATTGACTGTTTCAATTTGGCCCCAAATTTTGGTTGTGCGCAGCCTACAAGACCTAGTGACAATCTCTCTATCACTTTATTTCGTCGGTATCACTTTTTTTTCACATAAATGAGAATTTACGAGTTTTAAGAATTTCGGTGTGTGTTAGCCCACAAATTTCTCAAGATTTGATTGACTGTCTCCGTTCGACCCCAAATTTTGGCAGTGGCAGCCTATAAAATCCTGATGACGAGCGCTATTTCGCTTTATTTGGTTAGCATTAGTAATTTTTTTGCATAAATTAAAATTTACTATTTTCACGATTTTTGGTTTGTTTTAGCCCATTGATTTCTTGAGATTTGATTGACCGTATCCGTTTGACACTAAATTTTTGCCGTGCGCAGCCTACAAGTCCTGGTGACGAGCGCTCTATCACTTTATTTGTTCGGCATCACTATTTTTTGCATAAATGAGAATTTACGATTTTCACGATTTTCGGTGTGTGTTAGCCCATAGATTTCTCGAGATTTGATTAACCGTCTCCGTTCGGCCCCAAATTTTGGCTGTGCGCAGCCTACAAGGCTTGGTGATGAGAGCTCTACCAATTTATTTAGTCCGCATCACTATTTTTCCGCATAAATGATAATTTACGATTTTCACGATTTTCGGTGTGGGTTAGCCTACGGATTTCTCGAGATTTGATTGTCCGTCTCAGTTCGGCCGCAAATTTTGTCAGTGCGCAGATTACAGGGCGTGATGACGAGCGCTATATCACTTTATTGGGTCGGCATCATTATTTTTTGCATAAATAAGAATTTACAATTTTCTTGATTTTCGGTGTGTGTTAATCCATGGATTTCTGAAGATTTTATTGATCGTCTTTGTTTGGCATTAAATTTTGGCAGTGCGCATCCTACAAGACCTGGTGATAAGCGCTCTATAACTTTATTTGGTCAGCATCTCTATTTTTCGAGTAAATGAGAATTTACGATCTGTGCGTGTTAGTCCACGGATTTCTCGGGATTTGATTGACCGTCTCCGTTCGGCCCCAAATTTTAGTTGTGCGCGGCTTACAAATCCTGTTGACGAACCTCTATTTATATTGTTGGCATCACAATTTTTCTCATAAATGAGCATTTATGATTTTCATGATTTTCGTTGTGTGCTAGCCCACGAATTTCTCGATATTTGATTGACTGTCTCCGTTCGGCCCCAAATTTTGGCTGTGCACAGCCTACAAGGCCTGGTGTCGAGCTCTCTATTACTTTATTTGGCCGCTATCACTAATTTTTGTATAAATCAAAATTTCAATTTTCAGTATGTGTTAGCCCACAGATTTCTCGAGATTTGATTGACCGTCTCTGTTCGGCCCCAAATTTTAGCTGTGTGTAGCCTACAAGTCCTGGTGCTAAGTGCTCTATCAATTTATTTTGTCGGCATCACTACCTTTTTGCATAAATGAGAATTTACGATTTTCATTATTTTCGTTGTGTGTTAGCCCGGATTTCTCGAGATTTGATTGATTGTCTCCGTTCGGCCCCAAATTTTATCCATGCGCAGCTGACAAGGCCCGGTGACGAGGCTCTATAACTTTATTAGGTCTCCATCACTATTTTTTGAATAAATGAGAATTTATGATTTTCATGATTTTCAGTATGTGTTAGACCACGAATTTCTCGAGATATGGTTGACCGTCTCCGCTCGGCCCCAAATTTTGGCTATGCGCAGCCTACAAGGCCTGGTAGGGAGCGCTCTATCACTTTATTTAGTCGGTATCACTATTTTACGCATAAACGAGAATTTATGATTTTCATGATTTTCGGTGCGTGTTAGCCCACGGATTTCTAAAGATTTGATTGACCGTCTCCATTCGACCCCGAGTTTTGGCTGTGCGCAGCCTACGAATCCTAGTGACTAGCACTCTTTCACTTTAATTGGTCAGAATCAGTATTTTTTGCATTAATGATAATTCACTATTTTCAATATTTTCGGTGTCTCTAAGCACACGGATTTCTCGAGATTTGATTGAGCGTCTCTATTCGACCCAAAATTTTGGCTATAC
The DNA here is from genome assembly GCA_035772735.1 of Datura wrightii. Taxonomy (NCBI): domain Eukaryota; kingdom Viridiplantae; phylum Streptophyta; class Magnoliopsida; order Solanales; family Solanaceae; genus Datura; species Datura wrightii. The sequence continues at coordinate 193,632,544 of JASDFA010000018.1, read as the reverse complement.
GCAGCTTATAAGTCCTAGTGATGAGCACAATATTACTTTCTTTGGTCGCCATCATTATTTTTTGAATAAATGAGAATTTATGATTTTTCACGATTTTCGGCTTGTGTTAGCCCACGGATTTCCTCGAGATTTTATTGACCCTCTCCGTTCGGCCCAAATTTTGGCTGTGCGTAGCGTGCAAGGCCTGGCGATGAGTGCTCTATCACTTTATTTGGTCGACATCACTATTTTTCGCATAAATGAGAATTTATGATTTTCATGATTTTCAGTGTGTGCTCGCCCAAGGATTTCTCGTGATTTGATTGACCATCTCAGTTCTGCCCCAAATTTTGACTGTGCGCAGCCTACAACGCCCAGTGATGAGCGCTCTATCACTTTATTTGGTCGGCATAACTTTTTATCGCATAAATGAGAATTTGTGATTTTTAAGAATTTCGGTGTGTGTTAGCCTAGAAATTTCTTGAGATTTGATTCATCGTCTCCGTTCGGCCCTAAATTTTGGATGTGCGCAGCCTAAAAAATCCTGGTGACGAGTGTTATTTCACTTATTTGGTTGACATCAATATTATTCGCGTAAATAAAAATTTACTATTTTTACAATTTTCGGTGTGTGTTAGCCCATGGATTTCTCGAGATTTGATTGACAATCTCCGTTCAGCCCTAAATTTTTGTTTCACGCAGCCTAAAAGTTCTGGTGACGAGCGCTCCATCACTTTATTTGTTCGGCATCACTATTTTTTTGCATAAAGGAGAATTTACGATTTTCACGATTTTCTATCTATGTTAACCTACGGATTTCTCGAGATTTTATTGATCGTCTCCTTTCGGCACCATTATGGCTGGCGCAGCCTACACGGCCTAGTGACGAGCGCCCTATTACTTTATTTGATCGCCATTATTATTTTTTGCATAAATGAGAATTTACTATTTTCACGATATTCGGTGTGTGTTAGCCCATGGATTTCTTGAGATTTGATTGACCGTCTCCGTTCGTCCCAAAATTTTGGTTGTGTGCAGCCTACAAGTCCTAGTGATGATCGCTCTATCACATTATTTGGTCGGCATCACTACTTGTCGCATAAATGAGAATTTACGATTTTTAAAATTTTCGATATGTGTTAACCCACGAATTTCATGAGATTTGATTAACCGTCTCCGTTCGGCCCTAAATTGTGGCTGTGTGCAGCCTACAAGTCCTAGTGATGAGCGCTCTATAACTTTATTTGATCGGCATCACTACTTGTCACATAAATGAGAATTTATGATTTTTAATATTTTCGGTATGTGTTAGCCCATGGATTTCTCGAGATTTATTTGACCATCTCCTTTCGGCCCCATATTTTGGCTGTGCGCAACCTACAATGCCTGGTGATTAGTTCTCTATCACTTTATTTGGTGGGCATCACTATTTTTGGCATAAATGAGAATTTACAATTTTCACGATTTTTGGAGTATGTTAGCCAACGGATTTCTCGTGATTTGATTGACCTTCTTAGTTCAGCCCCAAATTTTGGATGTGTGCAACCTACAAGGCCTAGTGACGAGTGCTCTATCATTTTATTTGGTCGGCATCACTATTTTTTGCATAAATGAAAATTTACGATTTTTATGATTTTCGATGTGTGTTAGCCCACAGATTTCTCGAGATTTGATTGACTGTCTCTGTTCGGCCACAAATTTTGGCTATGCGCAGCTTACAAAATTCTGGTGATGAGCGCTATTTCACTTTATTTGGTCAGTATCAGTATTTTTCGCATAAATAAAAATTTACTATTTTCAAAATTTTCGGTGTGTGTTAGCCCACGAATTTCTCAAGATTTGATTGACCATCTCCGTTCAGCCCCAAATTTTGGCTGTGCACAGCCTACTAGTTTTCACGACAACCACTCTTTCACTTTATTTGTTCGGCATCACTATTTTTCGCATAAATGAGAATTTACGATTTTCTCAATTTTCGGTGTGTGTTAGCCCACAGATTTCTCGAGATTTGATTGACCGTCTCCATTCGGCCTCAAATTTTGGTTGTGTGCAGCTTACAAGGTCTGCTGACGAGTACTCTATCACTTTATTTGGTCGGCATCACTATTTTTTGCATAAATGAGAATTTATGATTTTTTCACAATTTGGGTGTATGTTAGCCTACGGATTTCTCGAGATTTGATTGACCATCTCCGCTAGGCCCCAAATTTTGGTTGTTTGCAGCCTACAAGTCCTAGTAATGAGCACTCTATCACTTTATTTGGTCGGCATCACTACTTATCGCATAAATGAGGATTTACGATTTTCAAGATTTTCGATCTGTGTTAGCCCACGAATTTCTCGAGATATGATTGACCGTCTCCGTTCGGCCCCAAATTGTCACGCCCCGCCTTGGGAGGCATAACTGGCACCTGGTGCCCTACCAGGACCTGGATTGCTGGCTAGCTGAGCCTAAGCATTTCTGGTGCCAGGCTGGCTCTAATTTTGGATTCACGAAAACGACGGGCTATATAACGACTGTAAATACAGCCTCCGGCCGACTAGGCCTATAGCCACCAGTAAGCGAACAACAACTACCTAGAACAACTGAATTAATAGGGAACCTATGCGGGCCGACAAGGCCACCATGCTGTCTAGTTATTTCTAAATCAAGAAAACAAGTGCTAAACTGCTACGTGACCAGTAAGGTCACCACTACCAATTGAATAAGGCCCCACATGGCCATCATAAACAAACTAAACATACACACGACCCCACACGACTGGTAAAGCTAACCATAGGAAATGTACAATCTGCAAGCCTCTAAGAATACTAATAAGATGGTCGGGACAGGGCCCCAGCCTACCCATACTGTACAACAAAGAAAAGGAATAAACCTTTAGCTATCTAGCATTGGATGGCAGGAGCTGATGACTCTGTGTGCTGGCTGGAATCATGAGGGATCGGCTCCTCATCTATGAGTACCTGCAGGCAAGTAATGCAGCACCCCAAATGGGCGTCAGTACCGCTGGTACTGAGTATGTAAAGCAACAACTAGAAAAATAACTGAAGACAAGCAATATAACTGATAGAACTGAAATAGAAAGAAATAGACTATAACTGACTGAAAGTATGAGTTTAAGACTGTCCTCAACTATGCTGAAAGGAGTAGGAGTCGTACCTGGTAACGTAGCATTCTACTGTCGATCTACTCATAACTAACGTAATATGGCATAATAGAGCATAACCTATATAACATAGCACACATAAAGCTTACCTGGCCCCCATAAGCCGGAAGGTACAACCAACACGCAATCTATACCCTTACCCCGGTCATCCCATCTCCCATAGCAACTATAAGCATCCTGCCGGTCCCCTGGGTATGCACTTGGGCCCGATGAGCCCCTTACTATAACTGTACCTGAGTCCGGAGGACTCCTGAATCAACACCCCCGGCGTACCCGCTCGATGGGGGTGTATAAAAGCCGACCAAGGCAAAATATGGGGAAACTGGCATCCCATCTTCGTCCCCTAGGGGACGGCATGCCACTCCATAGAGTGACGTATCCTCTCCCTCTGGCAGACGAGTCGATACAACTATTAACCCTGGGGCGGTCATGGATGCTAGGTAATCCAACCCAAAACAATACAGTCAAGTCTCAACTGATAATACTAACTGCATACGATACATGCTAAAACTAATGATAGTAATGTGTATATATATAATACATGCTGAAACTGATAATGGTATACATATAATTTCTGTCATACTGTGTTGAATCTGATACTGAAACAAGATGTAATATTTCTGCTGAGAATCATGCTGTATAACTAAGTTTCATGGTAAACATGATTTACTGTTTCTAACATGCTTTCTAAAATTCATATTAAGCTACTATTCTATTTCTGAAATACTTTACGGGAACTTATATTGTTTTACTAAGTTTCGGCTGAACACGATAATATCCTGACATACTTTATATCGTGCTAGTAAGTTTCACGCAATACACGACATGAGTTTCCAACATCGTACTAAAATTTATACTAAACATAACATGCGGCTTCAGAAACATTCTACTGGCACTTGAGCTATTCTACCATATCGAAACTACTAGCTTGCCGAAGAGACTGGCTTTACGTACCTTGTCCGTTAACTTTCTGAGTATCTGGTGCAACTCGACTAATTTTCAGCTATTTCTTCCAACTGCATTCATGTTCACAGTAATTAGAACTAAATTCATCGATATTCTGGAAGAAAATACTATTTTGAATATGTATATAGACCAAACTTTGACTTATCGAAGAACAGCCGAAAACTCACCATTTCTCAGAAGTCCAGAAAGGAGAAATACTCACTTTAGGGCTAGGAGTATATTGACACTAATTTGGAGCAATTCCACTTACCTTATCTCGTGATTTGATTGACCATCTCAGTTCAGCATCAAATATTGGTTGTGCGCAGCCTACAACACCTAGTGATGAGCGCTCTATCACTTTATTTGGTCGGCATCACTTTTTATCGCATAAATGAGAATTTATGATTTTCAAGAATTTCGGTGTGTTTTAGCCTACAGATTTCTTGAGATTTGGTTGACCATCTCCGTTCGGTCCAAATTTTGGCTATGCACAACCTACAAAATCTTGGTGACGAGCGCTATTTCACTTTATTTGGTCGGCATCAGTATATTTCACATAAATGAAAATTTACTATTTTCATGATTTTTGGTGTATGTTAGCCCACAAATTTCTCGAGATTTAATTGACCATCTACGTTCAGCCCCAAATTTTGGTTATACACAGCCTAAAAGTTCTGGTGATGAGCGCTCTATTACTTTAATTGTTCGACATCAGTATTTTTTTGTATAAATGAGAATTTAGGATTTTCACGATTTTCGATGTGTGTTAGCCCACGGATTTCATGAGATTTGATTGACCATTTCCATTCGGCCCCTAGGCCTGGTGACAAGCGCTCTACCACTTTATTTAGTCAGCATCACTATTTTTCATATAAATGAGAATTTGCGATTTTCACGATTTTTGATGCGTGTTAGCCCATTGATTTCTCCAGATTTTATTGGCCGTCTCCGTTCGAACCTAAATTTTCGCTGCGCACAACTTACAAGGCCCGATGACGAGTTCTCTATCACTTTATTTGGTCGGCATCATATTTTTCGCATAAATGAGAATTTACGATTTTCATGATTTTCGGTGTGTGTTAACTCATGGATTTCTCGAGATTTGATTGACCGTCTCCGTTCGACCCCAAGTTTTGGGTGCGCAGCCTACAAAATCCTGGCGATGATCCCTATTTCACTTTATTTGGTCAGCATTAGTATTTTTCGCATAAATGAAAATTTACTATTTTCAAAATTTTCGGTGTGTGTTAGCCCACAGATTTCTCGAGATTTGATTGACCGTCTCCGTTCAGCCCCAAATTTTTGCTATGCACAGCCTACAAGTTTTGGTGACAACCACTCTTTCACTTTATTTGTTCGTCATCACTCTTCTTCGCATAAATGAGAATTTATGATTTTCACGATTTTCGGTGTGTGTTAGCCTACATATTTTTCGAGATTTGATTGACCATCTCTGTTCGGCATCAAATTTTCGCTGTGCGCAGCTTAGGAGGCTAAGTGACAAGCGCCCTATCACTTTATTTGGTCGGCATCACTATTTTTCGCATAAATGAGAATTTACAATTTTCACGATTTTCAGTGTGTGTTAGCCCACAGATTTCTTGAGATTTGATCAACCGTCTCCGTTCGGTCCCAAATTTTGGTTGTGTGCAGCCTACAAGTCATAGTGATGAGCGCTCTATCACTTTATTTGGTCGGCATCACTACTTGTCGCATAAATGAGAATTTACGATTTTCAAGATTTTCGATGTGTGTTAGCCCACGGATTTCTCGAGATTTAATTGACCGTTTTCATTGGATTCCAAATTTTGGCTGTGTGCAGCCTACAAGTCCTAGTGATGAGTGCTCTATCACTTTATTTGGTCGGCATCACTACTTTTCGCATAAATGAGAATTTACGATTTTCAAGATTTTCGATATGTGTTAGCCCATGGATTTCTCGAGATTTTATTGACCGTCTCCGTCTGACCCCAAATTTTCATTGTGTGTAGCCTATAAGTCCTGGTGATGAGAGCATTATCACTTTATTTGGTGGCCATCTCTATTTTTCACATGAATGAGAATTTACGATTTTTAAGATTTTCGGTGCGTGTTAGCCCACAGATTTCTCGAGATTTGATTGATCGTCTTTGTTTGACCCCAAATTTTTTTTGCGCAGCCTCCAAGGCCTAATGAGGGGCGCTCTATCACTTTATTTGATCATCATTACTATTTTCTGCATAAATAAGAATTTATGATTTCCACGATTTTCGTTGTGTGTTAGCCCACGGATTTCTCGAGATTTGATTGACCGTCTCCGTTCGGCCCCAAATATTGGTTGTGTGCAGCCTCCAAATCCTGGTGACGATCGCTTTATTACTTTATTTGGTCGTCATTACTATTTTTCGCATAAATGAGAATTTACAATTTTCATGATTTGCGGGTGTGTTTTAGCCCACAGATTTCTCGAGATCTGATTGACCGTCTCTGTTCAGCCTCAAATTTTGATTGTGCACGGCTTAGAATGCCTGGTGACGAGCGCACTATCACTTAATTTGATCGGCATCAATATTTTTTGCATAAATGATAATTTACTATTTTCATGATTTTCGATATGTGTTAGCCCATGGATTTCTTGAGTTTGATTGACCATCTTCGTTCAGCCCCAAATTTTGGTTGTGCGCAGCCAACAAGTTATGGTGATGACCGCTCTATTACTTTATTTGTTCGGCATCACTATTTGTGGTATAAATGAGAATTTATTATTTTCACGATTTTCGGTGTGTGTTAGCCCACGGATTTCTCGAGATTTGATTGACCGTCTCTATTCGGCCCCAAATTTTGGCTGTGTGCAGCTTACAAGGCCTGGTGATAAGTGCTTTATCACTTTATTGGTTCGGCATCACTATTTTTCGTATCAATGAGAATTTATGATTTTCATGATTTCGGTGTGTGTTAGCCCACAGATTTCCGTGGATTTGATTGACAGTTTCTGTTCGGCCCTAAATTTTGGGAGTGCTCATCCTACTAGGCCTGGAGATGAGCTCTCTATTACTTTATTTGGTTGGCATCTCTATTTTTCTCATAAATGAGAATTTACAATTTTCAAGATTTTCGTTGCGTGTTAGCCCACGGATTTCTTGAGATTTGATTGACCTTCTCTGTTCGGCCCCAAATTTTGGCTGTGCGTAGCCTACAAGTCTTGGTGACGAGCGCTCTACCACTTTATTTGGTCGACATCACTACATTTCGCATAAATGAGAATTTACGATTTTCACAATTTACGTTATGTGTTAGCCCATAGATTTCTCAAGATTTGATTGACCATCTCCGTTCTGCCTCAAATTTTGGTTGTGCGTAGCCTACAAGGCCTGGTGACGAGTGCTCTATTACCTTATTAATAAGAATTCATGATTTTCACGATTTTCTATGTGTGTTAGGCCTTGGATTTATCGAGATTTGATTAACTATCTCCGTTTGACCCCAAATTTTGGCTGTGCGCAGCCTACAAGGCATAGTGATGAGCGCTCTATTATTTTATTTGGTCGGCATCACTATTTTTTGCATAAATGAGAATTTACAATTTTCATGATTTTTGATGTGTGTTAGCCCACTTATTTCTCGAGATTTGATTGATCATCTCCTTTCGGCCTCAAATTTTGGCTGTGCGTAGCCTACAAAATCCTTGTGATGGGAGATATTTCAATTTATTTAGATGGCATCGGTATTTTCCTCATAAATGAAAATTTACTATTTTCAAAATTTTTGGTGTGTGTTAGCCCACAGATTTCTCGAGATTTGATTGACCGTCTCCGTTCAGCCCCAAATTTTGACTGGGCGCAGCCTACGAGTTCTGGTTACAACCACTCTTTCACTTTATTTGTTCGTCATCACTATTTTTTGCATAAATGAGAATTTACGATTTTCACAATTTTTGGTGTGTGTTAGCCCACAGATTACTCGAGATTTGATTGACGGTCTCCGTTCGGGCTCAAATTTTGGTTGTGCGCAGCTTAAAAGGCTTGGTGACGAGCGCTATATCACTTTATTATGTCGGAATCACTATTTTTCTCTTAAATGAAAATTTATGATTTTCAGGATTTTCGGTGTGTGTTAGCCCATGGATTTCTTGAGATTTGATTGACCGTCTCTGTTCGACCCCAAGTTTTGGATGTGCGCAACCTACAAATCCTGGTGACGAGCACTCTTTTACTTTATTTGGTCGGCATCAATATTTTTCGCATAAATGAGAATTTACGATTTTCAAGATTTTCTGTGTGTGTTAGCCCACAAATTTCTCGAGATTTGATTGGTCGTCTCCGTTCGGCCTAAATTTGGCTATGCACAGCCTACAAGTTCTTGTGACAAGCGCTCTATCACTTTATTTGATCGGCATCACTATTTTTCTCATAAATGAGAATTTACTATTTTCAAGATTTTCGGTTTGTGTTAGCCCACAGATTTTTTGAGATTTGATTGACCCCTTCTCCGTTCGACCACAGATTTTGGCTCTACGCATCCTAAAAGGCCTGGTGACGCGTGCTTTCTCAGTTTATTTGGTTGACATCACTATTTTTTGCATAAACGAGAATTTACAATTTTCACGATTTTCGATGCGTTATAGCCCATGGATTTCTCGAGATTTGATTGACCGTCTCTGTTTGACCCCAAATTTTGGCTGTGTGCAGCCTACAAGTCATAGTGATGAGCGCTCTATCACTTTATTTATTTGGCATCACTACTTGTCGCATAAATGAGAATTTATGCTTTTCAAGATTTTCAGTGTGTGTTAGCCCACGAATTTCTCGAGATTTGATTGACCGTCTCCGTTCGGCCCTAAATTTTTGTTGTGTGTAGCCTACAAGTCCTAGTGATGAGTGCTCTATCACTTTATTTGGTCGGTATCACTACTTGTCGCATAAATGAGAATTTACGATTTTCAAGATTTTAGGTATGTCTTAGCCCACGGATTTCTCGAGATTTGATTGACCGTCTCTGTTTGGCCCCAAATTTTCGCTGTGTAGCCTACAAGTCCTGGTGATGAGAGCTTTATCACTTTATTTGGTGGCCATCTCTATTTTTCGCATAAATGAGAATTTACGGTTTTTAAAATTTTCGGTGTGTGTTAGCCATAGATTTCTTTAGCCAAATTTTGGCTGTGCGCAGCCTCCAATGCCTGATGAGGGGCGCTCTATCACTTTATTTGATTGTCATCACTATTTTTTGCATAAATGAGAATTTATGATTTTCACGATTTTCATTGTGTGTTAGCTCACGGATTTCTCGAGATTTGATTGACCGTCTCCGTTCGGCCCTAAATATTGGTTGTGCGCAACCTCCAAATCCTGGTGACGATCGCTTTATTACTTTATTTGGTCGTCATCAATATTTTTCGCATAAATGAGAATTTACTTTTTTCACAATTTTCGGTGTGTGTTAGCCATAGATTTCTGGAGATCTGATTGGCCGTCTCCGTTCGGTCTCAAATTTTGGTTGTGCGCAGCTTGAAAGTCCTGGTGACGAGCGCTCTATCACTTTATTTGGTCTGCATCACTATTTTTTGCAAAAATGAGAATTTACAATTTTCATGATTTTCGGTGTGTGTTAGTTAGCCCACGGATTTCTCGAGATTTGATTGACCGTCTTCGTTTGACCCCAAATTTTGGTTGTGCGCAGCCTACAAGGCATAGTGACGAGTGCTCTACTTTATTTGGTCGGCATCACTATTTTTTTCATAAATGAGAATTTACGATTTTCAAGATTTTCGATGTGTGTTAGCCCACTGATTTTCGAGATTTAATTGACCGTCTCTGTTCGACCCCAAATTTTGGTTGTGCGCAACTTACAAAATCCTGGTGATAAGAGATATTTCAATTTATTTGGTTGGCATCAGTATTTTCCGCATAAATAAAAATTTACTATTTTCAAAATTTTCGGTGTGTGTAAGTCCACGGATTTTTCGAGATTTGATTGACCGTCTTCGTTCAGCCCCAAATTTTGGCTGGGCGCAACCTACAAGTTCTGGTGACAACCACTCCTTCACTTTATTTGTTCGTCATCACTATTTTTTGCATAAATGAGAATTTAAGATTTTTTCACGATTTTCTGTGTGTGTTAGCCCACAGATTACTCGAGATTTGATTGACCGTCTCCGTTCGGATCCAAATTTTAGCTGTGTGCAGCCTACAAGTCATAGTGATGAGAGCTCTATCACTTTATTTGGTATACATCACTACTTGTTGCATAAATGAGAATTTACGGTTTTCAAGATTTTCGGTGCGTGTTAGCCCACGGATTTCTCGATATTTGATTGACCGTCTTCGTTCGGCCCTAAGTTTTGGCTGTGTGCAGCCTACAAGTCCTAGTGATGAGTGCTCTATCACTTTATTTGGTCGGCATCACTACTTATCGCATAAATGAGAATTTACGATTTTCAAGATTTTCGGTGCGTCTTAGCCCACGGATTTCTCGAGATTTGATTGACCGTCTCCGTTCGGCCCCAAGTTTGGCTATGTGCAGCCTACAAGTCCCAGTGATGAGTGCTCTATCACTTTATTTGGTCGGCATCACTACTTGTCGCATAAATGAGAATTTACGATTTTTAAGATTTTCGGTGCGTGTTAGCCCACGGATTTCTCGAGATTTGGTTGACCGTCTCCGTTCAGCCCCAAGTTTTGGTTGTGTGCAGCATACAAGTCCTAATGATGAGTGCTCTATCACTTTATTTGGTTGGCATCACTATTTTTTGCATAAATAATAATTTACAATTTTCACGATTTTCGGTGCGTTTCAGCCCATGGATTTCTCGAGATTTGATTGATCGTCTCCATTTGACCACAAGTTTCGGTTGTGCGCAGCCTAAAAATCCAGGTAACAAGCGCTCTTTCACTTTATTTGGTCGGCATCAGTATTTTTCGCATAAATGAGAATTTATGATTTTCAGGATTTTCGGTGTGTGTTATCCCATGGATTTCTTGAGATTTGATTGACCGTCTCTGTTCGACCCCAAGTTTTGGATGTGCGCAGCCTACAAATCCTGGTGACGAGTGCTCTTTTACTTTATTTGGTCGGCATTAGTATTTTTCGCATAAATGAGAATTTACTATTTTCAAGATTTTCTGTGTGTGTTAGCCCACAGATTTCTCGAGATTTTATTGGTCGTCTCCATTCGGCCTAAATTTTGGCTGTGCGCAGCCTACAAGTTCTTGTGACAAGTGCTCTATCACTTTATTTGGTCGGCATCACTATTTTTCTCATAAATGAGTATTTACTATTTTCAAGATTTTCGGTGTGTGTTAGCCCACAGATTTTTTGAGATTTGATTGACCGTCTCCATACGACCCCAAATTTTGATTTTGCGCAGCCTACAAGCCCTAGTGACGAGCTCTCTATCACTTTATTTGTTTGGCATCACTATTTCTTGCATAAATAAGAATTTATAATTTTTAAGATTTTCGATGTGTGTTTGCCCACGCAGTTTTCGAGATTTAATTGAGTGTCTCTATTCGGTCTTAAATTTTGGTTGTGTGCAGCCTACAAGTCCTGGTGACGAGCGCTCTATCAGTTTATTTGATCTGCATCAGTATTTTTCACATAAATGAGAATTTACTATGTTCACAATTTTGGGTGTGTGTTAGCCCACGAATTTCTCGAGATTTGATTGACCGTCTTCGTTTGGCCCCAAATTTTGGTTGTGTGCAGCCTACAAGGCCTTGTGACGAGCGCTCTATCAGTTTATTTGGTTAGCAAAACTATTTTTCGCATTAATGAGAATTTACTATTTTTACGATTTTCGGTGTGTATTAACCCGCAGATTTCTCGAGATTTGATTGACCATCTTCGTTCTTCCCCAAATTTTGGTTGTGCGCATCCTACAAGGCTTGGTGACTAGCACTCTATCACTTTATTTGGTCGGCATAGCTATTTTTCTCTTAAATGAGAATTTACAATTTTCACAATTTTTGGTGTGTGCTAGACTATGGATTCCTCGAGATTTTAATTTACCGTCTCCATTCGGCCCCAAATTTTGGCTGTGCGCGCATCCTACAAGGCCTGGTGATGAGCGCTCTATCACTTTATTTGGTCGGCATCACTATTCTTCGCATAAATGAGAGTTTACGATTTTCGGTGTGTGTTAGCCCTCGAATTTCTCGAGATTTAATTGTCAGTCTCCATTTGGCCCCATATTTTGGCTTGTCACAGCTTACAAGTCCTCGTGACGAGCGCTCTATCACTTTATTTGGTCGGCATCACTATTTTTTGCATAAATGAGAATTTACAATTTTGAAGATTTTCGGTGTGTGTTTGCCCACAGATTTCTCGAGATTTGATTGACCGTCTTCGTTCAACCCAAATTTTGGCCGTTGATCCTGTTCATTGTTTTCTAGCCGCTTGATCATTGTTTATAAACCTAAAGGTGCAAGCCCTCAGAACGACCCATCCTTAGAAAGTATGGCCCATCCTGTTTGTCCGTTGTATGCAGCCCGATCTTGGTCAATTTCTCTGATTCTTTCCATGACCGCACAGGATGATCCATTGTAAGTTCGTACGACCCGTAGGAGCCATACATTGTATGAAAATTTAGTTTTACAATCTTTTCTGTATCTTCCCACTATCGATCAAAATGGCCCGTTGTAAGGATCAATGGTCCGTAGTGCAGCTCGTCTGAGGCAACTTTTCCTGTATTCAATTCTTTTTCTCAACTTTTATTCCTACAGCCCGTTTTTCCTGTAAAACTACCAAAATCCTTCATATCCATATAAATGTACCTAAAGTCATGCACATTTACAGAGTTTTAAGCGTTGCTAGTGCCGTAAATTCACGGCACATCAACACTCTCAACTTAACATGTTTTCATATCCTTAGGCAAAAAAAATAAAATCAACCCATGGCGACGCTTATCTAGAGGAAACTTAGGAGATGCATAGCAGTCCTAATTCATTAAACAGACAAAATGTTCACTCAATCAACCTCTATCCTACCGGATTAAAACAAAACTTGATGTTAGAACTCAATAATTCTCAACATGACACAATAGGATCAAAGGATGGCATCATATTATCACTACACAACCAAGCACACACAACTGGCATTTCCCCTAGATAGCTAGAAATCAACTCATGTAATCACGTGCTCTCACCATAAAGAATTCCCACACACACATATATTCACATGATCATGCCAATGTTTATCTTGGGACTCGGAAATAACTCACTCACGCTCACAAAGAAATTCTAACTGTACGAATACAATACCATAAGCTTGCCTTTACTTTCAATATCTCAGTTTTCAGAAGGTTAAACTAGGATCACTTTAGGACTTTTTCAGCTTGTAATGTAGGCTCCGGGTTGGGTATGGAAAATATGAGAATAGTAACTTAACCCTCCTTGGCACTACACTAACTTTATCTCCACTTAACCTATTTTTCACTTCGCTCACTTTTTTTCTTCACTTTCTTCTTCTTGTTACTTTCGTTTGCAACTATGAGTGCGGTGCTTCTTCTTTCAAAAATTTATTGCTTTAACATTTTTCTTTTCTTTTCTTGCTCTTTTTCTTATCAACATTTTTGTTTGTTTCTTTTCTTTCATTATGCACACCGCACCCGCTCTTTCATTTTCTTTACCAATGTCATTCCACCCTACTCTTCTTAATCACCCCTATAATAGCCACCTTCAACTTAGGCGATTTTCCTGAATTGAGGTTACAGTGTCCAAGGAGGGACCAGGGCCAAAACAGGTTCATTCCTAATCAAAACAGGAAGGTGAATTGGTGTAAACAAAAAGAAATGTCAATTTAAGCTCAAACATTTGGATCAAGAGATATTTATTTATTTTGGTCGATTTTTAAGGCTAAAGTAGACTCATTCATCAAAAATGGCCTATGATTCTTTCCTAGTTTCCCATCTTCTACCTCGGTACGACTGACCAGGAAAGTCTAGATTGACACATACAGCAGAATTCAACTATTTAACCTTACTCACACAAGCACTTGATTACACAGCTAAGTTCCAACCATCAGGTTCATGCACTGTGTTGACATTAATTATCCTAGCAATACCTACAATTCCATAAAAAGATCCATACTGGTCACGCCTCACAACACAAGTATATTCACACACCCAAAGCATTTAGAAGGGGTGTCATTTTCACATACATCACAAAATCAGTTCATCACATACTTTGTTTGACTGCTTATATGCCTCTTATTTTCTTCCAGTTAACCAACAAAACAAGATAAAACAAAAACCCTAAACATGCCGGTTCTACTAGATAAAGAACACTTGAGGAAAAAAGATATCTGGAAAGAAAAATCCTCAAGTTATGTTCACAAAAATCAAAATCAAGTACTACCCTACCCCCATCAAAATAAATCGTGCGACATCCTCGACGCATTCAAAAAGTAAAACAAGAATAGGGATGTACCTGGGCATCCTAGATGTCAGTGGTTTGGTCACCGAGGGCTGCAGATGCAACCCAAAATCCTCAGCAGCTGGAGTCTCAGCCATGACTACATCCTATGTAGTAATGGCATCAGTTGTGGCCTGTGCATTCACCGAAGTTGTCTGCACAAGAGCATTTACTGTGTGCCCACTCTCCTCGAGCACATCCTATGCACTAAAGCTCCCAACACCTTTAATCCGCTCCATATCTCTCTCTCATGCACATCGGCAGTTTGTCTACTTTCCTTGAGGGCAGCTTTCAATGCCCGCTTCTTCTTCTTCCATTTTCTTCTTTCTTCATCCTTCGCACCCTCAGTGGCCAGCTTTTTTTTGCCTTTTTCACGCGGATCCTGCTCAAAGTCAAAGAACTGAGGAATCTCTACATCCAAATCCCCATCTATCACTGATAAAGTCTGCGGTGGTAAAAATGGAGTAGGTCTGGATGACAACTCTAGCACTAAGGCTCTCAACGCTGCTAGCTCTCTCTCCATAGTGTCCCAATCCCGAGTTTGAGCATCAGACCGGAATTGGTTGAGGTGTATCTCAAAACCATCCTGCCACATATGTAACCCACGTGCTGCATCTTCTATTTCTTTTTTAACCCATGGCTTAACTTGCTCAAGCAATATGCCAATCTTGTGATCTGCAATTGTGAGTCTCTTTGCCATTTTTATCATGTCACTCTCTGAGACCAACAAGTAACCAGTGGGAATCGACTGGGTTGAGCTTCCTGATGGAATAGAAGTGGTTGTTGCAACATCATCTACTCGAGTGAAAGGAAGCTCCATGGTCTGCTCATCCTGGCTGGAAGTGTCACCCTGCTCACCTCTTCTCAGTGTGATCTCTCTCAATCTGGGTCCATCAAATGGAACTTGGACCCTGGCCACCAGATTTTAGATTGTCTTTAATCAATGCTATGTCTGTCATCCTAATGTTTATAATCATATGATCGATATATGGGAAGACAGACACTCTAGACTCCACGCATAGCTGATAAATCAGGCTCGGAAATGGAAGTGTAGTGTTTTCTTTGACCACCCGCTCCCGAATTTCTGTGGAAATAATATTGGGAATGTTCAACAGGTATTCAGACATAATGCATGCCACCAACGCTGCCCTGTTTGCACTCAAAACATTATCATTCACTGTCGGCGCGAGGCGATGTCTAATGATGGACCACCATGACTTGGCCAAAAAATTCAGAGAGGCCTTGTAGATTGGTTTTCTGCCTGTGACCCACTCTGCTCCCTCCTTGTCTTCAGCAATAATATTGGCCATCCATTGAAAGTGCAACACCTTGTCCTCAATTCTCAACTTTCTGATCCCTTCATTGCCTCCATGCGGTAATCATATTCAGTAGTTCTGGTCGGCAATGTAAAGTCACCACCCATCAATACTTTGGTGATGGTCCTCTCTGATATGTCAACTTGGATCACTCTTACCCTGACAGAGTCTAGCATGGGCTCCTTCTTAATTGCCTTGTTTGAGGAAGCCTTTTTCTCTAAGGTGCAGTAGTAATTGGCGTAGAACTCACGCACCATCTCCATGTTGTATTTACCCGGAGTCTTTGCCATCCAATACATGTTATAGCCCTGAAAAGCCTTTTAAGCTCTGGAACTTCATTTAGGGCATTGATCTGGATCTTTGGCTCCTCCTGAATACTGCAGCTGGGATTTCCTTTTTCATTGAGATTTAGCCTTGTAAAATAAACATCTCTGGAGCCCTATAGGAACCATCTCTTGGACCTTGCTTTGGGTGTGGTGCCAGGTTCAAAGTCCTCTACCTGCTCATTTGTCTCTTCAGCAGCACTATCCTTATCATCGGACTCCTCCACATTAGTATCATCATCTCCTGACTCCTTAGCATCACCATTGTCCTTACCTGTATTATCCGCAGGAGGGTTGTCAAAAATAGATTCAGCCTCGTCACTTCCCTCATCAGATTGGGGAGGTGTAGTAGCCGCGACAGCTTCTTGGGCTTTGGACTTTGCCCTAGTGGTCACCACTGGAGATTCGTCAGAGCTTGTAATGTTGTAGTGCCCCTCCGAACCATTAGAGCTGTCTAATTCTGACTCATCATGGAACTGTCAGCTTTTTGCAATTTCCTTTCATGCAGCAGCTTACTATTGCTTCTTGTTTACTGGTGAAGTCATTGTACCTGTGAGACATATCGTTACATTCACAAATAAACTCGTTCGCACATTATTTACTCACAACAGACGACCATTAGTACGGGTCTTTGTAGTTAACAACGGCCCATTACTGCAGTTGTTGAATTAAATCCTGAAAATGGAGTCTTTTGTACATACCCACGAGCCAATATAACGGTCCGTTGTGAGATACAATGGTCCATCTGATTGGTCCGTGGGAGGATTTAGGATTTTTATCTCTGAGGCAGTCCAACGACTCGATCAACGAGCCTTGTGAAGAATAATGGGGCGTTGATTTGGTCGTGCAATCTAATCTCACCCTTCAAACTTCAATCAACCCAAAAAGTGGTAGTTTAGGCATTTAAATCGATCATGTGGAGATTACTAACCCTCTTCCCCCATCAAAATTTCATAACGCCACTTTTGTTTAGGTTTTATTTTAGCCTAATGCAATTTATTTTTACACTTTCACCGAACTACCCAATTCTTTAATTTTCAATAGTAGAAAAAAATGAATTCCCAATGCTTAAATGTCCAGTGATCAATTTTCCCTAATGCAACCATAATTCAGACGGTTCCCATAATGACAGTATAACTGAGAAAAGACAATAACAAAAAAAATATAAGGCTAGCTTTTCACCTCAAACAGAAACTCACTTTAGCAAGAAAGCCATATGAACTTTTGATCAATAGTTGGAGAAATATGGTGCAACAATGTTGGTATCTTTGTTCAAGCCAAGAAAGAAAGGGAAGTTTAATGTTTGATTTGATTTTGAACAAGAAGTGTGCAAAAAAGTTGGGTATGAGGGTTTAAATAGGTTAGGGATGGGCAAGTCGAGTCGGGTTTGGAAATTTTTAATTCTGATCACGGCTCGTCCAATGGGTCATAAGTCGTTACAACGACCTGTACCTATGTGCCGTGGTTTCCAGTTTTTGGAAACTTACCTGTGGAACCTATGGGCTTATAGAACGTGCTGTTGATTATCACAGCGACTCATATTGTTCGTCCGTAGGTTCGTTCATTGGTGGCCAGGCTTGCAGGACTTTGTTAGAACGAAATAATATCACAACCCATTTGAGCTAACGACGGCACGTTCTGAGTGCCCGTTGATTAAACTTTAGAAAAAGGGCACTCCAGATACGTAACAACGGCTATGAACAACGGGTTGTTGTCTCTTGTGACGGTCCGTTCTAAGCATCGTGGTTTCATCCTTGAGATGAATCATTCAAGTTTTCCTTTGCCTTAGACCTACACACTTCAACAACTGTGAACACAATATTTACATTAAAATTTATAAAATGGGTTGCCTCCCATGCAGCGGTTGATTTAACATCGCGGCACGACGCAGGTATTTTGAATACTCAAACTTCACCAAAACACCTCCATGGGTTGCCTCTCATGCAGCATCTGATTTAACGTCGCAGCACGATGCAAGTCTCCGGATTACTCAGATTTCATCCAGAGCCTAGAGATCCACCAACTTTAATTCTTCGCTTCTCCTCAGATATGCTTTCACCCGTTGACCGTTAACTTTAAAGCACTTTCCATCATGATTTTCTAGTTCAATTGCTCCATGGGAGAATACTTGAACCACTCAAAAAGGTCCCAGCCATTTAGACTTCAACTTACCAAGAAACAAACGAAGTCTAGAATTGAATAGTAGCACCATATCACCCGGACTGAATTCTCTTTTCTCAATCTTCCGGTCATGCTGAATTTTCATCCTTAATTTGTAAATTTCAGAACTCTCATAGGCTTTCAACCGAAATTCATCAAGCTTATTTAACTGATCAAGCCTCAAGTTTGCAGCTTCATTCTAGTCCAAATTCAGCTTTTTGAGTGCCCATATAGCTTTGTGTTCAAGTTCAACCGGAAGATGACATGCTTTTCTATACACAAGCTGATACGGAGACATACCTATAGGAGTCTTGAATGCAGTCCGATAAGCCCATAAAGTATCATTTAGCTTTCTTGCCCAATCTGTCTGATTTGCATTCACAGTCTTCGCCAAGATAGTCTTTATTTCCCGGTTTGTGACTTCAACCTGCCCACTAGACTGCAGATGATAGGGTGTTGCCACCCTGTGTTTTACCCCAGATTTTTCCAATAAAGAGTGAAACAATCGGTTACAGAAGTGCAAACCCCCATCACTAATGATGACTCTGGGTGTCCCGAATCTATCAAATATATTCAACTTCAAGAATGTTGTGACACTCCTCCCTTCATTATTTGGAAGTACTGATCTTGGGCAGATTTATATGCCCAAGTGATACTCAAAAGTATCATTTTCGCCTTGTTTATCTAGCAATGTGTATACATTTTTATGTAATTGGTAATAAAATGTGAATTTATACTAACCAACATGATTAGCATTGTTTTGCAGGTAAAATGTGATCTCGAGAAGCTAAAATGCATGTTGGATGATATCAGAGTTGGACTTGGATGCGAGCAAGGGAAAAGGCATTGGACAGCATGAATTAAAGGGGCTCCGCGATGGAGCCGTGTCACGCTGCCATCACGGAGGCATTCTGCCTGGATGGGAAAATTCACCCAATTTCCAGTGGAGGTCCGCGTTTGCTCCGTGGCATGGAGCCAGTGCTCTGCGATGCACGTCGTGCCACGTTGAGCTTGAATTCCCGGACCCCCAGTTCCAGTGAGGGTCCGCGTTCATGGCGTGTCACGGAGGCAGTGCTCCACGATGCACTCCGTGACACGTTGCTCATTATTCCGGGAAAAATTCCCAGCAGTATAAATAGAACACTTAAGTTCATTTTTCATAATTCAGACTTGGTGGAGCAAGGACGTGGGTTACAGGCAGTTGAGGGACGAAAAGTTCAGGGTTTTTTCTCTCTTTCTTTCTTCTTTAATTTAATTGCTTGTATGATTAACACTAGTTTTATGATGATTAATCCACAAATGAGTGGTTAATTCCTCTCCTTGCTGAGGTTATGAACAATTGTGATGAAATTTGATTATTGATTATCTGGTTTTTCATCTTTTCTTCCATGTTGTTCTATTAATTCTTGTTCTTACTGCATTGGTGTGTGGCCTACATTAATGTACATCTAAAAAGTCCGGTTTCACTCGAGAGAGCACGAAATTGGAAAGTTGAGAATTAATAGGATATGTTCTTTACTTGATTTAGGAAAATTGGGTCTTGATTTGCTTTCAGGATAGAAATATACCTGAAAGTCGTATTAGTCAATTTAGGAACCGGAATCGTATGGCTAGGACATGAATTGCATTTGATCACAGAAATGTAGACGGATGGTTCATGATTCTTAAGTGAGATTAAATACGAGAGTTTTAATCTCTTGGCAATTGTTCTTGGCTAGCAACATGAAGAAAAGATTAACCAATTTATGATGATAATCAGTTTCATTACATGTTCGTTTAACCTCAGCATGCTTTCATCCATAGTTCAGATTCAAAGTAGATAATTGTTCTTAGTTTTAGTATAAAAATTTATAAAACAAACTATTAACTTTTTGGTTACGTTGTTGTCGGCATATTTAGAAGTAAAATATAGTATACTTGAGCAAATTGCACTTAATCCAAGTCTCTGTGGGATCGATACTTGGCTTACTAAAGCCACTTACAACTTGTTCGACCATGTGCACTTGCGTGTCGGTTTTATAACCCAAAAACCAACCGAACAAATTTTTGGCGCCGTTGCCGGGGACTTGGCAATTGGTGAATTTGTTTTAAGTGTTAATTTACTTTATTTTTATTTTTCTTAGTCTTGACAACTTGGTCTTAGCATGTATTTTGCAGACTTAATTGCTGTGAACACTGGCAAGAGACAAAGAGCTGGTGGAATCTTATATAGAGCCTGAAAGAATATTTCACAGTAAGAGAAGAGAAGCTCTACAAAGAAAGCTGCAGTCGCTCAGACAGACGATCATGGAGCAACAACAGAATCCACCGGTAGTAAGGGCAGTATTAGTGCCCGAAGAAGCAGCAGCACGGCCGGTTCGCGAGGTGGCAATCCCACATGCCAATAATGTTACATCAAGTATCCGCAAACCAGAGCCTGGAGGGAGATTTGAACTTAAACAAAATATGGTGCAGTTGTTGCACACAAGCGGGCAATTTACTGGTCTCCCTCATGAAGATCCACAACAGCATCTCCAAAACTTTTTGGAGGTAAGTGACACTTACATACCCTCTAGAGTGTCACCAGACTATGTCCGGCTTACATTATTTCCATTCTCATTACTAGGAGAAGCCAAGAGGTGGTTGAAAGCTGAGCCACCAAATTCTATTTCTACGTGGGATGATCTTGCACGGAAATTTTTGATAAGGTTTTTTCCCTCTGATAAAACAGCAAGACTTAGAAGTCAAATTCTAAGTTTCAAACAGAGAGAGGGAGAAAATTTATATCAATCCTGGGAGAGATTTAAATCTATGTTGCAGGACTATCCTCATCATCATCAGTCCAATGATGTGTTGGTGCACAAATTTATTGAGGGTTTGGAACCCCACACCAAAATATTGCTAGATTCTGCAGCTGGAGGGCAAGCACTGGAAAAGACTTATGAGGAGCTGTATACCTTGTTGAACCGAATTTCACAGGGCAATCCAGAATGGACTGCTGATTCATCAAGAGGTGGGACAAGGAAAGCAGCAGGAGTGCTTGAAGTGGATGGGTTTACAGCTATCGCTGCACAGATAGCTGCTTTGCAAAATCAATTGAACAACCACTTCAGCAACATGACATTGAACCAACCTCTAGCCCCAGTTAATGCAGTCCAACAGATGTGGTGTGAAGTGTGTGGAAGCAGTGAGCACTGAGCTGAGTGTTGTGGAGCCAATCCTGACTCGGTAAACTTTGTGGGTAATGCACAAAGAAATCACCAGCAGTATGGTAGTAGCTACAATTCAAATTGGAGGAATCATCCTAATTTCTCATGGGGTAGCAACAACCATCAAGGCCAAAGTTCGGGTCAGGGTGTGTAAAGGAATCAAGGAGGGCAACAGAACTACCAAGCTCAATTCAGAAACAACAATGCACCTCCTCCACCACCATCACCCAGCATTGAGGAGATGTTCAAGACCATGATAGCTAACCAAGCTCAATTGCAGGTTGACTATGTGAAATTGGCAGCCGAAGTGAAAAACAATCAGTTAGCTACCAAGGCACTTAAGTATCAATTTGGGCAATTTTATAGTGCCCAAAATATGAGGTCTAGAGGAGGACTGCCGAGCGACACGAATCCCAATCCCAAGCAGGTAAATGCAGTGACCACAAGGAGTGGTTTGCAGCTGAAAGAGGTGGAACCAGAAAGACCACCTCAACATTCGGGAGCAGCAGAAGTTGAGAGGGAGCAAAGTTCTGAAAGGGGGAAAACCAAAGAAGCTGAATCAGAAAGACCTCCACCCCCGTTCCCTCATCGACTCAAGAAACACACGGAGGAGGCGTGTTTCAAGAAATTCATGGAGGTGCTTAAACAGGTACATGTTAACTTACCTCTTGTTGATGTCTTGCAGGGAGTGCCTAAATATGCCAAGTACATAAAGGACATCGTGGCCAACAAAAGTCGGTTGACTGAGTATGCTACAGTGGCTCTAACGGAGGAGTGCACTTCCGGGATCCAAAATAGACTGCCCACAAAGCTAAAAGACGCTGGGAGTTTTACTATCCAGCTTACTATTGGGCAGAGCATCCGAGCTCGTGGATTGTGTGACTTGGGAGCGAGCATAAATCTGATGCCATCTTCGGTATTCAGAAAGTTGGGTCTAGGGAGTCCTATACCCACAACGGTAATCTTGCAGTTGGCGGATCGATCCTTAGCCAGACCGGATGGCATTGTTGAGGACGTTCTGGTGCAAGTTGGCTCCCTAATTTTCCCGGTAGATTTTGTCGTGCTGGATTTTGAACCAGACGCGGAAGTTCCATTTATTTTGGGACGTCCCTTCTTGGCAACCGGGAAAGCACTAATCGACGTAGCTGCGGGGCAACTCACAAATGCGAGCACATGACAAGGTAGAGGTGTTCGATGTGTATAAAGCATCCAAGCTCCCGACGGTGCATGAAGAACTCTCGGTGATCAATGTGATTGATCATGGTGATGACAAGCAGATGAAGGATTCTCGAGAGTTAATGGGAAAACCACCGGAAAGGTGTAAGCACTACTGGGGGGAGGACGGTGATCGAGAGAAATCGTCCATCACCCTAGCGGACAATTGAGCTTAAACGACGTCGAGCCGCGACGGTAAACCAGGCGCTGCACGGGAGGCAACCCGTGAAATTTTTTTTTTCTTTCATTTTGTAAAGTGTAAATAGATTTTTGTTTTTCCTGATTTACTACAAAAAATTTTCGTTTTAGTTATTGTTTTTATTTTTAGTTAGGTGAAACCTATAATTCTAACCAATTTTGTATAGTGAGCTGAATTTCAGGTCAAACGGAGGAAAATGTGCACGGAATCGAGAAGGAAAAGTCGAGGTATGAAAAATTAATAAAAAGTGGAAAACAGTGAGCTGGGGCGATAGCTCCGTGTCACGGAGGAGGACCTCCGCGTTACCCTCCGTGACACGTTGAGGTATAACCCGGAAATTTTAAACTTTCCAGAACAGCCTCGCGATGGCTCCGTGTCACATAGGCAGTGCACCGCGATGCACTCCGTGACACGTTGTCGTGTATATCGCGACGGGTCACACCGGGTCGCCGGGTGACCCGCGCGATTTTCTTCCTTTTTAACCCCGAAACCCTCCCTATTTCCCTCATTTTCTACTCCCTCCGCGACCAAACCCCCCAAAAAACCATACCCCATCAATGTGCCACGGCGTAAGGCAACAAATTCATCGACTTTTCTTCGATTCTTCAACTTCAAGGTATGTTTTCCGATTCCCTCTCAATTTCTTGTCGATTTTCTTCGAAATTAAGCACGGGAGGTGAGCTAAATCGCCCTATGTAGTAATTAAGCATGAATTTGAGTTATTTGTTGTTGATAAATGTTCGGAATGTCGTTATGATTATTTGAACTTGTCGATTGCATAAATTATTCGAATTTGATTGATAAAATCAATTCTAGGGCTTGTTGTTGAATTTGAAGTTGGAAATGTGTTGAAATCGTGAATTTTATGCCGGGGGGTATGTGTTGAATGAGATGAGTCGATGTACAAATTGTTAGGATGTTAATAGACGATGGATTCTCGGGTTTGGGGGAAATGTTGAAATTTGTTCGAATTTGGTTGGTTGGATAGGTTCATGTGTATAAATTTTTGTTGTTGTTTTGTTTCTTTGTTTTTCTTGGCTAAGTGCGATGGTTAAAATGCTAGCAATGGTAGTGATTGTGATTAGCTGTACGAAGTCTGAGTAGTACGCAGAAGTTATACCGTCGAATTTTTCGAACGCACTAAGCATGATTGTATAGTTGGTTGTTTGGTGTGAATAAAGATATTCTTGTCGTATTGTTGCAACCGTAGCTGAGGACTAAGTGTGGGGTAACCTAGTGTAACCCGACCTTAGCCGAAGTTAATATCCGTTAGCTTAACATTGATCTTGTTTACTTGGGTTGACAGGTGAAATGGCAAGCCGGCAAGATAAAGAAAAAGGCGCGTCAACTTCAGGCGCCGGAAGGAAACGGATCAGACTGGGCACAGTAGTCCCAGCTGCACCAGCAGTTCCACGCGGCCAACGCCGCCAGTACGGAACGATATGGGTGACCGATGAGGGGAAAAAGTGGTACGCGAAGCATAAGGAAAATAAATATTTTCCCGAGGAGCATATAGCACGGGAACCATTGGCACAGGAGTTCCCCAGAATGGTTCACCGGATCGAGGCAGCTGGGCTCAAGTTCATCTTTGAGGAGCCCAAAGAATGCAATCTGCACTTGGTTCGGGAGTTCTATGCCAATTGGAACCCGACGATCAGGAGTCACACCATCAAGATCAGAGGGCAAATAGTCACTCTGGAGCCCCACCATCTCAATGCCATCATAGGAGCGCGGGACACAGACGCCCACGTCCTCCGACAGCTGAACATTATCCCACCGTATGCGGACATCAAACGCACATTGTGTGGGGCCCGGTCGATAGCTAGATGGAGCAGACACAAAGAGAGGGGCTACCATCAGACTCTGCCCTATTCACAGATGAACAGGGAAGCCCGAATCTGGCTAAAGATAGTCTGCTCATGCCTAATCCTGGGGGTACATATGACTGATGTAACCCGGGACCGTGTTTGCCTGGTGTACGCCCTGATGAAAGGGCTGGAGATCAATGTCGGGGCAGTTATTATATCCGCCATGAAGAGAGCCCGGTTGCACCAGGGGCACAGGTATGGTTTTGGGGGACTACTGACCACCTTTCTCAGGGGCCTCGATGTTGAGGAGGAAGCCCTCGATTATATCCCGCAGTTGGAGCGGCGGGCCTTAGATGTTACCAAAACTAAGGCTCCCGACACCAGCCACGGGCCAGTTCTTACACTTGGCGAGCGACACGCTCGTGATGACCAGTACATGGCACGGATGTATGGGATGCAGATACTCCAGCTAAGGATAGGTGGGAGGCCAGCAACAGAGGAGGAGCTATGGCAGCTCGAGCTAGACTACCCTTTTGGCGAGAACGCCAGGGCTCTATGCCGAGTGGGGCCAGCATTTGTAGAGCCCATGGATAATGACGTCCCTACGGACGAGGAGACGCGTCGGGAGGACTCCGATGTGGAGTCTGATGATGACGACAAAGGCGACTCGGATATGGGAGATGAAGCAGCAGCACCCGACGAAGAAGTGGAATACTTTGACTGATCAGGGAGTTCCACCACCCGAATTTGTGCTATTTTGACTTTTTGTGAACACTGGGGACAGTGTTCGGACTAAGTGTAGGGTGGGAGTAGTTAGGTGCTGGGCTGGGCTTTGTTTTGTTGTATGCTCTCTTCTGTTAGCATGTATGTTGTGTGTCCCTGTGTTTGTGAATTTTCAAATTGTTCTGTTTCACATTGTTTTGTGTTTGTAAATATTTGTGAAATTGATATGTGTTGCTGAATGGTTGTTAGCTGATTCTGATTATGTACATATTTTTGTTATTTTGTTATCGAAATGATCGATTTTTTTTTGAAAATTTTAAAATTATAAAATATCTTGTAAATAATTTTTCTATCGAAATGATCGATATTTTCGACATTTTTTATTTTGGGTTTCTCGGTGTTTGTTTTCGATTCTTTTACCGAGAATGGTCCCATTGAACCGACGTCTTAAGTAGTAACCGTTCCCTATGATGGGTGGATGACGACCGTCTTAAGGAAAATGTAGTCGTTTGGAGTAGATTTTTTTTCCAATTATTTTTCAATTTTTTTTCTTTGGTGGATTGCATCCCGGAACCTGTAGTTACTATATGGTTGCGAAATTTTGGTTGCGTGTTGTACATGATAACCAAAATGCAAAGGTGATTCGTATGAAAGCATGCTAAATTTGTAAATATGTTGAGATACCTAGGCTGTAGAGTTTGATTCATTGTGATTGAGGCTTAATGTTTGAATTCATGTAATTAGCTGATTGAAGAGTCTGTGAATACATCTTGAATCGAGCATGTGCATAAAGTGAGAAGTGAGGTGTTGACATTCCATGCTATTGTGAAGTGTCTAGAACTTGCCTGGAGTGTGTACAAAACGAAATGAAGGAGGTGTATTGTAGGAAAAGATGTTGGCATTTCTTTGTTTTAACCGAGAGTTTCTATTTTTTTCTTGGCATACCCCCCTTTCTGTGATTGTATACCCTAGTCAGCCCTTTGAGCCTTTAGCCTATTATTTCTTTCTTTTGTCCAAAATGTGTAAACCGAGCTTAGTTCCTTCTTTTCATTAGCCGTAAAGTCTTTACAAAACTTTTAAGCACTTAAGAAGAGAAAATCATTTTCCCAAAGTGTCAAAGAGTGAGAAAGGTGAAAAGAAAAAGAAAAGCAGAATGAGGAAAGGAAAAGAAAAGGTTGAAGGTGCACTGGTTATAAATAAACGATAATGAAGGTGCATGAATAATCTTTGTTGTTGTGTCAAGTGTGCGTAATGAAATGGGCCATACTAAAGAAAATCATCAAGAATGGGATGATGAAAAAAAAAAGAGAGAAACAATGTCCATGAGTTGATGGGATGTGTTGAAAAGGCGCTTAAGGATGCTAGTGGCTATTATTGGCTAATCCAATATTTACTAGTTCCATAGCTTCCATTACAACCCATTAAAGTCCTACGTGATCTTACATCGCACTTCTTTATATTAGTGGAGTAATACACTAAGGGCAAGCTTATGGGTCATGACATGATGCATGTGAATTCTTTTGGGAGAGAGAGTGAAATTGTGTGTACATGCCCCTGTTTGAATGTTTGTGTGTCATATGAGCAAAAAGGGGAAGATTCTCTTGAGTTGTGAGGGCACATGCTTGATGAAAGATTCATTTTCGTGTCGGATATCTTGATCAGCTGATTTGCATGAGTTTGCCGATATCGAGAGTCGATTCTTAAAGTCTAGGAGGTCTTAATGTATTGAAGGTCATTGCATTGATAAGACCATGCATGTTTTCTTGATGATTTGCTGTATTGAGTAATCGGTATGACCGTAGCTTAAATTGTCGTACCATAGTAGCGAGGTTGGGATGTAAATTGCATGAATTGTATATTTGTTGTTCGAGGACGAACAAGGATTTAAGTGTGGGGTAAGTGATCTTGGGCAGATTTATATGCCCAAGTGATACTCAAAAGTATCATTTTCGCCTTGTTTATCTAGCAATGTGTATACATTTTTATGTAATTGGTAATAAAATGTGAATTTATACTAACCAACATGATTAGCATTGTTTTGCAGGTAAAATGTGATCTCGAGAAGCTAAAATGCATGTTGGATGATATCGGAGTTGGACTTGGATGCGAGCAAGGGAAAAGGCATTGGACAGCATGAATTAAAGGGGCTCCGCGATGGAGCCGTGTCACGCTGCCATCCCGGAGGCATTCTGCCTGGATGGGAAAATTCACCCAATTTCCAGTGGAGGTCCGCGTTTGCTCCGTGGCATGGAGCCAGTGCTCTGCGATGCACGTCGTGCCACGTTGAGCTTGAATTCCCGGACCCCCAGTTCCAGTGAGGGTCCGCGTTCATGGCGTGTCACGGAGGCAGTGCTCCGCGATGCACTCCGTGACACGTTGCTCATTATTCCGGGAAAAATTCCCAGCAGTATAAATAGAACACTTAAGTTCATTTTTCATAATTCAGACTTGGTGGAGCAAGGACGTGGGTTACAGGCAGTTGAGGGACGAAAAGTTCAGGGTTTTTTCTCTCTTTCTTTCTTCTTTAATTTAATTGCTTGTATGATTAACACTAGTTTTATGATGATTAATCCACAAATGAGTGGTTAATTCCTCTCCTTGCTGAGGTTATGAACAATTGTGATGAAATTTGATTATTGATTATCTGGTTTTTCATCTTTTCTTCCATGTTGTTCTATTAATTCTTGTTCTTACTGCATTGGTGTGTGGCCTACATTAATGTACATCTAAAAAGTCCGGTTTCACTCGAGAGAGCACGAAATTGGAAAGTTGAGAATTAATAGGATATGTTCTTTACTTGATTTAGGAAAATTGGGTCTTGATTTGCTTTCAGGATAGAAATATACCTGAAAGTCGTATTAGTCAATTTAGGAACCGGAATCGTATGGCTAGGACATGAATTGCATTTGATCACAGAAATGTAGACGGATGGTTCATGATTCTTAAGTGAGATTAAATACGAGAGTTTTAATCTCTTGGCAATTGTTCTTGGCTAGCAACAGGAAGAAAAGATTAACCAATTTATGATGATAATCAGTTTCATTACATGTTCGTTTAACCTCAGCATGCTTTCATCCATAGTTCAGATTCAAAGTAGATAATTGTTCTTAGTTTTAGTACAAAAATTTATAAAACAAACTATTAACTTTTTGGTTACGTTGTTGTCGGCATATTTAGAAGTAAAATATAGTATACTTGAGCAAATTGCACTTAATCCAAGTCTCTGTGGGATCGATACTTGGCTTACTAAAGCCACTTACTACTTGTTCGACCACGTGCACTTGCGTGTCAGTTTTATAACCCAAAAACCAACCAAACAAGTACAACTGCTTCCACCCATTTCGAAACATAGTCAACAGCAACAAGTATGTACTTCATCCCGTTTGAGCTC
Source organism: Datura wrightii (assembly GCA_035772735.1). Classification (NCBI taxonomy): domain Eukaryota; kingdom Viridiplantae; phylum Streptophyta; class Magnoliopsida; order Solanales; family Solanaceae; genus Datura; species Datura wrightii. Next base: position 193,603,742 of record JASDFA010000018.1, on the reverse strand, counting down.
ACAAATGGGACCATGAAATCAATGCCCCACACATCAAATAGCTCAATAATCAGCATGGGAGTAAGAGGGAGCTCATGCCTTCGTGATATGCCTCCTTGCCTTTGACATGCATCACATGCCTTTGCGAAATCATGCGCATCATGGTGAATGGTTGGCCAATAATACCAACATTGCAGAATTTTGTGGGTTGTGCGAATCCCACTGTGGTGGCCTCCAACAAGGGACGAGTGACAGGCCTCTGATATATTCAGCATCTCTACCTCGGGCACGCATCTCCGAATAACCCCATCAGCACATATGCAAAATAAGTAGGGCTCATCCTAGAAAAACTTCTGCACATTAGACATAAACTTCTTCCTCTGGTAAAAAGATAAGTGCTCCGATACAACATCACTCACCAGATAATTTGCAAAGTCTGCAAACCATGGGATGAGATCTTGTGAGGCTGCAAAACCTACTCGTCTGGGAATGCATCATCTATGTTATGCTCATCTCAAAGTGCTGCATCAGGTTCTAATCTTGATAAGTGATCCGCACCTGATTTTCAGTCCCTTTCCGGTCTTTTACTTTGAACTCGAACTCTTGTGGCAGCAGAACCCATCGAATCAACCGTGGCTTGGCATCCTTCTTTTCCATCAAATATCTCAAAGATGCATGTTCTGTGTGGACTATCACCTTAGTTCCAAGCAAGTATGCCCGAAACTTCTCAAATGCAAAAACTACAGCCAGTAGCTCCTGTTTTGTCACGGTATAATTTTTTTGAGCTGCATTTAGAGCCTTTCTAGCATAATAAATCGGATGAAAAATCTTTTCACGCCTTTGACCCAACACAACTCCTAGGGCCACGCCGCTAGCATCACACATAACCTCAAAAGGCAAAGACCAATCAGGTGCCACTATAATGGGGACAGTGGTCAATCTCTCTTTAAGGCATTCAAAAGCCTTCACATATGCCTCATCAAAAACAAACTTCACCTCTTTCTCAAGCAGTTTACACAAAGGATGTGCATTCTTCGAGAAGTCCTTGATGAATCTTCTATAAAATCCTGCACGACCTAGAAAACTTCGAACACCTTTGACAGAAATTGGGGGTGGTAAACTGGCAATAACATCAATATTAGCTCTATCCACCTCAATATCCTTACACGAAATCCTGTGGCCGAGCATTATACCTTCCTTGACCATGAAATATTACTTTTACCAATTAAGCGCCAAGTTGGTCTCTTCACATCTCTATAGTACCTCTCTCAGATGAACCAAACAATCTTCGAATGAATCACCCACCACCGAAAAATCATCCATAAAGACTTTAATGACGTCTTTCACCATGTCAGAAAATATGGACATCATGCAACACTAAAAAGTGGCGGGTGCATTACATAACCCAAATGGAATCCTCTTAAAAGCAAATGTACCATAAAGGCAAGTGAACGTGGTCGTCTCTTTGTCTTTGGGGGCTATTGAAATCTGATTATACCCCGAATAACCATCAAGGAAATAGTACCATCCTCTGCCTGCAAGTCTGTCTAACATTTGGTCCATGAATGGCATCGAAAGTGATCTTTTTGTGTCCAATGATTCAACTTCCTATAATCCATGCATACTCTCCAACCGATGACTGGTCTTAGAGGAATGAGCTCATTGTTAGCATTCGGGACCATTGTGATTCCTCCCTTTTTTGGTACACATTGGATTGGTCTCACCCATTTGCTGTCTGCAATAGGATAAACCACACCTGTATCCAACCACTTGATGATTTCCTTCTTGACCAACTCTTGCATAGGTGGGTTCAACCTACCTTGATGCTCAATATTCGGAATACAATCTGGCTCTAGCTGGATCCTGTGAGTGCAAATACTGACTAGTATTCTGATAATATTTGCAATGGTCCACCTGATAGATTTTTTATATCTCTTCAAAATGGAGACCAAAGCCTCCACTTTCCATTCCTCCAAGTCAACTGCAACAATGACCGGTAAAGTGTTATCGGCTCCCAAAAATACATATTGTAAATCAGACAGGAGTGCTTTGAGTTCCAACACCGGAGGCTCCTCAATAGATGGCTTGGCTGGTGAGGTCACCCGATTCTTCAAGTCTAGATCAATCTTCTTTGGAGCATAAGTATATCACCCCATGCCAGCAAGTGCATTAACAATCTCCTCACCCCCATGGATCTCCTCAGCACCAATATCCATCAAAACTGCTGCTAAGTCATCAAGAATCAATAACTCCTCCATAGGTAGAATTGGGAACTTAGGTTCCAGTACATCAATCACGGAGACCACCCTCATATCATTTGGTTGCTTCATGGATCTGCATATATTGAATGTCACTTCCTCATTGTTCAACCGGAATTTAAGTTGTCCAGTCTCCATATCTATAAGAGCACGTCCAGTGGCTAGGAATGGTCGCCCCAAGATAATGGGGACCTCAAAATCAACTTCACAGTCAAGAATGACAAAATTAGATGAAAATATAAACGACTCCACCTTCACTAGAACATCATATAGAATTCCCACCGGATTCTTCACCATACGATCTGCCATCAAAAGTCGCATTGTAGTCGATTTTGGGGCTCCCAAGCCCAACTGTCTGAAAACTGCTAATGGAATCAAATTAATACTAGCTCCCAGATCACATAATGCCTTAGAAAAATTAAAGGCTCCAATAGTGCATGGTATGGTGAATGACCCAAGGTCCTCCTTTTTCTGAACAAGAGCACGAGATACTATTGCACTACAATGGTGCAAATTGTATGCAGGTTCCAAACTCACAATCCTATTTCTAGTGACAAGGTCCTTCATGAATTTGGCATAGCCAAGCATCTGCTCAAGTGCCTCAACTAATGGGGTGTTCACGGACAATTGCTTCAACATGGAAATGAACTTGTGATATTTCCCATCTTCGACCTTTTTCTTCAATCGCTGTAGAAAAGGAGGAGGAGATCTAGGGATTGGTGTGAACTTTTGTTGAGTCTCCTTCTCCTTCTCATTGCCAGATCCATGCTCCTTTGCATTACTAGGAGCAGTCTTTACCACTGAATCTTCAATCAAAATTTGATCCTCGAAATCTGCTATCCTTTCATCATTAATCGATACAGGCTCTTCTATTTCATCAATTACAACCGGCCTCAGAGGATTAGCTATCGCCTTCCCATTCCTAGTAATGACCGTCATGCAGTGACTGTCATTTTTCAGATTTTGTACTGTATTGCTGGGAAGTGTGCCTTTCTGCCTCCGATTAATTACAACAGACATCTGACTCAGCTGCTGCTCAATATGCTTAATGGCCACGGCATATGATTCCACCTTCTGATTCATACCAGAAATATCTATGCGGAGCTTCTTAAAATGGCTATCTGTTGTCTCCATCTACTTAAGTACCTTGGACAACATGTCTTCAACCCTTGAACCACTAGACTCTGGCTCACGGTTCCTTGGAGGAACATACAGACCACTTTTATCATTCTTGTACTCCTCGCGCTTCTTCAAGTCTCCATTGTTTCTATACTGGCCTCTGTTATAATTGTTATCCTTGTAAAAGTTCCGACCTTGGTTCCTTTGACCTTGACGCTACAAGTCTTGGTTAGACCCTTGGGTGTTGGTCCAGAAACCCGCCCTTTGATCATTCAGGTAGTTAGCTTCCTCCTCAGATTCATATTCACCTCCATCATTTGTCGAGGCCTTGCCCTGAGAACCCACAACATTAGCTTTCTCAGCTCCGACTCCCATCAGATGCTTAGCAAGAAACCCCATAGTGGTCTTTATCTCAGCAATATCTTGATATCTTTCTTCATCCTTTCTTCTCTATTCTGCAGATATACCTACCGCATAATAACCAACTAGAATCTCTCACTCTCTTGCGTGCCATGCACGGTTGGTTTTGGTGATTCTATCAAGTAACTCAGCAGCTTCCGCATAGGTGTGACTCATAAAGGTTCAGCCAGAGATGGTATCAGCGCCTTGGTGTTGGAATTCAGAGATCTATAGAAGATCTCCAACAATGTATCATCTGGAATCCTGTGGTTTGGAACCCTTTTGAGCTTCTTGTTGAAACGCAAACCATGTCTCGTGAAGTGCCTCTAAATTCAATTACCTGAAGTTATATATCTCATCTTTCAACTGCAACGCTTTGGAAGGTGGGAAGAATCTTTCAATAAAAGCTCTCTTCAGCTCTCCCCCAAGTAGTGATAGAGTCATTTGGCAGCTCAGCTAACCACATCGTTGCCTCACTCCCTAATGAAAAGGGAAATGACCTCAGTCTAATTGCATCCTGGATCACTCCGGGTTGTTTGTATGCCTTGAAGATACCCACGAAATTTGTCAAGTGAGTATGGGCATCATCAGTTGCATGACCCGCAAATATTTCCTTCATGTTGAGCAGTTGGATCATAGCACTGGTAATATCAAATTTTTCCCCAACAGGCAAAAGGGGAGGGATAATAGCTCCAGCGGCACTGGCTTCATCTATATCAACATCCTCCTCCTCATCGAAATACCGATGTCTCTGCTATTCTAGACCTCTGTGCCTTCTATCATTCTGCTTCAGCAGCTAGATGTTGCTCTTCAGCAACCCTAGCTAACTCACGATCTCTAGCCCAAGCTTGTTCCTCAGCCAACATTCTCTCTGTAGCTTGTTCCACTGTTTCTTGCTCTTGGATGTTGGCCATTCTTCTCAAGTTTCTCAGTGTTTGCTCAAGTTTGTGATCGATTTGAACCAGGGATTTTCCTTAGATCCTAGTACTGGGCATGCACGAACTATGACTTGTTAAAGACAGAAAAAACAAAATAAAAACAAAAAGGAAATAAGAACCAACAGTAAAGCAAACACAATTAACAAAAGCCTTAGCCGTATTCCCTGGCAACGACGCCAAAATTTGATGTCACCCAAATTACACCTCTCAATTGAGATATAAAGCGGTCGATATCAAATATAGAACCCAACTGAGAGGTTGAGGTCGATCCCATGGGAATATAGAAAGAACTTAAGTTAATGTGAATAGCTATTACTATCAGCTTACTTATTTCCTATGGGGGAAAGAAATAAACTACTAAACAAGAGTAAACACTACTAAATGCTTAAGTTAAATTCGGTTTATATTCAATCAACAAATTGACTAGGATTGTCTTCCCCAAGACTTCATAACCACAAGGTTTTTATACTAGTGATCTGTTTCGGTATTTAACATGCGATATCGGTAAGTTAGGTTCATCTAAATGGTTGGTCCCCTATCTAGATGATTATCACCACACAACTTGGTCCATATACGGGTGTGTGCTTAAATAACCCTACCCTTAATATCGGATTAGCTATCCCCGGATAAGTTCAAGCTATTAGATGAGAGTTGATAGGCTCAAATCTCCGTTGTTAATCTCTTTTTTCGTTCACCATCTCCTTGATCCGGTAAGTAGGAATAAGGCGAGTTCTAACGTTTGCAACTGTTAAGAAATAATTAAAATGAAGGAAAAAATAATACATGCATTAAACCTCATTCAAGAATCACTAAGTGTTTAACCTATATGTGTTAATTCATCATGGTTTCCACAATTCTAGTTATGGGTTTAGCTACTCATGCTTGAATAATCACAATTAAAAAATAAAGAATAAATCATAATTGTAACTTACAAGAATTCGTAGAAGAAAACGAAGTGAATTGAATATAACTCCAAAATCAAAGAACAAAAATTCAAGATTGTCTTAATCCTCCAAATTCAAGAACAAAATTATAAACTTCATTTCTTGAAACTTGATGGCAGTCAATAACACCTAAAATTACTGTTCAAAGCTGTAAAATATTGTAATGTGTAAAATAAACCTAAACAAATTATTTATAGACATAAAACAAATCCTTTCCTAAATCAATTTGGATTCTGGTGTCGGCAGGTACCACGGTCCGTTGGTAGATTCAACGGATCGTTAGAGTGTCCCGTTGTTCCAGTCATTGCTTCCCTCAAACTTGACTCCTTCCAACATACGGCCCCAAACAACAGCTCGTTATAAGATCCCACGAGCTGTTGATCCTGTTCGTTGTTTCCTGGCCGTTTGATCATTATTTCTGAACCTAAAGGTATGAGCCCTTAGAATGACCTGTCCTTTGAAAGTACGGCCCATCCTGCTTGCCTGTTGTACACAACCCAATCTTGGTCAATATCTCTGATTTTTTCCACGACCGCACAGGATGTTCCTTTGTAAGTTCGTACGACCCGTAGGAGCCATCCGTTGTATGAAACTTCAGTTTGACAATCTTTTCTGTATCTTTCCACGATCGATCAGAACGGCCCGTTGTAAGGATCAAAGGTCCATAATGTAGCTCGTCAGAGGCAACTTTTCCTATATTCTATTCTTTTTCTCAACTTATATTCCTATTGCCCGTTTTACCTGCAAAACTACTAAAATGCGTCATATCCACATAAATGTACCTAAAGTCATGCACATTCACATAATTTTAATCGTCGCTAATGTAAAAAACTCATGGCACATCACATTACTTTTTTCGTATAAATGAGAATTTATGATTTACAAGATTTTCGGTGTGTGTTAGGCCACGGATTTCTCGAGATTTTATTGACCTTCTCCGTTCGGTCCCAAATTTCGGTTGTGCGTAGCCTACCATGCCTAGTGACAAGCGCTCTATCAATTTCTTTGGCCGAGATCACTGTTTTTCTCATAAATGAGAATTTATTATTTTGAAGATTTTTGGTATGTGTTAGCCCAAAAATTTCTCGAGATTATATTGACCGTCTCCGTTCAGCCCCAAATTTTGGATGTGTGCAGCCTACCATGCCTGGTGACGAGCGCTCTATTAATTTTTTGGGTGATATCACTATTTTTCGCATAAATGGGAATTTACGATTTTCAAAATTTTCGGTGTGTGTTAGCCCATGGATTTCTCAAGATTTGGTTGACATTTTCGTTCAGCCCCAAATTCTGACTGTGCGCAGCGTACAAGCCCTGGTCACGAGCTCTCTATCAACTTTTTTGGCCGGCATCATTGTTTTTCACATAAATGAGAATTTATGATTTTCAAGATTTTAGGTGTGTGTTAGCCCACAGATTTCTCAAGATTTGATTGAACGTCTCAGTTCATCCCCAAATTTTATCTGTGCGCAGGCTACAAGCCCTGGCGACGAGCGCTCTATCACTTTGTTCAATCCGCATCACTATTTTTCACATAAACAAGAATTTATGATTTTCAAATTTTTAGTGTGTGTTAGCCCACAGATTTCTCGAAGTTTGATTAATCATCTCCATTCGGTCCCAAATTTTGGCTGTGCACAGCCTACAAGGCCTGGTGATGAGCGCTCTATTAATTTTTTATATCGACATCACTATTTTTGGCATAAATGAGAATTTACAATTTTCAAAAGTTTTAGTGTGTGTTGGCTCACGGATTTCTCAAGATTTAATTGATCCGTTTGGCCCTAAATTTTAGTTGTGTGCAGCCTATAAGACCTGGTGACAAGCATTCTATCACTATATTTGGCTGACATCACTATTTTTTGCATAAATAAGAATTTACTATTTTTAAGATTTTCGGTGTGTGTTAGCCCACGGATTTCTCGAGATTTTATTGACCTTCTCTGTTTGGCCCAATTTTTGGCTGTGTGCAGCCGATCATGCCTGGTGACGAGTGCTCTATCAATTTTTTAGGCCGACATCACTGTTTTTTGGATAAATGAGAATTTACTATTTTCAAGATTTTCGGTGTGTGTTAGCCCATGAATTTCTCGAGATTTAATTGATCGTTTCCGTTTGGTCCCATATTTTGTCTATGCACAGCCTATAAGTCCTAGTGATGAGTGCTCTATCACTTTATTTGGCCGGTATCAATGTTTTTACCATAAATGAGAATTTATGATTTTCACGATTTTCGGTGTGTGTTAGCCCATGAATTTCTCGAGATTTTGATTGACCGTCTCTGTTTGGTCCCAAATTTGGTTGTGCGCGGCCTACAAGCCCTGGTGACGAGCGCTCTATCAATTTTTTTGATCAATTTTTTTGATCAGCAATACTATTTTTCACATAAATGAGAATTTATGATTTTCAAGATTTTCGGTGTGCGTTAACCCACGAATTTCTCAATATTTGATTGACCGTCTCCGTTGGACCCAAATTTTGGCTATGCGCAAACTGCAAGCCCTGTTGACGAGCGCTCTATCACTTTATTTTGCCGGCATTACTATTTTTCGCATAAATGAGAATTTATGATTTTCAAGATTTTCGGTGTCTGTTAGCCTACTAATTTCTCGAGATTTGATTGACTGTCTCTGTTCGGCCCCAAATTTTGGTTGCGCAGACTACAAGTCCTGGTGACGAGCGCTCTATCAATTTTTTTGGTCGGCATCACTGTTTTTTGCATAAATGAAAATTTATGATTTTCAAGATTTTCAGTGTGTGTTAGTCCAGGAATTTCTCGAGTTTGATTGACCGTCTCCGTTTGGTCTCAAATTTTAGCTGTGCGCAGCCTACAATCCCTACTGACGAGCCCTCTATCTCTTTATTTGACCGACATCACTATTTTTCGCATAAATGAGAATTTACGATTTTTAAAGTTTTCGGTGTGTGTTAGCCCACAGATTTTTTGAGATTTTAATTGACTGTCTTCATTCGGCCCCAAATTTTGATTGTGCGCAGCCTGCCATCCCTAGTTATGAGCGCTCTATCAATTTTTTTGGCCGACATCACTGTTTTCCGCATAAATAAGAATTTATGATTTTCAAGATTTTCGGTTTGTGTTAGCCGATGGATTTCTCGAGATTTTATTGACCGTTATCGTTCGTCCACAAATTTTGGCTTTGCACAGCGTACAAGTCCTAGTGATGAGCGTTGTATCACTTTATTTGGCCGGCATCACCGTTTTTCGCATGAATAAAAATTTATGATTTTCAATATTTTCGATGTCTGTTAGCCCGTAATTTTCTTACGATTTTGATTGACCGTCTCAGTTCGGTCCCAAAATTTGGTTGTGCGCAGCCTACAAGCCCTGATGACTGCGTTATATCACTTTATTTGGTCGGTATCATTATTTTTCGCATAAATGTGAATTTATGATTTTTAAGATTTTTGGTGTGTGTTAGCCCATGGATTTCTCGATATTTGATTGATCGTCTTCGTTCGGCCCTAAATTTTAGCTATGCGCAGCCTACAAGGCTTGTTGATGAGCACTCTATCAACTTTTTTGGTCGGCACCACTATTTTTTGCATAAATGAGAATTTACGATTTTAAAAATTTTCGGTGTGTATTAGCCCACTGATTTCTCTAGATTTGATTGACTGTCTCCGTTCGATTCAAAATTTTGGCTATGCGTAGCCTACAAGTCCTGGTGACAAGCTCTCTATCACTTCAATTAGTCGGAATCACTATTTTTCGCATAAATAAGAATTTAAGATTTTAAAGATTTTCGGTGTATGTAAGCCCACGGATTTCTCGATATTTGATTTACCGTCTCGTTCAGTCACTAATTTTGGGTGTGCGCATCCTAAAAGCCCTGGTGACGAGCGCTCTATCAGTTTATTTGGTCGGCATCATTATTTTTAACATAAATGAGAATTTACGATTTTCAAAATTTTTGATGTGTGTTAGCCCACAAATTTCTCGATATTTGATTGACCATCTCTGTTCGACCCCAAATTTTGGTTGTGCGCATGCCACAAGGCCTGATGACGATCTCTCTATCACTTTATTTGGTCGGCATCATTATTTTTTTCATAAATGAGAGTTTACAATTTTCACGATTTTCAGTGTGTGTTAGCCCATGATTTTCTCGAGATTTGATTGACCGTCTCTGTTCGGCCCCATGTTTTGGCTGTGCGCAGCCTACAAGTCCTAGTGACGAGCGCTCTATCACTTTATTTGGTCGTTATAGGTATTTTTCGCATAAATGAGAATTTATGATTTTCAAGATTTTTGGTGTGTGTTAGCCCACGAATTTCTCGAGATTTGATTGGCCATCTCCGTTTGGCTTCAAATTTTGGCTGTGTGCAGCCTATAAGTCATGGTTACGAGTGCTCTATCATTTTATTTAGTCGGCATCACTATTTTTCTCATAAATGAGAATTTATGATTTTCAAGATTTTCAGTGTGTGTTAGCCCACAGATGTCTTGAGATTTGACTGACTGTCTCCATTCGGCTCAAATTTTGGTCGTGCGCATCCTACAAGGCCCGGTGACGAGCGCTCTATTACTTTATTTGGTCAGCATCACTATTTTTTTGCATAAATGAGAATTTACTACTTTCAAGATTTTCTATGTGTGTTAGCCCACAGATTTCTCGATATTTTAATTGACCGTCTCCGCTCGGCCGCCAATTTTTACTATGTGAAGCCTACAAGTCCTGGTGATGAGCGCTCTATCACTTCATTTGGTCGGCATCACTATTTTTCGCATAAATAAAAATTTATGATTTTCACAATTTTCGGTGTGTGTTAGCCTAAGGATTTCTCGAGATTTGATTGACCATCTCCGTTCGCCCTAAATTTTAGTTGTGCGCAGCCTGCAAGGCCTGGTGACGAGCGCTCTATTAGTTTATTTGGTCGGCATCACTATTTTTCGCATAAATGAGAATTTATGATTTTCGGTGTGTGTTAGCCCACAGATTTCTTGAGATTTGATTGACCATCTCCGTCGGCCCCAAATTTTTGTTATACGCAACCTACAAGTCCTAGTGACGAGCGTTCTATTACTTTATTTGGACGACATCGCTATTTTTTACATAAATGAGAATTTATGATATTCATAATTTTCGGTCTGTGTTAGGCCACGGATTTCTCGAGATTTGATTGACCGTCTCTGTTCGGCCCCAAATTTTAATTGTGCGCCGCCTACAAGGCCTGGTGATGAGCGCACTATCAATTTTCTTTGTCGTCATCACTATTTTTTTTATAAATGAGAATTTATGATTTTCGCTGTGTGTTAGCCCACAGATTTCTCGAGATTTGATTGATTGTCTCCGTTCAACCCCAAATTTTGGTTGTGCGCAGCCTACCAGGCATGGTGACGAGCGCTATCAATTTTTTTGGCCACCATCACTATTTTTTGTACAAATTAGAATTTACAATTTTCAAGATTTTCGGTGTGCGTTAGCCCACAGATTTCTCGAAATTTGAATGACCGTCTCCGTTTGGCCCCAAATTTTTGTTATATGCAGCCTACAAGTCCTGGTGACGAGCGCTCTATTACTTTATTTGGCCGGCATCGCTATTTTTGGTATAAATGAGAATTTATGATTTTCATAATTTTCGGTGTGTGTTAGCCCACGAATTTCTCAAGATTTGATTGACCGTCACCGTTCGACCCCAAATTTTAGTTGTGCGCAGCCTCCAAGGCCTGGTGACGAGCGCACTATCAATTTTTTTTGATCGTCATCACTATTTTTTTCATAAATGAGAATTTACGATTTTTATGATTTTCGTTATGTGTTAGCCCACAGATTTCTCGAGATTTGATTGATTGTCTCTGTTCGACCCCAAATTTTGATTGTACGTAGCCTTCCAGGCATGGTGACGAGCGCTCTATCAATTTTTGGGCCGCCATCACTGTTTTTTGTATAAATGAGAATTTATAATTTTCAAAATTTTCAATGTGCGTTAGCCCACGGATTTCTCGAGATTTGATTGACCGTCTTCGTTCGGCCCCAAATTTTAGTTGTGCATGGCCTACAGGCCCTGCTGATGAGCGCTATATCACATTATTTAGTCGGCAACACTATTTTTCGCATAAATAAGAATTTATAATTTTCACAATTTTGGGTGTGTGTTAGCCCATGAATTTCTCGAGATTTGATTAACCGTCTATGTTCAACCTCAAAATTTGGCTGTGTAGCCCACAAGGCGTAGAGACGAGCACTCTATCAATTTTTTTGTTCGGCATCACTATTTCTTGCATAAATTAGAATTTAGGATTTTAAAGATTTTCGGTGTGTGTTAGCCGACGGATTTCTCGAGATTTGATTGACCGTCTCTTTTCGACTCCAAATAATGGCTGTGTGCAGCCTACAAGCCTTGACGATGTGTGCTCTATCAATTTTTTTGGTCGGCGTCATTATTTTTTGCATAAATGAAATTTATAATTTTCACGATTTTCGTTGTGTATCAGCCTATGAATTTCTCAAGATTTTGATTTACATCTCCGTTAGGCCCCAAATTTTGGCTGTGGATAGCCTACAAATCCTAGTGACGAGCGCTCTATCAATTGTTTTGGTTGGCATCACTATTTTTAGCATAAATGAAATTTATAATTTTCATGATTTTCGTTGTGTATCAGCCTATGAATTTCTCAAGATTTTGATTTACATCTCCATTATGCCCCAAATTTTGGTTGTGGACAGCCTACAAGTCCTAGTGACGAGCGTTCTATCAATTTTTTTGGTTGGCATCACTATTTTTTGCATAAATGAGAATTTATAATTTTCAAAAATTTCGGTGTGTGTTAGCCCACAGATTTCTTGTGATTTGATTGACCGTCTCCGTTCGGTCCCAAATTTTGGTTTTGCACAGCCTACAAGTCCTGTTGACGAGCGCTCTACCACTTTATTTGGTCGGCATCGCTATTTTTCGCATAAATGAGAATTTATGATTTTCAAGATTTTCGGTGTGTGTTATCTCATGAATTTCACTAGATTTGATTGACTGTCTCCGTTCGGCCCCAAATTTATGTTGTGCGCATCCTAAAAGTCCTGTTGAAGAGAGCTTTATTACTTTATTTGGCCGGCATATCTATTTTTCACATAAATGAGAATTTATGATTTTCATGATTTTTGATGTGTGTTAGCCCACGAATTTCTCCATATTTGACTGACCGTCTCCGTTCGGCCCCAAATTTTGGTTGTGCGCAGCCTACAAGGCCTGGTGACAAGCTCACTATCAATTTTTTTGGACGTCATTACTATTTTTCGCATAAATGAGAATTTACGATTTTCATAACTTTCAGTTTGTGTTAGCCCACAGATTTCTCAAGATTTGATTGACCGTCTCTGTTCGGCCCCAAATTTTGGCAGTGCACAGCCTACCAGGCCTGTTGACGAGCGCTTTATCAATTTTTTTGGCCGACATCACTGTTTTTCGTATAAATAAGAATTTACAATTTTCAAGATTTTCGGTGTGTGTTAGCCCACGGATTTCTCGAGATTTGATGGACTGTCTCCGTTCGGCCCCAAATTTTACTTGTGCGCAGCTGACAAGCCCTGATGACGAGCGCTATATCACATTATTTAGTTGGCATCACTATTTTTCGCATAAATAAGAATTTATAATTTTCACAATTTTCGGTGTGTATTAGCCCACAAATTTCTCGAGATTTTATTGACCGTCTACGTTTGGCCTCGAAATTTGGCTGTGCGCAATCTACAAGGCCTGGTGACGAGCGCTCTATCAATCTTTTTTCGACATCACTATTTTTTGCATAAATGATAATTTAGGATTTTAAAAATTTTCGGTGTATATTAGCTAGCGGATTTCTCTAGATTTGATTGACCTTCTCTGTTTGGCTTCAAATTTTGGCAGTGTGCAGCCTACAAGCCATGGTGACGAGCGCTCTATCACTTGACTTGGTCGGCATTACTATTTTTCTCATAAATGAGAATTTATGATTTTTAAGATTTGCGTTGTATGTTAGCCCACAGATTTTTCGAGATTTGATTGACCATCTCCGTTCGGCCCCAAATTTTGGCTGTGCGCAGCCTACAAGCCCTGTTGATGAGTGTTCTATCACTTTATTTGATCGACATTACTATTTTTCTCATAAATAAGAATTTATGATTTTCACGATTTTCGGTGTGTGTTAGCCCTCAAATTTTTCGAGATTTGATTGACCATCTCCGTTCGGCCCCAAATTTTTGTTGTGTGCAAAATACAAGTTCTGGTAACTAGCCTCTATCACTTTATAGGTTCATATCGCTATTTTTCGCATTAATGAGAATTTATGATTTTCAAAATTTTTGATGTGTATTGGCCCATGAATTTCTCGAGATTTGATTGATCGTCTCCGTTCGGCCCCAAATTTTGATTGTGTGCAACCTACAAGGCCTGGTGACAAGCACTGTATCATTTTATTTGGTCTGCATCACTATATTTTGCATAAATGAGAATTTACAATTTTTAAGATTTTTGGTGTGTGTTAGCCAATGGATTTCTCGAGATTTGATTGACCGTCTCCGTTCGGTCTCAAATTTTGGCTGTGGCGCAGCCTATAAGACCTAGTGATGAGCATTCTATCCATTTTTTTGATCATCATCACTATTTTCACATAAATAAGAATTTATGATTTTCATGATTTTCGGTATGTGTTAGCCCATGAATTTCTCGAGATTTGATTGACCGTATCCGTTCAATTCAAATTTTGGCTATGCGCAGCCTACAAGCCCTAGTGACGAGCGCACTATCAATTTTTTTGGTCGGCATCAATATTTTTCACATAAATGAGAATTTTATGATTTTCACGATTTTCGGTGTGTATTAGCCTGTGAATTTCTCGAGATTTTGATTGACCGTCTTTGTTCGGCCTCAAATTTTGGTTGTGCGCAGCCTACAAGCCTTGGTGACAAGCGCTCTATCAATTTTTTTGGTCGGATCACTATTTTCCGAATAAATTAGAATTTACGATTTTTAAAATTTTCGGTGTTAGTTAGCCCACAGATTTCTCGTGGTTTGATTGACCGTCTCCGTTCGGTTGCAAATTTTGGTTGTGCGCAACCTATAAGTCCTTGTGATGAGCGCTCTAATACTTTATTTGGCCGGCATCGCTATTTTTCGCATAAATGAGAATTTATAATTTTTAAGATTTTCGGTCTGTGTATTCCATGGATTTCTCGAGATTTAATTGACCGTCTCCGTTCGGCCCCAAATTTTGGCTGTGCGCATCCTACCATACTTGGTGACGAGCGCTCTATCAATTTTGGCCAGCATCACTGTTTTCGCATAAGTGAAAATTTACGGTTTTCAAAATTTTCGATGTGTGTTAGCCCGTGGATTTCTCGAGATTTGATTGACCGTTTTCGTTCGGCCTTAAATTTTGGCTGTGCGCATCCTATAAGCCCTCATGATGAGCGCTCTATCAATTTTTTTGTCCTGCATTACTGTATTTCGCATAAATAATAATTTACGATTTTCACAATTTTCGTTGTCTGTTAGCCCACGATTTCCCGAGATTTAATTGACCATCTTCGTTTGGCCCCAAATTTTGGTTGTGCTCAGCCTACAAGCCCTGGTGACGAGCGCTCTATTACTTTATTTGACCTGCATCACTATTTTTTGTATAAATGAGAATTTATGATTTTCACAATTTTTGGTGTGTGTTAGCCAAAGAATTTCTCGAAAATTGATTGACCGTCTCTGTTCAGCCTAAATTTGGGTTGTGTGCAACCTACCAGGCCTGGTGACAAGCACTCTATCAATTTGTTTGGCCAACATCACTGTTTTTCACATAAATGAGAATTTACAATTTTTAAGATTTTTGGTGTGTGTTAGTCATGAATCATAAAATAAGATCTAACAAGATGCAAGTGTTTTGATGAGGCCTTAAATAATGTTGTTAAAACTATAATATAATTGCAAGAAAAAGAGTTCATTAGTTGCACATTGTTTTAATGATCATAATTTTGGGTAGGAATATCGATTTTACCTGATTCATTTTTATTTTGTGTATTTTTTCGAGATCTATCAAGACAAACTGCCTCTAGGAGATTTAGTGGAGCCAATTTTTGCTATACCCAACCTACAAGGCCTGATTACGAGCGCTCTATCACTTTATTTGGGCGGCATCACTATTTTTTATATAAATGAGAATTTAGGATTTTCAAGATTTTCGGTGTGTGTTAGCCCATGAATTTTTTGAGATTTGATCGACCATCTCCATTGGGCACCAAATTTTGTCTGTCCCCAACCTACAAGGCCTGGTGACGAGTACTCTATCAATTTTTTTGGTCGTCATCACTTTTTTTCGCATAAATGAGAATTTATGACTTTCAAGATTTTCGATATGTGTTAGCCCATGGATTTCTCGAGATTTTATTGATCGTCTCCGTTCGATCCAAATTTTGACTGTGCGCAGCCAACAAGCCCCGGTGATGAGTGCTTTATCAACTTTTTTGGTCGGTATCACTATTTTTTGCATAAATGAGAATTTATGATTTTCACAATTTTCGGTGTGTATTAGCCCGTGAATTTCTCGAGATTTTGATTGACCGTCTCCGTTCGGCCCCAAATTTTGGCTATCGTAGTATACAAGCCCTGTCGGCGAGCGCTCTATCAATTTTTTTGGTTGGCATTACTATTTTTCGCATAAATGAGAATTTATGATTTTCAAGATTTTCAGTGTGGTTAGCCCATGGATTTTTTGAGATTTGATAGACCATTTCGTTCGGCCCCAAATTTTTGTTGTGTGCAACCTACAAGTCCTGGTGACAAGTGCTCTATCACTTTATTTGACCGACGTCACTTTTTTTCACATAAATGAGAATTTATGATTTTCAAGATTTTCGGTGTGTGTTAGCCCACAGATTTCTCGAGATTTGATTGTCCGTCTCTGTTCGGTCCTAAATTTGGCTTGTGCCTAGTCTACAATGTTTGGTGATGAGCGCTCTATTAATTTTTTTGGACCACATCACTATTTTTCACATAAATGAGAATTTACGATTTTCAAGATTTTCGGTGTATGTTAGCCCGTGGATTTCTCGAGATTTGATTGACCATTTCCGTTAGGCCCCAAATTTTGATTATGCGAAGCCTACAATCCCTCGTGACGAGTGCTCTATCGATTTTTTTGGCCGGCATTGTTGTTTTTTGCATAAATAAGAATTTACGATTTTAAAGATTTTTGGTGTGTGTTAGCCCACGGATTTCTCGAGATTTGATTGACCGTCTCCGTTCGGCCTCAAATTTTGGCTGAGCGCAGGCTACTAGTCCCGGTGACAAGCTCTCTATTACTTTATTTGGCCAGCATCATTGTTTTACACATAAATGAGAATTTACGATTTTCAAAATCTTCGGTGTGTTAGCCGAAGGATTTCTGGAGATTTAATTGACCGTCTCCGTTCGGCCCCACATTTTGGCTGCGCACAACCTACCATGCCTGGCGACGAGCGTTCTATCAATTTTTTGACCGATATCACTATTTTTTACATAAATGAGAATTTACGATTTTCAAAAGTTCCGGTGTGTGTTAGCCTACGGATTTCTCGAGATTTGATTGACCGTCTCCTTTCGGCGATTTGGTGGAGCCAATTTTTGCTATGAGTAACCTACAAGGCCTGATTACGAGCGCTCTATCATTAGCTCACGGATTTCTCGAGATTTGATTAGCCGTCTCCATTCAGCTGTAAATTATGGCTGTGCGCAGCTTACCAGGCCTGGTAATGAGCGCTCTATCTATATTTTTGGCCGGCATCACTTTTTTTCACATAAATTAGAATTTACGATTTTTAAAATTTTTGGTGTGTGTTATCCCATGGATTTATATAAATTTCATAGACTATCTCCGTTCGGTCCCAAATATTAGCTGTGTCTAGCCTACAAAAGCATGGTGACGAGTGCTCTATTACTTTATTTGATCGGCTTCATTATTTTTTGCATAAATGAGAATTTGAGATTTTCAAGATTTTCTTTGTGTTAGCCCATGAATTTCTCGAGATTTGATGGACTCTCTTTTTTTGGCCCCAAATTTTTGCTGTGCCCAACCTACGAGGCCTAGTGACGAACGATCTATCACATTTCTTTGGTCGGCATCACAGTTTTTGCTTAAATGAGAATTTACGATTTTTAAGTTTTTCGGTGTGTGTGTTAGCCCATGAATTTCTCGAGATTTCATTGACCTTCTCCGTTCGGCCCCAAATTTTAGTTGTGGCCAGCCTACAAAGCCTGACGAAAAGTGCTCTACAAATTTATTTGTTCGGCATCACTATTTTTCGCATAAATGAGAATTTACGATTTTCAAGATTTTCATTGTGTGTTAGCCCACGAATTTCTCATGATTTGATTGAACGTCTCCTTTCGGCCTCAAATTTTGGTTGTGTACAACCTACAAGCCCTGATGACTAGCTCTCTTTGGTCGGCATCACTAATTTTCGTATAAATAAAAATTTATAATTTTTAAATTTTTCGGTGTGTTAACCCACGAATTTCTCGAGATTTGATTGACAATCTCCGTTCGGCCCCAAATTTTGGTTGTGCGCAGTCTATAAGGCACGGTGACGAGCGCTCTATCAATTTTTTGGTCGGCATCACTATTTTTCGCATAATTGAGAATTTATAATTTTTAAGATTTTCGGTGTATGTTATCCCATGGATTTCTCAAGATTTGGTTGAACGTCTCCGTTCGGCCCCAAATTTTATTGTGCGCAGCTTACAAGTACGGTGATGTACGCTCTATCACTCTATTTGGTCAGCATCACTATTTTTTAAATAACTGAAAATTTATGAATTTCAAGATTTTCAAAGTGTTAGCCTACGAATTTCTCGATATTTGATTGACCGTCTCCGTTTGGCCCCAAATTTTGGTTGTGCGCAGCCTATAAGCCCTGGTGTCGAGCACTCTATCACTTTATTTGGTCGGCGTTACTATTTTTTGCATAAATAAGAATTTACAATTTTTATGATTTTCGGTGTGTGGTAGCCAAGGGATTTCTCGAGATTTGATTGACCGTCTCCGTTCGGACCCAAATTTTAGCTGTGCGAAGCCTACAAGCCCTCGTGACGAGCGCTCTATTCATTTTTTTGGTCGGCATCACTATTTTTTTCATAAATAAGAATTTAAGATTATAAAGATTTTCGGTATGAGTTAGCTCACGGATTTTTCGAGATTTGATTGACCGTCTCCGTTTGGCCCCAAATTTTGCCTGAGCGCAGGCTACAAGCCCTTGTGATGAGCACTCTATCACTTTATTTGGCCGGCATCACTATTTTTCACAAAAAATGAGAATTTATAATTTTTAAGATTTTCGGTATGTTAGCCCACAAATTTCTCAAGATTTGATTGACCGTCTCCGTTCGTCCCCAAATTTAGGCTATGTGCAGCCTACTATCCCCGGTAACGAGCGTTCTATCAATTTTTTTGTCCGATATCACTATTTTTCACATAAATGAGAATATACGATTTTCAACATTTTCGGTGGTGTTAGCCCACGAATTTCTCGAGACTTGATTGAACGTCTCCGTTCGGCCTCAAATTTTGGCTGTGCTCAGCCTACAAGCCCTGATGACGAGCACTCTATCACTTTGTTTGGCAGGCATCACTATTTTTAGCATAAATGAGAATTTACGATTTTCACAATTTTCGGTGTGTGTTAGCCCACAGATTTCTCGAGATTTGATTGATAGTCTCCAGTCGGCCCCAAATTTGGGTCGTGCGCAGCCTACCAGGCCTGGTAACAAGCGCTCTATCAATGTTTTTGGCCGACATCACTGTGTTTTGCATAAACAAGAATTTACGATTTTCAAGATTTTCGATGTGTGTTATTCCATGAATCACAAAATAAGAACTGCCGAGATGCAATGTTTTGATGAGATCTTACATAATGTTGTTAAAACTATTACATAATTACCGAAAAAAGAGTTCATTAGTGGCACATTATTTTAAAAATTATAATTTTGGGTTGGAATATCCGTTTTACCTGATTTTTTTCTTTAGTGTATTTTTTCGAGTTCTATCAGGAAAAACCGCCCCTAGGCGGTTTGGTGGAGCCAATTTTTTCTATGCCCAACCAACAAGGCCTGGTTGCAAGCGCTCTATCACTTTATTTGTGCGGATTCACTATTTTTCACATAAATGAGCATTTACGATTTTTAAGATTTTCGGTGTGTGTTAGCCCATGAATTTCTCAAGATTTGATTGACCATCTCCGTTCGTCCCCAAATTTAGGCTTTGCGAGCCTACCATGCCTGGTCACGAGCGATCTATTAATTTTTTAATCCGATATCACTGTTTTTCACATAAATGAGAATTTACGATTTTCAAGATTTTCGGTGTGTGTAAGCCCATGGATTTCTCGAGATTGGATTGATTGTCTCTGTTCGGCCTCAAATTTTGGCTGTTCAGCCTACAAGCCCTGGTAACGAGCGCTCTATCACTTTGTTTGGAAGGAATCACTATTTTTTTGCATAAATGATAATTTACGATTTTTATAATTTTTTGTGTGTTAGTCCACAAATTTCTCGAGATTTGATTGACCGTCTCTGATCGGACCCAAATTTGGGTCGTGCGCAGCCTACCAGGCTTGGTGACGAGCGTTCTATCAATTTTTTTGGCCGACATCACTGTTTTTCGCATAAATGAGAATTTACAATTTTTAAAATTTTTGGTGTGTGTTTGTCCATGAATCACAAAACAAGAACTGCCGAGATGCAATATTTTGATGAGACCTTACATAATGTCATTAAAAATATAATATAATTTC
This sequence comes from Datura wrightii, assembly GCA_035772735.1. Taxonomy (NCBI): domain Eukaryota; kingdom Viridiplantae; phylum Streptophyta; class Magnoliopsida; order Solanales; family Solanaceae; genus Datura; species Datura wrightii. The sequence continues at coordinate 193,583,358 of JASDFA010000018.1, read as the reverse complement.
TGAAAAAAGAGTTCATTAGTGGCACATTATTTTAATGATCATAACTTTAGGCTGGAATATCCGTTTTACCCTCTTTTTTTTCCTTTTGTGTATTTTTCGAGTTCTATCAGGACAAACTGCCGCTATGCGGTTTGGTGAAGCCATTTTTTTCTATGCCCAACCTACAAGGCCTGGTTATGAGCGCTCTATCATTTTATATGGACGGCATCACTATTTTTCGCATAAATGAAAATTTATGATTTTCAAGATTTTCGGTGTGTGTTAGCCCACGAATTTCTCGAGACTTGATTGGACATCTCCGTTCGGCCGTAAATTTTGGCCATGTGCAGCCTACAAGTCCTAGTGACAAGCGCTCTATCACTTTATTTGGTCGGCATCAATACGTTTTGCATAAATAAGAATTTATGATTTTCAAGATTTTCATTGTGTGAGCCCACGGATTTCTCGAGATCTAATTGATTGTCTCTGTTCGATCCCAAAATTTGGCTTTGCACAGCCTACCAGGCCTGGTGACGCGTTGTAATAATTTTTTTGGCCGACATCATTGTTTTTCGCATAAATGAGAATTTACGATTTTCAAGATTTTCAGTAGTGTGTGTTAGCCCATTAATTTCTCGAGATTTAATTGACCGTCTTCGTTAAGTCCCAAATTTTAGTTGTGCCCCGCCTACAAGCCCTAGTGATGAGCGCTCTATCACTTTATTTGGGCGGCATCACTATTTTTCCCATAAATGAGCATTTACGATTTTTAAAATTTTCTGTGTGTGTTAGCCTATGAATTTCTCAGGATTTGATTGACCGTTTTCGTTCGTCCCCAAATTTAGGTTGTGCGAGCCTACCATGCCTGGTAACAAGCTCTTTATCAATTTTTTTGGCCGACATCACTGTTTTTCGCATAAATGAGAATTTATAATTTTCAAAATTTTCAGTGTGTGTTAGCCCACGGATTTCTCAATATTTGATTGACCTTCTCCGTTCGACCTCGAATTTCGGCTGTGCGCAGCAGCCTACCAGGCCTGGTGACGAGCGCTCTATCCCTTTATTTAGGCGGCATCACCGTTTTTCATATAAATGAGAGTTTATGATTTTCAAGCTTTTCGATGTATGTTAGTCCATGAATCACAAAATAAGAACTACCTAGATGCAAGTGGTTTGATGAGATCATATATAATATTGTTAAAACTATAATATAATTACCGAAAAAAGAGTTCATTAGTGGCACATTATTTTAATGATCATAACTTTGGGCTGGAATATTCGTTTTACGCAATTTTTTTATTTTGTGTATTTTTTCGAGATCTATCAGGAGAAACTGCCGCTAGACGGTTTGGTGGAACCAATTTTCTTAAAAATATCTGTGTCACAGTCATTCAACATTCTTCCCCAATTTAACTAATAATTTTAATTTAATAACTTGTAGTAACGACCCACCACAACCAAACCACCATTGTAAGCAACCATGGTGGGCCAGCACTACCACCACCAATCTATAGCATTGTCTCTATGGCATAAGGACAAGAATAGGTGTTTCCTTTCATATTGTCGCTCGTTGGACATCGATCGAGGATCGTTTGGCCTCGGCATAGGTCAGCATGTGTCGCCCGGTGTCAGCTGGTCAGTCGTCACTGGCCTAGTGCGCCCATGTTGCAGACTTTTAAGATTTTTGGTGTGTGTTAGCCCATGGATTTCTCGAGATTTAATTGACCGTCTCTGTTCGGTCCCAAATTTTAGTTGTGCGTTGCCTACCAGGCCTAGTGACAAGCGCTCTATCAATATTTTTGGCCAGCGTCACTATTGTTGGCATAATCGAGAATTTATAATTTTCAATATTTTCGGTGTGCGTTAGCCCATGAATTTCTTGAGATTTAATTGACCGTCTCCATTCGGCCCTAAATTTTAGAAGGCCTGGTGACGAGCACTCAATAACTTTATTTGGGCGCATCACTATTTTTTGCATAAAGAAGGATTTACGATTTTTAAGATTTTCGATGTGTATTTACCCACGAATTTCTCAAGATTTAATTGACCGTCTCAGTACGGTTGTAAATTTTGGATGTGCGCAACCTACTAGTCCTGGTTAAAAGCACTCTATCTATTTTTTTGGTCGGCATCACTTTTTTGCATAAATTAGAATTTACAATTTTTAAGATTTTCAGTGTGTGTTATCCCATGGATTTGTCGAGAATTCATAGACTGTCTCCGTTCAGTCTCAAATTTTGACTGTGCCCAGCCTACAAAAGCCTGGTGACAAGCGTTCTATCACTTTATTTAGTCGGCATCACTATAGTTTGGAATAAATGAGAATTTATGATTTTCAAGATTTTATGTGTGTGTTAGCCCGTTGATTTCTTGAGATTTGATGGACTGTCTCCATTTGGCCCCAAATTTTCGCTGTGCCCAGCCTACAAGGCTTGGTGAAGAGCGATCTATTAATTTTTCTAGTTGGCATCACTATTTTTGCTTAAAAGAATTTACGATTTTCAAGCTTTTTGGTGTGTGTATTAGCCCACGGATTTTTCGAGATTTCATTGACCATCTCCGTTCGGTCCCAAATTTTGACTGTGTCCAGCCTATAAAGCCTGACGACGAGCGCTCTATCACTTTATTTGGTTGGCATCACTATTTTTCGCATAAATGAGAATTTATGATTTTCAAGATTTTTGGTGTGTGTTAGCCCATGGATTTCTCGAGATTTGATTGAACGTCTCCATTCGGCCACAAATTTTAGTTGTGCGCAGGCTACAAGCCCGGTGACTAGCGCTCTTTGGTCGGCATCAGTAATTTTTGCATAAATTAGAATTTACAATTTTAATTATTTTCAGTATGTGTTACCCCATAAATTTCTCGAGATTTGATTAACCGTCTCCGTTCGGCCCCAAATTTTGGCTGTGCGCAGTCTCAAGGCTTGGTGATGAGCGCTCTATCAATTTTTTTGGTTGACATCACTATTTTTGGCATAATTGAGAATTTAAAATTTTCAAGATTTTTGGTGTATGTTAGCCCACGAATTTCTTGAGATTTGGTTGAACGTCTCCGTTTGGCCTCAAATTTTGGCTGTGCAACTTACAAGTTCTGGTGACGTACACTCTGTCATTTTATTTGGTCGGCATCACTATTTTTTGCATAATTAAAAATTTATAATTTTCAAGATTTTTGGTGTGTGTTTGCCCACGGATTTCTCGAGATTTGATTGACCATCTCCGTTCGGCCCCAAATTTTAGTTGTATGTAGCCTACAAGCCCTGCTATCAAACGCTCTATCACTTTATTTGGTCGGCGTCACTAATTTTTTCGCATAAATGAGAATTTACGATTATTAAGATTTTCGGTGTGTGTTGTTAGCCAGGGATTTCTCGAGATTTGATTGACCGTCTCCGTTCGGCCCCAAATTTCGGCTGCCTACCAGGCCTGGTGAAGAGCGATCTATCACTTTAATTGGGCGGTATCACTGTTTTTCACATAAATAAGAATTTACGATTTTCAAGCCATTCGGTGTGTATTAGTCCATGAATCACAAAATAAAAATTGTCGAGATGCAAGTGTTTTGATGAGATCTTACATAATGTTGTTAAAACTATAATATAATTGCTGGAAAAAGAGTTCATTAGTGGGATATTACTTTAATGATCATAACTTTGGGTTGGAATATCCGTTTTACCCGACTTTTTTTATTTTGTGTATTGTTTCAAGATCTATTATGACAAACTGCCGCTAGGCAGTTTTGTAGAGCCAATTTTCTTAAAATATGCCTCTATCACAGTCATTCAATATTCTTTTCCAATTTAATTAATAATTTTAATTTAATAACTCGTACTAACGACCCACCACAACCAACACCACCATTGCAAGTGACCATGGTAGGCAACACTACCACCACCAATATCTATCATTGTCTCTATGGCATAAGGATAAGAATAGGTGTTTTCTTTCACATTGTCACTAGCTGGACATCAATTGAGGGTCGTTGGGCCTCGGCATAGGCTAGCATGTGTCGTCCGGTGTCAGCCGGTCTATCGTCACTGGCCCAGTGTACCCATGTTTCAAAAGTTTAGGATTTTCGGTGTGTGTTGGTCCATGAACTTCTCGAGATTTGATTAACCGTCTGCGTTCAGCCCCAAACATTGGTTGTGCACTGCCTACAAGGCCTTGTGACGAGCGCTCTATAAACTTTTTTGGCTCGCATCACTATTTTTTGCATAAAATAAAATTTAAAATTTTTAAAATTTTTGGTGTGTGTTAGCCCACGGATTTCTTGAGATTGATTGATCGTCTCCGTTTGGACCCAAATTTTAGTTGTGTGCATCTTACAAGGCCTGGTGACGAACTCTCTATCACTTTATTTGGGCGATATCACTTTTTTATGCATAAATGAGAATTTACCATCTTCAAGATTTTCGGTGTGTGTTAACCCACATATTTATTGAGATTTGATTGACCATCTCCGTTCGACCCTAAATTTTGGTTGTGCGCACGCAGCCTACCAGGCTTGCTGACGAGTGATCTATTAATTTTTTTGGCCTACATCACTGTTTTTTGCATAAATAAAAAATTTATAATTTTCATGATTTTCAGTGTGTGTTAACCCACGAATTTCTCGAGATTTGATTGACCGTCTTTGTTCGGCCCCAAATTTTAGCTGTGCACAGCCTACAAGGCCTGATGACGAGTGCTCTATCACTTTATTTGGGCAGCATAACTATTTTTTGGATAAATAATAATTTACGATTTTCAAGATTTTCGGTGTGCATTAGCCTGTGGATTTCTCAATAGTTGATTGACTATCTCCGTTCATCCCCAAATTTTAGTTGTGCGCGGACTACAAGGCCTGGTGATGAGTTCTATATTAATTTTTCTGTCCAGCATTACTATTTTTTGCATAAATGAGAATTTACGATTTTCAAGCTTTTCGGTGTGTGTTAGTCCATGAATCACAAAATAAAAACCGCTAAGAAGCAAGTGTTTTAATGAGATCTTACATAATGTTGTTAAAACTATAATATAATTGCCGAAAAAAGTTCATTAGTGTCACATTATTTTTATGGTCATAATTTTAAACTGGAATATTCGTTTAACCCGATTTTTTTCTTATTTTGTGTATTTTTTTGAGATCTATCAGAACAAACTGTTGCTAGGCGGTTTCGTGGAGCCAACTTTTGCTATGCCCAACCTACAAGACCTGGTTACGAATGCTCTAACACTTTATTTGGGCGGCATCACTATTTTTTCGCATAAATGAGAATTTACAATTTTTCAAATTTTCGATATGTGTTAGTCAACGAATTTCTCGAAATTTGATTGGCCGTCTCTGTTCGGCCACAAATTTTAGCTGTCTCCAACCTACAAGTCTTGGTGACGAGCGCTTTATCAATTTTTTTGGCCTGTATCACTATTTTACGCATAAATGAGAATTTATGATTTTCAAGATTTTCGGTGTGTGTTAGCCCACGAATTTCTCGAGATTTGATTGACCGTCTCCATTTGGCCCCAACTGTCGGCTATGCCCAGCCTACAAGGCCTGGTGACGAGCATTGTATCACTATTTTTTGCATAAATGAGAATTTATGATTTTCAAGAATTTCAGTGTGTTAGCCCATGAATTTCTCGATATTTAATTTACCGTCTCTGTTCGTCACAAATTTTGGTTGTGCCCAGCTTACAAGGCCTGGTGACGAGTGCTCTATAAATATTTTTAGCCAGCATCACTATTTTTTGCATAAATGAGAATTTACGATTTTCAAGATTTTTTTGTGTGTTAGCCCATGGATTACTCGAGATTTGATTGACCGTCTCCGTTCGGCCCTAAATTTTGGTTGCGCCTAGTGATGAGCACTCTATCAATTATTTTAGTCGGCATCACTATTTTTTGCATAAATTAGAATTTATGATTTTCAAGATTTTCGGTGTGTGTTACCCCATGAATATCTCGAGATTTAATTGACCGTCTCCGTTCGACCTCAAATTTTGGTTGCGCGCAACCTACAAGGTTTGGTGAAGAGTGTTCTATCAATTTTTTTTGTTGGCATCACTATTTTATGCATAAACGAAAATTTATGATTTTCAAGATTTTTGGTGTGTAACGCCCATGGATTTCTCGAGATTTGATTGACCGTGTTCGTTTGGCCCCAAATTTTGGCCTTGCACAGCCTAAAAGTCCAAGTGTCGAGTGCTCTATCACTTTATTTGGTCGGCATCATTATTTTTCGCATAAATAAGAATTTAAAATTTTCAAGATTTTCGGTGTGTGTAAGCCCGTGGATTTCTCTAGATTTGATAGACCGTCTCTGTTCGGTCCCAAATTTTAATTGTTCCCAGTCTACAAGGCCTGGTGATGATCGCTCTATTACTTTATTTGGGTGGCATTACAATTTTTTGCATAAATGAGAAGTTACGATTTTTAAAATTTTCGATGTGTGTTAGCCCCACATTTTTCGAGATTTAATTGACCGTCTCCGTTCGGTCTCAAATTTTGATTGTGTGTAGCCTACCAGACTTGGTGACGAGCGCTCTAGCAATTTTTTTTGGCGGGAATACTATTTGTTGCATAAATAAAAATTTACGATTTTCAAGATTTTCGGTGTGTATTAGCCCATGGATTTCTGAAGATTTGATTGACCGTCTACGTTCGGCACCAAATTTTGCCTGTGTGTAGCGTACAACGCCTGGTGACGAGTGCTCTATCAGTTTTTTTTGCCGGCATCGCTATTTTCTGCATAAATAAGATTTATGATTTCCAAGATTTTTGGGTGTTAGCCCATGAATTTCTCGAGATTTTATTGACCGTCTCCATTCAGCTTCAAATTTTGCTGTTCGCAGTCTACAAGGCCTGGTGATGAGACCTCTATTAATTTTTTATGGGATCACTAATTTTTGCATAAATGAGAATTTATGATTTTCAAGATTTTCGGTGTGTGTTAGCCCATGGATTTTTAGAGATTTGGTTGGCCGTCTCCGTTCAGCGCCAAATTTTGGCTGTGCATAGAATACAAGGCCTGGTGACGAGCGCTCTATCAATTTTTTTGGTCGGCATCACTATTTTTTGCATAATTGCGAATTTATGATTTTCAAGATTTTCGATATGTGTTAGCCCCTGAATTTCTCGTGATTAGATTGACCGTCTTTGTTCAGCCCCATATTTTAGCTGCGAACAGCCTATAAGGCCTGGCGAGGAGCGCTATATCAATATTTTTGGCCGACATCACTATTTTTTGCATAAATGAGAATTTACAATTTTTAAGATTTTCGGTGTGTCTTAGCCCATGGATATCTGGAGGTTTGATTGACCGTGTCCGTTCGGCCCAAATTTTTGATGTGCATAGCCTACAAGGCCTGGTGACAAGCGCTCTATCACTTTATTTGGTTAGCATCATTATTTTTTGCATAAATAAGAATTTAAAATTTTCAAGATTTTCAGTGTGTGTTAGCCCGTGAATTTTTCTAGATTTAATTGACCGTCTCCATTCAACCCCAAATTTTGGCTTTCCCCAGCCTTCCAGCCTAGTGACGAGCGTTTTATCAATTTTTTTGGATGGAATCATTGTTTTTTGCATAAATGAGAATTTACCATTTTTAATATTTTCGGTGTGTGTTAACCCACGGATTTCTGGAGATTTGATTGACCGTCTCCGTTCGGCCTCAAATTTTTGCTATGCCCAGCCTACCAGGCCTGGTGACGAGCGCTTTATCAATGTTTTTGGGCGGCACCGCTTTTTTTTGCATAAATGAGAATTTACGATTTTCAAGATTTTTAGTGTGTGTTAGCCTACGAATTTCTCGAGATTGATTGACCGTCTCCATTCGGCCCAAATTTTGACTGTGCACAGCCTAAAAGGACGGGTGACGAGTTCTCTATAAATATTTTTGGCCGGCATCACTATTTTTTGCATAAATGAGAATTTAGGATTTTCAAAATTTTTGGTGTGTGTTAGTCCATGGATTTCTCGAGATCTGATTGACCGCCTCCGTTCGGCTCTAAATTTTAACTGTGCGCAGCCTACAAGGCCTAGTGACGAGCGCTCTATCAATTATTTTATCCAGCATCACTATTTTTTGCATAAATGAGAATTTATGATTTTAAAGATTTTTGGTGTGTGTTAGCCCATGAATATCTCGAGATTTGATTGACCGTTTCCGTTCTGCCCCAAATTTTTATTGTGCACAACCTACAAGGTTTGGTGAAGAGCGCTCTATTAATATTTTTGGTTGGCATCACTATTTTTTACATAAATAAAAATTTACGATTTTCAAGATTTTCGGTGTGTGTTAGCCCATAGATTTCTCGAGATTTGATTGACCCTCTCCGTTCGGCTCCAAATTTTGGCCTTGAGCAGCCTAAAAGGCCTTGTGTCAAGCGCTCTATCACTTTATTTGGTCGGCATCACTATTTTTTGCATAAATGAGAATTTACGATTTTCAAGAATTTTTAGTGTGTGTTAGCTCGTGGATTTCTCGACATTCGATTGACCGACTACTTTCGATCTCAAATTTTGGTTGTGCCCAATCTACAAGGCCTGGTGACAATCGCTCTATCAATTTATTTGGGCGGCATCACTGTTTCTCGCATAAATAAAAATTTATGATTTTCAAAATTTTCGGTGTGTGTTAGCCCCCGAATTTATCGAGATTTAATTAATTGTCTCCGTTCGGTCCCAAATTTTGATTGTACGCATCCTAGCAGGCTTGGTGACGAGTGCTCTATTAATTTTTTTGGTCAACAACACATTTTTGTGCACAAATGAGAATTAGAGATTTTCAAGATTTTCGGTGTGTGTTAGCCGATGGATTTCTGAATATTTGATTGACCGTCTCCGTTCGACCCAAATTTTGGTTGTGCATAACCTACAAGGCCTGATGACGAGCACTCTATCAGTTTTTTAGCCGGCATCGCTATTTTCTACATAAATGAGAATTTATGATTTTCAATACTTTCAGTGTGTGTTAGCCCATGAATTTCTCAAGATTTGATTGACCGTCTCCATTCGGCCTCAAATTTTAGCTGTTCGTAGCCTACAAGGCCTGATGATGAGAGCTCTATCAATTATTTTTGACGGCATCACTATTTTTTGCATAAATGATAATTTACCATTTTTCTAGATTTTCGGTGTGTGTTAGCCGATGGATTTCTAGAGATTTGATTGACCATATTCTTTTAGCCCAAATTTTGGTTGTGCACAGCCTACAAGGTCTAGTGACGAGCGCTCTATCAATTTTTTTGGTTGACATCTCTATATTTTCCATAAATGCAAATTTATGATTTTCAAAATTTTCGATTATGTTAGCCCTGAATTTCTCGAGATTAGATTGACCGTCTCTGTTCGGCCCCAAATTTTGGCTGTGAGCATCCTATAAGGCCTGGTGACGAGCGCTCTATCAATATTTTGGCCGGCATCACTATTTTTTGCATTAATGAAAATTTACAATTTTCAAGATTTTCGGTGTGTGTTAGCCAAGGATTCTCGAGATTTAATTGACCGTCTCCATTCAGTCCCAAATTTTGACTGTGCGTAACCTACAAGGCCTGGTGACAAGCCCTCTATCACTTTATTTGGTCAGCATCACTATCTTTCGCATAAATAAGAATTTAAAATTTTCAAGATTTTTGGTGTGTGTTAGCCCATGGATTCTCGAGATTTTATTGACCGTCTCCATTTGATCCTAAATTTTGGTTGTGCGTAGCCTACAAGGCCTGGTGACAAGCGCTCTATTACTTTATTTTGTCGGCATCACTATTTTTTGCATAAATAAGAATTTCAAATTTTCAAGATTTTCGGTGCATGTTAGCCCGTAGATTTCTCTAGATTTGATTGACTGTCTCCGTTCGGCCCTAAATTTTGACTATGCGTAGCCTATCAATCTTGGTAATGAGTGCTCTATCAATTGTTTTGAATGGCATTATTGTTTTTCGCATAAATGAGAATCTATGATTTTCAAGATTTTCAGTGTGTAATGCCCATGGATTTCTCGAGTTTTGATTGACCGTCCCCATTCGGCCCCAAAATTCTGACTGTGCACAGCCTATCATGCCTGGTGAGGAGGGCGTTCTATCAATTTTTTTGGCCGGCATCACTATTTTTTGCATAAATGAGAATTTACTATTTTTTAGATTTTCGGTATGTGTTAGTCCATGAATCACAAAATAAGAACTGCCGTGATGCAAGTGCTTTGATAAGATCTTACATAATATTGTTAAAACTATAATATAATTGTCAGAAAAACAGTTCATTTTTAATGATCATAACTTTGGGCTGGAATATCCGTTTTACCCAATTTTTTTATTTTGTGTATTTTTTCGAGATCTATCAGGACAAACTACCGCTAGACGGTTTGGTGGAGTCAATTTTCTTATAATATGCCTCTATCACAGTCATTCAACATTCTTTACCAATTTAACTAATAATTTTAATTTAATAACTAATACTAACGACCCATCACAACCAACACCACCTTGTAAACGACCATGGTAAGCCAGCACTACCACCACTAATCTATAACATTATCTCTAAGGCATAAGGATAAGTATAGTTGTTTTCTTTCAGATTATCGCTTGCAGGGCATCGATTGAGGGTTGTTGGGCCTCGGCATAGGTCAGCATATGTTGTTCGGTGTCATTTGGTTTGTCGTCACTAGCCTAGTGCACCCATGTTTCTGACTTTTAAACTTTTCGATGTGCGTTAGCCCATGGATTTCTTGAGATTTAATTGACCGTCTCCGTTTGGCCTCAAATTTTGGCTGTGCCCAGCCTACATGACCTGATGTCGAGCGCTCTATCACTTTATTTGGTCAGCATCACTACTTTTCACATAAATGAGAATTTACAATTTCAAAATTTTCGGTGTGTGCTAGCCCATGGATTTCTCAAGATTTGATTGACCGTCTCCGTTCGACCTCAAAGTTCAGCAGTGCCCAGCCTACCATACTTGGTGATGAGCGCTCTATCATTTTTTTGGCCAGCATCACTGTTTTTCGCATAAATGAGAATATACGATTTTAAAGATTTTTGGTGTGTGTTAGCCCATAGATTTCTTGAGATTTCATTCACCGTCTCCATTCGGCCTCAAATTTTGGCTGTGCGCAGCCTACCAGGCCTGATGACGAGCGCTCTATCAATTTTTTTTGCCAGTATCACTATTTTTTGCATAAATAAGAATTTATGATTTTCAAAATTTTCGGTGTGTGTTAGCCCATGAATTTCTAGAGATTTGATTGACCGTCTCCGTTCGGTCCCAAGTTTTGGTTGTGCACAGCCTACAAGGCATGATGATGAGCGCTTTATAAATTTTTTTGGACGACATCACTATTTTTTGCATAAATATAAATTTATAATTTTTAATATTTTTGATGTGTGTTACCCCCCTGGATTTCTCGAGATTAGATTGACCGTCTCCGTTCGACCCTAAATTTGGGCTATGCGCAGACTACAAGGCCTGATGACGAGCACTCTATCAATATTTTTGGCCGGCATCACTATTTTTTGCATAAATGAGAATGTACAATTTTTAATATTTTCGGTGTGTATTAGCCCGTGAATTTCTCGAGATTTGATTGACTGTCTCCATTTGACCTCAAATTTTGGCTGTGCGCACCCTACAAGACCTGGTGACAAGCACTCTATCACTTTATTTGGTCAGCATCACTTATTTTTTTCATAAATGAGAATTTAAGATTTTTGAGATTTTCGCTATCTGTTAGCCCATGGATTTCTCGATATTTGATTGACCATCTCCTTTCAGCCCCAAATTTTGGCTCTGCACAGCCTATCAAGTCTGATGATGAGCGATCTATCAATTTTTTGGCCGACATCACTATTCATAAATGAGAATTTAAGATTTTCGAGATTTTCGCTATGTGTTAGCCCATGGATTTCTCGATATTCGATTGACCATCTCCTTTCAGCCCCAAATTTTGGCTCTGCGCAGCCTACCAAGTCAGATGATGAGCGATCTATCAATTATTTGGCCGACATCACTATTCATAAATGAGAATTTACGATTTTTAAGATTTTCGGTGTGTGTTAGCCCATGGATTTCTCAAGATTTGATTGATCGTCTCCGTTCGGCCTCAAATTTTAGCTGTGCGCAGCCTACCAGGTCTAATGACGACTGCTCTATTAATTTTTTTTGCCGGCATCACTATTTTTCACATAAATAAAAATTTACGATTTTCAAGATTTTCGGTGTGTGTTAGTCCTTGAATCAGAAAATAAGAATTGTCGAGATGCAAGTGTTTTGATGAGATCTTATATAATGTTGTTAAAACTATAATATAATTGTCGGAAAAAGAGTTCATTAGTGGCACATTATTTTAGTGATCATAACTTTGGGATGGAATATCTGTTTTACCGATTTTTTTTTAAATTGTGTATTTATTCGAGATCTATCAGGATAAATCGCCGCTAGGCGGTTTGGTAGAGACATTTTTCTTAAAATATGCCTCTATCAAAGTCATTCGACATTCTTCCCCAATTTAATTAATAATTTTAATTTAATAACTAGTACTAACGACCCACCACAACTAACACCACCATTGCAAGTGACAATAGTAGGTCAGCACTACCACCACCACTCTCTAGCATTGTGTCTATGGCATAAGGATAAGCATAGGTGTTTCCTTTCACATTATCGCCCGCAGGGCATCGATCGAGGGTCGTTGGGCCTTTGCATAGGTCAACATGTGTCGTCCGGTGTCGGTTGGTCTGTCGTCACTGGCCTAGTGCGCCATGTTTCTGACTTTTAAATTTTTTGGTGTGTGTTAGCTCATAAATTTCTTGAGTTATGGATAGTTCGGGGCCCTGTCCCGGACAGTTGATTTATGGGTAGTTTGGGGTCCTGTCTAGGACAATTGATTTCTATTATATTTTTAGAGACTCGTAGACATTCGTTGTGGGTATAATATCATTGTTATAGGCTGGGAGGGCCATGTTGTATAGTTCTTGTTCTATTACAGGCCTTGACGGTATATTTTATTGATTTTTCTTGGTTGTTCAAGTGAGCTAGCTTCCGCTATAGTCTATCATCTTATTCATATTTCATAGTTGTTGTGTTGTTTAACCTTATTAGTTCTGGATTTTGTTTTATTTTTAGGCATCACGTATGCTCATATCAAGGGTGGCACCAAGTGCTAGTCACGCCTCCCCGGGTTTGGGTGTGACAGACTTGGTATCAGAGCAATTCATCCTAGGGAGTCTATGAGCCATGTCTAGTAGAGTCTTATTTATGTGTTCATTGCGCATGTACTTATAAATAGGAGGTTACAGGGCATGTAGGATTGTTACCCTTCTTTCTGGATCGAAATCGTGCGAGAAGCCAGATGTCATAGGAGTCGAGTCAAGACTCATGTTTTTTGACTCTTGTAGGGATGCTTGTAACATGATGAATTGTAGCCATCCAGTGGCTAAACATGGCGGCAAGTAAGATTCTTATTTTGATTATGGTTATAGTTATGCCACGCCTCGGCATGGTGCAAGGATTTGTTGTTTGGAGTTGTTTGTGGTAGGCTTTTCATGTGAGGCTATGTTGTGCGATGTTGTGCTTTGTCAGTCCTTGAGTTGGAGTCGTGCGTGTCGTCCAACACTCAAGGACGAATGTTTGTAAGGGAAGAAGGATGTAACACCCTGGATAATTTGAGTGATAAAAACGTGCTTTAGAGGCAGGACTAAGAGTACCTACTAGGCTAAGAAGGAAGTGTTATGAGTTATTTGAATCACTCTATGATCATATTTAAGATTGGACGTCAATCAAGTTGTAGAAAAAAATTCAAAAAAAGTTATCGCAAAATTTACTTCTTGAGATTCCTTAAAATTTAGGTCAAATGGCTCGAGGCTTTTCTCCCAGTCTATAAGGATTTAGGGGGTGTGAATAAAATTAAAATATCTATGTCTAGTTTCCAGCGCATTAAACCATTCGTCAATCCGACTTCGAAGTAGAGAGATATTCGCATTTTCATGAGACCGCGCAAGCAGGTACGTCACAAGGGTCTAAGATGGTGGAAGGCTCTTTAAGTCCCTTTGATCGGTTTTTGGTCATCTAAATTTATTTTCCAGCAACCTATTTCGTAAGAAACCTCTCTCAAGTTCTCTCCATGATTATTTTTGGGTTTTGGGGCTAGAATCCATGGCTCAACATGATTTTGATGTCGGGTAGTCGAGAATCGCGTGTAGCTTGCGTTTTGGTGTCTTTTTCGAGATTTTGGTGGCTTTTTCATGGTGAAACTGTTGGTAAGACTTCTTACTTTGGTTTTCCTTGGTTTTTGAGGTTGGTTATAGGTGTGTTAACCCCGTTAGGTTATTTTCTTAGAGTTACTAGCGTCAAATTCCTATAAATCTTGTCAGGTAAGCATCATTTGTCTTGTTTTGTTGTTGAGTTGTGTTGGCTGCGTTTTGATAGAATTTTGGACTGACTTTAGGCAGCAGGTTCATGATATTTAAGGCTCAAATTCGTCTACGCTTAAAGGTAAGGTATGTTAGGCTTGTCCCTCCCTTTGTCGGCATGAATTCCATAGTCGTTGTCGTACATGTTAACGTGTGTGTTGGCTATTTTATGATAGCTTGTATTTTTGATATTATTGAACTCTTGTTCTACTGTTTAGATGGTGATAATGGTGTGTTTAAGATGCTGCTTTGATTGGTAGATCGGGCTTGAGTGCGGAGAATCGTAGTTATGGCAAATTGTTAAGCTCGTGTTGAGAGGCCGTGTGTGAGGCGTATGGTTCTTGTAGAAAGTTGTGGGATGTTTGAGTGAATAAGATTAGGTGATTATATTAGCAAGTGAATGAGGAATTAGAGTGGTTAAAGTCGATGGCTGCGATGATCTTTTGTTATATTTGAATCGGTGATCGTGTCGACCGTGTCGATGGCATATGATGGTCGTGTTGACACTTGGGCTGATTTGGACGTGTCCCTTGATGTTAGTGGTAAGTAGAGTGACATATGGGATGTTTGTAAAGCTTGAGGATAGACTGGTTAGGATGGTAATTTTTAACTTGGTTAGTGGCTCGTCGGTGGACAGCTAGACGTGAAAGAATAGTATTACGTTGTAGTAGTAGGGTTATGGGGTTTAGAGCCAATTGTAGGCTATTTAAGCATGTATTATTATTGTTGTTGATTGTGTGTGTGTTATGTTTGAGGCCTTGTGGCTTGTGGATACCCGATGCACGATATTTGTTCCGGCTAGGGGTCGAGCCCGAGGTGCCTTGTGGCTTGTGGATACCTGACGCACGAGAGTGTTTCCGGCTGAAGGGTTGAGCCCAAAGAGTGAAATGACCTACGGAGTTGAGAATGATGTCCTCCGTAGTGACGAGTTAATACATGATTCGAGAGTGGTCCGACATGTCTGAGCCTTCCTGGGATCGCGATTAGTTCTCCCAGATGGATTGAGCTCCGCTAACTGTGTGCAGCTGAGAGAGTGTCTGTCAGTTCTTGATTGATAATGTTGATTAATTGATGTTTACTCTTGATTTGCTTGGCATTACACTGTGGTTGTTGTTTGTGTTATATATTATCTAATAGTAGTGGATGCTAGATGTTGGCTGGTGTTAGCTGAGCCCATTGAGAGGTTTAGAGGCGATGACCCCTGAGCTGGGTTCGGCTAGGTGTCATTGTATTGTTATTTTCTTTTGGACTTGCGGGGCTTATAGAGGCCAGGTAGATTCTGTTTGTATGTTTGCTTGTACTTGTCAGGCTTATGCGGGCCAAGTAGATTTTATGTGTTTACTTAAGTTCGGTTCTCCTTATACGATATTGGGTATACCTGTTGATCTCTAATCTTAGTCTTTCAATTGTTTCTGACTTTTATGCTCGGTATATTATTATACTAATGCCCTAGTTATGGCGCGACATTCATTCCTGCAGGTGATAGCCCATGGATTTATCGAGATTTGATTGACCATTTCCAATCGGCCCCAAATTTTGGTCGTGCCCACCCTACAATGCTTGGTGACGAGTGTTCTGTCAATTTGTTGGCTGACATTACTATTTTTTGCATAAATGAGAATTTATGGTTTTCAAGATTTTTGGTATGTGTTAGCCCCATGAATTTCTCGAGATTTGATTGACCGTCTCCGTTCGGCCCAAATTTTGGTCGTGCCTAGCCTACAAGGCCTGGAGACGAGCGCTATTAATTCTTTTTTCTAGCATCACAATTTTTTGCATAAATTAGAATTTATGATTTTTCAGATTTTCGATGTGTGTTAGCCCATGGATTTCTCGAGATTTGATTGATCGTCTCCATTCTACCCCAAATTTGATGGTGCCCAGCCTACAATGCTTGGTGACGAGTGCTCTATCAATTTATTGGCTGACATTACTATTTTTTACATAAATGAGAATTTACGATTTTCAAGATTTTCGGTGTGTGTTAGTCCATGAATTTCTCGAGATTTGATTGACCGTCTCCGTTCGACCTAAATTTTGGCCGTGCCTAGCCTACAAGATTTGAAGACGAGCGCTCTATTAATTTTTTTGCTGGCATCACAATTTTTTGCATAAATTAGAATTTATGATTTTCAAGATTTTCGGTGTGTGTTAGCCCATGGATTTCTCAAGATTTGATTGACCGTCTCCGTTCGATCTCAAATTTTGACCGTGCCCAGCCTACAAGGCCTGGTGACGAGCGCTTTATCAATTTTTTTGGTCGACATCACTATTTTTTGTGAGAATTTATGATTTTCAAAATTTTCAGTGTGTGTTAGCCTATGGATTTCTCGAGATTTAATTGACCGTCTCCGTTCAATCCCAAATTCTGGTTGTGCCCAACCTACAAGGCCTGGTGACGAGTGCTCTATCAATTTTTTTGATCGGCATCATTATTTTTTGCATAAATAAGAATTTATGATTTTCAAGATTTCCGGTGTATGTTAGCCCATGAATTTCTCAAGATTTGATTGACCGTCTTTGTTCGGCCCTATATTTTGGTCATGCCCAGCCTATAATGCCTAGTGATGAGCGTTTTATCAATTTTTTTAGCCAGCATCACTATTTTTTTTGTATAAATGAGAATTTATGATTTTTCAAGATTTTTGGTGTGTGTTAGTCCATGGATTTCTCGAGATTTCATTGACTGTCTCCGTTCGGCCCCAAATTTTGGTCGTGCCCAACTTACAAAGCAAGGTGTCAAGAACACAATCCTTTTTCTTCGTCGGCATCACTATTTTTGCATAAATGATAATTTACGATTTTTTAAGATTTTCGGTGTGTGTTAATCCATGAATTTCTCGAGGTTTGATTGACTGTCTCCGTTTGGCTCCAATCTTTTTCTTGACTGGCATCACTATTTTTTGCATGAAAGAGAATTTACAATTTTCAAGATTTTCGATGTGTATTAGTCCATGGATATCTCGAAATTTGATTGATCATCTCCTTTCGCCCCCAAAGTTTTGTCGTGCCAGCCTACAAGGCCAAGTGACGAGCACTCAATCCACTTTCTTGGCTATCATCACTAATTTTTGCATAAATAAAATTTTTAATTTTCGATGTGTGTTAGTCCATGAATTTCTGGAGAATTGATTGATCGTCTCAGTTCAACCCCAAATTTTGGCCGTGTCCAGCCTACAAGGCCTGATGTCGAGCACTCGATCAATTTTGTTACTCGGCATCACTATTTTTTTGCATAAATAAAAATTTATGATTTTTCAGATTTTCAGTGTGTGTTAGTCCATGAATTTCTTGTGATTTCATGGCTGGAATGTAAATTTAACTAAAGAAGGTTAAGGTTATAATTATAAATAATATTTAATTTTCAAATATTATACAATCTATATTAATTTTCAATATAACAAAACAAACATTCAATAAGAAATAATACATGAACTATAATCCTTATATAACTAATCCATGCATAACTAATATTCACATAATAAATTTATACATAAATAGTACCTGTATAACTAATACTTGCATAAGTTTAATCAGCAACCAAGCGATCCCTTAGTGTTGACACAAGTGATAGGGAGTAGGAGTTTTTTTTTTTTTTTTTGCTTTTCCACTTAAGTGTTTGATATCTCCGTTAGGATTCACATCAATTTGAATACGCTATTCATAATTCTAAATTATGTTCCAAGAAAACTAATTTCTATTTAAAGGTGAAAGAGATCATCTTTTAAAATTTGATCCCACTCTTGCAAGATGCCTAATTGAGCTTTTACAATTTAAGAAGTCATCATTAGCCAGGTTGAAATAAAACTCATGCCCAAATAATAATGAGTTTTTCTACTTCAACCAAATAATGTTTAAAATATACATTCCGAAGATACCAAACACATGAGTAATTAACAATTATTTTAAAATAAATATTTTTATTAAATCTACTAAGAAAAAGAGAATGAAGGGAGTACTAAAGATACCAAACACAAACTCCTTCTGTTTTAATTTATGTAATGTAATTTGACTAAACACAGAGTTAAAAACTATTATAAGATTTTGTAATATTCTAAAACTATATTCAAGATAATTTTTAAATAAAAAAATACACTTTTATTAACTTTTTATCAAATAAGTAAGAATTGAAATAAGTAAAATATTAATAGTGTTATTAAATATTTGCTTAATTAAAAAAAATATATTTTTAAATTAACTAAAAAAATATATCACAAAAATTAAGACGAATGAAGAACTAGTAAAAAATGAGGAACTACTTCCCAAGAAGTTCCATTAGAATATTCTATTCCTCCCTAACACCTACCTATGAAGACACATCTGATCTTCATGCACCGGAAAATTTTTGATTGATTATTTAAATTTTTATATTATATATAAGAATTTTGTAATTCACTTTCTTATTTTTTTATTTTTTTATCCTTAATTTTTTTTCTAGAAATTAGGCAAAAAAAAATTCAAAGCACCAAAGCTGTATCTTAAAACTTATTCACATTGAGAGTTTACACAAAATTATTATAACTTATCATGATTAAATAATTTAATAAAATAACACTACATATTAGTTTATTATTATTAATTAAAAATATTTTTTTTATATTTAAATACATAACAAACACGCTCATATATATATATATATATATATATATATATATATATATATATATATATATATATATAATTATTAGCTTTGATGTAACTCGGTGAGCATAAGTTTTGACCAAACTTTATTAATGTCCCTCAATTGTTTGGTCTTTGTAAAATGCTAAGACTCGACAAACTCCATCTACTCTCATTCTTCGTCATAGCTAGTGACGGAATTAAAGTTTTTAATAAAAAAAATTAAAAAATAAAAATATAGTATTTGAAATTTGAACTTACAATTTAAAGCGAATATTAAACCCTTTAATTATTGAATTAATTTCTTATCTTGTATTTAAAAATATTATGTTATACCCCGTAGAATTTTCGTCACCTAAATGATCTATTCGCACGTTAGTTAAGCATATTTGAAAGCCATACGTGCTAAGGAAAGGCCCGGGAAAAGATCGGACGAGAAACCTGTCGAACCATCGCGGAAGGAGCTGAAGCAGAGCCCCTCCGCGATGGCAGTGTGTCACGGAGGTGGAGCCTCCGCGTTGGCTCCGTGACACGTTGGCCTTGTCCAGGTCCAAGTATATAAAGCCCCACTTCGGTTTATTTTAGAATTAAATCATATAAACTTCAGAAAACAGAGAGCAAACGCAGGAGAAGGAAAAGGGACGGAGTAGTAATATAATTTTCGTCCGATTACGCTGCTAAACGTGGTCCAAACTCAAATTAACTCCAGATACTGAGGTATTTAGCAGCAGAGAGCATTCCTACGGATTCAGTTCCGTGAAAAACGGCCGACGAATCGTCGAGCCACCGAGCTAAGGTAAGTGGAATTGCTCTAAATTAGTGTCTATGTGTTCCTAGCTGTGAAGTGAATATTTCTCCCTTCTAGACCGCTGGAAAATAGCGAGTTTTCGACCGTCTTTCGATAAGCCTAAGTTTAGGCTATAAACTATATCGAAAGTGACGTTGCTCTTTACAATAAAGCTGTATTTAGTATTAATTGACACTTTTGTGAATGCAGTTGGGAGAAAATAGTTGAAGTACTGGCCGAGCCTCGTCCGACAGCCGGATAGTTCGAGGATAAGGTATGTAAAGTTAGTTTCCTCGGCAGGTTAGTAATCTTGGTACAGTACAGTAATTTAAAGGCCAGTAGAATATTCAGAAGCCATGTTTGACGTTTACCATGAATGATGGTATGATGCTAGAAACATTATGTTATGATCAGCGCGAGACTTGCTAGCACGATATAGATTCTAATATAAGTGTTAAGAACTGCACAGCATGCTCAGTATGTGATGTGACACAGAATGTTAGGATATCATTGTATTTAGTTGAAATCGAGTAAAGCGATGTAATACCTGTAAGACATCTCAGAAATAGAATGATAAGTTAAAGTGAAGTTGGAAAGCATGTTAGGAATAGTAAATCATGTTACTATAGAAACTCAGTATACAACATAGTTTTCAGCAGAAATACTATATCATGTTCAGCATTAGACTCAGTACAGTATAGTTTTCACAGTATATCATGTATATATATATACCATTATCAGTTTCAACATGTATTGAATACGTACATATCACTATCACTAGTTCTGCATACAGTATGTACAAACACTTTATTATCATTAGCTTCAGTATGTGGTATATGCAGATAGTACTACTAGTTGAGACCGTTGTATTGTTTGGGGTTGGATTACCTAGCATCCATGACCGCCCGGGGTTAATAGCTGTATCGACTCGTCCGCTAGAGGACGAGGATACGTCGCTCTACGGAGTGGCATGCCGTCCCACAGGGGACGAAGATGGGATGCCAGTTTTCCCCATATTGTGCCTTGGTCGGCCCTTATACACCACCGTCGAGCGGGTACGCCAGGGGTGTTGATTCAGGAGTCCTCCGGACTCAGGTACAGTTATAGTCAGGGGCTCAGCGAGCCCAAGTGCATACCCAGGGGACCGGCAGGATGCTTATAGTTATTATAGGAGATGGGACGACCGGGGTAGGGGTATAGATTGTGTGTTGGTTGTACCTCCCGGCTTATGGGGGCCGGGTAAGGTTTGAGTGTGCTATGGTATGTTATGATATGCCATGCTGTGTTACAGTAGATACGAGTAGATCGACAGTAGAACGATAAATCCTCAGGTATGACTCCTACTCCTTCCAGTATAATTGAGAAAAGGTATGACTTACATTATCAGGTAGTTAATCTATTCTTCCTACTTCAGTTTCATCAGTTATATTGTTGTTTTCAGATATTTCTTTCAGTTATTGCTTTACATACTCAGTACCAGCGGTACTGACGCCCGGTGGGGCGCTGCATTACTTGCCTGCAGGTACTCATAGACGAGCAGGCGATACCACGTGATTCCTGTCAGCGATCGAGTATTCAGCTCCTGTCATCCGGAGACTGAATTCCAGAGGTATATTTCATTTTCTTTTGTTGTATAATACGGGTAGGTCGGGGCCCTGTCCCGATCATTTCTACTATTATTCCTAGAGGCTTGCAGTCTGTATATGTTTCCCTGTGGTCAGATGAGCCGGTCGTGTGAGGCCGTGCAGTTGTTTAGCTGTTAGTACTTCTGTTTCTTTCATGTTGGCCGTGTGGGGCCATAACTTGACAGTAGTGGTGACCTTGCCGGTCACGTAGCCTTCTAATATTCTATGATTAAGTTACAGATAACTAGACAGCATGGTGGCCTTGTCGGCCCGCATAGGTTTCCCTATATTGACATGTTTCTGGACAGCTGTTAGTATAGGTACAGGAGGCTATAGGCCAATGGGCCGGGGGTTGTGTTTACAGCCGTTATATAACCCTTTGTTTCCAGAAATGTGAGTTAGAGCCAGCCAGACACCAGATGTGCCCAGGCTTAGCAGTCCAGCAGTTCAGGTTCTAGTCGGGCACCAGATGCCAGTCATAACCCCCAAGGCGGGGTGTGACATATTATATATATAATGTAATTTTTTATTAAGAGAATTCAATTTAATAATCACCTTTCTAGATTCGCTCACGCTTATGGCACACACTAGTTCATAAGAGGAATGTTGTTGCTTCCAAGAGTGGGACCTTAATAATCTTGATAAATAAGTAAAATTATGATACAATGGGAATCAACTTTTACTAAAGATGAAGAATAATTAGATCATTTCTTTTATCTTAAATCTTGAGGGATAGTTCATACAATAGTTCTTTTTTTTAAATAAAAATTATTTATATATCTATTTGTTCTAAAGCTCAATTAATCCAGACTTAAAACTGAAAAATCCTATTTTAGGGGCAAAATACTCCTTAACAAATGTACCTTCACTATCAGAGTTAAAACTCAAAATATTAAGATAGAAAACCAATTGAGAAGAGTACAAGTTTGTCCAAATCTCACTGCTATAAAATAAGCAAATAAATATAAGGCTATTATAACCTTTTTTTAAAAATTAGTACTAAAACAAAGTATTAATATCTTTTGTGAATTACATTGCTGAGATTGTTTAGGAGAAAAAACTTCATATACTTAAGCCCATCGTCCTAGATCAACAAATTTGCCTCATGAATTTGCGTTCTTCGTTTTTTCAAAAAGTCAACATATTAGTTTGCCTCTAAATATGTTTAATTAGCTTCCATACAATCATCAATTCATTTTTATAGTTTGGTTGGTATGATAGGAAGTATCATCAAAATTAAAGGTAAGTTCTATAGAATAGTGGTTAAACTGACTATATTGTATGAAACGAGGTGTTGACTAGTCAAGAAGTCTAACGTTCAGATAATAAAAATTGCGGAGATAAGGATGCTAAGATGGATGTATGGACATATGATGAGAGATAAAATTAGGATAAAGATAGCTGGGACAAGGTGAAAGTGACCTTTATAGTGGACAAGATGAGGAGAAGCGAGACTGAGATGATTTGAGCATGTTAAGAGAGGTGTAGATGCCCCAATAAGCAGGTGTGAGAGGCTGGCTATGATAGACATCGGTGAGATAGAGGTAGACTGAGAAAGTATTGAGGGGAGGTGATTAGATAGGGCATGACACTTCTTGAACTTACCAAGGACATGACCTTAAATGTGAGGGTTTGAAGGACGCAAATTAAGATAAAATGTTAGATGATAGCTGAGTATTCTCTCGCTTTCCTACGGGATAGGCTTAAAGGTTGTACTTTTACCTACTTTCTTACCAGTAGTATTAGCAATATTCTCGTAGTTTGTTGTTCTTCAATTTCAATTATCATTTATGTTTGTTTATGCTTCAGTTATCACATTATTTTATTGTTGTTATTATCCTTTCTTTTGTATATTGTGTACTATTTTTCATTTTACATTATTCCGCTATTACTATTACTTTTATTTCTATATTCTTTTTTTCTCAAACTATTTTGAAACATTATTTTCTTAAGTTAGAGGTCTATTAAAAATAGTCTCTTTATTATCATAAGATAAGCAGAAAAATTTGAGTCTACTTATTGGTTTGTTAGGGAATAGAATTTTGGGTAGGAAATACTTCAACATTTTCCTTTTTAACATAATTTGGAATTTATCGACATATCAGTTCATTGTTTTGTCACAACCTTCAGTTCTTGCCCATTGGACCAATCCATCATCCCAAAAACCGAATATCTTGATGGCATCCCTTTTTCCTCCACCTCAGCACTTCACTTCTGAACTTTTATTAAAGGGGGAGTAAAGATTCCTCCTTTCATCTGAAAAAGAATAGAAATGCAGCTGCAGCAGCAGCATAGTCTGCCTTAAAGGGAAACAATTTCTAGTAGAATTCAATCAGAATCCAGCTGTATTTCCCCTTTTCTTTGAAGCATCCTTGACCAGACCCCCCACAATCTAAAATTCTGAAATTATTATTTTTTCTGTCTCAATTTATTTATCTTATTTAAAAATATAAAAAATTTATATATTTATAGTTCAGAATCATAATATTTAATTTTTAATTTTTTTTATTAAATTAAAATTTAATAAATAAATTAAAAAGAGAGTATAGTTGGTCAAAGGTCAAAACTTGCATCTTTCTTCACAAACTGGGATCCTTTCAATTCTCTCTTTGTTCCACATAAAAATCTGGTCTTTTTATCCTTCTCTGCTCTTTATTCTACTGTATAAAATAGTAAAAACAGAGCACCCTTTCACTTTCAACAAAAACTTACTCACCCTTTGCAGCAACAAAAAAACACATTCATTTGCACCACTTTTGTTACTACTTAATTGTGATTAATTTCAGATAAAATGTAACCATCCAAACAATACTTTAATAACTTGATTTCATGCAAACACTCTATCTTGATTAGGGAGCTTTTTCCTTTTAACGATTCAACACGATACAAATTCAAATTAATTGGATTAATTAGTTTCGGAAACCTGTTAAAAGACTAGCTTCTTCCTCTTTCTTCAATGTAACGGCTACAACATCTGTTCCCGCTCTTTCCATTTCTGCCTTTTGGGTCATACTATTTCTTAATACAGTATAAATACTCTGCTCTACACTGCAATACCCATTCAAACAAAAATCCTTACACAAACACATCTCCATAATCATCTCCTCTTTCTTCTTCATTTCTCTGCAATTCTTGAAAACCCCTTACTGCAATTCTTAATCCTACCACAAAAACAAAAATCATGTCAAAGATCGACGCCCTCCGTCGATTCCTCATCCCCTGTTTCAACTCAACACCAACATCCCCAGCACCGCCGCCGCAGCCGCCGCTGACCATCACCACCAAAAAGCGCCTCAGCACCTCACTGCGGGACGATCTCGACGACCCGAAACAAGAAACGAAATCGGAAGAACAAGATTCTTACCCCACCACCCCAAGCAGCACGGAGAACAGCACCGCTAATTCGCTCTCTGCTCCGCCGCGCTCTTCCAAAACGATGGTCATCGGCACCATCTTCGGCCAGCGCCGCGGCGGACACGTGTGGTTCTGCGTTCAACACGATCGCCTCAACACGAAGCCTTCTCTGCTTCTAGAACTTTCCATCCCCACCACGACCCTTATTCAAGAAATGCGATGTGGGCTCGTTCGAATCGCTCTCGAGTTCAAGGACGAGTCATCATCCGACTCGGAACTGAATCGTTGCCCGCTTCACTCAATCCCAATGTGGACTCTGTACTGCAATGGCCGTAAAATGGGGTTCGCAGTTCGGAGGCGGGCGACCCAACAGACCCGACTCATGCTCAAGACAATGCAGTCCATGACAGTCGGTGCGGGCGTGATTCCTTCGGGTTTGGTTTCGGGTACTGAATCCGAAGAGGTGTTGTACATGAGAGCTAACTACGAGTGTATTATTGGTGGTGCTGATTCGGAGTCGTTCCATTTGATCAACCCGGATGAGGGTCCGGGTCAAGAATTCAGTATCTTCTTGCTCCGATCCAAGTGAAGAAATGAAATTACCCATTTCTTGGAAATCAGAAAATTTTTGGGTTTTCTGATTTTCTGATTATTCTTTTTTTTTTGGTCAAAAGGCTGAAGAAAACAAAAGGGGTTTTCTTGTCACTTTTCAAAGTTCAAGTTCCAATCTTTGAGGATATTTTCAACAGTTTGTGGAAAGGACAGCTTTTTGTAAAGAAAGCTAATTTTTTAATTATTCCTTTTTAACTTTTTCAAGTTTAGCTTAATCTAGTTTAGGCCATTCTTTTTTTTAGATTAGAACTCTTTGGGCCATGAGAATCTTGTATGTTAGCCATGTTATGAAAAAGATTTAGAGGTATTTTCTTTTTGAAGTTTTGGCATAGGATATTATATGCTTCTGTATGATGTTAATTCCAATATGATAGAAGCAATGAATTCCTTCTTTTGCTATTCAATGTGATTTTAATACTCTCTTCGTTCTAATTTATGTGACATCGTAATTTAAAATAAAATTTATATATTTATGCAGTTATATATCATTTCATCAAGAATAAACGAGGAATTTAATAATATTTTTTTAAAATGAATTAAAAAATATATCATATAAATTAGAATAATGAATAAAATAGTAGTATATGTTTCTTTACAAGGATATGGTTCTGCTCTTTATGCTATTTGCTGAATATTATTGCAAGATAATTTATAAGTAATCAATATAGTGAGGATTCCTCATAATTTATTCTGAAAGATTATTTAATATACTTCAGTGATCAGTGTGATTCAAGTATATGATTGATTTTTTAAATTATTATCTTCAGATTTTAGGTGGTTGGGAATAATTTAAATAATAGCATATATTTATGGTATCTTTAAAGTAGAAAAGGTGAGGTTAGCATTTGAAAGAGGCTTTATGCTAGGACAAATCTTCAAGGATGCCATGGTCTACAAATCCTTCCTTGTTGTATTCATATGAACTATTCTTATTTTAAAAAAATTAAAGTATAAAAAAGTGTGTGTGTATGTATATATATATAAAATGTGTCTGTGTAAGATTTTCGATAAAAAATATTACTTGACGCTTTGAACAAAGGTAATTCCACTTCTGATATCATCAGAAATCTAGAAATATACTTCTTCCATTTTTAACATTCAATTACATTATTCTTTTTGGTCGATGATCTATTGGAAACAACCTCTTAATCTTTGAAATGAAGATAAGATCTGCGTGTACGCTGTTATCCCGCAATCCTGTTTTATGTGATTAGACTGAATATATTATTATAGTTATATGATTCTTTTGACTTGATTCCCTTCTAAGACCAACCATGAATTTGCTCAAAAGAATCAGTCTAGATTGCTTGTAGACTAGAGTACCTTTAAACTGAAATTTGCACTTTTACAGGATTGGCCTAGTTTTTCATTATCTCACTATTTGTGATTCTTTTCTCAATTCAAAGTATAAGTTATAACTACTCTGAATGTTAGGAGAAATATAAGGGAATGTAGCTTGAGCGAAGCAACAAATGAAATTTGACTTATGTAAATTAAACGATAACGACTTAAAGCTAATCTTGTAACGAGCATGACAACCTCGATCGAGGACATGAGCATCTCAAAGTATGGGATAAAGAATTAAGCGTTTTGGCTGTAGTTTTCTTTTGACCTGCACTATTTATCCTTTTGAAAGGCTGATTGGAAGACTAGGAATCTAGAAATGAGCTTTTTCTTGCTATCAAGTGGCTGCCTTCCATATGTGTCACTTCCATAGGTGTACTGGTCCCTTCTTGTGGTGCTACTTTTTATCTTAGAACCATTCCAAGTTTTGAGTGTTTTTTTTTTTTTTTTTTTTTAAATTTTAAAACTATTCTACATCATCTTCAAATATATAGTTGACCACTTCCATCTCCAAGCCACAATTATTCAATTATTAGCTTTAGAACACAGCTAACATAACATACTTCCAACTTTCAACTCATTCATAATATGAAAGTTTAGTTCTGAATTGTAGTTATGCCAAGTTGCTTGTATTCTTTATTGGTGAAATTGTAGTTATGCCAAGTTGCTTGTATTCTTTATTGGTGATTTCTTTTATTTCTCTCAGATAATTGATTCAGTATTTCTTTTAGTTCTCTCAATAATTATAGTTGTTTTTTTAAAATTTTATAATAATTTAATGATCATTCTTAATACTAAGATCTATAACAAAATATTAATATAATCAAGATGCTTTTTTTTTAAAAATCTCTTGAAAAATGACATTTCTCGATGTACTCCTCACAGCTAACCATTGCAATTGCTCACTATTATTAATACACCATCTTAGAGGTGTAATGTGAATTGGAAAATGATAAAAAATCAAATAAAAAAAATAAAATTGAACAAAATTTTATCCTTAACAAAGGAACTTTGTTTCTTATTGGTGGGGGAAAGCAAAACTAGTGAGCGCATATATATAAACATTTCTTCTAGCTCTTAAAGAGTTAAAGAAGAGAGTTTCTCCTCGCGTCTTCATCGTCGTTTGGCTCGATTTCGACTTCAAATTTAAATTTGATCAATTAATTAATATATTTTTAAAATTAAATTTATTTTCTATTTTCATTATTTATTATTCAATTATTCAGATAGTTTTCTTGCAAAATTTTAATATAAAAAATTGCAGTTCCCAACGATCATTTGAAATAATCCAAATAAACATTACTCTTTCATGAACAGGCATTCAGTTTTTCTACACTGAAAATCTAAAGGTTTTCCGCCTTCTTCTGTACATCATTTTCAAACAAACAATAAGTGTTTGGAATTTTATTTAGGACATTTTAATATTATAAAAATATTTATTTTTCATATTTATAGTGATGAATGTGATTTTTGTTATTCCATAACCTCCATTTCATTATTCTACCTCATTATGCCTTGTAATCTATGTAACCTCTAAGTCATAATTCTTCTATTACTTACCCACTTTATTACCCACATTCTTCAATTCATTACAAGGAAGAATTCTTCACCTATAAATAGTGGTAGTCTTGTCTTGTGTTGGAGTAGAAGAAAAAAAGATAGAGTGAAAGAAAGTGAGTAAAAGAGAGTTTTTATTTAGCTAAAGGAAGGTGTTCTTTTTGTGGAGCTTTAAACTCAACATTTATCCAGAGTTTGTTTGAGTCATACAATATTGCTGGGCTGTTGTATCCTGGAGGGGACAAGTCGAGAAGATTACTGCTGGACCGGTAAAGTTTTGTTGCAGTGGGCTTGAATCTCCTTAAAGAGAGCGAGATATCCGCGCCTCATCCTGAAGATATTTATTTTCTTCATTTTTCTTTTTTCAATTGTAATTGTAATTTTACCAACAATTTTAAGGAGATTCAATGGCTACAATTGGAAAATCTGCAAATGTCAAGATGGGAGATCTTAACAAGACATTTCGGTTCAAAGGTACTCATTTCAAGAGATGGAAGGGTAAAGTACTTTTCTACTTAAGTCTTCTCAATGTCTCTTATGTGTTAACTGAGAAGAATCCAAATAAAGTAGACAACTCTTCCGTGAATGATGATGAACTAATTTCTCTTCAAGAGAAAGTAGAAAAGTATGATGATGATTCCTACAAATGTCGGTATTATCTTCTTAATTGTCTATCTGATAATTTTTATGATTATTATGATAGAACTTACTCCAGTGCAAAGAAAATTTGAAAAACATTGCAAAGTAAGTGTGATACCGAGGAGGCTGGAGCGAAAAAATACGCTGCTAGCAGATTTTTTCATTTCCAAATGGTGGACAACAAATCAGTAGTAGACCAAGCTCAAGACTTTACAATGGTTGTTGGAGAGTTCAGGTCCGAGGACATAAAAATTGGAGATAACCTTATTATTTGTGGCATAATAGATAAACTTCCACCTTCTTGGAAGGAGTTCCAAAAAACTATGTGCCACAAACAAAAGGAAACCTCACTTGAGACTTTGATAATACGAATCCACATGGAAGAGGAGGCAAGGGGCCAAGATGCACTTTTACAATCAGAAGAGAGCAACCTCACAACGAAGGTAAATTTAATTACTTCAAATAATGCTGCTTCTAATACTCACAAAAATACTTCTATGAAACCTAAGAAGAAAAACTTCAAGAAAAATAATGGTAGTCCTCCCAAGAAAAATAATGGTGGTAATAACCAAGTAGAAAATCAACAATGTCAAGATAGAGGACCTCAGGCAAACGTTACTCGAAGAACCTTTTGTGGTGGTGATAACAGACATAAATATGATTGAAAATGTTGATGGATGGTGGACTGATTCGGTGCAAACCGTCATGTCTGCTATAACAAAGACTGGTTCAAAATATATACTCCGTTTGAGAGGCCAAAACCATCGTGCTTGGTGATTCTCACACCATACAAGTGCTTGAAAAGGGAGATGTCGAGTTGAGCTTCACCTCTGGAAGGATATTAACATTAAAAGATGTACTTTTTACTCCTTCTATGAGAAAAAATTTGATGTCTATTTTTTTTTTCAATAAAGTAGGCTTCAAACAAAATATTGAGTCTGATCAATATGTAATAGTGAAAAAGGGTATTTTTGTGGGAAAGGGGTATGCTTGTGATAGTATGTTCAAGTTGAATGTTGAAATGATAAAGTTTCTACTTCTGTGTACATGCTATCTTCTACTAATTTTTGGCATGCTCGCTTGTGTCATATCAATGATCGTTATGTAGGAATCATGAGTAGTTTAGGATTAATCCCAATGGTTAAAAAGAATTTTGAAAAGTGTAAAGCTTGCAGTAAAGCTAAAATCAGTAAAATGTTTCACTTTCAAGTTGAAAGAAAATCTGAGTTATTAGAATTAATTCACACTGATATTTGTGAACTTGGAGTAATTTTAACTCGTGGAGAAAATAGATATTTTATCACTTTTATTGATGATTTTTCTAAGTATAGATATGTTTACTTGATGAAAAATAAAAGTGATGCTTTTGAAAATTTTAAAATTTATCTCCATGAGGTTGAAAATCAGTTTGGCAGAAAAATAAAAAGAATTAGAAGTGATAGAGGCCGTGAATATGAGTCTAATGAGTTTAATTCTTTTGTTAGATCATTAGGAATAATTCATGAAACTACTCCACCTTATTTTCCTGCATCTAATGGTGTAGCAGAAAGAAAAAATAGAACTTTAGTTGAGTTGACTAATGTCATGCTTATTGAGTCAAGTGCACCTCTAAATTTGTGGGGTGAAGCTGTTTTGACTGCTTGTTATGTGTTAAATCGGGTGCCTCATAAAAGGACAAAATTAACACCATTTGAGTTGTGGAAATGTCACAAGACAAATTTGGAATATCTAAGAGTTTGGGTTGTCTAGCCTATGTGAGGCTAATGGATCCCAAAATTACTAAATTGGGTAAAAAAGTTACTACTTGTGCTTTTCTTGGTTATGCTTCAAATAGTACAACCTATAGATTTTTTAATCTTAAAGATAATATAATAATAGAATCAGGTGATGTTATTTTTCATGAAAATAAATTTCCATTTGATTCTAAAAATAGTGAGGGTCAAAGGACTGAAGAAAATATTTTGTCACTACCTAGTTCTTCTACTTCTATCTTGAGAAATAAAGAAAATGATGATTTAGAGTTAAGAAGAAGTAAAAGAGTTAGAGTAGAAAAAAAATTGGTCATGATTTTTATGTTTTTAATGTTGGAGATGACCTTCATACTTTAAAAGAAGCTTTATCTTCACATGATGCTATTTTTTGAAAAGAGACTGTAAATGATGAAATGGAATCACTAAATTCCAATAAAACTTGAAATTTAGTTGATTTACCACCGGGTTGTAAAACAATTGGGTGTAAATGGGTCCTAAGAAAAAAGTTAAAACCAGATGGATCCGTTGATAAATATAAGGTTAGACTAGTTGCTAAAGGTTTCAAGCAACTAAAAGGCCTAGAATTTTTTGATACTTTTTCTCCGGTAACGAGGATTACGTTCATTAGACTTTTAATTGCTATTGCCGTAATTTTTGATTTGCATATTCATCAAATGGATGTAAAAACTGCTTTTTTATATGGGGACCTAAATGAAGAGATTTATATGGAACAACTCGAAGGTTTTGTTGAAGCAGGCCAAGAAAGCAAAGTATGTAAACTTACTAAATCCCTATATGGCTTGAAACAGGCACCAAAGCAATGACATGAAAAGTTTGATTCCTGTATGATTGAAAATAATTTTAAAACAAATGAGTGTGATAAAGTGCATCTATCATAAGTTTTGGAATAATTCACATGTTATTGTTTGCCTCTATGTTGATGATTATTAATCTTTGGCTCTAACATGAATATTATTGGAGAAACTAAGAATATTCTTAGAAGCCATTTTGATATGAAAGATCTTGGTGAGACAAATTTTATTCCTGAAATAAAAATTACTAGAACATGTGATGAAATTTTTCTTGACCAGTCACATTATGTTGAGAAAATTTTAAAAAAATATAATTTTCTTGACTGCAAGCATGTTGTAACTCCTTTTGATTCAAGTGTTTACTTGTTTCCTGTACAAAGTGAAAATGATGTGATAAATCAAAAAGAGTATGCTATCTTAATAGGAAGTCTGAGATATGTGACTGATTGTACTCGACCTGATATTGCACATGCAGTAGGAGTACTTAGCAGGTTTACAAGCAAGCCAGATAATGAATATTAGCATGCAATAATGAGAGTTATGAGATATTTAACTGGGACAAAAATCAGTGGCTTATTTTATAAAAAATACCCTGCTGTACTTGAAGGTTTTTCTGATGCAGATTGAAACACTTTGTCTGGTGATTCCTGTTCTACTACAAGTTATATTTTTACTTTGGGAGGTGGTGTTATTTGTTGGAAATAAAAAAAATAAATAATTATTGCTAACTCTACCATGGA
Source organism: Datura wrightii (assembly GCA_035772735.1). Classification (NCBI taxonomy): domain Eukaryota; kingdom Viridiplantae; phylum Streptophyta; class Magnoliopsida; order Solanales; family Solanaceae; genus Datura; species Datura wrightii. The sequence continues at coordinate 193,551,156 of JASDFA010000018.1, read as the reverse complement.
GGCTGAACTAATTGCTTTAGCTTCAGCTAGTGGGGAGGCAAATTGGTTGAGAGATTTATTATTTCAAATACCTTATTTTGAAAAACCAATACCTCCTATTTTAATTCATTGTGATAGCACCACTGCAATTGGTAGAGTTCAAAGCCGTTACTACAACGGTAAATCCAGACCTATAAGGAGAAAACACAGTACTGTGAGATCATATTTGACAAGTGGTACCATTAATATTGATTATGTCAAATCTTGTGATAATCTTGCAGATCCACTGATTAAGGCCTTAGCAAGAGAAAAGGTCTGGAGCACATCGAGGGGGATGGGATTGAATACCATAAATTCATGAGTCATATATGAGGAAACCCAACCTGGAGATTAGAGATCCTATATCCAGGTTCAATGGGAAAAATGAATCATATGATGACTTGTTGTGAAATGCACTATTATTTTTTAATTCCTCCCTATGATGTGAGTGCATTTTTCCTGTAATGGTTTGTGGAGGTTGAGTTTAAAAAACTCTTAATGAAAATCTGTAGCTCATATGAGTGGGGTGCTAAACTTACATGAGCACTCTTGACAGATTTCACCTATTTGAGTGTGGAAGTAGGTTGCTTCCTAAGAGAATAAAACTTGTTCTCAAAGACACTCATGAAAATTGGGATAGCACAAGACCGTAATGTGCTGGCTATTAAAACTCATGTCAACATCTTGATTATTGTGTGTAAGCAGTGATACTTTATTTCCTTTAAGCAGTCATAGTGCAAGTTTGAGACCACTACGACTCTGGAGTAAAGATTATTATTTTACTAAGTGCAGGTTTAATGCAGAGCGCACCTTCATTATGCATAATAGTCTCTTTTCAGCTGATAAACTCTCTTGCTTTAATATTAAAATGAGTGGGGATTGTTGGAATTTTATTTATGGCATTTTAATATTATAAAAATATTTATTTTTCATATTCATAGTGATGAATGTGATTTTTATTATTCCATAACCTCCATTTCATTATTCTACCTCATTATGCCTTGTAACCTATGTAACCTCTAAGTCATAATTCTTCTATTACTTACCCACTTTATTACCCACATTCTTCAATTCATTACAAGGAAGAATTCTTCACCTATAAATAGTGGTAGTCTTGTCTTGTGTTGGAGTAGAAGAAAAAAAGATAGAGTGAAAGAAAGTGAGTAAAAGAGAGTTTTTATTTAGCTAAAGGAAGGTGTTCTTTTTATGCAGCTTTGGACTCAACACTTGTCCAGAGTTTGTTTGAGTCATACAGTATTGCTGGGCTGTTGTATCCTGGAGGGGACAAGTCAAGAATATTACTGCTGGATCGGTAAAGTTTTGCTGCAGTGGGCTTGAATCTCCTTAAAGAGAGCGAGATATCCGCGTCTCAACCTGAAGATATTTATTTTCTTCATTTTTGTTTTTTCAATTGTAATTGTAATTGTAATTTCACAAACAATAAGTGTCATGTAATTTGCTCCGTCATTTGAGGTCACTGAAGTTTTGTAATTTGCATTGTTGCTATTACATAATTTTTTTTTGTTTTATCCCAGGAGGAAGTTGACCCAAATCCTTAGCAACTATGGGGGGGGGGGGGGGGGGGAGGGGGGGTTATAATTCTTTAAGGACACACAAATAACTTATGCGCTTGGAATAATTCTTTGCTTCTTCTACATTTTTGTTCGAGTATTTTATTTTTGTATTTTCTCATTATAAACATAGTGATCGTTAATTTATTGTTCGAACACAGATTGTAACTAGTTTAAGGAATTATATTCTGTTTTAATTTTTGTTTTTTTTTAAATACGTGGAGACTAAAATCTTCGGATTCCCTACTCAATTATTGAGATTAAAGTCTTCGCGACTTTCTACTCATTTTGTTATTCTGTCTGAAGATATAAAAACTAATTCGAAAAAATTTATTTGCTTATATTTAGTTTGAAGATTAAAAACTTCACTGGGTTACTAAATATGTTTGTGTATCAATTTCTAACAGAAAAATGACAACTGGCGTGAAAGAACAAAATGCTTCTACTGTGAATGCTGCTTGAACTGTTGCGAAGGATAGTGTTACGTCAAGCCGCACAACGCCTGCACCAGCAATGGCTCTGGCATAAAAGCTCAAAAAAATTTCTGACATTTGATTTCAAACGCTGACATTAGGAAATATTTTTCTATCTGACCACCCTCAGTTTGCAGAGGTTCTTTTGGGTCAATAAGGATATTTCGATCTTGAGAGAAAGAGCTCCTCATAATGAGCATTTTATGGTAACTAAGGCATGAAAATATTCAAATTTTTCTTTGCAAGAACTGTATGTTCAATGGCTTCGAGGATGTCTTATATAACGTCTTTGGTATTTGTAAAACTTTTAAAGAATTGTGGAACATTCTTGAAAATAAATATAAGACTGAAGATGCTGAACTAAAGAAGTTTATGACTGCTAAATTTTTGGACATTAAAAAGATTGACAACAAAACTGTCACATCTCAAGTTCAAGAACTACAAGTCATTATTCATGATCTCCTTGTTAAAGGTATGATCATAAATGAAGAGTTTCAAGCAGCGGCATTTATCAAAAAGTTACCTCCTTTATGGAAAGTCTTAAAAATTACTTAAAACATAAGCGCAAGCTGATGAGCCATAAAGGCCTGATTGTTCATCTAAGGATAGAAGATGACAACAAGGACGCTCAAAAGAAGTCTAAAAAAACTCAAGAATAATGAGAATGAATATTATTGTTGAAGAGACACCAACAAATAACAAAAAGAGAAAGAGGTCTGCTTGACTAAAGAGTTACCCGCCTAAGAAGAAGTTCAAGGGCAATTGCTACGACTATGAAATGGTCATACACAAAGTTGCGGACTGTTTTGCTCCAAAAGAAAAAGAAAAAGAATGCAAACAAACATGGTTGAAAAGAATGAGCATACAAAGAACTAGTGTGTCATGCTTGAATGCAATTTGGTAGGATACTCCAACAAATGATGAATTTATTCAAGAGCTACCCATCATGTTTTTGCTAACAAAAGATTGATTGCTTATTATACTCTTATAGATTCAAATGAGACTATCTTCATGAAAAAATACTCAACTGCTAAAATTAAAGGAGTTAGCAAGATATGTTTGAGGATGATGTCTGACAAAGTACTGACTCTCATTTTCATGTTCCTGAAATTAGCAAGAGTATAATTTTTACTACACTTCTCCTTAAAAACAGGTTTAATTAATTGTGTCTTTATTTTAAAAAAATTAGAATTAGTAAAAGTGAAGTATATGTAAAAAAATATTACCTAACTGAGGCTTTTTAAAACTGAATATAATAGATATTGAAATGAATAAAGTTGAAACTTTTTCTTACTTGAGCCAAATTCTTTAGGCAGAACCCATCAACAGCCCCTTTATGCTTGACCAACTTTCTCTTAGACACTTCAAGTAAACCTAATCCATTTTAAACACCACAAGAAAGATCCGCTGTGTTATTTTAACACATTTTTGACAACCAACAAAAATAATAAGGAGAGTGTAATACCCTCGCAATAATGTGGTAACAAACATTTTCTATGTGGATTAATTGACCAATTCAATCGTGCCAACTTATTTTAATTGTTCACATCATCACACAAACAAATAAATTAAAGAGAAACAATAAGGGCTAAAATACATGACAAAATAATCAATGAATTAATGACACATGGTATTATGCCCAAATAATTATAAAAGAAAAGTTTTACCATTTCAAAATCTAATTTGCAGTAGCACAATCTCCTACCAACACCCGCACCTGTCGTTTTCTCTGCCATACCCCCAAGACTCTCTTTTGCACAAACATCCCCACCCCACCCCTCAAATCGTCTTTTCCACCGTACCCTCAAAACTCTCTCTATCTCTTATAGAAAAACTCATTTTAAATTCTTTTCCGGATCACTTTTAGCAACAACCCAAAAAGTAAAACATATGGCAGATACAAAAATTAGAACTTACAGATTTCAATTGCTACTTTTCTTCAAAGATATTTCGATCCAAAATTCATTTTGTTTTTTAAAAAATTTCACCCACCAATCTGGTTTTGACTTCTTATTTTTCCCCAACTTTTCAAATTTCACCATTTTTTTCTTCAAATTTCTTTTATTTTTTCTCAAATAATTCAAAGAGAAAATCTTTTACGCTTTAAAAAAATGTAAGTGCAAATGAGGACCATAAGTATGACTCAAGCATAGAGCTGCCCCTTAAGCATCGTTAAATGTCAAAGGTAACTAATTTTTGGAGATTCCTAACTAAAAAAAATACATAGCATGATAAAGCAAACAAATACAATAAAGCATTAAGAAGAACCATGCTTCCACAATCTAGCAACTAACAATTGACTCTAGAAAACAAACTTTAAATTAAATCAAAACTGGAGAAAACGCCTAATGATTGTTCTTCTGAAAAATTATATGAAACTTTGTTGGAAAAAATGGAGTTATGCTGAAAATTATATGAAATTCAGATATGATTTTTTTCTTTTACTGAGGCAGCGATCATGGTGATGGTATGAAGATAGTAGAGAAAAGGCAAGAATGAAGAAGTAGGAAATAAAAGCAACAAAAATTTAAAAAAATTTCAACCGTATAATCGGGGTGGGTCAATGTTAATATTGGGGGCGAAGTTGGACGCCACATCAACCAAAAAGGCCTTCTACGCTCCTTAAATAGGTGAAAAATACGCGACATGCAAACTGTGCAAAAGGTATCAAAATGATACAGCAAAACCCTACATGAGGTGTTTAAAATGAACAAGTCTTAGTTGAGGTATTAAAATGAAAGTTTATATCAATTTTATGAGGCCGTTGATGGGTTCTGCCAACTCTTTATGACATTCACATTTAGGTCACATTAACTTCAAAATCTTTTCAAAAATGATTAATTTAGAGGTATTTTCTATTTTTAAATGTAATAAATCAAAGAGTGAAATATGTGTGAAATCAAAGTATGTTAAACATCCTTATATTAGTTGAAAGGAATTTAATTTCTTTAGATTTAATTCACAATGATATTTTGCGACATGAAGTCAGTAGTATCTCACAATAGAAAATTTTATTTCAATACTTTTATTGACGACAGTACTAGATATTGTTATATTTACTTACTTAATAGTAAAGATGAAATAATTAATGCATTAAATAAAGCAGTACAAAAATGAAGTTGAAATGCAACTACACAAAAAAATCAAAATGATAAGAAGTGATAGGTGATGACGAATAAGAATCTCCTTTTGAAGAATATGTTTAGAATATGACATTATTCCTCAAACAACCGTCCCTTTATCGCCACAATCTAACGAAATTGTGGAAAGAAAAAATACAACCTTAAAGGAAATGATGAATGTCTTATTGATAAGTCTTGATTTACCCCAGAACTTGTGGGAGAAACTATTCTTTTGGCTAATAGAACACTTAATTAATTTTCTCAAGCAAAACACAATCCGTTCCATATAAAAAATGAAAAGAAAGAAAACCTAATTTGAAATATTTTAAAATGTGAGAATGCTTAGCTAAAGTGCAAGTTTCTAAATTCAAAAGCGTAAAAATAGGTGAAAATTGTTGATTGAGTTTTCATAGAATATGTCACTAATAGTAAAACATATCAATTTCATGCTAATATGACAATTGGATCAAATAATGCGGATTTAAAGAAATAAAATATTTATCCGTATAAAAAGAATGTAAGTCATCTAGCAAAAGATCTAAACGACATCGAAAAAAAGTCAAGAAAAATATTTCAAATGAGAAAAATTCAAAAAGTAACTAACGTCAAAGGACATCTACATCCTTTAGACTAGATTTTTTAATATTTTTATTGAAAGATGAGCCTCAAAGTTTTAAAGAAGTTATATCTTTATCAGAAGCACGATATTGAAAAGAGGCAATCAATAGTGAAAAAGAATCCATACTAAACATCCATACTTGGGAATTGGATGATCTTCCTTCGAGAAATAAATTTTAGGTTTCAAATAATTTTTCAAGAGGAAAATGAAGAATGATGACACTATCGACAAACATAAAGCCAAATTTGTTGTTAAAGGTTTTAGACAATGAGGAGTATCTTGATTATTTTGGTACATACTCGCTAGTAACGAGGATTATATTCGTCCAAATTTTAATAGTGTTTATTGTGGTGTGCGGTCTTCAAATTCATCAAATAGATATAAAAATAACCATCTTAAATGAAATTTTGGAGTAAGAATTCCACATGAAATAACTTGAAGGATTTGCAGTCTTAAAAAAAAGGTGTGCCGATTTATTAAATCACTTTACGAATTAAATAGGCACCCAAATAATGTCATGTAAAATTTAAACAAACAATATTTACAAATGTGTTTAAGAATAATGAGTGTGATAAATGTGTTTATGTTGAGAATGCTTCAAATCATATAGTCATTGTTTGTTTTTATGTTCATAATATGTTGATTATATGTTCATAATACGTCAATAATGAGTAAAATCATTATCTTCATAATATTACTAAGTGTAGGCTTTCTAGCAAGTTTGATATGAAATATTTAGGAGTTGCCATTTAATTTTAATAATTAAAATTCAGAGGACTTCTCAAAGTCTAACATTGTATCAATCTCATTACGTTAAAATGGTTATTGAAATATTCAAATATTTGAATTCAAAATTGCAAGAACTCCAATTGATTAAATCATACTCTTATAAAGAATAAAGGTCAAAGCAAATCTCAATTGAATTATGCTCAAGTGTTGAAAAATCTGATATACATAATGAATTATATACGAGCTGATATAGGTTGTGCGATAAGTAAACTAAGTAGATATACAAGTAAACCTAATCATATTTATTGAATACAATGAAATGAGTTTTTGGTTATTTAAAATATATCCAAGATTATAGTTTACACTACAATAAGCATCATGCGGTTATTGAGGGATATAGTAATATAAATCACCGGATCAACTGAAACTAATCTACAAGTGAATATATTTTTATTATTGGTAGAAGAGCATTATCTTTGAAAGTCATCCAAATAGACAACATGCATCGCTCGCTCGACAATAGAGTCTGAATTCATAGCTCTATACAAAGTCGGTTAAGCATCTGAATGACTCTGAAATTTCTTAAAAGATATTTCATTTTAGCCCAAACTTTTGGGATCTATATGCATATATTAAGATAGTCAAGCAAAATAGGAAGGACTGGGAGTATGGGTGGCCAACGGGATGGGACGAGATGAATTGGGAGGAGACGGAATGGGACGGATAATGCCGGGAAGAACCCGTGATGGATCGTTAATCCCCTCTCGTTCCACTATAAAACAGAACAGAACAGGATAAATGAGATAAAAGGGACAAAAAATAATTTCTTTTAAAAAAATTATTTAATAAAAATATAAGTTATGATTTTAAAATTTAATTTTTAATTTTTTTTATAATCTTATACTTTTAAGTTTTATAGTTAGAGTCTTAGAGACTTTAAATTAAAATTTGAATTAAGAATTTAAGGCTAAAATAAATCCTAAAGGTTGTTAAAATTTGAAATTTGAAGTAATTATTTATTTGAATTTATAAGTTTATTAAAAAAATTTGTAAATTAAATTTTATGCTCTATAGTAAGTTTGTAAGTTGTATTCTTGTAAACTTGTAAATTGTAATTAAAGTTTTTTTTTAAATAGATTAAAAGACTTGTATTAAATAATTTAAATATAACATAACAGATAATGGCATTGAAAATTAAGGCTAAAAGTCTTTAAATTTATTGAATTAAAATAGTATCATACACATTTGTATAATAATTTATAAATATTAGTAGAATGTCTAATCTACGCAACGACCTTCAAGGAAGGGTTCTGTTTGAATTAGGTCTCGAATATGATACTAATATCTATACATTCCTATGAAACTTCTTTCTAAGTTTTCTATTTGTTGAGCCAAAATATATTTCGATACTACATAGATTGTTGTTAGTCTTGTGCTTCCATATCATCATCACTGTTGATTGCTACTTCTAAAAGAGCTTCTTGTTGGGAAGTTAACTTTGGTAGCTCGTGATTTCTCCGCTCCGTATTGATCAAATCTGTGAATAAAATCGATATCTCCAAACTGTCTTTGGCTAGTGAAAATTAGTTGTCTCCAAGTTGAAATCTTGTCGCGCTTAAAGCGGACTCTGAAGGGATAGATGATACTTGAATAACTAGCACGTCCCGAACCATCTTGCTAAGAATTGAAAATATACTACCACGAGCCCTCCAGTTATCTAGAATATGAGGGATGCTGTTAGGATTTGTAATACTTTTTCATGCTTGAGAAAGATATTTATCAAAATTACACCTGTCAAAAAAATCAAGACCAATCATATTTTGCACACACCCATGGGTAGTATCCACTCGAACCCTAGAAGATTCGGGAACATTATGTACATTATTATTATGTAACTGGAAATAGATGTCATATATTATTCTAGCATGCACTTTAATACAATTTTTACAACTTTCCATACTTGAAATTTCATGATCTTGAATTTCATAAAATTTCGTAAATTTTTTGAATCACTCCTTTTGTACCTCGTTCTTTATATTCTGGATTAAAATGTATAGCAATTAAATAAATTTGAGAAATAGAAAAAATATTTTAAAATTTTTTTGAATCATGGCCTCAACAGCTGCTAGTTCAAACTTTTCATTATTTTTATACTCAGCAAATTTAATTGTAACATCACATACATTTGTTAAAACTTCACAAACAGTTGGAAAATACACGCCAGAAAATATTTTTGTTGCTTAATAAAATAATTTTAAAAATTAATTAAGTTCATTTACTTTGTCCCAGTCAGAATCATTAAGTTTCCATTTTGGGTTAGAATTATGAGCATTATAAGTCATAGTGATAGGCCTTCTATAAATATATGCAACTTCTAATATTTCATATAACGAATTCCACCTAGTTTTAACATGTCTTGAAATTTTACTATATGAAAGTTCACATATTCTACAAATTTCTTTATATTCACAAATTCTAGAATCTTTGATCATTCGAAAAATTCAAAAACATGCATATTCAACTTTAGAAAATTCAATTTGAAATAACTTAATGCCATCTTGTACAGTCAAATTAAATACATTTGCAACACATCTAACATGAAAAGTATCATTATTAACTGTACATAATCTACCTCTTAACAACACTAGTATTTGAAGAATCATTATCTAATGTAACACTAATTATTTTGTCACAAATGTCAAAAAATTCTAAAATTTCAAGTATAGTATATGCTATATACGTAGCAGTTTTTCTCTGCTCACAAACTTTATAACCTATGATTTTTTTTTGTAAATTCCAGTTATGATCAACCCAGTGTGTAGTAACAATTAAATAATCAACAACATTGACACTACGATCCATATAAGATGTAATAGAAAATCTACCATCGAAATAGCTAAATAAACAACGAAGATAATGACAATATTTGGCTTAAAATTCAAAATTTTCACATTTAATCACGTTTCATGAAAAATTTTGAAAAGAAGGATTATACATTTCTTAAATATACATAATAACTCCAGGATGAGAAGAAAAACTAAAAGGCAAACCACAGACTGCAATCATTTTAGTGATGTTTTCAAGGTCTCTATCTCTATCATATTTCCGTTGTGTAACGGGGCCACTTAGATTTGTAGGGTCTAATTGGCGCTAAACCATGTGAAACTCCCTTCTGATCCCACAGGGGAAGAACTAAAAGCAACGAGTTTGGAGGCTGCTTTAGCCACCATATATTCAAGTTTACAACATTGTAATAAATATTTATTTTACTCCCCTATCCCACCTCTACATCCACCGCATTGATGCTTAAATATTTTTTTTTACACTTATTACAAATAGCTAACATTTTTTTCTCATTTTAATGCATAAATTCCCAAACAAACGTTGAACCTTCATCTTACCCCTAATAGGAAGCATAGAGGGAAGTTTGATCTCCAGACTGAGGATTATTCTGAGTTGGAGTTTCGGTAGTGGGACTAGTTGGTGTATCATTTAATCTTCTACTTCTACTTCTACTTCTACTTCTTCATCTAATTCTTCATCTAATAAATTACCATAACGTATTTCCATAATTTTATTATCTATTGGAGTATTCAAATTAATATTAATAGGAGTACTACTAATTTGTGAAAATTCTTCCGTATTAATTCTAACTCTAGGCACTAATTGAGAGGAATCACCAATTTTTAGAGCTAGTACTAAAACCTGTACTTTTTTAACTAGTAAAACCCACGCACTTGTAACCTTGGATACAACACCTTTCCTTTTGCAATTTTTTTTCAGAATTCATATTATAATTTATGAATAAAAGAATATAATATAAGTAAATTAAAATAAATCAAAGATACAAATTAAATGCAAAAATTAAATAAATTAGCAGAAGAAAGTATGGAACGAATATACCAAACGTTTGTGTAAAAGCATACGATAGACGAAAATTGATGTAACAACTAGCAATTTAAAATTTGAATATCACTAAACTTGGTAGTTGATAGTTGATACTTGATTAGCAATTTAGCAGTTTGCACAAATCGATAAATATTAATAAAAAAATTAAAGATTAAAATAACTTAGACAATTAAAAATTTGAAGAATGAGAGAGTATGAGAATTGAGAGAGTAGTAGAATATAGAAATAGATAGATTCTTAAGAAATTGTAAAGGGGTGGGGGTATCTACAGTTATTAAGATTGAATTTGAATGTAATTTTTAAAACTTAGGGGTTTAAAAATAACTTAAGGGATTGGGGGGGGGGGGGGGTTAGGGGATTGTTTGGGGTGTTAGTGGCTGAAATAGCCGTTGAGGGGCCCCACCCCAACAACCGCCAATAACTATTTTAACTTTTTTTTTTAAAAAATGGATCGGACGAACCGAGACAGGTCGGTTTGGTATCGAGACACATCGAGCGGGCCTATCTATAAACATACCCATTCTTTTTTGTCCCCCATCCTATCTCACCCACTCCCATCATGCTCCGGGACTATCGTGACCCCGAACCAGGATGTCCCATCCCGTTAGCTAGTCCTAAGCCGTAGAGACTCTTTTTAAGCTTATACACAATTATTTTTACCTTTTACCTTTAAGCCCTCAGGTTATTCCATATTAATATCCTTTTTTAGGTCACCATGAAGGAAGATAATCTTCACATCCATCTGCTCAATCTCTAAATCAAGACTAGTAGTCAAACCAAGAACTGTACGAATGGAGGACATTTTCATAATAGGAGAAAATATTTCATCAAAGTCAATGCCCTTCCTTTGACCAAATCCCTTAACAATCAATCTAGCTTTGTAGAGTTGTGTTTTTCTCCTTTAACTTTGAACACCCATTTGTTCTTTAGAGCTCTCATGCCCTTTGACAAGTTCACAACTCATAAATATGGTTCTCATGCAAATATTTCATCTCATCTTGCATGACTTCAACCTATTGATCCTTATGCTCATCTTCCATGGCCTCTTCATAACATCCAAGTTCTCCTCCATCATTGAGTAACACATACTCATTAGGTGAATAACGAGAAAAAGGAACATGCTGTCTAGTAGATCTTCTAAGTGGAATATCTGGCTCATCCACAACTTCATGAGTAGAAACATATATCTCTTTTAAAAATAACATCATTGTCATTATCAACATCAACATATTGATCTGGAACATGATTCTGGGCATCACCATGATCATCAAACCCATCAACATCATGCACACTTGTGTGAGGGGCTTGATCAATATTAACTACACCATCTAGACTAGAAGATTCTAACTTCTTTGTTTTGTCACTATCTTCAATGGTTTGATTTTTCACAAAGACAATATCATGACTCCTTATAAGCTTCTTCTCAACTGGATCATATAGCCTGTAACCAAACTCATCAAGGTCATAACCAATGAAGATACATTGCCCTGTCTTGGCATCTAACTTTGACCTCTCATCTTTTGGCATATGTACAAAAACTTTGCAACCTAACACCCTCAAATGGTCATAGGAAACATCCTTTCTACAAAAAAACTCTACTTGGAACATCACTTTGCAAAGCAACAACAGAAGATAGGTTAATAACATGTGCAGTGGTCAATAAAGCATCACCCCAAAAATACTTCAATAATTTTTCTTCAGAAAGCAAACATCTAACTTTTTCTGTCAAGGTCTTATTCATTCTCTGTGTTAACTCATTAATTTGAGGAGTATTAGGAGGAATCTTCTGGTGTTTGATACATTATTTCTTACATTATTCGTCAAAAGGTCCACAATATTCACCACCATTATCAAGTACGAATATACTTCATCTTCTTTCCTGTTTCTCTCTCAACTAAAGCTTTAAACTGCTTAAAGACACCTAAAGTCCTTGTCTTCATTGGACCACATAAATCTGAATGCACCAGCTCAAGTAACTCTATCTTTCTTGAAGGAGGATGAGACTTGAATGAAACTCTATTTTGTTTTCCAACCAAGTAGTGATCACATTTTTCTAATTCAGCACTTCAAAATTTGACAACAATTTCTTCTTGGCTAGAACACTAAGTCCCTTCTCACTAATGTGGATAAGCCTCTTATGTCATAGCTTTGAAGATTTATCACACTCAACTGCATTTATCATATCGGGACAAGTAGAAGTCGTAGTCCAATACACATCACGACGCTTATTACCACAAGCCACAATCAAGAAATCCTTAATGAGTTTTCATTTTCCACCACCATTGGTACAGATATACCCCTCATCATCCAAAACGCTAATAGAAATCAAGTACAAATAAATGTCAAGTGCATGTTTTACATTGTTCAAAATTAGTTTAGTTTCAATATTAGTTTTCAAATAAATTGTACCAATACCAGCCACTCTAGACACTGTCTCATTACCCATACTCAAGGTTCTAAAACACCTGGAGTATAGGATGAGGAAAAAAATCCTTTCTTGATGTTACATGAGATATGACACCAGTGTCCACAATCTAGCTTGATTCATCATAAGCAATATTTGTCAGATTTGCATCAAGGAAAGTAACAAGATCTTCAATTGTGACGGTGGCTATGCAATTTTCATTGTCATCTTCTTTCTTTTCCTCATTGTCTCTATTCTCCTTATTCAACTTTTGGCGAAACTTCTTTGTGTGTCCTTTCAACCCACAATGATAGCAATCAATATCCTTGAGTCTCATCTGGATTTACTTTTATTATATTCTTTATTATAAAAATAACGATTCTTGTTTCTACCCCTGGAGCTAGTCACGAGGACACCCGACGAGGAGGAACCTTGAGACTTTCTTCTCACCTCTTCATTCAAAACACTGCATTTGACAAGATCCATAGAATTTGAAAATAAAGTTCTAAAAGATTTTCAAGAGTCTGGTAGTGAACCAAGTAAAAACAAGCCTTGAATTTCTTCATCAAACTTAATATCCATAGCAAATAACTGATTCATGTGGGGTCCAGCCCCAATTCAACTTTTGTTGCACACATTCAAAGGTTGGTGAACTTTGAAAGGTTGGGCATTCAAAGGTTGGTGAACTTTGAAAGGTTGGGCATTCAAAGGTTGGTGAACTTTGAATGTTGGTCCAAAATGTTTCCTATAAAATGAGCCCCTTGCTCATTTATTTTATACACCAACAAAGAGAAAAGAAAAAAATATATAAAGAGTGAGGTTTTTTCTTAAGTGATATTATAGTGAGGTGTGAGTAAAAAGAGGGTTATCTCTTTTGAAGTATGTGTAATGGTTACTTTGAGTGTTGTACTCATGGATCATACGGTGTAAAATTTCTTACTATAGTGATATCATTTTGCTCCTCTTGGCCCGTGGTTTTTCCCTTATTCAGAAGGGTTTCCACGTAAAAATTCTTGGTGTCATTGTCTTCCATTTTTTGTCCCCTTTTTATTTTGTTTGTAACCATTCTTGTATTATTACACATTGTGTTGTTCTGATTTTTACCCAACAATCTGGTATCAGAGCCAAGGTTCTGTCTGAGTATGCTCTGTGGTTGTAGCACAGTCTGATCTTCCACATCAGAAAAGAATTTCTTTGGTTATCCGTATTTTTTGGGTGAACAAGGGAAGCTAACACAAGTAGAATGGTTACTTTGAATGACACCAATTATGTCATTTGGAAGGGGAAAATGGAAGATCTACTTTATGTCAAGAATTTTTATCAACCAATTTTTTCCATTGTAAAGCCTGATAATAAAACAGATGAAGATCTGTTGCATAGACAAGCAGTGGGTTGATGACAATGTGTTGAACCATATTTCTAGAGAGATACATGCTCGAACCCTATGGGAGCATTTAGAAAGTTTGTATGCTCGGAAGACTGATAATAACAAAATGTTCTTGATAAAGCAGATGTTAAGTTTGAAATACAACGATGGTTCTCCGATGACACCTGAATAACTTTTAGGGGATTATGAACCAATTATTTTCTATGGGAATCAAGTTTGATGAAGAAATCCAAGGTTTGCTTCTACTTGGTTCCCTACCAGACTCTTGGGAAACATTTAGAACTTCACTGTCAAACTCTGCTCCAGATGGTGTGATCTCTATGGATCTTGCCAAGAGCAGTATTTTGAATGAAGAGATGAGACGAAAGTCTCAGGGTTCTCCATCGACGGATGTACTGGTATCTAGCTCCAGGGGGAGAAGCAAGAGTCGTGGTTCTCAAGATAGAGAACATTATAGAAGCAAATCCAGAGGCAAACTTAAAAATATAAAGTGCTATCATTGTGGGATGAAATGGCACACAAAGAAGTTTTGCCAAAAGTGGAAGCAGGAAAAAGGCAAGGAGGAAAAGAAAGAAGATAGCAATGAAAATAACATAGCCACCACCACTACTGAAGATCTTGTTACTATCCTTGATGAGAATATGATAAATATTACTTGCGATGAGTCAAGTTGGGTTCTAGACAGTGGTGCCGCATCTCACGTGACATCAAGGAAAGATTTGTTCTCATCCTATACTCCTGGTAATTTTGGAACTTTGAGTATGGGTAATGAGACTGTATCCAGGGTGGTTGAAGTTGGTACAATTTGTTTGGAAACTAGTATCGGAACTAAACTAGTTTTGAACAATGTAAAACATGCACCTGATGTTTGTTTGAACCTAATTTATGTTGGTGTTATGGATGATGAAGGATATGTGAGTACCAATGGTGATGGAAAATGGAAACTCATTAAGGGTTCCTTGGTTGTGGCTCGTGGTAACAAGCATCGTGGTTTATACTGGACTACGGCTTCTACTTGTGCTAACATGGTGAACGCAGTTGAGAACAATAACTTTTCAACGTCACTACGGCATAAGAGACTTAGTCACATTAGTGAGAAAGGACTTAATATTTTGTCCAAAAAGAAATTATTAGGTGATCTCAAAAGTTCTAAATTACAAAATTGTGAGCACTTCTTGGCGGGAAAACAAAATCGAGTTTCTTTCAAGTACCACCCTCCTTCAAGAAAGACAAAGTTGCTGGAGTTGTTGCATTCGGATTTATGTGGTCCTATGAAGACAAGGACTTTGGGCGGTGCACTTTACTTTGTCACCTATATTGATGACTGTTCAAGAAAACTCTGGGTCTATGCATTGAAGACTAAAGACCAAGTATTGGGTGTCTTTAAGCAGTTTCAGGCTTCGGTTGAGAGAGAAACTGGAAAGAAGCTGAAGTGTATTTGTACTGACAATGGTGGTGAATATTGTGGACCGTTTGACGAATACTGCAAGCTTCAAGGTATCAGACACCAGAAGACTCCTCCTAAGACTCCTCAGCTTAATGGTTTGGCTGAGAGGATGAACAGAACCTTGATGGAAAGAGTCAGATGTTTGTTTTAAGAAGCAAAGTTGCTGAACTCCTTTTGGGGGGAGGCTTTATTGACCGCTGCACATGTTATAAACCTATTCCCTGCTGTTTCTTTGCAAAGTGATGTTCAAAATAAAGTTTGGTATGGGAAGGATATTTCCTATGACCATTTGAGGGTATTTGGATGCAAAGCTTTTGTACATGTGCCTAAAGATGAGAGGTCAAAGTTAGATGCAAAGACGAGGCAGTGCATCTTCATTGGTTATGGCCTTGATGAGTTTGGCTACAGGCTATATGATCCAGTGGAAAAGAAGCTTGTGAGAAGCCGCGATATCGTCTTCATGGAGAATCAGAACATTGAAGATATTGACAAAGCAGAGAAGCTGGAATCTTCAAGCTCAGATGGTGTGGTTAATCTTGATCAAGTCCCTGATGTTGGTGGACTTGATGACAATGGTGATGCCCAGGATCGTGCTTCGGATCAACATGTTGATGATACTGTTATTGATGATGCTGTCACTGACGACGCTCCAGCTAATGAAGTTGTGGAAGAATCAAATATTCCACTTAGAAGGTCTACAAGACAACATATTCCTTTCTCTCGATATTCTCCTGATGAGTATGTGTTACTCACTGATGGGGGAGAACCTGAATGTTATGAGGAGGCCTTGGAAGATGAGCACAAGGACCAATGGATTGAAGCCATGCAAAGTGAGATGAAGTCTTTGCATGAAAATAACACTTACGAGCTGGTAAAGTTGCCTAAGGGCATGAGAGCTCTGAAGAATAAGTGGGTGTTCAAAGTTAAAATTGAAGAACACAACTTGAAGCCCAGATACAAAGCTAGATTGGTTGTTAAGGGATTTAGTCAAAGAAAGGGTATTGACTTTGACGAAATATTTTCACCTGTTGTGAAAATGACCTCCATTCGTACAGTTCTAGGTTTGGCTGCTAGTCTTGATTTAGAGATTGAACAGATGGATGTGAAGACGGCTTTTCTTCACGGTGAGCTAGAGGAGGAAATTTATATGGAGCAACCTGAAGGCTTCAAGGTGAAGGGTAAAGAAAATTCTATGTGCAAACTTAAGAAGAGTCTCTATGGCTTGAAACAAGCTCCTAGACAGTGGTACAAGAAGTTTGAATCTGTTATGGGGGAGCAAGGTTACAAGAAGATTTCTTCAGATCACTGTGTGTTTGTACAAAAAATTTCTGACGAAGATTTTATCATCCTCTTGCTGTAGGTGGATGATATGTTGATTGTGGGCAAGAATGCTTCCAGCATTGACGAGTTGAAGAAACAGTTGTTTAAGTCTTTTGCCATGAAAAACTTGGGTCATGCTAAGCAGATTTTGGGCATGAGAATCACTCGTCTCAAAAATAAAAGGAAGCTTTATTTATCACAAGAGAAGTACCTTGAACGGGTACTGGATCGCTTTAATATGAAGAGCACTAAGCCGGTTAGCACACCTCTTGCTGGTCACATGAAGTTAAGCAAGAAGATGTGCCCTACAACAAGGGAGGAGAAAGAGAGCATGGCCAAGGTTCCATACTCCTACGTGGTCGGAAGTCTGATGTATGCAATAGTTTGTACAAGACCCGACATTTCTCACGCAGTTGGTGTGGTTAGCAGATTTCTTGAAAATTCAGGAAAAGAACATTCG
This sequence comes from Datura wrightii, assembly GCA_035772735.1. Classification (NCBI taxonomy): domain Eukaryota; kingdom Viridiplantae; phylum Streptophyta; class Magnoliopsida; order Solanales; family Solanaceae; genus Datura; species Datura wrightii. Next base: position 193,533,697 of record JASDFA010000018.1, on the reverse strand, counting down.
GAAGCTGTCAAATGGATCCTGAGGTACCTGAGAGGCACTACAAGTAGTTGCTTGTGTTTTGGAGGATCTGATCCAATCTTGAAGGGTTATACGAATGCTGATATGGCAGGTGACCTTGATAACAGAAAATCCACTACTGAATATTTGTTTACATTTTCAGGGGGAGCTATATCATGGCAATCGAAGTTGCAGAAGTGTGTCGCATTGTCTATAACTGAAGCAATGAATATTGCGGCTACTGAAGCTATCAAGGAGATGATATGACTCAAGCAGTTCCTTCAAGACCTTGGATTACAGCAGATGGAGTATATTGTCTATTGCGACAGTCAGAGTGCAATAGACTTGAGCAAGAACTCCATGTACCATGCAAGGACAAAACACATCGACATCAGATACCATTGGATTCGTGGACAAGTGGAGAGTGAATCGTTTCATATCAAAAAGATTCACACAAGTGAAAATCCTGCAGATAAGCTAACCAAAGGTGATACCAAAAGACAAGTTTGATATGTGTAGAGAACTTGTCGGGATGAGCTCTCTCTGAGAAAATGGAGATACCTCCTTCAGATGCATGGAACTGGAGGGGGATATTTGTGGGGTCCAGCCCCAATTCAACTTTTGTTGCACACATTCAAAGGTTGGTGAACTTTGAAAGGTTGGGCATTCAAAGGTTGGTGAACTTTGAATGTTGGTCCAAATTTTTCCTATAAAATGAGCCCCTTGCTCATTTGTAAAGATACACCAACAAAGAGAAAAGAAAAAATATATAAAGAGTGAGGTTTTTTCTTGAGTGATATTATAGTGAGGTGTGAGTAAAAAGAGGGTTATCTCTTTTGAAGTGTGTGTAGTGGTTACTTTGAGTGTTGTACTCGTGAACCATACGGTGTAAAATTTCTTACTATAGTGATATCATTTTGCTCCTCTTGGCCCGTGGTTTTTCCTTTATTCAGAAGGGTTTCCACGTAAAAATTCTTGGTGTCATTGTCTTTCATTTTTTGTCCCCTTTTTATTTTGTTTGTAACCATTCTTGTATTATTCCGCATTGTATTGCTCTAGTTTTTACCAACACATGATTCCTTGAAAGTTATTCAGATGATCTGTTATCAGAGAACATTATGTTATTTTAAACTCAACATCTTCTTTATCAAGAACATCTTATTATTTCCATTCTTCCAAGCATATAAACTTTCAAGACGCTCCCATTGTGTCTCTTCGGAAATATGGTTCAACACATTATCGTTAACGCACTGCCTAATAAAGTTATAGACCTGTCTGTGCAACAGATTTCACTCTTCATCATTTTTTGTCATCCTGATTTTTAATGGCAAAGAGTGGTTGATAAAAATTCTTGACATAGAGCAGATCTTCTATTTTTTCCTTTCAAATAGCGTAATTAATGTCATTTAAAGTAACAATTTTACTTATGTTGGCTTCCATCATTCCAAAATAAAATTTCAAACCAAGGCTCTGATACTAGTTTGTAGGAAAACGCAAAGTAACGACAAATAATATGGACAAAATAAAAAACAATGACATAAAAAATTTTATGTGAAAACCATTTAAATAAGAGAAAAACCATAAGTCAAAAAGAGCAACTGATATCACTATAGCAAGTAATTTTACACTGTACAAGCCTGAGTAAAATATTACAAAAATCACTATGCACTCAAAAGAAATAACTCTCTTTTGATTTCCCACCTTATTAAAATATCGCTCACACTTTATTTTTCTTCACAGACTATTTTCTTACATAATTTATGATATACCTCACTCGCTCTACTCTAATACCCAAATATATTTGTCTGAGATTTTTTTGTGTGTCAATTAAGGAGTTGAGGAGCTCCTTTTATAGGAGTGATATATCTTCTTTTTCTTCCTTGTATTAATTGGCTCATCGCTAATCTAAAAGTGTGCCCAAAAATATTTTACCGCAGATCTTGCAAAAAAAAAAAAAAAGACTTTCTTCCTTTGAATTATGGGTGTGGAGCTGGACCTCATAAAACTCATGAGCAGTCCAACTGGAATGAGTCACGTTGCTACATCTTCACTATTTAAACTTGCCTCAAAGGCTTCAGCTTTTGTCAGATTCTTGCAAAAGAATTTCAAACATTTTGTTTCTTTCTATTCCCCTAAAAGTCTTGCATCCCTTATATATTATTTTCTCATTAGTAACTAACCTTTTTTTGCTTGGTATCCTAATTTATTATTTATCTTATTCTTGTATAGGATGTCTTAGGTATGAAATCATGAAAGGTAGTTAATTACGTCTCTCCTCCTTTAGGTAAAAGATTTTTAGTGATCTTTTGGCTTAAGCACTTTTAGAGTAGTGTGAAGCTAGTCTTTTCTTCTCTCTTTCACTCGGCATATTTTGGGATATACATATTTACAATATAATATGTAAAAACTAGAAACTTTCTTCAAAAATCTGACTATTTTAGCGACTATTTTCAGGTCATTTTTCGGCTATAACAATTTTTGAAGTGCAGCTTTTGACGTAAAAATGCCACATTTTTAGAGGTCAAAAGTACAGATTTTTTTAGCTTTTAAAGTGCAAATTTTTTATATGAAATGTCACTTTGAGAGTTTTAAAGAGCAGCAGTTTTGAACTTGAAACTGCAGAATTTTTTAGGATAAATATACAGCTCTTTAAAAGTTTAAAGTGCGGATTTTTATGGTGGAAAATGTAACTTTTAAAGAGCTTAAAAGTGCAGATTTTAAAATAAAGTATTACTTCATATATTTCTATACTTTTAGACAAAAACAAAATACATGGCTTCATATTTTTCTTTAAAAACACAATAAACCCAAATTATTTTTTTTAGTAAGATTATCTTTATGCTTTTGTTTTTCTTAAATTTAGATTTTTTTCATACTCTTTACATATTTTTATTTTAAAGTTTAAATAACTCACGTTTTAAAACTTTTATTAATTTTTATTTACTTAATAAGTTATATTACATTTATCAAAACATCATATTTAGTCGCTTACATTTTAATTATATTTCATCAAAAGTTAAATAACTTTGGTCTTATAAATAGTCACATAATTCTTCTTAAATAAATTTATACTTTTAACTGCCTTTTTAATTTGATAGAAATAAATAGATAATTCCCTCTAGTATACTTAGATTAGGTTTAATTACTATCATAGAATAGGTTTTGAGAGGTGGTTAACACTTCCCATCAGAATAAATAAAACTCTTACTTAGAATATCATTGATTTAGCAGACTAATAGAGTTAAGCATTTGCAACACACATAGGTTTTTTCTAATAAATTCTTAAAATTAAGTGGCGACTCTGAACCTTTTACGAATCAGGAAAAAAAAACATAAAGTCGTAACCTATTTGGATCTGTTCGAAATAGCGACGACAATATTAATAATGCATAAATTAATTATGTAATACTAATGTAGGATTAATTATCCATAGATTATTTCATACTCCATTCATTTTAAAATAAGTTGTCACGCCCCGCCTTGGGGGGTATGACTGGCACCTGGTGCCCTAGTAGGACCTAGATTGCTAACTGGTGAGCCTAAGCACATCTGGTGCCTGGCTAGCTCTAACTCAGAATTTTGGAAACAACGGGCTATATAACAACTGTAAACACAGCTTCCGGCCGACTGGGCCTATAGCCACCTATACAAAACTTCAGCTAACCAGAAATATACTTACAAAGGGGGAAACCTATATGGGCCAACAAGGCCACCATGCTGTCTAGTTATCTGTAATTCAATAATAGAATACTGAACAACTACGTGACCGGCAAAGTCACCACTACTATTAGACTGTGGCCCCACACGGCCAACATAATCAATAATACTAAACAAAATGCACGGCCTCACACGACTGACACAACTAACCACAGGGAAATATATACAGACTGCAAGCCTCTAGGAATATTGATAAGATGGTCGGGATAGGGCCCCAGCCTACCCGTACTATACAACAAAAGAAAATGAAGTACACCGCTGAATATCAAGCTCCAGATGACAGGAGCTGATGACTCTGCGCTGGCTAGGAACACAAGGGATCGACTCCTCGTCTAGGAGTACCTGCAGGCAAGTAATGCAGCGCCCCAAACGGGCGTCAGTACCACTGGTACCGAGTATGCAAAGCAACTGGATATAACTGAATACAAATAACATAACTATCAATTCTGAATAGCAGGAGAATACTGAATCTGTAAGAACTGATATGAACTGAATCAGACTTCCTGTGCTGTGATAAGGCAGGATCTTACCTGTAGATGCGACGGCCTGCTGTCTATTAACTAACATATAACACATAAATACATACATACATATATATAGCAAACAAGAGCCAACACCAACCCCCATAAGCCGGATGGCGCCAAGCAAGTAAACAATCTAAATACCCCTACCCGGGTCAAAACCAGCCAAAAATAAGTCACTCCACTCATCTGCTCACTCGGAGCTCCTCTACCGGCCCCCTGGGTCTCCGGCTCGGGCCATAGCCTCCGATATAAATAATTGTGTCTGAGTCCGGAGGACTCCTGTACTGTATCTGTAACTGCAACTGTATCTGAATCTGTTCCCTGGGCGTTTGCGCACAACAAGGCTATCTGTACTGTAATGCTGATCAGCCTGATATGGGGAAAACTTCATCCCATCTTCGTCCAAACTGGGGACGGCATGCCACTTCTCGGAGTGACGCAAACCCACCCGCTTAGTGGGCGACACAGTTACCAACCCAGGGGCGGCGAGGACGCTCAAAAGGGTGCCCTCATGACACAACCAAGTCTCAACAAACAATAAGCACATATATATAGCAAGCATGTTTAAACTGAAAAATACTATCTGAATTCTGATTTCTTATTCTGATCTCTTTCTGTATTATATTGATTCTCATACTGCTTTATACTGAATCTGTGATCTTTATCTAACTGCATGGCTAATCTGTAGCCAAGATACTATCTGCCTGTATGGCTAATCTGTAGCCATAAAACTGTCTGTCTATCTAATTTTACTTTACTAGCTTTTATTCTAAAAATCTGTCTCTTTTTATTCTACAACATGCTTGCTAATCATACAATAAACTATACTGAATCTGGAATGCTAACTCGCCCTTTGGCGCATGCTTTACTAACTTTCGGACTGAATACGATACGACAACACAACTCAGAATCTATTAGACTTACTTAATTCTCAACATTCAACTTCGAGAGTTACAAATACGGAGTTTACTACGATTTACCAAGCTAAGGCTTACTAACTTGCCGAAGAACAACTTCACATACCTTAACCTCGAGTTATTCGATTGTCGGACGAGGCTCGACCAGTACTCCAACTATTTCTCCCAACTGCATTCATATATACGTCAATTAGTACTAAATACAACACTATTCTGAAAGACGACGTCACTTTCGATATAATTATAGCCTAAACTTAGGTTTATCGAAAGACGATCGAAAACTTGCTATTTTTCAGAAGTCCAGAAGGGAGAAGTATTCACTTTACGTCTAGGAGCACATAGACACTAGTTTGGAGCAATTCTATTTACCTTAGTCCGGTAGCTCGACGATTCGTCGGCCATATTTCGCAAAACTAAATCCGTAGGAATGCTCCTTACTGCTTAATACCTCGGTATCTGGAGTTAATTTGAGTTTGGACCGCATTTGACGGCGTAATCGAAAGGAAATTATCAAGAAACCTTCGTTCCTCTTCCTCTCTGATTTTCTCTCTGTTTTCGCTGGAAATTATAAGAATTATCTCATTTAAAACCGAAGTGAGGGGTTTATATACTTGGGCCTGGACAGGGCCAACGTGTCACGGAGCCAACGCGGAGGCTCCATCTCGGTGACACGTTGCCATCGCGGAGGGGCTCTGCCCCGGCTCCTTCCGTGATGGTTCAATAGGTTTCTCGTCCGGTCTTTTCCCTGGCCTTCTTCTAGCATGTATAGCTTTCAAATACTCTCAACCAACACGCAAATAGGCCATTTATGTGTTGGGAATTTTACGGGGTATAACATAAGTGATGTTTTTACTTTCTCATTTTGTTTCAAAATAAATGGTATTTCATATAATCAAGAAGACATTAATGATGTTAATGATATTCTTCCAATTTTACCATTTATTTAAATAGGATATTTTTATATAACTAAGAAATTACTAAAGAACTATATTTTTTAAAGATATTTATTAAGGATAAATTAGAAAAAATATATTTTACTTTTTATAAATGAGTAGTTTTCTCACGGGGTATATTCAAACTAAAAACATCACTTATTTTAAAATAAAGAGAGTATCTTATACACGTATTAATTATGTTGATCTTTTTTTTTTAACAAAAAAAATTATTGTTTTATAAAGGCATGACCTTTATATTAATAAGTAAAATTACAAAGCTAAGGTGAACATAAGCTCGACGCATTATTCCAGATTGCAAAAAAAATGAATTATGCAGGATTGTAATTTAATAATCAAACACAATATTTGATGTGCTAAATTTTATACAAAGCAATTAAAATACTACTATTAAACATACAATACTAATTATTTTAATTTTAAAAGATGAATAATTTACTTCATAATCAATAATTAAACGACGCTCAAACGAATTTTGCAATTCAACGAATCAATTATAAGATATAGAGTGAAATTATATTTCCCTATTCTTAATTGTAAAACAGATAGAAGAGTACAACTCCAATTATTAGTAAAAGTAAACTTTATATTATTATGATATTTTAACATATTTTTGTGATAAATTATTTGTCTTATAATTAGGATACTAATTCTTAGTTGTTATAGACAGTTATTTGCTGTAAAAATTTGTAATTATATAGTAAAAGGTAACCGCTTGAGAATTTATATATATTTGTATTTCGTCTCTTACTTATTATACATATTATATTTTATATCTCGTTATGTATTATTAATAATTTTCTTTTTAGATGCAATGACAAGAATTAGTAGAATTGTGTCTCAACCTCAAGCTACTTGGGGCTTGTTTTTTGTTACTCTCTTTGATCGATATTATATGATATTTTTAATTTTTATATTTGGTGACAAATAAATACATTTTTATATAATTAAAATATATTAGTTACATTTTTTCTTATTTAAAAATAAATAAAATTTTATATAATTAAGAAATTATATTAATTTAATATTATTTAATTAGGAGTAATTCAATGATAATATTTTTTTAGCTGTAAGTGATTCTTTTAAAAATGTGTTCAAATTAAAAATATCATATAGTATAGACTTGGGAAGTAGTATATCAATTACCGGTCCCAAGCTAGATAAAGAATGAAGTTTTGAGTGAAATTAATCAACTTATGATAATAATCTTCTTTTTATCAATTTTTCCCTTACTTTTTTTTTTGGTTAAGATATATTAGCTTGTGATAGTTTTTTTTTTTTTTTTAAATATGGCCCATTGGCCAATTATCTATAATTCCTCAAAGGTCCAGCAAGATATCCACTCTATTAAAAGAAAAGCTAAGAGCGAAAAGAAAAGAAATGAAAAAACCCTAATCAAGAACGCTGTAAATTTATTCTTGAGAGATTTCGCATTTTTGGTTTTGATTTTTTATGCTCCGCTCTAAATTCTATTGTTCAAGCTTGATTGTTGCAGAAAGGATGGAATCTACGATGTCACCGTTCTTGTATGTGTACTTTTCTTTTTCATCCTTCTGTACTGTTCTTCAATTAAAAATGATGATGTATTCGTTGTTGTATTTGTTATACACTTCAATTTTCTATTGTTCAAAGATGTTGTATTAGTTATTGTTTCAATGAAATTGATGTAAGTTGTTCGACTTTTCTCATATCTTGACTGCTCTATAAATTTGTATGTTGATTTATTACTACTTGCTTTCGTGTACAGTGTTTCTCAGTTTTTCTGATGTTTTATTATGGGAATATTTCCTTTTTGTTTGTTATTCCTGCATGTATTTCTTTGACTTTATTATTCTATTTGCATTGTCCCTCCTCTGGCAGGTTTAGTATGTAGCTCTCAGTTTGGTAGCTTAGTATAGGTAATCCAATAGAATGAGTATCAAAGATACTAATACCATACATTAAACCTCGTCTATTAAGCTGACCAGATATGAGCACTACTTTGTTCAAGCCCTGTCCTATTTGCTATATTTGGTCAATATCAATGTTGTTGTAGGTATCATGCACTCTTGTATTACTGATGATTTCTCATATGTGTGTCTCTTCTCCTCAACCGTTGAATTAATTACCTATCTTTTACCTGCAAAAAAATAAAATATGATTAATTAAAATTTATTCCTCAATTCTCCTCCTATATTAGGATTTGAATATGAGGAATAATTATAATTCTCCATCATCCTATGATGTCAGTTATCTCCTACAATATTTGATTCTTAAATACGGTAAATTTAGCTTGTCATTATTCACCAAGATCCTTTCTTGTAGCCTGAGCTCCTCCTCTTAGTCAAGTGTCTCATTAGTTAAGAAGTTTGATACCTTATTTCCTTCCCTCAATATGTGACTTATTTTGATAGTTCTGGTGCTCACAATCTCCAAATTTTCTCTACATATCTCTAATTTTCCGTGAAACTTCTCAGATTTTGAGAAAAATATTTATCATCTATAAACAGTCTTTCTCTATATACCCTGCTAAACTGCTTTTCTTTCATGTATTTTAGTGTTTGTAATAGTCATAGCTTCTCTGGGTATTTGTACATTGTGAATTATCCATTTCTTTTGTCTTAGTTGATGTGATATCTTCATTTTCATTTTTTACGCAGAATCCCCTTGATTCTCTACCAGGATTTACCCTAGCTGCACCATCAATATTATATTTCACCCATCCAGAATCAGGTGATTTTTTATATACTTTTATCACCTTAATTTCTGGGGAATAAGACAGTAATGTATGGATCAAGGAGCTTCATTTGTATGATGCTTGTTTGAAATTTACCTTCTCCCTTTGATTAACATGATAATATTATGCATGATACGGAATATCATCTTCACTTTAGACAATTTTCCTTCATATCTAATAATATTCCTTCTCTTCCACAATTTTCATACAATGATTATTGGTATAACTTGAAAAATATACTTGATATGTTGACTCATTGAGGTTTCCCACCATAAATAATAACCTGACTAAGTTGTAGGTTTTGTATGTAAAACTCATAGGTCTAAAAAATGTGTTCCATATGTATTGTACTACCGGAAGCTTCAAAAAAATATAAGAGATGGTTTCGATAAAGGATTCCTCACAACAGTAATATCTAGAAGGAAACTGAAAACCCTATATGTTTACTACTCATTCAGAGGTACCTTCGCTTTTCATAGTTTTCAAAGAAAAAAGATATATTGATGATAGGAAATCCTTTAATTCGTATATTCTTAGATAGCACACTTAGTTCTGTTCTTGTCTGATTAGATTGAATGTTGTTCCTACTTTAAAATTGCCTCTAGCATCAGGTTTCCAGTAGGGTTTGTCTAGTTCCTCTGTTATTACAGAATATTATATTTTTTGGATCACATGAGCTACTATTCATTCTGGTAAAATAGTCTTTTTGCATTCTATCTCTCCTCTATAACCACATATTCAATTAATACTATTGTCTGATCTCTTCTGAAATTAGTGGGAATATTTGATGAAAAGCTCCTAGACCTGACCAATTATCTAACCAGAAATAGGAGTTTTCTTGTCTAACTTGTCACTCCATCTCTTTCTTACCATATCTCTACGTTTAAGCCTTTTCTTACATAAGTATGTATCTTTTTTTATTTTAATTATATTTTTATTTAGTATGATTCTTTTTCGAGTATTTTTATTACTCATATACATCCTCCATAAAGATTGTTTGGTTCTAAAATTTCACCATAACTTAAAGTATAAGGATTTGGAGACATTCTCCAGGTTTCTAAACCCCATATCTCCTTCATTTGGGTCTGTTTGAAAAGTCACTGTGTAATAGAATTGGTGTAATTATTAAGGTAATAATTACACAGTATAGTAATTACGATGACCTGTTTGTTTTCCATAATGTAATTACAAACGTACTATTTGGTTGCACAAGTGTAATTATGCAATTAGATCAATTTTTAAAAATAAATAATTATCAAAAATTAATATTTGATAAATATATGTCTTTATAAATAATATTAAATAAGATATTTAAGATACATATTATCTCTAAAAAAATTAATTAATTAATAAATATATATTTTAACTAATATGATTAAAAAAATAATAGATACATATTTTTAAATTAAAATATTTTAATTTAATTAATTATAAAAATAAAAATTCATATTTTTCAAGAACATCATACAATGCATGTTTGAAAAAAAAATTAATATTATAAATATAATATCATAAAATTATTCAAATATTTGACCAAAAATAATCTATCAAATCTAACTAAAAAATGAATGAAATGCAATGTGAATAATAAGTTAATACTACTAAAATAAATAAATTAGAACCAAAAATATAATATAAATAAAATCTAAAAAAAAGTAAAATAATACTCTTCTGTCAAATTTCAACATAACTTAAAATAAGTTTCAATATAATTTAAGTAGATATAATTTAAAGAAAAAGAAAAACAAGTCTATAACATCACTAAATAATGAAATTCTACGTTAATTGAAAAATTAGAATAATAATATATTTTTTTAAAAATAAAAAGATAAGAAATAAAAAAAATATGAACAATTATATAGAATCACAAGAAGTAAAGGTTGGGAAATGAGAAGAAAGGAAATAAAAGATAAATAATTTAAAATAAAAAAATTAAAATAATAAAAATAAACTAGAAATTAAAATGAATAAATAAAGAAAATAAATTAAAATAAAAACAAAAATGAATAAATTAAAAAGTAACCTTGTAACTACACCATGTAATTACGTGCAATTCTCACCTCCATCCTAAAAATTGGAGAGTGTAATTACACACTCCCAATTACACCCAATTTTCTGCTGACCATATAATTACCTGGTCAAACAAACATGTCAAACTGTGTAATTACATCAAATACACTCAAATTCAATTACCAGATGACTTTCCAAACATGCTCTTATTGGGTGGCAAAATGTTATCCATGATACCAATGTTTGTTAGAATTTTTAATTGAGTTGCTCCAAAAGAATTAAGCAAACACTCTGTGACTCTAAGCTAACACTCCAAAGAGGGGGGGGGGGGGATCATCAAGTAGCTGTAGTTCAAATTTTATATTTGTATTATAAAAATTTATTGTATATGAATAAATTTGTGGGGGGGGGGGGGGGGGGGAAGATCATCAAGTAGTTGTAGTTCAAATTTTTGTATTTGCATTAAAAAAATTTATTGTATATGAATAAATTATTAATTAAGATCACGAATTTTGAATTCATAAACGTCAAATCTTAACTCTATTTTCAATTATCATATATTTTGAATCATGAAACATCATATATTACTCCTATCAATAATTATGATTTAGTTAGTTGACCGATAAGTATCTTTTTAAAGCTTAAAAGGGGGAAAGGAGGGGAGAGGGTAATATTGATTTCTCATAAGATATTTTATTTTTAATTTTTAGAAGAAATTATGTATCTATCTAAAATTCTTACATAGATGGTGTGAAAGAGTGTTGACTAATTGAAATTTGTTTTAAGTTTCTTTGGAAAATTTTCTTTTTTTCCAAATACAGAAAGCATATTCGTAAATTTGTATAATGTAGCTTAATTACCTTCTTTCCATATTTTGAATTTTAGACTAGATTGGGCTCCTCTCAATTCCTCGAGGAATAAGAATGTGCAAATAAAGTAAGTACATTCATAAATGTATTCCAAACAAAAGCAATTAATTAATTAGTGATACTAACAAGAACATGGAATAAGATCGAACTTCGCAGGTTCAACTTATAATCATTATTATGCATGCAATAACAATAACATTTGCATCTCAATTCCAAACAAGTTGGGATTGTATGAAGAAAAGCAAAACTGAAATTCACTTTCAAATTAATTCAATTAACTCTAGATATTAGATATCCCGAATATAATTTAAGAATATTTTGCTGCATAAATTGATAGAGCATGTCTTGTTAGGAAGACAACTTGAAGACATCATTACTTAAATTCTTTATATCTTTAATAATTGCTCGTGAGCCACTTAAAACTGTCATTTCACCCAAAAACTTAGGTTGTTCTTTGTGTGGATAGTAGGAATCAAATTTTTTCTCCAAGGGTAGAAAATTCTGCCAAAACCCATAATCATTTTCAAAATCGAACAACACTTATTCATTAGCAGCAGCAGCCACCATCACTGCATTTCTAGTTTATGTCAAGGAGTGGGAATTACCTGTCTCATTTGTCAAATTATTTTTTTAGTCAATCCCTAATTAGAGGATTGGTCTTGAAAGGGGGATTGAGTTCTCTTGTAAAAAAAAAAAAAGCACTGCTCTTGTCCTTCTATTTGTATGTCTATATATACTATTGAAATTTGCCTAATAAATTAATTTTCTTTTAAGTTCAAGCTCCGAAATTATAGAAAAATAAGAATCCTAGTCTTGATTCTACTTGAGTAAGTATGAAGTATGTTAATTATTATTTGTCCCTTTATGTTAACATTCCTACTAGGAATGCTTATCTAAACAAAAATAATAATAAAACAAGAGTAGCGTGATCCAAATCTAATATAACATAAACAAACAAATAATAATTAACATGCTTCACACTTACCCAAGTAGAATCAAGACTTGGATTCTTATTTTCTTATAATTTTGGAGCTTGGACTTAAAAGAAAATTAATTTATTAGGTTTCTTTGCTAACAACACAAATTTCAATAGTATATATAGACACACAAATAGAAGGACGAGAGCAGTGTTATTTCACAAGAAGCCTCAATTTCCTTTTCAAGATTAATCCTCTACTTATGGATTCACTAAAGAATAATTTTACAAATGAGACAGATAATTTTCACTCCTCGATAGAAATACAAAAGGCGGCGACGGTGATTGTTGCTGATAATGAACAAGTATTGTTCGATTTCAGAAATGATTATAGATTTTGACAGAATTTTTTATTCCTGGAGAAAAGAATTCCTTCGACTATCCACACAAAGAACAGTCTAAGTTCTTGGGAGAAATGACAATTTTAATGGCCCATGAGCAATTATTAAAGATGTAAAGAATTTAAGTGATGATGTGTACAAGTTATCTTCCCAACCAAGATCTTCTTAATCAGTTTATGCAACAAAATCTTTTTTAATTATATTTGGGCTATCTAAGATCTAGAGTTAATTGAATTTATTCGAAAGTAAATTTTAGTTTTGCTTTTCCGCATACAATCCCAATTTGTTTAAAATTGAGATGCAAGTGTTATTGTTATTGCGTGCATAATAATGATTATAAATTAAACCCGCAAAATTCGATCTTCTTTCAAGTTCTTGTTAGTATTACTAATTAATTAATTTCTTTTGTTTGGAACCCATTTATAAATGTACTTACTTATTTGCACATTCTTATTCCTCGAGGAATTGAAAGGAGCCCAATCTAGTCTAAAATTCAGAAAACAAAAAGAAGGTAATTAAGCTACATTATACAAATTTAAGAATATATTTTTTGTATTGGGAAAAAAAGAGAAAATTTCCAAAGAAACTTAAAACAAATTTCAATTAGTCAACACTCTTTCACATCATCTATGTAAGGATTTTAAATAAATACATAATTTCTTTTAAAAATTAAAAATAAAATATCTTATGAGAAATCAATATTACCCCCTCTTTTCCTTTCTTCTTTTAAGCTTTAAAAGATGCTTATCGGCCAATTAACTAAATCCTAATTATTGATAGGAGAAATATATGAAGTTTCATGATTCAAAAGATATGATAATTGAAAATAGGTCAGGATTTGAAGTTTATGAATTCAAAATTCGTGTTCTAAATTAATAATTTATACATATATAATAAATTCTAATACAAATATAAAGTTTGAACTAAAGTTACTTGGTGCCCCCCCTCCAGAGTGTTGGCTCAGATTCGTAGAATGTTTGCTTAATTCTTTTGGAGCAACTCAATTGGAAATTTTAGCAGACATTGGTATCATGGATAACATTATGCCACCTAATAAATGGAGATATGAGATTTAAAAACCTGCAGAATATCTGCAAAGCCTTATTCTTTAAGTTATGGTGAAATTTCAGAACCAAACAGTCTTTATGGAGGATGTATATGAGTAATAAATACTTAAAAAAGGAATATATAGTAACGATATAATGGGAAAAAAGGTACATGAATATGGAAGAAAAGGCTTAAATGTAGAGATATGGTGAAGAAAGAGATGGGGTGGCAAGTTAAATAAGGAAACTCCTATTTCTGGTTAGATAATTGGTTAAGTGCAGAAGCTTTTCATCAAAAATTCCTACTAACTTCAGAAGAGATCAGACAATAGTATTAATTAAATGTATGGTTACAAAAAGACTATTTCACCAAAATGAATAGCTAGTCATATGATCCAAGAAATACAACATCCAATAATAATAGAGGAACTAGACAAAGCCCTATTGAAAACTTGATGCTAGGGGCAATTTCACAGTAGGAACAATATTTAACCTGATCAGACAAAGAATGGTACTAAGTGTATTATATAAGGAGATATGGATTAAAGGATTTCCTATCAAAATATCTTTTTTTTTTCTGTGAAAATTATGGAAAGCTAAGATACCTCTAGATGAGTAGTAAACAAATAGGGTTTTCAATTTCCTTTTGGGTATTACTTTTTTGAGTAATGTTCTATCGAAACCATCTCTCATATTTTTTTAAAGTCTCCGGTAGTAGAATACATATGGAACATATTTTGTAAATCTATGAGTTTTAACATACAAAACCTACAACTTAGTCAGGTTATTACCTATGGTGGGAAGCCTCAATGAGCCAACATATCAAGTATATTGTTCAAGCTATACCAACAATCATTGTATGAAAATTATGTAAGAGAAGGAATATTATTAGACATGAAGAGAAAATGCCTAAAGTGAAGATGATATTCCAAATCATGTATAATATTATCATGTTAATCAAAAGAGAAGGATAAATTTCAATCAAGCATCATACAAATGAAGCTCTTTGATCCAGACATTATTGTCTTATTCCCCAAAGATTAAGGTAACAAAAGTATATAGAAAACCAACTGATTCTGGATGGGTGAAATGTAATACTGATGGTGCACCTGATTTTGTTATATACTTGTTATCATTCAAGGTTGGAGATGTCAAAACAGTTCAACATTGTTAAATAAAATTCGAATCCTCATGATGAAGATAATGTTCAATAACAAGAATAAAGCGCTAACACTTTTTAATGATTTCTAAGTTTGATATGAGATTATCAAATAGTGTACTTAAAGAATGACACAGTTAGGAATCATCTATGTAAGTGTGAAGTTAAGTCACTTCAAGAAAAATTATGTAAGACCAATTCTTTATGCACATATAAAATCAGGAAGTGCTCATTGTTAAAACGAACACAAGAATGAGAACCAAAGACGATTAAGGTCTAATTGTGTGACATATATTGTCTAGGTATAAATTAAAGTTTGACGGTTCAAACATGCCAAACTGATTGACCGAGTATATCTGATATATGCTAAGTATGAAAAGTTCAAAGAAAATCCTACTTATCTAGACACGATTAATCATTATTTACAAATCACATAATTTTTTCATGCATATATTCATAATATAGCTATTTATCATTCATGTCGGGATTTTTGAGATTTAAAGATAAGTTTTAATATGAATTGAAGAATGGTGAAAAATAAAATAGATGGAAATGAAATTTGAACAAAGTTACAATGAACTTTGTCCTTTGTTGGTGGAGGGAAAGAAAGACTATAGGGTGCTTATACACAGAAGCACTTCTTCTACCTCTTAAAGAGTTGAGAAGAGAGTATCTCCTTACACTATCGACATCGCTCGGCTTCAGATCTAGATTTAAAGCAGGTCTAATGGTTTGATGATATATTTTTTAGACCAGATTCATTTTTATTTTTGTTATTTATATTTCAATTTTTTTGATATTTTCGTGAAATTTTAATTAAAAAAATTCATGATTCTCAATAGCCGTTTAAATGTTGCGACTCAGATAGCCATTATTAGCACCCATACTAACCTCTAGGTATGCGAACCATCATTTCTCAACTAACCCATCCATTCATGCATTTTATTTTTCTCAAAATAAAATAACTCATGAAATAAATAGCGGAAGTATTCAAAACAAGAACAAAGAAATAGTAGCGGAACTATCTATTACAATCCTAATGATCCAAAAGTCATTGTACAAAGGACTCTAATTAATAACTGTCTAAGAGTAGGAAAAAATAACAGAAAGCGTAAATCAGTATTTGGGATAAATAAACATCTGCTAAACAAGGATTTGCGGCAGCTGAATAGAAGTCAGCTCACCCTCAAATCAAGTGTCAAACGACTCTAAAGGTGTGATCTTGATGACTCCCTGGATCACAGTCTAAACTCAAAAAAAAGTGCAAGAGTAGCATCAGTACAAACACTATATATTGGTAGGCATCACCGACCTTGAATCATAAGAAGTATATAACAAAATCAACAGGCAAGCAAGAGACACCGACAATCAAATAAGAAAATCATCCAACTCATAAGCTCAGGTAACTACAGATGCTAAGCAGTCATGTTCACAATCATCAGGCCTAATATTGCCAATCAACAAAAATACACATACACACACACACACATATATGATCCTCAAAATCAAACATCACAAGTTTATAATAAACACAGTCAAATAAGTGCAATAGAATCTCTGCATCTTATCAATTTCTTATCTATATCAAATCTGGTGTCATGTCAGTCACTCATCAGTTTCATATCTGTACACATATGGCAGAGGGTCTTATGTTTTTTCTTCTAATCATGACCTACAAGGGATTCTATAAATCCATATATTGTACCAGTGTAGTACCCGCTCTCACTCATTTGCTCGTCCGGATGCTCCCCTTGAACACGAGTCACCCGTATCTCAACTACTCACCCGGATTCTCATCTCAAGCATAATCCACTCATCTCAGAATAGTAATATATTACTCAGTTGACATACAACTGTTCGTCTGGATACTCCCTCGAATATGAGCCCCTCATCTCAAGATAATGACTTATTACTCGATATTTATCAATATAGTATAAGTATTCATTGATTATCTCAATCACACTTTAAAATCATGAATAATATTCACAGACTTAGACAATTCAAAACTCGTTAGAATAACATAACTAAGTCATAATAGTCTCTATCATAATCATTGTCTAAACACTAACTAAGAATGCTTATCAAGTCATAATACAGACAAGACATTAAACAAAGTATAACTCCATATAAATCATAACCTACCTCAACTGAAGGATTCGAATGTCAAGTTACTCCACAGAAGCTTTGTCTTTTCTCAACACCTCAGAACGTTTCAAGTCTAAAATAAGCAAATAAAAAATATTCAATAGTCTACTTCTCAAATAAAGGTCTTGGGAATTGAAACCTACACCATTATATCCATTGTCATGATTCAAATTATTACCCACAAGGTAATTTATCAAGATCTACTCCCACAACGATCATTCCAACCTAGTTCATGGAGTTCCTACTCCTTAAACCGTTTTAAAGTAGTTTTTACGCTAAAGGTCCAAACCATATGATATTCTAGGTCTCAAAGTTACCACCATTATGAACTATAACAAGAAATTCCATCCTAGAAGTGTTAGTTATTAACTTCATTATTCTAGGGTTCTTAGCTAGAATTTTCCCACTAAAGATCACACAATGATTCTAGGGTGTTAAAGGATCGGATGAAGGAAAGGTTAGTCAAGAAATCTTACCTTGGGAAGAAGAAACCACTCTGCCCTTAAAAAATTTGCTTCTAAGCTCTCATACTTCGTGCCTTTGAAAAATAGGGTGAAAACTCTAAAATTTTGACTTAAAAAGGCATTCTACCTTGCGTCATCCGCTGCAGCTATCACTTTTCTATTGCAGTAGTCAATTTTCTGCTGCAGCAGACCTGCTATGGTGACCGCATCACTGCTACTGTGAACATGGTGACTTTCCTACTTATGGAGGCACTGAACACGCCCAAATTATACCTAGCACTAAAGTATAAAATAATTGCTGTCAAATATAGTAATTCAACTAGGTTGGGGTTGATCCCACAAGAAATAGAGTAGAAATAATATGTTAATGGTGAGTAAATCAATCGATAGTCAATATTTCAGAAAGAGGGTTACAAAAAAAGTAATTTTAAACAGCGATTAAGTTGTTATCAAATTGATGAGACGAAACTAGAATTGTGTTCCCCATAAATCTATGATGTAGTAGGCTTATTTTATTAGTGATCTATCCTAGTGAATTTTGTGTAAGACTAATGATTAAGTTCATCTAACGTCGCTCGACCTACATAGATGAATTTCACTCTAAATCCTCTCAGACTTTAGGTATGTATATTTTTCCCTCACCATATGTCTTGGATATACTATCCTCGGTTAGAGCTCAAGTTAATTAGATGAGGGTTGGTAGCCTCAAGTTTCTATTTTTATTCTCTTTTCCTAAATTCAACCTCTTTGGTCAAGAAAGTTGATGATTTAGGCACGTTTTAACGTTTGCAACCGCTAAAATTTATTAAACCGAAGAGAATAATAATCCACTCAATTCACTATTCAAGAATCACTATTTTATTTTATCTACATCTGTTAATCCATCGTGATTCCCACAATTCTAGATAAAGAGATTAGTCGCTCATGTTTGAAGAAACTATAATATAAGTTTTAGAAGAAGTCATGATGAAATAATTACAATAATATGAAATTATTTGACAAATCTTGAGAGCTAATTCGAATAACAAGAACTTGATATTTTTCCTCCAACAATTGTATAGAATAATATTTTCCACACTTACAACATAATAATCAAGAATTAAGTGGTGAATTCAACCTTCACAACTACTTGAAATAATTTTCAATCAACTTTCCCACACCAAAAATGTCCTAAGAGAGGGATATATAGTAGTAGAATAAATTTGCATCTATTCCTACATGGACTGGGATTGGACTTTGCAGAAATTAAGTCGGCCATCATTGATTCGTGTTGCGCCTCCCAATGCACCATACTGGCCTCTATGTTGCGCCATTCCTTGTGCAGATCTGCCTGCGTGTCGGCACTGATGTGCTTGCGTGATGCCATCCTCCATTATGCTATGAAACTTGTTCCTTTTGAGTTCAGCTTGACAACTCTTGCTCTTTTAAGCCTTATATAAGTCCAAATCTATCACTTTAATCCCTACAAACATCTAATCATGTGCATTATCTCTTTTCTATAAATATTATATAAAATCAAATAAAAGACACATAATTTATTCTCAAAACATAGCTAAGTATGGGCAAAATATGGCACATAAGTGCATAAATACGCCCAACATCTGGCACTCCAACCGCTATGGTGGTCTCGCTGCAATGAAAATTCCACCACTACAATGACGCTTTGCTAACCAGTAGCTCTATAATTCTAACACTTTTTCATTCTCAAAACACAAGTCTTTCATCCCGACTTCACAATATTTTCAAATCATGCACTTGACTGTAAAATGACGCTACAAATTCACTCATAGACTTGAAATTTCGTACGAAGGTCTAATTCACTAGGTCACCCCCAAACAGGTCACAACACATGAAGATTTCAGTCAACCCTATTCACATTTCAATTTTTAATTCATCTCATTTAGGAGTTTTTGCTATCTCAAAGGGTGCTAAGGCTCTAACCATTCCATAACAACTGGAGAAATTGTTACTTCAGATATCAACTAAACCATCGTTCATCCCTAAATGGTGAAATATGAAAAGAACATACCTACCTTAACAAAAAGATGTGGATATTTATTATGTAGTCTCCCATTTGGCCTCCTCCACCAGACGGTTCTTCCACTGGACCTTCACAGACGCAACCCCTATTGATCTCAGCTTGCGAACCTCCTTATTTGAAATAGCCACCGGCTCCTTCTCATATGACAGGTTCTCATCCAACAATGCTGAATCTCAATAGGTTATATAGTTTTCCTTCCTATGGTACTTCTTTAGCATAGAAATATGAAATACTGGATGAATCCGTACAAACTTGGAGACAAAGCCAATTAATAGGCCACCTCTCCCACCTATTGAAGAATCTCAAATGGACCAATGTACCTCGGGTTAAGCTTTCCCCCTTCCCAAACTGCATCATACCCTTTATGGTTGAAACCTTGAGCAAGAATTGTTCTCCCCCCATGAACTTCATATCTCTAATTCTTCATATCAAAATATTGTTTTTATCTACTCTGAGCTGTCAAAAGATTCTCCTGAATCACCTTCACCTTTTCCAAGGATTTGTTTAAAAGGTTGGTACCCAGAGCCCCACTTCAAATGCATCCAACCAATGAATAGGAGATCTGCACCTTCTCCCATAAAAAGCGTTAAATAGTGCCATACCAATGCTCGAGTGATAATTATTGTTATAGGAAAACTCAATTAATGGGAAGAACTTCACTCAATGGCCCCTAAAGTATATCACGCAAGCAGGGAGCATATCTTCTAGTACCTGGATTGTCCGCTCAGACTGCCTACCGGTCTGGGGGTGAAATATTATACTCAGGTCCATCCTAGTACTCAGCTCAGCCTACAAGGTTCTGGAAAAAAGTAAACTTCCTATCTCTATATGAGATGATTGAAATTGGTACCCCATGCAACCGTACCACTTTTCATATGTATAGCTTGGCTAGTTTTTCCGTGTTATAGGTAACCTGAACTGACACAAAATGGGTAGACTTAGTCAGCCTATCAACAATGATCCAAATTAAGCCGAATTTCCCTAATGTCTTTGAAAGGCCCACTACGAAGTCCATAACTATTTTCTCCCACTTCCATTCAGGAATGGGCATCCTCCAAAGTACTCTCCCTAGGCCTTCGGTGCTCATACTTCACCTAATGATAATTTAAACACTGTGTGACAAACTTCATAATATCTTGCTTCATTCTGCCCCACCAATAGTGTTGCTTATGGTCGTGGTAATTTTGGTGGCATCAGGGTGTATAGAATACCTCGAACTGTGAGCCTCTGATAGGATAGTCTTAATCAAGTCATCAACACGAGATACAAATATATGCCCCTTGATCCTCAAGGCATATTCATCATCTACCACTACCTCCTTCGCCTCTCCCTGCAAGACTTTATCACGAATATTTCTTAATTTGGCTTTTTCGAACTGTCTAGTCTTAATCTGATCTAGAAAAGAAGACCTTGCCTCCACACTAGCCAACACACCGCCATATTCAGACAATTTAAGTCTCATGAAACTTTTTGCCGGATTTTGTACTTCCCTAGACAACTGAGTTGGGTGGCCTCTAGACAAGCCAAGCTACCCATACATACAACCTTTCTGCTTAATGCATCAGCCACCACATTGGCCTTACCCAGATGATATAAAATTGTGACATCATAGTCTTCGAGCAGCTCCGTCCATCTTCGTTGTCTTAGGATAAGGTCCTTATGGGTGAACACATGTTGCAAGCTGCCATGGTTCGTGAACACCTTTTATCGGGCCCCATAGATATATTATTTTCAGATTTTCATGGAAAACACCACCACTGTTAACTCTAAGTCATGCGTAGGATAGTTATTCTCATGCACATTCAGCTGCCCGGAAGCATACGCAATGACTTGTTTATCCTGCATTAAAGTATCACCCAAACCAGATCATGAGACATCATAATAAATCACAAAATTTTTACCCTCCACAAGCAGTGCTAGTATCGGGGTCGTAGTCAACAGGGTCTTAAACTTTTAAAAACTCTCCTCACATTCATTAGACCATTAAAAGGGTACATATTTCTAGTCAACGTGGTCAACAGGGATGCAGAAGCCACGAAGCCTTTCACAAATTGGCGGTAGTAACTCGCCAATCCCACGAAACTGCAAACTTCGGTCACCGACATAGGCCTTTCCCAATTCCTAATAGCCTCCACCTTTTGCTGGTCAACCATAATCCTTTTCTTTGAGACCACATATCTTAAGAAACATACAGGCGTTAGTCAAAATTCACACTTAGAAAATTTTTCATGCAATGGCTTTTCTCTCAGCAACCCCAAAACAATCCTCATGAGATTTTCATGTTCCTCTTTGCTCTTAGAATATACCAATATGTCACCAATAAAGATAATTACAAAGAATTCAAGTATGGATTAAACACACTATTCATCGATCTCATAAAAGTCGCTGGAGCGTTAGTAAGTCCAAATGACATGACTAAGAACTCATAGTGCCTGTGCCTGATTCAAAAAGACATCTTTGGAATGTCATCAACATGAATCTTTAGCTGGTGATAACCTGACGTCAAATCAATTTTTAAAAACATAGAAGCTCCTTAAAGCTTATCAAATAGCTCATCTATTTGGGAAAGAAATACTTATTTCCAATGGTAACCTTGCTCAACTGACGATAGTAAATGCACATCGCATACTCCCATCCTTATTCTTAACAAACAACATAGAGCACCCCTACGGTGAGACAGCTGGACAAATAAGCCCCTTACTAAGTAAGTTCTGCAACTGTACTTTCAGCTCTCTCAACTCAGATGGTCCATCTGATATGGCAGAATAGAAATAGAATAGGTTCCTAGCTCTAAATAAATGCAAAAGTCAATGTCATGGTCTGGCGGCATGTCAGGCAAATCCATAGGAAACACCGCTAAGAACTTCCAACTAATCAAAACTGATTCTATAGGCAGAACATATGTACTGATATCCCGAATGTGGACTAAATACACTGAATATCCTCTACTAAATTTTGGGCACGAATAAATTATATGAATTTCCAAGGAGTAGGGTTATAGTCGCCCTTCCACTCAAGCCTAAACACCCCCAGCATCACAATGGTGATTGTCTTACCATGAAAGTTCAGAATTTCATGATAGAGAGACAGTCAACTCATACCCAAAATGATATCAAAATTTATCATGTCTAAGATAACCAAATCCACTAAGGTCTTATACCCCTAAATGTGACCAAGAAAGAACGGTAGACTCAATCACAATCACAAAATCACCAACAGGTGTAGAAACATGTATCGGAACATCAAGTTCATCACATACAAGGTTTAAACCCATAAAACATAAGCAGACACATAAGAAAAAGTGGAACCTGAATCAAACAAAGTTGTAGTCATTTAGTCACAAAAAAAATTGTACTTGTAATGACTACATCTGAAGCGTCTGCCTTAGGTCTGCCTAGAGGCATAGAAATGTGCACGTCCGCCTGCCTGTGACCCGCTCTTGCCGGCCTATGTATTATCTCTGCTAGACTGACCACCCCGCGATTGGACTGGGCCCTATCTCTACCTGCTGGGTCGACATCCCACCCAAGCTAGAGATGACTCCTGCTAAATGCACTACCTCCCCTACCTGCTGGTGCTGAAGCTTGGGGAGTCTGCTATCTCTATATCAATCTGGGACACCATCTTAGAATATGCCATAAAAGGTGGGAGGTTTCATCTTTGCGAACCTCCAGAATAGATCATGCTCCTCTCTAGTCACCACCGGCCTAATCATCAGCCTCAAAAAACATTTCTATGTTAGAAATATCATTTATCCAGGGAGCCATGGAGGCTACATGTTGCACCCTTGAATGCTAACCTGTTGAAGTTATGATTGCCGCCTGTTACCTACCAACCGACTCAGCAAGTTTAATACCTGGGCCAGTACCTCTAGGGAAGCCGGTGCAGGCGCATACTGCCCTGAACTTGTTGCAACCTCTTCTACTGCTCTGTCCTGGACATTCGGATGTGGGAGAGACTCGAACTTCTCTCAAGCTGGACCAACAGCATAGTCCATGCCTCCGACCGCTGCTGCTTTACATTCGTGGCCTTGTCCTCTACCCCTGGCCCTTCCTCTTTCATAAACTACGGCCACAATAACCGGCTCGGGTACCTCTTCTCAGGATCCTCCTAATCATGTCCTCGCTATTTGTGAGAGAAAGAATAAAAGTGTTAGATGCTAATTTGGATCACCAAAAACCAATTAGAATCAAGTAGTAGCACGAAGAAAAGAAAGAATGGAGTGTTTATAAAGTCCTGCAGCCTCTCAAAGAGTAGGATAGATGTCTCCGTACCGTTCCACAAGACTTTACTGGACAGGTCTATGTACAATGAGATCGATGAACCCAAGGCTCTAATACCAACTTTATTACAACCCAAATGATCGTTATTGGCTTCCACACTAACCCGCCGATGGGCGAACTATCATTTCCCAACTAACCCATCCATTCATTCATTTCATATTTCTCAAAATAAAACAACTCGTGAAATAAATAGCGGAAGTATTCAAAATAAGAACAAAGTAATAGCAATGAAACTATCTATTACAACCCAATTGATCCGAAAGTTATTATACAAAGGACTCTAACTAATAACTGTATTAAAGTAGTAAAAATAGCATAAAACATAAATCAGTGTCTGATGTTCGCGCCCAGCGCACACGCAAGTGTACGCGGTGGTA
Source organism: Datura wrightii (assembly GCA_035772735.1). NCBI lineage: Eukaryota > Viridiplantae > Streptophyta > Magnoliopsida > Solanales > Solanaceae > Datura > Datura wrightii. The sequence goes on along the minus strand of JASDFA010000018.1, from coordinate 193,509,162 downwards.
CAAGTAATATAGTGGCCCTTTTTCAGAGACAGATGTCGAACCAACAGGAATTGGACCAATTCAACAAATATTCAAGTTCAAGTGTAAGATTAAACTTCACAAGTGTTGATTATAGAAGTTTTCGGAAAATTATAATTAAGTCTAGGGGTGATCACAAAATACTTGAAAAATAATATAAGAAGCAGCTAGAGTTAAGGCCTAATAATCATGCAATGATACAATTCTCAATGGTTCGAGTATGAAAACTTTAGTTGTTGTCTCACATAACTAAAATACTATGTTCATGGTCTTTCGAGCCTCTAAACACGACAAACTAGTCTCACACCTACATCGTTGAGCGGGGATGTGACGTTCTAATTCGTGAGCAATTTAACTACATGGATGTGGTTTACGGAGTTTACACCCTTGATTATGGACTTTCGTACCTCTAATCATTTAACCAAACTTAGATTCACAACTACTTCTGCGAGTGGTGATGTGATAATTCTAATTTGGTGTCTAGCTCATCCCGTTTTATCAACCAAGCAAGGAAAATTAGGTATAATTTCCATCCTAACCGCTAATCCTATCGTAAAGGTAAGAAATTGCTCCCTACATTCTCATGTTCTAGCCTAGAGTTACTCTTTCAAGCTTTTACCTAAGCTTAACGAGTATGTTTTCATGGTGATTAACCATAAAAACAACAATAATAAAGAATGTAAGACAAAACAACAACTAAAAACTCAAACCAATGAAGAATTCATGCAATTACAATCATCTTACATAGCTTCAACCCTAGAGGAAGGGTTTTAGCTACTCATTTTCGTACAAATACTCAAAAACATGTTTAAAGTAGTGTACTTACAAGAATAATTAAAGGAGAATGAAATATAATCAAACCTAGGTAAAGTTCTTCACTTCTCTGTTCACTCTTTTACGGTTTCCCAAAGTTATTTCGTGACCAACGATTTTAGAAGCTAAGGGTTCAGTTTATACTAAGCTAAAAAAATGAAAATTTTGGCCTGTGGTGGAACAGCTCCGTGTCACGGAGGCTATCACAGAGATTTTCCTCCGTGCCACGGAGCAAACGCGGACAGCTACTGGAACGTGTCTTCTCGGCAGGTTTTGCGCGAGGTACCTGCGCGTCGCCAGCGTGGCACGCTGCTAGTCGCGCCATGCGCCTGCTATGGCACATTGCCATCGCAGGACCACTGGATTGACATCCTCGCGCGCGCATCCTCGACGTGGCATGGCGCTGGGCGCGACACACGCACAGCGTGGCACGCTGTCTAGCGCGGCCAGCCTTACCTTTGGCCTGCCATGTTGCCTTCATTTGCCATGAAGTACGAACTTCATTCCTTTGCTTCAACCATCACATTTTAGTCCCTCACATGCATTTTACACCTACAAATCAAGAACTAATCATGTTGGTTAGTTTATACACATAATTAATAGAAATCACATAAGAATATAAGAAATTTAATTGACAAACCTGACTTAATTAAGTTATAAAATAGCACTTGGGCACATAATTATGCCCAAGATCATATGGGATAAACAGACATATGCTAAATGAGGATCTTCGACAGCCTGAATAGAAGTCAGCTCACCCTCAGATCAAGTTTCAGGTGACTCTAAAAGTGTGGTCTCGATGAACTCCCTGGATGACAGTCTAAACTCAGAAAATGGGCCTCATAGGCTGTAACTAATGATGTTCCCTGTTCAATACCAGCGAACTCATCACACCTATGATCCCGCAGAGTATGAGGGACAAACTTCTCTAAGAAAGTGGAGTAGAACTGAGTCAAGTCAACGAAGGTGATCCCGTCGGCCTGCACTCCACGAATTCCCTCCACCATAACTTGGCATCCTCCATTAGTTGGAAGGTGAAAAACTCCACCCCATACTTCTCCACAGCTCCCATCTTGTGAAGCCTCTCATGACTTCGATAATGAATTCATACGCAACCTCATCCTCTATGCCATAAAAGGTGGGAGGTTTCATCTTTGTGAACCTCCATAATATATCATGCTCCTCTCTAGTCACCACCGAGCCAATCATCAGCCTTAGAAAACATCGCTATGTTAGAAATCTCATTTATCCGGGGAGCCACGGCGGCTACATGCTGAACCATTGAATGCTAACATGTCGAAGTTGCGATTGTCGCCTGTTACCTACCAACCGACTCAGCAACTTTAATACCTAGGCCAGTACCTCCAGGGAAGCCGGTGCAGGCGCATACCGCCTTGAACTTGTTGCAACCTCTTCTATTGCTCTGTCTTGGACATCCGGATGTGGGAGAGAAAGAATAAAAGTGTTAGAGGCTAATTTGGATCATCAGATACCAATTAGAATTAAGTAATAGCACGAAGAAAAGAAAGAATGGAGTTTTTCTAAATACCTGTTGCCTCTCAAAGAGTAGTATAGACGTCTCCGTACTGTTCCACAAGACTTTACTAGATAGGTCTTTGTACAATGAGATCGATGAACCTGGGGCTCTAATACCAACTTTATTACAACCCAAATGATCGTGATTGTCTCCCACACTAACCCCTAGATAGGCGAACTATCATTTCCCAACTAACCCATCTATTCATTCATTTCATATTTCTCAAAATAAAACAACTCATGAAATAAATAGCGAAAGTATTCAAAATAAGAACAAAGTAATAGCAGTGGAATATCTATTACAACCCCAATGATCCGAAAGTTATTATACAAAGGACTCTAACTAATAACTGTATTAGAGTAGTAAAAATAGCAGGAAGCATAAATTAGTGTCTGGGACAAATAGACATATGCTAAATGAGGATCTTCGATAGCTTGAATAAAATTCAGCTCACCCTCAGATTAAGTGTCAGATGACTCTAAACGTGTAGTCTCGACGAACTCCCTGGATCACAGTCTAAAATCAGATAAAAAGTGCAGGAACAGTATCAATACAAACACTATGTAATGGTAGACATTATAGGCCGACCTTGAATAATAACAAGCATAAAACAAACTCAACAGGCGAGTAAGAGACATCAATAATCAAACACAAAAATCATCCAACTCATAAATTCAGGTAATAACATATACTAAGCAATCATGTTCACAATCATCAGGCCTAATATTACCAATCAATATATATATATATATATATATATATATATATATATATATATGATCCTCAAAACCATACATTAAACATCACAAGTTTATAATGAACATAAGTCAAATAAGTGCAATAGAATTATGTCCACACCAACATACAGTTATATAACTTTGTATCTCATTAATTTCACATCTATACCAAAACTGATCTCATATTATTCAATCATCAGTCTCATATTTGTACATACATGCTAGAGGGTCTTATATTTACCCTTCTAGTCATGACCTGCAAGGAACTCTAGAAATGTTTGTACTTGTAACATCTCAAACTAGCTCTTTCTTGCATCCTGAATATGAGAAACACTATCCAGCAACAATCTACTGAGGGCATCGACCACTACATTGTCTTTACCCAAGTGATACAAAACACTCATGTTCTAGTCTTTCAACAACTCCAACCACCTCTTCTGGCGAAGATTCAAGTCCTTCTGACTGAACACATATTGCAGGCTTTTATGGTCAGTGAAGACATCCACATGAAAATCATAAAGGTAGTGTCTCCAAATCTTTAAGGCAAATACTATCGTTGCCAACTCAAGATCGTGAGTCGGGTAATTCTTCTCATGAATCTTGAGTTGTATGGAAGCATAGGCTACAACTTTTTCATGTTGAATTAAAACGCAAAAAATGTCAATTTTGAGGCATCACAATAAATCACGAACCCATCTGAACCTTCTGGTAGATTCAAAAGTAGGGAAGTAGTGAGTCGAGTCTTCAACTCCTGAAAACTCTTCGCACAAGCATCGGACCAATGGAACTGGACCTTCTTCTGAGTCAACCCAGTCACATGAGAGGCAATAGAGGATAATCCTTCCACAAACCGTCTATAACAACCGTCTAGCCCCAAGAAACTCCTAATATCTGATGGATAGGTGGGTCTCAGCCAATACTTAACTGCTTTGATATTTTGTGGGTCCACCGGAATACCCTCGCTGGAAATGACATGGCCAAGGAACGTTACTGATTTTATCCAGAATTCACACTTGTTGAACTTAATTACTGGCGGTTCCTGAGAAACTGCAAAACTACTTCAAGTGGTCTGCATGCTTATTCTCACTCCGAAAATAGACTAGGATGTCATCTATGAATACAATGACAAACATGTCCAAGTACTATTTGAACACCTTGTTCATCAAGTCATAAAAGTTGTAGGAGCATTCGTTAGTCTAAAAGACATAACAAAAAATTATAACAACTATATCGGGTTTTGAAGGTTGTTTTTGGAATGTCACATTCTCTGACTTTGAGCTTATGATAGCCTAATCTGAGGTCTATATTTGAAAATCAACTAGCACCCTGAAGCTCGTCGAACAAGTCATCAATCCTAGAGATGGAATACTTATTTTTGACTGTGACTTTATTCAACTGACGGTAATCAATACACATTCTGAGTGTACAGTCCTTCTTTCACACGAATAAACTGGGGCACCCAATGGGGAGATACTGGTTCTGATGAAATTTTTTTCTAAAAGGTCTTTTAGCTATTCTCTTAATTTCTTAAATTTGGCTGAAGCCATTCTGTAAGGAGAAAATAAGATAGTATGGATATCTGGAAGAAGGTCTATGCCAAAGTCAATTTTTCGCTGGGGAGGCACTCTGGGAAGATCTTCGAAAAATATCTGGAAACTCATTTACAACTGAAACTGACTGAAGAGTTGGGGTTTCGAAACTACAATGCCTAATCCAAATTAGATGATAGATGTATCCTTAGAAATCATTTTCCTAGCCTTAAGATAAGATATAAATCAACTCTTAGGCACTGAAGTACTACACTTCCACTCTAGGAATGGTTTACTAGGAAACTAAAACTTAATGATTCTGGTTCTGCAATCGACTGAGGCAAAGCAAGAGTGCAAGCGGTCCATTCCAAGAATGAGGTCAAATTTCGATCATATCCAACTCTACTAGATTGATTGTGGTGACTTTTTGTAAAACTATGACCATGTAGTTCTTGTATACCTGACTGGCTATAACTGACTCACCAACTAGACTAGAGACTAAAAAGGGTTCTGAGAGAATTTCTAGACTAATATCAAACTGAAATGCAATGTAAGAATTCACAAAGGAAAGTGTAGCTCTTGGATCTAGTAAATCATAAGAATTAATCTTGAAGATACATAACATACCAGTGACTACATCAGGTGAATTCTCCTGATCCTGACAAGAAGATGGAGCGCAGAAGCTGTTCTAGCGCTGACCACAGCTTGTGCCAAAAGTGGTACCCTGTGGAGCTTGGGAGACCTAAAGGGGATGCTAATGTAATGGATTTAGTCGTCCCACGTCCTGTTAATGGGAAATCCTTCAACCTATGGCCCAATTGGCCACAAACAAGACAACCCTCCTTGCCAAGACGGCACTCCCCAAGGTGGTTCTTACCATACTTAGGACATGCTGAGACAGTGCAATTGATGGAGATATAATTCTGAGATCGAGAGCCTAATGCTCTACCTTTTGATCAGTATGATTCTAGGAGGAGTACTAGCTGAATAGGGTGCTGAAGATCTCTATTGATTTTGTAAATGATTACCATCGCCCGATCTCTGTTGTGAATATTCAAACTGTCCTATTCTAGACTGCTTGCTCTCCTTCTCCTTTTCTTTTAGTTTTTCCTCCTCAATTTGTTGGGCATGGATCATAAGCCTGGAAATTTCTATGTCGCTTATGAGCATGGTGGTCCTGCATTCCTTAACCATCAGGTCTGAAACTCCTGGTATGAACATGCTCATTCGAGCCTTGGGTTCAGCTACTATCTCTGGAGCATATATGGACAGCTGAGTGAACTTTAGAACATATTCCTGAACGACCATGGAGCTCTACTTCAGATTGACGAAATCCTCTACCTTTGCTTCCCTCAACTCACGGGGAAAGAACCTGTACAAAAACACAGTCATGAATTCATCCCACTCCACTGGCCTGCACCAACACGTCTTCCCTCTTTTCACTGTCTGTACCATATCTGGGCAACTCCCTTCATTTGATAAGCAGCTTATGCACTCTCAACCAAGTTAACACCCATAATTTGGGTGATCTTCTGAACCTCATCTATAAAGTCTTGTGGGTTCTCATATACCTGAGACCCATAAAATTATGGTGGATTTATTCGAGTGAAATCCCAAACTCTAGAAGCAGCTGCAATCCCACTAGATTGAACCAGTGCAACGACCTTCTGATTAACCTGGTTGGTCATAGCCTGAGCAAGCATTTGAGACGTAGCTCAGAACTCAGCATATGTCACTTGCTCGTTTAGAGGGGTTGTTAGAACTGGTGCGGCTTGTTGATTTGTATTTCCATTCCTTCTTCTATTAGCTCTTATGGGAGGCATCATCTGTAAAAATATAGAGCACGAGTTAGAAGGATATTCTTAGAGTTTCACACTCTATCGCATGATAAAAATCATAAAAGAAGAAAATTTTCCTAAAACATCTTGTAGCATCTTCCTCATAAGTGTGGCATGTTTCACACTCATGAACAAGACTCTACTTGATGCGGCTTTTATACACCATAGGACTCTCTAAACCTGAGGCTCTGATACCAAGTTTGTCATCGAGTCTACACCTTGGACGCGACACGATGCCTAGAGTTACAAGTGACTCCAAGCTAACCCATGGCATAGCATAAATTCTAAAAATACGGCAGACTTGTAGAAGATTCTATGCATAAGCTACTTTTAAATAAAACATTATTTTATGCACAAGGATAAAATCTGATAAAGACATTAAAGTGTATAAAAGCACTGAGTCAAAAATTGAAACTAATACAACTTTGTCTGAAAGCCTCTAATAACTAATGAGCTACTGGGACAAGCCCCCAGCTAACTCCTGAGTCTGAAACTAACTGGAACGAAATAATGAAACAAGAAGGATAATTCTGCTCCTCGGTAGTTGAGGACTCACCACTGTCAAATGTTGATAATCGCTGGAAAGAGCCTAATCACTCTGTTGAGTCTGAGTAGCTGAGCCTATATCATAAGACGATATAGTATAGAAAATATGCGGTCAAAACTTTAAATGTACTGAGCATGTGAGATATGCAATTGAAATAATAATCATGCTCGTAAAATCTGAAGATATAACTAAATTGATATGCGATGACCCTATCTGAAAGCATAAGTACTAAAAATAGCATGAAAGTTTAAAAATTGTAAGTGCTAGTCAAACTGGTGTTCGAGTCATGCACATACACTAAAGTTTGAAAACTGAGACTAAACTGAAGACTGTAACTATACTGTGGGAGAGTCTGTTAATCGACATATAACCACGTGAGCTAAATACGGAGTTCGATGTATACGCCCTATCAATAGGACCCAATATACCTTGTCAGGGTATAAAGGCATGGTTGTGTGATCACTAAACTGAGGCCCATGTGGGCTAATAACCTATGGTGACACATAGTTCTAGGAACCTGGTGTGCTAAACCCTGGCTCACTCGGTGCTAAGTACTACTCTGAACTGAAGACAGAACTATATATAATTGTACTGATAGCCTGAAGTCTAATGCCTTAAGACCAAGTCAGAACTACTTATCTGGAAGTGTCCTAAGAGTCTAAAGGACCTGATAAACTGATAAATTGATAATATTGCAAATTTTGATATTTTTATATATATTGAGATTTCTGATAATATTAATATTACTGAGTATTCTGAGAATACTGAAAATTCCGTAAAAACATAAATGCATAATTCTCGAGGAAATTAAGTACACTTTAGCAAATCATGCTAATTTGAGAGAATGCTAATTCAAGGGCACATGCTCTTAAAATTCATGCTAAATTCAAGATCATGGAAAGTCATTATATGAGCTGAAAATAACATCATGGGTACAACATAATTATAATCATGAAGACCTCAAAACATATATAAAAGATAAGAGACTTCAACGTGGAAGAAAATCCTAAGGCATGATTTCTAGAGAAAACTCCATAGCTAGGGTTTCTGAAAATTTTAGGGTGGAAGAAAATCCTTGTTGAAGTCTCATATGTAGAAGAAAACCTCTAAGATGGAGCTCAAATTTCTGAAGCTTGGTGAAGAACTCTTACTTGGCTTGGGGAGGAACCTTGAACTTCTATGGTTTTCTCGATCACGCCCAGATTACACCTTGCAATTGAAGTACAAAGCGGTCATGGTCAAATATAGTAACCCAATATAGGTTGGGGTCAATCTCACAGGGAATAGGGAAGAAAAAATATGTTAATGATGAATAAACTAATTTGCAATCAATATTTTGAAAGGGGGTTTGCAAATAAAGAGAAGAAAATAATGCTAACAATTATTGAATTGTGTATCAAATTATCAAGACAAAATTAAGATTGTGCTCCCAGTGATTTCATAACTTAGTAGGCTTTTATTAATGATTTTCCTGTTGAATTTTATGTAAGACTGACGATTAAGTATCTAACATCTCTCGACCTACATAGATGAAGTTCACTTAAATTCTTTCAGGCTTTAAGTATCTATATTTTTCCCTCGCCATAAGTCTTGACTTGACTATCCTCGGATAGAACTCAAGTTAATTTAGATGAGGGTTGATAGCCTCAAATTGTTATTGTTATTCTCTTTTCCTAACTTCAACCTCTTTGATCGGGCAAGTTAAAGAACGGGCAATTAAGCATTAAGATGAAGAAAATAACAATTTACCATGCAAGAATTACTATTTTATTTTGCCTATATTTGTTAATCCATCATGGTTCTCAAAACCCTAGCTTAAGAGATTTAGCCGCTCATGTTTATGAGAAGACAAGCAAAAGATGTAGAAAAAATCATAATGAAATACTTACTTTAATATAAACTTGTTCAATAAAATCTCCTTTTTGATAATGCTCAAACTCACACTCTTGATAAAGTATGAAGCGGACATTGTCAATAAAGAACCCAATAAAGAGATTGGGGTCGAACCCACAAGGAATATGTAAAAACTGGACTAATGCCAGTATTTAAGATTTTTGGTGAGTTATCTCCAAATTGAGGGGTTTATAGAAAAATAATAGTAAAACAAGCATGAAGATCAGTTGTTGTTAATCAAGATTTGCAAATACTAAGGTAAGTGTTCTCCAGGAGTTCATAACTACTTGGGGTTTACACTCGTGATCAATCCCAATGCTTACTTGTAGAACTAATAACTAAGGTTCATCCAAACGACTGGTTCGTCCCTATTGGATAATTATACTCAATCACCAGGTTAGGTCTCATGAGCGATTTCAAGCTAACCGTTATCAATTTGTTCCAAATTAACTATCCTGCCACTGCAGCTCAAGTTATACAATGATCATAAAAATTAAGGCTTTGTTGTAATTCTCTTTTCCTAATCTCTACTTCTCTAGGTTCAAGTAAGTAAAGAATTCTGGCAAGTATTAACATTACGCTTCATTAAGAAACATTAAAGATGAAGAGAATACAATAAAAGCGTTTAGTAATTGTTTCGAATCACTTTGTGTAACCCTAGTTCGTTAATCCACCATGGTTTTCATAACCCTAGTTGTGGAGATTTTAGCAGATTATGATTAACATACATAGACAAATACATAATTAAATACTTACAAGGATGATTGAAAAAAAGCCTGCTTTGAATATTGCAAGAAAATATGATGAACAAATTCAAGAACAATTGAGAAATTCAAGTTTTGATCTCAAGAATTGCTCTCCAATGTTATCAAAAACTAATTACAAACTTGATAATAATTGACAATTAACTAATTTTGACCATCCCTCTACTTCAAGAAACATAAAAAGCATTTATACAGACAATAAAATCTTTTTCCTAAGTTAACAGAAAAATAATCAAATTTGGCGCCGACACATCCTACGACTCATCATACGACCCATAACAGAATTGTATGGATCGTGGCTTATCTCGTACATTCCTTGACTTCTGCAGAATCGGTTAAGTGTTGGCATCTGGTATGACTCGTAACATGATCCCACGAGTCGTACAATTCAGTCGTGGTTTGGCTCTGAGAAGTCTGGCATCTTCTAAAGTTTTCTACAAGTGTCTTGGTACGCCTCGTACCTTGCTCTTACAGCTCGTAATAGCTTGTTGTATCCTGAGAACTGCCAAATCCCAAAAATCACTGAAGCTTTCCATGGCTCCTGATATGGGTCGTAAGTAGATGCTACGATTCGTAGTTGCTACCCGTATCAGGAGACTCTAATTGTGCAACTTTCTCTGAAATATTTCACGACTCAAGTTATGGCTCGTACCAGCTTGGTACGGCTCGTACTGAGAGTCGTACTTTGCCTTTGCATTGTTCCAGTCTTCTGAGCTTTTCCACGAGTCTCAGTACGGCTCATACTGAGATTAGTACTTGGATGCTTTTCAACAACTTTTGCACATTTTTGCTCCAACACTTATTTTTTCTGAAAATAAAGTAAAAACACCTCATATCCGTATAAACATACCTAAGTTCATGCTATTTTTTCAGTTTTAAGAGTCGAAAGTTTTGTAAACTTACATCACATCAATCTCCAAAGCTAATTTGAATCACAAGAACTTGATGAATTCTCTAATAAATACTCAACTAAGCTATTGCACAAATTCGTAAAGTAGGAATTGTGCTACACTATGAACTAGAAAACAATTGACTAATAATTGACACCTAAAACATGTTATGAGAGGGTATTTAAAATAGTAGATTAAGTCTTTGTTGTTTCTACTTGAATAAAAATTGGGTTTTGCAGCTTCTGTTCCTAGTAGAACTGGGATTGGATATCTGGCCACCCAACATGCCCTGTGCCTCGCGCTGCTCCATGCACCACATGGCCTGGCGCGTCGCGTCTCTCCTTGCTCTAACTATGCCTACGCGTCGCGCAGGCCATAGCACAGGTGTGCCTGTGCGATGCCAACTTTTATTAACTCTTTTTGTCAATCCCGTTTTTTCATACTTGCTCTTTTTAGCCACAATTAAGTCTAAATCCATCACTTTAAGCCCTGAAAGCATCTAATCATGTGTATTAGCTCTTTTTCACAAATATATCATAAAATACAAGAAAAACACGCCTATATAAGTTCTTGAGAGTTTTAGGAGAGAATGAGAGGAGAAAGTTGACTGCTCCCCTTAATCCCCCTCTAAAATATCCTAATACGACGTAGTTTATGAACTAGAAGCATAGAAAATTACTAAGATGCCCTTATAAAAATGTTCTGAAAATTTGACTGCCAGCCCTCACGAGTCATCCTACGACTCGTAGGATAGTACCATGACTCGTACTGAGTCTCGGGGTCACTGATTCCTCCCTGGACAATTCTCTGAACCCCTTTCCTACGCCTATACAATATGATTCGCACCTTGATACTATGAATCGTGGCTTTTTCCTTGGTAGCATGAGAAATCTTGACACTTCTCTGAAACTCATCTCATAATCCGTCAATACGATCCATACCATGGTGGTATGAATCATGACAGGCAGTTGTGATACCATTTTCAAGGTTCTGCTGGTTTTCTCTGGACTCATACTATTCCTCTTGGTACGACTTGTATCTTCCTCTCACGAGTCGTACTGAGAAAAATTTTTAGTTTCTCTACAGCTTCAAACTCCAAATCTATGGTCTATTCTTAGGGACTTTTGATTTGTTACAAGACTCTTGTCAAATCGAATAAGGGGTGACTCAATAAAAGCTAATAGAAGGAGCCAAGGAATTATCGATGAGGTAAAACAAGAAACACTAGAAGAGATTAGCATAAAACGAAAGTAAGGACACAAGAACTAATCAACAACCAGGTAAGGTCAATTACTAGTGTTAACCAACTATAAAGTTCAAGAAAGTGACTTGGAATAGAAAGAAATGAAACTTAGAACGTCAAATCTGAGATGCGATGGTGTTGGGGCAAAATACAGAGGCAAATTTGGGATGCAATGTCAGATGTGTCACAAGTACGTGTTGTGAGGTTAGATATGGTCGCAAGTCCCCTACGCAAACCTGGTGAATTTTCTAAATGTTTTGTCTGTTGTTACGATTGCAAGTCAAGAAATGCGATGATAGATACGATCGCAAGTCGGGTTGCAAGTTCAGGTGCGGTTGCAAGTATTCTCCACAAATTATATGAATTTGTCACACCTTCTGCCTGTTGTTGCGATCTACTGTATGTGGCCTCACTTGTGGTTGTAAACTAGACGACGCTGGCAGTTTTTTTGTTGCTTTTTTGTACTCCAAATTCTAGGTCACCTTTGCACTTTGTACTTTATTTTCTTCTAGAATTTACCTCTTTTGAAATATTCACTTCTTTTCCCAAACTCTTTTGGTTTAAACCACACCTTTTTTATACTTCTTCATCTTCAAGTTATGAAGATCAACAAGAATATTATGAACTTTAAAAACTTGAACTCCTCAAATTCAACTCTAATTTGGACCAAATTTCATATTTGAACTCTTATTGACATGGAGAACAAACTCCAAATCAACAAATCCAGATTGCTTGCTCTTCAAGTTCTCCGACTCAATGATGACGGAATCTTCAATTCAACTCCAAACGACTTGAAATCTCAGATTTAGTCAATTAATACTAGAAAACTCAGATCTAGCGTCCAAAACAACAAAAAAATTAGATTGAAACTATTTTGTTATTTTCAACACTTTTTGTTCTTTTGAAATTGAATAAGCTAAGGATTAAGAATTGTAGGAACAACTCCTTAGCAAAGCTGTGATACCAAATAATAGGATCCTAAGTAGGAAATTCTAAGAACAATAATAAAATTGAAGGAAGGTAAAGGATAGAAATTAAACACGCAAGATAATGAATTAAAGGGCAGCGTTGGATAGGATATCAACACCTCTCTACCAAATTCAACCAATTTCGCCTAAGCTATTGATTCCACAAGTGGGTAGTTTATTGTGAAATCAAGGACAAGTATTTCAATAAGCAACTATGAAATTACATTACTCACTAGAAAGCAATAAACTAGGCTATAACTAAACTAAATATCTTATCAATCATCAAGCTGGCTATGCTATATCTTGAGGAGCCAATATTTATAGTGTTGGATTTTCATTACAACTATGTCTAAAAATGGCCTTAGTGGAAATTGCAAAACTAGTCAAACAAGCTCTTCAACTCGAGATGTGGCGCCACTTGCGGCCACAAGTGATGGAATACGGTCGCATATGGGAGATGTGGCATTGCATAGGCGAGGATGCAATTGCATCCGGGGTCGCAAATTAGCTCTTTTCTGCAGAGTTTCTGTTTGGGAATGCGACAAATATCGGAGATGTGGTCGCATTCCTTCCAAAGCCTTCTCCATCTCCCAATTCGCTCACCCACAAGTTTTATATATTCATAGAATGATCCTTAAGGGTCTCCAAAGCCTCCGTTTGCATGAACATGGTTTGTAAGGCTTGTAGCTCCTTGACTTGTCTTCGTGTGAACAGTCTTGAATGAGTTGTGCCCTTTGATATCGTATCAGATTTGATTTTTAGCCATCAATTTAATAATTATAAGTTAGAAAAATATATTACGAGGTGCATTAATAGTGATAAATCAAAGTTTTTACCATGAATTGTATAGCAATATAATCCCATGCAACACAACATTTCACTGATGGAAATTAATTAAGATTTGTGCACTGCTAGTGAGGTAAAGGTAATCTGCACCCCGAGGGCTAGAACCAGTAACATTAGAACTGATCTTAAACCTCAGGATGCAGATTAACTTAGCCTAACACAGTATTAATAATAAGAAAGGTAGTTGTCATTGTGAGAAGAGTTGATGAACAAAATACGCATGAGAAGCAATAATTTATAGTGCCTCTATAAAGTTAACATATAAAATTCTTCAAGTATGGGGTTGGTATAATATAAAGATATACTCTATATGATAAGGTGCTGTCACCTAGAAGGCTGGAATAATTTTTGTGTTGATTCTGTTCCTTTTTAAGCCAATGATAAGATGGGAACCTTTCTTTCCTCAGACAATGATATTTCTCTTCCTCATTGACTGCTTTTAGAGACTGAAAAAATGAAAAAACATTCATATTACAAAATTATAGACTAATCACTAATTCAATTAGTAATTCTATTCCAAAAAACAATTTATTTAATATATATAAATATTCTATTCAAAACCCGATAAGCAAAAAAAATAAATAAATAAGTTTAGAATTTATAGACTAAAAATGTGACTGGCAAAATAGAATCATATAACAATGTTAACAACTTTAACAAGATCAAATAAATTCAAGAAGAAGTGATGAAGTATGAGTGTTATTCAAGAAGGGAAGTTTATGTGGTGTCTTTTTGTGTAAGAGAATGGGATGCATCCAATCTGATGAATCTTATCATATATTCTTATTTGCTGGTGTATAAGCCACACATTAATGTCCTTAATTAGCTTAGTACGGATGTCATGAAAAATGACTAATTAGGGGCTTTTTAAGGGTGTATTCGGTATGGCTGAAAAATATTTTTTAATATTTTTATATTTAATTAATTAAAATGTAATATTTTTTTTTAAGTAAAATTAAATTTCTTAAAAATGAGAAAGATAATTTCTAAGTGAAAACAGAAAAAATAAGTTTCATAATTGATTTTCCACATTAATTATGTTTTCCTCATCCGACATATCTAATCTTCACCTCCAACTCCTATATCCCCATTCTTACCACCACACTGCCCCTACTCCTAACTCTCCTCCTATAATATTTATTAAAATTATAAATAATTATTTTTAAAATAAATTTTTTTTACTTAAACATCAAATACAAAATATATATGAAGTGCAAATGTCGACATGTGGTGTTAAATCTGACATTGATGGTTAGAAATTTGACTTTCTTTTTAAAGAAAAAGAAGAATACAGGGGTGGATCGTGGCTTTATTGACACATTATAGTTGTTATCGTTATTTTTTTTTTTTTTGAATTCCACGTTAAATGAATTATAAAATAATAATAAAATTTTAAGTAAAATATTTAGGTTTGGGAGTTGACCAAATAAAATATCTCGTTGAAAAAATAACGAGGTGTTAAATATATTAAACGCTGTTAGAATATTTTAATTATTTTATAATTATGTAACGTGCCTTTAATTAAGTGGGTTGATTAAATTGTTTTATAAAATTTAAAAAAAAAAAAAAGGTGCTTCTTCTTTACTTGGCAGTTTTGCAAACTTTGCAATTATTTGGAATAATAATTTATATTATGCTAGATTATTTTGAAGCAAATTTTATACTTCTAAAAAAATAATTATACTGAAATCTGTCTCTGATCCGACGAGGTTCAAGAAAAAAAAAATTGATTATAAAGGAGTTTTGTTGGATCCGAAACGAGGTTCAAAAAAAAATTAATTATAAAGAAATCTCATTGGATCAGAAACTAGGAAAAAAATTTTTGAAAAAGCCTAACGAGGTCCACCTAATTATAAAATAAAAAAAATCTTAACGATTGTTTAATATATTTGACACTTTGTTGCATTTTCAACGGGTGTCCTATTTGGTTAACTCCTAAACCCAATATCCCATTTAGAATTTTACTACTATTATTTTAGAGAAAATTATATAATTAAGCAAATTTTACTATATAATTATATTATATAACAACACTTTGAAAAAATTACAAAAACTAATAAAATAATTACAGAAATAGCGAATTACCATTTTTTTAAAACAATTACTATTGTATCAGATTTTGTATATTCTCTTTCCAACTTACTGTGTTCTCTCTCTAATTAATCCATTTTTTCTCTCATTGCACAGAAAAATAGTATCCCAAGAACTGTTTGATCCATGGAACTTGTTGTTTCTTTTTTCTTACAAAATATTCTCCTCCAAGATTCTTGAAAATTTAACCTCGAATTGATACACAATTGATACAGACTTTGTTTTCATATTAATGATACGTATAATCAATAATAGACTGATTAAGAATGATATAGACAATGTTCATCTTGTATCTGAGTTATAACATTCTATGATACAAATTTTATTTTTATATTAATAATATAATATATCAGTCTCTTCTCTTTTTTTTTGGATACAACCAACTACTTAAACAATATCGCTTTCATACTAATGATACAATACTAAATGTATCAATCGATAATAGACTAATACACAAAGAACTGTTTTAATTTATTTCTGATACATATATACATTGAACACATTATAATAGTATTATTTTGTATCAATTTTAAAAATAGCAGTTGGTGTTTTACTAATGATATTTATGATATATATGAAATATACCTAGTAAAATATCCTTCAATGTTTTGTGATACATGTACAAGAATCAATTTAATTTTTACAATACAAAAATGATACACAATGACATGTTTGTATATTGTTGATACATCAATAAACAAGGATATACTTCTCAAACGATAGTGACGATGATACACCAAAAAGAAAAAATTACCAAACCCGCAACGACGATACACCCAAAAAAAAGTTCTCCCCAATATTTGCGACTTTTTGAAGATGATAATTTTTTCAGATATGGATTAATTGTTTCAACTTTTTCATAGATAGCGATGATACACCAAAAAAAATAATTTCTCCCCAAGATCTGCGTCTTTTTTAAGGAGATAATCTTTTCTGATATGGATTAATTGTTTCAAATTTTTTAGATATGACAAAAAAAAAAGGCCGAAGTCATTTGGAGAATCAATAATTCTCGCAAATCACGCGGGATATGTTAATTACTTAATAATTAGCACAATTATAGAAAGTTAGTTAGGGTTCAAATTTTAAATACACTAATCATGTTTTTCTGTAAATTGTATCAAAAGAGAAAAAAACTGCTATTTTATGTAAATAAGATAAACTATGCTATTTTCTATAATTATTTTACTATCTAATGCTAAATAAGAAAATTACTCATTATTTTATTATTCATTTGATACCGGACTCATCTTTTTTTTTTATGTATCTTAAGAAAATATCAACTAAATAGATAATTTAATTATATTATTATTTATTTATTTATTTATTATATCTTTCAAGTTTAATATCTTTCGGTTGATATTATATGATCTTTTTAGTTTCAACACATCTTTTTAAAATTCACTCACTCTTAATATATAAAAAATATTTTCTCTTAATTAAATAGATGGTGTACTTATTTGATATGATTTCTAAAAACATAAAACCTATTTATCAAAATAAATATAAATTTAAAAGAAAAAAATAATACCTCATTAAGAAATGAAAGAGATTACCATTTGGGGTGTACAAAGCAAATCTACAAATCGCACCAATCTGATAATCCGAGTTAAAATAGAAGAAAAAATTCAACTAACAATTTGGTTTGATTTAATTTGGTGTTGGAAAAAAATCCGACCATCATTGATTTGGTTTGATTTTAACTACAAAAAGTCAAATCAAACCAAACTAACCCGACATTATATGTATATAGTTTTTATAAATATTTTTATGTAATTTAAAAATATTTATAAATTTTTTTCCTAATTTTGTCTTTTAACATATTATTTCAAGCTTGGACTTAAAATTTTGAATGATCCAATTACAAGATTTATAGCCCATAGATGCATGTTATTAACAAATAGATTCCAAACTGAAACCATATCAATATTAATGCTAATAAAAAAATGATTTTAATACTAAAAATAATAATAATATTATAGATATCTATTCTTTAATTTTGCATGATTAATTTACACAATGAAACACAAATTTTTTTTTAAAAACATATTTAATTACGTATATAATACATATTAGTCGTGCTTAGTTTGACATGACTTAGTACTTTTAGTGTAAGATCATTTTTATTAGGACATATTAATTAGCTATATTTATTTTGTGCGATTTTATTTTTTTTTTGTTGAATATTTTAGACAACGTCAGCACTCGCCTCATATTTTATGTTATTTTTATAATTAAAAAACATCTTAAATAGTTGTATCATTAAAAAAATTTAAAATATATATTTCAAGTATAAGTTATATGTTTTATAAGAAGACTTTATCAAGAACTAAATCGAAAAAACTCAAAATATACGAGGTTGAAAAACCTAATTTTTATTAATTTAATTTGATTTATAAATTTAAAAATTTAATAAAATTAATTTAATTTGATATTTAAAAAATTCAAACTAATCCAAACCATATACACCCTTAATTACCACAAATTAATTAAATATGCCTAAGTTTATACATCACATCAAATCATGTCACTGAAAATGTGATATGAGAACTTAACTAGGTCATGAGATACCCCTTTGGAAAAATCAAATGTTCTATAATATTGAATAATAGAATAGTTAGGTCGATTGATTGTAATAAGATCGCACTATCACCAAAAGTTAAAAAAAAGGCAATAAAAAAGGAATAAAAATTAAAGGAACTTTCACATCGATATTTATATTAAATTTTATTTATTTATTTATTTTTACGTGTTTATTTTAAACTTTGTGTATCTCTTAAAAAATAAAAATTATTATGAAAGTAAAATATGCAAAGCAAATATATTTTTTTATATGCTAAAAATGATAAATAAATAATAAAATATATTTTTAACACAGTGAATAAGTAAAAATAAACTAACAGAGTATTTAATTATGATACAGCTAATATCAATTAATTATAGTTCAGTAATATGATTGCGTGGGAAGATACAATCTTCTATTTTTCTAAAACATCCACCAATAGATGACTGAATTTATTAACTAAACAGAAAAGTAAACATAACTTATTCGTAGAGTAATATTATTTAAGTGTGAATTACTCTTATAAGAGTAAAAGAGGTTTTCTAATTTATATGTTTGGTTGCCTTTTAAGCAAAATTCAATAATAAAAAAAGTGGTCTTTCAAGAAACAATTTCAAATTGTAGTATTAATAATATTTCTTCCTTTCTTTACTTCTTTGGAGCTATAACTAACCTTTTCTTTTTAAAATGTAATATTTTTTCCTTTTAATGTTTGGATTGTAGGATGTTTATAGTTGATTTGTATATTACAATAGTTTGTATACGTTTGGATTAGTCTTTGTTATGTTAGGATATTTGGAATTTATGTTAAAATATACAAAAACCTTATTTACTTTCTTGATTTTTATGTGTTTTTCCTTATTTTATACTATTATATTTGTAAGTTGATAAATTCAAAAAGAATAAAGATTCAGGCACTTACACTGTTACACTTCATGTCTCGAAACTTAAGTCTTGTTTAGCTAATCCGATCAGTTAATGAATGATTGACAAGTATGATGGTCCTAATGATGGTCCTACATGTATTTTGTGATATTGATACATCTAAGATTGGAAATGCTCGGGAGTTCCTTTATTCAATCTTTTTCCTTCTTTTATAACCTCCTTTGTACTTAAGAAATATCTGATCCAAAGATAAAAAGAATCAAATTTTCTGTCATCCCATATTTTGCGAAGATTGTAGTTCAATTGGTCATAGCACCATCCTGTCAAGGTAGAAGCTACGAGTACCCTTACGTTTGCAGAATTCACTCACAAGATTGAAATTCTTCTTGAACTTTGAAGTTCCACCAACCTGATTGGTAGCAGTTTTAGAGTACATAACCATAGAATCTAGACTATTACTAGTCGTAGAGCTTAGACCAAGATTCCCACTGCTTGATCCTACAGCCTTTTATCCTTCATCCCCAACCACCATTGCATATGCTTGATTGATACTAGAAAAGGGATTTAGCAATAAAATCTGGCTTTTCGTTTGATGATAGGCATCATTCAAGCCCATCAAAAACTGATACAGCTTCTGTTTGTTCATGTGAGCCACAAATCCTCTAGATTTTTCACAGTTACAGGCTGGTAAATGCACCAATACTTCAAATTCATCCCACAGATTCTTAGCTTGGTGTAGTATGTGGATACTAAAGCAGTACCTTGTTGTAAGGAGGCAATCTCCTTGTGAAGAGCAAATGTTCTTGATCCATCTACCCTATCAAATCTTTCTCTTAGATCTTCCCAAACTGTGTAGGCACTAGAAGCAAAAGCCACACCACCAAGAAGATTCTTGGATACAGAATTCATTAGCCATGATTGGACAATGGTATTGACCATTTCCCACTGTCCTCATAGTTCTTCTCTGAATTTCTCTTTCTTGCAAGAACCATCAATTAATCCCATCTTGTTTCTTCCCAACAACACTAGCTTAATAGATCTACTCCAGAGTGTATAATTCTCAGTTCCAAGAAGTTGAAATGAGATTATGCTTATCTCACTAACATCTGTTGGACTCAGAAATAAGGGATGATTGTAGTCAATCATCTGGCCACCATTGAGTGGTGGAATAGTCTCCCTATTAGGACTTTTATACTGAGTTGAACCAGTATCACTCATTCGACTGTTAGTATTAAGATTTTGAAGCAAATCAATTGCTACTTGAATACTATTGATTCCCATTTTTGATGATCTTCAGAATTTTCTCAACACTTTGATTTCTTTAGCGGAAACAATTCTTCAAGAATCTAAGACCCTTGAATCACTTTAACACTTTCAAACTCGTAAATAGAATCTGATGATTATCACCAGAATTTTAAACCAAATTCAGTCTTGCTTAGACAGTAACCAATACTTAAGATTGGCTCTAATACCATGAAGAATTTTAAAAAAAAGATGATGAAATAATCGAAAATAGATGAACAAGAAGATGATGAAATGAAGGTAGAAGATAGCTGCATAGAGAATTTATTGTATATCAAATAAATTCAAAAAGAATAAAGATTCATGCACTTGCACTATTAAACATCATGTCTTGAAACTTACCTCGGTTAGCTAATCCAATCAGTTCATCAATGATCGGCAAGTATGATGGTCCTAACGATGATCGTGTATGTATTTTGTGATATCGATATATGTGAGATTGTCAAATGCTCGGGAGCTCCTCTATTCAATCATTTTCCTTCTTTTATAACCCCCTTTGTACTTAAAAAATATCCAATCCAGAGATAATAAAGAATTAATTTTTTTTGCTACATCCCGTATTTTCTTGGGATTGTAGTTCAATTGGTCAGAGCACCATTTTGACAAGGCGGAAGCTGCAGGTACCCTATGATCAATTAAAACTTCAAATTCATACTACAACCACGATGATTTTTTTAAAAAAAAAAATTATATTAAACGAAAGGTTAAGCTTCGAGGTTTTGTATTACATGTCAATCCTACTCTACTAGCCCTAATAGGCAGCATAGGGGAAGAAGCTCTACACCTAGAAATCAACAACACGAAAACTTTGTTCTAAGTCAGCTTGTCATTAACGTTTTCCCAAAATTTTCTTCAAACCTCTCTGAGATAAATAGTTTTTTGGTACAATTCCAAATATGAAGGAATGATTCAATCTTCCACCATTTCAAAGTCGACACCTTCTTTTCTGCCTTTCTATTTATACTCCCTCTATTTTAGATAAAACGTTTTGTCTCATGCCTTTTAAATTAATCCTGATTGGACCACTTTCCAATAAATAATGTTCTTGAAATTAAACTAGTCAGAATGAATGAAAAATGAAAGAAAACATGAGAAGCGTAAAACCAGAGAGCTTGAATGTATGTGTTCTTGTAAAACTAGGTGTTGTATGATCACTGTTTGCTGACAGTCATACTTCACAAACATTATAAATCAACAAGTGAACTCATAATTTACATATAATTGGCTCCTCTTGCAACTTGCCATGTTCTTTTTTTGTTTTTTTTTTCACCCAACTTGCCCCATGTCACGTTGATGAACTTAATTGGCACCTGAAGATCCTTTATTCTTTAAGAATATCTCAAGGTTTATTCCAAACACTAATTTTGTTTTCAACAAAAAGACAACCTCATTTTGTCTTTAATTAGTGAGTATTGTGTGGTAACTACAGTAACCTAAAAATTGAAATGAGTCCAACTCTGATATTATGATAAGATATGAACACTAAATTTATAAGTCAACCCCAAAAGGTACCATGATAAGATATGCACATTGAATCTATAACTCAACTCCAAATGGTAGTTCACGCAGTGATAATAAAATACCAAATGAACAAACTTAAGGAGGTACCAAGATAAGAACAAAACATTTAAATCTACAACTCAACCTCAAATGCTAGCTCATGTTGTGTGATAATAAGAAACCAACGAACAAAACTCGAAGAGTCCTCTTCGATTACAATTGCCAAGCAGTACTGTGATACACTCTGTTGATCCTTACAATTTCTTGAATGGATTAAGCCTAAACTTTACCAAAAGGAAGCACTAGAGAAAATGGCAAGACAAAAAGGAAAATAAGAAGAAGAAAAAAAGGTTCCCACAAGCAGAACTGCATGGGTGATACAATCATCATCTAAGATGATAATAGAAAGGTAAAAAATCCTAAGAACTAATTAACCAGCCTACATATCTAGAGATACAATTGATGTGGGACACAAGTGATTTTCAATGGCTATACAACAAGAAAAGGCAAGTTAAACAGCAGCAACCACAAAATTTGCCGCTGTGTGAATATTCTCTCGTTTAATACTAATTACCATATCGATACTTAAATATTTTCTTCCTAACTAGTAACTCAAAACAAAACTGAACCTTTGTGGCTTTTTTTTTTTCAATCAGAAAAACTGGAAGATTGCAGAACTGAAAACGTCAAGAATCAAAAGGCCCTTGAGATAGAAGCTTCTTCAGTGTCTCGTATGTCATGAACACAATTCCCACGCTGGGAACTACTTTGTAGTACTCGGGCATTATTCCTCTATACAAGCCACGTAAGCCTTCAGTTCGGATTATGTGCTTAAAAATACCCATTATGCCAGTGTTGTACACACGTGCACGTCCTCCTGCTCCTTCCAACTGCTTTCTTCGCCTCACAAGATCCAAAGGGAAAGTTGCTGCACATTATCAAGAATAAAACAGGGCAGTTAAGAACTGCAATTGCATTCAAGTATGCAATGTAATTTCACTAATAACCAAGTTGTTCCCTACATTCCCCCAACAATTCAATTTTTATGCATTGGTGTAGAACCCCCCTAATCCAGGCAGAGGCAAATTGGACAGCTATACTAGAGGTCTTCGCTCTAAGTGGTCACAAATACCCACATACTTCTCAGCCAAAAAAAGGAACATGGCGAAGAATCCAAAAAATTTGATTATATTAAAAAATAAGCTAAAGTTATCACCAGTGGAAGATGCAATTCCTGAGAGACTTCCACAAGCAAGACTGACTGCAATAGTAGGATCATCGGGCCTGAGAGAAACAGAAAATGAAACACAAGATGACATTAGACAAAATTGACAGAATGTCTCCAATAGGGTTGACTATCATGACGTCATGGTACTCACCTCTGAGTCTGCCAGTAAGTTCTCAATGCCTCATAGACAGAAAAGCTTATTGCTATACTTGGTCCAACACCCTGCGACAAGCAAACACCTAATTAGCATTGTAAATTACTTTTTCATATTTGGATTAAGCCAGGGACTGATCAATGTGGATGTAAGGTAGAACAGGAAGACAGACCAGTAATGTAGCACCAAGCCCTTTGTACAACCCAAAAACACCTTCATCTCTGCAAATGGTACGAAGAGCATGCCAGATGCCCTGATAGTATATAGCATTCCTCTGCAATGTTGAAAGAACCAGCTAAATCAAAGCTGAATACATATATGTGGAACAAACAAATATCCACAATCTAGGAAACATGAAGAACCAGTTCAATACTTCAATGAAATGCTTAAGTCATACTTGTGGAACAAATAAGTCACAATCTAGTCAACTAGAGTGGACAGATAGGAAGTACGGCAATTGGTCCATGTACAATCTAAGGACAACAACTGCATGATGCTCCACTAATCAAACAAGACAAAAAACCAAGATATAATTTAGACAAATAAAGCCAGCATATCCTGTTCTACTTTTTGATTGACCAATGACACCTAAAAAGCACCGCAACATTACTTATACCTGTGCAGCTAATCTTGTTCTGACAAGATCCAATGGGTAGGTGGCAGCAGCTGCTGTTATTCCAGCCAATCCACCACCAACAAAGTGCACAAAAATATCTGCACCTGCATTTCGCCCTTTACCATCCAGACCAGGAATTGATTTCAATAGCTGCCAACATAATAATTTTCAGAAAATATTGCAACAAGCAAGCTGAATGAAACATTTCTTCCAAACTTTGTAGAGGCAAAGTTATGTAATAAAGTACTCACACTCTTGTAGCGTTCATAAGCATAGAAATTGACTGAGGAATATGGAAGCCTGTGAGCAATAGTGACAAGGTTCCCCTTCCAAAAAGCCCTGAATCCTTCTTCATTGACAATTCTCAATGCCTCACGACATATACTGGGTTTACTCAACAATGCAATATCTGAATGCATACCTTGAACCTATGAATTGAAAACATTCAAACAGTGAGTTAAACAGGATATCAAAGAAAATAATTGTAGGCGCATCGCTATAATTTTATTTTTGATCAGTCAAAGCTCTTAGGTTTATTACTTTATTTCATTTAACCATAGCAAGGTAAAAATACTACGTCATTTCTTCCCAATCTGTCCAATTACACTTGTGTTGGTGGATGGTAGCAGGCACACGTGGAATTAGTGGAGGTGCGCGGCAAGTGTCCCGTACACCGTGGTTATAAAGAAAATTCATTTAATCAGAGGGAGTTCACACCAATGTTAATTTTTGAGTTGAAAATCAACAAGTAACTAAAAGCAAGCATTGTAGACCTCACTTAGCCCATACTTGTGAAATTAAACAAAAAGAGAAGCATTTATCAGATAAATATAAATAGTTAAACGCACATGTAGATTTCTCATCCCTCACTATGTTGTTGCTACTCATACATTTTTCTCTGACTATATTGTTTGAAAGTCCAGCTCATAAAGAGAACAAATTTAGAAAAAGACTACACCTTTTCAACCCTGTATCTCACCAATTACCTAACTATATGATTAAATCAACTAATAATACAGTCCTTCCAGAGCCCAAGGTTTTAACCCATGTATCCTAATTTCTTTTTCTGTCTAAATCTTAGCTAATAATGAAATGGACCCGAATAACACAAATAGGTTATAGAGGACTCATACAGTGGTAGTCGATAATATAAAATCATAACTAAAACAAAAAGGAAACTTAGAAGAACAAGAAAAGCAAAAGAAGAATGAAAAACCTGAAAAAGAATGGTGAGGCGGGCGAGGGGAGCAGTACAGGTCTTGCTGAAAGCACCAGCAATGCCACCAGCAAGAAGCTGTGGGACAGTACCAATCTGGGGTTGAGGCTGTGGCTGCTGCTGTTGTGTGTGATAATGGTGATGTTGTTGAAGATGGTGTTGCTGTGGCTTCTGGGGTTGCTGTAGAAACTTTCTTGCACCACCTTCCACTACACCGCCATGCCCAGATACCCCTACTCTTGCTTCCATTCTTGATCCAATGAAAAAATTGCTCCTTTTAGCGTTTACGTTACAAATTTACAAGTAGGAAATTGTAAGGAGTTGAATCATAGGTTAAGGGTTTGAATTATTATTTTTTTTTTTGTAAACAAAGAAGATTGTTTTGGGTGGAGAGAAGGAAGGAAGGATGCTAAACCCTAGGGAAAACCCTAAGGAAGAAGGCTGGTTTGAAAGTGGTGCTCCTTGTTTTATGAGAACCTCTATGTTGGTAATGACTTTTTTCTATTTTTTTTTTTCCAAGGAGAATATTCTGTTCTTGATCTCTCTATGCTTTGGTTGAGTTTACTTGCGTTTGCTTGGCTTGGGCTTTTCTTTCTTGTGGACTTCAAATTGGCCCACTTAAAGTAGGCCATTATAAATTCGGGATACAATATTATCATGTCATAAAGCACGGTAAAATTAAAGACCATATTATAAAATATTTATTTTGCTTCAATTCGAAAAAGATTAAGAAAATAAAAATATTTCATATTTTATTCAAAAAAAAATATATTGTTATCTAAATAAAAAATAATAATGAATCAATTATGATCTTATTCAGTTAAAAAATATATGAGGTTATTTTATTTTAATTGATAAAACGAAATTGAGAAGAACAAAATATTATTTCTCACTTTTTTAATCAGTTAAAGAAAAAAAAATAAGAAAAGGATTTTTAATAACAATAACTTTTATTAGGAAAAGAATGTGTTTAAAAAGAAAAGAAATAATATGTTTGTCATGCCTCAAACTTAAGCCTACGCGGATAGACATCCGGTGCCTTAATTTGCCTGAGCGAACCCTCCTATGCGAACATGAAGATATAAACATTTTCATGACGCTATATATAAATACAGAATGATAAATGTGAGTCACATATATATAAGAGCAACTCTCAATCATGTAGCAAAAATATAGGTATAAGAGTAAATAATATTGGCAACTGTTGTCTATCATATATGATTGGAGGAATGCTCAAATTTTTCAGCAAAGAAGGTGTCTAATAAATGATTTAGTGAGACGGATTGTGCATGAGATTTTTGTTCGTACCTATCGAATTTCAAAGTTGGCGAGTTACATAAAAAAACTAGATTACTATCCTAGTTAATATGCTAAGAGGATGAGACCTACTGAGTTTCTTGGGGCCTGATGTTAGATAGTTTTTTTTTGATTTTGTTAGAGCTAATTTTACATAAAGATTGGGACTATGTCCAATCCTTTGCAACATTTTTGTCTTTCTTTTAGTTTTCCTTGCATTTTTTGTTTTCTTGAGCTGTAATAATCACTTTTGGTAAAATAAAAGTTTACTGACAAAAAAAAATGTTCCTTTTATAAACAACATAAGAAATCTCTTGAACAAATACAAGGATGTTAATTCACTTTTAGACGACATGAGTTGACTCCAAAATATATGCATGACTTAAATACTCTAGTCTACGAAACTTTTAATACATGACATCAGAATAAAAATACCGAGATAAGGTGCCGGTATACTCCAACAAAGATATAAATACATCAAAAATATAAATGGGCTTCAAGTAAGAAGTGGTCTCACCAACTCTAGCTGAATGCAAACTGATGCGCCTATCAAGGAAATCTTCTATACTAAACACCTGAACCTACATTAGGAGATGCAACATCCCCAATAATAATAAAAAGGGATGTGAATATTATGGAATAACACTCATATGTTAAGCAGACATTATAACATAGGGAATAATAACATCAAAAAGAAATTGAAAAAAGAAAAATTGAAGAGATGGTCTTACCATGGCCTTGATCAAATAAATATGTGAAAAAAGGAAATGTCATCAGGAAATAAATAATTTTTTAGGTAAAGCATAATGAAAGCGATGTCAATAATTGTAAAAGCTGCAAATAAGCACTATAATTTTAGCTTGAACATAACTTTAATCTTTAGTAGGGAGATCCTAGTCAGTGACATCTTTTAAATACATAATATAGTCATTATGTGTATCTTTTAAATACATAATATAGTCATTATGTGTATGACATGGTATTCAATCAATGACCGATCAACTAGGCTGTTTTTATCACAATTGTCGTGTAAATTGATAATGTTTTGTATATAACAATGTTTTTGAGTCATTTGTCTCGTTGAAGTGGGAGATTTGTTTGAGCATCCTTGTTCCCATTAAATGAGGGGCTCAGCTATCTAGTTGTCTGGCCCGCTATGGCAGTTATAGCCCTACACCATAATGTGTAGCTTTAAATATTATACTTTTTTGCCAATACCTTCTTAGTTTCTAAGAGAGCTCCCAAAACATAAACGTATAACTTGAAACCCTCTTGGTCGCCTTTCATTTAAATCATCACATTTAGTACATTGACCTCTTTTTATAACTCTCGATTCATTGGCTTTGTCGTAGAAAGCACATCACGGGAACAAGCGTAGAATTGAAGAGAACAAGAAGGAATTCAAATGTATAGACATTGAAGCACATGATATAAAAAAAACATAACATTCCGTATTGACGAACTCTTATCGATTCAAGTAGGAAAATATATCGAATAGGATAAGTGTAGAATTGAAGAGAACAAGTAGGAATTCAAAAATCGAAGGTTTGGCCTTACATACCTCAATTATGTCATTTAAGCGTATCACAAAGCTCAACTACTCTGATAAGACCTTAATCTACAATAGCAACACTGATAAAAAGTGAATTAGCGGAAGATTTAACACTTTGCCACTTCAGTAATTTATCGAACACATGGTGGGATAAAATTTTAAAACCCCTCCTCAATGGTATAACTACAATCATCCTCTTCCTCCTTTCCAGTAACAATTTAAAAACTCTACTATAAGGTCATTCATACTTTTCTATGCAGTCCATCACAAGAACAACATTATCACAACCTTTACTTCTTTACAAAAAAATCAAAAAATCGGGCTTATGGCTTTTAATCATCATCCTAAGAGTTCCATCTAAAAAATATTCATAAAAAATCAAGAATAACCCATACATGAGTTTAGAAGAAAAGTCTTACCTTATCGAAGAAAAATCCCCAAAATTTTAACTTGAGCCTTAGCTGAAGAAAACCATTGGATTTCTGGAATTTAGAATATAAATTCGGGTTAGAGTTACGTAATCTTGAAGAAATATACATGAAAGACATTATTGATCACCTATCTTGAGTTAGAACGAGAGGAGGAGGGTCTTGGAGCCTCAAAAGTCGAGTGAAAATGAAAAATGAAGGATTAAAAGGATTATAAGCCTTTTATAAGCTTTTCTGAATTTAGGATCATAGACACCGCCAAACGATGACGTGAGCTCTGGATTTTCTTCTCTAAATTCCTCTAAGGGTTTGGGGGACACACTTTACTAAAACGTAAATAACTCTTTGCATAGACCTCAGAGTGACGAACAGTTTGACTTGTTGGAAATTATACTCAAAGAGTTTTAATTTGATAGGTAAAACAACCTCTCTAATTCCTCGTATATTGATAAGTACATTCATTTAAAGTTGGATATTACACGAGAACTCAACATACGCTTCGAACCTTCTACCATACTTCACATCAACCTTAACGTAACACCTTTAAACTCAATCTTTCCAATCTTTAATCAATTCCAAACTTATATAACACTTTACCAAGAATGAATAGGTTCTCTAAATACTTAAGAATCACCAAAAGTTTTTTTGCATTGGGTCAAATCACATATATTGAACAGATCAAACCTTAACATGAAAGCACAAAATCTTGAGAAAAGTGCATTTTCTGACTCAACTAAATATAACAATAAGATCATTTTTAGATTAAACTATTAACAGAGACATTTTTATTCAATTTTGTAGAGTTTAACTTAGGGCTGTGCAAATTAACAGTTAAACCAATAACATGAACCGATAATTAGGTTATTGGATTAATAATTCGGGTTATTGGTTTAACGGTTTGATTATCGGTTTACTGTCCCAAGTTATTAAGTTATTGGTTCGGTTATCGGTTTGACCACTTTTTTTTTAACGGGTAAATCGATAACCCAATAATAATTTATTAAGTTATAGTTTTAGCCTTCAATATATAAAATATTATAGCAAGAAGATGAATCGGGTGTTGATGACAAGTGAAAAGAATGTTATTCAAATCTAAATTAAAATTGATTGCTTTAGCTGTGCTAATTCTATATGCTCTTTCTCTTGCATCCATTTTTTTTCTAGCTAAACATACTTATGAATTATGAAAATTTTCATGTGAGATCTTAATAATTAAGCCGATAACCGAACCGATTACGATCAACAACCGATTAGCCGATATCTTAATGGTCCTTTAATAGTTTAGCATGTCTACAAATCGATAACCGATAAGTAAAATCTATCACCTTCAAAATTGAACCGAACCGATCGACACGTACCCTAGTTTAACTACATTTTTGACCTTTTCCCGTTTATTATATATTTTATTTTGTTTTTATTTTTTCTATTATAGAGCCGTGATGGTCGATCTAAGGGCAATTCTGACTTCTCAGTTTTCTCATATTGCACGTGTCTATAAACCCCCTCAACTGAATTGCCAGGTTTGCTCCTCTCTCTAATCTTTCTTCACTCACCGATCCCCTCCAATCTCTCTCTCTCTCTTTCCTTTTCATTTATTTTCAGATATTATCCTTTTGATGATGGGTACTATGGCTCTTTGGGTCTAGCTTCCGGTGAGTTCAATCTGTTTCTTTACTGTACTTATTTCTTGTGGTAATTTTCATTCTAGCCTCTGTGCCATATCTGCAGTAGCAATTATTGTTTTCGTTTTCTTTTTGCCTGGAGCTTTCGAATCAGATTTCTTTTCCGAAGCTTGAAGTTTAATTTTCAATAATAATTATTACTCTATTGATTTAAGACTTCTAATTTATCTAGAAATTTTAATTGCAGTCTAGAGAATTAGGTTCTTTTACGATTGTTCATGGCTGTTAGCTTTTAATCCGATTTTACTCGTGGCTGTTGAAAATGTTTATGTGGGTATTCGATGAAGGAAGGATTATTTGAGATTTGTAATGCCTTATGTCTAAGTTCTGGGAGCTGCTTGAGTTTGGTGAAAAGAAAAAGTGAAGCCTGCGTTTTGCACATTTTGATGATCAAAGAAAAACCCAGTTAGTTAGATTAATAGAGCCTGTGTCTATTTGTAATGCATTTCTCTTTCTAGGAATAAGACATGTGGTTGGATGTCATCTATAGTTATATTTAGAGGTTTTAAATGGGTGGGTTGCGCTAGTTTAGTGGATCAAAATGAACTTAGTTAACAAATGACTTGTCCAAAAGTTACTTGGCCTTAAATAGACTAAAATGGGATCATAACTCAATCCACCCAATACTTACTAAGTTTTAATTATTTTATTTGTTCTTTTATAATTTTTTAGTACTTAATTTTCTTTTTCTTTATTATGCTATATATAATATATCAAATAAAAAAATTGTTTTTAAAAATATTTTGTCAAGATTTTTTATGGGTCAATTTGGGTTACATATTAGCTCAACTTTTTATGGGCGTAAATGGATTGGACTAAAATGGAAAGAGCTAATAAATGGGCGGGTTATGTTTTCATAGGTTAATTTTGCCACCTCTAATAATATTTGAAGTGAAGGATTTTAAACCTAGCACTGAAGATATGTTATCTCATCTTGGTTTAAGTAGAAAAGACATACCTTTGTTAACTAAAGATTATGAGTGTTATCATGTCAACATTAAATATTTGATCATCTTTGTCTGTCTGTTGAGTGTGAGGGTGAAAGATAATCACGCGGAGAATCAGCATCATTTTCTAATTATAACTAGATAAAGAGAACTATAAATGCAATCCCTCAAATTGCAGTCATTTTTGAAGAGTTTGCAATGTTCAAAACTTTCGTCAGGCGGACGAAGAATGTGCTTTCAGGATTGAAGCTTCCTTACTTTATGCCCGTAGCTTATTTGCACATTATGATAGGTTGTGTCTACTGTAGTTTTATTACAGAAAAGTATCATTGCAGGGATCTACGTTCACTTGTCACCAATTACTCCCGATGGTTGAAATCATCGGAGGTCATTAAGCCAATGTTTTTTTATCTTAAAGTTTCTGGATTTGGCTCCTTCGATTGCTCTTTTTATGCTAAATTGTGTAGTTTCTCCCCTAAAGAAGGATGTAAACTGAGGGTGAGAAGAAATACAAATGATTGGGAGTTTAACTGCACTAGCTTTTTGCTCGTGCGGGGACATCGAGGTAACCCAGATAAAAGAGATGGAGTATAGTGGATTCCTAGCAATAAAGGTGAATTATATGTGAGCTTGTTAAAGAACGATTCATGTGGAAGGTGAAAATGTTGGTGAATGGCTAGAAAAACAAATCTGGGACACTAAGGTGGCCTATTTCACATGGTCAGCAGCCTGTCAATCTTGTTTAACACATAAGTATTCTATTAATGGTATTCTTTTAGTTCATTTCCATCTAATCAGTCAGAAGTTCCATCCATTTTATCTCTTCATTATTTTTTGAAAATTTCCATGTAGAAATTTGAATATTTGGTTCGTGCTTGATTGTATTCCCTTTTGTAATTTTTCTTTCTTTTAATTTGTTAAGGTAAGCCTATCTGTCTCTATTATCATATAATAATAGGTTTAATTTTTAGATTATTCTTAGTTTTATCCATTTTGTTTGTGGTTTTGGTTATTTTATGTATTTGAGGCTAATTGTGTTGCATCTGATTCAAATTTCAGGAGTTGGTTCCCCCCCCCCCCCCCCCCCCCCCCCCGTTTTTTTTTTGTTCCTTGTATTGGCATGTAGAAATTTGAGTGTTGTCCTGAAACTAGACAGCTGATTCCCTGCCTTTGCTTACCCTGTAATGAAAAGGGTTTTTCTTAATAACTGGGACTTAAACATTTTGCTCTTCTTTTTTGTTGGTTCAATCCAGATCCGCCTATTTATGATGTAAATTGGTTTAATTTTAACAGCTTTCTTTGTTTTATCCCCCACCTTGATCTCTTTCATTTGATTTTGTAGTTAATTTTTTAAAAACCTTTTGTTATAACTACTTTTATGTGTTTCAGGTTGTTACTGTATTACCAGATAGAGAAGTCTGATCCAGATGGATAATTTACCAGCGGAATTATTGCTGAATATTTTGGGAAGGATTAAAAGAACTGCTGATAGGAACTCTGTTTCCCTAACTTGCAAACGCTTCCACAAATTGGATAATGAGCTGAGGATATCTATGCATGTGGGGTGTGGTTTACATCCTGTCTGTGATGCGTTAACTGCTCTATGCAACAGATTCTGTAACTTGGAGAAAGTGGAAATTATTTACTCGGGTTGGATGTCTAAGTTAGGGAAGCAGTTGGATGATAACGGCCTTCTCATCCTTTCAAGTTGTTGCCCTCTGCTCAAGGACCTCACATTAAGTTATTGTACGTTCATAACAGATGCTGGTCTTAGCTACCTGGCTTCTTGTTCCAAACTTACATCCTTGAAGTTGAATTTTGCTCCCAGAATTACTGGTTGTGGCATCTTGTCTCTTGTTGTGGGCTGCAAAGCACTCAGTGTGCTTCACCTGATTAGATGTATTAGTGTCAATAGTATGGAGTGGCTAGAATATCTTGGAAAACATGAAATGCTTGAAGATCTCTGCATCAAGAATTGTAGGGTGATTGGAGAAGGTGATTTGATTAAGCTTGGACCTACATGGAGAAAATTGAAGAGACTGCAATTTGAGGTTGATGCCAACTACAGATACATGAAGCTTTATGACCGTTTGGCAGTTGACCGGTGGCAAAAGCAATGGATCCCATGTGAGAATATGCTTGAACTTAGCTTAGTGAACTGTGTTATCAGCCCCGGGAGAGGGCTTGCATGTGTAATAGGAAAGTGCAAGAATTTGGAAAATATTCACTTAGATATGTGTGTTGGGGTAAGGGACTGTGACATAGTATGTTTGGCCCAGAAATCAAGCAACCTTCGATCAATCTCTCTCCGGGTTCCGTCAGACTTCTCCTTTCCTCTGCTACAAAACAATCCACTGCGGTTAACAGATGAAAGTCTAAAGGCAGTGGCTCAGAACTGCTCTCTGCTTGATACAGTTAGGTTGTCTTTCTCTGATGGGGAGTTCCCTTCAATTTCTTCCTTTTCATTGAATGGAATACTTATGTTAATACAAATGTGTCCAATAAGAGAACTTGTTCTTGACCATGTGTATTCTTTTAATGATGTTGGGATGCAAGCTCTTTGTTCGGCACAATATCTCCAAATCTTGGAACTAGTAAGGTGCCAAGAAATCACAGATGACGGCATGCAGCTTGCTGGCCAAATTCCTCAATTGAGTACATTAAGGTTGAAGAAGTGTTTGGGAGTGACTGATGATGGGTTAAAGCCTCTCGTCGGGTCTTACAAGTTAGACTTGTTGGTTGTGGAGGATTGTCCACAGGTATCAGAAAGGAGTGTTCAAGGAGCTGCAAAGTCGGTCACCTTCAAGCAAGATTTGTCATGGATGTACTAAGCTTTCCCATTTACAGTTATCTTTCCAGATTTTGTACAGGTTAAGTTGTCTGTCTATTCGACTTTTTGTACAGTCCTCGTTTCATAACAATTCTGTACTCTGTATCGCGGAGTCCCCTTCGTCCATTGTTTGCAAAATAAAGGTTAATTTGAATGTCTGTTCCATTCTGTGATGCATCTCGTCACTACTTTCTACTATTACTTTTGTATCTTGTTAATTTGAAGGTGTCATTCACAAATTTTCAGGGAGAAGTTATTGTTTCCAAGATTTACCTAAAGATTAGTTGGAGAGGAATTCATCCATGGGGTGAGGGTATTCAACAAGTTAAGAAAAAAAGGTCATCTATTTTCTGCAGTTCTGCAAAATATATATCAAAGTTAAATAATATAGTGATAGATTTGCAGTCTAGTGTTTGCGCAACTACATTTACATCTAGTAGTTTTAATACACGTGTGGTTCGCGTCAATCCATATATAGGATAAATAATATACTCATTTTCTTCTTTCTTTCACCATCATTGTATTTTACGTTGTATTTTACGTGAAAGACGCTCATAAAAACGCTATTATAAAGATTCTGAAAGAAAAAATTATTAGAAAATTGTTTACTGAAAATCATATTTTATGGAGTTCAAGTATTAGAAAATTGTTTACTGAAAATCATATTTTATGGAGTTCAAGTATGATTCTTAAAAAAAAACTGTCACTTTTAAATTGTATTCACTTTTTTTTTTAAAAGTTTTGAGTTCACGTACTTGACAATTTTCAAAAGTTGATCAAGTGTAAGATAATTTTTGTTACAATTACTGTTCCACACACTAATGTAATTACCTGAAAGGATTACGGTAGAAGTTATTAATTAAAAACGTGATACATGCATGGAATTTTGGGGAAATTAACCATATCATAATTAGTCTTTTAGTAATTTCCAAGTAACCTATAAAATTTTAACACTTCCAAGATAATTTAATTTTAAAGGGGTATAATAGCCTACCAACTTTAAAGAACTATTTTGGTAATTCAATATTTTGATGTCGAGCTTAATTTTCACTTTCGCATGAGTCCTGTTAAGTTCGGGCCCAAATTCAAAATACAAAAATATCTCTTACACAAATATTGTTTTTAAACATTATACTTATAAAAATTACAACTTCTTTAATAAAATTACATAATACAAACTATTTAAATATTAGTTTTTTAAATTATATTTTATATAATTTTTATTTTCTTAAAATAATTAAATATAAAAAAATTATACACCTAATATAACAATTTAAATATACAAAATAATATAAAATACTTTTTTTTTTCCATCCTCCTTTTTTTTTTTTTTTTTTTTGCAGAAATTTCAAAAATCCTCCAAAAGTCCCAAGAATCAATCTTCTCTATATTTAGTGTTTTTCAAAAATTCCTACAGTCCCTCTCTCTTATCCATTTTTTGTTTTCTCAAAAATTCCTCTATCTTCTCCATAATTGTTTTTCCAAAAAATTCAAAAATTTCTTCTTTTTTTTTCATTTTATTTGATTTCCTAAGAATCCCTATCTTCTTCATTTTCTATAAATAAGTTATGATTTATTAAGATTTACTTTTATTTTATCAAAATGTTAACATTATTAAATAAAGGGTGAATTCATCCAAAAGTTCATTAAAAGTATTTTTGTATTAATAAAAATTATGCATAATATAAAAAATAAAGGCACATATCTGTTTCAATTATATAATATAATATATTGAAGCATAATATAATATATAATATACGATATTTAGTATATATTATATTCATAATCTTTATATGCGAAAAAATAAAATAAATTTCTTTTTATAATAATAAATATGAACAATTATTTTTTTTTAAAAATAATAATAATACATATTTAGCATATTTACTATTCAACCACGATCTATCATCAAATATCTTCTTGACTAGCCAATAAGTTTGTGCAAGAGTCTTCATGATAGTAGTGTCCTGCCTTTTTATGTAAAAACTATGAATATATTAAAACCATAGTCTCCCAAGCAACTAGATTTTTTCTTGATGTTTCAACAATTCCTCTGTCCACAAAAATATTTTGCAAATACTTGTAGTTAGCTGAATTACTTTTTTTGGGAGTAGGAAGATTCGACCTCGGCAAGTTTGCATCTCAAACAACACACTTGTAATTAGTTGAAGGAATAATACATAAATAAGCATTTAAATTTGGCCTCAACTGGCAATTAAGCACTTAAACTTTGAGAGTGCACTTCTAGGCACCTCAACTTGGTCTCAACTGACAACTAAGCATTCCAACTAATCCCCAGTATGTCTTGTAGGCACACGATGCTGACATGACACATGACACATGACACAGTGAAATCAAATTGAGGTGCTTAGATGATCATCTTGTAAGTAATGCTCAATTGACACAGTGAAACCAAGTTGAAGTGCCTAGATGTGCATTCTCAAAGTTTTAATGCTTAATTGCCAGTTGAAGCCAAGTTTAAATGCCTATTTATGTATTATGGCCGAAAACTTTGTAGACCAACATATGATTCTGGAAAACATTCTGTCTACTAGTGACATGCATTGTTGAACTATAATTGTTCTAGAAGACAATGGAGCCCCAAGATATTTGAATGACATTTGACCTGAGGCAAAATGCATATCTACTAGTATCTGCTTCTTAAAACTCTGTATTGTCCCAATCATGTTCTAAGAACTCTTCTCCATGTTTGCATGTAGACTTGAGATCTCCAAGAAGTGATTAAAAGCTTGCAACAGTAGTTGTATAAATGGTCTCTCAGCTTTTCAAAACACAAGTAAATTATCTGCAAAGCAGATATGTACCAGTTTCATCTTTCCACTTGTAGGATGGTATCAAAATATTCTTTAATTTATTAATTTTAAATATGTCATGTGAAAAGTTGAAATTAAAGAGTCGTGGAAAGAAGGAAAGAGATTTTTTTTTTTAAAAAAAGACTAAAAAGAAAAGTAAAACAAATAAATTGAAATAGTGGGAAGATTTCTTTTGTGTCCTCCTAATGACATTATGTGATGCTCAGATAAAATTGAAAGACTTTTTAATTGTAAAACAAGATTTAGTAATTTTCATGATACTTAGATAAAGTTAGAGTAATTTTTTTCTCATACAAGATAATTTAATGAGTTTAGTGCAATAAATTAGAAATTGTCTGATCAAAACTTTTATACAAAGCTATCAACTTCTCTAAGGTGCAAAGAGATATCAAAAAGAAAATAATATTTTCATCAGTGACAAAATTCAAACTTTTTAACGATGTGATCATAAAAAGGAGATTATTACACTAAAGTATAGATCAGGTGATATTGCATCAAAAAATTTAATTTAATTTTTAATATTTTACCTGCTTTAATCTATTTTGTATATAATATGTAAGAATTTTTCAAAACTCATTTTTCTTCCGTTCATCCATCCAAATTTGCCTTTCCCTCTATCATCATCTTTCTTCTTCACTATAAAGAAATAGAGCACAACACAGTTTTTAAATTCACTTTTTTAGATTTTCCTTCTAGACATCATTTTTATCCTCACAAGACCTATGACATTGGGAGTCCTATTGATTATTAGTTGACAAAATTAATTTATTATTGTATTTGGAGATTAAATTGTGGTTAAGATATTAATTTATAAGATTTTGATGGTGAAAATTAAATCAGAAAGATAATTCACTATTATTGAACAAGCTTTAAAGAAGTTAGTTTGAATAGCAAATTTGATCTTTATTAAGAAAATTAATGTGTGAGTGCTGCGTGACACAATGAACCAGATCGAAGGAACTGTTTCATCTTTAGGTGCTCTGCAATCTTCAGGTCTAGAATTCTTGTATTAGGTGATTGACTGAGTTGTAACTTTTTCAGCTTTCCCAGAATCAATTGTTTAGGTATAACAATATTAGAACTTAGCTTCAAGTTAAGGATAATTTGATGAGGGACACTGTCACAATCCGAGTTTAAACCCTAGCCGTAACACAGAATCTAAAACCGCAAATGACCCCAAGTCGACCCATGGCATAATCATAGCATGATACTAACAAGATAACAGCTAACAAAATCATAACTGAGCGGAAGTTAACTTTGAAAGAGTCTAATCAACACCATAAGAACATAATCTATTAAAACACTGAATCATAAGTTGAGTCTGTCTATACATGTATGAAAGTCTCTACTAAACTGATGAGCTGCTAGGACAAGTCCCCAGCTAACTCCTAAAGTCTGAAACTGAAATAAAACTGAAATAGGAAAAAAATCATAAATCTAGTCCTCGATAGATGAGGACTCGCCACTGACAGTTGAAGTGGCAATAGAGCGCGTCTAACCGCGTGGCTAAGTCTGAAAACCTGGATCTGTATCATGAAATGATATAGCACAT
Organism: Datura wrightii; assembly: GCA_035772735.1. Classification (NCBI taxonomy): domain Eukaryota; kingdom Viridiplantae; phylum Streptophyta; class Magnoliopsida; order Solanales; family Solanaceae; genus Datura; species Datura wrightii. The sequence goes on along the minus strand of JASDFA010000018.1, from coordinate 193,470,863 downwards.
AAAGTATTCGATCAGTACTTGAAATGTACTGAGCATATGGGAAACGTAAAGGAACTGAAACACGCAAGCGTACTGAAAGAAAGTAAACTGAATACATAACTGAACATATAACTGAGCTGAAATGCAATGACCCTGTCTGAGATGTATAAATACCTGCATGACACACTTATGTGAAAATATTGAGTTAAAATACAAGTAAGCGGATGCCTAAGGGCCATGTACATGCACTGAGAGGTGAGGCTATAATTGAAATCGTAAACGGTGCTAAAATGACTGCTGAAGACTGAATTGAACTTCACTGTGACTGAGCTGTACTGAAGTTTGTAATGGAAACAACAAACTAAGGGAGAATCTCCTATACTAATGAGAGTCCTTGTCTAGGCTAAAGGAAACACTCTCTACTATTAGAGATCCCTGATTGAGTTAAGGGAAACACTCTCTACTATTGAAGATCCCTGACCAAGCTAAGGGAAACGCTCTCTACTATTGAGGATCCCTGATTGTCGTGGCACGTGGTTCTGAGACCTGGGTACACTGAAACCCTGGCCTGAACGGTGCTAGGTACTACTCCCAACTGAATATAAAGCACACATGCAACTGATAACCCTGATGCTGATGTCCTAAGACTAGTCAAAACCACCTTAACTATCAAAGTTCCCGAGAGTCTAGAGGACTACAGTTATATTATCATGGAAGACACAAAACTGACATCATTCATCTAATCTAGGCTACTTCAGCTAATCAGAGACCTGAGAGTTCAACTAATCACAACATACTGAATTCATGAGAGTCTGGTTAGGGCTACTTTCTACTATCAAGAGGCCCGAAAGTCTGAAAAATCATGATCATGCTTTTTCATCGAAATTCATAACATTATAGACACAAAATCGTAGTATAAATCATGTGTTTTATATTCATGAAAACTCTTAGGTTCAAATCATACTTTAAGCATACATATCGAAATCATGCTAAAATCATGTAAATATTTCATAAGGATCATATCTCGAAAATAGTACTAGTTCATGGTAAAATTCTAAAAAATCATGCTACTATCATATCATATACATAAATCATAAATTTGGGAGTAATATCACAAACATACATAACTACTTATCATGAGAGTCTTGAAACCCCGTAGGAGACATGTGAGAAATCATGCATAGATTGAAATCCTAAGGCATACTTTTCTAGAAATCAAGAAATTAGGGTCTTAACATAAACTCGGGACACAAGGATGAAAGGAGATCCTTGTTGAAGTCCCACATACCTGGCTTGACAAAATCTAACACCAGAACTCGGATCTTAAAGCCCTTGAAGAAGAACCCTTGGCAATCTTGAGTCTTGAGAGAGAAGAGGAAGAAGGATTTTGGGAGTGGTTTTGGATGGAATGAGGAATTAGGCTAGACATTCCCCTTAAATTCGACCCACCTGAAACCCAAAACGATGTCATTTAGGAGTTAGGAGCTTAGGAATTTACAAAAACACTCCAGAAAATTCGCAGGAAAAAGGACCCTGCTAGTCCTCACAAGGGACTGTACAAGTCGTTCCACACCTAACGGGTCGTCGTCCAACTCGTCGTCACCACTGGTCAATCATCAAAAAATTTCCTCGGGCCAGGCCACGAGGCACTTAACCAATCGTGGGGTCACATAACGACTCATGACCTCCACTCGTGGTCACCCCCTGACCACGACTTTCCCCAAGCCGTCCTCCACTTCACGGGTCACTTAACGACTCGTGAAGTTCCTCATGGGTCACTGGACGACTCGCCCGGTGACCTGAGCAACATTTTTCTGTTTTCTCCGCTTCAACCCTCGGGTCTGATCTTAGGAACTCTCGGGGTGTACATACATAACAATTCGTGTAAACTATTGTTTTGGGAATTAAAGTTAGTTCCTAGGTTGCAACTCTTGTAATCTGAATTTCGGTAAAGCTCACCTATTTTAGTGAATTTGGGATAAATCTTGTAGAGGTATAGATCGTGATTTAATTACTTTTGTGACCCGGGTAATTTTTCACGTAAAAATACTGCATTCTTACTTTATTGTACTTCATAATTCCGTATCGTAGCCGACAAAAACAAGTAAAGTAACATACTCCATCACTTAGGCAAAAATCAGGCTTAAATTACCCCCCTCGTGTTATTAAGACGTATATAGAATCAATTGGTATTAGAGCGGGTTATTTTTGAGAAAAGATCAAGATGAATATTACATCTCCAATTAGACACAATAAGGGTCAATCCACCCACTAATATTTTTTTCTAAGAAAAGGTGACCTCCTTGATTATATCTATCATCAGTGACTTTCATGACTTGACAACAAACAAGGATCAGTTATTCAGTGTCTGTACTAGTACTAGAAAGGACAAAACTAACAAAGAAAATTGCTCTCTGAAGAAACAAGTGCAATAACTTGATTCATTTATTCTTGCTCTCAAGTATGAAGTCTTAAAGTTGATAATCACCAATAAAAGTAAATCTGTCATAAGCGAGCATCAAATTGTGGGTGAGTTTGATCCAAAAAGGAGCAAAGATGAGTTCTATGTAGAGAGAGAAAAATGCAGAAGGTTGAGCCTAGAATTGTCCAGAGTAAAAAATGATCTTGAAAGGGCAAATCGCTAGATTCAATCCTTTAGAATTCTCAACAGTCTTGGCAACAGAACACATAATGCAAATTGCAGGTCTAGAGTTCTATAAGAAATAACTCAAAATGCAAATTTGTGTTACTATTGCGGCAAACTAGGACATTCTATTATGGAGTGTCCAGTGACAGTAAAGTCTAGAGAAAAGACTCTAAATAATGTCTCTAAAAGAAAGAATGAAACAAGTAGAAAAATCAAATTCGCCTATGTGTTATAAAACTGGACAAAAAGAGGTTTACTCCATCCCTTCATTCAAAAGAAAGGAGCCAAGTTAGTTTGGATTTTTAAAACTAATCTCTGATTGTTTTGTAGGGTAGGGTGGAAGAAAGCAAAATTGATACACGGATAGTGCTTGCTCAAGATACATAACTGGGGATAAACTAAGGTTTCTTTCACTCAGTTCTATGAAGAGAGAAAATGTGTTCTTTGGAAATAGTAAGAAAGGCAAAGTAGTTGGTATTGAAAAGATAGAAAAATCAGGGAAACAAACACCAGAAGAAGTATACCATGTTGATGGATTGAAAAACAATCTCCTTAGTATATCTCAATTGTATGACAAGGGGAACAAGATAACTTTTAAGTGCACTGGACCAGCTAAATAAGTTGAACTTAATTCGGAGCATGAAACAAGTGAATGAACCAGGTAAGTTGATCACATGTTCCATTCAGGAGTCAAGTCAAAGCAGGACTGCTGAAGGACAAAGGATCCTAATGAAGCAAGCAGACTAAGAGACCTTGAAAGCAAAATAATTAGAATTCGACTCTAATAGCGAACCAGACGTGTAGAAATGAAGAAGTTATCTTCGTCTCAAATACTACTATAACTCTGTCTATAAGTTGAGTCCGATCTTGCAAGGTGTTTGCAATTAATTGAACTTTTATCACAATCCAAGTATAAAAGTGCAAGTCATCTACAAAAAAATTATACACTTACACCGAGAACAAATAATAGAACTCAAGCAAATAAGCAACAACATATTTGAAAGAAAGTTATGACTTACTTTTCGAGTGCTGCTTGATACAATGAATCATATTTAAGAACCTGTTTCATGCTTAGGTGCTCTATAATCTTCAAGTTTAAAATTCTTGTATTAGGTGAATAATTGAGTTATAACCTTTTCAACTTTCTTAGAAGCAATTGTTTAGGTATAACAGTATTAGAAGTTAGCTTCAAGTTAAGGGTAACTTGAAGGGGACACAACAATATGTGTAGACTGTTGTTTGGAGAATTAGAGTTAATTCCTAGGTTACAACTCTTATAATCTGAATTTTGTTGAGGCTCACGTGTTTTAGTGAATTTGGAACAAATTCTGCAGAGATGTAGGCCATGACTTTTTTACCTTTTGAGTCGGGTGTTTTTCACGTAAAAATATTGTGTGCTTACTTTAATGTACTTCATAATTCTACATCATAGCTGACAAAAACAAGTAAAGCAACATGTTCCATCACTTAAGTAATCAGGCATAACCAAATTCACCCACCCTCATACTATTAGAACGTTCCTTATATCAATTGGAGTATTAGATTTGATGAAAATAATCTAAGGATGCCTGTGTATAAAATTTAAAGTCATTTGGCTGGAAAGTGGTTTGGATTGATTTTGAATAAACATTGCAACTGAAAATCGTAAAAGAAGTTTGTCATTGTACACTTTTATACGTTGGTATATACTTTATATAAAAATTGATGCATCTTTATACATGTTATACAATGTAAGTACATTGCTAATATATATGTATAATATTATATAAAAATATATAAGTGTATAAACACTATTACAAAAAGAAAATAAATTATGCGACATAAATTGAAAAATATAATTACATCGATACAATATATTATGTTTGTTAGGATTTAATTTTAATAATGATTCAATTAATGTGAGTTACACATAAGGAAATAATTGTGCCAACAAAGATTCCAAGTAAGTTAAAAGGAAAGAAGATTCAACAATCAATAAGCTAAAATCTTATATTTGGAAATAGAATTAATCAACCATTTTCTTTTAAGAATTAAAGCTCTTGGGTTGTCATTCTTTGTCAAGATCAAAACAACTAGTTTGAAGATTATTTAAATTAAAGTCACAATCCGAAGGATAAAATATACTTTCGTTTCAATCATTCTCAAATTCTTTGTTCTACTTTTAATTAACATAGTAATATTAGTGATTTACTATGTATACAAAATAAGAGAAGAAATAAAAGTATTATTAATGAGATATTATATCAATGCTATAAGAAGAAACTGAGCGTAGATACAGGAATTACACTCTCAAGATTGTACACACAAACAGCTTACAAAGAAACCCAACTGCATGTTACTGTATATTCTGCATCTCAATTAATTGGATTGTATATTTGTGTAAATTTCACAAAACAAAATATAAATCTCGAGATGAGAGAAAGCTAAATACATGACAATTGAATCACAATTCAAAAAATCATAAAGAGCATACTGCAAGGTAAAAGTGACACTAACACAAGTATACTAACAAGCTCAAGAACATTAACTAAAACCATAATTTTACACCACAAAAATGTGCTCATATTTTTTTTTTGAATTATGTTACTGCAAATTACATCACCCAATATTTACCTTACCAAGTGAAAACCATACACTGATCAGACTTCCAAGTTTCTCTTTAAAATTCTGGCCCTTGTGATAAACCCTCTAAAAGCTACTATTTACTTTTACAGCCCTGAAATAAAGTATAAAAAAAAAAAAAAAAAAAAAAAAAGACAAAAATTATTAAGATGCTGCACTATGTACAAAAATAAATGATTACAAAGCATCAATTCTCAGCCACAAAATATATGTCCACAAAGTTTTCAAAAGGAAGACCATTAAAATTTATAATTTAAAATAAATTATAAAATATTTATGTTATTATAAATCATCTTAAACTAAATTATTATTAAAATATATATTTATTAGATTGATCAAAAAAATCACATAAAATAAAATGGTGAGAATAATACAATAATAGCTATTCATACAATAGATTTTTTAAAACAATTCTAATGAGAAAATTAAAGGCCCACCACTAAGAAAAAGCTTTTAACTACTGCAAACTTTATTAAAAGATTCCCAAATTTCATTAGGAAGAAGACATGATATTTTAGTCTGTGAAATAGGGACACAGAGCTTATTAGTTAAAAAAGAAAAAAACATACAGATATTTGAAATGATTGTTCAATGGAAAGCTGCCAAAAAAGAAAAAACATGCAACCAAAACAAACAAAGATCCCTCATGCATAAAGCACCCTCCATTATTGAACCAAGAAATAAGATAAAAAGAAAAATATAAACACTATCTGAAAAAGTTTTTTTTTTCAAAAAGAAAAAGAATGAAAGAAGATAATTAACTCTAAGTGCCTCTTTAATTCCAAATAATAGTGATGTTTGAATCACAGAAGACATCACACATGATTTTTAACCTAGCTCTATTTTAGTAATGGGATATATTGCTGGAACTCTTTAAAAATATTATTGGGTATGTGTTGAATCCTTGAAAAACTATCTATTTTTAAGGGATTGGACACAAGTACAATAATATTTTTGAAGAGCTCAAACAACATAGCTACTATGGTATACCTTTGGCTCTAAGTGACTCTTCTCTTCTTTTTTCCTTTTTTTTTAATCCGTTTAAAAAAGAATGAGTCTTTTCTCTCTTGACAATTCTTTTCTTTTGATAATTCTTTTATTCTAACTTTCTATGGCATGTTTAAGACCACAAAATTTTGGTACATTTTAAATTAGACCATAAAATTCAAAAGTCTTCTTTATTTTCTTAAACTGTATATCAAGTCAAAACCAGACAAATAAAGTGAAATGAAGAGAGTAACTTCTAATTATCCAGCTCGTGCAATTTATTATATATCCGTAAAACTATAAACAGATTTTTTTTTTTTAATACTTTTTCAGTGATGGATCTTCCATATGATTATCATCTAAAGAACTATATATATATAGTCAAAATCTTCTATTCTACTCAGAAAAATATATGGAAAAATTAATCTAGGAATGAAGAGAGACCATGAAATTGAAATATACCTGATGGAATACTTTTTTTTGATTTATGCTCTATAACTCTTTCCTCAATCAAATTTGGGCGAAACAGCGGAGCAAGAATTAGTAGCATATAACAAAATAGCTTTCCGAGTAGAATATGTAAATATGTTCATAAGAACAATGCTCCATGTAATGCGAAAAAAGCACATATCTATTGCTTTTCCTTTGTTGATTTGATTCTTTCATTTTCTTCAACCGGCAAAATCATGCAAATACTGCCCACCGACCATACTATTTCTTCCGAATTGTCCGTTTTGTTCATCATATCCACCAATCATAAACCTTCCACTATTCGTATTATTCTCGATACCAAAACGTCGAGCTGCATTAATCGGAAAGGGCTCTGATAAACCAATATTGCCCGAGTTCTGATGAAGCCCTAAGGTTAAAGACACACCACCACCACCACCACCACCACCAGCTCCAGTGGACAAATTTCCGTATGATAAATTTATTGAATCCGCGACGTTTCCAATATTATTGGGAATATTTGCTAAGTCATTTCGGGTTCGTTTTGATGGAACGGCTTGTAATCTTGGAGCGGATGTAGATGGAGTACTACTTTCACATCCATGTGAATTACTCATAGGAAAATGTTCGATTGAATTATTATTGTTGTTGTTGTTGCTGTTGTTTTGTCCTTCCCTATGTGAAGATTTGTTATGAGCTTCCCTAGTTTCAAGCATGTGTATCTCTTCTACCATAGGTTTCCAAAGTCTTACTCTCGCGTTGATGAACCAATTAGAAACCTGATTCATCGCCATAACGTATTATTAATCTAATAAAAATGATAACTAATTCGTTACAATAAGTTAAAACTATGTATATTAATCGCGTAAAATAACGCTATACTTGTTGAAGAATTGTACAAACCTGATTCCTTGAGAGGCCAGTCTGCTTGGCTAACATTACTTTATCAGTGTCCGTAGGGTAACTGCAATAACAACAATAATAATCTCAACGAGTCAAAAACAAGAGGCACAAAACTCTATATCATCGCTTCCTGCATTAAGATAGAATTTACTTTTTCGAGTAAATAATTTTTACACTATCAAATCATCTGAAAGATATAATTACAGGTGACTTTTGTAATAAGTAAAAATTAGCTAGTAAGCTATTATAACAGTTAACTATAATCCAAAAGCTATTATAACGGTGTGCATACAAGTTAAATCTCCTCTGAAGAGAGTAGTTATTATTACGTACTCTCTCCGTTTCAATCTATGTGTTTTAGTTTGACTAGACACGACGTTTAAAAAGATAAAGAAGATTCTAGAATCTTATGGTCTAAAGATGAATATAATGTATTTTCAATTAGTTGTCATGTTTCATTTTAGAGAGTATATTTTAAAATGTATTTTTTTTCCGTCAAATTGATACTAGAAAAATTGTAACTTGTAGTAGTTCACGTATAGTTTTTAAATATCTAAATTTTTATAGTATATTAAGTTGATCTAATCCAATTTAACTTCGAAGATTAGTCAAACTGACTGTCGAGAAGCAAAACCTAACAGTTAATTTGGGACGGATTGAGTACTAAAATACCCTTTAAATCTTGCGGCTTTAACATGTCACCAAGGACGCGTAGCAGAAAGTGATTCATTTTCAAACGTACTATCAGAGAAAAAAAAAAAGACACGTAAATTGAAACAGAGTAGCTCGTATTCATAATACTTACGGGTGAAGAAAATGTTCAAACAACCAAGCCCTAAGAACAGTGACAGCACGTTCAGGTAGCCCTCTTTGTGGTCTCCAAACAGGTTGAGTACTTTCTGGTCTTTGACAATACAGTCCAACTGATGATCTTTCACAATTAATTTGACCATGATGATGATGATGATGAGAAGAAGATTTGCTACTTGTTGTTGTTGTAAATTGCAGTAATTGGTCAGTTATGGCATCTTTAAGGCACTTGAAATGTTTGGTCATTATTTTAATGGCTATGTTCGCAAAAGGTGCTGCATTTCCAAGTCCAGCAACTGATTCAAAAGATGCCACAACCATTTGTAGCTGCTCATGGTACTGCTTGTACTTTTGGTATACCTGAAAGGAGAGTTCATGAGAAAAATCAGAAGTAGCATGTATGAGATAACTACAAATTATAAAAGCAAAATTTTTGAAAAATATACAACCCAAGATAAAATATTCCATCAGATAGCCTAAGTTAATTAATAACTTAAGCTTATATCTGATACATCGTGTTATATTTGCAATGACATGGCACCTAATCCTATAATTCAACCTCAAAAGCTAGTTTAAAAAATAAAAATTGCTCAAATCCATATATATAATCGGACTGTTTCTCCATTCCCTAATTAATGTGGGACTCTAACTCACACTTAACAATATTGATTGAAGAGTAATTAGTTCATCTTGTCAATTACTTAATGAAAAACTAATAGTTCCTTCATTTTAATTTATTTATCTAGTTTTAACTTGTACGGAATTTAAAAAAATAAAATTTAAATGTTGTAATTTAAACTAAAATATATTTAGAATATATCAAAATATAATCTTTAATCTTTTGATTTTAAACATATTAGGTAAAAAATTAAAATTTAAAAATTATCAAAAAAAAGAAAAAAACATATATTTTCTAAAACAGAATTTAAAAGAATAAGACAAATAAATGAAACGAAGGAAATGGATGAGAGCTTTTAGATTGTCATAATATCAATAATCACATTCTTCATTTATTTTATTTTATTTTATTTTTTCTTTTTGGGGTGGGGTGGTTGTTGGCGGGGGGAGGGGTATAAATGAGGTTCTGCATTCACAGAGGCTGAGTCAAGGACTAAACTATTTTGATTCGAAACTTTATATTTATCTTTATAATAAATTTAAATTCATAAAATTTAAATTTTTAACTTGATTTTCATCCTCGAATTATTACCACATGTGTAACTGTATATCACTCATTGTACACCATGAAGAGGCCTGCCCTACCCAAGTGTTTTGTGTAAATAAATTTCATGCTTCATTTTGGAAAACTGAGATCTGACAAATATTTTACCACCTTTACCTATTTACATGCATGTGGGCAACTAGATTTTTTTGTGATGGCAAAACAGACATTCAAGAAAGCAGCTACATTTATTAGATGAATTTACCTTTCTATTTATACAGAGAAAAATATAAAAAGTTCTCGAAATATAAGGTTAAATTGTAGTACTATATATTAATATAATATATAATATTATACTAACACAAATTAAAACTTATCACCTATTTAAAATTACAAGTTCAATCATATAATTTATACTCATTCCGATTTAATTTATTTATCTGTTTAACTTAACACAAAATTTTAAAAAATATTTTTTTTAATCTTATAATTTTTAAATTAAAAATATATAAAAATATTCTTTCATTTTACGATCTTAAACAAGACATATAAAAAATTAAAATTAAAAAATTATTTTTTTTTTTAAAGTGAACCTAAAAAAAACAAAACAAATAAATTACAATAGATGGAATAAATTGCTTAAACCAATAGACATAAAAGAGCCGGGTTTCAATAATTTTTTTTTATAGCTATATAAATATTAAGTATTAAGATCACAAATTTTTATTTTTTTACTTTAAAATTTCTATATGGAGTTAAATTATATAACATAAATTTTTAAAAAATATTTAGAATTCTTATCTATAATGCAGTAGGACACTTTAATTAAGGCACCAATTTTAGTGCATATATTCCCTAAATCACCTTTTCCAAAAAGATAAACTTAGTGATTTATAAGAACCTTACGCCTATATAACATAGGCATCTAGCCTAGGTTGCCTTTAACAATACAATAAGACAAGCCACAAATTACATTTAAATATTAAATCTAACATAGAGTAGTTAGTATATTGGACTCAATTTATTTAACCGATTTTAATTTATTATAAAACTAAAATTAGTAAAAAAAAATAAAATTAAAATCTCGTTATTTTAAATTTAAAATATTCTTTTAATTTTATGATATTAATTATATTAAAAAAAATAATTTTAATTTTTTCTAAACGAATTAAAAAAAGACAAAATAATAACTCATAGTGCTTCTAAATACCCAAAACTCATACTTGTACGGACATATTACGATAATTCATCACTTTAAAGAATATCTTTTCTTTTAATTTTGAAAATATATTACTCTATTGGAGATTTCATAGAAAACAGCTGGATAGAATCATAAGATAAAGTGCAAAGTAGTATTTTGGGAGAAAGTTAGGCAATTGGATAATATTTGGTTGAATTTAAAAATAATAAAAGAATGAACTGATATTTGTAAAAAGAGCATTTAAAAGTTAAAATTGTCCTTAAAAAATAATTCAGTTGAAAAAAATATGAATAAAGGAAAAAAAATCATAATTTAACTTGAAATATTCCTCAAATATTAATGTACTTAAAAATATATGATTGCTATACTTTAAACTTGCCAAAAAGAATTGAGAAATTGCAAATAAAGTCAATGGCTAAAAAATGTAGTTCTACATTGGAGAAACAATTAATTCTCCTTCCCACCAAAAATCAATAAAATTCACTTTTTCAACAAAGGAAAAAAAAAATCAAACATTAAAAAAAATAACTCGATGCACAAATCATCTTTAATACATACGAGATTCAAAAAAAAATCACAGGTTAAAGAGTATGATTTATACAAACTAATTGGTAAGTTACACTAAAATAGCTTTATCATTACTCCACGACTTTCTTTCGATAATGTGAACATTACACTCCTAACTCAATTAGGTTTAAGAAAAGCATCATTACAAAAAATTAAGATGAATAGATAAAATTTCTTCACACTTAATTAAAACTCTCAAATTTACATCTTAAAAATAATAACAAAAAAAATAAATATTTTTTTTAATGTCTCTAAATTAGTTAAATTTCAATACGATTATTAAATATCAATTTTTTTTAAAAAAAAACACAAAAATATGAATCTTGAAATGCTACAACAACCAAAAAAAAAAAGGCCTCATGAGTATATAAAATTATAAAAAGGTACCTCATCAAGCATTGAAATTAACCTGGATTTCTTCTTCCCAAATAGCTCATCTCCATTACTATAAGATTGTGGAGGATCCATCATCAAAGTGGAATAATCATCACCATCAGCAGCATAAATACCCTTACCCACATCACACAATTCTTCCAACAAAATTTGTGCAGGCTTCAAGAACTTTGATCTCTTCAAAATTAAAGAGTACCCCGTAAAAGGTCCAAGAGGGACACAAGTAGTAGTTGTAGTAGTAGTAGTACTCTTTGATGACAATTCATTATTAGTACTATGAAGAGATGACAAAGACAAAGACAAATTACCTTGACCATTTGTGTTACTATTACTATTATGATGAGGTATAGTTACTGATGATGATGGTAAGGACTCTGTTGTTCTATGGAAAGATTGATCAAGAAATCTTGGAATTTGAGGGGTATAGAGAAAAGGGTTGCCATTAATTTCTTGAAAAATCGACAAATCTGAAGTTGGTAGTACTACAATGGATGGATCATAAAGAGGGACTTGTAAATTATTACTAGTATCATCAAGTAAAACTCTAAGCTTATCTCTTCTGCTCTGTTGTGGGACATGGTATGGTTCAAATCCTTCAGCCATTAAGATAACAAGACTCTGTTTTTTGCTTTCTTTTTTTATTTAATAAAAGAAGGAAGATGAAAGGATAGAAAGAAAGAGAGAGATGTGAAAATCAAGAACAGTAGTGTGAAGAGATGTGGGTGTGATTGGATGAAGTGAAAGGCTAGTGTGTTATTATTGGTATTAGGATTATATACTGATATCTATCAGTTTCTGAGGTGAGGTGAGGTGAGGGCAGACATAGAAAGAGAAAGATAAAAAGACAATCAAATCACCTAGGTCGAGAGAAATCACTGTTACACTCACTCATATATAGATTAGGGGGCTAGCTGTGGAATGCGCACTTCACAGCACACCTGCGAATAGAGAGAGAGAGAGAGAGACAGAGAGAGGTGTACTGCCAATTGCTAAATGAACACACAATGCTAAGTCTTTAATATATATATATCTATGTGTTTCTTTGGTTCCAATTTGCAAATAGACCAATGAAAGTGGTTGCAGTAGGGGTTAGCCAACCTTAATTTTTTTTATATTTATATTAAAATTTTATTTAATATATATAAATAAATTACCCAGAATCAAATTCTTAGTCAACTAAATAAGAAGTTAAGTGGGAAATATAATTGATGAATGAAATTTTTATCATGAAAAATTTTCTTGCCTAAGGAGTAAAAAATCATAACTTATCCTTTGTAGGATTCGCCTCAAATCTCCACAAAAAGCTCAAGCAAATTTAAGCTACAACTCTACAATAAAATGTTGCAATATTCTTTCTTGTTGCAACTGTCTTTTTCAAAAATTTACCCTAACCTTGAAAGCCTTTAAACCCGAGAAATAAACATCTATTACAGAGCGCATGGTAAAGTAAAATGTTGTACTGTCTCGAACAAGGAATCAATCTAACAACAAGATAACTATAGAAATAACTTTCTTAGGAAAAGGTTTTCTTCGTTGACACTTGACTATCACAAATCACTCTTCACAATGACTATTATTTGCTGAGAATAAATCTTGTTATGTGTGAATTTCCACCTTCAATAACATTAACCGTAGTGTTTTATGTTTTATATAAGAGAGGTAATGATCGAATTTCCTTGGCTTCAATCTCCAAATCTCATAGGAATTTGGTTAAGAAATTCAATTTTAATCGGATTTGGTTTTCATAAATGTTTCAATCTCCACAATTTTCTCCTAAATTCTAGAACTCTTTCCTTTTGTACAATTATCAAAATATTTTCATCTAGGATTCTTGTTCCTTGAACCACACAGTTATTCCATAAATCAAATTTCTCAAAAAATTCTTCTAGCACTTGGAATCTGCTCCGCGTCAGCAGATCGCCAATTGTCTACAATCTTCTGCAAAGGACTTGGTTCTTTTGCTTCGTGCATCTAACTTCTGTAATTCAATTCTTCCTGTAGACACGATAAGGACTTGTTTCTTCCGTAATCACTTGTCAATCATTAATACTATTAGTTCTTTATTTGAAACATGTGAAAAATATGATTCTTATATAATATTTTTTTATGTTTGTCAATTATCAAAACTTTGAATTCAATATAGCAGAACATATTTTCCCTTTTTGACAATGACATAACTCAAGTCAGAGGCGAACCCACATATATTGGTGGGGGTGCAGGTGCACGTGCACCCGTTAACTTCAAAAAAAATGATGTATATATATGTATATATACCTACAAAAGGATTATATATTAGTTCGTGCACTCTTAAACATAAACGCCAACTTGGTGCATTGGTTTGGCATGTATTTGTAATGTCTTTGCTTGAGATTGGCAGCCCAAGTTTGAATCCCCATGGCTACTTGTTCTTGTTTTTTTTTCACAAAAAATGTAGATAAAATACACTTACAACAAGTTTCAAACCAAGGACCTCAAGGCACTAATTAAGTTTAATAACCATCCAATCATACATTAAACTATGTTATTTAGATTCATTTAATTTATATTTATTAGTGGCACATTAGTTCGAATCCCCATGGCTACTTGTTCTTGTTTTTTTTTCCACAAAAGATGTAGATAAAATACACTTACAACAAGTTTCAAACCAAGGACCTCAAGGCACTAATTAAGTTTAATAACCATCCAATCATACATTAAACTATGTTATTTAGATTCATTTAATTTATATTTATTAGTGGCACATTAGTTCGAATCCCCATGGCTACTTGTTCTTGTTTTTTTTTACCACAAAAAATGTAGATAAAATACACTTACAACAAGTTTCAAACCAAGGACCTCAAGGCACTAATTAAGTTTAATAACCATCCAATCATACATTAAACTATGTTATTTAGATTCATTTAATTTATATTTATTAGTAGCACATTAGGTTTTATGTGTGTTTAACAATACTTTCGATGAATCGGTGTCAGTCCCACATCACATCCCTTCGACTAACATGCATCCCCTTTTGGTGATGCCCCCGTCATCTTCAAATCCTGGGTTTGTCTCTGCCCATAGTAAAACTCATATGCAATATTCCCCTTAAGAACCATCTTGATCGATAGTATGATTTAATAAGATGTGCGATTTTACCTAAGTCTATCTAGAGACTTACCTTCCACTTATTGTTATCCAGTAGGTGACTAGGTTATGAAAACCTAAATAGGTTCAATCATGTTTGCTGCAAATGTCACTAGTATGCAACACATGGACTCAAGAACCTGATTCTTATTCATCAATAAATATCAAGTGTTTCAGTATTAGTCATCAATAACACCCCCAAAGACTTCTATTATCAATTTTTTCTTTTGGCATCATCAAAAAAAAAATGTATGACCATTTAAATATGAGAATATAGTAATATCAAACTAATAGCTAATGGGGATACACTAACATGAACACAACATAATTATACCATGAACACATACCTGTTAAAGTACAAGACCGAGTTAAATGCAGTTAATCATTGAGGAAGTTAAGGAGGTTCTAGGTTTATCTTAATCAGACCAAGATTCAAGTGATTTCTTTCAAAGGCATCCCTACTTAAGGATTTGGAAAAGGTGTTAGCAATTTGCTCCCTGCTCTTGCAAAACTCCATAGAAATATATATTTTCTCCATATTGTCTTTCATGAAGTGGTGTCTAACATAAATATATTTTGCCTTTTATGATGAATCATTTTTTTGTAATATTTACAACACTTATATTATCACAAATTATTGGGATTCATTTAATCATCACACCCATAGTATTTCATCTATTGCTTGATCCATTTGAGTTGTTCACAAAATGAAGTAGAAACTGCATATTCAACTTCCGCAGGAGATAGTGCCACATTTATTTCCTTGTTGCCCAAGAGATTAAGGAGGATCCTAGGAAGTGAGTCATCCCATATGTGCTCATTTTTGTTGGTAGGAGGAAACACCACAACTAAAGTTTGATATGATAATAAATAATGAAAATATATAGAAGGAAAAACCACGGGGTAGAAGGATTGACTATATAAATATGGGAGTACACTACTCTCAATTTCAAGGAGAAAACAATATATAAACACTTCTATCTTGTAAATGGAATAACTCACTAAAGTGGACACTCAAGACTACAATATTTATCTTGGTGTATAACTCTCTTTGTGTTCTTACTCTTTTGGATAGTGGATGATCAAATAATAAAGGCAAAATGTTCTATTTATAATAAAACTAAACTGTGTGGACGCGTAGACTTCTGCCTTTACTCTTTCCTCCTGCCTTTACACTTTCCTCTTGTCTTTACACTTTCCACCTACCTTTACATTTTCCTCCTTTCTTATTTGACTAACTTTATTGACATTCTCCCACTTGAAGATTTAATTGAGAATCAATTATGTCTTCACACTATCCTTTCTACCCAATCACTGCAATGTTATATTTTTGCGAGGCCAATAGAAGATTGACACTATATAAACTTGTTGGTGTTGATCGACTTCGTAAACATATCTGCTAGGTTGTCATTAGTGTGAATTTTCTGAATATCCACACTGCCTTCTTCCACCTTCTCACGAACAAAGTGATACTGAACTCGTATGTGCTTTGTCCTTGAATGAAATGCCGGATTCTTTGCAAGATGCAAAGCGCTCTGACTGTCACAAAATAGAGCAACCTTCTCTTGTTTGTGCCCGAGCTCCTCCAGTAACACTGCATCCATATTGCCTCTTTGCTATCTTGTGTAGCTGCTACATATTCTGCTTCCGTCGTAGATGTAGCCACGATAGACTGCAGTTTTGAAACCCAGCTTACAGCTCCTCCAACAAGAGTAAATACATAACTTGTGGTGGACTTGCTTTTATCAAGATCACCTGCATAATCTGAATGAACATAACCTTTAACAGTAAAGTCTGATCCTCCATAACACATTGCAACATCTGAGGTACCCTTGATATATCTCAGGATCCTCTTAACAGCATTTGAATGTTCTCTACCAGGATTAGCCATGTATCGACTAACCACTCCCACTGCTTGAGCAATGTATGGTCTTGTACATACCATGGAGAACATTAAACTTCCCACTGCTGATGCATACGGTACTCGAGACATCTCCATCCTCTCTGCTTCATTGCTAGGATTCATACTTGAGGATAACTTGAAATTAATAGGAAGTGGGGTATAAATTGACTTACAGTCTTGCATCTTGAAGCGTCGCAAGATTTTCTTCAAGTAGTTCTCTTAAGAAAGCCAAATCTTCCTATTATTTCTGTCTCGGTGAATTTGCATCCCTAGAATCTTGTTTATTGGTCCCAAGTCCTTCATTTCAAACTCCCTAGCCAACTGTGCCTTTAAATTTGTGAGACGATCTTTGTTGGGGCCTGCTACCAACATGTCGTCAACATATAACAACAAAATAATGAAATCACCATCACCAAATCTCTTGTAATAAACACAAGGATTTGAACTATGTCTGTTGCATCCAAGGCTTATAATGAAGGAATCAAATCTCTTATACCAACACCTCGGCGCCTGTTTGAGACCGTACAGAGATTTTTTCAACCTGCAAACCAAGTTCTCTTTTCCCTGTTCTTCAAAACCTTCTGGTTGGAGCATATATATTCTTCTTCAAGCTCTCCATGAAGAAATGCAGTTTTGACATCTAACTGCTCCAACTACAAGTCAAATGTAGCACACATCGCCAGGGCCACTCGAATTATTGTGAGTCGAACCACTGGAGAAAATATCTCATTGAAGTCTATACCTTCTTTCTGAGCGAATCCTTTCACCACCAATCTTGCACGATACCTCTCAACTTGATCATTACCATTTCGTTTGATCTTGTAGACCCATTTGTTTCCAATGGCCTTCCTTCCTCGCGGTAATTGAACAAGATCCCATGTTTTATTCTTATGAAGAGCTTCAATTTCTTCTTGCATTGCTGCCATCCACAGAGATGATTCTTGGCCTTTCATAGCCTCGTGAAAAGTTGAAGGCTCTCCATCTTCTGTTAATAGACAGTATGCAAAATTGCCCTCCATAGAATAATCTGAGTGCCAAGATGGTTCTCTTCTCTCCCGAGTTGACCGTCAAACTTGTGGAGTTTCAATCTCAGCTTGCTCTTGTTCTTCGTGATTTGGTGCTACTTCAGAAGAAACTGGGACTTCTTCTATCTTTTCAACTTCAACTGTAGTAGTCTCTGATTTTTCTATTGAAGTACTACCTTCTTTGGCTTGTATCTTGTTTTCAAAAAATACAAAATCCCTGCTGATTACCCCCGTGAGATGGTTCCAGTTAAGGTGATGTATTATTTACCTCTTATACCTAGGTTACAGAAGTTATACTCGTCGATGAGTTATGCTCTTCATGTGAGATGACACCATGAGAATAAAAGAACTCTTGATATTAAGTCTCATCCATAAAATGGAGAAGTTTGAAAGCATTTCGATATAACTTATCCTGATTTTGCAAGTGAACCAAGGAATGTTAGAGTAGACTTGTATGCAGAAGGTTTCACACCATTCTCTGTTTCTACTGCACCCTACTCATGCTGGTCGGCATTCCTTACTCCGTATAATTTTTCATCTGAAATGTTTATGACAAGTTCCTATATATTTTTAATTTGTATTTTCCCGGTTCCCTATAATCTAAAAAGTTTGATTAATGTTTACCGGCAATCTTTGATAGATGAGTTAAAATAATTGTGATCTGAAGGGGTAGTGACATATGACATATCAACTAAGTAGAATTATCTTTTGCGTGCTTTTTTAATATGGACTATAAATAATTTTTCTTCGTACGAAATGTTGTCTGGTTGGATGACTGCTGAAAAATTAACTTGCCTGTATTGCATGAAAAATGGTAAATCATTCATTTTAAAACATGATCGTAAAAATTTCAATTGGACAGTTATATTGTAGGATAGTTGGGTAATGATGCCATATATATGAGGTTTTTCGATTGGCTGAAAGACTATGTAAGAGTTAAAAATCATGTTGAAGATATAAGTATAATATAGTTATTTACTTAAAGATTTTTTTTTTGTTTAACATTATGTAGGTTCATGCTGAAAATAGTACTATTGAACACTTGCAAATGGTGAGTGATGTTACATACGAACCTAATAATCAAATTCAATTAATGACTAAATATTGTGTGTATGGTGTCAAGTTTCAAACAGAACAAATTTTCAAGTATAAGAAAATCAATAATAGCAGAATATGTGTTAAAGGTGATGTAGACTGTAATGGTCAAATTGTTGATTATTATGGTGTGACATAAGAGATAATGAAAGTTAAATATCTCGGATGACCGAGAAAAAGATAGTACTATTTTGGTGTAAGTGGTTTGATCTATCGCACAGAGTTGCTATAGTGAATCAACAACATAATATAATTGATGCTAAACACACCAGACAATATGATCTTTATGATCCTTTTATCATTGCACAAAATTAAGCAGGTGTATTATTGTAATACCCCGGAAAGGTCTAAGAATAGACTCGGGAGTTTAAAATTGAAAAGCACTGAAAATTGGCAAAAATATCACAGAACGGATGACCCTACGACATCGTAGGATACCATGGGTCGTCATATACAGTCGTGGTTTGGGAAGCCAGAGAAGCAGTGGTGACAACGGACGGTGTAACGACTCGTTGTCAGGAACGACGAGTCGTTGTTACCAGTCGTTAGAAGGACTAAACTTAGGCTGAGGAGGAAGCAACGAGCTATCCCACGATCCGTGGGTGAGAGACAACGACCCGTTATCTCAAGTTGTTGCTTTTTGGTTGAAGTTTCCAGTGCATTAAACGGATTGAGACACGACTTGTTAGATGCCACCACGAGTCGTGGTGAGGCTCGTGGAAAGAGAAGTCATATTTGGTCAAGGGGCTGATGACGGTCGATTCAACGATCCGTGGTTTGTTATAACAACTCATCATGTCGTGTCGTGGGAAGGATCTAATACATGTCATGGGGAAGTGGACCCGATGACTCAATACCACGAATCATGGTATGATGCCACGACCCATTGGGTCGGTCGTTGGTCTGTCTGGGCCAGATTTCAGGGAAATTATTTTAAGGGTATTTTCGATCTTTCCTCATTTTTATCCCCTAAACTACATTGTTTTGGTTATCTTCTGAGTAAAATAAGAGAAGTTAAGTCTCTATTGCATGCTAATTCTCATGCAAGGATTCTCGAGAAGTTTTGGGAGATTCAAGGCCTTCTTCCCCAAATTTTCCTTCAAATTCTCGGTGGGTGTTCAAGAAACCTTAAGTTCATCCATTCCTAGGTATGTAGGATTTTAAAATGGGTAGAATTTTACCTCACCCATGTCCAATTTCGAGTTAATTCATGAATTCTCCTGCTCAAATTGCATGGGGTTTTACCCAAAGCATGTAAATGTGATTTCTCCTTATAGGCATGTTTTAATTGAGCTTTTCTTATGAAAATATGCATGATGGGCAGGTTTTACTATTATTTTCTTAAATTCATGTTTCAATCTTTTTAAATCTAAATTGCCCATTTATGGAAGTTCATGGAAATTATAATTTATGATGAATATTCATTATTTTAAGTCTATTGATTATGGAAATGCATGAATCTAAGTTACCCATGTTATGAGTATATTTTGAAAGAAATGAGTATGATGAAGTATTGGGCAATGCCCACATGATGAAGAATAATTTATGATTTACGAAATGAATTTCATGGATTGTCGATTTATAATGTTGGCCGATATAAAGGGGCCTTGATTCTTGGCTAAGCATGTTTTAAAGTGGATCAATGATGATAAATGTCATATCATAGCCAATGAATTTTATGTATGATATTAATGATTTATGTATGAGCCTATATGCATATTTTTGGGAGTCGTGTCTAGCACCGAGCAGCCGGGCATTCAAAGGACTACGCCAGTGTCTCATAACCACGTGCCACCATGGGTTTGTAAATGTTATGGGTATTGATAATGATCCTCTCAAATGTGATATCACGCCTTATGCACGACCCTGGCCTGGCAAGCCAGGGTCGGCTCTGCCCACTTGAGCGAGACAGTGGGGCATCATGAAAGGCTCTACCATGATGGTTGTTACACCCCATAAATTTTAAATAAATAAATAGCCTAAAGTCTTGTTGGTTAAGGGATTTAGAAAGCAAAAAAAAAAAAAAAAAAAAAAAAAAAAAAATTGCAAAGTCGGCTTTTCCATTTAAAAGCAGCAATTTCCAGCAAAAACAGGGCATCTTCATTTGAGAAGAAAACCCACGACAAATATAGATAATTTCTTTCCAATTACGCATCGAAACGCGGTCTAAACTCCATTCCGGCTTAGGTACAGGTGTATAAAGCTGCAGAGAGCAATCCTACGGAGTTGGTTTCGTGAAATTTGGCCGTCAAAACATCGTGCTACCGAGGTAAAGTAAATAGAATTTCTTTAAATTAGTACCAATGTGCTCCTAGCGTTGCAGTGAGCATTTATCCCTTCTGGACTATCGAGAAATAATGAGTTTTTGATCGTTTTCCGAAAGGTTGAAGTTGGGATAAATATATATATCAAAAGTGATAATTTCTCCCGAATATTAATGTATTTAATTCTAATTGACGTGTAAATGAATGTAGTTGGGAGAAACATCAGAAGTACCGACGGAAATCACATCGGTCAGTCGGGTACTCAGAAACCAGGTATGTAAAGTTATTCTTTCGGCAAGCCAGGAGGTATAGCTTAGAAAGTAAATAGAATAAAGGCTATTAAGCGATACCAGCGTACAGGAACGATTTTAGTACAATGTCCAGCAAGCATGCTAGTATATTAATTACGTATCATGCGATAATCAGAATAATAGATATTCAGGCAATACGTATTATATCTGTTGAGATTGTATCCAGTAGTAGATGGTACATTCTATGTTATTGAGTTATATCCAGATATAATCAGATAGACAGATAAAGGCCAGGTAGTAGTTAGTCCAGCAATCAGAAATAATGTAAAACAGAATATAGTATCAGTTATTTAATACAAACTGGCCTTGAGATACAAGAAGAGAATATGATTAGTATTTTTCATTTGAGCATGCTTGCTGTGTATGTGTTTTGTATGTTGAGACTTGTTGTGGCATGTGGGCACCCTTTAGCATTCCCACCGCCCCTGGGTTATAGCTGTGTCGATACCAGATTCAGATACCGCCACCAGCTGGGCGATGCCGTCTGACCAAAGGACGATGATGGCCGACCACCATGATAATACGGTCCAGACCACCCTGCTTGCAGGGGTAGTTCAGTTTACTCTGCGCAGAGCTAGCACACCCTGTTTACAGGGACAGACCACTCGATGTGCACACCTGTGCCCAGAGGCAGGAGTCTTCGGACTCAGACACAGTTTATTGTCAGAGGCCAAGGCCTGAGCTACGTACCCAAGGGGGCCGGTAGGAGGAGCTCACAGTTATCAGATGAGTGGAGTGACTTGTTTTTGGTTGGTTTAGACCCGGGTAGGGGTAAATAGATTGCTTGCTTGCTTGGCACCTTCCGGCTTATGGGGGTCGGTCAGGTATTGTGTGTATTATTATGTATATTGATATGTGCTAGTAGATACTGATAGATAGAAGGACGACACGTCTTCAGGTACGCTCAGTTAGTTACAGAATGTATAAACTCTCCCCAGTTATCCTCAGCTAGATAGACTCAGCTATTTCTTGCTTAAATGTCATGTTATTGTGCTATTCATTTCAGTTGCATATTTCAGTTTGCTTTACATGCTCAGTACCTGTGGTACTGACGCCCAACGGGGTGCTGTATTGCTTGCCTACAGGTACTCACGGACGAGGAGCCGATCCCTCGTGATTCCAGCCAGCCAGTGAATCATCAGCTCCTGTCATCCGGAGTCTGATTCCCAGAGGTGTAGCTCCTTTTCTTTTGTTGTGCAGTATGGGTAGGTCGGGGCCCTGTCCCGATCATTTCTATTAAGTTCTTACAGTATTCGTAGAGGCTTGCAGTCTGTATATATTCCCTGTGGTTAGTTGAGCCGGTCGTGTGAGGCCGTGCAGTCTGCTGTAGCTGTTTAGTATTTCAGTTTATGTTGGCCGTGTGGGGACTTAGTTTGATAGTAGTGGTGACCTTGCCGGTCACGTAGTTTTACAGCAGTCTTGTGTTGAGTTACAGATAACTAGACAGCATGGTGGCCTTGTCGGCCCGCATAGGTTCCTTGTTATAAGCCTATTTCTGGTTAGCTGTTGTTGCAGGTACAGATGGCTATAGGCCAGTTGGCCGGAGGCTGTATTTACAGCCGTTATATAGCCGATTTGTTTCTTGAAATAGGGCCAAAGCCAGCCAAAGCACCAGATGTGCTCAGGCTGGACCATTTAGTAGTCTAGAGTCTAGCAGGCACCAGGTGCCCGTCATACCCCCCAAGGTGGGGTGTGACAATGGTGTCGATTATGACGAGTCCTCTCATTGTTCCACATGTTCTATGCATTGTTATATTTGTGTTAGACTCAAGTTATATTATGGTAAAACTATTTACGATTATGATAATGAACGATATTGAATGATTTGAAAGCCTTGAGTCTTATGATTATTATGAAGATTTTGATGTAAGCATGATGTCCTTATCCTATGTTTATTTATGTGTTTTACGTTACTTTAAAATGTCTGTTTACTTACCTTTTATACTCAGTACATTCCACTTACTGACCGCATACTTTCTATGTTGTATCATTTCATGATACAGGGTCCGGATCTCAGGCTCATCCTCATCCATAGTCCATCCTAGCTTTGGATATCCGCTTATTGGTGAGTCCTCATGTTCTGAGGGCCATTTGTTAGAATTTCATGTTTTTTATGTTTCAGTACTGGTCGGGTTAGTTGGGGATGTTTTCCCATCAACTCATCTTACGTTTTAGAGGCTTTCGGACAAGTATGCAGTATTCGGCTGTGTAAACATTGGTATTTCTTGATGCTATGTTATGATTACGTTTTCGTTATATATTTATGATTATTGTTCTGCTTACTTGAATGAGATTATATATATGCATGAGCCATGGGTCGACTCGGAATTCCTTGTCCCGTGTCTACTATCCGAGTGTACATTCGGGTCGTGACAATTATGCTCCATATCCTTTGTGCAGAGACAAGGCTGATTGGTGGGTGGTTATAAAGACTAAGACCATATGTAAGATTGAAATTGATAATGTGTTAGATGTGGCATATAAAAATGATGTGGCAGTTGTTCATCAAACAGTAGATGCTGAGTTAGAACTCAGTTTAGGACATCCTGAATACATATTAGAAGAAGTTTTTGATAATGAGGTAATTAAAATTGCAAATATTGAGGAAGATCGGATAATGAAAATGAACTAAGCGAGAGGGGGGAGGAGGAGGGGAGAGAAGAATCAAATGATGATTATAAAATACGTGAGGAGGAGGAATGGTAGAAAGATGGAGATGAAACAAGCGAGGAAGAAGAATGAGAGAATGACGACTACCAAGTTGGTTTATTTCGTTTAAGTAATTATTATATTTAATACTTGTAAATTTCTTGATATATACTAATGTAAAATTGTATGTAAATGTTGTCAGGTTATGGTGATCAAGGTCATAGTAGGAGTAGTAAATCGATTAAGAGTAGCAGGAAAGCACCTAGGAGGCTATTAGATTCTACCGCTGGCTCACGTGGATTTTTATATTCTCCACATACACATTCTTTTTCACATGTGTCTTACGTCCCCTATGCCACTGGACATCCTGTATATTTTTCTGTACCTCAATTTCTTTTTACTTCTCACACTTTTATACCTACACCTGTCATGCTTCCACCATAGAAAAACTCGACGTATTCATCATCAGGTACTCCTTTCCCGAGTGGTTTATCTCCTCACTTGTCCAGCTTGTGATTCAAACGATAGCAGATCTGAGTCAGACACATGGGATACTTCTACTCCGCCTTTGACCCAATCGTATAGACTTCCTACACCAGCACCAACACCGGTACCAGGAGATGGAGGCCCAAACTAGGAGAGAAAGACAGTCTTGATAGAATGGTGATCGTGCCTGATGGATCTAGGTAAGTTTATTTTTGTTTTTAATTTATATTTATAATTTTTAATCTTAATATTTTATAACTTGACATATTTATTGTCGTTTTTTTAGGATTTTTCAGGAAAAGAGAGTGGAAATGCTCTCAGAGAGAGCATTCAGAAGCTTTATGATCGGCCTTATCAAACCTAGAGTGAAATACCACATCGAACATGACAGATCATGTTTAACCAGTTTAAAGTATACAAATTAATTATTATTTAATAAAATTCTTTTTTGACTGCTGATCATTATATATCATCTAATGATAGTGATCATTTAATTGCAGACATTGTGTACTTGATTTTCACACTATGATAAAATAATTTTCATAACCTACAAGATGAAAGCCAGTTCCAGGATGTTCGACTGATTTAGAGATGCTAGAAAAAAGAACAAGAAGCTTGATTGACTTTTACTTCATCTTTACGAGGCCCTTCAAGCATATTGGAGATCGCCAGAATTTCTGGCCAAGTCTGAACAGGCCAAGAAGGCCAAGAAGAAAGGAAAATGTGGCTCGTTGCACACTGGGTTACAAAGAGCCAAGGGATGATAGCTATATATATATATATTTGATTAAATTTTATATATTGACTAACTTTTATTATATTTTATTTGCAGGACAAAAGTTGGGCCGTGACCCGATTCATGAAGACTCTTTCAAGATACCCATGTAAAGAAGAAGAAGAACGAGCAGGATTCAAACACATGGGTCAAGAAAAGGGCTAAACAAACTTATGTAAGTCCCTACAAGTTACAAATAAATAGTAATATGTTAAGTTTGAACAAGCATATACTCAATTTTCTTTTTAATTATGCAGATGAATTATCAACAGCTCCTGTTTGAATACAACTAGACTCAGCAAGCCCAAGGCAGGATGATCTAGCCACCATCAAATGTCCCGGTGGGAGACAAAAAGGGAGAGTCTACATCTTAGGATCTAGAAACTCAGTTCAACAGATCCAGTCTGGACTGAAAGATATTGTCTTTTCTAGCCAGGTCGAGGTAGTTGATCAAGTTCAGATCATTGCAATGTCACAAAAGATCGAATACCTTACACAAGACGCATTTATGAGAATAAGAGAATGTGTCATACTGTCAAGGCTCTTAAGGTACAAGTGAATACCCTCCTTGCTAGTGGAGTGCATAGACGTGCCCGTTCTCCTCCACCTTGGTTGAAGATGAGAGTTCGAGTGATGATGATGATGAGTGTGTAAATATTTAATATTGCTTTTGAACATTGAAAACAAGTTGAATTATTTTGGCAGCAATTAGTGCTGGATTATAGCTGATATTATATTAAATTTTAATTTGGTAGGTGGAAAATACAAAAATTACAGGAAGAAAAAAAATCATCGGGAGGTGAAATTGGTAAGGACTCAGTAAGACATGAAGGAGGATATCGCAGGAAGTGTGTGCATCAATGGGTGGGTGGACTTTGTTTATTTTGATGACAAAAAGAATTAGGTATTATTAATTATAAAAGTGAAGATTAAAATGATCATATTTTATGATACATTAAGGACTATTTTCATGAAATTCATATATGAAGGACCAAATGGAATCAAGCTCCATACACCGAAGACCATTTTAATCATAGGTAAATCCTCTAATGAGTTTATGGACCTAATATGGTTGTAGTGTTCATATGATTTTTGTGATTGCATGATTTTTTAAGTTTCAGGATATCGAGCTATTCCTCATCTTCGTTGTTGGTTGGTGGTTGCAAATATCAACCTATGTCATAATACTCTAGTTTTATTTAGAAGGTCGGATCTAGGATTTGATAGAAATAACATGCAAGTACTCGAGGTGTTAGTCATCATTTAATAGATTCTCTTGTACATAAGTTGAATTTACTTAGCATATCAATTTCTCTTATTTAAATAACTCATATAGATATGAAGAAATCATATTAAGATAGTTCGGTCAACTCTTGATAAAAATTGAGTGATGGAATAGGGAATGAGTGTATATTTGGACAAATCAATTATCTGTAACTGCATGAAAACCTAGAAGGTTGCATTAGTTAAATGATTGTGATTACATGTTATTATAAAATCATAGTTCATAAATTAGGTATCAAAATATCCTGAACCGACACATTAATAAATCGCATATCCTTGTATCCCTTTTATAATAAAATGATTGTGATTACATGTTGTTATAAACTTTTAAATACACGAACTTTTTTAAAGATACACTGGTTCAATAAATCAACATTAGTAGTAACCAACCCAATAAATCAACATTAGTAGTAACTACCTGTTCTTCTATATAATCCTCCCACATGTTACGGACAATTTCTTCACCTAAAACATAAGTCTTTTTATATAAAATTTAAAATTATGAGTTTTTCTTTTTTACAAAATATAAACTTATGGATCAAGTTTTAAATTTTAAAAAAACTAAAGTCACAAACTTGAAATTGAAATTCTACCTTTCAGCAGGATTTGAAATTTCAAATTAAAATTAAAGTTTTGTACAAATATCATAAATAAACACTAATTTCAAATCAAAATAATTTTAAGTTTCAAATTACATGATCAAACGTCTACCATGATCTAGTTGTATAACTTTCTTCTATTAATTAGAGAGTTACAAAAGAAAAGTACTAACTCACCACATTTAACTTGGGTAAGTTACAAGTCGATCTCACCCATCATTAGTGTTCCAACACAATAATATAAATTCCAATGGGTCTTCCAAATTATAAACTTGGCATGGAATAGTGTTGTATGGTGATTTGACCAGGTAAAACTTATATTTTGTCATGTTTCCCATAGAAGGCAAGAAAGTTGTCCTTAGGTGGGCATATCTTTCACTAACTAGCTTAGACAATTTTTTTTTAGTGGAAAGGTACTCTCTTTCTCTATCTCATAAAAAGCCCCTAACTTTAGAGCTAAATTTGAATTTTGAGTGTTGCAAACAGTGAATTCTATGTAGCACATAAAGAGAATGTGTCCTTTCATACTTGAGTATATATGCCTGTCCTTTTATAATTTGGGGCCTATCCAAGTATTATTTTGAAAAAGAAAAAGAGGAAAATTTTTGTGGAAATGAGAGGGAGATATGAGTAATTTGATTTTTATTCTTTTGGGAAGAATATTTCTTAAAGATACAGCTATTGTATAAGAGTGGAATATGAAGAAGTCATCTATGTTGTAATCCCAAATAAGTAGAGGTTAGTAATGCGTCATGATCACTTACATAATTTTTTATTTAAATTCATGTCAAACTAACATTATGGAGAATGAAAATAAAAATAAACACTACGTGTAGTAAAAGTTCTTTATATTAATTTCTACTATCGTAAAAATTTCTTATAAGATAAAAAGACATCTAAAAATATAGAAACTAAGCAAACATACGGACATGACTAAAACTTATATGCAATTAATTGGTATCATTTATACAAAAAAATCTTTTGTCCCCGTGCAGCTATATACCTGCATTAATATAGTATTTTGTATTGCATGTTCAAGTTGTTTAGCGCATTCCCTCTCAGTGGTATAGTTAGTGGTGGAGTGATGGGGAAAAGAAAGATAAAAGAAAGGGAAAGAGGAGATGGTGGTGGAGGTATGATGATAATAGTGGCAGGGAGACACAACAAGGAAGGAAGAAGAAAAGGCGATTGGTGATAGAGGTAATGGTGGAAATAAAGAAAGAAGGAACGAAAAAAATTAGAAAACTCATAAAAATTGGGAAAGGATCAAATTTTTGCTCATGATTTATGTGAAAGGTCAAATTTACCCTCCGCTTAAAGATAAGGGCAAATTTATTCCTTTTCTCATAGTTCAGGGGAAAATTTAACCCCCAACAAATAATGGTGAAGACATAGTTGACCCCAACTCTTATAACGACAAATTTATTTCATTTCACATAGTTTAGAAGCAAATTTGACCCTTTATCCTTAAATCAAACTAACGCACACCACATATGAGTACCAAATAGGAGAAGAATCCATTACTACTTGGATTTTGTATGTAGTTTCTCTTAAATGGATGTGAATAAGTAGTGTTGGCATTTCCATATAGACTTAGAAAATGGCAATCGTCCTAACAAGGAGCCACAAAAAACGAAATAATCAAGAATCAAGCACGAAGAATTTTATTATGCGTGCGATTTCAGTGATGGACGTAGTTATTCAGTAATTGGTTCATTCGAATCTAATATTGAATAGATTTGATGATTTTTTTAATTGCATAGATGAATGTGGTTTGATTCCTTTACCTCACCAAGATTATAGATTGAAATGATTAAGGCAATGAAGAGAGAATTTTAAAAAATAGTAGATTGGGTATTTAAAAATAATGATTGGTTGAACTTAATGCCCTCTAATAGAGTTGTGAAGTTGAATGCCTATAACTTTAGGAATGTAATCAATGAGGTAGAAGAGGACAAAAGAGCATTAAAGCAAACACAACTTAACTTGCAGGCTCAACCCTTAACCATTGAGTCTCAACAAATGAGAAGGATATATACATTAAGTTCAAACAGTCTTTATACCTAATAGAAATACATAGGCAACAACAAAATAAAATGATACAATTTAGATTGAGAGATGATAACATAAGATATTTTCATTCTATAATAAAGCATAAAAGACTTCAACAAGTTATTACTCAACTAAAGAATGAGAATAGAGTCTTGTAGACTGATCCAACTACTATTATATTTATGGACGCCTATAAGAATCTATCTGTGGAAAAGGCTAAGGGTGAAATCAAGTAAATATTTATTGAGGAATGAACTAATCCTAATTAAATATCGATTAAGAATTGAAGAATTTCTCCCTTCACTGGAAAAGATATAAAAATGGGCAATGTTTCAGATAGATAGTACTAAAAGCTCTAGACAAAATGACTATGGAGTTGCTTTTGTCAAACCTTCTTGAAGTGCTATAGGACAATATATCATAGAGCAATATTGGAACTTCTTAGAATGGAAAGTTGTTGAAGCAACTCAATTCAACAAATATTGCACTTATTCTCAAGGTTGAATAATACTGAAATAACAAGTCAATATAGTACTATCTCTTGTTGTAATGTGATTTATAAATGCATATCAAAGTTACTATATTATAACACCCCAAAGTCCTTAAGTTTAAACCCTAAATTTGGAGTAGAAACCAGTAGGAAAACTGAAATCTTCTCTCAGTAAGAGTCTTAGTATGACTCATGATAGGGAGGTATGGGTCGTGGTACCATCCTTGAGATCATGAAATTCAAAGGAGCAACCAAAAATAGTCCAGGTAACCATGAGAAGAACCTATTGATCGTACTATGTAGGTACAAATGATACTGTGTTGTCGTGAGAAGAGGTTCAGAGATTTACCAACATGGCTCCGGTGACCACGAGGAGTCACCATGAGCCATGGTACGACCCATGGCAGTGGACAGGCAGATTTATAATGCATATTTTTAAGGATATTTTAGTAATTTTTTATACTTTTAATTCCTAAATCATATTGTTTTGAATTTTCTAAGGGGAGTATTTAAGGTTTAACCTAGCCTAAATTCTCATTTCCCATACAAATACTGTAGATTGAAGATCGAACTCTCAAGGATTCTCTAGGAAGTTAGGGTTCCCCTTCTCAATTTTCTCTTGGGTCTCAAGTCTAGTCAAGAATTCATCAAAGCCCAGGTATGTGGGATCATGAATTGGGGATTTCTTCCACCCTCATTCCTAATCTCAAGTCTAATTTCATGAATTCAATTCCTCCATGTCTCCAAATATGATTTTCATGAATTTCTAGAGTTAGACCCTTTTTATGCAAAAACTCTATAATCTCCTATGGAATTGATTCTACTTATGTTTTATGATTATGATTACATGGATTTCTATGAAAAGATCTCGTGATTCTCTATTTTTAAGTTAGCATAATTTACTCAAGTATGTATGAATCTCATAAATATCAAGCTTACATATTATGACTAAATTTTCAGCAATATTTTCATGGCTAGTTAACACCGAGTAGGCTAGGGTTCAGCACACCTAAATCTCAAAACTATGTACCACTATAGGATAAGGGGTCCTAGCCAGTAGAGAGTGTCTCCCTTGCCCCTAGCTAAGGGGTCCTCGCCAGTGAAAGTGTCTTCCTTGCGCTACTGGGTTCATGAGTGATCTCACGCCTTTATGGTTCTTAACATTGGCAAGGTGTGGACACCTTCCCAACCAGGGATACAGGTTAAGCTCCATGATGTTCACTTGGAGAATATCGGTTATGAGAATATCTCACTGTTCCACATGTTTCCTGTTTCTTCGTGTCTATGTTTATGATACCATGACTTATAGTACTTTGACCTATTGATCAGTTTATGAGTTTTACTTATGATTTAAAATATGTTAAGATTTATGATTTTGCTTTCAAAACCTTGGGTCATTATACTTCAGATTATGATGAAAAGCTCATATTTTATAACTATATCACAATCATGATTTATGACATGTTGTCCTTACTCTCCTGTTTTACTTACCCTCTATATTCAGTATATTCAAAGTACTGATCGCATATTTTTTATGCTATATCTTCTCATAATAGGTTTGGGTATTCAGTTTCAGCCCTACTGTTAGATTCACTTTCCTACCAAATTTAGTTGTTGTATTGGTAAGTCCTCATCATCCAAGGGCGTCAGTTTTGACTTATGTTTATTTTTATTCATTTTAGTTACAGACTTAGTAGAGTTAGTCGGGGGCTTGTCTTTTCATCTCATCCTATATTTAGAGGCTTTTCAAACTATCATATATAGATGTTCAACGGATTGAGTTGTTGTCTCCGCTTTATGTTTGATAATATCTCAGACTTTCGTTTCATTATATGTTTATGCTTATGTTATACATGTACCATAGGTAGCTTGGAGTGATTCGTGATTTTAGGTCCTGTGTCGCGTCCGGAGTCTACACTCAGATCATGACATGTAGTAAGTTGAAGGAAGTTGTGGGTCACATAGTTGAAGACAATCAACTTGCATTTGTTCAATGAATATCAATGTTGCACAATGTGTTGATATGCCATGACCTGCTAAGACACTACAATAGGAAAATTACTTAAAGATGCCTTGTGAAAAATGATCTTAGAAAAGTCCATGACATCGTAAGTTGGGAGTTTCTAAAGGAAGTTTTGGAGGATATGGATTTCCAACTAGGTTCACACAACTGGTCATGGGCTATATCACCTCACCAAAGTTTGTTATCAAGATTAATAGTGAGGTACATGAATACTTTGAAGGTAAAAAGGAGCTTAAGCAAGATGACCCTACATCATTATTATTGTTTGTTCTAGTTATGAAGTATTTATCTAGGATTCTGAAGCATATGAGTCGATTATCAAACTTCAAGTTTGATACTCTGAGCAAGGTCCACCAGCTTACTCACTTAATTTTTGTTGTTGACCTTATGGTCTTTTGTAAAAGAGATGTAACATCAATTATCAGGATTAAGAAAGTTTTGACACACTTAGTGCAACCACTAAATTGATAGAAAATAGACAAATCAAACATCTTTTTAGAAGAATTGGAGAACCAGATGAAGGAACATTTACTCTCACTAATTGAATTCTCTTAGGGGGGGTGTTCTATCAGTTATTTAGGATTGTACATATCTTATAAAAAGTGGAGTAAGCTAGATTTTCATCTCCTTATTGAGAAGATCACAATGAGGATCAAAACCACATATTTTAGGCAACTATATTATGCAGATAGGTTCCAGGAGGTCATTATTATTTTTTTCTATATATGAGATTTTTGGAGTTCAACTTTCATCTTGTCTCAGAATGTAGTGAAGGAAGTAAATAGGAAGTGTATTGAATACTTATAGAGTAGCTCAACTAAAAAATATAAAGGTTTTATTAATATCTTGAGATAGAGTATGTGTTCCTAGAACAAGGTCTTAACATTAAAAGTTGTGGACTATAGAATATTGCTTCTATTGGAAAGCTATTGAGGCAAATAGTCATTAAAAAGGACATCTTATGGATAAAATGGGTACATGAAATTTACATAAGTTTAATACTAATATATGAACTTACAAGGAAGCATTAAATAGTACCTTGTATTAGAGGGAATTAAATTTTTTGAAGGACAAAATAAACGACTAATATGTTTAAGAAAGATTTGTATTAACTGCTAGTGAGAACTATTCCATTGCCAGAAGCTACAATGCTATATCAAGAATCTAGATTAGAGTATGTTGTTGAATATATTTGGTATTCAGATTCCCTACCAAAATACAGGTTTATCCTATGGCAAATTGTTCATCAAAAGTTACTCACTAAGGAAAGGCTAGCTAATATGCACATCACTATAGAAGATTCTAGTTGTTCTCTTGTGATGCACTGTTTGTGGATTCAAACCAACATTTATTTGTGTCTTACAGTTGATTTACTTAATAACAGATGAGTTACAGCAATGGATAAATGTTCATCTACTTTCAGGAGAAATAAAGCAGATTCTAGCAATTATTAAAAAGAGACACTAGAAGAAGTTGGTGAGAAGCTCAACCATGGAGTACTTAGTGAAAATAGAAAGAAGATGATTGAGAGAAGGAGTTGCTTTATTCATAAGCAAAGTATCAGGAGTACAAAAATACAGTCTACTTTCAATAGAAGATATTATGCCTATTTATACACATATAATCGACTTCTATCTAATTCATATTATTTAACTAATTATAGCTTAACTTTATAACAAAATACACTGACCGTAATTTTTTTACATTCTCCTTGGATTCACTGGGCTCCACTTCTACACTCCCTCTCAAGCTGATAAGTGGTGATTACTCCTGCTTGTGTTCTTTTCTCTCACAAAGTGACAGTCAATGTCTAAGTGCTTGGTTTTATGGAAGATTGAATGTGTTGCTATTTGAATAGCCTCTTTGCTATCATAAAAAACTTACACTGGGTTTGGAATAACAACTCTTACTCTTGTTAATAAACCTAGCGACCATGTGATTTAAGCTATTGTGGAATTCCATGCTCCTCAACTTAGCCTCGGCAAAACTTCTAAAATCTATTTCTTATTTCTTAGACTTCCAGGAGATCAAAGCATTACCAAAATTTATTGCATATCCTATAACTGATTTTTTGAATTCTACACAAGCACCCTAGTCTAAATCACAGTAAGCTGGCAAGTCAGTTCTTCCTAAAGATGGCATGAATAAACCAAATCTTGGTGTGCCCTTTATGTATCTAACACTCTTAGGGAATCTTTCAAGTGAGGTTGTTTAGAACATGCATATATTAACTTAGGACTTGAACAACAAAAACAAGATCAGGCCTAGTCATCGTTAAGTAGAGTAGTCTTCCAACTATCCTCTAATAGCTTCCTTTATCTTCAAGGTGCATCATTTATAGATGCATTTGTATTGATAACAGAGTCATACTCTATAGAGGTTAGTTTATGATTAAACTCTTGGGGTGTTGTTAATGGTTTACTACCTAATAGTCCCAGCTTAGACACTAGCTCTAAAGCATACTTCTTCTGGCACATGTATATACCTTTCTTTGACCTAGAGAACTCTATGCCAAGAAAGTATCTTAGTTTCCCTAGGTCCTTCATCTTGAACTTGTTCTGCAAATCCATTCTCACTTTTTGTATAAGTTCTAAGTTGCTACCAATGACCAAAAGATCATCCTCATATACTAGCACAAGGACAGTGTCAATGTCAACTATCTGGATGAATAAGGAGTAGTCATAATGAGACTGTTTGAAACTCAGATCCAGCAAAACATGTCTAAGCTTTAGGTTCTACTGCCTGAGAGTCTGCTTTGACATATACAAGGACTTGTGAGGTCAACACACTTTCTTGCTACACTCTCCCTTGTTGGAAAAGCTATAAGGAATTTGCATATAGTCCTCTTCTAAGAGATCACCTTGAAGGAAGGCATTGTGAACATCTATCTGAAAAAATACCATTGAGATGATGATGCAACCAATGTCACTATTGATTTGAAAGTAATTGTTTTTTCAACAAGACTGAAGGTTTCTTTATAATATAAGCTTTCTTGTTGAAAGCACCCTTCAGCTACAAGTCGGGCTTTGTACCTCTCTACCTCACCAAAAGACTTGTATTTGTATACACCTGTTTGCAGCCAACAAGAACCTTATCAAGGACAGATCAACTACGGACCAAGTATGCTTATCCATAACAACAACAATTTTAGTTTCATAGCAGCAACCCATTGAGGATCCTTGTAAGCTTCTATAGAGGATTTAAGTTCTTGAACAACTGAATAAGCATCTAAATAGCATATATAAGAAGGAGATAAATAATCATAGCATACCGGTTTAGATATAGGATAGGAATAACAAATATTATGAGTCTAAACAATGTAGTCTTCTATCCAAATAGGAGGTCTATACAGTCTAGAAAAGGTTTTGAGAACAATTGGAGGAACAAATGTTGGAGAAGAAATAATGGGATCAGGCAAGATATCAGTGGGAGAAACCACATCCTTAGGAGGAACTAGAGACATAGTAGTAGTTTCATGAGAGGAAAGCTCAAAATTAGAGAATTCTAGTAGAGGGAATAAAGGAGAACAATTAGAGACAACAATTCTAAAAGAAAAAACATGTTCATGTAACACAACATCCCTACTAACGGAGAATGGTTTAGTGGTGATATCATAGAGTATAGCCCTGCTAAGAACAAGAGTAGCCAAAATGAACTGTAGGTATAGCTTTATAAGAGAACTTGTCAGTTTTATTGACATTTGTAGCATGGTAGTTTAGTTTTATTAACATTTGTATCATGGTAGAGACTACCAAAAACTTTCAACTAAAAGAGGAGGGCACTATGTGAAACAACATCACAAAAGGTGACTTCTCTTTTAGAAACACAGTGGGCAACTGTTAAGTATATAGACAGCCGTGGAGGCACATTCACTCTAGAAACTTAAGGTCACATATGCTTGAAATCTTAGGGCTCTTGTCATTTAAAGGATATATCTATGTCTCCTCTCAACCATTTTATTTTGCTGAGGGGTGTAAACATATGAACTTTGATGAAGAATACCCACTTTCTTTAATAGGTCATGGACTTTCTTTAGGAACTCAGATTCATTATCAGTTCTGAGACATTTGATACAACAAGCATACTAAGTTTTAAGAAGAATAAAGAAATTTCAGAGAACTACAACGAAGTCTGCCTTAGTATTAATAAAAAAATCCAAGTATATCTGGAATAGTCATCCACTAGAGTTATGAATTATCTCTTTCCATGATGTGGTGTTACTCTATAGGGACCCCATACATCAACATGAATAAGATCAAAAGTATGAGCAGAATAAGAAGAGCTTAGAGGGAAAATCAACTTTGTTTGTTTAGCAAGAGGACAAATAGTACATATATGATCCTTGAAAGATAAACATGTTAGATTGCCTATTTTCTTTAGAACTGACAAAGGAGCATGTCCTTATCTTCTATGCTAGATGAAACTATCATTACAAGACTTATTTACAATAAGATTGCACTTATTTTTCACAATATAAAAATTATTATTCATACAGGAATTAATATGCAAAACAGTAGTAGCTGACAAAGAGTTATTTGTGATGTCAGTTTTCAAAATATATAGCTCATGATTCTCCTTACCAATCACCATCGTCTTTTCAGTGAAGAGTTCCTAAAACACAAATGAATTAGGGAAGAATGCAATAAGACACTACAATCCTTTAGTGATCTGTGAAACAGACAACAAATAGAATTTAAAGTTTGGGATGTGCAACACATTTTGCATTGACTTTTCATGGAAAACAAAATTTGCACCTCTATAGCTAATGGATATTTGTCTTTAATTGTGTAAGTTGACTTTGTTATTATGCGTGGCTGACAACTTCTTCCATTTACTTAGCATATTTAGATTATGCACTATATGGTTAAATGCAGTTGTGTCAACAATCCAGTTATAATCTACTAACTCACACATACAAGCAATAATATTACTTGTTGCACCAACAGTGGCTGAATTTGCTATAGGATCCTCTTCTTTTCCTTTGCTCAACATTTGTAGTATTTGACTGTATTTTTCTTGAGTGAAGACAGGCACAGACACATCATTAAATGAGTTTGATATGGAATTGCTCTGTGGATCAAGTGACAAAACTTCTGCATTAGTAACATTGTTAACATAGGAATTGCCAGACATTCCTTTCTTTTTATGCTTGAAGTCAGTTGGATAGCCATGTATCCTACCGTTGGTGTCCTTGGTATATCTTCACATATAAGAATTGATTTATTACCAGATGTTTGATGTTCAACGTTGTTTCGAGGTTTGTATCCGCTAGTATTTGCAATAATAGGCATTCAATTGCTCATGTGATTATGCATGTGAGAAGCAGATGTAGATACAACACTCCTGTTACTCATTAAAGCAGATTCATTTATGTCAATAGTAGATATAAAAGAATTACGAAAGTTGTTTTGTCTTTGGATTTCAGCATTAACACAATCATAGCATGGGCTTGGTTCATATTTGGAAATGGCACAGTCATCAACACTTGACTTTTAGCATGATCATAGGACTCGTTTAATCCCATCAAACACTGTCAAAGTCTTTGCAAATGAAAATGATCTTTATATTATTGAGATTCAGGACATGGACACAATAGAGGTGGAATTAGGACTTGAAATTCACCCCAGAACTCACAAATCCTGGAGAAGTACATAGATATATATTAGGTTTCTTGAGTTAGACTTGCAATTTTCTTGTGCAAGTAAAAAGTCCTACATGCATTCACCTTGTCAAAAATTTTCTTGAAATCCTCCCAGAGTTTATGAGCATCAAATACATGAAATACAGTGCTAATCAAATTAATGGATATTGTATTCATTATCCAAGATAAAACTATAGTGTTATACCCATCTAATAGCTCATGAAGATTAGATTCATACATTTCCTTTGTATAAGTGCCTAATTACAAATCCTAATTTATTTTTTCCACACAAAATAATCATTAAGGATTTGCTCCATATAGTAGCTTTCTATACCTTAAAGTCAAATAAAGACAAGTATAGGGCCTTGAATATCAGATATGTGAATTTAGAGAGGATGATTGTGATGAACTACCTTGATTTGAGGTGAGTTTGTATATACATGTACATTCGTTGCTGCAGTTTTATCATCCTGAGATGATTCTTCTACGATTAGCAATGTCGGGATGGATTGAAGATAAATTGAAGCCTTTAACAAACAACAATTGAGTAAAAGGATTCCTTGAGATTTTTTTTTCTCGAAATTTCGGAACAAAATCTACTACTGTTTTGACCAGATCACACTGATTCAACCACCCATTGAGCTCTATAATCTAACCAAGAAGCTCTGATACCATATAAAGAAAGGGATCTTGCGCCTAACTCAACCCCAAAAGCTAGCTTGTGAGAGGAGGATTGCCCAAGTACATATAACGAGACCACCCATCTTATTAACCCCCGATGTGGGGCTTTTTTTATTCTTCAACACCCCACCTCATGTCCAAAACTAGACATCTGGTGTGTGGGTAACTTAATTTTGTGTCCTAATATCAGGTGAGATGGTTCTTGCTCTGTGACCATGATGAGAAGCTCAGCTATAGAGTCTTTAGTGAAACAGAAAGAATATGATCAAGAGAAGGAGAATTTTCTTTATTCATAAGTAGAATATGAGGACTAGAAAAATACAAACTACTTCCAATAGAAGACATATATGCCTATTTATATACATATAACCGACTTTTACCTAATTCATCTTATCTAACTAATTACAGCTTAACTGTCTCACAAATTCTACTAAAGTAATTAGTTACATCCCCCTTGAATTCACTGGCTCCAATTGTGCAGAAGTTCAAAAAGAAAGTGATGACTGCTTTACTAGGAACTTTGACATCATACATGAAGATCAAGGAATTGGAGATTTTTCAGAGTAAATGTACAGAGTTCAGATATAGTGGCTCGGATCAAGAGGAAAATTGTAGAAAGAAATGAGTTTTATGGTCACTATAAACATGCACATAGAATAGTGTGGCTTGATACTCATTGCATCCATCCTGAATGGTGATGAGTCGACTGAAAAAACACAAGCTTAACACTTTTTTTTTTTCATATCTGAATGTCTTTATCAAGTTGGTTGACATTATTTGCTCCTTTCTGTCTTTTCATGGTAGATTGAATGCTCTTTAGTTTGTTATTCTTTTGTTTGTTAATATTAATTTCACAATTGTTAACAGCAAAAATATTTGGTAAAAGAAAAAGGCCAGAGAAGTGAAAGAGATAGGGAGGGAGATTTATATTCTTATGGAGGGAGGGAAGTTTATTTTTCTCTTTTTAATCCACCTTTTGGAAAATTTAGAAGTACAAGTTGATTTTAGTTAGTTTTTCAATCTCTAGTAACCATATATACAAAGGTATGTTTGAAGGGATTCCAACAATATATTTAAAAGTAAACTTCCTAAAATTATTCTTTTTCCTCTTGGGATTTGGCTTCCCCCAAAGGCCAAATTACTCATAATAACAATCAAAGTGGAAACCCGATTAAAGGAATAAAAACATAAAAAGTAGGAAACAAATAATTAAATTTGGTTTGTGTGGAGTAAGATGAGATCAACTCTCCCTCGTGACTCCCTTTTAATTTAGTGACAATTCAACACTCACGACAATGGCATGAGCTACCTTTTTAAGGTACTTGTTTGTTTGTTTTAGTTCCTGACTTCATGTTAACTCTTTTGTTTGGATTCTGTACTCTGACCAAATATAATTGTAGTTCTTTGGTGTCAGCTTACTTGTTTTGTC
The DNA here is from genome assembly GCA_035772735.1 of Datura wrightii. Taxonomy (NCBI): domain Eukaryota; kingdom Viridiplantae; phylum Streptophyta; class Magnoliopsida; order Solanales; family Solanaceae; genus Datura; species Datura wrightii. The sequence continues at coordinate 193,431,312 of JASDFA010000018.1, read as the reverse complement.
ACTCTCACCAACTACTACTTAATTAGTAACCAGGTAATTGATGTTAGGTTTTTGTCTCGACTTTTTTATAGGCCGTTTAACATCCCAAATGTTAAAATTAATATGTCTCTTTTGATATATTTCTCGTTTGTCTTCTTATTTAGCATCTTTCGAGGTTTGTTTTGTTAGTTTCCACATGACACCTAATTATTCCGATCCTAATAATTTAGAATTAATATTTAAACTAAATGGTTAAAATAAAAATAAACAATTTTTTAAAAGATTGTCTATGTATTTAGCCTATCACCAATATACATACAGAGTCAAGTATCTCTAGAAGATTAAAAAAAATTCTTTGAGTGGTGAAAAATTATAGGGTAAAAACTTTAGAACTATTTAAAACATGAAATTTAATCTATCTTAATTTGATAATTAAAAGGAATCTGAACAATTCATATTTGGATATCAAAATCAATTATTTCACATATCTAATTTCACAGTATCACAGAACTAATATAAATGAAAGCGGTCAAACTTTGTGATCAAGTACTTGTTGGTCAAAAGAAGGTTAAAAAAGTACGAATTTTTTAATTTCAAATTACTTATAGTATTTTTATTTTATCTATATTTTTAAATAAATATAGTTGTATTAGAAAAATTTTTTTGATTAATTTATTTTTATTTATATTTTAAAATATAATTTACTTCTCTATTAAAGTATTTTTAATCTTAAAAATAATAATTATAAATGGATAAATTTTATTAAATTTAAATCCATAAGAAATTCGGATTATATTAAAATTTCAAGATATATTAATTCAAATAAATATTGTGGATTAATATATTTGGATTAATTACTTAAACCCTATAAATATGGATTTAATTAGTGGTCCAATTCATTAGGTTAGTCCATCAAATTGGGCTACAAACGATGAGCCCACTTTACTAAGCCCAAATACCATTCTTCTAGAGGCCCAAATTAATGTCACGTCAAGTCAAATAAAAAGACTCAATATAATCATGCCACATGTCAAAATGACACAGTCAAATCAAAGACTAATTAAAATGGGTTACGTGTACAAGTGGCATATTCCTACCAATCAAATATTGTCATATCAACTTAAATCTAATTAGCTGAGAAAAGTTCGTCATTATTATAACTCTTCTATCCTACAACTATAAATAAGGGTTTCATAATTCAGAGAAGGGACCTGAATTCTAATAAGAAGCCAGAGAGAGCTCGTGGATCAAACGTCATAGATATCATAATATTTATGTTACTGTTAAAAAAAAATTCAGGTAAACTGATAAGTTTATACTAATTTTTTTAATTTAAAAATTAATCATTTTTAAACAATTTTTTTTTTGTTTTTACATAAATTGAAATTGAAATGAATTAAAGAAAAACAGATAAAAGTAGAAAGAAAAAGCTGAAACGCTGAAAAGAGAAAAAGAACTGACGGCAAAATCGGGGGTTTATTTGGAGTACTATTTTTGCAGTGTGTACAAGTATAACCCCGTGAGTCCTTGTCATTTTTCCCTCAATGCAATCTTATTCTTATTCTATAAAGCAATCAAAAGGTAGGTCACATTTTTGGATAGATTTAAAATTTAAATTTAATTTTTATAAAAATTTAATAATAATTTTTTTGTATTTTTAATATTTTGAGTACATTTAGAGTGTGTTTGATTGGTTAAAAATTTTTAAAAATATTTTCTTTAAGAAAAAAAAATTTCTTAAAAATAAAGAAAATAATTTTTCAAATAAAAATAGGGAAAAACAGGTCGTGTTATCTTCTTCCCACCTCACAACTATCCACTCCACTCTCCACCCCCAACCCCACCCACCAACACGCCCCGCCCTACCCCCACCCCAACCCCCACCCTGCTCACAACCATAATATCCATCACCCTACCCCGTCCAGTGGCGGAACCATCTTAAGCGAAGGATAGTTCGATGTACACCCTTCGTCGAAAAATTATGTGGTGTATAAAGGTTAAATATTAGTTATTATAAGTGTATATTTAATTTTAAAAACTCTTAACACAATTAAGACGAAAATTTATACACCCTTCACCAAATTTCTGGCTCTGCCACTGCACCCATCCCATCTTCATCTTCATAGTTTGTCATATATATATATATACATTAAATATTTTTAGTATAATATTTTTTACTTGCGTACCAAACATAAAAAAAATATGAGAGACAATTTATTTTCTTAAGAAATATTCTCCATAAAAATATATTTTCCTATATATCAAATACAACCTTATCTGTTACTATAATTTTAGTAAATTATTACATATAAACTTATATACCACGTATCAAAGTATTGAATTCAGGTGCATCTGATGTTATTTTATTTGCATAATTGCATCTGTTTTGTATTATCCTCCCTTTTATCTCTTTATTTTTGTGGGGTTATATTATATATATTGACCGAATAAAAAATTTATACCATTCTTTCTGTCTCATTTTATTTGACATTATTTAATTATATACAAAGTTTTATATATTGTGTGTATACAAATTATCTCGTAAAAAGATAAATAAAAAATTTAAAATAATTTTTTTCTAAATAGAAGTATCATCCTTTTTGTAACAAAACTAAAAAGAAAAAGTACTTCAAATAAATTGCAAGGTAAAGTATCTATGTATTTTAACATGTTACTTTTGTGTATTTTTAACTTACTATTCGTACTTTTTGTTTTACGTTCTAGATTATAACCTAATTTAGTCGTTAATTTTAACTATCATATAAATATGAGACCAGAAATGCTTCATTTTAATAAATTTAAAAAATTTAATATGTATAAAGGTATTTTAAATTTATTTTTATATTTTTAGCTAACGTTTGATCATAAATTTAATTGAAATTTGAATTTAAAAAAAAAAGACATTTTGAAGTTGCATTGAAAAATGAGTTTTTGAAACTTAAGATTTTATTTGGACATGTTTTTTATTAAATTTCACCCAAAAATTGGTGCAGGCCAATTTCTGAAACTTGAAATTTTTTTGAAGATAAGTTCTCAAAAAATGATCAAATTTCTAACAAATAATATTTTTATTTTTTAAAAAAAAAATCTACTCCCAAAATTTATGGCCATACGGGAGCTAAGAGATCAATTATGTTATTTTTCTAGAGTTTTTGTGTAAAAATTATTTGTACAGGCAAATGGATAAAATATGAATGATTTTATTGATATAAAATAAATAAAAATAAACTTTATCGAGGTATTTTTATAACTTGAATATCCATTAAGGAGTCGTTTAGTGGTTGATTTAGTAGTAAATTATGTAGGTATTAAATTCTATATAAATAATATCACGTTTGATAGTTATAAGTTAGAAAGTAAGTTGTTCATATATAAAATTAATACGGTATTTGATTTGTAATTTAAAAATTCACATAACTAATACATGAATAACTAAACTCTACATAACTTAGGGGCAGATTGATAGCTAGTTAGAGTTAAATGAGTATTAGTAATACATGATGTAGTTATGAGAAAATCTATGTATTATTTTATGTCGGAACTAATTTTGCACGATTTAGTTATTCATGTATAACTTATTCCACCTTCTATTCTGCATAAGATAATAAATAGATTCTCTCATAAGTTATAAAAATGTATTAGTTATGTGGATTTCTATTCCAAACCAAATACATTATTAATTTTATACATAAATAATTTACCTTCTAACTAACTACCAAATATAATATTACTTATGCAGAATCTAATACCTACATAATTCACTTTCAAACCAACTACCAAACGATCCCTTATTTCACATTATAATATCTTGCATAAAATAATACATAGGTTTCGACATAACTTATAAATATACTAGTTATGTGGTTTTCCAAATTGTAAATCAAACACCATATTAATTTTACGAATGAATAACTTACCTCCTAATCAACTAGCAAACGCGGTACTACTTATGCCGAATTTAATATCTACATAATTCACTTCCAAATCAACATCAAATAATTTCTACACAAAATAACACATAATTTTTTTCATAACTAATATATATATATATATTACTCGAATATCTGCGCAACTCTAATCTTTCAAGAACATGTTTAACTGAAGTGGGTGGATAGTCCTTTTATAGTTTGATTACATAAAAAAATGACGTTAACTTTTAGTTAGTTTCAGAGTAGAAGGGATTCAGGCAAGCCTATGCTTTTGACTGAACCCATTAACACTAAACATTGTACCAATAGATATTATTGCAGAAGAGATGCACTGACGGACGGGTATATACCGTACGATAAAATCTATGACTAACTATTCCGTTGGAGAGACATCTCCGTGACGACGACGTTGCAATGGCGCTGTAATGGAGATTAGAACTCACACGTTCTCAATTAAAAATTTGAAATGCCTCATCAATTAAGTTACATAGCCATTTCTATTTAGGAGTGTCACTTTGCACAATATATTTCTTTATGTTTGCTTTTATCTTTTAATCATACATATATATATTTAGTAAAAATTTTAGACGAAACAGGGTCACATGACACTTCTTGAGCCTTGGTAAATTTGCCCGTGCGACGCTGTAAGTACTAAATGAATCTACCGAAAGTTTTAAATAAGACATGACAAGAATGTTGTAAGTATTTTTGATTTTCAAATATGATTTTAAGTATTATAAATATATTCGTACTATAGTTAATGTCTATAAAGGTATTTGTATTGTAGTGGATACATGTGTTTATATTATAGTGAAAGATTATCTTTTGAAGAAAAATAAAGAGAAATTATCCCAATAAATAGAGGGATTTTCCTTCATTATATTTCATCTCATCAATAAAAATAAATATTTTTTTTATTTTCTCTTTCTCTATAATATTTTTATTTTTTTTATTATTTCAAAATATTAAACATATTATGGAAAAAATTAGAATTTAAGAACTGTCAAATTGAAAAGGAGATTTATTAAAGATACTTCCTCCGTTTTAATCTATTTTCAAAAGAATGTTAATCTTTTATAATTAAAAATAGTTTAATTATTAGGGGTGCAAGTATATGGTGTCAGATCATATGAGCTTCACCATTATGACTTGTACTACATTAATAGGCCCAGAAGAAGACAGCTTAATTAATGAGTATTACTTAAATAGGACCACAGAGCCCACGTGCTCCTATCTATTTCGACCACTCGTTACTTCTATCAATTTCTTTTTGGTCATATATTGATTAATTGATTATTGATCATTATTAATTTGATTATTAGGTTAATTATTAAAATTTTATATGAATATTTTCATAAATTATAATTATATTTAGCTAAAAAGAAAATGGGTGAAAATAAAAAGAATTAACATATAAAACTAATTAAGTTAAAATAATTAACTTTAATTTATATTTGAATAACACTCTCTTCACTTTTCATCGACATCATTCATCTTATTGCTCAGATATTTTATATATTGAAAATTAAAATTATAATTTAATAAATTATTATCAGATTATCAGTTTATCCATTAATAAAAATGGTTAAATCGATAATCAAACTAATAATTCAATGACTTGAGATAGTAAATCTATAGTCAAATCATTAAATCAATAATCCAAATTATTAATCTAATAACTCAATTATCAATTCAAATTATTAATAAGGCCGTTAATTTGTACAATCCTAATTAAATCTGAGTCATCGTAACATTTTGATTGATTATTCGATTAACACCTAACTATTTTATTTTACAGACAAATAGAGAATTAAGTATAGTTGAAAGAAGAGAACATCGGTTAATCGGTTTTCTTATGTCAAGAACTACAAAAATAATGACATAAATTGGTTTATTCGTTCCAAATATATATTTGTTCTTTTTTGCTTTTCAATATACAACGCATATTTCATTATTTAACATTTGATTTTAACTTATTTTTTTCAGATCAAGTTTGTAATAAAACTAGGATGCAATCTATCATTATTATCTAAAAAAGCTATTAGTCAAAATAATGAAATACCAGTTATGTATTTATTTTTCTTTAAATGTAATGACTATTTCAACTGTATAATTTTTTCTTTTGGACCAATTTAGTTATTAAAAAGAATTGGCTAAAGATCCTTTCTTTTATCCAAATAAAAAAGACTTACCAAAAGAAATGAAGTTTTGTATTTTTTTTTTTCAAAAATTTTCTAATGTAGATGTAATGACGATTTATTTGTGATATATATATACATATACATACATACATACATATATATATATATATATATATATATATATATATATACATATACATACATACATACATATATATAAAAGTCAAATCTGTAAATCATATTATATTATAAGTGGGAAGTCCCAAGTTAAAAGTTAGATTACGAAAATACCCTACATTTAAAAATAATTTTTTTTAATTAAATAAATAATTTTAGTATAAAATTAAATGCATGATAAAGGGTTGTAATATTTTTCAATACTTAATAAGTTTTAATTATTTTATATATATAAAAATAATCAAAATAGAACGAAAGAGAAATTTTATATTAAAAGTGGAAAGCTGCGAACTTCAAAGTTGGATTACCATTTTACCCCTCCACTAAATAAAATAAATAAATAAATTATTATTATATTATAATAAAATTGAGAAGCTCCTAACTTCGAAATTGGATTACTATTCTGCCTCTCCACTAAATAAAATAAATAAGCATAATAATATGATTTTTTTTGGGTAACTTCTAGAGAAATATTATTTCTATATAATACTTGTATACAAAAATATAAACTTATATTATATTAAATAAATAAATAAAAATAAAGATATTTATAGTAAATAGTAATAATTAATCATTATCACCATCGTGTTTGACTCTCTTCAATTTTTTTTAATTTTGTGCTCTTTTACTACTTGATCAAGAAATTGAGAAACACTATAACTATATTTATTATCAAATTAAATAATTAATATATGCATATTTTGTATACATTTTTCATCTTACGTGCTAATGCAATATTTCTGGTCTTCCTAAATTCTTTATAATGAGACGTTTCAACAGTATTAAAAATAATATTGAACAATTAAAGATACAATAAAAGATATATCCAAAATTTTTATCGTTTATCCATTTTTCATTGCTTGCAGAAATATATAAACACACTCAACATAGAAGGATTTATTTGAGCAGGAAATTAGATATGTGAGAATTTCGGTCAAAGTTTCACTAGAGTCTTCTATCTTTTTATATAAGGTTTATTTCATTTTTATCTCTTTTACTTTAAATAATGATGGGTTTATGTAATTTGCTTTAAATTACTGTAAATCATGGATTTTTTAAAATCACTTTCACTTTTTGAATTAATGGGTTTAAGTGATTTGCTTGAACTTTACTTGAATGTAGAACATTTTTTTCTAATATAGTAGTCTTGACTGTTGCATTTGATATTCGTGTCTTGATGATCAGGGATATACGGAGCCATTATACGACTTATGAGGGACTTTAGTAGTTTAATTAATTATTTATACGAGTATTTATCTTATTGTTGAGAGTTTGATTTCTCCCGTTGTAATTTTTTTTCTCTCCCAGTTTCTTTTTATAAAAAATAACACTTACAAGTTTGATAGAAACCAACAGTTTTCTTTCAAATCATGTATTTGTACTAAAAAGTCACTTAATATATATAAAATACTTATTTAAAATCAGTAATCTGAAGCAAAATGAAGATAATTTATTAACAAGAATGTTAGATCATAAAAAAAGTTATCTTTTTTACAATTCAGAATTCATAACCTCAAAATTTTAGCCTTTAAAAAATTTGCACGAGCAATTTCAATGAATCTATTTAGGTGGTCATATCTAATATATTTACATTTTTTTTAAAAATAATTCTTAAAATTTCAATAAATATAATATAACTGTCAGAATTAGGATCACCTCTCATCACTTTAAGTTTGTATTTTTTTTATTTAATTTATACCTCATGAACATATTTTATTGATATTTTTTATAAGTGAAAAAATATTATATCAATTAACATGGGATACACGTGATCAGAAACTAGTAACTTATAGCCTGTTTGGCCAAGCTTCTGAGAGGCCAAAAGTGCTTATCTTTTCTAAAAACACTTCTTTAAAAAAAATGAGGTGTTTGGCCAAGTTTTTGAGAGAAAATAAGTATTTTTAGGGAGTAGCAGAAGTTGTTTTTCAGAAGCTAAAAAAAGTAGTTTCTCTTCAAAAGCACTTATTTGAAAAACACTTTTGTAAAAAATACACTTAGAAACACTTTTCAAAAGTTTGATCAAACACTAATTATTGCTCAAAAGTGTTTTTTAAATTTATTAGCCAAACACAAACTGCTTCTCACCAAAAGTAATTTTTTGATAAGCACTTTTGAAAAAAATATTTCTCAAAATAATAGCCTATTTGGCCAAACTTCTCAAATCAACTTATTTTGAAAAGTGCTTATCAGAAAAGTACTTTTGGTGAGAAGCAGTTTGTGTTTGACCAATAAATTTAAAAAACACTTTTTAGTAACAATTAATGTTTGGCCAATCTTTTGAAAAGTGCTTCTAAATGTATTTTTTAGAAAAATATTTTTTAAATAAGTGCTTTTGGGGAGAAGCTACAATTTTTTAGCTTTTGAAAAACAACTTTTGTTACTCCCTAAAATCACTTATTTTCTTCCAGAAGCTTGGCCAAACACACATATTTTTAAAATAAGCACTTTTCAAAAAAAAATACACTTTTGACCTCTCAAAAGCTTGATCAAACAGACTATAAGTTTAATTTAAAAAATTTGACCAAACATACTATTAGGCTCCAACATCTTTAGTCCAAATAATAAAGGTTTGACTGTGTATTTTTAAACTTTCTTCTTTAGATGATTATTTAATTTAATTGTACATTTCTTCTTTTCCGAATCATACTTGCAAGAAATTTGCTGAAACTTTATTATTTTTAGTCAAAAAATAAATAAATAATCGTGTGTACCATATAAATGGTGACAAATCCCAGGGGTAATTAATGTATTTTTTTCTTTTCAGTTTGTTATTACTTAATCATGATTAATTAAGTGTGTCTTTTACTACGTACCTTGATACATGTTACAAATTTTAAAAAATTAAGAAATAACAAATTAAAAATATTAAACTCCTTTTCAAATTTGCAATGATAGATACTTCATAAAAGTAAAACAAAATTAATTTCATCTAACATAAATTCAAACCTTAAACTAAAATGTTATCATTTGTTTACAAAAAGCATTTGAAAAATTATTCAAAAATACTTTTTCTGCTTTCCTAAACAGAAATTCAACAAACACAAGCGTTTGGTTCAACGACATTTTGTTTCAACTTCTATAAAAGCTGAAAAATAATTTTGGAATTTTCTTTTGGTTGTTGTATAATTAAACAAACGCCAATTAACGTGTAAAAGGAGAAAATTCTTGCTCTAAGGATGTTGGTCTTGTGATTAGACCGTGTCACGACGTGATGTGTGAGTTAGATGATGATTACGATTTGAATCTTCCGAAAGATGAATATATGGTATTTAGGTAAAGCAAAATAAAAGAGTGAGTTTATTATTCTATGAGTTTCAAATCATGTTTGTTTAAGGGGGTGTTTGGTATGAATTAGTAAAATATTTTTTAAAATTTTTTTATATTTGATTGATCAAAATTTTTGAGAAATATTTTCTGTAGGAAAACAAGTTTGTTAAAAATGAGAAAATAACTTTTCTAAAAAAAATAGAAAAAATAAAAATAGTGGCATTTCACATTGATTATCTCGTCCCCACTTTTCGACACACTCCATCCCATCCTTCACCCTACTCCTATAGTATTTGCCTAATTAGATACAAATACTTTTGTGATAATGTTGTCTGCTTAAGTACCAAACACACACAAAAAAAGAAGGAAGTAAAAAATTACTTATTTTTTATAAAATATTCTTCAAGAAAATATTTTGCATGAAAAAAATTTTACTCATACCAAACACGCCCTAATGCTTGACGAATTCTCAAATATAATAAGTGTTGGAGCATGTACATTCTAATATTAAAATTATAATATTAAAGTGCATTATCTTTTTGTGTTAGTGGATATAAATTGACAAGAAAATAATCATTATATTTGGTGTAACTAATGTAACCTCCAATATCATAATCTACCACTAATTATGCACCACCAACCATATTCTACAATATTATTAACCCGCAACGTTGTTATATAATCGACGAAGAATTCTTACACCTAGATATAGAGGTGTTTCTTCCATGAGTATACAAGCGGATTCAGAATTTTTAAGTTCCAGATGTCACTCTCTTTGAACAGTAGCATGGTTTCAATATTTACAAAGGAGGAGTAAAGTGTTCTATGATTGTTTTTGTTCAATATTTACATAAGAGAATAGTAATAGATTTGATTATTAATTTTGTCAATAAGGAGAGTGTTGGTTTGTCTAAGTTTATTGACAGTAGAGGTATAGTGTTCAAATCTTCGTAACTACGAAACTGTTTTTATTAAAACAACTTCTCTTAAATATGTTTCAAAAAATATTGAAGAGCAGGTTTGAACTCATGACTCTAAAGAATAAAATATGACTCCTTGCCTTTGGCATTATATAACTAACTGTTATTATAGGTGGCATGTCTTATATTTATACTTATTCGCATACATATGTACATATGTATACAGAGTTTCAACTGAAATGTACGGATACTATGACTCCCCCAACTATGTACATAGATCAACCCCTGTGAGCATATGATAATTATTTTATTGTGTATGAGAATTATGATAAGTGTGAAAAAATATTGTGGTAGTAGTGAAAGAGAGATTTGAGACATAGAAAAGTATTTTAATTCTTCAACTAATTCAGTATACAAAAGAGAGTAATTTTAAATGGAAGGAGGTGTTCTTTTGATGGAGCTTTGGACTCTTCAACTAATCCGAAGTTGTTTGAGTTATACGACATTGTTGGAATATTATATCCTAAAGAATATAAGTCAAGAGTATTACTACTGAACCAGTGAAGATTATACCACAGTGGACTTAAATATCCTTAAAGAGAGCGAGATATCCTTGCCTCAGCCTGAATATGTATTCATTTTTGTTCATTTATTTTTCAACTGTAATTTGTGGTATATTCACCAAAAGTTTTAAGGAAATTCTATCTTGTTACAGTTTGAAAAATTGTAGATATTAAGTTAGAAGATCTCAATATCATTCTGTTTCAACTCACTAGATCTCTTCAAGTGATCTATGAAAGGGTTAAGTATTTTTCTACTTTCTCGTCACAAGCGGGGGAAAGGTAAAATACTTTTTAACTTATATTTTCAAGAATAAAGTGATACTACTTTTCATGAACATTTATTTTCATTAAATTCTCAAAGTAGTGGGGAACGATGAAATGGAAAAAATATTTATCATGAAAAATGTGATTTTTGCATCTTTGAGAATTCTTTAAAACAAAGTGTTACAAGTGCATATATAAATCTTGAAAATATCTACATGTTATTAGTTGTATATGAGATTTTTGGCTCTAACATGAGTGTTATAAAAGAAACTATAAAATACATGTTGAGTAGTTATTTTGACATTAAATATTTGGGTGAGATAAATTCATTCTTGGATTAAATATACCATAAAATATATGATGAAATTTTTCTTGACAAGTCACATTATGTTTAAAAAATTATGAAGTACAATTTTATTGATTGTATGTACCTTGCAACTCCTTTGATTCAAATATGTGAAAATTGTGTGATAAATAAAAAAGGAGTATGCTAATATAATTTAAAATATGAGATATGTGACTGGTTGTACTTACCATGATATTGTGTATAGAGTAAAAGTACTTAGCAAATACAAGCAAGCAAGGTATATTTACGTGGTACAAAAAAAATTTTGGCTTATTTTATAGAAATATCCTGCTATACTCAAAGATTTTTCTGATGCGATGAGAACATTTGGTGCTATTTTTTGGAGATAAAAAATTATTTATGGTTAATTCTATCATGGAAGCTGAGGTTATTGCTTTAACTTCAACTAGTGAAAAAGTGAATTGATTTAGAGATTTATTATATCAATCACTATATTTTCAGAAATCAGTTTATCTATTTTTGATTTATTGTGATAGTACCAATATTATTAATAGAGTACAACTCTTGTTACAGTGATAAATTCAAACTCATGAGGAGAATATATTTTAGCGTGAGATTATATTTAAAAAGGGGTACCACTAATGTCAATTATGTCAAATTTGTGATAATCTTGCAGATTCACTAACTAAGACCTTGGCAAGATAAAGAGTCTGGAGCACATCGAAGGGGATGGATTGAAGCCTATAAATTCATGGGTCATATATGAAGAAACCCAACCTGTGGACTAGAGATCCTATAACTAGGTTCAATAGGAAAAACAAATCATATGATGACTTATTGTGAAATGAACTATTATATATTATTTTATTTCCTCCCTAAGATGTGAGTGCGTTTATTTCGTACGGACTTGAGAAGGTTGAGTCTATGAATGTATCTCATAAATGGAGTTAGAGTACAAGAGTACCCTTGACATATTTCACCTATGTGGGTGTGGAAGTAGGTCAATTTCTATGAGAATTGACTTATTTTCAAAAACACTCATGAAAATCACCATAATGTGTTGGCTAATAAACCTTATGCCAACATCTTGATTATTATGTGTAAGCAGTGATATTTTATTTTCCTTAAGCAGTCATAGTTCAAGCATGAGATCACTATTAACTCTGGAGTAAATGTTATTATTTTACTAAGTGAAGGTTCAATGCAAAACACATCTTCTTTATGTGTAATAGTCTCTCTTTAACTAAATTGGTAAACCCTCTTATTTTAATATTAAAATGAGAAGGGGGAATATTGGAGTATGTACATTTTAATATTAAACTTATAATATTAAAGTGTATAATATTTGTATGTTAGTGGATATAAATTGGTAAGAAAATGATCATTATTATTTTATTTAACTTATTTAACCACTAATGTCATAATCTACCACTAATTACCCACCATCAATCATGTTCTACAATATTATTAATCCACTACTTTGTTATTTAATCTAAAAAGAATTCTTTCTTCTATGAAGAATTATTGTACTGTGTATGAGTATTATGATAAGTGTGAAAAAATATTGCAATAGTAGTGAAAGAGAATTGAGACATAGAAAAATATTTTAATTCTTCAACTAATTCACTATACAAATAACAAGTAATTTTATGTTGAAAGAAGATATTCTTTTTGTGGAGCTTTGGACTCTTCAATTAATTCGAAGTTGTTTGAGTATACCACGTTGTTGGGCTGTTATGTCCTGAAGGGGACAAGTCAAGAATATTACTGCTGAATCAGTAAAGATTATATTACAGTAAACTTAAATATCCTAAAAAAGAGCGACGATATTTATGCCTCGACCTAAACATATATTTATTCACATTTTATTTTTCTATTATAATTTATAATATATTCATCAATAATTAAAAAAATAAAAAAATCATTAAGCACTCACCAATAATGAATAATACTCTTGATCAAAATATCTTGTTTCTATAAATAAAAAAAAAATGCAGTATGAGATTCACTTAACAAATTTAGCATGAAACGCCATCATATCCACATGGCTGGTCGGGACCCCTATATAACTTTCAAGTTAGTCTAGTCATAGAACATCCTAATAACAAAGGTGACAAAAATAAATGATAAAAATATAATTTGTCTAATTCATTTATGTTTGAATTAATTATTCATCTATTTATTTATTAGTTTAATTCAATTTAATTTACTAACAATGAAGTTGATACGTAATTCTAATTGACTTATAATCTTATCAATTTATTTTCAACTTTTTGTAAAATATTTGATATGCTATATATATATAACTATGATGAAGAAAAAATATTTTTATCAAGTACTAAAAATTTAAAAAAGAACAAATAAAGCAATTAAAACTTACTCCCTCAGTCCTAATTTATATGATATTGTAGTTTGACTGGGCATCGAGTTTAAGAAATATGAGAAGACTTTGCGATATTTTAAAACTACCTAAGATAAATGAATTTCTAAATAGAAGAATACACTTTTATGGACTTTTTACCAAACAAGTGAGATCCAACATAGGTAAGATATTGATAGTGTCATTAAATAATTGCCAAATAAAAAAATCTGTCATTCTTTTTGGAACGAACTAAAAAGGAAAGTGTGTTACATAAATTGAGACAAAGAGAGTAATAAAAATTGAGCGGATTAAATTATATCATACATTTTAATCTATTTTAATCTAAGTAATATATTTATAAACTCAATCCATTTTGACTCGTTGAAAAGTAGCTCAGTCCGCAATTTGACACCTCTGCCTAATCAATGATTTTACACAACATATGAAATTATTATTTCACATGTCAAAGTTTATTAGTAAGTACCATGAATCTTTCTTACCCCCTTCTTTAATTCTCAAACAAATGCATGAATTCATAATACAAAAGTCACATAATAAGTTGTATTCTTTTGACTATAAGAGAGAAAACATATTTATTAAAAGAATATAAAAGAAAGAAAAAAAAAAGCCATGCAACATCATTCTTTCTGACATTATTACATTTAACGGGACCTATGAGGCAGAAAAATCTTGATCATAAGTCAAGGCAACACGTTAAAATTGAGATGGGGACATGTCCATTGGATCCATAAGAAGGCCCAAATGAGTGTAATTTGTTTTTTTACAAGCTGGATGTGGCCCACAATAAGACTGATTGTAGGCCCAAATGTCTAATTTTCCTTGTCAGCATCCATCTTGTTCTACTCCTAGGTTTGTTAGGTATTTGAATTTTCCTCTAGCTAAACCTAACTATTGATGATAGAAATATTGTACAATTCTATCATAGATCCACGGTTCAATCAACATCTGCCACATAGATGTAGGCATTTGTTCGTAGCAACCGCGAAGTCCTTGCGTTTGAATTCAAAATTAATGAATCGTTTGCGAAGAAGCGCGTAAATTTATACTGATGAATTGTGCGTAAAATTATAAATGAAGAAGTTACGAGTTTTGCATAGCGTGAAAGACAAAATTGAATTGCAATTAAAGTCACTTATTGCAGTAATATATGTATATATATAAAGTTTTTCCCTTGGTATTTATTAAAAAAATAATATATTTATTATTACATTTAATACACAACGAAGAGCCTTGGCTCATTGGCTTAAATTGAGTCTTGGGGTAGAAAACCTCTAGAATTTGGATTTACCCAAACCCAATTTTCTTTTATTAAAAAAAGAAATAAAGGCTGGTTTGTTATAAATATATTGTATTATGTGGATATTTATTGGATAAGGTTATAATTGAATAAACTTACGATTGGATAAGCTAGCAATCAGATAAGCTCTTAATGTTTATTTATTATTATAGTGAATGTCTAAGATAGGGTTAGTCTTTCCCCAATAAATAAAGAGTTCTTCATTTATTGTAATCATCCCTCAAGAGAAATAAGAATTATTCTCTTTTCTCTTTTTTCATTTTTTATTTTTTATTTTATACAATATTCTTCCTCTTGCTTTATTATTTCAGAACACATTATCAGCACGAGATTCTACCGTCTCAAAATTTGAAGGCTAAGGTATTATATTCCCTCCCCCCCCCCTCCCCTTTTTATTAATGTGTCTAATCTTACGATACTTGAGATCATTGCCCTTCAAAGTGCAAGAACTACCTTTAATGAGTGTTGAATGCTGAAATCCATTTGGATGCAATGGGTCCAGACGACGCCGTTAAAAATGAAAATAAAGCATCAAACCAAGATTATGCTAAGCCATGATATTTTTACGTTATAATTAAAAAAAAAATCTTATTAGGGTCTATGCTTAGCTTGTCATTATTTTTGGAAGAAAGACGAGGGGAAGGAGGGAAATTTAAATAAATACATTTTGTTTATTAAATGTCGATTGAAATTCTATGATTAGCTCTATGTCGATTATTTTAGCCTACAGGCCATTTGTGTACTTGCCCCTTAACTAGAAGGGTGAATTACGTAGTAGGTTGCGCAGCCGAAATATTCGACAGTCACTTAAGCCCCATTAATTTTAATTAAAAGTTGTATTTAAATAGATTTTACATGTGTCAATGACTCCGTACATTCTAACCCCATAAATACTGAACAATGATAAAATTTTATATTTTTTCTTTTGGAAAAAAGACATCAAATATATCCTAAAATTATTCAAATAAGCTGAATACACACTCCAACTAAGCAGACGACTTATTACCTTTACACATATTAAAAATATTTTTGATATAACATTTGTATCCCACATCAGCACCACGTCAGAATCTTCTATATTATATTTTTTATATTCATATCCCTAATTAACAATTAAAATTCTCCAATAATTATATTTTTTCTTTTAAATCTATTAGTGTGCTTTTTTTCTTATTAGAGTTTCATAGGGGGGAAGAAATTAGATTAGCAGTAAGGAAGTGAACCTTTAAATTGGTGAAAGTTACAAATCTTATCATTCATATAATATTTAGCTTGTAATTTTGATTTCCTTTAGTGAATTGGGGGTATGATTTTTCTTGAAAAAGAAAAATAAAGATAAGTTCTTTAATGATGAATAATGTATTGTAGTGATATTGAGGAAAAGGGAGTGAGATAAATAAAGTTTTCTCTTAAGGTAAATGTTAAAAAATTGTTTGATGGTTCATGTTGAAAAGGGTGTTGTTGGGTCTCAGAAAAGGAGTGTCACATGTCAGAAAAGTGTGTATTCTTAATATATAGTTAAATGTATATTCACCGAGTTTATCTGAATATATTATATACACCAGGATACATTGAGTATATACTATGAATACATCAATTATACATTAATAATGGAGGAACATAGCATCGAAGGAGGACCGGTGAATATTATCGGAGACAAATTCTCCTCTCGGACCATTATCATTTTTTTCATTTATCGATCCTCTTCTCTTAAAATCCCTATAAAAGAAGATATCAATGCAATATTAGGTCTGAGAAAAGCGGTCACTGAATTTTTATTGAAAAATTTTAATCAGAGAAGAGGGATTTTTTATGTCTGAATTTTAAGTGAAGAATGATGAGTTAGTGATGAAGAAAAGGAGGAATGGGATGGAAAAAGAAGAAAGAAGCGTGAGATAAAAGAGGATTTGGAAAGAGGCGACTGAGAGAAAATGAAAACATGGGATTTAGGATTTGGCTAACTTTTCATACTAATTTGTCTTTAAAGGAAAAAATGGGTCAATATATAATAAGTTGGGTCAAAATATATTATTCTTTAGGAAAAATTCATAAATATCTCCTCAATTTGTGATCGAAATTTCAGGTATACATTTTATTTTTATGAGGATTTTATTAGTCCTTTTTTTTTTTCCATTATTTTTTTGCACCTTATGTGTTGGTGTTATGTCAGACGTGAGAACACCTCATTCAAGGGTGTGGGAACCTTAAAAAAAGCTCTTATTAGTACGAGATGACCATGTGTTATTCCCATATCTTATTTTCAAGAGCTCTTCGTCCAAACAGTTTCATTCCTCATTTTATCATCCATTTTCAAGAGCTTCGACGAAAGCTCAGTCAAAGCCATACTAATCAAGCTCAGATTTCGACTACAACTTAACAACAACATCATTATCAAATTCCAGCAATCAATTTGACCAACAACTAAGAATTTCCATAAATTTATTTTTTGATCTTCAAGTTTTTTCAAGAGTTAAGGTCTAAAAACACACCTAAATTATATCGTTTTTGCAAGTTTAATACCTGAATTATGCGAAATTTGTATTAGGTATCTGAACTATCACCCTCAGGTTATAGAAACACACCTGAGTGCTGTCTGGACCAAAGTCGTGTGTTCTATCATTCCCGCGTGCGTAAGTGATACTTTATCCATTAAAAATCGCTACATGGCATTATAACAGCTATAAATTGCTGAGTAAGCATTTTTCTTCTTTTTTTTTTAAAAAAACAATCACCTTTAAATACTCCTCCTCTTCTTCTTCTTCATTTCTTCTTCATCTTTTCTGCAAAATTGCATATTTCTTTCCCTCTTCTTTTTCATCCTTCTTCAATTTATTGTTCATTTTGTAGCCCATCCCTTCTTCTTAAACATATCTATTTTTTTTTCAAGGATGACTGTACAAATTTTTATAACAAATTGTACAAGAGAAAATAAATCTTAACTGAGTAAAATCATTCTTTTTTTTGAGTAAAAGAGATTATGCCAATTGACGTTTATTTATTGGAATTAGGTTATTGTGTAAGGCTTTTACTTTTAGAGCAATACATAGTTAGGTTTTATTGGGCACAATAATTAATCCATCTTTCACACTTTCATTTCTTCAATTAATGACCCATTTGTCTAATTATTTTCTTAGCAACAACTTAATATCATGAATAAGTTTAGCACTTGAATCTCATTAAAATTGGGGTTTAAGAAACAAGAATCTATAAAATTTTATTTTGCATCTTCTAAACCTCTTCCTTATCTTAGCATTTGTATTTGGTTGAATATGTTATGTTTTGAAATTAAAAAGAAAAAAAGAGGAAGAAAATGAAATAGATTTTTTAAGAAATTAAAAAATTGCAAAATTACACATGGCAGTGCATGTATTTCGCCCGCCACCAAGAATTTGAATCTCTATGCAACGTTATCATTTAGGGTGGTATTTATTTTATTTAAGTATATTAGAGGACTAGTAGGAACCCCGTAAAAATAACGTGTGTTTTTGAAACTTTGGATATAGCTCATGAGGTACTTATGCCTTTTTTCTATTTTTTATATTTGGTAGCCTTGGTAAAAATTTCATGAGGCATCCTATTTGGATACTGTCATCTAAATTGTACCCATTTTCTAAAAATTATTTTACTGAGACCCACTTTTAACAAGCTTTAGATAAATTCGCTTCTTTGGCGACACCACTGTCTCACCACTCGTTGTCATATATACATAAATATATATATATATATATATATATATATATATATATATATATATATATATATATATATATATATATGAATTGGAAAATAAAAAAAATTCATTTATAGACAAGTCAAAGAATTCACATCTATATCTAAATTCAGATATCCCAAAAATAAATTGTGTGCACTATTCAAATTTGATTTAAAAAAAAGAACAAATTTGTAAAGATTACATAGATAGAAAATCAACCAATTTTATTAAAATATGCACAAAAATTTAAGCTCTTTTTTTCTTATTTTTGCTTCAATTGGCTTATTGAATTTCAGTCATATATGTTTGAAGTTGGAGAATATAAATGCACTGATCTCATGCCAAAATGTCTGAAGTTTGGCCTTGTGAAGAACATAACTTCAGTAACAAATGTTTGAAGTTAGGTTTTCCCACGATCAAAACTTCAAAACTTCAAAATTTCTTAAATTGGCTTTGGCAAGCGACTATATTTCTTAAGCCTTGTCAACACCATAACTTCAGTTGAAAGTGTTCGAAATTTGACCTTGTTAAATCCACAATTTTAATAAGGGTATAACTTCAATCAAAAATATCTGAAATAGGCCTTACCAAGATCATAACTTTAATAAAAAATGTTTGAATTCACTTTGGCAAACTATACTAAACTTTATACAAAAATATTCGAAGTTAGATGTGAATTTTCAATTTCAGTCGCGTACATCTGAAATTGTATTCAATCCAGATAAATTTGCAAAAAAATTTAACATCAAATATAAGTTAAATAGCAACCTAAAAGCAAATATTTGTGCACTTCACCCATAGCCACATAGTGTAGTTATCCCTAACAAAAAATCTAAGACCTTTTACTTGGCCTAAACTTTGGGTGACTAGCCCATAATGAGGTGAGGGTCAATTAGAGAAATAATTCAGTCCATACTGTCTGGGCCTTAGCTAGAGTGCACTAGCAAATCCCAGGCTACCATCTAATAATTTCCTTTTTGAGTTTAACTTACAAACTTTTATACCGTGTAACTAACTTATGCTATGTATTTATCATTAATATCTATACTTTAAGCAAATTGACAATGTTATGGAAAAGACAGTAATTTTTTGCTCCTAACTTGTCAGAATATGTTACAGCTAATTGCAAGCAGACAATTTGCTTTCGCTTTCCCAGATCGAGGACTGTACTAATTTAGTACTATATGTACTAGGAACAAAAACATATCAAATATGATTACAGAGTAAATTTGCTTTCTCAGCTTGATGACTACACTAATTTACTAGAGATTAATCTAACTATGCCGTCGCTTCGCGATCATTGCCCTCGTAGCAATTAGCCACATCTGCAGTTCTCTTACTTTGCACATTCTTGTAGGAATAGCTCCTTGCAACAAGAACATAGATGCACAAGTTCACTGCTGTGATGGCAGCTAACAAGAAGTAGAAATAATCCAATCTGCTGCTATTTAGATCCTTTCCAAACCAACTCTTGCCACTCTTTTGTGTGACATGATCAACAATTGTGATCAATATGCTGCTTAAGAAATTTGCAGCACCAATCACACTTAGGTAAAATGCAATGCCTAAACTTCTCATTGTATCAGGTACTTGATCATAGAAGTACTCTTGCAACCCCACGAGCGCGAATCCATCTCCTATACCAACCATGAGAAATTGAGGGGCTAGCCAGAACACACTCATTGACATTGAACCTTCAAGTAGGTTTTCTTGAACAATTCTTAGTCTCTTTCTCTCAACCAAAGCTGCAATAATCATAGTTGTGATCGAGAAGATCATTCCAATACCGATCCTCTGAAGAATGCTAATGCCTCTCTCGTTTCCTGTTGCTCGTCTTAGGAGAGGTACGAGGATTTTGTCATAGATAGTGACAGTTGCTATCATGCCAATAGCTCCAAGGCCATACATTGAAGCCGGTGGGATCTCAAAATTGTGAGTGATCTTCCGGTTAAGTGTCACGCCTTGTTTGATGAAAAATGTTGAAGCTTGTGCTATGCAAATGCCAAATGGTAAAGTTGTTAGCCAAATGGGGATCATGTTGATAAGTAGCTTCAATTCTTCCACTTTTGTCACAGTTGCAAGTCTCCATGGATTCTGTTTCTGGTCTATTGAATCTTGTGCCTCTTCAAAAATTGCAGCTTTATCAAGAAACCTACAAGTAGAGCGGCAAATTGTTTTCATTACCCTATACTAATATCCATAATCAAATCAATTCAAGACTAAGTAGAAATCTTACTTAAGGTTTTTGGTATGACTTAGCCTCCTTCTGTTAGCTTCTGACTTTTGAGTTTCATGTAGATAAGCAGGACTAGAGGGATGTGGAAGATTTCTATTTTTGATTGCAGCAACAAAAACTTGTAGCATTGTTGTTAAGGGACTTTCAGTAACTTTTCGATAACGATAGAATCGCCTGCCTGCACAGAAGATGACTAAACTAGAAGCCATAACTAGTGTGAGGATCACATCTGCCACAGCCCAACTAACATGATCTTGCACATAAACAATCACAGTGACACCAAGTAGTACACCAGAGCAAAGTCCAAAACTCCACCAATTGAAGAAAGACATTTTCTTCCTCTTTTCTTGAGGATGGTCATCATCAAATTGATCAGCTCCAATGCTCTCCAAAGATGGCTTGTGCCCTCCAGTCCCAATTGAGATTAAGTAGATGGCAAAGAAAAAGATCACCACATGGATCTTCCTAGGTTCTTGACAGAGGTCACTCCCACAGGGCTTCAAGCTTGGTACCACACTAGACATTGTCAAGAGAAGCAGGCCCTGATTTAAGTGATAACAGATAAAAGAGAACATTTTAGTTGTTCCATAGGCAAATGATGATTTGGTTAACCAATCAGTATGAAGAACTCAATGATTCTAGGATCAAAATTTGTGTCCAGCAAAGTGATAGTTTGGTCACAATGTTCGTTGAGTAGGATTTCCAGAAAAGGCAGTTTCATTCTTTTAATAAAATGTCGTTCCTCCGTTTCATTTTCTATGTTAGTATTTGACTGAACACGAAGTTTAAGAAAGAAAGAAAGAAAGACTTGTGACAGATATATAATTCACCCTTGAAACTTGTGCTATTAAACATGTCATGATATTTCTATATCTATAAGAGGTGTCACTAACGGTAAAACGAGAAGTTTAAATTAAAAAGTTCTCAAATATAGAAGGATATTATTTTTTTTTAGCACACTAAAAAGAAAAGTGTGTTATATAAAATAGAACAGAGGAAGCAGCAGTCAAGTTTCTCCACTATTTTAGCTTATTTCGCTTTTGGAAGTTGATTTTTCTAAAACAATATCACTCGGGCAGAGTGCCTGAGTGGACTTTTAACAATGTTACTTACAAAACTTCAAAGTGGAAAGTACAAGCAAGGAGGACCAGACTTTACGTTATCAATCCTAATGACACTTGCTGTTGTCTATTTGGTATCTACGAATAGCTCAAACTGTGATTACTGAAAAACTATGATTACCAGGAGGTAGACAATAGTTGAAGCAAGAACTGTGTAAAATCTGCCCAAGTATGCATCAGCAACAAACCCTCCTAGCAGTGGCATCAAAGCGGTGACTCCTGTCCAATAATTAACAGTTTTTGCTGCAGTTTTGAGGTCTTGATGAATGACCTTTGTTAGGTATATGATCAAACTTGTGGCTATTCCAAAGTAACTCAACCTCTCACTGAATTCAATTGCTGTTACATTCAAACACAACTCATAAGTTTCTCCACTTACATATAATAAAGAGCACTAAGCTCAGTCGATAGAACAACTTATTTATACACGCGCCAATATTTTTAAGGGAGTTCATCGTACAATTTTTATTTTCAATTTCATTTTGTAAAGGTAATGAAAAAAGTTATTGAACAGATAGAACTTAGGCCAGGTATAATTTGGAGGATGGATTTAATGATCTTCCATAATTTTTAATCAAGTCTAATCACATATTATTGTGGTTGATTAATGGAGGTAAACTTTTTAATAAAGCAATATTTAGAGGCAATTTGTTTTGCTTTTCACTTATAAGATATGATATTTAATATGACAAAAATTATATACTAATATAAGAACAAAATTGTTGCTTCTTATATACTCCTTGTCTTAGGTTTTAGGCCACTTGAGGATGGAATCTAGGACAATTCTAGCAGCAAGTGGAGTCAAGGTTTGGAACTTATGCTGTGAATATAATGTTCTTGTGTTATTTTAGTGACCATAAATTTCTTTTCACTTAGTCAATCAACTTCAGAGAAAAGTAACAGATATTAACAGAGAACCAATGACTTACCAAAAAAGTGTACTACTTGAAAAACAACAGTTACACTCTATAGTGCCCAAAAAGTGACCATAGAACTTTTTAGTGGTTCTCATTAAATAGTGAATTTTCTCAAAAGAGTATTATTATTCTTTTCACTGACATAGGAACCACTGACTAATCAAAGTCTTTGGGTCCCCTAACTACTTTTCAAATGACTTGATGGTGTAAAAAATAGTAGTTAAACTCATCTTAGTATGGGAAGAAAAAAGGGTAGCCTGGTACATTAAGTTTTCGCTATTTGTTAGGTTCAGAGAAGGGCTGGACCATATATAAGAGTTTATTGGACGCAATTTTATTCTGCATTTTTGTATAAGACTGTTTCCACAGCTTAAACCTACTATCTCTTGATCACATGACAACAACTTTATTAGTTACGTCAAGGCTTTCCTTAATACGAGAAAGAGTTTTTAAGAGAACACCTTAATGCAACACTGTTAGGAAAAGAAAATTCATGAAACTCCCACAACAAGTTTTCTGTTTAAGGTGTATTATAGGAGAAAGTAAGTGCATCTTGGGTGTTCCACATGCACTTTGCCTGACTAATGGAACTTGCTTTCTGAAAATCCTTTGATGTGGAAATTTTTCTTTGCCATTAAAGACCAAACATCAGCCAAATTCTTAAAAGTAAACACACTAAATCATTTATACTGTCAGTGGATATAAGATAAATCCATATGTTATAACTTCAACTAGTATTTTTAACACTCACCAGCATCAGAGAAACAATTTGGTACTTTAATCTTGTAGCTTAGGACTTACTAAAAACTTTGCACAAGAAAACAGAATTTGTATACAGTTTTTTCTTGATCATTGAGATTT
The DNA here is from genome assembly GCA_035772735.1 of Datura wrightii. NCBI lineage: Eukaryota > Viridiplantae > Streptophyta > Magnoliopsida > Solanales > Solanaceae > Datura > Datura wrightii. Next base: position 193,407,238 of record JASDFA010000018.1, on the reverse strand, counting down.
AATGAAAAAAATTGAAATTTTTGTGTGCTTGTGACATTTGTTAGATGAAATTTTTTCTTACCAATGATCAAGAAAGAGGCCTTCCAGCCACCAGTTGAAGCCCTGAGAGGAACTCTGCCTTTGTAATCAACAGAAGAGTCATACACCCATTTTTGCTCATCAATTTCTGCTGTTTTTTTCATCTCTGTCTCAACATCCATCTTTTCCATTTCACTAAGATACCTAAAGAAGCTATATTGGTGTTGGTTAAGTTGGCAGCTTTTATTCTCCTTATATAGGAAAGAGGAATCCCTTGCTTACTTTTTTGAGTCTAGAAGAGCCAAAAGAATATAATAAAATGGTATTCCGGTGCACAAAATATTTCGTGTTAGCAGGTTTCGGGAAAGGGGTAGAGAGTCGATAGTCTACTCTAATACAAATATTACTGGTTATTTTCACGGCTCGAATCCATGACCAGCAAAAATCACACGGTGATAACTTTATCGTTGCTTCAAGACTCTCCTTTTACCATAAGAATGTAATGTTGAAGTAAAATAAAATTTCTTGTCAATGATTGAGATTAAGTAATTAATAGTTAAACAAAAGAAACAGTTGATTCCACTAAATTAAAGTAGTAGCATTAGCCTTTAAACATAGGAGGAATGGCATCCATATTGCTGTCAAGCAGATTCCCCCTTTTAGAAATTCATTTCACGAAAAATGATAATGATAGATATTGTAGAGACAGATTGTTTCTTCTTTTTTTGTTTAACCAGGGAAAAAGTTATAACATGAAAAATTAAATTTTTGGTCAATAAATGAAAATTCAAATAACCGATCAAAAATTTCCCTATTCAGACTTGATAACCATAACTATTATGACCAAATTTACTAGAAAGTAGAGAACCAATATTAGCTGAGTTGTTGTAATGCATCTTTCATTTGGTTTATGGGATTAATTAAGTAATAGTGGGAAATGTTTTGCTTTGACAAAACAAAATTTCAATATAATTTTCCACATGATTAATTAGGTGTAAAAATTGGTTATTTATAGTATGTAATCGTACAAGGTGAAGAACAAGTTGCCAAAATAATATTTTAGAAAGCTATGAGAACAAAATCTCATATTGATAATTAAAAAAAAAATTATACATCAGGTATAGGAATACTCTTATCGTATGAGGGTTTTTAGGGGGAAACCGTCTGAGCTGATTCAAGAAAAAAAAATCACATCATATTAAAAATATCAATGAACCAAGCTATCCTAACAACTGATATCAACACCAATAGCTCGATGAGACGAATATGAAAATATCAAACGTAGCTTTTTCTAATTTAATTCATTATACATATAAAGTTGTATAAAATGGACCTACCATGAATGTGTTTGAATTATCATTTTTTAAAGTGAAACATGCCTCTATAATATGGATGGTAATGTGCAAATAGATACATATATTGACAAAGAGTACAACTATGAGTTGGCAACTTGAAATTGTCAAAGATGTTCATGTAATTGATATATAATTGCATTGAATTATTTCTCCTTTTGTCGTCTAAATGTACATAATGTTTATTTGATCACATCAAATTTTTGCGTCTCTTTTTTTCATTTTCTTTTCTTTTCCGTCGAGGACGAAGAAGATGGTGAATATCAGCGAATTCAGAATTCTGTTTTTGAATTTCCAATTTCATCGGAACTTAATAGTTCTTGTTTAAATTATATATGTATATATATTAAAAATTTTATTAATTTTTTAAATAATAAATTTAATTATTATAATATATTAATTTAAAATTATTAAAATAATTTATAAAATTTAAATTTTGAATTCGTGTTTGGACGAAAGATGATTGTAGCAATTAAGGCTACTAGTCTTATCCACCAACTAGATCAATAACATTTAAATAATCAGAAAAAAAAAAAAAAGAACAGCCACTTCTTTGAATTTATCCATTTATTATTGGTCTTGGCAGCCACATATATAGTGTTATAGCTCAAATCTATAGCTATCTATAGCTTAGATTTGCTTCTTTTAAAAAATTTGAAAAAAAAAAAGCACTAGCTAGCTAATTAATTAAACATCTATTTTGTGAAAAAAATTTAACGGTTGGTTTTTTACTGCTCAAATCCATTGATTAGATTTGCTTAAAAAGACCAGAATCTTGGTTAATTATTATCTTATGTGATGCAACTATATACTATTAAAAATAATTATATCTGAAGGTCAATGCTGAGTGAAGAAATAATTAATTTATTTTTGGAAATTTTAGCTTGTATAGGACAAGAAAGAACGAAGTCGGAACAGATTACTTTTGAATGATTGAGATTTTACAAGTACCACTTTACTAATACTTCCTAGATTTCCATTTGTTTATTTTACTTCTTTTTTTAATTATATTTCAAAAAGAATACTTTTTTTGATAATTTTTTAATTTTAACTTTTTACATGACATATTTAAAATCATAAAATTAAAAAGCATTTTAATATATTTTATATAACTTTAATTTAAGATCAAAAAATTTAAAATTTTATACTAAACTAAAATCAAACAAACAAATTAAAATGAAGAAAATATCACCTATGATCGAATGATAGAAAAAATTTCGGATGGGATAGTGGGGTTAGGAGGGGGGAGGGGTGGGGAGGGGTTGGAATGTGATTCATTGAGCGCAAGAATTTGATTCTCTCTTCAGAAGTGATATTCCTAAATAGTTTACTTATATTATATCACATCCAAATATGATACGTTTTTATATTCCTTCGATGCATCTCGCCAAGAGAAAAATGAGATTTCTTATTTTTTAATAATTTAAATAAAAGAAAATATTTTTTTTTAGATTTTTTTGTATAAAAATGACGATCTCTTATATGTTTAAAAAAAAATTTGTAAAAAAAAAAAAAAAAAAAAAGAAGAAGAAGAAGCCATAAATCTCTTACATACAATCTTTTGAATTTATATGGAATTGGATGTAGTTATATAATTTGGCATGTTTATCTTATCATGTAATTGCTTGATCAATATGTAATTGGATGTAATTGAAAGTGAATAATTATACTTTTTAATTTTTAGGGGTGAGGTGAGAATTCGTAGTAATTATATGGTGTAATTATACTCTATAATTTATTATTATTATTTTTATTTCTGTTATTTTTAATTTATGTTTTATTTCTATAATTTATTTGCTTTTTATTTTTATTTCTTATGTTCCCATGTAGTTTCTTTTATCATGTTTTTTTTATTTATCATAGTTGTGTTATAAATCTAAACTTTTTTTTCAAATCATATCATATAATCTTAGAAAGAATGACTCATTAACAAACTTGACTTATATTGAATGATGTTATTAAAATTGAATTTCGTTGCTTAATGAGGTCATATTTTTCTTTGCTTTTGAATTATCTATACTTAAGTTATGTGGAGCTTATTTTATATTCTATTTGAATTTGACACAAGAGTATTATGTTATTTTTTTGAAACTTTGAATTTATGTTATATTTTTCGGTTCCACTTGATTTATTTTAGTTGTATTGACTTTTTGTTTCACATGCACGTCGTTCATCTTTTAATCAACAATGAATTATTAGATTACTTCAATTATAATAGAGCATTATATTGTGAATATTGATTTTTTTTTTTGATCTAACATGCTTACATGATATTCTTACAAAATGTTTGCTTTTAACTTTTACTACTCAGATGAATTAAAGTATAATAGTTACAAATATATAATTATTTAATACTATATTTTTTAAGAAACAATATATATCTTGAATATCTAATTTTATAATATTTATAAAGACACATATTTATCAAACATAATTTTTAGTTTTTATATAATTAAATTTTTTAATTTTTTTTGAATATAACTGTAGAATCACACTTGTGTAACCAAACAGTACATTTGTAATTATACTGCAATTATGTTATGATAAACAAATATGTCATTGTAATTACTATACGATGTAATTACTATCCTAGTAATTACACCAACTCCCACAGTAACTTTCCAACCCTTATTTGTATTAGTATTAATAATACTAATTTTTTTTAAAAAAAAAATACCTCTACCAATTACTATAAATTAAAATATAAAATACATCACTATCTAAATTGAAATACATCATGATCTAAATTGTAAAACAGTTTATACGAAGAAGACATTTGAAACATAAAAAGTATTTTCCAACTTTAAAAAGAACACTTAGAAATTAGGGAGGTCATCAATATTTTACTACTAACTTAAAACTAGTAAGAACATATTTGGAAATTGTTATGAATATATAATTCACATTGGATTTGTATATTTGAATATATATATATGTTAATTATTTTCTTTTTGTGTTTCTCATTTGTAGTCATATTGAAGTCTCTAATTAGCTCGTATTCGCACCATATAAAATTCATTTAAAATGAAAAATGTTTTCTAATAGAATATAATTTTTTTTCCTACCTAAAACTAGAATTCAAAATCTCTAATTAAAAATGAATTTTATTTGTCCCTCCACAATCTTTATTGGTGAATACACAAAACTTATCACATAAAATTAAACCAACAACAGTAGAGAGTGAAGAGACTTGACATATATGAGCACAAATTGAATGGAGCTTGGTGCGACTTGCGAGTGTTGGGATATATACTATTAACTATGAGTTATGTACTATTAATCATGTGTTTAGATATAGTATTTATTATAGAATAATTGTTTATTCAATTTTAATAAAGGTTTAAATAGATCATATATGAGTCGATGTGTCCTTTACTTATATAGTAGATAATTTAGTGTATAGAGTTTAGCTTATACACGGAAAATTAAATCGTTGGTTCTTATAAGTATAAAGTTTATATATGTTCACAATCTACGATGAAAATTGAACAAATTCATCGGTATGATTGTAGCACAAGATTAAATATAATTTACCTTGATTATGGGAATGGTATAATTCCAACTTCTTGTGCTAGTACATTTTGTATGTATTGAATGAACCAAATAGAGATAAGTATTTTATCTGACTTAATAAAATAAATTCTCTAGATCATTAAATATACTTATACTCTTAATCTTGATATAATTATTATGATCAATATAATTTGTCTGTTGTTTTGATCTATCAAAGGGTGAAACTCGATCTTTCGTGAGTTATAATATTCACGATAGGTTGGATGATGATAAATGACATTTGTAAAATAATAATTAGTTGATGGAATCCATGTCTCGGCCTTGAAATTGATGATACCCCTTTATGATTGCTTATAAGTTTTTATGTGAAAACCCGGCAGGTGGATTTAGTATCCGTGACATGAAATAAGTTAAGCGTTTGAATAAAGGATTAAATTAATCAGTGAATTAAATAGTCAGAAATTTAATTCGATTGATTGGTCTATAATCTTAACACGAGGAGTCAAATAAAATTTAATGAATGATTTGGAAATTATACCGAGGAGTGCAATTATGAATTTTTAGTGGAATAATCTGTAATTTATTATGGTATGTTAATTCATTCATTTTGTGAATTAATAATATAATTGAAAGCCTCACTAATTAAATATGTGATCCTTGCTATACCTGATTAATTAATGAACTTGGAAAGGAAGAAATCAATTTTCTAGAAGAAGTAAAATCCTACAAGATTTTGTTTAAAATAAACTGGTCTTCTAGAAGGAAAGTTTGACTATTACTTGGAAAGAAAGAATCTTACACGTTTTGGGACTAGGGTTTTATACCCTAAAACGTGGTTATAAATAGGATTCTGTTCCTCCATGGAATAAAATGGAAGAACTTTGACCTTTTCTGAGACGCAATACTTGCCCACACAAGTATTCCCTACTCGGAGATTTTTGAGGCTATAGCAGAAGATTGCAGACCTGGAGAACGCATTGGACTATTTGTGTAATAGCTTCAAGAGGATTGACTCACGGTCACGCTTCAAGAGATAAGTATCGATTTTATGTTTGATTAAAATTTGTATTTTTGTGTTGTCTATATTATATGCAAGTATGATTCTGAATTGTTTGCTTCCGCTGTGTATGCCTGTATTCCAACACTGAATTGTGAGCATATTGAATCATCAACAAGTAAAGATAGGTCAAAATTTAAAAATTTATGAATTCAAAAATTTTGCTCCTTTCAAATTATTGAGTTCTAAATTAATAATTTGTACATATAAAATAAATTTCTTTTAGACAAATACATAATTCTGACCGAAATTACTAGTTTAGGCCTTACCTGTATCCTATATTTGGGCTCTGCCTCAATCAACAAGGGTTGTGGTAGAGTGGTAGGTACTCCTTCATTCTTAACCAGACATCTCGAATTTGAGCACTCCTGAATATGAAATCGTCTTCATTAAGAAACATTTTTCCCTCAATATGAAACTTTCAATCGCGAATCTAAATTTAATCAGACCCCAATATAAATACCGAAATATCTTTAATTTCATTCTAGGAAGTGACCTTAATTCAACATCAGCATAGATATTCACCGTTCAGTTTTATCCCCTATCGTCTAGTGTGACGATGATATGCCTCAGCCAATAACCATCATATCGGTAGTTCAAATTCAGTGTCATCCTCATTGTCATTCAGTGGAAATCTTATCTCATCATTCAACAAAAAGTTCTACTTCATTGCAACATGTCCCAAAAATAAAAAATACAGTACTAAATAGATTAGCTAAACAGACAGAATAGGGCCTTTCACTTCTTTTTTTTTTTTTCCCCTTAAGTGTGGAAGGTGTATTGACAGGAGCACACTCTTCTCCTTTGTCACTCCCCTTCACTATCAGAATTTCATTTTCTGATTATTAATGTCGATTATAATTGCGCAGTTAGAAGTATGTGTATTTTTTTGCTTACTGTAGTTAGATAATTAAGATTTATATATTTGTAATTTCTATTAAAATTTATTTGACTACTGTTTCGATTACAGCAGTTTGCACTTCAAATCTTCTGATACCCACTGTTGGGATACAAAAGTCAACAAAAAAATTGAGTAATTTTTTTAATTACTGTAGTAGAAAATGTATAAATATAATTAAAATAAGATTATTAGGGGGCGATTATTGTAGTCGGCCATATTCTTTTAAAATTCAGAACGCATTTAATTTCCCGACTACTGTAATCGAAAATTTGTAAATATAATTAAAATAATTTTATTAAGGGACGACTGCAGTAGTCACCTATAATTATATTACTCACCTTTGGGCTAACAGTGCATCATTGACACCTTCAGAGCCGCTATAGCTAGCATTATAGTGATTACCTTTGGGCTATTAGTTGATGGGGCTGCTTGTAAGACTTTTGAGGATAGTTGTGGGGAACTGCGTGTACCTTAGTGTTAGCGACCTTGTATTTACGAAAACATATAGACTATTGTATAGTTCACTTAGAGCCACACTGCTTGTTTCTAGGCTATATGACTATTGTGTTGCCTTCATGGCCATCTAATTAGCGGTAGAAACTTGGGCTATACCTTCGGAGTTATATATAGGTAGCCTAAGGGATTATTGAAAAGTGTGTCAGGCTTGGGGGGCTATACATCAGAGGTTTGTTTGTCTTATGTTGTAAGTTGATGGGTAGGTCAAGGCCCTATCCCGGCCAAGTATCTACTCTTAGAGGCTTGCAGACTTGGATTGTATATCAGCACGTAGTTGGCCATGTTGGCTTTGTCATTTTGTATTGACAGTTTGGCGACCTTGATGGCCTTTGTATATATAAGATGTTTATGTTAAGCTTTTATGATCTTAGACACCATGGTTGTCTTGTCGGCCCGCATAAAGATTTGTGATTGTAGACATCATGATGGTCTTGTCAGCCCATAAAGGATAATTTTGATATGTTGATTATCTGTTAGGTTAGCTGAGTTTCAGTGCAGGATACTCCATGTGGCCTTACTAGTTAGGGCTTCTTTAAGCCAAGATATACTTGCTTATTTGATTTGTATGCATGTGTTGCTGGTGTGCGTCTATAGCGTACATGTCCAGCTAGGTAGGCTCAGAGTTCAGTGTGACATTAGATGTCAATTACGTCTCCCGAAGTTGGAACGTGACATCTAACTGATTTACCCTTTTTAATTTAACCCCCTATCCTTTTGTTTTTATATTCTTTGCAAAATCATATAAATTTCAATGAAAAATTATATTTTTATAACATAAATATTTCATCAATTCGGGATGGAAAAACATTTATTTCTAGTAATGATAGTTAAATATAATGAAGCAAAGTCCCCTTGTCATTGATGGTGTAGCTTGTGGTCAGGGATTTGAATATTATAGATGTGGTCAGAACATTTCTCAACCACATTTATCAGTAGCAATCAATAAAAAGATGATAACTAATGTCGAGACTATACATTTAAATTTTTGTCAAGATAAAGTGAAGCAGCAGGATAAATAAGTGATCATGTAATCAATTTTCACTTTTTATAAAGTCAAATGATTATAATACATATATGACTAATAAAAGTTAACTATAATCACAGATCAATTTGTTAATTAATGTCATTAACTAAATCATGTGTTACTTTTCTTCTGGAAGATTACATGTGAAAGAAGTACCTGTCATTCTAGCATGTGATTATTTCAAAAGAAATTTTAAGTTAATCAGTAACTTAAAGCTTATGCCCAAGAATGTGGCCTAATGGTCAATAAAGTGGGTGAGAATCATGAGGTCTCGGGTTTAAATCTCAGTAGAGATAAAAATTACTAGGTGATTTCTTCTCATTTGTCCTAGATTTGGTGAATAGAATTACCTAGTACCTGTTGCTGGTGGGAGGTGACAGGTATCTCGTGGAATTAGTCGAAGTGCGCGGAAGGTGGCCCGAACACCACGATTATCAAACAAAAAAGAAAATCAAACTGATTGTTGATTTTCAATATAAAATGCTTTTGGAAAAGATTTTTCACCCTGAAAACTAATCAATTGGTAGTTTTTTAATCATAAAAATTAAATGTCAGTATAAAAAGGATGTTTTCGAAAGACCCTCACTCATAATAAGAATGATTTTGTTATGTTAAATAAAAACTAAGAAGATACTAAATGCAACCTAATAAATTATTATATTTATAAAAATATTATATTATTTCATGTTTAATTGTTTTGGTAAATTTCATAGTGTTTGAAGCTTTAAGTGATTAATTTCAATCGAGCTAAATATAAGCGAATCAAATCGAGTTGGTGCTCATGCCTAGATATATGACTAGTGATACATTTTTAGTATATAATTTTATGTGCCTTTAAGCTAGATATTTATGCATCGTTATCACCAGCATTTTTAAAATTAATGGAATCAATCACTCACTTTACTAAATTGGAAAATGTCTTAAGTTTCTTATTATCAGCTTAGTGGGAACATTTTAGGTTCCCCTTAGTTTCTTTTTTTTTTATGGAAACCACTGGTGTGATTAGATAAGATACCCAAGCAATCTTACTTTTTGTATGTTTTAATATTTTTAAGGTGAAGATTAGAACAAGTCGTGTGATTTTTTTGATCCTTTTTTTCAAAGAAAAATTAAAGGAGTTGATGGTGGGGGGAGGGGAAGAGATTAGATTCTTCTCCTAATTAGTATAGTTAAAAGCTTTATACTTCTAAAGTATACATTTTTAAAACTTTGTTTTAAGTAATCCTAATTTAGAAGGTTAATTCGATTGATTTGGTTGCATAACTGTCTGCTTTTTAGGGGGAAATGTTAATGATTAGTGAGACAAAAAGGATGTAAATTAGATTAATAATTGAGTGGAAATCTTCAAGATCTTGTTGTACATATGAAGCTTTCAACTTTCCGACATATGGTGATAGAGAAATTATGAACCCCAACTAACAATAACAATAATAATATTTCCAGGCGCATTCGTGCAACTCCTTTTCACATGTTCAAGAAATTATTTAGCCTCACTTTTCTCATTTGGCTTTCACGGGAGTTGCTTTCATCTTGTCCCGTACAATTTCGTTCCTGGTCATATCTCTATATATTCACACATCCATCTGAGTATTCTCATCTTCTCTATATTCCTCTTCTGCGCGTGGACATTCTTGATTGGCCAACACTCTAACCCATATGATAATATTGGTCTAACCACCACTCTATAGAACTTACCCTTAACTAAGCCTTGTTGACACATTATTATTGCACAGTATCCCGGATGCAACCTCCATTTTGTTCACCCTTCTCCAATATGATGTGTGACATCATCATCAGTTTATTCATCTCCTTGGATTAATATGGATTCAAGGCTTCCTCTCGTGAGTATGACATGTGCATCAATCTTCACTTTCACCTCCGTCGCCTATCTTATGTCACTAAATTTGCACTCCAGGTACTCTATTTTAGTCTTACTTAACCTGAAATCTTTCGACTCTAGGATATATCTCCAAACTTCCATCCTATCTTTAATTTCACCATGCATCTCGTCTACTAACACTATAGCATCTACAAATAACATACAATACGACATGTAGGGGTGGGCGTTCGGGCCATGAGATTGAATATGAAAAATTCAGTTTGGATATTCGATTTTCGGATTAAAAAAAGTACAATCCAAATCCAATCTAAAGAAATTTGGATTGGTTTGAATTTTTTAAGTTCGGTTTCGGATTAATCGGTTTGGATTTTTTGGATTTTCGATTTTGACTTTTGAGCTTTTTAGGTAGACCACAACAATTAATAACCTCAATCCATCTAATAGTTTGTTTCTTGAAATTTATAACTCTCTACAATTAACAAAAATTGAGGCTACTCTACTGTCCATGTTGTGTATTAAACTTTACTTGTTGATGAAATAATTTACATTTTTATATTTGATGGATCGTAGGTATTAATCTATTGGATCTTGAAAGTCGGACTTATTAGTATTAGACACGTATGATATGAGTAATTGAATAGGTTAAATATAAGGTATAAAAATTTTGTATTTTCGAATATTCAAAAATCCATAATACTAAATCCAATATCCATAAATTTTAAAATTGAAATCTGAAATCCAATCCATAATTCAAAAATCCAACCCAAATATTCAAAAAATTCGAGTTTCAGTTTGAATTTTGAATTTTCTCAAACTATGCCCAACCCTAACGACATGCACCTCCCCTTGAATATTTCGTGTCAATTCGTCCATTATTTTGGCAAACAGAAATGAGATAAGGGTGTAGTCCCATTATGGCCGAAAATTATTTTGAGTCACCTCCCACTATTCTAATCCGGATTTTTATTCCATCATACATGTCCTTAATCGCCCTAATATAAGTCACTGCTACACCTCTAGTCTTCAAATATCTCCAGAGGATCTTTTCATAGACTTTATCGTACATCTTTTCTAGGTCAATGAACACCATGTGTGATCTTGGGCATATTTACATGTCAAAATACTATTTTATACCCATGTTTTACCCATGTTGTACCTTAATTTAAGAATAATCTCATGTATTTTGTGTAATTTGTGGCCATGGAATAACAAATATGATAAGCTCTCTTTGTAGGTTGAAATTGCCAATGTATGGAGCTCAATGTGAAGATAATGGTCCTAATTTGAAGATAAATGTTAAGGGAAGGATTATGGATGATGAGACAAGCTAAAAAGAACATTTGGAGTCAACTCCGTGCCACGGAGAAGCATTGGGGCGTTCAACAACGTGCCACGGAGCAAAGAATTAATTTATATAAGCAGGGGCTACCAAATAGTGAGCCTGCGCGATTGCTTCGTGTCACGGAGCCTGATCTCCGCGTTAAGCGCCGTTCCACGGAGGTAAATCTCTGCGATGGGCTGGGCAGCGTGCCACAGAACTGTTTTACCAGAGGCCAAATTTTACATTTTTCCAACTTATTATAAATTGAACCCTTAGCTTCTAATTTCATTGTCACAAAATATTTGGAAAACCGTAAAGGAGCAAAGGGAGAACGGAAGAACTCTACCTAGGGTTCCTTATTTTTCATTCTCTTTTAATTATTCTTGTAAGTACTCTACTTTAAACATGTTTTTGAGTATTTGTATGAACATGAGTAGCTAAAATCCTTCCTCTAGGGTTGAGGCCACATAAGATAATTGTAAATGCATGAATTTGTCATTGGTTTGAGTTTTAGTTGTTGTTTTATCTTACATTTTTTATTATTTATGTTTTTATGCTTGATCACCATGAAAACACATGCGTTAAGCTTGGGTAAAAGCTTGAAAGAGTAACCCTAGGCTAGAACATGAGAATGTAAGGAGCAAGTTCTTACCTTTACGGTAGGATTAGCGATTAGGATAGAAATTATACCTAATTTACCTTGCTTGGTTATTAAAACAGGATGAGATAGACACCGGCTTAGAATTATCATATCACCAATTGTAGAAGTAGTTGTGAAGCTAAGTTCGGTTAAATGATTAGAGGTACGAAAGTCCATAATCAAGGGTGCAAACTATGTAAACCACATCCATGTAATTAAATTGCTCACGAATTAGGACGTCACATCCCCGCTCAACGATGTAGGTGTGAGACTAGTTTGTCGTGTTTAGAGGCTTGAAAGACCATGAACATAACATTTTAATTATGTGAGACAACAACTGAAGTTTTCAAACTTGAACCATTGAGAATTGTAGCATTGCATGATTATTAGGCCTTAACTCTAGTTGCTTCTTATATTGTTTCTCAAGTACTTTGTGATCACCCCTAGACTTAATTATAATTTTCTGAAAACTTCTATAATCAACACTTGTGAAGGTTAATCTTACACTTGAACTTGAATATTTATTGAATTAGTCCAGTACCTGTGGATTTGACATCCGACTCTTAAAAAGGGTCACTCTATTAATTGTACGATCGCGTACGCTTGCGCGTGCGCTGCAGCGCGAATAAGTTTTTGGCACAGTTGCCGGGGACTGGCGAAATTGGTGAATTTCTTATTTTGTGTTAGTGTCTAATTTTCTAAGTGTTGAAAAAAAATATTTATTAGTTTTAGATTTCTTTTAGTTTTGTTTTTAGTTTGATACCCTTCTTGACATTACATCATGATACATAAATGGGTTGAATGGTGGATACTCATATGTCGATGTGTCCTGTATGAATTTTGAAGGACCCCACCTATGGCAACATTGTCCTACTTGCATTATATGTGGTGGTCGGGATTTCCATTGGAATAGTTGTCTAAATTCATATTCCCCTTCCCCAAGCCCCTACTATGATCCTTATATTGTTTTTAATGAATACAAGAATGATGAAGAGGAGCATTTAGAACACCAAGCTCAGATAGAAAACATGTTAAAACAGGTCCTTGAGCAGACAGAAGCGATGAGGGAGCAGATGGAAGTAATGAAAGTTCAGACTAAGTAAAATGGAGAGGCCCTAGAAATGATTAAAGCCAAGTTCACGGAGATAAAGGTTGAGGCTGAAGCTTGCACTAGTTTGCAAGTCACTGTCTTAGATAATACTCAAGAAGGATCTCAAAGAGAAAAAAAGAGTGAGTTCTTAGAACAAGCTACAGTTAGAAGATCCTGAGAATCTCCGTGATGGTCTCACACATATGGTCAATCCATTCATGAAATGAGAAATAGAGTTTCAGCCATTTGACATTCATGTGGAGTCAGATGTTGATGTGGAGAAGGTTACACAATTAAGGAAGTCATTCACAATGCAGTTTCAGAGTTGAGGTATATTGTAACCCACTCGAAGCATTTCTCGACATTAAGTTTGGTTGACAACCTAGAAATAGAGTCTTCCAAGCTCGTAGAGAAAGTTCTAGAGAAGGAACAAGTCCCGTATACTCTAAAATTTGTTGATTCCGAGAGACAAAATGACTTCACTTATGTAAGGGTCAATAAGTGCCAGAGACGACATCTATTGCTTGGTCCTTTCATTTTTTCACCACCACCCCTGGAGCATAAGAGGAAGCTGGAGAAGAAATTAGGGGTGAGATTCATATCCTCAAAGTGGAGGAAAAAGTGGTGAAACTTGATGCGTCGTACTGCAACATAAAATATGATGCTTCTTGGGAGGCAACCCAAGAGTACCACAGGTACACTTTCTTTTCAGTTTGTTTGTAATTTTGGTTATTTTTCACTTGTTGTTGTTTGTTTTGGTTTTTAAGCACAGATTCAGGGGAAGTCTGAGTACCCATGAAAGTGAAAGCTAAGGAGAATGACAAAAAGATGAGTGAAGGGTTGATGACCCACGTGTTTAAAAATGAAGAAAAATATGTTGTTAGCTAGGCCTAGAGGCCTCAGGAAGTATCTCTCACCCTTGTTTTAATTGTAATTGATGCTTTGGGGACATAGCATATTTTAAGTGTAGAGAAAGGGAAATTTCATAATTTTGTGCTAAGTTATTTCGGGTGAATGTGATGTTGGGTATAATATTTTTATTGAAAAATTTTGAATTGAGCACAGTTCACCCACCCTTTGGTTTTCTTTTCGGTTCTTTTCCGAAGGAGGGCACTTTGAAACAAGAAATAAAAATTTTCATTTGTTTGTACATAACTTTTCAGTCATAGTTAGGGACTTCTCCCGACGATGGATGGATGACGACCGTCTTGAGGAAAAATTAGTCAATAGGTGTTGCATTTGAACCCTGAGTTGATTGATAGTTTGATGTTCTTATTATGTGTTGTACATGATTAAAAGATGTAAGTGGTTTTAATGGAGAAGCATGTTAACCAGTTGTATAACTTTGGTTGAGACACCTAGGATCTTGAATGTGACTCTATGTGCTTAAAGCTTAATTTTGAATTCTTGTGATTAGCTAAGTTAAGAGTCTACTTAATCTGTCTTGAATTGAGCATGTGTTGTGAGTATATGATTTTTTAATATTCCATGCTATTGTGTAGTGTTTAAAACTTTTCTGGTAATATACGAAATGAAATGAGGGATGTCGATTGTATGAGATGATTTTGGCATTTCTTTGAATGAGCCTAATTTTTATCCCTTGCTTTACCTACCTTGAATATCTGATACTAGTTAGCCCTATTGAGCCTTAAGCCTATTCTTTGATAGCTGCAACATAAGTTTTATCCTTTTCTTCCAATAGCCTTGAAGTTGATCCAAAACTTCTAAGCGTTTAAGTGAAAAATTCAAAAGAGTAAAGGAGTGAGAATCGTGAAAAAGAAGGAAAAATAACGGTTGGGGGAGTTGAGGAAAAGATTAGAGGTGCCCTTGTTTGAAAATGCATGAGTATTGGTAGGGAGTAAGAGAACAAAAGAATGAAAAAGTTGTTTAAGTACTCCTTACTAATAAGCTAAGTGTGCTTAAAGAAATGGGAAAATAAAATAGGAAATTTATGAGTGAAAAGAATAAAGGTGAAGTAAGAGAAGAGATGTCTGTAATGAAAGTGTGATGTATTAAAAGCGCTTAGGGAAGATAGCCACTATTACTGGCCAGAATAGTATCTACCCGTCCCTTAGGTTACATTACAATCTAATAAGTCCTACTTGATCTTACTTTCAGACATTCCTAAATTAGCGGAGTAATATAGTAAAGGCAAGCTTATAGGTCAATACATGATGCATGTGAATTCTTTGTGAGAGTGGGTTGAATGCTTATTCATATACCCATACATGTTATAATTGAAAAACTTGCGAGTGAAAAATGGGTATCTCTCTTGTTGTGAGGGCACATGTTTGAGAAACGATAGGATTCATGTTAGACTTCTTGATTGGCTCTCTCTCTATATATATATATATATATATATGGCATGCTATTTGAACTTGCCATCTAAATCAGTCATTGTAGCCTTAATTTGAGTCGTCTTGCGTTAATTGGTAATTTGTGAGTCTTCCTTGTGCATGAGATGTAAAGGATTTGTTCGAGGACGAACAAGACTTTAAGTGTGGGGTAGTGATCTTGTGCATATTTACATGTTCAAATACTATTTTATACCCATATTTTACCCATGTTGTACCTTAATTTAAGAATAATCTCATGTATTTTGTATAATTTGTGGCCATGGAATAACAAATATAATTAGCTCTCTTTGTAGGTTGAAATTATCAATGTATGGAGCTCAATGTGAAGATAATGGTCCTAATCTTGAAGATAAATGTTAAGGGGTAGATTATGGATGATGAGACAAGCTAAAAAGAACATTTGGAATCAACTTCATGGCACGAAGAAGCATTGGGGCGTTCAACAACGTGCCACGGAGCAAAGAATTAATTTATATAAGCAGGGGCTACCAAAACAGTGAACCTGCGCGATTGCTTCGTGTCACGAAGCATGATCTCCGCGTTAAGCTCCGTGACACGGAGGTAAATCTCCGCGATGGGTAGCGTGCCATAGAGCTGTTTCACCACAGGATAAATTTTGCATTTTTCCAACTTATTATAAATTGAACCCTTAGCTTCTAATTTCATTGTCACGAAATATTTTTGGGAAACCGTAAAGGAGCGAAGGTAGAACGGAAGAACTCAACCTAGGGTCCCTTATTTTTCATTCTCTTTTAATTATTCTTGTAAGTACTCTACTTTAAACATGTTTTTGAGTATTTATATGAATATGAGTAGCTAAAATCCTTCCTCTAGGGTTGAGGCTACGTAAGATGATTGTAAATGCATGAATTCGTCATTGGTTTGAGTTTTAGTTGTTGTTTTGTCTTACATTTTTTATTATTTATGTTTTTATGCTTGATCACCATGAAAACACATGTGTTAAGCTTGGGTAAAAGCTTGAAAGAGTAACCCTAGGCTAGAACATGAGAATGTAGGGAGAAAGTTCTTACCTTTATGGTAGGATTAGCAGTTACAATAGAAATTATACCTAATTTACCTTGCTTGGTTATTAAAACAGGATGAGCTAGACACTGGCTTATAATTATCACATCACCACTCGTAGAAGTAGTTGTGAAGCTAAGTTCGGTTAAATGATTAGAGGTACGAAAGTCCATAATTAAGGATCTTTACTGATCAAAATTTCAATTTAATTTCAGAGATGGACCAGAAAATTGAAAGATACAAAGGTGATATAACTATTATCAACCGAGTCAGAAACTGCTACAACAACAAAAACTAGATTCAGTTGTAGTGGTGAGTGGGTTTAATATCTTGTTGTTTGACTAGATTAATTCTTCTTGTTGAGGACATGATTGGAAAATTTTATGCATGTTAGTCAGTTTTTTTGTTGTTTAATATCTAGGTTCCTCATCGCCCTTTTTGTTTCTACGTTTGATTTAGCAAAAACCTTCTATTCTTTCCACTTTAAGCTTCTTTGGTCATATAAATGGTAGGTGACGAGGACAAGTATAGTAGTTTTAGATAAGATCTGTCATTAAAGTTACTGGTATGTGGAGTTTTCAAAATTCTCATATTTCTAAATGTCAAAATTTAGTACCAAATTGCTATTCTCTCTCCTTCAAGATCTGTAATTTATTTTCTTTTCTTCAGTTTCTGGCCTTTGTTGTTGGGTATGATTTTAAATTTCTCCGGTTCGTATCAACACTATGTTGTATATATGAATTCTTGTGAGTTTTGTTCCTTCTTACAGTTATTTTTAACCTGGATCATTATTCTGCAATCAATTGTGTCGAGTTGTTTTAAACCCTAGTTTTTATCACTTTGTAGGCTACCAGATATCGAGGTACAACATTTCACTTTCTTGATCTTAGGTAGATCATTTTTTGAAATACTGTACCTCTTATCCGTGAAAGGAGCTGAGACATATTTATGGAGAACTTTAATTTTGTGATTCAATCTTGCTAAAAAAAATCATATCTATACCTGCAATAAAGTGAGAACGATGGCTTTAAGATTGACTTTCTAATTATTATAATGAGGTTGATCATGTTTTTGGTTGACCTTATTGATTTATGCTTCAATTCTTATGGCTGCTTCTTTCGTTAATTTGTGGATATCCTGAATTTTGAAAGCGCAGAGACTTTTGAATTGTGAGATACCATTACGAGCTCAGTATATATGAGTTTTGTTCCATTAAATAACTCAAATTTTAAATCATTCACTTGCTTTAACCACTCATGCTATCGATACAGGAGCATCAACTCCATTTCTCTGGGTTTTTGAGAAGCGGGAGAAATTGTCGGAATTTTATGAAAGAGTCTAGGTAGCCAAGATGCATGCCAGTTTTATATGACCGGGTGAAGCGGCATATTTATTTATGTCCTTCTCTCTTTGATAAAAAACTTATAGTAGATGCTTGAAATATAAAATATGGACATAAAGCAAAACAAGATATCCCAAGATAGGTCGCCTATGGAGATTCTTTTCGTATAACATATCGTTCTCAAGATTTTGTTCCTACGGCATACTGCAAAGCCAAAATGTAGGATTTAAAAAAATTCTTGTTCCTTGTTTTCTGTTTTATCCTGCAGCCTTTTAACATTTTCATGCTCCCAACTTTCTTGAATTGCACCTGTTACTCTATTGCTGTGATATGCTAATTTGTTATGATAATCTTATACTAGCCTCCTCTTAAGCCAACCTTTTTAGTCTATCACAATCAATTGAACAATTTTAATGCAATAAAACCAAAACACCCCAAATGATACATACATCTTCCACCTACACAATCGAAAAGCAGATATATGTCATAATTTCCTTCCAAAGGAAGCCTAGACAAAAGATTAGCTGTAGAAAGTTATTGTATTTACACACATAGGTCATGAGTCATGACGTTATAAGTAAGAGATAGAGGAGATGAAGTGGGGTAGGGAACATTGCATCCTCATCCAACATTTTTATTTAAGGGAATCTATATAAATGAATTGCTTATGAGAACCCTACAATCTTGCATCTTAATTAATTAGACTACTGAATTTTACTACCTATCAAATGTTTAAGATTTTTTCATTGTCTTAAATATATAACTTTGAATTTCTTTACACACTAACACTTGTGAAAGTATTAGAATAAATTGAATTCTAAAATAATAAATATATATAATATAAAATACGAGATTGATCTTCTTTAAATGAAACACACTATTACGCAAAATGTTCTAATATAATAATAAGTCTCTGACGCCTCTTTTTTTTTATTAACATTAAAACGTCTGATCTGTATAAATAAATAAATAAATATATATATATATATATATAAAGATGTGTATTAAAATTAAAATAGCTGAATTTACGCATATGAATATTAAGATATATTAAGATTAGAATACTAAATAATTAAAACAGTATATAAATTACCTTTATTTTAAAAAAATATATGTTATTTTTTTGTAATCACAAGACTTTAAAAAAATAATTTTTCATAGAGCATTCTCCCTGTTCTATTGGATATTCTCAAATGTAATACACTTAACCGGAAGAGTGCGATTTCATAATCAGTCAATATTGTGTTTAAAAATATATTTAAAACCTCAAAAAGAGATTATTTGGGTTTATTTGATGAATTTTGGTTTTACTACCTGCAAATGTAATTACAAGATAGTGTTATTCATCAAGCACTCTAGCATATCGATAACTTGATTATCCCCTTTTGAACCAAAAAAAGTATATACATATATTATCCTCACTCAATATGGATAATTAATGGGCCAGAATTTTCATAGAATATAAAAAGATAAATATAAAAAGAAATTAAGAGAATTCAACATCTATTATATGCAATTAAAAAATACTTTTAACCTAATATATATAGTGTAACTTTTTAACGAAGAAAGTTTGGATAAACTCTCTTGCAGTACCCTAGCTCCGACCCCCGAGTAGATTCATGTTTTATAATGAACTGACAATGGAGCCTTATACTTAAATGATACTATCATGATAAATTGATAATGCATAGTATGATATTTAAGAACCTTTAAGAATGCCATTTCTATAGGAAAATGACAGCATGACAATGAAACTTGTGTTACAAAATCTCTAGCTTGTCATATCAAGAAATCAAATCCTTAAACATCATTTAAAGAGCAGAGTATCTAACATGAAGAAAAAGAAAAAGAGGATGGTTGTTACATTAGGTGATTCTACAACTACCCAATACATTTTGGTCCATTCATGGAAAATGAAGATAATGACTTGATTTAATGTTTTGTTTTTAAGCATAGATCTATACTATCGAAATTGTTAAATTTTGGCTTCCGTTAAACTTTGATATAAAATATGATATGGCAAAATTTTCAATAAGCGAGTGAATATCTAGTAGCATTGATTGAATGGGTCATTGAAGAGAATTCATCTTAATGTGATTCCACTTATTCAACAGGAGAGAACCCTATATCTGCCGACCCAACTTCAGTTCCTTATAGTGTCTTGCCTATAGTCTTTGGATAATGCTTCATTCCAAGGCATAAAAGAAGGCATAAAAGAAAGCTTAGTATAGCAATTGAATTGACCTTTTGTACTGAGGATGACCTATGAGATGGTTTGAACTGGTTCTCAAATCTACTACTATACGAACAGTCTTCTTCGGCTAAAGCAGGCAAATTCAACTATTTTTTGTTAAAAAGGCATCTCAGATCAAGGGCTATCGACCCGACAGTGCTCCGTTGGTCCATTTAATGGATCCTCTCCCCAAAACACAAAAAAAAAAAAAGAAGAGAAAAGTCATACAAAGTTATATACAAATCACTACCCCTTTTTTGTATTTTCTTAATTTATTCAAGTAGCTCCCCAAGGGAACGAAACTGGTCCATCAAATCAGCCCCCACGAGTGGTCCCCTATCCGTCTCAACCGGATAAAGTGACAGTGGGGGATTCCGTTCATCATTCATATCTCCGAGGCCAGCTAATCGACTTGTATTTGTCCTTATCATTAACGAAGCTCCAACAACAAATGAGATAACTCTACTTGCCTAACTTCTTGGAGGGAATGTCTATATTTACCTCTCAACTTGTGACTGTAATTTAAAATTACCCTCATATCGAAATTCCATTAGGGGTCTAGAATAAAGAATGGGACATTTTCCCAACAAGACGATAAGATCAGGACAAAAGTTTAACGAATGACAAAATTGTTCAATCTTGAATAGTGCTAATGAGGTAAAAAAGTTGACAATTTTCCCTTACCTATAAAGTCTCAAGTCAAGATAAAGATGAAATTGAGGAATAGCATTAAAAGAAATTAGTCGTAATATGATGATTTGATATTTGCCATACAACTGAATGCCATTTAGTTTGTTATCTGGCCCTTTCATAAAAGACTTGAGTAGTTGACAATTTGAAATACAGACAGTGTCAAACTTGATTTGTTGGATAGTTGACAAGTTACTATGTATTGATTGTTGAAAAGTTGCCAGCATTTCTGGTCACCCAAAAAATGAAATGAAGAATAAAATCATGGAACAAAGGGAGTAACACACTAGCAAACTGTCAACTCCTAAAGTTGTACAGAAATATAGTACAGAATACTTCAGTAGTGTTAGTAATAAATCGAACTAATAAGATCGCGGAGCCAGATTTTAATTATCACCCCAGATGTGGTTAAGTTGAATATCATTCAGTTAGGCTTTGCGGATGACTTACTCTTGTTCTGTAGAATGTAGAGGGGACTTAGTATCTGTCCAGATGTTGTATGGTTGCTTTACTGAATTCTCTAGAGCCTTTGGATTAACAGCAAACATGAACAAAAGCTCTATCTATTTCAGAGGTGCTGGCCAGATAGTGCAACAGCAGATTTTACAGGTGTTTGGTGTTGCTAAGGGAGAACTCCCTATCAAGTACATGGGAGTACCTTTTGAGTAGTAAAAGAATATACATTGTCCAGTGTCAACCTCTACTTGAAAAATTGATCGGTCGAATCAACTCCTGGACTGCAAAGCAACTATCCTATGCTGGAAGGCTACAACTGCTCAAGAATGTGCCTTTTGCTATACAAACCTATTAGTCGCAGAAAAGATGTTGAAATTGATAGAAATAGCATGTAGAAGATTTCTTTGGACAAGAGGTGTTGAGACGTCAAGAAAGGCTTCGTTAGCATGGGATAAAATTTGTTGCCCCGGAATTGCAGGAGGGTTCAGTGTGTTGGAGCCATATGCAAGCTGTTATGGAACCGAGGCAAGAAGGAGGATAAACGTTGGGTATAGTGGGTACATGAGTGCTATGGAAATGGGGCCAATGATTGAAGCTAAACCAATGCAGGCATCTTAGATGGTTCAGAAGATCATCAAAGCAAGATTATACATCGAGATGCAGGACAGAGTATGAGTCAATGGCTAGACTGGCCTTCCTCCTCAACCAAGAAGCTATATCAAGTGATGAGAGGGGAATTCCTAAAAGTTCCCCTGAGGAAATTGCTTTGTAACAACTTAGCAGCACATACAAGATTATCCACAAGGGATAGACTTGCAAAATGGGGGATCACTGATGTTCTAGTATGCCCACTCGCAACACAGCACCAGAAACTATAGACCATTTGTTCTTTAAATGTTCTGTGACTGCTGAAACCTAGAATAAGTTGCTACGATGGCAGGAGATGCACAAGCAGGTACTAAACTGACAGGGAGAATTCACATGGGCTGAGATTGTTATGAAAGGAAGAAGTGCAGGAGTTGAACTATACAAAATGGTGATAGCTGGACGTCTTTATTAGGTCTGGAAGAAAAGAAATACTACATTTTTTCAAGGGACCCAGAGGTCAGCAGTGATGATAGTTAAACAAGAAATCCAGGATGTAGTGTTGTGGAGGGATAAACAGTTCAAAATTTGGTTGGAGTTATTAGCTAAAACCAATGAGTTGTGCAAGTCAATATTCAGTTTAATGTCATAGACTAAGGAGCTGTTTGGTTCAAGGGATTAGGTGAGTTATCTCATTTTTGGTTGGAGTTATTAGCTAAAACCGGTACTCTTTTCATACCAAAATCTTGGTATAGCTTATTAGCTTATTCCATATAGAAGGGTGGATTGATTATCCAGGTGATAATCCTGTTAATAATCCCCGGATTGTAATCCTGGAATATCCAGGTTTTGAACCAACCAACCCCGACATTAGACAAAAAAAATTGAAATAAATCATTTCAGCACTCAAACAAACAAAGTGAAGAACTTCCTAGTCAAACAGGAAAACATATAAACTTCAAGCAGAGAATAACGTTAAGTCCTCTGGCAGCAAACTTTTATATATTGATACTGACTTACCCAAAATAAATGGACGTCCCAAACACCAAATTTTCATCTCTGTTCCACACGGGGAAGCCTGGATGTGGGATACCATTCACCAAATGGAAGGTTCACAACGAGCTCGAATTACGAGAAAATAATAGTAGAAGATGCCAAAGTAGCAAATTATCATCTTCCCTCCTCACATCCTTGAGGGAAGATGAGGATAGTAATCAGGGATTCTGCGGGCAATCATAAGCAATTGTAAGATCAAATTCACGATAAGTTGATCCCACGAAAGCTTCCACACCCAGTTCACACTTCACGTGCTGAACTCACAGTTCTTATTAGTTTCCGATCTAGATTTAATCAGTGAATAGTTAAAGATGCAAAAGTATACATATGAACAAGGATGATTTACAAGTTCTTTCTACCAAATTTGAGCTTGTCTACGTCAGAATTCTTAATTGTCTGGTTCAAGCTCATAACTCCCATCGTTTTGCAAACTCAATTCAAACACTGGAGAATCTGAATCATGAAACATGTCAACCAGATTAAACCTTTCATGCTCTCCATCACTATCAGCTGGTCTATGACCCTTATTCTTTACTCTAGACATCCCAGCTTCCGCAGAACTAAATTTTTCAGCATGGCCAGGCAATTTCATCCGATTTGTGCTCTTTGTGAACTTATATTGCATGCTCTTGCGGTTGTTGCCATCTTTTGACACTTTATTAGAAACTCCCATATCCAAATAACCCTCATTTCCTTCTCTATTGGATCCAGTTCTTAGTTTGGCTGAATTTTGCTCACGTCTGTTACTCTTCATTCTCACCTTCCTTTCACTTTGACTTTGAGAATCTGAACCCAAATTTGAGGACTCATCAAAACCACCATCAGCATTCTCAACATTTCCATAGGGTTTAATGCTATGAACAACTCCCTTAGGGAAAAATCTTGCCGAGGGTAATCCATCTTCATGCTTGAACAATTCTGGCCCATCTTTGTCAGACCACATATCAAACCCTCCAGGCTTTTGAAACCGATCTGCCAAGACTCTCAAATGCTCATCAGCACTCACAGAGAATAAAGTGGGTGCCTTTTCAACCACTTCCCAAGGCCTCTCAAGCTCAGAGACAGCAGCTTTCAGCTCAGCCCGCTTCCTCATCTCATAGATTTGGCGTTCCCGAGCCAATCGGGCCTTAAGGAGCTGCTTAGATTTCTTGGCTTGCATGCGCTTCCACTGCCACTTTGAGACGCCTCCAGGATAGGTTCTTGGACCACCACCCATCCGAATAATTGACTTTCTGTAAGGAACATTGGTTATTGTGGTGGTGGTGGTGGTTAGATTAAGAGAAGAGAACTTGGTGGAAAGGAAGAGTTGGGATGCCCCTGAAATTGTCTTGCATGAAGACACACTCTGATGGGGTGCTGAAACTATGAATGATGAGCTGAGGAGAGACATTTTCTTCCTGTAAACAGAAGATCCTGCATAATTTGAGTTGGATTAATGTTGCACACACATGGGGAGGAAGATCCAAAACTTCATGACGGAACATGGCCAGGGAATGCAATTTAGAACATGGAAAATGATATGCAGTATATGTAAGCATTTAAATTACAACCACCCCCCGTTTGTATCATTATCCTAGGATTCTGAACTAATTTCTCCACCTCAGACCTTGTAGAGTTACTATGGCTCACATGAACTGGAATTACATGATTTAACTCTTTATCATTAACTTTTTCCAGTAATTACATAAGAAAGACGCTTTTCCATCGCATCTTAACATCCATCAAGCAACTAAGTTTCCATCTCAGACTAGTTGCATCTGCTATGTGAATCCTCTCTATTCGGACACATGTCATTCTAATGGTCAATAATTTCTCTTTTAGAACAAAGTAGGAGTTTTCTAAAACTCGAGGGGTTTTCTAAATTTCACATATCTGTGCAATGAGATGCAAATCTTTAACCAAACTAACAAGCTTCCTTGCAATCACCGGCCTAACTGCAACGTACCCAATTTAAATAAAGCATAAGGGCTTTTGTATTTTTCAATTTTTTGCTTATATCTTAAGTGTTCTTCCCACTAGAACACTACCTAAACAGAAAAAGAAACAATAGCTTAGACGTTTGAAAGGGAAAAAAAGAAAGACAACAATTCGAAAATTCCAGACACAAAAAAGCAAACATATTCGGGGACAAATTGTAGTGGAGATTGAATGAGCAAAACCACAAAAACAGGAAACAGATTTCCAGAGAGAAATATTTCGGAATTTCAAGAAAATAGCTGTCAAACGCCGTATGAAAAAGGTGAGGTAAACGGTGTAAGTGAACCATAAGCACAATTAATAAATACCAGAGATAAAAGGAGGAGAGGAAACGAATTAATGTGAAAAAATTAAGCTCACCTGGAAGAACTTATGTGAAATAATTTAATGTGTTTGTGGACACCCAAACAGAGCTTCAAAACAGTACATTGAACTTCGATTCGCCGTTCATCTGCAGTTTCCGGCGTGGGTGGCATCTTAGTTCACTCGTCTATCTGATAATATGACAATAAGGGCCACTAGATTTTGTGGAATGCATATTCATTATGGTAAAAAAGATGGCAGAGAGTACCCTCAACAAGTAGCACCAGTGGTCTAGTGGTAGAATAGTACCCTGCCACGGTACAGACCCGGGTTCGATTCCCGGCTGGTGCATGTTTCTTTTTTTAAAAAAAAAAAAAATCTTCGTTCTCTCTAGAAGAATCTTTTGATGATAGTGACCGGTCGGTTTCTATTGATTGCACCTTTGATATGTGAAAATGATCATTCTTTTCTTCAACTTTTTTTTTTTTTTGGTTATATTAAAATATTCAAATTAATCTAAAAATATATATGTGTTGTAAAATTAACCTAAAAATTATTATAAGGGGTTATTATTAACATGATATTTAACTCATTTAATATCATGAATTAGTGAAAATATTCGCGTTTCGCGCAGCTCTAATAAAATTAATGTAGACACACACTCAAAAGTAATTTTATAAATTGATAGTTTCTTATTATAATGTTAGTAATATGTAACATTCGATAGAGAAGATAATGTAGATCTTTATTTTCATTCGGAATATGATATATTTTTTAATTTTTTTTAAACTTGCAAAATAGAAGTTCTTTGATTCTTTTTTTAAAGTATAAATCATACGAATGTATGAGTGGTGAAATAAATGAAATAAGAGATCATATTTTGAAACTACAATCTATTGTATTAAGTTGAAAATGATATCTTTTGTTTTAAATTCTTCTATCTTTTTTAGAGTACTTGATCCTCTATGCAAACATTGTGTCTTTATTATTACATTTGTCTGCTATAATCTTTAACAAATCAAATAATTATTTTTAAGAATTATGAAAATGAAACATACAAGAATTATCAATAATATTTAAGAGTATAAGTTATAAGGAAGATGAAGAGATGAGTTATAGATAATTTTAAATCTATTAAACATTAAATATATTAATCATTATGCATTGATTTCATTTGTAAAAATAAATAAATGTACGACGAAAATAAGAAGGAAGAAGTCAAAAAAAAAAATGATTTGACTGCATAAGATATGTACCACATCACTATTGCAAAGACCCAATTATATAATTTATTAGATGATAAATTATTCTTAATTATGTTGTTAAGACATAACCTACGTAATTATTTCTTCTTTTAATTTTCTTTGCAAGAATAATTAAAATCAAACTCCTCGACATAATCTTTTTATTAAAATATGATAATTATATTAATTATGCTTCATAACAAAGAATAGGATCGTAAATGACCAAATGAGTAGCAGTATTAATATATGTAGTTAAGTTACTATTACAAGCTAAAGTAAAAAAAAAAAAAGATCTAGCAAAAATAGTTCTTAATGATGCTTCAATTTTTTTTCAACACCTTCCTTTGCAAGTAGATCCATCGCCCTAAAGTTATGTCAAAACTCTTCATCATATGCTACTGATTAAAGAAAATTTTTTAACACAATTATGAATAAATAAAATAAAATTGTATAATTACAGTAACATAAAACACAAACAAAAAATATAGACAATTGTTAATATGATACTAAGTACTATGTATGATGTGTGTGTGTGTAATATTTTGATTTCATTCACACCAACCAAAAAAATAATTATATCGATAAGAGGAAAGAACCTAAACTATACAATACATCTGTAAATTATATTTTTCAATTGTACTAACATCAAAGTTCATTATATATATATATATATTGATTTCAGTCGTACCAAACAAAAAATAATTATATCGAAAAAAGGAAAGAACCTAAACTATACAATACATCTGCAAATTCGATTGTACTAACGATCAAAGGTCATTATATCTTGAAATCTAATAAATATAGCAATCAAACTACACTATATGATTATTAAAGTTAGTGTCAACCGCAAACTGACTTTTAGAAAGATTAACCAAACACATACGACGCATTTAAAATATCACTACTATCAAAATTACCAAAACATTGATTGTCACGAAGATTTCTTGATTATACTTGTTCGGATAATAATAATAATACATAAGTAAAGAAAAATTTATTAAAATTAATAAAAAGTACGGCCAAGTACATAAAAATGAAAAGAAAGATTTGAATACTAAATAATAGTTATCTTCACATACTTCTTTCCTATTATATGTTAGTTAATTCACAAGTCAAAGTGATGGAGAAGAGGAAGGATAACCTTGAATGGAAGTCTCCGTGGAATATCACAAGGTATCAGAAACTTACAAATTAAAGTTTGGGGGTTATGTACATGAAAATTATGAGAGTTATGGATATTATCAAGTATAGAAACTAAAGAGAGTGTGAGTTATGAGTAGTTACTCCTTGTAAATAGATTTAAAAAAAAAATACTTAAAATATAAGGAGATATTGTTATTTTATAATTAGAAGAAGGTTAAAAAAAAGAGAAAAAGAAAGTACTTCAATTTTAGATATATTATAATGTATTATATTATTTTAAATGGTTTCTTTCTCTTTCTTTTTTCATTGTGGAGCTACAATTAAAACCTCTAAAAAAATTTAAAATTTTAAAATAGCAAGATATTATATTAAAGTGAGAAAATTTTCAAAATATGAGAAAGTGGATAAAATATGAGAAATTAGTACTTTCATAACTTTCTTTTTCTTTAAAATCTAAAAAAAAAATTAAAACGAAACAAAGAAATATAAAATTGAGCTCATTTGCCTCAAATTCATACCAATTTATATGGATTCTTATGTAATTTTTACCTTTATTTTTCTTATTCTTTCTTTTATCTTAAGTTAAGAGGATTAATATGACCACATAAAATTATCATTAAGAGGATTAATAAAAAGAAGAGGACAGAATTGACGTGTGATTAAGATAATTAAAAAAGTGGCTTTTGAAATTTGTAACATAACACAAGATAAACAAAAAAAATTTCACAAGATCAAAAATTGAGAAAATAGAAAAAGGGGAAAAAAGTCAAAATGAATTTGTCACTGTCATAAAGATATTAATAATTTATTAAAATAATATTATAATATAAAGCACTTTCAATAATATGACGACAAAATTCATTGTTAAAGCAATATTGCAATAATATGACGACAAATTTCATTGTTAAAGCAATATTACTGTTAGAAGTTATACACAAAAGCATTAGATGACAAGACTTTTATAAATGAGTTACATTTGTAAAGTTGATATGTATTTTTCTATCAATTATCTCCTTGATTTCTTAAAATCTTGAAGTTTGAAAAAAGAAATTGTCTTTAGTATTATAATAATGTCTTTATCTAATATATATTTAATATATGCGTTCATCTTACATATAAAAATATGTAAAATAGAAAAATATAAAAAAAAAACTACACACACTTGATCATTTCTGTATAAATACCCAAACATGCAATTGATTCTATAGAAAAAAATAATTGGTTAGTAGCTAGTCAATCTTCAATAAAGTCATAAGATACTATTTTGAACAAAATAAAATTATACACTAATGACAATCAGAAATTGATATAGAAATCAAACTAAAGAAGAATCATAAAGAGAATATGCGAAAATAAAAATAAATAAAGAAAAATAATACAATGAACACATCATTCTTATGACTTTAATTATTAAAACATAGAAGGAAAGATTAAAATGAAAACATAATTTTCGAGCTCTTGTTGACATCCCTTCCCACAAGCTGATCATATCCAAGAGTCTTCTTTTTATTCAAGCAAATTAAAGCATGAATATAATATTGCAGTAAAAATAAAAACAATACTATTTCAAATATAGAATGAAAGAATAACCTTAGGTAGGATCTCACGAAATAAAAAATATGAATTTTATAATATCTGATGTTCATAAAGGGTAAATTTTTTTTTACTAATGTGATCATTATTTTTTGCAACATACCTTTATTTATAAGACTACAATATGGAAGACCAAATGATGTCATGAATATGCATATTAATTGTTTAGGGGTTATGACAATGAAAATTGTGGAGTAATGAACATTTTTTAAATTAAATAATATAAATGAATGGTTAATTAACATATTCATTCTTGTACAATGAGATATAGAAAAATAATAGAAAATGTCAACAAAAAAAAAGATAAATAAGATCTTTGATCAAAAAGAGGTGTCAGACTACTCTTCTTTTATATAACTTTAATATACATACATACATACATACATACATACATACATACATATATATATATATATATATAAATGCACCAAATGAAGAAAAAAATAGCATCATAAATTCTTTCTATATGACATGTGAGTTTGGGAGGAAAAAATGATATTAAAAGAAATATAAAAATGAAAGGTTGGAGTAGTAAATTTTGAGATATTTAATTTTTTTAATAAAAAGTAGAAATAAATAAAGAAGTAGTAATTAACATATTTATTTTTGTGCAATAATAAGTAAATAAAAATATAAGAAAAATTGTCCAAGAAAAAAAATGAGAGAAAAGATAAATAGGATTCTTGACCAAAGAGAGGTGTCACATCACTTCTTTAATAGATAATATGTCTAGGTAAAATCTTACTAGTAAAAAAAAAAATAGTGAAAGAAAAAAATACATATATCTTTTAATACACATTTGTAGTTGCCTCGTGAAAGAACTTTTCAGAAAAATTCAGTGGGACATAATCTTGGCTAAGAAAAAAAGAGTATAACATGTATTATAGCCTCCCTAATTAAAGCATTACTTAATCTTATATATGATGTTTTTCAATCTTGTATGCAAACTTTTCAAATATTGGTATTGACATTACTATCTTTGTGATCCTAGCATATGTATCTTGAATATGTTGAATCTTTGAGCTCAGCCAAATATATTCTTCTATCACTTTGCACATGACTTTATCATCGCAGTTAAATTTCTAATTCAACTTGTTTGTAGCAATTACCAAGCGGCAGACACTTTTATTTACATGATAACTAACAAATAACTTTATTGAGATCAAACTTCATATATATCAAATAATTTTTCTGCACTTTCATAATCATAAACATTGACAATATTGGTAGAATCAATAAATTTATAGCAATATTTGATTTCACTTGAGTATTTTTCATGTGAAAGTACAATTATATATTACCTGCAAATTAACCAAAAAAAATATTATCTCATGAATAGTAATAACAAGCTACATAACCGCAACAATTGTACTAAAACACTCTGCTTTTTGACCATTTTCATAAGATCAAAATTTATTTTTCTTTATATTAACCAGCATAGCTATTGGAGTACTCAATGGAATCGCTTTAAAGCTTTCAAATATTTTCTTATAAACTTCATTGTCTATCTAGACATGACAAAAATTCATTATATACATTCAAGTTTTTCATGTATTGTCAAATTGAAAGAAACTTTATTACATCTACCATTGGAGAACATATCTACAATAATGTCAGGACTTTTGAAAAATTTATTTCACAAGGTATAAATTGTATTTTATACTTTACAATTTTATTTTTCATTTCACCTTTCACACAAAAACTTATTTATACCCCCACTGACATTATATTTTGAGATCTTTGGTCCATAGGTTCAACTTTCACTTTTTCAAGCGAAACAAAAAAAAATTGAATTTCTTGTTTTTAGTGGATCAATTATTTATTTGTCCACATTCTCTGATAGATTTGAATTCAAGATTTTCATTGTCTTTATAATGTTGAGCCTTACATTATATCAAAGATACTGTCTACAATCATTAGATACCAATTTTACTGTGACATAACTTATTGAGACCTCTCTCATTTTCAGGTACCTGGACATTTGCTATGGTTTTATCTAGTGTTATGACGTGGTACTTTCTAAAAGAACTTGTCTCATTATCATGACTATCTTGGTCGTTTCTACCTCTCCTTCAAGGAGTTTTACCTTTAAAATATATTGGTCTATCACGCTTTAAGCATGTTGCTTCAATAACCTTAATTCTAATAGGAGCATTTGCAGCTAGAACATGATATTCACTTTTGGGTCAGCAAATGTATCGTACAATTGACTTGAATTACCTTTTGAATGAGAATCATACCAGTGTTCTTTTTTAAAATCAAAGTCTAGTTTTTTAACAGCAAAATTGTAAATCCAAAAAACTTGTAATACATAAAGTCTGAAGGCCAAAATATCACAGCATATAAAGATTAACTCATCTACCTATAATCAGTATATATAACTTATTTTCAGTTGCTTATCATCACTCAACCTAAGGTTAGGAAATATAACATTTACTACAAATCCTATTAGGGGATGCATCTCTTGTGTGTTGTGGGTGAATAATTAAATCATATACTGCACATTCAAATTTTTAGATGAGAATTATTTGGTTCCTAATCCTGAACCAACTGTGCTAGAAAACTTATTATAACTTGTTGGAATGATATGTACAAGCGCTACTACGTGTTAAATAACACATCTTATATCAAATTTTTATTTTTGGAAGGTTTGTTCGCATAACTAATGATTTAGCTGTAATTGGAGGCAAATCACTTCTGCTAGAACCAACAACAACAATATTATTTCGAAAAGATATGTATATCAGATAAAACACATAAACAAAAATAAGAAGTAACCATCTAACCGGTAATTACTCTTATCTTTGAATTTACACTCAAAGTAATTCATATTATTTCACTTGATATAATAATTATCTTTTTTCTTTACTGAATTGGTGCACTTTCAGACATGACTTTAAAAATGCTAAAAGTAAAAGTAAAGATGTGGAAATAAAGAACAAAAAATAAAGATGTGGAAACAAAGAACAAGAAATAAATTTTTGGGAGAAATTTCTTTTTTCTTGTGTTATTCAATATTCACAATGTCAATTTTTTTTATACAATCCATATCCGCCCTAGGTCCTTCGAATAGGACTAGAATAATTTCTTTCCTAATTAGACTATACTTTCTTTTCCTACAATTACATTTCTATTAATACATAACTACCATAGATATAATTTATCATAATTACAATATCATATATAGTTTATTACCCCCAAATTGAAGTACGAGGATTCTGAATTTCTAAGTTGCCAAATAGATGTTCGTACTACAATTTTTCCAACGCTTTTGTAAGAATATCAATCAATTGTTTATTCGTTAGAATGTAGCTCGGAAGTATACGACCAACAAGTAGGTCATTCTAGACATAATGACAATCCACTTCAACATGTTTGGTTCATTCATGAAACACTGAATTCATTATATTATATAACATTACTTGACTGTCACAATGCACATTAACTGAATACTCACAGTCCACTTCCAAATTATTCAAGATATCTTTCAACCATTTTAATTCACAAACGGTCATATCCATCGATCAATATTTTGCTTCTGCGGAAGAGCAAGAGACAACAAACTACATTTTGATCTTTCATGACACGGATGAATTTCCAAGTGTAATAAACCACCCAATGATCTCCTATACTTGGAGACTATCATAAATTTTATTTTATCTCTGTCCTTTGTCTCCCCATAAATAGAATTCAAAAGATTTTCATTAATCGTAACCTAAAGATCTTTCTCATTATGAACAACAAACTCAACTGGATTATTTGATACTCCATTATTGTAAGTTAATGTTTTCTCCAACAAATTCATTCGTCGCAAATTCTTCTCCTATTTTAGTTTCATCAATCTATAAGTTACGGTCTATATAATTTAGAGGAAGAATGGGAGATATCTATGATCAGGTTCATGTTTGAACCAAAAGAGGAATTTTTATTTGTTGAGAGAAAAGATCCTAGGTGATGTGTATATGGATTTGGTGATTTCTGTTAAAAATTAATACTCTAAGATTAAGACTAAAAACACACTAAATTAGCAAAGAGAAAGGATTATTAATGCTTTAAGTGAAATAATAGGGGTTATGAATTTAAAGCAAAAAATAAATGAAAATTTTGGTCCTTTTCTCTCAAGTATTACTTGGTAAATAAATTATTTCATTAAAAATGTTACACCCCGTAAGTTCCTAACGTTTAGTCGGCTTATTCTTATGTTAGTCAAGAGTTTTAGAGTATGAAGCGTACGAGTAAGGGCCCGGAGAAAGGTTGAACGAGCATGGAATCGGGAACGCGTGGGAGAAAGCCAGAGCAGGCCGCAATAGGGGCGGCATGTCACGGACCCCCTCCCTGCGTTGGGCGCTGTGGCACGCCCGTAAATCGACGCGACGACACGGACCCCGTGTCCACCGTCCAAGTTTTATATAAGTTCAATATTTTCATTTGGTTTCATTTCAATTTAACTGATTCACGACCAGAGAAGAGGAACACGCCATTTTCAGGTAATTCTCATCCGTTTACGCTACCAAACGCCGTCCAAATTCAAATTAAATTAGGGTTTCTAAGTTTAAGCTTGTGGGAAACATTACTACGGAGTTATTTTCGTGAAATTCGTCTGGCAAATTGTAACTTCTCTGAGTCAAAGTTCTTGGAATTGCTTCAAACTAGTTTCTATACGATCACAAGCTTTAATTAAGTATTTCTCCGTTCTGAGCTCTTGGGAAATAATACGTTTTCGGTTGTGTTTCGCTAAGTTGAAGTATAGTCAATATTAATATTGAAAGTTATCAATTTACGCTGAATTTGTATTGAAATTCGTCTCTTTCTCCCAGTATAACGGTTATAGCTTAAGAGAGCTAGCGAATACAAGAGGCAACTCAACGGTTATTCAGGAAACGACAACTGAGGTATGTAAGGCTTAACCCTCGACAAGTATTCTCATCGTACAACATTACGACTTATGTTTTCAAATAGAAGTAACGATTCCATATGTTGTAGATAGTTGCTACCATTAGATTGTGATTGGGCATGTTGTAATTAACAGTTGCTGGTACATAAAGAGTAGATATGATGTGATTAGCTGCTACCAAGTAGATTACGGTTATATAAGCTCTGATTAGCTGCTAGAAAACATATATATATATATATTATACCATAGTATTCCTCGTCGGGAAAGACAGGATAAGTACGATATGCGCTAGAAGCATCATAGAAACTCTATTATTCTCTAGTTCATCGTGTTAGTAGAATTGTATGTTTTATTTCCGGGCCTAAATCTTAGGAGCTCGTGAGAGTTATCGAGCCTGAGTTAGTAAGTTGATCAGTATAGGCACAATTAGGTGATATAACCACTAGTTTGGCGCCTGTGTAGCCAGAAAAGCACGCCCAGAGGCTTTTCGCATACCTTTACACCCCTGGGCCAGAAATCCAGATAGGAAGGCCATACTGGAGAGTCAACAGCAGAAGGTTGTCTAGTGAGCTGAGTGACAGCCTGTCATCTAGTTACCTACTAGCAGTAATTGTCAGTTCTAGTTGACTTAGCATTCACCCGGCAGAACACCCAGGAAGCAGTCCAATCGTTCAGGTTAAATAGACATGTGGGTACCCTAAGGAAGGGAACCTTATTCGCAGACAACGGTAGAGCCAGCTACCCAGCATGTTCTTAGAAGCTATTTAGGTACAGATTGCCGTGAATAGCTAAGTCTAGGTAGACTTGTCCTTAAAGCTAGGAATCACCCAAAAATGTCATATAAGATTGGACCAGACCAGGATAGGGTCTAAAGTACTAGCACTGTATAGTACAGAACTACCCTCAACCTAAGAATGTTAGTAAGCTTCCTGTGGAGGGTTAGGGGTCGATTGTTCAGGAGAATGTTCAGCTAGTACCAGCCCTACAATTGTCCTAAATAGAGGAACTGAGTCGTTAGTCATTTGCGACCTCGCAATTATTATGAGTTATAGATGTCCGGGAAGGACATACAGAGAGCTGTGTTGAACCGCTCCAGATCTCGCCCTATTCAGTCCAGACTATTAGAGACCAGGATCACTATCAGGATCCTTTGATCAAAGACAGGCGCATGGCATGCCTTCTAGCAACCTTGTAGACTATCCTAGGGGGCGAGCAGTGGTTGCGTTAGGCCTAGAAGGCCAATTACGCCTTTTGA
Organism: Datura wrightii; assembly: GCA_035772735.1. Taxonomy (NCBI): domain Eukaryota; kingdom Viridiplantae; phylum Streptophyta; class Magnoliopsida; order Solanales; family Solanaceae; genus Datura; species Datura wrightii. The sequence goes on along the minus strand of JASDFA010000018.1, from coordinate 193,371,815 downwards.
GTAGCTAGATTGAGATGTTGGTACAACACCTTGATTGGGGTTGCCCTCACCTAGGAGCCATCCATGACCACCCCAGGGTTACTAGCTGTGTCGACACTTGCTAGGGGCGAGATGACGTCGCTCTAGAAGAGCGGCATGTCGTCCGTGAGGGACGAAGATGGGGTCCCAGGTCCTCATATAGTCCATTCCATGGCTGGACTATTATATGTCGTATCGACACCACACCCCTGTCGAGCCTGATGCCCGGGTGCAAATATCATGAGTCCACCAGACTCAGACACAGCTACAGATCAGGGGCCAAGTGGGCTCAGTTGCATATCCAGGTGACTAGTAGGTTGGCTATAGCACTAGTAGAGTCATAGAAACCTGGTTAGGAGTATATAGATTGAAGTGCACTCACCAGGGCTTATGGGGGCCCCCGGTGGGTTGTTCCGTGCTGGTTGTACCTTCCAGGCTTATGGGGCCCAGGTTAGGTTCTTGTTTGCATTCTTGCCTGCTAGCTATAACTTATGAATATATGATTATGCGGTCATTTTTTATGTATGTGTAGTGTTTTCTAGGCACATGTTATAAATAAGCTAGCTTACAGGTTAATCTTTCTGCCTCTCCTTTCTACTTACCTTTAGTATTTCACCGCTTTCATTCAGGCTTACCTTTAGTACAATCACTATTTGTACTCTTAGAGGCTTGCAGACTACAGTCGTCAGTTAGTTAGTTGTATGCTGGCCGTGTGAGTCCTTAATCAGTTATGCTTCGTGTGTTGGCCGTGTGAGGCCTAGTATAGTAGTTCATCTTCATTTATATTATAACTAGACTACATGTGGCCTTGTCAGCCCGCATAGAATCCCTTTTATTGCCTATTGTTGGTTAGCTATTTTCATTTACAGGTGGCTATAAGGCCTTGTTGGCCGAATGCTGCATTTACAATTGAGATATAGCCTGTTGTTTTCTTAAATTGAGTCGCAGGCTAGCACTAGACGTACATAAGCCTAGCCAGGTCAGTTAGTTGTCAGTGTGGCACCAGGTGCTAGTCATGCTTCCCAAGATGGGGCGTGACAAAAAAATCAGATTATTGAGAAAGAATATTTTATTTAATTTTTTTGGTAAAAAATGATTAAGCATTCATGTAAAGATCTCAAGCAAACACTTCATATTTTTTTGTTAGCGAATTTATGCCACAAGACAGAGTGTCTAGCTGCTTTTTGTTAATAAAAATAAAATCTTCAAAAGAGAGAAGTACAAGAAAGGGGAGCTGAGTCTTACTTTACCAATCCTAGTGAGGTAACAGACTTCTACTAATTAACAAGCATGGAAAAAGTAAGAGCTAAAAAGGACTAAGTACTCTATGATGATTACAAAATTTATGATATGATACATACATATGAGAATGCTTATGTAATGAAAAAATATAAAATCCTTGAAGAAAGTTGAGTTATCAATCTCAAACTTTCTTTTATAACTGAATGAGCTAAAAAAGAAGGATAACCCATCTAAAATACCTTGAATAAAATCTTTCTTGCCTTCTTTTTTAAATCTTCTAATGCCACTTGAAAGCTCAGTATCGATTTTTGTGGAAAGAGTAACTTGTTTTGCAGCCCTCATAGGAAAGGTTTTATCTATGAGAATACTATTTGAACTCTGCTTTCTTTCATGAGATTTCTTTTTCTTGATCATTCGCCTAGATGAGATGTCAGCTTATTTGGATATGTGGCAAAACACTGAGCCAAGCGCCTTCCTCCTCACCATCCTAGTAGACGTCCTCAGCTTGGATTTTAAACAATCTATTTGGAGAGAATGTACTATTTCCAACTAATTGTTTAAATTGAATATAATTTTCATGACTTGTAGTTGTTTAATTGTGTTAATAGGATTAAGAGATTTTAAATTTTCAATATCTGTACTTACCAAAGCATCAAGTAGTTCTTTGTCATGTGAAGATATAATTGGAAAGTTCTCCTTTGAGGGTTTTGAATTGCTAGTGATAGTTGTAATAACTTGTAAAGATACACTAGCCATCGCCACTGACGCCTAGTGGGTGTGAATTCTTTTGCATTTGAACTCAATTTTTTGCGTTTAGGTTCCTTATCTGAAGACTCTACCATCATCATATTGTCTTTTTGATCTTTACTGATTTTTTCATTTTCATTAGCAACAGATTGAGAAGGCAAAACTCCTATATTATCATCTTCATGTACGACTAAATCTACCCAGTTAGATGGAGAAACACATAATTGATGTAAATGTACATCTCAACGAATCAACCCTTGCTATTGCACTTCCTTAACTTGACAAGATACTGCTACTTGCCAATTTTTATCACCAATTGCATCATAATGTAAATATATTTCTTGCCCATTAATCACTTATGAGAATTTACCATAGACAACTCATTAGTAAATGAAAACTTTTTTCCACTATTTCCAGCAACATTTGTGTCATACCCCGCTTTGGGAGGCATGATTGGCATCTAGTACCACACTAAGATCTGGACTAGCTTGGTTGGCCTAGTGCACTTCTGGTGCACGCCTATAACTTGATTCAAGAAAATAACGAGCTATATCTCGACTGTAAGTACAGCCTCTAGCCGACAAGGCCACCTGTAAAAAAAACAGCTATCCACCACCAACACAATAACATGGATCCTATACGAGCCAAAAAGACCACCATGTTGTCTAGTTATAACTAAAATGAAATCAAGCAACTAAACTATGCTATAGCCGATAAGGCCGTTAATTAACAGCTAAAAAAGGCTCCACACGACCATCACATTAAATAAACATATATAGGGCCCACACGACCAACAACAAAAACTAACTGCTGGAAGACTATAGCCTGCAAGCCTCTAAAAGTGGAATAATGGTCGAGATAGGGCTCCAGCCTACCCATAAGCTATACAACAAAAGAACAAACCTCTTCTAACTACCAACTCCGGAGGAAAGGAGCTGAATAAACTGGTAACTCCAGCTGATAACTAGGAGGGTCCCGAACCGCGTCTATCCGCACTTGCAAGAAAGTAATGCAGCATCCCAAGCATGAACGTCAGTATAATGTGTACCGAATATGTAAGGCAGTAGAATAACAATTGACTGAAAGCTGGTACAACTGAAGTAATCAAGAGAGAGAGAGTAAGAATTTAACCTGAGTAACCTTACCGTCTGAAATATCTAACTAACAAGTTTATATATACAAACAAGAACTTAATCGGGCGGGCCCCCATAAGCCTGGAAGGTACAAACAACACAGAATAATAACCTACCTGGGCCCCCATAAGCCCCGACAAGTACAAACAATATCCATTCCTGCTATCAGACTACTAATGGCTGTAAGCATACTGTAACTTTTGAATACTCGTTCTTTGAAATTGAACCAGAGCCTGATAGGCTCCTGTAGCTGTGTCTGTGTATGTATTGTCTGGACTATACAACTGGACCCCGAGCCTTGGCTCGACGATGGGTTATAATGTAATTGTTGTGGCTAGACACGACCCTCACGACCTCTTTCTGGGGTAGCTGAAGATAGCCCTCACGGCCTCAATCAAATGTCCCTCATGGCTTCAATCTGATAGGCCTCAATATGGCCCTCGTGGCCTCGATACCATAGAACTCAACATGGCCCTCGCGGCCTCGATCCGATAAATCTCAACATGGCCCTCGCGACCTCAATCTGATAGAACTTAATATGACCCTCGCGACCTCAATCTGATAGAACTCAATATGGCCCTCATGGTCTCAACATGATAGAACTCACTATGGACCTCACGACGCCACTTTGATCCCTTCGGACACTATACTGCTCCAGTAAACATATTTTTTTTAGGCAACACATTTCAGCCCCGAATATCATATACAACAATTGAACTGGCTAGGGTTAACTTTGACGAGGGTTTCTATATCGTCGTTATCGTTTCCATTCAATTCATAACAGCTAACTCCAATAGGTTTACTTTGAAACACTATAGACACACAAGTCATACTAACTTTACGACGAACGTAACTTACCGAAAGGATAGCCTTACATACCTCGAGTGCCGACTTTCGTTTAACTGGCGAGTCTCAACTAGCGACCGATGGTTCTATCCAATTGCAGCCCTGATACTGGGAGAATAGGGCTAATTTCAATACTAAACTCGGCAAGAACGATAACTTTTAATAATAATAGTAACTACAATTCAACTTTGAATAATTCGGCGAAAGCTCCCAATTTCTCGAGAGCTTAGAAGGAAGAAATACTCACCTAAGGCCCGTGGCCGTTTACAAATCAATTTGAAACAATTCTGACAAGTTTTACTAGACAGGGTTCTGATTTATCAGGCGAATTTTTTGAGAAATAACTTTGTAGTAATGATTCACGTATGCCTAAAACTCATTACTCGAAGTTAATTTAAGTTTGGACGGTGTTTAATAGCCTAATTGGACAAAAATATGAAGAAAAGTGCGTGTATTGTCTGTTTTAGCTGTGGGTATATATGTTGAAATAATCCAATTTGAATTAAAGGAGGTTATATATAGTTGCCCGGTGGCCGAGGGGTGTGCGGCGCCGCCCCCCCCCCCAAATCATGCTTCTTTAGGGGCGCGACGCGCCACTGCCTGCGCCAGGGCAGGTTGCGCGACACGGCGCCCAGCGCGTCGGCCCGCTGGCTTCGGCCGTCCCATCTGTTTTACGACGCACTCGTGTGTTCTCCTCCCGAGCCTTCTCCCGGGTGTTTCATATGTCAAAATTCTCTAAGTACATGTGCACACGACGATCGTACTACAGAGCTTTACGGGATGTAACAATTTGTTTCATTCTCAGGTTATGTAGGATCTATTGTGACGATCGAAGATGGAGTAGATTGATTAAGAACACCTTGCTATGTTTAATATCACACCTCGACGAGCTAGATCATGTTGTTGTATAAAAACATCAGCTGCACCAGATTCTTCACACAATAATACATCATATGTATTTCTACCTATTTGTTATGCGGCCTTAGAACTCCTATTAATTAGCAATCCGATCCTTATATCGCCAGCTTTTTTTCTTGTCATAGCAGTCCACTCTCCTTCAAAATTATCTTCAGTAGCCTTGTCTTTATCTTTGAGAAGATTTTTGACCCAACCTTCTTCACAATCAGTGGATGAGTTTTCAACTTAAAGACCATGTCGCTCACAAACACTTCATATAGCTTATATGTTCTAACTAAATCAGAGTAAGTTAAATTTATACGACTCATTTATAACTTATAAATTATAAAAGATTGCTTGACAAATTAGTTGAGATGATCATAAATGATATAATATATTGAAAGAAGTAATTTTCTGTTACGAGCAAAGATCTTCATGTTTACGTATAAAAGATCTGAAAGTGTTGCTTTCTATATTCATATTGTAAAATATCAAGAGATCTCACTTTATCTGATACGCTCAACATAAAAATAAATATCTATAAAAGTAGATAAGTTTTTTTTAAGCATTGAAAAAAAAGCAAAAAAGCAAATGAAAAATGAAATTATGCGAACAAATAAAGAAAAAAAAGTGTTGGGATATTTTTGGTTTGGGCAACACAAGTACCTCACGAAATAACCCAATTTATAGTGTCGGGCTGAACACAATTCTTTCTTTAAACCCTAGCATCTTCCCTAAACCCTAAACTCCTCTACAGTTCTCTCAACTCGCGGCTGTCATGGTTCTCTCTCTCTCTAATAATTTTGCTTTCGAAGTTCATACTTTTGCTTAATTTTTATTGGAACTCTTCAATTTCTTTGCTTGATTTTACAATTAATTCTGATTGTTTTCCTTTCTGTAATTGGTTGATTGTAGGCAACAGAAAGTGTGAACCCAAAAGCATACCCACTTGCTGATTCGCAGCTTACAACGACCATAATGGATTTGGTTCAACAAGCTGCCAACTATAAGCAGCTTAAAAAGGGTGCTAATGAAGGTTATTGACTTTTACACTTTATACGTGGTCTTTTTATTATTAGGCTACTCATCGTTTGTATCTGTACTGCTTAACTAGAGATGGAGAAAACTGGGTTTGTTTCGTTTCAGCCCCAAACATAAGCTTTTTTTTCCTTTCATTTTTTTGGGGGATAAGAGCCATAAAGATTGTTACTTGTATTATTTTGAAACTTTGTTATATGGTCTTTTGGTGAATAAGTTACTTTTTTATATGTAGTGCTTAACTAAAGATAGAGGGTTAGTTTTGTTTTAGCCCCAAAGGAAGTTCATTAATGGGAATAAGAGACAGAAGATTGTTACAGTAGAATTTTGGAACTTTATTATATGGTCTTTTGGTTAACAAGTTACTTATATGTTTAGTGCTTAACTAAAGATGGAGAAAACTGGGTATGGTTACATTTCACCCCACGAAAAGATTTAGGCATCAAGATTTGATTCCCCCCTCCTTTAGTGATAAGGTGTTGCTCCGCAATTCCATTATACTGCTTAACTGAAAGAGAAAACTGTGTCTTTGTTCTGTTTCAGCCACAAAGACACTAAACAGAGGAATTTCAGAATTTGTTGTCATGGCCGCAGATACTGAGCCCCTTGAAATCCTCCTTCACCTTCCGCTCCTTGCCGAAGATAAGGTGATTTTTATTTTGCCTTTTACTCTTTTCTTGAAAAAGTTCTATTCTTTCACCCTTTGTGGATGTTGTGCCTTTTTATTTTAATTGAGTAGTGGACTAAACAGCTCCTAATAGAGGTAATGAATATTGAGGGGCTCTGGCTAGGTCAAGCGTAAAACTTGTCTCTTCTTTTTCAGGTGTAATTATTGGTATTTTCAAGAGTTATGTTTGTTACTCTTTTGTGTTATATTGTGTGAGGTTATAATGTTCTCGTCTAAGACTCAACGGAAACCATCGCATTACCCTTTATAAACTCATAATTTCGAAGAGTTTGTATTAAACAAGAGCCTTGTAGCTATTTCCTGTTTCATTCTAAGATTTGGCATGCAATATTTCTGTTCCTCTTGAAAATACAAATAATGCAGCAATACCAAGCCCAGTGTTATCAAAAGCGCACGTTTAAGCGCGAGGCGAGGCGCAGCGCAGCTTCTGCGCGCGCTTAAGCAAGGATGGGGTTAATTTTAAAATTTATTAAAAAAAGTTACAAAATCTGGGGTTAACTTATTTTCGGTTGGGGTTAATTTTAAAATTTATTAAAAAAAGTTACAAAGTCGGCTAGGGTTAACTTATTTAAAATATTACGACGCGAGTCTCTTCTGTCGGACTGCTGGATTCTCTCTTCTTCTTTATTACTGCTGCGAGCCTCTTCGCTCATACTGCTGCTGCGAGGTGCTGGTAAGTTCTCCTCTTCTTCTTCTCCTTTTCTCTTTTCTTTTTTTTCTCTCTTCTTCTCCTCTACTCTTTTTCTATTTTTCTTTCTCTTTTTTCTTTGTTTTTCTCTGCTATGTGGGCTTTCAAATTGTTGCTTCTTTCTTCTTTCTCTGTTTTTTTCTGTTCTTTCCCTGTTTTTTTTTCTGTTCTTTCCCTGTTTTTTTTCTCTTCTTTCTCTGTTGCTCCCTTTGTGATTTGGTTTTGCATTTACTTGATATGTAATGGCTTATGAGGATTATTGACTATCTAGTTCTAGTATTTATTTTTACTTTTTAATTTAAGAATTAAAAGATTCGCTTAATATGTTGTTTCTATTTGAGTTCTTTGTTATTTATCTATATATTTAATGTTTTTTTATTTTTATATTAAATTGCTGCTTTAGTTGATAAAAGCTCACGCATCGCTTCACGATTCTCGCTTCGGTGAAGCTAACCCTCATCGCTCTTGTGAAGCGAGCCCTTGTCGCTTTTTTTCGCTTCTCGCTCTCCAGAACACCGACTAAGCCTGACTAAGAATATTCTACCAATGTCTTGGCATTTTCTATCAATTTCATTGCATGGTGTCAAATGTTACAAGTATCCAAATAACCAATAGTCATGTTACTTGGTAGGTTTATCCTCTTTGTTCTGACTCAAAAGATTAGGGAGATGCTGCAGTTAATCAGACTTATGTTTCTATATGTTTATAGGTGTTCTTAAGGTAAGATCAACATAAAGATAGGGACTAGTTTTCATTTAAGAAGTCTTTATAATGAGGTAATTTATGGTGATTTGAACTCGTGATGTGTGCCTATCATACATCCCATGTGAGTACTTTTCTGTTGAACCAAAGCCCCGGGGGCAACTTTTATGGCATTGCTGCTTTGCGAATAAACCAAAGTTTGAGTGACATATAAACCGATGTGTTGTCTGTGGATTTAAATGGGAATAAGAAAATCGTTCTCTATGATAAGCAAATGTACTTTACCTATACGTGGGGAATTAATGATTGGCTATCTATAAAGATTTTGATTTGTTCATAATGATCAAATTGGCAGCCAGAAAGGAAAAGTCTTTTCTTTTGGTTTTCCATCCGGTGTCCGCTACATGTATTGGAATCCCGATTAATTTGGATTTGCATACTTGTTAAAGGGGAAGTGCTACCTACTAGGATTTTTTCCATACGCAGGCTCAAAAGAGAGATCTCTAGTTAAGGGTAGAGGGATCTCATCCATTCCGCCACAACCCCTGGGTGGTAAACAAAGGAGAAATCTTATTAGAAAAGGGCTAAAATGACCTCTTCTACTCAAAGTTGTTTACTTCCTGATGCTTTATTCAGTCTTTTATTATTTCCAATTGTTTCCTCGTTGCGTATCTGCATGGTCTTAGTTATAGTTAAACCTAGAATTTTGTTGTTCTTGAACAATGATTTATTCATTCATGTCTTTCAATTTTTGGTACTTTTTCTAAACCAACCTTGCTCTGTTACTGGACTACGGTATCCTTAGTTTGCTGCTCAATTAGCTCCTACAGCCTACTGTTCAAATAATCCTTGAGATAACAAGGGAGTTTGGTATTAAGAGTCATAACTTTTTTCTTTCATCAATTCTTTCAGAATGTGCCCTATGTTTTTGTCCCTTCAAAGCAAGCTCTTGGCCGGGCATGTGGTGTTACCCGTCCTGTGATTGCTTGTTCAGTGACAAGCAATGAGGGAAGCCAGTTGAAATCTCAAATACAGCAACTCAAGGTAACATCCCAAAGGTTTTTCTCATCTATTTATATATTTATTCTTCTTCATATCAACCTCCTTCCCTTGTGTAAATACTCAAATCCTTGTTTCTCTTGTTATGCAGGATGCCATTGAGAAGCTCCTCATCTAAATGTTGAGCCTTTGCAGCATGATGGGCCTCAACTTCACTTTTGAGGCTTGGACTGGAGTAGTTGTCCTGTTGGTGCTTTTTTTTTTTTTTTTTTTAAATCCTTATTTCCTTTTTGTTCTTGAATTTTACTGTTAATGTTCTAAGAACACCGATAGACGCATGAAAAATTTAATATCAGGTTTACGTTATAGTTAAGCCTGAGTTTTATTATATCGTGTATCTATGTTTAATGTAATTCTACTTTTGCTCTGATCATATTCTTCCAGTACCTTTACAGCATTTGGTTAGGTTAATCAAAGTCTTATCATAGTTTGTGTAATTTAACTGGCTTACCACCATTCTATGTTTGGCACACATATATATGTTTTAAAAAAAAAGAACCAATAAAGACATCTAAAAAGGGGGGAAAAAATGAATAGTGAAAATCCATCTGTAGGGAAACCCTAATTTCGTCGATTCAGTTTCATTTCAGCCTCGCATTACCTATCTTTCCCTCTCTCTCAAATTCCGACATCCGTGTTCTCAGAATTCTTCACCGCGACAACGATTCCTCGATTCCGTTAACAGGTATGCCCCTACCGATCTTCTGTGGCTGATTGATTGGTTGTTTTCTCCACGTTTTCTTGGTTCAATTTATTGCTTCTAATGGTGGATGTTTCCAGGTTTCTCAACTTTCGTAATTTCATATTGGAAAAAAAATTCTGCATTCAATGTTTACTAGCAAATTAATAGATATATGTCATGTATTATAAATTTATTAAAAGATATAAAATTTTCTGATCCAAATTTACCTTTTACTCATAGTTGGGATAAAAGTAAGTTAGATTTCCTCTTATTGACTAATTACAAAAGCTTTTTGACAGAAAAAATAAACAAATTTATGAAATGATCAGATTTGACTATCATTTCTCATCCCTCTAAAAAATATCACTTGGAAATCACTGTTGAGTGTTGACTATCACGACACTCACAAAAATACAATCTCGTTCAAATCATCTCTCCTACACCTTCATTTTTACCACTTTTCTAATTCATTAGAAAAACGCTGATTGTTGAAGATTTTGTGTGTTAGAAAAAGATGATCACACCGTTATATCGAAATGTTGATCCTTTTCTTCAAATGCAAATATAGACTTGACCCAACAATTAATGAAGAAAAATCTTGATCATTCTCAAAAACTTCAAGGCCAATTCCATATTTTTTCCATTTATATATTTATTTACCATGATATGTAAAAGTGGTTTGGCATAAACTTGGAACGTAAATAAATATAAATATTCATTCTTCTACTCGCCACACTCCATTTGGCATTGATAATAATCATGTCCAGTTTATTAGATTTTCTAAAAAAGCATTTTTTGAAAAAATATTTTTAGATTAATCAACTCAAAAAGTATTTTTATCTATATTTTACTAATGCTTGACCAAACAAGTTATAACACTTTGCTATAGATGAAATCTAAACTCTTTATAGAGGAACAAGAACCCTAGGTTAAGGATATTACAACATAATTGATTATTCATTAATGTGTAATGTAGAAACTTCATAACAGTTTCTTTCTGCATTTGCTAGATTACAACTGTCAAAATTATTAATTTTAACTACTACAAAACAGCTGTTAGGAGAAAAAAAATTAGCCAGGGAAGGCCACATCCCCCAACAAAAAGATTCAACTTTAGTTTTTATTGAAGTTTGTACCTTCCATTAAACTAATCACACCTTGAGTAATACTACTTCAAAGTAAAAAATAAGGGGTCGGTTAGCGGAGTTTAGAGTTACGTAGGTATTAATAAGATAAAAATTATTAGTATTATTTTATGCAGATATTAATTATACAAAGTTTAGTTATTCATCCATTAGTTATTTCACATTCTATTTTATATAGATTTTCTCATAACTCATACATATATTAGTTATATGAGTTTCTAAATTACAAATTAAATACGATATTAATTTTATACATGAATAACTTATCTTCTAATCAACTATCAAACATGATATTACTTATGCAGAATTTAATAATGCATAACTCACTTCAAAATTTCCTACTAAATAATCCTTTAGAAGTGTGATCAAATAGTCAACCAAATAGATTTAAAAAAAAATTTGGAGATTAAGATTCAAGTTTCAAATGAAAAGAAGGTGAGGTGATTTTTCTTTTTATTCGTTTAAATTTTAATTAAACCGACAGAATTACTCGATGTCTATTTTAATCGGAGATTTGCATAAAATAAGCTCAGACAATATTTTTATTTCAAAACAAATGCATCACTACCTTACAAAGAAACATCATGTTCCCTTCATTAATTAATCAAGTTGGTATTCCAAATAATCTATCGGTTCCACGTGCATCTTCTTTGATTTCCCCTACTTTGTAGACAAATTACATGACAGCAATATTAAACTATTCTTCAAAAAAAACAAAACAAATGTCTAATTAAGACAAATGGAACTTTCCATCCAACCACATGGTAGTAATTACTGATGAGATGTTCCATTGAAGATCTCTATATATACACTTTTTCCTAAGCAACATTGCCTCAAAGATCAACAAGCTAATTAACTAAAATCATCAAGTTTTCAAGAAAGAATAGTACACCAACCATGGCTAAGTTTCTTGTTCTTTTCTTGATCTTAACACAACCATTTGTGTCTGTAGCCAGGACAAATTCCCCTTCACCTAGTCCATCACCTTCAATTAGAAAACTTGGAAAGCACCATCAAGAAGAAGAGAATAAGGGCATTAACAATATTTTACCCAAAGAAGTAATTGGTTCTCCACATCAACAAGAGAGTATTTATAATGAAGTTGATCAAGATCATGATGATGATGATGAAATCAAGATTAAGCATCATCATTCAGTTGACAAGTCAATTTTTGGAGGTGGAGTGATTCTTGGTGGGTTAGCAACAACATTCTTTGTGGCTATATTTTGTTACATTAGAGCAACTAGAAGGAAGAATAATATTGTGGAGCAGCCTAGTTCCCCTAGTCCCTCATCATCATCAGTATGATTCAAGTGGATTTTGTATACTTGCATTTGGTTGATATTAGAAAATTACAACCCCCCCTCCTTTTTGGTAAAAAAATGTAAAGATACCATTTGTCAATTCTGAGTTTGGGAATTTTTATTGTATAAAAATTAAATAAAAATACAAATGTTATACTCATTGCCTATCTACTTGACCATATCAATTAGTTTAAAAAAAATGTATTAGTCATGTTAATATGCCATTTTAGGTCCTATACTTTCTACTTTCTAGTAATCTTCTGATTTTGTCACAGATTTATATGCTTTCTAGTTTTGCTAATTTTATTTTATATAATATTTGGTTGAAATTAACTTAATGAAGTGAAAATCAATTCCTACTTGATAGTTTGGAATTAAGGGATAGTTATTGCTATCGTTTATTTCATATATATTGGGAAATAGAAACAAACTCAAATATCACCGGTCCTCAACTACTATAACCCCATCTTGACAACTACAGTATCACTGTAACTGATTTCAAAGTTAAATAATGTGTACTTAGGTTTGTTTTAACATTAAAAAATTAATGTAGAGTTTTGACACCGTTAATTAAATTTTAGCAGAGATGGAAATTTAATTTGATTATGCAATTAATTTGAGTTTCATTTGGATAATTTGAAATTTGACGGTGATGAATTTGAACTTGACGGACGAAGAAATTATCATTCAGACATAACCAAGATATGAGGCTATATCCAATCTTATATGCCTATTTTCTTCCATTTTGTATAGAGCTATAAATACTTTACTTTAATAAATAATTTTTTTAATTATTAGAATAATAAAATAAAATTGGGCGTGTAAATAAATTTTACCAATTAAATTGAGTTATTTTTTTTTTAACCCTGAAACTCAATCGGTCAAATCGTTAAATTCATTAGTTCAAGGACCAAATTGCATCATCTTAAAAAGTGTCTTCAGAGACGAAGGTACGCGAATTCGGTGCGGTATTATATATATATATATATGTATATTGCCTTTTCTTCTTCCACAAGCACTAGCAGTTCACTTGTTCAAAGGGTGAAAATACAGTCGTTCTTCTCATCATCAATTCCATAACAATGGCTACGGAGCAATCTGTTATGGCAGTGATGCGGGCGGCAAGACCTACTTTCCGTCATGCCCACGACAAGGTAGCGTTTGCTGTTCACGCTGCCTTCCTTGCTTCTGGGTTCGTTCTCCACGCCACTGGCCCTTCCGCCTCTACGGATGATGCCCTCTCTTCCTCCTCCACTGGTACGTTTAGTTGTCCTATTATTGAATTTGAAGTTTTGGGCGTTCCGAATGTTTTCTTTATTTTGGAGCTTTTGGGGGTGTTTGGCTGGGGGGTGGGGATTGGCACCGAATAGGTGGGATAATGGTTAAGGTGTTAGTATTATTTGATTTTGGAATTGGGTTTTCGATAATTCCAATTTGGAACTTATGTAATTAGAGGATTTTAGAATGGAAGTGCTGTGATTGGCGATGGTTATGTATATATTTTTTCCTTTTGATAGTTCAATGCAACTCCGGAAGTGTATGTCTTATTTTGTTTTTGAAGCTCTTTTTTATGTCTGGATAAGGAACGTGGAAGCTCCATTTTAGAGCTTACAAACTGAAGCTCCTTCTTTGATTTTGTTCCTCTTCATCCATGTTATCATGTTTTCTCCAATGAATTTGGTCTAGTAGGTTATCTTTCTTGTGGTTTATAATTATTGATGACTCGACTTGAATGGAATCACATGATTAGTTTTTTAATTTATTATACTCGGCCTAATTATCAATTTTTACATGTGGTTTTTTGACCTGGGTGGTACTCTTAGCAGAATACTAGTTTGTTCAACGACAAACTTGAACTGTCAACCATGAGTATTTTTCTCAAAAGCCATTTAAGTATAATGAATTGAGATTGCATGCTGAGCTCAGGTGTATATGGATTGCTATTCAAGTCCTTCAGCTTCTTCTATGTTTTCTGAATCACAGTGGGGGGTTTCTCTTTGCAACTAGTTGGTGCATGACTGAATCATCTGGAAGGATTAGATGTCAACTTCCTTGATCAATTAATTAAACAAAGGACTAGATGTCAACATCATCTAATTTTTCCCCTTTATTTTTGATAAGTAGATGTCAACTTTGTTTTGGTCATTGGTTAGCAATCTTTGACGTCAGGTATTATCTATATAGGCGGGATTATTATTGTATTAAGTGGTACTGTAGCCATCACTATTGGGAATGACTTGACAGGTCTATTAGGTTACCGTTTTGAGTGCAATATCATCATTTTGTGTTTCTTCTTGCCATTGCAAATTAGTCTACTCGTTTAGGTTATTAAGTTTTAGTCTGTACTTGTCTAGTTAAAAGAGGGGGTATCTGCCTTGATTTAAGTCTGTTCTATTGTACATCTTTGTGGGTGTTGACGATTAATGGAAGATTCAGTTTCTGTTAATATCCCTGTAATTCCTTTTATTTTCCTTTTCCACTTTCTTCCTCTTTGCAGTTCTGTTTTTGATATTTTCAGGTTATTTGAAAGAAGCTTCACTAATTGAAATGCTTAGTATACGTCATATATATTTGCAATGATTGTATCTCTTTCTTTTGAGTAGATGAGGTTGGAATTGATCATTGGAATGAATTTGAGGATAGTTATGCATTTGTGTATTCGATGCCTGAGAAGAGCTCCAAAAAAGTTTTGGTGAAGTGCCTTGCAATGAACAATAAACTGCTTATAGATGCATTCAGGGATGGCGATAATGAGCCTTTTCATCTTGAACTAAGGCAAGTAACTTCCTTTACATCAACAACCTCCCGGTCTGCCCTATGTGCCCCCCTCCTCCCCTACAAAGGGTGGAACATCAGACATCTCTTTTCCCTTCCATTGCTCATTGCTAGTTAATCAGGGGGGATTACATTCTGAATGTTCCAGTGGTCCATATTGGTAATTTGCAGTGTTGAGGACTACATTGTCAAGGATGGGGGAACTAACTACAACACCCAGTTCAAGAATTTGGGTAAGCTGGTAGCAGAACTGAACAAAGCAATCCTGACTAAATATTCTGGTTCTCCTACGTT
The DNA here is from genome assembly GCA_035772735.1 of Datura wrightii. NCBI lineage: Eukaryota > Viridiplantae > Streptophyta > Magnoliopsida > Solanales > Solanaceae > Datura > Datura wrightii. Next base: position 193,356,557 of record JASDFA010000018.1, on the reverse strand, counting down.
AAATTCCTCTACTCAAACTTCAAGGTACATGTAATTGGTTCGTTTTTAAATTTGTGGTTTAGTGATGTGACCATTAAATTCATAAATTATGCTTATATGCAGTTCTGAAAAGGGAAGACCAAACGACCAGCCTAATGTTGAACGCCAACCTGACTACCCGTATCAGCCTGCAGGTTCTTTTCCCTCAGGGTAATGTCAAATAAAAGAGATTGTCATTCCTGTCGGTAATTATTGATATATATGTTGCTCATTGGTTGTTTATACAGATACATTCAGTAGATTCTCAGTTCACAAGAAAACAAATTCTCTGAATTTTCACGTTCTATAAATTATATCATCATATTTTGTGAGATACTAGTATATAATGCTCTACCTTGAAAAAAATAAGAAGAGCATGGAAGGATCCCAAGCTATAAAATGTTTGTTAGAGATAAAAGATGTAAAGGGAGGCAGCCAATCTCCTCTTGAGTCCCTGTATCTTCTTCTATCCATATGACCTTGGATTTTGTATTTTCTTTCCCTTCCTTGAGGTCTCAGGAGGGGTGAACTGATTGGTAGTAGACAACCTAGCCCCAGATGTTTTCACCTCAAAGTACGCATTTCAAGGGTCCATATATATCGGCATCCACTTTCCTTGGAGAAGACATCTGGACCCTAGATGGACATGCCTCTTCCTCAACTGCTCCAAATAGTTGTTTCTTTAGCAATTTGATCTACTCTGGTAGCATGCACTGCCGGGCTTGTTTATACACTTTGTGATGTGAAAGGCTGGAAGTTTTGGAAATCTGCTAGACAGGCATACCAACCTGGAGATTAAGAGATTTCTTGACCATAACCAACTAGAGGAAAGCACCACAACTAGGAATGGCAGAAGATTCTGCAAGCAAAAGAAAACCAAGTCACAGCTAGGGTGTGTTCGGTATGAAGGAAATTGTTACCTATAGAAAATAAGCTCATACTTATTTTGCTGTGTTCGATACGTAGGCAAAAAATGTTATCCTAAAAGTATTTGTATGTAATCTAAATAAATATAATGGGAAGTGGGGGTGGAGGGTAGGCGTGTGGGGTGGTGGGGATGGGCACTACGGGGGTTAGGGTGAAGGTGAGATGTGTTTGAGGGTGGGGAGGGCACAATCAATGTGGAATACCACTTGTGGAACTTGTTTTCCCTACTTCTAATAAGGAATCATTTTTCTCATTTTCAAGGAACTTTGTTTTCCTAGAGAGAATATTTTCAAAAAATTTTGACCAACCGAACACACTTTTAGTCTACTCTTTGATATTTCGATGCTATTTGTGTCATTGGAATTTAACAGGCTTACCAGTAATGACCACCGTAGAAGTAGAACATACAACTCAGTTAGTTGTATTTTCTACCATAGGTTGAAGTAGGTTGGAAACCAAAGAGGAGTCCTGCTCTTTGGAGCCACTGTAGTCTCTGGTTGATTTGATCTCTATCCTGCCTCTTACATGTGTCGTAACTATGATCAAATCGATCTCCATGGTGAGAACACTTTCATTAGGTTTCGCCTACCTGGTGTGGCATTAAAGTTCGCTCTAGCTCTTGAGGGCCTACTTACGTCAAAAGAGTTGTGGGTCGCTACCTCTAGAACGGTTTCTCTAAGTGGTTCTCTGCTGCATCTTGTTAAGGTTGTAGGCTCTTCTAGTCTTAGTTTAATTACTATCTGCTGGAGAAGAGCACCTTATGGTTGGAAGAGGCACGTATCAGACGTGTTTGGTGCCTTCACAGGCATGTTCCTCTCTCTGGGGTGGTCCGGTCTAATTGAAGTCAACTGAATCACTTGGAATATGGGGTTTGTTTCACCGGAGCTGGTCGCTTGAGTCTATAGGTTACCTTTCCTATCCACTTCTCTACATGGTCTATTTTCAGACTGGGCCAAATCTTTAGGTTGTTTAAGTAGGTTTGGCTAAGGTTGTTCGCTCTTTCCACCTCTTGGCAAAATAGGCTTGTGGGAAAGCCCCCTCCAGTTGCAATGCTGTGGGGCATCAGAGTGTAAAGACGGACTAAAAATTACTTTGCTACCGTTGGCAGCGCATTGACTTTACCTTATATGATTGTTCCTTCATGGACTCATCCTGATTTGAAGGGCGGGAAAGTTGTAGTATTCTAAAGATCAGACGAAAAAGGATTGAAGGAGTACAATGTGGCAAAAGTACTACCCTACTTCAAGTTGTAAAGATGAAGATTTTTGTCCAAAAGGTGGCGAGAGGAACTGGACGGGCACAAATATCAATAACAAAATGTCAAAGTGAATTGTCGATGTTAGAAGAACTTGAAAGAAATTTTACTTTGAGACTCGATGCCAATAAAATTGGAATAGATGAAAGGCAATGAATCAGTTATGTACCTCGTTGTACCTATTCATTAATGATAAGTCTCTTTCAAATTCTGCAGCATACCTTCGTAAGTGCTAGGAGTTGGAAGTTTATATTGTAACTGCAGTTAACTCCTGACCTAATAGACCTGTTACTGCTAAAAATCTAACTCGAAGTATAGGGAGTCTGTGGAGGGAATATCTGGTTTTCCCTCATGTTCCACCCACTGGTGGTATGAGCCTACTTTGGTGTTATCTATTGTTATCTCCTCACATGATGAAAAGTCTGGAGCTCTGACTTGGTAAATTCCTACCAGTTCATGTTTGTATATTTGTATTCATGCAAGTGCGAATTGGGTAGTCCAGATAGAATCCATCCTGGAATAGCTACCTCCTCTTTCTCAGTGAGTTATATAACAGACGCCTTATCCTTTTTTGGGAAATAGCTTAATCATTTGAGAAGTCACATTTATATTTGAGGTATTTTGGTATTCTGTGAGGGTTTATTCACCCCTTAGGTCTCTGTATCTATCGTTGTGGGAATCACTTGGCTAGATCCTTGAATAATAGCCCTCTGTGCAGCTGTTGGAGCTCATAGCAGTGGCGACTTGCTCTTGCTGCCCCCGCCCCCCCCCCCCCCCCCCCCCAAAAAAAAAAAAAAAAAACCAAAGCCTTTTCCTGTTGTTCTGCTAGCCAAGTGGTTACACCCCTCCTAGTGATTAGGCTTTGTCTTAGATTGGGAAAAATCTCTCTTAAGAAGAGACTATGGTGGTGGTAGAATTGCATTTCCTCATAAAAAGGCCTTTCATCCTGCATATTAGAAAGCGGCAAGTTGTTTGCGTCAGTTGGTGTTACATGTATAAGGAGGCGGGCGAGGACATGGATCATCTTCTTCTACATTGGGGACTAACAAATGAGATTATGGTGGGATATGTTTAGGTGGTTTGACACTTCATAGCTGATGCCAAAAACGTGAAAGAGTTGATGTTTAGTTGAAGAGCAGGAGAAGGAAGAGAAAACGAAAGGCTTGGAACGTGATCCCACTTGCTTTAATGTGGATTGTTTTTAGATAGAGAAATAGGAGAGCTTTTGAAGGAGTTGAGTCGAGTTTCTCTCGGTGGGTGGAGTTTGTGGAGAATCATATCCTTTTGTAGATTCTTTACCTTTTGATATACCCCTTGTATACGGCTGTTTTGGCCATGTAGAAGATTGACCAAAAGCAAGATATTGTTATCTGAGGTTCTGCCATTTTGCTAAGTGGAATCTAGATTTAAATTGTTTGTGGGCCTACATTAGTCATTTGATGATGATTTGTTAGTGGTTAGCAGCTGTGGCAATGATTAGTACTATTGATATCTTGCTGGTGGTCACTAGTAAGGCAAAGAAGAATGTATGGTCTTTGGATTTTATACGGAGGGGTTGATAAAACAGGTTCTTATAAGTTGCGCAGATAATAATCTTCTCGACTAAAATCAGATTAGGGATTAAGGGAGGAGCAGGCAGACAGACATGGAGACTGCTATCTATTTTTAGTTTCCGCATAGGAGGGTAAGTTGTACACGCTAGTAGGTAGCGATAGGAGAAATCCCTTATGGTGGGTTGGGCTGTTCTCGAAGTATGGCAAGCATATTTGTTAGTCTGCTGTAATACGTGTAGTATTGGTTAGATTTTTGATTTTGATATCTAGTTTTATTGGAGGTGGTGCATAACTTTTACTTCTTAAATTGCCTGGATTTACAGATATGTGGTTCCTCCCATTCCTGGCGTTGGTGGCGGTGATCTTTTCCCCGGGCCTGGTGCTGGAGTATACCCAACCAGGTTTGTTAACCTTTCCGTAGTTTGATCTGTCATGGTGAGTGGCACCTGCCAGTCAGTGTGTTCTAAGTTTTATATCTGCTAACTAATCTTGTCTTACCCCTCAACCAACCCTATCTGTCATTGTAGAGGCGAACCAGGAGCTGGTGGGAGCATGCTTGTAGGTGTGTGACTGGCCTTGTCCAGTTCACGTACAGGGTTCCAAATTGTGCCTGTTGCAAACTGAGTTGTTTATGTTTTATGATGCAGGGCCTAATGACCCTCGATTTTTTGGAGGAATGGGTGGGGATACTCGTTTACCTGGAGGACTGCCGTAAGTCTCTCTTCCCCTTTCTGTTTCAGAGGTGGGAAAAGTGCATCATAAGATTGATTTTATTTTGTCTTTTCATACAGAGGTGTTCCACCTGGTGCCCGTTTTGATCCGTATGGTCCACCAGATGTTCCTGGCTTTGAGCCAGGTCGCTTTATCAGGTAGTTTAATGTAAACATACTTCTTTACCTGTCGGTTTTAGCATGTCTTCTTCTTGGAAACAAACTCTCTTACCTCCACAAGGTAGGGGTAAGGCTCGGAACAAACCAGTCACCCCAGTCCCCACTTTGTGGGATTCACTGGGTAATGTCACACAGTTTTTGGTGAAATTCCGCTTTTCCCATCTAGTTTTTACTTGTTAGATGTGAAGTCAATATTGCTATAGTAAAGCACAATTTGCAAAAAAGGTAACCTCTTAAGACTACTTTGGCTGCCTTCTGCATTTCTCCTCGAAAAAATAATGTACACGACGATTGCAATCTAACATTGGCAAATTATTTTGTCAACTGAAATAATCTAGCGCGCAAGTTGTTTATTTTGCGTGTTACTAATGTCATCTTAAAATGGCATGCAGGGACCCAAGGAGGCCTGGAGGCGGAGGAAGGCCTCATCCAGATCTGCCGCATTTTGGCGGCGATTCTGACTTCATATAAGACTAGACTACTGTGAAAGACACAACTCAGATAGACTTGCCTTGTTTTGTGTTTTGTTAGTCTTGTTGTATACTGCGGATTGTAGTATGTGTGGTGAGTGAGCGGTGTACATAAATCTGTGTTACTGTGTTGGTCGAGATTCTTGTTATTTGACATTTTGTTTGTTGTTATGTAATTCCAACTGGTCTCATGCCATATAAGTTTTTCTTGAGAAAAACAAAATAATGTTTTATTCAAAATTTTGGATGTCTTGTTTCTATGCCACTCTAGTTAAAAGGCAAAAAAAGGAACAAGATTTTAAGCAGAGATGCCTAACGGTGCGGAAATAATATCACAGTAGAAGTAAAAGATGTTACTGAATTAACGGCTGGGGTTGTCATTTAATTAGTGTTTGTTTTTATTTTATTATTATTATTATTATTATTATTTTGCAAGTTCACTAGTTTTGAGAGTAATTTGGTTGAAAATTCACATTTGATTTTAGGTATAAATAATTGAAGTGCATGTATGAATTGATTAAAATTCAGTCATGTGTGTGAATTGTCTTTGCTGTTTTATTATTTGTTCTTCAAATTTCAACAATTAACACACGGTTCAATATCTAAATCTATTTTAAATAAATTTAAATTTAAAAATAAATTTTATGAGTATATATCATAAAAAACAAATCTCAATCATCAATTTGTTAGAACAAAAACAAATTTAATAAACTCATTTGACATCTTTTAATTTTTCATGTAAAAATTAATTATTAAAGTGCAAGTAAGAATTGATTAAAATTTCAGCCATGCGTGTAAATTGTCTTTGCTATTTTTTAATTCATTTCTCAAATTTTAATAATCTAATACACAATTCAACACGTAAATCTACTCCAAATAAACTTAAATTTAAAACATAAGTTTTATATATCATAAACAACAAATTTCAATCATCAATTTGTTAAAACAAAAATAAATCTAAAAATTCATTTGCTGTCTTTTTAATTTTTTTTATACAAAATCAGTTAAAGTTTCAATTATACACGTATGTACGTAGAAACAGAAGCAAAAGAAGCATGCACTTTTATATGAAATTATTCGATATTGAATATTCATATAAAATAAAATTACTAATTAAATAAAACTACGACGCCTCATCAAATTTCAATTAAAATAGGGCCTACATAAGAGAAATCACTTTCATTCACCAATTTTTTGTGACAACTCGTTTTCTGTTAAGAGAGAAAACAACCCAGCAAGTTGTGGACGTGCCGGAGTGGTTATCGGGCATGACTAGAAATCATGTGGGCTCTGCCCGCGCAGGTTCGAATCCTGCCGTTCACGTTCTCTTTTTCCTCCAATTTACCTTTCTATTTTGGATATTATTTCTCACCATTATTCCTTATCTGTTTCACTTTGTTTGATAATATTTTCTTATTACTTCTCTCACTCTCTCTTTTTTTTGGGTTATATTTCAATATTTTCTTGATGAAAAACTTTTTTAACTATAACAATGACATGTTTAATATCACACATTTTTATGTTATGACATTTAAAATTATAAATTTAAATAATCATTTTCTTTAATAAACTATCATTAAAATTATGTCAACCCTACTGCACACCAACAAGTATCTAGGAGCCTACCCTACCTCCAGAATAATTAACGTAATTTGTTAATTTGGATTAACTTTTACTCTAGTACTGTCTTGATCCTAAGAATTCTTAGTGGTTTTAGGACAACAGCTTTATCTAGAAGATAAACTAATTAATTATTTTTTAAAAGTACATATGTATTAATAATGTTATTTATTTGTAGTTTTGTGTATTATTTATTATTGGTACATGCAATTGGATCTAGAAGGGCGGTATGATGGAGAAAACCAACTAATATAAGAAAAGGAAATTTCCTACAAACAACATAGTTATTTAGTAGGTTTGAAAATTGGACTTCTTAATAACGTGTGGGGGCCTGCCTTTTCTGTCGTTTTATCCAAAATCTCTCTAGAAGCCCCACATTTATGCCTTTCATAGTTGATAAACACAGCCACCTTTTTTTTTTTCGTATCTATTTTGAAACTCGATTAATTTGAATGGTGTGAAGAAATTCTATTGATGTTTTTTATTATAAGCGAACTCGAAACTTTGATTAAGGATCCAAAAACATTTATCACTTCACCAAAATCACCACATACTCAAAATTCAAACTTGAAACCTCTGATTAAGGATTTAAAAATATTTATCACTTTATCAAAATCATTGTGGTCACTTTTCTAGATTTAAATATATTATATGATTAAAATATCACTTTCCTCTAAAGTCTCCGCAAGGAACATCTAAGAACCTGCATCTTTGTATTATGTGTGTATATATATATTTGTCTTCTGGTTCTATAATCATTAGCAGCATATAAATAGGTTGTTTTTCCCCAAGTCTGAAACAAGAAAGAGAAAAAAAAAAAAACTAACATGTCATCATTTAAGGTTCATTTTCTGGTGCTATCCCTTTTGGTTATCAACTTCTCAGAATCAAGATTTGGGCTTGCAGATGCAGCAAGACCAATTTCAGTACAACAACATAGGAGTACTAAGTTGTCATCTTCAGTAAATTTAAAGTACTTGAAGATGTTTGAGACTCTTGGAATGGTCTGCAAGTGTTGTGATGGTACAGATTTCGGACAAGGGAAAAATCAAGAATTGTGTAGTGCTACTTGGGATGGTTCTTGCTCCAATCTTCAGTGCTTTCCATGGAAATCCCAATGATTCTTTTGGATCTTTTTTGCTTTGAGTATGAAAGGCTTTTGCTTTGTATATATAAGTATTAACTAATATTTATAGAGATCATTCAGTAGCCTGCCTATTCTCTCTGTTTCTTTTTTTTTTTTTTTGGTTTAACCATCCTCTGTCTTTTAACTCACCAAGCCGATTAATTCGAATTCACATAGATCCACCAAGGGAGTAACACACAGTCTTAACAAAGAAGTTTTCAATTTTCATACTCGAATTCGAAATTTTTGATTAAGAACAAAAAAATGTCAATCATTTCATTAGGCCTTCTTCTTTCACTTGGATACTAGTTATGTGAGTGGAATGATACAACTTCAATCCAGTCAAATCCAACCTTACATCAGTGTTGTGTACCAAAGTAATGAGAAGGGCATTTCAGTCATTTCAAACTTTCAATCAGTTAACTAGAATCAGTTAGAAGTTGTTAACAATCAGTTGATAGGTGGTTAAGTGGACAGTTTAACATATAGACATTGGGGATTACACTGTGATGGTTGCAGGAAAGCCATGAAGTTTGAAAATATTATTCAAGAATATAAGGACCAAGGACTGAACACTATAGGGATGACAGAGCAATGAAATGACCAAACTTTCCTTCTTCCTGAGTTGATCATTATGTGTAATTCTGTTGAGGTGATTGTTGCAAGGAGCTAATAAGGATCTGCAAGTTCAGGATGAGAAGCCCAACTAGCTTGTATCTCACCCCACAATTTAAGGGCAGCTCGGCGCATTAAAGCTTTTGCTATATGCGAGGTTCGATGAAGGACCAGACCCCACGTTACTCTCTATACTAAAGAAACCAATAGGAACATAAGTCTAACACCTTTCACTCTAGATAAGGAATCATCAACTATGTTTTATGCGCTAGACTAATTTTGCAAATTGATCATTTTCCCTATAAGTGTGACACTCTAAAATTAAGGTGGAAGGTGTTTAACATCCGATTCTATTGCATTTAATTGATTGTACAATAATTTGAATGAATTGTTTGATTTAAACTAAAACGATAACATAATTAATATTTTCTCCGTTTTAATTTATTTGTCTGATTTTGATTTGACATAGAATTTAAGAAAATAAATAAGACTTTTCAATTTTATAGTCTTTTACTAAAGATATGTATAGAATATGCTAAAATATTTTTTAATCTTATGATTTTAAACATATCACGTGGAAAGTTGAAAATAAAAAATTGCCGAAAATAAAAAGAGATATTTTTATATGCGAATTTAAACAAAAAGTAAGACAAAAAACAGAGGGAATTATAATTTAATCATTAAATTCTGAATCTGAATACTAGAACTGAGACTGAAATCCATAAACATACACTGAATACAAAATGTCTTTAGGCCATACCCCAAAATATTTAAATGTCTAAAAGGGTTGTTTAATTAAGTTACCTTAATCTACTCAAAATAAAATGTCTAGAAGTATTGAAAGACTTTTTAATCAAGGGTAAATTTGGAAAGGAAAAATTAATATCTTCTTATCTTTTTTATTTTTTAAAAAAACACTTATTGTAAACCAAATTTAAAAGAAAAAAAATCACTTATTGTAAAATAGGAGTAGTATAGTTTTGAAATAGGCTTTTTTGTCTCAATCAAACTCTATTAGATAAATAAGAGCATATTAAACGTCTTAACGGTTTTCTAAATCTTAATATAATCCATCCATGGAGATACCTCACCTAATGTGAAGGATTTGAATTTAGTGCCAGCTTTCTGTCAGTTAATTGACCCCTTTATTCTTCCCTTAACAAAAGTATCGGAGAATTAATTTTATAGGTCACTTTTATTTTTTTTAAAATAATTATAATTTTTTTATAGGAGAATTTTAATTTTACCATAAATATTTTTTATTTTATACATAAAAATATATTTTAAAAATTATTTTTTTATTTATTTTATAAGAGATCAAAAAATCTCGAAAAAATTAACATTATTGTAAACAAAATTATGTATGTGTAGGGCCTTTTTTATTTATATGAACATAGGAAATTATTGAAACGTGTGGGGTGGGTTTATCTGTCGTGTTATACACTCATATCTAGAACCTCACATTACACTTTTCAAATTAGAGGAAAACAGCCACCCGTTCTAGATTTTAGAATAGACTTTTTATTTAGTTATTATTTTAATTATCGGGATAAAATTTATATAATTAAAAAAAATTAATTATTCATATAATTTAAGTAGTACGTTTCTTGTTATTTTTTTAAAAAAATTTATTTGTTTATGTGTTTTTCAGTTTTAAAATATTTAATGCTAAGAAAAAAGTTGAAAACGATAATTAATTTTTTTTTTGGTTTTTTAAATTGATAAATATTTAAAAGTAAGTATTTTTAATAAATATGACAATTAAAAAGTATTTTTAATAAATATGACAATTAAAAAGGAATGACAGGAGTAATTGATATTTCTTCTCTATATATGTGTGTGTCCCCCCTAAAATAGATTGTGTTTACCAATTTCTGGAAACAAGAAAACATAAAATGACATCATTTAAGGTTTATTTGCTCTTGGTGTCTCTTATACTAGTTGTCAATTTCTCATTTCAAGAAGAATCAAGATTTGGGCTTGCAGATACAGCAAGACCAATTTCTGTACAACAACAACAACAACATAAGAGTACTAAGTTGTCATCTTCAGTAAATTTAAAGTACTTGAAGATGCTTGAGACTCTTGGAATGGTCTGCAAGTGTTGTGATGGTGAAGTTTTTGGACAAGGAAAATATCAAGAATTGTGTAGTGTCACTTGGGATGGTACTTGCTCTAATCTTCAGTGCTCTCCCTGGAAATCCCAATGATTCTTTTCTTTTGTGTATGAAAGGTTTTTCCTTTCTATCGGTGTTTTAAAATGCGGGGTCACGAGGCAAGGCGTAAGCTTTGAGAAATGGGGCGTAAGTATCATGGATCTATATGACGTATATCTTATGTATCTTTAATTTTATAATTTTATTACTAAAAAAATAAGCAAAAGTAATATTTTCAATAGTTTTGTAAATAAATTCAAATAAATCATCAATAATATTAAAAAAATATTATATTATTATTTGAGAAAGGTAAGAACATAAAAATGATGATAGCCGAGATAATCTTTATAATGAAATCACCATCCAATTCATCATCGATTTCCACATCTAGTAGTTCTTTTCACTTTCAATTAATATTTACATTATTTATTGTTTATATATTTCAAAGGAGAAGGATAAAAAGTGTAAGAGCAATGACAAAATATAGATAAAGTTGCCTCAGAAGTATAATGATATGAAACTTGTATCTTTAGCATTTGAGGCATAATCATCTAAAAAACTATTTATAACAATGTCAGTTTCTATGAAACTTGTTTTCTTTATTTATATATTTTAAGAAAATCACTACAATATGAAAACATGATAGCACAAAGTGTAAATATGATTACACTAATAATAAAAAATATGATTTATAGTAAAAATATTTTTAAAATAATAAAAATTAAATTTAACACCCGGGCGTACAGTTTCACGCCAGAGAGTTACGTTTTTACGCACGAGACTTACACTTTTACGCCCGGAGCTTATGCCATAAATTTTAGGGTGTATGCTTTATGGATCTACGCCTTTCATTTGGGCCCTGAAGCATTTTTGGTACGCCTCGCCTGAGACTCATCCTGAATCTCACCCCGAAAATACCTTTGGAAGCACTGCTTCGTATATATACTATTCACATAAATCATTCAGTAGCCAAACTTTCTATTCTTTTATTCGTTCTTTTTTTCCAGTTAAATCATCTTATATCGGGTTGGTCAAAATTAAATCGTAATCAATAATTGATAACGAACCACAAAATTGATTTATTGACTTATTGGTATTAAGTTATCGAATTAACAGTTGATGAACGAACTAAAATTTTATAGTTAACGATTTATCGATAGCAGGAAAATTACTCAATTTTCTTATCAAAAACAGTTAATTCTTTAAAAAATCATCATATATACAGTTTTACCCTTAAATATATAAAGTATCTATGAAAATACATGTGACAATACTAATAAGCTAAGATGAAAAGGAAGAGTATAGCATCCTGTTTCCAAAATCTAAAAGAATAAACCATATATAGATCTAGTTTTGTCCTGCACCAAGTGTTTATAAAAATTTTGAAGTAGTGGCTTCAATAGTTTTGAATGAATACATATGTTTGCAAATTGTAATTGCAAAGGACTATTTTATGTCGACCAACTGAGATAGTGTACGAAATTTACAAGATAATTTTGTGTATTTAATTCTTTTTTAATTCTCTTTTAGATTTAATCGATATATCATCTTGATAAGTGTCTGATGTCGCATCGGGGACATCCGATATAATTGGGACTATATAGAAAAGATTAGCATGACCTCTCTGCACAAATCAAGAAATGATCCAAATTTTTGAATAAAACTAATTTGAGATGTTGATTTTCGCTCTCACCTCTCTCTAAAATCTTCTCCCACTTGAATTGCACCATGGCTGTGGCCATTGGGACCCTCTGCCGCTGGAGGAGCCACCTAAACTACGATACTCTGATGCTCTTAATCCTAGATATGGGGATATCAACGCTAATGGATAAAAGATTATGAAGAACAACCAAACAGAATCTTTGTAACCAATATCGTATGTCCACGGGGAGCCATATTTACTTTGGGATGAGGAAGAAATTAATGATATTATAATTGAAGAACAACTGAATATGCAGTTGTAGGGAAGTTCTCCTATAGCTGGTTTGAGATGGATGAATTGAGAAAAATTATTCCGCTACAATGTGCACTTAAAGGAGAGTGTAAGATCGATTTTTTGAGCAATAGATTCTTTCTTATTCGCTTAACCCTAATGAAGGACTCCATACATCTATCATCAAAGCCAGCTTTTTACTTAAAGGTCAAAGGATGGATACCATCATATGAGAGAATTACTGCTATTGAAACCTCAAAGGCTATAGCATGGATATTCTTTCCAACCTTACCACCAAATTTCTTTGGAAAAATGCATTATTTTCAATGGCAGTTAGTGTTGGAAAATCATTACAGGTGGACATGACAACAAAGAATCAAACACGATTGAATTGTGCTAAGGTAAAAGTCGAGGTTGATCTACTGAAGGAACTACGGAAACGAGTTAATATTGGAATTAAAAAGAAGTCCGCAAATTGGATTAAAATACTGTATGATTATATGCCCAAGTATTGCAAGAACTGTCGATTACAAGGTCAAAAAGAGAGAGAATGTTACATTTTGAATCCAGAATTGCATTCAAAATTAAACAAGAGCTAAATCAACAATAATCTAAAGAACAGCAGAAAGAGAAGACTGCAGAACCACCTATTAGATTACTAACAAGCGGACAAGGTTGTTGGAGGAAAGATCATGGCTGGAGGATGGAATGAAGTTAGAAATCGAGAGCAACATAATCAGAAGATGAAGTACATTAGCAAAGGGATTAAACAAGATGAGAAGGACTAAAGAGATCAAAGACAAAACAGTTTTGAGATACTTTAAGATCAAGACAATGATAACAACAAAGAAAATAAGAAATCAAGGAATAATGAGGTAACACTGGGGAACAGTAGAGAATCATCCAAACAGTGGATTAAAAAAGCTTTTGGGAAAACAAGGGAAACAAATACAACAGTTAAGAGTAATGAGAAAAACAAAAATAATAGTGACAAGATCAATATAAATGCAACAACTGAGAAGGAGGCAGGGAGCGGTCAACAAGAAGGAAGAAACCTCATCCAAAAGAGAGGGGAAAAGATCAAATAGGCAATCTACAATCAGAGTCTAATCAATAATGATGAATAAAGTCATATTCTAGAACATTAGATCAGTTAATACTCAACGGGAATTTGGAAGGTTAACTAATCTGCATTGAAGAAATAAATATTGTCTAATTGGACAGATGGAGCCTTTTTCTTTATGCTCAAAATTCGAATTTGACATTTGGATGTATTAGAAGGTGACACGTGGTAGCCAGAGTATAATCAGATCCAACTCAATAGAAATGATACCGGGTGCAATATTTGGTTGCGCCCTGTGATCTGTATCCATCCATTCAAGATCCGGGCTGAGGGTGCAAGTCGACTTAAGCTATGAAATAACATAACCGAACATACATCCATAGCCGATCAGGATAAGCTTCTCTGATAATCTTTTTGGAAGATCCCGAGTGTTAATAATTTCTCAACCACATACATAACAATTCAATTGTGCAAATAATGGTCATTACGATGGGCATGCAACACAAAAAATGTTACATAGGATTACACTATAAGTTCAGCCCTTCCCTCCACTTGTAACACAATATATTTTCATTGCAAGCATAATATTATACTTATAGTTGTAACATAAGCTTTCGAACTCTCAAGCTCTAGCTGTGTTGGTGACATTGCTTGACAATTCCCATGGAGACCATTCAATAAGATTTATTTGATCTCTTTTAATCATTACTTGATAATCTTTTGTTCTTATCTATTATTGGTAATTTACTTGATCAAAATAAATACTAAGAAATTGCAGTTTTACTTTCAATTAGACATTAGTTAAAGTATTTCTCTATGTAGATTTGTAGCTAATGGAGGAGTACATAACACCTAAAATTTAAAATTACTCTAAGGTAGTAATAATTTACTGATTCTTAGGTAAGAAATTTGAAAATTTCAAAATATTTTGGACTGCATCTAACTGAGCTTTTGACCATTTTCTTTTTTTTTTTTCCTCTAGAAACTCAATGTTGTCATGTTCAAGCTCAGATAACACAATTATTTTTTAAATAAGAAACTATTATAGTAAATCTTACTGGAGTTGAAAATTTCTCATAGTTGGTGCTGCAAAAGGATGACATTATATATAAATGCATTCATCCTAATTATAATTTTAACTTTCTATTGGCATCGATTATAGAATTATATAAACTTGAGGATGGTTAATTAAACATCTAAATCGAAAAAAAAAACTATATTAGCAAAGTTTTTGACATATTTCACCAATAGTATGTTGGTGGTTGATTATTCATTTATATATCTAAGTCAGACATCTCTATAATAGTCATTATTTATAATAATATTTGTTGTTAATTTTTTTGAAAATCAATTTTTCATATTATATTATGTTATATGTTGTTTATCAATATAACATTTTCATTATAACAATAAAAAAATATTCGAACAAATAACATTATTATAAAAAAATTTGATGATATATTATTTTTTAATTTTAAAATAAATGAGTCAACAGAAAGTGCTTTCCCAAATTAGTGGATCCGAAAAGGTCACGGGATACCTAGTCATAATAGGACCAAAATGAATTGGTTGGATATAACAGTTATAAGGGGGTGTCACATTGAATGAATATGTCTCCAACTAATTTCATTAAAGTTTTTAAATAGAATTCCTTTTGATTCTGTTTTATTTCATCCAAACTCTATTTCCTAAAATAAAAGCGTACTTATTAATCATAAAAACATAAATAACATATCTGGTGTAATTTTAAGATATGAGGGTGGTGTGTACGTAATCTTACTCCTATTTTATGAAGGTAAAAAAAACCGTTCCTGATAGATCTTTGGCTCAAACTAGTAATACATGATAAAATCAAGTATATAAAGGAAGATACAGTAGTGAAGCAGACATGTTGAACATACTGGAGAAGAGAATAGTAGCAATGCCACATAATATGATAATTGAAGCAAAGGAAACAGTAAGTAATAATAAAATTAAAGAACAAGATAGTATGTGAGTAATAATATAACATTACTGATAAGAAAAAAACTAGACAATACTCAACTATCTACTAATCTTTTATCCTAATCATCGGCCTTCATATCCTTATATCGAGGGTCATGTAGTCCTTGGTAAGTTGCAAGTGTGTCATATCCATATTTAATAATAATTAAAGATAGTTTAATCATATATATTTAATCCAGCATATCGATGTTTCACAAAATTAAAAAGATAATTTTTAAAATAAAAAAAAAGTCCTCGACAAATTCCTAATTCAATGTAGAAATTTAATAATAAGTATGTTAATTACCTAAAAAGAAAAGAAGACGAATGAGACTTGCTCTAACGATTGAGCAGCTTCACCATCAATCGGTAGATTGAGGTTTGAATTATGTTGAAGGATAAATGGAAACAGTATTAATTCTTATAACGGAAAAGTATAGAAAAAGAAAAGAGGATAAAAAATCATAATTAAAATTTTTTTAGTCATAATCCCTCTTAATTATTTTGGACCGGAGGAAGTAAAAAAACTCCCCAAACATAATTAATTATGTGTAGTTGTATTTTATGAATTAAAGGAAAAATTCAACATGTGGGGGCGTATTGTACACTCTGTCATCTCTAGAAGCCCACATTTATACCTCTCATGTACCTTTCAAGGTAGAGGTAAATAGCCAACCCATTCAATTTGAAGAGTTAAAAGTTGACTTTAATCTATTTTATTAAATTGAATCTCACTTTCTTCTGACTAACTCTCCACAAAGGAACATATAAGAACTTGCATATATATATAAATAGGTTGTTTTTTCCAAATTTTGAAATAAGAAAAACATAACATGTCATCATTTAAGGTATATTATTTGTTCTTGATATCTCTTATGTTTATCAATTTCTCATTTCAAGAAGAATCAAGATTTGGATTTGCAGATGCTGCAAGACCAATTTTTGTACAGCAACAACATCATAGTAATAAGTTTTCTTCTTCAATAGAGTACTTGAGGATGTTTGAGACTCTTGGAATGATTTGCAAGTGTTGTGATGGTGAAGATTTTGGACAAGGAAGTAAGCAAGATTTGTGTAGTGCTACTTGGAATGGTTCTTGCTCCAATCTTCATTGCTTCCCATGGAAATTCCAATGATTCTTTGGTTTTGTGTATGTCGAAATTGTACCATATTGGTTGAAGGAACGGATTGTTGTCTCCTTATATGGTTTTTGACAACCTTTAACTTGTAAGTTAGTTTTTGAGGTTTAATTTGATGTTCAGGTTTGGATGCACGAGGGATGTTGAGTGTTCATATTGGTTGAGGAGATGAATTGTTATTTTCCTATATAGTTGTTGGATAATTTTTATCTCAAATGAGTTAACTTTTGAGATTGAATTAAGCACGACATTCATTTTTCTTTCGAAAGTGTAGAAGAGGCTTTTGCTTTGTGTATATATGTTCATCATAGAGATTCAGTTCCTGTTCCTTTTGTTTTACACAAGGCTCTCAACTTTCATTTTTCCTCTGTCCTCTACGCGTACAGTGGACAGCGTTTGCACTGGCTGCACAGGAATTGGGCCGTGTGTTGTATACAAGCAGCTTGGTTTCGGTACACGAAAGAGGCTGATGACAGTAGTTAGTAGTGTCACCTTTTAAAACGAAAAACAATAAAAGAAGCTGTGGAGATTAGAACTCTCAACCTCAATTGAGAATATAAAACACCTGGCAAATTAAACTATATAATCATTTGTGTCTAGAAGTGTCATTTTACATGATATATTCTCTATATTTGTTTTTACTTTTTAATTATACACACAAATATAGTAAAAAAAATTTCGATGAAGCAATATCACGTGATAACCCTTGAGTCTTAGTAAATTCGCCCCTAGTAAATTCGCCCCTGGATGATGCACTTAATAAAGAGAAACAGAGTCCCCTGCCTGCTCCTGCTGAACCACGCGATGAACGAAGAAGCGTGTCCGTTCGGCCAAAAGGCTTCAGAATTTGCTGTGTATGCTGCAACATTCGCAGCAAGCACCAGAAAGGCTGACGCATTAGGATTTACTAATATTATTCCTGATCTATGTTGCTCGGATTTTTCAAAATTACTGGGCCACCCGTGTCTAATCCGAGCAACACAATTTATCATGTCATCTAATTAGATTGGGAATACTAATTATGCACTTCTTGTATTAAAAACATAAAGTAGAATACTTACAAGAGTAGCTTAAATATCAATAGTCTTAATTATGTCTTCTTAACTTAGCTATTTGATAGCCTTTAATCGCCTGTATCATCTTATTCTGAGATAATGAGATACACTCTCCATAGACTTTTTATTCACTTGTCATTTCTTTAAAATATTTTTTTAATTTGTAAAATTTATTAATTTTCTAGATTTTATTTTCAATTGTAAAAATAAAAATAAAAATAACTTTGCTAGAACTCTACTTTTTAAGAAAAAAAAATATTTTGCTAAAAATAATAAAATAATAATCATTTTTCTAAAAAAATATGCCCAAAAAAAAAAATTTACTGCTGAAACTGATAGTCATAATATCTAAGTAAAATATAATAAAAATTATATAGTTGAAGCTTCATTATTCAGCTAAAATTTTAATTTCACTAAAAACAAAGGAGCTCTATCGAGTTTTTTTCTTCTTCTGAATTTGGCCTGAAAGAAAATAAATAATTATTGAATCTGAACAAAAAATAAAAAATTACACAATTTCAACTCCATTATTTAGGTTAAATCATTTTCTTTTTCTTTTTGTGAATAAAAATGATGGGACTCAATTTTTTTTAATTGATTTAGCTAGGCATAGAAAGATAATACACATGAATTGAAATAAATACCATTTCATCTAAAGAAAAATACACAGTTAATACTTACAGTTAAATTCACGATAGATGAAATAAAAGCGATATAGAGTGGAGGTAGGCTTATACCAAGCTCTTCTAATTAAGTTTTCACATGAACAAATTGATATGCAAGAATTGAGAAATGTTATTACCTACAAAATTAGGAAGTCAAGGTCGTTGCCTTGTTGGACGACTTGCGCTTGACATATATTGCTTAGATTTGATAGGTATGATAGATTACGTTTTAGGTGCAACGAAATCTATCGACTACTTGTTACATAATGATATACAACACAAATTCAAAGTCTTTCCATGGACAATTGATTCAAATCCCAGAGAATAAACCTCAAAAGCTTTTGTTTGGATAATCTTTTTTCTAATTTATTGCCAAAGTTATATATTTGCAAAACAGTTGTTATTGTCCATTGTGTCGGCATCAAGTAAGCCAACTGCTATTGATAAAGTCACTCAAGAGAAGTCTGCTACCTAGCATAACTATGGTCAAAGTCAAACTAAATTTATTATCGAAGTTGCTGCAACGAATAAAACTTTAATATGTAGATGAGAAATTTGAAAAATTTACGGAACATTTATAGAAGTTTGCTTATGATAATTTGTCATGTTATTATACCTTTTGTAAGCACCAAGGCCATGACAAAGGTGATGTGGGGGAGATATTATATTGAAAACCTTACGAAAAATATTTGATTACAAAATTTGTAGAGAATTCTTGAAAGTTTAAAGTGGATCCAAAACACTGTATCTAAAAATATTTCACCCTATATATGTGTATTTATCAAAATTGTAGACAGAATAATTTTTTTTTGAGATATTAAATAATATATTTTCGACATATTAGATGCAAAGCGAGATGATAATGAAATCACAAAAATTGATAATAATGATCAGCATGTTGTAAATTATCAAGGTAATGATTTGGTGCAACAAAATTCTCAGCAAGAACTAGATGGTGTGATTAGGGATGTCTCACAGTTTGTGTCATACCCCGCCTTGAAGGGTATGACTGGCACCTGGTGCCCTAGTAGGACCTGGACTGCTAACTGGTGAGCCTAGGCACGTCTGGTGCCTGGCTAGCTCTACCTCAGATTTCTGGAAACAAAGGGTTATATAACGGCTGTAAACACAGCCTCCGGCCAACGGGCCTATAACCACCTGTACCTGAAAAACAGCTAACCAGAAACATACTACTGTAAGGGAACCTATGCGGGCCGGCAAGGCCACCATGCTGTCTAATTCTCTGTAACTCAACAATAGTATGCTAAAGAATTACGTGACCGGCAAGGTCACCACTACTGACTGGTTATGGCCACACACAGCCAACAGGAATAGAAATACTAAGTAACTATAACAAGCTGCACGGCCTGTATTTCCCTGACCAATTCCCGCTGCTCGGGCTGCAAATACGCCAAGCTCCCCATGGACTTTCGATTGAGAGCATCTGCTACAACATTAGCTTTTCCCGGGTGGTACAGAATGTTCACATCATAATCTTTTAACAACTCCAACCAGCGACATTGCCGCAGATTCAACTCCCTCTGAGTGAAGATATATTGTAGGCTCTTGTGATCTGTGAAAATATCAACATGGACGTCGTACAGGTAATGTCTCCACATTTTCAAGGCGTGGATCACTGCGGCTAACTCCAGGTCGTGGGTAAGATAATTCCTCTCGTGTTTCCTCAGTTGTCTGGAGGCATATGCAATCACCTTACCATGCTGCATCAACACACAACCTAACCCAACGCCTGATGCGTCGCAATATACTGAATAACCTTCTGTACCTTCCGGCAAGGCTAACACTGGGGCGGAGGTCAATCTTTCTTTCAGTTCTTGGAAGCTCTGCTCGCATGCCTCTGTCCACTGAAACTTTGCTGCTTTCTGCGTCAGTTTAGTTAGAGGTGCTGCTATGGTAGAGAATCCCTCAACAAACCTCCTGTAATATCCCGCTAATCCCAGAAAACTGCGGACCTCGGTCGGAGTGGTAGGCCTAGGCCATGATTTGACTGCTTCTATTTTCTGCGTGTCAACCTGTATACCAGCATCCAACACAATATGCCCCAAAAAGGCTACTGAATTAAGCCAGAATTCACACTTAGAGAATTTAGCATATAACTGGCGGTCCCTGAGGATCTGGAGCACTGCCCGTAAATGAGTCCGGTGATCTGCTTCAGAGCGAGAATACACTAGAATATCATCAATAAACATTATTACGAACAAGTCCAGGAAAGGTCTGAAAATACTGTTCATCAGGTCCATGAATACTGCTGGGGCATTCGTTAACCCAAAGGACATAACTAGAAATTCAAAGTGTCCATATCGGGTCCTGAACGCCGTTTTGGGAATATCTCTCTCACGAACTCAAACCTGGTGATATCCGGACCGCAAGTCAATCTTAGAAAAATATCTGGCTCCCTGTAACTGATCAAATAAATCATCAATCCGGGGAAGCGGGTACTTGTTCTTCACTGTAACTTTGTTTAATTGCCGATAATCTATGCACATACGGAGTGAGCCATCTTTCTTTCTCACAAATAGAACTGGCGCACCCCATGGTGAAGTACTCGGCCTAATAAAACCTTTATCCAACAAGTCTTTCAGCTGCTCCTTTAATTCTCTGAGTTCTGCAGGAGCCATGCGATAAGGAGGAATCGATATCGGCTGGGTGCCTGGTAATAAATCAATAGCAAAATCTATTTCCCTTTCTGGGGGAATACCAGGTAACTCATCCGGAAACACATCAGGGAACTCGTTCACCACCGGAACAGACTGGAGTGTCGGAGATTCTGCTCGGATATCCTGAACTCTGACGAGATGGTAAATACACACCTTAGATATCAATTTCCTCGCCTGAAGGTAGGAAATAAACCTACCTTTTGGCGTAGCGGTGCTGCCCTTCCACTCCCGCACTGCTTCTCCTGGAAAGTGGAATCGGACCGTCTTGGTCCAACATTCAACATTGGCAAAGCACGGCACTAGCCAATCCATACCCATTATGGCATCGAAGTCTATCATTTCTAGCTCGACCAGATCTACTGTGGTCTGACGATCAGCAACCTCTACTGTACACCCCCGGTAAATTTTGCTAGCCACGATCGAGTCACCGACGGGGGTGGATACCGAAAAGGGCTGTTGTAATAATTCTGGTGCAATATTGAACTTTCGTGCCACAAACGGGGTAACATACGCCAGGGTGGATCCTGGATCAATCAGTACATAAACAGGGTATGAGCAGATAATCAATATACCTGTGACCACGTCGGGAGATGCCTCTGAATCCTGCCTCCCTGGTAATGCATAGGTATGACTGGGGCCTGCACCTGAGCCAAAGGCTCCTGATCTACCTCGGCCCCTATTTGCTGAACCTGAGGGTCTGCGCCCTGCTGAGGCTGCTGGAACTCGTAGCCCTGCTGATGCTCTATCCAGATCATCCCGGCTACCCTGTCCCCTGGATGGACAATCTCTCATTAAATGCCCTTCCTGTCCGCAGTAATAGCACCCTGGGAAGCCTTGCCTGCAGGTTCCAACATGTAGTCGGTGGCATATAGGACAAGGGGTAGATGCAAATCTACTCTGTTCTACCCTCCGTTGTTGAGGTGATGCTACTGTCCGTGAACTGCTACCAGACTCTAATTGACTCCGGTGAACAAATCTGCCTCTCTGCTGCTGTACCGGAGGTAAAGATCTGGGTGGCCTATCTGAAAACCGTGGTCTCGGCCCCCTAGGGATTTCCCCTCGAATCTCAGCGGGTCTGCTTCTATGGCGCTGCTCTAAAGTCGTCTGTCTGTCACCCCGCTGCCGCTGTCTCAAGCCCTCAATTGTCTGTGCGAAGGCCTGTACCCTGGCTATGTCCATGTCCTCTCTCAAGGTAGCCGTCATGCACATCTCTATGTAATCTGGATTCAGGCCCATAATAAAGCGGTGGACTCTGGACGACATGGTGTCCACAAATGCTGGAGCATAGCGGCTAAGGAGTCGAACTGTAAAGAATACTCACGGACGCTCCTGGCCCCCTGCTCTAAGTGCAAAAACTGGTCCATCCGGGCCTGTCTGACCTCCCGGGGTAAATAGTGGTCCAGGAAGGCCTCTGAGAAGCTGGACCAAGTAGGAGGGGCTGCATCTCTTCCCCGAGATCTCTCCCAACTTTCGTACCACAAAACAACAATATCCCTTAACCAGAACACGGCTAACTCAACTGATTCTGCCGGGGTTACGTGCATGACTCTAAAGATTCTCTACATCTGGTCCAAAAAGTCCTGAGGGTCCTCCGTTGAATCCGACCCTGTAAACAAAGGGGGTCCCAACGCCAAGAATTCTCTAACCCTGGAACTACCTGGCCCACCTAGAGATTCTGCGGCTGCAGGTGGTACTGGTCGACGCTGAGTAGCTAGCATCTGGGTCAACATAACCACCGCACTACGTAGCTCCTGATCAGATGAAGTGGGTGCAGGAGCTGTGGGAGGCGGTACTGCCTCAAATGGTGTCTGGCGAGGCGGAGACTGCTGGGAGGGTCGAGATGACACCTCCGTATCACTCTCAGACCGGGCTAAGTCTGGCTGTAAATGGGGCATCCTACTGGTGCCTTCGCCCGCTGTTGTATCCAATCTCCTGCCTGTAGCTGGGTGCCACTGGTCTGCCATAGTATCTGTAAACAAAGAGGGTGGTAAGTTTCAAAAGAACCAACCCTATACTGTACTGTACTAGGCACGACTGAATATGAAAAGAAGGGTAACTATCCTATTATGCCTCGCAGCCTCCTGCCTATGGTATGTGGTGCACAACACATCCATAGACAAGACTCTACTTAGCACGGCTTGCAGACTCCCTGGGACACGACCTGCTCTTAGGTGGGTTAGGTGCACCTCTCGCCCAGTGGGAAGTAATGAGGCTAGTCTCCCCCCCTCCCCCCTGAATGAAAGTCTTCGCTTCCACTAATTATATAATAGCTTTTCTAGTATGCAGTGAAATAAAACCATAATGACTCTCATTTTCTAGGAAGAAGTGTAACGAACGAGAGTTGTTGAAACTAGCATATTGGAAGATCAATCGGCCAAAATAAGCATGAGCGGCTACGATATTCATCGTTATCAAAGAGAAAGTAGGAGAGTGCTGGGCACGATCTCGAAGCATGGTAAGATGTTATCATTTTCAATGATACCAGGTAAAAAAGTGTTTACTAAAATACTGTTTCAGGTCAACAATTCCTGTCCTGACCAATTAGAAACAAAAATAAATAAAAACATAGTGCCAATAAAAGGAACCCAGGGCCCATATTCTTCTCCAATTTGAGTGATACCAAGTTTGTCACACCCCGCCTTGGAGGGTATGACTGGCACCTGGTACCCTAGTAGGACCTGGACTGCTAACTGGTGAGCCTAGGCACGTCTGGTGCCTGGCTAGCTCTACCTCAGATTTCTGGAAACAAAGGGCTATATAACGGCTGTAAACACAGCCTCCGGCCAACGGGCCTATAGCTACCTGTACCTGAAAAACAGCTAACCAGAAACATACTACTGTAAGGGAACCTATGCGGGCCGACAAGGCCACCATGCTATCTAATTCTCTGTAACTCAACAATAGTATGCTAAAGAATTACGTGACCGGCAAGGTCACCACTACTGACTGGTTATGGCCACACACAGCCAACAGGAACAGAAATACTAAGTAACTGTAACAAGCTGCACGACCTCACACGACCGGCTCAACTGACCACAGGGAAATATATACAGATTGCAAGCCTCTAGGAATAACAATAGAAATGATCGGGACAGGGCCCCGATCTACCCGTACTGTACAACAAAAGAAAACGAAATACACCTCTGGAATTCAGACTCCGGATGATAGGAGCTGAATACTCAATAGCTGACTGGAGTCACGAGGGATCGCCTCCTCGTTTATGAGTACCTGCAGGCAAGTAATGCAGCGCCCCACTGGGCGTTAGTACCACAGGTACTGAGCATGTAAAGCAACTGAAAAACACAACTGAAATGAATAACAATAGTAACATGACACAGAAGCAGGAAGTAGCTGAGTCTATCTAGCTGAGGATAACTGGGGAGAGTATATTTATTCTACAGCTAAACTGAGCGTACCTGATGACATGTCGTCCCACTGTCTATCAGTATCTAATAGCACATATAGGTATACATATAAATACACACAATACCTGACCGACCCCCATAAGCCGGAAGGTGCCAACCAACACACAATCTATTTACCCCTACCCGTGTCTAAACCAATCAAAAATAAGTCACTCCACTCATCTGATAACTGTGAGCTCCTCCTACCGGTCCCCTTGGGTACGTAGCTCAGGCCTTGGCCTCTGACAATAAACTGTGTCTGAGTCCGAAGACTCCTGCCTCTGGGCTCAAGTGCACACGGGGTGTGTAATTAAAACTGCCTCTGGGTGCAAGCACGCAACAGGGTAATTTTTATAAAAATCTGTATCTGAAACTGCCCCCGGCCACAAGCGCACGCAGAGTAATCTGCCCCTGTAAACAGGGTAATCTGGCTCTGCGCAGAGTAAACTGAACTACCCCTGCAAGCAGGGTGGTCTGGACCGTATTATCATGGTGGTCGGCCATCATCGTCCTCTAGGCGGACGGCATCGCCCAGCTGGTGGCGGTATCTGAATCTGGTATCGACACAGCTATAACCCAGGGGCGGTGGGGATGCTAAAGGGACACCCACATGCCATAGCAAGTCTCAACAAACAAATAGCACATATAAATAGCAAGCATGTATAACTGAAAAGACTATCTGAAATCTAACTTCTTATTCTGATCTGTCTCTACACTGAACTGATTCTTACTAATTATACTGATTCTGTAATCTCTGTTTAACTGTACGGCTAATCTGTAGCCATGATACTATCTGTCTGAATGGCTAATCTGTAGCCATAACTGTCTGTCTATCTGATCTTTTTTTACTGACTTTTATTATGAAAATCTGTTTCTTTTATTCTACTACATGCTTGCTAATCACGTAATAGGCTATACTGAATCTGAAATACTAACTTGCCCTCGGGCGCATGCTCTCCTAATTTTCAAACTGAATACGATATAACAACGCAAACTAGGTTTACTGAACTTGCACAATACTTAACATTCAACTCCGGGAATTCTACTACGGAGTTTATTGTACCATACAAGGCTAAAACTACTAACTTGCCGAGGGAACTAGCTTTACATACCTTAACCTCGAGTTATCCGTCTGTCGGACGAGGCTCGGTCAATACTCCAGCTACTTCTCCCAATTGCATTCATGTATACGCTAATTAATACTAAATATAGCTTTATTCTAAAGAACAACGTCACTTTCGATATAATTATAGCCTAAACTTAGGCTTATTGAAAGACGGTCAAAAACTCGCTATTTTCCAGAAATCCAGAAGGGAGAAGTATTCACTTCACAGCTAGGAGCACATAGACACTAGTTTGGAGCAATTCTACTTACCTTAGCTCGGTAGCTCGACGATTCGTCGGCCGTATTTCATGAAACTAAATCCATAGGAATGCTCTCTGCTGCTAAATACCTCGGTATCTGAGGTTAATTTAGGTTTGGACTGCGTTTGGCAGCGTAATCGGACGAAATTATATTACCCTCTTCGTTCTTTTCCTTTCTCTGGTTTTTCCTCTCTGTTTTCTGGAAATTTTTATGATTTAAAACCAAAATAAACCGAAGTGGGGCTTTATATACTTGAGCCTGGACAAGGCCAACGTGTCACGGAGCCAACGCGGAGGCTTCACCTCCGTGACACGCTGCCATCGCGGAGGGGCTCTGCCTCGGCTCCTCCCGCGATGGTTCGACAGGTTACTCGTCCGGTCTTTTCCCGGGCCTTTCTCTAGCACGTATGCCTTCCAAATATGCTTGACCAACGCACGAATAGACCATCTAGGTGCCGGGAATCCTACGAGGTATAACAGTTTGATTGTGTTGTAGCTTTAGCTATTGGTACTAATTATACAAATTGTAAGCAAATTGCGAAAGAATTAATTTTGATTAAGATTAATGACTTGTCTTTGTCGAAGAGTAATTATGGAAAGCTATTAAGGGGTCGTTTGGTTACGGGATAAGACTCAATTTAAGTTATTCATGTATTAATTTTATATCATGTTTGGTTATCAAATAGGATAAAAGTTATTCATGTATTAATTTTATGCAATGTTTGGTTGGTGGGTTTTAAATATTGTATA
Source organism: Datura wrightii (assembly GCA_035772735.1). Lineage (NCBI taxonomy): Eukaryota > Viridiplantae > Streptophyta > Magnoliopsida > Solanales > Solanaceae > Datura > Datura wrightii. Next base: position 193,329,892 of record JASDFA010000018.1, on the reverse strand, counting down.
AAAGTTTTTCATGTATTAATGTTATCCAATGTTTGGTTGTGTTTTTAGTAATTCTACACAATTAAAACTTACATAACTTATGAGGAAATCTATGTATAATTTTATGCGGGGTAGAAGGTAGAATAAGTTATGTCGGTATTAGTTATACATGATTAAAATAATAAAATTACACATTTACCCCTATTTACTTTTAAATTCTTTTTTTATTTGATACTTTTTTTAAAAATAATTGTACTTTATTACGTGTAAATAGAATTAGTTATTACTTTTTTTTATTTAATGTATTTTTTTTTATTTTTTGGGATAATATGAATGTTATATATATATATATATAAACCATTATTGATCACTTTTTTTTTCAATTTGGTGCACATTTACACTTTCAATTTTTTCTTTAAAAAAAATCAATTATACAATAATTTTATAATATTTTTTTACTTATTTATTTGTAAATAATATATATTATTTTACAATAAATTAAATATTCAATAATCAATAATTCATGTATTGTAATTTCTACATAATTAAACCCTACATAACTAATACCTACATAACTAATACTTACATCACTAATACCTATATAATTAATACATGAATAACTAAAACCTGCGTAACCAAACGACCCACACGCTATTAAGGAAAAGGAACAATTTGAAGCTACAAGTCAGTGAAAAATTTGGCCGTGCTTAGTTCTAACCAACAAGGGAATATTTTGCAACAAATAAGAGTGTGTTAGGTATGGACGGAGAAAAAATTTATTTTGATTTTTTTGTATGTGTTTGATTAAAAAGTTTCAAAAATATTTTATTTAGTAAATAAAAAAAAATGACTTCTTCCATAATAACAAAAAGGAAAACAAGTATACTCCATCACTCCCACATCACCCCCACCCACCACCTGCACCCCGCCCCCACAAGCCTACCCCATCCCACCACCCAGCCCCACCTCATCCTACACCTCCACCCCCACATTGCCCACTTCACCCCACACCCTACCAACCCCACCACCCACCTCACTCCACCCAACAACACCGATCACCCTACTTTCACCCGATTCTCATTCTCATAGTTTTGTTTTATATATATAAATATTTTTAGGTTAGTATATGTTACTTGCTGTTGGAATAGATTTTAATGATATTTGATGATGATTTAAAATATGTTTGAAACATTGAAATTGAAAGTTGGTTGAATAATACTTGTTATTTACCATTCGGCTATTAATTGATTAAAATTGAAAGATGGTCGAATAACTTGTGTTATTTAATAATTTAGCTACTAATTGGTTGTAGATTTCTAGTGCCTTGATTAATTTGCAGAGAAAGGAACAAAGAGCTAAAAGTCTACATGGATTCTAGAAGGAAAGAAATTCCTTTTAGTAAGGAAAGAAATAAATCATGGACTGAAAAGAAAGGAAATATTTGGTAAGAGATTATTGAAGTCAACAAGGATTCTACAAGGAAAACAATTCTTTTTCTAAGGAAAGAATTAAAGTGTGGGCTGAAAAGGAAAGAAAATATTTGGAATCCTAGAAAGAGTCAACAAGATCTTTCAAGGAAGGAAAATGAGTCCAAAATTTCATTTTTCTAGTGGAAGACAAATTGAGCATTCATATGCTATAAATAAAGAATCTACCACGTCCAGAAACTCATTTACTCACGAAATACTCTTTAGTAAAATTCATCATTCTTGGGCGTTCAATTGGCATTCAAGTTGAAGAGAGCTGACCGATGCTAGAGACTGTCCCTAGTTCTGTTCCGTTGCAGTCTAGGTCTAGGAGTCAGCCTGTGGTGAATCTGTGAACTTGTTTTAGTTTCAATTGTGTTTTCATTCTCTTGTAATTGTGTTAAAGTTCATCTTGTTAAACTAAAGGTAGTTTATACAGGCTAGGAACTTTGTAAGGGTTTAAGGGTAGGTCCTTAGATTGCGGGGGGTTGCAATTCGAATTTGGCTTGGTGTCTAGTAAAGTTAAGTTGAAATCCTACTAGGGAGTAGGTCGTGATTTTTACCCCCATTCGAGCCTGGCTGGTTTTCCACGTAAAAGTTCTCGTATCTTGCTTTACTTTCCGCACTTTACTATTTTCTGCTTGAATTAGGATACAACTCAAAGGAACAGAGTCAAGTTTGTTCCCGTCACAAAAGATAATTCAAGAAAAGTTTTAATTTGGCAAAATAAGTGTTAGACCCAATTCACCCCCCCCCCCCCCCTCTTAGGTCTAATTCTGAAGTCATTGCAATAACACTTGCATATATATCGAACACAAAAAAAAATATTTTTCTTTCATATATACTGAACACACCCTAAATATTTGAAACAAAAAGGTGCTATTGGGATGGTGATGAACATGATTTGATCAAGGGAGTGAAAATTTTAAGCAACTTTCTAATTTGGGAATTTGCAAAACGAGCTTACATGAGATGCAATTTGTGCATCAAAATCGGAGAATGATCAGGTCCAATCAATAGGCGCTGGCCGAAGGGATCAGTTGGCTATGATTTCTATTTGATATACAAGAATAGTATAATAATCTTATTAAAAATAAGAAAGCAAAATTTTTAATACCGTATCGTATCAATTTTTCTAAAAAAAATTAAACAAATTAAACGGATAATTACACAAATATACACTCTATAATATTACATTGCAATTATATAGTCAAATTTTTAAGTTTTCAGTGGCATAGCCATTATTTTTTCAAAGCTGTAACTAAAAAATTCAGTATACAATGTTATACACCTGTATACAATATTATATTAAAATTTTTTATATATACAGAGAGAGACATTATAAAAACTTTTAAGAAGTGTTTATGCACTCATATACGCTATTATACAATATTATACACTAATATATAAAAAAGACTGACCTCGTCCTCTTTCTCAATTTCAATCACTAGATTCATCCAAAACACCTCAAAAACTACACCAAATCACCCTAAATTTCATATTTAGGCTCCTCAATACATACCCGGTCTTTTACAACAATACTCACTTGAAACGAAGCTTATTTACGAAAATTTAATTTTCAAACTTTGAAATTTCAACTTTCAACAATGAACGCCTATGGAGTTTCTGCTTACTATAATACCAACAAAAAAGAAAATGAAGGAAAAAAACAAGAATGCATAGGAAGAAAAATGAGAATGGAGGAAGATATCGGTGTTTTTGGGTTGTTGGGCTAAAGGATGAAAAGTAAATTTCAATTTATATAGATATTGGGCTAAATTAGATAAGAAGTTAAAACATAAATTAAATTTGATAGCATTATTGTCTTACATGATATACAATGTAATTTTCTCTAAAGTAGAAATCCGAAATCATTATACTATAATCATTCAATTTGATGAAAATAAGCAAAATTAAACTCAAAATGTGACTTTACTTTATACACAATTACAAGGTATAAGAAGCAAATTTAATTTTCTTTCGAGATTTGTTGCTGATTAAAGAGTAATACCAAAATTAAAAACTTATACACTAACGACCTAAAAATGACTATATAATCAGATTACTTATAACGCAAATAAATATCATGATAATCATTAATTAATAGCCTAGTAAAAAATAAATAATTTACTTGCTACACAAGTTAAAATACATTAAATAGTATTTTTTTTAAAAAAAAAATTAAACTACATGTGCATGTAATTTCAATCCTTTTGACCTGATTTTTCTAGAAACTTAAATTGTCATATTTAAGGTTAGATAGCACAATTTTTTATTTTTATTTTTTGCTTTTATCAAATAAATTAGAAACTTAATGACAACAATGTTGGGCTTTATAATGAAATAGTCCCTTACCTCTATAATGACAACAACTTAATGGGTCCAAAAAGGTCGCAAGAGGACCTCGTCATCAAGAAAGAGTTAGGATTTTGAATTCGATAAAATTTAATAATTTTAATATTAAAAATTATATATTTATATAAATATAAATATTTATTTAAAATTTAATATGTTATTTATTTCAGAATTCACATAGTAAAAATTTTAGAACCATCCTGATTAGTAGCTTATTTGGTCAAGCTTTTTGGAAGTTAAAAATGTTAATTTTTTTAAAAAAATTGATTATTTAAAAAAAAAAAGAGAGATGTTTGGTTAAATTTTTTGGAGAAAATAAGTGTTCCTAGGGAGTAGCAGAAGCAGTTTTTAAGAAGCTAAAAAAAAGTAGCTTCTCCCCAAATGCACTTATATGAAAAACACTTTTGAGAAAAATACACTTAGAAGCATTGTTCAAAAGTTTGGCCAAATACTAATTATTGTTCAAAAGTGTTTTTTTAATTTATTGATCAAACACAAACTGCTTCACCCTGAAAGTACTTTTAAAATAAATATTTTTTTAAAAAAATACTTCTCAAAATAAGCTAATTTTAGAAGTTTGACCAGATAAATTATAACTTTAATCAATTGGAAATGGATTGATAGAGGTGTCCTATTGAAAACTCTATTTGCTATAGAAGCATATTTAATTTTGGGCTCCAATCGACCTTGTATGAAGCCCAGGTCCAGAGCAAAACCCACTCCATTAGGCTCCCAAACAAAAAAGAAGGGAAAATTTCATATGTAGTGATATTAGTATTCGTCTTTTGCTAAAATATAGTAAGATTTTGATTCTTTTTTCGAAACATAGGAACATTTTCTTTTAAAGACTTAACAAAATACACTATATTGACACAACATACAAAATTTAATTCTAAATAAAGTCATTCAGGTATATTATTTGATTGTAATTGTATCTGATGTATATGTGATCAATTTTATGTGTATATGTGTGTGTGGTTTTTAAAGTAAAAATTGAATATATGTGTAGCAAATTGTATATATGTGCGTATTTTCAAAGCTGAAGTTGGATATATATATTTGTATGTAAAAACATTATATGTATGACCAATTAAATCCAATGCAAGTATTTTCAAACATTCTGTGCACAACATTGGCCAATTGTACGTGAAGGGCCGAAAAACTAAGACAAAGTCCAGTGAAGTAGCATCTATTTTTCAGTGGTCAACTGAAATACTGACGAACGGGTGAGGTTAGAGTGACAGTAGCGGCTAAACATTTTAGATATATAGATATGTGTGTAAATGTATAAAATGATATATATATATATATTGTCTTAAAAAATACCATGATAAAGAATAATAAGTGGACCAACATCACTAGTTCAGATAATTGTAAAGTGTTTATATTTTAAAAATATTTTAAAGATAAATTGAAAATACTTTAAATAAAATTTTACATATTAATTATCTAGTGTAATCTTATAAATGAGATTTGAAGAGGGTAGAATATACGTCAATCTTACCTCTATTTTTATGAGGTAGACAAGTTGTTTTCGGTAGACCCTCGTCTCAGAAGAAGAGTTGAAAGAAAAATAACAATAACAAAATAGCAAGATTAACAAAGCAGACGAATTAACATGTAATAGTAAAAATTGAAGAATAAGATAGCATGCTAATACTAACTAATATTACTAATTAAGGAGAAGTTGGGAAGAGGAGACTACTCCCCGTCTTTCCTATATAAAAGTGCTCCAACACTAGACTATATACTATTCAGAGGTAGATGCAATTTACTGTAAGCGGGTTTATCTGAATCCAATATTTTTTATGTGGAGTATAAATTTATATGTAGAAATTCATTAAAGCTGTGATAAATGGTGGATGTGAACCCATAACTTTAAAAATATAATGAGTTTAACGAGAAAAACCTTAAGGTTTGAACCCATAGAGTAAAATCCTGAATCAGCCTCTGATACTATCCTTCTACCCTAATCTTTGACTTGTATATCTTTCTATCTAGAGGTCCTCGGTAAGCTAGAAATGTGGCATGTTCCCCCTCTCCCCTCCCCTATTTCTCTTTGACTTACCTCCACCTCTCCTAAAATTTTCTATAGCCAATCTCTCACACTCCTTATTGTTACATTTGCACACCTCCTCTTCACATGCCGAAAACATCTTAGCCTCGTTTCCCACATCTTGTCGGATATGGAGTTCATTCCACCCTTTTAGTATAACTTCATTTCTGGTCCTCTATCTCCTGGTATGCCCATACATCTATCTGAGCTTTCTAACCTTTGCCACCTTAACTTCATCTTCTGAACGTGTACATTCTTCACTGGACATATAGTTGTTGCAAAATTGAATAACTTGCGACATAACACCTCTTAAACCAAATAGAGATATTAATAAGCAAATCAAATAATTAATGAGAAACAATACAACTAGCTAAATAGAATTACTAACCTAGTCTTATTTAATAAATCATAATAAAATACAAAAAACGACAATAATCCATTAAAATGATGGTTTAAGTAGACTTTAGATTTGGTCTCCCTCTTGTTATTTTTAGTACTCTATTCTATTTTTATTTTTTAGTTAATTTTTTATTTGACCCAAAGGCCGGCCCAGCCCACCCCGCTCAAGCCTCACAACCCAGGGGCTTACTCGGGCTGCTGAAAGACCTCATTTTAAAATATATTTTAAAAAGAGAAATTTACCTGCAACAACTACTTAACATTTTAAATTACTAAACATAACACTATTTTTTCTTATTTACAAAATATAACATATTTTTTTTAAAAGAACTATTTCCTTCTTTTTTTCTTCTTCTTTATTTTTTCAATTTACTTTTTTTTGTAAATTAAAATCTTGAATTCTACTATTGATGATTTTTTTTAAAACTATTTCCCTTCTCCTTTTTTATTTCTCCAATCAAAAAATAAAATTAAAATTAAATCTCGAATTCCACCATTGACAAATTTTTGAAGCTTCAAAGTTGAAATTTGATATTAAAAAATTAAAATAATTTCAGATTTGATGTGGTTTCAAAAATGTGAAAACATCTTAGGGGGTTTATATCTCAAATTTAAGATGATTTGGTGTAGATTTGATGTGGTTTTGAATAAAATTTCAGATTCAATCTCAAACTCCACCATGGATGATGCTTGAAGCTTCAAAGTTAAAACTTGGGATTGAAAAATTAAAATAATTTTGAAATGAATGTGGCTCCGAAAATTAGAAAAATACCTTGAGAAACTTATATCTCAAACTTAGGATGATTTAATGTAGATTTGATGTAATTTTGAATAAAATTGTATAAATTTAAGTTTGTGTTGTTGTGGTAGTATTAAATTGTATAAAAGCTATACAAAATTTTTGTTGTAGATTTATTAAATTTTTAAAAATGTAATATGAATTTTAATATAAATTTTATATTATTAGATACACATTTTATACTGAATTTGAGCAAAATTTTTAAGTCTTGAGCGAGATATACACATTTTATACAGTTTTTATATACAGAATTCTGAGCGAAATATTCACATTTTTACACTATTTTTATACACTAATTTGAGCGAAAATTTGAGCAATTTTTTTTTTTAAAAAAACAATGTTATATTTTGTAAACTGAAAAATATTAGTATATTTTATAATGTTGAGTTCTATAAAATAATAGTTTAAGTAGACTTTAAATTTGAACCCCCTATTGCTATTTTTAACACTCTATTCTATTTTTATTTTTTAATTAATTTTTTATTTGATCCATGGGTTAGGTCAGCCCACATTGCTCAAGCTTCATGAGCTAACGGGCTTATTCAGGCCACTAAAGAGCCTCATTTTAAAATAAATTTAAAAAGAGAAATTTACCTCCCACAACTACTTCACATTTTAAATTAGTAAACATAGTAATTTTATTTATTTACAAAATATAATAAATATATTATAAAACATAACATATTCTTTTTAAAAAAAATAAAAACTATTTCCTTCTCCTCCTCCTCCTTTTTTTTTCCTTCCTTCTTTATTTTTTCAATTTGCTAAATTTTTTTTGTAAATTAAAATATCGAATTCCACTACTAAAAAAAAAAATCTATTTCCTTTCTCCTCCTCTTCCTTCTTCTTTATTTTTTCAATTTATTTATAAATTAAAATCTCAAATTCTACCATTAATGAATTTCTTTTAAAAGAAAAAACTATTTTCCTTCTTCATCTTTTTTTCTTTCTTCTTCTTTATTTCTCATTTATCAATTTCTTTTTTATAAATTAAAATCTCGAATTTCACCATTGATAAATTTTTAAAGCTTCAAAGTTGAAATTTGATATTGAAAAATTAAAATAATTTCAAATTTAGTATGGTTTCAAAATTTTAAGAACATCTTAGGGAGTTTATATCTCAAATTTAGGATGATTTGGTGTAGATTGGATGTGGTTTTGTATAAAATTTCAGATTCAATCTCGAATTCCGCCGTAAATGATGCTTGAAATTTTAAAGTTAAAACTTGGGTTTGAAAAATTAAAATATTTTTGAAATGAGTGCGGCTCCAAAAATTAGAGAACACCTTATGAAGCTTATATCTCAAATTTAGGATAATTTAATGCAGATTTGATGTAATTTTGAATAAATTAATTTAAGTTTATTTTATTGTGGTAGTATTAAATTTGTATGAAAATTATATACAATTTTTGTTGTACATATTAAGTATGAATTTTTATATAAATTTATATTATTAAATACATATTTTATATTGAATTTGAGTGATTTTTAATCCTTAAACGAGATATACACATTTAGTACTAATTTTATATAATTTTTATACATAAAATTTTGAGTGAGGTATTTACATCTTATACTTTTTTGTACACTAAGATTTGAGAAACTTTTTTCGAAAAAATTAATATTATATTTTATAAACAAAAAAATATTAATATATTTTATAATTTTAAGTACTATTTATACATATATATAAAATTTGTTTTTTTAAAAAGTCATCGTACAATTCTATTAAATTACAAGCTGAGCCGGCTCATTGAATTTAAACGGCTCTGCTAGTTAGTGGGGTAGTATAGTAAATTGAATGGACAGTGATTCAACATGTGGCAAATCCTTGGACACATGTAGATCATGCGGCGACCCTCGGTGCTTGTGCTTCTATTCATTTCAATAAAAAATACAAAAAACATTGGCCCAATGTAACGTAATCTTCAAACGTTGGGACCCATCTTTTTTCACTTTGTCATCTTCAGCTTATTGTCGGTTATCCGCTTAGTGGGACCCGCACCTTATCTCAATCTTTGACCCTTTCATATAAATATAAATATAAATATATACTAAGGGATAATATGCCAAATTCCACCCCCAACCCACCTTCTCTTCTCTCTGAATTTTTTTATTTGTTTAAATATTCATTATTCACATATAATATGTTACTTTTTTTTAATATATATAATTTTTATAAATATTTTATATAATTTATTAATATGTATTATTTCAAATTTGTGTTTGAAATTTTGAATGATTCAATAAGTTTTATAGTTTATAAATGTACGTTATTAATTCAAATAATGTTCAAATCAAAATTAAATTAATATTAATTTTAATAAAAAAATAATTTACATATTAAGAATGATAATAATATTAGATATTTATTCTCAAGTTTGCAGGTTAATTTACACAGTAAAAATACATAACTTAATTGTTGTATGTCACTGTGATTAAAGAAATATTTGAAGTATAAGTTATATGTTTTGTATGAAAACTTTATCAGAAAAAAATTCAAAAAAACTTGAACTGAAAACATGTTTTCTATTGATTTGATTTGATTTGTAGATTTAAAAATCTAATACAATTGATCTGATTTGATATTTTTAAAATTTGAACCAATCAAATTATGTACATCCTGCCTCTCAACATTAGCTGAGATAGATCTGAGATACCGCAACTTATTGCATTTAATATATATAATTAAAAAAATATATATTTTATACGATTAGCTTATTTACATAAAATTTATTAGTAAATTCAAGGAATATCAATATATTGTGCCTTCTATATCATTTATTACTTATTTTTTTGGGCATGTAGATTGTTTTCGAATTTGCATTCTCTAGTTGTCTTTGGAAGTATTTGTTTGTGTAACGCATAAAATGTCTTTAGAAACGGACGAATCTTACACTGTCAGTTTGCATATTTAAGGTTCGGTTGAGTTTCAAAAGCAAATTTGATTTCGACAAATTTAACTAAAAACCAAATTAGGTCTCCAAGTTTGGACAAATACTTAAAATGTTGATAAGGTCCATTTATTAATATTGTATGTATGTACATTTTTTAATTCTAACCACCTTAGCATTCGTTGAATTGTCATATTATAAGATGTGACTTATAAAATAGTAAGTTGAAAGACGAGCAAGCGGCTCTCGAAATAAAACGAGACTAGAAAAAGTTGACCATGTGAATTAACATGAGTATTCGAGATAATAAGTAAAAGAATATTTTTTTTTACGTATTTCGATCTTGAATTAACGTAATGTATTGTTCTAGAGAGAATTTTTATTGGTCATAGCGTGGATTAAGAAGCGATTCCTCTGTGAGTGTAGAGGAAGAGCGAGGCAGGAGATTTTAGTCGCATGATATACTATTAAAGAAAGTGTAAAATTTGAGGGATGAAAACTGAAGAATTGAGTTGGTGAAATCGATCCACTCTCTTGATTTTTATTTTTTAGATTTTTAAAATTATTTAAAAAAAAGAAAAATAATGGGCGTCCGTCATTTTTTTCGCAAAAATGTGAGAAAATTATATATATATCTATAAGAAAATTGATATATTTCTCGATTTTTTTTACGAAAATCGAGAAACTCCATCAGTTGTTGATGTGCAAAATTGTCATTGAAAAGTATAAATACAAATAATGAAAATATTTCATGAAAGAGCATTGTTATTGAGTGATAGAATTGTCTAATGTCATCGAGAAATCTGAATTTGATTCCAAAAAGCTACATTTTTATGCATATTTAGAAAAATCGAGCAAATTCATTGTTTTTTTAATTTATTAAAATCGACAGATTAAATCATCTATCTCTTAATTTTAATTGACCTTATCTGTCGATTTCATGAAATCGACCTAAACCAAATAAAAAATATATAGTCCGTAAATTTTCCTCAAAAAGTCAATTCATTCAGTTGATTTTGATCTTCATTTTTTATTTAATTTTTAATAGTGATAGAGGAAAAACAACAGTTCAAATTGACGAATTAAAAAGTGTTAAACATAAATTTTTTTCAATACAACATTGATGAAAAGAATAAATTACTCAACACTTAATTTGATAAGAAATAGAAAGTATTTAGTAAAGTAGTTCACCAAAACGCACACCTCGTTGTTTTTATTAATTTTTTTTAAAAAAAATTTATTGAATCTTATTAAACAACCAATGAAATTCTATTTAATTATTTTTTTAACTTTGAATATGTAAAAGAAAATGAATAAAAATATATATATTTGAAGGAACCCCGTTTATTAATTTTGTTTTCTTTTTGTTTTTTTCTTTTTGCATGTGATTAGAAATTTCTTTTTTTTAAAAAAATTCTGATCAACAGAGCAGAAATAATGCAGAGTTCACATGTATTGACTATTGTTTAGTGTTCTCTATCAGATTTTTTTTAAAAAAATTCTTATCACATGCTAAAAAGAAAAAAAAAACAAACGAGGTTCTTTGAAATATATATTTTTTTATTCATTTTCTTTTACATGTTCAAAGTAAAAAAAAAATTAAATAAAATCTTGTTAGTTATCCAACGAGGTTCAATAGTTTTTCTTTAAAAAATTTTTTTAATAGAACCTCGTTACCTCAGCAGAGGTGTCCATTTTGATTAACCTCAAAAGCAACTTTCCATTTTGAAATTTTTTAAAAGTATTTTATCTACCGTGCCAAACTTTAAATCTTAATATCTCAAGAATAAAAAAGCTATTTTCAATATATCTACGGGCCTTTATTCATGAATTCTCAGTTGAAGTGAACTTTATGATTGCCTACGTTAGATACTATCTACTGTTAAAGATAAGATTTAGATGGTACATGTGATAGGTTGATGAATTAAAAGCCATGTCGATAGGTCGCCACTATTCATTATTTTAATTTCTTCTGCATAATAAAAGTTTATCATATTTACATAGAAGAAAATTACAATTTATAATATTTGTTATATAATTTTTAAAATTTAAAATTTAAAATTTAAAATATTAATTTAATTTAATTTTATCTGCTATTGACTTGAAAAAAAAATTAACAGACAATATCCAAATGTAGAAAAAGATAATCCAAACGAAGATTTTCTACTGTTTAAATCTAAATGGGGCAATTAATTTGTACTATAATATTTGCAATATGACAACTTGATGATCAGCTGTGGTCGTTAAATAAAGATTATCATATCAAACATGTGAACAAAATAAGTGGATAATGTTATGATTATCAAGGATTAAACCCCTGTATCTTCATAAATCAAGTGAATAGACATAACAAAACAAAAAAAAAAAAGACAAAAAGGCAAATCTTATCCTACCAAACACAAACAGCCTGGCCATTGTTTTAGAAAAAAATTGGAGGGGTTAATTTATCTCACAAAAAGTCATTTTTTACAAAAATATAAGATAATAACTATTAGTTTAACGATTGTATTAAAAATCAAATCAAATTAGAGATGTCATTCAAAAAATTTATATAATTCGCTCAATTTTTTTTGATCAACTTGAGCGGTTATATGCTCGTAAGAATTTTTTTATTCTTAATAAATAAATAGAGATGTTTCATTTCAAAGTGAATTTTTTGAGAAATTTAAATAATGGCAACTTAAAATCAAAGAAGAAATATAATTTACCCGATTGGGTTTGATTTGTTAGATAAATTAAAATCGTAATACATAAAGAAAGGCTTTCGTTGATCGGTTTGATAATCACACAAATTATATAAATAATAAGAATTTAAGGAAATTAGAAGGTACTGTTTGGTCCAAAATGACTTGCACATCTTGAACCAATCAAATATTTGAATCTAGCACATTTATTTATTCAATTCATTTTAACTTGTTCAAATGTAGGTTAATATTTTTATTTTTTTAAAATTTCTTTTTATTATATCGAGGAATTAGAAAAGGTTTGAGAAAGAGAAATAGTGAGAATTAAATCTAGATTTATTATGTAAAATTTTCCGCCAGAATCTATCAAATTAGATCATGGTCTAACTCACACTCCCAAATATAGCTAGCTCAAAGGGAGGAGGATATATTGTCCAACCTTATAAGGAGCTGAAAATTTCATTATTCACAGATGTGGGAATCCAAGTGCGTGCACGTCCATGGACCAAAGGTAATCCCCTCCCCCCCCCCATCCCCCACTATCTTATTTCTTAGGAGTCCATATTGAGTCTGATTTCGATATCATATTAAATACCTAGAATAACTCACATTCCAAAAGCTAACTCAAAATGAAAGAGGTTGACCAAGCCTATAAGGAGCCCATGATTTTATTTATTCGCTGATGGACGTCACATTCATCATTGGGCCTAATTTGACACACCCCAAAAGCTAGCTCAAAGGAAGGAGAATTGCCCAAGTCTTATAAGGAGCCCATGATTTCATTCATTTGCCGAGGTAAGACATTCTATTCATAATTGGACCTAATTTGACACCCCAAAATCTAGCTCAAATGGAGGAGGATTGCCCAAGTCTTATAAGGAGCGCAAAATCTCATTCATTCATCGATGTGAGACATTCCACTCATTAGTACTATTCCCGTTTGGCCATAGATTTTGAAGTTGAAACTTGAAACTTAAAACTTAAAAATTTGAGTTTTTGAAATAGTGTTTGGACATGCATTTTACTTGAAATTCTTTTTATGTTTTATGAGTGGACGTTCAAAAATTCCAAAAACCAGTCTGGGCCAATTTTTGAATACTTGAAAATATTTGAAGATCAAATTTTCAAAATCTGATCAAATATCATTGATCAAATAAATATTTAAAGATAAATTTTCAAAAACCTATTACCTAAACGCTAACTAAGTTACTTTTTTTTTCTTAAATAAGACTAGGAAAAGAAAAAATATAATAAATGATTAAAAAAAAAAAAAGTGGGAATCAAACCTTCACTTCAAATAGTCAACCAAGAGCTACTAAAATTCTCCTATTTAGATTACAAGCCTTAATGGTACTAGTTAATTTGATACCCTTAAGTCGAACTAAGGTCGCACAACTCAACATAAAAATGGTATAAGATACTATGCTTAACAGCTTAAGAATACCGCAAATATAAATGCAAGGAAATTTAACGTAAAGGTAATATATCCTACTTCCTTTTTTTTTTTTTTTTTTTTTAGTATGATACAGGTCTCACATCTTTGTCCCACCAGCCAAATAATAGTACTAGCAATTAATTAATTAAAAGTCAGTCATAACTTCCATGCACAACTTTTTTTTTTTTTTTTTTTGAATTTTGCTAAGAGCATAAGATGGAGAGTGAAAAAGGAGACCCCGCCTTTTGTTGCTTGGTCCGATAAGATAAAATGATAAGCTAGTGAGATGACTCGTCATATCATCATATTATTTAGGCGTTATTTGACATATAATTTTTATCATGTTAGAGGCTTATGTAAAAAGAAGACGAGTCTTTGACGGAATATTCTAGAGTCATGAAGAGCTTTTGTTTGAAAAACTTTTGCATATTTATGAATTTGGTAGGAATAATCACTTGGAAAATTCTAGGTTTGTTGAGAATTCTAGAGAGGAGGCTTACTTGTAAATATGAAGGACTTGTGTCACAATTCAAAAAAAATAATATTTTAAAATTAGCTACGAATTCATCGTTGAATTGCTAGTAGGAAATATTATTTACATAGTAGCCTCTAGGTAAATAGTGTACATAGGGGATCATTCATTTATAAATCATCAATTAATCAATAAATCATTCAACTCTTGGGACAACAACCTAATAGGATTAACACACCTATAAACAATCTCAAAAAACAAGGAAAATCAAAGGAAGAAGTCTTACCAACAGCTTCACTATGAAACAACCACCAAAATCTCGGAAAAGACACCAAAACGCAAGCTACACGCGATTCCCGACTACCTGACACCAAAATCATGTTGAGCCATGGCTTCTAGCCTCAAAACCCAAAGAAAACCATAGAGAGAACTTGGGAGAGGTTTCTTACGAAGTAGGTTGCTGGAAAATGAATTTGGATGACCAAAAACTGACCAAAGAGGCTTAAATAGCCTTCCACCGCCTTAGACCCTTGTGACATGCCTGCTTGTGTAGTCTTGCGAAAATGCGAATATCTATCTACTCCAAAATCGGTTGACGAACGGTCTAATGCGCTGGAAACTAGACTCATAGATATTTAATTTGATAGGTCGTAACTCCCTAACTCCTTATAGGAGAAAATCCTTGAGACATTTGACCTAAATTTCAAGGAATCTCAAGAAGTAAATTTTGCGATAACTTTTTCTGAATTTTGTTCTACAACTTGATCGACGTCCAATCTTAAACATGATCATAGAGTGACTCAAATAACTCATAAAACTTCCTTCTTAGCCAATTAAGTACTCTTAATCCTACCTCAAAAGCACAATTTTATCGCTTAAATTATCCGGGTTGTTACGCGCTCACTCCACATAAATCTTCACCTATATTCCTATGAAATTGATGTATGAAGAATGCATATGTTCACAATATTTAATTGAATGGGAGGACTATGTATCTCCCTATCCTAGTCGCAAATTCTTAATTCACTACTAGAAAATTAGATCACGTTCTCGTCATACTTTCTCTTATCTAACCACAACCTTTCAAGCATGTAAATCAAATAGTAGATAAAATTTAAATTGTTAGCTATAAAAACAAGCAAGTAATTGCGAGCATAAAAAATAATCATAAATTGATAATTCAAATTAAGATGCACATATTCATCAAACAACAATATTCATGGCTATTCCACAATCTCATAACAAGGAAATTAACTGATCATGTTCATAGTAACAATAATAAAAATGTTATTAGTCATATAAACGTCTAAGAAAGATGAAAAAAAGTATAAATCGATGAAATTTGTGGCTTCAATGTGCCCCTAGTTCAAAACACTTAGCAAAACATCTGAATTCTCTCAAAATTAGCCTTGCGGTCTATTTATAGAGTTGAAAAACATCTCAGATGAACTATGCCAGTCAAATTTGAATTCAACAAATTTATGTACCCGAGCAACCTTCAATGTGGCGTGTTGTCCAACACAATAGACTTCGTCATGTTAGGAAGTGTGTCGCACTGACTCTCCTTTTCATGTCTTAGCTATAAATTCTCCATCTTGAAAAATTTTCACCATGGCGCATCACCCGTGCAATGAATTTCACCGTGTTGGGTGATGTGTCGCATTGTTCCAAATCAATCCTCCAAACTTAGACTTTTTTTATTACCTCTAATTTCACTATGCTGCACTGCTCATTGCGGTAAACTTCACTATATTGGACATGCTGTCACGCCCCGCCTTGGGAGGCATGACTGACACCTGGTGCCCTACTAAGACCTGGACTGCTGGACTACTGAGCCTAAGCACTTCTGGTGTCAGGCTGGCTCTACTCTGGGTTCATGGAAACAACGGGCTATATAACGGCTGTAAATACAGGCTCCGGCCGACTAAGCCTATAGCCACCTGTAAGAAAACAACAGCTAACCAGAACAACAGTAGTATAAAGGAACCTATGCGGGCCGACAAGGCCACCATGCTGACGAGTTTCATTGAAACGCTGAATCAAATGCTAAACTACTTTGTTATCGGCAAGGTCACCAACTATTAACTGAATAAGGCCCCACACGGCCATCATAAACAAACTAAAACATATACACGGCCTCACACGATCGGTACAACTAACCACAGGGAATGTACCCAAGGCGCAAACGCTCGACGGAGGTGTGCTATAATGCTGATCAGCCTGCTATGGGGAATGCTGCCTCCCATCTTCATCCTCTGGCGGACGACATGCCACTCCTTGGAGTGATGTATCCTCACCCTCTAGCGGGTGAGTCGACACAGCTATTAACCCTGGGGTGGCAAGGAAGCTCTAAGGGTTCCCAACATAGAACAATCAGGTCTCTACAAACAACAATAATCACATATAACATATATATTAAATATGATAATACTGTCCATGTTCTGATATTCTATTCTGAATCCCTTGCTGAATTATACTGAATTTGATATTGAGTTATACTGAGTTTGGAATAATATCTCGCTGTTTGATACTAATTTACTGACTTTTATTCTGAATATGACATAATAATTATTCAAGCATGCTTACTGAATTCACACGGGGCATAACACTCGGCTTTGAAACGTTCTTCTGGAATTTATTCTATTTTACTATACTAGAATTACTATCTTGCCGAAGAAACTGGTTTTACATACCTCAGTTGCCGACTTCTTGACTAACTGGCGTAACTCGGCCAATATCCAGCTGTTTCTTCCAACTGCATTCATATTCATAGAAAATAAAACTAAATTCATCAATATTCTGGAAGAAAACACTACTTTGAATATATATACTGCCCAAACTTTGACTTATTGAAAAATAGTCGAAAACTCGCTATTTCTCGGAAGTCCAGAAGGGAGAAATACTCACTTTAGGGCTAGAAGTATATTGACACAAATTTGGAGCAATTCCACTTACCTTAGTTCGGTAGGACGACAATTCGCCGGCCGAATTTCATGAAACTAACTCGGTAGGAATGCTCCCTGCAGCTTTATACTTCGCTACCCGAAGTTAATTTGAGTTTGAACTGCATTTGACGGCGTAATCGAACGAATATTTGTATGGAATCCTCATCTTCCTCTATTTTTGGTCGCTTACTAGAAATTAAAAGATGGGAAATAATTTAAAACAAAGTGGGAAGGCTTTATATACTTGGGGCCTTTAAGTCGCATTTGTCGAATGCGATTTATAAGTCGCATTTGCCTTGCGAACTCCGACTTGGCGCTTGTCCGGTCTCTCCCCGAGCCCTTTTTCTAGCACGTATGACATTCTAAAACTCTTAACCAACATGCGAATAGGCCATCTAAATGTTAAGAATTTACGGGGTGTAACATCCTCCCCCCCTTAAGAACATTCGTCCTCGAATATAAACTCCTGCTCACTAGAATCTCAACGTACTCGACTTATTCTCGAAAAATTTTGGCAGAGTTTCCCCTGTAATATGGACTACCTCAAAATCCTAATACAGGTATTCCACACAATACTATAGTATTCATCACGCAATAGACTAGAGTCAACTATTTCATTTATATACATAAATATAAGGCAACTCATAAAGCAACAATACTAACATACCTCTGAAATAACTGAGGATATTTGACTTTCATATCTTCCTCTGCTTCCCAAGTCATTTCCTATCGGTTCCTGTTACGCCATAATACCTTGACAGAAGCAACATCTTTAGTTCTTAATCTGCGAATCTGCTGGTCTAGTATGGCTACTGGAACCTCTTCATAAGCCAGCTCCTCTGTAACCTGGACATCCTGAACTGGGACAACTCTGGAGGGGTCTCCTATATACTTCCTCAGCATGGACACGTGGAAAACTGGATGAACAGACTCTAACTCTGGGGGGTAAGTTCAACTCGTATGCCACTTGGCCTATTTTTTGGCGAATCTGATAAGGCCCAAAAAATCTCGGGCTGAGCTTGCCTTTCTTGCCGAATCTCATTATTCCTTTCATTGGAGAAACTTTCAAGAATACCCATTCATTCACATTAAATTCCAAGTTTCTGCGCCGCACATTAGCATATGATTTCTGGCGGCTCTGAGCAGTCAGTAGGCGTTCTCTGATAAGCTTTACTTTTTTCTCTGACTGATGAATAATATCCGGCCCAATCAACATTGACTCTCCTACTTCAAACCAGCCAACTGGCGATCTGCACTTTCGCCCATACAATGCCTCATAAGGCGCCATCTGGATAGATGAATGGTAACTGTTATTATAAGCGAACTCAATAAGTGGTAAGTGCTCATCCCAGCTACCTCCAAAGTCCAACACACACGCTCTCAACATATCCTCGAGCGTTTGAATAGTGCTTTCTGCCTGCCCATCTGTTTGAGGATGAAAAGTTGTGCTTAGATTAATCTGTGTTCCCAGGACTCTCTGAAATGATTGCCAAAATTTGGTTGTAAACTGTGCCCCTCTGTCAGAGATAATGGACACTGGAACACCATGCAGTCTGACAATTTTCTCTGATATACAACTCAGCATAATCTTCGGCAGAGAAAGTAGCCCTTACTGGCAGAAAATGGGCTGATTTTGTCAGTTTGTCAACAATTACCCAAATCAAGTCATTTCTATGCCTGGTACGGGGTAATCCTGCTATAAAATCCATATTTACTACTTCCCACTTCCAAAGAGGCATAGCTATGTCTTGAGTCAATCCGCCTGGTTTCTGGTGTTCAGCTTTTTCTTGCTTCAGTTAGGACATTAGGCTACGAATTCTACTATTTCCCTCTTCATACCTGGCCACCAGTAGATTTCTTTGATATCGTGGTGCATTTTCATCGCGCCTGGATGGAGAGAATAGCGGGCGTAATGTACCTCCCCCATAATCTGCTGGCGAAGCCCTGCAATGTCTGGAACACAAAGGTGGCCCTTACATCGCAACACTTCATCCTGAGTTACATGAAAATTCGACGCTTTTCCTTGCTGAACTCTGTCTTTAAGATGAACCTGGTCAGGATCTTCATACTGCCGTTCCTTTACCTCCACAACTAATGACGACACTGCGGTGTTCTGAATTACCGCTCTGTTGTCCTCTGTTTCCTCTACACGAACGGCTGAATTGGCTAACTAGTGTATTTCTCGGGCCAATTCCCGCTGCTCGGGCTGCAAGTATGCCAAACTCCCCATAGACTTACGGCTAAGAGCATCTGCTACTACGTTGGCTCTTCCTGGGTGATACAGAATATTTACATCATAATCTTCCAACAACTCTACCCAGCGACGCTGCTGCAAATTCAACTCTCTCTGAGTGAAAATATACTGTAGGCTCTTATGATTAGTGAAAATATCCACATGGATGCCATACAAGTAATGTCTCCACATCTTTAGGGCGTGGGTCACTGCGGCTAGTTCCAAGTCATGGGTAGGATTCTTTTCGTGTTTCCTCAGCTATTTGGAAGCATAAGCAATTACTTTACCATGCTGCATCAACACACAACCTAACCCAACACCCGAAGCGTCATCTGCATAACCCTCTGTACCTTTTGGCAATGCTAACACTGGGGCGGAGGTTAACCTGTCTTTCAATTCCTGGAAACTCTGCTCACATGCCTCCGTCCACTGAAACTTTACTGCTTTTTGCGTCAGCTTAGTCAGAGGTGCCGCTATGATGGAGAATCCCTCAACAAATCTTCTGTAGTACCCTGCTAATCCCAGAAAACTGCGTACTTCGGTCGGAGTAGTAGGTCTGGGCCATGTTTTTACTGCTTCTATTTTTTGTGTGTCTACTTGTATATCAGCATCCGACACGATATGCCCCAAGAAGGCTACTGCGTTCAGCCAAAATTCACATTTAGAGAACTTGACATACAGCTGACGGTCCCTGAGAATCTGGATCACTGTCCACAAATGATCCTGGTAGTCTGCCTCTGAGCGAGAATACACCAGAATATTGTCAATAAACACTATCACGAATAGGTCCAGGTATGGTCTGAAGATGTTGTTCATCAGGTCCATGAATACTGCGGGAGCATTCGTCAGCCCAAAGGACATGACTAGGAATTCAAAATGGTCGTATCTGGTCCTGAAGGAAGTCTTCGGAATGTCTCTTTCACGAACTCGAACCTGATGATTTTCGGACCGTAAGTCAATCTTGGAGAAATATCTGGCCCCCTGTAACTGATCAAACAAATCATCTATTCTGGGAAGCGGATACTTATTCTTGATTGTAACCTTGTTCAACTGTCGGTAGTCTATACACATGCGGATGGAGCCGTCCTTCTTTCTCAAAAACAAAATTGGCGCACCCCGAGGTGAAGTACTCGGCCTAATAAAGCCCTTATCTAACAGATTCTTCAGCTGCTCCTTTAGTTCTCTGAGTTCAGCAGGAGCCATACGATACAGAGGGATCGATATGGGTTGAGTTCCTGGTAGCAAATCAATTGCAAAATCTATTTCTCTTTTTGGGGAATACCAGGTAGCTCATCTGGGAATACGTTGGGGAATTCATTAACCACTGGAATAGACTGGAGAGTCGGAGGATCTACCCGCACATCCTGGACTCTGACTATGTGGCAAATGCATCCCTTAGCTATCAACTTCCTTACCTGAAGGTAAGAAATAAACCTACCTTTTGGCATAGCTGTACTGCCCTTCCACTCTCGTACTGCCTCCCTTGGAAAGTGGAATCGGACCGTCTTGTTCCAACATTCTACATTGGCATAGCATGACACTAACCAATCCATACCCATAATGACATCGAAATCAATCATCTCTAATTCTACCAAATCTACTGTGGTCTGACGATCAACAACCTCTACTGTACACCCTCGATAAACCCTTCTGGCTATGATGGAGTCACCGACCAGTGTAGATACTGAAAAGGATTGCTAGAGCAACTCTGGTACAACACTGAACTTTCGAGCCACAAACGGGGTAACGTAGGACAAGGTAGATCCTGGATCAATCAATACATAAGCAGGGTGAGAGAAAATAGTCATCATACCTGTTACCACATCTGGAGATGCCTCTGAGTCCTGCCTCCCTGGTAATGCATAGGTACGGCTTGGGCCCGTACCTAAACTCGAGGCCCCTGATCTACCTCATCCCCTGCCTGCTGGGACTGAGGGCCTACGCCCTACCGAGGCTGCTGGAGCTCACGGCCCTGCTGACGCCCTGTCCTGTCTATCTCGATTACCCCGACCCCTGGCTGGACAGTCTCTCATCACATGACCCTCCTGCCCGCATATATAACACCCTGTGGAGCCATATCTGCAAGCTCCAGTGTGGGGTTGGCTGCAAATAGGGCAAGGTGGGGGTGTATACCTGCTCTGCTCTGCGTCCTATGCTAGGGTGAATCTACCATTCAAGAACTCCCGCCTGACTCTGTCTGTCCCCGGCGACCAAATCTATCCCTCTGCTGCTGTGATGGAGGCGGGGGTCTAGGTGGCCTATCTGACAACCGTGGCCTAGGCCCTCTCCAAATTTCCCCTTGTATCTCATCTGATCTATCCCTGTGGCGTTGTTCCTAATTTATCCATCTGCTATCCTGTTGCCTCTGTCTAAGGCCCTCAATAGTCTGGTTAAAGGCTTGCACCCAAGCAATATCCATATCTTCCCGCAGCGTAGCTGTCATGCATGCCTCAATATATTCTGGGTTCAGACCCATAATAAACCGGTGGACTCTAGATGGCATGGTGTCCATAAAGGCTAGAGCATAGCTGGCCAAGGAATCGAACTGTAGGGCGTACTCCCGTACACTTCTCACCCCCTGCTCCAAGTGCAAAAACTGGTCCAACCGGGCCTGTCAGATTTCTCGTGACAGATAACGATCCAGGAAAGCCTCTGAAAATTTGAACCAGGTCGGAGGGGCAACATCTCTCCCTCGAGACCTTTCCCAACTCTCGTACCACAACACAACAATATCCCGCAGCCGGAATATCGCTAACTCAACCGATTCTATAGATGTCATATGCATGACTCGGAAGATTCTCTGCATCTGATCCAGGAAGTTCTAGAGGTCCTCTGCCTGATACGACCCTGTGAACTACGGGGGACCTAGTGCTAAAAATTCTCGGACCCTCGAATTGCCAGGCCCACCTGATGACTCTGCTGTTACGGGTGGCACTGACTGGCGCTGAGTAGCCATCATTTGTGCCAACATAACTACTGTACTTCGAATTTCCTGGTCAGATGGTGTAGGTACGGGAACTGTCGGAGGTAATGTCGTCCCGAGTGGCTCCTGGTGGGGTGGGGACTACTGTGAAGGTCGATATGATGCCTCTGTATCGCCCTCAGATCGAGTTGATTCTAAGTAAGACTGAGGCATCCTACTGGTGCCTTCTCCTGTTGCGGTATCCAGTCTTCTACCAGTGACAGGATGTCGCTGGTCTTCCATTTTATCTGTAAACAAAGAGTATGACAAGTTTTAGGGACTCAACCCTATACTGTACTGCTCTATAGCACGACTGAATATGAAGAAAGAGTAACCATCCTATCATGCCTTGCAGCCTCCTGCCTATGGTATGTGGTGCACAACACATCCATAGACAAGACTCTACTTAGCACGGCTTGCAGACTCCCTGGGATACAACCTTCTCTGATACCAAGTTTGTCACGCCTCGCTTTGGGAGGCATGACTGGCACCTGGTGCCCTACTAAGACCTGGACTGCTGGACTACTGAGCCTAAGCACTTCTGGTGCCAGGCTGGCTTTACTCTAGGTTCATGGAACCAACGGGCTATATAACGGCTGTAAATACAGCCTCCGGCTGATTAGGCCTATAGCCACCTGTAAGACAACAACAGCTAACCAGAACAATAGTAGTATAAAGGAACCTATGCGGGCCGACAAGGCCACCATGCTGACTAGTTTCACTGAAACGCTGAATCAAATGCTAAACTACTCTGTTATCGGCAAGGTCACCAACTATTAACTGAATAAGACCCCACACGACCATCATAAACAAACTAAAACATAGACACGGCCTCACACGACTGGTACAACTAACCACAGGGAATATACAATCTGCAAGCCTCTAAGAATGATAATAAGATGGTCGGGATAGGGCCCCGACCTACCCGTACTGTACAACAAAAAGAGAAATAAACCTCTAGCTGTCAAGCTCCGGATGACAGGAGCTGATGACTCTATGTGCTGTATGGAATTACAAGGGATCGGCTCCTCGTCTATGAGTACCTGCAGGCAAGTAATGCAGCGCCCCCAAACGGGCGTCAGTACCACAGGTACCGAGTATGCAAAGCAATAACTAGAACATAACTGAAGATAAACAATAATACTGATAGTTACTAAAGTATAGGAGATGACTAAGACTGCTTGGGATAGCAGAATCTGAAATGATCTTAACTGTACTGGAGAGAAGGTGAGAATCATACCTGTCAGTGCGGCGTCCTACTATCTATCAATTTAATAAATAACACATATAGCATACAAGAACCTATACCAGCCCCCATAAGCCGGAAGGTACCAATCAAACATGCAATCTATATACCCTACTCGGGTCGCCATCCATCTAATAACTATTCACACCACTCACCTAGTAACTACGAGCATCCCGCCGGCCCCCTGGGTATGCAACTTGGGCTCTCTAGGCCCCTGACTATAGCTGTATCTGAGTCCGGAGGACTCCTGTAAACTGTGATATGAGATCTGTATCTGTAATCTATAATCTGTACCCCGGGCACAAGCGCTCGACGGGAGTGTGCTATAATGCTGATCAGTCTGCTATGGGGAATGCTGCCTCCCATCTTCATCCTCTGGCGGACGGCATGCCACTCCTTGGAGTAACTTATCCTCACCCTCTGGCAGGCGAGTCGACAAAACTATTAACCCTGGGGCGGCAAGGAAGCTCTAAGGGTGCCCAACATAGAACAATCAGGTCTCTACAAACAACAATAATCACATATAACATATATATTAAATCTGATAATACTGTCCATGTTTTGATATTCTATTCTGAATCCCTTGCTGAATTATACTGAATTTGATATTGTGTTATACTGAGTTTGGAATAATATCTCGTTGTCTGATACTAATTTACTGACTTTTATTCTAAATATGACATAATAATTATTCAAGCATGCTTACTGAATTCACACTGGGCATAATACTCGGCTTTGAAACGTTCTTCTGGAATTTATTCTATTTTACTATACTAGAATTACTATCTTGCCGAAGAAACTGGCTTTACATACCTCAGTTGTCGACTTCTTGACTAACTGGCGTAACTCGGCCAATATCCAACTATTTCTTCCAACTGCATTCATATTCATAGCAAATAAAACCAAATTCATCAATATTCTGGAAGAAAACACTACTTTGAATATATATACTGCCCAAACTTTGACTTATCAAAAAATAGTCGAAAACTCGCTATTTCTCGGAAGTCCAGAAGGGAGAAATACTCACTTTAGGGCTAGGAGTATATTGACACAAATTTGGAGCAATTCCACTTACCTTAGTTCGGTAGGACGACAATTCGCCGGCCGAATTTCACGAGACTAACTTGGTAGGAATGCTCCCTGCAGCTTTATACTTCGCTACCCGAAGTTAATTTGAGTTTGGACTGCATTTGACGGCGTAATCGGACGAATATTTGTATGGAATCCTCATCTTCCTCTATTTTTGGTCGCTTACTGGAAATTAAAAGATGGGAAATGATTTAAAACAAAGTGGGAAGGCTTTATATACTTGGGGCCTTTAAGTCGCATTTGTCGAATGCGATTTATAAGTCGCATTTGCCTTGCGACACTCCGACTTGGCGCTTGTCCGGTCTCTCCCCGGACCCTTTTTCTAGCACGTATGACATTCTAAAACTCTTAACCAACATGCGAATAGGCCATCTAAATGTCAAGAATTTACGGGATGTAACACATGCGTCACATTGATTGCTGGCTGTAAGACATAGCCAACATCGTACTCGCCATCACACTGTATGTCATTGTGTCGGGCAATGTGATGTACTAAACTCGCACTTCTTTCATACTTAGCCGGAATTATAGTTCTTCATCAGTTATTGTGTATTTTCATTCAAAAACACCTATATTTAACAATAACCCCCAAATTAGTCCAATATTTCATAATCAACATAAGTTAGGTATATTTAGTGTAAATCACGTACAAATGGCATAAAAATGCAAATAAAGTAGTGCATAACGAAGTATAAATACACCTAACATTAGGTGTCAATCACGTTCACCGTAATTTTCTGATGTCACTAATAAAAAATGTCAAAATTCATCCTGAGGAGGTCAGATTTTTTGAAAAAATCAATCAAAAACTGATATAAATCGACTCTCAAATTGGAGATCTTTAAAGTCCTGGTTAGTAAAAAAAATTAACCTCCAGAGGTCGATAACTTTTTTTTTTGTTTGAAAACTACAGATCTTCGAAGGTTAATTTTTAAACTACGCAATAATAAAGTATATCATTCGGGGATCAACCCCTCATCTTTACTATGATATGATACATTTCTGCTACTAGATTGTTGATGCTTACTGATTTGAGACTACAATTTTTTTTAATTTATATTATTCAATTTTTCCTCAAGAAAAATCCCCGAACTTTGGAGGTCCGTTCTTTTCTTTAAATAAAAAACTAAAATTAAAGGATACTTTTTTGCCATTCTTTCAAAAATTGATTTTCGAAGGTCAGTTTACATTTTATCAATTTTTTATAATAAAGAAAGTCGATTTCCGGAGATTGACTTTGTTAAAAATAATTTAACAAAAAGATAATTTTAATTTCAAAAATCAATCTCCGGAAATCCATTTTTCTGTTTTTTTTTTTTTTAATTGGAAGTCGATTTTTAGATAAATTTTTGCTATTCTTTTTGGTAGTGTGTGATAGTTATCTCTCTTCTCTAGTGGTTAATGGGGAATATACAATTTTTTAATTATTTTTTGGTAAGTGAACAATTTTATTTATCAAAATTGGAGTGATACAAGAATGTACATTTCTCATAACAATATATGTGACTCATACAACATTTCACCATTTTGTTAAGTAGTTTATTTTTTTCTCACCGAAGTTTGATTACGTATATGAAATTAAACAAAAAAAAAAAAACACACACAATTTTTGAAATTTGTAATGTTCAAACTTACATATGTCATGACTCTGCTATTAAAATATATCACTAAAAATAAATAAAAAACATAAAATTTGATTTTTTTTAAATATAAAAATATGTTAATCTTTTTAAAAACAAATTAATAAGAATGTGGTACCAATCTAAATAACTACCATGCCATCAATTCAAAAGGAGAGAAATGAGTTTGGGACATTAATAACAAAATTTTAATTATTTTTAAATATATTTTAAATTTAAAATAATAATAAGCTAAAAAAACATAAGTTACAATGCATATAATCCATAAGTTATAAGTTCATCGTAATAAGCTCTTAATATTTGAATTATCATACTCCCTTCATTTTAAAATAAGTGGTGTTTTGGCCTTTTAATTTTATTTCAAAATAAGTGGTGTTTTATATAATTAAAAAGTCATTAATAATGTTCTTTCAATTTTATCCTTATTTAAGTGGGGAGAGTTTTACATAATCAAGAAAATAAGAAAGAATTACATCATTTTCAAGATATTTATTAGGGGTAAATGAGTACATTTTACTTTCTAGAAATAAGTAGTTTTCTTAAGGGGTGTGCCCAAACTGAAAACACCACTTATTTTGAAACGATGGAAGTATTAATCAATCAACAAGAACTGAATAATATCTTTTTCGTTTCGATTGTTGTGTCTTATTTTTTAAAATTTTATTTAAAAAATAATATTTCATCCATTTTAATTTATTTGTAAGTCTTACTTTATTTTTTAGTTTATTTATATATATATATATAAAAATAAATATTTATAATTATTTAATTTTAATTTTTTTCATGACATATTTAAAATAATAAAATTAAAATATATTTTTTATATATTTTATATATTTTTAATTTAAAACCATCAAATTTAATTTTTTTTTATTTTTTAAAATTTTATATCAAGTAAAAAATCGATTAAGAAAAATGAAGGAGCAGTTTATTCGTGGCGATAAGGGGTTGGAAGTACAACAGTGGGTCCCATTAAGCAGATCAAATAATCCACGTGGCGTAAAGCTGTTTGATTTTCCGACAGGTATGACTTTTTTTCAGAAAAAATAACGCGGTGTAACCGAAACTGAACAACCGAAAACTCGCAGAAATAGAAGCGGATAAATCGTCGGTCAAGAAAATAAAAAAAAAAAAATAGATCCTCAATACTCTTTTTTTGATACGGTTTTGATATGCACCTTTAAAAAAATTAATATTCAATATAATATTTGATATTTTTAAAGAAGAATATTAAAATATTAAATTTTATATCAAAATATATAATATATATATTAATAAATATATAAAATTAGTTATTTAAACGTTAAAACTTTAATTACTTAATTAAAATATTTAGTATATAATTAATTAACAAAAAAATTTATATATTTATACTTTTTTTCCCGAATATTTGAATACAATTCAAAGTCAAAATTTTCTATTATATGAGTATATAAAAATTAAAATCCAATAAATTACTATCATTAAATTACCAACTGCAAAATATCAAAATTAAACTTACCTTATACATGTAAAAACCAAAAAAAGAAAAAAAAATTGTTCGATAGAGACAGTTTTAAAATGCTAAGGCAATTTTCTGAATTTCTTTTTCTTATTAAAAGTTAATTAAAATTAAGGAGTTGGTGTTTGATTTTCCAACTTGTAAAACTATTTGCCCTTTCTCGATCCCTACTTTTGATGTAATAAAAAAAAACAATTTTTTCTTTAAAAAAAAATTAAATGCGTCACTCATCTTTTCACGTGTCTCTCTCTTTGTTTTATTTTCCCTTTTTCCTCTGTTTTCCTGGGGAAATAAAAAGCTGTGGGCCTTTTATACGTTTTTATCTGATCCTTTTCTTTTTGACGGTGGTTTTCCTATATAAACTGAGTTGAATCTCGTCAAATTTCAACCATATTTTTGTTTGAAGCATAAAAAAATAAAAATAAAAAAGAAAAAAAAGAAAAAAAAATGGAAGGAACAAAAAAACCAACAAGTTCTTCATTTACTTCTGATCTTTTTGGTTCCAAAGAGTCTTCTGCTTCTTCATCTTCTGGAATTTTTGGTTCTATTTTCCCTCCTCCTTCCAAGGTATGATTCTTTTTTTTTTTTCCACCAATTTTGGGTTTTCAATAAATTTTTCTAATGAATGATGGTATTTTAGGTTGTGGGGTTTTATGTTTTATGTTTTTTCTTTTTGATGGATTCGGTATACGTGTTGATGACTAACATTTCATTGTTGTTTAAGGAGAAAAAAAAAAAAGAAAGAATTTTTTTTCTTGTACTTGTTGTTATACAACCCTATTTTCCGTTTCCAAGATTTTTTTTTCCTTCATATGTTGTTTGCTTACAAAATTAGATTAGTGAAAAATTGGGATAAAATAATTTTTTTTTTAAAGAAAAAAAAAGAAGAAGAAAAGAGTGGGGCTTTGAGGATATTGTTGTCTTGATTCCCTTGAAGAATTTTGGGTTTTTAGCTTAAAGTTGTAAAAAGGGAAATGAGGAGATTTTCAATTTCAGAATTTTTTTTTTCCCACTTCAGACAGAATCTTTTAAGACAAGAATAGAATAGGAAAAAAGCATCAGAAGTTGCTATAATTCTGTTTGGTGAACTTTAATTTAGTGATGTCTTTTAACAAAGGTAATGCTAAACTTAAAAGGAGATGTTAGAATATATATATAGATGGATGGGAATGTTCTTTCCAAGTATTTTGGATCTCATATTGGGCTATTGTTCTCATAATACCTTAAATTCCTTTCGTGTTAATTAAGGGACATGGATCTGTGAATTCGGAGCAATCGAAGCAAGATCCTGCGATTCAGGGACGTAATGCTAAAGGTGGATCTTCAGGTTAGTGATTTGTGAATAGAACTAGTTTGGCATACAAGGGATTGGTGTTGTCCATGATACGTAAAATATTCAGCCAGAGTAACTCCTGTATAAGGAGCAAGGTATAGTAATGTAACAGGGGAATCCTCGTTCGGATAATTCCTTAGGTTGGGTTTTTCGCCCTGTCACGCGGTGAAAATGTTACCAGATTTTGAATTGGATAAACTAATTCGTAGAAGGAATAGTGGATTTTGTATTTTTTTTTTCCTTTGAAGGTACACGTAGTAGATACACAAGAATGAGGTCTTTCAGAGTTTCTTTATTTTGCTAGCATGGTTTTCAACACTACTTTTCACACAAAAGATGGCGCATTCCGTTAGTCTATGTTGCTCAGACTCTTAAAAATGCCGCGTGTGCGTGTCTGATGCTCCAAAAGTTGTACATTTTTGGAGGACAAGGTCGTGGCAGCATTTTTAGAAAGTCCGAGCAACATAGCAGCTAAATGCGAGCTGGATTCTTTTATTAAATTTTGTATTTGTGTTTAGTCTATAGTAGAATTGAAGAAGATCAAATCTTATTCCTAATTGCGGTCTAATTTATGGAAATTACATAAATTTGTTTATTTGATTGTGATAAAAACGTGAAATTTCATCCAGATTCATGTTTTTTCCACTTTCGTTTCGCAGGAAGTACTCCTATTAGCACTGAAACTGCCAGCCAGGCCGCACAAAACAAGCAGCCGAGTTCGTTCTATCAGAACGAAAAAGTACAGCCATGCCATCTTAGCTCATCAATATACTACGGGGGGCAAGATGTTTATTCATTTCCCCAAAATAACCAGAACTCTACACACACAACTGTGAGTATATATTCTCACTGGTGTGCTGTTTAGATTTATTGGTGCAATGCTTCTATGTTTACTAATAGCTCCTAATCTGAACACTAGGGTTCCTTTTTTAATGATCTTTTGGTTGTTGCAAGATGATGTAGCTAAATAATGCTCACCCGACCTCACTTGTGGTATCATACTGGGTTTGTTGTTGTTGTTTTTGTGTTAAATTGCATGATGAAAGTATCTAGAGGCGAATTCGGAATCTAGAGTCAATGGGTTCATAGAGGTTATGATCGATTATATATATGTATGTATATAGACTATATATGTACTTTCTTTAGTTTTGTATGTGAGCGCGCAAACACATGGTTCAATTCGATAGCAGTAGTTTCAATTGTATCCATGGAAATTGGCTAGATCCTCCAATGAAAGTATTTGAGACAGATATTGATAGGATTAATGTCCAAGAACGTCGAGGAAGACTCGATTCTTTTAGGTGCAGAAGCTGTCATTGACAAAATAGATGATCTGTTTTTGCTCCCTACCAATATGAGGGGACCTTGTATAACATTGTTAACCTAAAACTATCACCTGGATAGCAATATTTGTTCTAAAGGTCCATTGCTTATTCTGATGTTTCTAATTTTCTTCTTCTTCAATTTTGTTTCCGTGCAGTTCAACAAAGATAACGGAGAAGATGATTCTGGAAGTGCGTCTCGGGGAAACTGGTGGCAAGGTATGTTATCTTTGATTCTTTTTTCTTTCTAATAACCGAGAAATTTGCCTGCATTCGAACTCATGACGTGCGCCTAAACGTTCTTATCTAAGTATATGGTCAATCTCATTCTTATCAACAAGACATGATTTTTAAATTTGCAGGTTCTCTTTACTACTAAGAGCTCACCACCAAGACATGGATGATGTTACATATACTCGAGGTATACAAAAAAGACTTGGTTACATTTATTATCTTATTCTTGATACAAGTTCCTTTGGTTTTTTGCTCTCTCTCTTAGTAATAAAAGAGCAGACTGATGCATAAAGTATTCTGCGTTCACGTAGGTTTCGAGAAAGGACCGCAGCCCAAGGAGTGTTATATGCAATTTTTGCTTACTTTTTCTTCTTTTCATTTTGCACCTATCATGTTATATGTTTTTAATTATTATTTTTTTCTAATTTATGTTCTCTGTTTTTTGGCAGGAAGTTAAAAATATAGAGAAGCAGTTATCTACCATCCGTATTAAAGATGGACGATTACTAGTAATTTAGCTAAAATAGACCACTAGTTGGTTGGACACTACAGATTATAATTATAATTATTAGTATTATGTAATTGTAGTTTATTAGTGTTTTTCTCTTTAATTACTTGTAAAGGATTTTATAGACCTTATGCACTTACTTTATAATGTAAAGACTTTCTGTTTAGCAACTAGCTTTAACTTTTGTGCTTTGAACACCTTTTTTTTGGGTTTCAAATCTTTTTTTTTTTTTTTTTTTTTATGTGCAGAAAAATATGGTGGTTTTATACTTTGTAAAGTTCCCAATATCCTGTCTTAAGTGTAATCGATGGTTATATTAATGTATATATTATTTGGCTCGAGTCAAATTCAAATCGATCGTCGGTAAAGTTTGAATACATTCTATCTTTTTCCGATACTAGTGAATATGTTATATTGTTTTGTTGTCAAATTATTTTCCGACATTACTGAATATGTTATATTGTTTTGTTGTCAAATTCAAAGAGATTGCGACTTCACAAGAAGAGTATCTTGTGGTTTGTAGAATTAGTTTTGTGTCCATTCTTTTTTACTGTTGAATCAAATCAAGTGAATGAGAACAAGAACTATGTTTGTAACAAGTTCAAGAATTTTGTCTGAGAGCTGTCTACTTATTAATTAAAGCCACGTTTAACTCCAAATGAGGACCACAATTGTTGATCATATAGGTAGTGACAATAAAAAAAGACAGTTATCACTAAAGACGATTTCATTTTCAGATACTTCTTACTAATAATGAAAGGGTATTTATCATCTACAATAACTTCTATTGTGACGATGAAAGAGATTCGCTTTTTATTAAAGATCGATTTTATTTTTATAAGTGAATTTAAATTTTATAGTTAAGAAAAAATATAATATTTATTATTTCTATCATAAACGGTAACAATAAAAAAGACATATTCCTTATTAAAGATTTGTTTTCAATTTTCTTTTTGAATTTAAATTTAAATTTAAAATCTCTTATTGAGAATGATAGAAAGATATTTACCATCTCATCACAATGAAAATGACTTGGTTGGAACATTTGGATATAAGTATTGTCCTTTGCTTCTGTGGGTATTGTTCAAGATCGATTACATCCATAGATATTTTATTCTGGGCTGTTCTCTTTTGATATCAATCTGATTATCTTTAAGGAATTATTGTACATAAGTTGGTATAGATTTATTTTATGTACCATTGTAATTGAATCATATGATTATGAAATAATTCTTGAATAAACTTAAATATATCAATTTAGTACTAAAAGGATGAAACTATTTCTTCCGTTTTTCTAAAGTATCTAAAAGTATAATTGTAAATTCATTAGTTTTTAATTTTAAAAAATAGATAAAATTTTAAAATACTATCTAATATATATCTGATTTTAGTATAATAAATCAAACACTCAATAAAAAGATAATCTCTCTATATATAATTAATTTCTATAATACATGAAAGCGTTGTTTGTTTCTTTTTTTGGTTAATTGTCCAATCAAAACTAAACATCATTATCTGTTCCAATTCAAAAGAAAAACAAAAAAAAAAAAACCTTAAACAAGTAGTGCAGATAAAGAACTCTTGGTTGACAAAATACAATTAATGTTACTATTTTCTTATCCATTTGTAACCGTCTAAAACTGACTTTATCCTTTTAACGGAATTGTTCCATAATCCCCACTATAAGTTCTCCTCAAGATAAAGACAGGTTAATATGTGTCGATATACTAATATGTCTCTTTTGTTATATATGGCATAATAAATGAAAAGGTATTTAAATACGTAATTATTTTAATTTTGAGTGTACATATTTAAATATTTTAATTTGATCTTAATTATTATATTTCGTGGACTTTCGAGTTGAGGAATTTAGATATGCATGTATACTCAAAGTTGTGTTAGAATTTCTCTTAAATTTCTTTCCTTATTTGAATTCTACATTTTAATTGTGTTTTACGTACTTTAAAAAGATTTTCTTGATGGAAAATGTTTATTTGGTAAAAAAGAACTCTTTTAGATATACCCTTTTTTTTTTTGTAAGACAAGTTTTAGACTTTTATAAATAGTCTTCTCTTCTCATACACAACACAATATCATTCACAATATAGTCATTACAAATTTTTATTTAGAAAGCAATTATTTTTACAATAGTTTTTATACTTTTATATTAGATTTTAATAGGTGAAAATCGTTTGCATCCCCCAAATTTGCTTTAAAAATCAAACTCCCCCCTTCAATTTTGAACAATAGACATTCTCCCCCCTTTATCCTAATTGACTTTTTAAAATATCTATTTTACCCTTACATTATCAACTTTGTCTTCTTTCCTTTCATTTTTTTAAAATCATGATTATATATATGTGTGTGTGCGCGCGCGTGCGTGCGTGTGTGTATGTGAAATAATTTTTTTAATAAATATTAATTTTTGAAAAAAAATAAAATTAAAATAATATTAATTGAGTATATAAGTTAATGACATTCTATAATGAAGTAAATTAGCAGAATAAAAAAATAATATTTTTAATAATAATCAAAACTCTAATATTTATTTATACAAGTGAAAATAGAAAGTAATAATAATTTTTATAAATATATTTCAATGTATGAAATATAAAAAAATTAATAAAATAAAATAAATTTAAAAATTATTTATTTATAATGTAAATTAATTTAAAATTATATGTTACGAAATATTCTGTTAATAACATCAAATTTTATTTATTTATATAGACAATAAAGGATAAGAAAAAGAAGAAACATAAATATACACACATGCATGCACATACGTATATACATATTTAATGCATATAATATTTTAATAATATATAATGCTACGGAGTCTTAGCCATAATAAGGACAAGCTATGGATGAAATGGGTGCATAGTTATTATATAAAGGCAAGGACAGTATGGGAAACAACCCCAAAACAGTCATCAGGGATACTACGGAAGATCTTGGCTAAGCAGCAGTTTGAAAAAGTGGGCTATGATTATGATCAGTACCTCTCGATGCACAACTTCTCCATTCATCAATTCTATAGATTACTACAAGGCCAATTCCTTAAAGTATTATGGAGGAAGATAGTGCGCAACAACTATAGAGCTCCTAAGTGGATATTTATATTCAGAGTAGCAGCCCTGGGTAAATTGTACACTAGAGATAGACTAGCAAGATAGGGCATGAGCAACACAATGGAGTGTGCACTTTGTAATAGTGGAGTGGAAAGTGTGAATCACCTATTCTTTGAATGCCCATATGCAGAATTTGTCTGGACAAATGTGCTCAGGTGGCGAGAAATTGGGAGGCAACCTAGGGGATGGGCGCAGGAACTAGAATGGCTGGCAGCATGTAAAGGAAAACAACAAGCAACGCATATATTTAGGATGGTGGCAGTTTGCTGTGTTTATCACTTATGGAAGGAGAGAAATCTACGGATTTTTCAAGGGGCTACAAGGAATACAACTAAGTTGATCAAGACTATTATTCAAGATGTATGTTTTAGAGGAAGCGGTAATGCCACAATTGCAAGAGGGCTACAGAACATGAAATCCTACCCTGTATAAGCAACTAGGGTACCAATTTATAATTGGTGTTGCAGGATGTGATAGTATGGCTAGACTGACTCTCGAGGTAGATTCGATCATTTTCTTCGAGTTATAACGTAATACTTGGTAATAAATAAAATGTTTATTTATTAAAAAAAATATTTTAATAACAATAATAAAAATAATACTAAATAGCATTAGATTTTGTGACAAATTCATAAAAGTATTGTTCTATTTATAATGTTAGTGAATTTAAATAAAAACTCTAAATATCTACGTTAAAAAATAAATATTATATATAATATAAAAAAGTATTATATACATGGACGATTGAAGGGTAAAATAGATATTTTAAAAAGTCAATTAGGATAAAGGGGAGAGTTGGGGGGGGGGGGGAGTTTGATTTTTAGAGCAAAGTTGGGAGTGAAAATGATTTTCACCCGTTTTTAATAAGTGTATCAATTGATCAAACAATATTAATGTATTATGCCTCTTTTAGTATAGTTTTATTTCTCGTCTAATGTATCACCATCAATATTTGCAATTACTAGCTTACGCATGTCGCCCTGGTTATTTCAATTCTAATAAATTAAAGTGTTTACTTGTCAGTTGAAGCCAAATTTCAATATTTATTGATGACGTCCTATATCTTAGTTTATTATGTTATAAACTTATAATACAGAAACTGAGAAATAATATGATAAATACTTATTGGGATATTTACACTTTATATTAAATTGAATAATTTAACCTTAAACGTTACAAATTAGATTGAGAATACATATACCTTAATCATATATTTATATATATAAAACTTAATCATATGAATTGCGAGAAATGTACAGTTCGTTAGAATTGAGATTTTGATTATTTTATATATTGTATTTTAACAGAAGCAACAAATAAATTTGTACTCAAGAAACTGAAATTTTTACTAGGAAAAAGGGATCATAGTACAATGAGCTAATTAAGTCAATACTATATAAATCCTAATGGTGTGTGTGTATATATATATCCTAATGGAGCAATACCTTAATTAATGATGTTTCTGTTTATTGTTTTCTGGAGACACTTCTTTTTTATAATCAAGAAATCTTTGAAAATCAGCTAGCCTATAGTGTTAAAGTAGATGGATAATGAGCTAACCTTTTCACTCGTCTTTACTTAAATATATATAAAGGTTTTTGTTTGATATGATTTAAGTTTATGACGTGCATTTACTCTTCACATTACGTATTGTATTTTATCACGGGACGAAGCCTTAAGTCTTGCTACATTATGTTCTTTCAGTTTCAATAAAGGTTTCATGAAATATTCCAGTTGATCATATGATTAGGAGCAGAGCTACAGTGATTCTGACCGCATCGGGAAATTATACGATATATATATATATGTCAAATATTACTTAATATTCATGTATAGCTCATTTTGAACACCCTTTAACATAATAGAGTGTAGTAGCTCGGCGGCAAGGGTGTGCACAAAGTTTTATTTTTCTAGGTTTTGATTCTCTGTATTCACATATTTGTTATATTATTTTATGGTTTGTCCTTTTTTGCTTTAAAATTTGGCATAAGTTGTTTTTTAAGTTAAATATTGCATAGTTGATTTTTTTGTGTGTGCGCGCACACAGACATGGGAAAAGAAATATTTATTATTCAAAATTTAAACACCCTTACTAAAAATTTCTAACTATGCCACTGATCTTGATTTCATTTTTTTGGTATTATCCTATGGATGAAAAAAATTGAAGGATTGTAATTGAGGTTCTCATATGTGCCCTCCTCCCTTGGAAATCACTTATCTTTATTTTTTAGAAGTTGAAAAGTTTGATGAGCTTCAACTACTGAAAGTAATATTAATGTTGCACCACCCGTTATACTTTGTTGAGTGGGGAATCATCTTAAGTAGATTAGATAGAAACTCCATCCAATATAGCTTTTCCAAGAAACTAGCTCAACATTTCCACCAAGTTAAAAGCTACTTGGGTTTGTGAGTAGGAATGGTAACAGGCGGATCGAATGAGATATAGATAAGTTGAAAATGAGTTAAAAAGAAATTATTTTATCCATAAGTATTTACAATGGGTAAAAACGAGTCAGGTGAGACACAAACTAAAAGTCAAAATAAATTTAAATTCTTCAAAAAGAAAAATGCAAAAGAAACACCGTTGACGGGAATCAAACCTGGGTCACCCGCATTATAGGCGGAAATACTTACGACTATACTACAACGACTTGTTGATGTCAACGAAGAACTCGAACATAAAATCATATTCAAGCACCTTAAAGATACAGGTACTTTAAGTTATAATAAAAATCAATTTTTAAAATAAAATATTTTTCCCACTGGAATTGAGAAAAAAAAATGACATCATTCACTTACAAACAGGAGCCATTTTCTTTTAATAAAAATTCGCACCATTAATTTCACCATATCAAAACTTAGACATGATTGTCACCTTTTAATATATATTCAAAAAAATATTAACAAAATACTATATATGCTTATACCCTATAATACACCTAATCATATGAATACCATGTATCACTACTTTTTTTTTTTATTTAACCAAACATTCCAAAAAAAAAAAAAAAAACTTAATATCTTTAAGCAGATGAGCTGGCCTTTCTTTCAAAAAAAAAGAAAAAAAGAAAGAGAGAAAAAGCTTTAACCTTGTACATTTTGTAAATATGATAACAGAAACTTGTCTTTCTATTGCCCATTGACTTTCGATTTCAATACTCTATCAGACCATTTGCCAACATATTTTGTGAAATTATTGGAATATTACATTCCTATTGTTTGTTCTTCCAAATTAAATTTCAGAATTAGCAAGACAAATGAAAATAATAGCATATCTAGTGTAATATTATAAGTGAAATTTTGGAAGGGTGCGATATACATAAAATTTGTTTTTATTTTTGTGAGGTAAAGAAGCTATTTCTGATAGACCCCTGTCTCAAAAAGAAAGTATCCGACACGATATCGTAAGAAAAAAGAAATAGCAAAGGATTAATGCCATTACGTTTTGAACCCATTGGGTGAAAAAAATCAGTTGCGTAGTCACATATAGTAAAGGTTGGTCAGCCGAACATCCGGTAGTGATGTTTAGCCAAAAGCTCATTTTTCGACAGAAAGAGAAAACGTCAAAAAATTATACCGTGTATATAAAAAATTATGCAAAGTATAGAGATTAAAAAATACTTTTTATACATATTTATTAAATTTTAAACACCCTTAATAAAATCTCTAACTTCGCGACCGAGAAAAAACATCTCATTTCCTACCTCCTGTCACATGCAAGAGCCAAGAGGAACGCTTTTAGTATGATCACTGTATAAAGAAAATTAGTAAAAAAAAAAAAAATATTACTCCTATAGCAATATTTAAAAACTTCCAGTTTTACAAAATAATAATATTCAAAGCTAGATAGAACATGAAAATGGGCATTTGGTCTAGTGGTATGATTCTCGCTTAGGGTGCGAGAGGTCCCGAGTTCAATTCTCGGAATGCCCCAGCTATTTTTTCTAAATTTCTGCTTAAAAAATTCTGAAACACAAGCAAGCTTTAGTAGCATTTAGGTAGCACTGACTGATAAATATACATGGCCATGGTAACAGGGACAATCAATATAGTTTTATACATTGTAATGTTCGTCATTGCCATCAGATTAGGACAAAACTGCACAATAGAAGAAATGTTGCGGGGGGATAGAGAAAAATAACTATATTAACCATCAAGAAATCGCTGAATGAATCATAGTGACAATATGCCTGAAAAAGCTATGTTTAGATACACTGAGGAACTTTATCCATAAAAAATTATTCTTCTCCAAGTGGATCATTTGTCGATGGACTGATAATATGTCTTGAACATTCAGAGGAGGAGCCTACTGATGCTGTTGTTGAAACTTCTTGAACTGTGCTCGAAAAGGAATCTGATCTCTTTAGTTCACTGATGAAGTCCTTCCCTTCAGAATCAACGCTCCAATAATCAGTCAACATCTTTTTCACGCCAAAACCAAACTGAGAATTCTTGCTGTTGTCAAGGAACTGTGATCTGTCTCCCTTTGCTGGACTAATATGCTCGGAAGGAGAGATTGGTGTCGTGAAAGGAGCTTTGATCTGACTACCCGAGACGTGTACTGAGATTGGAGTTCCCATGGCTTTATGAGAAATGATGCCTACTTTGGAGATTGGGACAAATTGGTCTGAGTGCTTAGTTAAATTATCCACGTAAATAAGATCATCGATACGAGCCACAATATTGAATGCCAGGCTCTCAAGAACTCTTGAGTAGCTCTCCAGGATTGATTTGCCAACATCCTAAGAACGTCATTGAACAACAATTGTCAAATATGAATTCGCTAAACAAGACAATAATAGCAGTACTGATGTATTATAATTATAATTGGTCGAGAGAGGAAATATGACAAAAGACGTCGAGTTGATTTCAAGTGAAAACCTTGTTATGTTGGATCTTGCTCATGTCTAAGGTGGTCTGAGGAAGACCAGGAAAACGTTGTCTTAAGCAAAGCAAAAGGCTTTCAGCTCTATCTGCAAGCAGGTCCCTCTTATCAACATCAATCATCAAATCTTTAACCATTTCCCATGAGGACTTTGAATTGGATCTGAGTAGACTATTTGAGGATTTCGCCTGAGTTCTTCTGCGCCACACGTAAATTGAGGCCTCTACTCGGTTTGCTATTTCTAATGCTTGATGCTCAGACGACAAATCAAGGCAGTCGAGCAAACATTCAGGTGAAAATTGATCTGAGGTGATATATCGGTGGATAAGATCACCTAAAGTAGCTTTTCCATTCTGCAGGGGCATAAAATCCAATGCCAAATCAGCATCAGTCAGATGATTTCTCTTACATAAACATAAGAGTCGATATCAGCAAGGAAATTGTACCTTAGGAAGATTCTCAAGATATGATTCAGGCACCTCCATTTCAGCTAAGGTGTTGCTGTTAATGGCCATTGCAGCTTTCAAGATTTGGTTCGTGCAGTCCCGTTTGTGCTGCAACTGCTTTTTGGCGTTTTCGCTGAGGCCATCAATGGGGACTCTAGGAACAGGAAGCCACCATTTCTCCTCTTGATGAGGGAGAGGATTTTGAAAGGAGGATGATCCATCAGCTTCTTCAGCTAAGAGCCCCTGGTCGACATACCAAAATTCTGTGTTTCTAAAACTGTCTAAAATCTCCTGTGAAAGAGGCACAATATTTAGCATATCTCATCAGCTACGAGTGAAATCTCGAGGAAAAGGGATGTGTATCTTACAAGAAGCATATTGTCTAGTTTTCGGAGTGCTGGAAGGTTGACATAAAGGTCCAACCGCGGCCTAGAAGTCATTACCTGTAACAAAACATAGGAAGAACAAAGGAACAGAAATGTAACATTAAAAATTTGCCATTCCTACCTAAATATATATAGGCTTTCTCAGCTTTAGCTTTTATGCCCAAAATCTCATTTATAGATACAAATCAAGGGTTTGTCCAAGTTCCAAATATTTGATAAACATA
The DNA here is from genome assembly GCA_035772735.1 of Datura wrightii. Lineage (NCBI taxonomy): Eukaryota > Viridiplantae > Streptophyta > Magnoliopsida > Solanales > Solanaceae > Datura > Datura wrightii. The sequence continues at coordinate 193,289,267 of JASDFA010000018.1, read as the reverse complement.
TTTACCTCAAGCTTAGTGCCATCTGGAAAAGTCTGCCAAGAGGGTGTTAATTCTACAATGTAATCACTAACACAAAGAAGCCATTCCATTTCTCTCCTCCACATTAACCTCTTCTCTGTAGGTAAAGGTTCCAATCTCCAAATTTGTCCAAAAAGTGTAGCTAAGGGCAAAAGAAAAAAGAAAAAAAAGTAGGAGACACAAGGCACAGTTTTACAATTAGTAGAAAAAAAACACCAAACATAAAAACCCCATCAAATGAAACTAAATGTCAATAAACAACAAGCAAAATATACCACATAAATTAGTTATAGCATTTGAAATTGCAAGTGCTATGCAAACCCCATTTCCACAGCCAGACATGTCTTCACCCAGCAGCAACTTTGAAAATCTTTCCTTCATCATCTCAACCTCTACAGAAACCCCAAAAAAAGCTCAACACAAAAATCCCATTTCTTGAAACAGAAATACGAGTGTACACAGAAATATACCTGATAAGCAAGACCCTTGTTTCTCCAACTTCCTATTATCCATATGGTGTTTTTCTACTTCTTCAGATACATCAGAATTGGCACAATGCTGCACCTCATTCTTCTGAATATGCCAAACAGTTGAAGGGAGTGAACATGAGTCTTCAGAGCTACTATGTTCTTCATCATTTACAGTTCCCTCAGATACCAAGAAATCAGAACTTAAACTGCTCTCTATGCCCTCCTCATACACAAAAGACTCAACTTTGCTGGCATTCTCCTCAGAAAATTCAAATTTCCCTTCTGTTCCATCACTACTCTTCTCAGTCAAAACCTCCATTTTATCATCAAGAAAACCAGGAGAACCACAATAAACTGATGAGTTTGTCACAACAATCCCATCAAAATCAAACCTTTTACTTCCAAACCCGTTTGACACTTTTGCCGCTTTTTGGTACAGATTCTTGAAGGACCTGCAAACCCGGAATTTGAATGCAGAAAAAGGGGTACGATTCTTTGAAATTGTAGACGTGTTTATAGGAATAAAATGCTTGAGCTGTGGCTGAAATTGCAGAGGAACCTCTCTTTCCATAAGATTTCAACTTGAAACATGTCTGTTAAAATTGAGGAAAAAAGAACACACAAAAAAACAAGAAAAAAGAAAAGAAAAGAAAGAAAGAAACTTCCTTCAAGAAAATAGGAGGATTTTATTTAGTATTTCTATTATATAAGTAGCTTAAATGAGGCGCCTCTGTCACTCAGACCCGTGTTGTTTTTGTTGGGGGGTTTGCTTAAACAAGAGCTCTTTAATAATTATTGCTTACTGCCTTGGTGTAATGACAAAACACATTCAATATTTTGAAGCTCCGTTTCTGTGACATTATTAAAAGTGATTGTTGGTGTAGATTACTTGGTCCTGGGAGTCGTATAATTGACGGATCAATCTATAATATTTTCCTCCCTTTTTTCCCTTTGCTATGATAGGGTTTAATTGATACTTCAACAACAACAATCTCACTTCTTATAAGGGTGTATCCAATTCGGATTGGTTCAAAATTTTTAAATATTAAATTAATTTAATTATATTAAAATTTTAAATTTATAAATTAAATTAAATTAATAAAAATTAAATTTTTTAAAAAAAAATTTTCCGGTAAAGTCTTCATGTAAAATATATAACTTATATTTGAAATATTTCTTTAATCTTAGTAACATAGAACTATCAAAATTGTTTCATAATTAAGAAAATAATACAAAATATGAAATGAGTGATGACTTTATACTAAAATATTTAACAAAAAAAATAATAACGAAATAGCATACTATCTAAATTGTTTCATAATTAAGAAAATAACACAAAATATTAGATTAGTGATGACATTGTACTAAAATATTCAACAAAAAAAATTGTGAAACCGCATAAAATAAATATTGCTAATTAATAAATCATAATGAAAATAATTATACTCTAAAATTCATGTCAAACAAAGTAGGACTAATAAGTATTAAGTACATAACTAAACATTAAAAAAATTAAGTTATGTGTTTTTATGATGTAAATTAACCTGCAAAATTAAAGAAGGAATATCAATATTATTGTCATTTCTAGTGTTGAAATCATTTCTTTTGTTAGTATTAATATTGATTTTTGGTTTGTACGTTATTTGAGTTAATAGCATGCATTTATGAGTTATAAAACTTATTGGATCATTCAAAATTCTACGTCCAAACTTGAAATAATATATGTTAAAAATATAAAAACTATGAAAAGATTTAAGAAATATTTATAAATTACATAAAATATTTATATAAATTATATACATATAGTGTCGGGCTGTTTTGATTCAGTTTGACTTTTTTTAATTAAAATCAAATCAAATCAATTATGATCTCTTTTTTTTTTCAACACCAAACTACTAATTAAATTTTTTTCTTGGTAATAGTTTGACTCGAATTATTGAATTGATGCGGTTTGTCAATTTTCTTTGTATCCCTCTCTATGTGGTATCTAAAGATAACTAATTGCATGCAGATTTTACTCCTATTTAAAACAAAGAAATAAAATTATTTATCTTATATTTATATCAACTTAAATTATCAATAAAATATAATATTATATAATAAAAAAAAGCTAATATATCTATTTAAATATTATATTTATCAAAGAAATATAGCAATATACACTATACAATATGATATATATAATACTGATGTTACATATCGTGCTTAAATTTGTGATCAATAGAGAGTGTGATGCAAATTTAGAATTTTAAATAAGCATACTTTAAATATCACTTCAACTACCATTTTTGTTATATTCAGAAGCGGAATAAGAATACTTAATTTATGAATTTTAAATTATAAAATTATAATAAATAATTTATAGATATTAAATATGATATTATATATCGTGTTTAAATTTGTGATAAATAGTGAATGAGATACAAATTTAAAATTTTAAATCAATACACTTGAAATATCACTACAACTATCATTTTTTTAATATTCAAAAGGGGAATAAGAATTTCTAATTTACAATTACTTTTTTTATTACCTAAATGAATTATTTGTGTATATTAAAAACAAATGTTAGATATCGTGCTTAAATTTGTGATGAATGGAGAATGAGATACAAATTTAAAATTTTGAATCAGTATACTTGATATATTAATTTTAACTATCATTTATTTATTATTTAAATAAATAATTTATATATAAAAAATAAATATTTTTAAAAATTAAAATTAAAATTACTGAGTTCTATCAAAATTCCTAAATATCTAACAATTGCTCCGCCACAGATTCCATTACATACTAAAACTTTATATAAATATATTTTAACTAATATTACTTTTAGACATCTGCTAATGTTTGAGATTAACACTTTTTTTTTTAGATTAAACAGCTTCGTCAAGAACTATATAGTTGACTATTAATATGGATCATTCTAATATATTACTTCATTTTAATTAATTTATTTAATTTACTTTAATACGAAATTTAAAAAAAATATATGGAATTTTTTGTAAATCTTCTGAATTTCGAATCTTATTAAGCACTTCCATTTTATACACTTTTTAACTTTCAGATGGAGAAAATATAAAGTTTCAAAGAGGAATTTATTTAAATAAAAGGGAGGAAGAAAAAAGTTGATCATCTCGATATCTCCCCTATTGTCGTCGGGGCAGACAAGCCTAAATACCTATTAATTAAAGATTAAAGTGTAATTTTGTCATTATTATCTTTTTTTGTTTTGATTAATAAGGTTTAAAACAATAATCTAAGCTTTGCTTACACTGAATAATCTATTAGTGTCCTTTCTCTTATTTTCTTTTAATTTTGTTCCCTTTTGTTTATAATTCTTTGAACGAACTTTTCGTTGTTCCGTGGGCTCACAAGTGAGGGATATAATTTAGAACAAAATTCTTAGTTTTCAGCTGTCACCTGTGTTTTTGTGCATTGATTTTATCGTTTTTTTTAAAATTTTTTTTTTGTTGATAGAGTTTTCTTTTTCGAATAGCATGTATTATTTTTTCTTACTAATTGTTATATCTCTTTTATTTTTATATTTTTTTTATCAAATTGATTTATATTATTTGAGTCAGAAGGTTTGCTGAAAATAATATTTTTATTTTTATGAGATAAAAATAAAATCTGCGTACACTCTATTTTTCTTAAATTTACTTACGAAATTACTGAATATTTTATTATTGTTATAGTCAATAGCATGTAGGGAAAAAAAAATTGAAGCTGACAGATTATATCATATAATTGGGATTCGACTCAAGAATTTATTTTTTTAAAATTACAATTTTCTAACTACTACCATTTTGTGACATTAAATAATAAAGCTTAATATAAATTCAATCAAGTATACGTAGTTTTAAACTATTTTATTGCATCGGCTAATGTTTGATTATCGGAGAATTGATTTTCTTATAATCTACTTACGATTTTTTAAAATTTTTTATCTTTTTTCTTTTATTAAAAAAAATATATTTAAGAGATTTATGTAAATGGATAAAAAATCTTAATTTCTCAGATAAAAAGAGTGAAAAATTAAACGACACATTTTAGCTTTGTCAACAAACTATAGTAGACTATTACTAGTATACTATGAGCAATTTATTAATATACTTAAATTATTCATGTGTGTTGAGCTAATTCAAATCTTACATGTGAAATAATTAAAATCAAAAGAACAAAAAAGTTGTTGACCCAAACAAGCTACTACATTAAGAAGATTAAACTTGAATTTTGTTATTATTATCTAGTTTGATTATTAATTAATAAGGTTTAAAAGTACTTGATCTAAACTTAGCTTATATGGGATCCATGTAGGAAAACCCAAGACACAAATATAATACTTTCCTCCGTTTAATTTTATTTGTTCATATTTGAATTTAATTTAGCATATCTCTTAGGAAGTAGTTAATAAAAGGATAAGTTTAATGTGTTATTTTTTAAATATAATAAATTTAATATTATGAGAAATACATTAAAAAATAACTATTATAGTTAATAATAAGAGTAAATTAGAAATTAATTGATAAATCTTGTCTTGGTTTATAAACTGGATAAGTAAAAATAAAAATATATTTTTAGTATAGTGAACAAATAAAAATGAACGAAGAGAATAATATTAAAACCAAAAGAAGAAGCTACAATTCTCCATTTTCTTTCCCATTTAATTTTGTTCCCTTTTTATACTTCCTCTGTTCATTTTTACTTGTTATATTTGTTTTACGAGAATTAATTTAACTAATTTTTGAAGTTAAACTGATTAATAAATTTTTTAAAATATTTTTAATTTTAAATTTAGATGTTTAAAAATTACATAAAAAATATTATAAATTATAATTTTTTTAATATTAACATGATGAAAATATATATCTTAAATATTTGATTAAATTCTATATAATTTAATTTTTGAAATTTACAACATAAAAAATAAAAATGAACTAAGAAAGTAATTCTTTGAAAGAACGTTTCGTTGTCTTATTCGATAGGCATTAAATAACAAAGGAAAATTACGTATTGGACAAAAACTTTGGAGTTGAAAGCTATTACTCCATTCGTTTTGTTTTATATTTATTTATTTGATTGAACATGGCGTTTATTTAAAAAGAAATATTTTTAAAAATAAAATAAATTATGATATTTTATAACTGATTGATATCTTCACATAGGTTTTGCACAATTCAAGATATTAACTTCGGTCCCAAAATTATCATTACTAATTCCTTTGTGTCGGATAGGATATGAATCCTCCATGGTCCTTTACAAAATATATAATATGATACGTTCATATTTTATTCTTTCCTATCATTTTTGTATTTTTTTCTTTGCTTCTTTCGCTTTCCTAGTGTCTTGCAAGTTGACGAGGTTTATGTCCTTTTTAGCTCGTAGGATAAATTTGAGATTAATTTCGAAACTGTTTTGCTACAAGTTAAGGGTCTGCTAGAAACAGTCTTTCTATCTCTGATGTGAAGGTAAGGTGTGCATATATTCCACCTTTCTCAGACCTCACTCTATGGGACTATACTGAGTTATTGTTATTGTATAAGCTGTTACTGAATAAATTAACAACAAATTTTACTGTTTAACAATAAGATTTATCGGTCCCCAATTCTGTTATTCTAAAATTGGGATCATCACATTCAAGATCTATATACAGATGGCAAATATAAATTAATGAGGTTAATTATTGAGAATGATATATAGTACTTTCTCATCATGAGTTGCATCTTGTTTAATTTATATAAGATACTTAAGATTTGGACAACAAATAATCATAGTGTGTATATATATATATATATTTCTCAACATCACATATATAACACCACTTTGTTTTTTTTGTTTGTTTGATTTTATTTTGTAGCTTTCCTTGTAAGGATTTAAAGTTCTCCATACCAATCAATACTTGTTTGATAATAATGCCGGTTGTTCCAACTGAAAACAACAAAAGGCGAAAAAAGAAAATTAAATTGTTTAATAAACCAATTAGAAAGTAAAGGCAGATTCAGGATTTGCACTCTATAGTCAGCCTTAAGATATTTAGCATCGATCGGATATGATTTTATAGTCATGAATTCATATCTACTATTCATTATACTCGCCCTTGTCAGGGAGTCGTCTTTATTAGAGACCTTTTTATCCCATAATTTGAAGTTTTCTAGCGGAAAATGGATTTAATGGATAAATAAAGGATAGACAAGAATCTGATTTTGAACTCTAGAGAACACAAGTTCAAATTTAATCAGACCTTAAAACGAATATCAGACACCAAATGAGAAATAATTTTAAAAAAGAACAACCCAACCTACCCACCTCATCCCCAAATCCCCCCCCCCCCCCCCCAAACCCCAAACAAAAACAAAAAAAAAGGTAAAAAGAATGGAAATATATGGAGATGTTAGAAAAGGTCATCTCAACGGCTATAGATATGTAAATGTTTGAATATACATATGAATGGAAGTTTGATAGTTGAATTTGAACAACCAACAAATACTTACTTCTGACCGTTTAGTAAAGTTATAACCTACCATATGTTAAAGACAATTTATATTTATGTAAAGTTAAAGATACCCTTCACCTTTTGTATTTGAATACGATCCCTCCAAAATTTAACCCAATGTAGAAGTAAATAAATATGCTCTTCTTTTTTCTTTGTCTTCACTTTATGATTGACAGTTTTTTCATACTAATGTTTAAGATGTATGATTTTTTTTGGTTGGAATACCAACATTTGTATTCCCACTCAATAGCAAGTGCTCTTCCATCCAAGTGAAGATTTAGATGAAAATATTATTTTTTTTAAAGGTATTTTTTATTAGACTTAAATGTGACTAAAACACCTGGAAAAGTTTCATAATAACAACAACAATATACTTTTTGAGTAATTTCGTAAATGAAGTGTGAAGAGAATAGTATGTATGCAGATTTTATTTTTATTTTTGTAAAATAGAAAAGTTATTTTCAAAAGATTCTCAACTCAAAAGGAAAAAAATTTAGTTATTTAATATAATTCATAAGTAATACTATTAACAATATTATCGATTTAAGCAAATAAAAAAGAAAAACTCTTCCATGGATGAGTTTAGAAATTTTAAAGTCAATAACATTTAAAATTTGACTTTATTATGTAAGTTGGGCCACAGAGTTCAAGTGTCCAATTTTGTTGGTCCTGGACAGGCCAACTTGGTCTGTATCACTACTCTCACCTTCCATAGCCATTTGATTATTTAAGAATAAATTATATAAAATAATAATATAAGAATATTTAATTATAATATATATTAATAATTTTTATAATTTACCAAATTATCAAATTATTTAGAAATTTATCAAATTTTATATTTAAGTATGATACATGATTTTTTTAATAAGTGCAATTAAATTCATATTATGTTAAATTTTCTATTTTATATTACATTTATCAATGGAAAGTAATCATTCTACTTTATTACAGTTATTAAAAATATATTTTTATCTTTCTTTAATATTCTCTAATTTTCTTAATAATCTAACTCTATTCTTCTCCGGAACTCCTTAATACTCTAATCTCTATTAATTCTTAAGCTTTTTTAATACTCTAAACTTCTATCAACTTTTAAGCACTTACGTTATAATATTAAAAATTATATTATTATAAATTAAATATATATCACTTAAAATTTGAAAGCATATTCAACCATAAACATAATTCATATAATTATTGATTGTAAAAGTAATTTACATATAAATATACGCCGACCAGCTAACATACACTATCCGTACATCTTTTTTCACAAACTAATTCATATTCTTTAGGGAAGAAAAAAAAACAAAAAAAATAAACTGCAAATATATGTAAACTGGCAATCTAAATCTCTACCAAAGTTTAAATAATTTCGTTATGCCAATGGGCCATGAAAAATGAACATATATTTTAAAGAGGGAATACCATATTATATATATATAAAAAAAGAAATACCATATTATATACAAACATGTTTTAGTGAATACATTATAAAATATGCTATATCTAATTAGTGTAAGTGTGTTTTTATTTTTTGGAGGTTTGAAATTTGTATAAAAACTAGTGTATCTTCATTTTTTTTGGTTATTTTTTACACATTAGTATGTAAGAAATTTACACATATCTTAGTATATATATTGTGTATAAAATATGATAATACAAATTAGATTACTTAATTTTTTTGTACTAAATTGTACACAAAATGATTTTGTGTATGAATGTGTATAAAAGGAAAAAAATGTATAGAAAAAAATATGAAAAGACAAAAATCTACAAAAAATTTATGGAATAGAAAAAATAAAAAATCTAGAAGAAATTTATGGAATGAATATAAAAATGATTTGAAATTATTTGAGAAGAAAAAAATAATTTTTAGAGATTAGATAAGAATTTGATATAAAATAGATATTTAATTGTATTACAAAAAAAAAAGGTCACAAATCAAGAAAGGCACATAAATAATTAGTTAGACTAGCGTAATTCATGGGATAGTAATTTTACCGTATTTTTAAAAATTTACCTAATTGGTATATTTTATAAATATTCTTTTGCTATTTTTAAAAACTAAAAAATATTGATATATTTTATAATTATTACTCTAAATATGTATAGTTACGTTTTTTTCTCTTGATATAACTAGAAAGTCTGCTGGCTTTGTCTATTAATGGCATGTTTGACCAAACTTTTGAGAGGACAAAAGTGTTTATTTTTCTTAAAAATATTTATTTTAAAAATAAGGTGTTTGGTCAAGCTTTTGAGGGAAAATAAGTACTTTTGAAAAACACTTATTTGAAAAACACATTTGTAAAAAATACACTTAGAAGCACTTTCCAAAAGTTTGGCAAACACTAATTGCTACTCAAAAGTGATTTTTAAATTTATTGGTCAAACACAAACTGTTTCTTACCAAAAATACTTTTTTGATAAGTACTTTTGATAAAAGTACTTCTCAAAATAACATGATTTGAGAAACTTGGCCAAATGGACGATTAGGGCTCTTAAAACTCTTAATTGGGTGTTCATGAAAAATCAACAAATCAAATCAAATAAAAAAATTAATTTTTTTATTTTAATTTTAAATTTTAAAAATAAATAAAATTTAATTTGATTTTGATTTTAAGCAAACAATAATTTCAAATAACTAAACCAAATCGACTATATAAAAATCTATCTAAAAATTATAATTGTGTTTGCACGCGTATGCACACACACATATTTTTATGTTAAAATTTTACGGTACATATTAATTTTTTGCACTTTTGATTCATAATATAGTTGTCTACCTTTATAGTAATCTTATTGTTTATCTTTACTTTCTAGTTTGATTTGTAATTTTTATTTTGATAATTTCAAAAATCTATTTCCTATTTAAAATAACTATGTTTTAAATTTCTTAATTTTTCTATTTTTATTTAATTCAATTATCATCAAATTTTTTTAATATATTACAACTAGATCTTTATTTTTTTGGCACAAAAACAAATTCATTATAAGATTTTTTTTCTTTGTTTTTTTCTTGAAAATGGTTAAATCTTATAGACAATGCATACAATCTTTTTTGAAGAAGCTATGCATATAACTTGATTAGGCGCGCGCATATATATATATATTCTCAAATAGTAATCAATTGATTTGATAGTTTGTGCTTGGAATGTATTCCATCTTAGTTTGTGCTTGGAAGTACATTATTATATATTGAAGTAAAAATCAACAAAAAATTGAAAGCAAATTGACTTAATTGATTTGATTTGATTCTAACATTTGAAAAAATCGACTAAATAAAATTTGATCTTTTTTTTAGAAAAAAATCAATCCAACTAAGATCTCATTTGTTTGCACTTAATGGAGGTTTGAATATGAATGGTTCCGATCTTAGATCATTAAGTGCATTTATTTTTATTAAGATTTAAACACTTATTTAGTTTGAATAGGTCTTAGGCATTAAGATTTGAAACAGAGTCTTAATATCATTAAAAGATATGTTTGCGTGGATTATTTTAACCACCATTACGTTCAAAACTATCAGTCATCACCACTAACCACCTATTTCATCACAACCACCACCACCACCATTACCATCGCCGACCACCACCAATTACCTCTGCCATCATTGTTAATCGCCATTATTATCATCATTACTATCAGTCGCTACCACACATACCACCTCCATCATCATAGTTATCCATCACCACTACCACCTTTACCACACCTATCTATCACTACCACCACTATGGTCTACTACAAATCACCTCCACCATCACAACTAGCATTGTCACACCAACTGCCTTCATCATCACAACTATCACCATCACCATTACTAGTAACTATCACCACTACTATTACTAGCCACTAATACCAATTATTACCACCACCACTATAAACCATCTTCAATATCAATAGCAAACATAAATATTTTATTTTTTAATAAAATAATAAATTTAGTTTATTAAACTAATATTTTTTTAATAGTTAATTATTTTTTATTTGAATTGTATATTTAATCTGCTAACAAATAATTAAAGTAAGCATATTTATATGTTGAAAAATGAATGATCTTAATCATTTATTATTCAGATCTAAAGATAACATCTTAATCATTCAAATTTAAACATCTAAATCTTAATAAAAACAAATGAGACCTAAATTAGGAACACCTTAGCTAAATGAATGGCCCTTCTGAAATCTGTTGCGAATCTAGCTAACCTGAAAGGAAGTCTAGAAACACTATACGTGTTTTGCATTGAATAAAGGAAAATTTTACAAAAAATACAATTCAACATAAAATATTATGATAGGAAAGCATATTTGAAAAAAATATTATACGCAATGAAGCAACCTTATATAAAAATGTATAAAAAATATTTTATATACAAATATAAATTAAACTGAATAACAAACTCAAAATATAAACTAAATGGTAGATAACTCATTTTTCCTTAAATATATGGGCTTGACTTAAATATATAACGCATTTTTTTTTAAATATCAGAGTTTTTTTCGCTGGAGTATGTTCTCCTGGCTTCCACAATTTCATCTCTCAAGTATAGCTTGCATATCATTGTATATATCATGCATTTGTCAATGTATATACTTGATATACCTATGATATATAGTGATATACATTGACATACATAGTATATACAATGTAAAATACAAAATAATATACAATGATATATATATATATATGTATATTTGTATACATAAGATAGATAGTAATATACATCAAGATGTAAGGACCCAACATAAGAAAGAAATACGTAAGCGCTTAGGTAACTTTAATACTGTCCATACATTAAATAGTCAAAGTAGACAAACGTGTTTATTTTTTAGCAGAAGCAGAAGCTGCTGCGGCTTGAGCATGAGTTTTGACAAAAGCAAGCAACTCATTTCTCGGAGGTAGATATTTCTTAACTTGGCTATAATTGATATACTCATCTCTCCAAGCATAAAAATTTGGGAAACTTTCACTTGTTACTAATACAATTCCAGAGGCTTCTTGAAAAATTCCTAGCCAAAGTCCAACAAAATTTGCAGCCATATCAGCAAATCCAAAGTTGTCAGCCACAAAGAACTTCTTGTCCTTGAGCTCATTATCAAGAACTTTCAACATCTCATAAACTTCCTCTTTAGCTTTCTCTTGCTCCTCTCCTTTGTGTAAGAAAGTATTTACCACTGATGCCACCTGCAAATTATACACTCAAAGCTTAGCAACAATACTACGTCTTAATCTCAAGTAAGTCAGAATTAATCTAAAGTAAAAATATTAATATGACTAAATAATGCAAATGGGAACATATAGCATGAAAAAGAATTTACCTTATCATCAAGAAACTTAGCCCAAAAGCGAGCTAAAGCTCGATCGTAGGGGTTTTTAGGCAAGATGGAAGGGCCTTCAAATGCCTCATCAATGTATTCGAGAATGACTATAGACTCACAAATGGGCTTGCCATTGTGAATTAACACTGGGATTTTCTTGTGAATTGGATTGGATTGAAGGAGCAGAGGGCTCTTGTTGTTTTGATCTTCTTCTATATATTCATATTCGACACCCTTAATCTTTAAAGCCCACTCAACTCTGTGACTAAATGGGCTATACCAAAAACCTAACAACTTCACTTGTGCCATTTCACAACTTTGTTAAAGTGGCTGTTCTCTCTTGAATAATAGTCTTGTTTTATAGAAGGAAAAAGTCCAACTAAGTAGAAGAGGAAGCCAGGCTCCTAATTTTCCCTTTTTTTTTCTTCTTATATTTAAGTTGGGGTCAAACGTTGTGCAAGACTTGAAAAGACAAATGCTTATTGAATTATTTCATGTTAGTCTAAGATTTGAAAGACATACGTAAGCACTTACCTAACTCTATCTTTAGATTCATCCTCCAGGGATTAACCGTCTGTTTGAATTGATTTGCTTTAAATTTTTTTAAAGTTAAAATAATTTTTAAACAGTTTTATATATTTATATTTATGAAAAAAATATTTATTTTAAGTTAAAATGACAAAAAGAGTTAAAAACTATAAGTAAAAAATTTTAATTTATAATTTTAACATATAAATCATAAATTCATCCAAATAGGCTCTAAATTTACCTCATTCTTTTATTTATTAAATTAGAAATATCCCCATTTCACGTATTGAACTGTTTTTTCCCTCGTGATATTGAACACTGTTAATTTCTTAAAAAATTTAATTTTTTAAAACATATCTCTTCCTTTTATTTTCTTTTAATTGAATGTGGCCTTTGGGCCGTTTTATTAATTGGAAAAGTAAAATAAATCTTTCTTTACTCTTCCATAGCATCTCAGGTTCTTCGGTGCTTCCGCCTCTGTTTTGCTCCTCTCACGGTGTAGGGACTCACCTTATGTGGTTTGAAGAAGTCTTAGGGTATTTTTTCTCTTAAAAGATTATCCAAAATGAAGGAAATTTTTTTTCGTCATAGCGTTTTATAGATTGCTGCAGTATACACTCAAAACTTAGCAACAATACTACGTCTTAATCTCAAGTAAGTCAGAATGATCAACCTAAAGTAAAAATACTAATATGACTAAATAATGCAAATAGGAATATATAGCATGAAGAAGAATTTACCTTATCATCAAGAAACTTAGCCCAAAAACGAGCTAAAGCTCGATGGTAAGGGTCTTTAGGCAAGATGGAAGGGCCTTCAAATGTCTCATCAATGTATTCAACTATCAACTGAGACTCACCAATGGGCTTGCCATTGTGAATCAGCACTGGGGTTTTCTTGTGAATTGGATTGGATTGAAGAAGGAGAGGGCTCTTGTTATTTCGATCTTCTTCTGTATATTCATATTCCACTCCTTTAATTTTTAGAGCCCACTCAACTCTGTGACTAAATGGGCTATACCAAAAACCTAGCAACTTTACTTGTGCCACAGCACACATAATTTTTAGAGGTATCATAACAGCTTAGGACATATTTGGTTATGAGAATTATTATTATTATTTTTATTATTTTTTCGGAATAATTTGTTTCACTTTATTTGAAATCAAGTGTTTGGCCATGAAATTTTTGATTCCAACATGAAGTTGAATTTTAAAGTTGAAAAACATATTATAACATGTTTCCCAAATCCATCTTCATAATTCCACAAAAAAAAAAAAAAAAAACACTTTCTTCTCTTATTTGTAAAAAAAATAACTAAACACAACTTCATTTTTAACTCAAACTTCATAAATTCAAATTAAGTAAAAAATATTTTAAATCTATGGTCAAACGTGTACTTAAATTTCTATACTTATCATGACAAACAATATTATTTTTTTAAGAATTGATCTTTTTCGACAAAGCAAATCGATCAACTTTGTCAGAAAATGTAAATAATATTTTTTCGATCTTTCTAAACTTATCATGAGATTCTATAGAGGGAGAAATTTCATCAGATATTGAAAAACTGAAAGCCATTGTAAATCTAGATCTTTCTGGTAATCACCTAATTGAATTATAGCGAGGTCAAAAACATGTGATATAAATTAAATCACGAAATCGATTCTTAAGAATTGGGCTTGAAAATGAGTTGTTTGATAGAAAAATATAGTGCACGTTTCCAAGGTCCCCTATTCTACTTGGTGTATGAGGTAAAATTATATCTAACACGTAGTTGAAGCAAGACAGTGTCACGTGGAATCAAAGTACTATTGATGAGGAGAAGTCAAGTTGACCAACCGAATAAAGAGTAACGAAGTTCTAGTAAAATTATATCTGAAATCCAAAGGTCACTCAACTATGGTCAATTTTATATTAAAATAAATGAAACTTAATAGTAAAAAATTGAACTAAAAAAATTTCGAGAATAGACAGAGATAAAGTTAAAGTCCATTTTATTTATTGGTGGATGAGTTGGGTATAAAAAGTGAGTTTTTTAAAATTTTATTTACTTATGCGGTCCATGTTTATATGGCCCTTGTGGCCTTTTAATTTTTTTTAAAACAATATGTGGCGTAAAAAATTATTTATTTGTCATGTCAATTTTTTTTAATGATAAATTTGATTTAGTGATTTTATAAAAGAAATATCTTAAATTGAATGATTTTACTAATACAAAAAGTTTAATAATTTCTCTACATAAATCTATATTATATTAAAAGCATGAAGACCCTTAGAAATATTGATTGGATATTTTTCCCTTCGTTAAAAGACTCTATAATAGATAAAATTATCATTGATTATTTTTGTTAATTAATTTTTATCCTAATGTTAGGACTTTAATCTAATTAAAGTTGTAATTATTAAATCTTTTCGTGTTTGTCGAATGTGATTTATAAATTGTGTTTACCAAACGCTTTTTATAAATTTTGTTTGTGGAATACCTCGAATGCAATTATAAATTGTGATGGCCAAATGCGATTTATAAATTGTGATGGTCAAATGCGATTTATAAATTGTGTTTACGAAATGCGATTTATAAATAGTGTTTGTTAAATGCGAGTTATAAATCATGTTCGCAGAATGTGATTTATAAATCTTGTTTCTAGAATGTGATTATATATCGTGTTTGTGTATACCACTCTTGAGTTGATCCTTATTTTTATTTTTTCTTTACTCTTTATTATTTTATTTTTATTAATTGTGTTTATAGAATGTGATTTATATATTAAAAGTCCTATCATTTAATAATTTAAAATCAATTACAATTTTATTAACTTATAGTAATCCTTTTTTCATTAAACTAACTAAAAGTTTTCACAATTTTTTAACTCATGGAGTGAGAAAATAAATTAAAGAGTGTAACTTTATTTTGCATTAATAAGCTATTTTTTTTAAAGGTAGTATAATCGAAGAAAGAAAGAAAATATAAAAACACAATATACTTTAAGTTATTTCAATTAATCTAGTGTTCTTGTTATTACCTCTCTTTAGTTAAATCTACACTATTTCTTCCGTTTTAATTTATATGAAGGTGTTTGATTAGACGCATAGATTAAGAGATTTTTTTAAAAGTTGAAATCATCTCATAAAGGATAAACTAAAAAGTTTAAAAATTAAGTTATTACTAAATATTTAAAGTACGAAACTCTGTAGCAAAATGTCGTTCATTTTTCTTTTACCTTTTTAAAATAGAGCTCATGATTGACAAGATAGTCATTTAATTATTTTTTTAATATTTAAAAATTAAAAATGTAATTAAATTTTATATATTAAAACACTATAGAAATTTTAATATTTAGAAATTTTAAGGGATTAAGATTTTACCTTTTAATAAATAATACACGTTGAATAAAATTGTACTTATAATGCAAAACAATCTTACGTTTAGCACTTTTGAAAATATAATTAAAAAAAAGACAGTCTGTTGCACACACCATTCTATGTTAACGTGGTCCTGGAAAGAGTTGCACCTTAAAGAATGTGATATAGATAACCTACCTTAATTGCCAGTATTAATGGTGTTTTCACTAATTTTGATAAGTGTTTCTTAGTTTGGTGGCGTAACAATTACTTAACGATCAATTATAAAATAAATAATGAATTTGTGATATGATATCAATTTTTTAGGTGCAAAAATAAGCCAGTAATAAATTGCAATACGATTTCATAAGTGCTAATTTTTTAAACGAATAACTTATATTATATGTTCTAATACACTATACAACTTTGTATTCAATGTGTCTTCATACCGATAGTATTTTATATTACATGTTAATTCGTTAATAGTGTATAGTAATACAAATTTTGTAATAATATAACATGAAATATACATATAATGCATGCATTTAAGTGCTCATATAAAAATAAATGACTTTTTTATTTTTAAATCAAACACTTATTCTATAACGCTTTTGTTCAATGAAGTAAATATCAGAACAAACTGAAGGAAGAACGACTAGATTAAATCAAACTTTTAAATATGATTATTTATCAATTTAAAATTTTAATTTTTTTAAATTCTTATATTATTATACAAATATATTTTTTAAATATTATTTATAATATTTTTTTAATTTTTTTTTTATTAATACGAGAAACACGGATTGAGTGACCTCACGAATGTTAACTCTATATACAAGTTATATGAATTTTTATTGAGACTCACCCATACATATGAGTGATCTTGATGGTTTAAATATTTGTTTACATTGGTAGTGAATAAAATTTAATCTCGAGAACAGTAAGATGAATCACTTTTGTGCTAATGTCACCATCAAATCACGTGGCTTGCTCGTTTCTTTTTCTTTTTTGATGAAAAAATTGATATGATAAATTATTTTACAATCACTGACAAATTAACAAATACAAATACTAACACGACTAGTTGACTAAGTAGTTTTATTATTAGGAAGAGAATACATAATACAGAGCCATTAATATATATATATATATATTTGCAAATGTGTACTATAGAATTAATTTCTTGGATGGTCACTTAACTAATGATGATTTACTCAGAAAATTATTATTTTTTATTTTATAACTCAAAAGTTACTCAACTATTGATATTTTACTCATAAAGTCACTCAACAATTAGTGTTTCACTCACAAAGTCACTTAACCAATCAAATAATTTATTTATTTATTTTTTCTAATATAATATTTTTATTTTAACTCAAATTTATGAGAAATAAAAAACTATTTATTTTAACTATTTTATTAGCCCCCCCCCCTTTGACCCGACCCGTTAATATTATATTACCCTTTTAGTATTAAACTGTAATATTATTTTATTTTTTGTCTTCGTTCCTTTATATTTATTCTCACATTTTAAAAAAAAATTTATTACATTATTTGAAATTTATTTAGAATAATAATATGTTAATACATCATACATAAAGTTGTTTTTTCTATTGGTTCTTTAGAAAACTTGCAACATGAGCTACAAATAAAAAAGTAATAATATAGTATTAACAAGTCGGGTCAAATAAAGCGGGTTAATAAAATGGTTAAAATGGATAATGTTTTATTTTTAATAAATTTGAGTTAAAATAAAAATATTATATCAGAAAAAATAAATAGAAAAATTATCTGATTGGTTGAGTGACTTTGTGAGTGAAATACTCATAGTTGAGTGACTTTGTGAGTGAAACACTAATAGATGAGTGACTTTTAAGTTATAAAGTAAAAAAATGTGACTTTTGAATAAATCATCCTTAGTTGAGTGACCATCTAAGAAATTAACCAGTGTAATTGAATCTATTAAATTGGTCCTAGGTTCACATTTTTAATTATTCTGATACATAATTCGAAACTTCATAAGACGAATGTGAGTGTGTTTATTTTTGAGTAGAAGCTGAAGTTGTAGTTTGAGCACGAGCGTGGAAAGAACCAAAACAACTCATTTCTTCTTGGAGGAGATATTTTTCGACTTGGCTGCAATTAATATACCCATCTCTCCACTTACAAAAAATTGGAAAATTTTCACTTGTCACTGATGCAATTCCAGAGGCTTCTTGATAAAGTCCTATCGAAAGTCCCGCCAAATTTCTTTCTAAATTCTTATAATATTGTTACATATATATATTTTAAAAATATTATTTATGCCATTTTTATTAATTTTATAAATTTATTTTTACTAATATGAGAAATACGGCGAGAAGCGTATCTACATACTAATATAAGAAAAAGTAAGAGTTATAGTAGAAAAAATTTGCAGGAGAAATTAAGAGAATATATATTTTGCGACCCCATATGATAAGCTAGAATATATATATTAAATATATAATAAATAAATAAAGATAAAATATCATAGAAATTTATCATATGTGATTCTTAACATAAGATGATACTTCTTTTATATATATATATATATATATATATATATATATTGTCATAAGTAAATTATCTACTTTCATCATATTTAGTATTTAAAGTTCACTTTCTTTCCAACTAAACAATTAATTTCATCAAAAAATAAAATAATTAAAAGCTTCATGAGCTTCGCTGATCATTACTTTTAATGCAATGATATTATCATAAGTAACACGACACTTGTCATGTGACTAGCTGAGAAGAGAATATAGTATTTAGAGTCAATAATTCTGAACGAACTTAATCTTACAAAACATATATTTGATTACTTTTTTTTTTTTTCACACATACATTATATAATTGAATTTAAAGAATTCGTTCTAGATTCATAGTTTTATTCAGACGCACATATTCGTAGTATTCATTTTAGAGCTATAGCTTGAACACAAGCTTGGTAAAAAACAAGCAACTCATTTGTTGGAGGTAGATATTTCTTGACTTGGCTGCGGTTAATATACTCATCTCTCCAAGCACAAAAATTTGAGAATTTTTCACTTGTCATGAATACAAGTCCAGAAGCTTCTTGAAGCAAAAATCATTGGAAGTGTCTTAATTAGCAGCCAAGTAAAAATGAGGGAGTGGTTTAAGGTTCCTAATTTTTCCTATCTTTTTTTTTAAAAAATAATTCTTTCTTATATGTTAATTGCCTTTGGAAGACTTGAAAAGACAAATGCTTATTAAATTAATTCATGTTAGTCTAAAAAAAAGACTTGAAAGACTTATTTACCAAAAAATAAAAAAAAAGACTTGAAAGACTTATCTAAGCACATAACTAACTTTATTTTTTAGATTCTCTCAAAGGTTATGGCACTATAGAGATTTCATGGACAAGAAATTTCTAACGGCAAGATTTTTTTTTTTAACTGAATAAGATCGTTTTATCAAATAATAAATACACTATAAGTATTTCTTTGATTATATATTATATATAAATCTTTTATTAAATGAAAAAACTTGTGTGAATCAAGTTTATAAGGGTAAATATATTTAAAAGAAAAAATTATTTAGTGGCTCATATTTTAAATAAAAATTATCGCGTGTAAATCTTGTTTTCTGGAATTGTCCCTAGTACCCATTTATGAAAGCAATGGGAGGACCCCAATTTTCCGTTTTATTCCTCCTTCCACGAGCAAAACATCAGAAACGCACAACATATGGACCTTATTTAATGAACGATAACTTGTATAAAAAAAGGAAAAAAAGTTTTCATGTACTTTTACATATTGTAATTGGAGTATATATTTTGTGGTACAAAAAAAGTTTGTCACTGCAAACGTCAAACTAAGCAACTAGCCTTTTTTTTTTTCCATTTTTTTTTTGCTTCAAAATTTAGAGTTCAGAGTTCAGAGTTCAGAAATATATCAGGGCAACTACATTATTTGATGTAATTGCTTTGTTTTGCTTTAAGACCCTTGTGAACAAGTAATTGATCATTTTTTTGCCTCTTTTTTTTCTTTTTTTTTTTAATATTTAAAGTAACTTGAAATATTTAAAACATACAAATAATTGAAAATTCAAACTCGTGACACCTGCAGGGTAATCATTTTTAAAATTTAAATGTTCGTTGATTAATGTCTTTTGTTTTTTAAAATATGAGTAGTCAAAATATTTAAACAATTGATTCTCTTTTTATCTTATTATTTTGCCAAAAGTTTGAATGCTGATCCATTTGACACAGTTCAGTTTTTTAATTGACAAAAAATAATTTTTATGAAATTATTGTTACTGTAGCTAAGTTCAGCTACTCTTTTTTTTTTTCTTTTCGTAACTAAACTTGTATTAATCATCAAATATCAAACATTACAAATTGAACATACGAGCTATCTCAAAAGAAATAACAAATCAAATTATCTAGATGAGGTCTTCTGTGCATCAAAGGTTGTGATCCATTTGTTGATAACATTTCAGTTTCTGAATTTGTGTTTAAAAATTCTTTGGTTCCTTTTTGCTGATCATATGACATAAACACACTCTGTATATACTATTTTAAGGAGCTTAGCTTTCTGAGATCTTCCTTTAGCATTGTGTATCACCCCGTCTATGTGTTGTTCCCAAGATATAGCAGTAGTAGCGAGACTCTGAAGCCATAATAACAATCTTGTCCACAAGTTTCTGGCAAAAGCATAACACACAACAAGATGATATCTAGTTTTCAGCTACCGGTGACATAGAACACAATTTTGATCCACTCTAGTGCCCCACTTTTCTAGCCTATCAGTAGTTAGAAGCTTTACTTATAGTTGTGATAGGCTGGCAGTAGCTATGAGTAGATCTTTTAGTTAAGTTTCCAATTGAGGATCCCAATTATACTTGTTCAAGTACTCTTCTACCTTTCTAAATCTTCTTAATGATCCTGTTTGCTTGAGGAGATATTCTGATAGTAGCAATAGATTGCCCTTTGATATAGTATTCATGAATCCACTTTATCCATAGTTTGTCTTCTTTATGCATAAGATCCCACTGAGTCTTAGCTGTAGCAGCTCTATTCCAGAGCATAATATTAGTAAAATTCATCCCTCCACAGAATATTAGAATTAATAGTCAAAATTATATGGGAATAAGATTTTCTGTTTTGAGTTAAAGTAGGTCTTTAGTATTATAAATAGGGATGCTCTATCACATATTTTTGTGTAGCGAGAAGTGATGAGAAATAGAGATAAATTATAGAGACCGTAGAGAGCATTCAAAGATTTTTGAATTTATGAATAAAATATTTTTTCTTCAAAATGGTATCAGAATTTCTACGATCTTGGTAGATAATCCAATAACTTCCGCTGTCGGCGGGCGGCGCCAGCCAATATGTGTCGCTCGTCTGGCCAATGAATGTGCTGAAAAATCGTCTGGTCAATGACTGTGTTGCAAAAATTGGGTCAGTAATGTATGCATGAAAAACAATCATGCTAAGAAGAATTGACAAAAAAAAAATTTACAAGTTTAAAGAGGTGCAAGCAAACATGGTACAAGAGGAAGAAGTTTTTCTCTAAAAGATGGAGATAAATGGTTGGCGAAAAAAAAATTGAAAGTTGATTACAAGTAAAATCAACAAAATTGGTTGTTGGTGATAAAGTCCATCAACAAGCGTTGGAGAGGAGTGCTCCAACAATTGAAGGTTGAAGAGAAGTGCGTCAACAGTTGAATATTGATGAGAAGTGAATCAAGTCTTGGAAGTTGGAGAGAAGTGCTCCAACACAACCAAGAAAAAAAATAAAGGGAGTTGGAGAAAAGTGCTCCAACAAATTGAAAGTTGGAGAGAAGTGCTCCAACAATTGAAAGTTGAAGAGAAGTGCTTCAACAATTTATGGTTGATGAGCAGTGCATCAACAATTGAAGGTTGGAGAGAAGTGCTCCAACACAAACAAAGCAAAAGATTGAAAGTTGAAGAGAAGTGTTCCAACACAAACAAAGCAAAAGATTGAAAGTTGGAGAGAAGTGTTCCAACACATACAAAAAGGAACGGAAGATTGGAGAGAAGTGCTCCAATACAAACAAGAAACTGAAAGATTGGAGAGGTGCTCCAATGCAAACAAGAAACTGGAAGATTGGAGAGAAGTGCTCCAATACAACAACAAAAAAAAAGGCAGGAGTACACAACTTTAAATTATGGGAGAATATTGGAATAATAATTCAAAATTGTAGGAAATCAAATTCGTTTATTTGATAGTTTATTTAATTCATGTTTAGTTAGGATTGATAGTCAAATTCATATAGGAATAAGATTTCCTGTTTTGAGTTAAAGTAGTTTCTAATATTATAAATAGGGGTGCTCTATCACATAATTTTGTGTAGCAAGAAGTGATGAGAAATAAAGAGAAATTATAAAACCGTAAAGAACATTCAAAAATATTTGAATTTATGAATAAAATATTTTTCCTTCAACATTGATAGGCATATTTCTTTCCCAGACAACAAGAATTTTTTTTTTTTGTGATTGTGTTAGTGCGAGACCATACAAAGCTTCTGAAGGCTTCTATTAATTTGAACACTTTGGTGGGCATTTGAAATAAGTGAAATCAGTATGATTGAACACTAAAATAGAACTGTTTGAACAAATTGTAACATCCCAGCATAATAAGTTCAGCTACTTTAAAGTGACAAAAACTAATTTTATAATTTTATTTTTATAACAAATAAAGTTCAATAATTACACCTAAAACCCTTTCTTTGCTCTATCTTGGTTCTCAGAAATTTTTGCTTTCTAAGCCTAAATGTAGTGTTTTAGTCTATTTGAATCTTTCTATGGTATAAAAAAATTAAAAGGATAAAAAGTTCTCTTAAATAAAAATATTCTTCGTTTATAGTTTGGTAATGCTCCTGCTGGCAATAGTTTTTAAATTAAAAAATACATCTGCTGTTAATAATTTAGTCCAAAAATGCGCTTTTTCTAATAAATATATATATTTTTTAAGCACATTCTTTTCCTAATAAAAAATTATTTTTAAAGAACCTTTTCTTATTTTTTTGTATGTTAAAATCTCTTTAATTAATAAAGAAATGAGAAGCAATCATTTTCTTCTTAATCTCGTTTGTATTAATTAAATAGAATAATCTTGTGTACTTTTTAAAATGATAATATAAGTCATATATAAATTATAGTAACCTCATCATTAATTTTTATTTAAATAATGATTAAAAAATTTCAATAAAATAGAAAATATTTCTATTTCTTAATCTTTTTCGAATTGAAATAGGATAAGCATTTACTAATATATTTCTTCATTTTAGAGTTAAAATAAAAAGAAATGATCAACAAAAACTCGATCGATGATATTTTAAAGATATTTTGTGATCTGAAGCAATGTAACAAATTTTTGTATTTTATGACCTTATGATTTTTGTATCTTAACTATAAACCTAGCATTATATTAGCAAATGTTTATCCTTCTTCAATTCAGAAAAGATTAAGAAATAATTTATTTCTATTTTATTAGAATTTTTAAATTGTTATCTAAATAAAAATTAATAATTTATGTTACACCTGTAAATTATCATCGTCTAACTTGACGTGTGCATGTGCATATCAAGAATCAAAAGAATATGGATGGTATGTTGTAGAAGGATCAGGGGTTGAACACATGAACGAGTCTACGGATGAATGGATGAAGCACGACAAGGCCAGGCCAAGACAGAGAGCATATGCGACGCAACTACTAGAGAGCACCAGGGGCTGTGCGACGCGGCAGCCATGCAACACAAGGAGCTGCATGATGCACATTGCTCCCTTCGCGTTGGCCTGCGCGACGCATTTGTGGCTGGACTAACTAGTGTGTGTATATATATATATATATAAAAGTTCAGTCACACTTAAGTCATTTCATCCAAAATTAAAAACTAGAAGCTATACTAAGATATTTCCCCCTGGGTTTTGAGAGATTTGAAGAAGATGAGGTACCAAGACTCCATCAAACTTCAATTCATATTAGGTGAAGGTTCTTGAGGATATAGAGAATGCTTTCATGGAGTTATCTCATTGAAAATGACTCGGGTTCTGCCAAGCTAGAGAAGTTCAGAGAACTTGCTCTCCCTATAGCCAAAGTGTTTCACAAGATCAACTTGTTGTGGGAGGCGGTGCAACCATGTTTACGTGTGTGCTGGACTAGAACATAGAAGATCTACAAGCCTATGTTGAAATCTACGTCACGAGGTATGCTAAGGCTAAATCTCCTTTAGCAAGAGTTTCATCATCGTATAATCGATATGACTTGTTATCTTTCGTAGTAGTATTCATGGTTATGATATTTGTTGTTGGGTTGCTGCTAAAAGTTGAACCTATGAATTAATATAATCCTCCCTTGCCGGTATTTTCCATGTATATCTTGGCCTTTCATTAAAAGCGGCATAGATTAATTCGTTTGAATTATTGTAACTTAGATTGTAGACTGATATCTTGCTGCCTTACCGATGCCACAGAGGCTTATAGTTAGCCATTGAGCATGTCTTGCTAAATTTAGGCAGCATAATAGGTAACTTGGCGGTAGAACTTCGTGTTCATAATGTCTATACGGGATAAAACTCACCTATGGGCTTTTGTCGCATCTGCACACCTACAGAGCTAGAATCTTGGTGATGTAGTTCTACCTTCGGGGTAGTGGCACCTGATTGCCTAACGAACTGAGTGCTAAGTTGTAGAATAAAAAAGAAGTAGCTCAGGACCAAAGAAGTAACCTCAGCAAAGATATTGTGGAGGAACAATAATGTGGAAGAGATAACATGGGAAGTCGAGAAAGAGATGGAAAAGAAGTACCTTCAGTTGTTTTCAGCTCAAGTTAATTCTTGAGGTAATTTCATTTCCTATTTCTCACATTCATTGATGTCTTTTACTATCCTTGATATATATAAGGCATAAGATTTAGTAAGTGCTGTCATGTTAGGTTTTGCTCTGCATGTCCTATGGTGGTGTTTTCTGGTTAGTGTTGAGGAATTGAGGAATTGAGATAGTACCTACAAAAGAAACTCTAGCAAATCATTCGAGGATGAATGATCCCAACGGGGGATAATGTGACACCTCATGCATTCGAAAGGATTTTCCGACCTTAGTACGCGATTATTCATGTAAATTAGGGAGTTTTTATGGTGTATAAAGCCTTTGACCAAACTCGGAGGTACACAATAGTTTAATTCATGAAATTGTATCTACTGTTCAAGTGTCGTTCATGACATATGAGCCATAAATCAGTTCTACGAGTCATAAATTAAATCGTGAATGAAAGCAAAGTATTTTAGGTCATTGGATAGACCTATGAAACAACATACGAATTGTAGATGGATTCTACAAACCGCAAATCGAAGTACGAAAGAGTTTCTTGCATTTTGAGCTACTGTTTAAGGATTTACGGTGGAATTCTATGAACTGCAGATACAATTTACGAAGCGTAAGTCACCACTATAAGTGAAAGTCCCATTTTTCTAAGCTACTACTTAGACCTACAAACGCATCTATGAACTGTGAATACGATCTATAGACCTATCTAACCCTCGTAAGCGGAGAGCAAGATATTTTGAGCTAATATATAAGAGTTACAAAGTGACATACAAACTGTACATTCGATTTATGATACATACCTTGCCGCCATGGATGAAACTTCAGAGGGTTGATTTTTTCTAGTCCAACATATGAAATGATCTATGGACTGCAGACCAATTCTACGGTCTGTAACAATATTCAAGCATCCGTAAGTTGGGGTTTTCCCCATGTTATTTAAGCGATACACCCGATATTTTCTTCATTTTCTCCATCTCTAAGCTGATAGAACAAATTTCTCTCCCTCGGTAAGCTCTCCCAACATCAGGTAAGCTTCTTCAAGCTCAATTCCATGAGAAATCTTTGCATGCAAATTTGGATTACTTAATTTCTAGCTTCTCATCTCCTTGGGTTTCAAGAAAAATTTCATCTAGCTCAAGCAGGCTTGGCTGCCTCTTCTCCCCAAGCTTGACTAGTGTGCTCTTCTTTTGCTCATAAGAAATTAAGGTATGTAAAGGCATAACCGTTCTCTTTGGTTGCACGAAATCTTAAATTTCTTTCTTTATTATTGACACAAGATTGTGGTAGCCAAATTGACGTATGCATTTTTACCACCGGTTGGGCAGAAAAATATCCTTTTTTCTAATAGAAATATATATTTTACTTTTTAAATACAGGTTTTTTCTAATAAAATATAATTTGTAAAGAATACTTTTATTATTTA
The DNA here is from genome assembly GCA_035772735.1 of Datura wrightii. Classification (NCBI taxonomy): domain Eukaryota; kingdom Viridiplantae; phylum Streptophyta; class Magnoliopsida; order Solanales; family Solanaceae; genus Datura; species Datura wrightii. The sequence goes on along the minus strand of JASDFA010000018.1, from coordinate 193,262,838 downwards.
TTTCTTTTCAAATTCCTTTAACTAATAAAAATGTGGTAAGTAATCTTTTTTCTTCTTAATCTCATTTTATTAATTAAAATAAAATTATCCAATGTACCTTTAAACTGATAATATAAGTAATATATATAAGATTATAATAGCTTCATCAACAATAACTCCATCGATAATATTTTAAATATATTTTGTTATTTAAAGCAATGCAATAAGTTTTCGTATTTTACGAAATTTTGATTTTGTATCTTAACTTTGAAATCAAGGATTATATTAGCAAATATTTTCAATTCAGAAAGGATTAAAAAATAAAAATATTTTCTATTTTATTAGAAAAAAGAATTTATTATTATTTGAATAAAAATTAATGATGAGTTACTGTGATCTTATATATACGAAAATTAGTGAAGGATTACAAAATTTTTATTAGAAAAAAAAACAGTTTTGACCAAAAAGTAGCAATAAGGGTATTTTTGAACTAAACTAGTAATGCATGAACATTTTTGGATCAAACTATTAATGGCATATGCATTTTCAGATCAAACTAGATATTAATGAAGAATATTTTTATTCAATTTCACACGATTTAAAGACATTTTGACTTTTTCTCATTTTGATTATACATGAATTAGAGCGGTAAGAATAGAAAGAGAAAAAGGTTATACTAATTGGAATGAATTATTCATATGGCAAGGGAATAAATCCTATTGTTGCACTCATATATTCTAATGATGACAAAATTGCTACAGGTGTAGCCAACATTGGATACTTCAGGTGCAGCCAACATTGGATATAACCAGCTGACTCAAATCTCGCTCAAAGGAGAAAATCAAGGAACTTATCATGATGCTTATGGAAGGAAGATCAACTCCAAAAGGAAGGAAACTAATCAAAATTCAGTGCTGTTTCTCAAGGAATATTTCAGCCAGATATAAGGGTCGAGTATGGAAGAAATCAACCACCGAATCAATTTGCCTCAATCACTGACGATCCAAAAGGAAGAAGTCTCTTTCAAATCAATCAAGGATCCTATAACTAATCGACATCTTATCCAAAGGATATGATTGAAGAAAAATCCCTTGGGTTATTCCTTAATGAGCGGTAAAACAAGATCAAAGGAATTGATCTTGTTACAAGAGCCTTTAAATACGAAGACTGAAGACAAATTTCCTGTACAACTTCACTTGATCAAAACTGATAATTCTGTTCTTATTCAATCATTGTAATCCTAAAATCATTACTAGTGAGATTAAAAGATAGAAATGTCAGCAAGATATACAGGGAGAGGCTGTATCAAGTTCACTGTTGTTCACCGTCGATTGGTGAACTTACTCTTGGAACCATTGAAAAATTCAACAGCTCAAAGGGAAACCCTTGCAAGCTAAGGGGACTGGACTAGGCATCACAAGGGTGATCCGAACCAAGATAAATTCTTTGTGTCTTTACTTTCCTGCTTTGTGTTCGACTTATTGCTGCTAATATTTTCTGCAGGAGTTAAGTCGACTAGTTCATTTCAATAGTCAACTGAATATTATTTTATTAAATCTACCTCCCTCTTTAATTATCAATTGGTATCAGAGCAGGTCTCACTTAAAGTTGCTTAACCACAAAGTGAGAAAAAGATCAGATGACAACATATCAAATTCTGGGTGCAATTCTTCAGGATGGACACTCCTCATCAAGACTTCTGTATTTAAATGGATAATATTACTCTCACTAGAAGGAACATTTCAAGATCTTTGTCCAAGCAAATGACTTTCAGGCCTAGATCGTAATCATAAAAGATCCAAATCCCATTCCTGGAATATCGAATCCCACCAAACTGAAAACCATCTCAGTCACTCCTAAACAACAAGAGGTAATTCAAACTAATGCTAGAGCTATTAGTATGCTTTATTGTGCAGTGACAGGAACTGAATACGGCAAGATCTCAACTTTCAACACTGCAAAGGAGATATGGGATAAACTTGAGGTAACCTACGAAGGCACCACGAAAGTGAAACAGACAAGGATTAATGCACTAGTGAACGAATACGAATTGTCCAAGATGACAGATGAAGAAAACATTGAATCCTTGTTCTCGAGATACAACAAGATTGTTGGAGAATTGAAATCACTTGGATGGTGTACTCAAACAGTATGCAAGTTCGAAAACTCCTTAGAAGTCTTCCTAAATCCTAGGAGACTAAAGCTACAATCCTTGAAAATGGAGATTTGGAGAAACTGTCTTATGATGAACTCAGAGGAAATCTGATGGCCTATGAGCAAAACCATATCAACAGATATTCTAAAGATGAAAAGAAAAAAATTGTAGCTTTCAATCCCGTAAAAAATGAGAAAGAGAAGGAGGAGGATGAAGAAGATAGTAAGGGATTGACTTTAATCAATAGAGGAGTTAGACACATCCTTCGTCAAAGACGACAGAAGCCCCAATCTAGATATCGCAACAATGAAAAAATTGAAGATCGATGCTATCATTTCGGAAAACCTAGACACATAAGGCAAAACTATCCTGAACTGAAGAAAAGGAACTCTTGTAGGAGCAGCAAATCTATGGGAGCATGGAGTAATGAAGATGTCTCCGACGAAGAAGTAGAAGAAGCTACCAACATCTGCTTATGGAGCTTGGAGGTTTAAGCGAGGTAAGATTAAATCTCTATAATAAGTGTCAAGAACTTCAAGACTCTCTAGATCTTGTCACAGATGAACTACAGAAACTTATTGATGAATATAATAAACTTGCCAAAAAAGAAGAAGGACTGACAATTTCTTCTTGAAGCAACTCAAATTGAAGTAGACTTACTTGAAGAAGAGCTAGGTGATGTCAAGATGCAATTAAACAACATCAAAAAATCACCCAGTCACAGCTCAGTCAACTCCAATAAATCACATTTTTCTTCAAAGGCTTCGTCTAGCTTTTCCTATGCAAATTTTTTTTCTTCACCCATATTCTATACATGTGGGAAGCATGGTCATAAGTCCTTTAACTGTAAATTCTATTCTCGTGGTAAATGGGTCTGGAAGAAAAAAGGAACAACCTATGAGACCCCTTCTACTAACTTACCAGGACCTAAGAAAGCTTGGGTACCTTAGAGAAATTAATCTTCTTGTTTTGCAGAAGCAACATAAAAAGGGAATGTGGGTAATTGATAGCGGATACTCCATACACATGACCAAAACAAAAGAAATTTTTTAGGTCTGTTAAAAGAATTGATGGAGGATACGTTAGATTTGGCGACAACGCAAAAGGCGAGGTGGTTGGTGTAGTTGTAATTACTATAAGTCCCTCGTGTGACTTAATTGAGGTATATCTTGTAAATGGACTGAAACACAACTTGCTGAGCATCAGTCAACTATGTGATGCCGGGTTTGACGTCCTATTCAACGCCATCAGATGCATTATCAGCAAGTCCTCCAGAAATATCTTTCTTATCAGTGATCATATTGAAAACATTTATGTATTAAATAATGTTGATCTACCTACTCTAACCTGTGTTGCAGCTGTCTCAAATGATCCAGGTATATGGCACAGAAAGATGGGACATGCTAACATGCATACCATTGAAAAGCTTTCTAAATTAGATTTAGTTATTGACTTGCCTAAATTTAATTTCTCAAATAACTCTATGTGTGATGTATGCCAACTAGGAAAGCAAACTAGATCCTATTTTAAGTCAAAAGACATTATAAGTACTTCTAAACCCCTTGAACTTATTCATATGGATCTTTTTGGCCTTACCAGAACTGCCAGCATTGGTGGTAAGAAATATGCTTTTGTTATTATTGATGATTTATCACGATTCACTTGGGTCATGTTTTTAGCTCATAAAGATGAGGACTTCTCAAATTTTAAAATTTTTTGTAAAAGAGTTCAACGAGAAAAGGGATACTTTATCTCATGTATTCACAGTGATCATGAAAGGGAATTTGAAAATCAGTTGTTCGAGAAATTCTACAATCAGCAGGGCTATACTCAAACTTTCTTTTCACCTCAAACTCCTCAGCAAAATAGAGTCGTCGAACGGAAAAATCGCTCACTTCAGGAAATAGCCAAAATAATGATCATAGAACAAAAATCTTCCTGATCATTTGTGGGGCAAAGCTGTAAGCACTGCATGTCATATCCTTAATTGATGTCTCATTCAGCCTGTGCTAAAAACAACGTCATACGAATTTTGGAAAGGAAAGAAGCTTAATATAAGTTACTTTCATCCATTCGGATGCAAATATTTCATCCACAACAATGGGAAAAACAATCTTGGTAAGTTTGATTCTAGAAGTGATAAAGGAATTTTTCTTAGGTATGCACCACTAAGCCGCTCCTTAGAGTTTTCTATAAGCATACATTAACTGTTGAGGAATCTGTTCAAAAATACCCTTATTGCTTCTTTTTGGTCAAAACTATTGCTCCTGTTGCTAGATTGGAATCTATTCGTATTTTTTTAGCCTATGTAGTTTCCAAACGATTTTAACTCTTTCAAATGGATGTTAAAGGTGCTTTTTAAATGGACTTATAAAAGAAGAAGTTTTTGTCAAACAGCCACCAGGTTTTGAAAATCCTTCTTGTCCTGACTGTGTTTTTAAACTCTCTAAAGCTCACTATGGTTTGAAACAAGCTCCAAAAGCCTGATATGAACGTCTAAGCTCCTTTCTCATTGAAAACAATTTTCGTAGAGGAAAAATTGATAATACTCTTTTTATTCAACATTCTTCTACTACTATTCTCATTATTCAAATTTATATAGATGATATTATATTTGAAAGTCCTGACACTACTTTGTGCAAGAATTTTGTAGATTTAATGACAGGAGAATTTGAAATGAGCATGATGGGAGAACTAACATTCTTTTTAGGCCTTCAAATTCATCAGTCGACTGAAGGAACATTCATCAGTCAAACTAAGTACACGAAGGAACTGATTAAAAAATTCGATTTGGATAAAGCGAAAGCTGCTAGAATCCCAATGAGCCCTTCAACCTGCTTGGAAAATGACTAAAACGAGAAGAATGTAGACGAAAAGATCTATAGAGAAATGATTGGATCACTACTGTACCTTACTTCTAGTCGACCAGACATCATGTTTAGTGTGTGCAAGTACGTCAAATTTCAGTCAAGTCCTAAAGAATCCCACTTGACTGCAGTAAAACGGATCATTCGTTATCTTATTGGAACTCAAGATTATGGTCTATGGTATCCTTATTCTAACAATTTTGATTTAATTGTTTACACAGATGCAGATTTTAACAAATCTGACAGAAAAAGTACTAGTGGATCATGTCAATTTCTTGGAGAAGCTCTTACTTCTTGGCAAATCAAAAAATAAAACTCTGTAGCACTATCTACTGCAGAGGCAGAATATCTATCTCTTGGAAGTTGTGGATCACAATTGCTCTGGATGAAACATCAGTAGTTAGACTATCATTTAAATTATGAAAGCATCCCTATTTTGTGTGATAACACCATTGCTATTAGTCTTTCAAAATATATTGTTCATCATTCTAGAGTAAAACATATAGATATTAAACATCATTTTATTCGAGATCATGTTGAGAATGGAGATTTATTACTAAAATTTGCTGACTCTGAAAATCAGCTTGCTGATATTTTTACTAAACCCCTTTTGGAAAATCGGTTTTGTTTTTTAAGGAAAAGTCTTGGTGTTATTTCGTGCTCTTTAGTTAATTTCTCCTAAAATTACGTGTGATATTTCTTTGCCTAAATTAATTTGTTTTAAATTTTTTTCCTTTCCTTAATGTACGTGCTTAATAATATGCCTTTTCTTAACATTCTGCCGGTTCAGTCTCCTAGGTCATCATTACTATGACTCTCTGCATGCCTTCCTTTCACTTTGCATCTTTTCACCTCCCTTTCCTCTAACTCTCCTCCTTTTAAATCTTCTCTCCGGTAATCATTCCTTCTGCCTCATCAAAATGGCGAAATTCTCTGTTTTAAATACTCGACGCTCTAGCAAACGTCTTAAAAGATCGTCCTCTTCTCCATCCCATGTTGAAATTTTTGACTCATCCTCCGATGTCTCCAGAATCCTCCTCCACTCTAGTCAAAAAACCCCCAGTTCTTTCTCTAAGAAGGAAAGACCTGATTCTCCTCTCTCTTTCATCTTGGAAGACATGCAAAAGTTTTGGAGCGTGTTTGAAAAAAAAATTTTTTTGCCCTTCCAAAATCGTCCATTCCCTCATGGTAGAGTTATCTGTCTTGCTCAGCTTGAAGCCTCTCACTGCTCCATCGGTTATCTCTTCTCCTTTCAAGGGTTAGACATCAGTGTGCTAATGAAGTATTCGAAGATCCCCTTCTTCACCGATGGTTGGCCTGAAGATATTGAAGTGTCTCTCGATGAAGCAAAGCTCTACATTGCTGAATATAGTACTGATCTCTCTGAATTTGGCGCTGCTTCCATCTGCTTCGAGAATCACATCATCGCACACATTGTTGCAACTACCCTACTTCCTCAGAAAGGATCTCTAAGCTCTCTGTCAAACAAAGATGTGTTTGTCGTATATTGCCTTCTGAAGAAACATAAGATTGAGTGGTCTAAATGGTTCCTTGGTTACATGGTTGAAGGTTTTCAAGATACCAATGGTGACGCCGGTCTCCCCTATGGAATGATCGTGAGTCAAATCATCAAAGTTGTGGGTGTAGATGTCTCTGCATTCCCAATAAAAGAAATCAGCTCTGCCTACAATGATCGTGCTTTTTCAAGTATAGGATACATTTTTGATGAGAATCGATGGGTCAAGAAGGCAAGCTTTAAACCCAAAGCCAAGTTCTCCACTATAGAAAGCTGCTCAAATGTTCCTCCAGATGGCTCCTCCAACTCCGTCCTCTCCTCTCTCATTACTGAAATCAAAGATGTTAAGGAAACTCTAGGTGCAATGGCTGATGACCTGCACAAGAGTAATGAATTGCTGAATGTCGTAATCTCCAGTGTTGCAGAATTGAAGACTCAGTTGACTCTCCTACAGCATGAAGGGGTCAAATCTTTTAACAAAGTTCTCTGCCAAGTTGCGCAGCCACTGCTCGAGCTGAAGTTTCTGACAATGAACTCGCAGTCACTGTTTAAAACTCCTACTCCTCTCTGTCCACCCGAATCGAGAAGTTCTATCATTCCTTTTCCGAGCGTATCAATACGCTCAAGTATTTCCTTGGTTGTGCCTGATCTTATGTTATCTTCTACTCTCCCTTTCCCCTACGTGGACTTATGTTTTTCTTGTTCCCTTTTTGTGATAAAGTGGGAGAAATCATGTTCATGTTCTTCGTTTTATAAATGAAATTATCAATGCTTTGTGTATGTTGTCTTGTGTGATTGCCAAAAGTTATGCTTACAGTCTTGTTATAATTTTCATGTTACAATTTTTGTTATTCTGATGCTCTCAAAAACTCAGTATTTGAACCTTGAGTACAAAATTCCTCAACTCAAGGGGAGGAAGCATCAAGCCGGGGGAGCAAACCCACAAGACTCTCTTAAACAGGGAAGTACCCCTTAGCTATATCAGAATTTATGTCATTAAAAAAGGGGAGATTGTTGCACTCATATATTTCAATGATGACAAACTTGTTGCAGGTGTAGCCAACATTGGATGCTGCAGGTGTAGCCAACATTGGATATAACCAGCTGACTCAAATCTCGCACAAAGGAGAAAATCAAGGAACTTATCATGATGTTTATGGAAGGAAGATCAACTCCAAAAGGAAGAAAACTAATCAAGATTCAGTGATGCTTCTCAAGGAATATTCCATTATAAGGGTCGAATATGGAAGAAATCAACCACCAAATCAATCAGCCTCAATCACTGACGATCCAAAAGGAAGAAGTCTCTTTCAAATCAATTAAGGATCCTATCACTAATCGACATCTTATCCAGAGGATATGATTGAAGAAAAATCCCCTGGGTTATCCCTTAATGAGCGGTAAAACAAGATCAAAGGAATTGACCTTGTTGCAAGAGCCTTTAAATACAAAGACTGAAGACAAATTCCCTGTACAACTTCACTTGATCAAAACTGACAATTCTGCTCTTATTCAATCATTGTAATCCTGAAAGCATTACTAGTGAGATTAAAAGATAGAAATAGTCAGCTAGATATACATGGAGAGGTTGTATCAAGTTCACTGCTGTTCATCATAGATTGGTGAATTTACTCTTGTAACCATTTACTAGGCACCACAAGGGTGATCCGAACCAAGATAAATTCTTTGTGTCTTTACTTTCCTACTTTGTGTTCGATTTATTATTGCTAACCTTTTCTGCAGGAATTAAGTCGACTAGTTCACTTCAACAGCCGATTGAATATTATTTTATCAAATTCACCCCCCCCCCCCCGTCTTCCCCTTTAATTATCACCTACTTTTAGATAGTGTGAATTTGACAAATGCTCAATAAACAAACAAACAAATAAATAAATAAATAAATAAATAAATAAAAGTGGTCTTGACTTGCATCAAATAATGCTGGCAATCCTTATTTGGGAATTTTGAATAAATAAATATTGGTGTTGGCTTTCATCAAATCATTTAGATTATTTTTTGTTTTATTTTTTGGATGCCATGAGAAAATTGATATGATAAATAATTTAACAATCACTGACCAACTAACAAATAAAAAAAAAGTAACACGACACTCGACAAATTTCTTGGCATGTGACTAGCTGAGAAGAGAATATAGCATTTAGAGTTAATAATTCTGAATGAGCTTAATTTTATAAAACATATATTTGATTTTTTTTGTATACATGAGTACTATATAATTAAATCTACAGAATCCGTTCTAGATTCGTAATTTTATTTAGACACACATATTTTTAAAAGATGAATGAGGATGTATTCATTTTGGAGCTATAGCTTGAACACGAGCTTGGTAAAAAGCAAGCAACTCATCTCTTCTTGGAGGTAGATATTTTTTAACTTGAGTGCAGTTAATATACTCATCTCTCCAAGCACAAAAATTTGGGAATTTTTCACTTGTCACTAATACAACTCCAGAGGCTTCTTGAAAAACTCCTAGCCAAAGTCCCACCAAATTTGCAGCCACATCAGCAAAACCAAAATTGTCAGCCACAAAGAACTTTTTATTATCCTTGAACTCATTATCAAGAACTTTCAACATCTCACAAACTTCGTCTTTAGCTTTCTCTTGCTCCTCTCCTTTGCGTAAAAAAGTTTTCACCACAGCTGTCACCTGCACCAAGCACGATAGTACTACATCTCAATCTCACGCAAGTTAGAATCGACCTAAAAGAAAAAAAAATAGAAATATCTCTTAGGTTGTTCATAATATATGCACGTATCGACGTAATTTAGTAAAAGGACTAACATGACTAAATTATACAGATAATAATATATAGCATGAAGATAAATTTACCTTATCATCAAGGAACTTAGCCCAAAACCGTGCTAAAGCACGATCATAAGGGTCTTTAGGCAAGATGGAAGGGCCTTCAAATGTCTCATCAATGTATTCGAGAATGACCAAAGACTCACAAATGGGGTTGCCATTATGAATGAGAACAGGTACTTTCTTGTGAACCGGATTGGATTCAAGAAGTAGAGAGCTCTTATTGTTTCGATCTTCTTCTGTATATTCATATTCGACACCCTTAATCTTTAAAGCCCACTCAACTCTGTGACTAAATGGGCTATACCAAAAGCCTAGCAACTTCACTTGTGCCATTTCACAACTTTAGTAAAAGGAAATTTCAGTGGTGGTTCTCTCTTGAATTATGGTCTTCTTTTATAGAGTAGTTGAAGGTTCCTAATTTTTCCTTTTCCCTTTTTTTCAAAATTTTTCATATATTTTATTTGCATTTACCTGGGGCCAAACGTTGTGTAACACTTTAAAATACAAATGCTTATTAAATTAATAATCTTGTTTGATCAAGATTTGAAAGACATACGTAAGCACTTAGCTAACTCAATTTGGAGACTAATCATCCAGGGATCAAATTTGTCCCTTCCTTTTGTCTAGATAAAAAATTGTTCCTCCTTCCACTTTTTATATTATTATTTTTCTTCATGATATCGCATTTCATATATTATTCTTTTTAAAAAAAAATATATTTCTTTTAGAAATATCTCTGTTCTTTTTACTAATATGCCATTTATCAACTTTCTTATCAATCAGGTGTTGCGGGAAGTTGAGATTAAGCACTGGAAGAGAGCAAAGAAAGAAATAGTGGCTGCTTTATGGGAAGCTTTGGTATACCACGTATGGAGGGCCAGAAATTAGAAATTGTTCAAAGGATTAAATGTAAATATTGAGCTGATTATACCACAAATTAAGGGGGAAATTATAGAAAGATTAGGTAGATTCCGCAACTCAAAGAAATTGTAAAAGTGTAGGAGTTTTGTTCAGTTGCTAACTGGTACCTAGTTTGATAGAGGCTAATCATGCGATACCCTTCTTAGAAGATGGTTGTATGGATTAAGTACTCTTTGGAGGTTAGGAGTTTGTATTTGTTCTTTTATTTGTTATTAATGGTAATATTCATAGTTGTTACCAAAAAAAAAAAAAACTTTCTTATCCAGGTTTCAAACTTGTTAGCTTTTGTATGATTACTTTTTAATTGGACTTACATTAAGTCATATACATGCTTTACAAAGCTACAAACAATTTTACATAAATGAAACAATATTTCACTACTCCAACTATATCTTTAATATTCATATAGTGTTTGAGTTGAGATTGGAATTCGATTAGATAGATGGAATTAGGAATATATCTTGAATAATTTCTAATACGTTATGAATGTTTTTAATTTAATATGCATGTGAAAGTGAGGGGTAAATTAATATGTTACTGCTCATCAATGAAAAACTAGAGCACACACTCTCTCCTCCCTCTTCTTTTTTAATGACAAGCTAGGGAAGCCATGGCTTGAGCCTTTGAGAGTTCTTCCTATCCGGCTGGAGATGTGCTTGAGCCTATGGACCTTTCCCAGGCTTCATATCATAGAATAGCCACATCTCATAGTCTGAAAGATGTCAAATCTATTGCTTCTGTTACTGAGATATTCGTAACTTTTGATATTCGATAAAGCTTATCAACGAACTCTTGATGGTCCTCTTTCGGATTAGAACCTGTGAATAGGAGGGCTTACGCTAACAAACTCCCCTGCCCTGGAGCTTCCTGAGCTATCAGAAGGTCTTGCCCCCATCTGTTGTTGTTGTAGTTCTCCTGTCTATGTCAATAACTGAATTGCACTTCTGATGTCCTAGTCCATTGGTCCAAGTGGATGAACTAGGGGTATTGGATCTCCTCTAGCTCCCCTGGGAGTTGCTGGAATATGAAGAGCTAGGGTTGCTGGGTCTCTCCTAGCTTCCTTAGCTATTGGCACATAGCAGGCTCCAACGATAGTAACTCATTCTGGTCTTCAAGCGCAACTCCTTGGCCATGCGATGCATGACTTGTGTCTTTCCCAACATCCGCAACGGCTGATCTACTAGCAATGTTCAATCTAGTCCCAGGAATTACTGAACACATTTATAAAATACGAATTAGAGTTGACATCTTATAACTCAGCCTTAGTTGTACGTTTCTGAGGAATGAAGATAACCATTCTTAAATGACATGTCGCCTCCTGATTATAACTATGGTGCACAACACACTCATAAACAAGACTCTACTCGAAATGACTCGTGAACTCTCTAGGACTAGAGTGCTCTGATACCAAGTTTGTCACATCCCAAATCCAGAGAGGCGTAACCGATACTGGGTGCCTATCTAACTAAGTAAGCCAGATCATAACTCAAGTAAACCAAAATTGAATAGTAGTTAGGTCGACAAAACCGTCATGAAAACACTACTACAATCAAAATAAACTAAACTGACAAGGTCATAACAACTCAGCTAAACATATGCCAGTTCAGCAAGGCCACAAGATGAGCAATCAACAAATAAAATTGAAGGTTGGCAAGGGTATAAACCACAATTAACAACTCACATCATTTTGCCTACAAGGCTGTTAGAGTGCTGATCATCATCAAGTTCTACTATATATATACTCAAAATATAAGAAGATCCTCTAACTCAACAGCTCCAGAAAGAATGGAGCTTACCGAACACCTGAGCATGGCAACCTTTACTGTGAAGTCTATCTGGGCCTCAAACTGAGCTTGCAGGCATGAATACAACACTCCGTTCAAAATGGGCGTTAGTATGACAGAAAGTACTGATATGTAAGGTAGAACAATATATGAATAAGTTGCAATCAGTTACCTTAGATTTTTACTTTTTTTTTCCTTGAATACTCTCTGTCATGTAAATATGAATTTTCTCTGTCTCAAGTGATGTGATACACTTTTCTTCTTAGTCAATTTTAAAATGAATGGTCCATTTTTATATTTAATAATAATTTAACTAAATTTTTGTTCTATTGAGATCATTTTTATCACACAATATTTATAACTCATTTTAATCATAAATTTCAAAACTTCATGTCAAGTCAAATATTATCACCTAAATTAGATCGAGAGAATTTTTTTTTAGTTCTATAATTCTGGTTAATAATAACAAAGGGGTCTTGAGTCGAAATTACACGAATTTTCCTTGAAATAGAGTGGTCCTAAATTTTTACCCTTAAAATAAATTGATCTTTAATTTTTATTTTGTAGTAATTGAATTTATGCCTAGTGGAATATTAACTTTTGAAAAATTAAAATCACGCGGGACATAAAATATAAAATATTACTCCCTCTATTTCAAAATAAGTGATATCTTTTAACTTGACCACTCCCGTTAGGAAAACTAATCATTCCTAAAACTATGATGTAGGCTGCATATCGGTCGGTTCGGTTCGGTTTTGAAAGTTATTGGTTTCACTTATCAGTTATCGGTTTGTAGACATGCTAAACTGTTAAAAAACCATTAAGATATCTATTAATCAGTTATTGATTATTATCGGTTCGATTATCAAGTTAACTATTAAGATCTTACATGAAAAATCTCATAAGTCATAAATATGTTTAACTAAAAAAAAGTGGGTGAATCCTAACACAAACTAAGAACATAAATGCCAATAACCCTTGATTAGTAAAATTTGATATTCCCAATTTTGATGGCTTACCGTAACTGAAGCTCACGTGGGATCTCTGAACTGTGACTATTTTATGGCTGGTCCCGGTTTTTAAATAATATGACTTGAAATCCGGAAAATAATAAATTTTATTTGTACTAGAGGCTTACCTATACATATATGAGTGACCTTGATAGTTTAAATATTTCTTTATATTAATGGTGAATAAAATTTAATCTTTAAAAAAATAAGATAATTTATGTGTTTATCTCACTCAATATTTTAAAAGGCATTTTTAGAACGAGTCTCTATAGACTAACTGCTCCCCTTCTTTTGGTCTTATTTTGCGAACCTACATGTTAACTCACTAAGACGGATGGGTTGGAGCCTGTTTCACCCGCCATAGGTAAGGAGTTCAAGGAGACTTCTATTCCGCGTTTTGTATCAATGTCTTAATAAATATATTCATGTTCATGCTCACTGATCAGAGATGGACAAGTTGAAAAAAAGAAAAGAACGACTCTCAGAGTGAGACACAGTAAAAATACATCGCGGTCATATGTGGGAAAAGTATCATGAGACATAAGTTTCATCAATCTTAAGCATTAGGCGAGTATGTATTTTGAGGTGTAAGTTGAAAAACTTCTCCTAATTAAAATCACTAATCGTATCTTTAAATTAATAAGAAAGACATAGAATTCAACTTGTTACTACAATCACTTACAAACTAACAAATAAAAACAGTAACACGACACACTTCTTGGTATGTGACTAGCTGAGAAGAGAATATAAAATCTAGAGTCAATACTTAACAAGCTTAATCTTACACAACATATATTTGATTTTTTTTTTGGCACACGTGTATTATATAATTGAAGCTACAGAATCCGTTCTAGATGTATAGTTTTATTCAGACACATATATAATCCCAAACATTGTTAAGATGAATGAGGATATGTTCATTTTGGAGCTGCAGCTTGAGCAAGAGCTTTAAAGAAAGCAACAAACTCATCATTTCTTGGAGGTAAATATTTCTTAACTTGGCTGCAATTAATATACTCATCTCTCCAAGCACAAAAATTTGGAAAATTTTCATTTGTCACTATTGCAACTCCGGATGCTTCTTGAAAAACTCCTAGCCAGAGTCCCACCAAATTAGCAGCCATATCAGCAAAACTAAATTTGTCAGCCACAAAGAACTTCTTGTCCTTGAGCGTACTATCAAGAACTTTTAGCATCTCACAAACTTCCTGTTTAGCTTTCTCTTGCTCCTCTCCTTTGAGTAAGAAAGTATTCACCACCACTGCCACCTGCAAATTACACACTCAAAATTTAATAATAGTGTTACGTCCCAATCTCAAGCAAGTCAGAATCGACCAGAACATAATAAGAATATATACCATGAAGACAAATTTTACCTTATCATCTAAAAACTTAGCCCAAAAACGCGCTAAAGCTCGATGGTAAGAGTCTTTAGGCAAGAGAGAAGGACCTTCAAATGTCTCATCAATGTATTCGAGAATGACCAAAGATTCACAAATGGGCTTGCCATTGTGAATGAGAACAGGTATTTTCTTGTGAACCGGATTGGATTCAAGAAGTAGAGAGCTCTTATTTTGTAGATCTTCTTCTATATATTCATATTCCACACCTTTAATCTTGAGAGCCCACTCAACTCTGTGACTAAATGGGCTATACCATAGACCAAGCAACTTCACTTGTGCCATATCACAACTGTAGTTCTCTCTTGAATTATGGTCCTTATATAGAAAGTAAAAATGAAAGTATGGGGAGTGGTTGAAGGTTCTTAATTTTTCCTTTTAAAAAAAAAAAATGTTTCTTACATTATATTGCGTTTAATTACCTGGGGCCAAACGTTATGTAAGACTTGAAAAGGCAAATGCTTATTAAATTAATAATTCTTGTTTGTTCAAGATCTGAAAGACATACGTAAGCAATTAGCTAACTCTATTTTGAGACTAATCATCCATTCAGTTTTGAAATGAATGGTCCGTTTTTTATATTTAATAATAATTTAATTAATTTTTTTATTTTATCGAAATAATTTTTATCACATAATATTTATAAATTATTTTAATCATAAATTTTAAATTTTATATTAAGTCAAATATTGTCACCAAAAATAGACTAAGAAAGTTTTTTTTTCTTTGTTCTATAATTCTGGTCAATAATTACAAAAGGAGTCTTGAGTTGAAACTACACAAATTTCCCTTAAAATAGAGTGGTCCTAAATTTTTACCCTTAAAATGAATTGATCTTTATTTTTTGTCTTTCAGTAATTGAATTTATACCTAGTGAAATATAAATTTTTTAAAAATTAAAGTCCTGCGGGACATAGCTGTAACACCCCATGCGATTAAAGAGGTCCAGTTGATAGGCCCCCAGTTGATAGGTTTCAGATGTATGAACCTAGTTTATGGCTACGTGTCGTATGTTTAGTGAAGCCGGGGGGACGAAGGCACGAAAGAGTGTTCGAGTGAGCGGGCGAAGGAGTAAACAGAGGGGGTCCACAATAGAAATATGTCACGCTACTCCAGTGGTCCAGCCTATATATAATGTTTTGGTCGGTTTGTTCATATCGTAACTTATTTTTCCAGAAACCTTTCATAATTAAAACCCTTCCAAGCTCTCTTTTAAAGCCTTTATTGATCCTAAGATTAGAAAGCTTGCTCCCATATGATTTTCAGTGTCAGGAATTTGGAGTTCTACGTGTAGATCGCATTTTAGTGTCGTTTCGGATGTTTGGTGGCTGCTTCTTGTTGAACTGATTGGTAAGCCTTTTTTCTTCATATATTCTTAGTTTCTTATGATGATTTAGTGTGTGTAAGTGTTGGTAGGTTGTTACCTTGGAATTTCTACAGTCGAGTCTATAGAAAACTAGTCGATAAACATCATTTTGTATTGTTTTCCTTGACGAATCTTTTAGTGGCATTTTGGTGGATTGAGTTGCTAATCTTAGCCAGTATCTTGGTGTGCTTTGGAGTGAAATTTTGGCTAGCTTGAGTTCATCAAAGTTCAAGTTATATTTAGGTCGTTTCCTTCTTCTTTCTACATGATTTTCGCAGACTTGTTGCTAGTATTATCTTCGTTCATGTTGACTGTTCCGTGAGACCCTAGATTCATGTTAAGTGTTGAGTTGGTTGAGAAACTGGTTGTGTAGTACTTATGTCGTGGTTTGGGTTAGGCCTATGTTCCCAGTGGGCACTTCGTCGAGTCGAGTTGTAACACCCCAAAAGTTTCTGAACAGGCCCTAGATATAAAGAAAGAAATCAGTTGGACAGTGGAAATATTGCCACAGAACGAGTCGTGCCACGACTCGTCCAGTAACTAGACGAGTCGCTGCTCAGGCTCGTGGTAGGCAGCCAAGAAGTACAGGTGGGGTTCAGTGACTACGGACGACCCGACGAGTCGTTAGGTAGGCAACGACTTGTCATGTCGGTCATTGGAAGGATTCGAAGGATATGGACCAGTGTTGACGACGAGTGGACATGACGAGTTTTCTAGTGAAGTAATGACTCATCATATCAGTCGTGGGAAGGAAGAGTAGAATGTTGGACTTCAGTGATAACGGAAGGAACCACGAGTCGTTAAGTCAGCTAACGACTCGTGATGTCAATCGTCGTCCGTTCGAGGAATTTATGTGAGATTTTCCAGAAGACATCACGAGTGAGACTTAATGAGTCGTTCTTTGCCCCACGACCAGTGAAGTCCCTCGTGAGGACTGGCAGCATGACTTTTCCTGTGAATTTTCAAGGGTGTTTTCGTAAAATCCTATGCTTCTAACTCCTAAACTATGTCGTTTTGAGTATTATATGGGACATTTTTAAGGGTTTCTTCTAGCCTAATCTCTCATTCTCTCAAGAAACCCTCTCAAACTCTTCTTCCTCCCCTCTCTCAAGACTCAAGGATTCAACTAGGGTGCTTCAAAGGCTTCAAGGGTTAAGTTCAAGTGGGGATCTCTCCTAATCAGGTATGTGGGTTTTCAACAAGGATTTCCTTCCATCCTTGTGCTCCAAAATTTTTATACTAAAAATCTAAATCCTTTGATTCTAAAAAAGCATGTTCTAGGGTTTCAAATTATGCATGAATTCTCATATGTTTTCCCTAAATTCTAAGAACCATCATGGTTAATAGTAGTGTATGCTTATGAAGTTACTTGCACCCTTTTGAAATATGAGTATGATATATGAATAATATGAATGTGGGATTTTCACCATGAATTAGTCTAGAATTTCAAATGGGATTTCATAAATTATTCACATGCTCTTATCGTGAACTTGCATTCTTGTTTAAAGTATAAGTAGATCATATGGGTCCCCGCAAATCGAGAACATATGTTGTATTATATGTGTTGCAACACGATTAGAACGTACGGGCTTTAACCAATATGAAGTATGTGCATGTTTTCACTATGATATCAATATAAATATTTTGGGTATGAGTTGAACCTATGAAAATGGCATGATTATCGAATTTTCATCATGATTTACAGTAAATTTCAAAATAGGGTTTCATGAGATATTTATATGCTTTCACCATGATCTCATTGTCCGTGTTCAAGGTATGAGTTGATTATATGGATTTTCCGTAAATCTAGAATATATGATTTAATGAATACATGTTAAAGTATGAATTTAACCTAGGTATCTTACATGAATCTAAGATATACGTCATGTGCTATGAACTCGAAATTTGAATGTTGTGGATGTGTGTAAAGTATGATCTGATCCTATAGGTGTTTCATGAATGTAAAATGTGTGGTTTAAATGATGATTCATAACCATGATGATATGAATTGTGATATAAAGCATGAGAATGATCCTTCAGATTTGTGGGCTTGTTTTAGTTGAAAGTAGCCTGATCGGACTCTAAATGAATTTAGTATGATGTAATTAGTTGAATGCTCATGTATCTGATTAGCTGTAGTAATTTATACTAGACGAATGACGTCGGGTTAGTGCTCTCCATGTTCTAGTCTGTGGGACTCTCATCAGCTGAGAATGTTTTCCTTAGTCAGTCGGGACTCTCATTAGCTAAGAATGTTTCCCTTAGTATGTCGGGACTCTCCTTTACTCAGAATGTTTCCCTTAGTGTTTCTGGGCGCTCCTTAGCTGAGAATGTTTCCCTTAGTTAGTCGGGACTCTCATTAGCTTAGAATGTTTCCCTTAGTCTGTCGAGACTCTCCTTATCTGAGAATGTTTTCCTTAGTCAGTTAGTGACTCTCTATATCAGAGAATGTTCTCCCTTAGACAGTCAGGGACTCTCCATAGCATAGAACGTTTCCCTTCGACAGTCAAGGACTCTCCCTTAGACAATCAAGGACTCTCCATAGCAGAGAACGTCTCCCTTTGACAATCAGGGACTCTATATGATTTCAGTCACAACTTTGGTCCTTAGTATATGTTCAGTATATAACCTTTGCGCATCAGTTGATTATACTTCAATAAATGTTTTCAAATAAAATCTTCATGTTAATATATATATATATATATATGTATCTCAGACAAGGTTGTTGTATCTCCGTTTGGTTATACGTCTAGTAATGTGTTCAGTTTACTTTCTTCTTGTATACTTGCATGTTTTAGTTTATTTACGCTTCCTGCATACTCAGTACATTTCAAGTACTGATCACATACTTTATGTGCTATATCGTTTCATGATATAGATTCAGGTTTCCAGACTCAGCCACACGGTTAGATACGCTCCATTCCCCTCTCAGTTGCTTGTGGTGAGTCCTCATCTCTCGGGGACGCGATTTATATTTTCATTTCTATTCAGTTTTCATACTTTATGAGTTAGCTGGGGGCTTGTCCCAACAACTCATTAGTTTAGTAGATGCTTTCAGACTTGTGTAGACAGATTCAACTTGTATTAGAGTTTTATGAGATTTGTGATTTTGGGTTTTAAATTGGACTTTTTCAGTTAGCTTTCGCTTAGTTATGATTTCTGTTACTTGTTATTCTGATAGTGTTATGCTATGACTATGCCACAGGTTGACTTGGGCCCTCTCGAGGTTCCTTGTCTCGTGTCTCCATCCGGTCTATGTTCGGATCGTGATACGAGTAAACCTTTAGAGTTTGGTTTGAGTCACGAGTATGGGTTTTTGGCATAGTGAGTTGATTAAGGCTGTTTATGGTTCTTGTATATGAATATTGATTGTGAATGCTTTTTTTTCATGGTTCTATGTCCTAATTGGTGTCTTGAGGCTCGTGGATACCCGACATACAAGAGTGGTTCCGGTTGCGGGGTTGAGCCTGAGGGGTGAAATGACCTATAGGGTTGGGGACGTCCTTCGTAGTGTTGAAATGAGACATAACAGGAGAGTAGTCTGGCATGTTTGATCCTTCCTAAGATTGCGATTGGTTCATCCGGTTGGATTGAGCTTCACTAACTATGCGTAGCCGAGAGATGATCCGACAATGCTTGATTGATGTTGTTGTTGATATGTGTACTTATCTTTGTATTGCTTGAGGTATGTTGGTTGCCTATTTAGGTGGAATCTCTCTCACAGAAATTGTTTTGGGTGGTGGCGGCGTGATGTAGTCGACTGGAACCTCGTATGTGACCCAGATATGTAGGTTTAGTGCGTCGCTATCATTGAGTATGATGACTCATTTGATGGTATGCCTTTGTATTTCTAAGGTTGTTGGCATATCTTCTGTCAGCTGTCGTCATTTCTGATCTCTTGCCTTACTATCACCTTTCATACTCGGTACATAATTGTACTGAAGTCCTAGTCGGGGCATTGCATTCATGCCTGCAGGTCTTGATTGTCAGGCTGATAGAGGTCCCTGAGGTTGAGCTAAGTCTCAAGTGGTGTCAGTAAACTCCAGCTTGTTCAGAGTTACGTTGTCTTTTGAGATATTTGTGTACATATTGTGTAGGTCGGGGTACTGTCCCAATCAGTATGAACTTTTGAACTCCTTAGAGGCTCGTAGATGGTACCTTTTGGGTTGTAGTATTGTATGAGGCCCTTATATATATCTTTTGGTTGTGTGCATACTTGGCAGCCCCAATGATATAGTAGTTTGTCACTATGTTCATGTCTGATTATTATTTTATTTCTTATTGTGATACTAGACCTCGTCGATTTTGGCCTGTTGTAGTTTAATATAGTGGCAGTGTGTGCTCGATTAGGTGTACGGTGTAAGGTGCCAGTCACGCCTCCCCGGATTTTGGGGTGTGACAATAACTTACTCCCTCCGTTTCAAGATAAGTGGTGTTTTAGCCTTTTGATTTTGTTTCAAAATAAGTGGTGTTTTACATAATCAAGAAGACATTAATGATGTTCTTCCAATTTTACCCTTATTTAAGTGGAGAGAATTTTACATAATCAAGAAAATATTAAAGAGTTACATCTTTTTCAAGATATTTATTAGGGGTAAGTGGGTAAAATTATATGTCACGCCCCTCCTTGAGAGGCATGAATGGCACCTGGTGCCTACTAGGGTCTGAACTGACTGAGCTGACTAGGCCTAAGCACTTCTGGTGTAGGGCTGACACTGACTCTTACATCAAGAAAACAACGGGCTATATCTCAGTTGTAAACACAGCCCCTGACCGACAAGGACATATAGCCATCTGTAAATGAAAACAGCTAACCAACAGCAGACCATAACAGGGAATCCTATGCGGGCCGACAAGGCCGCCATGATATCTAGTTATAACTGAAATGAAAACAATCTGCTATCCTAGGCCCCACACGGCCAACATACGAGACATAACTGATTAAGTCCCCATACGGACAACATTCAACTAACTGACTGATGAATGTAGTATGCAAGCCTTTAAGAATACAAATAGTGGTCGAGACAGGGCCCCGACCTACCCCAAGATACTGTACAACTGAAAGACAGAACTCTTTACCACCTGACAGCTCCGAATGAAAGGAACTGGCCCAATGGTGAACTCTGAGCAACTGCTACTGAAGATCCTGAATCCTGTCTGACTAAACCTGCAGGCAAGTAATGCAGCGCCCAGGGGAGGGTGTCAGTACAATATGTACCGAATATATAAGACAATAGATGAGCTGAATATAAACTATGAAATATTGGAAGTAAGTAGAAAGGAGAGGCAGAGAGATTAACCTATATGCCTGCTGATTTGTAATCTGCATCTAACCAACACTTACATGTACGTAAGTTAAGACTGTATAGCTACGTATTTACAAACTATAACTAGCATACAAGAATACAAATAAGAACCTCACCTGGCCCCATAAGTCGGAAAGTGCAATCAACACAGAATAACCCACCCGGGGCCCCCATAAGCCCTGGTGAGTTCACTTCAATCTATATACCCCTAACCAAGTTTCTATGAATGCAGTGGTGCTATAACTAACCTATCAGTCCCCTGGGTATGCAACTAGGCCCACTTAGCCCCTGATCTGTAGCTGTGTCTGAGTCCGGTGGACTCCTGATACCTGCACCCTGGGCACCAGGCTCGTCGGGGGTGTAGTGCCGATACGACGTATGTATAATAGTCCAGCCATGAAATGGACTCTATGAGGACCTAGGACCCCATCTTCTTCCCTCGCTGACGGCATGCCGCTCTTTTTAGAGCAACGTCATCTCGCCCCCGGCGGGCATCGACACAGCTAGTAACCCTGGGGTAGTCATGGAAGACTCCTAAGTAAGGGAAACCCCGAACCCAGAGGCTGTACTAATATGTCAATCTAGCCACTCAAAAGGCGTAAATGGCCTTCTGGGCCTAACGCCACTGCTGCTTGCCCCCTAGGATAATCTGTAAAACTGCTAGCAGGCACGCCATGCACCTGTATCTGATCAGAGGATCCTGATAGTGATCATGATCTCTAATAGTCTGGACTGAATAGGGCGAGATCTGGAGTGGTCCAACATAACCTTGAATGTCTTGCTTGGACGACTCTAACTCATAGGCAACTGCGGGGTCATGAATGACTAACTATTCAACTCCCCCGCCTGGGATAACTGTAGGCTGGTACTAGTCGAACCTGCTTTTGAGCGGTCGGCCCCTAATCCCCCAAGGGAAGTTTACTGACGTCCTTAGCCTGTGGGAAGCACTGTACTAACATAGTACTTACTGGCGCCTTAGACCTTATCTTGGTCTAATCGGGTCTTATATTACTGTTCTGGGTGATTCTTAACCTTATACACAAGTTCATATAAACTTAGCCACTCCTGGCGACCTGTACCTGAATACCTTATGAGGGCTGACTGGTGCGCTGGTCCAGCCTCCAACTGCTGATAAGGTCCCCTTTCTTAGGGTATCTACGGGTCTATTTGACCTAGGCAACTGGACTAGCTTTCTAGTTGTCTGTAGGATGAATGCTAAGTCAACTGGGATTGATAACCACTGGTAATACTAATGACTAAACCTAACTAGGTAACAGGCTGTGACTAGCTCACTAGACAACTCTGGGTTGCTGTTTCTAAGGCATGGCTCTCCTATCTAGGTTGTTGCCCTGGGGTGTAGGAATGCGCCACTAGCCCCGAGGAATACTTTCCTGACAATACAGGTGCCAAACTGGTAGTTAAACCTCCTAACTGTGCCCATACTTGTTCAACCAACTGGTTTAGGCCCGATAACTCTCACGAGCTCCTAAGGTATAGGCCTGGCAACAATATATAAGTCTACCAACCCAATGAATTGGAAAATAGAAGAGTTTTTATGACACTCCTAGCGCGAATCACACTTAACTTGCTCCCTTTCGATGAGGGATCCTACGATACGATCCGTATACGTTTTCTAGCAGCTAACAAGAACTTATGTTACCGTAATCTACTAATAGCAGTTAATCACGATATTCCTGAGCTTTATATATATCACTAACAACTAATTACAACATATCGACTTACAGTCTAATGGTAGCAACTGTCTATGGCATCTGAAATCGTTATTTCTGTTCGAGGACATAAGTCGTAATGCGGTACGACAAGGATACTTGTCGAGAGTAAAGCCTTACATACCTCGGTTGTCGTTCACTGATCAACTGGTGAGTATCGACTCGTATACAACTGTCCTTCTCAACTGCAATGGTATTACTAGAAGAAAATATCTAGTTTCAATACTAAATTCAATAAAATGATAATTTTATATAATTATTTTAATCATATTTCAACTTAATGAAATACGACCGAAAACCCGTAATTTCTCGAAAAACCAAAAGGAAGAAACACTTACTTTAAGAATGTGATCGTATTGACACAAGTTTGTAGCAATTCCAACAACTTTGGCTCGGTGGGACGACGATTCGTCGGACGAATTTTGCGAAACTAACTCCATAGCAATGCTCCCTGCAGCCTTATACTTCGATACTCGAAGTTAATTCGTATTTGGACGGCGTTTTATAGCGTAAATTGGGAAGATTTACTTGGTTCCTTCGTACCTTTTCTCTACTGGTCGAGTAATATCTGACAATAACTTAAAATCAAACAATGAGACTTATATATAATTGAGGCGGTGGACAAGGCAACGTGGCACGGACCTCAACGCGCCAATTTACGGGCGTGCCATGTTGGGCAACGCGAGTGGGCTTCTCCGTGCCACGTCGCCCCTCTGGGCAACTTGATTCGGCCTCCTCCCGTGAAATTCTGACTTCGCACTCGTTCTGCCTTTCCCCGGGTCCTTTCCTCGTATGTATGACACTCTAAAACTCTCAACCAACATACGAATAGGCCGACTAAACGTTAGAACTTACGGGTGTAACATTATATTTTTCTATCAGTGTGCTTAAGCTGAAAGCACCACTTATTTTGAAACGGAGGGAGTATAAAATATTATTCTCTCCATTTCAAAATAAATGGTGTTTTTTAGCTTGGGCACACCTTTTAAGAAAACTACTCAATCCTAGAAAGTAAGATATGTTTTTACTAACTTATATACCCTTAATTAATAAATATCTTGAAAAAAGTGTAGTTCTTTCGTAATTTCTTGGTTATGTAAAACACTCTTTATATAAATAAGGGTATAACTGGAAGAACATAATTGATGTCTTCTTTATTATATAAAAGACCACTTATTTTGAAACAAAATGAAAAGATAAAAGCATCACTTATTATAAAATGAAAAAAAGTATAATATTAAAATATATACTTAATAGTTTTTTTTTTGAGAAAGACATAAATTTAAAACCAACAGAAATAAGAACATAAATGCCAATAAATCTTGATTAGTACTCCCTCTGTTTCATTTTAATTGTTAGAATAAAATTTCTACATCCATTAAGAAAAAATTAACAGGAATGATAATTTGACTAATATAATCCTATTAATTTTTTGAAAACATACAATAACAATTCTTTTTATATTTTAGAATGACTTTAAGTACTATGAGTAGAATTGAAAAATATAATCAATTATTTTTTAAATTTTTAAAATTAATAAAAATATTTTAAAATAATTATTTTTTAATATATTTAACAATTAAAATGAAAGTAAATTTGATACTCCCGATTTATTTGGCTTACTGTAACCGAAGCTCACGTGGGATCTCCCAGCTGTGGCTGTTTTAGAGTTATGGGTGGTGCCGGTCTTTAAATAATATAACTTGAAATACGGAAAATAATAAATTTTATTTATAATAGAGGCTTACCAATACATATATAAAGGACCTTGATAGTTTAAATATTCCTTTATATTAATGCTGAATAAAATTTAATCTCCAGAAAAATAAAATAGTGTTATGTGCTTATGTCACCCAATGTTAAAAAAGACGTTTTTAGAGCGAGTCTCAGAGAAGAACATAGTGAAAACATATTGCATTAATATGCGGGGGTGGGGGGTGGGGCAAAAAATATCATGAAGCATAAGTATTAAATTTCATCGATTTGAGATACACTTAAAATTGGACTAGTATTTATTTTAAGGTATAAACTCACAAAATCTCTCCTAATTAAAATTACTAAACAAGTATTTAAATTAATAAAAGAAATATAAAATTCAACTTCTTACTACAATCACTGACAAACCATACATCAAATAAAAACAGTACCACGACACACTTCTTGGTATGTGACTAACCGAGAAGAGAATGCAGAATATAGAGTCAATAAATCTTATAAAACATATATTTTGATTTCTTTTGTTGTTTTTTTGCATACGTGTATTATATAATTGAATCTACAGAATCCATTCTAGATCCGTAGTTTTATTCAGACACTTATATAATCCCAAACTTTGTTAAGATGAATAAACATGTGTTCATTTTGGAGCTGCAGCTTGAACACGACTTTTGAAGAAAGCAAGCAATTCATCATTTCTTGGAGGCAGATAGTCCTTAACTTGGCTGCAATTAATATACGCATCTCTCCAAGTACAAAAATTTGGAAAATTTTCACTTGTCACTAATGCAACTCCAGAAGCTTCTTGGAAAACTCCTAGCCAAAGTCCCATCAAATTTGCAGCCATATCAGCATACCCAAATTTGTTACCCACAAAGAACTTTTTATTATCCTTGAGCTCATTATCAAGAACTTTTAGCATCTCACAAACTTCCTCTTTAGCTTTCTCTTGCTCCTCTCCTTTGCGTAAGAAAGTATTTACCACCGCTGCCACCTGCAAATTACATATTCAAAACTTAATAACAATATGATGTATCAATCTCAAACAAGTCAGAATCAACTTAAAGTAAAAGTACTAACAAGACTAAGTTATGCAAATAGGAATCTATAGCATGAAGAAGAATTTACCTTATCATCGAGAAACTTAGCCCAAAAACGTGCTAAAGCTCGATCGTAGGGGTTTTTAGGCAAGATGGAAGGGCCTTCAAATGTCTCGTCAATGTATTCGAGAATGATCATAGACTCACAAATGGGCTTGCCATTGTGAATTAGCACTGGGGTTTTCTTGTGAATTGGATTGGATTGAAGGAGTAGAGGGCTCTTATTATTTCGATCTTCTTCTATATATTCATATTCCACTCCCTTAATTTTTAAAGCCCACTCAACTCTGTGAGTAAATGGGCTATACCAAAAACCTAGCAATTTCACTTGTGCCATATCACACACAACTTTGGTTATAATTATTTGCTAATTTACTATGTTTAAGGAAATTTAAGTGGTGGTTGATTCTCTCTTGAATTATGGTCTTCTTTTATAGAAGGAAAAATCAATGGAAGTGTCTTAGCAACCAAGCCCATGAGGGAGTGGTTCAAGGTTCCTAATTTTTCCTTTTTCTTTTTATAATTCTTCTTGTATTTTATTTGAAGTTGCAAGACTTGAAAAGGCAAATGCTTATTATATTAATTCATGTTTGTTTAAGACTAGAAAGACTTACGTAAGCACATAGGTAACTCTATTTTTAGATTCTCTCAAAGGTTATGGTACTTTAGAGATTTCGTTTACCAAAAATATTTAATGACATATATTCTTGAGCGGTTCATATTTTAAATAAAGATTATTGCGTGAAAATCTCTTAATAAAGATTATTGCGTAAAAACCTCTTTTGGAGGGGGGGAGGGGGGGGGGGGGACTGTCCCTAGTATTGATTTGTGAAAGCAATGGCAGGATCCTATTTGTCTGCATCCCCCTCCCCCACGCACGAGCAAAATATTAGAAATGCTCTAATTAATGAATACTTTAGAATTTTGTATTCAAACTTTAGGAGTGAGAAAATTTTTGGACGGAGCATTTTTTTTATAGTAGATTTGATGTGATGTAAAATTTAAATTAATTAGATTAATAAATGTTAAATACGAGATGTTTATATAAAACAAAAAAAAATTTCATCATAGTCAAGACAAACTTCTTTTGACTTGTACATATTGTAATAGGTGTATATGTTCTGTGGTACTAGATAAGTCGTCACTGCAAACGTCACTATGCAACTAGTTCTTTTTTTGGGTTAACGGCAATTAGGTTGTTTGCCTTAAGAACCATAAGTGAACGAGTAATTGAACATTTTTTAAGACCAAGTTCCTTGATGGAAAGGCGCTCGAGTTGATGACCATAATTATGTGTCTGCTATTTTTATTTTTTTTGGTTATTAGTTAATGAATTTTATTTATAATTATTGAATTTTAATCACTAGAAAAGTTATGTCACAACGCTATTGTTTAACATAGTAAAATAACTTGAAGTATTTTTTTAAAATACAAATAATTGGAAACTAAAACTCGTGCCACCAGGCTAATCATTTTTTTCTTAAATTTAAATGTTGATTAATGTCTTTTCAGAAGGTTTGGTGAAAGGATTGTGGAAATGAGGGTGAGAAGGGATATGATTATTTTCTAGAGCCAATTCGGATTCATGACGGGTGCTCGAGTATAGGAGTTATGAGATTAGTGGAGCAGTGTAGAGAGAGGAAGAAACTTACACATGGTGTTCATTGACCTAGAAAAGGTAAAGTCCCAAGAGAGGTTCTATGGAGATGCTTGGAGGTTAGAGATATACTGGTGGCGTACACTAGGATGATCAAAAACATGTATGAGGGAGCCAAGACTCGGGTATGGGTAGTGGGAGGAGACTCGAAGATATTCTTGATTTTTATGGGGCTTCACCAGGGATCAGCCTTGAGCCTTTTTTTTTCTTCATGCTGGATACATTAACACGACAAATTTAGGGTGAGATACCATGATGTGTGGTATTTGCAGATGACATAGTTCTCATTGATGAGATTCGTGACGGGGTTAATGCTAAGCTAAAAGTTTGGAGGCAGACCCTAAAATCTAAAGAGTTCAAATTGAGTCGGACCAAGACAGAATACTTGGAGTGCAAGTTCAGTGACATGATCCGTGAGGCTAACATGGAAGTGAGACTTGAGACACAGGCTATTTACAAGAGATGAAGTTCCAAACATCTTGGATTTACTATTTAAGGAAATGAAGAGATTGACGAGGATGTTAGTGATCACCATATTAGTGCAAGGTGGATGAAATAGAGACTCACTTCTGGAGTCCTGTGTAATGATAAAGTGCCATAAAAACTAAAGGCAAGTTCTACAGAGTGGTGGTTAGACCAACTATGTTGTATGAGGCAGGGTGTTGCCTGGTCAAGAACTCTCATGTTTAGAACGAAAGTTGCGGAAATAAGGATGTTGCGATGGATGGGTGAGCATACAGGGAGAGATAGAATTAGGAATGAGGATATTCGAGACATGATGGGAATAACTTCCGTGGAGGATAAAATTCAAGAAGCGAGGTTGAGGTGGTTCGGACATGTGAAGATGTCTGAATGTCCCAGTGCAAAGGTGTGAGAGGTTATCGATGGATGATTTCAGAAAATGTAGAGGTAGGCCGAAGAAGCAGTGAGGAGAGGTGATTAGACAGAACATGTCACAGTTTCAGCTTACCGAGGATATGGCCTTAGATAGGAAGTTACGGAGGACACAGATCGGGTTAGTAGGTTAGTAGGGAGTACAATATTGTTTATCTAATCTGCCCGTACTAGTAGTCATAGTACATTTATGTACAATGTCTTGCCCTTAGGTTCTTGATTACCTATTGTCTTTTGTGTTTCTTTTAAACGAAAATAGGTTAATTGTCAGGTTTGTTTAGTTATGTTGATGAATCGTATCATCCCGACGAAGCTTGGTACTCTCACGTGTTTCAGAAAATGAATCATAGGTATTAGATTTTGGACTTACATTTCAGCTACTTCGAACAGGGAGTACCTTTACAACTATGAAATTAACAGGGTAATTTCGATAAGGTGTTATCTTGGAAATAACAAACCCTGTGAGATTGTTGGAAGGGAGATGCGGAAATTAATTTGGTGAACGGTGGAAAACTTAAAAAGAAGAAAGTTCGATATGTACCAAAACTAGCATGAAATTTATCTTCTGTTAGTAAATTGTCAGATACTTGTTGTGTTGTTACTGTTGATACAGATTCATGGAAGATTATCGAGGGTAATTTGGTGATAGCACGAGAAAATATAGATGGAAATCTGTATATGACATCCACCCGGGATGGCTCTCCAGGTAGCATTAATATGGATTCTTCAGAGAATGATGCATATTTATGACTAGGCCTGGGCAAAGAGCTGAGCAGCTCGGAGCTCGACCCGACTCGCATGTATTTAGCTCGGCTCGACTCGGCTCATTTTGAAAAAAGCTCAGCTCAACTCGACTCGGTTTTAATTAAATTTTGGCTCAAATCGGCTCGATTGAGCTCGCTTAACTCGACTCGATTAGCTCGATTTAAGAAATAATATGCTTTCATTGAGCTCAATTACAAAGTACATTAGAAATTTAACTTAAAATACTATGTTAATTTAAAATTATATAATTAATATTTATTCAAAGTTAGTAAATTCTTAACCACAATGTAACTTAAGCCTACTATCAGTGTTCATAGTTCGATTTCGGTCGATTTTTGATTATAATCAAAATTAAATCAAGTTTTTAATTATTAAAATCCATTCAAATCAAACATAATACATATTCATCGAATTGGTTGTTGTCGAATGTGGTTCTATATTTTTTAATTTTTAAAAACTCTAATGTTATTCGTCTCTTTATTTTTCTTCCTACAGTTAGAAAACAAAATTCATTATTTGTCAACTTATAATTTTATGATATTCTTTTATTATGGTGGGTATAATTTCTTTGAATTATTGAGAAAATATCTTGAGATCTATAAGAATTAATGAGGTAAATAAAATTTACAAGAAATATAAAAAAGTCTAGATAAAAAAGAGTCGGCTCGATTCGGCTCGGGTTCGGTCAAAATGTAGAAAAGTTCGATTGAGCTCGGCTGGGCTTGAATTGAATCGGTACTATTTAAAGCTCGATAAGGCTAGGCTCAACTCGGTATACACTCGGCTCGGCTCGCTTTGCTCGATGCCCAGACCTATTTATGACATAACAGGCTTAGACACATGAGCGTGAGGGGAATGAAGGTAATGGTTCACAAAGATTAATTAGATGAAGTAATATCCGTTGATTTATAGTTTTGTGAAGATTGTGTGTTGGGAAAATAGAAAAGGTTAGCTTTTCTAAGGGAGGAAGAGATCCTAAAAGTAAGAAGTTGGAACCAATGTTTTCAAAAGGTGTTTTTGGGGCGAGTCCTTGGGAGGGGAGTACCAAAAATTCTTTGAGGTACAAATGAAAAACATAGACTCATAAAGTGTAAGACTAGAATTTGCGACGTAAGTTCGGGGGTAAAAGTGTATGCCCTGGGCGTTAAATTTAATTTTTACCATTTTAAAAATATTTTTATTATAAATAATATTTTTATTATTAGTGTAATGATATTTATACTTTATGCTATCATGTTTTCATATTACAGTGATTTTTTCTAAAATATATCAGTAAAAAAAAATTAATTCTCATAAAAAATGACGTTGTAATAAATAGTTTTTTTAGATGATTATGTCTAAAATTGATAGGATAGAGATTTCATAGCACTATAATTCTGAGACAACTTTATGCATAGTTTGACATTACTCTTACATTATTTATTCTTCTCCTTCTTTAAGATATATAAATAATAATCAGTGCAAATATTAGTTGAGAGTGGGAAGGACTAGCAGATGTAGAGATCAATGCTGAAATGGATGATGATTTTATTTTAAAAATTATCGATCTTGGCTATTATCATTTTTTATTATTTTTATCTTTCTCAAATAACAATTGTAATATATTTTTTTCTATATTATTGGTGATTTATTTGCAAAATTATTGAAAGTACTACTTTTGCTTATTTACTTATCAATAAAATTATAAAATTTAAGAGACATGATAAATACGCCCGATAGATCCATGAAACTTATGCCCCATGTCTCGGGGTTTACGCCTCACGCCATGTTATATAAAATATCTCATCCCACGCCCCCGCCTTTTGAAACACTTGCTAGAACCTGTTCATACAGATGTTTGTGGACCATCCCAGACACCTTCATTAATGACTCCCAATATTATGTTACTTATATTGATGACTATAGTAGAATTCTTTGGGTTTATTTTATGTAAAACAAGTCTGAGGTATTTGACATCTTTACGAAGTGGAAGTTCCTAGTTGAGAATGAGGCAGTTTGAAGCTGAAAAACATAACAGAATAATATATCTAGTAAAATTCCACAAGTAAGGTGTACAGAGGGAGGTGTGTATGCAATCTTAGCAATACCGTATGAGAATATATATGTTGTTTTCGATAGAACCTCAACCAAGTAAAACATAAGAAATTTGAAGACTATTGTGCTAGAAACAAAATCAGAAGACAATTGACTATTTTGGGTACACCGAAATAGAATGGGATAGCTGAATGGATAAACAAAACCATTTCTAAAAGAGCTAGAAGCATGATGATTAGTGATGAGTTAGTTAAACGGTTCTACGGCTGAAACTGTGAATACTGTTGTATACTTGTTCAACAGAGGACCTTAAACAACTATAACATGCGAACTGCCTCAATAAGCATGGACGAGCAAGGAAGTAAAACTCTCATACCTTAGAGTTTTTAATTGCATTGCTTATGTTCATATGAATGCTAATGAGAGATTTATGTTAGATGCAAAGTCCAAAGTTTGCATTTGTTTGGACTATGATAGTGATAGATTTGGGTATAGACTCTGGGATCATGACAGTCAGAAGGTAATCAGGAGCAAGAAATATGGTGTTCAAAGAAAAGGTTATCCATAAGGACAAGTTCAAGGAGAAACAAAAACAGATAGAATCGACGTCTGTTAAATCTGAGGATGATGAGAATAGTGTTGACGATGATGATGCACATGAGGAGGACGACCAAGAAACAATAGAAGAACCTATTCCTTTGCGAAGGTCAGTAATACAAATATTTCCAAACAAACAATATTCTCTTTCTCTTGATTACTTATTCCTAATAGATGGCAGCGAGCCTAGCTGTTTTGATGAGGCAATGCAAGTTGATAGCAAGTCCAAGTGGATTCAAGCTATGTATGAAGAAGTGAACTCGCTCCACATAAATCAAACCTGGGATTAGGACAAAATACTATACGGGAAGAAGGTAATTCAAAATAAATGGTACAGAGTGAAATAGCAGCATGATGGGTCAACGAGATACAAGTCAAGATTGATAGTAAATGGTTTCCAACATAAAGCATTTATAGATTTTACTGATATTTTCTCACCTATAGTTAAATTGCGCACTATTCGAGTTGTGTCAGGTATTGTTGCGGCAGGAGATTTAAATTTAGAGCAGCTAGATGTAAAGACAGACTTTTTCCATGTAGACCTAGAGGAAGACTTGTATATGCAACAACCTGAAGGGTACGTAGAGGTTGGTAAGAAAAATATTGTGTGCAGACTAAAGAAGAGTCTCTATCATTTAAAACAAGCACCAATACAATGGTATTTGAAGTTTTACAAGTTTACGATGACTATTGACCTTACTAGGTATAATGGTGATCATTGTTATTACTTCAAGAAGTTTGTATATTCATACATTATTTTCTCTTGTATGTAGAACACTGGAATGTCGCGAAGTGGATTTTGAAATACATGTTAGCAACGAAGGGTTTGTCTTTGTTCTCCTAGGTGCTAGAATCACGCTACTAGGTTTTATTGATTTAAATATGACTGGAGATATTGATGGTAGGAAGAGTACAACAGGCGATGTGTTTACTCTTGGAAGTGCAACAATCTGTTGGATCATAAGATTGTAAAAGAACTGCCTTGTCTTCCACAGAGGCAGAATATATTACTGCAATATCGGAAGCATGTAAGGAGATGATTTGGTGAAAGAGCTTGTTAAAGGAACTTAGACAAAAAAAAAAAAAGGATGGAATACAGGTTGCACAGTGACAGTCAAGGTGTTATTCATTTGGCAAAAAACTCTACATATCATTCAAAGACGAATCACATTGATATTAAGTATCATTTCATCCATTCACTCTTGGAGGTAAGTTCTTTCAAGCTGAAAAAGATTCACATTGATGAGAGTCCTGCAAATATGTAAACCAAATAAGTTACTATTGAAAAGTGAATATATGTTCGATTTCTCTTGGCCTAGCAAAGAAGAAGTTAGCTGGTCTAGTCAGCTAAAATCACCAACTCTATGATGCACAATCCAAAAGATGGGATCAGTTTCAAGTGGGAGAATTGTTAAGTTTGTGACCTGACTTCGATTAGGATTACGATTGAAGGACATCTTAAAAATTTTAAGATTAAGATTGGAGGACATCTTAAACACTCTAGAATAAGGGTTTTTCGCCGTCTATATAAACTAATTAGCTTCATTGGTGTATTTATAATCATCTTTTATTGAAAATAACAAGAGTTGGTGACGGGTCATAAGTTTTCTTCTCCTTGAGAGTTTCTCATGTAAAATTATGTGTTCTTTCTTTTCCTTATTATTACTTTTATTAATCATTTTCTCATAACAATGTTTAAAGTTAATTTTTTTTTAAGAAAAATTTAAACTTCATAGTGAGTGAACGCCACAAAAATTAGAACCGAAAGTATATAATTAATGGACCATATCACTGTAAGGGGAAAGAAAGAAACTTTTGACTCATCATTCACCCGAAAAGATTCTTTATAGCGTGATGCCTACTTTAGAAACTTCCATGTACAAAAGAACTACGACTTTTGACTTCCACATATTTGTAGCTAGACAAGATAAGTTGCAAATGGAAAATCAACCTAGACAACTAGCTAAGATAATGAAATTAAAGAAGAAAAATACCTAATTATGCTTGGTCGATAAGAAACTTTCGAATTGCTCACAACTATATAAAATCATTAGGAAATCAGAGAACTAAACCATCATTAAGAAAAAAAAATTCTTCAACACAAAATGGCACAAGTGAAGTTGCTTGGTGTTGGTGGTAGTTCTTACAGTCGCAGAGTTGAATGGGCTCTGAAAGTTAAAGGAGTGAGATATGAATATATAGAAGAAGATCTACAGAACAAAAGTCCTCTTCTTCTTGAATTCAATCCAATTCACAAGAAAATTCCAGTGCTAATTCACAATGGAAAGCCCATTTGTGAGTCTATGGTTATTCTTGAATACATTGATGAAGCATTTGAAGGCCCTTCCATTTTGCCTAAAGACCCTTATGAAAGAGCAATTGCACGCTTTTGGGCTAAGTTCCTTGATGGAAAGGTGTGTTGATTACCATAATTCTTTCTCTAAATTATTGCTGGAGTTAATTATACTCCCTCTGTCTCAATATATGTGACATACTTTCCTTTTTAGTCAGTCTAAAAAAGAATGACGCGTTTTTATATTTAGTAACAATTTAACTTTAAAATACTTATTTCACATTTAATGAGATTTATAATCACACAAACATGTATGACTTATTTTAGACCACAAATTTTAATATTCTTCCCATATTTCTTAAACTTCGTGTCAAGTCACATTAAGATCATAACGTGATCTTCTTCTTAATTATCATTAGTTACATGTGTTGCTTAATTTCAGTGTTTGGAAGCTGTGGGGAAAGCTCTATGGAGCAAATTTGGAGAGGAGGAAGAGAAGAGCAAACAAGAAGCATATGAGATATTGAAAATTGTTGACAATGAACTCAAGGACAAGAAGTTCTTTGGGGGAGATAAAATTGGATTTGTTGATGTTGCTGCAAATTACATACCATTTTGGCTTGAAATAGTTGAAGAAGCCACTGGGGTTGTGTTGGTCACAAGTGAAAATTTCCCCAATTTGTGTGCTTGGAGAGATGAGTACCTAAACTGTAGTGAAGTTAAAGAAAATCTTCCTGATAGGGACACAATGCTTGGCTTTTTCAAAGCTAAAGTACTAGCTGCAACTCTTGCCAAATGAACATCTATCTAATTGAATTGTGTAAAATCTTTAAGATCTTTGTGCGGAATAAAACTCTTCATGAAAGGAACTCTCTTAATAATAGTTTGATTCAACACGAAATTTAAAAAAGAAATAAAATTTTGTAGTGCATTGTTTCTTTTGATTGTTATTTAAATTTTTGTATCGTATCGTTAAATCTATATTGATGTAATAATGAAAAGTTTCATTTTATATAATGAAGATTTGATATGATCGATCGTATTATTACCTTTTCTTTTTTGTTTCTCATTATCTCTTTGCTTATTATTTAGTAAACTTTTTTTTTTAATAATAATTCTACCTCGTACCCTACTTTTTTTCGTAATTTTCTTAATCTATTCTTCAGATTGTTGATGTGTTGCATTATGAAATGTTGGAAACGATAATTTGTCCCAACATTGTATTCATCAAACAATACAATAAAATACATTATGAAGAAATACACCATCCAAACAAGTTATAACTTGTAAATATGTCATAATAATTGTGTGGCTACAGGACTTTTGAAACATATGATCTTAAATGTGTTATAACATTTTTGTTGCTATAAAAACTTCTTACGGTAAATAGTAAGTATAAAACTAAAATTTCAAATATAAAATTGTGCCATTCTTGTTCAAACTAACTAATGAGGAAGTAGTGTCAAACAAATTAAAACAGATGGAGTGCTAGATATTAAAGACTTTCTTTAGTTTTAGATATCGTTTTCAAGAATTTTGGAGGGAGCCTTATAGTATGTTTGACCAAACTTTTCAAATCAACTTATTTTGAAAAGTATTTTTTTTTCAGAAGTATTTATCAAAAAAATATTTTTGGTGAGAAAAGGTTTGTGTTTGACCAATAAATTTAAAAAACACTTTTGAGCAACAAATTAGTGTTTGGCCAAACACATTATTTTTTTAAATAAATACTTTTTAGGAAAAATAAGCATTTTAGCCTAGAAAAAACTTGGCCAAACAGACTATTAATGTCAAAACAAGAGTTGCCAGTGCGAGTAGAAAGTTATAAGCTTGAGCAATGTCAAAGTAATATCATATAAAAATAAAACGTCGTACATAAAATATAAAATAAAATTGTACAGAAGATTTAAAACATAGTTCAGCCTTCATACATGAAAGCCTAGTGCATAACCTGTATTTTTTATGAATTTTTTAAAAAATAATTCCAGAAATCTCTTGTTACGCTTCGCTCCTTTTGTAATTTACGGTATTATATTTACCTTCCTCCAAAAGTTACTTTACTTAGAGAGGAAAATAAATATGATATACTCCCTTAGTTATTCCCTTAAGTTTTTTGTTTTAACTTGTCTCATGTATTAAATGTAATTTTTTTTATTTACTTGATAATTTTAATAAATTAAAATAAATTTATTATTTACTTTTAAAATTATTTTAGCAAGTCAATACGAGCCAAAGTAAAAATAACGGTGGGAGTACTGATCAGAGCAGCCATAGAAACGTGTTCGCTTTGAGTTTTGGTTACATAGAAAAGTAAAAATAACGGAGGGAGTAATGCTCATAGCAGCCATGGAAACGTGTTAGCTTTGAGTTTTGGATACATTGAATTGTGATCATAATTAGGCACGCGTTATTTCTTGAAAATGAGGTTTTTTTACGTTTTCTTTAAACAAAAAAAATGGTGTTTTTAATTTTAATATATATTTTATAAAATTTATACGTTACTAGAAATTAATATATTTTTACTAACTTATTCTTAATGGTTATTTTGAAAAGAATGTGATATTATAGCAGTTTTTTAATTATGTAAAATTCTTTTTAATTAAATAAGGATAGAATTTAAAGAACATCATTAATATTTTTCTTGATTACGTGAAATACTACTTACTTATTTTATAAACAAAATAAAAAGATAAAAACACTACTTATTTTAAAACACAAGGGAGTAGTTGTTTCTAAATACTCCCTCTGTTCATTTTTATTTGTCCGGTATCCTAAAATTAGATTTTCGCTTTTACTTGTCATTTTTAACATATAAAAGATAATTATTTATTTTTTTCCTGTTTTACCCTCAACATTAATTACTTAATCCCCAAGTTATTTTTGAAGACCTAATTAAGACTATATATCAATTAATAAGGGTATTTTGATAAAATACTCATATTAATAATTATTTCTTAAGGGACATATAAAGTTAAAAGTGGACAAGCAAAAGGAAACAAGGGAGTACCTGTCAATTTGAAAAATTAAGAGAATTAATTATTATTTTTCAATTTTGTCTTTAATATGAATTATTGTAGAATTAAGAGACACTTAAATAGTCAAAGATTAAAGAATTAATAAACTTAAAAGCTTTAAACTTAATTTTAGTAAGAATTATCATTGTATTAGGTGCTTTGTGTCATTGTATGTGAAATTTGAAATTTCTATTAAATAAACTTAAAAGCTTTAAACTTAATTTTAGTAAGAATTATCATACTTAATTATTTTATAGTTTGATTTTTTTTTCTATAAGTACTGAAAAATTATATTTAAAGATACATTTTACTAGAATTTTTTTTTATATTCTATAATTTATTAAGTTTGAAATTTCTTTAAAAAATAACCATCCAAATTTTTAAAAATTGCCATTTTTATAACCTTCAAACGTGAATTTATTAAATTTTATTTCAATATGAGGTAGCTAAACTAATCACAAGAAAAATTTATCATCTTATGCCACGTCGAACTCAAGATCGACCGCCTGTCCTCTTGCGCCACAATCTATATAATTCAACCACTATTCATTTATTCCGTCTTTTTTTTTTTAGTTGCTAGGTATATTAAAATTAATTATTTTAAAATAATTATTGATTTCAAAATTCAAAAAATAATTGATTATGTTTTTCTAACCCTACTCTTAGTACTTAAATCGCTTTTGAATGTTAAAAAAAAATTTGCGTTTGCTTGGTTACAAAGACACTTCTGCATTTTTCCCCTCTATAAAAGAAGACCAAAATTTAAGAGATCAAAATCACTACATAAAATTCCTAAACATAGTAAAGCAAAAAAAGAGAATCAAATTAAAGTTGTGAGATGGCAGAAGAGAAGTTGCTTGGTCTTTGGTATAGCCCTTATAGTCACAGAGTTGAGTGGGCTCTCAAGATTAAGGGCATTAAATATGAGTTAATAGAAGAGGATATATACAACAAGAGCCCTCTGCTTCTTGAATCCAACCCTGTTCACAAGAAAATTCCAGTGCTAATTCACAATGGAAAGCCCATTTGTGAGTCTGTGATAATTGTTGAATATATTGATGAGACATTTGAAGGCCCTCCAATTTTGCCTAAAGACCCTAATGAGCGAGCTTTAGCTCGTTTCTGGGCTAATTTTTTCACCGAAAAGGTATTATTCTTTTCACCACTATATATTCCAATTAATTTGAAATTATTTTTTTTTTAGGTCAAATCATGTTATAGATTTATATGTCAATAGAAAATATGGCAATCAATTAGTATTTTTTATATTTTTTTGTATAATTTTGGACTATCAAGAGCCTGAGATGAGCTCAAATAAAGTGAGATAATCAATGTAGAGTCATATAACCGATTCCAACTCGCATAGAATTGAAAATTGTTGTTGTATTAGAGTAACATTGTTATTGAAACTTTAAGTTTTGAGTGTTATAATTTGCAGGGGACAGCAGTGGGGAAAAGTTTCTTTCTCAAAGGAGAGGAGCAAGAGAAAGCTAAAGAGGAACTTTATGAGATGTTGAAAGTTCTTGAAAATAAGTTCAAGGACAAGAAGTTCTTTGTGGCTGACAAATTTGGATTTGCTGATATTGTTGCAAATGTTGCGGCACTTTGGCTGGGAGTTCTTGAAGAAGCATCCGGAGTTATTGTGGTGACAAGAGAAAAATTTCCAAATTTTTGTGCTTGGAGAGATGAGTACATCAATTGCAACCAAAACAAGAAATATTTACCTCCAAGACATGAATTAGTCGCCCGTTTCAAAGCTCGCATTCAAGCTGCTGCCAAATGAACACCTCCTTTTTCAGCTTTGAAGTTTCAAAAATTTGCGTGACAGTAAAAAGAAGGTGGATTTGGGGGGAGTTTTGTGAATTGAACTGAATTAACGGTATTTGATTGAATTATGTATACATAAAAAAATTTATTATACTATAATACACTTCTTATTTATTAGAAATTTTTTATTT
The DNA here is from genome assembly GCA_035772735.1 of Datura wrightii. NCBI lineage: Eukaryota > Viridiplantae > Streptophyta > Magnoliopsida > Solanales > Solanaceae > Datura > Datura wrightii. The sequence goes on along the minus strand of JASDFA010000018.1, from coordinate 193,223,949 downwards.
ATTGTATTGTGTTGTGTTGTTAATTTAAATACAATATTTATTTTGATCGTTACTTAAATATTATTTATCGTATTGTAAAATTCATTGTTAGGTAAATGAAGAAAAGTCTCATTTTGTGCAACAACCCATTTGATGCGATCGCGTCATTACCTCCCCCCCCCCCCCCCGGTCTTGTCTTTACTTATTATTTTATTTTATCCTTCTTATCCTACCACGTATTCTACCTGATATGGCACGACCGACTGGCTCGATAGCAGGATCATCTTCTCAGGTAGGTCCGACCGAGCCTAGGTCTCATTCTGCTTGGGGTAGAGGTCAGGATTGAGGTAGAGCGACTACTACAAAGAGGGTTCCGAATAGTGTTTTTGCTTTAGTGGATCGTCAGAATGTGGAGCCTTCAGCGGATGATACATCAGGTATGTTTTATTATTATTATTGTTATTATTATTTTCAGCGTTATGTCTATACCTTGGTAGGTCCAAGGTTTGTTTTGATTTGAGTCATTTTGTAGATTTGGAAGGTTTGGTTCAAAACTTGAGTGTCATTGTGCGGAGAATTTATAGACGTACACATTTGAGGACGAGTGTTCCTAAGGGGGTAGAATGTAACACCCCGCACTTTTGATAGCGACTTAGTCGTTAAGATAGAAGCATACAAGTATAGTTTATCACTTTATGTCTTCCGGCGATGAGACGTCTAGAAATGAAGTCGTGTGTATAACGTCGAGTGAAGAACAAAATGTCCAAACTTCTAGACAGTGGGGGCTCACAAAGCGAAGCCCAGAACGAGGTCACACCTCTCTTTGGAGTTCGCTCTGCGAGGGTGGTGAGGCGGTGACTCTCTCTCTCTCTCTCTCTCTCTATATATATATATATATATATATATATATATATATATATATATATATATATATATATATGAAATTTTTAGTTCATTTTGGCTCATTACCTCTTAAATCCCTAGAACAACAACCTCTCTTCTCTCTCTCTCTCTCTCTCTATATATATATATATATATATATATATATATGATAGACATATGTAAAGATATTCCAAGGAATCATAAATTTGAGCTAAATTCGAGTCTAGCTACATGAGTCTTTCGGTTAGTACATGTTGTTTCCGAAGTTTGCCTTCTTTTGTGGTATCTTCGGAGGGCAGTGTCGTGGTTATAATCTAATTCGTAACTTCTAGATTTTTCATCGTAAGGTATGCATTCTTAGATCCTCATCTGATTATTTTTTTGAGTTTTAGAAGTTTGTTCCGAAGAATTCTTATTGATATCGAACTCGTGTGTTGTTTTTTGTAATTAATTGTTGATTTTGGTTGTGTGGGTACCGTGAGTTTTCCCTTGGCTGTAGCTTCATGGTTGATAGAGCAGAATCTTACTTAGCATTGAGTAGTCGTGCGTGAGGTATGTTAAGACTTTTTCATCTCTCTTTTAGCATGTTCTTCCTTAAGTTTCAACTATCATGTTTATCGTGCTAACATGGTTATTCTTAGTATTTTTTGTTCATACTTGTGTTGATTATATGTGTTGGTAAGTTTTGTTGAGGGTTGTGGTCCTATGTTTGATTGAGAAGTGGAGGATGGATTTTGTATACATCTTGGTGATTTGTTTCGAGGATTGTGGCTCTATGATTGCATTGGTTGTGAAGTCGTGGATGGATAATTGTATACGTGTTGGTGATGAGTTGTTTATTGTGCATACATGCATATATACTTGTTATATATTTATTTTTTTGCTTTCGTGGCTTTGCAAGAACCCGTAAGACAGTGAGAGTTTCCAGTAGGGTCAAGCCCGTGGTTAAGCGAGAGCCTGTAAGGACATGAAAATTTTTGGCATGATCGAGCTTGTGTATTTTGTTCCATAGGTCATGAGAACTTTAGGTAGGGTCATTTGTGCCTTGCATCATACTGCACTCATATCATATGCATATTCTGATCAACTGTGTATTAGACCTCAGGAGCGATGTGTGGCCGAGGTGGTTGTTGTTGTAAGGCCCAGGGAAGGGGAAGATAAGATGATATCAGACTGATGTTGTTTGCATGCAAGTTGTGGCTAGCGTGTTGGTATTGTTTCACTTTCAATTTTGTTGTATTGTCTCTATTTTTTTTGTTGCCTTACATACTCAATACATTCTCCGTACTGACACCTCGAGCCTAGGGGTGCTATATACATGCCTACAAGTGTTGATCGATAGGTAGCTTGCGATCCTCGTTATCTGAGTGGAGTTCCATCCTGGTGCTAAGCTCCATGTCATCTGAAGTTACCCGTTCATCTTGGTTTTATGTACATATGTTGTTGATGGGTAGGTCGAAGGCCTATCCTGATCGTTCAACTGTTGTCTTACTCTTAGAGACTTGTAGACTTGTGATATCTGGTGTAGGCCTTGTCGGCCTTGTTGGTTACCTGTAATTTTCAGACTTTGGCCTTGTCAGCCTATTGTATATATATTTTGGTGTTGGTTCGCTCTTGTTGGGATTGTGCATCATTTCATCTTGATTGGTTTAATTAATTAAGTTTTTATCGTTATCTTGTATGTTGGTTGTTGTTTAGGTGTTTGTATGATTTGTTAGGTCAAGTGAGGCACCATGTGTTAGTCACCCTTCCCCATTTTGGGACGTGACACAATAATTGATATGAATATTTTATCACACTATTTATATTAATTGATATTTAAAATTTAATCTTAACTTTTGAAAAATAATTGAAGAAATAAGTAACTAATGCAAAGAATAAAACATGAAAAAAATAATTCTCTTGATATGTTAAAAATATCAACTAAAAATAAAAAATATATTTTTAATATAATAAATATATAAAAAAAAATGAATAACATATATGTCAAAAACTTCAAACATACACATGACAAGTAAAACTTCTGAAGTATGTTGGAAGTTTGGCAACCCAAACTTCTAATACATACGTCAAAAAGTTTGCTTGCACATCAAATATGTCAAATTTTAAATAAAATTTATAATCTTTAAAATGTGAATGTTTGAAATTTCAGTTGAAGTAGCTAAACTAATTAATGACTACAAAAATTTATGATGTTATGCCACGTGATTTTAACGAGGGTCCCAAAATCGACTGTCCTGTCCACTTGCACCCCAATCTAACATAAAAGGAACCTTCAGGCTTCAACCACTACCACTTGTTTCAACAAGACTTGTCTTAGTAAGTCTTCGGCCAATATAGCCTACTAAATTAGAAAATTGATTTGTCAAAGAAGAAAAGTTGCATTTGCTTGGGTTATAAAGACACTTTCTTATTTTCCCCACTATAAAAAAGAAAGAACAAAATTCATAAGATCAAAACCACCTCATAAAATTCCTAAACATAGTAAAGTTGTGAGATGGCACAAGTGAAGGTGCTTGGTCTTTGGTATAGTCCTTATAGTCACAGAGTTGAGTGGGCTCTCAAGATTAAGGGCGTGAAATATGAATATATAGAAGAAAATCTACAAATCAAAAGCCCTCTGCTTCTTGAATCCAATCCAATTCACAAGAAAATTCCTGTTCTCATTCATAACGGAAAGCCGATTTGTGAGTCTATGATAATTCTTGAATACATTGATGAGACTTTTGAAGGCCCTCCAATTTTGCCTAAAGACCCTTATGATCGAGCTTTAGCTCGTTTCTGGGTTAAATTTTTTGAAGAAAAGGTATATTTTTTCACCGCTATATATTCCAATTAATTTGAAATATGTAATTCATATTAGTACATTTACTTTTATTTATCTTTAATCTAATAGTATTAGAGATTTATATGACTGATGAAAAATATCGTGAACAATTTCTACTACTTTTTATGTTTTGTATAATATTGGACTAAGAATTGATTCCAACTTGTTTAGGATTGAAGATGTTATTATGGTAGATATGTATTAATTCCTATCTGCAGAATTTAGTGAAGTTGTAATTGAAACACAAGTTTTGAGTGTTTTAATTTGCAGGAGCCAGCAGTGGGGAAAAGCTTCTTTTTGAAAGGAGAGGAGCAAGAGAAAGCTAAAGAGGAAGCTTGTGAGACATTGAAAGTTCTTGATAATGAGTTCAAGGATAATAAAAAGTTTTTTGTGGGCAACAAATTTGGGTATGCTGATATGGCTGCAAATTTGATGGGACTTTGGCTAGGGGTTTTTCAATAAGCTTCTGGAGTTGAATTAGTGACAAGGGAAAAGTTTCCAAATTTTTGTAGGTGGAGAGATGAGTATATTAACTGTAGTCAAGTCAAGAAATATTTACCTCCAAGAGATGAATTGCTTGCCCATTTCAAAACTCGCTTTCAAACTGTTGCACCTGTTGTCAAATAAACATTCTCTTTCTATATTTGAAGTTTCAAAAATTTGTGTGATAATAAAATAAAGATAGATTTAGGGCAAGTTTAGTGTATTCAAGTGAATAATCTGTATTGGCTCGAAAAAATATATATATGGAGAAATATTTACCTCCAAGAGATGAATTGCTTGCCCATTTCAAAACTCGCTTTCAAACTGTTGCACCTGTTGCCAAATAAACATCCTCTTTCTATCTTTGAAGTTTCAAAAATTTGTGTGATAATAAAATAAAGATGGATTTAGGGCGAATTTAGTGTATTCAAGTGAATAATCTGTATTGGCTCGAATATATATAAGAAAACAAATTAATATACTATAGTATGTTTTTTTCTGATCAGAATTTTGTTAAATATTGTATTGTGCTGTTAGTTTATATACAATGTTCATTATGTGTAACGACCTATTTGATATGATTGTGTCATTATCTTATTTTTTTCCTTCATTTTGTCTTTACTTATTATTTAATAATTTTATTTTATCACTTGTCCTACCTTTTTTATTGTAGCTCTACTCCATATCCTACTTTTCTGGTAGGTTTATTCTTCGAATTATTGATGTGTGATATTATGTAACGACAGAAAATGACACAATCTATCCAAACATTATATTCATTAAAATAATTCAGTACGATACAATACAACACAATATGATACGATACATTATGAAGTAATACGTAACAACCATCCAAACAAACTGAATCTTGAATCTACTTAGCCGGTTATTCACGTACGTACTCCTTATTCATCTTCGAAGTTTCTACAATTTTGCGTGACGGTAAAACTAGAAGTGGGTTTTGAAAGAATTTTATGAATTCAACTGAAAGTTCGTATTAGCTCGAACTATGTATACATAAGTGATTGTACAATAATTAATCATATCAATTTTCTCATCGAATTTAAAGAACAAAGGTAAAGTTAATTGGTGACTCATAATGTAAAATTTTCAGTTTTGTGTTTTACGGAAGGAGAAAATATGGAGTAATGATTTAGCTAGGCAAGGAGCCTATCAATATGGAGTAAGAAATATGTAAGCACTAAGCTAACTTTACTTTTGACTCATCATTCATCCAAAATTCTCTTAAACGTGGTGCCTACTTTAGAAACTTCCTTGTACCAAAAGTGTTACTTCTGACTTACCACATATTGTAATACATCTTGTGGTACAGATAGGGAGAATATTGGTAAGTTATGGGTTGGGTAAAATTTATTAATTTTGATTTAATTTTTATTATAATATATTAATATTTTGATTAAATATGTATAAATTAATTTCAAAATTCAATTATTAGTATTTGAAATTATTGTTCTACAATTGAGAATCTATGGTAAATAAGTTAAAAGGGAAACTTTCATTAAAAGTTAAACTTTAAAGCATAATGACTATTGGTAGCTATAATTTGCTTATTTTCCATTTGTAGCTACTATTTCGATTTAGTTGTTGTATCAGTTCGTTAATAAATATATCTTTCATTAATAGCTTGTATTTGTTTGCTATGTATTAGCGATATATCTTTTTTTAAAAATCACTCGTATCAATTGTTGCAAAGCTGTATCACTTATATTCGTTCTCTAATTTTACTTGTATTCACACTTTTACAATCTAATTACAACTTCAAAAATATCTTGTATCAATTATTACCAGCTTGTATCACTGTATTCAATTGCTCTAATTTCACTTGTATTCATTCGCTCTATTATATCAATTGTTACTAGCTTGTATCACTTGTATTTATTTATTCTAATTTTACTTGTATTCATTCGCTCTAATTTCACATGTATTCATTCATAGTTAGTCTTTTGTTTGATGATAACGGGAAGGGCAATTGACTGCAACCTTTTTCGGCCTATTGGCTATTGGGTGGGGGCAACTGTCCAAATGATTTCTCTTCTTCTCTTAAGATATTTCTAGTTAGGACTTGATCGAGGGATCAATTGACTCCGAAACATAAAGTAAGAAGACCATAACCTCGTGCCCCCGCCTTAAAGGATCCCAACGAGGAAAGGCTTATGGTGGATACCTAGGCACCCAGAGATGAGGAAGGGCGTAGTAATCGACGAAATGCTTCGGGGAGTTTCAAATAAGCATAGATCCGGAGATTCCTGAATAGGGCAACCTTTCGAACTGCTACTGAATCCATGGCCAGGCAAGACTTCGGCCAGGTTCTTTTATCAATCTCCTGGCCCTTGCTTAACTCCTTGTTTTGTAAACCGGTCGCTGGTAGATCTGATCGGATCCCGGACATGCGAGAGCGTGGCCCGAGAGGAATGCATGGTTCACTCCATAGATAGTTCGAACTGTATAAGAGCAATAATCAATTTTAGCTCGAATCGTTTATAGGACTATTCAATTATACCAGCTTATATAGGTTGCATGCATTCACCTAATTTCACTATATCAAGGCATACAATCACGAAAAGTTGTATGTGCTCTTTCAACAGATTGTAGTCTCTTCCTCTCTCTCTCTCTCACACACACACACATATCACATTCAATGAAATACAATGAAAAAAAGAGAAGACCCAAATCTATACATCGATACAACTAACAATCATCTTCTATTGAAGATACATACGAAATACCACTTGTATGTCATTGTATTTCAGCGTGTCACATTTATATTTTATGAGATTTCAGTGTGGTATACTAAAACACAATAATACATATAGTTATTATATCATTATATGCGACTCCATAATTACAGAGAAGAAAAGGTAAGTTCATCGGAGATGGTGTTTTTTTGGCCAAGCAAGAAGGTCACCAATGACAATACACTTGTATCAACTGCAGAAGAAATTTCTTTGAATATATGCATACACTCTCAATCCCAAATCCTATTTAAAATTCCATATTTGATACACTTTACATATCTGTTCTTCACTTATGACAATGGAGAGCAACATAGAAATATATTACACATTGCTGCAAAGGGAAAACAGAGAATCGACAGACAAAAAGAGGGGGTTGAGGATGAACTCCGATCCCTAATCATTTTCTGGTGGTCTACTTCCTCAACTGATGGCTTTTCGCCTAAACACCACCATCCTCATCCCAGACCTACCATTTTTCGTCCAGCTTAACACGTTATCAATATCACCCTGAAAATGAGATTTCCATCCGGATATAAGAACAAGTGTCGCTGGAGAATGAAGCTTTACCAAAGAAAAGGAGAGAGAGCATGGCATCGTAGCTGGCTAGTGATGGTTGTTTGTCAAAACTCCCCGATTCCCTTGTGCTTTGAGAGAAAGTAAAGCAAAATATATTCTAAAGAGGATATTTGCTATAAAGCCCTAAATATAGCTAGAAATTGTAAGTCTTTGCAAGTGTATTGCGATTATAAACACAATAAAAAAGTTTTTTAAGCCACGTAATTAGAGGGATAATAACGCTTAAACTATGCAGCAGGCCTATGATCCCCCTATCTTTGTTAGAAGTGTATAATAAGTGTTCTATGGAAATTTCGGAAATATGTATCCTATCACTAAAATACCCCTGGAGAGGAATAAGGCTAGGAGGAGCGAAAAGAGTTTTCCATGAGATGGGAAATGAAAACTATTTTTTCCCACACAAAGTTTGTGAATAAGTGATTCTATGATAATAAGCAAGGAATATTCGTCTTTCTGCTAAACAGGATGAATTGAACTCCTTATCCTAAGTCATTAGATTTTTTTTATGAATGTCAACTAAGTATCGTAAGTAAATTGCTCCTGGTCGTTCATTTGATAACCAGAGTCATTCTTTGATAAATGATCATTATGAGTCAGACTCAATATAATTTGATCAATCCTATTTTCAATCGTTAAGGTGGAGAACTGAACCAAGAATTCTCTTTCTTCATCATCAATCAAATCATTATTCGCGACCCATAAGATTAAATAAAAAGTATTATCCCTAAATGCAAACGTCAAACTTGACAGCTAGCTTGGAAATGAAGGAAGAAAAATATTTATGCTTGACCGATAAGAAACTTTTTCTGAACTTCTCGTGACTATACGAACAAGAGGAAATTAGAGTACTGAAACTACCACATAAGATTTTTTTTGGATTTTTCTTCAAAATACTCTTGTTATTAAGATATACGAGTCCACCATCAATCTAGGGGCCAGGTCTTTTAACTGATATTGATAATAACAGTTTGATCAAACACACAACAAACACAATAATTAAAGACATGCGATATTGGAAGCCTCCTTGCTCAAGGGAGTAAAACCACGACCTACCTTGTAGGATTTCTCAACTTCACTGAAATTGAGCGCCACACGATTATAGACTCGATAATCCTTGGATTAAGCTCTTGATCCAACTCCCCTTGAAGTAACTCTATGACAAGGCTACAGTGCAATACCTCCATTGCAATAACCTTAGACCAGCTAACTATAACTGGAATTTTATGGCTAACTCTAGCCCTATACTCAACTAACTAGGGGTGGACATTCGGTTTTTCGGTTTGGTTTTTTTAAATTTTGGTTCGGTTTTTTCGATTTTCGGTTTTTCATGTAGTGTACCGAACACCGAACCAAACTAATTCGGTTCGGTTCGGTTTTTTTCAAATTCGGTTCGGTTTTTTCTGTTTTTCTAATTCGGTTTTTTCGGTTATGGGCCTAATTAATGGGCTATTTTTTAACTTACAAAATGAGCTACTTTTTAAATTAAAAATGAGTTGTTTTATCTTTTTAAATTCAAAATAAATTATTTTAAGTTTGAATACTAAAGTTTAATTCAACTAAGCTTAATTTTAACTTTTTAAATAAAGAAAATAGTGGGATCAATTGATTTACATTTAGTAGTACATACATAACATTTGAATTTTTGATAATAAATTTTCTCATATGCTTAACATCCTTATAACAAAACCAATAAAAAGTTAAGGGTCTTTTAAGATTTTAATAATCTATGGTCCCTAATTTCTTGTTAAATAAATATTATACATTTCATTTTTCTTTCAAAGCATATTAATAATAGTAAGAATTTTCTTAACATGCTAAAACTATTATAAAACTTGTTATTTGTAAAAAAAACTTAAGCAATTGTATCAATTATATAAATAATTCTCTAAATGGGCTTTGAGATTTGGGTTAGGTGTAGTATTTTTATTTTTTTGAAATTAAGTTATAATTTTGTGTAAAATTTCGGTTAAGCCGAAAAACCGAAATATGAAAACCGAAAATCGAACCGAAAAACCAAAATTTTTTTAAAAAAAACCGAAACCGAAAAACCGAATTAGTTCGGTTCGGTTCGGTTTTTCGGTTTTCCGGTTTTTATGCCCACCCCTACAACTAACTCTAGTTGATGACTTCTCTAAGAGCTTGACGGTTATAAAAAAAAAAATACTTTCACAAACTTCATGTTCTCTATGTTTACAACTTAAAGATCACTTCTAACAATAGCCTAAAATAAGGGAAACAAACTGTTGCGCCCTTGAACTTGTTGCTCCTTTAATCTGTATCAATGGCCGCCCCTTGTGCGAGTGTGTGTATTTTCTGATATCTGAACAACTAAATTTTTTGGGTTGTCACTACTTGGATAAGTATGAGATACCAAAAATCTAGGTGTAATCTCATTGGTCCCGTATAGTTGACCTCCTGTCATACTACTGCACCCATGCTGTAGTGCTGTTGTAGTCCTACCAGCTAGTGCAAAGTGTACTAGTACACTTTACAGCTGTCCACAGACTCCCGCCACTCAACCAACCTGGTCCCTTTCGAAGGACCATAATGAGGGATCGGATCCCTTCATAAGTTTGTCCATCATCAAAACCATGAGTACAAAACACTTGTTGACCACCACATGAATGGGTAGTCATGCTTCCATGGGCGGAGTTTTGGTACAACACGACCCTTTAGTCGTCAGCAGGCAATTTCATGCATTGTATGGACGAGACCCCCTTCATGATTTATTATATCCTGAGAAGCTCGACTGATGACATTGTTAAACGTTACATGCTGCAAAGGGATGAAATACTAGAGATTTTGAAGGCAAATTTGGAAAAGGCACAACAGAGAATAAAAAAAGCTAGCAGATAAGGCACGAACTGATGATCATTTTGAGCTTGGTGATCCAGTTTTTATCAAACGAAAACCATATCGTCAAAATTCAGTTCATTTACAAAAAGATCACAAATTGAGAAGGAAATATTTTGACCATTTTAAGATATGATTAAATGCATGAATAGTGTGGCCTATAAACTTGCACTTTCATACCATCCCCAGTCTTTCACATCTCCATGTTGAAAATATGCTCCGCTCCACAACTGCCAAACTTGTGATGTATGTTGAAGGTTTGGTATTAAAATTCAAACTTCTAACACATGTCAAAAGCTTACTTGTACATGCAATATGTCAAGTTTCACATAAAATTTATAACCTTCAAACGTGAAGTTTTGAAATTTCAATATGATGTAGCCACTAATCACTATAAAAATTTATAAACTTATGCCGTGTGGTTTAAATGGGGGTCCCATTTGACTGTGTTAACTTGTGCCCCAATCTAAATAAATGGAACCTTCAATCACTTAACACTTATCGTAGGACTTGTCTTCCTATGAGTCTTCGGTCAATATACAACATTAAAACTAGAAAATTGACTTGTCAAAAGAAGAAAATTTGCATTTGTTTGGTTACAAAGACACTTCCTCATTTTTTTTCCTCTATAAAAGAAGACCAAAATTCAAGAGATGAGAACCAACATATAAAAATTAAAAATATTAAAGCAAAAAAACCATAGTACAACCAAATTAAGTTGTGGGATGGGAAGTGAAGTTACTTGGTCTTTGGTATAGCCCTTTTTGTCACAGAGTTGAGTGGGTTCTCAAGATTAAGGGTGTTAAATATGAATTTATAAAAGAAAATCTACATAATAAAATCCCTCTACTCTTCAATCCAATTCAATTCACAAGAAAATTCTAATGCTAATTCACAATGGAAAGCCCATTTTTGAGTCTATGCAGATTACTGAATACATTGATGAGACATTTGAAGGCTCTTCCATCTTGCCTAAAGACCTTTGTGATCGAGTTTTAGCTTGTTTTTGTATTATATTTTTTGAAGATAAGGTATGTTCTTTTCTATGCTATATATTGCAATTTGAAGAATCGTATCAAACACATAATTTGCAGGATCATTGAATTTGTTTCGCTAGTCATATAGTGCAATCACATGTATATAAATACGAACTATAAAGAATAATCACAGTCTATGATCGTACCTTATTACAGATCTTCAGGGAACTCTTACAAGAATTGAAGAGAATTATTATTTTTTTACATTGAAAAACACAGAGGCTCCACTCTTATTTGAAGAATGCAAAAGACCGGTTCAGGAGGAGTCCTAACCATTGTGTCTTTTCCTCCTTTTTCCTCTTTTTAATATAAATTAATATATAACAAATATAGATATACTTATTTATTATTTATATGGATCTGGGTTGACCCATATAGATGACCCGAATCTAATTCCTTCACAATTAATTGGAAATACATCTTAATCATTTCAGCACGTTTAATTTAGACTCTCTCTCTCTCTCTCTCTCTCTATATATATATATATATATATATATATATATATATATATATATATATATATTCCATGAGCCTTTTAATCATGTAAGAGATTTATATACCAGAAGATAATATAGCGAATTTCTAATACTCCCTTTATCTTAATTTGTGACATTATATATATATATATATATATATATATATATATATATATATATATATATATATATATATTCCATGAGCCTTTTAATCATGTAAGAGATTTATATGCCAGAAGATAATATAGCGAATTTCTAACACTCCCTTTATCTTAATTTGTGACATTTTTTTAGTCTGTTCTAAATTGGATGATGCTTTTTATTGAGTGGAGAAATATATCAGATTATAGATATTAGTTTGTAATTAGCACTAGGGGCTTTTTAGTCATTCCTAATCCTAGTCCTAGTCGGTTAGTTAGTTATAAAATGCAGTCTATACATTGCTGAAAGATATGCATAATAATAGAGAGAGCAGAGCTCAGCTCATTCATTCCAGAGTTGAGATGTGTGTTTACATGTATAATGGTTGCCATTGATTCAAGGAAATAGACAAGTTATCGTGGTATTAGAGCAGTCAATCTGGTGACATCAAAATAGATCTAGAAGTTAGAGCTTTAGAGCTCGTCTAAAATGGAAGAAACGGAAATCGATGGAGCTATGGCGGCGGCGGCGTTGATCAAAGAAATTGATTGCAATCATCCTCTGTTCCTTCAATCTTCAGATACTCCGCGACTGAAGTTGATTGGTATCAAGCTGAGTGGACCAAAATACTATACTTTATGGAGTAAATCAATACGATTAGTGGTATTTGAAAAGAATAAATTGGGATTTGTTGATGGGAGTTGTACGAAGAGGATGTATAAAGGAGAATTTGTGAGAGTCTAGGAGAGATGTAACGCTATCATACTCTCATGGATCCAGGCAACAGTCTCACTAGATTTTATATCCAGCATCGTGTATGCATCAAATTCGAAAAACGTGTGGGATGATTTTAAGGAGCGATTTGAAAAATCAAATTTGTCCAGGATCTATCAACTCTGGAAGGAGATTGGGACACTGACTCAAGGTATTGATTCTGTTACTTCCTACTTTAGTAAGATGAAGGATTTGTGGAATAAAATGGATACTTTAACTCCTGGACCTGGATGCATATTTGATGCAAATAAACCTTTGATTGAACATTTGAGAAACTAGCGACTCTTGCAATTTTTAATGGGACTTAATGAAAGTTTCTCTCATGTGAGAAGTGATATTCTTCTTAATACTAACGTGTTGACTGTAAATCAAACATATGCCATTGTGGTGCGAGAAGAAAGTCAGAGAGTACTTGGTGCAATAGAGATGAATAAGGAACCACTTACTATTCTAGTAAGGAGGAATAATAATCAACATCATAATCAGAGGTACAACAACCAGAATTTCAATCAGAATCATGGCCAAAACTACAATCAAAACCTCAGACCAATTCAGAGAAATACTTACAAGCCAACTAAACCTCGAATAGTATGTGATCACTATGGTTACAAGGGCCATCTAAAGGATGATTACTACAGGCTTGTAGGATATCCCTATACTTTAAGAGTAAGAAGAAATTGCAGGACATTGGACCTGAGAGTAAACCATATTCACATAATTTTCTAGCTGAGAATAACTTGGGCAGAGATATCAAACTTGAAGTCAAACCTGGTGTCATAGACAACTCAGTTGAAGCAGATATAAATAGGGGAACTGGACGAAGTTAAGAAAGATACATCAGTGATGATGACTAAACACAATACATGTATTACAAGAGGATGATCAACAAAAGAAACAACTAGCAACTCAAATGAATTTCAGGCTCATGTGATAGGTATAGTAGCCTTACTATCACACACTCTGTCACGTGATTGGATAGTAGACTCTGGTGCTTCCCATCACATTACACCACACATGGACTTTTTGAAAGAGATTAAGAAGTATAGTAGTCATAGCAGCTGTGGAATCCAAGTTCCAAAAGGAAGCAGATGCAAGGTAACTCACACAGGAGATGCAGTGGTGCTAAAGAACCACATACTTAAGAATGTGCTTGATGTGCCAGACTTCAAATTTAACTTGATGTCAATTTTGAAACTAACAAAAGACCTTTGTTGTTTAGTATCTTTTTTTCCAGAATTTTGTGTTTTCCAGGACCTTCACAATGGCAGGGTTTTGGCGATTGGTAGAGAAAATGATGGTTTGTATCTGTTGAAAGCTGATCCGGTAGATATGGTTGTTGGAGCAACTGTTAGTAAAGAAGAGGACAGTTCATTGTGGCATATTCGACTCGAACATCCTTCAGCAACTGCATCAACACAGATTGCAGTAATAGGAGCTAACGATAAGGTATATCAGACAAGTGGGGTATGTCCAATGGCAAGGCAACCAAGACTGAAGCTCCCTATCAGTGAGCATACTTTTAGCAGTATTTTCAGTTGATTCATGTGGATGTTTGGGTCCCTTATAGAATTCTCATATATGATAGAAAGAATTACTTTCTTACCATAGTAGATAATATTAGTAGATACACCTGGTCATGCCTAATCCACAGTAAGAATGAGGTGATAGTAGTTCTTAAAGATTTTTTGCTGAAAGTCCAGACTCAATTCCATTTCACTGTAAAGACTCTAAGATCAGATAATGGAAAGGAGTTTTCAAACTCTAGTTTCATCAATTATTTTCTTCTCTTGGAATTGTGCATCAAAGTACTTATCCTTATACACCCCAACAGAATGGGGTGATGGAGAGAAAGCACAGACATATACTTAATATTGCTAGAGCTTTAAAGCTGTAAAGTTCTATTCCTAATAGGTTCTGGGGTGATTGTATTAGGGCCTACTAAAGTCTTATAGGGAAAAACATCTTATGAGATTATGTATCACAAGGTTCCCTCTTATGATCACCTTAGAGTCTCTGGTTATATTTGTTTTGCCAATGTTCTTCCAAGAGGAGATAAGTTTAAAGCTAGGGCTAGGAGGGCTGTATTCATTGGCTATTCAGAAACACAAAAAGGATATAGGTTATTTGATCTTGAATCTGGGAGTTTCTTTGTGAGTAGAGATACTTCATTCAGAGAAACCATGTTTCCTTTTAAAAGAACAAATGTGGAGAAGGTAGAGATTTTTCCAGTTAATTCATCACCAATCTTGAGCACTGCAAATTCCACATTGGAGACTATCAAGATGATACTTGTTCCCTCACCTAACATTCAAGTTGAAGCTCAGGATATTGTAGAATTGCTACCTGCTCATGAATCAACACCATTAATTGATGTTATTCCTAATTCTATCCATCCTCCATCACATCCTATTAGTAGAATGACACATAAAGGAAAAAGGTCCAGTAGAACCATGAGGCCTCCTATTTGGATGAAAGACTATGTAACCAACACTACACCACCTACCTCAACAGCTTTCCCACTATCAGACGTCCTCACGTATGACACTTTTTCACCTGCTTATCAGGCCTATGTCAAGGTTTTCTCAGCTCATGTAGAGCCTAAAACCTACAGAGAAGTTGCTGGAGATCCCAAATGGATCCAAACAATGCAAGAAGAGATAGATTCTTTGGAGGCTAATAGAACTTGGGAAATGGTGTCATTACCTCCTGGTAAGCAAGCCATAGGATGCAAATGGTTATAAAAAATCAAGTGCAAAGAAAATGGTAATATTGAGAGGTATAAGGCTAGACTGGTGGATAAGGGGTATATTCAACAAGAAGGATTAGATTATCATGATACTTTTCCCCTGTGGCTAAGATGACTACAATCAAGACACTTATTAGTATAACAACTGCTCAAAATTGGGATTTATTTCAAATGAATGTGAGTTATGCATTTCTTCACGGAGATTTGTTTGAGAAGTTTATACGAAACCTCCATAGGGATTTCAAGTTCAGGGGAGCAAAGAGTGTGCAGGTTAAGAAAGTCACTTTATGAGTTAAAACAAGATTCAAGACAATGAAATATTAAGCTCATAGGAGCTTTGGTGGCAGGAGAATATCATCAGAGTACTTATGATCATTCTCTCTTCACTCAAAGAGTAGATTAGGATATGGTAGCTCTTTTAGTCTATGTTGATGACCTGTTTATTACAGGAAGCAGTCTCAACTTGATTCAGCAGGCTAAGGACACTTTACATAAGGCTTTCAAGATCAAGGACTTGGGTCAGTTGAGATACTTTCTTGGGATTGAGGTGTTGAGGTCTTCCAAAGGAATTGTACTCAACTAAAGGAAATATGTTCTTGAACTTATCTCTGAAACTGATTTGAGTAGTGCTAAGTCTGCTGCTACACCATATGAGCTCAATCAGAAGCTTACATCTATGGAGTATGAAACACATGTAGGTAAACTTGATGATCCAGTGTTGATAGACATCCTTGGTTATTAGAAACTGGTTGGCAAGTTACTTTACTTGACCATCACTAGGCCTGATATATGCTTTACAATTCAAGTGATTAGCCAACTTATGCAGCAACCTAAATAGTTCCACATGAATGCATCTCTAAGGGTGGTTAGATATCTAAAGAGTGCACCTGGTTTGGGAGTATTTTACAAAACAGGACCTGTTAATCACATGGCTGTCTATTGTGACTCTGACTAGGTTGCCTGCCCAAATACAAGGAGGTTAGTGATAGGCTACACTGTGAAGATTGGTGACTCCTTGATTTCATAAAAGTCGAAGAAGCAACACATAGTTAGCAGGAGCTCAGCTAAAGCTAAGTATAGGAGTATGGTTGCTGCTACTGCTGAAGTTACCTAGTTGACAGGTCTATCAACTGAGCTTGGTGATACATTGTGCTTTCCAGTAGAACTATATTGTGACAACAAGGAAGCTTTGCAGATAGCCTCCAATCGTATCTTTCATAAATGCACCAAGCATAGAGAGATAGATTGTCATTTTACCAGAGAAAAAATTAAGTCAGGATTGATTACACCAGCCTATGTGTTTACTGATTTACAGTTAGCTGATTTGATGACTAAGGGTATCACAAGTACACAACATGTCTTCCTGTTGTCCAAACTTGGAATTAGGCCTTGGTATCGAGCGAGCCGAGCCTTACCGAGATTTAGACAATACCGATCCGAATCGAGTCGGCTTTTTAACATTTTGACCGAGCTCGAGCCCAAGCCGAGCCGACTTTTTTCTATACTTTTTTATATTTCTTATAAATTTTATTTACCTAATTAAAACTTATCGTTCTCATGATATTTTTTCAATAATCAAAAGAAATTATACCCACCATAATAAAAGGATATCAAAGGATTATAAGTTGACTAATAATGAAATTTATTTTTCTAATTGTAGGAAGAAATATAAAAAGAGAAATAGCAATAGATTTTTTTAAAAAATCGATGAATATGTATTATGTTTGATTTGACTTGATTTTAATAATTAAAAACTTGATTTGATCTTGATTATTAGCAAAAATCAATCGAAATCGAACTATGAATACCCATTCTCATATAATAGGCTTAAATTACATTATGGTTAAAAATTTATCAATATTGAATAAATATTAATTATAAAATGTTAAGTTAACATAGTATTTTAAGTTAAATTTCTAATATACTTAATAATTGAGCTTAAATAAAGAATATTATTTCTTATATTGAGTCAACCGAGTCAGCTCAATTGAGTCCGAGCTTTGACCGAGCCGAGTTTGATCGAGCTTTTACCGAGTCGATCCGAGGCAAAATTTAATTGAAACTAAGCTGAGCCGAGCCGAGTCGAGCTGAGCTAAATACATGCGCGCCAAGCTGAGCTCTGAGATGGCTCGACTCTTTGCCTAGCCTACTTGGAATGCTGGATCTATTCCATCCTCCAGCTTGAGGGGGAGTATTGAGTGAAAAAAAATATCAGATTACAGATATTAGTTTGTAATTAGTATTAGGGGCTTTTTAGTCATTCCTAATCCTAGTCCTAGCCAGTTAGTTATAAAATGCACACTGCTGAAAGATATGCATAATACTACGGAGAGCAGAGCTCAGCTCATTCATTCCAGATCTGAGATGTGTGTTTATATGTATAATGGTTGCTAAATTCAAGGAAATAGACAAGTTTACTTTTTTTTTATGTTAAAAATAATTTAATATTAAATTTTTATTTTATGTTTAATGAGATGATTTATAACCACGGAATGTCTCACGTATTGTCAGGGGTTAGCAGTGGGGAGATGTTTCTTTCACGAGTCAGATAAAACTAAAGAGGAAGTTTGTGAGCTGCTGAAAGTTATCGATAATGAGCTCAAGGATAAAAAGTATTTTGTTGGTGACAAAATTGGATTTGCTGATATTGCTGCAAATTTTTTAGGACTTTGGATGGGAGTTCTTGAAGAAGCTACTGGAATTGTTTTGGTGACAAAATAAAAATACCCAAATTTTTGTGCTTGAAGAGACGAATACATTAATTGCAGAAAAAATAAGAAATATTTATCTCCGAGAGATGAGTTACTAGGGTATTTCAAAGCTCGCTTTCAAGCAGCAGCAGCTGCCGCCGCCACCGCCACTGCCGTCGCACCAAATAAATGAACATCTCCTAATTCAACTTTGAAATTTCAAGAATTTGTGCAACAATAAGATTAGAGATGAATTTAGGGAAAGTTTTATGGGTTCTAACTGAATTACTAATATTAATTCAAACGATGTATACATTAGAAAGGAAAAGAGCAAAATATTTGCATATTATAATATTACCCTCTTTCAAAATTTACTTGCTCTAAATTTTGAATTCGTGTTTGAAAACAATTATTACTTGCCAGAGAAAGGTGTCATAGCTATTCATATAAGAGGAAGTTTCATTTGATTGCACATTTCAAAACTCGCTTTCAAGTTGTTGTTGTCGCGCCAAATAAATGAACACCTCCTTATTCAACTTTAGAGGTTAAAAATTTTGTGCGACAATAAAATTAGAGGTAAATTTAGAAAGAATTTTGTGAGTTCAACAGAATCATTTACGTTAATTCGAACTATGCATACACAAAATGAAAAAAAGAAAATTATTTGCATATTATAATATCACACTCTTTTAGAATTTACTTACTTTAAAGAAATATAAAATGAGTTGGTGACTCATAATTTAAATATCATTTTTACGTTTCTATGGAGAGTGATTTAGCAAGCCATGAGATTTGAAAAAAGTTGGTGACATAAGCACATAAGTCATCTTTGTTATTAATCTCTCTGCTAATGTATTGTTAATTTTTCACCACTTTAATTTGGTTCAACCACCACGCTGCAATCCTCTAAATCAACTACTGTCGGTGGGCGGCGCCAGCCAATATGTGTCGCTCGTCTGGCCAATGAATGTGCTGAAAAATCGTCTGGTCAATGTCTGTGTTGCAAAAATTGGGTCAGTAATGTATGCATGAAAAACAATCATGCTAAGAAGGATTGACAAAAAAAAATTTACAAGTTTAAAGAGGTGCAAGCAAACATGGTACAAGAGGAAGAAGTTTTTCTCTAAAAGATGGAGATAAATGGTTGGCGAAAAAAAAATTGAAAGTTGATTACAAGTAAAATCAACAAAATTGGTTGTTGGTGATAAAGTCCATCAACAAGCGTTGGAGAGGAGTGCTCCAACAATTGAAGGTTGAAGAGAAGTGCGTCAACAGTTGAATATTGATGAGAAGTGAATCAATTCTTGGAAGTTGGAGAGAAGTGCTCCAACACAACCAAGAAAAAAAATAAAGGGAGTTGGAGAAAAGTGCTCCAACAAATTGAAAGTTGGAGAGAAGTGCTCCAACAATTGAAAGTTGAAGAGAAGTGCTTCAACAATTTATGGTTGATGAGCAGTGCATCAACAATTGAAGGTTGGAGAGAAGTGCTCCAACACAAACAAAGCAAAAGATTGAAAGTTGAAGAGAAGTGTTCCAACACAAACAAAGCAAAAGATTGAAAGTTGGAGAGAAGTGTTCCAACACATACAAAAAGGAACGGAAGATTGGAGAGAAGTGCTCCAATACAAACAAGAAACTGAAAGATTGGAGAGGTGCTCCAATGCAAACAAGAAACTGGAAGATTGGAGAGAAGTGCTCCAATACAACAACAAAAAAAAAGGCAGGAGTACACAACTTTAAATTATGGGAGAATATTGGAATAATAATTCAAAATTGTAGGAAATCAAATTCGTTTATTTGATAGTTTATTTAATTCATGTTTAGTTAGGATTGATAGTCAAATTCATATAGGAATAAGATTTCCTGTTTTGAGTTAAAGTAGTTTCTAATATTATAAATAGGGGTGCTCTATCACATAATTTTGTGTAGCAAGAAGTGATGAGAAATAAAGAGAAATTATAAAACCGTAAAGAACATTCAAAAATATTTGAATTTATGAATAAAATATTTTTCCTTCAACATTGATAGGCATATTTCTTTCCCAGACAACAAGAATTTTTTTTTTTGTGATTGTGTTAGTGCGAGACCATACAAAGCTTCTGAAGGCTTCTATTAATTTGAACACTTTGGTGGGCATTTGAAATAAGTGAAATCAGTATGATTGAACACTAAAATAGAACTGTTTGAACAAATTGTAACATCCCAGCATAATAAGTTCAGCTACTTTAAAGTGACAAAAACTAATTTTATAATTTTATTTTTATAACAAATAAAGTTCAATAATTACACCTAAAACCCTTTCTTTGCTCTATCTTGGTTCTCAGAAATTTTTGCTTTCTAAGCCTAAATGTAGTGTTTTAGTCTATTTGAATCTTTCTATGGTATAAAAAAATTAAAAGGATAAAAAGTTCTCTTAAATAAAAATATTCTTCGTTTATAGTTTGGTAATGCTCCTGCTGGCAATAGTTTTTAAATTAAAAAATACATCTGCTGTTAATAATTTAGTCCAAAAATGCGCTTTTTCTAATAAATATATATATTTTTTAAGCACATTCTTTTCCTAATAAAAAATTATTTTTAAAGAACCTTTTCTTATTTTTTTGTATGTTAAAATCTCTTTAATTAATAAAGAAATGAGAAGCAATCATTTTCTTCTTAATCTCGTTTGTATTAATTAAATAGAATAATCTTGTATACTTTTTAAAATGATAATATAAGTCATATATAAATTATAGTAACCTCATCATTAATTTTTATTTAAATAATGATTAAAAAATTTCAATAAAATAGAAAATATTTCTATTTCTTAATCTTTTTCGAATTGAAATAGGATAAGCATTTACTAATATATTTCTTCATTTTAGAGTTAAAATAAAAAGAAATGATCAACAAAAACTCGATCGATGATATTTTAAAGATATTTTGTGATCTGAAGCAATGTAACAAATTTTTGTATTTTATGACCTTATGATTTTTGTATCTTAACTATAAACCTAGCATTATATTAGCAAATGTTTATCCTTCTTCAATTCAGAAAAGATTAAGAAATAATTTATTTCTATTTTATTAGAATTTTTAAATTGTTATCTAAATAAAAATTAATAATTTATGTTACACCCTGTAAATTATCATCGTCTAACTTGACGTGTGCATGTGCATATCAAGAATCAAAAGAATATGGATGGTATGTTGTAGAAGGATCAGGGGTTGAACACATGAACGAGTCTACGGATGAATGGATGAAGCACGACAAGGCCAGGCCAAGACAGAGAGCATATGCGACGCAACTACTAGAGAGCACCAGGGGCTGTGCGACGCGGCAGCCATGCAACACAAGGAGCTGCATGATGCACATTGCTCCCTTCGCGTTGGCCTGCGCGACGCATTTGTGGCTGGACTAACTAGTGTGTGTATATATATATATATATAAAAGTTCAGTCACACTTAAGTCATTTCATCCAAAATTAAAAACTAGAAGCTATACTAAGATATTTCCCCCTGGGTTTTGAGAGATTTGAAGAAGATGAGGTACCAAGACTCCATCAAACTTCAATTCATATTAGGTGAAGGTTCTTGAGGATATAGAGAATGCTTTCATGGAGTTATCTCATTGAAAATGACTCGGGTTCTGCCAAGCTAGAGAAGTTCAGAGAACTTGCTCTCCCTATAGCCAAAGTGTTTCACAAGATCAACTTGTTGTGGGAGGCGGTGCAACCATGTTTACGTGTGTGCTGGACTAGAACATAGAAGATCTACAAGCCTATGTTGAAATCTACGTCACGAGGTATGCTAAGGCTAAATCTCCTTTAGCAAGAGTTTCATCATCGTATAATCGATATGACTTGTTATCTTTCGTAGTAGTATTCATGGTTATGATATTTGTTGTTGGGTTGCTGCTAAAAGTTGAACCTATGAATTAATATAATCCTCCCTTGCCGGTATTTTCCATGTATATCTTGGCCTTTCATTAAAAGCGGCATAGATTAATTCGTTTGAATTATTGTAACTTAGATTGTAGACTGATATCTTGCTGCCTTACCGATGCCACAGAGGCTTATAGTTAGCCATTGAGCATGTCTTGCTAAATTTAGGCAGCATAATAGGTAACTTGGCGGTAGAACTTCGTGTTCATAATGTCTATACGGGATAAAACTCACCTATGGGCTTTTGTCGCATCTGCACACCTACAGAGCTAGAATCTTGGTGATGTAGTTCTACCTTCGGGGTAGTGGCACCTGATTGCCTAACGAACTGAGTGCTAAGTTGTAGAATAAAAAAGAAGTAGCTCAGGACCAAAGAAGTAGCCTCAGCAAAGATATTGTGGAGGAACAATAATGTGGAAGAGATAACATGGGAAGTCGAGAAAGAGATGGAAAAGAAGTACCTTCAGTTGTTTTCAGCTCAAGTTAATTCTTGAGGTAATTTCATTTCCTATTTCTCACATTCATTGATGTCTTTTACTATCCTTGATATATATAAGGCATAAGATTTAGTAAGTGCTGTCATGTTAGGTTTTGCTCTGCATGTCCTATGGTGGTGTTTTCTGGTTAGTGTTGAGGAATTGAGGAATTGAGATAGTACCTACAAAAGAAACTCTAGCAAATCATTCGAGGATGAATGATCCCAACGGGGGATAATGTGACACCTCATGCATTCGAAAGGATTTTCCGACCTTAGTACGCGATTATTCATGTAAATTAGGGAGTTTTTATGGTGTATAAAGCCTTTGACCAAACTCGGAGGTACACAATAGTTTAATTCATGAAATTGTATCTACTGTTCAAGTGTCGTTCATGACATATGAGCCATAAATCAGTTCTACGAGTCATAAATTAAATCGTGAATGAAAGCAAAGTATTTTAGGTCATTGGATAGACCTATGAAACAACATACGAATTGTAGATGGATTCTACAAACCGCAAATCGAAGTACGAAAGAGTTTCTTGCATTTTGAGCTACTGTTTAAGGATTTACGGTGGAATTCTATGAACTGCAGATACAATTTACGAAGCGTAAGTCACCACTATAAGTGAAAGTCCCATTTTTCTAAGCTACTACTTAGACCTACAAACGCATCTATGAACTGTGAATACGATCTATAGACCTATCTAACCCTCGTAAGCGGAGAGCAAGATATTTTGAGCTAATATATAAGAGTTACAAAGTGACATACAAACTGTACATTCGATTTATGATACATACCTTGCCGCCATGGATGAAACTTCAGAGGGTTGATTTTTTCTAGTCCAACATATGAAATGATCTATGGACTGCAGACCAATTCTACGGTCTGTAACAATATTCAAGCATCCGTAAGTTGGGGTTTTCCCCATGTTATTTAAGCGATACACCCGATATTTTCTTCATTTTCTCCATCTCTAAGCTGATAGAACAAATTTCTCTCCCTCGGTAAGCTCTCCCAACATCAGGTAAGCTTCTTCAAGCTCAATTCCATGAGAAATCTTTGCATGCAAATTTGGATTACTTAATTTCTAGCTTCTCATCTCCTTGGGTTTCAAGAAAAATTTCATCTAGCTCAAGCAGGCTTGGCTGCCTCTTCTCCCCAAGCTTGACTAGTGTGCTCTTCTTTTGCTCATAAGAAATTAAGGTATGTAAAGGCATAACCGTTCTCTTTGGTTGCACGAAATCTTAAATTTCTTTCTTTATTATTGACACAAGATTGTGGTAGCCAAATTGACGTATGCATTTTTACCACCGGTTGGGCAGAAAAATATCCTTTTTTCTAATAGAAATATATATTTTACTTTTTAAATACAGGTTTTTTCTAATAAAATATAATTTGTAAAGAATACTTTTATTATTTATTTCTTTTCAAATTCCTTTAACTAATAAAAATGTGGTAAGTAATCTTTTTTCTTCTTAATCTCATTTTATTAATTAAAATAAAATTATCCAATGTACCTTTAAACTGATAATATAAGTAATATATATAAGATTATAATAGCTTCATCAACAATAACTCCATCGATAATATTTTAAATATATTTTGTTATTTAAAGCAATGCAATAAGTTTTCGTATTTTACGAAATTTTGATTTTGTATCTTAACTTTGAAATCAAGGATTATATTAGCAAATATTTTCAATTCAGAAAGGATTAAAAAATAAAA
Source organism: Datura wrightii (assembly GCA_035772735.1). Taxonomy (NCBI): domain Eukaryota; kingdom Viridiplantae; phylum Streptophyta; class Magnoliopsida; order Solanales; family Solanaceae; genus Datura; species Datura wrightii. Next base: position 193,199,599 of record JASDFA010000018.1, on the reverse strand, counting down.
ATATTTTCTATTTTATTAGAAAAAAGAATTTATTATTATTTGAATAAAAATTAATGATGAGTTACTGTGATCTTATATATACGAAAATTAGTGAAGGATTACAAAATTTTTATTAGAAAAAAAAACAGTTTTGACCAAAAAGTAGCAATAAGGGTATTTTTGAACTAAACTAGTAATGCATGAACATTTTTGGATCAAACTATTAATGGCATATGCATTTTCAGATCAAACTAGATATTAATGAAGAATATTTTTATTCAATTTCACACGATTTAAAGACATTTTGACTTTTTCTCATTTTGATTATACATGAATTAGAGCGGTAAGAATAGAAAGAGAAAAAGGTTATACTAATTGGAATGAATTATTCATATGGCAAGGGAATAAATCCTATTGTTGCACTCATATATTCTAATGATGACAAAATTGCTACAGGTGTAGCCAACATTGGATACTTCAGGTGCAGCCAACATTGGATATAACCAGCTGACTCAAATCTCGCTCAAAGGAGAAAATCAAGGAACTTATCATGATGCTTATGGAAGGAAGATCAACTCCAAAAGGAAGGAAACTAATCAAGATTCAGTGCTGTTTCTCAAGGAATATTTCAGCCAGATATAAGGGTCGAGTATGGAAGAAATCAACCACCGAATCAATTTGCCTCAATCACTGACGATCCAAAAGGAAGAAGTCTCTTTCAAATCAATCAAGGATCCTATAACTAATCGACATCTTATCCAAAGGATATGATTGAATAAAAATCCCTTGGGTTATTCCTTAATGAGTGGTAAAACAAGATCAAAGGAATTGATCTTGTTACAAGAGCCTTTAAATACGAAGACTGAAGACAAATTTCCTGTACAACTTCACTTGATCAAAACTGATAATTCTGTTCTTATTCAATCATTGTAATCCTAAAATCATTACTAGTGAGATTAAAAGATAGAAATGTCAGCAAGATATACAGGGAGAGGCTGTATCAAGTTCACTGTTGTTCACCGTCGATTGGTGAACTTACTCTTGGAACCATTGAAAAATTCAACAGCTCAAAGGGAAACCCTTGCAAGCCAAGGGGACTGGACTAGGCATCACAAGGGTGATCCGAACCAAGATAAATTCTTGGTGTCTTTACTTTCCTGCTTTGTGTTCGACTTATTGCTGCTAATATTTTCTGCAGGAGTTAAGTCGACTAGTTCATTTCAATAGTCAACTGAATATTATTTTATTAAATCTACCTCCCTCTTTAATTATCAATTGGTATCAGAGCAGGTCTCACTTAAAGTTGCTTAACCACAAAGTGAGAAAAAGATCAGATGACAACATATCAAATTCTGGGTGCAATTCTTCAGGATGGACACTCCTCATCAAGACCTCCGTATTTAAATGGATAATATTACTCTCACTAGAAGGAACATTTCAAGATCTTTGTCCAAGCAAATGACTTTCAGGCCTAGATCGTAATCATAAAAGATCCAAATCCCATTCCTGGAATATCGAATCCCACCAAACTGAAAACCATCTCAGTCACTCCTAAACAACAAGAGGTAATTCAAACTAATGCTAGAGCTATTAGTATGCTTTATTGTGCAGTGACAGGAACTGAATACGGCAAGATCTCAACTTTCAACACTGCAAAGGAGATATGGGATAAACTTGAGGTAACCTACGAAGGCACCACGAAAGTGAAACAGACAAGGATTAATGCACTAGTGAACGAATACGAATTGTCCAAGATGACAGATGAAGAAAACATTGAATCCTTGTTCTCGAGATACAACAAGATTGTTGGAGAATTGAAATCACTTGGATGGTGTACTCAAACAGTATGCAAGTTCGAAAACTCCTTAGAAGTCTTCCTAAATCCTAGGAGACTAAAGCTACAATCCTTGAAAATGGAGATTTGGAGAAACTGTCTTATGATGAACTCAGAGGAAATCTGATGGCCTATGAGCAAAACCATATCAACAGATATTCTAAAGATGAAAAGAAAAAAATTGTAGCTTTCAATCCCGTAAAAAATGAGAAAGAGAAGGAGGAGGATGAAGAAGATAGTAAGGGATTGACTTTAATCAATAGAGGAGTTAGACACATCCTTCGTCAAAGATGACAGAAGCCCCAATCTAGATATCGCAACAATGAAAAAATTGAAGATCGATGCTATCATTTCGGAAAACCTAGACACATAAGGCAAAACTATCCTGAACTGAAGAAAAGGAACTCTCGTAGGAGCAGCAAATCTATGGGAGCATGGAGTAATGAAGATGTCTCCGACGAAGAAGTAGAAGAAGCTACCAACATCTGCTTATGGAGCTTGGAGGTTTAAGCGAGGTAAGATTAAATCTCTATAATAAGTGTCAAGAACTTCAAGACTCTCTAGATCTTGTCACAGATGAACTACAGAAACTTATTGATGAATATAATAAACTTGCCAAAAAAGAAGAAGGACTGACAATTTCTTCTTGAAGCAACTCAAATTGAAGTAGACTTACTTGAAGAAGAGCTAGGTGATGTCAAGATGCAATTAAACAACATCAAAAAATCACCCAGTCACAGCTCAGTCAACTCCAATAAATCACATTTTTCTTCAAAGGCTTCGTCTAGCTTTTCCTATGCAAATTTTTTTTCTTCACCCATATTCTATACATGTGGGAAGCATGGTCATAAGTCCTTTAACTGTAAATTCTATTCTCGTGGTAAATGGGTCTGGAAGAAAAAAGGAACAACCTATGAGACCCCTTCTACTAACTTACCAGGACCTAAGAAAGCTTGGGTACCTTAGAGAAATTAATCTTCTTGTTTTGCAGAAGCAACCGAAAAGTAGCTATAAAAAGGGAATGTGGGTAATTGATAGCGGATACTCCATACACATGACCAAAACAAAAGAAATTTTTTAGGTCTGTTAAAAGAATTGATGGAGGATACGTTAGATTTGGCGACAACGCAAAAGGCGAGGTGGTTGGTGTAGTTGTAATTACTATAAGTCCCTCGTGTGACTTAATTGAGGTATATCTTGTAAATGGACTGAAACAAAACTTGCTGAGCATCAGTCAACTATGTGATGCCGGGTTTGACGTCCTATTCAACGCCATCAGATGCATTATCAGCAAGTCCTCCAGAAATATCTTTCTTATCGGTGATCATATTGAAAACATTTATGTATTAAATAATGTTGATCTACCTACTCTAACCTGTGTTGCAGCTGTCTCAAATGATCCAGGTATATGGCACAGAAAGATGGGACATGCTAACATGCATACCATTGAAAAGCTTTCTAAATTAGATTTAGTTATTGACTTGCCTAAATTTAATTTCTCAAATAACTCTATGTGTGATGTATGCCAACTAGGAAAGCAAACTAGATCCTATTTTAAGTCAAAAGACATTATAAGTACTTCTAAACCCCTTGAACTTATTCATATGGATCTTTTTGGCCTTACCAGAACTGCCAGCATTGGTGGTAAGAAATATGCTTTTGTTATTATTGATGATTTATCACGATTCACTTGGGTCATGTTTTTAGCTCATAAAGATGAGGACTTCTCAAATTTTAAAATTTTTTGTAAAAGAGTTCAACGAGAAAAGGGATACTTTATCTCATGTATTCACAGTGATCATGAAAGGGAATTTGAAAATCAGTTGTTCGAGAAATTCTACAATCAGCAGGGCTATACTCAAACTTTCTTTTCACCTCAAACTCCTCAGCAAAATAGAGTCGTCGAACGGAAAAATCGCTCACTTCAGGAAATAGCCAAAATAATGATCATAGAACAAAAATCTTCCTGATCATTTGTGGGGCAAAGCTGTAAGCACTGCATGTCATATCCTTAATTGATGTCTCATTCAGCCTGTGCTAAAAACAACGTCATACGAATTTTGGAAAGGAAAGAAGCTTAATATAAGTTACTTTCATCCATTCGGATGCAAATATTTCATCCACAACAATGGGAAAAACAATCTTGGTAAGTTTGATTCTAGAAGTGATAAAGGAATTTTTCTTAGGTATGCACCACTAAGCCGCTCCTTAGAGTTTTCTATAAGCATACATTAACTGTTGAGGAATCTGTTCAAAAATACCCTTATTGCTTCTTTTTGGTCAAAACTATTGCTCCTGTTGCTAGATTGGAATCTATTCGTATTTTTTTAGCCTATGTAGTTTCCAAACGATTTTAACTCTTTCAAATGGATGTTAAAGGTGCTTTTTAAATGGACTTATAAAAGAAGAAGTTTTTGTCAAACAGCCACCAGGTTTTGAAAATCCTTCTTGTCCTGACTGTGTTTTTAAACTCTCTAAAGCTCACTATGGTTTGAAACAAGCTCCAAAAGCCTGATATGAACGTCTAAGCTCCTTTCTCATTGAAAACAATTTTCGTAGAGGAAAAATTGATAATACTCTTTTTATTCAACATTCTTCTACTACTATTCTCATTATTCAAATTTATATAGATGATATTATATTTGAAAGTCCTGACACTACTTTGTGCAAGAATTTTGTAGATTTAATGACAGGAGAATTTGAAATGAGCATGATGGGAGAACTAACATTCTTTTTAGGCCTTCAAATTCATCAGTCGACTGAAGGAACATTCATCAGTCAAACTAAGTACACGAAGGAACTGATTAAAAAATTCGATTTGGATAAAGCAAAAGCTGCTAGAATCCCAATGAGCCCTTCAACCTGCTTGGAAAATGACTAAAACGAGAAGAATGTAGACGAAAAGATCTATAGAGAAATGATTGGATCACTACTGTACCTTACTTCTAGTCGACCAGACATCATGTTTAGTGTGTGCAAGTACGTCAAATTTCAGTCAAGTCCTAAAGAATCCCACTTGACTGCAGTAAAACGGATCATTCGTTATCTTATTGGAACTCAAGATTATGGTCTATGGTATCCTTATTCTAACAATTTTGATTTAATTGTTTACACAGATGCAGATTTTAACAAATCTGACAGAAAAAGTACTAGTGGATCATGTCAATTTCTTGGAGAAGCTCTTACTTCTTGGCAAATAAAAAAATAAAACTCTGTAGCACTATCTACTGCAGAGGCAGAATATCTGTCTCTTGGAAGTTGTGGATCACAATTGCTCTGGATGAAACATCAGTAGTTAGACTATCATTTAAATTATGAAAGCATCCCTATTTTGTGTGATAACACCATTGCTATTAGTCTTTCAAAATATATTGTTCATCATTCTAGAGTAAAACATATAGATATTAAACATCATTTTATTCGAGATCATGTTGAGAATGGAGATTTATTACTAAAATTTGCTGACTCTGAAAATCAGCTTGCTGATATTTTTACTAAACCCCTTTTGGAAAATCGGTTTTGTTTTTTAAGGAAAAGTCTTGGTGTTATTTCGTGCTCTTTAGTTAATTTCTCCTAAAATTACGTGTGATATTTCTTTGCCTAAACTAATTTGTTTTAAATTTTTTTCCTTTCCTTAATGTACGTGCTTAATAATCTGCCTTTTCTTAACATTCTGCCGGTTCAGTCTCCTAGGTCATCATTACTATGACTCTCTGCATGCCTTCCTTTCACTTTGCATCTTTTCACCTCCCTTTCCTCTATCTCTCCTCCTTTTAAATCTTCTCTCCGGTAATCATTCCTTCTGCCTCATCAAAATGGCGAAATTCTCTGTTTTAAATACTCGACGCTCTAGCAAACGTCTTAAAAGATCGTCCTCTTCTCCATCCCATGTTGAAATTTTCGACTCATCCTCCGATGTCTCCAGAATCCTCCTCCACTCTAGTCAAAAAACCCCCATTTCTTTCTCTAAGAAGGAAAGACCTGATTCTCCTCTCTCTTTCATCTTGGAAGACATGCAAAAGTTTTGGAGCGTGTTTGAAAAAAAAATTTTTTTGCCCTTCCAAAATCGTCCATTCCCTCATGGTAGAGTTATCTGTCTTGCTCAGCTTGAAGCCTCTCACTGCTCCATCGGTTATCTTTTCTCCTTTCAAGGGTTAGACATCAGTGTGCTAATGAAGTATTCGAAGATCCCCTTCTTCACCGATGGTTGGCCTGAAGATATTGAAGTGTCTCTCGATGAAGCAAAGCTCTACATTGCTGAATATAGTACTGATCTCTCTGAATTTGGCGCTGCTTCCATCTGCTTCGAGAATCACATCATCGCACACATTGTTGCAACTACCCTACTTCCTCAGAAAGGATCTCTAAGCTCTCTGTCAAACAAAGATGTGTTTGTCGTATATTGCCTTCTGAAGAAACATAAGATTGAGTGGTCTAAATGGTTCCTTGGTTACATGGTTGAAGGTTTTCAAGATACCAATGGTGACGCCGGTCTCCCCTATGGAATGATCGTGAGTCAAATCATCAAAGTTGTGGGTGTAGATGTCTCTGCATTCCCAATAAAAGAAATCAGCTCTGCCTACAATGATCGTGCTTTTTCAAGTATAGGATACATTTTTGATGAGAATCGATGGGTCAAGAAGGCAAGCTTTAAACCCAAAGCCAAGTTCTCCACTATAGAAAGCTGCTCAAATGTTCCTCCAGATGGCTCCTCCAACTCCGTCCTCTCCTCTCTCATTACTGAAATCAAAGATGTTAAGGAAACTCTAGGTGCAATGGCTGATGACCTGCACAAGAGTAATGAATTGCTGAATGTCGTAATCTCCAGTGTTGCAGAATTGAAGACTCAGTTGACTCTCCTACAGCATGAAGGGGTCAAATCTTTTAACAAAGTTCTCTGCCAAGTTGCGCAGCCACTGCTCGAGCTGAAGTTTCTGACAATGAACTCGCAGTCACTGTTTAAAACTCCTACTCTTCTCTGTCCACCCGAATCGAGAAGTTCTATCATTCCTTTTCCGAGCGTATCAATACGCTCAAGTATTTCCTTGGTTGTGCCTGATCTTATGTTATCTTCTACTCTCCCTTTCCCCTATGTGGACTTATGTTTTTCTTGTTCCCTTTTTGTGATAAAGTGGGAGAAATCATGTTCATGTTCTTCGTTTTATAAATGAAATTATCAATGCTTTGTGTATGTTGTCTTGTGTGATTGCCAAAAGTTATGCTTACAGTCTTGTTATAATTTTCATGTTACAATTTTTGTTATTCTGATGCTCTCAAAAACTCAGTATTTGAACCTTGAGTACAAAATTCCTCAACTCAAGGGGAGGAAGCATCAAGCCGGGGGAGCAAACCCACAAGACTCTCTTAAACAGGGAAGTACCCCTTAGCTATATCAGAATTTATGTCATTAAAAAAGGGGAGATTGTTGCACTCATATATTTCAATGATGACAAACTTGTTGCAGGTGTAGCCAACATTGGATGCTGCAGGTGTAGCCAACATTGGATATAACCAGCTGACTCAAATCTCGCACAAAGGAGAAAATCAAGGAACTTATCATGATGTTTATGGAAGGAAGATCAACTCCAAAAGGAAGAAAACTAATCAAGATTCAGTGATGCTTCTCAAGGAATATTCCATTATAAGGGTCGAATATGGAAGAAATCAACCACCAAATCAATCAGCCTCAATCACTGACGATCCAAAAGGAAGAAGTCTCTTTCAAATCAATTAAGGATCCTATCACTAATCGACATCTTATCCAGAGGATATGATTGAAGAAAAATCCCCTGGGTTATCCCTTAATGAGCGGTAAAACAAGATCAAAGGAATTGACCTTGTTGCAAGAGCCTTTAAATACAAAGACTGAAGACAAATTCCCTGTACAACTTCACTTGATCAAAACTGACAATTCTGCTCTTATTCAATCATTGTAATCCTGAAAGCATTACTAGTGAGATTAAAAGATAGAAATAGTCAGCTAGATATACATGGAGAGGTTGTATCAAGTTCACTGCTGTTCATCATAGATTGGTGAATTTACTCTTGTAACCATTTACTAGGCACCACAAGGGTGATCCGAACTAAGATAAATTCTTTGTGTCTTTACTTTCCTACTTTGTGTTCGATTTATTATTGCTAACCTTTTCTGCAGGAATTAAGTCGACTAGTTCACTTCAACAGCCGATTGAATATTATTTTATCAAATTCACCCCCCCCCCCCCCCCCCGTCTTCCCCTTTAATTATCACCTACTTTTAGATAGTGTGAATTTGACAAATGCTCAATAAACAAACAAACAAACAAATAAATAAATAAATAAATAAATAAAAGTGGTCTTGACTTACATCAAATAATGCTGGCAATCCTTATTTGGGAATTTTGAATAAATAAATATTGGTGTTGGCTTTCATCAAATCATTTAGATTATTTTTTGTTTTATTTTTTGGATGCCATGAGAAAATTGATATGATAAATAATTTAACAATCACTGACCAACTAACAAATAAAAAAAAAGTAACACGACACTCGACAAATTTCTTGGCATGTGACTAGCTGAGAAGAGAATATAGCATTTAGAGTTAATAATTCTGAATGAGCTTAATTTTATAAAATATATATTTGATTTTTTTTGTATACATGAGTACTATATAATTAAATCTACAGAATCCGTTCTAGATTCGTAATTTTATTTAGACACACATATTTTTAAAAGATGAATGAGGATGTATTCATTTTGGAGCTATAGCTTGAACACGAGCTTGGTAAAAAGCAAGCAACTCATCTCTTCTTGGAGGTAGATATTTTTTAACTTGAGTGCAGTTAATATACTCATCTCTCCAAGCACAAAAATTTGGGAATTTTTCACTTGTCACTAATACAACTCCAGAGGCTTCTTGAAAAACTCCTAGCCAAAGTCCCACCAAATTTGCAGCCACATCAGCAAAACCAAAATTGTCAGCCACAAAGAACTTTTTATTATCCTTGAACTCATTATCAAGAACTTTCAACATCTCACAAACTTCGTCTTTAGCTTTCTCTTGCTCCTCTCCTTTGCGTAAAAAAGTTTTCACCACAGCTGTCACCTGCACCAAGCACGATAGTACTACATCTCAATCTCACGCAAGTTAGAATCGACCTAAAAGAAAAAAAAATAGAAATATTTCTTAGGTTGTTCATAATATATGCACGTATCGACGTAATTTAGTAAAAGGACTAACATGACTAAATTATACAGATAATAATATATAGCATGAAGATAAATTTACCTTATCATCAAGGAACTTAGCCCAAAACCGTGCTAAAGCACGATCATAAGGGTCTTTAGGCAAGATGGAAGGGCCTTCAAATGTCTCATCAATGTATTCGAGAATGACCAAAGACTCACAAATGGGATTGCCATTATGAATGAGAACAGGTACTTTCTTGTGAACCGGATTGGATTCAAGAAGTAGAGAGCTCTTATTGTTTCGATCTTCTTCTGTATATTCATATTCGACACCTTTAATCTTTAAAGCCCACTCAACTCTGTGACTAAATGGGCTATACCAAAAGCCTAGCAACTTCACTTGTGCCATTTCACAACTTTAGTAAAAGGAAATTTCAGTGGTGGTTCTCTCTTCAATTATGGTCTTCTTTTATAGAGTAGTTGAAGGTTCCTAATTTTTCCTTTTCCCTTTTTTTCAAAATTTTTCATATATTTTATTTGCATTTACCTGGGGCCAAACGTTGTGTAACACTTTAAAATACAAATGCTTATTAAATTAATAATCTTGTTTGATCAAGATTTGAAAGACATACGTAAGCACTTAGCTAACTCAATTTGGAGACTAATCATCCAGGGATCAAATTTGTCCCTTCCTTTTGTCTAGATAAAAAATTGTTCCTCCTTCCACTTTTTATATTATTATTTTTCTTCATGATATCGCATTTCATATATTATTCTTTTTAAAAAAATATATATTTCTTTTAGAAATATCTCTGTTCTTTTTACTAATATGCCATTTATCAACTTTCTTATCAATCAGGTGTTGCGGGAAGTTGAGATTAAGCACTGGAAGAGAGCAAAGAAAGAAATAGTGGCTGCTTTATGGGAAGCTTTGGTATACCACGTATGGAGGGCCAGAAATTAGAAATTGTTCAAAGGATTAAATGTAAATATTGAGCTGATTATACCACAAATTAAGGGGGAAATTATAGAAAGATTAGGTAGATTCCGCAACTCAAAGAAATTGTAAAAGTGTAGGAGTTTTGTTCAGTTGCTAACTGGTACCTAGTTTGATAGAGGCTAATCATGCGATACCCTTCTTAGAAGATGGTTGTATGGATTAAGTACTCTTTGGAGGTTAGGAGTTTGTATTTGTTCTTTTATTTGTTATTAATGGTAATATTCATAGTTGTTACCAAAAAAAAAAAAAAAAAACTTTCTTATCCAGGTTTCAAACTTGTTAGCTTTTGTATGATTACTTTTTAATTGGACTTACAGTAAGTCATATACATGCTTTACAAAGCTACAAACAATTTTACATAAATGAAACAATATTTCACTACTCCAACTATATCTTTAATATTCATATAGTGTTTGAGTTGAGATTGGAATTTGATTAGATTGATGGAATTAGGAATATATCTTGAATAATTTCTAATACGTTATGAATGTTTTTAATTTAATATGCATGTAAAAGTGAGGGGTAAATTAATATGTTACTGCTCATCAATGAAAAACTAGAGCACACACTCTCTCCTCCCTCTTCTTTTTTAATGACAAGCTAGGGAAGCCATGGCTTGAGCCTTTGAGAGTTCTTCCTATCCGGCTGGAGATGTGCTTGAGCCTATGGACCTTTCCCAGGCTTCATATCATAGAATAGCCACATCTCATAGTCTGAAAGATGTCAAATCTATTGCTTCTGTTACTGAGATATTCGTAACTTTTGATATTCGATAAAGCTTATCAACGAACTCTTGATGGTCCTCTTTCGGATTAGAACCTGTGAATAGGAGGGCTTACGCTAACAAACTCCCCTGCCCTGGAGCTTCCTGAGCTATCAGAAGGTCTTGCCCCCATCTGTTGTTGTTGTAGTTCTCCTGTCTATGTCAATAACTGAATTGCACTTCTGATGTCCTAGTCCATTGGTCCAAGTGGATGAACTAGGGGTATTGGATCTCCTCTAGCTCCCCTGGGAGTTGCTGGAATATGAAGAGCTAGGGTTGCTGGGTCTCTCCTAGCTTCCTTAGCTATTGGCACATAGCAGGCTCCAACGATAGTAACTCATTCTGGTCTTCAAGCGCAACTCCTTGGCCATGCGATGCATGACTTGTGTCTTTCCCAACATCCGCAACGGCTGATCTACTAGCAATGTTCAATCTAGTCCCAGGAATTACTGAACACATTTATAAAATACGAATTAGAGTTGACATCTTATAACTCAGCCTTAGTTGTACGTTTCTGAGGAATGAAGATAACCATTCTTAAATGACATGTCGCCTCCTGATTATAACTATGGTGCACAACACACTCATAAACAAGACTCTACTCGAAATGACTCGTGAACTCTCTAGGACTAGAGTGCTCTGATACCAAGTTTGTCACATCCCAAATCCAGAGAGGCGTAACCGATACTGGGTGCCTATCTAACTAAGTAAGCCAGATCATAACTCAAGTAAACCAAAATTGAATAGTAGTTAGGTCGACAAAACCGTCATGAAAACACTACTACAATCAAAATAAACTAAACTGACAAGGTCATAACAACTCAGCTAAACATATGCCAGGTCAGCAAGGCCACAAGATGAGCAATCAACAAATAAAATTGAAGGTTGGCAAGGGTATAAACCACAATTAACAACTCACATCATTTTGCCTACAAGGCTGTTAGAGTGCTGATCATCATCAAGTTCTACTATATATATACTCAAAATATAAGAAGATCCTCTAACTCAACAGCTCCAGAAAGAATGGAGCTTACCGAACACCTGAGCATGGCAACCTTTACTGTGAAGTCTATCTGGGCCTCAAACTGAGCTTGCAGGCATGAATACAACACTCCGTTCAAAATGGGCGTTAGTATGACAGAAAGTACTGATATGTAAGGTAGAACAATATATGAATAAGTTGCAATCAGTTACCTTAGATTTTTACTTTTTTTTTCCTTGAATACTCTCTGTCATGTAAATATGAATTTTCTCTGTCTCAAGTGATGTGATACACTTTTCTTCTTAGTCAATTTTAAAATGAATGGTCCATTTTTATATTTAATAATAATTTAACTAAATTTTTGTTCTATTGAGATCATTTTTATCACACAATATTTATAACTCATTTTAATCATAAATTTCAAAACTTCATGTCAAGTCAAATATTATCACCTAAATTAGATCGAGAGAATTTTTTTTTAGTTCTATAATTCTGGTTAATAATAACAAAGGGGTCTTGAGTCGAAATTACACGAATTTTCCTTGAAATAGAGTGGTCCTAAATTTTTACCCTTAAAATAAATTGATCTTTAATTTTTATTTTGTAGTAATTGAATTTATGCCTAGTGGAATATTAACTTTTGAAAAATTAAAATCACGCGGGACATAAAATATAAAATATTACTCCCTCTATTTCAAAATAAGTGATATCTTTTAACTTGACCACTCCCGTTAGGAAAACTAATCATTCCTAAAACTATGATGTAGGCTGCATATCGGTCGGTTCGGTTCGGTTTTGAAAGTTATTGGTTTCACTTATCAGTTATCGGTTTGTAGACATGCTAAACTGTTAAAGAACCATTAAGATATCTATTAATCAGTTATTGATTATTATCGGTTGAATTATCAAGTTAACTATTAAGATCTTACATGAAAAATCTCATAAGTCATAAATATGTTTAACTAAAAAAAAGTGGGTGAATCCTAACACAAACTAAGAACATAAATGCCAATAACCCTTGATTAGTAAAATTTGATATTCCCAATTTTGATGGCTTACCGTAACTGAAGCTCACGTGGGATCTCTGAACTGTGACTATTTTATGGCTGGTCCCGGTTTTTAAATAATATGACTTGAAATCCGGAAAATAATAAATTTTATTTGTACTAGAGGCTTACCTATACATATATGAGTGACCTTGATAGTTTAAATATTTCTTTATATTAATGGTGAATAAAATTTAATCTTTAAAAAAATAAGATAATTTATGTGTTTATCTCACTCAATATTTTAAAAGGCATTTTTAGAACGAGTCTCTATAGACTAACTGCTCCCCTTCTTTTGGTCTTATTTTGCGAACCTACATGTTAACTCACTAAGACGGATGGGTTGGAGCCTGTTTCACCCGCCATAGGTAAGGAGTTCAAGGAGACTTCTATTCCGCGTTTTGTATCAATGTCTTAATAAATATATTCATGTTCATGCTCACTGATCAGAGATGGACAAGTTGAAAAAAAGAAAAGAACGACTCTCAGAGTGAGACACAGTAAAAATACATCGCGGTCATATGTGGGAAAAGTATCATGAGACATAAGTTTCATCAATCTTAAGCATTAGGCGAGTATGTATTTTGAGGTGTAAGTTGAAAAACTTCTCCTAATTAAAATCACTAATCGTATCTTTAAATTAATAAGAAAGACATAGAATTCAACTTGTTACTACAATAACTTACAAACTAACAAATAAAAACAGTAACACGACACACTTCTTGGTATGTGACTAGCTGAGAAGAGAATATAAAATCTAGAGTCAATACTTAACAAGCTTAATCTTACGCAACATATATTTGATTTTTTTTTGGCACACGTGTATTATATAATTGAAGCTACAGAATCCGTTCTAGATGTATAGTTTTATTCAGACACATATATAATCCCAAACATTGTTAAGATGAATGAGGATATGTTCATTTTGGAGCTGCAGCTTGAGCAAGAGCTTTAAAGAAAGCAACAAACTCATCATTTCTTGGAGGTAAATATTTCTTAACTTGGCTGCAATTAATATACTCATCTCTCCAAGCACAAAAATTTGGAAAATTTTCATTTGTCACTATTGCAACTCCGGATGCTTCTTGAAAAACTCCTAGCCAGAGTCCCACCAAATTAGCAGCCATATCAGCAAAACTAAATTTGTCAGCCACAAAGAACTTCTTGTCCTTGAGCGTACTATCAAGAACTTTTAGCATCTCACAAACTTCCTGTTTAGCTTTCTCTTGCTCCTCTCCTTTGAGTAAGAAAGTATTCACCACCACTGCCACCTGCAAATTACACACTCAAAATTTAATAATAGTGTTACGTCCCAATCTCAAGCAAGTCAGAATCGACCAGAACATAATAAGAATATATACCATGAAGACAAATTTTACCTTATCATCTAAAAACTTAGCCCAAAAACGCGCTAAAGCTCGATGGTAAGAGTCTTTAGGCAAGAGAGAAGGACCTTATAATGTCTCATCAATGTATTCGAGAATGACCAAAGATTCACAAATGGGCTTGCCATTGTGAATGAGAACAGGTATTTTCTTGTGAACCGGATTGGATTCAAGAAGTAGAGAGCTCTTATTTTGTAGATCTTCTTCTATATATTCATATTCCACACCTTTAATCTTGAGAGCCCACTCAACTCTGTGACTAAATGGGCTATACCATAGACCAAGCAACTTCACTTGTGCCATATCACAACTGTAGTTCTCTCTTGAATTATGGTCCTTATATAGAAAGTAAAAATCAAAGTATGGGGAGTGGTTGAAGGTTCTTAATTTTTCCTTTAAAAAAAAAAAATGTTTCTTACATTATATTGCGTTTAATTACCTGGGGCCAAACGTTGTGTAAGACTTGAAAAGGCAAATGCTTATTAAATTAATAATTCTTGTTTGTTCAAGATCTGAAAGACATACGTAAGCAATTAGCTTACTCTATTTTGAGACTAATCATCCATTCAGTTTTGAAATGAATGGTCCGTTTTTTATATTTAATAATAATTTAATTAATTTTTTTTATTTTATCGAAATAATTTTTATCACATAATATTTATAAATTATTTTAATCATAAATTTTAAATTTTATATTAAGTCAAATATTGTCACCAAAAATAGACTAAGAAAGTTTTTTTTTTCTTTGTTCTATAATTCTGGTCAATAATTACAAAAGGAGTCTTGAGTTGAAACTACACGAATTTCCCTTAAAATAGAGTGGTCCTAAATTTTTACCCTTAAAATGAATTGATCTTTATTTTTTGTCTTTCAGTAATTGAATTTATACCTAGTGAAATATAAATTTTTAAAAAATTAAAGTCCGGCGGGACATAGCTGTAACACCCCATGCGTTTAAAGAGGTCCAGTTGATAGGTTTCAGATGTATGAACCTAGTTTATGGCTACGTGTCGTATGTTTAGTGAAGCCGGGGGGACGAAGGCACGAAAGAGTGTTCGAGTGAGCGGGCGAAGGAGTAAACAGAGGGGGTCCACAATAGAAATATGTCACGCTACTCCAGTGGTCCAGCCTATATATAATGTTTTGGTCGGTTTGTTCATATCATAACTTATTTTTCCAGAAACCTTTCATAATTAAAACCCTTCCAAGCTCTCTTTTAAAGCCTTTATTGATCCTAAGATTAGAAAGCTTGCTCCCATATGATTTTCAGTGTCAGGAATTTGGAGTTCTACGTGTAGATCGCATTTTAGTGTCGTTTCGGATGTTTGGTGGCTGCTTCTTGTTGAACTGATTGGTAAGCCTTTTTTCTTCATATATTCTTAGTTTCTTATGATGATTTAGTGTGTGTAAGTGTTGGTAGGTTGTTACCTTGGAATTTCTACAGTCGAGTCTATAGAAAACTAGTCGATAAACATCATTTTGTATTGTTTTCCTTGACGAATCTTTTAGCGGCATTTTGGTGGATTGAGTTGCTAATCTTAGCCAGTATCTTGGTGTGCTTTGGAGTGAAATTTTGGCTAGCTTGAGTTCATCAAAGTTCAAGTTATATTTAGGTCGTTTCCTTCTTCTTTCTACATGCTTCCGCAGACTTGTTGCTAGTATTATCTTCGTTCATGTTGACTGTTCCGTGAGACCCTAGATTCATGTTAAGTGTTGACTTGGTTGAGAAACTGGTTGTGTAGTACTTATGCCGTGGTTTGGGTTAGGCCTATGTTCCCAGTGGGCACTTCGTCGAGTCGAGTTGTAACACCCCAAAAGTTTCTGAACAGGCCCTAGATATAAAGAAAGAAATTAGTTGGAAAGTGGAAATATTGCCACAGAACGAGTCGTGCCACGACTTGTCCAGTAACTAGACGAGTCGGTGCTCAGGCTCGTGGTAGGCAGCCAAGAAGTACAAGTGGGGTTCAGTGACTACGGACGACCCGACGAGTCGTTAGTTAGGCAACGACTTGTCATGTCGGTCATTGGAAGGATTCGAAGGATATGGACCAGTGTTGACGACGAGTGGACATGACGAGTTTTCTAGTGAAGTAATGACTCATCATATCAGTCGTGGGAAGGAAGAGTAGAATGTTGGACTTCAGTGATAACGGAAGGAACCACGAGTCGTTAAGTCAGCTAACGACTCGTGATGTCAATCGTCGTCCGTTCGAGGAATTTATGTGAAATTTTCCAGAAGACATCACGAGTGAGACTTAATGAGTCGTTCTTTGCCCCACGACCAGTGAAGTCCCTCGTGAGGACTGGCAGCATGACTTTTCCTGTGAATTTTCAAGGGTGTTTTCGTAAAATCCTATGCTTCTAACTCCTAAACTATGTCGTTTTGAGTATTATATGGCACATTTTTAAGGGTTTCTTCTAGCCTAATCTCTCATTCTCTAAAGAAACCCTCTCAAACTCTTCTTCCTCCCCTCTCTCAAGACTCAAGGATTCAACTAGGGTGCTTCAAAGGCTTCAAGGGTTAAGTTCAAGTGGGGATCTCTCCTAATCAGGTATGTGGGTTTTCAACAAGGATTTCCTTCCATCCTTGTGCTCCAAAATTTTTATACTAAAAATCTAAATCCTTTGATTCTAAAAAAGCATGTTCTAGGGTTTCAAATTATGCATGAATTCTCATATGTTTTCCCTAAATTCTAAGAACCATCATGGTTAATAGTAGTGTATGCTTATGAAGTTACTTGCACCCTTTTGAAATATGAGTATGATATATGAATAATATGAATGTGGGATTTTCACCATGAATTAGTCTAGAATTTCAAATGGGATTTCATAAATTATTCACATGCTCTTATCGTGAACTTGCATTCTTGTTTAAAGTATAAGTAGATCATATGGGTCCCCGCAAATCGAGAACATATGTTGTATTATATGTGTTGCAACACGATTAGAACGTACGGGCTTTAACCAATATGAAGTATGTGCATGTTTTCACTATGATATCGATATAAATATTTTGGGTATGAGTTGAACCTATGAAAATGGCATGATTATCGAATTTTCATCATGATTTACAGTAAATTTCAAAATAGGGTTTCATGAGATATTTATATGCTTTCACCATGATCTCATTGTCCGTGTTCAAGGTATGAGTTGATTGTATGGATTTTCCGTAAATCTAGAATATATGATTTAATGAATACATGTTAAAGTATGAATTTGACCTAGGTATCTTACATGAATCTAAGATATACGTCATGTGCTATGAACTCGAAATTTGAATGTTGTGGATGTGTGTAAAGTATGATCTGATCCTATAGGTGTTTCATGAATGTAAAATGTGTGGTTTAAATGATGATTCATAACCATGATGATATGAATTGTGATATAAAGCATGAGAATGATCCTTCAGATTTGTGGGCTTGTTTTAGTTGAAAGTAGCCTGATCGGACTCTAAATGAATTTAGTATGATGTAATTAGTTGAATGCTCATGTATCTGATTAGCTGTAGTAATTTAGACTAGACGAATGATGTCGGGTTAGTGCTCTCCATGTTCTAGTCTGTGGGACTCTCATCAGCTGAGAATGTTTTCCTTAGTCAGTCGGGACTCTTATTAGCTAAGAATGTTTCCCTTAGTATGTCGGGACTCTCCTTTGCTCAGAATGTTTCCCTTAGTGTTTCTGGGCGCTCCTTAGCTGAGAATGTTTCCCTTAGTTAGTCGGGACTCTCATTAGCTTAGAATGTTTCCCTTAGTCTGTCGAGACTCTCCTTATCTGAGAATGTTTTCCTTAGTCAGTTAGTGACTCTCTATATCAGAGAATGTTCTCCCTTAGACAGTCAGGGACTCTCCATAGCATAGAACGTTTCCCTTCGACAGTCAAGGACTCTCCCTTAGACAATCAAGGACTCTCCATAGCAGAGAACGTCTCCCTTTGACAATCAGGGACTCTATATGATTTCAGTCACAACTTTGGTCCTTAGTATATGTTCAGTATATAACCTTTGCGCATCAGTTGATTATACTTCAATAAATGTTTTCAAATAAAATCTTCATGTTAATATATATATATATATATATATATATGTATCTCAGACAAGGTTGTTGTATCTCCGTTTGGTTATACGTCTAGTAATGTGTTCAGTTTACTTTCTTCTTGTATACTTGCATGTTTTAGTTTATTTACGCTTCCTGCATACTCAGTACATTTCAAGTACTGATCGCATACTTTATGTGCTATATCGTTTCATGATATAGATTCAGGTTTCCAGACTCAGCCACACGGTTAGATACGCTCCATTCCCCTCTCAGTTGCTTGTGGTGAGTCCTCATCTCTCGGGGACGCGATTTATATTTTCATTTCTATTCAGTTTTCATACTTTATGAGTTAGCTGGGGGCTTGTCCCAACAACTCATTAGTTTAGTAGATGCTTTCAGACTTGTGTAGACAGATTCAACTTGTATTAGAGTTTTATGAGATTTGTGATTTTGGGTTTTAAATTGGACTTTTTCAGTTAGCTTTCGCTTAGTTATGATTTCTGTTACTTGTTATTCTGATAGTGTTATGCTATGACTATGCCACAGGTTGACTTGGGCCCTCTCGAGGTTCCTTGTCCCGTGTCTCCATCCGGTCTATGTTCGGATCGTGATACGAGTAAACCTTTAGAGTTTGGTTTGAGTCACGAGTATGGGTTTTTGGCATAGTGAGTTGATTAAGGCTGTTTATGGTTCTTGTATATGAATATTGATTGTGAATGCTTTTTTTCATGGTTCTATGTCCTAATTGGTGTCTTGAGGCTCGTGGATACCCGACATACAAGAGTGGTTCCGGTTGCGGGGTTGAGCCTGAGGGGTGAAATGACCTATAGGGTTGGGGACGTCCTTCGTAGTGTTGAAATGATACATAACAGGAGAGTAGTCTGGCATGTTTGATCCTTTCTAAGATTGCGATTGGTTCATCCGGTTGGATTGAGCTTCACTAACTATGCGTAGCCGAGAGATGATCCGACAATGCTTGATTGATGTTGTTGTTGATATGTGTACTTATCTTTGTATTGCTTGAGGTATGTTGGTTGCCTATTTAGGTGGAATCTCTCTCACAGAAATTGTTTTGGGTGGTGGCGGCGTGATGTAGTCGACTGGAACCTCGTATGTGACCCAGGTATGTAGGTTTAGTGCGTCGCTATCATTGTGTATGATGACTCATTTGATGGTATGCCTTTGTATTTCTAAGGTTGTTGGCATATCTTCTGTCAGCTGTCGTCATTTCTGATCTCTTGCCTTACTATCGCCTTTCATACTCGGTACATAATTGTACTGAAGTCCTAGTCGGGGCATCGCATTCATGCCTGCAGGTCTTGATTGTCAGGCTGATCGAGGTCCCTGAGGTTGAGCTAAGTCTCAAGTGGTGTCAGTAAGCTCCAGCTTGTTCAGAGTTACGTTGTCTTTTGAGATATTTGTGTACATATTGTGTAGGTCGGGGTACTGTCCCAATCAGTATGAACTTTTGAACTCCTTAGAGGCTCGTAGACGGTACCTTTTGGGTTGTAGTATTGTATGAGGCCCTTATATATATCTTTTGGTTGTGTGCATCCTTGGCAGCCCCAATGATATAGTAGTTTGTCACTATGTTCATGTCTGATTATTATTTTATTTCTTATTGTGATACTAGACCTCGTCGATTTTGGCCTGTTGTAGTTTAATATAGTGGCAGTGTGTGCTCGATTAGGTGTACGGTGTAAGGTGCCAGTCACGCCTCCCCGGATTTTGGGGTGTGACAATAACTTACTCCCTCCGTTTCAAGATAAGTGGTGTTTTAGCCTTTTGATTTTGTTTCAAAATAAGTGGTGTTTTACATAATCAAGAAGACATTAATGATGTTCTTCCAATTTTACCCTTATTTAAGTGGAGAGAATTTTACATAATCAAGAAAATATTAAAGAGTTACATCTTTTTCAAGATATTTATTAGGGGTAAGTGGGTAAAATTATATGTCACGCCCCTCCTTGAGAGGCATGAATGGCACCTGGTGCCTACTAGGGTCTGAACTGACTGAGCTGACTAGGCCTAAGCACTTCTGGTGTAGGGCTGACACTGACTCTTACATCAAGAAAACAACGGGCTATATCTCGGTTGTAAACACAGCCCCTGACCGACAAGGACATATAGCCATCTGTAAATGAAAACAGCTAACCAACAGCAGACCATAACAGGGAGTCCTATGCGGGCCGACAAGGCCGCCATGATATCTAGTTATAACTGAAATGGAAACAATCTGCTATCCTAGGCCCCACACGGCCAACATACGAGACATAACTGATTAAGTCCCCATACGGACAACATTCAACTAACTGACTGATGAATGTAGTATGCAAGCCTTTAAGAATACAAATAGTGGTCGAGACAGGGCCCCGACCTACCCCAAGATACTGTACAACTGAAAGACAGAACTCTTTACAACCTGGCAGCTCCGAATGAAAGGAACTGGCCCAATGGTGAACTCTGAGCAACTGCTACTGAAGATCCTGAATCTTGCCTGACTAAACCTGCAGACAAGTAATGCAGCGCCCAGGGGAGGGTGTCAGTACAATATGTACCGAATATATAAGACAATAGATGCGCTGAATATAAGATATGAAATATTGGAAGTAAGTAGGAAGGAGAGGCAGAGAGATTAACCTATATGCCTGCTGATTTGTAATCTGCATCTAACCAACACTTACATGTACGTAAGTTAAGACTGTATAGCTACGTATTTACAAACTATAACTAGCATACAAGAATACAAACAAGAACCTCACCTGGCCCCATAAGTCGGAAAGTGCAATCAACACAGAATAACCCACCCGGGGCCCCCATAAGCCCTGGTGAGTTCACTTCAATCTATATACCCCTAACCAAGTTTCTATGAATGCACTGGTGCTATAACTAACCTATCAGTCCCCTGGGTATGCAACTAGGCCCACTTAGCCCCTGATCTGTAGCTGTGTCTGAGTCCGGTGGACTCCTGATACCTGCACCCTGGGCACCAGGCTCGTCGGGGGTGTAGTGCCGATACGGCGTATGTATAATAGTCCAGCCATGAAATGGACTCTATGAGGACCTAGGACCCCATCTTCTTCCCTCGCTGACGGCATGCCGCTCTTTTTGGAGCAACGTCATCTCGCCCCCGGCGGGCATCGACACAGCTAGTAACCCTGGGGTAGTCATGGAAGGCTCCTAAGTAAGGGAAACCCCGAACCCAGAGGCTGTACTAATATGTCAATCTAGCCACTCAAAAGGCGTAAATGGCCTTCTGGGCCTAACGCCACTACTGCTTGCCCCCTAGGATAATCTGTAAAACTGCTAGCAGGCACGCCATGCACCTGTATCTGATCAGAGGATCCTGATAGTGATCATGATCTCTAATAGTCTGGACTGAATAGGGCGAGATCTGGAGTGGTCCAACATAACCTTGAATGTCTTGCTTGGACGACTCTAACTCATAGGCAACTGCGGGGTCATGAATGACTAACTATTCAACTCCCCCGCCTGGGATAACTGTAGGCTGGTACTAGTCGAACCTGCTTTTGAGCGGTCGGCCCCTAATCCCCCAAGGGAAGTTTACTGACGTCCTTAGCCTGTGGGAAGCACTGTACTAACATAGTACTTACTGGCGCCTTAGACCTCATCTTGGTCTAATCGGGTCTTATATTACTGTTCTGGGTGATTCTTAACCTTATACACAAGTTCATATAAACTTAGCCACTCCTGGCGACCTGTACCTGAATACCTTATGAGGGCTGACTGGTGCGCTGGTCCAGCCTCCAACTGCTGATAAGGTCCCCTTTCTTAGGGTATCTACGGGTCTATTTGACCTAGGCAACTGGACTAGCTTTCTAGTTGTCTGTAGGATGAATGCTAAGTCAACTGGGATTGATAACCACTGGTAATACTAATGACTAAACCTAACTAGGTAACAGGCTGTGACTAGCTCACTAGACAACTCTGGGTTGCTGTTTCTAAGGCATGGCTCTCCTATCTAGGTTGTTGCCCTGGGGCGTAGGAATGCGCCACTAGCCCCGAGGAATACTTTCCTGACAATACAGGTGCCAAACTGGTAGTTAAACCTCCTAACTGCGCCCATACTTGTTCAACCAACTGGTTTAGGCCCGATAACTCTCACGAGCTCCTAAGGTATAGGCCTGGCAACAACATATAAGTCTACCAACCCAATGAATTGGAAAATAGAAGAGTTTTTATGACACTCCTAGCGCGAATCACACTTAACTTACTCCCTTTCGATGAGGGATCCTACGATACGATCCGTATACGTTTTCTAGCAGCTAACAAGAACTTATGTTACCGTAATCTACTAATAGCAGTTAATCACGATATTCCTGAGCTTTATATATATCACTAACAACTAATTACAACATATCGACTTACAGTCTAATGGTAGCAACTGTCTATGGCATCTGAAATCGTTATTTCTGTTCGAGGACATAAGTCGTAATGCGGTACGACAAGGATACTTGTCGAGAGTAAAGCCTTACATACCTCGGTTGTCGTTCACTGATCAACTGGTGAGTATCGACTCGTATACAACTGTCCTTCTCAACTGCAATGGTATTACTAGAAGAAAATATCTAGTTTCAATACTAAATTCAATAAAATGATAATTTTATATAATTATTTTAATCATATTTCAACTTAATGAAATACGACCGAAAACCCGTAATTTCTCGAAAAACCAAAAGGAAGAAACACTTACTTTAAGAATGTGATCGTATTGACACAAGTTTGTAGCAATTCCAACAACTTTGGCTCGGTGGGACGACGATTCGTCGGACGAATTTTGCGAAACTAACTCCATAGCAATGCTCCCTGCAGCCTTATACTTCGATACTCGAAGTTAATTCGTATTTGGACGGCGTTTTATAGCGTAAATTGGGAAGATTTACTTGGTTCCTTCGTACCTTTTCTCTACTGGTCGAGTAATATCTGACAATAACTTAAAATCAAACAATGAGACTTATATATAATTGAGGCGGTGGACAAGGCAACGTGGCACGGACCTCAACGCGCCAATTTACGGGCGTGCCATGTTGGGCAACGCGAGTGGGCTTCTCCGTGCCACGTCGCCCCTCTGGGCAACTTGGTTCGGCCTCCTCCCGTGAAATTCTGACTTCGCACTCGTTCTGCCTTTCCCCGGGTCCTTTCCTCGTATGTATGACACTCTAAAACTCTCAACCAACATACGAATAGGCCGACTAAACGTTAGAACTTACGGGTGTAACATTATATTTTTCTATCAGTGTGCTTAAGCTGAAAGCACCACTTATTTTGAAACGGAGGGAGTATAAAATATTATTCTCTCCATTTCAAAATAAATGGTGTTTTTTAGCTTGGGCACACCTTTTAAGAAAACTACTCAATCCTAGAAAGTAAGATATGTTTTTACTAACTTATATACCCTTAATTAATAAATATCTTGAAAAAAGTGTAGTTCTTTCGTAATTTCTTGGTTATGTAAAACACTCTTTATATAAATAAGGGTATAACTGGAAGAACATAATTGATGTCTTCTTTATTATATAAAAGACCACTTATTTTGAAACAAAATGAAAAGATAAAAGCATCACTTATTATAAAATGAAAAAAAGTATAATATTAAAATATATACTTAATAGTTTTTTTTTTTTGAGAAAGACATAAATTTAAAACCAACAGAAATAAGAACATAAATGCCAATAAATCTTGATTAGTACTCCCTCTGTTTCATTTTAATTGTTAGAATAAAATTTCTACATCCATTAAGAAAAAATTAACAGAATGATAATTTGACTAATATAATCCTATTAATTTTTTGAAAACATACAATAACAATTCTTTTTATATTTTAGAATGACTTTAAGTACTATGAGTAGAATTGAAAAATATAATTAATTATTTTTTAAATTTTTGAAACTAATAAAAATATTTTAAAATAATTATTTTTTAATATATTTAACAATTAAAATGAAAGTAATTTGATACTCCCGATTTATTTGGCTTACTGTAACCGAAGCTCACGTGGGATCTCCCAACTGTGGCTGTTTTAGAGTTATGGGTGGTGCCGGTCTTTAAATAATATAACTTGAAATACGGAAAATAATAAATTTTATTTATAATAGAGGCTTACCAATACATATATACAGGACCTTGATAGTTTAAATATTCCTTTATATTAATGCTGAATAAAATTTAATCTCCAGAAAAATAAAATAGTGTTATGTGCTTATGTCACCCAATGTTAAAAAAGGCGTTTTTAGAGCGAGTCTCAGAGAAGAACATAGTGAAAACATATCGCATTAATATGCGGGGGTGGGGGGTGGGGCAAAAAATATCATGAAGCATAAGTATTAAATTTCATCGATTTGAGCATACACTTAAAATTGGACTAGTATTTATTTTAAGGTATAAACTTACAAAATCTCTCCTAATTAAAATTACTAAACAAGTATTTAAATTAATAAAAGAAATATAAAATTCAACTTCTTACTACAATCACTGACAAACCATACATCAAATAAAAACAGTACCACGACACACTTCTTGGTATGTGACTAACCGAGAAGAGAATGCAGAATATAGAGTCAATAAATCTTATAAAACATATATTTTGATTTCTTTTGTTGTTTTTTTGCATACGTGTATTATATAATTGAATCTACAGAATCCATTCTAGATCCGTAGTTTTATTCAGACACTTATATAATCCCAAACTTTGTTAAGATGAATAAACATGTGTTCATTTTGGAGCTGCAGCTTGAACACGACTTTTGAAGAAAGCAAGCAATTCATCATTTCTTGGAGGCAGATAGTCCTTAACTTGGCTGCAATTAATATACGCATCTCTCCAAGTACAAAAATTTGGAAAATTTTCACTTGTCACTAATGCAACTCCAGAAGCTTCTTGGAAAACTCCTAGCCAAAGTCCCATCAAATTTGCAGCCATATCAGCATACCCAAATTTGTTACCCACAAAGAACTTTTTATTATCCTTGAGCTCATTATCAAGAACTTTTAGCATCTCACAAACTTCCTCTTTAGCTTTCTCTTGCTCCTCTCCTTTGCGTAAGAAAGTATTTACCACCGCTGCCACCTGCAAATTACATATTCAAAACTTAATAACAATATGATGTATCAATCTCAAACAAGTCAGAATCAACTTAAAGTAAAAGTACTAACAAGACTAAGTTATGCAAATAGGAATCTATAGCATGAAGAAGAATTTACCTTATCATCGAGAAACTTAGCCCAAAAACGTGCTAAAGCTCGATCGTAGGGGTTTTTAGGCAAGATGGAAGGGCCTTCAAATGTCTCGTCAATGTATTCGAGAATGATCATAGACTCACAAATGGGCTTGCCATTGTGAATTAGCACTGGGGTTTTCTTGTGAATTGGATTGGATTGAAGGAGTAGAGGGCTCTTGTTATTTCGATCTTCTTCTATATATTCATATTCCACTCCCTTAATTTTTAAAGCCCACTCAACTCTGTGAGTAAATGGGCTATACCAAAAACCTAGCAATTTCACTTGTGCCATATCACACACAACTTTGGTTATAATTATTTGCTAATTTACTATGTTTAAGGAAATTTAAGTGGTGGTTGATTCTCTCTTGAATTATGGTCTTCTTTTATAGAAGGAAAAATCAATGGAAGTGTCTTAGCAACCAAGCCCATGAGGGAGTGGTTCAAGGTTCCTAATTTTTCCTTTTTCTTTTTATAATTCTTCTTGTATTTTATTTGAAGTTGCAAGACTTGAAAAGGCAAATGCTTATTATATTAATTCATGTTTGTTCAAGACTAGAAAGACTTACGTAAGCACATAGGTAACTCTATTTTTAGATTCTCTCAAAGGTTATGGTACTTTAGAGATTTCGTTTACCAAAAATATTTAATGACATATATTCTTGAGCGGTTCATATTTTAAATAAAGATTATTGCGTGAAAATCTCTTAATAAAGATTATTGCGTAAAAACCTCTTTTGGAGGGGGGGAGGGGGGGGGGGACTGTCCCTAGTATTGATTTGTGAAAGCAATGGCAGGATCCTATTTGTCTGCATCCCCCTCCCCCACGCACGAGCAAAATATTAGAAATGCTCTAATTAATGAATACTTTAGAATTTTGTATTCAAACTTTAGGAGTGAGAAAATTTTTGGACGGAGCATTTTTTTTATAGTAGATTTGATGTGATGTAAAATTTAAATTAATTAGATTAATAAATGTTAAATACGAGATGTTTATATAAAACAAAAAAATTTTTCATCATAGTCAAGACAAACTTCTTTTGACTTGTACATATTGTAATAGGTGTATATGTTCTGTGGTACTAGATAAGTCGTCACTGCAAACGTCACTATGCAACTAGTTCTTTTTTTGGGTTAACGGCAATTAGGTTGTTTGCCTTAAGAACCATAAGTGAACGAGTAATTGAACATTTTTCAAGACCAAGTTCCTTGATGGAAAGGCGCTCGAGTTGATGACCATAATTATGTGTCTGCTATTTTTATTTTTTTTGGTTATTAGTTAATGAATTTTATTTATAATTATTGAATTTTAATCACTAGAAAAGTTATGTCACAAAGCTATTGTTTAACATAGTAAAATAACTTGAAGTATTTTTTTAAAATACAAATAATTGGAAACTAAAACTCGTGCCACCAGGCTAATCATTTTTTTCTTAAATTTAAATGTTGATTAATGTCTTTTCAGAAGGTTTGGTGAAAGGATTGTGGAAATGAGGGTGAGAAGGGATATGATTATTTTCTAGAGCCAATTCGGATTCATGACGGGTGCTCGAGTATAGGAGTTATGAGATTAGTGGAGCAGTGTAGAGAGAGGAAGAAACTTACACATGGTGTTCATTGACCTAGAAAAGGTAAAGTCCCAAGAGAGGTTCTATGGAGATGCTTGGAGGTTAGAGATATACTGGTGGCGTACACTAGGATGATCAAAAACATGTATGAGGGAGCCAAGACTCGGGTATGGGTAGTGGGAGGAGACTCGAAGATATTCTTGATTTTTATGGGGCTTCACCAGGGATCAGCCTTGAGCCTTTTTTTTCTTCATGCTGGATACATTAACACGACAAATTTAGGGTGAGATACCATGATGTGTGGTATTTGCAGATGACATAGTTCTCATTGATGAGATTCGTGACGGGGTTAATGCTAAGCTAAAAGTTTGGAGGCAGACCCTAAAATCTAAAGAGTTCAAATTGAGTCGGACCAAGACAGAATACTTGGAGTGCAAGTTCAGTGACATGATCCGTGAGGCTAACATGGAAGTGAGACTTGAGACACAGGCTATTTACAAGAGATGAAGTTCCAAACATCTTGGATTTACTATTTAAGGAAATGAAGAGATTGACGAGGATGTTAGTGATCACCATATTAGTGCAAGGTGGATGAAATAGAGACTCACTTCTGGAGTCCTGTGTAATGATAAAGTGCCATAAAAACTAAAGGCAAGTTCTACAGAGTGGTGGTTAGACCAACTATGTTGTATGAGGCAGGGTGTTGCCTGGTCAAGAACTCTCATGTTTAGAACGAAAGTTGCGGAAATAAGGATGTTGCGATGGATGGGTGAGCATACAGGGAGAGATAGAATTAGGAATGAGGATATTCGAGACATGATGGGAATAACTTCCGTGGAGGATAAAATTCAAGAAGCGAGGTTGAGGTGGTTCGGACATGTGAAGATGTCTGAATGTCCCAGTGCAAAGGTGTGAGAGGTTATCGATGGATGATTTCAGAAAATGTAGAGGTAGGCCGAAGAAGCAGTGAGGAGAGGTGATTAGACAGAACATGTCACAGTTTCAGCTTACCGAGGATATGGCCTTAGATAGGAAGTTACGGAGGACACAGATCGGGTTAGTAGGTTAGTAGGGAGTACAATATTGTTTATCTAATCTGCCCGTACTAGTAGTCATAGTACATTTATGTACAGTGTCTTGCCCTTAGGTTCTTGATTACCTATTGTCTTTTGTGTTTCTTTTAAACGAAAATAGGTTAATTGTCAGGTTTGTTTAGTTATGTTGATGAATCGTATCATCCCGACGAAGCTTGGTACTCTCACGTGTTTCAGAAAATGAATCATAGGTATTAGATTTTGGACTTACATTTCAGCTACTTCGAACAGGGAGTACCTTTACAACTATGAAATTAACAGGGTAATTTCGATAAGGTGTTATCTTGGAAATAACAAACCCTGTGAGATTGTTGGAAGGGAGATGCGGAAATTAATTTGGTGAACGGTGGAAAACTTAAAAAGAAGAAAGTTCGATATGTACCAAAACTAGCATGAAATTTATCTTCTGTTAGTAAATTGTCAGATACTTGTTGTGTTGTTACTGTTGATACAGATTCATGGAAGATTATCGAGGGTAATTTGGTGATAGCACGAGAAAATATAGATGGAAATCTGTATATGACATCCACCCGGGATGGCTCTCCAGGTAGCATTAATATGGATTCTTCAGAGAATGATGCATATTTATGACTAGGCCTGGGCAAAGAGCTGAGCAGCTCGGAGCTCGACCCGACTCGCATGTATTTAGCTCGGCTCGACTCGGCTCATTTTGAAAAAAGCTCAGCTCAACTCGACTCGGTTTTAATTAAATTTTGGCTCAAATCGGCTCGATTGAGCTCGCTTAACTCGACTCGATTAGCTCGATTTAAGAAATAATATGCTTTCATTGAGCTCAATTACAAAGTACATTAGAAATTTAACTTAAAATACTATGTTAATTTAAAATTATATAATTAATATTTATTCAAAGTTAGTAAATTCTTAACCACAATGTAACTTAAGCCTACTATCAGTGTTCATAGTTCGATTTCGGTCGATTTTTGATTATAATCAAAATTAAATCAAGTTTTTAATTATTAAAATCCATTCAAATCAAACATAATACATATTCATCGAATTGGTTGTTGTCGAATGTGGTTCTATATTTTTTAATTTTTAAAAACTCTAATGTTATTCGTCTCTTTATTTTTCTTCCTACAGTTAGAAAACAAAATTCATTATTTGTCAACTTATAATTTTATGATATTCTTTTATTATGGTGGGTATAATTTCTTTGAATTATTGAGAAAATATCTTGAGATCTATAAGAATTAATGAGGTAAATAAAATTTACAAGAAATATAAAAAAGTCTAGATAAAAAAGAGTCGGCTCGATTCGGCTCGGGTTCGGTCAAAATGTAGAAAAGTTCGATTGAGATCGGCTGGGCTTGAATTGAATCGGTACTATTTAAAGCTCGATAAGGCTAGGCTCAACTCGGTATACACTCGGCTCGGCTCGCTTTGCTCGATGCCCAGACCTATTTATGACATAACAGGCTTAGACACATGAGCGTGAGGGGAATGAAGGTAATGGTTCACAAAGATTAATTAGATGAAGTAATATCCGTTGATTTATAGTTTTGTGAAGATTGTGTGTTGGGAAAATAGAAAAGGTTAGCTTTTCTAAGGGAGGAAGAGATCCTAAAAGTAAGAAGTTGGAACCAATGTTTTCAAAAGGTGTTTTTGGGGCGAGTCCTTGGGAGGGGAGTACCAAAAATTCTTTGAGGTACAAATGAAAAACATAGACTCATAAAGTGTAAGACTAGAATTTGCGACGTAAGTTCGGGGGTAAAAGTGTATGCCCTGGGCGTTAAATTTAATTTTTACCATTTTAAAAATATTTTTATTATAAATAATATTTTTATTATTAGTGTAATGATATTTATACTTTATGCTATCATGTTTTCATATTACAGTGATTTTTTCTAAAATATATCAGTAAAAAAAAATTAATTCTCATAAAAAATGACGTTGTAATAAATAGTTTTTTTAGATGATTATGTCTAAAATTGATAGGATAGAGATTTCATAGCACTATAATTCTGAGACAACTTTATGCATAGTTTGACATTACTCTTACATTATTTATTCTTCTCCTTCTTTAAGATATATAAATAATAATCAGTGCAAATATTAGTTGAGAGTGGGAAGGACTAGCAGATGTAGAGATCAATGCTGAAATGGATGATGATTTTATTTTAAAAATTATCGATCTTGGCTATTATCATTTTTTATTATTGTTATCTTTCTCAAATAACAATTGTAATATATTTTTTTCTATATTATTGGTGATTTATTTGCAAAATTATTGAAAGTACTACTTTTGCTTATTTACTTATCAATAAAATTATAAAATTTAAGAGACATGATAAATACGCCCGATAGATCCATGAAACTTATGCCCCATGTCTCGGGGTTTACGCCTCACGCCATGTTATATAAAATATCTCATCCCACGCCCCCGCCTTTTGAAACACTTGCTAGAACCTGTTCATACAGATGTTTGTGGACCATCCCAGACACCTTCATTAATGACTCCCAATATTATGTTACTTATATTGATGACTATAGTAGAATTCTTTGGGTTTATTTTATGTAAAACAAGTCTGAGGTATTTGACATCTTTACGAAGTGGAAGTTCCTAGTTGAGAATGAGGCAGTTTGAAGCTGAAAAACATAACAGAATAATATATCTAGTAAAATTCCACAAGTAAGGTGTACAGAGGGAGGTGTGTATGCAATCTTAGCAATACCGTATGAGAATATATATGTTGTTTTCGATAGAACCTCAACCAAGTAAAACATAAGAAATTTGAAGACTATTGTGCTAGAAACAAAATCAGAAGACAATTGACTATTTTGGGTACACCGAAATAGAATGGGATAGCTGAATGGATAAACAAAACCATTTCTAAAAGAGCTAGAAGCATGATGATTAGTGATGAGTTAGTTAAACGGTTCTACGGCTGAAACTGTGAATACTGTTGTATACTTGTTCAACAGAGGACCTTAAACAACTATAACATGCGAACTGCCTCAATAAGCATGGACGAGCAAGGAAGTAAAACTCTCATACCTTAGAGTTTTTAATTGCATTGCTTATGTTCATATGAATGCTAATGAGAGATTTATGTTAGATGCAAAGTCCAAAGTTTGCATTTGTTTGGACTATGATAGTGATAGATTTGGGTATAGACTCTGGGATCATGACAGTCAGAAGGTAATCAGGAGCAAGAAATATGGTGTTCAAAGAAAAGGTTATCCATAAGGACAAGTTCAAGGAGAAACAAAAACAGATAGAATCGACGTCTGTTAAATCTGAGGATGATGAGAATAGTGTTGACGATGATGATGCACATGAGGAGGACGACCAAGAAACAATAGAAGAACCTATTCCTTTGCGAAGGTCAGTAATACAAATATTTCCAAACAAACAATATTCTCTTTCTCTTGATTACTTATTCCTAATAGATGGCAGCGAGCCTAGCTGTTTTGATGAGGCAATGCAAGTTGATAGCAAGTCCAAGTGGATTCAAGCTATGTATGAAGAAGTGAACTCGCTCCACATAAATCAAACCTGGGATTAGGACAAAATACTATACGGGAAGAAGGTAATTCAAAATAAATGGTACAGAGTGAAATAGCAGCATGATGGGTCAACGAGATACAAGTCAAGATTGATAGTAAATGGTTTCCAACATAAAGCATTTATAGATTTTACTGATATTTTCTCACCTATAGTTAAATTGCGCACTATTCGAGTTGTGTCAGGTATTGTTGCGGCAGGAGATTTAAATTTAGAGCAGCTAGATGTAAAGACAGACTTTTTCCATGTAGACCTAGAGGAAGACTTGTATATGCAACAACCTGAAGGGTACGTAGAGGTTGGTAAGAAAAATATTGTGTGCAGACTAAAGAAGAGTCTCTATCATTTAAAACAAGCACCAATACAATGGTATTTGAAGTTTTACAAGTTTACGATGACTATTGACCTTACTAGGTATAATGGTGATCATTGTTATTACTTCAAGAAGTTTGTATATTCATACATTATTTTCTCTTGTATGTAGAACACTGGAATGTCGCGAAGTGGATTTTGAAATACATGTTAGCAACAAAGGGTTTGTCTTTGTTCTCCTAGGTGCTAGAATCACGCTACTAGGTTTTATTGATTTAAATATGACTGGAGATATTGATGGTAGGAAGAGTACAACAGGCAATGTGTTTACTCTTGGAAGTGCAACAATCTGTTGGATCATAAGATTGTAAAAGAACTGCCTTGTCTTCCACAGAGGCAGAATATATTACTGCAATATCGGAAGCATGTAAGGAGATGATTTGGTGAAAGAGCTTGTTAAAGGAACTTAGACAAAAAAAAAAGGAACTTAGACAAAAAAAAAAAAAAGGATGGAATACAGGTTGCACAGTGACAGTCAAGGTGTTATTCATTTGGCAAAAAACTCTACATATCATTCAAAGACGAATCACATTGATATTAAGTATCATTTCATCCATTCACTCTTGGAGGTAAGTTCTTTCAAGCTGAAAAAGATTCACATTGATGAGAATCCTGCAAATATGTAAACCAAATAAGTTACTATTGAAAAGTGAATATATGTTCGATTTCTCTTGGCCTAGCAAAGAAGAAGTTAGCTGGTCTAGTCAGCTAAAATCACCAACTCTATGATGCACAATCCAAAAGATGGGATCAGTTTCAAGTGGGAGAATTGTTAAGTTTGTGACCTGACTTCGATTAGGATTACGATTGAAGGACATCTTAAAAATTTTAAGATTAAGATTGGAGGACATCTTAAACACTCTAGAATAAGGGTTTTTCGCCGTCTATATAAACTAATTAGCTTCATTGGTGTATTTATAATCATCTTTTATTGAAAATAACAAGAATTGGTGACGGGTCATAAGTTTTCTTCTCCTTGAGAGTTTCTCATGTAAAATTATGTGTTCTTTCTTTTCCTTATTATTACTTTTATTAATCATTTTCTCATAACAATGTTTAAAGTTAATTTTTTTTAAAGAAAAATTTAAACTTCATAGTGAGTGAACGCCACAAAAATTAGAACCGAAAGTATATAATTAATGGACCATATCACTGTAAGGGGAAAGAAAGAAACTTTTGACTCATCATTCACCCAAAAAGATTCTTTATAGCGTGATGCCTACTTTAGAAACTTCCATGTACAAAAGAACTACGACTTTTGACTTCCACATATTTGTAGCTAGACAAGATAAGTTGCAAATGGAAAATCAACCTAGACAACTAGCTAAGATAATGAAATTAAAGAAGAAAAATACCTAATTATGCTTGGTCGATAAGAAACTTTCGAATTGCTCACAACTATATAAAATCATTAGGAAATCAGAGAACTAAACCATCATTAAGAAAAAAAAATTCTTCAACACAAAATGGCACAAGTGAAGTTGCTTGGTGTTGGTGGTAGTTCTTACAGTCGCAGAGTTGAATGGGCTCTGAAAGTTAAAGGAGTGAGATATGAATATATAGAAGAAGATCTACAGAACAAAAGTCCTCTTCTTCTTGAATTCAATCCAATTCACAAGAAAATTCCAGTGCTAATTCACAATGGAAAGCCCATTTGTGAGTCTATGGTTATTCTTGAATACATTGATGAAGCATTTGAAGGCCCTTCCATTTTGCCTAAAGACCCTTATGAAAGAGCAATTGCACGCTTTTGGGCTAAGTTCCTTGATGGAAAGGTGTGTTGATTACCATAATTCTTTCTCTAAATTATTGCTGGAGTTAATTATACTCCCTCTGTCTCAATATATGTGACATACTTTCCTTTTTAGTTAGTCTAAAAAAGAATGACGCGTTTTTATATTTAGTAACAATTTAACTTTAAAATACTTATTTCACATTTAATGAGATTTATAATCACACAAACATGTATGACTTATTTTAGACCACAAATTTTAATATTCTTCCCATATTTCTTAAACTTCGTGTCAAGTCACATTAAGATCATAACGTGATCTTCTTCTTAATTATCATTAGTTACATGTGTTGCTTAATTTCAGTGTTTGGAAGCTGTGGGGAAAGCTCTATGGAGCAAATTTGGAGAGGAGGAAGAGAAGAGCAAACAAGAAGCATATGAGATATTGAAAATTGTTGACAATGAACTCAAGGACAAGAAGTTCTTTGGGGGAGATAAAATTGGATTTGTTGATGTTGCTGCAAATTACATACCATTTTGGCTTGAAATAGTTGAAGAAGCCACTGGGGTTGTGTTGGTCACAAGTGAAAATTTCCCCAATTTGTGTGCTTGGAGAGATGAGTACCTAAACTGTAGTGAAGTTAAAGAAAATCTTCCTGATAGGGACACAATGCTTGGCTTTTTCAAAGCTAAAGTACTAGCTGCAACTCTTGCCAAATGAACATCTATCTAATTGAATTGTGTAAAATCTTTAAGATCTTTGTGCGGAATAAAACTCTTCATGAAAGGAACTCTCTTAATAATAGTTTGATTCAACACGAAATTTAAAAAAGAAATAAAATTTTGTAGTGCATTGTTTCTTTTGATTGTTATTTAAATTTTTGTATCGTATCGTTAAATCTATATTGATGTAATAATGAAAAGTTTCATTTTATATAATGAAGATTTGATATGATCGATCGTATTATTACCTTTTCTTTTTTGTTTCTCATTATCTCTTTGCTTATTATTTAGTAAACTTTTTTTTTTAATAATAATTCTACCTCGTACCCTACTTTTTTTCGTAATTTTCTTAATCTATTCTTCAGATTGTTGATGTGTTGCATTATGAAATGTTGGAAACGATAATTTGTCCCAACATTGTATTCATCAAACAATACAATAAAATACATTATGAAGAAATACACCATCCAAACAAGTTATAACTTGTAAATATGTCATAATAATTGTGTGGCTACAGGACTTTTGAAACATATGATCTTAAATGTGTTATAACATTTTTGTTGCTATAAAAACTTCTTACGGTAAATAGTAAGTATAAAACTAAAATTTCAAATATAAAATTGTGCCATTCTTGTTCAAACTAACTAATGAGGAAGTAGTGTCAAACAAATTAAAACAGATGGAGTGCTAGATATTAAAGACTTTCTTTAGTTTTAGATATCGTTTTCAAGAATTTTGGAGGGAGCCTTATAGTATGTTTGACCAAACTTTTCAAATCAACTTATTTTGAAAAGTATTTTTTTTCAGAAGTATTTATCAAAAAAATATTTTTGGTGAGAAAAGGTTTGTGTTTGACCAATAAATTTAAAAAATACTTTTGAGCAACAAATTAGTGTTTGGCCAAACACATTATTTTTTTAAATAAATACTTTTTAGGAAAAATAAGCATTTTAGCCTAGAAAAAACTTGGCCAAACAGACTATTAATGTCAAAACAAGAGTTGCCAGTGCGAGTAGAAAGTTATAAGCTTGAGCAATGTCAAAGTAATATCATATAAAAATAAAACGTCGTACATAAAATATAAAATAAAATTGTACAGAAGATTTAAAACATAGTTCAGCCTTCATACATGAAAGCCTAGTGCATAACCTGTATTTTTTATGAATTTTTTAAAAAATAATTCCAGAAATCTCTTGTTACGCTTCGCTCCTTTTGTAATTTACGGTATTATATTTACCTTCCTCCAAAAGTTACTTTACTTAGAGAGGAAAATAAATATGATATACTCCCTTAGTTATTCCCTTAAGTTTTTTGTTTTAACTTGTCTCATGTATTAAATGTAATTTTTTTTATTTACTTGATAATTTTAATAAATTAAAATAAATTTATTATTTACTTTTAAAATTATTTTAGCAAGTCAATACGAGCCAAAGTAAAAATAACGGTGGGAGTACTGATCAGAGCAGCCATAGAAACGTGTTCGCTTTGAGTTTTGGTTACATAGAAAAGTAAAAATAACGGAGGGAGTAATGCTCATAGCAGCCATGGAAACGTGTTAGCTTTGAGTTTTGGATACATTGAATTGTGATCATAATTAGGCACGCGTTATTTCTTGAAAATGAGGTTTTCTTACGTTTTCTTTAAACAAAAAAAATGGTGTTTTTAATTTTAATATATATTTTTAAAAATTTATACGTTACTAGAAATTAATATATTTTTACTAACTTATTCTTAATGGTTATTTTGAAAAGAATGTGATATTATAGCAGTTTTTTAATTATGTAAAACTCTTTTTAATTAAATAAGGATAGAATTTAAAGAACATCATTAATGTTTTTCTTGATTACGTGAAATACTACTTACTTATTTTATAAACAAAATGAAAAGATAAAAACACTACTTATTTTAAAACACAAGGGAGTAGTTGTTTCTAAATACTCCCTCTGTTCATTTTTATTTGTCCGGTATCCTAAAATTAGATTTTCGCTTTTACTTGTCATTTTTAACATATAAAAGATAATTATTTATTTTTTTCCTGTTTTACCCTCAACATTAATTACTTAATCCCCAAGTTATTTTTGAAGACCTAATTAAGACTATATATCAATTAATAAGGGTATTTTGATAAAATACTCATATTAATAATTATTTCTTAAGGGACATATAAAGTTAAAAGTGGACAAGCAAAAGGAAACAAGGGAGTACCTGTCAATTTGAAAAATTAAGAGAATTAATTATTATTTTTCAATTTTGTCTTTAATATGAATTATTGTAGAATTAAGAGACACTTAAATAGTCAAAGATTAAAGAATTAATAAAAAATATATTAGTCAAATTATATTCCTAGTTAATTTTTTTAAAATTATGTAAAATCTTATTCGGATAACTAAATAAAAATGGAGAGAGTAGTATTTGAATTTCTTTGAAGAAGAGGACACGATGATACTCAACACTAACTGCGGTGAAGGCATGAAAATGATGAAACGTAAAACATCATTGTCAATTCTAGAGAAACTTTCTGAAGATAGTGTATGAAAATTACAAAAAAAGAAAAGGAAAAAAAAAGGAAAAGAACTATATAGGACAATACAAATATTAATATGATAATCTTTTAATTAAATACTTAGAGTCCTAGTTTAATCAGAATTCTTCCTAAAAAATGGTTGTGTATTAGGTGCTTTGTGTCATTGTATGTGAAATTTGAAATTTCTATTAAATAAACTTAAAAGCTTTAAACTTAATTTTAGTAAGAATTATCATACTTAATTATTTTATAGTTTGATTTTTTTTTTCTATAAGTACTGAAAAATTATATTTAAAGATACATTTTACTAGAATTTTTTTTTATATTCTATAATTTATTAAGTTTGAAATTTCTTTAAAAAATAACCATCCAAATTTTTAAAAATTGCCATTTTTATAACCTTCAAACGTGAATTTATTAAATTTTATTTCAATATGAGGTAGCTAAACTAATCACAAGAAAAATTTATCATCTTATGCCACGTCGAACTCAAGATCGACCGCCTGTCCTCTTGCGCCACAATCTATATAATTCAACCACTATTCATTTATTCCTGTCTTTTTTTTTAGTTGCTAGGTATATTAAAATTAATTATTGATTTCAAAATTCAAAAAATAATTGATTATGTTTTTCTAACCCTACTCTTAGTACTTAAATCGCTTTTGAATGTTTGAAAAAAATTTTGCGTTTGCTTGGTTACAAAGACACTTCTGCATTTTTCCCCTCTATAAAAGAAGACCAAAATTTAAGAGATCAAAATCACTACATAAAATTCCTAAACATAGTAAAGCAAAAAAACAGAGAATCAAATTAAAGTTGTGAGATGGCAGAAGTGAAG
This sequence comes from Datura wrightii, assembly GCA_035772735.1. Classification (NCBI taxonomy): domain Eukaryota; kingdom Viridiplantae; phylum Streptophyta; class Magnoliopsida; order Solanales; family Solanaceae; genus Datura; species Datura wrightii. The sequence goes on along the minus strand of JASDFA010000018.1, from coordinate 193,161,794 downwards.
TTGCTTGGTCTTTGGTATAGCCCTTATAGTCACAGAGTTGAGTGGGCTCTCAAGATTAAGGGCATTAAATATGAGTTAATAGAAGAGGATATATACAACAAGAGCCCTCTGCTTCTTGAATCCAACCCTGTTCACAAGAAAATTCCAGTGCTAATTCACAATGGAAAGCCCATTTGTGAGTCTGTGATAATTGTTGAATATATTGATGAGACATTTGAAGGCCCTCCAATTTTGCCTAAAGACCCTAATGAGCGAGCTTTAGCTCGTTTCTGGGCTAATTTTTTCACCGAAAAGGTATTATTCTTTTCACCACTATATATTCCAATTAATTTGAAATTATTTTTTTTTAGGTCAAATCATGTTATAGATTTATATGTCAATAGAAAATATGGCAATCAATTAGTATTTTTTATATTTTTTTGTATAATTTTGGACTATCAAGAGCCTGAGATGAGCTCAAATAAAGTGAGATAATCAATGTAGAGTCATATAACCGATTCCAACTCGCATAGAATTGAAAATTGTTGTTGTATTAGAGTAACATTGTTATTGAAACTTTAAGTTTTGAGTGTTATAATTTGCAGGGGACAGCAGTGGGGAAAAGTTTCTTTCTCAAAGGAGAGGAGCAAGAGAAAGCTAAAGAGGAACTTTATGAGATGTTGAAAGTTCTTGATAATAAGTTCAAGGACAAGAAGTTCTTTGTGGCTGACAAATTTGGATTTGCTGATATTGTTGCAAATGTTGCGGCACTTTGGCTGGGAGTTCTTGAAGAAGCATCCGGAGTTATTGTGGTGACAAGAGAAAAATTTCCAAATTTTTGTGCTTGGAGAGATGAGTACATCAATTGCAACCAAAACAAGAAATATTTACCTCCAAGACATGAATTAGTCGCCCATTTCAAAGCTCGCATTCAAGCTGCTGCCAAATGAACACCTCCTTTTTCAGCTTTGAAGTTTCAAAAATTTGCGTGACAGTAAAAAGAAGGTGGATTTGGGGGGAGTTTTGTGAATTGAACTGAATTAACGGTATTTGATTGAATTATGTATACATAAAAAAATTTATTATACTATAATACACTTCTTATTTATTAGAAATTTTTTATTTATTGTATTGTGTTGTGTTGTTAATTTAAATACAATATTTATTTTGATCGTTACTTAAATATTATTTATCGTATTGTAAAATTCATTGTTAGGTAAATGAAGAAAAGTCTCATTTTGTGCAACAACCCATTTGATGCGATCGCGTCATTACCTTCCCCCCCCCCCCCCCGGGTCTTGTCTTTACTTATTATTTTATTTTATCCTTCTTATCCTACCACGTATTCTACCTGATATGGCACGACCGACTGGCTCGATAGCAGGATCATCTTCTCAGGTAGGTCCGACCGAGCCTAGGTCTCATTCTGCTTGGGGTAGAGGTCAGGATTGAGGTAGAGCGACTACTACAAAGAGGGTTCCGAATAGTGTTTTTGCTTTAGTGGATCGTCAGAATGTGGAGCCTTCAGCGGATGATACATCAGGTATGTTTTATTATTATTATTGTTATTATTATTTTCAGCGTTATGTCTATACCTTGGTAGGTCCAAGGTTTGTTTTGATTTGAGTCATTTTGTAGATTTGGAAGGTTTGGTTCAAAACTTGAGTGTCATTGTGCGGAGAATTTATAGACGTACACATTTGAGGACGAGTGTTCCTAAGGGGGTAGAATGTAACACCCCGCACTTTTGATAGCGACTTAGTCGTTAAGATAGAAGCATACAAGTATAGTTTATCACTTTATGTCTTCCGGCGATGAGACGTCTAGAAATGAAGTCGTGTGTATAACGTCGAGTGAAGAACAAAATGTCCAAACTTCTAGACAGTGGGGGCTCACAAAGCGAAGCCCAGAACGAGGTCACACCTCTCTTTGGAGTTCGCTCTGCGAGGGTGGTGAGGCGGTGACTCTCTCTCTCTCTCTCTATATATATATATATATATATATATGAAATTTTTAGTTCATTTTGGCTCATTACCTCTTAAATCCCTAGAACAACAACCTCTCTTCTCTCTCTCTCTCTCTCTCTCTCTCTCTCTATATATATATATATATATATATATATATATATATATGATAGACATATGTAAAGATATTCCAAGGAATCATAAATTTGAGCTAAATTCGAGTCTAGCTACATGAGTCTTTCGGTTAGTACATGTTGTTTCCGAAGTTTGCCTTCTTTTGTGGTATCTTCGGAGGGCAGTGTCGTGGTTATAATCTAATTCGTAACTTCTAGATTTTTCATCGTAAGGTATGCATTCTTAGATCCTCATCTGATTATTTTTTTGAGTTTTAGAAGTTTGTTCCGAAGAATTCTTATTGATATCGAACTCGTGTGTTGTTTTTTGTCATTAATTGTTGATTTTGGTTGTGTGGGTACCGTGAGTTTTCCCTTGGCTGTAGCTTCATGGTTGATAGAGCAGAATCTTACTTAGCATTGAGTAGTCGTGCGTGAGGTATGTTAAGACTTTTTCATCTCTCTTTTAGCATGTTCTTCCTTAAGTTCCAACTATCATGTTTATCGTGCTAACATGGTTATTCTTAGTATTTTTTGTTCATACTTGTGTTGATTATATGTGTTGGTAAGTTTTGTTGAGGGTTGTGGTCCTATGTTTGATTGAGAAGTGGAGGATGGATTTTGTATACATCTTGGTGATTTGTTTCGAGGATTGTGGCTCTATGATTGCATTGGTTGTGAAGTCGTGGATGGATAATTGTATACGTGTTGGTGATGAGTTGTTTATTGTGCATACATGCATATATACTTGTTATATATTTATTTTTTTGCTTTCGTGGCTTTGCAAGAACCCGTAAGACAGTGAGAGTTTCCAGTAGGGTCAAGCCCGTGGTTAAGCGAGAGTCTGTAAGGACATGAAAATTTTTGGCATGATCGAGCTTGTGTATTTTGTTCCATAGGTCATGAGAACTTTAGGTAGGGTCATTTGTGCCTTGCATCATACTGCACTCATATCATATGCATATTCTGATCAACTGTGTATTAGACCTCAGGAGCGATGTGTGGCCGAGGTGGTTGTTGTTGTAAGGCCCAGGGAAGGGGAAGATAAGATGATATCAGACTGATGTTGTTTGCATGCAAGTTGTGGCTAGCGTGTTGGTATTGTTTCACTTTCAATTTTGTTGTATTGTCTCTATTTTTTTTGTTGCCTTACATACTCAATACATTCTCCGTACTGACACCTCGAGCCTAGGGGTGCTATATATATGCCTGCAAGTGTTGATCGATAGGTAGCTTGCAATCCTCGTTATCTGAGTGGAGTTCCATCCTGGTGCTAAGCTCCATGTCATCTGAAGTTACCCGTTCATCTTGGTTTTATGTACATATGTTGTTGATGGGTAGGTCGAAGGCCTATCCTGATCGTTCAACTGTTGTCTTACTCTTAGAGACTCGTAGACTTGTGATATCTGGTGTAGGCCTTGTCGGCCTTGTTGGTTACCTGTAATTTTCAGACTTTGGCCTTGTCAGCCTATTGTATATATATTTTGGTGTTGGTTCGCTCTTGTTGGGATTGTGCATCATTTCATCTTGATTGGTTTAATTAATTAAGTTTTTATCGTTATCTTGTATGTTGGTTGTTGTTTAGGTGTTTGTATGATTTGTTAGGTCAAGTGAGGCACCATGTGTTAGTCACCCTTCCCCATTTTGGGACGTGACACAATAATTGATATGAATATTTTATCACACTATTTATATTAATTGATATTTAAAATTTAATCTTAACTTTTGAAAAATAATTGAAGAAATAAGTAACTAATGCAAAGAATAAAACATGAAAAAAATAATTCTCTTGATATGTTAAAAATATCAACTAAAAATAAAAAATATATTTTTAATATAATAAATATATAAAAAAAAATGAATAACATATATGTCAAAAACTTCAAACATACACATGACAAGTAAAACTTCTGAAGTATGTTGGAAGTTTGGCAACCCAAACTTCTAATACATACGTCAAAAAGTTTGCTTGCACATCAAATATGTCAAATTTTAAATAAAATTTATAATCTTTAAAATGTGAATGTTTGAAATTTCAGTTGAAGTAGCTAAACTAATTAATGACTACAAAAATTTATGATGTTATGCCACGTGATTTTAACGAGGGTCCCAAAATCGACTGTCCTGTCCACTTGCACCCCAATCTAACATAAAAGGAACCTTCAGGCTTCAACCACTACCACTTGTTTCAACAAGACTTGTCTTAGTAAGTCTTCGGCCAATATAGCCTACTAAATTAGAAAATTGATTTGTCAAAGAAGAAAAGTTGCATTTGCTTGGGTTATAAAGACACTTTCTTATTTTCCCCACTATAAAAAAGAAAGAACAAAATTCATAAGATCAAAACCACCTCATAAAATTCCTAAACATAGTAAAGTTGTGAGATGGCACAAGTGAAGGTGCTTGGTCTTTGGTATAGTCCTTATAGTCACAGAGTTGAGTGGGCTCTCAAGATTAAGGGCGTGAAATATGAATATATAGAAGAAAATCTACAAATCAAAAGCCCTCTGCTTCTTGAATCCAATCCAATTCACAAGAAAATTCCTGTTCTCATTCATAACGGAAAGCCGATTTGTGAGTCTATGATAATTCTTGAATACATTGATGAGACTTTTGAAGGCCCTCCAATTTTGCCTAAAGACCCTTATGATCGAGCTTTAGCTCGTTTCTGGGTTAAATTTTTTGAAGAAAAGGTATATTTTTTCACCGCTATATATTCCAATTAATTTGAAATATGTAATTCATATTAGTACATTTACTTTTATTTATCTTTAATCTAATAGTATTAGAGATTTATATGACTGATGAAAAATATCGTGAACAATTTCTACTACTTTTTATGTTTTGTATAATATTGGACTAAGAATTGATTCCAACTTGTTTAGGATTGAAGATGTTATTATGGTAGATATGTATTAATTCCTATCTGCAGAATTTAGTGAAGTTGTAATTGAAACACAAGTTTTGAGTGTTTTAATTTGCAGGAGCCAGCAGTGGGGAAAAGCTTCTTTTTGAAAGGAGAGGAGCAAGAGAAAGCTAAAGAGGAAGCTTGTGAGACATTGAAAGTTCTTGATAATGAGTTCAAGGATAATAAAAAGTTTTTTGTGGGCAACAAATTTGGGTATGCTGATATGGCTGCAAATTTGATGGGACTTTGGCTAGGGGTTTTTCAAGAAGCTTCTGGAGTTGAATTAGTGACAAGGGAAAAGTTTCCAAATTTTTGTAGGTGGAGAGATGAGTATATTAACTGTAGTCAAGTCAAGAAATATTTACCTCCAAGAGATGAATTGCTTGCCCATTTCAAAACTCGCTTTCAAACTGTTGCACCTGTTGTCAAATAAACTTTCTCTTTCTATATTTGAAGTTTCAAAAATTTGTGTGATAATAAAATAAAGATAGATTTAGGGCAAGTTTAGTGTATTCAAGTGAATAATCTGTATTGGCTCGAAAAAATATATATATGGAGAAATATTTACCTCCAAGAGATGAATTGCTTGCCCATTTCAAAACTCGCTTTCAAACTGTTGCACCTGTTGCCAAATAAACATCCTCTTTCTATCTTTGAAGTTTCAAAAATTTGTGTGATAATAAAATAAAGATGGATTTAGGGCGAATTTAGTGTATTCAAGTGAATAATCTGTATTGGCTCGAATATATATAAGAAAACAAATTAATATACTATAGTATGTTTTTTTCTGATCAGAATTTTGTTAAATATTGTATTGTGCTGTTAGTTTATATACAATGTTCATTATGTGTAACGACCTATTTGATATGATTGTGTCATTATCTTATTTTTTTCCTTCATTTTGTCTTTACTTATTATTTAATAATTTTATTTTATCACTTGTCCTACCTTTTTTATTGTAGCTCTACTCCATATCCTACTTTTCTGGTAGGTTTATTCTTCGAATTATTGATGTGTGATATTATGTAACGACAGAAAATGACACAATCTATCCAAACATTATATTCATTAAAATAATTCAGTACGATACAATACAACACAATATGATACGATACATTATGAAGTAATACGTAACAACCATCCAAACAAACTGAATCTTGAATCTACTTAGCCGGTTATTCACGTACGTACTCCTTATTCATCTTCGAAGTTTCAACAATTTTGCGTGACGGTAAAAATAGAAGTGGGTTTTGAAAGAATTTTATGAATTCAACTGAAAGTTCGTATTAGCTCGAACTATGTATACATAAGTGATTGTACAATAATTAATCATATCAATTTTCTCATCGAATTTAAAGAACAAAGGTAAAGTTAATTGGTGACTCGTAATGTAAAATTTTCAGTTTTGTGTTTTACGGAAGGAGAAAATATGGAGTAATGATTTAGCAAGGCAAGGAGCCTATCAATATGGAGTAAGAAATATGTAAGCACTAAGCTAACTTTACTTTTGACTCATCATTCATCCAAAATTCTCTTAAACGTGGTGCCTACTTTAGAAACTTCCTTGTACCAAAAGTGTTACTTCTGACTTACCACATATTGTAATACATCTTGTGGTACAGATAGGGAGAATATTGGTAAGTTATGGGTTGGGTAAAATTTATTAATTTTGATTTAATTTTTATTATAATATATTAATATTTTGATTAAATATGTATAAATTAATTTCAAAATTCAATTATTAGTATTTGAAATTATTGTTCTACAATTGAGAATCTATGGTAAATAAGTTAAAAGGGAAACTTTCATTAAAAGTTAAACTTTAAAGCATAATGACTATTGGTAGCTATAATTTGCTTATTTTCCATTTGTAGCTACTATTTCGATTTAGTTGTTGTATCAGTTCGTTAATAAATATATCTTTCATTAATAGCTTGTATTTGTTTGCTATGTATTAGCGATATATCTTTTTTTAAAAATCACTCGTATCAATTGTTGCAAAGCTGTATCACTTATATTCATTCTCTAATTTTACTTGTATTCACACTTTTACAATCTAATTACAACTTCAAAAATATCTTGTATCAATTATTACCAGCTTGTATCACTGTATTCAATTGCTCTAATTTCACTTGTATTCATTCGCTCTATTATATCAATTGTTACTAGCTTGTATCACTTGTATTTATTTATTCTAATTTTACTTGTATTCATTCGCTCTAATTTCACATGTATTCATTCATAGTTAGTCTTTTGTTTGATGATAACGGGAAGGGCAATTGACTGCAACCTTTTTCGGCCTATTGGCTATTGGGTGGGGGCAACTGTCCAAATGATTTCTCTTCTTCTCTTAAGATATTTCTAGTTAGGACTTGATCGAGGGATCAATTGACTCCGAAACATAAAGTAAGAAGACCATAACCTCGTGCCCCCGCCTTAAAGGATCCCAACGAGGAAAGGCTTATGGTGGATACCTAGGCACCCAGAGATGAGGAAGGGCGTAGTAATCGACGAAATGCTTCGGGGAGTTTCAAATAAGCATAGATCCGGAGATTCCTGAATAGGGCAACCTTTCGAACTGCTACTGAATCCATGGCCAGGCAAGACTTCGGCCAGGTTCTTTTATCAATCTCCTGGCCCTTGCTTAACTCCTTGTTTTGTAAACCGGTCGCTGGTAGATCTGATCGGATCCCGGACATGCGAGAGCGTGGCCCGAGAGGAATGCATGGTTCACTCCATAGATAGTTCGAACTGTATAAGAGCAATAATCAATTTTAGCTCGAATTGTTTATAGGACTATTCAATTATACCAGCTTATATAGGTTGCATGCATTCACCTAATTTCACTATATCAAGGCATACAATCACGAAAAGTTGTATGTGCTCTTTCAACAGATTGTAGTCTCTTCCTCTCTCTCTCACACACACGCACATATCACATTCAATGAAATACAATGAAAAAAAGAGAAGACCCAAATCTATACATCGATACAACTACCAGTCATCTTCTATTGAAGATACATACGAAATACCACTTGTATGTCATTGTATTTCAGCGTGTCACATTTATATTTTATGAGATTTCAGTGTGGTATACTAAAACACAATAATACATATAGTTATTATATCATTATATGCGACTCCATAATTACAGAGAAGAAAAGGTAAGTTCATCGGAGATGGTGTTTTTTTGGCCAAGCAAGAAGCTCACCAATGACAATACACTTATATCAACTGCAGAAGAAATTTCTTTGAATATATGCATACACTCTCAATCCCAAATCCTATTTAAAATTCCATATTTGATACACTTTACATATCTGTTCTTCACTTATGACAATGGAGAGCAACACAGAAATATATTACACATTGCTGCAAAGGGAAAACAGAGAATCGACAGAGAAAAAGAGGGGGTTGAGGATTAACTCCGATCCCTAATCATTTTCTGGTGGTCTACTTCCTCAACTGATGGCTTTTCGCCTAAACACCACCATCCTCATCCCAGACCTACCATTTTTCGTCCAGCTTAACACGTTATCAAAATCACCCTGAAAATGAGATTTCCATCCGGATATAAGAACAAGTGTCGCTGGAGAATGAAGCTTTACCAAAGAAAAGGAGAGAGAGCATGGCATCGTAGCTGGCTAGTGATGGTTGTTTGTCAAAACTCCCCGATTCCCTTGTGCTTTGAGAGAAAGTAAAGCAAAATATATTCTAAAGAGGATATTTGCTATAAAGCCCTAAATATAGCTAGAAATTGTAAGTCTTTGTAAGTGTATTACGATTATAAACACAATAAAAAAGTTTTTTAAGCCACGTAATTAGAGGGATAATAACGCTTAAACTATGCAGCAGGCCTATGATCCCCCTATCTTTGTTAGAAGTGTATAATAAGTGTTCTATGGAAATTTCGGAAATATGTATCCTATCACTAAAATACCCCTGGAGAGGAATAAGGCTAGGAGGAGTGAAAAGAGTTTTCCATGAGATGGGAAATGAAAACTATTTTTTCCCACACAAAGTTTGTGAATAAGTGATTCTATGATAATAAGCAAGGAATATTCGTCTTTCTGCTAAACAGGATGAATTGAACTCCTTATCCTAAGTCATTAGATTTTTTTTATGAATGTCAACTAAGTATCGTAAGTAAATTGCTCCTGGTCGTTCATTTGATAACCAGAGTCATTCTTTGATAAATGATCATTATGAGTCAGACTCAATATAATTTGATCAATCCTATTTTCAATCGTTAAGGTGGAGAACTGAACCAAGAATTCTCTTTCTTCATCATCAATCAAATCATTATTCGCGACCCATAAGATTAAATAAAAAGTATTATCCCTAAATGCAAACGTCAAACTTGACAGCTAGCTTGGAAATGAAGGAAGAAAAATATTTATGCTTGACCGATAAGAAACTTTTTCTGAACTTCTCGTGACTATACGAACAAGAGGAAATTAGAGTACTGAAACTACCACATAAGATTTTTTTTGGATTTTTCTTCAAAATACTCTTGTTATTAAGATATATGAGTCCACCATCAATCTAGGGGCCAGGTCTTTTAACTGATATTGATAATAACAGTTTGATCAAACACACAACAAACACAATAATTAAAGACATGCGATATTGGAAGCCTCCTTGCTCAAGGGAGTAAAACCACGACCTACCTTGTAGGATTTCTCAACTTCACTGAAATTGAGCGCCACACGATTATAGACTCGATAATCCTTGGATTAAGCTCTTGATCCAACTCCCCTTGAAGTAACTCTATGACAAGGCTACAGTGCAATACCTCCATTGCAATAACCTTAGACCAGCTAACTATAACTGGAATTTTATGGCTAACTCTAGCCCTATACTCAACTAACTAGGGGTGGACATTCGGTTTTTCGGTTTGGTTTTTTTAAATTTCGGTTCGGTTTTTTCGATTTTCGGTTTTTCATGTAGTGTACCGAACACCGAACCAAACTAATTCGGTTCGGTTCGATTTTTTTCAAATTCGATTCGGTTTTTTCTGTTTTTCTAATTCGGTTTTTTCGGTTATGGGCCTAATTAATGGGCTATTTTTTAACTTACAAAATGAGCTACTTTTTAAATTAAAAATGAGTTGTTTTATCTTTTTAAATTCAAAATAAATTATTTTAAGTTTGAATTCTAAAGTTTAATTCAACTAAGCTTAATTTTAACTTTTTAAATAAAGAAAATAGTGGGATCAATTGATTTACATTTAGTAGTACATACATAACATTTGAATTTTTGATAATAAATTTTCTCATATGCTTAATATCCTTATAACAAAACCAATAAAAAGTTAAGGGTCTTTTAAGATTTTAATAATCTATGGTCCCTAATTTCTTGTTAAATAAATATTATACATTTCATTTTTCTTTCAAAGCATATTAATAATAGTAATAATTTTCTTAACATGCTAAAACTATTATAAAACTTGTTATTTGTAAAAAAAACTTAAGCAATTGTATCAATTATATAAATAATTCTCTAAATGGGCTTTGAGATTTGGGTTAGGTGTAGTATTTTTATTTTTTTGAAATTAAGTTATAATTTTGTGTAAAATTTCGGTTAAGCCGAAAAACCGAAATATGAAAACCGAAAATCGAACCGAAAAACCAAAATTTAAAAAAAAAAAACCGAAACCGAACCGAAAAATCGAAAAACCGAAACCGAAAAACCGAATTAGTTCGGTTCGGTTCTGTTTTTCGGTTTTCCGGTTTTTATGCCCACCCCTACAACTAACTCTAGTTGATGACTTCTCTAAGAGCTTGACGGTTATAAAAAAAAAATACTTTCACAAACTTCATGTTCTCTATGTTTACAACTTAAAGATCACTTCTAACAATAGCCTAAAATAAGGGAAACAAACTGTTGCGCCCTTGAACTTGTTGCTCCTTTAATCTGTATCAATGGCCGCCCCTTGTGCGAGTGTGTGTATTTTCTGATATCTGAACAACTAAATTTTTTGGGTTGTCACTACTTGGATAAGTATGAGATACCAAAAATCTAGGTATAATCTCATTGGTCCCGTATAGTTGACCTCCTGTCATCCTACTGCACCCATGCTGTAGTGCTGTTGTAGTCCTACCAGCTAGTGCAAAGTGTACTAGTACACTTTACAGCTGTCCACAGACTCCCGCCACTCAACCAACCTGGTCCCTTTCGAAGGACCATAATGAGGGATCGGATCCCTTCATAAGTTTGTCCATCATCAAAACCATGAGTACAAAACACTTGTTGACCACCACATGAATGGGTAGTCATGCTTCCATGGGCGGAGTTTTGGTACAACACGACCCTTTAGTCGTCAGCAGGCAATTTCATGCATTGTATGGACGAGACCCCCTTCATGATTTATTATATCCTGAGAAGCTCGACTGATGACATTGTTAAACGTTACATGCTGCAAAGGGATGAAATACTAGAGATTTTGAAGGCAAATTTGGAAAAGGCACAACAGAGAATAAAAAAAGCTAGCAGATAAGGCACGAACTGATGATCATTTTGAGCTTGGTGATCGAGTTTTTATCAAACGAAAACCATATCGTCAAAATTCAGTTCATTTACAAAAAGATCACAAATTGAGAAGGAAATATTTTGACCATTTTAAGATATGATTAAATGCATGAATAGTGTGGCCTATAAACTTGCACTTTCATACCATCCCCAGTCTTTCACATCTCCATGTTGAAAATATGCTCCGCTCCACAACTGCCAAACTTGTGATGTATGTTGAAGGTTTGGTATTAAAATTCAAACTTCTAACACATGTCAAAAGCTTACTTGTACATGCAATATGTCAAGTTTCACATAAAATTTATAACCTTCAAACGTGAAGTTTTGAAATTTCAATATGATGTAGCCACTAATCACTATAAAAATTTATAAACTTATGCCGTGTGGTTTAAATGGGGGTCCCATTTGACTGTGTTAACTTGTGCCCCAATCTAAATAAATGGAACCTTCAATCACTTAACACTTATCGTAGGACTTGTCTTCCTATGAGTCTTCGGTCAATATACAACATTAAAACTAGAAAATTGACTTGTCAAAAGAAGAAAATTTGCATTTGTTTGGTTACAAAGACACTTCCTCATTTTTTTTCCTCTATAAAAGAAGACCAAAATTCAAGAGATGAGAACCAACATATAAAAATTAAAAATATTAAAGCAAAAAAACCATAGTACAACCAAATTAAGTTGTGGGATGGGAAGTGAAGTTACTTGGTCTTTGGTATAGCCCTTTTTGTCACAGAGTTGAGTGGGTTCTCAAGATTAAGGGTGTTAAATATGAATTTATAAAAGAAAATCTACATAATAAAATCCCTCTACTCTTCAATCCAATTCAATTCACAAGAAAATTCTAATGCTAATTCACAATGGAAAGCCCATTTTTGAGTCTATGCAGATTACTGAATACATTGATGAGACATTTGAAGGCTCTTCCATCTTGCCTAAAGACCTTTGTGATCGAGTTTTAGCTTGTTTTTGTATTATATTTTTTGAAGATAAGGTATGTTCTTTTCTATGCTATATATTGCAATTTGAAGAATCGTATCAAACACATAATTTGCAGGATCATTGAATTTGTTTCGCTAGTCATATAGTGCAATCACATGTATATAAATACGAACTATAAAGAATAATCACAGTCTATGATCGTACCTTATTACAGATCTTCAGGGAACTCTTACAAGAATTGAAGAGAATTATTATTTTTTTACATTGAAAAACACAGAGGCTCCACTCTTATTTGAAGAATGCAAAAGACCGGTTCAGGAGGAGTCCTAACCATTGTGTCTTTTCCTCCTTTTTCCTCTTTTTAATATAAATTAATATATAACAAATATAGATATACTTATTTATTATTTATATGGATCTGGGTTGACCCATATAGATGACCCGAATCTAATTCCTTCACAATTAATTGGAAATACATCTTAATCATTTCAGCACGTTTAATTTAGACTCTCTCTCTCTCTCTCTCTCTCTATATATATATATATATATATATATATATATATATATATATATATATTCCATGAGCCTTTTAATCATGTAAGAGATTTATATACCAGAAGATAATATAGCAAATTTCTAATACTCCCTTTATCTTAATTTGTGACATTATATATATATATATATATTCCATGAGCCTTTTAATCTCTTAACACTCCCTTTATCTTAATTTGTGACATTTTTTTAGTCTGTTCTAAATTGGATGATGCTTTTTATTGAGTGGAGAAATATATCAGATTATAGATATTAGTTTGTAATTAGCACTAGGGGCTTTTTAGTCATTCCTAATCCTAGTCCTAGTCGGTTAGTTAGTTATAAAATGCAGTCTATACACTGCTGAAAGATATGCATAATAATAGAGAGAGCAGAGCTCAGCTCATTCATTCCAGAGTTGAGATGTGTGTTTACATGTATAATGGTTGCCATTGATTCAAGGAAATAGACAAGTTATCGTGGTATTAGAGCAGTCAATCTGGTGACATCAAAATAGATCTAGAAGTTAGAGCTTTAGAGCTCGTCTAAAATGGAAGAAACGGAAATCGATGGAGCTATGGCGGCGGCGGCGTTGATCAAAGAAATTGATTGCAATTATCCTCTGTTCCTTCAATCTTCAGATACTCCGCGACTGAAGTTGATTGGTATCAAGCTGAGTGGACCAAAAAACTATACTTTATGGAGTAAATCAATACGATTAGTGGTATTTGAAAAGAATAAATTGGGATTTGTTGATGGGAGTTGTACGAAGAGGATGTATAAAGGAGAATTTGTGAGAGTCTAGGAGAGATGTAACGCTATCATACTCTCATGGATCCAGCCAACAGTCTCACTAGATTTTATATCCAGCATCGTGTATGCATCAAATTCGAAAAACGTGTGGGATGATTTTAAGGAGCGATTTGAAAAATCAAATTTGTCCAGGATCTATCAACTCTGGAAGGAGATTGGGACACTGACTCAAGGTATTGATTCTGTTACTTCCTACTTTAGTAAGATGAAGGATTTGTGGAATAAAATGGATACTTTAACTCCTGGACCTGGATGCATATTTGATGCAAATAAACCTTTGATTGAACATTTGAGAAACTAGCGACTCTTGCAATTTTTAATGGGACTTAATGAAAGTTTCTCTCATGTGAGAAGTGATATTCTTCTTAATACTAACATGTTGACTGTAAATCAAACATATGCCATTGTGGTGCGAGAAGAAAGTCAGAGAGTACTTGGTGCAATAGAGATGAATAAGGAACCACTTACTATTCTAGTAAGGAGGAATAATAATCAACATCATAATCAGAGGTACAACAACCAGAATTTCAATCAGAATCATGGCCAAAACTACAATCAAAACCTCAGACCAATTCAGAGAAATACTTACAAGCCAACTAAACCTGGAATAGTATGTGATCACTATGGTTACAAGGGCCATCTAAAGGATGATTACTACAGGCTTGTAGGATATCCCTATACTTTAAGAGTAAGAAGAAATTGCAGGACATTGGACCTGAGAGTAAACCATATTCACATAATTTTCTAGCTGAGAATAACTTGGGCAGAGATATCAAACTTGAAGTCAAACCTGGTGTCATAGACAACTCAGTTGAAGCAGATATAAATAGGGGAACTGGACGAAGTTAAGAAAGATACATCAGTGATGATGACTAAACACAATACATGTATTACAAGAGGATGATCAACAAAAGAAACAACTAGCAACTCAAATGAATTTCAGGCTCATGTGATAGGTATAGTAGCCTTACTATCACACACTCTGTCACGTGATTGGATAGTAGACTCTGGTGCTTCCCATCACATTACACCACACATGGACTTTTTGAAAGAGATTAAGAAGTATAGTAGTCATAGCAGCTGTGGAATGCAAGTTCCAAATGGAAGCAGATGCAAGGTAACTCACACAGGAGATGCAGTGGTGCTAAAGAACCACATACTTAAGAATGTGCTTGATGTGCCAGACTTCAAATTTAACTTGATGTCAATTTTGAAACTAACAAAAGACCTTTGTTGTTTAGTATCTTTTTATCCAGAATTTTGTGTTTTCCAGGACCTTCACAATGGCAGGGTTTTGGCGATTGGTAGAGAAAATGATGGTTTGTATCTGTTGAAAGCTGATCCGGTAGATATGGTTGTTGGAGCAACTGTTAGTAAAGAAGAGGACAGTTCATTGTGGCATATTCGACTCGAACATCCTTCAGCAACTGCATCAACACAGATTGCAGTAATAGGAGCTAACGATAAGGTACAACAGACAAGTGGGGTATGTCCAATGGCAAGGCAACCAAGACTGAAGCTCCCTATCAGTGAGCATACTTTTAGCAGTATTTTCAGTTGATTCATGTGGATGTTTGGGTCCCTTATAGAATTCTCATATATGATAGAAAGAATTACTTTCTTACCATAGTAGATACACCTGGTCATGCCTAATCCACAGTAAGAATGAGGTGATAGTAGTTCTTAAAGATTTTTTGCTGAAAGTCCAGACTCAATTCCATTTCACTGTAAAGACTCTAAGATCAGATAATGGAAAGGAGTTTTCAAACTCTAGTTTCATCAATTATTTTCTTCTCTTGGAATTGTGCATCAAAGTACTTATCCTTATACACCCCAACAGAATGGGGTGATGGAGAGAAAGCACAGACATATACTTAATATTGCTAGAGCTTTAAAGCTGTAAAGTTCTATTCCTAATAGGTTCTGGGGTGATTGTATTAGGGCCTACTAAAGTCTTATAGGGAAAAACATCTTATGAGATTATGTATCACAAGGTTCCCTCTTATGATCACCTTAGAGTCTCTGGTTATATTTGTTTTGCCAATGTTCTTTCAAGAGGAGATAAGTTTAAAGCTAGGGCTAGGAGGGCTGTATTCATTGGCTATTCAGAAACACAAAAAGGATACAGGTTATTTGATCTTGAATCTGGGAGTTTCTTTGTGAGTAGAGATACTTCATTCAGAGAAACCATGTTTCCTTTTAAAAGAACAAATGTGGAGAAGGTAGAGATTTTTCCAGTTAATTCATCACCAATCTTGAGCACTGCAAATTCCACATTGGAGACTATCAAGATGATACTTGTTCCCTCACCTAACATTCAAGTTGAAGCTCAGGATATTGTAGAATTGCTACCTGCTCATGAATCAACACCATTAATTGATGTTATTCCTAATTCTATCCATCCTCCATCACATCCTATTAGTAGAATGACACATAAAGGAAAAAGGTCCAGTAGAACCATGAGGCCTCCTATTTGGATGAAAGACTATGTAACCAACACTACACCACCTACCTCAACAGCTTTCCCACTATCAGACGTCCTCACATATGACACTTTTTCACCTGCTTATCAGGCCTATGTCAAGGTTTTCTCAGCTCATGTAGAGCCTAAAACCTACAGAGAAGTTGCTGGAGATCCCAAATGGATCCAAACAATGCAAGAAGAGATAGATTCTTTGGAGGCTAATAGAACTTGGGAAATGGTGTCATTACCTCCTGGTAAGCAAGCCATAGGATGCAAATGGTTATAAAAAATCAAGTGCAAAGAAAATGGTAATATTGAGAGGTATAAGGCTAGACTGGTGGATAAGGGGTATATTCAACAAGAAGGATTAGATTATCATGATACTTTTCCCTGTGGCTAAGATAACTACAATCAAGACACTTATTAGTATAACAGCTGCTCAAAATTGGGATTTATTTCAAATGAATGTGAGTTATGCATTTCTTCACGGAGATTTGTTTGAGAAGTTTATACGAAACCTCCATAGGGATTTCAAGTTCAGGGGAGCAAAGAGTGTGCAGGTTAAGAAAGTCACTTTATGAGTTAAAACAAGATTCAAGACAATGAAATATTAAGCTCATAGGAGCTTTGGTGGCAGGAGAATATCATCAGAGTACTTATGATCATTCTCTCTTCACTCAAAGAGTAGATTAGGATATGGTAGCTCTTTTAGTCTATGTTGATGACCTGTTTATTACAGGAAGCAGTCTCAACTTGATTCAGCAGGCTAAGGACACTTTACATAAGGCTTTCAAGATCAAGGACTTGGGTCAGTTGAGATACTTTCTTGGGATTGAGGTGTTGAGGTCTTCCAAAGGAATTGTACTCAACTAAAGGAAATATGTTCTTGAACTTATCTCTGAAACTGGTTTGAGTAGTGCTAAGTCTGCTGCTACACCATATGAGCTCAATCAGAAGCTTACATCTATGGAGTATGAAACACATGTAGGTAAACTTGATGATCCAGTGTTGATAGACATCCTTGGTTATTAGAAACTGGTTGGCAAGTTACTTTACTTGACCATCACTAGGCCTGATATATGCTTTACAATTCAAGTGATTAGCCAACTTATGCAGCAACCTAAATAGTTCCACATGAATGCATCTCTAAGGGTGGTTAGATATCTAAAGAGTGCACCTGGTTTGGGAGTATTTTACAAAACAGGACCTGTTAATCACATGGCTATCTATTGTGACTCTGACTAGGTTGCCTGCCCAAATACAAGGAGGTTAGTGATAGGCTACACTGTGAAGATTGGTGACTCCTTGATTTCATAAAAGTCGAAGAAGCAACACATAGTTAGCAGGAGCTCAGCTAAAGCTAAGTATAGGAGTATGGTTGCTGCTACTGCTGAAGTTACCTAGTTGACAGGTCTATCAACTGAGCTTGGTGATACATTGTGCTTTCG
Source organism: Datura wrightii (assembly GCA_035772735.1). Lineage (NCBI taxonomy): Eukaryota > Viridiplantae > Streptophyta > Magnoliopsida > Solanales > Solanaceae > Datura > Datura wrightii. Next base: position 193,144,099 of record JASDFA010000018.1, on the reverse strand, counting down.
AGTAGAACTATATTGTGACAACAAGGAAGCTTTGCAGATAGCCTCCAATCGTATCTTTCATAAATGCACCAAGCATAGAGAGATAGATTGTCATTTTACCAGAGAGAAAATTAAGTCAGGATTGATTACACCGGCCTATGTGTTTACTGATTTACAGTTAGCTGATTTGATGACTAAGGGTATCACAAGTACACAACATGTCTTCCTGTTGTCCAAACTTGGAATTAGGCCTTGGTATCGAGCGAGCCGAGCCTTACCGAGATTTAGACAATACCGAGCCGAATCGAGTCGGCTTTTTAACATTTTGACCGAGCTCGAGCCCAAGCCGAGCCGACTTTTTTCTATACTTTTTTATATTTCTTATAAATTTTATTTACCTAATTAAAACTTATCGTTCTCATGATATTTTTTCAATAATCAAAAGAAATTATACCCACCATAATAAAAGGATATCAAAGGATTATAAGTTGACTAATAATGAAATTTATTTTTTTAATTGTAGGAAGAAATATAAAAAGAGAAATAGCAATAGATTTTTTTAAAAAATTGATGAATATGTATTATGTTTGATTTGACTTGATTTTAATAATTAAAAACTTGATTTGATCTTGATTATTATCAAAAATCAATCGAAATCGAACTATGAATACCCATTCTCATATAATAGGCTTAAATTACATTATGGTTAAAAATTTATCAATATTGAATAAATATTAATTATAAAATGTTAAGTTAACATAGTATTTTAAGTTAAATTTCTAATATACTTAATAATTGAGCTTAAATAAAGAATATTATTTCTTATATTGAGTCAACCGAGTCAGCTCAATTGAGTCCGAGCTTTGACCGAGCCGAGTTTGATCGAGCTTTTACCGAGTCGATCCGAGGCAAAATTTAATTGAAACTAAGCTGAGCCGAGCCGAGTCGAGCTGAGCTAAATACATGCGCGCCAAGCTGAGCTCTGAGATGGCTCGACTCTTTGCCTAGCCTACTTGGAATGCTGGATCTATTCCATCCTCCAGCTTGAGGGGGAATATTGAGTGAAAAAAAATATCAGATTACAGATATTAGTTTGTAATTAGTATTAGGGGCTTTTTAGTCATTCCTAATCCTAGTCCTAGCCAGTTAGTTATAAAATGCACACTGCTGAAAGATATGCATAATACTACGGAGAGCAGAGCTCAGCTCATTCATTCCAGATCTGAGATGTGTGTTTATATGTATAATGGTTGCTAAATTCAAGGAAATAGACAAGTTTACTTTTTTTTTATGTTAAAAATAATTTAATATCAAATTTTTATTTTATGTTTAATGAGATGATTTATAACCACGGAATGTCTCACGTATTGTCAGGGGTTAGCAGTGGGGAGATGTTTCTTTCACGAGTCAGATAAAACTAAAGAGGAAGTTTGTGAGCTGCTGAAAGTTATCGATAATGAGCTCAAGGATAAAAAGTATTTTGTTGGTGACAAAATTGGATTTGCTGATATTGCTGCAAATTTTTTAGGACTTTGGATGGGAGTTCTTGAAGAAGCTACTGGAATTGTTTTGGTGACAAAATAAAAATATCCAAATTTTTGTGCTTGAAGAGACGAATACATTAATTGCAGAAAAAATAAGAAATATTTATCTCCGAGAGATGAGTTACTAGGGTATTTCAAAGCTCGCTTTCAAGCAGCAGCAGCTGCCGCCGCCACCGCCACTGCCGTCGCACCAAATAAATGAACATCTCCTAATTCAACTTTGAAATTTCAAGAATTTGTGCAACAATAAGATTAGAGATGAATTTAGGGAAAGTTTTATGGGTTCTAACTGAATTACTAATATTAATTCAAACGATGTATACATTAGAAAGGAAAAGAGCAAAATATTTGCATATTATAATATTACCCTCTTTCAAAATTTACTTGCTCTAAATTTTGAATTCGTGTTTGAAAACAATTATTACTTGCCAGAGAAAGGTGTCATAGCTATTCATATAAGAGGAAGTTTCATTTGATTGCACATTTCAAAACTCGCTTTCAAGTTGTTGTTGTCGCGCCAAATAAATGAACACCTCCTTATTCAACTTTAGAGGTTAAAAATTTTGTGCGACAATAAAATTAGAGGTAAATTTAGAGAGAATTTTGTGAGTTCAACAGAATCATTTACGTTAATTCGAACTATGCATACACAAAATGAAAAAAAGAAAATTATTTGCATATTATAATATCACACTCTTTTAGAATTTACTTACTTTAAAGAAATATAAAATGAGTTGGTGACTCATAATTTAAATATCATTTTTACGTTTCTATGGAGAGTGATTTAGCAAGCCATGAGATTTGAAAAAAGTTGGTGACATAAGCACATAAGTCATCTTTGTTATTAATCTCTCTGCTAATGTATTGTTAATTTTTCACCACTTTAATTTGGTTCAACCACCACGCTGCAATCCTCTAAATCAACTACTATCATAATAATTAATTCGTTTCATTTTAAAAAAATAATATTTAAAGATCATTGTTATTTTCATCATCACTTGTCATTTTCATAATACTCATAAAAAAAACATACAAATTTTCACTTAAAAACTACCCATTTAGGCAATTTTTCTCACATTGACCTTCATTTTTATCATTTTTGCAATCGCCATTTTACCTTATTCGGAAGATCAATGACCCTCAACTACTATAACTTCATATTGATTCGCAAATATTGTTGCAAATGATTTAGAAGCTGAATTATGTGTACATGTGTTTGTTTTAGTATTAGGAGCTCGATATGGAATTCTAATATTGTTAGTGGTGATTTGAGAAAGATTAGTGATAAAGTTTCGATAAAATTAAAAATTTAACTTCGTGATACAACTGATTATTGTATAAGTTTTATTTGGACTGATTTAGGCTCGGGATGATAAATTGATGAGCTTAAGAAAGAGAGATCGTCTTTGAAAGTTTTGAATCCTGAAGAAGATTATGATAATATTGATCATGTTCTTCAAAGTTTAGGAATAAATGTATAGACCATTTCATATAGATTAAAAGCAAAATTTACTTTTTTTTCTTTGTAAAAAAGAACCACGAGTTGGAAAACTTCCTCCATTAATCAATGAGGATAAATCTAGCGCATTTTGATAACAACAAAGGTACATTTGATAAATAGTTGGACAATTCTAAATTATTTCATAGTGTTAAATTAAGGACATATTTGACTTTTATTTCTATTATAAATGTAAATACTCCACGAACGTAAAAAAATTATTCAAGAAATCAATAATTGAGCCTCGAAATTAATCCAAATTGACTCCGGCACCAATTTAAATGAACACAACATTCAATTAAAAAACTGATTTTTTTAACTTAGTATATCTTAAAGAAATTACTCCCTTATAAAAAATAAGAAGTCTTTTTATTAATTTATTTTAATTAAATTCCTTGAAAAATTAATTCTTTAATAATTTTTTGGTTATGCAAAATTTTATTTATTTAATTAAAAAATAAAATCGAAAGAAGAAAATCCATGTCTTGGGACAATAAATAGATAACCAAATTAATAATCCAATAACTTGGGACAATAAATCAATAATCAAACTATTAAGCTAATAATCCAATAACCTATTTATCGGTTCGGATTATTATTTTAACCGTTAATTTGTACAGCCTTAATTAAAAGACAAATATTAAAAACCATAAACTTAAAAGACAAAATTTAAAAACCACAAATAAGGGCATTTGTGCGAATGATCCATTATTTTAAGTGTCCGGTCAATGTGCTAAATAATCAAACAAGAAACATTAATGTATTTGCTGGATTGCATCCACATTAATTAGATTACAAAACTAAATAGTCAAACAAGAAACATTAATGTGTTTGCTGGATTGCTAGGGTACTTCCCTGTTTTCCCTCTATAAATGAAGACTAGACCTCAAGGGAGAACAACCACACTCAATTCCTAAACACAGCAAAGCAAAAAAAAAAAAAAAAATAGAAGAAGCCAGAGAACCAAAGTTGTGAGATGTCAGAAGTGAAGTTGCTTGGTCTTTGGTATAGCCTTTTTAGTAAGAGAGTTGAGTGGGCTCTAAAGATTAAAGGTGTGGAATATGAATATATAGAAGAAGATCTACAAAACAAGAGCCTTCTACTTCTTGAATCTAACCCCGTTCACAAAAAAGTCCCTGTGCTAATTCACAATGGAAAGCCCATCTGTGAGTCTATGGTGATTGTTGAATACATTGATGAGACTTTTGGAGGCCCTTCCATCTTGCCTAAAGACCCTTATGATCGAGCTATTGCTCGTTTCTGGGCTAAATTTCTCGATGATAAGGTATATTACTTTCATGTTATATATTCCAATTAATTGGAAATTTATTTTAGTCATGTTATTACATTTACTTTACATCTTATGATTTTTAAGAATTTTTTTATTCGGTCAAAGATCTATATATAAGTAAAAATTTTGAGAATTTAATACTTTCATAAAATTGGACTAAGATGAACTTAAATGAAGTAAATATAGTCTCATATAATCAACAATAACTTATTTGGGACTGTTGTCCCATTTGATATAGATTTTGAAGTTGAAATTTGAAATCTGAAGATTTGAGTTTTTGAAATTTAAAGTTATGCTTAAATATGTATTTTACTTGAAAGAATTTTAAAATTTTTTGCATGGACAGTTTTAGGAAACTTGCAGATCAAACAAGATCAATTTTTTCAAAAACAACAAACTAGTGCATTTATTGGCTGCAAAATTTTATCCAAAATATGGCCAAACCCTAGCATAGTTATTGACTATTGTTGTATATTCCTATCGGCAAAATTCAGTAAATTTTTTGTTGAAATTTAAGTTTGGATTGTTGTGCAGGGGCTAGCAATGTGGAAAAGTATCTTTCTCAAAGGAGAGGGGCAAGAGAAAGCTAAAGAGGAAGTTTATGAGGCGCTGAAAGTTCTTGATAATAAGCTCAAGGATAATAACAAGTTCTTTGTGGGTGACAAATTTGGATTTGCTGATATTGCTGCAAATGGTGTAGCACTTTGGCTAGGAGTTCTTGAAGAAGCATCTGGAATTGTTGTGGTGCCAAGAGAAAAATTTCCTAATTTTTGTGCTTGGAGAGATGAATATATTAACTGCAAACAAAACAAGGAATATTTACCTCCGAAAAATGAGTTGCTTGCCTATTACAAAGCTTACGTTCAAGCTGCTGCTGCTGCTTCGAAATGAACACCTTTTAGTGAATTTCAAGATTTCGTGTGGCAATAAAAATTAGAGATCGATTTAGGATGTGTTTTTGTGAATTCAATTGAAATTGATTTTGGATTGAACTAGGAGTTACACAAGCAAAAAAATATGCATGTTATAAGATATATACTTTTATTTCTTAGTTAATATAAATTTGGATTCACATATAAATAAAAGTATTGTTAGAGAAAGATAGCTTAGCCAGGTCAAGAATTGTCTTATGTTACTGTTTGGCTGGTTGGTCGGTGATTGTACAACAAATAACATATTTAGTGTAGTTTCATAAATAAGATTTGGAGATAGTAGAGTGTGCACAGACCTTACTTCTCCCTCAGAAGTAGAGAGGTTGTTTTCAATAATTTCTCGGCTTAAAAATAAATAGTCCAGAAAAACAAAAAATAATAGATAATAATAAAAATAAGAAATAGTAACAGAAATCGAAAAGAAGAAATAACAAGAGCAATGCTATGAATACTAATATAAAAAGACAACAAAACAATATACTGCTACCTATGACGCATCTACCGTAATCCATGACTTTGACTTTCAGACTCTCCTTTCTAAGGTCATGTTCTCGGTATTCTGAAAGTGTGTTATATCTTGTCTAGTCACTTCTCCCTAATACTTCTTTGGTCTACCTCTACCTCTCCTGAAACCATCCATAGCCAATCTCTAACACCTCCGTACTGAAGCATCTGTGCATATCCTCTTCATATGTCTAAACCATTCCAGTCTTGCTTCTCACATCTTGTCCTCCACCGAAGTCACTCCCACCTTATCCTGGATATCCTCATTTCTAATCTCTCCTGGTATGTTCACACATCTATCGCACATTCTTATTTCGACAGCTTTCATATTCTGAATGTGAGAGTTCTTGACTTGCTATGACTCCACCCCGTAAAATATTATTGATCTAAACATCATTCTATAGGACTTATCCTTAAGTTTTGGTGGTACCTTCTCATCACACAAGACACTGGATGCGAGCTTCCTCTTCATCCACCCTGCACCAATACAATGAGTGATATCCTCGTCAATTTCCCTTTTCCTTGGATAATCGATCCAAAATACTTGAATATTTTTTTCCGGATAACCTGTGTATCATGTCTCACTTCCACGCCAACCTCATGTGTTATATCACTGAACTTGCACTCCAAGTACTCTGTCTTGGTTCTACTCAACCTGAAACCTTTAGACTCCAAGATCTATCTCTAAATCTCCAACTTAGCATTAACTCCATTGTGAGTCTCGTCAATTAGAATTATGTTATCCACAAATAACATACACCATGACACTTAACCTTGAATTTGTCGTGTTAATGTATCCATCATCAAGAAAAATAAAAATATGCTAAGGGATGATTCCTGGTACAACCCCATCAAAATTGAAAAGTGCTTCAAGTCTCCTCTCATAGTCCTCACCTAGGTCTTGACTCCATCATGCATATCCTTAATCTCCCTAGTGTACACAATATATACACCTGTAGCCTCTAAGAAACTCCGTAGAACCTCCCTCTAGACTTTATTGTAAGACTTATCTAGGTCTATGAATATCATGTATAAGTCCTTCTTCCTCTATCTATATTGTTCTACTAGTCTTTTTACGAGATGAATGAATGATATAGTTGAGCTCCCTAGGATGATTCAAATTGATTCTCGGAAATAGCCACGTCTCTCCTCACTCTCTCTCTATCACTCTCTCTTAAACCTTCATCGTGTGACTTAGCAAGTTGACACCCTATAGTTGTTGCAATTATGAGTGTCACCTTTGTTTTTGTACAATGGAATCATTCTACTCCACCTTCATTCTTCAAGCATATTCGTTGTCTTGAAAATAATATTAAACAACTTGGTCAGTTATTTCATACTTGCCTTGTCCATGCTTTTTTTAAAATTTCACCTGAATCTCATTTGTCTCGGTTAGTCTACCCCTATGCATCCTAAGAGTAGCACTCCTAATCTCCTCAACTTTTACAGGCCTACAATACCCATAATCATGACGTTTCTTTGAATGCTTAAAATCCCCAATCACAATGTCTTTGTTTCCCTTTTTGTTCAAGAGTTTATGAAAGTATGATTTTCATTTCCATCTAAGAGTGCCTCCTCCACTAGTACTTTGTTGTCCTCATCCTTGATGCATCTTACTAGGTCCAGGTCACGATCTCTCCTATCTTTTATCTTGCTAGACCATATAACTTCTAATCCATGCCCTTGTTCTTTAATTATACATACAAGCATTCAAAGGTTGAATAGAACATTGCCCTTTTCAAGTACTTGAGTGGTGTGAGAATCACCAAACATGATGGTTTTGATATTCTCAAAAGAAGTATATATTTTGGACCAGTCTTTGTCATAGAAGACATTACAATTTACACCGGAATCATCCCACCATCCATCAACATTTTCAATCATGTTTATATTTGTTATCACTACCACAAAAGGCTCTTCGGTAACGTTTTTCTGAGGTGTAGAACCACGTTTCCAAAAGTTACAATCGAGCAATGTGCCACTCTTTCCACAGACAAAGCATGGTCCTCTATCTTGACCTTATTGATTTTGTACTTGGTTATTACCACCATTATTTTTCTTGGGAGGTCTACCATTATTTTTCTTAAAGTTGTTCTTCTTAGGCTTTATAGAAGTATTTTTTGAGTATCAGGAGCAACATTATTTGAAGTAGTCAATTTACCTTCATTGTGATGTTACTCTTCTGATTGTAAAAGTGCATCTTATCCCCTTGCCTCCTCTGCCATACAGATTTGCATTATCAACATCTCAAGGTTTCCTTTTGTTTGTGGCGCATAGTTTTTTGAAACTCCTTCCATAAAAGTGAAAGTTTATCTATTATGCCATAAACAATAAGGTTATCTCCAATTTTTATCTCCTTGGACCTGAGTTCTCCAACGACCATTATAAAGTTTTGAGCTTGGTCTACTATTGATTTGTTGTTCACTATTTGAAAATGAAAAAAATCTGCTAGTAGAATATTTTTTCACTCCATCCTCCTGGTTATCATACTTACTTTGCAATACTTTCCAAATTTTCTTTGCACTAGAGTAAGTTCTATCGTAATAATCATAAAAATTATCAGATAGACAATTAAGAAGATAATACCGATATTTGTAGGAATCATCATCGTACTTTTCAACTTTCTCTTGAAGAGAAATTAGTTCATCATCATTCATAGAAGAGTTGTCTCTTTATTTAAATTCTTCTCAGTTAACACATAAGAGACATTGAGAAGACTTAATTAGAAAAGTATTTTATCCTTCCATCTCGTGAAATTAGTACCGTTGAACTGAAATGGCTTGTTAAGATCTCTCATCTTGACATCTGTGGATTTTTCAATTGAATTCATTGAGTCTCCTTAAAATTATTGGTGAAATTACAATTACAATTGAAAAATAAAATGAAGAAAATAAAATATCTTCGGGTTGAGGCACGAATATCTCACTCTCTTTAAGGAGATTCAAGCCCACTGCATCAAAACTTTACCGGTCCAGCAGTAATAGTCTTGACTTGTCTCCTCCAGCATATAACAGTCCAACAACAGTGTATGACCCAACAAACTCTGGACAAGAGTTGAGTCCAAAGCTCCACCAAAAGAAAACCTTCCTTTAGCTAAATAAAACTTTCTTTTCTACTCACTTTTTTCACTCTATGTTTTTTCTTCTACCACAACACAAGACAAGACCACCATTATTTATAGGTGAAGAATTGTTTCTTGTAATGAATTGGAAGAATGTGGGTAATAAAGTGGGTAAGTAATGGGAGAATCATGCCTTAGAGGTCACATACGTTACAAGGCATAATGAGGTACAATAATGGGTGAATAACGGCATAGAGGTTATGAAATATTAAAGGTCACATTCATCAAAATAAATGTGAAAAATAAAAAATATCAAAAAAATAATATTTTGTAATATTAAAATGTCATACAAATTCCAACAATCCCCCACTCATTTTAATATTAAAGTAAGAGAGTTTATCAGCTGAAGGAAGACTATTATGCATAATGAAGGTGTGCTCTACATTGAACCTTCACATAGTAAAATAGTAATCTTTACTCTAGAATCATAGTGGCCTTAGACTTGAACTATGACTTCTTAATGAAAATAAAGTATCACTGTTTACACACAACAATCAAGGTGTTGACATGAGCTTTAATAGTTAGCACATTACGGCCTTGTGTTATCACGATTTTCATGAGTGTCTTTGAGAATAAGCCTTATTCTCATAGGAAGCGACCTACTTTCACATTCACATAGGTGAAATCTGTCTAGAGTGTTCCTGTAAGTTTAGTACCCCACTTATATAAGCTATAGATTTTCATTAAGTGTTTTTTTAACTCAATTTCCACAAACCATTATAGAAAAAATACACTCACATCATATGAAGGGAATTAAAAAAATAATTGTGTATTTCACAACAAGTCATCATATGATTCGTTTTTCCCATTGAACCTGGTTATAGGATCTCTAATCCCTAGGTTGGGTTTTCTCATATACGACTCATGAATTTATGGGTTTCAATCCCATCCTCCTCAATGTGCTCCATACCTTTTCTCTTGCTAAGCCCTTGGTCAATGTATCTACCAGATTATCACAAGATTTGACATAATCAACATTAATAATATCACTTGTCAAATATGAAGTATTATCGGTTTGGATTTGCCGTTGTAATAACGACTTTGAACTCTATCAATTGCAGCGGTGCTATCACAATGAATTAAAATAGGAGGAATTAGTTTTTCAAAATAAGATATTTGAAATAATAAATCTCTCAACCAATTCTCCTTCTCACTAGTTGAAGCTAAAGCAATTAGTTCAGCCTCCATGGTAGAGTTAGCAATAATTGTTTATTTTTTTATTTCCAACAAAGATCACCACCTCCCAAAGTAAAATGTAGCCAATAGTAGAACAGGAATCACTAGACAAAGTGTTCTAATCTGCATCAGAAATACTTTCAAGTACAACATGATGTTTTTTTATAAAATAAGCCACTGATTTTTGTCCCAGTTAAATATCTCATAACTCTCGTTATGGCCATGCCAATGTTTATTACCTGGCTTGCTTGTAAACCTGCTAAGTGCTCCTACTGCATACGCAATATCAGGCCGAGTGCAATCAGTCACATATCTCAAACTTCCAATTAAGCTAGCATATTTCTTCTGATTTATCACATCATTTTCACTTTGTACAGGAAACAAGTGAAACACTTGAATCAAGAAGGAGTTACAACATTCTTGATAACAAGAAGGTCTTTGTGGCTGACAAATTTGGATTTGCTGATATTGTTGCAAATGTTGCGGCACTTTGGCTGGGAGTTTTTGAAGAAGCATCTGAAGTTATTGTGGTGACAAGAGAAATTTTTTGAAATTTTTGTGCATGGAGAGATGAATATATTTACTGCAACCAAAACAAGGAATATTTACCTCCAAGACATGAATTGGTCACTCATTTCAAAGCTAGCATTCAAGCTGCTTCCAAATGAACACCTCCTTTTTCATCTTTGAAGTTTTAAAAGTTTGCATGATAGTAAAATGGAGATGGATTTGGGGTGGGGGGTGGGGGGGAGGGGGGAAGTTTTGTAAATTTAACTGAATTAACGGTATTTGTTTGAATTATGTATACATAAGAAAAAAATTGTTATACTATAATACGCTTCTTATTTATCAGAATTTTGTTACCTTTTGTATTGTGTGTTTTGTTGTTAATATAAATAAAATATTTATTTTAATTGTTACTTAAATTTTATTATATCATATTTAATAATTTTATTTTTATCCCTTATCCTATCTTATTATGGTAGCTCTATCCCGTATCTAACTTTTCTGGTATGGCACGACCGATTGACTCAATAGAAGGATCAACTTCTCAGGTAGGTCTGATCGAGCCTGGTCTCGGTTTGTTATGGGTAGAGGTTAGAGCAGATGTAGAGCGACAACTACAGATAGGGTTCCGAACCGTGTTTTTGCGTTAGTGGATCGTTAGAATGAGGAGTCGTCAATAGATAATGCACCAGGTATTCTTTTTATATTATTATTATTATTATTGTCAGTGTCATGTATATATCTTTGTAGGTCCAGGGTTTGTTTTGATTTGAGTCATTTCGTAGATTTGGAAGGTTTGGTTGCAGAACATGAGTGTCGTTGCATGGAGGATTCCTAGACTTACTCATGTGCATTTCTCACATTCGAGAATGAATGTTCCTAAGGGGGAAAGAGTGTAACAACCATACTTTTGGTAGTGACTTAGTCGTTATTATAGGAGCATACAAGTATAGTTTATAGCTTTATGTCTTCCGACAATGAGACATCTAGAAATAAAGTCGTGTCTATAACGTCAAGTGAAGAGAAAAATGTCCAAACCTCTAGACAGTGGGGGCTCGAGAACCAAAGCCCAGAATGAGGTCATACCTTGCTTTGGAGCTCGCTCCGTGAGGGTGGTGAGATGGTGACTCTCTCTTTCTCTCTATATATATATATATTATTTCATTCTTGCTCATTACCTCTTAAATCCATGGAACAACAACCTCTCTTATATCTCTATATATATGATAGATATATGTAAAGATATTCCAAGGAATCATAAACTCGAGTTAAATTCAAGCCTAGCTACATGAATCTTTTGGTTAGTACATGTTGTTTTCGACGTTTTGCCTTCATTTGTGGCTGTTTCGGAGGGTGGTGTTGTGATTATAATTGTTGGAGTTAAATGATGGGTGTAAATTAGAAAATGGAGGGAAGAAAAATTTGAAAGTTCGTTTGTAAAAAGAACTTTGTCCCACATTGGCGGAGTAAAAGGAATTGTTTATGCTTATATTGAGAAGCATATCTTCCAACTAATAGAAAGTTGAGAAGAAAGTCTCCCCTCACGCCTTCGTCGTCGTTCGGCTCCGCTTCGGCTTCGGGATTTGAATTTTAAAATCTGAGTTCGCTTCACTTTAGATCTTTGGCTATAAATAAAGGTCTTTTGCCTTCATTTCGAAGATAGTTGTTTATAGAATTTTCGAACATTCTTCATATTTTTCAAATAAACAAAATTGAGTCTGCTGTGTGATTAGTTACTGCTCTTAGAGTTCGACTTCAAAATTGAGTCTGTTGTGTGATTTGTTACTGCTCTTAGAATTCGACGAAGTTATTGCTATTTGAGGTACTGTTACACCATTAACATGTATATCTGTTTTATCATGGGAGGAAGTAATCCAAAACCTCATTTATAGTAAGGGGATTAAATTCCTTAAGCAGTGAATTCTACGGTCTCGGATATTAATTATTATTTTCTATTTTACTGATTTGAATATAGAACGACAACATTAATTTGATTCGTAACTTCTAAATTGTTCATCGTAAGGTATGTGTTCTTAGATCCTCATATGATTCTTGTTTTGAGCTTCAAAAGTTTGTTCTGGAGAATTCTTACTAATATTGAACTCATGTGTTTTTTGTCATTACTTGTTGGTTTTGGTTGCGTGGATACCGTGAATTGTCCCTTTGCAGTAGCTTCATGATCGATAAAGAAAAATCTTGCTTAGCACCAAGTAGTCGTGTGTGAGGTATGTTACAGTTTTTCCATCTCTCTTTTGGCATGTTCTTCCTTAAGTTCCAACTATCGTGTTTATCGTGCTAACTTGGTTATTCGTTTTCAAACATAAATGTGAAAATTTGACGTCAACGAGCAAAATTTCAAATACATATGTCAAAAGTTTACTTGCACATAAAATATATCAAACTTTAGATTTTATAATCTTCAAATGTAAATTTATCAAATTTCGTTCATTTCAATCTGATGTAGCTAAACTAATCACAACAAGAATTTGTGATCTTATGTCACGTGGACCTCAAAATCTATATAATTCAACCACTACCACCTAATCCGTCCCTCCGTTGCTTTTTAATTATTAATTATAGCTATTTCAAAATAGTTGCTTGTTTTAAAATTTAAGAAATAATTAATCATGTTTTTTCAACTCTATTCTTGGTATAACCTAAGCCACTTTAAAATATGAAAAAATGATTATTATATGTTTTCAGAAAATATTTATCAGTCAATAAAAATTATATTAGTGAAATTGTAACTCCTATTAATATTTTTTTAAAGAGTGTTCAAACTTTATCTTAACAAGTAAAAAAGAAAATGGAGGGAGTATTATACTTGTCTTAACTCTTGGGTCGATATTCGGTACTAAATTACTTTATTAAAATTATTTTAAAAATTAAAGAATAATTTATTATTTTGTATTTAGATTTATGTTTATTATATTTAAAAGATGATATGATAAAAATTTATTATCTTTTAAAAAGTGTGTTAAGTTACCCGTGAACAAGTAAAAATAAAGAAAGGAAACAGAAAATTGACTTGACAAAAAAAAAAATGCATTTGCTGGTTACAAAGACACTTCCTCATTTTTCCCTCTATAAAAGAAGATCAAAATTAGAGATCAGAACCAACATATTAAAGCAAAAAACCATAGTAGAATCAAAGTTGTTGGGATGGCAGAAGTGAAGTTACTTGGTCTTTGGGATAGCCCTTTTTGTCACAGAGTTGAGTGGGCTCTAAAGATTAAGGGCGTTAAATATGAATTTATAAAAGAAAATCTACAAAATAAGAGTCCTTTACTTCTTGAATCCAATCCAATTCACAAGAAAATTCCTGTTCTCATTCATAATGGAAAGCCCATTTGTGAGTCTATGGTGATTATTGAATACATTGATGAGACGTTTGAAGGCCCTCCAATCTTGCCTAAAGATCCTTATGACCGAGCTTTAGTGCGTTTTTGGGCTAAGTTCCTAGATGATAAGGTAAATTCTTCTTCGTGCTATATAAAACCGATTCTAATTTTCTTGAAATCGAGACATAATATTATCATGATTGGTGCAGGTGGCAGCAGTGGCGAATATTTTCTTACGCAAGGGAGAGGAGCAAGAGAAAGCTAAAGAGGAAGTTTGTGAGATGTTAAAAGTTCTTGATAATGAGCTCAGGGATAATAACAAGTTTTTTGTTGGTGACAAAATTGGATTTGCTGATATTGCTGCAAATTTTCTGGGACTTTGGATGGGAGTTTTTGAAGAAGCTACCGGAATTGTGTTGGTGACAAAAGAAAAATTCGCAAATTTTTGTACTTGGAGAGACGAATACATTAATTGCGCTGAAAATAAGAAATATTTACCTCCGAGAGATGAGTTGCTTGCATATTTCAAAGCTCGCTTTCAAGTTGCTCCTGCCGCACCAAATAAATGAACATCTCCTTATTCAGCTTTAAAATTTCAAAATTTTGCGTGGCAATAAAATTAAAAGTGAAATTAGAGAGAGTTTGCGGGTTTAGCTGAATCATTAATATTGATTCCAACTATGTATACATAAGGGGAAACAAAGGGTAAAATATTTGCATATTATAATATTATCCTCTTTTAGAATTTACTTATTTTAAATTTTGAATTCATGTTTGAATAAAATTATTTAAAAATGTATCTTAGCTATTCATATAAGAGGAAGTTTCATTTGATTTATTTGATATGATATTAATTAATCATATCAAATTTCTCATCCAAAAGAATAAAGAAAGATAAAGTTAGTTGGTGACTCATAATTTAAATATCATTTTTAGGTTTCTATGGAGAGGGATTTAGCAAGCCATGAGATTTGACCAGAAAGTTAGTGACATAAGCAAATAAGTCATCTTTGTTATTTTTCTCCCTGCTAATGTATTGTTAATTTTTCACCACTTAGAATCACAAATATTTTTGCAAAAGATTTAGGAGCTGAATTGTGTATACATGTGTTTGTTTTAGTATTAGGAGTTAGATATGGAATTCTATATTTTTATTGGTGATTTGAGAAAGATTAATGATAAAGTTATGTCGATGGAGTTTTGACAAAGTTAAAAATTTAACTTCATGATATAATTGATCATTGTATAAGTTTTAATTGCACTGATTTAGCTTGGGATGATAAATTAAGCTCAAGAAAGAGAAATTTAGTCGTTGAAAATTTTGAGTGTTGGAGAAGATTATGATGTTGCCGCTGGAATATTGATCATGTTCTTCCAAATTTAGGAATGAACCTATGGACCATTTCATATAAATTTAAAAAAAAATTCTTTGTAAAAAAATTTTAAAAAAAACACGTGCTGGAATGCTTCTTCCATTAATCAAGGAGGATAAATCTAGCTTATTTTGATAACAATAAAGGTACATTTGATAAATAATTGCGCAATTCTAAATCATTTCACATAGTTAAATTAAGGATATATTTTACTTTTTTTCCTATTATATTATAAAAAAAAATATTCAAGAAATTAATAATTGAGCCCCGAGTTTAATTCAAATTGATTCTGGCACTAATTTAAATGAAAATAATATTTAATTAAAAGGCAATATTATAAACTTGAGTATATCTTAAAAAATTACTTACTCGTAAAAAATAATAAGTATTTTTATTAATTCATTTTAATTAAATGTCTTGAAAAATAGTTATTTAATAATATTTCGGTTTTGCAAAATTTTATTTATTTAAACAGAATAAAATTAAAAGAATAAAAAGATAAAAACATCACCAGAAGAAGTATCAATAATATTTAATTTAGAAATTTTCGCCGACTGCCCTAATTTGAGGGTGGTGTTTAATTTTTCCCCATAGATTTAAGGGGTAAAAATTAAATACCATCTAAAATAAGAAGATTTGTGTAAATAACCCATTATTTTAAGTGTCCGGTCAATGTGCTAAATAATCAAACAAGAAACATTAATGTATTTGGTGGATTACAGCCACATTAGTTAGATTACAAAACTAAATAGTCAAACCAGAAACATTAATGTATTTGCTGGATTACGAGGATACTTCCCTGTTTTCCCTCTATAAATGAAGACTAGACCTCAAGGGAGAACAACCAAACACAATTCTTAAACATAGTAAAGCAAAAAAGAAAAAGAAAAATAGAGAACCAAAGTTGTGTGATGGCAGAAGTGAAGTTGCTTGGTCATATGTATAGTCCTTTTAGTAAAAGAGTTGAGTGGGCTCTAAAGATAAAGGGTGTGAAATATGAATATATAGAAGAAGATATACAAAACAAGAGTCCCCTGCTTCTTGAATCCAATCCAGTTTACAAGCAAGTCCCAGTGTTAATTCACAATGGAAAGCCCATTTGTGAATCTATGGTGATTGTTGAATACATTGACGAGACATTTAAAGGCCCTTCTATTTTGCCTAAAGACCCTTATAATCGAGCTATTGCTCGTTTCTGGGCTAAATTTCTCGATGATAAGGTACATTACTTTCATTTTATATATTCCAATTAATTGAAAATTTTATTTTGAGAAATCTCTTAGTCAGTAATTCTTTTGAGAATTTAATACTTTTTATAAAATTGGACTCAGACGAACTTAAGTGAAGTAATATAATCTCATATAGTCAGCAGTAAGAAATAACTTATTTGGGACGGACAAATGTAATTATTGTTATTGTCTATTTGTTAAGTCCTACATCCGTGGGTCAGTTGATGAGAGAATTATTGACTCCTTACATTGAAGTAGACAATTCTCTCTTCGTGAGCTAGTTTTTGGGGTTGAATTAGATACAAGATTCATTTTTTTACGTGGTATCGGAGTCAGACCCATCCCAATTTATGATTTACCAGTATCAGGTCTCCATATTAAATTATTCATGCACTAGATGTTTAGTCCTGAGTGTGAGGTGGGGTATTAAGTCCACACCGGTGGATGAGTGAATTATGGACTCCTTATATGGACTTGGCAATAATGACGCAGCCACATGCAGTAAATGGTAGTTAATCGAGCACCATTTGTCAAAAAATTATATTATATATAAAAAAATTATACGAAGTATATAGCTCAAAAGTTATTTTTCATATATATGTATATTTGTGTGTTAAATTTTGAACACAATTAGCGAAATTTTTGGTTTTGTCGCTGCTTGACAATCCTATCCTTATGAACTAATTTTTGGGGTTAAGCTAAGTGCAAGATCCATTTTTTTACTCTATTGTTATTGACTCTTATTGTATATTTCTATTTGCAAAATTGATTAAAATTTTTGTTAAAATTTAAGTTTTGAATTTTGTGCAGGCGCCAGCAATGAGAAGAAGTTTCTCATTCAAAGAAGAGGATCCAGAGAAAGCTAGAGAGGAAGTTTGTGAGATGCTGAAAGTTCTTGATAATGAGCTCAAGGACAAGAAGTTTTTTGTGCTTGACAAATTTGGATTTGCTGATATTATTGCAAATGCTGTGGCACTTTGGCTGGGAGTTTTTGAAGAAATAACTGGAGTTGTTTTGGTGACAACAGAAAAATTTCCTAATTTTTGTGCTTGGAGAGATAAATACATTAACTGTAACCAAAATAAGAAATATTTACCTCCAAGAGATGAGTTGCTTGCCTATTACAAAGCTTACATTCAAGCTGTTGCTGCTTCCAAATGAACACCTCTTAGTGAATTTCAAGATTTGTGTGACAATAAAAATTAGAGATTGTTTTAGGATGTATTTTTGTGAATTCAATTGAAATTAATTTTGAATTGAACTAAGAGGTACGAAAGAAAAAATAAAAATAAAAATGTATGTTATAAGATTTATTTTTATAATACGTATGGATAAAAGTATAGTACAACAATTATTATAATTAAATACTCCCTCAAATTTTCTTATCGAGTTGGAATGAGCAAGAAATGACTTTCGAGATTTTGACATGTGAGCATCGTATGTCATCTAATTGTTCTCACTATTGATGATTGATTTGGTTAAAAGTCAAAAACATTTCAAATTCCCTTCGATAAAAGGTCATTGGGATTGAAATAATAAAGTGACATAGGCAAACTAACAATTACAGATATTGAATGAATGAAAAAATATATTAAAAGAAAATATTATACATAATTTGAAGTTTCTGTGGATTTATTCCACTTTCTCATCATTACAATGTCAAAGTTAAACAATTTTCAAAGTTTCTTGAAGCTCTGAATTTTTGTGCAATAAGATACGAATACATTAGTTGCAGCCAAAACAAAGAATACTTGCCGCCAAGAAATGAGTTGCTTGCCTATTTCAAAGCTCACTTTCAAATTATTGCTGCCATCGCACCAATTAAATGAACACCTCCTTAGAGTTGATTTTTATAGACTTATAACTTACGGTTTATAAGCCAAAAGTCATTAAAAAAATCAACTCAATCAAGCTTTTATCCAGCTTTAAAATTTCAAAATTTTGCATGGCAATAAAATTAGAAGTAAAATTAGAGAGAGATTGCGGGTTTAGCTGAATCATTAATATTGATTCGAACTATGTATACATAAGGGAAACAAAGGGTAAAATATTTACATATTATAATATTACCCTCTTTTAAAATTTACTTATTTTAAATTTTAAATTCATGTTTGAATAAAATTATTTAGAAACGTATCTTAGCTATTCATATAACAATCATGTCAAATTTCTCATAAAAAAGAATAAAGAAAGATAAAGTTAGTTGGTGACTCATAATTTAAATATCATTTTTAGGTTTCTATGGAGATGGATTTAGCAAGCCATGAGATTTGACCAGAAAGTTAGTGACATAAGCACATAAGTCATCTTTGTTGTTTTTCTCCCTGCTAATGTATTGTTAATTTTTCACCACTTTAATAATCCTCTTCATCAACTACTGTCATAATAATTGATCATTGTATAAGTTTCATTTGCACTGATTTAGGCTTGGGATGATAAATTGAGCTCAAGAAAGAGAAATTTAGTCGTTGAAAGTTTTGAGTGTCGGAGAAGATTATGATGTTGCCGCTGGAATATTGATCATGTTTTTTTAAATTTAGGAATAAATTTATGGACCACCTCATATAAATTAAAAAATAAAATTCTTGGTAAAGAAAATTAAAAAAAAAAAACACGTGCCGGAATGCTTCTTCCATTAATCAACGAGGATAAATCTAACTTATTTTGATAATAATAAAGGAACATTTGATAAATAGTTGTGCAATTCTAAATCATTTCACATAGTTAAATTAAGCTACTCCGTGTATTTGATATATTTGACTTTTTTCCCAATTATAAATATAACTACTCCATGAACGTAAAAAGAATATTCAAGAAATTAATAATTGAGCCCCGAATTTAATTCAAATTGATTCTGGCACTAATTTGAATGAAAATAATATTAAATAATATTCATTTAAAAAGCTGATTTTTTAACATCGTATATCTTAAAGAATTTACTCACTCCTTAAAAATAAAAAGTATTTTTACTAAATCATTTTAATTAAATGCCTTGAAAAAATAATTCTTTAATAATTTTTTGATTATGCAAAACTTTATTTATTCTATTAAAAATAAAATCAAAAGAAAAAAATTCATGTCTTAGGACAGTAAATCGATACTCAAACTACTAAATCAATAATCTGAATTACTAATTTAAAAACATAATTATCAGCTCAGGTTATTGATTTAATCGTTAATTTGCATAGTCCTAAACAAAGGACAATATTAAAGACCACAAATTTTAAAAACAAAAATTAAAAACCACTCAAAATAAATAAAGGCATTTGTGCGAATAACTCATTATTTTAAGTGTCCGGTCAATGTGCTAAATAATCAAACAAGAAACATTAATGTATTTGCTGGATTATTCCACATTAATTAGATTACTAAACTAAATAGTCAAACAAGAAACACTAATGTATTTGCTGGATTGCAAGGATACTTCCCTGTTTTCCCTCTATAAATGAAGACTAGACCTCAAGGGAGAACAACCACACACAATTCTTAAACATAGTAAAGCAAAAAAAGAAAAAGAAAAATAGAGAACCAAAGTTGTGTTATCACAGGATCATTACGGAGTTGTAAGAAATAATTTGAGAGAAAAATAAAACTCTATTACTCAAGAATAGAATTTACAAAGAGATTTTCAAACTCACAAAATAACTCTCAAAAACTCACTCCACTCACTAGGAACTACTCTCTTAGAGATGTATTCACTCTTTGGTGGATGATATACAATGAAGATTAACCCTCCTTTTATAGAAGGTTGAGGTGGTATGAATGGAGGTGTGAAAGGGGAAACTTTCTTCTTCAACAATGGTGGCTTGGGTAGGTGTTGAATGAATAATTCAACAATGGTGGCTTGGGTAGGTGTTGAATGAATAATTCAACAATGGTGGGTAAAAAAGAAATTTCTAGATATGTGCTAGAAATCTTTCAATTCTCCCCCTCTAGCCATATCTGGAACAACCATCCCGGCTATGTCTCTGCACAGCTCCAATTTTTCTCGAGTAACCACCTTTGTCAACATATCTGCTGGATTCTCCTTCGTATGGATCTTTACTAGTCTCAACAGTTGTCGATCCATCACCTCGCGTATCCAATGATACCGAATATCAATGTGCTTTGTACGGGAATGGTACATGGAATTTTTGCTCAAATCTATAGCACTCTGACTGTCACAGTGTAACTTGTACTCTTTTTGCTTGATTTCAAATTCTTGGAGAAACCGCTTCAGCCACAACATTTCCTTTCCAGCTTCAGCTGCTGCAATATATTCTGCTTCTGTTGTAGATAAAGCAACACACTTCTGTAATCTTGACTGCCATGAAACAGCTCCTCCTGCAAAACTGTAGATGAATCCTGAAGTAGATTTTCTACTATCAAGATCTCCTGCCATATCTGAATCTGTATAGCCTTCCAAGATTGGATAAACTCCCCCGTAACAAAGACATATATTAGTTGTACCCTTAAGGTATCTGAGAATCCACTTTACTGCCTCCCAATGCTCCTTCCCGGGATTAGAGAGAAAACGACTCACTGTACCCACTGCATGAGCAATATCTGGCCTCGTACACACCATTGCATACATTAGACTTCCAACTGCTGAAGAGTACGGTACTGATGACATTTCCCTGATCTCTTCCTTAGATGAGGGACATGAACTCTTGCTCAATTTGAAGTGATTGGCTAGTGGAATGCTGACTGGTTTGGCGTTGTTCATATTGAACCTTTCAAGCACACGTTCAATATACTTTTCTTGAGAAATCCATAATCTGCAGTTCTTCCTGTCTCTAGCTATTTGCATTCCCAATATATGTTGAGCTGGTCCTAAGTCTTTCATGTCAAAAACTTTAGACAATTCCTTCTTCAGCTGGCAAATCTTTGTTGCATCCTTTCCTACGATTAGAATATCGTCTACGTATAGTAGAAGAGCAACAAAATCCCCGTCTGAAAATTTTTGAATGTAGACGCACTCATCTGTTACAGTTTTCTTGTATCCTTGACTTACCATACAAGAGTCAAACTTCTTGTACCACTGTCTTGGTGCCTGCTTCAGACCATACAAGCTTTTCTTTAGCTTGCATACGAGGTTATCACCTGAAACCTCAAAACCTTCTGGCTGCTCCATATAGATTTCTTCTTTCAAATCTCCATGAAGAAAAGCTGTCTTCACATCCATTTGTTCAAGCTCCAAGTTCATAGTTGCGACCAATCCAAGTATAACTCTGATTGAAGTCATCTTGACTACTGGTGAAAAAATCTCATCAAAGTCGATTCCTTTCTTCTGTTGGAATCCTTTGACTACCAACCTTGCTTTGTATTTCACCACTTTTCCGCTACCATCTTTCTTTAGCTTGAACACCCATTTATTTTTCAGTGCCTTCTTCCCTTTTGGAAGTTTTACGATCTCATAAGTGTGATTTTTCTGTAGAGATTCCATTTCATCCTGCATTGCAAGCAGCCATTTTTCTTTTTCCTTATGAGATATAGCTTCATGAAAACTCTCTGGTTCTCTATCTTCGATAAGCAGAAGATACTCGGATTCTGTATATCTTCTGGATGGAATCCGACCTCGTTCAGATCTACGAACTTCTGGATTGACAATCTGAGGATATTCACCATCATCTGAGCCTTGTGATGGACCTGAAGCTTCTGGTGGAGGGGTTTGTGGCTCCCCCTGCTCAACACCCTCTTCTTCCTCTTCTTCTGCTTCTGGTACTTCATCGTTATTTCTCACAAATGATTCTCTTACTACTTCTGGCATCTGAGCAGCAACATTTGACTTCTGAGACATTGTGGGTTTTTCAATGTCTTCTATTGTCTGGTTTTCATGGAACACCACGTCCCTACTTCTGATCACCTTTTTCTCCTTTGGATCCCATAATCTGTATCCAAATTCTTCATCTCCATAGCCAATGAAAATGCATGGAGTGGTCCTTGCATCGAGCTTTTGTCTGAGCTCCTTGGATACATGTGCATATGCTAAACATCCAAATACTCTCAAGTGTGAGTATGATGGATTCTTCCCAGACCACAGTTTCTCTGGAACTTCAAAATTCAGTGGTACTGATGGTGATCTGTTGATCAGGTAACAGGCGACTCTGACTGCTTCTCCCCAGAATGGCTTTGGCAGCTTAGCCATACTGATCATGCTTCGAACACGTTCCATGATTGTTCGGTTCATTCTTTCGGCTACACCATTGTGTTGAGGGGTGCGTGGGACCGTTTTCTCGTGTCGAATACCATATGTTTTGCAATACACGTCGAAGACCTTGGAAGAGTATTCGCCTCCATTGTCTGACCGTAGACACTTTAATTTCTTTCCTGTTTCACGCTCTACCATGACATGAAACAATTTGAAGTACTCGAACACCTGGTCCTTTGTCTTCAGGAAATACACCCATACCTTTCGAGAAGCATCATCAATGAATGTCAGAAAATATTTGTTTCCGCCGAGTGATTCAATCTCTAAGGGACCGCAAACATCAGAGTGTACTAGACTGAGCAACTCTGATCTTCTCGTTGAAGAGGATTTGAATGAGACTCTATGTTGTTTACCAAATAGACAATGATTGCAAGGATCTAGTGCAACATCTTTGTCAACATTGATAAGTTCCTTATTTATTAGGGTAGACAACCCTTTCTCACTCATGTGGCCGAGTCTTTGGTGCCACAAATTCTGTGAAGCCTCCTTTTCTGCTACGTTGAGGCTATCTGTACATATCTTCACATGAGTCTTGTACAACGTGCCACAAATATGACCTCGAGCGATTGTCATAGCGCCTCTAGATAACTTCCATGTGCCTTTGCTGAAGTGATTATCATAGCCCTGTTTGTCAAGAGCTATACCTGAAAGTAAATTCAACCGAAGGTCAGGCACATGGCGGACATCCTTCAGAGTAATTGTACTCCCGGAACTTGTCTTTATTTGTACATCACCAATTCCTACAATCCCAGAGAAACTGGAATTTCCCATTCTCACAGCTCCAAAGTCACCGGCTTTGTATGTTGTGAAGTATTCCTTATGAGGAGTTACGTGGTAAGATGCTGCAGTATCTACCACCCATTCCGTGTCTTCTTTTGACACGTGAAGACATGTCTCATAATGTGTTGAACAGAAAGCTACATCTCCAGGGATAGTAACTAGTGTTTCTCCACCCTTATTCTTCGATTGCGAACTGCTCTGGCCTTGCTCTTCTAGCCATTTATAGCAATTCTTCTTCATATGACCCTCTATTCCACAATAATGGCACTTGAATGCTGGTTTTCTGCCATCTGTGGATCTACCCCTGCTCTTGCTCCTGCCTCTCCATTTGCCTCCACTACTCCTTCGTTGTTTCCCTTGTTGTCTCCCACGATTTTCTGTAATAAGGGCATGGGTCTGATCTGTGCCCATGTCCTTTCTCCTTGCCTCTTCATTGAACAGGGCATCTTTAACCATAGACATGGTAAGTTTTCCATCTGGGGCCGAGTTGCTGAGAGAAACCACCAGCGTTTCCCAACTGTCGGGGAGAGAACTGAGAAGTAGAAGTGCCTGAACTTCATCACCAAGCGGCATCTCTACACATGATAACTGGTTCACCAGGCTCTGGAACTCACTGGTATGCTCGGCAACTGAAATTCCACTTTTCAGCTTCATGTTGACTAAGCGTCTCATCAACAAAGCCTTATTCCGAGCGGTCTTGGCCTGGTACATATCTTCCAACTTCTTCCAGAGGGCATATGCGTCTGTCTCCTGTGCAACATGGTGGAAGACACTATGGTCAATCCATTGTCGGATTTGACCAATAGTTTTTCGATTTAATTTCTTCCATTCCGACAACTTGTCGGGATTAGGATTTACACCTTTTATTTCTATAAGGTCAAACAAATCTTTACAACTGAGAAGATCTTCCATTCGAGGTTTCCACAGCGTGTAGTTGGTGGCAGTGAGCATAATCATGGCTCCGGAAGATGATGTTGACTCTTCTGTGGTCATTATCACCTTTCAGTGATTAATTCACCGAATTTGGGACTGAAATGTAATTTTTGAAAAATCTTGCAGAAATTACTGCAGTAGAGTACTGTAAATCGTCTTCCTCCTCAATTTCTTTTGGGAGCTCTTACGACTTCATACGACGTCGGATTTTAGTTCCGAAAATATGTACGAACTCGTGTTGACGAGAGGAATGCAATGGTGTACTCAAAATTGAGTTTTGAGCACTTTTGAAACTCTCAAAATTTTCAGCCTTACACAATTCTGATGAGCACTTCCGACGAGGCTCTGATACCACTTGTTATCACAGGATCATTACGGAGTTGTAAGAAATAATTTGAGAGAAAAATAAAACTCTATTACTCAAGAATAGAATTTACAAAGAGATTTTCAAACTCACAAAAAAACTCTCAAAAACTCACTCCACTCACTAGGAACTACTCTCTTAGAGATGTATTCACTCTTTGGTGGATGATATACAATGAAGATTAACCCTCCTTTTTTAGAAGGTTGAGGTGGTATGAATGGAGGTGTGAAAGGGGAAACTTTCTTCTTCAACAATGGTGGCTTGGGTAGGTGTTGAATGAATAATTCAACAATGGTGGCTTGGGTAGGTGTTGAATGAATAATTCAACAATGGTGGGTAAAAAAGAAATTTCTAGATATGTGCTAGAAATCTTTCAAGTTGTATGATGGCAGAAGTGAAGTTGCTTGGTCATATGTATAGTCCTTTTAGTAAAAGAGTTGAGTGGGCTCTAAAGATAAAGGGTGTGGAATATGAATATATAGAAGAAGATATGCAAAACAAGAGCTCTCTGCTTCTTGAATCTAACACTGTTCACAAGAAAATTCCTGTACTCATTCACAACGGCAAGCCTGTTTGTGAGTCTATGGTGATTGTCGAATACATTGATGAGACTTTTGAAGGCCCTTCCATCTTGCCTAAAGACCCTTATGATCGAGCTTTAGCTCGTTTTTGGGTTAAATTCCTTGAAGATAAGGTATATTGCTCCCATGCTATATATTCCAATTAATTGGAAATTTATTTTAGTCACGTTATTACATGTACTTTAGGTCTTATGGATCTTTTTATTCAATCAAGGATCTACATACAAGTAAAAATTTTGAGAATTTAATATTTTTATAAAATTGGATTAAGATGAACTTAAAATGACATAAATAGTCTCATATAGTCAACAATAACTTATTTAGGACTGTTGTCTCGTTTGATATAGATTTTGAAGATGAAATTTGAAATCTGAAGATTTGAGTTTTTAAAATTGTCATTTTTAAAATTTAAAGTTGTGTTTGGATATGCATTTTACTTGAAAATATTCTTAAAATGTTTGCGTGGAAGTCTTAAAAAATAGTTTTAGGGAATTTGCAGATCAAATTTCATAGTGAAACAAATATTTATGGATAAATCTTCAAAATCTTATCCAAAATATGACCAAATGCGAACGTAGTTATTGTTATTGACTATTGTTGTACATTCCTATGCGCAAAATTGAGTAAATATTTGGTTGAAATTTAAGTTTGGGTTGTTGTGCAGGGGCTAGCAATGTGGAAAATTTTCTTTCTCAAAGGAGAGGAGCAAGAGAAAACTAAAGAGGAAGTTTATGAGACGCTGAAAATTCTTGATAATCATCTCAAGGATAATAACAAGTTCTTTGTGGGTGACAAATTTGGATTTGCTGATATTGCTGCAAATGCTGTGGCACTTTGGTTGGGAGTCATTGAAGAAGCATCTGGAGTTGTTGTGGCGTCAAGAGAAAAATTTCCTAATTTTTGTGCTTGGAGAGATGAATACATTAACTGCAACCAAAACAAGAAATATTTACCTCCAAGGGATGAATTGATTGCCTATTGCCAAACTTACATTCAAACTGCTGCTGTTGCTTCAAAATGACCACCTCTTGGTGAATTTCAAGATTTTGTGTGGCAATAAAAATTAGAGATGAATTTAGGACGTGTTTTTGTGAATTATTGGACTTGATTTTGGATTGAACTAAGAGGTACACAAGCAAAAAAATATATGCATGTTATAAGATATATATTTTTATTTCATCAGTTAATATAAATTTGGATTCGCATATGAATAAAAGTATTGTTAGAGAAAACTAGCTTATCTAGGTCAAGAATTGTCTTATGCTGTTTGGCTAGTTGTTCAGTGATTGTACAATAAATAATATATTCAGTGTAGTTTCATAAAATGAGATTTGGAGATAGTTGGGTATACGCAGATCTTACCTCTCCCTTAGAGGTAGAGAGGTTGTTTTCGGTAATTCCTCGGCTTAAGAAAAAATAGTCCAAAGCAGTCTAGAAAAAAATATAATAGAAAAACAAAAAATAACAAATAATAATAAAAATAACAAATAGTAACATTGTAATCGAGGTAAAAGGAATCAACAAATAGTAACAGATATCGAAGGATAAGAAATAACAGGAGCAATACTGCGAATACTAATATAAAAGGACAAGAAAACATGTACTGCTACCTATGACGTATCTACCCTAATCCACTTCCATACTCTCATTTCTAAGGTTATGTCCTCGGTAAGTTGAAAATGTGTTATATCATGTTTAATCACTTTTCCAAAATACTTCTTTTTTCTACCTCTACCTCTCCTGAAACCATCTATAGCTAATCTCTAATACCTCCGCACTGAAGCATTTGTGCATCTCCTGTTCATATGTTTGAACCATCCCAGTCTTGCTTCCTGCATCTTGTCCTCCACCGAAGTCACTCTCACCTTATCCCAGATATCCTCATTCCTAATCTATCCTGGTATATCCACATATCCATCGCACATTCTTATTTCGACAACTTTCATATATTGAACGTGAGAGTTTTTGACTTGCCCACACTTCGCCCCATACAACATAGTTGATCTAACCATCATTTCTAAAACTTGTCTTTAAGTTTTGGTGGCACCTTCTCATCACACAAGACTCTGGATGCGAGCCTTCACTTCATCCATCCTGCACCAATACAGTGAGTGATATCATCATCAATGTCCCCATTTTCTTGGATAATAGATCCAAAATACTTGAATTTTCCTCTTTTTTGGATGATCTGTGTATCAAGTCTCTCTTTCACGCCAGCCTCATGTGTTACGTCATTGAACTTCCACTCCAAGTACTCTGTCTTGGTTCTACTCAACCTGTACCCTTTAGACTCCAAGGTTTATCTCTAAACCTCCAACTTAGCGTTAACTCCATCGCAAGTTTCATCAATAAGACCTATGTTATCCGCAAATAACATACACCGTAATACTTAACCTTGAATTTGTCTTGTTAAATGTATCTATCATCAAGGCAAATAAAAATGTATCCATCATCAATCTACCCCTATTAACCTCCTCAACCTTTATACGCCTACAATATCCATAATCATGACGTTTCTCGGAATGCTTGAAATCTTCCATCATAATTTCTTTGTCCCTCATTTTGTTCAAGAGTTTATGAAAGTATGATTGTCATTTCTGTCTAAAAGTGTCTCCTCCACTAATACTTTGTCTTCCTCATCCTTGATGCACATTATTAGGTTCAGGTCAGGATCTCTTTCCTCTCTTACCTTGACTAACCTGTATAACTTCCTCCCCCCCCCCCCCCCCCTCCCTATTCTTTAATTCTATATACAGGCGTTCAAAAGTAGAATAGAACATTCCACTTAAATTTTAACACTTGTTAAAAGTCTTCAGTCAATATGGAAGCCTCAAACTGGAAAATTAATAAAAGTGACATTTGCTTGGTTACAAAGACACTTCCTTATTTTTCCCTCTATAAAACCAAGAACAAAATTCAAATCAAAACCACCACATAAAATTCCTAAATATAGTAAAACAAAAAACAGAACCAAATTAAAGTTGTGAGATGGCAGAAGTGAAGTTGCTTGGTCTGTGGTATAGCCCTTGTAGTCACAAAGTTGAGTGGGCTCTCAAGATTAAGGGCGTGGAATATGAATATATAGAAGAGGATTTACAAAACAAGAGCCCTCTACTTCTTCAATCCAACTCTGTTCACAAGAAAGTCCCTGTTCTAATTCACAACGAAAAGCCATTTGTGAATCTATGGTCATTCTTGAATATATTGATGACACATTTGAATGCTCTCCAATCTTGCCTAAAGACCCTTATAACCGAGCTAGCTCGTTTCTGGGCTAAGTTTTTTGAAGAAAAGGTATATTCTTTTCACCACTATATATTCCAATTAGTTTGAAATATACTTTAGTCATATTAATAGTTTACTTTTGGGTTCTGTCAAATATGTTGGTAGAAAATATGACGAACTTCTAGTATTTTTATTTTTGGTTTTTTGTTTTGTATAATATTGGACCGATCGAGAGCCTGAGATGAACTCAAATAACGTAGAATCATATAACTGATTCCAATTTGCTTAGCATTGAAGATTGTTGATGTATTAGAGTAAAACTGTTATTGAAACTTTAAGTTTTGAGTGTTATAATTTGCATTTTGTAGGGGCCAGCAGAGGGGAGAAGTTTCTTTCTCAAAGGATAGGAGCAAGAAAAAGTTAAAGAGGAAATTTATGAGATACTAAATGTTTTTGATAATGAGTTCAAGCACAACAAGTTATTTGTGGCTGACAAATTTGGATTTGCTAATATTCGGCAAATAGTGCGGCACTTTGGCGGGGAGTTCTTGAAGAAGCATCTGGAGCTGTTGTGGTGCCAAGAGAAATATTTTCTAATTTTTGTGCTTGGATAGATGAATACATTAACTGCACCTCAAACAAAAAATATTTACCTCCAAGAGATGAATTGCTTTCCCATTTTAAAGCTTACTTTCAAGCTGCTGCATCTGTTGCCAAATGAACACCTCCTTGTATTCTTAATTACCTATTATAATGTATTGTGTTATTAGTTTAAATACAATATTTTTTTGATTGTTACTTAAATTTTAGTGTATTGCATTGTTAAATTCATCGCTAGGTAATGACGAAGAGTCCCATTATGTGTAATGACCAATTTGATATGATCACGCCATTACCTTTTCTTTTCTCCTCATTTTGTCTTTACTTATTATTTAATAGTTTTATTTTATCCCTTATCCTACTTTTTTAGTTTGTAGTAGCTCTATTTCATATCCTATTTTTGGGTAGATTTATCCTTCAAATTGTTGATGTTGGTGATACTAAATAACTACGAAAATCTAAGAAATCTATAAATATTATATTAATTAAAACTATACAGTAATATGTTACACCCCGTAAATTCTTGACATTTAGTTGGCCTATTCGCATGTTGGTTAAGAGTTTTAGAATGTCATACATGCTAGAAAAAGGCCCCGGAGAAGACCGGACAAGCGCCACGTTGAACCATCGCAACAGGAGGCTGGGTAGACCCCCTCTGTGATGGCCAACGTGCCACGGAGGTGAGGTTCAGCCTCAAGTATATAAACCCCTCCACTTCGGTTTTTGTTAGATAATTATCAAAAATTCCAGAGAGTAACCAGAAAATAGAGGGTACGAGGGATTTCTTTGAAATTCCGTCCATTTACGCTATTAAACGTGGTCCAAACTCGAATTAATCTTGGGTAGTGAAGTATTAAGCTGCCGGGAGCATTCCTGCAGAGTTAGTTTCGTGAAATTCGGCCGGAGAATCGTCGTCCTACCGAGCTAAGGTAAGTGGAATTGCTCCAAATTAGTGTAAATATACTCCTAGCCCTAAAGTGAGTGTTTCTCCCTTCTAGACTTTCGAGAAATAGCGAGTTTTCAGTTATTTTTCGATAAGTCAAAGTTTGGGCTATATATATATTCAAAGTAGTATTTTCTTCCAGAATATTGATGAATTTAGTTCTAATTGCTATGAATGTGAATACAGTTGGAAGAAATAGTTGAATATTGGCCGAGTTACGCTAGTTAGCCAGAAAGCCGACAACTGAGGTATGTAAAGCCAGTTTCTTTGGCAAGTTAGTAATTCTAGTATAGTAAAATAGAATAAATTCCAGAAGGAAGTTCCAGAAGCCGACTATTAAGTATGTTTGTATTATTATGTCATATCCAGGATAAATTTAGTAAATTTGTACCAAACAGCGAGATATAAATCTAGACTTAGTATGATTCAGTTTAATTCAGTAAGAGGTTCAGAATAGAATATTAGAACATGGATAGTATTTTCAGATTTAATATACACGTTATATGTGATTATTGTTGTTTGTAGAGACCTGATTGTTTTATGTGGGCACCCCTAGAGCTTCCTTGCCGCCCCAGGGTTAATAGTTGTGTCGACTCGCCCGCCAGAGGGTGAGGATACGTCACTCCAAGGAGTGGCATGTCGCCCGCAGTAGGACGAAGATGGGATGCAGTATTCCCCATAGCAGGCTGATCAGCATTATAGCATACCCTATCGAGCGCTTGTGCCCAGGGCACAGATTACAGGTTACAGATACAGATCTCAGATTACAATTACAGGAGTCCTTGGACTCAGATACAGTTATAGTCAGGGGCCTAGAGAACCCAAGTTGCATACCCAGGGGGCCGGCGGGGTGCTCGTAGTTATTAGGTGAGTGGAGTGAATTTATTTTTGGATGGTTTGACCCGAGTAGAGGTATATAAATTGCGTGTTAATTGGCACCTTCCGGCTTATGGGGGTTGGTATAGGTTCTTTTATGCTATATATATTTATATATGTTACTCATTAAGTTGCTAAATAGCAGGACGCCACATCGACAGGTATGATTCTTATCTCCTTTCCAGTACAATTAAGCTCGGTACAGATTCTATTCCAGACAGCTTTAGCTATCCTCTGTCATTTCAGTAACTACCAGTTTACTGTTTATCTTCAGTTATGTTCAGTTTGCGTTGCACACTCGGGTACCAGTGGTACTGACGCCCGTTTTGGGGCGCTGCATTACTTTCTGCAGGTACACATAGACGCGGAGCCGATCCCTCGTAATTCCAGTCAGCACATAGAGTCATCAGCTCCTATCATCCGGAGCTGGACAGCTAGAGGTTTATTACTTTTCTTTTGTTGTACAGTATGGGTATGGCCGGGCCCTGTCCCGGACCATCTTATCAGTATTCTTAGAGGCTTACAGATTGTATATTCCCTTTGGTTAGTTGTACCAGTCGTGTGAGGCCGTGTGTATGTCTTAGTTTGTCTATGATGGCCGTGTGGGGCCTTATTCAGTTGGTAGAGGTGATTTTGTCGGTCACGTAGCAGTTTAGCACTTGTTTTCTTGATTCAGAAATAACTAGACAGCATGGTGGCCTTGTCGGCCCGCATAGACTCCCTATTGATTCAGTTGTTCTGGGTAGCTGTTGTTCTCTTACAGGTGGCTATAGGCCTAGTCGGCCGGAGACTGTATTTACAGCCGTTATATAGCCGTCGTTTTCTTGAATCCAGAGTCAGAGTCAGTCTAGCACTAGAAGTGCTTAGGCTCAGCTAGTCCAGCAGTTCAGGTCCTAGTAGGGGCACCAGGTGCCAGTCATGCCTCCCAAGGCGGAACTTGACAAATACAATATAATATTATATAATACGTTACGATACATTACATAATAATCATCTAAACAGACTAATCTTGAATCTACTTAGCCAGCTATAAATTCATGTATCTCCTTGTACATATTGAAGTTTCAAGATTGTGCGTACGTGACAATAAAAATAGAAGTGGATTTAGAACAAATTTTGTGAATTCAACTAAATAATCCAATATTGAATACAATTGTATACAGTAAAAAGAACTAAAATTATGAATTTATTACAATATTAAACTCATTTTAAATTCACAAACTCTATATATTAAATTCAATTTGATTAAAATTACTTCTTGGAGAAAGCTAGCTTAGCCTGCTCTTCATATACCAGGAAGTGTCGTAGAACTGTTTTGCTAATTGATCGGTGATTATACAATAATTAATCAAGTATTAATTTTCTCATCGAATTAAAAAAGAAAGATAAAGTTAATTGGTGACTCAGAAACCATTTGGTAGGCTGTACTAATAAAAATAATTTTTGAATTAAAAATTTAATTTAGTCAATACATTATTTGGTTATTCAATTAATTTAATCACACCAAGGAAACAACAACGATAGTTTATAATGGTTTTAATAATATCTGAATAAGACTCTTAATGACTAAACTAACCCCGATCCCTTTTTCTAAATTTCTTTATACAAAAATTCAAAGGTATAATTGTAAAGAAGATTTTTACAAAGTTTTAAACCAAACACAAATACATTATATATCTAGTTTTTAACATAATGAATGAAACATTGATAAAAATAATTTTAATGTTACAATCCTAATATTAACATCTCTCCATTAATAGTCATGTATTAGTAATCCCTACATTACTTAACTTTGTATTAAACTACCCATAATATTTAATTTTTTTTTTTTTTTGTATTTAGGGACAGTTTAGTTATTGGATAAGGCCCAAATTAATACATGAATAACTTGGTTATTCATGTAATAATTTTATACCATGTTTGATTTCAAATAGGATAAAAGTTATTCATGTATTAATTTTATACAATATTTAGTTGCTAGGTTCCAAATGTTGTATAAAATGTTAGTCATGTATTATTTTATATGGTGTTTGGTTGTGTTTTACTAATTCTACATAATTAATATTCACATAACTTATGAGGAAATCTATGTATAATTTTATGCGGGGTAGAAAGTGGAATAAGTTATGTGGGTATTAGTTATACATGGATTAAAATAATAAAATTACACATTTACCCCTATCAATTTACTTTTAATTTTTTTTTAAATTCAGTACTTATTTAAAATTATGAATTTCTTCCATATACATTTACCCAAAATTAATTATCACTTTTTTTATTCGGCACTTTTTTTTGGTAATATAAATAATTTATATAAATAATTAAAATATATCTATTCAATTTTGCAATAGAATATACATTCAAAATTCAGTTGGGCTTATTTTTTTAAAAAAAAATATGGGGCTGAAATATATATATATATACTATATCCTACAATAGAATTTTATACTATTGTTTACTTATTTATTTGTAAATAATATATACTAATTTACAACAAATTAAATATATTGTAATCTCTATATAACGAAACCCTACATAAATAATACTTACATAACTAATAATTGCATAACTAATTCCTACATAATTAATACCTACATAAGTAATACATGAATAACTAAAAGACATAATACATAAATAGACACTTAACTTGGCTTCAACTGGCAATTAAGCACTCAAATTTTGAGAATGCACATCTAGGCACCTCAACTTGGTCTCAACTGACAACTAAGCACTCCAACTAGTACCCATTATGTCTTGTAGACACATGATGCTGACGTGGCACATGATACAGGGAAACAAAGTTGAGGTGTCTAGATGATCATCTTGTAAGTTGAAGTGTTCAATTGACACAGTGAAACCAAGTTGAGGTGTCTAGATGATCATCTTGTAAGTGAAAGTGCTCAATTGACACAGTGAACCAAGTTGAGGTGTCTAGATGTGCATTCTCAAAGTTTGAGTGCTTAATTGTCAGTTGAGGCCAAGTTTGAGTGTCTATTTATGTATTAACCTGCATAAAATAATACATATATTTGCTCATAACTAATTCATGTGTTAATAATACCTACATAACTCTAACGCATAACCAAACACCGCTTAAGGATGGAGATATATGGAATAATGATTTATAGTCTGTTTGGCCAAGCTTCTAGGAGGACAAAAGTGTTTATTTTTTCTAAAAGCACTTATTTTAAAAAAAATGAGGTGTTTGGCCAAGCTTTTGAGAGAAAATAAGTGCTTTTAAAGAAGCAACAGAAGAGGTTTTTCAGAAGCTAAAAAAGTAGCTTCTCTCCAAAAACACTTATTTGAAAAGCGCTTTTGTGAAAAATACACTTAGAAGCACTTTTCAAAAGTTTGGACAAACACTAATTATTTCTCAAAAGTGCTTTTTAAATTTATTCGCCAAACACAAACTGCTTCTCACCAAAAATATTTTTTTTGATAAGCACTTCTCAAAATAAGCAGATTTGAGAAGTTTGTCCAAACAGGCTACTAGCAGGCAAGGAGATTTGACCAAAGTGTGGGTGCCGTAAGCACATAAATTATCTGTGTTGACTAGACTAAATTTTGATTAAATATGTATAAAAAATTAATTTTAAAATTTTAATTATTCGTATTTGAAATGGGTGAAAATCATTTTCACCCTCCAACTTTACTTTAAAAACCAATTCCCCCCCCCCCCCCCCCCCCCCCCCCCGCGCTCCAACTTTGAAGAATAAACATTCTCCTTCTTTATCCTAATTGACTTTTTAAAATATCCATTTTACCCATCAATCCTCCATGAATATAATACTTTTTTTATATTATATATAATATTTATAGATATTTATAGTTTCTTATTTAAATTTACTAACATCATAAGTAGAACAATATTTTTATGAATTTGTCACAAAATCTAATGCTATTTAATATTTTTTTTGTTATTGTTATTAAAATATTATATGCATTAAATATGTATATATGTATGTGCATGCATGTGTGTGTATTATGTTTCTCCTTTTTCTTATCCTCATTGTCTATATAAATAAATAAAATTTGATTGTTATTAACAAAATATTTCATAACATATAATTTTAAATTAATTTACATTATAAATAAATAATTTTCAAATTTATTTTTATTTTATTAATTTTTTTATTTCATACATTGAATATATTTATAAAATTATTATTACCTTTTATTTTCACTTGTATAAATAAATATTAGAGTTTTGATTATTATTAGTAAAATTATTTTTTTATTCTGCTAATTTACTTCATTATATAACGTCATTAACTTATATACTCAATTAGTATTTTTTATTTTATTTTTTTTCTACAAGTTAATATTTATTAAAAAAACTATTTCATAGATTAATATACATATATATAATGATTTTAAAAAAGATAAAAGAGAAAAAACAAAGTTAATAATGTAAGGGTAAAACAAATTATTTAAAAAGTCAATTAGGATAAAGGTGGGAGAATGTCTATTGTTCAAAGTTGAGGGAGGAATTAGATTTTTAAAGCAAAGTTGGGGGGTGAAAATCATTTTCACCCATTTGGAAATTATTGTTCTATAATTCAAAACCTACGATAAATAAGTTAAGGGTAACTTTCATTAAAAGTCATAGTTTGGAGCATAATTATCATTACTAGCTACAATTTACTTATTTACCATTTGTCGCTACTATTTTGATTTAGTTGTTGCATCAGTTCATTAATTTACCATTTGTAGCTACTTTCTTGATTTAATTGTTGTATCAGTTAGCTAATAGATCATATATTTGTTCGCTAATAACTTGTATTTGTTTGCTTTGTATTACATCTTTTTGAAAAAAATCAATTATTACCAACTTGTATCACTTGAATTCATTCACTCTAATTTCACACTTGTATTCACACATCTACAATCTAACTATAATCACCTGTATCAATTGTTATCAGTTTGTATCACTTGTATTCACTTGCTCTAATTTCTTTTGTATTCATTCACTCTACTATATTAATTCTTGCTAGTTTATATCACGTGTACTCATTCACTCTAATTTCACTTGTATTAGTTCGTTTTAGTTTCACTTGTATTCATTCGTAGCTACTATTTAATTATTACCATCTTGTATAGGTTATATGTGTTCACTTAATTTTGCTATATCAAGGCATACAATCACGATAGGTTGGATGTGCTCGCTCAACAGATTGTATTCTCTCTCTCTCTCTCTCTCTCTCTCTCTCTCTCTCTCTCTCTCTCTCCTCTCTCTCTCTCTCTCTCTCTCTCTCTCTCTCTCTCTCTCTCTCTCTCTCTCTCACACACACACACACACACACACACACACACACACACAGAACGAAATGCAATGAGAAAGAAGAAGAAGACCCAAATCTATACATAAATACAACAAATAGTCATCTGTCAGTGAAGATACATATACTTGTATATCAGTGTATTTCAGTGTAGTGTGTCACATTTGTATTTTATGAAATTTCAGTGTGATATACTAAAATACAATGATACATATAATTATTGTATTATTGTATGTGATTTTTTTTTCTAATATTAATATAGAATTAAAATTAAGATAGTTATAGAAAATATAACTTCTCACATAAGTGTTTGATAGAAAATTCTTCCAAGAAAAACATTTTTTAGAAGATCAAATGTGAGAAAATAACTTTATAAAAAATATATTTTTTAAAAATTAACTTTTCCTGTACCAAAACAAATGCAAATGATACATAATTCACCAATTAAATCTTTTTAAAGATATACCTGGAGATGGTTTGTAATCACTTTTCTCGTAAGACCAGGCACATTCATCATTTCAAGAATCTTGTTTGGATAACATCCAACATATTTCATAAGAATATAATTTTAATTTAATAACTATAATATCCCCTGACAAAGTGGAGGTACATGTATATACAATAATCATTGCACCTTAATTCCAATTAAGTGTAGCTACAAGTATGAATTTTCACTATTCATATAGTTCTATAAATGAATTGTCAAGAAATTTAATTAATAGTGAAGTAAACTCACCCCCTTCACCAAGTTATTGCACAACTTTCATGAATTTGGCATGAAGATCCTCAGTCCATTTTGTGCAGGTCCTTCTCCTGACAGCCTTATTAATAGCACCGCTTTTTTTTTTCTCCTTCACTGATCTCTTTTGTGCCTTTTCTACATCTCTTCTTCCTCGGCTTGTATTTTCCATTCAATAGGATATGTTTTCAGCTTCATGAGTACTATTGTTTTGTTTCTCAATATTAGACACATTTTTTTCTGTCTATTTTGTTCGTCCTCATCTCCAATAATAATATTCTTATCAATATTCATCTTATCTCCATTTTTTTCTGATCCTTCTCTCGCTTTCTCTCTTTGTATTTTTTTTTCAATACAAATTGCCATAAGTATTTCATAATTTTCTTGTCAAGTAGCTTTTTAAGCTAAAAAGTCTTTTTTGCTAAGAGTTCATTGTGTTCATCACATACAACTGCATAATTATTTCGAGAAGCATACAATTAGAATGGAATTATATTATACATTATGTGAATATTTAATTTCACATATATTCTGAATTTTATTTATTATAATAGTAATATTACAAACTAACTATTTTCTCATTCTAAAAATAGGAATTAGCGATCAATAATTTATATCACTAAACAACAAAAAAAACATTTCTAATCCTATTTAATGATGGATTGAAGAAAATTCGTTTAGCTACAAACTATTTAGCGACAGATTAACCATGAAATTTATAGGTAATCTTTTATAGTGTATTAGTTAAAATTACTGATTTTACCCGCAGTAGATGTCATAAGTGAAAGGTAGAATAATACTTACAGAGTAAAATTATATCCAAGGCCACAACTTGAGCTAAGAGTTGAAAAGAACGTAGATTCAACGAATGAACATTGATTATCATCACATCAATTTTCTTCTTTTCTTTGGAGAGCATTGACATTGTTGAAGAAGTCTTATCAACCTGAATAACTGTATCAATATTTTTTGAAAGTGAGTAAAGAAAATTATAGACAAACAATATCGTGAGTATAAAAACTAAATTTAATTATAAATTTTAAAGTTATATTGCTACACTTCAGTTTATGCAATTGCATAGATTAATCAACTTATATTATGATTGATGTGTGCAATCTTAAACAAGTCCACATAATAAAACTATATACATTATTATTTAGGATAAATAATTGAATTATATAGAATAGAAAATGTCATATAGGAATATATTGTTAAAGAATCATTTTGATTTATTCAATTGACTTATTGAAAAAAACCACTAAATACAAGTATAATTACTATCAACACACAGATAATAGGATCAAAAATTTTGAAATAGTTTTATTTCATGAATTTGCAAATAATAAGTTTAGAAGACTTAGTAAAGAGAAAATGATTTATCAATAAATTATAATATTCTCATTTGACTTATCTATTGTCCTGACAATAATCTTTTATGTCATGACATCGATAAGATATAACTAAATCAAGATGAAGATATTACTAGAAAGTTATATGAGATTCTTGTGTTAGATATGTATGACAACAAAAGTACAAACAACAATAAGATAATAAGCCGACAAAAGAATCATAAATTGTTATAGAATATTAGCTGCAAATCGACAAAATACACTTTCTAAAATAGTTCTTAATGAATTACAATAAGGGTGTAATTTCTATTTTTTGTATCTAAAATGAAGCCTAACTCATTATTTAGGCATTACCTGATTCCGAAAGTTTCTAAAAGAGGAAAGAAAATAACTTCATTTTTCAATCAGATTTTGCTCTCTCTCTCTCAATATATATATATATATATATATATATATATCATGCCGTTAAAATAAAGTTTAACTCCTACTGTTAGTAAGTTACTCGTGTTACTACTAGAAGTTACTTACTTTATACATGATACTGACAAAGTAGCCATCTTGGATAGAGAATAACCAATAAATACTAACAAAATGCAGTTCAAAAAAAAGGAAATACTACCAATATGCAGTTTCATATTAAAAAAACTAACAAAATAATTGAAAAACCAAATAAAATAAAGAAAGAAAAATTCATAAAACACACCTAAACTATATTAAAAATTGTCAGTTATATATCTTTTATTTTAGGATAATATAGTCTAAGAGAATCACTATTTAAAGATAGTATCCATATAATAAATTGTAGCATTTACTTAATATTTTGAAAAATATCTATTATCTTCACAAAGTAAAATAGAGAAAGTAGTTGAATGACTATTAAGATTGAGCCAAGATGAACAGAATAATATTTGGCAGGTAGTCATTAAGCTAGATTCAATTTTTTCCTTTCAAATTAAGAAAAATTAATTAAATTAAAATATTTTAAAATTCAAGGTATCGTGCGCGTTTAAAAGAATGAAATAACATGTGTATATTAAAAAACAATTAGAAAACTTGCTTTAAAGCTGGATATCATTTTGTGGAGATAGTATTTCAGATTCATCTATATGTATGTATGTATAACCAAAAAAATCAATAAATTAATATGAATATTTTTGAAGATGCATTTTTTATATTTTTTGAATTACAAAGGAAAAAAAAAACTCCTTAAAATTAAGAGGGCAATATTTAATCAAACAAAAAAAGTAGGAAGGAAAATATTTTTTTTAAATGAAAATCAGTCTCTCCAAATTTTTTGTACATTCAATAAAAGACAAAAGAGAAAAGATTATCTTAAGATCAATAATAATGATAGCCAGATCAGTTCTTATCTTGTCCTTCTCTTGCTCTTTCTCTTCTATCCCATTATTGTAATCTTGTGCCTCCACTACCCAAGAAAAAATATTTATTTAAAAAAATTAAAAATATATTTGTAAAAATTAAAGATCTACATCTTTAAAAAATTATTTTTGTGGGATTTCATTAAAACTTTCCTCCGGTGTCACTCTAGGCCAATTGAGAAAGAATTTCTTTTTCTTTTTATACAAAAAGATCAAGTGAAAATTCAAATGTAAATTGATTAAATAATTAAAATTAACATAAGCTTTTGTCCCTCCAGGAATATTCGATAAAATTGGAACAACACAGGTATTAACATAAAATTATGGACCCCTTTTAAAAAACCATATATATATATGGCCGAAGCCAAAAAGAGAGTGATCCATTTTATTCACCAAGCTAATGGTCATATATATATGAAGAGAGCTAATTGAATGTGGGAATGCTTATAGCAAGCACAAAAAATAGAAAATCTAATTTGGTTCTTTACAACCAGACAAAAACTTATCTATTAACTAGTAAAACAACTTATACAAGCATAGAAATAGCTTTATGAGAATAAGGAAAAGAAAAATTCAAGATTTACAAGATAAATAAAATCTAAAAAGAGATGGATGTTAAAATCACAAAGCAGATAATGAATATATATCAATTAAATCTCTTATAAGAAGGAAATCACACAGATCAATCTAGTTATGTTAAAGAATAAAAGGCTATATATTCTATATATATTTTTAGAGATTCACCTGTATAGTCATAAGTCTTTAGCAAATCAACCATCTCAGAAACAAAGTCTTTGCCATTAGCAACCAACATAACATGAACTTCTTCTATTATATCATAATAGGGAGCAGCCATAGGAACTTTCTGTTCCTTCAACTATTTGAGATTTTCTTTTTTGGACATAACAAGGAGGAGATACAGAAAATAATTTGTTATACAAAAGGTTGAATTTATAGAGAAACATTTAACTCTTCTAATAGGGTTTATATAGTACCTTTATTGGCTAGTAGACATGTTTAGTGTTGACCATAAAATAAGTCTTTTTGACTTATTTGATTTTTTCTTCTTTATTCCGTCAAGACAAGGGTATATTTTTATTTTTTTTCCTTTTTCCTTTTACAAGTTTATTATGGAGGGTGATATTTTCTTGATAAAATTATTTTTCAATGTTTAATTACTTAAATGTATTTTTCTAGAAAATATTTTCAATTATAAGAAAAAATAATTTTATCACATATAAAATCTGAGTACTCATTTTTATTTAAAAAATATAATAGTACTTTGTTAATTTAGCTAAATTATTTCAATAAATACTTATATATTATTATCACCTATAACATTCAAAAACGTTATAAAACCATTTTCTCCTTATCATATCCTCCATATTGTATTATGGAATAATGCATAAGTACCGCAATCTATAGTTAAATTTTCAGGGACACATATCTATTATCCCCTCCCCCCCACCTCACCAAATGATTTCAAAGTGGAATTATTTACCTCGGTAACGCTGACGCGGCAGAGAGAGTTTATCTCACTCTCTCGAACAAAGTGAGAAGTAAAAAATGTTACTCCTTTTTTATTAACCAAATATATTTTCTATTTTTTAAAACAATTTTCTTTCTTCTCTCTTTATGACCACCTCACCACCACCTACACCTCCTCCGCGACCATTGTAACTGGCGTCACCACCAGCAACCACAAAAAAAAAGTGAAAACTTTATTTATGTAATTACCAAATATATTTTCTTACATTTTTCTTTCCATTTAATGTTTTTCCCTAAGAAAAAAATATTTCTTCGTCCCTTATTTGTAGTGTTTCTCACACAAGAAAATGGAGATTCTGACAACAGTTCTTCAGCATTCATTTTCTTTTTCTCACGACCTCACATTCCTATCCCATATTGAATAGTATCCCTTTTAGTACTTTAAATATCTATATTCTTATTCTATACTTTTCTTTCAATCACGACCTCTAAAAATTAAATCAATATTTGATTAATATTTTTTATTGACTTATAAAACTATGACAAAAAATGTTGGGATCTATGTAGTTTTGATGATTGACAAAGTCGATAAAACAGATCAGCCAAGTTGTTCCAAGGGAGTATAAAATTTACTGTCTAAAGAAGCTGACATGGCAGCAGTAAATGTCCCAATAAAGATAATATGCACGTATCAAAAGATGGTTAATCCATGTCATACAATCTTAGTGAAATAAACTTGTACTAAATTGAAGTATTGGAGTTCTACTACAATACTAAAGAGGTAAAGAGTTTGACTCGAAGAAGGAGTCTCACTGGAAGTAGAACTCTAAGTCAAGAAGAGTTTGATTTGATGGGCACTTCGAACTGAAGAACAACTCTCTGAAGAGTTGAACAAGTGATGATTTGTAAGAGTTGGAGTTTGATTAAAATACAAAGAAACTTAAAAGATAGACTTGAAGAAGGACTCCTACTTGGAGCAGACTTCTAAGGCGCGCAAAGGTAGTTGATGCAAAGATGTTGAAGAGTTGTGTACATATAGAAGTGTGACTTCTCAAAGCAACTCATGCACTCACAAAGAGAGAAAAAAGAAAATCTGTAAAGTTTGAGATTTTGCAACATTTGAAGTGTGAAGAAATTCAACTGACGAACTTGGTCCTAGTAAAGTGATAGGATAGAGTTAGCAATCTTGTACTAGGAGTTGGTCGTAGAGTTGAAATTGTTGTATTCTTAATTCAGTGAGTTATAAATTGAATTGAGAAGAGTTTATCTTCAAGTAGTGTTACTAGGAAGACATTGTTGCTGGTTAGGAGATTGAACAGTTAGAAATTAGAGTTTATAATTTCTTAGATTGCAAGAGTTGTAATCAACTGTTTGAAGAGGCTCTTTGAAGTTAGTGAAGTTGGAGAAAATCCTTTGGAGGTACAGGTCGTGGTTTTTCACCTTTTGAGTCGGGTGTTTTTCATGTAAAAATACTGTGTTCTTTACTTACCGTTTTACGAAATTATTGAAACACGTTAGGCGACCTGTTTCAATCGTAAGCAATAAGCTAACGTAAATAAGTAAAATCATGGTCCTGCAGTCTATTAATTGGTATCAGAGTAGGTTTATTTTAAAAGGTTAACACCTAAGATAAATCATGATGAAATATGTACCACCCATTGGACACTGTGAAGCGCAGTCAACTATTCGACCACCTCTTTTCGATGGATCACACTTCATCTAGTGGAAGGCTCGCATGGAGAATTTTATCCAGGCTGAGGACTATGAGCTATGGGATAGGATCACTACCAGACTTGTTATTCCAAAGAAGATGATGGATGGAGTCGAAGTTCTAAAAGTAAGGTCTAAATTTACTGAGGATGATTTGTTGGTTCTCAAGAAAAATGCCAAAGCTAAGAACATCCTTGTATGTGGGTTAGGTCCTGATGAGTACAACTAAATTTCAAATTGCTCAACAGCAAAACAGATATGAAATGCTTTAATCAACGCTCATGAAGGAACAAGTCAGATCAGGAAGTTCAGATTTGTTATGTTATTTACTGAATATGAAACATTCAAGATGAAGGAAAGTGAGTCTTTCCAAGAGATGATCACCAGACTTACATCACTAGTAAATGAATTATCCTCCCTGGGAAAGGTGCTCACCACTGAAGAACAAGTTGAAAAAGTCTTAAGGGTCCTTCCTAAGGCTAAATAGGATGTCAACGTTACTATTAAGGGAAGCTAAAGATATCTCTACCATGATTCTTGATGAGTTAGTATGAAACTTGAAAACTTATGAGATAAACATGGATGACCTTATGAATGAAGATGAAATCAAAGAAAACTCACTGGCTTTAAAAGTTTCTGACAATGATGAGCCTGATATTGATGATGATCAAATAGCATTTCTAGCAAAAAAGTTTAAGAAGTTCCTTAAGAAAGAGAAGGGTTATGGCAAGAAAGGAACAAGTAGAAAAAAGGGTTCCAATGAGAAGTCTCCAGCAGCTTGCTGCAAATGCTAAAAAACAGATCATATAATTAAAGATTGTCCACTCTGGAAAATTGAGTGGATAAAAGAGAGGGCTAAAAAGGAAAGAGCTGAAAAGAAAAAAAAGAAGGAAAAGAAAAAGGGAAATTATGCAATGATGGCTACATGGGGATCTGACACTGATGATTCTGATACAGAAATTGATGAAACTGCATTCATGACTCTAGGAGACTCTGATGTTGATGAAGGAGACAAGAATTCCGAGTTAAGTATCTCTAACTTGAATGAAAACGTGCATACACTCTCTAAAAGAAAACTTGTTTATATGATGAATGCTTTAATGGATAAACTCCAGAAAGTCACTTCTTACAGGGATCAGCTTTTTAATGTTGTTGCTAGCTTAAAATTTGAGTTCATTGATCTTAAAAATGGCAAGGATATTATTGATAAAGAAAACAGTCCCTTAAAGGAACAGGTTATCCATCTTGAGTCTGCAAATCAAGTTCTCAAAAATGAAAGCTTGAAAGAATCCTCTTTTCAAAAGGAATGGATGAGTGAGAATCTGAAAAGGGTTGAGTCTGATCTCAAGCACTATAAAGATGATTACTTATGTGAAAAGAAAAAGGTAAGAGAATTGGTTTTGGAAGTATCTAGGTTAAAACTTGATCTTGATAAAGCTAGTAGGTGGATCAAGTCATCTAGAATTTTGAACAATCTAAGTAGAAGAGTTCACAATGAAAGGGATGGGATAAGTTTTCATAAAGAAATAAATGTCACTGAAGATATGTGTTACTTGTGTAGTAAAAGTGGTCATCCTACTACTGAATGTCCAGTTACAACTAGGAGTAGGAACAGGTGTATTTTGCTGGAAAAAGGAAATAAGCTAAAAACTGTTCATAGGAACAGGTCTAATAACCTGTTGCCATACTGGGCAAGAAGAAATGTGATTTACCCTTTTAATCACAAAAAAGGACCCAATCTTGTCTAGGTTCCTAAAACTAACCCCTGAGTTATTTTTCAAATGAGAGTGAAAGGGAGAAAGCATAGGTACATGGATAGTGCTTGTTCAAGACACATGACTGGAGACAAATAAAAATTTCTTCCACTTACTCTACTAAAAAGGGGCTTTGGAGATGAAAAAAGGGTTGCAAGGTCAAAAGGTTGGATACAAAAGAAATTGTTCTAAGCGTAAGCAGACACAAAAATGTGCACAAGGCAGATGTCATGGAATTATCGGGTACAAGTCTGACTTGTCTTAGTGCAATGGACTTGGGCATGCGCTTGGAACAGTTGAATAAAATTGC
This sequence comes from Datura wrightii, assembly GCA_035772735.1. Classification (NCBI taxonomy): domain Eukaryota; kingdom Viridiplantae; phylum Streptophyta; class Magnoliopsida; order Solanales; family Solanaceae; genus Datura; species Datura wrightii. The sequence continues at coordinate 193,099,104 of JASDFA010000018.1, read as the reverse complement.
TTCAAAGGACATGGTTATAGGTTTTCCTAAAATTAAGTTCAAAATGACAGTTTATAGTGCATGTGCAAGGGGGAAGCAAGTAAGATTCTCATTCAAATCAAAGAATCAAGTAAACATAAATAGGTATCTTAACCTGTTGCATATGAATTTTTGTGGACCCATCAAGAATGAAGGTGAAATTGATGAACATGCTCAGGAACATGTTGCATCACCTATTTCAACTATAGATCAAAGTGTGGACTCACTAACAGGGGAAACATTAAATATGGAAGCAACTATAGAGATAGATACTCCCATTGCCATTGCCACTACAATGGACCTCGATGAAATAGGTTCATCCATAGAGTTTAGGAGCATATTGCTGATAGAGTTGAGGAGCAAATTATGTTTTCATGAGATTGATATCTAATTGTTTTAAAGATAGCCCCAGTGGCTATAAGTTGTTTAGCGTCTCAAATTGGATTTATTTTCAATGATATTAAAAGGGGAAAGAATATAGGTGGTGCAATGTTTATAATCAATATGACTGATTTATTTCAATCAAGTGTTTCATATCTTGGTTCTACAGGTAGATATCATTGAGGGCACAGGTGCAAGGAGTTTGTCATCATCAAAAAGGAGAAATTTATTGGGATCTATGTATTTTTGATGATTAACAAAGTCGATAAAACAGGTCAGCCAAGTTGTTCCAAGGGAGTATAAAATTTACTATCTAAAGAAGCTGACATGACAGTAGTAAATGTCCCAATAAAGATAAAATGCACGTATCAAAAGATAGTTAATCCATGTAATACAATCTCAATGAAATAAACATGTGCTAAATTGAAGTATTGGAGTTCTACTACAATACTAAAGAGGCAAATAGTTTGACTCGAAGAAGGAGTCTCACTTGAAGTAGAACTCTAAGTCAAGAAGAGTTTGATTTGATGGGCACTTCAAACTGAAGAACAACTCTCTAAAGAGTTGAACAAGTGCTGATTTATAAGAGTTGGAGTTTGATTAAAATACAAAGGAACCTAAAAGATAGACTTGAAGAAGGACTCCTACTTAGAGCAGACTTCTAAGGCGCGCAAAGGTAGTTGCTGCAAAGATGTTGAAGAGTTGTGTATATATAGAAGTGTGACTTCTCAAAGTAACTCGTACACTCACAAAGAGAGAGAAAAGAAAAATCTGTAAAGTTTGAGATTTTTTGCAACATTTGAAGTGTGAATAAATTCAACTAACGAATTTGGTCCTAGTAAAGTGATAGGATAGAGTTAGCAATCTTGTACAAGGAGTTGGTCATAGAGTTGAAATTATTGTATTCTTAATTCAGTGAGTTATAAATTGAATTGAGAAGAGTTGGTCTTTAAGTAGTGTTACTAGGAAGACATTGTTGTTGGTTAGGAGATTGAATAGTTAGGAATTAGAGTTTATAATTTCTTAGATTGCAAGAGTTGTAATCAACTATTTGAAGAGGCTCTTTGAAGTTAGTGAAGTTGGAGAAAATTCTGTTGAGGTACAGGTCGTGGTTTTTTTACCTTTTGAGTCGGGTGTTTTCCACGTAAAAATATTGTGTTCTTTACTTACCGTTTTACTGCATTATTGAAACACGTCAGGCGACCTATTTCAGTCGTAGGCAATAAGCTAACGTAAATAAGTTAAATCATGGTCGTGCAGTCTATCAAAAAATCAATGAAAAGAAGAAAGAAATAACAGTAGTAACATAATGAAAAGAAAAGTTAAAGAAATAGTGAAAAAATAAAGTTTGATTCAAAGTTGATTAAAATGGACAGAAGGAGATAAAAGTATTTGATTGATTATGTAAGAGAAATAGAATATTTCAATGATAAGGAAAAAGAGAGAGGAAATATCTTTAATAATAAAATATATGTGCGGGGGCGCATGTAACACACCATCAACTATTCATTTGGTTATTTGTGTCATGTCAGTAGTTAAGGTGATATTTATTCTACTTTTGTAAAGTTCGGGAGGGGTAATAGGACCTTTATAAAGAAAAGATGTGTCCCTAAAAATTTAACCATAGGTTAAGGGGTACTTATGCATTATCCCTTGTATTATTACTAAACTTTAAAATTGATCTAGAAAATATTTTTTTAAGCTAAAATATTTTTTATATTCTCTTATATCAAACACAATCTTAGTGATTTTGTTATAACCTATACCTTAAAAGAATATGAGACCTCAACATCTGAGTTTGTAATTATTCTCTTTTTTACCTCCATTTGTCCACTTACAAATACGCAAGACTATTAGTAAGTTATTAAACATTTAAATTAATTTTGTCTAATTTTTCCCCTATTCTTTCGTTCTGTTATAAAATTGTATACATAGCGAACTTCAAACGTCATTGTAATCAACATTTATCTAGTTAATTTCGTACTTATATTTTACTGCGCTACTAAGGACAAGTATCAAAATAGTATTAGTTAGTGGGGAACTTCTATCTCAAAATTTTAAAAGTTCATATCTTACTTGGTTAAAATGATTAATATTTGTAATTTGTGAAGCATAAACCTTAATAGTTAAAAAACTAAAGCACATAAATGCTATTAGTATATTAAGTTATCGTAGACAAATTCATTGATTGATAGGAGAATTATAAGTTTTATATGTAGCAGTTTAACTGGCAGTTAAATTATGACCATGCTACGACCCTCATAGTACTTGTAAGTTTTTCAAGTTTTGACCCTTCCCATAACTTTTTTATATCATGTGTGACTTGCAGGGATGGTACACAGCTCACGATGTAATCGGTTGAATATTATATAAGATTTTCAATTTTTAAGGTTTAAAATTTGAGAAGTTTGACCAAAGTCAACATTCTAGGTTAACGAGATCGAATTTCAGTTTTGATAGCTCTATTAGATCTGGAAGAAAATTTTTTCACTTTGTTGGGTGGTTGGTATGATCCCAAGGCCTTCCGGAGTGATTTAAGTCATAGGTTGGATTCTTGAATTTAGGATAAGTAAGGTTTGACCACAGTTAATTTTTGGTCCAGACAACCTTAAATCGGTGATTTGATAATGTCATCAGGTCTGAAATATATTTTATAGTCAATATGCATATCTGGTTTGTTTTCAGGAGATTCCAAATGAATTCTAAGGGTACGTTTGGTATTTTCATTAAAGTTTGGCATAATCGAATTGTTGTCATCAAGTGCAGCTAAATTCCTTCATCGTGTTCACGGAGAAGGAAAACGATGGTCTTTTGTTCGCGGTGTGGGGTTCACGATCATGAAGAAGGAGAGAGTGTCTAGGTTTGGGACGTGTAGGTTGTGCATCGAGTTCATCTAGGAGGTGTCACATTCGCAATGGGTCCGTGTTCAGGCCAGTGTCACGATCATGGAGGTACTTCGCATTCACAAAGAGCATTTGACACGTAGGAAAATTTTAGTTCCCATTTTTGAAACTCATTCTTCATAACTTGATTTTGGGAGATTTCAAGGAGTTTTTGCTCAATTTTTTCATGGGGTAAGATTCTAACCCTCTAATTACGAATTTTCCACTAATTTATCATTTATTTAGTATTTGAGATTGGGGATTTGAGTTCTTTTTTCCAAGGTTGATACTTATGAAATTCTTGAAATTGGTGATTGATTGCCAATTTATTTTAGCTAATTTTGGTGCATAATCTTTTCATCCTATGAGTAAATCAATTTTGAAATAAAATTTTCAAATTCAACTTTGGTAGCTTGGAGTTGTCCTTTTGACTTAATTTTCTAACTGAACTTTTATATGGAAATATAGGTATCTACATGCTCGTATATTCATGTAGATTTTATATTTGACAAGACTAGCACTATTCAAAAGCATTGCAAAAGGGCAAGTCTGTATTTTAACTTTTATGGCTCCAATTATGGTAAATTGAGACTTATCTTGATCATTTATGAAGTAATAGTATATTAATTGATTGAATTAAGGGGTAATGAATAATGACAAACATTTATGTAGGTACGAGTGTCATGTTATAGGTAATATGATGATTATTGTCCTGGTTGATGAATTTTTTTTTATGTGAGAATGATTCATAGTATATTGACTTGGATTAATGCTTATGTTGTTCACTTGGTATTGATAAATTAATTTTTGGATGAAGGCTCGTGTATGAAATGCTTACTTGATCATTCTTTTACTTTCTTACTTTCGTTAGTACACGATTTTGAGTTGATTGTGATTGTTTATTGCTGAGGATTAAATCTGGTGTAGGATTTGTTGTGTTGGCATTACATTTAATGCACATTGACACTATGGAAGTAAAAGCATAAAAACAGATATAAGGTCACCTAAGGTATTCACGATATATAAGGTTTATCCGGTATAGGGTTTTGCATTCGGGGCATCCTTTAGTGTTGTCCTGTACAACCGTATATGGACCTACGAGTCTATCCAATAGAGGAAGTGGGTATTTACAGGTTATTGGCTATTGCATATGCATTTGTATTTCATTATACTACATATTTATTTTGAGTAGTGAAATGGTAAAGTGATTATAATCGTCCAAGTAAGTTATAAATCTCCCCCTGGATCAAATAAAACTGTCAAAACTCAAATCCAACCTCGTTAAGTCAAGATATTGACTTTGGTCAAATTTCTCAAATCTTACACCTTTAAAAATACTATCTAAAACTCACCCAATCACCTTCAAAATTATGCCAACTTTCGTCGCAAGTCACAAACGACATACAAAACTATGGAAAAAGTTAAAACAAGGAAAACAAGCATAAAACTTAAAACAATCATAAGGATTGTTATATACAGGGATGTAGCTACGTACATCGAAAGGTGGTCAGTGGAACAGCCTTCGGTGAAAAATTATATTATATATAGAAGTCAAATATTACTTTTCATACATTCATACATACATATATATATATATATATATATATATATATATTAAACCTTGAAAGTACTCTTGAACACTCTTATCGAAATTTTTGACTTAGCCATTGGTCACATGTACTCACATAAAGTATACTCTTGATAGATTGGGAGTGTTCGGAGGCTCGGAGGAAAAAAAGACTATTTTAGAGGCATGAGGTGCTTCATATTAAGGTAAGTTAAGACTTCTATACTCTAGTTGGAGGATGTTCCATTAATTAACTCTAATAAAGGGTTGAATAATAAGGGAGGTACTATATAAGTGAGGTGATAAGCATCTATGCAGGTACAAGATGACATGCATGAAAGATAAATTGACTTTTAGCTAAGTTTTGTGATTATTGTCTTTGTCAAAAGAACATGGAGGAAGTTAATACATGAGTTGGCTTGATTGATTGTGGCTAGTTGAGCCTTGACAAATGGTCGATTGATGACACAAGAATTCTATTATCTTGCATGGTAAGAAATAATTAAGACTGTCATGATAAATCTTGTTTCGATATACAGATTTTCATACACACTCATATCACTCAATCTAATGTATGACAATTATCAGCCAGGTGGATCAATTAACTTGATTTATTGAATTCATACTTTCATACATCACTTTGAATATTTTGTATACTTGAGACTCTGTAATTGAAATGCCTCAAAGGATCATACATTACTTATACTAAGATGACTCTGGCATACTAGATTTTACAGTACTGATATTTATATTGGTGAGGAGTGGTGCATGCCTATGGTAACTTGTTATGGGTTTGTATACGAAACTCGTGAGTTCCCCATTGATCACAGCTCCAGATACCTCCGTGGAGTATGTGTGTATACTAGTTGTATGATTGCATGACATAGCCATTGCATTTCATTAATCATATTCATGATTACTTGATGGTTTTGAACTTTTTTTATTTTTGTTATAGTAATTAAGCCCTAAGATCAGACCCAAGGGTTGAAACGGAGAAAACAAAAATTTCTGCACCAGGTCACAGGACGAGACATCCAGTGAATCGTGAGGTGCACCACGAGTCGTTAGGTGATTTGTGGAGTGAGGGAGAGTTTGGTTAAATTTTTTATCTAGGGGTTGACCATGGGTGAATCCATGATTCGTGGTCAGGACCACGAGTCATAAGGTTGGTCGTGGTCAGGAGTTTGACTTAGATGTTGAAGGGCTTGGCAGTGTACCCAACGGTTAGTCACCACGAGTCGTGGTGTCCCTCGTGGTGACTAGCAGAGGCATAGTTCCAGTGTTGGCAAGGATAGCAGGCCACGAGTCATGGTCATGGGCACCGAGTCATTCAGTCCCTCGTTGGGACTGACAGTATGATTTTTCTGCGAATTTAGTAAGTGTTTTTCCAAAATTTTTAAGTTTTTAAAACCTAAACTACGTTATTTTAAGCCTAGATAGGTGTGTTTTAAGAGGGTTTAACTTATTCTTAACCTGCCTCTCTCCATGCATGCAAGCCTAGAAGTTTCTAAGGGTGATCAAGCTTAGAAATTCATCAATTCTCTCTCTATTTCCTTTAGGCATTCAAGAAGGTTGAGAAATCAGAAGTACTCAGGTATGTAGGGTTATTCATGGGTGTATTCATCCATTCTCATGTCCAATCCCTTCTCAAATTCATAGAAATTCTAGTTGATGAATCTATAGGGTTTTAACCCAACTTGTAAATTCTCTAATTATCTATCATGGGTATAATCTATGCATGTTTCTAAATGTTGAATTGCGATTCATGGTCATGTTTTATAATATTTTTTATTACAAATCATGTTTTAAAGTTTTACAAATTATGATGCCTAATTATGAAATTCATGAAAAGATGATATTATGATCTATGTATCTAAGTATGATGAGAGGTTCATGATGCAATTATTCATGTCTATATGTTTTTTACTATCAAAGTCTATTTCAAGTGTGTTTAAGTTTGGGCAAGTCCATATGATCAAGCATGTTTCATGATTTATCTCAATTTCATGTTATTAGCTTACCACATGGATTTTGGAGTCTAGACTCCCATTCTTTTCAACTTTTGGTATGGTTTGAGCCAAGGCTCCTCATGCTATGATTTCAGATTTTGCATGTATGTTTATGATTCAGCTTCATTGAAAAACAATGGAAAACATATGCATGTTTTTGTGAGTAATGTCTAGCACTGAGTAGGCTAAGGGTCAGTCAACCTTGTGCCTCAGAATTACGTGGCAACATAGGTATGTTTAGATTATTTGTGACCTCCCTTGTAAGCTTCCCCTTCCCCAAGGGGCCTTCATCTTGATAATGATATCATGGTAGCGTCTTAAGCCCTGGCAAGGCTTTGGACGGCTCTACCCACTTGAGTGTAATAGTAGGAACCACGTAAGCTTTATCGTGGTAATGTCAGTTAACTGACGAGTCTCCCATTATTCCTCATGATTTCAGTTATGCATGTTCATTAGTCATGATATTATGTTTTCAGCAGATTTGACCCAATATTCAATTTTACTTATGAATAATTACTTTCAGCTTTGGGTTATTCGATTCAATTATGTTTAAATCATGTTTTCAGATGCTAGCATGCAAGCCCTACTCTCAGAATCTTATGATGAAATATTTTATGATATGCATGATTTCTGTTTTTACTTATTTAGCGGTTTTACTTACCTTGCATACTCGGTACATTCCACGTACTAACCGCATACTCTATGTTGTATCATTTCATGATATAGGCTCTGACATTCAGGGTCAGCCCCGTCGTTAGCCATATCCTTAGAGTAGCACCTCCCAGCTAGAGTTGGTGAGTCCTTATCCTTCGAGGATCCTTTTATCAGTTGTATTCAGTATTTTTAGTTTCAGTCTTAGTGAGTTAGTTGGGTTCTTGTCCCATCAACTCGTCAATATGTAAAGGCTTATCAGACATAGTATGTTTTCAGTTCCAGTGTTGTATGTATTCAGATATTACATGTCATCAGATTTTCAGACATCCGCTATTTTATATATGTTAGACTTTCGTATTATTATGTTGAGTTTAGATATCATGTTCATGTCATGGGTCGACATGGAGCCTCTCGGGGTTCTTTGTCCTGTGTCTCGATCCGAGCCTATATTTGGGTCGTGACAATTATCAACTAGCATAAATATGTATCTTTTTCCACCACAACTTCTCACATGCATAGGACCACACAAATCCATATGGACCAGCTCTAAGGATATGGTAGTACTGACCACCTTGTTTGATTTGAAAGAGGACTTCACTTGTTTGCCCCTTGCACATGCTTTATAAACTTTGTCTTCTTTGAACTTAGTGTTAGGTAAACCTATCACTAAATCTTTTATACTACTTTATTCAGTTGACTAAGACTTGTATGTCCAAGCATTTTATGCTTCACAAATCTTTTTTGGTATGATGGAAATATCAGATGTGTAAACATATTTGTACCTTTTACTTGTTAGAAAAATTTCTCCTGATTTCAAATTTATGACATCCACACCTGCAGAAGTAAATGTTATCTTGTTTCTTTTATCACAGAGATGAGATATACTTAGCAGGCTGTGATTAAGTCCATCCACATGATACATATTGTCACGACCCGAACATAGGCCCGAATCGAGACACGAGACAAAAATCTCGAGAGCTCCAAGTCGACCCATGTCATAAACATGACATCTAAAACTCAATATAATAATGCGGAAGTTTAACATACATAATAACGGAAGCCTGAAAATATGATACATCGAATATTTGAATATATAACAGCGATCTGAAATTGAAAATATACTATGTCTGATAAGCCTCTACATACTAACGAGTTAGTGAGATAAGATCCCAACTAACTCACTAGAAACTGAAAATACTGAATACAAGCTGAAAAAGGGTCCTCGAAGATGAGGACTCACCAACCCTGGTTGAGAGATGCTAACTCTGAGGACCTGGCTAACAGCGGGACTGAACCTAAATGTCTGAGCCTGTATCATGAAACGATACAGCATAGAGTATGTTGTCAGTACTTGGAATGTATTGAATATGCAAGGTAAGTAAAACATCAGAGTAAGTAAAGTAAAATCATGCATACATAAAACATTTCATCATAAAATTCTAAGAGTAAGGCTTGCATGTTGTTATCTGAAAATATGATTTAAACATAACTGAATATCATAACTGAATCGAATGACCCAAAGCTGAAAATTGATAATCATACATAAAACTGAATATTGGGTCAAACCTACTGAATAAATAATATTTTAACTGATAAACATGCATAACTGAAATCATGAAGAACAATGTGAGACTCGTCATATAACCGACATTACCGTGATAGAGCTTACGTGGTCTTGACTATTACACTCAAGTAGGCAGAGCTGTCCAAAGCCTTGCTAGGACTAAGGGTGCTACCATGATATCGATATCAAGCTGAAGGCCCATTTGGGGCAGGGAAAAGCTCACAAGGGAGGTCCTAAAGTATATATGTAAACCTATGTTGATGCGTAGTTCTGAGACCCGAGGTTTATATAAATCCCTAGCCTACTCAATGCTAGATACTACTCCCAAAACATGCAAGGTGCTCACCATTGTTTTTCAACAAAGCTGAAACTATACCATAATATGAAAGTGGGATTATAGACCCCAAAACCATATGGTAAGCAGATTTTATAGAACTGAGCTGGATCATGAAAACATCTTAACTTGTGTGAACTTTCCCAAAACTTAAAATCATGCATTATTGAAATAGACTCATCAGTCAAAATCATGGAATCATATGTTGAGAGTTCATAAACATTCATGCATGCCAAATATCTCATCATGCTTGAAATCAGGGATCATAAGCTTGAATTTCCTTAAAACATACATAACATGGTATACTTTTCTAATAGCTTGAAAACATGAATTTATAATAAAATTGAGGATGAAATCTTCCCATTAATCTTACAACATGCTTTGGAACATGAGGGGATTGGACCCATTGACATATCGTAGAGAATTTTATGAAATTGGGTTAAAACTCTAGAAGTTCTTAAAATCATACTTGAAACTTAGAATTCATAGATTCATGAGAGATTTAGTAAGGGAAAATCATTCATAATCATAGAAACATAAATTGAATCATGAGGAAACTGATTTCATGGAAGAACACGAAAGAATTCACCCACAAGAAGCTTATAAAACTCCAAAAAATAGAGCAAGAGAAGTGAAAATCATGAATAAAACTTGATAAGGTCATGAGGATGGAAGAAACCCCTCACTCATAGCCCTACATACCTGGATTGATGATCCCTTAATTTTTCATTAAGAGTACAAGAAGATTTGAAGAGGTTGAAGAAGAACCCTAGCTCCTTTCTTGAGAGAAAATCCAACTATTGATCTTTTGAGGGTGAGGATTTAGGTTAGGTTAATCCCTTCAATCTGCCCTTAAGGAAGCCCAAAATAAAGTCATTTAGGAGTTAGAAGCATATAAATTTACCAAAATACCCCCAAACTGCCAAAAAAGACCTAGAACTGATAGTTCCAACGACCAACAAGACGGGTCGTTGGTCGCTAGGATGACCCGTTCTGAGGTTCGTTATTTGCCTACTACTGCTTCACTAAATTGCTCATAAGTTTTTACTCCAAACTCCGATTAATACAAGGTTGGATGCGTTAGAAAGAAGACTCCAAGGTGCTGAAACACCCAAAAATATTTTGTAAAATAGGAGCTATAGTCGTTTGAAGTTGATCCTTATAAGAACTTATACAGACACTCAATTGGTAAGGAGGCTCTCAAATCAACTTTGTGCTAGAGATTCCTTATGACCTTAATTTTCATGTAATGCACTTCTTATACTTAGAAATTGATCTTAACGCCTTATTTTCATAAATTAATCGGGCTCGGATATTCCATATACCTAGAATGGTTTCAAACTTAGCCCGAGATTTTCAACAAACTAGCAGAACCAATGACCCATCCAACGGGCCGTGGTAACAAATAATGGACCTTTGGTCCATCCATCGATTTTCTCCACTCTTCCTTCAAAATTCTCTTAATCTGCTTCAACGACCACAAATAACGACCTTTCCAATCAAGCCACGGTCCGTACAATCCCCTCATGGGATCTAGGTAAATTTCTGACAGCTCTCTGGTCATGAAACAACGAACACCTCCAACGATCCGTTGGACCCTAGAACAAACTACACTGAGGTTTGTTGTTTGATTCTGATATTATTTTTCTGCTGCAAGCCTCGGATCTGACCTAAGGAACTTTTAGGGTGTTACAAATATTTTCAATTGAATGTGACTCCGTTCTTCCTATCTTACCTATGCCTTTTATCTTTACCTTTTTTACCTCCCCCGAAGGCAACTTTTCCACCTTCCCCTTCAATGAGTGAGAGGAACTTTTGCTTAATCCCTTATTATGTGCCTTGAGCAACCGTTATTTATATACCATCTTTGCTTGCTTAATCCCTTATTATGTGCCTTGAGCAACCGCTATTTATATACCATATTTGCTTGCTTCCTCTCACTTTCACCTGCAAGAAGATTATAGGTTAGTTTTAGGTACCCAAACAAGCTTGAATCCTTTTCTTTGACTAAAAGGATGTATCAAATCTCGTTTATCCCAGTTAGGTAATAGGTGAGAGACTGAGTTTTTCTTTTCAAGCTTATTTCTTTTACCTGTTTCATTTTGTGAATCAATGTTATCTTTTGCAACCCTCATATTTTACTCTCTTTGTCTCAACATCACTAGGCATTTCATTTTGGTATGTCCAGTGTTTTCACAATGAAGACATAACTCAGATCCTACATTTGAAATCCTCTTTCAATCCTATTCTAGTTCTCATGCTATGTGTTCTATTGCTGAGTTGAGTGAGAATTATTGAGGAATTGATCCAATGATTGGCCCTTTCAAGCTCATGCTTAACCTTAGTTAATTTGAAACTGATTCTCCTATATTTATCCTTCTCTATAAGAAAATCATTTCTAGTTTTTCTCAGTTCTGGTCCATATTTGAGCTGAACATTTCTCATTAACCCTTTGTCCCTCCCTGTGATAGTCAATTTCATAACTTTAAATTTAAGGGATAGGGTAGATACTTCAAGTTGGTTTATCTATTCCTTTAGAGACTAATTTACTTTTCCTAACTTGTTCTTGGTATTTTCATTGTTTATGTGTTCATACCTGAGACTAGTGAATGCACTAAACAATTTAGCCTTTTGGTTAGATATGTCATGAAAATCATCAATCGAAGTGATTATTAAGGAGGTTAGCCTTTTCTTAGAAAACTTATACAGTTTGTTTTTAATATTAAAGACATTTACCTCTTTTTCATCTTTAGAGTCTGAATCTGAGTCATTTAATGCCATCATTGCAGTCTCATCGACAGTGTCATTGTCAAATTAGTCAGAGCTTGATCCTCATTCAGCCATCATAGCTTTTGATGAGGATTTTTTTTAATCTTGAACCTAATCCTTCCTCTTCTGTTCCTTCTCAGCTCTCTCCTTTCTCCATCCAATTTTTCACAAGGGACAGTCTTTAATGTGATGATCAATCTTATCATATTTGTAGCATCCATTGGTATTTTCTGAATTCTTTGTCGTTCCAACAGTGTTCCTCTTTCCATAGTTCTTTCCTTGGTTGAAAATTTTCTTGAAGTTTTTTGTAATTAGAGTCATTTTCTCTTCATCTATGTCTGATCCCTCACTCTCAGTAGCTTCGAGAACTAGAGTTCTGTCCTTTGTTCCTATCTCCCTTTTGAATCCTTCCATATTCATTTCATATATCTTCAGGTTTCCAATCAGTTCATCTAGCTAGTGTCATGATAGTTAGATCCTTAACTCTCTTATGGCAGTAACTTTTATATCCCATGATTTTGGAAGAGTTCTGAGAACTTTATCCACCAGTTCTTCAATAGAGAATTTCTTTCCCAAGAATACTAACTAATTTACAATGGTTGTAAATTTGGTGATCATGTCTTGGAGTGATTCTCCTGACTTCATCTTGAAGGTTTCATATTCGGTAGAAAGCATGTCTACTCTGAACTTTCTTACCTGAGTGGTTCCTTCATGTGAATTAACAAGCGTGTCTCAAATCTGTTTTGTCGTGGTAAATCCTAAGATTCTATTATATTCATCTAGTCCGAGTCCTCTTGGATTTGGCATTTGTTTCAAGCATTTTGAAATCACTTTCATCGTATTCACTCCTATCCTTAGGTACATCACTAATCTCAGCATCCTTCTTCATTGGCTACTTGGAATGGTCAATTACCCTATTCCAGAGTTCATAATCTTCAGCTTGTAGAAAGTCTTCCATCCTTGCTTTCCACCATGAGTAATATTGTCTATTGAACAGTAGAGGCCTGTCGATATGTTGTCGCTCACTGTGTCTGAGTGGAGGTACAGAATTCATCTTGATCTTTTCTTAAGTGATTAAAGTTGTCAATAAGATAACCCGCTTTGGTACTAATTGTTGACTTATGCACCCCTAATTAATGAAATAAAATTATGTGGTCAACTCTATTAGACCAAGTCCTGTCAAAGAACCATGTTAATTTAACTATTTCGCGGAAGAACTTTGAACTCAAGTAGAAAAGTAAAACATGCAGTAATTTTACGTGAAAAACATCAGACTCACAAAGGTGAAAAAAATCACAACTCATACCACTGTAGGATTTTTCCAACTTCACTAACGCAATGAGCCTCAACATGTGTTTAAGATTACAATTTGGATAACCTAGGAACTAACTCTAATTCATAAATTCAACAGTCAACACAGTCGTTGAACTCCTTTCAAGTTACCTTTAACTTAAATAACCAAACTTTGTATTTTAAATAGTACTCTTAAGAAAACAATATTACAACTCAATTCAAACTCCTAATACAAGTGAATTAGAATAGAAAGCTATTAAACATATCCCTAAGAATCACGTTCTTCACTTATGGTTCTTTGCAATAGGTTGCACTCAGATGGTGAGTCAGAATTCTCTTGAAATCTCACTTGCTGCTTTTTCTCTCTATTTGAGTGCTTTCTCTGCTTCATAGAAATCTTGTATATTTATACTGTTGCCTTCCACGTTTCCTTGTTCAACATGAACTCTTAGGAAACAAGAAGTTCGATTTTGCTTGGACTCTTTTCTCTTCCTTCTTTGTAAACTTCTATTCCAAGTCTACTTCATCACGACTTACCTTGTCTTCTTATAGTATATGACGACCCTCTTCTAGAATGTCCTATCTCAACTGGAATTCTGGAGGTTTGGACCGACTATCTTGATATGGTTGATGAATATATTTCAGGTGCTTTGTCAATCATCAAAATACTCGTCTACCAACTGCTATAAACTTGCACATCCATATGCGACACACATCCGTCAAGTCTTCTACATCTCTATGTTGAAAAGTTGTGTGGGCAAGCCCGACCATCAAGTCACTCCCCTGTTATTATCAGATGCAGCTACATCTAGTGATCCAAACCTTACGGACAAGGTACTTTTGTTTATGGGGGAGTAATGTTAAAAGTTTACTTGCACATACAATAATATGTCAAATTTCAGAAAGAAATTATAACTTTCAAACGTGAATTTTTGAAATTTCAGTCTAAGTAGTTACCAGTCACTACAAAAATTTTATAAACTTATGTCGCGTGGTTTAAACAGGGTTCCCAATTAATTGACTGTGTCCACTTGCGCCCCAATTTACATAAGTGAAACCTTCAACCACTTAACACTTTTATTGTAAGACTTGTCTTCCTATAAGTCTTCGGTCAATATACGATATTAAACTAGAAAATTGACTTGTCAAAGAAGAAAATTTGCATTTGTTTTGTTTACAAAGACTTCCTCATTTTTGTTTCCTTTATAAAAGAAGACCAATATTCAAGAGATCAGAACCAACATATAAAATTCAGCAAAATACATAGTAGAACCAAAGTTGTGGGATGGCAGAAGTGAAGTTACTTGGTCTTTGGTACAGCCCTTTTTGTCACAGAGTTGAGTGGGCTCTAAAAATTAAGGGCGTGAAATATGAATTTATAGAAGAAGATCTATAAAATAAAAGCCCTTTGCTTCTTAAATCCAATCCAGTTCTGTTCTCATTCACAATAGAAAGCCCATATGTGAGTTTATGGTGATAGTTGAATACATTGATGAGACATTTGAATGTCCTTCCATCTTGCCTAAAGACCCTCATGATCGAGCTTTAGCTGGGTTAAGTTTTTCGAAGATAAGATATGTTCTTTTCTATGCTATATATTGCAATTAATTGGAAATACATTCTAGTCATTTCAGTACGTTTACTTTAGGTTATATACTTTCTATGAGCCTTTTAATCAATTTATATGCCAAAAGATTATATAGCGAAATTCTATCACTCCCTTTATCTTAATTTGTGGCATTCTTTTTTTAGTCTGTTTTAAATTATAGGATGATGATTTTTAATATTAAACTTTTTATTTATGTTAAATAAGATTGATTTATAATTAATCACGTAATAGTTTTATATATTGTCAGGGGTCAGCAGTGGGGAGAACTTTCTTTCACGAGTCAGATAAAGCTAAAGAGGAAGTTTATGAGCTGCTGAAAGTTCTTGATAATGAGCTCAAGGATAATAAGAAGTTTTTTGTTGGAGATAAAATTTGGATTTTCTGATATTGCTGCAAATTTTCTGGGACTTTGGATGGGAGTTCATGAAGAAGCAACTGGAATTGTTTTGGTGAGAAAAGAAAAATATCCAAATTTTTGTAGGTGGAGAGATAAATACATTAATTGCAGCGAAAACAAAAAAATATTTAGAGTTGATTGCCTATTTCATAACTCGCTTTCAAGCTGCTGCTGCTGCCGCCGCCACCGCTGCTGCGCCAAATAAATTAACACCTCCTTTTTGAATAAGTTTATAACTTACGGGTTATAAGTCAAAAGTCATAAGTTAGGGATTCTAACTTATTACTTTTGATTTATTTTTGTTTTTTTAATTTTAAAAAATACTTTAAAATATTTTTATATTTTTATCCAAATATTACAAAATAACTTTAAAAATTATTTTAACTTAACAATACTCTTTAAAATACCTAAATAGTCAATTCAAACAAGCTTTTATTTAACTTTGAAATTTCAAATTTTGTGTTGCAATAAAACTAGAGGTGAAATTAGGGAGAAATTTGTGTGTTCAGCTGAATACTTAAGCATTGATTCAAAATATGTATACACAAGGGGAAAATTGCATATTATAATATTAGACTTTTTGAGAAATTATTTATTTTACATTTTGAATTCGCCTTTTTGAATAAAATTATTACTTGTCAGAGAAAGGTATCTTAGCTATTCACATACCAGGAAATTTCATCTGTTTTTGTTGGTGGATCAGTGATCGTATATTAATTAATCATATCAATTTTGTCATCGAATTGAATAAAAAAGATAAAATTAGTTGGTGACTCATAATTTAAATATCATTTTCATGTTCTAAGAAAGACAATTAGTTGGCCTCGAGATTTGGCCAAAAACTGGGTGACTTTGAGAAAAATTGGTGATAATATTATATTGATGAACTTTCGACAGAATTGAAAATTTAACTTCATGATGCAATTGATTATTGTTTAAGTTTTATTTGATTAATTTAGGTTTGAGGTGATAAATTTGAGCTTGGGGATAGAGATTTGGTCGTTGAAAGTACTAAGTGTTAAAGAAGACGGTTGGTGCTATCATTGGAATATTGATCATGTTTTTCAAAATTTAGGGATAATTTATGAATCATTTCGCATAGATTAACTAATGAGTGCAAATTTAGCCAGTTTTGGTAACAATAAAGGTAGATTTGATAAATAGTTGTGCAATTCTAGATCATTTCACAACGTTAAAGGGCATATTTGAACTTTTCTCCTATTATAAATATTAGTACTCCTTCACGTAAATAATATATTAAAGAAATCAACAATTGAGCCCCGAAATTTAATTCAAACTGACACTGACACAAATTTAAATGAACAGAATCTTCAAATTACAACCTGATATTTAATACTCGATCTGATTTATAATAAGAAGTGTTTTTAGCTTAAACACACCTCATAAAAAAACTATTCTCTTAAAAAATAAAAATTATTTTTATTAATTTAACCTTAATTAAATGTCATAAAAAAGAAATAGTTCTTTAATAGCTATGTAAACCTCAAAGTTATTTAACTTATGAACCGGAGAAAATATTAAAGTAATCTGAAAGCATTAATCTATCTTCTCGAATCGAAAAAAATATTAAAATAATCTTGAAGCATTATTAGATTACAAAATTAAATAGCCAAACAAGAAAGATTAGTGTATTTGCTGGATCGCTGGGATACTTCCCTGTTTTCCCTCTATAAAAGAGACTAGACCTCAAGGGAGAACAACAACACAGAATTCCTAAACATAGTAAAGCAAAAAGAAAAAACAGAGAACCAAAGTTGTGAAATGTCAGAAGTGAAGTTGCTTGGTCTCTGTTATAGCCCTTTTAGTAACAGAGTTGAGTGGGCTCTAAAAATAAAAGGTGTGGAATATGAATATATAGAAGAAGATCTACAAAACAAGAGCCCTCTGCTTCTTGAATCCAACCCAGTTTACAAGCAAATCCCAGTGTTAATTCATAAATCCCATTTGTGAGTCTATGGCAATTCTTGAATACATTGATGAGACATTTGAAGGCTCTTCCATCTTGCCTAAAGATCCTTATGACCGAGCTATTGCTCGTTTTTGGGCTAAATTTCTCGACGATAAGGTATATTACTTTCATGCTATATATTCCAATTAATTGAAAATTTGTTTTTATCACGTTATTACATTTACTTTAGGTCTTATATATATATTATCTCATATAGTCAACAACAACTTATTTGATACCGACAATGTAAAGAAATAGATCATGCGCATAACTCAACTTCAAAAGCTAGCTCATGAGGGGAGGATTGTCCAACCCATCTCATTAACCATCAATATGAGACTTTCTCATTCTTTAACAGACAGACAGATGTAGTTATTGTTATTGACTATTGACTATTGTTGTATATTCCTATCTATAAAATTGAGTAAATTTTTGGTTGAAATTTAAGTTTTGAATGTTGTGCAGATGCCAGCAATGAGGAGAAGTTTCTCACTCAAAGAAGGGGATCCTGAGAAAGCTAAAGAGGAAGTTTGTGAGATGATCAAAATTCTTGATAATGAGCTCAAGGACAAGAAGTTCTTTGTGGCTGGCAAATTTGGATTTGCTGATATTGTTGCTAATGCTGTGGCACTTTGGCTGGGGGTTCTTGAAGAAATATCTGGAGTTGTTTTGGTGACAAGAGAAAATTTTCCAAATTTTTATGCTTGGAGGGATGAATACATTAACTGCACTCAAAACAAAAAATATTTACCTCCAAGAGATGAGTTGCTTGCCCATTACAAAGCTTACGTTCAAGCTGCTACTGCTGCTTCAAAATGAACACCTCTTAGTGGATTTCAAAATTTTGTGTGGCAATAAAAATTAGAATTTGATTTAGGACGTGTTTTTGTGAATTCAATTGAAATTGATTTTGCATTGAACTAAGAGGTTGGCAAGCAAAAAAATATGCATGTTATAAGATCTATTTTTATTTAATTAGTTAATATAAATCTTGGATTTCACATATGAATAAAAAGTATTTTTAGAGAAAGCTAGCTTAGCCAGGTTAAGAATTGTCTTATGTTACTATTTGGTTGGTTGGTCAGTAACTGTTCAACAAACAACATACCCAGTAGTCTTATAAAATGAGGTTTGGAGAGAGTAAAACGTATGCAGATCTTATACTTACATCGTAAGTAGAGAGGTTATTTTCGATAGACCCTCGATTCAAGAAAAAACAGTTCAAAATAGTTCAGAAAAAAAAATAACAAGGGTACCAGAAACAACAGATAATAACAAAAACAATAAATAGTAACAGAACAATAACGAAAATAATATGATAACCGAGGTATAGGAAATCAAAAAATAGTAACAGAAATCGAAGGACAAGGACAAAAAATAATAGGAGTGATACTAAGACTACTAATATAAACGGATAACAAGACAAACTCAACTTACTACACGTCTACCCTAAACCATGCCTTTTACACTCTCCTTTCTAAGGTCATGTCCTCGATAGGATGAAAGTGTGTCATGTCCTGTTTAATCACTACTCCCTAATACTTTTGGTCTACCTCTACATTTCCTGAAACCATCCATAGTCAACCTCTCACATCTACGCACTAAAGGATCCGTACATCTCCTCTTCACATACCCAAACCATCCCATTCTTGTTTTCAGCATCTTATCCTCCACCTAAGTCACTCCCATCTAAGAAAAATTGAATTCCTTAAATGATTTTGAGCAGTTCTCGTTACCTGAGTTAATTTTTGAGATTAAGTTAGATACAATATCTATTTTTTATCATAATATATAGTCGTATTTTGCAATTGTCAACGTACAAATGAAAGAAGAATCAATATAAAGTTTGAGGAATTTCATTTCCATCTAACTCTGAAAGTTGCATAATATTAGTTCTACATTTTATATTGTTCATACTCCAGATATTCATGTCTAAATATATAGAAATATCGAGTCTCATATTGCAAATGTGAGATGGGAGATTCAATTCCTTATATATTTTAGATTTTTATAATTTGTAATTGTATCAGAGACAGATAAAATGAGGGGAAAAAATTAAATTTTAATCAATAAAATAAAAATTCAAGTAATCAATAACCTAATTTACTAAGATCTCCCATATAATTCGGAAAATTTTCATTATTTACTACTTGGATTTAATTCAATCGTAATATAAGGACATTGTCTCGTGGAATCGTGTAACTGTTTGTTGCTGGGTCAGTGATAGTACAATAAAATTTGTTTTTATTGTTTTTATTTATTGTATTTCGATTATCGAAAGTCAAATTATATTAATTTTAATTAATAATTTAAAAAATATATTTTTTAATATATTAATATAAAAATATAATGTTTATATAATTAAATTTAAAATATTAATTTAATTTTAAAAATTAATTAAATTAATTATTATTAAATAAAATATAATAAATAAAAATAAACGGAGAAAGTATAATTTTTCCATTGAATCGTGTGAAAATGTTTTTATATTTCTAGGTAGCAGAAAACCATTAATGAAAAATCAAGCCACAAGATTGCACGTTAAAGTGGGTGACATATGCACATAAGTCATCTTATTGCTCTCGAGATCTGATCAAAACATGACACATTTCTAATGAGAAATACTTGCTTTATTATTCACGTCAAATTAAATAATTTTATATTTTATATTTAATTTATATATTTTATTTTAATCTGGCACAGTTTTAAAAATATTTTAAATTAAACTAATCTTAAACTAAATATATATATAATTTGTTAAAATATTTTTTATAATTTATGATCTTAAATATATTATGGACTTTCTCCTTATTTTATTTTATTTAGGCCATGTTGATTTGATACTTTCTTTAATAAAATATATATGATGAATTTGTCATACTAAATTATTTATTTTAGTTTATATAGTCACTTAATGATAAAGATATTATTAAAAAAATAATAATTTTTTTTGATTAAATAAAATAAATAAGTAAAAAAATAATATAAAGGCCAAGAAAATAAAATATATGAAGTAGAATTTGGGGATAAATACTAATGATAAGAGTATTATTAAGAAAAGCTAATAAATCTCTCTATAAGCAAAAAAATAATATAAAGGCCAAGAAAATGAAATATATGGAGTAGAATTTTGGGGATATATTCTGGACATCTTCTTGATACAGACTATTGCTTATAGTCGTTTCAAGTCTATAATGTTCTGTTCATCATATTTTTATAATTTTGAATTTTAAATACTATTTTTGAGTCGGTCTTTTAAATATGAAAATTCTATACTTTACATTTTTTATATTCTGAAATTTTTATATTTATACCTTTATGATATATATTTATAATTAAATATACTAAAATGTAAATTAAAATTATAAATAAGATATTTTTCAAATTTTACTTTTTTGGAAAAAATTACTTATTCTATTCATTAATAAAATAAATAAATATTTTTAAAATATTTATCATTTAAAATTCATAAATAAAAAAATAAACACAAATTATTTAATAAAATACATCAACTACTAGTAATAATTTTCTTATATTTTGAATATATAAGTTATTTGTAATTATTTAATTATAATATCTATTTTATAGGAATTTTTCTTTTATATTTTAATTTTTTATTTTAAATATATTTAGTAAAATAAAGTTTCATTTATAATATAAAATTATATTGTGTGGGCCTTGGCTGTAGTAAGTAGGGAGGAGCTACCAACTACTCATATTTTATTAATTGATGATAGAGTCACCGGTCATCATGTAAGCATAAAAGAAATCGACAACTGATCTTGTTGATCAAGAAACATTGCATCTAAAATAATATATATATATTTTAAACAATTTTTCCATCTATAAAAGAAGACTGAGAAATCAAGAATGAAAACCCCAACATACATAATTAAATTTCCTCAAACATTATATATAGAAAAGTGAAATTAGCCAAAAGAATAATTTTGAGATGGCACAAGTGAAGTTGCTTGGGCTTTCATTGAGTCCTTTTAGTCGTAGAGTTGAGTGGGCTCTCAAGATTAAAGGTGTCGAATATGAGTTTGTAGAGGAAGATTTAGATAACAAGAGCCCTCTACTTCTTGAATTGAATCCGGTTCACAAGAAAATCCCAGTGCTAATTCACAATGGAAAGCCTATTTGTGAGTCCATGATAATTGTTGAATACATTGATGAAATATTTGAAGGTCCTTCTATTTTGCCTAAAGATTCTTATGATCGAGCTATAGCTAGATTCTGGGCTAAGTTTTGTGATGAGAAGGTAAACTCTTTTGAATTTAAGTTATATATACTCCAAAATGTTAATATTTTTCTATATTTTCAACATAATTTAATACCCCCTCCTCTTCCCTCCTCCCGAAAAAAATCACTCCTAAAACATTTTTTTTTTATTAAAATTTTTTGCTGAAAAATGTTAAGTGACTATTTCTACTGATATTTTGATTGAATCGGTGGGGAAAAAAATAATAGTATTTTCATATGAAAAATCATAAAAGTTCTCACTAGTACTGTGAAAATTTATTTCGCACCATGCATTTTTTCAGTGAACTGATTTGGTGGGAAATTGATGAAAAAATCATGCTTTATAACATAAATTACATTGATTTTTGTGGTGTAAAAAATCTCTATTTTTAGTAGTGAATTGATCGTGCACGATCTTTTTATATGGTTTTAAAATATTTTAAATTATCAATTATTGTAATTTACTGTAATTTTCAAATAATTAAATTTTTATTAAAACAAAACCTAAAGGTTTCATATTCAAGTTCACAATTAAAATTCCAAAATTTTGACTTTGGAGATCAGAAGGATATCACATACCCTCGTAAAATTTTGAAACTTAAGCTTTAAGTGATTTTGCAGTGCTTGCCAGTAATGGGGAAAGCTATGTTCGGTAGCGGAGAGGAGTCAGACAAAGCTAAAGAGGAGTGTGGTGAGTTGATAAAGATTCTTGAAAATGAGCTCAAGGATAAAAAATTCTTTGTGGGAGACAAATTTGGATTTGCTGATATTGCTGCAAATTTGATAGCATATTGGATGGGAATTGTTGAAGAAGCCTCTGGAAATGTTTATGTGACAAGTGAAAAGTTCCCAATTTTTTGTGCTTGGAGAGATGAGTATATTAATTGCAGTCAAATTAAGGAGCTTTTACCTCCAAGAGATGCAATACTTGCCCATTTCAAGGCTCGATTTCAAGCTGCCGCTGCTGCATCTTCCCCCAAATAAACACCTCTTAGTGAAATTTCGAAGTTTTTGTGTGGCAATAAAACTACCTATTGAAGAAAAATAGCTTATCCTGCTCTTACGCATAGTAGGTAATATCTTGCCTTTTTGTTTTGCTAGTTTGTCGGTGAACGCATGTGATTGTAATTTCTTTCAACTACTACATGATTAGATCTAGTCATCTTTTTTATCTTCACCTTGCTCAACTAGTTGAGTTTGGAACAAAAGATGATTCCTAATTATTATCAAAAAAAATTCTGTTATTCCGCAATGCTTAAAACAGTAAAGCAGAAATATATCCAAATAAATTGAAAATAGGAAAAATAAATATTTGAAATCACAA
Source organism: Datura wrightii (assembly GCA_035772735.1). Classification (NCBI taxonomy): domain Eukaryota; kingdom Viridiplantae; phylum Streptophyta; class Magnoliopsida; order Solanales; family Solanaceae; genus Datura; species Datura wrightii. The sequence goes on along the minus strand of JASDFA010000018.1, from coordinate 193,076,092 downwards.
AATTTATTGTGTGTCCTTAAGAATTTAATTCTCTCACCGTATTTGATATTTTGAATTACTTTTTCTTAGGATAAAACGGATATACGTGTTGATAGTGTAGCAATACCTCAAACGCCAGTAACTTCATCAAACTCGAAAAGCAGTAACAAATCACATAAGACTCGATATTACCTTGTTCGTAAATAATGCAGAAGGATGCCAGAATGAAGGCAAAATGTCTTTATTTATAGCCGGAAAAACAAGTTGAAGTGGTACAAAAACACTTATTCAGAATAGGTATTAGTTATGGTGTATGTTTGGCAGGAACTTTCTTAGGCAATTATTTTCACAAAATTTAAATTAAATTTTTGTGCGAAAATAATATTAGAAAATAAAAATTAACATAAACGGAAAAAAAAATTTATCAATCAAATTATTTGACCAAATTTAAATCCGAAGCCGAGACTCTCTTCTCAACTCTCTGTGAGCTAGAGAATATGTTTCTAAATATAAGCACAAGAGTTTTTCTCTTCCCAACCAACAAGGGACAAAGTCCACTTATAAAAGACAACTTCCACTTTTTTCTATTTTATTTCCCATCATTTCTCAATTTACACTAACACTTAACTCCAACAATTAACTCATTTAACTCCAACAATCCCCACATAAATGGGGAATGACTATAAAAATTTTATTGCATGAAAAAAATATGTGTGATTCATAAGTATGAATTAGTTGCATCTAGATAAGTTGGTTTCCCTTTGAACTTTCCGTAGTGAACGTATATTGAATATACTCAGTAAATTGTAGATTTGATAACTTCAACTATCGAGCATTGATATATACCTAGACAACATAAGTCACACAACTAATCCTTTAACAGTCTTTGATTCTTGCTGTTTTGTTCGTTTCAGCCATGAACATTGTCTGATTCATAAGAAGAGAACTGGCCTTATTGAATTCTCCTTGAGGTGACTTACACATCACACTTACATAGGTGATTCCTAAACATGTTATTCCATAGATATATTGTTTGACATACTACATATCAAACTTAAAAATCATTAAAAAGTCTCAACACTTTATCCTTGTTATTGAATATTGTCTCATCACAAGAATGAACCAAAACAGGTTATTTTGACAATTTTGAACCGTCATCAATGACTTTGTTTGATCTCCTTAAATCAAGAGCTTGAGATCTCCAATCTTCTACGAAGAGTTACTGCCACGATGACTTCTCCTCGGCCATAGTCTCATTCTCTTCATTGATCTTTCCACCATCTCTCCAGTTAAGCCTTTTGTAAGTAAATCCAACACATTATCTCTTGACCTTACGTAGCCAATTGTGATAATTCCACTAGAAAATAGTTGTCTAACGTATTATGTCTCTGTCGTATGTGACAAGACTTTCCGTTATACATGATACTTTCAACCCTTCTTATTGTTTCTTGGCTATTGTAATGTATACATCTAGGAACCAACGGTTTGGGCCAAAACGGAATATCTTCTAAGAATTTCCTATGTAATTTAGTTTCTTCACCAATCTTGTGTAAGGATATAAATTCGGGATCTATTATAGAGCGAGTAATACACGTTTATTTGAATGATTTTTAAGACATTGCTCCTCCACCGGTGGTAAAAACACATTCGCTTGTGAATTTAGTTTCAGTTGACCCGATGATTTAATTTGCATCATTATATCCTTCAACAACTGTTGATTACTTGTTGTAATGTAGAGTAAAGTTTTGAGTATGTTTTAAATATCCCAAAACTTGTTTCATAGCCATTTAATGATTCTGATTGGAATTACTTATGTATAGAGTAATTTTACTTCTAGCACAAGATATATTTGATACATACAGTTCATGATGTACATCAGAATTTTCAAAACTCTGGCATAATCCAATTAAGACTTACTTTCACTTTGATTTTAGCAAGAGCAAGATTCACATCAATTGGTGTTTTTGCAACTTTAAAGTCCAAATACTTAAATTTTTCAAGTATTGTTTGGATATAATGAGATTAAGACAATGCTAGACCTTAAGGAATTTTGTGAATCTTAATACTCAATATCAAATCAACAACTCCTAAATCTTTCGTCTCAAATTTACTTGCAAGCATATGCTTTGTAGCATTTATGTTAGCAATTTCATTACTCCATGAACATGTCATCCACACATAAACAAACAATGATGATTTGATTTGGAATATTCTTAATGCAAATGCATTTGTCACACTTATATTTCTTAAACCATACCACAAGATTGTATGGTCAAATTTCACATGCCATTGTTTGGACGCTTGTTTTAGTCCATACAAAGATTTCACGAGTCACCACACCTTCTTTTGATTTTCTGAAACCATGAACCCTTCAGGTTGTTCTATATAAATTTCTTCCTTTAAATCTCCATTTAAGATGGTTGTTTTCATATTTATTTGATGAATTTCAAGACTGTATATGGAGACTAACGCGATATTAGCATCCAAATTGATGTAATTCTAGTTACCTATGAGTATGTATCAAAGTAATCAAGACCTTCTTTTTGTAAACTCTTTAACTACAAGTCTTGCTTTGTATTTATCAATAGTGCGATCATTCTTCATTTTTGTTGGCAAATTCATTTGGAACCTAAAGGTTTCTTTCCTAGAGGAATATCAACCAACTCCCAAATATGGTTATTCATTATGGATTCAATTTCACTATTAACTGCCTCTTTTCAATATTGATCTTTCAAAAAAGTCATAGCTTCTTGAAAAGTTCGGAACTCATTTTCCAATAAAAATATTAGAAAATCTGATCTAAATGAAGTAGAAGTCCTTTGACATTTGCTACGTCTTGGAACTTTCTCATTGAAAATATTTTTCTTTGTTCTTTCCGAGGTTGTTTAGATCTTTCGCTAAACGATTCACATTTCTATTTATACAGATATAAATATTTAAAAAATTCAACATTATCTGATCCTTTTACTGTATCAACATGAATGTCAGAATTTTCTGATTTATGAACCAAAAATCAATATGCTTTACTAGTTGAAACATATCCTATGAAAGCACAATCAATGAATTTTGGTCCTATTTTATCCTTTTGAGTTTAGGAACTTGTACTTTAGCCAAACACCCCCACACTTTTAAATATTCAAGATTTGGATTTTTTTTCTTTCTATTTTTTATATGAAATAGATTGTGTTTGTAATGGGATCCTCAATTAATTGTTTGCTAGCCATAAGGATAGCTTCTCCCACAAGTTCTAGGGTAAACCAGAACTTATCAACAAGACATTCATCATCTCCTTTAATGTTCTATTTTTCTTTCTGCAATTTCATTTATTGTGGTAAATAATGGGCAATGAATAATGCATATTCTAAACATATTTCTTCAAAAGAAGATTTATATTTGCCAGCTCTATCACTCATTATCATTTTGATCTTTTTGTTAAGTTGTGTTTCAACTTAACTTTTGTATTGCTTGAATGATTTGATTGTTTCATCTTTACTATTGAGTAAATAAACATAGCAGTAACATGTACTATCGTCGATAAAAGTTTTGAAATATTTCTGTCCACCGTGAGACGTTATTGACTTCATATAACAAATATCCGTGTGAATTAAGTTTAAAATATTTGAATTCCTTTCAACTAACTTATAAGGATGTTTAACATACTTAGATTCAATACATAGTTAATATTTTGATTGATTGCATTCAAATTTAAGTAATAATTTTAAACTGATCATTTTACACAAAGTTATACAATTGACATGTTCTAAATATGAATGTCATAAATCATTTGACTCAAGCAAGTAAGAAGAAGCAGAAATTTTATTATTCTCAACAACTATTACATTTAGTTTGAAAAGGCCTTTAGTAAGGTAACATGTTCCTATATACACTTTATTTTTACTTATTATAACTTTGTTTGAAATAAAAACACACTTAAACTCATTTTTGAGTAGAAGTGTAGTAGAAACTAAGTTCTTCCTAATTTCTGAAACATGACAAATATAATTCAGAGCACCATCTTGCTGAATGTCATCTTCAGAAATATTTTTTCATTACCTTCAATCTTGGTTGTAGTAGAATTTTTCATGAAAATAGTCTCATCAAGTTCAGCGGAACATAAGAAGCTAATGTTCTCTAATAACACAGATATGTCAAGTGGCTCCAGAATCAATCCACCACTCCATGGAACTTTCTACTAAGTTGTATTCAGACAACACAAGTTATCAATTTCCACGATTGTTTCAGCCATGTTTGCTTGACCCTTTTTCTTCTCTTTCTTCAGAGCACGACATTTAGCAGCCTTGTGTCTAGTCTTTTCACAATTGTGGCAATTCCCTTTGTAATTCTTCTTGTTAGGATAGCTCTTTGATCCTAAAGACCTCTTTCTCTTTTTCGGATTAGTTGGAGCAGTCTCAACAATATTCGCTTTCATGATTGTTGAGTTTCTACGTAATCTACGTACCTTCCGCTCAACAGTCTTATTATCTTCTTAGATTATCAATGGAACGATCGGATCTTCAAGCTTCATTTCTTTCTGCTTGTGCTTCTAGTAATTCTTAAAACGTCTCCATAAAAGAGGCAACTTCTCAATCACGGCTACGACTTGAAATGCTTCATTGACGACCAAACCTTCAATAAAACATCATAATTAGCAATATAATTAAGACTTTTGATAGAAACATTAATTTAAATTTTTCTTCAGCAAGGAGATCTTAAATTACCACTTCCAGCTCTTAGACTTCAGTAATAACAAACATTCTTTCTATCATCTTAAAATCCAAAATTTGGTTGCAATGAATTTCTTTTATCCGACATCCCCTGTTTTATACTTATTTTCTGATACATTCTAAAGTTCTTTAAAAGTATGCATATTACTATATACATTATACAGATCATCCTCTAACTCGCTCAGAATATAGTTTTTTGTATAAAAAATTTGAGTACTTTTAGGCCTCAGCCAATGTGAAGCCTTCATTCCCATGAGTTGATTCCAACTGAATTGGAATATCCTCCTTGATGAAGTTTTGCAGATCTGATGTGGTCAAGTAAAAGAACATCTTCTGCTGTCAATATTTGAAATCGATCCCAAAATTCTTTTGGGCTTTTCTGTTGAAGCCGGTGCAGTACAGTACGACTGCAGGAGGCTATATTGCTTGTAGAGGTAAGCAAGAGGGTATTTATTTATGGCATATCTATTATTCAACAAAAACAAAATTTAACGATTGATGAAAATTTTATTTCTTCAAACGGAATAAACTTTGACAGAAATAAATAATCGATGAAATTTTTAAATCTTCAAATCGAATTATAAAATGGAGTATAAAATTCGAAGATTTAGTCAATGAAATAGAAAATCAGAAAGGTCTTTGTCTCCAAAATCAGAAAAGAGATGAACACAAAAAATTAATTAAATTAAATTCCTTAAACTTGTTATCCTACTATGGTTCAAAACAGTAAAGCACAAATATATCAAAACTAAAAACAAGAAAAGTAAATATCTGAGACCACATAATTCACTGTGTGTCCTTAAGGAATTAAATTTTCTCATTATACTCGAGATTTTAGATTACGTTCTCCAAAGATAAAATGGATATACCTATTGTTGGTTAGCAATATCTCAAATGTTAACTATTTCGTCGAACTCGAAGAGTAGTAATAAATCACACAAGACTCAATATTAGTTTGTTTGTAAATAATATCGACGTCAGAAAATTGATGCCCAGAATGAAGGCAACATATCTTTATTTATAATCTAAAAAATGAGTTGTAGTGATGCGAAAATACTTGTTCAGAACAAGTTTTAGTTGTGATGTTTGTTCGGTAAAAATTTTCCTTGGCAATTATATCCCGAAATTTAAATTAAATTTTTGTGCTAAGATAATATCAAAAATAAAAAATTAACGAAAATAAAAATAAATTATCCAAAAAATTTTGCCAATCAATCAGATCATTTGACCAAATCCAAATCCAAGCGATAATGACGATGCAAAGAGAGACTCTTTTCTCAACTCTTTATGAGTTAAAGGATATGCTTCTAAATACAAGCACAAGGGTTTTCCTCTTCCTAACCAGTGAGGGACAAAGTTCACTTATAAAAATCAACTTTTCACTTCCCTCTATTTTATTTTCTACCACTTTTCAATTCACACCAAAACTTAACTCCAACAATTAACTCACTTAACTCCAACAAATTCAACCTAGACCCTTTTAGCAAATAATAGCAGTGCTCGAGAATTCATGATATGTACAATCATAACAATTAATGAGTTTTGGGTATTTAAAATATACTTAAGATTATGCTTTGCACTATAATAGTTATCCTATGGTTATTGAAGGGTATAGTGATGCAAATTGGATCACCGGATCAACTGAAACTAAATTCAAAAGTGGATATATTTTTACCTTAAGTGAAGGAGCAGTATTTATTAAGTTATCCAAACAGACATGCATCACTCGTTCGATAATGGAGTTTGAGTTCATAACTATAGACAAAGTTGGTGAAGAAGTTGAATTGTTCCAGAAATTCTCAGAAGACATTCTATTTGGCCCAAACCTTCGGCCTACATGCATACATTTCGATGGTCAAGCAATAATACGAGGCTGAGGAGCATTATGTATAATGAAAAATCTCATCACATACCATGAAGACGTAATACTGTTAGACAAGTACTCTCTAACAAAATAATCACAATTGACAATGTAAAGTCAAAGGATAATAAGTCGGATCCACTTACAAAAGGCCTAACTAGAGAGATGGTCGAGACATAATTAATGGGAATAGGACTATGATCGAGGACAATTCATTATGACGGTAACTCTATCTAGAATACTGGAGATCTTAAGATCTAGGTTCAAGGATAAAAATAAAGTTATGATTGATGGTTCAACGTTGTCAAACAAGATCTAGATTCATTCTTGTGATGAAGACAATGTTTAGTAACAAGGATAAAAATGCTAAAACTTTTTAATAATTTCTAAGTCAAATAATGTATTTAAAGAATGTCATATTTAGAAATCATCTATGTAAGTGTGAAATGTAAGTCACTTCAAGAAGGATTCTATAATGCCAGTTCTATATGCACTTATGAATCATGTGTGTTTATGACTGAAACGAACAGAAGAATGAGAACCAAAGACAGTTAAGATTTAATTGTGTGACATATTGTTATTTAGGTATACACCAAAGCTCGATGGTTTAAAGATATCAAAACTACCGATTGACCGAGTATATCCGATATATATTCACTATAAAAATATTAAAGAAAAATCTGCTTATCCAGATGCAATTAATCCCTACTTATGAATCACACAGTCTTTTCATGCATATTTTCATATTATAGTCTTTCTCCATTTATATGGGGAATTGTTGAAATTTAAAGAATTAAGGTGAAGTGTGAATCGAAATGATAGAAATTAAAATTGAGAAAAATAAAATTTGAAATTAAAATTCATTTCCCCCTCATTGGTTAGGAAGAGGAGAATTTTTGTGCTTATATATATAAGTACTTTTTCTAGCTCCTTCATTGGTTAGGAAGAGAATTTTTGTGCTTATATATACAAGTTAAGTATTTTTTCTAGCTCTTAAAGGGTTGAGAAGAGAGTCTTCCAGCCTCGTATTGTCGTAGTTGCTTAGCTCGACTTCATGTGTGAATTTGAATTTAGTTAAATGATATGATTTTTGATATATTTTTAAAAATAAATTTATTTATTATTCTTAACACAAATCAATCTCAAAATCAGAATCGAATATGAGACATATGATAACACTAAAGTACAATCTAAAGTAACCTTTTTTTAATAGCCTTTTTGTAGAATTATCCAAAAAAGTTTACCCCATAAATAACTCTTGGATGGAAATACAAAGCATCTCGAGTTTTTCTCACTTGTAATAAATCATCTTGGTTCTAAATATATGATGTTTTTTATTTTTTCTTCATCTTCAGATCTTGATATCAATGAACAATTTTACTTTTTAGTCATCATTATTATTTGGTTTGCTTTTATCATTAACTTCTAGCCGATAAAAATGAAAATGCAATCAGACCTAAATCACTTATTTTTAATTCTAATTTATAAATTTTAACTTAGTTTATACCACATAATTTTACTAACAAATAAAACTCCTTATATATTTTAGATAATCTTCTTTATTTAAAATCTTGAATTAGATCCAAATTAATCCATATTAAACATAACTTGATAGAGAAAGCTAGTTTGGCCAGCAACGCAAATATGAGGACGTTGTCTCGTGTAGTCGCGTTATTGTTTTGTTGCTTGGTCAGTGATAGTACAATAAATAATCTACAATTTTTCCACTTAATTGTGTGAAAGTACTTTTATATATTTAGGGAGCAGCAAAAACGATAAGGCAAAAGTAAGCCACAAGATTTGGTCAAAACTTGGCACATTTCTAGCTCATCTTAATCAAATTAAATAATAATTATTTTTTTATAATTTTTTTTAGTTTGACTCAATACAATTCCTTTTAAATTTTAGATTAAATATATATATTATTAAAATATCTTTTCAATTTTTTGATAACTAAATATGTCAATATTGAATGTAAAGAATTATTAAATATAAAAAGTTATTTTTTTAACAAAAAAAGTAGATTAAAAAACATAGCTAATGAGTATAAATTATAGTTAAAATGCATATTAAATATAATTATGTTAAATAATAAAAATATACATATAAATATATATTTTGCATTTATTAGTTTGACATAAATATAAATATTAAATACAAGTAAATTTATTTTTATATTATTGAAGGGAGTTAAGCAGCTTAAGCAGGTAGCAGGTCGACATGCCTGCTTAAGCTGCTTAACTTCCTTTTATGGCATGTAGGAGTATAGTTTTAATATTTTCTCTGTTGTTACATTTTAAGATTTTATATTTATACTATTTTTTCTTTGGACAAAAATATTCGGGTAATATGCAATTTTAAAAATGTGGGACCCATTAATTTTTGTAGTTGTTTGTTGAGGGAATTAATAATTGACAGCTAGACGACATGCATTATGTTATTGGGGTGTTAATTACTAGCCATTTTAGAAAATAAAATGAGAAATTTTTGTGATGAAATATTCTTGCCAGAAAATGAACATTATTAGATATAGTTTTTTGCACCTCATCAGACCTATATCAATGCAATTATTTAAATTAATATTGATTTCGTACTAATCAACCAAATATGACATAATCATATTGTAAAAGAGCCTCTAATTGATTCAACATATTTTAATCAAAATATTTCTAAAAAATAGAATTAGGTGTTAAAGATTAATTTAATGCGTGATACATATTAGAGGAGTAAAGGTAAGAGCAACAAAAATTTAAAACTAATAAGGAACAATTATAAAAAATTTCAGGACATATTTAAATAATGATAACAAGTTCTTAAAAAGGTAGAGCCAAAATTAGAAATAATGTAGAGAAGAAATTAAGAGGAAGAAAAAGAGAATTAGCCGGAAGTCAAAAATACTAAAAAAGAATGAAAATTTATGCATACGCCCAAACATGAGTATGTATTAATTTTAGAAGTCCTCCAGCAAACTGAAAATAATATTAAAAACAAAGTATAGGATGTAAACAACAGAGAAATATATACACTTTCATTAGGCAAATTTCGTATATATATATCCAAATAACACTCAATATTACAAAATATATCAAGAGCATATATTCCATTATGGAATTCAAGTGAATCTAAAATTTTATTCAAAATCATATCGAATCTACATTAAATCATTCTAAATTTAAAATATAAACTCTCAATAGTTTACCCTTTCGAAGTTTAAATTATTATTGTTGAAATAATATTTTAAATTTGAATATCACTTGTGAACTATTTAGAAAAAAAGAATTATTATTGAACTATTTAAACGTTTTCATTTTGTGCCAGCACAAAAATTTGAGTGCTACACTAGTACTCTCTCTTCTCTCTCAGTTGTTTTTTTTTAATGTCATTTCAAGTTTTGACAAAATCACTAAAATAATTATTTATTAATGATAGAGGTAAGTCTTTGTATATCTTATCTTCTTCAGATCTCACTTTGTGAGATTGCACTGAATAGTCATATCGTTATTGTTGTTATAGTACTAAATATAAAAAATATTTGACTAAATTACTCAAATTTCTTCCTTAGACGAGTAACTCACGATTATATTCAATGGCGAAACCATCCTTATCAGAAAGGTGTCAATTGATATAATTTATTGAAAAATTACATTATATTTCTTAGACTTTTTATATATATGAATATTTTTTTTTTATATTTTGATTTCTCTTGCTATGATTTCACCACCAACTATCATATGTGTCATGTCAGAATAGTAAGGACAGAAGCTAGTGTATGCAAGTTTCAAATGGACCAGAATTTTATATAATGTAATTGAGGCTATAAGTCGCCGGTCAGCACGGAAGCATAAAATATTCGACAACTGAAATTGTTGATCAAGAAACATTGCATCTAAAATAATAATATATATAAACAATTTTCCCATCTATAAAAGAAGAGAAGAAATCTAAGAATGAAAACCCAACACATACATAAATTTCCTCAAATATAGAAAGATAGGAAAAGCCAAAGAATTCTAAGTTGTGAGATGGCTGAAGTAAAGTTGCTACGTCTTTCATTGAGCCCCTTTAGTCGTAGAGTTGAGTGGGCTCTCAAGATTAAGGGTGTCGAATATGAACTTATAGAAGAAGATTTTCGAAATAAGAGCACTCTGCTTCTTGAATCCAACCCTATTCACAAAAAAATTCCAGTGCTTATTCACAATGGCAAGCCAATTTGTGAGTCGATGGTGATTATTGAATACATTGATGAGACATTTGAAGGCCCTCCAATCTTGCCTAAAGACCCTTATGATCGAGCTATAGCTCGTTTCTGGGCTAAATTCCTTGATGAGACGGTAAATTCTTTTGTATTTGATTATATATACTCCAAAATATAAATACTTTTTATATAATTAATTATCAGTATAATTTATTATTCCCCCGTTTCAAATTGACCGTGATCTTTGTAATACTTTTTAAATAGAGGGGAAAATATATTTCTTTTTCAAAATTGACCATAGAACCCCCTTTATATATGTAAGGTCAAAAGTACTTTTTAAGTATATGTAGTAGATAGTGAATCCCCTTGAATTCTTAGTGTGTTTAACTCTTTATATTTTGAATCCTCTTAGTGAAAATTTTTACTGTGACATTAAGAGCTAATATGTCCCTCGTTAAAAAGTGATGCATATACCCTTACCGTCTAACAAATGATGCAAATATATTTTTTTTGTTAACATATTTATATTTACTAAACTAAAAATAATAATCCTAAAATTAATTTTATAAATCAAAAAATTATGAGGTGACGTTAAAAAATTACTCCACCCATTTTTTTAATCTTCCTACCAACCCATACCCAATCCAAATAAAAAAAACCCAGACCTTACTGTAATTTTTACCTATTTTTCAAATAATAAGTAAATTTTATTTAAAATACTTAAAGATTTCACATCTAAATTTACGTTCAAAATTTCAAAACTTTGATTTTCGGAATCCGAAAGGGGGTAATAATTACATATTCTGATGAAATTCTGAAACTTAAGTTTTGAATAATTTTGCAGTGTTGGCCAGTAATGGAGAAAGCTATGTCAGGCAACGGAGAGGAGTCAGACAAAGCTAAAGAGGAGTGTGGTGAGCTGATAAAGATTCTTGAAAATGAGCTCAAGGACAAGTTTTTCTTTGTGGGAGACAAATTTGGATTTGCTGATATTGCTGCAAATATGATAACATATTGGATGGAAATTGTTGAAGAAGCCTCTGGAGATGTTTTTATAACAAGTGAAAAGTTTCCAATTTATTGTGCTTGGAGAGATAAGTACATTAATTCCAGCCAAGTCAAGGAACATTTACCTCCAAGAGATCCCATACTTGCCTATTTCAAAGATCACTTTCAAACTGTCGCTGCTGCATCTGCCCCCAAAAAAACACCTCTTACTTAGTGAAATTTCGAGTTTTTGTGTGGCAAATAAAATAGCTTATCCAACTTTATACATTGTAGATAGTATCTTGTGTTTATGTTTTGCTAGTTTGTCAGTGAATGCATGTGAGTGTGTTAGAAATAAGTTCTAATGATATGGCAAACCTGTTGGAGAACCAGGTCGCTTTTTGCATCTCTACCAGGAAAAGTCAACCTTGTACTGCTGACAAAAGGTGAGGTGCAGACTGTCACTGCTTCCGCAATACAGTGGCAGGCCTGCAGCAACACTCCCTTTTATCCATCGGACAAACGGTTCTTATTCAAAACTGTATCCTTGTCAACAACAATGAGTTCTTCACTTTTTTCAAAGAACACAAGTAGGACACTTCCTTATTTGCAAAAAGACAAAAAACAAGGCCTCAACATTTCAAGGACCGAAGCTGCTCAAGTGTGTATTGTTGTTCTAAGTCTAGAATGTTGATTTCTTTTCTCTTGTACTAAGATTTGTAAACCTACTCCTCGTTCAAGAGTAGCTATTGTAGGTAGTTGTTTTGAGTTATAATTTTGTGTTCTTATTCAGGCTAGAGTTAGCCATCTTGAGTCTTTGTAGTATAGCTATTGCAAAGCCTTGCAATATAGGTATTGTGAGAAGAGGAAGGATTAAGTTGTTAATTCCCAGATTTACTAGGGGTTGTAAATCTAAACAATGTCCGGTTATAGTGGAGTTTGTGGAAATCCTACCAGGATAGGTCGTGGTTTTACTCTCTTGGAAAAAGAGGTTTCCACGTAAATATTGTGTGTGCTTTAATTTATGTTTCTGTCTGCGGAACCAGATAAGGAATCTGGTTCTACCTTGTGGTTGGTGGACGCACATAAACTTTCCAGAGTGTAATTTCTTCCAATTACTAAATGATAAAGAGTCATCTTTTTATGTTTACCTTGCCCAACTAGTTGAGTTTGGAAACAAAGGATGGTTGAGCAGACTTCTAATTATTATCTAAAAAATATTCAACCTCAAACCCAACATTTAAATGTAGCAAACAATGGCGGGGCTCGAGAATTCACGATGTATACATTCATAGCTAATTTGAGTGCGCTCAGACAGATGTTCTCGCTAATTTTGACTTTATAAATTGTTTTGTCTTTTCATATGAAATCTAGCACTTTTCTTGTCTATTTTGTCTTTACAGATTAATTATCTGATTGATGAAATTTCTAAAATTAATTTTGTCACACTCCTTCTTGAAAGGTGTAATTGGCACTTGATGCCACACTGGATCCTGAGCTGACCTAACTGATATATACACACTTGGTGCATACCAGCGACACACAAAATAAGAAATCAAACAAGTATATCTTGACTTAAAGAAGCCCTTGGCTGGCAAGGCCACAACTGTGCAAATAATCAGTTGACTCAGCAATTCACAATAGCAATATGATCTTATGCGGGCTGACGAGACCACCATGCCATCTAATAGTAAAAATTCCTATGCAGGACGATAAGACCACCACCATGGTGTTAAGCTGAAATGAAATGATATATATATATATATATAGACACACACAAGCCATCAAGGGTGTCAATACAAAAGATAGTAATAACTAGGCCAACCACGTTCATCTATATAAACTCATTATTTGTAAGCCTTTAAAGAGTAGATACTTAGCCAGAATAGGGGCCCACCTATCCATAAACTGTACAATAAAAGAAGAAGCAAACCTATAAATATGACAACTCCAAAAGAAGGGAGCAATAAGTTAGAGCTGAACTGCTCTACAAAGAAGGTCTGAGGGTCTGTCTGTCAGAACCTGCAAGCAAGAGTGCAGTGGCCTCAGCCTTGGGGTATCGGTACAATAATATACCGAGCATGTAAGGCAGTAACTAAAACTGAAGCTGATAGAAGAAACTAAAAATAATCAACTATAAGGGTTAGAAAGTAACCTGAATGATCTCATTAATCAATGTTAGATATATATTGCACAAATAATAATCAAACAAGAACCTGTCATGGCCCTCTTACGTCTAAAGGTACAAACAACAAATAATAACTGAGTCCCCATAAATATTGGTAGGTACATATTAATGTGTATACCCCTATTGGTAACACTATAGCCCTGTAGGTAGTCTGTGACTCAACTATGACTAGCCCTTTTTAGGCAAACAACATGTATCTATATATAGCCTACTTAAGCAATGTGTACCTCCGTATATAGACTCTCTAGCATCTGCACGAGAGTACACTAGGCTCCTGTGTATGCATCTTGAGCCAACTTAGCTCCTATAGCTGTATCTCGAGTCCTCTTGGCTCCTGTAGCTATACCCCCTACACTTAGGGCCTAAACGAACGTGTGGCAGCCAACTGAGGTTCCCTTGAGGTTAGCAATGCCACCTTAGACAATCTGAAAATCCATCGAAGATTTGACTTCAATATGACTCTACAGGCGTCAACATAGTCCCATGTAGGCATCATGTTGCTCCGTAAGCGAAGTATAGCCCTACACTTGCCCCTTAGGTAGCCTGTATAGCATATAAAAATTGTATCTTATGTTTTCATAGCTAACCAAACAGTCATGAAGATAATTATAAAACCAGCTAGCCTAAAAACAAGAAATGTGGTTCTGAGTGATCTGTATGACTATCTATATATCATAATTGTAACACCCTATATAATTTAAACAATAAACTCGTATTTTTGTGGTAGGACCAAGAATACTTAATATACTAAAAATGATGTGTTATGAGGTATTCAAATTTATGTAGGGTCATATGTTAATATTTGACATCAATCAAGTTGTAAAACAAAAGTGGGCAAAAGTTATTGTAAATTTCATTCTTAAATTTTCTAAAATTTGTATCAGATATCTCAGAACTTTTCTCCCAATCTTTAAGGAGTTAGGAGCCTACGAACTATTAAATTAAAGGTCTATGAGTCTAGTTTTCATACATTAAAGTGGTCGCTAATACAATTTTGAAATAGAGATATATTCGCATTTTTATAAGACTGCACAAGCAGGCATGTCAAAGCGAGCCAAGTTAGTGGAAGGCTATATAAAGCCCCTTGGTCGATTCTAGCACTCATAATTCATTTCCAGAAGTGCGAGGGAGGTGAAAACCCTCTCCGCCTCTTTTCTCATAGGTTCCATAGAGTTTTGAAGGTAATTTGAAAATCTGAATTCATTTTCGAGCTTAGATCATCAAGTACATTGTGTGGTATGTGTTATAGTAGTATTTTTGTGCCTCTTTAGGGGCTATCTCGTGCTAAAGCTATTGGTAAGCTTCTATCTTCTTGTTTCTTTATTATATAGCGTATTAATGAATCCATGCAGCTCGGTAGATTATTATTTCAGAATTTCTATAGCTAAATTTATAGAGATCTTGTCGTTTAAGCTGTATTTGTGTTATCTTCTAATTGGGTTCTTGTAGCTGCATTTTTGGTGGTATTGAGGGATTCTTTTATGCAGTATTTCATGGTGTTGATGGTGTGGGTTTCAGCTAAGTTCGGGACAACATCGAAGAGGTATGTTAAGATTTTTTACCCTTGTTTTGGGCATGATTTTTATTGAATTCTAACTCTTGTGTGATTGTGCGAAGCTACTATTTTGGTAGCAGAAAAATATTATCGAAAAATCTTGTGGTGAGGTTGCTGGGTTGTGATCTTTTCCTCATCAATTGAGGCCATATATTCAAACATTAAATTAGTCAATTATCGTGAGTCGGTGGGATGATAGAACACGTATAATTTAACTCGTTTTGTGACATTAGTTGTGACCTTATTTGTTTGAACTTGGGGATATTTTAGAATGGTTAGGGTTAGTATTTGGCCGGTTGTGTGAATTTAGATTGAGAGTGTCTACAATTGATGTTATAGCGTGGATAAGCTCGATTGTTCTAACAGTCATATTTTTAGACTTGAGTCAATAATTATATGGGTTTCATTGATAGAATTAGGTCTTTTTGGTTGTGTTACATGCTGTTTTGGATATATAATCTTGTTGTTTGTGATTGTGTCAACTAACTTCCATGGACGCTCAACGATACCCACAATTATCGAATTTCTTTAGCATAAGAGTTGAGTATGGGACTTAGCCAACCAAAATGGCTATGAAAGTCAGATCCAAAATGGTTCGCTTGTGATTGGATAATGGTTTGATGCCAACCTATATTGGGATTGTACATGCGAGTGCATGGTTGTTGATGTTTACTCTGGCGCACTTGGTCTTGTACAATTTATCTCGAGACTAATGTATGATTGTAGAGTTGCTTTGGCACACTAGTGACCATATGAAGAGTGTATGGCTGTCAATATTTACTCTGCATGCTCAACTTATACGTGCCCGTTATACTTGTAAGACCGTGAGACTTTTACTCTGGCAAGGTGGATTATAACTTATGGTTTTGTTATTATTGGTGTTGTTATTGATTGTTGTATGACTTATGCTACTTGAATTGATATTGTTTTGTATAGCTGTGGATTGTACATGTGAATTGGTGGTCGTCGTGGTCATTGAAGGGCCTAGAGTTAGGTTAGGTAAGACAATCGAATGGATCCTGTAGTGGTGCAGGTAGTGACTGGTGAGTTATATCCATTAGATGTTATTTTTTTGTTGTTGTTTTGGACTTACCAGGCTTATGGGGGCCAGGTACATTTTGTTTGCCTTACTTGATTCCTAATGTTCTTTCTGTTAATATCCTTTGTATTTCTTGTTGTTGTCCTGCATACTTCTGGATCTGAAATCTATATCATATTGTCCTTTCTGCCTTACATACTTCGTACATTTTCATACCAATGCTATGACGGGGTGCTACATACGTGCATGTAGATGTTGATCAACAAGTGGATCAAGTTCATTTTCATTGAGTGGAGTTCCAGCTTAGTTGGCAAGCTTCAAGTTATTCGAAGTATCTAGCTGTTTGGTTATGGGCAGTTTGGGGCCCTAGCCTGATCACTTAATTACTATTGTATTCATAAAGGCTCACAGACTTTCTCTATGGGTGTCGTACTACTGTAAGCTTGGAAGGCCCTATTATACAGGTTTGTGTCCCATTCTGTGGCCTTGTCGGTCGATTGTATATCTATTTGTTGGTTGGTCTGTGAGCCAACTTCCACTATAGACTGTTGTACTCTGATTCAGATTATTGTCATACTGCCAAACCTCATCAGTTCTGGCACGTTGAAATAGGGTTCGCTCTCCAGGTTTGGGGTATGATAATACAAACTATAATATCGCTAATAAAGGGGGTATAACACCTTGCAACTAACCTGCATAGCCCAATGGGTAGCAACAATAACTAATACCTTGAAGGTAAATAACATAACAATAACAAGGTCGTTCTGAAGGCATAACAACTATTAGTAGCCTGCAAATGAGCGATATAACTATAGGCAAGTAATCTATATAGTTTCTACGTCTAATCTTATTACAGAGATGATAACAACAAAATAAGATTCTAAGTAGCTAATCAAAATAACTTTATAGGCAGTCACAATGACTAGTAGCATAAAGGTAATACTATAAGCTAGCATTACAACTCCAAAGGCATCCTAATATGCCAAAGACCCATAGGCGAGTTGTATATATAGTTATAGATGTTACAACCATTTGATTTCCACGCTAAACTAGCTAGCAAGCTGCTAATAATCAATATACACTATTAAGATGCTAACACAAGCCCTTAAGGCATCGCAAGACGACAATCTACCACTAGCGGATTAAGCAAAGATACTAAATAGGATAAGTTTGCGGTTATGGCAACAAAAAATAAAAACTTTTGAAATTTGAATGCCTGTATGTAGACTTAGAGGACAAAGGTAGGGATAAGAAGTTGTATAGATTAGACAAGACAAGAGAGAAGAGGGTTCGTGATCTAGACCAAGTGAAGTGCCTCAAGTATGAGGATGATAAAGTATTGGTAGAGGAGTCCCTCATCGGACGGAGATGACAGACATACTTCCAAAAACTCTTTGAATGAAGAGAGAGAAAGTATCATTAGGTTGGGAAATTTGGAGCACTCATAGAGGCATCATAATTTTGGGTATAGTAGGCGTATAAGAATTGATGAAGTCCAAGTAGTTATTTGTAGGATGCAAAGAGGTAAAAATCGGGTTAGACGAGATCCTGGTTAGACGAGATCCTGATGAAATTTGAAAAGAGCCTAGGTAGAGTGGGTTTGGTGTGGCTGACTAAGTTATTTAATGTCATTTCAAGATGGCAAGGACGTCCGAGGCATGGAGAGGAGTACAATAATTTTGTTGTACAAGAACAAAAGTGACATTCAAAATTGTAATAACTATAGGGGTATCAAGCTGCTAAGTCATACTATGAAGGTTTGGGAAAGGGCATTGGAGCTGAGGGTAAGAAGGGGTGTTCTATAGCCAAGAACCAATTCGGATTCATACTAGGGTGCTCAACTATAGAAACCATTCATCTCATAAGGAGACTGGTGGAGCAGTATAGGAAGAGAAAGAAGAACCTACACATGGTGTTCATCGATCTTGTAAAGGCTTATGATAAAGTCCGAAGAGAGGTTATGTGAAGATTCTTGGAGGCTAGAGGTATATCAGTGGCGTACATTAGTGCGACCAAAGACATGTACGAGGGAGCCAAGTCCTAGGTCTGAATTGGGGGGGGGGGGACTCAAAGCCCTTTTCAATTTAAATGAGACTGTACCAAGGATCAAACTTTAGCCTATTTTATTTGTGTTGGTATTAGACACATTGACACGGCAGATTTAGGGGGAGGAACCATTTTGTATGTTATTTATAGATAACATAGTACTGATTAACAAAACCCATGAAGGAGTTAATGCTAAGCTGAAAGTTTAGAGACAAACCTTGGAGTTCAAAGGGCTCAAGTTGAGTCATACCAAGACCGAATACTTAAAGTGTAAGTTCAGTGATGTAGGTATAAGGCTGACATGAAAGTGAGGTTGGATACATAGGCTATTCAAAAGAGAGAAAGTTTTAAGTATCTCGAGTCCATTATTCAACGTTATGAAGAGATTAACGAAGATATTACTCACCGTATTAGTGCAGGATGGATGAAATAAAATATCACATATGGAGTCTCATGTGATAAGAATATGCCACCATAATTTAAAGGCAAGTTTTACAGAGTGTGGTCAGGCCAACTATGTTGTATGGGGAGTGTTGGCCGACTAGGAAGTCTTATATTTAGAAGATAAAAGTTGCAAAAATGAGGACGTTTGAGATGAATATGTGGCATACTAGGAGAGATAGGATTAGAAATAAGGATATCCGAGATAAGATAAGAGTGGTGTCGGTAGAGGACAAGATGCGAAAAGCGAGGTTGAGATGTTTCGGACATGTATAGAGGAGATGCCCCGATGCTCCAGTGTGGAGATATGAGAGGTTGTTGAGTGATGGTTTCAAGAGAGGTAGAGGTAGGCTGAAGCAGCATTGGGGAGAGGTGAGTAGGTTGGATATGACACAGTTTCAACTTACCAAGGATATGGACCTAGATAGGAGGTTATGGATGACATGAATTAGGATAGTATGTTAGCAGGGAATAGAGTATTGTTTAGAAAATCTGCCCATACTAGTAATTATAGTATTACTTCTATAGTATCTTGCCCGTAGAGTTCTAATATTATCTACTATTTCTTGAACTTTATGTATCGTATTACTTTTACTTCAAGTGATATTTTGGTATGCTTTGCTCTTTCTATTTTCTCTTCTGAATTGCTTTGATTTATTTATTCTTGAGCCGAGGATCTATCGAAAATAGCCTCTCTGCCTCGGAGGTAGAGGTAAGATCTGTATATACTCTTCCCTTCCAAAACTTCACTTTATGAGATAATACAGGGTATGTTGTTGTTGTTGCTTTTTGATAAATAGGATAAGTTCTACGTTGCTTTCACAATGAGGCAACAACTAAGTCCAAGCTATTTCTGACAAGGGAAGAATACATATATGTAAATATGTTACTCTAGAAACCAACTATAAACACATATAATGGCTATGAGTATTAAAATCATAAACAACAAGCCATATCCACTATACAATGAAGACTTCATGTTGGAAGAGCTTTATCCTTGACATACCTTATGTCACTTTCCTTGGCACTACACTACTCATTATTAAAACCTATTAAAACTACTACCACACTAATGAATCACGAGGCTCACCACAAGCTCTAAACTAAAATGACAAGAAACAACACAACAAAGCCGTAAATAACGAGTTCTACCTCAAAAATAATTCTAAAATCCAAAACAACGATGGGTCAAGGTTCTAGAACTCTTACTTTCCATTGAGGAAATAAGTAGTGAAGAAAATAACCCAGAAGCTGCCTCTTCAAATATATGCCAAATAGAGCCGAAATCAACGGAAAAAACTTGTCCTAGTCGACTAGCTCGACGTTCTAGGCTCGTATCTAGCTTGGAAAAAGATCTCTCTCTCATTCTATCAAGAATACATAGGAAACCTAGAGAGAAATAGAGCATACAACTTTTGAAAAAATAGTAAATGAAGTAAAAATGAAGAAGAAACAATTATACATATTTCCACCAACATGGAACCCACTTTCACGTGCTTACTTGTGTCGTCTCGCAAAAATGCGAATATCTCTCTATTCTGAAGTCATATCGGTGAATGATTTAATGCATTGGAAACTAGACTTATATATCTTAAATTTGATAGGTAGTAAGTCTCCTAAATCTTTATAAATTGGGAGAAAAGCTCCAAGACATCTGACTTAAATTTCAAAGATTTTCTAAAAGTAATTTGTGATAACTTTTACTAATTTTTGTTTTGCAACTTGCTTGACTTCAAATATTAACATTCGATCAGTGAGTGATTAGAATATATTATAGCACATCCTTCTTATGGTATTAAACACTCTTATTCCTACCTTGAAAGTATGAATTTGTTGCTTAAATTATACGAGGTATTACATTTTCCTCCCCTTAGAAGTATTCATCCTTGAACATTATCTAGGCTTATAAAGCCAAGTATTTAGGAGTTGCCAGAAAAATATTGGCAGAGCCTCCTCTATAATATGGACTATCTGAAAATCTAAACATAAGAAAATCCACAGGATGATATAAACAGCTAAAAAATCTTAGCGCAACAAGCAAACACTTGAGCATACAGAACGACAATAATAAGAGAGGATATATAGCTCGAATAGGCATATCACCTTAACTATAATAATCTGAGTTGATATGCTATCAACCTAGGGTCTGAAATAAGTGAGGATATCTATGTCTCATGTCATCCTCAGCCTCCCAATTTCTTCCATGTTCCTATTTCTCCACAAGATTTTAACAGAAGCCATATTTTTGGTCCTTAATCTACGAATCTGTCGATCTATTATGACAATTTATAGGACAACTCATCTATGATCTGAACAGATTTAATTAGGACAACCCAATAAGGGTCTCATATTCACTTTCATAGCATTATTACATGAAAAACTGAATGAACAAATTCTAGCCCTATAGAAAACTCTAGCTAATAAGTTACTTGGCCTATCTTCTGGAAGATCCGGTATGGGCCAATGAATCTCGGGCTAAGCTTTTCCTTCTTATCAAGTCTCATAACAGCCTTCCTACCAACTCTAGCTCATATGCTTTACCCTTAAATATGTGGTCTCTAATTTTTATTTCTACTATTCATTTAATGAAAATTTGTGAGCCAAAATATCTTAATTATGACCTAATTTTGCTGAAAAAACTAATTTCGCAGGGTAAAACTTTTTAGAGAACTTTAGTCCTGAGGTATATATTCTGTAGTATCCGATTCGCAGGGCAAGACTTTAAGAGAATTTTGCTTTGAGGCATAACTTGTGCTACTGAACTCACGTCCAATGAGATAACTTGTATTATTTAACTTATGCCCTATGACATAATTTGTGTTACTGAACTTATACTTTGTGGCATAATTTATGTCGCTGAACTTATGCCTTGAGGTATAATTTGTGCAACTAAAATTATGCCCTGTGGCATAATTTATACCATTGAAATTATGCCTTGAGATATAAATTATGCCTTGTGACTTGGGGCATAACTTTTGTCACTGAACTTATGCCATGGGCATAACTTGTGTCATTGAACTTATGCCATAAGACATAACTTGTGCAACTAAACTTACGCTTTGTAGCATAACTTGTGTCACTAAATTTATGTCTTGGTACATAACTTGGAGACATAATTTTTTTTGTCTTAAGGCATAACTTGTGACTTGGAGCATAACTTGCGCCACTGAACTTATTTCCTATGGTATAACTTGTGGCATTGAATTTATATCCTGGGGCATAACTTGTGCCAATGAACTTATGCATTGCAATTTTTTTATTGCCATGTGTTTTTTTTCTGCGTTGTTAGGAGCACTTTCGACTGCCTTTTATAACTTAAAATAATGAACAATAAATATATAAAATTACAAATTTTGAAGACAAAAATTAAAGATTTCCCAAAATAAAAATATTTATACGAATGAACCCAAAATAATTGAGGACTTCAAATCCCTTTGTACCCTCACCCCACTACAGTGGGTTTTGGCCCAACTATAACTCTTTTAAATTTCTTCTTTTTTTCTTTTGAAAAAAAAAATTAACATAGTATGTTAATTTACTTCTTAAATTAGCATAAAATAACTCACTGTTAATTAATTGACATAAATAACTCTTTTATAATTATTGGGCCAAAATTATGACATTTAATATTCTCAAAAGTTGAGTAAAAAATGAAACAGTTTAAATAAAAAAATCAAAAAGGTTTCTACTTTTTGTTGGAAATTGACAGTTGCTTTATCTTTTTTTAGTGTTGCACTAGTAAATTTTTTTATGATAAAATATAATTACCTGAAAAAGTGAAGTAAAAGTAGGAATATTTTTAAGTATCTTTATTCTATGATTATTTTTTCATTCTTTCTCCTTCTTCTCTCTCTTAAAAATATTCTCTTTCTTTCTTCTTCCCTAAAATATCTCCATTAGAACTTTGAGACTTCATTTTACATAAATACGCAGTAATTTTCATGTATACTATATATATATATACACAGACACACACCATATATATTATGTATAAATACCTTAATACAAAAAATAATGTATATTTAGAATCATATTATAACCATATACATCATCTAAATACATATATAAATTATATGTGCATTTTTCTCATGTATACATATGTAAATTTTTATGTATACATATGGTTAAAATTTCTTATGTATACAATTTAAATTAAGGATTGAAATTTTAAATCCTAAATTATGGCCTAAGAAAAGCCGTAATATGCAGTAATTTTTATGGATACTAAAAATATATGATTCTATTATTGATATGATATATACATATTGCTGATGTATGAGCGTATACATTACTAAAATAGATATGCAGTAATTTTTATATATACTAAAAATATATATACACAACACATGTTATGTATACATTTCCTAACAGAAATAATGTATATTTAGGATTACATTATAACAATATACATCATCTAAATACATATATTAATTATATGTGCATTTTTCTTCATGTATATATATATATATATATATATGTATTTATTCATGATGCAAGATTTTTTTACAATTGCAATTAAAGTTAAAAATATAGAAAAATTATTTTTGTGGTATTATATGCAACTCTTTTTTTTGCGAGGATTTAAAACGATTACGGTTAAAATTCTTATATATACTCTTTAAATTAGGGATTGAAATCTTAAATACTAAATTATCGCCCGAGAAAAAAGTTATAATATGACCTTTTACTATTGAAGTGCCTTAGCTTTTAATTGTCTTTTGACTATACCTTGCAATAATTATAGGTTAGAGTTTTGTTAATATTTATTGGATTATAAAAATATCAATTATATTTAAGACTTGTACATATATGTCAAATCCTGTTTTTTACTTTGCTAAATGAAATAAATAGCCCACTAGCCATATAATTATTTCTTCATACTCATGCACTACATAGTATATATGTGTAAATAAATTAATGTTCTCCGTTGTGTGTAATTCACGCCAAAAAAAAATAATCTTTTCAGATCTCTTATATGTAAAAATAATAATCTCATATATGTAAAAATAAGATTTTCTTATAAAAAAATAACCATAAAACTATCCAAATTATAAATGACTTAAAAAGCTAATTCTCCCCTGTCCCAGCCATTCAACTAAGTTTCAAATAGTCCCTTACTGCTTATTTGTATATTCATATTATTTTGTGTCAACAAAGTTAGTCAAATAAGGAAGGAGGAAAGTGTAAAGGCAGGAGGAAAGTGTAAAGGCATGCAGAAGAGAGTAAGAACACAAAGAGAGTTATACACCAAGATAAATATTGTAGTTTTGAGTGTCCTCTTTAGTGAGTTATTCCATTTACAAGAGACAAGTGTTTATATATTATTTTCTCCTTGAAATTGAGAGTAGTGTACTCCCATATTTATATAGTCAATCCTTCTACCTCGTGGTGTTTTCTTCTATATATTTTCATTATTTATTATCATATCAAACTTTAGTTGTGGTGCTTCCTCCTACTAACAGTGGTATCAGAGCCTCAGTTATTCTGTCTGTTTTATATGAAGGTACTATCCGTGAATAGTAAATTTTTGTGAATAGTGAAATCCGGTAAAAATACTATTCACGTGAATAGTAAAATCCGGTGACGATACAGTTTGTCACGATTGTTCGCAAAAATATTCAGAAACGATCTAGAAGGGTGTGAAGCAAATAACATGTTGAGTACAACAAAGTTTGACGTTGAAAAATTCAATGGCACTAATTTCTCATTTTTGAAAATGAAAATAAGGGCGATATTGAGAAAGGACAATTGCTTAGTTGCAATTGAAGGCAGACCCACAGACTTTACTGATGACAGCAAGTGGAACGACATAGACAACAACGCAGTTGCTGATCTACACTTGGCACTAGCTGATCAAGTGTTGTCTAGTGTGGCTGAAAAACAGACAGTGAAGGAAATATGGGATACTCTTACTGGATTGTATGAGGCCAAGTCTTTACATAATAAAATCTTCTTAAAAAGAAAATTGTATACTCTTCGAATAGCAGAGTCCATGTCGGTTACTGAACATATCAATACTTTGAATACTCTGTTATCGCAACTTACAACAATAGGTTGCAAAAATAGAGGGGACTGAACGTGCGGAGATCCTACTTCAAAGTCTTCTTGACTCGTATGATCAACTCATCATCAACCTGACAAATAATACAACAGTCTAGTTTTCGATGAAATTGCAGCCGTTGTCCTAGAAGAAGACAATCGGCGCAAAAATAAGGAAGGCAGACAAGCAAGTTCGCAGCAAGCTGAAGCTTTGACGATGGTGAGAGGAAGACCAACGGAACGTGCAGTGGGAGTCACAATCATGGTAGATCTAAAACAAGAAGTAAGAAGAATATCAAGTGTCACAACTGTGGCAAGAAAGGGCACGTCAAGAAAGATTGTTGGTTCAAGAAGAAGAGTGAACACCTTGAGTCATCAAATGCTCAAGGGAATGTTGCAAATACCTCGGATGATGGTGATATTTTATGTAGTGAAGCAATATCAAATAATGAAGGCAGAAAACGTTTCACTGATGTCTGAATCATGTACACAGGAGCAACATGGCATATGACTTCCCGGAGAGAATGGTTCCATCAATATAAACCTATCTCAGGAGGATCTGTGTTCATGGGAGACGATCATGCTTTGAATGTTATTGGTATTGAGTCCATCAAAATAAAGATGTATGATGGCACGGTACGCA
Source organism: Datura wrightii (assembly GCA_035772735.1). NCBI lineage: Eukaryota > Viridiplantae > Streptophyta > Magnoliopsida > Solanales > Solanaceae > Datura > Datura wrightii. The sequence goes on along the minus strand of JASDFA010000018.1, from coordinate 193,050,395 downwards.
CCATCAAGGAGGTACGACATGTGAAAGACTTGAGGAAGAATCTATTGTCTTTGGGACAATTAGATGATAATGGATGTTCATATAAGACTCATGGTGGAGTCATGAAAATATTAAAAGGAGCGCTTGTAGTGATGAAAGCGGAAAAACTTGTTGCAAATCTATATGTGCTTAAGGGTGAAACACACCAAGAAGGAGAAGCATCAACCGTGTCAGCAAGTTCATTTGAAGAATCGATGATGATGTGGCATCGCAAAATTGGCCATATGTCGGAACTAGGTTTGAAGATTCTTGCTGAGCAAAAGCTTCTTCCAGAGCTCAAAAAGATTTCACTACCCTTTTGTGAGCATTTTGTTACCAGTAAGCAACATAGACTAAAGTTTAGCAGTTCCTATGCTAAAAGCAAGGAAATATTAGATCTGGTCCACTCTGATGTTTGGCAAGCATCGATGGAGTCCCTAGGAGGAGAAAAATATTTCGTGTCATTTATCGACAACTACTCCATGAGATGTTGGGTGTATCCAATCAAGAGAAAGGCAGATGTTTTTCCAGTTTTCAAAGAGTTCAAAGCGCGGGTGGAACTTGAATCTGAGAAAAGGATCAAGTGTTTGAGGACAGATAATGGAGGAGAATACACTGGTGATGAATTTAATAAATTCTGTAAACAAGAAGGTATCAAAAGGCAGTTCACAGTGGCATATACTCCACAACAAAATGGAGTAGCAGAGTAGATGAACAAAACCTTATTGGAACGGACAAGAGCTATGTTGGCAACTACAGGGTTAGAAAAACCATTCTGGGCAAAAGTAGTCAAAATCGCCTGTTATGTGATCAATCAGTCACCATCAACTGCAATTGATCTGAAAACGCCAATGGAGATGTGGACAGGAAAACCAGATGATTATTCTCGCTTACATATATTCGGAAGTCCTACTTATATTATGTACAATGCCCAAGAAAAATCAAAGTTGGATCCGAAATCCAGGGAATGCTTTTCTTAGGGTATGCTGATGGAGTCAAGGGGTATCACTTGTGGGATCCCACTGCCCGCAAGGTGGTAATCAGCAGGGATGTTGTATTTTTTGAAAACAAGATACAAGCCAAAAAAGGTAGCACTTCAACAGAAAAATCAGAGACTACTAGAGTTGAAGTTGAAAAGATAGAAGAAGTCCCAGTTTCTTCTGAAGCAACACCAGAGCACGAAGAACAATAGCAAGCTGAGATTGAAACTCCACAAGTTTGACGGTCAACTCGGGAGAGAAGAGAACCAGCTTGGCACTCAGATTATTCTATGGAGGGCAATTTTGCATACTGTCTATTAACAGAAGATGGAGAGCCTTCAACTTTTCACAAGGCCATGAAAGGCCAAGAATCATCTCTGTGGATGGCAGCAATGCAAGAAGAAATTGAAGCTCTTCATAAGAATAAAACATGAGATCTTGTTCAATTACCACGAGGAAGGAAGGCCATTGGAAACAAATGGGTCTACAAGATCAAACGAAATGGTAATGATCAAGTGGAGAGGTATCGTGCAAGATTGGTGGTGAAAGTATTCGCTCAGAAAGAAGGTATAGACTTCAACGAGATATTTTCTCCAGTGGTTTGACTCAGTACAATTCGAGTGGTCCTGGCGATGTGTGCTACATTTGACTTGTACTTGGAGCAGTTAGATGTCAAAACTGCATTTCTTCATGGAGAGCTTGAAGAAGAAATATATATGCTCCAACCAGAAGGTTTTGAAGAACGGGGAAAAGAGAACTTGGTTTGCAGGTTGAACAAATCTCTATACGGTCTCAAACAGGCGCCGAGGTATTGGTATAAGAGATTTGATTCCTTCATTATAAGCCTTGGATACAACAAACATAGTTCAGATCCTTGTGTTTATTACAACAGATTTGGTGATGGTGATTTCATTATTTTGCTGTTGTATGTTGACGACATGTTGGTAGCAGGCCCCAACAAAGATCGTCTCACAAATTTAAAGACACAGTTGGCTAGGGAGTTTGAAATGAAGGACTTGGGACTAGCAAACAAGATTCTAGGGATGCAAATTCACCGAGACAGAAATAATAGGAAGATTTGGCTTTCTCAAGAGAACTACTTGAAGAAAATCTTGCGACGCTTCAAGATGCAAGACTGTAAGTCAATTTCTACCCCACTTCCTATTAACTTCAAGTTATCCTCAAGTATGAATCCTAGCAATGAAGCAGAGAGGATGGAGATGTCTCGAGTACCGTATGCATCAGCAGTGGGAAGTTTAATGTTCGCCATGGTATGTACAAGACCAGACATTGCACAAGCAGTGGGAGTGGTTAGTCGATACATGGCTAATCCTGGTAGAGAGCATTGGAATGCTGTTAATAGGATCCTGAGATATATCAAGGGTACCTCAGATGTTGTAATATGTTATGGAGGATCAAACTTTACTGTTAAAGGTTATGTTGATTCAGATTATGTAGGTGATCTTGATAAAAGCAAGTCCACCACAGGTTATGTATTTACTCTTGCTGGAGGAGCTGTAAGCTGGGTTCAAAACTGCAGTCTATCGTGGCTATGACGACGAAAGCAGAATATGTAGCAGCTACACAAGCTAGCAAAGAGGCAACATGGATGCAGATGTTACTGGAGGAAAGTGTAAAGACAGGAGGAAAGTGTAAAGGCATTCAACTAAGTTTCAAATTGTCCCTTACTGCTTATTTGTATATTCATATTATTTTGTGTCAACAAAGTTAGTCAAATAAGGAAGGAGGAAAGTGTAAAGGCAGGAGGAAAGTGTAAAGACGGGAGGAAAGTGTAAAGGCATGCAGAAGCCGTATTGATCTTTTAGAAGTCTACGCGTCCACACTACGCGTCCACACGGTTTAGTTTTATTATAAATAGAACATTTTGCCTTCATTATTTCATCATCCACTATCCAAAAGAGTAAGAACACAAAGAGAGTTATACACCAAGATAAATATTGTAGTCTTGAGTGTCCTCTTTAGTGAGTTATTCCATTTACAAGAGACAAGTGTTTATATATTGTTTTCTCCTTGAAATTGAGAGTAGTGTACTCCCATATTTATATAGTCAATCCTTCTACCCCATGATTTTTCCTTCTATGTATTTTCATTATTTATTATCATATCAAACTTTAGTTGTGGTGCTTCCTCCCACTAACATTTTTTGAGTTAGAAATTTAATCCTCTCATATATTCTTCAATGCTAGAGTAAATTCAAGACTTTAGGAATTATTAAAATAGCACTAGGCTTCACAATCATAAATTTCATCTACATACAAAAGTAGTAAAACAAAAACAGAGAAAGCAAAGTTGTGAGATGGCAGAAGTGAATTGCTTCTGTCTTTCATTGAGTCCATTTAGTCGCAGAGTTGAATGGGCTTTGAAAGTTAAGGGAGTGAATTTGTAGAAGAAGCTCTACAAGTTTTTAAACGGATTATTCCTATTTTTGGATGGTATTTAATTTTTATTTTTTAAATTGGTGATCTTTATTTTTGGATGAAAGTACCTTTAATTATGACTTAATATCGCATGATCAACCTTTTTAGAGAATTTTTTTCATGGGACATAAGTTTAGTACTATCTAATTCGCAAGACAAACCTTTTAGAAAAAAAAATTTGACACACAAGTTTAGTAGGCATAACTTGTGCTTTGGGCATAAGTTCTGTAGACATGACTTATATCTTGAGGTACAAATTCAGTAGTATGAATTTCTTAAGGCATAAAATTCTAAAACTGAACTTATGTCTTAAAAGATAGCAGCATGCATGAACTTCGTAAGATATGAAGTTCTAAAACTGAACTTATGTTTTGTAAGATATAACTTGTGTCTTGGGACATATGTTCAGTAGTATGAATTTCTTAACACCCAAACTGTTGTTTGTTTCAATTGAACACCTAAATATATAATAAATTATTTTTACTAGATACTTTTGATTCAAATATTTTTTTACGCCTATTATCAAACATCTATTAGATAGTTAAGTTAATCATATAAGATATATCATCACTTTTAATTACACACATTAACTTCTATCAAAGTATCTCTAAAAGTTTACAATTTATTGAGGCTAATGCATATAATGTTACCAATTAATGTTTATTAAACAAACGTACCTTTAACTTATAATGACTGTAAATATATTTTACAATGTCAATGCATATAATTGTGTACAAAGTTGAAACTAAAATTTTGAGCAATTTGCCAATGCTTGATGGTACTGGGGAAATCATTGTTTGGCAAACAAGAGGATCAAGAAAAAGCTAAAGAGGAATCTGGTGAGCTGCTGAAGATTCTTAGATAATGAGCTCTAGGACCAGAAGCTCCTTGTATGTGGCAATTTTGGATTTCACTTAATATAGTATTAGTAGATAGTATCTTGTGTTTCTGTTTTGCTGGTTTGACAGTAATTATATGAGAGTGTAATTTCTTCCATCTATAAAACAGTCTATTAAATGATCTCCACGTGCATTTTATTATCAAATTACAATCACATATGCAAGCCTATGAAATTTTATTAAGGCATGATCAACAACTAAACATGGTTTCTATATGTATATAGCTAAAAATAAAATCTCACATGAAAATATTGCTCATTATATCCTCTCTAGCATGAACTTGTGCTTAATTAATCAAATAACTAGTCAAACCAATATCAAAAAAGCCATAACAAATAATAATCCTGACATGTCACCCGATGCCTACATAAGTACTCATCATATTGCTTATACATTATCCTCTTACACTTGAAATGCATAAGTGCTTATTTTAGAAAGTTAGGTGTTAGGCCAAGATTTTTAAAAGAAAAATGCTTTTAAGTAGAATAGTCAGCTCCTTAAAAAAGAAAAAACTAGTTTTACTAGCTTTATGAAATATCAAGATTTGTTGCAGCAATCAAACTACCTATTATTAAAGTAAACTAGCTTAGCCAACTTTCACTTTATATAACATTAGTAGGTAGTAGCTTTTCTATTTTGCTGATTTGAAAGTGATTGTATGAGTGTAATTTTTTCCATCTACAGAATTACTTATTAAATGATAGAGGTCATATTTTTATTTGGCATAATACATAAATCGGCATTCAAAGTTGGTCTCAACTGGCAATTAATCAATCAAACTTTGAGAATGCACATCTAGGCACCTCAACTTGGTTTCACTATGTCAATTGAGCACTCCAACTTACAAGATGATTATCTAGGCACCTCAACTTGGTTTCACTGTGTCATGTGCCACGTCAGCATTGTGCGCCTACAAGACATAATAGGGACTAGTTGGAGTGCTTAGTTGTCAGTTGAGACCAAATTGAGGTGCCTAGATATGCACTCTCAAAGTTTGAGTGCTTAATTGCCAGTTGAGGCCAAGTTTAAGTGCCTATTTATGTATTATGACTTTTTATTTCACCTGTCCAAAGTCAAAACTTGAGTAGTTTGGATATAAGGCTCCGAAAGTGTTTATTTTAGGTTTAAAAAAAATTTAACAGAAATTTATAGGTCGATAAAATATATGGAGAATTTTGAGTTTTCTTTTATAACGAGTACTCCTAACACTTTGTGTACACACAGATCCGGTTAAGGGTTGCACGATTAGTGGTCCATGGGGATAACGTTGTTGTCCATACGTGCATAGATGATTTTCATATACAACACTAATTGATATCCACGTACATATCAACATACAGAATGAACGATCTCCACGTGCATTTTATTATCAAATCAGAATCACATATGCAAATATATGACATTTAAATATGGCATGATCAACATTTAAAACATGGTTTCAATTAGTGGTAGAAAATGGGCGGGTTGAGTCAAATTTGGGTGGGTTGAAAATGGGTCAATATAATATGAGTATTATTTTAACCCGTCCATATTTAATATGAGTAAAAATGGGTAGGGCAAAAGATATGTTTACCCATATTTTCATGAGCAAATAGTACTTACTTCAGAATTCAATATCTGAAAAATACTTCAGTTTTTTTAAAGTGAGAAATATTGAAAATACTTTATCTAGTTTTATTGTATCATAAAGTCAATCTCGACCTCGACCTCCAACCCCGACCCCCGACTCTGGCTCCCAACTCCCGACCTCGACCTCGACACCAATGCCAACGTCGACTCTCAACCTTGATCTTAACCCCAACCCCCGGCTCCGACTCTCGACTCCTGACTTCGACCCAACCCCCGATTTTGACTCCCGACCTCGACCCTCGATCTTGACTCCCGACCTTCATTTCGACCTGACCCTCGACTCCCGACCTCGACCTCGACCCCAATTCCGACTCCGAACCCCCAACCTCAACTCCCGAACTCAACCCCGATCCTGACCTCCGACTTTAACTCCCAACCTCGATCTCGACCCCGACTCCGACTTTTGACCTCGACCCTGACTCCCGAGCCCAACCCCCAACCCTAACTCCCAACCTTGATCTCGACCTCGGCCCCCACTTCGACTTTCGACTTCGACACCCAATCCTGACCGCGACCTTGACCCTAACCCCTGACTTCGACTCCCGACTTCTAACCTCGACCCCGACTTTCGATCCCCGACCCTCAACCCCGACTCCCGATCTCAATCTCAACCTTGACCCCCAACTCTGACTCCGACTCTTGACTCCCAATCTTGACCCTAACCTCGACTCTAACTCCCGACCTCGAACTCAACCCTGACCCCCGACCCCGACTCTTGAACTTAACCCTGACCCTGACCCCGACCCCGAAACCCAACTCTGGCTGCCAACCTCTATCTCAACCTTGACTCCCGACTCTGACTCCGACTATTGACCTCGATCCTAACCCTGACCTCGGCTCACGACCCCGACCCCCGACCCCAACTCCCGACCTCGATCTCGATCCCGACCCTAACCTCGACTCACGACCCCGACCCCCAACTTCGATTCCCTACCTCTTCCCCCCACTCCAACTCCCGACTTTCGACCTCGACCCTGATTCTGACTCTCGACCCTCGACCCCGACCTCGACCTCGACCCCAACCTCGACTCCTGACTTTAGACCTCGACCCCAACTTAGACTTCCAGCCTTGACCCCGACTCCCGAGCCCGACCTTGACTCCCGACCTCAACCACGACCCCACACCAACCACGACCTTGACTCCCAACTTCGACTCCCGACCCTCGACTCCGCCTCCGATATAGAAGTTATAACATTTTGTGATATCATAAATTCTGAGCGAATAAAAGTTGAAAGCTTAACCAATTAAGCTAACCCATATTTTACCCATTAATACCCATATTTTTTTGGGTTGAATATGGGCTTAAGCCCAAATTTTACTCATCTAAAAAAATCACTCACTCAATCCAATGCACGATCTAGACGGAGAATCTAGCTCCCCAACCTTGGATTCGTGTTTGGATCAAGAATTTTAAGCCCCAGATCATCAAGAACAGGTAGGAGTGTACATGGAGAGGGTTTTCACCATTTGGAAAATCAGAAAAATGAAATGGAATGTTCAAACGGACCTTGGACTCATATATATAGAAGTTGCCACCTATGCCTACTGCAACGCGGGTCGCGTCGTGCCTAATGTCGTGGCAGGCCATTCTCCTGGCTGTTCCAAATTTTTATCCATTGTTCCGCCACTCATGCACAATAACAATTCCTAGCCTTCCCTCAATGTGCAATACGTAGTTATAAAACTAGGTTCATGTATCCAAAATCAACGAAACCAATCTAAACATACGGGTTGTAATAGACAGCTTGAATTAGTAGAATATTACATTAAGAACAAGCTTATAGTATATCTTGTGTGGCACATGAATTTATTTCTAAGAGTGAATGAATTTTCCATAATTGTTGTTGGATTTGATGTGTGTGGGATTATTTTCTATTATTTATTGTGAGGGGCGCATGAATTACGAGGGATAAGTGACATTCTGGCTCCTCTGATGGAGTAAGTGAGTGAGGTATGGGAAAACTTTTTGGTGCTTTTGAGTTGAATCCCGAGGCAAGATGGTGATGATAAGGTGTTTTATTTGTTTTGAATATTTTTGGAATGACGAGTCACGGAGAGTTGATTGAAAAGAATGTCCGTCTTTGGAGTGTAGTTTGATTGTTTGAGGATGAGCAATTGTTTATGTGTGGGGTGTTGATGATAGGATAAAATATAAATTTTTTAGCTATATTTTGTCCTTTATTTAGTACATTTTAATCATGTTTGAGTTATTATGTTAGTATTTTATGCTTATTACGTGAGTTTTATTGTGTAATACTGGGATTTTGAGATAAGGAGCACTTCTAGAGCTATAACTGATACTTTGATACTTCAAAGTTTGAGTAGAAGTTCATGAATTTCAATCGGGATTAAGATCGAAATTTGATGACCAAGTGTGCGTATCAAAAATGAAAAAGAAATGAACAAGCGTAAAAATTTGGACTAGTGCGCCGCGATGCTTTAGAACTGATGAGTGCCCCTGGTAAGAAATCAACTCTGAAAAGTTTAAACCTAGCGCGGTGCTACGTGCCTTGCGCAATGCCCCACACCAAGCTTAATTCGGCCTGATTTTTTTACTTTATCCAATCAAGGATATTATGGTCCGAGGTCACTGTACATGGTATAAATATATCAAAAAAATAAAAATTTCAAAGGATTTTTAACTTAGGAAAGATTGAGAGAGCGGTTAAGCCTTGGACACAATACTTCATCGAGTTTGCAACTAGCAATTGAATCAATATGCTAGTTTGGGTTGAAAGTTGATTGTAATGTATTATTTTTCAATCTTTTCCACTAATATGTGGGGTGGGCATAGTTAATTTATGAATTTTGGATTGAATATCGGATTTAATATTCTGAATTTTTGGATATCCGAAAATTTAAAATTTTTATACCTTATATAACCCTACTCAATTACTTATATCATATGTGTCCAATACTAATAAGTTCAATTTTCAAGATACAATAGTTTAATACCTATGACCCATCACAATATTAAATCAATATGAAATTTTCTATTAATTAAATATAAAAATGTAAAATATTTCATGAGCAAGTAAAGTCTAATACACGGCATGAGCAGTAGAGTCACCTTTCTTTTTTTTTAATTGTAGAGAGTTATAAATTTCAAGGAGCAAACTATTAAGTGGATTGAGGTTGTTAAATGTTATGGTCTACCTAAAAAGCTCAAAAGTCAAAACCGAAAAATTCAAATCGATTAATCTGAAACCGAACTTAAAAAATCCAATCCAATCCAATCCGAATTTATTTGGATTGGATTTGAATTTTACTTTTTTTAATTTGAAAACCAAATATCCAAATTGAAATTCTCATATCCAATTCGATGGCCCGAACGCTCACCCCTACTAATGTGTTTTTTTTCAATTATGGAATAGTTTTCCTTCAGGATTTTGACAAACACGATGTTTTAAACATTATTTGTGAATTTGATCTTGTTTTATTACTTGGATTCGTTAATGGAGTATTGACTTGGATTGTGGAGTTATTTACTATTTTATGAAATTGAAAGAGGAATAATTTAGTGAGTATCTTTTATTGTGTTGTTTGATTAGTGATTCTTTTTAGTTATTGAAAGATTTTCTTGAATTAATGGTTAAACCCAGATAAAAAAATTTCCAAGACATTTCAATTTTCTTGAATTATTGGCTAAACCCAGATAGAAAATTTTTCAATACGTTTTTTAGACTAAAACCAGTAATGTTTTCTTGCATATGTTCCCTGGAATTTTCATTAGTTTATTCCATAGAGATTAATTTCACTCTAAAGAAGAATGTTAACTTCAAGAATAACCTAATCAATTATTGAATTCATGAGAATTCATAAAACCTTAAAAGTGAATCTTGAACAGAGTTAGATCCCTAATAATCTTGCATCTGCCTTATCAATTACCCTTATTTCTCCAATTGATAATTAACTGTTATTGCTCAACTCTCAGTTTTCCTGTCGGTTACTTGTGGTTCTATCTCAATCTAAAGAATTTGTTCTCCTAGATAGTGTTAAGCCAAGAGTTATTTAAACCAATTCTTTTGGAGACAATATCTTTCTACAATATAATTGATGCAACACAAGCTTATTTTATAATGTGTTTTGTGCCCTTAATTATCGAAAATTATGAGATTATTTTGATTAAACATTGATTTTAACTAGAGAAATTTAAGGAGATGAAATGAAATGTGTCCTGTCAATATAGAAAGGTCAAAAAGTTAGACAAGCGAATTATCAATCAAGAAACAATGCATTTGCAAAATGCCCTTTTAGTCGATAAGACACTTGGTTTCCATCTATAAAAGAAGACAAAAAGGTCTAGAATGAAAACCCACCACGCATACATAAAGTTCATTGACATAGAACAGTAGTTTTAGAAAAACAGAGAAAGCTAAGTTGTGAGATGGCAAAAGTGAAGTTAATTGGTTTTCCACTGAGCCCTTTTAGTCGCAGAGTTTGTTGGAGTTACTTAACCAGACCAAGTTGGGCTTCAGCCTAAATTACCTATATGTTTATTTGTATCGGATTAGTGTAGGCTCATAGTTACTTGTATTTGGTTGTTTACATTTTCTTTCCTTGCATTATTCAGCCCCCACGTGTATATAGAGGGCTGCTCCATTGTAGACAGTTTTCTTTGGCAGAGAAAAGTAAATGAGAAAATGAAAATATCCCAAAACCTCACTCTCGTTCATTCAAGTTCCTTCACGACTTAGCTAATTTTCCGTAGATCCGATTGATTGATGATGTTAACAGAGTTGAGTGGGCTTTGAAAGTTAAGGGTGTTAAATATGAATTTGTAGAGGAAAATCTACGAAATAAGAGCCCTCTTCTTATTAAATCCAACCCTGTTCACAAGAAAATCCCTTTACTCATTCACAATGGAAAGCCCATTTGTGAGTCTATGGTAATTGTTGAATACATTGATGAGACCTTTGAAGGCCCTCCCATCTTGCCTAAAAACCCTTATGATCGCGCTGTAGCTCGATTTTGGGTTAAGTTCCTTGATGATACGGTAAATTCATTTAAATTTATGTTATATATACTTTACTGTAACTTCTTTTATTATCTTTATAATTCATATAATATAACATCTTATATCAATTTCACATATTTTTATAATCAAACTAATAGGTGTGACACTCTCCTAAATTTTTATGAATTTACAAAAATTTATTAGCACTTAACTTATTAGTGATCTGATTGTGTGAAAATATCTATTATGCATAAAACTTAAAATCCCATTCAGTTTCATGTAATAAGAGGATAGTCTGTGTCACTAAGCCTCCGCTATGCACGTGGTGCGATGCAGAATATATTCCTATAAATTTTGAAACTTTTGAAGTTTCCAAGGGATTTTGCAGTGCATACCAGTATTGTGGAAAGTTTTGTTTTGCAAAGGAGAGGAGGCAGAAAAATCCAAAGAGGAATTTAGTGAGCTGCTGAATATTCTTGATAATGAGCTCAAGGGCAAGAAGTTCTTTGTGGGTGACAATTTTGGATTTGCTGATATTGCTGCTAATTTTATGGCATTTTGGTTGGGAATTCTTGAAGAAGCATCTGGAGTTGTTTTTGTCACAAGTGAAAAATTTTCCAATTTTTGTGCTTGGAGAGATTATTACATTAACTGCAGCCAAATCAAGGAATATTTTCCTTCAAGAGACAAGTTACTTGCACATTTGAAATCTCGAATACGAGCTGCAGCTGCTCCCAAATGAAAAACACTTATTTAATGTGTGAAAAAATATCAAGATTGGTTGTGATAATAAAACTACCTATTAATAAATTATGAGTCATATTTCTATTTTTTGCTAGTTTGTCAGTAATGATATGAGAATGTAATTTCTTTTATCTATAAAATTATCTATTAATAAATTATGAGTCATGTTTTTATCTTCACCTCTTCAAAGTTCGAACCGGAGGAATTTGGAAACAAAAGATGATTGGGTGGACTTTTCTTTTTTGTATCTCACACCATATTTCAGTATTTATATTGAGGTGTAATAATGATACAAGAAAAATTAAAGAAAGATAAAAAGGATAACTAATTACACACAAAATTGGAAGGAAAAACAATTCTTGTTTGAAAAAAGGGACCTCAAATCCGTAATCCAATAAGCACCAATTTCTTATAATGATCTCAAGGGAGATGATCTACCTTTGCAACCCTTCTTTCTATACAAATAACAATTCAAAGCTTTATACAAGTTTTCTGTACTCAAACAAACTATCAAGTCAAAATCTTATATCAACCAAATTTCCTTTTCAAATTAAATGAACATATATTTATACTAACTAAAGAAAAGGGGAGACTATTATAAATATACCCTTAATGAGTAAGGGCCTTGTTTAGGTGGTCTTCCTTTTCCTTGAAATCAAAGAATGGCTAATTACGCATCTAGCCACTTTCTTCATTCTCTTAGCCATCTTGTGCTCCTTCATCCACCAAAGCTATGATCCAAATATGGCACCATTTGAATTGTGTCATTCTCCTCTTCTTGAAAAAGATTCATTCTCGAATCTAAACCTGTCAAGCATACAGAAGACACACAAAAACAAAGGATCTCATAGAATGAGGGTTAGCACAAATGTAATTAGGCCAAACCAACACACATACATTCAAACGGTCATCTGGATCAAAAGGAAATGATATCCATGCATTTTGGTCAAAACCACGACCAATCATCTCAATAAAAACCCTTCTCTCACGAGCCAAGCCCTTAATGCAACCATGAGTATCATCATAGGCAAAGAGATAATAAAGAAAGGAGTCTGACAAGGCAACTGATTCATTCACAGTGTCCCCATAGGTAAGATCACCGGTAGATACAAAAACATCATCAAGTACATTAGCAAGAATTGGGCCACTCAAAGACGAAGTATCTATTTGATCATAAACATCACTTTCTTTGTCAACATGCTATTGTGAGTTATCATAAAAGGTATATCCATGGATAATAGCTACACCACTATCATGTTGAGCAATACTATGCCCGACATTAAAAAAGAGATCTCATCATCATCAAATAAGACATTGTACTTTATGAGAGAGCAATTAATGAAGACAAAGAGTCAAATCATGCAATATCATTCTCAAAAAGTCCAATGTCATCATTCAAAGCATTTTCATTCACGTAACTTCTTTGAGAAAAACAAGTAATAGGGTTTAAAAGGAAGATGCTCAAAAAGTCACACTTTTTCAAATGACCAAATTCATCCATATCATCACTAAATTGCGACTCATTAACCACATCACAAAATTCCTTAATTAGTGGAAAGGTACAAGCTTCACATGACAATGTACTATAATTCACATCGCAAGTGTTAACACTAGGTGGACACAAATCGGTCTTGCAAGAAGACTCGATTCAGTCATCAAAAGGATCAACTAGTGTTTGGGCACTGTCAACATCAATATTATCAAGTAATGGAAGAGAATCATTAAAGAACACAAGAAGATAAGTTATCACTAACATTTTGTTTATTGAAAATATTTGAAGTGTTAAGTTTGGCGATTATACCTTAATGTTCACACGAATAATCATCCATGGCCTCATTTATCATGGTTCACCTCATTAGAATATAATGGAACGGTAAGCTCCCCTTCTTGAGGCATATTCTTAATTACCAAGGCTTGCTTGACAAATTCACAAGGAACTCCAATATCACCACCATCTTCACATTCCTCATCAACTACAACATCATCCTCCACATAGGGGTCATCATTGTCAATCCCCTCAATAACATCAACATCAACATCATCATCATATCAATAAAAACCATCGGCCAACAAACGAATGCCCTCCGATTGGGGTACTCACTCATCTTATGACTAAAACCTTGATATATATAATATTTTGGAGGGTGAGAAGTGTTATCTCCTTCCTGTGGAGGAATATTGGGAGTGGGCCACTCCACTTGATTGCTTTCAATAAAGGGCCTCTTGACATCTTGCATGGTACCCTTGTCCTTTTTTCTCCAACTTTGTTGTAGTTCCAAGTACCTTTGATACCTCTTGATTTGTCAAGCTTCTCCTCTGGGAGCCCCACCTCTATCTCAATAGCCTCCTCAAGAGTTTTATCGATATTATGATAGTGGTGGAGTCTCATACGAGAAGCAACCTCCTTACTCAACTTGGCTCTAAATCGAGTCATAACATTCAAAGGATCTTCATCAAAATCAATCGGCACCGTCAATGAGGACCTATGAATTCATTCTTCTCACTCTATCAATGAGGGACCTATGTGTTACTTGTTGAAATTATTAGGGATCATTATTTACATAAATGTTTATCTGCTATGAATACTTCTAGATATTATTACATATTTTGTTATTGCTTTCACACATTTTTTTTTGGAAGACTTGTTCCACAGGATAAGAACCATGAGAGGATTAATGATATTATTGAACATTATGCTTATCAAATTCACTTACTGTTCCGGGCAGATCATTCTTCTAAAAGCATTGTTAGATTTCTGTGATCTTCTTAAAGAGAATGACTAGTTGATCAGATGATGTGAGTCAACTGCATAAGATCTATGATAGCATCTATTTATTTTTTTTAATCTTTTATGCTGATTTCAGGATGTGGCTTTTATCTTAGTATTTAGAATTGTACTAGCTCCCTTGATTTGCTAGTTTGGGTATTCTAGCTATCTTTCGCACTTGCCCTGCTTTCTTTCTAATTTCATTGTTAGTTGAATTTTCTAGACTTATTTATATTTCCAAATTCTTTACTTCAATCATGTTTTCGAAATGGATTTTACAAAAAAAAGATTAGTTCTTTTAAGGGTGGGTAATCGCTCGTTGGGTACTAGGGGTGGCAAACGGGTAGGTCAAATCGGATATGAGTGAGTCAAAAAATTAGTCAGGTGAAAATGAATAAAATATCCTAGTCACCTATATCTGATATGGATAAAAATGGGTAAACTATTGTTCTTATTATGTAAAAAATTAAGTATTCAGATTACAAACATCTTTCCTTTTTATTTTTCTTTTTCTACTTTTAGGGTATGTTTGGTATTAAGAAAAATATTTTTGTGTTGTCATAGAAAATATTTTTCTCGAAAAAGTGGTCCTAAGTCGTGGTCGAGAGTTAGGTCTCAGGTCGGGTTGGGTCGAAAGTCAGGTTTTGGATCTCGCATCGATGTTAAGAGTCGGGTCTCAGGTCAGGATTAGGAGTCATGTCTCGGGTCAGTATCGAGATTTAAGGTCGAAAGTCGTAGTAGGGGTTTGAAGTCGGGATTGGGAGTTAGATCTCTTGTGGGTGTTAAGAGTTGGGTTTCAGGTCAGAGCTGGAAGTAGGATCTTGGATCAGTGTTGGGATTTAGGGTCGAAAATCATAACTGGAGATTAGAGTCGGGGTCGAAGTCGAGGTCGGGGGTCAGGGTCGGGGTCGGGGGAATGGTGTTGGGGTCGGTGGCGGTGTCAGAGATCGATATTGAGGTTGGAAGTTGGGGTCGGGGGAAGGGTAATGGGGTCGAGGTCAGGAGTTGGGGTCGGGAGTCGAGGGAATGGTGTCAGGGTCAGGGATGGGGGTTGATATTTGATTTTGGAGTTGAGGGTCATAGGTCAGGAATTGGGGTCAAGGGAAGGGCGTCGGGGTCGGGGTCGGAGATCGGTGTCAAGGTTGGAAATTAAGGCCAGGGTCAAGATCGGAGTTGGGGTAAGGGTCAAGGGTTGGGGGTAGGGTATCGTGGTCGATAATTGAGGTCAGGGTTGGGTATCAAGAATCGGGATCGGGGTAAGAGTTCGAGGTCGAGCTCAGGAGTCGGGATCATGTATTGGTGTTGGGGTCAATATTGGGGTCATGGTCGAGGTTAAGAATGTGGAAATTAATGATCAAACCAATAAAACCGAACTCATAATTGTGTTACTGGATTAATAAGTTGGGTTATTGATTTAACGATTTCATTATCGGTTTACTGTCCCAAGTTATTTTGTTATTAGTTTGATTATTGATTTGACCTTTTTTTATCGGGTGAACCGAAAACCCGATAATAATTTAATAAATTATAATTTTAGTCTTCAATATCTTATCATAGCAATAAGATGAATCGGGTGTCGATGACAAGTGAAAGAGATGTTATTCAAATCTAAATTAAAATTGATTGCTTTAGCTGGATTAGTTTAATATGCTCTTTCTCTTTTTCAACCATTCTTTTCTAGCTAAAGATACCTATGACTAGTGAGATTTTTCGTGTGAGATCTTAATGGTTAACTCAATAACCGAACCGATAATGATTAATAACTAATTGAGTGATATCTTAACAGTTTTTTAATGGTTTAACGTGTCTACAAACCAATCATCGATAAGTAGCACAGATAACTTTCACAACTGAATCGAACCAATCGATATGCAACTCTAGTGAGGTTGAGAGTCCAAGTGTGGATCGAAAATCGAATCTTGGATCGAGGCCGGAACCTGTGTCCCGGGGTGGGTGTTGGGGTCGATGTTGGGAGTCAGGTTCTGGATCGGGTATCAAGGTTAGGATCGATATCAGGAGTCGAGAGTCGGATCTCGGGTCGGGTTCGAGCCCTATTCTGGAATGATGAGGTTTAAGAAAAGTTTTGAAAAATATTTTTCTAACTTTATGTAGGGAAGTCATTTTTCTTAAATTAGAGGAAAATAAATCAATTTGCAAAAAGAAAAAAAATAAAACATTTAAATTAGGCAAATATGAGAAATTGAAAGATACTTTTCAAAAATATTTTTCTTCATGCCAAACACGTCCTTACAAGTGTATATTTTATAGGTTCCTACTCCCTTATATACTTTAAGGTGAGTTCAATTGATAGATATCCATTGTTTATCCATATTTTTTTAATGAATTAATTCATATTTGATTAACTTTTAAAGGATTAGATATCCAACTCATTTAAAGTGGATTGAATAGAGTGAATAACTATAAATATTACCCATTTTGCCACTGTCATTGGGCACCAATTGAGTCTAGTGGAATGAGTCATGATAGCTAATCATCTTCTCTATCAACAACTATTGTCAACTTCTGCCGCACAAACATTGCCACCAATCGGTTCAACCATCAATCACGAATTGTATAATCAATCGTCATCACCACTATCCACTTGTGTCATCAATCATCCTCATCACCAACATCACCATCGATCGCCTACACCACCACTCAGCACTAGCAATCACATCCATCACCACTCCATCACCAACAATGCCTATCCATCAACCACCATAACTAGTCACCACCATACAACACTTACTTCTGACCATCACCACACAGCCATCAACCATTATTGCACAATCACACTGCCAGCCACGTCCGCTGACTACAATACCTAACCATCAGCCGCCATAACTAATCGCCGCCATACAACACTTACTTCTGACCATCACCATACAATCATTATTGCACAATCACACTGCCAGCCACCTGCACAGACCACAATTACCACCGGTCAACCATCGACCCCACTAACAGTTTCCATCTCCATGTTCAGTGCACAACAACCGCTACTAGCCACATCAACTAACCACAACAAACCACCACATCAAAATAGTTGCCGACGACGACGACTGCCGCTAGCTTTTAGAGCATGATTTAATCAAACACTATTTATGACACCATATAAATTAAGATTTCTAATATTTTATTCACATAATATCTAATCATTTTTAATATTCTTATTTTATTAGTTATTAGATAAAAATAAATTATACATATTCAAAACGTAAAAATAACTTGCTCTTAATTGAATGTCTATTCATATTTAGATATTTTAATGTCTTAAATGGACAGAACCATTAACCTCTACTTCATATTTTAGACATAATAATTGAGAAAAAAAGTCGTCGGTCAATGTAGAAGCATTAAATTAGACAAATGAATTGTGTAAGAAGTTCATTGGATTTGCTTAGTTGGAAAAACAGTTCACTTTTGTTTTGCTCTGTAAAAATAAGTCCAGAATTGATCAAGAAAGCAACCACCATATCCAAAGTTGTGATATGGCAGAAATAAAGTTGCTTGGTGTTTCACTGAGCCCATTCACTCACAGAGTTGAGTGGGCTCTCAAAATTAAGGGAGTAGACTATGAACTTATAGTAGAAGATCCACAAAATAAGAGTGCTCTACTTCTTCAATTGAATCCTGTTCATAAGAAAATTCCAGTGCTCATTCACAATGGAAAGCCCATTTGTGAGTCTATGGTCATTCTTGAATACATTGATGAGATATTTGAAAGCCCTCCTATCTTGCCTAAAGACCCTTATGACCGAGCTATTGCTCGTTTTTGGGCTAAGTTTCTTGATGATAAGGTAAATTTATTTGGATTTAATTTATACATGCACATATCAGAAAATTTTATATTGTTGGTATTGATTAATTTGTTAGCAGGTTAGTTATTATTTTTATCAGGTCATAAATTATAGACTGAAAGATGAAAAACACATCTAATTATCATAGTTTTTTTAGCTTCATATCTGAACTATTAAGTGTGTGAGTTTTCTTCCTGAATTATCATCAAATGTTTATCAAAACACACTTGAACTATCAGTTGTTCCCTTTTCTTACTTGAATGACAGTGATATTTCAGGTTGGAAAAGTGAACAATTAATAATAAAGACGTGTTTTGATAAACAATTGTTAGTAGTCTAGGTAGAAAAAGTAAATACCCGATAGATCGAATAAGAAACTCAAAAATCGAATACTTTGTGTTTTTGACCTTTTACTCTAAATTATACTTAACTTATATCTACCACTTGTGTAGAAATTTTTTTAGCTTTATCAGGATACCTTTACTTGTTGCAACACATAACCTAGCTCATTTCAAGATTACAGATCTCATATTTTTATGGAAAGTTACTTGTAGATAATTTTGGATGATCTATTGTGTAATTTTTTGAGTGTTTTGCAGTGATTGCCAGCAATGGGGAAGGCTTTGTTTGGGGAAGGAGAGGAGCAAGAGAAAGCTAAAGAGGAAGTTTGTGAGCTGCTGAAGGTTCTTGATAATGAGCTCAAAGATGAGAAGTTTTTTGTTGGAGACAAAATTGGATTTGCAGATATTGCTGCAGATGTGATGGCATTTTGGATGGGAATAATTGAAGAAGCCTCTGGTGTCACTTTGGTGACAAGTGAGAAATTCCCCAATTATTGTGCTTGGAGAGATAATTACATTAGCTGCAACCAAGTCAAAGAATATCTACCTTCAAGAGATGAATTATTCGCACATTTCCAATCTCGATTTCACTCTGCACCAGCTCCTAAATGAACACCTATCTCTCTTGTTAAATTTCAAGATTATGTGTGGCTGCAATTTGGTTACCTTGTGTTTTTATTTTGTAGTGATGGTATGAGATAACGTATTTTTGGTGAAAATATAGTTTTTCTAGATTACGGAAAATATGTTATTTCTTTAAAATACGTATTTTTCTCTTAAAGATTTGATCAAACAATAACAACAATAACAACCCATTATAATCTCACTCAATGGTGTTTGGGGAGGGTAGAATGTACGCAAACCTTATCACTACCGCAGAGGTAGAGAGACTGTTTCTAATAGACCCTCGGCTATAAGAGAAACAGAACCAACAATAAAATAACAACACAGGAGACAACTATAATATCAACAGCAGCGAGTGCTCGCACCAAACATCTCTCTTTTTAAAAATAAACACTTTTGGCCACTTGAAAACTTGGCCAAACTGGCTAATAATTTCTTCCAGCTAATAGTTGTATTTCTATCTTTTCCCTTTTCTAAACTAATGGAGTATTCCCTCCGTTTTAGTTTAGTTTTTTTTTAAATTATTTTTATGTGTGTGATTTTGACTTGACAGAAAATGTAAGAAAATAAAAAAGATTTTGGAATTTTATGTTCTTACACAAAAAATATGCAGAATATATTAAAATGTCCTTTAATTTTATGTTCTTCAATATGATATGTAAAAAATTAAATTTAAATAAATTATCAAAAACAAATAATTTACTAAAACTAAAAAGAAAAATATGACAAATAAATTAAAACGGATAAAGTATATTTTATTATATGAATTCTCATCCAATTGATAAATAAAATAATGTTTTTTTATATTTTCAATGGAACAGATTCAAGATTGGCTGTCTAACAAAAATATTCAACGATTGGCTGTATTATTTAATATTAATATTCAAACAAAGCGCCAGATGCGAAAAATATGGTGAAAATGAGGGTCAACAAGCACATCGTGTGAATAAATATATTTAAAATTTTAAGTTTGTGGATTCCTATAACAATGTCAAGTTAATGCTTTAATATTTTAATAATTAAATATATATAAATTCTTTTTATAAATTTCATAAAATGACTGATTTCATGTGAACTTTTTATAACCGGGCTTCTAGATGCACCCTGGATTGAACCCGTGGGATATCAAATTTATTAATCTAATCACCTAACAAGGTTTTTTTTTTTTTTTTTTTTTGGAAATCAAGTTGTATAAAACTATGCCCTTTATCTGTTGGGTGTGTACATCACGCATATCCCAAATCACATTCAATTATTAAAAAGAATAGTAAGCTAACACTTTGAGCATCAATCAAGAATTGGAAGATGGAGGATGTGAAATTGGTAGGTTTATGGGCAAGTCCATTTAGTAGAAGAATTGAGATTGCCCTCAAACTCAAGGGCATTGAATATGAGTTCATTGAGCAAAATCCTTTTGACAAGAGTTCCACACTTGTGAAGTACAATCCTATTCATAAGAAGATCCCAGTGTTTTTGCACAATGGAAAGCCAGTTGTAGAGTCTCTTGTGATTCTTGAATACATTGATGAAACTTGGAAAGAAGGCATCCCCCTCCTACCAAAGAGCCATAGCCCGTTTCTGGATTAAGTTTATAGATGAAAAGGTATGTTTCTATTTTAAAATATTCTCTTTTAATTTAACTGAAAAGGATCAAAAATAACCCTGCTGACATGTTAGAAATAGCTAAAATTTGTCTTATTTTCACTTATTGGACCCTTATTATCTTTATCGTCAATTTTTGGGTTAAAAGTACTATTTCATCCACCTATTGAACCTCAATTGTTTTTTATAGTTAAAAATATTCCTCCTTTTAACGAAATTAAGAGATGACATATGTGAGACTATTTATAAATAGTATTAATTTATTACTCCACGTAGATATTAGACCCATCCATTAACCCAATCCATTCGAATTTTTTGTTTGCTAATTGATGGGACTAGATTTCCAAGAATCCACTATTGTTGAAGATAGAAGAAGTTGATTTGAACCTAGATTTGGAATCGATTGGAGTCTATTTGCACCAGTTTTGAACTAAAAGTTGCAGCTTCAAATGAAGAAAACATTATTATTATTTTTTTCATTCAAATGCAAAACGTGAAGCGTCATGAGAAGAATTGGGTACAGACAAATGATTTTTAGTTGTTTTGGTTAATCAAATGGGTCAGGTTATTTAGGGTTGCTTCCACGTTGTCCAATATATCGGGCTACCTATTTAATTAAAGCTCCACATATACTATCTCGTAATTTTGTTAGAAGGAAAGATATTTTTAATCTGAATATCAACGTTTAGGACAATAAGGGTGCAATAGATTGAAGAAGGACATTTTCAATCTAAAAATTAACGTTAAGAAATTGAGATCCAATAGATTAAAAGGGTAAATTCAAATCATTTTCAATAAGTTAAGAGTATTTTGACCGTTTTCTGTTAATTCAATAATGATTTTAACGTGTTAGATTTTTCTAGACTAGCGAGTTCCATAGTTTTGCAATGAAATAGATGCATATAACCTACCTCAAAAAGAAAAATTAGGTCATAAATATAAATCTTAGGTGTGACATTCTATTTTTTAATTTTTTTTTTAAAAAATCCCCTCATTTGAATTCATGATTCTGCCACAGCCTTAATGTAATAGGAAATAAAAAAAAAAGGTATAACAATTGTTATTATTATTATTATTTTAGTGCTTGCCGGAGATGCAGAAACTTGGTTATGGCAGCAAAGAAGAGAAGGAAAAGGCTAGGGGTGAACTTTCTAAGCTCCTGAAAATTCTTGATAATGAAGTCAAAGACAAGAAATTCTTTGGAGGAGAAACAGTTGGATTTGTTGATTTTGTGTCCATTCTCATAACATATTGGCTTGGAGTTATTCAAGAAGCACTGCAAGTTGAAGTATTGACAAATGATGAGTTTCCGAATATATGTGTTTGGGCTGAAGAGTTACAAAGTTGTAGCATTATTAAGGAAAATTTGCCTTAGAAAAATTACTTGGAGCTTACAAAGCTCTCTTCAAAACTAGTAGAGCTGCCTAATGAGAACATCAATTCTTTACATATATGCATATGGCTTTAAGTGTTAGATTTTTTTTATATGTTTATTTTTATGTCTTCTAATGATATTGGAAAATGTAATAATGTTTGAGATTAACTCAATTTATTTCTGAGCGCTGAACAGCACGGAACTTGTTTCAATCAAATGAAATATCAAATTTATGCGAATCATTCGTTTGGCTCCTAATTAAATGGAGTTAACTTTAAGCATGGAAAAGAGTTAAAACTGCCTCTAATATATTGAATTTGATATAAAAATGTCCTACTTCCATCTATTAAGCTAAAAATGTCCCCATCATTTTATTTGGTCTAAAAATACCTTAAAAACTAATAATGATTTAAAATAAAATGAAAAAGAGCAAAAATTACCTCTTATTTATTGGCTTTTATTTAAAAAAGCTCCCCATTAACCCATATAAAGTAAAATGAATTTCATACAAAAATTGAAGCTGACCTGACCTTCAAAATAAAAAAGATAGACGTTTAATAAAATATTTTGTCTAATTTAATTACATCCATCTGCATATAGATGACCATGGAATTAAAATACCAATTATGTACATGTAATTTGTTAATCCTTTATGTCCAGCATGCTTTCTGAACTTGATTACATCACTATTGATGATCTGATTCAACTTGAAAGAAAACAAAGAGAGAAAGGAATAATAGAAACAGTAGAGTACATGGAGAAGAAGAAGAATAATTCTTGTATTGCTTATTCAAGTTGTGTTTACATATTACTCAGATAATCTATATATAGAGTCTGAGAGAAAGAGTGATTAATTAACTAAGTAACCAACCACTAAGTAACTTAACAAACTAACAGTTTCTCTAACTAATTACTGGAACTTGTAAAGGTCTAATAAGGAAATAATTATCACCTAAATTTTAGTTAAAAGTCCTAAATATCAGAAAAATGACAAAGTTATAATTTTATTCAATATGAAATTTATTTTAACTGATTTAAAATAAAAAAAGATGAACGACGTTTCATTAAGAATTTCGTACTTTCAAATTTGGATATAAGTGTTGCATGTGCCAATAAATTATAAATTCGATACAAATTTTTTTTTATATAAAATCGTAATGAACGTCAAAATATATTCACATTCATTTGAATGAAAAATAATGCTATTACATCGACCAAATACTGTGTTTGATACATCTAACCTAATATTTCTTTATAGTTAGAATTAAATTAAATTGTTTTTAAATAAAAAGATAACATTATAAAATTTTAAAATATAAATGTGTTATAAATGTATTTATATTATAGTGAATGTGTCTATTTGTTTTTAGTGAATGTTTATCTTATTTCTTTGGAGAAAAGTTAGGATTAGTAAACGGGTTCTACTTCATTGTATTTCATCCCTCAAGAGAAATAAGAATTATCCTCTCTTCTCTATAATATTCTTTCTCTTGCATTATTATTTCATAACATATTATCAGCACGAAACTCTACCGTCTCAAAATTTGAAGGTTAAGATACAAATAAATCTCAAAGTAAATTGTCCAATTATGAAGACATTTGTTTGATTGATTCTAGTACAACACATATGATATTCAAAGATGAGAAATATTTTGCTCATTTAAACATGGCCAAAATAAATGTTACTACAATTTCTTGTAGTACCAATTTGATTGAAGGCTTTGAAAAAATCATTATGATCTTCCTAAGAGAGCTAAACTCATCATAAATAATGCTGTCTTTTCACATAAGCCTCGGAGAAACTTATAGAGTTTTAAAGATATCTGCCAAAATAGTTAGCATATCAATACAATGGATGAGATGAATCCTGAATATCTTGGAATCACCAAAAATATCTCTGGAAAACATGTGTTATAGAAAAGTTTCCTGCTTTATCTTTTGGTATGTATTGGATAAAGATTAGTACAATTGAGACACATTCTATAGTAAACCAAAAGTTTAGTAATTCCAATACTTTGTACTTTGGCATGATCATCTGGGACATCCTGAATCTATAAATGACGAGACGAATTATAAAAAATTCAAATGAGCATCCGTAAAAGAACTTGAAGGTTCTTTCAAATGGTGAATTTTCTTGTACTGCTTGTTATCAAGGCAAGTTAACTGTGAGACCATCACCAAAGGTTGAGATTTAGTCCTCTGCATTCTTGAAACGTATACATTGGGATATTTGTGGATCTATCCGTCCATCTAGTGGGTCGTTTAGATACTTTATGATCCTAATAGATGCTTCTTCTAGATGGTCTCATGTAAATATATTGTCATCTAGCAACTTAGCATTTGCAAAACTATTGGCACAAATAATACGATTATCGGATACAGTTTTCTGATAATCAAATTAAGTTTGTTTGCCTTGATAATGCTGCAGAGTTTTTATCCCAAGTACTTAATTATTATTGCTTATTAATTGGAATGAAAGTTGAACATCATATATCTCATGTTCACACTCAAAATGGTCTTGCCGAGTTATTAGTTAAATATTTGCAGTTGATAGCAAGACCATTGCTTATGAAAACTAGATTTTCCACTTATGTTTGGGGTCATGAGAATCTGCATGCTGCAATACTTGTTTGTCTCACACCGATAAATTATCATAAATTTTCTCTGTTGTAATTGGTTTTGGGTCAATAGCCTAATATATCTCATCCGAGAATTTTTGGATGTGCTGTATATGTGCTTGTAGCACCACTATATCACACAAAGATGGGTCCCCAAGAAGGTTAGAAATTTATATTGGGTTTGAATTGCCCTCTATTATTTGCTACCTTGAACTATTAACTGGAGATATGTTTACTGCTCGATTTGCAGATTGTCAATTTAATGAGATAGTTTTACTAAAATTAGGGGGGAAATAGTGAAATCAAAAAAAAATTATAAAAATTCATCACTGTCTCATCTTGATCTACGTGCTTCTATTTATGAGCAAGAAATAAAAAATATTATTCACTTATAGAAAATTATAAATCAAATACCAGATGTATTCATATATTTGAAAAGGATTACTAAATCAGACATTCCTAAAGAGAATGTCACAATTCGAAGTGATGGTTTTGTAGGACCATCTACTAGTGTCATAGCTAATGAGTCTAAAGCACGCCTAAAGCGTGGTACACCATTGAGTTCGAAGTATAGAAATCCTAAAAAAAATAATTGGTCAAGATGACACTACGAAAGAACCACATATGGAAGTTCAAGATTTGAGCAATTTTGATATTTATGAAGGAATCAATGAGCCTGAGACTCAAGAAAATAAGAAACTATCCATAAACTCATGTGATGCTGGAATTAATCAATTAAAAATAATGGTGGATTATGTTTTTTTATATAATGTTGCAACAAAAATCGTGCAAGATAGTGAGGATCTTGAACCTCAATCAATCATAGAATGTTGACAAAGAAATGATTGGCCTAAATGACAAGAAACAATTCAATCAGAATTGCATTCACTTGTCAAGCATGAAGTTTTTGGACCTATAGCTCAAACACCTAATGGTATCAAACCTGTTGGCTATAAATGGGTCTTTGTGCGAAAATAAATGAGAAAAATGAAGTTCAAAAGTATAAGGAACGCCTTATTGCATAAGGATTTTCACAAAGGCCTGGTGTCGATTAGGAACAAACATACTCACTAGTTATGGATGCAATAACGTTGCGTTATCTTATTAGTTTCACTGTCCATGAGAGGCTTGAAATACATTTGATGGATGTGGCTACGACCTATCTATATGGATCACTTGATAATGAGATATACATGAAAGTTTTTGAAGGATTTAACATGCTTGAAGATACAGTTCAAAGTCTTGGGAAATATATTCAATTAGATTGCAAAGATCATTGTATGATTTGAAGCAATCTGGACGCATGTGGTATAACAATCTTAGTGAGTATATATCTAAGAAAAGATATATAAATGATGAAAATTGCCCATGCATTTTTATAAAGAAAACAACATTGGAGTTTGTAATAGTTGTTGTTTATGTTGATGACACAAATCTTATTGGAACTCCAATAGAGCTTCAAAGGGTAATTGATTATTTAAAGAAGGAATTTGAGATGAAATATCTTGAAAAGACAAAATTATGTCTTGGTTTGCAAATTAAGCATTTGACAAACAACATATTTGTTCATCAATCTGCCTATACAGAAAATATGGGTGTTGAAAAGATTTTATATGGATGGAGCACATCCATTAAGTACTCCAATGGTTGTTTGATCACTTGATGTGAATAAGAATCCATTGCGCCTCAAGAAGAGAGCGAGGAAATTTTTTATCTTGAAGTACCATATCTTAGTGCAATTGGTGCACTAATATATCTTGCTAACAGAGTAAGACCTGATATAAGCTTTTTGGTTAATTTGTTAGTAAGATATAGTTATGCTCCTACTAAAAGGCATTGGAATGGAATCAAACACATAATGTGGTATCTAAAAGGTAATATCGATATGAGATTATTTTATTCTAATTGCAGTTCTGATCTTGTTGGTTATGTTGATGTAGGGTATTTATCTGGCCTACACAAAGCTCGATTTCAAACTTGTTACGTGTTCATATGTGAAGGTATTGCCATATCTTGGAGATCTACAAGACAGTCTCTCGTTGCCACTTCATTAAATCATGTTGAGATAATAGCTATTCATGAGTCAAGCCGAGAATGTGTATGGTTGAGGTCCATGATACATCTCATTAGAGAAAAATATGATTTGAAATGTGACAAAGTACCTATAATTTTATATGAAGATATGCAACATGTATAGCACAACTAAAGGGAGGATTCATAAAAGGACATAGAACGAAGCATATTTTGTCAAAACTTTTTTACATACATGAGCTCCAGAAGAATGGTGATATCAAGTGTAACAGATTTGTTCAAATGGCAATGTGGTTGATTTATTCACAAGTCTCTATTAATTGCAACTTTCAAGAAGATGGTGCACAAGATTGGGATGTAAAGATTTAAGGATTTTCTCCTTAGAGGGAATTAATACCTGTTGTACTCTTTTTTCTTTATAAGGTTTTGTCCCCCAGGATTTTTCTTGTTAAGATTTTTAATAAGGCATCCAAAATGCATATTATTATATATGTTTTACTCTTTTTCCTTCACTAGAATTTTTTCACTAGATCTTTTTTAGTAAGGTTTTGATGAGGCACATTATCTCTCGAATAGACATTCAAAGGTGAGTGTTATAAATGTAATTGTATTATAGTGAATATATCTATAAAGGTATTTGTATTGTAGCAAATGTGTGTAATTGTATTGTAGTGAATGTTTATCTTATTTATTCAGAGAAAAGTGAGGGTTAGTTTTCCCCTATAAATAAAGGAGTTCCCTTCCATTGTATTTCGTCCCTCAAGAGAAGAATTATTCTCTTTTCTCTACGACATCCTTCCTCTTGCATTGTTATTTCATAACAGAATAAGGTTAAAAACATTCCTAATCTTCTGATTGGTAAACAACAAAGTTGCCGAAGATGTTTCCCTAATAAAAGTAGTAATAATTGTCTTCTTAATAAGGTATTTTCCTATTTTATATATGGTTTGCCTTTTCAAGCTCACGTTTAACTTGTGTTCGTTCAGAGCTAATTTTTTTAGATTTTTTCCTTTCCATAAGAAGTCATCATGTTTCAATTCAGAGTTGCTGATTGATCCTTTTCCTTTTCCTGAAATTGTTAGCTTTAGAACTTCAGACGTGAGGGATAGGACAGTAGCATCAAGTTGCTTTATCTGTTCCTTTAGAGATTGATTTTCATTTTTAACCTAACTTTAGTGTTTTCACTATCCATATTTGAGACTACTGAAGGCACTAAACAATTTATCATTTTGTTCAGTTAAATCATGAAAATTATCAACCAAGGTAATTATTAAGGAGGTTAACTTTTTAATTTTTATTTTAAAGTTTACTTTTGAGATTGAGCATATTTACCACATTTTCCTCTTCAGCCTCTGAATCTGAGTCCTCAAATACCATCAATGTTGTTTCATCAACAGTATCATTGTTGGGTTCATCGGAGCTTGATCCCCATGCAGCCATCATAGCTTTTGTGGATTACTTCTTTTTCTTTCCTGAGCCTGTTCCTTCTTTTTCTGTTTATTTTCAACTCTTTCCTTTCTCCATTCAATTTTCCATTGGGGACAATCTTTAACGTGATGATCAGTGTTGCCACACTTATAGCATCCATTGGTTCTTTCTAAACTGCGACACTTAGTTGAGGTGTTCCTTTTCTCGAGGTTCTTTCCTTGATTAAGAAATTTCTTGAAGTTTCTAGTAATCAGAGTTATTTCCTCTTTATCTAGATCTGATCCTTCATTTTTTGTAGCTTTAAGAGCCAGGATTTTGTCCTTTTTGCTTGTCTCCTTTTTGAATCATTCCATGTTCATCTCATAAGTCTTCAAGTTTCCAACCAGTTCATCTAGTGACATGACGGATAGATTTTTAGCGTCTCTTATGGCAGTGACTTTCACGTCTCATGATTTTGGGAGAGTTCTGAGAACTTTATCCACCAAATCTTCAGTGGATAGCTTCTTTCCCAAGGATACCAGTTTGTTCACAATAGTATAAAACTGAATGATCATGTCTTGTAGTGATTCTCCTATCTTCATCTTGAAGGTCTCGTATTCAATGGACAACATGACTATTCTGAACATTCTTACCTGTGTAGTCCCTTCATGGACGTTAACAAGAGTGTCCCATATTTATTCGTAGAAATGCATCCATATATCCTATTGTATTCTTATGGACCTAGTCCACACACAAGAATGCACTTAGCCTTCACATTCTTCCCCAGCATTTTAAAGTCGACCTCATTATATTCACTCTTTTCTTTTGGAATATAATTGTTCTCACCATCTTTCTTTATTATATATTTGGTCCATCAGTGACCTTGCTCTATAATTCATAATCTTCATCCCGAAGAAAATATTCAATTGCCTTCCACCATGAATAATACTGTCCATTGAACAGTGGAGGCTTGTTGATGTGTTGTCCCTCACCATGCCCAAGAGGATGTGCAGAGTTTATGATCTTTTGTTAAGTAGTTAAACTTGTTAAGAAGTGAACCTGCTCTGATACCAATTATTAAGCACCTCTAATTAATAACTACAATAGTGGTAATTGTACTGTTTAATCAAATACTATCGATGAAACAGGTCAATTCACGTATTTCAAGTACAACTATTAACTCGGGCAGAAAGTAAAGTATACAAAGCATGCAAGCCCTACTCTCAGATCCTTATTTTGATGTTGTTTTATATTATGCATTTTAAAAATGATTTTACTTATTTAAGAGGTTTTACTTACCTTGCATACTCGGTACATTCCACGTACTGACTGCATACTGTAAGTTATATCGTTTTATGATACAGACTCCGATCTTCAGACTCAGCCCCGCCACTAGCCAGCTTTCAGAGTTAGCATCAAGTCTCTATTGGTGAGTCCTCATCTCCCAAGGACCATTCATTATCAGTTATCTCGGTATGTTCAATTTTTAGATTTAAAGAGTTAGTTGGGGTCTTATCCCATCAACTCATCAGACTTGGAAGCTTTTCAGACAATAGATTGTATTCAGCTTCAGACTCGTGTTGTATTTTTGAATTATATGTTATGCTTAGACTTTCTCTATGTTTATTATGTTAAGTCTTCCGCTTTAATTGATTGCGTTAGACGTATGTTCATGCCATGAGTCGACTTGGAGTCTGTCGGGGCTCCTTGTCCCGTGTCTCGATCTAGGCCTATGTTCGGGTCGTGACAAAGATCTAGAAAAAGAACTCCTTTTGGATTATAATGAGATTTTACATTTGGAACATGATTTTGTAAAATTAAAATCTCATATCGATTGTCTAAACGAGGGAAATACAAATATTAAATTCTCACCTTTCGACTCTTCAAAAGAGACATAAAAATCATATTACTAGCTTACAGGACTCAATTGGGATTTGACTATATATGTGAGAAGGATGAGATTCATAACCACATTTTAGATTTTTACATGACCTTTTTTAGATCCAATGATACTTGCTCCAAAATGCACCAACTCTGGATAGCTGCTCGCTTTATTAATAATGCAGATCATGCAATTAATAGTCTCTTTGACTTATCAGGAACTCTTAGATGTTGTTTACTCTTTCGGCCCTTTTAAGGCACCAAGTCCGGATGGACTATGCCAATTTTTTCCCCAAAAATTCTAGCATACAGTGGCCTATTCTGTTGAGGCTTTCTTAAATCGAGTTTTTAGTACTTTCCTCATTTCGGAAAATATCAGTAAAACTTATCTATGCCTTGTTTCAAAATCTCTTGCTGCCTCTAAAAGCCTTTGTAATACGATGTACAAAATCAGTAAAAAAATTATAGTTAACCGAATTAAAATTTCTCTTCCTAACATAATTGGGCCTACTCAATCGAGCTTTCTTTCAAATCGTCGAGCTTCGGATAATGCAATTGTCGTCCATGAAGTTTTTTATTATTTCAAAAAAAAGGCGTGGTAGAGCCTCCTTTATGATGTTGAAACTAGACCTAGAAAAGGCTTTGACCAACTCAAATGGTCCTTTATCCACTAGACTTTGATATATTTTAGTTTTCCATTCGAGCTAACTCGCCTTATTATGTCATGCGTCTCATCTTCTTCCATCTTTGGTCTCATTAATAGATCACTCACCTCATATTTCAAGCCCACTCGAGGTATTCGATAGGTAGATCTGCTTTCTCCATACATTTTCAGTTTATGTATGGAAATGCTTTCACGTAGAATTGATTTGGCAGTTGACTACCAACTTTGGTCACGTATCAATATTTCTCCACACGGACCTTGTATTTCTCACTTGCTTTATGCTAATGACATTATTTTATGTGCAAAAATTAATGATCACTCTTGCCATCATATTAAGGAGATCTTGACTCAATTCAGCAATATTTCAGGCCAACAAATTAACTATGCTAAGTCAAAAATATTCTTCTCACCCAATACCGCCCAGGACTAAGAATTGGGTCTAAGGTATTTTCAATATTTCTGAAGGAACTACTTTTGAAAAATACTTGGGATTTTCCATTTTGATTAAAAAACCGACTAAGCAAGATTTTCAGTTCCCTCTGGAAAATTTTAAGAGACGAATAATTGGCTAGAAATAAAATCTTCTTACACCAGCTGGTCAATCCAATCTTATTCGAACAACTTTTAATTCTCTTCCTAATTATGTGATACAACTTAGTTAATTACCCTTTTATATTATTAAAGAAATGGAGTGCTGTGAACCTAATTTCTACTAGGGTACCACATATTTGCAGAAAAAACTCCATCTAGTCAAGTGGTCGCCGGTGACTTCCTCCAAAGATAATGGGGGAATGGGCATTCAGAAATTCCAGACTAAAAATAATGCCTTTCTGGCCTCTGTTGTTTGGAGACTATTCCATTCTCATAATAGCTTGTGGGTGGCTGTCTTACGTAACAAATATATTCCATTCTCATAATAGCATGTGGGTGGCTATTCCATTCTCACAAGGGCCTTCTTTGGAGACCTGCGACAGGTTAACATATCAAATTTTGGCTTGATCCTTGGATAAAATCTGATACAATTTTACATAATCAGCTAATTAGTTTATATCGACATAACAATGCTTGGACTCTTTCAATCATCTCTTGCGAATTATCTCAATCACTCCTGGCCACAATCAATTCAGTTTATTTTCCGAAATAAACTGAGCCATATGATCGAATTATGTGGGGGCTGACAGACTCGGGATCCTTTACTGTAGCCTCCTGCTCCCAGAGGTTGATTGAGCTCTGTCCCCAGACTGGCTCCTTCGAACATACAAACATTTTTTCATGAATATGGAGATTATATCTTCCACCCAAACTAAAAAACTTTCTTTGGATGACGAATCATAATCGTCTGTCTATGTCTAGTTGCCTCAGTCATATCAATTGTATCCAAACTTCACACTGTAGGTTATATGACGCCCTTAAAGCGGAAACGTCTATGCACTTGTTTTTATCCTACCATAAAGTTCAAACACTTGCGGAATGCCCTTGGTAGAGAAACTCAAGTTTTGCATCTAGCAAAATATGATCACCCTTCTCACTGGCTCCCTCCACTAATGCATCTCCTGCTGATCCATCCTCCAGCCCTTGTGCCTATCCCAGTTTTCATCACTTCTGCTTGTGGGTTATCTGGACACAATGTAATAAGTTTATTTTTGAAAATAAACCTTTTTCATCTCAACTTTACATAGTTACTCAGTTAGCACAAGAATTTTAATTTGCAGGTAAAAATACAAAAAGTCATCAGATGGTGTCTATTAATATCAAATGGCGGCCTCCTCCGATAAATTACATTATGCTTCATACAGACAGTAGGTTGAATCAAGAAACTAACATGGGTGTTCTTGGAGGCTTTTTAGAGATAGCCAAGGTAATTAAGTTTTAGGTTTTAGGATTTATAGCCAATACTTACACTACTTCTGCGACACTACTTCTGCGATTGACACATTGCTATTTATTTTTTTTGTAGGTTTGACATTGGTTCTTGAGCATAATCTTAAACCTATACATATCAATGTTGATGCTCAATTTTTCATAAAGCTTTTAAACCTCATGAACAAAGTACACTTATTTCTCTTAACTAATTGCAAGTCCCTCATCCTGTGGATGAATGATTATTTGGTGCAACATATCTATAGGGAGCAAAATAAAGTAGAATGATTATTTGGTGCAACATATCTATAGGAAGCAAAACAAAGTAGCGGATAAACTAGCTGTCATGGCTGTCACGACTATTGAGAGTTGTATATCTATTGTACTATTTTTTAAGCCCCCACAACCTGTGATAGATATGTTGTGAGCTGATAAGACTGGTGAGGCTTTTATTAGACGGGTTAAAAGATCATCTCAACACCCTATTACTTTGTCCAATATTAGTATCACTAGGCAAATTGTACATAGTTTTAGTAATATGGTGGTGCAACCGCAATCTCTGTAGACTTTTGTTATTTTATGCAATATCCTTTTTTTACCAACAACAAAAAAAAAGTTCATGGCAATTGCTGGAATTTTCAATTTTATTATATTCAGATGTATATTAAATCTATATATATAGTAAAGTTAGGCATAGACAGGGTGATGTGATAGCTCTCTATGGTCTAGAAAATTATTTATCTTTTATGTCCTTTTTTTTAAAAAAAAATTCCTTCTTTCTTTTCATTATTAATTTGCTTAATAATTAAAAATTGTTATCATAATTATTACAATCTAATTATATTTTAGAAGTTAAAAAAATGAAAAAACCTCCATCTATTTGCATTCTCTACTTAAATAATATGTCTTCTCAACTCTTTTCTATCTAATTCTTATGACTTAACCAATCTACAAATAAGAATCACCTGTGGAGTTGTTGGTGTTCATTTTCGTTTTCTCATTAGGAGTGTGGTGAAACCTCTTTTTTCTTTTGATATATTATTGATTATTCAGGTTTCTGACTTGAGTTCTTGAATGGATATAAATTCAATATGAGTTTGATACATATAAATTCACTTTCAAGTTACAAATCATAGGAGTCAAAAAAAAAAAAAATGGTCGTGCAACCACAGGAGGAAAGAAATGACTGTGGAGGACTAATAATTGTGCTTCTCTATGTAATTTAGTCTAGTGTCTTTTGTAAGCCATTCTTTTTAGTACTTTAAGCCTTTTCTCTTGGTAAAGTGTTATTTACAGAACACCAAATTTCGGACACTTCAGTTGTCTTAATAGTATAATTTGAAGGATATTTCCTCTTTAGTTCATTCTTTGTAGATTAATTATAGGAATTGAATAATTTGCGATTTTTTTTAAATAGTACTATAAAGGTCGATCAAGAGGAGAAAAATTAGTGAAGGATATGACGGATTAGGGCAGGAAAAGAGTGAAACAAATAAAGAAAAATTAAATAGAAAAGAGAAGAAAATGAATAACAGAAAGGGGAAAAAAATAATATTTCTCTTGTTTCCTTCACTTAACCTATTGTGATTTTGGTGTTAGTATAATAATATTTCTTTCCTCCTCATCTCCTTTTT
This sequence comes from Datura wrightii, assembly GCA_035772735.1. Lineage (NCBI taxonomy): Eukaryota > Viridiplantae > Streptophyta > Magnoliopsida > Solanales > Solanaceae > Datura > Datura wrightii. The sequence continues at coordinate 193,016,125 of JASDFA010000018.1, read as the reverse complement.
TTTAATTTCATTTTTCGTTATTCTTTTATCTACTTCATATAAAATTTTAAAAAAAAATTTATAAAATATGTCTAACAAATAATTGAAAGTTCTATCTATCTCACGTGAGTCTAAAATTTTTATCACATTTATATTTTGTCCAAATTCTTTCCAATATCGCATATATGAGATGTTAAGATTAGTTATTAAATTAAATTATGTATGTTTAGATGTTTCTACTATTTTTTAATATTGAGAATTTTATATCAATTTTTTCAATATTTTCAATTCTCAATTGCAGGTTTCAGTTGTGTATTTAGTGATGCTATAAAAAAAGAGTATGCAAAAAAATGGTTGTATGTTGTGTACTGATGCAAAATCAAATGGCTTTTAATTATTTTAGAGTATTTCATATTTATGACTTATATAGGCATTCAATAAGAATGTAATAAAATATAGAAAATGAAATGTTTTTTTTAATGTAATATAATGTAACAGTTAATTAATTTAAATTATTTTATATTTATGACTTATATATGACATTCAATAAAAATGCAATAAAATATAAAAAATAAAACTTTTTTTATGTAATATAATGTAATAGTTAATTAATTTAAATAGTTATGAATAAATTATTGGTACTTTCCTTTCAATTATTTTAGATTTCATAAAATACACATACTTTGACTTGATTGGATACATAAAAAGAGTTACAAACTAAACAATATAATAAATCCTAATATATAAATATAAAATACCCATAGTATTTTTCTTGCAATACGACGAAAATAAAAAAGAAACGAGGTTTCTTTATTTTTCTCCAAAACAACTTGCATAAAACTATGATACATATTCCTACTTAACTTACATTTTATTTCTCAGGTTGCAAGAAGAACTCAATAATATGCAAATGAAATAAAGAAACGATATATCATAAAATTAAATAAAAAGATAATACTTATTTGCGGTTTTCCAAACATATTTTACTAACTTTCTTTCTTAAGATCTATATAGTAGTATTCTATCTTATTATTTAGTTCTTTATCATTTTGCTTTTATAATATTTATGAATTTATTGAATATATAATTTTCATATTTTGAATATATTTTGTATTAGTTTATTTGATTTAAGCGTAATATATATATATATATATATTAGCTTGATAGGATAAAATCATAAAAGCTTAACTCTTATATTAAAAGAAACATAATTAATATCTAAAAAAAACAAAATGAAAAAAATATATATTCTTTAAAAATTTATATATCTGTATACATATATGTTAAAAAAATATACACACTTATATATATTTAGGTATATAAATAAAAAAATATATATATTTATATACATATGCACATAAAGAGTGCAACTTATAAAATTAATTTTTTTTTTATAAAAATAAATAAAATAGCTTCACTGATGTAAAAAATATCTTTAAAAGATTAAAAACTTTTAAATGATTTAAAATTACAAAAAAAAAATATAAGTTAAGTAATAATAATAAATTAAATGAAAACTCTTTTTAAGAATTCTATAGCACTCAATATTTTAAAAGTTTTATTTTATAAATTTCAATGAGTTACTTAGTCATGTAATAAAGATGGAATCAAGTAAGACGTGTGATTGTTTTCCTTAAATCATTCTCTTGTGTCTTTGTAGTTGACTAATGTGTGTTTGCCCCGCTTTTTAAATTTATTTTCTGCACATAAAAACACTCAGCATTAGTTAATTGAGTCTCACTAAAATCAAATCCTAACATGAGGAATCAAATCTATTCTTCTCCGTGGGTATCACGTTGTTTCTTTTTAAAGTAATATATTTTTAAGGAAATCAAGGGCACACCACCTATATATCCCCAGTCCCATTCAATAATTAAGAGCCAAGAAGTAGAATTACAAAGCAAGAATTGGAATATGGGGGATGTGAAATTGATAGGTATTTGGGTAAGTCCATTTAGTACTAGAATTGAGATTGCTTTGAAACTCAAGGGAATTGAATATGAGTTGATTGAGCAAAATCCTTTTGACAAGAGTCCTACACTTGTCAAGTACAATCCTATTCACAAAAAAGTTCCAGTGCTTCTGCACAATGGAAAGGCAATTGTTGAGTCTCTTGTGATTCTTGAATACATCGATGAAACTTGGAAAGAAGGAACCCCTCTCCTACCAAAAGATCCTTATCAAAGAGCCGTGGCACGTTTTTGGGCTAAGTTTATAGACGAAAAGGTATGTTCTTATCATGAAATATTTTTTAAAAATTCAATGATTGTCTTATTTAGTGCATGTGTTAGATTTTCTTAGGATTGGGGGTATCCAAATCAGGGCAAAAGCTAAGTGAGGAATTCAATTAAATTAATAGTTTGTTTGGCCAAACAAACTATAAATTCTCTTTGATGGTGAGGGATTGGATAATTGTTGTATGCAAATAGTGCAAAAACTTTTTTTTTTTTTTTGGTAATATAGTTAAAATATTGAATCCCAATATCATAAGGGAAAATTCTAATAAGAGGGTAAAAATACTTTATGTCATAGGCTTAAATCTCAAGAGTGATAATATATTTATTTTATTCTGTTTTGAATTCTTTTATAAAAATTATTGGTTCCGCCACGGTCTCAAATATTATAGAATCTTTTTAAAAATAAATAAATAAAATATAATAGTAAGTGTTATTTATTTATTTTTTCAATTACAGTGCTTTCCGGAGATACAGAAACTTTGTTATGGCAGCAAACAAGAGAAGGAGAAAGCTAGGGATGAACTTCAGAAGTTACTGAAAATTCTTGATAATGAAGTCAAAGACAAGAAATTCTTTGGAGGAGACAGAGTTGGATTTGTTGATGTTGTGTCCATTCTCATAACATATTGGCGTGGAGTTATGCAAGAAGCAGCAAATGTTGAAGTATTGACAAATGATGAATTTCCAAATATAAGTGCTTGGGCTGAAGAGTTACAAACTTGTAGCATTATTAAGGAAAATTTGCCTCCTAGAGAAAAATTAGTCGGAGCTTTCAAAGCTCTCTTCTAAACTAGTGAAGCTGGCTAATTAAAATATCAGTTCTTTACATGTATGATATATGCATTTGGATTTAAGTGTTTGAATTTTTCTAATAGTTCGTATCCTAAATAAAATAAGCCATAGGTTTTACTGTTTAACTAATATATAACTTATTCATATCGCTAATTCCTTTTCTTTTTATTTTTTTATAAGTAGTGATAGATTTTCATTATAATTAGAGGTATACAGGCCAACAAATCATATCGACGAATCAAGTTAAATTGAGAAAAAAAAATTGACTTGTCATTTGGCTTGATTAATTTGGCGTTGAAAAAAAAAATTGATCATTTTTTATTTGGTTTAGTATTAATTAAAAAAAAAATTAAACCAAGTCCAACCCAAACCGACACACCCACACATGTGTGTGTTTAATTTTAACTTTTTATACATAAAAAATATTAATTATAATATATTTTGTAAATATTTTTAAATTAATTTTATTAATTTTCAGTGTTTAGAAATTAGATATATATTCAGATTTGAGCTTGTAATTTTTAAACTTGTAAATTGTAATATTTGTTCAGTAGGCAGTAACTAGTAAGTAAATGATCGAAAGACCCAATATTAAACTAAAAACCTAGTAAGATAAAATAAACCCCTCAATCTTCATCTTCACTCTCTAGAGACTTCTCATCCATCCGATGTTGGTCATTTTCACATATTTATTTCTATCTCTTCTTTGTATTTTTCTTATGAGTTGAGCTGTTAAGCTACCTTCGGTTATTTATTTATTTTTTATTTTCTCAGAGGTCATTTCTAATTTTTTAATTTTTGATTAATTTAGTTATATTTGATTTAGCTAAAAAAAATATAAAGACCCAATTTAATTAAGTTTGATTTAATTTTTAAAAAGAATAAAAAAAAATCGAAAAATTGAAAAAATTGACGAAACTGAAACCGAAAAAATTGATTTTATTTAATTTACAAATTTAATAAACTGACATAATTAATTTAATAATTTTTTAATAATAAATCAAACCAACTTGACTTATATTATACCCCTAGTTATAATAGATAAATTTAGCCTCGACGTATGCCGAGTTCAGTTACTTAATATAGCAAAAACTAATTTTGTGATTTTATTATTATAATAATTTTCTAGTGACTTTATCATTATATTAGATAAAGTCCAATTACTGTAATGTAAAAAAAAAAAAAAAGTAAGTTATTATTTAACTTTATTGTTAAAATAGTTAAAGTTTAAAAACTATTCGTAAAATTTACCTGATCAAATGTTTGCTTAAACGTTTACCTTAAAACATGTAAACTATGAATATGGTGGGGTCCGACCCCAAAATCCATGTGATAGAATAGCTTGGCTATTATTCATTTTTGGGGATAAAAAAACTAATGAATGGATGAGAAATTTTGGGGAAGTTTTTCCAACTTGAAGCAAGGTTTAGGCATTTATAAAAAAGTTAGTCATTCTTCTCATCTCAATACACTAAACAAAAGGAGAAACAAGAGTGAGGCAACACAGACAGTATGTAGGAAAAATAGTTTATGAGGAAAAATAAAGAATATGAATGATATTATAGTTAAGTGGGAAATCAAAAAGAATTATTTTTTTTGTTTGTTGGTGTGTAGTGATATGTGAAGTATTTTATTCACATCTCAACCTATGTGAGGTGGATCATACTCAACCAAATATATATACTAAATCATATGACATAACCATGTCAGAAAGCACTTGGAAGATACAATTAACAAGTTTTCAAAATAAAAAAAAAACTATCAATACATAAAGGGCCACTAAGCCTGAAACATAAATAATTCACTGATATCTAAGAACTGATATAAAAAACTAAAAAGACCCGCACAGGTCTATGAAGTTTCTACTAAAATCTGGCAATTGAATAATTTTGAAAAAGGGTCGCGACATCAAAAGAGTATCTAGACTTAACTTGGCTCCAGATAGAAATGGAGCTTACTAATAAACAGCTGAATGACTGAGCAGGTGTCCAACGAGGTGATCTGCTACCATGTGCTTCTGAACCTACATTGTGAAATGTTACTCCCCCAACAAAAAAAAACGTAAGTACATAACAATAATATTTATACATAAACTAGATTGAATAACAGGAAATAACTAGAAAGCTCATAAAGAAATATGAAACATAGTTTACTGAAGGCATTTGAGAGCTGAAGACAAAATAAGAGTCATCATGTCATCATTGTAATATTTGGATAGTTATTTATACTTAGGTCCATTGGTTATGTACATATATCTTATTCTGAATTTTTGTACTTATTTGATTTTTCAGCCTCTGAAAATATAAAATAAGTTAACGTTCAAGTAATGTTGCAAATAACATAAACATCTGAATCTTACATATACTTTTCAAAACTTACTGAACTTGTAACATATATGATATATGACTTTGTGAATAAATAACATGCAGACTTAAGTTAATTACATCATTATGACACATTCTTGTGAGTCTAAAAATATCAACTCGGTCTGGATCCTTTTGCTTAACTTTTTCGTTGTTACACCTTATAAATCATTATTTTGTAACTTATTCTAAATCATTTAATTTAGATCTTTTGGATATGTATCCTTAGCTTGTTTCGGACTTTATCCTTATCTTCTTTTGTAATCTCTAAGAATAGTACTAAGTACTAGCATGACCACTTCTGAGGCCTTGCGATAAAACATAATATCATCTGTAACATAGCCACTTCTTGCCTAAAGATATATTGTGTCCACACTGAGGGCCTAAAGATACATTCTGGCCATACTGGGGGAATCGTGACTTTACATGATATCATATTTGGCCTCACTAGCGGCATCATGACTTTACACGATAACATATATGTTGTACATACTTTGAGGGCCTCGTGATTGTACGCGATAAATAACATATTGAAACCTAGTTAGATTTATATATAATAGGTAATGTAAAAGAGCCACAAGAGGGCATATAACATGTAAGTTGTATACTAACAATTCTGTAAATCTTATAGTAACTTCAAGAATACATTACTTGATTCATCATCCATATTACACTAAGAATTAAGTCATATGAGTTGTTATGGCCACTTTGGAGGTTTTGTAATTACACACAGAAACAGCAAATACAGACAAACAAATATATAAGTTGAACATTAGCATTTGTCGGACATCTTGTCCTATTTTCTATGACTAATTTGATCTGATTCATTTATGTTGATATGATCACCTAAAAATAGAGGAATACTGATATTGTATACTGACATCTCTATAAGAGGAAGACTGACTTATAAGTGACCATAAGAGTTTAACTAACTAGGATTGATGAAAACTAGACAGACATGCACTCATGACTGGTATAGCACATGGGCACATGATACACTACAATCATTGAATTGTTATATATTAACAAGTTCTTTTAGCTCCTTGAAATCAATATAATCTATAAGGCCTCGGAATAATCACCCGTCTTCTTCACATAATTAAGGCCACACTATCTCACGGGATACTCACCCAACATATAACACATGATTCTGCCACATAGGGCTCATGGGGTACTCACCTTATCTATAACACAATATCAAGCATATTGTGGACACTCTGGAGGCTTAGTGACTACACACTAAAAGCAATATAAATAAGCTAAACAAGACATACAACATGTAAACTAATTATAAACATTCTGGATTACCTCATCCTACTTACTATGATATATTAGACATGATCATTAACTCATTACACTTAGGAACTTAGTTCGTTAAGCTCGTTATGCTAGTTCGTTAGACATCTCATTTTAGAGAAATTAGACATCTCATAATAGAGGGACATGTGATATTTTAAATGTAAATATATGAGAAGCTCAATGAAGGTTTATAAATCGTATCAAGTGACATAAAAGCTTAATTTTAAGTGAGGGGCAACAAGTGAACAAGTGAAACTTGTAGCAATTAGGGACACTTATCACGTGTATTCTAAGGTCCCATTTGACACATTATAAGAGAAACATATGACATGAAAATCTTGTCTTAGCGGTGAAAGAAGTTTTAGTGTTACATACTTGAATTTCTAAGTTGTATAATTTATAAAGTGCCGACCTTTTCTTTAAGGCGAATACCTTTATCTACAAAAAATAACAAATAATAAGGCTAATATTAGCAGCTGACTAACAAGCTTGGATCATTTCAACTCACCCAAAATGATAGTGGGGCAGCAAGCCCGTAACCTCTCTAATTAAGGGTGTTATTTTCACACTTTGTCCTATCATCATGTCTGCACAACATACGCCCTTCTCATGAGATGTCCCGGCAATCACCGAGCTTCATAACACATAAAATAGCTTCTGCCACCATCTCAACACAATAAGAAAACTTGAGCTCGCTGTGGCGGATACATCTCAACACTCAAACGAGTTTATAATTAGAGATGGGGGCAACACCTTATCTTGGTTGTCCCAAAAACTAATTTCCTTCTTAGGCAGCCTTTAAAGCTTCCTTCAGCAACTAGAATTGGAGAGAAAATATGACCATAAGCACCACATGATAACGGGGAGGAGAAATGAGCCGTACCCTTAAGGGTCACCTGAAATTAATCACTGATCTTGAAGAATAAGAATGTGAAATGAAGAAGATGAAGATTGTAAATGAAGATAGCAGTAGTTTTCATTCATCAAAATCTGAATTCTAATTGGTAGCATACAGATATATATATATCCTTCAACACGTATACTTTCAACTGTTTCCTAACTGCCTTGTTAACCGCCTTAACTAACTTTGTGATTAGTTAGTTAATAGTGAACTAACAACTAACTAATAGCTTTTTAACAGCTTACTTAACAGCCCCCCTCAAGCTAGGTGGTATGAAAATATTGATTACACCTAGCTTGGATATTAGAAACTCATGTTGAACTCTATTGAGTCCTTTAGTAAGAACATCTGCTGGCTGATCCTTGGTGTGAATATACTCTGTCTTGATCAATCCAGTTTGAATTTTTTCTATTATAAAATGACAATCAATTTCGATGTGTTTGGTTCTCTCATGGAACACTGGATTAGCTGCTATTCGAATAGCAGCTTTGCTATCAGTATGTATAGTTACAGGCAATTGTATTTGAACTCCAAGATCTCTAACTAATCATGTTATCCATGTTACTCAGATACAGTGGCTGCAATACGTCTATATTCAGCTTCTACTGAACTTCTTGAGATGGTAGACCACTTCTTTGATTTTTAAGATATTAGTGAATATCCAAATTTTACCATAAATCCAGTAACTGATTTTATAGAAAATGAACATGATGTCCAATCAGCATCACAGTAAGTTGTAACTGTATCTTTCCTGCTGCTTGATAATAAGATTCCTAGACCTGGTTGTTGCTTGATATATCTGACTATCCTTAGGGCAGCTTCAAGATGAGACCTTTTTGGTTGTTGAAGAAACTGACTAAATGTTTGTACACTATAGGATATGTCAGGTCTTTTTACAGTTAGATACAACAACTTACCAATCAATCTCTGATAACCAGTTTTATCTTCTAGTAATTCATCATCCACCTTAGTTCTGTAATGTCTTCCAGCAGCTGAATCACTGGCTTGTTGAGTATGTTGATCATATTCTGTAGTTGTAATTTTTACATTACTGTCCATAGGTGTTGCTGCTGGTTTAGCAGCACTGAGTCTTGTTTCTGAGATTAGTTCAAGTGCATATTTCCTTTGATGCATTGCAGTCCCTTCCTTTGATCTTGCAAACTCTTCCTAGAAAATATCTCAGCTCTCCCAGATCTTTCGTTTTAAAAGACTCCTGTAGTGCAGCTTTTGTTTCAACTATTAGTTCCAAACTACTCCCAGTAATAAGCATGTCATCAACATAGATTAGGATTGCTACAAATCCTTTGTCTGATTTCTTTGTGTATAAGGAATGATCATATTGACTTTGAATAAACTTAAACCTTACCAAAGCTTCTGCCAGTTTAGTATTCCATTGCTTTGGTGCTTGTTTTAATTCATACAAGGATTTAACAAGTTTGCATACTTGTTTAGTGCCCCCTGACTTTGAAATCCTTGTGGCAAGTCCATGTAAATCTCATCATGCAGATCTCCTTGGAGAAAAGCATTATACACATCTATTTGGTTTATATGTCGTTGTCTTGATGTAGTTATTGCTAATACAGCCCTTACTGTGACCATTTTTACAACAGGATTGAATATTTCTTGGTAATCTATGCCTTCTTGTTGGCTATATCCTTTAACAACCAGTTTGGCTTTGTATCTTTCCACTTCATCATTAGTTTTGTATTTGATTTTATAAACCTATTTGCATCCTATAGGAACTTTACCATCAGGCAAGGGAACAACTTTCCAAGTATTATTTTGTGCTAGAGCATCTATCTCAGCCTTCATAGCATCTATCCATTTGATATCTTTACTTGCTTCTACAAAGGAAGATGGTTCAGTAACACTGGGTAAGGCTGAAATGAAGGCTTTGCACTTTGAGGACAAATGATCATATGATATATATTTATCCATAGGATAAGATTTATCATCATGAACATTTAAGGATATAAACTCCTTCATCCAGCAAGGTGGCTAATTTGAGGTTGTTGACTGACTGAAGGTTGAATCATAAGTGTAATAGATTGAACTACAGATTCATCAGCAGTTTGTGTAGTATTCTGATTATCTTGCACCTGCAACTGACTTAATGAAGGATCAACAAACTCTATTAGTAGTTTTATTATCTTACAACTGCAACATACTAAGTTGAGAATCAGTAGATAAAGGCATAGTAACATTTAACTCACCAATGATTATAGAAGGAAATATAGTAGTTATGCCAGTATTTTGTTTTGAAATAGGAAACATATCTTCCTTAAAAGTTCCATTCCTGTTAATGAAAAACTTTTATTTACTATGTCATACAAGATATAACCCTTTTGGGTTTCAGAATAGCCCATGTGAATGGCTGCTTTTGTTCTAGATTTCATTTTGTTAGTCTCTTGTACTATTTTTGCAAAACACAAACAACCTACAACTCTTAAGTGACTTAAGGATGGTTTCCTGTTATTTAGTTTTTCAAAAGGTGAAATATTATTTATAACATGAGATGGTAATCTATTTATAATATACATTGCAGCTTGCATACAATAACCCCAGAATTTAATAGGTATACAAGCTTATAGTAATAGTAACTTCAATAATATGTCTTTGTTTTCTTTATGTTGTCCATTTTGTTGAGAGGTGTAAGGATAGGATTTTTGATGAATAATTCTAAGATTAGTAAATAAATCAGTACATAAAGAATTCAAAAATTCAGCTCCACTATCAGATCTTACTATCTTTACAAATACATCATACTAAGTTCTAACAAACATCATAAAATTCTTAATATGTAACCATACATCAGATTTCAATCTTAACAAAAAAATTTATGTATATCTTGTAAAATCATCTACAATGGTTAGAAATGACTTGTATCCATCTAAAGTAGAAACTCTATAAGGACCCATACATCCATATGAATCAATTCAAAAGGTTTTGTACTACCAGCAACACTTTGAGGAAAAGGACACCTAGTTTGTTTTGCACATGGACAGATTGAACATTTGTTTAACATCTCAACAACATTGACATTCTTATTAGCTACTATTTTTTGTAAAGTATGAGTTGACACATCACCCATCCTTCTATGCCAAAGACTAATCTCCTCTAGTTATCAGTTGTATAGAAGACAATCCCAACTCAGTTCCTTGAGGCTTAGTAAATGTCAGATAATATAATCCTTCTTTCTCTTTACCAATCTCCGTCACCTTCCCAGTGAAGAGATTCTGAAACACACAAAAATCAGGATAAAATTTAACTGAGCAATTTAGTTGTCTAGTTATATTTGAAACTAATAAAATATTAAACAGAAATTCAGGAATATAAAACATGCATTATGCACTGTTGACACCCAATTTTGACCGACCTGCGCCTTAATATGCTGCTTATATATGTATATATTTATTTATTTATTTAACGCAAAATTTCGACTTACTTTTGTATTTATAAAGTAATTTATTATCATAACATTGCGAAAATCATTTCAAGTTATATATATATATGATTTATATTAATTTTAAGTTTTGATATTAAATAATTATATCGTACATAATGTATTTCGTTTTAATACGCGCCCCTATTTTGAAATATATTCTTACTTAGTAAATTATTTACCTAATTTTACTAAGTTTTATAAATTTATTTGACTAATAATATTACTCTAATTTATAAATTATTTATGTTAATAATATGATTTTTATAATATTTGATAACTCGATTTTATATTTTAGTCATTAAATTTTTCGTAAATATAATAATTTAATTATATGATATTTACATAAGTATACTATATTTATGATTTTATTTATTAATAATAATATTTATATGATTTTCTTATAATTTAAACCATTTTATATCTATTTATTAAATTATTTTAAAGTATAGTATATTTATTAATTTAGTAGCAGCTAAATCCAATATCCATCAATTCATTTAAATTACAGCCATTTTCTATTCAATTTCATCCAATTTATTTTAAATCTAGCCACTTTCTATTCAATTTTAGCCAATTTTAATCAATTGTGGCTACAATTTAAATTCATTTTCAGCCTAAATTAATTCCTAACCCAATAACCCAATTAATTACCCACGACCCGCGTTCATACCCATGACCCGACCCATTTAGCCTAAACTAATCTCAGCCCTCCAACATATTTAATCTAACGGTTGAGATTAAAACCCTACCCACTTCCCATATTTATCCCTCTACCACCTAAAACCTAAAACACTTACCCATTTCTTCTTCCTCTCCTCTAACCTCACTGCCGCGCCGCCGGCAACCCCAATTTTCCGGCGACTGCGTCGCCGGAAACCAAACACCTACAACAGCAAACGTCGCCGCCTACCCTCTCCCTCTCTCTTCTCTTCCCCGCCGCGCCGCCAAACAAGTTCTCTTCTCCCTCCATTAACGCCGACGAAAACAGTAGCAACAACCAAAATCAGCCCTTCTTTTCCCCTTTCCGGCTGAACCAAAAACAACCTGCCGCCTTCACTCTCTCTTCATTTTCCTCCTCACTGCCGCTGCTGCTTTCCCCTCTCGCCGCCTTATTTTTCCGGCGAAAGACCAAACCACCATAGCCGACCTCCATTAACGCCGAATAGCAACCAAAGACAACTACCACCGGAAAACAACGCCGTCCTCCTCTCCATTTCACTCGGCCACCTGACTGCCGACCACCAAAACCCACCGTTCCCAACCACCGGAGATTTACCCATCCGCCTCATCTTCTCTTGTTTCCGATAAAATCTGCCTAGGTTTGATTTCAAAAGCCTATTTGGTTTCATTTGTGTTTCGTAAGCCGTAACCCTTCCTAGATAGGTTCTAAGACTTGAGTTTCAGGAAATCTTTTGACCCAGTCCTGTTATCTGAGGCTGTTGATAATACTCATGTTTGTATTTTGCAAGCTTAAATACCTCTGGGATTTATGTTGAAGAATTATAATTGTTGGCTTTGTTAGATTCTAATGTAACAATACCAAGTAGATTTAACTATTGATTTCTCTTATTCAATGATTTAACCCACTACAATTCACATCCTCTACCGTAGTGGTAAGGAGTAGTTTCTTAATAATTTGTCGTATTCATATGTTCATAGGAATTTTGGACTGATTTTGCTGGTTAATTGTGATTACCTCCTCTTTGATTGATTGAGACAAGTTCGAATTATGAATTTTCAATGAGCTTTTACTATGTTATTGATAATTTTAAGGGGATTGTTTCCTTTCCATTTTAAGACACATTTTGTATACAGCTTTCATATGTTATTAATAGTAATTGGGATTTCATTTCGTTATAGCTGAATCTCAACATTATGTGACAGCTCTAAATTTATCTATATATGGCAAATAGTGATTTATTCTTATTTGTCTCATTTACCCCCATGTATATTTGGAAGCTTTCATATTTAGGATTATCTGTTTCCTTTCTTTTTTTTTTACCCCTTTTATTATGTGACATCCTTGGCATTTAATATATACATATATATATATGGTTAATTGAGACTATTCAGCTAAGGCAAGGATCCATATGTTTGATTGTCCCCCTCCTTAATTTACCTTGATTGATTGTGCTGAATATCTCCCTTTCCCTTAATCCCTCTTACTGGTTTTGAGTATATAAATGTGTTCTCTTATCTTTTCTGAAGGAGGTGAACACTACTAATTTCTTAGAATAGTCATCTAAACCTCACTTATTTTTTGAAATATCACTCTGTTTCTCTGTCGGACAGTTCTATACTTTCTAGCAACAATCATTGAACAATTATCTTATTTCCACTATTACTTCTACTGCTACACTAAACAATTCTCTACTATTTTTCTCCCCTCCAATCCCTCCTCAATCAAGAACTACACTAAATCTTTGATATTCTTGTGATCTTGATGTATTTAGATTTTGGGTGTCAATATCCGGTAAGATACTACGAAAAAAAATTGATATTACTTATCGTATTGTTTGCTGGAATTACGGTATCATATCTATTGTTGATTAACTGGTAATCTTACTTCTTTGTATAACAATATTTGACTTTGCTATTTGCATCATGCTATATTAAATATTATTTTTTTTAGTATCTTGATACGTTGTTTATATGTTTGGGATTCCGTGTATACCAATATTGTATCTGAAATTTGTCATCTTATATTTCCGTATGCCTGACTAAGTACTTTTAAGTTTAGAAAAGCTATGATTCCCTGAGTCTACAATATATAGATATGTTTGTACACGTGTATTTTGTTATTGTATCGTTTTAACCAGGTTCTTCTCGAATTAGAACGGGAGTCGCAGGTGCAAGAGATGGCCATGGGAATTATTATATATATATATATATAAAATGTATTTCATTTGTTTATTTTTTTTATTATTAATTTGTAAGAGTTGTAATAAATGTTGATAATAGTGGAAAGGGGTTATGGGTGGGGGTTCGTATGTTTTTTTTACCGTTCTTACGTCTGATACTTAGTTAGGCAATCTCGGGTAGAAAGCATGCCTATAGGATTAACACATTTTAGAAATCATGCCTATAGGTCTTAACTAATCTACTTTAAAGTATGATTTATATTTAGACTTCTTAAACACTGCTATTAGGATCAATCTATAAAATAATGCTTATAGGATTTAAATAATATGTGCAAGATCTCCCTCTTAAAAACGTAAAAATCATGCCTATAGTTTAAAATAATTTAATTTAAAGTGTGCTTTTCTTATGTCATGTTTAACATTTAGTAACCCCTGAAAACTGCTTTGATGATTCATAATTTATGATTTACATTAGATATCATGATTATAGGGTTCATTATATCACGCATATATTGAGATACCATAAGTGTTAGTTAAAATACTATAAAACATGTCTTATTTGTAAACGTAAGAATAGACAATGAGCTGCCGTTGAGCCAATTATAACTAGTTGAATTAGTTGTCAATATTGCTTCATCCTTATTCTTAATTAATTACTTGCTAAGTTTGGGATATTCATAAGCATGGCTTTCACTATTAGATTTTATGCACGTATATTAATTGTTTCCAACTTTGTTTAGTCATTACATTATATTCACCTATTTTAAAGTGGTTACACTCTTGTGTTTAATTCTGTTTATCTGCATTTCTGCATCTATTTAAGGCTGGCACTTCGTTCGCATTAAATTTCACTATAATTAATTTGCATTTTCGGAATCTATTTCAGTTTGATTTTTTGCATTAAATCTGGTTCGTCCTTAATCTACGATTTTTCTCTATTTCGAACTGACACTATGTTTACAATAAAATCGGTTTTCATATGTGAAGTCAACATATTTGCTTAAGAGATTATTCAATAGCACCCATCATAGGAATTATGCTCATAGGTTCAATACGGAGGCCTATTTGAGACTCTTTAAATGCTATGTACTATGATTTGTTGCTTGTTTGGCGTTTTTATTTTAACCATAGGATTACTTTAGAACCAAAAATCCAAAATAGTTGTCCAAAGCCTCGTGGACCTTAAGATTGGTGCGGGTAGGCAAATAACAGGACGTTAGTTTGATCACCTAGAGCGTTTTAGGTTAATTAATTAAGTAGGCGGGTAGAAGGGAGATGATGAAACAGACAGGTTAAAGCTGACTTTACGTATAAAGCACATATCAGCTTTGTAAATACAAAGCAATCTATTACTCCCATCTTTTTCTAAATTCATTTTTAAAGAGCTTTCAAAGATTTTAAAATTTCTTTATTATATTGAAATATTAATATGCTTTTATTACAAAAGAAATTTTGTTAAAATATACATATATGTATATACATGATTTTCTTAAAATATATTTTTCTCAAGTTTTATGTATATATATATATGCACATATGTTATTTTCTTAAAACTCTTGATTTTAAAAATAAAATTAATGGGAGTAATATCGCATTGGGCCCATTTTCAGCCTTGTCGAAACCTGATCTCATTCTTAATTTTAGGTTTATAATTTGTTAATTTAGTACTTGTGTTAGTATTTTATTTAGGCCTAATAACTCACCGACTTTATTTGGTCATTTAGTAAATACCCCCATTTAATGAGTACGGCCGGGAACCACATTTGTGGACCTCGAAAGGTGCCTAACACCTTCCTTTCGAGGTAACTAAAGCCCTTACCCGATCTCTGGTAACTTAGGAAACAAAATAATAGCTTAGAACGGTGCCCTAACGCACCTTAAATTCGTTAGGTGGCGACTCTCTTTCATTTTCAACCTTAAGAGTCCTCGATGTTGGGTCCTGCTTTTTCGCGAGGGAAAAATGGGGCGCGACATGCACACTATTTCTAGCAGATATTTTACTGGATCCAACGTGAGACACTTCAGTTAAAGAACCATTTGGCAGTACCACTTGTTTTCGCTTATTTGGTTTAATCAGACTAGACTTATCTAGCATTGTTAGTTTAGATGTCATATGATTTGTAGCCCCTGAGTCAATGATCCAATCTTGCGGATTATCAGTGACTAGCAAAGCACTACATGTACCTGTTAAATTTGCAGCATGCATTGAACTGTCATTGTGTCGTGCCTCCAGCATTTGACATCTCAGCATATTGTGAACTAGTGAAGCATGGTGCTACATCCTTCTGAAGCTGCTCCATCTATTGTGAATTGATCTGTGCACTTCTAAATGGACCCCTACTATCATCAACTTGACTGATACTCCTTGATTCCTTTGGATAGTTTTCATCTGAGTGACAGCCTTGTACCATAGCATTGTGAGTTGTATAGGTGTCAGTACCACCATTTCTTCTTTGTCTGAACATGTTATCAAACTAATGGTATCTTCTATTATCACCTTGATTTTCCTTTGGATGAGCTGGAGGATATCCTACCAGTTTGTAGCAACCAACCTTGTAGTGCCCTTTGAACTTGCAATGATCATAAAATGCATTTGGATTATAGTTTAGATTATACTTCTTCTTGAATCTAGACTGATTCCCTTCTTTAGAATAAAAGGCACTGTTTCTTCTTCACTTGAAGCCTGACTTTGGCTTCTGACATTACTCACTCCTAGCAACCTTGTAGAACTATTCACACCAGCGACAAGAGTCTTTTGATTTTCATCACTCATAATCATGGCATATGCCTGATCTACACTAGGCATAGGACTTAGTAGCAGAATATGGCTTCTTTCCTGAGAATATGATTCATTTAATTCCATAAGGAATTGATACAGTTTCTTCCTTCGCAGGTACTGAATAAAATTCTTTGACCTCTCACAATTACAACTAGGAGGAGGAACCATAGAACTAAACTCATCCCACAGATCTTTTAATCTTGAAAACTACACAGAAACTGACTGAGTACCTTGTACACAGTTAGCAATTTCTTGATGGATATTGAAAGCTCTTGATCCATCAACTTTCTCAAATCTTTCTTTCAAATCCTCCCAGACTTCTTGAGCACTAGTTGCATACACTATACCTCCTATCAGATTCCCATCAACTACATTCATAAGCCAATCCAAAACAATTGCATTCACCCTCACCCACTGGTATCCCAGACTTTTTGAGAATGTCTCCTTCCATGTCCCATCTGCAAAGCCTAGTTTATTTCTTTCTAGTAAAGCAATTCGCATGGCTTTACTCCATACAGTATAATCCTCACTTTCTTTTAACTGGAAAGAAATTATTGAGGCTCCACTGACATCAGAAGGTTGTAAGAAAAAAGGATGATTGTAATCTATTATCAATGATGCAGCAGATGTGGCATTATTCTCATTCAATGTTGCCATGAATCTTGACCTTCTTCTGCTTAACTTTTGATCTCAACTTCTAGTTCTTGAACTCTGAACTTGTTCCCAGTCGCGATTGAATTTAGCAATCACTGACTTCTTGATTGAATTTAGCAATCACTGCCTTCTTTCTCTGCGTTTCAAAAAGCAGTAACCGGCTCTAATACCATGAAATTAATCATTGATCTTGAAGAATAAGAATGTGAAATGAATAAAATGAAGATTGTAAATGAATAAAAGAGATAGCAGTAGTTTTTATTCATCAAAATCTGAATTCTAATCAGTAGCATACAGGTATATATACATCCTTCAACACACATACTCTCAAATGTTTCCTAACTGCCTTGTTAACCACCTCAACTAATTTTGTGATTAGTTAGTTAATAGTGAACTAACAGCTAACTAACAGCTTACTTAACATCACCACGCTCCCATTGTTATCATTTCTCTGATTTTTGCTGGTCGTCTTCCTCGATTCCTCCAGCCATGAGGAGTGCGCAAGTTAGTAGTCACCTAACGTGCGCCGGAGAAAGAAAAAAAATCATATCTAGGTCCACTAAAACACTATTCCTATCTTCTTCTTCTTTTTTTTTTTTTAAATTTATATATATATATAATAACTAGTTAAATATAGATAGTATACATAACGTGCAGGGCAATCGCTGGAATTTTCAATTTTATTGTATTCAAATGTGCATTAAATTATGTAACAAAAATGGAACCAATACATGTGAATGAGATAATTTCTCGTATCCCAATCTTTTCGTATATTCTACATAAATAGTATATGATATTTATGACAGATTATTTTAATTAAATTGAAAATCACATGTCTTAATTAATTAAGGTCCTATTAAATGGTGCATTCAGGCAGTGGTGAACGTGGAAGTTGAAACTTTAACCCGATCGAAGCATTTGGATAAAGCATTTACACCTTCTATCATTAACTAAAGCTTAAAAATGGTGTTCATTCAACTTTTGAATTTCTCTATCATCATTTTTCTCCATTTATATGCCATCAATTATCACAATAAATGCTTAATTAATTACTTCCTTTGTTTTAAAATAAGTGATATTTTAGTTTTTTGATTTTATTTCAAAATAAGTGGTATTTTACCTAATCAAGAAGACATTAATAATGTTCTTCAAATTTTCTCCTTATTTAAATGGAGAGAATTTTACATAATCAAGAAAATATTAAAGACTTACATCTTTTTCAAAATATTTATTAAGGCTAAGTGGATAAAAATATATTTTTCTATCTAGGAATGAGTAGTTTTCTTAAGGAATGTGCCCAAGCTGAAAGTACCACTTATTTTGAATCGAATGGAGTAAAAGAAATAATAGAGGAAAATTACAAATTTATCAGGCAAATTTATTTATTTTATTAGTTCATGTGGTTATTCATGAAAATGTATACTCTTGCTTATGCAAATTGCAGTAAGCACCGCTTTCTGCCCTTAATATGATGCTAGATTTATATGGGGTATCAGAGAAATTTTTATTTAATCAACTTTAGTTTTACTCGTGTTTTATCTTTATTTGGAAAATGATAAATAAAAAGAAAATAAAAGAAACAAATCGGTATCAAAAGCTATAATTGTAAATCATATTTGATTACGGGAAACCACCATTATTTTGAATGTACACTAGGTAAAAATAAGTATGTCAATTCATTGAAATATGATATGTTATAAGTGAATTTTTTCCATAAGAAATGAATTCGAGTTTTAGAACGAATGACTATTTTAATCCAGTTCATATAATGCATGTCTCGAAATACAATTCTAATTTAAATCGACCAATCAAATCTTATATATTTTCCACGTTCACAGGAGTGTGTATGTTTTGCTAATTGTTTTCCTTAAATCATTCTCTTTTGATTTGGTAGTTGACTTTTTTTATATGAATTTCCAGTTTTGCCCCATTTCTTTGATTTATTTTCTGCACATACAAACACTCTCATTAAAATCAAATCCTAAAATGTGGGATCAAACCTATTATTCTCATTGCGTATCACGTTGTTTTTTTTAAAAAAAAAAAAAATCTTTTTCTTGTAATTTTATTTTTTAATGAAAACAAGGGTACATCACCTATATTATCCCCAATCCCATCCCATAATTAAGAGCCAAGAGCCAAGAAGTAGAATTACAAAGCAAAAATTGCAATATGGGGAATGTGAAATTGATAGGCATTTGGGTAAGTCCATTTAGGACTAGAATTGAGATTGCTTTGAAACTCAAGGGAATTGAATATGAGTTGATTGAGCAAAATCCTTTTGACAAGAGTCCTACACTTGTCAAGTATAATCCTATTCACAAAAAAATTCCAGTGTTTTTGCACAATGGAAAGACAATTGTTGAGTCTCTTGTGATTCTTGAATATATTGATGAAACTTGGAAAGAAGGAACTCCTCTCCTACCAAAAGATCCTTACCAAAGAGCCATTGCACGTTTTTGGGCTAAGTTTATAGATTAAAAGGTGTGTTCCTGTTATGAAATATTTTTCTTTTAATTCAATGATTGTCTTAATTAGTGCATGTGTTAGATTTTCTTAAACTTGCGAGTTTTGCAATGAAATGGACTCATATAACCGTACCTTTAACTAATTTTGGATTGAGGCATATATCCAATCTGGGGCAAAGCTAGATTCATGCAAAGGAGTTGAATTAAATTAGTAGTAGTCAAGTTTTTGGAAGGTCAAAAGTATTTATTTATTTTTAAAAAAGTGTTTAATTTTAAAAAGTAAAGTGGTTGATGAAGTCTTTAGGAGAAAACAAGTGTTTTGGGGAAACAACAGAAACTGATTTTCAGAAGCTAGAAAAGCAATGTTTGCCCAAAGTATTTTTTAGAAAAATACTTTTTAAAAAATACACTTAGAAATATTTTTATAAAGTTTGACCAAATACTAATTGTTGCTCAAAAGTGTTTAATAAATTTATTGACCAAATACAAATAAATTCTTATCAAAAGTATTTTCAAAACAAGCTGATTTTAGAAGTTTGGTCAAACGAGTTATCCATTGGTTGGATTGGATATTTGTTGTATGCAAATAGTTCAAAATCCATTTAGTTTTTTTCTAAAATATAGTTAAAATTTTGAATCCCAATATCATAAAGGAAAATTCTAATTAATATAGTGGCTAAGAGGGTAAAAATATTTTATGTTGTCATAGGCTTAAATCTTAGGTGTGATGTTTTATTTTTTAAAATTTTTTTAATTCCTTTATATAAATTTTTGATTCTGCCGTAGCCTTCAATGTTATAGAAAAAAGAATATTAAAAAAATAAATAAAACATAATAACAAGTGTTAATTTTTTCAATTATGGTGCTTCCGGAGATTGAGAAACTTGCTCGTGGCAGCAAACAAGAGAAGGAGAAAGCTAGGGTTGAACTTTCTAACTTACTGAAAATTCTTGATAATGAAGTCAAAGACAAGAAATTTTTTGGAGGAGACACAGTTGGATTTGTTGATGTTGTGTCCATTCCCATAACATATTGACTTGGAGTTTTGCAAGAAGCAGTGAATGTTGAAGTATTGACAAATGATGAATTTCCAAATATAAGTGCTTGGGCTGAAGAGTTACTAACTTGTAGTATTATTAAGGAAACTTTGCCTCCCAGAGAAAAATTACTCAGAGCATTAAAAGGTCTCTGCAAAATAGTGAAGCTGCTTAATAAAAATATCAGTTATGGCTTTTTAAGTGTTGAATTTTTCTGATAGTCCATCGCTAAACATGATAAGCGACACATTTTATTGTTTATCTATATAATTTATTCATGTCGCTAATTTCTGTTTTTTTTTTTTTTTTAATTTTTTGTAAGTAGTGATTGATTTTTCGTTATAATGAATAAATTTGGCCTCCATTTATGCCGAGTTCAGTTACTTAATATAGCAAAAACTAATTTTGTGATCTTATTATTATAATAATTTTCTAGTGACTTTACCATTATGTTAGATAAAGTCCAATTACTATAGTGTAACAAAAGTAGTTATTATTTAACTTTTACTGTTATAATAGTTAAAGTTTAAGAACTATTCGTAAAATTAATTAAAACCTGACCAAATGTTTACCTTAAAACTTGTAAACTATGAATATGATGGGGTCCGGCCCCAAAATCCATGTGATTAGAATAGCTTGGCTATTTTATTCATTTTTTGGGACAAAGAAACTAATGAATTGTTACACCCCGTAAGTTCTTGACACTTAGTTGGCCTATTCGCATTTTGGTTAAGAGTTTTAGAATGTCATACATGCGAGAAAAGGGCCCGGGGAGAGACCGGACAAGCGTCAAGTCGGAGCGTCGCAAGGCAAATGCGACTTATAAATCGCATTCGACAAATGCGACTTATAAATCGCACTCGACAAATGCGACTTAAAGGCCCCAAGTATATAACGCCTCCCACCTTGTTTTAAATCATTTCCTTACATTTAATTTGCAGTGAACGACCAGTAAACAGGGGAGACGAAGGGTTTTCATTAATTTCCGTCCGATTAAGTTGTCAAACGCAGTCCAAACTCAAATTAACTTCGGGTAGCGAAGTATAAAGCTGCAGGGAGCATTCTTGCAGAGTTAGTTTCGTGATATTCGGCCGGCGAATCGTCGTCACGTCGAGCCAAGGTAAGTGGAATTGCTCCAAACTAGTGTTAATATACTCCCAGCATTAAAGTGAGTATTTCTCCCTTCTAGACTTCCGAGAAATTACGAGTTTTCGGCCGTTCTTCGATAAGTCGAAGAATAGGTAGTAGGTATATCCATAAGTATGGTTTCTTTCCAAAATAATAGTAGAATTAATTCTATTCTTTCGTGAATATGAATACAATTGGGAGAAATAGCTGAATACGAGCTACGCCAGTTAATCAGAAAGTCGGCAGTTGAGGTATGTAAAGCCAGTTTCTTTCGGCAAGCTAGTAGTTATAGTATAGCAAAATAGTACGAATTTCAGCAGAATGTTTCAGAAGTCGTATATTATGTTCAGTATGAAATTTAGTAAGCATGATAGAAATATAATACAATGTTTAGCATGAAATTCAGTAAAACAGTATAAGTCCCAGCAGATATTCCAGAAATATTATTACAGATTCAGTATATTTCAGTATCAGATTCAGTACATTTCAATATGAGATTCAGAATAGAATACCAGAACATAAATATTATTCTCAGATCTAGTATATATATTACATGTGCTTGTTGCTATCTGTGGAGACATGATTGTTCTGTGATAGGCACCCTTAGAGTTTCCTTGACTGCCCAGGGTTAATAGCTGTGTCGATTCACCCGCCAGAGGGTGAGGATACGTCGCTCTACGGAGTGGCATGCGGACCGCCAGCGGACGAAGATAGGATGCAGATTCCCCATAGCAGGCTGATCAGCACTATACCACACCCCCTGTCGAGCGCTTCCGCCCGAGGTGCAGATTACAGTTTTCAGATTACAGATTTCAGGAGTCCTCCGGACTCAGATACAGCTATAGTCAGGGGCCCAGCGAGCCCAAGTTGCATACCCAGGGGGCTGACTGGATGCTCATAGTTACTAGGTGGATGGTAAAACCTGGGTAGGGGTATATAGATTGTGTGCTGGTTGGTACCTTACGGCTTATGGGGGCTGGTAAGGTTCTTGTATGCTATGTTGTGTTAGTTATTAATAGATAGAAAGTAGACCGTCATGTTATCAGGTATGACTCTTACTCTCTTCAGTAAAGTTACGCTCTTTTCAGTCAGTCTCAGCCCGTCTCCTATTACTTTAGTATCTATCAGTATTGTTTTTTGCTTTCAGTTATTTTTAGTTATTGCTTTGCATACTCAGTACCAGTGGTACTGACGCCCGTTTTGAGGCGCTGCATTACTTGCCTGCAGGTACTCACAGACGAGGAGCAGATCCCTCGTAGTTGCAGTCAGCGTACAGAGTCTTCAGCTCCTGTCATCCGGAGCTTGACAGCTAAAGGTTTACTTCCCTTTTTGTTTGTACAATATGGGTAGGCCGGGGCCCTGTCCCGACCATCTTATTATTCTTAGAGGCTTGCGAACTGTATATTCCCTGTGGTTAGTTGTACCGGTCGTGTGGGGCCGTATGTATGTTTCAGTTTGCATGTGATGGTCATGTGGGGCCTTGTTCAGTTGTCAGTTGGTGACCTTGTCGGTCACAGATCAGTTCAACACTTGATTATACTTTTCAGTGATAACTAGTCAGCATGGTGGCCTTGTCGGCCCGCATAGGTTCCCTTATGTTCAGTTGTTCTGGGTAGCTGTTATATTCCTACAGGTGGCTATAGGCCTTGTCAGCCGGAGGCTATATTTACAGCTGTTATATAGTCCGTTGTTTTCATAAATCCAGAATTTGAGTCAGCCTGGCACCAGAAGTGCTTAGGCTCAGTAGTCCAGCAGTCTAGGTCCTAGTAGGGCACCAGGTGTCAGTCATGCCACCCAAGGCGGGGCGTGACATGAATGAATGAGATATTTTTGGAAAGTTTTCCAAGTTGAAGCAAAGGTTTGGCATTTATAAAAAGGTTAGTCATTCTTCTCGTTTCAATACACCAAACAAAGAGAGGAACAAGAGTGAGGCATCACAGACATATGTAAGGAAAATAGTTTGTGAGGAAAACAAATAGTGTAAGTGATATTATAATTAAGTTGTAAAATCAAAAAAGGATTCTTTTTTTTTTGGTTGGTATGTATATAGTGGTACTTGAAGTATTTTAGTATCATACCCCAATCTGAATTTGGCAGATCCTGCTTTATATGAAAATATAAATCAAATATACACACACACACACACACACACACACACACACACACACACACACACACACTGAACCATATGACATAACTTTGTTGGAAAGCACTTTGAAAGATATTACTAACAAGTTCCAATAAAGAACTATACATACATAAAAGGCCAGTGAGCCTGAAGCATATGTCACCCATTAATTTATGAGAACTGACATATATAACTGAAATATATACTCACACAGGTCTATGAAACCTCTACTAGAATCTGACAACTGAATAATTATCGAAAAAGGGCCCCAGCCTACACACAGTATACATATACATCAAAAGAGTATCTAAACTCAACTTGGCTCCAGATAGAAATTGAGCTCACAAATCAACAGTTGAATATCTGAGCATATGCCCAACGCACAAGGTGGTTTGCTACCATATAGTCTGAACCTACATTGTGAAATGTAGCTTCCCTGATAAAAAGGAACGTAAGTACATAATAACAGTACTTGCATGTAAACCATACTAAATAATAGAAAATAACTAAAAAGCTCGTAAAAGAGATATGAAACATAATCTATTGAAGGCATCTGAAAGCTGAAGACAGAGTAAGAGTCATCATGTCATAATTGTAACATTTGAATAATTCTGTAGACTTAGCTCCATTTATTATGTATATATAGCTTATTCTAAATCTTTGTGCTTACCTAATTCTTTAGCTTCTGAAAATATAAAACAAGTTAACTTTCAAGTAATGCTGCAAATAACATAAATATTTGAATCTCATAATAGACTTTCAAAAACTTATTAAACTTGTAATATATAAGATATATGGCTTTGTGACTAACTAACATGAAAACTCGAGGAAATTATATCATTATACTATATTTTTGTTAATCTGAAAACATTAACTCAATCTGGATCCTTATGCTTAACTTATTTTTGTTGTTGCACCTTATAAATTATTATCCTGTAACTTACTCTGAATCATTTAGTTTAATTCTTTTGGATATTCATTTTTAGCTTTTTCTAGACTTTATCCTTACCTTCTTTTGCGATCTCTGAGGATAGTACTAAATAATACTATGGCCACTTATTGGGGCCTTGTGATAAAACACAATTTTAACTACAATACAGAACCTTCTGACCTAAGGATATAGTAACTTTTAGCCTAAGGATATATTGTGGCCACACTGAGGGTCTATAATATAGAAGCCCTCCCCCCCCCCTCCCCCCCCCCGCTCGATCTATTATTTTGAGCATCTACTGTCTGACCCATCTATTTCTCCAAGTTGCGAGTGGACAACTGCTGATTTTTAAGCTTTGAGGCCATCTTTACCTGATCAGCTGTCATCTGCGTCTGGTTGACCATGATTTTCTGCAACATCTCCTCAATATTGTTAGATTGACCAGTAGCCTACCTACTCTGCTGCTGAAACTAATTCTGCGGAGGTTGCTGATAACTCTGACTCTGCCCCTGATTTCCATTCCAAGAAAAGTTAGGGTGATATTGCCAGCTCCTGTTATAGGTATTCCCATAATTTTGGTTGTTCTTTTGCATATTCCCAACAAAATTCACTAACTATGGATTTTCTCCGCAAGAGTCTCCACCATGCCCGTTGTTTTCACAAATCTCACACCAGCTTGGAGCTGGTTGAACTACATTCACCTGTACCTGCAGCTATGCTAAGTTCAGTTTGCTGAACTGAGTCATCATCTGATGATGGAACGATGCTAGCTAGGCTGCCAAGGCATTCACACTATCAACTTCAATCAACTCAGCTGCTCTCTTGCCTGCTCTCCTAGATGAATCACTGTGCTACTCTGAATTTTCTTATGCAATACTATTCAGCAAAGTGTACAGCTCATCATATGTCTTCTCTAGTTCTTGCCCATCGATGCAGAGTCTAACAAAATTATCGTGTTGGGGTCTAGACTCACTACAAAAGTATGGGCCAGCCTTCATTGCTTTGCTGGTGGTGGGCACAATCTCTCGACAAGGACTTGAATCTCTCCCAAACCAAGTACAAATTCTCATATGGTCGTTGTTTGAAACTCAATATCTCACTTCTCAATTTTGCAGTCTTGTCAATAGGAAGAATCTGATTAGAAACTTTCTTGTTAGGTCGTCCCAAGTAGTGATAGAGTTAGGTGGTTCTGCCTTCAACCACCTCTTTCCTTCTCCCAATAAAGAAAATAGGAAAAGGGTGAGCCTCACATAATTAGTTGACACTCCGGTGGGGACGAACGTGTCACTGATCTCCAAAAAATTCTGCAGGTGCTACTGTAAGTCCTAATGTGTCATCCCTGTGAACTGCCCACTTGTGTACAACAACTGCACCATGTTCTACTTCAGCTCAAATCTACCTCCAGACTCCGGTTTGTGGTGCTGGAGGTCACATTGGTCGCTAGTAGAATTGTCACTTTGTGCATTGGTCTAACTACCATATCTGCTGGTACAACCTTGCGCTGTTGGATCTGCTAGATGGGATACAGAGTGGAACCTTCCCTTCTCAATTGTTGCAACCTTCTTTCAAGTTCGGGGTATGATTCTATCAACTCTCTATCCCTTGCCAGCTTGCTGCAAGGACAAACCTGTTACCTGCAAATTAGATAACCAAGACCAAGTTTTTTAGCACTTAAGAAAATATAAAATTAATGTAAAAACAATAAATCCACTAATTGTTGCCGATCCCCGGCAATGATGCCAAAACTTGTTACGCCTCCCAAACCCCGCGATCGTACAAGTAATATAGTGACTCTTTAAGAGCTAGATTTTGAACCCACGAGGACTAGATTATAGTGAATTATTAAGTTCAAGTATCAATTCAAAATTGAAAAGTGCAAGTTTTCAAGATTTAAATGTTTTGTTTCTAAATCTAAGGATGATCACAAATTTAGTTGAAAACAGTAATGAGAAGAATCCAGGGTCAAGGCCAAACAATCACGTATAGCTACATTCATATTGGTTCAAGTATGTATCTTCATTTGTTGTTTCACAAAATAACTGCCATACTCATGGTCTTTCAAGCCTCTAAATATAATCGAATTAGCCTTACAACTACATCGGGGATGTGACAACCTAATTCAGTTGCAATTATCATTGTGGAATGGTTTTCGATCGGGGTTAATGTCCTTGGTTCTGGACTTTCGAACCTCTAACCATTTAACCTAAACTTGACTTCGCAACTACTTCATTGAGCGGTGAGCGGTAATATGATAATTCAAATTCACGTGTCTAGCTATCTTTTCGTTTTATAACCAAGCGAGGCGAATTATGTTTATTTCTATCCTAACCGTGAATCAGCCTTATAGACTTGAGCTCACTTATTACATTCCTAGTTGTATCCTAGGGTTCACTCTTTCAAGTTTGCCTACGAATAACAATTGTATTTAAATGGTGATCAAGCACTAAAATGATTAAAAGCAAGAATGGAAGAACTAACAGCAATTAAGAACTTGAACTAAATATAAATTTAGCAAATACAATCATGTTATGTGACCTCAACCCTAGAAGAAGGGTCTTAGACACTCATGCTAATACAAAGACTAATAAAAGTTGTTGAATTCATGTAATTACGAGATTAGAAAAGAAAAGGAAGAAAAAGAACCCTAAATGTGAAGTTCGTTCCTCCTTGCTTCTGCCCCTCAGTGTTTTTTCAGAAATATTACATGATGATCTAATAAAATGAACTAAGTGTTCAATTTTAGAGGTGAGAATTTTTCCCACGGTAGACCACCTCCGTATCATGGCCTTGAACGCCCTAATTGCCTCTGTGACATGGAGGCATCGTGGTAGCTTATTGGATTGTGGTGCTGGCCAAAGCATAGCATGATGCCATCGGGCGTGGCACGACGCCTATCGCACCTCTAGCCTAGCGTGGCACGGCCTCATCATGCATAGCCCTGGCGTTGCACGGGCATGGACACGACATTGGGCCAGCGTGACACGCTGCTTGACGCGCCCATCTTCCGGCGTGGCACATTAGTGGTTTGGCAGTCCACTCCTCTTGCCAACTTTATGCATCTTCCTCAAAACTCCTTCCGAGCTTTCTTCTTGAAGTTGCATCATCATATTAAACCCCATCCTTAGCATATTTCACCTACAAATGGGTTAATCACATTGGTTAGTTCATGCACACAAATTTACACAAAATACATGAGAATATACTTAATTAAATTGACAAATATGACTAAAACTAAGATATAAAATAGGACTTGGACATGTAAATACGTCCAAGATCAACCATGGGTGGAAACAACGACCCTATATTTCATCAAACGGGTCATTTTATTTGTCCATTGGGAGAGGTTCAGAAATTGTTTAAAATTTTTTCAATGACCACTAGTGCTTCTACTTCTCAATATCCTGGAGAAATAAAAATGATGCAAAGACAGATAGAAGAACGGAAACAACGGTGTGAAACATCCGATACTAACTTTGCTAAAATACAGAAGTTCATGAAGAAGCATATGCCTATATCTAAGGAGGAGGAAAAGACTGAGTTTGATGAGGAGTAGACCCTTATGGTTGTTTTGTTTAGGATGTTTAGACATTTGTTATGAGATTTAGACTCCCATTTTGAATAACAATTGAATACTTAGATTTGATTTTAATGATACTTGAATTTTTAGACTTAATTATGTTGAATGGAATTTGAATGTTTAGACTTAATTATGTTGAATGGAATTTGAATGTTTAGGAATGTTTTTTATGTTTGGTTGTATTGTTATGTTCGGATGGTTGAAACAAAAAAAAAGCATTTTCCTGAACTAAAAAAAGCATATTTCCGACTATATTAGTCGGAGTTGACATATAATTTTTATGAAAAATCAATATTTTCTG
This sequence comes from Datura wrightii, assembly GCA_035772735.1. Taxonomy (NCBI): domain Eukaryota; kingdom Viridiplantae; phylum Streptophyta; class Magnoliopsida; order Solanales; family Solanaceae; genus Datura; species Datura wrightii. The sequence goes on along the minus strand of JASDFA010000018.1, from coordinate 192,987,245 downwards.
ACTCCAGTAGTCGGCAAACTTAAACTTTCTTTTCAAAAAAAATTCAGTTTTCGACCACTGTAGTCGGCCAGTTAATAAAATAATAAATTTTAATTAATAATTAAATATTATCCCCCACTACTATTATCATAATATATATTAATCAATTAATTAATTAATTAATATTTTTTACGGCTAATGTAGTCGGCAATATATGAATTAATAAATAATCATTTTAATAACTTTTCGACTACTATACTCGAAACGTTTAATATTTTATTGATTGGGTCTAGACTTAATATTTCCGACTACAGTAGTCGGAAACTATCCTCGGACGTGCAGTATTCCGACTATACTAAAACAATCCGCAAAGTGTCAGAAAATACTTTTTTTTATTATGTTCCGATTATTTTTGTAGTCAGGAAATAATAAAATTCTAGTAGTGTTAATGTCGTTATCATTCTTGTTATTATTATGAATTAACTGTATTTTAGTATTCCACTTTTTTGATTATTATTATATCTCGTGAATATTATTTTATGTGCTATTTTTTCAACAAAATAAACTAGATAGAGATCATCTTAATAATTTTTGCACCCCATTGTAGTCCTTACATGGAGGTATTGGTCTAACAAGTGCTGCTGTTAATATAATTTGTTAGGTGAATATATAATAAATTATAGTTAAAAATAATATGAATAAAAATAAATAAATAAATGTTCAGATTGAGGTGCGAATATTTAAATCTTTTTAAGGAGATTCAAGTCTAATGCGATATAGTCTTCACTAATCCAGCAGTAATACTCTTGACTTATCTCATTCAGGATACAACAATTCAACAACATCGTATGACTCAAACAACTCCTTCAACAAAAGCTCCACCAAAAGAACACCTTCTTTCAACATAAAAATTATTTTCTTTTTATACAGTAACTTAGTTGAAAACTTAAAATATTTTTCTTTGTTTCAATTCTTTCTTTCATTACACTAATCTCACTACATACTATAATATCTTTTACACTTTTCATCTTTTTTCTACTATTACAACACAAGATTAACCATCACTATTTATAAGTGAAGAATTCTTTCTTATAATGAATTAGAAGAAAGTGAGTGTGATAATATGGATAAATTATAGGAGAATTATGGCTTAGAGGTTACATGAGCTACAAAACATAATAAAATATAATATGGAAGAATAAAAATGCGGATTATAAAATAAAGAAAACAATAACCACATCCATCACCATAAATATGAGAAATAAAACATCATTACAATACTATAATATACTAACATTTTATAATTATTTTTCTATTACATAGAAGAGTGAAGATGGGATGACTAAGGGTATTATTGTCATTTCAATAAAAAATCTACATTGTTTACTTATGCTATAAGTTTCAAAGTTTGTTCATAAATTTTTAATGATAAGATAATTAAACCTTTTTTTCTAAATACCAATTATATTCCAAGTAGTATAATATCTCATGTGGACCCCACAATTTTCATCACAACTTTCAAATGCTTTGTATTAATCCTAATTAATTTTAATTATTCTATATTTATGGGAGAATTTTCAGGGTGAAAATACTCATTTTTATTTCCTTTTTTATACAGTGAAATTTTAATTTTATTTTACTCAAATAAAAATATCCACGAGCAAGTAGAATTAAGTTTTTCTTTGCACATTTAATTAATGTACAAATTAATTATTATATATTAACAATTTCTATTTTATATTTTTCTATATAGAAGAGTCATAATAATGTTGACCAATGACATTTTTGAAAATTTAACTTCATTTAAGCTATAAAATTATAACTATAGCATCAATGGTTAAAATAAAATTCTAGAAGGATCTTTCTTTTTTAAAGACCCACAAAAAATTTTATTCCATGTGTGTGCCTAGAGTACGTATTCCACGCAAACTCCTTTATTTTTTATTTTTATTTTTATATTATGGTATCAATTTTTATTCCATTTATTAAGCATAATAATATCATATATATTAAGATGAACGTTTCAATTTATTTATATTTATTTTTTACTTTCATATTTGATTATTGTATAAAATTAATATAGCAATTGAATAATTATGGATCTTTTGATATTCATTTCTATTTTTATTTCTATTATATAGAGGACCATGACAGAACAACCATGGTTATAAAGAGTTGTACAAGAAGCAATACAAATTGTACTATGTACTTGTCCTTATCTTATTTCCTCACAATAGTCTCTAAACAAATGTTATTTAATTTCTATATTTTATAAATTATTATACGTGTTCAACAATTTATATCGCAGAGGTTAAATATTTATTCCAACTATCAGCTTTTTCTGAAAAATTTCACTCATATATCTTCTATATATTATATATTATTGTAACATCTAGTTTAAAATAATTATATGTCATGTAAAGAAAATATTAAATTTTGAAAAAAATTAATCAAATTCAAGTAAAATTTAATGGTTTTCCTGCATTAAAAGAGCAAAAAAAAAAATTTATATGTACATCTAAAAACGTGAACCCCATTTTTTATCTTTAAAAGGTTATTAGAGAAGTTGTTTTTAATTGTTCTATTATGTTATATCTTCACTTTAATTCATAACATATTTTCTATTCGTAATATTTACTAAAATAACTATTTTAATATAAAAAGGTTATTATTTTAAATTTTGAAATATAATTAATTATTTTTTAAAATTTAGTTTTATTCTAATAAATATTTAAAAAATAGTTAGTATAGTAAATGAATAATATATTAAATAGAGATCGAAGAATAAATAAGGGTTATTTAATAAAAATATTTTTTAAAATATTTTTTAAAGAGTAAAAAATAACATGATAAATAAAATGAATTGATTGGAGTACTTGAAAATTAAAGTAAACTAGAAGTATATTTTAAAATAGTAGTTTTCATTTAGACAAAGGATCAAGTTTGTACTTTGTTTCATTTAAATATTTAAATTAATGCAAGTTTGATTTTATTTTAAAGTTATCAAATCAAATTTTGATAAAAAGAATAAGGATTACTTGAGTCTAATTCACATATATTGACAATAGAATATTTATATATTTTAAATTAATCAAATTAAAATTTAATTAATTATAATATATTACTTACTTGAGGAATTTGAGTTTTCACAATCTTTATATTCATAGAAAAAATAAATAAAATAAAATTTTGAATATAGAATACGAACTATTACATTAATTATGTTTTGAACATATAACTTATTAGCAATTAGAGAAGTAAATGAATTTTGCTTTGCTAGTAAACACTTATTTTCTTGATAAAAAAAACTACTTAATTATTAAAGAAAAAGTAAATAAATTTATGCGGATCACTATTTAGAAAAAATACAAAAATAATAAATGCATAATTAGAATATAAGAAATTATGTAACCGATTAACGTTGGTAAGATCAAATTTTGAAATAAAATAAGAATATGAGCCAAGAAATGAATTTACTATGTAACTATACATATTAAATACGTAGATGACTTTCATAAATGAATTTAAAATTTAATCAAAAAAGTTAAAAATACACTTATAATTTGAGATTATACATAATCTTTTCATTGAATTGATATAAATGACATAAGTACTTATTAATCAATAGTATCATTCTTTAGGAAAAAAAATTGAAAATAAATATTGTGTCATACTAATAATCTTTTGGTTATCAATTAAAATGAGTTATATATTGAATTTCATGTGATAATGAGATGTACTTTTTAATTTTAATTTTTACTTGTAAGCAATAGATTAAATGTATTGTCCTTTAAGAGAATAATACATAAAGACTCACAATTGGTATATAACTCTATCAAATCTAAAAGATAAATTATTTTCAAATTCTAATAAACTTATGTCTTTATGCGATAGTAAAATGCAAATTAAATGTTAAATTTTGAGTGTTTTACAACTTAAAAAATAAATATTTTTATAATTAATATTAACAATTCTTGAAAATATTTTTGGGTTAAATTATTTTATTATAATATTTTATTTATGCTAAAGTTTTAATTGAGATAAATAAATTATTGATCAAAATACTATATAATATTTTTATAAACAACCTTTACTATATTTTTAAATAGATAAAATAATAGCATAAAAATCTAATTATTTTTATATTAAACTATTTTAAAATTTATAATAAATTATATTAAGCCAATACACGAACCTTAAAATTATCTAATATTAAAATATCCATCAGTTCCACTGCTACTTTCCTCAAATTGACAAATCCTATGCCAAACAGTTTGACAGCTTTTATTTATGTATTTTCGAGAAGCAGCTTCGAACGTAAGTGCTGACCTACCTAATCCAGAATTTAATAATTCAGAAATTCACATTTGACTAACTAGCAGTGTCACATGCCAAATGTGGCTTTATGGCAACTCTTCTCTAGCTGGTAAACGTTTAGGTGGGGTTAGAAATAAATATTGGTTTTGAATAATCCATACCTGATAAACTCCAAATCCTTTTCTATATAAGAAGGGCAAAATTCAAGAAGATAGAACTCAAGTGTTACTAGCAATTAAGAAGCTGTGGGAAAATGGAAGAAGTAAAATTGTTGGGTTATTGGGCAAGTCCTTTTAGTAAAAGAGTGGAAATTGCCCTGAAACTCAAAGGTATTCAATATGAGTACATTGAAGAAGATATTCCAATAAATAAGAGTCCTAGAGTTGTCAAGTATAATCCTATTTACAAGAAAATTCCAGTGTTTTTACACAATGGAAAGCCAATTGCTGAGTCTCTTGTGATTCTTGAATATATTGATGAAACTTGGAAAGAAGGCATCCCCCTCCTACCAAAAGATCCTTATCAAAGAGCCATGGCACGTTTTTGGGCCAAGTTTCTCGATGAAAAGGTATGTTTTTAAGTATATTTGATATAACAGAAGTTATTTTTCGAAATTTTCTAGAAAAAATATTTTATCAAAAATTGATGATACAAATATCTTAGCAAATCTGATAGGGTGTCAGATGAATGTTTCGAGTATTGAAGATTGATAATAATGTCTTGAGTATTTGGTCAACTAAGTTATATGAAGTCAAGATCTAAGATCTAGGATGTGTTTGTTTGGAAAGAAAATATTTTTATTGCAGAAAGTAAGTCATTTTCTAATGATTAAATATCCAAAAACATTTTTTCCAGAGAAATATTCTCCTTTAAAAGGGAAATTGACTTTTCCCCCCTTATGTTTTTCTCGGTTAGTAAATCTGAAATAATTTCTAAATTTTAGTGGTGTTGAAATAAAATGTTGTGTACTCTTTTGGTGGGAAATGTTTATATAGAAAAAATATTTTGTGATAACCAAACAGACAAAATGATTTATTGGCGGAAAATATTTTCTTTCAAATTCATAGTCATTATTGGCATAATACATGAAGAGACATTTAAATTTGTTCTCAACCGACAATTAAATACTCAAATTTTGAGAGTGCACATCTAGGCACCACAATTTGATCTCAACTCACAACTAAATACTTCAATTATTCCCCACTGTGTCTCATAGCCACCCGATGTTGACATGACACATAAATTTTGAAAGTATCAATATGATCATTTTGTAAGTTAGAGTGCTCAACTTGACACAATGGATATGAATTGAGGTGTTTAGATATGCATTCTCAAAGTTTTAGTCGTTAATTATCATTTGAAACCAAATTTAATTGCTTATGCCCTCGTTATTTACATGTAATAACAAGTGTTTATGGTCCAATTTCAGTGCTTGCCAGAGTTGCTAAAACTTTGTTATGAAAGCAACAATAAAGTAAGGGTGAAAGCCAGGGGAGAACTTCATGAGCTCCTTAAACTTCTTGAGAATGAATTGATGAAAGATAATAACAATTTCTTTGGAGTATATATTGAAATTGCTTCCATTTTGATAAGTTATTGGCTTGGGGTTATTCAAGAAGCATCAGAAGTGGACCTATTGAACAAAGAGGAATTTCCAAATATATGTGCCTGGGCTGATAAGGTGATGAGTCATAGCTTTATCAAGGAAAACTTGCCACCTAGAGAAAAATTACTTGCATTTTACAAAAATTATGTCAAACCACTGATGCTACCAAGTAATGAACATTCTCAATAAACAAAACATACCAAAAAATTTGTATTGAATTCATCCAGTGAGAAGTTGTGTTGGGTTTTCTTTTCTTGTGTAATTGCTTGTCTTTCCAATGAAGAAATAGTTCAAAGATGAAATGAAAATATCTATATGGAGCACTTTTTAATTTTTGGTTTATTACGGGATCAGAAGTGCATATTGTGTTACTCCATATGGAATCATTGTATTTTTTTAATGATAATTTTTAACTTACAATTCGTTTAAGAGTAAAGAATTAACACCAAGCCAAACAAATATCTCATCAAAACATCAACTAGAACTAAATCTAGGAATCAAAGATTGAACAGAGTTCGAGTTGATTGGGAACTTAGAGTTCAAGATAGAATTCTGTTGCGGCCATACGTACACGCAAGGAAAGAATACGTAATCTTTAAATAATAAAGTGACTAAAAATCAGATATCGAATTTACAGAAATTTGTAATTAATTAATTAAATTAATATGAATTATCTAAATAAAAATAAAATCCGAACTTTCATAACTATAAATTAACTAAATAATAATAATAATAATAATAATGAATTTTAATCAAGAAAGATAAGATTTTATGTTCTCGATGGATAAAACTGATTTAGGACTATGATTATACAACAATCATGTTGTATTCTTCAATTGATTCAATTAATTAATTTATTTGATTTATTAAGATAAGGTTAATTTTACTCTCAATTTGTTAAATAATTCCATATCTGTTCAAGTTAATCTAATTCTCAATGTCTAGCAGAAAAAATTAACGAGAATACAATTACATCGTCTGTATAGAAATCAAGAGAGGCAATATATTAGCTATGCCTCGTCAAATCAGTGTCACGATTCAAAAATTGGGACCGTAATGACACCTATCCTAATTTCATTAATAGATAAGTCAATTCTTCAATTCACCAATTAATTCAGTACGGAACGCATAAATAAGTAATTTCAAATGGAAGTAAGTCTTTAAATCAAGTCTTTCATAGAAACAAAGTAAAGAAAGCGGAAGTCCAACATCAATGATAAAAAGTTTGGCAACAAGAATATAAACCTGTAAGAATATCAAAAATATGAAAAATAAAGTAATACACTGTTTGGAGATATGTCAAGATAAGAAGTCTGGAATACTCCGAAACAGTCAGACAACTATCTCCAAGTCTTTGAGCTGACTCTAATAATCACAAAGAATCACATACCGCAAGCACCAGGGTCAAAACCTATACAAAATGTGCAAAAAATCAAGGGTGAGTACAATGAACACGTGTACTCAGCAACATCCTTGACTGACTCTAAAATAAAATGATGACGAGAGTTGATCCTATGACTGCTTTCCTATTTCCTTCATCACAATGTCATCATAAGATATCTCAAATCAGGCCATATTAACTGCCAAAGCCATCCATCATATTTAACAGTTCAAAAAAAATCATATATTCACATTAATTCAAGATATACCAACAAATCACAATCAAAATCACTTATTCACACTACTAAAAATATCACCAAAACCGATGGAATTCGACGGACAAAGTCGGTATAAAAAATTGAGGAAAAATCGATTCAGTCAGGCGGTTTTTGTTATTATTTTTATTTTTAAATTATTTTAAAAAAAACGACGGACAAGGTCGATTGTTCGTCGATTTTTTCGCGCAAAAATCTATAAAACTTATTTCTTTAAAAAGAAATAATTTTTTTAAAGAAAATCGATACTGTCCCTCAATTTTTTATTATTTTTTAATAAAAATCGAGGGACAACGTAGTTTTTGAAGTGCAAAATTGAAGTTGAAGAGAATAAATAAAAACGAAAGAAAGATTTAGTCAAAAAGCATTCATAGTTGAGCGGTAAAATGATCTAATGTCATAGCAAATACTCAGGTTCGAATCTAAGTAGCTATATGTTTATATATATATTTAAAAAATTGACAGAAAATCGACTCTGTCCCTCGATTTTTGAAATTTTTTTTAATTAATTTTTGATTTATTAAAACCGACGGACTGGGCCGGTTGTCCCTCAATTTTAACCGATCCTGTCCGTCGGTTTCACAATTCCGATGAGCCAAATTATGATGGTAGTAAGTGCGTCAGTTTGGCGTCGGTTTTACTCAAAAAACTAACCCTATCCGATTTTGCCCTTAGTTTTTTGGGCAGTGTTTTATAGTGTCACCTTTACAATCAAGTTAATACACCAAGGTAATGAAAATGAATAATAGTGTAATGCACATACAATGATGATATACATGTTCTAGGCAACAAATCTATATATACTCGCTTCCCACCTTGGATAGTGGGGACCCATAGACGACTCATGAGGTCCATATATCTATAGTAATCATTTCTCATCGGCATATTATCACTCGCCAGAATCATTTTCCATTGGCGTAATAAGAAGATGAATTTCACAAATAACATAATGGCCACTTTCAACCAATAAGCATCATGCAATAATAAAGAGTGGTCTGCATATGTATGAACGAATATAAATAAAGTGAGTTGATCAATGGATCCTTCAATCAAGGATCATCAAATCCCACGTAATTCACCAGTATTAACAATTCAATCAAACCATAAGTTATGGAATACTATTAATTAACTAATATCAATTTCATATAATTTTTTCGTATCATGACAATAGTACTCGCATAAATTCTCTTACTTCATTTATACGGGATTTTCATTAACCAATACCTATTTTATTCAACCAATCAAGACACTAACACTTTATAGCGAGTCAACAAAAAAGGTCTCAACTAGCCTTCACTAGAGTCTAAAAAATAAAATTATGACTTTTTCTTTCTTAAAGCTTTCGAACAGTCTCAATCTGATCAAATATGTAATCTAAATAAGAATACAAGTCTGTAGAAATTCATATTGCCATAAAAAAATCCGATTAAAAAATTAATCCCGAGCTCCGATGTTGAATCTAAAAAAAAAAAATTGGTCCATTCATAAGGTGAAAAATATATGCACCAAAAATCAGCTAAAATGGATCGTTAATCGATCTCCATATCAAAGAATTACATAAATATCAACTTAGGGCAAAAAATTTCAAATTTTCAATCTCAGATACCAATTAAATCATGAATTAAGCAATTTGGAATAGCAGAGAAATCGTAATTAGAAGGTTAAAATGTTATCCCAAAAAAAATTGAGGAAAACCTTCAAAATCTCCCAAAATCAAAAAGTCAAAAATCCGAAAAATGAGTTAGAAACTGATTTTTCAATTAGGGTAAAATTTATAAAAGAGCTCCCAAATACCGCAAATGCGATCAATTTATTGCAAATGCTTGCCAGCCTGTTGCAACCACGAAAAATGTGGTCAATTGTACCGCAAAAGTGGTACTTCGCCTCTCCCTCAATACCGCAAAAGCGAAAAAGTCACCGTAAATATAGAATTCTCAAGTACCATAAAAGCGGCAAAAATACCACAATTGTGCCATTTCGACCCTGCCACCTATTTACCACAAAAGTGGTTAAACCATTGCAATTGCGAACACTAGATACCGATAAAACCCAAAAGCTTTCCAAACTTAAAATTGACCCTCGAAACTCATCTGAAACCTCCTGAGTACAAATTAAATATGCAGATTGATTAAAGTTAGATAAAGAAGTGTAGTAAGAACAAGCATTATAATTTAAAAAGGTCATTTACTTCTATTCGAATTTTAAAAAGGCAAGAGATCTCATTTCCTCAAATATTTCGGCTCAAATTCATAATCACTTTCATATAATAAGTAAGTATCTTATTGTCCAATTTCATCAGTGCTTGCCCGAGACGCTAAAACTTTGTTATGAAAGAAACAATGAAGGGTGAAAGCTAGGGGAGAACTTCGTGAGCTCCTTAAACTTCTTGAGAATGAATTGATGAAAGATAATAACAATTTGTTTGGAGGATATATTGAAATTGTTTCCATTTTGATAACTTATTGGCTTGGAGTTATTCAAGAAGCATTGCAAGTGGACATATTGAACAAAGAGGACTTTCCAAATATAGGTGCATTGGCTGATAAGTTGATGAGCCGTAGCTTTATCAAGGAAAATTTGCCACCTAGAGAAAAATTGCTTGCATTTTACAAAAATCGTGTCAAACCACTGATGTTGAGAGTATTCAGGATTTGATGATTACGAGTTCTAATGATAAATGAACTATTTGAGCTTAATTTAAGTAGGTTAAGATGAATTAAATAAATAAATAGACTTATATCAAATTAATCCTATCCAAAGTATATTTGGATCAAGATATGTTAAGTAATGAGTTGTAATTCAATCCACTTAACTTGATCATTATTAATTAATAGTAATCATTAAGATTTACTTGTAATTACTTTATGAATAAGTCGTATACATGAATAAAATTGTAGGCTTATTATTATTATTTTTGTTCCACCAGAGATAGTCATTAACGCAACTCAAAAGCTCAAAATTCGTACTAATAGTTATTGTTATATTATTATTTGTCGTTTGGTACGTAAGTTATACGTATATATTGAGTTATAGTATAAGATTTTATAAAATAATATTAATATGTTGCAATTCAAGTGAAATAGTGAAAATTAAATTACCTTGTGAACTTCTGAAATTGTAATTACGGTTGCATTTGCAATGAGTATTGTTTTGTTTATAAAGAGAAACACTTATCTCTCGAAGTGATTAGCTATTAGAGATCAGCCTAATGCTTAACAATTAGTTAATATACAAAAATTACAAAATAATATTTTAAATTATAATTCTTCTTATAATAGATGATGAAAAAATATATTTTAAAATATTAATCATAATTTATGTAAGTTAAATTTTGAAAAGCAAAAATTATAACATAAATTAGGACAAAAGAAGTAAACTGATTAATAATGTAACATTCAATAATTTTAAAAATTAACAATCTGTAATAGTGAAGAAATTTTTTTAACATAAAAAATAATAATATGTAATAATGAGGATTCTTTTTAATATTTTAGTACAAAAATCTCAATTTAAGAATGGAATTTTGTAGGCTACGGATGAGCTTTTCATGGGTCAAGATTGAATATCATTTGGGCCATTCACATAAATATTTTTATTTTAAGGTGATTTTTTTTTTTATAATTTTTAATTTTTAATTTTTGCTCTTCAATATTTAACTGATCAAAAAATGATAAAAAATGTCCTTAACAGTAAAAAAAAAAATTATAAGGCATAAATAAATTTAGCAAGACATAAATTTTTGTCCAAAGTTATATCTTAAGACATAAATTCGTACAGATTATGCCTTTAGTAGGTATAAGTTAAATAACATGACTTATGCTAGTAGACATAAATTCATGTTATTGAACCTGTGCCTATTTCTGCCCATAGGCACAAGTTCAATAACATGAAATTATGTCCTACCAGACATAAGTAACACGAATTTGTACCTAAAGCTCAGAAGTTTATGCAATTGAAATTGTGCTAAGGGATAGAAGTTCATGCAATTGAAATTGTATCTAAAGGGCAGAAGTTCAATAACATGAAATTATGCCTTTGGGTACAAGTTCAGTAGGTACTTGTGCCTATGGGCAAAAGTGCATGCAAGTGAACTTCTGTCTATTGAACTTATGCCTTGGGGCAGAAGTTCAGTAGCATGAACTTTTATCTTCTAGGGTTGATCTATGCCTTGCGAATTCATTTTTGACTTGCGGATTTTGTTTGTTTTGAGATTTTTAAAAAAAAAATATTTGAGGAATTTTTGTCTCTTTTTTATTACTTAAAACACTAGAGAACAAAATTAAAGACCATTAATTTGATGAGCAAAAATTAAAGACCAACCCAAAATAGAAGCAATCGGCGTAAAAGCTTGATATCATTATGGGTTCAATTAAGCTGTTGATTTGAAATGTGCTGATTTGGGACGTATCATAGAAACCACTTTAACTCAAACACATTAAAATTAGATGAATCAAATGGTTTTTTGACAAAATTTGTCATCCCTAATTATGGGTATCGTTACCTTCAATATAAACTTATCATTTTTTTTAAAAAAAATAATTTTTGGCCCATAAGCCCTTTTATTAATAGCAAAAGTCTGGGCCAGAACCTAACTCTCAACCTCGGTCCCAACATCCTTCCCCTTTCCCCCGACCTCGATCCGCGTTCCTCAACCCCGATACCAACCCCCTTCCTCCGACTCTCGACATTCAAACCTGACCCTGACCCTCGACCTCAACTCTCGACCTCGATATCCAATCCCAACTTGGGACCCAACCTCAATCCGAGATCAGACTCTCGACACTTGATCTTGACCCTCTACACTCAACCCCGACTCCCGACCTTGATCCCGACCTCCAAATCCGATCCCGACAATGACCCCCTACCCTCGACCTCAACTCTCGACCCTGACCCCGACCCCTAACCCTGAACCTAACTCCGATCTCCAATCGTGACTTCCGACTCCAAATCCGAGACCCAATTCCCAATTTCGACCCCGATCCTGACCCTCAATCGTGACTTTCGACCCCAAATCTTGAGACCCTATTCTCGGCTTCGATCTGAGACCTAATTCTTAACATCCGCTTGAGATTCGAGACTCGACTTTCAACCCCCCCAACCCCAACCCTGACTCAAAACCACTTTTTTTTAGAAAGATATTATCTATGAAAACACAAAGTTTTTAATGCGATGTTTATTATTCTTGCAAATTATTTATTAGAAATTCACACTTTTCAATTAGTTTTTTAATGCAATTTCAATTATTTCATATTGTGAAAAGTAAAAGATACCAAACTTAACAGTTATATATTTATTATTCTTGCAATTGGTATTTAAGTATGCAACAAAAAGAAGATACTTTTTTTGAAAAATGCTCAATAATATTTAGAGAAAAAGAAGTTTCAAATGATCAACTATAAAGAGAAAAAAACATAAAAAGGAAGACAAGTTATATTATTTTTGTGATATCATGTTATTTCAGTGAATAAAAGTTGGAAATCAAGCTAACTAATATTTTACTCATATTTTATCCATGAATACCCATATTTCTATGGGTTGAATATGGAATTAAATTCAAACTTTACTCATCTAAAAAGTCATTCATCCAACCCACTAAAATATGAACGGATTGGATGAATTATCAAAATATGAATTTATTTTACCAACACTAACTAACTATACTCAATGAAAAAAATATCTTACGCCCAAGATAACAAAATTTACCGATTGTAATTATGAGCTTTACTTATGGTTGATACATACGTAAGATACGGATTTAATGAAAATCCGTCTTAACTCCAAATTCTATATGTAAGAAGGGCATAGTCAAGAAGATAGAATTGCACACTAAGCCAAGAGTTTTGAGCGATTAAGAATCTGCGAAAAATGGAAGAAGTAAAATTGTTTGGTTTTTGGGCAAGTCCTTTTAGTAAAAGAGTTGAAATTGCCCTGAAGCTCAAAGGTATTCAATATGAGTACATTGAAGAAAATATTCCAATAAATAAGAGTCCTAGAATTGTCAAGTATAATCCTATTCACAAAAAAATTCCAGTGCTTTTACACAATGGAAAGTCTATTGTTGAGTCACTTGTGATTCTTGAATATATTGATGAAACTTGGAAAGAAGGCACCCCTCTTCTACCAAAAGATCCTTATCAAAGAGCCATGTCACGTTTTTGGGCTAAATTTATCGATGAAAAGGTATGTTTTCAAGTGAATTTGATGCGACAGGAGTAATTTTTTTTCGATGAATCATTTTTGTATGGAGAATTATTTTTCTTCTTTTTTTTTAGTCGTTTGGTTGGAGAGAGTGAAAGATATTTTTGAAAAATATTTTATCAACTGATAATTGATAATAATATTTTGAAACCAAACAAAAAAAAACAAAACATAGATGTCTATTAAAAAGCAAAGTAATTATCCTTGTCTTTTCATTTAATTCTCTACCCATTGAATTAATTACTTTTTCAATGAATATATATATATATATATATATATATACACATACTGATAGGATATCATAAAGGACATATTCATTTTGATATCTTAATTTTATATATTTTTAGCAAGTTTTACTTATAAATAAAATATAAGAAATAAAGTCATATTTTAGATATAAGTTTTGTTTGCATTTGCAAAAAAATTAAAAAATTATAAAAATATATTTCTATTGACTTAGATTTTAATAAATAAGCTAGTACTTTAGTTATTTATGATACCTACATGGTTTATTTAGAATATCATAAAGACTGTTCATTTCTTAAAGAATAACTTCTCAATCTTATATGATATCCACATGGTATATTTATATGGTGATAGAGTATCATGGAAGACTATTTATTCATTTAAAAGAAAAAAATATAAAAAATACAAAAAAATAGAGTTTAAGCTTAATTTTAATATTTTAATTTTTTATATCATTTTTAACAATTTAATTTTGATTTTAAAAAAATACAAGAATTTTGTGTTTTATGACATTTTTACAAAATAAAAAAAAATATTTTTTTATGATCCTTTTTATAAGCGATTTTTATTTTTACACGTAAGAGATCTTCATTTTACATGTAAGAAATTTAAAAAGGTCATTTACTTCTATTTAAATTTAAAAAAAATAAGAGATCTCATTTCCTCAAATATTTCTGCTCAAATTCATAATCACTTTCATATAATAACAAGTGTCTTATTGTCCAATTTCATCAGTGCTTGCCAGTGATACTAAAACTTTGTTATTAAAAAAACAATGAAGAAAGGGTGAAAGCTAGGGGAGAACTTCATGAGCTCCTTAAACTTCTTGAGAATGAATTGATGAAAGATAATAACAATTTGTTTGGAGGATATATTGAAATTGTTTCCATTTTGATAACTTATTGGCTTGGAGTTATTCAAAAAGCATTGCAAGTGGACATATTGAACAAAGAGGACTTTCCAAATATAGGTCCATTGGCTGATAAGTTGATGAGCCCTAGCTTTATCAAGGAAAATTTGCCACCTAGAGAAAAATTGCTTGCATTTTACAAAAATCGCGTCAAACCACTGACGTTGGGTGTATCCAAGATTTGATGATTACGAGTTCGAGTGATAAATGGATTATTTGTGCTGAATTTAAGTGGGTTAAGATCATGGATTGAATAAATAAGAGATTAACTTATATCTAACACTGCCCAAAATGTATTTGGATCAAGATATGCTAAGTAATGAGTTGTAATTTAATCCGCTTAACTTGATCATTATTAATTTAATAATAATCATTGAGATTTACTTGTAATTACGTTATGAATAAACCATGTACATGAATAAAATTGCAGGCTTATTATTATCATTATTTATTTTTTGATACGTGAGTTATACGTATATGTTGAGTTATATAAAATAATATCAATATGTTGCAATTCAAATGAGACAATGACAGTTCAATTACCTGATGAACTTTTGAACTTAGTAATTACAGTTGCATTTGAAATTAATATTGTTTTGTTTACAAAGAAAAACACTTATCTCTCGAAGTGATTAGCTTTTCGAAATCGACCTAATGCTTAACAATCAGTTAATATACAAAAATTATATAATATATATCATAAATTACAATTCTTCTTATAATATATAAAGAAAAAATATATTTTAAAATATTAATCAAAATTTATGTAATTTAAATCTTAAAAAACAAAAATTGTTACATAAATTAGGACTGAAGAAGTACAATAATTTATAATAGTAATATTCGATAATTTTAAAAAGTAACAATCTGTGATAGAGAAGAAATTTCTTAAACATAAAAATAAATCTCTAATAATGAGAATTTTTTAAACATTTATATGTATGCAAAAATCACAATTTAGGATAAAATTTTAGCATTTTCATGGGTCAGATTGAACATCTTCATGGGTCAGATTGGGCTGTTGATTTGAGATGGGCTGATTTGGGCTAATCCAAATCAACGCATTATCAATCGGAAAAATAACATAACTATATATATTTAGAGTAATAATTACGAAATATATCAATATTTTTTAATTTTTAAAAATAAAAAAAAATATTTATAAATATATCAGATTAGGTAAAACTTTAAAAAAGGGTAAAATTACTATTCCGTAAATTAGGGCAGTCTAACTAATTATCTACATGTTTTCCCGAGGTCTTTTAATTGTAAAATAATTAAATATCGAATTTACACCACATTAATATCTAAACACTAAAATCTTTTTTTTTTCTTCTCAAATAATTCAAAGCATTCTTGATATTCATTCAATAAATTTCTCTCAGATCTTTGTCTTTCTCTGTCCATAAATTTCTTGTAAATTTCTTTTCGTATTTTTTCTATACACATTTTTTTTCTTTTCCTTTTATACACAATTGATACACTAATCATTTCGTATATAATCTGTTATTAAAAAAATTAAGTAACGCGGTTTGTATCACCATATTTTATATCCAATCCACACACTAAAATAAGTATAAATTTCTTAACATATTAATATGTAAAAATATCAGAGAATTGAAGATATACTAGTTTCTATATAAATTTCAGACAAAAAAAAAACACTTAGATTAATTAGATATATAATATTTTATACATAATGCATTCACTAAAACATGTTTGTATATAATGGTACTCTCTTATGAAAATATGATGTTATTTTTTCATGTTATTCTTTTTAAAAAAATAAATATTTCGTCGGCAAAACAAAAGTATTTAAATTTGATAGTGATTTAGGGTGCCAATTTGTATATATTTACATATTTTTTAGTTTTTTTTACCTAAAGAATATAAATCAATTTGTGAAAAAATATGTATATATTGTGTATATAAATTGGTTCTATCCATATATATGTAAATTACTTTTTCAACAAATAATTATATGATTATGTTTATGGTCGAATATATGCTTTCAAATTTTACATGATATATATTTAGTTTATAATATGATAATTTTTAATGTTATAACATAAGTATTTAAAAGTTGGTAGAGATTTAGAGTATTAAGAAAGCTGAAAAATTAGTAGAGATTTAGAGTATTAAGGAGTTTTAGGGAAGAAAAAGATTAGATTATTAAAGAAACTAGATAATATTGAAGAAAGAGAAAAATATATTTTTGATAAGTATGATAAAGTAGAATGATTACTTTCTATTGATAAGTATGTTATAAAATAAGAAGTTTAACAACTAATCTGAATTTAATAATATTTATTAAAAAATTATATATTATATTTAAATATAAAATTTGATAAATTTGTCAATAATTTGATAGTGTGATAAATAAAAAAATTATTAGTATATGTTGTAATTAAATATCTTATATTATTATTTTATATAATTTTTCCATATAAAAGTTACTTCAATCCAAACACATTAAAACGTGAATAGATCAAATAAGTTTGGGCTAAATTTACAAACCCCCAAATTACGGGTGTCGTTATCTTCAATATAAACTTATCATTTTTAAGGACATTGAATTAAAGTTGTATGTTTAGTCTATTCGATCTGCTTTGAATTAATTCAATTCATATGAATTAATATAGTTCGATTTATAAAATTCTTGATGTTAAATAAAAATGTTATAACCAAACTGAATAAGTTTGATTAAATTCAACTCATTTGCTCAATTCAAATTTTATTAAACTAGGTTAAAGGATACGTGCCTTGCGCGTGTTCCTCATATTAATAAAAATAAATTTTTAAAAATAGAATAAATAATATTTAAAAGATGTGTTTATGTAACAATTAAAGAATTTAGAAAAAATTTATGAATTTCGAATTGATAAATGATTATGCTTAAGAGTTTGATTCAACCCAATAATTTTTTTTTCAGTTTGTTCTAGTACGTATTTAATAGATACAACTTTAATTAATTTCATAGTCCTAAATATTAGAATAATAATTAAATCATAATTATTTAAGAAAAATAGTAAATGATAAATTTTGCTTATTGTAGAGTCTTTCTGTGAAAGGCAAAAAGTTCAACTAACATTTCTAAGAACCTTCATATTTTTGATATAATATAGATAGATTATTGAAAAGTATAACATGAATTTTTATATCAGGTAGAAAATTTAAATTTAATAGTTAAAATATATATATAAAATATATAAAACATAAAATGAATAGGTAAAAACTCAAACATATATGTAAAATAATAAAATATTTTTAAAAAATGAATAAATTATTATCTCTTCCTCAACTAATATCTTGTCATTCGAGTGTCGTCCTTTGTTCCTCCCTTTTGTACTCATTTGCTAATTCAACCCCAATTACTAAATTTTTATTATTCAATGAGAATCGTATCGTTTTAAGTCATTAATGGGCATAATTTTGTTCACGAAATTCTTTTCAGATTTCATTGCAAAATTATCTAAAACAAATTATGCACAAGAGTTATAATTATAATAATATATAACCTATTTTTTTATAAAGAAAAAAAGATGAGGAGATTACTTTACCTGAATAGATGAAATTTGTGAATGTAGGCGTACATGAACACTGTTAGTTACAAATAACACAAAATTTAAATTACATAATATTAATATTAGACTCAACTAAAGGAGACAACATAATATCAACACTAGAATCAATTAAAGAAGGCAATCTAAGTTAAATTATTTTGAATATAAGTAATTTGAGCTGGAGTAGCAAGTAGCAATTACTATTGTATTTTTCTAATCAATAATACGAAATAAAGAAGATAAGATAGATTTTAAGATGAAAAAAACTTGAAAACCTATAAAGTTACGGTAGCTAATAAAAGAAGACTTTGAGATAAAATTATTGATAAAGAAAATTTATGAATAAAATTATACAATTAACAAAAAAAAAAATTCTAGAAGTGGAAATTCTTTAATTTGGCAAATTTTTTTGAGAAAAATAGTAAGGAAAAGTTTTAGGCAAATACGACCAAAGGCTATTTTTCTAGGAAAATTTATGGGAAAGACAATATTTTAATCTTAGGGACAGAAAATTACATAAAATAATAATACAAGATATTTAATTATAAAATATATTAATATTTTTAATTATTTATCAAAAATTAAATTTTAATTATAAAAATAGTAGATTTTATAATAAAAGTTCATAGAATTATTTTTTTAAAGATTAACTTAAAATTCGAAAATATATGACGCGTGCAATTTTTTTGCTCCATTTTGAATAGAAAATCTACAATTATACCTCCTCTCATGAATCAAAGTATATTTGCTTACTTTTATTTCTCTTTAATATATATTATTTTCTTTTTCTTTTTCTTTACGATTGTCTATCTTCCTTAATACACTACTTTCCTCCTTTCTCAGTACTCCTTGCTTCATTCTCGTCATAGTACATATATATATCAAATTTTTGCATTGTTCTTCTTGCAATAATTGAAGATAGCTTGTTAGGTAAATCGCTTCATCCATCTTCTCATTCTACCCAGAAATCATAGTGAAAGTAAAGATTTCTTCTTCTTCACGGTACTTTTCATCACCATTGTATGTTTTGAAGATGAAGAGGACTGAAACCTACAAGATCTACATATTTAAGAAGGCCAAAAAGAGCATTCAAATGTACAATACCTACATCTTCAAGATGTTCAAATAAGTTTATCCAGATATTGGAGTTTATAGCAAGACCATGAAGATTGTGAACAGTTTCATCAACAATTGTTTTTGAGAAATTGGCTTAGGAGTCTTGTGAAGAAAAATAAGATTATTGATTGTCTGATGAAGAATGTTGATAGAAATTCAATTGTTTTGGATCAATTTACTGCTTTTATTATTAGTAGAAGCTTTCACGATGTATAGAATTCGGTTTTGTCTCACTATGTATTGTATGGATAGGATACATTGTCACGCCCCGCCTTGGGGGTATGACTGGCACTTAGTGCCTTACTAGGACCTGAACTGCTAGACTACTGAGCCTAAGCACTTCTGGTGCCTAGCTGGCTCTAACTCTAATTCACGGAATCAACGGGCTATATAGAGGCTGTAAATACAACCCCCGGCCGGCTAGGCCTATAGCCACCTGTACAACAACAACAGCTAACCAGAATCTCATAATATAAGGGAACCTATGCGGGCCGACAAGGCCACCATGCTGACTAGTTACTTTTGAATCAAATAACAGATGCTAAACAACTACGTGACAGACAAGGTCACCACTACTAACTGGGTAAGGCCCCACACGGCCAACATAAATAACTAAACATACGCACGGCCCCACACGACCGGCACAACTAACCACAGGGAGATATATACACAATTTTCAAGCCTCTAAGAATACTGATAAGATGGTCGAGACAGGGCCCCGACCTACCCGTACTATACAACAAAAGAAAAATGATATAAACCTATGAATATCAAGCTCCGAATGACAGGAGCTGATGACTCTGCGTTGGCTAGGATCACGAGAGGTCGGCTCCTCGTCTATAGGTACCTGCAGGCAAGTAATGTAGCGCCCCAAACGGGCGTCAGTACCACTGGTACCGAGTATATAAAGCAAACTGAACATAACTGAATATAAACAGCAATACTAGTAATTCTGAATAGCAGAAAGTATCTGAAACTGTCTGGACTGGCGGGATCTGAAATAAGCTTATCTGTACTAAAGGTAAGGTAGAATCATACCAGTCGACGTGGTGATCTGCTGTCTATCAGCTAATAAATAACATATATATACATATATAACATACAAGGACCTATACCAACCCCCATAAGCCGGAAGGTGCCAACCAACACACAGTCTATATACCCCTACCCGGGTCAAAACCATTCAAAAGTAAATCACTCCACTCATATACTAACTACGAGCACCTCTACCGGCCCCCTGGATCTCCAGCTCGGACTATGACCTCTGATATATATAACTGTGCCTGAGCCCGGAGGACTCCTGTACTCGGTACTCTGTAATGCTATGCTGATCAGCCTCAAATGGGAAATGCTCCATCCCATCTTCGTCCTCTAGCGGATGACATACCACTTCTTGGAGTGGCGTATCCCCACCCTCAGCGGTGGGTCGACACAGTTACCAACCCAGGGGCGGTGAGGACGCTCAAAGGGTGCCCTCATAACACAAACAGGTCTCAACAAACAATAATCACATACAGCAAGCATGTTCAATCTGAAAATACTATCCATGTTTTGCTATACGATTCTGATACTCTTTTCTGTATTAAACTGATTCTCATACTGAGCTATACTGTATCTGAAGTATTATCTGACTGTGTGATATTGCTCAACTATCTTTTATTCTGAATATAACATAATATTATAAAACATGCTTGCGGGATTCATACTGAACTCAATTCTCGATTTGTAGGTTCTTTCTTCTATAGTGCACGCTATTTGCTATACTAGATTACTAACTTGCCGAAGGAACAAGCTTTACATACATTTGTTTCTGATTTCCCGACTAACTGGCGTAGCTCGGTCAGTACTTTTGCTATTTCTCCCAACTGTATTCATATATATGTCAATTAGAACTAAATACACTAATATTCTGAAAGGAAACATCACTTTTAATATATATATAGCCCAAACTTTGGCTTATCAAAAAACGGTCGAAAACGCGTTATTTCTCGAAAGTCCAGAAGGGAGAAATACTCACTTTAGGGCTAGGAGTATGTTGACACTAATTTGGAGCAATTCCACTTACCTTAGCTCGGTAGCACGACGATTCGCTGGCCGAATTTCGCGAAACTAAATCCGTAAGAATGCTCCTTGCTGCTTAATATCTCGGTATCTGAAATTAATTTGAGTTTGGACCGCGTTTGACGGCGTAATCAGATGAATATTGTTAAGTAATCTTCGTTCCTCCTTTTCTCTAGTTTTACCCTATGTTCTTACTGGAAATTATATGAAATTTTACTTAAAAATCGAAGTTTGGAGGCTTTTATACTTGGTCCTGGATAGGGCCTCCGTGACACGGCACCATCACGGAGGCCCTCCCTTCGTGACACGCTGCCATCGCGGAGGGGCTTTGCCCCGGCTCCTCCCGCGATGGTTCGACGAGTCTCTTATCCGGTCTTTCCCCGGGCCTTTTCCTAGCATGTATGACATTCAAAAACTCTTAACCAATATGTGAATAGGTCATTTACATGTCGAGAATTTACGGGGTGTAACATACATAATATCACCTTATTGTATAATTTTTTTTTTATATGTATGGAATGAGTAAATAAATTGATTTATTTAATCTTTTCTTTTATCATGTTATATATAAACATGTTTTAGTGTATAAATTGTGCATAAAATATGACATATCTAATTAGTTTAATTGTGTTTTTATTTTATGGGGTCTGAAATTTGTATAGAAATTAGTGTATCTTCATTTTTCTGTTATTTTTACAAGTCAGTATGTAAGAAATTTATACATATTTTAGTGTATGAATTGTGTATAAAATATGGTAATACAAATTGAATAACTTAATTTTTTTATATCAGGTTATATACAAACATGATTTAGTGTATGAATTGTGTATATAAGAAAATACATGAATACGGAAAATAGGAAAAGACAAAAATCTAAGAGAAATTTATAGAATAGAGAAAGATAAAATTTAGGGGAAATTTATGGAATGAATATCAAGAAAAAAACTATTATCGTGATTTATTTATACAATTTTACCTTTATTTTTAGTACCGTGTTTTTATTTATTTTTAACATTTCTGCTTGATTTTGTAATTTATTTACTGTTATATTTTAAAATATAAAAAATATTAATAAATTTTATAATATTGAATATAATATAACACATATATATTATTTTCCCATAAACAAAATAGGTTTTAGTCGTTACCTAGGCTTGATCACGGGTATAGTGTCGTAAACTTGGCACCTAATATAAACCATGGCACATTCGACCAACATGTTATTACGGGTGCCACTCCTTATTAATATATCCTATTTTATGTAAAATAAAAATACTTATTTTAAAACAGTTTATGTAAAGTATTACTCCCTTCGTTTCATTTTACTTAATAAATATACTAAAAATATTTGTTTTAAAATAATTATCAATGTAGAAACACAAGAAACAATTGATCATTTTTTTCAACTCTACCTTAATACTTAAGTCACTCTAGAATATGAAAAAAAATGACTATTATATATGGCTAAAAAGTACTTGCCAATTAATAGGATTATATTAGTTAAAATGCAACCTCTATTAATTTTTTCTTAAAGAATGTGCAAATCTTATCTACGAACAAAGTAGTACATACTCAAAATCTTATTATACGACCTCCGACTGCCGTGGCACCCCGTCCCCAGCATAGATCCGCCCCTGTGAGTGTCAAGTAATGAACTTTAATTTCTCAGTAAGTAAAACACAAAAACTTTGTACTGAAATTGTCAAAAGCAAATTTTGTGTTTGCAGAGTGATGTAAGTGTTGGTTTTTCCTTTGTAATATTTCGTCTTTGCAATGGTGAAATAGTTCAAAGATGAAATTAAAATATCTACATGGAGCACCTTTTTTTCCAAAAAAAAAATTAATTGGCTAATACGTATCAGAAGTTCATATTGAGTTACTCCACATACCAAAGCTTACTGTAATGGCTACACTACTAAACTAGGTCACTTTTGGCCAAGGCCATACATTATAGAACCTATACAGTCAGCACGTGGAAGCTTGCGCGGTCGCGCTGCACGATGGTTCGATCACGAACAAGAATTAAGTAGTTGAGCACAACTTTTGTGTGGGGGTGGCCGCTAATCACGAAAGCGTATCTAGGCGCGGAGCACCACGATCGTGAGGAACTGAGTGCCATCGCGGAGAATAGAATCCAGTCCAAATTGTGATTGCGCCCCAGTACCGTGATCGTGCTGAACAACAACTACTTACCAGATTCTGCAATTGCACAATTAAGATTATATATTGTGATCACTAGTAGCTACCATAAATAGTTGAATTGAGATTTAATTTAAAGAGAGACTTCAAATATGTGAAATTCTTTTTTTTAATATTATACGGATAATCCAATCAGCAAGCCGCGAGGATTATGAGAATTGTTAGATTAACTCTTTTTGAGGAAGAGTCGAAATAGAATCAACTAGAATTTGAGACAGCTATTCGGCATCGTAGTAAAACACTGGATTTTTCATTGCATTCTGCTTTTCTTGAAAAATAGTACTCCTTTTGTTTTAATTTGCTTGTTTTACTTTTGTTCCAAAAAAGAATGTCTCTTGCATTTTTTTGGCAAGTACTCTTGAATCTAACTCTCCACATGACATGTTTAAGATCACAACATTAAAGGACATTTTAGTACATTCTACATATCTTTAATTTAATCACAAAATTTAAAAAAAAAATTAATTTTCTTAAACTTTATGTCAAGCCAAAACCCGACAAACAAATTTAAAAAAAAGTATCAATTTTGTAAGGTTTATTTTCATTAGCTTGTTCTGATGAATAGGATTGTGAACTCTTTGAGAGTGTTCAAGGATGAATTCCTTTGTTGACCTTAATCAAATTAAGGTGATATTCTTACGGTCGAGCATTATGCCTATAGGTTTAGTTCTTGTAATTACGAGTTGTTATCCTTACAAGGCTTCGTAGTATCGGTAATGGAACTTAGCTAGCTGCCAACTACAAGCTTAGTGTGATCGGCGACGGTCGATTTGGTTTGCAAAGTTTGTATTTGTACAGTGTTTAATTTGGACAAAATATTCTGGTCACATGTTATAGTTGCCTCTGCATCTAATATGGTGATGATTATGAAAGGCAAATTTATGCTTATTCCTCTGTGTTATAAGGTAAATGCATATTTTATTGCATATTTAGAGGAAATTAATTTTGTGTCATTTAAGAAATCTTGAGAAGTTTCTTTGACGATTTTAGAGATGGCAATATATTTAATGTGGTTAATTTAATTATCTAATAGGCGATTGAAAACACATATAAATTTTTTTGCAAAATTTGAATCGAGAATATCTAATTGAAACAATTTTTAAGGAGTTAAAATGTTCAATTAAAACATGACTTAATTTGAATGTTTAAATAAAATATCCATACAAATTTAAAATTCTGACTATATATTAAGCCTTATTGAGATCATAAGGCTAATTACAAGTGTATTTATCATAAAAGTTAGTTAGTTAACTGTTGAGTTAGTTAGTTATCAGTTCGTTAGTCGGTTAGTTTGTTATTAGTTAGTTAGTCCAGCTGTAGACAGCTGTCATTAGTATTGAGTTTTCTTTATATTTGGTTGACTATCTTCTCAGTTGAGAAATTGAGTTTTTCTGAATAAAAGCACACATTTTACTCCTTGCTTCTTCCTTTCAATGCTTCCCTTTCTTCATATTGGTTCATTTTTCTATTGTTATGTGTCAAATTTGTAGTGTGAAGTTTTGATATGGTATCAAAGGGAGGTTTGGCGATGGAGATCATCATCTTTGATTAGAATTTTTTTTTTCGATTGAAAATTTGTAGCCCTAAAAATAAAATTTGTTTCCTTCTAATGGCGACTGATTCCTCATCTTCTTCAACGACTCTGGATGCAAGTGATCCTCTCTGTATGTGCATCCTTCAGATAGTCCTGGATTGATGCTCACCACTGCTCCTTTTGACGGAATAGGATATCAATCCTGGAGGAGAAGCATCATGCGATCTCTCTCGGTGAAAAATAAATTGAAATTTATTAATGGCGATTGTGCAAAACCTGCTGAAAACTCTCCTCAGTTCAGATTCTAGGAAAGGTGCGATGATATGGTGACATCGTGGATCCTTAATTCTCTTACAAAAGATATTTCGGATAGTGTCAAATATGTTGCTGATTTTGTTGAGCTATGAAAGAAACTATAAGATCGATATGATCAAACTAATGGTGCGAAATTATACCAAATTCAAGAGGAAATCAATGATCTAAGTCAGGGAGTGTTGGATGTTACTACCCACTACACGAGGTTGAAGAAACTATGGGAGGAACTTAGTAGGCTAAGTG
Source organism: Datura wrightii (assembly GCA_035772735.1). Classification (NCBI taxonomy): domain Eukaryota; kingdom Viridiplantae; phylum Streptophyta; class Magnoliopsida; order Solanales; family Solanaceae; genus Datura; species Datura wrightii. Next base: position 192,961,303 of record JASDFA010000018.1, on the reverse strand, counting down.
TTAAAGCTCAATGTACTTGCTTGTGTACTTGTGGAGCTAAGGATGGTGCACACAAGGCTGAGCAAGGCAGATGTTTAATTCAATTTTTGCTGGGACTTAATGAAATCTATACAGTCGTCAGAGGAAGTATAATCATGATGAATCCTTTACCTTCAATAGGACAGGCTTTTTCTATATTGATACAAGAGGAGAAACAAGGGAGTTTAAACCAAGAGATCAAATGTTGATGGAATCCACATCTTTGAATGCAGCAAATCACTTGAAATCAAGGACTTTTAGAACAAACTATTCTCCTAAATCTGGTGGCTCAATGGCCAATGCAAACAAGTCCAGTTTGTTTTGTGAATACTGCAAGAGGTCAGGATGTCATTGGCAAATGTTATAGACTACATGGGTACCCTCAAGACAATTTACAGCAGAATAAAGATAACTACAGTCGCACCAACAACAACATTAATCACTACAGTCACAAGAATAACATAAATGATGGTGGTAACCAAAGGTATAATCATAGCAACAATTCAAGGTTCAATAAAAGAACAAGAGTTGTGGCAAATGCCCATGGAGCACCTAGTGATGTTTTACTTGAAAAGGCTGAAGATAACACCAAAACAGATAAGTTTCTGACCCTTACCAAGGAGCAACATGACCATATATAAATCTGCTTCAGCATTTTCAAAGGAAAGAGGATATGGGAGGTGAAGCAGTGAATTTTACTGGTGGAGCAATGAGCCTTGCAGGTATTGTGATCTGTACTTCTTTCATAGATTTTGACAAACCTGCATGCAAACATTTTGAATCAAAAACTAACTTATGCATTATAGATTCAGGAGCTTCCAACCATATGACTTTTAACAAAACACTTATGTCAAATCTCAAAACCTTGCTTTATCCTTTGCTTGTTTCCCTTCCAAATGGCTACAAGGTGAAAGTGACACAAATTGTTGATGTGTTGATCACACCTAACATCATTCTTAACAGTGTGTTGTTTGTACCTTCTTTTATGTTCAACCTCATTTCTGTCTAATCCCTAGCAACACATCTTAAATGTGTTGTATCTTTACTGATTTACTGTGTTTGTATCAGGCCCCTTCTCTGAAGAAGCCTCAGGTGATTGGTAACAGCAAGGATGGACTCTACTTCTTGTGCTCAGGCTGCTTGAGGGCTGATTTCAGCCAGTCTGATAATTGTTCTACTGTTTTCTTTTCTCAGTCTAAGAGTTGTTCATCTAGAGATCTTTCATCTATTTTCCATTCTTCTGTATTTTCCAATTCTGATGAACTCTTCAAATCCTGTTGTTCAATTTCTATTTCATGTAATAAAGGTAAATTACTTTATGTGAATGCTCACTCTTCTCATGAAAGACGTGTTGATTTATTGTGGTATATTAGATTAGGCCATGTATCTTTTGTCAAAATCAAAGGAATACAATCTATACCAGTGAAATTCTCACATAAACAACCATTTCTCTGTCCCATTTGTCCCATGGCCAGGCAGACAAGACTTCCCTTCAATCAAAACATAAGAACTACAAATTTAATTTTTGAACTTATTCATGTGGACTTGTGGGGACCCTATCATACAATCACCCATGACAAATACAAATATTTCTTAACCATAGTGGATGATCACAGCAGATCCACCTAGACTCACCTTTTGAGTTACAAAGGTAATGCCTTGCAAACAAGCTTTTCTCATTATGATTGAAAACCAATTCTCTATTTCTGTTAAGACCATTAGATCAGACAAAGGTATGAAATTCAATAACACTGAAGCCTACTCCTTCTTTCAGTCTAAAGGCATCATTCACCAAAGGACTTGCCCATATACCCCACAGCAAAACAGTGTGGTGGAAAGAAAACATAAATACCTCCTTGAAACAGTTAGAGCTTTGTTATTTCAATCCCAACTTCCTTTGATATATTGGGGCGAATGTGTGTAGACAACTGCCAACATTATTAATAGACTTCCTTCTTCCTACTTAAACAATAAATATACATTTGAAATCATGTATAAAACAAAACCAGATTACTCTCATTTGAGGAGCTATGATTGTTTATGTTATCCTACTATTCCAAAAGTTCACAGGGATAAGTTTCAGCCCGAAACTAATTATCATGTGTTTGTGGGATATCCTTTTGGTACAAAAGGCTACAAGGTCCTATGTTAGTTCACTAAAAAGATACATGTTTCTAGAGATGTGATTTTTCATGAGGATGTATTTCCTTTTGCATTATCTTCATACAAAAGTACTTCTCCTTCTATTTTTGATTCTATTCCTTTCATTGATGTAAGCACTAATAAGAATGATGTGGTTCTTGATCATGCTACTGATGGCAATATGTTTCACTCTCAACTTGATTCACCACCACATGATAATATTATAGCAACTGAACACATATATCCTTCAAATACTATAGAACCAGTCAGGAGATCTCATAGGCACCACCAGGTGCCTAAGCATCTCACTGATTATGTATACTCATTACCACCCTCACTTCAGTCTTCTAATGTCACCTCAGTTCTACCACCTGCAATGAAACCTTTACTTCCCATTCCATCCCCTAATACTGCTGCCCTACACAGCAATCGCATTACTCCTGAGTCCCTAAGTCTCACTAGTCAGTTGTTTGTCCAAAATATTTTCCATGACAGTGAGCCATCATCCTATGAAGAGGCAGTCCTCTACCCTACTTGGCAAACTACAATGACACAGGAATTTGAAGCACTTCAAATAATAAGACTTAGGATTTGGTGTCACTGCATATTGGTAAGAAGCCTATAGGTTGCAGATGGGTATATAAAATCAAGCACAAAGCAGATGGCAATGTGAAAAGGTATAAGGCTAGATTAGTTGTAAAAGGATACAATCACCAAGCTGGGATAGTGACCACAGTGAGAGTCTTAATAGCCACTGCTGTCAAAAAAGGCTAGAACATCTTCCAACTTGATGTCAATAATGCTTTCTTACATGGAGACCTTCATGAGGAAGTTTACATGGATCTACCTCCTGGACTTGAGGTTGCTGATTCCAATACTGTGTGCAAGTTGAACAAGTCTCTCTATGGCTTAAAGCAAGCCAGCATACAGTGATATGAAAAGTTATCAGAAGCTTTATTTTCAATGGGATACAGTCATTCTTTGAGTGATTATTCTCTTTTCTTGAAGAAAACTAAGCAGTCCTCCATCTTTGTAGCAGTGTATGTGGATGATGTAATTATAACTGGGACTGATTCATCAGAAATTTTCCATCTTAAGCAATTTCTTCATGATACTTTCAAGATCAAAGACCTTGGCAAACTTCATTACTTTTTAAGTTTGGAAGTATTGTATGGGAAAGGGGGAGTCATTGTATCACAAAGGAAATTTGTGCTAGATCTTCTCAAGGAATACAATTTTTCTGAGTACTCTTCTTTTTCTTCACCTCTTGATCCAAATGTCATGCTAAGGGCCAAAGAGGGTACTCCACTGTCTTGATCCTACCTTTTACAGAAAGCTTGTTGGCAGGTTAAATTTTCTTGTCAATACCGGGCTGGATATAGCATATAGTGTTCAACACTTGAGTCAATTTATGCAAGATCCCAGAGAACCTCACTTGCAGGCTGCCTACCATCTACCTAGATATCTTAAAGGTGATCTAACTTTGGGTATTTTTATGTCTTCCCAACTAGATCATTCAGTACATGCTTACTGTGACTCAGATTGGGCAGCCTGCCCTGACTCTAGAAAGTTTGTTTCAGGTTATATTGTCCTTCTAGGACAGACACCCATTAGTTGGAAGTCTAGGAAGCGAGAGACAGTTTCTTTATCTTCAGCAGAGGCAGAGTACAGATCTTTGAGAAAGGTTGTTGGTGAGATTGTTTGGATTGATAGGCTTCTGCAAGAATTTGATGTTCCATTCTCTAGACCTATTGCAGTACATTGTGATATCCAATCCGCACTACACATTGCAAGGAAATCAGTGTTTCATGAGAGAACTAAACATATAGATGTAGATTGCCATTTTGTTCGAGATAAACTTCAAGCTGGTCTTATTTCTCTCCATCATGTTATCACAAATGATCAGTTGACTGATGTACTTACCAAAGCTCTTACTGGTGTAAAGCAGTCCTGTATTTTGTCCAAGTTGGCTGTGAAACTATCACATCCCACTTGAGGGGGGGGGGGGGTATCGAGATCATAAGGCTAATTACAAGTGTATTTATCATAAAAGTTAGTTAGTTAACTGTTGAGTTAGTTAGTAATCAGTTTGTTAGTCGGTTAGTTTGTTATTAGTTAGTTAGTCCAGCGGTAGACAGTTGTCATTAGTATTGAGTTTTCTTTATATTTGGTTGACTATCTTCTCAATTGAGAAATTGAGTTTTTCTGAATGAAAGCACACATTTTACTCCTTGCTTCTTCCCTTCGATGCTTCCCTTTCTTCATACTGGTTCATTTTGCTATTGTTATTTGTCAAATTTGTAGTGTGAAGTTTTGATAACCCTCGAAGAAAATAAATACACATGATGTATCTACTTCTTCATATATAACAAGTCATACATAGGGAACCACAACCATGTGAGAGCTTCATATGTACGTAGCAAGTACTGCAATGATTCGTTGAAACTATGAAAGTATAAAAGCACTAGAAAACGAGTGCGAAGCAATAGTGCAAATACCAAATAAAAAAAGTAAAAAAAATGCAGTAGATCTTTTGAAGGAATACATCTATCTGTCTACTGAATTTATCAATAAATCCTAATATGATCGCATAAGTCGGAAGGTAAAAAGATTATAATTATTTTCACACATTACACAACTTGATTAAATTTAATTTTTTAGGTTATATTTTTTGAACTATTCAAAAATATCGACGATAATTGTTGTATTCTTCCGAGATTATGCGGAGAACTTGACATAAATATAATATTTTTTTAATAGTGGAATAATATCACCAATTTTCCAATACCAAAGATAGTAGAAGTTCAACGTCAATTAGAAAGCTAGCTTTTTCAGCAATTATTTTTACCAAAATCATGGTTTCTATTATGCAGGGGACAGACCATGTGATCACAAACTACTTCCCCATCTCTTAGTATATTTAAATCCAACCACGAATAAATAATACAATAAGTTATTCATGTAATAAGTCCAAAAGACATGTTAATTAAGATGTGTGATTTTCAAAATGTTTTCTCATTCTAAACCAGGAAAAATTGTTTATAATGTTACCTGTTTAAACCTCACCAACCCTTAGCAGCCATATTTTAGATTTAAATGCTTACTGACTTTGTGTCTGCAGTAATATATATCATTGGGTTAATAGGTAAATATATTTCTTTAACTTTGCGATTTAGAGCGGATATATTTTTTATTAAAAAATAATATATATTTTTGTTGTCTAAAAAATGGTGCGTATTTATCATTTTTGGTTAACGAACTGAATTCAAAAAAAATTAAAACTCATTTTTTAATTTTAAAAATATCACATGAGTTTAAAAAGTTACCTCACTCATTTTTTAACCTCTGTAAACCCGATCCAACTAAAAATAATTTAATTCCTCTTTTATTCATATTCATTCTAAACTCATTTTATGACTCAGTAGAAGAGGGATTGAGATATTTTTTTCATTTGGGTCAAGTCTAGAGGGATAAAAGAAAAATAAGCGAGGTGTTATGAAATAATATAGAAAGAACAAGAATATTATAGAGAAAGAGAGAAGGAGAGAAGGAGAGAAGTTCTTATTTCTCTTGATGGGATGAAATACAATGAAAGAGAACCCCTCTATTTATAGGGATAATTTCTGCTAATTTTTCTCCAAAAGATTCACTATAATATAAACACATGTATCCACTACAATACAAATACCTTTATAGACATTCACTATAATACAAATAAGTTTATAACAATCCCCCTTGAATGTCTATTTTTTAGATAATGTGCCTCGTTAAAACCTTACTAGAAAAAATCCAGTGGGAAAAAATCTAGTGAAGGAAAAAGAGTACACATATCTAATAATACGCATTATGGTTGCCTCATTAAAAATCTTACAAGGAAAACCCAGTGGGACAAAACCTTATAAGGGAAAAAGAGTATAGCGCGTATTAACTCCCCCCTAATTAGAACATCCTTGAATCTTTTCATCCTGATCTTCTACACCATCTTCTTGAAAGTTGCAGTTGGTAGAGATTTGGTGAATAAATCAGCCACATTGTCACTTGAACGAATCAGTTGCACATTGATATCACCATTCTTTTGGAGCTCATGTGTGTAGAAAAACTTTGGCGAGATGTGCTTCGTTATATCTCCTTTTATGAATCCTCTCTTTAGTTGTGTTATGCATGTGACATTATCTTCATACAAAATTTTGCGTACTTTGTCACATTTCAAACCACATTTTTCTCTAATGAGATGTATCATGGACATTAACCACACATTCTCTGCTTGCTTCATGAATAGCTATTATCTCAGCATGATTTGATGAAGTAGCTACGAGAGACTGCTTTGTAGATCTCCAAGATATGACAGTACCTCCACATATGAACACGTAGCCAGTTTGAGATTGAGCTTTGTGTGGGTCAGATAAATACCCTGCATCGGCATAACCAATAAGATCGGGACTGCAATTATTAGAATAAAATAAGCCCATATCGGTAGTTCCTTTTAGATACCGCATTATGTGTTTTATCCCATTCCAATGCCTCCTAGTAGGAGAAGTACTATACCTTGCTAACAAATTAACCGAAAAGGCTATATCAAGTCTTGTAGTGTTAGCAAGATACATTAGTGCACCAATTGCACTAAGATATGGTACTTCAGGACCAAGAATTTCCTCATTCCTTTCTTGAGGTCGGAATGGATCCTTATTCACATCAAGTGATTGAACAACCATCGGAGTACTTAATGGATGTGCACCATCCATATAAAATTTTTTTAACACTTTTTCTGTAAGACAGATTGATGAATAAAGACACCATTTTTCAAATGCTCAATTTGCACACCAAGACATAATTTTGTCTTTCCAAGGTCTTTCATCTCAAATTCCTTCTTTAAATAATCAATTGCCTTTTAAAGCTCTATTGGAGTTCCAATAAGGTTTATGTCATCTATATAAACAACAAGTATGACAAACTCCGATGTTGTTTTCTTTATAAAAATACATGGGCAAATTTCATCATTTATATAACCTTCCTTTGATAAATATTCACTAAGACGGTTATACCACATGCGTCCAGATTGCTTCAAACCATACAATGATCTTTGCAATCTAATTGAATATATTTTTTGAGACTTTGAACGACATGTTTCAGGCATTTTAAATCCTTCGGGAATTTTCATGTATATCTCATTATCAAGTGATCCATAACAATTAGTTGTAACCACATCCATCAAATGCATTTCAAGTCTCTCATGGATAGTGAAACTAATAAGATAACGCAATGTAATTGCATCCATAACTGGTGAGTATGTCTCTTCATAGTCGACACCAGGCCTTTGTGAAAATCCTTATGCAACAAGGCGTGCTTTGTACCTTTGTACTTCAATTTTCTCATTTCTTTTTCGCACAAAGACCCATTTATAGCCAACAGGCTTAATACCATAAGGTGTTTGAGCTATAGGTCCAAAAACTTCACGCTTGACAAGTGAATTCAATTCTGATTGAATTGCTTCTTGCTGGCCAATCATTTCTTTGTCGACATTCTGTGACAGATTGAGGTTCAAGATCCTCACTATCTTGCATGATTTTTGTTGCAACATTATATGCAAAGACATAATCCACCACTATTTTTGATCGATTAATTATAGCATCACTTGAATTTATGGATAGTTCCTCATTTTCTTGAGTCTCGGGATCATTGATTTCTTCATGGATATCAAAATTGCTCAAGTCTTGAACTTCCATATGTGGTTCTTTTGTAGTGTCATCTTGATCATTTATTTTTCTTTTTCTAGATTTCGATCCTTAGAACCCAATGGTCTACCACGCTTTAGGCGTGCTTTGGACTCATTGGCTATGACACTAGTAGATGGTCCTTCAGGGATATCAATTCGAATTGGGACATCTCTGCAAGAATATGTGATTTAGTAATTCTTTTAAAATCTGTAAATGCGTCTGGCATTTGATTTGCAATTTTCTGCAGATGAATAATCTTTTGTACTTCTTGCTCACAAATAGAAGCACGTGGATCAAGATGATACAGTGATGGATTTTTATACAAAATTTCTCTTTTGATTTCACAATTTTCTCCCCCTAATTTTGAAAAAATTGTCTCATCAAACCGACAATCTGCAAATCGAACAGTAAACATATCTCCAGTTAATGGTTCAAGGTAGCGAATAATGGAGGGCGATTCAAACCCAACATAAATTCCTAACCTTCTATGGGTACCCATCTTTGTGCGATGTGGTGGTGCTACAGGCACATATATAGCACATCCAAAAATTTTCAGATGAGAAATATTAGGTTCTTGACCCAAAACCAATTGTAACGGAGAAAATTTATGATTATTTGTCGGTTTGAGACGAACAAGTGTTGCAGCATGCAGAATCACATGACCCCAAACAGAAGCGGGAAGCCTAGTTTTCATGAGCAATGGCCTTGCTATCAATTGCAAACGTTTAATTAGTGACTCGGCAAGGCCATTTTGAGTGTGAACATGAGCTACAGGATGTTCGGCTTTTATCCCAATTGATAAGCAATAATCATTAAATGCTTGGGATGAAAACTCTATAGCATTATCAAGGCGAATGGACTTAATTTGATTATCAGGAAATTGTGCCCGTAATCGTATTATTTGTGCCAATAATTTTACAAACGCCAGGTTGCGAGATGACAATAGGCACACATGAGACCATCTAGAGGAAGCATCTATTAGGACCATGAAGTATCTAAACGACCTACAAGGTGGATGGATAGGTCCACAAATATCCGCATGTATACGTTCCAAGAACGCAGGGGACTCAATCTCAACCTTTGTTGGTGATGGTCTTACAATTAACTTGCCTTGATAACAAGCACTACAAGAAAATTCATCATTTGAAAGAATCTTCAAGTTCTTTAATGGATGCCCATTTAAATTTTCTATAATTCGTCTCATCATTATAGATCCAGGATGTCCCAGACGATCATATCAAAGTACGAAAGTATTGGAATTAGTGAACTTCTGGTTTACTATAGAATGTGCCTCAATTGCACTAATCTTTGTCCAATACAAGCCAGAAGATAAAACAGGGAACTTTTCTATAACATATGTCTACCCAGAGACATTCTTGGTGATATCAAGATATTCAAGACTCATCTCATCCATTGTGTTGATATTATAACCATTTTCACGGATATCTTTAAAACTCAATAAATTTCTCCGAGACTTAGGAGAAAACATGACATTATTTATGATGAGTTTAGTTCCCTTAGGCAAGATTACAATGGCTTTCTCAAAGCCTTCAATCAAATTGGTACTACCAGATATCGTAGTAACATTTATCTTGCCCATATTTAAGTGAGAAAAATATTTCTCATCTTTGAATATCGTATGTGTAGTACCAGAATCAATCAAACAAATGTCTTCATAATTGGATAACATGTTTTGAGAATTATTCATATATTCAAATGACATACACAAAAATAATATATGTATATATTAATATTTGTACAAAATAAAAACTTAAGTAATATAACAAATTAAGAGCCATCTTCTTATTACATGATTAACAAATTAATAGTTGCATGTATGTCTAATATTATGTTTAATAAGTAAAATTAAGTGAATAATTAAATGAAAATCAATTTATGAGGACTTCTAATTGATGAAAAGTTGAGGCCTTTGTGAAGTCCTCTGTGGCTTCTAGAAATTTGAGTTTACGTTTTTTTATAGAAATAATAAAGAAACAAATATATATATATATATATATATATATATATATATATATATATATATATATTATTTAATAGAAATTAAATCAAACTTTATTAATAACTTATAAAAAAGATTAGTACTCATGTAAATAACTACTTTTACATGATTTTTATTCACTAGCTACTATCACTAAAAAAAAAATTAGAAAAATTTTCACTCTTCCATAGCTACAGAACCATTACCAATCAAGTGATCTATCTTTCCTTTAGGGTGCTCGAAGAATCTGCTACATCCAAACATGTGATGTCAACATGATTTTCAGAGATAAAATTAGCCTCACGATTTTTCTCTTTCTTCTTTATTGATGCTTGATAAAGCTCAACCAAGTGTTTGGGAGTACGACAGTCATGTGCATAGTGTCCTTTTCCACCACATTGAAAGCATCCAACTGTTTCACGTTTGTCATGCTTTTCTTTTTTCTTTTGATGGTGTTTTTTCTTTGAAGAATAATTAACACCAGGAACATGATTTCTTTCTTGACCATGATCACGACCACGTCCACGTCCACGACCAGAGCCGTGACCTTTTCCACGCCTAGCATGGTGAGCGTACACCTCATTCTCTTTAGGAAATGGTGTAGCTCCAGTAGGTCGGTTCTCGTGATTTTTAATTAACAAATCATTATTTTGTTCAGCCACGAGAAGATGAGAAATCAGTTCAGAATACTTCGTGAAACCTTTTTCTCGATATTGTTGCTGTAAAAGCACATTCGAGGCATGAAATGTAGAGAGCGTCTTTTTCATCATATCGACATCATTAATAGTCTCTCCACATAGTTTCAATTGAGACACAATTTTGAACATGACAGAGTTGTACTCATGAATAGACTTATAGTCTTGAAACCTCAGATGCATCAAATCATATCGTGCCTTTGGATGGATGACCATCGTCAGGTGGTCATATCTTTCTTTCAGGCTATTCCACAAAATAAGTGGATTCTTAATTGTGAGATATTTAATTTTCAGAATTTCGTCAATATGATGACGCAAGAATATCATAGTCTTAGCACGATTTTGGTTTGATGCTTTATTTTTACTTTTAATGGTGTCTCCAAGACCCATTGCATCCAAATGGATTTCAGCATCTAACACCCATGAAAGGTAGTTCTTGCCCGAACTTTGCAGGGCAACGAACTCAAGTTTCGTAAGATTAGTCATATTAAAAGAAAGAGAGGAGGTAAAAAAAGATATAATACCTTAGCCTTCAAATTTTAAGACGGTAGAGTCTCGTACTGATAACGTGTTATGAAATAATATAGAAAGAACAAAAATATTATAGAGAAACAAAAGGAGAGAAGTTTTTATTTCTCTTGATGGGATTAAATACAATGAAGGAGAACCTCTCTATTTAAAGGGATAATTTCTCTTAACTTTTCTCCGAAAGATAGACTTTCACTATAATATAAACACATGTATCCACTACAATACAAATACCTTTATAGACATTCACTATAATACAAATATATTTATAACACGAGGTAATTTTTTAAAGCCAGGTGATATTTTTGAGTTTAGAAAATAAGTTTTAGATTTTTTTTAATTCAGTAAATATAGATTAATTAACGAAAAGAGAAAATATGCACTATTTGTTAAACGACGAGGATATATATGTACCATCAGATAAACAATGAGAATATATATGCATCACTTTTTTAATAAAAGTACGTATATCCACTTTAATCACAAAATTAAAAAGTATATTTATTTTTTTTCCTATTATCATTTTATGATCTCAAGCAGATATATTTTAAATGGTTAATGAATTCAAATTTAAAAAAATGACCATATGTCAGAGCTAGCCATGTGGGGTGGGGGTGGGGGGTGGGGCTATATTATCAACTTGGTCCATTAATTTAAGCAAGTTGGTGTAGATTGGATCTTGACTTAGTAAATATTTCCTAATATTATATGAGAAAAAATATTGAAATTAAAAAGCTTGATCCTAAATAGAATTCGTCAAAAGAGTTGAAAAATTGTTAATGTGAGCTTAGGAATTTATTTTATTATTTCTAAGATAAGTTTCTTTATTTTGGCAATACAGAGCAATTGCTAGCAACAAGTAAGCCATTACCAAAACAAACTTTTTATTTATTCTTCTAACTAATGGAAAAGGTCAAAAATGTCCTTTCATTATGCAAAATGAAATAATTTGGAGGGCTTTCAAGGTAAAATTCGCTCTTGAACAGTAGGGAACAAAGCACTTTTTTAACGAATGGTAAAACTGTTATTTCTGCATAAAAGAGCAATTTTTTTACTCTTTACCCTTTTAAAATAGATAAAATATTATCCGCATCCCGTATTTGTATCCAAGTTTTTTAGATTATTTTTAATCGAGTCTAAATTCATTTTCTTATCAGCATATTAACTCTATTAAACATACTAATTTACTATGATTTAGTATAAATATTAAGATTAGAATGGATATTAATTAACTATTATTTAACAATAAAAGTATGAGAAAATATCGAATGTGAATAAATTTTTTAATATTCTAAGTGGTCAGGTCTTCACTATGCACCTCAATTAATTCACGAGATATTTTGTCACTTCATAACATAAGCGGAAATAACATAAATCAGGGTGTTGAAGTTAAGAGGCACAGGGTGTTGAATCAAAGATAATATAGTATTTCAAACCAGAAACAAGATCCGTCTCATTTTAGCATTGAAAAGTAAGGAAATTTTCAATCACAAGAGAAATTACAACATGTAAGAAGCCTTCATCTTATTCGAAATTGGTGCATTTGTCACTCATATTCAACCAAAACAAAACCTGATCAGTGCTTGTGAAAATCTGGATCCTTAACAACAGTCACAGGGCAGGTTGCAACAGACAATACATAGTTGGTCACACTTCCCAAGAATATCCTGTTTTCATCAAGAGATACATATCCAAATATTAATGATAATTACACTATTTGAACATCAACAACTATAAGAATTGTAACAACTCTGAGAATTACCTTTGGATGGTACTGAGGCCTCTGCTACCCATAACCAAAGAATTCAATTTCAGATCTTCAACAGCTTCACACAGTTTCTCCCTAGCATCTCCCCAGTATAGCTTGACAACAACTTTTATCTATACAAAGATCAAAAGAAGAAAAATTCAGAATAATTAAACAAATTAAAAATTAGCAAAAAGAAAGAAAAAAATATCTGAAAAGAATGGATGATTTATTGAAAACCTCTTTCTGTCTAGTAGCAGTATCAAGCAAATCAAGAACTTCAATATCAGTCTCCACATCATACTTCTTCAACACCTCTGCCTCCCTAAACTCCACCAATGGAATTAAAGCTAACCCAAACAAAAGAAAATCAAAGTATTAATACCCTGATCCACAAAAAAGGCAGCTCGATGCACTAAATTACAGGTTCGGGAGGGCATACCACAAGGTTCTGTCGTAGAAATTTTAAGTCAAATCCATGAAAACAAAAACAAGAAAAGAAGAAAGATTTTTGACTTACGAGAACCAGATTGTGCCCAAAGCTTATTGCGGGATTCATCGGAAGAATGAGTCTTGATGTGGATGATGTAAAAAGTATCACCTTTGTCAGCCAAGTTATCAATGGCCCATTTCAGAGCAGTTTTGCTGCTCTTTGAGAAATCCATTGCCACACCAATCGTCCTGTCTTTCACCATTTTTGGTTGCTGATTTCTTTCTTCTTTGTTTTTTTCCCCTAATTAATATAAGTAAAAGAGATACAGAGCACCTTGTTGCGCGTGAAAATTGAAAGCAGAGAAGTACAAGATACGCGTTAAAAGGCAAAAGGATATAAAGCAGAGTCCGTTTGGGCCAGCTAAGTTAAGGTTATCGTTTTCTTTAGTGCCGCTTGTCACCAAAAAATTCTACAGATGGACAAATCATAGTCATTGTTGTTTGAAGAAAAATTTAGACATAGGGATAGTAGGCTCAACTATCAAACATATCAATAATTTAGATAATTATCAGATATAGTGAGAGTTTTTAAAATTTATTATAATATAGAATGAATTTTAAAAATTATTGTGGTGTTAAACCGGGTGAACTTCATAAACTATCCTATGTTTGGTTACTTCTTTTTAAACTTTTGCTATGTTTGATAAACATAATATATAAGTTTGTTTGGCTTTAATTTTTATATTAATATATGTAACAATAGGTTAGTTCATAATTAAATATTTAAAAATATTTAAAGAACTTATATATAGAGAGAGAATTTAAATAAAAGAATTTGGGTTTGAATTTGTAATTTGAAATTGTGGATATGCCCTTAATTAGGCTGATCTAGTTAACAATGCATAGATTCATCTGAACTTAATAAATTTTGACTTGAATTAATATGCATGTGTGCTAAATTGTTTATTAAATAAATAAAAATAATAGATCTTAGAATCAAGTAAACTAAAAAGATTGTGATGAAAATATCAAACTCAAACTAATGAGTTTCAAATTTTGAATGTCTCAAATATTTAATCACATTAGTTAATTATTGTTAAGTAATACTATATTGAGGTAAAATGTAAATTAAATTTATTAATTAAGTTTAGTAAACAAGTGTGGATAAGTTTGAATGCTCGAGTTGCTTATTTCTTTTGTTTTAGCTTAAAAATTTGCATAGAGAAGAAGAAAAAAAATGCGTAGCTTACAAGACATTATAAATTTATTGTTCCTTAACAAGTAATATACAATATCATATTAATCTTGATAATACCTATTTTGTCCTTGTAATTTTCTTTATGCTAACATAATGTTATTTAGTAAAATTTTAAATTAAATACATGTATTTAACGAAAATGTATGTAAAAAATGCTATATGTCATTTGTTTATTGATTTAGTGAAAATAATGTGTGTAAGTTTTTTGGACTTGAGTGGCTTATTTCTTTTGTATAAAGCTTAAACTTCAAAGAAGAGAAACCGCATACTTTATTATTTTCATCTCAAATGGCATTACAATTCATTGTTCCTTAATGACTTATGAAAGTTTTGTTGTTAATTTTGATAAACACCTTTTCAATAAAGCAAAAGGAGAATTTTACATCCATTGAATTGGCGCCGATTATATTTTACTAATTTAAAAATAGTTTTAAAAGAATTTTAAGCTATAGTATATGAATCACCTAACGTGCATCTTGATCAATTCATTTGATGTCACATGCACCAACACTAGTATAGAATGACAATTAAAAAGGAAATTTTTATAGTTACTTCTCGTAGATTTTTCAATATCATTCTAATTAAGAATAGCAACATTTTTTAGAATAAGATGTTATTTATTTGATGAGAAAATAAAATTTTGAGTGGTTAAAGCTGAAGCAGTTACTTTCGAAATAACAGACAATAAAGTTAGAAGAGTCAGAATAGAAAAAAATCTTTCACTCTTTTTCTCGTTCAAAACCGTGCAGAAAACTTTCAATCTCAAGAAGCTAACAGAAAGAATGAAAGATAAGATATATAGATCAGATAAAAAAGAACAAATCATCAAATTTCTCATTAGTTATTGAAAAAAGAAAAACATATTACAGTTTTCATTTTATTCAACGGGCATATCGTAAGTCGACTTTGTTATAAGTCACATTTAACCCATAATTCTTGATCAGTGCTTGTGAAAATCAGGATCCTTGACTACAGTGACAGGACAAGTCGCATGAGACATTACATAATTGGTCACACTTCCCATGAATATCCTGTTTTACCAAGACATACATATCCAAATATTAATGTTAATGGCATATCACTTAGAATGAATACAAAAAAAGGACAAAATTTTGCATAGCAAATTTAGATAAAAGAAAGTACCTTTGTAGGGTAGTAAGGCCTCTGCTACCCATAACCAAAGAATTCAACTTCAAATCTTCAACAGCTTCACACAGTTTCTCCCTAGCATCTCCCCAGTATAGTTTAGTGACAACTTTTATCTGTATAAATATCAAGAAAATTTAAAAAAAAAAAAAAACCTCAAAAAATAGATGAAAAAAAGAGAGGGAGTTGATTAAAGGGTCGTTCGATGCACTAAGCTCCCGTTATGTGCTAGGTTCGGAGAACGATCGGACCATAAAGGTCTATTATATACAACCTTACCCTGCATTTTTGCAAGAGGTTATTTTCACGGCTCGAACCCGTGAACTTTTATCACTATGACGGTAACTTTACAAGTTACGCCAAAACTCCCTTCAAAAACAAAAAAGAGAGAGAGAGAGAGGGGGAATTAATTATAGATGGAAAACCTCTTTCTGCCTAGAAGCAGTATCAAGCATATCAAGAAGTTCAATATCAATCTTCACACCATATTTCTCCAATATCTCTGGCTCCCTAAACTCCACCAACGGAATCAAAGCTAACAAACAAAACAAAATCAAAGTATTAATACCCTGTTTCACACTATCAAATCATCTAATAGATAACTACAATTAATCCAAAAAAAATAAGACCGATCAACTGCTACAACAAGCTAAAATACACGAATTGTCTATGTATATAAGTTAAATCCATTCGAAAGGGACAAAAAATTATAAGAAGGACAAGGGGTAACTTACGAGAACCAGATTGAGCCCATAGCTTATTGCGTGATTCATCAGAAGAATGATTCTTGATGTGGATGATGTAAAAAGTGTCACATTTATCAGCTAAATTATCAATAGCCCATTGAAGAGCTGCTTTGCTGCTCTTTGAGAAATCCATTGCCACACCAATTGTCCTGTCTTTCACCATTTTTTGCTTACTGATTTGTTCTTCTTCTTCTTCTTTTTTTGTGGTTCTACTTGTTATTTGTATTAAAGAGATGCAAATCAAAGCACCTTGTTCTTGCGTGTGTAATATGAAAGCAAAAAACACAAAAAGCAAAAAGGTATAAAAAGTTTGTTCTCTTTGGACAGCTATTTAAGGCACCGGTCACCCTTATGCCGCTAGGGTCTTCTTTCATTTTCAAATACTAAACGATTTACATGTGGACAAATGTTTATTATACCCCACTAGTTTGTCATTATAGACATATAGTTGACTAACATATATTACCCTTCGTTCCATTTTAATCATTAGATATACTAAAAAAAATTATTTTAAAATATTTGTTAATTTCAAAATTCAAGAGATAATTAATCATGTTTTTTCAATACTGCTCTTAGTACTTAAAGTCATTCTAAAATGTGAAAATAATTATTATTGCATGTTTTCAAAAAATTAATAGGGTTATGTTAGTCAAATTACCATCACTATTAATTTTTTCTTAATGGGTATGTAAATCTTATTCTACAATTAACATGAAACAGAGGGAGTAAATAATAAAATCTCCCGAAAATAACTTCTCTAGTCTTTTCAGATTTTCATTCATGAGATTACACTGAATTTTGTTATTGTAGTTGTCTTTGTTGTAATAGTTGGCTAATATATAGAGTTAAAAGAAAAAATTATATGATATTTATAATCTGAATAACCAACTAATTTATATTCAGATCGTGTAGCTAGAAAGTATTTCCTATTACAAACTTCATTATTCTTAGTGTTTGAACTTAAAATTTTTAATTATGATAAGTGAAGCGATCGCGTTCATCTTATAACATTTCTTGATGGTTGTAAAAATTCGTCTTACTGTTAATTAACCTAATTAGTCATGAAGTGATGAAAGTACCTATAAAAGATATTGCGTTATTTATTGATTGATTTGATATAAATATTGATTGTAGATAAGTTTTTTTATGTTAAAAGAAAATGCTTGTTTTAGCTTGAAAAATTGGATACTCCAAATTCTGCAAAATTATTTATATTTATCTAAATGATCATCTCAATTCAAAAAAAAAGGATTGACAATAAACACAAAACTATCTGTTATGATTTTATATTTATTCGAATGAAATATTTTATCAATGTCATATATCGATCTTATTAAAGAGTCTTTTCTTTCTTGTTTGGCTCACTAAATAAAGAAAACCGTGTAATCTTAGATCTTAATATATTTACTTTCTCCAAATGGTATTACAATTTATTGTTCCTTAATGAGCAATTATGTTATGTTGCTCATTTGATTAACATTTTTGGAAATAAATTAAAGGTTAGAAGTATACGTACCTTCCCTGAAACATCACTCATTCATTCATTACTTTTCTTGACAAAATTGTATTGTAATGGATAGCAGACATCAAGTGGATTATTGGCCAATAATAAAAGTGAATAAAAAAATTTGAAAGAACATGGTGTATGACATGTACAAAGCATCAACTATAGTACACGTTGAATACCATGGAGGTATTAGGTTGTTATCCACTGTTTTTGTCAATCGCCGCCTCCACTTGTCTTAAATTATCTTTCGAGTAATATAATTTGATGAACCAATATTGTCATTTAGGATAAAATTACTATCAAAAGTTATGACAAAAGAGGTAAAGTATTTTTTTATTTTTAATTAAAAATTTTAAATATGAAATTAATTTTGATAGAGAGTATTTTACTCTCGAAATAAGACTTTAAAAACAAATCATGATTTTATAAAGTTTCAAAATGACTATGAAACACTGAATGGAAAATAAAAAAATAATTTGGTGTAAACTTGATTGATAAATCAATCTTCTAAAAGCTAATTACGCATAGAAATTATTTTGCACCGAGCTGTAAAACTTTTTAACTCAATTTTAAAACTTAAATTCTATGTTGGGACATTGTTTTTTATTTTTTTTTCCTAGAGATGAGATCAATTATTCGTTGCTTCTGCTAATGACAATATCCCATGAGAATATGTCTGGTTGACGCTGAAAGAAATGATGTGAAAAGAAGTTCTTTATTTATGACAAGAAAATAAAAGGAAAAATCTTTAAATTTGTTCTTATATTATTTAAAATTGAGCAACTTTGCTTTTGATTAAAATTTTTATTAATATTATCCTCGTCATTAGGAAGAAGGTTTTATTTTTGTCTTTAATTCGTAACAAAATCCGATTAGAGGATATATAATATTAAATGATAGTCAAAAGTTATGCGATAAATTATTTGAATCCTACTTTTTGAAATATTTGAAAACTTGAAAAGTTCAGCGAATGATAAAATAAAAGCGAGATTATTTGCTAATGGTATATAAATGGACCAAAATGGTAAAGAATAGCAAAATTGAGCAATTTGGATAATATAAGAGAAAATTTAGACCATTTTGCAAAATAAAATGGTTTATGTACTATTCTTTGATTATGTGTTCTGCCAATGATAAATTAAATGTGAGACTATTGTTTAAAGATTATGTGGTTTGCATTTTGCAGAAATGACAAATAAATTATATTCTTGCAAATCAGAAATTTGCATCTTTTTTAGTTAAATGTTACCAAAATTTCTAAATTAAATAAAGATGTTATATTATCATCATGAAGGAACCAATATTTTAAGTTGGAACTATATAAGTATTTCTTGTTTCTTTAAGAGGGTAGGGTTTCTCTCTCCGACGGCGCATTGCTTTATTTTGCTTGAAACGATTTATATTTCTTTAATATCATATAATTGAAGCATTTTTATATGGGAAGAAAACATAAATGAATGCATCCGAGGGCTATGAAAAAATATGGGCTATATATGTTTGACATGTGGAGAATTGCTTAACAGATAAGGATCTGAATGAAAAGGTAAGACAAATATGGGCTCAGAGGGGACGGGTCAGCCCGATCCCAAGTAGCATAGCGGGGACGGGGTTTAGGAGTAGGGGATGGCGACGAGGTGGGTTGGAGGGTTGGTCCCGAGAGTTTCAAACCGTTAAGGCTCGGTCCATACTGATCAGTTCCATTTTTTTTAAAAAAAAGAATATCTCTTTTTTTCTCTCTTTATATATATATATATATTAATTTTATCCCTTGGGATTAGTTGCCTGACGACTATTTTGACCAAAAAAAGAGCTATTTCTGCCTGCCCTCCCCTAAAAATCACTTTTATAACGACTCGTCCGATTGTTGTAGAATCTTAACAACACAAGCATGAAAATTAAAATTTTTACTTGTATGGATTTTAATTTTCGGGATAAAAAGTATAGATAGGTAATATTGAGTAGGATGGACTTAAAAATAAAATGGGCCCAGGAAGGCGAAATCGCTGTAGCGGGCAGTTCCTCGCTATAGCTAGACTGCTGCAATGAAGAGGGGACCTCTGTGGCAGAAGCCAGAATTCCATATTTCAGTTTATTTAAGGCTCAGTTCCTATTCCAAAAGGATTCTCTCTTTAAAACACCAGGGTAAAAATTTAGACATTCTACCCAAGAATTAAGGAGTGTAGCTCTCGAGGAACAAGACTCCACCATCCTTCCCACCGATACTCCATCATGAACTCTGGATAGAGGGCAAGAAACAAAACTCCATCGATTCCATGACATTTGCTTGGCGCCCAAGTAGGTTATGATTTACTTTGAGTATAGACTTTGATTAGTGAAATATATACGTGTATAGAATTGACGGACATATATATATATATATATATATTTGTAATACCTCGTGCATTTAGAGCGATCTCGCTGATAGGTTTTGGGCATATGAGCTTAGCTTGGTTATTACGTATTGTATGTCAAGAGAAGGTCGGGGTTGAAGGTACGAACGAGTGGGCGAAAGAGGTCAGAGCCAGCCCGCCCCAGGTTAAGCGTTGCGGACCCCTCTCCTCCGCAAGGAGTTACGCGTCGTGCCCCTCCCCCTCCACAATGGGGTGCGCGTTGTGAACCAGTTAGGGTGGTAGGCTGCCTATATATAAGTGTGTGGTCGGTTGTGACAATATTTATATACAAGATCATAATTGAAATAAAATTAACATAAAAAGGGGTGGAGAGAAATGTGGTATCTTGATTATAAAAACTTGAATAAATTATAATAAGACTTTGAAGAAGAGGGGAAGTGGAAGACCTATTTTGTAGGTTATACTAATGTTGTATAAGCTTGATAGTAATTTCACTATTGTAGTCTTTATAATTGTCTTAATAAAAGGATTACCAATAGTAAAAATATATTTATCGTGGAAAGCAAGTAGAAATATATTAGTGAGGAACCGTCGCCAAATAATTATGAATTAAGAGCGGAATTTTGGTTAGAATCATTGTGGTATGGGTTTTGTGAGAACTCAGGCTGAATGTTATTGCTAAATTGTTAAGTCCTTATATGACAAAACTTATATGTTTTAACTGTTAAACTATTGAGAATCATGTTTCTAGATATTTGGGTATATGTATATTTTGTGATTGAGATTGTGACTTGACAATGTTATGTGAATAAGCTATGAACTGTGTAAGTCTGTGAACATAATTCATCATTTTGATGTGTACTTGTGATAATCAATGGGTATCTATGATTGTTGTCTTGTGTGATAACTGAATGGAGAACATACTAAGATGTGTTGATGATGATTGAATAATACACCATTATTTTGATATGAAAGGCTCGTGTTCGAGGTGCACATTCAGATGAGTGGTTATGATATGAATGGCTCGTGTCTGATCAGTTGAGCATCCGGAAGAGCGGTTATGATATAAGTGGCTCGTGTCTGAGGTGAGCATCCTGATGAGCGGTTATGATATGAGTGACTCATTTCCGAGGTGAGCATCCGGACGAGTGGTTATGATATGAGTGGCTTGAGTCCGAGGAGAGCATCCGGATGAGCAGATGAGTGGGAAAGGGTACCATGGCGATAAGATACATGGATTTCTAGACTCCGCTACAGGTCATGACTGGATGGACAAACATAAGACCCTCTGGCATATGTGTACAGATGAGTGACGGATATGTAATCGGATTTGAAACAAATGATACTAATAAGATGCAGAGGTTATAATGCTATATTTCATTGTGCACATGATTCCACTGATCATGTCGATTTGCCTTATGATTGCAAATTTCTTGTGATGTTTTTTGATGTCTGTTTTAGAGACTCTTATTTCCTGTGATGGATTGACATGAGTATCATGTGTATGATTTAGTTATCTGGGTTCTATTGATTATAATCCTTAGAGATTTGTTGTATGTGTTATGGGGCCTTGTGGCTGGGTGGTTATGACTGTGGGGTTGGTTCTATTAAAAATAAAAAGGATAGCGTTAAGGTACTTGAATTGTTTTATTAAGGTAAACTGGTAGGATATGATTAAGTGGCATAACTGGTTGCGTGAAAATTAATTATTTGATATTGTTGATTTTATGTTGTGTTGCATGAACTAATCTTAGTCTATCGATGATGCTTATCAGCACGGATGGTGTACTGATACTACTCTTGCTACACTTTTTGTAGGGCAGGTTTGTTGCAGATTTTGAAGTCTCATGATCGAAGTTGCGGTACTCAGCATCAGCTTTTATATTTTCTTTCCCAGGCGAAGCTATGTCTTTTTCTTTATTTGTCCTTAATCTGATTAAAGCTCTTGTGCATGTCTAGACTAGATCACTGGAAAAAATATTTTTTGGGATTTTTGAATGTAAAAATGGTGTTTCAGGTACTTTGATAATATTTTATTATGAAGATAAATCTATTGAGAAAATTGTGTTTTTAAAGGGGTTCACCTATTGAGCTAGAGTCGAGTAAAGGTCCGCTCAATCTGCCAAATCAGAACGTGTCACCTCTACCCCTTTCCAAACTTTTATTTTAACTTCCAAGTAAATTAAATTACATTATGATACTATTTCTAAGTTATAACTCCTCTATCCTTCTTCACTTTCCCGCAATTCTCTAGTTCTTTCTCTCTAAATTTTCTAATTATTAAGTGTTATCAATTTTTTTGTGAATTTTTTAATTATTTGGAACAACTTTCAAGTTTCAATTTTCACAATTTATTCACGGCTTACGGTTATAATCGTCTGCTTTTACACAGACGTTTGGTACACTCGTTCAATCTCTTAGTTTCTTTGATTCTCATATTTAATTTATTTCTTCCAATTAATTTCATATTTAATTATTTTTAATTGTGGCTCCTAAGAAGTATTAGGCATGACTGTTCTTTCACTTCCATACCCATTTATTGGAAAGAATAGTAAAGGTGCTAGCTCTAGTAAATCTAAGATTAAAATTAAAATAAGATTTTATGTATGTTGATGAAATATTTTGAACCCAACCCCCTTCCCCAACTTTCATGATATTAATTCAAACAATATATTAGATAATGAGACTATACAAAGAGTTTATAGGGATTTTGAGGAAGAAGACGATGAAGAAGAATTAGGAGAACAGGAAGAATTAGGAGATGATGAATTAGATGATACACCTACTAATCCAGTTACACAAGCTTCAACTCAGACTCGAACTCATGATGGAGCTAGTTGTTCCCCTGTACCTCATACTAGGGGTAAGACTATTGTTCAACGGCAAAGAAAGTCATTTGTATTGCAGTTTATGACTCTTTCTGGAGACAATTTGTTACAGGTAACAAATATAAAAAAAGATTTGCACTTGGATTCTAAAGAGGATCAGGGGGGAAGGGGGTGGGGAAGGTGTTAACTAGGCACTTGGGGAAATATTGTAAAGATGAATGGCTTCAAGCTCGAATAGAAGTCGATCTTGACTTGTATCCTAGTGGTGTTTGTTCTCCTTCTACATTTGTTGGGGGTTCTAACATGGTCCAACAAACATTAAATCTTTCTAACTTTGGGATCGTGCTACATCCGTATAACAAAAATAGAGACTGAAAATAATTAGCAAAAATGATCATGGTATGTAAGTTACCTTTTCGTTTTTCTTACCCCTATTTTGGGCATTATATACAACAAATGTATAATAAAAAATTTCAAGATTTTTCTAGAAGCACCATTAGATCAGATGTTTTTAGATTTCAAAGTGAATATTGTCAATATGTACATAATCTATTTTATTACTTAGATTGTACAGTGTCTATCACTTCTGATAATGGTCGTAGTCCTAATTGTAATGATTATTTAACTGTTTCAGCTCATTGGGTTGATCATGACGGGAATGTACAAAAATATATTATTGATTATAAATATATTGATGAAAAACACAACGATGCTTATATATCTTCAAATGTTCTAGAAATTTTTAAATTATATGGTCTTGTTGACAAAATTTCAAGTATTATATTAGATAATGTTTCTGCTAATGCTAAGGTTGTTAGTTACTCAAAAGTTAGAATTTGTCCAAAGATTGACAAAAAATTTTATGTTAGATGTGCATGTTATGTTTTTAATTTAATTGTAAAAGATGATCTTGATTTATTTGCTTATGATTGTGATAAAATACAATATATTTATGCCTATATTTTAAAGCTAATAAGGCTAGTAGAATTCATAAATTTAAAGAGTGTTGTATTTCCCATGAACTTCTATTAAGAAAAGTTTCTAAAGAAGTTTATACTATGTGGAATTCTACATATTAATAGTTATCAAAATCTTATACTATTTAATGCACATAACGTTGACCCCCTTGATCAAATTGTTGATGGTGATTCAGATGAAGTTTTTGAGCTTACTAAATTTTTTTGAAAAAATTATGTTGCTAAAAATAATTTTTTGAAATTTATTATTCTGCTATTTGACAAATGTTATGGTATATTTATAAAAAAAATTCCAATTTGCTAAGTATAAAAAAAGAGGCATATGAGCCTACTATTAAATAAATGATTACAAAAATTTAAAAGTATTTTTTTATTCCCCAAGTTTATTTAATTGCTACTATATTTAACCCTTCTTTAAAATTATGAAGTGCAAAAGAACTTATTTCTAAAATTTATGAAAATTTAAAAATTGATGAATTCGAAAGTCCAACTATTTAAGAATGTCAAAATAATATATATGTTCATGCTATAATAATGTTTGACCGTATAAAATTATGAAAGAAATGACGATGCAGTTTCTCATCCAATTTCTAAGGATAGATTAGAAGATGTTGATGCTTTTGTGGTAATGAAAATGACTTTGATTCTTCTCTTAATTAGGGATTAAAACCTATTAGAAATGAAAAAAACAAAGAGCGGCTTTTAAAATGATGGAGGGGGCATGCAAGACATTTTCATTACTTTCAAAAATGTTTCGACATATACTAGCAATTCAAGCATCATCAATAACTTCGGAGAGCGCTTTTAGTGCAATAAGATATCAAATTAAATGCCACACATGACGTTAGCAAAGGACATCTTAGAGATTCCCGCCTTATTCAGAGAGTAAACTAACGCAGAAGAAAAAGACTTTAATCAACCAAAATAACCACTCGAAAAGAAGGAGGAGGAGGAGGAGGAGAAGTAAAAGAAGGAGAAGAAGAAGAAGAAGTAGTAGAAGAAGAAGGAGAAGGAGAAGCAGAAGAAGGAGGAGAAGGAAAAGGGGAGAAGAAGAAGAAGGAGGAGGAGGAGGAAGAGGAGAAAGAGAAGGAGGAGGAGGAGGAGGAGGAGAAGCAGGAGGAGCAAAAGGAGGAGGAGAAGGAGCTAAAGAAGGAGGAGGAGGAGAAGAAATAGAAATTTTAGAGAAAATTCTCGAACAAATTATATGAGGCTTACAAAAAAGTTATACAGGAGCATATAAATATTAGTTTGATAATTACAATTAGCTGCAACTTAGTGGCCTAGTTCAAACATACCCTTCTCTAAAAGATGGCTGTGTAGATTAGGTACTCTACTCGTATTTGTGGGTGAAATTCAAAATAATATAAAATTGCGCATAATTGTATAAATTTTGTATAATAATTCATGTTAGATTTCTGAAAATTTAATACAACAACAACAATATTATATACAACTTTCATACAAAACTTAAAATATAATTTTCTGTAACATAAGTCACAATTCTATTATTATTCTTATAATTTTATATTTAACAGAAGTCACGATTCTATTAGTATGTTCCTACTTCCTTTTTTCTTCGTCTACCAATGCCATACAGATTTTGTAAGCCTCTCTTACAATGTACTCCACCTTTGTCCTTCAAAACATGTTTATTTATATATACATCTCATTGAGGGAATAAAAATATATGAAAAGTGCATTAGTGAGGGAATAGGGACCGGGCACTTGAAAAGAGAAACAATTCAAAGAGAACACTACCAAATCCTCATTGAAAAATTTCTTCCACCAGACCAAGTGACCACCATCCTTCACCTAAATCATTGTTGCCTACTTGATATCGATCTTATCACTAGATTATCGCCTTTGTTTCGTCGACAAACCACCATTCCACCACTATCTCCTTTAGTCCATCAACCACCACCGAGCACCACCCTTCACCCCCTAAAAAATCATTCCTAACACTATATAAAATAGTGCAAAAATTGAGGGTCAAAATTGACGGACTCCCTATATATATTTTTTTAAATTATTGACATCACGAACTGTATCTAGTCGGTTTGGCCTGGGTCTATTTCACGAAATCGACGAACGTGGTTGGTTAAAATTGAGGGACAACCAAGGGAGTCCGTTAATTTTAATAAATTAATAACCGAATAAAAATTTACCAAAAAAAATCGATGGACTCTCTTGATTTTTAAACATATATATATAAAAAAGATGTAGCTATCTTGGAATCAAGCATAGGCATTTACTTTAACATTGGATAATTCTACCAGATATGCTCTTTGATGAAATATTTCAATCGCTTTTATTTATACGCTTCAACTGCAATTTTGCACTTTAGAAATTGACGAAGTTCCTCGATTTTTAAAAAGTAATAAAAATTAAGGAATTTTGTCAGTTTTTTTTTAAAATATAAAAAAATTAAAACAAAAAATCGACAGACGGTTGTTGATTTTCTTTAAAAATAATTTAAATTCTTTTTTATAAAAATACAAAACGACGGATTAGATCAATTTTTCCTCAATTCTTTAGAGCGACTCAGTCTGTTATTTCCTTTGATCGATTTTTGTACCGTCTTAATAGTGAGAAGATGACCGAACAAACAAAATCGAACCAAATTTGTGGTGTGGTGGTCTGGTGGAGAAAGGGGAAGGAAGGGGTTACACGCTTTTAAAGTTTTTCAGATTTATGGTGTGAAGAAGAAAGGAAAGGGTTGCTCTCTTTTTAATTAATTTTTTTTAAAGTTGTTATGTTACGTAAAATATTATTATATTTGATAATAAAAAAAATTATATATTTAATAATATGAGGTCTTACTAGTTACTAGGTATGCAGTGTGATTTTCTTGTGTATAAAGAAGATAGCAAAATAGAATGACTAGTTAGCTTGGACTGTCCAGCACTCTTTGGATGGAAAAGTTTACGATCACTATGGGGCAAGTGCCTTAGAGGACAATTGTTTAAAGAATAAATCGGAAGTGAATCAAATTTAAATTTGCACAACTAAAATTGAAAATCATGAGTCAGAACTTTAAAAGTTTAATTTTTTGGGTTAAAATGGTACTCTTTTCGTTTTTTTATTTTATGAGAGTTAGGCCTCATTTGTTTGTACTTAATGGAAGTCTGAATCTGAATGGTTCAGACCTTAGGTCATTAAGTGCGTTCGTTTTCATTAAGATTTAAACACTTATTTGATCTTAATAGGTCTTAACCATTAAGATCTGGACAAAGTCTTAATATCATTAAGAGGTTTGTCACCATCATTCTGTCCACAATAATCAGCTACCACAATTAATCACCTCAATCATCACAACGACCACCACCATTACCATCACCAACCGCCAGCCGCCGCTGCCGTTGCTGCCACTAACAACCACCTCTACCACCATTGTCAACCACCACTACCGTCGCTAACTACCATTAATATCACAACAACCACCACTACTACTAACTACTATTGTTAGTCGTTACTATACATACCACTTCCATCATTATAATTATATGCACTGTCGCCACCACCGCCACTTCTACCGCCACTATAACTCACTACCACCACTGCGACTAATCCGTACTATCAACCATCTTGACCATCACAAATAGCACTGCCACCAACTACTACCAACACATCGTCAACCACCATACATTCCCAGCCACCATCATCAAAACGGTCAACTACTTACATCAATCAGCTTAACCATCACAACCACCACTACCAACCGTCACCACCACGTCAGCCACTACAACACCTACCGCCCCATCCTCATCACTATCACCACCACCGATACTTAACTATCACCATACTAATTACTAGCCACTAACACTAATCATTATCACAACCACCACTTAAAACCATCTCTACCATAACTAGCAAAAATAAATATCTTATTTATCACATAATAAATTTATTTTGTTAAATTAATATTATTTTAATATTTAATTATTTTTTATCTGAATTATATATTTAATATATTTATAAATAAATAAAGTATGCACAGTTAGATGTTGCAAACCAAATAGTCTTAATCATTCAGTGTTCAGAGTCTCAACCGTATTGGTCACCATTTAATTTCTTATAAAGTCCAGAATAGGAAAAAATTTATAAAATAGATTTAAAAAAATTAAATTAATTATATTAAAATAGATTATTTTATACCAAATATTCGAAATATTTAATTCATCCAAAATAATTATAATTCGTGCCCTATTATGAATTTGAAGGTTTTTTGCTTATAAGATACCATGGCAGTATATGAATATATTGTGATGGTATCATGCATTATTAAGGAGTGTATCCCTAAAGGGCTGCTCAATCCTTAGTGATACCATGACAGTATATAAATATATTATAATGGTATCATGAAAGATTGAGGAACCCTGCACGTTCTACGTCTGAAAAATCTTTAAATCCCCTCCTACTAATGTAAGACTTTTCAAGATCCGCCTCATGGGATCCAACTTGAAAAGATAAATTGAACAAATATGGTGCATTCCTGAAGGATTGCTCATCCTTTGACACCATAGCAGTAAATGGATATACTATAATGGTATCATGAAAGATTGCAAGATGAGGTACTTTTTTGTAATTAATTAGGATGGTATGAAAGTAAAAGGATATCGAGCTGTAAATATTTTGCTACAATAGAACAATTATGTAGATTTTTCTATAATATATGATGCAATGGGCCAACAAGTATGAAAAGACTCGAAAAAAAGGAAAAATTACATAATTAAACAAATGTTAATACATATTTACAATATATAACAATACTTTTAAAAATTTACAAAAAATAATAAAATAATTACATAAATAATTTTTTTACCTTTTATTACCGTGTATCAATATTTTTAATTTTTCTCTCCAATCTCACTATCTAATATTTCTAAATTTCCATAACCGACTCTTCATATTCCTTGTTTTTCTAATTTTTCCTCCGTTATTCCCTCACACGATCTTTATCAGTTTTTCTCTCTCAAGATTTTAAAATCTTTCGTGATTTCTGGGTAAGTTTTTTTACGGTTTGAGTGGTGTATTTTACTTCTCTTAATTCAAATTTCACATTGTATCAACTTCTATAACATCTGTATATTTTAGGATTTTTGATCAAGATTTAATTCTGATAAAAAATGGCGGATGACTTGTCTCATGAAAGAATAATCGGAGGTACATTACAAGATTGTCCATCCTTTGATTTATGAGACGAATTCTGAGAGGAGGACAAACTCTCAACATGACCCAATTCTAATGCGGGAATTCGATGAGAAACAGAGTAGATCGATTAAGGGTAAAGAAATATCAGTAGATTCAGGTATCAAGAAATCAATAATTGATA
Source organism: Datura wrightii (assembly GCA_035772735.1). Classification (NCBI taxonomy): domain Eukaryota; kingdom Viridiplantae; phylum Streptophyta; class Magnoliopsida; order Solanales; family Solanaceae; genus Datura; species Datura wrightii. Next base: position 192,931,883 of record JASDFA010000018.1, on the reverse strand, counting down.
CATACAAAGAATAGATACATAGAAATTTTAGAGATACGGCTCGAAATTTCAAAGTGAAAGGTCAAAATCAAGTTGAATCTTCAAAAACTAGACCTCCAAAAACTAGAGTGAGTTCTCAAGCGCTTCTTCCTTAATTGATTTATTTGTTGAAGTAATTACAAATATTATTCAATTTTGGGAAATTTCTCATATCGATTTGTGTACTAATTTTGGTATTTTTTACATATTATTACTTTGTTGTCCTTATATCATTATGTTTTTAGTTTGTATCTAAATTTTTTTGTATTTTTTTTTATATATTTTTCAATGAATATTATTCACTATTTTTTCTGATTCCAGCATGTTCAATAATTCCGACCCATATCATTATTGTTTTGTGAATGTTGACATGTATCAATTTTTTTGTTAACTAATAGTATATAATATGAATTTGATTCTTTTATGTTTCGAAATTCTCAATTCTATATTTGCATAGAACAGAGCTTTGATACATGTATCAACTTATGTATACAATTTACAATACATGTACAAACTTATGTAATTAGTCTATGATACATGTATCAGATTATGAAGTTCATCCATGATACATGCTCATCTTTTCTGTAAATCTCTCGGTCTATCTTTAGATTTGTCTCAAATCTGAATATGGGTTGTTCTAATTTGGTAAATTTTATTTTTTTTTATAATTTTTTTTACATAGTACTATTTATGAAAAAAAATTCTTTCAATTCAGTTGCTTCTACCCACCTCTTTCTATTTCCTAACAAAAAGCAAGAAAATTAGTTGATATAACCAAAGGAGCAAGCAACTAATGTTCATCCAGATACACGTATGATAAGTTATGAAACACGTATCAGCTTATGAAGGTCATTCAGGTTACATGTATCAACTTACGTAGTTCATTTAGGATACATACATCAGCTTATATAATTCATTTAGGGTACATGTATCAGCTTATATAGTTCATTTTAGGATACATGTATCAAATTATGTAGTTCATTTAGTATACATATATCAGCTTATATAATTCATTTAAGGTACATGTATTTAGCTTATTTAATTTATTTTAGAATACATGTATTGTTTTATGTAGTACAACTATGATACATGTATGTAGTATCACTTTTACAATATTTTGATAGATTTATATTTTGTTATGAAAAATTGTATCAATTTTTATCATATACTATGTAAATTGTGCTAACAAAATGTCATATATACGATCTTTTTTGCATCAGATTATATTGCAAAAAATTAAAATTGTTATTTCTTTTTTTCTTATTCAGAAACTGAGTATGTTTGTGAAAAACACACCAAGTAAGTCGGCACACATCAGTTGCTGGTCAAGTGGTAATATCGCGGAAGATCTAACGAAAACCTTGACATCACAGCAGCTTAATCTTTTTATGAACACATGCTTTGGTGTTTACCTCAATATGCCACATTGTGCAGTCCAAGAACAAATAGTAAGATGTTTTATGATTTTTGAGTTAGATCAGTCAAATAGTGACGAGTTCTGGATGAGGATTGGTGGGTCTGTTTTACGGTTTACAATTAGAGAATTTGGGTTAGGTACTGGTTTACGTTGTACCAGTAACAAGTCCGACTTTGTTTTTTCAAGGGAGAACCCAAACAGGCTCATAGTCACATACTTTGGTGGACAAAATCTTGTGAAGAAGGAGAAGTTAATTGACTGTTTTCAGAAAAAAAAAATGGGGAGAAAACAATCAAGATGCTGTGAAGATAGCTTTATCATATTTTATTAACACATTCATTTATTCAAGAGATCCATCTAGTTCCATCCCTAGAATTCATTTTGATCTTGTTGAAAGTGGAAGATTTAGTGACTATCCTTGGGGCAAGGATGCTTTTACACTACTGTTGAAATCAGTTTGGCATAACATGACTTTTGAGAAAAAAATTTGTAGGCTACTGGGTATGTCACTTGCAATGCAAGTATGGATATATGAGTGTTGTTCTGTGGTTGACCCCACCATTGTTGTAAGAGTTGGTGATTACATTCCTAGAATTTTGAATTGGAGAGTTGTTACTGATCAGATTCCTTACGCAACAATGATGGAAGGGATATTTAGCAGAAACGACAACCCGGTAATGATACCTTTAAATTATTTTCATTATTTTTATTATATTTTTCATTATTGATAGAAACATACAATAATTTTTATTATATAGTGGCGATACATTTTAAAGCATCATCATTACTTAAACAAATTTTATCATCCACATTAAGCTAACTCATCATTTTCTGATACATTATTAGGCAGACTAAAAATACATTAGAATTTTTGACTGAACCTGGTATTGTTGTATTCGAGGCGAGCACATCCACAAATCAAGATGACTTTGATGATTTTAGTTCTACACATCCCATAATGTGTCATAAAAGATCCAACCAAGATGATGGTTCAGTTCCAGTCAAACCTCCAAAGAAGTCGAAAATCGAGGTTGCTCACAAACAAATTCAGAAGAAGTTTACAATTCAGAAGTGTTCGTCACATGAAATAAAAAACAAACAAGCACAGTCTTCTCAGTTACCAATTAACAAGAATGTGGCACCAACATCACATGATGCCAAAGAAGAAAAAATAGATAGAAGTCGAAGTGAACAAGATGAGGTTGTGTTGTTGAGACAAGATATAGATTTGATGAACAACTACAATTGGTCTACAGTGCTGAAATCCCACAATGAAAGAATGTAGAGAAATAAACAGATACATAAATTCATTATTAGGAGATTTGTGCATCCTAATATTTGGATACACTTTATCTAACATATACAAGTAACTTGACAATTTACTATATGAATCAGATGGGTCACCCCTCAACATATTCAGAGCTTTCTCCTTAGCACGGCATGCCTTCATGTATGAAATATCAACGCCAAGATCCAATTTCATGTCATCTATTATGCCTCTAGGCGTGTACTTCCTTTTGTGATTTTCATACTTTGATGCAATTATACCACCCACAAATGCACTACTGGCTTGCCTTTGGTAAAATACTCTATCCTTTAATTGACAGGTATGCCCATTGTGGAACTCTCTAATATTGAACAATTTAGACTTGTTCAAACTTGATGAGTTTAAAAACCATCCACATTCGTCAGATACACGCTGAATGGTGTAACTGTCATCATTTCAATTGTGGATACAAAAAAAATATTTGTTACATAGAGAACATACAATATAACATAATATGAATTGCATATAAGAATTTTTCATATGTTGTTTCTCAATGTATGTAAAAAAAATTACTGATATAAAATTACTCAATTCCTTAATTTCACCGTATCACAATATTTTATGATACATATAATTATGAAAAATAATTTTTTTTTTCTAAAAAAAATCCTAATTTGTATACATATAAATGAGGTTTCTGATACACATTAATATTTTTTAAAAGAAAACGTTCATGTATCAGATTTCCTCTTCTAATGTATCCATTATTTATAAAAATAACAAATATTTCAACAATATTAGAATTTAGATACAATTTTTTTTAAATGTAAAAGTAATCCTACAACGTAATAAATTACTAATAACATTTTGATACAATTATTTAAAAACTAATCTCTTGGAATTAGATCTATGAACTTTGTATTGGAACCTTTGATCAATTGCATATCGCCTCATGACCGCAACCACTGTTGATTTATCCTTATAAGTCTGAGCTTCTCTCACATGTTAATGTTTACGGTCAAAAATTACAAAATCAAATTGATTGATGTCTATCAGCTTTGAATCATCTGATTCATTCGAAGTAATGGCTAATGTATCCATTGAATTCGATTGAACCACTGCTTCCGAACTAAGAACCGGCACAAAATCATCAATACTACTAAAATTCATGATAGCGCCATTTTTCTCAACATTATATGAAATATTGATACATAATGGATACAACCTAAACTCTCGGTTAAATTTCTTTAGCTCAACATACAATCTCACTGTCATATCGTTTCTTATCTCCATTGGTGTGGAATACCTTCAATAATGTATCTTATCTCAATTTTTTTATCTGTATCATCAACCCCTAATTGCTTCATAATCGTTCCAACAAGTTCTTCATACGAAACGTAATCCTTGATGATGATTCCATCTATGGAATAATATTTATATTCATTATCCGGAGTCCACTCACCTGAATGACAAAGCAATACCATTATGTTAGACATATTTTCCTAAGAGTTTGCTCCTTGATACACACCAAAATTTGTAATAATTTGAGCATAATCCAAACGATAATACATCATAAAAAGAAAAAAAAATCGATAAAATCAAAAATTTCGAGAAGATATGATTTTTTTGAAACTTTCGTTCTTTATTTATGATGTCTTCGATATTTTTGAAAAAAAAATTCTCAGTATCAGTAAAATAGGGAATTAGTTGCACTAATTATGCATATTTTCCGTTATTATGTAACGGTCAGATTACAATAAGGAGTTATTTAAGAATTTGATACTTTAATATAATCCCATTCCTAATAGGAAAATAATATCAAATCATCAAAAAAAATTGCTAATAAATGTAATTTTGAGAAGTACCACTATTTTTTATAAGTATTTTGTTATATAGTGCTACTTATAAAAATTTCTAAAAAAAAAAAAAAAGTTAGGTTTTAAATATCACAATGGAAATAGATACTGGTGCAAATCCACATCCTAAACATGGATCCTTAGGCCCAATTAATCAACTTTAGTTTAGTCATCGATGTGAGAATTTAAAGTTGGGCTTGCATTATTTCGAATTTCCTAAAGTCTTCCTTGTGTCCTGTGGAGAGGAAAAGCAGACATACAAATTGGGTGACAGCTTTTGATGCGAAGACTAATGAACATGGGAGGCCCACATACAAAATGGGCCCACGCAGAGTGGCTAGGCCCATCAAGTGGCTGGCATCATGGACTACATCTTCTGTTACTAATAGCTTTTTTATTATTTTTCATTTGATATCCGATAATTATTTTGAGACTCGATTAATATAAATTTATGTCATATAAGACTCATTCAAAGAAAGTGTTTCCTATCAAAAAAATTTCATACTCAAAATTCAAAATTGAGAATGCTGATTAAAAGAACAATTTTATCCACTACGCTACATCAAACGACCTATGTTGTAAGGAATGTCAGGATGATAAAAAACTTAACACCTCTCATTCTTATTACTTTTTTAATATGAAAACGAAAAAAAAAGAATGAGTGTTACTAATAGCATCTTGGGTGAACGTGAAGTTTTCAAAATAAGGATATTTTGAAAAGTATTTAAATGCTAGAAGTGTTTTTTTCTGGAAAAAAAAATATATGAGAGTAACAATTTTTGATTTGATAAAATTGATTTAAAGGAATTTTTGTTAATATTAGACCAATATTTTGTGCTCGACCAATTATGTTTTAAAAGTTCTTTTGAAATTTTTTTTTTTTTTTTTGAAAAATAAGTTCTGTTAAAACTTTAACTATTTAAAATAAGCATTTTTTGGACTTCCCAAAATTTTGAATAAACAGGTTATAAAGTCTTTTCTATTTCTCATTTTCTCTCCTTTAAGAAATATGCTTTTTTTTTCTTTTTTCCTTTTTAAGGAGAGGAACCTGTTGGATTCGAATTTGTAAATTATACGATTCACATCGTGTGTTCTTTGTTATATGACTTTTTCATGATATAAACTTTATCTGGAATACTCCATGATCACAATATAAAAAGAATTTATTCCCCTAAATTATATAAAAACTACTCCAGTTATATTTGAAAGAAAAAACTTTAGGGAATATCAAGTAGCCAAGTAGGTGAAAAACTAAAGCGTTTGGGCCGATTTTAATTTCAAAAGTTAATTTATAAGTTCAGAATTTCCCAAAATTATATAATAAAATTAAAGTTAACATTTCATCCATGCTTAATAGTTCAACACTCCCCTTCCCCTCCTACACGGCCAAATCTATCAATTGAAATGTGGATAACATAATATAAGGGTCCAATATCAAATAAATAAAAAATTAAAATATATATCTAATTTTAATATCATAATAAAAATAAATATTATTCAAGAGATATGAATTACCCAAATCGTAGTTCAAAACAAGCTCTTAGTCTAAGAATGTAACTATGCATCAAACACAAAGCGAAAGAGCGGACAAAATAGAGTATTTATGAATTAATTCATTCGTAGCAGATGAATTAGATTTCTTCATGCTAATTAAGTTTCTAATTCAATTCATGAAAATTGAGAAATTAAACCCTTATTATGCAGCGCTCTTTTTCTTAAATAAGTCTTGACATGGTGTGCGAGTATGAATTAGTTTATGTAGTAGAATTTCGAATTTTAAATATATTTATTTGTTATAATAACATTTACTATAACAACCTAATTTTCTCCAAAATCGATTTCTCATATTATATTTTACTTCACTATACCAGCATTCTACCTATAACAGTAGTAACGTTCATTATAGTGGTACCTTCTTTGTAAAATTACCTTTCTATAATAGTCATTCTCAAATATTATGCAATAACATTTTATAAGAAATATACTATGTGTAAATAAATATTAAAATATTTATGATAATTATCACTAATGTCATGCACATAGTAAATTTCAAGTACAAATATCTAAAAAAATATATTATATTAAAATAGTATCCACCAGTTATGATCACAACTACACGAGAAAAGACTAATGACGTTTTTTTTTTTTTTTACATTCGTACCCTTTTCATTTTTTGATTAAATTGATAAACAAATACATCCGTCCTCTTGGTACACAAAATTATTAAACTAGATATTTATATACTTTTATTTATAATAGCTAAATAAGATATAAACATCGAATAACAGAATACATATATAATAACATCTCACTATAACAATAATAAAATTTTCAGACAAATAATATCACCGTAGAGCGAAAAAGTGTTTGTGGAGTAAAATTAACTGCATTTACGAAGCCTGATCTACATTTACTGCACCACTGTACATGAAAATTACCTCGTACTGTACTGTAAGTAACAATCTTCTTTTTTATTTTTTTGGGGCAGTCAATATAGATGAATAAATAAGGTTATAGATTTGTTGTCTACAAACATTTAAGTAAATTTAATACAAGCTGGTGCAGCATTAACTAATGATTTTAATGTCTACTGTATACTCTCGCAGTTAAGGAGTATTTTAGAACAGTGGTGTGATATATCGTATATATGCGTCTTAAATGTAACTGTTGATGCTTTATATAAATGCATATTCTACTCTCATTCGTTTTTTTTATTTGATAAATATATAAAAAATATTTATTTTAAAATTATTATTAATTTAAAATTTTTATATTTTATTAATTAATAAAATTATATTACTTAAATTATAATTTTTATTATTTTTTTAAATAATTTAAATTTTATCCTATTAAATAAAAAAATCGAAGGGAGTACCTGTTTGTCAAAATAATAATAATGATTGTAATAATTGACCATACTAATTACTAAGGTTGTTTTGAATCATTACACCTTTCTTATTTTCAACCTAACCCCCCATAATTATTATTATGCCAATACCCATACACTTTAATGCAGATTTTAAGGTGGTTCGTCCATACAATTAATTAAGTTTTTTTTTATTTGCTTTGCACACTTTTTTGGAAGGAAAAAAAAAAAGAACTGTTTTGAGTAGCTTTTCTGTTATTTACTTTTACTTATCATATTTTATTTTATTAAAGTTTAATTTTTTAAATTTTTTAAAATTAAATAAAATTAATATTTTAAAATTCGATGTCATTATTAATAAAAAAATATATTAATTAGAAAAAATAAGACGATAATGCTATCCATTATACTCTTTCTTTTTCTGTTTTTCATTTGATGGACAATTTTTCATTTTTAATATGTTTAGAAAATATTACATCGTTCTATATCTGAAAATTCTTTGGCTTTAATTTTTTTATTTTTCTGTTTAGAGATGGCATGCTCTTGGCCTCTTGTATCATAAAATATCATTACTTTTTCTGTCTCAAAATAATTATCAATTTATCATATTTATTAATTATTTTTTAAAAATTAAATTAATTTAATATTTATAAAATTAAAATTATAAAAAAATTATATTAATATAATTAAAAATATATTTTAAAATTTTAATTATATATATATATATATTGAGATTTAAAAGCCAAACGTGATAAATATTATAAAACACAGGAAACATATGTTTAAGATTATAATTTTTAAGGATATATTTTTATACTCAAGAGACAGCCCCCAAAATTAAGCAGATAATTAGATGCAAACTTTAAGAAAATGGGAGACAGATGGTCAAAAAATATTTCTCCACATAAAATTCTTTGCAGATACAGAAAATAGAGTAATAATAAAAAGAAGCCCATTTTAGGCACTCACCGTCAATTAAAGATATTAAACGACAACGTTTGGGCAACCCCCATAACCTCTTGCGCTAATCAAGGCGACATGTTTCCTCGTAGTGCATACTTCACCATGCCCTTTTGCCTTCTCTAATTAACTTCTTAATCCTTCCTTAATTAGTTTTTTTCTCTCCATACTCTCTTCCGCCGACAAATTTATCCCACGCGCCACATTCTTTTATTTCTCTTTTGTTGATTTTTTCAAAAAGTACTATTTGGAAGATATTTTGTTAAAAGTTGATAACAAAAAGAATATTTGAAAAGACTAAGAATCGTTTAGTTACTAAGCATTAAGTTAATATATAAATAATTAAGTTATTTATGTATTAATTTTATATATTATTAATTTTAAAAGAGGAGAAAAAACTATTTATATATTAATTTTATATAATGTTCGGTTGGTAGATTTTAAATGTTGGATAAAAGTTATTCAAATTGTATATGGTGTTTGATTGTGTTTTAATAATTCTACATAACTAATACTTACATAACTTATGAGAAAATCTATATATAATTTTATATAGGGTAGAATGTGAAATAAGTTATGTGAATATTAATTATACATAGATTAAAATAATAAAATTACACATTTTTACCCCGATCAACTTAATTATAATTATTAATTTAATGCTAATTTCTTTTTCTATTCAATCTGTATTTAGACCTTTGATACTATTTAATTATACACATATAATAATGGTAAAAAACACTCACGGAATTCACCCATAAAATCTTTTGTAATTAGTCGCCTTTATTTTTTTAATTATCACTTTTTTATATGTATATTTTACTCAGAATTAATTATTACTTTTTAAAAAAAAATTCGATGTACATTTTTATTTTGGGTAACATGAATATTTGTATGTATAATTAAATAATATTTTATGCTTAGTAATATGTATGTGGTTAATATATTTGATAATATGCTTAGTAATATGTATGTGGATAATATATTTTATATTCTTCTATTTTTATCAAATAAATATTAACTATATAATAAAATTTTATATTATTTATTACTTATTTATTTATAAATAATATATATTAATTTACCAAAAATTAAATATTCAATAATCAATAATTCATGTATTGTAATCTCTATATAACTAAAACCCTACATAAATAATACCTACATAGTTAATACTTGCATAACTAATATCTACATAACTAATACATGAATAACTAAAATCTATACAACTAATCCCTGCATAAACTAATACATAAATTCACTCATAAGTAATTCATGCATTATTAATATCTGCATAAATCTAACCCGTAACCAAACGGCCCCTAAGAGTAAGATCAAAAAAATAATTACTTTTATTTTGAACTTTTAAATTATAAATAAATTGATATAATTATTTTTAAAATTCACGATAAATAATTTGAAACAGAGGGAGTATTAACAAGTAGTAAATTCTTGAACTTTATTGTACTAATTCTATTCTACGACGTTACACCCTCTGTTCACTTTTACTTATCCATAATGAATATTTCACCTTTCTTAAGAAATAATAAATGAAGTGTATATTTTATCATAATATCGTGTTAATTGGTGTACAGCCTCAATGAATTTGAAAAATGAGTAGTTAATGTTAAAGGTAAAACAAGAAAAAAATTATTTTTTTCTCTTGATATGGTAAAGTGGACAAGTAAAACTAAAAATTTGTTTTTAATACAAGAATTTGGAGCACTCAAAAAGACGTAGTGATTTTGAGTATTGTAGGTATATAGAGGTTGAAGAGGTTAAGGATGCATAGGGAAAGAGCAGCCGAGATAGACGAGATTCCGATGGAATTTTAAAAGAGCACAGGCGGGATAAGTATGGAGTGGCTGTCTGGGTTGTTTAATGTCGTTTTTAAGATGATGAAAATGTCTATGGAATAGAGGTGGAGTACAATAATTTTTTTATACAAGAATAAAGGTAACATTCAGAATTGCAACAATTATAAGATATCAAGATGCTAAGCTACACTATGAAAGTTTGAAAGAGGGTGTTAGAGATGAGGGTGAGGAAAGGTGTGGATATTTTCAAGAACCAGTTTGAATTCATGCTGGGATGGTCAATTGCAGAAGGCATTCATCTTATGAGGAGATTGATGCAACAATATAGCTAGGAAGAGGAAGAAGGACTTACATATGGTGTTCATCAACCTAGACTTACAATATAGTCCAAAAGAAGGTTCAATGGATATTCTTGGAGGTACTTGTGGCGTACACTTGGACGATGAATGACATGTATGATGGTGCCAAGACCCGAATAAGAACAGTGGGACATGATTAGGAGGCCTTCCCAGTTGCGGGTTATAGCATATATAAACTTTTAGCTCGTAGTTATGTGTTTTGGAGATGGAAACATTGACTCAGCAAATTCAAGGAGAGGTCCCTTGGTGTATGTTTTTGAGGATAACATAGTTTTGATTGGTGAGACTCGAGGCAGATTTAATGTTAAGCTAGAGGTTTGGAGACAAACCCTGAAGTCTAAAGGGTTCAAATTGAGTAGGACAAAAACAAAATACCTGGAGTATAAGTTTAGTGACGTACGCTTGAGACTAGTTTGAAAGTGAGCCTCGATATACAGATCATCCAAAAAACAGAGGTAGTTTTAAGATCTCGGGTCTATTTATCCAACAAAATAGGAAGATTGATGATGATGCCACACTCCATATTGTTTCAGGATAGATGAAATGGTTCGAGGCTTGCATCTGAAGTTTTGTATAATATGAACGTGCCACCAAATTTTAAATGCAAGTTCTACAAGATGGTGGTTAGACCAGTAATGTTGTATAACGTAGAATATTGGCTAGTCAAGAATTCTCATGTTTAGAAGATGAAAGTTGTAAAATGAGAATGTTGAGATGGATGTGTAAGACTACTAGGAGATATGGGATTAAAAAATGAAGATATTCGGAACAAGATAGGAGTTGCTTCAATGAAGGACACGATAGGGGAAACGGCGTTAAGGTGGTTCGAGGATATGAAGAGGAGATGCATGGATACCTCAATGCGGAATTTGAGAGGTTGGATATGGATGGTTTCAAGAAAGGTAGAGGTAGACAGAAGAAGTATTTGGGAAAGATGATTAGACAGGACATAACTCAGTTTTAGCTTATCAAGAATAACATAACCTTAGATAGGAGATTGTGGAGGACACGAATTAGGTTAGTAGGATAGTACGTTAGCAGGTAATAGAGTGTGATATTGCTTATCCTTCCAGTCTAGTAGCTGTAGTATTATTCATGTAGTTTCTTATTCCTCGATTTCTATTATTATTTGTCGCTTCTTGTACTTCAATTATCCTTTTTTTTGTAGTTACTGTTCAGAATACTTTCTCATGATATTTTGTCGTGGCTTTGTTCTTTTTGTTATTTCTTTCTCCAAATTGCTTTGACCTGTTTTCCATTTAATCGAGAGCCTATCGAAAATAATCTCCCTAGCTATCTTCAGGATAGAGTTAAATCTATGTACATTTATTTTTCTCAGACTCCACTAAATGCAGTTATACTGAATATGTTGGTGTTGTTACAGCGTGGACAAGTAAACGTGAACTAATGGAGTAATTCATAGTCTTACGTTGACATAATATATAATTACTGTAATTATACTGAGGAGAAGGCATTAATTATGCAGACAAATCAATGATTGAAGAGTACCATAATAATTTTGTCTTGGTTGAATTTAAACATCAAGAATTTAATTAGGGGTAGTTAGTTCGGTTGGTCAACTTTTAAAGTGTCTTCTTTTTCTTCCAAGGAAAATAAGCTCACCAGCTCTGCAACTAATCCTTTTGTATCCTTGTGGAACTGATTTCATCTTTTAATTTTATGGGTTAGGATGCCCAATTTTTGCCTAATAGCTTGTTACAAGTGACATTTGTATTATGTTTACTTTAGTTTAAGACTATAGTTTTGTTTAATTATATGAAACAAAAATATACTAAGAGCTGGTTTTGCATTTTTCATTTTTCCTATTCTAACATCTTTTACATAGTATTCTTTTTATATGCGGAAACTCATTTTTTTTTTATACGTTTCATGTAGCTACAAGTATATATAATTTTAGACAGTGAAGCTATAACAAGCTAGATTTTCACTAAAGTTATTCAAAATATAAATAAATAAATTTACACAAGAAAAAATCAAGAAAATTCGATATCTATCATTATATGTTAAAATAATTTTAAGATCGTATATGTCTTTGTAATTTTATTATGAACGGAATTCGGATGAACTCCCAGCTCTGCTTCAGACACCTAAGAATGTGGTGATTATGTAGGAGTTATTAAAAAATTTCTAGCTAATTAAATTTTCTTATAATTCGTCATTGATGATTCGCCCGCAAGACAAAGATAAGTTTTTTTTTTTTCTTCTTAAAGCAAATTTTAGTTAAGAATGGCTAAGAAAGAGATCTAGATCTAGAAGAAAGAAAGAAAGAAAAGATTGGATAAAAGTACTGTTACATCATGTGCACTATCTTGTCATTGTAACCTAACAAATGGACACTTGTTCTTCCTAAATCATTCAACCACAATGTCCCAACGTGGGATCGACTATGCTATGCATATAATTATTGTGTTTTTGCTAAGTTTTATTTGTCTATGCATCCTACACCCTTTATATATAATCCATCTCACACCATGCCAATTACTTTATGCTCTTTCTATAAGAACAAAATATTGTTGTTGAGTTCATGCATAATTCTCTTTTTAAGAGAGCCCATCTGTACTATAATCTCCATAGAGAATCTTGAAATATTTGTCTGAATTCATATAAAAAAAGCTCAATACATTGTTATCTCTTTAAATTAATTTGTCAGGATATTCTATTTAGATACTCAAATTAATGATATGTTTTAATTGAATACTTCAACTTCGAATAAAGTATTCCAATTAGACACTTTCGGTTCAAATTTTAAAGAAAAAAAATTGCGTGTATGTTTTCTACTTGTATGCATTCGCCTCAATAAGTCGTAAAATCTCAGTCATTTTCTACTTGATGTTGATATTGTATAATTAAAGGAAATGACATATTTTGTGTAGTTAACTTAACTGCCTAATAGACGAATGAGAATACACATAAAAATTTAAAATTTGAACCAAAAATACCTAATTGATACACTTTATTAAAAATTAAGGTATTTAATTAAAAAAGGGCTTAGTTTAATTATCCTTAAAAACTAATTACATGTATTAAGCCTATAAAACATAAGATGCTTTGACACTCATATTTGGAATACCTTCACATGAAATAGGATGAGTGGTGTAATATTCTGCTTGATGTCTTAAAATATGTTGCAATCTCACACCATGCCAATTACTACTTTATGCTCATTCCTTTATCTCCAATATAAGAAAAATTATTGTCGTTGGAGTTCATGCACAATTCATCTTTCTCATAAGAGGGCAGATCTATACTATCCATAGAGTATCTTGAAATTATAAATACATGAGAGTATAATTAATACAGTCTATTTTTGAATTTTATGTCACACTATTATTATTTAGAAAGTTTTTTTTTTTTTTATAATTTTCTCAAATGTTGTAAAATATTTTGAACAATTATGTTAATTTAATAGTAATTTTTAAATGTATAAATTTTAAAAAAAATTGAAAGCTTTATTTCTGAATTCACATAAAAATTAAATATTTTATCCCTCGTACTCTAAAACACCTTCACACAAAATAGAAAGAAGGGTTTAATATCATGCACTTGGATGTTTTACAATTTACATTGATCTTTATTTTAGATCTAGAAGTTGCTATGTGATAACTAAAAATGATAGAGAAATCTACATCTACGGAATTATTTTTATTTTTTTGATTTTTCATTCGGTGTTTGGTACGTACTCGTATTGGGTTCAATTAAATTTGAATTCGCGCATTGCTGAATTCATTTTTTGGGGCGACACGCTCTTAACAAGATTGTTTTCATTTTCATGAACTCGAAATCAAAATCTGATTAAAGATAAATGAATCTCGACGATTCCATCACAATCTATATTGATCATCTATGGAATTACTTATTCTTCGACTTGTCTAGTAGTCGTCTAAGTTCACAAGACTTGTTCTAAAACTTGAAGTGTATAATGTGACAAAATCCCCTTTGTCCCCAACCAAAGAAACAAATAGAGGATATCGTGCATAGAGATTTTATTCTAAATCACCTAAAATTGGTTTGAATGACTTGAATTTGAACAAATCAAGGAGAGAATTTAATAAAAAGATACCTCAATCTTAAATTAGCAAAAAAAATTGATTTTTACTCCCATATACGAAAGACTAGTGCCAACATGCATATATACAAATTGATATGCCTCATAATCATTATTAAAAAATTATTATTTTCTAATTAAAATTTTTCACTGAAAAAATATTAAGTGGCTTTCCCACAAATATTTTAACTGAATCAGAAAAAGAAAAAAAATATTCACATTAAAAAATATAAAAAATATCTCACTATTTCAATAAAAATCTATTTTCTATCATATATTTTTTGAATAAATTAATTTAATAAAAAAATAAATAAATAATTTATATTTTATAAAATAATTTTTTTTATTAATTTATGATGAGAAAAACATCAGTTTCAAGTAGTAAATCTTGACTTAAATGTTGGACATAGAAGGTTAACGGCGGATGATTTGATGGGAATTGCCCTACATTCCAAGACTAGAAAATAAAATGCCCTCAAAAAGAACTTTAGGCATGTGATCAATGGTCCCTACAAATTATCTTCCTAATAGGAATTTGGACTAAGCAAAAATATATCCTATAGAAGAAATCAGCAAAAGAGAAAAAGAAAACACTTATAATTTGATCTTTAAATCAATCTTATCTTAGCCCACAGACACTTAATTATAATCACTTTGTGGGTCAAAAAGAGCTAATGTTAATTATATAAATCGCTGTGACCTAATGGCCTACAAATGAAGTATGAAATATTCTATTTTACGAGAATAGAAGAATTTGGGACTTAGGGATGTGTCTGTTATATTGTTTTATGAAAATAAATAATTTTTTATTTTTATTTTTAAGTTCGATATATAAGTAAAATATATTATTCTAAACGTATTTGTATATATCTGAGACAAAATTATTAGAATGACATAGGGGTATGCGTAAGGTAATTGGTGTTGTGACTGGGGGGAGGGCAGTGGCGGGGTGATTGTAAGGGTGAGAAGATAATACAACTTATTTTCTCTCGTTTCATTAGAGAAATAATTAAAATTTATTTTTAAAATTTTTAAACGATAAAAAAAAAAAAATTCCTTCCCGTCGAACACACCCTTAATTCTTAAAACAAATGTTTAAATATGGAAGATCGACCCCATGTGCTCTCCAAAAGCAACATTTCTATGAAAATAACTCTTTACTTTTGAAAAATATAAAAAAGACAAAAAAAATTAAAAATGTCGGCAATTTAAAAAAGAAAAGAAAAAAAAAAGGTGATACTAAGTTTTTATTTCGTCATCCTTCGAGATGTTTCATTGGCAAAACAAAAAATAATTCATTTGCATTTGATATTTACACCAAATTAAAAAATAAATTAATATAAATTATATATCATAATTGCTAGTGTGTTAAATCACTTTTATATATATATATATATATATATATATATATCATAAGTTAATATAATTTAATATAAATATCAAATATAAATAATTTTTTAACGAGAATTCAAATACGAGCATGTTTAGAGGTAATGCATGTCAAAATTTCTTACTCGTAGTTCATCCCTATTAATTAAGAGTAAATTTTATTTACTAATCAATTTATTAATTTATTTATCATAAAGGGGAAAAAAGTATTTTTATGTTGGGACCAAAGAAGCACCCACAAAAATAGAAGGGAGAGCAATGTTATATCATGTTGGAGTAATTTATAAGGGACAATCAATTATTAGTAAAATAGCCAACCCCCTAAAATAAATAAATCAGAAAATTATGTTTATTTTTAAAAAAAGTAAAATGATACCAGCAAAGGTAGCATATTGATGATTCTTATAATTTAAAATTTTGAAAGTTGTAGGACGAACAATTTTTAAGAAAACATTCTATGTCAATTAAACACTTTGAAAATCACTTTCATGAAAAATGTTTTTGTACCCGATACAAAGTGTCCGTTTAGTCATAGATAATTTCCAAAAAATTATCGAACATAAAATTATTAAATATTTAAGGAATTCAACTTTAGAAATTTGAAAAACTCCATAATTTTATTTTCACAATCTTTACGGTAAATCATTCACAAAAATATAAAAACAATTCCAATATGTATTTGTGTTAAACACAACTTTTATTTTCAAGTATTTTTCAACTTGAAAACAAATACTCATTTTGTTCCAATTTATATATGTAGTTTGACTTACACGAAATTTAAAAAATATGAAAAGACTTAGATATGTTTTAAAATTATCCTTACAAATAAATAAAATTTTAAATAGAAGAGTATATTTTTGTAGATTTTTTTCCAAATAAATGGGATCCAATATGAATAAATTATTGATAGTATTATTAAATATGTTTTAAAAAAAAATTATTTCTTTTAAACCAACTGATAAAAATATGCCCAGTAATTGAGACGAGAGTTACTAATTTTATCCAAATTTCACAATTTTTACATCAATGGGTCTGTGTCTTTCAAATTTGCTTATTTCAGTGTCTTAAATAATTCACCTGTATTTTCAAGAATCTCAACTTGGAGTACTCAAAAAGCAAAAGAATCTAATGGTGTGAAATGGTCCTATGCCTAACAATAACTATAAATAACCAAACAATAGTACTACTTCTCAATTCTTAAGATGTGAAGGTTGGCCTACTTTCTTGTTTCCTCGACAAATCAAAGCAAAAAAAAATGTTAGAAATAATAATTGAAAAACAAAAGAAATTAAAAACAAAAAAAAGAAGAGAAAAAGAAAGGGAAATTGAAGTGCACCATGATGCAAAACTTATACAACACTCAAAAAATCTCCTAATTATTAGGGTTCACAGTCTCATCTATACTATAGTACAAAATAAATATATGAATTACTATTCATGATCGTGGTGAAATAGATAACATTATTTCTTCATCTTTAATATATCAAATGTCACGAAGAGTTCGAATCTTGAATACGAAAAAAATCTATTAGGGAGTGTTATTCTTTCTTACGGGATGTGAATTCGAATCAATTGAACTTCTATATCGATATTGGACACCAAATAGAAAATTCAGAGGAAAAAAATTGAAGAAAAAAAGTAAAAGGAAAAACCCCACCACTCACGGCATGGATCATAAAAACCCTAAACATGCTTTTGTCAAATTATTACACACACATATATCTTTAGATTATTTTCTCTTGTAAACCTTTTCCACCAAACGCCTACATAATCATTAATTAACGTGAGTGTCCTTATCAATCACTCTAATTCTTGTGATTAATTTGTCATGCTATTAGCTAGCTAGGGTCACTCACTTAAACCCTGGCCACCACTACTACAAGATCCACTTATAATTAAGATTGTCCTACTATTTTGTCATAAAAATTCCGACCTAGCTTTAACTTCAAGCCAAATTTAGTGAGGCAGATGCTATATTATTGGTTACAAGTAGATGGCTAGTGTATCTTGTTCTTAGCAGTAAATGAATGTGTCGCACATGAACAAAACAAATATTATTTGGAACATGAGAATGTTAAATGGATTTTACCTAACTCACGTTTCAAAAGCTGACTCAAAAAGAGGAGAATTGTTCAAACTTTATAAGGAGTTTAAAATTTCATTCATTCATCAATGTGGATTTCCATCCCATTCATCCCTCCTCCTCCCCTCACATCCGGACCCGAACATTTTTTATCCGAATTACACTGTTTGATTCGGTGCATGCACATTTATGGGTCGGGAGTTTTTTCATCTCGCACAATTGTTCAATTCTGGAAGCCCACATCGAGTCTGACTTTGATGCTATATCATATGGACCTTAGACCTAACTCGCACCCCAAAAATTAACTCAAAGGAAGAAGAATTATTCAAGCCTTATAAATAGCACAGAATTTCATTCATTCACTGCTGTCAGACATTCTACTCCTCACAAAGCACACTAGAAAGAAAACAAACCACTAAAAGAAAAAGGCAATTAACTAAATCCCAGTAGATGCATATCTAGAATTTCAAGTCATTAATAAATATGAAGTATCACTAGTAAATCCATCATTTGGCCCCCGGTATCCACCAAAATAGTGCATAAACCCTGTCTAATTAGCACGATAATTAGACTATATATGAATAACTTGTGTTGTTTCTCCTATTGGAAATTATTTTATTTGTGGATTTAACTTAATTATTCGATTTTTATAAAATTAAACGAGCAAAACAAATATAGTTGACGGACAGTTGAATTGCACAAATATAATATTTTCGCGCCTCTATTTTAGATTCTATTCCCCCTATTGACAATTGCACGAAAATGTGGATTAAATAAAATACGCTTTCACCCTGCATTATCACGCTCAAACTCGGGCAAAAAAATTGCCTAGAATTCATACCACAAAAAGTCATTTAGGATCAAATATTTATAATTTTCCCTCAAAAGAATTAGAGTCAAAATTTTGTTCTTGGCGAGAATGGTAAATTCATTTTTTAGTTGCACACTATTGAAGATTAATTATATGTAATGCTGAGTCAGCACAATTAGTTAGGCTTAGTCAGTTAATGGTTCCACTCAAGCAGTTAGTTAGGATATAAGCTGTCAACTAGCTGAAGTCGGTTAGTGGGTAGATATTTTTCCTTTCCGTTTCATCTGTGTATATAAACTGAATAATACATTGAATGAAGATTCTGAGCTTCATTCCCCAAACTCTAATTCTCTTTTCCACTTTATGTCAGCAAGATTCAATGGCTTAAGCCAGAACAACATTCATCATTGAAGCTCTACTTGCTCTCAATATGGTATCAAAGCGAAGGCTTTGACTCTGGAACCTACTTTCTAGTTTCACAAGTTTATCTCTATTCAGTTTCTATATCACAATCGAAGGTTGCTCGCACATAGATATTAGATCGATTCTTAGATTCTCACTTGCAAAGCAGAATTGCCATGGCTAATGATGATCAAAACACAATTATACAACATACGGAGGCAACAATCGATGTAACTAGCCTTCTCTACATCCATCCATTCGATAGTCCTAATGCAATCTTAGTTCTTATTCCCTTCGATGGGATAGGGTATCACTCATGGAAAAGAAGCGCTTTAAGGTCGATTTCAGTAAAGAACAAATTAGGTTTTATCACAAGAGAATGTAAGAAGTCAAATGCATAGTTTAATAAACTACGACAGCTGGAGATATTTGACGATATGATCACTTCCTGGATCTAAATTCCCTCACGAGAGAGATAACAAACAATGTAGACTACATGACTGACTCAGCATTACATATAATAATCTTCAATAAATTAGGTACCTTAGCATGTGCATTACTGCTTGCAAGTGAGGCTATCTGGGGTCTTGCATGAACTGACTCAGATGTTGGACCCGAAAGGCAATATCCAATCTGATTTTGGTGAGAAAGTTGAGCTTTCCAACTAGTTTTCTCTAATAAGTAGGATCAGACAAAGGTTCACCCTACTTGGCTTTGAGCTTCACAGCAGTATCAAGGGGTGAGTTGAGACTAATGTAGTGGTGGCAATCAAATTCTTTCAACATATCAAGAAAGGAATTCTTTTGTGAGATGATCACACCATTAGGTCTGTATAAAAATTTTCAGTCCTAGGAAATAATTGTTACACCCCCTAAATTCACGACATGTATATGGCCTATTCGCATGTTGGTTAAGAGTCTTTGAATGCCATACATGCTAGGAAAAGGCCCGGATAAAGACCGGATAAGTGACACGTCGAACCATCGCAAGAGAAGGCTGGCAGACCTCCTCCGCGATGGCCAGAGTGTCACGGAGGCTAGGCTTCGCGATACACAGCGTGTCACGGAGGTGAGGTGCAGCCCCAAGTATAAAAGCCTCCAACTTCGATTTTAATGTTAAATTTCATATAATTTTCCAGAGAAGTCAAGGGAAAACAGAGAGAACGAAGGTTCCTTGATAAATTCATCCGATTACGCCGTCAAACGCGGTCCAAACTCAAATTAACTCCAGATACCGAGGTATTAAGTGTCACACCCCGCCTTGGGGGGTATGAATGGCACCTGGTGCCCTACTAGGACCTGAACTACTAGACTGCTGAGCCTGGGCACATCTGATGCCTGGATGGCTCTAACTCACATTTCTGGAAACAAAGGGCTATATAACGGATGTAAACACAGCCTCCGGCCCATTGGCCTATAGCCTCCTGTACCTGTAATAACAGCTAACCAGAAACAAGCAACTATAAGGAAACTTATGCGGGCTGACAAGGCCACCACTTCTATCAGACTATGGCCCCACACGGCCAACATAATCAACAATGCTAAACAGCTAACCAAACGCACGGCCTCACACGACCGGCTCATCTGACCACAGGGAAATATATACAGACTGCAAGCCTCTAAGAATAACAATAGAAATGACCGGGACAGGGCCCCGACCTACCCGTACTATACAACAAAAGAAAATGAAATACACCTCTGAAATTCAGTCTCCGGATTAGAGGAGCTGAATACTCGATCGCTGACAGAAATCACGTGGTATCGCCTGCTCGTCTATGAGCCCTGCAGGCAAGTAATGCAGCGCCCCACCGGGCGTCAGTACCGCTGGTACTGAGTATGTAAAGCAATAACTGATGAAACTGAAGTAGAGAGAAATAGATTAACTGTCCGATAATGTAAGTCATACCTTCTCTCAATTATACTGGAAGGAGTAGGAGTCATACCTGGAGACGTATCGTTCTACTGTTGATCTACTCGTATCTAACATAACATGGCATAACATAACATAACATAACATAGCACACACAAACCTTACCCGGCCCCCATAAGCCGGTAGGTACAACCAGCACAGAATCTATACCCCTGGGTATGCACTTGGGTTCGCTGAGCCCCTGACTATAACTGCATCTGAGTCCGGAGGACTCCTGAATCAACACCCCGGGCGTATCCGCTCGACGGGGGTGTATAAGGGCCGACCAAGGCACAATATGGGGAAAACTGGCATCCCATCTTCGTCCCCTGTGGGACGGCATGCCACTCCGTAGAGCGACGTATCCTCGTCCTCTGGCGGACGAGTCGATACAGCTATCAACCCTGGGCGGTCATGGATGCTCGATAGTCTAACCCCAAACAATACAACAGTCTCAACTAGTAATACTATCTGCATGTCCCACATACTGAAGCTAATGATAATAAAGTGTTTGTACATACTGCATGCTGAACTAGCGATAGTGATATGTACATATTTAATACATGCTGAGACTGAACATAGCATATGTACATAAATATAATCTTCTGCCATACTGTACTGAGTCTAATGTTGAACATGATATCGTATTTCTGCTGAAAACTATGTTGTATACTGAGTTTCTATAGTAACAGGATTTACTATTCCTAATATGCTTTCTAACCTCATTTTAACTTATCATTCTGCTTCTGAGATGTCTTACAGATATTACATTGCTTTACTGGGTTCCAACTGAATACGATATTATCCTAACATCCTGTGTCACATCACGTACTAAGCATGCTGTGCAGTTTCTAACACTTGTATCAGAATCTATATTGTGCTAGCAAGTCTCGGGCTGATCATAACATGACGTTTCTAATATCGTACCATCATTCATAGCAAACATCATACATGGCTTCTGAATATTCTACTGGCCTTTAAATTACTGTACTGTACCAAGATTACTAACTTGCCGAGGGAACTAGCTTTACATACCTTATCCTCGAACTATCCGTGTGTCGGACGAGGCTCGGCCGGTACTTCAACTATTTTCTCCCAACTGCATTCATGAATATGCCAATTAATACTAAATACGGCTTTATTTTAAAGAGCAACGTCGCTTTCGATATAGTTTATAGCCTAAACTTAGGCTTATCGAAAGATGATCGAAAACTCGCTATTTTTCAGAGGTCCAGAAGGGAGAACTATTCACTTCTCAGCTAGGAACACATAGACACTAATTTAGAGCAATTCCACTTACCTTAGCTCGGTAGCTCGACGATTCTTCGGCCGTATTTCACGAAACTAAATCCGTAGGAATGCTCTCTACTGCTAAATACCTCGGTATCTGAGGTTAATTTGAGTTTGGACAACGTTTAGCAGCGTAATCGGACGAAAATTATATTATCTTTTCGTTCCTTTTTCCTTTTCTGCTGGTTTACTCTGTTTTCTGGAAATTACATGGGTGATTAATGATTTAAAACCGAAGTGGGGCTTTATATACTTGGGCCTGGACAAGGCCAACGTGTCACGGAGAACGCGGAGGCTTCACCTCCGTGACACGCTGCCATCGCGGAGGCGTTCTGCCTCGGCTCCTTCCGCGATGGTTCGACAGGTTTCTCGTCCGATCTTTTCCCGGGCCTTTCTTTAGCACGAATGACTTTCAAATATGCTTAACCAACATGCGAATAGGTCATTTAGGTGTCAGAAATTCTACGGGATATAACATTCTCCCCCCCCCCCTTAAGAACATTCGTCCTCGAATGTACACTGCTATCTGGAGGACTACTTAACTTACTTTCTAGAAAAATTTCGGCAGAGTTTCCCCTGTAATATGGACTATAGCAAAAACCTGAAATGCAGAAAAGTCTAATACAGGTACTGTACATAATACTGTAGGATTCACTGGATGGCTACGTATCAATTTTCCTCACTTATACATATACAACCATAAGATACTACATAAGCAATAATACGGACATACCTGTCGGCTGACTAGGCCTGGAATAGGTGAGGATATCTGATCCTCATAACTTCCTCCGCTTCCCAAGTCATCTCCTCTCTGTTCCTGTTACGCCTCAATACCTTGATAGACGTAATATCTTTAGTCCTCAATATGCGAATCTGTCTGTTTAAGATAGTTATTGGAACCTCTTCATAGGCCAGCTTTTTCGTAACCTGGATATTCTGGACTGGGACTGCTCTGGACGGGTCTCCTATGCATTTCCTTAGCATAGATACATGAAAGACCGGATGAACGGATTCTAATTCCGGAGGCAAATTCAACTCATATGCTACTCAGCCTGTCCTTCGACGAATCCGATAAGGCCCAACAAACCTCGGGCTGAGCTTATCTTTCTTGCCGGACCTTATTACCTCTTTCGTTGGGGATACTTCAGAAATACCCAGTCATGCACATCAAACTCCAATTTTTTGCGTCGCACATCTGCATATGATTTCTGGCGGCTCTGTGCAGTCAGTAAGCATTCTTCGGATAAGCTTTACCTTTTCCTTTGACTGCTGAACAATGTCTGGGCCAACCAACACTGACTCTCAGATTTCAAACACCGTTCGGCGATCTGCATTTCCGCTCGTATAATGCCTCAAAAGGTGCCATCTGGATGGATGAACGATAGCTATTATTGTAGGCAAATTCAATTAACGGTAAATGCTCACTTTGGCTACTACCGAAATCTAGCACACACGCTCGCAACATGCCTTCGAGCGTCTGAATTGTGCGCTCAGCCTGCTCATCTGTCTGAGGGTGGGAAGCTATGCTTAGATTAATCTACGTCCTCAGCCCCTTCTGGAACAATTTCCAAAACCTAGCCGTGAACTGCGCTCCTCTGTTTGAAATAACGGATACTGGCACTACATGCGATCTGACTGTCTCTCGGATATACAACTCCGCATAATCTCCAGCCGAGAAAGTAGTTCTAACTGGCAAGGAATGAGCTGATTTAGTCAATCGGTCAACTATTACCCAGATAGAGTCATGTCTGTGTCTGGCACGGGGTAATTCTGCCACAAAATCTATATTCACCGCTTCCCATTTCCAGAGAGGCACAGCTATATCGTGAGTTAACCCGCCTGGTTTCTGATGTTCTGCTTTCGCCTGTTGGCAGTTAGGACACTGGGCTACAAATTCAGCAATTCCTCTTTTCATATCTGGCCACCAGTAGTTCTCTTTGATGTCATGGTACATTTTTGTCGTACCGGGGTGAAGAGAATAACGGGCGTAATGTACCTCGTTCAGAATCTGCTGGTGGAGCCCTGAAACATCTGGAACATATAGACGGACTTTACAATGCAGCACTCCACCCTCTGTTACCTGAAAACCTGGCGTTTTCCCCTGCTAACCAGGTCAGGATTCTTATACTACCGTTCTTGTTATTTTCACAATTGATGACGACACGGCGGTGTTCTCGATTACCACTCTGTTGTCCTTCATTTCTATTACACGAATGGCTAAATTGACCAATTGATGTATCTTTCTGACCAACTCCCGTTGCTCGGGCTGCCCATACACCACACTTCTAATAGATCTATAGCTAAGAGCGGTTGTTGCTCCATTACCTCTTCTTGGTTGATATAACATTTTCATACTTAGAGATCTCGGCATATAATTGACGGTTATACTGACTTGTCTTGCTGAAGAGATCGACTGGTAGTTTACAGGCGTAGCTAGAGCTTATCTGGCCCTCCGGCCACATGCTAAGGCTACTTGTTGCTGGGATAACCTGAACGACCATCTGCGCACCTTGTGCCTTTATCTGATCAGAGGATCCTGATATTGACCATGACCTCTAATGATCTGGCTGCATAACCTTAAATAACTGAATAGTCGGGTTGAATGACCCGAATGTGGCAGTAGTCTAACAATGCTCTAACTGTTCTACTTGAGTACTTATAGTTCATGCATGATTGCAGACTTGTGGACATCTAATTGCTTTGTTATTTTGCTTGAACCACTGTAAGGCTGGGCTTAATCAAACTTACTCCCAGGCGATCAATCTCTGGGTCTTCACGGGGAGTCTACTGATCCCCTGGTCTTAGTAAACACTGTGCTAGTAGGGTACTATCAATTTCTTATGCCTTGTGTGTATCCACTTGGATTTATACTGCTATTCTGGGGAATTCTCAGTCTTATGAGCTATTCTGTAAATACTGGCCTTTTGCTAGGGCTCTGTATCTAAATATCTTACGAGAACCAGCTGAAGTACTAGTATGTCGCTGACTACTGATGTGGACCCTTCCTTGGGGTACCCACGGGTATTCTGACTGCGACGGCCGGTTGTCTTATGTGGTGTTACACATAATAACTGCTAGGTTGGTTAAGGCAGACTCTCACCTACAAGGCTGGAAAAATGACGTACGACCACTTAACATACTAGAACAATTCTGGTATTGCTAATTTCTAAAATATGCCTATTCAGCCTCTAATCCTGGTTCTAGCACATACACTACTGTTACCGATCTTCAGGGATGCTTCCCTGCTAATGCAGGCGCCAGCTGGTCGGTAGACCGTCTAATTGCGCCCTTATCATCTAGTCATCTGGTTTAGGCCATTAACTCTGATAAGCTCCTAGAGCCTAGATCTGGCAACAACACATAAGTATATTAACTTAATAACTGAGAACTGAGATAGTTTCTATGACTTCATACGTAATTCACACTTAATCTGTCCTTTCTCTTCTCCTTTCCCTTTCTCCTTTCTTCTCTCCTTTTCTTTCTTTCTTCTCCCCCTTTTCTTTGGCAAGGGGGGGAGGGTCCTGCAATGCAATTTGTACATGCTTTCTATTACTAATCAGCATCTGTGATTGTACCCCTTATAGGCAACTACTCACAGCATATCTATTATCTTTATATATATATATATATATATATATATATATATATATATATATATCAATAGCTACATACAATATGTACTGAATTCTGCGGTAATACATAATCTCTGACATGCTCTGCTGAGTCTCATGCCGTACATGATACACCGCTTCTACGGCCTAATAATATCTCCTGCCCTGACTTATCATTTCATTGTATTGTCACCCCATTCTGAAAGTAACAAACATAAACACTTTAGTTATTGTCTGCTGTTTGAAATTTTGCCACTCTTGCGATGTGGGGTCAACGTTCGAATCTTGTGGCCTTACTAGGCATATATTGAGAGCCCATGACTGTCTGCTGGGCCTTATCTCTAGGCTACACTAGATTAGAATTGCTGTATCAGTAATTTCTTAACTTCTCCATAGCGGACATACTGCGGTATTTTGAACCGCAATCTTACTGTCAGTCCGAGGCTTAATCCTTAATACGATATTTTATCAATCCGGGGGTAATTCTAATTTCCCCACAAGATCTGACATTCCTGCTTCTTTCCCTCATCTTACTTAAGATGAACTCTGGGTTCAAGGTACCTGCTCTTCATTGTTAACAAGATTGCTAGTCCAATATCAGTTCATACTTCCCCTGACTTGCAGTCAGACCTATCTGATTCACATGACCCCTCACCTTTTCGATATCACAATCGGATCATAACTACGATCTTACAGGTATGTCTTGCTATCTGTTAACATACGTGGCGGACTTGGCCTTTTTCTGACTCGAACTTGACTATTACCCGGCATTCGTCACTAACAGGTCTTTTACCCCTGCTTCGGGTAAGCTATCGGTCTTACTTTCTCTACTGGCTTATTATCATAAGGGTCTGCACAACTTACGTAATCATAGGGGCTCTTTATACTTTCTAATACTTACTAGGATCAATCAGCCCATCTTTACTTACCGCTGGATTTGGCAACCCCATCTCAAGTCTTATGCCCCTTTACTATACTGGCATCAAAATCAAGAGGTAGGAATAACCCTTTTCTTATTGCAACAAATAAAAGCATTTAACTGTACCATATCCAAAAAGATGTATTTGGGGTTCCTGCATTTCCCTCTCTTTCTTATACTTACCTGGTGGCCTGACCTTGTCTGTAATCTTAATCAGATCTTATATAGCTAATAAATAAATCAACTTGTATGTACATTACACTCCTGACTTCCTATTCTAATGTTATCAACGTATACTGGGGATAGTACCGATAAAGGTATCATGCTGGGAGGTCTCGGGTACCTTTCTCCTGCTACTGTAGTTATCATGTAACTGGCTGATGCCTTCTTCTGTTGCTATAACTGATCTTCTGCCTGTAATAGGGTAATGCTGATCTTCCTCTGTATCTGTAATCAAAGAATACGGTAAGTTTTTAGAGACTCCACCCTATACTGTATCGCTCTAAAGCACGACTGACTGAGAAGGAAGGGTAACCATCCTATCATGCCTCGCAGCCTCCTGCCTATAGTATGTGGTGCACAACACATCCATAGACAAGACTCTACTTAGCACGGCTTGCAGACTCCCTGGGACACGACCTGCTTTGATACCAAGTTTGTCACACCCCGCCTTGGGGGGTATGAATGGCACCTGGTGCCCTACTAGAACCTGAACTACTAGACTGCTGAGCCTGGGCACATCTGGTGCCTGGCTGGCTCTAACTCACATTTCTGGAAACAAAGGGCTATATAACGGCTGTAAACACAGCCCCCGGCCCATTGGCCTATAGCCTCCTGTACCTGTAATAACAGCTAACCAGAAACATGCAACTATAAGGAAACTTATGCGGGCTGACAAGGCCACCACTTCTATCAGACTATGGCCCCACACGGCCAACATAATCAACAATGCTAAACAGCTAACCAAACGCACGGCCTCACACGACCGGCTCATCTGACCACAGGGAAATATATACAGACTGCAAGCCTCTAAGAATAACAATATAAATGATCGGGACAGGGCCCCGACCTACCCATACTATACAACAAAAGAAAATGAAATACACCTCTGGAATTCAGTCTCCGGATTACAGGAGCTGAATACTCGATCGCTGACAGAAATCACGTGGTATCGCCTGCTCGTCTATGAGTACCTACAGGCAAGTAATGCAGTGCCCCATCGGGCGTCAGTACCGTTGGTACTGAGTATGTAAAGCAATAACTGATGAAACTGAAGTAGAGAGAAATAGATTAACTGTCCGATAATGTAAGTCATACCTTCTCTCAATTATACTGGAAGAAGTAGGAGTCATACCTGGAGACGTATCGTTCTACTGTTGATCTACTCGTATCTAACATAACATGGCATAACATAACATAACATAACATAGCACACATAAACCTTACCCGGCCCCCATAAGTCGGGAGGTACAACCAGCACAGAATCTATACCCCTACCCCGGTCATCCCATCTCCTATAAACCCTGTAAGCATCCTGTCGGTCCCCTGGGTATGCACTTGGGCTCGCTGAGCCCCTGACTATAACTGCATCTGAGTCCGGAGGACTCCTGAATCAACACCCCGGGCGTATCCGCTCGACGGGGGTGTATAAGGGCCGACCAAGGCACAATATGGGGAAAACTGGCATCCCATCTTCATCCCCTGTGGGACGGCATGCCACTCCGTAGAGCGACGTATCTGTTTGGTCTGCTGCTCAGGTTGGTATTATATATTATAAACCGACACGCAAGTGCACGTGGTCAAACAAGTAATAAAGTGGCTAAGTAGCCAAGTATCGATCCAAGGAGGCGCAAGATACGTAAAATTGCCTAGTTTACTATATTCCTATTTCACTTCTAATTATGCTAACAACAATGTAACCAATAGTTACTTGAGTTTTTGGTTTCTAAACTATATATACTACAATTAATAACAACTATTTACTTGTGAATTTAGACAATGGATATGAACATGCCAAGGTTAAGAACAAATAATGAACTTGATAATCATGATAATTTGGTTACTCTCTTCTTCATGTTGCTAGCCAAGAACATTAGCCTAGAAATTAAAACTCTCGTATTTAATTTCACTTTAGAATCATAAACCATCCGTCTACATTTCTGTGATCAAATGCAATTTATGACCTAGCACTACAATTCCGGTTCCTAAATTGACCAATACGGCTTTCAAGTATATTTCTATCAAGAAAGCACATCAAAACCCAATTTTCCCAAATCAAGTTAAGAACAATACCCTATTAATTCACAACTTTCCAATTTCTTGCTCTTTCGAGTGAAATTGGACCTTTTAGATGTACATTAATGTTGGCCAAGCACTAATGCAGTAAGAACAAGAATTAATAGAACAACATGGAAGAATAATAAGAAAACCATATCATTTACAATCAAAATTCATTACACATGTTCAAAACCTCAGCAAGGAAGAGAATTAGCCACTCATTTGTGGATTGATCATCCTAAAATGAGTGTAAATCATACGTACAATTGATAGAAAGAAGAAAGGAAGAGAAGAAATCCCTTAGCTTTTCCAATCTTCAACTGCTACTAACCCACGTTCCTGCTCTCCACTTCTGAACTCAGTCTAAAAACTAAAAAAACTCTAATTAAAATAAACCTAAGTGTGCTATTTATACTAGTGGAAAATTTTTCCCGGAATAACAAGCAACGTGTCACGGAGGCCAACGCGGAGCACTGCCTCCGTGACACGGCGTGGACGCGGACCTTCACTGGAATTTCCAGGGTCCGAAAAATTAACCTCAACGTGGCACGGAGGCCATCGCGGAGGCCTATCCCCGTGCCACGGAGCTGACGCGCAGGCACACTGGAAATTGCCATTTTAGTCCCTGCTCAGGCAGTGTGCTACCGCGATGGTAGCGTGGCACGACTCCATCGCGGAGCCCCTATAAAATATGCATTCCAAGGTCTTTTCCACGCTCGCATCCAAGTCCAACTCCGACATAGTTCCAACACGCATTTTAGCTCCTAAAAATCACAATTACCTGCAAAACAAATGCTAATCATGTTGGTTAGTATAAATTCGCATTTTATTACCAATTACATGATATTATATACACATTGCACAACAAACAAGGCAAAAATGATATGTTTGAGTATCACTTGGGCATATAAATCTGCCCAAGATCACTTACCCCACACTTAAATCCTTGTTCGTCCTCGAACAACACATACACAAATCATGCAAATTACATTCCAACCTTCATCACTATGGTGCAACAATTTACGCTACGGTCATACCGATTATTCAATTCTTGCAAATCATCAAGAAAACATGCTTGGTCGTACAATACAATGACCTTTAATACATCAAGGCTTCCTAGACTTTAAGAATTGATTCTTGATATCGGCAAACTCATGCAAATCAACTAATCAAGAAATCCGACACGAAAATCAATCTTTCATCAAGCATGTGCCCTCACAACTCGAGAGAAACTTCCCCTTTTATGTTCATGCAACACACAAACATACAAATAGGGGCATATAAAAATTAATTTCACTCTCTCTCCCAAAAGAATTCACATGCATCATGTCATGACCCATAGGCTTGCCCTTAGTGTATTACTCCACTAATATAAAGAAATGCAATATAGGATCACGTAGGACTTTAATGGGTTGTAACGGGGCTATGGATCTAGTATGTATATATTGGATTAGCCAATAATAGTCGCTAGCATCCTTAAGCGCCTTTTCAACTCATTCCCATCGACTCATGGACATTGTTCCTCTCTTTTCTCTTTTTCTCCCATTCATGCTGGTTTACTTTCATACAGCCCATTTCATCAAACACACTTGACACAAAACAGAGGGTTTTCATGTACCCTCACCATCATTTAATTACAACAAGTGCCTCTTCAACGTCATCTTTTCTTTCTTCACTTTGCTTTTCTTTTTCTTTTCACTCTTTTCACTCTTTAACACTTTGGGAAACATTTTCTGTTCTTTGTAAGCGCTTAAGAGCTTCTTATAGACTTTAAGGCTAATGAAAAGAAGGAATAAAGCTTAGTTCATACAATTTTGGACAAAAGAAAGAAATCGGCTAAAGGCTCAACGGGCTGACTAGGGTATACAACATATAAAAAGGTAGAATTTGACAAGAAAAAAATGGAAACTATCGGTTAAAACAAAGAAATGCCTACATCCTTTCCAACACTACACCTCCTTCATTTCGTTTTGTATACACACCAGGCAAGTTCTAGACAATTCACAATGACATGGAATAGCAAAACCTCACTTCATACTTCATGCACATGCTCGAATCAAGATGCATTCACAGACTCTTTAATTAGTCAATTACATGAATTCAAGATTAAGCCTCAATCATAATGAACCAAATTCTATAGCCTAGGTAACTCAACGTATTTACAGAATTGCATGCTTTCCAACGAATCATTTTCACATTTTGAACATCAATTACAACACGCAACGAAATTTTAGCAACCATAAGCAACTACAGTTCATTGATGCAATCCACCAACGAAAAACTAAAAACAATTAAAAAAAATCCTACTCCTACCGACTACATTTCCCTTAAGACGGTCGTCATCCATCCATCATAGGGAACGGTCACTAACTATGACATCGGTTCAATGGGACTATTCTTGGTAAAAGAACCAAAAACAAACTCCGAGAAACCCAAAATTAAAAATCGAAAAAAATTTGCAACACATCGATCATTTCGATAGAAAGAAAATATTTACAAGTGCAAAATATTTTCGCAAAAATTTTGAAAAATATCGATCATGTCGATAGAGAAAAAAATTATTTACAAAATTTACAAAATATTTACAATGGCAACCATACTTTCAAAAACACACATCATTAGCCACAAAACAAATATATACACATACATCGCAAAACAGTTCACAACAGGGAAAGCACAAACATACATAAACATCAAGGAAAAATATACAGCAGTTTAGAGCCTATGTCCCAGCACCTAACTACTCCCCACCCCACACTTAAATCGAACACTGTCCCCAGTGTTCACAAAAATACAAAGCACAAAATTTTGGGTGGTGTAACTCCCTGCTCAATCGAAATATTCGACTTCCTCATCCGGTGCTGCGGCCTCGTCGCCCATATCTGAATCGGCTCCATCGTCGTCATCGGACTCCACATCGGAGTCCTCACGACGTGTCTCCTCATTAGTAGGGACATCGTCATCTGTCGGATCCACAAAGGCTGGCCCCACCTTACATAAGGCTCTGGCGTTCTCGCCAAAGGGGTAGTCCAGCTCCAGCTGCCATAATTCCTCCTCGGTGGCTGGTCTCCCACCTATCCGTAGCTGCAGCATCTGCATGCCGAACATACGGGCCATGTACTGATCGTCACGAGCATGTCGCTCGCCCAAAGTCAATACCGGTCTGTGTGTAGTGTCGGGGGCCTTAGTCTTTGTCATGTCAAGGGCCCTCCGCTCCAACTGCGGAATGTAATCCAAGGCTTCTTCCTCAATGTCGAGGCCTCGGAGGAAGGTGGTGATGAGTCCGCCAAACCCGTATCTGTGGCCCTGGTGCAGTCTGGCTCTCTTCATGGCGGATATTATGACCGCCCCCACATTAATCTCAAGCCCTTTCATAAGGGCATACACCAAGCAGACACGGTCCCGGGTCACGTCTGTCATATGAACTCCCGGGATCAAACACGAACACACAATCTTCAGCCATATTCTGGCCTCCCTGTTCATCTGCGAATAAGGCAGAGTCTGGTGGTAACCCCTCTCTTTGTGTCTACTCCATCGGGCTGTGGATCGAGCCCCACACAACATACGTCTGATGTCGGCGTACGGTGGGGTGATGTTTAGCTGGCGGAGAACGTGGGCGTCTGTGTCCCGCGCTCCAACGATGGCATTCAGCTGCTGGGGTTCCAGAGTGACAATCTGCCCTCTGATTTTAATAGTGTGGCTTCTGATGGCCGGGTTCCAGTTTGCATAAAATTCCCGGACCAAGTGAAGGTTGCACTACTTGGGTTCCTGAAAAATAAAGTTGAGCCCAACTGCTTCGATCCTTTGTACAATGCGAGGGAACTCCTGTGCGAGTGGTTCCCTTGCAATATGTTCCTCGAGGAAGTACTTGTTTTCTTTGTGCTTATTATACCATTTCTTCCTCTCATCAGTTACCCATCTTGTTCCGTATCGGCGGTGTTGGCCGCGCGGAACAGCAGGTGCAGCTGGGACTGCAGTGCCCAGTCTCATCCTTTTCCTGCCGGTGCCTGAGGTAGAAGCACCCTTGCCTTTATCTTGTCTGCTAGCCATTGTACCTGTCAATTTACCCAGACAAGCACAACGTTAAGCGAAAACTTTGTTAACTTCGGCTAAGGTCGGGTTACACAAAATTTACCCCACACTTAGTCCTTAACAATATTTACAAAATTACAGCAAAGATAGCTCTATTCACAACCCCAAACACAAACAACTATACACATATTGCTTAGTGCGTTCGCAACAAAAATTCGACAGCATAACGGTTAGTGTACTACTCAGACTTCATACAGCTAATTCCCAATCTTACTATCGCTAACAATTCAACCATCGCACAAGCAACAAAAACAACAACAAAAATAAAAACAACTATCAAGACATTTTATATACAAGCTAATCTAAACAATTTAACCAATTCACACATTTTAGGCATTTTCCCACAAAAATTCGAGAATTAGTCGTCTTTGAACATTTACACAACATTTACCACGACTTATCTCAATTAATAAACACACCCCGGCATCAAATTCATTGAACTATCAAGTTGCCCAAGTCAAATTCAACAACCCAAGCCCTAGAATACAATTCGACAATCAAATTTGAATTATTTACATAATCGACAAGTTCAAATGCTACTACAACAATCCGAACATAATCAATCACAAAATAATTCAACATCATGTTTAATTTCTACCTAGGGTGATATATCTCACCTTACATGCCCAAATTTGACAAAAATCGCCAAAAAATTGAGTTAGACGATGAAAACATACCTTAGAATTGAAGAACCGAAGAAACTTGACGTTTTTCCTTGCCTATCAATGTGGCACGTTGCTTGGGGAGAGGGAAATGGGTGTTTGATCGCGGAGGGAAGAGGGAATGGGGAAAATAGGGGCGAAATCGGGGGTTTTAAATTAAGAAAACACGCGGGTCACCCGGAAACCCGGTGTGACCCGGCACTGAATAAGGGGCAACGTGTCATGGAGGGTAACGCGGAGCCCCTCCTCCGTGACACGGAGCCAACGCGTTGGCTTACTGGATTTTTGAAAAATCCAGATTTTTCCTTCAACGTGTCACGGAGGCCAACGCGGTGCATTACCTCCGTGACACGGCGCCAACGCGCCAGTGCTCTGTTTCACCAATAAATTTAATTTTTATACCTCGCCTCATTTCCTCGATTCCATGTATATTTCCTCCGTTATACCTGAAAATCACCTCACTAAACAAAAATTGGTTAAATTAATAGATTTCCCTAACTATAAAATAAAAAATGTTAACTAAAATGAAAATCTAAACCTAATCAAGAAAAAGAAAAGAAAAATAAAAATTATTTATACTAAAAAGAAAGAAAGAAAATATTTTTCACGGGTTGCCTCCCGTGCAGCGTCTGGTTTACCGTCGCGGCTTGACGTCCTTTAAGCTCATTTGTCTACTAGGGAGATGGACGCTTTGTCCCGATCATGGTCATCCCCCCAGTAGTGCTTGCATCTCTGCCCATTTACCAAGAACGTAGCACTCCTATCTTCTTGCCACAGTTCTACCGCCCCGTGAGGGGTCATTCTCACCACTTCAAACGGTCCAGACCATTTAGACCTCAGCTTACCAGGAAACAATTTCAATCTTGAATTAAAAAGCAAAACTTTCTGTCCTGGTTCGAAAATGAGATGCACCACATGCTTGTCGTGCCATCTTTTGGTTCTTTCCTTGTAGTACTTCGCACTCTCATAGGCATGCCAGCAAAATTCATCAAGTTCGCTGAGCTGCATCAATCTCTTTTTACCCGCTAGCTCTAAGTCCATATTTAGCTTTCTGACAGCCCAGAAAGCTCGATGCTCAAGTTCAACCGGGAGATGACATGCTTTGCCATAGACCAATCGGTATGGTGACGTTCCAATCGGTGTCTTATAAGCAGTTCGGTAGGCCCACAATGCATCATCATGTTTACCAGACCAATCATTCCATTGTGTGTTCACCGTTTTCTGAAGAATCTGTTTTACCTCCCTATTTGACACCTCTACTTGCCCACTAGTTTGTGGGTGGTATGCTGTGGCCACTTTATGGCGCACCCCATACTTAGCCAGTAATTTCTTGAAGCTTGCATTGACAAAATGAGCCCCTCCGTCACTGATAATTGCTCAGGGTGTCCCAAACCTTGTGAGAATGTGTTTCTTCACAAACTTCGTTACTACCTTGTTATCATTCCTGGGGCAAGCTATTGCTTCCACCCATTTTGATACATAATCTACAGCCACCAAGATGTAACGATTTCCAAATGACGGTGGGAATGGACCCATGAAATCAATGCCCCATACATCAAAGGGCTCAACTTCCAGTATGTTCTGCAAAGGCATCTCTTGTCTTCTGCCAATTGTTCCTGTCCGCTGACATCTATCACACATTTTTACATACTCCATAGAATCTCTGAACAGGGTCGGCCAAAAGAAACCTGACTGAAGAACCTTATGTGTTGTTCTCTCACCTCCGTGATGCCCTCCATACAACGAAGAATGGCAGCCCCTTAGCACCTCTGCTATCTGACTCTCTGGGATGCATCTTCTCATCACCTGGTCTGGTCCCTGCTTGAACAAATATGGCTCGTCCCATACATAATATCGGCTGTCATGCCTCAATTTTCTTATTTGCTGGTCTGTTGCTTCAGGTGGGTAAACTCTGCTCACTAGCAAATTGACTATGTCAGCATACCAGGGAACTTCAGCTTCTCCCACTGCCAATATTTGCTCATCTGGGAAGTCCTCATTAATGTCATCACTTTCCATCACATGCGACCGACTTTCCAGTCGTGATAGGTGATCTGCTACCTGATTTTCACTCCCCTTTCTGTCTCTAATCTCAAGGTCGAACTCCTGTAGCAATAAGATCCATCTGATCAATCTGGGCTTAGCATCTTTCTTGTTGAATAGGTATCGAATAGCTGCATGATCAGTGTACACCACCACTTTCTAACCCACCAAATAAGACCGGAACTTGTCAAATGCAAACACCAGAGCTAGCATTTCCTTTTCTGTGACTGTGTAATTGCTCTGAGCCGTATTCAGTGTCTTGCTTGCATAATAAATAGAATGAAAAATTCTATTCTTCCTTTGTCCCAATACAGCTCCCACAGCCACATCACTGGCATCACACATCAGCTCAAATAGTTGTTCCCAATCAGGAGAGGTAAGTATGGGTGCTTCTATCAATTTCTGCTTCAACTTTTCAAATGCTACAACACACTCATCGTTCAATTCAAACTTTACCTCCTTTTCTAGCAGCCTGCATAGCGGTCTAGAAATGTTGGAAAAGTTTTTAATGAACCGTCTGTAGAATCCTGCATGTCCCAGAAAACTGCGTACACCTTTCACGGATACTGGTGGTGGCAATTTCTCAATAACCTCAATTTTAGCACGGTCGACTTCCAACCCCTTTTTAGACACTTTGTGGCCCAGGACAATCCCCTCCTTCACTAAGAAGTGGCATTTCTCCCAGTTTAACACAAGGTTGGATTCTTCACATCGAGCCAGTACCCTGTCAAGATTCTGCAAACAAGTAGCAAACGAATTACCGAAAACAGAAAAATCATCCATAAATAACTCAACAAAATCTTCAACCATGTCATGGAAAATAGCCATCATGCATCTCTGGAATGTGGCGGGTGCGTTGCATAACCCAAACGGCATCCGCCTGAAAGCATATGTCCCATAAGGACAGGTGAAAGTCGTTTTCTCTTGATCCTCAGGAGCGATGGCTATTTGGTTATAGCCGGAGTACCCATCAAGGAAGCAATAATATTCCTGTCCTGCCAACCTGTCAAGTATTTGGTCAATAAAAGGAATGGGGTAATGGTCTTTCCTCGTGGCTTCATTTAGTTTTCGGTAGTCCATACAAATTCGCCAGCCTGTGACGGTTCGTGTAGGGATTAACTCATTTTTCTCATTAGTGATTACAGTCATCCCCCCTTTCTTAGGAACACATTGAACGGGGCTGACCCACTCGCTGTCTGAAATTGGGTAGACTACACCTGCATCAAGCCACTTGATTATTTCCTTCCTTACCACATCTTTCATTGTTGGATTAAGTCTCCTCTGCGGCTGAACAGTTGGCTTGACTCCTGTCTCCATGAATATCCTGTGTGTGCAGAAAGCTGGATTTATACCCTGAATGTCAGACATTTGCCAACCCATTGCTTTCTTCCTCTTCCTTAAGACCCCCAAAGCTGCCTTTTCCTGTTCCTCTGTCAAGTCTGTAGAGATAATAACTGGTAACGTCTCTCCCTCCCCCAAAAAGATATATTTTAAATGGGGAGGCAATTCTTTCAGCTCCAATTTTGGTGCCTCCTCAACAGACGGTTTCGGCAACGGCTCTAGTGATCTCATCAAGGACTGAAATTCCTGTCTCCTCGGATGATTAGGTGCTCCATCCAACAATTGAACCATTCCACAAGCTTCTCTATCCCCAAAATGATCAGAATGTGTCAACGCTCTTTCCAATGGGTCTTGAGATTCAACAACCTGCTTACTCTCTCCATGTTCAACCACACTGATTTCCGAAAGCTCCTCATGTATAGCCGGCAGCTTCATGGCTTTTAACACATCAAATACCTCTACCTTGTCATGTGCTTGCATCGTGAGTTGACCCGCAGCTACATCAATTAATGCTTTTCCGGTTGCCAAAAAGGGTCGTCCCAAAATAAATGGGACTTCAGCATCTGGTTCAAAGTCCAGAACAATGAAATCGACCGGAAAAATGAGGGAGCCTACTTGCACTAACACATCCTCAACAATGTCATCCGGCTTAGCCAAAGACCTGTCTGCTAGCTGCAAGATTACCGTTGTAGGTCTAGGACTCCCTAGACCTAACTTTCTGAATACCGAAGAAGGCATCAGATTTATACTTGCCCCCAAGTCGCATAATCCACGAGCTCGGATACTTTGCCCAATAGTAAGCTGGATAGTGAAACTTCCAGGGTCTTTCAGTTTTGTGAGCAACCTATTCTGAATACGGGAAGTGCATTCCTCCGTTAAAGCTACCGTGGCATACGCAGTCAAACGAATTTTGTTAGCCACGATGTCTTTAATATACTTTGCATATTTTGGCACTCCCTGCAAGACATCAACAAGAGGTAAGTTAACATGTACCTGTTTAAGTACCTCCATGAATTTCTGGAAACACGCCTCCTCCTTGTGTTTCTTAAGTCGTTGAGGGAACGGGGGTGGAGGCCTTTCTGGTTCAGCTTCTTTAGTCTTCCCCTTATCTGAAATATGCTTTCCCTCAACATCTGCTGCTCCTGACTTTTGAGGCGGTCTTTCCGGTTCCACCTCCTTTAACTGTAAACCACTCCTCGTGGTCACTGCATTAACCTGCTTTGGATTTGGATCCGTGTCGCTAGGTATTCCTCCTCTGGGTCTAGTATTTTGGGCACTAGCAAACTGCCCAAACTGATATTCAAGAGCCTTGGTCGCCAATTGATTGTTCTTCACTTCGGCTGCCAATTTGACATAGTCAGCCTGCAATTGTGCCTGATTAGCGATCATGGTTTTGAACATCTCCTCAATAGTCGGTGATGGTGGTGGAGGAGGGGCATTGTGATTTCTGAATTGAGCTTGATAATTTTGTTGCCCTCCATGGTTTCTGTGCATACCCTGCCCTGAACTTTGGCCTTGTTGATTGTTGCTACCCCACGAAAAATTCGGATGGTTCCTCCAATTTGAGTTGTAGCCACCACCAAACTGCTGATGATTTCTCTGTGCATTGCCTACAAAGTTAACAGAATCAGGATTTTCACCACAGCATTCAGCTGAATGCTCACTACTACCACACACTTCACACCACATCTGTTGAACTGCATTAACTGAAGCTGAAGGCTGGTTCAAATTTATATTGCTGAAGTGGGTGTTTAACTGATTTTGCAAAGCAGCTATCTGTGCAGCGATAGCTGTGAATCCATCCACTTCAAGCACTCCTGCTGCTTTCCTTGCTCCACCTCTTGAAGAATCTGCATTCCATTCTGGATTGCCTTGTGAAATTCGGTTGAGCAAAGTGTACAGCTCCTCATAGGTCTTCTCCAGCGCTTGCCCTACAGCTGCTGAATCTAACAGAATTTTAGTGTGGGGTTCCAAACCCTCAATAAATGTGTGTACCAACACCTCATTGGACTGATGATGGTGAGGACAGTCCCGCAACATGGATTTGAATCTTTCCCAGGCTTGATAAAGATTTTCTCCCTCCCTCTATTTAAAACTTAGGATTTGACTCCTAAGTCTGGCTGTTTTACCAGAAGGGAAAAATCTGATAAGAAACTTCCGTGCAAGATCATCCCACGTTGATATAGAATTGGGTGGTTCAGATTTTAACCACCTCTTGGCTTCACCAAGTAAGGAAAATGGAAATAAGGTGAGCCGAACATAATCAGGTGACACTCCAGCGGGTATATAAGTGTCACTTATCTCCAAAAAGTTCTGGAGATGTTGTTGTGGATCTTCGTGAGGGAGACCGGTAAATTGTCCGCTTGTGTGCAAAAGTCGCACCATATTCTGCTTTAATTCAAACCTCCCTCCAGGCTCTGGTTTGCGGATGCTAGAATGGACATTATTAGCGTGTGGGATTGCCACCTCGCGAACCGGCCTTGCTGCTGCTTCATCGGGCACTAAAACTGCCCGCACAACTGGTGGAATTGGTTGCTCCATCATAGACTGTTTAAGCAACTGCAGCTTCTTTCGAAGAGCTTCTCTACGTTGACTATGAAATTCACGCTCAGGCTCTAAGTAAGATTCCACCAGCTCTTTGTCCCTTGCCAGTGTTCACAGAAATAAAATCTGCAAAATACAGGCTAAGACTAAGTTGTTAACACTTAAGAAAATAAAAATACAAATACAGTAAATTTACACTAAACACAATTTTACAAATCGCCTAGCCTCCCCGGCAACGGCGCCAAAAACTTGCTCGGTCTGCTGCTCAGGTTGGTATTATATATTATAAACCGACACGCAAGTGCACGTGGTCAAACAAGTAATAAAGTGGCTAAGTAGCCAAGTATCGATCCAAGGAGGCTCAAGATACGTAAAATTGCCTAGTTTACTATATTCCTATTTCACTTCTAATTATGCTAACAACAATGTAACCAATAGTTACTTGAGTTTTTGGTTTCTAAACTATATATACTACAATTAATAACAACTATTTACTTGTGAATTTAGACAATGGATATGAACATGCCAAGGTTAAGAACAAATAATGAACTTGATAATCATGATAATTTGGTTACTCTCTTCTTCATGTTGCTAGCCAAGAACATTAGCCTAGAAATTAAAACTCTCGTATTTAATTTCACTTTAGAATCATAAACCATCCATCTACTTTTCTGTGATCAAATGCAATTTATGACCTAGCACTACAATTCCGGTTCCTAAATTGACTAATACGGCTTTCAAGTATATTTCTATCAAGAAAGCACATCAAAACCCAATTTTCCCAAATCAAGTTAAGAACAATACCCTATTAATTCACAACTTTCCAATTTCTTGCTCTTTCGAGTGAAATTGGACCTTTTAGATGTACATTAATGTTGGCCAAGCACTAATGCAGTAAGAACAAGAATTAATAGAACAACATGGAAGAATAATAAGAAAACCATATCATTTACAATCAAAATTCATTACACATGTTCAAAACCTCAGCAAGGAAGAGAATTAGCCACTCATTTGTGGATTGATCATCCTAAAATGAGTGTAAATCATACGTACAATTGATAGAAAGAAGAAAGGAAGAGAAGAAATCCCTTAGCTTTTCCAATCTTCAACTGCTACTAACCCACGTTCCTGCTCTCCACTTCTGAACTCAGTCTAAAAACAAAAAAACTCTAATTAAAATAAACCTAAGTGTGCTATTTATACAAGTGGGAAATTTTTCCCGGAATAACAAGCAACGTGTCACGGAGGCCAACGCGGAGCACTGCCTCCATGACACGGCGTGGACGCGGACCTTCACTGGAATTTCCAGGGTCCGGAAAATTAACCTCAACGTGGCACGGAGGCCATCGCGGAGGCCTATCTCCGTGCCACGGAGCTGACGCGCAGGCACACTGGAAATTGCCATTTTAATCCCTGCTCAGGCAGTGTGCTACCGCGATGGTAGCGTGGCACGGCTCCATCGCGGAGCCCCTATAAAATATGCATTCCAAGGTCTTTTCCACGCTCGCATCCAAGTCCAACTCCGACATAGTTCCAACACGCATTTTAGCTCCTAAAAATCACAATTACCTGTAAAACAAATGCTAATCATGTTGGTTAGTATAAATTCGCATTTTATTACCAATTACATGATATTATATACACATTGCACAACAAACAAGGCAAAAATGATACGTTTGAGTATCACTTGGGCATATAAATCTGCCCAAGATCAGTATCCTCGTCCTCTGGCGGACGAGTCGATACAGCTATCAACCCTGGGCGGTCATGGATGCTCGGTAGTGTAACCCCAAACAATACAACAGTCTCAACTAGTAATACTATCTGCATGTCCCACATACTGAAGCTAACGATAATAAAGTGTTTGTACATACTGCATGCTGAACTAGCGATAGTGATATGTACATATTTAATACATGCTGAGACTGAACATAGCATATGTACATAAATATAATCTTCTGTCGTACTGTACTGAGTCTAATGCTGAACATGATATAGTATTTCTGCTGAAAACTATGTTGTATACTGAGTTTCTATAGTAACAGGATTTACTATTCCTAATATGCTTTCTAACCTCATTTTAACTTATCATTCTGCTTCTGAGATGTCTTACAGATATTACATTGCTTTACTGGGTTCCAACTGAATACGATATTATCCTAACATCCTGTGTCACATCACGTACTAAGCATGCTGTACAGTTTCTAACACTTGTATCAGAATCTATATCGTGCTAGCAAGTCTCGCGCTGATCATAACATGACGTTTCTAATATCGTACCATCATTCATAGTAAACATTATACATGGCTTCTGAATATTCTACTGGCCTTTAAATTACTGTACTGTACCAAGATTACTAACTTGCCGAGGGAACTAGCTTTACACCTTATCCTCGAACTATCCGTCTGTCGGACGAGGCTCGGCCGGTACTTCAACTATTTTCTCCCAACTGCATTCATAAATATGCCAATTAATACTAAATACAGCTTTATTTTAAAGAGCAACGTCGCTTTCAATATAGTTTATAGCCTAAACTTAGGCTTATCGAAAGATGGTCGAAAACTCGCTATTTTTCAGAGGTCCAGAAGGGAGAACCATTCACTTCTCAGCTAGGAACACATATATACTAATTTAGAGCAATTCCACTTACCTTAGCTCGGTAGCTCGATGATTCGTCGGCCGTATTTCACGAAACTAAATCCGTAGGAATGCTCTCTGCTGCTAAATACCTCGATATCTGAGGTTAATTTGAGTTTGGACAATGTTTATCAGCGTAATCGGACGAAAATTATATTATCTCTTCGTTCCTTTTTCCTTTTCTGCTGGTTTGCTCTGTTTTCTGGAAATTACATAGGTGATTAATGATTTAAAACCGAAGTGGGGCTTTATATACTTGGCCTGGACAAGGCCAACGTGTCACGGAGCCAACGCGGAGGCTTCACCTCCGTGACACGCTGCCATCGCGGAGGGGTTCTGCCTCGGCTCCTTCCGCGATGGTTCGACAGGTTTCTCGTCCGATCTTTTTCCGGGCCTTTCTTTAGCACGTATGGCTTTCAAATATGCTTAA
Source organism: Datura wrightii (assembly GCA_035772735.1). Taxonomy (NCBI): domain Eukaryota; kingdom Viridiplantae; phylum Streptophyta; class Magnoliopsida; order Solanales; family Solanaceae; genus Datura; species Datura wrightii. The sequence continues at coordinate 192,888,817 of JASDFA010000018.1, read as the reverse complement.
CCAACGTGCGAATAGGTCATTTAGGTGTCGGAAATTCTACGGGATATAACATTAAGCAGCAAGGAGCATTCCAACAGATTTAGTTTCGTGAAATTCGGCCGGCGAATCGTCGTGCAACCGAGCTAAGGTAAGTGGAATTGCTCCAAATTAGTGTCAATATACTCCTAGCCCTAAAATGAGTATTTCTCCCTTCTGGACTCTCGAGAAATAACGAGTTTTTGACAGTTTTTCAATAAGCCAAAGTTTGGGCTATATATATATTGAAAGTGATATTTTCTTCCAGAATATTAGCGTATTTAGTTCTAATTGACCTATATATGAATGCAGTTGGGAGAAATAACAGAAGTACTGAACGAGCTACGCCAGTTAGTCGGAAAATCTAAAGCGAAGGTATGTAAAGTTAATTCCTTCGGCAAGATAGTAATCCTAATATAGCAAATAGCGTGAATTCTAGAAGAAAGAATACTGAAGTCGAGTATTGAGTCCAATATGAATCTAGCAAGCATGTTTTATGATATTATGCTATATTCAGAATAAAAGTCATTAAATTAGTATCAGACAGCCAGATATTATTTCAGATACAGTGAGCTCAGTAACAGAATCAGTTTAATGCAGAAAAGAGATTCAGAATAGAATATCAAAATACAGATAGTATTTTCAGATCAAACATGCTTGCTATATATATGATTATTGTTTGTTGAGACCTGTTTGTGTTATGAGGGCACCCTTAGAGCATCCTCGCCGCTCTTGGGTTAATAGCTGTGTCGACTCGCCCGCTAGAGGGTGAGGATACGTCACTCCAAGGAGTGGCATGCCATCCGCAGTAGGACGAAGATGGGATGCAGCATTACCCATATCAGGCTTATCAGCATAGCAGTATAGCTTACCCTGTCGAGTGCTTGCCCCTAGGGGGCAGATTACAAATACAGATACAGATTACAGTTTACAGTTACAGGAGTTCTCCAGACTCAGACACAGTTATAGTCAGAGGCCATAGCCCGAGCTGCAGATCCAAAGGGGCCGGTAGAGGTGCTCGTAGTTCGTAGGCGAGTGGAGTTATTTATTTTTGGATGGTTTTGACCCGAGTAGGGGTATATAGATTGTGTGTTGGTTGGCACCTTCCGGCTTACGGGGCTGGTATAGATCCTTGTATGTTATATATATGTATATACATGATATCTATTAGTTGATAGACAGCAGGTCATGATGACAGGTATGATTCTACCTTACCTTCAGTACAAATAAGCCTACTCCAGATCCTGCTAGTTCAGACAGTTTCAGATACTTCCTGCTATTCAGAATTTACTAGCATTGTTGTTTATATTCAGTTACGTTCAGTTTGCCTTACATACTCGGCACCAGTGGTACTGACGCCCGTTTGGGGCACTGCATTACTTGTCTACAGGTACCTATAGACAAGGAGTCGATCCCTCGTGATCCTAGCCAGCGCAGAGTCATCAGCTCCTGTCATCCAGAGCTTGATATTCAGAGGTTTACATCATTTTCTTTTGTTGTATAGTACGGGTAGGTCGGGGCCCTGTCCCGACCATCTTATCAGTATTCTTAGAGGCTTGCAGATTGTGTATATATATCTCCCTGTGGTTAGTTGTGCCGGTCGTGTGGGGTCGTGCGTATGTTTAGCTATTTAGTATTGTTTTTTATGTTGGCCGTGCGGGGTCGTATCCAGTTAGTAGTGGTGACCTTGCCGGTCACGTAGTTGTTCAACATTTATTATACTGATTTGGAGATAACTAGACCGCATGGTGGCCTTGTCAGCCCGCATAGGTTACCCTATATAAATGTGATTCTGGTTAGTTGATGTTATAGTACAGGAGGCTATAGGCCTAGTCGGCCGGAGGCTGTGTTTACAGCCGTTATATAGCCCGTTGATTCTGTGAATCTGAGTTAGAGCCAGCCAGACACTAGATGTGCTTAGGCTCAGTAGTCTAGCAGTTCAGGTCCTAGCAGGGCACCAGGTGCCAGTCATACCCCCCAAGGCGGGGCGTGACAATAATGCAGTATTCCCAAATCCTTGATCTTGAATTGGGAATAGAGCAGTAATTTCAAGCAGTTCAGTCCCTGTGAAGGGTATATAATCTACATATATGGCCACAAAAATGGAAGAAGAGCCATCTTTTAAAAAATAATAATAAAATATGTGAGTAGTCATGCATGGAGTGAGTGCAGCCCCTGGATTTGAGTGCTCTATTTCTCATACTTTTACCTACTAGCCTGCTTTAGGCCATATAAGGACTTATTCAATCTGCACACTAGTCCTTGAGCATCAATAGCTAGTCCCTATGGAATTTCCATGTGAACCTCCTCGTGGAGGTCCCCATGTAGGAAAGCATTGTTAATGCCCATCTAGTAAATATTCATTTTTTTCTTGACAAGAGTGGCAATGAGAGCCCTTACTGGGATCAAACATTCATCTTTACTTCACAAGTTATCTATGACATCATTACTTCCAACTTGAAGGGGGGTATTAAAGATAAATTATATGTAATGTTGAGTCAGCACAACTAGTTAGACTTGTTAGTTAGGCCTACTCAGTTAATGGTCCACTCATGCAGTTAGTTAGGATATGAGCCGTCAATTAGCTGGAGTCAGTTACTGGGTAGATATTTTTTTTTTCCATTTCATCTTTGTGTATATAAATAAAAAAATACATTGAATGACGATTCTGAGCTTCCTTCTCCAAATTTCAATTCTCTTTTACACTTTATGCCTGCAAGCTCCAATGGCTTAAGCCAAAACAACATTCACGATTGAAGCTCTACTTATTCTCAATACGCACATTAGAGGCAACCTAATATAAGTCGCCACTAAAAATTTACCTTTTGTAGTGAGTATTGCTATAAAAGTTTAAATTTTGTTGCTATAAATATGATTGCCAATAAATGTCAGCCACAAAAAGCTAATTTGATTTCTTTAGTGCCGATTGTCAAGACTTAATTGTTTACCTCTTGTGTTAGTGAATTACTTTGAAGTCTCGCCGGATTGGTAAGATTAGTTTGAGTTATTCAATTGTTCATAACTCATAAGTTTTATCAAATTATATCAAAGCTTATTTGTAACTACTTATCGTGTATGCTGTTGAAATTCTTTGAAGTCTTGTCAAATTCTCAAAATTTACTTGTAATATTTTACAATAGTATTTTGAGTTTCCATACTTGTAATCGTTACAACATTTTTGTTTTTGAATTACCTGAAATCCTACTGAACTGAAAAGACTTGATGCTTGTTTAATTATTCACAAAATTCAGTTGGATTGGCATGACTTTGTGTTATCTGCATATTACTTGTCTTGTTAAATTGTTATTCTCTTTGTCCCAATTTAGATAACCCACTTTCTTTTAATCAGTCCCAAAAAGAATAATACATTTTTCTTATTTGACAAATATTTAATGACACTATCAATATTTTACCTATGTTGGATCCCACTTATTTGACAAAAAGTGCACAAAGATATACTCTTTCTATTAAAATTTTATTTATTTTAAGGGTAGTTTTGGATCATTGCAAAGTCTTTCTATATTTTTTAAATTTTGTATCCACTCAAGCTACATCACATAAATTGGGATGGAGGGAGTAACAAATTTTATCGGATTGACATGAGTTTCTCCGTTTTCTACTGAGGTGTACGTTCCATAAATTTAAAATTTCTATTTCAACTAAAATCACCCCAAATCCTCTCCAGATGATCTACTTTGCGAGAAAATCTCCTAACACCAACATAAACGATACTCAATCACTAATTTTAGTCAAATAACATCAAATTAAGAAGACTCGCACTATCTTCTTCAACACTTCCTACAGTAAGAAGAAAAATGTTATTTTCCCTTGCCTATAAAATAAAAGAATTTTATTTTTTGCAAAATTTTTAAAAAGCGAAGACGAAAAATGAATAATAATCTCGTGGGGATGTTGCATTCATTTTTTAATTGGTGGACATAACTTGGGCCTCATATTGTTGAACTCTATATTAACCTGAATCAGTTCATGTATTGATATTGGCTTAGTTGTAATGTTAGCGTTGTGTGGATCTTTGAGCTCATAATGTGAGAGGCCATAAGTATATGGTTAGCAAGGGCGAGATCCTTATATAGATCCACATAAATTCAATAATTATTTCCTGAATTCTCTATATGTGAAAAATATCTAAACTGGATTATTTGAAATAATAAATATCATAGATATTAATAAGAATCTAAGAAAGTTATAGTGTAGTCTGTTTGATATTTATACTTCGGAAAAGTCTAGATATTCTAGATCCTTGCAAGAAGATAATGTTATCTAAATTTGTTTTATAGATGTATCTAGAATAATTTTTAAAATTATCCCTAGACAAATATAAACAGGGGTGCATTAGACATTTGTAATCAACCCAATTCAAATCAATTCAAGAAGTCTTCTTCCATGAGTTAGTTCTCTGATCCAAATTCTTCCTTTTCATTTCATAGCTTCCTCTTCTTTAGTTAAATCTTTCAATCTTAGTTAACGATTGGCCTAGCAGAAGTTCTCCCCAATTTATATTTTATTCTTTTATTCTCTATATGGTATTAGAGTCATAATCATACGTGGGCTTGTGAATTTTATTTCAAGTTCGGGTCAACGATAGATTCAATTGGTTTCTCTATATGGATTTCAGTGGTCGTGCTAATCGGTTGGGGAGGAAGTTGTTGAATCAATCAAATTACAATATATGAAATACATGTATGGAATCATACCTTTTGGGCGAGGATTTGTAAAAGGTTGTTAATGGGAGTAACACAAGTACTAATGTCGACAAATCAAAATAGTACCACATACAAGAAGTGAAAGCAAATTAATGTGAATGCAGAGTTTATCCTGAAGAGGTCCATCTCCTCCAGTTTATTTGATCATATTTTAAGGTGTAAATCAGCTCACAGAATATAGATGACCGTTGATCAGTTGATCAACATGAAGGATGAAGCTCGGCTACAGATATTGGAGAATGAATTGGATAACATCACTCAAGGTAATCTTTTTATTTCTGAGTATTTATTAAAGATTAAGAACTTAAATTTCGATATCTCCTTATTAAATTCGGATGAGGCTATCTCTGAATCTCGAACTACAAGAATTATCATTTGTAAATTGAAGTCAGAATAAATTTCATTTGTTACATGAATTCAAGGATGGACTCAAAACCATCTTAGAGGAATTTGAGAATTTGTTATTGTCAGAGGAGCTACTAGCCAAAAAATTGGCTAGTGTATATGTCAAAGAAGGGAAGAAAATATTCTTATTGTCGACAAGAGAAACTTTAAAGAAAAAATAAGAGATAGGTTGCACTATTTATCCTCAAGTAGTTCAAACTCGTCAGGAAAGAAGAAAGAGTCTTTTAACAATCATGGTAATAAGTCTTTCAAATGATATCGGTGCAGCAAATTAGGAAACATAAAAAGATATTTCGGGCTAATGAGAGCAATATGGTTCAAACTGAGAAAGTCATTGAAGAAGAAGAATGGAAATGTGCTTCACAGCTGAGACTCGAATACTAGATGTTATGGATACTATCAATTTTGAAAGAAACTGGATCGTGGATTGATAAAAGGACCTTCATCATGTGAAGAAGAATGGAGTCAAATAAGAGGAGTTTGATAATGACGTTGGAATGGAGACCTAGTACCAAAGCCAACTGCAGTTTTTTAAGACAATCAAGGTGTCATCAAGCTTGCGAACAATCCAAGAACAAACAACATTGAGGTGAAATATCACTTTATTTGAGAAAAGGCTCTTGATGCTACTATAAACAATATGAAAGTGCGGAGTCGGGAAAATATTGTTGATACTTTCACCAAGTCAATTTCTAAGGGTTTCATTTGGGTTCTTATGGGTAGTGTTCGAAAACCACTTCAAGGGAAAGTGTAAAAATAAAGCATAATTTTTTAAAGAATAAATATCATAGAAATTAAAAAGAATCTAGAAAGTTATAGTTTAGTCTCTTTGATATTTGTACTTAAGATAAAATCAATTTAAACACATGGGGTGTTCCATTCTTTTCCTTTAGAAAATTCATCCTCAAATGTTAACGGCACGCAAGAATAAGTTCTAAGAGTTCTTGCATCACAATAATATTCACATATTCAACCAGAATATATGGGGCTACAACAAAATGACTCCAAACAACACAACCATGGACCTACCAAGATATAAAATACGACACCAGCCCGACTCAATAAGATAAGTAAAGCATATACCTGAGGCATCACCTGCTAAAGGTTTCGCATTCTGACGATCTACTAAAGTGAAGATACAATTGGGGGTCCTCTTTGTAACATCCACTTTGCCTCTGCTCTAACCCCTACCTATTACATATTGAGATCCCGGCTCAACCAGTCTCATCAGAGTAGACGATCCTTCTATTGACCCAGTCGATCGTACCATACCATTCTACCACCAAATCGGACAATCTATAATCTTATGATCCTCACTACCACAGGAAAAGCAAGCACCCAACCTCTTCCTGCATCTCCCAAAATGCCTCTTGTTGCACCATTCACAATATGGCGAGGTTTTCTTCCCCTAATGTCGATATCCCGATACCCTGAAAGCCTCTCCTAGTCTTGACACTGGTCTTGACAGTGTGTAGTAATCAGACCCATCACCGTATACCATTGATAGAGGAAGTCTAGGTGGTCCTCCCAGATATAATGTCCTAGGGCCACCCTATGATTCTCCCTGAAATTCTGCAGGTCTAGATCTCTTTCGCTACTCCCTTTCAGTGCTCTCATCTTCCTGTCTGTAGCATCTATGCTCCTCTAAACTCTAAGCGAGAGTCTGTAACCTAGATATATCCACACCTTCATGTATCAAGGCTATAGTAGAGAACTCAATGTACTCTGGTGCCAACCCAACCACAAATCAGTGTATCCAAGCCTACATGGTGTCAACAAAAGATGGGGCGTATCTAGCCAACATATCAAACCTAAGACAATACTTTCGTACACTCATATTGCCCTGCCAAAGAGACAAGAACTGATTAACATGAGCCTCCCGCACTTCAAGTGGCAAATAGTGGTTTAGAAAGGCAGTTGTGAATTTTGTCCACTTGTCCATAGGTGCATCTCTATCTCTAGAACTCTCCCAACCTTCATATCACAGAACCGCTATATCACGTAGTTTAAAAGCTTCTATCTCTACTTCCTCAACCGACGATGCATACATCACTCTGAAAATCTGATAGAGCTGATTCAATAAAGTATTGCAGATCCTCTTTCACATTAGTTCCTGTAAACTCTGGAGGCATCAATGTTAGAAACTCACGAGTCTTGAAGCTCCCAAAACACTCAGAAGATCCGGTGCCCTAGCTCCCTGCAGAGTGGTCACCAATCTAGTGAACGGATGTACATCATTCTTAATTTCATGATCTATAGCAACTAGAGGGGCGCCCTCAGAATCTCTCCAGGTGGAAGGGTTGGAGATGAAGCCTCGCATGAGCCTCGAATGGGTCAGTCTCAATATGTTGTACTCTACTAGTGCCCTCACCCATAGCCATATCTAGTCATTGACCAGCTGCAGTTATTCGTGTCACTGGCATTCTCTGTAGAAATCAATAAACGTGAGTCTAGACCTGACTCCTATGACATCAGACTTACCACAGGATTTCGATCAAGAAAGAAGGGTAACAATCCTATATGCCTTGTAGCCTCCTACTTATTAATACACTGTGCAACGTACATATAAACAAGATTATATTTAAGGGTGGCAGGGGAATTGGAACTCATTGGTCCGGACCGGTTCTACTAACGGATTCGATTTTGATAGTTCCAGTTGCATCGGGACTCGTAGTAACCGAATGTAGGGGGGACCGAACTTGGAATCGGTGCGGAATGCTGGTTTTTACCGGTAGACCCAGTTCTGATCTGGATCTATAACGGTTGGAAAAATTTTAAAATTTTTAAAAAATAAAGTGATATAGTCGTTGGGGGGTCATTGACAACAGCTAGCGGGCCCCACAAATGGCTATAATAGCCCTCTTATCCCCCCTCCCCCCTCCCCCCTCCCCCCCCCCCCCCCCCCCCCCCCAAAAAAAAAGGAACAGCTCCTACCCCTCTAAATTATAAATACTCCTTAACTCTTTCTATTTTTCTCACAAAACTCACATACTCTCTCTAATATTCTCTTTTAATTTTTTTTGTTTTATTAGCTAGTTGGAGTTAGAAGATTTTTTTGAAGCAATTTGCAAGCTTCAATTGCCATCTCTCAATTTTGGCTTTTGGTTATGTGCGTCTGCTTTTACGCAAACGTTCGGTACATTCATGCTAACTTTCGTCTCTCTATTTGTTTACTTACAATTTTTTTGGTTATATTTATATTGCATATTTTTCATATATCAGTTATTTTATAACTTTAAATATGGATGCCGGTAAAAAAAGTAATGGTAAAAGAGTAAAGGGTGCTACTACTAGTAGGGTGAGGATGGAGGTAGTTCTAAATCATTGCCGCGTAGATTGATTAACGTCGATGAAACTTTTTATCATGTCCCCATGCTTTAGATATTAATCCTGATATTGAATTATACCATGGACCCTAAATAGATATTATGGTAATTTTGAGGAAGACTTAGACGAAGAAGAAAATGTTGAAGAACAAGAGTTTGATAAGACCCCCACTAGTCTAGTTACGGAATTACTAGGACCACAAAGGACGAACGTCCTAAAAGGTTTTTAGTTTGGCAATTTATGGATCAGAATAAGAAAGAAAACTACTGCTACTTGCTTAAAATGTATGAAAGTCTTGAAACATTTGACTGGAGGATTGAAAGGTGGGGCAGGGTTGCTAACTAAGCATTTGAGATCGTGTAATAAAGATTGTGTTCATCTAGAAGTTGTCGCTAAGGATTAAAAAAATGGTACACCCTTGCCTGAAACATCTATAGGAGGTTCTAACATTGTTCACACTCGTTTAAACATGTCTAACCCTGTTAGCTCAACACACACTGCACATAGAGTCAAGAAAGAGATCATGAAGAATTAGCTAAAATGGTTGTTGTTTGTCGTTTGTCTTTTAATTTTTCTTCACATTCTGATTTAATTCATTATATTCAGGAGGTGTATAATCCTTTTTTTCAAGGTTATTCAAGAAAAGCACAACTAAAAATAATATTTTTAAATATCAAGTTGAATATTGTCATTTTCTTCATTGCCTTTTATATATTTTGATGGTAAAGTATCTATTACTTTTGATATGGGTCGTAGTGTTAATGGTATTGATTATTTCACTGTTATCGTCCATTGGATTGATTATGATTGGAACATGAAAAAAAGAATAATAGGTTATAAATATGTTGAAGAGAGTAAAATTGTTTGTTACATAGCTACTACAATGTAAGGTATTTTAGAGTATTTTCAGCTTTGTGATAAAGTAATGGATGTCACCATAGATAATGCTTCTAATAATCTGAAAGTTATTGATTATCTAAAATCTAGACTTTGTCCAATTGATAATGATGTTTTTCATGTTAAGTGTGCTACACATATTTATAATTTGATAGTAAAAGATGGTGTTGATGTATTTGGAGTTAGCTGTCAAAAGTTCGAATTTCTTGTGGTTGGATTTTTAAAACTGAAATAAAGTCTAGAATTATTGAATTTCAAAATCGTTGTATAGAATGTGATCTTGTACATAGAAAAGTTCTAAAAGAAGTGCCTACTAGATGGAATTCTTTATTTGAAATGCTTGAAATTGCTTATGTTTATCGCATGCTTATATAATTAGTTTTTAATGCTCATAATACGGATGATGACCATAATGAAGTCCATGAACTTATTAAATTTTTAAAAACTTTTTATAAAGCTACAAATGCAATATTTGATCAATATTATCCCGCTATTTCTTCAATTTTAGTAAATATTACTGTCATTTCATCTTAATTTGCTAAATATAAACAAATGAAAATATTTAAAGAGCCAGTTGAATATATGATTGAAAAATTCAAAAATATTTTTTTCTAATTCGTCAAATTTATTTAGCTGCTACTTCATTCAATCCATTTTACAAAGCACAAGGAGTAGAAAATATGATTGAAAAAATTTATACAAATTTAGACATCCAACCTCCTGAATTTCCATCCCTTGATACTTGTAAGAGTAGCATAATAACTAAAGCTAGAAACTTATATAACGTATATAGAGCCATAGAAGAAAATGTTCCACCAACGCGACATGTTACTTCTAGGCCTAGGATAGATGATTTTGATGAAATGATGGGTGATTATCTTAGTCCTGAATCTTCTAACGATAATGACTTTGATGCATATACTTCTCAAGCATGGGATAGTATAAGAGATGTAAATTGAGAACCTCAACTTTTAGCATGGTGGCAAAACCATAGCGAACAATATCAAAAACTTGCAAAGGTGGTTCGAGATGTGCTAGCAATTCAAGTGTCTTTGGTAGCTTCAGGGAAAGTTTTTAGTACGGTGAGGTTTGGTATTGGAGATATAGGTACTCAATTGCAAAATATAGTTTAGAAATTCGATTTTATCCAGAGATTGGATCAATACCGAATGAAGAAATTATGGGCTACCAAAATTAATGCCCCAAATTAAAGACGAAATAGATAAAGTATTTGTAGCAAATAGTGATGATGACATGGACGTAATAGAGGAAGAACAACTAGTACAAATTTTGAATAATGTTATCGAGGAATTAATAACTGGGTTATGAAAATATTATTTTTGAAATTAGAGATATTAATATGATAATAGAGACCTAATTTAAACTGAGTGAACCTTACAACTAACCAAAAATACAACTAACAGAATAAACCTGAGCCGATAAAGCTTGGCAGCATAATACAATACACAATAATAAGAAAGAAAATAGCTAATCAACAGAGTATACTCAACTCTAAGTCGAAAGCTGGCTCACAAATCCAAAGATAAATACAATAGGTTAACAAGGACAAAGTCTTGAACAACAACTGTACAATAAGGTCGACAAGGCCTCCAACAATACTACAACCCTAAACATATGTCAATGAGCCTCTAATAGTTCAATAATAGATATACGATTAGAACAGGACCCCGACCTACCCATCAACGTTATATGTATACAAAATATAAACAACAGGTAACTCTGGACGACGTGGAGCTTACCAAAAAGTCAGGACTCTACTCCGCTACGAGATCACGAGCTACTTGTCGATCAATACTTGCAGGCATATATGCAGCGTTCCTAGGCTCATGGTGTTAGTAAGAAGAATGTACTAGGTATGTAAGTCAACAAAAAAGATAGATACAATATAACATTAAGGAAAACCCAAGAAATACCAACAGATCAACCCCAACCTGAAATCAACAATATCAATTCACACTGCCTTACCTGCCCTTATTCTAGGCATCACAACAACCCTAGCCACAAACTGTCTCAGATAACGAATTTTGAACCGCTATGAACATGGGGTCGGATAAATAGTTGGGGAATAAAATAGTCTTTTGGGGGATAGAGGGACTTGAACCCTCACAATTTTTAAAGACAACGGATTTTTGGATTGGAAACTTCCTATTTATGAAAAAGTAAAAGGCGGGTCGTCTAATATCTTTCTCATTAGTTGACACCTCAATGGACCTTTAAGAACCAAAATGGAGTCATGAAGCTTTAATTACTGAATCGCTTCCTAATGGTAACTGAAATTGTAGTAATTAGTGAAATAAAAAGACTTATACAAATCATCGAAGTAATTCCATCTCCTACGGTCCAAAGATGAAAATTTTTGTAATATTCTGAACCATTCATGAACAGTATAGCAAAAATGATTAAAACATTATAGCTTGTACATAAATAAGTAGCTGCGCAACAGCTACAAAATAGGAGTTAGATAGAATATAGAATAACAATGTACAAACAAAAACCAATCCCAAGGAAAAGGCAGAATAAATTGGATTGGAAAGTAATACCACTCCTAGACCCCCTAACATAAGAGCCAATCCTAGAAAAACTAAAAGAAAATCATGTATTGATTTAGATAAATCCATTTTTTATAAAAATAAATCAAAAATGAAGAATTTCATGGCTTTATTGACCTGACCAGGAAAAAATAAGTTTTTTCTATTTTTTATGATACTTTTTAATTGTTAATTGAATGAAATTTTAATGGATATGAATTGACGTAGATGCTTTTATTTTATTGGACCACTATCAATTCTTTATTCGTCGAAAGAGTAGTTTAAACCTATCTATTTGTGATATCATTTATCTACTTTAAAACCATTACTATTATATTATACAACTAACCAGAATATGCAACAACATGAATGCAATATGATCCAACAAACAATACAATAACTTAGCTTTGTCGGAAGCTCTCACGACCACACAGGCTAAGTGAATAACAAGCTTAACTATTCCAGAAACTCTCACGGTCTTATAGATTCCCGCGTAGTTCTAGGCTCGATCCTACTGGAAACTCTCATAACCACTTAGGTCCTCGCAAAGCCCCAAAGGCAATACAATCAAAGAATATGCAGCAAATCATATGAACATGAATGTGCATGCTAAAACAGCTCACAACAACATAATAAGGTCCATCATCTAAACTTCACAACATAACACTAGAGTTACCATATCAAACCGACCCACCGATGTACCACCAATCACACATTTCTGTACTCAATTTGGAGATACATCATCGACCACAACAATCAACGAAACATAACGAACCAATCATTATAATAAAAGCACAATCAAGGAAGTACGAACATCCAAAAGGCACGATAATATGACGAGTCAAAATTCAACGGAAAACATGTTAAAAAGAAAACAGACGAGCCTTAACATACCTTATGGATGACAATAAAAAGCTTAATCGAACCTCGCTCTATGCACCACCAATACGAGCTATAACTAATTTGATAAGAAAATGACGTACAACAACTAGTTCAATAAGAAATCTACATAATCAATTTTTGAAAATCTAAAACATGAATAAAATGATGTTCAAGAGTTCATACCTTCACTTTATAGATGAAATTCTAAAGAGAAGACAATCATAAGGTAGCTTCACCCGAAATAGCCACCAACACCACGAGACAACGAAACACAACACGAACTAATCGGTAGATTAAGGTTGGATTGATTAGTTCTCTTCAAATTGTCTGACATTTGATGCTCTACACGTGATTTCAACTCCCGGTCTTTCCTCGATGTATAACACATAGCAACAAAACTAAACTTGTACGTCCAAAATCTAACGATAAAATTGATCTAAACGTATAGGGTGTTAAGGTTTAACTAAGCTCCTAAATAAGAAATAGATCCAAACTTCAAATTGTTTCAGTTTGGTCCCGATTCAGTTAAATCGGATAGTCATTGCCCTCAAATGAGTTGCATTAAAAGTGACTAAAATTAAGCCTTAAATAAGCATACACTGGCAAATGGATCAGAGGGAAAAGCAGACTCAGTTAGGAATCATGTAGAGAAACAGATTCAAAAGGTTGAATGCGCAAAATATTTTTAAAAAGAGATATTTTTCATTAGCAAAAGGCTAGTAAAGGCCAAGAGAATGCAAAGATTATAAGTTTACAAAAAGAATCATTTCACTAAAAGACCTGAAAAGGCCTAGAATATGCAAAGTTTACAAGTTTACAAAAAGAGCCATTCCACTAGCAAAAGGCGTGAAAAGATCCAAAAGTGCACGGTTTACAAATAAAATGAGCTAAGCATCTTCAACTAAGGAAACTTTGGAAACTTAAAAGATAAAAAGGGCATCCTTCCTGCTCCGCTGGTAAGCAGCTTGAGGAAGGGCGGATATTAACTGACTATAATATCCTGAAGGAATCTGACGTCCACCTTGTTAAGGTGACACGAAATTTTTTGTGAAGGCCTTGATTGGAAAGACCATTACCCTCAATATTGAGGCTCGCGCATTATGACATGAGCTTCAAGGTAAAAATCTAAGATGTAGGAACTATCAAGTCTACAGTAGGATAGTCGGAAAAAAAGGCAACACGGTATTTATAGGAGAAAAGTAATCATGACCTGAATTTGGAGAAAAGATTCATGGTAGCAAAATGACGGCACATGATAGTTTACATTTAATGTGATTCGAAAGGAGACTTTTCAGATTTCAAAAAAATATTTCATATACTTGTTCGCCCGAGGAAACTTTTTGATTATCCCTCCCAAGAGAAGTATAGATGACTGTTCCTCTTCCCAAATGCTTCCCTGGTTAGCATTCGGAAATCTGGTGGACTATCTGTATAGGATAAATTTTATTTCAAGACACGTAGCAGGAGGCACGTGAACATGGTACGTAGGAGTGAGGATGAAGTTACGGTAAATTAAATAATAGAAAGATAAATGAGGTCTCGATGAGTAGTTCCGGAATCACTCTTTGGGCAATAGAAAGAAGCAGTTGAGGATAGCAGTAAAGGAATAACTAGAAGAGGACTGTGATTCTGAGTTCGCTATCAAAATCCAAGACTCGGAGGCCTGATGAAAGCAACATCACCACGTAGTTAGAACTATACAAGGTGCCTGATAATAACAGCAAAGTACTGATGACGTCTGTAATGAAATGGTACGGATATCATGATTACCACAATGTACTATAAGGCCCAAATAGAGTCATTTGATTGGCCGTACTACTACAATAAAAAATTATAAATAGGTGCTCTCTTTACTTGTAAAGACCACTGGATGAACGGTGAAATATATTACTACTACTACTTTGCTCGCATCTACTCTCATTTGTTCATTTTCATCCGATTACTCATCTAATTTATTAGTTTCAGACAGTCGAGATTCCGAAAGTTGCAAACATCTAATCAGGATGATATCGAAGAACACTTATTTCTTGATATATCTAACTTGTCTTACACATTTTAACTTATTAATCTTATCAATTGCTATAATCACTATTATATGTCTTTATAAACCTGAATATGTGAGTTAATTAATATTGTGTGTCCTTGTTTTCACTATAAATTTAATTATTCCGATTTTATTTATAAATAATGCGGCTTTCCAAATTGGAAGATTTTATAAAATAAAACTGTTTACTCCCTCTTTTTTAACTTGTATGTCCCTTTATAAGGGTTAATGACTCGACATTTCCTACTATTTTTTTAAAAAAAAATGGTTCTATATTTTAAAACTATTGACTTACTTTCTTTATACTATTTTCATAATAATAAAATATGTTGTCAAACATTGTATAAATTTTATACATGAATAACTTACCTCCTGATCAGCTATCAAATGTGATATTACTTATGCAAAATTTAATACCTGCATAACTCATCTCCAAATCGATTACCAAACAACCCCTAACAATAGTTTCACTCTTTACAAAGTATGTGTGAAAAAGAAATTACGTGCAAGCTTAGGGGTCGACAAAGCATGTATTAAGCCATTAATTAAGCTTGCGTCTTTTTGTCCTAACTAAGGTTTTGAGTGTGAATTGGTTGGTTTTACACCCAAAAATGTGCAACATGTCTGAAAATGGTTGATGAGACAAAGAAGGGAAGAAGTGTGCAAAATATATTTCCGCAAAAGCCACAATAGGAACAAAGGAGTTTGCATGCGTTCTACGACTTTAGTTTAATGAAATTAAGCACAAGAATCCAGAATTCCCTTGTTCTTTCTTTGGTATTTCCTTTCTTTGGTATTTTCTTGGGTCAACTTAGGAAATTAAGCAAGTTTACCAATGGTAGGTCCAAATTATATAGTACTAAGTTGGCACTACTATTATATATGGGGAAAAAAACAAATGGTGACTAAGATAAGCATTGTGGTTGTTTAAAGTAAAGTTTAAATTTTATACTTTTTATATCAACTTTGCATTTGTCCCATTCTTAGTTTTGACATGCTTAAACTGAAGTTTTATTGAAAATAGTCACTCCACCTTCATAAGATAATAATAGAGTTGCGTACATGTCATCCTCCCCAAATTTCACTTGTGAAATTTCTACTGAGTATGTTATTATAATATTTTTATACCATCAAGTTATTCAAACGATATTTATATGTAAATTCTTTAAAATGTGAGATTTGAAAGAAAATATGTTAGCTGTTATGAAAATGACATGATAATATAAGAATTCCTTACATCAATGATCCATATTACTTTCTCCGTTTCAATTTATACGATATATATTGACTGGGCAAGGAGTTTTAAAATATGGAAAGACTTTTGATATTTGTGCTTTAAAACAAGTCATAGATATTTGTGTGGCTTAAATCAACTTATTAAGGATGAAATAGACATTTTTAAATTAAATTATTAGTATATATAGAAATACATCATTCTTTTTATAATTGATTAAAAAGAAAAATATATCACATAAATTGCAGACGGAGGCACTACCAAAAAATTACTATTTTTCTATTAAAATTTTCCGCTGAAAAATATTAAGTGACTATTCTCACCAATTATCATTGGGAAAAGAAAAAACAATAGTGTTTTCACATAGAAAAATCATGAAGCTTCCCACTATTTCAGCGAGAATCTGTTTCCCACCGTACGTTTTGTCAGTGAACTAGTTCAGTGAGAAATGAGTGAAAAAATTATATTTTATAACATAAATTTTCTATTGATTTACCGTGGATAAAATCTCTATTTCTAATCGTGAGGGAATAATAAACTCTATGGAATATTAGATGGGGAGAGCTCTTTGTGTAAGTTTTACTTCAAACTACCAAGTCCTAGCTCTTACAACTTCACCACGTCGAAGTGTGAGAAAATAGATGAGAGTTGATTCAACTTCTAGTGTGACTAATGGAGGAAAGTATACAAAAGAAGAAAATAATCATATTTTTTCCTTCACAAATGATTTGAAGTCAACAGTGAGATTTAGTTGAATCTTCTTTTATTAAAAGGAAAAGTTCAAGTTCACCTTAAAGTAACAAATTCCACTAGTGTGGTTTTAGAGTCTTGGGTACTCCCTCTATCTAAATTTGTGTTTTTTATTTTATCTTTTAAAAAAAATATTACAACTTATTAATTTTAATTTTTTAAATAATATATTTAAAAATTAAAAAATTTAAAAGTCTTCTTTATTTTGTGTCAAGTTAAAACATTTAAGTTAAAATAATGTATGTAGCACCTGATATCTGAACTTAGAATCTCAAGATGATTTTTGAACTCCTTAAAGCAGAGAGTCAACATCTAGTTTTGTGTTCAAGTAATTCAAAAAACTCTATATATACATCTAAAAGATTAAAAATTACTTTATATATATTATAATCTTTTTATCGAGTGAGTTCGAATGAACACATTTTCACCCCTAGATCCCCCGTCATAATAATTGATTTGTTAGCCATACAAGAAAGAGAGGGAAAAAAGAGAGGAACCCTTTAAATCTTGTCTTCTTTAATTTTATCGGATATTCACGAAGGGACTTTTTTTCTAAGTATGTTTAAGTAGGGATCATATTATTGCATATATAGTTGAAAAATTGAAAACAAAAGTCTATAGGAAATTATATTTAAAGCTTATGGTGTGAAATATTAAATAAGTGAGGATAGATAGATGGGATAGGCACTTAGGCAGAGAATTGAGTGGACATAAAGGCCATAAAAGAGCAGAGATGGGGACATGGGCAGTAGGAAAACTGGCGGGATTTTATTTTTAATTTTTCACTCGGTATTTTATTTTTTTATTACAATCCCAATTAATTCAAAAAGCACATTACAAAATTCATTATAATATCAATATTTTTAATAAAAGAAAAAATAGAAAAATTTATTTTTTTTAATTTTTTATTTAGTATTCAATATTCATTTTAAAATTTCAATTAATTCATATAATACGTTACAAGGCCCGTTATAGAAATAACTTCCCTTGCAAGAAAAGGGAAGTCATTTTCCCAAAAATTCCTTCAAGCCATTTCCAACTAATGGTTCCCACCCCCACTCCACTCCCAAAAGTTATTTACTTTGTCACGTATATTTTATGAAAATATGTACTACATTTTTTGTTGGTACTTATTTACCGCATCAAACATCGGAAATATATTTTTAAAATCACTTATGTTTCTATAAGAAACAAGAAATCGAAGTAAGAGTACACTTTAATTAACAATGACTGATAATTATAGTTATGTACGTATTAGTAATACATGAATTAGTTATAAAGAAATTTATGTATTATTTTATGCAGGTTTTAGTTATTTATGTATTAGTTATGTAGATATTTGCTATGTACGGTTTAGTTATGTAGGATTTAGTTATGTAGAGATTAGAATATATTATTATTGATTATTGAATATTTAATTTATTGTAAAATAATATATATTATTTACAAATAAATAAGTAAAAAAGTATTATAAAATTATTGTATAATTGAATTTTTTTAAATAAGAAAATGGAGGTGTAAATATACACCAAATGAAAAAATAATGATTTATATATATATATAACATTCATATTATCCCAAAAAATAAAAAAATACATAAAATTTTAAAAAAAAAAGTAATAACCAATTCTATTTACACGGAATAAAGTACAATTTTTTAGAAAAAGTATCAAATTTTAAAAGATTTTAAAAGTAAATAGGGGTAAATGTGTAATTTTATTATTTTAATCATGAATAACTAATACCCACATAACTTATTCCACCTTCTACCCCGCATAAAATTATACATAGATTTTCTCATAAGTTATGTAAGTCTTATTCATGTAGAATTACTAAAAACACAACCAAACATTGTATAACATTAATATATGAATAACTTTTATACAACATTTAAAACCTACCAACCAAACATGGTATAAAATTAATACATGAATAATTTTTATCTTATTTGGTAACCAGACATGGTACAATTAGTTATTCATGTATTAAATTGAGTCTTATCCAGTAACCAAACGACCCCTAAAGTTTGTCCAATAAACATTAATCATGTATTCATTGGTTTGATATAAACAGCACGTACAGTCGGTCAATTTTTTCTTCATTTGACTAGTTATCCTTAAAGAAATGGATCTTGCGTTTAACTCAATCCAGAGAGGATTGTCCAAGTCCAATATAAAGAGTTCATAATTTTCTCATCCCAACGATATGGGACTTAACATCTTGTCTCACACCTAAGACTGAACATTTGTGCATTGACAATTTAATATGGATGCAACATAGATAAATCATAAATTGGGATAGGTCTGACTCTGATATCATGTAAAAAATAAATTTTGGGTCTAACTCAACCTCAAAAACTCACTTTTAAAAATAAATTGTCCAAATTTATATAAAAAAAATTCATAATTCTCTCGTCCCGCCGATATAAAACTTAACATTCCGGAAGGAATATGTAATGATGGTTGAATGGACAAGGTAACCAAATCCTATATGCGAATTGCCACGAGAGATTTGATTTGGATTAAAGTGTTTCTTTCTAATACTACTTGATATGAAAATGACATCTTGGGTTGCAATTAAGGGAGGCATAAGAGCACTCCTTAATAATCTCTTTCTTTCGGCGCCAATTTAAGTTTCAACATTTGTACTGTTTGGTATGACATTTTTTTTAATTTATTTATAAAAAAAAAAAAGGACAAAGAAGAAAGCAAGTATGAAAAATAAATAAATAAAGTAATATTTGATGCTTTAGACAACAGCAAATTAAAGGCAACATGGAAAGTCATTTTCCCACTCTCTTTCACTTTAATTTGGATGAGAATTGAGGGAAATTATATAAAGTTGTTGCCCGGCTTGCCGACCCACTTTGTTTCTACTATAACGTAATGTACTAATAATTTTCTCCAAATTAAGCTTTAGATATATATGTGCATACTAACATTATAATATAATGTATTTTATTTACTCTTAAAACGGTAAAGTTTAATTTATAAATATACCTCAAGAATACGTGAATTGAGATGATCAAAATTATGAAATTTGTTTATTCTAACGTGCTTTTGAGGTTACTAAGCGTGAGTATACTGTTAATGAATGAGTAAAAATTAGATGTCCGACAACAAGTGAATAGAAGACTATTTATGACTAAATCATATGGAGCACCATCAATGAATCTCGCCCCCATAACGTCTCTCGTTTACTCACATTTGCATCAATTATGTAACTACTACTGGAGATCGTAGGACTTCCGAAGCAGTTGAGTTCTGCTCTTATATTACCATGTTACAGCCTAACACCCGATCTCTCATGACTCTAGAGCTACGCAAATTCACTTATGTGACCCCAGTCTCAGATGTCTTCATAAAACTGGATCTCCTACGAATACGGTTGCTTCTCCTGATCGTGTTTAAAAAAAAATGGCTGATGCTTACTGCTGCTAAATCACATCTAATATGTCATGTCTTTCACGCGTCATCTCCTGATTCATCCACATATCTCGTCTAAGTTATACTCCATACACACTTATAAAATTATTAAATCATATCTGGTCTGAGTTTTATCCCCCAACATACTTATAATATTATTTACCACATTGTTTGGGCTTATAATGCCAACAGAGAGTGTTTTTACTACCCTCCAAAACAATCATCAAAGAGAAATAGATTTCGACATTTGGCATTAGAATGTGTTAAAATTAAAGCAAAGCAAAGTATATCCTTAATTAGTCCTGCAAAACAAAATGTCACTAATCGAATTTCAGTATCACGAATTTACTATTTTGTTATCATTTTCTAGTTGGATTGCCGTATTAAATTGGCTAATTTTATATTAGTTATAGTATGTTGATATTTATTCATTGTAAAACTAGCTCATTTATGAATAATTTAGTTGAAACATGCTCATCTAAGCACAGATTACATTGGCACCCCAAGTGTTCATAACTATATTTTGAAAACATTGAACATTATGATTTATCTTCTTCTTTTTTTTTAACGCGTTGAGAATATATTTTGAGGCCTTATTAGTTTGAATTCGTATTACGTAACATTATTAAAGTAAGATATACTTCTTATAATAATTTTTCTTCATCTTCAATAGACTCAAATTTAAAATTATTAAGTAAAAATAAAAGAATTTTATTCAGAATTCTTGATGGTTGATTTAGTGAACTAGGATCAATTAATATGGAGAAGAAAAACAAGAGAAGCCAATGCAAAGTAATAAAACAAAAACAGCATATTTCCTCAATATCCTCTTAATTACACGAGTAATATATAGGTACAAGAATATATTAATGTTGTTTCACTCCTATTTTTGTGTTTTTAGTCCAGAAGTACTTGATCAAAATTTGCAAAAAAAATCAATTAACAAATTATTTTTAAAATTTGAAAGAAAAACAAGTGAAAAAGATTAAAAATACACTTAAAATATTCAGAATTTTTGAGTTTTCTATTTAAACTATCGGGGGTTTACTTTTCCTACGTAAACTATCACCAAATATTTATCAAAACATACCTCAACTATCAATTGTTCATTTTTCCTACCTAAAATATCACCATCATTCAGGTAGAGAAAGAGAACAACTGATAAATATATTTCATGATAATTCAATAGAAAACTTACATAATTAATAATTCAAATATAAAACTCAAAAATTCATAATACTTTAGATATATTTTCGCTCCTGAAAAAGAAAGAAATAAAAAGAAACATTTCCGTATACAGCAAAAGCTAACAAATAGTACTGAAACAGCAAAAGCTAACAACGCAGTACATTTGTTATTATAGTACTCCCTTTTTCGCTATAATTGAAAAAGAAATGTAGATTATTAGTACTTTTTCTCTTCAAGCTACGTATCATATTTTTTACAAAAATTATTTTAAAAAGAACATGATATTTTTATAATTAAAAATAATAATTGAATTTTAAATTTTTGATTTTTACACCAAATATAAATTTTTAAAATTTATTTAGATCATAATTTATTTTTAAAATTTTATGTTCAGTTAAATAATTTCTCATAAATTAGAATGATAAAGAGTACTATTTTGTCCAACATAAGGGATCATTTAATTCGCCGACTAAATTATCCGAGATGATAATTTTGAATTAAAATGCTTGACTAATTTATCTCACCTGAAAATAAGATAAAATAATAATAAATTTAATAAAATAAATTAAGATGTTCAGTATTAATTTGAGATTACATTTATATTTTGCTAGGCTGAAATTATAAATATATCTAAATAAATAAAATATAAATTTAATCTTAAAATATTTTACTTTATTAAGAAAAGGATTAAATATACCCTTCTACTTTAGTTTAAAAGTTAAATTTTACACTTTGTTGTACTATAAGGCCAAATATACCTCTACTGTTACTAAAATATTCAAAAAATATCTCCCATTTGGATTGAATCCCCAAATAAGAGTATTTTAAATGAGATTGGAATATGAAACCCACAATGAAATTTGAAGGACTTATATTAATCAAAGCGTATCATATTGACCAATGCGGTTTGATAGAACAACGCAAGATATATTTGTTAAAAATTTGACTTTTAAAAGTTATAATTTTTTAATATTTAAAATTCTATTTAAATATATTATAGGAAAAAATATGAAATTTTATGGGAGAAAATTTTAAAAATTGATTTGATATAATTTTAAAATTTTAAAATATTTAAAAGTTAAATTTTTATTATCAAATAAATATTTAAAGGTAAATTTTTAAAAATTATCTTAGTAAATTGAATTTCAACTTTTGATCATAAATATTTAATTTTACGGGGTCCATTTTTTAATATAAATTTTAAAATTTTACCTTTAAATATTTATTTAATAATAAATATTTTAATTTTAAATATTTTAAATTTAAATTTTAAATGTCAAAAATTATATCAAATCAATTTTTGAAATTTTTCACTCATAAAATTTCATATTTTTTATAATACATTTAAATATATTTAAATATTAAAATAACACAACTTTAAAAATTCAATTTTTAACAAATATATCATCCGTTGCTTTGTCTAACCGCATTGGCCAATCTAATACACTTCGATTAATATAAGTCATTCAAACTCGATTTTAAGTGTCATATTTCAAATCTCATTTAAAATATCTTTTATTTGGAAATTTCATCCAAATGAGAGATATTTTTGAATAATTTAATAACTGCAGAGATATATTTAATTTTATAATATGACAAAAAATAAAATTAACTATTAAACTAAAATAAAGAAATAAATTTAATCGTTTTCCTTATTTTATTTCATGAACCAAACGACCCATAATAATGGTACTAGGATTAGTACTATTTATTAAATTCTACTTAAGTGTGTGTTTCACGTCCATGAAAAAGAAATAAAGAAAGAAAAAAGGCGGGAAATAAGCGCCGGCTGTGTCGGAGCTATGACAACGACGGGGCCGTGACTTATAGCGTGGGACACGGACGGCCGTCAATTTGAAACGGAAATATTCATTTTCTTTAACCGGGAAACTTTGATTCTTTTTACCCGCGAAAATTGATTTATCCTTTTTAATTACAACAATGGGCAAATCAATTTATATTATCATTTTCCTCTTCATCTTTCTTTTTTTTTTTTTTTAAATATTTGCTATTTCTACTGGGTCCCGATTTATCCGAATTCGTTATATATCATTTTCTTATGTGTTATTCCTTTTCGTTCTAAATATTTTTTGATGTTTTAAAATAAATAAAAATTATTTATTATTTTTTAATTTTCAATCATCTTTAAAATCGAAGTCGGAATTTAAAATTTATGTGTTTAAATTTCAGTTTTTCTAAATTACTGAATTCTAAATTAATAATATGTGCATATATAATGAAATTTTTAAGATAAATATAAAATTTAAAAAAACTATTGAGTTCTATCAAGCCTGACGTTGACGCTCTTTCTCCGCCCCTGTCCGTCCTTATCGCTTCAATTAGGGAGTGTTCACTAAATCGACTAAAATTTAAGTTAAATACACTATGCTAACCTAACCGTGCAATAAATTTTTATAACAAGTTATTTATCATTTATTTTAGGTTATCAATCAAAATTATTAAGTTGAGTTATCTGCCATTACAATTTAAGTAATTTGATTATGTATACCTTATTTTTTCTCTCGTTTCACTATAGATTTTGAAGTTGACATTTAAAAAATTATATTTTTAAAATTTAAAATTATGTTTGAATATGTATTTTATGTGAAAAAAGAATATGAAAATTTGTGAATGAAAGTTCTAAAAATTCAAAAACCTTAGCCTTTTTTTGAGAACATAAATATATTCAAGGATTAAATTTTTTTAAAATCTAATTAAATTTTATAATCAAATAATTATTTAAACATAAATTTTCAAAATCTATAATCAAATACTCGCAAAAATTCTTGTGAGATGGGATGGGAACAAAGAAAATTTGGGAGTGTATCTTGACTTAGATCGCAGAAAATGACAGATTTATAGTTGCCAGGAGCATGTGTGTTCACTGCTAGTGCAAGTTGACCAAGTGCCACTTGATTTAGAGATTTACTACAATGGGAAACAACAAAATATCAGCAGTGATTGTTGGTACGTTTATAAACCCAAGTGCGGCCAATTAAAGACAAAAATTGACAGCCAACTTGTATGGATGCTCTTCCTAACCTTATTCACTTGGATGTTTTCATAGGTAAACTTAAGTTAAAAACTTTTTATTTAATTCTTTGTTTCTTGTCTTTGAAGTTGTTTTGACTTAGACAGCAAGTGAGGTCGTAGACAAACACACCACATGCTTTAGGTCCATTTCACAAAAAGTTATTACTATTTAATAGTATGTGTTAAGGAGTGAAATGTTGATGTGAATTCGAAAATTGGTGGAAAATAAATTAGAAGGAAGTTAAAAATTATTTTTTATAAGTGGATTTTGTCCCTCATTAATAAGGAAGAGGAAAACTCTTCTAAAGTTAGAAACATATCTTCTATTTCATAAAGAGTTGAGAAGAGAGTCTTTCCTCGTGTCGTCGTCGTCGCTTGTTTTGGCTTCGATTTCGATTTTGCTTAAATAACTACCAAGGGAAATATTTTCTTTCGAACAGAAACCACACCGAACCTGTTCAGATAAGGTGTTTATCGCACCATTTCAACTATAACTAGAGATCGATTTACCCTCATTCCGATCATCGATTTTCTGGATTCTACATATTTTTCCAGCAAACAAATATCGAGTCTTTGTGTGATTTGTTACTGGATTTTGTTGTCACACCCCAAAACTCGAGAAAGCGCGACCAGCACCCGGTGCCTCCTTGTCCAAGCAAATCCTATAACGCCTAATAATACAACCAACAAAACAAGTCTGAGCCGACGAGGCGTCCGAAAATGTGAGTTGTCCAGCCAGAGATCTAAATGACCTCGGGAAAAAACAAAAAGAAATATTTCTATGAGAAAAATTTAAGATGAAGCAAACATCAAAGAACTTCTACTTTTGTTGGACCATATTTTCTAACATTTTTGCTGAAAAATGAGTCTCGAATTTTTCAAGAAACTATGACTTCTTTGGAAGCTCAATATTGAAAAGAGGCAGTCAATAGTGAGATTGAATCAATTATGAAAGACCATACTTGGGAGTTGGTTGATCTTCCTCTAGGAAACAAATGTTTAGGTTCCAAATGAATTTTCACGAGAAAAATGAAAGATGATAACATTGTTGATAAATATAAAGCAAGACTTGTTGTAGAGGATTTAGATAAAAAGATTTGATATATACTCTAGTAAATAAAATTACATCCATTCGGATGTTAATAGTATTAACTGTCGTATACGGTCTTGAAATCCATCAAATGAATGTGAAAACGACCTTCTTAATTGGGATTTGGAGGAAGAAACCTACATGAAACAACTTGAAGGTTTGTGGTTCCTGAAAATCAAAAGAAGGTATGTCGACTTGTTAAGTCTTTGTACTGACCAAATCAAGCACCCAAATAATGGCATGTGAAATTTCACCATATAATAGTTTCAAAGATTAATGAGTATGACAAATGCATTTACATTAAGAACACTCCAAATTAAGTCATTATTATTTATTTATATGTGAATGATATGTTAATAATGAGTAACGATGTTGCTAAAATAGATGCCACTAAGCATATGCTTGCTAGTAAATTTAAGTTGAAAGATTTTTTGAGTAACCGTTTTGATATTGAGAATTAAGATCCACAAAACTCCTCAAGGTCTAGCATTGTCTCAATCTTATCGTATCCAAATGGTACTTGAAAAATTTAAGTATTTTGGACTTCAAAGTTGCAAAAACACCAATTGATGTGAACCTTAGTCTTGCTAAGAATAAAAGTAAAAGTAAGTTTCAATTGAATTATGCAAGAGTATTGAAAAGTTTAATGTACATCATAAATTGTATACGACAAGATATTGCCTGTGCAATAAGTAAACTAAGTCGATACACAAGTAATCCAGAATCATTGGACGACTATGAAATGAGTTTTGGGGTATTTAAACATACTCAAAACTTTGCTCTGTATGACAATGATTATCTTGCAGTTATTGAAGGATATAGTGATGTAAATTGGATTATCGAGTCAGTTGAAACTAAATCCACAAGCAGATATGTTTTTTACCATTGATGAGCAATATCCCAAAAAATATCTAAATAAACATGTATCACTCGCTCTATTATGGAGTCCAAATTAATATCTTTAGATAAGGCCGATTTGAAAAATCTGAATGGCTCAGGAATTTCTTAGAAAACATTTTGTTTTAGACTAAATCATTGGGACCTATATGCATATATAGCAATAGCCAAGCGACAATAGGAAGGATTGGAAGCATTCTGTATAATGAAAAGTCTCGTCACATATGACGAAGACACAATATCATGAGACAACTACTCTCTAGTTGAATTATTACAATTAACCATATAAAGTCAAGAGATAACGTGTCGAATCCACTTACAAAAGGCTTAACTAAAGAGGTGGTTGGAAGATCATCAAAGGGATGGGACTATAGCCAAAGAGAAGTCATCGTGACGGTAACTCTACCTAGAAGACCGGAGATCCTAAGATCTAGGTTCAAGAAAATCAAACAAAGTCATTGATGACTGTTCAACATTGTTAAAATAAATTTCTCGCTCCTCACATAAGACTTCCACTAGGTTTTAGCAAGATTGATGAACTAAAAAGTAGTAAACTCCATCCCGTGAGTCTCTAAAAGTCACTAAGTAAACAAGATCTTCTCACATCGATCTAAGAAATTCTGTTGGTCCTCTAAGTCAGAACTTCTAACTATTAGGACCTTAAGATCAAATAAAAAGGTTCAATATAAGGAAATCCTCCTCTCCTAGACCCCCTGTCTTAATAATTGGATGTGTTATTTTCATATATTGTGTTGCTAGAGTCTAAAACACAGAATATCTTGTTGCACTAGAGTATAAGTCGTCAGAGTCTATCCTCCTACCACTACCTGAGCTTGAGAAGCAGTTGAGGATACTGACACAACTCATGTCTAAGGTTAAAATGTCTCTAAGACCGAGAATATGGACCAAAGCATCCTACAACACCAGAGCCACCTTAAATAGAATATTTTGGAACCGCACGTTGAATAGTTGGAATGGTTTTAGCAGCTCAAACACGGCCACTGGTAGCTCTAGATGCTCTAGTCCTAGCATGACTAATCTGAGCCTTAGCTTGAGTCCGAGCCTGCATCGGCAGCTTGAGTCCTGGCTTGCATCGGCCCTTCCTAGTAGTCCACATGTCAAGTGTAGCTTCTGGCATAGCTGAAGCAGATGAGTATTTCTTCACCATATGTGAAAGGATATATAAAAAGCTTAGATTTCTTGGTTAGGCTTTAACAAATGACAAAACGACAATGAAGAAAATTTTTCGAAACCCTCACATCAGGTTTTCAAGAAAGAAAAAAGAAGAATTGCTTTTAACTTTGTATCGACCTTCGTCTCTGTTCTAGGTCCTTTTCTCATTGAGGACCGCGGGCCAATAATTTCAGATACAAAGCATGATTTTTTCAAGACATGTCAGGCGCGCGCCCCCCAACCTTGCCTTTATAGTCTCTCATTTTAGATTGTTCATGACTCATAAGACCTCAAATCTAAGCTTTGATACTAAGTTCATCATAAAAAAAATTCATTACTTGTGACCGGCACGCGACAACCCTTTGCCGGTCGAACCAACTTTTATCACCTCTTATTCGATAAATGAATAACGAAGTAAAAACTAAAACTAAAATCTAACCAAACACAATAGGATAAATAAATCCAAAACTAATACAATTTGATTATATTATAAAGAATTAAACTGATAATTTAGATGGTAAAAAATGTATTTAGCCGATTGAGTGATCTTCTGAGAGCTATACTCATAGCTAAATGACTTTTTTATTATAAAAAAATACATAATTTTATTAAATAATTTTGAATAATTAAGTAATCATTTAAGTAATTAACTCCTAAAATGACTATATAGTTACATAAAAATTATCTTTTAAAAATCTACATATGCAAAATTGAGCAAGTAGTCAGTAAATTAAGCCAACAAATTAATAGAAGAAGCAATTAATCAGTGATAGAAAACGTGGGAACATGTTGCCTACAGTAAGACTACACAGAATATGCTTTGTCACAGAGACTTCAGTTACAGATTAACAAATAGATTTTTGATTTTGCCATTGAAAATTCAATATGGTTTTTATTTTTTATTTGAAATTATTTCCTGATGTGTCATAACCTGCTACACTATTTTAAATTTGAAATTTTAAAAGTGAGAAACTTCAAACTTACATAAAAGTCTTATCTGTTTGATGAGTTTTGGTCAACTAATTATTATTGCCTCTACCCCAACTTATGTCATGTTATTTTTAAATTAAGAATGGAAGTTTTTGTTAAAATTTATGATTTAAAATAAGTCATAAATATTTTTGTGATTATAAATAATTTTATTAAGAATAAAATAAAAAATTTAAAATTAAATTATTATTAAATATAAAAATATATCTCTTTCTTAGGAGCGACACAAAAATAAATAATAGCACATATATTGAACAGAAAAGTACTACTCCATCAATCACAATTTACGTAAATGTAATACTATTTATTTATTTGATTTGATTTCTAACTCTATGTTAAATACCTGTTTTCTAATCTGATTAGTCTAAATTCGTGCCGAAAACCTCACTTGGGAGGGGAGTGGGATAAAACAACTATATTAGTTAAGTAGGTGTTTGACTATAAATTCTAAATAATTTTTATTTTATTTGAAATTTATAAAATTGAAGATGAAGATGAAATTGTACTTGGATGATATGTTTGCAAATGAAAAAAAAGAAGAATACTTTATCTAAAATTTATGATGATTGAGTCAGAAAGCAAGTTTTGAACACTTCTTTTATATGTAGAATCTAACTTTAAATTGAATTTAAAATTTTTATAATTAAATATTGTAAATATTTATTCAGAAAAAAAAAATTCTCAGGGCCAAACGGATGCAAGTAATAATTAAATATTGTAAATATCTAACTTGACTTTTGAATTATTATACAAGTAATAATTGAAAATTTAAAGGAAAACAGCATTTAAAAAGATGATTTAGAATGAAAAATATAACCTTAAAGTGTAAACTTTATTTGTTAAATGATTTTGAAAGCTTAAAATATTTCACAGCCTTTTAAAATAATATTTTGGCATTTCAAAACAAAAAAAAAAACATAATTAAAATATTTCACAGTCTTGTGAATTATTATGAAATATTATTATTCACAAAATGTTGAATTCAAAATCTAATCAAATCCTGTAATAACTATAGCATTTTTATCTCTAATGTGAACAATTCATACTTTGCAAGTTCTTTTTATTGATTACTTGTTTTGTGATTATGGTGTGATCAGTAATTTCACAAATAATGAGTAATTATGATGTCATGTTCTTTTCCTTTTCTAACCAAAAAAAACTCCCTCCATTTTAATTATTTATCTGATTTTAATTTAACACAAAATTTTAAAAAGTAAAAAAAAATTTTAAATTTTGTGATTTTAAATTAAAGATTTGTAGAACGTATCAAAACGTTATTTAATCTTGTGGTCTTAAACATATCACATAAAAAATTAAAATTAAGGAGTCGAAAAAAAAGACATTCTTTTCCATTATTGGTGCATAATGTTTGAATTACTATGTTAATTATTTTATAATAATAATGATAATGATAATGATAATTATAATAATAATAATAATTATTATTATTATAAACAAAAACATAAACATAAACAAACTTTTTTATGAGACTCTAAATCCGTGGTACATTGTCATGAATTTCATTATATTCACACAATTACACAATCAACGTGCAAAATACGTGAGTAATTATAACATATTGAAATTAATAAGCCAGATACATTTGCATCTTTATAAAATTTTCTTATTAGTTACTTAAATAAGGAGAATTTAGTCACTAACAATCGTGTATTTAATTCAATAAGTAGGTAAAAGAGGGAAAATATTTTATAAGTGAAAAAAGAAAATTATAGGAAAAGGGAGACTCATTTAAACTAATGATGTCTTTGTACATTGTGAATTGTGAACTAGATTATCTACTTATGTTTAGTATTCAACTACAATTGACTTTTAAGAGAGAAACTCTTTCCCTTCATTGAAGTATAGGTGAATCTAATAATAATAAATATTACACTTAATGGGATACATTAATCTCAATTAATAATAATAATAATAATAATAATATCATAATTCAAAACAAATTGGGATTAATTATATAAATTTTTACAATTTAAAATGTCACACTTAAATGAATACGATAATCTCGATCAATGATAATAATATATTAATTTTTAAAAAATTGAGGTTGATTACATGATTTTTTACAATTTTAAATGATACTATGATCTTAATTAATAATAATAATAATAATAATATTTTAATCTTAAATAAATTGAGGTGAATTACTTGAACAAATATAATAACATACCCAATATAATTTTACAAGTGAAATTTAAAGATTAGATTACATGAAACCTTATAATTTTAAATGATACTATAATCTCAATCAATAACAATAATATCGTAATCTTAAATAATTAAAAATAGATTACATAAATTCTTATAATTTTAAATGATAACAATAATCTCAATTAATGTTGTAATCCTAAACAAATTAAAGTGGATTACATTGAATTCTCACAAATTATATTACTACGATTATTTTTAGTTGTCAACTTTAAACTTTACACACTTTTAAGGAATAATGATTAATATAAATATTTTATTATAATATTTATATTAATCGATACATAGTCTTAAATCATAAAAAATAATTTAAAAAAAAGATATTATTAAGCATAAAATATTAAAAGATATACTCTCCTCTTGATATAACAAAATAACAAATAAAAATAAAATATATATTTAATACAGTGAATAAATAATATGAATGAGGTGACTTTGTTACGTGTAAATGGTGTTAAAAATAAAATTTCTTCTAACCATAAAAATTAAAAATATTTTTACAAAAATTTTCTCCCCTTAATTTGATTTTATTAATAGTTTTATGATTAGATAATTTTTAAATAAAAATAAGAAAAAATATTTTTACAAAAAGCAAGTAAAATGGACCCAATATCTCATAATAATAATAATAATAATAGTAATAAATAATTTAAAATGTAACATTAATTGATACATTAATCTTAAGTAATAATAATAATAGCATAATTCTAAAGAAATTGAGATTGATTATATGAATTTTCACAATTTAAAATGTTATGCTTAAATAAATACGACAATTTTAATCAATGACAATAATATATTAATTTTAAAAAAATTGAGGTTGATTACATGAATTTCTATAATTTTAAATGATATTATGATCTTAATTAACAATAATAATATTGTAATCTTATATAAATTGAGGTCAATTATTTGAACACTAATAATAATATATTCAATATAATTTTAGAAATGAAATTTAAAAGTTAAATTTAAATGAATTCTTGAAATTTTAAACGATATTATAATATCAATCAATAACAATAATATCATAATCCTAAACAGTGAGAGATAAATTACATGAATTTTTATAATTTTAAATGATACAATAATCTCAATTATCGACATAATGTTGTAATCCTAAACAGATTAAAGTGGATTACATTGAATTCTCACAATTACTTTTATTTGTCAACTTTAAACTTTACACAATCTCTAAGAAATAATGATTAATATAAATATTTATTATAATATTTATATTAACTGATGCATAATCTTAAATTATGAGAAATAATTTTAAAAATAAGTAATTAATATTAAGCATAAAATATTAAAAATATACATTCTTTTTGATATAATGAAAGTAATAAATAAAAATAAAATTAAAAATAATATAATATAAAAAAATAAAAAAATAAAAAAATATACATTCCTCTTGCTATGATATAAAAAAATAAAAATAAAAATAAAATTATATTTAATACTGTAAATAAATATGAATGAGAAGACTATGATACGTGTAAATGGTGTGTAAAATTAAAATTTTCTTCTAATCATAAAATTTAAAAATATTTGTACAGAACTTTTCTCCCCTTAATTTGATTTTATTAATAGTTTTATGATTAGATTATTTTGAAATAAAAAGAGGAAAAAAAAATTTAAAACACAAACAAGTAAAATGGACCCAAATATCTCATAATAATAATAATAATAAAAGTGAGGTCAATTACTTGAATAATAATAATAACTTTTCTAATATAATTCTACGAGCAAAGTTTAAAAGTTAAATTACACGATTTTTTGTAATTTTAAATAATATTATAATTTCAGTCAATAATAATAATACCGTAATTCTAAATAGTTAGAGATAGATTATATGAGTTCTTATAATTTTAAACGATGCAACAATATCATTCAACAAAATAAACAAAATTAAAGTGGATTACACGAATTCTCTCAAATCATATTACTCCTTCTGATTATTTTTATTTGCCAACTTTAAATTTTACACACTTTAAAAAAAATAATTAATATAAATATTTTATTATAATATTTATATTTTTTTATTTTATTTTAATAATTAATTATATTAAAAATAGTTATTTTAAAATATTTATTAATTTTAAAATTTTAAAAATAAATATTTTTTCGCTTAACTCTTACCACTCAAAGTTATTTAAAAATACGAAAAAATCTCCTTGTATATTTTTAAAAAGTTAATAAAATTATATTAGTTAAATTATCATTTTTATTAATTTTTTCTTAATAAATATACATATTTTATTTTAATAATTAAAATAAAATAAATTTATTAAATTAATGCATAGTCCTAATTTATGGAAAAAATAATTAATATTAAATATAAAATATTAAAAAATATACCTTTACTCTTGATATAATAAAAATAAAAATATATTTAATACAATAAAAAAATAAATATGAACAAAAATAATATGTTACTGTAAAACCGATGATCGCATATATTTTATACTTTATGTGTAAAAATAAAATTTAAAAATATGTGGACAGAATTAAAAAATTATTTCCCTCCTTAATTTGATTGTATTAATAGTTTTATGATTAGATAAATTTGAAATAAAAAGAAGAAAAAAGATTAAAAAAGCAAGTAAAATGGACCCAATATGTATGAGTTGCTTACATGCAAAGCATGAAGTGACACATGGGAGTGGATGAGGGACAATTGTCATCATCCACCACCCACATTAACGAATCACAAAGGCCCCAACACGTTCTCATTACGGTTTTAAATCTTAATTAATTAAACTCTTAATTCGTTTGAATTTGCTAGTTAAGAATTAAAGCGGGCCCACCACCGGCTCACATGCAAGCCGTGCAAACTACTGTCAGATTTAACGGACCCACCCCCCCAAACCCCAACTCGTCGACCGAGCCCACTCCTCTGAACTGGCTACAACTCTGGCGCGTGATCTCACGATATCAAAGACGCGAGTGGACAGAAAAACTGCTCCCCACTACCTAGGGTTCGAAATTTTTCGTTATAAAAGACTCCCTGCTTCCAATACACACTCTCTCCTTCACCAAATAGTGAGCATCTTACATTTCATTCTCTCTGCATCACTGTTTCAACCTTCTTTCATCTCTTTGCTGTTTTCGAATTCTTCTATCTATATCTACTTTCGACCCTCTTTTTAGGGGACCCCTTAGAACCGCAAAGGGTGGTGCTGTGGAGGGCTATAATTATACCTTCAAGAACCAGCAACCTTTTCCTTTCTACATAGCTCTTCTAGCTGCTTCCCTTCTTTTTTCTTGTTTATAAATATTGAGTTTGCTTATTGTTGTGGGATTTGAAGATGGAGAAAGATTTGGATGATTGTGAGTTTTGGCTTCCCCCCCAGTTTCTTACTGACGACGACCTTTTGATGGATTTTAAGACCCACCACTCTGTTGGAGAAGGCAAGGATGGGAGTAAGTTGTTTGGAGGTGATTTTCAGAGTGAGTTTACTTATGGGTTTAACCTGTTTGGTCCTCACTCGGATCTGAGTTCCCCTGTGGAGTCTGTAGTTGGATCAACAGAGACAGAGAGTGATGAAGATGATTATATCACTGGATTGACTCGGAAAATGGGTCTTTCCAGTCTGCAAGAGGCCGGTTTAGGCTTTGAAAACACCAAGGTACTTTTACTTTCTTAGTCTGTATTTCTATTTTGAAGTTCTGATTTGTTTTGAACCTGGCCTGATTTTTCTGGGTTTTGTTTTCCTACAGGGTAGAAGTTTGTCTGGCTCACCACAATCGACTTTATGTGGTGTACTCGGTGGTGGGTGCGGCTGCAAGCAAGGGTCGAGCCGTGGAAGCCCAAATTGCCCATCTCAGGCCAGTTCTCCTCCGCTTATGAACCGGCCGGATGTGTCCTTGGATCTGCTTTATGCAGCCGCCGGAGAAGTGGCGAGGATTAGAATGATGGAGGACTCGGCCGGACTGTACCGCAACAAAGCTGGAATATGGTCTGCTCCTCCAAGGAAGACAAGTCCAGTACCTTTTGGCCCCAAAAATCCCAAACCAAATCTTGGTCCATTCAGCACAAATCAGCCTCAGCTCTCTTACCAGCAATTGCAGGTGGCTCAAGTAAGTGTCGTAAACTCTGTTTTCTCCGTTTTTTATTTTGTTTTTGGATTTTGGCTAATTTTAGCTGTGTAAATGTAGTTTCAGCGTCTGAAGCAACAGCAGATGATAAAACAAGGGCAAGGTATGTTGGGTAATGGAAAAGCTGGATTTAGGCAGTTTCCATTGAATCAGAATCACCAGCAAATGGCTGAGAACAGAGCCGGAATTGGAGCCAACGGGACTTTAAACTTGCCAAACTCGGCCTGGCCTACTTTGCAACAGTCTCAGCAGCAACAACAGCAGCAGCCTACCCCTGGTTCAGGCATGCGGGCTGTTTTCCTTGGAAATCCTGGTCCTAAACGGGAATGTGCTGGAACTGGAGTCTTTTTGCCCAGAAGAGTTGGAACGCAAACCGAAACCCGAAAGAAACCAGGTATCTTTCTTCCTCCCCTGTTTCATTTTGATACAGTAGCAGAGTAGGTTTCCGTTTTGACCCAGATGTCATTTCCCACCTTTTTGTTTTGGATTCACATTCTTTTGCTATTTACTGCTCCAGGTGCATTTGTTCTGTTATTCTTATGTTAATTGCAATTTTATTTGATGTGCAATTCAGGTTGTCCAGTTATATTGCCAGACAGGGTGGTCCAGGCTCTGAATTTGAATTTGGGAGCCATGGATGCGGCTGCTATGCCACCGTGTCAGGTTCAAACCAGATGTCATAACGGGGATGTCGGTTTCATTTCAACCACTGGTAATTTTATTTTCACTCCATTTCATTTTAGCTTATTTCCTAATCAAAGATTTTGTCTAATTTTTGTATGAACTCGTTGTTCCCACAGATGGTGGCTTGAAATACCGGAACAACATGACAGCACCTCAACTGAGGAGAAATCAGAGAACTACACAGCCGGCGACAGCAATGCCTCAAGAACTCCAACTTCCTCAGGAGTGGACGTACTGACGGAGAAATATTAGTTTTTTTTATTTATCATAGTGGTTTTGAAGTCTTATTGAAGCAGAAAAAGGCATTTGATTTGTTTGTTTTTTTGGGTACTGATGATTTGCAGAAGTATAGGGGTTTAGATAGGAAGGAGATGATGATGACGAAGTTTGTATTAGCAGATAAACAAATGGGGGCAGGCTCTTTTTTGGTGTTACTGTTAGTATATTAGTAGTGTTTTATAAGGGAAGAAGAATAAAATAGTGGGAAGAAGGTTCAAGATTCAAGCAAAAATGGCGGATATGGAGGAAATTTTCTTTGGTTGGTTATTAGGTTTAGGTAATACTAGTAAGCAAAAAATAAGATAATAGTTCTTTTGTTTTTTTTGGGCTAAGTTTAAAGGTCGAGAAATGGAGGAAAAAGGGTTGGCTCATGTTTTGGTTGGAGGAGTTGCAATCCTTTCCATTTCATATTTTATTTGTCAAAAGTGTAATGTGTATCTGTCTCATGGCATATTATGGTTCAGGTACAATTAATCAAAATAATTAATACCATTATTTATATTTATTGCAAAAATTAAATTGCCTCTTTCTTGTTTTGGTTAGTATATGGAGTTTAAATTTTGAAAAATGTTTCGTTTCATCAATTTGTTGGGGTGATGGTCAAAAGTATAAAAAGGGACCTAACATGCATAAAAAGTGATGTTATTTCATGTTGCAGGCACATGCATTGGTACTCTGTCACTTTGACCAAAGTGGCTGTCCAATTAAGTGCCTTTTTCTTTTTTGCTGCTTTCGATGTATCATGGATTAAAGTGTTTGTAATTATTGTTGTATCTCACAAAGTGGAGTGGGGGTAACATTAGCTTATTTAAAGTGATGTTTTTACGTAAGTAATTAACAAGTATTAATGATGTTTTTTTAGTAAAAAAAACTTTATGTAATAATACTTTTTAAATGAAAAATTTATTATTATATATTTTTTTAAAATAGAACAGTTATATTAGTTAAATTATTATTCTCTTTCAATTTTTTTAATGATTATATAAATCTTATCATATTAATTAAAATGAGAAGCAAGAGTATTATAAAAAAATATTTATTTTCTTTTAAAATTTTTTATTAGAAGTCTGCCTAACTTAATAACTTATAGATATCACCTTTTAAAATAGAAGAAATGTTAATTAAAATTGAGTTGATATTTAATTTAATTGATTTATGAAACTTTTTAACAAGTATTTATATATATATATATATGAATAAAATATTTATATATATAATTGTGACGCCAGAGAAGTATTGAAAAAAAGTTATTACACAACATGACATAATGTTAAGATTTGAGTAAATTAAGTTATAATTTATTTTTATTTGATGTTTTATGTAATAGATATTATTTTTTAAAAAAATAATATTTTACTTAATTTATAATTTACTCTTGATATTAATTATAATAATTTCTTAATATATTTTTTTAAAGTGTTAAAATTTATTATATTTTAAAAAATATTATTTATTCACTATATTTTTGAAAAATAGATATTTATTTTTATTTAATTAGTTTGAATATTATTATCTAATTTCTAATTATTTTTATTATTAATTGCAATTATTTGTCATGTTTTAAATTTACTATAATAAAAGAATAATTTACTAAAAATATTTTTAAAAAATATATGTTAAAAGAGTGAAAATAGTACTACATTAAAGATTTGATGAAATGGATAATCCCCTAATGAATTTAAGTATTCTCTCATTATAAATTAAGCTTTTAAAATTGAGTTGGAGCTAAAATATATTTTTTATATAATATTTAAGCATGATCTATTTCATTCAATATTAAATCCCTTAAAGTGTTCGTTATTTAACTTTTAATTATTTTCATTATTAATATAATTATTTGTCATATTTTAAATTTGCTAAAATTATTATTTTTTTAAAAGTATATGTTGAAGTATGAAATTTTTTTTTATATGGAACGATTTAATAAGATGGATGATCTCCTTAATATAAATTTAAATATCCACTCATTACAAATTAAATTTTTAAAATTAAATTAGATTTAAAATATATATTTTTATATAATGTAAAATTTATTTCACTCAGTATTAAACACTTTAAAGTGTTCATATATTAAATGTTCAGCCTTAAATAATTTTTACTACTTAATAAAATACTTATTTTTCTATTAAAAAATTTAATCAAATATCATAATTTTTAAAAATAAATAAATATTTTTTATTTTTAAAAAAATTTGATAAAAAAGATTATAAATATTTAATTTTAAGCGGGAGAGGAGTATTTTAATATTGTTGAGATAGTGACAAACACGAAGCAGTGGTCTTTGTGTGGAGAAAGGTGCAATGCTTCGTTGAATGTTGTCTGATGAATTCAGACTTCTTTTTTCCAGAAGAGAAGTTTGTACCTTTTCCTTTCCCCGATGTTACGGCTTTTTTAAAAATTTTTAATTTCTAATTGTCTTTTTAATTACGTTTAGTTTTGTATTTGAGTGACCGCTAAAAACCATTTAGGAGCAAAAATTTAAAAACGGTTAGTTTTATTAGGAAAACCTTTTTATTTGATGCTCAGAAGTTGGAAAAAAGTTCCATCAAGTAATATTCAGTTAAGATATATTTAATAATTCTTTATATTTATGTTAAATATATTATACAATAATTTATAATTAAGATTAATATAATTTACATACTCATTAAATAAATAAAAAATTTATAAAATAAATTAATATAATATTTTCACAATATTTTCCCTTTTTTGTTACTCTTTTACAAGTATTATTGAAATAAATGTACCGTCATCTATATATCCAAAAGACGATGATACTTTTATTTTCAATAATATCCGCAAAAAGGTTACAATATTTTATACCCGAAGTTAATTTGTTATATTCTATTTATAATAACAGTAACATCCAATATAAAAGATACACTCTTTATAAAATTACTTTTATCTTTCTATAATACTCACATATAAATATTTAATAATATTTCATAAAAAATATATTATGCATAACAATAAATATTAAGATATTTATTAATAAATAATTTTAATATCTTGCCTATAATAACTTTTTTTAAAAATATCCAAAAAAGTTAAATTATGTTAAAATAATCTTCATTAATTATAGTTGTTACTTTCCCGAGAAAGTTACTGATGTTTATTCTTTTTTTTTATGCATAACTCTTTTTGTATATATAACAATTTTATTATAGTAATTATAAAATTGTTAAATAATTAATATTATTATAATAAAATTTAATTGTATTTACACTGAACAATGGTGTGAGTGTACAACTCATTTCTTACATTTATTGAGCTGTCTTATTCTTTTTTCTTTTTATCAAAGTCTTAAAAAGAATATTAGATCTGTGCTAGACTGCTTAGTGTATAAACAACTCTTTCCTTACATGTATGGGTAAATGGTGTGTACACAAACTCTTTCTTTATTAGATTAAAAATTTATTATATTTATATTAAATTAATATTTTTGTAATATTTAATTATAATCAATTAAAATAAATACAACATTTCGTTAAATTACCAAGGTAATAATAAATAATTTATATAATTTAATATGAAGAAATTTGAGATTGGGGTGTATGTGAGCTGTCAAAACAGAGGAAAAAAAAAGCGCGTTAAATTGAATTTAATTTATGAAGATTTTTTATCATGTGGCCCCTTGACCCACAAACAGTAGACAAAGTGACCCCCATATTATACATTTATTATTATCTTTTATTGGAAGGATACCCTCACGCGTTTTATTTGGGAGTTCTTTAATGAAATCTGAAATTGGATTTTGTACCCCCCTAAGTTTTTAAATGTTCATAATGTTAAAGATTGGATTTGAGGAATTGGCGGGGTATGGTCCACGACCAACATCACACATTTCTTCACTTTGGAGAGACTTTCATGATAATTGCCTGACTACATTTTCTATTTTTCTCACATTGGTCCCATTGCTTTTATGTTTGTTTTTAAAGATAAGTAAAGGAATTAGATTCGAGTCACTCACGTGGGTCAATTCACATTCATATAAATAATAAATAAATAAATATATATTTGTTATATATTAATTTATATTTAAAGGATGAAAAGACATAATAGTTAGAAATTTAACTGAATCGGTGTCTTGAGTTATTTAAATAAAAGTAGTGCCTCTATGTTTTTCAACGTAATACAGAAGAAAACAACAGAAAGAGAAACTTCTTCTTATTCCTTCTTCAATTCTTGTGTAGACTTCTTCTACGTAAAGAGGTAGTAACAACTGTAACAAGGTACGATTTTAAACTATGACTTTATACGGTTTAGTTCATCTTTGTATGTGATTACACTGTCTGACTAGTGAAATAAAATTCAATGATCCTACAAACTGTGTGTTTGATTTGATTCTTCGATAAGACTCATAATTTATCTTGCTACTTTTAAGAAAATGCGTAATAATTTACTGATCGGATGATTTTACATACATTAAAGATAATTAAATTTAAGGGATTTAACGTTTCAGTGTTTTTTAAGATTGACTATGAAATTTTCCTGAGAGAACTCAGGGGGAGTCAATTTTGCCTCTGATTGATGAAGTATTATTGATCCGAATAAAAGATTAGTAATTTAAAATATGATATCAAAATAAGTGGAGATATTGTTTTATGTCTTGCCATTTGCATGATAACATATTTTTACTGATGAATTTAAAATTTAAATATTATCGATTTCTGAATTTTGAAATAGTAAACGTATTAAAAAAAGGATGCAGGCTATCACTAATGGAACATGTTGCGATATTTAATATTAATTGACTCCTAATATGGGGAAGAGTTTAGAGATGTCTATTTCAATCTCAGTCGACCGCCGTCATATAAGTGGGTTAACAAACTCATAGTGCTAGGACTTAATCATACCGTAAAGATATGACACGTAAGCGTAACTCAACCTCAAAAGCTAGCTAATGAGGGGAGAATTGCCCAAGTCCAATAAATAAACTATCAGTTTATTCCCCAACCAATGTGGGACTTGACATTTCTCCCTTGCAAATATGTGTTGATACTTTGTACACTTTTTAGAGACGTGTTATTTGAATCCGAGGCTCATTCAGAAATAATTTTTTTTTATTTTTAAAAAAATATAGATAAAATTTATATATATTTTATTCAAGAGATAATGTGGTTATAACTTATTAAGGATATGATCTTAGATAGAAGGTTATGGATGATATGTATCAGGGTAGTAGGATAGCAGGGAGTAGAGCGTTGTTTAGTAAATCACCCCGTACTAGTAGTTGTAGTAGTATCATTTTGCACGTAGATTTCTGATTATTAATTATTGTTTCTTGAACCTTTTGTATCGTAATATCTACTTCATATGATGTTTGACATGTCTTATTTAATTTGTTATTTCTTTTTCTGAATTGCTTTGATTTGTGTATCTTTATGCCGAGGGTCTATCAGAAATAACCTCTTTGTCTCGAAGATGAAGTTAATGTATATGTACGCTCTACCCTTTCTAAACTCTCTTTTATGAAATTATATATACTGAATATATTATTATATATTTTATTCTTTTTAGATCTTATGAAAATACCAAAATATGTTATTATTCTTATCGTTACTTTGTACACTTTGTTTGGTTTCTTTCTGCCGTTTTCTCACTCTGTTTGAACTTTAATGTCATGGTGGAAAATATCTAGTTAGAAACTAGTACTAATATGAAAACAAAGCACTTAGAGAAGTTAGTATTATGAATCATAATTAAGATATTGTATACTTTCGCAGTTTTTTTTTTATTTTTTTTATTTTTTATCTTGATACGATAAGGTTTAAATATTTTTTAAATAAAAATAAATAAAATTTATAATTTAATTAATATAATTTTATTAATTGACAGATATTTTTAAAAAATATATAATAATAAGTTTTTATATTTTAAAGCGATTTAAATATTAAGGATAAAATTAAAAAAAATAAATTATTTTTAAAATTTTTAAATTAATAATAATATTAAAATAATTATTTTTAGTATAGTAAAAAAAAATGAAGTGAGTATTTTAGAGTGGGATTCGCTTTCTGATTTTGCTTCTCTTGCAAAGGTTCATTTGGTCGGCTATCCTAATTCAGACAAATGCTATCCTAAGAGTGAAATTTGCAACTAATGGACTGCAACTTTAACATTTTCTCTCCACTATTTTTTCCAAAGAAATAATACCGGTGTCTGGACCAATTTAATTAAATGAAACTTTTAGTTTTCTTATAATCTCATTTTTAAAAATTTTTTATATGTAAAATTAATCTCACTTGTGTGCAAAAAATATAAAAAATATCTTATAAAAAGATTATAAAACTAAAAAATATCCGTAAAAGAATAAAAACCCATTTCTTTCGATCTCTTCCAACTTTCATTTTCATATTTACATATAAGTAGGATGTAGAATAGTAGACAAATAGTTAGCTTGCTCATTAAGTATTTCTTTCTTTGTGTAAGGATGAATGCAAAATTCTCCTTTGCTTAAGTATATGTCACTTGTATAAATCAAAAGAAGATAAAAGAAAGATCACTCAATCTTATGATGCAATTGCAAACTAGGACTGCCCATTTGTCACCAAAAGAGTGGCTTTTGCTTGCGTTTTAAGGAAATTAGCAAATGGTTAGTGGGATGTGTTTTGTTTTATGTGTGCAATTTCAATAGTTGCTCACCAACTAACGAACCTTGTTGTTTAAGGTTGTTCGCCTAATTACAAACTTTAAAAGTTATTTTTTTTTTCTCTTTTTACTTTAATCATATGATATTTAAAATTTACTAGGTTGATTAATTTAAAGTCGTGCTTAATGAAATACTCTATATGAGGAATTTTTTCAATCACAACACTTGAAAATAAGAATTTTTTAAGTTCACGTAATTTGAATATGAGACTTTTAATTTAAGAATAACGTTATCATATATTCCACTATATTTTTGGGTGGTTAAAACAAAAGGGATAATAGCCTTTTTGATCCCTAAGTTATTACTAAATTCTATTTCGGGTTCTTATGATATACTCCATTCATTTCAAAATAAACGGTGTTTCATATTATTAAAAAAATATTAATGATGTTCTTTCAATTTTACCCTAATTTAATGAATAAAGATTTACAAACTGCTAAAGACCTACATCTTTTCCAAGGTATTTACTAAGGATAAGTTAATTACATTTTATTTTCTAGAAATGAGTAGTTTCTTAAGGAATGCATGTGTCCAAACTAAAAACACTACTTATTTTGAAACGGAGAGAGTATCAGTCTACATAGTTAATCTTCAATTAATTAAAATGTGGGGTTTTAATCTCTTCATGTAAAATTTATGTTGAATTTAATTGTTACAGAATTTTATTTTGTTAAATATGAAGCAACAATATAATTTTAACATAATATTTTAGAATGGTGGAGTTATGAATAATTATGATATATTTATGACCGATGAATTTACCATAATAATTAATAATTATGATAAATTTACCATAATAATTAATAAAGGATGAAAATTATTTGTGACTTTCCAACTTTAATTTAAAAATTAAACCCTCCCTCAACTTTGAACAATAGATATTCTCGCCATACGCGAATCATAGAATTTATTCTTAAGGGAATGAGAATGAAAAACAAGATACCCTTAGTATTTTCAATTATCCGTCAATGTTATAGTCCCTCGGTTTCAATATATTTGTTTGATTTTGATTAGACACGGAGTTTAAGAAAATACAGAAGATTTTTGAATTTTGTAGTCTTAAACTAAAATATGTTGAATGTATTAAAATTCTCTTTGATCTTATGGTCTTAAACATGTCACATGAAATATTAGAACTAAAGAGTTGCCAAAAAAGGAAAGAAACATTCTTTCTTAAACAGACAAAAAAAAAAAAGACAAACAAATTAA
Organism: Datura wrightii; assembly: GCA_035772735.1. Lineage (NCBI taxonomy): Eukaryota > Viridiplantae > Streptophyta > Magnoliopsida > Solanales > Solanaceae > Datura > Datura wrightii. Next base: position 192,845,043 of record JASDFA010000018.1, on the reverse strand, counting down.
AATGAATGGAGTACCTTTTTATATTATATATAATATTTTATTTATTAACCTTAATAATTTTCTATAATTTAAATAATTTTATATCGTATTATAGATTTTTATTTAAGTTTATTAACATTATAAGTAGAAAAATCTAGTTGATGGTTTTTTGTATGTGTGTTGAGTGAGTGCTTATTTACTCTCTTATTCTCTTTTATCTAATTTTTAGTTTAAACATAAGAAAGTATATCTTTAAAAAAGGAAAGAAACTTAGAGTTATTTTTAAGTTAACGGTACCGTTAGTTTATTTTGTCAATTTTTTATTTTTTTGGTGAGTATGTAAATTTAAATGGATCTCAATCATAAATTATTTTATAGTACACTTGGCATGAATCTAGAGGACCATTGAATATTACTTGACCGGATCTTTTTCCCAAACTTATGCTATGTTGCCGTAACTTGTGTCACTGAACTGGTGTCTTGGGCATATCTTGTACCAGTGGACTTATGTCTTGAACTTGATTTCTTTTGTCTTCAGACATAACTTGTGTAACTGCACTTATGCCACGGGACATACTTACACCTTTGACATACTTTCTTTTGCCTTGGAGTATATTTTGTGCCACTGAAGACATAATTTGTGCCTTGGATATAACTTGTGCCATTGAAAACATAATATGTGCCTTCAACTCAATTTTTTTTGCCTTCATACATACTTTGTGTGATTGCACTTATGCCTTGACATAATTTTTTATGTCTTGAGCATAATTTTATATGCCTTGGACATAACTTATTTTATGAATTTATGCCTTGAGGCAAACTTTAACTGAACTTATGTTTTTACAAATTTTCTTTTGTCTTCGTTTTTTAAAATTTTTTATTATTAAAAATATTTTTAACTATTTTTTTTTTACTTAAAGCCTCAAAAAATAAAATTAAAAACTATCCTATAATAAAGATATTAGTGCGAATGACGTGCTAAATTCCAAACTCAGTTTAGATTAAAGAAAATATTGTAAAATGATACACGACTAGTTGATGAACCACTTGAACAAGCAAATGCAGTTATCGAGTTTAATCTATACTCTCAATTTTACTTAATATGGTCATTAAGATAAAAATAGAATATTTGTTTGTTGCAAGTTAAATTTATTGGTTGCTTTATTAGTTGTCCAGTTATTGTTTTGCTTTAATAACTTTTCTGAATGTTTGCCTATTATTTTTGACAATGTTATGATTTAGGCCTCATTTGTTTGTATTTAACGGAGGTCTGAATCTAAATGGTTCAGACCTTAGATCGTTTATTTTCATTAAGATTTAAATATTTATTTCATCTGAATAAGTCTTAATTATTAAGATTTGGAACAGAATTTTAATACCATTAAGAGGTATATTTGTTAGAATAATTTTCATCATCACTTTATCCATAACCACTAACCACCACCATTAACCACATCTATCATCAAAACCACCACCACCATTATCATCGCCAACCACCAGTCACCACCACCAACTACCTCTGTCACCATAGTCAACCACCATTACTGTCGTCAACCATCCTGACATCACAACAATCATTGACAACCATCACTACTGTCAACCACTACTCTCAGTCATTACGACACATGCCCCTCCATTAGTATAATTATATTTACTGTCATCACCACCACCACCACCACCACCACCATCGTCACCGTCACCCCCACCTCTACCACCACTATCATTCACTACCACCACTGCAATCAATCTCTACTACCAACCACCTTCACCATCACAACTAGCACCACCACCAACTACTACCAACTACATCATCAACCTCCACATATTCCTCAGCCACCAATATCAACACCACCAACTTCTGACATTAATCAACTTCACCATCACAACCACCATCAACACCAATCGTTACCATCACACCAGTCATTACAACACCAACCACCCCCATCATCATAACTATCACCACCACCATTACTAACAACTATTACCACCATAATTACTAGCCATTAACACCATGCATTACAACGACCACCATTGCAAATCATCTCCACCATCAAAAGTGAACATAAATATTTATTTTTTTATTAGATAATAAATTTATTTTATTATTGATATTTTTTTAATATTTAATTACTTTTTATTTGAATTGTATATTTAATATATTTATAAATAAATAAAGTATGCACATTCAGATGTTGAAAAACAAACAGTCTTAATCATTCAGTGTTAAGATCTAGAGACAACGTCTTAATCAATCAGATGTGTATTCAGATTCAGATATCTTAATCTTAATGAAAGCAAACGAGGCCTTAGACTTGGAATGTATATAAGTTATGCCTCGAATATTATAAGTTTAAATTTCATAATGTCATGTCTTAAGAAGTTCATAATCCATAGGTAGGGATATTCAAGGTTCAGTCTAAATCGATTTTTGATTAAAACTAAAAACAAATCAATTTAGTCGGTTTAAAATTTTAAAATTAAACCAAATAAAATGAAGCCATCGATTTGGTTCGGTTAGTTTGTATATCTATTACGGGTGAAATTATTTAGCTCCCGTGTGTCTATAAATTTTGAAGTTGAATCTTAAAATTTGAATTTACATTTTTCGATTTATAACTAGCTAATAATAAATTGATAACAGTAAAATAACAGAGACATGGGACAACTATTTCAAACTAACATTAGGAATCAATAAATTTCTCTCTACTATTACGAGATTAATGTAGATAAATCTTCTGTTATTTTTCAATATTATTCTAAAGTTTTAGCATGTTTAAGTTGCAAAACTTTATATGTTCTTTCAATTCACATGTCTAACATCCACACAAAAATAATATATAACTTTAAATAGAATGGTCAACTCTTCAAAAATCAAAGGGGCAAGTTATTGAAGAGTAGATGAATGTCTTAGCAAAGAAAATTAAAAAAACTGATAATACACCACACCACATATAGACAATCACACTTAGAGTATTGGTCTTGGGCATATCTTTTAAGAAAATGAAATTTAAAAGTGTTTTAATGCATGAGAAATAAGTAGACTGAAATCAAATTAACGATTAAAAGGTATAAAATATTTATAATTATTTATAAAAAACTAATATCACATATTCAAATATAAAACTTATGTATATAATCTATGTGTTCAATTTGATTATTTTTTCGAGTTTTTTTTAGTAGAACTAAAAATAAATCAAATATTTAACCATTTTTAAAATTTTAAAATCAAATCAAATCAGTTATCAATTTTTTTTAAGTCGGTTTGATTTAATTTTTCACCACAAATTCAATTTGATTTGATTTTCCGCTATAAAAGAATCTATAAGAAATTAAATTGAAATGGTAAGAGTAGTGAATAAGGAAAATTTAGAATATATAACAATTGCCGATTATTTTGTAATATTTCATATCACATGTATTGGTCAAAATAATTAATTCTGTACAGCTACTCTTTGAATCTTTTTCTTTTTTTTAATGTAGACATTTGTATAATATGAAAATAGATTTCTTAGAATTAAGTTCTGATGCAATATCATAGTGGAAGAGTGCAAATATAAGATAGCAGAAATGCTCAGTTTTTTGGATTTATGTTTATGCCTTTACTTTGATATTGATATACTGGTGATGATGAGGTGTGAATAAAGAAGCTGTTGATTCGATTGACCAAAAATAAGAATAAGAAATAAAAGATAGAAGATAGATACAAGTCAGGAACTAATTGTCAATCAAAGATTATAGAATAACTTAAACATTCAATTACGAATTCAAAACAAGCATCAAATTCATAAGATATCTTCGGGAGGAATAATTCTTCAAGTAAGTGATAAGAGGAATACCCTTTGTACAAAGTATGGGTCGTATGTTGGTTATGCTCTAGCTGTATGTGACTCACGAAGAACATACGGTTCTTACGTCATATTTATAGATTGTATGTGGAGTCTGCGCTTCATTCTTCTTTCTGTCACATGTATTCTATTAGGTGGAACTTTGTACTTTCATTTTAGCATGTTTTTAGGTTTCAAAGCCTTTATTCTAAGCTTTCTCCAAGCTAAACCTTGAACTCCTTGATGAAAAATCCTTGAACTCCTTAGCTTGACTTTGTGTGCACGGGTCTTGATGAAGCTCAATGTGCATCATTTTCCCTTCTTGAAAAAGATTCGTCATCGAATCTAAACCTTGCAAGACCATAAGTGATATATTCACGGTGGCGTACTCTATAAGAGTCGTAGGACTTCAATGAAAAATTAAGAAAATGCTTATCATGAAAGAAGAACTCAAAAATGAGTCAAAATATTATGAGAAAAAATGAGCTAAGTGCTATACATATTTGATAATTCAAAGTCTAAATTCAAAAAAGAAAAGAGATTAGAGCCCTATTAAAGCCCAAGAGTAGAGGTCCACATGAAGCCAAGAGGAACTGAAATTTCTGCCCAAAGAACTTAGATTTCTTGCACGAAAAAAATGCTGAAATTCAGGCCCATAGGGAGCCCAAAATACTTGGATTCAGTATAAATAAAATCAGCCCTTGCGGTTTCTTTTTTTAGAAAAATTACATAATTAAACAAATGTTAATACATATTTACAATATATAACAACACTTTTAAAAAATTATAAAAAAATAGCAAACTAATTACACAAATAGCTTTTTACATTAAGTTACCATGTATCAAACTTTTAATATTCTCTCTCCAATCTCATTAGCCGTATTTTGCTCCAATTCAAATACCTTTTCTTCATCTTCCAAAATCTCTCAATATTTCCTCCTTGTTTCACTCTCACGATTTTTATTCGATTTTCCTCTCCACTATTTTCGTGATTCTTGTGTAAGTTTTTACGATTTTTACTTCATATTTCATATACTATCAATTTTTCCAATATCTTATAAATTTTTAGGGTTTTTTTTTTATCAAGGTATAATCTTACTTAAAAATGGTGGATGAATCATCCCCTAGAAGGCTAACTCGAGGTACATCATCTAATGAATAATTTATACAAGATTGTCCATCATTTGATCTGTGTTTTTTCACTCAAGAACAACCATTTGGTACAAGTGCACTTGTTGTTGTGATACATTCTAAGAGGAGGTCCAAGGAAGAAGAAAGAAAGAAGAATTGATACACTCCAATTTTTTCAAGCTTTTTTTGTCTTTGTGTATCAATGACAGCATTGATATATGTATCAATATCAGATTTTTGATAATTCAGAATTGTTATGTGCCAATATATTGTTTTGTATGTATCAATACATTGTACCAATTTGTTATTAGTATATCAATTTTTTCAGTGATACATGAATATAAAATACCCATATTATTTATCAATATATTTTTTTTTGAAAAAAACACACTGATAAAAAATTGCTCAATTCCTTAATTTCAGTGTATCACTATATATTATGATACGTACAATTATGAGAAATAATTTTTTTTTTTGAAAAAACTTAAATTGTATACATATAAATGAGGTTTTTGATACACATTAATAATTTAACAAAAGATACGTTCATGTATCATATTTCCACAGCTAATTTATCCATTTTTTATAAGAATAACAAATATTTCAACAATATTAGATTTCAGATACAATTTTTTGTATCCATTAAATTCGATTGAGCCACTGCTTCCGAACTAAGAACCGACACAGAATCATCACTACTATTAAAATTCATGATAGCACCATTTTTCTCAATATTATGTGAAATATTGATACATAATGGATACAATCCAAATTCTCTGTTAAATTTCTTTAGCTCAACATACAATCTCACTCCCATATCGTTTCTTATCTCCATTGGTGTGGAATTACCTTCAACAATGTATCTTATCTCAATTTTTTTATCTGTATCATCAATCCCCAATTGCTTCATAATCGCTCCAACAAGTCCTTCATACGAAATGTAATACTTGATGATGATTCCATCTATGATAAAATCTTTATATTCATTATCCGGAGTCCACTCACCTGAATGACGAAGCAATACCATTATGTTGGACATATTTTCCTAAGGGTTTGCACGTTGATACACACCAAAATATGTGATAATTTGAGCAAAACCCAAACGATAATACACCATAAAAAAGGAAAAAATCGACAAAATCAAAGATTCCAGAAAATTTGATTTTTTTAGGAACTTTCGTTCTTTGTATTTGTAGTCTTCGATATTTTGGAAAAAAAGATTCCCAATATCAGTAAAATATGAAATTAGTTGCACTAATTATGCATATTTCCATTATTATGTAACAATCAACTTAAAAGTTATTTATGGGTTTGATACTTTGATGCAATCCAAGTCCTTATAAAAAAATCGTAGCAAAACAGTAAAAAAATTACTAATAAGTATAAATTTGATAAATACTGCTATTTTTTATAATTATTTTGTTACATAGTGCTACTTATGAAAATTTCTCTTATTTTTTTTTTAAATTTAAAAACCATAGAGCCCAAAAAGGGCTGAAGTTCACGTGATATTTGGTGAAAAATTGGGTGCAATATTTGCACTTCTTTCCTTATCTTTATTAGGTAGTTTTGGGAAAAATTTTGGTATTATTTTTACATGTTTCTTTAGTTTAAATGTTTTCTAGTTAAGTTTTAGTAGTTATTATTTTTATAAAGTAGAATTCGAATTTATTCTATTTGAAATAGATTTACTTTATATACAGGGGTGAGTTTTGTTAGTTTTCATCAAACATGATTAGAGTTAATTTCTCAGATGGTCACTCAACTATGGATAGTTCATTCAAAAAGTCATTTTTCTTAGCTTTATAACTCAAAAGTTACTCAACTATTGGTGTTTCACTCACAAAGTCACTTAACTATTGATGTTTCACTTACTAAGTCACTCAACCAATTATTTAATTTTTTCTAATATAATTTTTTTATTTTAACCCAAATTTATAAGAAATAAAAACCTATTCATTTTAACCATTTTATTAACCCGCGCCACTTGAACCGACACCTAAATTTTAAAAGTTTATGATTTTAATTTACCAATATGATTTTGTTTTGCCGTTTTAATAATATTCATTCTTATTCTTATTTTGATATTTTTTATTTTAAAAATGCTAGCCCCGATTAGCAAAGAAAAAATGTATTCGGATATTTGATGTTTAATTATAAGAAATTGGTATTTAAGAAATAAAATGAAAAATTTAAACTGAATTACTTCTAAATTTAAAAAGAAAGAAGCATTCTTTTAAATAAAAAATGAAAAACGTCAAAATTGCATTCTTGTAACGGGTCGGGTCAAGTAGAGCGGATTAATAAAATGATTAAAATAAATAGTTTTTTTTGTCTCTTATAAATTTGGGTTAAAATAAAATTTTTATATCAGAAAAATTAAATAAAAAATTATCTAATTGGTTGAGTAACTTTGTGAGTGAAATACCAATAATTAAGTGACTTTGTGAGTGAAATATCAATAATTGAGTGGCTTTTGAGTTATAAAGCAAAGAAAAAGTGATTTTCTGAGTGAACTAACCATTTGAGAAATTAATACGACATGATTAATATTATTTGAAAGGTTTCTCTTTTTATACTTTTGTGTGTGGCTACTCGAGATTTATCTTACAACCTTATAAGAATGATTCGTCAAGAGGTAAAATTAATTCTTAATTTGATATCTTTGGTTTTTATTAAAGTATATTAAAGAAGATAATTAGTCTTATACTAATTATTGTCTCTAATATCTTCGAAATAGGGGTCTAGATTACTTTTGATCTAGATCTTGAATTGACTTTATTGGTTAGTCTAAATCCACTAATTTTGAATACTAAGATGAATTAAAGTTCGTAACACTTCTTGATATTTGGGGATTTTATTCACAATTTTTGCCTATATTTAATTTCTTGTCTTTAATCGTCGTATTTTTACTTCTGCATTATTCTCTTATTCTTTCAAATAACTCGATTCTTATCCAGTGGTATTAGAGCGGTACTTATCAAGGTTCCATTCTTGATAATCTTTGACAGGTTTAATTTGACCCCAATAAAATAAAATAAAATATTTTTTATTATAGTAGCATAAAAGGTAAGCTACATATTTAAAAAAAGAAAAGCAACAAAAATTACAAAAAAAATAAATAGAAAGAAGAGAAAATTCGATTACTTAATAATTAAGGTATTTTCAAGAAACTTTGAATTTATTTTAATTATTGATTACCTACATCAAAGAGGAAAACCAAGAAGAGGGGAAAATTTAGAAATTTTTCTTGTGACACAAATTAGTCTTTTTCTTGTCTCATCAAACTCAGTCCGTTTGGATTTCGGTAAATTCTTTTCTTTCTACTTGTTAATTCTGAAGGATTGTTACTGGTAGAGTTTATATATAAATCCTAAAAGGATCCAACCAAATAGAGTAATTTGAGTGGAAAAAGAGCAAGAGAGAGGGAGATCAATAGAGAAAAAAATATTAAATTAAGAGATCTTTGTTTTCTTTGATTTTTTTTGAGATGTCTCAATCAGATAGTGGTGACGTATAGAGGACTTATAAGAAGACCGGCTTAAGAGATTAAAGTGGTGCCAGTTTAGCTAAACTTCTCTGTATGATGATCATACGATTGGAGAATATGCATGTCATTGTAGCTGATTTAAGTAGGAAAATCTTTTCCATATAAAGTGCGGGATAAAGGGTAAAATTTGCTCTATGATAATTGATAGTGGAAGTGGTGCTAATGTGATGAGTTCATACTTGGTGGAGAAGTTGGAACTTTCACGCATCAAACACATGACTACTCCTTATAAGCGGCAATTGTTGAATGATTTTGGTGAACTTAAGGTGACTAAGCAATCATGGTTTCTTTCACTATAGAAGGGTATTCCGATCCGATAATATTTCTTATGATGTAATTTCAATACAAGATTATCATATCATACTTGGACGTCCATGACAGTTTAATAGGAATACAATTTATGATCGGAGAAAGAATAAAATTTCTCTTGAGTTAAATTGAAAAATATATATACTTGCACACTTGAATTTATGAATATCAGAAATGTGTGAGAGAAGCAATGAAAAATTTTAAGAGAGAAAATAATGGGAGAAGTAAGGGAGTGCACGTTAACATCCCAAGAAAGGAAAAAAGAAAGAATTTATTGCGTGAAGAGATTGGATATCAAAGATGAAAAAAAATTCTTTCATTTTCTTAAACTTTATAATAAGCTTTTCCCATAAGTCCCAATTGTGTTGACTATCGCTTCCATTGGAATGTTATAGCACAAAGACATCCTTTATTGCATGATTAACGCAAATTATTACAGGACCAACAAACTACGAAGAACACAAAACAAATACCAAAATAAATTCGATTTCTTTTTTATATCATCCCACAAAATTACACACATGAAAAAGAAGAAGTTAATATCAAGCAAAGATTAAAATTAAACTTTAGGATCAGTAGCATTTGAGCCAGTCGTCGTGTCAGCCGCGGCAAGTTCGCGGAATTTAACAACGACATAGCCCAAACCATGACCTAAAATAGCAACAATGAAAATCCCAATGTTGAAGGACATAACAGCAAGCATAACAAAATAAACAAGAACCATTCGAATAGTATAATTAATTCCAGCCTGAATAAGCCCACCAACAGCTATGGGCCTCTTGATCTTGATCATTTTCAGACCCATCGACATAATCTCAACACCAAAGGCCATAAAGAAAACAAACAACAAAGACAATATGTACATGCCTAGGTTGTTGTCTGGCCATCCTTTGAATAATATTGTCACATCTTTACCCCAATAGAAATTCATCTTCATCACCATGTTCATCACCATAGGCATATCATTATGATGAGGCATGTCGTCCATTTTTAATTTCCTTGATGAGACACAAAGATCAATGAATTGTATGATTTTGGAGTTGTGAGTGTGTTTAAATTTATTTGTGATCAGAGTCATTGTTAGGTCAATATAGAGTGAGAGAAAAAACAAGGATGAAAATGACTACTACTATTTTAATTGTTCTCTCTGTCCAATTTATGTGACGCAGTTTCTTTTTTAGTCAGTTCTCAAAAGAATGATATATTTCTATACTTAATAAAAATTTAATTTTAAACTTATTTTAGACAACAAGTTTCAAAAGTCTTCTTATATTTCTTAAATTTCGTATCCCGTGAAAATACATCACATCCGAGGGAATACAACGTTGTTGTCTGTTTATTTGGAATGGGCAAGGGAGAATATAGTATTGCTGGAGCCAGCTTAAAGACAACAACGTACGTTATCTTTCAACCTTGAAATGTTTATTTTGGACATATTATTATGCATTGTTTGAATGACTTACCGAAGACAACAACGACCAATTAGAGTAATTACTAGTAACCTTCTTCTTTTTTTTTTTTTGGTCCAATCTAGGAGTGACAGATCAACGAGCGGGTGGAAAACGAATTGAATACAAACAGATAAAATATTCAAATTCACCCATATTTAAGACAGATAAAAAATGGGTTACTCGACTGATAATATGGATATCCGTTTATCGAAGGCTGCTTCAAAGATTTTGGCTTCATGAGCTACTTAATAGTTCTTTGAAACAATCCGGTCAATCTTTTTATCTATTACAAATAATAATATATGTTGTGTAACCTTTAAGTTATTATTCATTTTGCTCACTAAATTACCCATATTTTAAATGGTTAAACTATGAATTAACTTATATTTATTCCATTTTAAAAATATCAAATATTCAACTCACTTAAAATAAATTGAATTGAATGAATAACCGTATATATTATCCATTTTGTCCGATTTACTTCAATCAAACGAAAGAAATCACCATCAAATAATTGTGTGATTGAAGTATCAAAGGTGAGTCCGCCCCACAAGGTAAGGCCAAAGACTATACGTTATTTGAATGAGTCACTGAGTTGATGGATCAGGAAGACTTCACTATATATGTATCTTCCAGCATGGGCAAATCTAGTATATATGGTAGAAACTCAATAAAAATTTGATAGTAAATATGATATTTAAATTCTTTATTTTAAAGGTGTTTTAAATTTAATACTAAGTGTTTGAAATATTAATTAGTATATAATAAGTGTCAATAGCCCTAAGCAGGCAGGAGTACGTCAACATGCCTGCTTGAGTAAATAAGGACATTTATGACATTTGGTTTGCACATTATTTCTCTGTAGAAAAATTGATCAATAAATTTATGGACCCCATCTGCATTTCTGGAGGCATTTCATAGGAAATTGATCTAAACAAGTTGGCCCATCTCCATTTCAGTCGTGTCCTTTTAAATAATTTCTCCTATTTTTTAATTTAATTTTTGTAATATAAATGTAGGTTATGTCTTTTTAGTTTATATTATATATGTATAATTTGTATTTATAATTAAAGTGTTTATTTTAAATTATTTATTATTTTTAATTTTAAGATAAAATTAATGATTTTTGCTCATTCCAATTTATTGACCATTTAAAAATATATATTTTTTCTTTAACAACTCTTTAATTTCAACTTTTCAGTTGACATGCTTAAGACCACAAGACTAAAGAGCATTTTGGTACATTCGGCATACTTTTAGTCTTAGATCATAAAATTCAAAAGTCTTCTACTTTTTGAAATTTCGTGTCAAATCAAAATCAAACAAATAAATTGAAACGGACCATACCATTTAATTCTGTTCGCATTTCATAAAACGTAAAAGTCAAAGAACAAACAAGTTTCTTCGCTACATATAATGTATAATAAATAATATAACGTTGTCATATGAGCCCGGACAAATTGAAATGGAGAGAGTACCATTTAATTCTTTTCGTCTTTCATAAAATTTAAAAGTCATAAAATAAATAAGTTTATCCGATACTCAATATATAATAAATAATATAACTTTGGGCAATGCCCGGGTTATCCTGACTAGTATGTATTAGAAATATGAACTTATTCAAGAAGCAAATGTCAGAATTATTATTTTATTTGTGGCTCGATTAAATGTAAAACCCATAACTAATATTTAATGAAGAATAGATCTTGTTTGTATACTGGTTATTTAATGGACGTATCAGATTTAGTCTTAATTAATCAACCTCAATAAATTTATCCTCCCTTCACCCATTAGGGTTACCACACACACACACACACACACATACTAGTCTTAAACACGTGCATTGCACGTGAGTTGCAGGCAAGTAGTATGTACGATATGAATCATCTTAAAAGCGCATTATAATGAGTATCATAAATTATTTTGTAGAATAACATATGTTTAAATAGATAAACAATCGATCTATTTGAATTACATTATTAATAAATTATTCAAGTATTTAAAAAATGTATAGTGTGAAGTTATTAATAATTAGTTTTGGGATACATGCATTACACGTGTGTTCCATGTCAATTGTTATAAACTTTAAAATAATATAGATAATATTAAATATGTAAGTAATGACTAATTAAAATTTTGAAAGTAAAAAAATTATTTATAGCTATACACAATCAAATTGAATTGGTATGACCCTGTCTTACGTAGTTCTTCTAAATATATCAAACATTTAATGTGAAACTTTTCTTGTCTTTTGATATTTTAACAACACATAGTATAGATGTAAATATGAGTAATATTAATTTGTGTCTTGTCTTTAAGAATTAAATCGAAGCCACCTTTTTTTTTTTTGCAATTGTATATATAGCAAAAAGTTATTGTTGAATGAAAGTAGTTTCTTTTATAAAGGTTGTATATATATATATATATATATATATTATTTGTGATAGAGATATTAATTAATAATTACTGACAAAAAATTTAATCAATATTATAAATCATAGTTACAAATATATGCATCCTTTGTTTAATTCAAAATTATAACTCTTATCATACGTGAATTTAATAGTGGCATTTTTGTTAAACTATTTAAATATAGTTATATTATAAAATATAACATAAATCCATCACCGCGTGTAAATAATAAACCAAAAAAATTAAAAAACAAATAATCTTATATGTATCTAAAATTTATTTCTCTTGAACTTCACAAAAATCTCAATCATATATCATTTTTTTATATATATTATATTTTTATAGTAATAATTAATAGAAAAAGAATTATAAACATTATTATTGCTGTGTCAGCTTAAAGACAACAACGTCCGTTATCTTTCAATGTTGAAATGTTTATTTTGGACATATTATTATGCATCGTTTGAATGACTTACAGAAAGACACCAACGGCCAATTAAAGTAATTGCTAGTAACCTTCTTTTCTTTTCTTTTTTGGTCCAATCTAGGAGTGACAGATCGACAAGCGGTGGAAAATGAGTATAAACAGATAAAATATTTAAATTCACCTATATTTTACACGGATAAAAAATAGGTTACTGGACTGATTATATAGACATTCGTATTATCGAAAGCTACTTTAAAGATTTTGACTTCATGAGCTACTTGTTAAGAAATGGATTTTGGATCTAACTCAACCCTAAAAGCTAACTTATGAGGGAAGATTGTCAAAGTCCATATAAAGAGACCACTCATCTCATTAACCACCAATGTGAGATATTTTTCATTCTTCAACACTACTTAGTAGTTCTTTCAAGAAACAAATTAAATTTTTTTACCCATGACATATAATAGTATATGTTGCGTAATATGTAGGTTTTATTCATTTTATCCACTAAATTACCCATATTTTAACTCATATTTACACCATTTTTAAAATGTCAAAATATTCGACTTATTTAAAATAAATTAAATTAGATAAATAATTATGTATATTATCCATTTTGTCCGATACTACTCCAATCAAACGAAAGAAATCACCGTCAAACAGTTGTGTTATTGAAGTAAGGCCGAAGACTATACGTCATTTGAATGAGTCACAGAGTTGATGGACTATGAAGCCTTTACTACGTATCTTCCAGCATGGGCAAACCTTTCAATTCATAATTTTGGAAGCAAAGTCTAGTAATTTTAATTGATGTACTTAAAAGATGTAAAGCATGGAGTTATTAATAATGATATATGTATGCTAGATTAATTATATGGAAAAAATTTACCTATAAATAGTTATTTGTATCAAGTCAAGTTAAAATAGAAAATCATTCTCTTCACTATTTTCCTTTATGAGTTTTGAGTGTTGTTTGCTGTAATTTAACTTATTGCAATAAATTAATTTTCTTATTTTTGAGATTATTATAATTTCACTTATTATGAGTAGTTGTCTATAATTTAATTTTAAAGCGGCCTGATACACAACGTAAAGGGCCAGTTGCACCAACACTCAAACGAGTTGAGAGCGTACATGTAGAGTAAGACCTCATTTGTTTTCATTAAAATTAAGATATTTGAATTTGAATTCACATATCTGAATGATTAAGGTGTTGTGTTTAAATCTAAACACTGAATGATTAAGACTGTTTTTCAATATCTGAATGTGCATACTTTATTTATTTATAAATATATAAATATACAATTCAAATAAAAAATAATTAAATATTAAAAAATATCAATTTTATAAAATAAATTTATTATCCGATAAAAAGATAATATATTTATGTTCGCTATTGATGGTGGAGATGATTTGCAATGGTGGTCGTTGTAATACATGGTGTTAGTGGCTAATAATTATGGTGGTGATAGTTGCTAGTAATAGTGGTGGTAATAGTTGCTAGATGGAGGTAGTTGGTGTTGTAGTGACTGACACGATGATGATGGTTGGTGGTGGTGGTGGTTGTGATGGTGATGACAGTGAATGTAATTATACTAATGAAGGGGTATGTGTCATAACGACCGGGAATAGTGGTTGACGGCAATGACGGTTGTCAATCGTTGTTGTGATGTCAGGATGGTTGACGACAATAATGGTGGTTGACAATGGTGACAGAGGTAGTTGGTGGTGGTGGTGACTGGTGGTTGGCGATGATAATGATGGTGGTGGTTGTGATGATAGATGTGGTTAATGGTGGTGGTCGGTGGTTATGGACAAAGTGATAGTGAAAATTATTCAAACTCTTAATGATATTAAGACTCTGTTCCAGATCTTAATGATTAATACCTATTCAGATGAAATAAATGCTTAAATCTTAATGAAAACAAACGCACTTAATGGCCTAAGGTCTGAACCATTCAACTATCTTTTTTTCAATTACATGACATAATTTGAATTAACACAGAATTTATATATATATATATATATATATATATATATATATATATATATATATATATATATATTTCAATACAAGGCAAGCTTTTCTTCCATACTTAATCGTTATTTCTTGCATTTTAGCATGATATCAGAGTTAAAATCAAGTCAAATATATGGATCTTGGATCGGAGTGACGTGCCAATGGCAGGGAGGAAATGGTAAAGCCGCCTCCTCTGTGGAGTGGTGGTGGTAGCAAAACAATCAAATGAAAGACCATTTCTCTAGATATTGAAGATTGATAGACCATCAACTCATTGGTTTTGATTGAACATATAATAAATTGGTATGCTGTAAAACTACTAGGCTTTCAAGAAAACACTAATCACACACACTAGCAAATTCAGATATTTGATGGCTCATCATTCACTATTTGGTCACTGTGATAGTGGTATATCTTACCGACAAAATTTCCAACAGCATGACCAGAAACAGCCACCAAGAAAAACCTGAAATCAGTGGTGATGATAGAGATTATAACCAAGTAAGACATAAACATCCTCAGACCATGAAATCCAGCATCTACTAACAAAATTTGGGGGATTCTTTCTTCTAATTTCTTCGTGGCAAAATTGTCCAAACAACAGAACTCAAACATAAATGCAAGCAAGAAAATCAGGCAGAGAGAAAAGCAATAGCCCATTTGATGAGTTTCAAAATCAGGACTTCCTGGAAATAGCCTCATCACATATGATTTCCAATAGCTTGAGCTTTCAAGTGTTTCTTCTTTTGAAGAATTTGGACCAATTAGTAGATAAGAACCTAGAGACCTTGGAGTAACAGAGTAATTGGACATGATTTATTCTTTTTCTTTATATTGGGATCATTACTATGCTTTGATAATTGAGGAATTTAATTGGTTGTTGAAGTATAAATAGATGGAGCAAATTGAAAGTGAGGGGAATATTAAGATAAAAGTAACGTAAGAATTTATCTAGGCAATAGATAAAAATCTTAAATTGATTTCAGTTGACAATAAGATATTTTAATTTTGAGGATGCATACATTATTAGACATCTCTACTCATTTTTACTATGTCAGATGAACATTTCAACCTACAAAATGATCATTCAAACGCCTCCAAAATTTATGTCATATCACCATCGAACGTCCAGGAGACAAGTAAAAACGAGTAAGTTGTCTAGATATGCATTTTCAAAACTAAACTGTTTAGTTATTAATTAAAACCAAGTTAATAAAATATATATATCTATATATTATCAAATACTTATTTGCAATTATGAAGAGTAACTTCCACTTCTAATACATGACCAATCATTCCTTTCTTTTGGCATGATCGAGCTTCTTTCAATCTTTCCCTTTACGATTTCTATAGTATCCAATTAATCTCTGACTAATTATATATGCCCCATCTATATTAACGTACTGAGTAAATTTCACCAGTTCATTCTAGAATTTAACAAAACGAATAATTAGTGATTAACAGTTAATTTTGGAAAATACTTTTTGTTGAAAGTCTTTTTTTTTAACTAGCAATTTGATTAGGCTAATTTTTTGAAAAATACTTTTATCATTATTAGTGCAGTGGCGTACGCAAAGTTCTTCACAAGCGGTGTCACAATTTAAAAGATGAGTAAATGAAAAAGTAAGAGTAAAAAAGCTTTAAAAAATGAAACTAAGTGAGCTTGAATCCATGACCTTCAACATGAAAGAGAGAGTGCCATACCATCAAGCCAATGCACAACTCCATAAGTAAGCAATGTCCTTTTAGTATTTGTACCTTATATTTTTATTTTTTAATTATTTATATATATGTATATTTAGTAAAATAATTCGACGAATCAATATCATGTTACACCCATCAGGTAAAGGCAAATCCGCCCCTAAGTGCAGTACTCAGTGCTTGATCAATATTTCAAATGTGCTTTTGAAGAAAAACTATCTTTTTCAATTTATGCAAAATAACTTCTGGTATTTCTAAAAAACACTTCAACTTTCTAAAATAATTTTTTTTTAAAGTTAAACTTTTAACTTCTCAAAACAGAATTTTCAAAGTCTAACTTTAATAATATCTACAAGCACAACACAACTTCTCACATGTAATACTGGCATTTTTCAAAACTCTGCACCTCTTTTGATATTATATTGACTTGTATGATCACTTCATTTGAAACTTTAAACGATTAAAAACAAAACGTACTTTAATTTTATTTACTTAAATACACCTTCAACACTAATAACAACCCAAAAAATAAATTTAGCTCAGAGTGATTAAAAAAAGAATCAAGAAAGAAACAGAAATAGTATCATTTTATTTATCGCAGTAATTACTACTAATTAATATTACACAAACATATGTCAAACTCACTTTTCTTTTTCTCTCCATATTACGTAGTAAATCATTTTACTCTCTCTTTATTTTTACTTCTCATTCCACAATTATATATATATATATAATATGTGGAGAGTACCAAACAAGTACATATAAAATTCAACCTTTTAATTAATTAATTAATTAATTTGAACAGTTCTGATATGGTGGTGGTTCCTGGTAATTTCCTTCTTAGGAACAGTTATAGTGAGGACTCCATTTTCCATTGATGACTTCACATGATCAGCCCTAGAATTCAGAGGCAGTGAAAAGGATGTGAAGAATTTCCCACTGCTTCTTTCAAAATGGTGCCAATTATCTTCTTTCTTCATTCGCTTTTCCCCAGTAATCTTCAGTATTTTGTCATCTTCCACCTGCACACGAGGCGTGATAGGTTCCACTGAATTAACTTCCTTCGTATCAATTTATTTTTCTGATTTTAACGTGTATGTCACTAAATTTTAAAAAAATAAAGAGAACTTTTGAATTTTGTGGTTTTAAACCTAAGATACATGAAATGTACCAAAATATTCTTTAATCTTGTGAACTTAAAGATGTCAGGTAGAAAGTTGGAATTAAAGAGTTGACATTCCAAAAGGGAAAGAGACATTATATTCTTTTTGAAATGGACTAAAAATGAAAGTAGTGAAATTATAAATTTTAATTTTAAAATATTGAGTTGATCTAATTCAATTTGGCTTCAAAAATTAGTGAAATTGATTCCCGCAGAGCGAAAACTTTTACATAAATTGAAAGAGAGGGAATAACATTTTTATTCTCTAGCATCTTTCATGGCATGTTTAAGACCCATGTGCAATTCAGAATTCATTTGAGTATATTATACATATCTTTAATTTAAAATAATAAGATTCAAAAGTCACTCTTACTTTCTTAAATTTCGTGATCAATCAAACTAAAACATATAAAATAAAATAAAATAGAGGAATTACCACAAGTCTCAAAAATAATCATTTTTATTTTAAACTTCGTCGCCGGTCAAAATATGCCATTGAAAAAAGAGGTAGTAGTATATGTTAAAAGAACCTAAAGGGATCCAATATTACCTGTACTTTGACATCTTCTTTCTTGTAGCCATGCAAGTTAGCCCTAAAGATATGTGCCTCTGGTGTTTCTTTATACTCGATTTGCGCCATCGTTGCATGTCCATGGTGGAACGATGGTGCTGGTGCTATGAGGGATCGAGGAGTTTCGAGATAAAATTCGTGGAAAGGATCCCAAACTTCCTGAACAAAAGGGTCGTGCACTTGGTGTGCGCGTTGAGAATAAGGATCATACACTTGGTGAGCGTGGTGGTCGGAATAAGGATCATGCACTTGGTGTGCATGATTTCTCCGACCACCAAATACAGGCATGAAAGACATTTCTTCCTAAATGTGATTTTTGGAGTTTAATTTCTTGCTGGAAGTATTATGAGTAGGAGAAGGTAATAAATAGGGAAGAAATGGGAATTTGTTTGAGAGGGATGTAAAGTGAATATGTAAGAGTTTGCGGTTGAAATGAAAAAGAATGGAATTCCTTAAGGATGTGATAGACACAATTTGGAAAACATTGTAAAGATTCGATATCCTTTATCAGAAATAGAACAAAAAAAAAAAAAACAGAGAAAAATCCACTTGCCAAAATCGACCGACAAGATCGGTTAAAATTGAGGAAGTCTATTGGGGTTAAAATTGACAGAGAAATTTTTCAGAAAGTCCGTCGTTTGTCAGTAATATACATAAAAATTGTAGCTATTTAGAATCAAACTCAAATATTTACTGTAACATTGGACAATTCTACCACTCGACCACACATATTTTTTGATTAAATATTTCGATCGATTTTATTTATACTCTTCAACTTAAAAAACTGGCAAAGTTCCTCCATTTTTTTTTAAAAAATAAAAAACTAAGGGACTCCATCAATTTTCTTTTAATTTTTTTTATATTTTTCAAGTAAAAAAGAAAAAGACAAAAATAAAAATTAAATTATTATGGAAGAAACAGTACATAATATCATGTTAAAAAATAATAACTTATACCTATTGCATAAAGAACTAAAAGAAACAAAAGTTATACGCCATCATTTTTATTATTAAAAAAGAATATTTTATTATTATTATATGTCTCACACATTTATCCTTACCCACCCACCCATCCACCCCACCCCCAAATTTCCCTCCCCCTAAAAAGAGTTAAAAATAAATAAATAAAAAGAGCGAAATTGCCCCATTTTGATAGTTCAAGGAAAATATTATCAGTCCTTTTTTTTTTAAGCCGTCGCTAGTATAAAGAGTATTTTTTAGAGTGCATTATTTAACAAAAAATGTAACAAAAAGGACATTTTTTAACCATGAACATAACGAATGATAAAGTTAACCACTTTCGAATAATTCGAGAGTATTTTTGACTGTTTAACATCCTTTCAAATTATATATTTATTGTTTGCACAGGTTATAAAGTAAGTATTCTCTTACCAACCCTTAAAACCATTATCGTACTAGAGATGACTAATAATACTTATTGAGTACACATTATTATTGCATTTATACTACGCCTGCTGTATTTTCGTGCAGATACCGATCCTTGCACTAGTGGATCACGTGGGTGGATTTGAGTAACGGCTTGAGACTATAGTGATCAGCTTCTTGATATCGTCCACAGCACTTTGAAATCTTTCTTTTTATTTGTGATGTTCTTGTTGTTCTCAAATAATATATTTTATTGAGACTTTTGTACTAAATAAATTCGTAGAAGCTCGCAATTTGTAACATCATATTTAAAATTTTTAAATCAGATATTTAAATTTCTTTATTAATTAAATGGGACATTTCATTGGTCTTCCAACGAGGAATTGAACCCTCACCATCAAGATAAAAATTAAATTAATTAATCAATTAAGTTATTAAAATTTCTCCAATTTATACCGGTCGAAAAATATTGTTCGGATGTGTCTCCTCTAATTCTATTCACATTTATACCATATTCGATTCGATCTTTCAGTTCAGCTGATCACAACTTTAATTATACGATCCCATCCAGATGGAATATCATATAATATGAATTTTAGAGACTTTTAAACATTGTTTCATAGCTCGACTTTACAAGATCCTCTATGGTATTTGGGTGATTTATGTCTTTTGGACAAGACACAATATTTTGTGAAATGGTATATATCCATTAAATTTTACAAGAGACACTCGAATTATGACTTTTATCAGACGCTTTCAATTCAAAATTTCAAAAAAGCTTTTTCGTTAGTTTTCAAGCTTACATGAATAAATTAACTACTTAAAATATCTCATCTTCTTTAATTATATACATTAGTCTCAATAAGTAGTAAAATCTCAGGGCCCTTAATTCCAATTCATGTTGATCTGTATAATTCAAAAAAAAGAAGATATATTTTATGTGATTAACTTATCTACGTAATAAACGCGCGCCCAATATCACACAATTATCCAAAATATGATCCAGAAATGTTAACTAGGAACATATTTTGTGTTTTGTTGTGTCCTTGGGAAATAGTAGTCGATACTCTCCTACATTTTTAACAAAGTAGACCTAATTTCATCTGCATAGTTCTAATTAGTATCCATTAATTAATGTGATATTTAGTTTGAATTATAAGAGAGAGAAAATATTATTCCATATAAAAGAATCAAATTTTCTTCTGTTTTATCGGACAATGTAATTTACTGTGATAAAAAAATATACTTTTAATTTATGTTTCCATCAAGATTGGAATTTGATACCAAAAATAAAAAGAATATGTTCATTGAGACTATCATTTTAAAGCTTGTTTGATCAAAACTCTAAAAAACTTTTTTAAAAAATAAATAAATTAAGGGGTTGGACCAATAAAGAAAGTTTTTAAAAAGCATTTTAGTTTTTCTGCTGCGGAAGCAGCTATAAATTTATTTTTTTCCTCAAAAAATAAAAGAAGAAAATTAACTATTTCTTTTAATTTAATGCATATATCTTTTAATTAAATATATAAAATTTCTTTTGGCTTCCATTGTGTGTTTTCCTTTTATATATATATTTTTTCTATCTCTTCTTTTTCCTCTTTTTGAAATAGTCTGTCAACTATAAAAACGAGTTACTTTTCCCTTTTTTTTCTATCATTTCTTTCTTCTATTTCTCTTTTTCCTTTTAGAATAACAAAATATTTGCTAGAGAAAATATGAGTTAATATTTTTTTTAAATAATTTCAAAGGCTTTTATAATAAATATTTAAAATAATTTTGTTGTGTAAACAATCCTAATAGTGAAACATGTCATGATATTATTCTTTTTCATAATTTGATGCTCAAAAATCACTTTTTAAAAAAATTAGCCAAATAAATATTTAAAACACTTCTCAAAAAAATTGACCAAATACAAATTGTTTTTCTCTGAAAATGATTTTGTGAAAAATTATTTGATAAAAGTGCTTCTCAAAATAAATAAGATTTAGCAATTTAACCACACAGGATCAAACTCACAAAACTTAAAAAGAACAGAGAAAGGGGAGACCACGCTCACTTTCTTATGCACAGTTTGTTGGACAAGCTTATTTATCCTATTGAAGTTCACATCACCCCCACGTCTCCCAACATTTCTTCTTTTTCATAACTCCCACATGAGTATAGATGGTATAGCTTTGAAAACACTTCGCACCTTGGTAGGAGCTGGCTGGCTCCACCAATCTGATGATAAGTTGGTGCAGATGCATTCCCTCCATATTGATACCTGCACATGAAGCAAATTGCCTCCATAGCTTTGAGCTATTTTGGATGTTAGAAATAAATGGTTCATGGTTTCTAAGCTGTATGAGTCACAACAATAGCATCTAGATACAAATTGGATATGTATTCTTTTGAAGTTGTCATCTGTGGCTATTCTTCTCTTTTATGCCTCCATAAAAAGAAACATATCTTAAATGGTAAGCCCTTAACCCAGCTATTAGAACTCCAGTCAACTTTCTCCCTTTTCCTCCTTAGTAAGTTGTAAGCGGACTTTACTGTAAAGATCCCTTTGAAGCTTCCCATCCACTATGCCTTATCTATATCTTCAATTAACAAAGGGTGAATATTTTCCACAATGTGCTCTGTCATCTTCTCTGAGACTTTATCTCTAAGTTTCTACGGTGTCGTAATTTTCTTCAATAATAAATTCTTTAACCTCTATTTCAACCTCATCTGCTGTAGTTTCTTTAGTGTAGTGGAGTGCTCCTTGCTGGGTTCAGTTGTCAAATCAAAAGCTAGAGTTCCCTGCTTTGGTTTGTCACTAAATCTCATGTTTCACTTCTTCTCTGATCATAATCATTCTCTTCCAAGTATGTGACACTCCAACACCTTTTGCCATTGTGGGATGTACTTTTTTTCAGTATTTATTCAACATATGAGTGCTTCATAATGAGGCTATAGAGGTTCTGAAACTCTACCATAGTTTAGCTGACAGAGCCTTTGATATATCATGAAGTGATTTCAATCCCAATCCACCTTCTTTTTTGGGATAACACATCTCCTCCCAGGCTACCCAATATTTTCCTTTTTACCCCTTCAAATTTGCTCTAGAAAAATTTTGCAAAAATCTGATGCATCTGATCTATAACACCTTTTAGGAGGGCTCATTGCTAATAGGATATATATCAAGATGGATTGTAGCACATGAGGCATTAACACATACCTTCCCCATATGACAAGAACTTGTTCTGCTAAGCCATAAGTCTTCTAGTTATCTTCCTTATCAACTCTTCAAAATATGATCTCTTTTGTCTTCCATAGTAAATAGGATAACCCAAATAAGTGTATGAAAAGTTTTCTGATTTATCCTTGTCAACCTTCTCAGTTTGTGTCCCACAACTACAAGTGTCTTCTCATGGAGATAGAAAAATTTTTTGTTCCTATTTATCATTTGTCCTGAATTTTTTTCATATCTACTTAAGATTCTCATTATTTTGTTCACTGATTTCTTATCCCCTAAACAGAATAGGATGGTGTCATTTGCGTAGGATAGATGGTTAATTTGTGTGCTTCATTTTAACATCTCAATTGTTATAATTTACATGGTGTAGTTATAAAATTATTTTAAATTTCTTTCCATTATTATTTTAATTATTATTTGTTTCCCTTTTTATTTCAATTTTAATTTTCCAAATTTTATTTCATATGTTTTCATATAATTTTTGATATTTTATTTCTTTCTTATTCGTTTTTCTTTATTTTGTTCATTTGCTTATTATTTTTCTGTTTTTCGAAACAATACCTTTTTATGATAGAAAAATAGTTTTCTGCAATCTCGTCTTATAATGTGATATCATTACAGCTAAAAAATTTTAATTGCATAAGGTTAAAGACATACTTGAATTATATTGATTGTGTCGAAATTGATAGATTACTCTTTTTCAAACATTTAAATAATATTACAAAATTATAATTGTGAATATCATTATTTTTTTAAACATGCAATTCCAAATATTCTTATAAAATTTGTGCTTAGTTAAATTTTTATTAATTAATTAACTAAAAGGTTATTTATTTGACAAGTATATGTCGATTATTTTTTTTATGATATTAGTTACTAATATATATTAATTTCATACTGTATTATTAAAAGATAATATATTTTTTGAATACCTAGTAATTCATAGGTCTCAATATATGTTGACACATTATAAATTTCAAAAGTTAAATAATTTTTTTTTCATAAGCATTATAAATATTTTAAATTGGCAATTTTTTTGACATATAAAACTTTTACATAACTTTTAAATATGTAAATTTTATTATAAAAATTTTAAGATTTTACATATGAATGACTTTTTTAATTCAAATGGCTCCACATAGAATTAGTAATGTTTCTTACATAGAAACATATTTATCAAACATTAAAATTTAACTTTTGATAATTAATTTTTATTTTTAAAATTTTAAAAATTTAACTGTGTTTAACACTAATACAATTAAACATAATATTATAATTACATCATAATTATATTATGACAAACAAATAAATTTTTATAATGACTATAATATATAATTACTAACATATATAATGATTATCTTAGCAATAACACCTAAGGTTGTCTATGTAGCACGGGTTGACCCAACCCGATTTTAGCCTAATTCAGCCCCGGACTATCCCAATCCTTAAGTGGGGGGATGGGGGGGAGGAAGAGAGGTCAGAGGACTAGGATACGGGGGATTTGACTTTTTTTTTTACGATTATACCTTGGGAAAAAATGCATTTACCATGCCATCAAATTTTGTACCAATTTTAGGAACTGTAAAGACTTTTTAACTTCAACCATAAATTTATTAGACAACTTAAATACAAACTCGAACAAGCTTAAATAAAATTATATAATTTTTAAGATTTAGGGATAACAAAAACTTTTAAGACTCATTTCAGAATGATCCGAAAAAAAAATATGAAATTTTCATTTAACTTGAATTCTTTTTTAAGTATGAATTCTTGATAGTAAGACGAGCTTTAGACTAGTTCAACTCTATGAAATATGAGTAGCTAACACATTAAGGATAACTTAGTTCAACAAGCGATAATTTATAATAATTTTGAGTTTCAACGGACTAATAACACAAGATCAAAAGTGCCCATATGTTGCAAGATTACAAGGCCAACAATACTTCACATTTAAAACAAAGAATACTATGAAACTATGCGGCTAATAAATCAATGCCCTTTCCAAGAAACTTTCTAACAATAACAACATAACAACAGCAATAGTTCGACTCGGGACAATTTCACAACTCGAATGAACAAGATTCGTAAATCATAGAAGTATAAAAAATAACCCCTAATACTACACACTGACAGAACACTTAAATTATATAACTTAGAATCAATATCGCCAAGAGTAGAATTAAAAATATAACTACAACAAACTCTTAGTCAACAATAGACAAAACGGCTTAAGATTCATGCGACACGAAGAGAAAGGTATAATACCTTGAAATCAATTTTCGAAAACCCATTTCATGTTCCCTCTTTGTCTTCAATCTAAGCTATATTGCCATACACCTCCAACACGTCCCAAAGTAGTCACAACAACCACAAAACGAAAAATTTTGATATCGATAAATATTAAATAAACTAGGGATTATATGTTGGTTTTTCACTCGGGTGATCTGGTGTCCGTTGGGTATACATATTCAGATTTTCACTCTGATAGAGATTCTAGAAAATCTACCTCAAGATATGTGTTTACCTTAGGAGGTGGAGCCATAAGTTGGAGTAGTATCAAGCAATCATGTGTTGTTGATTCCATCATGGAAGCCGAGTATGTAGCTGCCTCTGAGGCGGCTAAGGAGGCTGTTTGGCTTCGGAACTTCCTAAAAGAGCTTGGAGTGATTCCTTTGATTGAAGCACCAATTACACTTTATTGTAAATATAGTGGTGCGTTTGAAGACTCAAAGGAACCACGAAGTCACAAAAGAAGCAAACACATGGAGAGAAAATATCGCTTAATTTGGGACATAACTAAGAGAGGAGATGTAAAGGTTTTGAAGATTGCATCGCAGAACAATTTGATGGACCCGTTTACAAAGATCTTTTCATAGAAGCCTTTTGATAAGCATGTAGAAGGAATGGACGTTAAAGTTGTAGGTGCATGGTTATGAGTTTAAGTGGGAGATTGTTAGGATATACTATTAACCATGCAGTTTTAGTATAGTGCTAACGTTTCAGTTTTGTGTAGGACTTTTATTTTATTTATTGGATTAATAAAGTCTTGTTTTAAATAGATCATTTTTGCATGTGCGTCCTTTACTTATATTGTAGATGATTTGGTGTATAGAGTTTAGCTTATACACAGAAGATTAAATCATCAGTTCTTATAAGTATAAAGTTTATATATGTTCACAATCTAAGATGAAAATTGGACGAATTCATCTGTATAATTGTAGTACAAGATTAAATGTAATTTATCTTGATTATGGGAAAGGTATTATTCCAACTTCTTGTGCTACTATATTTTGTATGTATTGAATGGACCAAGTAGAGAAAAATATTTTGTCTAACTTAGTAAAATAAATTCTCTAGATCATTAAATGTACTTATAATCTTAATCTTGATAAAATTATTATGATCAATGTCATTTGCTTGTGATATATCAAAGGGTGAAACTTTTTCGTTAGTTAAAATGTTCCTGATAGGTTGGACGATGACAAATGATATTTGTGAAATAATAGTTAGTTGATGGAATCCATGTCTCGACCTTGAGATTGATGATACCCCTTTATGATTGCTTATAAGGTTTCATATGAAAACCCTGCAGGTGGATTCTGTATCTGTCACATGAAATAAGTTAAGCGTTTGAATAAATGATTAAATTGATCAATGAATTAAATAGTCAGAAATTTAATTCGATTGGTTATTATCTATAATCTTAACACAAGGAGTTAAATAAGAATTTAATGATTGATTTTGAAACTATACCGAGGAGTGCAATTACGGATTTTTAGTGGAATAATCTGTAATTTATTATGGTAGGTTAATTTATTCATTATTTTGAATTAATACCATAATTGGAAGCCTCACTAATTAAATATGTGGTCCCTACTATGCCTGATTAATTAAAGAACTCGGAAAAGGAAGAAACCTATTTTCTTGAAGTAGTAAAATCCTACAAGATTTTGGACAACTCAGAAAAGGTAAGTGGTACATATTTTGGATTTCATACCCTTTAAAAATGTGTGAATATACAAGAAAAATAGGAATCCTATACATTTTGGGATTAGGATTTACACCCTAAAAACTAGATTATAAATAGGGTTTTTTCCAACTTGAAAAGATCATCTTTTTTGAGAAGCAGTACTTGCCCACACAAGTATTCCCTACTCAGAGATTATTCAGGCTATAGTAGAAGATTGCAGACCTGGAGAGCGAATTCGACGTTTTGTGTGAAAGTTTCAAGAGGTTAGTATTTCGTAATCTAATTCATTGTTGTTATCTAGTTATTCATGTAAGATAGTTGATTCAATTTAATGCTTGCTTTTGTTGCACATGTTCTAACACTTTCCACTTCACTAAATGTATTTTCTTTTGTATAGAGTTATCTTTCATGGAAAGTCACTTCTCAACTTATTAGTCTTTTTTTTCACACCTATAAGGAAGAATATGAGAGATATTAAATATATTGGGATGTCATCCAAGGTACTACTAATCAATGTAAACTTACCTACAAGGGGATAAATATTACACTTTCATAGGATTAATTTCTTTTGACTCTTGTTAATGATGTAATAATATATATTACAATCTTTTACCTTCACACTAAGATGGTGTCCAAATAAAATATTGAAACTTACTAATTTTCAATTTCTCAAAAAACTTCATTATAAAACCAGCAACATTGACAATATGTAAATTCCTTTTGAATGGGTGGGTTGTATGCTCTATTTGTTTCTCATTGTAAAATTTACATAAAAAAATTTATATGATCTAAAGAAATGTTCAGATGCAAAACTTACAACACCTTCAAAGTTATCGTTAGTAAATGAATATATCGATAATCGCAGAACAACCTTTATAGCAATTTTTTGAAGAGCATTAAAATAATAGATTAGGATATAAAAAAAATGCTTAATAGAGCTCAGTATTTATAAAGAAAACATCAAATTCAATGAGTCAAGCAATAGATTTCACATGATCGTTTGTGAATTAACAACCCATTAACTGTGAAGAAAACATTCATGCAAATCTGCTCACCAATCATAAGATAGACGTTAACAGAAAGATCTGAATTAAATTTTTAATTTTGCATGAAGTTTTACTTAATAGTCAATGCCACAATAGTGATAGTTGTGTCATAACTCATTAGTATCAATTGTTCTTTCCTTACTGTAGCTGAAGCAGAAGCAGATATTTAGAGAGAAAACTATTATTTAAAGTTTAATTAAAGCTGCATAAAATCTTAGATATGTAATAATTTGACTTCATCATTTCAATTAAATTTATATTTAATAGTAAGAATGCTATGAGTTCTAGAAGACAATAAGAATGCTATGAGTTCTAGAAGACAATACAGGTAAAGGCCATAAAAACAATAAAATTAGGAGCAATGAATATTATTGGATAAGATCATTAGCTTCTCTCTTTGTTCATTTTTGTAATCATGAATTAAAGAGAGATATATAGTATTCTTAATAACATAACACGTACTTTAACTCCTAGTTCTAATCACCTCAATACTTTTTTGTCATTACGCTGCACAATGAGCAAAAAAGATAAGCTAAATAATAATTTTCAAGCATTAGAAAGGCCTCGATGGATTTAAAAAATCTCTCGAATTGACTTGGATTACAGGTGTGGGTCTATCTGTTTGGCTATATTAATGGCATCTTTTGGCATAACTGGTTAGTTCTTAAACGGGATTAAATTGATTATTGGGCAGTGAAAATAGTAACAAGGTTTAACCATGAATTGTATGTTTGTAACAATAGGTGCAGAATTTTTTCAATTCTAATGGATTAGGCATATTATGCCAGTTCTTTTGATAATTGATCCATATTGCAACTATATCTAAATCTTACAACTTTGGAGTATATAAGGAGATAGTTTACTTCGAGCAAATTAAGACGGAAGATTGCTATGAACAAATAACTTTCATAACGTAGGTTGAGGTAACAAAGATGTAACTAATTTTTAGAAAAACATAGGATGAGAAAAAAGTTAAGTTAACTCTCTTTTTTGTCTATTTCTTTTTTGCTTGTTGTCCTTACTTCTCTTGAAGTATATGCCTTAAGATGAATGAGTTTAATGTAGATAGTAAGAAAAAAAATCATCACATAATACCTATTATGAAATCATCATATCACATAGCAGAACATATTTTTTTCAAAGTGAACCAATAAATTCTGAAAAAGATATTGAACAAAAAAGCAAAATAATAACAAATAATGCAATTTCTCATCAATATTGAAGAACAAATTCTAATAGAAGCAACAAAAGAAAAAGAGATAAATACTCACCCTTGTTGGAAAAAAGAGTTCAGTAGTTCATGAATAATCTCAATAGCAAATAGTATAACCAAAAAGAATCACAAGTTTCACATCAATAATTATAATTCTAAAGAAAATTATGATGTAAGATGCAATCTCTCTTTTGAAAAAAGCTATATATTATGTTACCCTAATTTTGCACTTATTTTCAAATATCTGCTTAAAGCCAAAGTTAGAAATAAAAAATGATCGAGAAAATAAGTAAAATATTCAAATGAGCATGTGCACCTACACAACTAAAAAACCAGGAAGTGACGATGAGGATATAAAATGACTTATCTTACGAATGAATAATGTGGAAGCTTTGCCTTTCTTGATTCCCTTGGCACTGGACTATACTTTGTGCTGCATTGATAATTAAGAGATAACGTCGCGATAGTACGATTGCTTTTAAAGGTATCCTTCCATCATCACTGATCAGTGGCCGCTGATCATGCAAAAAAGTAATTATTTGAACACATATAAATCCAACTATCATGACTGATTTGTGACTTGTTGATCATATATACAACTTTGTTGAAAGATTCTTGATCTATTAAATTCACCATATTTTAGAAGGTTGAACAATCTGATCTCTCATATTTCAATTTTTTTTTGTTAACTAAACTAAGATTACATAGTGGAAATGAAGTAAAAAATCAAAGCTTAACTATCTAGAATAGGAAGATACACAGATTCTAGAAATATTGTAAGCAAGTATATGAAAGAATCAGTTTTATTTACATAAGTTGGTGTTAACGTTGTACTAATGAATAAATTACATATAATGGTAGGACAAAAACACATTAATTCTATAATATTGAGGCATATGAAGTTGGTCAATCTGTATTTAAAAATTAGTACTCCTATTTCTAAATTCTTTTGTCAAAAAGAGCCAAGAGTCGTTGGCACTAATTTATTTTCTAGGGTTATAGGCTAAAACTCAAAAGAAGATATAGGATACGCTCGCATGATACATTCAATTTACTTAAATTTAATCTTTATAATATATAAAGAAGTTCAACTACTTGAAAAAGCAGAATGAAGTATAATAAAAATTAATTACACTAAAAGGGTTGTCCGATGCACTAAGCTCCCGCTATGCGCGGGGTCAAGAGAAGGGTCAAACTACAAGGGTCTATCGTACCTTATATAAATTGGATGGTATAATTAATTAATAAAATTAATTACTTTATCCAATGTATATAAAGTAAATCCAATCTATAGTAATCTATGCCAGAGAAACACATTAAAACATCTCTGTTGCAAAAATACTTGTTCTTTTGTTCAACATCTTCCTTATTGGAGATTCTAATTTGATAAGATAAATAAAATTAACAACTTATTATCATCGGTTAAAATACACTTATGATAGAAATTCTTCACACTGTTACTATATATAAGTTAAATAGAAATCATAGCTAAGAATACTAGCTTTTCTTTTGTTCCACATTATTATTCTTACAAACCTCTCTCATAAATGCACTTAATATAAACATAACTAAAAATGTTCGGGGATATGTAGAGGACACAACAAAAGCAAATCATAAAAGTAGGGACAATATGTAAGCAACGATAATATGAATCTACAAAAACACGAGTGTCAAATCTAGGTTGGCATACAACTGAAATTTCAATTAGATAAATGAAAAGCAAGATTCATAGGGAGTTGAATGAAACCAATACTTGATTTGTCAAATATTATATAATAATAAACCAAAAAGAAAAAAAAGGAACAACAATATGACTCCATAAAGTTGCAACTATGGGAGGAAGTTCCTCACAATAATATCATATATACATGATATTTCTGGCACTATGATTTGGTTACAAAATTTTCTAAAAGAGTGCTTAGTGGTGAGTTAAAAAATAAAAGGAAACTAGGAGACCGCTCTGTATCTTGAGAGGAATATATAATGAGAATTTGACATTTTAACACATTAATGATACCAAATTAAACCATTCTGAAATACAAAAATGCAGAAGTTTAATACAAAATACATGAAATAAAACACCTTCAACACAAAGCTTTGTTCCTTTGAATTTTTCTCACAGACAAAAACTTCTTCTCCTCTTTTGATTTCTTTTCTGCCTATGCTGCTATTAGAATTGAAAATCTTAAATTTTTGATTTGAAACAGCGCAACAGATGAGCAAAATTCTTTTTCTCTATTGGTTAATTTTTATTTTGCACTATGAATTGGGAGAAAAATTAATAGTATAAGAATTAGAAGCGCAGGATATTGTTTTAAAATGTGAGAAGTAGCCGTTTTTGTTAGGAAACAATGAACTGTGAAATAAAATCATAAAGTTTAACTTGATGAATTGAAGACTAGGAGGAGAATGGGAGAAAGAACAGGGTGAAAGGGAGACGTATGGACAAAGAAAGCGCCTATTGTGGTTTGTTTAATTGGGAATATTAGCGGCTTTTGGGATTTTTTTTTTGCTGAAGGCCAAAGGAATTTTTGACTTTTAGTTAACTAAACAATTGATTTTTTAATTTAAAATGCCAAAAACCCTTAGAAAAATGATAAATAGTTATCTTGATCATAGAGAGCGCCACATCACTGGAGCTATGTCCCTGCTTTATATGTATACTAGTGAATTTATCCGCGCTTCGCGCGATTATTAAAGAATAAATAAATTATAACAAAATAATTATTGCTAATAATTTTAATAAAAAATTATTGATCTTTACACATTGATTGATTGTTTCTCTATTTTTCATGTGTATGATTAATATCAAACAATAAAAGAAAATTTAAATAAACAATTATTGAAGAAATGATCCTCTTTAATTTTGATCTTCCAATTGCATACGTCAAATTAAGAATCATGTAATTTTAACCTATAGATTAGTCTTAATTATTTTCTTAATATTGCTAGTAAATATTTTAAATTAAAGTAGTTTCACAAATTTAAGAATTTAATTAAGAAAAAGCAATATATATATATATTGTTATTGTCTTTTGATATTTTTTAGATCACCTTTTTTTTTCTTTTGTTATTTTATTGATAATTATTTTTTTATTTTAATAAATACTTTTTATTATGTAATCTTACATTTTTTTTTGTATTCGCTCGAACATTATTTCTCAGTTCTCCCTTTTATTTGTTCTCTTTTTTGTTTATTAATTTTTGCTTCTTCAATTCCTCCATATATTTAATTATTTACGTTTCTTAAAATAATCAAGGTAATTCACCTACTAATTTTATGAAAAATTCCAAAATTTAATTTTTTTATTAACTTTTTAAAAATATTTTTCATGATATATATATATATATATTACCTTAGTAGAAAATTTATCGTATGATCGATATAAGATATAGACTATCTCATTTTTTTATTCAATTTAATTTTTATAATTTTAAAAAAAAAAAGTGGTGACCATAGCTAAATCACAATTCACAGATGTGCGAGATATATAAAGATGTCAATAGTATTAAGAGCAAGATTATCAAATATAAAAAAATAGACTTTATACAAAAACAGAGGGACTAAACTGAGGGAGATCCTTGAGGTGAGTCAGGGAAAAAAATTGAAAAAATCAAAAAATTGAGGAGATGAGGAAAGCAGTGAGAGGCATCATGATTTTCACAACGTATAGACACATTAAATCATCAACAGAAGGTTTAAAAATATTAGCTCAATCTACACATAAATTAAAAAAGAAAAGGAGGAACAGGACGACATTCATGTTGTTGTTGAAGATCAACAGTTAGGAGTTTGGATAAAGAATTTAACTTCTAATTAAAGAAGATTTAATCCCATCAAATACGGCTCTTTTCTTGCCAAAAACATGATGCATCCTCAAATAATAAATACCTCCTTTACATTTATTTTTAAGAGATTTGCATAATTACATAATGCAAA
Source organism: Datura wrightii (assembly GCA_035772735.1). NCBI lineage: Eukaryota > Viridiplantae > Streptophyta > Magnoliopsida > Solanales > Solanaceae > Datura > Datura wrightii. Next base: position 192,811,732 of record JASDFA010000018.1, on the reverse strand, counting down.
GTGAATATTACTGAAAAGAAAATTCTAATACTTTACCATTATAAATTTCATACTACATCCTATAATATAGCAATAAAAGAAATGTCAAAAAAACACAAATAAATTTAAAAAGATGTGATCTAAAGGAAGAAGGGAAACAAAAAGGTGCATCATTGGTTATATTTTCATAAGAAAAAAGAAACAGAAAAGAAAGAAAGTATCGAGAGTGACTAAGATCCACATACCTTAAAAGTTCAAGAAATTCTAGATCTCATCTTTTTAGCATAGTGCAGTCTTACTATTAATAGAGACATATTCAAAAAATATCCTAAACATGAAATAGAAATCTATATTTCAGAAGATGAAAACAGATTATATCATCAAGATAAATACTAAGAAGAGAATAAAATGGAGTAAACTAAACAAAAATTAATAACTTTATTATATTAATGTTACTATAAAAATATAGAGCATACAAATTAAAAATAAAATAGACACATAACACAAACACAAAGTTAGAAACAATACAATTAAAAAAATCTAGAATCTAAAAACATAAACATTCTAATAATACAACACTAACCACATCTACACACGACTATAGTCAAACTTAAAAACAAAACTCAATTAAACAAATTGCTTCTCACAACAACATCACTTTCCAAGCGAATTTTCAGAACTTGAAAATGCAATAATCTTTCAAGGAAATCTAATGGAGCAGTGAAATTTTTGAGAATGATGAAAGACTAAAAAATACTTATTTAACGATAGAGAAAGTCATTTGTTGAAGAAACTTTATAACTTACTGCACAAATTTTTTGATCTTCTTAATCATAGTATCTCCTTAAAGTACTTACATTACCAAAGTCTAGTATATTTCCGAATCAACTTAAAATGAAAATTTTCACCAATAACAAACTGATGCAACATCATACAGCCTTATATGGCCAAAGTCAGCATTAACTTTTTTTGGGGATCAATAGAGACTTATACATTCAAGAAAGTGCCGCACCAAAATATATAAAGGTGAAATTAATAAACCTAAATTGAAGGAGACGCAACAATATTCATTTCAAAATCAGAAACTTTTAATTAAACTTTTTTTATGCAAGTTACTTATCTACTAAATGAATGTAACTATTATTAAATCTGTAGAAAATATTTCAATACTTTCTTATAACAAAGAGGAAAAACTCTGAAGAAATTTAAAAAAAAACAAATATAATAAGCACCCACCTTTATAATTTCTAATACAACATATTTTTACTCAGGTGGAGAAAAGAAAATATAAGCATTGTATTTAAGATAAATCAATGGCATAAAAGTAATACACATTAGTAGTTATTTTCAAATTTTCGAATAATATGCAAAATTTCTAAAGCTCTAGTTTTATTGACCTTCGGGATCAATAGATCACTAAAAAATTATTCAACTAATATATGTAATACACATACTTGTTTCGTCAAGAGTTCACAAAAAATTATTCAACTTATAAATGTAATGTGCAAACTTCTTTTGTCGTCTTAGATTGGAGGGGCATATATAAAGTAATGCTTTGACCTCTCGCTTTTTTTAACCCTAACATAAAGATGATCTCGCAGTTATACCCTTTTTTTGCCTTAGGAATCAGATAGTTTCCTTACTTTGCATTTAATTGTTCTATTTCTTCTAAACAAAGTGTAAAATTATTAGACTTGGCTTTTTTGGTCCCAAAATTTTTTAAACAACTCCATATCATATCCATATTACGGTTAAAATATTTAATGGATATTGAGAACAAAGTAGGACCAAGGTTAAAAAAAATAAAAATGAAATAATACCATATCAGCAATTGGCATGCCTTCTTTTTTATGCACATAAGTTTTCTTCTTCTCATCGTCTAGAAATTTTTATTGGTGTCCCCGAAATCTAGATATACCATTACCCTATCAGTCTAACAAAAAAGATATGTCTAAATTATAAATTACAAATAATAAGGAGAAAAGAATAAGAGTATTTTTGATAAAAATAATTTAGAAAATAAATTAAATAACCATCCATACTATAGTAATGTAAACAGGACAATAGTAAGACAAACCTTCACTTTATGAACAATGACTTTGAGATAATTTCTTTTAAAAGCATATTCCTGAATGACGGAAAAATAAAAGGAAGAAACCTGACATCTACTAAACATAATTTCACATCCATCTTTCGTGAAGTTGATGCATTAACACCTTTGTTATAATAGAAATAAAGTTATTATAGCAAAATTGAAGATCATAAAAGCTCTCATGGAACCAAACTTCGTATTCTCTAGATAAAAATAATAATCACATATACAAATCACATTGAATTGCTACATTTTAAAAATAATTGCGGCAAACAATGATTAAATTTGAATTGAATAAAAAATTCTCATCGTTTTTACATCAAATGTGAGTCTAAGGAATATCATTAAAAGAACAGAAAAGAGAAATAAAGGAGCAATGTTATCTCCCATTGTTATTTTCATCACTGTAATCTGTAAAAATGTAGAGTGTTAACACTAAAACTGAAAAAGTCAAATACTTGTCATATAAACCTGAAAATATTTTCTTCATAATTTATTTAGATTTTCCTCTTAACGTTAATCAAAATTTTATTTTCTCCCTAGATTTGATATAAGAGACAACATACACTTACTGATATTTGGCTGTTGCCTAGAAGTGGATATAAATATCAAGCTCAAATAGATTTGCATAAATAGGCAAAAAAAAAATATTTTGTGCTATCATGTCAGATCAAAGACCAAAAAAATAAAAAAAATAAAAAAATAAGAGAGATGTTCAATTCATTACAATGGATAATAGTTGAAAAATGTCTACTTAGATTAATTTAATTAATATACAGTGATTATGCTGATTGCATCTCAACTACTTGAGAGGCTCATTAAAAGAAAAAAGAGGAAGAATCATTGTAGACCTTATAAGAAAAAGAAAATTATAGAAAGCAAGAAGTAGGAGAAGAACATTGATTTAAAGGCTAGGAAAATTAAGAATAGACAGAATTTTTTTTTAACACTTCTAGAAGAGATATTCATATTGAGAGAGTACTAACAGTTACATAGGATATTATTAATGAACAAAATCATAAGATGACTGTATCAAAAGTATAGTAGAGATATTTGTCACATTTAAGAGAGTAATTAATAGTTACAGAGATCACGGTTATGAACAAAAATATAAGATGAATAGACTAAAACTAAACAATTATAAAATATAAAGCATTATGATAGAAAAATGCTTTAAAAACTAAATAAATTATAAAGCATTATAATAAAAAATGCCTAGAATAGCAAGGAGAAGAAGGGAAAATACCTATAAAACATATTAAACAGTAGCAACGAAAAATGTTGGCAAGTTGTATGAGGAGAAAAGATGTACCTTGTCCTTCCTTATATGTTTGCACACTTCAACCGAACCAGTACATGAAAAAAAAAAATTTGAAGAAGAGTTTCAAACACCTATGGGTGAATATTTTCAATCTACCCAGCATTATCTCAAAAGTAAAAGAATAACCTTATCTCAAAAGTAAAAGAATAACCCTTGATTCTTGTATCAGATCGCCGAAGCACATCTAGTAATAATCCATTGTGACGCTCTCTCAAAGATGGTGGATTCAATTTCATAAAGACAGAGAATGCAAAGAAATTAAAAATCAAAAATCTTATTTTGGAGGCAAGTATTGCCTATTCTTTTACCACAATTCTATAAATCAGTCAACATAATTTGTTCAACTCTAGTACTGGAGGTGATAATTATGGATATGAATCCTTAAAAGAGAAGGAGCAAAATTGAATTTTGTGCTGAAAAATGAAAAGGAATAAACCGCTGTAATAACAATAATGAAACATAACTTTTCATTTTGTGTATAATAAAAGATGTGCGTTTTTTTGTTATTCTTAAAATAATGTATGCAGCTAAAAAATTTAAAAAGAATAAAAATAAAAATACTAAAATAAGAGAGAGCCACGTCATCAAGCATATATCCCTCTTTTATATAAATATATATATAGAGTTCAAACACAAATTGCCGAAGCCGATCAGCCTTTTTTGTATCAATTGATTAATTAGCACACTGTCTTGATGATCGCTTCCTAACAATTATTTTGCACACTGCCATGAGGATCACTTCCTAACAAAAAACATGGGACAGGGTAGAAGAACAGAGAAACAATAAAAATGTTACTACTCCCATAATCCAATATGTCAAGAGGGAATTATTCACCCTCACAACACCTTAATTTACACGTGGAGGCCAGGGACGATACCATTATGAAAACGAAGTTATATTGAATTCATTCAATTAGATATTATATTAAAACAAACAAATTACAATACATTGGTTCAAAAATTAGTGTAAATGACAAGATTTTAAGTTCTGGCTCCAAGTTGATCCAATTACATCTCCTTAGAAACAATTATACAGATATTAGATATATATTCAGATTAAAAGCTTCAACCTCCCCATAAAGTACAGATCAAAGACTCTACCAAAACAAACATACATTTTTAGATTAGGACTTTCAACAAACACTTGGTAGTTTATAATTTTAACCAGAGATGTCAATAGCCTTCACCTCAAGCTTCTTCTTCTCCTCTTCTTTCGGAAGAGTCACAGTGAGCACTCCATTCTCCATTGCCGCCTTAATTTCCCCCATTTTACCATTTTCCGGCAGCCGGAATCTTCTTAGAAACTTGCCGCTGCTCCTCTCCATACGGTGCCATTGTTCGTTCTTCTCCTCTTGCTCTCTGCTCCTCTCACCACTGATCTGCAATATTCTTCCTTCTTCTTCTACTTCAACTTTCACTTCCTCTTTCTTGATCCCAGGAACATCCACTTTGAAAACATGGGCTTCTGGGGTCTCTTTCCAATCGATTCTTGCATTTGCAAAAGCAGAGGTTTCGCGAGCAGAGGATGGGAAATTGGCGACAGTGGTTGAAGTTGGGAAGCCCTCGAAGGGATCCCATACATCGAGTGAAAATGGGTCGAAGATGCTGCTCCTACGGCCACCGAAGAAGCTTGGAATCAAGGACATTTTCGTTTTTGTTTTTCTTCTCTAAATGGGAGCTTAACTGAAGAAAACAGAGGATTTCGAATTAGACACTTTTCTGATGACTTGTAGTTGCTGCTGATGATGATGAAAGTGGCAAGGTGTTTGTGCTATTTATAATGGGGCGTCTCGAAAGTGATGGTGACGATCCAAGAAACTTGTGCAGTTCTGGTGTAATCTAGCATGTTCGTCTGTTAAATTTTGACTGGAACTGAAGAGGATTCTAGAGAATTCCATAGAACTTTTAAAATTTAAAAAAAAAAGCACTTTTTAGTTACTTACCTTTATACTTTCTACGGAAAAGGGTAAACAATATCTTTAACCTATTAAAAATAGTTTAGAATATTTTTTTAACTTATTAGATAAAATTTATTCTTTTTTTATTTATTTAGATCAAAAGTGACATTTCTGCTGTTTGTTTGAATTAAAAATATTTTTAATATTAAATTTAAGTCTAAAATTATTTTTTTTAACAGAAGTTAATGTGAAAATATATGATTTTTTTAAATTAAAATTCAAAATAATCCTTTCTTGTTAATGATAAAATAGAAATTAGCATATTTCATAAATTGGGACGGCAGATAAATTAAGTAGTCATAATTAGCTAGAGAGTTTTTTTTTTTTCCAGTAATTTTGAAGGGAAGTATATAGTTATAGCCAAAAATTAAAGGATCGGAGGGTTATGGATGGATCTTTTATTTGGAGATACTTTTATTCTTGTCCAATATTTGACATCTCAAATTTGAAGCACAAATTCTTAGAGTTATGTGAGTTGTTCTATATGTAATAATAATTAGAAAAATACTCGTAGAGATCGAGAATTAAATTTATTGTTCGTCTTATTTTCTACTGGCAGTAAATAAATAGTACTCAACTATTTTTCTTATATTTATCGTTTAATTTTAGGTAGTTGCAGTATGTTAGTGTTAATTAATAATATTAAGTATTTAGCAGTGTTTTCAAAAGCATTTTCTGGGCGAGTTCCGGGGCGGGGCGTACCAAAAACGCATCGGGGCGTAAATAAAAGGCGTAGATCCATAAAGCATGAGCCCCAATTTGGGGTGTAAGTCCCGGACGTAAAAGCGTAAGTCCCGGACATAAGAGCGAAAGTTTCGGGCGTTAAATTTGTTTTTCATTATTTTAAAATTATTTTTTTTATAAATAATATTTTTATTACTGATTTAGTGATATTTATACTTTATGCTATCATATTTTCATATTGTAGTCATTTTTTCTAAAATATATCAATAATTAAAATAACTCTAGTAGAAAATGACGTTATAAATAGTTTTTTTTAATGATTATGCCTAAAAATAATAGGATAGAGATTTCATAGTCCTATGCTTCTGACAAACTTTATCTATATTTTTATATAGCTTTTAGAATATTTGTTATTATCCTTCTTTAAAATATATAGGAAAAAAACACACTCTAACTATGTCCGAATTTGCTGTTACACACTTCAACTTTGCGAAAAATCAATGACTCCCCGGAACTAATTTAAAATAGAATATATATATATATATATATATATATATATATATATATAACCCCATAAAAAGTCATATTCAAATTTATGTTAAAGGGTGATATGCACGCGCCCACATGTAAATTTCATATTTTTTAATTTTTTTTTTTGCTTCTTAACCTTTCTTCTTTTTATTCAATTGTTTTTTTACTTTTCTTGGGTTTTGCTAATATCAGTACTTACATTATCTCCTCTTGGTAGTGAATTTTTTTTTCCAACGACTGAAAATTTTTTAATAATAAAATTTCTTTTTTTTATTTGTAGATTTGGATTAGTTTTAACCTTTGATTTATATTCAGTAAAAGAAAAGAAGAAATATAAGTATTTTATTGTGTATTTTGCAAAAGAAAATGACAAAAATAAAAGTTAATTATCTGGGTCTTTAATGGCAAAATGACATTGATGGATGAAAGGGAGGCAAGGATCGAATTAAACATTTAGAGTTTTCTTTTATTATAATGACATTGAAGTTAGAATGATTTCAAAATAACAGAGATTCACCATATCCGAACTAGTCACTGAAATCAGTTATAGAGCGGTAAAGAAAATACTAATAAAAAAGATAGAGAGAGAAAGAGAAGAGAAGAAGATTAGAAGAAAAACTATTAAAAACTATTATTTTTAAATTTTGAAAATTTGACCGGAGTGGAGATCGCTGGATTCACTTATGGAGCACTGAAGAAGAAGATGAATAGTGAAGAAGAGAATAAAAAAGATAGAGAGAGAAATAAAAGGAAAAAAGTAAAAAAAAATATTATGAAAATAGAATTTTAGCATATTTTTTTGTTTTTACTCTCTCAAAGAGAATGTATTACACTTTTTTTGCCACATAAGCAGTTAGGGGTTAAATAATTCTATCTTAAATTAGTCCAGGATGGTCATGGGACCCCCGAAAAGTTAGAGTGTGTAACAACAAATTAAGACATAGTTGGAGTATGTTTTGAACCCTTTTCCCAAATATATATATAAACAATAATCAATGTAAATATTAATTCAGTGTGAGAAGAACTACAGGAGATCCATTATCTCGGCTATTATCATTTTTTATTTATGTTATCTTTCTTCAATAATAATTATAATATTGAGATTTATTTGAATTTATTTGCAGAATTATTAAAAATATTGTTTTTACTTATTTTCTTACTAATAAAATTATAAAATTAAAAAATACATGAGATATACGCCCGGTAGATCCATGGGACTTACGCCCCATGTCTCGGGGCTTACGCCTCGCCCTGTGCTATGTAAAACCTCGCTTCGCGCCCCCGCCTTTTAAAACACTGGTATTGAGTACGTATTTCTGTCATTTCGTGTTGAATTTAAGTTATACGTACAATGTAATATTTTTTATCTTACAATTACGAGTAAATTCTAATTTTAATCTTTATAATATGACTTATTTAGAACATTTGATTGACCTTCTATTTATTAAAATGTGTAATTGAATTTTTCATCTTTATATATATATATATATAAAGAGAGAGAGAGAGAGAGAGAGAGAGAGAGAGAGAGAGAGAGAGAGAGAGAGAGAGAGAGAGAGAGAGAGAGAGAGAGAGAGAGAGAGAGAGAATTTCTAGAAATATATTATCCTCAAATATGGATTAATAATACAAAACTTAACAAGGAGGGATAATTTTAAACTTAAATTTAAAAAAATTATATATTCCACATTAACTTTTGTTAGAAGGAGGGATAGTTTTAGACTTAAATTTGGATCCAAATAGGTGTAAAAAAAAAGGCATTTTTTTAATCCAAAAAGGTAGAAGAAAGCACAAATTTGATTCAATAGGTGGAAGAAGAACATTTTTGAACCATTTCTAATATGTTAAGGGCATTTTTAATCATTTTCCATATTTTCTATCTCACGCACACCTAAAATACTTTTTCTGTTCTGTTTAGTTGTTAGGTATATTAAAATAGTTATTCTCAAATATTTATTAATTTGAAGTTAAAAGAGAATTAATTATATTTTTAAATTTTAATTTTATTATTAATTATTTTAAATAAAAGACATATAAATAGATAAAAATAAATAATTAATAAGAGATATATTAATTAAATTACACTCTTAATTAAATTTTTTTAATAAATTATGTAAAATCTTTAATGCCAGTAGTTTGAAAATATATCTTGGACTTTACTATTTCTGGACTACCCAGAAGGCATGCTTAGAATCACAGATCCATAGAGGTTTGGCCTTTCTGTAGTAGAAGTGTACCCATTTGACCCATAAGCTATAGCTAGCAACATCCATTATATTCAACCCTATTATTGTTCTAAGTAGGCAAACCTTGTCCATGTTATCAATATTTTTCTTGTCAGTCAGCACCCCCAGTCCATAAGAATCTCTTGTAATTTTGCTCTATTAGTTGGATCACTTTGGTTGGCAGAACAAAAATTTGTGACCAATAAACTTGTATGGAGAACATGACTGCTTTGATCAAGATTTCTCTTCCTGCATAGGAGAGAAACTTGGTTGTCCAGCATGTTATTCTTCCCAGCATCTTATTAATCAGGGCTCGACAATGCATAATTGAAAGTCTTTTAGTACTCAATGATACTCCTAAGTATCTAAAAGGTAGTTCACTTTTGGAGAAGCCTAGGATGTTCGGTATAGCAGCTTGAATGGTATCTTTTATCCCACGAAAGTACACAGAGCTTTTATCAAGGTTAGCAGTCAGCCTTGAAGCTTGTGAAATTGATGAAAACAATTATAAAGTAACTTGACAGATTTAGTCTCTCTTTTGTAGAATAGTAGCAGGTCATCTACAAAACCAAGTTGAACCACTTTCTTTTTAGCACACGTAGGATGAAATTTGAAATCAGGCTGAGTCATTAGTTGTTTCAACAACCTAGATAGGTACTCCATAGCAAGAACAAAAAGAAATGGGAACATAGGATCCTCCTGTCTTAATCCTCTTTTAACTTCAAAGGGTTCGGTGGGACAGCCATTTATACAAATGGCATAGGAAACAATTTTAAGGAATTCCATTACTCAGCCAATGAACCTATCTGGAAAGTTTAAATATTTCATCATTTTCTCCACAAACACCCATTCAAGCGAATCATATGCTTTTTGCATATCTACTTTAAGCATACACCTAGGAGATATTCCTTTTCGACTATAGTCCTTCGCTAGCTCATGACTCAATATATTTTATCACTGATCAATCTTCCTAGCACAAAGGTTGACTGACTCTTATCAATCAGAATGTCCATTATATTTCGCAGTCTACGAGTAATAATATTTAAGATAATCTTATGTACTACTGAACAACAAGATATGGACCTAAACTCCTTCGTCTATATCGTCTCATAATATAGGTTCAGGTGATCCGTCACAGTCTCGTCGTTAGCTTGCTCCTGCTCAGTCCAGCTCTATTCCAGTGTTATTGAGTCCTCGTGATCCGAGGACATCAATTTTGATTATATCTCTTTTGTTTATGTCTTTTAATTTCAGACTTAGTGAGATATTTGGGGGTGTTGTCCCATCAGCTCATCAGATATTTAGAGGCTTTTCAGATAATTATATATAGATGATTCAGTGATGTTGGCTCGTGTTTACGTTTATTTGATATACTATGTAGACTTCCGCTTATACCATATTCATGTTTTATTTTCAATTAGTAATACTCTTATTCATGCTACGTATGTGCCATGGGTTAGCTTGGAGTCATTCATGGTTTTAGGTCTCGTGTCTCGATCTAAGGTCCTAACTCGGGTCATGACATTTCTCCACAATCCTTTTGTCTATAAATTCTTCACCAAGAAGGTTAATGTTATTAACAAATAAGGAGATTCGATCAACATACTTACTGATTGTTTTATCTTCCTACATATTTAGAGACTCAAACTCTCTTTCAGGTTCAACACTTGCATTTTACGTGCTCTATCACTGCCTTGATATTCTTCTTTTGATCTATCCCAAGCCTTTTTTGTTGTATTACAAGACAAGATTCTATAGAACACAAAATCTACCACGGAATTCTACATAAGTGACTTGGGTTTAGATTTCTTTGCCTTCTCTTCACTATTTCATTTGATTTAAGCCAAAGTAGGATTTGCTGGTAGAACATGTATCGGTCTATCTCCAGTCACAATTTCTCAGAAGTCATAGGCTTCCAAAAAAGCTTGCATCTTCATAGACCAAATTTGATAATTTTGACCGGTGAATTTAAGGTTGTTAGATGTCATTTATGTTGTGGGTTAAAAAATTTATTGGCCAATAAGATCAAATAGGGCTCTGATACCATCGTTGAAACACAAATTCTCTCAAAATTAATTTGAACTATAAACACAAAAAGAATTGATTTAATTCCAACTTATCATTAACATGGAGAACTTCTGAATTTGTACAAGAAAAGATAATCATTTCCTATCTAGCAGCCACTTACAAGTGGATGAAAAACTAAATAAGAAAATATTCCACTAACCGCCATAAAGGGTCACTAACTTCATAAAATTAAGCAACTAAATTTGACTAAGTGTTTTGCTTGAAAATAGAAAAGCAGTAAATTGAACTAAATAAAAACAATAAAAGTAATATGTTGGAAGTAAAAATGCCAATTGCATAACACCCTCCTCCTTTCAAAATATAAATAACTATATTTAAAATTTTACAATTGAACAAGGGTCAAAAACATACTTAAAGTATTTTGATTTTTCGAGTTTCATATCTGAACTATCAGGTGCGTGAATTTCCTACTTGAGCTATCACCAACTATTTATCAAAACACATCAACTATCAATTGTTTTCTTTTTCTATCTGAATGGTAGTGATATTTGAGGTAAAAAATAAAATTAGATATATTTCTTATTTTGGTTGTAGAAATGTAGTTTGATATTAATATTTGTAACTTTTACATGGAGATGTTTAAATCTTAATAAAAATATTGGATTTAATTGATTCAATAATAAACATGCATTACATTTACTATCTCGATTTTTCTCTTTAATTAAGCCCAAAAAGTTATTGTACCAAGGATGGAAGAACTATAACAAGTCCACTATTTTCAAAGGTGTTTTTGGAGCGAGTCGCGGGACGGGGCATACCAAAAATACACTGGGGCATAAATAAAAGACGTAGATCTATAAAGCGTAAGTCCCTTAAATTGAGGCATAAGTACTGGGCGTAAAAGCGTAAGTCCTGAGCTAAAAAACATAAGTTTCTGGCATTAAATTTGATTTTTATTATTTTAAAAGTATCTTTTTATAAGTAATATTTTTATTACTGGTGTACTGATACTTATATTTTATGTTATCATGTTTTCATATTGTAGTCATTTTTTTTAGAATATATCAACAACAAAAATAACTCTCATAAAAATGACGTTATAAATAGTTTTTTTGATGATTATGCCTAAAAATGATAGGATTGAAATTTTATAGCCCTATGCTCCTAACAAACTTTATCTATATTCTTATATTGCTCTTACAATATTTATCCTTATACTTCTTTGAAATATATATATATATATATATAAACAATAATCAATGTAAATATTAGTTGAGCGTGACAAGAACTACAGGAGATCGATGATGAAGTAGATGATAATTTTATTTTAAAGATTATCTCGGCTATTATCATTTTTATTGTTGTTGTCTTTCTCAAATAATAATAATTTTTTTTCTATATTATTGGGATTTGTTTGAATTTATTTGCATAATTATTGAAAATATTATTTTTGCTTATTTTATTAAGTAATAAAATTATAAAATTTAAAATATATGAGATATACGCCCCGTAAATCCATGGGACTTACGTCCCGTGTCTCGAAACTTACGCCTCACTTTATGCTATATAAAATGTCTCGCCTCACGTCCCCACCTTTTAAAACACTAATAACAACCACACCCAAATCTCAATTAAGTTAGGAACATGTTATATGAATTATTACAGATGATATTCATCCAACTAAAATCATCTCATACTAATGTTATGTACTTATGTGTAATAAAAGTACAAAAAGAAAAAATTACTAAAATTTTCTATACATTTTAACCGACAAAAAAATTTATGTTATGATTAAAAGATCTCTAGAAAAGCATAAAACCTAAAATAGACATACTAACATAGCGCAGTTGGTAGGGGGTTGTATATCCGAGCGATCATGGTTCGAATTCATCCTCAATACGGCATAAAATGCTCACCCAAAGGGTAGAGACTGTGGCAGAGGTTGTAGTGGCTACGGGTTTTTTTGAATTTTTTTTTTAAAAAAACATAGCTAAAACATTATCTCAAACGTCTATCTCAATCCCTTGTAATATTACTACTAAAAGAATTGAGGTGAAAATTATTTTCACCCTTAAGTTTGCTTTAAAAATCAAACTCCTCCCTCAACTTTGAATAATAGACATTTTTCCATTTTTATTCTAATTAATTTTTTAAAAGTGTCTTAATTTAATTTGGTAGGAAGTTCAAAAATGTACACCGTTTTTTAATTTTGAAATAGCGACGGCGCTCTCTCAATGTTGAAGTTTGACCTAATCTTGTCGATGGCGACTTTCTGGTGGCGATGGCCACCTCGATATCAGGGCAGCCTCCGACTGAGTCTACCCTAGATCACACCATTCAAAATCCCCAGTTAGACTATGCATCAAAACTTCGTCCACCCATAGTTACTATAAAACCCGTTTCAATTAAACCAGTTTGTTATCTTCATGGAGAACCCAGAGTTATTTGAGAAGAGGAAGAGGTTACCCAAATGATTTTTAAGGAGAATTTGCAATATGCAGTAATTAAAAATTCTTCTTATGGATGGTCGGATATTCAAGATTTGAGGAAAATAATTCTAACACAGTGTGAATTGAAAGGAGAATGAACCATAGGTTTGTTGAATAATAGAGATGTTCTTATACAGGCATCTACAACGGAGGATTATGTAAATCTACTTTCAAAACCTTCTTTTTATTTGACCAACGGACAGTGGACGTATCCAATGCGTACCCTAAAGTGGAAGCCACTATTTGATCCAAAAGAAACGTAACAACAATTGTATGGATTTCATTCCCTTCCCTACCGCCGAATTTCTTTATGAAAGAGGTTGCATTTTCACTGGCTGCAGCTGTTGGAAAGCCTCTGCAAGTGGATATGGCTACAAAGAACCAAATCAGACTGAGCTGTGCAAGGGTGAAAGTAGAAGTTGATCTTTTGGGTGATTTACCAAAAAGAATCAATATTGGAATCAGAAAGCAATCTAGTGAAGTTACAGAAAAGTGGATCCGAATCAAATACGATCACATCCCAAAATATTGTGTTAACTGCAGAATACAGGGTCATAGTGAGCAGGAGTGTTATGTATTACATCCTCACTTACATCCCAAGAAGAAGGAGACTGAGCAGCAACAATTTCATGGTCAATCAGTAAGGGACAATGGAGAGAAGAAGAATCAAAACACGATAGTACAGGATAAACCTCCTTCTACGGAGGAAGAAGCCTTTCAAACACAAGTCAACAAAAAATATGGGAGAGTCAGGCAGCAAAAGAAGCTGTGGAATCAGAAACAAGCTCCAATGAATAATGCTAATCAATTTGAAGTTTTACAAGACCAGAAAGAGGAACAAAGAGAAGTTAATCATTTTCCCAAGATCAATGAAGTTGGGAACAAATGAGAGGTCAAGGAACATGAAACACCAAAGGCTGAGAATACATTGCACAATGTTTCAGAGAAAGCATCACAAGGTTCAGTTACTGTGCAGAGGATTTTGGTGAATAATGAAATAAATGAAGATAATGCTTTGGTGGTATGGATACCAGGATCAGAGGAAGAGATACATAAAGAGAAATTGGATACGATTCAGAATAATGAAAGGGAGAAGACAAAAGAGGTTCCTGAAATACAAGACCAGACAGTCATGCAGGTGAAGCATTTACAAAATCACATGGATGATGATGATATGCAAATAAACATCCATAATGTGGGTCGATATGGTGATCTATCTCCAAGAAATTAGAAGAAATGAAAAATAGATCCAAAAAGGGAAAAAATGGTCAATCAGTCATTCCATTACAGGTGCAAACAAGAAATAGTAAGGATAGGAAGTCAATTAGGGGTCGTTTGGTTGTGGGTTAGAGTTATGCATGTATTAGTAATACATGAATTAGTTATGAGGAAATCTATGTATTATTTTATGCAGGGATTAGTTATTCATGTATTAGTTATGTAGGTATTAGTTATGCAAGTATTAGTTATGTACGTATTAGTTGTGTAGGATTTATAATTATTGAAATTACAATACATGAAATATTAATTATTAAATATTTAATTTATTATAAATTAATACATACTATTTATAAATAAATAAGTAAACAAATAGTATAAAATTCTTTCTTTTTTTCATAAAAATAATATAATTTTTTTTTAATTTTAATAAAAGAGGGCTTACAGCCCTTTCAAAAAAATTTAGTCAATAATTTTTTTAGTTTAAAAATTGTGTACTCACATATCGAATTAAAAAAGATTTTAGAAGTAAATTGATAGAGGTAGATGTGTAATTTTATTATTTTAATCCATGTATAACTAATACCCACATAACTTATTCTACCTTTTACCCCGCATAAAATTATACACAGATTTCCTCATAAGTTATGTAAGTATTAGTTATGTAGAATTACTAAAACACAACCAAACACCGGATAAAATTAATACATGAATAACTTTTATACAATATTTGAAATCTAACAACCAAATATGGTATAAAATTAATACATGAATAACTTTTATTCTATTTAGAAATCAAACATGGTATTAAATTAATACATGAATAACCAAGTTATTCATGTATTAATTTAGGCCTTATACAGTAACCAAACGGCCCCTTAGTGATGAATGATTGGGAAACTATTATTTTGGAACATTCGATCTATTAATACTCAAAATTCATTTGAGAGATTAATGGAACTGAATAGAAGGAATCATTACTCATTCATAGCTTTGATGGAACCTTTTCAAGGTCCAGAACAGCTTGATCAACTTAAAAGTAGATTGGGTTTTTAACATGGTATTGTAAATTTCTCTTCAAAAATTTGGGTGTTTTCGAAAGATGATTGGAAAGATAAGATCCTGATGGACACAACCCAGCAAATAACTGTAGCCCTTACTGGTTATAACAGAAATTTCAAGGTGACATCAGTATATGCAAGATGTAGTGTTGTGGAGAGACTAGAGCTCTGGGATAATCTGGAGAAGTTAGCTGCTACTATTCAAGAGCCATGGATTGTAGGAGGAGATTTTAATGTTATTCTAAATGAAGAGGAGAAACAAGGTGGAATACCATTCATACAAAGTGAGGTTGTTGACCTTGCCCAATGCCTTAATAATTGTGCCTTGATGGAATTAAAAACTATTGGCAGCAGATTTACATGGTGGAATGGTAGAGTGGAGGAAGACTGTATTTTCAAAAGGTTGGATAGGGTGGTAGTTAATCAGAAAATGCTAGACATATTACCTTCAAGTGAAGTGCATAATTTAATCAGGCAAGGGTTAGATCATGCACCTTTACATGTAATATGTAACACCTCAGAAGAACCAGCATTTAAACCTTTCAAATTTCTGAATTTTTGGACAAGAAATAAACAATTCAAAGAGGTTGTTAAGGAGAACTGGAAAACTGATTTTCTTGGGAATCCATTTATGAAATTTAAGGCAAAGCTTAACAGGGTCAAAGGAGCACTGAGGCATTGGAACAAACAAGCTTTTGGTTACATTTTTCAACAAATTGCAACTTTGAAAGATAGTATCAAAGTGAAAGAAATTCAGTTTGAAATGCAACCTTCACCAAGGAACAGGATGGAATTATGTAAAGCAGAGGCTGATTTGAAGAAACTAAGACACTTGGAAGAAGAATTCTGGAAACAAAAGGCAGGTATGAGAAGGTTTTCTGAAGGGGACAGAAATACAAAATTCTTTCATTCCTATGTAAAGGGAAGGAGGAAAAAACTCCATATCAGTAAAATTCACGTAGAAGATGGTGTGAATTTACAATTAGCAAATGATATTGGTGTTGCAGCTGTTAATTTTTTCTCAGATCAGTTCAGTGAGGAAGGAGGTGGGGGTAATTTTCAGATGCTTATTAACATTCCTTCTTTAATTTCTTAAGAGCAAAATGAAGAGATGACAAAATTGCTTGATGAAGAAGAGGTAAGGAAGACAGTTTTTGAAATGAATGGAGATAGTACAAGTGGTGCAGATGGTTTCTCTGGGACTTTCTCCCAGAAATGTTGGGATATTGTAAAAGAAGATGTAACAAGGATGGTCAAGGCTTTCTTTTGTGATTATGATATTCCAAGATATATCACTCATATTAATTTGGTCCTTATTCCAAAGAAAGAGAAAGTGACAACTTTCTCACATCTAAGACTTATTAGTTTGAGTTCTTTTGCTAATAAAATAATCTCGAGGGTGTTACATGATAGGATGGACACTTGTCTGCCTTTTATAATTTCTAGGAACCATAGTGGTTTCATTAAAGGCAGAACCATCTCAAAGAATGTTCTATTAGCACAGGAGATCATCAGTGACATCAACTTGAGAAAGAAATGACATAATGTGGTAGTGAAATTGGATATGACCACTAGCTTATGATAAAGTATCTTGGATTTTTCTCACAAAGGTGCTTAGAAAATTTGATTTTTCTGAAATTATTATTGACATGATTTGGAGATTAATATCAAGCAATTGGTATTCTGTGTTAATTAATGGTCAATCATATGGCTTCTTCAAGTCTTCAAGGGGTTTAAAGTAGGGTGGTCCTATATCTCCATTATTATTTATGATTGTTGCTGAGGTGCTTTCAAGAGGATTGAATAAACTAAATGAGGATGCTAAATTTAGAGGATTTGAAATGCCCAAGTGGAGTCCATCAATTAATCATCTAGCATATGTTGATGATGCAATTCTCTTTTGCTCAGGGGACAGAAAATCAGTGAAGAAAATGGCATCTGTGCTTGCAGGTTATGAGAATGTGTCAGGTCAAAGAATTAATAGAAGTAAGAGTTTCTTTTATATTCATGAGAAAACCCCAAGGGTGGTTGGAAACAATCTGAAGAGATGGACACGGATTAATCAAGGATCATTTTCTTTCATGTATTTGGAGTGTCCAATATTTTATGGAAGAAAAAAAAAAAGCTTACCTTGAAGACTTAGTAAGGAGAATTTTATTGTGGCAAAACAGATTTCTGTTTTGGGGGGGAAGATTCATTTTGGTGTCTCATATTTTGCAATCTATGTTTGGTTTACTTGCCATCTTCTATGAACCCTTTCAAAGGGGTCATTTATCAGATTCATAAGCAATTGAAAAAAAGAATTTGGAGTAAATATGGAGGGAAGACAGGTAAACACTGGGTAGCATGGGATGAATTATGTTTTCCTAGAAGTGAAGGAGGCTTGGGATTCAAATCCCTTCATGATATTTCAAATTGCTCTTTTTACCAAGATTTGATGAAATTTAAGAGTAGCCACTGACTCACTTTGGGGTACTTTCATATGAAACAAGTGATGTAAAAAGAAACATCCAACTATAGCTAATAGTAGAGGGGCTTTCCATGTGTGGAAGAAGATGATGGAGGTCAGAGATAAGGTGGAGCATGAGATTTGGTGGCAATTGAAATCAGGAACTACTAGCTTTTGGTTTGATAACTGAACACAACAGAGGGCATTATATTTCACTGTGGTGGAAAATAATGTAGAAGAAGGGGAAGTAGAGGTGAAAGAGTTCATTCAAGGAAGAGGTCAGAATAAAGAAAACTTAGGAGCTTTGGTGTCTGAAGAGATGCTGAATCATATAGTGGATTTCATTAATCCGCCTCTATATGAGGAGTCTGATAAAATCTGGTGGATGGGCAATCCAAAGGGGTCTTTTTCAGTCCAATCTGCCTTCCAGCTATTGAGGAGGAAGAAGGAGGAATTGGGATGGATTTCTAATTTGTGGATAAAAGGGTTGCCTTTTAAAATATGTTTCTTACTGTGGAGAATATTGAAGGGGAGGATTTCCACTGATGACAACCTAAAGAGAATGAGGTTGAATGTTGTGTCAAGATGTCATTGTTGTGACTTCAATCACAAGCAAGAGACAGTGGCTCATTTATTCCTAACATCTCCCATAGTTAATAAGCTTTGAAATTTTTTTGCTACATGTGCAGGTTTGAACATTGATGGAAGAAATCTAATGCAAGTCATTAATATGTGGTGGAATGCACCTGCATCTAGCAAGCAGCAGTTAATTCTCAAAGCTATGCCAAGCATCATCATGTGGGAATTATGGAAGAGAAGGAATTCAAGAAGGTATGGAAAAGATGTGAGTTTTTATAGGATGATTAAGCTATGTCAGCGAACAAAATTTCAGCTGATAAAACTTGATTATCTATGGATCAGAGTTCCTGAAAATTGGGGTGATATGTTTTCTTATCTTCAACTCTACAAACCAAAGCTCTATGGTAGAATTGTAAGATGGAAATTACCACCAGATCAGTGGGTAAAATGCAACACTGATGGTGCTTGTAGGGGTAACCCAGGGAATAGTTTCTATGATTTCTGTGTAAGGAACTCAGAGGGTGATTTAATTTATGCTGAAGCCATGGCATTTGGAGTAGCAACAAATATGCAAGCAGAGGTGATGACTATTTGGTGTGCTTTAAAATATTGTATCCTCTAAGATATAACACTGTATTAGAGACTGACTCACTCAGTCTAAAAAATATGTTATCAAAGGAGTGGATAATTCCTTGGGAAGTGGCAGATAAGATGGATGAAATTTCGTACATGCTGAAGCAGACAAATATTGAGATCAAACACACTTTCAGGGAAGCTAATCAATTAGCAGACTCTTTGGCAAATTATGCGATGGAACACAGTGGGAAATATCTATTTACAAATTTTGCCCTACTTCCTACAAAATGCAAAAAGATTCTCAACACAGAGAAAAGTCAGATACCATACTTGCGGATCAGAACAAGAAAGATAAGGGTGTCACCATAAACAAGCAGATGCAGGTTTTGAAAATGGACAAGTACATTCACAACCAAAACAGTAAGTCACAGAGACGGGTATATACATCAAGTCTTGTAAACATATATAAGAATTTCTGTGATTTCTTCCTAGTGTATACTAGGCCAGCATTACAAAAAGGTGTTCCTCCAGCAAAAAGGGTAACTTGGTCAGATTTAGTTGGGAGCTTTCATACCACCGGCTAAGATCTTATTATCGAAGAAGAATGGGCGACTTGGTTTTCCCTTTCAAGACATCGAAAGAATCTTCATCAATGGGTATGTGACCGATACCGTAGATCCACCAGATTGAAACCTGAGATATGAAGAGGTTAGAGCGAGAAGTAAAGAAGAAGAAGCTTGGAGACAAGAAATACCTCTTTGATTTGGCCAAATCAGTTCAAAGGTGGGCGATTTATCACCCATAGCTGAAGAAGAAGGAAATGGAGATTGAGAAAGTGAAGAGTTATTTTAGAAACCCTGATTTCAGGTGGTCTTGGAGAAAATATCTGGTCTATAGGACTGGATTTCATATAGAAAATTTTTTCTTGTTTTGGGGCCGGGTCACTTGACTTTTTCCATTTTGCTTGTACAGTTGTTTTATAAATAACACGGGTTTGATCCATATTTGGTTTTTAAAAAAAATTAAAATATCTGTTCTATCCTTACATTATCAATTTTATCTTCTTCTTTTTATTTTTTTAAAATCATAATATATTATTTTTTTAATCGGTGTAATAATTTTTTTAATAAATATTAACTTTTGAGAAAAAATAAAATTAAAAAAAATTAATTGAGCATATAAGTTAATGACGTTCTATAATGCAGTAAATTAGAAGAATTAAAAATAATTTTATTAATAATAATCAAAACTCTAATATTTATTTATACAAGTGAAAATAAAAGGTAATAATAATTTTATAAATATATTTCAAAGCATAAAATAAAAAAAAATTAATAAAACAAAGATAAGGTTAAAAATTATTTCTTTATAATATAAATTAATTTTAAATTATAATTTATAATATATTTTATTAATAACAATCAAATTTTATTTATTTATACAGACAATAGAGGATAAGAAAGAGGATAAACATAAATATACACATGCATGCATATACATACATATTTAATGCATATAATATTTTAATAACAATAATAAATGATACTAAATAGCATTAGATTTTGTAACAAATTCATAGAAATATTGTTCTACTTATAATGTTAGTAAATTTAAATAAAAAACTATAAGTATCTATTGTTAAAAAATAAATATTATATATAATATAAAAAGTATTACATACATGGAGGATTGAAGGATAAAATAGATATTTTAAAAAGTCAATTAGAATGAAGAGAGGAGAATGTTTATTGTTTAAAGTTGAGGGAGGAGTTTAAATTTTAAGACAAAATTAAAAGATGAAAATAATTTTCATCCAAAAAAATTGTTAAAAGCAACGTAATAAAATAAGATAAAATCTTACACGAATAAATATCAGTGATCTAATGGTAAATTTCACATTTGGGCACTAACAGGGGCGGATCTATGTGTATGGGTGGGAGTGCCACGGCACCCGCATGCTTCGATTTTGAAATTTTGTGTAGATATATATCTACAATATATCTTATAAATATTAGACTTGCCACCCACAATAACAAACTAGTGTCTAGTGCTAGTAGTTAATGGTCAAGTTATCTACCTCTTGGTCATGAGTTCAACTCCAAATAGTGTGATTTGTAGCCATGTTTTTATGACTGCAGTTTTCGTTTTATTTTGCCTAGAAAGAACACCATATATTCTTAATTTGCATCACTATATTATATTAGATGTTAATCCATCTGATATCTAAATTGTAAAAATTCATAACTTGATTTTTACTATAATTTTTTCCTTTAATTTTTGCTGATTTTTTTTCTCTCTTCTTATTTTAAGCATAAAATATTACTCTCTTCATGTAAATTATATGACGCACTCTTTTTTTTAATCTATCTCAAAAAATTTCTTTTCTATTATTAGAAGCAGTTTTACTCTAAAATTCTCTTTTTATTCTTAATGAAAAAATTTATAGCTACACAAATGTGTGAGGTTTATTTTAGATCATAAATTTTAAATGTTTCTTTCTTAAATTTTGAGTCTAGTGAAACGCTGTCACATAAATTGGGATGGAAGGAGTAATATTTTTCTTCTTCCAACAAATTCTTTCTCCTCTCTTTTCGTCAAAATTTTAAAAACTTGATAATAGTTTTCTCTTACTCTTTATTCTATTATCTAAATTATTCAGATAAAATACATATAAAAAAATAGTCTAGGCTATGATAATTTAAATAATCTTGTTGAAATAAAATGCATGCATAAAGAACGATATGAAAGTTATATCGAAATCTTATTTGATTTTTTTGGCCTTTTTAGATTTTCTATTGGTGTGAATCACTACTTTAACATAAGACTTCGTAAGTGTTTATAGATATAAATAATTATGCCATCATTGAGTCTTTTAAGAATATAAAAACTCACTGAGTGTATTTATATATATATGTATATATATATTCTAATACTGTTGAAAGCTTTTTATTTTTTTCCCGAGTTATTATAATTATTTATTTATTTTATTCGATCTATTTGTCTTTATAAATCAAAAAGATGAACAATCATATTGAAGTCGCCCAAGTTTCTATATACAAGATCAAAAATAAGTTAAATATTTGCTCTATTTAATCAACACGTTTAAATTTAAAATGATATGACACCTATAATTTTTAAATTCTAAATCCGCCTCTGAACACTAATATTAGATTTGAGAAAGCTTGTTTATGAAAAGATGAACAAAAGTTACTTATATGAAAATAGGGTTCAGTCATTGAAAATGCTAAAATACGTAGCTTTCTGTCTTCTTTAATTTGATATCCCTAGTTTTTAAGTTGAATTTTGGAAAGGAGAAGTAAACGATCCTCAGAATTAAGAAGGAAACACCAGAACTTTCCATTCCTATCATCCTATCTTTTATAATAAAAATAATGCATAGAAGACATTGCATTCCTCTAGAAAGCACCTTTTACTTAAGAGACTGGCCAATTCTAGATGCCACGTCAAAAAAGGTGTAGAAGCCCCTCGACATTTTTGAATTGCCATCCCTAACTATAAATATGGGCACATACTTGATCAACAATTGGCAGCAGAAAAAAATGGCACTAATTCCTCAAGTGTTGGACAATATTTTGCAACCCCTTAGCCTAATTGACTCAACCTCACCACGAATCGATTGGAAAGAAAGCCAAGAAGCTCATGTGTTCAAAGTTGATCTTCCAGGATTAAAGAAAGAAGAAGTTAAAGTTGAATTGGAGGAAGGGAGGGTCTTGAAAATTAGCGGTGAGATTAGGGGTGCTGACAAAGAAGAAACTCAGGAGAATGACAAGTGGAGACGCATCGAGAGGCCACGTGGCAAGTTCTGCAGAAGGTTCTGTTTAACTGAAAATGTTAAGCTTGATGAGGTGAAGGCTTGTATGGAAAATGGGGTTCTCACTGTCACCATTCCTAAGCAGGAGATGAAGAAACCTCAGCTCAAAACCATCGAGATTACTGCCTAAAATTTATGTTTGTCTTTTTTTTTTTCACTTGAAAATAAGTTGGTTGGCATTTTAATTTCTTATTTTCTTGATTCTGGTTTTGAGTGTTTGGTAAGTGCTTTGTATAAGCAATAATAAAATAAAAAGTTGTTTCTTTTGTCAAATATTCACAACTTGGGATCTCTAAATATTCTTATTATTTAAGTCTTCAATTAACTTGTTAATATTACGTAACGAGGACTCACCTTCCACAAAAGCAAATCGACAAAATATATTAATTCGATAAATCATGAAAAAAAATCGATTAGTACGTTGATTCGATTTGATTTGATGTTGGGCTTCGATCATAATTGGTAAAAAATCAAATCAAATCAATTAATCAATCCGATATTATATTATATAATTTTTATAAATGTTTTGGTCAAGTAACAATAAGTGTAGTAGATCATATTCAATAAAAGAAAAAATAAAATAATTGAAATTCATAGTAATTTATAAATACTTCTAAAAAAAATTCATAGTTTTGTCTTTTAACTTAATATTTCAAGATTGGATTAGAATTTTGAATGATGCAATGCATGTTATTAACTCAAATAAATTTCAAATAGAAATCAAATTAATATTAATGCAAATAAAAGAGATGATTTCACTATTAGGAATGAAAATAATATTAGATATTTATTTTTTAATTTTGCATTAGTTAATTTACACAATAAAAACACATAGATTAAATTTTTAAAAATATATATATTTAATTATATAATTAATACTTATTAGTTGTATTTAGTTTGGCATATCTTTGTATTTTTAGATTATTATTAATTAGCAATATTTGTTATGCGATCTTATTATTTTTTTTAGTTGAATATTTTAGTACAACATCGGCACTTGTCTCATATTTTATATTATTTTCTTAATTAAGGAACACATTAAATAGTTGTATGTTACTAAAATTAAAGAAATACTTCAAGGATAAGTTCCACATTTTGTATGAAGACTTTATTGGAAAGAAAAAACTCCAAAAACCTGAGAAAATCAAAAAATCTAAATAAAATAAAAAATCGAGATTAAAAAACTCAACTTTTATTGATTTGATTTGATTTATAAATTTAAAAATTTGATACGATTATTAAATTTAATATTTAAAAGTTCTGAATCAACCCAAACTATATGCCCTTATCCATAACACTCTTCTGGGCCAAATTAGCAAACTTGGTACTTGATTATGTATATTAAAAATATATAAACACAACACATATTATGTATATATACTCTAACACAAAATACAATGTATATTTAGAATTAAATTATAACAATATACATCATCTAAATACATATATTAATTCTATATGCATTTTTCTTCATGTATACATATGTCTTTATTCATGATGCAATTTGGTGTATCATTATTGCAGATTTTAAAAAAAAATTCCAAATTTGTGATGATACATGTATTAAAAGCTCATATATCTAAATGAAAGTTATGTGTTTCATTAGAAAAATCGATACATACTAATAAGCATCAAAAAAATTGTTATATATACAAATATAATACGTAAACACGGTATCATCAGTTTCAATAGTAATTTTTTAAAAAAAAAAACAGATACACAATTAAAGAATCTATAGTCTGTAAAATTCTATAACATTAAATGTTTTATAAAAGACGAAGGAGTTGTTATACATTGATGAATATGAATGGGTAATTTTTAATTTGTAATTTATTCAAGATAATATTGATACATGGGCAACAAAGTAAAAAATTGGCAAATATTTTCTAAATTGATACACAAAGCAATATAGGTATTTTACATTCATGCATCACTGAAAATATTGACATTCACTAATAACAAATTGATACAATGTATTGATACACGCAAAGCAATACATTGGCACATAGCAAGACTGGAGTTATATATGTCAAAAATCTGATACTGATACATGTATCAATTCCATCATTGATATACAAAGACAAAAAAAAAAACTTGAAAAAATTGCACTGTATTAATTTTATTGTTGAAACACAGACAAAAGCTTGAAAAATCCGGCAATATTATTGCTAATAGAATCTTCTGCTTCGATTTTTTCTTGAATCTTAACTTTGACATTGTCAATAGTGTCTAAGCTCTCGATCTCAAGAGTGATGGTCTTTCCGGTGAGTGTCTTAACAAAGATATGCATCTGAATATATTGAAGCACACAATGGTCACAACTTCAATTAAAAATCAGGCCAAAAGGAATAAAAAATAAGCAGCTTTTGAAAATAAGAAGAACAATAATTCAGATCTACAATTTTTTACATCTTCTTCGCCAAAAAGTTCGAATTGTTTTTTGCTTTCTCCGGAGATCGTGCAATTCCCTGCATCCAAATCGTCTTGGCTGAGAGAGAGAGAGAGAGAGAATTGTCAGAGATATTGAAAATTTTGAAAGAGGGAGAAACGGACATTGAAGTAGAGAGAAATTCTGGTAGTGGATTGGAGAGAGAAGGTAGAAAAATTGGTATATATGGTGACTTGTTATTTTTGTAATTATTTTGCTAATTTTTATAATTTTTTTAAAGTATTGTTATATATTGTAAATAGATAGTAAAATTTAGTTAATTGTGTAATTTTTTTCAATATTAATTCCTTTCTCACAGATTGGGCTTTGTTTTTGTTTTGGACCATTTGGTCGACATAATAAGATGGTGGCTGCAGTGACTAGTTTGATTTGTTTGTCGGACTAATCTCCTCTGGAAGCCCATTAGGCCCATCACCAAAAACCAGATCGGTCTGATGAGCCATAGAAAAGGTTTCCCACTATTAATCAAACCATGCCAAAATTCCAAGATTTGGTGACGGGACATCACCACTAGACTTCCAAAGCTAACATATATTACAGATCTCGCGTGTTGTCTGTTCAACCATGCAGTGAATGCAAGTTCTATCTTCTTGTCTTAAGCTACCACCAGCGACCGGTGAATCGGCGGCCCTTTTGAGATTTCAAGAGAGATTGCAGGGGACCAATAATGTAGACCTTGGAATAAATTTATTAGATTTGTTAAAACAACAACAAATCTAATAAATTTTAAAAGTATTATTCAACAACTAGGAAGAAGAAGATGGCGATGACAACTCTCAGAAAATAAATACAAATTAAATAACGACGATCAAATAGGGATTTCCGTAAACATTTGGAAAAAGTATACAAAATAGATCAAAAACTAAACTAATTACATCAAAATGGACCGTTTTGTACTAATCCCGTAAAATACCCCATTGGCCCAAAATAATTAAAATTCGTGTCGTATTATGAATTTGAATGTTTTTCGTGCATAAGATACCATAACGGTATATTAATATACTATGATGATATCGTGAAGTATACTATGTCAGTATATGGAAATACTTGTTGATATATAACAAGGGTTTTATTGAAGAACAAGAAAAGAAAGAATCAAAAAAGGCTAACTGAGAATTGAATGCAATGCTCTAGAATGGGGAACGGGGTGCCTATATATAGGCATAAACTAAAATCCTAATGTCAATAGGAATAGGACTACCTAAAATCCTAATGCCCATAGGACTACCTAAAATCCTAATGCCCATAGGACTACCAATTATATGGGCTAACATTCCCCCTCAAACTCATAATGCGACAGTAATAAGCATTGAGAGTTTGTCACACAAGAAACGAAACCGAGACGTCGACTGAGCCTTCGTAAAAAGGTCAGCAATCTGCAAGGCTGATGGAACAAAAGGAAGCGATATAGTCCCGAGCTGGAGATGATGACGAGTGAAGTGACAATCAATCTCAATGTGTTTCGTCCGCTCATGGAAAACAGAGTTCTTTGCAATTTGCATCGCACTCTTGTTATCACAATGTAGAGGAGTAGGCCGAGAAATGTGAACCCCCATATCTGCAAGAAGCCAGCGTAACCAAACAATCTCACATGTAGTCACTGTCATAGCACGATACTCAGCCTCCGTGGAAGATCTAGAGACAACATCTTGTTTCTTGCTCTTCCATGATATCAAAGAATCTCTAAGAAACACACAAAAACCAGTGGTGGATTTGCGATCATTGCGATCAACATCCCAGTCAGCATCACTATAGGCTCGCAACTCGAGAGATAACGTCGAGGGAAACAAGAGGTTCTGAAACTGAGTGCCACGAAGATATCTCAAAATACGAAGTACAGCTCCCCAGTGAACTGAAGTAGGAGCAGTAACAAACTGGCTAACAACGTGAACTGCATTAGCTATATCCGGGCGAGTAACAGTAAGATACACCAAGCTACCTACAATAGTACGATAAAGACTCGGATCTGTTAACAAAACACCATCACTAGGAGAGTACCGTGCATTGGTTTCAAGTGGAGTATCTGCAGTCCTGTTGTCAGAAAGGCGCGCCCGTTTAAACAAGTCAGATATATACTTAGTCTGAGAGAGAAGATATCCTTTCTTAGACTGAGCCACCTCAATACCCAAAAAATAACGTAGCAGGCCCAAGTCCTTCATGGCAAACCGATGAGCCAAATCATGCTTCAATGACTCAATACCATCACGATCATCACCAGTTATAACCATATCATCTACATATAAGCACAAAAGGATTCGCCCTGCACTCGTACTTCTAATAAACAACGCCGAATCATGGTTACTCGGGACAAAGCCAAGGGAAGTAATCACAGTGGAGAATTTCTCAAATCAAGCACGAGGGGCTTGCTTGGGACCATATAGAGCTTTTCGAAGCCGACAAACTTCACCCGGCTGGTGATCAATACCTGGTGGAGGAGTCATATACACTTCCTCATGGAGATCACCATTCAGAAATGCATTCTTGACATCCATTTGAAATATCTTCCACTGTCGAACGGATGCAACTGCAATCATTGTGCGAACAGTTGTCATCTTCGTCACCGGGGCAAAGGTCTCCTCAATGTCCATACCATATTTTTGTGAGTACCATTTTGCCACAAGTCTAGCCTTGTATCGCTCAACAGACCCATCAGGCTTTGTTTTTATCTTATACACCCATCGACAGCCAATCGTATGTTTACCAGGTGGGAGGGTAACCAAATTCCATGTGTGTGTCTGATGAAGAGCAGTGAGTTCCTCCGCCATAGCGTTCTGCCAAAGAGGATCAGACACAGCCTCTCAATAGGACTCAGGTTCAGACAATTGATGTATGTTTGCAATAAAGGAAGCAAATGGGGTGAGTAGGCAGAATAAGCAAAATCAAGTAGTCTGGTGGACTTACTCTGACGAGTAGACCTCCTTAGAGGTGGTGGATCTCCAGTCTCAGGCGGGGCTGAAGCACTGTCAGGCAGCACATCGAGTGGCACGGCTGAATCCGAAACTGGAGCCTCTGTGTCAATGCCAAATGGATCAATACGCCGAAGATCTGACTTAGTAACATCATGGGATTTAGCTGGAATTGAATAGAAAGGAATATGCTCCAAAAAGGTGACATGTCGTGAAACATATAATTTCTGACTGACAGGATCATAGCAACGATAACCTTTCTGTCCAACACCATACCCCAAAAACACACATATAGCTGATTTTGGCTCCAGCTTGTTTCTTTCAACATGAGGACGAAGGACAAAACAAGTACATCCAAAAACGCATAACGCAGAGTAATCTGGCATGTGACCATATAATTTCTGAAACGGAGACATCCCTGAAGTCAATGCAGTAGGAATATGATTGATCACATATACAGCAGTTAGGACTGCTTCTCCCCAAAAATTACTAGGAACCTCTGCAGATAATAGTAAGGAGCGTGCTGTCTCAACAATATGACGGTGTTTCCTTTCGGCAACACCGTTCTGCTCAGGAGTATCTGTACAAGATGACTGGTGTATGGTACCATCAGAGGCAAGTAACTGAGTGAAATCATTGGAGGTATATTCACCCCCTAAGTCACACCTGAAACACTTTATCACAGCCGAATGTTGCATTTTAACAAGGGCTCTAAAATTGCTGTAAATGCCAAAGAAGTCAGACTTGCGCTTCATAAGATAAACCCAGGTATACCGAGTATAGTCATCTATAAATGAAACATAATAGTTCGAACCACCCTTAGTGGATACTGGTGATGGTCCCCATACATCAGAATGAATAATGTCAAAAGGAGCAACTGAATAAGACATACTTCTATTAAAAGGTAAGGCAGAAAATTTTGCCAGTTTACAACCACTACAATCAGAAATATCAGAAGTGCTTACATGACCTAAAGCACCAGTAGAGGCTAAAAAACGTAAACGTGACACTGATACATGTCCCAAGCGGGAATGTCAAAGATAAAACTGCGACGACAATGGACTATGAGGAGACCTTTGCCCCGGAGACGAAGATGACGACTGTTCGCACTATGATTGCAGTTGCATCCGTTCGACAGTGGAAGATATTTCAAATGGATGTCAAGAATGCATTTCTGAATGGTGATCTCCATGAGGAAGTGTATATGACTACTGGACGCTGACATGGCAGTAGGATTGGATGCCAAAAATTGTCTAAACTGTTCGAACACCCGAGGATCCAACGCCGAAGGAGGCACAGTGCTAGACTCAGCATCTACTGATGGTGCAGCAGCAGCGAACTGTGGAGGAGTACCAAAAGAGTGTGGCTGTCCATTCTTCTGTTGCTGACCAAACTTAGCCTTGTTCAGTAACAAGGGACACTGAGCCTTCCAATGATTTTTCTGCTTGCAAAATGCACACTCATCAAACGCAACTTTAGGAGATCGTCGCGATTGATTGGAAGTCTGAGGCTGAGAACGTTGTGGTCTGGACTGATCCGGTGAAGCAACAAACACAACAGGAGTAGGTGTTTTTGACCCTTTATCTAATTGAGACTTGATACGAGTCTCTTCTGCAATCAGTTCATGGACAACTGAATCAACTGTGGGGAGGGGAGATCGATGAAGAATTGTTCCACGCAATCCTTCAAAATCAGAACGTAATGCCATCAAAAATTGAATCAAACGTTGCTCTTCCCTCCTAGCAATATACGGCGCAAAACCTTTCAATTCTGCGAATTCGGTAAGGGCCAATTGATCCCACAAATCAGACATAGCAGTATAGAAATCTTGAATGCTCATAGCATTCTGTTGAAGAGCACAAATATCGTATTCTAATTGGTACTGCTTGGCGAAGTTAGACTAAGTGTACAATCTCTCCAAGTGATCCCAAATTTCTTTAGCTGTGTCATATTTAGCCAATTGCATACCAATTGACTGAGTTACTGAGTTATTAATCCAAGTGATAACCTTGGAGTTAGCAGTTTTCCGTAAATCCAATGACAATACAAAGTCCTCAGCCTTCTCATCCTTAGGTTTGGATTTAACCCCACTAACATAGCCCCACATGCTTTTGCCACGAAGAAAATTCTTCATGACATAACTCCAATACGCATAATTTTTGCCATCTAATTGAGTGTTAATTGGAGAGAATCATCCTTTCCAGCCATATTGACAAAAGCAAAGTGAATACACCAAGATAAGCAACCCCAAAACAAAGATAAGAACAAAATACCCTAGTCACAAAACAAACCAACAACGGCGTCCAAAACAAACCAAACTAACAACGAATTTAGCGGAAGCATCAAACACAGGAGAACATCAACTCGATCCGCGAAAATTGGTGATTATTTACAAGTAGGGAAGAATCGATTTATTTTGGCTCTGATACCATGTTGATATATAACAAGGGTTTTATTGAAGAACAAGAAAAGAAAGAATCAAAAAAGGCTAACTGAGAATTGAATGCAATGTTCTAGAATGGGGAAGGGGGTGCCTATATATAGGCATAAACTAAAATCCTAATGTCAATAGGAATAGGACTACCTAAAATCCTAATGCCCATAGGACTACCAATTATATGGGCTAACATTACTATGATAATATCATGCATGATAAGGAGTGTATCCCTGAAGGACTTGTTCATTCCTCAGTAATACCATGACAATATATGAATATACACGACGGTATCATGAAGGATTGAGGAGTCATGCGCACTATAAGTCTGAAAAATCTCTCCTTCTTATGTTAAAACTTTTCAAGGTCCGCCTCATGGGATTCAAGTTGAAAGAGATAAATTGAACAAATATGGTGTATTTCTGACTGCTCATCCTCCATGATATTATAGCAATATATGAATATACTATGATGATATCATGAAGAATTAATTGCAAGATGGAATTAATTAGTTTGCACAAAGGTAAATTTCATAAATTAGTCATTAAATTAATATTTTTTTATTAAAATTACATAATCTTATTTCCACACAACTCTCACCAAATTAATAAAAATAAAAATAACTATATACATATATGGCATTAGATTTCAAAAATCATGAGGAATAAGCTTCACCATGAATTATTAT
This sequence comes from Datura wrightii, assembly GCA_035772735.1. Taxonomy (NCBI): domain Eukaryota; kingdom Viridiplantae; phylum Streptophyta; class Magnoliopsida; order Solanales; family Solanaceae; genus Datura; species Datura wrightii. The sequence continues at coordinate 192,780,236 of JASDFA010000018.1, read as the reverse complement.
CCAAAGGTGCTTAGAAGATTTTTAGCAAATTCTATGTAAAAAGCTAAGTATCCGAATTTCATGATTACAATGCTTCACCTTCAAGCAAACTATATTCAACCATTCATTTGCAATAAATGGAAACACGAACTGTATAGATATAAATTCCCATAAAAGACTCAACTACTCATTCCAATTTCTTCTTTTCTAACCAATAAAAAAAGTTGAAATTCCCAGTTTGAGCACGATTAAATTTGAATTTTTATCGGAAAGCTCTGCATTGAGGAGTTAAATATTTTCTAACAAATGCAATTACATATTCAGAACTTGAACCTGAAACTTCTAATTAAGAATGAAATGGTACTTACCACTTCACCATAATTCTTATTATTAATCGAAATTTTTTACTAAAGATGAGAGATTAAATATATACCACTACACTGTAATGCCTTTGGAAAAGGATATAGAAAATAGTCCAAAACCTTTGGACATTGAATATGGAACACGAATGCATTACAAGATTGGCATCATTTAAAAACAAGAAAAGGCAAAAGAAATGAAGAGATAATAAAAGGTAATGAATGGTGATTTCACACTAACAGGCGTGCCATATTCTTTTTCATGATTTCTTCTTCTTCCCCTTTTCTCAAAGAAAAATTATAATAATTTCTAAAAGAAGCTTAGCCAGCCAACTTTCGTTTGCGGCGTTTTGGGATTTTTCTCAACTTTTAGATGTGAAAGGCCAATGGGATTGTTTGTAATAGATTTTGCCAAAATATGAAAAATAAATCGCAATTATAAAATAATAGAAAAGTAATTTATTAATCAATTGTGAGTACAACTTTGTCTGTTCTCTTGATATTTCATGTCTAAATTTATTTCGTAATTCGAGAGCTGAAGTAATATATTGATGTTGACCTCCTAATAATATATTTGATCATCAAGAAAATTAGATGGTATTTCGATATTTTGAGTTGATGTTGCGAGATAACGTCTCTTGACCACTTCAACTTTGATAAAGATAGTATTTAATATATTAATCTCTATGTGAATATTTAACAATTTATGAGATATTCCATATGCATTTTGAAGGAAATATGTATTATTTTTATAGGTGTGGATTAGGGTTTAGAATAAATTAGTTTCCTAACAAACTCTAACAAAATTTAGGTTCGAAGAATATGAATTAAACTTATTTTGTAGAGACCTGACTTAAATCATATAATTTTTTTTATATCTACAAGGGTATCATTTAATTTATTTATCTATATATAGTAATTAATTACTTTCATTTCCTCTCATTACATAAAAGTAGTTGAGTTGTACGTAGATATTAGTTCGATCGTGCGTTTTATTTTAATTGCTAGATATATTAAAAATAGTTGTTTCAAAAAAAATTTAAGAGATAATTGATCATATTTTTTCAATTCTACCCTTAGTACTTAAAATCATTCTAAAATATAAAAAAAATTATTATTGTATATTTCTAAAAAATTAATAGAGTTATATTAATCAAATTACCATCTCTATTAATTTTTTCTTAATGTATGTGCAAATCTTATCCTAACAATTAAAATAGAACAGCAAAATTATTATTATTATTATTATTATTATTATTATTGATCCTATCTTTGGTCTAAATTTTATAATATTTGATAGACAATAAACAAACTTTCATTTACCCGCCATTTAATTCATCCAATCATAAAAGATAGGATAATGTTGATTAGAAACTTCTTTGCACAGCAAAAGGGAACAGGATATCAATTGATCCATTAAAGTTTGTCCAAAAATAATAAGCATAATTATTATTTTTTTTATTATGTAATTTCTCCTTATATTTGTTAGAATAAGGATAAAGGCAAAAGAACAATCACTAATTCTATCTTGATTTTTTAAAATGACTTTTTAAAAAAATTAATTTTGTATGATAATTGATTAATTTAAATAGAAAAAAATATGACGTTACAAAATTTCCAAATGTTCTATTTGCAGGTCTCTTATTTTATTTTACTTTTTGGTTATTATCCTGAAAAAAAATATAACGAAAGTAAAATTTGTAATATAACGATAATGAAATCCCCAAAATTTTGAGTAGAAAATATCACATCCATCCGTTTTTTTTAAAAAAAAATTCTCTTAAAAAAAATAAAAGAAAAAGAAGACAAGGACACAAAAACAACACATGTATTAATTATTTCAACTTTTTACCCGCGCAAATTTAGGAAAAATAGGAGTATTAATTATTGTCTTCTGTTCAAATAACAGAGAAAGCGACTTTTGATCAGTGAAATTAACTTTCGCAGCATTAAATTTTTGGTACGGAGCATTATTCTTGAATGAGTTTTATTCAACTTAAACTTAAATTACTCAAGTTTTAATATAGGTATTCATCACCGAATGAAAAGCTAAATTTAAAAATAAAAAAATTAAGAATAGTGTTATTTTTAATTATTTAGTATTTTCTTTATTTTAAAATAAGTGGTATTTCAGTTTATTAATTTTATTTTAAAATATGTGATATTTTATATTATCAAGAAGACATTAATGATGTTCTTTCGATTTTACTCTTATTTAAGTAGAGAGAGTTTTATATAATCAAAAAAATAATAGATAGTTAAATTTTTTTCAAGATATTTATAAAAATACATTTTACTTTCTAGAAATAAGTAACTTTTTTAATAGGTGTGTCCAAGCTAAAAACACCACTTATTTTGAAATGGAGGGAGTATTGATTGCACATATCTTTTAAAGAATATAAATAGAATGACAGTTTTACTATACCACTTTTTGAATATAATAAACTCAATACTTTGAAAATTTATTGAAAAATAATTATAGTTAATTAATAAGGATAAATTAGGAACTAAGGGGTCGTTTTGCAGTTGGTTAGAATTATGCGGATATTAGTAATACATAAATTAATTATGAGGGAAATTATATATTATTTTATGCAGGATGTAGTTATTCATGAATAACTTATTCCACATTTTATCTTGCATATGATAATATATAGATTCCCTCATAATTTTTACATGTATTAATTATATATATTTGTAAATTGCAAACCAAATAATATATATTAATTTTATACATTAATAACTTATCTTCTAACTAACTACAAAATATGTTATTATTTATGTAGAATTTAATACCTTCATAATTTACCTTCAAACCAACTACCAAACGACATAATAAGTTATGTCTTAATTTTTTAAATTAAATAAATAAAAATATATTTATTTTTAATATAATTGTCAAGTAAAATTAGACGGAGGCAGTACCTTATGATGCCCATTCAAAGTCCCCTTTCGGCCAAATATTAATGGGCAGAATATTTAAACACTCCGGGGTTGCTTGACTATGAAATAAATTATTTTGGGATAACTAATTTAGGATTTAGTTATTTCAAGATTATTATTCAATATTTAATGAAGAATAAATATGAATTTATCCCATATTTGATTGAGATAAAATTTCAAAATAAATTATTCTGAAAGTATCTTATGATGCCCATTCAAAGTCGCCTTCAGACTAAATACTAGTGGACAGAATATTTAAACACTCAGGAGTTGTTTGGTTGTGAAACAAATTATCCTGAGATAACTAATTTCAGGTCTGTTATTTTAGGATTGTTATCCAACCTTCAACGAAGAATAAATATGAATTTATCCCATGTTTGGTTGAGATAAAATTTTAAAATAAGTTATCCCGATAGTATAGTGTTGTTTTTAGCCCACCCTCAATATGGGATAACCAATACAGGCATTTTATCTCAACCAAACATGAGATAAATTCATATTTATTTCTTATTCTTCGTGAAAGGTGAGATAATAATCTCGGAATAACTAAATCCGAAATTAGTTATTTCGAAATAACTCGATTCCCAACTAAATGACCCCTTAACGTGTTTTATTCAAATTTCTTTAAATTATCACTAGTTTTAATTATCTTTTGAATTTAAAAATTAAGATATATAGTCATTACTTCTAAACAAGAAGTACATAATTAAAACAAATAGTTGAAAGTTGAATTTTCAATTTTTTTCATCCCCATATGTTTAAAAGAGAATGTAATCTCTTTTTGTCACATCAATATTTAAAAAGATAAAAATTATCAAATAATCAAGTTCAAAAAATAATTAACACTATTAATAATTTTTAAAAAATCTAAATATAACGCGTTAGGATGATAATTACGTACTTTGCCAATACTAATAATTTCTTATCTTCACTATTGAGCAAAGTATAACCCCTAATGACGTTTGAAATATTGTCCACCCTCTACTATGAATAAAGGGTTAGTGTAGTAGGAGGGAAAATGTTTTTCATGTAAAATATTTATTTATTTTTTGATATTTATTAAGTTAAAAGTATTTATATATAATTTAAATAAATATTATAAGAGGTGATAAAGTTCGGGATAAAGTGTGGAGGTAGGTATAGATCTAGAGGTCACTTTAGGGGTTTATGGTGAACCGAGGTAGGTTTTTATTATTAATATATTTTAGAAAAGTTGACTACAATATGAAAACATGATACCATAAAGTATAAATATCATTACATTAGTAATAAAAATATTATTTATAAAAAAAATATTATTAAAATTATAAAAATTAAATTTAATGTCTGAAACTTACGTTTTTACGTCCAGGACTTACGCTTTTACGCTCCGGACTTACGCTCCAAATTTTAGGCTTACGCTTTATGAATCTACACTTTTTATTTACACTCCGACATATTTTTTGTATGCCCTGACCTGAAATTCTCTTGAGATTCACCGAAAAACACTTTTGAAAATATTGATTATAATTACTTAAACTCGATTTCTTTGTCAATATATAATTTTAATCACTTATACTTGATTTCTCTCAACAAAGCTTTGAAGCATGAGGGTTAAAATATATTAATTTTTAATGTAAATTTAAAGTTGGTTCTTTAATTATAAAAATTTATATTTTTTAAATATATAAGAATCTTAAAATAAGAAAATGTATTGTTCGATTCACGAATAAAATTATTTTAGAATTATAATTTTTGAATTAATTTATTCCATCTGTGAGGTGGGATAAAATAACATTAAATTAAAGTATAAATTTACTATGGGATCAATTTTACCTTCAATGCTTTCACCAAACAAAGTCTAAATTTAAGAAATCTTTATACAAATAGGCAATAGTTGGTCGAAATTCCTTTTTACTTTTTTTTAACCATACATGTAGATAGATTATATTCTGATTACACATAATTATACACGTAAAATATATAAACTATACATATATTATATATTTACTGTCTATTTTTAATTTAAATAATTTCATAAGCAGCTATTTAAATTGATTAATTTTTCTAATTTCAAATTTAATTATGAGATATCTTTATCTTATTCATGAACCAAACGATGTTATATAAATAAGTTGTTGAAAGTACTTTTTACGGGAACTGAGAAAGAAGAAGGGCCAAAATTATTTGGGATTTTTTTTCTATATATATGAAATTAGTTATTTAGATACATATTTATTAAATGTATTTGTATTTTTCTTTTACCAGACATTTCTGAAATTTTATTTTAAAACATTAAAAAAAATCAGGTTTCAAATCTCACTCGTTTTAAATTTCACTCACAAATTCATATATAAATTCTACATGAAGTATTATTATACAAATATACAAATGTTGAATAAAATTGATATTGATTTTTTAACAAAAATTGCATAAATTATAATAAAGTATATATAAAAAGTTGTATTAAATTGTATTCTTCAAATATCTAAAATAATAGCATACATCTTAAAATAAACTTCATAAAATTAATCATACTGTGCATAACTTATTTGTAAACGTTCATACAAATTTAACACAATAATAACAACAAATAAATTTAAAAATATAATTTTTATATAACTCAATATACAATTATATATAATACCACTTAAATACAAATTATATACAATCAGCCGTAACTTCGAATTTCAACGAAATGCAACGTACATCTACTTGCAAAGGTGGATTTAACGTTACTACTATAAATTCATTATGTTCGACGTAAAGCACAAATATAAATATAAGAAATTCACTAAGATTATAATAAATAATATGTTTGAAATCATGATTTTAAAAATTACAAAAGTTTAATTCTAAAAATCTCAAGTATTAAATTTTTAAGAGTTATTTGGTATGATATATAAGTAAAATAAATAACAATAATAAAATATTTAGTGTAATTTTATAATTAAGTGGGGTTTAGAAAGGATAGTGTATGCGTTTGTGAAGGTAGAGCGGTTTTAATAGGCCCTCGGTATAAGTAAAGCATATTCAAAATCAATAAGAAAAGAAAATACAGTAATGAAGAAACCATATAGAAATAATGGAGAAAAGAACAGTAGCAATAACAAATAGTCGAAAACTGGAGTAGAGAAAATAACAGGTAATAATAAAATCGAAGAATGAGGTAGTAGGAGAGAACTAACAATAATACTGATAAGGAAAACTCAACAACGCTAGACTACTTACTAACTCTAATTTTTACCCTAATCCTCGACATAACCTCCTATCTATGGTCATCCTCGGTAAGCTGCAGGGCGTGTCATGTCCTATCTAATGACTTCTCCTCGTATTTCTTCGGTCTATCTCTATCTTTCCTAAGACCCACCATGTCAACCTCTCACACCTCCTCATTGGGGTATTCGTGCATCTCTTATTCACATATCTGAACCAATATAAGAAAAGTAATCATGATATATAACTTGATATAATTTTATTCAATCTTTGGTCGTAATTTAAATAATATATAATTTAATCCTTGAATAACTTAGGGGTCGTTTGGTTGCTGGATAAGGGCCAAAATAATACATGAATAACTTGGTTATTCATGTATTAATTTTATACCATGTTTGATTTTCAAATAGGATAAAAGTTATTCTTGTATTAATTTTATACCATGTTTGATTGATAGGTTTTAAATGTTGTATAAAAGTTATTCATTTTTAATGTCATACAATGTTTAATTATGTTTTAGTAATTCTACATAATTAATACTCACATAACTTATGAGAAAATCAATGTATAATTTTATGTGGGGTAGAAAGTGAAATAAGTTATGTGGGTATTAGTTATACATGTATTAAAATTATAAAATTATACATTTACCCTCTTTTAAAATCTTTTTAAATTCGGTATATTTTTTTAAAAATTGTACTTTATTTCGTGTGTATTTAACCAAAATTAGTTACTACTTTTTATTTTTATTTTATTCTTTTGGATAATATGAATGTTATATATATAATTAAACCATTATTGATCCATTTTTTTTATTCGGAACTTTTCAAACTAGTTGATAGTTATTCCCTGGTTACAACCCATAATGTACGTATACACCTCTATTTTCTTCTTTTAAAAAAAATCAATTGTACAATAATTTTATACTATTTGTTTACTTATTTATTTAATAAATTAAATATTTAATAATCAATAATTCATATATTATAGTTTTTACATAACTAAAACCTACATAATTAATACTGCATAGCTAATATCTACATAACTAATCCCTGCATAAAATAATACATAAATTCTCTCATAACTAATTCATGTATTATTGATACCTACAAAACTCTAACCCGTAATCAAATGGCCCCTTGATACATTAATTGATGTATTATTTTATACCATTAATAGTATGAAATAACTAATTCATGTATAACTTATACATGAATAAAGTAACAAAAGGATAAAATTACCTTTATCTTTTTCCTACAAACTAATGAAGATCAACCATCCAATGATAAAATTATAAACTCATTACTTTTAATTTAGTAAATAAATAATTAAATATTTTAAATGACATCTAGCATATTCAATTTTAGAGCAATGAATCAAACACCTAATAAAAAATAATTTATGTGTTATTAATGCCTACATAACTAATCTATGCATGGTAATATTTGAACCAAACGATTACTTAGAGTTTAAATAGGTTACTCCAATACAATCAAATAATGTTATAACAATCATTTGATATAACAATATTCACTATAACAACCTGATTTTCTTTAGAAATTAATTTTTTGTGTTATACTTTACTTCTTCATAATAGCATCCTATCTTTAACATAAGTAACATTCATTATAGTTGTGCACTCTTTGTAAAATTATCCTTTTATAACAGACATACTCAAATATTATAATAATTTTCGGTATGAAAATAATTTATTAAAATATTTATGGTAATCATCATTAAAATTAGGAGAAAAGGTCATAAATACCCCTCTATTTTTATTTATTAGCTAACTTTGTCCCTAATTATACTATAGGGTCAAATATACTCTGCCATTACTAAGATAAATAAAGATGCCCCTTAATTGAATGGAATATCCCAAATTGATTTAAAATATTCTTATTTTAATTAAATTATCTATTTTGTCTTTTAAATCCAAACCCGATCCACTAAACTAAATAAACTCGAATCAATTTAAATCCCAAAACTCATCATCTTCATCTCCTCCATTCAAACACCATGCTAGCTCCACCATACTTGCTTTTAAGAATGGAAAAAGTAATTAGTAACATATGATATGTTACTTCAGCAATGACAATTTGTATGCAAAATAGATTTTCTTCTTCCAATATGAAGAACATGATTCAATTCTTTTGACATTCATAAACTATAAAGGTACTCTGACATTTGTCGAAAAAATTATAAATTCATGCGAGAAGGATATAATATAGGTAATAGGCACTACAACGAGACTAGTACTACCAGAGGATTTCAAATCTATTAGGTTAATTTAGGGACTGATGCTGGTGCTAGTTTCTCTAAATTCCGCGGATGATCTCCAGCAATATCTCTCTAATTGATGAGCAAACCACCTCGAATACATAGATAGATAAACAGAGTGTTCATGTTCTTATATAAATGCTAAGCAAGATCTCCTTTTTGTACTATTACAATGGAGGAAGTTTGGTGCAGCTAGCATGGTGTTTTAATGGTGGAGTGAAGAGATGAGTTTTGAGGTTTTATTTGATTTGAGTTTATTTAGTTTAGTGGGTTGAGTTTGGATTTAAAAAGAAAAATGGGTAATTTAATTAAAATCGGATATTTTAAGTTAATCTGGGGCATTCCGTCTAATTGAAATATTTTTATTTACTTTGTTAATGGCGGGAGTATATTTTGCCCTATAATATAATTAGGGTAAAATTAGCTAATAGATGAAGGTAGAAGAGTATTTTTGACCCTTTCACTTAAATTATGCATATAATAAATTTCAATGATTATCTATTAAAAATATATATTTAAATGATGCACATCATTTTTGACAACTTCACAAGAAAATGTTACTTATGTTTGTTTTTTTACATTCATATATATTTTTTAGTTAAAGTAGTTTAACAAAATGTATTCATTTTCTTTAGTACATAAAATTATTACACTAATTCTTTTGCGTATTTTTATTTATAATATCTGAATAAGATCTCAACGTCAAAGTCAATATACAAATATAAAAATATTTCCTCTGTTTCTTTGTACTTGCTAGGACAAGGTTTACACATCCAGAGAAAATTAATAAGATTGTAATTTGACTAATATAATTCTATTAATTGATATGTTCTTTTTGAAAACATATATAACTATTTTTTTCACATTCTAATGTGATAAGTACTAAGGGCAGAGTTGAAAAAAAAACGATCAATTATTTTTTAAATTTTGAAAGTAACAACTATTTTTAGTATACCTAGCAACTAAAAAGGACGAAGGGAGTACCTCAGTATAATAATAACTTCCTCCATTCATCTTTGCTTGTCCTATTTTGATTTGACACACCCATTAAAAAATAAAAAAAATATATAAAAAATTTTACCATACCACCCCTAATTATTTTAAGCAACTAAATGATCGAAATCAATTAAAACTTGCAAGAAAAATTATGCAGCCAACTAAAAGCTCATTGAACTTTTCAACTTCACATATTATCTTAAAAAGAAAAAAAATTGGCGCCCAAAAATTTTACTTCAAAAACTTCACTAAAAGCTCCCCCCCCCCCCCCCCTCTCTTTTTTAAAGCTCATGTTTCTAATACGCAATTTTATACTTCTTCTTTCTCAAATGTTTCTTATCCTTCGTCAGAGATTTTATTCAAAGCAAATCCTCGAACCGTCACCACAATTTTGATCTTTGAATCTTTAATCTTCACTTGTGAACTTTTTTATCCATAATATTCGAGCTTTCAAGTAACAATTATACAATTTTCAGATATTTTCAACTCCAACAATTGAAGGGACATTAGCTCTATTTAATAGGTATTGAAAAACTAATCATATAATTGTTAGAGTTGAAAATTAAATAAAAAGAAATGAAGGAACTTTAGCTCTATTTAATAGGTATTGCAAAACTAATTTTGATTTATAATTTCAGAGTGTTGAAAAATATTAATAATAAGAATAAAATAGACATAAAATAGTAATTCTCTTGATTTTCCAAGTTGAACAAATAAAGATGGATAACTATTTTTAGAGTAATGAACTAGTAAAAAATGAATGAAGAGAATATAAATTCTTAAATAAATATTATTAATATAATGAGATTTAACTGTACAAACCTCGTTATAATGGTAGCGTTTGTCTGAAAATTTTATGGTTACTATAACGAGGTGCTATTATATATATATACTGGCATGAGACACTTAGATCTCATTTAGCTGTTATAACCAAAAGTATACAAAATCTAATTTAATAATTTTGTGCACCAAAACGAGAGAATGTAATTGTTAACCAATTCAACCAAAAAATAAAATAAAATAAAATAGATATAGTATAAATGTAAAAAAAGGAGAAGCAAACACTAGTAGTCTATCTTCCTGAAGTTACGATCATAACTGATGGACACTATTTTAATATAATTTTTTTTATATATCTGTACTTAAAATTTACCATATACACGATATTAATAATGATTATATAAATATTTAAATTTTTATTCTTATAAATAATATATTTCTTACAAAATATTATTATATAATATTTCAGTATGACTATTATAAAAAGGTAATTTTATAAAGAATATAACGTTATACTAAACTCCACTGCTAAAATATACAGTTATTAGTATGTAAAATATTAGAAATGTGTTATGAAATAATAAAGAAAGAACAAGAATATTATAGAGAAAGAGAGAAATTTTTATTTTTCTTAATGGGATGAAATACAATGAAGGAGAATCCATCTATTTATAGGGATAATTCCTCCTAACTTTTCTCCAAAAGATAGACTTTCATTATAATATAAACATATGTATCCACTACAATACAAATAACATTCTTTATAATACAAATATGTTTATAACACTCCCCCTTGAATGTCTATTTGATAGATAATGTGCCTCGTTAAAACCTTACTAGAAAAAACCAAGTGGAAAAAATCTAGTGAAGGAAAAAGAGTACACATATCTAATAATACGCATTTTGGTTGCCTCATTAAAAACCTTACAAGGAAAACCCAATGGGACAAAACCTCGTAAGGAAAAAAGAGTACAGCGCGTATTAACTCTCTCTAATTAGAACATCCTTGAACCTTTGCATCCCGATCTTTTGCACCATCTTCTTGAATGTTGCAGTTGGTAGAGATTTGGTGAATAAATCAGCCACATTGTCACTTGAACGAATCTGTTGCACATTGATATCACCATTCTTTTGGAGCTCATGCGTGTAGAAAAACTTTGGCGAGATGTGCTTCATTCTATCTCCTTTTATGAATCCTCCCTTTGGTTGTGTCATGCATGCTGCATTATCTTCATACAAAATTATGGGTACTTTTTCATATTTCAAACCACATTTTTCCCTAATAAGATGTATCATGGACCTCAACCACACACATTCTCGGCTTGCTTCATGAATAGCTATTATCTCAGCATGATTTGATGAAATAGCTACGAGAGGCTGCTTTGTAAATCTCCAACATTTTGAGATCGAGCTTTGTATGGGTCAGATAAATACCCAACATCAGCATAACCAACAAGATCGGGACTGCAATTGTTAGAATAATATAAGCTCATATTGGTAGTCCCTTTTAGATACCGCATTATGTGTTTGATCACATTCCAATGTCTCCTAGTAGGAGCAGACTATATCTTCAAGACCAAGAATTTCCTCGTTCTTTTAAATCCTTCAAGGATTTTCATATATCCTTCAGTCTCTCTAGACATGAAAATAATTTCATTATACGCATATCAACTTTTTCATATATTGTCAGACTTATGAGGAACCTCAAAATAATTGCAACCATCGCAAAAGGACCTCTCTATGTAATAATGTTAGAATTTACAAAAAATCTTTATGCCGTAAGAATCCATTTATATCCACTGGCATTACACTTGAATTGCGTATTTTTAATTGGCCAATCATTTATCTGTCCATACTTTTTGACATATTTGAATTCAAGATCCTCGTCAATATTTATAATATTAAGCGCTACATTATATCAAAGGTATCGTCGGCGATCATTTTGATACAAGTTTCAATGTGACATAACTTTGAGATCTCTTAATTTTTCGTCATTTTCAGGTACCTGAACCTTTGTCAAGGTTTTATGAAGTGTTATGTTGTGATGCTTTCTTAAACCACTTGCCTCATCATTATGACCATCTTAATCATTTGCTCCTCTCCTTCTTCAAGGAGTTCTATATTTGGAACCGTTTAGTCTATCACGCTTCAGACGTCTCATAGAACTTGTCCTTCAAGGACCTTCCATTGGAGCATTTGCAACTGAATTATAAAATAGAGTTATCAAATATATCTGACAATTGATTTGCAATATTTTGCAAGTGAATTATCTATTGAACTTTAAGTTTACTTTTTTTTTCCCGAAAATCTAGATAATTCATCCCACACTCAATTTTCAGCTGCTAATCCCTTTTCCCCCTAATGTTAGAAAAACTAACATTTACCCCCCAAGCTCATTTGGGAACCCATCTTTGTGCGTTGTGGTGGAGCAATTGAATCATACATCGCACATTTAAATTTTTGGATGGAATTATTTGGTTCCTACCCTAAACCAATTGTGATAGGGGAACCTTGTTGGCTTGATGCATTCAAGTGTTGCTATATGTTAAATAAACATATCTCATACCAAATTTTATTTGGGAGTTTTATTCTCATAACCAATGATTTAGCTATAACTGGAGAGCATACAATTTTTGCCAAACCAACATAGATATGAATCAACATTATCAACATGATTTTATAATTTGAAACTATGCTCTTAATTTAATAATTCGAGCAACAACCTTACAAAAATCAATTGCAAGTTGATATCAAAACACATGTGACCATACCATAGATGCATCTATTCGCAAACGGTTCACATGGTAGGTGAATGGGTCCATATTCACCCTTTCATAAGTTTCAAAATTTCAAGGAATATAATTTCAATCTTAGCTGATCAAGATCATTCTATCACGAGAACAAGCAACACAAGAGAATTCTTGAAGAATCTTTTATTTCTTCAACATATAGCCACACGAATTCTCAATTATTTTTGCATCATATTTGAACGGGATGGCCAACCAATTATGCCAACTTATTTCAGTAAACTTTTAGTTTACTTTCGTATGTGATTTCATCATCATACCCATATTTATGTACTGCAAATAAAAAAAACTGCGGGTAATATTTTACATAAATATTTATAACCCGCTTCAATTATAGTAGCATGAAGATACTAGATCTTCCCATAATTTATAGTCTCAATTTTTTTTTTCAATGTCCTTGAAAATTATAAGTTTCCTTTTGAGACTTACTACAATAATTTCATTCCTTCAAGTAGTAATACATTAGCTCTTCCGGAGCTCTCAATTAATTTTGTGTACTACCACATATTCAATCATATCAACATCATTAATAGTTTCTCCACATAGTTTCAACTTAGAAACAATTTTGAATGTTGATGAGCTATACTCATGAACAAACTTATAGTTTTGATTGATCTAATCATATCGTGTCTTTGGGTGTATGACCATCTTCAGGTGGTCATACCTTTCTTTTAGGCTATTCCACAAAACAAGTGGATCCTTAATCGTGAGATATTCAATTTTAAGAATTTCATCAAGATGATGACGCAAGAATATTATAGTCTTAGCACGATCTTGATTTGATGCTTTGTTTTCACTTTAATGGTGTCTCCAAGACCCATTGCATCCATATGGATTTCAGCATCCAACACCCATGAAAGGTAGTTCTTGCCCGAACTTTGAAGGGCAACGAAATCAAGTTTCGTAAGGTTAACCAATATTAAAAGAAAGAGAAAAATAATACCTTGGCTTTCAAATTTTGAGACAGTAGAGTCGTAGACCAACAATATCATGAATATCACTCTTGTGGTTAAGTAATACATCTTTTGAAAATGAAATATTAATTTTTCTTACCTCAAATCTTTCAAAGTGAGTGTTCAAGGCAGAGACTCGTGCTAATAACGTGTTATGAAATAATAAAGAAAGAACAAAAATATTATAGAGAAAGAGAGAAGTTCTTATTATTTTTCTTGATGGGATGAAATACAATGAATCCATCTATTTATAGGGACAATTCCTCCTAACTTTTCTCCAAAAGATAGACTTTCACTATAATATAAATACATATATCCACTACAATACAAATACATTTATAGATATTCTGTATAATACAAATATATTTATAATAAATGAGTATTTTATATTATTAGGTCTTTTCAACAATAATTTATTTGACGTGGCCTTTCTGGAAACATGTGCCGCAAAAATCGTCATTCACTTTTTCAAAATAATTATTATTACTAGTATAGTTAATTATATTCCTTTTTTGACCATTTTGCTTTCCTTTCGCGCCAAATTAGTACCAAATCAATCTACTGTTTTTAATAGATAAGAAATTATTTTTAGCAAAGTCGTTCTTCAACTAATTGGGAGTTTTTTGAACACCCAAAATCTCTACAAATAACGATTTATGTGTGATAATTGAGACAGATAATCAGTTAGTACATTAGGTTTTTGAAAAAAATAATTTAAATAATTCTTATTTTTATTTTCTGTTTATGATTATAAAACATTAGTGAAGATTTTCAATTAGTGTTCATCTCTCTAATTAAAAAATCAGCAAATTAAGCTTCTTATCACTTATGTTCTAATTAGAATGGCTGTTTTTATTCTGATTGATGGAATAGGAGTCTGTCCTACTATTTTAAATTTCTGACTTTTTTTTAATTTGAGAAATAATTGAAAAGACACTTTTTTTTTAAAAAAAAAGAAGATCTTTTTGCAATTCCTAATTCCTAGTCACTTTCCCATAAAATCAGCTACCCATATTTTCAGACAATTCAAGAAAGACACCAACATAAGTCGATATCTTTTACATAAGAAATGCTATAGTTTGAACACCTTTTTTATTTTTTATTTTTACTTTTAATTCCATCAGTTTTTCAACAATCTGATAAATTAAACTACGAGAATGAAATTGAAATCTTATGTCAATACTCTACATCTATTCACATATGTCCTCTTGTTTACGGTCTTAGTTTTACGTATTAATTTCAAGTTTATATAGTCGAATTATGAATTTTTAAACTATATAGCAGCTCAACAAAGCTTACAGTAAAATATAATTTTATTTCTATTTTTTACAAAATGCCAAGGTTCCATGAAATTACGCCTTCTATGTTCTATTGTGTCCATGTATTTATATGAACAATATTTTCTACCAAAGGTACCATTTGCCATTTATTTTCTATAATAATATTTTTTTAAAAAAAAAAAAGGATGATGAGGAAGAAATAGGAAGAACCCCCACATATGGATATTTAAAATAAAATAAAAAAATTAACGTACAAATAGCTAATATATATAATTCTAACACAAAAATAAAACTAAAAAAAATCGCCTTGGGGACAATTTTTCAACCTCAAGCACCAAAAAAGTCCAAAAGAGACACCTTCACTTTCACCCTGACTAAAAATGTCTGTTTCTATATTATATAAAGGAGATGGACAAATGAATAAAACAATGTAAGCCTCTTATTTCAACTATTTATCCACACTACGAGCATGTTAAAAATTCATTTTAAATATTTAAAAATATTTTTTATTTTACTTAAATATTATAACAATATTTAAAAATAATTTTAATTTTAAGATATCTAAAATAAATTAATCTGAACCGGCTCTGTCTCCACAAAGCTTCCTATCAAAACTACTTCAATTGACCAAGAAGGCATCCTTTCTGACAGGGAAGAAGAAAAAAAAATTTTTTTAATTGAGAATATAATTTTTTTAATCCTGTCCAACAGAAGTTGAATTACAATTTTAAATTTTTAAAAAATAAAATTTTAATAAATTATTTATACATATAAAATAAATTTTTAATATAAATATAAAATTTATATTAAAATTACTGAATTATATCGAATTTATAAGCGGAAGAATAGCTCCGTCATTACAATCAGATTTAATTGACTTATAATAACATGTAGTAACTTTTTATATTATGCTTCAAATAGTAATCTCAAAAATAAATAACCTATTGGAAATTGTTAAGTTGGCTTGATAGTTTAAACCGATATAACACTGTCAGTGCATATTATCCATAATTTGCATGATTTCATTTTGTCTCATTTTATTGTTTAAAATATATTTTAAAAAAATAGTTTTTTTTCCTTCATGTAACTTTTAAATTTTAATATTTCATATGATATTTTTAAAGATTATAAGATTTAAAGTATTTTTATTTTAAATGTTATATTAAATTAAAATCAGATAAATAAATTAAAATAGAGAAAAGTATTATTTTTATTTTCATTTCCCACTATTGGTCGAGTTGTGATTCTTTGAACAATTCATCGACACTAAAAGTCCAAAAAGCTTCCTGTCAAAACTACTTTAAAATGGGTTTAATGTATGGACAAACAAGGTACCCTTTCCTCCAGGGAAGAGAATAAAATAATATGTGTGTAAGAAAAATCATATATTGCAGGATTTCACCTCTTCTTTTTTATTTCCCATGATTGGTTAAATTATTCTCATATTTCCACCTAAGTTATGAATTATGAACTTGTTTTTGTGTATGTTAAGGAAGATATAACTTGTAACTTAGTTTATTCTCTACCCAACTTTAATTTTTCCTGTTAATCACCAACTTGTTTAGTATACCTTCATATCCTTTCCATTGACATTTTATGCTATTCCAATTGTAGTGTAATCAAATTTTGATTAATTTGGTACCACTTTTAATAGTTCGATACGAAAAAAATATATATTTGTGTATTCAGTAATTTTTTGTTTATTTTATACTGTGATGTTTGATTTGATTTAGTTTTAAAAAGATGGAAAACTTTAGATATATTTTAAAGAGTAAGGATCCAAAAGCACACCAGAACTATATCGCTTATGCCAGTTTAGTATCTGAACTATACAAAGTTTGCGTT
Organism: Datura wrightii; assembly: GCA_035772735.1. Taxonomy (NCBI): domain Eukaryota; kingdom Viridiplantae; phylum Streptophyta; class Magnoliopsida; order Solanales; family Solanaceae; genus Datura; species Datura wrightii. The sequence continues at coordinate 192,762,822 of JASDFA010000018.1, read as the reverse complement.
TAGTACCAGAACTATTACTCCAAACTTACAAAAATACACCTGAACATTTATATTTCTTGCGTGTGATACACTTTCAGTTTACTTTTTAAAAAATTCCATGTGGCATTCCGCGTGTATAATTATTTCTACCGTGGCAAAGCTTAAATAAATTTACAAAATGTTTTATAGTTACTCCTTTTTTTTTAAACTAGAAATCAAAAATCCTCTTTTCTCCCAAATCAAATATCTAACATACTGCAAAAATTCCACTACCAACTTACTCATCCACTTCTGAAGAATCCACCAAGATTTTTCACACTACTACATAAAAACAATAAAATCGAGCAAAAAATGTCACAAATGTCGAAAAAACACACCAAAATTTTCTACACTACTATGCAAAAAACTACAAAATCGAGCAAAAAATTACCACAAATTTCAAAACAAACTAAATAGAAAATCAAATAGAACAAACCTTTAATGGGTTTCGAAGATCTAATGACAATCAACGGAGGAAAGATGGAGAAGCCAATAAGAGAAGGGGGAAGGGAGAAAGAAGAGGAGTTTTGAGAAATGTAATGGTCTTTTTATAAAAGAAAAAAGTATTTTTTAATTTATTCTTCAATTTATTTGTATAATAAGAAATTGAAGAAAAGAGGGATAAAACTAGATATGTTTAAAAAGAAGGGATGAGTTATTATAAAATAAAAAATAAATTGAAGAAGAGGGAAGAAATCTGCAATTTTGCAGAAAATATGAAGAAGAAGAAGAATCTAAAATGATTTTCATTTTTTAAAAAGAAAAATGTCTACTCGGCAAATTGTAGCTGTTGGAATGCCATGTAAGTAATTTTTAATGTCTAAAACATCACTCACGCGCGCAGGAGTGTTTGAAATCACGATTTTGGTCCAGTCAGCACTCAGGTGTATTTCCATAACCTGAGGGTGATAGTTCAGGTACCTAACGCAAACTTCGCATAGTTCAGGTAATAAACTCGCAAAAGTGATATAACTTAGATGTGTTTTTGAACCTTTACTCTATTTTAAAAATATTTCTAAAATGTACCGTCTTAAAGCATGTTATGATATTTGAGATTATAAAAGTATGTAATTAAAGATAAAATATTTAATTCAAAATGAAGATGTTTTCAAATATTAAAAAATATCATTTTTTAAATAGAATAAAAATGAAAGAGTGTTATGTATAAGATTATATTCTTAAAACTTTATAAGAGACACAGATCACAGTTTAATTTTACTTGAAAAATTGTACAAATTAATATTTGAAAAATAGAGAAAGAAAAAAAACTTAAGATAGAAAAAGTACCATTTATTTATTGCCTCTTGGTCCGGCAAAACTAATATCCACTAGTAGGGTAATTTTTACTCCTTTATTATGAATTTTCTTTTATTAATTTTTTAAAAAGAAGAAAAAATAAAATAAAACTAAGGAAGACTACTTTGAAAAGGAGTTATCATGGAAACAATAATAATATATTCTATGTAATTTATAAATAAAATTTTAAAAAATAAAAAATAATATTTTGTATTAAATTATAAATTTAAATAAAGCATCTCAAAATAATTTTTTTAAAATTACAACAACTCTATCATTTAAAAAACAGTACTTAGCATTAAAAAAAAAAAGCAACAATAAAATAATTTGATAATTGAAACGCAAAAAATACGAATGGTAATAGCATTCAAAGAATAAGAAACTGTAAAAAATAATGCTAATCCGGTAGGAGAGCGGAGCCATTGGTCCACTGTATCAAGGAATCTGGTTCTAGGGATTCGAGACGTTGAAATCATGTAAATTAAGTGGGGCCCAACAAGAGGGCCCACACTCCTACTTGACGCGACCAAGGAGCTCCTGGGCCCACTCCACTTTTCACCGTCCGATTGAAAATGAAACGTCTCTCTCTCTCTCTTCTCTCTCTTTACATCATTATTATCAGTATTGTAGTGCAGATTTTCGCGGGGTTCTCTCTCTCTATACGTATCAGCTCAGCTTTGGAGTATTAACTCTCAGTCTCTTTTTTGTCCTCCGGTTTTCAAGAAAACGTTTCATGCTAGTATTCCAAGAAGATTTTCTTGGCTTTGGAACTCTCTCTCTCTCTCTCTGCTCTGCTATTCCTTTCTTTGCGTTTAGTGTAAGTACAATGATTTCTGCAAGTTCCCCCCTTTTATTTTTGTTTTTTGTCCTTTCCTTTTTTATCACTCTAAATGTTGAAATGGGGTTTCCATGAATATTGTGTTATGGGTCGGCATTTTTCGCGAGTCCTTTTTGTTTTTGCTTTTTACCCACTCAAAATCTAGAAATGGGGGGTTCCACTGAATGTTGTGGTGTTATGGGTCTGCATTTTCTTGATTTTATCTTATTTTTTGTCTTTTCTTTTACCACTCAAAATGTGGAAATGGGGTTTCTATTGATGTCGTGTTATGGGTCTGCATTTCTTGATAATTTTTCTATGGTAACAGCCCCTTTTTTTCTGTCATAAACCTTCGCCCAGTAAGTTATGTGAGTGAAGGCCTTAGATATTGTTTGAGCTATTTTGACTCTGTTTACTTTTTGGAGTGAGCTCCATTTAGCTGGATCTGTGAGTTTGTTTGAATTCATTCAACCGTATTAACACTTCTGATTATTGGCTCTCAGATCTTGTTTCAGAAATTAGGATTTTCAATTGACAACTTTCATGGAAATGCCATTCCAGTTGAACTATTTTTTGCTGGGTGGATTTAAATGAATTAGATTCATGACACTTTGGGTCCAGCTGGGTGAGAGATGTTCAATCTGTAAGTTAAAGTGTGGGAATTGTGCCGCTTTATGTTACCGAATCTTGTGATTGAAGACTCGGAAAAAGAGGGTGTTTTTGATACTTTTGGTCCAGTTAGGATTTGATTTTCTCACTTTTGTCAGGTCCTCTATAGGCATGCTTTTTCATGTGAAGAAAATATGTATTATTCTGGGTTGCCAAGCAAATGCTTTTGGCTGGTTTTAGTAGTCCATAAGTTTTGCATATGAATGAAAGTCTTTATTGCAATACAAGCTTATTTGAAGCCCATATTTCTATTTTCTTGTTCTTATTCTTCTTATCATTTATTTATCTACAGATCTTCTTGGAAAGTATAGAATGTAAGAATCGAAAGGTGATTCTACAGCTTCATTTGGTTAGAATTTGTGTCATCTTCATAGAAGGCTGATAGTAGGATTGTACTAGAAATGATGAGATTTCAACTTTGTACTGCTCAAGTTCTCATAGCAGTTCCGCAAATCCATCAGTTGTCCTGTTTGATTTAGGTTCTATTCATGCTTTTTGAATGTGTAATTGATTAATCATACAGTTGGCAAATTGCCTATTTTAAAGAAGCTGAATTATTGATTGCTTACTGCTAGAAAAAATATTGACCACTGATTTGAAGCATTTACCATATTGGTCTGCTAACACTTATAATTTTATCAGACGTCTACATTCTGTTCAGGTCATTACTCTGCATACTTGGCACAATACCTTTGCTCTTGATAAAGTGACTGTATTCTGTCAAACATCCGACTTATAGGAGTCCTGCTGGTGTGATTTGGTTCCACATTCTGCACCCCATTTTTTGCACAGAAGAGAATTTGTGTGTCAAAAAAAGTGATTTATTTTTCAGTATGCGTCTTGAGTTTTTCTGTTCTAATTGAGATTAGATTGGGGTGGTTTGTTGTTCTCTTAGGCGTGGATGATTCCTTATTGGTTCAAGAAGTATGATGTTTATTTTGTCTAAGAGTTCTTGTGTAAACAGTCTGCTTAATCTTAACATTACCTTTATTTAAAAAAAAAGTCTGCTTAATCCTTCCAACTCTTATGTGCAATTGACTTCTATAGAGTTGGGCATATCATTCAAATCCTTTCCTAGTGATACATTGAGTAATGGATGTTGTAGCAACTAGCATGTCTCTGTTGTGATTTTTATTTGACGGCTTTCGGATATTACTAAGACTTATTTTCCCTTTGCAGTAAAGAATGTAAGGGAGGAGTATAATATGAGATTTCATGCCATTTGAAGTTTGAAAATGGGGCACAGACTAGAAACTAGACGTCATCATGAAAGCTCCAGTGCTGCAAACGAGATCAAATCACCCCTAGCAAATCGAAGTTCAAAGTTCAGAGACAAGTATAAAGTTGAAAGCACAGAAGATAAACCATACATCAGCAGGCATCATGACTTAAGCAAGACGGTTAATCAGAATGTTTCACAATTGACCTCCTCTGGAGATCACCAAAACCAGTGGTTAGGGAGTACGGAAAACAAAGATGACGAGCTTGTCAAGTACATGTCCAATTTGCCAGGTTATCTGCAGCATGCGGAGAAAGGAAAGAATATTCAAGGAAGGGCTTTGAATTTTGGAGTCCTTGACTGGGAGCGTCTGGAAAAATGGAAGTATAATGAACGTATGCCTGCAAGTTGTCATCGTAAAACGTTATCAGGTAGTTCTTCATTTGTTGCTGTAAGGCCTCCCACTGCTCATGGCATGTCTTCTCTGAGAAAGAAAATGCCATTACCGAGCGTTCGGTCTTGTGAACAAAAGCTTGCAGAACCTGTCCAGCAATCCCAATCAGAGTTTATGCAGACCCAGGATTTGCAAACTACTCGGTGCCCCACAAAGCATGGTAAGCAGAAACAACATCTTAGGAAGGAGATACCACCTCACAGGCGCAATTCCGAACTAAATATTGGTAAATACATGGACCGCCATCCTGTTCAGAAGATGAGACCAGATGAAGAAGATTTGTCCTGGGTGCCGATTAAGAATGTCAGCGTTCCTGGTAGTCGTATAAACAGTGTTCAAGATTGTAAAAGCGAGATCAAATTCGACAATGAAGACAACCTTAGTTCCCAAAATTATGCTGCTGAACCCAAGAATATTGTTCTCTTGGTTCCAAAGCATCGTTCAAAAACAAGCACAGAGGTCTCTCAATTCTCAGAATCAAGAACATCTTTTGATGAGCAACCAGCTGAGGCAATGAGGAGGGGATTTTCTGATTGTTCTTCTCAGGAATCCTTCTCTAGTGAACTGCTTGCTGTTCCACATTCATGTCCTTTGCCTGCAAGCTCTGCAACGAATACTGAGTATCATGTGAAGCAACGCCAATTGTCCAATCCTCGGGGCATAACAGATTTATGCTCATCCCCATGTCAAAATGAGAGGATAACTACTCGCTCTTCATTTGATGCCAAATGTCTGAAACACCATAAATCTGATGTAGAATTGAGAGTCCCAGCTGAGACTTCGCAGAGAGCGAATTTGGACACAGCAGAGCAGGCAGTGGTGAAGGGAAGACATCCATCCCCTAATAAGAGGTTTAGCTTCAGTCTTGGTCGAATGAGCAGAAGTTTCAGTTTTAAGGAGACCTCGGCTGTTCCACCACTGAATAGTACAAATAGCTTCCCCAAGTCTGGCCCAGTAGGAGCTTCTTCCAGTACGGATATCAGTAATCAGGAGAAGCCAAATGCTGGTATCAGAGGACGATCTAGTCCTTTGAGAAGACTCCTAGATCCATTGCTGAAGCCTAAGGGCGTTCATTCTGCGGGGACATTTCCGCTTCCTAATGGAAACTCAAATGGCAATACTTTGCCCACTAACCACAGTAAACACGTTCATGTAAAAATGCATCAGCCCTCAACTCTTCAGGCTCTTTTGCAGCTTTCACTTAAGGATGGAGTTCCATTTTTTAAACTTGTGGTTGACGATGATGGTGGCATTCTTGCTGCAGCTGTCAAGAAGTTACCAACGTCTGGGAAGGGTGGAAGTAGCTTGGTTTATGCTTTCTATGCAGTCCATGAAATTAAAAGGAGGAGTGGGGGTTGGATAAGCCATGGACCAAAAGAGAAAAGTGCTGGCTTTGGTTATAAAGTTATTGGTCAGATGGAGATTTCTTGTTCTGAATTTCAAAACTCAAGTGTATATGACCACACAAGCATACCTGTGCAAAGGGAATCTGTCTTGTATAGCATTGATTGTGGACAGGTGGAAAAGCAAGTCCCTGATTCTTGTCAAAAGAGAGAGCTTGCCGCCATTGTCGTTATGAACTCAAGTCAATATAAACAAGAGGGCATGCAGCAATTACCTGGAGAGACCTGTGAAACATACAGTGATGTTGTAGTCATTCTTCCTGGGGGTACACATAGCTTGCCAAATGATGGAACCCCTTCCTCATTGCTCAAACGATGGAAATCTGGTGGATTGTGTGATTGTGGAGGGTGGGATGTTGGTTGCAAGCTAAAAATACTTGAACAGGATAAGAATTGCAGGAGCCAAGATTTTCTAAACCTTTTGATTCAGGTACTTGCTTGCCTCAAACTTACTTTCTCTTTATTTGCTGCTTCTCTTGATAAATCTTCAATAATATTTGGTTACTCATGCTTCTTCGCAGGGAGGAGATCGGAGGAGCAAGCCTATCTTCAGTATGGCAGCACTCAAGAATGGACTTTACTCTGTTGAATTTGATTCATCGATTCCTTTGTTAGAGGCATTCTCCATCTGTGTCTCATCCCTGACTAGTCATAAACTAGCTGACATCTTCGAAATTGGATCTCTAGGACAGAAGGCTTCTTCAGATGTCACGAGGGCGACAAAGGCTTCAACCACAGTCCAAGGACAAGTCCCTCAAAGATATGTGTCATCTCCACCCCCCTCACCTGTTGGAAGGATCTAGGTATATGATAATGAAAAGGAAACTGATGTAGCAAGAATCTCAATTTAAACAGATTATGTTAGCTTCTTGCATCACATGTTCCTAATTGCATCTCGCAAACTGAAAATCTGTGGTTCGAATAAGTCTAATCTTCGACCTCTCATTTTGTATGTCTTTGATCAGCTGTAAATTCTCTTATATTTAGGAAATAATGTCATGCCGCAAGGTGTAGAATGAACTCCGTTGAAAAGGCTATAGAGAAAGTAGTAACTCTTTAATATACAGTGACTGGATCAAGTTTCCTTTGTTTTTATCCAAGGCAATGTTGATGGTCGTACTGTTATTGAGGGTTCCAAAATTCATTAAACGAAGAGCTTCTGCCTATACATTATTTGCCAAGCATCAGTGTTTAATCTCATTATAACTTTATGTTTGGAAGAGCAAATAATTCGATCAATGGAAGGCAGTTTCGTTTCTTTTCCAATGACCCCGTGAAGACAGATTTGAACAGAACAGGAAAAAGGAATCTTAACGCACAAAGAAATCAGATGTATGTTCTAAATTTAGTAGGGAAAAAAGATCTCTCTTGTTCTTTATCTCAGTGATTGCCCCATCCAAGTCATGGTAAAGCTTTCAAGCATTCCACTTAATACATGTTTGGCCAAGCTTCTGAAAGGTAAAAAAAAATCCTTTTTCGTAATTTCATACGCAAAAGTACTTTTTAAAAACATTGATCAATACAAATTACTTACAAAAGCACTACTCAAATAATTTGGCCAAATACTAATTGCACTCTCCAAAAGCACTTTTATTAAGTACTTCTCTGATAAGCTGATTTTGGTAGATTGACCAAACATGCTATTAACCTGATTATGCTTGTTGGATTACTCACTAATAATCTCGTTCACAATTTACAGGTCAATATAGGAGGCATGGTGAATACATATGAACCATTGCCCATCAACCTTCTCAAACACATTAGTAGCAAACTGTTTTCCCCAGCTGCTGCCCTTTGTCTTGACCATTTCAATGCAGGTAACGTACCCGAGATCACCTCTAACATGAACTTGGACATCCCTGATCTCTATATCAAGTGGGAAATCATATTCTGCCCACACAAACTCCCAGCTTCCCATTATAAGATCATAGCCCGATATGCCACTCACCCCAGGGTGCACAATGCATGTATTCTCACTCCTCGACCAGAGGGCTTGCATGGACGCTAAATCCCCAGTCTTGAAAGCATTGTAAAATCGAGCATTGGCTGCTAGTACTGATGCCTTGCTATTCTCCTGGAGAAGCCGGAGGCTATCCCTGATTTGTGCTGCTTGGGCATAGTTCTCCTCTTTAATAGCAGTCTTTAAATCTCGAGCTAAGGTTTCTTCATTTTGCAAGATGCTTTCGCCGCTCAAAGTTCCTCCTGAATCTTCACTTGTGACTTGGCATCGTCCCAGCAATAGCGAATGGGATGCTTGTCTAAGAGGTGCTGTTCTGGATAAATACACAATTAGACCATTTGACAGCATAAGAGAGAAGAAATATAATGTAACCCAAATAGAAGACTAGAGATTAAAGAGGAAAGAGATGAATAAATGTTAACCTTACATGCTACATCCAGTGCATATTTCAACATTTCTCACAGCACTGACCGTTAAATATGGAGGACAAAGGCAGGTACTTGGAAATGACACAAATTAAGGGATCCGTCACTAGGAGTCAATATAAAATGCTTTCTCAAAGCATAGGTTACTTACAGATATAAGGAAGATTTTACAATTGTAAGATGCTATGAAGGAACAGAAGTAGGGTGGAATGCTAGATGTTGCTTTTTTTCTTCCCATAATGTCATCCGCGATCTCATATAAAGTCCAAGTAAAAGAAAATGCCAACGGATCAGCTAGTAGTACCATTCCAGTATTCCCAAGCACATTAACAACATATGCTATGCTGCAACCCCAAACTAGTTGGAGTCAGCTATATAAATCTTCAATATGTATTCCTCTCTTCCAAGTTAGCAGGATAACAAATGATGGGATATAAAAGATAAGGCCTACCTAACGAACTCAACAATCTAACGTCATTTAACAGCATTTCTACATCCTAAAAAAGAAATCATAGTTCTAAAGATATCTTCAAACCAAGCAAGAAGAACTTACTGAAAGTTCTAGCTTTTGAATCAAAAGCACGATTTCCAGGAAAATTGACGGAAACTATCTTAGTTGTGTCAGCTAAAACTGTACAACACTGCATATGGAGATGTGAAGTAAGCCAGTGATTGATCTTGACTCGGTTGATTCTGGACCAAGCTAAAAACATGCGCTGTCTGAACTCAGTGCAGCCCTGTATTTGAAGTCGGAGATTAAAGGTGAAATGCAGCTAGAAAGTGTACACATAACGCAAGTTGTAAGCAACACATTTTCTTCATAGGATAAATTAAAAAGGAGCAGAAGAATAGTAATAAATAGATCGAGACCTCTTAAGTTACAGAATTCAACACAAGTGTAAGCACTTCCAGTTTTCTTACCTTTTACTTTCTTTAATTTTTTCAGAAAATTTAAATGCATATCCTCCTAGAATTGGTGAAAAAGGAATTCCTTTGCCTTTTAAAACCACCAAACTATATATTGACTCAGAATAACTTTATTATGTGCCTCACACATGACAGAACTGACACTGGTCATAAGTAGGCACTTTTGCCAACTTCCTTCTATCGTATAATGTCATAGCTTTGGTAACCTATTCATTACTATTAGTCAATTAATCACACAAATGGGGCATGAATTTAGCATTAAAGATAGATGAAGTTGGCAAAAATGCCTGAATTTTTTGTATATCGTTCGTATATAGAACTCCCACTCGATTTTTTTTTTTTTTTTTTTGTATATCGTTTGATATACATTATATCTCATAAGAATGTGGACATAAATCATAATCCTGAATTTCATACTATATTATTTAAAAAATAAATAAATAAACATATTCATGATTCAGTTATAAACTCCAAAGAATATATATATTAAAAATTCATAATTATGAAAGAAGATTCACCATTTGTGAAATTAAAGCATTTTTGACTCTATATGCGCGACAAATATGCATATAAAATATATCAAAAGAAAGCTCACATAAAGTCCTTCAAAATGATATTATATAGAGCACCCAAAATAACATATTTGGCACGCCATTTCGAGATCCGTTGAAATCTGCCCAGAAAACTTCAAAATTTAAAATTTTCAGATTATTTTTTCAAGCGACCAACTTTAGGCACTCGTATCTCCTTCATTGGATATCGAAAATTCACAAATAATATATCGTTGGAAATATTTTGAAAAGATCTTTCCAGTGATATATGGCTTGCACATATTGGAAACCAGAAGAGGGACAAAAAGGGCTCAAAAGTCTGGGCGTTCATGCTGAAACTTTCATATTTTTTATCTTTTCAGTTTCGGGCAACCAATTTTCGACACTCATATCTCCTTATCCGATATTGGAATTTTATAACTATACTGTTAAAAAGATATCAAAAATATCTTTACAGTGATATATGGCTCCCACTTATTTGAAGCCCGACGAGGGAGAAAAACAGATCGCAAATCTGAATGTTCATGCTGAAATTCCAGATTTCTTTCTGTTTTGGACAGCCGACTTTCGACAATCATATCTCCTCCATCGATATTGACACTTTACAAATAATATATTGCTGGAAAGCTCTGGAGTTTTCCAGTAACATAAGGCTAGCATATTGAAACAGCCCATGGAAGGAGAATATACAGTAGAAAGTATGAGTACTAATCATGCTTCTCAGAAATCTTTTGTCATGCAATATTTTTCAAATGAAAATACAGTTGTCCACCAAATTTTAATCATACAATGGTGAAAGATAAACACATCTATGCCGGATTAGACATACCTTCTCCTAGGATTGATGTCTGTTACTGCCACCAATTCCCTTAGCGATTTCCTACAAGATCACTTCTGGAGTGTTGTAGTTTCTCCACTAACAACTACCCTCTTTAGTCTAAATATTTCACTGTCAAATCCTGGTGTGTTGAGAATGACTCAAGTCGCTCCCTTTTACAGGTGAACTTAGTGACTTATAACTGCATTTCACTCATAATTCTTCTTCTTATCTCCCACTTTAATTTAAGAGTTTCAACTCTTCTTCTTCTACTATAGGGAGTTATGTGATCGAGTTACAATTTACATTCATGAATGAAGTAAGTTATGGGACACACCATCATGGGTGGACTAATTTCTAACATTAAATCTAAAAACATGTTTCACACACTATAATAAGCTTATGAAAATGAAATACCAACCTTTTCTTTTAGCATTGTATAATATTAGATATTACCCGCTACTACAATTACAAACAAATTTAACACCAGCTATATGCAGAAAAAAAAATGTCAACACCAGTTGTTGGCTATAGAAATCCTACAAGCTAAATCATTACCTTTAGAAACCAAAAATTGTAGGATGAATGAAGGACCTTTAATCAAAGAACTAAGCTTTACTCCCAATTTACTAGTGGTCGGACATATGAATCCATTGTATCAATATTCAAGGATTTATCATTGTTAGACTATTTTATGTTAACATGAAAGAAGCACACATAGAGGATAAAATAAGAGAAAGTTGCTTGAGATGATTTAGTCATGTCCTATGTAGACCTCCAAATGCACCAATGCAAAGGTGTGAAACATTGATATTGAAAGTATTAAAAGAGGGACAAGATAGAAGAAGCAAGCTGACTAAAAAAGCTAAAATCACTCGGAATTCAAGTAGACTTGGTTAAAAAATATAAAAGAATACAAAGCCTAACATCCATATACACGATACCAAGTAGTTGAAATTAAGGTTCTCTCATTATGCAGGTAAAATTTTTGTAGGAACCCAAATTCTTATTAAAACGAAACAGGTCTACATGGAGGAAATAGATAGTTGTGGCCACCAAAATGTATATCTTTTACCTCCCCAGGTTCACATAGACATAGAAAGATTAAAAACTCACGTCATTGCAGAAGTGGGGCTGAATGATTCGAGGTCTCAAAGACATAGCCTGCAAATTTGACACTGACCACATTTGTAAATACAGTTTCAAGTCATCAGCTGTTTCAGTATCTGTATATAAAGGTCAAAGAATTCATCAAGATTAAGAGAAAACCAAATCGCAGAGAAATACAAGAAGGAAATAGAGCAAAAGTAGTAATTTTTTCACTTTACCTGTGCAATATTGAAGCCAAAGAGTGAAGGGAAAAGGGGTCAATGGAAATGGAGGAAGCCATAGACACGAAACTCGTGTGCTTGGTTGGTGGGGGAAAAATGGTAATTGGGCTTCCAATAACTGGGCTTTTTTCATATTTGGGCCGTCACCCACTGTTGCTCAGTACAAGCACCTTTGGTTCAAATTGGTTGGGTCCAAGAAGTTTGAATATGAGTTGTTTGAAATTTGAAAAAGAAAAAGAAGTTGAAGTTAAAATAGGATTTAGTATTAAAATATAAATGAAATGTTGTGAGTGAAAATTTTAAATACTCCTGAAACTTATTTTTAAAAATCACGGTGTAGTAATTATCCATTTATACTAATCACAAAAATATGTATTTGTTCTCGAATTTTTTATTGAAAGAAAAAAGATTAAATCCTTTTAAGAAATAAAATTTTTAATTAAAATACAAATAAAAACCGAAGAACCCTTTAACTATATAAATCATTCCTAGAGGTTTTGAATTTGAGTACTTCGAATTAAATCGTCTCTGATAGAGTGTACAATTGGGGATAGTTTCAAACATTTTTCTCCGAATTTGATATTATAACACTAACTTGCCTTGTGATGTTCTTCATTATGTTTACCTCCCTTGTTTTAATTTCTTTATAACAAGTATTTTAAACTAGTTATCTCTAATAAATAATATTTATAATTTAACAAATTTGTCCTTATATGTCTTTGAAAATTTAATTTTACTATACCTCTTTAAGAAATTAAGTGAATAATTTAAAAGAAAAAAAAATAGAAGATCACCCATGATATAGAAAACTACAATTTTATCGCAAGAAAATTAATTATCATAAGATCATCGATCTGATTAATATTTTAAATTTAAAGGAAACTAAATAAGCTAACTAGTTTTTCTTATTTTTTACGAGAGGGGGGAATTGGAAAATAAAAAATAAAAAGCGAAGCACATCAAAATTCTCCAAATTAATAAAGCCAATAAAATTTAATTGAGCAAAATAATTAGTAACATGATCAATTTAAGGAACCACACATCTTATGTGTTTGCTACGCACCTAAATGTTTGTTTGCCCCCCCAAAAAGAACAATTAGGCACGCAATGGGTATAACCTAATGGTCAATAAAGTGGGTTAGAACTATGAGGTCTCAAGTTCAAACCTCAAGGCAAAAAACACTTAGTCGAGGTGCGCATAAGCTGACCCGGACACTACGATTATAAAAAAAAAAAAAGGACAATTAGGTTGAAGTTAGTCGATATTATTTTGCTACTTCTTGTTCTTCCATGTGTTTCTCTTTTTAGTTTTTTTCTAGCAATTGAAAAATGTATATTGCCTTTATTTTTCATGTCTAACTAATTAACCTTTCAAAGGACAATTTCAATGAAATAAGAAATTGAGAAAAAAAAAAAGAATGATTTTCTTCTCGATGGCCAAGTGGCCACCCATTCCAAGCTTAATTTTCAAACGTCCTTTTTTCTTTGATTAGATCATTGCTTTATGAAAATGATACATCTCAATATAAAATTAAGAATTCGTTTGTTCATGAAAATTATTTTTTTAAATTTTATTTAAAAATTAGTTTAATTATGAAACTTTAAAATATTACTTGAAATTATTTGAAATTTAGTAAACACCTCAAATTTTGTTTTCACTTTTTTATTGTTATTTATTTTCAAATATTGCCCTAATTTTTTTGTTTTTTTTTTTAATAATAAAAACAACCCATTTGTTCCAACTACCATAATTGAAGTGAATAAATTATCTATGATTGATGTTTTGAATATGAGATAAGAACATCAGAATTTCAAATTTACTAAACATTTAAAAAGATATTGCATAATGAAATCATTCAAATTCCTAGCTTGCTTTGAATAAGAGAATTAAGAAATGTAATCTAGAATTATTAGAGAACTTCATATTTCAATGAGGCTTAAGCTACAACAGTCAACAAAATCAGATATATGCTGAAATTTTTCATCTTTCTCTCCAGCTGATCGAGAAATGAATGCTTGACTAAAAGAGATTGTTCACATAATATAGGAAAATAAAGAATAATTAGTTATTAATATTGTTGACGTTTTTACTAATGAATCTTTATAATATTATTTAAAAATTTATCGAAGTGTAATAATACGTAGTAGCTCGTATACGAGATTCAATCTATGACAACATTACGTGACTATCTATTATGAGATGTTATTTTTTTAGAACATGTTTGATTGTATATTTTAGATAAATTAGTCAAGTTGGATGATTTTACTAGTTTTTAGAAATAGGGGGGCATAAACCATATTTAGAAAAAGTACATTTAAATTTTAAATATTCTCAAATTATTTGTCGTATTTCTCTTTTGTGTGGTTTTAAAAAATATATATTAATTAAGAAGGAGTGACTATTTTATTCATATTTATATCTTAAGATATAATATCTGTTTATTGAATATTTACTTTATTTATGTGTCATTATCCTATAATTGAGTTGTTTGTAATCTTCAAGAATAATTACTATGAAGAGTAAAATAGAAAATGAATAACTAATTTTATGTGGAACTTCTAAAATGACAAATAATTTAACACAACTATTTTTAAAAACAACGATAAATAATTTGAGTCGGATGGAGCAGTAGTAACATTTTTTTTTTAAAAAAAAACATCTACTTAAAAGTACTTTTATTGACCAAACATAACTATTAACAAAAATACTTTTAAAATAATTCAGTTGAACATAATTTAATACGCTATTTAAATAAAAAAAATTATTTTTCAGAATAAGTTAATTTCAATAACTTGATCGCAAAGATTCTCAAACGCGTTCAGAATTTAAATACATCTATTTATTTTATGCGTGATATATATACAGACTTAGGTGTTAAGTCTAGCCAACTAAAAACAGACCATAATTGTGATAACGTCTATGTATGCAGTTGAAAAATAATATACAACTTTCAATCTCTTCTAATAATAAACTTCATTATTAAGATATTATATTCGTAACATTGTTTATTTTCCATGTATTAGTCAACTAGATTAAATGCACCAACTAATTCAAAGTTTAATTGCTTGCCTAACATTTTTTAACAACGTTTCATTTGAATTTGTTTCTTCATAAATCTTGCAGGTAGAGTTGTCAAAGCGGCTCATCAGCTTCGATTTAAGAAATTTGATGAATTAGAATGAATCGATTCTCTATTTAAAAGAATTTTAAAATGTTAAATTTAATTCACTTTTAAAAATTACGGATTAAGTGGCCGGAAACTCAATTGAAAGTTGCACTAATTTCAAACTCCATTGCATGTTGTATTAATTTCTAACTTTAACTTCTTAAATAGCGTATAAAGACTATCAATTTGATGCAAAACTTTCAATTAACTTCAAAAATAATTTAATCAAACAAACTAATGATATCACAAGATAACATATCATTACACAACAAAAGAGGATAATATTTAATTCATTAAATTGATAACATCACAAAATCATAAAGAGGGCTAGCTCGGGTTAATTAGGTTTATAAACCCCAGTTTGCAATGAGATTGAAAAATCATAACCCGATCTTATTCGATGGGCTAATTCCACGGGCATAGTACATAGAGATATTTTTTATCAAACTATTAACAACAAGGTATTTTTGAATCAAAACATTGACGGCAAATGTATTTTTGGATCAATCTATTAACCGAGGACATTTTTATTCAATTTCGCATAATTTAAGGATATTTTAAATCTTTTTTCCTATAAAGAATACGAACTAGAAATCATAGAATCTAGCAAACGCGTAAATGTACTATATATTTGCCAATAAATTTATCCAGCACTACTTTTTCTCATTCGATATCTGATATCTACTTTTAGGATCCAACCAAACTAAATTTATATCAAAAAATTTTATTTAAATAAATAAAACTTTTTTTATTAAAAATAACTTTTTCACGTTTAAAATTCAAATTCGAAACTTTCGATTAACAAACACAAGTTCGTCTTATCTTGTAGAGATAGATCGAAAAGTAGATTTCTGATGTTGAGAAGAGGCAGGACTAAAGTAAAGCTTACGTACTTGGATTGGGACTTTTCAACTACTCCAAAAATAATTTGCTTTTGACACTTCAAGATACATCCCAACTTTATTTTATCATAGGCCTCTGTAATTTTTCATCAATTAATATTTTTTCTAAAGTTTTTTATTTTCATAAAAAAAAATTAAAAAATAACACAGCAAAGATATTTGTATGATCATCTTTTAATATTCAAATTGTTTAAAGAAAATGTTTTTTAACCTATTTGTCTGTTGACAAGAGTCACTGATATATAATATATGGTAGTACTATAATATAATTTATTGGACCCATGAAAATCTAAATTAGTTATCTAGGACTTTAGTCACAATCCAAAACATTATGTAACAGGTATATGACCCATTGATAGATTTCATAATCTGCAATTCTATTAAGTTGATCCATCAAAAACAGTAACAATGTTTTTTTTTTTCCGGGGTCCATATGTGACACCAACATATTTTGGAGAAAATAAAAAAAATTCTTTTTGTGTTTGCTGATTTTGATTAAACATTTTTGTTTAGTTCTATTCTCTGACAATGAAACATACCTACTCATATATGAGGATGATCAATTTTTATTTTATTTTTTCTCCCTCTTGTTTTTTCTTTAGACCAAAAAATTTAAAAAAAAAAAAGATTTTTAGACTTATTTATGTAAGTTTTTTTTTTCACTTCTCCTATATATCTTTTTCTTAAAATTTACATCAACGAGGATTTTCATTTTGCAATCAACTATGATTTTCAAACTTCATAATACAATGTTCTTGAAATGTGAATTGAAAAAAACTGACTTCCAAGACATTAAAATCAAAATTCTAAATGAAAAGAATTGAACTTAAGGACATAGCGTCATAAAACTTTAAACTGAACAAATTAAACATAAGAACACAATCCTGAAGAGTTCGAAGAAGTTTTAAAGAAGAACCAATTTTGCTTGATTTTTAAGGTGTGGCTAAATGTTAAACAATTCACTAGCGCTGGCTAAACACGTAAACAACGATTCTAAAAGTGGCTACCTGATGCCATTTTCACAGTTACTATTTTCTCCATTTCAAAATAAGTAGTGGTTTAATTTTGACATATCTCTTAAGAAAATTATTCATTACTTTTATCTACTTACCGTTAATAAATATCTTGAAAAAGATATAAGCTCTATATAAAACTATTTTCATTTAAATAAGAATAAAATTAGAGAAACATCATTAATGTAGGTATAAAACAAAATTAAAAACTAAAACACTATTTATTTTAAAATAAAAAAATTAATAAATAGACAGTAATATTTTTATAAGCTAATTTTACCGTTTATATTTCATTTTCGGTCTCAAAACTCAAACCAAAACTCCAGATCACTCATTAAAATCCTTTTTCAAAAATTTCCCAACCGGCTCAATATTAGAATCTTCGAGAAGAATTGAACGTTGAGACAAAAAAAGTCGTGGTCACGTTGAATAAGCCGCCCTAGGCGGCCAAGACCCGTCTTTCCACATTCCAAAATCCGAATTTTACTCCATTTTCACACAATGAACCATTTTAATATTCTCAATGTTTCCTTTTACTTGTTCAAAATAGATTGGATAATTTATTTTTAAAAAATAATAAATAAAGTGTATCTTTTATTATGATACTCATATTAATTAACGTATAGTTTCTAATTGATTAAAAAAAAATTATTACATAAGAAGAAGGAATTACAAGATGCTAAGGCGGATATAGAATTTTATCTTTATAGGTCCAATTTTAAAGATTCTTAGCGTTGAATCTATTATTAAAAATATAAGTTTATGCCTATAATTTTTTGTAAATTTTATTAAATTTATACTCCACACTAAAATTATTGGGTTCAAATTAACTCAGTACTATCACTTTGCATATGCCTTTGACACGATGGAGAATAAATTCTCACTAACATAATAAAAATTCGTATAGATAATTAATTGAGCTAATAATATTATCTTTAATAAATAGTTTAAAATGAGTAATTAATATCAAATGTAAAATTAAAAAAATATTATTTTTTATATATTAAAATAAAAATAAAAATAAAAATAAAGGGAGAAGGAAGAAGTATTTCTTTTTTTATTTCCATCATCTGTCCTTGTCCTTTTAAACACGGTGCAATTACCCTACTCGGAAACGAGTTGGTTTCTGGAATTAACGCCCTTATTTTGACCATTGACTCAACTCAACGCCCATATTTGTTTTTTTTTAATTATTATTTAATTTATAAGTCATTGAAATTAATAATTAGTATTTTGCGGCCTTAATGTAACATGCCATCATGTTGCATGATCATTTTATATCTATATATAAATATAATATCTAATTTTTAACTTCTTGAGGCCTAAGATTTTTTCTTTTCCATACAAATCGTCAGCCATGAAGTGTCGCTGTAATGTCACTATTGACAAATCCCCCACCTTTTCTTTTTCCTTTTCCGGAAAAAAAAAATCATATTTTATATTCAATCGAAAAAAAGTAAAAAAAATTTTTTAAAAAAATTTTATAATCTTGAGCAATTTTTCGCTCACGACTGAAGTTAATACTAAAGTTTCTATCATCTTTTTCTCTTAGACTTATTATATAATATATTTAGGTGCACAAATCAACTCGAAATTCATAGAAGTGTTTGAAATATTTTAATCGGTAGATGGATTAAATTATTGCAATCAGAAGTAAATTTAAAATTTAAATTTTATCAGTTTGATTTTTAATTAAATTTTATCCTCTATCATATTATAGGACAAAATATGTTCCTATCGTTATTAAATTATTTAAAAATATTCCTCATTTAATTAAAATCACCTAAATCGATTTAAATAACTCAATTTCACTTAAGTTATTCATTACCCTCTTTTAACCCGATCCAGATTCACTGAACAAATTAACCCCATCAACCGATTAGTTTCATCCCATTTTCAATGCTTTAACTCGAAACTTTTCTTCTTTGCCTTCACCTACAATTCTCCCAACTTTTTGTTCTTTTACCATCCAATTTTCTTAAACTTTTATATACATTAAAAAACACAAAGTTTTGTCTTAATTTCAATTTTATGCTTATTTTCTCATGTAATTGATTGAATGCTCTTGCATTGAAATCTAATTTTCTCTCGGACATGACCATAAAAAATAACCGAACAAGTTTCTTGATGATATATAGGGATAATAATAATGAACCAAGTGATAATGTTTTTCAGACAGATTTTAAAGATGAGTCTTTACAAGAACTGCAATGACTCATTTTCTGTGTCTTCTCATAACAAAAATTCACAAGATTCCACCATTTTCAGCATGATAGCTTTGGCTCATTTGTCGGCGAACTCCCTACTCGGTTAAAAATTGATGGTCTTGGAAAATTAAAATTTGCCAAGTTTTGTCGATTTAGTTGATTCCATCCAAGAAATTATCCTCAATTTGAAGAATTGGAAGCGTGTCAAGTAGGGATTTAGAATATTTCACCCTCTAAAATCTCGATTAACAAGCTCTATTCTTTTAGATTTTTGAAAAACTCACACTTTGCTCTTGAGAGAACTCTCTCAATTGATCTGAATATTTAAAAGAATATAGGGTTTATTTATTTGGATGGACGAGTTAGAAATTTGGGTCAATTTTGATTAAGTTGGGTCACTACGGACGGATTATATTATGATCTATGGGTTTTTTATTATTTAAAAATGGAAAATTTGGAGTGATTTAAAGATTTCATCTAAATGAGAGATATTTTTGAATACTCTTTTAATGGCAAAAATATATTTAAATCTATAATATGATCAAGAGCATAATTAACTATTAAATTAAATAAAAAAATAAATTTATTTTCTTTCTCTTAAAAAAATTTTCACATCAGAAATTAATTTTTGAAATTGAATTAAGTAGCGTCAATTTAGTTCACATGATATTGTTATTCCATTGATCTTTTCACTAAACTAAAGAAAATAATCAGTACATCATCAAATAATTGATTGCAAAAAGTTAAGAGAATAGTATAAGGGAAGGTGTCATTTAGCTTTGTCGAGTCATCCAATTGACTAATGACGGAAATTTAAGTAAAAACAAAGATGCTTATGGTCGGTCCAAAGAAAGTCCACTTGTCATCTTACCAACATTAAATCCATTTTTGATATGTATATGGATCAGTGATGAAGTTAAGATTTTCAACTAAAAAATTTAAAATATAAACAATTAAATAAATAAAAATGTCAAAAAAAAATTAATATTTACTATATGTATAAAAAATAAAGTTAATGATCAAAAATACACTTAAAGTATTTTGATTTTTCAAGTTTCATATCTGAACTATCACAAACTATTTATCAAAACACACTTTAAGTATTAATTGTTCTCCGTTTCTACTTAAAATATCACCATCGTTCAGGTAGAAAAGAGAACATTTAATAGTTGAGATGTGTTTTGATAAATAGTTAGTGATAGTTCAGGTAGGCAACTTACGCATCTGGTAATTCACGTATAGGACTTGAAAAACTGAGATACTTTAAGTATATTTATCAACCTTCACTTAAAAAATAATTTTAATCATATATAAACAATATAATTTTTCACCAAAAAAAATTCATTCAAACCCTCTTAGCTCTTCCTAGCTTCGCCTCTATCCAAACCTAATTACCCATCAAAATCATAATAATACTATCATTTATTTCTTTATCCATAATATAGATAAAAGAATGTCCTTTTTTGTGGTTGTTATTGTTGAGTTTAGTGATGGTTTACGTATGAATTACAAAGAAACTTTGATTGCACATGTCAAATTGTCTTGTTCATTAATTGAAGTATCAATGGAAACTTCCTTAGTTGGCTAGAATCTTCTTGCCATTTGGGTACATTATTTTTGTTCAAATCTCCATTTGGAATGAAATTGACACCTTATTGGATTGAAGAAATTTTCAATAAAAGAGGAATAAATATAGATAGTGAGACAAAATTAAGAAAAAGTAAAATAAGTAATGACATAATGGGAATTTTCCTTTTTTAAAAACTGACCCCATGAAAACGAAAACTATAGTTATTTCACCATCTCCCCTTGGGCAGCACAAGTAACCCTCACCGTTGAATGAGATTTTTTCTTTCCATCAAGTTATATGGATAATTTTTATTTTTTTATTTTAGAGGTGTTAAATAGATGAGTTGGGTTAAATTTGGGTTAGTTAAAATAAATTGAGTTGATAAATAAATAAATTATTGACCCGTTTAAAAATTACTTGGGTTGAAATTGACTAAAATGCGAATTATACTTCAACCTCTTAATTCTTATTAAGTTTTAATTATTTTATTTATTCTTTTATAATTTTTCCGATTTTCAATAAAGAAAATCTTCATAACATATCAAAATTTTAAAAATATATCTTTTACTTTTGACAGGATATCTCATAAGTTGATTTGGGCTACATATCAACCCAACTTTTTATAGGCAGAGTTGATCAATAATTCGCCCAAACTTGAATGAATTGAGCATATTGGGTATGATTTGCCCACTTCTAGATTTTTATATAATATTATCTTTATCGACAAAATTACACAACATAACACAATTATGAAAGTATTTACATATAATGACCACAATTTCAAATAATCACATAATATAGCTTTATTTTTTTAATTGGTCATCTATTTATTTTTTACCGTGTATTTGATTCATTTTTACTAGCTCACTTCAAGCACACCGTACTTCTCCCCAATAACTCATCAACCCATCTCTCATCTTACTTCTGTCTCAATGTTCGACCATTAACACAGATTTTTCGGATATTCTTTAATCCATTTTGCAGGATCTTTGCGGTTTCAAATAGATTAGAAAACCTTTAATACAGGTAAGTAACATTTATGATTTGAATATGCTATTAGTATATTTTGAAGATATATATTCTATGTATTTAGACCTAAATCTTCAAACTGGCAGTTTTTCGATAATTTTTTAATCAAATTTGCATGATTTTGGGGTTTCAAATAGATTCTAGAGCAATAAAATTCCTTTAATAGAGGTGTTCTTTTTTTCATTTTTGAAATTCCCATTAGTGTATTTTTTTTTGGATATGTATTTTATGTATTTCGTCAAAAATCTTCATTCGGATGCATTTTAATTTTAGGGCTTCTGTATGTTATTCTCAAAGCTTCTTCGCATGTATTTCAACTACACATATATTTTTCATAAAATAACTAGATATTTGTAATTAGTTATATTTGTGATATAATGTAAACACATAAATTACATACTAAACATGATAATATACTATACAGATGTGTATAGACATACAAAATATATATGTTATTATTATTATTTTTTAATTAATCTTCAACCTTCCTTTATTAGAGGTATATATCAGTCATATTTGATACATTTAGATAGATCATTCTTTTTATATTTTTTTCAAAATTTAGTATACATATATGTATTTGGATCTGTTTCTGATACACTGCATACATGTTGAAAACTCACAGAAAGAAAAAATATATGAAATTGTATGACTTATACATCTAAATTATATATTGTATTTGTATGTTTATTTTAAACTGACATATATATTAAAAGTCCTAATAAATATGGAATCTATTTACTATAATTAGTGCGTTTCGCGCGTCTCCTCATATTAATAAAAATAAATTATAAATGTAACATGAATAATATTTAAAAGATGTGTTTGTGTAACAATATAAGAATTCAGAAAGAAAATTATCAATTTCAAATTGATAAATGATTATGTTTAAGAGTTTGATAAATCTAGCTAGTACTTCTTTATTCACTTTGTTCTAATACTTGTTTCAATGAACAAACATGTCATAGAAATAACATTTGATTGAAAGGTTAAAAAATTGTTCTTTGTATATGAGCATTTAAATGCATGTATTATATGTATATATAAATATTAATATTTTTCATATATTTCAAATAAGAAAGAATATTATACATAAAATTTAATTAATTTTGAAAATCCTAAATATTAGAAAAATAATTAAATAACTACTTTATCAAGTGTGAACTCTATTTTTAAAAGAGTAAAAAGGTAAATGATATTTTGCTACGAGGCTTCGTACTTTGAATATTTAGTAGTAACTTAATTTCAAACTTTTTATTTTATCCTTTATGAGATGATTTCAACTCAATTTTGCTTCTCTTTTTCTTAATCTATGTGTTTAGTCATACACTTTACATAAATTAAAAAGAAAAAATAATGTAGATTTAACTAAAGAGAGTGAATAACAAGAATACTCAATTCATTGAAATAACTTAAAATATATTGTGTTTCTATATTTTTTTTTCCCCGATTATACAATTCTTTTTAAAAGAAGAAGAATAAGGAATTCACGTATTAATACATAATAAAATTACACTCTTTAATTTTTTTTGTATTGAAATATTGTGATGGATAATTAGTTAGTTTAATAAATAATAGATTGACATATAAGTTAACAGAATTGTAATTGATTTTAAAGTATTAAAACTGTTAGGACTTTTAGTATAGTCCAAATAACAAAAGATTTTTATTCAATTTTAAAATACTAATATTAGGAGCTTTACTTTTTATAAATTATTAAAGATATATAAAAAAATAAATAACAACTAACTGATAAAAATAGTAACTGACAATTTTGTCTGTTGTAGAATCTTTTAATGAAGGGCAAAAAGTTCAATCAACATTTCTATTGACCTTCGTGCATATATCTTTATAGAATATTTTTTTAAGTATATAGGAGTAAAATATTATGCATATATTGAATTTTAGATTAGTTGATGAATTCTAAAGAAATTATCAAAGATTGTTTCATCAGAGATTGTATTATATCTTCAAATGAAATAAAATTGATTGAAAAAGTAACATTAGAAAAGTGATTGTAGCATTCCTGAATTATAATGTTGTTATTAAATCCAACTTCAATCTTCTTGTTTACTGATACAAAATTAGGATTAACATTATTAATGTGTCACTTTATGATGTAACAGATTATTGTTTTGTTATAAATATTTTTTTCACTTTTCAACATAATCATTGAAAAGTATAGCATGAACTTTTGCACCTTGTAATTAAACTTTAGTGGTCAATATATATATATATATATATATATATATATATATATATATATATATATATATATATATATATATTCATACATATAATAAAATAGATAAGAATTCAAACATATATGTAAAAATATAAAGTATAAATATAGAATGTGATATAAAAAGGAATCATTACCTCTTCGTCACCTAATGTTATAGTTATTTGTGCGCCTTTCTTTGTTTCCTTTTTATACTCTTTTATTAATCCAGCTTCAATTACTAAGACTTTTATTATCCAATGAGAATCATATCACCTTAAGTTGTTAATTGGCATAATTTTAAATGCGAAATTCTTTTCAGATTCATTGCAAAATAATCTAAACAAACTTTGCACAAGAGTTATAATTATAATAATTTATAATTTTATAAAAAAATTTATTTTATGAGATGAAGAGATTACTTTACCTGAATAGATAAAACTTGTAAATAAGTAGATGAAAAATGCCAGCTATAAGTAACATAAAACTTAAATAACATAATATCAATATAAGATTCAATTAAAGTAGATAACATAGTATCGATATTAGACTCAACTAAAGGAGACAATCCACGTTAAATTATTTTAAATATAAATAACTTGAGCTGTCATAGCAAATTACTATTGTCTTTTTTAAATACACAGCATAAAAAGAAATTCATAACGTGAAAAAAAGAAGAAGATAGATTAACATGAAAACATACAAGATTAAAGATTGAATCAAATATGTTAATGTAGAAGACTTGATAAATTAAATTATGCAATTATAAATCCATTTATAAAAATAAAAAAATTTATCAATAAAAAAATTTGAAAGTATAAGAATATTAGAACATTATTGTTAAAAAGGGAAAAAAATTATCAAAAAAGGAAAAATGAAACTTTTCCTTCAACAATAAAAAAGGGAAGAAAAAAAAAAAGAAGAACTTTGTATCAAAAAGGAAAAAGAATTTCGTGGAAGACATTTTTTAAAAAAGAAAAAGATTTACATTACAAATAGAGTTATACCACAAGTAGAAAATCTATATAATAAAATAAGGTAGAAAAAATTCATGACTATCAAGGAAAAAAAGTAGGTGAATCATTTTTATTTTTTTTTAGATTTACACCATAAATAAAGTTATGGCACAAATAGAAAATTTAATATGATAAAATAAGGTGGTGAAAATAGTTAAAAAATAATAATTTTAAAAAATAATTGTGTAAAAATAGTAAATGATAGTTTTGTCTATTACGGTATCTTTTAATGAAAGACAAAAATTTCAATCAACATTTTTAAGAACCTTCACACTTTTAGTATAATATAGATGAAGGAGTGATCTATTTATTATAATGAAGTAAAATTTGAATTCTATCTATATTTAGAGTCCTATTAAATATGAAATCTATTTATTATAATGAAGGGGTGAATCATGGTAATTGAAAATCAAAAGAAAATACAACGCCCAAATCACTCAACTAACTACATGTTTGTATATTTTGAGACGTTTAAATAATAGAAATACAATACATGGCACATAAAATATTGCCATATTTTGTCAATAACGAAAATGTTACTACTTAAACCTAATTTCAGCCTAAATGTAAGCATGTAGCCATTTATGTAAGTTTCTTATCTTTATATAATAGCACGTCACTATAATAGCTAAATTTTCTCAAAATTAACTTTTTATATTATATTTTACTTTTTTATAACAACTTTTTATTTATAACAACAACAATCGTCTTTATAATAGTATACTCTTTGTAAAATCACTATTTTATAACAATTATCTTCCTTTTTGATAATATAATAATTAATAATTTTTATAAAAATAAAATCTCCAAGATTTTCAATAATAGATCTAGATATTTTGGTCAAATATTTTGATACCTTAATTCACAACATTATAGAGAATGTTTTATGAATATTTATTTTGTCCATGTTAAAGACATTTTCTTCTTTATAAAAAATGTGATTAAGCTTGGCCTAAAACTCCTATGTCTACAACAATATTTGAAAATGAAAAATTAGATTTTTTGCATTTTTTATTTATAAAAATTAAATATTATTTATATATTAAATATTATTATAAATACAGAGACAGATTCAAAATTTTAAGTTTATAAAATTTTACTAAAATAAATTAAGATGTCATATTGATTTATTTATTTTTTTTAGTTGGCTTTATTATATATATTTTAAAACAAGGTGAAAGAAAACGCGAAAAATTAATTTAAAAAAAAAAAGAAAAAGAAAAGGACGCATCCAATGGAATTCAGTCCCAAACACTCCAGGCAAAGCAGACGGTCACGTTCCGTCTCTTTTGGTTATGGTTTCCATTTGACAATTATAATAACTTTAAAATATTTTTTAATATATTTATATGATTTACGGTAAATTCACACTCGCTATTATAGATTCGCTCCTGTATAAGTGTATAATATCCTATTGTTATAATAGTTAAAAATTTTCAAAACAAATTATGTTAGTATAAAAAGATTTAACTGTATTTATATTTTTTTTAAAAGAAAAAGATTAATTTTAAATTTATTAATTTGAATTCTGAATTTGCATTGATTGTTTGCCAAGGTTTCAGGCTATACTTATATATTTGAAATGATTTATTTTCAAATGGAGAATAGAAGAAATATTTTGGAAAAGTACAAGTTTCTACTGGTCAAATCATTTAGAAGCATCTCTGTCTGCATTATATAAATGGTTGTGTATCAAAAATATTTGGAGTGACAAATTATGAGAAAAAGACAAATAAAGATCTATCTCACTGGTGATATTATCTGAATTATCTAAGTAGATAATTAACTAAAAATACTTTCCAGTGACAAATAAAAATTACTTCTGCTAGAAACCTTGTCAACAAGGAATCTAGACACAATTTACTTTTTTTATTGCTCAATCTAGTGTCACGGACTTAGACCTGAATTAAGTATACAGTGCAGTATTTGATAACTCGTTTACGAATCTTTCGCGATCTTGCAGGCTCAAGTAAGCCTTTTTAACACTAGATCGCTAAGGGAATGCTAAATAAGAAAGACGAGAGAAATTTACTAACAAAAGCTTTTTGTGATGCAGAGAACTTGATTGATTTTTCTTAATGATTTTACAAATGAATGACCTCCTATTTATACTACTCATTCAAGGACTAATGTGTAAATAATAATCATTGTACAAGTCCTTGCATATTTTTACAAATAAATACATTTCTAGAATTCTCTATGTGCCTAAAATATTCTAAGGAGTTTATCAGAAACTTCATAAGAATTTAAGGTCTTCTATGGAAAATCTCCATAGTTTTCTAGATTATTCCACAAGTATAGGATTCATGCTTATGTAAGCTTCCATATGGAAAATATATATGCCAAATGGCTACTGCGTCGCATAACGATGTGGAGAGTCATCATATTTTCCCCCACCTGATGTTGCGATGACCGCGGCGCATTGCTGCTGCATAAACTCTCGGATCTTGTCTTTGAATTGTCATAAGTCATCATATCGTTCCCACATGGCCTCCTCCAGTGATTGCCCTTTTTAGTGGATAAGAAACCTGATTGTGGCTTGTTGCCCTTATTTACGCCTGGTCTGATAGTCAATCGTAACCTCAATTTCCCGATAATATAAGGAAGTGATGGTAATCGGTGCCTTACTTGACTGACCTCGATTAAGGTCATCCTTATCTTCATGGTATGACTTGAGCATGTTGGCATGAAAGACTGGATGAACCTTAAGATAAGGTAGTAACTCTAACTTATATCAAATCTTGCCCACCTTGACAACGATCCTAAATAGCCACTCATACTTCTGTACCAAGTCCGGTACATGCGTCATAGTGTCTTAAACTGCCTAAGGTTAAACTTCACTAAAATCATGTCCCCAACCTTATAATTTGTGAGACGATGCTTGCAATCAACAAACTTCTTCATCTTCTTTATTATCTTGTCCAAGTAAGACTTAGATGTGTCAAGTTGCTCCTCAAACCCCTTAGTTATATGGTAAGTCCTAAAATTCTCACCCTCAAACACGACCAGTAGTGAATGTAGAGTTTGTGGCTGCTGGTTGATGGCTAATTCAAATGGTGCTCGCCTAGTAGACTTGCTCCCCTGCAATTTATATGAGAATTGGGCTATGTCTAAGAGTCTTGCCCAATCCTTTAGATGTGAACTCACAAAGTGCTTTAAGTAGCATTCAAACAAGGCATTGACCCGTTTCATTATCCACCTGTCTATGGGTGAAAACTAGTGGACAAATGCAACTCCGTGCCAAATATATTCGAATCACTCTCTCCATAACTAATGATATACCTCGGCAAGCCCCAATGCTTCACTACATTCTTGAAGAATAATTGGTAGCCTCTTTAATGGTGCAAACTGTTGTGGCTAGCATGAAGCTGGCATAGTTTGAAAACCTATCCACCATGACCATGATCGTCTCATATCCTTCAGACTTTGGTAAGCAAGTGATGAAGTCCATAGTCACGTGCTTCCATGGACGCTCTACAACTGGTAGTGACTTCAAAAGTCCTCTGGGTTGCTGTTGCTCCATCTTATCATGTTTGCACACAAGACAGGTCTGCATATAACATTTAATATCATCATGCATGCACAATCAAAAATAGATTGACTCGATCAAGCCCCTTGTGCAACACTGGTACGAGTACTATACATACTCATCCAAGATATTGATGTAGATGATTGTATCATCCAAGTAGACTACCACAAACAAATCAAGGTAGGTATGAAAAATCTTATTTATCATCGTGCAAAAAGGTAGCTGGTTTGTTGGTCAAGCCGAAGGGCATCACCAACTCCTCATAGGCTCTGTATCTCATTAAGCACGCCTTCTTTGGTTCGTCCCCTTCTACCATATGCATTTGGTAGTAACCCTTTTAAAGATCCACCTTAGTAAAGTACTTGACATATCCAAGTCTATCGAACAAGTTAGTAATAAACGAGATTGGGTATTTATTCTTTATCCTCACTTTGTTGAGCCCTCGATAGTCTATGCATAAAAGTAATGACTCATTCTTTTTCTTTTAAAATAAGACTAGCATTCCATAGGGTGCTTTAGACGGGTGGATATGATCGGCTTTGAGCAACTTATTTAACTGCTATCTTAGTTGCTCTAATTTTTTTCGGGTGTTGTCATTCTCCTCAAGGGTAAAGTGTTCAAGAGTCTTGAACTTGTTGTCGATCTCGTTCAAACGTTTGCCAAATATCTCCACAACTTGCATTGTAATGTCAATCCTTGTGACATATGTGAAAAGTTCCTCATGTTCGTCATCACTCACCTTAGTAGCCGAAGGTTAGTTAGATATTAGTGCTTCACTTGGTGTAGAATCTGACAGTAATTCCTCATTCCTATTATGATTCTTTCTCCTTTTTCGATGCTTTTTCCTAACATCTTGTCTGACATTGGCGGTGTAGCAGTGTTAATGTTTTTCTCACTTTCCATTCCCTTAGTATTAACCCGACTTTGATACCACGTCGGAGCGGACTTAGACTTGAATTAAGCACGTTGTGCGGCACTTCACAAATCATTCACGAATCTTTCACAATCTTGCAAGCTCAAGTAAACCTTTTTGGCACTAAATTGCTAAGTGAATGCTAGATAAAAAAGATAAGAGAAAACTTGGAAAAGAAGCTTTTTATAATATAGAGAACTTAGACCGACTTTTCTTGATGGTTTTATAAATGAGTGACTTTCTATTTATACTACTCACTTAGTAGCTAATATACAAATGATAATTACTGTATAAGTCTCTACATATTTACGAATAAGTCCTTTTTTAGAATTCTCTACATGCCTAGAATATTCCAAAAACTTTCTTAGAAATTTTATAAGAATCTAAGGTGTTCCACAGAAAATTTCCATAGTTTTCTAGAACATTTCACCAAGTATAAATTTTTTTGCTCATATAAGCTTCCACATGACAATGAGATATGTCAAATAACTCCTACGTGACATTATGACATAGAGAGTCATCACACTAGAACGACTAAATAATGATTCTGCTATTTTTTCTTATAATCTGAAGTGGATCTATAATTTCTCAAACATAGTTACACCACTAAAGAAAGGAGTAAAAAATAAATATATAAAGTTGAAATTAATCCTTTAGATAAATAACTCAACATTCAATTAGATATATTATTAAATCCTTTTGAAATATATACACCAACATATAATATTAAATTAATTAAAAAAATATATATATAATATTTAATTTGATGAAAAGATAACGGGTTCACCATCTTTAGGGTAGATATGCCTTGAGTAAATATAACTATCTTTTTTCAATCAAAAAAAAAAAGAAAAAAAGAGTGGGCTTCACTTGTTTTGGTTTATCATGTTAAAGCTTTTGAATTAGATTAGCAACACCAAAATCTAGAAGATTAGGAAAACTCTTAAAATAAGAAAAAAGTCATTAATTGCTTGTGATGGATAAAAAGTATGAGTTGACGCCCACCACTAGTTTGACCCATGGAACCCAATTTAGACCTTTGAATTTACCACTTCAAAATTTCAACCCCACTATTTCAAAGAATTTGAGCGCGCAGACATTTCATGCTCTTGTTTCTTTTATCGGACGTCATTTCGTATGCGAGATAAAAATTAATAATTTAATATAAAAATATTTTAATTTTATATTTGATAAAAAATATTAATTATTCTTGAAATTATTTATTCCACCATTTACACTATCATGATGGGATAACCCCTATTATAGTTGAAAGTTGAAACCCCAATACCCCTATTATTATTATTATTATTATTACGTTCTTTTCGTTTCAATTTATATATTATTATTTAGTTACATATGAAATTTAAGAGAAAAAAGAAAAAACATATGTTTAAAATATAAGATTCAAAATAACTCTTAGATTCGTGGTTGTATATTATCTTACTAAAGGTAAAAAAAAAATTTAAAATTAAATTATTTTGTAACATAAAAAAGTGTTTTCTTAGAAGCAAATTTCTTTAAAAAACCGTGACACATAAATTAAGAGAAAAGAGAATAATTTTTAGTTACAATATATACACGAAAAATTAAGATGAAAGTCATATCCACTGCTTTAATTCTAATTGAACTTGTTCTTTCTTTTATGAAAGAGATGTTTTAGCTACCCTCTTTGAGCTAAGGTCTAATTTACAAAAATATTAGTCATTGAAATTTATTAAGTTGAAAAAGGAGAAAGAACTAGTTATAAAAGGAAAAGAGAAATTGAACAAGATATTATCTTTTGTTTGTATATAATAGGACCAATGTCAAACATAACTAACTACTCTTGACTATTCAATTATTAGCTAATATATTTGATAACAGATTTTGAGAATTTATTTTTAAATATTTATTTAATTATAAAATTTAATCAAATTTTATTTTTAAAATACATATTCAAAAATAACTTTAAAAACTAAAACTTTTCAAATTTCAAACTTCAAAATTTATTTTGTTTTCTTCTTTTGAGTTGGTGGAAAAAACAAAATGGAGAATACATATTTTCAGACCTTTGTGCTTTTGATTCCTAAAATTTCACTGGCCAAAAATTCTGTTATTATTTGGTATATATACCTACCGAATTGATTGATAGCCAACTTACCTAAATACCCATTTTTATTTTATTTTATTTTATTTTGGTAGCAAAAAAGATATTTATTTACTTATAAAGTTAATAAAGCATTGCATGCTAATATTAACAGATATAATTTTTTTTAATTTTTATCTGTTTCAAAAAAAATAATATAATTTTAATTTTAATTTTTCACATGACATATTTAAAATGAAAAAATAAATATATTTTAAAATATTAATATAGAAGAAATTTCAAAAACTACAAAAGAGGAAAGGTGAAGTGAAGTAATTTTCCATATAAGATTTAAAAAAAAAAATTAAAACAGATACTCCATAATTTTCGATCAAAGTTCTAGCAAAAAAAAATTTCAAAATGTCATGAAAATCCATTAAAACAGTTAAAAGAATAAATTAAAATAGTACTATCATTGTGTTGGCCGGCTTTATTTGAACTTAGTTATTTTTTTTAAAAAAATTCCTCCACATTGGCTGGCTACCTCTGGCAGATGGACTGGACTTCGTTTGAAATGCCAATTTATTAATTTACATTTTAATCATAATAATAGTGCAAAGTATAAAACGAACTTTTGGCTTTTTATGAAATTAGACACAAGAGTGTGTATATATATATATGTCTTAATTTATATGATATAAATTTTTAAATTTAAAAATAATTTAATTTTAAAATATTTATTTTATTTTTAATAAAATAATTTATAATTATATAAATATTTATCATTTATTTTAAATTATAATTTTTTAAATATATTTTTTAAATTTTAGTCTTAATCAAATTAATCACTTAAATTGAGAGGAAAAAAATAATAAAAAATATTTGAAAAATGCAGAGACAGACATGCCAAAAAGTGAAAAAGATTATGTGGCTCCAGAATTAAGGCATTTTAATCACATCTCTCAGTGTAAAAACGGTTGATTAAAGTTAATGATGCCCATGTGGACCCAACATTTCTGAGTTGTCTCCTAGCTTCTAGTCTGTTTGTTCCCTTTCTCTGTGTATTATTATTACTCATGTAGTTTTAAAATAATTGATGTTTTTAAATTGAGCATATTTTTTAAAAAGGCATTCATTTTAAAAAAAAGTAAAATATATTTTTAATTAATATTTAAAAAAATATAACTTATAAATATTTTTTTATTTAAATAAGAGTAAAATTAAAAGAATATTTTCTTGATAATACGAAATATCACTTATTTTAAAATAAAATAAAAAAGTTAAAACACCACAACTCGATTAATTTGAATTGCAAGTTATAGAACTTATTATATTTGCGGTACTTTTAATAGAATTTTCTTGATAATCAAAATATTTAATTAAGGATGAAGAAATTTTATTCATTCCGCCATAATTTATATTAATATATTATTATTATATTATAGAATGAAAAATATATATGGATGGATTCAAATAAGTTTTGAAAGTTTGAATTTTTTTGAAAAAGAAACTTTATTGTGAAAATTTACATTAAAAATTAGGTATTAAGTGAAAAATCATAATAAAAACAGAAAAAAGGATAAAATTGTTCAGTTCTGTTAGAAAATGAGAGCCATTCTTCTGGGCCGTCGAGCCGTGAGCCTCGTGATTTCGGGTTCCGCCAAAATTCATTACAAACAAATTCTTTTTTTTTTTATTAATTTAATTAATTTCCCATTTCCTCGAATATAACGTTCTATTTTATATTATAATTATTGTTATCTGAAGAAAAGTTGGTCAATCATAGCTTCCATGTGCAATGTACAAAGGTTATTTAAAGTGGTTTTATTTATTTTTATTTATATAAAAATCATAAAATAATTAGTATAGTAATTAACTAGCACGTAAGAAGAAAGAAGTCCATAGGCTGTTGGTGGGGAAAATTAGCATAGCTAATTATTTTTGGGAGCTTTTTAGATACTACTCTGTAAAAATATTTAGCATATCAAGTGCTTGATTATTAAATCAAAATATGTGAAAGTAAAAAAAGGTTATTAATTGATTTATGTGATATTTTCTATGAGTAAAAAAATAAAATGATTAATATATATAATTTATTTTTGTATGATTAATTAATTGATAATTTTAGCCAACAAGCAAATGATTTTTAGAAGTAGTTTGGTAGGTGGTTAGAATTATGTAAATATTAGTAACGTCAGGATTAATTATGAGAAAAATTGTGTATTATTTTTATGCATGTATTGCTTGTGCATGATTTGGTTATTCTATCTTTTATTCTACATAAAATAATACATAGATTTTCTCATAACTTATTCATGAATTAGTTATGAGGATTTTTAAATTATAAATCAAAGATCATATTAATTTTATACATGAATAACTTACTTCTAACCACCTACCAAACGTAATACTATTTATATAGAAAAATAATTTAGTATCTATATAACTCATCTCTAATAAGCTACCAAATAATACCTAAATGTATAACTATTAACTTAATAAACATTTGATCATGCAATTTCAAACCTCAATTTGAAATTTTAATTTGAAATCAACACGTATTTATAAAATATACATAAAATTACAACTTTAAATTTAAATTTCAAATTGTGATTAAATATGATAGTTTAACTTTTGAAATCAAAGTTTGCCAAAATACTTAATGTTTGATCCATTATTACATA
This sequence comes from Datura wrightii, assembly GCA_035772735.1. Classification (NCBI taxonomy): domain Eukaryota; kingdom Viridiplantae; phylum Streptophyta; class Magnoliopsida; order Solanales; family Solanaceae; genus Datura; species Datura wrightii. The sequence continues at coordinate 192,728,619 of JASDFA010000018.1, read as the reverse complement.
TTTTAAATAGAATTCAAGTCGATACAAAATTTATAACTAAATGATAAAACTTTAATGTCCTTATATAAAAACATCTCTAAAACTCTTCATATAATTTAATATGAAAAATTATACTTCCCTGTTCTTATTACGTTTTGTTTTCAAAAATCAATTTGATTAATTTTTAAAATCTAATTAAATTAATTTAATATTTTAAAATTGAATTTAAAATTATATACTTATAAATTATAATTTCTCATATATGAGAAAATCATGGGGTTATTTATATGTTCAACTTTTAAAAAAAAGAAAAAAAATTTCAACTTGAAAGGTCTTTATCAGTCTCCAATTTCCTTCCTTTTTCGCAAGGGGAATTTTCTTTTATCTTTTTTCTCTTCTTTTGGGAAAAAAAAAAAAAAGAGGGAGCAGAGGGCTTTATATATATGTATAATATATATATATATATAAATATAGTTCTCTCAATCTCTTCTTCTTTTTCTCAACTGTCCTCCGTGTTCAACTCGCGTTTTAGCAGACACAGAAGAAAATCAAAAAAAAGGAGAGAGAGAGAAGAAGAAGGAGAAGAAGGTAGTTTCTAGAGAGAGAAAACCTAACAACACACCTGTTTCTAGGGAGAGAAAATAGTAAACCGGATTATTCTCAAAGAAAGTTTTCCGGCGACTGTATAAATTATTTTTCCACCGAAGTTTCAATTTTCGTACACTTATTTTCAATTGATTTTGGTACCGTAGCGGTCAATCAGTTTCTCCATCACCGATTTGGTAATTAGGTTTTCGAGATCGGTTGGTTACTAGCGGAGTTAAGCTTTTTTGGGGTTCCGATTCAGTTTAGCGATCGGGTCCAAGTTTATTATTTTTTAATTTTTTTATTGTTTGAATTGAATTTTGTGAGTGGGTGAAAGAGAAAAAGAAAAAGGAGTTATTATAGTTTGCTCCGAACTGAAGAAGGGTTTAGGTTGAACGATTGTTGACCAACATGGTTGGTTTGTGATGTAATATGGCCCTGGTTGGTACAGATAAAGATATGTCGTTTTACATTGGTCGCGAGGCTTCAAAGGTTCGTTTTTTTCCTTGAATTTCCTTATTTTTTTTTTCTGGGGATCCCTTTTTGCTGATTGTGTTGGTTGTTGTTATGGAGAACAGTTGTGGAAGAGATTCTGTGCGGAGGTAACAACTGAGATCAATCTTCTTGCAGAAAATTGGAAATATATTCTTGGCGGTTTGATTTGTCAGGTATCCATATGTACTTCCTTTTGATCAATTCCATTTTCCTTTTCTTTTTGTACTTCCCTTTTTGTTTTGTGGTTATTTGGGCGCGCCTGATTGTATGGACCCTTGGTACTCTTTTGTGATTAGGATCTCTAAAAGTTCTATCAGGTTTCAATGATGCCATCTACATGCATAGCAATTTTTCTATAAGCAATTGTAGTTTTACTTTGCTGAGAGCTCTAGAAGTTACTAATTTTAATGGTGTACTGGTGTAGTCAATTCTTACTTCATCACTTGATACTTAATTGATTAAGAGAAGAACTTTTGTACTGAGGGAACTGGGAAGGAAGGGCGTACTAGGACTGTAACTTCACCTCTATGATTCTACAGTGTGTTACTTCAAAGTCCTCCATTTGTAATCAATTAGTTGTTAAAATTTGAATAACTGGTTTTTATTCTCCTCCGTTTCTTACAAAAAGTATAGTTTTTCTGCTTTGGACTTGCATGGAGTAGCACGTAATATAAGCTCGGTTGAAATTCAACTGCTTTTGATTCTACAGTGCGTTACTACAAAATCCTCCATCCGTAGTCAACTGGTTTCTATTTGCTCAATATTTCCTTTAGCAATATTTTCTTTTTTCTGTGTCCAGGCAGGGCACAGTTTGTCCGGAGTGACGGGAGGTTGGGAGCTGTTAAATATTTTCTTGTTGATCTCTTACTGAATCATAGAACTTGTGCACATTTGTGTAAATTTTCTATGGTTGTTGAATATGATTTTTGGCAAATAATGTGATGATTTTATGTTTCTCTGCTCTATAGTCATTTTTATTCAGAATCTTATTGCATTTTGGATTCCTGAGTTGTGAAACTTCTATTTTCCTTTCTTCAGTATATTCATGGACTTGCTGCTAGAGGGGTGCATTACTTTCATCGGCCTGGACCAATTCTTCAGGACGTCGGCTTCTATCTTCTTCCGGTTGGTTCTTTTGTGTTTGTTTTCTTTCCTCCTCTCCTTTACGGAAGATGCATATTGACGTTTTCTGTATGGGTTAAAATTCCAGGAACTTGGACAAGAAAGAGCTTACATAAGTGAAACTGTATTCACTACCATCTTTCTATCTTTTGTCTTGGTGAGTTTGTTTCTCTATAACTTCTCATCTTTTTCTTGGCAAGACTATTAGTGAAACTGGATTCTGTCTGCCATTACTATAGTTATGCCTTTGAAATTTAAGTTTATAAAAAGCACGTTTGCTTTAGTTTTAGGCAAACCATGATGCCAAGCTGCTTCAGGCTTTAGAAAGAGGGAATCCCTGCATTTTAGTTTAAATTATGTTGATGTGGTGGTCAACAAGATTTTCCTTTACCCAGGAATGGATTTTGAGGATGTGGTAGTCTTAATCTTCACTTTGTTGCAGAGTTAATTTTGTGTCTTCTATTGTAACGTTTTTCTCATCCTTTGCTGCAGTGGACATTCCATCCTTTTATTTTCAAGACCAAAAAGATCTATACAGTTCTGATATGGTGCAGGGTCCTGGCATTCTTAGTTGTAAGTGCCCCTTCTCTTTGCCAGGATTACTTTCTCTTGTACTCCTGCACTTACTATTTTCTTCTCTACAAGACTACCAATAACAGAGATCTTGATATCCGTTATATTTTCTAAGCTGGTTAAACAAATGTTTGTAACAGGGTTGTCAATTCCTTCGGATCATAACATTCTATTCTACACAGCTTCCTGGTCCAAACTATCACTGTCGTGAGGTAAAAGCTATTTTCATTTAATGGATGTTTTTTACCTTTTTTATTTTGCTGTCTGTGAGCTGTGTCTCAGCTTACTTTATTATCTTTTTTTGGTAAAACCTCAACTAAATTTTCCTCACCTGCAAATTACCAGGGTTCAAAGCTTGCCACACTTCCTCCTCCTGACAATATTTTGCAAGCGCTTTTGATTGGTAAGTTGCATTCTCCTTTGCTGATTGCTCCTTCTGGCATCTGAAGCATCATTCTTTAATTTAGACACTTATGTGAGTTTTACGACTGTGCAGTTCCTCGTGGCGTGCTTTATGGTTGTGGTGATCTAATATTTTCGTCTCATATGATATTCTCCCTAGTTTTTGTGCGGACATACCAGAAATATGGAACACGAAGGTACTGCAGTAATAATGATTTAAATGACTTTTGATATTTCATAATCATTCGAATCTTAGTTCTGATGACAATGGGACTAGGCAAATCATCCATTACTTGGTGGGGAGGGGAGTTCAGTGTGAGTTGTACTGAAAGTACTTAGCCTAATTAAGCGGGATGGCACTCTACGCTTTCCTCTTTCCTTTTGCTTCATTTTCTCCTTTTCTTTCAATCATTTACCTGGAAGATAAGTCTGCCTAACTTTTTATATTTTTCATGGTACAATAATAAAAAACTGCTTTGTAGGGTATAGATATCTTATGTGTTAATTGAGTGACTAGAACTTTCTGCTTCCTTCACTTGGGATGCAAATCTATATTTTCTTAAGTGTCTCGGCACAGCTTGTATTTGTCACTGATTGCTTAATTTTATTCTGCAGGTTTATTAAACAGTGCGCTTGGTTAGCTGTTATTGCACAAAGCTTATTGATTATTGCATCACGCAAGCATTACACTGTTGATGTTGTTGTAGCATGGTGAGTGACGTTTTTTTGCTTGATCGCTCTTCAGCACATTCTTTTTATTGTGACACTTGATTGAGCCATATTTATTTGGTACAGGTACACTGTCAACCTTGTAGTGTTCTTCATTGATAAAACATTACCAGGTTAGTCTTAAATTCTAAATTTATCGTCAGAAGTTGTATCTAGTTTTCTCCCTCCACTCTCTCCTTGCAACTTTGGTTATTACACAAAAGAAATGTTAAAAAGCTGAAGCAGTGAGGTCTTTCTTGCAGAACTACCTGATCGCACTAGTGCCTTGTTGCTTCCAGTGACCAAGGACAGCAAGTCTAAAGAAGAGAGTCACAAACTGCTGAATGGAAATTCGGGAGATCCTGCAGAATGGGTATAATAGAGATTTATGCATTTCCATCTTTAGGGAGATCATAGCTTTTGGTCACTAATAAGATTAGCTTTGACACTGTTTTCTGCATTTTCTGTAGAGGCCCCGAACCCAAATTAACGGCAAGATTGTGGAAGATGGCAAAACAGTACATGAAGCAGTGATTAATGGTGCGTAGACGATAAACTTCAGGGAATGCCACTAACTGATGCCCCCGGTACATAGACAGACTGGTAACAATGCCATCATTACAAGTGCGAATCATTCCTGGTGTTCTTCCAAGTTTGAATAGTTTTGGTTTTTAGCGTAGATACGAAATGAAGGCTGATTGCGATGCTATGGATGTCTCCACGCTCCCTCTCCCTCCTTTGTGGTTAAATTTAATGTTTGATCAAATGTATCATGGAATTCATTTTATTTTTTGGTTTATTGCAAAATTATTTTCTCAAATGTGTCGTTCCTTTGTGCGGCAAGTAGCGTAGGTGTGAGCTGGTGCGTTGATATCTATTAATTCAATACTTTTATGGCCCTAGGACCACACATTCCCTTTGCCCCCCACCCCATTGTCAATTTCTTTATCTTAGAGGAGACTGAATCCACTTCACGTTGCTGTCCAGTCTTTTCCCCTGGGACACAACAAACGTTGCCTAGTTGTCTTTATAAGCGACTCTATCTTCCAGCAATATTTTGGTTGTTGGCACGTTACGATATTTCTATAGCATTCTCATTGCTTCCAATTTTTTTGAAATTTATTTATGTTTTATCTACTTATTTTATATCACACTAGACGTAGATTTTTAAGACTAAAGGAGTTGTATAAAATGGATATACATTTTAAAAATTTTCAAACATATATTACATCTGCACATGTGTAAAGGACAAAGCAGCTACCAGCTTTCTAAAATTGCACGGCTTTCTTTCCCGGGACCAGGGTTAACCTCTTGTGGCGGAGTTAGAAGCTCGAATTTTCAGTAATTTTTATTTAAATAGTATTTTTGTGTTAAAAATTTATGAAATATGTATAAATAAGGGTGTATATAATTCGGGTTGGTTTAAATTTTTTATATATCATATCAAATCAATTGTATCAGATTTTTAAATTTGTAAACTAAATCAAATCAATAAAAGTCGGATTTTTCAACTTCAAATTTTCAATTTTCTCAGAGTTTTTTTCCCCTAATAAAGTTTTCATACAAAACATATAACTTATATTTATTTAATCTTTACTAACATAGAATTATTTAAGATGTTTCTTAATTAAAAATAATAACACAAATGAGACAAGTATTGACATTATGCAAAAATATTCAACAAAAAAGATAATGAAATCACATTAAATAAATATTGCTAATTAACAAATTCATAATGAAAATAATCATACTCTAAAAGTATTAAGTCATGTCAAACTAAGTACGAATAATAAGTATTAATTACATAACTAAATATTTTAAAAAAAATATTAAGTTATGTGTTTTCATTGTGTAAATTAACCAATACAAAATTAAAGAATACAACCTGCTCTGATATCAAGTTTGTCACGCCCCACCTTGGGAGCACGACTGACACCTAGTGTCACATTGAGTCTGTACTAGCCTGACTGGACTGATGCACTACTAGTGCACATTGACACTCAATTCAAGAAACCAACGAGCTAGATCTCGGCTGTAAATACATCCCCTGGCTGAGAAGGCCACCTGCAAGAGAAGACAGCTAACCACAAAAACACAAACAGGGGCCGACAAGACCACTATGCTGTCTAGTTATAACTGAAACGTAAATCAAGCACCAAACTACGGTATGACTGACAAGTCCGCTAACTAACAACTAAACAAGACCTCACACGGCTATCGACAACTAACCACAGGGAATGTACAACAGTCTGCAAGCCTCTAGGAGTGATATAATGGTCGGGATAGGGCCCCCACCTATCCAAAACTGTACATCAAAAGTAAACCTCGTCTAACTTTCAACTCCGGAGGGAAAGAGCTGAATAAACTGCTGACCTCAACTGAAGGCTAGGAATGTCCCGAACCGCGTCTATCTGCACCTGCAGGCAAGTAATACAGTGCCCGGGTGGGTGTCAGTACAATATGTACCGAATATGTAGGCAGAAAGGTAATAAATTGACCGAAAGCTAGTAAATCCATAGTAATTAAAAGAGAGAGTAAGGATTAACTGTACCGTTTGAATTATCTAAACAACAAGTCTATATGTACAAACATGAACCTAACCGGGCCCCCACAAGCCTGGAAGGTACAAACAGCACAGAAAAACCTACCTAGGCCCCTATAAGCCCCGACAAGTACAAACAAGATCCCCTCCACTTACCTGACCACTAAGAATTTCTGTGTAAATTGTAACTCGAGGCAGCCCTCGTGGCCTCAATTTGATGGAACATATTATGGCCCTCACGACCTCAATAAATGAAACTCAATACGGCCCTTACAGCCTCAGTAAATGGAACTCAATACGACCCTTACAGCCTCAGTAAGTGGAACTCAATACGGCCTAACAACTAACTACTCAATATTCGGGTAAGACCATTCTAACTAGGCTAACTTTGGACAATAATTACTATTTCATCGTTATAGACTCAACTCAGTTTACAACAGCTCACCCAATAGGTTTACTCTGGTGTACGATAGACATACAAGTCGTACCAACTTTACGACGACCGTAACTTGCCGAAAAAATAGTCTTACATACCTCAAATGCCGACTTTCTGCCTAACCGGCGAGTTTCAACCTGAATTCAACAGCCTTTCGCCACTGTAATCGTATTACTTGGAGAACGAGACTAGTTTCATACTCAATTTGATTAAAACAATAACTTTTCATAGTAATATCAACTACACTTTAACTTGACAAAATACAGCCGAAAACGTATAATTTCCCGAGAGTTCAGAAGGGAAAAATGCTTACTCGAATCCTGTGATCGTATAGAAATCAATTTGAGTCAATTCTGACGACTTCTACTCGGTGGAGTTTCGATTCTCTGGGCGCTTTTCGGGAAACTAACTCCTTAGTAGTGTTTCCTGCAGGCTTATAATTCAATACCCGAGGTTAATCGGAGTTTGGACAGTGTTTGATAGCGTAATCGCACGAAAACTGTTGAATTCCCTCGTCTCACACTCTATATGGCCATAACTTATATTGGAAAATTATCACAAATGAACTAAGGACCCTTATATATATGTTTGGGCGATGGACTAGGGGCGCTTCGCGGCAACCTGGTGCCGCGCCGCGCTTCCCATAGCGGAGTTCCCTTGGCGCGCCACGCTTCTCAAGGCACCAACAGAGCTGGCGCGCTGCGCTGCCCAACGTGTCGCGCTGGCCCTTGCGGCCTGATCTCGTTCGATCCGACTTCTGAATTTTTCTATACGTGTCGTATGCTCTTTATTTATCACAATTCCACGCGTACCTTTGTGAGTTACTAACTTTTACAGGGTGTAACATCCTACCTCCTAGGAACATTCGTCCCGAATGTCCTCTTCCACTTGTAGGAGTTTAATTCTTCCAATTATTATTCTGGAAAAATTTCGGCAGAGTCTCCCTTGTAATATGGACTACTGAAAAAAATCCTGAAACGCAGAAAACTCCAATACAGGTATATCACATGATACTATAACTACTCTCGCACAACAGAATGGTAGTCAACTAAACAGTATCAATAACTTGCATCATAAACAATAACTGAATCAACGACCCTACCTTAACTGCACAATTGGAACTAATCCCGGAACAACTGAGGATATCTGGATCTCATGTCATCCTCAGCTTCCCAGGTCATTTCTTCTTTATTTCTGTTTCTCCACAATACTTTAACGGAGGTAACATCTTTGGTTCTCAATCTGCGAACTTGCCAATGTAATATGGCTATAGGAACCTCTTCGTAAGCTAATTCCTCAGTAACCTGGACATCCTTAACTAGAACAACTTTGGACGGATCTCCTATACACTTTCTTAACATTGATATGTGAAAGACCAGGTGAACAGATTCTAACTCTGAAGGCAAATCTAATTCATATGCCACCTGGCCTATTCTCCGAAGGACTCGATACGGTTCGATAAACCTCAGGCTAAGCTTTCCCGTCCTTCCAAACCTCATTACGCCTTTCATGAGCAAGACTTTCAGAAACACCTAGTCATCTACATTGAATTCCAAGTTCCTACGCCGCACATCGGCATAAGATTTCTGACGACTCTGAGCTGTTAACAACCGTTCTCTGATAAGCTTTACTTTCTCCTCTGATTGGTGGATCATGTATGGTCCAATTAACTCTGATTCTCCTACCTCGAACCAACCAACTGGGGACCTACACTTTCGCCCATATAAAGCCTCGTATGGCGCCATCTGAATTACCGAATGATAACTATTATTATAAGCAAACTCAATAAGGGGTAAATGTTCATCCCAACTGCCCCCAAAGTCTAGCACGCACGCCCGTAGCATATCCTCGAGCATCTTAATCATACGTTCTGCCTGCCCGTCTGTTTGAGGATGGAACACTGTACTCAAATTCACATGTGTTCCCAAATCTTTCTGAAACGACTGCCAGAATCTAGTTGTAAATTGTGCTCCTCTATAAGAAATAATAGATACTGGGACACCATTTAATCTGACTACTTCTCTAATGTATAACTCGACGTAGTCCTCGGCTGAGAAAGTGGTCCTGACTGGCAGAAAATGAGCCGACTTCGTTAACCTATCAACAATCACCCAGATGGAATCAAATTTATGCTTGGTACGGGGTAGTCCTGTCACGAAATCCATATTAACTGACTCCCATTTCCACATAGGTATAACTATTTCCTGAGTTAGGCCGCCGGGTTTCTGATGCTCAACTTTTACCTGTTGACAATTAGGACACTGTGCTACAAATTCAGCTACACCTTTCTTCATTCCAGGACACCAATATATTTCTTTTATGTCATGGTACATCTTCGTTGAACCTGGGTGAAGAGAATAACGAGAATAGTGTACCTCTACCATAATTTGCCGGCGGAGTCCTGCTACATCCGGGACACAGAGGCGACCTCTATAACTCAAAACTCCATCCCTGGCTACTTTAAAAGCTAATATTTCACCCTGCTAAACTCTATCTCTGAGCTGTGCTAAATAAGAATCTTGATATTGCCGCTCTTTTACCTCTACTACCAGGGACGACACTTCTGTATTCTGAACTATGGCTCTATTATCCCCTGTATCAACCACTCGAACTACTAAACTGTCTAGCCGATGTAATTCTCGAGCCATTTTTCGCTGTTCCGACCTCAGGTATACCAAACTGCCCATAGATCGACGGTTAAGAGCATCCTCCACAATAATAGCTTTACCTGGGTGATATAAGATGTTCACATCATAATCTTTCAACAATTCTAACCAACGATGTTGTCGCAAATTTAGCTCTTTCTGTGTGAAAATGTCTGAAGACTTTTATGGTCGGTAAAAATATCCACATGCACCCCATACAAGTAATGCCTCCATATTTTTAAGGCATGAACCACTGCAGCTAACTCTAGATCATGAGTGAGATAGTTCTTTTCATGTTTTCTCAACTGCCTCGAAGCATAAGCAATTACCTTACCATGTTGCATCAGAACACATCCTAATCCAACACCTGAAGCATCACAATACACTGCATAACCCTCTGTACCTTCCGGCAAAGCTAAAACTGATGCTGAGGTCAATCTATTTTTCAATTCCCGAAAACTCTGCTTGCAGGCTTCGGTCCACTGAAACTTGGCTGCTTTTTGAGTCAATTTAGTCAACGGTGCTGACAAAGTAGAAAACCCTTCCACGAACCTTCTGTAATATCCGACTAACCCCAAAAAACTGTGAGCCTCTGTTGGAGTCATAGGCCTAGGCCATGTTTTCACTGCCTCAATTTTCTGCGAATTGATTTAAATACCAGGATCTGATACAATGTGGCCCAAGAAATCTACAGAATTCAACCAAACCTCACATTTAGAAAACTTTGCATATAACTGACGTTACCTGAGGATCTGAAGTACTGTCCGTAAATGATCTCCATGTTCTGTTTTTGAGCGGGAGTAGACTAGAATATCATCAATAAACACTATTACAAACAGATCCAAATACGACTTGAAGATACTATTCATTAGGTCCATGAACACTACTGGCGCATTAGTCAATCCGAAGGACATAACGAGAAACTCAAAGTGAGCATACCTGGTCCTAAAAGCTGTCTTCGGGATTTCTTTTTCCCGAACTCGAACCTGGTGGTACCCGGATCTCAAATCAATTTTAGAAAAGTACTTTGCCCCTTGCAGCTGATCAAACAAATCATTTATTCTTGGAAGAGGATAATTTTTATTAACAGTAACCTTATTCAGTTGCCGGTAATCTATACACATGTATAGGGAACCATCCTTCTTTCTCACAAACAGGACTGGTGCACCCCATGGTGACGTACTGGTCTGATAAAGCCTTTATACAACAAATCTTTCAACTATTCTTTTAATTCTTTTAATTCAACAGGGGCCATTCGATATGGGGGAATAGATATCGGTTGAGTATCTGGTAGCAAATCTATGGAGAAGTCTATTTCCTGCTCTAAGGGAATATCGGGAAGTTCATCTGGAAACACATCCGGGAACTCATTAACAACTGGGATAGACTGAAGAATCGGGGATTCTGCTTGCACATCTTGAACCCTAATAATATGGTAAATACAACCTTTTGCTATTAACCTTTTCGCCCGAAGATAGGATATAAACTTACCTTTCGGCGTAGCTGTATTACCTCTCCATTCTCGGACAACTTCCCCCAAAAAATAAAATCGGACAATTCTGGTCCAACACTCTACAGTAGCATAACATGGTGTCAACCAGTCCATACCCATAATCACATCAAAATTAATCATTTCTAATTCTACCAGATGTGCTGAGGTCTGGGGACCAGCAATCTGTACTGTACAACCCCGGTAAATTCTCCTAGCAATGATAGAGTTACCGACAGGGGTAGATACTGAAAAGGATCTCTGGAGCAATTCTAGTACTATCTCAAACTTTTGGGCTACTAACTGAGTAACATACGACAAAGTGGAGCCCGGATCTATCAAAGCATAAACTGAGTGAGAACATACATCTAATATACCTGTCACAACATCTGGCGATGACTCTGTTTCCTATTGCCCTGGCAATGCATATGTGCGATCCTGACCGCTTCCTGAACTAGATGCCCCTGATCTACCTCGGCCTCTACCAGCTGGAGCTGAGGGCCTATGCCCTGCAGAAGGTGCTGGGGCATACGAACCTGCTGAAGCTCTACTCTGCTGGTCCTGACCGCCCTGGCGTCTAGTCGGACAGTCTCTCATCATATGTCCCTCCTGCCCACAAGTATAATAGGCGGTGGAACCATATCTGCATCTCCACAAATGCCGGCTATGATAAGTACTGCATCAGGGTATCGCCAACTCTATCTGATCTGGCCCCCTCTGCTGCTGCGAGCCTGGAGCTCACGAACTTTCGCTGGGGCCTGACTGCCTCCGACGATCTGATCTACTGTCCTGCTGCTGCTAAAATGGAGGCCTAGGTGGTCTACTTGAAAAATGGGGTTTGGGCCCGCCCTGAAAATCTGCGGGTCTAGCCCTCCGACGCTGCTCCTGACCTGACCTGACCTTTCCATAGCATACTGACGCTGTTTGAGCTCCTCTATATTTTGGGCAAAGGCCTGGATTTGGGAAATGTCCATATCCTCCCGCAGTGTGGCTGAAATGCAAGATTCTATATATTCTTGTGCGATCCCTATGATAAATCGGTGCACCCTTGATGGCATGGTATCAACGAACGAGGGTGCATACCTGGCTAACAAGTCAAAATCAATGCATACTCCCTGACACTCAAATAATGATCTATGAAAGCCTCAGAAAAGACGGGTCATGTATGTGGAGGTGCATCTCTGCCTCGGGATCTTTTTTAACTCTCGTACCACAAAACCACTACGTCTCGCAATGTGAATACTGCTAGCTAAACTAATTCTGTGGATGAGGCATGCATGACCCTGAATATTCTCTGCAACTGATCTATAATATTCTGGGGGTCCTCCTTGTGATTTGTCCCTGTAAACTGCAGGGGACTCAAGGCAAGGAACTCACGAACTCTCGAACTACCAGGCCCCTCAACGGGCTCAACGGCAGCTGGTATCACCGGCTGAGGCTGACGCTGGGCAGCCATCATTTGTACCAACATAAAACGCACCCCTGAGCTCCTTATCTGACGACATAGGAATAGCTAGGAGTGGTACTGATATATCTGTCGTCCTAGTGGGCTCTGAATGTGGTGGTGGATGTTGGGGAGATCGAGGTGGTGTCCCCCTGTCACCCTCGGATTGGGCTGACTCTGCCTGGGCCCCCTACTAGTGCCCTCTCCTACTGCCTTATCCAGCTCTCGACCAGTCGTGGTCTGCCGTGCATCTGACATTTCTCTGTAAATAAATAGGATAACATAAGCTCAGGAAGTCACTCTATATAACACAACTCTATAGCACGACCGGAGAAGAAAAAGAGTAGCCACACTATTATGCCTTGCGGCCTCCCGCCTATGGAATGTGGTGCACAACATACCCATAGACAAGACTCTACTTGGCACAGCTTGCAGACTCACTTGGATACGACCTGCTCTGGTACCAAGTTTGTCATGCCCCACCTTGGGAGGCACGACTGGCACCTAGTGCCACACTGGATCTGTATTAGCCTGACTGGACAGGTGCACTACTAGTGCACATTGACACTCTATTCAAGAAACCAACGAGCTAGATCTCGACTGTAAATACAGCCCCTACCCGACAAGGCCACCTGCAAGAGAAGACAGCTAACCACAACAACACAAACAGGGATCCTATGCGGGCCGACAAGACCATCATGCTGTCTAGTTATAACTGAAACGTAAATCAAGCACCAAACTACGCTATGGCCGAAAAGTACGCTAACTAACAGCTAAACAAGACCTCACACGACCATCGACAACTAACCACAGGGAATGTACAACAGTCTGCAAGCCTCTAGGAGTGATATAATGGTCGGGACAGGGCCCCGACCTATCCAAAACTGTACATCAAAAGTAAACCTCGTCTAACTTTCAACTCTGGGGGGAAGGAGCTGAATAAACTGCTGACCTCAGCTGAAGGCTAGGGACATCCCGAACTGCGTCTATCTGCACTGCAAGCAAGTAATGTAGCGCCGGGGTGGGCATCAGTACAATATGTACCGAATATGTAAGGTAGAAAGGTAATAACTTGACTGAAAGCTAGTAAATTCGTAGTAATTAAAAAAGAGAGCAAGGATTTGACCTGCAATACCTGTACCGTATGAATTATCTAAAAAATAAGTCTATATGTGCAAACAAGAACCTAACCGGGCCCCATAAGTCTGAAAGGTACAAACAACACAGAAAAACCTACCTGGGCCCCCATAAGCCACGGCAAGTATAAACAAGATCCCCTCCACTTACCTGACCACTAAGAATTTCTGTGTAAATTGTAACTTGAGGCAGCCCTCGTGGCCTCAATCTGATGGAACTTATTATGGCCCTCACGACCTCAATAAATGAAACACAACACGACCCTTACAACCTCAGTAAATGGAACTCAATACGACCCTTACAACCTCAGTAAATGGAACTCAATACGACCCTTACAGCCTCAGTAAATGAAACTCAATACGGCCCTTACAGCCTCCGTAAATGGAACTCAATACGGCCTAACAGCTAACTACTCAATATTCGGGTAAAACCATTCTAGCTAGGCTAACTTTGGACAGGAATTACTATTTCATCGTTATAGACTCAACTCAGTTTACAACAGCTCACCCAATAGGTTTACTCTGGTGTACGGTAGATATACAGGTCGTACCGACTTTACGATGAGCATAACTTGCCGAAAAGATAGCCTTACATACCTCAAATGACGACTTTCTGCCTAACCGGCAAATTTCAATCTGAATTCAACAGCCCTTCGCCCTGTAATCGTATTACTGAGAGAACGAGACTAGTTTCAATACTCAATTCAATGAAAACAATAACTTTTTATAGTAATATCAGCTACACTTTAACTTGACAAAATACATCCGAAAACGTATAATTTTCCGAGAGTTCAGAAGGGAGAAATGCTTACTCGAAGCCTGTGATCATATATAAATCAGTTTGAAAAAATTCTAACGACTTTTACTCAGCGGAGTTCCGATTCGCCGGGTGCTTTTTGGGAAACTAACTCCGTAGTAGTATTCCCTACAGGCTTATAATTCAATACCTGAAGTTAATCGGAGTTTGGACGGTGTTTGATAGCGTAATCAGATGAAAAGTGTTGAATTCCCTCGTCTCACACTCTCTCTGGCCGTAACTTATATTGGAAAATGATCACAAAAGAACTAAGGACCTTTATATATATGTGTGGGCAGTGGACTAAGGGCGCTTCGCGCCGGCCATCGTGACAACCTGGTGTCGCACCGCATCTCCCATAGTGGAGTTCCCTTGGCGCGCCGCACCTCTCAAGGCATCAAAAAGGCCGGTGCGCCACGCTGGCCCTTGCGGCCTGACCTTGTTTGACCCGGCTTCCGGATTTTCCTACTCGCGTGGTATACTCTTTATTTGGTACAATTCCACGCGTACATTTGTGAGTTACTAACTTTTACGGGGTGTAACAAAACCAAATCACTAATTGGATTTTTTTCTCAGTTTAACTTGAATTATCGAATTGATACAATTTGTCAATTTTCTTTGTGCACCCCTATATACAACTACTAGTATGTTATACCCCGTAGAATTTCCGACACCTAAATGACCTATTCGCACGCTGGTTAAGCATATTTGAAAGCCATATGTGCTAAAGAAAGGCCCGGGAAAAGATCGGACGAGAAACCTGTCGAACCATCGCGGAAGGAGCTGAGGCAGAACCCCTCCGCGATGGCAGCATGTCACGGAGGTGGAGCCTCCGTGACACGTTGGCCTTGTCCAGGCCCAAGTATATAAAGCCCCACTTCGGTTTTAAATGATTAAAACACTTATAAATTTCCAGAGAACAGAGCAAACCAGCAGAGAAGGAAAAAGGAACGAAGTAGTAATATAATTTTCGTCCGATTACGCTGCTAAACGTTGTCCAAACTCAAATTAACCTCAGATACCGAGGTATTTAGCAGCAGAGAGCATTTCTACGGATTTAGTTTCGTGAAATACGACCGACGAATCGTCGAGCTACCGAGCTAAGGTAAGTGGAATTGCTCTAAATTAGTGTCTATGTGTTGCTAGCTGTGAAGTGAATATTTCTCCCTTCTGGACCGCTGAAAAATAGCGAGTTTTCGACCGTCTTTCGATAAGCCTAAGTTTAGGCTATAAACTATATCGAAAGTGACATTGCTCTTTACAATAAAGCTGTATTTAGTACTAATTGACATATTTATGAATGCAGTTGAGAGGAAATAGTTGAAGTACCGGCCGAGCCTCGTCCGACAGGCGGATAGTTCGAGGATAAGGTATGTAAAGTTAGTTTCCTCGGCAAGTTAAGTAATCTCGGTACAGTACAGTAATTTAAAGGCCAATAGAATGTTCAGAAGTCATGTGTTATGTTTATTACGAATGTTGGTACGATATTAGAAGCATCGAGTTATAACTTGCGTGAAACTTGCTAGCACGACATAGATTCTAATACAAGTGTTAGGAACTGCACAGCGTGCTCAGTATGTGATCTGACACAGAATGTTAGGATATCATTGTATTCAGTTGAAACCCAGTAGAGTAATGTAGTATCTGTAAGGCATCTCAGAAATAGAATGATAAGTTAAAATGGAGTTGGAAAGCATGTTAGGAATAGTAAATCATGTTACTATAGAAACTCAGTATACAACATAGTTTTCAGCAGAAATACTATATCATGTTCAGCATTAGACTCAGTACAGTATGACAGAAGATTATATTTATATATATATATATATATATATATATATATATATACTATTATCAGTCTCACCATGTATTAAATACGTACATATCACTATCACTAGTTCAGCATGCAGTATGTACAAACACTTTATTATCAGTAGCTTCAGTATGTGGTATATGCAGATAGTATTACTAGTTGAGACTGTTGTATTGTTTGGGGTTGGATTACCTAGCATCCATGACCGCCCCAGGGTTAATAGCTGTATCGACTCGTCCGCCAGAGGACGAGGATACGTCGCTCTACGGAGTGGCATGCCGTCCCACAGGGGACGAAGATGGGATGCCAGTTTTCCCCATATTGTGCCTTGGTCGGCCCTTATACAGCCCCGTCGAGCGGATACGCCCGGGGTGTTGATTCAGGAGTCCTCCGGACTCAGGTACAGTTATAGTCAGGGGCTCAGCGAGCCCAAGTGCATACCCAGGGGACCGGCAGGATGCTTATAGTTATTATAGGAGACGGGACGACCGGGGTAGGGGTATAGATTGCGTGTTGGTTGTACCTCCCGGCTTATGGGGGCCGGGTAAGGTTTGTGTGTGCTATGTATGTTGTGATATGTTGTGCCGTGTTATAATAGATACGAGTAGATCGACAGTAGAGCGATAAATCCTCAGGTATGACTCCTGCTCCTTCCAATATAATTAAGAGAAGGTATGACTTACATTATCAGACAGTTAATCTATTCCGTCCTACTTCAGTTTCATCAGTTATATTGTTGTTTTCAGATATTTCTTTCAGTTATTGCTTTACATACTCAGTACCAGCGGTACTGACGCCCGGTGGGGCGCTGCATTACTTGCCTGCAGGTACTCATAGACGAGCAGGCGATACCACGTGATTTCTGTCAGCAATCGAATATTCAGCTCCTGTCATCCGGAGACTGAATTCCAGAGGTGTATTTCATTTTCTTTTGTTGTATAGTACGGGTACGTCGGGGCCCTGTCCCGATCATTTCTATTGTTATTCCTAGAGGCTTGCAGTCTATATATATTTCCCTGTGGTCAGATGAGTCGGTCGTGTGAGGCCGTGCAGTTGTATAGCTGTTAGTACTTGTGTTTCCTTTATGTTGGCCGTGTGGGGCCATAGTTCGACAATAATGGTGACCTTGCAGGTCACGTAGCTATCTAATACTTCATGGTTAAGTTATAGATAACTAGACAGCATGGTGGCCTTGTCGGCCCGCATAGGTTTCCCTATATTGACATGTTTCTGGTCAGCTGTTAGTACAGGTACAGGAGGCTATAGGCCAATGGGCCGGGGGCTGTGTTTACAGTTGTTATATAGCCCTTTGTATCCAGAAATGTGAGTTAGAGCCAGCCAGGCACCAGATGTGCCCAGGCTTAGCAGTTCAGCAGTTCAGGTCCTAGTAGGGCACCAGGTGCCAGTCATACCCCCAAGGCGGGGTGTGACATAGTATTTGGGTACGCGCGTTGCGCGTGTATTTCGTATCAAATAAAAATATAAAATTTTATTAAATCATATAAATATTATGAGTTTTAAATTTGTGTTCGGGTTGACAATTTGATTTTTTTTGTTTGAAGACCAAAAATAGAGTTGTTCATTAATTTAGCAAAAGCAAAACAATATACATCTGTGCTTGAATAGAATAAATGCAAATCAGATTTATAAAAGAAACAGATGAAAAGTTGTCGACATTACTAAATTCCTCAAAAAACAATTCTAAAAAATGTACAGTTTGTAAATCTCAAAGTTTTAATTTTTGGCATCACCACCAATCACTCAATTGACTTTCTTCCATATGTTGACTCTTTCTTGACATGCATTTTTGTTTTTGTGCCCTGGACATGGATATATTAAAATGTAAATTAGACAACATAATAAGTTAATAAAAATATATTAATCATGGAGCAAGTATTTTCTGATAAAAGTGATTGTTTTAATCGCGATAAAATAAATATGGTGTAACAGGGCAAAATAAACATTGTTTAGAAAATAAATGAAGACAATTGAAAAATTATTAAATAGAAAAAGTAATTAAAATACAACTTAGAAAACTTCACAGGTTCAGGATCAATGACTTGATTACATCACAACATCAACAGACCTCCATTGCATCATCTAAACAAAATGTCACCAATTAAAATAACGAAAGAGAAGACTAACCATCATCAATAGGGACTAGGGGTGGGCGTTCGGTGTTTCGGTTCGGTTTTTTCAAATTTCGGTTCGGTGTTTTCGGTTTTCGGTTATGAATAATGAACACCAAACACCGCACCGTTTTAATTCGGTTCGGTTCGTTTTTTTTTAAATTTTGTTCGGTTTATTTAGTTCGGTTATTTGGTTTTTTTTGGGCTGCCGGCGAGGGATAGGTCGATCAGCCGATGGGCGATGGCCGACGGCTGTTGCTGGTGAGGCAGAGACCAGAGACCGTGACGCCCGACGGGCGACTGCCGACTGGAGATGGGTGACGGGCTGACGGCCGACAGGCGACTGCCGACTGGAGATGGGTGACAGCTTGACGGGGGACGATCAACGCGACGGACGACGGGCGATGGTTTGTAGATTGATTTCTAAGTTCTGATTTTCTGTCGACTGCCGAGTGCCGACGGCTGTTGACTGGTGAGGCAGAGACCAGAGAGTACCGACTACGTGGCGATGGGCGACGCCGGACGGGCGACTGCCGAGTGCCGACGGGCGACGGCGACTGGTGTGGTGTAGGGGCGGTAGGGCTGTAGGCGTGTAGTAGACTTGTAGCAGTAGGCAGTAGCAGACTAGGGGTGGGCTGTGGGCTGTGTACTGACTACTTATTAAGTGAGTAGTACTAGTTATAACTTTAGCATTTTTTATTTTTTTATTTAATTTAATTATTAATTAAAAAAAAATATTAATAATTCGGTTATTCGGTTAAACCGAATAACGGTGAACCATAACCGAAAAAAAACCGAAAACCGAATTAAGTTTAAAAAAAAACCGAAATCGAACCGAAAAACCGAAAAAACCGAAACCGAAAAACCGAATTAATTCGGTTCGGTCCGATTTTTCGGTTTTCGGTTTTTTTGCCCACCCCTAATAGGGACGCACTTTGAACACGAATTCGTTGAGCTTTTTTTTTAAGTAATGAATGAATTAATATATTTTCCATCAGAAAGTTGAAAGATGAAGGAACTAAATATTGAACATACATATTAAAGATTAATATTAACAAACATTTGTAATAGATAGGGATGATTAAAGTAATTCTAAATTTAATTGATTACAATAAATGACGTTAAGTTTAGAAACATGAATCATCTTCATATTATTCATCTTTTACATTTATTATATACTATCACTTTATTATTCTTTGAAATGTAAATTACATTTCCGTAGATGAATAGGTTTGAAGTAAAGGGTAAATATAGTCGTTCAATTTTTATGGATATTTTGGTCTTTTAACTTTAGACTTAGGCGCTTCCCACTTTTAGTATAATCATATTATTATATAAGTAGAAAGCCAAAAAGTAAAAAATTAGATTATCATGAAAGTAAATTAAAGATATATGATGTATAAACAAGTGTTCATGAAATATTGAATGACTATTTTATCCTTCAATCTAAAACTATTCCTATAATATTATATATACTAAAAGCTAAAATTACATAAAAATAAATATTATTAGACCATTAAATATTTCACAATGAATTATTTAGATGATGATAAAGGAGTAAACCTATTTATTATTTGAAGGGTAATTAGTCTCTCAATATTTGGAGGTTATTTTAGTATTTTAACTTTTTACTTTTTGTCTTCCCACTTATATAGTAATATTATTATTATTGTTATTATTGTTATTATTATTTAGATAGTTATTATTTATATTTATTTTTTACATGATTTGTTGTTATTATTATTATTATTATTAATAATAATAATAATAATAATAATAATAATAATAATAATAATATTAATATTTATTAGTTATATTTATTATTTATTTATTTATTTTAACTTTTTATTTTTTGGCTTCTCACTTATATAGTAATAAATATATAATTATGATATGATATGATAAAATATTAATATTTAATTAAATTTTAATTTAGTGAAGGGGCAAAATGGTAATCTAACTTTTCACTTTTTGGCTTCCCACTTATATAATAATATGATATGATGATGATTTTTACATATTATATTTATTTTTATTTTATTTATTTATTTTATTTAATCGAGGATTAAAATGGTAATGCAACTTTGTAGTTGGAAATTTTTCACTTTTATTATATTTTAATTTAATTTATTTTTATTGTTATTTATTTATTTTATTTAGTGGAGCTTTTTTAGTGACATAACATTAAATGACATTAGTTAAATAAATGAAACAAATAAATAATTTTAAAATAGAAAAAAAATTAAAAAAAATAAGAAAAAAGAAAAATAAGAATGGAGGCCTTAGAGGCATGCCATATAAGAATGTCTCTAAGACTCTAAGTCTCCTTTATATATATATATTGATTTTTTATGGATATTTTGATTTTTTAACTTTAGATTTAAGCGCTTCCCACTTTTAGTATAATCATATTATTATATAAGTGGAAAGCCAAAAAGTGAAAAGTTAGATTACCATGAAAGTAAATTAAAGATATATGATATATAAGCAAGTGTTAATGAAATATTGAATGACTATTTTACCCTTCAATCTAAAACTATTCCTATAATATTATATATACTAAAAGCTAAAATTGCATAAAAATAAATATTATTAGACCATTAAATAATTCACAATGAATTATTTAGATGATGATGAAGGAGTAAACCTATTTATTATTTGAAGGGTATATTAGTCTCTCAATATTTGAAGGTTATTTTAGTATTTAGACTTTTCACTTTTTGCCTTCCCACTTATATAGTATTATTACTATTATTATTATTATTATTATTATTATCATTATTATCATTATTATTATTATTATCATTATTATTATCATTATCATTATTATTATTTATTAGTTTTATTTATTTATTTATTTTAACTTCTTATTTTTTGGCTTCTCACTTATATAGTAATAAATATATAATTATGATATGATATGATAAAATATTAATATTTAATTATATATTTAATTAAATTTTAATTTAGTGAAGGGGCAAAATGGTAATCTAACTTTTCACTTTTTAGCTTCCCACTTATATAATAATATGATATGATGATGATTTTTACATATTATATTTATTTTTATTTTATTTATTTATTTTATTTAGTGGAGGGTTAAAATGGTAATGCAACTTGTAGTTAGGACATTTATTTTTATTCTTCTTCTTATTATTATTATTTATTAGTTTTATTTATTTATTTATTTTAACTTCTTATTTTTTGGCTTCTCACTTATATAGTAATAAATATATAATTATGATATGATATGATAAAATATTAATATTTAATTATATATTTAATTAAATTTTAATTTAGTGAAGGGGCAAAATGGTAATCTAACTTTTCACTTTTTAGCTTCCCACTTATATAATAATATGATATGATGATGATTTTTACATATTATATTTATTTTTATTTTATTTATTTATTTTATTTAGTGGAGGGTTAAAATGGTAATGCAACTTGTAGTTAGGAATTTTTCACTTTTATTATATTTTAATTTAATTTATTTTTATTTTTATTTATTTATTTATTTTATTTAGTGGAGCTTGTTTAATGACATACCATTAAATGACATTAATTAAATAAATAAATAAAAAAATAATTTTAAAATAGAAAAAAAATCAAAAAAATAAGAAAAAAGAAAAATAAGAATGGAGGCCTTAGAGGCATGCCACATAAGCATGTCTCTAAATCTCCTTCATATATATATATATATAAGACTAAATAAGACTAAATAATTATATAATCTAAAAAACAACCATTACTCTTTGATCAATTTCTTCTTCTCTCCACTGTCCAAACATATACACTATCAATTAGTAATTGTTTTAATCATATACTCAAGGTTAAAACCCAAATGGAAAAAGAAATTTTAGCTCAATAAATTAAATATCGAATAAATATATATTGGTCAAGGTTTGTTAGAGAAATCTCATACAACTTAATGATAGGAAAAGATTCAATAAGGCAGCAAGCAGTATCATTACTGAGTAAATAGAAGTTTCAATAATAAAGCCACTAACTGCTTACAGAGGTATCTTAACAATATTTTCCTGTAAAATAAATATATTTTATTATAAACTCGCGTGAACTTCAAAGACCGTATAGTAGTAGACTTCGCTTCAAAGAAATTAATCTAGGCATTATCAAAATTCTCCAACATAAATTTGGTGCAAGAAAACCAAAATCCTGATGCAGAACCAAGCACTAAGTACTCTTGAGAAAGAAAAAGATCATTCAGGCCCTCAAAGCAACAACAATCTCAAATTTTCAGATGACTATTTTGCAGGAATTTTTTTCTATTTCTTATCTTCCTTTTTTTTCCCTTTGTTTTGTTATGGTAGATTATAAACTCCATAAAGTTATTCATAGTGAAAGAAAGAAAAAGAGTTTTATGAGAAAACCTGCTTTAAATTGAAGAATCCTTCATAAGCAGCAAGCATCGAGTCAAACGACTTCACCAATGAAAGAAGTGTTGATATTTTTTAAGCAAGATCAAAAATTAAAAAATGAGTATATATTCAAAAGAAAAATAACACATTAAAAGAAAAAGGGATCCAAAAATTCCAGCCAATAACACCATGCAATCAACTCTTGAGAGTTAAATGAGAAAGTCATACATAATGTCTGGTACACAAATGATAGATTCAAAAAATTTCCTCGACTTTGCACATGATTTATCAGTAATAAAATCCAGAAAAATTGTAGATAATAAAAATTTCAGAAGAAGTAACAAATGAAATAAATAGTGAACAAATTACAGGAAAAAACTGTCAACTATTACATCATCAACCGTTATGCATAATACCTACAGAACAGGGAAGCTGAAAAGTTAACTGAGAAAACTGAAACAGATTGCAAAAATAAAATCAAAGAACAGAAATTCCCATAACTATTATCCATCAAATCAACACTATATACTCCTAATACCCATTACACAAACAATAGGAGGTTATACGCAGAAAATTTGTTAAACCCCCAACAATTTCCAGACTATTAAACCATCAACCTCCACTACGTGTCTACATAATACCCATTACATAAAGAATAAAAAAAATTGAAAAATCATCAGCTTCCCACATAAGTGACACCAAAAAGACATAGTAAAGAAAAACATAGTTAGATCAGTATTGCATCACAAAGTTAGATCAGACCATACCTGAAAAAAGTACTCAACATGTTCAATACCACCATAACTATCAAAGTTATTACTATCCATTTTGAAATACTGCACATCACATAAGTAGAAAAAATAAATATTATTTTCACGCGAAGCTTGGATAAGTCACCTAGTGATAAAGATAAATAAAAGAATAACATGATCTGATTAAATAAGAATCTTAGACGCGTAAATCTCTTATAGTTGGAGGCGGACGAAAGAAAATTCAATTCATAGAGAAAAATGACATTTTTGACTTCAAATGGGAGTATTAAAATTGGAAAGAGGACCCGCCATTGACCTTTCTTCCTCCTCTCTTCTCTCCTTAGTCGGCTCTGCAATCCTTTTTACAAATATCCCCCAAATCCCACTTTAATTCTCCTCAATTTTTTCACTTTTCGTTGTCAAAATTCTGGGTTCATCAGATCTTGCTTGATAATCTTGTTTTTCGTTCAAAATTAAAAAAATAAATAAAGAGAAAGAGTGTTTTTTCATCGATGGCGGCCAACAAAGATGGGATCAAAAGCGGTAGTGGTGGTGGGGGCGGTTTCTTCTCTTCCATAGCGTCTAGCTTGTCCAATTTTGGCAGTGCTATGACCAAATATGTTAATGGATAAACCCTATTTTTTTACCCCTCTTCCTTTCTGTTTCAAAGAAATCAAGAAAACCCAAATGAGATTTTTAATTGTATTTGCTCAGTAGTTTACTGTCCAATGGAAAGTTGCCTGCAGATGAGATTTTGATGAAAAAATTCAGATCGAGAGGGAGATGATAGTCTGATTTTTTGGTTGAGTTGAAGTGATGCCGTTACAGACATCCAATGGAAAGAATAAGAGTAAATGACATTAATTAAGTAAATGATATTAATTAAATAAATAAATTTTAAGAATATAAAAATTAATTTTAAATGGAAAAAAATTCAAAAAAATCAGAAAAAAGATAAATGCAAATAGAGCTCAAAGAGGCATGCCATATCAGCATGCCTCTTAGTCTCTTTTATACTTATATATAGACTAGTTAATTTGTTTGCGTTTCGCGCGATCTTAAAAAACTTTTTAAAAGTTATAATTTAAATCTTTTCAATTATTCAAATACTAAAATAATCACAAAGTATATTTTGTGATATTTAATATTATTATTAAATTTTTTTCAAAAGATGATATAAATAAATAAATTTATAGCTTTAATCCATTTGCCAAAATAAAATTTTTAAAAGTTAAAATAAACATCAATTAAATCAAAGTGTTCTTTTATTTGTTTAAACAAAAAATAAATAAAAATAAGAAAGTAACTACATAGACACAACAACAAAAAATCGTGAAATCTTATAAGAGAAACCAACTACAGTCTATATGTACTAAAAATTATTATATATTAAATGACTAATTTAATATTCTTTGTTTAATATTGAAATATTTTTATTTTAAAAATATATAAACAATTCTAATCAAGTGATTACTTGCAACACAAATATATCATTAATTAAGATGTAATGTACTTTTCAAAGTGTAATTTTTTAAAATTTTAAAAAATATCAATTGTGCTTTTAAAATCATTCACTTAGAGAACACATGATATTAAAATTAAATAAACTTTAAGTCTAAATATTGTAGTAATTGTGTTAGAAGTATCCAATTTAACAAACTTAAAGGACCATGTGTGCTTAAATATTAAAATAAAAATAAAAATAAACGTAAACTTAAATTAAAGAGATTATTTGAGGCTAAAACTCATGTGTTGATGAATTACTAACAGTTTCAAAGGGAATAGTCTATTATTTAAGTGGATTAGTTCGAACCTTAATTTCAACATTTTGAATTTTAGTTATATATATATATATATTAAAAGTCTCGCTAAATAAAATAAAATTTCATGGCAAAGCGATTAAAATAATCCTTGACAAAATGCTACCTCATAAATTTAAAGAAAAGAAAAAATTATTGGCAGAAAAGTTTGTCAACATTCTACTGCACAAAATTTCTTGTGTATTGTTATCTTTTTATTTGCGATAGAATTTCGAAATATTATTGTGATTATTTGTCAGTTAATATGAGAATTTGATAAGTTATGCCTTGAAGATAGTCATTTTACAAAATTTAATTGAATATGACTTTGATAATTGTGTTCTTATGAGAAAATTAAATATTTAACTATACAGAGATGTAAGATATATTCACCTTATAACAATAATAATACAGATAAAGTAATCATCAAAAAAAGTATCACTAAAATATGATATTTCTTATAGTGCTTATCTTACATGTAAATTTATGTAAATATTTATGGAGGAACGCAATAAACTATCATAAATTTATACATTAATATTTAAGGGTTATAAAAGAGTAAGATATAAGCATTATTTGGATTATTAAAAATATAAAGTTATGAGGATAAAAAGGTGTGAGTTTTGTAGATGAGTTTTTAGATTTTATGATAAATGAAAAAAAAAACTAAAAGAAAAAAAAGATGAATATATTTCTTGACCTTTAAAAGGTGTTATCTCATCTGTTAGAATAAATACGACATTCATGATATAAAGAATCTGTTGAACTTAATTAATCATAAATAAATGTTAGATTAATAAAAATTAATTTTCTTCAATAAAAATTATAAGATTAATACTTTATCATTATTTTATTATGATATAAAAAGTTGCGGTAGTATTGAATATAAAGACCAATTAAGTTTGACATTAAAAAAGTTTAAAGAAATGACTTTTTAATTTCTTAACATTTCATATTTAATATAATTAAAAGAGTTAAAAGAAATTATGATTTAAAAAAACTCAATAGTCTCTTCTCTTCCTTTAGAAAAAAATGTCTGCCAACAATTACTACAAATAATGATTTCAATTTGAAAGTATATCTAAAAGAAAAATTCTTTTTTACTTATAAAATAAATTTTCAAAGTTGAATTTGTTTCCAAGTTGGAATGAAACATTGATACAATGACAAAATAGTATTTTCGATTAGCATAATCAAGTTTAATTTTAGGTGGAGTGCATACGAAATTGAGAGCGTACTATAAAAGTTGATGAACATGTTTATATACTATACACTAACAAAGTACTTTAGTATGTAGTCGAACTTTGATTTTTCCCATATTGTGTTTGTCATATACTATCTTCTTCATCTTTTTTGTCTTTCTTTTTCATGTTCACATATGTTCATTTTTAAAAATAAAAATTATGACTTGTATGGTTGAAAAAGACAACTAAAAAAGAAGAGAGAAAATAGTTAGGAAATTGAACCCCCAAAATGGTCTTAGAATAAGCATATAAAAAATTAATAAAATAAAAAACTCATTCATAAGTTGTTTCATGTTAAGGCATGACATACACAAAAAATAATTTTTGAACGACTACATCTTCTAAGCTTATGCTGGGATATTATATGAAATTTAACTTATACGAAAAAAAATATTAAAGCACAAATTTCTACACTCTTTGTCATTATACTAAAAAAAGAAAGATCTAAATATTAGTAAGGATAAGTAAGAGGCCTCCTTACTACAACCAACCAAACAAAAAATTATATAAAATGGGGTTATATATAATAAAAGCAGAGTTAGGTACAGTAGAATAGAGAAAAATATTAAAATACAACATAGACAGTAGCTTCCACATTAATATTATCTTTTTAATTATTTAAAAAGCAAATTCTAAAACAAAATCTATTTGTATCAGAATGTTAATTTCTACAAGACATTTCTAAAATTTAAATACTTTTAATTTTGACTGGACATCAAACGCCAGAAATAAGTTTTCACAAAATTTTCTTGCTCTTCTGGAGATGGAAGCTGCGGCGACTGCATCTCACACATAGCGTGTGTGTCTTATTCCTCCTATTCCTAAAACTTCCTGTTCCCTTCCCCATTGCAGTGCAGATGCAGAAACCCTAACATCTTCTCTATCAATATTATCGGTATGTTTTAATAGATAAATTATATTCATCTCAAAAAAATTCTACTAACAAACTATAACAATGTGAATATAAGAATAATCTTTGCTTTACAATTTATTTATATAGATATAAATATAGAAAACACTATAAATTATCATAAAATTTATAAATTAAATATTTGGAGGTTATGAAATGAAAGGTTTGTGAGTTATTGAGATTATTAAAATATATATTATGAAAATAAAGTGGTGTGAGTTATGAAATAAATTTTCAGCAAATATTTTAAGAGAAATATAAGAGAAAAAAGTCAAAAAAATGAGAAAAAAGATAAATACAAATCCTAGCCTATGAGAGGTGCCACTTCACTTTTCTAATACTTTACTTTATAATATATATAGACTGATTCCTATAATATTATATATACTAAAAGCTAAAATTGCATAAAAATAAATATATTTAGAACATTAAATATTTTACAAAGAATTATTTAGATGATGATGAAGGAGTAAACCTATTTATTATTTAAAGGATATATTAGTCTCTCAATATTTGGAGGTTATTTTAGTATTTTAACTTTTCACTTTTTGTCTTCCCACTTATATAGTAATATGATTATTATTATTATTATATTATTATTATTATTATTATTATTATTATTATTATTAGTTAGTTAGTTAGTTAGTTGTTATTATTATTATTATTATTATTTATTATTTATATTTATTCTTATTCTTATTTTAGTATTATTATTATTATTATTTATTAGTTATATTTATTTATTATTATTTATTTATTTATTTAAACTTTTCACTTTTTGGTTTCCAGTTATATAATTAACATGATATGATGATAATTTTTATATATTATATTTACTTTTATTTTATTTATTTATTTTATTTAGTGGAGGGTTAAAATGGTAATGCAACTTTGAAGTTAGAAATTTTTTTACTTTTATTATATTTTAATTTAATTTATTTTTATTGTTAATTATTTATTTTATGTAGTGGAGCTTTTTTAATGACATTAATTAAATAAATAAAATAAAAAAATAACTTTAAAATAGCAGATAAATTCCAAAAAACAACAAAAAAGAAAATAGGAATGAAAGCCACATCAACATTCCTCTAAATCTCCTTTATATATAGAGAGACTTAAAATCCAATTATTAATGCACATATTAAATTTAAAATTCAATTATTAATATACATATTAGACTTAGAATCCAATTACTTAATACACATATTAGACATAGAATCTAATTATTATCAATTACCCTAATTCTCTGTTGTCCTTTAGATCATTATTACTGAGTGATCTCTTCAAATAATTGACGATTTCGGTTTCTTCTCTAAAATAACAATTGCTATATATATATATATATATTTTTTTTTTTTGTGCATAAATTAATTTCTCCGTAGCATAACACATCCTTTAAAGACTTGGTAAAGCCTCTTGGTACAAAGAAAGATTTTGTTCGTTAACTACAACACCACTGGAAAGAAACGATGCTGAAATCATGATAAGGATTACGCACTGTGGAGCTCATTTTTGGAGGTGGCGTTTTCAATAATTTTTTTTCTTTATTTTTAAGTGGCTTAAATTCAAAACCTTGCCGTAAAAGTAAGACTCTCAGTCATTTCACCACAATTCATATTAATTTTTATTGGAGTAAAAATATTAAAGTGTATGGTATATTAGTGGCCATAAAGTGGAGAAAGTGATCATTATTTGTGGTCTAACTTATGTAACCATTAGTGTCATAATCTAATAGTAATTACCTTATTACATCTCAAATAACTATCCATATTCGTAACATTTACTTGTGGAAGAAATCCTACATCTGTATAAATGATGTTTCTTCCTTGTGTTGATGTATAAAATTATTAGAGAAAGATGCAAAGTTTGAAAAATATTGCAGTGTATTTTGAGGTAATAGTGAAAGAGAAAGTTGAGATAAAGAAAATATTTCAAGTCTCCAACTAATTTACTATACAAAAGAGAGTAATCTTATGTTGAAGTAAGGTGTTCTTTTGGTAGAGCTTTAAACTCTTCAATTAATCTGGAGTTATTTGAGTTATACGACGTTATTGAGTTGTTGTATTATGGAAGGGACAAGTCCAGAGAATTATTAATTTATCGGTAAAGATTATACCACAGTAAACTTAAATCTCTTTAAAGAGAGCGAAATATTCGCGCCTCAAAATTTTTATTTATTTATTTATTTTGTTTTTAACTGTAATTTACTATATATTTATCTGAGAATTTCCTTTACACGGAAGGTAATACATTTAGCATCTCAGACATGCCATAGGCTACATTACATGTGAAAGTCTGATATTTGGAGAAAAAGTTTGAATCAATACTTAAAAGAACGAGTGGGATTTTTCAAATAACCCTTTTTTCTTCCCTCCGCTTCGTGATATAACGAGAGGCAAATCTACGGGTAGGGGGGGTGTTCATCCGTGCATTTTTAACAAAAAATTATACGATATATATAAAATATTTTTTTTAATTTATATATATATTGAATTTTCTAAAATAAGATTAGAGATTGATTGTGTAATTTAAAGGTTTAAAATTTATTTTTAATTTTTCAATTTTAAATTTTAAATTTTAAACTCTCGTAATGAAAATTTTGAATCTGTCGCTAACCGTTCACAAGACAAACAATTTCTTTAATATAGATGGCCAAAAGGGAACAGTGGTTCCTGCAAAATTTGCCAACTAATTAGGACAACTATTTTGATTTTTTTAATTTTTATGTAGTGTTAGTATTTCACGGAAAATTGAATTTACCGAAACGTTAAAAAAAAAAAATCTTAGGAGAATTAAATTTAGCACACTCAAGGGTTTGACAGTGAAAAATATGAAATATCAAATTTCAATAAATGCAAAATAATATTTCCTTTATTTTAGAATAAATGGTATTTTTAGTTTGGGCACACTCCTTAAGAAAACTACTAATTTCTTAAAAGTAAAATATATTTTTACTAATTTTACCCTGAATAAATATCTTTAAAAAGATAATTCTTTGATAGTTTTTTGATTATGTAAAATTTTCTTTATTTAAATAAAGATAAAATAGGACGAACATCATTCATATATTATTGATTATGTGAAATATTACTTTTTTTTTTAGATAAAATAAAAAAGTAAAAACATCATTTATTTTAAAAATGAAAAAAATACTACTACTAATGATTTTCTCTCATGCTTGGGTGCAAATTGATTAGCACATCATCTATTAGGATTACGTGATTAAAATATGAGTTCTTTAGATTCTACGTACATCTCGTTAAGAAAAAAAAAAAACAGTTTGATACACTAAAATTTTGCTATGTGCAGGATTTAGGGAAATAACAAATTATAAGGATCTAATATATGCAGTCTCATTTTATATTTTTACAAGAGATCTTGTTTTCACAGCTCAAACCTGTGAGGTATCAATGACAACAACTTTATCATATTATTCTGAGGGATTTATTAAGCAAAAGTTAAGTCGGCATGATTTTGTTACCTCGTATTTAAAAAAGTATTTCAGAAATGCAGAAGAAACAGTAAAAATTGTAAGAAAATATCAATATAAATTTTGAGCCCAACAGAAAACTGTATTTTCTGAAGAATTTAATTCTCTCACAATTGCCCAAGATTTTATATTAATTCTGATTCTCCCAGAATACAACGAAACACTGTTCTACAATACCTACTACAATAATTTCAGAATTTCAGTAAACTTAACAAATGGAGTAGATTACACGACACTTGCTTTATTTTGTAAAACCTATGCAGAAATGAGGGTAAGAAGAAGATGTTTTATTTCTATTCTATCTACGATTTTGTGTATCAGAAACGAGGTGAAGCCTTTGAAATTTTGTAGCCACCAGCATATGCAAAGGTATCTGTTCGGAAAGAAAAGTATTTGTTTGGTCACAAATTATTTTAAATTCATAATAACAATTGGAAAAAAAAAATCTGCAAGAATTAATATTAGGAAAAAAGAAAATTAATTAACAAAAATGGAAAAATAAATTTGGTCTAAATTTTTTGGTCAATCAAATCATTTATTCAAAGCCAAAGCTAAGCAACAACGACAACGCGAGGGAAGGCTCTCTTCTCAATTTTTTATGAGTTAAAAAATATGTATCTAAATATAAGCACAAGAGTTCTTCTCTACTTTTTTAATGAGTGACAAAGTTCACTTACAAAAAGTAATTTTTTAAATTTCACTCCATTTTATTTTTCACTATTTCAATTAATACCACCTCATTTCCATTTTCGAGACTTTATTTTTTAAAGAATCTCTCAAATTTGTACCAAATTATAATACTATTCCGGCAATCATCTGTCACTCAATTTGCAATAGCCTGTTCACAGCTGGTTAAAATTATTGTTTCACATGGAGATGTAGTTATATTATAGAAAAACGAAATACATGTATGAGATTTTTGTCAAGTACTTTAAAAGATGTAGATTTTGGATAAATGCACCATGATTAATTAGTCATTTGAGTTGTTCCATGTAATCTTAGAAATATCTCAATATGAATCTTGTGACTTATGTATTTTAAATTAATATTGAGCTATAATTTAGTTTTAAAGGGCATAATTAGGGGTGTGCATAGTTTGGGCTAATCCGAAATTTAAATCGAAATTCATATTTTTTAGATATTTGGGTTGGATTTCTATATTGGATTTCGAATTTCATTTTTAAAATTTATGAATTTTGGATTAGAAACGAAAATTCAAATTTTTTATACCTTATATTTAACTCTACTCAATTACTCATATTATATGTATCCAATACTAATAAGTTCAATTTTCAAGATCTAATAGATTAATACCTACGACCCATCACAATATTAAATTAATAGGAAAATTTTCATTAATCAAATATAAAAATGTAAAATATTTCATGAGTAATTAAAGTTTAATATGGCATGGGCAATAGAGTCACCTCAATTCTTGTTAATTGTAGATAGTTATAAATTTCAGTGAGCAAATTATTAGGTGGATTGATGTTGTTAATTGTTATCGTCTACCTAAAAAGCTCAAAAGTCAAAATCGAAAATTCAAAAAATCTAAAGCGATTAATTCGAAACTGAACTTAAAAATCTAATACAATCCGAATTTATTTAGATTGGATTTGAATTGTACTTTTTTTAATCTGAAAATTGAATATCCAAATCAAAATTCACATATCCAATCCAATAGCGTAATGCCATCTCTAGGCATTATTATCCATCAACTTTAGAAGGGTCTTTTGGTTTCTTAGTATTTTATTTCAAAACTTTCCACTTTTAAATTACTAAAATATAATAAAGAAAACGATCATATTTGTCTCTCTACTTTTAAAAAAAAAGAATATTATCTTCTGATATTGTCAGTTAACATTATACTATTAATTCATATACCTAAAGTTATAGAAAAAGGCTCAAATTTGCCTTACTCCGTTAATCTTATCCATTTTATTAGTCACATGGTATGCCAACTCACACATCGATCCTTCTTCTTCTCTCACCACCCCAGAGTTACCAACATCTTCACCACCATTCGATTTTATTTATCCTTAAATTTGTACAGTTGAATTTGTATACGTAATTTAAGGATATGTGAATTGAGATGACCAAATAATTAAAATTGTGATGAATTAACTTGCTTAGGAAGTACGCTTTATGACATAACTTAAGCAATGAATAAAGAAATGAATCAACAATAATGAAATAAAGTAATGATAAGCTCGAATCTCGATGTAGCTAACAAGCAATGTTACTAAAAAGAGGATTCTGAGCTTTTTTGTATTACAACACTTGCGAACATGAGATTGTGAAGCGTCAGTATATTTCTAGTGAATGAGTAAAAATCAGATGCCTTACAACTAAGGTTTAATGATAACTAAATACAAAGGAGCACCATATGAGAATCTCACTCCTATTAATTCTATTATCCGCACATTAGTTAAGTTACGTAATGACTGACGAAGATCTTAGACCCTTGCGAAACAGTTGGACTCTTGAGGTTATCTCGATCTTATCTTGTTCAGTCGCAGTCTTGTGCTTGATCCCGTACTTTCAGAGCTAGGAGGGCTTTGCTGATATGACACCAACCCCGACTATCTTGACTCTGGATCTTTCATGGATAGGATTACCTTTATCGGTCACATTCTGAGGATAGCATTTGGTGTTATCTCTGTTGAGTCACTGTAGACTTATACTTCTTGTTACATGTCACTTCTTGATTCACAAAAGTCTTAAATTCGAGTTTTACCCCATACAGATAGTTACCCCCCTCCCCCTCCAATACTTCTCGGGCACTAGTGGTGTCGAGATTGAAAAGTGAAATAAATTATCCTCTTCTTGGTAGGAAAGCATGTAATCATGCTAGCACATTTTATGTTACTGCGTAGTTAAAAATCTTACCGGAAAAACTCAATCGTGAAAAAAATTGATCAAAAGAAAAAAGAGTGCAGAACTCAGAGATTTGAATGATGAAGTTGTGCACTTCTTCCAAATTAGCCTTTTTTTTTAAATTTGAAAGACGCCATCACGTTCGATTTGAAAGACATGATTTTCAGTATGAAAAAAGGAGTAATGCTTCTTAGCATGGGACAAAGAATATGACCACTATAGTTATATCAGAATAACATTCACAGAAATATTCTAACATAGAGTAGAATCGAACATGGAAGAAATTTATTGATAACAGTAAAAAGACAGGCGCCTAATTCCAATACTATAGGGGTCTATCATACTTTTGGTTAATTGGGTAGGTGTCGATAGCAGGAGAACCTTTGCTTTGGTCCATATGATTTTACTACCGCCGAAAACCGATTCGACTGGAGAAGAATTATTACATCCGGGGCTTATCCTAGAGAAAGCCTGGAGCCTGTTAAAGACTCAGGCGATTGTTCCTTCGGAAGGATGTTTCTTCTATAGACTTAGTTGTTAAGCTTACAATGGTTCATATGTATTTCTTTTGGTTTTTTCTATATTTAATTCCTTGTTTTTCATGCCCTTGGTAATTTGATGAAACTCAACCTCCTGGATAACACTTAGAGTTATTTTCAGTGTTTTCAAATAGTTGAATCTTATAAATCAAGGCTACCAGATATGAATCAAGGTTGAAAGCATTTGAGGCATTATTTAATTTAGTTGATTCTGAAGTTGATCTTGGTTAATTCTACCTGAAACTTTTATTTTTCAAATTTTTCCCACAATTCTCTTCACTTTGAATGCTTAAATTATTCTTTTGCATTTTTTGAGGTTTGAATCTTGAAGCGACTCTATTTTCATTACTTCTGAATTTTTTCCATAATATCATTCTATTTTGAACATTTTACGTTCTCTAAAATTTTAAAGAGACTCAAAGGTTTTGATCGGGGATATTGATGACCCGGGCTTTTGACCTTTGGTTTTGGTAAAATCCGAAAATTTGCGCATCTGGTTATTATTATAATCGGTAATTAAAATATCCAACCTTTAAGTCTTTAAACATTTGATGTGATGCCTTTATAAGAGAGGACTCTTATAATTATGGTGCTTATGAAGAACGTCTCCTATTCATTGGGGCGTGATTTTTTGGATTCATGATCCTTACTTGCTTTTAGTGCACACCCCAAATTTGATCCTGACAAAATAGACATCCAATGTTACGAAACACGTCCGAAGCACCTTATAAACTAGTATCCACGCAATTGCCCATCATTATTACTTAATTCAATTAAGCATATATAAATTAAGATAATTAATTAGATGAAATAAAAAATAATATAAATAATGTAAATATTTATTTTACAGCTAAACATAGTCTTGTGCCCCAATAAGATGATTTAAGTAGTACCATGACACATGATCTATCTCTGGAGCCTCTATAAAGAGAATAACTAACTCAAGATGCAATTCAAAAATTTAATAAACCAAGTAAAATAGCCAATGATACCCACAAGCAAGAACGTGGGCTCATCTAAAGTTTGATGAATAGCAAGTCCCTCCAAGGTATCTCATAAAGCTGAAACCTGCTCCACCTCGTTACCTAACACATCACAAAAGATAACGATAGTATGTCTGTGTACTAGGTACTCGGTGAATGTCTTAAGGACATAAATTGAATTCATATAAACAAAATAATGATAATAGTAAATAGATGGGTAAAGCGATGTAAATGAAACAACTCAAACCTTATAAAAAATAATCAACGGAGAAATAATCAATTTTCGTTCATTATGTTTAAAAAAAAATCACGTCAGACCGTTCAAACCCAAAATAAGTGGAATCTTATTGTTACGCCAGCAAAGGATAGACTAGAAAGTAAATACATGCCATCTCAGGGACAAATCAAATCAATCATGCCATCTTAGGGGCAAACCAAAGATGGGAGAGTCATAAATAGGATCCCATTGCTCAAAAGCGATACACCTAGCTACCAACCTCGGAGGTAAATTATCCCTTGGACAAACACATTTGCTCAAAAGTGATATACACCAATCCTCGGAGATCAATCCTTCTCTGGACTGACACAACAGTTGCTAAAAAACAATACACTAGAGATACCAATCCTCGGAGGTCAATCGTTCTCTAGACTGACACATTATTTCATTAGGATCCATAATTACTATTGGTCCTTTGAAATAGCATAGCTTGCCCATATAGGCCCAAACATAAACAGTTGAACAATCATTATACTTCAGTTGAATCACATTATTGTTTAAATTATTTTCTCATAATAAGGGTATTTCAAAGTTATCAATTAATTTAGAAAATTGTTTTAAAAAAAAATTATTTCAAGTCATTGACCCATTCCCGTTCATAGAAAGAACACATTCATATGCATATACTATCAGGTAGAATGAAATTATGAAGGCTCAATATATGTATGAGTGTGTGTGCGCAATTAGTTCTATATATAGTATAATTTTCTAATAGAAAAAATTCGACTTGTTACTCCTAACTTTTCGAATTCAGGATTATTGGTTAAATATCTTTTCGAAAAACTACCTATAGGTTAAATGAGAGCTTCCAAATAATAAGTCCAATGAAATTTCTGTTTTATGTATGTGGGAGCTTGTCTGTCGCATGCATAAAGCCTTATTCAAAATCTCTTTGTAGTTAAAAGTATATTAAAAAGAGACATACCTCAAATCCCACTAAAAACACTCTAAACATGTTCAACTACACTCAACAATGACTCTTACAATTTCGATAATAAAGTTTAAAACTTTGATAAAATCTCATTAATTTTCACCCATTTTGAAAAAAACTAGGGTGTTAGAGCAAAATTCATGTTTATGATATATTCAAGAATCATCCGTTATTAATAACATCATGAATTCTAATTAACCCTCTAATTAGAGTAATTAATCCAGGGACTTACCTCGTGAAGATTCCCAAAAATTCTCTTCAATCACTCAAGAATTTGATTTTTGAAATCTAAAGATTATATTGATGATTTTAGCATTATCCTTGTTAATTTGATGTAACAATCATGGGAATTGAGTTGAAACTCACCTTAAATGATAAAGGAAGTTCTAGGGTGTTTTTCTCTCAAAAGTCGATCAAAAATGAAATGGCACAAAAAATCTAACTAAAATATATAACTTTTCTGCAGATTTTGACACTCTCTGTATGTTCTGTAGGCTTAAGAGAATGTATATACTCTTGATATACACTAATATACACTTAATGCACGGCAGATATACACATTATATATGGTTCGTATGTCCTGTACGACCCACACTTATGTCCCATATTTCCCATGTACAGTCGTGTGTGGCTTCTTCAAGTCAACCTGACCAATTTCGACAGCTAAAGATTTTGGCACTCTCAGCTGCGGTCGGATATAGGGCTCGTATATCACATGTATGACTCATATATTAGATGTATGACCATCACATCTGGACTTTAGTAAGTTGTACATAAAATTTTGCTCACAACTCGACTTGATCTTTTATATGGTTGAAAAGCTATTTCAAAAGGCAACAATTTTTATATCTAGAAGTTTTCTAGATTCAGTACCAACTAAGGATTATACGCGCTTGAATGGATTCCTTACGAAAACTCAATTGGAACTTTTAATTTTTCTTGCACCAACTTGCCTTGGCTTTGGGGCAATCTTTACACCACAAATTGATTTCAAAGAACCATTTATGATTAATGTAACTTATTCATTATACTATTTAAGACTAACCACGAACATTTAACGAGTTCAAACCTAATTCAAAAATAGGGTGTGTTATATGAAATCATCTAAGCAAGTCAAATGGGCTTATTCATTTTGACATATACAAAAATGTTTGAAAGATACTAATTTTGTTTCAGTCCGTTCCTTGAAAGTATACAAGTGTTTAAAACTTTTTATATTCGATATTTTATGGGAAATGAACAAAAAAAATACATTGTAAAAGAATTGTGGTCATGCTGACATCTAACGAGTCTAGCCGGATTGTGACCGTACTAACATCTGAAAGTCTAGCCGACTTTTAACTCTGGTTCCTTTCATATATTCTTTCCGGGGCTGATCTAGCCGTCCCCAGTCACCGGTTAACTCCAACAAACTTTTCTTTAATTTCTAAGAGACATCTGACTTGACGAGTTGAGACCCTTGGTGAAGGCTTCCGGCGCCTATTCATCGGGTACTTACGACAGCATCGTCCTTTCTCTTTGGCACCGGGCCACATACTCTCTGAGAAGCTCCATGCTGTCTCCTGAAAATGTCCACTTTCGGGGTTTGCACCTTTCGAGCTCTGGCATGGGCTTTAACGAAGGCATCTACAACTGCAAACATCATGAAAGAATTAATATATAAAATATTCGGGTAAATGGAAATATCATGTCAAAGGCTACTTTGGTAAGCGTTTCGCCGAATTTCTTTATTAAGATCAAATCAGTCTCATCCGGAGCTAAATTATTTTCTTTGACATCAATGATATAAATTGTTATATGCTTCCGTGAATCTGCAATTCCATCATATTTGGGAATATGCGACATTTTGAATCTCTTCAAAATCAACATTGACGCGCCGTTAAGCTTATAAGGCAACTAGATATACTTCTTAGAGTTCGATCCAATGGTGCCCCATGGATCTGGTCCAT
Organism: Datura wrightii; assembly: GCA_035772735.1. Classification (NCBI taxonomy): domain Eukaryota; kingdom Viridiplantae; phylum Streptophyta; class Magnoliopsida; order Solanales; family Solanaceae; genus Datura; species Datura wrightii. The sequence continues at coordinate 192,690,195 of JASDFA010000018.1, read as the reverse complement.
CTGAAAGTTAATCTCTTTCACATTCTTTAAGAACTTGAACTTGAAAGGATCTATCGGTACTTTTGCCATCCCCGAAGCCACTTCTAGAACCACCGATCCTGATTCTAATCGAAATAAACCTTAGCAAGTTAGGAAAAAGGAAGATTAAAAGATCAAAACAATATCCTAATTGTCATATCCCCACAGTGGGCGTCAAACTATTTACTCTTAAATCTGTATAGTTGAATTTGTATATGTGATTTAAGGAAATGTGGATTGAGATGATCAAACAATTAGATTGCGATGAACTAACTTACTTAGGAAGTATGTTGCAATAAACAAAGATTTAATCAATAATAATGAAACAAAGTAATAGAATTAGCCTAAATCTCAATGTAAATAAAGGATAGCGTCACTGAAAAGAGGATTCTAAGCCTTTTTAGTAATATAATACATGAGAGTTTGAAATTGCAAAACCTAAGTATATTGCTAGTGTATGAGTAAAAACCAAATGCCTTACAACTAAAGAATAAGGAGGTATTTATAAATAAACTCTGGGGAGTACCATCTGAGAATCTCGCCCCCAATTAACTTCATTATCCGCATGTTTCTTCTGTACTTATGTAACGACTAGCGAAGACTTCAGACCCTTTGGCAATGGTTGAACTCTTGAGCTTATAACATTGTTGGCTTATTCTTCTTGCCACATATCGCTTCTTGATTCGTCCAAATCTTAAGTTTCATTTTTACCCCATACAGATTTATAATTAATTAAGCTGAATTTTACATAAAAATTGAGACATTGCTGCTCTGCTGCAATACCATTTCTCTATAGCAGTGCAATTAATGACAAAGATCCAAGTACTCCTGAAAAACTATTGAACATAGATCTCCACAAACAAGAAGAAAGCAGCAAGGAAAACACCAACTTTCAAGTGGCAATATATATGTATATATTTCTGATATATCCTTTTTCTTTGATCATGTGGGATTCCAGAATTTTCTTGGTCTGTGGTTGTGGGGTTGGGTTACTGTTTCCATAATGTGCATGGCCATTTATTATTTTCATGGTATCATCACTTTAATTATATATCATAATTAGAAGTATTTCATTTGTAGCGATCAAGCAATGTCCTACTGATCTAATAAAAACATATGATACTACTTGTATAGTTGGGCTTAAAAATCAGTGATGACATTGTTGTTTCCCATTGTCTTAATTTGTATGCAAAATTCAACTTAATTATAAATTGAGTGGTGGTGAAGTTGCTGGAGAGGAGGGGGAAGAAGAAGGGTTGGGGGTGGTGAGTTGGCATGTCATGTGGCTAATAAAATGGACCGAGTTGGGCGAATTTGAACTTTTTTATTTTTACCTTTTTAGTAGTATATATAGATTGATTGTATAATAAAAGATAAAGTTAATAAACCCTTTTCAATTGCAGAGGAACAAATATGACTCTAATGAATGTGATAAAGATATGTGCATCGAATCAATTCGCTTTTAACTGCATATCTCAGATTTGAATTCTAGGTATGTAAAAATCTGAAATAGGAAACGCTTTTCTTTTAAAATAGGTCTTACTCTAGGTAAATCTAAATTAATTGAGGTCCAATAATGATACTGAACATCAAATGAGGAAAAAAAAAGTTATAAGATGTGGATCAAGAAATAAAGTAAAATGGAATATAAGAAGAAAGCTCCCATGTTGGCGCAATTTAAAATTTCACCACAAATTTGTGACTTATGTATTTTACATTAATACTCATGCATAATAAAAAGTATGCTGGTCCATCAACTTTATGGGATATTTTAGTTTCTTAACATCTTGATTACGAAAGCTTTTCACTTTTTAGATTAGCATACATTTATATAGTATTAGCATAAGATCTAAATCAGGAAATATGTCACTATGTCAGTCCATTCTGCTGGAATTTTTTAGGGTATGAATAAGAAAAGACGTTTTTTGAATTATATTAAGAAGATAATTTTTTAATAATATTTTTTATTTTATTCTTTCATTGTTTATATGTTCAGAAGCATTGTCTCAGATTTGACACACTAAAATATCAAAATTTAAATTTCTTTTCTCAACAAAAATATCATACAGTCGTGATTATTTGAGTTAGAAATTCTGTAAATTGAAGTGCTACTTTTACAGAATAATTTTCCATACTATTTTAGGAGGAATTAATCTGTATGTCTTGGGCAACGATGAGGAGATTGAATTCCTTATACACACAAAAAACTTGTAGACTCAAAATAATTTTATTTTTCTTTATGTTTTTATTAAACTAATGTTTATATTTTCCTAATTTCTGTTTATTACACTCTATATAATAATCATTCTTCATAATAACATTTTATTTGTTTTATGTGAAATCATTCTTTCATGTTATATTATTATATATTCTCCATAATAATATTTCACTATAATATTTAGAAAAGATCAAAAATATAATATCTAGAAAATATCAAAAAAATAAATAAATAAGACAATTATTAAGAGGTTTGATCGTATAAAATAAATAAAATGAAATAGAAGAAGAAAGCTCCCATGTTGGGTGACATTATATTTAAGGGATAAAAGTCAGCCAACAAAGAAAACATTTAGCCGAAAATCTAGAGTGTGTAGACAACTAGACATGATGCTGGGTGTATGATATGAGTAAATAATTATGTTCATTTTCATCATTAGTGTGTGTGAGTGTATAACGATCACTTTTTATTTACTTTTTTGCATGCTCATTTTGGGGTCCCCTTTGACATCTTTGTGGTGCTACACATTATTACTAGGCACACACATAATTGGCCTACTTATTAACGTGGTCATCACCATCATTCATTTGCCCATGTTTTTCCTCCAAATTTGAGTGGTTAACCTATTTAAAGATTTCAAAAAAAAAAAGTTGATATTACTATCGTTCACTACTATTATTAACTATGTGGTATCACTTACCATCATCTCGAGGCATAATCACAATTACTGTCAATTACTATAATGAGATGTTACTATCACGAGTCACCATTTACAATCTTCATCACTAGCTATATTATTATCACAAAACCACTAATCACACACAATCAATAACTACGTTATATCTCGTTAATCACTGTCATTATTTATCGTCTCCATTAGCTATCACTATCATCTACCATAACTATCAACCATCATCACTAATTACCACCATCACCACTAGCTATTATCCACACCCACTAATATTAGCCAACATCATCCCAATCGACATCCACAACCACTATCGCTAGTCATTACCACTATCAATCATCATAAAGTATTTTTTGAAAAAATATTTTGTTAATATATTATTTTATATTCATTTAGTATTGTAATGAATTTTATATTTTTAATTTTAAATAAGGACAAATTTTATACATTAGGTGTTAAAAATATAAAAATCTTAATAATTAAGTATTCAAATCTTAGTACGATATCTCAACAATCCAAATACATATTTAGATTACATCTTAAATTTTTAAATTTCTTAATCTTAATGAAAACAAATTCGATCTTACTATACTAAATTTAGATTAATTTGATTTGGTTTAGATAAACCTATAAAAATAAGTAAAACACTTCATACCAAAAGGTTCTTCAACGGATTGAAAATAATCATAAAATTTGCAATTCAAATTCTGTAAAATATGAAGTAAAAAGAAGAAATAGAAAATCCCACATTTTCCACCAAAATAAGGGGTCGAGGGAGGAGGGGGTGGGGTGAAGGGGGAGGACAATCATATTGTTTTATACGCGCTTAAAGTAATGGGAGCAAGTTTATATAAAATAGTGTTATTCTGTATACTATTAGGGATCATTATTAATTTTACCTGTTTTTTCTATTATTATTTTTTTATAGATTATATATGTTATTTGTGACTTGCGTGTGTGAGTGATGTGACCTATCACCGGATCTTAGTGGTGGCTTCCATCCTAGATCGGGTGCCGATCAACGTGGAGTCGCAGATTGTGGAGGAGTGGAGATACTTCACGGCCAAGAGCAGGCCGAGCATGTCGTTCCTTTTCTTAATTTATTACCCTACTTCGTGCACGGGCAAGAATGCCCAGGGAGCCTAGAGATGACATGATTGCATGTGATGTGCCTTTCAACCCTTTGAGGTGAAGAGTGCGTCTAGGAGGGGTAGGAAGAAGAGGAGGGTCGACTCTGATGATGAGGACAGTGAGGGTCTGGGTGGTAGTGGGACTACTGGTCCTTTTGGGCCTTCTAGACCTTTTAAGCTGATGGAGGCGAAGATGGCCTCTATGAGAGAGTTGTTGGATAGATTGTCCAAACTGCCCCAGGGTGGCACATCATTCAGTGCAGCTGCCTCGAACCCTGATGTCTTATAAGGAGCTATTATATCCCTAACTCAAATCTATGTCGAGCTCCGAGAGGATCTGGAGGCGAAGAAGAAGAAATGATGATCGCGGGACAAACTATTTATCCAGATATGGAAGGGGGTTAAAAAGATCCTCAAGACCTTCTCTCCACACTCTAAGATGCGCAAGGTATCCAAGAAAGACGCCTACAAGTTCTCCTTCCTCAGCGGGTTCGAGGATGAAGAGTTCAGTCAGCCCGACGAGGCTACTAGCTAGGCAGTGTGTATATCTCCCTCCCCCTGTCCCCTTAGCTTGGTTATTTTTTTGCCCTTGTGTCACGACCCGAGTTCACACTCTAGCCGTAACACTGGACAAGAAACCCCCAAAAGGCTCTAAGTCGACCCATGGCATAAGCATAGCATAACCCTTAACATTAGAAACGGCCAACAACATGAATAAACGGAAACTAATAACAACAATCTAATAGAAACCATAAGAGCACTTCAATAACACTTAGATACAACCTGAATCTGTCTAATCAAATTTGAAAGCCTTCTACTAAACTGATGATTTGCTGGGACAAGCCCCCACTAACTCCTAAAATCTGAAAACTGAAACATAAGAAAATATGAACATAAATCACATCCTCGGAAGATGAGGACTCACTACTAGCAACTGAGAGAGGGCGGAGCGTATCTAACCATGAGGCTGAGCCTGATGAGCTGGATCTATATCATAAAACTATATAGCACAAGAAGGTGTGCAGTCAGTACTGGGAATGTATTGAGCATGCGAGATAACATAAATAATTAAATGACAAATATATGATAAGGAATTAATCAAATACATCAACACAACTGAATCAACAATGCCACTACCCTCTTATGAATCACATACACATATATATACATGAAACTTTCCCCTTGGGTCTCATTTTATGCAACATCATCGAACTCATTCATGAGGGTCACGTTCTGAACATTCAATAAGTGTCGAAATCTGAATTTAGCATCACACCCTGAACTGGATCACTACTGATAACTGAGACTGTTTTCCATTACTTTAAGTCTATCATAAACTTGAAGTCTGGACCATTCAGGATTGATTTATGCTAATCACATTATTAAGGGAGTCATCCTCTATTGTGGGGAGTCCCAACTGAGCTAAGGAATCATTGACTGATCAAGGACTCAACTAATAAGGGTTCCGACTGACTAGGAAAACATTCTCCACTAATGAGAGTCCCAACTAGCTAGGGAAACATTCTCGGCAAATGAGAGTCTCGAGTGACTAGGGAACATCTCGCTAATGAGAGTCTCGACTGACTAGGGAAACATTCTCGCTAATGAGAGTCCCAACTAACTGAGGAAACACTCACTAATGAGAGTCCCGACTAACTAGGGAAACATTCTCGGCTAATGAGAATCTCAACTAACTAATGCTAATATAAATTGCAACAACTAATCGGAGACAAGGACATTAACTGATTTTCATCATACAACATTCTTTTCGATAGGATAGAGCTACTTTCTAATAACAACAAGTCCAACAATTGCAATATCATACTCATGTTTTATCATCATAATTCACCTCGTCACAAAGTCAAATCAATAATTTCTTCAGACATCTTACACTAACGAGCATTCTATATATTGACATCATGCATTATACTTTCACAATATCACGAAATTCCGAGTTCATCTCATTCATCATGTAGCACAGGTCGTGCATGGTTTATGGGTCCAAATTCATACTTTATCAAAGATACATGACTTCATTTATTTAGATTTACGACAACCCGTACATTCAACTCATACTTCACCATTTACAACATAGATCATGGGAGGAGCACTCATATTCATTTCATGAGACCCTTTTCATAATTTACTCCAACTCATGAGAGAGATGCAATAATTAGGCCATTATCATCGATGCACCTCATACCCAATCAATTCCATCGCAAACTTAGTGATAATACATGATTTACTTTCAATTGTTCAAGCCCATAAACTCCAACTCATCTCAAAATAGTTATTAATGGCATAATCGGGTCATTAGGGGTAGTCATACAATATTCACACAATTTAATCATGGTCATGAACTACTACGATAATTAAGTGAGCAATAACAGAGTCCCATTCAATACCTTAGCCAACTTATGAAGAACATTCCACATTCATGCACTTTCATCATCTAATCCACAATTCAAGATAACCTATTAATTTATATCCCAATTTAATTCATAATCGCAGTAGATTTTAGCATTTAAAAAAAATATAGAAGAATTTACCCATCACACAAATCCTAGGTCGTGCTTTTCTAGATTGATTGAAATCGGATTTTTGATAAAATATTTTGGGGCACAAGGATGGAAGAATATCCTTGTTGAAAAACCTTTATACCTGGTAGAAGAAATTTCCCACTCCGAATCACACCTTGAAGCCCTTGAAGAAATCTCTTGAAGAAATCTCTTGAAGAATCCTTGAATTTTGGAAGAGAGTAGGAAGAAGGGTTTGAGAGAATATCTTGAGGAAATAAGAGATTAGGCTTAGAAAACCCTTAAAAATGTTCCACATAATACTCAAAACGACGTCACTTCAAAGCTGGAAGCATGGGATTTTATCAAACTGCCCTTGGGAAAAAATCTGAAAATTTTCTGAAATGGAACCAAAGACCCTCAGGACAAGTTGTTGTCTCATACAACGACCCGTCATCTCCATCCGTTAGATGCACTGGAATTCCTCAAACTTTCAGCTTCTCCAAACAATGATCGACAGGACGAGTCGTTGTTACCTCCAATGACCCTTCAAAACCTTCTGTTGGTTGCACTGGTTCTTGACTGGTGGCCTAACAACGATTGACACGATGAGTCGTTGTTAGAACTAACGACTCGTTATTCCTTCCGTTGCCACCACTGGTCCCTCCTTCACCTTCCTTCCATCGATCGATTCAACAAACCGTTACAACTTCCAACGGCCAGTTGTCTCCAACCGTTGCTACCACCTGTAACCCTAAGATCCAACCCACTTCCACATACAACGACCCGTCAGAGCGACCAACGACCCGTAGTATTAGTCATTCTGAGGCACTGCTGAAATTTTCTGTTGGGCACATTTTCAAACTCCGGAATCTGATTTCTAGGACTTTCGGGGTGTTATACCTTGTAGAGCTGTATGCTGAACATTTTACCTTCTTGCATGTCTGGATGATTTCTTTTGTTTTGGGCTATTTAATTCTTCTTTTGATGTACGAGTGCCCATTGATGGCATTCGAAGGACGACGATCCTGTTTTAGGCCTTTCATTTATACTACCTTGTATTGTCATATATTTCCAAGTTTTTGTATAGTTTGTGGATGAAACCTAGATTTTTCAGAAATAGGGGACGCCTCTTTTACTGCAATGGTCGCTCTATGACGAACCCTCCCTTCGCTATGACAAACGTCGAATACGATGGTGCACTATAGCGAATCCGCTGCAGCGGGAAGAGAACCGCTATAGCAAACCCTGCTAAGCAAAATGGTATGCACCGGGCTGCTTGCTTTCATAATGACTCTGCTCCCAGTTCACTAATATTACCCCTACATATTTTCATTCAACACCTCAATATGGTTTAGGTCGTCAACTACCAATTGGAGTTTCCCAAATACCAATTGAACTCGTCGTGATACCAATTGAAATCCTCCAAATACCAATTGGACTTAACCCAGGCTAATAACACGATATATCAATAGTTCAAATATGTATTTAGATTACATCTTAATTTTTAAATTTTTTTAATCTTAATAAATATAAATGAGATATTAATATCCTAAATTTAGATCAATTTGATTGGGTCTAGATAAACCTATTAAAAAAGTAAAATACTTCGTACCAAAAGGTTCTTCAATGGATTGAAAATAATCGTAAAATTTGCAATCCAAATTCCACGACCGTGTGCAGATTATTTTGAGGGGGTGGGGTAGAGGGGGAGGACAACCGTGTTCTTTTATATGCGCTTCAAAAGCAATGTGAGCTAGTTTATATAAATAGAGTTATTTTGTATACTATTAGGGATCATTATTAATTTTATCTATTTTTTTTTTATTTTTTTCATAAACTATATATGTTATTTATGACTTGAGTGGATGAGTGACATAGTTCCTGATGGTTTTGGGTGTGATTTGGGCTCTTGAATTGATTTCTAGTTAATTTAAATAATAATTTGACCACAGCCAATATTTGATTAACATGACCTCGGAATAGTGATTTGATGTTGTCAACTGGTCCAGAACATATTTTATGATCAATTTGCATATTTGATTTGTATCCGAGAAGTTTTGGATGAGTTTCGAACACTCGAGTGACATTCTAGTTTTGAATTTCAAATTAAGAATTGACCCTCGTCAAATAGTTGACTAAACGAGTAAAGTCGAAAGTTTCAATAGGTTTATATGGTGATTTGGACTTATTCCGCATTTTTTATTATTTTGAGACCAACTTAATCACTATGAAAGTTGGATGTTTATTCTGCATTTATTTTTGTAGTATACATTTTTAAATGATTAATAAAGGAATGGGGTTCGCCTATGAGGATGGTGGGTGCCTTCACGATTTAATGAGATTTTGAGTAGTGACAAAAAATATTTTTTTAAAATGAACTAAAAAAGAAAGTAAGACAAACAAATTAAAATAGAGTGAGTAATTTGGAATCATTCAGTTTCATTTTCAGATATATATTCTCAGTATTTTCAAAGGCATATTCGGGGCGAGTCTTCTGGCAGGGGTACAAAAAATGCTCTAGGGCACAAATAAAAGGTATAGATTTATAAAATGTAAGCCCCAGAATTTAAGGCATTATCTGTGGGCGTAAAAGTGTAAGTTTCAAGCGATAAATTTGATTTTTATCGTTTTAAAAGTATTTTTGCTATGAATCATATCTTTTTATAATTGATGTAATGATATTTATATTTTATGCTATCATATTTTCATATTGTAGTAATTTTACCTAAAATATACCAATGAAAAAGCAACTCTCATATAAAATGACATTGTCATAAATAGTTTTTAAATGACGATGTCGAAAATTGATAGGATAGAGATTTCATAGCACTATGTTCCTGAATCAACTTTATCCATATTTTGGTAGTGCTTTTACACTGTTTATCCTTCTCCTTCTTTGAAATATATAAACAATATTCAATCAAATATTAGTTGAGGGCGGGAAGGACTAGTAGATATGGAGTTCGATGATGATATGATGTGGATGATGATTTCATTTTAAAGATTATCTTGGCTATTATCATTTTTGTGTTGTTACCTTTCTCAAAAAATAATTATAATATTTTTTTAATAGTGTTGATGATTTATCTGAATTTATTTGCAGAATTATTAAAAATATTATTTTTACTTATTTTTTTAGTAATGATATTATAAAATAGAAAATACATGAAATATATGACTCATAAATCTATTAAACTTACGCCTCATATTTCAAAGCATACGCTTCAATTCATATTACGTAAAATATCCCATCTCATATTCCCGTCTTTTAAATTATTTTTATTTATTATTTTCAACATATAAAGAAAAATATATTGTTTTTAATATTTTATCTTCATCATTCATTGTTTATTCCTCAAATTATTTTTTAAAATCTAAGACTGAACATCATTTCCCAATATAAAGTTTTTTCTAATCCTAAAAGTCAGACAAAATAACTATTTCTTTCTCGAAGGATGTTTAGCACTCACTATGCACTGCTTTTGCATTCGAAGTTAAATGAGTTGGGTTTAATATTGGGGGGATAAAAAAAATAAATTAAGAGTAAATTTTAATTGAGATATAAATATATTTATGTCAGGTAAGATAATAAGAATAGAAATATAAGATTTAATAGTTTAAGAGTAAATATGTGTTTAAAACTAAATGATAAAAACATATATATAAAAAAGTATGCCAAAAAATAAATATAATTTTAAAAAATATATATATAAGAACAAATATAATTATTTTTAGAAAAATAATATTATAAAAAAATAATTATGCTTGTAAGTTGTCACATTTAGTTAAACTTAAGGTAAATAATGAGTTTGGTATCTAAATATCATTGGTCAGATTAATTTAATTTGGGGCCAAAGCACAGAAAATTATACTCAATATATTAAAAGTGGATGATCTTCAATTTCTTTTATAGATAAATTTTCAAGGTCAAAACTATTATCCCTCCAGTAAAACAAATTAAACTTACCTAATGTTTGATCATTGACTATTTACTAAAGTAAATTATAATATTTACTAAAGTAATATATTCCAATAGCCATAACACAACTCAAAACTCCATTAAAAGCAAGTTAAAATTGGCTTCTTTTTTTTTTTCCTTTCACTTGATTTTGTGTCTTCTTCCGTAATTACAACAGAAAAGAATATGGAGTGAGTGTAAACGAGAAAAGCTGAAATTATTCTTTTTCTTTATGGAAACGAGGGGAAGGAAGGACAGTGATGAAAATTGGCAAAGATCTTGTTTGAACATTTTAGATGTGTGAGATGAGAAAATGGTTTAGAATTTCATTCATAATTTTTATATATATAAATTGTATAAATTGAAATGAAATAAGTATATCTTGCTCAAAATTTAGAATTTCGCTCATAATTTTTATATATGAAAATAGTATAAATCGGTATGAAACATGAATAACTTGTTCAGTTTGAAAATTTCACCCACAATTTTCATATATGAAAACTATATAAAATTGTAATGAAATATGCATGTAACTGTACAAAATTTTATATAAAATTCATGTTAGGTTATCCAAAAATACAACTACATAACATTTGATACAATTTTCACTTTAAAAAAAAGGGTAAAAAATTAAAGGCCAAAACCCGCGGATGACCTCAATGTTTTACCCAGTGTTCATGAAAGCGGTCGCTTCATCGCTTTAAGCATGAAGCGACGTGAAGTGCGACAATATCGCTGCAGCCCGTCAAAGTGAGCTTAGGTAATAGAAGCTTACGGTTCAATGGCGAAAGCGTGAAGCGCGGAGAAGCGGTCGCTTCTTGTTTTCTAGCTTTTAAAAGTCCTATTTTAAATTTAAAAAATAATTAACTTAACCATCATAAAGTTACGTGAGTCCTGGATATTTCAAACACTAGAGTTCGAGACTAGGGTTTTCTTCTTCACATCGGCTGCAGCGATATTGTCTTGTTTCTTCACATCGGCTGCTTCAGGTACGTTGTTCTTCTTTCTTCTTCTTCTCCTGCTTCAAGCTAGGTTTTTGCGCAGGTTTTTTTCTTCTTCTTTCTTCTTCTTCTCTTTTCTGCTCGATTCAGCTGTTTTGCTTCTACTTTGTTTTGCTGCTGTCAGTTTTCAGGAAGCCTTAAAACATAGCAGCAACTGCAGTTATGCTAAATTACCCTCTAGTTTAATGCTCAAATTACTGTTGCTCTGTTTTGCTATTGTTATATTGATAGATTTTTCTTTAATCCTTACCCAGCTTGGAAATATGAAAAAAAGTAAGTGAGACCAATAGGACAACAGTTATATGTGTCTTTTGTGACAAGATAACTAAAGGCGGTGTCTTTCGTCACAAACAACATATTATTGGTACTTCTAGGAACGTCCCACAGTGTACAAAATGCCCGGAGGCTGTGAGGGAAATAAAAATATATATTGAAGAAAAAAGGATCTAAAAAACGTCAAATATTACATCAACCAAATGCGACTAATCTTGATGATGATGATGAAGAAATGGAAGAAGGTGAAGCTGCTGACTTGTCACTTCCTTCAAAATCACAAAAACATTCACAGAGTACATTTACATCAGTTTCTTCAAGTTATGGATCAACCGGAAGGAAAGGTCCTTTAGATTGTTGCTTTCCACAGAAGTTCAGAGATGGTGAAGGGAAAAATGATTTTTTTTTGAAAACTTGCATGATACTGTTAAGGGGAGTTTGAGGGATTATGCAGTTGCGGCCTTTTCATGGTGGATGAATGATGCAGGGCTCCCCTTTAATTGTTTTAATTATATAGGCACTTTTGAAGACTTTATTGAGGGCGCAGGCCAATGTGATCCTGGATTGAAGGTCCAACTTATCATAAAGTTAGTGTCACCTATCTAAATAACAAAGTGGAAGAGACCAAAAAAATTGTGGAGGATCATCGGATAGAATGGAACAAGTTCGGATGTTCCATTATGATGGATAAGTGGACGGCAAGAACCGAAAAAATGATCATTAATGTATTAGTGAACTCTCCAAAAGGAAGCCTATTTCTTGAATTCATTTATGTGAGTGACTCATCTACTGACGTCATCAAAGTGTTCTCCTTGTATCAAAAAACAACAGAGAATATTGGAGCACAAAATGTTGTTCAGGTTGTTACAAATAATGCAGTTGAAAATGTTAAAGTGGGTGATATATTGCAGGGAGTGTTCCTGCACATATATTGGACGCCTTGTGCAGCTCATTGTGTGAATTTGATATTTGGGGACATTTTCAAAAAAAGACCCTTCATAGGTGTTTTCACCAAGGTAGTTAAGGTACATTCTTACATTGCTCAAAGACCTTTGTTGTTGAACTTGATGGGGAGATTCACTAAACAAAGAAACTTAGTAAAATCTGGCAAGACTAGATTTACTATTGCTTTCTTGACTTTGAATAGTATGCACACACAAAGGCCAATTTGAGAAGCTTGTTCATTTCGAAAGAATGAAACAATGGTAAATTTATAAAAGAAGTGGTGGGAGAAGAAGTTGCCCACATAATGCTTTCTTATACCTTTTGGAATAATGTTGTTCATGCTCTTAAAGTTGATGGTCCCTTGATTAAAGTTCTTTGTTTGGTGGATGGTGAGTAAAAACCATCAATAGGATACCTTTATGAAGCGATAGATAAGGCCAAGGAGACTATTCAAAAAGCATTTACCGATGAGCATAAATATGCAACGGTCTTTGAGATCATTGATAGAAGGTGGAAGGATCAACTCCATCGACCTTTGCATACAACTGGTAATATCTTGAACCCATCACTCTTCTATCATAGCAATGATATGGATTTATTAGATGAGGATGTGTGGGTGGAATCCATTAATGCGTCGGTAAGTTGGTAGTTGATGAAAATGTGCAAGATTGAATAATGGATTGGATTAGCACTTATAGGAGTGTTGATGGACTTTTTGGAATACCAACAGCTATTAGACAAAGAACGAGAAAGTCACCAGGTGAACGTGTGCTTTTATGTTTCGTTATAACTTTAACTTTTAGGCTATTTCTTTATACTTGCTAATTATTGAATCGTTGTTCTACTTTAATAGTTGAATGGTGGAGGCTTTATGGTTCAGGAACACTAGAGTTACAAAGTTTTGCCATCAAAATTTTAAGTCTAACTTGTAGCTCATCTGGGTGCGAGAGAAACTGGAGCATGTTTGAACATGTAAGAAATTAGAGGAAAGATTTAATAGTTTGAGATAACTAAATATCTCAATTGTCTTAACTCGTACTAATTACTTGCCAATATTTATTTACAGATTCATACAAAGAAGAGGAATAGACTAACCTTAAAGTGCCTCAATGACTTAGTGTTCATAAAATACAATAGGACATTAAAGCGCCGCTATAATGCGTACCATGAAATTAATTCAATTTGCTTGAAAAATATTGATGATGCAAATTAATGTCTAACTAGAGTTGAGAATGCCGAAGATGAAGCAATTTTTGAGAGAGATTCGGATTTCACTTGGGGTGTTTTTTCGGATGCAAGTGGAGTTGATGAGAACCGTTATGGTATAAGGGCGAATACTTCAAGTTCAAGCTTACATAGGAAGGGAAAAGAATTAGCTACACGCCTAGTTGATGAAGATGTGATGGAGTTGAAGAAGATGATGAGCAATATAATGATAAGGGAGAAATACAGGATTTTGACAATCTTGCAGAAGTAGAGCTTTAGACGAACAAGAAATAGTTGTTGAACCATTAATAGCTTTGATTTTGTTTGTCTTATTGTATTTTGTGATATCTACTTTTGGGCTTTTAAATTGAATATTTTCTAATATATATTGTCTCTATGTTTTATTTTTTTCCGTTAAATTATGCTTCACTTCAATGAAGCAAGCGCTTCGCTTCACGCTTCACACTTTAAGTGAAGTAGGGCCTTGTCGCTTTTTTCTGCTTTACGCTTCCCTGAACATTAGTTTTACCTAAAACTGATGGACTCAATTACGTCGAAATTGACTTGATCAATTTTCTTAAATTAAATATTAATACAATATTTTTAAAACAAACCGACAGACTCCATCAATTTTTTCATGTATAGGCATTCGTCAGTTTTCTTTCAATTGTTCGTCGATTTTTAACTTTTTTTCAGTCGTGTTTCATATAATATTAATACAAAAATTGTTAAGTATCCACTAAAATAAAATCATGTATTTCTGCCAGAAAACTTAATGTTGTATTAGCTTTTGTCTCAACTTCAATATCTTCAACGAGCAGTGGCATAGCCAGAAATTTCACGAAGAATATTCAAAATATATTATATAATTATTTAAAATATCATTTTATCTATATACACAATATAATTTTCTGACAAAAAGTATTAATCTAACCAACGTTAGTACACTATAGCTACACCCTGACCACAAGATTCATTGTACAATAGAAACAAAATACAAACAACTCTGGATTCTCATCCAAGTTAATCTCTCTTTCAAACACTTGCAATCCTTTGCGGCAAATTGAGAACAACGAAAATGGACTGACACCATAAATTGAGCAACGATGTATAGATGAAATCGTGTGTTATTTTTGATAAAATCGTGATTTGAAGTCGATTGAGCGAAGAAGAGGAAAATTGGGAGAGAATCATGAAAGATATTTTGAAAAAAGTATTAAATTGTATTGCTGAATAACCGCTCGAAAATTTAGCCCTCATGATCCCTAATTTTGAGTAAATTATGGGTTTATGGAAAGCCTGTTCTGCTTTTTTTTCTTTTTGGTAAAATTTTACTATGTTTGATAAATAAGAAAAATATTTATATATTTAGTAATATAGGATCTTTATTATAAATACATGATATTATGAATGTTCATTAGATAAGCTTGCAATTGGATAAATTTGCAAGAATAAGCTTGTAAACAGATATGTTTTTTGTGTGTATTTGTGTTATAGTGAATATCTATCTTGTTTCTTTGGAGAAAAGTTAGAGTTAGTTTTCCCCTATAAATAAAGAGATTTTTCCTCATTATATACTATCCCTCAAGAGAAATAAAAAGTCTTCTCTCTTTTCTCTTTTTCTACAATATTTTTCTTCTTATTTTATTGTTTTATAATATGTTATTAGCACGAGTCTCTACCTTGAGCACTGTCTTTGCCTTAAGCACTAACTTTAAAAAGATTTGAGGTAAGAAAAATCATTATTTCTTTTCGAAAAATGTATTACTTACTCAGAGGAATGGTATTCATTTGGTGATATGTTTCTCTCAATATTCGCAAAATAAGAATGAAGTGAATATGATTTCATGAGATAAAAGGTTAGTATTTCTTAATGTTTATGTCTTTGCTAATAAAGGTATCGATTTTGTTTATTGATCTGAGGAACGACATATTGATTCACTTGGCAATTCATGTCTCATATTTATTCCAGAAGAACAATATTATGAAAATATATTTGTTTCAGCAAACTAATATTGTGAAAATATATGATGATATCAATTAATAAGTAATAATGAGAAATTGCAGGAAATATATGATCATTAGAAGTGATAATATTTATATAGATTTGTTACAGCTAAAAATATGTTAAAGAAATTCTCTACTTTATATGCATACCTTGATTTGCTCCCGAAGTAGCAATATCTTAAAAGAGATTTTAAGCTATAACATTTTAATATGCTTAAGGCACGTTTAGATGATTATGTTCCATCCCTGAAAAATGAAAACTTTTGATAAATGTTACAACTACAGATATTTCTTGAAGTGAATGTCATAATATTTAGTAAAATTTATAAACAGGAACATACTCTTGGTTGTGAAGATATCATGACTCACGTCTAGAAGAGGCAGAATAATTGAGAAGAAGTATTCTGAATATTCTATATTTTATTCTTGAAATAGTAAAATCTTGCAATTTACTCCTGAAGTAGTAAAACTTGCAATCTACTCCCGAAGTAGTAAAAGTTTAGAACTCAATGTTTACTGTTTCTTTTATGACACCAGTAATGTCTAAATTTTCTTTCATGATATTAGAAATATCTAAGCAATATTTGGTAAAATAAATTAATAATCAAGGTTTTCAGAAGAGCCTAATTGTTTATCTACAAGAATCATGATATTAGTAGTGTCAAACAACATCTTATCGTGAAAAATAAATTGAACTCTCTTTAAGAGCTTATACATGATAACACAATTTATGCTAGATCGTAATACATGAAGTTGTTGTGATCGAAACACAAATTGTAGTAAACCTGAAGTTTACTAATAAAAATGATTAAAAATACAAAGAATTAAAAGATTAAGGACCCGTTTGGCCATAGATATCCCAAATATTTTTGGGAAAAAAATTGACAAAAGTATTTGGACATGCTATTTGTCATTATTTGGCAAAAAATTCAAATTCCCAAATACTAGAAAAAACTAGTATTTTGGCCAAATTTTATTATTTGGGAATTTTAAAAAATTTAAAATTTATCCCAAACTTTTATATTTATAAAAACACCCTACTATTTATGATCCCAACTAACAAATATAATCCATGAAGGACTCACTCAACTTATGTACTAAATTTCTATTTATGATGTGTTTGTTGCTATTTGACTCCTATAATGGTAATGTGAGTAGAAAAAGAAAAATCATGAGATCACATTTTGATATGTCTCTTGATGTAAAGTCTCATGAGTATAAATTATATTTCTTAAAAAATAAAATATATTTTTCAAAAATTATGGCCAAACACATGAAATTTTCCCAAATTTGACTTGCCAAAATATTTAGAAATCTATGCCCAAATGCTAGCTAAATATCTTCAAATTACTAGAGGTAAGAAATATTTATGTTACCCGCTTTGTACTACAAATATATTCATGATGAAATTACATGCTACAGTAAATCAAAAGTTTATTGATATGAAATTTATGACATGGTAAACCTGAAGTTTACTAAAATAAATAACACATATCATGATAAATCTGAAGTTTACTAGTATAAATAATTTTATCAGTTGACATAACCGTTTTGGTCACCCTAAAATGTGTTAATTGAGTATTCAAAATATATTGAAGAACTAGAAGATTCTTCAAGAAATCTTTTGTGTTGCTTGTTCTCATGAAAAGTTGATTGTACCAGCTAATGTTAGGACTGAATCTACAAAATTCTGAAAAGTATAAAGGTGAATATGGGCTCATTCACATACCATGTGATATCTTAAATAGATGCATCAATAAGATGGTCACATGTATGTTTATTGTCAACCTGTAATTTGACATTTACAAAGTTGCTTGCTCAATATAAATTAATTTAAGAGTATAATTTTCAGATTGTGTAATCAAAATAGTTCAACTTGATAGTGTTGATTTATATTAAAGCTGGTTTGGCGTATAATGTCTCCGATAAATAGTTGAACCATATCTTATGAGAATAAAACTTAGTGAGTTGGTCTATAATATGATATATTACATATAATAACACTTATATATTGACCAATAAATTATGATTAATTCCCCCTTCGCTTAATTGGTTTAGGTCAGGGATCAAATATTTTTCATCTAATAATTTTTGTTGTTTAATGAATCTATCACATGAGGGGGAGAGGATAAGCAACTAAGAAATATATTGTGAATTATCATTTGTATGATCCTCATTCAAAAATAATTTAAGTTAAATGCCTGAAGCATTTACTGACCCAAAATTAATTTCATATCTCAAATGTAAATACTCCTATTGATTGTACTTGAAGGACAAATTCTATAGCATGCATGTAGCATGGTAGACCAATCGGTTCCAAACACAATAATCCTTGAAGAAAAAAGAGAGGAGCAAATAATCATAACAAGGAGGCAACATGCTCTTGAAGAGCCTACAACATAACACTTCATGAAACCTCATGAGAAGTTCAAATACTTGAAAATAAAGAACTGATGAAATCTCAATAAGTTATGTCGCATTGCGAATCGATACAAAATGATAGCTTGTTGACGATATCTTTAGTATGATATAACGCGCAATATTGTAAAAGATTGTGAGGATCCGAATTCTACCTCTATAGAGCATGCTGATGGAAATAGTTATCAAGTGAGATGATGCATCTTGATAAGCTAAATCTTAATGGACCTGTAATCCAGACACTAGAAGATGTCATGCATTTAAATACTAATAAATATTATCAGTTGACAAAAAATTTATGTGAAAATCCTGAAGGATTTAAAGTATGCCTGAAATACTTACAAGTTTCTGTAAACTTGTTCATAATCCCTATATGAAGATAATGCATTATGCATAGCACAATTTAAAGCGAGGATTCATAAAAGGAGACAAAATGAAACACGCGTCACCAAAGCTTTTTTCCACACATGATCTCCAAAAGAATGGTGATATCAACGTGCAATAGATTCATTCGAGTGATAACATGATTGATTTATTCATTAAGTCTCTCTGCCAACTACAACTTTGGAGAAGATGGTATGTTAGATTAGGATGCGAAGATTCAGTTTTTTGGATTGTGTTCTCATCAGGGGGAGTTATACACATTGTACTCTTTTTCTCTTTCAAGGTCTTGTCCCACTTGATATTCCTTGTAAGATTTTTAATGAGTCAATCAAAATGTGTATTATTAGATATGTATATTGTTTTTTCTTTATTAGAATTTTTTCCACTGAATTTTTTTAGTAAGGTTTCAAGGAGGCACATTGTCTATTAATGAACACTAAGAGGAGTGTTATAATTATATTATATTATGGATGTTCACTGGATAAGTTTACAACTAGATAAACTTGCAATAGGATAAGCTTTTAATGTGTGTATTTGTAATATA
Source organism: Datura wrightii (assembly GCA_035772735.1). NCBI lineage: Eukaryota > Viridiplantae > Streptophyta > Magnoliopsida > Solanales > Solanaceae > Datura > Datura wrightii. Next base: position 192,670,886 of record JASDFA010000018.1, on the reverse strand, counting down.
ACTAATGTCTATCTTGTTTCTTTGGAGAAAAGCTAGAGTTAGTTTTCCCCTATAAATAAAGGGATTCTCCTTTATTGTATATCATCCCTCAATAGAAATAAAAAATCTTCTCTCCTCTCTTTTTCTCTATAATATTCTTCTTCTGATTTTATTATTTTATAACAATCTTGATAATTATGAGGTGATTTTCCCCCATTAAAATGGTAGATTAGCAAAAATAAGATGATTTGAGACCACTTCTATATTTTGTCTTTAGCATGTTTAATTGTTCACAAATTTTAATGGATAACCAAAACTTGGTACCATTGTTTAATTACAATTTTAGCCGATTTGCAAATTTTGCATATGTTTCAACTGCTCACAAGGTTAGTCCAGAGGCACTAACTTGATAATATATCTTTATTCTATCTATCTTGTTAAATTATATTTATAAATTTTATTGAATAGAAAAATCTTACATATATTATTTAATTGTTCACAAATTTTATTGGGCGACCACTGATCACGTCCAATCTGAAAGCATAAGAGGGGTTGGGGGTGGGGATGAATTGTATCCCTTTTTAATTTTTTTCTTCACTCGGCTAGTTAGATTGACAGTCTACTAAAATAAGAAAATGATAATAGTAAAGAGCGATAAAATAAATGACAACAAATATTTTGTATAGCGGTGCGAATTCAATGTGAATCCTATTCAAATCCCCTTGAATTGCAAGAATTGTCTCTAGTTAGCTCTTTGAATTCTTGATTACAAATGCGCACGAGTCTCATCTCTTCACATAGTTTGCAACTTTTCTTCTATAGTTTAAGCATTTTACTTGTGCTTTCCTTGTATATGCTAGCAATATTTATTGATTGAAGGCCCTTTCATCTATTAGTTCTCGATCTACTTGATTTATATTTTTTTTCTTTTATTCTTCAATGCCTGTATAAGAGTTAATCAGAAGTGTTGTCATCGTTAAAAGTGAATCTTAACACAGTTTTGCATCTCTAAATGAAGTATAATACAATTGTTGCAATAATAAATTTAATTTGATCGATCCCACAAAGAGTGGAGTGTCAATGTGTATGCCAATTTACGTGATAAGCTACTACTTCTAAAAAGATCTTTGATTAATGATTGAGCTTCAATTAGAACTATAAATTAAAGAGAGACTAAGGTTGTCTTTGGTACGAAGAAAGTTTATTGTTAAAAATAAGTGGGGTTTTTTACTTTTTTTTAGTATTTGATAAATAAATAAAAAAATTTATCCCAAAAGCATTCACATTTAATCTAGCAAAACACTATGGGGCTGGGATGAGTTGGAGAGTAGGGGTTAGGGGGTTAGCGGGGTAGGATGGTCAAGGAATGGGTGTTGGGGGGTGTTGGGTGCATGGGGATGAGACAATTGTAATACCCCAAAAGTACCTAAGATTAGACTCGGGATTTAAAATGTGATCAACATAAAAAGTTTGAAAAAAAATACCTCAGAACCACTCGTGGTATGAGTCGTGGGAAGGAGTAACGAGTCGTGGGACTGCTCATGGTTAGAATCTGCAGAAGGAGGCCCTGTAGTAACGAGTCAAGGGACAACCCGTAGGGTGATGTAACAGCTCGTGGTTTGGAGTAGTTGTTTGTCTCTGAGATGTCATGGTTGGATGGTACGAGTCGTGGTATGACTGGTTGTAGGGAACAACGAGTCGTGACTAGTACTCGTGAGAAGGTGTAGTGAAAGTCAGTGCAGTGAAAACGGATGGTCCAACGATCCGTTGTGACGTGTAACAACTCGTGGTTGGTAACCATTGGGGAAATTCCAAAAGCTAAGTATATAAGGTCAGTGGTGACGATGAGAGAAAGTAACGAGTCATTGTGGCTTGTAACGACTCGTCCTGTCCAACCGTTGCTTGAAGATCAGAGACTAGGGCAAAGTGGAGGGCTATAACAAGTAATGTAACGAGTCGTGGTACTGAAGGACGACTCATTGTATGAGTCATAGTATCTGGAAGCGTGATTTTTCCTGCGAAATCAGTAAGCGCGTTTTTGTAATTTGTAACCTTCTAAGCCCTAAACTACGTCGTTTTAAGCCTTGAAAAAAGTGTATTAAGGAAGTTTAACCTATTCTAATTCATTCAACTCCAATGCATGCAAGTTTAGAAGTTTCCCTTTGAAGATCAAGCTTGAATCCCTCAAATTCTTCTCCAAATCTCTTGGGCTTTCAAAGTCAAGTTGAGATTCAGTTTACCCAGGTATGTAGGGCTATGAATGAGAATTTTCTTTCATTCTCATGCTCAAATTTCTCCTCAAGTTTATGAATTCAAGTTTATGATCTTATGGGCTTTTAATCTAATTTTATGAAATTCTCCTTCATGTTTCAAAGCATGTTTTAAGATTCATGGGCAGATTTTATATACAAATTGATTATAAATTCATGATTTCAAGTTTTAAAATTTAATGCCCAATTATGCAAGTTTCATGAAAAGTCAAGTTTATGATTTATGATTTCAAGTATGATGAGATATCTAGCATGATTGAAATGTTTTTAAATTACCCATGTATGAATCTATGATTTTGACTTATGGAGTCTATTTCAAGTATGTATGATTTTAAGGTTTGGGCAAGCCCACACAAGTTAAGTATGTTTTCATGATTTAGCCAAGGCTAATAAGATCAGCTTATCATATGTTTTGGAGTCAAGACTCCCACTACAACTTATGATATGCTTTAGAGTCAAGACTCCCCATGTTCAAATTTCAGACTATGCATGTAATTATGATTTCAGCTTCGTTGAAAAATGATGGGAGCACTATGCATGTTTTGGGGAGCAGTGTCTAGAATTGAGTAGGCTTAGAGTTCCAAGGTTTTTCGGTCTCAAAACTATGCACCAACGTAGGTATATTTATATAGTGGGACCTCCATTAAGAGTTTCCTCGCCCGCCAGAGAGTCTTCAGCTTGATATCGATATAATGGTAGTGTCCTTAGCCTTGGCAAGATTTTGGATGGCTCTGCCCACTTGAGTGTGATAGTTAGGGAATCACGTAAGCTCTATCGTGATGGTGTCGATGATGAGTCTCCCATTGTTCCTCATGATTTCAGTTATTTATGTTCATGACTTATGATGTTATCTTTTACAGCAGGTTTGACCCAATAATTAGTTTACAAGTTTTTACTTATAATTTCAGCTATAACAAGTCATATGATTTTCATTTAACTTTGGGTCATTATATTCAGATATGATATTCAGCTTATGGCTATACATGTTTCAGATTCAGATTTCAGCATGCAGTCCCTACTCTCATGATCTTATGATTTATGTTTATAAGCATGATTTCAATTAACAGTTACTCAGCATGTTTTACTTACCTTGCATACTCAGTACATTCCAAGTACTGACTGCATACACTATGTTGTATCGTTTCATGATACAGGTCCGGATGATCAGTCTCAGTTTCGCCGTTAGTCCAGCTTCTCGCAGCTTAGTCCAATTTTTTCATCTTTGGTGAGTCCTCATCTTCCAAGGACCTTCAGTTTAGTGTTGAGTTATGATATATTCAGTTTTGGACTTTAGCGAACTAGTTGGGGATGTTGTCCCATTAGCTCATCAGGCAGTGTAGAGGCTTATCAGATATTATGTAGAATTTTCAACTTTGTCGAGTGTTGACTCTGTTTATGATTGTTATGGTATTCAGACTTCCGCTTATTCATATTCAATTATCAAATTCCTCTATATGTATGCTCCTTAGTTGTTATGTTCATGTCATGGGTTGACTTAGATCCATTCGTCGTTTTAGATCTCGTGCCTCAATCCGGAGTCCCAATTTGGATCGTGACAACCAAAGGCGGATGTAGTATAAATGTGTTCAATTGAACCCATAACTTTTAAAGTGAAGTATAAATTTATGTGTAAAATTTATCAAAATTATAATAAATAATAGATATGAACCCATAACTTTAAAAATATAATGGGTTCAATCCTAAAATTTTAAAAGTTTGAACCCATAAATTTTAAATCTTGGATCCGCCTTAAATCTTGGATCCGCCTCTGGTGACAACAATAAACTTGAAAAGTCAATTATGAAACTTGTATTCTCTACTTTCGTTAGGAAAATCATTTTCCTCTTCTTTCCTAAAGAACTTATTTTCCATAATATTTAACTAATCAAACATGAAAATATTAAAAAATATTTTCTAAAAAATATTTTCATCCATGCCAAACACACCCTTAAGGCAAATAATCAAACAAGTAACTTAACAAGAGAGGCTTCTATTAGAATTAAAATTACTAGGATCAATACCAACTTAGTATTTTTCAATATTAAGAGGTTTATATCTATAATTGACTTTCCCAAGTCAAAGAAGTTTAATAAAGACCCAATTGATATTGCCCAAGAATCTCCCTATTTCTAATTTGATTTTATTATGTAGATTTTCCTTAATTAAAAGATAAATTTACATTTATGGCATACTTTTGATCGAAAATAGATCTTTATAGTTATATTTTTATTAATTATAATTTATGGTCAATATGAGATGTATTCATTTAAAAAGTTAGGATATTTTATATTTGGATACAACTACACTAATTAATGTGTTAAGTTAAATATGGAATACTATCTTTTTAAAATGACAAATTACCAAAAGCATGCTAAAATTAACACATGTTCTTTCATATCTATCTTTTTCTCTCCCCCCCCCTCTCTCTTTGCCTCTCTCGCCCCCCTCTCTCTCTCCCTGACCCTCTTTCTCTTTTCTTTTCTCCTCTCTCTATCTCTCTCCCCCTCCCCCCTTCTGATCTCTCCCCCTCTCTTTTTATATATTGTATGTTCAACTCTCTCTATATTTGTATTTCCACCCTTCACTATTTGTATTTCTATATTTTTTGAGGTATTAGACAATTCTATTTTAATATTCATACATGCATTTGGTTGTATCATCTATCTCTCTGTATGCTATATTTGCACCTGTATTTTTATATTTTTTGAGATGTCAGATGATTGTGTTCATTGTATTAATATTTGCATTTAGTGTATATATACTCACTCTAATTTATCTTGTATTCATTTACTTTTATATCATGTGTATTTATTCGCTCTTATATCGATTTTATCATTCGTGAGACAAAACAAAAAAAACACAAAAAAAGAGAGAGGAAGAGAAAAAGAGGGAGTGGGAGGGATAGAGGAGAAAGAGAGATAAGGAGAGATATAACACAGAATGAGAGAGAGAGAGAGAGAGAAGCGAGATTGGAGAGAGATTAAGAAATTTTTTCCTTTTTTACTAGTAAATATAAAAAAAATAGCCAAAAGTTAAAAGTATAGCTAATAATTGTAATTATTTGAAACTATAGCTACTTATTGTTATCAAATGGTTGTTATATTATGTAATTTTTTCTAATCAAAATGCTGCTTAAAATGATTCTTCATTCCTTAATTAAGGCCCCATTTATTTCATTAAGATTAAGACGTCTGAATCTGAATGCACATTTAAATTATTAAGATGTTGTCTCTAAAACTGAACACTGAATGATTAAGACTGTTTGTTTTCAACATCTGAATGTAAATAAATTAAATATAATTCAAATAAAATAATACTTAAATATCATAAAAATATAAATTTTATAAAATAAAATATTTATGTTTACTAGTTATGGTGGTGGTAATAATTGGTATTACTGTCTAGTAAAGATGGTGTTGATAGTTGTGATGATGGAGGTGGTTGGTGTTATAGTGACTAGCGTGATGATGGTGGCGATAGTTGTGATGATGGAGATGGTTGGTGTTGTAGTGGCTGGCGTGATGGTGACGGTTGGTAGTGATGGTTGTGATGATGAACTTAGTTGGTGGTGTCGATGATGGTGGCTGAAGAATATGTGGTGATATAGTTGGTGGCAGTGCTAATTGTGGCGGTGGAGGTAGTTGTAGTAGGGCTTGACTGCAGTGGTGGTAGTGACTATAGGTATGGTAGAAGCAGCAGCAACAGTGGCGACGGTGACAATGAATGTAACTATAATTATGAATGTGGTATGTGTGGTAATGACTGACAGTAGTGTTGATTGACAATAGTGGCAGGGGTTGGCGGTGGTGGTTGGCAATGGTGGTTGTGATAATACAGGTGGTTAGTGGTGATGCTGGTGGTTTAAACATAGTTGTGTTAAAAATTATCCATACAAGCATACCTCTTAATGATATTAAGACTTTGTTCCAGATTTTAATAATTAAAACCTATTTAAATTGAATAAGTGCTGAAATTTTAATGAAAATAAATTCACTTAATAATTTAAGGTCTGAACTATTCAGATTCAGACATTCATTAAGTATAAATAAATGAGATACAACTCTTATTCATAGCCTATTTAACCAAGTTTTTAAAAAACCAAAATTCCTGGTAATTGCAAAAGAAGATGATGCCACTCCATGAAGTCCTATTTAATCAAATACATTGTCATAAATACTAGTACTAGGTCTAAATAGAATAAAGTGAAAATGACCTGACAGGATTTTAAAACAAATAAAGACCAATTTTCTTTTTTGACTTTGACCTTTGTAAAGGACTTTTATTTCTCACACTTAGAGCTAATATTTGATTATAAATTTTGAGGATAAATTTTAAAATAATATTTTAAATATTTATTTTATAAAATTTAATTTAATTTTAAAAATTTAATCTTTGAATATTTTTAAGTTTTAAAATTCTTTGGAGATTTTCATTTACAATTTTATTTTATAATTTTTTAACAAAATACATATTTAAATATAATTTTAAAATTTTAAAATTTTTAAATTTTTAAATTTTAAATCACAACTTTAAAATCTATAATCAAAAGTCGGTCTTTTACTTTGACATTTGAAAGGACTTTTATTCCCCACACTTAATTAGTCCTTATCCTTATTTTGCCATGTAGTTGGTAGGGGAAAGTGGAAAATTTAGGAAGTTAAATTAGAAGTTTTTTTTTTAAGATTAAAAAGTTACAAAATTATTATTTTGGAAAAAATAAAAAGAGAGATAAGCTAAATTTACATACAGATGTAATAGAAGTCAGGCCAATTTCCACTTTAAATAGTCTTCTCCTCAATTTGTTTTCTTTTCATATAGTCAACAGAAGCAAGAAATTATATATAATACATATAATCACTAATCAGTATATAGATTTTATATATTTTAATTATATTAATAAATAAATTTAATCAAACCATACGTATTGATAAGTTTTTCAATTAAAAAAAAAACTAATCAACCACTTATTGTAAATCGAAGAGAGTAAAATGATAAAACAAACTCGGAAAAAAGCCTTTAGCAAAATTAGATAGTTAAAGTACTTTATTAAACAAACATGATTATAGATCTGTTGCTACAAGTATTCATTATAAATACTGTTACTCCCTCCGTCTCGTATTAATTATTACATTTTTTTAAATTATAAAAAAAATTATTTTATATTAAAATTAAGATTAAACTAATTTTATTAATATTTATACAATTATAATATCAATTAATAATTATTTATTTAAAGTTTTTAAATATGTAATTTCTAAGCTATATAATCAATATAAGTTATAAATTCAAAAATATTTAATATTAAAGGTAAATCAAGACAAAACTAATTAATTTTATAAAAATAATGTAAATATTTGTAATAATATTGACAATTAATTTAGAATTAGAAGATTAATACATAAATCCTCTCTGTTTATCTGCAAAAGGATAGTCGTGGGTCCCATTTAGGCGAGACGGTGGGGCCCATGAGTAGTGGGGGAAGGATTAGTGAGAGAAAAACAGACGGTGGGATTCACAAAAGAGGAATGATGATTGATGAGTAAATTGAAACTCTTAGCCAGAAAGCACAAACTTTAAACCAGAAAAATTTAAAAAACAAAAGAAAGAAAGAAAGAGGAGAGAGAGATTTATGAAGAAAAAAGGCCATTCTCTTTTGCAGCAACAACACATGGCTTCTTCTCAAAAGGGAGACACATGAAATCAAAATAAATAAATAAATAAATAAAAAAGGAAAACAGTGTGTGTTGGGTGTTGCATTCTCTATAATTCTTTTCATCCATAAACCCCATACTTCCTAACTCCTATAATACTTATATACTTCTATACATATTACATAATCTCTTCTGTTTTTTTTTCCTTTCTGCATGCTCTTAAAAAGGCCTCAAGTTGCAATACTAATAGAATCACCAAAAGGGTACTGCAAATTTCTGCAAAAAGATCCTTCCTTTGGATTCCCACAACAATTGGGTCACTGTTTGTTCCCTGAGAGAGAAAACATAGTAGCTATAAAAGTCCCTCCTTTTTCTTTCTACCCATTTGCCTCCTTCTTCTCTTCTGTCATGTTTGCAAGGCTTGCTCACCAAAAGAGAACTGCAAAAGCTTAAAAAGAAACATCCTTTCTTTGGATCCCTATAAATTAGGTCTCTGTTTGTTCCTTGAAAAAACAGTAGCCATAAAGGTTCCTCTTTTTTCTCTCTCCCCATTTGCCCTCTTGCACAATCCCAATGCTTGCTGAGGTTTAGAGTCGAGATATTCCCAGAAATCTAGTTGCTTTTGCTGTCTTCACTTTCCCTGTCTAATGGGTGCTCGTTGCTCAAAGTTCTCTTTCTGCTGGTGGCATTCTCACCTCAAACCATCCCTTCTTGATTCCTCTGATCTGGGTATTTTCTTGCTTGCCATATTTCTATGACTTTGTGCTTTTTGTGTAATTCTTTGAATATCTTGCTGAGATTTTACTTCGTTTGTGCTGCAGAGAATGGAGGTAAAAATGAGAAAAACGCGTTTCCAGCTTTTACTGAGTTCAGTCTTGATGAACTGAAGATGGCTACCAATGGATTTTCTCCTGAAAACATTGTGTCAGAGCATGGAGAGAAAGCTCCAAATGTAGTTTATAAAGGGTTGCTTGAGAATGGTCCTTGGGTCGCTGTTAAACGCTTCAATAGGTCTGCTTGGCCTGATTCTCGCCAATTCTTGGTTAGTTTGACTAAACTCTGTTGCTCCATTGTTCCAATTTGTAACCTTTTTGTGTAGCAACTGATGCTATTGATTTTTCTTATATATATTTGGACATTGTTTATGTGTTGTAAAGGATGAGGCTAAGGCTGTGGGGAATCTGAGGAGCGAGCGGTTGGCAAATCTAATAGGATGTTGCTGTGAAGGAGAGGAAAAGTTGCTGGTGGCTGAGTTCATGCCTAATGAGACCCTTGCAAAGCATTTGTTTCACTGTGAGTTCCCCCAATTGCCAGAATTTTGTAACTCAGAAATGTAGATTACAGGAACTTTATGTTGTAAGTAATGGGATTTATTGTGGTCTTGATCATGATTAAGTCCATGATTTAGAAGGCTGAGAGAAGTTATAGGCATAACTTATTTGTTGCTGAAGGTAGATTGACTGTTATGTTGTGTTTAGTAGATTGTCAATTGGATTATGTATTTTACCACTCCAATGAAATTAATTTATTAGTCTGTGGTCAATGCTGATATGCGATTCCCTTTGAAATGGAATAGGGGAGAATCAACCTATGAAATGGGCGATGAGGTTGAGGGTCGCTTTTTACCTAGCGCAAGCTTTGGATTACTGCAGTAGCAAAGGTCGGGCATTATATCACGATCTTAATGCTTATAGAATCTTATTTGATCAGGTAAATATTGATTCTAACAGTTCTTGTTATTCCTAGTTTGCTTTAGGTGTAGTACTCTTACATTGATTAGCATTTTCACAGGATGGTAATCCTAGACTCTCTTGCTTTGGCCTGATGAAGAACAGCAGAGATGGGAAGAGTTATAGTACAAACTTGGCTTTCACTCCCCCAGAGTACTTGAAAACAGGTCAAATATGGTTTTTTTAAGCTATTATTTTCTCGATCCGAGTGCTGCCTGTTCTGCACTGAGGACTTGAGATGGCTTTTTTGTTGTTTACTGCATAACTTTAGTGTCAAGAAAGATCTGCTTAAATAATTTACAAATTAGTTGAGGCATTTTTTTGGTATTGTGCTATGGTCTTTTCCTTAATTCAGCTAAAGCGAAAGTTGAAATGAGTTTATGATTGGCAGGAAGAGTGACCGCTGAAAGTGTAGTTTACAGCTTTGGAACAATGTTGCTAGATCTTTTGAGTGGAAAGCATATTCCTCCAAGCCATGTAAGTTGCAAAAGATTCTTGGACCTAAGGATGTGCACTATATGAAATCATGTATAAATTGAACTTTGATAATCGACTCTATTATTTGAGTTCCTAAACTTGAAGAGCCACTGTTCCTTTTACCTTCTTGTAGGCACTTGATCTGATTCGGGGAAAGAATTTTTTGATGCTTATGGATTCTTGTTTGGAGGGTCATTTTTCTAATGATGATGGAACTGAGCTTGTTCGGCTAGCCACACGCTGTTTACAGTATGAGGCACGTGAGAGGCCAAATGCAAAATCTCTCGTCACTTCACTTATGTCTCTTCAGAAAGAAACAGAGGTATGACTGTGCCCCTTGACTTGCTTGCAGATCATGGAAAAATTTAAAGAACTGCTACCTACCTTCTTTCATTTATGAGATCGAAAATGGATTAATACCTTACAGATGAATACCTCCTTTTTGCATTTTGTTATTTGATTGTCTAGGATCACACTTTAGTAAGGTTTATTATGTTAGTATAGTGTGGATACATCTCCCGTTCTTTTGCCATCTAGTATTTTCGATTTAGTTAACAATGGAAATGGAAACCTTGGTGGAATTATTTGACTTATAAGAAGGAAACATACTGTATTTTAATTGCTATATAGTCCTCAGATGAACCCCCTAAGTTTCTCCTTAATTTTGTTTTATATAATGCTTGGAGACCATGTTTACCATTGATATAATCCAGGTGCCCTCACATGTCTTGTTGGGCATTCCACATGGAACTGCAACCCCACCTCAGCCACTATTATTGACGCCCATGGGTGAAGCATGTTTGAGAAAGGATCTTACTGCCCTTCATGAAATATTGGAAAAGACTGGCTACAAGGATGATGAAGGAATCGCCAATGAGGTTTTCCTTTTCTTTACACAATTTCACTATTCATTACCAGTATCGACTATCTTTGTTTCTCAAAAACATATAAAAGAAGATGTCTTCTGGCTTAGGTATTCTTCTCACAACCTAGTACAATTAACCCTTCTTCTTTAGCACCTTGGGTGAATGACATGTTTCTATTTCCTTAAATAGTTTCTTATTATGGTAATCTTGATAAGGAACCACTTTTACAAAGTTGATTTTAGATACAGAAAATTTACCTTCTCCCTCCCTCCCCCCTAATGCCTCATTGAGGGAGGTAAGAGGTTAGTGATCCAACTTTAATAGCATGCTTCTTCCTTTAATTATTACCAAAAAAGAGTCCACTATGTTTTGCCTTTTAAAATTTACTCATTCTGTTTCTTTTTCCATCAAATAGCAATTGGGCCTACCTGGTGTCATTATTAATCCCATGTGTTATCCTTTCAGATATGATAGTAAAGTTTTAGATCCTTTGTCTGTCGATCGTAAAACAAAAAGATTACAATAAGCCAATATAAGATATCTGAATGTTTTGTGAGAATTTACTAGTTCAGTATTATATTGTTTGTTTGTTATATGTGTTTCCATCTCCATATCTCAATAGCCCCACAAATAAATCATGTCTCATTTTTATTGGTACAACTTGATCTTGATTTTGTTATTCTGTGACTCCATTGCAGCTTTCATTCCAAATGTGGACAAATCAGATGCAGGAGACCTTGAATTCTAAGAAGCATGGCGATGCTGCTTTCCGAGCCAAAGATTTCATTACTGCCATTGACTGCTATACGCAGGTTTGACCATCTAAAATATGTTTGTTATCTTAATGGCTAAAAACCACTGCTTTTATCATAGTCGTAAAACAATTACAGGAAGACCTCATTAAATTCCTCTTGATGTTCTGTAAAAGCTCAAAATAAAATATGTCTCTTTTAAGTATTTAGCTATTTAAACAAGACAAGGAAGGCTTACATGCTATTCTGTTTAATATAGTTCATTGATGGAGGGACCATGGTATCACCAACCGTATATGCCAGGCGTTGCTTGTGTTATCTGATGAGCGACATGCCACAAGAGGCTCTAGGGGATGCAATGCAAGCTCAGGTGGTTTTCCCCGAATGGCCAACTGCCTTTTACCTCCAAGCGGCTGGCCTCTTTATCCTTGGGATTGAGAATGATGCCCAAGAAGCTCTTAAAGAAGCCACAAAGTTGGAAGCGAAAAGGATCAAAAATTGAAACTGTATAGATTTGCGTTTTTTTTATTGTCTTGAGTTTCTTGTATTTATCTACAAAGCAACACCTAAAGGGCTTATGAACACAATTGGTTGTTGAATGTTAATATTCAAGTTTTGTTCTTTCCATTTTGGAAGTAGTTTTTCACATTTGATGAAAGATTATCTTTTATCCTCAGTTGCTTTCTATTCTTTATTGTTTATTTTGAAAGTAATGAAATTCGGCTTTCATCATTATCATTTATGAATGTGAAAATGCCAAGAATTCATATCAAAGACAGAGAGCAAGAAGAACAAGCTCTCACAGAGTAGGAGATTCTGTTTGATTCCTGCTTCTGTTAACTACTACCATGGTTCATCTTTTTCTTTCATATATTTACATGGTTTCCCGTTTTAGTTTCTTGGTCCATGCTCTAGTTGGGCCTAGGTATGAAGGGGGTGTTAGGTGGGTTAGAGTCCCACATTGGTTAGGGAATGGGCCAGTGATTTGATTATATGGACTTGAGCAATTCTCCCTCTTGAACTTCCTTTTGAAGTTGAGTTAGGACTAAGTGTCTTATTTTTACAGAAATGTAGCATCCTTTTTGCCATTTTGCACTGGAACTACTTTTCTTTCTGCTGTTGTATGGTATAAAAAAGTTTCAAAAAGAATTTATAAGTTATTTCACTCTGCAAATGTTCTCTTCTTATTAATAATTAAGGATTAATGCCTTGGTAAACAATGACATTGAGAGAGCAAAATGAAATTCCAAATCAGTACACCCTTTATTCTACTAAGTTAAGGAGCTTTGGTACAAATCATAACCGCGGCGACACAATTAACCATTTAATACATGCTTCAAGATATGAAAAGTGAAGATTCAAAAATACATAAAAATTCTACAGGATGAATCAACACCTTATCTAGAAGAAATGCTAAGGAGTGAGGTAGACAGTGAAGTGGGTAATTGTTTCTACACCATCAGTTGTATGTTGATCCACATGAGGAAGAGTCTCAATGGTAGCATATCCTTTAGCATTCTCATACTTGCCAGTCCCTCCAATAATGGCAATGTGAGAAATTGGTGTGGCTGTCCTGTGAATCCCAAAGAAACTAATGGAATGGTCCACTTCATGATCATGTTCTCCATGAAAAAGTGCTGTCAAGGCTAAAGTGTGACTGGTTCCATCCGAAGAGCTTGTCAAGTAAAATCCTTGTGCCCTGCCAAGAATAGCTGATCCCAGTTCATGCCCCTCGGTTATTTCATTGTCGACAACAGTAATGGAGCCAAACATGAGCTGCTGAAGGGATAGGCCAGAAGGAAGCTGCCCAGCTGTTACAAAAGGTTGGTTGTTCCCACCATTTACTATGTTGTTATTGCCACTGTTTTGGAGGACAGTGCTAGCTTGCTGTTGACCATTGAGGCCTACAAGGTATGGATAATTGTTGTTGTTGACGACGTTGTTAATAGTGTTCACAGGGACTCCACCATTGATTGGGAAGATTTGATTATTAGGCTTGGAGAAAGGCAAATTGTTGGCATCAGAATTGGCTATAATCCCCGTGACCACTCTTCCTGAAGGGCGCGAACCACCAAGAATGTCATGCATGAAGAAGGAGAACATGGGGTGGTCCGGGACAGGATTTGCCTCTCTGGCACCAGAGGTAGAAGCTGCTGCAATTCCACCTGATGTTGCAGTGACCCCTCCTGGTGTTGGGCTGACAGGTGTAGCTACTGGCGCGGCATCAGTGACGGGGGCTGGCTCAGTGTTTGTTAAGTCATCAGGAGGAGCTACTGAGACAGCAGGGGCGACAGCAGGGGCTGAATCTGGTTCAGGTTCAGTTGGTAAATCCGCTGGAGGAGCTACTTTTGCTGCAGGAATGGAAGGATCAGCAACAGGCGCCACGTCCGTATCAGCAGTGACAGTAGCTGGTAATTGACCACTTGGTGACGTGGCTATCGGGGCCACCACTGGAGCCACATCAGGCTCGTCCGTTTCTGATGTCACCTCATCAAGAATTCTTGCCGAGTAGGCAGTGCTAAATGTGAGGGTTAGCAGCAAAATGCAGAAGGTAAGTTGGGAAAGTTTCGTCATCTTTTGTCTTGTGAGAAGAAACAAATCAAGAATTGAGTAAATGTAAGGAAAGAGTGGAGGCTTGAATGGTATATATAAGTTTTTTTACTTCTTGATAAGAAGTGGAGTTGATGAGATGGTTTTGGTAAGGTGTAGTAGATACATTGTAGGCTCTTTTTTTTTTTTTGGGTAAACACCAAATCTAGAATAAAAGATCTGTTTTGGTTTGGTCGAATCACAACTGAATGGCATTCTACTGATTATGTACAATACCTTGATAGTAATTTAAGAGTCAAGAATTGCAGCCTGATGAACAGTTTTTAGGTGTTTTGTGGTCTTAAACTAATTATATTATTTAGCCGTTGCCAGTTAATTTCCAAATTTCCCAGGTAAGATAAATCACACATTACTTTATCAGTGTACAGATAAGTGTGAGATTTAAAGAACGTCTAATATGTCTTAATATTATCTATCAAAAACAACAATATAGAACAAAAATAAGAGGGAATAGGGTGAAAACTAGCAACATATTCACTAAACCGAAGACATTGATACATGCATAAACTGAGATGCTCCAACATTCTGGCCAAAAGCTGTGATAACTATGAAATTGATTCATTGCAACACCAAAATCCGACATTCTGGCCAAAAGCTGAAATTGACTTACTGTATCACAAAAAATTATCCATAGTCATTACACATTGGTTCAGATCATCTTTACTGTCGAGGAGTAAAAATAAATATATTTCTAAATATAATAAAATTTGTTCAAGATGAACATTCCTTGAGCAATAAAGACAGATTATCCATTTCTTCCTCCTTGTTCGCCCTGATAGATTATTCAAACACCATGAAATAGACACCCGGAAAATGTTACATGGGTCGAGTGTTCCCAAGAAGCGTTCCCACTAGGTTATTCACCTGCAGAAAAGATTTAAATGCCGTGTTTAGCAATTGTTGGATCTTGAAGAAAAAAGAAGTATAACAACCTCAACCAAATAGCTTTAAGTTTCAGGAGCATAGATACCGACCAGTATTAAGTTTCGATGCAACTATCACACTTTGGTAACTATCTCATTTTAGTTGGCAGTAATGAGATGGGAAGAGATTTAATGAATATCAAGATTATCACCACCTCATTTTCACTAAAATCTAGAGTGAAAATTTGGTTGGTTGGTTGGTTGGTTGGGAGGGGGGGGGGGGGGGGGGGGATTAAAACAGCAGTATATATGTATATAAGGGACTAGATTCAAGTAGGCCAACAGCAAAGTTATAAGCTCAAAATACTGGAATACTGATTTGAACATATATCCCAAGTGATATGGTTTCCACTCCCGAATCTTCAATTTGAACAAGTTCTTTTACTCAGGTGTTCATGTTCAAAAAAAAGAAATTCAATTTCAACAAGCTTATTTTTTACAATTTTAACTCAAATATTGTACAAACACCTGATCTTAGTATAATAAACCGGACAGGTGATTTGCATGTTATTTGTATTGGCGCAAATGTTACAGTTTGACCTTTTCCTTTGCACTTTGTTAGGTTTGATTCCTGTCCAGTGAAGCTGTTCATTCATGGTTCAGCTTTGAGTAAGTCTCCTCTGTCAGAGGAGTTAGTTCAGGAAAAACTTTTCTATATTTAATGTTGTCCACTGGTTCAATAAAGATTATCAAATTTATTCACCTTTACCTTGGTGTTTATATGGGTATCAAGAGCCCAGAAGCTCAAACCCATTAAAAAAATAAATGAGACCCTTAGCTTCTTTATTCCTTCTGACCCTCCACAAAATGACAAACAATATTAGAGTCGTTATTGCTAATAACATTATCAGCAATGGTAGTCCAATTTTACCACCTTAGCAACTTCTGATCAAACTGAATGGAAGTTATAACTTTCCAACATGGAAGTCCCATGCACAGGCACCACAACTTAAACGGTCATTTAGGTGGATCTTCTCCACCTTGCACTATCGCATCCAGCACCAACTCTGGCATACACTCTATGGTTCTGCCATGAATGACAAATATTGCAGCTTCACAAAGACTTTTTTGTATCTGGTTGCATAAGTTACTTTCACACCCAAATTTAAACTTGAAGCACTTATTGGAGTTTTAGTACGATTGCAATACCTCATTCTCCTCGTGCAGTATATATTTAAATAGTTGGATTGAGACAAAATAATGTTCATCTACACATTGAAGTACTTCAACACCTAGAAAATTGTTAAGATTGCCAAAAGTCTTTTATGAAGATACGAGCAACAAGTAAATGAATGAGTTAACAGCTGAACTCTTGTTTGACGTGATTAACATATCATCCACATAGATGTGCAAGCACATAGTGGCGTGGTACTGATGACGACTGAACCTTAAGTATCGAACTCAGAATTTAAAAATTCCAAAGATAGCAGATGATGTTTGAGTTCATTGTACCATGCATGGGTAGCTTATTTGACACCATAGATAGCCTTTTAAATATGGCACATGAGTGGGGAAATTCTTGTCTTGAAATTCAGGGGTTGTTCCATAACTATTCATCTAGATGACTTTTAGAGGAAGGCGTTATTTGATGTCAAGTTGTCTTACAGTCTAATTAAGTTTTATTGCAAAAATAAAGTATCAGGAATAGTAGTTGGTGTGACTACTAGGCTGAGTATGGAGTGGAAATCAACACTAGGATGTCCAGTTAATTCCTTTGCAACAAGACACGTATGTCTTATAACAATCTATTGAAAGTATCAATTTCCACTTGACCCTATACAACCATACTTACAAGAAAAAAATTGTTTCGTTGTACAACATCAATCAAAAATCTCAAGAGTCATTGCAAAAGAATTCACTCAACGTCCTGGTATTGATTTTAACTCCACATTCAATCTAATAATCAACCCCACTACAATTCATGTGATACTCTAAATTGCAATGAAATTAATTGGTCTTTACAACAACTAGAGGTCCATGATGCCTTTTCTCCGTGGACATCTCAATGAAGAGATATATATTCGACAATCTCTGAGATTTCACGCCCATTTGTGTCGTATATTTAAAAAAAAAAAAGCAATCTATGGTCTCAAACAAGCTTACCATGTGTGTTACAATGAACTCGAGCATCACCTGCTATCTTTAGAATTTGTAAAATCTGAATCTGATACTTTACTCCTCATCCTTCATCAATACAACACTACCATATACCTGCTTGTCTATGTGGATGACACTATTATCACATGAAGCAAGAGGTCCAGTGTTAACCATGTCATTTTCTCCCTTGTTCTTGCTTCTTGACAAAAGATTTTAGCAATCTCAACTATTTTACAAGTGTTGAAGTATTTCAAAGGGTAAATATCAATGACATACTGCATAATGAGAACATGAATCATTGTGAACTCGCTAAAGCACTGAATGAGTGTTAGTG
Organism: Datura wrightii; assembly: GCA_035772735.1. Lineage (NCBI taxonomy): Eukaryota > Viridiplantae > Streptophyta > Magnoliopsida > Solanales > Solanaceae > Datura > Datura wrightii. The sequence continues at coordinate 192,653,197 of JASDFA010000018.1, read as the reverse complement.
AGGTACTCTAGATTAATGATGGTGTAAAATCAATTGATGCGACCAAATACAAGTCCTTGTAGAGCTATAGTATCTGTGTCATTCACACGCACAGACATTTGATTTTCAGTAAACAAACTGTCACACTTCTTGCAAACTCCCTCTTAGCTTCACTAGAAAGCTCTCAAATCGATAGTTAGCTATCTCTGAGGCACTACTCAGTTTGGTTTATGTTAATGTGCAATAACAATTTCAATTTCTATATGTATTATGGTGCTGATTGGACTGGGTATGTCACTAATAGAGCCTCAACTACTGGTTATCTTCTGTGTTTTTGTCACAATCCTATGAGTTGGTCCTCCAAGAAACAAAACACAATAGCTCACTCCTCTACCGAAGATGCATATCGAGTTGCAAGTAGACTTGCTTAAACTACTTAACCAAAGAACCTTTTGGCATAGTTGCAACTCAACTTCACAAAATTCCAATTATCTATTGTGAGAATGTTGGTGCCACATACTTTTGTGAAAATATTGTTCTCCCACACTTGAATAAAACACATTATAGTGGATTTCCATTATGTTCGAAAGGAAGTGCAGCAAAAGCAAGTTTAAATTGTAACATACATGTTGCAAATTAACTAGCAAACACTCACAAAGTCTCTTCCAAAACCATCTTTTTTTGTGCGTGATAAAGGTAATGTTGTGTCCTCAACATTAAGGCCATGCTTGCAACCAGGCAAAAATTTACATCTTTTGTTAAAAAAGACAAAAAGGAACTTCTACAATGGCTATAAGGAGCCTATAAAATCTACAATTTGTCTAATTCTATAGCTTATTCTCTACACCAAAAATAAAAGGTTCTCGTGCAATTCTACTTAATATTCTAGATTGAGTTGGTTGTATTTTCAAAACATCGATTGTTCCTTTCTCTCCAGATTGACCACCAGATGCATGATGGTATCATATTCCACCACTTCTTTTGGCTCTTGCTTCCACCCTTTCTAATCCAGCAACCAAGAAGATCAGTTATGTGTTCTGGCATTGATCACTTAGTATGTGTGAGATCAAGGAACAGTGCCCATATATGTGTATTGAATTGCAGTGTAGAAACAAATGACTATTATTCTCCTCTGCGTTTTACTTTAACTGGTACAGAATTCACCCACACCTACCTCCATGGGCCAACACTACATCCTGGTAGCTCCTTTACTTTCCTATTATATAATCTCTTCACTGAGAATCTGCCACCCTTATCATGTTTCCACTGCAGTGCATCTGCTTCTGTGCTTGTGCCTTTGAAAAGAATATGTAGCATCTGAGCTACTTTCTCTATTTCCCAATCATTTAAAAATCTTCTGGATTCTAGATTGGGGGGGGGGGGGAGGGGGAGGGGGGGAGACCAAATTTCATCTACCTTTGCTTCTGGATAATTGCTCAAAGGGAACAAATCTGGGAAGGACATCATTAGAGACTCATGCCCAATCCAGTGGCCTTTCCAGAATTGAATGTTAGAGCCAACTCCCACTTCGTATGTAACACTTCTAGTCAACTGGCACTGAGACACCATAGGTGTTATTTACTGCATTAGAACACCAGTGATTTCTCTGCCCATACTTTATGCAGATTACTTCTTTCCACAAAACATTCTCCTCTAAATAGAATCTCCATAGACATTTGGTCAACAAGCATTTGTTTTGTGTTCCCGCCTTCCCGGGTTCTTGATCCCCACACCACCATCCCCTTTTCTAAGTTTTGCAATTTGCCAATTGACCAAATGTATGCCTTTGCCCTCCTTATTTTGCAACCATAGAAAATCTCTTCTCATTTTGTCTATTCTCTCTTCCACCTTACATGGCGGAGGAAAAAGAGACATGATATATGTTGATAGGAAATCCGGAATAGGGTTTACCAGAGTTGTCCCCAGTGAGAGATATTGAGTTAGTTAGCTAGTTTCTTCTCAGTTTTCTCAAATCACTAGCTTTTTGTGTTTGTTTCCCAATGGCATCCCAAGGTACACTGTTGGTAGATCTTCAATTTTGCACCCCAATGAATAAGTTGAACCATGGACGAAGGAACAACCTAAGCAACTTGACAATGAAGGAACCAATCCTAACAAGTTGCCAAGGAAAAGGTAAAACACTAACAAACCGTGACGTGCAACAACACCTATCTTGAACATTTTGCTGAAAGAGAGTTAGTTAGGAACTTTGTCTATTCTTCGTGTATTTAAAGGTTGGCACTGGTCAAGAAAGATCATCAAACTCATTCACTTGTACTTTGGTGTTTATAATTTGTAACCAATAATTAGTGAACCCGGACCTCCAAGGAGTCACCAGAGATACGCAAACAAGGTGCATATACCCTAGTGTATCTCGTACGAGCTGCAAAACAATGCATATATTTCTCCCTTCTAACTTATTCAGTCTCTTAAGTAATTATAAAGATGATAAAATTTATATTTAATCCACTTTAGGCAGCGGTGGACATATATTCCATTCGAATAATTTGGTCAAAATGTATCTTCTCAATTTTATTTTTTTTTTTGAAATTGGTAACTAAGGCACATCTTTTTAGCACCAACCTAAAATGTGAAACAAGTGAAAAAGAAAAAAAACTATCATGATTAAACCAGAGAACTATCAAAAGCTACAGGATTTGTCAATAGAAATGACTACTCATATATGAAAACCTAAATATAACTTCTCAGGTTCAGAAAAGGTTGATCCATTTCCACTAGACAGACAAGGTAAGATCATATAGCTAATGCTAATTGCTACTAATGTAATTTTACCACTTGAAAGTAAGTTTGTGTATTTATTACATGTACGGGGTTAACTCCAAGATTTAGTGAAGTGAAAATCAATAGCAATGGTTTACCTGCCAGTACTTTGAAACACATTTATCAATACAATTATTTTCACCCATGTTCAACTCTGAGTCCTTGTACCTGAAAAGCCATTTACAAATGCATTGTCAGCCAAGAAACTAAATCTTGAGAAAATGATGCACAAAACTCATATTAGGCCACAAGCATAAGAAGAATGAGTAACATACTTGTTCTCGATGCATTTTTTGAAGCATGTATGCGTAAGCCTGAATTATAGTTTTAAAAGGAAAAAAGAGCAGGTAAGAAATTAGAGAAGTAGGTAGAATGAGAAATACGAACTAGAGCCCAACAACTCAAGACAAAAACTAGAAAACAGATAACACTACCTTTATGCAAAGAAAAAAATTACTTCCAAACATCATATTAAGAGTTTTGTAGTATATCTTTTAAACTAGCACTTTTATGTTCCCACAGCACCTTTTTGAGGGATTTGATTACAATGTCACATTGTGTAAATCACCTCATGAATGGACACTTTTCTTTGTAAAATTTAGGCCATTAGATGTGTCACCATTTGCCAATGAAGTCCCTCAAAAGGTGCTGTGGGAACGGCAAAGCTGGCACCATCCATCAACAAAGTATTTTTGTGCTTTTTTCCCAAGAAAAGAATTAGCTCACATGTGAAAGCTGTATATAAAAGTTGAAACAAATAAGCAAAAGTGTCCCCTCTCTAACTAGTTTAAGGTGGTTTACACAACTCACAACAGGTCTTCCTCTCCAACTTATCAAAAACTTTTGATGTTCAAAAGGATGGACAACATCAATCCCAGTTCCCAACACCAATGTAGTAGTAAAAGATTGCGTACAACAAAGAATCAACATACAATTGAATGGTACTTACTTATTTCATGTAAGTTGGCTATAGTGGGTATGAGGAGAGTAGATATAGACAAAAGAAGAATTAGGCAGACGTGATTAGACAAGACATGACACACCCGCAGCTTAATGAAGTTATGACCCCTAAGAAAGATTTGAAGGTTGAGGATTAGAATAGAAGATTAGTAGTTAGTCATGTGTTGTCAAGTTTCCATATCAATATTGTTTTTATTACACTCTTACTATCTTTTTCTTTGATTTTAATGCCTCCTTGGCTTCGGTTATCATATTTATTTGTTGTTGCTACAGTTTGATTTTCACTAATGTATTTATTTTACATACTTGATTTCTGATATGTTTTAATTGAGATAAGGTCTGTCCAAAACAAACTCTCTACCTTCAAGGCAGGGATAAGATTACATACTCACCATCATTTCCAGACCTACTTGTGGGATTACATTACATTGGGTGTGCTATTGTTGTTACTTATTTCATGTAAATTGCAAGTGTAAAAGTTCAATGTGCCAATACAGAACATTGACTAATCATCCTTGTACAATTTGCTAGTCTCAGCAAAATCAAGTAAATGGGTATATTTCCATTCAAGAAAGCTAAAAGGCACCTACTTGTTAAACATCTCCACTCTGTACTCCATCTCTTTCTCTGCCATAGAGAATATCTGCTCTCACCCAAAAAAGAAACCCAAGATTTTAAGTTTCAAAAGAACACTAATAGATCAGAAACAGACCCCATTAAGGAGGAAGCACAAAAATAGCATATAGTGAAAAAAAAAAACCTGTTCTTTTTCCAAGTCGTAGGAAGCAGCCATTAGAACTGTATGAGTAAAGAAAAATTAGGTACATGTAGAAATTGAAAACCCCAAAAAGATATGAAATTTAAAAGATATTTGCATACCCTTTCTGCGATGGAAGAATGAAAATCTTGCAATTGGCTGTATATTGCTGAGAAAACGTAAAACCCCAGAAGCTGAATCGAAGAAAGAGAGGCGCAAGAACACAGAGACTGCGAGGGTTTTGAGTTTTGAGGTTAACTAATGTTAAACTTGTCTCCCGAACCTACATACGATGTTTGACGGAGAAAAATAAACATAACCTACTTTAAAAACAAAATAAAAGTAAAGCTCTTTTTATAATAATAATAATAATAATATGAATATTAAAGAGTTAAAGAAAAATCTTTGGTTGCAATCTTTCCACATATTATTTTAATTTCTTTTTGTAAAATTTTAAAGCTATTTCAAAAATAAAAATAGATATGTGAACTCACACTGATCTCGTAATCTTTTTAGGACAGAGGATGTATTTTTTTTAGAGGAAGAATATATTAATTATGTTAGTAAATTTTATTTAAATATTTAAATTATATCATATTTTGATTGAGCATCAGAATATATAATATAGCATTCTTATTAAATACTTCTGATTTAATTTTTTTTTGATAAATGTGGTGTCCGGATCATCTTGTGCACACCTCATATCGATTTATTTTTTTTCGATATTCTGCCACCCAAGTGGATACCAGGTGTCCATCAAGGCTAGAACTATGGGTGGCAAGTGGGCTGGTTGGGCTGAATTTGGGCGGGTCAAAACAGGTTGAGTTAATAAATGGGCGGGTTATTGACCCGTCCAAATGTTACTTGGGCTAAAATGAGTTGGGCTGAATAGGCTAAAATGTGGGTCATAATTCAACCCGTCCAACTCTAATTAAGTTTTAATTGTTTTATTTTGTTCTATTATAATTATTTTATAACTTATCAAATTAATATTTTTATTTATCATGACTAAATATAATACATAAAATAAAGTAAAATTTATCAATTTGGGTTAGATATTAGCTCAAACTTTGATGAACTGAAATGAGTTGGGCAGATTATGAACCCATGGTTTGATTTTGCCACCTCTAGCTAGAACAGATGAGAAGAAATCACATATTGTGTTTTTGTCTCTGTTAAGGTTTGAGAACCTGATACCTCATGGTTCTTACCAACTTCGTTGACCACTAGACCACTCCCTTCTAATTTAAAATTTTGGAAAAATAATGTGTTTGTTCTCAAGTATCATTTGTGTAGATAAGTTAATCACTTAAAATATATCGCATCTTTTAATTATATATGTCAACTATTATAATTAAAGAAAGAGACACTTTTTTTATCTGATTAACTTATTTATGTAACTAATACTTGTGAATATACATGAAATAGTTTTAAAAATATGAACCAGAAGTATCTAATAGGAATAGACTGTAATTCAAATGTTGAAATAAAATTTACTGACAAATTTAAAAGGTTAACGATATATTCTACCTTCTTTTTAACTAAATTGCATTCATAGAAGTTCCTTCTTTTGTTTTAGCAGGCGTTTGGCCATAGATTTCAAATATTTTATTATTATTTAAAATTTATAGAGTTGAAGAAAATAGAATTGTGTTTTTGTTATACTATTTCAAAAAGAAATATATGAAATAATGTTCATGTTTAAATATATTTAAATACAACTTCAATAATTTTAAAAAGTGAATTATATAACATATTACAAGTTATTTTTCAAATTTAAGATACAATTTCAAGTTGAAGTTGAAATTTTCATGATCAAATACTGATTTTTAAATAAAATAAAAAATATTTTTAAAAAGATAAATAATTTTTCTCATAATTGAAAAAAGTAACATAATTAATTATATTTTTATATTTTAAAAATCAACTTCATTGAATTGATTATCTTTTCATTAAAAAAAACAACTCAAGTCGAACCATGAACCCCTAGTTGGAAGGTACCTCAGAGCGTAACGTAAGAAAGAACAAATCAAAAGATTATATTTTCTAAATTGTAACAAGAAAAAGTTTTTCGTTTAATAACATTAGATACTGGTTTAATAAGTGCATAATGTTTTCTTTTGATATTTGATCGATTGAGATTGAAAATATTTATATTACTAGTCCTAGACATGTGTTGCACGTGTGTACCATGTAAATTGTGCATAATTGTTAGATGATATGTGTAGAACGATACATTGCTACTGACAGATGATAAATGTAATTTATAATCAAGAAAAATTATCAAAAAAATCAAGGCATTACTTTCTGACATGCACCCAAACAAAACATATTAGTTGCTTATATAAATATCGTTTATCTGAAAATATTTTATGAAATTGTCGCTACCGTAAATTTATTGCAGAAATGAGTCAAATAATATTATCTTTAAATCTTGTTGAAGCTATATAAGATACAATAGACCTCTTTATTTATCAAATTTGAAATTAAAAAAAAAACAGTCATCGTAATTTTATGGCTTCAACTACACTTAAAAAGTTAGTTATTAGATTTAACTTAAGAGAATAAAAAATAGAAGAGATAAAAATAAATTTTACACTTTTTTACAAAATTATGTTCATCAAGGTTAAGAACTTCTAGCAACTTAATTAGGCTACAAAAAAAATGAAGAAAAGATAGGTTCAATCTCAAAAGCTATGAAATAATCTTCACGAGCAACCAAAATAGTATATTAAAAATAATATCTTTAAACCAGAATAAAATATATATAATAAATTGTTAGTAAACCAGAATCGTATAGCGGAAAAAGTAATACCTTTAAAAATCTACACAATCTATTTGCATCTAGAAGAAAAAAAGATCAAATAATAATATTATAATTTATATTTTTTAGCAGGGTCATATCTTCCTACAAGTAAATTACATTGGAAAAAATTATCTCCTAACATTAATATCAAAAAAACATGAGGGGTTATCATATAAAAAAGTTTTAAACTTGAAAAATATTATTATCAAGAAAAAAAAAAAAGAAGCATAACAAGAAGAAGAGAAGAAGTAAGAACCAGAAACAAAAAAACTACTTGAGAAGGAACAAAAATGAAAAATAAAATAAAAAGTTGATATGAGAATCCCTCATAAAATTGACCATCTGATAATAACTTCATATTAATTTAATATGACACGTATAAAAATAAATAAAAAATTAATATGAAATATTCCGCAAAATTGATCATTGGGGGAATAACTTCACACTAAATGTAATGAATATTTTAATATTATAATCAATTCAACCAACAATCAGACTTGATCATAAATTATTTGACTTTTCTTTATAAAAATATACCAAACTAATGACTCTCTATATTTAGTTCAAAAAATGGCTCTCTAATAATGCTAAATCAATAAAAATATTTTATAATTTTAGATGATGAAGTACTTTAGTTCAAACAACATAATAATAATACACAATATAAATTGAAATCTAAATGTTAAGGCATATCATTATACTCACTTGTAGACTTATAAAAAAGAAAATTCTTCGTTAACAACTCTATTAACAAGGAAAAATAAGTTAACAACCATTTTATAAAGAAAATTTTAACATATGTAGTCTAGTGTCCCTTTATCTTTAAATGTTATTCAAGAATAATATTAATTATTCTAAATAATAATATTTATCGATAATTTTATTTTACAGTTAATCATCACAAATAGTTGATTGATCATTTTATTCTTAAAAAAATAGATTTTAATTGAATATTTATTTTTAAATATATTAAACTTGAATGTGAAAAATTCTACTATTTACCCATAGGCCATAGTTATTGCAGATAAAAATTTATTTAGTTATTATTCATAATTCTTTCTTTCTTTATTCTTTTTTTCTTTCATCTTTCCCCATTAATAGAAATTTTCATGATTATCTTTAATCTTTAATCTTTATTTCTTTCATCTTACGCATTAATAATAATATTATTGCACAGTCTTTTCACGTTCATTTATGAATATGTAAAAATGGACAACTTTGTTACTCTTGATTATGTTTGGATATCTCTTTTTTCCAAAAAAGTTAATTGATGCATATTTTATTCATATTTATATTGAAAAATATTGAGTTGCATAAGATAGGATATTAATTACTGTTTAATTCAAAGGAAAATATTGATAATCTTTTTTTGACGTGTTTTTAAAATTATTTTTTCCATGTTTAAATTACCCGAATACAACATAGTGTTATATTTTTTATGAAATACTAAAATATCTCATGGATAATTGTATTATATTTCATAACACAATTATATGTATATAATTCAACTAATTACAAATTTATTGACATATGAATCATGAAAAATTTATCATTATTGTATTATTTTAGAGATAATATTTATAATTGCAAATGGTATTTATTAGTAATTATATTTACAGATTTCTAAAATTAAAGAAATTGATAAATGAAAAAAGAGAAAACTAAAACACAAATAGGAAAAAAAAGTTTTCTAGTTCATAAGTATGCCACTTAAATGTTTTCATCCAAAAGAAAATAGAAAAAGAAAAGACTGATAATCCTAAAATAAAATAGCAATTACCGAGCGATTCAAATTGAAAGAGAAAAAATTGTCTATCACATCACTATTGGAGCTACATATAACCTGCAAAAAAAAAAAAAATTAAAATAGTTGCTGCAAAATTAAGCTGGCATAATAATTTGTCCACGCACTAAAATCGACATCTATAAATTTTAATGAAGAACAGAAGAAAAAATGATAAATGAAAAAATAGGGCTAGGGCTAATCCTCTGGCACGTATTAAAATTTTTGTAAATTAACTATATATTTCAAAGTTTTTCACCATATCAAAGTTGGGTAAAGAATGAGATATTGAAGATACAATCCACATTAATATTAATTTGATCTCAATTCATAGCCTGAAAATATGAATGAATATTTAAGTCAAATATGAAAAATTATTTTGCTTCTAAGATATTGACTTCACTTACACTATAATAAGTAAATGCATATGAAAGATAAAGAATGCTCTTATTTATGAAAGAATAATGGGGGTTCTCATTAGGAAATAGCGGTGGTTTAAGCTTTTGATCTTCTTTTCCATTAGATATTTTTAAAGGATTATGACTTTTGAACTTGTAACATAAATAAATGAAAATATTAATTCTCTATTATGATAATTATAAATTTCTTTATTTAATTTAATAGTTTAATATTATTAGTGCAATGTAAATTATACTTTTTAGTACATAAAATATTATTGGAATAGTTTTAGATTGAAGGGCAAAATGGTCGTTCAATATTTGATGGGCAAATCAGTATTTAACTTTTAACTTTGGGACTTCTCACTTTTAGAATAAGTATGATAAATATATAAATATGACATGGTATGATAAAATATTAATATTTAATTATGTATTTAAAAGTTTTAATTTAGTGGAAGGGCAAAATGGTAATCCAACTTTTCACTTTTTGACTTTCCACTTATATAATAGGGGAAAAGCTCAAATATGCCATCAAATTTTAGGAAAAGGCTCATCCATGTCATCCGTTAAAAGTTGAGCTCATTTATGCCACTACCGTTACTCAAATGGGTCATCTATGTCATTATTTTTAACAGACCCCATATTCGATTTTTAAATACTAGATTGTACACGTGTCATATTTTCATTGGGTTACGTCAATTAAAAAAATCACCTAATAAACTACCCATCCAATCTACCCATGAACCACTCCCTCATTAACCCGACCCATGACTCATTCCCTAATATCAATTAAAACCCAATTCCTACCTCATTGCCTGTATATACTGCAAAACCTAAAGCTCCGTCATCTTCTTCTTCCTTTCCTTTCGGATGCCTTCTTCTTCATTGCTTCTAAGAGCTTCTAAGTTTCCTCACTCATCTTCCTTGTTCAAATCAACCAACCCAAATCTCTATCCAAAATCCCTTCCACAATAATTCTGATGGGTCAAGTGGTTCAATTGACTCGAAGAGAAAGTGTCATTGTGAACTTGAAATAAATCGATTCACGGCATGGACGTCAAACAATGCAGGTAGACCATTTGTCAAGTGCCCTATGTCCGAGGTAAGTTTATGTTTGAGTTCTAATTCTTCCATTGTAATTATATTTTAAGGTTCATTTTGCTGATTATGTTGTGGGATTTTGGCAGAATCAATCATGTAAATTTTGGGATTGGGATGATAAGAAATTTCACCCAAGAGCTATAAGTATCATCAACAATCAAAAAAAGAAGTTGGATGTTTGTGATATTGAAAAGAATAATTTGATGAAGAAGATAGTTGATTTCGAAGCTTCTGTTGTTAATGATGCAATAACCATAACAAATTTGAGGGAAAAATTCGAAGCTATTGAGTGTGAAAGAAACATTTTGGCAGTGAAGGTGATTGAATTTGAAGATGTTGCTGGTATGGATACTTTAACAATAGATCAGTTGAGAAAGAAATTGGCTCAACAAAGCTTGATGATCTTATGCTTGTTTGTTTTGCTTATTTCTCTCATGGCATATGTTGTTAGGAAATGAAGGTGGTTGAGTGTACTGTTAGTTTGGATATAGTTTAGTGTTTATGTTATCTGGGTACTTTGTCAATTATTGACAATAATTTCGGATGTAATTTTATTGTTTAGGTACTTGTCAATCATTGGAAGTAATTTCCAATGTAATTTAGTTATTTTGGTACTAATATAATTCAGTTTATGGAAGTTCTTTGTAATTAATACAATGTTATAATGTTCTAATTCAATTTTGGTACTAATGTAATCTAGTTGACACAACTATATCAAGAAAAGACCAATTTAATTCAATTGTTCATATATATAATGCATTTTACACAAGCACTTTTATCACAAAATCATCCCATAATTGGCACATTTTCACACAAAAAAGAGATCATCCCATAATGGGCACATTTTCACACAAAACAGAGATAATCCCATAATGGGCACATGTACAATGCATATAAAATATGGTCTACGCGCTTTAATCTTCCTGATTCTGCCCGGCCTCCTTAGACTGGATCGTGGCAGTGGGAACTATGGTGGTAATAGCAACATTTGTTGCCTCGGAAGTGCGTGAACTTGCGCCAGCAACCATGAGCTATGCTGTCAAATCGTCCATGGAGCGTTGAGTAGCCACCTGAACCTCTCGATCCTCGTCTACCTCCTTTGCTGTTTGGGCATCCTCAAAATTTTCTTCATGTGTCTCTACCCTCTCACCCTAAAAGTCATCATCCTCTGGCAGTGGAGCATCATATATGCTTAGGTCAGGTTGCAGCTGCTGGACGTCCCCCTTCACTTTGCTCATGTTTGCTCATAGTGCAGCTATAGCTTCCCTCGTACCAATACCCTCAAGAGCCGAGACTCTATGCTCTAAATCCTGAATTCTGATATGAACTAAAGCAAGTGCCTTATCAATGGCTCTTTTAATCATCTCAAGCATGTGGTCAATCAGGGAGGAAAGCTTCGTGTTGTTCTTTGCCGTCATATTTGCAACTTGAACCATCCGGGCTGCTGAGAGTGTCTGCATAGGCTGTGGTGCAATTGGGGGTGCCGAAGAGGAAGCTAATGCTTCATCTGAAGCTTGAGTGGAGGTGTCGGTGGCGGTATTACCCATCGTCTGAAGGTCAGGAGTCAAACTTGCCTCTGAAAGATGAGGCTCACACTTTTTTTCTTCAGCTTTGGGTTCATCTCGTCTTGGATTTTTGTGATGTCAACAACGTGTTTTGCCCATATATTTTCATCAATTCTTGCTATTTTTGGGACACCGACATCACGACATAGATTTGTGACAAGCACTGGAAAGGGCAGGGATGTGTGTCCCTATCGAGCTCGATCCCTCATCTCTATTGCAATGATATCCCCCACGTTGATATGCCCTCCCGCCATGATACATGATCTTGGACAAATTTATATGCCCAAGTGATACTCAAATGCGTCGTTTCGTCTTGTTTATCTAACGATGTTTGTACATTCTCATGTAAATTATAGGAAAATGTGAATTTATACTAACCAACATGATTAGTGTTGTTTTGCAGGAAAAATATGATTTTATGAAGCTAAGATGCATGTCGGGAGGAATCGGAAATGGACTCGGAAGCGAGCAAAGAAATGGCCAAGGAAAGCAATGATTAAAGGGGCTCCGCGATGGAGCCGTGTCATGCTGCCATCGCGGAGGCATTCTGCCCCGGATAATAAAATTGGCAAAAATTCCAGAGGAGGTCCGCGTTGCCTCCATGGCACGTTGGACCTAATTACCTGGAACTTGGAATTCCAGTGAAGGTGCGCGTTCGTGCCGTGTCACGTTAGTCGAGCTCCGCGTTTCATGTCGTGCCACGTTGGGATTAAATACCTGGACAACCAATTTCCTGTAAGGGTCCGCGTTCATGCCGTGTCACGGAGGCAGTGCTCCGCGATGCACTCCGTGACATGTTGCTTGTTATTCCGGAAAAAATTCCCACCAGTATAAATAGAATACTTAGGTTCACTTTTAATTATTCTGACTTGGTGGAGCAAGAACGTGGGTTACAGGCAGTTGAGGGGACGAAAATCTTAGGATTTTTCTCTATCTCTTTATCCTTTCTTTCAATTGTTTGTATGATTTACACTCATTTGATGATGTTTAATCCACAAATGAGTGGCTAAATTCACTTCTTGCTGAGGTTAAGAACATTTGTATTGAAATGTGATTGTTGATCATTTGGTTTTTCATCTTTTCTTCCATGGTTGTTCTATTAATTCTTGTTCTTACTGCATTAATGTTTGGCCAATGTTAATGTATATCTAAAAAGTCCGGTTTCACTCGAGAGAGCACGAAATTGAAAAGTTGTGAGTTAATAGGATATGATCCTTTCTTAGTTTGGGAAAATTGAGAATTGATTTACCTTCAGGATAGAAATATACCTGAAAGTCGTATTAGTTAATTGTGGAATCGATTTTGTATGGCTAGAACATGAATTTCTTTTTATCACAGAAATGTAGGTGGAAGGTTCATGATTCTTAAGTTGGGTTAAATACGAGAGTTTTAATCCATAGGCATAAGTTCCGACTAGCAACCGGAGGAAAGATGTCACGCCCCACCTTGGGGGGGTATGACTGGCACCTGGTGCCCTACTAAGACCTGACCTGCTGAACTGTTAAGCCTGGGCGCATCTGGCGCCTGGATGGCTCTAACTCAAATTTCTGGAAATAAAGGGCTATATAACGGCTGTAAATACAGCCCCCGGCCCATTGGACTATAGCCTTCTGTACCGGTATTACAGCTGACCAGAAACAAGGTAATTCAGGGGAACCTATGCGGGCCGACAAGGCCACCATGCTGTCTAGTTATCTGTAACTCAAGCATAACATACTGAAAAGCTACGTGACCGGCAAGGTCACCACTACTGGCAAACTATGGCCCCACACGGCCATTACAAAAGAAAGAAGGAGTAAAGGCAACTATACAACTGCTCGGCCCCACACGACTGGCTCATCTGACCACAGGGAATATATACAGACTGCAAGCCTCTAGGAAGGATAATAGAAATGATCGGGACAGGGCCCCGACCTACCCGTACTGTACAACAAAAGAAACTGAACTACACCTCTAGAAATTCAGTCTCCGGATGACAGGAGCTGAATACTCAACCGCTGATGGGGATCACGTGGTATCGCCTGCTCGGCTATGGGTACCTGCAGGCAGTAATGCAGCGCCCCACTGGGCGTCAGTACCGCTGGTACTGAGTATGTAAAGCAAACTGAATACAGCTGAATACAAGTAATATAACTAAAAATTCTGAATAGTAGGAGATAACTGAATCTGTAAGAACTGAAGGGATATCTGAAATCAATAACATAACTGTCAAAACTGAAACAAGAAGGAGTAGATAACTGTCTGATGGTGTAGATCGTACCTGTTCTTAATCATACTGAAGGGAGTAGGAATCATACCTGGAGACGTATCATTCTACTACTAATCTGCTCGTATCTACTATAATATAACATAACATACATAACGTAACATGGCATACACAACCTTACCCGGCCCCCATAAGCCGGGAGGTACAATCAACACAGAATCTATACCCCTACCCCGGTCATCCCATCTCCTATACTGGATGTAAGCATCCTGCCGGTCCCCTGGGTATGCACTTGGGCTCGCTGAGCCCCTGACTATAACTGCATCTGAGTCCGGAGGACTCCTGAATCTGCACCCGGGCGTATCCGCTCGACTGGGGTGTGTAAGGCCAATCAAGGCACAAATATGGGGAAAAACTGGCATCCCATCTTCATCCCCTGGCGGGACGGCATGCCACTTCGTAGAGTGACGTATCCTCGTCCTCTGGCGGATGAGTCGATACAGCTATTAACCCTGGGCGGTCATGGATGCTAGGTAATCCAACCCCAAACAATACAACGGTCTCAACTAGTAATACTATTTGTGTATCTCACATGCTGAGGCTACTAGGGGTAAAGTATCATATATATATTACATGCTGGGCTAATGATAGTAATCTGTACGTATTTAATACGTGCTGAGGCAGGTAAAGATATATAAATATGAATATAGTCTCCTGCCGGGCTGTACTGGGCAAATGCTATATAAGATAATGTTTCTATTGAAAACTCTGTTGTTTACTAAGTTTCTGTATACACTATATGCTGGACTAGTGATAGGAATAAGTACATACTTAATACATGCTGAGGCTGGAAGTACTATATATGTATGTACGAATATAATCTTTCTGCTAGACTACGTCGTATACTGACTTTCTATAGTAACATGATTTACTAATCCTGACATGCTTTCTGAACTTCATTTTAGTCTGCTATTCTATTTCTGAAGTGCTTTACGGGTATTGCATTACTATACGGGGCTTCAACTGAATACAACCATATCTCAACATGGCATATCACATTACATACTGAGTATACTGGGCAATCTCTAACACTTGCGTTAGAATCTGTATCATACTGATAGGTTTCATATACATTACAACCCAATGTTTCTCACATCGTACCAATATTCATAATAACGCGATACTCGACTTCTGAACATTCTACTGGTCCGTAATTTATTACACTATACTGATATTACTTAACTTGCCGAAGGAAACTAACTTTACATACCTTATCTTCGACTATTCGTCCGTCGGACGAGACTCGGCCGGTACTTCAACTATTTTCTCCCAACTGCATTCATAAATACGTCAATCAACACTAAATACAGCTTTATTGTAAAGAGCAACGTTACTTTCGATATAGTTTATAGCCTAAACTTAGGCTTATCGAAAGACGGTCGAAAACTCGCTATTTTTCAGCGGCCCAGAAGGGAGAAGTATTCACTTCTCAGCTAGGAACACATAAACATTAATTTAGAGCAATTCTACTTACTTTAGTTCGGCGGCTCGCCGATTTGTCGGCCGTATTTTGCGAAACTAACTCCGTAGAAATGCTCTCTGCTGCTAAATACCTTGGTATCTAGGATTAATTTGGGTTTGGGCAGCGTTTGGCAGCGTAATCGGACGAAAATATTTAATTTTCTTCGTCTTCCCTCGGTTCACAGCGTTTCTGGAAATTTTTATAAGTATTGAATGATTTCCAACCGAAGTGGGGGCTTTATATACTTGGGCCTGGACACGGGCAACGTGTCACGGAGCCATCGCGGAGGCCTCACCTCCGTGACACGCTGCCATCGCGGAGGGGCTCTGCCTCGGCTCCTCCCGCGATGGTTCGACAGGTTTCTCGTCCGATCTTTTCCCGAGCCTTTCCCTAGCACGTATGGCTTTCAAATATGCTTAACCAACGTGCGAATAGGTCATCTAAGTGCCGGGAATTCTACGGGGTATAACATTCTCCCCCCCTTAGGAACATTCGTCCTCGAATGTATACTGCTATCTAGAGGACTACTTATTCTAGTTTCTGGAAAAATTTTGGCAGAGTTTCCCCTGTAATATGGACTATCGCAAAGACCTGAAACGCAGAAAAAGTCCAACACAGGCACTGCACACAATATTCTACAATCCACTGGACAACTAAATATCACTCCTTTCTTTATCATTTACAACATACATACCATAAAGTACTGTGTAAATAATGATATGGACATACCTGTCGTCTGACTAGGCCTGAAATAAGTGAGGGTATCTGGTTTTCATATCTTCTTCAGCCTCCCACGTCATTTCCTCCCGATTTCTGTTACGCCACAATACCTTAACAGATGCAACATCTTTAGTTCTCAACCTGCGAATCTGTCTGTCTAAAATGGCTAGGGGAACCTCTTCATATGCTAACTCTTCTGTGATCTGGACATCCTGAACTGGAACTACTGTAGAAGGGTCCCCTACGAACTTCCTTAACATAGAAACATGGAATACTGGGTGAACCGACGCTAACTCTGGAGGCAAGTTCAACTCGTATGCCACGCGGCCTATTCTTCGTCGAACCTGATACGGCCCAATGAATCTTGGGCTAAGCTTGCCCTTCTTGCCAAACCTCATTACCCCTTTCATCGGGGACACTTTCAGATTATACCCAGTCGTTTACCGAAAATTCTAGATTTCTGCGCCGTCTATCTGCATATGACTTCTGACGGCTCTGAGCGGTCAGTAAACGTTCTCGGATAAGCTTTATCTTTTCCTCGGACTGCCGAACAATGTCTGGGCCAATTAATGCTGATTCTCCTATTTCAAACCAGCCCACTGGCGATCTACATTTTCGCCCGTACAATGCCTCGAAAGGCGCCATCTGAATAGCTGAATGGTAGTTGTTATTATAAGCAAATTCAATTAACGAAAGATGTTCATCCCAGCTACCCCCAAAATCTAACACACACGCTCGTAGCATATCTTCGAGCGTCTGGATAGTACGTTCAGCCTGCCCGTCTGTCTGAGGATGGAATGCTGTGCTCAAATTAATCTGCGTCCCCAAACCTTTCTGAAACGACTGCCAGAATCTAGCTGTAAACTGTGCTCCCCTGTCTGAAATGATAGATACCGGCACCCCAAGTAATCTAACTACTTCTCTGATATATAATTTGGCATAATCCTCAGCTGAGAAGGTAGCCCTTACTGGCAGGAAATGAGCTGATTTTGTCAGCCTGTCAACTATTACCCAAATGGAATCATTTCCGCGTCTAGTACGGGGTAACCCTGTTACAAAATCCATGTTTATTGCTTCCCATTTCCACGTGGGTACCGTTATCTCTTGCGTCAAACCGCTCGGTTTCTGGTGCTCTGCTTTCACCTGCTGACAATTAGCACACCTAGATACAAATTCAGCTATCTCAGTTTTCATACCTGGCCACCAGTAGATGTCTCTGATGTCGTGGTACATTTTCGTCGCCCCTGGGTGAAGGGAATAGCGAGCGTAGTGTACCTCATGCATGATCTGCCCATGAAGTCCTGCGACATTCGGGACACAAAGGCGGCCCTTACAATGTAGCACATCATCCTCGGTTATCTGAAAATCTGGCTCCTTACCCTTCTGAACTCTATCTCTGAGCTGGACTAAATCGGGGTCCTCATACTGTCGTTCTTTTACCTCTGCAACTAATGACGACACTGCAGAATTTTGAATTACGGCCTCATTATTTTCTATCTCCATTACTCGAACGGCTAGCCCAGCCAACTGATGAATTTCCTTAGCTAATTTCTGTTTCTCGGGTCGCAAATACGCCAAACTCCCCATTGACTTACGACTCAGGGCATCTGCTACCACATTAGCTTTTCCGGGGTGGTACAAAATATTCACATCATAGTCTTTCAACAACTCTAACCAGCGGCGTTGCCGCAGATTCAACTCCCTCTGGGTGAAAATGTACTGTAAACTTTTATGATCTGTATAAATATCAACATGGACGCCGTATAGATAATGCCTCCACATCTTCAAGGCATGAATTACTGCGGCCAATTCCAAGTCATGGGTAGGATAATTCTTTTCGTGTTTTCTTAGCTGTCTGGAGGCATATGCAATTACTTTACCATGCTGCATCAACACACAACCCAATCTGACACCTGACGCGTCACAATAAACTGAATACCCTTCTGTGCCTTACGGCAGTACTAGTACTGGGGCGGAGGTTAATCTGTCTTTCAGTTCCTGGAAACTCTGCTCGCATGCCTCCGTCCACTAGAACTTTGCTGCCTTCTGTGTCAATTTAGTTAAAGGTGCTGCAATGGTTGAGAATCCCTCAACGAATCTCCGATAATACCCTGCTAACCCCAGAAAACTACGAACTTCAGTCGGGGTGGTAGGCCTAGGTCATGACTTAACTGCTTCTATCTTCTGCTTATCTACCTGTATACCAGCGTCTGAGGCAATATGCCCTAAAAAGGCCACTGAGTTAAGCCAGAATTCACACTTTGAAAACTTAGCATACAACTGGCGGTCCCTGAGAATCTGGAGTACTGTCCGCAAATGAGTCCGGTGATCTGCTTCAGAGCGAGAATACACCAGAATGTCATCAATGAATACTATCACGAACAAGTCCAGGAAAGGTCTGAAAATACTGTTCATCAGGTCCATAAAAACTGCTGGGGCGTTCGTTAGCCCGAAGGACATAACCAGAAATTCAAAATGCCCATATCGGGTCCTGAATGCTGTCTTAGGAATATCTCTTTCACGTACTCGGACCTGGTGGTATCCGGACCGCAAGTCAATCTTAGAAAAGTATCTGGCTCCCTGCAACTGATCAAATAAGTCATCAATTCTGGGGAGCGGATACTTGTTCTTTACTGTAACTTTGTTTAGCTGCCGATAATCTATGCACATTCGGAGCGAGCCATCTTTCTTTCTCACAAACAAGACTGGCGCACCCCATGGGGAAGTACTCGGCCTGATAAAACCTTTATCTAACAAGTCTTTCAACTGCTCCTTTAATTCTCTGAGTTCTGCAGGAGCCATACGATAAGGAGGTATTGATATTGGTTGAGTGCCTGGTAGCAAGTCGATAGCAAAGTCTATTTCCCTTTCTGGGGGAATACCAGGTAACTCATCAGGAAATACATTTGGGAATTCATTTACCACTGGGACAGACTGGAGTGTCGGAGATTCTTCTCGGACATCCTAAACTCTGACAAGATGGTAAATGCACCCCTTAGATATCAACTTCCTCGCCTGAAGGTAGGAAATAAACCTACCTTTTGGCGTCACGGTGCTGCCCTTCCACTCCCGTACTGCTTCCCCCGGGAAGTGGAATCGAACCATTTTGGTCCAACATTCAACATTGGCAAAGCATGGCACTAACCAGTCCATACCCATTATGGCATCGAAATCTATCATTTCTAACTCGACCAGATCTACTGTGGTCTGGCGGTCAACAATCTCTACTGTACACCCGTGGTAGATTCGACTAGCTGTGATAGAGTCACCGACGGGCGTAGATACTAAGAAAGGCTGCCGTAATGATTCTGGTACAATACTAAACTTCCGTGCCACAAATGGAGTAATATAGGACAAAGTAGACCCTGGATCAATTAACACATAAGCAGGGTGTGAACAGATAGTTAGCATACCTGTCACAACATCAGGCGACGCTTCTGAATCTTGCCTCCCTGGTAAGGCATATGTACGGCTTGGGCCCGCACCTGTACTGGAGGCCCCTGATCTGCCCCGACCCCTGCCTGCTGAAACTGAGGGCCTGCGCCCAGTCGAAGATGCTGTAGCTCGTGATCCTGTTGATGCCCTATCCTGTCTATCCCGGTCCTCTCGACCCCTGGCTGGGCAATCTTTCATCAAATGGCCTTCTTTGCCGCAATTATAACATGTGGTGGAGCCATATCTGCATGCTCCAGGATGGCGTCGACTGCATATAGGGCAAAGTGGTAGGGTATACCTGCTCTGCTCTGCCCTCCTCTGTGATGGTGAATCTGCCATCTGCGAGCCTCTACCAGTCCCTGACTGTCCCCTGCGGCCGGATCTACCCCCCTGTGACTGTGGTGGAGGCGGGGGCCTGGGCGGCCTGTCTGATATTCGGGGCCTGGGTCCTCCCCGGGCCTCTCCCTGTAATTCAACTGGTCTGTCCCGGCGATGTTGTTCCTGATTAACCCTTCTGACCTCTCGTTGCCGCTGTCTGATGCCCTCAATATTCTGAGCAAATGCCTGAATGCGAGCAATATCCATGTTCTCTCGCAGTGTAGCTGTGGTACAAATCTCAACATATTCTGGATTCAAGCCCGTAATGAAACGATGCACTCTGGATGCCATGGTATCAACGAAGGCCGGTGCATATCGGACTAGAGAATCAAACTGCAAAGAATATTCCCGAACACTCATGGCCCCCTGTTCTAGATGTAGGAACTGGTCTACCCGGGCCTGTCGAATCTCCCGCGGCAGATAATGATCCAGAAAGGCTCCTGAAAAGCTGGACCAGGTGGGAGGGGAAACATCTCTCCCTCGGGATATTTCCCAGCTTTCGTACCATAACACCGCAATATCCCGTAACCGGAATGCGGCCAACTCAACTGACTCGGTAGACGTGGCATGCATAACCCTGAAGATTCTCTGCATCTGATCCAAAAAATCTTGGGGGTCCTCTGTTCGGTCCGTACCTGTGAACTGTGGGGGATTCAGGGCTAAGAATTCTCGGACCCTCGAACTACCGGGCCCTCCTGATTATTCTGCAGCTGTAGATGGCATTGGCTGACGCTGAGCAGCCATCATCTGTGCTAACAAAACTACAACACTCCTAACCTCCTGATCAGAAGGAGTCAATATAGGGGCTGCTGAAGGTAATGTCGCCCCAAGTGACTCCTGACGTGGTGGAGACTGTTGAGGAGGCTGAGATGATGCCTCTGTAGTGCCCTCTGGTCGGGCTGTCTCCAAATGAGGGTGGGGCATCCTGCTGGTGCCTTCCCCTGCTGCAGCATTTAAGTTCCGACCTGTGATAGGATGGCGCTGGTCTGACATTATCTGTAACCAAAGAGTATGGTAAGATTTTTAGGGACTAAACCCTAAACTGTACCGCTCTACAACACGACTGAATAAGAATAAAAGACAACCATCCTATCATGCCTTGCAGCCTCCTATCCATAGTATGTGGTGCACAACATATCCATGGACAAGACTCTGCTTAGCACGGCTTGCAGACTCCCTGGGATACGACCTGCTCTGATACCAAGTTTGTCACGCCCCACCTTGGGGGGTATGACTGGCACCTGGTGCCCTACTAAGACCTGACCTGCTGAACTGTTAAGCCTGGGCGCATCTGGCGCCTGGCTGGCTCTAACTCAAATTTCTGGAAACAAAGGGCTATATAACGGCTGTAAATACAGCCCCCGGCCCATTGGCCTATAGCCTTCTGTACATGTATTACAGCTGACCAGAAACAAGGTAATTCAGGGGAACCTATGCGGGCCGACAAGGCCACCATGCTGTCTAGTTATCTGTAACTCAAGCATAACATACTGAAAAGCTACGTGACCGGCAAGGTCACCACTACTGGCAAACTATGGCCCCACACGGCCATTACAAATGAAAGAAGGAGTAAAGGCAACTATACAACTGCTCGGCCCCACACGACCGGCTCATCTGACCACAGGGAATATATACAGACTGCAAGCCTCTAGGAAGGATAATAAAAATGATCGGGACAGGGCCCCGACCTACCCGTACTGTACAACAAAAGAAACTGAACTACACCTCTAGAAATTGAGTCTCCGGATGACAGGAGCTGAATACTCAACCGCTGATGGGGATCACGTGGTATCGCCTGCTTGGCTATGGGTACCTGCAGGCAAGTAATGCAGCGCCCCACTGGGCGTCAGTACCGCTGGTACTGAGTATGTAAAGCAAACTGAATACAGCTGAATACAAGTAATATAACTAAAAATTCTGAATAGTAGGAGATAACTAAATCTGTAAGAACTGAAGGGATATCTGAAATCAATAACATAACTGTCAAAACTGAAACAAGAAGGAGTAGATAACTGTCTGATGGTGTAGATCGTACCTGTTCTTAATCATACTGAAGGGAGTAGGAATCATACCTGGAGACGTATCATTCTACTACTAATCTGCTCATATCTACTGTAATATAACATAACATACATAACGTAACATGGCATACACAACCTTACCCGGCCCCCATAAGCCGGGAGGTACAATCAACACAGAATCTATACCCCTACCCCGGTCATCCCATCTTCTATACTGGCTGTAAGCATCCTGCCGGTCCCCTGGGTATGCACTTGGGCTCGCTGAGCCCCTGACTATAACTGCATCTGAGTCCGGAGGACTCCTGAATCTGCACCCGGGCGTATCCGCTCGACTGGGGTGTGTAAGGTCGATCAAGGCACAGATATGGGGAAAAACTGGCATCCCATCTTCGTCCCCTGGCGGGACGGCATGCCACTCCGTAGAGTGACGTATCCGCGTCCTCTGGCGGACGAGTCCATACAGCTATTAACCCTGGGCGGTCATGGATGCTAGGTAATCCAACCCCAAACAATACAACGGTCTCAACTAGTAATACTACATGCTGAGGCTACTAGGGGTAAAGTATCATATATATATATTACATGCTGGGCTAATGATAGTAATCTGTACGTATTTAATACGTGCTGAGGCAGGTAAAGATATATAAATATGAATATAGTCTCCTGCCGGGCTGTACTGGGCAAATGCTATATAAGATAATGTTTCTATTGAAAACTCTGCTGTTTACTAAGTTTCTGTATACACTATATGCTGGACTAGTGATAGGAATAAGTACATACTTAATACATGCTGAGGCTGGAAGTACTATATATGTATGTACGAATATAATCTTTCTGCTAGACTACGCCGTATACTGACTTTCTATAGTAACATGATTTACTAATCCTGACATGCTTTCTGAACTTCATTTTAGTCTGCTATTCTATTTCTGAAGTGCTTTACGGGTATTGCATTACTATACGGGGCTTCAACTGAATACAACCATATCTCAACATGGCATATCACATTACATACTGAGTATACTGGGCAATCTCTAACACTTGCGTTAGAATCTGTATCATACTGATAGGTTTCATATACATTACAACCCAATGTTTCTCACATCGTACCAATATTCATAATAACGCGATACTCGACTTCTGAACATTCTACTGGTCCGTAATTTATTACACTATACTGATATTACTTAACTTGCCGAAGGAAACTAACTTTACATACCTTATCTTCGACTATTCGTCCGTCGGACGAGACTCGGCCGGTACTTCAACTATTTTCTCCCAACTGCATTCATAAATACGTCAATCAACACTAAATACAGCTTTATTGTAAAGAGCAACGTTACTTTCGATATAGTTTATAGCCTAAACTTAGGCTTATCGAAAGACGGTCGAAAACTCGCTATTTTTCAGCGGCCCAGAAGGGAGAAGTATTCACTTCTCAGCTAGGAACACATAAACATTAATTTAGAGCAATTTTACTTACTTTAGTTCGGCGGCTCGCCGATTTGTCGGCCGTATTTTGCGAAACTAACTTCGTAGAAATGCTCTCTGCTGCTAAATACTTTGGTATCTAGGATTAATTTGGGTTTGGGCAGCGTTTGGCAGCGTAATCGGACGAAAATATTTAATTTTCTTCGTCTTCCCTCGGTTCACAGCGTTTCTGGAAATTTTTATAAGTATTGAATGATTTCCAACCGAAGTGGGGGCTTTATATACTTGGGCCTGGACACGGGCAACGTGTCACGGAGCCATCGCGGAGGCCTCACCTCCGTGACACGCTGCCATCGCGGAGGGGCTCTGCCTCGGCTCCTCCCGCGATGGTTCGACAGGTTTCTCGTCCGATCTTTTTTTGGGCCTTTCCCTAGCACGTATGGCTTTCAAATATGCTTAACCAACGTGCGAATAGGTCATCTAAGTGCCGGAAATTCTATGGGGTATAACAAAAGATTAATCAAATTGTATCGATAATTTATTTCTCTACATGTTCGTTCTCGCCTGAGCATGCTCACATTCATAGTTCAGACTCAAATTGTATATTTATTTTAGACTTAATATAAATTAGGAAACAAAATTATCCAAATCTTTTTTCACATTGTTGTCTGCATTTTTAGAGTTAAAGTTATTAACACTTGAGTTGATTGATACCGTAGTCCAGTCTCTCTGGGATCGATACTTGGCTTGCTTGAGCCACTTACTACTTGTTCGACCACGTGCACTTGCGTGTAGTCATCCAGACAAGTGAACAATACAAGCAATCAGGATTGCTCGTGATATAGGTACCTCATTGTCATTTTTTGATGGTGTCAGCCTAGAGTAGACAAACCCCAACCAATGTTTGGCTTGAATGTTGAGTTCGCTCTTGAAGATCTGCCAACCCTCAATGGCCCAAGCCGGCGTACCTACTGCTATCCAGGTATAGTGGTTGTCTGGGCTCTCCAATTTGGCTAAATAACCTGTGGCTTCTGCATCATCATCACCAAAATATGCCTTGTTAATGGCCTTGGCACTGCATTCTACCTGAATCCCTCTGACTTTTACCTTCTCCAAACATGGTCGGGATCTTACTAGGCCGGTTGATTTTTGGTGCTTCTGAGCTGTCCCATATGAAGCATAGAACTCACGAATCAATTGGGGTCAGTACCGGCCTGGTGGAAGTGTAAATATCTGCTAGTCTCTCTCCTTTATTTGTCTTAATATGTCCGAGAAATCTTGTTCTATCCCGTTCAGAATAAATTGCTTCTCCTCAATTAAGTTCATGTTTTATGTCTCCTCAAAGAACTTCTCTTTCATGTCAGGGACGTCATTGAATCAGAGATCATCTTCTCCTCTCTTACGAGGGAGTTCAACTTGTCTCTCCTCATCATCCTTCGTCTTACGAAGGGCTTCCTCAAACTCTAGATCAAAATCTGATTCTTCCTCTGTGGGTCTCTTCTCTTTTTCCTTACCCTTATCATTAGGGACACTCTGTTTGATGCACGAGAACAAGAGGGTCTTCGGAAAGTCATCCTACAAAAATCAAGTTTTTGATAAAGTGTAACTTGAATCCATAAAATGTAATAACATAACTGGAGAAAATAATATAGTATCACTTGACTCTATATTGGATTAAGCAAGCTCACGAATTAGATCATTTTGAATTTGTCTTCCAAATTTTGACAAAAATGATGGAGGGAAGGAGCTGGCTAATGTTTGTTCTCTCCTAAAATCAGGTATATTTTAGCCTATATTTGTAAAAAAGCTCACATTGTGGAATACACATAATCAATGACCACATATCTCAAGGTTATAAGAAAAAAGAGCACATATCTCAATTCTAAGGGAGATTAGATTGTTAAAATCTCTTGTATGTGTTACTATTGTACAAACAAAAAGATGTTGGTAAATTAGCAAAAAAATGTGTTTACATCATTACTTGTCCCAATCCGTGATCCAATCCACGTCCCACATTTCAAAATATGCGGCCTGCGTCTTCATCCCGTAAAATAATAGTCACTACATAGTAAGTGACTCAGTTCGCGGTTCAATACGCGATCCACGCTTATAGAACCATGGTTGATACTTGTAGAACCAGATAAGTGAAATAATCAACAACACACATTTCTTGAGTAAAAATTGGTTTCCTTGAGCAAAGTTCACTTATGCATTCTGTCAAACATGTGGTGAATATAAACTCGACTAACTTTAAAAAACTAAGTAATTTAACCCTCATACTTTCAATACTGTTGATTCTTGCGTGAAACAAGTAGTGATTTCTCGTAAGTAATTATGATTGAAAATATAATTGAAATTATTGACTTATTGAGGTTTGATCGGATGGAGTAGTTTTAAAACAAGCAGTGATTTCTCTTGGCCTTTTGTTGATGCTTCTTCAAAATTGACGTCTGAGTTGGTCTTTTTATTGATGCTTATCTTGGCCGTTTTGTTGATACTTCTTCAATACACAGAATTTTTCATGTCCTCTTCAATAACTGTTGAGAAAAAAAATCAAAAAAGAAAGGGAAGAAATAAGAGTGGGTGTCCTTAAAGTAACAGTTCACTTAGTATTTAAAAAAGAAATTACTAATGCCGTCATGGTCAGTAAAACGCGGACCACGTAATACTAGGCGTTTCACTGCAAAGGGCAACGTATTACTGGAAACATTCGCCATGATACCGCAGTCGCGGTTAATATTCCGCGTCCAGCGTTTGTGACGCGAATACCCAATCCAAATCGCGCAGTTTCTAAAATGAAACGCTTTAAAAATGCGGTCATCAATTCTATATTTGTGGTTCGTATTTTACTGCAAAAATTCACGATCAACGGTCCAAATCGAGTTTTCTGTATTCCTGGAATGAAACGCTTCAAAAATATTGCAAAAATTAAATGTAAAGTTCATCATCATTGCAAGTTGTAAATTTTTCTTCAATTTAGAAAGATACTATAATTAACAAACCTAACCACAACCATTCTACTCTTATATTTCCCACTCTTAAATTATAAAAATAAATCCAATTAAGAAACATTCAAAATATTGCTATGCTTCATTGAGAAAAATAATTCACAAAATACATAGCTAATAACATAATTGTCTAGTATCCATTGTCATCCTATAACAAAATATTTAACTAAGAATATAATTGTCTAGCATCCATTAAGGTTGAACTAACAACTTCAAATTTCACAATCATTAGGAGCTGGATGTAGTCCCTTTCTTGCAATCATCTTGATACGTTTTTTCCTGACTTCATGTTGTAACTGATTGGATGTAATAGCTTCTTTTCCCTTCCAAGTAACTTTTGTTGGTGAATAAGGCAAGTTGGTTAGAGTTGACACTTTGTACTACCAGTTGGTAGCCTCATTCTTGTCCTCCTCATGGTTTGCAATGTGAGCTCTTTAGATACGACCCTTGGCCTCAATGATGGGTCTTCATCATCCCCAATCTCAGGTCCATAAGCTGAGGATTGTTGAGTACCAACCTGAGTGCTAGAGGCTGACTGTTGCGATTGTTGTGTACCAAGTTCAGGTTCATAACAATAGGTCCTTGAGGTATGTCTACTTTGCTGACTTTCAGTTGAGCTCTGACCAACTTTTTCTTTTCCCTTATTCTTCTTAATCTGTCTAGCCTCTTCTCCCTATCAACCAAAGAGACTTAGCATAATTCAACTAATCTGAACATTAATCTAGTAAACTAAAAACAACTAATCAAGCCAGCAGTTAAAAACAACTAAAAATATTTACCTTATAACCCCTTGCATTGTGATTTTGTTCCCCACATTTACTGTATGTTATTATAGAAACCTTCCTTGATGAACTCCATTCACCCTTCCTCTTTATTGCTTCATCTGCTATTTTATCTCTTTTCTTCTTGGGTCTTCCAACCACTTTGATCAATTCAGGTGGCTCCATTGTATGAGCAGGGTCAACTCTCCAAAATTATACTCCCCTAACAGGCTACATTTTATGCTTGTATGTCAGCAAATAGACTTCTTTACTGTACCACCAGTGAATTTGTGTCACTAGATCAATATTCTTATGCAATAATGCTGTAATGGCATGAGGACAGGGTATCC
Source organism: Datura wrightii (assembly GCA_035772735.1). Taxonomy (NCBI): domain Eukaryota; kingdom Viridiplantae; phylum Streptophyta; class Magnoliopsida; order Solanales; family Solanaceae; genus Datura; species Datura wrightii. Next base: position 192,625,232 of record JASDFA010000018.1, on the reverse strand, counting down.
TAAACAAGTTCCACATCCTGCAGGGGCATCTGTTGTGCTCCAAATTCACAGTATGCCTATCATCACCTTCTGACATTTCATAACCATAATCATCATTAAAGTTCACAGTGAATTCATGTGCTATTGCCCTATAATCATTGTACTACATGCATTGTGGACTGTAATCAATTTTTCAACTCCTAGCTTTATCTTCATGATCTGCTAGCAAATTCATAACCTTGACCCTTATTTCCTCTAACATTTTAATAATGCATATCCCTTGCTTCTAAAATCCGAGCATTAAAGAATTCTATGACGTTATTATCAACCATTGTGTCTCAAAGTAGGCTCTACACCATGCCTTGGGTGGTTTATTTATCAAGTCTTTAGCAACATCTTTATCCAATTTGCCTAGCTTGTTGAGTTGATCTTTAAACTCTTCATCATATGTGATCCAAGCATACCACCACAACAACTTTCTCATTTCCCCACTCCTTCATTTTTTTAGCCAATTAGCTTCAATGTGTCTAACACAATACCTTTGATGAGCTACAGGAAGTATTACTCACAACATCTAATAAGCCCTGCCAGATTAATACCAAAAAATAAATCAATATTCAATACCATAACGGAATTAAAATAGAATAAAAACAGATTAATAAATTTTTTTTGATCAAAACAGACCTTTTGCATGTCTGAAATAAAGGTCACTCCAGCTCTATCCTTTAGGTCCAAAGACTTTTTCAACAGCTCCACAAACCATGACCATGTCTAGGTAGTTTCTTTGTCAATCATTGCTCATGCAAGTGGATAAAATTGGTTCATAGAATCCTGTCCCACAGCAACCAACAACTGACCTTTACATCTTCCCTTCAGAAAAGTACCATCCAAACCAATAAGTGGTCTCAAACCACTTTTCCAACCTAGCTTCAAGGCATTAAAACATATGTACATTCGCAAGAACCTCCTTCTACCTTGATCAAAAGCATCTTTTGAAAGGCTGATTTCAACATCTGTTCCTAAATTAAATTATTTTAATTCAGTCCCATATGGTTCAAGCTTGTTAAAATCATCTTTGAAACTCCCATCTAACTTCTCAAGGATCATCAACTTAGACCTCTTAAGTTTGGATTTTGTCACATTCAACTTGAAATTTATTGATAATTCCCCTCATATGTCCTTAACAGTGTCTTGGGATTGGTATGTAATTTTCTTTTGAAGTACTGTGCTAATATCTTAGAATTAGCCCTTGGATTTTTGAAACATGGAAGACAAGTATGTTCCTCTTTCAAAGTTTTTATACTAAAACTAGAACCCCCACCTTTTTTATCCTTTGATATAGAACATCTAAAAGGACATCCAACTACACAAACATACCTAGCCCTAGAAGGGTCAGTTTTTTCAATCATCAAACCATACACATTAGCTAATGCATAATAATTCATTGACCATCTAGCTTCCACAATATCACAAAAAGTCATACTCTTATGCAATTCTTTAAAATTTTCCAACTTATCAGTTACTACTTTCCTCCTTTGGTTACTTATCACCTCAAGTCCTTCTTCACTATACTCCGGATCGGATGGAGCATCAATATCAAAATCATAGTTCCCTAACACATGTTCATTATCAGATGCAATTTCAACATCTACATGATATGTCTCTAAATGATGAAGAATGTTATTAGTATGGATTGTCAAGTCTGTTTTATCCACAACAAATAAGTCAATAGTTTTAAACTCATAACAAATGAGGCACTGCAAAGCCCTAATACCTTCATCTCCATCAATTCTGTAGCACCTATCAGCTGGTCCGACAACTAGGAGTTGTTTGACGGTAATAAAATGTAGATCTTTTTAAAATTCTTCACATAAGTCTTTATAACACAGTAAGTCAGGGTCAAATGTCTCCCACATATGCACCATCTTCTTTTTGTACAATAATTGAGGAGAAAATTCCCACTCACCTCCATTGTGAAAAAGTAGGATCACTTTGTCAATCATTCTTCAATCATTCACATGCATAGAAATGAAAAATAGAGGATCAACACCATACATACACAAACAAAAATCCTCTTTTCACAAACCACAAAACAATAAATAAAAATTCTCATCCTAAATTAAGAAGAGATATATTTCGGGACCACATCAGCAATATAAATACAAAAATAATAACTAAAATTTTCTTTTCACATACCACAAAACAATGAATAAAAAAGCCTAAAATAAGAAGGGATATATTTTGGGATCACATCAGCAACATACATATAAAAATAATGAATAAAAATGACCCTTTTTACAAACCATAAAATAACTAATAAAAAACCCTAAATTATTATTTTCGGGACCACAAAAGAAACAAACAAGATCAATAAAAGGTTGAAACTTTACCCCCAGACAAGAATAAGATACCCCACATATACAGTTTCTCTATCCAACAAATTAAACCCCACCCACCATATTAAATAGCCATTTATATAAATAAAAAAAAACTAACCTTTATGTACTATTTTTGTCAACCTTCTTCAAATAACCTTCTGGACAAGGAAGAGGAGTGAGGAAACTTAGAATCTCTTAGAAGCAATAAAGAAGAAGACGTCTGAAAGGAAAGGAAGAAGAAGATGACGGGGCTTTAGATTTTGGAGTACATACGGGCAGTGAGGTGGGAATTAAATTTTAATTGATATTAGGGAATGGATCGTGGGTCGGGTTAATGGGAGAGTGGGTCATGGGTAGGTTGGATAGATAGTTTATTCGGTGATTTTTTTAATTGACGCGGCCCAATGAAAATATGAACGTGTCCAATTAAGTATTTAAAAATCAGATATGTGGTCTTTTAAAAGATAATGACATAGAATATGGCTCATTTGAGTAACGACATTGACATAAATATATCCAACTTTTAAAGAATGACATGGATGAGCCTTTTCTGAAGTTTGATGACATATTTGAGTTTTTTCCCTATATAATAATATGATATAGAAATGTGAAGAGGTGGTAGACCAAGGATAGTATAGTCATTTTAAAAAAAATTATTCAATTTCTATTTGTCTTTGTCTCAACAATAAAATTTCTAATAACAAAATAATTAAGCACTTTTTTTCTAAATATCAAATGTATCCCAAATAATTAAAAATCTCACGTGGACCCTATATTTTCCAACACAATTTTTTACGAGGTGAAATTTTAATTATCTACAAAAATTTAGAATTAATTAATTTTTATTTAAATATTTAATTTTTGCACAAAAGTATTATAATAATAATATAATTTTTTTGAAAAAAATTAAAAACTATTTGAAAGATAGTTTTTCCACACTATTTGAAAACAATTATACAATATAAACTTTTGCATGTTTAAAGATAATTTTAAAGTATATTTTATTAAACTCAAAAATTGATTTAAGCAATGTTTTTTTGTTCATATTGTTTTAGGATATTATATTTCGTACTCTTAAATGATGTAATAAGTTCATTTAAATGATATACACTATAAAGTAAAGAATTTAATAATCAGGTCTAAAGATATTTATAGGTATCTTTTCATAAAAAGAGATTTATAATTTTAAAATAAGATAAATTATATATTTTAATAAAATAAGTAAATTTAATATTGTTATTATTTTGACACTAATATTATATATGGCATACATTCACTTCTTTTATGAGTAATTTTTTATTTGATTTCTCTTTTTATGTATGGTACTTATATTGGGCCTCATTAATCTGAATTTGCATTGCATAAGGCCTACATAGGAAAAGCGCTCTCTACCAAGAATTTTTTATATCCAGAACTAGAAGCCGAGACCTTTAGAGAAGCGATCTCATCTGCTGCATCACATCCTTTGATGATCCATGAGTAATTTTCAACTATTGATAAATTGTCTTAGAATTTATCTTTTGTAATTTTATGTTATTTTATAATGAAAATTAACATATGACATATTTATAAAATAAAAAATAATTCTTATCTCCTTTTTTTGGCAATTAATTCTTATCTCCTTAACATGCATTATTTTATTTACTTATAATCTACTAAATTAGTTGAAGAAGGATATAACTTTGTTATTGAAAAGAATTAAAATACATATAATTTATGAAATTATATGCAAATTTTTATTATTTTATCAGCAATTAATATTATTTAAAAAGAGTTCTATAAAATAATATTTTAGCTACCTCATTGAATTACTACAACTTATACTACGTTAATATTTGTTAATATTTTTGGGGTTCTCTTTGTTTGAGGTAGTGCATTGTCTCACCATGCATGTAAATCTCTTTGAAAGCTCTCTTTGCTTATTGTACTAAAAAAAATTTGATTCGTGTATAAGACCATTTGAATTAAAGCTATACTTTTTCGCGTTTTATCATGTTATAAAGAATAGTGTGGTATGTTTTGACTTTCATCAAGTAAGCAACACTTGAAAGATGAATTTATCTATATTTGAAATTAATTTAGTGATAGATCGGAATACTTTTTGCTTCATTTAACTCGATGAAATTTGTTAATGTAAATAAAACATATAATTTAAATCTATTTTTTATAAAATTTTCAAATAAAGTGTGAACAAATATCATTGATATTAGTTAATTATTTGATACAGTGTATTTATTTGACATAAAGATAAAACAAGCACGACATCATTTGTGACAACTTCAACAAGTTATAAGTTATTGTTTGATTTTATAGAAATAAAAAGACAATTTATTATCAAGTGTACTCCCTGTTATCATTCTCAATCATGCTTAGCTGAAAATAATTATGATTAATTTATTTTTAAAAGAATAATTAAACAACTATCAATATGATTTAATATTGAAATCACCTTTTGTAACAAAATCTAAAATTCCTCTCTATTGAAGTTTCAATATTGCAGAATTGTCACGTTCATAATTACGTTGATAAAAATAGTTCAAGGTTCTAATTGAAGCCAATATTTTCATTATGTATTTTTTCAAACTTGAAATTAGTAGAAAGATGTAGTGAAATGAAATATATTGTTAAGATCTATGAGTTAGCAATACAATCCGAGTCAAGAATGTAAGCATAAGTTGTGGTTTTATGCATTTGTGAAAATATCGTGATATTTAATTTCCTACCCATAAGTCGCATTATCAAGGGAGAGGGAGTTAGTGTCAATAACTATAAATGTACAAGAAAAATAAATGGAACACTCTAAAAATTTATAGGACAAAACATATTGCCTTGACTACATTCAGTTGCAAGAGAATATTGAAGGTTATGATCACTCTTTTCTTTAATCAAGTTCTTGGCTAACACACCCACATTGGGTGATATTTTAAGGTACAAGGTTACTTTTTCACAACTTGAATATCATTCAGCATGCATATCTGTCATCGTGAATTTTTTATTCCTAATTTGATATTACTCTTTTGACATAGAATCACTTAACTCGTGTATATCTTACGAATTTTATTTATTTATTTATTAATCACAAATATGTAATATAAAATAAAATTATATTAAATTTTAAATCGTTGAACCCGCAAACGCGAACCAATCCTCATCTAGCCACATCACAAATTGGTCAAATTGACTGTCAGAGTACATTTGGCCTCCAAAGGATGAATTCACCTATGATTGCTGATTGGATTATGTTAACTCCTACCGAGAAAACTTATGGTGGAGTGATAAATAGATTTTGGATTTGAATTCTATGTACATGTTGCGTTTGTTAGGAAATATTTTATTCTCAATGTGAAACTTTCTTATATAGAATCCGATAATTAACAGTTTGTTTGGTCAAACTTCTCAAATTAGCTTATTTTGATAAGTGCTTTTTTAAAAAGTATTTATCAAAAAAGTATTTTTGGTGAGAAGCAATTTATGTTTGATCAATAAATTTAAAAAGCAATTTTGACCAGCAACTAGTGTTCGGCCAAACTTTTGCAAAGTGTTTCTAAGTGTATTTTTCACAAAAGTGCTTTTCAAATAAGTGTTTTTGAGGAGAAGCTACTTTTTTTAGCTTATGAAAAACAGTTTCTACAACTGCCTAAAGCACTTATTTTCTCCCAAAAGCATGGTCAAATACTTCATCTTTTTAAAATAAGCACTTTAGCCTCCTAGAAGCTTGGCCAAACAGACTATTAGTCGAATCCCAATGCATACGACATAGTTCTAATTGACAAGACTCACCATGAAATTAATGCTAATGTGGAGGTTTGGAGACACATTCTGGAGTCTAAAGAGTTCAAGTTGAGTAGGAGCAAGATAGAGTACTTGGAGCGTAAGTTCAGTGACGTTACATAAGAGAGGAAGTTTCAAGTATCTTGGGTCTATTATCCAAGAAATTGGGGAACTTGACGAGGATGTCACTCACCATATTGGTTAGGCTAGATGAAATGGAGGCTCGCATTTGGAGTTTCATGTGATAAGAAGTGTCACGCCCCACTTTGGAAGGCATGACTGACACCTAGCGCCATACTGGGACCTGGACAGACTTGACTGGGCATAGGCATATCTGGTGCTTGCCAATAACTCGAAGTCAAGAAAAGAACAAGCTATATCTTGACTGTAAACACAGCCTCGGCCTGACAAGGCCACACAACACATGTAAAAGAAAATAGCTAACCCAATAAGGCGATAAAAGGGATTCTATACGGGCCGACAAGACCACCATGCTGTCTAGTTATGGCAGAATGAAAACAGGCGATCATATTCACACTAATGCCGACAAGGCTGCTAACTAACCAGCTAAACTAGGCCCCACACGGCCAACATACACAGAATAAAGCACATAGGCCCCACATGGACAACAACAACCCACAACTACAGATCTGTACCCTGCAAGCCTCTAAGAGTGGAATAATGGCCGGGACAAGGCCCCGACCTACTCAAAAGCTATACAACAAAAGAACAAACCTTCTCTAACTATCAATTCTGGAGAAAAGGAGTTGTCTGGACTGCTGACTCTGACTGGCAGCTGAGGAGGTCCTGGACCACGTCTATTCGCACCTGCAGGCAAGTAATGCAGCGTTCCAAAGATGGGCGTCAGTACGATATGTACCAAATATGTAAGGCAGTAATGAAAGCTGAATAAAATCAATAGAAGAACCAAAAATAATCATTAAGGAGGATAAGAATTTAACCTAAATAACCTCATAATCTGAAATATAGCTAGAAAGTATATGTACAAACAAGAACCTAACCGGGCCCCCATAAGCCCGAAAGTACAACCAACACAAAATAACCTACCTGGGCCCCCATAAACCCCGACAAGTACAAACAACGCACACTCCTTTTATCAGGACTACTATAGGTCCGTAGGCTTGCTGCAACTCAGGTATACTCGGCCTCTGAAGCTGTATCCGAGCCTGGTAGGCTCCTGAATCTGGTTCTGAGCCATCTGGGATCCTGCAACTGTATCTGAGCCGTCTGGGATCCTGTAACTGTATATGAGCCGTCTGGGCTCCTGCAACTGTATCTAAGCCGTCTGGGCTCCTGTAACTGTATCTGAGCCTTCTGAACTCCTGTAACTGTATCTGAGTAGAACTATACACTGTGTCGCCAACTACGCCTTGCGCTGCTTAGTTTAGCGATATATATAATAGCCACCCTCAGGCCTCTATGGCCTAGAGGTGGTAACAAGGCGCCTACTCATCCTTCTAATCGGTAAACAATTGGCAGGAAGCTCCTACGTCGCCTCTGGCGACAGCCAAACTGGATGTAAACCTCCTATCAAGGAATACTATACTATACCCTTGTTTTGTTCCGGGACAACTAACCACAATACTAATAAGCACAGGCTACTACAAGGCATTGACTGTATCATCTAAATAACAGGAGTAAATTGCCGAAGAGAATTAGCCTTAACATACTTCGAATGCCGATTCTCGTCTATCTGATTATTCCAACCTGTAGCCGACGATTCCACTCAACTTCAGCCCTTACGTTGAGAGAATAGGACTATTTTCAACACTAAAACTCGACAAACAACGATATCTTTCGTTAATAATATTAACTATAATTCAACTTTGTTTAACTCATCCAAAAACTCACAATTTCTCGAGATTTTAGAAGGGAGAAATGCTTACCTATTGTCTGTAGCCGTTTAGGACTCAATTTGAAGTAATTACGACCACCTTTACTTGGTGGGGTTCCGGTACACCGAGCGAATTTTCAAGAAATAACTCCGCAGAGATGCTTCTCATAGGCGTAGAACTTGTTATCCAAGGTGAATTTGCATTTGGACGGAGTTTAGCAGCGTAAACCCGCGTTTGCTCTCTATCCTGGGTCGAGGAAATATTTATGAATGATTCAACTTAATCAAGATGGGCTTATATATTACCAGGGCGGTGGCGGGGGGTGTGCGGTGCGCCCCCCATCGAGCAGCATCAAGGGCGCGACGCGCCAGCCAGTGCGTAGGGGGAGGCTGTGCGACGCGGCGCCCAGCGCGCCCGGCCTCCCGTCTGTTCAACGACACGCTCGTGTGTTCACCCCCGAGCCTTCTCCTGGGTGTGTTATACGCTAAATTCTCAACATACATGCGCACACGACGGTCGTACTACGGAAGTTTACAGGGTATAACAAGAAGGTGCCACCAAAACTTGATAAGTTCTATATAGTGACAGTTAGACTAACTATGTTGTATAAGGCAGAGTGTTCTCTAGTCAAGACTTTTCACGTTTAGAAGTTGAAAGTTGTAGAAATAAGGATACATCGATGGATGTATGGGAATACTAAGAAAGATAGGATTTGAAATGAGGATATCTGGAACAGAGTGGGAGTGACTTCGATAAAGGACAAGATGCAGGAAGTGAGACTAAAATGGTTCGAGCATGTTAAGAGAAAGATGTATGGTTACCCCAGTGCGATAGAGTATGAGAGGTTGGCTATGGATGGTTTTAGAAGAGGTAGAGATAGACGGAAGAAACATTAGGGAGATGTGATTAGATAAGACATGATGCAATGTCAGCTTACCGAAGACATGACCTTAAATAGGAGATTGGAGAGGGCGCAGATTAAGGTAGAAGGTAGCACTGTGTTATCTTGTTACCCATCCATGCTAGTAGTTGTAGTATCAATTCTATATTTGCTTAACCTTTGATTTTTATTACTATATGTTGTTTCTTATACTTAAACTATCATAGTCTATCATAAACAGTCTCTCTATCTCTCAGGTAAAAATAAGATTTGTGTACACTCTATACTCACCCAACTCCACATCTTTGTAAAATTATGCTGGATATATTATTATTGCTCGCGGCAATTTATAAAATCAAAAATTTCGTCACAAAATTTTGAATTATGCTAGTTTAATCATGCAAATTAATTACTACAGTGCAGTGATAACTGTAAATGGAGATCCAAGTTGGAATTTCAATCTAAAATCTTAGAACTAGTTTAGTCAACTTCATATTCATTTAAAAGTCCTCCCTTGTCTACTATATCTTTAACACCCCCATATCTCTAAAACCAAAGAACAAGTTGGTATAAAGAAAATGCATGAATCAACTACCCAATTTTGGATTCAGAAGGGGTAAGTTTAAACTTGGAACATAGCAAATTAAAACAACTGCTGGCATTTTCATGAGATCAAAGGGCAATACTAGTTAATAAATCGATGATGACACACTTACGAATTGACCTCTAAATCTAGGTGTAGACAGATGAAACATTGCTCTATAGATAGATATATTCCCAAAGCCAGTCTTTAAAAACGTGTTAAACATTTCTTTTTACCACCATAAGCCTTCAATTTGCCTTCACTGCCTTCGAATTTCATGGTGCGTGAACTCTTTCCTACACTACACCTATGATGGGATGTTAAAGTGGAAGAGCCAGGAGATGACAAACGCGAATACCATACAAGCTAAGAGGAAATTCAAGAACCGATGGCCATTCAAACAAGTTCGAGCTTCTGAAGTTGTTGATACTGGTGCAGACGCTGAACTTATAGCCGCTGTGCTTGATTCATTCGTTTGTTGTGCTGCCTCAACATCATTTGGACCAACAACATTGCGTGCGATAGAATTGCATATTTCACAAGTCCTGGAAAAACAACTTCATATGTTAAAAAGGGTCACAAAATAACTAGCAGTACTACAATTTTATAAAAGAACTAATTCCAAGGGCAGATAGCCAGATACTTCTTAGTGACTGTTTCCATGTAATTTTACCATATTGGGAACACATGAAGCCAAGTAGAATATGTAAAAGAACAAGAGTGAAAAGAATTACAAGTCACACAGAAGCATAAAGATGGAAGCACATAAACTAGTGTTGTGCAGGTGCCGCGGATTGAACAAATATCAAGCTTTTTTGTTGGAAAAACTTATCCCTTGGAACATAAAAGAACTAACTTAGAAAAATTAGGACAACAATGAGATAATGGGGTCCTGTCTAAGCTTGTAGTCTTTAATACTTCCACGAATTCTACTAGATGTATGTTCATAAAACTGGAGATACCTAGCATACTAAGCTAACCTTTTTTTGATAAGGATACTAAGCTAACTGTTTTGGAAGAGGCAGAAGTTTAAGAATGAAGCTGTCATTTCTCATGATTGTGGAATTACCTATTATTAAGGTCCTTGTCTAACCAGGTTTTCTGATCACTGAAAGATCAGAATCTGTAACTTCTTGCAAAAGACACAAACTCTACAATTCTGTGGTTCCACAAGAACTAGTACAAAGTTGATCAGAAAGATTGCCGAAATGCAGTTATCAGACAATTCATTTTTTTCACAAAAAAGAAAAACTATAACAAACAGGTTGACAGTTGAAATCTAATTATAAAGATACAACCATATTGAGGAGGAATGACAAGGAAAACAACACTAGTAGAATATAACAAACTAACCCTTATGATGGCAATGAGTCAGCGAATATAGGGTCATAAGAGATGACAATAGTTCTGTCATGTGGAATTGGACAGATCTCCAGACATACTCTTCATAGCTTGGTTTTTTTTGGTTTTGGGAGGTTAGGGGTTGTGTGTGTGTGTGGGGGGGGGGTGACATTGATGTTTCAGTACTTAATCAACTTTATGGATGGGAAAAAAAACAACAGTGCCAGGAAACCATGGAATGAAGTCACTAAACTGTTACAGCCAATTGAATGCAAGACAAATTTACACTTTGGTTTTACCACCTTGGTCTATTGGAATAGCGAACATTTTGTTCCCTGGCTTCACAGCTGAATAACGCCACAAATGTAAAACAATTTCAAGATAAACATTAAAAAGAACAGAAAGAGATCATAGTGAGATTCTTTACTTTTCCTCTTTTGCCGTAATACAAGGACTGAAGGAGAATTTGATCATTATCGTTATCTTCAAAAGTAGCATCTTTACTGGGAAAAGCAAACAAGCAGTTCATTATGCACAACAGGGTTCAGCTATTTCTAATTGGGGACGAAGAGCATGGTTATTGTTTTTAACATGACTGCTACTTCTCTGTCAGTTGTTCCGATACTCCCCCTCAGCCCGTGAGGTTGCGCCACCAAGCGCGCATGCATGGCACACACACACTGAGCTTTCAACTGTTAATACTACCTTACTATTTTCTGTTATGGATTGCATATCTTTGATTCTTCAGGAAGACTAACAAATCAAAAATCGGTTTTGTAGATTTCAACAATCAAACGTCAATCTTGTTGCCACTATGATATAATCCAAGATGTCCAAAACAATGTAGCACGTTTACAAGATTGTGTGCTTTTTAAGTCCATTTGATCCTTTCAATTACTTGGTCATTATCGGAGCAAAAGGAAGAATTAAAGTAGGAAAGAGGCCAAAAGATTGCATTCGGATCGCGCAAGCCTGAGATATGCATCTAATGCATATTTCGTAATTCATTGGTCCATCAACTACACATTCTTGTTTTTATCACATTTCAATTTCTAAATATACACTTCTCTTGACCTCCACCACAAGATATTACAATACTCTCTTCAACTATTTTTTTCATAGAATCTCCTGTTTCTAAATTTCTCTGCCTTCTTTAGACCTTGAAATTTTTGTAGCTACAATTTTCAAATCATTTCCTTTCCAAAGAGATCACACATTTGTACAGAAAGTACCAATAACGTCCTTTGCTAGTGCGCACTTCTTAAAAGATCAAAAGACTCATTGATGAAAGTTTCTATCTGAAAATGACACTAGAATCTTGACTGTGCACACATCAGAGGTCACTGTCAGAGAATTGATAATCAAAGTAAAGATCAAATATCTAAGTAATAGAATATGCAGAGTGGAGGACAGCAAAATATTATCATATTGAGGGGATGGTAGGACTACTTTATCAACTAAGGTCAAATCTTCACTTTGATAAAAGAAAAGTGCACATCAAATATCAGGAAGAGCTTAGAAACTAAAGAACATTAAAGGGCATGGTAGGAAGAATTGTCGGTGTAATTAGAATACATCCTAATTCTTTCCAAAAACTAATTAAAAATCCTAATGATACTTGTCAAGTTACCATTGATTTAGGCTCTCACTTGTTCATTTTTCTTTATTAACTTTTTCTTTTTTCCCATAAAATACATCATGCTATCTCTTTCCCAAGAGAACAGACATCACAGACCAAACTTTTACGTTACCCTACAAAAAGGGGTTATTCTGACAGATCATGTACGGCCAATATGAATAAAGAAATCAAACACTTCCAATAGAAGATTCAACAAATCATTTCATTGCAAACCATTAAGTGCAAAAGAATCTAGGACAAAAGAGAAGACATAGAAGGAACTATGCAGGCAGTTGTACTTGAAACCAGAAAATCAAACAACAATTTGTTTCCAGATGGTAATATTACCACTTAAGCATCCAGATTGATCAAAATTCAGAGACCATAGACTAAATCAAAGGCAGAAATTTGAAACATAAACTAAGGATTTGCTTATACTCACTTATTTCCTTTGATTTTGAACCATGCCTCAGCACAATGCCTATGTGCAGCAGCCAAATCATCTTTGCAAGAACATCCCAATTCAATGGCAACACCAGATTCAGGACCAGAACTCACCAAACTCAGATGACAAATCCTACAATCTCTTTCAATTTTTCCCACATGCAACTTTGTTTCACCAGTTCCATTTTCCAAGTCCACTGATCTATCGGACTCAGCCACGGATGAGACTCTCCTTGACTCCATAACTTCCCCTATTTCAGACTCCGTGGCACAGGCAAAGCTGTAATCATCATAATTTGACCCATCAGCAGTGGAATAAAACTGAGAATAACAAGAACCCTCATCAGCATCAGAGAACCAGACACTTCCCTCCACGCTGCTACCATTGCCGGAGCACCGGCGACTGTGGCCACCGGCTCCGGCTTCTAAATCGACATGAGACACATCTACAGTTGCCATTTCAACAACCCAGAATCAAGAATATCAAAACTTTGAAGGATTTCAACTTCCAAGATTCAATTCTCTTCCCATTTCAACAATCCAGAACCAAGAAAATACTTAAAAATTGAAACTTTGAAGTATTACAGCTCCCAAGATTCAATTGTTTTTGTTACCCTTTTTAGTGCTGCATGAGTTAAGGCCCCAATGCCTCACTTCTTGCTCTATTAATACGAAAACTTTAAGGAAGTGGGTGATGGATTAGGTAACCCATTACCACTCCATTTTCTAAAATTTAGCAGCAAAGCAAAAGAAAGGAGAGAGAGAGACAGTAAAAATGTTTTCTTCAAGCGTATGGAAAGTGAAGAGAAGAAAGAAAGCAGGGTTTAAGGAGGAAAAAAACAAGAACGTAAAAGGGAGAGACCTCATGGTTCTGTTAGAGTAGCTGTGTGACAGACTTTAGAAGAAATGGCCCACCTTTGAGATATGACAATGATTGTCCTGTAGTTGGTGAGGTAATTTTTTCGTTTAAATTGATATTTGATTGAGTTTGATTTTTTTTTAATTATTTAAAATAAGTCATAAAATTTTTGTAATTATAAATTATTTCAGTAATAATAAAATATTATTATTCTTAAAAATAAAGAATATTATCTTTTAAAAATCTGTAAAAGAAAAAAATATTATATAAATGGGTGAAAATAATATATTTTTTTCATTATATTAAAAATAGATATTTATTTTATTATTTAATTTTTAAAAGTTAAAAAAAATTTATCACTTAATTTATTATTATTATTAATTATAGTTATTTATTAAAATATTAAATTTTATTATATTTTAAAAAATAATATAATAAAAATATTTTTTTATTTTTAAAATAAATATACTAACTTAATACTGGATAAGTAAAAATATACTAATACCTCAGAGTTTCTAACAGGATCTTCGTAAAATGAGCTGAACCGTCCATTCAAGATCTCTACTTTTTTTATTTTGGAAGAAAATTCGAAAAGTGAAAATAAAAATCTATGGTGGATTCGATTTTTTTTTTTAAATATCTTTTTACTTTTCTAGTTTCTTGTTTTCAATATTTGTGTTCGTGGTGAAAATGATTGTGGTTGGTGTTAAAATTGTAATTGTTTGTAGAGTAAGATAATTATTATAATTATAAGCATTCGAGTAGTGGTTCCTTTTCCCCATTTTTGAAAAAAAAATATTTTTTTTCCCTATCTCTTTGGAGTTGGTGAATGCAGGTAATTAATTATTTTGATAAAAATGATGGCCAAATTTTTTTAGTTATTTTTAGAAATTGATGTAAAAAAAAAAAAGCATTTATACATTCATGTAATTTTAAACCTAAAATAGTTAAATATCAAGTTTGTTAAGCGTATCTTTCTTTCCTTTTTACAATTATTGAATTCTCCGTATCTTAAAAATATTTATCTAAAAGTTTACCTTTTTCAGGTATTGTATTGTCTTTATTTACACCCTTAATTTCATATTTACCCAATTTTTATTTTTTTTATATGAAATATCTAATTTTTCATTCTGACAAAGTCATTATGTGTATCTTTTATCTTTTATAGTAATTCTATAATTTATTATTATGTTTGGTATTTATTATTTGCTAGTCATTTACCATAGAATAAAAGAAAAATAAACGACAATTAATATTTTTTAAGTGAACTTTATTTGTGGTGGAGTTGTTTCTTGAGATAATTATGAAATATCTAATTTATATATAGATAAATTGATAAATTAGTTATCAAACAGTATATATCTGCAACTTTTTTTTTTCTTTTCCATATAGTTAACATAGACTTGTAAACTTCTCTGGACTCAATTGACTCCCAAACCAAAATGTAAGTCAAAGGTTTTGTCTAAATAAGAGTCCATTTGAATTGATCTTTTTGTTTTAGAAAAATATCTTTTAAGTAAAAGAGTTTAAAACTAAACAATTAGGGTCCTCAACTTATAATTTTTTTTATACTAATTTTAAACTTATTTTAAGCAATTTTTAACTTTATCAAACACTTATAAAAATATTTTAAAAATAAAATAACTAATTTAATCAGTTTTTAATCCACTAATCCAGACTCTAAGGCCCGTTTGATCACACGGATGAAATCCTGATATGAAATCATATGAGATAAAATTGAAGTTTTATTTGGACATACAATTTAAATTTTTAAGTTGTATTTTTTTCTTATGAACATAAAACCCCTATAACTTGTGAAAACTATCAAAAATTTTCCAATTCTTATACAATCTTACCAAATAAGTAAAAGTTCATAACAAAGTATAATATAGTGTGTCAAAAAGCCATTCTAAATAAAATATAATATTTATTGATCAAACTTTAGTTCAATAACAAATAAAACTGAACATGAGTTGTAGTATATAGCACTACTCCTCCCACATAGTTGGCAAAATTATATTCGATATAAATGATTAGCAAAAGTTGGTAAGAGTAATAATACCAACAACAAATTTTATTTCAATCGAAAACAAAACAAATGGTTGATAAATATAAAATGGTGGATTCTTTTTTTTTTTTTTTACAAATGATAAACTTGTGGGTTAAATTTTATATTTGAAAAAGTCAATCTCATGATTTGAAATTTCAAATCAAGTTTTTTTGAGAATTTGAAATTTTATCTCACGATTTGAGATAAAATTACATATCTAAATGCTGATTTTATCTCATAATTTTAAATTACGAGATGAAATCACATATCAAAATTACATATCTACATACTGATTTTATCTCATAATTTTAAATTACAAGATAAAATCACATATCCAAATGTCTACTAATTGCGATGGGATCTTAGATTATTTTTGTTCTAATAGTATGTACTTATTTTTGTTCCCACCTCAATAGAAGGATGGGATCTCATATTATTGTCTTGTTTAAATTATTATTTTTTTGTTTTTTAAAAAATACTTTTGCGATGTTATTGCGCTCCTACATTGTGTTGAGCAAATCTAAAATAATTAAACAATGTTTTTTCTTTTTCCAAAATAAATAAAATCCCAGTAAGGACTAAAAAGAATTTTACTTTGACCTTAGTGTTCATTAAAATTGCAAAATATTAATGTTACTTTTCAGTATAGTTTTATGTTTATTGTCGGATTTACTTAAAAAATAAACCAATAAATTTGAGATAACTAACAAAATAGTAATAATTGAGTGAGAACTCACTACCTACCTTAGTATAAATATTGATTTTTTGAAAATATTATATTATTATTATATTAAATTAGTTCTGATTTAATATTTTTAAATTTTAATTTTAATATTTTGTGATACAATAAATTGATAATTCTAACACCTTAAATATATGGAAATATTTTAAAAAAATATATAAATAATTTTCTTCCTAAACCAATTACACACTCATACACACACAAAAGAAAAATTCTAATCGTGACAGAATAGTCAATAGTTCTAATGTCTAAACAATTAATTTTATGCTAATATTAGTTGTTTATTATTATTATTATTATTATTATTATTATTATTATTATTATTATTATTATTATTATTATTATTATTATTATTATTATATGGATATATTGTACCCTCTTTGTCGAAAATTTGTTGTAAAAAAAAGACAATCAATCAGAAAAAAAGAAAAAATATGGAAATAGTGAATCAAGATCCTGATGGATCCCTAGCTTTATCTCTATGGAAGAAAGAGAGTGCCACAACTATTATTTCAAAAGTTCGGAAATTCCTTCTGGGAACAACAAGAAGATAGAAAGACCAGTGCCTGGCATGCAATATCAATTTAGGTGATGTACTTTTTACTAGACACAAAATTTAAGAAATATGGAAAGATTTTTAAAATTTGTGATATAAAATAAGTCATAAATATTTGTATGGTTATAAGTCACCTTATTAAGAGTGAAATAAGTATTTTAAAGTAAAACTCTTACTAAATATAGAAACGTCTCATTCTTTTTGAAACTGACTAAGAAAAAAATGTATTATATAAATTAGGACCGAAAAAATATATGTATTTATATATTTCAATAATAATAAATATTAAAAAATAATAATTAAAATTATAACATAAAATCTTTAATTTTAATATAATAATTTGATATCTACAGTATGAAAATGACAAAAATTTACAGAGGAATAAGAGGAGCAGTGGAGCAGGGGGTCTTTGCAGTGACGTTTGTTTGTATGTTGGGGGGACTTTGCGTGACAAGTAGGAAAAGCTGAAACCCATTCCTCGTCCCTTGTTTGGTCTCCATTTCCACTCTATTCTACCTAAACTTCCCTTCCATAAGGAAAAAAGAAAGAAATTTGCAAATGAATTTTATAATATGATTTAAATTTATCGCTAGGGTCAAATATACCTCGTATCATTATAAAATTAATTCAAATATGTTTGTATTTACTAATAGATGGACCTTTTTTTTGTAAGATAAAATGGTCAAATATGTCCTTGATCTATACACAATAGTCCTAAATTGTGAACAAACAAGCAATAGTGAAGCTAGAAATTTGATTAGGTGTATTCAAAATTTAATATATACGTATTAAAAATAATTTATTTATTTCAAAAAATATTCAATTGGCCACCTTTTACTATACATGGCTACGTCACTGTAAACTAGTCATAATACCAACAACAGCAACATCATCTTCTTGGACACTTAGAACTACATTGCTCTAAATCTGTATGTTTTTTTTTTTTATTTTTAATTTTCACATATATATGGTCCTGACTCCAGAGTTAAAAGATAATTTATTTCACTTGCTCTGAAAGACTGAAACTTAGCACATGTCTGTTTTCCATCGCTTTCAGATAACCAAATATGAGTCAAAAAGGAACCAAAGATTAGGATTTTAAAGAAAGAATAATACAACACATATTTCTTTTGCTTTCATGGTACCACTGGATTCTTTGTGGTGGTTAAAGAGGAGCCAGTACACCAGAATCTTCCAATGTTTTTATATTCTTTTAATTTCATTTCATCAACTCCTTTTTCTTTGTTCTCTTGTTATATCTGTTTACCTGTCCGCCTTCTCGAGGTAAGAGTAAAGTTTACATACTGCCTTGTCGAGGTAAGAGTAAAGTTTGCAAATGCTCTATTTTTTTCAAACCTCACCTATGGGACCGAATATGTTGTGATTGTTATTGATTGTTATACTCCCTCTATTTTAATTTGTTTGTCATAGTTTTAACAATTCTTTAATTATTACTTTTCAAATGACATATTTAAGATCACAAAATTAAAGGATATTTAAATATATTTTACATATTTTTAGTTTAAAACTATAAAATTCAAAAGTCTTTCTTTATTTTTTTATACTTTGTGTCAAGTTAAAATCAAACAACTAAATTGAAACAGAGAGAATATTTGTTTAGTTTTTTTTTTTTTTTTTTTTCACAAGGGCTTTGGTTGCAACAACTAGTAATTCTCCTGTATAAAGTACTTTCTTTCACAAGGGCTGTCTGTAGGGGCTGCCTTTTCTTTTTGGCTTTTTCATATTATTTTTTTGGTTAGTCATTGCAATTGAGAATATCACTTCCCAGTTCTGAATAACCAATTATATCATTGTACTGAGACCTCCTATTTGCAATAATAATTGCTTTAACCTTAAATTTAAGGTTCTAATACAGCAAATAGCCAGTAACAAGAACCTTTAATCATACATACAATGACACTGACACTCTAAGTTCCAATAATTGGAAGAACAATGTCTCCATAGTACCAGCTACAAAAGCATAAATGCACAAACAAAAGAAACAAATCAGTTGGTACCAGCCAGCAACAAAAATGAGAAGATCCATTCATTTGTGAGATTTGAAGTACATTCAAAGTCACCCTACAAAGTAAACCATGCAGAAGACATGCTATAATTTTACCAGGAAATGCTGAAATATAAGAATTTAACATCTTTCTCTTTGTGCCATCCCAACTGAGTAGAAGAACCAACCACACTCTTTGAATGAAAAATCCACCAGCTTGTTGAATTACAACATATGAAGCTTCGGATTATACCGTTCAATTGGACTCATCTAAGTTAAGAAAATTTGTAAGATACCTCCTCATGAATGAAGACCAAGGAAAATAATGCATTTACACTCTTTTCAACCAAAGTACAGTTTGCACACTAACTTAATCGGGTACCTCAGATTCTCTTTATCCTACACTCTGTATTCCATAAGTTCAGTAAATCAACTCAGCCTCAAAATCTTGTGTGTCATAGTAGCTGTCGCCTACTTGTTGAGGTCGACACTGCATCCATCATAATTTCCAAGATATATATGTGTATATATATGGTTACTCATTTGAAAGATTAGAATGGTCTGCTTGGCATGTGAGAGGTACCACACGTTGCCCTGGTTGTTGGATTGAAGATAACCTCGATGCTGCTGTTTTCCAACCCACTTTTACACCAAGCAACATTACTTATCTCGGTGGCTAATGTGGCCAACTCATGGCTTGAGAAGGAAGGAGGCTCAGCATAGTCAACAAACTCAGGCCCCAATAGCGAACCTCCGCTAATGTCTTGATTGACATCGCCACAACAGCCATGGCCGCATTGGTGAGGCACTAATCTATCAGTGAAAGCTCCTTCAAGCAATTTGCTAACCCCAAGATTTGGCGCTTGGATAGGAGTTAGCCTTGGAGTTTGCAGTTGGGATTCTGGGACATTCAAAGAACCATATACACTAAAAGCACTTATACGAGCCACAGGACGGAAGAGAGTACGAGGATCATTTGCTGCATCACTCCGTTGAACTTCTCCTTGACTCTTATCCTCATAGTGATTATCTTCTTGGTTTTCCTGAGAGCTCACATCTTTTCCTTCGATAGCTTTCAAAGAATTCACATCTCCACATGATTGGGTTTCCTCAGATGATGCTTTTGATTTTTCAGCACTAACATCCTCCAGGATGTTGCTGGAGTCACTTCTTAACTTACCAAGTTCAGCACAGCGACGCCTCAAGGTTGAATTCCAATGATTTTTAATGGCATTATCTGTTCTACCTGGCAAAAGCCTTGCAATTGATGCCCATTTGTTCCCATGAATAGCATGGGCCTGAAGGATAATCCGATCTTCTTCATCTGTCAAGAGTGGCGGAACTATTAGTTTCATTCAACAGCTACTTATATATGCTAGAATAACAATAATTGCTTCTTAGGATCAGAACATACGGGTGATAAAACTGGAAACAAAGAAGTATATCTAGTTTGATGTAGCACCGCGCTAAATCTTCACATAATGTATGCAGAAGAACACATTTCACTGCAAGTATTGTAGATGTTTTTATTTGGTGATAGGGTAAAGATTTTATTACATGGTACCAAGATGGTATAAGAAAAGGAACAAAAACAACAAGAACAGAAAGAAGCCTACTACAGTCTTCTTCCTAACATATCCAAGAAATCCATGTACTGGTTCAATCTATCTAGTCAGCCACTTTTATACCATAAGTACAGATTTTGTAAACATCTATTCTTAATTCTACAAAGTGAGTTCTCTGCCCTTCAAAGCAAGCCTTGTTCCTCTCCAGCCATATTGACCATAAGATGCATAATGGAGTAGTTCTCCATATCTGCTCTATCTCTTTTGGTATCACCTAATGCTGCCAATAAACCTTTCACATTCTGTGGCATCACCCATGTAATACCACAAATGTATAGGAATACTTCCAACATTCTCTGGAAAATATGCAACGGAGAAATAGGTGCTCAACTGTTTCCTGATCTTCTTGACACAGGTAGCATCAACTACATAGGTCAAAACCTCTCTTCTGCAAGTTATTTTGAGTTAAGCATGCACAAATCCCCTCCCCCCCCCAAGAAGTATCCCAGTGACCCGACTTCTTTATCAGCATACTATAGCAATTCTTAACTGAAAATTTCTTGTCTTTAATTGCCAGCCAAATCAGGGTATCCACCTTACTATGATCAATATAAACTGATCCCAATTGTTGAAGCAACCGACAAAATTCTTCTATCTCTCAATCATTCAAATTCCTCCTGAACCTTAGCTGCCAACCAGAGATAGAGTGAAAATCAGCAATAGTACCATCCTTTTTATATGCGAACAGGTTTAATTGTTAATCATGGGGAAGGACCTAAGTCCTCACCATAGAGAAGATGCAGCCTCAACAGTTTTGCTTCCCCTCCTTTAATTCTCAAACAAATAAGATAGTATCCTGTGCACTCCCTCTTTACTTCCCAAACCAACTTAGCATAGAAAAGTGGCCAATAACCAGAATGTTTGCTGGTACTTATTTGGTATTATTAGCTTCTAGTTAACCCTACATATTATCTTCCAAACTGCAAAATAGTATGGTATTTCACAGATTATGCTTTCTAGTTAAAAGTCAAAAGAAATAAAAATACTTCTTTTTGGTTGGGAGGAGGTAGAAAACATAAAAATGATTATTGAAAAGTTAGTTTGCTGAAAAACATCGTCTCAAAACTTTAAATTTGAATAGTTTAGTTAAATTAAAATCTTAAAATTTGTGAAATCTGCACAGCATAAGTGTATCAACAAGTAATGCTGTCAAAAGTAATAGAGGCTGAGAAGAACCATCAAAGGCATAACAATACTCTGCATAACCTGGTTCATTAATTTGCAGCAACCTATCTGTAGTCAGTTTTAGTCTGTATTATTACATGGTTATGTTGGGACGCATTTGTACATCATGCACTTTAGCTAGCCCTGATGCAATCATTATCACTACATAATTTCCCAAACCTTAAGATTATCAGAACTCTCAAGTATGGTCAATACAATCTGTTCTGAATTCTGTTGACCTTTAGTTGAAAATTCAAAATTAAATTTTGACAATTAGAAGTCCAGGCTTTGCTTGATCTGAACATCAATACACTTCAAAATCACAAGTGGATGCTACAATTAACCTATGTACAGAACTATGATCAATACCTTCTGATCATTTGGTTGAAAATCCAGACTTTGCATGAACTTAACATCACTGCTATACAAAATCACAAGTGGAAGCTACATTCCACCAGAATGTATAGCTTTTGTAAATATTTACCTCAGGTAAAAAATCCAAACTTTAATCTTGACCACAGGTAATCCAAACTTTGCTTGAGCTAAACATCAATACACTACAAATTCACAAGTAGAAACTACATTTCATAATACCTTACTGCAAAGACTTTATCGACCCCAGGATCAAAATCCAAACTTTGCTTGAGCTAAACATATACACTACAAAATCACAAGTAGAAACTACTTTTCACCGGGAAAATTCAACTTTGCTCAATACCTTACTGCCAAGATTTCCTTGAACCCAGGTTCAAAATCCAAACTTTGCTTGAGCTAAAACAATACGCTACAAAATCACAACTGGAAACTACATTTCAACGGATATTCAACTATGGTCAATACTTTACTGTCAGGATCTTATCGATCCCAAATTCAAAATCCAAACATCACTCAAAGTAAACATGAATGCAGGATCAAATCACAAGTAGAAACTAAATTTCCATAAAACCCCTTTTACCAAATGGTCGCACAAAAAGAAAAAAAAATGGGCACTTGAAAGTTACCGGTAAAGGGTTTGCGTTTAACGGCAGGGTCAAGCTGATTACACCACCGCAAGCGACACGATTTCCCCGATCTACCGGGAATTCCGCGGGCGATCAAGCTCCAATTCCTCGCCCCAAAATTGCTTACCAAACGACTAAGTATGGCGTCTTCTTCAGGTGACCATGGTCCTTTAACACGGTCTGCTGTTTTCTTTCTCACCTGGTCACTGCTTCCACTTCCGTCCTCTAGCATCAACACTTCCTCTTCTTCGCCGCCACCGCTGGTGTCCCCAATTCCCCCGCCGTAACAACCGTCAACAGCGACGTTCACTTCTGGAACTTCCGGGGTATCGTTTTCCATAAGAAACTTTTCGAGTCTTAAATTTTTTTTTTTGTTTAAATTTTTTTTTTTTTTGGTTTTTAAAATTTGATTTTGTGTAGTTTTGGTACCCGCCTAGTGCAACTGCAAAACAGCTGAAGGTAGGTATTGAGAGGGTGAAGACAGCTCCATAGATAAATTTTGTTTGCTTTACCCTTTTTACCCTTGTAGAGTTGTGCCTAAAGGTACCCTTCTTTTCTTTTTGGTTTCTAGAGGACGTCCTTTTATCTCTTTTCAAATTTCGATTTAATCCCCGTAAGACAAATTTTTATTTTTACAAGAAGCTATTTAAATTATTTTATTTTATTTTATTTTATTAATATAGTGAAATGATATGTTTGTTACCATTTTTGGTTAATGGTGGATAATGCAAAGTATTTTTTTCAAGTAAAAGGTATATTTGATATTTTGAGTTCATCTAAAATATATTTCTTTGAATTAACTATGTTCGTTTTTTGCATTTAAAGTTAGTCAAGATATATTTTTCGAATAAAAAAAAGACCTTTACTATTCAACTTTAACAACTACATGTTGATATTTCTCTTATCAACACTGAGAAATTTCTCTCTTCTTCTTCAAAGTTCTTTTGTATACTCACTTTGTGCAAACTTTAAACTTTCAACCACGAGTGCACGTGTTTAGAAGTGACTATGTAGCCATAGGGAGAAACCAACTACAATAATTTGTATCCCCCTCGGAGCGAAACCTTTTGATAGATGTGCCATTGCGGGAAAGGCAAGCTTCACCGATGTCTCTACATTGTACCTCACAAGTGGCAATTGAAATTGCTAAAAACAGTGTGTACAATAAAAAACAGAGACATGATGCAATTAAACAACTGTTGAAACATTGTGTTATCTTTTTTGGAGTATATAAGCTCTGAATGAAATTTAGCGGATCTTTTTAATCAAGAGTTTGGCAAGAAAAATGATCCTTAATACGTCGAGGGGATGAGGCTAAAGTCCATGAATTTAGGTAATATGGGGATACCTATTTGCGATCAAACAAAACCATATAATCGTCAATATACACTATATATTTTTATTCCAATGACATATAGTAGTGCTTTTTTATGGTTGAGTTTATTTTGCTAGTAATGATTTCATAACCTTAAGGAAATCTGTGTTGAAATAAATTTGACGGAATCACCTACATAAGTATAAAAGTGTGGTGACCTTTTATGAAAGACTTGAGTTATCTTTCTTTAAAAACTCATGAGACTCAAGGTGTATGCATAACCACTAAAGCACTTTGTTAGTATCACAAGATTTGTTATAAAATTAAGAATATGATATATATTGTGAGCGTCTCAATTTATATCCATTTAGTCAAGAGTACTTCACTTTGTGAATATACCTTATTTTATTATTTGTCAATTTAAATCAAAGGATTTTAATACTTAAGCATATATTTGTTCATTTTGCCCAGAGATTATTCCTATTCTTTTGCTTTGCATTTGTTGGAGATTGTTGACATTTTTGTTAATGAGTGGTAATGCAAAGTGAAATATTTGTGGGTAAAATTGATTTTTGATATTTTAAGCTTACCTAGGATATATTCAAATACGTTCTTACCAGATTAGTCAAGGTTCAGTTATCCGAATTAACTAGGTTCATTCTCTGGAAATTAAAGTTAGTCTAATTTCATTAATTTTTCGAATTAATCAAGTTCGTTCCCTGATACTAAAGTTAGTCAAAGTACATTTCCCCAAATTAAAAGAGACCTTTACTATTCAGACTTAGATTGATGACAAAGTTGAGATTTCTCTTGTTAATATAGAGAAATTCTTCTCTTCTTCTTCAAAGTTTTTTTTTTTTTTTTTTTTGGATAATTAGAATGTACAAACTCCAAACTTCTAGCCACAAGTGCATATATTTTAAAGTGACTATGTAATCTTACGAAGCAACCAACTACAATGATTTACGTCTGTATTGGGCCGAAATTTCTTTTCAGAAAGTGACTTGCCAAGGTCATCAGAAGTAGGGTGTTGTGTGTGTGTGTGTTAGTGAGATTTTGAAGTTGAGGAATAGCCTGGGTGTAGGAAATGTGAGCTACTGGTTATGAGGGATCGCTGTAGTGAGACCGTTACCATGATCGGAGGCCCACCAAGACGGACCAGGAGATTTATTGTTGGATCTGCTGTGATGACATTTTACGCGCTATAGTGGGTCTATGTGAGTTTCGAAAATATCCCCATTCATAGGTCAACTGCAGTGGAAATGTGACCGCTGCAGCGGATGGTGGGAGTTAGTAAGTGAGTTTTAAGTGGGATTTCAGGGAGTTTACCCCATCATTCAAAGAAGGACCTGTTGAGAACTCAAAGCGATTTTCCAAGAACAGAGCAGTTTTTCTTTCCAAGTAAGAACTTCAGTCAATTCTCTCTACTTTTAACTCCCTAAACCTGTAGAATCGAAAGGGAGACCTCTAATAGTAGAAATTCTAGTTGAAGAACTCTAGAATAATGAAACTAGGGTTGCTTAATGAGGACTAGAAGGTGTTGATTTCTAGGTCTAGAAGGGAGTAATGAGCATTATTTTGGGGATTGTGAATGCATATGCATAAGGATAGAGTAATAGAGACCCGAAATTCGATAAAGTAGTGTTCTTAGCCCTCATAAAGTCCTAATGAGGAGCTGAGGAGTGGAAACTCCATGACTCGGGTTAGGAATTATTACTATGTGAATAAAACAGAACGGGTTCCTAAGTGGGTAGTGAGGGAGACCGTATCACCGGATAGAATTGGGGGGCTTAAGTGTCCTAGACCTTATTTTAAGAGTAATTAATAGATAATTATGAATTTGTTATTGTAGAGTTCGAACGTTCCGAGGCGTTGGGGAAAGGCAAGGCTCGAGCGGAGTGATTGTTATTCAAGTCCTTCAATCGAGGCAAGTTATGATTTGAAGGAGTTAGGCTTTATATAATGGCATATGTATGTGTGAATGATAATGTGTGTATTGGTCTCTGGACATTAAATGTGTGATAATCTCATTGTTGAATGATTCTAATACGGTGCCATTACTTATGTAATATGAAATTGCATGTTGATAGGTTGTTCATGTTTTTTTATTTTGTCTGAAAGTGATTTATGAATTGTTTGAATACTCAAGTTGGGGAGGTAAGATGAGGCCTCCCAAGGGTCAAATAAATTGACTGAGTAGTAAAATACTGATGTGTGAATAAAAGTGGATAACATGTTTTGTCCTGATTTAAGTGGCTCATGCTCTAGGGAGCATTAGGGCGAGCAATTTTTATTGAGTGACTTGTGTCTGAAGAAAACATCTGGATGAGCAGATGAGGGGAGCGGGTACCACGCCGGTACAATAAATAGATTTATAGAGTTCCCTGCAGGTCATGACTAGAAGGGCTAATGATCAGTGTTGGAGTATTCGTGGAGATGTGACAAAGGCGTATGCCCGACATATAATCATTTTTTTTGACTGAGTATAAAGAAATAATTGCGAATATGAGAACTTGAAAGAACTAAATTCCTGGAAATGTATTTTGTGTATTCGAATTGTTGACATGTTTATGATGATTGGACGGTAATTATAAAGTTAAGTAAGAATTCATGATGAATTGTGAAATCTATTGTGAGTGGTTCATTGTATGTTCCAGGTGGTTATGGTATATTGATTGTTGTATTGACGACTGTGAGTAGTTTGAATGGTCATAATGAATTTTAGTATTCTCATAAGAGATTTGTATTCCTCACAATAAATTTATCAATCCCTAAGTTTGGCCAAAGACATATCGGACATATTAAGGCTAAGATGAATCATCCGTGTAGTTCAACATGCCTAGTCTCTAAATTTATATATAAAAGATCAAATTAATTCATTTAAATTGTAAAAATTTATGTTTCTCATATTTTTTTCATAAAGATTATCATTCGATCAAATAACAAATATTAATAACTAGATAAAAATAAATTAAGTCTAGCAATAAATTTCATGTAAAAGAAGAAGAATCTTTATTTAGTTTTGAGTGGGAAAAGAATTGTTACAAACAATAAAAATGTCAATTCCAACAAAAATCAAGAAATTAAACATTGAATGGAAACTCTTCACAAACAACAATAAAGTTATTCGTAAAAAATATATTTATATAAATATATATGTTTTATAAAGAAGAAAGAGCAGGAGCATCAACAAAATCTTCAGCAGCACCAGTGCTTTGCAACTCAATTATGCCATCGTCCTTTGCTTTTTGCATAGGTCTGGTAAGTACACTCCTGCACATTTCACCAGATAAATAAATTGAAAAGTCCGAAATTAACAAAATGAGACAGAATGCAATAAAACCAAAAATGAGATTGAGAGGTTAATAATATTGTAAGTTACCTTTAACAGCAGCCAAGTTGAAGTAAAGACTAACAATATTAGGGTTTTCCCGGTAGCAAGCAGGGGAGCAGAGCTTGGAAATGAATTGAGGTTTAAGCAAAGAATCAAAAGAAATTCCAATAAAGTCTCTGTCACTACAAGCATTCACATATTCATCTAACTCAATGTGCTCTTTCATGTTCGGAACCGCCACCTCTACACAGTAGTAGCTTTTAAGTCCAATTATTTCTTTAGACTTATTTTATCTTAACCGCTATTTTGCTTTGATTGATCTATTAACTTTTTTTTAATAATAAACAAATTATTTTTATCCATTACAGATTAAGCTCCAACATTTTAAAAAATATTTTTAAACGCTTGGAGCTTAAAAACTACTTAAGTTCGGCTAATCCAAACATGCTCTAAGTAGAGTTTATTTTATTTACCACCTAATCAGACAATAACACTGCATCTTTTATATTTTTCAACACCATAAATATGTTTTCAGGAGTTTTATAAAAATAAAAAGGATCCAAAATAATAGAAGTAATAGTCTATTTTACATGTCAACAATGTATGTGGCATAGGTGAGCACTTGAATGATTCATGACTTAAAATCTGAATGCATTTGGACATTGTTAACTTCATTAAGCCTCAATGTTTTAAAAGACAGTTTCGGAATTCTCCTTGCTTGGGAGGGGAAGGGGGAGTGCAGCCTCGAGACTCTCGTGTGGGACTTACGTTCTAAGCATGCTACTGTATGCCCTAATCACGCCCAACTTCAAGCGCTTAGAGATCGCCTAATAGTTGTTACACAAATTATGTATCAAATTTCTTAGTTAATATTATTGACCCTCATATTGTTTTAATAAATGAATGATGTTTAATAATTTTGGGCATCTATAGAAATCTATATATATATATATATATATATATATATATATAAAAGGAGATTAGAGGCATGCTGACATGACATGCCTCTAAGAGCTCCATTCATATTTTTTTTGAGTATTTTTTCCATTTAAAATTATTTTTTGATTTATTTATTTAATTAAATATCATTTAATTTATCACATACACCATATTCTTATGGTCGTTGCTTTCCTGGAGGCTGTTTGTAACGACAACACAACAAAACACAAGAATCGACTGGAGAAGGTGAGCTCTTTCTCTATAGATCTGCTTACCTTATTTTCCTCTAAATTTATTTTCAATCTCTAATTTCTGTACCATCAAAAAAAGGTGAGAGTGAGAAATTGAGTGATGAGGAAACACAGTTGGATGAGGCTTGGAACATCAGAGAGATTTAGGAGATTTACTCAGTATATTGCAGTCATCTGTCGCAGAAGAGGGTAGTGAAAGCACCAGTTCAACCTTAGACGAGGGTGGTTTGCTGACTGTTTTTCTCTTTATTCGAATTCTCCAACCTAGGCGTCATTCTCGGAGTAGAAGCTGGTCAGGTTTCTCAAGAACCTGGGCTTAGGCAACTGGGCGGAGACGACGTTCTAGAAGACTTTGGGGCGAGACTTATGAAGAAGAAATTGATACTAGATATGATGAGAATGAACACTCTGATGGAGGGTCAGGTCCCCGAAGGCGCCTGCATTGACAACCAACAACAGAAAATTAGTTTTGGCCGCAAACATGTGCTTGCCTGCTATCCTCAGTAACATTTGAATGTTACTGCTATAGGTACTTAGAACATACACTACTATGATTATAATTCATTTCTCTTCTTGTATACCTTTTAATTTGAGAAATTTCAAAAATCTGAGAGTAGGTATTGGTGACCACTTTCAGGTGGAGGAGGTGGTGGAAGGAACCTTGTGGTCCAAAATTTGTCGTGCTGAAGCTGGACAATGGTTCTTGGATACAGAAAAGTGGAAGTGGAGGATTGTGTTTGGTTAGTAGTATAAACTTGTATACATGTGTTTTCAATTAGTTGAGTTGATATTTAGTTTTTATTTTTAAATTTTCCTTCTACTGTACATAATAGAAAGCTGAGTTGGTATTTAGTTTTGCTCCGATTTGATTTTTTTTGAGAAGTTTCTATATGGGATTTATATGGGTATTGGGTATCTGTAATTGGATGTGTTCGTCACTTTCTTATCAATACCCCGAACTTAGATGAAAGTTGTGTTTAGTATATGATTTTAATTGAGTGATTTGCTTTTTTTTTTTTAGAACTGTAAGTAAAAAAGAAACTTTCAATCTTTATGCTTCAAACATTTAGATTTTTGATTATTGTGATTAAGATATGATTTTAGTTGAGTGATTTTCTTATTTTATTTTTTGGAACTATAAGAAAAAAATGAAATGTTTTTATCTTTATGCTTCTGACATTTAGATTTTCATTATTGTGCAACATGTTATTTTTTTCTTTTCATTGACATTTTCTTCTTAGAATTATATTTTGGGAGTTTCAAAACCTTTTTATGGTGAACTCATATGCTTAGATTATGCATTAAGTATCATTACTCAGTAAACTACTCTCTTTATGCTCTCTCCTTATTTGTACTATGCATCCGAAATTAGTGTGATGATTGAAGTTGGAACATAATCTTTTGGACCTTCCCCTCACACATGAACTTGATGATCATAGTTTTCCTAGTGATCATATGCTGAGTTTTGGAATTTGATTACATCATATATGCATACCACATTTTCAGATCTATCAATGAGTAAATTTTGATTGAAGAGTGAGGGCTTATCATACTCTTTCATTTTTCTGCTCCTATATGTTTACCATTTCTGTCAGTGAAAGATTGATCTGACATACAGGGAAGCTTGAAAGTGAAATTGTCTTTCCTACTTAATAAGATTGTAATCAATAATCATCCATCTTTATGTATTGCTTGCAAGTGCAATTATTTGCAGATTATGATGGTTGAGTGTCACTTGTTCTTCACCATTTGTTTAATTATATAGTCCACCATCATGCTGTTGATAAAAATTGGCTGTTTATGTGAGCTATAACAACATTTTGCAAGTTCCATCTATCTTTTCATTAACCGACAGTTGGAGGATAATATTCTAACAAGTAACAGGGGAGACTAATTTTAGTGATTCTACTGTCATGGAAATTGTCATTATTTATGTCCTACTCTTCTATTTAACAATACATACAAACTCCCTCTGGCCCTGTTTTAAACTTCTAACCTATGATGATTTTATACATTTTGAACTTTCATTCTCATTTTCAAGGCCTAAGCCTAAAGAGGAGAAGATCTAATGGTGGCCAATTTGACTTTCTGGAGTGACTTTTAGCAGTTGCACACCTGTTGTCAGAGGTATCATTGTTTCTGTCATTCTTATTTCTTGTTTTCTATCTAAAAACGTTCATCTGCATCTGTAAAGTAACTCATGGTATTGGATTTCTAGTCTCTTCCTATCATGTTAGCGAAGATAGCTTGCTAGCATTTACTGGCATACCTCAGCCCCGGCCCTCCCCTGTCCTTTGGAGAAGCACCATGTAATTTAACAAATGACATTTCATTCTTGAGTATTGATGATGACTTTTCTATTTATTTGAAACACAGCAGCTAGGAATGCTTCCACACATAAGAATTGTGGTAACTTAGCATGAAATAGTAGTGTTAATCTAGTTTCCACTGTATGTCTATGTTTTCTTTCAGATATGCCCTTTTGCTCATGAGCATGTGGGCAAGATATATGTCTAATAATCCCACATTTTTTCAAATGTTTAATAAACTCAGTTCCAATGAACTCAACATCACAATCACATTGAAAGATTTTAATGGTACTGAAAAATTGTTTGTCCACCATATTCTGAAACTTGATGAACACCTCAGTAAATTCAGATTTCCTCCTTAAAGGATACAACCAAGTATACCTTGTATGATCATCCATAAAGATTACATAGTATTTCATATGTTGTGAGGATTCAACAGGTGATGGTCCCCAGAGATCACAATGTATCTTATGTAAAGGAAAATTTTCAATTTTATTTCTTAAATCAAAAGGAAGCTTATGACTTTTCCCTAACAGAAATTTTATTCCAACTTCTAACATCAATGCACTTATTTATACTCAATAACTTTAAAGACTTTAAACTAAGATGTCCTAATCTAAGATGTCAAATGAACTCTATATTCTTCCAGTCTTGGGTTGCTATTAAAGCTAAAATATTGATGTCCTCCAATTGATAAAGTCCTCCTGTATTAGATCCCTAGGCTAGTAGTGTCCCTGATTTCTTGTCCTTTACAAGAAAATCAAACTCATTAAACTCAAGCTTTGTAGAATTATCTTTTGTAAGTTTACTAATTGAGAAAAGATTCTTTGTGATCTTAGATACTACCAGTATGTCCTTAATGTTCACTCCTAACCTTTTTATATTACCAACATGTGTAATTATTACATTTCCAATAGTATTATCTGTTCTTTTGTACATGTGAAGGTCAGAGAGATTACCTGGTGCATTTGTCATATGGGATGTGGCACCTGAGTCCACATACATTGCATCATCCTCACCTACAAAATTTTGAAGATTCATAGCATTTAGGGCATGTGGAAAGTTCTCCCCAGCTTGGTAGGAATAGTTCCACCTATAGAAACACTTCAAAGTAGTGTGATTGTTTCTTCCACAGATTTGGCATGCTTCATTCACACCCTTTGTTTTCTCATAGTTAGAAAAAGTCTGAGAACTTTGAGAAGTGGCAGTGTTTGTCTGTCCTGCAGGTTTGAAGCCTCTTCCTCTTGAATTGAAATTAGAGTTTCCTCATCTTTGGTTGTAGTTTTCTCTTCCTGATCTACCCTTCTGTGCAGCAAAGGCCCTGTTACGATTTTGTTAAGGAGCATTTTCCTCTTCTTCTCTCATGTCAAAACATCTAAGAGCATTGATAAATTGAGTTAGAGTAGGATATGGTGATTTCCCTAGCATAATAGTTATGAAGGTTCTATACTTAGAACATAGCCCTCTAGCAAAATTGATAACTTTGCTATCTTCATCAACTGGTTTGTGTATGGCAGCCAGTCCATCACATATTTCCTTAAATTCCTTCAACTACTCATCCAATTTCTTTGTTTCTAACTTAATATTTTGCAACTATTGCTTAAGTTGGAACTCTTTATCCTTTGTTGCTTGTAGATAGGCTTTTTTCAAATATTCCCACATCTGTTTCGCTGTTGAGAAACCTACAATAAAATACATACTCTCCTTTGTCATAGTTCCTGAAATTCAACTTCTTAGCAGGACATATTGTTCATCCCACCCACTGTCAGAAACTTTCTCAAGTCCCTCAATTGCTTTTCCAGCGTAATCTTTGTTGATGCTTTTCCAAGTTTGTCTTCTGAGATGAACTTAGTTGCCTTCAAGACTTGCAACAACTGCATGATTTGTGTCCCTCGGATGAGGTGGTTTGTAGGCTTGAGCTTGATAGGACAAGCAACCATGAGATGATCCAAGGAAGAGGCTAAAAGAGACAAACAAGATGAAGGGATATAGACCATTATTTACTGTGTTGAATTATATGGGTCGACCACCTTACTCAGGACCAGGTCCCTCTATCAGGTTACACAGAGGCAGAGACACATGTACACGAAAATACAACAGTAAGAAGAAGACACACGAAGTTTTACGTGGAAAACTTCCTTGCTCACTGGAAGTAAAAAACCACGACCTACCTCGTAGGATTTCTCAAACTCCACTACTAGATCTGAGCAACAAAAGTTACAAAACCTAGTACACAACTAAGAGGTTAACCTCCTAACCTCCCACTTGTAATACCTCTATTACAAGACTTCAATATTCTCTACTTCAGCTAAAACTCAACTGAAATACAAGGCTAACTCTAGCCAAAATGTCTACTAGCTCTAGCAGACCAAAACGAGAAAAACAACTCATGAAAAACAAGAAAATAAAACTTGTACGAAATACAAGGTTTCTGTTTTGCAGTGCACTTCTTCTCCTTCAATGGCAGCCTCAAAACTTGAGTTATTTTTCTTTGATTCTTGCTGTGAAACAAGGAAACAATGACTGCCTTTTGAGAGAAGAATAAGCTTATTTTTTAGATCAATTTTTCTGAATGATTTCTCTTGATGGAAAGAGTTGTTGGGTTCTATCCTTTATATCTTTTCAGCTTCCTTTCATCCACATGGGTAGAAGGAGAGTGTATTGATGATACCCACTAGCCACATGGATAAAAGGAGAGAGTAGTAATGATACCCACTAGAAAGCTCTCTTTTTGGTCAAGCACATGTGACCAACTTGGCCTAGGATGCTGCTATGATTCCATGCTGTGCTGCTGTGCACTTCTGCTCTCACCAATTGACAGCGAAAAAGCAAACTTTCCAACTGTAAAGTCTTTTCCCGTCCAGCTAAAAAATGAGTCACACCAGCACAAGGGATCAGGTCCCTATGTGAGGTTGACAGCATCAAAACCAGTAATCTAACAATTTCCCCCTTTTTGATGATGACAACCTTTGACAACCTTCTTTGCACATTTTATCTAACACACTTCACAGTATTCCCCCTGTCAGCATAATTCCCCCTGTCATTCAGCATAATTCCCCCATAATTCCCCCTGTCTTAGTATCTTCCCCCTTTGGCATCATAAAAAAGAAAAGAACAGTAAACCAAGACAAGAATGATTAGGTGAGTTAACTCATGGCCACTGGGGCAACACTGACACTAATGGAAATAAGAAAGGCAGAAAAACTAATAGACAATAAGAACAATGCAACAGCCAACCCCTGCAATCAGAAAAGCATTACATTATCACTTAGCATAACATACCAAAAGAGAATCATACAAGAACTGTCCATAATCGTGGGAAAGAGAGCAAAACAGGAAGGAGATAAAAAAAAAAATAGGAACATCATTTTGGGTCGGGTGGTCTGTGGAAGAGGGCTGAGAGGCGATCATTGAAGGTTTCATGGGCAGTAAGCAATTTCCTAGTCAAGTCCTTGACCTCAACCTTCAGAGCTTCATTTTCTGCTTTGAGAGGATCATTGGCAGTAAGCAGTTTTTTGGTTTAAATCCTTAATCTCAGCCTTTAAAGCTTCATTCTCTTCCTTGAGAGCAGAGATGGTGCCAGGGTCCTCTACTGGGTGCGCCCTCAGACGAACTATTTCAGCCTCCTTTTGGACAAGCAGAGCAGTGAGCCGTTCTATCTCCATATTGGACTTCTCTTGCGAGGCAATTAAGTCCGACACTATTGACTGACTCTGTGCCCCTCCGCGACGCATCACACATTCACATTCTTCCAGCGTCGAGAGGGTAAACATCTGCTTCTTTGACCCTACTATCCCCAAACCGCATTCTACACCAAAAAATTCAAAGACTTTGTTCAGCGGGAATCCATAAGCTAGACCATGCTTTCCATCTTTGACATGCATTATTTTGTGTATGTGATTGATCATCACACCAGCCAGACTTATGGGCTGAAATGTGCTGAGGGCTTCCATTAGGAATAGATCTGCAACTCCTGCCACAGTCCTCTTCTCTGCCCTTGGTAGAAGTACTTTATTTACAAACTCAAACAGCAGCTGATACACACCCTTCATTTGTTTCTTGAGAACTCTCTCCCCTGTGACTCTGTCAAGCTTGGCAATCATGGAAATAAAACGCCTTTGCGCACATTCTCCATCGACAGACCTGATCCCTCTATTAGGAACCTTAAGAATGGAACTGAGAACCTGCTCATTTATCATGAAGGTGACTCCACTCACCTTGCTGTAGATCTTAGTACCATTATCAGCAAATTCCAGCTCATGATAAAATTCCCTGACCTCATTCTCATGTAAAACAGGAACTGGAGGAACAAATAAGTGTCGCCAACTTTGGTAATTGACCATTTCCACCAGCTCAGCCATGCCTTCCATGTCACAAATTTCAGGATCAAATACCCTGCCCCGTAACACCTTTTGGTTCTGCAAGATAAGCTGCCTGGCTTCCCTGGACAGCTCAGTAGACTCATTGGTCCTATCTCTGGAAGAAATCTGGTGAGTAAGAGATGGAGGAATAGGAAGTTTGAAGAGGTTATTTGCAGAGAGCAGTTTAAAAAGGTGAGAGGAAAGATGGAAGGTGGAAAGGGTTTTAAGAGGGGTTATGACACGTCTAATCAGAGAGACTTTTGAACTGGATGTAGATATAACACTTACTTTATGACCGGATACCGGAAGAAACAAGCGGGAAGGGCAGTTCTTACAATATTCTCAAGATATGTTTATAAGTGACAAAGTAATACTGACCTGATAGGACCTGGTCCCCTTATGAGGTTGAACAGGCAGTCCAAAGTCCCTGACTTGTCTAAGTCCAGCCTTCCTTACATCCACCATGCGTGTATACCTAGGGAGGTATAGAACTGAGTTAGACGCATCCACAACAAACTAGCAAGGATACCTGCATTCAGATCATAGCCAAAAACGAGAGTCAACACTTAGACAGAGAAGAGGGAGAATTTAATTCATTTTGATTAAGCCCAGCCTTAATCTGTTTTTATCAAACTGGTCCCTATTCAAGGCTTTGGTAAAGATATCTGCAATCTGATCTTCTGTCCTGCAAAATTCCACACGAATATTTCCCTTCTCAACATGGTCTCTAAGAAAATGATGTCTGATGTCAATATGCTTAGTCCGCTTGTGTTGTACTGGATTCTTAGCCATATTCAGAGCACTGGTGTTGTCACACATCAAAGGGACACACTCGGTCAGGACTCCAAAGTCTTCCAGTTGCTGCTTAATCTACAGTAATTGAGCACAACATGAAGCAGCAGCCACATATTCTGCTTCAGCTGTTGAGAGTGCCACTGAATTTTGTTTTCTTGATCCCCAAGAGACCAGTGAAGAACCCAGAAAATGAGCCATGCCTGAGGTACTTTTCCTATCAACCAGGTACCCAGCATAGTCAGCATCAGAATAGCCAATAAGTTCAAAGGAACCTCCAGATGGATAGAAAAGGACTAAATCAGAGGTCCCCTTAAGATATCTGAGAATTCTCTTAGCAACCTTCAGATGAGATTCCTTAGGACAAGCTTGGAATCGAGCACACATACCCACACTAAACACAATATCTGGCCTGCTGGCTGTTAAGTAAAGCAGGGAGCCAATAATGCCTCTGTACATAGTTTCATTTACTGGAGGACCGGGTTCATCATTATCCAGTTTTGAAGCAGTCCCAACGGGAGTGTCAATTGGTTTGGCACTTTCCATATGAAATTTTGTGAGCAGGTCCTTGATATACTTCTGCTGACTGATGGCTGTTCCAGCTTTGTCCTGCTTGACCTGTAACCCCAGAAAGAACATAAGTTCTCCCATCATACTCATCTCGAATTCACTTCCCATGAGCGTTGCAAAATCCTCACAGAGTGAATCAAGAGTGGCTCCAAATATAATGTCATCAACATAGACTTGAGCAATAAGCAGATTTCTTCCTCTTGTTTTGAGAAAAAGAGTGTTGTCAATTCTTCCTCTCTTAAAACCATTATCAAGAAGAAATTTTGATAGTCTTTCATACCAAGCCCTTGGAGCCTGTTTCAGTCCATACAGTGCCTTGTCCAGCTTGTATACATGATGAGGTCTATCAATATCCTCAAAACCAGGGGGTTGTTTCACATACACTTCTTCCTTCAAGTACCCATTTAGGAAGGCACTTTTGACGTCCATTCGAAACAATTTAAATTCCATGAAAGAGGCAAAGGCAATCAGCATGCGAATGGCTTCCATTCTGGCTACTGGAGCGAATGTTTCATCATAATCAATCCCTTCCTCCTGGTTGTACCCTTGAACAACCAGTCGAGCCTTGTTTTTGACTGTGACCCCTTGCTCATTTAATTTGTTCCTGAAGACCCACCTGGTTCCTATAACAGTTCTATCAGATGGTTTTGGAACCAAGTGCCAGACTTTGCTTCTTTCAAATTGATGCAGCTCCTCCTGCATAGCATTCACCCATTCCACATCCTTCAGTGCCTCCTTGATGTTCTTGGGCTCAATCTGTGATATGAAGGCTGATGAGGCAAATGTGTTTCGAGTTTTGGATCGGGTCTGCATTCCTGAGTCCAATGGAGACATTAAGTTGTCAAGAGGATGAGAAGATTTGTGTTTCCAGTTAGATCCCTTTACAACAGATTCTTCAGAATTGGAACCAGTTCCAGCAGATTCTCCAGAATTGGAACCAGGTCCCTCTTCTGGGTTGCCTTCTGCATCATCTTCCTTTTCTGCCTCCTCTTCTCTGATGTGTTCTGTTGCTTCATCATGAGTGGTCTGATCTCCATTCTGCAGGGAGTTCTTTGTGATGTCAGGTTTTTTAGATGAATCATGATTGACATCATCTCTTTGGAACAGCCACAGTTCCTCAAATTCGTCCTTACCCAGTGCTTCCGTGCTCTTCAGCTTCCCATTTTCATCAAATACGACATGGATGCTTTCTTCAACACACTGAGTCCGTTTATTATAGACTCGGTATGCTTTGCTATTTAATGAGTATCCTAGAAAAATTCCCTCGTCACTTTTGGGATCAAATTTTCCTAGATGGTCCTTGCCGTTGTTTAGCACAAAACACTTGCATCCAAAGACTCTAAGGTAGTTCAGCATCGGCTTCCTTTTATTCAGCAGCTCATAGGGGGTTTTTCCAAGTAATGGCCGAATTAGACACCGATTGACCACATAACAGGCCGTGTTGACAGCTTCTGCCCAGAATGACATTGCCACTCCTCCATCTATGAGCAATGTTCTAGCAATATCTGCAAGAGTTCGATTCTTCCTTTCAACTACTCCATTCTGTTGTGGAGTCCTGGGAGCAGAAAAGTTGTGACTGATTCCTTTGGCAGCACAGAAAGCTTCAAATTTGGCATTTTCAAATTCAGTTCCATGATCAGACCTGATCCCTGCAATGTTGCAGTTCAGCTTCACCTGAATTTGGTTTGCAAATGACTCAAAGGTGGGGAATGTTTCATCTTTAGTGCGAAGAAACATCACCCAGGTATATCTTGAATAGTCATCAACAATTACAAGGATCAACTTCTTTCCTCCACGACTTGCAACCTTTACAGGTCCACACAGATCCATGTGTAGTAGCTCCAGGGGTCTGGAGGTGCTCACTTCCTTTTTGTTCTTGAATGAAGACCTGGTGTGTTTCCCTTGAACACAAGCATCACAGATCTGACTCTGAGCAAATTTCACCTTTGGGAGTCCTCGAACCAGGTCCTTGGATACTAGCTTGTTGAGAAGAACAGAACTTACATGTCCCAACCTTCTGTGCCACAAGGTAGCTTCATCCTCCACCACGCTTAAGCAGTTAAGCCCATTTCTAGCAGCTGAATCAAGATCAGCAACATACATGCTCTTGCATCTGTTTGCGGTCAAAACAACTCTTCCTGATTGAAGATCTGTCACTGTACACTGGTCTGAAACGAATTTGACTTCATTTCCTTTGTCGCAGATTTGTGAGACACTCAGGAGGCTGTACTTCAGTCCATTTACATAGAAGACATTTTCTATGGCATGGGCAAGTGTCTTTCCAATCTTCCCAACACCAAGAATGTGTCCCTTTTTGCCATCCCCAAAAGATACTGAGCCTCCCTGATATGCCTTGAGTGAGAGAAAATTATCAACATTTCCAGTCATGTGCTTTGAGCAGCCGCTATCCATATACCATTTCCGACTGCTTTCTCTCACTCCTTCCTGCACATATAGATTATAGATTAGACTTGGGAACCCATTTCAGCTTGAGTTCCCAGTACCGAGACAGAGGATAAATCAATTTTCTTTTGGACCACTCAGGCAGCCTGATCTGAGACATTTTGGAACCAGGTCCCCTTATGGTCCCTAATTCTCCTTTACTAATCACCGTCTTTCTTAAGGCTGCTTGCCTCGATACACAGTTAGACTTAAGGTGCCCATTCCTACCACAGTGTGTGCACAGCAAATTATCAGGATTAGATCCATATTTACTGTGAGGATTATAAGGAGGACTACTTTTCTTATAACCTAACCCTTCACCGGAGTTAGATCTTTGTCCGGTTAATTTTTGTAAGATCTGTGAAGAGGCATTCCATTTAAGCGATCTCTCAAGCTCAGCATTCAGTTGGATCACATTTTTCTCAAGCTCAGTGTTTCTTTTCATTATTACAGTGAGCTCATCTTGTGACCTTTTCAGTTCAGCTTCGAATTCTTTTTGAGCATTTTTCATGTCACTAGTCCCTCCCTTTTTAATAAAGGCATTTTGCTCATTGACTAGCTCTTGACATTTCTCTTCTAGTTCTGCCAAACTTGAGATCAAGTTCGCCTTTTCTAGCTCAAGTTTATCTATATATTGATTCAGACTTTCCTTTTCTTTGGTAAGATCATAAAAAGAGTCAATTAACACACAAGCTAGCGACCTCAATTCTTTCCCATTATAGTCTTTTAGATTCTTTTTAATGTCAAGGAAAGTTACCTTTTCATCTTCATCTCCATCCGAATTTGCCATGAAGGCAAACATTGAGTCAAAGGGTGAGTCATCATCCTCCACAGCCATCATAGAAGCATCTTTCACAGCATCCTCCTTATCAGATTCATCTGAGGAGTTCCCCCAAGCAGCTAGAGCTTGCTTGACTATATTGTCGGCTGCAGCTCTTCTTCTGAACTTGTCAGGGACTCGGTCCTTCTTCTGGGCCTTTTCGGCAGTGGTTCTCAGATACTCCTTGTAATCCATCTTATGCATCGGACAGTCCTTGATAAAGTGACCTGGTTTGCCGCATTTGTGACACAGATCATTGTAACCAGGTCCCTTGTTCGAGCTTGTCCTCCTAGGAAGGCTGCCACTTCGCCTAATCATTTTCTGAAACCTTCTTGTTAGGTAGGCCATATCTTCATCTTCTTCGCTGGAGCTTGCTTGAGCTCCTTTAAGAGCTAATCCTTTGTCCTTCTTCAGCTCACTCCTGCTCTGGTCCTGCTGCCTCTTGAGCTCATAGGTTTTTAAATTGCCTATGAGTTCATCCATCGTGAGGACTTCCAAATTTCTAGCTTCAGTGATCACATCAACTTTACTCTCCCAAGACTTGGGGAGGACACTGAGTACCTTCCTGACCAGCCTGCTTGGCTTGATCACTTCTCCCAAACAATAGAGCTCGTTAGTGATGGACGTGAGTCTGATATGCATCTCTTGAATAGATTCACCTTCCCTCATGGAGAACATTTCGTATTGAGTGGTAAGCATATCCACTTTGGACTGCTTGACCTGACTGGTCCCTTCATGAGCGGTTCTGAGACAGTCCCATATTTCCTTTGCAGTCTCACAAGCAGAGATTCGATTATATTCATCCGGACCAATACCGCAAACAAGAAGCTTCTTAGATTTGTAATTCTTTTCTATGAGTTTTCTGTCATGATCATCAAACTCCTTTCGGGTTTTGGGAATAGTGATGGTTGTCTCTCCTTCCTTTACGGTTTTCATTGGCACATAAGGTCCATCCAGTACCACATCCCACAGCTCACAATCTTCAGCCATGATGAAATCATGCATTCTTGTTTTCCACCATCCGTAATATTGGCCATTAAACCTGGGAGGTCTGGTAGTAGACTGTCCTTCTTCTAAATTTGGTGGTGCTGCCATATTTTACAGGAGTCTTTCTAGGTGTTAACCTTTTAGAAAGCACCTGCTCTGATACCAATTGTTGAATTATATGGGTCGACCACCTTACTCAGGACCAGGTCCCTCTATCAGGTTACACAGAGGCAGAGACACATGTACATGAAAATACAACAGTAAGAAGAAGACACACGAAGTTTTACGTGGAAAACTTCCTTGCTCACTGGAAGTAAAAAACCACGACCTACCTCGTAGGATTTCTCAAACTCCACTACTAGATCTGAGCAACAAAAGTTACAAAACCTAGTACACAACTAAGAGGTTAACCTCCTAACCTCCCACTTGTAATACCTCTATTACAAGACTTCAATATTCTCTACTTCAGCTAAAACTCAACTGAAATACAAGGCTAACTCTAGCCAAAATGTCTACTAGCTCTAGCAGACCAAAACGAGAAAAACAACTCATGAAAAACAAGAAAATAAAACTTGTACGAAATACAAGGTTTCTGTTTTGCAGTGCACTTCTTCTCCTTCAATGGCAGCCTCAAAACTTGAGTTATTTTTCTTTGATTCTTGCTGTGAAACAAGGAAACAATGACTGCCTTTTGAGAGAAGAATAAGCTTATTTTTTAGATCAATTTTTCTGAATGATTTCTCTTGATGGAAAGAGTTGTTGGGTTCTATCCTTTATATCTTTTCAGCTTCCTTTCATCCACATGGGTAGAAGGAGAGTGTATTGATGATACCCACTAGCCACATGGATAAAAGGAGAGAGTAGTAATGATACCCACTAGAAAGCTCTCTTTTTGGTCAAGCACATGTGACCAACTTGGCCTAGGATGCTGCTATGATTCCATGCTGTGCTGCTGTGCACTTC
Organism: Datura wrightii; assembly: GCA_035772735.1. Taxonomy (NCBI): domain Eukaryota; kingdom Viridiplantae; phylum Streptophyta; class Magnoliopsida; order Solanales; family Solanaceae; genus Datura; species Datura wrightii. Next base: position 192,583,297 of record JASDFA010000018.1, on the reverse strand, counting down.
TGCTCTCACCAATTGACAGCGAAAAAGCAAACTTTCCAACTGTAAAGTCTTTTCCCGTCCAGCTAAAAAATGAGTCACACCAGCACAAGGGATCAGGTCCCTATGTGAGGTTGACAGCATCAAAACCAGTAATCTAACATACTGTTAGTGCAGCATAGTTTTAGGTGTTTATATGCTCTAATACCATGTACAATTATGCTTCCAAGAGAGAGGAGGAAGGAACCGTATATTGGATGATCAATCATGTACATCATACCTCTACTTATACAAAATAGAATAGAGGTGTTAGACATTAACTACATTCATAGAATAGAGTAGTAGACTTCAACCATAACACATGAGTCCTAGTCTACTTCTACTACTATTACCTATCCATCTCTGTGTGTGTGTGTTATTATTGTAACAAGTTTCACGCCCCAAATTTGATCCCAGCACAAGAGGCATTTGATGGACGGAATAACACTAGAAACACCTTATGCATATGATAGTTCACACAGTTGCCCATTATTATTTCTTAATCTGATTAAGCATAGGTAAATTAAGAAAAATTATTAAATAAAATAAATATTAATATCAATAATGTAAATATTTATCTACCAGCTAAAAAAAGCAGTGTGTCCCGATGAGCTAAGAAATGACTCATGTAACTCCCAGGACACAATATCTACCTACAAAACCTCTAAAAAAAGAATAACTAACTCTAGACACAACTCAAAAATCTAATAAAACAAGTAAAATAGCCGATCACACTCACGAATTAGAATGTGGGCTCAACTAAAGTTTGATGAATAGGTTTCCTGCAAAATTTTGACTTGCAGTCGCCACATATAGGCCTTACATTTGACATATGGTCCTTCTGTCAACTTTTGAGGCACAAACACTTACTGATATATTCTAGCAAAAACTTGCCAAGGTTCATATAACTCAGTCATTTTTTCCAAATAATCTGTTTTCTAACGCTATTAAAGGGATGACTTGCTTCGCTTTCTTGTCAAAAATCAGCATGTAAAGAAGTTTGAAGTGATACATCGCTTGAAAGGAAAGATAGCAAATTCAATATTAGAGGCGAATAAATCAGTGTGTGTAGTAACTCTTTATATTTTAAATGATGTGAGCCTGGCCTCTTTCTTGTTTCTAACTAAAGAGGATTACTTGAGAAAACATCATCTCATTAGTTAAGAATTAAGGAATTACCTCACTGACCACTATTGAAATGCATAGATGGTTGTAGCGTTGTATGATTCGTTTGTTAATTGATTGGATTGTGAAAAAAACAAGTTCATTTGTTGCTCAGTGAACATGAAGTTTATCTTCACCTAGGCTATTAAATCAGGGAGATTTCCAATAGTTAGGAAGTCCATATGAAAAATATTCTGGCAACAGATCATTTTGTTTATCTTTGATCCAAGTTCAAGCTCATTTCTTGTGCTCTTTTATTGTATCTTTTGCTCATTCGCATAACAATAGAAGCTTCGAATTTATCTCTTGAAGTATAGCTTTGAATTATACATTATCTTATTTTTTTTTTTTACATTATCGAAGTATCAAAGTTCAGTCATGCTAATCTTTTTCCTTTTATCACAATATATGTACACTTGAGATCGCGTTTGAAGTTACGATTTGACTCCTATCTCTGTCTAAATTAGAGAAACGATTAATATATGCATCATGTGCTCATTTCTTGTAGTTTACTCATTTCCAAAAAGAGTCCAGTGTTTCTTTCTTACTTCAAAGGCTTTACATTTTCGTGTAGATGTATATATATGTTCTCTTTCTACTAATATTTTACACATTAGTATTTCAAATCTCTCTCTCTATATGTGTGTGTGTGTATGTACATACTTGCTATAAGGATAATGTCTCGTAGGATTTTGCGTGAAAGTTTATTTGTATATATTTGTTTATTATTAGGAATTGACTTAAATAAGTCGTATAGTTATATTTAGATTAGGAGTCCTTAACAGTGATAATGTTGGAATCTTATTATCCAATAAACTCAAATAATCTGTACATTGACATATCAACGTAATGAATTGTGAGCGGGTTTAGAATCATTTTTTTAGTTGCCCCAAAAGAGAGGGGGAAGGCTAAGGAGGAGTGGAAGATGTTGCAAAACACTTTTCTCCGCCTGTCCCTCCATTTCCACAAAGAATTGCTCAACAAGCCCTTGATGCAAAAGTGGCAAAGCATATTGAGAGGCTTAAGGAGGCAACACCCCGGGTCCCGTTCATTGATTCCATCAAAGAGATGCCGGAGTTTGCTAAGTACTTGAAAATGATCTTAACTAGAAAGCTGCCAAGTGATAAGGAGGAGATCATTTACGTGACTCATAGAGTGAATGCCATCATAACATATACATGTATTGAGAGGAAAGGTGATCCACGCTAATTTAGTGCCTTGCCGGATAGGTAAATATGATTGCCTGCATACTATGGCTGAATCACCCAAGAGAAAGAAGGCTAAATCAGCTTGGTGAAGCAATACATCGGTGGAATCAAAGGCAGGAAGTGGGTGAGGAAGTCCCGTCCCAAGGATGGCTTACCGAATCCATGATCAGGTATCTGCGTCGTGAAGCGATGTTAAATCAGACGCTTCTTGGGAGGCAACACAATGGATGCTACACCATGTGTAGTATTCACATCGTGCCGTGACGTTAACTCAAACGCTACTTGGGAGGCACCCAAGCATTTTTTAGACTAATGGGTGTTAGTGGATATAGGTACACTTGAGAGAGGTAGCTTATTTATTGGGAATAAGAATCCATAAAGATAGATCTAAGAAGCTCCTTAAGTTTTTCCAACAGACTCATTCACTAAATTTATTGGCGCAAAGGAGTTTGACTAAACACAAGTGAAAATTGAGAATAAAGTACATCAACAATTGGCTCTAGTACATCAAAGAGTTTCCTTCGACCTAAGATCAGCATAGTAAATAACAAATTATTTATTGTGCTTTGATACAGAAAACCCATGGCCCAAGAAATAGTTGAAAGAATATTAGGTATGATTAAATATTTGTAGGATTAATGATTGATCAATATTGAATCTATCGACTCTTGGTAATGAGTTTAATTTATATATTGTCATGAATTATAAACGACTAATCAAGACCTTGGACAGGACAATTGATCAATGAAGGAAGAAAATAGTTTCTTAGGTAATTTAATGGTCGATTATAATTTGATATACACACAAAGTTGATCACATATAGGGATTTGATATTTATATCATATTCTAGGGTGATCCAGAGCTATAAGGTCATGAAAAAGTACTATATTATTCTTCTATAGGTTCTTGAGAGTAAATTTTATAATTCACGCTATCTGAATTTAAAGGAATGTTGCTAGATAGTACCACTGATTAGTATATTAATATGATCAATTTACGACTAGCTTAGTAATGAATCTATGAGGTTACACACTAATGAGTGTCTCGAGCTTTGTCGATGGATTAATTATTTTAATTTATTGTTCGATAATTGAATTAAAAAATTTAATTAATCAAATAAATAAATCATTAATCTAAATAGAATATTACTATATTCTTTACTAGCACATATAATATAACATAATAAGGGTATGCTCATCAAAATTTATTCTTCGCATGTGTAGAAACAAAGCAGTTCAACTGAACTCAGTTTTTTCACAATTTTTCGACAAATTATAATTCTAAATTCTGATTTGTCTTTATGCATGAAAAAAATTAAATGTAGGAGTAATATGCATGAATAAAGACGAAATCTAAAGTGGCTTAACTGACTTTAATATTTTCACAATGATTAATCCAGAACTCACTTTTGTATGTAGCAAGAGCAATTCGGAGGTAAAGGGAAAAGGTAAAGAAAAGGATCAAAGATGATTTCGTTGAGGATCAAATATTTCCATGCTATGTTATTATAATTTTATCAAATTTTATCATTTTTTAAAATGAATATGTCACTAGGCAGTATATCTAACATCTATTTATTTTTATTATTAATAACAATACAAATAACTAAAATTATAACCAAGGATAGGTACAGATAAGGAGGACTAGGTGTTACCTTCCTAATCCTAATGAGATAACTATCCTCCACTAATTAACAAATATGCAAAAAAATAAGAACTTGAAAGATTGAGATACCTTGTACTCATCATAGAGTTTATAACATACTATATATAGGTATTACATATGATAATACTTATGTAATAAAAAATATATAAAAATCAAGAAGAAACTGAGTTATCATCCTTAAATTTTCTTTTTATAAAGGAAAGAATTAACAAAGAAGAATGACCCAAGCCGAGTAATTTGCCGAAGTTGAGCTTGCCTTCCTCTTCAAATTTGTCCAAAATCACTTGATAGTTCATCACTCTTTTTTTGGATTCATTGGATCTTGATGAAGTTTTTAACATCATATGATTCTGATTTGCTAGTCGCATTGGTAGGTGTCTTAGAACAAACTCCTTAATGACCTAATTATCTCAACTATTCTTTCTTCCGTGCTTCTTTTTGTTTGCATTTTTACCAAGGATAAATATTGACATTCCTAGGTATATTTGCAAAACACTGAACCAATATTGAATTGTTGTGGTATTACCCTTCTTAAATCCACCACTGGTTTTTGTGTGTTCCTTGGAGATTCTTTAATATCATGGAAGAGCAAGAAATAAGATGATGTCTCTAGATCTTCCACGGAGGCTGAGTATCGTGCAATGGCAGTGACTACATGTGAGATTGTTTGGTTACGTTGGCTTCTTGCAGATATGGGGGTTCACATTTCTCTGCCTACTCCCCTACATTGTGATAACAAGAGTGCGATCCAAATTGCAAAGAACTCTGTTTTCCATGAGCGGACGAAGCACATTGAGATTGATTATCACTTCACTTGTCATCATCTCCAGCTCGGGACCATATCGCTTCCTTTTGTTCCATCGGCCTTACAGATTGCTGACCTTTTTACGAAGGCTCAGTCGGCGTCTCAGTTTCGTTTCTTGTGTGACAAACTCTCAATGCTTATTACTGTCGCATTGTGAGTTTGAGGGGAATGTTAGCCCATATACTTGTTAGCAGATGGGCTTTAGGGTTTTAGGTAGTCTTATGCCTATATATATAGGCACCCCCTTCCCCATTCTACTGTATTGTCTTCTATTCTCTTATGTATCTTTGTAGTTAGCCTTTTGACTCTTTCTTTTCTTGTTCTTCAATAAACTCTTGTTATATATCAACACCACTAACCTTGGACATAAATGTTGGTGCTTTGGGGCTTAATTTACTGCAGGTAGGAGACGTAAATTGCTCACCTTCTTCCTCCACCATGACATCTCAAGACATATTTTTTCCCATTAGAAGTGATCAAATTGTTTGTAGAATTAGTTTGAGAAGGGATCTCCTGTATTGCGGTATTTAATTCAAACTCTTTTGAGATACCCTATGATGTACCATCAATATAGCAGTTACAAGTACTGAAGAAGTAAGTGTTTCTCCATTATCCACATAGGTGGCCAGTTGCCTCTCATTAAGCTTCAACTTCTTCTCAATAATAGCAATTGCAACTCCTTATCGCCCTGCTGCATTACACACTTACTTCCATCAAACCCAACAAGTGCATCATTTTTATGGTATAAAAATACTTCGACAAATAGTCATACTGAAATTTTTGCCACACTACAGTGACTTTTCCAGTTTCAATATTTTTACAAGATAACTCAATTCCTTCTAGAAAATCATCTAATAAATTTACCTCAACCTTTACTAGAGCAACACTCGGCCGAGTTTTATCCTTAGTTGCTTTATCGACAACCATATGATTCCCTACGATAGAAGATATGGAGAAAACAGAGTCACGATTGAACAAATTAAACGACAAATCTGAAAGTGAAATTCATGCTAATGCAATGTAAGTTTCTTCTTTCGAATTGAACCATAGAATCCATTTTTGAATACACATATGATACGATTTATTATAAACTCAATATAAATCTCAGGCCTAGAATATAAATTGATATAATCCTCAAAGAGATCAAACCTTATAAGAATGTGTTTCGACTAAATATAACCAATTTTACACATTTATTTTATATTGAATTGTTGTGGTATTACCCTTCTTAAATCCACCAACTTTGGTCTACCTTATAAAAATTTATTAACAATTGCATACTGAAGATTCTCCTTCATTACAAGCTCCTCAAATTCAAAAGTCGTTCATTTTACACGGGAAACTCCATCACGATATTTCACTGCTTTTAACTTCAATTGAACGTTATAGGTACTATTTTATTGGTTGCAAAAGCTGTTAGATAATATTATAAAAACAAAAAATTAACTGAATCATATTGAAATCGAGAAAAACCAAGATAATTGAAATCTTTAATTTTAATTATACATCATAGAGTAATAAAAAAATTAGTATATTACAATTTTTTTAAAACAAATAATCGACCAAACCGAATCGAACAATTGACGCCCCTACCCATAGTAATACACTAGGTTATTGCATAGATTGACCTGTTTTGGCTATATAATTTCCTAAGAGTCATTTCAAAATAAATATTAATCTAAAGGAGGTGGTGAAATAATATTACTAATGCTCCCAAAAACTTGTAAGTTACATTCCATTTATTAATTATATCATTGTATTTGTTTAGTTTAAATTAAAATATGACCCATTTATATAGTTGATTCTAATTTGTTTGCTATTAAGGCATAGTTATTACTGTTAAATATATATTATTGTCTTATAAGAAATTTTGTTGTGCGATTTGCTTTCTTTTATTTTGTAAAGTTTACAGACAATTTTCTTTATGTAATAATCCTAATTTAATCAAAGGGTCAATTTGTAATTTTAACTCAAAACAAAAAAAAATTTAAGAAGAAAAATGGGTAGAAGCCCAATTTGAAAGAAATAAAAACCAGCGCTGTTGGTATCGGAAGGAAGAAGCAGAATGCAATATTAGAAAAGAAAAGAATAAGAGAAAAAGAGAAGATAAGAAGAGAGAAAAATTAAAAGTTTCATCACTGAGCATTAAGGTAATTATTCTAAATATTTCTATTGGATTATCATGTAATTATGGATAATATTTATGATGAAAATATGAAGAAATTTAAATAAATTGAGACCTAGGGTTCTTCAGTCTAAATAATTGATTTAAAAGGGCAAATGCTATCAAAATTCAATTCTGAATAGTGTTCTGGAATCTTCTCGACGAGGAGAATCTATTGGTGGTCATGGTTCGAATATTCTGACCCATTTATCGAAGTTGACTTTTTGTGTCAACTTTTGTCCGCGAGTTTGACTTCAAAAAATTAAGAGAATGTTCATCCAAGGATTTTTGATCATTTTAAATTCATTTTTTTATATAGTTTGAAGTAAACTAGACACCCGAGAATGAAAATCTGATTTATTGAAAAGAGTGCTTAAGTTGTGAATTCGAGGTAATTAGTGAGAATTTAAGTTTTGTCTGCCTGGTCCATGTGTTGGGACAAGTGTGTGCTTGGCAGAATCTGTGGTCTTTAACCAGCGCATATATGTTACATTAAGAAGAATATTAAATTATTTAACAAGTGATTTATGGTATGGCATAGTCATGTACCATGACATTGTGACATTGATATCATTCCTTCGTTGCTGGTATATATATACTAGGGATATATACGCTATCGTAATATGTTAGAGGCATTATATATATTTATATATATGCGCGCGCACACACTAGGTGCATACATGCTTTGCATGCCGTAATATGTCAGGGACCTTGTACATGTTGCCTAGTATACTTTGGGAAATTATATATGTTGCCAAGGACTAGCCAGGATGTTAGCCTAATATCCTTCATTGTCCTATGACAAGTTCTGAGTTTGATTATGTTGAGATATATAGTGATCTTGTTGAATATTTGTTTGGACTTTATTGAGTATTACATTAACATATTTTTGTGCATATTATTTTTGTGCTCGTTGTAGTCGTATTTTCTAACACTTGTTTCAGGGGTACTAAAGTGGTGGATCGAGGATCTTACTAGGTTATATTTACGTATAACTGACTCCTTACCTGCATGTCCATGCAGATACAGTTGGTACGAAACTAATAGAGGACAAGTGTACTGAAGTTGATCCAGTTGCTAAGGTGAGCTACCATATTATTCGCGGAGGCTTCTAAAAGAGCCTTTATCATTTATTTAACAACGTTTTCTTGTTGGGTTTACACAATCGAGTCTTTTGTAGTTCACTTAGATACTTCATGGTCTAATATGAGATTTGAGTTTAAATTAATAATTTGAAATTTGAATTATTCATAATTAATTATCATATTATTTGAATTCATATCTAATTTATTAAGTATTGATAATTAATAATTAATGTACAAAAATTGAATTTGCATGTCCGGTGATATATGCTGGAGGCTAATCACGTCTAGAGGATAATTTGAGACGTGACACTTTATATTCTTGTTTCTCAACTTCTTTGGTGAAAAATTCAATTAGTGGATGAAAAAGAAACATCGTGTTATGCACAGTTTGTATTATGACTCTCAATTATCATAATTTTACTAAGTGCTAATTTGTTATTCTTTCTCTCTTTCATATTATTGTGAGAGGTCTGGCTACGTACATGAGTACTTATGACATTCTTTTGGTTGTATAATATATAGTGTATAGTTTTAATTTGAAACTTGTTAAATCAATTATACTATTTTCAAAAAATAAGTGCATCGAAAGAGTTAAATTTTGATATTTTGAGTAAATTAACACTTTTTAAGAGTGGGGGTGCGAATGAAATTTCATGAGGGGTCATTTAAGTATTACTTTATAACCGAATAGTCACTATATTTAATCATATAAAAGTCATTCAGTTATTCAAAAATTCATCTAATTAAAAGTTACTTTCATTGAAAAATATATTCAATTAAATTTTTTACACATTACTTTAACTGATATGCTATATAATTTACTTGTGGATCCAAAGATGTTCAGTTTGTGGATGCTAAATTCACTACTAGATAAATTGTGTCTTTAGAAATTTGTAAAGTTATTTCAAATTTATGTTTTTCTTATAAGAGATTTGTATTTGTCGTTATAAATTTGTCAATCCCTAAGTTTGACGAAAGACATATTCGAGATACTAAGATTAAGATGAATCATTCGAGTTCTTCGACTTGCCTAGTCCCTAAATACCTATATAAAAGATCCAAAAATAACACGAGATTTTTGGAGAGTCAATTTCTTTCCTTCAAATTAGAAAGATTTATATTCATTCATTTTTTTTATAGAGATTGTCATTCATCAAAATAAAAAACATGAATAACAAGATAAAAATAAATTAAGCCAAGCAATAAATCTCATGTAAAAGGAGAAGGAATATTTAATTGATTTTGAGTGGAAAACAATTGTTATAAATAATAAAATATCTGTCCCAACAAACCCAAGAAATTAAACGTTGAATACAAACACTTTACAAACAACAAAAAAGTTATTTGTAAAAATTACATATATGTATATATATATATGTATAAATATATCTATGTTTTAGAAAGAAGAAGGAGAAGGAGCAGGAGCATCAGCAAAATCTTCAGCGGCACCACTGCTTTTCAACTCAATCATGCCATTTGTCTTTTGCTTGTTGCATAGGTCTGGCAAGTACACTCCTGCACATTTCACCAAATAAATAAATTGAAAAGCCCAATACATAATGCAATGAGACAGAATGCAATAAATGAGATCAAGAGGTTAATAATGTTATTAGTTACCTTCACCAGCAGCCAAGTTGAAGTAAAGGTCAACAATATTGGGGCATCCTTGATAGCAAGCAGGGGAGCAAAGGGTGGAGATGAATTTAGGCTCAAGCAAAGAATCAGAAGAAATTCCAACAGAGGTTTTATCAACACCACAGGTATCAATACATTCATCTGACTCAATGTGTTCTTTCATGTTCTCAACAATAATCTCTGATGTCTTGCATGTGTACTCACTTATCCCATCTTCGGATGCTAATTTCTCCAATACACACCTCTTCCCTGATGATGAAATTGCGAATGCGCAATCAAAGTTTGGCAAACTCTCACATTTGACCTCCGCTAAAACCACAAACACAAATACATTAAGTCATAATAAGGATATGTTCGTTAAAAATAGAACAAACAAGTTTAATTATTATTATAATTTTTAAGAAATTATAACTCTAAATACTAGATTCGCTTCTATGCATGAAATTCTTTTTTTTTTCCAGATATAAGAGTAATGTACATGAATAAAGATTGATCTAGAGTGGTTGAACTGAACTCAATATTTTCACAATATATTAAGAAATTAAAATTTTTAAATTCTGAATTCACTTTTGTGCATAATGTGCATGTACAAAGATGAAATAGAGAGTGATTCAACTGAACTCATTATTTTCGCAATTATTAATTAAAAAATGAAGAACTCACTTTTGTATGTAGCAAGAGCGACTTGGAGGAAAAGGGAACATGTAAAGAAAATGATCAAAGATGATTTCATTGATGAGGCCATTTTTTCTTCTTCTTGTTCTTTTTTTTGGTTTGTTTTTGTTGGTAAAACTAGATGAAGAAATGGAGAAGTGTTTATTTGGGTTTGTGAGATGAATTTGAAAGAAGAGATTTATTGAGTTTATATAGGGAGTTCAAGAAAAGTGGAGAAATTTAAGATGTGTTATGACCTATAAAAATCATACAAATGTATGGTCACTAGCTTAGTTAGGTAGTTTTCTATTGGATTGCCACAAAATAAGAACGGTATACTTTTTTGTTTTAATTAATTTTACACCGTAAAAGGGCTTAAGATCTTGACAAGATTTACCCATTAAGTAGAGTTCAATTTTTTGTACATTCTAATCAGACAATAACAGTACTGCATCTTTTATTTTTTTTAGCATAAAAAATATGAAAGTAACCAAAATAATGGATGTAATAGTCTACTACACATGTCAACAATGTATGTGGCATAGGTGATCACTTGAATGATCCACGACTTAAAATCCGAATGCATTTGGACATTGTTAACTTCACTAAGCCCCATTGTTTAAAAGGTAGTTTTGGGACTCACATGGGAGGATGCATCAAGACTCATGTTTTGGGCTAAGTTCTGTAAGATTTATGTTCTAAGTATCCGACTGTACACCCTAAACAAGCCTAACATCCAACGTTCGTGGATCACCTAATAGTTTTTACACAAATTTTGTGTTAAATTCCATAGATAACATCGTTGACCCTCATAATTCTTTAATAAATGAATGATGCTTATTAGTTTTTTCTTGTTGACCCTCATAATTCTTTAAACTAATGATGCTTAATAGTTTTTGTCATCTATAGAAATAAGAAAATGGAGAATAACTCAAATACCAAGTCATACTATTGCATATTTACTATTTGAGAACACTATAATGGTGAATATCACTTAACATTTTTAAAAAAAATACATAGCCAAATTTTATATGTTCACTTGTTATTGGTCTTCATGTATTTATCCTATGTCTCAAAATTATTGTACTTTATTATTTCGATATTTGCAAAAAAAGTTATTTTTATTCACAAAGGAGTGATATTTTGGTTATAATATTAATAAAGTTTATTGATTGTTTTCTTTTAGGGAGATAATTTGCATAGTATTATAGTAATTATATATTAAGAAATTGTGATACTTTTATTGTTTGAAACTTAAAATATTAGAGTTGATTTGTATCTAATAATAACTTTTATACCTTTCTATGAATTTCTTTAATCACGTTTAAATTTTTTTAAAACTATATATTGATGTATTTTTTTTTTGTAATTTTTGTAATCATACTATTTTACTATATTATAATTTAAAAAATTAAAAATTTATGGGACTTGTTATTATAATATTTTACGATATTATAAATTAAAGAATTAAATATTTATGGGACTTATGTCTCATTCTATGCTAAGTAAAATGCCCAGTCTCAAGCTGCCACCATTATAAACACTGTTATACGAAATAAAAGGTGGAAGTTATTCTAATTATTTTATCAATATGGCGAAATGCTTGATAATCTTGAATTTTTTTTTGTTCCCAAAAGTTCAAACAATAAAACCTTCGACTAAAGATGATCAAGTCTTATTCATTCCACTAAGGACTATTGTGGTAAGACACTATTAATTTATGTCCTTGTTGCACATACAAATAAAGCATGGAGAGTGATTGAGGCTCCCTAAAGTGCTTAAACTACGCTACTATGGGTCATGTCGGGATGCACTTGAAGAGATCGCCTCGGCATCATAAGGTCAGCTCTGGGTAACGGCAAGGGATGCTAACTTTGCAACCCGTGTATTTTCAGCGTCCACAGGGTCTATGTCAGGATCATCCTCTTCTTGGAGGACTCTCTTTTCAGACTCGTCCTCTTCCTCCTGTATCAACATCAATTCTTTGTCACTTGGAGAAGTAATACCTATCAGATGTGATGGAATGGGAGATGGAGTCTGCTCAGGTGCAACTCTAACTGCTGAGGCTCGTGAAGGTGGAGAACCCTATGGTGAAGACCGAGTCTGAGAAGCTCTAGTTGGTGCAATGTCAGGAATCAGCTCCATCAGGATAGCAATAGGCCATGTCCTGTCAACCACCAACAACCTAAACTCTTCAACTCGATGCTCTCTCATCTACAAATCTAGCACCGCAGCTCTAGTCTTCTCGAAATTAGTGCGGAGGTCTGAATCTCTATAGAGTCAGAGTCCTACTTCAACTGCATAAGTATTGCCTCAATAGCCCTTAGACGGGCACTTAATACTTTATAGGAGGCCCTAACTGAATCCTAGAGCAGCTGCAATGCTCACTCAATAATCTTGGCCACAAAGGTCAGCATCTTCTCAATCAGGTGGGTATGCTGCCTCTCGTCCCAATCAAGCCTAGAAGTTATGCTCAGCAATGAATCTCTAGAGCTCTGGATAGGTCTAGGAGTAGGAGCGGGTGTAGCGGAAGAAGATGAAACTCCATGAGGAGCGAAGTCTGTTGGAACTGAAGCTGAAGCTGTTGGGGGTTGCGAAGTGACTACTCACAGGGCTCCTCAGACTGGATGCCCTCGCTCTCGGTTGTGCGCCCAATTGGTAGTGCTGAATTGGAGCATCTGATAGCTGTGATCAGTGTATCATCTCTCATCTTAGTGATATCAGTCACCATACGAGCCTTGGTAAAGATATTCTCTGTCGGCAAGATCAGAACTCCTGTTCTCTAACATAGAGCCTTCATTAAGCATGGGAATGGGAGAGAGGTGGTTGACTGCAAAGCCCACTCCTTGAGCTCCATACATAACATCTGACCTAAGTCAATCATCTTCTTATCTATGATGGCTTCCATGACCAATACATGCCCATATGAAAGTCTATTATCTCTCTTGGTCAGGCAAACTCTGGTACAGATGATGTTCCACCATAACTTGACCTCAAGCCACAAAACCTTCTTGAAGATCTGAGCCTTCTCAAGAGCGACCCATGTGGGTGTACCCCAAGCTATGACTCCAGTTATCCATGTCCTCACTCTCCCTTCCAAGGCTACTACTACATCATAGTCAACGGTGTCAATGGCCTCATATCCCTTACCGAGGTAGTACCGATTGATTGCCTTGGGGATGATATCAACCGACACTCTACGGATGATATCTCAGATTTAAATAGAGGAAAGCAACACTTTACAACACTTTTATCATTTCAAAGCATACAATATCTTGAATGGGGCAATACACGATCGTCTTTCACATAGACGAACCATTTTCATCACCAACTCAAGCTCAATCAAGCCTTGCTCTATCCATTTTAAAAAATACTTGGGTTACCTCCCAAGAAGTGATTAATTTAATATTGCGACACGATGTGAATACTATAAATGGTATAGCATCCCTTGGGTTGTCTCCCAAAAAGCACCTTATTTAATATTACGACATGATGTGTGATACCCGAATCAGCCAATTGGTGAGTCGTCCTTAGTACATGACTTTTTGACCCTTTTTCTTCCTTTGGAGCCACAGAGATATTGCTTCACCTTTGCGTTTAGTCTTCTTCTTTTTGGATGACACCTTGGATTCATTACCAGGTCTTCCCACTTCATCCTCAACTATGCTAGCCACACAAATATTCCCAACATCTATGGACAATAAGTGGTCTTTCCCTGCTTTGAAGGTTACTCTTCATTCTTGGCCCAGAACAAAATCTCATGTTTCTCTGAATCCATAAGTGTCTTCACAATAGCAAGAAAAGGTCTCTCAAGAATAATTGGGATGTCACTGTCCATATCACAGTTCAATACTACAAAATCAGCTGGGAGCATAAATTTTTCAACCATCACCAATAAGTCCTCCACCACCCCTACCAGCATTTTGATTGGCTTGTTGTTCATTTGGAGCCATATAGAGGTGGGCTTTATCATGGACAATCCCGATCGCTTGTATATGATTAGAGGCATCAAATTGATGTTAGCCTCATTGTTACATAAAACATGCAAATAGTCATAACACCCAATTATGCAAGGAATGGTGAACTCTCTCGGACCAACCTTCTGCTCCACACTTGTTCCCACAATGATGGCATTGACGCGATGTGTTATGGAACCAACTATTCATCTTCACTTGGCATATTCTTTGTTAGAAACATCTTCAAGTACTTGGCAAAACCAAACATTTTCTTGATTGCGTCTATGAATGGAATCTGAAGTGTTGCTTCTTCCAATCTTTCAATATGTTTAGCAATTTTTGATCGAGAGCTTGTTTAGCCAGCCTTTGAGGAAAGGAATGAGTAGGCGGAGGAAATAATTTAGCAATGTCATCAACAGTCTCCTTAGCTTTCTCTTTCCTCTTGGGAATAACTATAGTTTCACCAATCACCAAATCAACTGGTGTCTTCTTCAAAACTTCAACAACAACCTCATCTACTTGTGGCTTCATTAACACTTTACACTTATCCTCACCCTCATATTTATTCTCTAACACCATTGTCAATAATACCATCATAAACATCATTAAATAGGTTGCACAATTTTTCCACTTCTAGTGACAATAGTCATACATTGAGCATTGGAAGTACCAACTTTTCCCTTTGGATTGGCCATGGTGTCACTAGGGAGATGCCCCTTTTCTTAGGGTTGTTTTCTCTTGAAAGATCCCTCACTGTTGCTCTAATTTCTTACTAGAAGTTGTGTGGGAAGCAATAATTTTTTTTAAGTTTTTCAAACATGCATCAGACTTCTCTTGGTTGACAAGAATTTTGTCAAACATTCCCTCAATTTTGGAACCCCCTTGCTCTTAAGAAAGTCCCTCCCTCCAATTTTGGAAACTAGAAGACGGACCCCTAGGTGGAACATAGGGGTTCGAACTGTTGTTTAAAAAATTTTCATTATTGTTTCACCCTTGATTCAAGCCACCATAGTCATTCCTCGGATAGTATTGCCCTTGACCTTGTGGTTGAGGTCGCCATTGACCTTAGTATGAAGAAGGCGGATGGTCTTGATGTTGTTATAGGTAACATGGCCTATAACCTCCAGATGTGTTGCTAACATAGTTAGCATCTTCTACTTACATGGGAGGAGGCTCTTGATACGGTTGGTATTGATATAGAGGAGGGAGACATCCGTGCCCATATTGAAAATCATTTGGAGCTTCTTCTACAACATACACCTTCTTAACCTCAGATTTAGTCAACTTTTTGGTCAATAGGGCTATGTTGATGGCCATTATTGTCATCATCTGATCACGATCCTAGTTCTCTATCATCAAATGAGATAATGAAGGAGTACCCACATTTATCCCTTTAATTGCACTTGTGTAGTTAACTTTATCGTTGATCTCCGCAAACACATGATCCATTTTTCCTTGTGGTAAAGCCATGGTACTCCTGCTTCACAAAATAAAGCAAAGCGAAAGTGATAGAATAGAATCAATCAAACAAATCAAATCAGAAATGCTCGATAAGGCCTATGCTAAAGTCCCAGACAATGGCGCCAAATTAATCACGATATCGCCCTTGACACCTCAACTAGTGGTGTGTATGCGGTCGATATAATATAATTACCCAGTTTTAGAGTAGGGATCGTATCCATAGAGATTTTGTTCGGCCAAACCTATCAAGTGATTTGAAATATGATTTGTGAGTTGAGAATCTATTCAAGTTAGGGTAAAGAGAGAGACTATAACTAAGAATGTAAATGCTTCAAGTTGTAAATTAATATTAGAAAAAACTAGGGAACTATCCCCAAATTTGGGTTGATCCCCCTAAATCACTCAAACGGGATAATTGAGAAAGAGCTTATGGTGAATATGCAAGTAATCAACATAGGCAACCTCTAGGTGTCTTTCAACAATCCCAATGGTGTCAATCTATAATAATTTTTTCAAATACTCCATTCAACCCAATTGCATTTTGCCAATTGGATTCCTCTGATATTTAGGTTAATCCATTAAATAAGGGTTAGAGCCTTGAGTTATTGTTGATTGATACTACACAAATCTAAATTGGCTCTTTCAAGCACAATAAAGGCAATTGGGAAGGATTGAATGACGTTTATCACCAATCAGACTTTACAAACTCCAGATCAATCAAATATTCTCAAGCCCAAATTAATTTTACCTAATTGGGATTATTAGGGTTCAGAATCCTAAATCTAGATTTAGTTACCCATAGCAAAAGAATAAGAAGAAAGCAAGTAATTAGACATTCTCACTTACAAAGCAATAATGAGAGAAAGTAAACTTGAATTGAGCAACTTGATCTTCAATTTTAATTATAAAGCTATATCCATGGAAGAGAAATGGTAAAGTATCTCTAAGAATCTATTCCAGTCCTAAATATGCTCTATTCCCCAAAAAAGAACAAAAAAATATTTATACTAAGTCTCTAAAACCCCAATTTAATTCAATCTCAGAGGGTCTTAATGCTGTAGAGATAGATTGGAAAGGCAGTCCGTATGTTGAACCGTCACTTGATTTTAAGGTTCTGCACGGCCTATCTATCTTTTGATTGACAAAACGTCTTTTAGAAAGATGGTCCACACTTTGCTTCTTTAACTGCTTTAATATTTTTCTTGACCTCGATCCATCTTCTGGTTGGCGGACCGCCTTTTGAGAAGACGGTCCACATCTTGAACGGTCCGTTGCATACCACTTGGGTGTGGTCTCTAGATTATAAAACTTTTGAATGTATGGATCGTCTATTGAAAGAGTGGTCCATCTCTTGCTCAATTTCTAGCAAACTTCAATGATTTACAAGCCCCCTTATCAACTCATTGGGTTCCTAAAACTTAGCAAAATATAGTTAATTTTGACTTAAATTAGTGCTTAAAGGCCTGCAAAACTCCATGAAAATAAGTATATATATATCGAAAACTCCTGACACATCACAAATTATTCAAGTGTTGGAGGATATATTACAGGTGCTTGTGATTGATTCCCATGGTCTTTGGGACCAATTCTTGCCATTGGCAGAGTTTTTCTATAACAATAGTTATCATTCCATCATCTGGATAGCCTTGTTTGAGGCTTGTATGGTAAGATATGTCATTCCTTAGAGGGTTGGTTTATGCATTCAACATCAGTCTAAGGGGCACAGATTTGTTGAGGGATCCCTTAGACAAGGTCAAGTGAATCCAGGATAGACTTGTCATAGCAAAGTAGATAAAAAGTTATGCAGATCGGAAGGTTCATGATCTAGATTTCATGGTTGGGGAGAAGGTTTTATTTAAAGTATCATCTATAAAGGTTGTTATGAAATTCGAAAAGAAGGAAAAGCTACCCTTTGGTTCATTGGTCTGTTTGAGATACTTCTATATATTGGTAAAGTGGCCTATGAATTGGCTCTGCCACTAGACTTATCAGGTGTTAACCTGGTATTCTACTTTTGATGTTGAAGAAATACTGTGGTGATGGTTCCCATGTAATTCAATAATACTCGGTGCAATCAGAACAAAATTTGGCATTTGAGGAAAAGCCTATAGCTCTTTTGGATAGGTAGGTTAGAAAACTGAGATCCAAGGAGATTACATATATGAAAGTATAGTGGAGGAACACTTGAGAGGTTGAGTCCTACATGTGGAGTAGACATTCTCAGTTGTTCAATAATTTAGGTTATTCTTTTCTTTTTTTCGTTCAAGGACGAACGTGTGTTTTAGTGGTAGATGATGTAACAACTCTCATAGTTGTTTTTTAAATTTTACCTTTTTTCCCCATTTTAACCCTCCTTGAAGATTTTATTTGTGGTTTATGACTTTTAGAGATGGATGACACAATTCTCGAGGTGATCAAGTGAGCTTCGAAGAAGATAATTCATCCTGAAAGTACCAGCTGAACATGCATAGTGAGTGTCCATATCTTGACATATTGGAAAAGTTTTGAACATGTTAGATGAAAATTTTTAGTATAAGTGGTGGAGAATGTAAAAACCCATCAAACATGCAGCAACAACGAAAAAAGAAAGAAAAAAAGCGGCAGAAGCAGAAACAAGAAAAAAGAAAAGAAAAGGAGAGGAAAATAGAAGAGAAAGATAGGGATTTTCATCCCAAAACATCGAGGTAATGATTCTAATTTTTTCTTGAGATTACTACACAATTATGGGTAAAGTTTTTTTTGTAGAAACATGAACAAAATTATGAGGAATTAAGAAAGTTTTAGGCCTGGGGTTCTTAGAGTAAGAATTCTTTATTTGGGGATCGAGTAACGGCCTCTTTTAGCTGAAACTATTTGGGGATTGAATAACTACCCCTTTTAGCTGAAATTTAATGTACAAGTTTTTTTATTATAGGTGAATGTAATCTAAAAATATTTCAAATTAAGCTCCAGGGCTCGGGGTGACCTTTTGACCAAATTTTTTGAGCCAAAAATAAATACAACAATATGGGTGTCATTGGATTCACATTCTTATGGATATTATATATTTGAATAGATTTTGATCATTCGAAAGCATAACAAAATGACAATTTCATAACTTGGGCTTCAGTTTGAGGTAAGTAGGCATTTCTTGATTATTTGAGGTGTTAGTTTTGATATACTAAATAAATTTAAGAATAATGAGTAATAAGGGGGTTCCATATAATTGAGATGAAGAGAATATATACGGGTACCAATATTATGAAATAGGTTTATATATATATATATATATATATATATATATATATATATTTGATGATACTCCATAACTTATGATGTGATTGATTTACAAAGACTTATGCACTACGTGATACTTGATTGTGACTTGATGATCCTCAATTATAGGTTGAGATTGATGAACTTATGTTATATATTTGTGCATATATATTCATACCACTTTTATTGTTGCATGATGATTATTAGATAATAATGCCCATTGAGTTATTTTGTTGAAATTCATATTCTTGTGATGCCGATGAGAAATGATTCTAGTGTATCTTGTTATCATGGAAAATGGCTCTGGCGTGTGTTATTACCGATGGAAAATGATTTCAGTGTGTGTTATTACCCATGGAAAATGGATCTGGCATATGATATTATTGATGGAAAATAGTTTCGACAGGTACATGGATCTCCCGAGTCCCCTATGGGTCTCCACTATCCGACAGGAAAGTGGGTGTATACAGGTTCTTAGTCGGTGCATAACATTCATCTTCGAAGCATTTCATTTTGAGTTTAGGGTTGATATGATTGTGATATTGATTTGACTTGGTATATTTGAGGCTAATTGTGATATGATAAGCGGTGTAGTTGATGTGATGACTATATTAAGGCATATTATGATACTACTGACTATATTAAGGCATATTATGATATCATCAGTGGTGTGGTTGATTTCAGATAATATGTGTCTTTTTTGCTTTATTATATTGATATTAAATTTGTAAACCCTTATTGTGGTGAATTATTATTATTGTATTTATAATTATTAAAAAGGAATTATTAGGATTATATCTAGTCATCGCTTCTAGAAAAGGTCAGTTATCAAAACTTGCTAAGTACATGTATTTCTCATACTCACTCTATACTTGCCGCACTTTTTGCGTGCAGGGATTGAACCAAGTATTAGCGGTACTTGAGTTGCTAGGCAGTTCGAGATTATTGCGATTAGAGTTCAGTGTGAGCTTCTTTCCATTTGGCACGCTGAATTCTAGAGACTTCTTATTTGTTTCCTATCTTATTTCCTTCTAGACAGTGGTTGTAGTTTTTTTTAGACTTATTTGGTACTTGTACATGCTTTCATACTAGTTTCACACCAGGTTTTGGAGTTGTTTTAATTTTAGAAACGTTTATTATGCATTTCCTTATCTTATAGTATTTATGCATTATTTAAATTATATATATGTGTTTGTTGTGTAGCAATTTATCTTTTGAATGATTTATTTAATCTAATAAGTATCCAATGAGTTTATCATTAGGCATTCAGCTTAAAAGTCTGGTTAGGTTGATTATCTTATGGTTTGACACCTTAAAACTCCTAAAATAATCTGAAAGGATGAGAAAGGGGTCACTAACCATGTTTGATTATTTAGCTTGAGTTTGAAGTTTGGTTTCAATTGTTCTCTTTTTCTATAGTTATGCCCGGTAGCAGCATCGGTTCAGGGAGGTGTTGCTCCTACACCGGCTTCTTTCGAGGTACTGGCTAAAGTATTGAACTCGCTGAGTGGGCTGGTAGGTAAGGGGGCAACATCTGCAACTCCGACAGGTCAGCATTCAGGGGGTGCAATATGCAGTTGTTGTGGTTCCCCGGATGGATGAGATTTCTGATATAGAGGTATTTTCAAGACCAGGAATAGGGTCGGATGTGGAAGGGGATGAAGAGCCTTAATGACCCTAGTTCCCCATTCAAAGATCCCCAAAGGTGACCATGGAGGATGCCTAGCAGTTCTCTTTTCTTAGTGGTATGGACATCAAGGATTCCAATGGCTCAGGCACAAGTAGTGATGGAGTGACCAGCTAGGAGGCGGCATAGTGCATCTCACCCTCCCCCTTTGTTCCCCCTATTTTTCAGCCTTGGTAATTAACTGTCCATGTAGGGCGTGTTGTTAGACAATTTCTTTTCTTTATATGTTTTGGATACTCCTGTTTCGATTGGGTAATATCTTTCTTATTTTGATGTACGGGTGTTTTTTGATGGCACTCGAAAGACAATGACCCTTGATTTTGGCCGGCACAATCTATGTTATCCCTGTTTTCATACAAATATGAGTCCTTCCATTGTATTGAGTAGGTTTTTGGAGCCTCTAAAGTTGGGTACTGGATTTTGGTTCACGTCTATCCGTTGGAGCAAGAGCGCTATGCGAACTACTTGGTCGATACGGCGGTCCTGTACACTTAGTGGAGGTACGTTGTGGCGAGGGTCACCTCATTATAGCAGGCCTACTGTAGCGAGAAACCTTTCGCTGCAACGATGTTTGCTTGGCAAATTGGTACTACACCGGAACTTCTACCTAATTAATAAGCACAAACCTCATTCACTATTATTTCAACACACAAACCTTTGGTCATCACCTTAGCATGATCTATGTTGTCAGATACTAATTGGAATTCCCCCGATACCAGTTGAACTCATCGAAATACCAATTGGAATTTCCCAAATACCGATTGGACTCAACTCAGGCGAACAATAAATTGGGACAACACTATAGGAAAGAATAAAAGAAAAGACTTTCTAGATGCCTCAAAGCTTTGCGATGATTTAAGCTCTGATATCGTGTTTCTATTGTCTATCTTCTTGCTTGATTTATATCTCATTCGTGTTTGTGTTGCCCCAGCGGCCATGAGTTAACATATCTGTGCTCCCTTGCCTTGATTTACTGTGGTTCCTTTTAATGATGCCAAAGGGGGAAGATTCTCAGCTCAGCTGGGGGAAATATGGTAGACAGGGGGAATATATGTAAGCAAATATGGTAACCAGGGGGAACACATAAGGCAGGGGGAATAGGGTGAACTTGTGCAATCTTGGTAGCTGAGAAGATGGTTATCATCATCAAAAAGGGAGAAATTGTTAGATTGTTGGTTTTGATGATGACGAAACCATACCGGGACCAATTCCCTTGTGCTGATCCTCATGGTGGAGTCATTTAGATTTGAGCTGGGCGGGAAACTTTTTACAGCTATAAAAAGTGTTTTTGCAGGAGGGTGGTGAGTGGCAGCAGTGCAGCAGTCTAGTCCCAGCAGGCCTAGTGTACTAGACCAATGGGATTGATTTCTTGTTGATGTGTCTAATACTTGCCTTTGTCCTTGGGACAAAGAACACATTTTAAAAACACACAACAATGTGTATATACTTTGGACAAGCATATTCTCTTCTAAAAAAAAAAAGGTTGTGACTGCAACTTGGCAGATGGAAGATCGGTGCTAATGCTCTCTTGTCCTATGGCTATTGTTAGAGTTGTGACATGTTGAGTTGTAATAGCTAGAAAACTTGAATATTGTGTAAGCTTGTTTTTATTGTTTTCAAATTGTATTCTTGATATTGTCAACTAGAGTTAGTTGGTAGTTTGGCTAGAGTTAGCCATTGTGCATCAGTTAGAGGTAGCTGGTTGGAGAGTCGGTAGTAGAGTTATTGCCTTGAAGTCTTTTAATAGAGTTGTTGCAAGTGGGAGATTAAGAGCTTAATCTCTTAGGATTACCGGAGTTTGTAATCATTGTTTCTCAAATCTAGTGAAGTTGTTGAGAAATCCTACGAGGTAGGTCGTGGTTTTTTCTTCCCTTGAGTAAGGAGGTTTTCCACGTAAACTTTGTGTGTCGCGTTTCTTGCTGCATTATTTGCTTGTATGTCTCTGTTTTGTGCAACCTGGTGAAAGGACCTGGTCCTGAGTACGGTGGTAGACTCATACATCTTATCATTTGGTATCATATCAGGTTCTTTTTATATAAAATATCCAAAAATAACAGAAGAGATTTTTGGAGAGTCAATTTCTTTCCTTCAAATTAGAAAGATTTATATTCATTCATTTTTTTATAGAGATTGTCATTCATCAAAATAAAAAACATGAATAACAAGACAAAAATAAATTAAGCCAAGCAATAAATCTCATGTAAAAGGAAAAGGAATATTTAATCGATTTTGAGTGGAAAAGAATTGTTATAAATAATAAAATATTTGTCCCAACAAACCCAAGAAATTAAACGTTGAATGCAAACACTTTACAAACAACAAAAAAGTTATTTGTAAAAATTACATATATGTATATATATATATATATATATATATGTATAAATATATCTATGTTTTAGAAAGAAGAAGGAGAAGGAGCAGGAGCATCAGCAAAATCTTCAGCGGCACCACTGCTTTTCAACTCAATCTTGCCATCTGTCTTTTGCTTGTTGCATAGGTCTGGCAAGTACACTCCTGCACATTTCACCAAATAAATAAATTGAAAAGCCCAATACATAATACAATGAGACGGAATGCAATAAAAATAAAGATGGGATCAAGAGGTTAATAATGTTATTAGTTACCTTCACCAGCAGCCAAGTTGAAGTAAAGGTCAACAATATTGGGGCATCCTTGATAGCAAGCAGGGGAGCAAAGGGTGGAGATGAATTTAGGCTCAAGCAAAGAATCAGAAGAAATTCCAACAGAGGTTTTATCAACACCACAGGTATCAATACATTCATCTGACTCAATGTGTTCTTTCATGTTCTCAACAATAATCTCTGATGTCTTGCATGTGTACTCACTTATCCCATCTTCTGATGCTAATTTCTCCAATACACACCTCTTCCCTGATGATGAAATTGCGAATGCGCAATCAAAGTTTGGCAAACTCTCACATTTGACCTCCGCTAAAACCACAAACACAAATACATTAAGTCATAATAAGGATATGTTCGTTAAAAATAGAACAAACAAGTTTAATTATTATTATAATTTTTAAGAAATTATAACTCTAAATACTAGATTCGCTTCTATGAATGAAATTCGTTTTTTTTTCAGATATAAGAGTAATGTACATGAATAAAGATTGATCTAGAGTGGTTGAACTGAACTCAATATTTTCACAATATATTAAGAAATTAAAATTTTTAAATTCTGAATTCACTTTTGTGCATAATGTGCATGTACAGAGACGAAATAGAGAGTGATTCAACTGAACTCATTATTTTCACAATTATTAATTAAAAAATGAAGAACTCACTTTTGTATGTAGCAAGAGCGACTTGGAGGAAAAGGGAACATGTAAAGAAAATGATCAAAGATGATTTCATTGAGGAGGCCATTTTTTCTTCTTCTTGTTGTTTTTTTGTTTGTTTTTGTTGGTAAAACTAGATGAAGAAATGGAGAAGTGTTTATTTGGGTTTGTGAGATGAATTTGAAAGAAGAGATTTATTGAGTTTATATAGGGAGTTCAAGAAAAGTGGAGAAATTTAAGATGTGTTATGACCTATAAAAATCATACAAATGTATGGTCACTAGCTTAGTTAGGTAGTTTTCTATTGGATTGCCACAAAATAAGAACGGTATACTTTTTTGTTTTAATTAATTTTACACCGTAAAAGGTCTTAAGATCTTGACAAGATTTACCCATTAAGTAGAGTTCAATTTTTTGTACATTCTAATCAGACAATAACAGTACTGCATCTTTTATTTTTTTTAGCATAAAAAATATGAAAGTAACCAAAATAATGGATGTAATAGTCTACTTCACATGTCAACAATGTATGTGGCATAGGTTATCACTTGAATGATCCACGACTTAAAATCCGAATGCATTTGGACATTGTTAACTTCACTAAGCCCCATTGTTTAAAAGGTAGTTTTGGGACTCACATGGGAGGATGCATCAAGACTCATGTTTTGGGCTAAGTTCTGTAAGATTTATGTTCTAAGTATCCGACTGTACACCCTAAACAAGCCTAACATCCAACGTTCGTGGATCACCTAATAGTTTTTACACAAATTTTGTGTTAAATTCCATAGATAACATCGTTGACCCTCATAATTCTTTAATAAATGAATGATGCTTATTAGTTTTTTCTTGTTGACCCTCATAATTCTTTAAACTAATGATGCTTAATAGTTTTTGTCATCTATAGAAATAAGAAAATGGAGAATAACTCAAATACCAAGTCATACTATTGCATATTTACTATTTGAGAACACTATAATGGTGAATATCACTTAACATTTTTAAAAAAAATACATAGCCAAATTTTATATGTTCACTTGTTATTGGTCTTCATGTATTTATCCTATGTCTCAAAATTATTGTACTTTATTATTTCGATATTTGCAAAAAAAGTTATTTTTATTCACAAAGGAGTGATATTTTGGTTATAATATTAATAAAGTTTATTGATTGTTTTCTTTTAGGGAGATAATTTGCATAGTATTATAGTAATTATATATTAAGAAATTGTGATACTTTTATTGTTTGAAACTTAAAATATTAGAGTTGATTTGTATCTAATAATAACTTTTATACCTTTCTATGAATTTCTTTAATCACGTTTAACTTTTTTTAAAACTATATATTGATGTATTTTTTCTTTGTAATTTTTGTAATCATACTATTTTACTATATTATAATTTAAAAAATTAAAAATTTATGGGACTTGTTATTATAATATTTTACGATATTATAAATTAAAGAATTAAATATTTATGGGACTTATGTCTCATTCTATGCTAAGTAAAATGCCCAGTCTCAAGCTGCCACCGTTATAAACACTGTTATACGGAATAAAAGGTGGAAGTTATTCTAATTATTTTATCAATATGGCGAAATGCTTGATAATCTTGAATTTTTTTTTGTTCCCAAAAGTTCAAACAATAAAACCTTCGACTAAAGATGATCAAGTCTTATTCATTCCACTAAGGACTATTGTGGTAAGACACTATTAATTTATGTCCTTGTTGCACATACAAATAAAGCATGGAGAGTGATTGAGGCTCCCTAAAGTGCTTAGACTACGCTACTATGGGTTATGTCGGGATGCCCTTGAAGAGATCGCCTCGGCATCATAAGTTCAGCTCTGGGTAACGGCAAGGGATGCTAACTTTGCAACCCGTGTATTTTCAGCGTCCACAGGGTCTATGTCAGGATCATCCTCTTCTTGGAGGACTCTCTTTTCAGACTCGTCCTCTTCCTCCTGTATCAGCATCTTTTCTTTGTCACTTGGAGAAGTAATACCTATCGGATGTGATGGAATGGGAGATGGAGTCTTCTCAGGTGCAACTCTAACTGCTGAGGCTCGTGAAGGTGGAGAACCCTATGGTGAAGACCGAGTCTGAGAAGCTCTAGTTGGTGCAATGTCAGGAATCAGCTCCATCAGGATAGCAATAGGCCATGTCCTGTCAACCACCAACAACCTAAACTCTTCAACTCGATGCTCTCTCATCTACAAATCTAGCACCGCAGCTCTAGTCTTCTCGAAATTAGTGCGGAGGTCTGAATCTCTATAGAGTCAGAGTCCTACTTCAACTGCATAAGTATTGCCTCAATAGCCCTCAGACGGGCACTTAATACTTTATAGGAGGCCCTAACTGAATCCTAGAGCAGCTGCAATGCTCACTCAATAATCTTGGCCACAAAGGTCAGCATCTTCTCAATCAGGTGGGTATGCTGCCTCTCGTCCCAATCAAGCCTAGAAGTTATGCTCAGCAATGAATCTCTAGAGCTCTGGATAGGTCTAGGAGTAGGAGCGGGTGTAGCGGAAGAAGATGAAACTCCATGAGGAGCGAAGTCTGTTGGAACTGAAGCTGAAGCTGTTGGGGGTTGCGAAGTGACTACTCACAGGGCTCCTCAGACTGGATGCCCTCGCTCTCGGTTGTGCGCCCAATTGGTAGTGCTGAATTGGAGCATCTGATAGCTGTGATCAGTGTATCATCTCTCATCTTAGTGATATCAGTCACCATACGAGCCTTGGTAAAGATATTCTCTGTCGGCAAGATCAGAACTCCTGTTCTCTAACATAGAGCCTTCATTAAGCATGGGAATGGGAGAGAGGTGGTTGACTGCAAAGCCCACTCCTTGAGCTCCATACATAACATCTGACCTAAGTCAATCATCTTCTTATCTATGATGGCTTCCATGACCAATACATGCCCATATGAAAGTCTATTATCTCTCTTGGTCAGGCAAACTCTGGTACAGATGATGTTCCACCATAACTTGACCTCAAGCCACAAAACCTTCTTGAAGATCTGAGCCTTCTCAAGAGCGACCCATGTGGGTGTACCCCAAGCTATGACTCCAGTTATCCATGTCCTCACTCTCCCTTCCAAGGCTACTACTACATCATAGTCAGCGGTGTCAATGGCCTCATATCCCTTACCGAGGTAGTACCGATTGATTGCCTTGGGGATGATATCAACCGACACTCTACGGATGATATCTCAGATTTAAATAGAGGAAAGCAACACTTTACAACACTTTTATCATTTCAAAGCATACAATATCTTGAATGGGGCAATACATGATCGTCTTTCACATAGACGAACCATTTTCATCACCAACTCAAGCTCAATCAAGCCTTGCTCTATCCATTTTAAAAAATACTTGGGTTACCTCCCAAGAAGTGATTGATTTAATATTGCGACACGATGTGAATACTATAAATGGTATAGCATCCCTTGGGTTGTCTCCCAAAAAGCACCTTATTTAATATTACGACATGATGTGTGATACCCGAATCAGCCAATTGGTGAGTCATCCTTAGTACATGACTTTTTGACCCTTTTTCTTCCTTTGGAGCCACAGAGATATTGCTTCACCTTTGCGTTTAGTCTTCTTCTTTTTGGATGACACCTTGGATTCATTACCAGGTCTTCCCACTTCATCCTCAACTATGCTAGCCACACAAATATTCCCAACATCTATGGACAATAAGTGGTATTTCCCTGCTTTGAAGGTTACTCTTCATTCTTGGCCCAGAACAAAATCTCATGTTTCTCTGAATCCATAAGTGTCTTCACAATAGCAAGAAAAGGTCTCTCAAGAATAATTGGGATGTCACTGTCCATATCACAGTTCAATACTACAAAATCAGCTGGGAGCATAAATGTTTCAACCATCACCAATAAGTCCTCCACCACCCCTACCAGCATTTTGATTGGCTTGTTGTTCATTTGGAGCCATATAGAGGTGGGCTTTAACATGGACAATCCCGATCGCTTGTATATGATTAGAGGCATCAAATTGATGTTAGCCTCATTGTTACATAAAACATGCAAATAGTCATAACACCCAATTTTGCAAGGAATGGTGAACTCTCTCGGACCAACCTTATGCTCCACACTTGTGCCCACAATGATGGCATTGACGCGATGTGTTATGGAACCAACTATTCATCTTCACTTGGCATATTCTTTGTTAGAAACATCTTCAAGTACTTGGCAAAACCAAACATTTTCTTGATTGCGACTATGAATGGAATCTGAAGTGTTGCTTCTTCCAATCTTTCAATATGTTTAGCAATTTTTGCATCGAGAGCTTGTTTAGCCAGCCTTTGAGGAAAGGAATGAGTAGGCGGAGGAAATAATTTAGTAATGTCATCAACAGTCTCCTTAGCTTTCTCTTTCCTCTTGGGAATAACTATAGTTTCACCAATCACCAAATCAACTGGTGTCTTCTTTAACTTCAACAACAACCTCATCTACTTCTGGCTCATTAACACTTTACACTTATCCTCACCCTCATATTTATTCTCTAACACCATTGTCAATAATACCATCATAAACATCATTAAATAGGTTGCACCATTTTTCCACTTCTAGTGACAATAGTCATACATTGAGCATTGGAAGTACCAACTTTTCCCTTTGGATTGGCCATGGTGTCACTAGGGAGATGCCCCTTTTCTTAGGGTTGTTTTCTCTTGAAAGATCCCTCACTGTTGCTCTAATTTCTTACTAGAAGTTGTGTGGGAAGCAATAATTTTTTTTAAGTTTTTCAAACATGCATCAGACTTCTCTTGGTTGACAAGAATTTTGTCAAACATTCCCTCAATTTTGGAACCCCCTTGCTCTTAAGAAAGTCCCTCCCTCCAATTTTGGAAACTAGAAGACGGACCCCTAGGTGGAACATAGGGGTTCGAACTGTTGTTTAAAAAATTTTCATTATTGTTTCACCCTTGATTCAAGCCACCATAGTCATTCCTCGGATAGTATTGCCCTTGACCTTGTGGTTGAGGTCGCCATTGACCTTAGTATGAAGAAGGCAGATGGTCTTGATGTTGTTATAGGTAACATGGCCTATAACCTCCAGATGTGTTGCTAACATAGTTAGCATCTTCTACTTACATGGGAGGAGGCTCTTGATACGGTTGGTATTGATATAGAGGAGGGAGACATCCGTGCCCATATTGAAAATCATTTGGAGCTTCTTCTACAACATACACCTTCTTAACCTCAGATTTAGTCAACTTTTTGGTCAATAGGGCTATGTTGATGGCCATTATTGTCATCATCTGATCACGATCCTAGTTCTCTATCATCAAATGAGATAATGAAGGAGTACCCACATTTATCCCTTTAATTGCACTTGTGTAGTTAACTTTATCGTTGATCTCCGCAAACACATGATCCATTTTTCCTTGTGGTAAAGCCATGGTACTCCTGCTTCACAAAATAAAGCAAAGCGAAAGTGATAGAATAGAATCAATCAAACAAATCAAATCAGAAATGCTCGATAAGGCCTATGCCAAAGTCCCAGACAATGGCGCCAAATTAATCACGATATCGCCCTTGACACCTCAACTTGTGGTGTGTATGCGGTCGATATAATATAATTACCCCGTTTTAGAGTAGGGATCGTATCCATAGAGATTTTGTTCGGCCAAACCTATCAAGTGATTTCAAATATGATTTGTGAGTTGAGAATCTATTCAAGTTAGGGTAAAGAGAGAGACTATAACTAAGAATGTAAATGCTTCAAGTTGTAAATTAATATTAGAAAAAACTAGGGAACTATCCCCAAATTTGGGTTGATCCCCCTAAATCACTCAAACGGGATAATTGAGAAAGAGCTTATGGTGAATATGCAAGTAATCAACTTAGGCAACCTCTAGGTGTCTTTCAACAATCCCAATGGTGTCAATCTACAATAATTTTTTCAAATACTCCATTCAACCCAATTGCATTTTGCCAATTGGATTCCTCTGATATTTAGGTTAATCCATTAAATAAGTGTTAAAGCCTTGAGTCATTGTTGATTGATACTACACAAATCTAAATTGGCTCTTTCAAGCACAATAAAGGCAATTGGGAAGGATTGAATGACGTTTATCACCAATCAGACTTTACAAACTCCAGATCAATCAAATATTCTCAAGCCCAAATTAATTTTACCTAATTGGGATTATTAGGGTTCAGAATCCTAAATCTAGATTTAGTTACCCATAGCAAAAGAATAAGAAGAAAGCAAGTAATTAGACATTCTCACTTACAAAGCAATAATGAGAGAAAGTAAACTTGAATTGAGCAACTTGATCTTCAATTTTAATTATAAAGCTATATCCATGGAAGAGAAATGGTAAAGTATATCTAAGAATCTATTCCAGTCCTAAATATGCTCTATTCCCCAAAAAAGAACAAAAAAATATTTATACTAAGTCTCTAAAACCCCAATTTAATTCAATCTCAGAGGGTCTTAATGTTGTAGAGATAGATTGGAAAGGCAGTCCGTATGTTGAACCGTCACTTGATTTTAAGGTTCTGCACGGCCTATCTATCTTTTGATTGAAAAAACGTCTTTTAGAAAGATGGTCCACACTTTGCTTCTTTAACTGCTTTAATATTTTTCTTGACCTCGATCCATCTTCTGGTTGGCGGACCGCCTTTTGAGAAGACGGTCCACATCTTGAACGGTCCGTTGCATACCACTTGGGTGTGGTCTCTAGATTACAAAGCTTTTGAATGTATGGATCGTCTATTGAAAGAGTGGTCCATCTCTTGCTCAATTTCTAGCAAACTTCAGTGATTTACAAGCCCCCTTATCAACTCATTGGGTTCCTAAAACTTAGCAAAATATAGTTAATTTTGACTTAAATTAGTGCTTAAAGGCCTGCAAAACTCCATGAAAATAAGTATATATATATCGAAAACTCCTGACACATCACAAATTATTCAAGTGTTGGAGGATATATTACAGGTGCTTGTGATTGATTCCCATGGTCTTTGGGACCAATTCTTGCCATTGGCAGAGTTTTTCTATAACAATAGTTATCATTCCATCATCTGGATAGCCTTGTTTGAGGCTTGTATGGTAAGATATGTGATTCTTTAGAGGGTTGGTTTATGCATTCAACATCAGTCTAAGGGGCACAGATTTGTTGAGGGATCCCTTAGACAAGGTCAAGTGAATCCAGGATAGACTTGTCATAGCGAAGTAGATAAAAAGTTATGCAGATCGGAAGGTTCATGATCTAGATTTCATGGTTGGGGAGAAGGTTTTATTTAAAGTATCATCTATAAAGGTTGTTATGAAATTCGAAAAGAAGGAAAAGCTACCCTTTGGTTCATTGGTCTGTTTGAGATACTTCAATATATTGGTAAAGTGGCCTATGAATTGGCTCTGCCACTAGACTTATCAGGTGTTAACCTGGTATTCTACTTTTGATGTTGAAGAAATACTCTGGTGATGGTTCCCATGTAATTCAATAATACTCGGTGCAATCAGAACAAAAATTGGCATTTGAGGAAAAGCCTATAGCTCTTTTGGATAGGTAGGTTAGAAAACTGAGATCCAAGGAGATTACATATATGAAAGTATAGTGGAGGAACACTTGGGAGGTTGAGTCCTACATGTGGAGTAGACATTCTCAGTTGTTCAATAATTTAGGTTATTCTTTTCTTTTTTTCGTTCAAGGACGAACGTGTGTTTTAGTGGTAGATGATGTAACAACTCTCATAGTTGTTTTTTAAATTTTACCTTTTTTCCCCATTTTAACCCTCCTTGAAGATTTTATTTGTGGTTTATGACTTTTAGAGATGGATGACACAATTCTCGAGGTGATCAAGTGAGCTTCGAAGAAGATAATTCATCCTGAAAGTACCAGCTGAACATGTATAGTGAGTGTCCATATCTTGACATATTGGAAAAGTTTTGAACATGTTAGATGAAAATTTTTAGTATAAGTGGTGGAGAATGTAAAAACCCATCAAACATGCAGCAACAACGAAAAAAGAAAGAAAAAAAGCGGCAGAAGCAGAAACAAGAAAAAAGAAAAGAAAAGGAGAGGAAAATAGAAGAGAAAGATAGGGATTTTCATCCCAAAACATCGAGGTAATGATTCTAATTTTTTCTTGAGATTACTACACAATTATGGGTAAAGTTTTTTTGTAGAAACATGAACAAAATTATGAGGAATTAAGAAAGTTTTAGGCCTGGGGTTCTTAGAGTAAGAATTCTTTATTTGGGGATCGAGTAACGGCCTCTTTTAGCTGAAACTATTTGGGGATTGAATAACTGCCCCTTTTAGCTGAAATTTAATGTGCAAGTTTTTTTATTATAGGTGAATGTAATCTAAAAATATTTCAAATTAAGCTCCAGGGCTCGGGGTGACCTTTTGACCAAATTTTTTGAGCCAAAAATAAATACAACAATATGGGTGTCATTGGATTCACATTCTTATGGATATTATATATTTGAATAGATTTTGATCATTCGAAAGCATAACAAAATGACAATTTCATAACTTGGGCTTCAGTTTGAGGTAAGTAGGCATTTCTTGATTATTTGAGGTGTTAGTTTTGATATACTAAATAAATTTAAGAATAATGAGTAATAAGGGGGTTCCATATAATTGAGATGAAGAGAATATATACGGGTACCAATATTATGAAATAGGTTTATATATATATATATATATATATATATATATTTGATGATACTCCATAACTTATGATGTGATTGATTTACAAAGACTTATGCACTACGTGATACTTGATTGTGACTTGATGATCCTCAATTATAGGTTGAGATTGATGAACTTATGTTATATATTTGTGCATATATATTCATACCACTTTTATTGTTGCATTATGATTATTAGATAATAATGCCCATTGAGTTATTTTGTTGAAATTCATATTCTTGTGATGCCGATGAGAAATGATTCTAGTGTATGTTGTTATCATGGAAAATGGCTCTGGCATGTGTTATTACCGATGGAAAATGATTTCAGTGTGTGTTATTACCCATGGAAAATGGATCTGGCATATGATATTATTGATGGAAAATAGTTTCGATAGGTACATGGATCTCCCGAGTCCCCTATGGGTCTCCACTATCCGACAGGAAAGTGGGTGTATACAGGTTCTTAGTCGGTGCATAACATTCATCTTCGAAGCATTTCATTTTGAGTTTAGGGTTGATATGATTGTGATATTGATTTGACTTGGTATATTTGAGGCTAATTGTGATATTATAAGTGGTGTAGTTGATGTGATGACTATATTAAGGCATATTATGATATCATCAGTGGTGTGGTTGATTTCAGATAATATGTGTCTTTTTTGCTTTATTATATTGATATTAAATTTGTAAACCCTTATTGTGGTGAATTATTATTATTGTATTTATAATTATTAAAAAGGAATTATTAGGATTATATCTAGTCATCGCTTCTAAAAAAGGTCAGTTATCAAAACTTGCTAAGTACATGTATTTCTCATACTCACTCTATTGCCGCACTTTTTGCGTGCAGGGATTGAACCAAGTATTAGCGGTACTTGAGTTGCTAGGCAGTTCGAGATTATTGCGATTAGAGTTCAGTGTGAGCTTCTTTCCATTTGGCACGCTGAATTCTAGAGACTTCTTATTTGTTTCCTATCTTATTTCCTTCTAGACAGTGGTTGTAGTTTTTTTTAGACTTATTTGGTACTTGTACATGCTTTCATACTAGTTTCACACCAATTTTTGGAGTTGTTTTAATTTTAGAAACGTTTATTATGCATTTCCTTATCTTATAGTATTTATGCATTATTTAAATTATATATATGTGTTTGTTGTGTAGCAATTTATCTTTTGAATGATTTATTTAATCTAATAAGTATCCAATGAGTTTATCATTAGGCATTCAGCTTAAAAGTCTGGTTAGGTTGATTATCTTATGGTTTGACACCTTAAAACTCCTAAAATAATCTGAAAGGATGAGAAAGGGGTCACTAACCATGTTTGATTATTTAGCTTGAGTTTGAAGTTTGGTTTCAATTGTTCTCTTTTTCTATAGTTATGCCCGGTAGCAGCACCGGTTCAGGGAGGTGTTGCTCCTACACCGGCTTCTTTCGAGGTACTGGCTAAAATATTGAACTCGCTGAGTGGGCTGGTAGGTAAGGGGGCAACATCTGCAACTCCGACAGGTCAGCATTCAGGGGGTGCAATATGCAGTTGTTGTGGCTCCCCGGATGGATGAGATTTATGATATAGAGGTATTTTCAAGACCAGGAATAGGGTCGGATGTGGAAGGGGATGAAGAGCCTTAATGACCCTAGTTCCCCATTCAAAGATCCCCAAAGGTGACCATGGAGGATGCCTAACAGTTCTCTTTTCTTAGTGGTATGGACATCAAGGATTCCAATGGCTCAGGCACAAGTAGTGATGGAGTGACCAGCTAGGAGGCGGCATAGTGCATCTCACCCTCCCCCTTTGTTCCCCCTATTTTCAGCCTTGGTAATTAACTGTCCATGTAGGGCGTGTTGTTAGACAATTTCTTTTCTTTATATGTTTTGGATACTCCTGTTTCGATTGGGTAATATCTTTCTTATTTTGATGTACGGGTGTTTTTTGATGGCACTCAAAAGACAATGACCCTTGATTTTGGCCGGCACAATCTATGTTATCCCTGTTTTCATACAAATATGAGTCCTTCCATTGTATTGAGTAGGTTTTTGGAGCCTCTAAAGTTGGGTACTGGATTTTGGTTCACGTCTATCCGTTGGAGCAAGAGCGCTATGCGAACTACTTGGTCGATACGGCGGTCCTGTACACTTAGTGGAGGTACGTTGTGGCGAGGGTCACCTCATTATAGCAGGCCTACTGTAGCGAGAAACCTTTCGCTGCAACGATGTTTGCTTGGCAAATTGGTACTACACAGGAACTTCTACCTAGTTAATAAGCACAAACCTCGTTCACTATTATTTCAACACACAAACCTTTGGTCATCACCTTAGCATGATCTATGTTGTCAGATACTAATTGGAATTCCCCTGATACCAGTTGAACTCATCGAAATACCAATTGGAATTTCCCAAATACCGATTGGACTCAACTCAGGCGAACAATAAATTGGGACAACACTATAGGAAAGAATAAAAGAAAAGACTTTCTAGATGCCTCAAAGCTTTGTGATGATTTAAGCTCTGATGTCGTGTTTCTATTGTCTATCTTCTTGCTTGATTTATATCTCATTCGTGTTTGTGTTGCCCCAGTGGCCATGAGTTAACATATCTGTGCTCCCTTGCCTTGATTTACTGTGGTTCCTTTTAATGATGCCAAAGGGGGAAGATTCTCAGCTCAGCTGGGGGAAATATGGTAGACAGGGGGAATATATGTAAGCAAATATGGTAACCAGGGGGAACACATAAGGCAGGGGGAATAGGGTGAACTTGTGCAATCTTGGTAGCTGAGAAGATGGTTATCATCATCAAAAAGGGAGAAATTGTTAGATTGTTGGTTTTGATGATGACGAAACCATACCGGGACCAGTTCCCTTGTGCTGATCCTCATGGTGGAGTCATTTAGATTTGAGCTGGGCGGGAAACTTTTTACAGCTATAAAAAGTATTTTAGCAGGAGGTTGGTGAGTGGCAGCAGTGCAGCAGTCTAGTCCCAGCAGGCCTAGTGTACTAGACCAATGGGATTGATTTCTTGTTGATGTGTCTAATACTTGCCTTTGTCCTTTGGACAAAGAACACATTTTAAAAACACACAACAATGTGTATATACTTTGGACAAGCATATTCTCTTCTAAAAAAAAAAGGTTGTGACTGCAACTTGGCAGATGGAAGATCGGTGCTAATGCTCTCTTGTCCTAAGGCTATTGTTAGAGTTGTGACATGTTGAGTTGTTATAGCTAGAAAACTTGAATGTTGTGTAAGCTTGTTTTTATTGTTTTCAAATTGTATTCTTGATATTGTCATCTAGAGTTAGTTGGTAGTTTGGCTAGAGTTAGCCATTGTGCATCAGTTAGAGGTATCTGGTTGGAGAGTCGGTAGTAGAGTTATTGCCTTGAAGTCTTTTAATAGAGTTGTTGCAAGTGGGAGATTAAGAGCTTAATCTCTTAGGATTACCGGAGTTTGTAATCATTATTTCTCAAATCTAGTGAAGTTGTTGAGAAATCCTACGAGGTAGGTCGTGGTTTTTTCTTCCCTTGAGCAAGGAGGTTTTCCACGTAAACTTTGTGTGTCGCGTTTCTTGCTGCATTATTTGCTTGTATGTCTCTGTTTTGTGCAACCTGGTGAAAGGACCTGGTCCTGAGTACGGTGGTAGACTCATACATCTTATCATTTGGTATCATATCAGGTTCTTTTTATATAAAATATCCAAAAATAACAGAAGAGATTTTTGGAGAGTCAATTTCTTTCCTTCAAATTAGAAAGATTTATATTGATTCATTTTTTATAGAGATTGTCATTCATCAAAATAAAAAACATGAATAACAAGATAAAAATAAATTAAGCCAAGCAATAAATCTCATGTAAAAGGAGAAGGAATATTTAATCGATTTTGAGTGGAAAAGAATTGTTATAAATAATAAAATATTTGTCCCAACAAACCCAAGAAATTAAACGTTGAATGCAAACACTTTACAAACAACAAAAAAGTTATTTGTAAAAATTACATATATGTATATATATATGTATAAATATATCTATGTTTCAGAAAGAAGAAGGAGAAGGAGCAGGAGCATCAACAAAATCTTCAGCGGCACCACTGCTTTTCAACTCAATCTTGCCATTTGTCTTTTGCTTGTTGCATAGGTCTGGCAAGTACACTCCTGCACATTTCACCAAATAAATAAATTAAAAAGTTCAATATTAACGTAATACAATGAGACGGAATGCAATAAAAATAAAGATGGGATCAAGAGGTTAATAATGTTATTAGTTACCTTCACCAGCAGCCAAGTTGAAGTAAAGGTCAACAATATTGGGGCATCCTTGATAGCAAGCAGGGGAGCAAAGGGTGGAGATGAATTTAGGCTCAAGCAAAGAATCAGAAGAAATTCCAACAGAGGTTTTATCAACACCACAGGTATCAATACATTCATCTGACTCAATGTGTTCTTTCATGTTCTCAACAATAATCTCTGATGTCTTGCATGTGTACTCACTTATCCCATCTTCTGATGCTAATTTCTCCAATACACACCTCTTCCCTGATGATGAAATTGCGAATGCGCAATCAAAGTTTGGCAAACTCTCACATTTGACCTCCGCTAAAACCACAAACACAAATACATTAAGTCATAATAAGGATATGTTCGTTAAAAATAGAACAAACAAGTTTAATTATTATTATAATTTTTAAGAAATTATAACTCTAAATACTAGATTCGCTGCATAAAAAAATGTAGGAATAATGTGCATGAACAGAGACGGAACCGAGAGTAGTTTAATTAAACTTATTATTTTCACAATCATTAATTAAGAAATCAATAACTCACTTTTATATGTAGCAAGAGCAACTTGGAGAAAAAGGGAACACGTGAAGAAAATGATCAAAGATGATTTCATTGAGGAGGCCATTTTTTCTTTTTTTTTTTGGTGTCTTGTTGGAAAAACTAGAAGAAGAAACGAAGAAGTGTGTGTTTTTTATTGGGGGGTTTGTGAGATGAATTTGAAAGAAGGGATTTCTTGAGTTTATATAGGGAGTTTAGGAAGAGAGGAGAATTCAAGATTTGTTGTGACCTATAAAAATCATATGAATGTACGGTCACCAACTTAGTTTTCTGTTTGAAAGATTAGAACGGTGTGCTTGGCATCCCACATGTTTCCCTGGTTGTTGGATTGCCACTAAATTAGAATGGTATCCTTTTCCATTTTAATTAAATTTACACTGTAAAGAGGCTTAAAATTTTGACAATAACAGTATTGTATTTTTATATTTTTCAGCACCATAAATATGTTTCCAAGAGTTATATAAAATAGAAAGGTGATCACTTGAATGATCCACGACTTAAAATTTAAATGCATTTGGACATTGTTAACTTCATTATATATGCGCCGGTATTTAAAAGGCAGTTATGGGACCCGCCTAGGGGGCAGACTCACGTATAGGGCTTAGTTCTGTGAGGCTTGTGTTCTAAATATTTGACTTATGGCCTAAACAAGCCTAACGTCCAATGCTCAAGAATCGTCTAATAATTCTTGCACAAATTATGTGTTAAATTTGTTAGTTAATTGTTGTTGATCCTCATAACTTTTTAATAAATGAATTATGCTTAATAGTTTTTTTAATCTATAGAAATAAGAAAATTGAGAATAATTCAAATAACAAGTCATAGTATTGCATATTTACTACTCCCTTCGTCCACTTTTACTTGTCCACTATATTAAAAATAGATGTCCATTTTTACTTATCAAGGTTAGAAAATCAAGAGATAATTTATTACTTAATTCCTAATTTACCCTTATTATCGAAATATCATTGAATTTATTATAGCCATCTCCCAATGTATTCTCCAAATCATTGAATGTATTATATTTAAAGGTTGATATAGTAAAATTGTCATTCTATCTATTATTTCTTTAGTTTGGTCAATATAGGACAAGTAAAGATGGACGGAGGAAGTATTTGAGAACATTGTGAGGATGAATATCACTTAACATTTGTTAAAAAGGGGAAAAAGCCCAGATATGCCATCAAACTTTAGGAAAAGGTTCATTCATGTCATTCATTAAAAGTTGGGCTCATTTATGCCACTGTCGTTACTCAAAGGGGTCATCTATGCCATTATTTTTTTAACAGACTCAAAATCTGATTTTTCAAAACCAAATTGGACAGGTGGCAGCATTTTAGTGGCCCAAGTCAATTAAAAAACCCACCTAATAAACTACCCATCCAACCTAAATCTACCCGATCGATGACCATTAAAACCCACAAATTTTTTAACCCGGCCCACGATAAACCCCGTCAAATTGGTCCATTTAATTGATTAATAATTTATTTTAATTATATCTCAAATCTTAAGTATGTGATTTGTTTGGAACACCTTCGTCGCCTATCTAGATCTTTTTCGAATGTATTTAAGTCTCCATTTTGCCATGATTTTCTATATGAAATATATATATACTTCTGAAACGACTATATATTGATTCATTAGCTTACCAAACATGTGATTTGGCTTAGACTTTGTGATTAAGAAACTTACTTTATTTTTTGCATATAATCATTGGCATAAGAGTAGTTTATTTTGACCTTTAATTAATTAGATTGGGTTATCATTATTGAATACCCTCGAAGATTTTCCAGGAAACTATACTGTTAGTTTCTCGATTCGCCATTTCGTTCTTTCTTTCTTTAGAAATTTTTGTCCATGGAATACTTGTATGAAAACTTTGAGTAGAATTCAACATCTCTTAGAGACCTTGAAACATGATGAACTATTCTGGGAGCGCGTTTAAAATTACGGTTTGACTCCATCTCCGAAGCAATTGATATATGCATCATGTGCTCATGTTTAGCAGCCCGCTCGTTTCCAAAAAGAGTCAAGGGTGCTTCTTCCTTACTTTAAAGGCTTTACATTTTCATGTAGATGTATATAAATGTCGTCATCTTACGACTAATATTTTACACATTAGTATTTCAATATATATATATATATGCGTGCGCGCTTGCTTTGTTTGTGTTTGTGTTTGTGTTTGTACAAACCCAGTAGA
The DNA here is from genome assembly GCA_035772735.1 of Datura wrightii. Lineage (NCBI taxonomy): Eukaryota > Viridiplantae > Streptophyta > Magnoliopsida > Solanales > Solanaceae > Datura > Datura wrightii. The sequence goes on along the minus strand of JASDFA010000018.1, from coordinate 192,543,554 downwards.
AATAATAGTGAGACCTAGTCGCTCGCCTCCCCATCCTTTTAGATATTGATTTTAGTATAATCATGTGTTGGGACAACGGAATAACAACAATAAACACACACACACAAATTAACTGCGAGAAAATAGAGAAAAACGGAACACAAACGACACACAAGAATTTACGTGGTTCGGTCTCACGACCTAGTCCACAACTGCAACTAGGAGGAATTTTATTACTCTCTCTCTTGTGGTGTATAGATTACAAGTACAAGCTATCTATTTATAGAAATAGATTAGGGTTATTAGAGTTTCTAACGGGCCTAATTAATCAGGCCTCCACAAGCCCAACAATCTCCCACTTGGAGGCATGATAATCTTCAACTGTCATCCACTGTGAGCACTTGTACGTCTAGTAATCTCCTCCTCATCTTCCTGGTTGCAGCGGCCTTTTCATCAGTTAACCTGAAGGCCCGTTGAAGCTTCCCCAAGCTCCAACATCAGTCATGGCTAAAACTGCCCCTGACTCGTCCTCTGTCCCTACCGACTCCCACTTGCACGAACTGCCGAATCCTGGGATACTCTGAGAACAAACAACACTCTCCATAGTTAGCAGGTAATCATCCGGAGAGACTTTGACAGCTGGAACACTGGTTCTCTTAACCCACTGTCTGGTAACTCTGGCTGAAGTTTTAACTGGCTGACTGCCGGTGCTCCCACTGCCACGAAAATCCCTGACTGGTTTACCTGAACCTTTCCAAGCACGTTCAACCTGAATCTGACCTGTGGCTCTGGGTTTATCTCCTGCAAAATGAACCTTCTTCTGCCGACGAGACTCTGTGAACCGGATTTTGTTTCTCTTCTGATCTGGGACAGTCACTCCCTCAGATGGTAAATAGACCATATACAGCGAACTCCGTTTCTTTCCTCGAGCTATGACCAAGTTCCCCTTCATCACCTTCCACTGCCCATTTCTGAACTTAACATCGTGTCCCTCATCATCCAACTGCCCAACAGAAATCAACCATTTCTTCAAGCTTGGAATCACTCGGACATCCTTTAAAGTCCACGAACCGACTGAAGTTTTCAGAATCATGTCACCCATGCCCGTTACATCAAGAACTTTATTGTTTGCTAGTCTTACCTTTCCAAAATCCCCTTCTTTCAGATTCTGCAATGCTTCACTGCTGTGGGTAGCATGAAATGAAGCACCAGAATCCATGACCCAGGAATCCACACTGCTCTCCACGCTACATATCAAGAGATCATTATGAGCATAGTCTCCTGCAATGTTAACTTTTTATTATTCGGGCATTGATTCCTGAAATGCCCCACCTCCTTGCACGTCCAACACGTTACATCTGAGCGATCCTGAGTCTTCGACTGACTCCTTCTTCTGTTCCTGCTCCCATTACCTCTGCTATTTCTCCTTCCTCTGCTGACATTTAGCAATTCACTCGATGATTCCCCAGAACTCCTTCTTCTGACATCCTCGCCTAGAATGAGATCACGAATCTTCTCAAAAGTGAATCCATCGGGTCCCGCTGACTGGTAACTGCTGTAACCGTTCCGGACCAACTGTCAGGTAATGACGATAGCAGTAGTAAGGCTTGAACTTCATCATCGAACTTAATGCCCACTGACGTAGTCTGGCTAAGATTGAATTCATTGTATTTATGTGCTCGGTAACTAAACTGTCTTCCTTCATTTTTGTGTTCACCAATTCTCTAATCAGAAAGACCTTGTTTGCTGCAGATGGCTTCTCGTACATGTTAGACAGCGCTTCCATGACACCTTTCGCTGTCTTCTCCTTCAGAATGTTAAACGCAACATTCTTGGTCAACGAGAGTCGGATAACCGCCATGGCTTTCCGATCCAAACCTGCCCACTCTGCATCAGACATCTTTTCTGGCTTGTCACCCAATACCATGTCTAACTCCTTCTGAACCAGCAAATCCTCAATTTGCATTTTCCACCAACTGAAATCTGCACCATCAAACTTTTCAACTCGATACTTCCCATCTTCTGCCATCTCAAACGACTAGATGAGGTACCCAGTACAACTGATCTCAGGTCTTGATAATTTCAAAAGAAAAATTGACAAAGTCAATACGCACCAACAAAGTTAACTCGGACCACCACCAACAAGAGACCAATTGAAAAATTTTTCTGCCTGAAAAAAATTTTCCGGCGAAACAGTACCTGCCGGTGAAAAAAAATTTTCTCCGGCGACTCGATCTGCTGCTCGCGACGGCGGCAGCGACGGCGACTGTTCTTCTTCCGGTAGCAGATCTGCTGCCCCTTTTTTTCTTTCTCAGAAAAAATTTTTTTGGTGACTCTCGCTAATTTTTTTTCGTGTGTATAACCTCGCTCTGATACCACTTGTTGAGACAACGGAATAACAACAATAAACACACACACACAAATTAACTGCGAGAAAATAGAAAAAAACGGAACACAAACGACACACAAGAATTTACGTGGTTCGGTCTCACGACCTAGTCCACAACTGCAACTAGGAGGAATTTTATTACTCTCTCTCTTGTGGTGTATAGATTACAAGTACAAGCTATCTATTTATCGAAATAGATTAGGGTTATTAGGGTTTCTAACGGGCCTAATTAATCAGGCCTCCACAAGCCCAACATCATGCTCAGGAATAACAACCCTTCTAATTGAGTTTCGGTTGTTACTTGATACATTTTTTAGGTTGCAAAAGAATGGCTTTCAAAGAAGGTGAAATCTGGCAAAACTCAAAATGTACTACTGCTAACCAAATGTTTCTTTTTTCAGATTTGTCTTATAAGAGCTAAAACACAGATTTTTGAGGGTGAAATACAGTTTTGTTTAACAATTTAAAACGCAGATTTTGGTTTAAAACTGCAGATAATTAGAGGACTCTCTGCGTTTTTAATTAATTACTTAAGCTTCTGAAATTTCAAAAAAAGGTAAAACAAATATTTATAAAGATTAAAAGTAGTTCTTTAAAATTATTTTAGATAATATTTTTTGTCATTTCATTTGGAAAAATATATTTATATTACATTATTTCTTATATATAATTTTAAATATCAAATATTTTAAAAAAAAATTATATATATTTTAGCTTATTTATTATTTTTAAAAGAATTAATTCATGTCAAAATAAGTATTTTATTTAAATACGTATTTAGATTTTTAATTATAATTTCAATACTATAATTATCACATTTTTAGAAATAAATGATTTACTCTGTTTAAGTCGAGAAACTTAGTTAATTAATAATTCATCTTGATTTTATCTCAAATTAATTTATTTTCAAGAATGACATGATTTTTCAAAGAAATCGATTTTGATTTTATCACTTTGACTAATTTTATTAAAAATTGGCTACAAATTGAAATGAAAAGAGGCTACAATTTAGATCCTAGTGTCACGATCCGAGTTCATACCCCGGACGCGACACGGTACTTAGGATCACAAGTGACCCCAAGCAAACCCATGGTAAAGCATACTTCTACTAAGACTGATCTGTTGAAAATAATAATAAGCGGAAGCTAACTAAAGAAACGAGCAAATACTTATTTATAACACAAAAATCTGAACATACACTGAAACCCCAAACTGAATCTATAAACAATGTCTGAAAGCCTTCTAAAAAGAATTGATGATTTAATGGGACAAACCCCCAGCTAACTCCAATATCTAGAAACCAAACTAAAAATCACAAACTGAAATAGGAACTCCAGCCCTTGGCAAATGAGGACTCACCACTAGAAGTTGTTGGAGAATCACTCAGAAGAACTAGTTGCGGTGCTGAGGCTGGGTACTTGAGCCTATATTATAAAATGATTTAGCACATAGAAATATGCAATCAGTACTTTGAATGTACTGAGTATATGAGATATAAGTTAAACATAAGAATACTGATAACATGAAACTGTACTGAAAAGACATGCAATGACCCTATCTGGAATCGTAAGTACTGAAAATCTAACAATACTGTAGAACTAATAACTATCTGAAGGTCATAAGCATATCATGAAATCTGAAAGACTAAACTAAACTAGAGACTATGACTATACTGGTCTAAACTGTATTGTGGGAGAGCTTATAACCGACATGTAACCACGTGATCTAGATGTGGAGTTCGATGTATAAACCCCATCGAAGAAAGCCCACTGTACCTTGTCAGGGTATAGTGGTTGAGCTGTGTGATCACTGTCTGGGGGTCATTCGGGCTAATAACCTACGGCGGCACGTAGTTCTGAAAACCTAGGTTCACTAAAGCTCGGCCCACTCGGTGTTAAGTACTACTCCCACTGAAAACCTACTTATATCTAACTGGCTCATAGCTCAAAACTGATGTCCTAGGACTAAGTCAGAACTATGTATCCAAAGTGTTATGAGAGTCTAAGGACCTGAAAGAAACTATGTTCTAAGACTTGTCAGAGTTGTTTTGTCTGAAAGTGTCGTGACAGTCTAAAGAACGGTAATCATGCAGATAAACTAATACTACTAAATGTAATAAAAGACTGTTGAAGAGTCAAACTGATGATCAGCTGGCATTTCCGGAAAGTACTAAGTATATTGATAGTCTGAAAATAATAACTTTAGGTCGAATCATACACGTTGAGGATTTATGCTCAAATAACATTTCATGAGGAAACTCTAGCATTCTATACCAATTTTTAAATCATGTAAGAATCAATCCAAATATCATAATAAACTAGGGAGAAGGTCATATTATGAAATCTACCTCGAAGATATAAAAATGATATGCTAGGGTGATAAAAATTAGCAAGATAACTGGAGTTTAAGAACACTCATAATTTATCTGAAAAAGTCCTAATTCATAACTCTTGCAGGGTTAGAATAGAAACGGTTTCTGAGGAAATCTTTGGGACACAAGGATGGAAGAATCCCTTTTGTTGAATTTCCACATACCTGAAGGAGAATTTCTCTGAGAAGCTCTTGGAATTTGTAGAGGAAGTCAGAACCCTAACCCTTGCCCTGAGAAGTTTGTTTGAGTCTTCTACGTACTGATCTTGAGAGAAAAGTGTGAAATGAGGGAGAAAGATCTACTAACCCTCTTAATCCCCTGATAATATACTCCAAAACGACATAGTTTAAGTGCTAGGAGCTTAGAATTTGACAAAAATACCCCTGGGTAACTGTTTCAAAAATTGGATGTCCAGATCTAACGGGCCTCATATTGAGTTATTGGTTGTGACCATAACTCGTTGATGCCAGCCGTTGTCTTTGATTTGAAAATTTTCCTTTTCTGCATTCTTACAACGGAAGACACTACGACTCATTGGTTGAAACAACGGGTTATTGTCACTACTCATCCTAGCTACAGGAAATTCTGAATGATTCCTAGGCTTGACCAATGGACGGGAACAACGACTCGTTGGATGGGATCGTTGTTGCCACTCGTTGTCACTGGAAGAGTTTTGAACCAACTCTGGATATCCTCCCAACCGATGGACGGGAAGACTTGTTATCTGAAACAACGGGTCGTTATTTCCATCTGTTGTCACTGGGTTGACTTAAGCATTTTCTAGTTCTCGCCCAACGGCTACATAGGACTCGTCGTTATATCAAACAATGACTCGTCGTATGCCCCGTTGTTTTAGAGAAGGAATTTAGCAGGCTTCTGGACTAGGTTACAATGAGCAACAGGATGACTCGTTACTTCTTGCAACGAGTCGTTCTACGGCTTTTTGGTTCCCTGGAGGAAATTTGTTGGAGCTTACAACGACTCTTCTGATGGGTCGTTGTTCCTGACAACGACTCATTGGTTGAGTCGTTCTGAGGTAAGATTTTCTGGTTTCTTTTTTGATTTTTCATTCCAAGTCTGAGATTGGTCTAAAAAACTTTTGGAGTGTTACACGTAGTTACTTTAAAAAAATTAGCAAATGTTCTTCACCTCCAATCTTCAAATCCCAAATGTTGTTGAGATGCTGCTGACCTGGAGACAATTGCTGCATTTGAGGCGAACAAATGTTGCATTTTGAGCCCAATTGTTGTCATATTCTGGGATAAACTGCCATTGCACTTTGATGTGTTCAGTTGCTACACTTTGATGAGTCACATTGCGATACTTTGAATTGTCACTATACTTTGATGAATGTTCTTGCTGCATTTTTGAGATCATCTCTATATCGTACTGTGAGCAATTTGTGGCAAATTGCTACTACGTTTTGATCAAGTTATCGTTGTTTGGTCTGGCAGATTTGAGCTCATTATTGCTGTAACTTTTCGTCACACTGTTGCTGTGTTTTAGCCAAAATGTGTTGTTCTATTAGCAGATCTTGAGCTCATTATTGCTTTGATTTTTGGTTGAACTACTGCCGCGTTTTTGGTGAAAAATTTGCCGCTTTAAGGCTGTTTGAAACAACAGTTTATCTCGATATTTTCAGATACTACACCTTAAATATTTAACTGATACAGATAGATACTTCAGGCCGATGAAAATTATTTAAGGCCACAGAACTTGGAAATAGTAGTACCTCAGATTGGGATTCTTTGATAAGGAAGGAATTCACGGCAACGTGAAGGAATTCACGGCAACTTGGATGGCAACTAAAATGGTTGACAAGCCACTAGTTAGTAGTCATGGCATCACTCAAATTTCTTTCATCAAAATATCAAATAAAAGTTTGATTCCTTTAATTAAAACTTTCATTATTTTGATACAATTCCGATTTGATTGACAAAATTCCAATGAATATGGATTAGTCAATTTTTTACAAGATTAGACTATGAGGTATACTTTACATACATACATACATACATACATACATACATACATACATACATACATACATACATACATACATACATACATATATATATATATATATATATATATATATATATATATATATATATATATATATATATATATATATATATATATATATATATATATATGTATGTATGTATGTATATATATATTGAGAAATTTACATAAATAATATATTGTTGATCGAAAATAGGTCCTTGTAGCTACATTTTCATTAATTACAATTTATGGCCAATATGAGATGTATTCATTTAAAAAGTTAGGGTATTTTATATTTGGATACAAATAGACTAATTTATAATGTGTTGAGTGAAATATGAAATATTATCTTTTTAAAATGGCAAATTACCAAAAATCATGTTGGCACATAATCTTCCATATCTCTCTTTCTTTTTCTCTCTTTCCCTCTCTCCTCTCTATCACTCTGCTCTCTCTCTCAGCCCACTCTCTCTCCCTCTTTCTCGTTTTTATTTCTCCCTCTCTCTCCCTCTCTCCCTCTCTCCTTCTTTGTATATTGTACTTTCACCTCTCTCTATATTTGTATTTTCACCCTTCTCTATTTGTATCTCTATATTTTTTGAGGTATTAGACAACTGTATTTGTTGTATTCATACATGCATTTAGGTTGTATCATCTATCTCTCTGTATGCTGTATTTTCACCTCTCTTTGTATTTTTATACTTTTTTGAGATGTCAGACGATTGTATTTGTTGTATTAAGACGTGCATTTAGGTTGTATCCGTTCTCTCTAATTTAGGTTGTATTCATTCACTCTTGTATCATGTGTATTTATTTGCTCTTATATCAATTTTATCATTCGTGATACAGAAAATACAAAAAATAACACAGAAAAGAGAGGGGGGGAGATGGGGAGAAATAACACAAAACGAGAGAGGGGAGAAAGAGGCACCGAGATAGAGATAGAGGAGAGAGGGGATGGAGAGAGAGGAGAGAGGCGAGCGAGATTAGAAAAGAAATTAAGAGATTTCTTCCTTATTTGCTATTAAATACAAAAAAAATAGCTAAAATTTTAAAATATAACTAATAATTGAAATTATTTGAAACTATAGCTATGTATAGCAAATACTATCTTATGGTTGCTATAAATTTAAAACGAATTTATAAAGACACAATTTATCTAGTAAAAAATTTAGCAGATACATTGACAAACTGAATATCTTTGAATCCACAAGCAAATGAAGGCATATCACTTAAGCAATGTGCTGATCTGAATATATATGAATTTGTGAATAATTGAGTGACTTTTATATGAAAAGAAAATAGCGACCATCCGACTATAAATTAATAACATATAAAAGATTTTTGTAGAATTAATTTCTTCCATTCAAATTATAAAGATTTATATTCATTTATTTTCTCATAAAGATTGTCATTTGATCAAAATAAGAAAATGGATAACTAGGTGAAAACAAATTAAGCCAAACAACAAGTCCCGTGTAAACAAAGAAGAATATTTATTCATTTTTCAGTACAAAGATTATTGGCACCCACAATAAAATGTCTCAGGAAAAAAAAATCCCAGCAAACCCAAGGAATCAAACATTGAAGGCAAACTCTTCACAAATAGCAAAGAAGTTATTTGTAAATAAATATTTTGTTTTAAAAAGAAGGTGGGAAAACAATTTAGAAAGAAGAAGGAGAAGGAGCAGGAGCATCAGCAAAATCTTCAGCAGCACCACTGCTTTTCAACTCAATCTTGCCATTTTTCTTTTGTTTGTTGCATAGGTCTGGCAAGTACACTCCTGCACATTTCACCAAATAAATAAATTAAAAAGTTCAATATTAACGTAATACAATGAGACAGAATGCAATAAAAATAAAGATGAGATCAAGAGGTTAATAATGTGTTATTAAGTTACCTTCACCAGCAGCCAAGTTGAAGTAAAGGTCAACAATATTGGGGCATCCTTGATAGCAAGCAGGGGAGCAAAGGTTGGAGATGAATTTAGGCTCAAGCAAAGAATCAGAAGAAATTCCAACAGAGTTTTTATCAACACCACAGGCATCAATACATTCATCTGACTCAATATGTTCTTTCATGTTCTCAACAATAATCTCTGATGTCTTGCATGTGTACTCACTTATCCCATCTTCTGATGCTGATTTCTCCAATACACACCTCTTCCCTGATGACGAAATTGCGAATGCGCAATCAAAATTTGGCAATTTCTCACATTTGACCTCCGCTAAAACCACAAACACAAATACATTAAGTCATAATAAGGATATGTTCATTAAAATAAAACAAACAAGTTTAATTATTATTATAATTTTTAAAAAATTATAACTCTAAATACTAGATTCGCTTCTATGGATAAAAAAAGATAGATGTAGGAGTAATGTGCATGAATAGAAATTGATCGAGACTGAATCTATTGAAATTATTGTGTTTACAATCATTAAGAAATCAAAATTTCTAAATTCTAAATTCACTTTTATATGCTTAATTTTATTTTTATTTTTTTGGATAAATACATAATGTGCATGAACAAAGACAGGATTTAGAGTAATTGAATTGGTTCAATTGAACTCAATGTTTTCACAATGATTAATTAAATAAAAACTTACTTTTATATGTAGCAAAAGCAACTTGAAGAAAAAGAGAAAACGTAAAAAAGATGATCAAAGATGATTTCATTGAGGAAGCCATTTCTTCTTATTGTTTTGTCTTTTGTTTGGTTGTGATTTTTAATTTTTTTTAATTTTTTTTTTCTCTTATTGGGGAAGTAGAAAAGATTTCTTGAGTTTATATAGGGAGTTTAGGAAAAGAAAGAAAAATTCAAAATATATTATAATTTATAAAAATCATACAAATGTTTGGTCATCAGTTTAGTTAAATTGTTTTCTGTTTTATTTTCTTTGGTGAGGATTGTTTTTAGTATTTGATGACTTTTTTTAATATTTATGAATTCAAAGCATAATGCACGTATCTACGTTGAATTTTCATGGATTCGATATTTTCGGACAACTTAATGGGGCGCATATTTCATTTTTTAAAAGAAATAAGAATATTTTGATGCATAAAATTTTTTGTGTTTGTAGAATTAGGAAGAAAGGAATTTAATAGTAATCTCATAAATTTTGAAAGTGAACTTGAAATTTAATTAATATTGTTTTTTAGAGATGAATATCTAAAATCTATGTTAAATTTTCACTATTAAAAATATTGCCAAAATCGAGGGAATAAAAATCGATAGATAGAGTTGGTGTAAAAAATCAAGAAAAAATCGATTTAGTCTGTCAGTTTTTTATTTTTATTTTTATTTTTAATTATTTTTTAAAAGAAATCAATGAACAGGATTGGTTGTCCATCGATTTTTTTCGCACAAAAAATATTTTTTTAAAGAAAATCGACGTTGTCCCTCAGTTTTTTATTAGACAATATCGGTTTTTGAAGTGCAAAATTGAAGTTGAAGAAAATAAATAAAAACGAATGTAGGATTTAATCAAGGAGCATGTATGGTCGAGTGGTAAAATTATCTAATATCATAGTAAATACTTGGGTTTGATTCTAAGTAACTACATTTATAATATATATATATATATATATATATATATATATATATATATATATTTAAAAAAATCGATGAACAAACCGACCATATCCCTCGATTTTTATTAATTTTTAATTTATTAAAACCGACGGACTGGGTCAGTTGTCCCTCAATTTTAACCGACCTTGTCCGTCGGTTTTGGCCCTCATTTTTCAGGCAACTTTTTGCAGTGATTGCTTCAATTTTAATTCAATAAAATGGGAATTCGCACTCGATTTTGTTGACATCACGCAGTTGAACCAATTTAATTGTTTACTTATTCAATGAGACTGAGTTAATTTGCAACCTCATTGTTGAGATGTATGAGTCCACCACAAATCTAGAGATCAGGTCCTTCGAATGATATTGATAATGACAGATTAATTGAAACAAAGCGAAAAACAATTGTCAGTGACACAAGATGTTTATGTGGAAACCTCCTTACTCAAGGGAATAAAACCACGACCTACCACGTAGGATTTCAGCAAACACTTCACTAAATCTGAGCAACAACGATTAAGACTCCAGTAATTCTTTGGATTAAACTCTTAATCCAACCCTCCTTGAAGTAACTCTACAACAAGGTTGCAGTGCAATAACTCTATTGCAATATTCTCTAACCAGTTAGCTCTAACTAGGACTCTATGGCTAACTCTAGCCCTACACTCTAACTCTAGTTGATGTCTTCTTTCAAGAACTTGACGAATATAAGGATAAAATACTTACACGGGCTTTGTTCTATATGTTTACAACTCGATGATCAATTCTAACAATAGTCTAGACAAGAGAAACAAACAACAGGTCCCTGGAACTTATTGCTTCTTCATTCTGCATCAATAGCGACTGCTTGTGAGAGCGAACAACTAATCTTTTGGGTTTGTCTCTTCTTAGATAAGTATGAGAGACCAAAAACCTAGGAGTAATTTCATTGGTCACGTACAATCGACCTCCTGTCACATTGCTGCAGTATTGTTGCAACCCCACCAACCAACTCAGAAATAGTACACTTTACAGCTATAGCTTGTACACAGACTCTCGCTACTCAACAACCTGCTCCCTTACTGAGGACCATGACAAAGGATCGGATCCCTTCATGAGTTTGTTCATCATCAAAACCATGAGCACAACACTCATCCAATCTATTTTAATTAAAAAACCTTAAGTAATTGAATGAATCAGAATCTTGAAGGTCTTTGTTATCATTATAGACAATTCCACTCATATTATCTATTTTATGGTTTATGAAATTCGAACCTGAATTTTATTTTCTATTTCTATTACGATTCTTTATCATATTCTTATGTTTAAAAATATTTGAAAAGATAATTATTAGAAAAAATGCTCATCTCTTCAACACAAGATAAGTATCATTCTATTAAAGACTAGGCTAATAAACAAATAACACATATCACTTTATTTAACTGCAGCTATTAATAGCTAACCATAGTTAATACATTATATTTTGCACATGATCTTAATTTAATAATAATATCAAAAACTTAAATAAATTGCAGAATCTTCCTCGAAAAAGAAAGCGCGAGAAATAAAAGAAATTGACCTTTTTAACTTATGTTATTGACTTTACTTCATTATTTAATTTTTTAAGTAAATAAAAATAAAATCTTAATTTATTTTTTATACACTATGATTAATCTAATTAAATCAGATGTAAATATTTCGTACGGGTAACTTTTTATCCTTAGGACAAATTTACTTGTATTATTTTAAAATCCATGATCTAAATTAAATCAACTAAGATAAGATCTTAACCATAGTTGGACAATAGTTATTCCATATTTTTTGTTCGTCTCACCCATAAATATATTTAAATCATTTATTTCTCTTCTCGACTTTTCTCATTTTCTAAATTTCTCACATCCAAAACTAAATCACTTGAAGTATTAATTATGCACTGCCTCGAATTTGCTCAAGTTCAAAATAATATAATTGATTTAATATTTAACACGCGAGGAGTTTGTGTTTTAAATACTAAGCTCGTTGTTGATTATGTACATACAAGGAAAAATTTATGTTAGGATAAGCATTTACCATTATGTCAAAAATTATAGTTGATAGCAAGGGCGTAACTTTATTTGTTAACTAAGTCCACCAAGCAACCGTCATGCTCGATCATGACTCCGACCTGAAACCCCCTGTCCTATGGTGGGTCTTGCCATAGGAAGGATATTGGTCTTATCCAACAATCTCCCTTCCAACATCTGCCTCATGTAGCATATTGTCCTTGGAAATCGAATCCATGATCTAGGCTCTGATACCTCTGGTTAGAATCAAGCGCTTACCATCATGCCAAAAGTTATAGCTAATAGCATAGGAGCAACTTTATTTCTTAACTAAGTCTACCAAACAAGCGTCATGTTCGATCATGACTCCGATCCGGGCCCCACAGCCCTCTCGTGGGCCTTGTCATAAACAAGATGTTGGCCTTACCCAGCAACTTAGAACAATGTGTTCAGTATAGAGGAAAATATTTTTTTTTCAGGTTGACCTTTCTGTTTGAAAATAAATTGGTACTAGTAGAATGTCTCATCTTGAGACTAACATTAAGGCCAGGGGGGTTGAATAGGAGTTTGAAAGGGAATGGGAGATTGCTATTGACCATAATACAACTCTAAATGGAAGGTTTTGGATATTTTGGCAACCACAACATGTCAGGGTAACTGTCTTGGAAGTTCATTCTCATGTACTTCATTATATATGTATAAGATAAAAATTCTCAATTTGCCTGTCATGTCATTTTTATTTGTGAATTCAATACCATAGCAGAAATAAAAAGCATTTGGACACCCTTGAGATTACTGAATATGGATATGACTAGACCATGGGTCATTATTGGGGATTTTAACACTATCTATACCTCTTTCCTGGTTGCTCTGATCCGAAGCATAACTTCACACTCACACGATCTTTGTCGAGAGATAGGAGCATTCTGTGGAACCGGAGAACTACACTTGCTTATGGATTGATGTGTGGGACAGAGGGTTCATGGTACCTGCGGTCCAAAAAATAAGGAAATAAGTTAAGCCAAATTTATCGTGACAATTCAAGAATTTCAATGTTTAAATCGAGGTTTCAAACAGTAAAGCTTATCTGATTTTACTTATTTTCGAATTTTTTCTCGTACCCATTTCTATTAATATATTGTCACACCCCGCCTTGGGGGGGTATGACTGGCACCTGGTGCCCTACTAGGACCTGTACTGCTGGATTCCTAAGCCTGGGCACATCTGGTGCCTGGCTGGCTCTAACTCACATTTCTGGAAACAAAGGGCTATATAGCGGCTGTAAACACAGCCCCCGGCCTATTGGCCTATAGCCTTCTGTACCTGTAACAACAGCTGACCAGAACATGCAACTATAGGGAAACCTATGCGGGCCGACAAGGCCACCATGCTGTCTAGTTATCTGCAACTCAGCAATAGAATACTACAAGGCTACGTGACCGGCAAGGTCACCACTAGTGTCAAACTTATGGCCCCATACGGCCAACATAAAAGAAACAAAAGTACTCACAGCTAACAACTGCACGGCCTCACACGACGGCTCAACTGACCGCAAGGAAATATATACAGACTGCAAGCCTCTAGGAATAGCAATAGAAATGATCGGGACAGGGCCCCGACCTACCCGTACTATACAACAAAAGAAAATGAAATACACCTCAGGAATTCAGTCTCCGGATGACAGGAGTTGAATACTCGATCGCTGACAGGAATCACGTGGTATCGCCTGCTCGTCTATGAGTACCTGCAGGCAAGTAATGTAGCGCCCCACCGGGTGTCAGTACCGCTGGTACTGAGTATGTAAAGCAATAACTGAAAACAAAATCTAAAAACAACAATGTGACTGATGAAACTGAAGTAAGAAGAATTAGATTATCTGTCTGATAATGTAAGTCATACCTTCTCTCATTTATACTGAAAGGAAATAGGGGTCGTACCTGGAGACGTATCACTCAACTGCTGATCTACTCGTATCTAACGTGACATGACATAACATAACATAACATGGTATAGCACACACAAACCTTACCCGGCCCCCATAAGCCGGGAGGTACAACCAGCACAGAATCTACACCCCTACCCCGGTCATCCCATCTCCTATAACCCTATAAGCATCATGTCGGTTCCCTGGGTATGCACTTGGGCTCACTGAGCCCCTGACTATAACTGTACCTGAGTCCGGAGGACTCCTGAATCAACACCCCGGGCGTATCCGCTCGATGGGGGTGTATAAGGGCCGACCAAGGCACAATATGGGGAAAACTGGCATCCCATCTTCGTCCCCTATGGGACGGCATGCCACTCCGTAGAGCGACGTATCCTCGTCCTCTGGCGGACGAGTCGATACAGCTATTAACCCTAGGCGGTCATGGATGCTAGGTAATCCAACCCCAAATAATACAACAGTCTCACTAGTAATACTATCTGCATATACCACACACTGAAGCTAATGATAATAAAGTGTTTGTACATACTGCATGCTGAACTGGTGATAGCGATATGTACATATTTAATACATGCTGAGACTGATAATAGTATATATATGTAGATATAATCTCCTGCCATACTGCACTGAGTCTAATGCTGAACATGATATAGTATTTCTGCTGAAAACTATGCTGTATACTGAGCTTCTATAGTACATGATTTACTAGTTCTAATATGCTTTCTAGCTTCACTTTAACTTATCGTTCTATTTCTGAGATGTCTTACAGATATTACATTGCTTTACTGGGTTTCAACTGAATACAATGATATCCTAACATTCTGTGTCACATCACATACTGAGCATGCTGTGCAGTTCTTAACACTTATATTAAAATCTATATCGTGCTAGCAAGTCTCGCGCTGACCATAACATGATGTTTCTAATATCGTACCAACATCTGTAATAAACATCATACATGGCTTCTGAATATTCTACTGGCCTTTAAATTACTGTACTGTACCAAGATTACTAACTTGCCGAGGAAACTAGTTTTACATACCTTATCCTTGAATTATTCGTCTGTCGGATGAGACTCAGCCGGTACTTCAACTATTTTCTCCCAACTGCATTCATAAATATGTCAATTAATACTAAATACAACTTTATTTAAAAGGCAACGTCACTTTCGATATAGTTTATAGCCTAAACTTAGGCTTATCGAAAGACGGCCAAAAACTCGCTATTTTTCAGAGGTCCAGAAGGGAGAAATATTCACTTCACAGCTAGGAACACATAGACACTAATTTAGAGCAATTCCACTTACCTTAGCTCGGTGGCTCGACGATTTGTCGGCCGTATTTTACGAAACTGAATCTGTAGAAATGCTCTCTGCTGCTAAATACCTCAGTATCTGGAGTTAATTTGCGTTTGGACAATGTTTAGCCGCGTAATCGGTCGAAAATTATAATCCCTCCTTCGTTCTTCTCCTTTCTCTGATTTCTCTCTCTGTTTCCTGGAAATTTCTTAAGTGTTTAAATGATTTAAACCCGAAGTGGGCTTTATATACTTGGGCCTGGACAAGGCCAACGTGTCACGGAGCCAACGCGGAGACTTCACCTCCGTGACACGCTGCCATCGCGGAGGGGTTCTGCCTCGGCTCCTTCCGCGATGGTTCGACAGGTTTCTCGTCCGATCTTTTCCCGGGCCTTTCTCTAGCATGTATGGCCTTCAAATATGCTTAACCAACGTGAGAATAGGTCATTTAGGTGCCGGGAATTCTACGGGGTATAACATTCTCCCCCCCTTAAGAACATTCGTCCTCGAATGTACACTGTTATCTAGAGGACTACTTAACTTACTTGTTTAGAAAAATTTCGCCAGAGTCTCCCCTGTAATATGGACTATACCAAAAACCTGAAATGCAGAAAAGTCCAATACAGGTACTGTACATAATACTTTAGAACTCACTGGATGGCTAAGTATCAATCCTTCTCATTCACATACATACAACTATAAGGTACTGCGTAAATAATAATACGGACATACCTGTCGCATGACTAGGTCTGAAATAGGTGAGGGTATCTGGATTTCATATCTTCTTCAGCTTCCCACGTCATTTCCTCACGATTCCTGTTATGCCACAATACTTTGACAGACGCAACATCTTTAGTCCTCAACCTGCGAATCTGTCTGTCTAAGATAGCCACGGGAACCTCTTCATATGCTAACTCTTCTGTGACCTGGACATCATGAAATGGAACTACTGTAGAAGGGTCTCCTACGAGCTTCCTCAACATAGAGACATGGAATACTGGATGAACAGATGCTAACTCCTGAGGCAAGTTCAATTCGTACGCAACTCGGCCTATTCTTCGCCGAATCTGATATGGCCCAATGAATCTCGGGCTAAGCTTGCCTTTCTTGCCAAATCTCATCACCCCTTTCATTGGAGACACCTTCAGATATACCCAGTCATTTACCATAAATTCTAGATTTCTGCGCCGCATATCTGCATAAGACTTCTGGCGGCTCTGAGCAGTCAGTAAACATCCTCGGATAAGCTTTACCTTTTTCCTCTGACTGCCGAACAACGTCTAAGTTAACCGAAGCTAACTCTCCTATTTCAAACCAACCATTTGGTGATCTGCATTTTCGCCTGTATAATGCCTCAGAAGGCTCCATCCGGATGGCTGAATGATAATTGTTATTATGAGTAAATTCAACTAACGAAAGATGTTGCTACCCTCAAAATCTAGCACACACGCTCGTAGCGTATCTTCGAGCGTTTGGATAGTCCGCTCAGCCTGCCCATCTGTTTGAGGGTGGAATGTTGTGCTCAAGTTGATCTGCGTTCCCAAACCTTTCTGAAACGACTGCCAGAATCTAGCTGTGAATTGTGCTCCCCTATCTGAAATAATAGATACTGGCACTCCGTGTAATCTAACTATTTCTCTGATATATAATTCGGCATAATCCTCAGCTGAGAAGGTAGCCTTCACTGGCAAGAAATGAGCTGATTTTGTCAGCCTGTCAATTATTACCCAAATGGAATCATTTCTGCGTCTAGTACGGGGTAACCCTGTTACAAAATCCATGTTTATCGCTTCCCATTTCCACATAGGCACCATTATATCTTGCGTCAAACCACCCGGTTTCTGGTGCTCCGCTTTCACCTGCTGACAGTTAGAACATCTAGACACAAATTCATCTATCTCAGCTTTCATACCTGGCCACCAGTAGTTTTCTTTGATATCATGGTACATCTTCGTCGCGCCTGGGCGGAGAGAATAGCGGGCGTAATGCGCCTCGCTCATAATCTGCTGGCGAAGCCCCAAAATATCTGGAACACGAATGCGGCCTTTACATCGCCACACTTCATCCCCGGTTATCTGAAAATATGTCACATCTCCATAAATTACGGCTAAGGGCATCTGCTACCACATTGGCCCTTCCTGGGTGATACAAAATATTCACTCTTTAAGGCATAAACTACTACGGCTAAACTCCGGGTCATGGGTAAGATAATTCTTTTCATGTTTCTCCAACTGCCTGAAGGCATAAGCTATTACTTTACCATGCTGCATTAACCCTCTGTACCTTCTGACGATACTAACACTGGGGATGATGTTAACCTGTCTTTTAACTCCTGGAAGTTCTACTCACACGCCTCAGTCTACTGGAACTTTGCTGCCTTCTGTGTCAATTTAGTCCGAGGTGCTGCTAAGGTGGAAAATCCTTCCACAAACCCTCTGTAGTACCCGGCTAACCGCAGGGATTGCGTACTTCGATCGGAGTGGTAGGTCTAGGCTATGTCTTCACTACTTTGATTTTTTTGTGTATCTATCTGTACACCAGCCTCCGACACAATGTGACCCAAAAGGCCACTAAACTCAACCAAAATTCACATTTACAAAAATTGACATATAAATGACGGTCATACTGGTTTATTATACCGGAGAATCTGACAAGTAATCCACCGGTATAGCTAGAGCTTATCTGGCCTTCTGGCCGCATGCTAAGGCTACTTGTTGCTGAGATAACCTGAACAACTATCTGCACACCATGTGCCCGTATCTGATCAGAGGATCCTGACAATGATCATGATCTCTATTAGTCTAGCTGAATAACCTCGACTAACTAAATAGCTGGGTTAGATGATCCGAGTGCTGCAGTAGTCTAACAATGCTCTACATGTCCTACTCGGACGTCTGTAGCTCATGCATAACTGCGGGGTTGTGGACAGCTAACCGTTTCGTCCTCCTAATTGAACAATTGTGATGTTGTGCTTAGTCCAACCTACTCTCAGGCGATCCGTCCCTGGATCTTCATAGGGAACCTACCGATCTCCTTGTCTTAGTAAACACTGTGCTAGCAGAGCACTACCAATTTCTTACGCCTTGTGTGTATCTCCTTGGATTTATACTGCTATTCTGGGGAATTCTCGGTCTTATGAACTATTCTGTAAATACTGGCCTTCTGCTAGGGCTCCGAATCTGAATATCTTACGAGAACTGGCTGAAGCACTAGTCTATCGCTGACTACTGATGTGGACCCCTCTCTTGGGGTGCCCACGGGCTTGTCTGACTTGTGGAGTATTCCTTGTAATAACTGCTAGGTTGACTAAGGTTGACTCTCACCTACAAGGCTGGGAAAATGATGTACAACCACTTAACATACTGGAAAAATTCTGGTTCCGGCATATATGATAATGCTATTGATTTTTAAAGATGCTTCCCTGCTAATATAAGCGCCAGCTAGTCGTTAGACCATCTAACTGTGCTCTTATCATCTAGCCATCTGATTCAGGCCATTAACTCTAGTAAGCCTCCAGAGCCTAGATCTGGCAACAACACATAAGTCCATTAACTTAATAACTGAGAACTGAGATAGTTTCTATGACTTCATACGTAATTCACACTTAATCTGCCCTTTCTCTTCTCCTTTCCCTTTCTCCTTTCTTCTCTCCTTTTCATTCTTTCTTCTCCCTCTTTTTTTTTTTTTGGCAAGGGGGGGGGGGTGTCCTGCAATGCAATTTGTACATGCTTTCTATTACTAATCAGCATCTGTGATTGTACCCCTTATAGGCAGCCACTCACAGCATATCTATTATCTGTATACATATATATATATATATATATATATCAATAGTTACGTACAATATGTACTGAATTCCGCGGTAATACATAATCTCTGACATGCTCTGCTGAGTCTCATACCATACATGATACACCGCTTCTATGACCTAATACTATATTTTGCCCTGAATTATCATTTCATTGTGTTTTCACCCCATTCTGAAAGTAACAAACATAAACACCTTAGTTATTGTCTGCTGTTTGAAATTCCGCCACTCCTGCGATGTGGGGTCAACGTTCGAATCTTGTGGCCTTACTTGGCTTATATTAAGAGCCTATGACTGTCTGTTGGGTCTTATCTCTAGGCCACACTAGATTAGAATTGTTGTATCAGTAATTTCTTAACTTCTCCATGAACGGGCATACTGCGGTATACCAAACCGCAATCTTACTGTCAGCCCGAGGATTAATCCTTAAAACGATACTCTATCAATCTAGGGGGGGTAACCCTAATTTCCCCACAAAATCTGGCATTCCTGCTTCTTCCTCTCATCTTGCTTAAGCTGAACTCTGGGGTTCAGGGTACCTGCCTTTCGTTGCTAATGAGATTACTGATCAAGCCTTGGCCTACACTTCTTCTGGCTTATATTCAGGCCCATCTGATTCACATGACCTCTATATCTTTCGATGTCACAACTGGATCATAACTATAATCTTACAGGTATGTCTTGCTATCTGTTAGCATATATGGCGGACTTGGCCTTTTTCTGACTCAAACTTGACTATTATTAGGCATTCATCACTAGCAGGTCTTTTACCCCTACTTCGGGTAAGCTAACAGTCTTGCTTGCTCTTCTGACTTATTACCGTGAGGGTCTGCACAACTTACATAATCATAAGGGCTCCTCACTCTTTCTCACACTTATCTGATAATCTAATATTGTCTACTATCTTAATCAGGTCTTATATTTATATATATATATCTAACAAATAAATCGACTCATTTATACGTTATGCTTATGACTTCCTATTCTGAAGTTATCGACATATACTGGGGACGGTACCAATAAAAGAGATAACATTGGGAGGTCCCTGTTACCTCCTCCTGCGGTTGTAGTTACCTTGTAACTGGCTAATGCCTTCTTCTGTTGTTATATCTGATCTTCTGCCTGTAGTAGGGTAATGCTGATCTACCTTTGTATCTGTAATCAAAGAATACGGTAAGTTTTTAGGGACTCAACCCTATACTGTACCGCTCTAAAGCACGACTGACTGAGAAGGAAGGGTAACCATCCTATCATGCCTCGCAGCCTCCTGCCTATAGTATGTGGTGCACAACACATCCATAGACAAGACTCTACTTAACACGGCTTGCAGACTCCCTGGGACACGACCTGCTCTGATACCAAGTTTGTCACACCCCGCCTTGGGGGTATGACTGGCACCTGGTGCCCTACTAGGACCTGTACTGCTGGATTCCTAAGCCTGGGCACATCTGGTGCCTGGCTGGCTCTAACTCACATTTCTGGAAACAAAGGGCTATATAGCGGCTGTAAACACAGCCCCCGGCCCATTGGCCTATAGCCTTCTGTACCTGTAACAACAGCTGACCAGAACATGCAACTATAGGGAAACCTATGCGGGCCGACAAGGCCACCATGCTGTCTAGTTATCTGCAACTCAGCAATAGAATACTAGAAGGCTACGTGACCGGCAAGGTCACCACTACTGTCAAACTTATGGCCCCACACGGCCAACATAAAAGAAACAAAAGTACTAACAGCTAACAATTGCACTGTTATACCCCGTAAATTTTAAATAAATAAATATCCTAAGGGCATGTTGGTTAAGGGATTTAGAAGGATAAAAAAAAATTAAAATGGATTAATAAAAGGGTCGAGCCCTTCATCAAAGAGCAGCAAATTTCCAGCAAAATATAGGGGGTCTTCATATGAGAAGAAAACCCACGACAAACATAGATAATTTCCTTACAATTACGCGACGAAACGCGGTCTAAACTCCGTTCCGGCTTAGGTACAGGTGTATAAAGCTGCAGAGAGCAATCCTACGGAGTTGGTTTCGTGAAATTTGGCCGACGGAACGTCGTGCTACCGAGGTAAAGTAAATAGAATTACTTTAAATTAGTACCAATGTGTTCCTAGCAT
This sequence comes from Datura wrightii, assembly GCA_035772735.1. NCBI lineage: Eukaryota > Viridiplantae > Streptophyta > Magnoliopsida > Solanales > Solanaceae > Datura > Datura wrightii. The sequence goes on along the minus strand of JASDFA010000018.1, from coordinate 192,522,045 downwards.
TGCAGTGAGCATTTATCCCTTCTGGACTATCGAGAAATAACGAGTTTTTGATCGTTTTCTGAAAGGTTGAAGTTGGGATAAATATATATATCAAAAGTGATAATTTCTCCCGAATATTAATGTATTTAGTTCTAATTGACGTGTATATGAATGTAGTTGGGAGAAACAGCAGAAGTACCGACGGAAATCACATCGGTCAGTCGGGTACTCAGAAACCAGGTATGTAAAGTTATTCTTTCGGCAAGCTAGGAAGTATAGCTTAGAAAGTAAATAGAATAAAGGCTATTAACCGATACCCAGCGTACAGGAACGATTTTAGTATAATTTCCAGCAAGCATGCTAGTATATTAATTACGTATCATGCGATAATCAGAATAGTAGACAATCAGGCAATACGTATTACATCTGTTGAGATTGTATCCAGTAGTAGGAGGTACATTTTATATCATTGAGCTATATCCAGATATAATCAGATAGACAGATAAAGGCCAGATAGCAGTTAGTCCAGCAATCAGGAATAGTGTAAAACAGAATATTGTTTCAGTTATTTAATACAAACTGGCCTTGAGATACAAGAAGAGAATATGATTAGTATTTTTCATTTGAGCATGCTTGCTGTGTATGTGTTTTGTATGTTGAGACTTGTTGTGGCATGTGGGCACCCTTTAGCATCCCCACCGCCCCTGGGTTATAGCTGTGTCGATACCAGATTCAGATACCTCCACCAGCTGGGCGATGCCGTCCGACTAAAGGACGATGATGGCCGACCACCATGATAATACGGTCCAGACCACCCTGCTTGCAGGGGTAGTTTAGTTTACTCTGCGCAGAGCTAGCACACCCTGTTTACAGGGGCAGACCACTCTGTGTGCACACCTGTGCCCAGAGGCAGGAGTCTTCGGACTCAGACACAGTTTATTGTCAGAGGCCAAGGCCTGAGCTACGTACCCAAGGGGGCCGGTAGGAGGAGCTCACAGTTATCAGATGAGTGGAGTGACTTGTTTTTGGTTGGTTTAGACCCGGGTAGGGGTAAATAGATTGCTTGCTTGGTTGGCACCTTCCGGCTTATGGGGGTCGGTCAGGTATTGTGTGTATTATTATGTATATTGATATGTGCTAGTAGATACTCATAGACAGAAGGACGACACGTCTTCAGGTATGCTCAGTTAGTTACAGAATGTATAAACTCTTCCCAGTTATCCTCAGCTAGATAGACTCAGCTACTTCTTGCTTAAATGTCATGTTATTGTGCTATTCGTTTCAGTTGCATATTTCAGCTTGCTTTACATGCTCAGTACCTGTGGTACTGACGCCCAGCGGGGCGCTGTATTGCTTGCCTACAGGTACTCACGGACGAGGAGCCGATCCCTCGTGATTCCAGCCAGCCAGTGAGTCATCAGCTCCTGTCATCCGGAGTCTGATTCCCAGAGGTGTAGCTCCTTTTCTTTTGTTGTGCAGTATGGGTAGGTCGGGGCCCTGTCCCGATCATTTCTATTAGTTTCTTACAGTATTCGTAGAGGCTTGCAGTCTGTATATATTCCCTTTGGTTATTTGAGCCGGTCGTGTGGGGCCGTGCAGTCTGCTGTAGCTGTCTTGTATTCCAGTTTATGTTGGCCGTGTGGGGCCTTAGTTTGACAGTAGTGGTGACCTTTCCGGTCACGTAGTTTTACAGCAGTCTTGTGTTGAGTTACAGATAACTAGACAGCATGGTGGCCTTGTCGGCCCGCATAGGTTCCTTGTTACAAGTCTGTTTCTGGTTAGCTGTTGTTACAGGTACAGATGGCTACAGGCTAGTTGGCCGGAGGCTGTAGTTACAGCCGTTATATAGCCGATTTGTTTCTTGAAATAGAGCCAAAGCCAGCCAAAGCACCAGATGTGCTCAGGCTGGACCAGTTAGCAGTTCAGAGTCTACCAGGCACCAGGTGCCCGTCATACCCCCCAAGGTGGGGTGTGACATGCACGGCCTCACACGACCGGCTCAACTGATCACAGGGAAATATATACAGACTGCAAGCCTCTAGGAATAGCAATAGAAATGATCGGGACAGGGCCCCGACCTACCCGTACTATACAACAAAAGAAAATGAAATACACCTCAGGAATTCAGTCTCCGGATGACAGGAGCTGAATACTCGATCGATGACAGGAATCACGTGGTATTGCCTGCTCGTCTATGAGTACCTGCAGGTAAGTAATGCAGCGCCCCACCAGGCGTCAGTACCGCTGGTACTGAGTATGTAAAGCAATAACTGAAAACAAAATCTGAAAACAACAATGTGACTGATGAAAATGAAGTAAGAAGAATTAGATTATCTGTCTGATAATGTAAGTCATACCTTCTCTCATTTATACTGTAGGGAAATAGGGGTCGTACCTGGAGACGTATCACTTAACTGCTGATCTACTCGTATCTAACGTGACATGACATAACATAACATAACATGGTATAGCACACACAAACCTTACCCGGCCCCCATAAGCCGGGAGGTACATCCAGCACAGAATCTACACCCCTACCCCGGTCATCCCATCTCCTATAACCCTATAAGCATCCTATCGGTTCCCTGGGTATGCACTTGGGCTCGCTGAGCCCCTGACTATAACTGTACCTGAGTCTGGAGGACTCCTGAATCAACACCCCGGGCGTATCCGCTCGACGGGGGTGTATAAGGGCCGACCAAGGCACAATATGGGGAAAACTGGCATCCCATCTTCGTCCCCTGTGGGACGGCATGCCACTCCGTAGAGCGACGTATCCTCGTCCTCTGGCGGACGAGTCGATACAGCTATTAACCCTGGGCGGTCATGGATGCTAGGTAATCCAACCCCAAACAATACAACAGTCTCACTAGTAATACTATCTGCATATACCACACACTGAAGCTAATGATAATAAAGTGTTTGTACATACTGCATGCTGAACTGGTGATAGCGATATGTACGTATTTAATACATGCTGAGACTGGTAATAGTATATATATGTAGATATAATCTCCTGCCATACTGCACTGAGTATAATGCTGAACATGATATAGTATTTCTGCTGAAAACTATGTTGTATACTGAGCTTCTATAGTAACATGATTTACTAGTTCTAATATGCTTTCTAGCTTCACTTTAACTTATCGTTCTATTTCTGAGATGTCTTACAGATATTACATTGCTTTACTGGGTTTCAACTGAATATAATGATATCCTAACATTCTGTGTCACATCACATACTGAGCATGTTGTGCAGTTCCTAACACTTATATTAAAATCTATATCGTGCTAGCAAGTCTCGCGCTGACCATAACATGATATTTCTAATATCGTACCAACATCTGTAATAAACATCATACATGGCTTCTGAATATTCTACTAGCCTTTAAATTACTGTACTGTACCAAGATTACTAACTTGCCGAGGAAACTAGCTTTACATACCTTATCCTTGAATTATTCATCTGTCGGACGAGACTCGGCCGGTACTTCAACTATTTTCTCCCAACTGCATTCATAAATATGTCAATTAATATTAAATACAACTTTATTTAAAAGGCAACGTCACTTTCGATATAGTTTATAGCCTAAACTTAGGCTTATCGAAAGACGGCCAAAAACTCACTATTTTTCAGAGGTCCAGAAGGGAGAAATATTCACTTCACAGCTAGGAACACATAGACACTAATTTAGAGCAATTTCACTTACCTTAGCTCGGTGGCTCGACGATTCGTTGGCCGTATTTTACGAAACTGAATCCGTAGAAATGCTCTCTGCTGCTAAATACCTCAGTATCTGGAGTTAATTTGCGTTTGGACAATGTTTAGCCGCGTAATCGGTCGAAAATTATAATCCCTCCTTCGTTCTTCTCCTTTCTCTGATTTCTCTCTCTGTTTCCTGGAAATTTCTTAAGTGTTTAAATGATTTAAACCCGAAGTGGGCTTTATATACTTGGGCCTGGACAAGGCCAACGTGTCACGGAGCCAACGCGGAGACTTCACCTCCGTGACACGCTGCCATCGCGGAGGGGTTCTGCCTCGGCTCCTTCCGCGATGGTTCGACAGGTTTCTCGTCCGATCTTTTCCCGAGCCTTTCTCTAGCACGTATGGCCTTCAAATATGCTTAACCAACGTGCGAATAGGTCATTTAGGTGCCGGGAATTCTACGGGGTATATCATATATACTAAGGTGATGAGGCAGAGACTTCCTAGGCCATTCATATTATTAAATGTATTGTTGCAACAATAACATTTCTTGGATGCTGTGAGAGTAACATTGAGCTAATAACCATGAGGTTTAGTATAATGTTATGTTTCAGTTTTATATAAAACTTTTTTTTTATTGAATTAATAAAGTCTTATTTTAAATAGATTGATTTTGCATGTGTGTCCTTTACTTATATAGTAGATGGTTTAGTGTATAGAGTTTAGCTTATACACAGAAGATTAAATAATCGGTTCTTATAAGTATAAAGTTTGTATATGTTCACAATCTAAGATGAGAATTGGACAAATTTATCGGTATGATTGTAGCACAGGATTATATATAGTTTATCTTGATTATGGAAATTGTATTGTTCCAACTTCTTGTGCTAGTACATTTTGTATGTATTAAACGGACCAAGTAGAAAATAGTTTTTGTCTGACTTAGTAAAACAAATTCTCTAGATCATTAAATGTACTTATACTCTTAATTTTGATATAACTATTATGATCAATGTTATTTTCTTGTTGTTTTGATCTGTCAAAAGGGTGAAACTCTTTCGCGAGTTAAAATGCTCCCGATAGGTTGGATGATGACAAATGATATTTGTGAAATGATAGTTAGTTGATGGAATCCATGTCTCGACCTTGAGATTGATGATGCCCCTTTATAATTGCTTATAAGTTTTCATGTAAAAAACCCCTGCAGGTGGATTCTGTATTCGTCACATGAAATAAGTTAAGCGTTTGAATAAAGGATTAAATTGATCAATGAATTAAATAGTCAAAAATTTAATTCGATTAGTTGATATCTATAATCTTAACATGGGGAGTTAAATAAGAATTTAATGATTGATTTTGAAATTATACCGAGGAGTGCAATTGTGAATTTTTAGTGGAATAATCTGTGATTTATTATGGTAGGTTAATTCATTCATTATTTCGAATTAATACCATAATTGAAAGTCTCACTAATTAAATCTATGGTCCCTGCTATGCCTCATTAATTAAAGAACTTGGAAAAGGAAGAAACCTGTTTTCTTGAAGTAGTAAATTCCTAAAAGATTTTGGACAACTTCATAAAAGGTAAGTAGTACACGTTTGGGTTTTATACCCTTAAAAACGTGTGGATTAACAAGGAAAGAAGGAATCCTATACGTTTTGGGATTAGGGTTTTAAGCCCTAAAAACGTGACTATAAATAGGGTTTTTTCATTCTTGAAAAAAAACGACATTTTCTGAGAAGCAGTACTTTCCCACACAAGTATTCCCCACTCGGAGATTATTGAGGACATAGTAGAAGACTACAGACCTGGAGAACGAGTTGGACGCGTTGTGTGAAAGCTTCAAGAGTTAGCATTTTGTAATCTAACTCGTTGTTGTTATCTAGTGATTCATGTAAGATCACTGATCCTATTCAAACTTGCTTCCGCTGCGCATGTTCTAACAATTGGCATCACAAGCCGACTAACATCTACCTAGATAATTTAAAAAATTCATGGAAAAGATTGTTTTATGTATTGTCTTTTTGGCATGAATGCATAAATCGTACATAGATGAAAACGAGTGTTTTAATGATTTTTGTGTTATAAAAACTGTTTATAAACAATTTATGATATGTTTTGTGAAAATTTTTTGCCGAGTCGCGCGCGCATGCCCCTGCCGAGTCGCGTGCGGCTGCCGGTTTTGGTCGGTATTGGAGTTTTTCAAATTTTGACGAACTCCGATTGACCTGAAATTTGGTAGGTTCATCGGCAATGATCCACTGAGCAATACTCACTGCTATGCCATGACTAACGTCATTTTTTGGCCATTCGGAGTCGTTTTGATGGGGTTTTGGGCATTTCTCTGTTTTCTGAAAAATTAAAAATTAAGAAAAAAATTAGTTTCTTACAACCAGTGTTGTTAGGGTTCAATCCTTATTGTCTCCATTAGTAATTAACAGTAATGTAATGAGTTTACATGTTGATATTGGTCTTCTTTCCCCATCGAATAGATTCATTACGGGATTACTGTGTTTGCTTGTCTCTTGTTGTTGAAAACTTATATTAACTCTCCAACTGAGTTATATGTTGGTTCAATGAAACAGAGATTTACATAATTGGATATTTACCTGTCTTAAACTTGTAATTTACTCTCCAACTGAGTTAGTTCTGTTTTGATTTATTGGGTAAACATCTGTCATAACTCATATAGTTTGTGTGAAAGCTTCAAGAGGTTAGTATTTCGTAATCTTACTCATTGTTATTATCTAGTGATTCATGTAAGATCGTTGATCCTATTCATGTTTGTTTTCGCTGCGCATGTTCCAACACATTCTCATGTACTTCATTATATATGTACAAGATAAAAATTCTCAATTTGCCTGTCATGTCATTTTTATTTGTGAATTCAAAACCATAGCAGAAATAAAAAGCATTTGATCGCCCTTGAGATTACTGAATATGGATATGACTAGACCATGGGTCATTATTGGGGATTTTAACACCATCTATACCTCTTTCCTGGTTGCTCTGATCTGAGCATAACTTCATACTCACACGATCTTTGTCGAGAGATAGGAGCATTCAGTGGAACCGGTAAACTACACTTTCTTATGGATTGATGTGTGGGACAGAGGATTTGTGGTACCGGCGGCCCAAAAAATAAGGAAAGAAGTTAAGCTAAATTTCTCGTGACTATTCAAGAATTTCAATATTTAAATCGAGGTTTCAAACGGTAAAGCTTATCAGATTTTATTTATTTTTGAATTTTTTCTTGTACCCATTTTTATTAATATATATACTAAGGTGATGAGGCAGAGACTTCCTAGGCCATTCATATTATTAAATGTAGTGCTGCAACAATAACATTTCTTGGATGTTAGTGAGAGTAACATGGAGCTTCACAATTCTTGATCACATTATGTACAATATTTGGAAAAAAAAAACACAAGTTGTTGGAATTCATTGTCAAGCAATCATGCACAACAAGTTCTCAACTCTGTTGACAGTAGAGGTGTTGATCTTCAGACCAAATTGACAGATGCACAAGCTAAGAGGCACTAGAACTGGATTTACATAATACATGAGGAGAAAGAGATACTTGGAAATTTGCACAAATTAAGTCATATGCCAAGAAGAGGTTCTCAGAAAGAAATCCAGACCTATTTGGATATCCCAATGAGTCCCACATAAACTAGCTGCTGTTAATATTTCATTTGGTTAAATAAAAACTTTACTGTTTGGCCCCAAAAAAAGGATATTATTATTACTAGGATCATTCCGATACTTTTATATAGTTTGTAAAATTTGTAACGGGAGAATGCATGGCTCACACACTCAAGCATCTTAAAAGAATAATTAAAATTGTTATATATAAATTTATCATAAATTTTGTTCATATTGATAAATTCCGTCAAAATTAATCAATCATAATTTTATTTCCATCACAAATATTATTTTTCTTGTAGTATTTTCTTTTTTAGAAGTATATTTATACTGATATTTCCCCCTCCTATGATCCTATCACATGTAGCAAAATTCAAATGACATTATTATAGTTCGAAGCCAATGATTTTTCTTCCTTTTGTTTCTATTATTGTTTCTCCTTTCTATTTTTTTAGGGTAATTCATTAGATACTTTAAGTTACGCGTCTCTAACGTGAAATGTCATAATTTTTATTTATTATTTTTTTTGGGGGGGAGGGGGGGTGGAGGGGAGGAGCGGATGGGAAAATCGAGAGAGAAATAATTTTGTAGCTCTCTCTACATTTCTTACTACTTTCTTATTTGTCCTCATTTTATAACACGTATTTTTTCAATTATATATATTTGTTATTAGCGAATCCAACTCACTACTCCACTATTTAAATTTTGTTTCTAATCAATGGACTAAATTTGAGTGCAAAAAGATAAATTCATGTACCCATTTCTATAGTGAAATCTAACCCATTGTGATAAATGTAAAACTTTCACGGGATATCTTATTGGAACCGCTGTTTAATTTATATTTAATTTTTTAAAAAATTTATACGTATACCTATATCAGAACAATTCCACACATGAAGTATCTGAAGTTTATATATGGTTGAACTTTAATTGTATGTGCTTAAAGTGCAAAAATACCTAAACTTCTGTCATATGAAACTTCGAACACTTTGTTTGAAGTTGAGCTTTGTTAAGATAACTTCAAATACTACATATTTAGAATTATTTTAAAATTGATAAATGTGCAAAAATTTATAAACTTAGGACATAACATAAATAATGGCATCAAAATAGGAATTTGAGTGCAATAATCCGATAATGTTCCAAGCCCAAACCTATGTGTCACAATAATCCAGGTCATTAGCAAGAACGCGTCTATTTTGAGTTGTTCTTATTTTTGCCCTTTAAAATTTTAAGTAATAAAAATGTGGCCAAAAATATCCCAAGTATTGGGGGAAAAAAAAATTTGCTAGGCACAAATTTCTCTAAATCTTTGTCAGATATGTTATACCCCGTAGAATTCCCGGCAATTAGATGACCTATTCGCACGTTGGTTAAGCATATTTGAAAGCCATACGTGCTAGGGAAAGGCCCGGGAAAAGATCGGACGAGAAACCCGTCGAAACATCGCGGGAGGAGCCGAGGCAGAGCCCCTCCGCGATGGCAGCGTGTCACGGAGGTGAGGCCTCCGCGATGGCTCCGTGACACGTTTCCCAGGTTCAGGCCCAAGTATATAATCCCCCACTTCGGTTTAAAATCATTTCATACTTAATAAATTTCCATAAAACGCAGTGGGCTGAGGAAGACGAAGGAAAATTTAATATTTTCGTCCGATTACGCTACCAAACGCTGCCCAAACTCAAATTAATCCCAGATACCCGAGTATTTAGCAGCAGAGAGCATTTCTACGGAATTAGTTTCGCGAAATACGGCCGACGAATCGGCGAGCCATCGAACTAAAGTAAGTAGAATTGCTCTAAATTAATGTCTATGTGTTCCTAGCTGAGAAGTGAATACTTCTCCCTTCTAGGCCGCTGGAAAATAGCGAGTTTTCGACCGTCTTTCGATAAGCCTAAGTTTAGGCTATAAACTATATCGAAAGCAACGTTGCTCTTTACAATAAAGCTGTATTTAGTATTGATTGACGTATTTATGAATGCAGTTGGAAGGAAATAGTTGAAGTACCGGCCAAGCTTCGTCCGACGGACGAATAATGCAAAGATAAGGTATGTAAAGTTAGTTTCCTCGGCAAGTTAAGTAATATTGAGACAGTATGGTAATTTACAGACCAGTAGAATGTTCAGAAACCGATTATTATGTTATTATGAATATTGGTGCAATATGAGAAGTTTTGGGTTGTAACGTGTACGATACCTATCCGTATGATATAGATTCGGACGTAAGTGGTTAAGATTGCCCAGTATATTCAGTATGTGATGTAATATGCCATGTTAAGATATTGTTGTGTTTAGCTGAAGCCTCGCGAAGTAGTACAGTATCCGTAAAGCATTTCAGATATAGCATAGTAACTAAATAAGGTTTAGAAAGCATGTTAGAAGTAGGAAATCATGTTAATACGGAAACTCAGTAAACAGTATAGCTTTCAGCAGAAACACCATCTTGTATAACCTTGCCCCAGTACAGTTTGACAGGAGGCTATATTTTTATTTATACTTACCTGTCTCAGCATGTATCAGACACTTACAGATTACTATTATTAGCCCAGTATGTGATTTATATGATACCTTACACCTGTTAGCCTTAGCTTATGAGATACACAGACAACATGACTAGTTGAGACCGTTGTATTGATTGGGGTTGGATTACCTAGCATCCCTGACCGCCCAGGGTTAATAGCTGTATCGACTCGTCCGCCAGAGGACGAGGATACGTCACTCTACGGAGTGATATGCCATCCCGCAAGGGGACGAAGATGGGATGCCAGTTTCCCCATATTGTGCCTTGGTCGGCCCTTATACACCCCCGTCGAGCGGGTACGCACAGGGTGTTGATTTTAGAGTCCTTCGGACTCAGGTACAGTTATAGTCAGGGGCTCAGCGAGCCCAAGTGCATACCCAGGGACCGGCAGGATGCTTATAGCCACTATAGGAGATGGGATGACCGGGGTAGGGGCATAGATTCTGTGTTGATTGTACCTCCCGGCTTATGGGGGCCGGGTAAGGTTTGTGTGTGCTATATTATGATATGTATGTTATGCTATGTTATATTAGACGTGAGTAGATTAGTAGTAGAACGATACATCTCCGGATATGACACCTACTCCTCCCAGTATGATTGAGAACAGGTACGATTTACATCATCAGACAGATAATCTAGTTCTTCCTATTTCAGTTTCGTCAGTTATGCTATTGATTTTAGATAGCTTTTTCAGTTATTACTTTACATACTCAGTACCAGCGGTACTGACTCCCAGTGGGGCGCTGCATTACTTACCTGCAGGTACTCATAGACGAGCAGGCGATTCTACGTGACTCCCTGTCAGCGGTTGAGTATTCAGCTCCAGTCATCCGGAGGCTGAATTTCAGAGGTGTAGTTCAGTTTCTTTTGTTGTATACAGTACGGGTAGGTCGGGGCCCTGTCCCGGCCAGTTCTATTACTATTCCTAGAGGCTTGCAGTCTGTATGTATTCCCTGTGGTCAGATGAGCCAGTCGTGTGGGGCCGTGCAGTTGTGTAGTTGCCTTTACTCTTTCTTTCTTTTGTAATGGTCGTGTGGGGCCATAGTTCGCCAGTAGTGGTGACCTTGCCGGTCACGTAGCTTCTTAGCATGCTATGTTTGAGTTATAGATAACTAGACAGCATGGTGGCCTTGTCGGCCCGCATAGGTTTCCCTGAATTACTATGTTTCTGGTCAGCTACTAGTGCAGGTACAGAAGGCTATAGGCCAATGGGCCGGGGGCTGTATTTACAGCCGTTATATAGCCCTTTGTTTCCAGAAATGTGAGTTAGAGCCAGCAAGGCGCCAGATGCGCCCAGGCTTAACAGTTCAGCAGGTCCGGTCCTAGTAGGGCACCAGGTGCCAGTCATACCCCCCAAGGTGGGGTGTGACAAACTTGGTATCAGAGCAGGTCGTATCTCAGGGAGTCTGCAAGCCGTGCTAAGTAGAGTCCTGTCCATGGATGTGTTGTGCACCACATACTATGGGTAGGAGGCTGCAAGGCATGATAGGATGGTTGTCTCTTATTCTGATTCAGTCGTGCTATAGAGCGGTACAGTATAGGGTTGGTTTCCTAAAATCTTACCATATTCTTTGGCTACAGATAATGTCAGACCAGCAACATCCTACCACAGGTCGGAGCTTAGACATTGCAGCAGGAGAGGGCACCAGCAGGATGCCTCCCCCTCATTTGGAGACAGCTCGATCAGAGGGCCCTATAGAGGCTTCATCCCAACCTCCTCAGCAGTCTCCACCACGTCAGGAGCCATTGGGAGCGACAGTACCTTCAGCAGTCCCTATACCGACACCTTCCGACCAGGAGGTTAGGAGTGCTGTAGTTATGATAGCACAGATGATGGCTGCTCAGCGTCAGCAAATGTCATCCACAGTTGCAGAAGCATCAGGAGGGCCCGGTAGTTCGAGGGTCCGAGAGTTCTTAGCCCTGAATCCCCCACAGTTCACAGGCACGGACCGAACAGAGGACCCCCAGGATTTTCTGGACCAGATGCAGAGAATCTTCAGGGTTATGCATGCTACGCCTACTGAGTCAGTTGAACTGGCCGCATTCCGGTTACGAGATATTGCGGTGTTATGGTATGAAAGCTGGGAGAGGTCCCGAGGGAGAGATGTTTCCCCTCTCACCTGGTCCAGCTTTTCAGGAGCCTTTCTAGATCACTATTTGCCGCGGGAGATCCGACAGGCCCGTGTAGATTAGTTCCTACATCTAGAACAGGGGGCCATGAGTGTTCGGGAATATTCCTTGTTGTTTGACTCCTTGGCTCGATATGCACCGGCCTTCGTGGATACCATGGCATCCAGAGTGCACCATTTTATTATGGGGTTGAACCCAGAATATGTCGAGACTTGTATCACGGCCACACTGCGATAGGACATGGATATTTCCTGAATCCAAGCATTTGCCCAGAATATTGAGGGCATCAGACAGCGACATCGGGAGATCAGAAGGGTCAATCAGGAGCAGCGTCACTGGGATAGGCCAGCTGAGTTACAGAGAGAGGCCCGGGGAGGACCCAGGCCACGATTGTCAGACAGGCCGCCCAGGTCCCCGCCTCCACCGCAGTCACAGGGAGGTAGATTCAGTCGTAGAGGGCAGTCAGAAGCTGGTAGAAGCTCGCAGACGGCAGACTCACCATTACAGAGGAGAGCGGAGCAAAGTAGGTATACCCTACCACTTTGCCCTATATGCAGTCGACGCCATTCTGGAGCATGCAGGTATGGTTCCACCACATGCTATATTTGTGGCCAAGAAGGCCATTTGATGAGAGATTGCCCAACCAGAGGTCGTGAGGACCGGGACAAACAGGATAGGGCATCAACAGGATCACGAGCTACAGCATCCTCGACTGGGCGCAGGCCCCCAGTTTCAGCAGGCAGGGGTCGGGGCAGATCAGGGGCCTCCAGTACAGGTGCGGGTCCAAGCCGCACATATGCCTTACCAGGGAGGCAAGATTCAGAGGCATCGCCTGATGTTGTGACAGGTATGCTAACTATCTGCTCACACCCTGCTTATGTACTAATTGATCCAGGGTCTACCTTGTCCTATATTACTCCATTTGTGGCACGGAAGTTTAGTATTGTACCAGAATCATTACAGCAGCCCTTCCTAGTTTCCACGCCCGTCGATGACTCTATCACAGCTAGCCGAATTTACCGCGGGTGTACAGTAGAGGTTGCTGATCGTCGACCACAGTAGATCTGGTCGAGTTAGAAATGATAGACTTCGATGCCATAAGTATGGATTGGTTAGTACCATGTTTTGCTAATGTTGAATGTTGGACCAAAACGGTCCGATTCCACTTCCCGGGGGAGGCAGTACGGGAGTGGAAGGGCAGCACCGCGACGCCAAAAAGTAGGTTTATTTCCTACCTTCAGGCGAGAAAGTTGATATCTAAGGGGTGTATTTATCATCTGGTCAGAATTCAGGATGTCCAAGCAGAATCTCCGACACTCCAGTCTGTCCCAGTGGTAAATGAATTCCCAGATGTATTTCCTGATGAGTTACCTGGTATTCCCCCAGAAAGGGAAATAGACTTTGCTATTGACTTGCTACCAGGCACTCAGCCAATATCAATACCTCCTTATCGTATGGCTCCTGCAAAACTCAGAGAATTAAAGGAGCAGTTGAAAGACTTGTTAGATAAAGGTTTTATCAGGCCGAGTACTTCCCCGTGGGGTACGCCAGTCTTGTTCGTGAGAAAGAAAGATGGCTCACTCCGGATGTGTATAGATTATCGGCAGCTAAACAAAGTTACAGTAAATAACAAGTATCCGCTTCCCAGAATTGATGACTTATTTGATCAGCTACAGGGAGCCAGATACTTTTCTAAGATTGACTTGCGGTCCGGATATCACCAAGTCCGAGTACGTGAGAGGGATATTCCTAAGACAGCATTCAGGACCCGATATGGGCATTTTGAATTTCTGGTTATGTCCTTCGGGCTAACGAATGCCCCAGCAGTCTTTATGGACCTGATGAACAGTATTTTCAGACTTTTCCTGGACTTGTTCGTGATAGTATTTATTGATGATATTCTGGTGTATTCTCGCTCTGAGGCAGATCACCGGACTCATTTGCGGACAGTGCTCCAAATTCTCAGGGACCGCCAGTTGTACGCTAAATTTTTGAAGTGTGAATTTTGGCTTAACTCAGTAGCCTTTTTGGGGCATATTGTCTCAGACGCTGGTATACAGGTAGATAAGCAGAAGATAGAAGCAGTTAAGTCATGGCCGAGACCTACCACCCCGACTGAAGTTCGTAGCTTTCTGGGGTTGGCAGGGTACTATCGGAGGTTCGTTGAGGGATTCTCAACCATTGCAGCACCTTTAACTAAATTGACACAGAAGGCAGCAAAGTTCCAGTGGACGGAGGCATGCGAGCAGAGTTTCCAGGAACTGAAAGACAGATTAACCTCTGCCCCAGTACTAGCACTACCGGAAGGCACAGAAGGGTATTCAGTTTATTGTGACGCGTCAGGTATCGGGTTGGGCTGTGTGTTGATGCAGCATGGTAGAGTAATTGCATATGCTTCCAGACAGCTGAAGAAGCACGAAAAGAATTACCCCACCCATGATCTAGAATTGGCCGCAGTAATTCATGCCTTGAAGATGTGGAGGCATTACCTGTACGGCGTCCATGTGGATATATATACAGATCATAAGAGCTTGCAGTACATTTTTACTCAGAGGGAGTTGAATCTGCGGCAACGTCGCTGGTTAGAATTGTTGAAGGATTATGATGTGAACATCCTGTACCATCCGGGAAAAGCTAACGTTGTAGCAGACGCCCTGAGTCGTAAGTCAATGGGGAGTTTGGCGTATTTGCAACCTGAGAAACAGAAATTAGCTAAAGAAATTCATCAGTTAGCTGGACTAGCCGTTCGAGTAATGGAAACAGAAAATAATGGGGCCGTAATTCAGAGTTCTGCAGTGTCGTCATTAGTTGCAGAGGTAAAAGAACGACAGTATGAGGATCCCGATTTAGTCCAGCTCAGAGATAGGGTTCAGAAGGGTAAGGAGCCAGATTTTTAGATAACCGAGGATGATGTGCTACGTTGTAAGGGCCGCCTCTGTGTCCCGAATGTTTCAGGACTTCGTGGTCAGATCATGCATGAGGTACACTACGCTTGCTATTCCCTTCACCCAGGGGCGACGAAAATGTACCGCGATATCAGAGACATCTACTGGTGGCCAGGTATGAAAGCTGAGATAGCTGAATTTATATCTAGATGTTCTAATTGTCAGCAGGTGAAAGCAGAGCACCAGAAACCGGGTGGTTTGACTCAAGAAATAATGATACCTATGTGAAAATGGGAAGCAATAAACATGGATTTTGTAACAGGGTTACCCCGTACTAGACGCAGAAATGATTCCATTTGGGTAATAGTTGATAGGCTGACAAAATCAGCTCATTTCCTGCCAGTAAGGGCTACTTTCTCAGCTGACGATTATGCCGAATTGTATATCAGAGAAATAGTTAGATTGCATGGGGTACCGGTATCTATCATTTCATACAGAGGGGCACAGTTTACAACTAGGTTCTGGAAGTCATTTCAGAAAGGTCTGGGGACGCAGATTAATTTGAGCACAGCATTCCACCCTCAGACAGACGGGCAGGCTGAACACACGATTCAGACGCTCGAAGATATGCTACGAGCGTGTGTGTTAGATTTTGGGGGTAGCTGGGATGAACATCTGTCGTTAATCGAATTTGCTTATAATAACAGCTACCATTCAGCTATTCAGATGGTGCCTTTCGAGGCATTGTATGGACGAAAATGTAGATCGCCGGTGGGCTGGTTTGAAACAGGAGAATCAGCATTAGTTGGCCCAGACATCGTTCGGCAGTCCGAGGAAAAGATAAAGCTTGTCCGAGAACGTTTACTGACCGCTCAGAGCCGCCAGAAGTCTTATGCAGATAGGCGGCGCAGAAATCTAGAATTTTCGGTAAACGACTGGTATATCTGAAAGTGTCCCCGATGAAAGGGGTAATGAGGTTTGGCAAGAAAGGCAAGCTTAGCCCAAGATTCAATGGGCCGTATCAGATTCGGCGAAGAATAGGCCGCGTGGCATACGAGTTAAACTTGCCTCCAGAATTAGCATCTGTTCACCCAGTATTCCATGTTTCGATGTTAAGGAAGTTCGTAGGGGACCCTTCTACAGTAGTTCCAGTTCAGGATGTTCAGGTCACAGAAGAGTTAGCCTATAAAGAGGTTCCCGTAGCCATCTTAGACAGACAGATTCGCAGGCTGAGAACTAAAGATGTTGCATCTGTCAAAGTATTGTGGCGTAACAGAAATCGGGAAGAAATGACGTGGGAGGCTGAAGAAGATATGAAAATCAGATACCCTCACCTATTTCAGGCCTAGTCGGACGACAGGTATGTCCGTATCATTACTTATACAGTATCTTATGATTGTGTGTTTGTAAATGATAAAGAAGAAGTGATATTTAGTTGTCCAGTGAATCTTAGAATATTGTGTGCAGTGCCTGTGTTGGACTTTTCTGCATTTCAGGTTTTTGCGATAGTCCATGTTACAGGGGAAACTCTGCCAAAATTTTTCCAGAAAGTAAAGTAAGTAGTCCTCAAGATGACAGTATACATTCGAGGACGAATGTTCTTAAGGGGGGGAGAATGTTATACCCCGTAGAATTCCCGGCACTTAGATGACCTATTCGCACGTTGGTTAAGCATATTTGAAAGCCATACGTGCTAGGGAAAGGCCCGGGAAAAGATCGGACGAGAAACCCATCGAACCATCGCGGGAGGAGCCGAGGCAGAGCCCCTCCGCGATGGCAGCGTGTCACGGAGGTGAGGCCTCCGCGATGGCTCCGTGACACGTTGCCCAGGTTCAGTCCCAAGTATATAAGCCCCCACTTCGGTTTAAAATCATTTCATACTTAATAAATTTCCAGAAAACGCAGTGGGTTGAGGAAGACGAAGGAAAATTTAATATTTTCGTCCGATTACGCTGCCAAACGCTGCCCAAACTTAAATTAATCCCAGATACCCGAGTATTTAGCAGTAGAGAGCATTTCTACGGAATTAGTTTCGCGAAATACGGCCGACGAATCGGCGAGCCATCGAACTAAAGTAAGTAGAATTGCTCTAAATTAATGTCTATGTGTTCCTAGCTGAGAAGTGAATACTTCTCCCTTCTAGGCCGCTGGAAAATAGCGAGTTTTCGACCGTCTTTCGATAAGCCTAAGTTTAGGCTATAAACTATATCGAAAGCAACGTTGCTCTTTACAATAAAGCTGTATTTAGTATTGATTGACGTATTTATGAATGCAGTTGGAAGGAAATAGTTGAAGTACCGGCCAAGCTTCGTCCGACGGACGAATAATGCAAAGATAAGGTATGTAAAGTTAGTTTCCTCGGCAAGTTAAGTAATATTGAGACAGTATGGTAATTTACAGACCAGTAGAATGTTCAGAAACTGATTATTATGTTATTATGAATATTGGTGCAATATGAGAAGTTTTGGGTTGTAACGTGTACGATACCTATTCGTATGATATAGATTCAGACGTAAGTGGTTAAGATTGCCCAGTATATTCAGTATGTGATGTAATATGCCATGTTAAGATATTGTTGTGTTTAGCTGAAGCCTCGCGAAGTAGTACAGTATCCGTAAAGCATTTCAGATATAGCATAGTAACTAAATAAGGTTTAGAAAGCATGTTAGAAGTAGGAAATCATGTTAATACAAAAACTCAGTAAACAGTATAGCTTTCAGCAGAAACACCATCTTGTATAACCTTGCCCCAGTACAGTTTGACAGGAGGCTATATTTGTATTTATACTTACCTGTCTCAGCATGTATCAGACACTTACAGATTACTATTATTAGCCTAGTATGTGATTTATATGATACCTTACACCTGTTAGCCTTAGCTTATGAGATACACAGACAACATGACTAGTTGAGACCGTTGTATTGATTGGGGTTGGATTACCTAGCATCCCTGACCGCCCAGGGTTAATAGTTGTATCGACTCGTCCGCTAGAGGACGAGGATACGTCACTCTACGGAGTGATATGCCGTCCCACAAGGGGACGAAGATGGGATGCCAGTTTCCCCATATTGTGCCTTGGTCGGTCCTTATACACCCCCGTCGAGTGGGTACGCCCGGGGTGTTGATTTTAGAGTCCTTCGGACTCAGGTACAGTTATAGTCAGGGGCTCAGCGAGCCCAAGTGCATACCCAGGGACCGGCAGGATGCTTATAGCCACTATAGGAGATGGGATGACCGGGGTAGGGGCATAGATTCTGTGTTGATTGTACCTCCCGGCTTATGGGGGTCGGGTAAGGTTTGTGTGTGCTATATTATGATATGTATGTTATGCTATGTTATATTAGACGTGAGTAGATTAGTAGTAGAACGATACGTCTCCGGATATGACACCTACTCCTCCCAGTATGATTGAGAACAGGTACGATTTACATCATCAGACAGATAATCTAGTTCTTCCTATTTCAGTTTCGTCAGTTATGCTATTGATTTTAGATAGCTTTTTCAGTTATTACTTTACATACTCAGTACCAGCGGTACTGACGCCCGGTGGGGCGCTGCATTACTTGCCTGCAGGTACTCATAGACGAGCAGGCGATTCTACGTGACTCCCTGTCAGCAGTTGAGTATTCAGCTCCAGTCATCTGGAGGCTGAATTTCAGAGGTGTAGTTCAGTTTCTTTTGTTGTATACAGTACGGGTAGGTCGGGGCCCTGTCCCGGCCAGTTCTATTACTATTCCTAGAGGCTTGCAGTCTGTATGTATTCCCTGTGGTCAGATGAGCCGGTCGTGTGGGGCCGTGCAGTTGTGTAGTTGCCTTTACTCTTTCTTTCTTTTGTAATGGCCGTGTGGGGCCATAGTTCGCCAGTAGTGGTGACCTTGCCGGTCACGTAGCTTCTTAGCATGCTATGTTTGAGTTATAGATAACTAGACAGCATGGTGGCCTTGTCGGCCCGCATAGGTTTCCCTGAATTACTATGTTTCTGGTCAGCTGCTAGTGCAGGTACAGAAGGCTATAGGCCAATGGGCCGGGGGCTGTATTTACAGCCGTTATATAGCCCTTTGTTTCCAGAAATGTGAGTTAGAGCCAGCCAGGCGCCAGATGCGCCCAGGCTTAACAGTTCAGCAGGTCCGGTCCTAGTAGGGCACCAGGTGCCAGTCATACCCCCCAAGGTGGGGTGTGACAAGATAAGGCAAAGGTTTTTAAAACTTTTAAAAAAATCACAAGGCAAAATTTGCAATACATAACTTATACATACAAACTTATGATGATAAAGGCTAAGTTCTCTAAATCTTTATCGGATAAGATAAAGATCTTCTAAGTGTTTGCCTTGCGAATGAGATACTACACAACTTGTGTCGGACAAGGCAAAAGTTTTATGAAATTAGATCATAATTAAAGATACTTCGGCCCAAAAACATTTATTGAATGAGAAGCAGGAGAAAAAATTAAAGATTATTTATTTAAAGGATAAAAATTCAAAATGAAAAAATTACATAAATTAGCAAACTTAACTAGTTATTCACAATAATTAGCAAACCTATTTAAAAATTACAAAAAAATAGCAAAATAATTACAGAAATAGCAAATAACCATTTGTTTTAAAACAATTATTATTGTATCAAATTTTCTATATTCTCTTTCCAACTTACTAGTTCTCTCTCCAATTTAATCCTTTTATTCTCTCATTGTAACTTATCAAAAATTTCTCTCCCAAATACCCCAAGTCTTTCATCTGATTTCTCTCTCATCACTCCTTTTTTCCTCTTTCAAAATTTTTATTATTTCTGTTGATTCCCTCACCCCCCCCCCCCCCGCCCCCTCCTCCTCCGGCTCTCTCTCTCTCTCTCTCTCTCTCTCTCTCTCTCTCTCTCTCTCTCTCTCTCTCTCTCTCTCTCAGCCATGGTAATCTGAATGCAAAGAATTGCAGATATCTAGAGAAAGTAAAAAAGAGTTAGAGATTTTTGGTGAAGAAGATGCAGAGAATTGTAGTTCCCCATTGGTCTACCGAATCTATTCTCTGATCTATACTGGGTCGATGGGCCTTATTTCTCCGTTAACTATTGCGGAGATACCATTATCGGAAAAATCAAAACTCCAGATATGATTAGCAATCTTTCTGATGGAGAAGTCTTTGCTTCATCAATGTCGAAGAAATTGAAGCAGAAGATTTTATTAGCAATCTATTATTGTTGGATTTCTCAAGCTTTTGTCTTTGTGTATCAATGACAGATTGATACACTGCAATTTTTTCAAGCTTTTGTCTTTGTATATCAATGCGAAATTGATATGTATCAGTATCATATTTATGATAATTTCATAATTATTATGTAGCAATGTATTGTTTTGTGTGTATCAATATATTGTACGAATTTGTTATTAGTATGTATTAATATTTTCAGTGATACATGAATATAAAATACCCATATTTAATATGTGTTTCAATTTTTAAAAAAATTTTGCCAATTATTTAATTTATTTCTCATGTATCAGTATTATCTTGAATAAATTACAAATTAAAAATTACTCATTCATATTCATCAATGTATAAAAATGGTATCATTTTTTATAAAACATTTAATGTTATAGAATTCTGCAGATTATAAATTCTTTGATTGTGTATTTGACTTTTTCTAAAAATTTGACTATTGAAACTGATGATACTGTATTTATGTATTATATTTGTATATGTATCAAATTTTTTTATGTTTATTAGTATGTATTAATATTTCTAGTGAAATACATAACTTCTATTTAGATAGATGAGTTTTTGATACATGTATTAGTATAAATTTGAAAAATTTTCCTAATCTGCAACTATGACACACCCAAAGAAAAAAATTCTCCAAATCTGCGATTTCAGATTTAGAAATTACACGGATATGAAATTTTGGTTTAAAATTTTAGATATGAAAAAAAGAACGCCCAAAATCTTAAAAAGAGTAATTTACTCCCATTAATTATGCAACTTCCCTTTAAAAAAATAAAAACACCAATTAAGAAGGAATTGCAGTGTTTGGAATTTAGATACAGTCATAATGATTATAGTAAATTATATCAAAAATTAAAAAAACATGCTATTTTTTGTAATTTTAATAAATCACGCTATTTTTTATAATTATTTTACTATGCAGTGCTATTTATGAAAAAATTACCCCAAAATATGAAAATTCGCACAATAAAATTTCCAAGTATCCTTTTAATGGGCCAACACCAATGGGCTAACCGGTTCACGGCACTAATCCAAAATACATAACCAAATTGTTTGAACTTCCTCCATGAATATACTCAAATCTCTTAGCCCCGGATGATGTCATTTATAGATTTCCAAAGCTTAACCACAAAATGAAAGGAAAAGATTTCCATGGAGGAGGATAAGTGGGACCCTCTTGAAACAAATCTTGTATCAGCCTTACACTTTCCACCCCATAATTGCCAACACAATCTAAGACCACCCCACCCCCAAAAAAACTACGAATGAGCCTCAAAAAACAAATCTTTTGAATAAATATTACAGAATGAACTTTTAAGTCTGTGATTACAAGAGAAGGAAATTCCAAGAAAAATCACAATGGCAGCATCAGCAGCAACAACTTCATTTTTATGTGCTCTGGACAAAAAGACTCCATTTTTATGTGCTCTAGATAAAAAGACTCCATTTTTATGCCCAAAAAGCAGCACAAAGAGAAGGTCATTTCATGGAGGAGTAAAGTGCATGGCAATAGAGACAGCTTCAGGGTTTACAGAGACCAAGAAAAGGAGTGGCTATGAGCTGCAAACTTTAACTAGCTGGCTATTGAGGCAAGAACAAGCTGGGGTTATTGATGCTGAACTTACCATAGTGATTTCAAGCATTTCAATGGCTTGTAAGCAGATTGCTTCCTTGGTCCAGAGAGCTGGCATTTCTAACCTTACTGGAGTTCAAGGTGCTGTCAATGTTCAAGGAGAAGATCAGAAGAAACTTGATGTTGTCTCTAATGAGGTTTGTATGTTACAAGTTCTTCCTGTATCTCAATAGAAACATACTACTCTGTATCGAGTTTAACTTCTACATACTGACCACCCGGGCACCTAAGAGGTGGATTTAGTAATCTGAAAATAAGGCAGGTTAATTGTTACAACAGATTGAAAATATACTCATAGTGTAAGAATTGTGTTCACTTGTCAGTGTATATAAGTTAAGTCCTACAGGATTTAAGTTATATTCACTGATGGTGTATAGAATTCTTACCCTACCGGCTATCGCATGTCCTTATTCTTATTTTTTTTCAGGTTATCATATCAGGCTTACTACAAGAAATTACCTGTTGCTATTGGTGATCAATATAACTGGATGGTGTAAAATATATATGCACTGTCGATGCAGATTACTTAAACATTCATAGAACATTAATCCTATGATATTAATGAGATTGGTTTCTGAAGGTTGATGTTTGATGGTTTGAACAGGTTTTCTCCAATTGTCTAAGGTCAAGTGGAAGGACTGGGATTATAGCATCAGAGGAAGAGGATGTACCAGTGGCAGTGGAAGAGAGTTACTCAGGCAACTACATTGTTGTGTTTGACCCTCTTGATGGATCATCAAACATTGATGCTGCTGTGTCTACCGGTTCTATCTTTGGAATATACAGCCCGAATGATGAGTGCCTCGCTGATATTGGAGATGATACCACGGTAATTACCAAACTAGATAACCTTCCCTCCTCTCCAAAAGATAACTCTAAGCTGATGAAGAGTTTTGACTTGTGACAACGTGTTATCTTTAATACACAAATGCACGGAGAAGTAGGATCATTTTCTGATATGCTTCTTATATCTGTCTGTTTGATGCTTTCAATAGTCAATTGAACATCTGGTGCATGAATTGTTCCAGTGCGGTTTTGAGTTTGGCATAAGCCAAAATCCATTCATTACATGTAAATAGTTTAACCACCGATTCACCAAATGTCTGCCCAATATTGCAGCTTGGCAATATAGAGCAGAAGTGCATTGTGAATGTATGCCAACCAGGGACAAACCTTCTTGCAGCAGGATACTGCATGTACTCAAGCTCTGTGATTTTCGTAATCACTTTGGGAAATGGTGTTTTTTCGTTTAACTTGGATCCGATGTATGGAGAATTCGTTCTGACCCAAGAAAACGTCCAAATACCAAAGTCTGGAAAGATCTATTCATTCAACGAAGGAAACTACCAGCTCTGGGATGACAAGTTGAAGAAATACATAGATGACTTGAAGGACCCTGGCCCTAGCGGCAAGCCTTACTCTGCAAGGTACATTGGTAGTTTGGTTGGTGACTTCCACAGAACTCTTCTATATGGTGGCATTTATGGTTATCCTAGAGACAAAAAGAGCAAGAATGGAAAGTTGAGGCTTTTGTACGAGTGTGCTCCCATGAGCTTCATTGTGGAACAAGCTGGTGGCAAAGGATCCGATGGCCACCAAAGAGTTCTTGATATCCAACCAACTGAGGTAAGAACTCAATAGCTACTAAATCTGTAACCAATAAGCAAATATATCAGTCAGTTAATTTGGTGCCTTCTTTTGTTTCTAACTCTGCAGATACATCAACGAGTTCCGTTGTACATTGGAAGCAAAGAAGAAGTTGAAAAATTGGAGAAGTACTTGTCTTGATTCAGAAATCAAGGTGAAAATGGAAAACAAGTTTGTCTTGATGTGATCACTTTCAGATCATTTTGTAAGCAAGACAAGACTGTGAATTTGCAATACTCTAAAGAAATTCTTTTCACAAGTCTAGGAATCAATGGCTAAAATTATTATAGGTCCTTGAAAAGCTTTGCAGTGATCTAATCCATAAAAACAATGTAAAGGTTTTTCCATGCCTGAAATCTGTCATCCTCTTTCTTGAAGTCGTTGTTTCCTTTTTGTTATTTCTGTTGGGAACAAAAGGATAAATTGGAAACACAGATAACCAAAAACTCATTAAGGGTACTAATAAAAGAAGGGATGAATCCCAAGGAGCTTAGACCAAGAAGCCGCGGTAACAAAGCGTGCTGAACTTTTTTTTTTTGCATAGCTGTCATATTGAAGCCCATTTTTAACAAGTAAAACCATGACAAAGTTCACCTTAGTTCTGACAATTATCCTCTCTGTTGGATTTATTTATTTTTTTAATCATCCCATGTTCCATTCGAGTGCAAACAATTCATTCTTCTATTTCCATTAAAAAGCAGTACTAATAAAGTGAAATTATGAATGATTAATTTGTAGAGACGCCATTTTGATCCGTGCAGTTACTGCTGCATATCTGGTGATTCTCAGAACACATCAAATAGTTAGACCCTATTGATAGATTTGCTACATAGATACTGCCTTATCCATGGGTTCCATTTTCAGAATCCGTCTACCTGATGATCATTGCCTTTCAAGCATTGATGATAATTACACATAAATAACACATGAATTTAAACAGGAAAAGCAAAAAACCCACAAAAGGTTGGAAAGCATTGCTGTTAAGAGCAATGATTTTCAGCTTAACCAAGCCAAAGAGAATTGCTTAGTGAACGATCTAATGCCTGTCGGGGAGCAATTTAGTAGTAGTAGGGCAATATTTATACAAGTTCAGTGGTCTTCACACACTCTGTGTAGGGAAAGGAGTGCATCATCTACATGATCCAACATATGGAGACTTCATTTTGCACATTGAGATATAAAATGGCAAAGACTGGAAGAATTTGGCGTGTTCCTTACCAATCGGAGAAAGGAAAGATTTCACATTTTCAACTTAGAAAATACACAACGGTGGATGTCAAATACTGATTCTAATATTATAAAACACAATCTGATCTTTATGAGTCAATAGAGGACATTAATAGTATTCATTTCCCTTTATTTCATATTCAACGGCAGACCATAACACTAATTGGATGTATATAGACAAAGTTGATAAGCTAGGAGATGCCTGAATGCCATCTTCAGATAATCAGATATTTCTAATAATCAAATTTCATCTAAGTTTGTTCATGTCAAATAAATTTTATACAAATTTCTAATATGCTTAGCCATAAGCTATATATAATCAACATTCTGGCTAGGACTGCAGCTGTTAGTCCTATGGAAACAAATCCTAATCCATTGCACTTAACTTACACTCTTTTGCTAATGAATGGACACTTAATATGTAAAAAGTAATTTGGGTAATTCAGTTGGGTGTGCATAAATCCGGTCAACTGTGATCAATTATGGCCTTTCAGCCTCCGTAGCATCTGTATAAGAATCTGGTCATTTCTTGCACAAAGTTCTTCTAATCCCTCAAGCTTCTGACACTCTTAACTGCAAAAAATGACAAGGCCACAGAATCGTATCTTCAGTTTGTACTTTTTGGAAAATGAAAAAGAGAAGGTAGACAGTTAGAAGAATTACCAGGGCTTAAAATTTTGATGCATTTGGTAACTGATTTCGTAGTGGTCAGGGAATCCGAACCTGAATGATAAATGTGAAAAGATCAAAACTCTTCCAACAATTTCAATGAAACCAGTCCACAGTCAATTTCATAGTCAAGAATCTCTTTTTACCTAGTAAATTCATGTCTTGCTCTGAAAAGACTTCAGTAACTGTCGATGAAATCTGAGAAGTCATCTGGTTTGCATCAGTATTGAAATTTCCTGATTCATCAGGTGACCTGTGCATAAACATCAAATGGAGACTCAGAAACCATTCCTAAACTTGCATTAGATCAAGGAAACTAAAAGCTAATCTGGACAAGGCAGGTAGCTGTACCCTGAAAAAGAATCTGGGGAAGAATGCAACGTTGGCTGGCAAGAATTATCAATCCCCTCTCCATCAAGGTCAAAATCAAATAGTAGTTCAGAAAGATTAAAATCCACCCCTAAAGCATCTAAATTAGGCAAATCTAAGTCAAAAGTATCTACTTCTTTCTCAGATTCAGATGTCGAAATCATGTCCAGGCCAGCTGCCATTTCTGAATTACATGGCAAGTTATCAGAGGCATCAAAGTCCAGCCTACTTTTTACTTGATCTCGCCTAATAGACCTCTTCAGGTTGGTCTTTACTGGTGAGGATGTCGAAATGCAGTGATTTCGTTCTATGGAGTAAAATATTTGTTTGGAAGGGCTCACTCGAATTGTTTCTGACGAGATGATTGTGCAGTTCGTGGCTGTTACAAGAGAAGGTGTAACATTTTTGCTGGAAGTAGCAGTTGAACAAACTTCCAGTGGAGAGATAGATTTGTCAGTTTGGGATGAAGATGCTCTTGGCGGTGTTTTAGGGCCAGAAGAATTAGTTGGAGGGGACTGAATGGGCTGATTGAACAAAGACTTGGCAACGTTAGATCCTTGAACTGGGGTCTTATCAGATGTAGTAGCTGGATGTGATAATTGAACTGCAGAACTATTCAGGATGGAGTTGTGTTTGGCAGAATTGGTTGGTTGTGCATCTGTACTATGATCTGCAAGAAAGTACAATAATATGATGTTAAAATTTTAAGGACATCTCAAATGAAGTGACAAAAGACCAAACATCAAATGGATTTACCTTCAAGTGACAACTGGTTAGTGATCAAGTGCTTACGAGATCTCTTGGCAGTTATAGGAGCTGCAGAAACATCTTTGAAGCCTTTTCTTTTTGAGGTTGATGGAATGGAATTTGGATTAGAAAATTTCATCGTATCTAGAGTAGTGCTTGAAGGCAATGATCCTGACATCAGAGCTGCACTTTTTTTGTATGCGGAATAATAACCTGATAAAAGTAGCACAGTATAGTTCTTCAGGTAAATGGTAAAGTAGTTCTCCAAAATCTTGCACAAATCAATATACTGGTTAACAAGGACATCCAACAAATGGAAAAGCAATCAGTGACAGCTCTACAATCCAATCTTTCTTTTGGAGATTTTTCCCTTTAGGGATGAAGATAGTGTTGCTGTAAGGCAAAAAACTACATGCTGCATGCCTTCAATTAAGAGCTTAATGTAGTCTAGAAAATAGACGCTGTACGTCCAGTTGCATACTAGTAAATGATGGCCACACAAATGCAAGACTAAGTATTTCAGGGAGGAATAAGCAAAAATATAAGTTCTCTGCCTATTATGGTCTATTGACAGAGAATTAGGGATCCAAGACCCTCGGTTCCTTCCACATATTCTGATCAAAATATAAAGCAATTGATTAGAAAAAGTGCAAGGATCAAATCTTCTCTAGTCTCTAGGAATGTAGCTTCTGTAGGTACAACTGCACTTTTATATATCAATTTTTTTAAATATGAACACAGCACCTATTATCATATATAGTAATGAGTGTAATGGTACTCGAGACCAGCTATTTTAAGATCCTGAATCAACCTCTAGATATTAGCACTAGGAAGATTGATAGGAAGTTGTTTCAGTTGAATGTCAATCTTGTTACAATTAGGAAATTGAGGCTGTGGTGTTAAAGCCAATTCTCTTACTTTGACAATAAAAAATTGAAGTAATACATGTAGCTCGTTTAAACATTTCATGTACCAAACAAGATAGTATCACATACAACAACACATTGAGCAACCTAAAGCTACTTAAACTGAAAAGCATTGATATAAACCAAGAAAATAATTTAGAAAAAACTAAACAAAGGGTAGAATGCATACCTGAGTTTACTGGGGACGACCCATTAACTATGCTTCGCAAAGCACCTGTTTTGGGCATTGAAGAAGCAGCAGCAATTGAGGAAGGCGGCGTCAGGTTAGTGCTAGCATTGTAAGCATTCATAACATGTTGCATCCCGTTTAGTAAATTCTGTACCCGTGTTTTTTCATGATCCAATCTACACTTTTCTTGATCCAAAAACACTTTCTGCTCTTTCAAACTTATGTACTCATCCAACATATCACCTAAACTCAATAAACTCCTTGGAGCCTGTTCATTATCACACAAAAAGTTCCAAAAAAACAAAAAGAACAAGGATTAACCCAGGAAATGAGGAACTAAACTAGAGGCAGACCAAAGATAGAGACAGTAATTCGCCCCAATTACATAGACAATTTATCAATTTTTGGAGAAATATATACATATCAAATTGTGCACCCTCCGAATATAAGCCCTAGATTCTAACTTGAGTCTATTAGAAGCACAACAACTACTCATAATATATCAAAAAATTTAGAAATATGAATATATATTAGACAGTTGCACCTACTAATTTCAAATCCTAGATTCCTCTCCATAACTAATATAATGTCAATTCATTAGGAATACTATTATACTACTCCGAACTTATAAGAACATTCAGATTACATGTATAATACCTTAACCTGTGTTCCCAGTCATGATTTGAAAATTGAAATCCTAAATTAAACGAATCAATAAAATTGCTAAGCTATAGATACCTCATTGACGGGAGACTTAGCAAGAAGATGCGAAGCTTCAGTCCGGAAAGTGGACCGCGTTTCAGTGAAACTGTTGTCGGAGAGGTATCGATCGACGATGAAAGCGATCTGTACAGGAGTAACCTTTCCTTTGCCAATGTTTTCGGTTTTTCGTGATTTGCTTTGTCTCACCATTTTCGCTCTCTGCATCTGGAAGGAAAAACAGAGGGGAATGTAGTGGAAGGTTTTGGAGGGAAGAAGAGCATTGATATTTGTAAGAGCTGAGAATATGGAGGGAAAGGTTAAAAAAATGAGAAAGAGAGAGAGGGAACGTGATGAAGAATATGTAAAAATGAGAAAATGCGCGGGAGTATTCGAAAAAATTAGGAGGAAAAGGGGACAACTTTAATTTTTTTT
Organism: Datura wrightii; assembly: GCA_035772735.1. Lineage (NCBI taxonomy): Eukaryota > Viridiplantae > Streptophyta > Magnoliopsida > Solanales > Solanaceae > Datura > Datura wrightii. Next base: position 192,493,452 of record JASDFA010000018.1, on the reverse strand, counting down.
TCCCTGTTGTGCACAAAAACGAAATACGTTATCAATTTTATTTACTTTTTCTTTTGGTGAAAAAAATCACATGTCATTACTCGTTATTCCTCTGTTTCTTTTTACTTGATAAGATAAAATTTACACAATAATCATTCAGTATAATCTCACCAAATGAAGTTTGGAGAGGATAAAATGTACGCACATCTTACCACTACCTCAGAGGTAGAGAGACTATTTCTGGTAGACCCTCAGCTTTAAGAGAAACAGAACCAACAACATAAAATTTACACACTCTTTAAGAAAAAAATTAATAGAAGTTGCAATTTGACTAAAATAATCCTATTAATTGATAGTTATTTTTTAAAAACATATAATAATAATTTTTCTTACATTTTAAAGTGACTTATTACTAAGGATAAAATTAGAAAAAAAATGATCAATTATTTCTTGAATTTTGAAACTAGCAACTATTCCCTCTGTTTTATTTTAGTTGCTAAGATAAGATTTGTACACCCATCAATAATGATTGTAATTTGACCAATATAACCCTGTATTGATAGGTATTTTTGGGAAATATACAACAATTACTTTTTTCACATTTTAAAATGACTTTAAGTACTAAGGATAGAATTAAAAAATATATGATCAATTATCTTTTGAATTTTAAAGCTAATAAATATTTTAAAATAATTATTTTTAATATATCTAGTAATTAAAATAAAATGAAGCAGGAAGATGCGAGGATACATAATCAATAAATCAATTTTTATTTGTTGTCTTTCTATGATTCCAAAAATTCGAGAAAAAGGTGAAAAAAAGGACTCATTTTATACACGAAATATGATATTTTAATCTTTAGTTATATTTAACGTAAACAAGTTAAAATATTTTTATACTATGCAAAAAGAACAAAAATATTATACGTAAATAGTTTGGTTTAATGTTAATAATTTAGTTTTAAAATATTTTTGTTATTAGTAATTTGATTTAAAAATATTTATATTATTATTTTTGGGTCAAAAATATTATTTTTCTAATAAACATATTACTAATTTATTCTTCTTATTTTCCAACACATTCTTTTTCAAATAAATTTTATTTTTAAAAATCATTTTCTTTTTTTCTTTTAAAATCTATTTAACTAATAATAAAGTGGAAATTATTTTTTTCTTATTCTTAGTTTTATTTTATCAATTAAAATAAAACAACTACTTTTTAAACTGATAATATATATATAGTAGTCTTATCACTAATTTTTATTTAAATAATGAAAAAAAGTTCCTAATAAAATAGAAAATATGTTTATCTCTTAATTTTTTTAAAATTGAAGTAGGACAAGTATTTGTTGATATATTCGTTAATTTTAAAATTTAAAATAAAAAAATATCAACAATAACTCCATCGATGATATTTTGAAGATATTATGTGATTTGAAATAATATAATAAATTTTCGTGTTTTATGATATTATGATTGTTATGTTTTTAACTTTAAAACTAAAGATTATATTAGCCAATGTTTATCCTTTTTAAATTTTGAAAATATTAAAAAATAAAATATTAAATATTTTATTAGAAAAAATTATTATTATCTAAATGAAAATTAATGATGAGTTAGTGTGATCTTTGTTAGTAAAAGAAAATTTTTAAAAATAGCAATAGATGTATTTTTGGACCAAACTACTAACAGCGGAGATATTTTAAAACTATTAGAAAGCATTTGTGTTCAGTTTCACATCATGTAAAAAAAATTTATCCTTTCCCATTATTTAAAATAATTCATCTATGGGATAAATAAAGTTATCCTATGGATTAGGAAACTTCACGGGATTAGTTATGTCACCATATATACATATGGGATAACTTATCCCATCATTATGGTATATATAGTGGGATAAATAATCCCGAGACTAACTGATATCTCTAACCAAATGATGAACAAAATAATCCTGCATTTTATCCGGAGATTATTATTCCTTATCTGTTATACCAAATGACAAGTCATGTGTTTGTTGGATTTAAGACATACACAGCGAAAGCAACAATTCAGGATCATACTTGCATGTAATATAGATAACACATAAACACAGATTTTAGTCAAACATAAAATCGATACTTATCTCTTGAAAAGTGACCACGAATCAATCCTCTTAAAGCTATTGCATAAATCATCCAATACGTTCCCCATGTCTGCGATCTTCTGCTATAGCCTTAATAATCTCTGAGTAGGAAATATTTGTGTGCGCAAGTACTGCTTCTCAGAAAGGTCAAAGTTTTTCCCTCGTCTTTTATGGAGGAAGAGAATTCTTTTTATAACCACGCTTTTAAGGGTATAAAACCCTAGTCCCAAAACGTATAGGAATCTTTCTTTCCAAGTAATAGTTAAACTTTCCTTCTAGAAGACCAGTTTATTTTAATCAAAATCTTGTAGGATTTTTCTGCTTCTAGAAAACTGATTTCTTCCTTTCCAAGTTCATTAATTAATCAGGCATAGCAGGGACCACATATTTAATTAGTGAGATTTCAATTATGGTATTAATTCGCAAAATGGATGAATTAACCTACCATAATAAATTATAGATTATTCCACTAAAAATCCGTAATTGCACTCTCTGTATAATTTCAAAATCGTTCATTAAATCTTATTTAACTCTCCATGTTAATATTACATATATCAATCAACCGAATTAAATTTCTGACTATTTAATTCATTGATTAATTTAATCTTTTATTCAAAAGCTTAACTTATTTCATGTGACGGATACTAAATCCACCTGCAGGGTTTTCACATGAAAACTTATAAGCAATCATAAAAGGGTATCATCAATCTCAAGGCTGAGACATGGATTCCATCAACTAATTATTATTTCACAAATGTCATTTGTCATCATTCAACCTATCAGGAATATTTTAACTCACAAAAGATTGAGTTTCACCCTTTGATAGATCAAAACAACAAACAAATCATATTGATCATAATAATTATATCAAGATTAAGAGTATAAGTACATTTAATGATCTAGAGAATTTGTTTTACTAAGTCAGACAAAAACTATTCTCTACTTGGTTCGTTTAATACATACAAAATATACTAGCACAAGAAGTTGGAATTATACCATTCCCATAATCAAGATAAACTATATTTAGTCTTGTGCTATAATCGCACCGATTAATTTGTCCAATTTTCATCTTAGATTGTAAACATATATAAACTTTATACTTATAAGAACCGACGATTTTAATCTTCCGTGTATAAGTTAAACTCTATACACTAAATCATCTGCTATATAAGTAAAGGACATATCGACTAATATATGATCTATTTAAACCTTTATTAAAATTGAATAAATAATTGTTCAATAATAAATACTATATCTAAATACATGGTTAATAGTACATAACTCATGGTTAATAGTATATATCCCAACAGTGTTGCCCCAACATAATTTGAGGTAACAACCATAGTGACTTTAGGGATCGTTTGGTATGATGGATAAGGAGGGATAATCCCAGGATAAATTTTTAGTACCACCTAATCCCTTGTTTGGTTACAAATTCTGAGATAACTTATCGTTGGATTAGTTTAGTAAGGAATTGTTTAGTAGGGAAATAAATAATCCCAGGATAACTAATCCTGGGTTGGAATAACCCAGGATTGTTATTTCTACCTTTAATGAGGAATAAATAATAAATTATTTCGGAATTAATTTTTGGATGATTTATCCACATTTTGTTGGAATAGAATCTCGAGATAACTAAATTCCAGGATTAGTTATCCCGAGATTAGTTATCCCATATCGAGAATAGAACAAAAATTACATTATAATCTCAAAATAACTAATTTCGAAATAACTTATCCGACATTCATTTTTCATTGATGAGGCTCACATAGCACTTTTATACCCATTCAACATCACTCAACGTCTTGACCTTAAAGGCAATATATTCATCAAGTTTTGCTTGATGAGAAAATTGTATATATGTTGTTGAATTTGTTTACTAGTTTTATTTTCATTCTATTTATCTTGTTAAATTGTTACTAAATTTTATTAAATAGGCAAAACTTAGAACATAAAAAATTTAACTTTATGTTTTGACAGACTGCATAATGTAAATTGACAAATGAACTTTATCTTAACATATCCTTAGTATGTTGATGAAGTTCAAGTAATATTATAATACATTTTTAAGAAAATCTCATCAGGAAGAAGAAGGGAGGAGAAGAATAAGAAGGAAAAAGAATGTGGAGTTATATAGTAGCTGTTATATGTTGTTGGATCTATAATTGTAAAATTTTTTTGAAAAAATATACTTATAACTTTAACTGCCGGTGAAATTTTATATCGAATGTCCCTTCTAAGAATCGATGTTTAAATTTTTTCATGTTTAAGAAATTCATGCTAATATAGATCAAGTGAAAGAACTTCTTGTACCACTTTAGTGTTTCACACATCGGGAGGCATGAAGTGTAGCTTTCCAACGTTAATTTCTCCTAATAGCACAACTGTTAGATTACTGGTTTTGATGCTGTCAACCTCATACAGGGACCTGATCTCTTGTGCTGGTGTGACTCAATTTTGAGCTGGAAGGGAAAAGACTTTACAGTTGGAAAGTTTGCTTTTTGGCTGTCAGTTGGTGAAGACAATAGTGTGCAACAGAGCAGCATGGAATCATAGCAGCACCTAGGCCAAGTTGGTCACATGTGCTTGACCAAAAAGAGAGCTTTCTAGTGGGTATCATTACTACTCTCTCCTTTTATCCATGTGGCTAGTGGGTATCATCAATACACTCTCCTTCTACCCATGTGGATGAAAGGAAGCTGAAAAGATATAAAGGATAGAACCCAACAACTCTTTCCATCAAGAGAAATCATTCAGAAAAATTGATCTAAAAAATAAGCTTATTCTTCTCTCAAAAGGCAGCCATTGTTTCCTTGTTTCACAGCAAGAATCAAAGAAAAATAACTCAAGTTTTGAGGCTGCCATTGAAGGAGAAGAAGTGCACTGCAAAACAGAAACCTTGTATTTCGTACAAGTTTTATTTTCTTGTTTTTCATGAGTTGTTTTTCTCGTTCTGGTCTGCTAGAGCTAGTAGACATTTTGGCTAGAGTTAGCCTTGTATTTCAGTTGAGTTTTAGCTGAAGTAGAGAATATTGAAGTCTTGTAATAGAGGTATTACAAGTGGGAGGTTAGGAGGTTAACCTCTTAGTTGTGTACTAGGTTTTGTAACTTTTGTTGCTCAGATCTAGTAGTGGAGTTTGAGAAATCCTACGAGGTAGGTCGTGGTTTTTTACTTCCAGTGAGCAAGGAAGTTTTCCACGTAAAACTTCGTGTGTCTTCTTCTTACTGTTGTATTTTCGTGTACATGTGTCTCTGCCTCTGTGTAACCTGATAGAGGGACCTGGTCCTGAGTAAGGTGGTCGACCCATATAACTCAACAATTGGTATCAGAGCAGGTGCTTTCTAAAAGGTTAACACCTAGAAAGACTCCTGTAAAATATGGCAGCACCACCAAATTTAGAAGAAGGACAGTCTACTACCAGACCTCCCAGGTTTAATGGCCAATATTACGGATGGTGGAAAACAAGAATGCATGATTTCATCATGGCTGAAGATTGTGAGCTGTGGGATGTGGTACTGGATGGACCTTATGTGCCAATGAAAACCGTAAAGGAAGGAGAGACAACCATCTCTATTCCCAAAACCCGAAAGGAGTTTGATGATCATGACAGAAAACTCATAGAAAAGAATTACAAATCTAAGAAGCTTCTTGTTTGCGGTATTGGTCCGGATGAATATAATCGAATCTCTGCTTGTGAAACTGCAAAGGAAATATGGGACTGTCTCAGAACCGCTCATGAAGGGACCAGTCAGGTCAAGCAGTCCAAAGTGGATATGCTTACCACTCAATACGAAATGTTCTCCATGAGGGAAGGTGAATCTATTCAAGAGATGCATACCAGACTCACATCCATCACTAACGAGCTCTATTGTTTGGGAGAAGTGATCAAGCCAAGCAGGCTGGTCAGGAAGGTACTCAGTGTCCTCCCTAAGTCTTGGGAGAGTAAAGTTGATGCGATCACTGAAGCTAGAAATCTGGAAGTCCTCACGATGGATGAACTCATAGGCAATTTAAAAACCTATGAGCTCAAGAGGCAGCAGGACCAGAGCAGGAGTGAGCTGAAGAAGGACAAAGGATTAGCTCTTAAAGGAGCTCAAGCAAGCTCCAGCGAAGAAGATGAAGATATGGCCTACCTAACAAGAAGGTTTCAGAAAATGATTAGGCGAAGTGGCAGCCTTCCTAGGAGGACAAGCTCGAACAAGGGACCTGGTTACAATGATCTGTGTCACAAATGCGGCAAACCAGGTCACTTTATCAAGGACTGTCCGATGCATAAGATGGATTACAAGGAGTATCTGAGAACCACTGCCGAAAAGGCCCAGAAGAAGGACCGAGTCCCTGACAAGTTCAGAAGAAGAGCTGCAGCCGACAATATAGTCAAGCAAGCTCTAGCTGCTTGGGGGAACTCCTCAGATGAATCTGATAAGGAGGATGCTGTGAAAGATGCTTCTATGATGGCTGTGGAGGATGATGACTCACCCTTTGACTCAATGTTTGCCTTCATGGCAAATTCGGATGGAGATGAAGATGAAGAGGTAACTTTCCTTGACATTAAAAAGAATCTAAAAGACTATAATGGGAAAGAATTGAGGTCGCTAGCTTGTGTGTTAATTGACTCTTTTTATGATCTTACCAAAGAAAAGGAAAGTCTGAATCAATATATAGATAAACTTGAGCTAGAAAAGGTGAACTTGATCTCAAGTTTGGCAGAACTAGAAGAGAAATGTCAAGAGCTAGTCAATGAGCAAAATGCCTTTATTAAAAAGGGAGGGACTAGTGACATGAAAAATGCTCAAAAAGAATTCGAAGCTGAACTGAAAAGGTCACAAGATGAGCTCACTGTAATAATGAAAAGAAACACTGAGCTTGAGAAAAATGTGATCCAACTGAATGCTGAGCTTGAGAGATCGCTTAAATGGAATGCTTCTTCACAGATCTTACAAAAATTAACCGGACAAAGATCTAACTCCGGTGAAGGGTTAGGTTATAAGAAAAGTAGTCCTCCTTATAATCCTCACAGTAAATATGGATCTAATCCTGATAATTTGTTGTGCACACACTGTGGTAGGAATGGGCACCTTAAGTCTAACTGTGTATCGAGGCAAGCAGCCTTAAGAAAGACGGTGATTAGTAAAGGAGAATTAGGGACCATAAGGGGATCTGGTTCCAAAATGTCTCAGATCTGGCTGCCTGAGTGGTCCAAAAGAAAATTGATTTATCCTCTGTCTCGGTACTGGGAACTCAAGCTGAAATGGGTTCCCAAGTCTAATCTATAATCTATATGTGCAGGAAGGAGTGAGAGAAAGCAGTCGGAAATGGTATATGGATAGCGGCTGCTCAAAGCACATGACTGGAAATGTTGATAATTTTCTCTCACTCAAGGCATATCAGGGAGGCTCAGTATCTTTTGGGGATGGCAAAAAGGGACACATTCTTGGTGTTGGGAAGATTGGAAAGACACTTGCCCATGCCATAGAAAATGTCTTCTATGTAAATGGACTGAAGTACAGCCTCCTGAGTGTCTCACAAATCTGCGACAAAGGAAATGAAGTCAAATTCGTTTCAGACCAGTGTACAGTGACAGATCTTGAATCAGGAAGAGTTGTTTTGACCGCAAACAGATGCAAGAGCATGTATGTTGCTGATCTTGATTCAGCTGCTAGAAATGGGCTTAACTGCTTAAGCGTGGTGGAGGATGAAGCTACCTTGTGGCACAGAAGGTTGGGACATGTAAGTTCTGTTCTTCTCAACAAGCTAGTATCCAAGGACCTGGTTCGAGGACTCCCAAAGGTGAAATTTGCTCAGAGTCAGATCTGTGATGCTTGTGTTCAAGGGAAACACACCAGGTCTTCATTCAAGAACAAAAAGGAAGTGAGCACCTCCAGACCCCTGGAGCTACTACACATGGATCTGTGTGGACCTGTAAAGGTTGCAAGTCGTGGAGGAAAGAAGCTGATCCTTGTAATTGTTGATGACTATTCAAGATATACCTGGGTGATGTTTCTTCGCACTAAAGATGAAACATTCCCCACCTTTGAGTCATTTGCAAACCAAATTCAGGTAAAGCTGAACTGCAACATTGCAGGGATCAGGTCCGATCATGGAACTGAATTTGAAAATGCCAAATTTGAAGCTTTCTATGCTGCCAAAGGAATCAGTCACAACTTTTCTGCTCCCAGGACTCCACAACAGAATGGAGTAGTTGAAAGGAAGAATCGAACTCTTGCAGATATTGCTAGAACATTGCTCATAGATGGAGGTGTGGCAATGTCATTCTGGGCAGAAGCTGTCAACACGGCCTGCTATGTGGTCAATCGGTGTCTAATTCGGCCATTACTTGGAAAAACTCCCTATGAGCTGCTGAATAAAAGGAAGCCGATGCTGAACTACCTCAGAGTCTTTGGATGCAAGTGTTTTGTGCTAAACAACGGCAAGGACCATCTAGGGAAATTTGATCCCAAAAGTGATGAGGGAATTTTTCTAGGATACTCATTAAATAGCAAAGCATACCGAGTCTATAATAAACGGACTCAGTGTGTTGAAGAAAGCATCCATGTCGTATTTGATGAAAATGGGAAGCTGAAGAGCACAGAAGCACTGGGTACGGATGAATTTGAGGAACTGTGGCTGTTCCAAAGAGATGATGTCAATCATGATTCATCTGAAAAACCTGACATCACAAAGAACTCCCTGCAGAATGGAGATCAGACCACTCATGATGAAGCAACAGAACACATCAGAGAAGAGGAGGCAGAGAAGGAAGATGATGCAGAAGGCAACCCAGAAGAGGGACCTGGTTCCAATTCTGGAGAATCTGCTGGAACTGGTTCCAATTTTGGAGAATCTGTTGTAAAGGGATCTAACTGGAAACACAAATCTTCTCATCCTCTTGACAACTTAATGTCTCCATTGGACTCAGGAATGCAGACCCGATCCAAAACTCGAAACACATTTGCCTCATCAGCCTTCATATCACAGATTGAGCCCAAGAACATCAAGGAGGCACTGAAGGATGTGGAATGGGTGAATGCTATGCAGGAGGAGCTGCATCAATTTGAAAGAAGCAAAGTCTGGCACCTGGTTCCAAAACCATCTGATAGAACTGTTATAGGAACCAGGTGGGTCTTCAGGAACAAACTAAATGAGCAAGGGGTCACCGTCAAAAACAAGGCTCGACTGGTTGTTCAAGGGTACAACCAGGAGGAAGGGATTGATTATGATGAAACATTCGCTCCAGTAGCCAGAATGGAAGCCATTCGCATGCTGATTGCCTTTGCCTCTTTCATGGAATTTAAATTGTTTCAAATGGACGTCAAAAGTGCCTTCCTAAATGGGTACTTGAAGGAAGAAGTGTATGTGAAACAACCCCCTAGTTTTGAGGATATTGATAGACCTCATCATGTATACAAGCTGGACAAGGCACTGTATGGACTGAAACAGGCTCCAAGGGCTTGGTATGAAAGACTATCAAAATTTCTTCTTGATAATGGTTTTAAGAGAGGAAGAATTGACAACACTCTTTTTCTCAAAACAAGAGGAAGAAATCTGCTTATTGTTCAAGTCTATGTTGATGACATTATATTTGGAGCCACTCTTGATTCACTCTGCGAGGATTTTGCAACGCTCATGGGAAGTGAATTCGAGATGAGTATGATGGGAGAACTTATGTTCTTTCTGGGGTTACAGGTCAAGCAGGACAAAGCTGGAACAGCCATCAGTCAGCAGAAGTATATCAAGGACCTGCTCACAAAATTTCATATGGAAAGTGCCAAACCAATTGACACTCCCATTGGGACTGCTTCAAAACTGGATAATGATGAATCCGGTCCTCCAGTAAATGAAACTATGTACAGAGGCATTATTGGCTCCCTGCTTTACTTAACAGCCAGCAGGCCAGATATTGTGTTTAGTGTGGGTATGTGTGCTCGATTCCAAGCTTGTCCTAAGGAATCTCATCTGAAGGCTGCTAAGAGAATTCTCAGATATCTTAAGGGGACCTCTGATTTAGTCCTTTTCTATCCATTTGGAGGTTCCTTTGAACTTATTGGCTATTCTGATGCTGACTATGCTGGGTACCTGGTTGATAGGAAAAGTACCTCAGGCATGGCTCATTTTCTGGGTTCTTCACTGGTCTCTTGGGGATCAAGAAAACAAAATTCAGTGGCACTCTCAACAGCTGAAGCAGAATATGTGGCTGCTGCTTCATGTTGTGCTCAATTACTGTGGATTAAGCAGCAACTGGAAGACTTTGGAGTCCTGACCGAGTGTGTCCCTTTGATGTGTGACAACACCAGTGCTCTGAATATGGCTAAGAATCCAGTACAACACAAGCGGACTAAGCATATTGACATCAGACATCATTTTCTTAGAGACCATGTTGAGAAGGGAAATATTCGTGTGGAATTTTGCAGGACAGAAGATCAGATTGCAGATATCTTTACCAAAGCCTTGAATAGGGACCAGTTTGATAAAAACAGATTAAGGCTGGGCTTAATCAAAATGAATTAAATTCTCCCTCTTCTCTATCTAAGTGTTGACTCTCGTTTTTGGCTATGATCTGAATGCAGGTATCCTTGCTAGTTTGCTGTGGATGCGTCTAACTCAGTTCTATACCTCCCTAGGTATACACACATGGTGGATGTAAGGAAGGCTGGACTTAGACAAGTCAGGGACTTTGGACTGCCTGTTCAACCTCATAAGGGGACCAGGTCCTATCAGGTCAGTATTACTTTGTCACTTATAAACATAACTTGAGAATATTGTAAGAACTGCCCTTACCGCTTGTTTCTTCCGGTATCCGGTCATAAAGTAAGTGTTGTATCTACATCCAGTTCAAAAGTCTCTCTGATTAGACGTGTCATAACCCCTCTTAAAACCCTTTCCACCTTCCATCTTTCCTCTCATCTCTTTAAACTGCTCTCTGCAAATAACCTCTTCAAACTTCCTATTCCTCCATCTCTTACTCACCAGATTTCTTCCAGATATAGGACCAATGAGTCTACTGAGCTGTCCAAGGAAGCCAGGCAGCTTATCTTGCAGAACCAAAAGGTGTTACGGGGCAGGGTATTTGATCCTGAAATTTGTGACATGGAAGGCATGGCTGAGCTGGTGGAAATGGTCAATTACCAAAGTTGGCGACACTTATTTGTTCCTCCAGTTCCTGTTTTACATGAGAATGAGGTCAGGAAATTTTATCATGAGCTGGAATTTGCTGATAATGGTACCAAGATCTACAGTAAGGTGAGTGGAGTCACCTTCATGATAAATGAGCAGGTTCTAAGTTCCATCCTTAAGGTTCCTAATAGAGGGATCAGGTCTGTCGATGGAGAATGTGCGCAAAGGCGTTTTATTTCCATGATTGCCAAGCTTGACAGAGTCACAGGGGAGAGAGTTCTCAAGAAACAAATGAAGGGTGTGTATCAACTGCTGTTTGAGTTTGTAAATAAAGTACTTCTACCAAGGGCAGAGAAGAGGACTTGATTGCCTCGCAAGAGAAGTCCAATGAGGCTGAAATAGTTTGTCTGAAGGCGCACCCAGTAGAGGACCCTGGCACCATCTCCTCCCTCAAGGAAGAGAATGAAGCTTTAAAGGCTGAGGTTAAAGATTTAAACCAAAAACTGCTTACTGTCAGTGATCCTCTCAAAGCAGAAAATGAAGCCCTGAAGGTTGAGGTCAAGGACTTGACTAAGAAATTGCTTACCCATGAAACCTTCAATGATCGCCTCTCAGCCCTCTTACCCAGACTACCCGACTCTAAATGATTTTCCTGCTCTCTTATCTCCTTCCTGCTTTACTCTCTTTCCCACGATTATGGACAGTTCTTGTATGATTCTCTTTTGTTATGCTAAGTGATAATGTAATACTTTTCTGATTGCAGGGGTTGGCTGTTGCATTGTTCTTATTGTCTATTTGTTTTTCTGCCTTTCTTATTTCCATTAGTGTCAGTGTTGCCCCAGTGGCCATGAGTTAACTCATCTATGCATTCTTGTCTTGGTTTACTGTTCTCTTCTTTTTTATGATGCCAAAGGGGGAAGATACTAAGACAGGGGATACTAAGACAGGGGGAAGACGCGGATACTAAGACGTGGGGAATTATGCTGACAGGGGGAAGACTGTGAAGTGTGTTAGATAAAATGTGCAAAGAAGGTTGTCATCATCAAAAAGGGGGAAATTGTTAGATTACTGGTTTTGATGCTGTCAACCTCATACAGGGACCTGATCCCTTGTGCTGGTGTGACTCAATTTTGAGCTGGAAGGGAAAAGACTTTACAGTTGGAAAGTTTGCTTTTTGGCTGTCAGTTGGTGAAGACAATAGTGTGCAACAGAGCAGCATGGAATCATAGCAGCACCTAGGCCAAGTTGGTCACATGTGCTTGACCAAAAAGAGAGCTTTCTAGTGGGTATCATTACTACTCTCTCCTTTTATCCATGTGGCTAGTGGGTATCATCAATACACTCTCCTTATACCCATGTGGATGAAAGGAAGCTGAAAAGATATAAAGGATAGAACCCAACAACTCTTTCCATCAAGAGAAATCATTCAGAAAAATTGATCTAAAAAATAAGCTTATTCTTCTCTCAAAAGGCAGCCATTGTTTCCTTGTTTCACAGCAAGAATCAAAGAAAAATAACTCAAGTTTTGAGGCTGCCATTGAAGGAGAAGAAGTGCACTGCAAAACAGAAACCTTGTATTTCGTACAAGTTTTATTTTCTTGTTTTTCATGAGTTGTTTTTCTCGTTCTGGTCTGCTAGAGCTAGTAGACATTTTGGCTAGAGTTAGCCTTGTATTTCAGTTGAGTTTTAGCTGAAGTAGAGAATATTGAAGTCTTGTAATAGAGGTATTACAAGTGGGAGGTTAGGAGGTTAACCTCTTAGTTGTGTACTAGGTTTTGTAACTTTTGTTGCTCAGATCTAGTAGTGGAGTTTGAGAAATCCTACGAGGTAGGTCGTGGTTTTTTACTTCCAGTGAGCAAGGAAGTTTTCCACGTAAAACTTCGTGTGTCTTCTTCTTACTGTTGTATTTTCGTGTACATGTGTCTCTGCCTCTGTGTAACCTGATAGAGGGACCTGGTCCTGAGTAAGGTGGTCGACCCATATAACTCAACAACAACAATTTCCTTTCGCATAACTTAGAACTAATTACAAATGTTGCACAACACAATCAAATTTTGTCAATTTGGCAGAACTTATGTGCAATTTTAAAAATAAATAGAGTAAAGATCATATCAATGAGTCTTTTCCGTCTGACAAAATTTGTGAATAGTTGGGCAACACGAGTAAGCTAGTACGACATGTCATGATGATCATGAAAAATGCAAGTTTTGCACAAATCCAAGTCGAAAGTCAGAAAGTCAGAATCGCTAGTTTAATAACATCGTAAATAAATAAAAAATTATTTTTAGTTGACAAGTTTCTTGTGTATCTTTAAGAAATTTAATCACCTTATTGTTACTCGAGGTTTACGGATTAATTTCTCCCGGGATAGAACGAAAATCTATTCTGTAAAAGCGGTACTTCAATTTACAGAACTTCAACGAACTCAAATGGCGAAGCAAATCATGTTGGGATTCTTCAATGATTAAGTCTTGAAGATAAGGTGATGTAAATTGAGAAATTGGAGGGAAGTGAAAGTTGAAAAGTTCCTTTTATAAAAGGAAATTTATCCCATATTGATAGGGAATAGGGAAAAGTTTATGTTTATATTGAGAAACATATCTTCTAGTTAATAAAGAGTTGAGAAGAGAGTTTCCCCTCACATTGTCGTCGTCAACGGTCAAATGATTTGATTGATATATTTTGAATTATTATTTCGCCCAATATGACAGAGGACATGTGTGTCGTAAGTGCTCACCTGCGAAACGCAGGTGCCACACAAAAAGTGCTGAAAGAAAACTGCTTTGGACTTGCGTTGCACATGCGTGCAGCAAGTCCTCACCTGCGAAATGTAGGTGCCGACGCAAGCCAACTGAAATATTTATTTTCTCAAATGGTAATAATTTTCAAACCGAAACTGCCTTCAGCAAACAGCCATATCTGCACCTGTTGATACCAAATCGCGACTATTAATTACAGGCTTGTCCTCAAATCTTTACACACACAATGAACGACACAACAAATCTTTTCTCTCTCCTAAATTCTATGCATAGTTTTCAAACCAAAACTATAAGTGTCAAGAGTGATTCTGCACTATCATTTGAGTACGCCAGAGTTATGTAATTTGCATTGTCACTATTATAGGAACATTTTACCATTCTATCCTGGGAGGAAGTAACCCAAACCTTGGCAACTAGGGGTGGGCAAAAAAACCGAAAACCGAAAAACCAAATCGAACCGAATTAATTCAGTTTTTCGGTTTCGGTTTTTTCGGTTTCGTTTTTTTTTTTTTAAATTTCGGTTTTTCGGTTCGGTTTTCGGTTTTCATATTTCGGTTTTTCGGTTTTTCGGTTTAACCGAAATTTTACACTCTTTTTTTTTTAAATTATAACTTAATTTCAAAAAAATAAAAATACTACACCCAACCCAAATCTCAAAGCACATTTACATTTAGAGAATTATTTATATAATTGATACAATTGCTTAAGTTTTTTTTACAAATAACAAGTTTTATAATAGTTTTAGCATGTTAAGAAAATTCTTACTATTATTAATATGCTTTGAAAGAAAAATGAAATATATAATATTTATTTAACAAGAAATTAGGGACCATAGATTATTAAAATCTTAAAAGACCCTTAACTTTTTATTGGTTTTGTTATAAGGATATTAAGCATATGAGAAAATTTATTATCAAAAATTCAAATGTTATGTATGTACTACTAAATGTAAATCAATTGATCCCACTATTTTCTTTATTTAAAAAGTTAAAATTAAGCTTAGTTGAATTAAACTTTAGAATTCAAACTTAAAATAATTTATTTTGAATTTAGAAAGATAAAACAACTCATTTTTAATTTAAAAAGTAGCTCATTTTGTAAGTTAAAAAATAGCCCATTAATTAGGCCCATAACCGAAAAAACCGAATTAGAAAAACCGAAAAAACCAAACCGAATTTGAAAAAACCGAACCGAACCGAATTAGTTTGGTTCGGTGTTTGGTACACTACATGAAAAATTGAAAACCGAAAAAACCGAACCGAAATTTAAAAAAACCGAACCGAAAAACCGAATGCCCACCCCTATTGGCAACAATGAGGGACTTATAATTCCTAAGGACACACAAGGAACTTCTGAGCTCGAAATAATATTTTCTTCTTCTACTACTACTACATTTCTGTTTTAAATGTTATTTTATTTCTTTATTACAAAAAAGAGAAAATAATTGTTTAAGGACCCGTTCAAAACACAAATACTAACAAATCATATGACTCAACTATATTTTTGTTTTGAAAACAAATGCAAAGAACAATTTTGAGGAGAGAAAGAAATTCAAATTTTGGTATTTTTCTGTCTCGAAAATATAAGGCAAGACCTCTGAATTTATAGACAATAAAGAGGTGAGATAGAGAGGTGCAATCTAAAAGGTGTCTCTTTGGTGCAATTCAAAAGGTGTCTTTTCTCATTTCCCATTCACATCTTAAAACCTCAACAATCTCCCACATGAATGGGAAATGACTATATGATAACAATATCCATGAAAAAATCGTGTGATTCATAAGTAAGAATTAATTGCATCTAGATAAGTAGGTTTTCCTTTGAACTTTCCATAGTAAACATATATCGGATATACTCGGTCAATCAGTAGATTTAACATCTTTGAACTGTCGAGCTTTTATGTATACTTAGACAACATAAGTCACACAATTAATTCTTTAACCGTTTTTGATTCTCACTGTTTTGTTAATTTCAGCCACAAACACCGCCTGATTTCATAAGTGCGTTAGGAATTGGTCTTATTGAATTCTCCTTGAAGCGACTCACACTTCACATTTATATAGGTGATTTCTTAATGTGTTATCCTGTGGATACACTATTTGACATACCCTATGTCAAACTTAGAAATCATTAAAAAGTATTAAGACATTATCCTTATTACTGAACATTGTCTCATCATGAGAATAAATATAAGTTATTTTTGACAATGTTAAATCGTCATCAATGACTTTGTTTGATATCCTTAACCTAGATCTTGGTATCTTCGATATTCTAGGTAGAGTTACCACCATGATGACTTGTCCTCGGCCATAGTCTTATTTCCTTCGATGATCTTTCAACCACCTCTCTAGTTAGGTCTTTTGTAAGTGGATCTAACACATTATCTCTTGACTTTATGTAGTCAATTGTGATAATTAAACTAGAGAGTAGTTGTCTAACAGTATCATGTCTTCATCGTACGTGACGAGACTTTTTATTATACATAATACTCCCGACCCTTTCTATTGCCACTTGGCTATCACAATGTATTCATATAGAAGTCATCATTTTGGACCAGAATGAAATATCTTCTGGGTAACTCCTGAGCCATTTAGCTTCTTCACCAACCTTGTCTAAAGTTAAGAATTCAGACTCCATTGTAGAGCAAGCAATACATGTTTATTTGGATGATTTTCAAGACACTACTCCTCCAGCGACGGTAAAAATATATCCGTTTGTGGATTTAGTTTCAGTTGACCCGGTGATTCAATTTGCATCCCAATATCCTTCAACAATTGTTTTATATTTGTTGTAACGTAAAATAAAGTTTTGAGTATGTCCTAAAACTCGTTTTTAGTCGTCTAATGACTCTAATTAGGATTACTTATGTATCGACTAAGTTTACTTATTGCACAAGCTATATCTAGTCGGTACAGTTCATGATGTACATCAAACTTTTCAATACTCTGTCATAATCCAATTGAGACTTACTTTCACCTTTGTTCTTACCAAGAGCAAGATTCACATCAATTGATGTATTTGTAATTTTGAAATCCAAATACTTAAATTTTCAAGTATCATTTAGATATAATGAGACTGAGACGATGCTAGATCTTGAGGAGTTTTGTGGATCTTAATACCTAATATCAAATCAATAACTCCTAAATCTTTCATCTCAAATTTACTAGCAAACGTCCACTTGGTAGCATTTATGTTAGCAATGTCATTATTCATTTTCAACATGTCATCCACATATAAACGAATAATGACGACTTGGTTTCGAGTGTTCTTAATGTAAATACATTTGTCACACACATTAATCTTGAAATCATTCGACAATATTATCTGGTCAAATTTCGCATGTCATTATTTGGGCGCTTGCCTTAGTCCATACAAAGACTTAATAAGTTGGCACACCTTCTTTTGATTTGCAGAAACTACAAACCCTTCAGGTTGTTTTATGTAAATTTCTTCCTCCAAATCTCCATTTAGAAGGTTGTTTTCACATCCATTTGATAGATTTCAAGACCGTATACGGCGGCTAACACTATTAACACACAAATGGATGTAATTCTGGTTACCGGCAAGTATGTATCAAAGTAATCAAGACCTTTTTGTCTAAATCCTTTGACTACAAGTCTTGCTTTGTATTTATCAATAGTGCCATCGTCTTTAATTTTTCTTTTGAAAATCCACTTGCAACCTAAAGATTTATTTCATGGAGGAAGATCAACCAATTCCCATATATGACTATTCATTATGGATTCAATCTCACTATTGTTTGCCTCTTTTCAATATTGAGCTTCCGAAGAAGTCATAGCTTCTTGAAAAGTTCGAGACTCATTTTTCAATAAAAATATTAGAAAATCTGGTCCAAAGAAAGTAGAAATCCTTTAACATTTGCTACATCTTGAATTTTCCTCATTACAGATATTCTTCTTTGTCTCTTCCTGAGGTCGTTTAGATCTTTCACTAGACGACTCACATTTCAGTTTATACAGATATATATTTGAAAAATTCAGCATTATCTGATTTCATTACCATATTAGCATGAATACTAGGATTTTATGATTTATGAACCAGAAATCGATATGCTTTACTATTCGTAACATATTCTATGAAAACATAATCAATGATTTTTGGTCCTATCTTTACCCTTTTGGGTTTTGGAACTTGTACCTTAGCCAAACACTCTCACACTTTCAATTCAAGTATTCAAGGTTAGACTTTCTTCCTTTCTATTTTTGGTATAGAATAGATTATGTTTTGCTATGTGGTGCTCGATTGAGTATTTTGTTAACCATAAGGATAGCTTCCCTTCATAAGTTTTAGAATAAACCAGAACTTATCAACAAGACATTATCATACTCTTTTTAGCGTTCTATTCTTTATGTCCACAATTTCATTGGCCTCATTACACGGTTTTGTCACATTCTCCTATTGCAATTTCCTAATTAGAAACTCATCTTGATTTTTGGTTTCTCTTTGCATCAGATTTCGCTTTGAATTATTAGGTTTAAATAAATGACAATTTTTTTTATATCTTCAAACCAAATATAAAATAAATAGATTTACTCAGTAAGATTTTTATATCTTTAAATCGAGTACCAAACGAATAGAGAGTCTCAAAAACTTTAATCTCAATAGCAGAGTAGACAATCTGAAGATTTTAATCTCCAAAATAAGAATATAAATCACTAAGATTTAGTCTTGCACTGACAGAAAATAAGACGAACACAAAAGTAAAATGTATAAGACGAACAATATGGTAGCCTCTTGTTATAGTGAAAGAACAACCATTTATTTGTATGTCTCTTTTATACAGAATGATGATATATATATATATATTTTACACGGTGAATTTTTAATTAGAAACCCACTTCTTCAAGAACTCGAAGTCATTACAAAAAGTTCCATATATAAATAATCTTTGCAAATGTGATGACGATTCATTCTAGAAAATCATTGATCACTCCTTGCAAATGTACTCTAGCAATATACTTTCTCATTTAACTCTAAAGGCATTGCCTTTCTTAGAATCAAGAAAGCTTGTTGCTATCTGTGTCTATAAGCAGAAAATCAGAAAGTCAGAATCATTAGTCTAATAAAATTGTAAAAGTTTCTCCTGTGTCCTTAAGAAATCTAATTTTTTCATTGTTGTCCAAGATTTTCGGATTAATTTCTCACATGATAAAACAGAAAACTATTTAGTAAAACCGATACTTCAATTTACAGAATTTCAGCGAACTCAAATGGCGGAGCAAAGCACACGACTCAACTATATTTTTATTTTGAAAATAAAATGCAGAGAACAATT
Source organism: Datura wrightii (assembly GCA_035772735.1). NCBI lineage: Eukaryota > Viridiplantae > Streptophyta > Magnoliopsida > Solanales > Solanaceae > Datura > Datura wrightii. The sequence goes on along the minus strand of JASDFA010000018.1, from coordinate 192,474,185 downwards.
TTGAGGAGAGAAAGAATTTAGATTGTGGTATTTTTCTATATCTGAATTATGAGGCAAGACCTCTGAATTTACAGACAATAAAGGAACGAGATGGAGATGCGCAATCTAAAAGGTGCCTTTTTGGTGTAATCCAAAAGATATCTTTTCTCATTTTCCATTCACATGTTAAAATCTCAACAAGTTATGACTCCATGAACACAAAGTTATGAAAGCATACTTTTTCATTCTTTCTCCTAACATATCTTGAGAAAAAGTCATGACACATAAAATTACTTTTTTTCACAAATTTTACAAATGGGAATAAAATTAGGAAACGATCTTATATGATCCTATTTATGTAAATCTCCTAAAATTAACAAATTAATATAGCTATTCAGTCATCTAATAATCATTTTTAGCCCAACTATTAGATTCTTACTCAATTAGCACAAAGTAGGATAGTCACCCATACCAATCTGTTCCCAACTCGAGCATGTATTAATAGATTCCTAAAATGGCAACAATAATTCTAATTAAATACTATATATTTGTCTCTTCCTCTCCCCCGACATATATTCATCATTTATTAACTTCTTCAATAATAATGTACTTATATATTTAGCATATATATATATATATATAGATGACTTTAGACATGAATTTCTAAACAACAAAATTTGTAGATTTGAAATTTTGTAGGAAGGTTAAAAAAGAAAAAGCGATAGAGTTCTTCAGGTTTTGACCTAATCGTTCTCCTTTTGGCTTCAAATTCCCCATAAATGATGTGAATATATTGTTTAAACATAATTATACATTATTTATATGTGATTATACAAAGCAGATGCATCAATTATTCATTATATATATAATATATAATAATGTGTGTGTATATATTTTTATACAATATATACACACATTTATACTTCATGCTATACATATTTTAAAATAAAAAATATGAAAATGAAGAGGGTTCTGTGATAATTCAGGGGAAGAAGTTAAAAAAAAACACTGAAAGAGATTTGACTTCATGAGTTTCAATATGAACATATATTGGCTAATTAGATATAAAAAAATTATCAGGCTATGGTCACTTTAAATGACTACACTTTGTAAGCTAATAACCAATTATAACTATGGTTTTCATATTTACGATTTGTAGCGAATTTTTCGAGAATCAGATTATTATATTTGTTGTATCAATATGTGCATTTAGGTTATATTAACGTATTAAATTAGTCAAATATCACAGTGCAAAAGATCTCCATCTTACAAAACTCATCACAACTATCTATTTTTCATCGGCGAAAAGCTAAATAAGGCATATTTACTATCAATTTGATCGAGTAGATATAATAATCAATTCAATTAATTGGACAATATTTTGTTCATCGTTGATACAAGTTTTGTTCTAAAATTAACTCAATTATAGTTCGTCTCAGATTGATACATCAATACAATAGATTTCTAATCAGTTCACTACTAAATATATACGAATTCATTCAATTTTCTTTTGATTCTTCTTCGTTGAGTTTTGATACAACTATTTGTTATTTCACGATTATATCAATCCATATATACAAATCACTTCGATTGTTCTTTAGTACATTAATATAACAATAGCAACATTGATGAAACATTTCATTCGAAATACAGGGAAGGACATATAAAGAAGAAGACGATATTTATATCAATTGTATTCATTCGAAAATAAAGGGAAGATACATAGAAAGAAAAAGAAGATTTTGCATCAACTGTATCAATTGCATCACTGTATGATACTCCATAGTAGAGACCAATGTTGATATAACAATTTACAGGAACATATCATAGCTAATCTTCAATTGCTATTTACTTGTACCAACTGTATTTATTCGCGCTATATGGTTGTATTAACGCATACACTTTCATTTTATTCATCTCCTGTTGTTATTTACTTGTATCAACTGTATTCATTCGCGCTATATGATTGTACCATTCATGATATATATTCATTCGATTTAATGGTTGTATCAAAGCATACAATTTGGTGGATACAATCCCACTGTTGAAGATGTATACACACTTGTATGTCATTGTATTTTATTGTTTCAAAACTTTATGTGATACACTAAAATACAGACGGTTACTATATCACTGTATTGACTCCATAACAGAGAAGAGAAGAAAGTTCACTGGAGATGTCATTTTCCGACGGCAAGTAAGAATATCATCCAAACGACAAAAAACTAGCTAGAGTTAAGAATTTTTCGTCATAATTTGCCAGATATGGTGTTATAATATAGTACAAAATCTTTCGTTTCCAGTCAGATCTAATTGCAGAACCAGTCTTCAACAAGAAGGGGAGGTCAGAAAATACGACCAGAGAGGAGGAGCGAGAGAGAAGGAGAGTAGCGATTGTTAAGTTTTTGATTAAGTGAAGGAGGGTAGCGATTGTTAAGCTTTAGATCAGGAGACCTTTTTCATTATTTGCCATAAAATACAAAGAATAACTACAAAAAGTAATTATTTTAAAATATAGCTGTAATTTTCTTTGTTTGTTTGAGTTGTACATATGACTAACTATCCATTAAGGAGCCATTTGGTTTGGTAGGCTGTACTAATTAGAATAGTTCTGTTACACCCCGTAAATTCTCGACATGTAGATGGCCTATTCGCATGTTGGTTAAGAGTTTTTGAATGCCATACATGTTAGGAAAAGGCCCGTGGAAAGACCGGATAAGAAATCCGTCGAACCATCGCGGAAGGAGCCAAGGCAGAGCCCCTCTGTGATGGCAACGTGCCACGGAGGGAGGGCCTCCGCGTTGGCTCCGTGTCACGGAGGCCCTGTCCAGCCCCAAGTATAAAAGCCTCCAACTTCGGTTTTAAAGTTATATTTCATAAATTTCCCAGAAAAGTCGAGAGAAAACAGAAGGGGGCGAAGGTTCTTTGATAATTTTCGTCCGATTACGCCATCAAACGCGGTTCAAACTCAAATTAACTCCAGATACCGAGGTATTAAGCAGTAAGGAGCATTCCTACGGATTTAGTTTCGTGAAATTCGGCCGGCGAATCGTCGTGCTACCGAACTAAGGTAAGTGGAATTGCTCCAAATTAGTGTCAATATACTCCTATCCCTAAAGTGAGCATTTCTCCCTTCTGGACTCTCGAGAAATAGCGAGTTTTGACCGTTTTTTGATAAGCCAAAGTTTGGGCTATATATATATTGAAAGTGATATTTTCTTCGAGAATATTAGCGTATTTAGCTCTAATTGATATATATATATGAATGCAGTTGGGAGAAATAACAGAAATACTGACCGAACTACGTCAGTTAGTCGGGAATCCGAAGCGAAGGTATGTAACGCTAATTCCTTCGGCAAGTTAGTAATCCAGTACGGTACATAGCGTGATGTATAGAAGAAAGAACTCAGAAGTCGACAATTGAGTCCAGTTTGAATTTAGCGAGCATGTTTTATGATAATATGATATATATTCAGAATAAAAGTTAGAAGCAATATCAGACAGTCATATAATATCACAGATATAGTACAACCAGACAGTCAGATGATACCTCAGTTACAGTATAGTCAGATAGTAAGATAATATCTCATATACAGTATAGTTCAGGATGAGAATCAGTATAACACAGAAAAGAGTTCAGAATGAGAAATCAGAGTACAGATAGTATTTTCAGTTTAAACATGCTTGCTATATGTGATTATTGTTTGTTGAGACCTGTTTGTGTTATGAGGGCACCCTTTGAGCGTCCTCGCCGCCCCTGGGTTGGTAACTGTATCGACCCACCGTGAGGGTGGGGATACGCCACTCCAAGGAGTGGTATGCCGTCCGTAGTAGGACGAAGATGGGATGGAGCATTCCACATATCATGCTGATCAACATAGCAGTATAACTTACCCTGTTGTGCGCTTACGCCCAGGGGGCAGATTACAGATACAGATTACAGTCTACAGTACATGAGTCCCTCGGGCTCAGACACAGTTATTTATATCAGAGGCCATAGCCCGAGCTGGAGACCCAGGGGGCCGGTAGAGGTGCTCGTAGTTAATAGACGAGTGGAGCGATTTATTTTTGGATGATTTTGACCCGGGTAGGGGTATATAGATTGTGTATTGGTTGGCACCTTCCGGCTTATGGGGCTGGTATAGGTTCTTGTGTGTTATATATATATATGTATATACATGATATCTATTAGTTGATAGACAGCAGGTCGCCATGACGACAGGTATGATTCTACCTTACCTTCAGTACAGATAAGCCTATTCCAGATCCTGCTAGTTCAGACAGTTTCAGAATTTACTAGCATTGTTGTTTATATTCAGTTATGTTCAGTTTGCCTTACATACTCGGTACCAGTGGTACTGACGCCCGTTTGGGGCGCTGCATTACTTGCCTGCAGGTACTCATAGACGAGGAGCCGATCCCTCGTGATTCCAGCCAGCTCATAGAGTCATCAGCTCCTGTCATCCGGAGCTTGATATTCAGAGGTGTAGTGCATTTTCTTTTGTTGTATAATACGGGTAGGTCGGGGCCCTGTCCCGACCATCTTATCAGTATTCCTAGAGGCTTGCAGTCTGTATATATTTTTCTGTGGTTAGTTGTGCCGGTCGTATGGGGCCGTGCATATGTTTAGCTGTTTAGTATGGTTGTTTATGTTGGCTGTGTGGGGTCGTATCTAGTTAGTAGTGGTGATATTGCTGGTCACGTAGATGTTCAACATTTGTTATATGGAGTTAGAGATAACTAGACAGCATGGTGGCCTTGTCAGCCCGCATAGGTTTCCCTATATGAGTATGATTCTGGTTAGCTGATATTACAATACAGGTGGCTATAGACACAGTCGGCCGGAGGCTGTATTTACAGTCGTTATATAACCCGTTGATTCCATGAATCTGAGTTAGAGCCAGCCAGGCACCAGATGTGCTTAGACTCAGTGGTCTAGCAGTTCAGGTCCTAATAGGGCACCAGATGCCGGTCAAACCCCCCAAGGCGGGGCGTGACAAGTTCTTGAATTAAAATCTAGTTCAGTCAATACATTATTTGGTTACTCAATTCAATATAATACATGAATTACTTATACACCATATGATGTATTATTTTATACCAAAGAAAACAAAAGGATAACTAATCCCTGGATAAGACCCTTAAATGATTAGACTACCCCTCAATCCCTTTTCCTAAATTTATTCATACAAAAATTCAAGGTTATAATTGTAAAGAAGATTTTTATAGAGTTTTAAACCAAACACAATACATAATACATGGTGTATCTAATACACGAGAATGGGATAAATAAAGTTATCCCATAGATTGAGATATTCCATGGGATTAGTCATCCCACCATATATATGGGATAACTTATCCCATAATTATAGAATAAATGGTGAGATAAATAATCGCGGGACCAACTAATATCCTTACCAAACACAGAATTAAAATACTCATATATTTTATCCAGGTATTACTATCTCTTATCCCGTGTACCAAACGACCCCTAATTAATAAAACATAATTCCAATATTACAATTCTTGTATTAGTAATCCCTGCATTATTAATCAGGGGCGGATCTATATATTGAATTGGGGATACCACAACACTCGGAAGTTCAAATTAAATTTAATGTATGTACTAGTATTTCAGGTAAAAATATAGATATAATTGGAATGTGGCACCTAAAGTCACAAGTTAATTGTGGGTGCCATAGAAGGTGCTGGATTTTAGGCTTTTGGTCTCGTGATCGAGACTCCCTCGGCACCAAATCCCTTTCTATGTCCTTTCAATTTAAGCCTACTTTGCTCCCTTTCTCTACTTTTTCCCTTTTTCCCCCTCAATTACTTTTATTTTCTTTTCTCTTTTAAAATTTTTATTTTATTATTTTATTTAAATTATGTATTCTTTTTTGGAATCTTTAAATTCTTATATGAATATAATTTAATTATTTTTTCTTTTTCCATCTAGTATTACTTTTTTTTCTTAATTTTCAAAATCATTTAGAATAATGATACAAAGAGATATAATATTAATCTCTAATGGGGTGTATTTGGTAGTTGAAAATTTTATCTTATTATATATTTTCAATCACTTAATTCTATAAAATTTGCATCAATAAAATTAGTTGAATTGGCAAAACTAATCCAATTTGGTGATCACATTTTTATTTCTGCTTCAGAAGTTATTTGTAAATGAAATGAAATTAATTAATTCAAAATGGATCGAGTCGACTGAATGGAGACTTTCATTTAAATCTTACTAACTACTAGTGGTAAGTTTACACTAAAGATAGTGCACTACTAAAAACATACCCTTTTTCAAGGGACAAGAACGACGAAAGTCCGCCAATTAAGAAGGATTATCGTGATACAATATCGACGAATAGTTATTTATCGAAAATTAACATCTCAAAATAAAAATTGATGGACTCCCTTGAATTTTTTTGACAGCCTTAATTAAATTAAAGTAAAAACGGTATTAGAGAAAAATATATTTTTTGTGTATTTATACACAAAATTAACCGACGAACGTCAGCTAATTTTATTAAATAAATAAAAATTATCAGTAGTTTGTTGATTTTATTATAAAATATTAAATTTTTTTAATAGTGTCGGTCGATAACCTTAACTCGATGTAGACCAATATCATACATCATTTTATCTCTTGAAAAAATTATATTTTTCAAGATTGATAGCACCCGTAATAATTAAATTCTAAATCGGACTGTTTCTAATTCATACATTACCGATTCCTGTATTACTTGTTTTTGTAACAAAGGACGAAATAACAAAATGGACCAACATAACCCATGAACCCGGTCCAGGAAAGAAAACTGGATATGTTACCATATAACCACCACAAGAAGAAGCATCTGACTTTCTTTTCTCGAAGAAGATGAAGCAAGCTATTCTTTCATGGAGTCATTCCCCTCTATTTCTTCCCACATTATCACCGACCTCCATTTTCCCGAAATCCCTTTCCTTAAGGGTATATGCAACTGTGGAGTCACCTAAAGAGAATATGCTAACTGCTAAAGAGAGAAGACAACTGAGAAATGAGAGAAGAGAGAGCAAGACAGGTTACAATTGGAGAGAGGAAGTAGAAGAAAGGCTTATTAAAAAACCCAAGAAGCAATATAAGTCTTGGACTGAAGAGCTTAATCTCGATAACCTCGCCAGATTGGGTCCTCAATGGTGGGTCGTCAGAGTCTCCAGAGTTACTGGTCATGACACTGCTGAACGGATGGCTCGCGCTCTTGCCAGGAACTTTCCTGAAATTGATTTTCAGGTAATAAAGATTTGTGCTTTCTTGTTTAGTTTGATGGTGAAGTTCTTAATTAGGTGGTTTTGGTCATTACTTTTGTAATATCTGCCTGTAATGTATGCAATACTCTGTGTATAATTCAGAGAAGCCACTAATTAAAAGACAACCTATTCATCCGCAAAGTAGTATCTGTATAATTGGGGGCCGGAAACAAATGGTTATTAATGTCATAAAACAGTAGTGTTGAAACAATTCGGGCTCAAATAGAGTGGGTCGATTATAGAGGATTTATCTAACAGGCTCCAACTTTTTTTAGGATAAAGACATAGTTGATTGATTGAAAGATCACGTATAATCAAGGTTTTATGCTTTACCAACTCAGTGAACCCTTGGGTCTTGGATTGCATGTTGATGTCAAAATCTAAAAGATCAAGCTGCCTGTTTAGTTTCCAATGTTTAATAGAGACCACTAGAGTATAGTTTGTATATAATTTAGCTCCAACAAGCAAATTAGCTCAGTTCAATCATGAAAAACATTCCTTCCATGAACAGGAACGTGGAGAATGTAAGATGTCCAAGCATGAAGGGTCATTTGGTAGATGGTTTGGAGATAGAGTTATGCAAGTATTATATCCTGTATAAGTAATTATCATATTTGGTAGTTTGTTAGGAGATAAGTGATTCATGTATAAAATTAATACAGTGTTCCGTTTGCAATTTAGAAACCCGCATAACTAATAGATGTATAAGTTTTATGTATTACTTTATGCAGGATAGAAGGTGGAATAAGTAATATATGAACAGCTAAACTCTGCATAATTTATTCATTTTTTCCATTGGAAAATGGTGGTGCCCAAGCTAGCTCATGAGCACCTCATTTAACCCACTGTTGTCTACAACTTCCAATCAACACAGATACCGGTATCATCTACCATTTTTTCCTCCTTATAACAGTATTCATTTTTATCAAAAGACGAGAGCTTAAGAGAGGTTTGCTACTGAAGCCTTTATAGCAGTATATATGGTTGCAGTGCTTGCATTATTTCCAGTTTCCATGGAACAGATCTTTTCTGTTGTATCAGAATGGAAGCCATAGACCTGAACATAACCATATCATAAATAATAAACTGGCGTCTATCAGTTTTTCTATTGCTGTAGAAATTTCCTCTAAAGAAAATTCAGCCCCAATACTCGTCTCGATTTCCACTATTGATTTTCTTTGTTTGAAATCATGGTTTTCTTATTAGGGGAGGTGATTAGACAGGGCATGACGCATCTTAAGTTTACCAAGGACATGACCTTAGATAAGAGGGTTTGACAGTTGAGGATTAAAGTAGAAGATTAGTTGGTAGTTGAGCGTTCTTTCTGTTTCTCGCGGGATAGGATTGATGGTCGTACTTGGACTTCTTTCTTACTAGTGGTATTAGCATTATTCTTGTAGTTTCTTGTTCTTCGATTTCGGTTATCACCCGTGTTTTTGGTGCTTCAATTATATAATTATTCTTTCCCATGTGTGTTGTGTACTGCTCTCCATTTCTCATTATTTCATTGTTGTTACTGTTCCTATTTCTGTATTTCCTTTTTCAAACTGCTTCAAAATGTTTTATTTTAAGTCGAGGGTCTATTGGAAACATCCTCTCTATCTCTATGAGGTAGGGGTAGGGTTTGCATACACTTTACCCTCTCCAAATCCCACCTGTGGGATTACTTTGGGTATGTTACAACAACCACAACATACCCAGTGTAACCCACAAGTGGGATTTGGGGAGCATATAAACAGACCTTACACTAATCATAGATTGTTTGTTTGGGTGTGGTTCAGTTTGCTTGAAATCATGGGTATTCTGCTCCAACCAATGAGGGCTCCCTATAAGTTGATTTTAGAACAGCTGGAGATTGGATTACCTCAAACTGCAAGGGGATAGTGTATTTAACTAATGCAGGAATTGATTTTTCAATATATTTTGAGTTTCAACTGACTGTAAAAGTTTCCGCAGGTATACATTCCATCTGTACAGGTCAAAAGGAAATTAAAGAATGGATCACTTTCAGTTAAACCAAAACCTCTTTTCCCAGGATGTGTGTTTCTGAGGTGTGTACTGAACAAGGAAATACATGATTTCATTCGAGAATGTGATGGAATTGGAGGCTTTGTTGGATCCAAGGTTGGAAATACGTAAGCATTCATTGTTGTCCCTATCACAAGTTTACAAGTATTACTTCTTAGCTGAGGTGGACAGGGTTAGCCAGTACCTCGGAGGTACCTGGAATTATTCGAGGTGTGTGCATACACCATGGTTAAACAAAAAACCTTTACAATTATTACTTGGTCAAGAAAGAGGATTTGTGTTCAATTTTTTTGATATGTCGATGCAATTTTCTTTGACCATTGAGAACTCTGTCTTTTATACGAACAAAGATCCACGGTGTATGTGTCTGACCCAATGGGACCTAATAAAATGAGTGGAAAAATATCCTAAGCTTACTCGGCCTAAGGTCGGAAATACTTAAAAATCACTCGCAATCTATTTTGTGTAGCTTGTAAAATATGTTGGCCTAAGATTGGAAATTTTTATTTACAAGTCACTCCCAATCTAATTTTGTGTAGCTTGTGACATGTGTTTATTCAGTCAGCTACTAATAAGGTCTTTCTGCGAGATGAGTGATGAATGTTACTTCTGCTTGACAAAATATCAGAAAATTTACCAAATTTTATGCCAATAGCTCAAGTGAATTTTGCAAGGATATCTAATTAGTTGGCTGCCTTTACTTGATATCTACCTTTTGGTCTCCTTTTATATGACTTTTATGTTACTTGTGTCTACATACCCATTTTATTATTTAAAGGGCTAAATTTCAAGGCATCCAAGGTCATTTTCTTGTACCTAAAAGTTTAGAACATTTGCAGAAAACGACAGATCAATAAACCCAGACCTGTAGATGAGGATGACCTGGAAGCCATATTCAAACAAGCAAAGGAAGAACAAGAGAAAGCTGATCAAGCTTTTGAAGAAGAGGAGCAACGAGAAGGAGGTTTAGATTCTAAGCTGGCAGAAGACTCTAGTATAGCTCCCACTGACGACAAAGTTGTGCCCAAAAAACGAGGAAGGCAATCTAAAAAAGCTTCAGACCTGCTTGTAGTTGATGCGTTGAGAGTATCAGATGATAAATCTTTAATAGCAGGGTCAACTGTTGAAGTTGTGTCTGGAGCCTTTGCAGGATTTTCAGGGATTCTTAAGAAGGTTGATAGCAAGACAGGATTGGTATGCCCTAGAACATTATCCTTATGTTATTTGTGGGGAGGGGAGAGTGGGCAAGGGAAACCATTGTTTTAAAAATTCTAGAGCTCAGCCAAAAAAAGGAGAAAAATTGAGTTAGCAGCAGCTTATGTCTTCAATCTTTCCTAACACCACACTCCCCTTGGCCCCTTGAGCCTCTTCCTCCCCGGCAATGCAAAAACAGATAATATATTTAATGAAGAAAGTTTTCAAATTGATTATCTCCTGTACAATTTGAAAGCTTATTGATGCTAATTGCTCTCGCTATATGCTGTATCTTCCATTCACTATATGAAGACTGTTCTTCTGTTACTTGACCCAAGTCAACTGAAAAAGCAAAGTTTGTTCTTGACATTGAATGTGAATTTTTCTTGCAGGCAACTGTTGGATTTTCTCTGTTTGGCAAGGAGACTCTAGCTGATATAGATGTCAAAGAAATTGTAGCAGAGGTTGGCTGACCTGTTTAGGCTGCTGATATTTTTTTGTCTGAGATGGTAAGTCTTCCACTGAGTGATCATTATTTTAAATATAATGGTATCCTCCTCCAAGATTCGCATTGCTCACTGAAATAAGATGTGATGTCTTACAAGATATATTACCAGCATAATGTTGTACCTAGGGAATACCAGGCTAATTGAAAATAAGTAGTTGTTATCCTAGTGTTCGCATGCTTTCTTCTTTTCTAATTCTTCTCCAAACATCCTTTTAGCCCCATGCTGTAATATTTTACTTTGTCTGTATGTGCTTTAATATGTCATATTTTTGGGGTCCATCCCCATGTGATAAAATAGGCATGTGCCAAAAAAAGACTTGGCTGGCATTCTTTCTTGGAGCCAAAGAATGCAATGTGTGATGGAGATTATTTTTCAAGGATTTAACTTTTCCTTGTTGGAGCCACTTTGGCTCCTATAAAAGGAGAGGTCACTCTTCTCATTTAGACACACAAAATCAACAAGAGAAAGAGTGAGCATCATAGACAGTGTAAGAACAAAATAATTTGTGCGGAAAATAGAGAGTGCGAGCGATATTGTATTTAGATGACAAAATTAAAGAGAGTTATTTCTTTTGAGTGTGAAGTGACCATTGAAGTATTTTACTCAGGCCATACAGAGTGTAAAATTTCTTGCTATAGTGATATCAATACTCATCTCGGCCCGGGTTTTTTCCATTAAGTAGAAGGGCTTCCATGAAAAAATTTTGGTGTCCTTGTTACTTTTTTTATTCTTATTGATTACCTTGTCTTGGTGGTTCGCTTTTATTGCTATTATATACTGTGATATTATTTTTGTGTGCTATTTTTTCCCCAACAAATGGTATTCAAGGGCGATTTTATGTATAAAAAATGGGGCATGTGAACCCGTATTCTCTCCGTAAAACTCGATATTTTATATATATATTTTAAAATCGGTATAATATTATATATTAGCACCCATGCTACAAGAAGGTTAGATGGTGTACTTGGTTGAAGGTTGAGTTATTTACTTTGAGTACTTGGGATCAATTCTCACTTCATATAATTTTTTCTTTTTCTTTTAGTGGTGCACCCATGTTCCAGGAATCCTAGATTTGCCTTTGATGGTATTAGAACTTAACCTCTACTCATTTACAGAAATATTTTTTGCGGTTAGTCGTATTATACTCTGTGAATAAAAAATATATGGAGTAAAGTACAAGGTAGCAAAATTTAACAATGATAATGATTTCTCAACATGACAAAGAAGGATGAGAGATCTGCTCATCCAACAAGGGTTACCCAAGGCACTAGACAACAATCCATGAAACCTAAGGATTGGACCAAAATAGATGAAAAGACGTCTAGTGCCGTCAGATTGCATTTATCAAATTATGTGGTCAGTAACATTATTGATGAAGAGAGTGCATGTGGCATTTGGACAAGGTTGGAAAATCTATACATGTCCAAGATGCTAACAAACAAATTGTACCTAAAGAAGCAGTTATATGTGCCACATATGGGTGAAGGTACAAATTTTGTCACATTTAGATGTACTTAATGGACTAATTACGCAGCTAGCCAACCACAGAGTAAAGATCGAGTAAGAAGATAAAGCCTTTGTGCTCTTGAACTCACTGCCAGATTCCTAGAAAATTTGGCAACAACAATCTTGCATGGTAAAAACACCATTGAGCTGAAGGATGTCACATTAGCTTTTCTACTTAATTAGAAAATGAGAAAAAAGCCTGAAAATCAAGAACATGCTCTCATCACAGAAGGTAGAGGCGGAAATTGTTGGGAAATGGGAAACAACAACATAATATTCACAGTCAAATAATGAGGATAAAATGAAAAAATAACGACACTAAGAATTTACGTGGAAATCCTTTTGAATAAGGGAAAATCACGGGCCAAGTGGAGCTATAGTAAGAAATTTTACATTGTCTAGGCCTGAGTAAAATGCTACAAAAATCACTACATACTCAAAAGAACTAATCCTCTTTTGATTTCCCACTTCACAAAATATCGCTCACAGTCTATTTTTCCTCACAAATTATTTTCTTATATAGTCTGTGGTATATCTCACTCTACTCTCTTATACTTGGATATATTTGTCTGAGTATTGGTATATCTACAAACAAGCTGAAGAGCTTTATTCATATGAGTGAAATGACCATTTTTTACAATCTTGCATTAATTGGTTGGTTGTCAATTTCAACCTTGCTGCCAGTTTTCAAATGCCAATTCAAAAGGTGCAGATTTTGCCAAAAAAAAAGAGAAAGATTTTTCTTTCTTAAATCATGGAGATGGGGCTAGATCCCACAGATCTCCCCCTCCAGTCTCATGCACTTGAGGAAGGTATCTCCGTCATATCAAAGAGAGCTTATGCCGATAACTTCTCTGCACAAGTCGAACTTATCTCTTGGTGTCTCCTTGGTTTGCATACCTGCAGGATTTTCATTCGTGTGAATCTTTTTGACGTGAAACGATTCACTCTCTACTTGATCACGAATCTAATGATATCTTACGTTTGTGTTTTCTTCTTGCATAATACATGGAGTTCTTGCTCAAGTCTATTACACTTTGACTGTCACAATAGACAACATACTCCATTTGTTGCAATCCAAGTTCTTGAAAAAATCGCTTAAGCCATATCATTCCTTGCCAACTTCAGTAGCGGCAGTGTACTTTGCTTCAGTTATAGATAGTGTGTCACACTTCTGTAACTTCGACCGCCATGATTGTAGCTCCCCCTGAAAATGTAAACAAATATCAAGTAGTGGAATTTCTATTATCAAGCACCTGCCATATCAGCATTCGTATAACCCTTCAAGATTGAATTTGATCCCCCAAAACACAAGCATTTATTGGAGCTTCCTCTCAGATACCTAAGTATCCACTTTACAGCTTCCCAATGCTCTTTCCCTGGATTTTCAAGAAACCTGCTAACAACACGTACTGTATGAGCAATATCAGGTTTGGTACATACCATTGCATACATTAAACTTTCGATGTTAGAGGATATGGAACTCTGGCCATGCTTTCTTTCTCCTCCCTTGTTGTAGGACATATTTTCTTGCTCAACTTCATATGACCAGCAAGAGGTGTGCTAACAAGTTTAGCACTTTTCATGTTGAAGCGCTCTAGTACATGTTCAATGTACTTCTCTTGTGATTAATAAAGCTTCCTTTCATCCCTGAAACGAGTAATCTTCATGCCCAAAATCTGCTTAGCATGACCCAAGTCTTTCGTAGCAAAAGACTTGCACAATTGTTTCTTCAACTTGTCAATCCTGGAAGCATTTCTGCCACAATCAACATATCATCCAAATACAGCAAAAGAATGATAAAATCATCGTTAGAAAATCTCGGTACATACACAATGATTTGAAGAAGTCTTCTTGTAGCCTTGCTTCTCCATAACAGATTCAAACTTCTTGTTCCATTGTCTAGGAGCTTGCTTTAAGCCATAAAGACTTTTTGAGTTTGCACACATAATTTTCTTTACCTTTTACCTTGAAGCTCTCATATTATTCCATATAATTCTCTTCTTCTAAGTCACCGTGAAGAAAGGTAGTCTTCACATCCATCTGCTCAATCTCTAAATCAAGACTAGCAGTCAAACCAAGAACTGTACGAATGGAAGACATTTTCACAACGGGAGAAAATATTTCGTCAAAGTCAATGCCCTTCCTTTGACCAAATCCCTTAACGACCTATCTAGCTTTGAACTTAGGCTTCAAGTTGTGTTCTTCAACTTTAACTTTGAACACCCACTTGTTCTTCAAAGCTCTCATGCCCTTAGGCAATTTCACTAACTTATAAGTGTGATTCAAATGCAGAGATTTCATCTCATTTTGCATGGCTTCAATGCATTGATTCTTATGCTCATCTTCCATGACGTCCTTATAACTTTCAAGTTCTCCCCCATCAGTGAGTAACACATACTCATTAAGTGAATAACGAGAAGAAGGAACATGCCGTCTAGTAGACCTCCTAAGTGGAATATCTGTCTCGTTCGCAACTTCATGAGCAGGAACAACAATCTCATCAATAACAACATCATTGTCATTATCAACATCAACATGCTGATCTGAAACATAATTCTGGGCATCACTATGATCATCAAGCCAACATCATGCACACTTGTATGAGGAGCTTGTTCAAAATTAACTACACCATCAAAATTTGAAGATTCTAGCTTCTCTGCTTTGTCAATCTTTTCAATGGTTTGATTCTCCACTAAGACAATATCACGGCTCCTTACAAGCTTCTTCTCCGCAGGATCATATAGCCTGTAAGCAAACTCATCAAGGCTACAACTAATGAAGATGCATTGCCTTGTCTTGGCATCTAATTTTGACCTCCCATCTTTAGGCACATATACAAAAGCTTTGCAACCAAACACTCTCAAATGGTCATAGGGAACATCCTTTCCATAACAAATTATGTTTGGAACATCACTTTGCAAAGCAATGAGAAGAGATAGATTAATAACATGGGCAACAGTCAATAAAGCCTCACCTCAAAGGAGTTCGGCAAGTTTGCTTCAGAAACCAAACATCTAACTCTTTCCATCGAGGTCCTGTTCATCCTTTCCGCCAAACCAGCCAAACCATTAAGCTGAGGAGTCGTCTTCTGGTGTCTGATACTCTGTTGCTTCCAGTATTTGTTAAACAATCCATAATATTCACCACTGTTATTAGTACGAATACACTTCAACTTTTTTCCTATTTCTCTCTCGATTGAAGCCTGAAACTGCTTAAATACACCCAACACATGGTCTTTAGTATTCAGGACATAGATCTAAAGTTTCCTTGAGCAATCATCAATGAAAGTAACAAAGAGAGTGCTCCACCCAAATTCATTGTCTTCATTGGACCACATAAATCTGAATGCACCAACCCAAGCAATTTTGTCTTTCTTGAAGGAGGATGAGACTTGAAAGAAACTCTATTTTGTTTCCTAGCCAAACAGTGCTCATATTTTTCTATTTAGCACTGAATTTGACGAAAGTTTCTTCTTGGCGATAACAATGTCCTTTCTCACAAATATGGCTAAGCCTCTTATGTTATAACATTGAAGAATTATCGCTCTCAACTGCATTCACCATATCAGCACAAGTAGAAGCTGTAGTCCAGTACAAACCACGACGCTTATTACCACGAGCCACAAAAAGGAGCCCTTAGTGAGTTTTCATTTTCCACCACCATTAGTACTAACTTAACCTCATCATCTAGAACACCAACAGAAATCAAGCGCAAACGAACCGCAGGGGCATAGGATTGGAGGGGGAGATTTGTGGGGTCCAGCCCCATATCCCTGATTTAAAGAAGAAAAATCTTTCTCCTTTGTTGGGCAAAATCTGCATCTTTTGAATTGATATTTGAAAATTGGCAACAAGGTTCAAATTGTCAACTAGCCAATTAATGCAAGGAAGAAAAAAAATGGTCACTTCACTCCTATAAATGAGCTCTTTAGCTCATTTGTGGATATACCAATACACAGACAAATCTATCTGAGTATTAGAGAGCAGAGTGAGATATATCATAAATTGTATAAAAAATAATCTGTGAAGAAAAATATAGTGTGAGCGATATTTTAATGAGGTGGGAAATTAAAAAAAAGGTTATTTTTTGAGTGTGTAGTGATCTTTGTAGAATTTTACTCAGGCCTACACAGTGTAAAATTCCTTCCTATAGCTCCTCTTGGTCCATGGTTTTTCCCTTTCAAAATGGTTTCCACATAAAAATCTTGGTGTCATTGTTCTCATTTTATCCCCATTATTTAACTGTGAATATTCTGTTGTTGTTCCCCGTTTCCCAATAAGAATTATCAAAGGGGTTTGAGCAACTATGGTAGATCCGAAGGTCGTGGAAAGTCCAAGAACCGATCTAAATGAAGAACCAAAAATTGTGGTCAATCTGGTCACTTCAAGCAGATTGCCCAAATCCAAAAAGGGGGCAAAGGTGAGAGTAGTGGCCAAAACAATGATGAACACACAATTGCCACAGTGAGAAACAATGACATTGTAGTACTCTTTTTAAATGAGGAAGAGTAATACATGCATTTGGCAGGTTCAGAATGGGCGCTGACACAATAACATCCTACTGCGACATATTGGTAAATGATCTTTTATGTCGGAGGTGAGTTTGGCATTATGAGAATGGGTAACACAAGTTATTCACAGATTGCTGGATTGGTGACATTTATATTAAGATAAATGTTGAATGCACATTGGTTCTAAAAGACGGGCACCATGTACCTGATTTGCGGATTAACTTAATCTTGATAGATGCTTTGAACAGGGAGGGATATGAGAATTATTTTGGAAATCAAATGCGGAGACTTACACAGAGATCGTTGGTGATTGCAAATGGAGTTCTTCGGAGCACGTCGTACAAGTCAAATGCATAAATATACACGTGGTGAATTAAACGTGGCTCAAGATGAGATTTCTGCAGACTTATGGCATATAGGATTGGGTCATATGAGCGAGAAAGGATTGTAGATTCTTCCCACGAAATCACTCAATCTCTTTTGCCAAAGCTACGATAGTGAAACATTGTGATTATTGTTTATTTGGAAAGCATCACAGAGTCTCATTTTCGGTATCGTCTAAAAGAAAATTAAATATAATGGACTTAGTATATTCTGATGTTTGTGATCCAATGGAGATATAATCGATGAACGGGAACAAATATTTTGTTACTTTTATTGATGATGCTTCATGAAAATTGTGCGTTTATTTATTGAACACCAAAGACCAGGTGTTTTAAGTTTTCCAGAAGTTCCATGCTCGAGTGGATGGGGAGATGGGTTGAAAGTTAAAGCGTATTCGAACTGACAATGGAAGTGAGTATATACTTCAAGGGAATTTGAAAAGTACCGTTTGAGTCATGGAATCAGAATAAAAGATAGTTCTTGGAACCCTACAACACAATGGTGTAGCTGAGAGGATGAGCACGCCATTATTGAGAAGGTGAGAAGTATGCTCAGAATGACTAATTTGCATAAGTCATTATTCTGGGCTGAAACAGTTTTGTCTGCCTCTTACCTTATTAGTCCGTGTCCATCAGTTCCGTTGGGGTGAATCATTGCTCTATGCTGCTTTCCAAATAAATAGTAATCACAAGGTTTCACCGTCATAGTTTTGCAAAAGAGATTGAGTGGTTTCTCGGGAAGAATCTGCAATCCTTTTTCACTCGGATGACCCAATCTTCTATGTTATAATCTTACAGAAATCTCTTCTTGAGCCACGTTCAATTCACCTTGGCATATTTCTAATTTGTCTTGTACAACATGCCCGATCAACTCCTTTTGCAATCACCAATAATCTCTTAGTGAGTCTCCATTTTTGGTTTCAAAAATAGTTCTCATATCCATCTTACTCCAAAGCATTTATCAAGATTAAGTTCATCCTAGATTAGGTACATGGTGCATGTCCTTTAGATTCAATGTGCATCCGACGTTTGTATTGATACAAATGTCACCTATCTCTGCATAAAAGTCATTTAGTGATGGCACTAGCTGCCTTTTCATCCATTTCTGCCCTATCTTCGGGCTTTTTGGAATTGCCGCCGGGTGCGTTGTGTAACCCTTGTTGGATGAGCAGATCCCTCATCCTTCTTTGTCATGTTGAGAAACCGTTATCACCGTTGAATTTTACTACCTCATACTTAGACATTTATTGTTCACTGAGTATAATATGATCAATCGCAAAAAATATTTCTGTGAATGAGTAGAACCTGTGTTTTCACACCAGTTGTTGGGAAAAAAATAGAACATTGAAAAAATATTTGTGATGTATGATAACAATAAAACCGGAACACCAAGATACAAATCAACAAGAGTAACAAGGCCACTAAGATTTTTACGTGAAAACCTTCCGAATAAGGGAAAAAATCACGAGCCGAGGGGAGCAACTGATATTACAATAGCAAAGAATTTTACACTTTGTATAGCTATAGTAAAATACTCCAAGGATCCGTACACACTCAAAAGAAATAACCCACCCCACTACAATATCGCTCACACTCTTTATTTTTCTGCGCAAACTATTTTTCTCCTTACACTATCTGTGATGCTCATTGCTTTTGTGTGTCTCAAATGAGAAGAGCTGTCTCTCCTTTGATAGGAGCCAAATCACGGGCTCCGAGCTGTAAAAAGAGAAGTTAAATCCTTGGCAAATAATCTCCATCACACAAAGCATTCTTTGGCTCCAAGAAAAAAAGCCAGCCAAGTCTTTTTGGCACATGGATGGACATTGTGGGTATGTTATTGTTGGATGGACTGATAATGTGATAAACAAGGGTGATTGTTCAAAGATGCAAACTTCCAAGCTAGAATATCATGAAATCTTCACATCATTTCAAACACATGCCATTTTATATCATTCTCTGCAAATTTTGTATTTATAAATTTATCATTGATTCTAGACAATGAATCCATGTACGAGGTAAAGAAAGTATATTGAGCTGCTTATTTTGTGAAATAGGGTTACGTGCTACTATGTAGAAACGTACCTCCAGTTCCATTGAAGTTTGAAAGGAAGGATCCCTGTAGTGAGTAAGAGTTATGTGTAGACTAGGACACAGTTGCCTCTTGGAATTTTTATCTACTTCAGGAAATCAGCTCTGTCACTTTGGGTTGAACTATTTACTTCCAAGGACTAACTCCTTGAGTGAAAAGGTCAGAAATGTGTAGTAATTTATCATCGACCTCATATAAATTAATCCCTTTGAGGATCAAGTAGCTTAGAATTGGATAATCTGTTCAATTGGTTTTTCTAAGTCCTAACCGACTTTAACTCGACTAGTCCAGTATATTACATATCTTCCATCATATATGTTTTGCTATTTCATGACGATTTCTATTGCATTACTACTTGAATTTGACTTCAGGGATGAGCAAAATATTATGATGAGTCAACAGTAGGCAGCGGGATATTAGAGCAAAGGTCTGCAAGGGATCAAAGCTAAGGCAAAGGCTGGATTAAGCTGATTTGCCTAGGAGATTCCAAAGTTAACTTGGGCATCAAACTGCTGCAGTTTTGACTTGTAGCTAAATTGAGATGCTAATCTTTCTAACATAAAATCTTGATGAGTGTACTGTTGCTGCAGAATGAATATTCGGGTGCAGATCAAATGTTTGTATGAACCTATTTGAAGTTATACATGAGTGAGTCAAATAACACAAGGAAAAGAGAATGAGAAATCTTCTTTGCAGCTTCCAAAAAAAAGGAGTTGTCTTGTAGTATTATTTTCCTTGTGGATGAACAAAATCTTGTTTCTTCCAATGGGGAATTGCTCTGCATCATTGGATTTATTATAGGTATTGAATCTCTTTCATCAAAGGAATTAGAGAATGTTATTACATTTAATTCTTTTGCTCAACTATATGTGCGCAATGATGCAAATATTAACCCAAATTTGTCTAGATTTAAGATATGTAAGATCTCGGTTGGGTTCAGACCTTGCTTCTGGAGATGAGTCTGAAGCCTGTCAATCTGTTATGATATTAGTTGCAAGTTCTGGGAGTGTAATCCATCATCTGAAGTATGGGACTACTTGGACGGGGTTTACATAGCTTTTACTCTCGTACCTCAATATCTCCTTTAGTTCGTATCAATTGGTATCAGAGCCGTCTACGGTTGTGTAGTGTTGTGGATTGTTATGATCCTAATTGCAAGGTATGTTTTGATCCTCTACATATCACATCTATTGCTAGCTTTTGCTATATGGTTCTTCTAAGCTCTAAGGTTCATATCAAAATCACTCAACTTTATGTCAATTGCAGTTTGTGTTCTATGATTCAATAAATCTGAAACAGTTGGTTTAATCATATACCTCTCTGAAGATGTTCTTGTTACTGATTGATTAGTGTTGGGAAATTTATTTCATTTAATTTGTGTTCATGATTTGTTGCAATCAATTCTGGTTTAACTAAGTTCTCATAAAGAATAAAGGAACAATATCAAATTTCATATCCTATGTACAAAGATACCTATTCTTATTTGCTGAGGGAAAATGAAGTCTAGAAGTGTAAAACCAATATTTGACTGACTTATCCGAATTGATTTTTTATCTTATATTTTATCTTTCTATAATAATTTTTTACCTATAATAGCAACAACTGCCTTTATTACAGTATGTGCTTTATAAAATTATCCTTTTATAACATTTTTTTTTGGGGTAATATAATAATTAACTAGGGATGGCAAGCAATGCGGGACGAACCTGTATAAACCCATAAAGATTTTAACCTGCTCCAACCCGCCCCGCATCCGCTCCATATCCGTATATGTCTAAAGTCGCCCCGCCCCACATCTGTTTGAATCTGTCCTGCCTCGCATCCGCACTGCCCCATTACCATCCCTATAATTAACCATTTCATAAAAATAAAATATCTAAAATTACCGATTAAAGATTTAGAAATTTTAATCAAATATTTTGTTACTTTAATAAACTATATGACAAAGAATATTAAACAAATATATACTTTCATCATTAAAAGAGTTTCTTTCTTTATACAAAGTATGATTAAGCTTGGAATTCGATATTAAATTTTTTTTTTTCATTTATAACAGTCCATCACTATAACAATTTTTTTTAAAAAAAATCTCTAAATCAATGATGCTGTTATATAAAAATAATTAATTGTATATCACATATTTATTGAGTTGGGTAAATACAATGTGTAAGTAAACTTTTTTTCTAAAGTTTGATTGAAATTTGTAAAAAGGTAAAAGCTTTTTCCTTTAAATCTCAAAGATAGTGTCGTCATTACCCTTGTTAGTGGAGTTTTATCATTGAACAAAAGAATGGGGAAAGCAAAAGAAAGGATAAGAAGTGGCACCACTTCTTTTGCTGTTACATGCTTTCTAATATACTCCGTTTCAATTTGATTGTTTGATTTTAATTTAAGATGAAATTTAAAAAAAAAAATTGTTTTAAATTTTATAATTTTTAAATTAAAAATATAAAAAAATATTATTTAATTTTATAATTTTAAAGATATTATAAAAAATTAGAATTAAAAATTATTTAAAATTTTTTAAAATAAATTATTTTAAAAAATAAAATAAATAAATTAAATCGAAGAAAGTATAATTTTAGTTCATAATGATATTTCTTAAGTAAGAACAAAAAAGGGCTACTGCTGGTCCACTCTCCATCTGTTTAAATACAAATAATTAATAGGCTGCCCATGATTTGTCCATCTCATGAATTGTGAAAGTTCACGGAAAAGATTTGGCTTTTCAATTTTCTTTTTTTCTTTTTCATCCACTAATAATATGCCCAATCTTTTTAAATATATATCTACCAATTACTGCTTATTACTCTCTGATAAAAGAAGAGTCAAAAGGATTATCTAAATAAGTGTATTATGATTGGATCATAAAAATTATGATGGAGTGATAAGTATTTTTCTATTTTTAGTTAGATCGTTAAAAGTTATTATAAAATGATAAGTATTTTTTATTTTTATTTAAAATTTTTTAATTTTGAGCTTTGAATATAAAATTATTTTTGATGAAAAGTGTTGCACTCTTTAAAAAAAAAAAAAAGGGCAATTCGACTTAAAGTCAAATTAATCAGACCACAACTTATAGTAGTTGGTTCTTGAGTATCATTTTCATAGAGCAGCAAAAGAAAGAGACAACTTAACTAGGTGCTAGATCAAGCTCATGGGTTAACTAACCACAGCTAGTCTAAGAGTAGGTTAGCCCATTTGATACACACTTTAATTTATTCTTCTTTTTCCATCCCAACTTTTGTTTACTTTGTTTTGGTACGTTATTATAATTAAGTATTACTTTGCTAGTTTTTATGCTATGATATCGATCATTCTTGAAACGAGGATGTTAAAATAGATGTGTAGGTACACTCGAAAAAATAAGAATAAGAATGGAGATTTGAGATAAGATGAAAGTGAACTTCGTGTTCATGAACAAGATGAGAGAGATGAGGTTGAAATGATTTGGGCATGTGAAGAGGAGATGCGCAGATGTCCCGTTCAATGAAGAGGTGTGAGAGACTGGATACCGTGAGAATGTGAGAGGTAGACGTAGGCCGAAAAAGTATTGGAGAGAGGTGATTAGACAAGACATGGTGTAACTATATTGAGGACATGACCTTAGATATATAAGAGGGTTTGGAGGCCGTAGATTAGGGTAGAAGGTTAGTAGGTAGTTGAGTGTTGCCGCGCTTTTCAGTGAGATTAGCTTGGTGATAGTCTGGAGCACCGTGTATGTTGTAGTATTGGCCTTATTCATGTAGTTTCCCGCCTTTTTATATTGTCACATGACGTTGCTACTATTCTTTTTTGGGATGCTTTGTATTGCTTTTCATATTAGTTGTCATGTTTCTTCATTATTATTGTATTTCCTCGTTCATAACTATTTTGGTTTGATGCACTTGAGCTGGGGGTCTTTCAAAAACAATATAATCTCTCTAAATTTACGAAATTGAGATAAGGTCTACGTACATTATACGTATCCTCCTCAAATCCCACTTATGGGATTACACTGAGTATGTTATTGTTGATGTGGACGACAAGCTCACCTTGTCTCAAGATGGTAAAATATAAGAAATTTTGTTACGAATATTCGAAATTTAATAAATACATATAAAAAATAATTTTTAACCTATTTACATAATATAATTTTTCAATAAAGAATATTCAGTAAATATTGTTTGTTATATAAACTTATTTTTATCTAGACACGAAATTTGATCCACCTTGTCTTTCTATCCGGAGAAGGTTGTTGCGGTAAGCATTGGTAATATGATTTCACAAATTTCAAAAATCTAATTAAATTAATTTTTTCAAAGGAATGGGATGCCAATGATCTAATATTTCAACTTGAGAAAGAAATTATTCATAACCTAACAACATCAATTTTTAAACATTACTACAAAAAGCTCTAGCAAAAACCTTGCTACTACAAATTTATAATTGTCCGTCAAATTTTAAAACTTTATTTGCACTCAATATTTACGTTACGTTAGGAAAAATTCATTTACTCCCGATATTCATATAACCTCTAATCTAGCTAAACAAGAATCTCAAAAAGTTGAACAACACGATATTTTTTTACTTTTTTTTAAAAAAAAATTATTATTATTATTTTCTACATTTGATTCACAATGATATACAAATGATTAAGAATTGGCCATATCGGAGAAGTCAAAAACAATCTCTAAAGTTAAAAACTTATGGGATGGAAAAAGAAAAAACAACCCAAGTTGTTTTTTTGATAATTATAAGCAGTGGCGTAAGCAAAAGTTTTTGTCAACCGTATCACTTATTAGAACTCACAACCTCAACTGAAAATTTGAAATACCTGAACAATTAAGCTACATAGTTATTTGTGTCTAAGAGTGTCAACCTAAACAATATATTCACTATATTTGCTTTTACCTTTTTAATTATACATACATATTTAATAAAAAAATTTGATAAAACAGTGTCATGTGATATCCATCAGATTTTAAAACTCGCCCCTGATTATAGGATGGGCAATACCAACAAGAGTAGACATTAAATAAAGAGAGTGACGTTTCATTGTGCATCACGTGAACCTACATAATGTTACATTTTAAAGACAATGGAAGTTATTAGGACAAATGAACAACAAAAGGAATTTCTTTTTGGATGCTTTCTGGAAAAAGAGAGAAAAATTAACACAACACGGGTGACATATTTGCTAAAATGAAATTAAATACGTAATCCTTCAAATAAATTATTATTTTTATTTATTTATTTTAGCAAATAAAGAGAAATTTTTTAATTTTATAAATATTGTCTTTATTATTAAATAATTATACAAAGTACTTATTAGTTATGAAATTTAAAATTTTAAAATATAATTAATAAAATAAATCTTTAATAAATATTTTGTTCGATGAGACTGACAAATCAACAAGGATAATGAAATGAAGCGTACTGCGTGTCTGAGTTATCACGTTTTACTTCACCAATTGTCCCATTTCTTTGTCCCACCAAAATGAATAGGCACCGTGGCAAATTCAATTATTGCGATGGCTTCGCTTCATTTAGTTCGGTTTAATTTCAGTTTAGTTTTATTTTGTAAAATAAAAATAAAATTGATTAAAAAATAAAAATTAATTTGAAAGATAAAGATTATATTAATGTTTCTAAAGGTGTTTTTGGTGCAAACCTCAAAGACATATTAAAAATATTTCAAGATATAAATGAAAAGTATAGATTCGTATGGTGTACGTTTTAGAATTTGAGGTGTAGATCGCTGATGTAAAAGTGTACTCTTCGGGCCTTAAAATTTAATTTATGTTATTTTAAAGTATTTTTATTATAGACCATATTTTTTTTAATTATTGGTATATATAATGATATACATTTTATGATACCATGTTTTCATGTTATAGAGTTTTTTCCTATATTATATATATATATATAAGAAAGCAACTCTCACAGAAAATAACACTGTCATAAATAGTTTTTCTTAGATGATTATTTCTGAAATTGATATGATAGAGATTCCATAGCATTATGTTTCTGAGGTAATTTTATTCATTTTTTGTCATTGTTTTTATACTTTTTATCCTTCTCCGTCTTTGAGATATATAAACAAAAAATTAGTGTAAATATTAATTGAGGGTGGGAGGGATACTAGTGTCAAGTAAATGTGGAGATCAATGATGAAATGGATGATGATTTCATTTTAAAGATCATCTCGGCTATCATCTTTTGTGTGTTGTTACCTTTCTCAAGTAATATATATAATAATATTTTCTATATTATTGGTAATTTATTTAAATTTATTTATAGAATTATTGAAAATTCTATTTTTACTTATTATTTTATTAACAAAATTATAAAATTAAAAATATATTGAGATTTACTTTCTGTAAATTCATAAAACTTATACCTTATATTTCGAAATTTACACCCTATATTTCAAGATTTACGCTTTTCTCCTACTACATAAAATGTCTCGACTTACTCCATCTCTTTAAACATTAAATTATATACATACACAAGGAGAGTCCACCAAAAAAGTATAGTGGATGAAATTATTTCGCCTTAATCGATTTTGAGATTTAATCTTGGAAATGAAGAACTTTCCAAGAAGAAGTGTTTTACTCTCCTTAATAAGCTGATTCGGCATAATTCAAATTAATCTAATTAATAAATTTCAAACACTTGATTGTTAAATCGAAAAAATATACATATGCTGATTGGCACTATATGGTCGAGTGAGATACAATGGATTTGACTACACTTGTTGTCGATAATTACACCTAATAAGTATTAACCTAAAAAATAAGCGATCTTGAATTTTTAATCTGCTCCTTCCTTATGGATAAACCTTGAAGAAAAAGTGTTGCCCATAGGTAAAACTTAATAAACTTAGAAGTTTTGTCAATGGTCGAGTAAGGTTAAGAGTTCAAAACCACCATTGTCAAAGTTATTTTTATAAATTACTCTCTCTGTTTTAAATTATTTATTGTGTTTTTCTTTTGCACACTCCTTGAGAAAATATTGATTAGAAGAATTTTCTTTAACTATTTTACCGTTATTTATATCTTAAGATAGAACCTCATCATTAAATATTTATTTTATTACTCCCTCCATTTTAAAATAAATGGTGTTTTTAGCTTGAACATATCATTTAAGAAAATTATTCATTCTTAGAAAGTAAAATATATTTTTACTAACTTACCCTTAATAAATATCTTGAAAAAGATATAACTTTTTAATAGTTTCTTGGTTATGTAAAACTCTCTTTATTTAAATAGGGAAAAAATTGAAAGAAATTGCTGATGGTTTCTTGATTATGTAAAACACCATTTATTTGAAACAAAATGAGAAAGCTAAAACACCACTTTATTTAAAACGTGGGGAGTAAGATGTTTATAGTCATCAAAAATAGTTACTACTCCCTCCATTTCAAAATAAGTGGTGTTTTATACCTCTTAAGAGAACTACTCAT
Organism: Datura wrightii; assembly: GCA_035772735.1. Lineage (NCBI taxonomy): Eukaryota > Viridiplantae > Streptophyta > Magnoliopsida > Solanales > Solanaceae > Datura > Datura wrightii. The sequence goes on along the minus strand of JASDFA010000018.1, from coordinate 192,447,244 downwards.
TTCTAAAACTAAATATAATTTTTACTCTCTCCGTTTTAAAATAAGTAGTGTTTTAGCATTTTGATTTTGTTTCGAAATAAGTGGTGTTTTACATAATCAAGAAGATATTAATGATGTTCTTTCAATTTTACCCTTATTTAAACAGAGAGAATTTCCATAATCAAGAAAATATTAAAAAGTTTAATCTTTTCAAGATATTTATTAGGGGTAAATGAAAATATTTTTTTTCTAGGAATGATTAGTTTTCTCAAGGGGTTTGCCCAAGCTAAAAGCACCACTTATTTTGAAATGGAAGGAGTACTAACTTCTCCTTAATATTTACCTTGAAAAGATGTAGCTTTTAAGAAATTTTTTGGTTATATAAAACTCCCTTATTTAAATAAGGGTAAAATTGAAAGAATATTATCAATATCTTTTTGATTACATGAAACACCACTTATTTTATTTGAAACAAGATGAAAAGGTAAAAACATTATCATTAATCTTAATCTCGCTTCCCTCGTCTTGTCCTCCATCGAAGCCATTCCCATTTTGTCTCGAATATCCTCATTTCTAACAATATCTCTCTTAGTAAGTCCACAAATCCATCTCAGCATCCTCATCTGCTCAACCTTCATCTTCTGAATATGAGAGTTCTTGATTGGCCAACACTCCGCCTTATATAACCTAGATGGTCTAACCACAACTCCGTAAAACTTGTCTTTAAGTTTTGGCGACACACCTATTATCACACAAGACTCTAGAAGTAAGCGTCCATCTCATTCACCATACACCAATACGATATGTGACATCATCGTCAATCTTTCCACTCTGTTGAATAATAGATCCAAGATATTTGAAACTTCCTCTCTTTTGAATGACTTGAATATCAAGCCTCAATTCGATGCCAGCCTCAGACGTTTCGTCACTAAACTTGCACTCAAAGTATTCAGGCGTGGTCCTACTCAACCTGAACGCTTCAAAACTTCAGCATTTTCTCCAAATCTTCACCTTAATATTAACTCTGTCGCGGGTCTCATCAATCAGAATTATGTCATGTGCAAATAACATGCACCATGACATCTTACTCACCAAAACTAATAAAACAAACTAAAATAATAAATAATTTTAAATAATTATTTTAAAAATCACAGCAGATAATTTAAACGGAATGAGTATGCATCAACCAATTAGGGGAAAGAGAGGAAGTGACCCACAATCACAAGGGCTTGGTTTGTTATTTCTAATTTAGACCAATGCCAGAGGGACCCAAAGACCAACAGCTAACCAAAGTACTCTTATCACTTGTTATATGGACCAAAGTACTATCAGTCTGACCATACATCTTAATTACTTGTTTAATATTATTACTGCCAAACATTTCTACCTTGATATTACTGAAAATACTTTTTTCTGGTCTAATATATATGCAGTAATTATTTGTCTTTTAATGTTTATATACACAGTATGATTCTTTAAGAAAGATATTACTAGTAGCCCTTAACCATACGAGCATTTGTCTAAAATATCTTTACTTAATTGAAAACAAACGTCAATTTTATTTTATTTTTAAAACGTTGGATTTGCCAAAGTGGTGTTTCACATAGTAATCAAGAAAATAATTTTTATTTTTATTTAAATAAATTTTTTTTTTACATAATCAAGAAATTACTAAAGAGTTATATCTTTTTCAAGATATTTATTAAGGATAAGTTAGTAAAATTACATCTTACATTTTAGGGATGAGCAGTTTTCTTAAGGGTTGTATTCAAGCTAAAAATATTACTTATTTTGAAACAAAGGGAGTTATAGATTAGGAAAAGTAGTTTTAGTAACCTTGACAGCTAATATGGGATGGAAGGAGTAGGTATTATTTAATTAAAGGTAATTTAGTAAAAGTACCTCTTACTTTCTAAAGGTGAGTGAATTTCGTAAGAAATGTACCTAAGCTGAAAAATATCATATAATATAAATCGGAAGGAGTAACTATCAGTGTTAGAGTCAGATTCAAAATTTAAATTTTATATAAAAAATTTCTTATAAACTCAAAATACATTTAGTTTTCTAGGTTCAGAACATATTGTTTGTATCTATCTAGTATAATTTATACTATATTAAAAGCATAGAGGTTCTTAAAAATATTAATTGAACTTTTTGTTCTTCATTAAAAAATTTTACAATAAACATAATTGTCATTTATTTTTTTTTCAAATTATTATTTAATTATCTTTATAATATTTCAAGTGTTCCACATTGGCTGACACAAAAAAAAATATTGGATGCTTGTATAATCACATCAAGGAGCAACATATGTTTGACAGTGTGAATATATAGAGTTTGCGTTTACACAACTCTTATCAAAAACTTTGTAGAAAATCTTTGATTTCTTAAAATATTAGTTATTAAATCTTTTTCTCAGTGCTAAAATTAACGATAAAATTTTAAGCTAAATTCATTTTTTCCTATAATATTTACTGTCAAATAAGATACACGTACAAAGCGCATACATCAAAACTAATTTTTAATATACGTACACAGTATGATTCAATTGTCTAAGCTGAAACTATTGATTCCGTTAAACCTGCTCATTATTATTTAAGGTCCGTTTGATTTGCAGACTAAATAATATTAAAATTATAATTATTGAACTATTTCATTCCACTAGAAATTTTAAAATACAATAAAATAAATATTTAAAAAAATTTAAAATTAAATTTATACTCCTTCATTTGAAAATAAATTGTGCTTTTAGCTTGGACATACTCCTTAAAAAAACTACTCATTCCTAGACAGAAAAATGTATTTTTACCAGCTTACCCCTAATAAATATTTTAAAAAAGATATAACTCTTTGATATTTTCTTAATTATGTAAAACTCTCTCCACTTAAATAAGGATAAAATTAAAAAAACATCATTAATTTCTTTTTAATTATATAAAGAATCACTTGTTTTGAAATAAAATAAAAAAATTAAAATATTATTTATTTTAAAACTAAAGAAATACCATACATCTATCCTAAATTATAGGAATTATAGGATTTAGATATCGTAACTCGTAAGACACCTTAAATGCAGCTAGCGTTGGTTTTGGCGCATTGCCTTAATAGAGTGTGATCGGGTGGTTGGGTTATCACATCACAAAATAACTACATATTGTCTTTCATGGTTTGTCAATAAATAATGTCACATGAACAACTCCTATGTATTTATTCACAAAGAAAGAATCTACGTAAATTAATGAATTTTTTGTACTACAAACTTGTCAATCTGCCACCAATTCAGAAGTAGTAGTAACTAATATATAAATAAAATTTCCAGAGAATTTTGAATGAAAACAGTAAGTTTCTAATATAAATGTTTGGTGAACTAATAAATGCTGATATTGTAACCTTTACGGTGTGTTTGTTACGGAGGAAAAATATCTCATAACTTTCCTAAGTTTGATTGGTCAATATATTTTTAAAAAATATTTTTTTTTCAAAAAGTAAGTTTATTAAAATTTTCACTTTACCCAACCTTTACTAGTGACGTATGCATGATTTTCAGTAAGTAGTGTAGACTAGAATAAAAATTTATATCTCGTAAATCCTAAAAAATACGCCATTAATTTGAGCCTTTAACATTGCTCTTCCAATATATTTTTTTCATTATTTAATTATCTAGTATTAGAAATTATATTTACAAGTTCGATTAATTTTTGCAATCACGTCACGAATTGTTCAAAGATGGAAAATACTGCTCCCAACCAATAGCTTCTCTATTTTTGGAACTTTAATTAATAATAATAAAAAATTATTCGTCTCATCACATTCTATTTTAGTCCACAACATGCAGCAGTAATTTTCAAATTTTGAGTAGGTTCTTTTTTATTTTTTTTTATTTTTTATGTTTGTGCAGAGATTTATGACTGAACAACTTCTTTTAATTCCATCATGAAAAAAAAAAAAAAAAAAAAAAATTCCATAATGACAAGGAGTTGTTACAGGAAGAAAACCACAAATATCAGCTTAACCAAAAGCGAAGGTTCGTTAAACGTTGACAGTCAGTCGTCTCTTTCACTAGCAGAGGTCCACTTTGCTTAGCTGTCTCCCCTCTCGTGTAAATAAAAATAAATATTTATAAATAATATAAATAATATTTAAAAGTATATATGTAATAATAAAAGAATTTAAAATTTTTTAAAAATAAATTTTTAAAAAAAATTATGTTTAAAAGTTTGATTCAATCTAATAGTTTTTTTTTCAATTTATTTTAATATTTGTTTCAATAAACAAAAATATTGTAGAAATAGTGTTTGATTGAAAGGTAAAAAATCGTTTACTTTTACATGAACACCTAAATGCATGAATTATATGTGTATTTCATGTTAATTATCACAAACTTTGTATTACTACACGTTAAGATATTAACATTTAATATAAATATTAATATTACAATAAGCATTTTAAAAAGTCAACTAAAATAAAAAAAGAAAAGAAAAAAAATATCTGTTATTCAAAATTTAGAGCTAAATTTAATTATTAAAACAACATTAGAATGTGTATATAATTTTCAAATATAACTTACACGTATGATATATTTAAATTATATACATTAATAATGTGATAAATTCTTACACTATCAATATAATTTAAAAGTTATAATAAGGTATTGGCAATTTATTCTGGGTTGTTAATTAGTGCTTATTATTAAGTGAGTTACATATGTAATTTACCTTTTAATTTATTTTCATCATATCTTTCGTACTCTCTTTTTTAATTCATTTTAAAATTTCTTTCTTATGCTAAGAATTTTTGAAGACTAGGCTCTTTTATCTCGATATAAAAATAAAATCTGTATATATTAATATATAGAACTTGAATATAAAGTACATAATAACAGCACAAAAACTTTATGCAACCAGTGTATTTTAATTTATTATAATAGGTAACATATTTTATTCTTAAAATTAATAATAATCTAGCTCTTATGAATAATTACTTATATTTTAGGTGATTTAATAAAATAAAAATAATTTTATAGTATTAATATATAAAAATTAGTATAGTCAAAACTGGAATGGTATATATAGACCGTTGTGTATTGATCAAAGAGAAGACACAAGGCATGCGCACATTAGTTTTGTTGGTATACTCTAACTCTATTATTTTTTTTTTTTGGGTCAGCAAAAGAAAAAGGTTTATAAAGTCGGCACAGTCCACAATACACACACAGCACACACTTTGGCCAACAAAAAAACGAAAAGAATCTCTTGCTTTTTAGCAAACCCAAAAACCTTTTTTTTTTTTAAAAAAAGAATTACTTAAAAAGCTTCAACTTATTAATTAACACAACTTCTCAAGTCATTAAGAAAAATGAAAGTTTCAAGTTCTACTCCTTCCGTTTCCGTTTTAAATTAAATGATGTTTTAGATTTTTAATTTTATTTTAAATTGAATGGCATTTTACATAATTAAAAAATATTAATAATATTTTTCTAATTTTATTTTTATTTAAATAGAAAAAAATTTACATAATCAAAAAATATTAAATAATTATATCTTTCTCAAGATATTTATTAGGGGTAAATGAGTAAAAATATATTTTTCTTTTTCTAAAAATGATTAATTTTCTTAATTGGTGTGTTCAAGGTGAAAGCATCACTTATTTTGAAGTGAAAGGAATATAAAATTAGGGGATGTAAATTTTTTTATCAAATCACTCACTATCTTAATTTTAAAATTAAATTTATTTATAATTATAAAAATTATAATATTTCTTTTAAAAAAATATATTGCATAAATCAGATAAAAGAAAAATAAAATAATTATAAGTAAATTTATATTACACAGAAAATAATTTTGGATATATATAACTTAAACCCAATTAAAAAAAAAAGGAGTATAAAACTTGTGACCTCTTCGTATTTCAGTGCCAGCTATCAGCTATGTTTCTAATTCTATGGCTGTAAAGTATGTGGGTCTTTTAGCAATTTCATATTTTTGCCATATTTACTTAAATCACCCTTCTACTTTTATACTTCTGTTGTTTTACTACCTTCTTTTTCGGTGTTTTTGTATGCACTAGTTAATATGCCCCTCATCACTTCTTGCAATTATTGTGTTTGTGATATTTTATAAAATTCATAATGCTTAGAAGGAAAAAAAGGTTTCTAGACACAATAGATGCACACAATGTTTTGTCTTAAAAGCTAATAATTATAAATTTCTTTACTTAAATTCAACATTTATAAAAATCACACTTATTTTTTTTTTGTTTCGAATTTTACATTTCAATTATGCATTATTTCTTTTATTTATTTAAATTATTATTACTTAAAATATTAAACTACATCCGTTGAGGAGTTGATCATACGTAATACACACACTCTATTTTATTAAAAAAGAATGTTAAGTGACACTCCACGTGGATAAATATTTTCATGCGAATAGGTTAAAGTATATCTGTTATTTTTTAGAGCTTCGTATCTCAACTATTTAATATTTTTATTACGTACCTAAATTATTAGTTGTCATAGATGCTAGGTAAATCCATTTTTATGAGAATTTTCAATTTTCACGTGCTTATTATAAAATAATTTTAAATATTTAATCAACTTAGTAGCGAATTACTAAATCTTAACTAATTATAAAAGAAATCATCTATATCATTTGAACTTAAATCAAATCTCATATAATTCTTGTTCACTTAATTAATCACAAAGCCAAAATCAACCTTAATTATCTTTCAAAATTCTACATAATTTATTGATCAAAAGTGATGAGCGCAAATTGCTCAAAACATTCGCTCACGCCACAGTATTCCCGAAGCAATTTTCTTCCTATTGTAGGATAATCCGACAAATAATTTGCTAGCCAATCAATAAGCTCAATTCTTCCATTATATTGGGGGGTGGGGTGGAGGTGGGGTGGGGTGTGTGTGTGTGTGGGGGGGGGGTTGTTCCTGCACATCATTGTAAAAAAAGATTGTTTGTGGGCAAATAAAGTAAAATCTACAAATATAGGAGGACTAGATATGATAATATGAGAAGAAGAACAAGACATTATCATAAAGAGTCTCATTTTATATTCCCTCACTGAGCAACCACTTGAAGGAAAGTGAATCAGAATTCTGAAGTGTTGCAGAAACGAGTAAAAACGTATTTAATTTTCACAACCCCCAAGCCCAACCTACACCCCCCCCCCTTACCCGTTTCCCCAAGCAATTCTCCTCCTCCTTTCTCAGTACTCAATTCAAACCCTAGAAATTCTTCAAGATAAATATCCTGAAAATTATATTAAAAAATATCATCTTTCTTGTATTTCTCTATATGGGTTCATCCAAGAAGAAACCTTGGTAACTCCAGCTGAAAGAAAAAAGAAGAAAGAATAGGAAGTTACAGCTTATCTAACTCAAGTCAAGCCAAGATCAAGAATGGGTTCTTTATCAGCTTCCAGGTACCTCATAGTGCTATTTGTCTTCAGTTTTTACCTCAGAACTATCCAATCTGAGGAGCAGAAAAATTTGTCATTTGATTTTGGGAATTTTGGTAAAGATTCAAACTTTGAGTCTCAGCTTGCCCTTTATGGTGATGCTAAGGTTGTTAATGATGGATCCTCTGTACAAGTGAGTGGTTCAATGGGATTTAGTGCTGGAAGAATCATGAAAAAGATACCCATTAAGCTAGTTGAAAGTAATCCAAGAAAAATGGTGTCTTTTTCGATGCATTTTGTGTTTTCATTGTCTGGAGAAAATGGGGATGGATTTGCTTTTGTGATGGTACCGATTGGATATCCGTTTGATGTGTTTGATGGTGGCTCATTTGGGCTTTTGGGTGGGAGAAAAATGAAGTTTCTTGCTGTAGAATTTGATACATTCACGGATGAGAAATATAGTGATGTGAATGGGAACCATGTTGGGGTTGATTTGAGCAGTTTTGTGTCTGTGAAAGTGAGCAATGTTAGCTCTGTTGAATTGGGGCTGATGAATAGTGGTGAAAAGATGCAATCTTGGATTGATTATGAAGCCAGTTCAAAGAGATTAGAGATCAGGTTGAGCAAATTAGGTGACATTAGGCCAGTTGATCCATTGCTTTCTTGCCCTATTGACATGTCACAGATGTGGGAGGAGGATGAATTGCTCGTGGGGTTAAGTGCTTCAAGTGGGAATTCCACTCAGAAATGCAACATCTATTCATGGAGCTTTAATACCAGGACTGCACCCCATTGGTTGCATTCTGAGCCATTGGATCCACAAGCATTTGCAGAGAAAAAAGAAGAGAAGAAAGTACACAGCAGAAGTGATTGTGCTTTGAGGATTCTTGGTGCACTGCTTTTTGGTACTGGATGTGGAGCATTAGGGGCACTCATTGTTGTGGTTGTATGGACAATCTTAGGGAGTAGGAGGCCAGTGGCACCAGAGGATCATCCTGCAGTACTGGAACATAATGGTAAGGAACTTGATGAGTACAAAAAGTTCATAGTTGTTGTAGATAAAGCCATCGAAGATGGTAAGGGTAAGAATTAGGTTACTTCGACTGAATTGGGAATTTAGTTTTGTTGGTCTGTTTTTTGTCTGTAAATCCTTTTTTTTTTAAGTTTTGTGCTTTTTGTTATTGTTCTGTTGTGTAGCTGTAATTTAATGATCAACTATCCAAAGTGTAGTTCTGTTAACTAATTGTTCAATGGTATGGTCATTAAAATACAGCTTCAGATTGTTAGACACAAGTGTTAGTAGTTCATAAATTCTCAAGGTCTTTAGTGATTTTGGTTTTATCAAATTTTTGTGTATCTTTTTCTTTCTAGTTTCTACTACTATCATTCTTCAATAGCACCCCCACCCCCCTAATCCTTGTAAACACACTCCCCATTGCAGCAACTCCCATCTATTCATCCACATTTACTTTTAAAAGTGCAAAAAAATGCTATGTTATCGCTATGTAGGGTCCATTCGGGGCCCTACGAGATAAAATCGTGAAATGAAATTATATGAGTTGAAGTTGAAGTTTTGTTTGGACATGTAATTTGAAATTCTCAAGTTGAATTTTTTTTCTCATGAACATAAAAATTATATAAATTGTGAAAACTGTTAAAATTTTCTCAATTCTTATATAATCTTACCAAATAAGTAAAAATTATAATATAATATCACAAAGCTATTTAAAAAAAATACAACATTTATTGATTAAATTTTAGTTCAATAAAAAGTAAAATTTAATATGAGTTGTATTACTCTTTAATATAATCATCCACATGATTGACAAAGATTTGTAAGAGTAATAATATCAACAACAAATTTTATATGCAACTGAAATAAATGGTTGGTAAATATAATTGATATATATATAAAATGATGGTTTTTTAAAAATAAAATATAAACTTGTGGGTCAAATTTTGTATTTAAAAAAATTCAATCTCATGATTCGGAATTTCAAATCAAGGTTTTTTAGAATTTGATATTTCATCTCATGATTCATATCCAAACGTAGATTTTTCTCAAAATTTTAAATCACAAAATGAAATCGTACGTTCAAACACCTATTTAATACACAAGAACTTTGTAAAATTGCCTCCTAAAAGCTACTCCACAATGAGAAATTGCACCGAAAAGAGACCAACATCTTAATTCACATGGATTTAAACTATATACATTTATAAACTATCGAAGCAATTACTAATGCTTGCATTAGGTTAGATTGTGTACATCACACCTCTTGCAGTCAGTTCTTTCTCGAATCTTGCTAACATGAAATGCTTTGTGCACTGACTTATCCTACCTTTATAGTATAATGAATATACATCTTTAATGTAATTTAACCTATTATACCTGGTTGTTTAAGTATCATTTAGTCTATGTTATCTATTAATGCTATTATATCAGGTAAGTAATCTAGTGTGTAAATATATTTTATACTTGTCAGTGTATAGATTGACATAATGCTAGGTATATGGGAAAGTTCTTCAAAGTGGATTATAAGTCAAAGGTGCTTCTCTATTTTTGTTTGATTATGTTTGGGCCTGCACTTATTGGGTTCTTGAAATTAAGACATTGGAACAAGATTATGTTTGATTGATGCAAAAGCAAGCAAGTGCACAACAGAAATTTCATCACAATAATTATTTTTAGAAGACAAGATGGAGAAATGGTGAGTGAACCCTATTTTCTTTAATTTCTAGTAACATATAAATATCAAATGTATTTTTTAATTAAGAAATAACATAAAATATGATATTTCAGTGTTGACATTGTACTAAAATATTCAATAAAAAAATAATGAAATCGCATAAAATAAATATAGCTAATTTAATAAGTCATAATAAAAATGATCATATTCTAAAGGTATTAAGTCATGTCAAACTAAGCATGACTAATAAGTATTAATTACATAATTAAATATTGTGTAAATTAACCAATGCAAAATTAAAGAATAGATATCTAATATCATTGTCACTTCTATAGGTGAAATCATTTATTTTGTTTACATTAATATTGATTTGAGTTTTGTTTGAAATTTATGATCGAATTTTTTGTTCCAACACCAAATCAAATTAAATCAAATTACTAATTAGTTTTTTTTAAATTTAACTTAAATCAAATTAATATGATTTATCAATTTACTTTGTACAAGATGCGGTTAATACAACCAGAACCACACCCGTAACCAAGTCAATTCGCTAGGTTAGTCAATTACTTGCTAGTGAGAATGCTTAAGTGAAATCAAGATGTATTAAATAGAGTAATAGTGCTAGATAATAATATCAAAGTTTGGTCTCATATTTTGTTTTACTTAATGATGGTTCAAATTTTACTTATTTATATACTAGTAAAAATCTAAATTCTTATTTAGATTGATTTATTTTAAATACTTTTAAATCAAAATAATTTTAAGCAGTTTAGTATTTGATAAAATAAAAAAGTGCTTTTCAGTACTTATTTTTAAGCTAAGTTAATAAAGATAAATAAAAAGTCATAAGTTAAATATTCTAATAAATTTAAATTTAAAATATAAGTTTCAAATATCATAAAAATTAAACTTCAATCGTCGATTAGTCAAAATACCAATAAATCTAATAAACTATGTTTGCAATAATGATGATTTGTCAATGCTTTTCTAACAACACTGAATTCATTTAAGTTAACTTTTCATAGGAGGAGGAGATAACATGTTTTGTCCGTGTATATTACAAACATATTTTCATAAATGTCAATGCTATGTATATGATTTTATCATGTATATCGATGTATATCAAACAACACATTTTCATGGATATACATAATATATAAAAGATGAATGGATATATAATGTGATATACACAAGATAGAGTGTATAATACACTAATGGAAGTCGTCTTCAACCTCAAGTTCTCATTCTGAAATTCAACTTCAATTCCTCTTAAATTGTAAACACTTCAAAAATTAAAATTTAAGATCCTTAAGATATTGCAAACAAAACTCAATATCATCTAATTGAAAATAATTAGATAAGATAGAAAAATTCAAATCAATGAATTTGGTGGTTGTTGGTTGGAGGTGGGAATGAGTTGTATGTATTTTGGAGGTGGGGATGAGTTGTATGTATTATTGTATCTTATGTATGTATACTGTATGTTTGATATTTTTTTTATGTATAAATCGAGTGTAATGTTATTGTATATCTTATGTATCATTGTATATAGAATAATATACACACGACGTACAAAATACATACGACATATAATATATGTTTTGTATATGATATGTGTAAATTTTTGTATGTTGTAGAAGAGGAAAAAAATTGATTGGTGCTTCTAGTAACATGGTAGTAGTTGAGCAAAATAAAAGAACATGAATAAGATTGCATGATTGAATAAACTTATGACTTATAAACCAAAATTTATAAGATACGATTTCTAATTTATGAATTTTGATGTAGTTTTGTTATTTTGACTTAAAAATAAGTATTTAAAAGCATTTTTGTAATTTATTCAAACACTATAAAAATGCTTAAAATTTTTCGACGGAGAAACGATAAACGGAGGAGCCTCGACGGTGGCCGCTGGCGGTCGATAGGTGGAATCTATAAGTGGCGGCTAAGTTTTATGTGAAAGAGAAAATAGAAAGAAAGAAAGAAAGAGAAGATAGGAAGATCTCCAAAATCTCTAATTTTATGAAATTTGTTGGAGTTTGTATATGTTATTGTAGGTCCATAGTCATTTTCCTACCTATTTATATGGTTAATATCTTGATCATTGACATAATCACTCAACTCTAGAGAATGTTTTGTAAGTAAACTATTGCTTTGTTTTGAAAATAATATAGTATTACTTCCTCCTTTTTATTTTACTTGGCACATACTAACTCGATACTCCCCTAAAAAAATTATTTATTAGGGTTTTATTTTTATCAAATTAACCTTATTAATCATGCTTTTAAATTGCTAATCTAAATTTGATTATTAGTATTTTATGTGGTTATTTATCGATAAAGATAGTATCGAAAGAAAATGATAAATTTTTCTTAATCTATACCATATTAAAAGCATGAAGACCCTTAGAAATGTTGATTGAACTTTTTCCCCTTCATTAAAAGACTTTATAATAGATAAAATTGTCCTTTATTATTTTTATTGATTAATTATTATTTGATCATTATCCTAATATTTAGAAGTTTAAAATGAGTTAAAGTTGTAACTATTAAATCTTTACTTATTTGTAAAATATAAGAATTTCTAATATTTGGTATTTTAAAATTGACTAAAATTTTGCTTCTTGAATCCTTCCTTATTTGAACAAATCGTCTTTGCTGATTTAATATATAAATCATGTCTGTAGAATGCGATTTATAAATCGTGTTGGAGGATCTTGAATATTATTCCAAAAGAATTCGGATTGCCCAACATTCCATCAATTAGTAACTCAAGATTCCAGACATTTATTAACTGAGAAAAAAATCCACTAGGGCAAGTACATGATTTATAAATCGTGTTTACAGAATTCGATTTATAAATCGTGTTGGTCGAATGCTATTTGTGTTTATAGAAGTCGATTTATAAATCGTATTAGTGGAATGCAATATAAATTGTGTTTAACGTGATTTATAAGTAGGTAAGAAAACGATTTATAAATCGTGTTTATTTGTAATCGTGATTTATAAGTAGGTAATAAGACTAGTTTATTGAAATGGACAAGTAAAAAAGAAAAAAAATTATTTCTAATACAAGAGTTAAGTAAAATGAAATGAAATGAAATGAAGGGACATTAAGCATCATTTTTTACTTAATAGAGGTTTGAATCTGAATAGTTCACCTTAGATCATTAAGTGCATTTGTTTTAATTAATATTTAAACACTTATTTGGTACGAATATGACTTAATCATTAAGATCTGGAACAGAGTTTTAATATCATTAAGAGGTATGCTTGTGTGAATAATTTTCACTATCATTATGTTCAAAACCACCGGTCATCAACACTAACTACTTATGTTATCACAACCACCATTACTATTACCGACGTCAACCACCAGCCGCCACTACCAACCACCTCTGCCACCATTGTCAACTACTACTACTGTTAGTGGTTACCACACATACCACCTCCATCATTATAGTTATATTTATTGCCACCACCGTCACTGTCACCGCCAACTCTACCACATCTATTTGTCACTATCATCACTCCGGTCAATCTCTACTACCAACCACCTCCACCATCACAACTAACACTGCCATCAACTATACCACCAACATATTGTCAACTACCACCATCAACACTACCAATTATTAATATCAACCAACTTCACCATCACAACCATCACTATCAACCGCCACCATAACGCCAACCTTTAGAACACCAACCACCTCCATCAACTATCACCATCACCGTTACTAGTAACTATCACCACAATCATTACTAGCCATTAACACAAATTATTGGCACCACCTCTACATATCATCTCCACCATCACTAGCAAACATAAATATTTTATTTTTTATTAAATAATAAATTTATTTTATTAAATTGATATTTTTTCTAATATTATTTTTTTATTTAAATTGTATACTTAATCTGTTAACAAATAATTAAAGTATGCATATTCAAATGTTGAAAAACAAGCGATCTTAATTATTTAGTGCTCAGGTCTAGAGACAACATTTTAATCATTTATATGTGCATCCAGATTCAAACGTCTTAATATTAATTGAAAAAATGAGGCCTTAGTTATGGTAATTAAGGTCCTATTTTAGCATATCTAGGAAATTATCCCGAAATATATTGGGGTCATTTGCATAAATACCCTTATTTTGGTGAGATCTTTAATTTTTTGTCCCGCAAATTAATGATCTTTAATTTTTTTCCTTCGCCACTTTAAGTGATAAAAAATGATAAAAAATACCCTTAACAACAAAAGAAAATAAAAAATCACAAGACATGAATTGAATTTGCAAGAAATAAGTTTTTACCTGATGTGCCCGCAAGTGTACGGGTCGTACAAGTAATACAGTGGCCTTTTTAAGAGGCGGATGTCGAACCCACAGGGACTGGACCAATTCAACTAACTATCGAGTTCAAGTGTGATATTAAATGCCGCAAGTGTTGATTGTAGAAGTTTTCGATAAATTCTATTTAAATCTAGGGGCGGTCAACGAAATACTCTGAATTAATTCAAGGAGCAACTAGAGTTAAAGCCGGATAATCATGCGATACTACGATTTGCAATGGTTTAAGTATGAAACTATCAATTGTCGTCTCACATAATTAAAATTGCATGTTCATGGCCTTTCGAACCTCTAAACACGACAAACTAGCCTCGCTACTACATTATTGAGTGAGGATGTTATTTCTAGTTCGTGGGCAATTCACTACGTGGATGTGGTTTATGGGGTTATGCCATTGATTTGAGTACTTCCGTACCTCTAACCATTTAACCAAACTTAGCTTCACAACTACTTCTACGAGTGGTGATGTGATAATTCTAAGTTGGTGTCTTTCTATCTTCCCATTTTATCAACCAAGCAAGGTATTAGGTATATTTCTATCCTAACACAAATCATATCGTGAGATACAATCTTGCTCCCTACATTCTCTTGTTATTGCCTAGGTTATCTTTCTCAAGCATGTACCTAAGCTTAACCCACTTGTTTTCATGGTGATCAGTCATAAAAACACCATAATTCAGAATGCAAGACAAAACAACAATTAATAACTTAAAACCAAACCAAAATCGCAAAATCACAATCATATCTTGTGGCTTCAACCCTAGAGGGAGGGTTCTAGCCACTCATGTTCGTATAATTACAAGAAAACATAATTAAAGTAACCTACTTATAAGAATTGGTAGAAGAGAAATGAAATTGACAAACCCTGGGTGAGTTCTCCTACTTCTCCCTCACTCCTTGGCAGTTTTTCAGAAATAAATCGTGACTCCCTTATTTTAGGAGCTAAGGGACCTATTTATAGTAAATGTGAGGTGTCTAAAATTATTTCCGGCACAAAATAGCTCCGTGTCACGGAGGCATCGTGTAGGCATTCTGGAAATCAAAACAGTCGCCAAGCAGAAGCTGTCCGCGTTGGCAGCGTGTCACGCTGCTTGTGCAGTGCGTTAGGGTTGTGGCACGCCATGGTCGCGCAGCCTGCCTGCTGTGGCACGTTGCCAACGCACAGGTGGGCTGTTTCGCGCATCCTCCTTGCCGACGTTCGCGTTTTAATTTCGATTCCATGCCTCCACTTCACCAACTCATGAATTAGTCCCTCAAATTCATTTTAAACCTACAAAAATAAGAACTAATCATGTTGGTTAGGGTATATATTCACATTTACATAAAATTACATGAGAATGCATATAATAAAGTCGATAAACAAGACAAAACTAAGTTATAATGCATCACTCGGGCATGCTATTTTGCCCGAGATCACCTACCCCACACTTAAAGCCTTGTTCGTCCTCGAACAACCCTTTTACATCTCATGTAAATGAAGACTCACACATAACTAATTTAGCAAGACAATTCAAGCTACGGCTATAATGATTGTTTAAGATAGCAAGTTAAAAATAGAGCATGCACGATTTAATCCTTGAAAAGAAATACAACTATGTTAAGACTTCCTAACCTCATGAATCGACTCTCAATCTTAGCAACTCATGCAAATCAACCGATCAAGAAATCCGACATGAATGTTATCTCTCATTAAACATGTGCCCTCATAACAAGAGAGTTACCCATTTTAACTCATGAATTTTCAAATCACACCATGTATGGGTATATGAATAAAAATTATGCTCGCTTTGACAAAGAATTCACATGCATCATGTAGTGCCCCATAAGCTTGCCCTTAGTGTTTTACTCCACTAATTTAAGGATGTGTGAACGTAAGATCAAGTAGGACTTAATGGGTTGTAATGTAAGCTAAGGGACGGGTAGGTACTATTATGGCCAGTAATAATGACTATCTTCCCCAAGCGCTTTTAATAACTTCACCCTTCATTAAGGGCATCTCTTCTTTTACTTCCCCCTCATTCTTTTCACTCTTGAATTTTCTCTTCTTGTTCCCATCTCTTTAAGCACACTCAACTTAGCCGTAAGGAGTACTTAAATAAATTTTTTTTCATTCATTTATTTCTTACTCCCTACTAATAATCAACTATTTTCACACAAGTGCACCTTTGTCCTTTTCTCAACTTTTACAACTTGCTACTTTTCCTCCTTTTTTCCGTTTCTCACTCCTTCACTCTTCCGGATTTTTTTTTCTTACGCGCTTAGGAGTTTTGGATCAAATTCAAGGCTAATGAAAGAAAAAGGATTAAGCTTATATTGTAGCTATCAAAGAATAGGCTCAAGGCTCAATGGGGCTAACTAGGATTAAATATTCAAGGTAGGTAAAGTGAGGGATAACATTTAGGTTTATTCAAAGAAATGCTTAAATCATCTCCTACAATTCACATCATTCATTTAGTTTTATATACACACCAGACAAGTTCTATACATTCCACAATAGCACGGAATATTCGAAAAACTTACACTCACAGCACATGTTTAAATCAAGACACATTCCGCAGACTCTTAACTCAGCTAATCACAAGAATTCAAAATTAAGCTTCAATCACATTGAGTCAAATTCAAGAGTCTAAGTGTCTCACACAAAGTTATACACTTCCTACATGCTTCAACACTAACCACACTTGTATCTTACAATCATGTATAACACATAACAAGAACATCAAGCCATCAATTAGCTACTGGTTCAAAAACCAAACCTATTGACTAATTTTTCCTCAAGACGGTCGTCATCCATCCATTGTCGGAAATAGTCTCTAACTATAACTAAAAACACTATATACAGACAAAGAAAATTTTTATTCTTCGGTTCAAAGACCCCCCGTCGAAAAAGAGCCGAAAAGAAAACCAACGGGTGATGAAGTCATGCTTGACTCACAAAATTTTTTTAAATATTTCTCACAAGCATTACATTCACCAAAAATCGTTAAGCACAAAAATTTTGAAATTTTTCTCATCCCACACTTGAATCATGCTATGTCCTCATAGCATCAAATTAAAATTAAACAAGATGAGAAATACTCCCTGAGGCCTCTAGGCCTAGCTAATAGCATGCTTTTCTTCAACTTTGCACAAGTGAGTGTTCGACCCCACACTTTTTCTCTTCCATGCTTGTTAGCTTCCTCCTCCACGGGTACTCAGACTTCCCCTCCATCTGTGCTTAACTTTCCACCAAAACAACACAAGATGAAAAATAAATAAAATCAACTTAAATGGTGACACGGAGGCATCGCGTAGGCATTCTGGAAACCAAAACAGTCGCCAAGCAGAAGCTGTCTGCGTTGGCAGCGTGTCACGCTGCTTGTGCAGCGCGTTAGGGCCGTGGCACGCCATGGTCGCACAGCCTGCCTGCCGTGGCACGTTGCCAACGCACAGGTGGGCTGTTTCGCGCATCCTCCTTGCCGACGTTCGCGTTTTAATTCCGATTCCATGCCTCCACTTCACCAACTCATGAATTAGTCCCTCAAATTCATTTTAAACCTACAAAAACAAGCACTAATCATGTTGGTTAGGGTATATATTCACATTTACATAAAATTACATGAGAATGCATATAATAAAGTCGATAAACAAGACAAAACTAAGTTATAACGCATCACTCGGGCATGCTATTTTGCCCGAGATCATTACCCAATTTATGCCTTAAGGCATAAATTCGCACAGGTTATGCCTACAAGCATAAGTTAAGTAACATGACTTATGCCTGGTAGGCATTAATTCATGTTATTGAACTTGTGCTTGGAGGTAGAAGTAACATGAACTTATGTCTGGTAGACATAAATTAATGTTGTTGAACTTGTGCTTAAGGGGCAAAAGTTCATGCAATTGAAATTGTGTCCATAGGCACACGTTGAATAACCATGAATTTATGCCTTGGGGCACAAGTTAAATAGAAAAATTGTGCCTATGGATAGTTGTTCATGCAATTAAACTTCTGCCAACTGCGGCACAAGTTCAATAGGCATAAGTTCAATTGTATGAACTTATGCCTCGGGGCACAAATTCATGCAATTAAACTCCTACCTATTGAACTTTTGTCTTCTAGGACTAATTTATGCCTTGTGAATTTTTTTTTGACTTGCGAAATTTATTTGTTTTGCGATTTTCTTTTAAATATTAGGGGTGTTTTTGTCTCATTTTTATTACTTAAAATATTGAAGGGCAAAAATTAAATACCACAAATTTAAGAATCAAAAATTAAAAATTAAAAATTATCTCAAAATAGAGGCGGCCGGCGCAAAAACTTGAATATATTGCTCTAACTAGGCCCAAAATAAATTGTATGAACCCGACCCGATGAACAATACCAGTCAAAACAACCGGGCTAAAACCCGATAGGAAGTCAAAACCTCAATTCTCTTTGAAAAATGGCAGGGAAAAGATATGGATAAACCCTAACACATACCAAGAAACCATGGCAACTATCCATTTTCTTCCACAATCTCTTCCTCATCATTCTCACAATTCACTAACCCCCTCCAAATTCTCCACCATTTTCTTCTCCTCCAAATTTCCCAACAGAACAAATCCACCCAAGTCCTCCACCAATGACCACCCCACCACCGCCACCCAAGAACCCCCTAATCCCCCCCGCCGGGGCCGCAAAAAGTCATCCACCACCACTACTTCAAAAAATTCAAGAACCCCAAAAGATTCAAACTTGGAGAGCAACATTGCAGAATCCAACACCCAGATGGAACTTCCAATAAATGCTGACGAAATTGATGACTATGATGATGGGGTTGATTTTCCATACCCATACCCACCTCTAGTCTGCTGTTTTGGTGCAGCTCAGAAGGAGTTTGTGCCAACAGTGAGAGTATCGCCCGAACAAATGGACCAAGATAAATATTCAGAGTGGAAAATGTTGCAGTGGAATCCACCTGAGTTTGTTAGAGCTCCTGGAGGACCTCCTTCTAATGTTGCTATATCCCATGTTAGGCTTGGTGGTAGAGCTGCATTTATGGGGAAAGTCGGGAATGATGAGTTTGGCCAAGAAATGGTTTTGTTAATGAATAAAGAAAAAGTGCAAACAAGGGCGGTCAAATTTGATGATAGTATGAGGACTGGGTGTACTTCTATGAAAATTAAGTTTAAGGATGGGAAAATGAGGGCCGAGAGAGTTAAGGAGTCTGCTGAGGATTCTCTGCTTAGCTCCGAATTGAATCTTGATGTTCTGAAAGAGGTATGTGGAAGTGAAGACAAGTTGTTACAATAAGAAAATATGTTTTCTTTTTTAATGGATAGAGTTGTAGTAACAGTATCAAGCATCTTGCTGTTTCTAGTTTTGTGTAGTGGTAACTGGTGTTTGGCTTTAAATGTTAATAGAGGATGCATGAACCTAATTTGCTGCATGAACTAACCGTATTGATATTGACCTTCTTGTGCAAATTGGCACATGAAAGAACCCAACGGCTTCATAGATGAACCAAAGTTCCCTATAAACGATTGTCAGTAGGTATACCTGAGCATTGAAGAAGCTCACCATATGTCAGTAGAAACTATTGTGCAGTCACTAGCAGTTTTACTGCTCTCTCCTGTTCTGAAGTTTGCCTCATCTGTTCATTCTGATGACATTCCGTTGCAATGACACATTGTTTTCTAGAACAAATTGACTTAGATCCATGATTCTTGTCAACATATTTATTTGAGTTTGACTTGTGCTAACTGTATATACTCCTTTTAGTTGCGAGGCGGCAAAAGCGTAGTTCCCTATTCATCAAATTATAGTGTCCTGTCAACTAGTTATCATTGACAGTCTAGTAATATTTTTAAGTTGTTCCATGATTTGACCATTACCTTATCTTCCCGAAACCATCAGACGTTTAGCTTTAAACTGGCTGATCCTTCCATTGTGAAAAATGATTCAATATATTATCTGTTTTGCTTCTGTTTTGATCAGTCGGGAAATTCTCATGAACCAGAATACAGTGCTTGAGCCTACATTATGGAGAAGGATTATATCTTTTATCATAGTATCCTTTCATGGAAAAAAATAATATTAGCCTTTTGGGGACTTACGTGCTTTAACAAATTTTGTGTCCGGGTAATGCTGGAGCAACTGTTATTAACAAATTTTGGTGCGGCTTTTGCTTTCTCTCTGGCAGGCTAGGATGTTCCACTTTAATTCTGAAGTCTTGACATCTTCATCTATGCGCTCTACTCTTTTTAAAGCAATTACATTGTCAAAGAAATTTGGTGGTCTTGTATTTTTTGATTTAAATCTGCCATTGCCCTTGTGGAGATCACGTGATGAAACAAGGCATTTGATCAAGGAAGCCTGGGAACAAGCTAACATCATTGAGGTCTCAAGGCAAGAACTTGAATTTCTTCTTGACGAAGAGTATTACGAGAGGAAAAGGAATTATAGACCTCAGTACTTTGCGGAGACTTATGAACAAACCAGACAAAGAAGAAATTATTATCACTATACTCCTGAGGAAATTGCTCCCTTGTGGCACGACGGACTGAAACTTTTGTTTGTTACAGATGGGACACTTAGGATTCATTACTACTCTCCTTCTTTTGATGGGGTGGTTGTTGGTACTGAAGATGTGCTCATAACACCGTTTACTTGTGATAGAACTGGTTCTGGTGATGCTGTTGTTGCTGGAATAATGAGAAAATTGACGACACAACCAGAGATGTATGACAATCAAGATGTTCTAGAGAGGCAGCTTCGGTTCGCAATTGCAGCGGGAATAATATCCCAGTGGACAATTGGTGCTGTTAGGGGTTTCCCCACTGAAAGCGCCACACAGAATCTCAAAGAGCAGGTCTATGTACCATCGATGTGGTAGTAATTCATAATGGACATCGTATTTTGTAGTTACTATTTAAAGTAGATTTTGTTGTAATTAATCCGACACTTCAGAAATAATAGGTTCTTGAGGAAGTGGGCAGGTTTATAGTCTAAATTGAAGCAAAGATCCAAATTGTTCTTGCGAGTGCTTGATTTTTGAAGGCCCGTTCCATTTGTAACTGTGATTTGATTGTGCATCTCATGGTTAAAGGATGCCATACAGATTCTACACTGTTGTAATGAGTGTGCAGTTTCCTTGTTTAGTATCATTTTGTGGCTTCTTAGCTCATATTATTCACTGTAATGTGCATGCTGTCATTTGACAAAATTGTAAAATGATTGTTGAATCAGCCCAATCTTTGGAAAGGGGCTATATTCCAGGGTGTTGTTTTATGAAGGAGTTTTCAAGAAGCCAAAGAATCTCTCCAGTTACTGTTAAAGGCTCTTGCTTGCCTAGTTTTCTTTGTTCTAATCTGAACAAGCAAAATATATGATTGGCAATCATAGCACAAAAGTGGAAATATGGTGGCATATGGACAGATCTTTGCCTAATTACATTTTCACCTTTGTGTTTAATGAGTTTGGTTCTGGACCAGAATATGTTGGGCTGAGTTAGGTTTTTGCTATTGCAAAATTAGCCAGTAGAGAGCGTTATCAGTTCAGACAGGGCAATGGTGTAGCTAGAAATTTTTTTAGGGGTGTTCAAATTATATACCTAAATAATTTTAAAAAGTTGACGAGGGGTGCACATAAAATTTTAAAACTAACTATTTAATAGTTAGCTAGCCAAGTCAAGAAAAGTTGTTGTTCCATCGAACCTGTGACTTTTAGGGCATTTTGAACGCCCTTACCCGCTGGACTAACTCTATAAAGTGTTAACAAGGTGTTCCTTTAATGATATATCAAAGTACACAATAATATTTTACGACGAAGGGTGTTCGGCTGACCACTCTACCGCTAGTGTAGCTCCGCCCCTGAGGCAGGGGTGTCATATGCGCGATGTAGACATGTTTAGGTGGGTGAAAAACACACTTAAAGTATCACGATTTTTGTGAGTTTCATACCTGCATCAAATATTTATCGAAACATATCTAGACTATCAGTTGTTCTCTTTTCCTACCTGAATGATGGTGATATTTCAGGTAGGAAAAGTGAGCAATTGATAGTTGAGGTGTGTTTGATAATCATTTAGTGATATCAGATAGAAAAAGTATACACCTGATAGTTCGAGTAGGAAACTGAAAAAATTTGGATACTTTATATGTATTTTTGACCTTTCACTTATTAAATTATAACCTGTTTAATATTTAATTTGATCAAAATACGATATGCCAATTTAGACTAAACGGTAGAACATAACCCAACTCGCTCCATGCAAAGTTATTTTTCATTTATTTGGTTGTTTGTTCTTATATAATTTGTTTAATTATCAAATCAAGCTAATAAACTTTCTTTCCTTTATTTCTCATGATTGTATCAAATAGATAAATCCAAAAAACTGATTTTTCTATGTTTTATGAGTTTTTTTAATGAGAAATTGATATAAATAGTGGTCCATCAAAATAATAGTCAATATATATATATATATATATATATATATATATAACTAGCAAATATAATTATTTTTAACCGATCGATCAAATATGTAACTTACTTTCTTTTTTTTTTTACAAGTTTTTGCATCGATTATCCTTATTTTGGAGTGGTCTTTAATTTTTACCCCTCAAATAGGTGGTTCTTTAATTTTTGCCCTTCAGTGTTTTAAGTAATATAAATGGAGCAAAAATACCTCTAATAGTTTCTTAAAAAATTGCAAGAGAAGTAAAATTTGCAAGACAAAAAGAATTCGCAAGACATAGGTTAGCCCTAGAAGGTAGAAGTTCGTGCTACTGAATATTTGCCTCTACGCACAGGTTTCCTGTTGAATCACGTCCCAAGGCACAAGTTCAATAGCATGAGGCATAAATTGGACAAAAATTTATTATTTGCGATTTTTTGTTTTTTTGCTTTAAAGATGTTTTTGACCATCTTTTAATCATTTAAAGTTTGAAAAGAGAAAAAATAAACATTACAAATTTAAAAAGTAAAAATTAAATATCACTCCAAAATAAGTAAAAAGACATAAAAACCCTCCTAAACTATCACCCTAATTTTAATTATACATTTTTCGTTTGGGGGTACCCTCCTAAACTTTTCTTTCCCATAATTATTTGCATCTTATTTAAATTTAAACCTCTTTAAAAGAGTTTTAGAAAACATAGATTATCACTAGGAGTTGGACAAAATATGGGGGATCGCCATAAAATTGACTATTAAATTCTAACAATTCTTGAGAGTCGCCATAAAAGTTGTGTCAAAATTCATCAACATACTTTTGCTTCAGAATTAATCCCAATGACTCAAATTTAACATCCAATCTTCTAGTATCACTTCAAAACTTTTCAATTATTTGAATGAACTCAAACCTTTAAAAATCAATACATCCACTTTATCTTAACCATCAAACTCAATGAAACCTGATATTCTTCAAAGTTTTTTAATGCAGGAGAAGGAAGAGGAGCAATTTAAAAATTTAAATACAACATTTTTAGAAGGCCAGCCTGTGAAAATTTAGCATAAATATTGAAGAAGATTATAGAGTAATATCGAGTATAAAAGTATAATTTTTTTTAAATTTTTTTCTCAGCTAACTCATGCACATAGATTCTACTATAATATTAGAATTCTACATTCTAATTATCAACTATTTCAAACCAACTTTAATTAAAATTCTACATCCGAATCCTAAACTATGTTGCTCTCTGTCTAGTGACAAAATCAGAAATTTCATTAGCAGTATTCAAGATTTAATATATACGTATTAAAAATGATTTTTGATCTATATACTTCATATAATTATGTATATATGTATAATATAATTTTTCGACGAAAAGTGTTCGACTGGCCACCCTTCGCTACATGTGGGTACGTCACTGTCTCTATCATCCCCTTGAGGTGGAAGTTGGAAATCATGCAACTCCAAACGTACCAGTGTATTAACAAACTGAGTCAAGGTTGGATATGGAGCTTTGGCCAGCATAACCGTCCTCAAGGTCCTGTATTTGTTTCCAAGACCCTTAGCCAAGTTTATAATCTTGCTATCTTTGTATAATGGTATATATAAATTTCTTGAGTTCTTTTATATATTCATCTACAGATTTTGATCATATCTTGATACTCTGAATTTGTTGCTTCAATTGAAATTACTTATCCTTGCTAGCTTGTAGGTAATTGTCCTCAAGACTCTCTCAAATTTGCTTGGCCGAAGTGCGACCAATAATAAGAAATATTGACTTTTCGATCATAATTTCAGTTAGCCAACTTCTCACTAAGACGTCTTTTTCTTCCTATTCTATAAATTTATGATTGACGTTTTCTTCATCTTTTTCGTTTATCACAACCTTAGATGGTGGTTCATTCATAATAATGTCATCGATCTTTAAGGTCTGCATCAATTGGCTAATATGGATTCTCCAAACAAAATAGTTTAAGAATTTCAATTTTATAGGATATATAACTAGAGGTGGCAAAATCAGTTCATGAGATCATAAGTTGCCCAACTTGCTCAAGTTTGGGCTGATAATTGACCCGCTCATTTATTAGCTCAGCCCAACTCATTTTAATTTATCAAAGTTGGGGATAATATCTAGCCCAAATTGATTCATGAGAAATCTTGCCAAAATATTTTCAAAAAGATATTTTATTTTATTTAATATATTATATTTAGTCATAATAAAGAAAAATATTAATTTTATAAGCTATCAAAAGATTATAAAAGAATAAATAAAGCAATTAAAACTTAATTAGATTTGAACGGGTTGAGTTACGATCCACATTTTAGCCCTTTCAACCCAATTCATTGCAACCCAAGTAACTTTTGGGCGGTCAATAACCAACTTGTTCATTAATTTAGCTCATTTTGACCCTCTCGAATTCAGCCCAACCCGACCATTTGCCACCTATATATATAACTATGAATAGATGGAAAGATCCTGGTAAAAGAAAGAGAGCCAAAGAAGATGAACTGACCGTTAAAGAATGCGGAACAAGATTCTGGATACAGAATAACTTAGCTTAGAAACTGACTCCGATACCATGAAGAAAATTATAAAATAATATCGAGTATAAAAATACAACTCTTTATGTTTTCTTTTCTCAGCTAACTCATGCATATAGGTGGTTCTTATATAGTTCTACGACTATCCATTGTGCTATAGTATTAGGATTCTACATCCTAATCATAAACTATATCAAACTAATTTATTCCAAATATATTAACGTTAAGATTCTACATTCTGATCTTAAATTATATTACTCTCTATCAAATATATACCCATCCTAACCCGTATAAGTTTGAATGGGTCGAAGGAGTTATATTACATAGGCTAAATTTAATACTTTTAAGCTGAGTTAGCTTTGAACTAAAAGATTACTTACTAGTTTGGCTAAACCTAATATATAGTTGTAATCAAAATTTTATATTTTTTATATTAAAAAATTTATTAAATATATATAAAAATAAATTTCAAACATATTGCTGTTACAAAATTTGCCGTCTGAATGAGTTGTCAAAGTTCTTTGAACTTGCTTTATGTTTGTCTTGTCTAGTACAATAAAAGGGATGACACAAATTTGCCAAACTCTGCAATTATGGTCCTCATGATTGTAACATGATAGCATTCTCTCAGTATTAAATTATGTCACATGGCCCATATTTCTAACTTCACATGGTCTCAGGTAAAAACTTTTCCTAAATGTCTTGCTTTTGCAGTTGCATCAAACTAATTTTATTCTATGAAAATTCTACTGGACCAAATTAGAGGGAAGAGAGCAGCACAACTCTTTTGAATCATTTCACGTGACATCTCATTTTCTTTTGCTCTTCTTAACTCGTATTCAAGATTCTTTGCTCAAAGTCTGTTGTCAATGATTGTCACAAAGAAGTTTATGGTTATTTATACTATTATATATGTATAATTGACCAACTTAAAATCTTAAATCCACCTCAAATTAGCACTTGTTTCAGGTTAGGCCTCTTTGAGTCGGGTTGAAAACGAATAAAATATTCGGCTTGTTCATATTTAATATGAATAAAAAATGAATTATTCGACGGATAACATGAATATCCATGTATCTAGAGCTAATTCAAAGATGTTGGCTTCATGAGCACATACTTAGTAGTGCTTCCAAGATACAAATTGCTCAATTTTTTATCCATTACTGATAATTTGTATATGAGGTGTAGCTTGTAGATTTTATTCATTTTACCCATTAAATTATTCATATTTTAAATGGATAATATGAGTTCTCTCATATTTAACCCATTTTTAAAACATCACGTATCCAACCCATTTAAAATGGATTGAGTTGGATGAATAACCACGTATATCACCCATTTTGCCAACAAGAGGCGAATCCGCGTTGTGGGTTGTGGGTGCACGTGCACCCGTTAATATATATGTATGTATGTATGTATGTATATAGTTATGTATGCATGTATAATTCTTTAAAAAATTGTGATATATTCTAAAAGAACCCCTCAAACATATTCACTGAGCTAGTTCATTTGGTTCTGATGTCTTTCAATGCAGGCGTGCGGCCCCATTTTGAACATAGTTGCCACAACTTTTTTCTTTTTAGCTAATAATTAAAAAATGCGCAAAACTTCTAGGCGGTGGAGTTCGAAAAATAAACCTAATGTATGCAAAATTATGTCCAAACCATCCGTTCACAAAGTAAGATTCAACAAATTATGCCATTTAATTTATATTTATATGTTAGAATATTAGGTTTATAAATGCTTAATAAAATTTTCACATGGAACTTTGTTGCATGATGGCTTCCACTAATTTGCATTTGCCTTTGCGATGGAGGAGCGATGGCCTAAAAGAATTCATTGAAACTGCCACAGAATTAAAGGGGTAAAAATTACCAATCCTTTTCCAAAGAAAATGCTTCATCGTCTTGGAAGTACTAGTTATTGCGCAAAGTATGAGTTTTCTTAAATGTAATGAAGTATAAACATATTATTTATTTTTAAATAATTGAGTGCAAAAAAAAAAAAAAAAAAGAAAGAAATAACTACCCATAAAATAAAATTGTCTTACAACCACTTCTCTTTGCATGTTCTTGAACAATTTGTTACATCAAAACTACTTTCCTCTGCCTTCATTGGCTTTATAGGACAATCAGACCTCTATAAAATGGCATGTTTGTTCAGAATTTTTTTAGTTGCTTGAGTAAAATATTGTTATAGAAAACATATAATATAACATAATATGAAAGATCAGTTCCATGGTAAACATGGTTGTTATAGTGAAAATAGAGGTGACTGTTATAGTCCTTTGACTCAATTATCAGAGGGAGCAGTTCAAACTGAAACACAATCTTGCTAAGGGTGGAATGATCCAAATAGATTTTTTTTCCTATTCTATGTAATTCAGAAATCTCAGGGATCAGTTACGCGCACAGTTGGAAACTCAGTGGATAAGTGACCGTCTCTTTACCCTTCTCTACTCAAATACTAGGTTTTATCTGATAGGGGATTCGAACCTGCGACATGCACATGATCCGCACAACACACGTTGCATTGACCAAAGGCCTGAGGGATGAATAATCCAGGTGGTTCTTTAAGCTAAAAATGGAAGGCAACACAAAGAATTATGTAGTAAAAGATGACAAAGAAGAGTAATTCTGCATCTGTGTACAGATCTGTATATTTCATTTTCATGAATCGGGTATACATATGAATCTGT
Source organism: Datura wrightii (assembly GCA_035772735.1). NCBI lineage: Eukaryota > Viridiplantae > Streptophyta > Magnoliopsida > Solanales > Solanaceae > Datura > Datura wrightii. The sequence continues at coordinate 192,419,159 of JASDFA010000018.1, read as the reverse complement.
GTTGAACCTAATGTGTAAACTAATCACCAAACCAACTCGGTAACAGAAATAAAAATAATAAATGAATGAAAATTCTATATTCCACCCTAAAGAATGATTTGAGTATATATATATCTCTGCTCTGTATATGCTTTCTTTTTGTCCATCTTATAAACCACCATCTCTGCTTCCAAGTGCTGTTTGCTCGTTACAATAATCTCTCTTCGTTTCTGCCAGCCACGCAGTATGAAGGGCAACGAAGAGCCCCACTTCTGGCAGCCCCTTACAGGCCATTTGTAGAACAAGTACTGATATTTGGACTAATCTACCAAATTATGATCATACAAATACCTATCTTTGTGAAGCAACCTTCAAACTTGGTCGCTTGTTGAGTTTCTGCTTACTGGCTTCTTCCCATGATCTATTACATAAACAACCTGGTAAGGGATTTGCGTAAAAGTTCTCCTCTAATCTTGGTGATTCACCGGTTTGCCTGAGGTAAGGTGCTCCTAATCTGTTGGATTGTAAGACCTTAACTTTTGAAGCAAACTCTTCCCAAGAGATTTCACCCTTATCTAACGAGTCGATCAATCTTACAAAATTGAACCTGAAATGAAGAAAATGCATAAACATTAGTATTAATTAGATCAAAGTTATGTGGTGAAAAATGGAAGTTATAGAGCAACAAGGATGATAACAAACCTGTCAGGGCTAATGGTCTTTCGAAATCCTTCAAACCTTCTATGACCTTGCACAGCCTTGGCCATATTGCCATCGTAAGTGTAAGCAAAAACATCGCTTTCAAGGGCTACCATGTAGTCTACAGCAGCAAGACGGTTTTGATAATTCTTGAAAGCCTCGAGTTCTTCGGTTGTTGCAAGGGTTGAGTGGGAGTACACATTCGGGTAATGCGAACGGAATTCATCCATGCTGTTGTTTCCATATATTTCCCCTGCAACAATGTATATTCTGGTCGTGGAGGGATAGCCCATCGCCTTAAGAAATAAGGAAGCCTCCCTAGGGGACATGGGGCAGCCCCCTTGGAGTCGCTTTTCCTTGCTGTCGATCTCTTTCTCTTTCCAATGTTTCACTTCGTACCTCATCTTACGAAGTTCTTCAGCCTCTTCAGCTGTCAAATTGTTGCTGCAGCCAGTAAATGCTAGCATGTCTTTCTCGTACCTGCACGTTTGAGCAAATATGCTAAGTTACTCAGATCAATAATTGAGGGTTAGACAAAGAAACACCAAGTGTTTAGATAGATTACCTTAAATGGAGAGCGATATATGGTTCACCATTATCTCTAAGTCTATCAACCAACTTCTTTCCAAACTCCTCTATCTCATTCGTGTAACGCAGAGCCTGATAATTAGCTCTACAACGAAGCCTTTGAATGGACGATGCCAGGCCGTTGTTAGCAAGCCTTGAATCCGTATGGGTAAATTGTATCACCTTGTGCTTCTTTAGTAAAGAAAGTATCTCTCCTCTATAGTAACTAGCCTGCAATGAAGCATCATACTTAGTTTCCGCCATGAAAACTAAAAGCTAGAGCTAGCACATAGTAGTTTTATTTACAAACCTTTGACCAAGAAACAGGTGCCTTTTGAAGGGGTTTCACAGCTGCATATTTTGGTGGCAAAGACTCAACAATCTCAATATCGTCCTTTAGAACTTCAATGAAGTGTCTCCACTCAAAAATATCTTTAAAATCACTGCAAGAAGTGACAAATTATTAGAATGGAAACTGGAGAGGCGCTAAGAGGAGTCATTGTCAACCGATCACAAGAACTAAAGAATAGTACCTAGTATCTGTCCAAAAGGATTCATGGTCAAGAGAAGGAAGAACCAGAGTGGCATTCATTATTTTTGCAATAGCCACCATATCACATATCTGCAGTAATACACTAAACATAATTAGCAACAACACAACAGCTTCGCTATTCGCTAAAACCTATCTAAACAATAAGCTTAACGAGTGTGGCACATACGGCTTTTTACTCACCCCTGTTCTCATTTGGTTTAATCCTCCATTCGCATGAACTAAGATATAGCCATTCGTCGATGAACCAGTTCCTGAAAAGATTCCAAAATATCAGATTGCATAAAGAACAAACTTCACAATTGACACAACATAAATTCAGAAATCTATTATCTTTACATACTTATGCGATTCCTTGGCCGAGAGATGCATTGGTAATGATTATCACTGTTTGGCTTCATCCATATTTCTGGTACCTGTCAAAGCAATCCATACAGACAAGTTAGATACATTCATTTCTCTTTCATCTTGTTTTGATCATATGCATAGCATAGTCCACAAAAAAATAAACAACAAATGTAGCTGTAATAAGTCTGCATTTAGGAAAATTTAGAGACAACATATGGAGCACAATAACTAGAAGTCTAGAACCATAAATAATGTATATGTCTCAGTTAGTTAAACAGAACTAAAGTAAACGAATATGGAATATAGAGAATAATTACTTACTATGTTTGTGTCAAATTGAATAATTTAACCTTAGAAGTCACTTAAAAGTCATGATTAAGTGATAAATGTGTGTGAAGACATACGGTCTTATAATAATTGGTTCCATTAGTTACATACAAATTGATTCGAACACCGCATTTATTTTCTTGTAAGGAAGAATATAGAAGACCCATAACGGTCAATTTATAATTGTAAGGGCACCATCATAGTCAACATTAGCAATAGCCAACTGGCAAATGGTTCACTAAAATTCAACGCTGTTTTTGTTGCCGCCCATTACTTGGGTTTTACCGAGTCAAACAATGAATAGAGATTTCGACAACATCACAATTTACCCACAAAGTTAAAAAGTAAAAAGTTAAAAAAAAATAAAAATCCACCTTATAGATTACAGCTACCAAAATTCTCCTTTCAGAAAATTAGTATTAGACCAAAACTCACAGAAAATTTTAGTTACTAAGGAAAGTTTCCATCTTTCAATCTTCAAACCCAAAAACGTAAACAAAATGCAAAGATTACAGCTCCCATCTTTTGTGAATTGGATTTTACATAAATGGCAAACTAATTTTTGGTGATAAAAAATTCAACCTTTAATTTTTTTTCTCCATATATATCACAATTCTAAATTAGGAAGAACAAAAAAAGGAAAATAAATTGAAAGTCTACAACTTACTGGTATCTCTTTCATCTGACGTTTCCGCAGAAAATCCCAAGAAGAAGAAGAAGAGGAGGAGGAGGACTCTGTTTCAGAAAGGAGCCTTTGGGGATTAACCAAATCATTCTTGAAATTAGGAAGAACAAAAATACCATTCTCTCTTCTCAACAGATTCCCATTTACATCATCGACATTTCCATTCATCATCATGAAAGAAAACTTGAAGAACACAGATGCAACCATTAAAAACAGCAGCAACCCAAAAACCGTACGACCCATATTCTTCCTTGATCTCAAAGACTGCATAATTGAACCAAAGCTTAAAACCCATTCTTCTACTCTAAAAACAATACTTTCCGGCACCCTTTTCCGGACCAATAAGTATTTTATTAACGGGTGGTGATGATGGTGATAATGATGAAGACCGCAATTGTTAATATTGGTATTGCTAATTTCTGGGTTATTAATATCTTCGTCGGAGAAATTGTAATCTGACCCTATATTATGGTTTGATAATTTCTCAGGGTCGGTCATCATGGAGTCAGCGACGCGGCGACGGTGGTGGGTGGTGGAGGGTATGGGGATAACACTGTCGGAGTTGGCGGCGGCGGTCGTGGTGGTGCCACCGGTTGACATTTCACGCAGAAATTGTATGACCTGTTTTCACACAGAATCCAAAGAAAGTCAAAAAAATGTTTGTTTTTTTTTTTTGTGAGGAAATTATGAGAGAGAAAAGAAGAAAAGAGAAGATTTTCCAATTTGTGAACCGTTGTTTTGTTTTTTTTTGTGTGTGTGTGTGTGTGTATATATATATATATATTCATTCACAGGAGCAGAGTGGGGGTTGGAAGATTAGTGGGTTGGTTCCTTTTTCTTTTTGGATTGGAATATATAGTTCAAAAGAAATTTTTTTTTGATATATATCTAAATAGTTTTAAATTAGGTAATTTTAATTATGTCATGATATTAGTATCTACTGCATAAGTATGTCATGATATTAATATCTTACTGTATAAGTATGTCATTTACGAGAAAATGAGATTTATTATTTTTATTGAGCTAATTAAAAGGGATTAGTATTCTTTATTTTCAGCAGTTTATATTTTTTAGCTTTATTTCTTTTAACTGTTTAATATTTTTATGTGATTTTTTAAAATTATATACTCATTAATATGAGATACTTTATTTTAGCGCATACTCAAAAGACTAGTAAAATTGATATCAGCAAATAATTATACTATCAATGTTATTTATTGAGTAATTTACATTCTATTACTTTCATCTCAAGATATTTATCATTTTTATTAAAAATATATATTTATCATTTAAAATTCAAAAATAAATTATGTTTTTATATTTTATTCTTAGTAGTAATTGTTTTAAAAAATTACAAACATCTCAATGACATATACATAGAATAATACTCCCTTCATTTATTTTTATTTATATATTTTGAACTTCACGTGACCATAAAAAATAATAATTTATATGAGTACTTTATTAAAATACTTATATTAATTGATATATGGCATTAAATTTTTACAAATAATTTAGAGATAAATAATTAGTTTTGGGAGAAAAAAATAAAAAAAAGAAGAAGTGTTTCTCTTAATATCTAAAAGTATAAATATATTTTTAATCAGTAAAAAAAGTATTCAATAAAAAAATCATAAAACATAAATAAAAATAATATACTTTTTAATTAACATTTCCTAAGAACATGTAAATAAAAAATACCACAACGACAAATATTTTGGAGATAGGAAAATATATTTGATATCGTGAAAAGAGTCCTTTCTTTTTATGCTTTTGAGAAAAATTAAATTCTGAATAATTGAATTTAGGAGTCTCTTAGATTTGTAGTACGGTTTGTCTCCAATCGAGAACAGACTTTTATCAAACGTTAAAATCCTCATAAAAAGGTATGTCTGAAATTGGCCTCTTTTAGAAAGTGAACTGTCTTTTACTTTTTTCCATCATATTAAAAACATATATTTATTTAATTTAAAATTTTAAAAATAATTTATTATTTTAATTTTTTTGTATTATTAAGTAATCGAAATATTTAAATAATTTATAAGAAATATAATAAGTTTACTATTTTATTTATTACTTTTCATAGGATTTTTGCCAAATCAAGTGTCTGTTGAAGTGAGAAGTGACTGCCCTTTTCTTTTTTCTTCTTTAAGTTAAAAAATTTTCCTCTAAGATATATTTATTAAGTGTTTTTACAAATATTTTATAAAAAAAAAATATTAGTTAAGAGGGGTGGGAAGCTTCATATCTGAATTTGTAGTGAACTGAATTCTTGAAAATTCAAATTATGACTTGTTGCAAATTATTATTTTTACAAAAATATTTTAAGTTTTGAAAAGATAAAAATTATTATTTATACTTTTTTTTTCTCTGAATCATATTGTTTCCATTCGTAGACAAATAGGTAACATGATTTTTGTTTCTAGACGTCTTTATTACGGAGGGAGTATTAAATTGGTACTCTTAGGAAAAGGATTATTTTCAAAAACTTTTATTTTTTATATTTTATTATTATTCTTGGTAGTAATTATTTTTAAACCCGGCAAACACCTCAATAAATTAAATATCTAATAAAGAGAGATTACACCTTAAGATATAAATAAGAATAATATAGTCGAAAGTCCCTCCTAATTAAATATTTTCTTAAGAAATGTTGTTTCTAATAACTTTTAAAATAATCAAAAATAAATTACAATCACAAATAAAATATGATGAAATAAATAGTTTATTGTTGAATATTTGTGAGCGCAATTCTGTTCATGTATTTCTCGAACATAATATGATATTGACCTCTTTGTGATATATTTAATCGGTCAAGAATATCGAATAATATTTTGCTTTGAGAAAGACAATATTTGATGTCTTGAGATCTCTGTTGACCTTAGAGTTTGAAGATGAGTTGAACTCATCTTGTAAAGTCCTATTTTAAATCAGATACAACTCATCTTGTAGAATCATATTTTTAATGTACAACTCATCTTGTAGAATTCTGTTCCATATATTTCTCGAAGATAGGATGATATTGAATTATTGATCGCCTCCTTGTGATATATTTAATCGCCAAGAACGTCAAACAATAATTTGCTTTGAGAAAGACAATCTTTGATGTCTTGATCTCTACAGATCTTAGAGTTTGAAAATAGATTAAATTCGTCTTGTAAAATACTGTTTTAAAATCCGATAAAACTCATCTCGTAGAATCCTATTTTAAATCAAACACAACTTATATGATAAAATCTTATTTTAAATATAATAAACTTTTAATGTTTGCAAACGTATAAAAAAGAAACAGGATCAATAAAATACTTGATAGAGAAGCTAAGACAATAGATTACTTTGAATAACAACCAAAATTAAAGTTAGTTAACGTATTGTGGAAAGTCACATGAATATTACTCATCTACTCCTACAAAGGAAATGAATGAGTAAGTTGCATATTTTTGGTTAATAAATTCTGGAGCAATTTATGACTACAAAAAGATAGAGAAACTTATAACACACTAAAAGAAACTGAACTCTTGTTTCATTTCACATAGTAATGAATGACCAATAATACATTTTTGATCACTTCAAGTGATTAACTTTCTGTTAAAAACAATAATTTAATTTTTAAAAACTATAAATATTTTAATGATAAGCGGATGACATCTAAATAGAATAAATATCTAATAAAAAGAGATCATATTTTAAGAAATAAATGAGGATAAGATAGTTAATTTTTTTTTTAAAAGACGTATAACAGAGAAACACGACAGATAATTTGAGATGTCGGGAGTATTATCTATCACTATACTTTAGTTTTGCAGTCATTAATTAATCTTATTTATAGTCTATAGCTTTTAAAATTTTACTTATATTGAAAAATGTCTTTCAAAACGTTTGGATAGTAAGAATTTGTATTTAACTAATTAATTTAAAAATTAGTTCGGCATTATTAGTAAATTGCGTTTTGTCAAAATTTAAAAAGTATATTTGAGGAAAAAAAACTATTTTTCCAGTTTATGAAAAACAGTCTGCTACTATCAATTCTCTAATATAAGTTGTTTTTTTAACTCTTGACTTCTCAGAAAGTTGACTAATAATCTATTAATCTAAGAACAATTTTAATTTTATGAAAAAAAATCATGCAATCGATTATACTTGTAAGTTAATTGTAGATAAAACAATTTACATGTATATATAATCTGGTTATATCACCGGTATAAATGCAGGAACAGATGTAGTTTTGAAATATCGAGGTTATATCAACGCGAAATATAAATTAATGTGTAAAATTTACTAAAAAAATTATAATATATAGTAGACATGAACTCATAGCTTTATAAATATAATAAGTTCAAACTTCAATGATAAAACTTTAAAGGTTGAACTCATAGAGTTTAGATTCTGGATCACTCAGGTGTATATATGTCATCTAAGTTAGGGGCCTTAGTGAGGAACTAAAATGAATACATTTAATACAAAGTCTTCTAGGGCTTTCACGCCATTCACATTGAATATGAAAATTTCGATTTAAATCTTCTATTTTTAAATTGAAGAAATAATAATCCAAATCTAATTTAAATAAGTGCGGACTAAATTTAATTTGCAAAGTTTAATTTTAAATTAATTAATTTGAATATTTCGAATTTTTAGCTTTTAAGCCTTTAAGATAGGCTCTAATATAACTTCAGATCATCTGATAATTTACTCCTTAAAATATATCTTTCGATAATTAATAAAAATTTAAGTCACCCTATAACTCATGCCGTATAATTTTATTTTAAACTTAATACTATAATAAAGAAGACCATAAAGGTACTAATTTATTCCATCTAGAGTCTTTCATCTTAATGTAACCTAAAACTATATCAGATTATCATAGTATGTGTATCTTGGGTAATTGGTTATTGTGGTTGACCTTGACAAATGACATGTACTAAAATAAGTTACTTAAAGAGTATTGCATGTTAAATGAATTATTCTTTCACAACAGTTATACTCAAATATTATATAATAATATTTATAACAAATATATTATATATAAAAAAATATTAAAATATTTATAATAATTATTATTAATGTCATATACACACTAAAATTTAAATATAAATATTTAAAATAAAAAATTAAATTTAAAATAGTGTCAATCAATTATGATCGTAACTTCACGAGAAAAGGTTATGAATGTTTACTTTTTTTACATTCATGCTTTTCTTATCTTTTTGGTTAGATTAGTCAACAAATAAATTTATTTTTCTTGCTAAGTAAAATTATTAAATTAGATTTTTGCATACTTGTATTTATAACAGTTAAATGCAATCTAAACATCTAATATCAATATACATATATATAACAACACCTTATTATAATAGCCAACTGTCATTATAACGAGATTTGACGATGCAAACTCTTTCCTTTGATTGGAATAATTCGGTTGCGTTTGTTAGGAAACTAAGTTTTCTAACTTGCGTATACTTTTTAGTAATTATCACCTTTAAATGATAAAAGATATTGTTTGTTTCTAATATATTACAATACCATAAATTACTTTATCCATAAAAAGGGAAACAATAGTAACTATAACAACACATTTCTTATCCCTAGTATCTCTTCGATTTCCTATTTTCTGTTTACAAAATACAAATTAATCAAAGAAAAAACCGGCAAACATCTATTAATATGGAAAAAAGACTCCTCAAATGTTGCATACTTGCATTACACTTCTAATTATTGAAATAAATATTTATTTATTTATTAAGAAAGAAAAATTTTGGAGTAACTGGTAAAGTTGTTGTCACGTGACCATCAAGTCATGGATACAACTTTTTGTAGAAATGCAAGGTAAGACCGCATATATATGTTGTTTAGTATCTAACGTTAACCTGAAATTGTTTCAGTTATTATGGGTAAAAATATTTTAGTAATCGTGTTTAATTTGGAGCACTATGATATAGTGCCACTATTCTATTTTATTTTAATTCTACCTACGACATTAAAAGCGCCATATACTAATAATTTAATTAATAACCCTAATGACATGTGATATAGCACTATGATATAGGCCACTATTTATTTAATTCATTATTACACCTACAGCAACAAAAGCACCATATACTATTGTAGAGGAATTTTGTGATCGTTGTAATAGTAATTAACTTATCATTATCAACAAAAAGGACTGCTAATTAATTAAATTCAACGGTTCTACTTCTTTACATGATGTGACATAGTTTATAATCAGCCCAAACAGTACAATTATTATTAGTTTTTTAGTTTAAAACTATGAATTAAAAAAAATAAAATCAAAGAGAAAGAAAAGAATTCGTGTGCTTATGTATATAAACATATTTTTTTAGTTAATAAAGAGCGAAGAAGAAAGTCTTTTCTCGTGTCATCATCGTTGCTTGACTTGATCAATTTAGATTTAGATCGATTGATAAATTTTCTCATTTTTCATTTTCGTTATTGCTTTTTCCAATTTCTAATTCCCAATGACCGTTTGCGTCTATTTGAATGTGCCTTTTCTGAACATGTATTGTTGCACCTGTTCATTTCAAACTGTTTGGCTATAAATTTCGAGGCATCGCCACACTTTTATCGCGGAAATTACTCTCGAAAAAAACTCTCCCTTTTCTTCACTACATTCCGCATTATTATTTTTTTCATAAATAAAAGCGCAGGTATATAGTGTGTGATTCGCTCTGCCATCTGAGTTCGCTGAAGTTCTGTAAATTGAAGTATCACTTTTACATAATAGATTTTCGTTCTATCCGGGAATTAATTCATTAACCTTGAGTAAGAGTGAAGGGATTAAATTTCTTAAGGATACTCAAGCAAATTGTATGCTCGATTTTTTTTTTTTTGCTTCATCTATTTTCTGATTTACTATTTCGAATACAGGAAGTTAACAATTATTTCCTTCGTCTTAAATTATCCGCCGTATTTCTAAAAATAATTGTCTTAAATTATTTATTATTTTAAAATTTTAAAATAAAATTAACTATATTTTATCATTTACACTTAGTAGTAATTAATCAGAGAGACATAAATTTTAGTGCTTTGGATATAAATAAATAAATAAATAAATAAATATATATATATATATATATATATATATATATATGATCCTACAATTGGAATTCTTTGGCTATTTAAATTTTCTTAGATTAAATTACCAAAGAAGTTTTAGATTAATTGAATCTCTTTATTTTTATCTGAAATTCTTAGTTTCTGTTCTTCATTTCTCTGTTCTTTAATTCTCAAACTGATAGATAATACTTAAATGGGTTCTTTTTCTTCTGTTGGAAGAATAATTTAAAGTTGTGGAAAATTAAAGTTGTTTAGAATATGATATTTATAATTATTTAATCCATGTCTAGCTAGAATTTATTTGTCAAAATCATATAAGAATAATCCTAGTTTAATTTGGTCTTCTAGTATTACAAATAGAGGTATTTTATCACATATTTTTTTATGGTGAATGGTGGTCAGAAATAGTGAGAATCGTTGAGATTGTAGAGAGAATTCAAAGATTTGTTAGTTTATAAATAAATATTTTCCTTCAAATTAGTATTAGAGCTTCTATTATCTTAGTAGAGAATCAAATAGTTGTCATTGCCGGCGGATAACGCTAGCCAATATGTGTTGCCCCTCTGGCCAATGAGTACGCTGGAAAAACATTTGACCAATTATTGGCTGAAAAATCGCTTGGATAATAATTATGCTGAAAATAAAATGACCAGTGATATATTGACAAACATCTGGCTAATGATTGTGTTAGCAAAAGTTGGACCAATTATATATGCATGAAAAGAGGATGATTAATGAAAATATTGCAGGTTTAAAGAGGTGCAACAAATACGAGACACAAGAGGAAGAAATTTTTCTCTAAAGGATGAGGATAAGTAGTTGGTGTAGAAAAATTAAAAGTTGATTATAAGAGAATAAACAAAATTAGGTGTTGATGACAAAGCGCATCAACGAGAGTTGGAGAAAAGTGCTCCAATAATTGAAGGTTGAAGAGAAGTGATTCAACAATTGAAGGTTGAAGAGAAGTGCTTCAACAATTGAAGGTTGATGAGAAATGCATCAACTATTGGAAGTTGGAGAGAAGCGCTCCAACACAATTACCTAGAAAAAAAATAAAGAAGATTGAAGAAAAGTGCTCCAGCAAAATTGAAAGTTGGAGAAAAGGTCTCCAACAATGAAAGTTAAAGAGAAGTGCTTCAATGATTGACGATTGATGAGAAGTGCATCATAAAATTGAAAGTTGAAGAAAAATATTCCAACACAAACAAGAAACTGAAAGATTGGAGTACGACGACAACAATAAAAAAGGTAGAAGTATATAACTTTGAATCACGGGAGAGTATAGAAAATCAATTTTATTTAAGATTTGATATTTGGTAATTTATTTAATTCATGTCTAGTTAAAATTTATTTGTCAAAGTCATATAGGAATAGATTTTTTAGTTCTAGTTTAATTTAGTTTTCTAGTATTATAAATAGAGGTGTTCTGTCATATATTTTCTTGTGGTGAAAGGTGATGAAAAATAGTGAGAATTATTAAAATGAAAAATTACACTCTATGACAATTAGGATAAAATAATGAGTCATTTTAACCTATATTTCACTTTATTACTTCTTTAACCTAGTTTTTTTTATTAGTTTATTTTTTTTCTTCGTTCTTCTTTATTCCTTTTTCTTTTTTGTTACTTTTTTTTTTCCCTATGTTTCTTTCTTATTTTTTCTTCTGTTTTTTTGCTATTGTTTCTTTCAACTACTTCTTTTCTTTCTTCTTCATTCTTTTTTTTTTTCTGTTAGCTTCTTTTTTTTTTTAATAATTTTTATATTTAGATTTGTAAATAGTAGGTATAAATTTCATATTTTTTTTTATTATTTATTTAATAATATTTATTTGGTGAATTAAATTAAAAATTTTAAAATTTCAGTGCTGAAATTCTTAAAAGCTTGAAAACTTATAAATGAATTTGAAATTTGTTGAAAATTTAAAAAAAAATGATAATTGTGATTCGTTGATGGTGTCATTTCGAAATTGTTATTTTGCGTTCTTTTTCTCTATATAGGAACACCTATTTTCTTGTTTTCTCTTTTGTGAGTTTTCTTCTCTATCCTAACCCATTCTCTTCTCTTATATAGCAATACTCAATCTTTTTTTGGCAATTCAAAAACTAATTTAAAACTAACCGTAGAATTTTATTTATTTTTGTTGTTGTTTACATTTTACATATCTTTGTTGATATTCTTTTTCACACCTTGAATTTATGAAAAAATAAAATATAAAAATGAAGAATTAAGTATTGCTTCTTTAATTTCTTCTTCATTTTATTTTGTTGATTTGAAATAGTATCATCATATTATATAAGTGGGAAGCCCCTAAGTTTAAAGTTAGATTACGAAAATACCCTTTAAATATTAACTGACTAAATTACCCCTTATCCAAAAACTACATTATATATATAATAATTATATTCCATTTATTATATTATATTATATTATCTATGTCTATATCTATATTATTCTAAAAGTGATAAATTCAAAGTTAGAAGATTAAATTCTAAATTCTATATATAATAATAATAATTATATTCTATTTATTATATTATATTATCTATATCGTTCTAAAAGTGAGAAATCCAATGTTAAAAGGTTAATTTGCCCATTAAATATAAAGCGATCATTTTATCCTTCAATCTAAAATTATAATATTTTATGTACTAAAAAAATAAACTTCAATATTATTAAATCATTAAATACTTTACATTGAATTAATGTATAATAAAATAGAAATAATTTATAATTTATAATAAATAGTATTTATCATGATAATTATTTTGAGTCTTTTCAAATTTCCGTCATTACTATATATGTTGTTCAAGAACTAATGCATATTTTTAAAAGACACTTGAAATAATTATATGTTAAGTTTTTATACATTAACTAGCAAATGAAGAGACAGTTGTTACAACGTAACTCAAATTTCATTGAATTGACAGCAGCTGAAATTGAGAGTCCTATCTATATTCTTTCTCTATTTAGGTTGTAATGTCATTTTGTATTTTATTTTGGTTTATAAATTCAAGATATTTATTTGACAAGTCACTCTAAAGTTTCTCAATTTTAAATGTCATATTTGTAATAGAATGTTATTTGTTTATGGATGTTATTTTTCCTTCAACGTTGTAATATCTATTACATCTCTCATCGACATTAAATACAGATGGTTGATCAATGATGATACACTAACAACAAAGTATTGAAAATTTAAAATTTATATTATTTTGCAGAACTATAAAGTAAATTAATACTATCAATTTGTGAGAATTTTATGTTGACACTTTGAGGCATCTCTTAGTTTTATATATCATATTATTATCTAAGTGGAAAGCTCTTAAGTTGAAAGTTAGATTACCATTTTGCTCCTTCACTAAATTAAAATTTAATTAATACATAATTAAATATTAATACTTTATCATACATATTTATATATTTTATTGCTATATAAGTGAAAAGACAAAAAAGTGAAAATAAAAAAAATAATAAATAAATAAAAATAATAATAATGATAATAAATAATAATAATTAATAAATAACTGAATAAATAAATAAATAAATAATAATAATAATAATAATTATTTTTATTATTATTATTATTATTATTATTATTATTATTATTATTATTATTATTATATACTAAAAGTGGAAAACTCTTATCTTAAAAGTTGAATTATCATTTTGCCCCTAGTGTGTGTGTGTGTGTGTATATATATATAAAGAAATGAATAAAGTCACTCATTGAACCGAGTAAATGAGGAGAATTATTTCACCTGACAGTAATTATTGTATGTTAAACTTTTATATATTTTTAAATTATTATTTCATATACTACCTTTTCACCTTCCAATTGTTTCATCTTCTAAGCTTCTATCGGTTACAATAATATTTATACACAATCATCTCTATACCATTAAGCAGACTTAATATGCATTCTTTCTTCTTCTTTTTGATAGTTTTTCAAATATTTTCTGATTTACCTTCTTGTTTTGTTGTTGTTGGCATTTTGGATTTGTATGAAATGTTCATAAACTCGATAGAAGCAACATCAAACCTGCAGATTAAATTTACTCTTGGCGCATGACTTATATTTATGTAATTTTTACACTTTTCTGCATAAATATTAAAAATAATTATTTTCATTTTATTTAGGTGATCTTCTCACGCTTGATACTTAATCATCAGCACCTTTGCGGTGTCTAATCCAGTCCCCTTGGGTTGCAAGGGTTTCCCTTTGAGCTTTCAAATTGTCAATGATTACAGGAGTAAGTTCAGCAATTTATGGTGAATAGTAATGAACTTGATATAGCCCCTCCTTGTATATCTATCTGACTATTTCTATCTTTTAATTTCACTAGTAATGCTTTTAAGATTACAATGATTGAATAAGAACAACATTGTCAGTTTTGATCAAGTGAAGTTGTACAAGGAATCAGTCTTCAGACTTCGTATTTAAAGGCTCTCACGTACAAGATCAGTTCCTTTTGATCTTGTTTTACCGCTCATCAAGGGATATAACCTAAGGGACTTTGCTCCAATCATATCCTCTGGATAAGTTGTCGAGCGTTGATTGATTTGGGAAGGATTTCTTACTTTTGAGGTGACAGAGATCGAGGCAGACGACAGTGATCTAAGGCTGATTGATATCGGGAGTGATTTCTTCCTTGTTTAACCCTTATATTCAGCTGAAATATTTCTTGGAAATCTTCTCTGACTCTTAATTAGTTTCCTTCCTTTTGGAGTCGTCTTCCTTCTATAAACATCACGATATGTTCCTTGATTTATTCATCCTACAATAATTTTGTCATCATTGAAACATATTAGTGCAACATGGAGCTTGTCTTGTCAACGTGGATTTGCTACTCTCAAAAGAATTGTCACTTTTCTCAAGTCGACATATTTAGTTCACTATTGATAGACAAGTCATCTAAAATTGCATCTCTAAGCGAAACATCAATCTTTTAACTTCAAGAACGTTGATGAAATATGACAATATTTGATTCTCTCGAATTTATATTTTCACTTAAATTTTAAATATATGGCCAATAATGAATTAATTAATTCAAATATTATATATTACTTAAAAATATAAATATTTTTTTGTTCATATTAAAATATATTAATTTATGTTAATAACTTTTGCGGTGGGTGACATCATTTTCAAAGGTTTGTACTTTAGTCTTTAATTTTATTTTTATTGCTTAAGAAATATTTAAATAACTTTATATGATTATTCAAAATTTATATAATAATAAATTAGGATACACGTGCATGACACGTGACCGTAAATTAGTTGCATAAAAAAGCATAAACTTGTTATTCATAGTGAATTAATCGATAATATATCAAATTTTATATAAATTTATATATTTTTGTATAATCATGAAAAATGTGTATAAATACTTCTATACACTATTATATATTTTTTATACATTTTATATAAAGTTAAAATATTATCTACAGTAAATATATAATATTGTATACCGTATGTATAAATCACTATTGCGACATTTTCTTTAACTATGTGAATGTAAATTAAAAATATAACTATAATATTTTATATTAAAAATATATATTTAAAAATATCCCTTATCAAAATGGTAGAAAACATTCAAAAATTTATTAATTTATAAATAAAATATTTTCCTTTCTTCTTTTTTCTTTACAAACTTAGAAGTCATGAAATGGTTGATATTGAAATTTGTCTGACTATAAAGGTGACAAACAACAGACAAAATTTTTTTTACCCCCCGCACCCCCCCTCCTTCATTTCAAATCTTTATTTTATTTCCTTTGTTTTAATTTTTTATTGTGCTTTCTTATGTTACGATATTTTAAGAAAATAATTTTTTTTCTTTTTAATTTTTAAATTATTTATTATGTTTCTCATATATATATATATATATATATATATATATATATATATATATATATATATATATATATATTTAAAAATATTAATTAGGAGGAGGTTTAATATATTTGAGACAAAAGGTGTACTAGATTTAGCACGATATACCGTCGCAAATTGATTTGTCGAAAGATTTTTCGCAAAAATTCATCATAAACATTTTGGACAAGTTAATTTTCAATGGACGCCCATCGAAAATTTCCGTTAATAATTCACTTTTTTTTTCTTCTTAAAGTAGTGTACTGGATGAAAACATAATACATGTATTTTCTTTGTATTAATTTAATTATCTAATTTAAATTTAAAATATATGAAATATATTAAAACGTTCTCAATCTTGAATATATATATATACATTTTCAAGAGTTCTTCAAATTATTTTGCTGCTACTGAAACAGAAATATTACAAAAAGAAAATAAGAAAAAAATTAAATATAGAAAAGTTTGGAAGAAATTTCGAAAAGGCATGGAAAAGTATGTAATTTGGGTGGAATGTCGGCGAAAAGAACATTTAGGAGGGCATGATAATTGATGAAACCGTGTCAATGTGAGATCTTGCTGTTTTTATATATATATTTTTGTCATTTTTGTATAGGGAAAATATCGCCACAAGATACGTGACAAAAAATATGTGAGATAGGATATAGGCGAAATTAAAATAATGATGGTAGAAAAATATTTAGGTACATGATAAGAAATTTTTAGAGTTGGGAGTTATCGAGCCTTTAGATACAAAAACAAAATAAGTTAACTAAAAGGAAGATAAAAAAGCTTTTTTGATATCGACACATAAATAAAATTGTACTAAAGATCTACAGATAACGATATAATAGTAGCTGACATTTATAATAGTCTAATACTATAGTCATGATTACTACTAATATACTATTAGACTAACTAAAACCATTTGATTGGTCGTAGTACAATTATGAAAAACTATAAATAGTCGTTACAGACATAAATGAACAACGAAATATACTACTACTATACTTAAGTTATCATCTTACTCTCATTTTCTTGCTTTCACATGCCGATTACTTACTTAGCTTCTAATCGAGGTTTTGAAAACCTCACACATTCAATCAGGATAACTCCGAAAAACATTTATTTTTAAATAAATATATTTACTTGCCTTATATATTTTTGTTAATTAATTATTTATCTCCATAAATCTAAATTTGTGCCATATTCGTATTGATAACTTCACTATAAATTTGATTGTATTAATTTTGTTTATCACAATATTATAATAATTATTTATCTCCAAATCGAGTCCACTCATTGTAGCTACGTTAGTCAACATCTGCGACGGTGATGCGAATGGGGAACTAACGAATCTCCTCTTCTATTTTGATTGTTCAATTATTCATGGACCCACGCGTCATATTTCCTTCCTATTCAACCATTCATTATTCAAATTTTTATTTTTTATTTTTGGTGTCTGGCGCTCATTGGAATATCTTCTTTTATATTGCAATAATTAAAAAATATTTTTCATAAGATGTGTCTGTTATTTATTTATTTTATATTTTAATTTATTATTTTTTAATTATTTTGAATTTCTTTTTTATAAAACTTTTTTAGCAATTATATTTGTTTTTTTTTTTCTGTTGCAGCTTCTTTCTTGTTTCTTTGCTTCTTCATTGTTGTTCTTTTTTTGTTCTCTCTCTCTTTTTTGCTGCTTTTTCGTTCTTTTTCTTTTTTTCTTTCTTTCTTGCTTTCTTTATTTTTTAATATACTTTCTCTGCTTCTTCATTCTTTTTTCTTTTTATTTTTTTTCTTCCTCTTCTTCTATTTTTTTAACTTCTTCATTCTTTTTTTGCTACGTTTTTTTTCCCTCTTCTTCTTTAATAATTTTTATAATCAATTTCGTAGAAATTACGTTTAAATTTAATTTTTTTTTAAAAATATGTGTAGATTTTTATAGACACGTCATTATAAAAATATATTTACGTGAAATTAATATTACACTGTTGATATTTAATAAATTTAATGTATTTTTCTCATTTTCTATTTTGAGTTTTCTCCTTTATCTTAACCGCGCTCTTTTCTTATATCAATACTCACTCCTTTTTATTGCAATTCAAAAATTAATTTAAAGATAGCAGTAGAATTTCATTTCATTTTCGTTGTTACTTGTCTTCTATATATCTTTGTTGGTATTCTTTTTCACACGTTAGATTTATGAAAAATAAATAAAGATGAAGATTTATGTGTTGCTAATTCTTTAATTTCTTGATCGTTTTATTTTATTAATTTGAAATAGTATTGTATAAAAAGCATAAACTAGTCACTCATAATGAATTAGTCGCTAATATATTAATTTTAATATAAGTTCGTATAATTTTAAATAATTATGTTAAGTGTGTATAAATACTTTTTATATATTATTATATATTTTTGCACATTTTCATATAAAGTTAATATATTATTTACAGTAAATGTATAATGTTGTATAAAATTTATATTAAAATTAATTAAGAGAAATATTAAAATTAAGAGAGTTAAATATTAAAATAAATAAAAACTTATTTAATTAAGAGAAATATTAAAATTATTAACTTATTTATTAAAACTTATATTAAAGAATATATATATATTTTGTAAGTTCTTCTTTTTTAAAAATAAAAATTAAATTTATTCTAAAATATGACTTTTTTTTTCTTTTGTAAATTATAGTTTTCAATGTTTAAATCTAAACTTACTAAAAAATGAAATAAAGTTAAAATATCTAATTCAGATCTAAAAAAAATGTTTTAAACACTAAAATAGTGTAAAATCTTAGATTTGATTAAAAAAAAAAAGGTGTTCACAATATTATTACAACTCATCTATTTTTCTTTAACGTGTACAATACAAAGAAGAAAATATCTTTTATATAGGTGTAAGATTTCTTCTACAAAATAAATGTCAAAAAAGTGAAATAAACAAAAATTAAATAAACAAAAATTAAAGAATAAATATTTATGTTGAGATGCAAATATCTCGCTATCTTTAAGGAGATTCAAGTCTACCGCGATAAAATTTATATTGGTCTAATAATATAACTCTTGACTTGTCCCCTACAGGATACAACATCCCAACAACGTCGTATGTCTCAAATAATCCAGACTGGTTGAAGAGTCCAAAGCTCCACCAGAACACTACAATATTTTCCCACATTTCTTATAATTCTCATATACAATACTATAATAATTCTCATATCTACCATAGCACATCTATTTTTTTTCTACGCAATACAAGAAAGAAAACATCATTTATGTGGGTATAAGATTTCTTATATAAGTAAATGTTTTTAAAAAATAAAATAATTATTTGAGGTTTAGTGGGCTAATTAGTAGAAAATAATGGAAGAACATGTCAAAAACGATTACGTAAAAATAATGATCACTTTCTCTGTTTTATAACCACTAATATGTAATGTATTTTATTATTTTAATAATAAAATGCTTTTAACTTAACAACTCATAAAATTAATTAAAATACGTATACAAATTGACTTAGACACTATAATTATATTTTATTGCGTTAACAAATAAAAATTGTCGTAGAGAACACTACCTCTTTCAAGTACAGAACTCGATGAATCAATTGAAATCAGTCACTGGACCAAAATATATTAATTACGGTCAAATAATTTTAGAAAAGGATGTCAGCAATTAGAGTTCGTTTGAATAGATTTATGATGTTTGGTCATAAATTAAAAATTTTAATTTATAATATTTATTTTTTTTATTTTAATTTAAAAATAAATATTCAAAATATTTTTAATTTATTTAAATATTATAAAAATATTTAAAAAATTATTTTAATTTAAAAATAATTAGAATAAATTAATTCAAATAGATTCTTAATTAGTAGTTTAAAATTAATCATCACTATTATTGCTTGTTCTGCTTTGAACATGGTTGTCTCTAATTTTAAATTTTAAGGTTCACTTTATTCAATGTGGTAGGAATAGGACTTAGTACCTGGCAATTACTTGAGGGACACATGTCCAAATTCAAAGTGATGTGAATGAAGACCATCTTCCTAAGTGTAATGGGACTCCACAAATAAAACTAAGCAGAGCAATTATGAAAAAATTAAATATTTTATGATATGGTTTTTGATTTAGTTAGTGCTTGTTGGGATTTTTATTTGTCTGCCAAAGCCTAGGCAAGATGATCTGTATGATATATACCTTCTTGTTATTGGTGAAATGTTATGCTCAACTCTTAAGCATATCTTGAGATTGTATGGGGTGAAATTGGATAGGAGACACGTGGCTTTATCGATAGGTTCAGAGTAGTGTTTTGAGATGATAGGAATGAAGGATCTCGGGAGGCTATTTATGGAATAACGATGGAGGAGAAGTCATCTTGTGCCAGATAAGGATCAGGGACTGTCGTCCGTAATGACATGGCACAAATGATAAATGAGGAACAAAAATATCTAGGTGCGTGAACGAACTCGTATGGATTTGAGTCAGGGAGGAGTATTAACTGTTACCTTCGAACGGATTGGACGCGTGGTGCCAGAGTATAGGATGTAGTATTTTAGGGCTCCAGTGGCATTCCTTATTAGCTTAGACCTTAATTCTGTAACCTATAAATAGTCGACCCTCCTCTTTTGTAAAAGGATTCGGACGCTATTACTCTCTTTAAGCAAATATATTGGCAATACACTGTTATCTTGGGCTCCAAAGCATTTTCTTTATACTATCTTGAACTTGATTAAGTTATTTTGAGTAGCTGATCTCGAGCCAGAAGCTAAGATCTGGGGCACGCTTGGTTGCTTCGGATACCCCTAGATTTATTCTCTTCACTTTATTTCCGCTTGTTTAGGCTGCGCTTTAGTTATTTTCATCATCTATTACTAATCAAACCGCTAATAAATCAAATCTAAAATAGAATTGAATCGTAAGGCATGTCCTTAATCTTTATAAATTAATCTAGATCTAGAGAATTCCTTAATATATACTTAGATTTAATTAAACATTAAAAAGAATTTAGTGTATTGTTGAACTTATTATTATATGGAATAATTGAACAACGTAACCTTCGTTAAAATTTTGAAGTACACATATACCTTGGATAATTCTATGATGCAAAACATAAAATTAAATGTTCTTTTTTTGTTTGAAATGAACAATTGGCACAAGTATTATACTCTTACTATAACTGAAAAAAACTTAGATATTCTAATAAAACTTAAAGTAACAAATGCAATATCCGAAATAAATGAGAAATGAAGAAGCTAAGTGGACATATGTATTCTCTGTATCTAGTTTGTTAAAACAGCAAAAAGCACCTTTGCCAGGAAAAATTTGGTGTAAAGCCACAAAATCTGCAAATCCTTTTTCTTTATTGTTTTTTGTGGGCAACAAATATACGTAATAAAGTAGAGAACATCATTTACATGTGAATCTTTTAAGCTGAAACTATGAAAGTAATGCAGTTGGAGAAAATTCCCAAAGGATAAAACGAAAATTTATTAAGGGATTATTTCATTGGGAATATAAGTTATTTTATAATAAATTATTTGAAAATAGTTATTTTGAAATTATTATTTTATTCTTAATATAAAATAAAAATAACACTATTATTTTCAATAAATTATTTTAAAATTTTATCTCAATCAAATATAAAATAAATTTATTTAAAAATTATTCTTTCTTTACCTCTCGTGCCAAACAAGCCCTAAAAGATTTTGCTATGATTGGGGAAAAAAGGTTAGGCAGGGTCCTGTCAATAACTTTACTTCTGTCACGCCGTATTTTATATATACCAACTATATTTACCAATTATTTATTTTAGATATAAATAAAATTTGTTGTTGGTATTATTATTCGTATCAATCTTTGCCAACCATATGGGAGGATTATATTAAAGAGTCGAACACTACAACTCATGTTCAATTTTACTTTATTTTGAATTAAAGTTCGATCAATAGATGTTGTATTTTTTTAGAATAGCTTTGTGATTATGTGTTATACTTTGTTATGAATTTTTACTAATTTGGTAAAATTGTATAAGAACTGAGGAAATTTTAATAGTTTTCACAAGTTGTGTGGTTTTTATATTCATGAGGAAAATAAAATACAACTTAAGAATTTCAAATTGCATGTCCAAACAAAATTTCAACTTCAACTCATATGATTTCATATCATGATTTCATCTCGCATGACCAAATAGACCTTAAAATAAATTAATTTTAGAAGTTTGATCAAACAGACAATTAATTGATACAATTTAAAATATTAATATTGACTAAAAATTTTAATTAATTTGATTTGTACATGATGACATTGGTAATAAAACAACATTACAATACATTTGATAAACAATATCTTATAAATTTTAAATTTAAACGGTTCTGTTATGAAATAATAAAGAAAGAATAAGAATATTATAGAGAAACAAAAGGAGAAAATTTTTTATTTCTCTTGATGGGATGAAATACAATGAAGGAGAACCCATCTATTTATAGGGACAATTCCTCCTAACTTTTGTCTAAAAGATAAACTTTCACTATATTATAAACACATGTATCCACTACAATACAAATACCTTTATAGACATTCACTATAATACAAATATATTTATAACAAATTCAATAATTTATTTATTTTTTAAATAAATGATTTCTTAAACAATATGTAATTAGTATATTGCATCAAATATTTTAATTGCATTTGCACAAAATAAAAATTAAAACAAAAATTCAAATTATAATGTAAAACAAATAACAAACTAGACGAGGGCTACAAGAGTATGTTTCCTGGATTTGGTTCCCCTCCATTGCATTTTCTCCCCATTTCATTAAGTATATATTTAGATAAAATACATGTGTTCTATTTAATTTTCAAAGGCTAAGATTATATTATATTAACAAGTGTCATAATCATAGGTAATTCAACAAGTTTTGAAAAGTACTATTCAAACTTGGTGAGAAAAAATATTTTCCACAAATTTTGATATCCATTGGTTTTATCTTATATTTTTATATTTAAATATTAAATTATAAAATATTAATATTGAGAATATTGAGTAATAATTTTTATGTCAGTAATATATTTGTTTTGAAATATTATGTTGAGAAATAAAAAAGAAGGGGAAGAATTTTCAATGTTGACAAAAATCATAAAATAAAAGAATATGAAATAAAAAAATATGTTTTTAAAAAAAGACAAGAGGTCATTGGAATTATAAATATAAAATATCAAAATTTCAAAGTTCCAAGGAAAAAGTAATTGTTGCACATGCATGGTTGCTAATGTGTTTGAAGGGGAAAACATATTTAAAAAAAATATTATTTTATATATTTTTCTGAAATAAAAGAAAAGATCATTTTAGATCTAAAATATTTTCGAAAGACTACTGTTTATCCACGTTAAACAAAAATGTCGTTAGGTTCATGTTCTACAATTTTAATATTTGAATATAAAAATATTAGATGAAATTAATGATATTAATAGATATCAAAATTTGTGAAGAATATATTTTTCTTATCTAATTTGAAGAGCACTTTTCAAAATTTATTGATTTAACTATGGTTATGATACTTGCTAATGTAATATAATCTTGGCCTTTAAAACTTAATTAAGATACACGTCTTTCATCTAAATGTGTACTCGATGAAATGGAGAGAAAGTATAAGGGAGGGGAGCCAATTTCCTAGCTAAGTATTAAAATAAAATGCATAATCAATAAAGATTGTGGTGAAATAATAAGTACTTGTTCATTTTTAATTAAAGATTTTAAATTTAAGTCTTATTAGATATGGAGCTGTATTTGGTAAGGGATACTTTACTCATGACAATTGACATGAGACTTTCTGTTGCGAATTTACATTTAGTCAAACCTCAATACAAATACAATTAATATTTATTGTGTCTAGTTGAATTAGATGTGCTGCACGAGGTGTAGTTATAAGATATAAATTTATTCCATTCACACTAATTTATTATTTTTAAATTATGAATTAAAATAACAATATATACTAATTAGTTATAATTACATATTGGAAACTATGTAATGTGTTATGAAATGATAATAAAATGTCAATACAACAAGAGATATCACCAAAGAAATTGGGGCATAGAGAGAGAGATTTTATTTCTATTCAAACTTATGTACAAATGAACTGCATTGACTTCCTATTTATAAAAGAAAGAAGCTGCTTACAAGCTTATCTGATTGGAAACTTATCTAATTACAAGATTATCTGATTGCAAGTTTATCTAATTGATTATATGAACATCCATAATATAATATATTCAGAACATTTTCCCTTGGATGTTCATTACTAAATAATGTGCCACATTAAAATCTTACTAGAAAAAACTCAACGGGAAAAAAAATTCTAGTGAAGGAAAATAGAGTACACATATTTAGTAATACACATTACTAGTTGCCTTGTTAAAAGTTCGCTTATCTCTAACTCGTGAACTTAGCCGATACAAAACTTTATGATAGCACCCATTAACCTTATTAGGAAAATCCAATGGGGAAAATCTTGGTTAAGAAAAAAAAGAGTTCAACGCGTATTTTACTCCCGCTATTTAAAGCATCACATAATTCTTGAAGATGATGTGTTTTAATCTTGTATACCAACTTATCACATGATGAGGTAAACAGAGGAAGTAGGTAGATCTTTTGGGATCATATCTATCAATTTATCATTTGATGATCTGGTTGATCATTTGCACCTCTAAGCCTTTGATATGGTAGCATCATCGGCGTATAATATTTTTGAAATCAGTCGAGTGTATTCCTGACTTGCTCTGCAAAACCTTTGTTATCTTTTATATGATTTGACTGTCATACGGAACATCATAGTATGATAGTAACCATTTTGTGAAAATAGATAACATATTTGGATCGAACCTTATGTCGATAAGATGAATACCCTGTATATCCAAGAAACTTAATAACAATTATTAGGATAAATAAATTTATATCATATAAGGATTATAAACAAGTTTTTCAAGAGCTTGTATATGCTTCAGACATATTAAATCCTTAAGAAATTTTCATTAAATTTTGCCAAGTGACCACATCCATTAGTATTTAAAGCATGACATCTTCTAGTGTTTGGAATGTAAGTCAAATAAGCTTTATGCTAACTAAGATGCATCATTTCAGTTGGTGTTTGTTTCTACGATATTCTGTTTGACAGACATAAACTTTAGATCCTCATAATCATTTACAATATTGTGCGTTATATTATACTAAAGGTACATTTTATATCAGTTTGCAATGCGACATAACTTATTGAGATCTCATCACTTCATTATTTTCAGGTATTTGAATCTCCTATGAGGTTTCATGAAGTGTTATGTCGTAGGCTCTTCAAGAGCACATTGCCTCCTTATTATGATCATTTGCTCCTCTTTTTCTTTTCCAAGAATTATTGCATGTGGAACCGATTGGTCTATCATGTTGCACGCATGCTGGCAACTTTGTCCTTTGGGGACAATCGATAGGAGCAGATATGAGATTAATTTTGGGTCAGCAAATGCTTCTAGCACTTGACTTAATAATTATCTTTTGAATGAGGATTGTACTGATGATAATTCACAACATATTTCTTAGCTGCTTGTTTTCTCCCCTTTATGTTAGAAGACCTAACATATCTCTCTCACTTTTTTTGAGAAAACTTTATGTGTGCATTGTGGTGTGTTCATTAATCATCTACAACACATAAAAAGTTATTAGATAA
Organism: Datura wrightii; assembly: GCA_035772735.1. Lineage (NCBI taxonomy): Eukaryota > Viridiplantae > Streptophyta > Magnoliopsida > Solanales > Solanaceae > Datura > Datura wrightii. Next base: position 192,393,332 of record JASDFA010000018.1, on the reverse strand, counting down.
AAAATATCTGATTTATGACCTTGAATCAATTGAGAGGGGTGAATTAATCATAACTTATTGGACTAAAATACATACAAATGTTGATGTATGCAATATATCATATCTTAGACCAACACGTGAAACTTTATTCTCATAAGCATGATTCAGCTATTTATCGGAGGTATTCAATACAAAACCAGCTTGGGTATAAATCAACAATTATCAAGATGAATTTTCTTGATTATACAATATGAAATTGTGATTTTAACTCAATTAATATTGAGCAAGTAACAGTGTGAATGTCAAACTGCAGGTTGACAACAAACGCACATGTGACCAACTTATGATGCATCTATTTGATAGACGATCACATGGTGGGTGAGCGGGCCCATATTCACCTTTTATACTTTTTATATTTTGGAAATTTAGTCCCAACATTAATTGGTACAATCAACTTATCATGAGAACAAGCAATACAAAAGATTTCTTGAAGAGTCTTCTAGTTCTTCAATATATTTTGAATACTCAATTAACACATAATATCAGAATGACCAAATCGGTTATGTGAACTGATAAAATAATTTGTACTAGTAAACTTTAGATTTATCATGATCTATGTTATTTATTTTAGTACACTTCAGATTTACTATGGCATGAATTGCACATCAATAAATTTTTGATTTATTATGACATGTGATCTTATCATGCTCCGTAACTGTTTACATTCATATTTCTTATCCATAGAAACTTGGAGATATTTAATCTTCTAATCATTTGTAGTCTCAATATGATAACTATTTTTATTGTTAGTAAACTTCAGATTTACTACTTGGATCCCAATCGTAACAATTTCATATATTATGATCTCGGGTGAATGGTTGAATCATATATACGCTCTTTGAAGGACTTCAATATTTTAAATATCTCATTCGAAAAAATTTGCCATTAATACCTGAATATTTTATATCAAAGAGGCAAACACATAATAATCTCATTTTCGAGAAGAGATATATTATTCCTTCGAGAAAATCAATAACCACTAATTATAATATATCAATATTGTATAGGACAAAATATTGTTTTAAGATGATAGTTTAATAAAATTATTCAAGATGTTCCTACATATGATATGATGACTTTTATACTATAAAAATAATATGTATATCAATTATTATTTTATTTCTCTAGGAGTGGTATCTTTTTTATTCATTTCAAAAATGAAATATAATCATTTAAATGTGCGTGAAATATGACATTCATCAATAAGTCATTATTTTATTCAAGCACAAAAAGACATCGCTTCAGATATCTTATACTTCAACAGAAGATTTCAAAGTTCTACTACTTCAGGAGTAGATTTAAAAGTTCTACTACTCCAAGAGTAAAATTCAGAGTTTACTACTTCAAGAGTAAAATATAAAATATTGAAAAAATTTCATCTCAATTATTCACCTCTTCTAGAGGTGAGTATGATATCTTCACAACCAATCGTATGTTCCTATTTATAAATCTTACTAAATATTATCACATTCACTTCAGGGAATGGATCTGTAGTTGTAACATTTATCAAAAGTTTTCATTCTTCAGGAATGAAACATAATCATTTGAACGAGTCTTAAGCATATCAAATTGTGATAGTTTAAAATCTCTTTTAGATGTTGCTACTTCAAAAGCATATTGAAACACATATAATATAGAGAAATTTTCAATCTCTAACGAATCACAATAGGTCTATGAAAATATTATCACTTCTGGAGATCATATGTTTCTTGCAAATTCTCATTCTTATCTATTAATGAGTATGAAATTAATATCATCATCTATTTTCACAATATTGTTCTTTTGGAACAAATATGAGACATGAATTGTTAAGTGAATCAATTAATTCGTTTCTCAGATTCATAAACAAAATCAATATTGTTATTAGCAAAGATATAAATATCAAGAAATATTAATATACAGTTTCTCTTCAAACTGATATACAAATGAACTGAATCGACTTCTTTTTTGTAAAATAAAGAAGCTGCGTGCAAACTTATCTAATTACAAACTTATTTGATTAAAAATTTATTTACTTACAAATTTATCCAATTAACTGTATGAACTTTCATAATATAATATATTCATAATATAATATGTATATTTATTAGATTAATATATTATATATACACCATAACTATCAGTGGTTATCAGCTTTAAATTATTAGGATACAATTTTTTCATATAAACTATTAGGATAATATATTTGCATATAAGCAGCACTGTGCCATTAGTATTTCTTTGTTTTTTCTTCCTCTAAAAATAATTTATTATAAAGTAATAGCGTATCACTATTGAAAAAAATATACCTAGCTTTAATCACGATAAATTAATATAACTATTAAGTACATAAAATCTTTTATGTTATATGCTGTTGTTCCTTCTATTTTTGTTTTTCTTATTCAAATTAACTCAATTTGTCATAACATATTCTTGTTTATGTTTATTTGTAAACATATTTTTTTTTCATTAATATGGGCATTTGATGATTTCAAACTTATGACCATCATGATAAAGAGATTTTTGTTATAAACATATTTGTATTGTAGTGAATATCTATAAAGGTATTTGTATGGTACTGGATACATGTGTTTATATCATTGTGAAAGTCTATCTTTTGGAGAAAAGTTAGGAGAAATTATCCCTATAAATAGAGGGGTTCTCCTTCATTGTATTTCATCCCATCAAGAGAAATAAGAACTTCTCTCCTTCTCTCTTTCTCTATACTATTCTTGTTCTTTCTTTATTATTTTATAACACGTTATCAACACGAGTCTCTGCCTTGAGCACTCACTTTGAAAGATCTGAGGTAAGAAAAATCAAAGTTTTCTTAGAAAGATGAAGGTTAGTATTTATTGATATTTATGTATTTACTAATAACAATATCGATTTTGTATATGAACTTGAGGAACGACTTATTGATTCACTTGGAAATTCATGCCTCATAATTGTTCCAGAAGAACAATATTGTGAAAAATATATTTATTCTAGAAGAACAATATTGTGAAAATATATTTGTTCCAGCAGAACAATATTGTGAAAATATGTAAGAGAAATCATCTATACATACCTCGATTTGCTCCCGGAGTAGCAATATCTTAAAAGAGGTTTTAAGCTATCATACCTTATGTGGTTAAGGCATATTTAGATGATCATGTTCCATTCCTGAAGAATGAGAAATTGAGAACTTTTGATAAATGTTACAAATATAGATCTAATACAGATCTAGTCCCTGAAGTCATATCAAAGCATCAAAAATCCATATGGATGCGATGGGTCTTGAAGACACCATTAAAAGTGAAAACGAAGCATCAAATCAAGATCGTGCTAAGGCTATGATATTCGTGCGTCATCATCTTGACGAAATTCTTAAAATTGAATATCTCATGATTAAGGATCCACTTGTTTTGTGGAATAACCTAAAAGAAAGGTATGACCACCTAAAGATGGTCATCCACACAAAGGCACGATATGATTGGATCCATCAAGACTATAAGTCTGTTCATGAGTATAGCTCATCAACATTCAAAATTGTTTCAAAGTTGAAGCTATGTCGAGAAACTATTTTGATATGATTGAATATGTGGTAGTATACAAAATTAATTGAGAGCTCCGGAAGAGCTAATGTATTACTACCTGAAAGAATGAAATTGTTGTAGTAAGTCTCAAAAGGAAACTTATAAGTTTCAAGGACATTGAAAAAAAATTGAGACTATAAATTATGGGAAGATCTAATATCTTCATGCTACTACAATTGAAGCGGGTTATAAATATTTATGTAAAAGATTACCCGCCGGTTTTTTATTTGTAGTACATAAATATGGGTATGATGATGAAATCACATACGAAAGTAAACTAGAAGTTTACTGAAATAAGTTGGCATAACCGGTTGGTTATTCCGGTTCAAATGTGATGCAAAAATAATTGAGAATTCACGTGGCTATATGTTGAAGAAATAAAAGATTCTTCAAGAATTCTCTTGTGTTGCTTGTTCTCATGATAGAATGATCTTGATCAGCTAAGATTGGAATTATATTTCCTGAAATTTTGGAACTTATAAAAGGGTGAATATGGGCCCATTCACCTACCATGTGAACTGTTTGCTAATAGATGCATCTATGCAATGGTCACATGTGTTTTGATATTAACTTGCAATTGATTTTTTTAAGGTTATTGCTCAAATTATTAAATTAAGAGCATAGTTTCAAATTATAAAATTATGTTGATAATGCTGATTCATATCTATGTTGGTTTAGCGAAAATTGTATGCCTCCAATTAAAGCTAAATCATTGGTTATGAGAATAAAACTCCCAAATAAAATTTGGTATGAGATATGTTTATTTAACATGTAGCAACACTTGAATGCATCAAGCAAACAAGGTTCCCCTATCACAATTGGTTCAGGGTCAGGAACCAAATAATTCCATCTAAAAATTTGAATGTGCGATATATGATTCAATTGCTCCACCGCAACGCACAAAGATGGGTCCCCAAATGAGCTTGAGGGGTAAATGTTAGTTTTTCTAACATTAGGGGGAGAAGTGATTAGCAACTGAAAATTGAGTGTGGGATGAATTATCTAGATCCTCGGAAAAAAAAAGTGAACTTAAAGTTCAATAGATAATTCACTAAGCAAAATATTGCAAATCAATTGCCAGATATATTTGCTAACTCTATTTTATAAATCAGTTGCAAATGCTCCAATGAAAGGTCCTTGAAGGACAGGGTCTTGAGACGCCTGAAGCGTGATAGACCAAACGGTTCCAAATATAGAACTCCTTGAAGAAGGAGAGGAACATATGATTAAGATGGTCATAATGATGAGGCAAGTGCTTTAAGAAAGCACCACGACATAACACTTCATAAAACCTTGGTAAAGGTTCAGGTACCTGAAAATGACGAAAAATGAAGAGATCTCAATAAGTTATGTCGCATTGGAACTGATCGTCGACGATATTTTTGATACAATATAGTGCGCAATATTGTAAAAGATTGTGAGGATCTGAATTCTACGTCTATTAAAGCATGTTGATGTAGAAATAATTATCAAGTGAAATGATGCGTATTGATAAGCATAAAGCTTATTGGACCTGTAGTCCAGACACTAGAAGATGTCACGCATTTAAATACTAATTAATGTTATCACTTGACAAAATTTGTACGAAAATCATGAAGGATTCGAAATGCCTGAAGCATTTACAAGTTTATTTAAACTTGTTCATAATTCTTATATGAGGAAAACCTTGGTCCTGAAGTACCATATCTTAGTGTGATTGATGCACTAATATATCTTGCTAATACTACAAGGCATAACATTCGGTTAATTTGTTAGCAAGTCCCGATATTGTTGGTTATGCTGATGCTGGGTATTTATCTGACCCACACATAAAGCTCGATCTCAAACTGGCTACGTGTTAATATGTGGAGGTACTACCATATCTTGGAGATCTATAAAGCAGTCTCTGGTAGCTACTTCATCAAATCATGCTGAGATAATAGCTATTCATGAAGCAAGCCGAGAATCTGTGTGGTTGAGGTCCATGATACATCTCATTAGAGAAAAATGTGGTTTGAACTGTGACAAAGTACCCACAATTTTGTATGAACATAATGCTGCATGCATAGCACAACTAAAGGGAGGATTCATAAAAGGAGATAGAACGAAGCACATCTCACCAAAGTTTTTCTACACACATGAGCTCTAAAAGAATGGTGATATCAATGTGCAACAGATTCGTTCAAGTGATAATGTGGCTGATTTATTCACCAAATCTCTACCAACTGCAACTTTCAAGAAGATGGTGCACAAGATCGGGATGCAAAGATTCAAGGATGTTCTCATTAGGGGGAGTTAATACGCGCTGTACTCTTTTTCCCTTACGAGGTTTTGTCCCACTGGGTTTTCCTTGTAAGGTTTTTAATGAGGCAGCCAAAAATGCGTATTATTATATATGTGTACTCTTTTTCCTTCACTAGATTTTTTTCCACTGGGTTTTTTTTAGTAAGGTTTTAACGAGGCACATTATCTATCAAATAGACATTCAAGGGGGAGTGTTATAAACATATTTGTGTTGTAGTGAATGTCTATAAAGGTATTTGTATTATACTGGATACATGTGTTTATATCATTGTGAAAGTCTATCTTTTGGAGAAAAGTTAGGAGAAATTATCTCTATAAATAGAGGGGTTCTCCTTCATTGTATTTCATCCCATCAAGAGAAATAAGAACTTCCCTCCTTCTCTCTTTCTCTATAATATTCTTGTTCTTTCTTTATTATTTTATAACAATTTTAACCTTTTTCATTTGACTGATATTTTAAAAAGTAAAATATTTAAAGAGCACTTTAAATTTGACGCATTTTATTCATATTTTTCTAAATTTTCAATAGTTGTAATTATTCATTTGAATTTAGCTATTTAATAGCATTTATTTTCTAAATTGTCTCGTTCTCAGAGAATGAAATACACTCCCTGATCCTGCCATATGGATATTTTGTCAACATGACATGTTTTAAAAATATATATTTTTATTTTTAAAATTTATTTATTTATAAATTTTTCTTTTTCAGGTCAAACTAGTAAAAAAAAAACTTTGCTAAAAAACTCTACTTTTTAGGCCTTTTTTTTCTCTAAAAATAATAAAATTTTAATCATTTTAAATATATTTTACTTGAAAAGAAAAGATATACTGTTGAAACAGATAGTTATTACCTCTAATAAGATATGATAAAAATTATATAGCTAAAAATTCATTCTTATGCTAAAAGGTTTTATTTCACTAAAAATAAAAGAGCTTTAACCAAATATTTGTAATATAAATTTGGCCTGAAAAAGAAAAAAAATAGCATTTAAAATAAATAGTTGTTACATCTAAATAAGAAATAAAAAAGAAGTATACAATTGCAACTCCATTATTTTGGTCAAACATTTTTTTATGCGACCAAAAGTAACGAAACTCTAATTTTTTTTTCAGTTTATTTTTGCTTGAAAAGAAAATACAAAGTTGAAATAAATAGTCTGTTGGGGCTTTGAAGTTTTGATGATTGACAAGATGATAAAACAGGTGAACAAAACTGGTCCATTGAAGTGCTTAAACAGCTGTGTGATAGGATGAAAATATCCGGGAGTAAGAATACGAAAATCTGGGAGTTAATAAGCATTAAATCATTCATATCTACATGTGCTGATTTGTAATAATTGTAGTTTGATTAAAACACAAAGGAAGCCAACAAATAGACTTGAAGAAGGATTCCTACTTGACGGAGACTTCTAATTTGGCTGCAAAGATATGAAAGAATTGTGTATATATAGAAGCGTGGATTCTGAGTACAAGTGTGCACTGAAAAGGAGAGAAAACAACAATTTGCTTGGTGAGGTTGTGTCAACAAACTTATCTAGTAAAGAGTCAAGCTAGAGTTAGCCATTCTTGTACTAGAAGTTTGTAATTTTGGTCGTAATCCTTGTACTCTTGTTTCAGTAAGTTATAAACTGAAGCAAGAATTTGTCTTCTAATAAGCGTTGCTAGGAAGATATTGTGGTTGTTGAATTAACGGTTAGGAGTTAGAGTTTATAATTCCGTAGATGGCAAGAAGATTATAATCAACCATTTGAACAGGCTCTTTGAAGTTAGTGAAGTTGAAGAAAAATCCAGTGGAGGTACAGGTCGTGGTTTTTCACCTTTTGAGCTGGGTGTTTTCCATGCTAAATCACTGTCTCATTTACTTACTGTTTTATTCACATAAGTGGAACACGTCTGACGACTTGTTTCATCCGTAGGCAAACAGTAAAGACAAGTCCTTAGGTCGTGAAATCTAACAAGTGGTATTAGAGCAGGTTTATCTTAAAAGACTAACACCTAAGATAGATCATGATGAATTCAGCACCGCCTCTTGGACATTGTGAAGAACAGTCAACCACCCGACCACCTCTCTTCAATGGTTCTCACTTCATTTGGTGGAAAGCTTGTATGGAAAACTTCATCCAGGTCGAGGATTATGAACTATGGGATAGAATCATTTCTGAACCAGTTATTCCCAAGAAGACGATGGATGGAGTAGAAGTTCTAAAAGTGAGATCTGAATTTACAGCAGATGAATTGTTGGCCCTCAAGAAAAATGCTAAGGCTAAAAATATTCTTGTGTGTGGGCTAGGTCCTGACGAGTACAACCGGATTTCAAATTGCTCAACCGCAAAGCAAATTTGGGATGCCCTGATCAATGCTCATGAGACAACAAGTCAAGTCAGGAAGTTTAGAGTAGCCATGCTGTTTACTAAATATGAAACTTTCAAGATGAAAGATGGCGAGACTCTGCAAGAGATGATAACCAGACTTACTTCGCTGGTAAATGAGTTATCTTCACTAGGAAAAGTACTCACCACTGAAGAACAAGTCGACAAGGTTCTAAGGGTACTTCCTAAGGCCAAATGGGATGTCAAAGTCACTACTATTCGAGAGGCCAAAAATATTTCTACCATGACGCTGGATGAGTTGGTAGGAAATTTGAAGACATACGAGATGAATATGGATGATTCAAGGAACGGAGAGTTAGTCAAAGATAAATTATTAGCTCTTAAGGCTTATGATACTAACGAATCTGATGGTGATGATGAACACATTGCCTTCCTGGCTAAGAAGTTCAAAAAATTCCTCAAGAAGGAAAAAATGTTTGACAAAAAGGGATTCAGTAACAAATGAAGCTCTAATGAGAAGTCTTTGCTTGGTTGCTACAAGTGCAATAAGACTGATCACCTGATCAAGGATTGTCCACTCTGAGAAATTGAGTGGAGAAAGGAAAGAGATGAGAAAGAAAAAGTTGAAAAGGAAGCCAAAGAAAAAACAAAGAAGGAAAGCTATGCAATGATGGCTGCTTGGGGGTCTGAATTCGATGAGTCAGATGCTGAAGTTGATGAAACTGCTCTCGTGGCAGTAGGAGATTTTGATTGTGAAGAAGATGACAAGAACTCTCAGGTATGTATCTATAATCTAAATGAACATATTCATCATATGTCTAAAAAGAAACTGATATTAATCATGAATGATGCAATGGAAAAACTTCAGGAAGTCACCTCTGATAGAGATCAATTGTTTAATGCTCTTTCTAGCCTAAAATTTGAATTCATTGATCTAAAAAGAGGTAAAGAAACTGTTGTGAAACAAAATCATGCTTTAAAGAAACACATAGTTGAACTCGAGTCAATAAAAAAGAGCTTGAAAAAAATCCTCAGATCAAAATGAGGAAATCAGTGAAAAATTGAAGAAAGTTTAGACTGAACTGAAGCAATGTAAAACCGATTTCCTTAGTGAAAAGAAAAAGGTAAGGAAGTTGAATATGGAGGTCTCTAGTCTAAAAAGTGATCTTGAAAAAGCAAACAAGTGGACTAAATCCTCTAGGATTATAAATAATCTAAGTGGAATTAGTCATAATGAAAGAGCTGGAATAGTTTTTTTTTAAGAAATCTGATCTCTATGAAGATTTGTGCTACCTGTGTGGTCAACATGGTCACCCTACCACTGAATGTCCAGTTGCAGTAAAAAGCAGAAATAAGAGCATTTTGTTGGCTAAAGGAATTAAAAAGAAAAATGCTAGCTGGAACAGGTCATCTAACCTGTTGCCGCACTGGGCAAGAAGAAATTTGATTCATCCCTTTTTCCATAAGAAAAGACCCAAGCTTGTCTGGGTTCTTAAAACTAACCTCTAAGCTGTTTTGTAGATAAGGGTGAAGGGAAACAAGCATTGGTACATGTATAGTGCTTGTTCAATACATATGACAGGAGATAAACAAAAATTCCTTTCACTCACTCCACTAAAAGGGGGGAATGTATCCTTTGGTGATGGAAAAAAGGGTATTGTTACAGGAATTGGCAAGATTGGAAGCTCAGAAAAAAGGGCATTGGAGGATGTATATCATGTTGAAGGACTGAAACATAATTTACTGAGTATATCTCAGTTGTGTGACAGAGGTAATAAAGTAACCTTTACCTCCACGGATTGCAAAGTCAAAAGCCTGGATACAAAAGAAATTGTACTAAGTGCAAGCAGACACAAAAATGTATATAAGGCAGACATCATGGGAATGTCTGATATAAATTTGACTTGCCTTAGTGCAATTGATTGTGATTCCCTTCTCTAGCACAAAAGACTGGGGCATGCCAGTTTGAAACAGATAAACAAACTTGCTTCAAAGGACATGGTCATAGGGCTGCCTAAGACTAAGTTAAAAAATGACAAAATCTGCAGTGCCTGTGTGAGGGGGAAGCAGGTGAGGTCCTCATTCACATCAAATAATCAAGTAAGTACAACCAAGTGTCTGGATCTGTTGCATATGGATCTGTGTGGACCTATGAGAGTAAAAAACAAAGGTGGAAAAAGGTACATCTTTGTTATCATTGATGACTACTCCAAGTACACTTAGAATCTGTTTTTAGCCTCTAAAGATGATGTTTTTGATGTTTTCTACGTCTTTGTAAAAAGAATAAAAAAGAAATTAGGATCTTCCTTAATTTTCATAAGATCTGACCATGAAACAGAATTTGAAAATGCTAAATTTTTTGAATTTTGTTTAGAAAATGGAATAGATTATAACTTCTTTGCTCCAAGAACACATCAGCAAAATGGAGTAGTTGAAAGAAAAAATAGGACTTTAGAGGACATGGCTAGAACCATGATAATTGCAAGTAACCTTGCAAAAAATCTATGGGCTGAAGCCATAAGCACTGCTTGTTATATTTTGAATAGGTGCATGAATAGACCTTTGTTAGAAAAGACTCCATATGAATTAATAAAGGGAAGGAGACCCAACATAGCCCATCTTAGAGTTTTTGGATGTAAATGCTTTATTCATAACAATGGAAAAAATAACCTTGGAAAATTTGATTCCCGGAGTGATGAGGGAATCTTCTTTGGTTATTCTCAGCATAGTAAAGCTTATAGAGTGTTGAACAAAAGAACAAACTGTGTTGAAGAAAGTGTGCATGTTATTTTTGATGAATCTTGTGTTGTGCTTCAGAGTAACATGCAGGATGAAAGTGAAAATGAAGAACATACTCAGGAACAGGTTACTGTACCTGTTTCATTTGTGGAACAAGATGGTGGCCTACAGACAGGGGGAACAACAAGGAATAAATCTGAGTCATCATCATTGCAGCAAATCAACTCAAATACAAAAGCTTCACAAGGACGACAGCTGAAGAGCTACAAGTATCAGGATTCCCTCCAATTGATAATGTCCTTACAAATCTCTTTTCTGGTATTACTACCAGATCAGGCTTAAAGAATCCTTGTACCTTCAATGCCTTTCTATCCAAAATGGAACCTAAAAAGGTGAAGGAGGCCCTCCTTGATGAAGACTGGATTATGGCTATGCAGGAGGAACTAAATCAGTTTAAAAGAAGCAAGGTTTGACATTTGGTACCCCACCTGAAGGAAGAACTGTAATTGGCACCAAATGGGTATTCCGGAATAAGTTAGATGAATATGGAACTGTAATAAGGAACAAGGCTAGGCTTGTGGTCCAAGGGTATAGTCAAGAAGAAGGAATCGACTATGATGAGACATTTGCTCCTGTTGCAAGACTTGAAGCAATCAGATTATTCATAGCCTTTGCAGCCTTCAAGGAAATCACTCTTTATCAAATGGATGTGAAGAGTGCATTCCTCAATGGATATTTGAAAGAGGAAGTTTATGTGAAGCAGCCCCTAGGAGTTGAAAGCTCTGATTTTCAAACCATGTCTATAAGTTAGATAAAACTCTGTATGGACTAAAGCAAGCTCTAAGGGCCTGATATGAAAGACTTTCAAAATTTCTTCTGAAGCATGGACATACAAGAGGAAAGATTGACAATACATTATTCTTAAGAACAAAAGGCGAGAATCTGCTGATAGTGCAAGTATATGTAGATGACATCATATTTGGATCTACAAGCAGTGACATGACTCAAGAGTTTGCCATGCTCATGAATGGAGAATTTGAAATGAGCATGATGGGAGAGTTGAATTTCTTTCTTGGATTACAAATCAAGCAGACTGCTACTGGAGTTATGATACATCAGCAAAAGTATGTGCAGGAGTTACTTAAGAAATTCAAGATGGAGTCTGCAAGAGATTGACACTCTTATTGCCACATCCACAAAATTAGACCTTGATGAAACAAGTCCATTTATCCTTAAAGAAAGCAATAGTTAATGTACTTGCTCAACATTCATTAAGTTTATCTTATGTACGTGGGCAATGTTATGATGGGGCAAGCAATATGCAAGGTAATATCAATGGTCTTAAAATGTTGATTAGACAAGAAAGTAGATTAGCTCATTCTATTCATTGTTTTGCTCATCAACTTCAACTAACTCTTGTCGCAGTTTCAAAAAAATGTATTCAAGTAGGAGAACTTGTGTTATTGATTTCAAATATTTTGAATGTCTTGGGAGCTTCTTTTAAACGCATGGATGAATTTCGACAATCTCAAAAGGAAAAACTTAAAGAGGCATTAGATATGGGTGATCTAGAAACAGGTAGAGGCTTGAATCAAGAACTTGGTCTTGTTAGAGCTGGTGATACTCGTTGGGGATCTCATTACAAGTCATTTGAAAACTTTATATTTTTGTTTGATCCTACACTATTAAAAAATTATCATTTTCCCACTGAAAAATATTAAGTGATTATTTCCACCGATTGTTGGTGGGAAAAGAAAAAATTAATAGTGTTTTCATATGAAAAAGTCATGAAATTTCTCACTATTTCAGTGGGAAACTGTTTCCCACCATGCATTTTCCCAGTGAACAAGTTTGATGGAAAATGAGTGGGAAAATCATGTCTTATAACATAAATTTTCCATTGATTGCAGTGGAAAAAATCTCTATTTCTAGTAGTGCTATCATCGATGTACTTGATACTCTTGTTGAAGATGCAAGTACTTTAGACGAAGAGCTAAGACTTCAGGATATCTTAGAAGTTGTCAAACGTATGAGGTTGCTTTTATGTTGCATTTGATGAAAGATATTTTGGGAATCACATATGATCTTAATATATCACTACAGAAAAAGGAGCAAGATATTGCAAATGCCATGATACTTGTTGAAGTAGCAAAAAAGAGGCTTCAAAAGTTAAGAGATGATGGACGGGATCCATTTATAGATAAAGTATCTATATTTTGTATCAAACATGATGTTATGATATCCAATTTTAATGAGCCCTATGCTAACTCTGGAAGATCACGACGTAAAGTTATTGATCATAATATTTTACATCACTTTCGCGTGGAAGTATTTTATAAGATTATTGATTGGCAACTTCAAGAACTTAATGACCGTTTCAATGAGGTGACAAGTGATTTGTTTCATGGAGTAGCTTGCTTGAATCCAATTCATTCATTTTCTAGTTTTGACATCAAAAGACTGAATTATATCCTGACGACTTTGAACAATTTAACATGGGCGTCCTTGAGAATCAACTTGCCAATTACATTATTGATGTACGTGATACTGATAAAAGGTTCTCTAATTTAGGTGGTCTTAGTGATCTTTCAAGAAAACTAGTTGAGACAAAGAAGAATTTTACTTATCCTCTTATATTCCGCTTAGTGAAACTTGCTTTGCTTTTGCCAGTTGCTACTGCAACTGTTGAAAGAGCTTTCTCAGCAATGAAGTATATCAAAATGACTTGCAAAATCGAATGGATGATGAACTTTTAGATGGTTGCATAGTGCCTTATCTAGAAAAAATAGTATTTCATACTATTTCTAATGAGTCTATTATAAAAACATTTCAAGAAATGAAACCTCGCCGAGTTCAATTGTAATAATATATTTGAATTAGTCTTTCAATGTAGTTTTTTAAATTTATTTTCTTTATGTTAATTTTAAATTATAAAATTATTAATTCTTTTTTTTTAAATTTAATTAAATATTGCGTAGTTTGATTTTAATTTTTTTGCTGTGTCCAATCATCAAAAAAAAAATTACTTACTATTTAAAATCTGAACACCCTTTATAAAATTTCTGGCTACGCCACTGCATATAGACAAATACTTAACAGTGTACTTCCACCATAAGTATAATCAAACTACTCCTAAAAAAATATAACACATGACTCCTAAAAAGACATAACATGTTACTCTAATCATTCCTATAGACAAATACTTAACAGTGTACTTCCACCATAAGTATAATCAAACTACTCCTAAAAAAATATAACACATGACTCCTAAAAAGACATAACATGTTACTCTAGTCATTCCTAAAAATCAGAACAACCTGCAGACTGGCTCAACTTAAAATCACAACTCCTAAAGACTAGGTCAACTAGCATCCAAACTTCTCTATCTTTATTTGGTACATGTATTTATCTTTCAGACAATCTTACAGTGTTTGTGAACTTGTATTGGATATTCAAGAAGCATTGTACTCTTGTTACAATATTTTGGGATTGTAGTTCGTATTTTCTGCACTTTTTATATTATTTTTTTTATAAGTGACGAGTGTCTATTGAATTTTTTTTATTTTCACTTTCGTTCTTATATATAATTAGATTTGAATAATGAATAGGGTTCACGTACAGAAAATGGTGGATGTCCTCATGACTTAATGTGATTTTTGGGTCATGACAATTGAATAATGTTGCAATAGCTAAAAATAAATTGCGAAATGAAAAGAGGTATAACTCATAAAATTGCCAATATTAAAATAATATTTGCACAGTCACCTTAGGAAAAATCATTGAATAGGGATGGAAGTTCCTTTAAAACACATACTTTCTCAATCGAGAGATTTGAGTGATGCAACTTATCTAGTTATGCATCCAATTCCCTCTAACAAAAAAGTAGGCTACTTATAAACCTAAGATTGTTCTATAGGCTCATTGTTGCGGGAGTGTACTGGTATCCATCGACTCTCACAAAATATTTTGCACAAATAAAGCCCTTAATAAACTTCAAATAATAAAATGGAAAAGAAAAGGCATCATTCATATAATAACTTGGTAGAACATGCTTTTAGCTTAAAAGGTAGGATTCCCATGAAGGCTCACAACATAGACTAACAATACATGTTAACACGAAGAAGAAACAATTACGGAAGCTCCTTTTTTCTTTTTATTTTTATAATGATATGACCATTCGATTTCCCATACTGTGTTTCAAACATCCACTTGGTCAGCAAAATAATGGGATTATCGTTGTTTCAACATATGCAACACATTGAGCACATGTTGGCTTCACGTTAAGAATATCCGCAGAAACAATAGGATTAAAGTGACGGGGTCCTGTGATCGAGCAAACCATAGATTGCGTAAATTTCCACCACCTAACAGCGCCATGAATTGGTATCGACATTTCATCCATGACCGATTGTGTAATTTCTCTGACAAGCTAGACAACACGACCTGTCCCATACCGTGTTCACTCAAACTTAGCAGTGCTATCCAGTGGATATAGTGAGCCAGATGAATACCAGAATCAGAAGCAAGCTTGCCCAAATTTCTGAATGATGAGTTGTATAACTATGTAGGGAAACAGATAGTTGAGACTCCATCCTGATGTTGCTATCGATATAATTAACCTAATAAATAACAATTGAATGCCTCGATTAATTTAATGGTGCAAGATCAGTTTGTATGCCTCACTTTTCAATCAAATAACTCTATCCTAATCATAGAGTGGAGTGTTACAAAGCTCAATTAGGGGTTAGGCAGGAAATGAGTAGTTGAAAGACCATAAAGGGTGTACAAGAGAGAGAACTTACAATTAGGGCACTTTATCCATCTCATTTAGTATGTAAATCTAGTTCATATCCTCTTATCTTTTTCACTTCAAATTTACATAGACAGAACTACTGATTTAACTCTATAAAATGGAATCAACTTTACATAAAGACATAATCTATGATAGATTGTGATCAGCTTGCATTAAAATCAAAATCTGAAGTAAAAAAATCTTAACATAGAAAAGCAATACATGATTTGACACAAAAAAGAAAAATATATGACTTGTCATGTATACATAGAAGTAGAGATTAATACTAACCTGAATGTGAATCAAGTGAACTGCTATGGTTGCAATGAAAGTAAATGGAAGATAAAAAAAATAAAATGGGGATGGTAAGGACTATTTAATAGAAGATTGAGATTACAGTAATCAAGATTCATGAATTAAGGATAAGAACAAATTTAAAATAAGAAACTCTAGTAAGTTTCGTGGTTATTTGAACATTTGGTATCATTTAGAGCTACGATTTATCTTTGTTATCCGTTTTAAACGAATTCCTACGAAGATAAATATTTTAAAGTTTAATGAAAAATAATTAAACTATAACACCCTTCAACCTAAAATATTCAAGCAGAAAACTCTAAGATTTCACATCCAAATTCAGTAAACTATAATTTAATAATTTAGGAGCACATTTTTTTTAATTGTTTCACAATTTCAGCTGAACTTCTAGTACATTTATGTAAGAAGAAAACTTTCCACAATCCAAAAGATAATAAATTAAAAATTATTGGTGAAATATTATAAATTATAGTTAAAAATAAAATTAATAAAAATAAATAAATTAATATTCAGGTTGAGGCACGTATATCTCGTTCTATTTAAGGAGGTTTAGGTCCACTGCAGTATAATCTTCACCGATTCAACAATACATAATACTCTTGACTTGTCCCCTCTGGATTAGTGAAGAGTCCAAAGCTCCACCAAACGAACACCTTCCTTCAACATAAAATTATTCTCTTTTATATAGTGAATTAGTTGAAGACTTAGAATTTTTTTTTTTTATCTTAATTCTCTCGTTCACTACTACCTCAAAATACACAACATCATCTTTTTCCACTACATACATCAACACAAGAAAGAAAACATCATTTTGCATAGGTGTGATATTTCTTGCACAAGTAAATGTCAAGAATGTGGATAGTTATTTGAGGTATAGTGGTGTAATTAGCAGAAGATAATGAGATTAGTGGTTACATGAGTTACAAAGAACAGTGATACCACCATTTTCACTTTATGCCCACTAATTATCATGCACTTTAATATTATAATTTTGATATAAAAATGCATAAACACCAACATTCTCCCACTCAATTTGATATTAAAATAAGAGAGTTCACCATTTAGTTGAAGGGAAACTATTATGCATAACGAAGGTGTGCTCGTATTGAACCTTCACTTAGTAAAACAGTAATCTTTACTCCAGAGTCGTAGTAGTCTCAGACTTGAACTATGACTACTTAAGAAAAATAAAGTATCACTGTTTACACACAATAATCAAGGTGTTGACATGAACTTTAATAGCCAACATTACACTCTTGTGTTGTCCCGATTTTCATAAGTGTTTTTGAGAATAAGCCTAATTCTCATAGGAAGTGGTCTACCTCCACATTCACATAGGTGAAATTTATCAAGGATGCTCTTGTAACTCTAAAATCCCACTTATATGAGAAACAAATTTTGATTAAGAGTTCATTAACTCAACCTTCACAAATTGTTATAGAATAAATGCGCTCACACCTTAGGGAGGAAATAAAGTAATATATCATAGTGCATGCATTTTACAGTAAGTCATTATATGATTTGTTTTTTGCATTGAATCTGGTTATAGTATCTCTAGTCTCCAGGTTGAGTTTCCTTATATGTGACTTAGAAATTTATAGGCTTTAAACCTATCCCCATCAATGTGCTTCAGACCCTTTCTTGCCAAGATCTTGATTAGTTCATTTGCAAGATTATCACAAGATTTGACATAATCAACTTTAATGGTATCACTTGTCAAATATGATATCGCCATAAAATATTTTCTCCTCATGGATCTAAGAGTACCATTGTTATAACGATTTTGTACACTATCAATAATATTAGTATTACCACAATAGATCAAAATAAGAGAAATTGATTTCCCAAAATAAAGTAATTTATTTAATAGATTTCTAAATCAATTCACTTTTTCACTAGCTGAAATCAATACAATATACTCAACATCCATAGTAGAGTTAGTCATAATAATTGTTTTACTCTCCAACAAAAATACCAGGTATTCTCATCTGCATCAAAAAAATCTTTAAGCACAACAAGATATTTTTAAATAAAATAAGCCCCAAATTTTTATACCAAATAAATATACCTTGCTCGCTTGTACCTGCTAAATATTTCTTATACCAAGCAATGCTCCTTGATCTCTGGACATGTTAAATTGACAGCCTCAAATTTATGCAGGTTAATGTTTAACAAAGGAGCGGGCTTACTCTAAATCCAGCACGAACATGCTTTTGGAGTTCGAATAAAGCCTAAAAGATAAAATATTATGTGGATATCAAACATTAACTTATCTGTTACCAAGGCATTACTTGTTCAAAAACCCTATGTGATCAGTAAGATCTTGTCTATCAGTTTCAATTTCTCCCAAATTCACCTTTAATATTCTGAAATGTTGAACTACATAGGAGCAAATAGACTCATTACACATCATACAGACTAAAAAATTGCATGAAAAATATATAAGAATATAAGATTCTAGCCTTAAGCTTAATTTAGGTTATACGAAAGTGAGAAGGAAATATATAACAAGTTTTTTTCTTCTTTTTTGTTCTATTTTCTAATGAGCAACAACCTCTAAATTGTATTAAATAACCTTTCACAATTTCTTTTATTATAGTACAAACAAAAAATAGATAGTAGAGAAATGGAACTTCTCTTACACAAATAGAAAAAAGTTACTCATGCAAGCATATAAAGCGGAGATGGTAATCCAGCATTAATTCCGTAGACATTAGGTAAAAATACATAATTCAAAAAACGTGTGTATAAACTTTAAGATGAGATGCTTACATATTTTTAGGAGTGTGGAAAAATCAGTTTAACCAACAAATTAAATTAAAAAAATGCTATTAGTTTAGTGATATTGGGTTATTGGGTTAACGGTTTATAAACTATTTTATAAATTTTTTATTGGGCTATTGATTTGATTTTTCATTTTTTTATTTTTATTGCGCTATCGGTTCGATTAATGGTTAAACCGATAACGCAATAAGATTACACTAAAATTTTCTTTTTATTCCTAATTATATAATAGTATTTAGATTTTTAATACACAACTTATTTTCTTTTACATTTTATAGTTATTGTCATGATGCCTCTATTTTTTTTATGAAGTAGTTGGTTTGGTGGGGTTCAACCAATCAGTGTGAACTGTGAATTGACCTTATTTTTCTTTTTGAAAGATTTCTACCGTGCTACTACATCCAAGTTTTTTATTTAACTAGAAAAAAAAAATTATTTTAACAATAACTTATGTATAAAGATAGTGCATATATAAACAAATGAAAATAAAAGAAAGCAACAAAAGAGGAGTATTTTCTTATCAAAAACCGAACCATTAAGGATAAAAAACTGATTAACCAAAAATCAATAATTAATATCTTATTGGTTTAGTTATTGGTTTAGCATGTTTACAAATCGAAAATCGATAATATACAAAACTGAACCGAACCGATCAATAAGCACCCCCTGCACATTTCAACATAGTATGAGAGCAAGCATATGTCCAATACTCGACTGTCATTGTTATCCAATATAAAAAAAAATCACGTACTTGACCCATGAAGAAAAAAAGTCACATGTGATGATGTGTGTTGAAAGACATAATTAAATAAATAAAAATACATTCTTTCTAATAACTTAAACTTTTAAATGAAGTGACCACGTATTTCACTTTCAGACTATAGAACTAACTGCTAAACTTTGAAAATTTATTATTTTATATGCACTAAACATGTGCACGTAAAATGTATCTCGATTGAAAAGTCACATCATTCCAATTCATATTCACAGAGACATAATCCACATAAAAATTGGCATCAACATTCCAAATGTTAGAGCCTAGTCAAGGCAGAATGCTAGCTTCATCTATGATTTATTAGTTTTCAATTAAGTAATGCTCTTTTTTTTTCCTTTGACATAATGTGAAATTTAGGTTATTAAAAATGTAAAGAAAGCTACTACTCATATAAAAAAGAAGTGAACAACCTGATGGGAAAGTAATTTTTTCTAAGCAACAAGTATATGAACTACTTAATAGTGCACGAGTGGTGATGAAATACTTAAAAGAGAAAAATATGATCAAATCTTTTTATGAACCAAAAAACATATCATGACACATAATATATATGTCAACATACACAACTAGATTAGTACTAAACCATAAAACTTACATACTTTTTTATGCCTTCTTGAAATTTCTTTCAAATTTTTTATGCTCAGTTTTCTTCTTATTTTTTTAAATATTCTTTTTGAGTTTGAGCCAAATGGTTGAAGAAAATCTTGAATATGTATACCTTCATATCTATATATTGATATGTTTCTTTTTATTAGTAGTACATATTAGAAGATTTCACCGGCTCATACCAGTGATTTATATGTAAATACTAATATTAGTATATGTATGTTGCAGGTGTATTTTTGTGTCTGTCATTAAATAAGTATATAAAATATAGAATATATTCTATCATGGTAATCGACATCGAGATAAATGCAATATTCAGATGAAAAAATAAAACTATTATTGCATTGACGCAATAGTTGAATTCAAAGTAATGATTTCTAAGCCCGGAATGATGAAGATTTTAGGTGATTTATTTATATATATATCTATTATATTTTTATATAGGTGTCTGTATATATAAGTATATGTATATATGTGCGTGTGTATATATGTATATGTGTATGTATGTATGTGTATATATATATGTGTGTGTATGTATGTACGTGTGTGTGTCTATATATATATATATATATATATAATTATAGATATTTTTTGTATGAAATAAGGATATGTAATGTTATGTATCTAACCTAGTATCTCTTCGTAGATGTTGGTCTTGGTATTTATTATTCTGTCGTGATCTTTAGTTGTTGTTGGTGTCGGCATTTCGTTTTAAATTGCAACATATAGTTGTGAGTAAACATATTGTGACAAGTACAATCAAACATTAGTTATTGTTGTTGAAATTGAAATAATAGCACGTTATACGAAAGTTAATAATTATAAATATTAATAATAATAAATTAGATAATAAAATAAAATATATTAAAATAGGCATAATATTTTAATATTATTTGATTAATTGATCTACATATGAGAAACTACTATAAAAACATAATACCTATTGACAGGAAAGTATCCTTTAAACAAGACTCGTTAATTATTTCATTGTGGATATTGTTGTGTTAAAGTGAGAAGAAAAAATCTTCTATTTATAGAAGTCAAAACTTGTTTTTCAAGAAAAAAAATAGATCTAGAATAAACCTTTTCCACCAAATAAATTTTTTCCACCAAGAAAATCTTTTTGACGTAAAACATAATTATGATGTAGAATCCAAATAAGGTAGAAAATTTAGGACAAACCCTAATAAATCTCCCCTTGAATTGAAATTTCTGAAAAAATAATCTTCATCGTCTTTCTTCGCATAATTTTCATCAATGTTGCTTGTCATGGTTAAAAATATTATAGGTTAAAATTATTTTAAAATATTTTATTTTTATTTTAAAGATGTAGCAACAGGAATGTTGAGAATATGACTGAAAATTCATCTCCACGTGTAATACCTTTGACAAATCTTTATGATTGTAAAATTAATTGCATCTTGATTTGAATCTGCCTAGAACCTGTCCTCAGCCTTGCTGAACCATTGATTATGATACTACTTATTAGATCAAAATAATAGGTGTCAAGTAGAAGTTAATAATTGCAAACATTAATGACGATAAATCTGGCAACAAAAAAATCATACCAAAAAATGCATAATATTGTTTAATAAGTTGATGTATATATGAGAAACTAATATAGAAATATAAAACCTATTGAGAGAAAAGTCTCCTCTAAACAAGACTCTTTAGTGAATATATTGTGGATGCTATTGTGTAATGGTATGAGAAGAAAAGATCTTCGATTTATAGAAGTTCAAAACTTGTCTTCCAAGAAAAAATAAATAGACCGAGAAGAATTCCTTTTTACCAAATAAACTTTTTCCACTAAGAATTTTTTTTTAGAATAAAATACAATTATGATTATCCGAATAAGGTAAGAAATTCCTAGCAAAC
Source organism: Datura wrightii (assembly GCA_035772735.1). Classification (NCBI taxonomy): domain Eukaryota; kingdom Viridiplantae; phylum Streptophyta; class Magnoliopsida; order Solanales; family Solanaceae; genus Datura; species Datura wrightii. The sequence continues at coordinate 192,371,234 of JASDFA010000018.1, read as the reverse complement.
TATAACATATGTCCCCTTGACCTGAAATTTCTGGCAAAATAATCTTCATCCTCTTCCTTCACATAATCTTCATCATTGCTGCTTGTCATAGATAAAAATAAGGTTAAAGATATTATGGGTTAAAAATAATTTTAAAATTATTTTATTTTCTAGTTTAAAGATACAACAACAGAATATCAAAAATATGACTGAAAATTCATCTTCACATGTAGTACTCTGGAAAATTTTTTATTATCGTGAAAATGATTGCATCTTGATTTGAATTTGCCTTGAACCTTTTTTCAACCTTGCCGAACCATTGGATTTGATACCACTTGTTTGGATTGAAATAATAGGGCGTTATGCGGAAGCTAATAATTATAAATATTGCAATGATAACTCAAATGAAAAAAACTATACTAAAAGAGGTATAATACTTTAATATTATTTGACCAATTAATCTACGTATGGGAAACTAAAATAAAAGTATAAACCCTATTGAAAGAAAAGTCTCTCCTAAACAAGATTCATGAATGACTACATTATAGATGCTATTGTGTTATGGTATGAGAAGAAAAAATCTTCTGTTTATTGAAATCCAAAACTTGTCTTCCAAAAAAAAAAGATAGATTTAGAAGAATCCTTTTCTACCAAATAAACCTTTTCCACCAAGAAGATTATTTTGAAGTAAAATAAATTATGATGTAGAATACAAATAAGATAGAAAATTCAGGGCAACACTAACAAATCTCCACTTGGCTTGAACTTTCTTGTTTTTATTTTTAAAGATGCAGAAACAGAAATGTTAAAAATATGGCTGAAAATTCATCTCCACATGTTAGTACTCTAGACCAAATCTTCATTATCATGAAATTGGTTGCATCTTGATTTGAACTCACTTTGAATCTGTCTTCAATCTCGCTGAATCATTGGCTTTGATACCACTTGTTGGGGTCAAAATAACAGGGCATTATGCAGAAGCTAATAATTATAAAGATTGACGATAATAAATTAGACGATAAAAAGACTACTATTAAAGGCATAATACTTTAATATAATTTGATCAAATGATCATCTATATATAAAAAACTAATATAAAAACATATAAATTCTATTGAGATAAAAGTCTTTCCTAAATAAGACTCGTTATTGACTATCTTGTGAATGTTATTGTGTTATGGAATGAGAAGCAAAGATCTTCTATCTATATTTTAGTTAATTATATAAAATTTGTATTATTATACTACTAACATATTAACATTTAATATAAATATCAGAATTATGAAAATGCATTGTAATACAAAGTTGTATAGTAGAGTAGAACATATATTATAAGTTATTCATTTAAATAATTAGTATTACGAAGTCGTTTTGAAAAATTAAAGTTATTTTCTTGATAGAATAAATATCATAGATATTTAAAAGAGTTTCTAGAAAGTTATGGAGTAATATCTTTAAAAAATTTTGTACTTAAAAAAAGTATAAAAATTTAGACATTTAGATATTTGTACTAGAGGGTAGAATAGTCTAGATTTCATGTATCTAGAATCATCCCTACACAAATATAAATAGGGGTGACCTTTGTCATTTGTAACCTAACCAAAAATTAAAACAATTAAAGAGTCTTCTTCTATAACAAGTTCTCTACTAAAAATTTTCTTTTTTTTATAGCTTACTCTTCTTTAATTGAAGTTTCTGATCTTAGTTAATAATCTTGGGCTAGCAGAAGGTCTCTCCAATTCCTACTTTTCTTCTACTATTCTCTACATGGCATCAGTCATAACCATAGATTGACTTTTGAATTTCATTTCAATATTGGGTTAGTGGTAGATTCAACTAGTTTGTCTCGATGGATTTATGCGGTCATGTTAATGGACTAGGAATAGAATTATTGAACCAGTCAAATTACAAGTTATGTAATACATGTATGAAGTCATACCTTATGGGTGAGGATTTGTGAGATATTTTTAATGGGAATAACACAAATCCTCCTATCGACGCACTGAAAAATAGTAGCGCATGCAAGAAGTAAAAAGCAAATTCATGCAAAGGCGGAGTTCATCCCGAAGAGGTCCATCTTCTCCAATTTATTTGACCATATTATAAGGTGTAAATCAGGTTATGAAATATGGAGGACCTTGGACCAGTTGTTCAATAAGAAGAATGAAGCTCGACTACAGATATTGGAGAATGAATTAGCTAACATTACTCAAGGTAATCTTTCTATTGTCAAATATTTTTTGAAGATTAAGAAATTATGTTTTGAGATCTTGTTATTATATCTGGACGAAACTATTTTTGAAGCATGAATAAAAAGAATTATCATTCGTGGATTGAAGCCAGTATATATTTCATTTATTACATCTATTCAAGAATGGGTTCAAAAACCATCCTTGGAGGAGTTTGAGAATTTGTTGTCATCACAAGAGATACTAGCCAAACAGATGACTGGGATATTGATGAAAGAAGAGGAAGGAAATGCTCTTGTATCAAACAAGAGGAACTTTAAAGGAAACACAAGAGATAAGTCGTACTCTCGATCCTCTAGTGGTTCAAGCTCACTAGAAAAGAAGGAAGAGTCTTCTAACAATCATAATAAGAAACCTCTCAAAATGCTATCGATTCGGCAAAATAGGACATATAAAGAGATATTGCTTAGTCAGAGAGAGCAATATGGCTCAAACTAATGAAGCTGCGAAAGAAGAAGACTAGGGAAGCTGCTTAGTAGTTAAGACTAGAGCAATAAATGCCATGACTTCTATCAATTATGAAAGAGACTGGATCATGAATTCAGGATCAGATAATACAGTTCATCACATGGAGAAGGAAGTCAATTTAGTCATCAACAAGAAGCAAGAAGATGATTATAACATTCAAACTGGTGATGTGGTAGCTGCTATTAAGGAAAAATCAAAGAAGCAAATCTTGAAATTGATAATATAAGTCTGGGCGTGGAGGATATTGAAATAGAACATTAGGAGACAATATCTGAAACTATATATGCTAATGGTGACCATTCTGGAGAAAGCACTGAGGGAGATGCAGTAGAAGTTGAAGTCTCTAGTCAGTCATCTGTCATATCAAAAGCAATCATCAACTCAAAGCAAATATTAAAAGCAGATGAAGAAGCAAAAGATCAAATATATGAAGAAATTGACCAAGAAAATTTAATTTCAGATGGAGATATAGACAGTATGATCTTCAAAAGCTTTGAAGCTGTCAAACAGCCTATCAAGGAGCTAATAAGAGAATTTGGTGGTAGATCAAAGGCTTCACAGAAAATTGATGGTCAGATTGTCACCGACATAAATGAGAAAACTAATATTGGTGTTTCTCCAAATACAGTCATCGAGGAGCTAAGAGAAAGGGGGAGCATGAAAACTTAAGAATATGAATCTCAACTCAAAGATGATTCACGTGGTTCGCAAAGGCCAAAGAGGACTATTGATAAGCTGGTACACTACATAGATGAAAATTTTGTCCATGCGTATTCTTATTTCTTTGCAGGTCTAGTGAGTGACGGAAAATTTTCATTATTTGAAGAAGTAAGAGGAGTCAGGTAAAAACTGCTGAGATATTCATTAAGGAACGGATCAAAGCTTCATTTGAGTTCTTGCACGACAAGCGTGGGTTAGCTTCCAAAAAATAACTTTAAGGGGGAGTGTGAAAATTAAAGTTATTTTTTTGATAGAATAAATGTCATAGATATTTGGAAGAGTTTTTAGAAAGTTATGGAGTAATATCTTTAATATTTTTCGTACTTAAGAAAAGTCTAAAAATTCTAGACATTTAGATATTTGTACTAGAGGGTCGAATAGTCTAGATTTTATGTGTCTAGAACCATCCCTACACAAATATAAATATGAGTGGCCTTTGTCATTTGTAAGCTAACAAAAAATTAAGACAATTAAAGAGTCTTCTTCTATAACAAGTTCTCTACTCAAAATTCTCCTTTTCCTTTTATAGCTTCCTCTTCTTTAGTTGAATCTACCAATCTTAGTTAATGATCTTGGGCTAGCAGAAGGTCTACCCGATTCCTACTTTTCTTCTACTATTCTCTACAAAATCGTATCTGAATTATTAGTGACTTATTTTGGCACAAATAAATTGATATCATATCACAAATACATTTATTAATTTGTAATTGATCATTCAAACTAAAAAAGACTCATCAAAATTAGTAACACTAATGTTTGCATTAGGGTAGACTGTTTATATCACACTCCTTGATGTTTGATACTTTGCGGAATATTTTGTACACAAGCCTACCCTTTTTCCAAATTGTATTTTAAGTCCTAGATATAAGATTAATTTTTATTATAAGTACAATTTTATTCAATGTGTAATTAGATCTTAAAAGATAGAATCTTAATTGCTCTTAAATTTCTAAATATTAATATATTTTTTACATTTTAAATAAGGAATGATTTAATGTATAAAATTTAGTCTATTTTCAAATTCTAAATATTAAAAGAATAATTAAATAACTATTTTGTTAAGTGAGAACTCTATTTTTAAAAAGGTAAGAAAGTGAATGATATTTTGCTATGAGATTCTGTACTTTAAATATTTAGTAATGACTTAATTTTAAACATTATTTTACCCTTTGTGAGATGATTTCAGCTCTATTTTTTCTTTCTCTATTAACTGATGTGCCTAGTCAAACACCTTCACATATACTAAAACGAAAGAAATAATGTAGATTTAACTGAAGAGAATGAATAACAAGCACACTTTATTAATTGAAACAATTCGAAGTATGTTGTGTTTTTTTCGATTATATAATATTTTTTAAAAAAGAAGAAGAAGAAGAAGAAGAAGAAGAAGAAGGAGGAGGAGGAGGAGGAGGAAGAGGAGGAGAAAAGTACTAAATATTAGGAGTTCTTACCTTTTATAAAATAAGTAATTTAATTATCTATAACTTTAATTAATTTCAAAATTTTACATATTAGGATCATAATTAAATAATAATTATTTAGAAAACATAATAAATGACAGTTTTGTCTATGGTAAAGTCTTTTAATGAAGGGCAAAAAGTTTAATCTATATTTCTAAGGACCTTCATGCTTTTCATATAGTATAGATAGATAAAAATCATTCTTAGATTAATAGACTTTTGGCCAAGATTTTAAGAAGTCAAAAGTGCTTATATTGTAGATTTCACTGAAGAGAGTAAATAACAGGCTCACTCGATTAGTTGAAATAATTTAAACTGCGTTATGCTTATTTTTTTTTCCTTTTTCTCAATTATATAATATTTAATTTTAAAATAAAAAGGAGGAGGAGGAGGAGGAGGAGAAGAAGAAGAAGAAGAAGAAGAAGAAGAAAGGTATTAAATATTAGGAGTTCTTACCTTTTATAAATAATTAATAATTTAATAGCTATAACTTAAATTAATTTTAAAGTTTTAGATATAAGGATAATAATTAAATAATAATTATTTGAAAAAATAATAAATGACAGTTTTATCTATTGTAAAGTCTTTTAGTGAAGGGCAAAAATCCAATCAATATTTCTAAGGACCTTCATGCTTTTAGTATAGTATAGATAGATTAAAATCGTTCTTTGATTAATAGACTATTGACCAAGATTTTAAGAAGTCAAAAACGCTTATCTCTTTAAACTAATACTTATTTTAGAGAATTCATGTGTTTAGTCAAATTTTTAGAAAAAAATAAGTGCTTCTGTGTCAAAATAATAGTTATTTTTTATAATAAGCTGAAAAATAGGTTTTTCCCAAAAGTACTTTTCGAACTTTATCCAAGCACAATTTATCAAAAATCTACCTCGAATGCCGAGCAAATACGTTGCGAACCTTCATAAATATGCCTATATTTTCCAGAAAGTCTCAAAATACTCCCAATCTATCAAGAATGTACTCTACATGAATATACAAGTCTATCATAACTCATATTATTATACTTTTATCCCAGGTCTAAAAGATCAACATAAAAGTCAAACTTGAGCCTCCAAGTTCAAAATAGTAATTTTCTTGTAAAATCAAGTTACTCATATTCCAAGGATACTACATCTCAAAACTCAAGGAAATCCGATTACGAATCGGCACCCAAATCAACGAAATACGATTTCTAGATCTAGACAAAAATCTTTAATTTCTAACACCCAAATGCGGATTAAATTATGAAATAAACTACTCTTTCCATTTTAATTTATATGATGTATCCTGAACGGGCATGCAGTTTAACAAATATGAGAAGATTTTACAATTTTTCAAAACTGACATTAAAATAAATAATTTTTTAAATAGAAGAGTACATATTTGTAGACTTTTCGCCAAATAAGTGGGATCCAACACGGGTAAAATGTCAATAGTGTCATTAGATATTTTTTCAAATAAAAAAAGTGTCAATATTTTAATGACTGATTAAAAGAAAAGTGTGTCATATAAATTGCGACAGAGAAAATATGAAATAGTGTTGAAATGACAAATATAAGGTTAGAATCTTACCCTTCTTTAAATCGAATTGAGAGATACTAAAAACGTCCAAATTCAAGATAAATTATTATCAATATTAGGTATAATACTCATTCGATCTATGACCTCAAATTTTGATAAGATTTACATTTTTATGAAGTCCTCCTCGTAAGGAGACCAAATACATTCATAACTTTTTATCTTAGTGGAAGGTTGATAGCATTGACGATGTACTCCAATTTATAAATTTTGGGTTAAAATAGACATCCGACTAATAAAGTGAAAAGAAGAAAAATCATATCTCAACGGAAAGCTCTCGTGGCAAGGATCAATAATTTATACTTATAATTCAAATTTGATTAAGATTCGCTCACGAATCAGGCAAAATAAACATGTAGTTTTTTTTTGACTAAAAGCCCTCTTGAAAATTATCAACTTTACCGTTAATCTAGCATAGATCCATGTAAAATTCACAAATTTGAGTTAGAAATCTGTATTGATTAGTTCCTCACCGATGAACTCTAATTGAATAGTATGAACGAGAAAATATCGAACAAGAAAAGATTAAGAGCAAGAAGAGGTGAAGTCTGATCAAGAAGAAAGGAGATCATGTAATCTTTCTTATTCAAAAATCATACTTTACAATGTCAATAATGCCTCTATATATAGGCATTGTAGCGGATATTTTCCAGCCAGCATAGAAGCTAATAACTACCTTTAACTAATTCGATTAATTAACCAACTAGTCTTCAACTAACTCTAATAGCTATAAACTAACTTTAACTGTCATTTATCCTTAAGTTGTAACTTTGTACCCTTTCTTCAATACTCTCCCCCCAAGTTAGGCATTTTAAATATGTTAAGAACTTCTAACTTGGAATAAGATACAAATGTTGAGTTTTAGACAGCCCTTTTGTAAGTAAATCAGCTGGTTGTTCTTTTGTTGGAATGTAGTGAGCCTTGACTTTGCCTTGTTGGAATTTTTGTCTAATAAAATGGTAGTCAATCTCTATGTGTTTAGTCCTCTCATGATAAACAGGGTTGGCAGCAATTTGCAAGGCTGATTTGCTGTCACTGAACACTTCTATAAGTAGTGTAATCTTGACTTCCAGTTCTGTCAATAATCCAGGTAGTCTGGTGTAAGGGGGCTGACTCTTGATCAACACGGTATGTTGCACGGTAGCGGCAAAAAGTTGGCATGATTGACTTTGTCTTGGCCTAGGTGTGGATCGAATCAAGTATGTGGGGACAATGTGATTGCATTGTCAAGGAAAGTGGCAGAATGTGCAAGGTGTGCAGATTGGTGCACCATGGCATGGCATAGGCACTAAGCGGACATCGGCAGTGCGGCGTCCGCAAGGCAGGTCGGCAGTGGCACACTAGCTTGTGGGAAGTTCCAATGTCAGATCAAGTGCAGGTGTCCAAGGCTAGGCTATGTGAATGAAGATGGTGAATCAAAGCAAGGTATGAAAAAATCAAGAAATTGGCATGAGGGAAAATGGAGATGGCATGAGCAAAGGAAATGTCGGTAGTGACACGACAGTAGCAAGGTGGGAGGCAGATGAGACTGGGCTAAGTCGGCAGTGGCGTTCCCGAAGTCTTGGCATGAAGATGGCATTTGGCACCAAGAACAGGTGCGAGATGTCACTTGGGCTCGCTAGCACAGTCAGCAGGCGCACATGCGGGCAGTTTCCTTATGTGACCATTTTTGGCTCCATTCCTTGTATTTTGCCTTAGCGTTTGAAATTTGAAATTAAAATAGTCTAAGCAGATGAGGATGTCATCTGCACATTTGTATGCATGTTTTCCATGTAATATTTTGTAGGCTTGGAGCCTCGACAAGTGTCGGCAGGCCATTGGATTGTAATAGGCAAGGCTAGCATGTGTCTATAAATGACAGCCTTTACCTTAGATGAAAAAGGGGTACAGAAACAACACTTGAGGGCGTGAGTTGAGGGAAGATTAAGTGGGACTTAAGGCTAGAAATTCACTAAGTGATAGTAATGAACTAGGAGAGCTTAGGGGCCGGATGTTCACTGGGCAGCAATCGGCTTGTGGTTGCGCCATTGTCGAAAGTCCTGGTAGACTTGTTGTCACGCAAGTGAGGGATCCTTTGTATTGTTTTGTCATTAATGCAAAGGTTGGAAATTGTTCCGTATATTGTGTGTTCAGTTTAATTCTGCCGCACAAAAATATAATCTAAGTACAAAGTTAAGGGTGTTGTCGAAAGGTTGAGTCAAGCGGTTGGACTTGACTGTCGCACGGTGGGTTAAGTGCATAGACAGAAGCCTATAATGCAGGTGTTGAAGTCTGCCCCCGTGACACTAGGTTATCTCGGACACAGTAGAAGCTAGGCTCCTGTATTCTACTTCAGCAGAGTTTCTGGAGATAGTAGTCTGTTTTTTGAATTTCCAAGAGACCAATGAATCACCTAGTTTGATGAAATAACCTGTAACAGACCTTTTTGTCTGTGAACATGTTGCCCAATCTGCATCACAATAGGCAGTCATGTTTTGAATAGGATTGCTAGACATAAGGATTCCTCGTCTAGGTTGTGATTTAATATATCTAACAACTCTCAAGGCTGCTTCTATATGAGACTTCTTTGGCTACTGTAGGTACTAACTTAGTGTTTGAACACTATAAGTAATGTCAGGTCTAGTAACTGTGAGGTAGAGCAGCTTTCCTATTAGTCTCTGATATTGTTTACATTAGTCAGTAGAGAATCTTCTTTGTTGTTGCTTGTATATTCATCATATATTTTTGTTGTCAGTTTCATGCTGATGTCCATGGGAGTAGTAGAAGGCTTGGATCCTACAAGGCCAAGTTCATATATCAGCTTAAGTGCATACTTTCTTTGGCTCATTAAAATTCCTTTTTTTGACCTGGCAAGCTCTATTCCAATAATGTATTTCAACTTTCCTAGATCATTCATCTTGAATACTTGTTGTAGTGCTTGTTTAGTTTCTTCAATTTGTCTCAAGTTGTCTCCGTTACTAACATATCATCTACATAGATTAATATCATCATAGTCCCAAAATTCAGACCGTTTTATGTACAATGAATGATCATATTGGCTTTGCTTGAACTTGAGCTTTAATAGAGCCTATGATAGTTTGGCATTTCATTGTCTTAGTACCTGTTTTAATCCATATAGGGATTTAATGAGTCTATATACAGGTTTGGATTTGTACTCCCCCTGACTCAGAAATCCCTGTGGTAGTTTTATGTAGATTTCATCATGGAGATCTCCTTGTAAGAAAGCATTGTACATATCCATTTGATGGATATGCCAATGACTAGATTCTTTTAAGGCCAACACTATACTAACAATGACCATTTTTACTACAGGGGAGAAGGTCTCCTGATAATCAATACCTTCTTGTTGGTTGTAGCCTTTAGCTACTAGTCTAGCTTTGAGCCTTTCTATTTCTCCTGAAGCTTTATATTTGATCTTGTAGATCCGTTTGCACCCAATTGGATTTTTTCCTTCTGGTAGATCTACTATATCCCATATGTGATTGCTTTTAGTCCAGCTAATTTTGATTGCGTTGCTTCAATCCAGTCAGGATTTTTGACAGCTTCTGAGTAGTTTCTAGGTTCTATAACAACAGAGAAAGCACATAAGTAATTATGGTAATGAGAAGATAAGTTTCCATAGGATAGGTAGTTTGAGATGGGATAGAGTGTATCCTGGTTCTGGCTTAGAGACACAGAGTCTTTGAGTCATTTTGGCTGTTGCTTGCTCCTGTATGATCTTCTAGGTGGTGCATAGTCTTGCACTGCAGCTTGTGGTACAAGTTCTGGACTTGGAATGGATAAATCCTTCGATGCATGAGAAATATGATCTTGAACCTTCTCAATTCTGTTAGTATCTATGTTGTGACCTCCACTTTCATAGTCAGTTGAACAGTCAGTATTATTAGAAGTAGAATATAGCATAGGATTTTTATATTGAAACAAGGGAGAATTAGTAGGATCAGTCATAAAAGGAAAAATGTCCTCTTTGAATACCACATCCCTATGAACAAAGAATTTTTTTGAACTAATATCATATAACACATATCCTTTTTGAGTTTCAGAATAACCCATGAATATAGTAGTTCTAGTTCTAGACTCCATTTATCAGTCTGATAATTAAGTTTAGCATAGCATAGACGCCCTAACACCCTCATATGTAATAAGGAGGGCTTTCTATTATATAATTTCTCATATGGAGAAATGTTTAGAATTGAGGAAGGAAGTTTTTTGATGATATATACAGCAGTTAGCACACAGTGACCCCAAAATTTTATAGAAATTTTAGCTTGAAACCTGACAGATGTTGTAACTTCTAAGATGTGTCTATGTTTCCTCTCAGCTACATCATTTTGCTGAGGGGAATATGCACAAGACCTTTAATGGATTATACCAAGATTAGTGAACATGTTAGTGCAGATATCATTTACAAACTCAATGCCATTATCATTTCTGCATATCTGAACTATTTTTTTGAACTGAGTTTGTACTAGTTTAAGAAACAGTTAAATTGTCACACAAGCATCAGATTTCAATTTAAATAGATACACCCAAGTCATTCTTGTATATTCATCCACAATAGTCAAAAAATACTTGTTTTCACTAACTGTGAAAGTTTTATAAGGACCGCACATGTCCATATGAATCATATCAAATGCATTTCTGCTTTTAATACTACTAGTAGGAAATGGAAATCTCACTTGTTTTGCACTGGGACACACAATACATTTATTCAAGATTCTAGCTATAGATCCAGACTTTCTAGGTGGTGTTTATTAATAACAGTGATAGATACATGTCCAAATCTTTTATTCCACAAGTCTATATCTAGATCATTCATACTTGCTAAATCTTGAGATCTGTTAGCAGCTAAGTTGACATCATGTCTAGGATGATCGGTTGTCTAATTTAGAAGGTATAAGCCATCTTCTATTCTACCAATCTCCTTCACCTTCCCACTTAGTAGATCCTGAAAACACAGAAGTCAGGAAAAAAGAAAGCTCCATAGTGTAATTCCTTGGTGAATTTAGAAACAGACATCAAGTTATACTTAAATTGTGGCAGTAGATAAACATTATTCAGTGTACTCCTACTAGAAATGGAGCTTGAACCAGTATGAGTGACTAAGGAAACATATCCATTAGGGAGATATACTTTCTGAGGATTAACAGTTTTAGTAATAGAAGTCTTATTAAGCAAGCTAATGTCAGATACCATGTGATTTATGGCCCCAGTGTCTATAATACAATCCTTCTAATTACTAGATACTAGACAAACACTGCTTGTACCTGTACCATCTAACTTACCTACAGTATCCAGAGTACTGGCGATATTAGCACTGGCTTGAGTGTTGTTCCTGTTCAATATTTGCGATATCTGATCATATTGCTATCTAGTGAATACGCATGCTCCAGGTTGTGCTTGCATTCTTGACATACTTAATTTTCCATTTGGACCATGCTTTTTCCTTTGATAGAGTCCTGTGATATTGGCTATGATATGAGCATCTTGTCCCTGACCATCAGCAAAAGAATCTTGTCTAGGTGACTGCTCAGCTTGAACATTGTAGGCTCCTCCTTGCATGTTACCTCCTCTCTGATTGTTTCCATAGTAACCACTTCCCTGACCTCCTATAAATCTCCTTTTCCTCTAATGTGGTGGATATCCGACCAACTTATAACACTCCCCTTTCACATGTCCCTTGTGTTTGCAAAAATCACATTGCAGATTGTAGTCCTTGTTTTCTGAAAACTCGATCCTGTCTTTGAGTACATTATAATAGACTCATAATGTGTAGATGTTGGTGCATAGTGAGAAGATGGTCCTGCATCAAGTAAGACAATAGAAGTGCTAGCAATAGATTTCTGCCCTTCATCATTTAAGATCATGGCATAAACTTGATTTTCAGTAGGTAGAGGTGTCATTAACAAAATCTGACTCCTACCTTGTTGATAAGTATCATTTAATCCCATCAAGAATTGATAGAGTTTCTATCTTTGAAAATAGGTCATAAAATCCCTAGACCTCATACAATCACGGCTAGGAGGTGGAACCAAAGACTCAAGTTCATCCCACAACCCCTTCAGTTTTGTAAATATACTGACGCAAATGAAGTTCCCTCGATCAGTGAGTTGATATCTTTGTGAAGATTGAAGGTTCTTGAACCATTGATTTTATCGAATCTCTCCTTCAACTTTTCCCATACTACCCAGGCATTAGAGGCATAGACTACCCTACTTAGCAGACTGCTAGAAATTGAATTCATCAACCATGACAACACAATAGTATTGACTCTCTCCAACTGTGTCCACATTTCTTCCCTAAAGTTTTTCTTCTTGCAAGAACCATCTACCAACCCCAGTTTGTTTCTCCCTAACAAAGCTATCCTCATAGAACGACTCAATACAGAGTAATTTTCAGTTCCTGTTGATTGAACAGAGATTAGGGAGACACTACTTACATCAGAAGCGTGAAGGAAAAGAGGATGACTTGTACCAATTTGTGTTGTTTGTGTGTTGGTGTTGTGTATTCCATTGATAGCAGGATCTTGTGCATTTAGTTGAGATGTCATTGGAGATCTTGAGTTTGCAAGATCAGTGATATGTTTCAAGAAAAATTTCAGAAGTTTGAGAGAAGAATGGCTTTCTGCAAACTGGAATCCAGCAGATAAAGAAGATGAAGATTCGAGTTCTATAAATTAGAATCTCGTGTAGCTCTGATACCATGTATTGATTAGTTCATCATTGATGAACTCTAATTGAATAGTATGAATGAGAAAGTATAGAACAAGAAAAGATTAAGAGCAAGAAGAGGTGAAGTCTGATCAAGAAGCAAGGAGATCATGTAATCTTTCTTGTTCAAAAATCATATTTTACAATGTCAAAAATGCCTCTATATATAGGCATTGTAGTGGGTAGTTTCTAGCGAGAATAGAAGCTAATAACTACCTTTAACTAATTCGGTTAATTAACCAATTAGTCTTCAACTAACTCTAACTGCTATAAACTAACTTTAATTGTCATTTATTCTTAAGCAGTGACTTTGTACCCTTTCTTCAACAAAATCATACCTTGATAATATCCTATGATTATTCATAGATATCTCTATTTAAAGTCATATTTTGTTATCTTCAAAAGTGCTGCCAAATGAGATAATTTAGATCAGATTTGTTCATATTACAACGAAGACGCATTCGTTACTTTTAAATTTGTTGCACCAGAAAAATTTGCAATATTAGTTCTCGATAAAATGATCATAACTCAGTCATACAACATCAAAATTTGATGATTCTTATTTCTATGAGTCAGAAATAATGATACAGGCCTAGTTCTTCAAACGAAACTCAATTTTGAGGTCATTTGCCCAATTAGAAACCATTTTCACTTATTATTTTATATCTCATGATAAAAACCTATGTGTGACTTATCAAAATTACAACAAACATTTCAGATCAGTCGTATAAATGATTCTCAAATTTTTGAAAGTCTCATAATAAAATATGGATCTCTAGAATTAGAAAAGGACTTTGAGTCATTACAATTTTATGCCTAAGACAATGCCCAAACACCTAAAATATTCAAAATTCATCCGAAACTCAACAAAAATTAAATCAAAATTTGTAGACAAATCCAAAATAATCATATAAACCAGTTAAAACTTTCAAATCATGAATTCGAGCTCATTTAGTTAAAAAATCGACCATAGTCAATTTAAATTCATAAAATTAACTAGTAAGTCAACCAAGAGTTCGAAACACTCTTGAGTCCCTCACGATCCGTCCCAACTATCCATCTAAAGCGTAAATCATGTTCCAAACCTCATAAAACTGTCCAAACTCTTATATTTGGACTATTCGTTCTTTGAGGCTTTTGTCGCGTGCGAAGAGGATTATGAATAAAAACTCAGATTTTCTTCATGAAATTTGATTATGAAGGATTCAATCAGTGAGATCAAATTTTTAAAACAAAGTGAAGTAAAAGAAAGAGAAGAGAAAAGTCATGCTCATAAATATAGCAATAGTTTAATCATCATCAGATGTAGGGTCGTGAAAATTAACGGTTAAACCAATAACTCAAATCGATAATTAGGTTATTAGATTAATAATTCGGGTTATTGATTTAACGGTTTGATATCGATTTATTGTCCCAAGTTATTGGATTATTAGTTCGGTTATCGGTTTGACCACTTTTTTTAACGGATGAACTGATAATCCGATATAAATTTATTAGGTTATAATTTTAGCCTTCAATATATAACGTATTCTAGCAAGAAGATGAATTGGGTGTCAATGACAACTGAAGGTGATGTTATTCAAATCTAAATTAAAATTAATTGCTTTAGTTGTGCTAATTTTATATGTTCTTTCGCTTTTTACCCACTTTTTTCTAACTAAACATACTTATGACTTATGAAAATTTTCGTGTGAGATCTTAACAGTTAACCCGATGAACTAACCAATAACGATCAATAATCGATTAACCAATTACCAATTACCCGATATCTTAACTGTTCTTTAATGATTTAACATATCTACAAATCGATAATCGATAAGTTAAACCAATAACCTCAAAATCGAACAGAACCGACCGGTACACACCCCTAATCAAATGTAATATTGAATGAGTTAGTTAATAAAGCTTGAACTTGTCTAATGTTGTATGGACGTCTTAAAATAGGAAAAATAACGTATATATAAAATTTTGGATAAAATATTATAAAATTTATCAATAATTTTTATTTATCAAAACTAGCAGTAAAAAATTGCAAATTTAGCAAAAAGGTAAAAAAGGGTAAAAATACGATAACTAAAAAATAGGTAAAATTATATGCATAAATTACGGTAATAATAATTTATTATTTTTTTTCTTGATATTCATTTCATAAATTTCTCCTAGATTTTTGTATTTTTCTATTTCATAAATTTTTCTTAGTTTTCGTCTTTCCCTAGTTCTTTATACACATTTTTTTTTCTTTTTTTGATATTCATTTCATAAATTTCTTCTGAATTTTTGCCTTTCTCTATTCCGTAAATTTTTCTTAGATTTTTGTCTTCCCGTATTTCCCCTATACATATATTTTTTTCTTTTCTATTTATACAAAATTCATACATTAAATCATGTTTGTGTATAACCTGCTATTAAAAAATTAAGTAACCCAATTTGTATTATTATATTTTATACAAAATTCATACACTAAAATATGTATAAATTTCTTACATACTAACATGTAAAGAAAATAACAGAAAAATGAAGATACACTAGTTTCTATAAAAATACACTTACACTAATTAGATATATCATATTTTATACACAATGCATACACTAAATATATTTCTATCTAATATGATATTTCTTTTTTAAAATATTATGTTATTTTTTATGTGTATTTCCTTTTAAAAAATATTCTATTGATATAATGAAAGTGTTTAAAATTTGATAGAGATTTAAGTTGCGAATTTGCATATATTTGCAGTATTTTAGGTTTTTTTTCTCGCCTAAAGAATATGAATCAGTTTCTGAAAAAATATATGTATTGTGTATGTGAACTGGTTGCATCTATTTACATGTAAATTATTTTGCCAGTCAATAATTACATGAATTATATTTATTGTCGAATATGCTTTTAGATTTTAAGTGATATATATTTAGTTTGTAATATGAAATTTTTTAATCATATTCCCTTTTAAATTATTTGGTTAATATACTGTAAGTGTTTAAAAGTTGACAGAGATTTAGAATATTAAGGAAGTTTAGAAGTTGGTAGAGACTTAAAGTATTAAGGAGTTATGTGGAAGAAGGAAGTCGGAGTATTAAGAAAACTAGATAATATAGTAAAAGGAGAAGAATGTT
Organism: Datura wrightii; assembly: GCA_035772735.1. Taxonomy (NCBI): domain Eukaryota; kingdom Viridiplantae; phylum Streptophyta; class Magnoliopsida; order Solanales; family Solanaceae; genus Datura; species Datura wrightii. The sequence continues at coordinate 192,354,953 of JASDFA010000018.1, read as the reverse complement.
ATAAAATAATAAGACTAGGAACAAGAAGAATAAAGAAGAAAAGAAGAGAAGTTCTTATTTCTCTAGAGGGATGAAAGACAATGAGGAAGAATCCCATTATTTATAGGGCAAAGACTAACCCTAACTTAGACATTCAGTATAATACAAATACATAATAAAAACTTATTTGATCGCAAGCTTATCCAATCGCAAGTTTATCCAGTTGCAAGCTTATGCAATGAATATCTATAATATAATATATTTATAACATTCCCTTTTGGATGTTCATTAATAGACAATGTGCCTCGTTAAAACTTTACTAGAAAAAAATCCATTGAAAAAATTTCTAGTGAAGGAAAAAGAGTAGACATGTTTAATAATACGCATTTTGGTTGTCTTATTAAAAATCTTACAAGAAAAACTCAATAGGATAAAACCTTGCAATGAAAAAAGAGTACAACGCGTATTAACTCTCCCGGATGAGAATATCAATCCAAAAACTTGAATCTTCGCATCTCAATCTTGTGCACCATCTTCTTAAAAGTTGTAGTTGGCAAAGACTTGGTAGATAAATCACTCATATTTTCACTTAAACGAATCTATTGCATGTTGATATCACCATTTGTTTGGAGATCATGTGTAAAGTAAAATTTTGGCGAAATGTGATTCGTTCTACCTCTTTTTATGAATCCTCATTTAAGTTGTGCTATGCATGCTGCATTATCTTTATATAAAATTGTGGATACTTTGCCACATTTTAAATCATATTATTCTCTAATGAGATGTATCATGAATCTCAACCACACACGTTCTCGGCTTGCCTCATGAATAGCTATTATCTCAACATGATTTGATGAAGTGGCCACGAGAGACTGCTTTGTAGATCTCTAAAATATGGCAGTACCTCCACATATTAACACGTAGTCAGTTTGAAATCGAGTTTTGTGTAGGTCAGATAAATACCTTGCATCAGCATAACCAACAAGATCGTGACTGCTATTGTTAGAATAAAATAAGTCCATATCAGTAATCCCTTTTAGATACCACATTATATATTTGGTCCCATTCCAATGCCTCGTACTAAGAGCAGAAGTATATCTTGCTAACAAATTTACCGAAAAGGCTATATTAGGTTTTGCAGTATTAGCAAAATACATTAGTGTACCAATTGCACTAAGATATGGTATTTCAGGACAAGAATTTTCTCGTTCTTTTCTTGAGGTCGGAATGGATCTTTCCTCACATCAAGTGATCGAGCGATCATTGGAGTACTTAATGGATGTGCTTCATCCATATAAAATCTTTTCAACACTTTTTCTATATAGGTAGAATGATGAACAAGGATACCATTTGTCAAATGCTCAATTTGCAAACCAAGAAATAATTTTATGTTTCATCTTACTTCTTTAAATAATCAATTGCCCTTTGAAGCTCTATTGGAGTTCCAATAAGGTTTATGTCATCAACATAAACAAGTATGACAAACTCTGATGTTGTGTTTTTATAAAAATACATGGGCAAATTTCATCATTTATATAATATTCCTAAGATAAATACTTACTAAGACGGTTATACCACATGCGTCCAGATTGCTTCAAACCATACAATAATCTTTGCAATCTAATTTGATAAATTTCTCGAGAGTTTGCATGATATGCTTTAGGCATCTTAAATCTTTCGGGAATTTTCATATATATCTCATTATCAAGTGATCCATATAGATAGGTTGTAACCGCATCCATCAGAATTTCAAGCCTCTCATGGACAGTGAAAATAATAAGATAACGCAACATTATTGCATCCATAACTGGTAAGTATATCTCTTCATAATCGACACCAGACCTTTGTGAAAATCCTTGTGCAACAAGGCGTGCCTTATAGCTTTGTATTTCATTTTTCTCATTTCTTTTTTTGCACAGACTCATTTATAGCCAACAAGTTTAATACCATTAATTCCCTCGAACAAGTCATTCTTTCCGTTCCCATCCAAGAGCTTAAACGTAACACACTTTTCATAGACGTACTACCAATCGTCAAAGAATTCCCGAAAACTATTTTCGTTCAATTACTACCTCAAGAATTTGACATTCTTTGCACTCACCCCATGTTTGATCCAACTAGTGGTAAAGACAATTGGAATACCATTTATGTTTGACAAAGTTCGAATTGGCCAAGAAGAGTCAAGGATTAAAAGGGTCAACAATTTCGTTAACATTTTTGAGAAAGAAGGTTGTAGGATGGTAGAAATGAATTGTTTTGAACATGACAAGTATGCTGCTGGCTCACAATTTATTACGCACATACCATAGGCAGAGTGTTGCAAAAACTTGGAATAAAGACAACTCACCTATAAACACAAAAGGGTATGAAAAATTGTTGAGTTTGATAGAGAATACAACTCTTGATAGCTTTGGTTTGTATTGTGGTTTGTCTATGTATAACAAAAATTCTATGGAGGTGTTAGAGAAATTGGATGCTGCATTGGAGAGTTTGAAAAGGGAATTATTTGGGAAAGTTCTTGAGAAGTTGGAGAAGAGAGTGGAAAGGAAAGTAGGCTTGCTTTACCTACTCCTTATTCTAAGAATATTGAAAAGTTGCAAGTTGAGATGAAGGAAGAGGCTCTTTCTTGATCCTAATAATTGAAGTACAAGTTGGCCATTATTCAATTTCTTTTTCGAACCAGTGGTTCATTTGTTTAATAGGAATTAATATATAACACGAGCCAAAAAGTTAAAAATTCATGTTTAACATTTAATATATATGTATTAAAATTAATTTTTAATCTATATACTTCGTATAATTTTTTTAAGAAAGAATGTTTGACTGATCACCCTTTACTACATGTGGTTAGGCCACTGCTTGTAATTAGAATATTTTTTTTACTTACTATCATGTTTATAATGATTTGTTTGATCAAACTATCAAAATTTATTTATTTTGAAAAGTATTTTTTGTCCAAAATATTTTTAAAAAAAATACTTTTGTCGATTAATAGATTATATTTAGTTTGAAATGTTTTGTCTACATTAAAGAAGAAACTAGTGATTGGATAAATTCTCTAAAAACGCTTCCTGAAAAAAATTACTTTTTTTCCAACTTATGCTAATTAGCAAAAAGCACTTTTTTGTTTTTTGCATAAAAATTTAGCTAGACACATTAGCTCTTTAAAATAAATATTTTTTTAAATTAAAAAATAAATATCTTTAATTTCATAAGAGCTTGATCAAATACATTAGCTTTTTAAAATAAGTATTTTTTGCTTCCTAAAAATTCAATCGAACAAATTATTAGATTTTGTGAAAAAGTTAAACTAAATTATTTAAATTATAATTTTAATTTTCTAAAAATTTTGGTCAAACAACTTTTGACTTTCAAGAGTAATGGATAAAAATTAATTTTCATACATATATATTGAATCTTGAATAATCTTGATGAAATTTCTGACTTCACCAAACGGTATATATCACTTCTTATTAAACAAATCAACCACTGGATTGAAAAAAGAAAAAAAAAATTAAACAATGGCCAACTTGTACTTCAACTATTAGGATCAAGAAAGAGCCTCTTCCTTCATCTCAACTTGCAACTTTTCAATATTCTTAGAATAAGGAGTAGGTAAAGCAAGCCTACTTTCCTTTTCCACTCTCTTCTCCAACTTCTCAAGAACTTTCCCAAATAATTCCCTTTTCAAACTCTCCAATGCAGCATCCAATTTCTCTAACACCTCCATAGAGTTATTGTTGTACATAAACAAACCACAATACAAATCAAAGCTATCAGTAGTTGTATTCTCCATCAAACTCAACAACTTTTCATAACCTTTTGTGTTTATTGGAGTTGTCTTTGTTCCAAGTTTTTGCAACACTCTGCCTATGGTGTGTGTAATAAATTGTGAGCCAGCAGCATACTTGTCATGTTCAAAACAACTCATTTCTACCATCCTACAACCTTCTTTCTCAAAAATGTTAATGAAATTGTTGACCCTTTTAATCCTTGACTCTTCTTGGCCAATTCGAACTTTATCAAACATAAATGGTAGTCCCTTCCAATTGTCTTTACCACTTGTTGGACCAAACATGGGATGAGTGCAAAGAATGTCAAATTCTTGAGGTAGTAATTGAAGGAAAATATTTTTTGGGAATTCTTTGACCGATAGTACGTCTACAAAAAGTGTGTTACGTTTAAGCTTTTCGATGGGAAGAGAACGAACGACTTGTTCGATGGAATTAATGGATGTGCAGAACAATATGATGTCAGGATGTTGCTCACATAAGTCATTGGGATCTTTGAAGAAGTTGACATTAAGGGATTGTGATATGAGGGAATAATCAGTACGAGAATGAGCTAGCACAATGTGTCCTTGTTTCATGAAGGCCTTGGCAATGAATTGTCCAAAGTTGCCAAAGCCTATAATAGCTATTTTGAGTTTGTTGGAACTTGTTGAGAGGGGATGTGATGATGTATTTTCTTCGATATTCGACAAACTCGATGTTTTTGAAAGTTGATGAAGTCTGGTTAGATTGCCATCCATACTTGAAACTGAGACATAGTTATTATTGTTGATGGTAGGTAAGTCACCATTTTGAGCACGGGAAGAGAAGAGTAGGCGGCGGTGAAATCGAGGTGACGATGGAATTGAAATAATCGAATAATGAAAACCATGATTGAAGAGTAGGGATGAAGATGATTCATGAGTTTGAATATTGTTAGGTTGTATAGAGGAAAGGGAAAACATGATTCTATTTTGGTGTGATACTTGGAGTAAGATGATAGCTTAAGGGTTTATATAGGGATATTTGTTAATATTCTTACATAGGGTGGGAGATAGGAGATAAAATAAATAGTAAATGCAAGTTAATTATTCAATTAAAAAACAATAAATAATTGGAACTATTTCAACGCACTTGTAAGATAATTTGTCTTGAATCATTTTGATGATGACTTTGTTACTTCAGAAGCCTGGGTCAACCTAAGGTTGTGGATTCTCAATTGAGTTTTGTTTGCTTTGTGAGTTCATGTATAGCAAATTGAATACTATTATTAGCATGTGACTTCATAAGTCTTAGTCAACATCTAAGACTGCTTAACATTTTTTTATTTGCAAGTGGCTCTCATGTGATATTCCTAGCAAGTTCCAAAACCTATAAAGTTTTGGATTTACTTTAGATTCACTTAATCTCTATGGGGTTTGTATTAGTGCACCATTAATCACGTTTAAGTAATAATATGCATGTGACCAAGTTGGTAGTTTTGTGATTTGATAAATATTTTTGTGAGCAATGTAACTTTTTCTTCTAAGCGTGAGAGGTTGGTTATAATAGGTATAATGAGAGATAAAGGTAAGTGGAAGAAATATTGGAGAGAGGTGATTAGACAGAACATGATATACTTGCAATTTATCAAGGATTTAATTATAGAAGGATATGGAGATCGAGGATTGGGATAGAAGGTTAATAGGTAATTGAGCATGGTTAAGTTTCCTTATCAATATTGCTTTTATTACTCTCCTAGTGTTTTATTCTTCAATTTTATTATTATATCTTGTTTTCTTTGCTTTAATTAGTTATCACAGTGTTTGTTGTTGCTACTGCGTTCTTCTCTTTTATGTATTAGCATGACTACTTCACTGTTGTGTTTCCTTTCCGTACTTGATTAATTTATTTTATTTTACTTGAATTAAGAGTCTATTGAAACATTTCTCTAATTTTTACAAGATAGGAGTCGACTACATACACATCATCTTCTCCATATCCAACTTATGATATTACATTAAGTATATTATTGTTATTATAATTTTTTTTCCTGATTAAAAAATAAAAGAAATTGATCCTTTTAAATCTTTTCTGTGTAAAAATATAAATATTCTATGCGTAAAAATGGAAATCTCTTATAAAATATTCATAATATTTTCAAATAAAAAAACTTACAAGTGATCTAAAAAGTTAATTCTCCCGATAAAATCAAAGTGGGCTGACGGCAAACACGCATTTATATGGTGAAAGGCGTAATCCTATTTCGATTCCCAAACCTTAGAAAGAAGTTCAAAATTAACATCTAAGACTAGGTTTGACAGTGAGACGAAATAAATTTAATTTAATCCGCCAAAATCTCAACTTCCCTTATTATCACGATAGTATTTCTTTTGAGTTTTCAACCCACTCTACTTAAATTTTACTTTTTATCTTTAATTTTTAAATTTGAAAAAAAAGTCATAAATTTTTCCCTTTAGTTATTCGAAAAAATTCATTTACACATTAATATTTTACGAACCAACTAATATCACCCCCTCACTTATAATAAACTACTAATATCTACTTATCAGTACCTAACCCAGATAAGTATTTAGCCCTGCTTGACACTTGCTATGTGGTGATACTTGTCACGTGTTTTAATTTTTCCTCACTTTTTTCCAAAAAAAAAAAAAAAATTAAAACTTTTTTCACTTTTTCTTTCTCTATCATTAGCCTTTCAGATTGTGTGAACCTGATTTAACAACTGCTCTTTCTTTGACACACTTTTTTTTTAAAATATTTATTTTATTTTTAATAAAATAATTTATAATCATATAAATTTAATTTTTTTAAATATTATAATCAAATTAAAATATATCACATAAATTATAATAAAAAAAGAGTATTTAATTATTAAAATACATCATATAAATTATAGAGAAGCGAGTATTTGTTTGACTAAAGAAAGTGTGTGATGGCTATTCTTTGTGCTATTTCGTCGGAACTTCACTGGAAAAATTAATAATTTCTTTTTTCTTCTTTTTCATCAATGATTCTTTTTCGTGCACATTTAATTTCTCCTGAAATATTAAAGAAAAATAATGGAGAAATTTTATTTTTGTATTTTTGAATGATAAGATTCTGTATAATTGAGCTGTATTTACCAAAGTAATAAAGATTCTATTCAGTCAGGTGTTTACATCTAATTGATTTTTCAATGACAAATTATGAAATAAATACAAGAAAAATATGAGATATATACAAGAAAAATATATGAAATAATACAAAAAAAGATAGATAAATACAAGAGAAATATTAAGGAAAAATTACATAACATCACACAATTATGAAAATATTTATATATAATCACCACAGTTTTAAAAAATTACATAATATATTTTTATTTAATTTAATGTATCATCTATTTATCGTTTTACTTTATTTTGATTACTATTTACTTCTCTCCTATTCATCATCGTAAATTCCTCCAATAACCACTCAATCCCTCTTCCATCTTCTCTCTCAGTCATTGTTCATCATCAAACCAGATGGTCAACCCAATCTCTCTTCCATCTTTCTATCCCCGCCCCTTTCTTTTTCTCTCGCATCTCACTCTTTCTCTTTGTTTTTTCTTGTTTGAAAATCGTAGTTTTTTGACATCAACTCAAGTCATCGACGACTAATTCGCCAATCAGATCTGATTGGAAATGCAAAATTTTGATCGGAGAATGATGGAGCAGATATGATGATGTCACTCTGTTTCTTATCCCAAAAGTATTTTTTCTGTATGTATGTTTGATAGAAACTTTTTTCAAATTCAACTGTGTTTTTTGTATTTTGCTTGTTTTTTTATATTATGAGGAAGGAGAAATTTTCATTCATGATTTTTATTTAATTTTCAATTTAAGATATGTATTTTTTGGATTTTAGACAAAAATCTTCAACTGTGTAATTCATTGAATTTTTACTAATCAAATCTTTATGATTTTTGGAGTCTCAAATAGATTATAAAATTTCAGTAATTGTGGTAATTGATTTTTTTTATTTTTTGAAAATCCTATTAGCGTATTTTATAGGTTATGTATTTTATGTATTTCGACATTATCTTTTCACCCGTATATATTTGATTTTTAGGGTTTCTATTTGTATTTAGTTGTATTTATGACACAATGCAAACACATAGATTACAATATAATCATACTATTATGTTATACACACACACATACACATATAAGTTGTATTGTTATACATTTACCAATGGACACAGTTTCTTTTAACAGAGATACATATTATTACTCTTTGATACAATTAAATACACAATCTTTTATGCCGTTTTTAGAATTTATTTGTTAAAATACATATATTTGGTTGTATTTACGATACAAATTATTCATTTTTTTTATAATTCAAAGAATGAGAAGCATATGATTATAGAAATAAATCACTTTTTCAATTTTATTTCACAAGGTGTTAATATAAAATAAGAATTTCATCCGTTTTTAGAGTCCATTTAATTAAGAAATGTAATAATTATCAATTGCATGAACAATGGTAACTGATTATAGAAATAAATTACGTTTTCATCTTTTCTTTACAAGGTGTTAATATAAAATAAAATTTTCATCCGTTTTTAGAGTCCATTTATTTAAGGAATGTAATAATTATCAATTGAGTGAATAATGGTAACTGATTATTTATGTGAAACATAATCCGTAAAATCACTCACCTAATTAGATTTTGTATTTGTATTTGATGTGTTTTACCTAGGGTAAATACAACATATGACACATAAAATATTCTCATTTTATGTAAATAAGTAAAATGTTGTCACTTCAACCCATTTTCGCTCAAAATGTTGCTTGCCATTTCTGAAATTTTCTCAAATATTATAACCTAAATATATGTACAGCTTATGAAAATGAACTAAGGCCCAATCACCAAAGAAAGGGAATAGGCCCAAGTGATATCTGAAACCCAAATTTTGTTGCGTGATAGGGCCATTTGCAGCCCAACACCTCCTCATGTTGAGGGGAAGACGAAACCTTCAACTTGCTAAGTAAATATGAAGAGAACCAGAGAGACTTAGGTCTTATTTATTTGCACTTAATAGAGGTCTAAATCTGAATGGTTCAGACCTTAGGCCATTAAATGCATTTGTTTCATTAAGATTTAAACACTTATTTGGTCTGAATAGGTCTTAATCATTAAGATCTCAAACGGAGTCTTAATATCATTAAGAGGCATATTTGTGTGGATAATTTTTATCATCGCTCTGCCCACAACCACCATCCACCACTATTAACCACTTCTATCATCACAACCACCGCCATTATTACTATCTCCAATCACCGGTCACCACCACCGCCAACTACCTCTGCCACCATTATCAACCACCATTATTGTCACTAACTACCCCTAACATCACATCAACCACTGAAAACCACCACTATTGCCAATCACTACTATCAGTCTTTACTATACATACCACCTCAGTCATTATAATTATATTCACTATCACTACCACCACCAGCGTCATCGCCATCTCTACCACTAATATCACTCACCACCACCACTTCAATCAATCCCTACTACCAACCACTTTCACCATCATAACTAGCACCATCGCCAACTACTACCAACACATCATCAACCACCACAATTCTTCAGTCACCGCCATCAACACCGCCAACTCCTAACATCAACCAACTTCACCATCACAACCACCACTATCAAACGTTATGTAATGCCCCGAAAACTCAAAATTTAATTTCGGGACTTAAATCAGAAAATCTGAAAAACTGCAGAAATATTGTAGGACGGCCCACCTGACGAGTCTTTAAGTAACCTCACAACTCATTAGGTGAGCAGTGAGGAGAAGGCTGGATAATGTAAAGGAGGGAGGCAATGTACCTAACGAGGGACGTTATGAGTCGTGGTCAGTGTTAAGTCACCTGTGGTCAGTTCTGATATTTAGTTGACCAGTGTACTTGATGAGTGGGTGCAACGAGTCATCATCTATGCCGACGACTCGTTAACTGACTCGTTACTGGACTTAGCATTAAATCTCCAGAATGAGACAGTGTGGTCCACGACTGGTGACCACGAGTCGTGATCAATCACCACGAGTCGTTAGGGAAACCTGACAGATTGTCTCAGCGGATTTCTAAGGGCTATTTAGTAATTTCCTATTCTACTAAGCTCTAAACTACGACGTTTTGGACGTGAAATCAGACTTATTATAGGGTTTGGATGGTTCCTCCCCTCATTCTCACATTCATTCTCAGGATACTTATCGAAAATCCTCTCAAGAAACTCTCAAGCAAGCTTACGGTTTTCATCTATTGCAGCAGTTCAAGTCCCCTTCTTTGGGTGAATTTTAGTCAGGTATGTGGGAATTCAACAAGGGAATTGTTCTTCCCTTGTGTCCTTCAAAATCCTCCATAATTTTCTTATCAGTTTTAGCCTTTAGCTTTCGAATACGAATGAATTCCATGCTATTTTTCGTTAATTTCTCCTGAAATAATATCCATGTTGGTCGTTAACATTATCTCCATTAGTTCCTAATTAAATTGTCAATGTTCGAACAAAAGTGAATTTAAGCCCTGACTTTCAAGTAATGATTTTTTGCTTATTAAATCCCAGCTAGTGAATGGAGAATGTTTTGGGCTGAATATTCCTAGAAATTGTTGCTATATATATGTTGAGCAATTATTCCATTGATAAGGATGAGTTTAGCCTTATTGGATGAGATTTCTTCAATTCTTGAATTTTTACCATCTTATGAAATTTCCGTGTTGTTGGAATAAGTTGAGTTCTCTATTAGCTGCTACTAGTTCAGACCAGTTAGAACCTAAAATCCCTTCAGAATCTTTTAGAAAAATTTTTCAACTGATCATTTTGATTTCAGTCTTTTCCCAAGGTGTCAGTGGTACCTCTTAGTTATCAGAATCAGACTCAGATTATAGTTATTTGGTCCATTAGGCGGTCATGACATTCTAGTTATATAGCTCTGACCAGCTCCAGGACCCCAGTTCAGTTACAACTTGCTCTTAGACGGTTACGAAGCTTCCAGACAAGCAGCTCTGACCAGTCTAGAACCTAGTTTTAGAATCTGGTCCGGTAAGACTCTCAAGGTACATGCAGTTATACGTCCCTGACTAGTCTTGGACCTCAGTTTTGAGTTATTAGCTTGGTAGTTCAGTTTAGGTTTTTCAGTGGGAGTAGAACTTAGCACCGAGCGGACCGGGGTTCCAGCGCACCCAGGTTCCCAAAACTACGTTGCCAGCATAAGTTACAGTATTACTTGGCCTGATTGGCCCCAGATTTTTTGTGATCACCCAGTTCATGCCTTTATACCCTGGCTAAGTATATTGGGTCCTACCGGTGGGGTGTTTACATCGGACTCCACATCTTGCTTACGTGGTTATATGTCAGTTACAGATTCTACCACTAGTTAATTCAGTTTACTCTCAGATTTCTCAATTTAGGTCAGTTCAGTGCAGTATCTCAGACTTAGTACATGTTTATGACCATCAGTCAGGGTCATTTTTGACCATATCAGTTCTACACTAGTTGTATCAGTTTTCAGCATTTAAGTTGGTCATTTCATGTCGTATCAGTGCAGTTACTAGTTTTGTCATATTATTCATGTTTCTCTCACCTACTCAGTACATTCAAAGTACTGACGCATACTTTTATGTTGTATCGTTTCATGATACAGCTGCAGGTTCTTAGACTCAGCACCGCTAGCCGCCGCAGTTCAGATTCTCCACCTCATCAGTGAAGTATGAGTCTTCATCATCCGAGGGCATTATTTCTTTCTTTCAGTCATTTATTAGTTTTCGTAGATTTAGAGTTAGCTGGGGGATTTTCCCAGCAACTCCTCAGTTAGATGGATTTCAAACAGAAATGGTTTTTAGATTTTTCAGTATTATTCAAATGTTTTGAACTTTATGTTCTCAGATTTGCTTTTTTTCTTAAATGTTTAATGATATTATTCAAGTTCTGTTGTGCATGTTTATTCAGAATGCTAGTGAATGATAGACCAGGGGTTGACTTGGGGCTTCAAGTACTGTGTTACGTCCAGGGTGTAGGCTTGGGTCGTGAAAAACTTGGTATCAGAGTACTAGGTTTAGAGTATCCTCGGAATGTCTGAAAACCGTATCAAGTAAAGTCTTTTTCATGGGTGTGAAATGCGTCACACTTATGACGAGGAGGCTACGAGATGTTATTATGAAAATTTTCTTTTGTTCATATTTTTATCATGCATCAAAGTTCAATTCCAGAAATGCCCTTATAATTCGTGCTCTGTTTTATTTCAGTGAACCATGCCTCCGAGACGCGGTAACAGAGAAGGGCCAGTAATGCCAACAGACCTGCTCCACCAGCCCTGGAAGCTCCTCAAGATGATTCAATTTCTACCGCAGTGTTTAGAGCTGCCACTTAGTTACTTGCTCAGACTGTGACCAATCAGGTGAATCAGCAGGTTTTGCCGATGAACACGAATGGGTCTGCAGCAGCTGCAAGGGTGCGGGACTTCACCCGTATGAACCCTCCATTGTTTCAAGGATCTAAAGTGGGGGAGTACCCACAAGAGTTTGTAGATGAGGTCAGGAAGATTACCCGTATTATGGGTGTTAACTCCTCCGAGAGTGCTGACCTGGCTACCTATTAGCTTAAAGGGGTAGCCCAGGTTTGGTATGAGCAGTAGAAGGAGGGGCGGCCAGCGTAAGCAGGACCGGTAGAGTGGGAGGAGTTCCACATAGCTTTCCTGGATAGGTTTTTCCCTCGGGAGCTGAGGGAGGATAAGACGGTGAAATTTATGAATCTGCGTCAGGGCAACAAAACAGTGGAGGAATATGCTCTAGAGTTTACCAGACTATCAAAGTATGCTCCGGAGATGGTAGCTGAGCCAAGGGCTCGCATGTTGAAGTTCGTAAATGGAGTATCTAATATGGTCCTCAAAGAGTGCAGGACGGCAATGCTAATCAAGGATATGGACCTCTCTAGTTTAATTATGTATGCCCAGAAGATTGAGGCAAAAAAGCTGAAAGATATGGAACGTAAGAACAAACGAGCAAGGACTGGCCAGTTATATTTCGGCCATCAAAGATTTAGCGGTGGTAGCCGCCCATAGCGACAGCAGTAGAGAGCCCCAGCACCCAGTTTAGTCAGTTCCCCAACCTTTCGGTCTCGCCAGGATCGGAGAGGTGGGTCATCTGGCACTCAGTCTCAGGCTCACAGTACTGGGAACAAGTATCTAGCTTGTCCCAAGTGTGGTAGGAATCACCCAGGAGAAAGCCTTCAGGGACGAGAGGGTTGTTTTGGGTGTGGACGGCTTGGACACAAGCTTAGGGAGTGCCGGTCAGCAGGGTGAGGGAGATCACAATCTACCACATCATCAGCTCAAGCAAGTTGACCATCCCAGCAGGCTAACACCTCAGGTACAGATGGCGGTCAGCGCCAAAATCATTTTTATGCTCTATCTTCCCGTCAAGATCAGGAAAGCTCACCTGACGTAGTTACTGGTATGTTACGTCTCTTCCATCTAGACGTATATGCCCTCTTAGATCTAGGAGCCACTCTTTCATTCATGACTTCTTATATAGCGGTTCAGTTCAATATAAGTCCAGAGGTCCTCTCAGAACCATTCTCAGTCTCCACCCCAGTTGGTGAGTCAGTTAGAACCAGCCGGGTGTATAGAGATTGCCTAGTCTTAGTTCTGAATAAAGTAATTCCAGCTGATCTTGTAGAGCTATACATGGTCAATTTCGACCTTATTCTCGGCATGGATTGGTTACACTCCTGCTATGCCTCAGTTGATTGCAGAACTAGAGTTGTAAAGTTCCAGTTTCCTAAAGGAGCTAGTATTAGAATGGACAGGCAACAATTCAGCGCCTAAGGGTAGGTTTATTTCCTACCTTAAGGCCTAGAAACTCATTTTCAAAGGATTTCTATATCATCTGGTTTGGGTCAAGGATTCCAACTCTGAGACCCCAGTCATTTAGTCAGTTCCAGTTGTCAGTTAGTTCTCAGATGTATTTCCTGAAGATCTTTTCGAAGTTCCCCCTGAACGGGAAATAGACTTTGGAATAGATCTCCTCCCAGATACTCAGCCCATCTCCATCCCTCCTTACAGAATGGCTCCCGTTGAGCTTAAGGAGTTGAAGGAGCAGCTAAAAGATCTTCTTGATAAGGGTTTTATCAGACCCAGCATCTCTCCCTAGGGTTCTCTAGTGCTATTCGTGCATAAGAAAGACGGTACCCTCAGAATGGGCATAGATTACCCTCAGCTAAACAAGGTCACAGTTAAGAAAAAGTACCCTCTGCCTAGAATTGATGATCTATTTGATCAACTTCAGGGAGCCAGTTGTTTCTCAAATATCGATCTCAGGTCAGGGTACCATCAGTTAAGAGTTAGAGAGAGTGACATACCGAAAATAGCATTCAAAACTCGGTATGGTCACTACGAGTTTGTTGTGATGTCCTTTGGGTTAACAAACACCCCAGCAGCCTTCATGGATTTTGATGAATAGGGTTTTCAAGCAGTACCTGGATATGTTTGTCATTGTATTTATCGATGACATTCTGGTGTACTCCAAAAATGAGGAAGAGCATGCCAATCACCTAAGGATAGCATTACAGACCCTCAAAGATCTCCAGTTATTCACCAAGTTTAGCAAGTGTGCACTCTGGTTGAAGCCTGTGACATTCTTGGTTCATGTGGTATCGGGTGAGGGGATACAAGTAGATCCTCATAAAATAGCAGCAGTAAAGGATTGGCCCAGACCTACCTCTCCTACCGAAATTAGCAGTTTCCTCGGCTTAGCAAGCTATTACTAACGGTTTGTGGAAGAGTTTTCAGGAGTTAAAGACTCGACTCACTACTGCTCTAGTTTTGACCCTGCCAGAAGGAATAAATGGGTTTGTTGTATATTGTGACACCTCCAGAGTTGGACTTGGTCGCGTTCTGATGCAGAGGTGCAAAGTGATAGCCTATGCCTCCAAACAGCTAGTCCATGAGAAGAACTATCTGACTCATGACTTGGAGTTGGCAGCGGTGGTATTCGCGTTGAAAATATGGAGACACTACTTGTACGGGTCTCACGTGGATGTGTTCACAGACCACAAGAGCCTTCAGTACGTGTTCAGCCAGAAGGACCTAACTTGCGTCAAAGACGGTGGTTGGACTGCTGAAGGATTATGACATGAGTGTGTTGTATCACTCGGGTAAGGCCAATGTGGTGGCCGACACCCTAAGCAGACGGGTGGCTGATGATCTTGGGCAAATTTATATGCCCAAGTGATACTCAAATGTGTCATTTTGCCTTGTTTATCTATCGATATTTATACATTATCATGTGAATTGTAATAAAATGTGAATTTATACTAACCAACATGATTAGCGTGATTTTGCAGGAAAAATATAATTGTACGAAGCTAAGATGCATGTTGGGAGAAATCAAAATTGGACTCGAAAGCGAGCAAGGGAAAAAGCACAAGGAGAGCACGAATTAAAGGGGCTCCACGATGGAGCCATGTCACGCTACCATCGCGGATGCGTTCTGCCTGGATACGGAATTTTTGCAAAATTCCAGTGAAGGTGCGCGTTGGGGCCGTGGCACATTGGCCTAGCCCTGCGTTGCACGTCGTGCCACGTTGGGCCTTAATACCTGGACGTCCGGATTCCAGTAAGGGTCTGCGTTGGTGGCGTGTCACGGAGGCAGTGCTCCGCGATGCACTCCGTGACAAGTTGCTTGTTATTCCGGGAAAAATTCCCACTAGTATAAATAGAACACTTAGGTTCATTTTTAATAATTCTGACTTGGTGGAGCAAGAATGTGGGTTACAGGCAGTTGACGGGACGAAAATTTCAGGGTTTTTCTCTATCACCTTCTTCTTTATTTTAATTGCTTGTATGATTAACACTCATTTAACGATGTTTAATCCACAAATGAGTGGCTAAATTCCCTTCTTGGTGAGGTTAAGAACAATTGTATTGAATTGTGATTATTAATAAATTAGTTTTTCATCTTTTCTTCCATGGTTGTTCTATTGATTCTTGTTCTTACTGCATTAATGTGTGGCCAACGTTAATGTACATCTAAAAAGTCCGGTTTCACTCGAGAGAGCAAGAAATTGAAAAGTTGTGAATTGATAGGATATGATCTTTTCTTAGTTTGGGAAAATTGAGAATTGATTTACCTTCAGGATAGAGATATACCTGAAAGTCGTATTAGTCAATTAAGAAATCGATTTTGTATGGCTAGAACATGAATTTCGTTTTATCACAGAAATGTAGGTGGAAGGTTCATGATTCTTAAGTTGGGTTAAATACGAGAGTTTTAATCCATAGGCAATAATTCTTGACTAGCAACCGGAGGAAAGATTAATCAAATTGTATCGATAACTTATTTCTCTACATGTTCATTTAACCTCAGCATGCTCATACTTATAGTTCAGACTCAAATTATATATTCGTTTTAGACTTAGTATAAAATTAGGAAACAAAATATCAACCTTTTCTTCACATTGTTGTCTGCAATTTAGAATTAAAGTTTATTGACACTTGAGTAGATTGTTACTTTTGCCCAGTCTCTGTGGGATCGGTACTTGGCTTACTTGAGCCACTTTACTACTTGTTCAACCACGTGCACTTGCGTGTAGTTATACCCAAAAAACCGAACAAGTTTTTTGGCACCGTTGTCGGGGACTGGCAATTGGTAAATTTTTCTTAAGTGTTAGTTTACTATTTCTTCTTAGTGTTGACAACTTGGTCTTAGCCTGTATTTTGCAGATACTAATTTCTGTTGAACACTGGCAAGAGAGAAGGAGCTGGTGGACTCATATTTAGAGCCAGAAAGACAATTTCATCGTCAAAGGAGAGAAGCTCTAGAGAAAAAGCTGCAGTTGCTCAAACAAACAATCCTGGAGCAACAACAGAATCCACCAGTTGTAAGGGCAATGTTAATGCCCGAGGACATGGCAGCTAGGCCGGTTCGCGAGGTGGCAATCCCACATGCTAACAATGTTACATCTAGCATCCGCAAACCTGAGCCAGGAGGGATATTTGAGCTTAAACAAAACATGGTGCAATTACTGCACACCAGCGGGCAATTCACAGGTCTCCCTCATGAGGATCCACAACAACATCTCCAAAATTTCTTAGAGATAAGTGACACTTACATTCCCGCTGGAGTGTCATCAGATTATGTCTGCTTACATTGTTCCCATTTTCACTTTTGGGAGAAGCCAAGAGGTGGTTGAAAGCTGAGCCACCTAATTCCATCACCACGTGGGATGATCTTGTAAGGAAATTCTTGATACGATTTTTTCCATCCGGTAAAACAGCAAGACTTAGAAGTCAAATTCTAAGTTTTAAACAGAGAGAGGGAGAGAATCTGTATCAAGCCTGGGAGAGATTCAAATCTATGTTGCGGGATTGTCCTCATCATCACCAATCCAATGATGTGCTGGTGCATACTTTCATAGAGGGTTTGGAACCCCACACAAAAATCTTGCTAGACTCAGCAGCTGGGGGACAAGCATTGGAGAAAACTTATGAGGAGCTGTATACCTTGTTAAATCGTATTTCGCAGGAAAATCCAAAGTGGAATGCGGATTCATCAAGAGGAGGAACAAGGAAAGCAGCAGGAGTATTGGAAGTGGATGGTTTTACAGCTATTGCTGCACAGATAGCTGCGTTACAGAATCAACTCAACACCCACTTCAGTAACATGAGCATGAACCAGTCTCAAGCCCCAGTGAATGTAGTGCAGCAGATTTGGTGTGAAGTATGCGGGAGTAGTGAACACTCAGCTGAGTGTTGTGGAGCAAATCCTAATTCGGTGAACTTTGTGGGGAATGTACATAGAAACAACCACCTACAATATGGCAACAGCTACAATTCCAACTGGAGGAATCACCCGAATTTCTCTTGGGGTAGCAATAACCATCAAGGGCAAAGTTCGAGTCAGGGGGCGCAGAGAAATCAAGGAGGGCAGCAGAACTATCAGTAACAATACAGAAGCAACAATGCACCTCCTCCACCACCATCACCCAGCATTGAGGATATGGTCAAGACAATGATAGCTAACCAAGCTCAATTGCAGGCTGATTATGTGAAATTGGCAGCCGAGGTAAAGAACAATCAGTTAGCTACAAAGGCGCTGGAGTACCAGTTTGGGCAATTTGCTGGAGCCCAAAACACCAAGCCTAGAGGAGGACTTCCGAATGACACGGATCCCAACCCCAAGCAAGTGAATGCAGTGACCACAAGGAGTGGTTTGCAGCTTAAAGAGGTGGAACCAGAAAGACCACCTCAACAGTCGTGAGCAGCAGAAACTGAGAGGGAGCAAAGTGATGAGAGGGGGAAGAAAAATGAGGCTAAACCAGAAAGACCACCACCCCCGTTCCCTCAATGATTAAAGAAACACAAGGAGGAGGCGTGTTTCAAAAAGTTCATGGAAGTGCTAAAACAGGTACACATTAACTTACCTCTTGTTGATGTATTGAAGGGAGTGCCAAAGTACGCAAAGTATATTAAGGACATCGTGGCGAACAAAAGCAGGTTGACTGAGTATGCTACGGTGGCTCTTACGGAGGAGTGCACTTCCCAGATACAAAACAGTTTGCCCACAAAGCTCAAGGACCCTAGGAGCTTTACAATACAAATTACAATTGAACAGAGTATTCGAGCTCGCGGATTATGTGATTTGGGAGCGAGCATTAACTTGATGCCATCATCGGTATTCAAGAAGTTGGGTCTAGGGAGTCCTAGACCAACAACAGTAATCTTGCAATTAGCAGATCGTTCCTTGGCAAGACCTGATGGCATTGTGGAGGACGTGCTGGTGCAAGTGGGCTCCCTCATCTTCCCGGTAGACTTCGTTGTGCTAGACTTCGAGCCAGACACGGAAGTCCAATTTATTTTGGGACGTCCTTTCTTGGCTACCGGGAAAGCACTTATTGATATAGCTGCAGGGCATCTAACCATGCGAGCACACGACAAGGTGGAGGTGTTTGATGTATATAAGACCACTAAGCTCCCGGCTGTGTATGAGGAACTCTCGGTGATCAATGTGATTAATCGAGCTGATGTTTTCCAGAGAGTTGAGTCACGGGAATTATAGGGGAAACCACCGGAGCGATGTAAGCATTACTGGGGTAAGGACGGTGGTCGAGAGAAAACGTCTGTCACCCTAGAGGATGACTGAGCTTAATGACGTCGAGACGCGACGGTAAACCATGCGCTGCACGGGAGGCAACCTGTGAAGATTTTTGTAATATTTTATTAGATTTCATAGAAAAAAAAAGAAAAAAATATGAGAAAAATAAAAATTAAAAACAAAATGTGTATTTTATGTTAAATCTATAAATTCTAACCAATTTCTTGTGGTGAGATGAATTTCAGGTTGAGCGGAGGATAAATATGCAAAGGATCGCAAAGGAAAAATCGAGGTATGAAAAATAATAAAAAGTGGTGAAACAGAGAGCCCACGCGATGGCTTCGTGTCACGGAGGAGGGCCTCCGCGTTACCCTCTGTGACACATTGAAGGTAATTCTGAAATTTATACAAATTTCAGAACACCAGCGCGATGGCTCCATGTCACGGAGGGCATGCTCCGCGTTACCCTCCGTGACACATTGAAGTGTATTTCGCGACGGGTCACACCAGGTCGCCGGATGACCCGCGCGAAAAACCTTCTTTTTAACCCCGTTTTTCACTTATTTTTCCCATTTTTTCACTCTCCTCCGCGACAAACAACCCAAAACCCCCCTTCCCCAACATGACACAGACTAGGAGCTCAATTTTATCAAATTTTCTTCGATATCATCGAATTTAAGGTATGTTTGTTAACTTCATCTCATTTCTTACCTTATTTTTCCGATTTTTAGCATATGAACTGAGGAAAACTTGCCCTAAGTGTATATTGAGCATGAATTCATGTAAATTATTGTTGATTGATGTTCATAGTATCGATGTAATTGTATGAACTCGATAAATACATGTTTGATTGAAATTCTTGCGAAATGGTAGCTAGGGTTAGAATTCAAATATGAACATGTTAAAATCGAGTTGAAATGTCACATTCTTCTTGGTTTGTGCATGTTGGGTGAGGAACATGAGGTTGTGATTAACGTTAAGATGATTAAGGCGCGACAGATTTTCGGGTTAATGAAATTATTGAAATTGCATAGAAATTGGGGGAATTGTATCGGTTTTGTTGATAGAAATGTTTGATGCGTGCTATGTGATAAAATGTGATCGATGGTAATGTTGTGGTTAGCTGTACGAAGTCTGAGTAGTACAAAAGAATTTATACCGTCGAATTCTTTGAATGCACGAGGCATATTTGTTGTGTTTTGTTTTTTTATGTAAATGGGAAATAAGTATGATCTTGCCGTAATGCTGGGATTGTGGCTAAAGACTAAGTGTGGGGTGGCCTAGCTCAACCCAACCTTAGTCGAAGCACATTTTAATTTGAATAACATTGGGATTGTCTGTTTGGTTTGACAGGAACGATGGCAAGCAGGCAAGAAAAAGGAAAGGGCGCATCTACATCGGGCGTCGAAAGGAAAAGAATTAGACTGGGAACATCAGTCCCAGCAGCACCAGCGGTTCCATGCGGCCAACGCCGTCAATATGGAACCAGATGGTGACAGAGGAGGGGAAAAAATGGTACGCAAAGCCTAAGGAAAGCAAATACTTCCCCGAAGAACACATTGCTAGGGAACCATTGGCACAGGAGTTCCCCAGGATTGTCCACAGGATTGAGGCAGCCGGGCTGAACTTCATCTTTGAAGAGCCCAAGGAGTGCAACCTGCACCTTATTCGAAAATTCTACGCCAACTGAAACCCGACACTCAGAAGTCACACCATCAAGATAAGGAGGGGGGATAGTCACTTTTGAGCCCCATCACCTTAATGCCATCTTGGGGGCGCGGGACACAGACGCCCATGTGCTTCGGCAGCTGAATATCACTCCACTATCCGTGGATATCAGACGCACTTTATGTGGAGCCCAGTCTACAGCCCGGTGGAGCAGCCATAAGGAGAGGGGCTACCATCAGACATTGCCCTACTCACAGATGAACAGGGAAGCTAGGATATGGCTTAAAATTGTTTGTTCCTGCCTGATCCCGGGGGTGCATATGATAGATGTCACCCGGGATTGTGTGTGCTTGGTATACGCCCTGATGAAGGGGCTGGAGATCAACGTTGGGGCGGTGATTATCTCCGCCATGAAGAGAGCCTATTTGTATCAAGGGCACAAGTACGGGTTTGGTGGATTACTGACCACGTTCCTGAGGGGCCTAGATGTTGAGGAGGAGGCCCTTGACTACATCCCGCAGATGGAGAGGCGGGCCTTAGATGTCACCTAAACTAAGGCACCCGACACCACTCACGGGCCAGTTCTCTCATTAGCCGAGCGGCATGCTCGGGATGATCAGTACATGGCTCGCATGTTCGAGATGCAGATGCTCCAGCTGCGTATAGGCAGGAGGCCGACAACAGAAGAGGAGCTGTGGCAGCTCGAGCTAGACTATCCTTTTGGCGAAAATGCCAGGGTTCTATGCCGAGTGGGGCCAGCTTTTGTGGAGCCCACTGATGATGATGTCCCCACAGATGAGGAGACACGTCATGATGACTCCGATGTGGAGTCAGATGATGACGACGGGGGCGATTCAGACATGGGAGACGAGGCAGCGGCACCTGACGAAGAAGTGGAATACTTTGATTGATCAGGGAGTTTCACCACCTACTTTCGTACTATGCTGAATTTTGTGAACACTGGGGACAGTGTTCGATTAAAGTGTGGGGTGGGAGTAGTTAGGTGTTGGTTGCTGTTGTTATTATTAATGTCTCTGTTCTGTTGTTGTGCTTGGATAAACTTGTGACCCTGTGATTTTTATGTGTATGTCTGTATTGTAATTAAGGTGAAGCTGTTGTGTGTTGTTGAATGTTGTTAGCTGGTTTTATACATATCTTTGTTTTATCGAAATTATCGATATTTTTTAAAAAAAATTGTGAAATTTTTAATCTTTGGGTTTCTCGGCGTTTGTTTTCGGTTCTTTTACCGAGAATAGTCCCATTGAACCGAAGTCTTAATTAGTGACCGTTACCTATGATGGATGGATGACGACCGTCTTAAGGGAAATGTAGTCGTTAGGATTAGATTTCTTTTGTTCAATTTTTTTAGTTCTTTCTTTTGTTTATTATATCCCAAAACCTGTCGTTACTTTAAGGTTGCGAAATTTTGGTTGCGTGTTGTACATGATATTTGAAATGCAAAGGTGATTCGTATGAAAGCATGCAACTATGTAAATATGGTAGATACCTAGGCCATAGAGCTCAACTCAGTGTGATTGAGGCTTAATGTTTGAATTCTTGTAATTAGCTGATTGAAGAGTCTGTGAATATGTCTTGAGTTGAGCATGTGAAATGAGTGTATAGTGAGGTTTCGTTTCTTCCATACTATTGTGAAATGTCTAGAACTTGTTGTTACACCCCGTAGAATTCCCGGCACTTAGATGACCTATTCGCACGTTGGTTAAGTATATTTGAAGGCCATACGTGCTAGGGAAAGGCCGGGAAAAGATCGGACGAGAAACCCGTCGAAACCATCGCGGGAGGAGCCAGGCAGAGCCCCTCCGCGATGGCAGCGTGTCACGGAGGTGAGGCCTCCGCGATGGCTCCGTGACACGTTGCCCAGGTTCAGGCCCAAGTATATAAGCCCCCACTTCGGTTTAAAATCATTCACCACTTGAAAACAATTCCAGAACACGCAGTAAACAGAGAAAAATAAAGGAAAATTATATATTTACGTCCGATTACGCTGCCAAACGCTGCCCAAACTCAAATTAATCCCAGATACCCGAGTATTTAGCAGCAGAGAGCATTTATACGGAATTAGTTTCGCGAAATACGGCCGACGAATCGGTGAGCCACCGAACTAAAGTAAGTAGAATTGCTCTAAATTAATGTCTATGTGTTCCTAGCTGAGAAGTGAATACTTCTCCCTTCTGGGCCGTTGAAAAATAGCGAGTTTTCGACCGTCTTTCGATAAGCCTAAGTTTAGGCTATAAACTATATCGAAAGTAACGTTGCTCTTTACAATAAAGCTGTATTTAGTATTGATTGACGTATTTAT
Source organism: Datura wrightii (assembly GCA_035772735.1). Classification (NCBI taxonomy): domain Eukaryota; kingdom Viridiplantae; phylum Streptophyta; class Magnoliopsida; order Solanales; family Solanaceae; genus Datura; species Datura wrightii. The sequence continues at coordinate 192,332,088 of JASDFA010000018.1, read as the reverse complement.
GAATGCAGTTGGGAGAAAATAGTTGAAGTACCAGCCGAGCCTCGTCCGACAGACGAATAGTAGAAGATAAGGTATGTAAAGTTAGTTTCCTTCAGCAAGTTAAGTAATATCAGTATAATGTAATAAATTACGGACCAGTAGAATGTTCAGAAGTCGAGTATTGCGTTATTATGAATATTGGTACGATGTGAGAAACATTGGGTCGTAATGTATATGAAACCTATCAGTATGATACAGATTTTAATGCAAGTGTTAGAGATTGCCCAGTGTACTCAGTATATAATGTGATATGCCATGTCAGGATATGGTTGTATTCAGTTGAAACCCCGTATAGTAATGCAATACCCGTAAAGCACTTCAGAAATAGAATAGCAGACTAAAATGAAGTTCAAAAAGCATGTCAGGATTAGTAAATCATGTTACTATAGAAAGTCAGTATACAACGTAGTTTAGCAGAAAGATTATATTCGTACACACATATATAGTACTTCCAGCCTCAGCATGTATTAAGAATGTACATATTTCTATCACTAGTCCAGCATATAGCGTATACAGAAACCCAGTAAACAACAGAGTTTTCAGCAGAAACATTATCTTGTATAGCATTTGCCCCAGTACAGTCTGGCAGGGGATTATGTTCATATTTATATATATTCACCTGCCTCAGCACGTAACAGATACGTACAGATTACTATCATTAGCCCAGCATGTAATATATATGATACTTTACCCCTATTAGCCTCAGTATGTGAGATACACAGACAGTATTACCAGTCGAGACCGTTGTATTGTTTGGGGTTGGATTACCTAGCATCCATGACCGCCCCAGGGTTAATAGCTGTATCGACTCGTCCACCAGAGGACGAGGATACGTCACTCTACGGAGTGGCATGCCGTCCCACCAGGGGACGAAGATGGGATGCCAGTTTTTCCCCATATTTGTGCCTTGATCGGCCCTTACACACCCCAGTCGAGCGGATACGCCCGGGTGCAGATTCAGGAGTCCTCCGGACTCAGATGCAGTTATAGTCAGGGGCTCAGCGAGCCCAAGTGCATACCCAGGGGACCGGCAGGATGCTTACAGCCAGTATAGGATATGGGATGACCGGGGTAGGGGTATAGATTCTGTGTTGATTGTACCTCCCGGCTTATGGGGGCCGGGTAAGGTTGTGTATGCCATGTTACGTTATGTATGTTATGTTATATTACAGTAGATACGAGCAGATTAGTAGTAGAATGATATGTCTCCAGGTATGATTCCTACTCCCTTCAGTATGATTAAGAACAGGTACGATCTACACCATCAGACAGTTAATCTACTCCTTCTTATTTCAGTTTTGACAGTTATGTTATTGATTTCAGATATCCCTTCAGTTCTTACAGATTCAGTTATCTCCTACTATTTAGAATTTTTAGTTATATTGCTTGTATTCAGCTCTATTCAGTTTGCTTTACATACTCAGTACCAGCGGTACTGACGCCCAGTGGGGCGCTGCATTACTTGCCTGCAGGTACCCATAGACGAGCAGGCGATACCACGTGATCCCCATCAGCGATTGAGTATTCAGCTCCTGTCATCCGGAGACTGAATTTCTAGAGGTGTAGTCCAGTTCTTTTTGTTGTACAGTACGGGTAGGTCGGGGCCCTGTCCCGATCATTTCTATTATCCTTCCTAGAGGCTTGCAGTCTGTTTATATTCCCTGTGGTCAGATGAGCCGGTCGTGAGAGGCCGTGCAGTTGTATAGTTGTTAGCATTCCTTCTGTCTATTATGATGGTCGTGTGGGGCCATAGTTATCAGTAGTGGTGACCTTGCCGGTCACATAGCTTTTTAATACGTTACGATTGAATTGCAGATAACTAGACAGCATGGTGGCCTTGTCGGCCCGCATAGGTTCCTCTGAATTACTATGTTTCTGGTCAGCTGTTAGTACAGGTACAGAAGGCTATAGGCCAATGCGCCGGGGGCTGTATTTACAGCCGTTATATAGCCCTTTGTTTCTAGAAATGTGAGTTAGAGCCAGTCTGGCGTCAGATGCGCCCAGGCTTAGCAGTCTAGCAGGTCAGGTTCTAGTAGGGCACCAGGTGCCAGTCATACCCCCCAGGGCAGGGTGTGACAAACTTGGTATCAGAGCAGGTCGTATCCCAGGGAGTCTGCAAGCCGTGCTAAGCAGAGTCTTGTCCATGGATGTGTTGTGCACCACATACTATGGATAGGAGGCTGCAAGGCATGATAGGATGGTTGTCTTTTATTCTTATTCAGTCGTGCTGTAGAGCGGTACAGTTGAGGGTTGAGTCCCTAAAAATCTTACCATACTCTTTAGTTACAGATAATGTCAGACCAGCGCCATCCTATCACAGGTCAGAACTTAGATGTTCCAGCAGGGGAAGGCACCAGCAGGATGCCTCACCCTCCTTTGGAGACAGCCCAACCAGAGGGCACTACAGAGGCATCATCCCAGCCTCCTCAGCAGTCTCCATCACGTCAGGAGCCACTTGGGGCGACACTACCTTCAGCAGCCCCTATATTGACTCCTTCTGACCAGGAGGTTAGGAGTGTTGTATTTATGTTAGCACAGATGATGGCTGCTCAGCGTCAGTCAATGCCATCTACAGTTGCAGAATCGTCGGTAGGGCCCGGTAGTTTGAGGGTCCGAGAGTTCTTAGCTTTGAATCCTCCAGAATTTACAGGCACGGACCGAACAGAGGACCCTCAGGATTTTCTGGACCAAATGCAGAGGATCTTCAGGGTTATGCATGCCACGTCTACCAAGTCAGTTGAGTTGGCAGCATTCCGGTTACGGGATATTGCGGTGTTATGGTATGAAAGCTGGGAGAGGTCCCGAGGGAGAGATGTTTCCCCTCCCACCTGGGCCAGCTTTTCAGGAGCCTTACTGGATCATTATTTGTCGTGGGAGATGCGACAGGCCCGTGTAGACCAGTTCCTACATCTAGAACAGGGGGCCATGAGTGTTCGGGAATATTCTTTGCAGTTTGATTCCTTAGCCCGATATGCACCGGCCTTTGTTGATACTATGGCATCCAGAGTGCATCGCTTCATTACGGGATTGAATCCAGAATATGTTGAGATTTGCACTACAGCCACACTGCGAGAGGACATGGATATTACTCGCATTCAGGCATTTGCTCAGAATATTGAGGGCCTCAGACAGCGGCAACGAGAGGTCAGAAGGGTTAATCAGGAACAGCGTCGCCGGGACAGGCCAGTTGAATTACCGGGAGGGGCCCGGGGAGGACCCAGGCCCCGATTGTCAGACAGGCTGCCCAGGCCCCCGCCTCCGTCACAGTCACAGGGGGGTAGATTCAGCCGCAGGGGGCAGTCAGGGACTGGTAGAGGCTCGCAAATAGCAGATTCACCATCACAGAGGAGGGCAGAGCAGAGCAGGTATACCCTACCACTTTGCCCTATATGCAATCGACGCCATCCTGGAGAATGCAGATATGGCTCCACCGCATGTTATAATTGTGGCCAAGAAGGCCATTTGATGAAAGATTACCCAACCAGAGGTCGAGAGGACCGGGATAGACAGGATAGGGCATCAATAGGATCACGAGCTACAACATCTTCGACTGGGCGCAGACCCTCAGTTTCAGCAGGCAGGGGTCGGGGCAGATCAGGGGCCTCCAGTACAGGTGCGGGTCCAAGCCGCACATATGCCTTACCAGGGAGGCAAGATTCAAAAGCGTCGCCTGATGTTGTGACAAGTATGCTAACTATCTGCTCACACCCTGCTTATGTGTTAATTGATCCAGGGTCTACTTTGTCCTATATTACACCATTTGTGGCACGGAAGTTTAGTATTGTACCAGAATCACTAAAGCAGCCCTTCCTAGTATCTACGCCCGTCAGTGACTCTATCACAGCTAGCCGAATCTACCGCGGGTGTACAGTAGAGATTGTTGACCGTCAGACCACAGTAGATCTGGTCGAGTTAGAGATGATAGACTTCGATGCCATAATGGGTATGGACTGGTTAGTACCATGCTTTGCCAATGTTGAATGTTGGACCAAGACGGTCCGATTCCACTTCCCAGGAGAAGCAGTACGGGAGTGGAAGGGTAGCACCGCTACGCCAAAAGGTAGGTTTATTTCCTACCTTCAGGAGAGAAAGTTGATATCTAAGGGGTGCATTTACCATCTTGTCAGAGTTCAGGATGTCCAAGCAGAATCTCCGACACTCCAGTCTGTACCAGTGGTAAATGAATTCCCAGATGTATTTCCTGATGAGTTACCTGGTATTCCCCCAGAAAGGGAAATAGACTTTGCTATCGACTTGTTACTAGGCACTCAGCCAATATCAATACCTCCTTATCGTATGGCTCCTGCAGAACTCAGAGAATTAAAGGAGCAGTTGAGAGATTTGTTAGATAAAGGTTTTATCAGGCCGAGTACTTCACCGTGGGGTGCGCCAGTTTTATTCGTGAGAAAGAAAGATGGCTCGCTCCGAATGTGCATAGATTATCGGCAGCTAAACAAAGTTACAGTAAAGAACAAGTATCCGCTTCCCAGAATTGATGACTTATTTGATCAGCTATAGGGAGCCATATACTTTTCTATGATTGACTTGTGGTCCAAATATCACCAGGTCCGAGTACGTGAGAGGGATATTCCTAAGACAGCATTCAGGACCCGATATGGGCATTTTGAATTTCTGGTTATGTACTTTGGGCTAACGAATGCCCCAGCAGTTTTTATGGACCTGATGAACAGTATTTTCAGGCCTTTCCTGGACTTGTTCGTGATAGTATTCATTGATGACATTCTGGTGTATTCTCGCTCCGAAGAAGATCACCGGACTCATTTGCGGACAGTGCTCCAGATTCTCAGGGACCGCCAGTTGTATGCTAAGTTTTCGAAGTGTGAATTCTGGCTTAACTCAGTGGCCTTTTTAGGGCATATTGTCTCACACACTGGTATACAGGTAGATAAGCAGAAGATAGAAGCAGTTAAGTCATGGCCTAGGCCTACCACCCCGACTGAAGTTCGTAGCTTTCTGGGGTTAGCAGGGTATTATCGGAGATTCGTTGAGGGATTCTCAACCATTGCAGCACCTTTAACTAAATTGACATAGAAAGCAGCAAAGTTTCAGTGGACGGAGGCATGCGAGCAGAGTTTCCAGGAATTGAAAGACAGGTTAACCTCCGCCCCAGTATTAGCATTGCCGGAAGGCACATAAGGTTATTCAGTTTATTGCGACGCGTCAGGTGTCGGATTGGGTTGTATGTTGATGCAACATGGTAGAGTAATTGCATATGCCTCCAGACAGCTGAGAAAACACGAAAAGAATTACCCTACCCAAGACTTGGAATTGGCTGCAGTAATTCATGCCTTGAAGATGTGGAGGCATTATCTGTACGGCGTCCATGTTGACATTTATACAGATCATAAGAGCTTATAGTACATTTTCACCCAGAGGGAGTTGAATCTGCGGCAACGCCGCTGGTTAGAGTTGTTGAAAGACTATGATGTGAATATTCTAACCACCCCGGAAAAGCTAATGTTGTAGCAGATGCCCTGAGCCGTAAGTCAATGGGGAGTTTGGCGTATTTGCGACCTAAGAAACAGAAATTAGCTAAAGAAATTCATCAGTTAGCTGGCCTAGCCGTTCGAGTAATAGAAACAGAAAATAATGGACCAGTAATTCAGAATTCTGCAGTGTCATCGTTAGTTACAGAGGTAAAAGAATGGCAGTATGAGGATCCCGATTTAGTCCAGCTCAGAGATAGAGTTCAGAAAGGTAAGGAGCCAGATTTTCAGATAACCGAGGATGGTGTGCTACATTGTAAGGGCCGCCTTTGTGTCCCGAATGTCGCAGGACTTCATGGGCAGATCATGCATGAGGTACACTACGCTCGCTATTCCCTTCACCCAGGGGCGACGAAAATGTACCACGACATCAGAGACATCTACTGGTGGCCAGGTATGAAAACTGAGATAGCTGAATTTGTATCTAGATGTGCTAATTGTCAGCAGGTGAAAGCAGAGCACCAGAAACCGGGTGGTTTGACTCAAGAGATAATGATACCTATGTGGAAGTGGGAAGTAATAAACATGGATTTTGTAACAGGGTTACCCCGTACTAGACGCAGAAATGATTCCATTTGGGTAATAGTTGACAGGCTGACAAAATCAAGTCATTTCCTGCCAGTAAGGGCTACCTTCTCAGCTGAGGATTATGCCGAATTATATATCAGAGAAATAGTTAGATTGCATGGAGTGCCAGTATCTATTATTTCAGATAGGGGAGCACAGTTTACAGCTAGATTCTGGCAGTCATTTCAGAAAGGTCTGGGGACGCAGATTAATTTGAGCACAGCATTTCATCCCCAGACAGACGGGCAGGCTGAACGTATAATTCAGACGCTCGAAGATATGCTACGAGTGTGTGTGTTAGATTTTGGGGGTAGCTGGGATGAACATCTTTCGTTAATTGAATTTGCTTATAATAACAGCTACCATTCAGCTATTCAGATGGCGCCTTTCGAGGCATTGTACGGGCGAAAATGTAGATCGTCGGTGGGCTGGTTTGAGATAGGAGAATTAGCATTAGTTGGCCCAGACATTGTTCGGCAGTCCGAGGAAAAGATAAAGCTTATCCTTGAACGTTTACTGACCGCTCAGAGCCGCCAGAAGTCATACGCAGATAGGCGGCGCAGAAATCTAGAATTTTCGGTAAACGATTGGGTATATCTGAAAGTGTCCCCGATGAAAGGGGTAATGAGGTTTGGCAAGAAGGGCAAGCTTAGCCCAAGATTCATTGGGCCGTATCAGGTTCGGCGAAGAATAGGTCGCGTGGCATACGAGTTGAACTTGCCTCCAGAGTTAGCGTCGGTTCACCCAGTATTCCATGTTTCTATGTTAAGAAAGTTCGTAGGGGACCCTTCTACAGTAGTTCCAGTTCAGGATGTCCAGATCACAGAAGAGTTAGCATATGAAGAGGTTCCCGTAGCCATTTTAGACAGACAGATTCGCAGGCTGAGAACTAAAGATGTTGCATCTGTCAAGGTATTGTGGCGTAACAGAAATCGGGAGGAAATGACGTGGGAGGCTGAAGAAGATATGAAAATCAGATACCCTCACTTATTTCAGGCCTAGTCAGACGACAGGTATGTCCGTATCATTATTTATACAGCACTTTATGGTTGTATATTGTAAATGACAAAGAAAGAAGTGATATTTAGTTGTCCAGTGGATTTTAGAATAGTGTGTGCAGTGCCTGTGTTGGACTTTTCTGCGTTTCAGGTTTTTGCGATAGTCCATATTACAGGGGAAACTCTGCCAAAATTTTTCCAGAAAAGTAAAGTAAGTAGTCCTCTAGATAACAGTGTACATTCGAGGACGAATGTTCTTAAGGGGGGGAGAATGTTACACCCCGTAGAATTCCCGGCACTTAGATGACCTATTCGCACGTTGGTTAAGTATATTTGAAGGCCATACGTGCTAGGGAAAGGTCCGGGAAAAGATCGGACGAGAAACCCGTAGAAACCATCACGGGAGGAGCCAGGCAGAGCCCCTCCGCGATGGCAGCGTATCACGGAGGTGAGGCCTCCGCGATGGCTCCGTGACACGTTGCCCAGGTTCAGGCCCAAGTATATAAGCCCCCACTTCGGTTTAAAATCATTCACCACTTGAAAACAATTCCAGAACACGCAGTAAACAGAGAAAAATAAAGGAAAATTATATATTTCCGTCCGATTACGCTGTCCAAACTCAAATTAATCCCAGATACCCGAGTATTTAGCAGCAGAGAGCATTTCTACGAAATTAGTTTCGCGAAATACGGCCGACGAATCGGCGAGCCACCAAACTAAAGTAAGTAGAATTGCTCTAAATTAATGTCTATGTGTTCCTAGCTGAGAAGTGAATACTTCTCCCTTCTGGGCCGTTGAAAAATAGCGAGTTTTCGACCGTCTTTCGATAAGCCTAAGTTTAGGCTATAAACTATATCGAAAGTAACGTTGCTCTTTACAATAAAGCTGTATTTAGTATTGATTGACGTATTTATGAATGCAGTTGGGAGAAAATAGTTGAAGTACCAGCCGAGCCTCGTCCGACGGACGAATAGTAGAAGATAAGGTATGTAAAGTTAGTTTCCTTCAGCAAGTTAAGTAATATCAGTATAATGTAATAAATTACGGACCAGTAGAATGTTCAGAAGTCGAGTATTGCGTTATTATGAATATTGGTACGATGTGAGAAACATTGGGTCGTAATGTATATGAAACCTATCAGTATGATACAGATTTTAATGCAAGTGTTAGAGATTGCCCAGTGTACTCAGTATGTAATGTGATATGCCATGTCAGGATATGGTTGTATTCAGTTGAAACCCCGTATAGTAATGCAATACCCGTAAAGCACTTCAGAAATAGAATAGCAGACTAAAATGAAGTTCAGAAAGCATGTCAGGATTAGTAAATCATGTTACTATAGAAAGTCAGTATACAACGTAGTTTAGCAGAAAGATTATATTCGTACACACATATATAGTACTTCCAGCCTCAGCATGTATTAAGCATGTACATATTTCTATCACTAGTCCAGCATATAGCGTATACAGAAACCCAGTAAACAGCAGAGTTTTCAGCAGAAACATTATCTTGTATAGCATTTGCCCCAGTACAGTCTGGCAGGGGATTATGTTCATATTTATATATATTCACCTGCCTCAGCACGTAACAGATACGTACAGATTACTATCATTAGCCCAGCATGTAATATATATGATACTTTACCCCTATTAGCCTCAGTATGTGAGATACACAGACAGTATTACCAGTCGAGACCGTTGTATTGTTTGGGGTTGGATTACCTAGCATCCATGACCGCCCCAGGGTTAATAGCTGTATCGACTCGTCCACCAGAGGACGAGGATACGTCACTCTACGGAGTGGCATGCCGTCCCACCAGGGGACGAAGATGGGATGCCAGTTTTTCCCCATATTTGTGCATTGATCGGCCCTTACACACCCCAATCGAGCGGATACGCCCGGGTGCAGATTCAGGAGTCCTCCGGACTCAGATGCAGTTATAGTCAGGGGCTCAGCGAGCCCAAGTGCATACCCAGGGGACCGGCAGGATGCTTACAGCCAGTATAGGAGATGGGATGACCGGGGTAGAGGTATAGATTCTGTGTTGATTGTACCTCCCGACTTATGGGGGCCGGGTAAGGTTGTGTATGCCATGTTACGTTATGTATGTTATGTTATATTACAGTAGATACGAGCAGATTAGTTGTAGAATGATACGTCTCCAGGTATGATTCCTACTCCCTTCAGTATGATTAAGAACAGGTACGATCTACACCATCAGACAGTTAATCTACTCCTTCTTATTTCAGTTTTGACAGTTATGTTATTGATTTCAGATATCCCTTCAGTTCTTACAGATTCAGTTATCTCCTACTATTCAGAATTTTTAGTTATATTGCTTGTATTCAGCTGTATTCAGTTTGCTTTACATACTCAGTACCAGCGGTACTGACGCCCAGTGGGGCGCTGCATTACTTGCCTGCAGGTACCCATAGACGAGCAGGCGATACCACGTGATCCCCATCAGTGGTTGAGTATTCAGCTCCTGTCATCCGGAGACTGAATTTCTAGAGGTTTAGTCCAGTTCTTTTTGTTGTACAGTACGGGTAGGTCGGGGCCCTGTCCCGATCATTTCTATTATCCTTCCTAGAGGCTTGCAGTTTGTTTATATTCCCTGTGGTCAGATGAGCCGGTCGTGAGAGGCCGTGCAGTTGTATAGTTGTTAGCATTCCTTCTGTCTATTATGATGGTCGTGTGGGGCCATAGCTATCAGTAGTGGTGACCTTGCCGGTCACGTAGCTTTTTAATACGTTACGATTGAATTGCAGATAACTAGACAGCATGGTGGCCTTGTCGGCCCGCATAGGTTCCCATGAATTACTATGTTTCTGGTCAGCTGTTAGTACAGGTACAGAAGGCTATATGCCAATGGGTCGGGGGCTGTATTTACAGCCGTTATATAGCCCTTTGTTTCCAGAAATGTGAGTTAGAGCCAGCCAGGCGTCAGATGCGCCCAGGCTTAGAAGTCCAGCAGGTCAGGTCCTAGTAGGGCACCAGGTGCCAGTCATACCCCCCAGGGCGGGGTGTGACACTTGCCTGATGTGTGTACGAAATGAAATGAAGGATGTGTATTGTAGGAAAGGATGTAGGCATTTCTTTGCTTTAACCGAAAGTTTTTTTTTTCATTATCATACCCACCTTGAATGTACATCCTAGTTAGCCCATTGAGCCTTTAGCCAATTTTTTTCTTTTGTCAAAAAGGTGTAAACCGATCTTAACCCCTTCTTTTCATTATCTGTGAATTTGATCCAAAACTCTTAAGCACTCAAGAAAAGAAAATAATTTTGCCACAGTGTCAAGGAGTGGGAATGGTGAAAAGAAAAGAAAAAGCAGAGTGATGAAAGGAAAGAAAAGGTTGAAGGTGCACTCATTATAAATTAAATATAATAAAGATGTATAAATAATCTTTGTTATTGAGTCAAGTGTGCTTAAAGATATGGGGTCAAAAATAAAGACAGACTTCAAGAATGGGAGGATGAAGGAAGAAACAATGCCCATAAGGTTGATGGGATGTATTGAAAAAGCCCTTAAGGATGCTAGTTGTTATTATTGGTTAGCCCAGTATTTACTAGTTCCGTAGCTTACATTACAACCCGTTAAGTCCTACGTGATCTTACATCACACGTCCTTATATTAGTGGAGTAATACACTAAAGGCAAGCCTATGGTTCATGACATGATGCATGTGAATTCTTTTGGGAGAGAGAGTGAAATTGTGTTTATATGCCCCTGCATGTAATGTCTTTGAGTTCATGTAATTAAAAAGGGGGGAAATTCTCTTGTGTTGTGAGGGCACATGCTTGACGAGAGATTAAATTTCGTGTCGGATATCTTGATCAGCTGATTTGCATGAGTTTGCCGATATCGAGAGTTGATTCTTGAGTCTAGGAGGTCTTAATGTGTTGAAGGTCATTGTATTGATAAGACTATGCATGTTTTCTTGATGATTTGCTATATTAAATAATCGGTATAACCGTAGCTTGAATTGTCGAGCCAAAGTAGCCAGGATGGGGTGTCAATTGCATGAGGTGTAAGATTGTTGTTCGGGGACAAACAAGGATTTAAGTGGGGGGTAAGTGATCTTGGGCAAATTTATATGCCCAAGTGATACTCAAATGTGTCATTTTGCCTTGTTTATCTATCGATGTTTATACATTATCATGTGAATTGTAATAAAATGTGAATTTATACTAACCAACATGATTAGCATGATTTTGCAGGAAAAATATAATTGTACGAAGCTAAGATGCATGTTGGGAGAAATCAAAATTGGACTCGGAAGCGAGCAAGGAAAAAAGTACAAGGAGAGCACGAATTAAAGGGGCTCCGCGATGGAGTCGTGTCACGCTGCCATCGCGGATGCGTTCTGCCTGGATACGGAATTTTTGCCAAATTCCAGTGAAGGTGCGCGTTGGGGCCGTGGCACGTTGGCCTAGCCCCACGTTGCACGTCGTGCCACGTTGGGCCTTAATACCTGGACGTTCGGAATCCAGTAAGGGTCCGCGTTGGTGGCGTGTCACGGAGGCAGTGCTCCGCGATGCACTCCGTGACACGTTGTTTGTTATTCCGGGAAAAATTCTCACTAGTATAAATAAAACACTTAGGTTCATTTTTAATAATTCTGACTTGGTGGAGCAAGAATGTGGGTTACAGGCAGTTGAGGGGACGAAAATCTCAGGGTTTTTCTCTATCTCCTTCTTCTTTATTTCAATTGCTTGTATGATTAACACTCATTTAACGATGTTTAATCCACAAATGAGTGGCTAAATTCCCTTCTTGGTGAGGTTAAGAACAATTGTATTGAAATGTGATTATTGATAAATTGGTTTTTCATCTTTTCTTCCATGGTTGTTCTATTGATTCTTGTCCTTACTGCATTAATGTGTGGCCAACGTTAATGTACATCTAAAAAGTCCGGTTTCACTCGAGAGAGCAAGAAATTGAAAAGTTGTGAATTGATAGGATATGATCTTTTCTTAGTTTGGGAAAATGGAGAATTGATTTACCTTCAGGATAGAGATATACCTGAAAGTCGTATTAGTCAATTAAGAAATCGGTTTTGTATGGTTAGAACATGAATTTTATTTTATCGCAGGTGGAAGGTTCATGATTCTTAAGTTGGGTTAAATACGAGAGTTTTAATCCATAGGCAATAATTCTTGACTAGCAACCGGAGGAAAGATTAATCAAATTGTATCGATAATTTATTTCTCTACATGTTCATTTAACCTCAGCATGCTCATACTTATAGTTTAGACTCAAATTATATATTCGTTTTAGACTTAGTATAAAATTAGGACACAAAATATCAACCTTTTCTTCACATTGTTGTCTGAAATTTAGAATTAAAGTTTATTGACACTTGAGTAGATTGTTACTTTAGTCCGGTCTCTGTGGAATTGATACTTGGCTTACTTGAGCCACTTTACTACTTGTTTGACCATGTGCACTTGCGTGTAGTTATACCCAACAAACCGAACAGCTGACACCCTAAGCAGACGGTCTATGGGAAGTGTGGCTCACATTGAGGAAGGCAAGAGGGAGTTAGTGAAAGAAGTTTACAGGCTAGCCCGGTTAGGGGTGCATTTGGTGGATTCAGCTGAAGGTGACGTGGTAATGCAAAGTGGGTCAAATTCATCTTTGGTAGTTGAAGTCAAATCTAGACAGGATGAGGATCCCACTTTACTTAAAGTTAAGAAAGCAGTCCTCAAAAACGAGATAGAAGCTTTCTCCCAAGGGGGAGATGTGGTGCTCCGTTACCAAGGCAGGCTATGCGTACCAGATATTGGTAAGTTGAGACAACCGAGGCACACAGCTAGATACTCTATTCACCCGGTGCTACTAAAATGTACCGCGTGTGGGATATTTACTGGTGGAACAACATGAAAAGGGATATCGCCGAATTTGTAGCACGGTGCCCAAGTTGCCAGCAAGTCAAGGTAGAACACCAGATACCCAGAGGTATAACTCAAGATATCAGTATACTCACATGGAAGTGGGAAAAATTGAATATGGACTACATTACAGGTCTACCCCCGACTAGGCGGCAGCATGACTCAATCTAGGTGGTAGTAGGTCGGATGACTAAGTCAGCTCACTTCCTCCTAGTCAAAACCACAGACTCAGCTGAAGACTATGCCAAACTTTACATCTGAGATTTATTCAGACTCCATGGGGTGCCCTTGGCAATCATTTCAGACAGGGGAACACAGTTTAACTCACACTTTTGGAAGTCCTTTCAGAAGGGACTAGGCACTCAGGTCAAACTCAGCACTGCTTTTCATCCGTAGATCGATGGGAAAGCTGAGCGGACCATTCAAACCCTGAAAGATATGCTAAGAACCTGTGCGATTAATTTTAAGGGTAATTGGGATGACCATTTACCTCTTATCGAGTTTGCATACGACAACAACTACCATTCTAGCATCCATATGGCCCCATTTGAAGCATTGTATAGTAGAAGGTGTAGATCTCCTATAGGGTAGTTTGAAGTTGGTGAAGCTACCTTGATAGGGTCAGACTCAGTTCAGGAGGTAATGCAGAAACTTCAGCTCATCAGAGAAAGGTAGAAAATGGCTCAGAGTTGCCACAAATCTTATGCCAATGTATGGAGAAGAGAATTGGAGTTTTCAGTTGATAACTAGGTATACCTGAAAATTTCACCCATGAAAGGGGTGATGAGGTTTGGAAAGAAAGGGAAGTTCAGTCCTAGGTATGTGGGACCTTATAGCATTTTGTGGCGATTCGGCAAGGTGGCCTATGAGCTAGAGTTGCCTTCAGAACTAGCAGTTGTACACCCAGTTTTTCATGTGTCACTTTTGAAGAAGTGCATCGGAAATCCAACCTCAGTTGTGCCATTGGATGGTGTAGAAATAAAAGATAGTCTATCATATGAGGAAGTACCAATCCAGATCCTTGACCGCCAGGTTCGTAAGCTGAGGAATAAGGAAATAGCTTTAGTCAAAGTCTTATGGAGAAATCATCAGGTTGATGGAGCTATGTGGGAGGCCGAAACAGATATAATGGCCAAATACCTGCACTTGTTCCCTACCGGCTCTAGTACAGCTTGAGATATTGGTTATGACCCTAGAACTCAGCTTAGTTTTCATGACTCAGTTCAGATGTTCGAGACTCTTTTATGTTTTTGAATGTATGTATGATAGGTAAATTTAGTTCAGTTATGTATTTTTATACGGAGGTAGTCATCCCGGCAGTTTTGGAGTTAAATGAGCAGTACTTGGAAAGTTTGATGTTATTTTTTTGCTTCCTTTGTGTTTTTCTAACATTCGAGGATGAATGTTTACAAGGGGGAGATATTGTAATGCTCCGAAACTCAAAATCTAATTCCAGAACTTAAATTAGAAAAATTGAAAAACTGCAGAAATGTTGCAAGACGGCCCACCTGACGAGTCGTTAAGTAACCTCATGACTCATTAGGTGAGCCGTGAGGAGAAGGCTAGATAATGTAAAAGAGGGAGGCAGTGTACCTAACGAGGGATGTTACGAGTCATGGGCACTGACTACGACCCGTTAAGTCACCTGTGGTCAGGTCTGAGTTGAGAGTATATTTAGTTGACCAGTGTACTTGACGAGTAGGTGCAACGAGTCATCATCTGTGCCGACGACTCGTTAAGTGACTCATTACTGGACTTAGCATTAAATCTCCAGAATGAGATAGTGTGGTCCACTACTGGTGACCACGATTCGTGGTTTAGGTACCTCTTGGTGACATACTGAGGATCGCAGCGTACCTGACGGGAGTGACCACGAGTTGTGGTAAGTCACCACGACCCGTTAGGGACACCTGACAGTTTTCCCCAGCGAATTTCTAAGAGCTATTTAGTAATTTTCTATTCTCCTAAGCTCTGAACTACGACGTTTTAGACATGAAATAAGACTTATTAGAGGGTTTGGACGGTTCCTCCCTTCATTCTCACGTTCATTCTCAGAAAACTTATCGAAAATCCTCTCAAGAAACTCTCAAGCAAGCTTAGGGTTCTCATCTATTGCAGTAGTTCAATTCCCCTTCCTTGAGTGAATTTTAGTCAGGTATGTGGTAATTCAACAAGGGAATTGTTCTTCCCTTGTGTCCTTCAAAATCCTCCCATAATTTTCTTATCAGTTTTAGCCCTGAGCTTTCGAATACGAATGAATTCCATGCTATTTTTCATTAATTTCGCTTGAAATGATATCCATGTTAGTCATTTATATTATTTCCATCAGTTCCTAATCAAATTGTCAATGTTCGAACAAAAGTGAATTTAAGCCCTGAATTTCGAGTAATGATTTTTGCTTATTAAATCCCAGGTAGTGAATGGAGAATGTTTTGGGCTGAATTTTTCTAGAAATTCTTGCTATATATATGTTGAGAAATTATTCCATTGATAAGGATGAGTTTAGCCTTGTTGGATGAGATTTCTTTAATTCTTGAATTTTTGTCATATTATGAAATTTTCCATGTTGGAATAAGTTGAGTTCTCGATTAGCTGCTAGTAGTTCAGACTAGTTAGAACGTAGAATCCCTTCAGAATCTTTCAGAAAAATATGTCAACTGATCAATTTGACTTCAGTCTTTCCTGATGTGTTAGCGATGTCTCTTAGTTATCAGAATCAGACTCAGATTATAGTTATTTGGTCCATTAGTTGGTCATGAAATTCTAGTTATATAGCTCTGACCAGCCCCAAGACCCCAGTTCAGTTACAGCTTGTTCTTAGACGGTTACAACGCTTTCAGACAAGCAGCTCTGACCATTCTAGAACCTAGTTTCAGAATCTAGTCCGATAAGACTCTTAGGGTACATGCATTTATACATCCCTGACTGTCTTGGACCCCAGCTTTGAGCTATCAGCTTAGTAGTTCAGTTTAGCTTTTCCAGTGGGAATAGAACTTAGCACCAAGCAGGCCGGGGTTTCAGCGCACCCAGGTTCCCAGAACTATGTTGCCAATGTAGGTTACAGTATTACTTGGCCTGATTGGCCCCATATTTTTTGTGATCACCCAATTTATGTCTTTATACCCTGGCAAGGTATATTGGGTCCTACCGATGGGGTGTATACATCGGACTCCACGTATAGCTCACGTGGTTATATGTCTGTTACAGACTCTCCCACTAGTCAGTTCAGTTTACTCTCAGATTTCTCAGTTCAGTGTAGTATCTCAGACTTAGTACATGTTTATGACCATCAGTCAGTGTCATTTTTGACCATACCAGTTCTACACTAGTTGTATTAGTTTTCAGCATTTCAGTTGGTCATTTCATGTCGTATCAGTGCAGTTACTAGTTCTTTCATATTATTCATGTTTGTCTCACATACTCAATACATTCAAAGTACTGACGCATACTTTTATGTTGTATCATTTCATGATACAGCTACAAGTTCTCAGACTCAGCACCGCTAGCCGCCGCAGTTCAGATTCTCTACCTCAGCAGTGAAGTGTGAGTTCTCATCATCTGAGGGCATTATTTCTTTCTTTCAGTCATTTATTAGTTTCCGTAGATTTAGAGTTAGTTGGGGGCTTGTCCCAGCAACTTCTCAGTTAGATGGCTTTCAGACAGACATGATTTTCAGATTTTTCAGTATTATTCAAATGTTTTGAACTTTATGTTTTCAGACTTGGTTTTTTTCTTAAATGTTTAATGATATTATTCAAGTTCCGTTGTGCATGTTTATTCAGAATGCTAGTGAATGATAGACCAGGGGTTGACTTGAGGTCACTTGTGACTTCAGGTACCGTGTTACATTCAGGGTGTAGGCTCGGGTCGTGACACGTTACCATCATATCAGTCACTACAACACCAATCACCCCCATTATTATAACTATCATCACTACCATTACTAGCCATTAACACCAAGTATTATCACAACTACCACTACAAAATATCTCCATGATTACTAGTGAACATAATAATTTTTTAATCAAATAATAGATTTATTTTATTAAATTAATATTTTTTTATTTGAATTGTATATTTAATAAATTTGGAAATAAATAAAGTATGCATATTCAGATATTGAAAAACAAATAGTCTTAATCACTCAATGTTCAGATCTACAGATAACATCTCAATCATTCAAATGCGCATTCAGATTCAGATATCTTAATCTTATAAAAACTAATGATTCCTTAGTAAACAAATCGTCAAGCTGAGAAAAAGGATCGGACATAAGAAAGAGAAATAAGGCTGGCGAGATACTGTTGACGAACAAAGTGACAATCAATATATACGTGCTTCACCCATTCATAAAAAATAAATTTTTTAGCGATATGGATGGCAGCTAGACTATATGAATGAAGAGGCACCAGCAAAGAAATCAGAACAGAGAGATCTTCGAACAAATAGACTAACCAGGTGAGTTTTGCGACCACTCTTCTCATCAATTTATCCTTTCTTCAGCAGAATTGAGTGAAATTAAAGCTTGCTTTTTAGATTTTCATGGAATAGGAGAAGATTTAAGAGAAATATAAAAATTACTGACTGGTTTCCGTGACTCCTGACAGGCTCCCTAATCGGAATTGCAGAAAGCAAGCAATTTGAAAGATGGAGAACTTGACATAAAAGGACCAAGACCAGGATCCTTCAATAGATAACGAATTTTTTGCACAAAAGTATAGTAAAATAAGAGACTCTTGGATCCTACATATACTGACTAAGATTCTGAATGGTGAATGAAAGATATGGCTTTGTGTGAGTCAGGTAATTCAGTTTACCCATAAATGCTTGTACAAAGTTGGTCTTTAATTGAAATTCCTTTCACTCGCCTTTAATTTGATATAAGAATATAATGGTGCAGACATAGGAGAAAGATACAAACGATCAAACTCCATTAACAAATTCAAGTTGAAATTTTGTTGACAGAGAATCAAACAATGAGATTCCCGGATGACTTCTTGACCCAGGAAGAATTATAAGTTTTCAAGATTTTTAAGCTTGAACTCATTATCCAAAAAGAATTTCAGAGTTTTTAATTCTACCTCATTATTACCTGTTAATAAAATATCATACGATATTGACTATAATAATAGAAATAAAATTATCTGACTTCTTAAAAATAATGAGTAGTCATTTAAAAAATGAATAAATTCTTTGAAATTGAGGGCAGCTATGAGCTTTGAATACCATTGTCTGGATACTTTTTTAAGTTCATAAAGGAATTTTTTCAATAAATAGATATAGTTAGGCGATGGAGGAGAAATTCCAACAGGAAATTTCATGAATTCTTCTTCATTAAGATCTCCATGAAAAAAAGCGTTATTTACATCCAATTGAAAAAAACCTTAACCTTTATTTACAGCAATAGCAAGAAAACATCTGACAGTAGCCATTTTTACCATAGGTGAATATGTTTCATTATAATCTACCCCTTCTTTTTGTATATCACCTCTAATATCCAATCAGGTCTTAAGCCTTTCAATACTTCCATCTGAATATTGTTTTACCTTATAAACTAACTTACAATGTAATGCTTTCTTACCATGGGGCAAAACTACGACATCTCAAGTCCTATTTAACTCTAGAGCAGCTACCTCGTTATCCATTGCTTCTTGCCAAGCTGGATCATGCACTGCCTGCTCATAACTAACAGGTTCTGGAATACTAGAAATAGAATTGAGCATGACTTGATTAGTAGAGTATAATAGTTAGGGGTGGGCATAAACACTGAAAAAATAAAAAATCGGACCGAACTGAACTAATTCAATTTTTTGGTTTCGATTTTTCGGTTCGATTTCGGTTCTTTTTTCTTAAAATTTCGGTTATTCGGTTCGGTTTTCGATTTTAAAATTTCAGTTTTTCCGTTTAACTGAAATTTTATATATTTTTTTTTAAAATAAAAAAAATTATAACTTAATTTCAAAAAAATAAAAATACTATACTCAACCCAAATCTCAAAGCCCATTTAGAGAATTATTTGTATAATTGACACAATTGCTTAAATTTTTTTTTACAAATAATAAGTTTTATAATAGTTTTAGCATGTTAAGAAAATTCGTACTATTATTAATATGCTTTGAAAGAAAATGAAATATATAATATTTATTTAACAAGAAATTAGGAACCATAGATTATTGAAATATTAAAAGAGCCTTAATTTTTTATTGGTTTTGTTATAAGGATATTAACCATATGAGAAAAATTATTATCAAAAATTCAAATGCTATGTATGTACTTCTAAATGTAAATCAATTGATCCCGCTATTTTCTTTATTTAAAAAGTTAAAATTAAGCTAAGTTGAATTAAACTTTAGAATTCAAACTTAAAATAATTGATTTTAAATTTAAAAAGACAAAACAACTCATTTTTAATTAAAAAAGTAGCTCAATTTGTAAGTAAAAGATAGCCCATTAATTAGGCCCATAACCGAAAAAATTAAATTAGAAAAATCGAACTAAACCGAATAAATTTGAAAAAAATCGAACCGAACCGAATTAGTTTGGTTCGGCGTTCGGTACACTAAATGAAAAACCGAAAATCAAAAAAATCGAACCGAAATTTAAAAAAACCGAACCGAAAAACCAAATGTTCACCCCTAATAACAGTTAATAAGTTATAACAGTTTTAACTTTTTAAAAGAAGATAAAATAGGGGTGACAGGAGTAAGAAAACAAGTAAAACTGACATCAGTGAGCTAAAGGGCATTGCAAACATAATCTTTAAGTTAGAAGGGTATTTTAGATAGTCTACAAGATTTTCTAAGTAGGGTGTCATTGACTAAATTTTGAAGTGGAGGGATACAATCTCAAGTAGAAGTAGAAGTAGAAGTAGGAGATACTGATCACGGGCAAAAATATATGCCCGAGATACTCTTTATTACAAAATTAGTCTTGTTTATCTAAGTTATTGTATACATTTTCATGTAATTTTATATAATGTGGAGATATGTGCTAACCAACATGATTAGCCTTTGTTTTGTAGGTTTTGATGATGTTTGAGTAACTAATCCATGAGTTGGTGAAGTAGAAGCTTGGAAACGGAATTAACACGCGAACGTCGGCAAGGAAGAGGCACAAAACAGCCCACCGGTGCGTCGACAAGGTGCCACGGCAGGCAGGCCGCTCAAAACAGCCCACCTGTGCGTTGGCAACGTGCCACGGCAGGTGGCCTCCGCGACCAAGGGGCTGCAACGCGCTGCCCAGGCAGCGTGACACGCTGCCAACGCGGCAGGGTTCTGCCTGGGCCAATTTCGGGTGATTTTCCATAGAGCCTCCGCGTCCGTAGCGTGTCACGAAGGCCGTGCTCCGCGATGCACTCCGTGACACGTTGCTTGTTATTCCGGGAAAGATTCCTACTAATATAAATAGCACACTTAGGTTTATTTTTCATAATTCAGACTTGGTGGAGCTAGGACGTGGGTTAGCAGCAGTTGAGGGACGAAAAAGCTAAGAGATTTCTTCTCTTCCTTTCTTCTTTCTATCAATTGTACGTATGATTTACACTCATTTTAGGATGATCAATCCACAAATGAGTGGCTAATTCTCTTCCTTGCTAAGGTTTTGAACATGTGTAGTGAATTGTGATTGTAAATGATATGGTTTTCTTCTTCTTCTTTCATGTTGTTCTATTAATTCTTGTTCTTACTGCATTAGTGCTTGGCCGACATTAATGTACATCTAAAAAGTCCAATTTCACTCGAGAGAGCAAGAAATTGGAAAGTTGTGAATTAATAGGGTATTGTTCTTAACTTGATTTGGGAAAATTGGGTTTTGATGTGCTTTCCTGATAGAAATATACTTGAAAGCCGTATTAGTCAGTTTAGAAACCGGAATTGTATTGCTAGGTCATAAATTGCATTTGATCACAGAAATGTAGACGAATGGTTTATGATTCTTAAGTGAAATTAAATACGAGAGTTTTGATTTCTAGGCTATTGTTCTTGGCTAGCATCATGAAGAAGAGATTAACCGAATTATCATTACAATCGAATTCATTACTTGTTCTTAACCTTGGCATGCTCATATCCATAGTTTAAATTCACCGTAAATAATTGTTAATAGTTTTAGTATATATTTTATAAACAAAAACTCAATTAACTGTTGGTTACGTTGTTGTTAGCATAGTTAGAAGTAAAATAAGAATATAGTAAACTTAGGCAATTTTTACATACCCTGAGCCTCCTTGGATCGATACTTGGCTTACTTAGCCACTTTATTACTTGTTTGACCACGTGCACTTGCGTGTCGGTTTATAATATACAATACCAACCCGAACAGCAGACCGCGAACAGATACAGTGGTAGAATTTAGATCAGTGATAGGAGAATTAAAAATTAAAGATAAAAAATAAAAGGTATTTTCATAACATCAGAATCTGGGGAAAGGGGAATAGTAATAGAAAAATAGTTTGTGAGAAATATTGGACATATCTGAAGAAAAAAATATTCTTCATAAAAAGTCACATCTCTAGTAATAGATATTTTCTTTGTTTTAAGATTCATAACTTCATATCCCTTTTTTCCATAAGTATAACCTAAAAATACACAACGCAAAATCCTTGGATGAAACTTTGTTTTGTGAGTAAATAAGGTAGAAATAAAACACAAACAATCAAAATATTTCAGATTTGAATAAATAGGTTTAGAGTTAAAAAGAATTTCAAAAGGTGTTTTATGGTGTAGAACTGAAGAAGAAAATCTGTTTATGAGATTAGTGGTTGTCAATAAATATCCCCCCTAATAAATGATAGGTAAACGAGATTAATATAAATTCCTTGATGTTTTTAGTATTGATTGTGTTTTTCTTTCTACCATTCCATTTTGTTGTGGAGTGTATACGCAAGTAGTTTGATGAATAATGCCTTAGGAAAAAAAAATTAGTTTGAAGTTTGCCACTACCTAATTCAAAAGCATTATATGTCCGTTTATTTTAAATTTGGAATTTAATTGTCTTCCTATTATGGAAAGAAAAGATTGTAGAATAGGAAAAGTATTTGACTTAGTGATTAGTAGAAGAGTCCAAGTAGCTCTACTAAAATTGTTACACCCCGTAAAAATTTCCAACACATAGATGGCCTATTCGCGTGTTGGTTAAGAGTATTTGAGAGCCATACATGCTAGACAAAGGCTCGAGAAAAGACCGGACGAGAAACCTGTCGAACCATCGCGGAAGGAGCCGGGGCAGAACGCCTCCGCGATGGCAACGTGTCACAGAAGTGGAGCCTCCGCGTTGGCTCCGTGACACATTGGCCTTGTCCAGGATCAAGTATATAAACCCCTCCACTTCGGTTTTAAAAGTTATTTTTCATATAATTTCCAGTAAGGTCGAGGGAAAACAGAGGGAGACGAGGTTTCTTGATAATTTCCTTCAGATTACGCCGTCAAACGCGGTCCAAACTCAAATTAACTCCAGATATCGAGGTATTAAGCAGTAAGGAGCATTCCTACGGATTTAGTTTCGCGAAATTCGGCCGGCGAATCGTCGTGCTACCGAACTAAGGTAAGTGGAATTGCTCCAAATTAGTGTCAATATACTCCTAGCCTTAAAGTGAATATTTCTCCCTTCTGGACTTTCGAGGAATAGCGAGTTTTTGACCGTCTTTTGATAAGTCAAAGTTTAGGCTATAAATATATCGAAAGTGACGTTTTCTTTCAGAACATTGGTGTATTTAGTTCTAATTGGCATATATGTAAATGCAGTTGGGAGAAATAGCTGGAGTACTGACCGAGCTTCGTACGTTAGTCGGATAAACCGAGATTAAGGTATGTAAAGCTATTCTTTCGGCAAGCCAGGAAGTACAGTCTAGAAAATAAATAGAATAAAGGCTGTTAACAGATACCCAGCGTACAGAAACGATTTTAGTACAATTCCCAGCAAGCATGCTAGTATATCATTACGTATCATGCGACAATCAGAATAACGGATAGTCAGATGATTTTAGATAGTAATGTGGTATCAGCTAGTAGCTCAGCATGTTTTTACGTAATACCTAGAATGGAAGTTGTAAAAGCAGTATAATGAATTAGCAAGATTACAGATAGTATGTATTACATTTGTTGAGACTGTATCCGGTAATAGATGGCAGATCTTATGTTATTGAGCTATATCCAGTTATAGATGGCATGTCCTATGTTATTGAGTTATATCCAGATGTAATCAGATTAGTAATCAGATATAGAAATAGCTCCAGATACAGATGTAGCTCCAGAAATAGATATGGCTCTAGAAACTGATATAGCTTCAGATTACGGGTAACAATAATCAGATAAACAGATAAAATCCAGGTAGCGGTTAGCCCAACAATCAGAAACAGTGCAAAATAGAATATAGCATCAGTTGTTTAATACGGACTGGCCTTGAAATAAAAGAAGAGAATATGATTAGTATTTTTCATTTGAGCATGTTTGTTGTGTATGTGTTTTGCATGTTGAGACTTATTATGGCATGTGGGTATCCTTTAGCATCCCCGCCGCCCCTGAGTTATAGTTGTGTCGATACTAGATTCAAATACCGCCCCAACTGGGCGATGTCGTCCACCTAGAGGACGATGATGGTCGACCACCATAATAATACGGTCCAGATTACCCTGCATGCAGGGGCAGTTTAGTTCGCTCTACGCAAAGCCAGATTACCCTGTTTACAGGGGCAGACTACTCTGTGTGCGCTTGTAGCCGGGGGCAGTTTCAGATACAGATTTTTATAAAATTACCCTGTTGTGTGTTTACA
The DNA here is from genome assembly GCA_035772735.1 of Datura wrightii. Lineage (NCBI taxonomy): Eukaryota > Viridiplantae > Streptophyta > Magnoliopsida > Solanales > Solanaceae > Datura > Datura wrightii. The sequence goes on along the minus strand of JASDFA010000018.1, from coordinate 192,308,320 downwards.
CCCAGGGGCAGTTTCAGTCACAAATACAGCAGCAGATTACCCCGTTGAGCGCTTGCGCCCAGAGGCAGGAGTCTTCGGACTCAGACACAGTTCATTGTCAGAGGCCAAGGCCTGAGCTACGTACCCAAAGGGGCCGGTAGGGGGAGCTCACAGTTATCAGCTGAGTGGAGTAACTTATTTTTGGTTGGTTTAGACCCGGGTAGGGGTAAATAGATTGTTCTGTTGGTTGGCACCTTCCGGCTTATGGGGGTCGGTCAGGTATTGTGTGTATTTATATGTATATCTATATGTGCTATTAGATACTGATAGACAGTAGGACGACACATCGTCAGGTATGCCCAGTTTAGTTACAGAATAGGTAAACTCTCCCCAGTTATCCTCAACCAGATAGACTCAGCTACTTCCTGCTTATATGTCATGTTATTGTTGTTACCCATTTCAGTTGTATATTTCAGTTTGCTTTACATGCTCAGTACCTGTGGTACTGACGCCCGTAGGGGCGCTGCATTGCTTGCCTGCAGGTACACTTAGACGAGGAGTCGATTCCTCGTGATCCAGTCAGCAGAGTTATCAGCTCCTGTCCTCCGGAGCCAGACAGTCGGAGGTTGTTCCTATTTTCTATTTTATTACAGTTTGGGTAGGTCGGGCCCCTGTCCCGACCAATCTATTATTACTTTCTAGAGGCTTGCAGTATGATGTTTCCCTGTGGTGGTGGAGCCGATCGTGTGGGGTCGTGCATATATATATATATATATGTTTAGTTATTGATGTTGGTCGTGTGGGGCCTTCTTCTGGTTAGAGTTAGTGACCTTGTCGGTCACAAATGTGAATAGCAGTTGCTTCAGATTATAGTGTCATTGTTCTGGTTAGCTGTTGTGCATTGCAGGTGGCTATAGGCCTAATCGGTCGGGGGATGTATTTACAACCGCTATATAGCTGGTTCGTTTCTTGAAATAGAGCCAGAGTCAGTCAAAGCACCAGATGTGCTAAGGCTGGACCGTTTAGCAGCCCAGAGTCTAGCAGGCACCAGGTGCCCGTCATACCCCCCAAGGTGGGGTGTGACAAAAATCATCAACCATTCTAAGAAAATATCTAAAACCATCATGAGTAGCAGCTTTATAAAGACCTCAAGTATCCATATGAAATAAATAAAAAAATAGTTTTAGTAGAAACAATACTATTAGGAAAAGGCAGCTTGGATTGCCTAGCCATTGAACAAATAACACAAGGAGAAGAGAACTTTGAACAAGATATAAAATTAGATCAACTTTTTTCATATTACTTAATGGCATGTGGCCTAACCTATAGTGTCATAGCTTTTTGTATTTACTTCGGAATCAAAAAAATACTAGAACAAAAAGTAAAGACATTTGCTACTGAATTTGAAAAAGATAGACTATCATGACTGGAAATGGATAGATTCTTTGTAGAAACTGCTGGCTAACTTGATTTGAAGATATATAGACCACCTTGTTCTTTATCAATCACCAGAAGTGTTAGGAGTAAAAAGCAAATATTCTTGCAATTATTTACACAATTTATGAATAAAAAGAAGATTGAACCTAAAAGAGGGAATGCAAAGAATATTATAGGGTTAGATTAGATAAAAGACACACAGATCCTAAATGAATAACATTTACTCTATGAGAATTAGGAAGAGTTACCATAATAAATTTAGATATAGGACGAAAACTAGAGAAGAAACTTCTATTAAAAGTCATACAGTCAGATGCTTCACTATCCAGTATCCAAGAACTACTGTTAACTTTAAGCAAGGAAGCATATGAATTGAAAACTTTTAGTCATACTAGCACAAGTGATTTTTGTAAATGAATCAGGAGTCTTTGTATTCTTTTGATTCATTTACTTAAAAAGTCGCAGAAGTTGTGCCACATTATCCTGACTTAGAGACACAACATCTGCAGTATTATCCACTGCCTGCTGAATTTCTTCAGGTGTGCTAAAAACATTGTTAACCATAACTCCTTTCAGGTACATTTTGATCTTAGTGAACTTAAAATCTTCATGGAACCCATGAATTTTGTAGCAATGATCAATAGTGTGTCCTATTTTCTTAAAGTAGTTATATATCATATTGCTTTTCTTAATGGGATCACTTTGTTGAGTCTTACATTCATTAAACCTCCTACCTTCTCCATTACTAGCAAAAGAAGATGTTGACTCTCCTGAGTAGACAGGATTAACATGAATTTCTCTTTGTTATTCATCTTGAATCACAAGAGAGTATGCTTGTCCAATAGTAGGAAGAGCGGAGGATAGCAGAATATTTCTTCTAACCCATGTAAAAGTGTCATTCAAACACCATAATAAATTGAAGCAACCTCTCATCTTAATAGACTTTTACATCTTTTTCTTTAGCAGCACACATACACACTCACAATTACAAGTAGAGAAAGTGTTGAGAGTTTTCATTTTTGTGAAATAAGTAAAGATGTTGGAATTTTCTTAACTACAATATTTAAATCCTTTTGTAACTGTAATAATTTAGTTACATTAGCTTGACCAATCTATCTTTCAGGTCAGACCACAAGACTTTGACATTTTTGAAGCACAAAATAGACTCAGCAATTTCTTTTGAAAAAGAATTCAACAACTAAGATAGACCATATTGTTGCATCTTGACCAAGCTTTCTGAAGATTTATATCAACAGTAGGATAAGCTAGAGATCCATCAATGAATCCTAGCTTGTTTTTAGCTGAAAGTGCTATAACAATAGCCATTCTCTTGCCACGCCCACCATAACTCTTACCAGCAAAGACAATAGACACAAGGTTCATGTTGGGATAATCAAAAAAGTGAATATAGAAGGATGTAATGAATCCATTGCATTACTTGCAGTAATTCAATTAGTCCTTTCAGGGATGATAAAGTTATGGTATTGGCTTCATTGAACTCGGGCATTTTAAAAATCAAAGAAGATGAAGAAAATTAGAACTAATTTAAAAATTTAACACCTCTCTAATACCATAAAAAACTAAAGAAAAATAATGTAGATATTTTCTTCTTTGTATTTGTAAATGATAAAATTTTGTGCAATTGAATTGTATTTATACAAGTAATAAAGAATCTATTCTGCCAGTTGTCTACGTATAATTGGCTTTCCTATAACAAACTATGAGATAAATACAAAAAAAAATATATGAGAAAAATACAAGAAAAATAGATAAATACAAGAAAAATTTTAAAACCTAAATGTATGTACAACTTTAGAAAACAAACTAAGGCCCAGTTAGCAAAGAAAGGATATAGGCCCAAATGATATGTGAAGGCTTAACTTCATTATGTGATAGAGCCATTTGCAGCTCAACATCTCTCTCTTTTCTTTCTTTTTTTTTGTTCTTTTGATTTTGAGGTTTTTCATTTTTCTTTTTTTAGAAGGAAGTTTGATTGAATATCTGGGTTTGAGAAATTTAATGAATTATTGTGAAATTGTGGCAGCTTAAGTGTTGATTTTGTTATAAAAAAGAAAAAAAAAATTACAGCTCAATTCTTCATCAAAAACAATAATTATAGCTGAATTGCATATTGGAGGTTGAATTAGTGTTTAAAAATGGCGTATGTTTTTCATGGAGTAATAATAGTGGAGGTGGTCAGGAATGAAATGTTTGGTATAAAAAAAATGTATTTAAGGGTCTAATTCAGATGGGATTTTTTTTTTATTCTTGTAACAATTGATTTGAGGAATGAAGATGAAAATATATAGATAAGAATGGTAGCAGCAACAATTGATTTTTCAGTGAAATTTTGGCTATATAATAAAGAAGTTGAGTTTTCATGTTGAATACCAAATTCTAGTGATTAATTGAATGCTTTTGTAATTGTATTTGAACAGGTAGAAGTGGTAATGGCAATGATCGCCTGTGGCACAGAGGAAGTAAAGAAAAAACTGAAATAATTATTCATACAACATTCAATAACAAAATAACACGTCATTTAAAATGTGCGCTATAGGAAGATGAATACACCCTCACCTATTAATTTTACATTAACAAAGAAAAATCTTTGTGTCGCAAAGTTTAAAGGGGATATGGGTTTTAGAGAACTAAAATCGTTTAATAAAGCTTTGTTGGCTAAATTTGTTTAGTGAACTTTAACACAAGAATATTCTCTCCTTTTTTGAATTTTTAAGAGTAAATATTTTTCTCACACGTCTTTTCTTAAAGCGCCGTATTCTTCTGCTAGCTTTTGGATATGGAAGAATGTTGTTTGGCTAGGATGTTTTACAGAAAGGTATTAGATGGAGGGTAGGAAATAGAGAAAATATTAAGGTTTATACGGATTCTTAGATTTCAAACACCAGTGAATTTAAATCAAGTTATTATCATGGCCATATGAATATAGCGTTAAAAGTGCGTGACCTTATTGATAGAAATACCTACACTTGAAAGATACATGATCTTCACAAGTGGTTTGATAGGGAAGATATCCAGGCAATAATGTTTATTTCAATATCTACTATTGGATTGTCCGACAAAATTATTTGGCACCATACTAAGTCAGGTAAATTTGAGATTAAATTGGGGTGTCATTTAGCTAGAGAAGTTACTCGATATCGCGAATCTAGTAGTGACTAAACTCAACCTAGTTATCAATCATTTTCAAAGAAGTTCTGGGATTTTATATGATCTATGAAAATTAAAAACAAATATAAATATTTTATTCGAAAGTGTATTCTGAATGTCCTGCCTGTAGGACTAGGCAAAGAGTCGAACCAGCTCAGAGCTCGGCTCGGCTCAGCTCGCATCTATTTAGCTCGGCTCGGCTCGATTTCAATTAAATTTTGATCTCGGCTCAGCTCGGTAAAGGCGATCAAGTTCAGCTCGGTCAAAGCTCGGGCTCGATTGAGCTGACTCAGTTAACTCAATTTAAGAAATAATATCCTTTCATTAAGCTCAATTATTAAATATATTAAAAAGTTAACTTAAAATACAATGTTAGCTTAACATGTTATAATTAATATTTATTTGATGTTGGTAAATTTTTAACCACAATATAACTTAAACCTATTATATAAGTATGGGTATTCTCTTCCCTTTTGAAATCAAGAAATGCTAAATCAGAACTTAACATTATTTCGCAGTGATTAATCCAACACAGACAACGACTCTTAATTGTACTTGTGACCCCCCTTTCATCTCTTTCTTCTCATTTATCAAAGAAAAATGTCATTCATTAAATGTAATTCAAGACCAGTGTCTTGCCAATTTCTTGCAATTACTTTGAGCTGCAAGAAAGTAACGGAAAGTTTCTTAATCTACTTCTGTTTTAAATAAAAATATTTTCTCCTTTTTTGAATCTTTAGTCTAATATTAGTTGCAATTTATGATTGTAAGATTTTATAGTTTTCTTAACTAACATATTGTTTCCGGTAGTAAGCCTAGTATTAGTTTCCGGTATTACTATCTGTTGTTACTTGTATCTCAATTAGTTTATTGTTGTTGTATAGTTTTGCACTGTTACTGGCTGCTACTTTGTTATTGAATGTTGTCTCTTATATTTGTCATTACTCTTTTGGCACTGTTTTTCAAAAAGCTGAAGGTCTATTGGAAACAGTCTCTCTACTTTTCTCTGAGATTGAGATAAGATCCGCGTACATTCTATTACGCTGACTTGTTGTTGTCATGTTAACTAACATATTGTATGCAGAGAATGAAAATAGCATACGGACTTGGAAACAGAAAAATTGCATAGTTACTCCATTAACAAAATTATGACATTATTTATACGAAGACAAAACCTCTTTTCTTTTTCCATTTTTTGGGAACAAGTGCAAAGCATACAGCATATTCTTCTATAACAAAACCAACATTTCACCCCTTGGAACTCTTAGGACAATCTCAGGCCAATAATATGACAACAAAATCAGTTCTGCAATTATAACTTCAACCATTCGAGGCAAGGGCAAAGGCCCCAACAAAACCTAGAAGGATAGTAGTCTTTCATATAAACCTCTCTGTCATTTCCAATAATATAGAAGCTGAAGGAGCGGTTACGATCAGTCATGGTCACACGAGTCACCGGAACAACTGAGATGGTGTGGCGCTCGCATATGATCCTCGCAGTGGTAGGTATAGAAGGCCTCTCTGCAATTACTTCGGAAGAGAACTTATTAAGGAAATATGAATCAGCAAAGTAGGCTGGTGTGCACTGGTAAGCTTGGTTATTGCACAACTGAACTCCCTTTGCTCTGTGAAACACATCATCTGGAACTGAAGCTGCTCCACTTGTAGCATTTACTTTTCGGGTTGAACGTGTCCTCCTAAGAAAACATGTCAGATTTGCACACCATGTTAATCCATACCCTTTACATAAGTACAAAAGAACCTACAAGATAACCTCAAAATCATATGGATAAGAATACTGTTTGCTATAACAATGACCAAAGTCCTCGGTTTTCACGCTTCATGACATACGGTTGTGTCAAAGTAGCCAAGTGCTTTAGAGAAGGGATTATATTCATGGTCCGTATTCTAAATTGTCATTGGTGTCAGTTCATGTGGGGGTATTCTGTACGGCAATATGCAGAATGAGGCCAACACAAGAAATACAGAGTGCCTGATTAATCACAATCCAAAACCACAAAAGTTCCAGTAGTTTACACCGACTAATTTCTACTGAAGACAGCAAAAATTAGCTTATATACACAGCATCTGTTAATATCAAAATACTTGGTATTTTGTAGAGTTAGACGTCAGTAACAGCCTCATGATTTCCTTAATCTTATATTCACTACAGATTTGAGAAATAATAAATCATAAGTAAAGATGTTACCATCTAACGACAGCTACTTTCCGTGTCAAAAGAGAACCACCACCTTGGCATGTTTGGCACTTGATGAGGCCACGAGATTCACAAGTGGCACAAGGAATTTTTCCATTACCTTTACACTTCAGGCATCTGCAAGGAGGAGGAAAAAAGATGTTTTCAGTAATCGCTTACCAAAGACGCCTCGAGGATTTGCATTTGTTTCCAGAAATGCTACCACCAGAAACAATGGAAGAAAAGAAACTTAGATGCGAAATAGTACAACTGTTACCAGTCTTTCATCTATACTTAGTTGAGGAGAAAAGAATAAACTAGATCAGGAAATGCCAAAAATTAGTGCAACAGTTAACAATCAGTCAAAAGCTCACATTGTGTCAGATCCGTCCTTGTGAGCAATTAGACCCCTTCCATAGCAAGTCAGACACTGGGTCATTTGACCCTCCTTGTAAAACCCTGGCTCTTGATCTGCATTGCAAGTAGGACAAACTATATTGCCTCGACCATCACAATCTGTGAAGCAAATAAGCAAAAACCATGAACATGATTCCAACTTTAACCCAAGAACCTCGTGACAGGAAAAATTTAAAGATCAAATAGCGGGTACACAGTAACACAGCAAATAGAGAGTGATATGATCGAGTCAATCACACATTGTTATTATTCTTTTAAGTGATTATTTTGTTATACTATTAATAATGAAAAATGACTGTCCCACCAACCATGTCTATTTACCTGAACATTTCTCAATAGTTTCTGAATGAGGAATTCTCAGCCTCGATTCCTTGTAAGGTACAAATAAAACAGGAAACTCCGACCTTAAATCCAGCTCCCATAATCCTGTTTCAGGCCCCTTGTCCATTCCTTCAATGCTGCCACCTGAGTACAGCTCCTTCTCTATAACTGTATCTCTCTCTTCCGTGAAAGTTTCTAGAGTTCCCACATAGACATTGCAGTCTTCAATTGCATGAATCTTCCAGGTCCGAGCTGGACGACTTCCCCAACAGCAGCGATGGCCAACATGATCTATAAGCAACTCTCGTACTTCGACCTCATCTAGTACTTGCCTGCCGAAAAATTTAGTTAATTAAGATGCTGTTGCAAAAACAACCATAAAGCAAAATTCAAGGAGCCAAAAAGGAATAAAATATAAACACGCATGCATAAAACTATAGTAATTATCAAGAAACATATGGGAATCATCTTTATTCTGCCACTCTTCAAATATTGTAAGTTACTTTATTTCTGTTACTTGTTTCAGAACACTAATTGGTGTCCTGAAGTCAGCAGAAGAGGAAATCAGTGCAACCATTAATGGTAATCATTTCAAATGCTCAATATAGCCTATGTAACCCAAGAAAGACCCGTGCAGAGAAGAATGCTGCATAATTACCTCCGTAGATCACCCGTAGTTTCACCTGCATCTCCATAGTACCCACCCTGATAAACAATCCCTTGCTCTGCAACAAGAGAGAATTATCATTTATTTTCTAACACGATGTTACAAATAAGATATAGTGACTATAATGCAGGGAAGTCCAATGCATACTCTAGAAGCTAGAGCCAAGAAACCACTTGCGACGTGCAAGTGATCTAATCATAGTGGTGAGCTTTACCAATGAAAAACAAAAAGAGCACAAACGTTAATTTTTAGTAAGGCATCTACATTCTATCATGCACCAAAATCAGAAAGTACAAATTTATCCAGATAGCTTTAATGTACTTGGAAAATTCATAAAGACTATGGAGTTGAAACTTAATGCAAGTCATAAGACCAGAAATTTCTGGTACTAATTACTAACCAACAGGATATCATGAATAAGGAAGCACCATACGGGTATGGGTTTATACAGAAGGAGGAAAAAAAAGTAGGTTGTCGAGGCCATGTTAAAGAAGATATGTTTAGCTCCATCTTTTAATACTATTATCAGAAGCTCGTGACTCAAAGGTGAAGATAGGATTATTACCGATTCACATTGTTTAATAAACCGAAAAGCACCAAAGCTAGAAAGCAATTTCAAGGTGTTGTACTTATAAATCAAACCAAACAGATAAAGTAAAATTGTAATTGCACAAGCTAACAGCAAAGTTTAAGGACCTTTTTAACTCAGCAAAATAAGAGTTATTCCATCTGTTTCATTTTATATGTCACTCATTCCTTCTCTTTAACTTAAACTTCTAATTCTAACATTAATGGCTTACTGTTATAGCCGTAGAAATGCTACAGCATGCTTAAAACCACTAGCTCCAAGAGTACTTTTGCTAAGTCGAAAATTCTTTTTCTCTATAAAAAATTTGTCGTTCGGTCAATCACTACATATGAAATAAAATGGCGGTCAGGTAGTAGATAGAACTCAACATAGAATAAGCCGGTATGAAATGTGAGTTCGCGGGGAACATACCATAAAACTGTGGCTGGGATTGGGATTGGGATTGAGGAGAGCTGATCAAGGGGGCATGGAGAGAAGGAGAATAGGGAACTGACACAGAAGCAGCAGACCGAATCTCATCCACACTGACTTCTGATCCGGCTAAGGAAGTTGTGGGAATCACAGAGCCCGCCCTTCCCACATACTCATAAGAACCCCACCTCTCACTCCCTCTTTGGCCTGTTTCGCTTGCTGCTTTCCCTGCTTTTTTGAAAGTCAAATGAACCAAAAGTTGAGCTATGCAAAAAGGGAAAAGCAAGAAAGAAAGCAATTAAGGTATGCAAAGAGCGCAAAGCAAGAAGAGGGCTAAAAAAACACAGAAAAGATTCAAACTTTAAGCAATGAAGCTATGTAAAGTGGGACTAGTAATAAAAGGGTATAGTAATTTTAGAGAAAAGATTCAAGCTTTAAGCAATGAAGCTGAGCAAAAAGGGAAAAACAATAAAAGGGTATAAAAATTCTTTAAGATTGATGCAAGCTTCAGAATATAAGGTATTGGAAAAGGGCAAAGCAAGAAAAGGATTAAATAAAATTCCTAGAAAAGATTCAAGCTTTAACCAATGAAGCGATGCAAAATTGTTGAAACAAGAAAAGGGCATAAAAATTGACAGAAAAGGTTCAAGCTGTAAGCAACTAGGCTATGCATAATGGGAAAAGCAATATAGGGTATACAAATTAACAGGAAGAGTTCAATCTTTAAGCAATTTAGCTATATAAAATTGGAAAAATTGTTAAAGCAAGAAAAAGGCATAGAAACTGACATAAAAGATTCAAGCTTTAAGCTTTAATGACGAATGGAAAAAGACTAACCTGTCAACAGTGGCTGCTCCATTGTTCCTAACGAATTGAAGGTGAAGGATCACACTAATTGTGGATTATAACACAACCCCACATGATATATAACCAATTTGCCTTAATCAAGAAGAAAGTAGATAGTCGTACTGTAAGATATTATGTAGGAGATTTATCCTCTCAACACGCCATTTGATGTGGGGTCTAGAGCATTGCTGGCACAGGCTGTGGGAATTCTGCCTATTCATATGTAGAATTTGGAAGACTTGGCAAATGTCGATAGAGTGATTTTCTTTTTCTTCCACAATGTCACCCCAATTTTCAGATACTTCACACTGCTATATTTAGAAGGAGGTTTTTGCACTTTGCTCCCGTTTAATCTCTTTTTTTCCCTCAATTTCAACAGCCCCCATCCTAGGGGTGTTGTTCGTCGATTATATGTTATGATTATTAGACATTTCAATTCAGTATTCGATTTTTTAAAATATTACATTAATAATAATAATAATATATAGTCTCATATGTGGAGTTTGAGAAAGATGATATATACGTAGATCTTATTTTTATCTTGTAAAGGTAAATGAGTTGAATAGAAAATTATAACTTTCTTTTATTTTTAATAAGATAAAATATTTTGAACAAAATACTAAATCAAATAAAGTGTCTTCTGAAATTTTCAATTTTCTAGCAAGTATAAGTTAGAGGTAAAGCATATATGGTCCTGTATGAAATTTTTTAACAGAATTACCATTAGTTTTGAAATAAATATAAAAATTTGAAAATAATGCAAAACAAAAGCTGCATTGAATTGGATGTAATGATCCAAATTGGATCGATTTTTTATATTGAGGAAGGAAAATATTATGATAATTCAAAATTTTAATTTAATTTTTCATGATCACAATATTTCATTTGAGATTTATCATGTAATGACATGAAAATGAAACTATCTATTTTTGAATTCTCTACTTGATCTAATAAATTCGGGTTATTATTAATTTTCTGATGTCAATGGCAAATGTGAAATGGTTAATATCTAAAATGTGTATTATATAAATAGGGGCGGCTTAATATAATTAGAAGCTTAAAGTAAAATTTTAATTAAAGGCTTCAAATGTAAATAAATTTAATATATATTTTATTTAAAATCTTTTTTTAAAACTTTTTTAGATGCATAATTATAATTTAATAATTTTTTTATAATTGATTTCTTCAAATATTTTTTTATAATTAAGAGAAAACCCCACCTAGTGATTTGGTTTGGTGTCAGAGAAAAAATCCAACCATAATTGGTTTGTTTTGGTTTTAACTAAAAGAAGTCAAATCGAACCAAATCAATCCGACATTATATGTGTATAATTTTTATAAATATTTTATGTAATTTATAATACTTATTAAAAAGATTCATAGTTTTTGTCTTTTAACATAGTATTTCAAGCTTAAACTTGAAATTTTAAATGATCCAATAAATTTTATAGCTCATAGGTGCATATTATTAACTCAAATAAAATCAAGTCAAAACCAGATCAATATTAATGATAACAAAAGAAATAATTTTAACATTAGGAATGACAATAATATTATATATCTATTCTTTAATTTTACATTAGTTAATTTACGCAATGAAAATACATGACTTAATTTTTTAAAAATGTTTAGTTTTAAAATTAATACTTATTAGTTGTACTTATTTTGACATGACGTAATACTTTTTTGGCTCATTTGATATAAGAAATAAGGGATAAATAGACCGGGGATTAATTTTAGAATGAGTTTAACCCACGTTTGATTGGGATAAAATTTAGAAATAATTTATCCCGAGATTATAATGTTATTTTTATCTCACATTGAGGACAGGAAAACAATTCTGAAATAACTAATACCGGGATAGCTTGTTTCCCAACCAAACGAGCCCTTAGAGAATGATCGTTTTCATTATGACTTATTTATTAGCAATATTTATTTTATACGTTTTCATTATCTTTTTTATCTAATTTTTTAGTACAATTTCATCACTCATATCATATTTTATGTTATTTCTTAATTAAGAAACGTCTTAAATAGTTATGCATTATTAGGAATAAAGAAATATTTTAAGTAAAAGTGAAATGTTTTATATGAAGATTTTATCAAAAAAGAATTAAAATTGAAAAAATTAACTTTTATTAATTTAATTTAATTTAAAATTTTAAAAATTTAATATAATTAATTTAAATTAATATTTAAAAATTTTGAACCAAGTCATGTTTCCCTGTAACTTTTCTCTTATTAATATCTCCTTCTTGCTTAAGAAATGTCTTGCTTTGATGTCACCATCTGTCTTCTTAAATTCCACTTTTTTCAATTTAACTGTGGGGACACGAATGAAAATGAAAAGCCAAGAAAACCGGAATTAGCATCAAACACTTCCTTCATTCATAAGAAAACACACCTTTTTATATTCCTACAAACCTTTCACTTTCACTTCCATTCCTAAGTTAAAACATTTGTTCACTCACACCTAATTCAAGAAAAAGACTCATATTTTTTGTAGCTCCCAAAATTCAGCAAATGGCTGCTAATGATCAAGAATCCAAAGTTACCCTGAAGCTTTTGGTAGATGACAAGAAAACAAGAGTTATTGCTGCTGAAGCCAACAGGGATTTTGTGGATATATTATTCAGTTTCCTCACTTTTCCAATTGGAACAATAATCAGACTATCCAACAGCCAGCCAATGCCAAAGATTTCTACTTGTATGAATAATTTATACAAAAGTGTTGAAAATCTTAGTGTTAAGCATCTTTATTCAGAACATTGCAAGTCAATCCTTTTAAATCCAAGAAATCCATGCATTGAAGCATGCTTCAAGTTGAAAGTGAACATAGATGATTCTGTTTCCAACAAGTACTTCAAATGCTCTAATATAAGATGCTCAAATAAGAGCTGGTTAGTCAATGTTAAGTGTTATTGTGGATGTAGGACAACTAAGGAGATGTTTTCAGATATTACAAATCCAACAGATGATCATTCAGGTGTTTTTGTCACTGGAGGAATAGAGTTTATAATCAGTGACGACTTAAGAGTGTTGCCTGGTTCTCCGTGTTCCCTCGTACACTTTCTTTCTGATCTTGGCTACAGCCACATGAATCAGATAAAGGAGATGTCTGTGGAAGTTGGCAAGGAGGAGGTAAGAATCTTGCCTTTTTCTATTATTGCTAGATCTTCAATCAGCAATCTAGAGTAATGAATTTTTGATATTATCAATTGTTGCTTGAACTTTGTGTTTCGTATTATTTGTATTTCAGATAATGTTTGACATGTTTTGTTCTATCCGTTATTCTTTTTCTGAATTGCTTCTTTGCTTTAGCTTCTTTGCTTTACTTTGTTTTGTTTATCCTTGAGCCGAGTGTCTATCATAATCAGCCTCTCTAGCTTTGGTGCAGAGCTAAGGTCTGCGTACACTCTAAGCTCCAAATCCCACGAATCCCACCGGATATGTGTTATATTGGTGTTATTGTTGTAATCTTGAGCAAATAATCCATGCAATGAAAGCAAAAGACCTACATAGACAAACCAGACAGTCTGGGATTGTGTTGTAGTTATGTTAGTACGTTTAATTTAGGTCCTATGATTTCTACAAGCATTTTAGTCATGTCAGAGATTGACATGTCAGTAGAGAAATGTAGAGAACTTCTAGTACTTTTTGTTTCTATGTTGCATAATACTGGACTTAAATGAAGTTAAATTGGAGCAACATAGTTAAGAAAGATTCACATAGCCAAGCCAACGGCATAGTTGCAGGTGCACATATTGCAAAATTTTGGTTCTAAGGATATCCTAATCAAATGACTGTAAAAAGAACCTTCAGATGAAGGGTAGTGTTTGAATAAGAAGGTATGAGAAATCAGTTTAATGTTACAGAAAGGGGAAAAACTAAAGAGGAGATCAATTCAGGAAATAAATTGCAACTCAGGTGATGTGTTGCAACATCTAATGCAAGTTAGAGTTTGGGAATTCATTCATTCACTCTTCCTCTTTTTGATGTTATCTTACGTGCATTTTCCTCATTTTCCTCTGTTCAGATATTAAGGTTGCTCACTTGTTCATTAATCTCAAAATCTCCCTTAACTGAGGTATTTATGAACAAGCAAGCTATAGTTGACAGCAACATCATGCCTGAACCAAGAATTTCTCAAGTGTCTCCTAACCTGCAAACTGCGATCTCCAGTAAAATAAACCTGAAGCTAATATTAAGCAAGTCTAGAAACAAGATACTGTATGCTGAAGCAAAGGACTCGTTTGTGGATTTTCTGTTCAGTTTCCTCACTTTTCCTCTTGGATCAGTGACCTATGCTCTAAATGGGATTTCTGGACTAGGATGCATAGACAACTTGTACAAAAGTGTGAAAGATTTGGAGTCAGAATGGATACCTAATTGCAAAACCGGATTACTCAACCCTGGTGTTGCACCAAGACATGAATGCCAGAATTATTTGCTTCCAATTTCTGTGGTATCTGGACATTATTACCTGATAGATCCAAGGGACATAAGAGGTGCCACAGATGAATTTGGCAGATTAACAAGGTCACCTTCCTTGTTTATTGTTTTGGACAATTTGGAAGTCAAACCTGTGTGTTCTACATCAAGTTTTGGCTTACTCAGAGAACTAAATGTGCCCTTGTGTGACATTGAAGAGAAAGTGATCTCCATTGGTAAGGCAGAGGTAATTTCTTTGACTCAAACCTAACAGCTAACTGCATTGCTTTAATCAAAACGAAAAAATAACACCATGGTTCCTATGACAGGCGCAACGCTTGCTGCAGGTGGCTTTAATCGGATCATCATCTGCTTTAACACTTGCCTTGAGCTCTTTCTTGAATACACAGAAAGAAGAGAAGGACTAAAATGCTACAAACTACATAAAGCAACTTGACTTGGTGGCTATACCAAGTTTGTTCTAGTATTAGTTTTTGTATTGCCTGGTTGCGAGTCCGGATAAAGGAGAAAGGTTGTGGTAAGCTAATAGCCAGTATAAAACTAGTCAATTTATGTGAATTCAGTTTGTATTGCCTATCGGAAAAGTTCTTAATGCCCTGCTAGTTCATTCAGATTTCCTAGTTAAATGAAGTGAAATTTGCTGGTAAAGCTAGTAATTTGAGTGATCTTACAAACAGTGTTATCAAAAAAGCTCTAAGGTTTGTTTAGGCTTTAAGTGTAAACCGTAAATATAGTGTGGGCCTTAAATGAAAAAAGCGTAAATGAACAAAAAATACAAATATATATATTTTGTTCAAGATTAATAATTATAAGCATGAATAACAAATATATGAAAAAAAATTAAGATAAGTGAAGTACGAATCGTTTAATGTCTCCTCTTCAAAAGAGGCTTATCGGTAAGGAAAGTATATCTCTTAATGGTGATATTAAAGCATACGTTTAAGTGAGGCAAAGCGCTCAACACGTTTTGAGTTTCACTTCCAAATTTAAGTGCGGCTTTGTCGACGCTGTTTATAAAGTCACTTTGTGATTCAAATAAATATATTTAATGTAAGTAGAAGAATGAGTCTTCTTTCTTGCAAACTAGAGGTTATGACTTTGGTATATTAGAACAAATACTACTTCTGTTCTGGTTCATTTCCTAACTCTGTTGGATGTGAATAGTGGTGGTAAATGGGCGGGTCACAAGTTATGAAATTGTAATTTTGCCTCTCTCATCTTTTATTGTAAGTTATGATTTTGATAATCTTTTTCCAATTTTTTTTTTTGGTATGAATTTAAAGGGCATATTCGTGGGAAATATCATGAGAATTATTGTTATTTTTTTAAACAAATATTGAATGATCGAATATTTGTTATATACCTTTTTTCACTGTTGTTCAATACTTTATCAAACCAGTTTTAGTGTACGCGTTCGCGCGTATAGTTCATATTAATAAAAATAAAATTTTTAAAAATAATATAAATAATATTTAAAAGATGTGTTTATATAACAATATAAATTTTACAAAGAAAATTAAGAGTTTGATCTAATTCAGTAATTCTTTCCTCAGTTTATTTTAATACTCGTTTTAATGAATAAAATATCATAGAAATAGCGTTTAATTAAAAGGTGAAATATCTTTCATTTTTTTCATGAGCACTTAAATATATGCATTATATGTAAATCTCATGTTAATTATTACAAAAAAAATTGTATTATTACTCTATTAATATATTAACATTTAACATAAATATTAACATTACAAAAACGTATTATAATACAAAGTTGTATAGTATAATAGAGCATATGGAATGAGTTATTCATTTAAATAATTAGCACTTGCGAAATCGTTTTATGAGTTATTATATCACAACTCATGTCTTGCTTTGGCACTAATAACTGATGTCATATCACAAATGTATTTATTTTTTTATAATTGATTGTCCAAATTAAGAAACTCATTAAAATTTGTGGAAACAAACTCTATTTTTAAAAAGATAAAAAAGTGAATGATAGTTTGCTATGAGGTTTCATACTTTAAATATTTAGTTATAATATAATTTTAACTTTTTTTATTTCGCACTTTATGAGATGATTTCTACTTAATTTTTTCTCTTGATCTTAATTTATGCGTTTTAATCCAATGCCTTCACGTAAATTAAAATTAAAATATAGTGTAGATTTAACTAAATAGTGTGAATTACAAGTGCACTTGATTAATTGAAACAACTTAAAGTATGTTGTGTTTCTATATTTTTTTTCTTTTTTTTCAATTGTATAATTTAAAAAAAAAATGAAAAAGAAGGAATTCAACGTATTAATGCATAATAAAATTACGCTCTTTAATTTATCTTTTCTTACCTTAAGTTAATAAATTATAATGAATAATTAATTAGTTTAATAAAAATAAAGAATTTACATAAGTTAATAAAATTATAATTAATTTTAAAATTTTTCGTCCTCGAATGTAAACTGCTATATAGAGGACTACTCCATTAGCTTAACTTGTTCTTAGGAAAATTTCGGCAGAGTTTCCCCTGTAATCTGGACTATCCCAAAATCCTGAAACATAGAAAAGTTCAATACAGGTATTCCCCACGATACTATAAGATTCATTCGATAACTAAACATCAATCTTTCTCATTTATATATATACAACCATAAGGTACTGCATAAATAATAATACGGACATACCTGTCGCCTGACTAGGCCTGGAACAGGTGAGGATATCTAGCTTTCATATCTTCCTCCGCCTCTCACGTCATTTCCTCTCGGTTTCTGTTACACCACAATACTTTGACAGACGCAATATCTTTAGTTCTCAACTTGCAAATCTGTCTGTCTAGGATAACTATTGGGACTAACCTGGACGGGTCTCCTATGCATTTCCTCAGCATGGATACATGAAAGACTGGATGAACGGATTCTAATTCTGGAGGCAAGTTCAACTCATACGCCACTTGGCCTATTCTTCGACGAATCTGATATGGCCCAACAAACCTCGGACTGAGCTTACCCTTCTTACCGAATCTCATCACCCCTTTCATCGGAGATACTTTCAAAAATACCCAGTCATTCACATTAAACTCCAAGTCTCTGCGTCGTACATCTGCATATGATTTCTGGCGACTTTGTGCAGTCAATAGGCGTTCTCTGATAAGCTTGACTTTCTCTTCTGACTGCTAAACAATATCTGGCCCAATTATCGCTGATTTCCCTATTTCGAACTAGCCAACCGGCGATCTGCACTTTCGCCCGTATAAAGTCTCAAAAGGTGCCATCTGAATAGCCGAGTGATAGCTATTATTATAAGCAAATTCTATCAGCGGCAAATGCTCGTCCCAGCTACCACCAAAGTCTAGCACATACGCTCGCAGCATATCCTCGAGCGTCTGAATAGTGCGCTCAGCCTGTCCGTCTGTCTGAGTGTGAAAAGTTGTGCTCAAATTAATCTGCGTTCCCAGACCCTTCTGGAACGACTGCCAAAATCTAGCTGTAAACTGTGCTCCTCTGTCTGAAATGATGGATACGGGTACTCCATGCAACCTGAGTATTTCTCGGATATATAACTCAGCATAATCTTCGGCCGAGAAGGTAGTTCTTACTGGCAGTAAATGAGCTGATTTAGTGAATTTGTCAACTATTACCCATATAGAGTCATGTCTGCGTCTAGTACGGGGTAATCCTGCCATAAAATCCATATTTATAGCTTCCCATTTCCAGAGAGGCACAACTATATCCTGAGTCAAACCGCCTGGCTTCTGATGTTCTGCTTTCACCTGTTGGCAGTTAGGACACCGGACTACAAATTCAGCAATTTTTTTTCTAGCCACCAGTAGTTTTCTTTGTTATCATGGTACATTTTTTTGTAGCGCCAGGGTGGAGAAAATAGTTGCTGGTGCAGTGCACCTCGTTCATGATCTGATGGCGGAGGCCTGAAACATCTGGAACACATAGACGGTCTTTACAACGCAGCACTCCATCCTCTGTTATTTGTAAATCTGGCGCTTCCCTTGCAGGATTCTGTCCTTAAGCTAGACCAGGTTAGGATCTGCATATTGTCGTTCTCTTACCTTCACAACTAAGGACGACACTGCGGTGTTCTGGATTACCGCTCTGTTGTCCTTCATTTCTATCACACGAACGGCTAAATTGACCAATTGATGTATCTCCCTGACCAACTCTCGTTGCTCGAGTTGCACATACGCCACACTCCTAATAGATCTATAGCTAAGAGCGTTTGCTGCTCCATTACCTCTTCTTGACTGATATAACATTTTCATACTTAGAGAGCTCGGCATATAATTGACGGTCATATTGGCTTGTCTTGCCGAAGAGATCGACAGGTAGTTTACAGGCGTAACTAGAGCTTATCTAGCCTTCCGGCCATATGCTAAGGCTACTTGTTGTTGGGATAACCTGAACGACCGTATGCGCACCTTGTGCCTTTATCTGATCAGAGGATCCTGATATTGATCATGACCTCTAATGATCTGGCTGCATAACCTTAAATAATTGAATAGTCGGGTTGAATGACCCGAATGTGGCAGTAGCCTAACAATGCTCTAACTGTTCTACTTGAGTACTTATAGTACATGCATAACTACAGACTTGTGGGCATCTAATTGCTTTGTTATTTTGCTTGAACCACTGTAAGGCTGGGCTTAATCAGACTTACTCCGAGGCGATCAATCTCTGGATCTTCACGGGGAGTCCACTGATCTCCTGGTCTTAATAAACACTGTGTTATCAGGGTACTATCAATTTCTTACGCCTTGTGTGTATCCACTTGGATTTATACTGCTATTCGAGGAATTCTCGGTCTTATGAGCTATTCTGTAAATACTGGCCTAGCTGTGAAGTGAATATTTCTCCCTTCTGGACCTCTGGAAAATAGCGAGTTTTTGATCGTCTTTCGATAAGCCTAAGTTTAGGCTATAATTATATCGAAAGTGACGTTGTTATTTAGAATAAAGCTATATGTAGTATTAATTGACATATTTATGAATGCAGCTGGGAGAAATAGTTGAAGTATTGGTCTGGCCTCGCCCGACAGACGGATAGTTCGAGGATAAGGTATGTAAAGCCAGTTTCTTTGGCAAGTTAGTAGTTTTAGCCTTGTATAGCACAGTAAACTCCGTAGTAGAATTTTCGGAAGTTGAATGTTAAGTATTGTGCAAGTTCAGTAAACCTAGTTCGCGTTGTGATATCATATTCAGTCTGAAAGTTAGAAAAGCATGTGCCCAAGGGCAAGTTAGTAATTCAGATTCAGTACAGCCTATTATGTGAATAGCAAGCATGTTGTAGAATAAAAAGAGACAGATTTTCAGAATAAAAGCTAGTAAAGTAAAACCAAATAGACAGACAGTTTTATGGCTATAGACTAGCCATTCAGACAGATGGAATATTGGCTACATGCTAGCCAACGGTTAAAGAAAGATTTCAGAATCAGTATAATCAGTAAAGAATCAGTTCAATATAGAAACAGATCAGAATAAGAAGTTAGATTCCAGATAGTCTTTTCAGTTATACATGCTTGCTATTTCTATGTGCTATTTGTTTGTTGAGACTTGTTGTGGCATATGAGCACCCTTTTAGCATCCCCACCGCCCCTGAGTTATAGCTTTGTCGATACCAGATTCAGATACCGCCACCAGCTGGGCGATGTCATCCGCCTAGAGGACGATGATGGCCGACCACCATGATAATACGGTCCAGACCACCTTGCTTGCAGGGGTAGTTCAGTTTACTCTGCGCAGAGCCTATTAGAAATTTTAATTTAGTTCAAATAAGAAAATTATATGTACGAATAAATTTTTTAGTGAAATTTAAAATACTAAATATTAGGAGTTCTTAATATCTTCAAATAAGTAAAGATTTAATACCTATAACTTTGATTAATTTCAAACTCCTAAATAATTTAATGATATTTATTTAAGAAAAATAGTAAATGACAATTTTATCTGTAGCAGTGTCTTTTAATGAATAGCAAAATGTTCAATCAACATTACTAAGGGTCTTCACACTTGAAAATCTTAGAACTCACAAAGATTCAAGTATATCTACAAAAAATATTTTATTAAGTAAATAGAAGTAAAATATTATGCATATATTGAATGTTAGATTAGTTGATGAAATCTAAAAAAATTACTAAAGATCATTCCATCAGAAGATTATATTGTATCTTCAAATGAATTTTGTTTTAAAAAGTAAGAGTAGAAAAATGACTCAATCTCCTTGTTTACTGATATAAAATTAGTTAACACTATTAATGCATTCGATTATGATGTAATTGATCTTATATTGTTGTAAATATTTTTTACTTTACCTAAATAGATAAATCTTAAAAATGAGTAGATGAAGAATGTCAGTTACAAAACATAAATTTTAAATCATATAATATCACTATAAGACTGAATTAGAGGATATAATATAATATCAATATTAGATTCAACTAAAGAGACAATCTAAGTTATAGCATAACAATTATTATTGCCTTTTCAAATCCACAACATAAAAAAATCACAACATGAAAAAAAAGATAGATTAATACGAATATATACAAGGTTGGAGACTGAATCAAAAGTATTGTTATAGAATAGTTGATGAATTAAATTATGTAATTATAAATCTTTTTATATAAATAGAAGAATTTATAAATTATGACATTACTATCAAAAAGGAAAAAAAATATTTCCCTTACTATAGAAAAGGAAAAAAATATCAAAAAAGAAAAATATTCAATTAAAATTTTGTGCCATGACAGAGGAACAAAAAATTTTCAAAACAAAAATTCTCCTTGAAAAAACTTTTTATTTTTTTTAGTTATTTAATTTTTTAAAGGTTTATACTATAAATAAAGTTATTCATAAGTAGAAAATTCAATATAATAAAATAAGGTAGAAAAAAATTCTCAACTATAAAAAAAAAGACAGTGATTTTTTTCCTATTTTTTTAGGTTTACATCATAAATAGAGTTATGCCAAAAATAGAAAGTGATGGAATAATTTAAAATAATTATGTAAAAATAGTAAATGACAATTTTGTCTATTGCGAAATTTTTTAATGAATGGCAAAAAGTTCAATTAACATTTCTAAGGGCCTTCACACTTTTAATATGACTAGTTTTAGTCTACGCTGAAATCATCGCATAAAAGGTAAAATAAAAATTTTAAAATTAAGTTATTATTAAAAATTAAAGTACGAAATCTCATAGAAAAATATAATTCACCTTTTTACCTTTTCAAAAATAGCATTCATAATTAACAAAATATTTATATAATTTTTTTTAATATTTAGGATTTTAAAATTAACTAAATTTTAAGCATTAAATTCTTCATTATTTAAAATATATAGAAATTTTTTATATTTATATATACATATAATGCATGCATTTAAGTACTCATGTAGAAGCAAACGATTTTTTCACCTTTCAATTAAACGCTATTTCTATGACCTTTTTGTTCATTGAAATAAATATATTTTTTAAAATATTATTTATTTCATTTTTATAAATATATCTTTATTTATATGAGGGATACGCGCGAGATGCGTACATTTAGACTAGTAATATAGAAGGAAAAGAAGTGAGAAATGAATGAAATTGGATTATGAAAAAAAAAACTACAATATTAATATAATTTACGAAAAAAAGTAAATGACAAAAAAAGGAAAAAAATAAAAATAAAGAAAAAAGCAAAGGGGAAAAGGAAAAGGAAAAAAATGAAATGATAAGAACCGAAATTTAGTGTGAAATTAAATTATGGTTAAAAAAAAGAAGAAGAAAATCACAAAAATGAAAAGAAAGAAAATTTAAAATTAGGTATGAAATCAGATTATCATGAAAAATAAAGTAAAAAAATAATAAGATTTGAAAAAAAATGAACAAAAAAAAGTAAAAAAAATATAGAAATAAAAAAGGAAAAGAGAAAAAAAAAGGCAATTACTCACAAGAATTATAATTAGTAAGAATGTTAATTAATTTGACTATAGATCAGGATAATTAATTTACCTTACATAGACAATCTCCAAACGTTAGGACCAATATGGAAAAGTCATTATGAGATAACCAAAATTCTTTCAATTGCTAATCACTTACCTTTTTCTTTATGAATGGTAACAATTTTAAGTATTAGATTTGTTTGATATCAAAATTAAAGTCCTCTAATCATTTCTCACATTATAAATAACATCATATCCTTCTCACTAATCAGAATAAAAATAAACATATTCTTAAAATTATTTTCTACTGTAAGCGTGCAATGGCTATCAAGCGTGTTTCAATTGTTGTTTTCACAACTTTCCTTATACTTTTTATAGGTATTTTAAACCTACATCAATTTCTCTCTATGTTATATATTTTGATATTTATATATCAATCCCATAAGGGGTGTCATCCGATACCGTTTGGTTGAATTTATTTTTGTAGGTTGCAACAATGTAGCTGATGTAGCAGCGTCCGTGTGTTGCAAGGATCACCCAGAAATGAGTCCATGTATAGCTGGTGTAGATGATGATCCAGAGAAAGATGGGAAATGTTGGACACTATGCAATCCAGCATGTGAACTTGGAGGGAAATGTAAACAAGTTGGACAAAAGACTTTATGTCATTGTACTTGTGCTTAGCTTAATTTCTTTTACACAAAGATGGACTTAAATTTATTCATTAAAGGGCATTTTCGTCTTTTTTGATGGATTACAATGTATTTTTTAAAAAAAATCTATAAAATTTGTTTCTTTTTGAGAAGATCAATGTTTGATGAGTTTATTCTCAAATAAAATTGAAGTTATTGTCCTTTGGATATTACCAGAAATCTTGTTATTAGGTATGTCAAATAAAATCAGATCCATCTGGTTCAGAAAAGGATTTTAAAAAGTAGGGGTGAGGTGAGACGTTTTACGCTGGGGCGAGACATAAGCATTAAAATATGGAGTGCAAGTTTCATGGATTTACAGGAAATATATCTCATGTATCGTCAATTTTATAATTTATTATTAAAAAATAAAAGCAAAAATCAATGTTTTTAATAATTTTGCAAATAAATTTAAATAAATTACCAATAATATAGAAAAAAATATTATAATTATTATTTGAGAAAGGTAATAGCATAAAAAATAGTAATAGCTGGGATAATCTTTAAAATGAAATCATTGTCAATTTCCACATGTACTAATCTTCCGACCCTCAACTAAGATTTGGACCGGTTATTATTTATATATTTCAAAAAAGGAGAAGGATAAATAGTATAAGAATAATGCCAAAATATAGATAAAGTTGACTGATGAACATAATGTTATGAAATTTCTATCCTATCAATTTAGGCATAATCATCTAAAAAATTATTTATAACAACGTCATTTTCTATGAGAGTTGTTTCCTTTATTGATATATTTTAGGAAAAATCAATACAATATGAAAACATAGTAGCATATAGTATGTGTGTGTGTCATTACATCAATACATAAAAAATATGATTTATAGCAAAAATATTTTTAAAATGATAAAAATCAAATTTAACGCCCCCATACGCTTTTACAGCCGATACTTACACTTTTACGTCCTAGATTTACGCCCCAAGTTTTGAGACTTACACTTTATAAATCTGTGCTTTTTGTTTACGTCTCGTAGTATTTTTGATACGCCACGCTTTGAAACTAGCCCAAAAACGCCTTTCAAAATGTTGATCCAGAATAATATTCAACTAAAAGACAAGAAAAAAAAAGATTTATAGAATAAATGACTTTTTTTAGGTACTTTTTTCGTTCTACGGTATTTGATATATTTTACTTGGAATGAAATTTAATAAATAAAATTTAAAATTTATGATCTTAAATTTGTTATTATTTTATGACTAAAACTTTTATATTTATAGTCTTAAACATGACATAATATTTTTATGGCTATAAAAATTTCTCATTAATAATGAAATAAAATATTATTATTTTTAAATATAAAAATATATCACGACTAATAAGAAAAAAGTGTCCAAAAATTTGAATAAAGTAAGTATATTTTATACAATAAATATAAACACAAATGTTTCTAATTCTATTAATTCTGCTAGCTTTGGTGCTGGAAAGAGTGATGAAAAACTCTTAATAGACATTCATTTATCGAGTTTATTTCTAAGATGGTTACTCAATTATGAATAATTGATTTAGAGAGTTTTTTTTTTAATTTTATAATTTAAAAATTATTCAATTATTGGTGTTTTACTTATAAAATTACTTAACTATTAATATTTCACTTACAAAGTCACTCAATTAATTATATAATTTTTTAATTTAATTTTTTTGATATAGAATTTTTATTTTAATTCAAATTTATAAGAAACAAAAACTATTCATTTTAACCATTTTATTAACCCCTCTCCCCCCCACTTGACCCGACCCATTAGAAGAAAGCAATTTTGACATTTTTCATTTTTTTTGTTTAAAAGAATGTTTCTTTCCTTTTAAATTTAGAAGTAATTTAATTTAAATTTTTTATTCTATTTCTTAAATAACAATCTCTTATAATTAAACATCAAATATCCGAATACATTTATTCTTTGCTAATCGAGGCTAGCATTTTAAAAATGAAAAATAGCAATATAAGAATAAGAATTAATATTATTTAAAATGACAAAATAAAATCATATTAATAAATTAAAATCATAAACTTTTAAAATTTAAGGATCGGGTCAAGTGTTTCAGGTTAATAAAATGGATAAGATGAATAGATTTTTGTTTCTTATAAATTTGAATTATAATAAGATTTTTATATTAAAAAAATTAAATGAAAAAATATATAATTGATTGAGTGACTTTGTAAGTGAAACATCAATAATTAAGTGCCTTTATAAGTGAAATATTCATAGTCAAGTGACCATATGAAAATATGTTCCATAATGATCCTAATTGAATTATTGTCTGTAGCACTGAAAACAAAAAATATATCACCTCAATAACCAAAATAATTTATCTGGGGGCCCTATATTATTCATAGAGAAATAGGTGGATTTATCATTGAGTAAGAAAATTGTTGAAAAGTCTAAATAGAACCTCAGGACCAAGAATAAAAAGAGAGGAAGACAAGTGATGGAATGCTTATCGGTGAAGATTATCAATTCTGGGATTTTAAAAATTGAAAGTTTGACAAAAGTTAATATTTTGGATAAATAATATCAAATTAAGTTTTGACTGTTTTATTAGATCTGGAAGATGATTCATGACTTAGTTGGATGATTTGCATGGATCCTGAGGGACTATGGAGTGATTCGTACCATTGGTTGTTTATTAGTTAAGTTAATGAATAAATTTGAGCACGATTTAGATCTAGTCAAGATGACCTTAGATCGGTGTTTTTAGTATTTTAATGAACTTGTAACATATTTTATAACTGATTTGTATATTTGGATTGCGTCTGGATGCTCCCAGATGAATTTTGAAGGTTGAAATGGAGAATTAGACATTGCTGATATTTTAGTTGCTAGTGCAGTTGATTTCCTTCGATGCGTTATGATGGGAGTCACGCACCTATGAAGTTGAGGGTTAGTTAGTCATCGCATTCACATGCAGGGGGTCAAGTTTGTGAAGAGGAAAGGTAGACTGGTTGGATCCAGTCACGCACCTATGAAGTTGAGGGTTAGTTAGTCATCGCATTCACATGCAGGGGGTCAAGTTTGCGAAGAGGAAAGATAGACTGGTTGGATCCAGTCACGCACCTATAAAGTTGAGGGTTGGTTAGTCATCGCATTCACATGCAGGGGGTCAAGTTTGCGAAGAGGAAAGGTAGACTGGTTGGATCCAGTCAGGTGTGTACTTCGCATTTGCGAAGTAGGGTTATTGGACGTCGTCACATTTGATTCGCGATTGCGAAAAAAGGACCCCTGGCGATGTTAAATATTTCAGATTTTTGGACTTAGACATTTTATAAAATATTTTAAAATCTAGACCTTGATTTGAGGAGTGTTTTGAGGCATTCTTTTTTTAAGATTTGATGCAGAAGTAAGTTTCTAAACTTAATTTTGATATTTCTCCACTATTTCATTATTTATTTGCCGTAAAATTCTTGGATTTAATTGAGAAATTGAGGATTTTGTCCCTACAATTTGCAATTGTTATTTTATCTATTTGGAGATCAATTCAAATTCAGATTCAGATTTTTATGATATTTGAGATTCAAGATCCTTATATAATCGGTTATCTAATTTCAAAGGAAATTTACAGTTATGACCCGATACTTTATGTACCAATATGGACATCAATATACTCGTATGCTTCCGTAGATTACGTCTTTGATAAATTGAAAGCACTTAGAGGCTCAGAAAAAAAAAGGCTATGGTGGAGGTACATTGCACTTCACATTGAGGTAAATTAAGACTTATAAACTACAATTACAGTATAATTTTTTAATTAACGTATAAGGGCTTGGAAAGTATGGAGATAATATATAGGTATGGTAACAAGCATCTATAAGGGTATTAGGTGCCATGTATAGTTAATTATCAGATCCTTGTTGTTTATGTGCTTATGTGATTCTAACTGAGACTATTAATTAATGAAAGTTCATGATTTGATTGTTGCCGAAAGATGCCTAAATGATTGTTAATTATTGATGAGATTCTTGAATAACTCACGCACAAAAAATAGATTGATGCTGATTGACTGAAAAATATTATACGAGTCCATGATTCACGTGTTATACCCTGTAGATTTTTCGGCACCTAGACGACCTATTCGCACGTTGGTTAAGCATATTTGAAGGCCATACGTGCTGGAGAAAGGCCCGGGAAAAGATCGGACGAGAAACCTGTCGAACCATCACGGAAGGAGCCGAGGCAGAGTCCCTCCGCGATGGCAGCGTGTCACGGAGGAGGGGCCTCCACATTGGCTCCGTGACATGTTGGCCTTGTCCAAGCCCAAGTATATAAAGCTCCACTTCGGTTTTAAATGATAAAAACATTTAAAATTTCCAGAGAACAGAGGGCAAATGCAGAGGGAGAAAGAGGAACGAAGAAATTATATAATTTTCATCCGATTACACTGCTAAACGTTGCCCAAACTTAAATTAACTCCAGATACGGAGGTAGTTAGCAGCAGAGAGCATTCCTACGGATTCAGTTTCGTAAAATACGGCCGACGAATCGTCGAGCCACCGAGCTAAGGTAAGTGGAATTGCTCTAAATTAGTGTCTATGTGTTCTTAGCTGTGAAGTGAATATTTCTCCCTTCTGGACCGCTGAAAAATAGCGAGTTTTCGACAGTCTTTCGATAAGCCTAAGTTTAGGCTATAAACTATATCGAAAGTAACGTTGCTCTTTACAATAAAACTGTATTTAGTATTAATTGACGTATTTATGAATGCAGTTGGGAGAAAATAGTTGAAGTACCGGTCGAGTCTCGTCCGACGGACGAATAGTTCAAAAATAAGGTATGTAAAGCTAGTTCCCTCTGCAAGTTAAGTACTATCGGTACGGTGTAGTAATTTAATGGCCAGTAGAATGTCCAGAAGTCAAGTGTGACGTTTATTGAGAATGTTGGTATGATGTTAGAAGCATCCAGTTGTAACTTGCGTGAAACTCACTAGTGCGACATAGACTTTAATATAAGTGTTAGAAACTGCCCAGCATGCTCAGTATGTGATGTAATACGAAATGTTAAGATATTATTGTATTCAGTTGGAACCCTGTAAAGCAATGCAACATCCGTAAGGAGGTTCAGAAATAAAATAGCAGGCTAAAATGAAG
The DNA here is from genome assembly GCA_035772735.1 of Datura wrightii. NCBI lineage: Eukaryota > Viridiplantae > Streptophyta > Magnoliopsida > Solanales > Solanaceae > Datura > Datura wrightii. The sequence goes on along the minus strand of JASDFA010000018.1, from coordinate 192,280,124 downwards.
TTTAGAAAGTATGTTAGGAATAGGAAATCATGTTAATACAGAAACTCAGTAAACAACATAGTTTTCAGCAGAAACACTATCTTGTATAGCATTTGCCCCAGTACAGCCTGGCAGGAGACTATATTCATATCTATATATATTTGCCAACCTCAGCACGTATTAAATACATACAGATTACTATCATTAGTTCAGCATGTAATATATACGATACTTTACCCCTATTAGCCTCAGCATGTGAGATACGCAGACAGTATTACTAGTTGAGACCGTTGTATTGTTTGGGGTTGGACTACCTAGCATCCATGACCGCCCCAAGGTTAATAGATGTATCGACTCATCCGCCAGAGGATGAGGATACGTCGCTCTACGGAGTGGCATGTCATCCCCCAGGGGACGAAGATGGGATGCCAGTTTTCCTCATATTGTGCCTTGGTCGGCCCTTATACACCCCGTCGAGCGGATACGCCCAGGGTGTTGATTCAGGAGTCCTCTGGACTCAGGTACATTTATAGTCAGGGGCTCAGCAAGCCCAAGTGCATACCCAGGGGACCGAAAGGATGCTTACAGAGTTATAGGAGATGGGATGACCGGGGTAGGGTTATAGATTCTGTGCTGGTTGTACCTCCCGGCTTGTGGGGGCCAGGTAAGGTTTGTGTGTGCTATACTATGTTATGTTATATATGTCATGTCACGTTAGATACGAGTAGATCAACAGTTAAGTGATAAGTCTCCAGGTGCGACCCCTATCTCTTTCCAGTATAAATGAGAAAAGGTATGACTTACAGTATCAGGCAGTTAATCTAATTCTTCTTACTTCAGTTTCATCAGTTACATTGTTGTTTTTAGATTTTGCTTTCAGTTATTGCTTTACATACTCAGTACCAGCGGTACTGACGCCCGGTGGGGCACTGCATTACTTGCCTGCAGGTACTCATAGACGAGCAGGCGATACTACGTGATTCCTGTCAACAATCGAGTATTCGGCTCCTGTCATCCGGAGACTGAATATCAGAGGTGTATTTCAGTTTCTTTTTGTTATATAGTACGGGTAGGTCGGGGTCCTGTCCCGATCATTCTATTGCTATTCCTAGAGGCTTGCAGTCTGTATATATCTCTTTGTGGTCATATGAGCCGGTCGTGTGAGGCCGTGCAGTTATATAGCTGGTAGTACTCTTTCTTTCTTTTGTGTTGGCCATGTGGGGCCATAGTTGCCAGTAGTGGTGACCTTATTGGTCACGTAGCTTTCTAATATTCTATGATTAAGTTACAGAAACTAGACAGCATGGTGGCCTTGTCAGCCCGCATAGGTTTCCCTGAATTGATATGTTTCTGGTCAGCTGTTAGTACAGGTACAGGAGGCTATAGGCCAATGGGCCGGGGACTGTGTTTACAACCGTTATATAGTCCTTTGTTTCCAAAAATATAAATTAGAGCCAGCCAGGCACCAGATGTGCCCAGGCTTAGCAGTTCAGCAGTTCAGGTCCTAGTAGGGCACCAGGTGTCAGTCATACCCCCCAAGGTGGGGTGTGACAAACTTGGTATCAGAGCAGGTCGTATCCCAGGGAGTCTGCAAGCTGTGCTAAGTAGAGTCCTGTCCATGGATGTGTTGTGCACCACATACTATGGGTAGGAGGCTGCAAGGCATGATAGGATGGTTGTCTTTTATTCTTACTCAGTCGTGCTGTAGAGTGGTACAGTATAGGGCTGAGTCCCTAAAAGCTTACCATATTCTTTGGTTACAGATAATGTCAGACCAGCAACATCCTATCACAGGTCGGAGCTTAGATATTGCAGCAGGGGAAGGCACCAGCAGGATGCCTCCCCCTCATTTAGAAACAGCCCGATTAGAGGGCGCTACAGAGGCATCGTCCCAGCCTCCTCAGCAGTCTCCACCGCGTCAGGATCCACTTGGGGCGACATTACCTTCAGCAGTCCCTATACCAACACCTTCTGACCAGGAGGTTAGGAGTGCTGTAGTTATGTTAGCACAGATGATGGCTACAGTTGCGGAGTCATCAGGAGGGCCCGGTAGTTCGAGGGTTCGAGAGTTCTTAGCCCTGAATCCCCCACAGTTTACAGGCACGGACCGGACAGAGGACCCTCAGGATTTTCTGGATCAAATGCAGAGAATCTTCAAGGTTATGCATGCCACGCCTACCGAATCAATTGAATTGGCAGCATTTCAGTTACGGGATATTGCGGTGTTATGGTATGAAAGCTGGGAAAGGTCCCGAGGGAGAGATGTTTCCCCTCCCACCTGGTCTAGCTTTTCAGGAGCCTTTCTGGATCACTATTTGCCGCAGGAGATTCGACAGGCTCGGGTAGATCAGTTCCTACATCTAGAGTAGGGGGCCATGAGTGTCCGGGAATATTCCTTGCGGTTTGATTCTTTGGCTCGATATGCACCGGCCTTTGTTGATACCATGGCATCCAGAGTGCACCGTTTTATTATGGGGTTGAACCCAGAATATGTTGAGACTTGTATTACGGCCACACTGCGAGAGGACATGGACATTGCTCGAATTCAGGCATTTGCTCAGAATATTGAGGGCATCAGGCAGCGACATCGGGAGATCAGAAGGGTCAATCAGGAACAGCGTCGCCAGGAGGCCAGTTGAGTTACAGAGGGAGGACCTAGGCCACGATTGTCAGACAGGCCGCCCAGGCCCCCGCCTCCGCCACAGTCATAGGGGGGTAGATTCAGCCGCAAGGGGCAGTCAGAGACTGGTAAAGGCTCGCAGATGGCAGATTCACCATTACAGAGGAGGGCGGAGCAGAGTAGGTATACCCTACCACTTTGCCCTATATGCAGTCGACGTCATCCTGGAGCATGCAGATATGGCTCCACCGCTTGTTATATTTATGTCCAAGAAGGCCATTTGATGAAAGATTGCCCAGCCAGAGGTCGAGAAGATCGGGATAGATAGGATAGGGCATCAACAGGATCACAACCCACAACATCCTCAACTGGGCGTAGGCCCTCAGTTTCAACAGGCAGGGGTCGGGGTAGATCAGGGGCCTCCAGTACAGGTGCGGGTCCAAGCCGCACATATGCCTTACCAGGGAGGCAAGATTCAAAAGCGTCGCCTGATGTTGTGACAGGTATGTTAACTATCTGCTCATACCCTTCCTATGTGTTGATTGATCCAGGGTCTACTTTGTCCTACATTACTCCATTTGTGGCATGAAAGTTTAGTATTGTACCAGAATCATTACAGCAGCCCTTCTTAGTATCTACGCCCGTTGGTGACTCTATCATAGCTAGCTGAATCTACCGCGGGTGTACAGTAGAGGTTGCTGACCGTCTGACTACAGTAGATCTGGTCGAGATAGAAATGATAGACTTCGATGCCATAATGGGTATGGATTGGTTAGTACCGTGCTTTGCCAACGTTGAATGTTCGACCAAGACGGTCCGATTCCACTTCCCAGGAGAAGCAGTGCGGGAGTGGAAGGGCAGCACCGCTACGTCAAAAGGTAGGTTTATTTCCTACCTTCAGGCGAGAAAGTTGATATCTAAGGGGTGTATTTACCATCTGGTCAGAGTTTAGGATGTCCAAGCAAAATCTCCGACACTCCAGTCAGTTCGAGTGGTGAATGAATTCCCGGATGTGTTTCCTGATGAGTTACCTGGTATTCCCCCAGAAAGGGAAATAGACTTTGCTATCGACTTGTTACCAGGCACTCAGCCAATATCAATACCTCCCTATCGTATGGCTCCTGCAGAACTCAGAGAATTAAAAAAGCAGTTGAAATATTTGTTGGATAAAGGTTTCATTAGGCCAAGTACTTCACCGTGGGGTGCGCCAGTTTTATTTGTAAGGAAGAAAGATGGCTCGCTCCGAATGTGCATAGATTATCGGCAGCTAAACAAAGTTACAGTAAAGAACAAGTACCCGCTCCCCAGAATTGACGACTTATTTGATCAGTTGCAGGGAGCCAGATACTTTTCTAAGATTGACTTGCGGTCCGGATATCACCAGGTCCGAGTACGTGAAAGAGATATTCCTAAGACAGCGTTCAGAACCCGATATGGACATTTTGAATTTCTAGTTATATCCTTCGGGTTAATGAATGCCCCAGCAGTCTTCATGGACCTAATGAACAGTATTTTCAGACCTTTCCTGGACTTGTTCGTGATAGTGTTCATTGATGACATTCTGGTGTATTCTCGCTCTGAAGCAGATCATCGAACTCATTTGCGGACAGTGCTCCAAATCCTCAGGGACCGCCAGTTGTATGGTAAATTTTCTAAGTGTGAATTCTGGCTTAACTCAGTGGACCTTTTAGGGCATATCGTCTCAGACGCTGGTATACAGGTAGACAAGCAGAAGATAGAAGCAGTTAAGTCATGGCCTAGGCCTACCACTCCGACTGAAGTTCGTAGCTTCCTGGGGTTGGCAGGATATTACAGAAGGTTCGTTGAAGGGTTCTCAACCATTGCGGCACCTCTGACCAAATTGACACAGAAAGCAGCGAAGTTTCAATGGACAGAGGCATGCGAGCAGAGCTTCCAGGAACTGAAAGACAGATTAACCTCCGCTCCAGTATTGGCATTGCTGGAAGGCACGGAAGGTTATTCAGTCTATTGCGACATGTCAGGTGTTGGGTTAGGTTGTGTGTTGATGCAGCATGGTAGAGTAATTGCATATGCTTCCAGACAGCTGAGGAAACACGAAAAGAATTACCCCACCCACGACCTGGAATTGGCCGCAGTAATCCACGCCTTAAAGATGTGGAGACATTACCTGTACGACGTCCATGTTGATATTTAGACAGATCATAAGAGCTTACAGTACATTTTCACTTAGAGGGAGTTGAATCTGCGGCAACACCGCTGGTTGGAGCTGTTAAAAGATTATGATGTGAATATTCTATATCACCCCGGAAAAGCTAATGTTGTAGCAGATGCCCTGAGCCGAAAGTCAGTGGGGAGTTTGGCGTATTTGCGACCTGAGAAACAGAAGTTAGCCAAAGAAATTCATCAGTTAGCTGGTCTAGCCGTTTGAGTAATGGAAACAGAAAATAATAGAGCAGTAATTCAGAATTCTGCGGTGTCATCATTAGTTACAGAGGTAAAAGAACGACACTACGAGGATCCTGATTTAGTCCAGCTCAGAGATAGAATTCATAAAGGTAAGGAGCCAGATTTTTAGATAACCAAGGATGAGGTGCTACGTTGTAAGGGCAGCCTCTGTGTCCCGAATGTTTTAGGGCTTCGCGGGCGGATCATGCATGAGGTACATTACGCTCGCTATTCCCTTCATCCAGGAGCGACAAAAATGTACCACGACATCAGAGACATCTACTGGTGGCTAGGTATGAAAGATGAGATAGCTGAATTTGTATCTAGATGTTATAATTGTCAGCAGGTGAAAGTAGAGCACCAGAAATCCGATGGTTTGATGCAAGATATAACGGTACCTATGTGGAAATGGGAAGCGATAAACATGGATTTTGTAACAGGGTTACCCCGTACTAGACGCAGAAATGATTCCACTTGGGTAATAGTTGACAGGCTGATAAAATCAGCTCATTTCCTGCCAGTGAGGGCTACCTTCTCAGCTGAGGATTATGCCGAATTATATATCAGAGAAATAGTTAGATTGCATGGAGTGCCAGTATCTATCATTTCAGATAGAGGAGCACAATTCACAGCTAGATTCTGGCAATCGTTTCAGAAAGGTTTGGGAACACAGATTAACTTGAGCACAGCATTCCATCCTCAAACAGATGGGCAGGCTGAACGTACAATTCAGACGCTCGAAGATATGCTACGAGCGTGTGTGCTAGATTTTGGGGGTAGCTGGGATGAGCATCTTTCGTTAATTGAATTTGCTTATAATAACAGTTATCATTCAGCTATTCAGATGGCGCCCTTTGAAGCATTGTATGGGCGAAAATGTAGATCGCCAATTGGTTGGTTTGAAATAGGAGAATCAGCATTGGTTGGCCCAGACATTGTTCGGCAGTCGGAGAAAAAGGTAAAGTTTATCCGAGAACGTTTACTAACTGCTCAGAGCTGCCAGAAGTCCTATGCAGATATGCGGCGCAGAAATCTAGAATTTGCGGTAAATGACTGGGTATATCTGAAAGTATCTCCGATGAAAGGGGTAATGAGATTCGGTAAGAAAGGCAAGCTTATCCCGAGGTTCATTGGGTCATATTAGATTCAGCGAAGAATAGGCCGAGTTGCATACGAATTGAACTTGCCTCCAGAGTTAGCATCTGTTCACACAGTCTTCCATGTCTCTATGTTAAGGAAGTTCGTAGGGGACCCTTCTACAGTAGTTCCAGTTCAAGATGTCCAGGTCACAGAAGAGTTAGCATATGAAGAGGTTCTCGTAGCTATCTTAGACAGACAGATTCGCAGGTTGAGGACTAAAGATGTTGCATCTGTTAAAGTATTGTGGCATAACAGGAATCGTGAGGAAATGATGTGGGAAGCTGAAGAAGATATGAAAGCCAGATACCCTCACCTATTTCAGGCCTAGTCAGGCGACAGGTATGTCCGTATTATTGCTTATGCAGTACCTTATAGTTGTATGTGTGTGAATGAGAAAGATTGATACTTACTCATCCAGTGGATCCTAGAATACTATGTGCAGTGCCTGTGTTGGACTTTTCTGCATTTTAGGTTTTTGCTATAGTCCATATTACAGGGGGAACTCTGCCGAAATTTTTCTAGAAAGTAAGTAAGTAAGTCCTCTAGATAACAGTGTACATTCGAGGACGAATGTTCTTAAGGGGGGAGAATGTTATACCCCGTGGAATTTCCGGCATCTAGACGACCTATTCGCACGTTGGTTAAGCATATTTGAAGGCCATACGTGCTGGAGAAAGGCCCGGGAAAAGATCGGACGAGAAACCTGTCGAACCATCACGGAAGGAGCCGAGGCAGAGTCCCTCCGCGATGGCAGCGTGTCACGGAGGAGGGGCCTCCGCGTTGGCTCCGTGACACGTTGGCCTTGTCCAGGACCAAGTATATAAATCCCCACTTCAGTTTTAAATGATAAAAACATTTAAAATTTCCAGAGAATAGAGGGCAAACGCAGAGGAAGAATAAGGAACGAAGAAATTATATAATTTTCGTCCGATTACGCTACTAAACGTTGTCCAAACTTAAATTAACTCCAGATACAGAGGTATTTAGCAGTTGAGAGCATTCCTACGGATTCGTTTCATAAAATACGGCCGACGAATCGTCGAGCCACCGAGCTAAAGTAAGTGGAATTGCTCTAAATTAGTGTCTATGTGTTCCTAGCTGTGAAGTGAATATTTCTCCCTTCTGGACCGCTGAAAAATAGCGAGTTTTCGACCGTCTTTCGATAAGCCTAAGTTTAGGCTATAAACTATATCGAAAGTAACGTTGCTCTTTACAATAAAGCTGTATTTAGTATTAATTGACGTATTTATGAATGCAGTTGGGAGAAAATAGTTGAAGTACCGGCCGAGTCTCGTCCGACGGACGAATAGTTCAAAAATAAGGTATATAAAGCTAGTTCCCTCGGCAAGTTAAGTAATATCAGTACGGTGTAGTAATTTAATGGCCAGTAGAATGTCCAGAAGTCAAGTGTGACGTTTATTGCGAATGTTGGTATGATGTTAGAAGCATTCAGTTGTAACTTGCGTGAAACTCACTAGTGCGACATAGACTTTAATATAAGTGTTAGAAACTGCCCAGCATGCTCAGTATGTGATGTAATACGAAATGTTAAGATATTATTATATTCAGTTGGAACCCTGTAAAGCAATGCAACATCCGTAAGGTGGTTCAGTAATAAAATAGTAGGATAAAATGAAGTTTAGAAAGTATGTTAGGAATAGGAAATCATGTTAATACAGAAACTCAGTAAACAACATAGTTTTCAGCAGAAACACTATCTTGTATAGCATTTGCCCCAGTACAGCCTGACAGGAGACTATATTCATATCTATATATATTTACCAACCTCAGCACGTATTAAGTACGTACAGATTACTATCATTAGTTCAGCATGTAATATATACGATACTTTACCCCTATTAGCCTCAGCATGTGAGATACGCAGACAGTATTACTAGTTGAGATCGTTGTATTATTTGGGGTTGGACTACCTAGCATCCATGACCGCCCCAGGGTTAATAGCTGTATCGACTCGTCCGCCAGAGGATGAGGATACGTCGCTCTACGGAGTGGCATGCCGTCCCACAGGGGACGAAGATGGGATGCCAGTTTTCCCCATATTGTGCCTTGGTCGGCCCTTATACACCCCCGTCGAGCGGATACGCCCGGGGTGTTGATTCAGGAGTCCTCTGGACTCAGGTACATTTATAGTCAGGGGCTCAGCAAGCCCAAGTGCATACCCAGGGGACCGTCAGGATGCTTACAGGGTTATAGGAGATGGGATGACCGGGGTAGGGTTATAGATTATGTGCTGGTTGTACCTCCCGGCTTATGGGGGCCGGGTAAGGTTTGTGTGTGCTATACTATGTTATGTTATGTATGTCATGTCACGTTAGATACGAGTAGATCAACAGTTAAGTGATAAGTCTCCAGGTGCGACCCCTATCTCCTTCCAGTATAAATGAGAAAAGGTATGACTTACAGTATCAGGCAGTTAATCTAATTCTTTTTACTTCAGTTTCATCAGTTACATTGTTGTTTTCAGATTTTGATTTCAATTATTGCTTTACATACTCAGTACCAGCGGTACTGACGCCCGGTGGGGCGCTCCATTACTTGCCTGCAGGTACTCATAGACGAGCAGGCGATACTACGTGATTCCTATCAGCGATCGAGTATTCAGCTCCTGTCATCCGGAGACTGAATATCAGAGGTGTATTTTAGTTCCTTTTTGTTATATAGTATAGGTAGGTCGGGGCCCTGTCCCTATCATTCTATTGCTATTCCTAGAGGCTTGCAGTCTGTATATATCTCCCTGTGGTCAGATGAGCCGATTGTGTGAGGTCGTGCAGTTGTATAGCTGGTAGTACTCTTTCTTTCTTTTGTGTTGGCCGTGTGGGGCCATAGTTGCCAGTAGTGGTGACCTTGTCGGTCACGTAGCTTTCTAATATTCTATGATTAAGTTACAGAAACTAGACAGCATGGTGGCCTTGTCAGCCCGCATAGGTTTCCTTGAATTGATATGTTTCTGGTCAGCTGTTAGTACAGGTACAGGAGGCTATAGGCCAATGGGTCGGGGGCTGTGTTTATAGCCGTTATATAGCCCTTTGTTTCCAGAAATATGAGTTAGAGCCAGCCAGGCACCAGATGTGCCCAGGCTTAGCAGTTCAGCAGTTCAGGTCCTAGTAGGGTACCAGGTGTCAGTCATACCCCCCAAGGTGGGGTGTGACATCACGTATGATCATGGTGATATATATATGTGGGCGCGCGCGAGCGTGTATTTCTCTTATATAGAAGTGGAAAAAGAGGACGAACGTTGCAAAAATAAATTGGACAATAAGCATTGTTTAATGTTCTATAAGCTTGGCTCTAGGGGTGTGTATCGATCGATTCGATTCTAAAAGTTATCGGTTTAACTTATCGGTTATCAGACATGCTTAATCGTTAAGATATTGGTTAATTGGTTATTGGTTAATTAGTTATTCATTGTTATCGGTTCGCTTATCGGGTTAACCGTTAAGATCTCACATAAAAATTTTTATAAGTCAAGCTAGAAAAATAGTGGGTGAAAAGAGAAAGAGAATATAAAATTAACCCAACTAAAATAATCAATTTTAATTTAGATTTGAATAACATCATCTTCACTTGTCATTGACACTCAATTTATCTTCTTGCTAGAATACTTTATATAGTGAAGGCTAAAATTACCATTTAATACATTATTATCAGGTTATTGGTTCACCCATTAAAAAGAATGGTCAGATCGATAATCGAACCAATAACTCAATAACTAATTGAGACAGTAAACCGATAATCAAACTATTAAATTAATAGCCGAAATTATTATCCAATAACGCAATTATTGATTTGGGTTATTAGTCCGTTAATTTGCACAACCCCACTTGACTCTATTTATTGATACTGCAATAAAGGATTGTACTAAAGGTAATATAAGTTATACCATAAACATAGGGCCTACCTTATTTCTTTGCCTCTCCTTTAACCACGTGTACGCATTTCAATTGTTACAGTGCTTACGAGCCTTTATTTTTTTCTTTATTTCTCCAACTTATCAAAAAAAGATTTTGTAATTTAAAAATCTCAAATTCTAATATTAATGAAATTTTAAAGTTTCAAAATTAAAATTTAATTTGTAAAGTTTAAAATAATTTTAAATTAAATATGGTCTTAAAAAATTGAGAATATTTGAAGGAGTTTATATCTCAAATTTAGGATAATTTGATGTGATTTTGAATAAAATTTCATGTTAAATCTCCAATTTCACTGTAGATGAAGTTTGAAGCTTTAATGTTGAAACTTACATTTGAAAAATGAAATAATTTCGAAATGGACGTGGTTCAAAAAGCTAGAAATCATCTTGGTGAGCCTATATCTCAAATTTAGGATGATTTGATGTAGATTTGATGTGATTTTGAATAAAATTGTATTAAAGTTATATGATTTAAGTTTATATTGCCGTAACAGTATTACATTTGTATGAAAGTTATATACAACATTTATTGTAAATATATTAAATTTTTAAAAAATATAAAATGAGCTTTATACAAATTTTATACTGATTCATATATTTTTCATACACAAAAATTTTAATCCTTAAAGAAGATATATACATTTTATATTATTTTTATACGCAAAAATTTAAAAAAATCCTTAAAAAATTTTATATTATATTTAACAAACGGAAAACTCTTAGTATATTTTTTAATCCTTTAATTTCTCTTTAATAACTATTTTTTCTTTATTTACGTGTTTATTCATCAACTACATGTTTCTATTTCACATATTTAAATTTTTTAATACTGCATAATAAAAAAGATAAAACTAATATTAAGAATAAAACGAGATAAAAAAATATATTTTAAATAATAATTACTTTAAATTAAATATTTTTACCAAATAACTGAAATGGATCAGTGTGATATAACTCCAACTCAAAAAAAAAAAAAAAACACAAAACAAGAATATAAACTTACACGATGTGCTGGTTCTATGATACGTGTAAACCTTTAACCTCTTACATAAATATTAGAGCTCCATCTATTTCATATTATATACTAGCTGCTAATATATATGAGAGTTAGAGTCTTTATTTGATAGCATACATATAGTGGGAAAATTAAAGAAAAAAATAATGGAGGCAACAAAAGAGAGGAAAGAGCAAATGGAAAAGAAGAAGAAGATGCCATGGCCAAAACCAGAGAAATTATTAGAGAAGCTATTATTAGTGATGGTTAAAATTATCCAAATAATAATATTATTATTATTAAGAAGAAAGAAGAAGAAGAAAGAAGGTGTTGAAGAACTTGAAGATGTTCTTGTTTTTGCAAGAACTCTTCAGAAAAGAGACTCTTCACTTGAGTGATATTTTTTTCGAGCAATTCCCTATTGTCAAATATTTTTAGTTTGAAATAAAGTATTTCTCTATATAATAATATGATTTTTCTTTTTCTCAATATATGTTCTTTTCTATAAAGTATTAACATTGGTTTGTGACTTAGATACATGTGGACATCTCTAGTGCTACAATTTTTTCCACTTGATTCAGTTGCTGAAAAAGGGTAAAAGAAGTGAGGGCTAACCTAACACTTTAAAGAGAAGAAAAGAAAGAATTTTTTTTTTTATATATATTGAGTTTGATTCTATTTGATCTTTGATGTATGAATTTGATCGAAATGACTTTTAATGTATTATAAATGTGATCATTTTAATTTTACCTTTATAATTAATAATATTTTTTTTATAATTAAAATAAATAGAATAATTAAATTACAATTAAAAATAGAAATAGTAACTATATATTTGAATTTAAAATTTACTATGTAATGAAATTAATATTAATTATAATAAATATTTTAATATTTTATTTTTATTTATATAATATATTTGTATAAAATACTATAACGTAATATTTGAGTATAATTGTTAAAATATAATAATTTTATTTAAAAAATATATAATATACTGATGAGCTACTAATAAATAAAATTTAAATAAATCAAATGAGCTATTAAAATACTCTGATTGTCAATAAGTATCTATGGTTTGTGCACGTTTTCAATACAAGAAAATTTAAAAGAGTAAAACTCAACGAGAAAATGATCAAACTTGAGGTAGCACATCTGTTAGATTATACGATTACTATTTGTATTTTCAGTTCTGATTTAACTATTCTGTTTATCTTAACTTTAAAAAAATTTAGATATTATTAATTACAGGGAAAATTAAAATGATATTTTATGATACATTAAGGACTATTACCATCAAGTTCAAACATTAAGGATCAAATAGAATCAAACTCTATACACTAAGAATCATTTTGATCATTTTATTGAGTTTTCGCGTTTAATAATGTGGAATAGCTGTATGTATCTGAATTATACTGCATTAATTTTTGTCTAAATAAGTATTCCCTCATTTTTATTTTAATTACTAGATGTACTAAAAATAACTGTTTTAAAATACTTGTTAGTTTCAAAATTCAAGAGATAATTTATCATTTTTTTTTCCAGTTCTCTCCTAAGTACTTAAAGTTATTTTTAAAATGTGAAAAAAATTATTATTACATGTTTTTGAAAAAAAATAATAGGTTATATTTGTCAAACTATAATCTCTGTTAATTTTTTCTTAATGATACAATTATTCTCATTGAAAAAACTTTTTATTTTTTTTAGTTATTTAATTTTTTTTTAAAGGTTTATACTATAAATAGAGTTATCCATAAGTAGAAAAGTTAATATAATAAAATAAGGTAGAAAATTTTTTTTGACTATAAAAAAGAAAGATTCAGTGATTTTTTTCCTATTTTTTTAAGGTTTACATCATAAATAGAGTTACGCCAAAAATAGAAAATGATAGAATAATTTTAAATTATAATTGTGTAAAAATAGTAAATGACAATTTTATCTATTGCAAAATCTTTTAATGAAGGGCAAAAAATTCAATCAACATTTCTAAGGGTCTTCACACTTTTAATATAACTAGTTTTAGTGTACGCGCTTTGCGCGTGTCCCTCATATTAATAAGAACAAAATTTTAAAAATAGCATAAATAATATTTAAAAGATGTGTTTATATAACAATATAAGAATTTAGAAAGAAAATTATAAATTTAATGTTAATATATTGTTATGTTTAAGAGTTTGATTTAATTCAGTAGTTCTTTCCTCAGTTTGTCCTAATACTCGTTTCAATGAATAAAACGTCATAGAAATAGTGTTTGATTGAAAGATGAAATATCCTTTATTTTTTCGTGAGCACTTAAATACATGCATTATCTGTATATCTCATGTTAATAATTATAAAAAATAAATTATTGTTATAAACATATTTGTATTATAGTGAATGTCTATAAAGGTATTTGTATTGTACTAGGTATATGTGTTTATATCATTGTGAAAGTCTATCTTTTGGAGAAAAGTTAGGGGAAATTATCCCTATAAATAGAGGGGTTCTCCTTAATTGTATTTAATCCCATCAAGAGAAATAAGAACTTCTCTCCTTCTCTCTTTCTCTATAATATTCTTGTTCTTTCTTTATTATTTCATAACACGTTATCAGCACGAGTCTCTGCCTTGAGCACTCACTTTGAAAGATCTGAGGTAAGAAAAATCAAAGTTTTCTTAGAAAGATGAAGGTTAGTATTTCTTGATATTTATGTATTTACTAATAACAATATCGATTTTGTATATGAACTTGAGGAACGACTTATTGATTCACTTGGCAATTCATGCCTCATAATTGTTCCAGAAGAACAATATTGTGAAAAATATATTTGTTCCAGAAGAACAATATTGTGAAAAATATATTTGTTCCAGAAGAACAATATTGTGAAAAATATATTTGTTCCAGAAGAACAATATTGCGAAAATATATTTGTTCCAGCAGAACAATATTGTGAAAATATGTAAGAGAAATCATCTATGTTATATGCATACCTCGATTTGCTCCCGAAGTAGCAATATCTTAAAAGAGGTTTTAAGTTATCATACCTTATGTGGTTAATGCATATTTAGATGATCATGTTCCATTCCTGAAGAATGAGAAATTGAGAACTTTTGATAATTGTTACAATTATAGATCTAATACAGATCTAGTCCCTGAAGTGAATGTGACAATACTTAGTAAAATCTTGAAATTTACTCCCGAAGTAGTAAATCTGAAATTTACTAAATAATACATGTCATGGTAAACCTGAAGTTTACTAGTATGGATAAATCTCAAAGCAAGTTATCCAATTATGAAGACATTTGTTTGATTGATTCTGGTACCACACATACGATATTCAAAGATGAGAAATATTTTTCTCACTTAAATATGGGCAAGATAAATGTTACTACGATATCTGGTAGTACCAATTTGATTGAAGGCTTTGGGAAAGCCATTATAATCTTGCCTAAGGTAACTAAACTCATCCTAAATAATGCCATGTTTTCTCCTAAGTCTCGGAGAAATTTGTTGAGTTTTAAAGATATCCGTGAAAATGGTTATCATATCAACACAATGGATGAGATGAATCTTGAATATCTTGGTATCACCAAGAATGTCTCTGGGAAGACATGTGTTATAGAAAAGTTCTCTGCTTTATCCTCTGGCTTGTATTGGACAAAGATTAGTGCAATTAAGGCACATTCTATAGTAAACCAGAAGTTTACTAATTCCAATACTTTTGTACTTTGGCATGATCGTCTGGGACATCCTGGATCTACAATGATGAGACGAATTATAGAAAATTCAAATGGACATCCATTAAAGAACTTGAAGATTCTTTCAAATGGTGAATTTTCTTGTAGTGCTTGTTATCAAGGCAAGTTAATTGTGAGACCATCACCAACAAAGGTTGAGATTGATTCCCCTGCATTCTTGGAACGCATATATGGGGATATCTGTGGACCTATCCACCCACCTAGTGGGTCGTTTAAATACTTCATGGTCCTAATAGATGCTTCCTCTAGATGGTCTCATGTGTGCCTATTGTCATCTCGCAACCTGGCGTTTGCAAAATTATTGGCACAAATAATACGATTACGGGCACAATTTCCTGATAATCAAATTAAGTCCATTCATCTTGATAATGCTGCAGAGTTTTCATCCCAAGCGTTTAATGATTATTGCTTATCAATTGGGATAAAAGTTGAACATCCTGTAGCTCATGTTCACACTCAAAAAGGCCTTGCCGAGTCACTAATTAAACGTCTGCAATTGATAGCAAGGCCATTGCTCATGAAAACTAGGCTGCCCGCTTCGGTTTGGGGTCATGTCATTCTGCATGCTGCAACACTTGTTCGTCTCAGACCGACAAATAATCATAATTTTTCTCCGTTACAATTGGTTTTGGGTCAAGAACCTAATATTTCTCATCTGAGAATTTTTGGATGTGCTGTATATGTGCCTGTAGCACCACCTCATCGCACAAAAATGGGTCCCCAAAGAAGGTTAGGAATTTATGTTGGGTTTGAATCGCCCTCCATTATTCGCTACCTTGAACCATTAACTGGAGATATGTTTACTGCTCGATTTGCAGATTGTCGGTTTGATGAGACAATTTTCCCAAAATTAGGGGGAGAAAATTATGAAATCAAAAGAGAAATTTTGTGGAAAAATCCATCACTGTCTCATCTTGATCCACGTGCTTCTATTTGTGAGCAAGAAGTACAAAAGATTATTCATCTGCAGAAAATTGCAAATCAAATGCCAGACGCATTTACAGATATTAAAAGAATTACTAAATCACATATTCCTGCAGAGAATGTACCAATTCGAATTGATGTCCCTGAAGGACCATCTACTAGTGTCATAGCCAATGAGTCCAAAGCACGCCTAAAGCGTGGTAGACCATTGGGTTCTAAGGATCGAAATCCTAGAAAAAGAAAATTAAATGGTCAAGATGACACTACGAAAGGACCACATATGGAAGTTCAAGACTTGAGCAATTTTGATATCCATGAAGAAATCAATGAGCCTGAGACTCAAGAAAATGAGGAACTATCCATAAATTCAAGTGATGTTGGAATTAATCGATCAAAAATAGTGGTGGATTATGTCTTTGCATATAATGTTGCAACAAAAATCATGCAAGATAGTGAGGATATTGAACCTCAATCTGTCACAGAATGTCGACAAAGAAATGATTGGCCAAAATGGCAAGAAGCAATTCAATCAGAATTGAATTCACTTGTCAAGCGTGAAGTTTTTGGACCTATAGCTCAAACCCCTAATGGTATTAAGCCTGTTGGCTATAAATGGGTCTTTGTGCGAAAAAAAATGAGAAAAATGAAGTACAAAGGTACAAAGCACGCCTTGTTGCACAAGGATTTTCACAAAGGCCTGGTGTCGACTATGAAGAGACATACTCACCAGTTATGGATGCAATAACATTGCGTTATCTTATTAGTTTCACTGTCCATGAAAGGCTTGAAATGCATTTGATGGATGTAGTTACAACTTATCTTTATGGATCACTTGATAATGAGATATACATGAAAATCCCTGAAGGATTTAAAATGCCTGAAGCATATCATTCAAAGTCTCGGGAAATGTATTCAATTAGATTGCAAAGATCATTATATGGTTTGAAGCAATCTGGACGCATGTGGTATAACCGTCTTAGCAAATATTTATCTAAGGAATGTTATATAAATGATGAAATTTGCCCATGTGTTTTTATAAAGAAAACGACATCGGAGTTTGTCATACTTGCTGTTTATGTAGATGACATAAACCTTATTGGAACTCCAATAGAACTTCGAAAGGCAATTGATTATTTAAAGAAGGAATTTGAGATGAAAGACCTTGGAAAGACAAAATTATGTCTTGGTCTGCAAATTGAGCATTTGAAAAATGGTGTCTTTATTCATCAATCTGCCTATACAGAAAAGGTTTTGAAAAGATTTTATATGGATGACGCACATCCATTAAGTACTCCGATGGTTGTTCGATCACTTGATGTGAATAAGGACCCATTCCGACCTCAAGAAAGGAATGAAGAAATTCTTGGTCCTGAAGTACCATATCTTAGTGCAATTGGTGCACTAATGTATCTTGCTAACACTACAAGGCCTGATATAGCCTTTTCGGTTAATTTGTTAGCAAGGTATAGTTCTGCTCCTACTAGGAGGCATTGGAATGGGATCAAACACATAATGCGGTATCTAAAAGGGACTACCAATATGGCTTTATTTTATTCTAATAATTGCAGTCCCGATCTTATTGGCTATGCTGATGCTGGGTATTTATCTGACCCCCACAAAGCTCGATCTCAAACTGGCTATGTGTTCATATGTGGAGGTACTGCAATATCTTGGAGATCTACAAAGCAGTCTCTTGTAGCCACTTCATCAAATCATGCTGAGATAATAGCTATTCATGAAGCAAGCCGAGAATGTGTGTGGTTGAGGTCCATGATACATCTCATTAGAGAAAAATGTGGTTTGAACTGTGACAAAGTACCCACAATTTTGTATGCAGATAATGCTGCATGCATAGCACAACTAAAGGGAGGATTCATAAAAGGAGATAGAACGAAGCACATCTCGCCAAAGTTTTTCTACACACATGAGCTCCAAAATAATAGTGATATCAATGTGCAACAGATTCGTTCAAGTGATAATGTGGCTGATTTATTCACCAAATCTCTACCATCTGCAACTTTCAAGAAGATGGTGCACAAGATCGGAATGCAAAGATTCAAGGATGTTCTCATTAGGGGGAGTTAATACGCGTTGTACTCTTTTTCCCTTACGAGGTTTTGTCCCACTGGGTTTTCCTTGTATGGTTTTTAATGAGGCAGCCAAAATACATATTATTAGATATGTGTACTCTTTTTCCTTCACTAGATTTTTTCCCACTAGGTTTTTTCTAGTAAGGTTTTAACGAGGCACATTATCTATCAAATAGACATTCAAGGGAGAGTGTTATAAACATATTTGTATTATAGTGAATGTCTATAAAGGTATTTGTATTGTACTAGGTATATGTTTTTATATCATTGTGAAAGTCTATCTTTTGGAGAAAAGTTAGGGGAAATTATCCCTATAAATAGAGGGGTTCTCCTTCATTTTATTTAATCCCATCAAGAGAAATAAGAACTTCTCTCCTTCTCTCTTTCTCTATAATATTCTTGTTCTTTCTTTATTATTTCATAACAATTATATTACTACACTATTAACATTTAATATAAATATTAACATTATGAAGACATCTTGTAATACAAAGTTGTATAGTATAATAGAACGATGATATAAGTTATTCATTTAAACAATAAGTACTTGCGAAATCGTATCATAAGTTATTATATCACAACTCATGACTTGCTTTGGCACTAATAATTGATATCATATCACAAACACATTTATTTTTTGTATAAATTAATCGTCCAAATTAAGAAACTCATAAAAAATAGTGGAAACAAAATTCTATTTTTAAAAGGATAAAAAAGTGAAAGATATTTGCTATGAGGCTTCATACTTTAGATATTTAATTATAATATAATTTTAATTTTTTTATTTCACGCTTTATAAGATGATTTCAACTTAATTTTTTCTCTTGGTCCTATGTGTCTAATCAAACACCTTCATATAAATTAAAATAAAAAATGGTGTAAATTTAACTAAAAAGTGTGAATTACATGAGCATTTGATTGATTGAAACAACTTAAAGTATGTTGTGTTTCTGTATTTTTTTCGTTTTTTCAACTGCACAATTTTAAAAAAAATAAAAAAAATAAGAAATTCAATGTATTAATTCACAATAAAATTACGTGTTTTAATTTATTTTTCCTTACCGTGAGTTAAAAAATTGTGATGGATAATTAATTAGTTTAATAAATAAATTATTAATATAAGTTAACAAAATTATATTAATTTTAAACTTTTAAATATTAGGACTTTTAATTTAGTTCAAATATAAAAATTAGATTTAAGAATAAAATTTTAGTCAAATTTAAAATACTAAATATCAGGGGTTCTTACCTACTTCAAATAAGTAAAAATTTACTACCTACAACTTTGATTAATTTCAAACTCCTAAACATTATGATAATAATTTAATGATAATTATTTAAGAAAAATAGTAAATGATAATTTTATCTATAGCAATATCTTTTAATGAAGAGCAAAACGTTCAGTCAACACAACTAAGGGCCTTCACACTTGAAGATCTTAGAACTCACAAAGATGTCAAGTATATCTACAAATAATATTTTTTAAGTAAATAGAAATAAAATATTATGCATATATTGAATGTTTGATTAGTTGATGAAATCTAAAGAAATTACCAAAGATTATTTCATCGGAAGATTGTATTGTATCTTCAAATGAATTTTGTTTTAAAAAGTACCAGTAGAAAAGTGACTCAATCTCCTTGTTTACTGATATAAAATTAGGTTTAACATTGTTAATGCGTTCATTTATGATGTAACCGATCTTATCTTGTTGTAAATAATTTTCTTCACTTTTCAATATAATTATTGAAAAGTATAGTATGAACTTTTAAGCCCTACAAAAAATTAAACTTTAATGGTAAAAAATATATATATAATGTTACACCCCATAAGTTTTAAATGAATAAATAGCCTAATGGTATGTTGATTAAGTGATTTAGGAAAAAAAATAGCAAAGTCGGTTTTTCTTCCATCTTCATCAATATAAACTTGGAAAAACAGAGGGTAGCCATGTTAAGGCAAACCCACATCAATTATATATATTTTTCTTCCGATTACGCTTTGAAACGCGGTCTAAACTCCGTTCCGGCTTAGATACCGAGGTATAAAGCTGTAGAGAGCAATCCTACGGAGTTGGTTTCGTGAAATTTGGCCGGCGAAACGTCGTGCTACCTAGGTAAAGTAAATAGAATTGCTTTAAATTAGTACCAATGTGTTCCTAGCTTTGCAGTGAGCATTTATCCCTTCTGGACTATCGAGAAATAACGAGTTTTCGACCGTTTTTCGAAAGGTTGAAGTTTGGGATAAATATATATCAAAAGTGATAATTTCTCCCGAATATTAATGTATTTAGTTCTAATTGACATGTATATGGATGTAGTTGGGAGAAACAGCAGAAGTACCCACGGAAATCACATCGGTCAGTCGGGTACTCAGAAACCAGGTATGTAAAGATATTCTTTCGGCAAGCCAGGAAGTACAGTCTAGAAAATAAATAGAATAAAGGCTATTGATAGATACCCAACGTACAGGAACGATTTTAGTACGATTCCCAGCAAGCATGCTAGTATATCATTACGTATCATGTGATAATCAGAATAACGGATAGTTAGATGATTTTAGGTAGTAATGTGGTATCAGCTAGTAGCTCAGCATGTTCTTACATAATACCCAGAATGGAAGTTGTAAAAGTAGTACAATGAGTTAGCAAGATTACAGACAGTATGTATTACATTTATTGAGACTGTATCCGGTAACAGATGGCACATCTTATGTTATTGAGCTATATCCAGTTATAGATGACATGTTCTATGTTATTGAGTTATATCTAGATGTAATCAGATCAGTAAGAAGATATAGAAATAGCTCCAGATACAGATATAGCTCCAGATACAGATGTAGCTCTAGAAACGGATATAGTTTCAGATCACGGATAACAATAATCAGATAAACAGATAAAGGATAGGTAGCAGTTAGCCCAGTAATCAGAAACAGTGTAAAACAGAATATAGCATCAATTGTTTAGTACGGACTGACCTTGAAATAAAAGAAGAGAATATGATTAGTATTTTTCTTTTGAGCATGCCTGCGTGTATGTGTTTTGCATGTTGAGACTTGTTATGGCATGTGGGCACCCTTTAGCATCCCCACCGCCCCTGGATTATAGCTGTGTCGATACCAGATTCAGATACCGCCACCAGCTGGGCGATGTCATCCGCCTAGAGGACGATGATGGTCGACCACCATAATAATACGGTCCAGATTACCCTGCTTGCAGGGCAATTCAGTTTACTCTGCGCAGCATCAGATTACCCTATTTACCGGGGCAGATTACTCTGTGTGCGCTTGTGGCTAGGGGCAGTTTCAGATACAGATTTTTTTATAAAATTACCCTGTTGCGTGCTTGCATCCAGGGGCAGTTTCAGTTACAAATACAACAGCAGATTACCCCGTGAGCACTTGCGCCCAGAGGCATGAGTCTTCGGACTCAGACACAGTTTACTATCAGAGGCCAACGCCTAAGCTACGTACACAAGGGGGCCGGTAGGAGGAGCTCACAGTTATGAGATGAGTGGAGTGACTTATTTTTGGTTGGTTTAGACCAGGGTAGGGGTAAATAATTGTTCTGTTGGTTGGCACCTTCCAGCTTATGGGGGTCGGTCAGGTATTGTGTGTATTATTATGTATATCTATATGTGAAATTAGATACTGATAGACAGTAGGACGATACGTCATCAGGTACGCTCAGTTTAGTTACAGAATAAATAAACAATCCCCAGTTATCCTCAGCTAGGTAGACTCAGCTACTTCCTGCTTATATGTCATGTTATTGTTGCTATTCATTTCAGTTGTATATTTCAGTTTGCTTTACATGCTCGGTACCTGTGGTACTGACGCCCGTGGGGCGCTGCATTGCTTGCCTGCAGGTACTCACAGACGAGGAGCCGATCCCTCGTGATCCTAGCCAGCACAGAGTTATCAACTCCTGTCATCCGGAGCTTGATATTCAGAGGTGTATTTCATTTTCTTTTATTGTATAGTATGGGTAGGTCGGGGCCCTGTCCCGACCATTCTATTATTACTTCCTAGAGGCTTGCATTCTGATGATTCCTGTGGTGGTGGAGCCGGTCGTGTGGGGTCGTGCATGTATATATGTGTTTAGTTGTTGATGTTGGCTGTGTGGGGCCTTCTTCTAGTTATAGTTAGTGACCTTATCGGTCACAAAGGTGAATAGTAGTTGTTTCAGATTATAGTGTCATTATTCTGGTTAGTTGTTGTGTATTGCAGGTGGCTATAGGCCTAATCGGCCCGGGGCTGTATTTACAGCCGCTATATAGCCGGTTCGTTTCTTGAAATAGAGCCAGAGTCTAGCAGGCACCAGGTGCTCGTCATACCCCCCAAGGTGGGGTGTGACAAACTTGGTATCAGAGCAGTTCGTGTCTCAGGAAGTCTGCAAGCCGTGCTAAGTAGAGTCTTATCTATGGATATGTTGTGCACCACATACTATAGGCAGGAGGCTGCGAGGCATAATAGGATAGTTACCCTTCTTTCATACTCAGTCGTGCCTAGCACAGTACAGTGTAGGGTTGGTTCTTTTGAAACTTACCACCCTCTTTGTCTACAGATAACATGGCAGATCAGTGGCACCCTGGTACAGGCAGGAGATTGTATACAGCAGCGAGCGAAGGCACCAGCAGGATGCCTCACTTACAGCCAGATTCAGCCCGGTCTGAGAGCAATACGAAGGTGTCATCTCAACCCTCCCAGCAGTCTCCGCCTCGCCAGACACCATTTGAGGCAGCACCGCCTCCCACAGCTCTTGCACCCACTTCATCTGATCAGAAGCTACGTAGTGCGGTGGTTATGTTAACCCAGATGCTAGCTACTCAGCGTCAGCCAGTACCACCTGCAGCAGCAGAATCTCTAGGTGCGCCAGGTAGTTCCAGGGTTAAAGAATTCTTGGCATTGGGACCCCCACAGTTCACTGGGTCAGATCAAGCAGAGGACCCCCAGGATTTCCTAGATCAGATGCAGAGAATTTTTCGGGTTATGCATGTAAACCCTACAGAATCAGTTGAGCTGGCAGTGTTCCGGTTGAGGGATATTGCTGTTTTGTGGTATAAAAGTTAGGAGAGATCTCGAGGAAGAGATGCAGCCCCTCCTACTTGGTCCAGCTTCTCAGAGGCCTTCCTGGACCACTACTTACCCCGCGAGGTCAAACAATCCCGGATGGACCAGTTCTTACACTTAGAGCAGGGAGCCAGGAGCGTCCGTGAGTATTCTCTACAGTTCGACTCCTTAGCCCGCTATGTTCCAACATTTGTGGACACCATGTCGTCTAGAGTCCATCGCTTTATTATGGGCCTGAATTCAGATTATATAGAGACATGCATGACGGCTACTTTGAGAGAGGACATGGACATAGCCAGGGTATAGGCCTTCGCACAGACAATTGAGGGCCTGAGACAGCGGCATCGGGGCGACAGGAAGACGACTTCAGAGCAGCGTCGTAGAAATAGACCCGTTGAGATTCAGGGGGAAACCCCTAGGGGGCCGAGACCACGGTTTTCAAATAGGTCACCCAGATCTTTACCTCCGGTATAGCAGCAGAGAGGCAGATTTGTTCGCCGAAGTCAGTCTGAGTCCGGTAGCAGTTTATGGACAGTAGCATCACCTCAGCAGCGGAGGGTAGAACAGAGTAGATTTGCACCTACCCCTTGTCCTATATGCCACCGGCCCCATTTTGGAGTCTGCAGGCAAGGCTTCTCAGAGTGCTATCATTGCGGACAGGAAGGGCATTTAATGAGAGATTGTCGAGCCAGAGGACAGGGTAGCCGGGATAGTCTGGATAGAGCATCAGCGGGGCCACGAGTTCGAGCAGCTTCAATAGGGTGCAGACACTCTGGTTCAGCAAATAGGGGCCGAGGTAGATCAGGAGCCTCTGGCTCAGGGGCAGGCCCCAGCCGTACTTATGCATTACCAGGGAGGCGGGATTCATAGGCATCTTCCGACGTGGTCACAGGTATATTGATTATCTGCTCATACCCTGTTTATGTATTGATTGATCCAGGGTCTACCTTGTCATATATTACACCATTTGTGGTCCGAAAGTTGGGTACCGAACCAGAATTGCTTCAACAACCCTTTTTCAGTGCTTACACCGGTCGGTGACTCGATTACAGCTAAAAGAGTTTACCGAGAGTGTACGGTAGAAGTTGTTGATCGCCAGACCATAATAGACTTGATAGAACTTGAGATGGTCGACTTCGATGCCATTATGGGTGTCACACCCCGCCTTGGGGGGCATGACTGGCACCTGGTACCCTACTAGGATCTGACTTGCTGGACTGTTAAGCCTGGGCACATCTGGTGACAGGCTGGCTCTAACTCATATTTCTGAAAACAAAGGGCTATATAACGGCTGTAAACACAGCCCCCGGCCTATTGGCCTATAGCCTTCTGTACCTGTATTATCAGCTGACCAGAAACATGGTAATTTAGGGGAACCTATGCGGGCCGACAAGGCCACCATGCTGTCTAGTTATTTGCAACTCAATCATAACGTATTAAAAAGCTACGTGACCGGCAAGGTCACCACTACTGATAACTATGGCCCCACACGACCATCACAACAGAAAGAAGGAATGTTAACAACTATATAACTGCACGGTCTCTCACGATCGGCTCATCTAACCACAGGGAATATAAACAGACTGCAAGCCTCTAGGAAGGATAATAGAAATGATCGGGACAGGGCCCCAACCTACCCGTACTGTACAACAAAAAAACTGGACTACACCTCTAGAAATTCAGTCTCCGGATGACAGGAGCTGAATACTCAACCGCTGATGGGGATCACGTGGTATCGCCTGCTCGTCTATGGGTACCTGCAGGCAAGTAATGCAGCGCCCCACTGGGCGTCAGTACCGCTGGTACTGAGTATGTAAATCAACGAAAATAATATAACTGAAAACAACATCTGAAAGCAATAATATGACTAATGAAGCTGAAGTAGAAGGAATAACTTAACTGTCTCATAATGTAAACCTTACCTTCTCTCAATCTTTACTGGAAGGGATAAGGGTCATACCTGGACGTATCGTGCTACTGCTGATCAACTTGTATCTAACATAACATGGCATAACATGAAATAACATAACATGGCATACACAAACCTTACCCGGCCCCCATAAGCCGGGAGGTACAACCAGCACAGAATCTATACCCCTACCCCAGTCATCCCATCTCCTATAGTGGCTGTAAGCATCCAGCCGGTCCTTTGGGTATGCACTTGGGCTCACTGAGCCCCTGACTATAACTACATCTGAGTCCGGAGGACTCCTGAATCTGCACCCGGGCGTATCCGCTCGACTGGGGTGTGTAAGGGCCGATCAAGGAACAAATATGGGGAAAACCTGGCATCCCATCTTCGTCCCCTGGCGGGACGACATGCCACTCCGTAGAGTGACGTATCCTCTTCCTCTGGTGGACGAGTCGATACAGCTATTAACCCTGGGCGGTCATGGATGCTAGGTAATCTAACCCCAAACAATACAGTGGTCTCAACTAGTAATACTGTCTGTGTGTCTCACATGCTGAGGCTAATGGGGGTAAAGTATCATTTATATTACATGCTGGGCTAATGATAGTAATCTGTACGTATTTAATACGTGCTGAGGCAGGTAAAGATATATATATATGAATATAGTCTCCTGCCGGGCTGTACTGGGCAAATGCTGTATAAGATATGTTTCTACTGAAAACTCTGTTGTTTACTAAGTTTCTGTATACACTATATGCTGGACTAGTGATAGAAATAAGTACATACTTAATACATGCTGAGGCTGGAAGTACTATATATGTATTTATGAATATAATCTTTCTACTGAACTACGCTGTATACTGACTTTCTATAGTAACATGTTTTACTAATCCTGACATGCTTTCTGAACTTCATTTTAGCCTGCTATTCTATTTCTGAAGTGCTTTACGGATACTGTACTACTTCGTGGGGTTTCAACTGAATACAACCATATCCTGACATGGCATATCACATTACATACTGAGTATACTGGGCAATCTCTAATACTTGCGTTAGAATATGTATCATACTGATAGGTTTTATATACATTACAACCCAATATTGCTCACATCGTACCGATATTCATAATAACACAATACTCGACTTCTGAACATTCTACTGGTCCATAATTTATTACACTATACTGACATTACTTAACTTGCCGAAGGAACTAACTTTACATACCTTCTCTTTGAATTATTCGTCCATCGGACGAGGCTCGGCCAGTACTTCAACTATTTTCTCCCAACTGCATTCATAAATACATCAATTAATACTAAATATAGTTGTATTGTAAAGAGCAACGTTACTTTCGATATAGTTTATAGCCTAAACTTAGGCTTATCGAAAGACGGTCAAAAACTTGCTATTTTTCAGCGGCCCAGAAGGGAGAAGTATTCACTTCTCATCTAGGAACACATAGACATTAATTTAGAGCAATTCTACTTACTTTAGTTTGGTGGCTCACCGATTCGTCGGCCGTATTTCGCGAAACTAATTTCATAGAAATGCTCTCTGCTGCTAAATACTCGGGTATCTGTGATTAATTTGAGTTTGGGCGGCGTTTGGCAGCGTAATCGGATGAAAATATTTAATTTTCCTCATCTTCCTCGGCTTCACTACGTTTCTCTGGAAATTTATAAGTGTAATATGAGTTTAAACCGAAGTGGGGGCTTTATATACTTGGGCCTGAACTTGGGCAACGTGTCACGGAGCTATCGCGGAGGCCTCACCTCCATAACACGCTGCCATGGCGGAGGGGCTCTGCCTCGGCTCCTCCTGCGATGGTTCGACGGGTTTCTCACTCGATCTTTTCCCGGGCCTTTCCCTAGCACGTATGGCTTTCAAATATGCTTAACCAACGTGCAAATAGGTCATCTAAGTGCCGGAAATTCTACGAGGTATAACATTCTCCCCCCCTTAAGAACATTCGTCCTCGAATGTATACTGTCATCTAGAGGACTACACACTCTACTTTCTGGAAAACTTTTGGTAGTGTTTCCCCTGTAACATGGACTATCGCAAAAACCTGAAATGCAAAAAAGTCCAACACAGGCACTGCACACAATATTCTAAGATTCACTGGACAACTAAATGTCACCTCTTCTTTATCATTTACAATGCACAATCATAAGATACTGTATAAGTAATGATACGGACATACCTGTCATCTGATTAGGCCTTAAATAGGTGAAGGTATCTAATTTTCATATCTTCTTCAGCCTCCCACGTCATTTCCTCCCGATTTCTGTTACGCTATAATACTTTGACAGATGCAACATCTTTAGTCCTCAGCCTGCGAATCTTTCTGTCTAAGATAGCTACGGGAACCTCTTCATAGGCTAACTCCTCTGTGACCTGAACATCCTGAACTGGAACTACTGTAGAAGGGTCCCCTATGAACTTCCTTAACATAGAAACATGGAATACTGGGTGAACCGACGCTAACTCTGGAGGCAAGTTTAACTCGTATGCCACGCGGTCTATTCTCCGCCGAATCTGATACGGCCCAATGAATCTTGGGCTAAGCTTGCCTTTCTTGCCAAACCTCATTACCCCTTTCATCGGGGACACTTTCAGATATACCCAGTCGTTCACCGAAAATTCTAAATTTCTGCGTCGCCTATCTGCATATGACTTCTGGCGGCTCTGAGCGGTCAGTAAACACTCTTGAATAAGCTTTATCTTTTCCTCGGACTGCCGAACAATGTCTGGGCCAACTAATGTTTATTCTCCTATTTCAAACCAGCCCACCGGCGATCTATATTTTCGTCCGTATAATGCCTCGAAAGGCGTCATCTGAATAGCTGAATGGTAGTTGTTATTATAAGCAAATTCAATTAACGAGAGATGTTCATCCCAGCTACCCCCAAAATCTAACACACACGCTCGTAGCATATCTTCGAGCGTCTGAATCGTACGTTCCGCCTGCCCATCTGTTTGAGGATGGAATGTTGTGCTCAAGTTAATCTGCGTTCCTAAACCTTTCTGAAACGACTGCCAGAATCTAGCTGTAAACTGTGCTCCCCTATCTGAAATAATAGATACCAGCACTCCATGCAATCTAACTATTTCTCTAATATATATTTTGGCATAATCCTCGGCTGAGAAGGTAGCCCTCACTGGCAGGAAATGAGTTGATTTTGTCAGCCTGTCAACTATTACCCAAATGGAATCATATCTGCGTCTAGTACGGGGTAACCCTGTTACAAAATCCATGTTTATCGCTTCCCATTTCCACATAGGTATCATTATCTCTTGAGTCAAACCTCCCGGTTTCTGGTGCTCTGCTTTCACCTGCTGACAATTAGCACATCTAGACACAAATTCGGCTATCTCAGTTTTCATACCTGGCCACCAGTAGATGTCTCTGATGTCGTGGTACATTTTCGTCGCCCCTGGATGAAGGGAATAGCGAGCGTAGTGTACCTCATGCATGACCTGCCCACGAAGTCCTGCGACATTCAAGACACAAAGGCGGCCCTTACAATGTAGTACACCATCCTCGGTTATCTGAAAATCTGGCTCCTTACCCTTCTGAACTCTATCTCTGAGCTGGACTAAATCGGGATCCTCATACTGTCGTTTTTTTACCTCTGTAACTAACGATGACACTGCATAATTCTGAATTACTGCTCCATTATTCTCTGTTTCCATTACTCGAACGACTAGATCAGCTAACTGATGAATTTCCTTGACTAACTTCCGTTTCTCAGGCCGTAAATATGCCAAACTCCCCATTGACTTTCGGCTCAGGGCATCTGCTACAATATTAGCTTTTCCGGGGTGGTATAGAATATTCACGTCATAATCTTTTAGCAACTCCAACCAGCGGCGTTGCCGCAGATTCAGCTCCCTCTGAGTAAAAATATACTGTAAACTCTTATGATTTGTGTATATATCAACATGGACGCCGTACAGATAATGCCTCCACATCTTCAAGGCATGAATTACTGTGGCAATTCCAGGTCATGGGTAGGGTAATTATTTTCGTGTTTCCTCAGCTGTCTGGAAGCATATGCAATTACTCTACCATGCTGCATCAACACACAACCCAGCCCGACACCTGACGCGTCGCAATAAACTGAATACGCTTCTATGCCTTCCGGCAATGCTAATACTGGGGCGGAGGTTAATCTGTCTTTCAGTTCCTGGAAACTTTGCTCGCATGCCTCCGTCCACTGGAACTTTACTGCTTCAGAAAGAGAATACACCAGAATGTCATCAATGAATACTATCACGAACAAGTCAAGGAAAGGTCTAAAAATACTGTTCATCAGGTCCATAAAGACTACTAGGGTATTCGTTAGTCCGAAGGACATAACTAGAAATTCAAAATGTCCATATCGGGTCCTGAATGCTGTCTTAGGAATATCTCTCTCACGTACTCAGACCTGGTGATATCCGGACCGCAAGTCAATTTTGGAAAAGTATCTGGCTCCCTGTAGCTGATCAAATAAGTCATCAATTCTGGGAAGCGGATACTTGTTCTTTACTGTAACTTTGTTTAACTGCCGATAATCTATGCACATTCGGAGCGAGCCATCTTTATTTCTCACAAACAAGACTGGCGCACCCCACGGAGAAGTACTCGGCCTGATAAAACCTTTATCTAACAAGTCTTTCAACTGCTCCTTTAATTCTCTGAGTTCTGCAGGAGCCATACGATAGGGAGGTATTGATATCGGCTGAGTGCCTAGTAACAAGTCGATAGCGAAGTCTATTTCCCTTTCTAGGGGAATACCAG
Source organism: Datura wrightii (assembly GCA_035772735.1). Taxonomy (NCBI): domain Eukaryota; kingdom Viridiplantae; phylum Streptophyta; class Magnoliopsida; order Solanales; family Solanaceae; genus Datura; species Datura wrightii. Next base: position 192,250,514 of record JASDFA010000018.1, on the reverse strand, counting down.
GTAACTCATCAGGAAATACATCTGGGAATTCATTTACCACTGGGATAGATTAGAGTGTCGGAGATTCTGCTTGGACATCCTGAACTCTGACAAGATGGTAAATGCACCCCTTAGATATCAACTTTATCGCCTGAAGGTAGAAAATAAACCTACCTTTTGGCGTAGCGGTGCTGCCCTTCCACTCCCGTACTGCTTCTCCTGGGAAGTGGAATCGGACCATCTTGGTCCAACATTTAACATTGGCAAAGCATGGTACTAACCAGTCCATGGCATAACATGAAATAACATAACATGGCATACACAAACCTTACCCGGCCCCCATAAGCCGGGAGGTACAACCAGCACAGAATCTATACCCCAACCCCGATCATCCCATCTCCTATAGTGGCTGTAAGCATCCTGCCGGTCCCTGGGTATGCGCTTGGGCTCGCTGAGCCCCTGACTATAACTGCATCTGAGTCCGGAGGACTCCTGAATCTGCACCTTAGCGTATCCGCTCGACTGGGGTGTGTAAGGGTCGATCAAGGCACAAATATGGGGAAAACCTGGCATCCCATCTTCGTCCCCTGGCGGGATGGCATGCCACTCCATAGAGTGACGTATCCTCATCCTCTGGTGGACGAGTCGATACAGCTATTAACCCTGGGCGGTCATGGATGCTAGGTAATCCAACCCCAAACAATACAATGGTCTCAACTGGTAATACTGTCTGTGTGTCTCACATGCTGAGGCTAATGGGGGTAAAGTATCATTTATATTACATGCTGGGCTAATGATAGTAATCTGTACATATTTAATACGTGCTGAGGCAGGTAAAGATATATATATATATATATATATATGAATATAGTCTCCTGCCGGGCTGTACTGGGCAAATGCTATATAAGATAATATTTCTACTGAAAACTCTGCTGTTTACTAAGTTTTTGTATACACTATATGCTGGACTAGTGATAGAAATAAGTACATACTTAATACATGCTGAGGCTGGAAGTACTATATATGTATGTACGAATATAATCTTTCTACTGAACTACGTTGTTTACTGACTTTCTATAGTAACATGTTTTACTAATCCTGACATGCTTTCTGAACTTCATTTTAGCCTGCTATTCTATTTCTGAAGTGCTTTACGGATACTGTACTACTTCGCGGGGTTTTAACTGAATACAACCATATCCTGACATGGCATATCACATTACATACTGAGTATACTGGGCAATCTCTAATACTTGCGTTAGAATTTGTATCATACTGATAGGTTTCATATACATTACAGCCCAATATTGCTCACATCGTACCGATATTCATAATAACGCAATACTCGACTTCTGAACATTCTACTGGACCATAATTTATTACACCATACTGACATTACTTAACTTGCCGAAGGAACTAACTTTACATACCTTCTCTTTGAATTATTCGTCCGTCGGACGAGGCTCGGCCGGTACTTCAACTATTTTCTCCCAACTGCATTCATAAATACGTCAATTAATACTAAATACAGCTGTATTGTAAAGAGCAACGTTACTTTCGATATAGTTTATAGCCAAAACTTAGGCTTATCGAAAGAAGGTCAAAAACTCGCTATTTTTTAGCGGCCCAGAAGGGAGAAGTATTCACTTCTCAACTAGGAATACATAGACATTAATTTAGAGCAGTTCTACTTACTTTAGTTTGGTGGCTCGCCGATTCGTCGGCCGTATTTCGTGAAACTAATTCCGTAGAAATGCTCTCTGCTGCTAAATACTCGGGTATCTGGGATTAATTTGAGTTTGGGCGGCGTTTGGCAGCGTAATCGGACGAAAATATTTAATTTTCTTCGTCTTCCTCGGCTTCACTACGTTTCTCTGGAAATTTATAAGTGTAATATGATTTTAAACCAAAGTGGGGGCTTTATATACTTGGGACTGAACTTGGGCAACGTGTCACGGAGCCATCGCGGAGGCCTCACCTCCGTGACACGCTGCCATCGCGGTGGGGCTCTGCCTCGGCTCCTCCCGCGATGGTTCGACGGGTTTCTCGCCTGATCTTTTCCCGGGCCTTTCCCTAGCATGTATGGCTTTCAAATATGCTTAACCAACGTGCGAATAGGTCATCTAAGTGCCAAGATTACAGACAGTATGTATTACATTTGTTGAGACTGTATCCGGTAACATATGGCACATCTTATGTTATTGAGCTATATCCAGTTATAGATGGCATGTTCTATGTTATTGAGTTATATCCAGATGTAATCAGATCAGTAAGCAGATATAGAAATAGCTCCAAATACAGATGTAGCTCCAGAAACAGATGTGGCTCTAGAAACGGATATAGTTTCAGATTGCGGATAACAATAATCAGATAAACAGATAAAGGCCAGGTAGCAGTTAGCCCAGTAATCAGAAACAGTGTAAAACAGAATATAGCATCAGTTGTTTAGTACGGACTGACTTGAAATAAAAGAAGAGAATATAATTAGTATTTTTCTTTTGAGCATGCTTGCTGTGTATGTGTTTTGCATGTTGAGACTTGTTATGGAATGTGGGTACTCTTTAACATCTCCACCGCCCCTGGGTTATAGCTGTGTCGATACCAGATTCAGATACCGCCACCAGCTGGGCGATGTCGTCCGCCTAGTGGACGATGATGGCCGACCACCATAATAATACGGTCCAGATTACCCTGCTTGCAGGGGCAGTTCAGTTTACTCTGCGCAGAGCCAGATTACCCTGTTTACAGAAGCAGATTACTCTGTGTGTGCTTGTGGCCGGGGGCAGTTTCAGATATAGATTTTTTATAAAATTACCCTATTGTGTGCTTGCACCCAGGGGCAGTTTCAGGTACAGATACAGCAGCAGATTACCCCGTGAGCACTTGCACCCAGAGGCAGGAGTCTTCGGACTCAGACACAGTTTACTGCCAGAGGCCAAGACCTAAGCTACGTACCCAAGGGGGCCGGTAGGAGGAGCTCACAGTTATAAGATGAGTGGAGTGACTTATTTTTGGTTGGTTTAGACCCGGGTAGGGGTAAATAGATTATTCTGTTGGTTGGCACCTTCCGGCTTATGGGGGTCGGTCAGGTATTGTGTGTATTATTATGTATATCTATATGTGCTATTAGATACTGATAGACAGTAGGACGACATGTCATCAGGTACGCGCAGTTTAGTTACAGAATAAATAAACTCTCCCCAGTTATCCTCAGCTAGGTAGACTCAGCTACTTCCTGCTTATATGTCATGTTATTGTTGCTATTCATTTCAGTTGTATATTTCAGTTTGCTTTACATACTCGGTACCTGTGGTACTGACGCCCGTGGGGCGCTGCATTGCTTGCCTGCAGGTACTCACAAACGAGGAGCCGATCCCTTGTAATCCTAGCCAGCGCAGAGTTATCAACTCCTGTCATCCGGAGCTTGATATTCAGAGGTGTATTTCATTTTCTTTTATTGTATAGTACGGGTAGGTCGGGGCCCTGTCCCGACCATTCTATTATTACTTCCTAGAGGCTTGCAGTCTGATGTTCCCTGTGGTGGTGGAGCCGGTCGTGTAGGGCCGTGCATGTATATATGTGTTTAGTTGTTGATGTTGTTTCAGATTATAGTGTCATTGTTCTGGTTAGCTGTTGTGTATTGCAGGTGGCTATAGGCCTAATCGGCCGGGGGCTGTATTTACAGCCGCTATATAGCCGGTTCGTTTCTTGAAATAGAGCCAGAGTCTAGCAGGCACCAGGTGCCCGTCATACCCCCCAAGGTGGGGTGTGACATATAAAATATAAAATATAATAAAAATAAATAAGAACTCAAACTTATATGTAAAAATATAAAATATAAACATAGAATATGAGATCATGAAGAGATTACTTTACCTGAATAGATGAAACTTGAGAATGAGTAGATGAAGAATGTTAGTTACAAAACATAAATTTTAAATCACATAATATCAATATAAGACTCAATTAAAGGATATAACATAATATCAATGTTAGACTCAACTGAAAGAGACAATCTAAGTCCTGGCATAACAATTATTATTGTCTTTTCCAAATTCACAATATTAAAAACAAAATCACAATATGAAAAAAAAGGATAGATTAATATGAAAACATACAAGGTTGGAGACTCAAAAGTGATGATGTAGACGAGTTGATGAATTAAATTATGTAATTAAAAATCTTTTTATAGAAGTAGAAGGATTTATAAATTAGGATATTACTATCAAAAAGGGAAAAAAAATACTTCTCTTACTATGAAAAAGGAAAAAAAAACTCAAACCAAAAAATTTTCGTGGAAGAACTTTTGACGTTTTTTTTTAAATTATTTTTTGTCGTTATTTTTTAAAAAGTTTATACTATAAAGAGAGTTATACCATAAATAGAAAATCCAATATAATAAAATAAGGTAGAAAAAAATCTTGACTATTTAAAAAAGATTCAGTGAATTTGTTTTTATTTTTTTTTAGGTTTATATCATAAATAGAGTTATGCCAAAAATAGAAGATGATACAATAACTAAAAGTAATAATTTTAAATAATATTTGTGTAAATATTATAAATGACAATTTTGTCTATTGCGACAAAAAATTCAATCAACATTTCTAAGGATTTTCACACTTTTAATATAATATTAGATATAGATGACACTAATTTAAAAATTAATTTTTTGGTCTTTCAAATATTTGGGAATCAAGAGGTTGGTCATAATAGTTCCTAAAAAATAGATAAGTGAAATATAAAGTCTAAAAATAATTAATCTTTAAGTTAATAATGTACTAGAAAATAACGTAATATAAAAAAACAATTGGAGTCATTTGTTGGAATAAATGAAAATGAAAAAAAGAATATTATTGATCACAACTTTTTTAGAAAAAAAAAAGTTTAAATATTTAAACTGACAATTAAATATTTAAACTTTGAAAGTGCATCTCTAAACATTTTAATTTGATCTCAACTGATAACTAAATATTTCAATTAGTTTTTACTGTGTCTCATAGACATCCAATGCTAACATGACACATAAATTTTGAAAGTATCTAAATAATCATTTTATAAGTTGGAGTGCTCAACTGAGATAGTGAATACAAGTTGAGATACCTAAATGTGAACTCTCAAAATTTAAATATTTAATTATCAGTTGAGGCCAAATTTGAATGTCTATTTATATATTATTCCTAAGAAATTCATGTAGTATACTGTTGTGTTAACTTAGAAAATGATCTTATTTATATGATGAATTTGGGAAAGAAATGAAATGGATTCCTTTGCTAATTAGTTAATTCAAATACTTATTATTTGTTCGCAACACTGGATTGGAAAATAATTTATTTTTTCTAATTCAAACTCTTAAAATATTAGCTCTGATGTTTACTTTTTTTTATATTTTATATTCATACTCTTTCTATTCTTTTTAATCAAATTGGTTAATAAATGTATTCCTTCTTTTTTATACACAAAATTATTAAATTAATTTTTTGCATACTTTTGTTATATATCAGTTTTGATGATTGATTGTGATTGATAAAGTTTTTGTGAAGTTGACAAAGTGTTTTAGGTCAAGAGAACCAGTTTGTGGTACAAGTACATGAAGATGAACCAGGTACAACTCGGGGACAGACATGTTGATGTAGATATCTATTCCTACTCATGTTGGGAGTCTGGACCAGTAGATAAAGCAACAAAGATTGGAACTATGTCAAGGTACCGTGTGATACACTTATCTACAATACTTTGAGACAGAAGAGGAAAGAATAAGAAATAATCAAAGGTAAATATTCAGTGAATAAAAAGGAAAAAAAGGAGAGATTCACTTTCCTTCTAGGAAACGAAGACCCAAAAGGGAGCATTAAAGAAAGAATCCAGCAAGGCGGCGGGATTACATATATAGATAGCAAGATTGTGGAACAAATAGGTTTGACGATTGATAGCAAAAAATGGCTTGAGGTTTTCTATGCAATTGTCAAACTCTGAGAGAGAGAGATTTTTATTGTCCATTGTTCATTGTTCTTGAATTTTTATGAGTTTCTAACTCGAGCTGTGAGTTGAGAAACACGTCTAGTTAGAGGTAATTATTGAGTTTTGAGGTACCAAAGGTAGTAGTCTTTGATTGCAGAGTTGTAACCTAAAACCTGCTCGTGAGTTGAATAAAATCATATTCGATAGGTCGTGTTTTTGTTACTTTCTTGAGCAAGGAGGTTTTTCACATTAAATCTGTATGTTCTTCACTATTACTATTTCACACTTGCGATTGAATTGAACCAGGTTCAATATTGTAGCTAGTAGGTGGTGATTTCACTTTTGTTTATAACAGCAAAATGAGACCTAAATGTCAAATAACAGTATATATATATATATATATATATATATATATATATATATATAACACCACCTCACTGTAGCAGCTATGTAATTTTCAAATAAACGTTATCATTATAACGAGATTTGACTGTATATCTAATGATAAATTCTACGCCAATAGTTTGATTGATTTGTTAACTAAATTGAAATGAGAATCATGGCAGATTCGAGTACACAAATCTCAGGTGAGACAAGAAAGTTGATTTTTTTCCCCTTAAGCCTATACTTCGAGAAAGAAGACGCTTCTTGTCGCTTTATCAGTAAGTAGACTTATTTTATATCTCCTCAATAAAGATGAAAGATCACTCCTAAAATCATATTTTCTTTTATATACGATATCAATATCATATAATTTCATTTGTCATTTAGCTTAATGCAAAAGTTCGGATAAAAACTCTCATCAGACATGTGACCTAGCTAACATCACTATCAATCTAATATAGTTACATTTTTGTAAGCTACTATAAAAAGTAGAGAAATATAAATTTTTAAAGTGTCAAGAAGACTATTAAATCGAAAGTGGACATGCATGCTCACTGAATGCTATTGCTAACTTTTCTACTTGAAAGAGGGAAGAGTTAAAATAATATAGTCTTATTATTTCGTGCTAATTAAAATACTTTCCAAATGGAATTAACTTTGGTTTTCACCCTTTCTGCCTCTTCAATATCAAGAAATGAGCGAATGGAAAATAGATTGAACTAATAAAATTAAATTATAATTTATTTATGAATATGAGTAAAAACAATGAATTGGATAAAGGGAAAAAAATATAATTATACTAAATAAGAAATCTATTTACAAAATATAGCGGCATTTTTCTTTTTATAATGTATAACAATAGTTTTATTACCGAACATATAAGAAATTAGTTAAATTACAAAACAGTAAATAAATTAGGCCCATATCGTGGAAATAATTTAAACAAATTGATCTTTCCATATTTTCTATTTCTTTTCTCTTCCTATAAAAAAGATAAAAGAGATATTGTTCCCAGATTTTCTCCACCGAGTCCATTCTAATTGGTAATCTTTCATTCAAAACTGATACACAATTGACTTTTTGATATTATTTTTATGTTTTTTTTTCAATTTTTTTTGTTCGATTCATTCGACATTAATTTTCAATATTTTTGAGAGAGAAAACATCATTAATGGAAGTAAATTTTGCAACTAATATAAATCATGTCAGTTTTTAATATTTTAAGACTAACTTATATGAAATTTATACACATTTCATACACATTGTAATATCACATATATCAAAATTGTATATACCAGATTTCATACACATACTAAAGTTGATAAATATTAAAAATTATCTGATGTTTTATAATATGAAGTCTTTAATGATTTATGTGATGTGATTTTTCCTTTGGTAAAATGATTCTATCCCTCTTTAATCTCTTAAAGCCAAAAAACTTTAAATCTTTATATGAGTTAATTGAAATCAACTTTTACAATAAAATATTTACTTTAAGGGTGTGTTTGGTATGAAGAAAATGTTGTCCAATTTTCTCTTGTTTGGTCGGCTTAAATATTTTAGAAAATAATTTTCAAACGGACTTATTTTCCTCCAATTTAAAGAAAATGACTTTCCTATGAAAGTAAGAAAAATATTTTTCAAAACTCTCTTTCAACCTTACCACCAGACTTGGGACATGACTTCCGACCCCGTCCGGGGAACCAACTCCCAACCTCGATCCTGGACTTAGGACCCGACTCTCGATCTCGACCACTATCAGGGATCCGACTCTCAATCCTGACTTGAGACCCATGACCTGATTCCCAACTCCAAAAATCAACCCGAGACCCAACTCCTAACCCAGTACAGGGATCGAGGACTTGACCCTAAAGAAATACCTAACTTCTAACCTTAACGCCGACTTAGGATCAAGATACAACAACTGATTTTGACCTGGGTCACAAGACTTGACTCCTGAATCCCGATTTTCACATGGGACCCAAGACTCGACTCTTACTCATGATCTGACTCTCAATCTGACCTACGGCCCAACACCCTATTCCAATCTAGAACTCAACTCCCGAATCGAGACCCGAGATCGGACTTTGACCCAGACCTAGGACCTGACTCCCGATCTAAACCTGGATGGGGACTCGACTCCAATGTAGACCCGGGATTCAAGACCCAACTCTGACTTAGGACCTAACTCCTAAACCAAACCTTAGACCTGACTCCCGATCCAAGACATAAACCTAATACTTGATCTGAGACTCGACTTTTGATCCCAACATGATACTGAAATTTTGACCTCGATGTGGGACCATACTCCTGACCTGACATAGTGTCACGCCCCGCCTTGGGAGGTATGACTGGCACCTGGTGTCCTACTAAGACCTGGACTGCTGGGATACTGAGCCTAAGAACTTCTGGTGCCAGACTGACTCTAACCCTGAATTCATGGAACCAACGGGCTATATAACGACTGTAAATACAGCCTCCGGCTGACTGGGCCTATAGCCTCCTGTAAGAAAACAACAGCTGACCAGAACCACAAGAGTATAAAGGAACCTATGCGGGCCGACCAGACCACCATGCTGACTAGTTTCACTGAAAAGCTGAACTAAATGCTAAACTGCTCTGTGACCGACAAGGTCACCAACTATCAACTATACAAGGCCCCACACGGCCATCATAAATAATCTAAAATATACACACGGCCTCACACGACCGGTACGACTAACTATAGGGAATATACAATTTGCAAGCCTCTAAGAATGATAATAAGATGGTCGGGACAGGGCCCCGGCCTACCCGTACCGTACAACAAAAAGAGAAATAAACCTCTAGCTATCAAGCTCCGGATGACAGGAACTGATGACTCTGTGTGCTGGCTAGAATTACGAGGGATCGAATCCTCGTCTATGAGTACCTGCAGGCAAGTAATGCAGTGCTCCCAAAGGGGCATCAGGTACCGAGTATGAAAAGCAATAAGTAGAACATAACTGAAGATAAACATTAATACTGATAGTTACTGAAGTATAGGAGATGGCTAAGACTGCCTGGGATAGCAGAATTTGAAATGAGCTTAACTATACTGGAGAGAAGGTGAGAATCATACCTATCAGTGCGGTGTCCTGCTATCTATCAATTTAATAAATAACACATATAGCATACAAGAACCTATACCATCCCCCATAAGCCGGAAGGTACCAATCAACATGCAATCTATATACCCTTACCCAGGTCGCCATCCACCTAGTAACTATTCACACCACTCACTTAGTAACTACGAGCATCCCGTCGGCCCCCTGGGTACGCAACTTGGGCTCTCTAGGCCTCTGACTATAGTTGTATTTGAGTCTGGAGGACTCCTGTAAACTGTGATCTAAAATCTGTATCTGCAATCTGTAATTTGTACCCCGGGTGCAAGCGCTCGACGGGGGTGTGCTATAATGTTGATCAGCCTGCTATGGGAATGCTGCCTCCCATCTTCGTCCGCTGGCGGACGGCGTGCCACTCCTTGGAGTGATATATCCTCACCCTCTGGCGGGCGAGTCGACACAACTATTAATTCTGGGGCGGCAAGGAAGCTGTAAGGGTGCCCAACATAGAACAATCAAGTCTCTACAAACAACAATAATCACATATAACATATATATTAAATTTGATAATACTGTCCATGTTCTGATATTCTATTTTGAATTCCTTGCTAAATTATACTAAATCTGATACTGAGTTATACTGATTATGGAATAATATCTCGCTGTCTGATACTAATTTACTGACTTTTATTCTGAATATGACATAATAATTATTCAAGCATGCTTACTGAATTCACACTGGGCATAATACTCGGCTTTGAAACGTTCTTCTGGAATTTATTTTATTTTACTATACTAGAATTACTATCTTGCCGAAGAAATTGGCTTTACATACCTCAGTTGCCGACTTCTTGACTAACTGGAGTAACTCGGCCAATATCCAGCTATTTCTTCCAACTGCATTCATATTCATAGCAAATAAAACTAAATTCATCAATATTCTGGAAGAAAACACTACTTTGAATATATATACTGCCCAAACTTTGACTTGTTAAAAAATAACCGAAAACGTGCTATTTCTCGGAAGTCCAGAAGGGAGAAATGCTCACTTTAGGGCTAGGAGTATATTGACACTAATTTGGAGCAATTTCACTTACCTTAACTCGGTAGGATGACGATTCGCCAGCCGAATATCAAGAAACTAACTCCGTAGGAATGCTCCCTGCAGCTTTATACTTCGCTACCCAAAGTTAATTGGAGTTTGGACTGCGTTTGATGGCGTAATCGGATGAATATTTGTATGAAATCCTCGTCTTCCTCTGTTTTTGGTCGCTTACTGGAAATTAAAAGATAGGAAATGATTTAAAACAAAGTGGGAAGGCTTTATATACTTGGGGCCTTCAAGTCGCATTTGTCGAATATGATTTATAAGTCGCATTTGCCATGCGACACTCCGACTTGACGCTTGTCCGGTCTCTCCCCGGGCCCTTTTTCTAGCACGTATGGCATTCTAAAACTCTTAACCAACATGCGAATAGGCCATCTAAATGTCAAGAATTTACGGGGTGTAACACCTTTCACCCTTAATAACATTCGTCCTCGAATGTAACTCCTGCTCACAGAAATCTCAACTTATTCGACTTATTCTCGAAAATTTTTGGCAGAGTTTCCACTATAATATGGACTACCTCAAAAATCCTAAAACGCAGAAAAGTCCAATATAGGTAATCCACACAATACTATAGTATTCATCACGCAATAGACTAGAGTCAACTATTTCATTTATAGTCATAAATATTAGGCAACTCATAAAACAACAATACTAACGTACCTCTGGCTGATTAAGTCTGAAATAACTGATGATATCTGACTTTCATATCTTCCTCTACTTCCTAAGTCATTTCCTCTCAGTTCTTGTTACGTCATAATACCTTGACAGAAGCAACATCTTTAGTTCTTAATCTACGAATCTGTCGGTCTAGTATGGCTATTGGAACCTCTTCATAAGCCAGCTCCTCCATAACCTGGACATCCTGAACTGGGACAACTCTGGAGGGGTCTCCTGTATACTTCCTTAGCATGGACACGTGGAAAATGGATGAAAAGACTCTAACTCTAGAGGTAAGATCAACTCGTATGCCACTTGGCCTATTCTTTGGCGAATCTGATAAGGCCCAACAAATCTCGGGCTGAGCTTTCCTTTCTTGCCGAATTTCATCACCCCTTTCATTGGAGAAACTTTAAAGAATACCCAGTCATTCACATTAAATTTTAAGTTTCTGCGCCGCACATCAGCATACGATTTCTGGCGGCTCTGAGCAGTCAGTAGGCGTTCTCTGATAAGCATTACTTTTTCCTCTGACTGATGAATAATATCCGGCCCAATAATCACTGACTCTCCTACTTCAAACCAGCCAACTGGCGATCTGCACTTTCACCCATACAATGCCTCATAAGGCGCCATCTGGATAGTTGAATGGTAACTGTTATTATAAGCGAACTCAATAAGTGGTAAGTGCTCATCCTAGCTACCTCCAAAGTCCAACACAGACGCTCGCAACATATCCTCGAGCGTTTGAATAGTGCGTTCTGCTTGCCCATCTGTCTAAGGATGAAAAGCTGTGCTCAGATTAATATGTGTTCCCAGGCCTCTCTGAAATGATTGCCAAAATTTGGTTGTAAATTATGCCCCTCTGTCAGAGATAATGGACACTGGAACACCGTGCAGTTTGACTATTTCTCCTATATACAACTCTGCATAATCTTCAGCCGAGAAAGTAGCCCTTACTGGCAGAAAACGGGCTGATTTTGTCAGTTTGTCAACAATTACCCAAATCGAGTCATTTCTATGCCTGGTATGGGGTAATACTGCTACAAAATCCATATTTACTGCTTCCTACTTCCAAAGAGGCATAGCTATGTCTTGAGTCAATCCGCCTAGTTTCTAGTGTTCAGCTTTTACTTGCTGGCAGTTAGGACACTAGGCTATGAATTCTGCTATTTCCCTTTTCATACCTGGCCACCAGTAGATTTCTTTGATATCGTGGTATATTTTCGTCGCGCCTGGATGGAGAGAATAGCGGGCGTAATGTACCTCGTCCATAATCTGCTGCGAAGCCCTGCAATGTCTGGAACACAAAGGCGGCCCTTACATAGCAACACTTCATCCTCAGTTACCTGAAAATCCAGCGCTTTTCCTTGCTGAACTCTGTCTTTAAGCTGAACCAGGTCAGGATCTTCATACTATCATTCCTTTACCTCCACAACTAATGATGACACTGCAGTGTTATGAATTACCGCTCTGTTGTCCTCTATTTCTGCTACACAAACAGCTAAACTGGCTAACTGGTGTATTTCTTGGGCCAATTCCCACTACTCGGGCTGCAAGTATGCCAAACTCCCCATAGACTTACGGCTAAGGGCATCTGCTACTACGTTGTATCTTCCTGGGTGATACAGAATATTTACATCATAATCTTTCAACAACTCCAACCAATGACGCTGCCGCAAATTCAACTCTCTCTAGGTGAAGATATACTGTAGGCTTTTATGATCAGTGAAAATATCCACATGGACGCCATACAGGTAATGTATCCATATTTTTAGGGTGTGGATCACTGCAGCTAGTTCCAGGTCATGGGTAGGATAATACTTTTCGTGTTTTCTCAGCTGTCTGGAAGCATAAGCAATTACTTTAGCATGCTGCATCAACACACATCCTAACCCAATACCCGAAGCGTCACAACAAACTGCATAACCCTCTGTACCTTATGCCAATGCTAACACTAGGGCGGAGGTCAACATGTCTTTCAATTCCTGGAAACTCTGCTCACATGCCTCCGTCCACTGAAACTTTACTGATTTTTGCCTCAGCTTAGTCAGAGGTGCCGCTATGGTGGAGAATCCCTCAACAAATCTTTTGTAGTACCTTGCTAATCCCAGAAAATTGTGTACTTCAATCGGAGTGGTAGGTCTAGGCCATGTTTTTACCGCTTCTATTTTCTTTCTATCTACTTGTATACCAGCATCCGACTCGATATGCCCCAAGAAGGCTACTGAGTTCAGCTAAAATTCACATTTAGAGAACTTGGCATACAGCTGACGGTCCATGAAAATCTAGAGCACTGTCCGCAAATGATCTTGGTGGTCTGCCTCTGAGCGAGAATACACCAGAATATCATCAATAAACACTGTCACGAACAGGTCCAGGTATAGTCTGAAGATGCTGTTCATCAGGTCCATGAATACTGCGGAAGCATTCGCCAGCCCAAAGGACATGACTAGGAATTCAAAATGGTCGTATCTAGTCCTGAAGGCAGTCTTCGAAATGTCCCTTTCACGAACTCGAACCTGATGATATCCGGACCGTAAGTCAATCTTGGAGAAATATCTGGCCCCCTGTAACTGATCAAGCAAATCATCTATTTTGGGAAGTGGATACTTATTCTTGACTGTAACCTTCTTCAACTATCGGTAGTCTATACACATGTGGAGGGAGCCTTCGTTCTTTCTCACAAACAAAATCGACACACCCCAAGGTGAAGTAATCGACCTAATAAATCCCTTATCTAACAGATCCTTCAACTGCTTCTTTAGTTCTCTGAGTTCAACAGGAGCCATACGATATGGAGGGATCGATATGGGCTGAGTTTCTGGTAGCAAATCAATTGTAAAATCTATTTCTCTTGCTGGGGGAATACCATGTAGCTCATCTGGGAATACGTCGGGAAATTCAATAACCACTGGAATAGACTGGAGATTCGGAGGCTCTACCCGCACATCCTGGACTTTGACTATGTGGCAAATGCATCCCTTAGCTATCAACTTATTTGCCTGAAGGTAGGAAATAAACCTACCTTTTGGCGTAGCTGTACTGCCCTTCCACTCTCGTACTGCCTCCCCTAAAAAGTGGAATTAGACCGTCTCGGTCCAGCATTCTACATTGGCATAGCACGACACTAACCAATCCATACCCATAATGGCATCGAAATCAATCATCTCTAATTCTACCAGATCTACTGTGGTCTGACGATCAGCAACCTCTACTGTACACCATCGATAAACCCTTCTGGCTATGATGGAGTCACCGACGGGTGTAGATACTGAAAAGGGTTGCTAAAGCAACTCTGGTGCAACACTAAACTTTCGAGCCACAAATGGGGTAACGTAGGACAAGGTATATCCTGGATCAATCAATACATAAGCAGGGTGAGAGTAAATAGTCATCATACTTATTACCATATCTGGAGACGCCTCTGAGTCCTGCCCCCTGGTAATACATAGGTACGGCTTGGGCCTATACCTGAACTCGAGGCCCCTGATCTACCTCGGCCCTTGCCTGCTGGGACTGAGGGCCTACACCCTGCCGAGGCTGCTGGAGCTCGCGGCCCTGCTGATGCCCTGTCCTGTCTATCTTGGTTACCCTGACCCCTGGCTGGATCTCTCATCACATGACCCTCCTGCGCGCATATATAACACCCTGTGGAGCCATATCTGCAAGATCCAATATGGGGTCGGCTGTAAATAGGGCAAGGTGGGGGTGTATACCTGCTCTGCTCTGCCCTCCTCTGCTAGGGTGAATCTACCGTTCGAGAACTCCCGCCGGACTCTATCTGTCCCCGATGACCAAATCTACCCCTCTGCTGCTGTGATAAAGGTGGGGGTCTAGGTGGCCTATCTGACAACCATGGCCTAGGCCCTCTCTAAATCTCCCCCTGTATCTCATCTGATCTATCCCTACAGCGCTGTTCCTGATTTAATCGCCTGCTATCCTGTTGTCGCTGTCTAAGGCCCTCAATAGTCTGGGCAAAGGCCTGCACCCGAGCAATATCCATATCTTCCCGTAGCGTAGCTGTCGTGCATGTATCAATATATTCTGGGTTCGGACCTATAATAAACTGATGGACTCTAGATGGCATGGTGTCCATAAATGCTGGAGCATAGCGGGTCAAGAAATCAAACTGCAGGGCGTACTCCCGTACACCTCTCGCCCCTTGCTCCAAGTGCAAAAACTGGTCCATTCGGGCCTGTCGAATTTCTTGTGGCAAATAACGGTCCAGGAAAGCCTCTAAAAAGCTGGACCAGGTCAGAGGGGCAACATTTTTCTCTCGAGACCTTTCCCAACTCTCGTACCATAACACAACAATATCCCGCAGTCGGAATATCGCTAACTCAGCCGACTCTGTAGATGTCACATGCATGACTCGAAAGATTCTCTGCATCTGATCCAGGAAGTCCTGGGGGTCCTCTGCCTGATCTGACCCTGTGAACTGCGGGGGACCTAGTGCCAAAAATTCTCGGACCCTCGAACTTCCAGGCCCACCTGATGATTCTGCTGTTACGGGTGGCACTGACTGGCGCTGAGTAGCCATCATTTGTGCCAACATAACTACTGCACTTCGAATTTCCTGGTTGGATGGTGTAGGTACAGGAACTGTCGGAGGTAATGTCATCCCGAGTGGCTCCTGGTAGGGTAGGGACTGCTGTGAAGGTAGAGATGATGCCTCTGTATCGCCCTCAGATCGGGCTGATTCTAAATGAGGCTGAGGTATCCTGCTGGTGCCTTCTCCTGCTACAGTATCGAATCTTCTACCAGTGACAGGATGTAGCTGGTCTGCCATTTTATCTGTAAACAAAGAGTATGATAAGCTTTAGGGACTCAACTCTATACTGTACTGCTCTATAGAATGACTGAATATGAAGAAAAAGTAACCATCCTATCATGCCTCGCAGCCTTCTGCATATGGTATGTGGTGCACACATTCATAGATAAGTGTCACACCCCGCCTTGGGGGGTATGACTGGCACCTGGTGCCCTACTAGGACCTGAACTGCTGAACTGCTAAGCCTGGGCACATCTGGTGCCTGGCTGGCTCTAACTCATATTTCTGGAAACAAAGGGCTATATAACGACTGTAAACACAGCCCCCAGCCCATTGTCCTATAGCCTCCTGTACCTGTACTAACAGCTAACCAGAAACATATCAATATAGGAAAACCTATGCGGGCCGACAAGGCCACCATGCTGTCTAGTTATCTGTAACTCAACAATGAAGTACTGAAAAGTTACGTGACTGGCAAGGTCACCACTACTGTCAAACTATGGCCCCACACGGCCAACATAAAGGAAACAAAAGTACTAACAGCTAAACAACTGCACGGCCTCACACGATCGGCTCATCTGACCACAGGAAAATATATACAGACTGCAAGCCTCTAGGAATAACAATAGAAATGATTGGGACAGGGCCCCGACCTACCCGTACTGTACAACACAGAAAAATAAATACACCCCTGGGATTCAGTCTCTGGATGACAGGATCTGAATACTCGATCGCTGACAGGAATCACGTGGTATCGCCTGCTCGTCTATGAGTACCTACAGGCAAGTAATGCAGCGCCCCACCGAGCGTCAGTACCGCCGGTACTGAGTATGTAAAGCAATAACTGAAAGAAATATCTGAAAGCAACAATGTAACTGATGATGCTGAAATAAGAAGGAATAGATTAACTGTCTGATAATGTAAGTCATACCTTCTCTTAATTATACTTGAAGGAGCAGGAGTCATACCTGAGGATTTATCGTTCTACTGTCGATCTACTCGTATCTACTATAACACGGCACAACATATCATAACATACATAGCACACACAAACCTTACCCGGCCCCCATAAGCCGGGGGGTACAACCAGCACAGAATCTATACCTCTACCCCGGTCATCCCATCTCCTATAATAGCTACACGCATCCCCTGGATATGCACTTGGGCTCGCTAAGCCCCTGACTATAACTACATCTGAGTCCGGAGGACTCCTGAATCAACACCCGGGCGTATCTACTCGACAGGGGTGTGTAAGGGCCGATCAAGGCACAATATGGGGAAAACTGGCATCCCATCTTAGTCCCCTGTGGGACGGCATGCCACTCCATAGACCGACGTATCCTCGTCCTCTGGCGGACCAGTCGATATAGCTATTAACCCTAGGGCGGTCATGGATGCTAGGTAATCCAACCCCAAAACCACATAACGGTCTCAACTGGTACTATCTGCATATCCCATATACTAAAGCTAATAGTAGTAAAGTATTTGTACATACTATATGCTGAGCTAGTGATAGTAATATGTACGTACTTAATACATGTTGAGGCTGGTAATAGTATATATGCATAAATATAGTCTTCTGCCAGACTGTACTGGGGCTAATGCTGAACAAGATATAGTGTTTCTGCAGAAAACTATGTTGTATACTGAGTTTCTATAGTAACATGATTTACTATTCCTAACATACTTTCTAACTCCATTTTAACTTATCATTCTGTTTCTGAGATGTCTTACAGATATTACATTGCTTTACTGGGTTTCAACTGAATACAATGATATCCTAACGTTCTGTGTCACATCACGTACTAAGCATGCTGTGCAGTTTCTAACACTTGTATTAGAATCTATATCGTGCTAGCAAGTTTCACGCAAGTTATAACTCGATGTTTCTAATATCGTACCAACATTCGTAATAAACATAACACATGACTTCTGAACATTCTACTGGCCTTTAAATTACTTTACTGTACCAAGATTACTAACTTGTCGAGGAAACTAGCTTTACATACCTTATCCTCGAACTATCCGTCTGTCGGACGAGGCTCGACCGGTACTTCAACTATTTTCTCCCGACTGCATTCATAAATATGTCAATTAATACCTAATACAACTTTATTTTAAAGAGCAACGTCACTTTCGATATAGTTTATAGCCTAAACTTAGGCTTATTGAAAGACGATCGAAAATTCACTATTTTTTAGAGGTCCAGAAGGGAGAAATATTCACTTCACAGCTAGGAACACATAGACACTAGTTTAGATCAATTCCACTTACCTTAGCTCGGTAGCTCGACGATTCGTCGGCCGTATTTCACGAAACTAAATTCGTAGGAATGCTCTCTGCTGTTAAATACCTCGGTATTTGAGGTTAATTTGAGTTTGGACAACGTTTAGCAGCGTAATTGGACGAAAATTATCTTACCTTCTTCGTTCTTATCCCTTCTCTAGCACATATGGCCTTCAAATATGCTGAACCAGCGTGTGAATAGGTCATCTAGGTGCCGGAAATTCTACGGGGTATAACAATAAGACTCTACTTTGCAAGGCTTGCAGACTCCCTGGGATACGACCTGCTCTGATACCAAGTCTGTCACGCCTCGCCTTAGGAGGCATGACTGGCACCTGGTGTCCTACTAAGACCTGGACTGCTGGGCTATTGAGCCTAAGCACTTCTGGTGCAAGGCTGACTCTAACCCTGGATTCATGGAACAACCGGGCTATATAACGGCTGTAAATACAACCTCCGACCGACAAGGCCTATAGCCTCCTGTAAGAAAACAACAGCTGACCAAAACCACATGAGTATAAAGGAACCTATGCGGGCCGACAAGGTCATCATGCTGACTAGTTTCACTGAAAAGCTGAACTAAATGCTAAACTTCTTTGTGGCCGACAGGTCACCAACTATCAATTATACAATGCCCCACACGGCCATCATAAACAATATAAAACATACACACGGCCTCACACGATCGGTACGACTAACCACAGTGAATATACAATCTGCAAGCCTCTAAGAATGATAGTAAGATGGTCGGGGTAGGGCCCCTGCCTACCCGTACTGTGCAACAAAAAGAGAAATAAACCTCTAGCTGTCAAGCTCCGGATGACAGGAGCTGATGACTCTGTGTGCTGGCTGGAATTACGAGGGATCGAATAATGCAGCGCCCCCAAAGGGGCGTCAGTACCACAGGTACCGAGTATGCAAAGCAATAAGTAGAACATAACTGAAGATAAACAGTAATACTGATAGTTACTAAAGTATAGGAGATGGCTAAGACTGCCTGGGATAGCAGAATCTGAAATGAGCTTAACTGTACTGGAGAGAAGGTGAGAATCATACTTGTCAGTGCAGCGTCCTGCTATCTATCAACTTTGTAAATAACACATATAGCATACAAGAACCTATACCAGCCCCCATAAGTCGGAAGGTACCAATCAACATGCAATCTATATACCCCTACCTGGGTCGCCATCTACCTAGTAACTATTCACACCACTCACTTAGTAACTACGAGCATCTCGCCAGCCCCCTGGGTATGCAACTTGGGCTTTTTAGGCCCCTGACTATAGCTGTATCTGAGTCCGGAGGACTCCTGTAAACTGTGATCTAAGATCTGTATCTGCAATCTGTAATTTGTACCCCGGGTGCAAGCGCTCGACGGGGGTGTGCTATAATGTTGATCAGCCTGCTATGGGAATGCTGCCTCCCATCTTCGTCCGCTGGCGGACGGCGTGCCACTCCTTGGAGTGATATATCCTCACCCTCTGGCGGGCGAGTCGACACAACTATTAATTCTGGGGCGGCAAGGAAGCTGTAAGGGTGCCCAACATAGAACAATCAAGTCTCTACAAACAACAATAATCACATATAACATATATATTAAATTTGATAATACTGTCCATGTTCTGATATTCTATTTTGAATTCCTTGCTAAATTATACTAAATCTGATACTGAGTTATACTGATTATGGAATAATATCTCGCTGTCTGATACTAATTTACTGACTTTTATTCTGAATATGACATAATAATTATTCAAGCATGCTTACTGAATTCACACTGGGCATAATACTCGGCTTTGAAACGTTCTTCTGGAATTTATTTTATTTTACTATACTAGAATTACTATCTTGCCGAAGAAATTGGCTTTACATACCTCAGTTGCCGACTTCTTGACTAACTGGAGTAACTCGGCCAATATCCAGCTATTTCTTCCAATTGCATTCATATTCATAGCAAATAAAACTAAATTCATCAATATTCTGGAAGAAAACACTACTTTGAATATATATACTGCCCAAACTTTGACTTATTAAAAAATAACCGAAAACGTGCTATTTCTCGGAAGTCCAGAAGGGAGAAATGCTCACTTTAGGGCTAGGAGTATATTGACACTAATTTGGAGCAATTTCACTTACCTTAACTCGGTAGGATGACGATTCGCCAGCCGAATATCACGAAACTAACTCCGTAGGAATGCTCCCTGCAGCTTTATACTTCGCTACCCAAAGTTAATTGGAGTTTGGACTGCATTTGACGGCGTAATCGGATGAATATTCGTATAGAATCCCCGTCTTCCACTATTTTTGGTCGCTTACTGGAAATTAAAAGATGGGAAATGATTTAAAAACAAAGTGGGAAGGCTTTATATACTTGGGGCCTTTAAGTCGCATTTGTCGAATGCTATTTATAAAGTTGCATGTGTCGAATGCGATTTATAAGTCGCATTTGCCTTGCGACACTCCGACTTGGCGCTTGTCCGGTCTCTCCCGGGCCCTTTTTCTAGCACGTATGACATTCTAAAACCTTAACCAACATGCAAATAGGCCATCTAAATGTCAAGAATTTACGGGGTGTAAAACATAGGATTCAACTTTTGACCTCAATTCGGATCTGACTCCTGATCTCGACCCCGATTGGAGACCTAACTCCCGACCCTAATTTGGGACCCGTACCTAACCCCGACCCGAGACTCGATTTCGACCTTGGTCTGGGACCTGACTTTAGTTATCATGAAAAACCTAATGGACATTCTCGATTTTCTTTAAAAAATAATATTTTTCTTTTTTATAATTTCTGTGTTAAAATAACCAACGAACAATACATCATTTTTCTTCAAGTCGATCGACCTTCTCTTTAAAATAATCATTGAAAATCTGAGGCAGTCCGTCGAATTTTAGTATTTTTAAATAGTGTTATAAAAATGAACCGATGTCTTTTCTTCTTCTTCTTCTTCTTCTTCTTCTTCTTCTTCTTCTCCTTCTTCTTCCTTTTTACCTGTATTGAATATGATTTCTTTTTACTTGTATTGAAGTTGAGTTAAATTTAGAAAGAGGGTATTTGAGTTAAATCTAGATGACCCAGATGATATGAAAAAAAGAAAATACGTAATGTTACTTAATTGGATGTTTCGTTACTTTTTTTATGATTATATCACACGCTGAATAATTAATATTGGATAATTTTTTTCTATTTAAATGGTACATAAAAAATAGAGTTGGAGAGCTAAAATGAAAAATGAGGCAAGTTAGAATGGTAATTTATGTATTCTGATATCGATAAACATACAACTGCCCTTGAAAGTGCACAAAGCTAAAGAATGTGAAGGATATTTAGGCATAATACATAAATAGACACTCAAATTTGACCTCAATTGGCATTTAAGCACTCAAACTTTGAGAGTGCACATCTAAACACCTTAACTTGGTCTCAACTGACAACTAAACATTCCAACTAGTCTCTGCTGTGTCTCATAGACACCTGATGCCGATGTGGAATATAAATTTTGAAAGTGCCTAGATGATCATTTTGTAAGATAGAGTGATCAACTGACACAGTAGATACAAGTTGAGGTGCCTAGATGTGCACTCTCAAAGTTTGTGTTTAATTGTCAGTTGAGACCAAATTTAAATATCTATTTATGTATTATTTAAACACTACCAAAGTACTTAAAAGCTATTTTGACTTACAAGCATCTAAAATAAGCTAATCCGGGCTCTTAATCCATTAAAGCAAACATTAGTGGCAAATAGGGGGGGCATAGTTTGGGCCAATCTGAAATTCAAACCGAAATCCGAATTTTTTGGATTTTTGAATTATGGATTGAATTTTGAATTTCATTTTTAAAATTTATGAATTTTTGATTGGATATTGGATTTAGTATTATGGATTTTTGGATATCCAAAAATCTAAAATTTTTATACCTTATATTTAACCTACTCAATTACTCATATCATATGTGTCATATACTAATAAGTCCGACTTCTAAGATCCAATAGATTAATACCTACAACTCATCATAATATTAGATCAATATGAAATTTTCTATTAATCAAATATTAAAATGTAAAATATTTCATCAGCAGGTAAAGTTTAATATACAAAATGGGCGGTAGAGTCGCCTTAATATTTGTTAATTGTAGAGAGTTATAAATTTCAAAGAGCAAACTATTAGGTGGATTGAGGTTGTTAATTGTCGTGGTCTATCTAAAATGCTCAAAAGTCAAAAATCAAAAATTCAAAAAATTCAAAATCCATTAATCCGAAATCGAACTTAAAAAATTCAAATCCAATTCGAATTTATTTGAATTGAATTTAGATTGTATATCCGAAAATTAAATATTCAAATCAAAATTCTTATATCCAATCTAATGACTCGAACGTCCATTCCTAGTGGCAAATAAAAAGTTAATCTATTTAGCGGGAAATAATAAATGGAAATTGAACGGGAAATAAATACACAGTGGGGGTTTTAGAAAACTTTAATATAAAAACGAGCCCTAGAAATAAGACGAGTAGTTTCAATCAGCAGAAAACGGCGGTCAAACAAAGGTATTTCTCCTCCATCTTTAGCAAGAGTGATAATTTCTTCTCTGTTTCATTTTCTCTCACTTCTTTTTATCATTCATTGCTTTTGGGTGGCGAATGTATTTTTAAAAAAAAAGATAAGTGTATTTCTTATTTAATGTTTTATATTATAATAAAAAATATTATTCTAATTTTTAAATGCATTTGTTTATAATCTACACAAAGTGGGTGCAGGGATATGGGTGTGGGGTGGTGGCTATGGGGATTATGGGGCGACGGCGACGGTGAAGATGGCATGTGTGTTCGACGGTGGGAAAGACATAGTTAAATTTCAAATGTTACAAGAGTGTTGATGAAGTGAGTGAGATCCACGAGGTATCAGGTTTAAATTTCAGCACAAACAAAAAAATCTTTGGTGATTTCTTCCGTCTGTTGTAGCGACAGAGTTACCGATATTTGTTGCTGTTAGTCGAGTTACACCAGGTTATAAAAAAAAAATATTTTTTGCCTACTTAAACTATGGGTTAGTCATTTTCCACTTGTGGAATGTTACATAAGTGCTACTATAAATTACTATATTTATAGCTTAGAATACTTAACTAATGTATGCAAGAGCAGTCGAAATAAAAACTAATGATTCACCAAATAATAATAGTTAGTCTGAAAATTGAGACATATAATTTGAAAGGGAAGAAGTAGTAGTTTTGGACTTACGCTTAAATTTGGTGTTGTCATTTGATAAATGATGGTATTAGGATGTTATTGTAGTGTATATGGAATCTGGAATGCATGTTTATGTTAATATAATCATGCGTTGGATAATTGTTTGTTTGTCTAATAGAATATAGAAACATATTTGCAAATACAATAGTGTGCAAAAACTTTTGTCATGTTCTTGTGTCATGTTTTGCTATGTTCTATAATTATGTTAATATAATCATCCCTTGGATAATCTTGGTTATTGACTAATTATTCTAACCTGGATCAGCTAGGCGTTTGCTACATCAGTAGAGACTTCACCAGTTAACTGCTTTAAAATGGCTAAGAAGCAAGAATCTAAGATTCTATTGAAGCTTTTGGTGGATGAGAAGAAGGATCAAGTTGTTGCAGCTGAATCCGGCGTAGATTTTGTGGACATACTCATTAGCTTTCTCACTTTACCACTGGGAACAATAATACGACTCATTAAAACAGAGGCCGGAACTGTTGGTTGTATGAATAACTTGTACCAAAGTGTTGAAAACCTCGATGAGGAAGATCTGTACACAGAGCATTGCAAAACCATGTTACTAAATCCAAGAAATCCGTATCCAAACTATTGCATGAGGTTGAAAGTGAACTTAGATGATTCAGGGTCTAAGTATTATCGGTGCTCAGGTTGCCGTTATAACAGCTATTACATGAATGTGGAGTGTCGATGTGGTGGGACGTATAATAAAGAGACGTTTCTAAAGGATTCAGTTGAAAATACTTGTTGCGATGAGTATGTCTTTCTTAAAGGAGGGATATCATTTCTAATCTCTGACGATTTGCAATTCAAGTGTGCTTCTCCAAGCTCTCTTGTTCAGATGCTTTCTAATGTTGGCCTGAGTGATATGAATCAGATTAAGGAGATGCGTGTAGAAGTTGGCAAGAATGAGGTAATGTCTTTTACCATCTGTTTTAAGAGATTTAGCTAGTACTTCTTTACCTGGACTTTATAAATCTAAATTCTTGATATAAGAATTGTATCTTTCTGCTGATGTGGTTGCTTGTATGTTCTACATGTTTTGTTGTGATTTTCCGTATATTGCCATTTGCAGATAATAACATGATCCTTCTCTCGATTATTTAGGTGGTCATCCAGCTCGTTTTAACTAAGATTTGAATGTGTTAAAACTTTTAATGATTAATATAGCATCGCTGTGATTTAGTGATTGATGAAAGTGCAATGCAAATTATGGGAGATTAGAGTTAAAATTCCAGTAAAGAGACATAAATTTGGTAATTTCTTCTCAGTTGTATCACCTTGTATGATTTTTCATTCTTGATACAAAAATTATGCTTTCTGATGATATGGTTGCTTTTACATGTTTTACTGTGATTTTCGTATATTGCCATACAGCTAGTGACATGATCCTTTCTCGACATTTAGGTACTTCACCTACTTGCCCGTTCATTCATATCAAATACTCCCTTGTCTGATGTGTTTCTGCCCAAGCGAAAACATAAAAGAGCAAGAGTAGACGCCACCACAATGCCTGAGTTTGGAAATTTGTCATCCATTTCTGAAAATCGAACAAGTAGTAACACCAAGAAATTAGAGCTGAAGGTAACACTAAGAAAGTCTACAAACATGGTCTTGTGTGCAGAGGCCAGCAATGAGTTCATTGATTTTCTCTTCAACTTCTTGACTATTCCTATTGGATCAATTGAAGATGCTCTAAAAGGGAGTTCTGGCTTGGGATGCATAGATAACCTGTACAAAAGTCTGGAGGCTTTAGATTCGAAATGGTTCAATGCGCCTCCAAATAGGATCAGTTACAGATGTGAGGAGAATCTTAAGAGGATATTACTCAAGCCTGGTATTGCCCCTAACCATAAATCTGAGAATCTGCTGCTGCAGATTTCCCAAGGAATAGAACCTTACTTCCATGATCCAAGGGAATTTGTAAGGGGTAGTTGTCGTAGCAAATTTCAAAAGTTTGCAAAGGAACCCTCCCTTTTTTACGTTATGGACAATTTGGAAGTAAGACCTTTGTCTTCTACATCAACTATCTGCTTACTCCAAGAACTAAATGTGCCGCTGCATGATATTGAAGAGCAAATGATCAGTGTTGGCGAGTTGGAAGCTTTGAGCTTGCTGAAGGCCTCTTTAACATCATCATCAGCATCAGCATTGACAGTGGGCCTAAACCACATGTTGAAGAAGCTGATAGACGAAGATGTGAAGTGTTAACTTGAAAATTTCTCAGGCTGGTTAGTTAACACATCTACAACTTTTCGCAGTACTTCCATTGTATTTTGCACTCACTTGACTAGCTTCTTATGTTTAGCCTCAAAAGTTGGTTCCCCGTACATCTTTTAGAGGTTTACTCATAGATGATTAGTCCCATGAGATTAATTTTCTTCTAGTTGATTAACCGAGATTTGAATGTGTTAAATGTTTAATGATCAATTCAGCATTCACTGTGATTTAGTGATCAATGAAAGTACAATGAAAAATATGGGAGATTAGAGTCAAACTTCCAGTAAAGATATATAAATTTGGTAATATATTCTCGGTTGTATCACCTTCTATGATTTTACATTCTTGATATAAAAATTATGCTTTCAGGTGATATGGTTGCTTTTACACGTTTTACTGTGATTTTCGTAGATTGTCATTTACAGCCCATAACGTGATCCTTTTGTTGACCATTTAGTGATCGATGAAAGTAAGGGTAAATCTATTTCCCTGACGTAGATGCACGCCACTCCAAAATTAACTTCAGAGCTCAGTTTTTCCTGCCTCATGATGGCGTGAAAGATTTAGAGCTAGAATGGTTTCCTTATTGCCATGTTACTCAAACCTGGTGTTGCACAAACATATAAGTGCTAAGAAGCTCATAGTCTTATAAACCCCAGTAGGGCAGGTGGTGGCACAAGTAAATTTGGCAGATTAACAAGGTCAGCTTCCTTATTTATTGTTCTGGATGATTTAGAAGTCAGACCTCTGTGTACTAACATCAAGTTTGGGCTTGCTCAAAGAACTAACATAAACCCCTTTTGTGGACTCAACCTAAAAATCTCTAGAGTTTAATGTAACTGTATATAGTTTTTCTATACCATCATGTTAAGGTGACCTACAACAAGTCATTGTCTATAGTAGCCTAATTTTATAACCTAAAATATTCAGTAAGTAAGTTGCTATACCCGGTTAAAATACACTAAAGATGATTTACGATGTCAGTGTATATAAGTTAAATCCAAAACTAAATGCATTGGTATAATTGAAATGAAAAATGACCCCATGATTTGTATGACTGGCATGGTATCAACTTTGCTTTGGTGGCTATACCAAATATATTGTGTTTGCTTGTATTATCGGTGGCAAGCTCGTGTAAAGGAAAAGGGTCGCGATATGTTGTCAACCAACATAAAACTAGACAAGTTATGAAGAATCCCTATGTATATAAAGCATTTGAGAATATAATATTTCAGACAAGTGCCCTTCCAAAATTCCCTCTATTTTCGTTATCCCCTTTTCTTCCTCACTGGACCCAATTGTGGGTGTGGAAACTTAGTTTATTGCATGCTTAGAAACAGAGGGAAGATGGATATTGCAATGTTCAAGTATGTCATAATTAGTACATAGCACTTAAGTTTGATTAAGTTGAGAGTAAGTACATATTGCAATGTTGCTTTTTCTTTATTTGGTTTAGTAGAAGCAACCAATTTCCATTTTTCTTTCTTTTTGAAGAGTCAGATTGTTGTCCATGTTTTAGTTATCATGAAATGTACAAAGTCAATTTTATATGTTGAACATGTTGGGTTATAATGATAGGTGAATGGGAAATAGAGGGAAGAAATATTGAGGAAAAATATTTATTTAATCCAAAATTTCTACCCAGGTTTTGATCCATTTCCCGGCATCCTCTCTAACTGAAAGATTACCTTTTCTGAAGAGTTGCACCTTTTCTGAAGAGTTACTTCATTGACTATATATATCTACTGAATCCTCAGATATTCCTCAAGATTTTTCTATTTTTCTTCTTGCAGTCTAAAAATTCTCGTGTGGTTTACTGCTATCGAGTGAGTTTGCTGACATCAAAGTTTGTGGTACCGCTACCTTGGTGAGTAAATTGTTCTATCCTGGGAGGAACCCTACCTGTTCTATGATATGGACAATTTGGAAGTGAGACCTTTGTCTTCTTCATCAACTATCTGCTTACTCCAAGAACTAAATGTGCCTTTGCATGATTTTGAAGAACAAATGATCAGTGTTGGCGAGTCGGAAGCATTGAACTTGCTGAAGACCTCTTTAACATCAGCAGCAGCAGCAGCATTAACAATGGGCCTAAACCACATGTTGAAGAAGCTGATAGAGGAAGATGTGTAGTGTAACTTGAAAATATCTCAGGCTGTTTTGCAAACACATAGGTGTCTCTCTTGTCAAGCTCTTTGTGTTTAGCCTCAAAACTTGGTACCCTGTACATCAAAGCCTTGATATAGATCAATCAATTTAATTTGTTGTTTTATTATTTCACCAGTTTTGGAGGTTTCCTCAATAGATGATGAGTCCATGAAATTTAATTTTCTCCTAGTTGGTAAGAGGGTAAATCTAATTACCTGTCATAGTTGCAAGCCACTGCAAAAGTAACTTCAGGGCTGTTGTTTTTCCTGCCTCACAATGAATCTTTATATATATTTTCCTCCATATTCCGGTTAAGCTACGGGGGAACCTATGTATTAATGCCAGTAGAATTGTATTATTCTAACAAGTGGGATAAAATATAGGATAAGACTGTGTGTATTAGCAATACAAGAATTAAAGTATTTAAAGATAAACATTCTCTTAAAGTAAGTAGTGATCAGTGATATCTGCATAATAATCCATTAAATATTAATTATTGTGTAACAATTCTTATAGTATTAATCACGATAGAATAATTTATTGCTATTATTTACTATACAAACAATTCATGCATTATGTTCCAGTATAACTAGCATTCCAACCAAAAGGCAAGGGAGTTGGGATATATTCTTCCATTTTTCGGTTTCATGTCAATCATGAATGCAGATTTGCTATAGTACTACTAGATTTGCACCTATGTCCACCATTGTTTCAAGTTTTATTTTTTTTGTCATATTCTGTTCTTTAGCATCCGGTGCCAATGTAATATTCTCTATTTTCTAATCTTGTTATGTGTCATTTCTTAGATTGAAATTCTTATTCTGGATATTTTGTTTATTCTTACTGTTTGATTTACTTCAAAATAATTGGCTTGCTTATAAATAACATGAGAATTGAGATTCTCTTTGAAATGGCTTACTTTAGAGGTGTCAAATGGACAGGTTGAACTGAAATTAAAAAGGTTAAAATGAATTGAACTAAAAATTAAATTGGATCATGAGGCATCCAAATTTACTTTGGGCTAAACTGGTCTAAAAATCAGGCTGGGTCATGACTCGACCCAGGACCCGAGAGTTGGGATAATGAGTTGAACTAAAAATTGGATTGGATCATGACTCACCCAAATTTATTTTGGGCTATACTGGGCCAAAAATTGAGTTGGGTCATGACTCGACTCAGGACCCGAGACCCCCAACCCGAGACTAGAGCCTGACTTCAACTCTCGACTCAAGCCTGACCCGAGATTCGACCCTAACCTGAGATTTGACCCTGTCCTAACACCCAAACTTGTCTCAAAATCTAACTTTGATTTGAAAGCTGACCCGGGCCCCGAGATTTGAGCCCAAACCTTAGACCCGTCCCAATCTTGGACCCGAAATTCGATTCTACTAAATATAATGAAAAATATTTGGACAAAATCTGCGATTTAATAAAGACAGAAAATAGATTGAAGTGGAGAATTAAACTGAGTTAAAGTGACAATTACTTTGAAATAGATAATGCTTTGATTGAATCACAATTTGTCCAATTTTAAAATATCTTAAATCCAACTCTTAAAAATTTGAACGACTTGAACAAGTCATTTATTATTTAGCACAAATCATATGTTTTCGGTAATCATTCAATATCTAATTTTATTAATAATTCAAATTTTACTATGAAAAAATTACTCCCTAATAAAATTTTCTCTATTAACATGAGTGGAATCGAAATTTTGTCCATTGCATTATGACCTTTAGTGGTGTGACAAGCCGTATATTCAAGAGGAAAGATTAACGTTAAACGCCTTCCTTTCCTGAATGAGGATCTAATCAGCATATGTGCAAGCTCCAACGAATCAATGATTATCTAATAAAGTCTGCTTTTATTATTCATTATTATAAAGTCTTATAATGTAATAAATAAAATAATAAAGTCAAAAGCACATGGCTGAGTGGATCATTTGGATTTATTATTGCTTTTTTTTTAAAAAAAAAAAATTCTTCATTTATAACTTTAAAAAAATTACTAGCTTATAGAAAGTAAAATTATATTTCTACTGATTTAAATAAAATATTAGAAAATGTCACTTATTTTAAAATAAAGTAAATACATGAGATGAGCATTCTGAGAAGCTTCTGTTACATATTAAAGGACATTCAAATTTCACATTCATATCCTTTCTTCTTAAATTGGGTTCCCCCTTCCCCTCCCCCTCTACAGAAAATAAAATGTTTTTACAGAAACTAATTAATCCGTATTTCAATCAATCTAACTAAAATTCAATTTGAACTTGATTAGAATTAGATACACAAATCTTTAATATTTACTAAGGAAATTCATCATAATCAAATTAATTTTATTTATAATTTTCTTTGGTCAATATTTGAAACCGACTATTGGTTGAAGCGCAACAATTTATATTTTGTCTGTGAAAAATTACCTGCTCCTTGATTGAAATAATTATAGATTTTAATGGATCGATTTTACTATTGTGAATTAATTTAAATTTAATTGCGACTCACATGACTGGCTAAGAGTATAAAGAAGAAAATAAATAAATAAAAGGAAGGACTTATATAAATTAGGGGTAGTTTGATAACTGGTTAGAGTTATGCGGATATTAGTAATATACTTCTTTTGTTGTAATGTAATTGCAAGAATAGGATTTGCATACACATTAAAGAAAAAATTAATAGGGATGATAATTTGACTAATATAACCCTATTAATTTTTTGAAAACATACTATAATAACTCTTTTCATATTTTGAAATAACTTTAAGTACTAATGGTAGAATTAAAAAAATATGGTCAATTATCTCTTGAACTTTGAAACTAGCAAGTATTTTGAAACAACTATTTTTAGTATACATAACAATTAAAATGGAACGGAGGGAGTATAAATTAGTTACGAGAAAATCTATGTATTATTTTATACAGGGATTAGTTATAGAGTTAAGTTATTTGTATGTTACTTATTCCACCTTTTATCCCGCATAAAATAACATATAGATTCCCTCATAACTTATATATGTGTTAGCTATGCAGATTTCTAAATTATAAATCAAATACCGTATTAATTTTATACATGAATAACTTATCTCCCAACTACCTATTAAATATAATATTATTTATGCAAAATTTAATACCTGCATAATTCATATCTAAACTAACTATCAAACGACCCTTTAGGGGTCATTTGGTAACTGGTTTGAAGGTGAGTTATATAAACATTAAATTCTGCATAAGTAATACCACGTTTGATAGCTGGTTGAAAGATAAGTTATTTATGTATAAAATTAAAATTGTTATGGTGTTTGGTTTGCAGATTAGAAATCTGCATAACTAATACATGTATAAGTTATGAGAGATAAAATATAAAATAAATTATACGAATAACTAAACCCTGCATAACTAATCTGTATATAAAATAATATATATATTTTCTCATAATCAATTTACGTATTACTAATGCTCTCGTAATTTTAACCAGAGTGTTTTTGAATTAAATCAAATAGTATAATCTCAAAAAGGATATTAAGTCAAATTGTTGACACAATTAAAGTCGAATAGCAAAACAAAGAAATTAACGAGGTGACCAGAAAAGAAAACAGACTAATGCTGCCTGCTGACTGAGCAAGCACAGCAAAGACCCAATGGCCGTTGCGTAGGAAAACCATAGCAATTAGCAGCAGCCCGATTTCGCTTTTCCCAAGATTCCCTCTGCAAAATCCTACATCCGATTCTTCATTTTTTTCCCTTTAATAACCCCCTAAAACTCCATTTTTTACATACCCATTTCTCGCTCTCTCTGTCTTAAACTTCTTTGTATTGACTCTTGTCCTGTCATCTTTCTTTCTTTCTTCTAGGAGTACCCATCTCCTAGAACCCTTCTAGTTTCTCCCCCCTTTTGTTTTTATTTTTCTTTGTCAACTTACTCATGGGGGGAGATCACGGCAGCAAGTCGGACATCTCATTCGCCGGAACTTTCGCCAGTAGCGCCTTCGCTGCTTGTTTCGCTGAGGTATATTTCAATCAACCTAATCCCATATCCCTTTTGCAATCTTCCTTGAATTTTGTTTTATGTTTATGGGTTACTTGCCTTTCTTCAATCAGTATTATATTTGTTGCATAGATTTTTGATGCTTCAAACAGACATGGGCTGTTTTCTGTTCTTCTTTTTGTTTCTGATTTTTTGGGGTTGTGGGGGCGGGTAGGGGGAATTGCCTTTCTGTGAATGATCCCCATTGACCTGTTAAGTTTCGTAGCTTATAATCCACTGTTAAATCCTTTACTGGGTTGCTTTGCTGGACAATTTAAGTTTTATTTTAAACTACAAATCCAGTGTTTCAAAAGAGGTATAGCTATGTTTGTATTAAGTGCAGTCTGTTCCGGCATATTGTGCTTGATTTGTTCTGATTTGGTTCAGAGATTAATCACCTTAATGTAGCATCTGTTATAAAGGAAAAGGGAATACCAGATGATCTTTAAACACGGTTATGATGGTACAAAAGAAATTTATACTCATGCTTTCTTGCTTTTATCA
The DNA here is from genome assembly GCA_035772735.1 of Datura wrightii. Classification (NCBI taxonomy): domain Eukaryota; kingdom Viridiplantae; phylum Streptophyta; class Magnoliopsida; order Solanales; family Solanaceae; genus Datura; species Datura wrightii. Next base: position 192,218,136 of record JASDFA010000018.1, on the reverse strand, counting down.
CTTGTAAAAGTTTGGTGGCTTGATTGTGTAAATACTTTTCTGTATAACCATGTCTTACTTAATTTTGGTGGAGTCATTTTTTTTATTTTGCTTTTTATGAAGCTAGGCCTTGATCATGAAAGTGGTTTTCCATGAACAATGTATTGCTTAAGGTTGTAGGAAATGAGGTTTGTTAAGTTTTGATGCCATATTTTGGGCCATCCGGCATGTATGATGTAGACATGTAGTACATTGTTTCAAAGATTCCTATTCACGATTCCTTTGCCGCCTGTTAATCTTGTTTGCTTCATACAAAATTCTATTCTCCAGGCGTGCACTTTACCATTGGATACTGCTAAAGTTAGACTTCAGCTTCAAAAGAAGGCAGTTGAAGGGGATGGAATAGCTTTACCTAAATATAGGGGATTATTAGGTACTGTTGGCACCATTGCAAAGGAAGAAGGAGTAGCATCACTGTGGAAGGGTATCGTACCTGGGTTACATCGTCAATGTATATACGGAGGTCTTCGGATTGGGATGTATGAACCTGTAAGTTATCATTTCTAGCTTACAAAAGCCAAAAGTATATTTTGTGGTTTTCAGCCTTTTACTGACTGTTTGCTTGGCGAGCAGGTTAAAAACTTATTTGTTGGCAAAGATCATGTTGGAGATGTGCCATTGTCAAAGAAAATACTTGCTGCACTTACAACTGGTGAGTGCCTTTTAGATGTTTTGCGTTTGTTATCACTTCGCTCAAGAGTAAATAGACAGTGAAGTTTTTATTTCCACTTAGAAAACATCCGGACAGAGACTATTGAAGTTCAATGTTTGGATTATCCAGTGTTTTGGAGAGCGAGCTCACTTCACTGAAGCGATGGGCGTGAAGCGAAGCGTACACTATTTCAACTAAAGCGCAATTTAATACAAAAATAATTAAAAAAAGAAAAGAAATATGCATAGATAAATAACCAAGAACTCAATAGAAATAACATATAAGCAAATCTTTTGATTCTTAAATTAAAAAGTAAATAAATAGATACTAGAACTGGATCTCTTTTTTGGCTAGATTCCATTGAATTAAAAAAAAATAGAATGTACTACAATCACAAAAAAACAGAAAAAGAATTCCAGAACAATCAACAGAGGTAAAAAACAGAGCAGAACAGTGAAAAAGATGGCAGAACAGAAAAAGAACAGTGCAGAATATAGAAAATAATTGCGTAAGAGAAGTGGAAGAGAGTTGCAAGGTTTGCAGCAGAAGAGTGTTTTATAAAATTTTGAAGTAAAACCCTATTGCAGCACTCGACCTCGTTAAGCGAGTTTCGTTTCTGTGACTGAAGCTCCGCTCCTCTTTTCCCATGCCTCACTTCAGGGCAGGAAAGTGACAGAATGCGCCTCGTCTCGCTTCTGCACTTTAAGCAATAAGCACTTGCTTTTAGTAACACTGGGATTATCAATAACATACTTTCTGTTTTTCATAGTATTGCTCTTTTTACTGTTTGATCTTTCAATATATTTTAAAGTAATTTGGTGATTCTTTATAAAATAGGTGCATTGGGCATTACAGTTGCAAATCCTACAGATCTAGTTAAAGTACGTCTTCAAGCTGAAGGAAAATTGCCAGCAGGTGTGCCAAGGCGTTATTCTGGAGCTCTAAATGCTTACTCGACAATAGTGAGACAGGTTATATATCTTGTCTAGCTCAGTTATTTACTAAATCATGATAACTAAAGGCAGACGGGCTGCAAAATTGTGTACACCTACTTTGAATCATGACTTGGAAGTTAGTTGACTGGTTGCCCCTTGAACTGAAATTCAATACTACCTAAACAATTTAATCCATGTGTTGCTATTCAAAGTCCCGCAATGCTACCAATCGAGCGGGCATGCAACCTGCAAAAATATGTGCCTTTAGGATGTAACATTTAACAACTATTTATGTCCCTTTAATTGGAGACTTAACATTTCCTGTAGATTTCTTTTGTTAGACTATTCTTTGGTAACTGATTCTTTGTTCGACTCTTTCCTCCATCTAACTATGGCAGAGGCGGATGTGTATAAATGTTATGGGTTCAATTGAACCTATAACTTTTAAAACAGAGTATAAATTTATGTATAAAATTTATCAAAATTATAATAAATAATAGACATGAACCCATAATTTTAAAATATAATAGGTTCAATCCTAAAATTTTAAAAGTTTGAACCCATAAATTTTAAATCCTGGATTCGCCTCTGAACTTTGGGGTATTCGTTTATCCTTCTTGGATTAAAGGGTGGTAGTACTTTTCTTCTCTGTGTGGTTTTCATTCTCCTGGAAATGTTAGGAAATTATGAAAATTTCCATTTTATTTAAATTAATCAAATCCCCAAGGCTGGCAGCTTGCTGGAGCATTTGCAAAATAATGAAAATAGAACAGGTTTTGCTAGTGAAAATTTGAGGCCAACAAAAAAAGGCTCCTATTTTAACTCTTATCTTAACCTCTTTGCATTTTGTTTCTACCACATCTTGATCTTAGGAAGGAGTTCGAGCTCTGTGGACTGGTCTTGGACCCAATATTGGGCGGAATGCCATCATCAATGCAGCTGAATTAGCGAGTTATGATCAAGTGAAGGAGGTAGAGAAACCATAAATTTCTTATTACCACCGCATTTTCCGGAGCGTCTAATGTGGTGTTTTCTTGGATTTGGATGTTTACAATTACATTGTCATTTCTTTTGTTTTTTTCACTCTTAAAAAATTTCCATGCAGGCCGTTCTCAAGATTCCTGGGTTCACAGACAATGTTGTTACTCATTTGATTGCGGGGCTTGGAGCTGGATTTTTTGCAGTTTGCATAGGGTCCCCTGTTGATGTGGTATCTTCTATGTTCCTTATCATTTGAAATTGCTTTCCTTTTAGACTTGTCAAAACAAATTGCTTTCTTTTTAGTCCTCTCTGATGGCAACCCATGATTCAGTAATTTACTTGTTAATATTTTAGATCTTCTTGCCAAAATAGAGGGGATCTTCTTGGCCATATAGGGAAAAGTTATGCAAATAGTCTTCTTTTTCACGAAACAGATTATCTAAGTCAATATCTAAGCCTGTTAGACAAACGCCTTCATCTTGTGTATTTGAAGTCCTCTTCTCATGAATTTTCCTTATTATTGTGCAGTGCTTGCACAATAATAAAACTCTAGTTTGGCTGGGGTAAATGGAGGAGGGATTAGAGGATTAGAAGTAACATTGGAGGTGTAAGGTGATGTTTCGTAATTAAAAGAGGATCGCAAGTGAAAAAATAAATAATGAGGGATAGTCCCTCCAAAATTGGGTGGAGGCATGTCTCGTTGATTTCTCTTTAACCCATATAAAGAATCATAAGCAAATATAGATAATTCACTTAGGGAGAGGTAAACCAGTTGGTTTTTCTTTTCTGCACTCTTTATTTCCTCTTCCAGGAATCAAACCTAGTACAATTGGGATCAACAATACTGATATCTTGTTACTTGGCCATATATGATGGTAATTATTATTATTTTTTTCAAATCCGCATTCTTAATCAGTTCATCAATCACTAAAATGCTTCATGTATTTTGGTGATGGGTGATTTTTATTCAATACTATGATCTTTTAGATCACCATTTTTAATCTGTCTTCAAATTTCATCATTCTAAAGTTGCGATATCAGTAGACTTTGTAATTATTCTTGTATAGCCATGGAGAACTAACATGGTAAACTGTGGATGCAGGTAAAGTCGAGAATGATGGGAGATTCCGCATACAAAAATACTCTTGATTGTTTTGTCAAAACATTGAAGAATGATGTGAGTTCATCATCTGGTTATTGAAGAATCCAGCCATTTTGCTGCATAAATTTTCCTCTTAGTTTTTTTTTTTGTTTAAACAACTGATCTTGGCTTCTTACAAAATGAAGAAGTCTACCTAAAATAAAAAAAAATTATCTCATTTCTCTCAAGACAGTTTTATATTTTTTCTAAAATCTGATCCCTTTTATCACACTTCCTTACTGCTATTAGCTTTTTGTTTGTATATCTTTCAGTTCCTTGCCAACAGCAACCTTTTATGTCTAATGGCATTAAAAATGAATACTTCTCCTGTGGCATTTATGTTTGCAGGGACCTTTGGCTTTCTATAAAGGATTTATCCCAAATTTTGGACGCTTGGGATCGTGGAATGTCATTATGTTTCTGACATTGGAGCAGGTAAAGAGTGAAACCATATTCCTAGCGAATCAAAATTTTGTTTTCCAATTCATAACTGTTTATAAAACTTTATGCCAGATTATTATTCCAGACTAGCACATGTTTTGCTTTCTCAATTTCCAGTTGCTTCCTGTTTTAACTGTTCATTTGGCAACACTTTGTTCCGTTAGGCTTTTGACAAAATTCCTAAAGAATAGTTGGCTTACCCTTTATTTCTTATTTTGTTGGCAGGCGAAGAAGTTCGTTAGAAGTTTAGAATCAGCTTGATGTCAAAGAGGGATGGATCATCAAGCAGAGGATTACTAATTTACATTAAACATGGATTGGCTCCCTGCAGTCATTAGAAGATGGAATCGACAAAGATATTTTTCAATTTCCCCTTTTCTCATTTCTTTCAATAATTTCCATCAGAAAACCCATAGGAACTCTGAGAAACTAGCTCAGAAGCGTTTAGTTTTCCCCTTCAAGGGGACTCTTCTTACTCTTATTATTCCTGGACTGCAATATGTCTTTTCTTCCTTTTGATTGCTAAGAGGATTCTTTTACTGATTTATGGAGTTGACTCCAATGAATAAACAATGAAGATATAAATAATATGCATATGTTTATGAAATGATATACTCATAATATATAAAATATATAGTAATATGTAGTATATAGAGCGTACAAAATAATATATATGAGGTGAAATATATATGTATTACTATATGTGAGTTAAATATCTTATAAATATTCTTTATGTAAGTGTGTATAAAATAATATATGTATGTGGAGATAAGTTATATGATATGTAGCTGATAAAATAATTAAACATGATATATGACATGCAAAAATAAATATTTATAAATAGATGTTAATGTATGAGTAGAAAATAAATTAAAAGTATGCACATATGGACGGATAAAATAATATATATATATAATATGTAAAATAAATATGCATGTATAAATAATAGTATATGAAAGAAGAAAATTATAATATAATAATATGCAAAATATATTTGTCGAATAATTTATGTATATGCCTCATACTTGTGTCTTTTTTAAAGAAAAAATTCGAAATGGGCTAAGCTGGTGGACCTTTCTTATGGAAAAAGTCTAGCATGAGCGAAACTTAGGCCTACTTTTTTTGCAAATAAATATTTAAAAAAAAAAGATTTTAAAAGAATTGACAGGTTCTTGCTTATCATATGAGCCTAATATTTAAACTTAATTTGTTTGGACTTTAAAAAATTATTTGTTGCCTCTTTTATTACTAGTTAATTTTCTACAACAATGATTAATAACTAAAAAGTATTTTTCAAATTTTTGAAGGGGTCATCTATTTATTATTCAGAAAAATCAATCTGTCAAATATACTTTGCAAAAATCTTGACACTATTAAAAGGGTGATGGGTGAATTATTTATTACAAGGCTACAAATATATACGTATCCACACAAATCACTACAAATTCAGCAAATAATATCAATAATATATATATATATATATATATATATATATATATATTTATAAGAAGAGTTGTAAGGAGGAAGCTAGGAAGTGTTGGCCTCTTTTAAGAGACCAAATCCTAATATTTGACTCCTAGAGATGCGAAGATTCTAATAGCCGTTGATCCATGTATATCGGGTGAGGTTGAGTTCCAAATGAGAACTCTCAGCTCCAGTTTACGTTGTGAAAAAAAAAAGAGTAAAAGGATTAGAGGTCATTTAAATAATCAAGAAAATACATAAAGAAAAGAGTTAGCTCAACAATAGCTTTCAAAAATCAAAGAAGAGTGTTAATAATCCTTAGGTAAACAAAATCTCTCTAGTTACTCCTATTTCCTCCAAAGTCAATCAAGATAGCAGGTATACTATAAGACAAGTTTAAAAATTTAAGCCCCCCAAAAAAAAAAAATCTCTTTAAGTCATTATTGAAACCCCAAGCTTGCAACAAAGACTGAATTAAAAAGAAACACTATCACAAATAAAATAACTTATATCTCTTATTACCCTTTGGCTAAAGGACCATTTCAACACATACAAACAATTAACCAATTAAGAAGGCTATTTGACTTAAAAAATTGAAAATAATAAAGACACATAATCATACATATGAGTCCTAAAAAATAAATAAAAATTAAATTCATGTCATATCACAACCATCCTTGCACACATGATGAAGATTTTAGAAATGTAAACTCAAAAAACGAAAAAGATGAGTTGGTTTACTTGCAAGGATCATACCGTTATACTAACTACTTCTTTAAATACTAATTACTATTAGTTAAACCTAAACACGTATAACACTTGACAACAAAAAGAACACTTTCTCAAATTAAATCTTCAAACAAGAAGGAAAGTAGCAATGCAACCCAGTCTGGTCTGAGGAGGAGTGGAACCGTGAAAGCTGCAGCAAAGGGAAAGGATTTTCACCAGTTTCTTGAGTGAGAAACAGATGTTGGTGAAAAAGGGAAGTTGACTTCAAGTTTGGAGCACATGGCATAAGCCAAAGATCCCGGGATGACTCTAAAAGCTAACGAGATGATTTTGGTTAAATCGGGCATTCCTCAGAGCAAGGAAAAATCTTTCAAAAAGAGAATCAAGAGAAAGCGCTAGAACCGATGTAAGTAAGATCCGCTATAACTACAAGTCGATCTGGTACCTTCCTCAGGGTACTCAACAACTAGAATCATCTCCCTTTCTCCTTTTAGCTTTAGTCGGTCGAGTAGCTTATTCGAACTTTGTGAATCCTTCATTCTTATTATTTGAAAAACTCATTAAGTTTCAACACATCTGAAGGGCAATGCTTTCAACATCAAAGCAAATAGTTATAGTCAAGATAGGAGAAGCAAGTAGTTAACTAAATTATATTGACGTTGATTAACCCTTTTATGCCACCACTTCACTATTTCGAATAAGAACTCGTGTGTGACATACTTAAGAAGTTAAAAAGCAAGAATAATAGACTTTAACACAAAACAAGTCTTTAAATAAGAAGAAATAATAATACTTATTATATTCTGAGCATATCAGTTAGAATCATGATTAAGTATTAACTTTAATAAAGCGTTTAAAAGATGTACATGACTGGTTATTCAAAAATGAACAATGTCAACTATTCATGCTACGTTCTAAAAAAAGGGGAACTCAACACCGTTTCTTAAACTAGTTTAGATTAACAGTTATCTAGTTTAAGATGATTTAATATGAGTAAAGGCATAAAGTTGAATAAGTTATACTAGAGCTTCATATCATCTTATTAGGTGACTCATAAATTTTAGGCAAACAAATAACCATACTTCAAAGTTCCCTTTTCACGCTAAGTTAGAAGTTGAAAAAGTCTATTCAAGCGTATAGCTATTCAGAGATATAACTAACAATTATTACCATGTTCAAACATCCCAATAAACATCACAAGAATCTCAAAAGGGACAGCCAACCAATACTTAAAATTTAAACCTTATAAAGTTTGTTTCAGGCTGCTGTAAACAAATTTCAAACACATAATCAAATATAGATGAATCAAACCACCAAAACTGTTTGCTCCCCGTTTCACAATTATAGCAAGTCAACAGAAACAAACAACCCAATTTCAACACAATTAACTATTTACAAAGTTTAACGTAAATTAATACAGATAGGATGGGATTTTAGCTTGTGTTGTGCAGCGATTGAGGCTGTCAAGGTTGAACGTTAGACTAGCGAGTCCGACTACGAATGCGGGAAATAAGATAGGAGTAGTAAGACGAGGAGAAAAAATAGCATAGAATGGAATGGCAAAATCAAGGAATAGAAAGAAACTCAGAATTTTGCAAATTATCAATAACTTTTTTATACGTGTATTGCTGCCTCAGATTGTTTCAGTCTCTACTTTTTTTTAACGTGTTTCTTGTTTATTGGTTTGGTTGTGTGTGTATGTGTTACTGGCCCCCATTTATTGTCTCTGCCTTCTCCTTTTATAGGAGAAAGGTGAGGATTCAGAAACTTAAATTTAAAAAAATTGGGGATTCAAATTCAAATTCACTTTGATAGGACAATTGCATGAGAAGAAGAGAGAAATCAGAAGAAGTTTGACAAAGGAGCACCTTACCTGCTCTGAACTATTGGAAGAGTTCTACACGTTAACGAGGGACAGATGGTCAGTGAGAATTTCGGGTCTTGGGGGTTGGGGAAATGATGGGTCTGACAGGGAGAAGAGGGAGAGGGTCTCTGAGAAGAGGAACTCGTGAGTACTGGCATGGTTCGCGAGGGGAGGAGAGTCGCGGGGGAGGGGGGTTCTAGGGGTGAGGGTGGCGCAGGTTTGGCAGTGGCTGGAAGGGAAGGGTCGCGGGAGGGGTGGGGGGTGGGGCTGGTCGCCGGTCACTAGGTTTGGTTGGGAGGGCATCGTTGGGAGGAGGGAGAGGGCATAACAGTGGTGCGGTGGTGAGGGAGGTCGCGGTGGAGAGAGTTACAGGACTGGGGGTGGTTTGGATGAAGGGATGGAACAAGGGGAATTTGAGTAGTGTTTAGGATGGGGCAGGTTCAGGTAAATGGGTAGATGGGTCGGGTAGATTGATCAAGACCGTTTGATCAAAAGATCGACGACTAGAAATTAAAGTAAATATAAATAAATAAATAATTATAAAACATATAAAAATATGATTAATAAATAAATAAATAAATAAAATAATATATATATTAAAGAGGAAAAAAATAAAAATCGTTGGATCAAATTGGATGGTGAAAATTAATGGAAAAGAAGTACAATCCATGTGCTTGCCTATGTGGCCTACATGGATTGGCTAAACCTTATTTGCAAGGATTGAGAAAAATTTACAGATTTTTGGCTTAAAATGTGGCTAGAATTGCAATTTACAATAAAGCCAATTTATTTCTTTGTAATCACTTTCTTAATAAAATAGCATTAATTGATAAAATGTAGAATCAACTAAATTGTAAAATCATTTCTTACTCTTGTAAAAATAAATAAAAATCAAGATGAATTATTAATCGAGTAATTTAATTAAGTTTTTGAACATAAATAAAATAAAATATTTATTCACAAAAATAGGTCAATTAGAATTTAATTATAATCGACCTAAATTAATAGTTTAAAATATGTACTTAAATAAAATACTTATTTTATCACAAAAAATATTACAATATATATATGTACCCGACACCAAAATAGATGAAATTTTATTCAAAAATTTCAAAATGGACACTCAATTTTGTGTTGAACCAAGTGGGACACCTCGTTGCTGAGCAACGAGGTTCTGATAATTTTTTTTAAAAAAATTTCATTTAAAGCCAATGAGGTTCATTAAATTTTTTTATTAAAAAAATTAAGGACCTCGTTAGACAACCAATGAGATCCTATTTAATTATAGTCTCACTGGACAAAAGAATCTGTTTTGAGGCAACCTTCACGTGAAAATAAAAAATTTAGATTCTTTGAAAAAAATACTGTTTTCTTTCACTTTAAAAAAAACTGCTAACTTTTAAAATCTTTTTTTTCAGTGAATCTGTTTTGAGGTAGCCTTTTATTCAAATTTTTTTGACAGTGAATCTGTTTTGAGGTAGCCTTCACGTGAAAAAAAGAAAAATTTTCAGATTCTTTTGGCTAGTGAAACTACAATTAAAGAGGACCTTGTTGGCTGTCCAACGAGTTTCTTAATTTTTTTTTTTTGAAATTTAATGAACCTCGTTGGCTGGCCAACGAGGTTCAGGTATATATATATATATATATATATATATATATATATTATTTTTTTTTAAATTAACCTCGTTGCCTCAGCAACGAGGTGTCCCATTTGGTTCAACACAAAATTGAGTGTCTGTTTTGAAATTTTTGAAGAAAACTTTATCCATTTTGGTGCCGGACTCTATATATATACATATTCGAAAAATATTATCCAAATGCAAAATATTATAGTAAAAAATTATTTTTAATAATTTAAAATTTTATTTTATTTTATTTAAAATTTCAGAAGCTCAAAAATTAATCAAAAATGTGGAGGGCCAAAATTGGGTGTCAACAGTTATCCCTTTCTTTGGCCACATATGAGGAAAGAAGACGTAGTCAAGACACATTTCAATTTTGACTGTTCACCAACACATCTTTTGATCAACATATAAATGATATAAATTTTGAGGAATTATGGTTGAGCTTTGGCTTTTGAGCTATCTACATATCTCCGGTTCCAAGAGAAATCAGGCCATATATAGTTCAAGAAAAGAAAGTCATCGCAAAGTTAAATCAACTTTCAAAATTTGCTCTAGTGTTAATTTATGATTGACACTAGTATCACGACAGAGTTGGGAAGAACTTTATGAAATTATGGTAGATGAATTTCTGGATGATGAAAATTTTTTGAAGGAGGCACACTTTCGTAGCCTCCTGATTATAAATGTGGTGAGCAACACAACCATAAGCGACTCTGCTAGGAGCACCTCAAGCCTTTTAAGATCACGCTAAATAAGATGCGGTGACCCTCGACACTTTTCCAGTGTCGCGTTATGTTGATTCTGGGAGGCGCGGAAGAAAAAAAGAGAATTGATATCTAAGAATAGATATACACTAACTTTTGGAAGCATAGATGACTGATTATGAAAATTGGAGTTGGAGCACTAGCATTTGACTCTGGCTTGTGAGTTTGACCTGCAAAAGGTGAAAATTGCCAAGATACCTGCGGAACTCAGATAATAATAATAGTATTGTGAAAGAGTAGAGAGTGTACCCAAACAGGTATTACAGACTCTGATTTGTGGAGTTGCTCCTTATTAGCATAAACTGTTGTAACTGAAAGATCTCTATACGTTAAGTAGTTATAGTGTAAGCTTTGGCTGGCGAAGCAACTTGTAGTGTAGCCTCCGGCTGGGGAGGGGGGGCAAAATTGTAGTAGAAAGCCTCCATCTGGCGGGTAACATCGATGTAGAAAGGCCTATGGTTGGTAGGGCAACTGTAAATGTAAAAGGCCTCTAGCTGGCGGGGCAAAGACAAAGCAACTTGTAAAGCTTTGAATGGTGGAATAACTCGTAAAACCTCTGGCTGGAGAAGCAACCCGTAATATAAAAGCTTCAGTTGGTGAAACAACTTGTAATTTAACAACTTCAATCATCGAAATATGTATGCATAGTATGAGAGCGTTTGTAGGAACAGAACTTCTTATTGGCAAAACTTTGGTAGTATGAAATAGAACTGTCAATTGACGAATCTTGAGAGCCTTGCTGAAACAAACTTCTGATTGGTGGAGCCTTGAAAGTACTGAAATAAAACCTCTGATATGCGGAGTGAGAGAGTGTCGCTGTAACAAAACTACTAATCGGCAAAGCCTTGGTTGTCTCAAAACAAAATCTCTGATTGATGGAGTACGAGAGCATTGCTGAAACAAAATTACTGATTGGCAGAGCTTTGACAATACTGAAATAAAATCTCCGATTGACGGAGTATGAGAGCGTTGCTAAAATAAAACTTCTGATTGGCCCTGTGGTTGATGAAGTTAGATGGTGGTCCCTAATTGGCGAAGTTATTCGACGCAGTTAAATGATAGTATTTGATTGGCAGAGTTATTCGTCGTAGTTAAATGAAAATCTTCATTTGACGGAGTTATTCAATGTAGATAAATGATAACCTCCAATTGGCTGAGTTATTCAACTTGTTTAGCTAGTAATCTCCAATTGGCAGAGTCATTGGTAGATTTAGGTGGTAGCTCCAGTTGGCGGAGTCACTGACGGATTTAGGTGCTAGCTCCAGTTGACGGAGTTACTTGAGAGAACCAAGCTATCCTATTTATCCTATAAGGGTCCTCTGACTTTGGTATTTTGATCCGAATTTGGGAAATACTTGCAAGATTTAGGTAAACATTTGGAGGTGTGAGAATCGGTATGAGATATTTAAAATGAAGGTAAACGAAAAGTATTTGGCTTATTGTTGTAGCAAGCCGAGTGATATCTTTAATCCTTCTTGGAAGCTCATCCTGATGTTATTTTTCCCAACTCCTGTTGTCCTGCACTTAAAGAAAAGTGCTTAGTTTGGGAGAGGTGTTGATTGTGTTGATTGCAGACCCAGGCTTCATTACTAGAATCCTTCAATCTTCTTAGGCTGTATGTGATCCCTATCTAGAGACTTGGTAGGTGGAAAAGTATATTAGTGTTTTAAGAAATATGTCACGTTTTGAAAAATCAAAATTTCCTTTGTTGGTTTTTTATTCATTTAAAATAATGAGTATATCATATATATATATATATATATATATATTACATATGGATAAGTAGTCCTCTATCGTTTTGTTATACCCTGCAAGCTCAAAGATCAGACTCGGGAGTTGAAATGGAGAAAACTAAAAAGTTGATACCAGGCCGTAGAGCGAGTCGTTCTGTGACTTGTGGGATAGAGGTGCTGGACTTGAGTTGAAAGTTTGAGTTTCGAAGTCCCCACGAACATGACCACAAGTCGTGGTCAGTCCCCACGACTTGTTGAGTCAATCGTGGTCAAGGGCTATGAGAAGGTGAAGAAGATGTTGGCAGTGTACCCTACGGTTAGATACCACGAGTCACGGTCAGACACCACGATTTGTGGGATGAGTCGTGGTCGGCCGGTTACTAATGATTTCATATTTTGGATAGTGAAGGTAACGAATGGTGAACACAAGTCGTGGTCACCAGTAACAACTTGTAGGGTCCTCCGTGGCGAGCCCCAGATGAATTTTGACAGTGCACACGACGACTGAGACCATGAGTCATGGTCCTTGGTAATGATTTGTCTAGTCTCTCGTGGGGACTGGCAGTCAGTTATTTTCTACGAATTTGATAAGGGCTTTTTCGTAATTTCTATGATCCTAATGCCTAAACCACGTTGTTTTAAACTCGAAATAGGCAGTTTTATGAGGGGTAAGTCCATTCTAGGCTCATTCACATTCATGCATGCAAGTTGAAGGCTTAGAAGGTGATCAAGGTTAGATTCTCTAAAAGTTTTCTTCAATTCTTCCATTGGGCAATCAAGGGAGTGGTGAAATCAGTCCATCTCAAGTATGTAGGGTTATGAATTGGTGAATTCGTTCACACCCATGCCCAATCCCTCTCTAAATCATAAAAAAAATCATATGTTGATTCTATGGGGTTTTAACCCAATGCATGAAATTCCTAATTTTCTACATGAGTATGATTTAAATATGTTCCTATTATTGAATTATGATTCATAGGCAAGTTTTATATTGTTTTCAATTGTAATCATATTTTCAAGCTTTATGAATTAAAATGCCTATTTATGAGAAGTTCATGAACGTTGAGATTTATGATGAATGTTCAAGTATGATGCGGAATTATTGATGAAAAGTATGTTTTCAAGTTACCCATGTTTATGATCATGTTTTCAAGCGAATGATATATTTTCAGGCATGTTTATGTATTGGGAAAGAACCCATATGTTCAAGTATGATTTATGATTTCACGAATAAGCTTACCACATGATTTTGGAGTTAAAGCTCCCATTTACGTTTAGCCTGTGGTACGGTTTGAGCAAAAGCTCCTCATATATGATTTCAGATTTGATATGTATTTGATTATTAAGCTTCATCAATAGACGATGGTAAACTTCGTTGAAAAACGATGGAGAGCATATGCATATTTTTGGGTGTAGTGTCTAGCACCGAGTAGGCTAAGGGTCGATCCACCCTATGCCTCAGAACTACGTGCCAACGTAGGTTTATACATATCATAGTCTCTACCCTTCTAACTCGCGTTGTTCGCGATTGCAAAATTATGCCTCCCCGCAGAGTAAACGACAGAAGGAATGGGAATGAAAATGGCCACGAGGATGGCAATGGAAACGGGCACCAAAAAGCCCCACCAGTACATGAGCACCATGCACCAGACCCGATTGCCCACACTGAATTTAGGGCAGCCATTCAGATGCTAGCACAGACCTCGACCGCCTAGGTCAACCAGCATGCAGTGGCGCATGTCCCGCATAATGGGAATGCGACAGCAACTCGAGTCAGAGATTTCTTAAGGATGAACCCACCAAAGTTTCTTGGGTCCAAGGTTTACGAGGACCCACATGAGTTTATCGGCGAGATTGTGAAGATCACCCAGGTCATGGGTGAATGGAGTAGAGTGTGCTGAGTTGGCCTCATATTAGTTGAAGGGGGTCGCGCATATTTGGTTTAGATAGTGGAAGAATAGTAGGTCAGTAGGAGCAGACCTTATCAGTTGGGAGGAGTTTCACGTTGCTTTTCTAGATCGATTTTTTCCTCGTGAGATGAGGGAGTTTAAGGCAGCTGAGTTCGTGAACCTAAAGCAAGGGAAGATGACGGTGAAGAAGTATTCCCTAGAGTTCACTCGTCTGTCAAAATATGCCCTAGAGTTACTGGTTGATTAGGGGGCGCGAGTGAACAGGTTTGTTCATGGGGTGACAAACTATTTAGACAAGGATTGCAGGACCGCTATGCTCTATCAAGATATGGATTTACCTCGGATAGTCTTATACGCCCAACAAATGGAGGCGACGCATATGAGGGAGAGAGGCTAAGAGGGCTAGGACAGACAACTATAGATTCTCTCAACCGAGTCCAGGTGGTGGGCATCGATAGCAGACCAGAGATCTTCATCCCCAACATCTTCAGCGATGAGTGTGTCATCCAGACCTAGGCATGAACAGAGAGGACGAGCATCAGGCTCTAGGAGTTTGAGCAGTAGGCCCACGGATTCCAGTATCCCAGTTTGCGGCAAGTGTGGTCGGGGGCACATTGGTCAGTGCTTGGCGGGTATATGTGCTTGCTTTGGGTGTGGGAATTTCGGACATATGCTCAAAGATTGTCCAACAGCTAGATAGGGCAATGATAGGGGCCGAGGCCCAGCTTCCAATTCAGTAGCTCCACCCGCACGCCTAGCCCAGCAAGGGGCATCTACTTGCACAGGTGACAGTCAACGCCAAAACAGATTCTATGCCTTAGCATCCCACAAGGAGTAGGAGGTCTCCACAGATGTAGTCACTGGTACGTTATGAGTTTTTCATCTTGATACATATGCTTTGTTAGATACAAGGACTACCTTGTCTTTTGTGACAACTTACGTGGCTTGTAGTTTCGGAGTCAGTCCTGAAATCTTGTCAGAACCCTTCTTAGTCTCTACTCTAGTGGGTGATTTAGTTGTATCTAGACGGGTGTGTAGAAGTTTCTCGGTCACAGTCCTTCAGAAAGTCACCTCAGCAGATCTAGTAGAGTTAGCCATGACTGATTTTGATGTTATCCTTGGATGGATTGACTATTTGCATGTTATGCCTCAGTTAACTGTAGAACCCAGGCAGTAGAGTTCATATTTTCGGGTGAGGCAGTCATAGAATGGGAGGGTAGTTCAGCTGTGCCTATAGGTCGTTTCATTTCCTACCTTAAGGCTAGAAAAATGATTTCCAAAGGTGGTGTGTACTATTTAGTTAGGGTTAAGAATGCTTCATCCAAGACCCCGACTATCCAGTCAGTTCCAGTAGTATGTGAGTATCCAAAAGTGTTCCCTGATGATCTACTGGGTATTCCTCCCAAGAGAGAAATCGATTTTGGTACTGACCTTCTTCTCGATACGCAACCTAGATCTATTTCTCCCTAAAAATGGCTCCAACCGAGCTAAAAAAGTTGAAGGAACAGTTGAAGAACCTTTTGGATAAGGGTTTCATTAGACTGAGCAAATCCCCAATGGGGTACACCAGTTCTCTTTGTTCGAAAGAAAGATGTTTCTCTTCATATGTGTATTAATTATGGGCAATTGAACAAGGTCACCATCAAGAACAGGTGCCCTCTACCTAAAATTGATGATTTGTTTGACCAGCTTCAAGGTGCCAAGTGCTTTTCGAAGATAGACCTCAGGTTTGGATACCATCAGCTCAGAGTTCGAGAGAGTGACATCCCGAAGACAACCTTCAGGATGTGGTGTGGTCATTGTGAATTTGTAGTTATGTATTTTGGACTAACGAATGCTCCTGCAACTTTTATGAATTTGATGAACAGGGTGTTCACTCCATACTTGGATATGTTCGTGATTGTGTTTATTGATGACATCCTGATATACTCTCAGAGAGAGGAGGAGCATGCTACTCATTTGAGGGTGGTGCTACAGACTCTCAAGGGTCTCCAACTATATGCTGAAGTCATCAAGTGCGAGTTTTGGTTGAACTCAATAGCATTTTTGGGCCACGTGGTGTCAAGTAAGGGCATAAAGGTTGACACTCAGAAAATAGAAGCGGTGAAGAATTGGGCTAGACCGGTGAGTCCTTCAAATATCCGGAGCTTTTTGGGTTCAGCTGGACACTATCGGAGATTTGTTAAGGGTCTTTCCTCTATCGCAACTCCATTGACCAAATTGACCCAAAGAAAGTGAAGTTCCAATGGTCGGAGGCTTGTGAAAGAAGTTTTCAGGAGTTGAAGACTCGACTTACCTCAGCACCGTGTTAACTCTACCAGAGGGTATTAGGGGTGGGCGTTCGGTGTTTCGGTTCGGTTTTTTTAAATTTCGGTTTGGTTTTTTCGGTTTTCGGTTATGAACAAGGAACACCAAACACCGAACCGTTTTAATTCGGTTCGGTTCGATTTTTTTTAATTCGGTTCGATTTATTTATTTCGGTTATTCAGTTTTTTTGGACTTGGTTGATGGACTTTTTTCTGATTGTAAAATGGGCCGGACGGCTGGACGGCTGGAGTGCTGGACGGACCTGGTCGGCTGTTCACTTCTCACTTGGAGGCTGGAGGGCGGAGCCGCGAAGGCTGGAGAGGCCGAGACTGAGAGGGCAGGCAGTCGACACCAACCAGTCTCGCAGAGATGAGAGAAAGAGACGAGTAGACGACTGCCGTCTGCCGACTCGTTGCTTAGCGGCGAGAGGGATGGCCGATGGGGAGTTGGGGAAATGGGGTTGCCAACGGCGACGGACGGTCGGCGGAGAGGAGACGTGGCTGCAGGCTGCCGGCTGGTGAGGTAGTGTCGCAGACGTGAGGCAGTGGCCAGTGAGGGGCTGAGGGCTGAGGCAGAGAGGAACGTCGACGGTGGTCGTGGTGTTCTGCTGTAGTGTTTAGTGTTTACTGTTTAGCCTTTAGGTCCTTTAGGAAATTAGGATAGGAAATTAGGAATTTAGGGTTTTTAATTTTTTATTTAATTTAATTATTTATTATAAAAATAAAATAAAATAATTTTAATATATTTTGGTTATTCGGTTTAACCGAAAAACCGGTGAACCGTAACCGAAAAAAAACCGAAAACCGAATTATGTTATAAAAAAAATCGAAACCGTACCTAAAAATCAAAAAAACCGAAACCGAAAAATTGAATTAATTCGGTTCGGTTCGATTTTTGATTTTTTTGCCCACCCCTAGAGGGTATTGATGGGTTTGTGGTATATTGCGATGCTTCAAGCATCGACCTTGGTTGCGTATTCATGCAGCACGACAAGGTTATAACATATGCTTCTAGACAGCTGAAAGTTCAAGAGAAAAATTACCGGACCCATGATCTTGAATTGGCGGCGGCGGTATTTGCATTGAAGATATGGAGACATTATTTGTATAGCCGTAGATGTGTTTATGGACCATAAGAGTCTTCAATATATGTTTACCTAGAAGGATCTAAATCTACGACAAAGGAGGTGGTTGGAGCTACTTAAGGATTATGACATGATTATCCTTTATCATCTAGGCAAGGCCAATATAGTAGCAGACGCACTTAGTAGACTCTCTATGGAGAGTGTGCCCCGTGTGGATGAGGGGAGAAAGGATCTGGTGAAGGATGTGCATCGATTTACAAGGTTGGGAGTTCATTTGATTGACTCGACCAATGACAGTGTTATTATTCAGAATAGATCAGAATCATCCTTGGTGACTGATGTAAAAGTTAGACAAGGAAAGGACCCCATTTTGATAAAGTGAAAGGAAGCCATCTAGAAACAAAAGGTAGAGGTTTTATCCAAAGGGGGAGATGGTGTGCTTCGATATCATGGTTTCTTGTGTGTCCCGGACGTTAATGATTTGAGAAATCGGATGGTGCATGAGACTCACGGTTCCAGGTATTTTATACATCCATGTCCACCAAGATTTACCGTGACTTACGGAAAGTCTATTGGTGAAACGACATGAAGAAAAACATTGCAGAATTTGTAGCTAAGTGCCCAAACTGTCAACAAGTGAGAGTTGAGCATCAGAGACCGGGAGGTGTGCTTAAATATATCAGTATTCCTACTTGGTGTCGCGCCCCATTTTTCTCGCGAAAAGCGGAATTCAACTTGTGACAACTCTTAAAGGATTTAAAAGAATGAAGAGTCGCCGCCTAACGAATTGAGGTGCGTTAGGACACCGTCCTATACTAAAAATCTATTTGACTAACCTAGGCCGCCAGAGTCGGGCAAGGATTCAAAATTACCTCGAGAGGAAGGTGTTAGACACCTTACGATGTCCACAAATATGATTTTCAACCGAATTCATTATTATGTGGGGTTTACTAAGTGATCAAAAAAGTCCATTAATTTGTTAAAACTAACCTGACTATGTGACTTAGGTAAATAAACTCTCATTTTTTAGAATATAAAAATAAGTTATTTACTAGTTAATACGAAAATTAAAAGACAAGATATAGCTAAATTTGGGCAAATATGTAAAATTTATTTTAACACAAATAAATACTCGATCGAAAATTTAAATAAATTCAAAATATGCGAACTGATCAAATGGAAAGATAATATACCAAAATATTTTCCTAGTTGATGCAAAACTGCATGACGAATAATAATAAAGATATTTTCTAATTAAAGCGTCTCAATACAAATCAATATAATATACTAACTGATATAACACTTAAAATACACGCAACTTATTTACTAAATATAAAAAGAAAAATATTTTTTTTCAAAATTGGAAGCAAATTAGAGCATGGCATGACATTGTTAGGACCTCATATATAATTTAAACTATTTTTTTTAAAGAAGAACTAAGTGCTAAGGAAATGCTAATTTATTTATTAAATATGCAGGTAATTAAAATGAATATATTATTATTTAAAAGAGCCAAATTAAACAAGCAAGGAGAAAGCAATTATTTTTGAAAAAAAGGTACACGGTATTTTTATTTACTAACTCATATAAATTTTAATTATTCCAAACAAAGTAAAAGAAGGATAAGAAAAGCTATAATTCATAAATATTTTTTAACAATGTGAATATTTTCAAATATCCGTCAAACTTAGAAAGAGTTAACAATCTACAAAATATTTGTTGCTCTATAGGGAGGGCAACATGATATAATGAATTGTGACTTTTGACCCTAGCACAAAGTTAATTGGAGGTCGATCTTAAATTAAAAATATAATAATAATATATTTAAGAAGTCAAATGAATATTTAAAATTTATTTTTTTAAATATAAACACAAAATATCTACATATAAATACAAACAATTTCTTTGAAAATCTTGGATTGATGTTGCTTCCGGGAAAAGGGTCGGCTTAATTTTAAAAGATTTGAAATTAGACCTCGTAATTCCTTTAAATTTCTCAATAACTATATGTTACTGCTAATAATTTGATAAAAATGTACTGCCTATTTCAGTTGAAAAAGGGAAACTAGGGAGTGATTTTTTTAAAAAAAAGTTAACGAAAAGAATATTAGTAAGTAAATACAAAGTTTGAAAGTGATTAAAAGAAAGAAAAAATTCTTGCAGGTAACATGTAATTCCCAGCCCCCTTTAAACATTCCCTTCCGCTATTATGAGTGTTCATTACAATATTACAACTAATAGAATAAATTAATTCATTAACAAAAATAAAATAAAAAAATATTAGATTAATTAATTTCCATAGCTCACTCTTTGTTTCAGCGACTCTCCGATAGATCCCGAAATAAAATAATACCTGCTTAAAGACTAAAACAAATAATATGCACGCATAGATACTAAAGAGTGGTGTGCAAATAAAACAGTGGCGAATAAATTCAAAGGTTAATTTTTTCCCTAAAATCTAACAAATGAATAAATCAAACAAAATTATGCATATTAAACATAGTTGATGAATAGATCAATTAATAAATAAAATTTGCATTGACTAACCACTTAAAAAACGAGAGGCTCGAGTATCCGTAGAAGGATGAGAAGAAAGATAGTCAATACCATTACCTTATTTATTTATTAATTATTTTTAGAGAGAGAGCAGGAGTATTGTCTTGCAAAAGGAAAAGTCATCTTCCGAAAAATAAAGAAAACGAAAGAAAAGTTCTATATGTGCGAATAACATGTAAGGTCTCCCCGTTGAAAAGGAGAGAGGACCCCCTTATATACTAAGCTATAGGTTATAAAGGAGAAATAAAATCATTAGGGAATTTTTTTCCTTAATTACTCTTAATTAAATCAATTAGGGAGTGAAAAGGAAAGAGAGATATTAAGTCAAATCAATCATGAGAAATTATTATCTCAATTAACAAAATCAAATAAAAAAATGTATAAAACTAATCAAAACTTTGCCAATTTTTGGACAAGAACTGAATTGGAAAGGACAGAAAAAAAATCAGTAACAATATCCACATACTTAAATCGAAGGAAGGATAGAAAGAGGATATTAATTAGATGTATTCTTGCCTTAATAAAATAATGTACAAACATATAAGGTCTTAAATTTTCACATATATTAAATACCATAAAAACACGAATTACTAAAGAATATATTCATATAAAAATACCCACTGTCCTATTATTA
This sequence comes from Datura wrightii, assembly GCA_035772735.1. Classification (NCBI taxonomy): domain Eukaryota; kingdom Viridiplantae; phylum Streptophyta; class Magnoliopsida; order Solanales; family Solanaceae; genus Datura; species Datura wrightii. The sequence goes on along the minus strand of JASDFA010000018.1, from coordinate 192,197,277 downwards.
CAATGATACATAAATCAAGATTTTCCTTTTAGGTCACAGTGATTGACTCAATGAGGTAACATGGCCAAAGTTTACCAAATATAAACAGTTGTTAAAAGAAATCCTTAAAATGGAGTTACTGAATTTACAAAACGAAATTAATAGTGTATAGACCCATTAAGATAAACTGGAACAGAATCATATAAGACAACCCCTTAGAACAAGGTAAGAATATTCAAATTAACATATCATGTAAAGGCTGTTCAAAATCAATTTCAAGAACAAGGAAACAAATTATACAGGGCTGTCAAAGTGTACCAAAATACAAGGAATCATATTATGTTTGAGATTAATAACGGAAAACATGCAAGAGGGAATATTCAAACCTAAAGCATACAAATACCAACTTAATTTATTAAAAGGTTAGCAAGATTATTTTATAAGCATGTTGGAACTAATCTAAGATTTTATACATAATAATCTGACTGGATTAATCAAGCAAAATTACACAAGAATTATGCAAGACAGAGCCATATAATGTAGATCTTTAAAAAATCATCAGGAATAAATTATGCAAGCTCACTCGCGTCTTTATTTTACTGGAAAGAGGGAGAGAGAGAGAGGGGAGGTAGGGTAGTGGGGGATCTGGTTGTTTTCCGGCCAACGGTGACCGAAACTAATGGGAAAAAAATGATGAGGCGGAGAGAGGCGTTGGTTGTTGGGGTATTTGGTGTTGCGCCGGTGGTGTTTCGACGGTCATCCGTCAGAGGGGAAAACTTGGGAAGAGAGGGGAGAGGTCTGGAGCTGCTGCTCACGGTGGTTCGGGTGGTCTGGCGTCGGTGACGGGGCTGCAGCGCTAGAAATAAAGGGGGAGAGAAAGGGAGATAAGAAAGGAGAGGAGGAGGGAAGAGCGAGGGTTTTATTTTGCCGGAGTTTTTTCGGAGAAGACGAGGGAGAAGGGAGGCAAGGCTGCTGTGCGGCGGGTGTGAAAAAAGAAAGAGGGACAGGGGAGACGCAGCAGCGCCGTGCAGCTGCTGGTTTGCCGGAGAAGATGTACGGAGAAGGAGAGGAGGCGGTTGCTTTGTCGGTGAGAGTGGGAGAGGGGAAATGTTTTTAGGGTTTTGGGTAATAGAAATAGGAAGAAAGAGAGGTTGAATCTGGATCGTTGGATCAAATAATATAGAGGGCTGAGATTAAAATGAATTAAATGGGTCGGGTTGTGAATTACCCAACGGGTCGCGAGCAGTGAAATGGGTAGGGTTTTAATTGAAAATTGAATTGAATTTAATATGTGGCTTGATTTTGATAAAAATGGCTAGAATCAACATGATTTAAGCTGAAATGGCTAGATTTCAAATAAATTAGCTACTATTGAATTAATAAAAATACTGAAATGATAAATAATTTAATAAATAGATAATAGTTTAAAATTTACGATAAAATAATATAAAATTTTATTATTATGAAATTAAATATATATAATTTATAAAACTAAGTGAATTATATTTTATAAATATACCTTGTTTAGTTGAAAATAAGTATGTATGTTATTATGCAATATATTATATGTGACATAATTATATATAATATTTTAAATTAATGTAATAAAATATTTTAGAAGTATAATTTAAAATAATTATGTAAAATTCAAATTTGTATGCTAATTAATTAGAATATTACGAATACAAATTAAATAACTTCGTTAAAAAGGTAATTTTGAAATACGCATACATATATTGAAATGCAGCTGAGAAGGGGCATATGAAGGTCAAAATTGGGTGTCAACAACTGCCCCTTCTTTGCTCGGGAATGAAGGATGAATTTCGAGCAAAGAACGTTGATTTAGTAGCCAATTTTGTCCGACCGAAGGAAAAATTCCCGGCGGGGCCAGATGAAAGAAAATAGAGTTATGAAGGTATCGCGGCCGAGACTTCAGTTTCAAATCGCCTACATATCTCGGGTTTCACGAGAATCAGGCCGTGTGTAGTTCTAGATTTAGGAACGAATGAGATTCTTAAAGCAGGTTGATAATACAGGTTTTGAATAAGGAACGAAAAGAGTAGGAAATGGTAAGAATAGAGAGATGAAAGATATAGGCGAAATTATTATATCCGTATCAAAATGTGATAATATTAGAATGAGGGCTAATCTGGAAGATAAATGGTTGAAATGAGAGATAAAAACGAAAATTGCTTCTAAGTGCGCTGAAAAGTCGAATAGAGCTTGAAGTAAATGAATAAATAAATAATGACGAGCCGAGATAATTAAAATAACATATAAATTTTTGAAAATGAAACGTAGCTTGGATAACTTTGAAAAGGTAGGGCTTAACCGAACAACGTTCGAAACGATAGGACCATGCTTAGCTCTTAAACATCTGTGAGGTAATGCTTAACCCAATTAAAGAAGGGCGATAGTAACACAATGATAATATCTTAAGAGTATCAAATAATGGCTTGAAGAGAAACGACAATAGCTTGAAAGTATCTTGAAAGTTTGAGAGTAGCATAAGAGTGGCAAAATAGCATAGGAGCTTTAAAGTAGCATTATAGAAGCTTGATTCAATATCGCGAGAGTAACTTTGGATAACATAATAAGGGCCTGCAACTTTAAAATACTGGATAAAAGAGATTAGTCAATAAACATATGATAATATTGTGCAAAATAACGAATAATTCGAATAAATTTTGAGAGGATAATGCTTAACCCGATCAAAATTTAGTGCGCAGTGCTTAACCTTAAGAGATTAGAGGATAGTGCTTAACCCGTAGGACAATTCTTAGCCCTTATAAACTTTGAGGGTAGTGCTTAACCCGTAAACAATTCTTAGACCTTAAAGATTGAGGGTAGTGCTTAACCCATAGGGCAGTGCTTAGCCCTTTAAAGTTGAGGGTAGTGCTTAACCCATAGGACAATGCTTAGCCTTTAAAGATTGAGGGTAGTGTTTAACCCATAGGGCAGTGCTTAGCCCTTAAAATTTAGGGTAGTGCTTAACCCATGGGACAATGCTTAGCCCTTTAAAATTGAGGGTAGTGCTTAACCCGTAGGACAATGCTTAGCCCTTTAAGATTGAGGATAGTGCTTAGCCCTTAAAGATTGAGGGTAGTGCTTAACCCGTAGGCCAGTGCTTAGCCCTTAGAATTTAGTGTAGTGCTTAACCCATAGGACAATGCTTAGCCCTTTAAAAATTGAGGGTAGTGCTTAACCCATAGGGCAGTGCTTAGCCCTTAAAATTTAGGGTAGTGCTTAACCCATCAAAATAATAATACTCAACTTCAAATAAAATAGTGTTCAGCTTCGAATAACTTACTAAGAGGATATTGCTCACTCCCGTTCATGGGCGAGCTTCAAATAATTTAGCTTTACCGTTAATACCTACGTAAATCCTGATGGTATACAAAATAATTGCAAATTTGGTACCTATTGCTCCTGTGCTCAAAGAAAAATCATAAGATTAAAAAGGGAGAAGGTTGATTTATGCCTCTATTTTTCTGTTACTATTCCGATTTGATCTTATGATTAGGCTGGATGTCACGCCCTTCCATATGCGTCCTTTTGAAGAAACAAACCCTAGTCTTGACTTAGTCTTGATTAAATTTTGAGATCCTTCTCAAAATTTCTGCCCCAATTATTGACTAAGGAAAAATCTTGTAATTCTTTGCAAAAGGAATTTTTGAGGTCGCCTAAAAAATTCTGCCAGTTTGTAGCTTGTTATCATATCACCATAGAAAACCTGATAGAATTGTCAATACCCTCTCAACAAAGGGGAGAAGGATATTTTATTAAGATATAGACCGAGTCCCATAGGGACGCCTACGTTGTAAAGATATGACACCTGGGCCTAACTCAACCTCAAAAGCTAGCTCAAGAGGGGAGGATTGCCTACGTATCCCTCTTAAACGGGAATCAGGTCCAACGTAGTTCAGAGTACAAATAGTGAAAAACTTTCTAATAAAGGAACAAATCAAATTGAGAGTAGCCCTCGACTTCAATAGGCTTCAACTTTCCTTTCGAGTGTATCACCTTGGCATCCAATGCTTGATCCTTATCTTTAAAAGATCGACACTCTTCTGTTGTGTGTGCTCTCATCCCTGAATAATACTCGCAAATCTTATTATGATTGAGCCATTTTGTATGTGTATCTATCACTATTGAAGGAATTGGAGTAATATAGCCAACAACCTTTAATCTCTCACATAATTTGGTTATAGTCTCACCCAAAGGAGTATACTGCTTGGATAAATTTGTCTGAGATCTTGCAGGCTGGTGAGATTGTTGAGTCGTTGGATTTTGATAAACTGGTGGCCTTTGAAGTGCAGGTGGAGGAAACTGAAAGTGTGTAGGTTGTGCATTATGAACAACATAAGTAGCAGGATTGTAGAACGACATTGGGTGATTGTATGAAGTGATGTGTCATGATTTTACGGTACTTTCGACGCTTAAAACCAAGAAATTGTGCACATTCCAGGTATGTTTATATGTGTATAAGGTATTTTGTTCTTAATGTGCAGGAAAACAGGTTTGGGAGTGATTTTTGGTCGAATTAATGAGAAAAACAACTGAAAGGTGACTACTAGGCACTAACGAGTCGTTGGCAGGAGGCACGATCCGTCACTTGAGGCATTGGCAAAAAGATGATATTTTGAAGAAATGACATTGTGCACTTGACGAGTTGGAGGAATGACTCGTCATAACTGGTAACGAGTCGTGAGGACAACCGTTAGCATTTGAAGAGAAAAATTCAACTAAGTGTCCAGTCGAGTTGACGAACGAGATCACAAGTCCTTGCCTGAAAGAACAACTAGTTGGCAAGTTACTGGAGCTGTCCGTGAAGTGCACTAGAATTTATGAGGAAGTGGACTACGAGGAGACCTAACGACTCGTGCTAAGGCATGACGAGTTGCTAGGTGACCCATTCCCGAGCCTGGGTAAATTCTGCGGACGACTGATTGAAAGCAAATGACGACTCGTCAGAAGGCCTAACGATCCGTCACATAGCCTGTTGCCACTGCCGACCTGGTTTCCAGATTTATTTAGGAGAATAATTTTTTGGTATTATAAATACCCAATTTTAGGTTTATTTTAGAAGGACGCTCAGAAGCCGATTTCGAGAGAGATTTTTGAGAGAATTTTCATCCAATTGTTCTTGATTCAAGATACGAAAGCTACATTGGAATTTTTATTCAATCTACTTGGTTTTTATTCTACAATACTTTGTAAGTTGCAATTATGATTTCTTCTCTATTTTGTGATTGCAATAACAGAATCCTGAGTAGCTAAACCCATAAATTAGGTTTGTGGAAACCAAGATGAATAACACACATAGGTAAAAATACTTAGTGATTCTTGAACGGAGTTTTATGCATGTATTATTTGTCCCTCCGTTTTAATTGATTCTTGACGGTTGCAAACGTTAGGACTTGCCTTATTCTTACTTACAGGATCAAGGAGGTAATGAATGGGAAAAAGGATTAACAACGGAGATTTGAGGCTACCAACTCTCATCTAATAGCTTGAACTTGTTCGAGGGATAGCTAATCCGATATTAAGGGTAAGGGTTAACTAAAAAGTTACCCGTATACAGACCAAGTTGCGTGGTAAAAATCACCTAGATAGGGGACCAACTATTTAGGTGAACTTAACTTACCAATATTGCATGTTAAACACCAGAAAATATCACTATTGTAATCCTTGTGGTTATGAAATTTTGGGGAACACAATCCTAGTCTAGTCGTAAATTGAATATAAACCCAATTTGATACAAACATTCATTAATTTTACTTTTGTTTATTATTCCATATTTCCCACCTTTGAAATAAGTCAATCAATAGTAATAGTTATTCGCATTAACCTAAGTTCTTACCATATTTCCTATGGGATCGACCTCAATCTTTGTTGGGTTCTATATTTGACAATCGACCGCTTATATCTCAATTGCGAGGTGTAATTTGGGCGACATCAAATTTTGGCGCCATTGACGGGGACTACGGCTAAGGCTTTTGTTAATTGTGTTAACTTTACTATTGGTTCTTATTTCTTTGTTTTATTTTTCTTTTGTTGTTTTGGTTACTTAACAAGACTTAGGTTTGTGCATGCTTGACACTAGAAGTCAAAGAAATCCCTTGATACTAATTGATCACGAACTTGAGCTAATGTTGAGAAACTTGAGGAGACTGGCTAACATACATGAGCAAGAAAACGTGGATCAAGCCACAACAAGGATGTTGGCCGAAGAGCAAGCTTGGGCTAGAGATCGTGACTTCGCCAGAGTTGCTGAAGAGCAGCGTCTAGCTGCAGAAGCTGAAAGAGCTAGACGACCCAGAGGTCCAGAGCACCAGCGTCACCGATATTTTGATGAGGACGATGATGCAGACATAGATGAAGTTGGTGCCAATGGAGTGATAGTCCCTCCTCCTTTGCCTGCTGGGGCAAAGTTCGATATTACAAGTGCAATGATTCAACTACTGAATATGAAGGGAATATTTGTAGGTCATGCATCCGATGATGCCCACGCTCACCTGACAAAATTTCGTGGGTATATGCAAGGGATACAAGAAGCCAGGAGTCAGCCAAGACATGATCAGATTGAGGTTGTTTCCATTTTCTCTTGGGAGTGAGGCGACAATGTGGTTGGCTGAGTTGCAAAATGACTCCATCACTACTTGGGGAGAGCTCAAGAGAGCTTTTCTTGAAAGGTTCTTCCCAACATCCAAGGAGTTGCAACTAAAGGATGAATATACAACTTTAGGCAGCTAAATTCTGAGGCACTCCATGAGACCTGGCTGCGTTGAACAAAAAGATCAAGAAGGTGCCAAACCACAGGATTCCGGATGATACACTATTGGAGATCTTTTACCATTCCTTGAATGCCAACACAAAGGCGGTTGCTGATACCATCTTAGGAGGATCCTTCATGAGTCATACTTATGTAGAGGCTACGGAGTTGCTGGACAGGATTACTAAAACCAACCGAGCCTGGCACACTAGAGAGTCGGAGGTTCCGACTGGTTCTTATATGGTTGGTATGTCTGCCGAACAACAGAGAAGAGATGAGGAGCGTGACCAGGACATTGCTGAGATAAAAACCACCATGGTTTTTCTTGCCAAGCACTTAATGGGAATGGGAGCAGAAAAGGTGAACGCTGTAGGTTCTCAGTAAGGCTCCGAGAAATGATGGGTGCGAGTCTGAGTTTGAAGAAGATGTCAATTACTTGAATGATCAGAGGATTGGTTTCCGGACCAACACCCAAGGGTCTACCAAGGCTCTTGGCATCAAGGTCAAGGGAATCAATGTCGAAACTTCTACAAAGATAATAATTTCAACCGAGGTCAATACCGGGACAATGGGGATTGGATAAAGCGAGAGAAGTTTAAAAATGATAGGGGTGGTCTGTATGTTCCTCCATGGAACCGAGAGACAGAGTCAAGCGGTTCAAGGGTCGAAGATATTCTTTCCAAAGTTCTCAAGCAGATGGAGGCAACAGACAACCACTTTAAGGAGCTCCGTACTGATATTTCTGGCTTAAATCAAAAGGTGGAGTCACATGTTGTGGCAATTAGGCAAATTGAGCAGCAGATGAGTCAGATGTCTGTTGCAGTGAATCAAAGGCAGAAAGGTACACTTCCCAATAATACTGTTCAAAATCCGAAAAATGATGGTCACTACTAGGAGCGAAGAAGGCCACAGTGGATCCACCGAGGCCAGTCGTAGTTGAGGAGCCAGAAAGATCCGAGTTGATAAATGATGATGAAGTAGTGGATGTTGACAACCCAACTTTGGTTGGGAACTCAGATGTGCAAACTGCTCCGAGTAGTGCAAAGGAGCAAGGAGATAGCCATGGGAAGGAGAAAGAGGTGCAACAAAAACTCACAAAAATTCCTAGACCTCCTCCTCCTTACCCGCAGCGCTTGAAGAAGAAAGCTGAAGATGGAAAATATCAGAAGTTTGTCTCGATGCTCAAGAAGCTGTCGGTGAATATCCCATTGGTGGAGGCACTTGAGCAAATGCCTGGTTATGCCAAATTTATGAAGGACCTCGTCACCAAAAAGAGAACCGTAAGTTTGAAACCGGCTGATAATATGCACCATTGTGGTGCCATCACTACCAGGATCCTAGCACAAAAAAAGGAAGATCCAGGTGCGTTTACCATACCTTGCACCATTGGGGAGGTCGAGTTTGCAAGGGCACCTTGTGACTTGGGAGCTAGCATAAATCTGATGCAGCTAGCAATATTTAAAAAGTTAGGCTTGGGAACCCCCACACCGACTTCGATGCGGCCACTGATGGCTGACCAAACAGTTAAAAAGCCGGTGGGGATTTTGTTTGATGTGTTAGTCAAAGTGGATAAGTTCATATTGCCAGAAGACTTCGTGATTCTGGACTGTGAAGTTGATTCAGAGGTCCCCATTATTTTGGGGCAACCATTCCTTTCAACAGGTAGGGGCCTAGTTGAGACTTGTTGTGGCATGTGGGCACCCTTTTAGCATCCCCACCACCCCTGGGTTAAAGCTGTGTCGATATCAGATTCAGATACCGCCACCAGCTGGGCGATGCCATCCGCCTAGAGGACGATGATGGCCGACCACCATGATAATACGGTCCAGACCACCCTGCTTGCAGGGGTAGTTCAGTTCACTCTGCGCAGAGCCAGTCCACCCTGTTTACAGGGGCAGAACACTCTGTGTGCGCTTGTGGCCGGGGGCAGACTCAGATACAGATTTTTCATAAAATTACCCTGTTGCGTGCTTGCACCCAGGGGCAGTTTTTATTACACACCCCGTGTGCACTTGCGCCCAGAGGCAGGAGTCTTTGGACTCAGACACAGTTTATTGTCAGAGGCCAAGGCCTGAGCTACGTACCCAAGGGGGCCGGTAGGAGGAGCTCACAGTTATCAGATGAGTGGTGTGACTTATTTTTGGTTGGTTTTGACCCGGGTAGGGGTATATAGATTGTTTGCTTGCTTGGCGCCATCCGGCTTATGGGGGTTGGTATTGGCTCTTGTTTGCTACTTGTATATCTGTTTATGTGCTCTATGTATTATATACTAGCTACTAGACAGCAGGCCGTCGTGTCTACAGGTACGCCTCTGCCTTATCAGTACTGAAAGCTTGAGTCAGTTTATATCAGCTTATTCAGATTCAGCTATCTCCTGCTATATAGAAATGCTAGTTATGCTATCTATATTCAGTTGTTTTCAGTTGTGTTACTTCAGTTGCTTTGCATACTCGGTACCAGTGGTACTGACGCCCAGAGGGGCGCTGCATTACTTGCCTGCAGGTACTCATAGACGAGGAGGCGATCCCTCATGATTCCAGCCAGCTATTGAGTATTCAGCTCCTGTCCTCCGGAGTTTGAATTCCAGAGGTGTATTTTATTTTCATTTGTTGTACAGTATGGGTAGGTCGGGGCCCTGTCCTGATCATTTCTATTGCTATTCCTAGAGGCTTGCAGTCTGTATATTTCCCTGTGGTCAGTTGAGCCGGTCGTGTGGGGCCGTGCAGTTGTTAGCTGTTAGTACTTTTGCTTCTTATGTTGGCCGTGTGGGGCCATAAGTTTGACAGTAGTGGTGACCTTGTCGGCCACGTAGCTTTCTAGTATTTCATTGCTGAGTTGCAGATAACTAGACAGTATGGTGGCCTTGTCGGCCCACATAGGTTTCCCTGTAGTTGCATGTTCTGGTCAGCTGTTATTACAGGTAGAGGAGGCTATAGGCCAATGGGCCGGGGGCTGTGTTTACAGCCGTTATATAGCCCTTTGTGTCCAGAAATATGAGTTAGAGCCAGCCAGGCACCAGATGTGCCCAGGCTTAGCAGTCCAGTACTTCAGGTCCTAGTAGGGCATCAGGTGCCAGTCATACCCCCCAAGGCGGGTGTGACAAACTTGGTATCAGAGCAGGTCGTGTCCCAGGGAGTCTGCAAGCCGTGCTAAGTAGAGTCTTGTCTATGGATGTGTTGTGCACCACATACTATAGGCAGGAGGCTGCGAGGCATGATATGATGGTTACCCTTCCTTCTCAGTCAGTCGTGCTTTAGAGCGGTACAGTATAGGGTTGAGTCCCTGAGAACTTACCATATTCTTTGATTACAGATACAAAGGCAGATCAGCATTACCCTATCACAGGCAGAAGATCAGAGATAGCAACGGAAGAGAGCATTAGTCAGTTACATGATAGCTACAGCAGCAGGAGGAGGTATCAGAGACCTCCCAGCGTGATACCTTTATTGGCACTATTCCCAGTGTACGTTGATAACGTTAGAATAGGAAGTCAGAAGTATAATGTACATATGAGTTGATTTACTTAGTAGTTATATAAGATCTGATTAAGATTATAGACAAGGTTAGACCACCAGGTAAGTATGAAAAAGAGAGGGAAATGCAGGAATCCCAAATGCCTCTTTTCGGATATGGTACAGTCAAATGCTTTTGCTTGTTGCAATAAGAAAAGGGCTATTTCCACCCCTTGGTTTTGATGCCAGTATAGTAAAGGGGCATAAGACTTGAGATGGGGTTGCCAAATCAAGCAGTAAGTAAAGATGGGCTGATTGATCCTAGTAAGTATTAGAAGGTATAAAGAGCCCTTATGATTACGTAGGCTGAGCAGACCCTTATAATAACAAGCCAGTAAAGAAAGTAAGACTGTTAGCCTACCCGAAGTAGGGGTAACAGACCTGCTAGTGATGAATGCCTAATAATAGTCGAGTTTGAGTCAGAAAAGGGCCAAGTCCGCCATATATGCTAACAGATAGCAAGATATACCGGTAAGATTATAGTTATGATCTAGTTGTGACATCGAAGGATATAAAGGTCATGTGAATCAGATGGGCTTGAATATATGCCAGAAGAAGTATAGGCCGAGGCTTGATCAGTGATCTCATTAGCAACGAAAGGCAGGTACCTTGAACCCCAGAGTTCAGTTTAAGTAAGATGAGGGGAAGAAGCAGGAGTGCCAGATTTGATGGGGAAATCAGGGTTACCCCCCCCCAGATTGATAAAATATCGTATTAAGGATTAAGCCTCGGGCTGACATTAAGATTGCGGTTCAGAATACCGCAGTATGCCCGCTATGGAGAAGTTAAAGAAGTTACCGATACAACAATTCTAATTTAGTGTTGCCTAGAGATAAGGCCCAGCAGACAGTCATGGGCTCTTAATATATGCCTAGTAAGGCCACAAGATTTGAACATTGACCCCACATCGCAAGAGTGGCGGAATTTCAAATAACAGACAATAACTAAAGTGTTTATGTTTGTTACTCTCAGAATGGGGTGGCAATACAACGAAATGATAAGTCAGGGCAAGAGATAGTATTAGGCTGTAGAAGCGGTGTATCATGTACGGTATGAGACTCAGCAGAACATGTCAGAGATTATGAATTACCGCAGAATTCAGTACATATGGTACGTAGCTAGCGATATATATGTATACAGATAATAGATATGTTGTAAGTGGCTGCCTATAAGGGCTACAATCACAGATGCTGATTAGTAATAGAAAGCATATACAAATTGCATTGCAGGACCCCCCCTTGCCAAAAAAAAAAAAAAAAAAAAGGAAGAGAAAGGGGGGGAGAAGAAAGAAAGAAAAGGAGAGAAGAAAGGAGAAAGGGAAAGGAGAAGAGAAAGGACAGATTAAGTGTGAGTTACGTATGAAGTCATAGAAACTATCTCAGTTCTCAGTGATTAGGTTAATAGATTTATGTGTTGTTGTCAGCTTTAGGCTCTAGGAGCTTACCAGAGTTAATGGCCTAAAACAGAAGGCTAGATGAGAAGGGCGCAGTTAGATGGTCTACCGACCAGCTGACGCCTGTATTAGCAGGGAAGCATCCCTGAAGATCGGTAACATTAGTGCATATGATAGAACCAAGATTTGAGGCCGAATAGGCAAATTTCAGAGATTAGCAATATCAGAATTGTTCTAGTATGTTAAGTGGTCATACGTCGTTTTCCCAGCCTTGTAGGCGACAGTCGGCCTTAGTCAACCCAGCAGTTGTTATGTGGAACATCCCATAAGTCAGCCGGCCGTCCCAGTCAGAATACCCGTGGGTACCCCAAGGAAGGGTCCACATCAGTAGTCAGCGACAGACTAGTACTTCAGCTGATTTTCGTGAGATATTCAGATACAGAGCCCTAGCAGAAGGCCAGGTAAAGCTCTAGCTATACCGGTAGATTACTTGTCAGATTCTCCGGCATAATAAACAGTATGACCGTCAGTTATATGTCAAATTTTGTAAATGTGAATTTTGGTTGAGTTTAGTAGCCTTTTTGGTCACATTATGTCAGAGGCTGGGGTACAGATAGATATACAGAAAATCGAAGTAGAGAAGACATAGTCTAGACCTACCATTCCAATCGAAGTACGCAATTCCTGTGGTTAGCCGGGTATTACAGAGGGTTTGTGGAAGGATTTTCCACCTTAGCAGCACCTCTGACTAAGTTGACACAGAAAGCAGTAAAGTTCCAGCAGACTGAGGTGTGTGAGCAGAACTTCTAAGAGTTAAAAGCCAGGTTAACGTCAGCTCCAGTGTTAATATCGCCAGGAGGTACAGAGGGTTGATGCAACGTGGTAAGGTAATAGCTTATGCTTTCAGGCAGTTGAAGAAATGTGAAGAGAATCATCTTACCCGCGACCTGGAGTTAGCTGTAGTAGCTTATGCCTTACAGAGCAAAAATTTTGTATCACCCAGGAAGGGCTAGTATGGTAGCAGACGCCCTTAGTCGTAAATTTATGGGGAGTTGGCATACTTGCCGCCTGAACAACGGGAGTAGACCCGAGAATTTCACTAGTGAGCCGGTTTAGCCGTTCACATAGCGGAAATAAAGGATAACAGAACGATAATACAGAATGTCGCAGCGTTGTCGTTAACGGTGGAAGTAAAGGAACGGCAGTATAGAAACCCTAGCCGGGTTCAGTTTGAACATAAGATTCAGCAAGGAGAGGTGACATATTTCCAGATAGCCGGAATGTTGCGATATAAAGGCCGCATTTGCGCTCTAGGTGTTTTGGGACATTGCCAGCAGCTTATGAGCGAGACGCATTACGCCCGCTATTCTCTCCACCCAGGCGCGACGAAAATGTGCCATGATATCAAAGAAAACTACGGGTGGCCAGGTATGAAAGGAGAAATTGCTGAATTTGTAGCCCAGTCTCCTAACTGCCAACAGATGAAGGCAGAACATCAGAAACCAGGCGATTTGGCCCAGGACATAACTGTGCCTCTCCGGAAAGGGGAAGCGGTAAATATGAATTTTGTAGCAAGATTACCCCATACTAAACACAGACATGACTCCACAGGAGTAATAAGTGACAGATCGACAAAAAAATCAACTCATCTCTTATCGGTAAGAACTACCTTCTCGGCCGAAGATTATGCTGAGTTGTATGTCAGAAAGATAGTCAGATTACATGGAATACCAGTATCCATTATTTCAGACAGAGGAGTACAATTCACAGCTAGATTCTGGCAGTCCTTTCAGAAAGGTCTGAAAACACAGATTAATTTAAGCACAACATTCTATCCTTAGACAGATGGGCAGGCTGAGCGCACAATTCAGACGCTCGAAGACATGTTGCGAGCATGTGTGCTAGATTTCGGTATTAGCCAAAGTGAGCAATTACCGTAATTGAATTTGTCTACAATAATAACTATCATTCAGCCATCCAGATGGCGCCTTTTGAGGCATTGTACGAGCAAAAATGCAGATCGCTGAACGGTGTTTGAAATCAGAGAATCAGCATTGGTTGGCCCAGATATTGTTCGGCAGTCAGAGGAAAAGATAAAGCTTATCCGAGAACGTTTACTGACTGCTCAGAGCCGCCAGAAGTCTTATGCAGACATGCGGCGCAGAAGTCTAGAATTTGCGGTAAACGACTGGGTATATTTGAAAGTGTCCCCGATGAAAGGGGTAATGAGATTTGGCAAGAAAGGCAAGCTTAGCCCGAGATTTATTGGGCCATATCAGATTCGGCGAAGAATAGGTGCATATGAATTGAACTTGCCTCCAGAGTTAGCATCTGTTCACCCAGTATTTTATGTCTCTATGTTGAGGAAATTCATAGGAAACCCTTCTACAGTAGTTCCAATTCAGGATGTCCAGGTCACAGAAGAGTTAGCATATGAAGAGGTTCCGATAACTATCTTAAACAGACAGATTCGCAGATTGAGGACTAAAGATATTACGTCTATCAGACTATTAGGGCGTAACAAGAACCGAGAGGAGATGACTTGGGGTGCAGAGGAAGATATGAGGACCAGATATCCTCACCTATTCCAGGCCCAGTTAGGCAACAGGTATGCCCGTAGTATTACTTATGCAGTACCTTATGGTTGTATGTCTGTGAATGAGAAAGATTGATATTTAGTTATCCAGTGGATCCTAGAATATTATGTGCAGTGCCTGTGTTGGACTTTTCTGCATTTCAGGTTTTTGGCTATAGTCCATATTACAGGGGAAACTCTGCCGAAATTTTTCTAGAAAATAAGTAAGGAGTCCTCTAGATAACAGTGTACATTGGAGGACGAATGTTCCTAAGGGGGGAGAATGTTATACCCCGTAGAATTCCCGGCACCTAGACGACCTATTCACACGTTGGTTAAGCATATTAGAAGGCCATACGTGCTAGAGAAAGGCCGGGAAAAAGATCGGACGAGAAACCCGTCGAACCATCGCGGGAGGAGCCGAGGCAGAGCCCCTCCGCGATGGCAGCGTGTCACGGAGGTGAGGCCTCCGCGATGGCTCCGTGACACGTTGCCCAAGTTCAGGCTCAAGTATATAAATCCCCCACTTCAGTTTAATATCATTTAACTCATTTTAACTTCCAGAACACGCAGCAAAACAGAGGGAGACGACGGAGGGATTATAATTTTCGTCCGATTACGCTGCCAAACGCTGCCCAAACTCAAATTAATCCTAGATACCGAAGTATTTAGCAGCAGAGAGCATTCCTACGGATTCAGTTTCGTAAAATACGGCCGACGAATCATCGAGCCACCGAGCTAAGGTAAGTGGAATTGCTCTAAACTAGTGTCTATGTGTTCCTAGTTGTGAAGTGAATATTTCTCCCTTCTGGACCTCTGAAAAATAGCGAGTTTCTGGCCGTCTTTCAATAAGCCTAAGTTTAGGCTATAAACTATATCGAAAGTGACGTTGCCTTTTGAAATAAAGTTGTATTTAGTATTGATTGACATATTTATGAATGCAGTTGGGAGAGAACAGTTAAAGTACCGGCCGAGCCTCGTCCGACGGATGAATAATTCAAGGATAAGGTATGTAAAGCTAGTTCCTTTGGCAAGTTAGTAGTTTTAGCCCTGTTTAGTATGATAGACTCCGTAGTAGAATTCCCGGAGTTGAATGTTAAGTATTGTGCAAAGTTCAGTAAACCTAGTTTGCGTTGTTATATCGTATTCAGTCTGAAAGTTAGAAAAGCATGTGCCCAAGGGCAAATTAGTATTTCGGATTCAGTATAGCCTATTACGTGATTAGCAAGCATGTAGTAGAATAAAAGAAACAGATTTTCATAATAAAAGTCAATAAAGAAAGATCAGATAGACAGACAGTTATGACTACAGATTAGCCATTCAGACAGATAGTATCTTGGCTACAGATTAGCCATACAGTTAAACGGAGATTTCAGAATCAGTATAATCAGTAAAGAATCAGTTCAGTATAGAAACAGATTAGAATAAGAAGTTAGACTCCAGATAGTCTTTTCAGTTATACATGCTTGCTATTTCTATGTGCTATTTGTTTGTTGAGACTTGTTGTGGCATGTGGGCACCCTTTTAGCATCCCCACCGCCCCTGGGTTATAGCTGTGTCGATATCAGATTCAGATACCGCCACCAGCTGGGCGATGCCGTCCGCCTAGAGGACGATGATGGCCGACCACCATGATAATACGGTCCAGACCACCCTGCTTGCAGGGGTAGTTCAGTTCACTCTGCGCAGAGCCAGTCCACCCTGTTTACAGGGGCAGAACACTCTGTGTGCGCTTGTGGCCGGGGGCAGACTCAGATACAGATTTTTCATAAAATTACCCTGTTGCGTGCTTGCACCCAGGGGCAGTTTTTATTACACACCCCGTGTGCACTTGCGCCCAGAGGCAGGAGTCTTTGGACTCAGACACAGTTTATTGTCAGAGGCCAAGGCCTGAGCTACGTACCCAAGGGGGCCGGTAGGAGGAGCTCACAGTTATCAGATGAGTGGTGTGACTTATTTTTGGTTGGTTTTGACCCGGGTAGGGGTATATAGATTGTTTGCTTGCTTGGCGCCATCCGGCTTATGGGGGTTGGTATTGGCTCTTGTTTGCTACTTGTATATCTGTTTATGTGCTCTATGTATTATATACTAGCTACTAGACAGCAGGCCGTCGCGTCTACAGGTACGCCTCTGCCTTATCAGTACTGAAAGCTTGAGTCAGTTTATATCAGCTTATTCAGATTCAGCTATCTCCTGCTATATAGAAATGCTAGTTATGCTATCTATATTCAGTTGTTTTCAGTTGTGTTACTTCAGTTGCTTTGCATACTCGGTACCAGTGGTACTGACGCCCAGAGGGGCGCTGCATTACTTGCCTGCAGGTACTCATAGACGAGGAGGCGATCCCTCATGATTCCAGCCAGCTATTGAGTATTCAGCTCCTGTCCTCCGGAGTTTGAATTCCAGAGGTGTATTTTATTTTCATTTGTTGTACAGTATGGGTAGGTCGGGGCCCTGTCCTGATCATTTCTATTGCTATTCCTAGAGGCTTGCAGTCTGTATATTTCCCTGTGGTCAGTTGAGCCGGTCGTGTGGGGCCGTGCAGTTGTTAGCTGTTAGTACTTTTGCTTCTTATGTTGGCCGTGTGGGGCCATAAGTTTGACAGTAGTGGTGACCTTGTCGGCCACGTAGCTTTCTAGTATTTCATTGCTGAGTTGCAGATAACTAGACAGTATGGTGGCCTTGTCGGCCCACATAGGTTTCCCTATAGTTGCATGTTCTGGTCAGCTGTTATTACAGGTAGAGGAGGCTATAGGCCAATGGGCCGGGGGCTGTGTTTACAGCCATTATATAGCCCTTTGTGTCCAGAAATATGAGTTAGAGCCAGCCAGGCACCAGATGTGCCCAGGCTTAGCAGTCCAGTAGTTCAGGTCCTAGTAGGGCACAAGGTGCCAGTCATACCCCCCAAGGCGAGGTGTGACAAAATCACCTGGGTAGATATGTAATTAAAAGTTGTGTATTTGTGGAATTTTAAACTGGAAAGAAGAAGACGATGAACAGGAACTCTTGCGCACGAGCCATATCACGAGATGTTAGCTCACCAAACGACTTGTCATGTAGCCCGTGCTGAGTGGGAAAAATAAAATGTTGAGGCAGTGTACTTAATATGTGACCTAATGACTCGTTGCCTCTGGTAACGACTCGTTGGGACAAATCGTCAAGTACACTGGACCTATTTGAAAAATGTTCAGCCTGGGGTAACGAGTGACCTCACGAATCATTGCCAGAGGCAACGACTCGGTTGGTCACGTAAGGACACTGACACCAGTTAAAAATATTTTCTATTTCATCTCCTTTTGTGTACTAACATGGTTATCACAGGCACAATGGCTCTATGAGGCACACCAAAGAAGGGTCTAACCAAAAGTAGGTACCTGAGCTCAGTCAACCATCATACAGAAGGCTGCGAGATGATCCATCCTCCTCTGAAGATCGAGTGGCTCTGAAGAGGAATATGAAATGTCGGAAAAATAGCTAGTGCGGAGGACGACCAGGGCTAGGGTTCAACAAAGTTCAAATCTGACAGCCCTAGTCGATACTCCCACTCCACTAACAAGAGATTCGCCCAGCTGCACTAATGAAAGCGCTAGGGCTGCTGCTGCACTTGTTCTGGAGGCTCCCACAGCTGGACACAATACAGAGAGGGTAGATGAGTCGCATGCCCAGCAAGGGGACTCGGACAATGAACTAACTGAGACATCGGGCATATTGAATGATCAACCGAGGAATGTGATGAGATGGTGTGTCCACGGCATGCGGGCTATATTCAATCGGGATATTGCTCCCAATGATAAAGACAATCTGAAGCGGAGCATTTATGAGGAGCCAAGGCTGATCACCACCGGTTTGAAAGACTTGCCAGAGCTGCAGGAAGTATTTGAAAAATACAAGTTTGGGTGGTTGACAGAGCCTTCAGGAAGCTATAGCCCATGCCTGGTTCGTGAGATTTATGCAGCATATGTAGCCACTTTGCAGCAGTTGGCACTAGGAGGCCAGGATTGGAAGAATCGGCCTGCCTTAAATCAAGTGATGGTGCGTGAGACCTCAGTTGACATATCTGAGGATACAATTTCCAGGATGCTGTACGGGCCAGAATATCGAGCCCCGATGAACACGACTAAGTTTGATCATAGGTTATCCGAGTTACGAAAAGTCAAAACAAAGAAGCTGAATAGCATGGAGCGGATATAACAGTACACTTGGCTTTCGCGCACCATTGCCACAAGGGGGGCCGTTAGTCGAATGGCTGCATGGTACGGAGTCGCAAATAAAGAAGGCCACCTTGAAATTCCAGGCTAAATTTTGGTGGTCGCTGGTGAGGCATAGGCTGGTACCCACAAGAAATGACAATATTCGCTCACCCGACAAAGCCGCACTGGTAGCCAGCATCATGGAGGGGTACGCAATCAATTTCCTACGGTTCATCGTTGAGGAGATTAGGGAGCGGGCTGTAAATGATGGAACCATGATTCCCTTCCCATGTTTGATTGATAGACTCTGTCGGGAGTCTCGAGTGCCAGAACTTCCATTAGTTGATCAGAGAGTGGTAGTTTAGAAGATTACCAATATCGGATTGATTAGAGATGATACAAACCCGGTATCGATGGCGAGGACTCAGGCATCTGCATCCACTGAAGCGACCATAATAGCAGAGGCATTTGGCAGCGGGATGCAGACCGATGCAACACAGTTCGCCGAGTTAGCGGCCGAGCCCACTAAGGGCAGAGATATAGGTAGTCAGGCTGAGGCTACACATGCAGCGGATGCCTCCAAACTTGCCGATGTTCCGGAATCATCATCTACAGCAACAGAAGCATCCAGACCATCAGTCGCACCTCCACGGTCCAGCTCAGCCGGCCTAGTCACGGTTTCATTGGAGTTTTTGGTTGACATAGCTAAGCATCTAGCAAAAGTAGAGAAGCAACAAGCACACATGGCTCTACAAGTCAAAGTCTTGATGGAGCAGGTCAAGCCATGGGTGTCAAAGGAGTTGGATACACTGTCCAGTTCGGTGCATGGGCGACTGGACGCTTTTGAGCGAAGGATGTACGAGTGCCTTGCAGTTACAGGCACCAAAATCATCTAGATGGTACGCAGAGCTGGGAGCATTACGATTCAAGGTGTGGGACTTGGCCGCACTACAGACAGCTGCGGTACCTCCACCAGTCCTCCTTGTGATTGATGATGAGTTTGAGGAGGAGCTACCACCGTTTTTTGATTTCATCACGGAGGTTCCAGTGGCACATGCAAAGGGGAAGAGGCCTCGTGAGGAGGCAAGTAATGATGTTGATACATCTCTGCTCCGTCAGCAAAAGTGGGAGCGGAATGAGATGGACAGAGCGCTGCACGAATCAAGAGAGGAGGCTTGACTGAGAGCCGAGACTGAGGAAGCGAGAGCTCGTGGTGAAGGAACAAGCTCAGTTGGATCTGAGAATGCACCGGTTCAAGCCGATAATGTTAGAGTTGATGTTGGAGGCGTATCTACACCCTCCACCGACCAGGTAGCTGACACCTAGGTCGTACAGGTATGTTTCCTATTCCTTTAGTTTTTGTCTTGTATATATATGCGTCGAGGACGACGCATGCTTTTTTGATGGGGGTGGGGAGGGATACCTGTGCATTCTATTTTGCTTAACATAACTCGAGGGTTTTTCTTGCCGGACATCTTTTCCATTGGGTATTCCATATCTAGTAGAATCGGCATGTTTAGGATTTTATTTTATGTTTTTGTTTCTTTTGTGTCAGTTGGAAGAAAGTTAGGAAAACTACAAGCAGTCAAGAGCTAAAATTGTTTGATATTTTGATTTTTGATGATTTGATACCCCTCCGAAAATTTTTGTATGTGTATGTGAGAGTTGACAATAATGACCTTTGTGGATCTTTGCATGGCATTGGAACTATAAATTTATTTACCATCGTATGGCTGTACCTGAACTAGTGATTAGTAGAATTGATGATGTTGACCGATGCTATGTGTTAAGTGAAGTTTGATTGCTGAATTCGATTGTGTGTGTCAATCTAGAACTTTCCTGGTTTGTCGTACCGAGATAGAGGATAAGGAACTAGGAAAGGATCATAGGCCGTTTTTGATTTATGAGTCCACTTTAGCCTAAAAGACCATCCAAAGTGAATAAAATCCCTTGATCCAAATGTTTGAGCTTTAATTGACCTTGGTTTTCATTCATACCAATTCACCTACCTGATTTTATTATGAATGAACCCATTTTGGCCCTGGTCCCTCCTTGGACAGTGTGAATTTCAACTCAGGAAAATCGCCTAAGTTGAGGATGGCTATGATAGGGGGTAAGAAGAGTCGGGTGAAAGTAAATTTGGGTAATGAAAAAGGAGGAAAAAGAGCGGGTGCAGTGTGCATGATGAAAATAAAAAAATAAAAAAATTCGTTGTTGTCAAAAGCAAGAAAAGAAAAGAAAATTAATGTGTGACATCAATAAGTTTTTGTTGAATAAAAAGAAACCGCATCCGTAGTGTCTAAAGCAAAGGAAAGGAAAAGAAGAAAAAGAGGAAAAAAGGAGAAAATAGAAAAAAAAAAGGTGAAAAGTGGAGAAAAAAGCGTAGTGCCGAGGAGGTTTGAGCTACTAAAATCCATATGTACCATACCTGAGCCCGAGCCTATGTTACAAGCTGAGAAAGTCCTATAGTGATCCTAGCTACTTGTTTGAAAATCGAGGTATTGAAAGTAAAGGCAAGCCTATGATATTGTATGCATATAATTTGAATTTCTTTGTGAGAGTGAGTGGATCTTACCTAGTCCCAAGAAAATTTTACCGAGATAATCATATACATATGTGTTAGTGCGGGACTTGGTCAACATAATCGTTTTCAAATTGTCTGGGGTAGTGTTATAGATTTATGTGCATGATTGCATGTGACAGTATTTTGCCATGTTTCGATTCCTCTGTGCTATGGTTAAAAATTTTGCATATGCATAGTGTTTTATGTTGATGTGATGAGGGAGGAGTTAGAAAAATTGATTGTGATGACTATTGTAAGTTTCCTAAAGTTTATCCTATTGAAGTGCCGAAGTAGATTATTTTGGTTTGTTTTGTTTTGGCTTTGCCTGAGGACATGCAAAAGTTCTAAGTTGAGGGTGTTGATATGCCGTGATTTTAAGACACTTTTGACGCTTAAAACCAAGAAATTGTGCACATTCCAGGCAATTTATATGGGTATAAGGTATTTTGTGCTTAATGTGCAGGAAACAAGCCTGGAAGTGATTTTTGGTCGAATTAATGAGAAAAACAACTGAAAGGTGACTGCTAGGCACTTAACGAGTCGTTGGCAGGAGGAACGACCCGTCAGTTGAGGCGTTGGAAAAAAGATGAAGTTTTGATGAAGTGACACAGTGCATTTTACGAGTTGGAGGAACGACTCGTTACAACTGGTAACGAGTCGTAAGGATAACCGTTAGCATTTGAAGAGAAAAATTCAACAAAGTGTCCAGTGGAGTTGACGAACGACATCATGAGTCATTTCCTGAAAGAACGACTCCTTGGCAAGTTACTGTAGCTATCCGTGAAGTGCACTGGAATTTCTGAGGAAGTGGACTACGAGAGACCTAACGACTCGTGCTAAGGCACGACGAGTCGTTAGGTGACCCATTGTCAGACCTGGGTAAATTGTTGAGGACGACTGATTGAAAGCAAAGGACGACTCATCAGAAGGCTTAATGATCCGTCACATGGCCCGTTGCCACCGCCAACCTGGTTTCTAGATTTATTTAGGAAAAAGATTTCTTTGTACTATAAATACCCAGTTTTAGGTTTATTTTAGAAGGACGTTCAGAAGCCGATTTTGAGAGAGATTTTTGAGAGAATTTTCATCCAATTGTTCTTGATTCAAGATACGAAAGCTACATTGGAATTTTTATTCAATCTACTTGGTTTTTATTCTACAATACTTTGTAAGTTGCAATTATGATTTCTTCTATATTTTGTGATTGCAATAACATGATCATTAGTAGCTAAACCCATAAATTAGGTTTTTGGGAACCAAGATGAATTAACACACATAGGTAAAAATACTTAGTGATTCTTGAACGGAATTTTATGTATGAATTATTTTTCTCTCTGTTTTAGTTGATTCTTGACGGTTGCAAACGTTAGGACTTGTCTTATTCTTACTTACCGGATCAAAGGAGGTAATGAATGAGAAAAGGGATTAACAACGGAGATATGAGGCTACCAACCCTCATCTAATAGCTTGAACTTGTTTGAGGGATAGCTAATCCGATATTAAGGGTAAGGGTTAACTAAAGAACACCTGTATACAGACCAAGTTGCGTGGTGAAAATCACCTAGATAGGGGACCAACCATTTAGGTGAACATCTTTTGTGTTTATTGCCAAGCAGAAATAATTGTAATGAAAAATAAATTTTTCATCGACAATTTGAGACATAATGTGATAAAGCAGTTGTTGTGTGATGAAATCATTTATGTAAATTATGTGAAGACAGGAATAAACCTAATCAATTCATAGACAAAAATAAATATCGATCGGAGTGAGATTTTTTATCAATCGAGAAGATTAATAATGATAGTAACCCAATGTATGTGATTGGAGATCCCATGTATTAAGTTTATGTGGGTGATAATAAGTCATTAATTGATCAAGTATGTACTATAAAATTATATCCCTCCTATAATGTGCAAATATAGAACACTGCAAAGCAACGTGATATTAAGTTTACCTCTTAATCTAATTCATATCCTTTGTAGGTGGTGTATTGCTTTACAGAATAAATATATTTGATGATTGGACCTATACGAGTGTGGAGTGGTGCATCTTCTATGAAATATGATAAATTTCTAGAGCACTCATGAATACCAAGATACGCACATGGCCTCTTAGCATAAGACAATAATAACGATAATGATTGTGCGAGTATAACGTGATAGAATAATACGCTGAGTTTACAAAAGAATTCTTGGTTCCAAGAAGTTCTAAATTTCACCAATTATTATGTAAGTTTATGTCACGCCCCGCCTTGGGGGGTATGACCGGCACCTGGTGCCCTACTAGGACCTGAACTGCTAGACTGCTGAGCCCAAGCACTCCCGGTGCCTGGCTGGCTCTAACTCTGATTTATGAAATCAACAGGCTATATAAAGGTTGTAAATACAGCCCCCTGCCGACTAGGCCTATAGCCACATGTACAACAACAACAGCTAACCATAACCACGTCAACATAAGGGAATCTATGCGGGCCGAAAAGGCCACCATGCTTTCTAGTTACTTCTGAATCAAGAAAATAAGAGCTAAACTGCTACGTGACCGACAAGGTCACCACTACAAACTGAATAAGGCCCCACACGGCCATCATAAACAACTAAGACATACACGCGGCCTCACACGACCAGTACAACTAACCACAGGGAATACAAAATCTGCAAGCCTCTAAGAATACTGATAAGATGGTCGGGACCCTGTACTGTATAACAAAAGAAAATAGAGTAGACCTCTGACTATCGAGCTCCGGATGACAGGAGCTTATGACTCTGTACTAGCTGAAATTACGAGGGGTCAGCTCCTCATCTGTGAGTACCTGCAGACAAGTAATGCAGCGTCCCAGACGGGCGTCAGTACCACGGATACCGAGTATGTAAAGCAAACTGAACATAACTGAATAAAGCAATAATACTGGTAGTTCTGCATAGTAGAAAATAGCTAAGACTGTCGGGGATGGCGTAATCTGGAAAGAGCTTACCTGTACTGAAAAACAAATGGAAGTCATACCTTTCGCTGCGGCATCATGCTATTTATCAATTTAATAAGTAATATTATATACACATATATAGCATACAAGAACCTATACCAGCCCCCATAAGCCGGAAGGTGCCAACCAACACACAATCTATATACCCCTTCCCGGGTCAAAACCATCCAAAAGTAAATCACTCCACTCGCCTACTAACTACGAGCACCTCTACCGCCCCCTTTGGGTCTGCAGCTCAGGCTCTGGCCTCTGACTATAACTGTTTCTAAGTTCGGAGGACTCCTGTAACTGTAAACTGTAATCTGTATCTGTATCTGTAATCTGTCCCCTGGGCGCAAGCGCTCGACAGGGTAAGCTATAATGCTATGCTGATCTGCCTGTTATGGGGAATACTGCATCCCATCTTCGTCCTACTACAGACGGCATGCCACTCCTTAGAGTGACGAATCCTCACCCTCTGGCGGCAGCTATTAACCCAGGGGCGGTGAGGACGCTCTAAGGGTGCCCTTATAGCACAAACAGGTCTCAACAAACAATAATCACGTATAGCAAGCATGTTCGATCTGAAAATGCTATCCGTGTTTTGATATTCTATTCTGAATTTCTTTTCTGCATTAAACTGATCCTGTTACTGAGCTAACTATATCTGAAATAATATCTGGCTGTCTGATACTGACTTAATGATTTTTATTCTAAATATAGCATAATAACATAAAACATGCTTGCTATATTCATAATGGACTCAATACTCGACTTTCGGATTCTCTCTTTTAGAATTCACTCTATTTACTATACTAGGATTACTAACTTGCCGAAGGAACTGGCTTTACATACCTTTGTTTATGATTTCCCGGCTAACTGGCGTAATTCGGTCAATATTCCGCTATTTCTCCTAACTGCATCCATATATATACTAATTAGGACTAAATACATTAATATTCTGAAAGAAAATATCACTTTTAATATATATATAGCCCAAATTTTGACTTATCAAAAAATGGTCGAAAACTCGCTATTTTTCGGAAGTCCAGAAGGGATAAATACTCACTTTAGGGCTAGGAGTATATTTGGGGCTGCATCTCACCTCCGTGGCACGTTGTCCATCGCAGAGGTGAGACTCTGTGGCACGTTGGCCATCGCGGAGGTGAGCCTCCGTGGCACGATGGCCATCGCGGAGGGGGTCTGCCAGCCTCCTCTTGCGATGGTTCGACGTGTCGCTTATCCGGTCTTTCTCCGGGCCCTTCCCCAGCATGTATGGCATTTAAAATCTCTTAACCAACGCATGAATAGGCCATCTAAATGTCAAGAATTTACGGGGTGTAACATCCTTCCCCCTTAAGAACATTCATCCTCGAATGTCAAATTCTGCTTGCAAGGATCTTAACTTGCTCTGCTTATTCTGGAAAAATTTCGGCAGAGTTTTCCCTGTAATATGGACAATCTCAAAAACCTGAAATGCAGAAAAGTCCAATACAGGAACTCTACACAATACTGCAGTATTCATCAAGCAAAAGACTAGAGTCAACTATCTCATTTATACGTATAACGTAAGGCATTTCATAAGATAACAATACTAACATACCTCTTGGCTGCCTAGGCTTGGAATAAGTGAGGATATCTAACTTTCCTATCTTCCTCTGCTTCCCAATTCATCTCCTCTCGATTCCTGTTGTGCCATAATACCTTGACAAAAGCAATATCTTTCGTTCTCAGTCTGCGAATCTGCCTGTCTAATATGGCTACTGGAACCTCTTCATAGGCCATCTCTACCGTAACCTGGACATCCTGAACTGGGACAATTCTGGAGGGTTCTCCTATGAACTTCCTTAACATAGAAACGTGGAACACTAGATGAACAGATCCCAATTCTGGGGCAAGTTCAACTCGTAGGCCACTTGGCCTATTCTTCGCCGAATCTGATAAGGTCCAACAAATCTTGGGCTGAGCTTACCCTTTCTGCCGAATCTCATCACCCCTTTCATTGGAGATACCTTCAAAAATACCCAGTCATTCACATTAAATTCCAAGTTTCTGCGCCGCACATCAGCATATGATTTCTGGCGGCTCTGAGCAGTCAGTAGGCATTCTCTGATAAGCTTTACCTTCTCTTTTGACTCATGAATAATGTCTGGCCCAATTAGCACTGACTCTCCTACTTCAAACCAGCCAACTGGCAATCTACACTTCAGCCCATACAAAGCCTCGTAGAGCGCCATCTGGATAGCTGAATGGTAACTATTGTTATAAGCAAACTCAATAAGTAGTAAGTGCTCATCCCAGCTACCTCCAAAGTCCAACACACATGCTCGTAGCATATCCTCGAGCGTCTAAATAGTGCTTTCTGCCTGCCCATCTATCTGAGAGTTGGGAAGAACTTTATGAAATTATGGTAGATGAATTTCTGGATGATGAAAATTTTTTGAAGGAGGCACACTTTCGTAGCCTCCTGATTATAAATGTGGTGAGCAACACAACCATAAGCGACTCTGCTAGGAGCACCTCAAGCCTTTTAAGATCACGCTAAATAAGATGCGGTGACCCTCGACACTTTTCCAGTGTCGCGTTATGTTGATTCTGGGAGGCGCGGAAGAAAAAAAGAGAATTGAGATCTAAGAATAGATATACACTAACTTTTGGAAGCATAGATGACTGATTATGAAAATTGGAGTTGGAGCACTAGCATTTGACTCTGGCTTGTGAGTTTGACCTGCGAAAGGTGAAAATTGCCAAGATACCTGCGGAACTCAGATAATAATAATAGTATTGTGAAAGAGTAGAGAGTGTACCCAAACAGGTATTACAGACTCTGATTTGTGGAGTTGCTCCTTATTAGCATAAACTGTTGTAACTGAAAGATCTCTATACGTTAAGTAGTTATAGTGTAAGCTTTGGCTGGCGAAGCAACTTGTAGTGTAGCCTCCGGCTGGGGAGGGGGGGAAGAATTGTAGTAGAAAGCCTCCATCTGGCGGGTAACATCGATGTAGAAAGGCCTATGGTTGGTAGGGCAACTGTAAATGTAAAAGGCCTCTAGCTGGCGGGGCAAAGACAAAGCAACTTGTAAAGCTTTGAATGGTGGAATAACTCGTAAAACCTCTGGCTGGAGAAGCAACCCGTAATATAAAAGCTTCAGTTGGTGAAACAACTTGTAATTTAACAACTTCAATCATCGAAATATGTATGCATAGTATGAGAGCGTTTGTAGGAACAGAACTTCTTATTGGCAAAACTTTGGTAGTATGAAATAGAACTGTCAATTGACGAATCTTGAGAGCCTTGCTGAAACAAACTTCTGATTGGTGGAGCCTTGAAAGTACTGAAATAAAACCTCTGATATGCGGAGTGAGAGAGTGTCGCTGTAACAAAACTACTAATCGGCAAAGCCTTGGTTGTCTCAAAACAAAATCTCTGATTGATGGAGTACGAGAGCATTGCTGAAACAAAATTACTGATTGGCAGAGCTTTGACAATACTGAAATAAAATCTCCGATTGACGGAGTATGAGAGCGTTGCTAAAATAAAACTTCTGATTGGCCCTGTGGTTGATGAAGTTAGATGGTGGTCCCTAATTGGCGAAGTTATTCGATGCAGTTAAATGATAGTATTTGATTGGCAGAGTTATTCGTCGTAGTTAAATGAAAATCTTCATTTGACGGAGTTATTCAATGTAGATAAATGATAACCTCCAATTGGCTGAGTTATTCAACTTGTTTAGCTAGTAATCTCCAATTGGCAGAGTCATTGGTAGATTTAGGTGGTAGCTCCAGTTGGCGGAGTCACTGACGGATTTAGGTGCTAGCTCCAGTTGACGGAGTTACTTGAGAGAACCAAGCTATCCTATTTATCCTATAAGGGTCCTCTGACTTTGGTATTTTGATCCGAATTTGGGAAATACTTGCAAGATTTAGGTAAACATTTGGAGGTGTGAGAATCGGTATGAGATATTTAAAATGAAGGTAAACGAAAAGTATTTGGCTTATTGTTGTAGCAAGCCGAGTGATATCTTTAATCCTTCTTGGAAGCTCATCCTGATGTTATTTTTCCCAACTCCTGTTGTCCTGCACTTAAAGAAAAGTGCTTAGTTTGGGAGAGGTGTTGATTGTGTTGATTGCAGACCCAGGCTTCATTACTAGAATCCTTCAATCTTCTTAGGCTGTATGTGATCCCTATCTAGAGACTTGGTAGGTGGAAAAGTATATTAGTGTTTTAAGAAATATGTCACGTTTTGAAAAATCAAAATTTCCTTTGTTGGTTTTTTATTCATTTAAAATAATGAGTATATCATATATATATATATATATATATATATATATATATTACATATGGATAAGTAGTCCTCTATCGTTTTGTTATACCCTGCAAGCTCAAAGATCAGACTCGGGAGTTGAAATGGAGAAAACTAAAAAGTTGATACCAGGCCGTAGAGCGAGTCGTTCTGTGACTTGTGGGATAGACTACGAGTCATGAAGTGACTCGTGGTGCTGGACTTGAGTTGAAAGTTTGAGTTTCGAAGTCCCCACGAACATGACCACAAGTCGTGGTCAGTCCCCACGACTTGTTGAGTCAATCGTGGTCAAGGGCTATGAGAAGGTGAAGAAGATGTTGGCAGTGTACCCTACGGTTAGATACCACGAGTCACGGTCAGACACCACGATTTGTGGGATGAGTCGTGGTCGGCCGGTTACTAATGATTTCATATTTTGGATAGTGAAGGTAACGAATGGTGAACACAAGTCGTGGTCACCAGTAACAACTTGTAGGGTCCTCCGTGGCGAGCCCCAGATGAATTTTGACAGTGCACACGACGACTGAGACCATGAGTCGTGGTCCTTGGTAATGATTTGTCTAGTCTCTCGTGGGGACTGGCAGTCAGTTATTTTCTACGAATTTGATAAGGGCTTTTTCGTAATTTCTATGATCCTAATGCCTAAACCACGTTGTTTTAAACTCGAAATAGGCAGTTTTATGAGGGGTAAGTCCATTCTAGGCTCATTCACATTCATGCATGCAAGTTGAAGGCTTAGAAGGTGATCAAGGTTAGATTCTCTAAAAGTTTTCTTCAATTCTTCCATTGGGCAATCAAGGGAGTGGTGAAATCAGTCCATCTCAAGTATGTAGGGTTATGAATTGGTGAATTCGTTCACACCCATGCCCAATCCCTCTCTAAATCATAAAAAAAATCATATGTTGATTCTATGGGGTTTTAACCCAATGCATGAAATTCCTAATTTTCTACATGAGTATGATTTAAATATGTTCCTATTATTGAATTATGATTCATAGGCAAGTTTTATATTGTTTTCAATTGTAATCATATTTTCAAGCTTTATGAATTAAAATGCCTATTTATGAGAAGTTCATGAACGTTGAGATTTATGATGAATGTTCAAGTATGATGCGGAATTATTGATGAAAAGTATGTTTTCAAGTTACCCATGTTTATGATCATGTTTTCAAGCGAATGATATATTTTCAGGCATGTTTATGTATTGGGAAAGAACCCATATGTTCAAGTATGATTTATGATTTCACGAATAAGCTTACCACATGATTTTGGAGTTAAAGCTCCCATTTACATTTAGCCTGTGGTACGGTTTGAGCAAAAGCTCCTCATATATGATTTCAGATTTGATATGTATTTGATTATTAAGCTTCATCAATAGACGATGGTAAACTTCGTTGAAAAACGATGGAGAGCATATGCATATTTTTGGGTGTAGTGTCTAGCACCGAGTAGGCTAAGGGTCGATCCACCCTATGCCTCAGAACTACGTGCCAACGTAGGTTTATACATATCATAGTCTCTACCCTTCTAACTCGCGCTGTTCGCGATTGCAAAATTATGCCTCCCCGCAGAGTAAACGACAGAAGGAATGGGAATGAAAATGGCCACGAGGATGGCAATGGAAACGGGCACCAAAAAGCCCCACCAGTACATGAGCACCATGCACCAGACCCGATTGCCCACACTGAATTTAGGGCAGCCATTCAGATGCTAGCACAGACCTCGACCGCCTAGGTCAACCAGCATGCAGTGGCGCATGTCCCGCATAATGGGAATGCGACAGCAACTCGAGTCAGAGATTTCTTAAGGATGAACCCACCAAAGTTTCTTGGGTCCAAGGTTTACGAGGACCCACATGAGTTTATCGGCGAGATTGTGAAGATCACCCAGGTCATGGGTGAATGGAGTAGAGTGTGCTGAGTTGGCCTCATATTAGTTGAAGGGGGTCGCGCATATTTGGTTTAGATAGTGGAAGAATAGTAGGTCAGTAGGAGCAGACCTTATCAGTTGGGAGGAGTTTCACGTTGCTTTTCTAGATCGATTTTTTCCTCGTGAGATGAGGGAGTTTAAGGCAGCTGAGTTCGTGAACCTAAAGCAAGGGAAGATGACGGTGAAGAAGTATTCCCTAGAGTTCACTCGTCTGTCAAAATATGCCCTAGAGTTAGTGGTTGATTAGGGGGCGCGAGTGAACAGGTTTGTTCATGGGGTGACAAACTATTTAGACAAGGATTGCAGGACCGCTATGCTCTATCAAGATATGGATTTACCTCGGATAGTCTTATACGCCCAACAAATGGAGGCGACGCATATGAGGGAGAGAGGCTAAGAGGGCCAGGACAGACAACTATAGATTCTCTCAACCGAGTCCAGGTGGTGGGCATCGATAGCAGACCAGAGATCTTCATCCCCAACATCTTCAGCGATGAGTGTGTCATCCAGACCTAGGCATGAACAGAGAGGACGAGCATCAGGCTCTAGGAGTTTGAGCAGTAGGCCCACGGATTCCAGTATCCCAGTTTGCGGCAAGTGTGGTCGGGGGCACATTGGTCAGTGCTTGGCGGGTATATGTGCTTGCTTTGGGTGTGGGAATTTCGGACATATGCTCAAAGATTGTCCAATAGCTAGATAGGGCAATGATAGGGGCCGAGGCCCAGCTTCCAGTTCAGTAGCTCCACCCGCACGCCTAGCCCAGCAAGGGGCATCTACTTGCACAGGTGACAGTCAACGCCAAAACAGATTCTATGCCTTAGCATCCCACAAGGAGTAGGAGGTCTCCACAGATGTAGTCACTGGTACGTTATGAGTTTTTCATCTTGATACATATGCTTTGTTAGATACAAGGACTACCTTGTCTTTTGTGACAACTTACGTGGCTTGTAGTTTCGGAGTCAGTCCTGAAATCTTGTCAGAACCCTTCTTAGTCTCTACTCTAGTGGGTGATTTAGTTGTAGCTAGACGGGTGTGTAGAAGTTTCTCGGTCACAGTCCTTCAGAAAGTCACCTCAGCAGATCTAGTAGAGTTAGCCATGACTGATTTTGATGTTATCCTTGGATGGATTGACTATTTGCATGTTATGCCTCAGTTAACTGTAGAACCCAGGCAGTAGAGTTCATATTTTCGGGTGAGGCAGTCATAGAATGGGAGGGTAGTTCAGCTGTGCCTATAGGTCGTTTCATTTCCTACCTTAAGGCTAGAAAAATGATTTCCAAAGGTGGTGTGTACTATTTAGTTAGGGTTAAGAATGCTTCATCCAAGACCCCGACTATCCAGTCAGTTCCAGTAGTATGTGAGTATCCAAAAGTGTTCCCTGATGATCTACTGGGTATTCCTCCCAAGAGAGAAATCGATTTTGGTACTAACCTTCTTCTCGATACGCAACCTAGATCTATTTCTCCCTTAAAATGGCTCCAACCGAGCTAAAAAAGTTGAAGGAACAGTTGAAGAACCTTTTGGATAAGGGTTTCATTAGACTGAGCAAATCCCCAATGGGGTACACCAGTTCTCTTTGTTCGAAAGAAAGATGTTTCTCTTCATATGTGTATTAATTATGGGCAATTGAACAAGGTCACCATCAAGAACAGGTGCCCTCTACCTAAAATTGATGATTTGTTTGACCAGCTTCAAGGTGCCAAGTGCTTTTCGAAGATAGACCTCAGGTTTGGATACCATCAGCTCAGAGTTCGAGAGAGTGACATCCCGAAGACAACCTTCAGGATGTGGTGTGGTCATTGTGAATTTGTAGTTATGTATTTTGGACTAACGAATGCTCCTGCAACTTTTATGAATTTGATGAACAGGGTGTTCACTCCATACTTGGATATGTTCGTGATTGTGTTTATTGATGACATCCTGATATACTCTCAGAGAGAGGAGGAGCATGCTACTCATTTGAGGGTGGTGCTACAGACTCTCAAGGGTCTCCAACTATATGCTGAAGTCATCAAGTGCGAGTTTTGGTTGAACTCAATAGCATTTTTGGGCCACGTGGTGTCAAGTAAGGGCATAAAGGTGGACACTCAGAAAATAGAAGCGGTGAAGAATTGGGCTAGACCGGTGAGTCCTTCAAATATCCGGAGCTTTTTGGGTTCAGCTGGACACTATCGGAGATTTGTTAAGGGTCTTTCCTCTATCGCAACTCCATTGACCAAATTGACCCAAAGAAAGTGAAGTTCCAATGGTCGGAGGCTTGTGAAAGAAGTTTTCAGGAGTTGAAGACTCGACTTACCTCAGCACCGTGTTAACTCTACCAGAGGGTATTAGGGGTGGGCGTTCGGTGTTTCGGTTCGGTTTTTTTAAATTTCGGTTCGGTTTTTTCGATTTTCGGTTATGAACAAGGAACACCAAACACCGAACCGTTTTAATTCGGTTCGGTTCGATTTTTTTTAATTCGGTTCGATTTATTTATTTCGGTTATTCAGTTTTTTTGGACTTGGTTGATGGACTTTTTCTGATTGTAAAATGGGCCGGACGGCTGGACGGCTGGAGTGCTGGACGGACCTGGTCGGCTGTTCACTTCTCACTTGGAGGCTGGAGGGCGGAGCCGCGAAGGCTGGAGAGGCCGAGACTGAGAGGGCAGGCAGTCGACACCAACCAGTCTCGCAGAGATGAGAGAAAGAGACGAGTAGACGACTGCCGTCTGCCGACTCGTTGCTTAGCGGCGAGAGGGATGGCCGATGGGGAGTTGGGGAAATGGGGTTGCCAACGGCGACGGACGGTCGGCGGAGAGGAGACGTGGCTGCAGGTTGCCGGCTGGTGAGGTAGTGTCGCAGACGTGAGGCAGTGGCCAGTGAGGGGCTGAGGGCTGAGGCAGAGAGGAACGTCGACGGTGGTCGTGGTGTTCTGCTGTAGTGTTTAGTGTTTACTGTTTAGCCTTTAGGTCCTTTAGGAAATTAGGATAGGAAATTAGGAATTTAGGGTTTTTAATTTTTTATTTAATTTAATTATTTATTATAAAAATAAAATAAAATAATTTTAATATATTTTGGTTATTCGGTTTAACCGAAAAACCGGTGAACCGTAACCGAAAAAAATCGAAAACCGAATTATGTTATAAAAAAAATCGAAACCGAACCTAAAAATCAAAAAAACCGAAACCGAAAAATTGAATTAATTCGGTTCGGTTCGATTTTTGATTTTTTTGCCCACCCCTAGAGGGTATTGATGGGTTTGTGGTATATTGCGATGCTTCAAGCATCGACCTTGGTTGCGTATTCATGCAGCACGACAAGGTTATAACATATGCTTCTAGACAGCTGAAAGTTCAAGAGAAAAATTACCTGACCCATGATCTTGAATTGGCGGCGGCGGTATTTGCATTGAAGATATGGAGACATTATTTGTATAGCCGTAGATGTGTTTATGGACCATAAGAGTCTTCAATATATGTTTACCTAGAAGGATCTAAATCTACGACAAAGGAGGTGGTTGGAGCTACTTAAGGATTATGACATGATTATCCTTTATCATCTAGGCAAGGCCAATATAGTAGCAGACGCACTTAGTAGACTCTCTATGGAGAGTGTGCCCCGTGTGGATGAGGGGAGAAAGGATCTGGTGAAGGATGTGCATCGATTTACAAGGTTGGGAGTTCATTTGATTGACTCGACCAATGACAGTGTTATTATTCAGAATAGATCAGAATCATCCTTGGTGACTGATGTAAAAGTTAGACAAGGAAAGGACCCCATTTTGATAAAGTGAAAGGAAGCCATCTAGAAACAAAAGGTAGAGGTTTTATCCAAAGGGGGAGATGGTGTGCTTCGATATCATGGTTTCTTGTGTGTCCCGGACGTTAATGATTTGAGAAATCGGATGGTGCATGAGACTCACGGTTCCAGGTATTTTATACATCCATGTCCACCAAGATTTACCGTGACTTACGGAAAGTCTATTGGTGAAACGACATGAAGAAAAACATTGCAGAATTTGTAGCTAAGTGCCCAAACTGTCAACAAGTGAGAGTTGAGCATCAGAGACCGGGAGGTGTGCTTAAATATATCAGTATTCCTACTTGGTGTCGCGCCCCATTTTTCTCGCGAAAAGCGGAATTCAACTTGTGACAACTCTTAAAGGATTTAAAAGAATGAAGAGTCGCCGCCTAACGAATTGAGGTGCGTTAGGACACCGTCCTATACTAAAAATCTATTTGACTAACCTAGGCCGCCAGAGTCGGGCAAGGATTCAAAATTACCTCGAGAGGAAGGTGTTAGACACCTTACGATGTCCACAAATATGATTTTCAACCGAATTCATTATTATGTGGGGTTTACTAAGTGATCAAAAAAGTCCATTAATTTGTTAAAACTAACCTGACTATGTGACTTAGGTAAATAAACTCTCATTTTTTAGAATATAAAAATAAGTTATTTACTAGTTAATACGAAAATTAAAAGACAAGA
Organism: Datura wrightii; assembly: GCA_035772735.1. Taxonomy (NCBI): domain Eukaryota; kingdom Viridiplantae; phylum Streptophyta; class Magnoliopsida; order Solanales; family Solanaceae; genus Datura; species Datura wrightii. Next base: position 192,162,629 of record JASDFA010000018.1, on the reverse strand, counting down.
TATAGCTAAATTTGGGCAAATATGTAAAATTTATTTTAACACAAATAAATACTCGATCGAAAATTTAAATAAATTCAAATATGCGAACTGATCAAATGGAAAGATAATATACCAAAATATTTTCCTAGTTGATGCAAAACTGCATGACGAATAATAATAAAGATATTTTCTAATTAAAGCGTCTCAATACAAATCAATATAATATACTAACTGATATAACACTTAAAATACACGCAACTTATTTACTAAATATAAAAAGAAAAATATTTTTTTTCAAAATTGGAAGCAAATTAGAGCATGGCATGACATTGTTAGGACCTCATATATAATTTAAACTATTTTTTTTAAAGAAGAACTAAGTGCTAAGGAAATGCTAATTTATTTATTAAATATGCAGATAATTAAAATGAATATATTATTATTTAAAAGAGCCAAATTAAACAAGCAAGGAGAAAGCAATTATTTTTGAAAAAAAGGTACACGGTATTTTTATTTACTAACTCATATAAATTTTAATTATTCCAAACAAAGTAAAAGAAGGATAAGAAAAGCTATAATTCATAAATATTTTTTAACAATGTGAATATTTTCAAATATCTGTCAAACTTAGAAAGAGTTAACAATCTACAAAATATTTGTTGCTCTATAGGGAGGGCAACATGATATAATGAATTGTGACTTTTGACCCTAGCACAAAGTTAATTGGAGGTCGATCTTAAATTAAAAATATAATAATAATATATTTAAGAAGTCAAATGAATATTTAAAATTTATTTTTTTAAATATAAACACAAAATATCTACATATAAATACAAACAATTTCTTTGAAAATCTTGGATTGATGTTGCTTCCGGGAAAAGGGTCGGCTTAATTTTAAAAGATTTGAAATTAGACCTCGTAATTCCTTTAAATTTCTCAATAACTATATGTTACTGCTAATAATTTGATAAAAATGTACTGCCTATTTCAGTTGAAAAAGGGAAACTAGGGAGTGATTTTTTTAAAAAAAAGTTAACGAAAAGAATATTAGTAAGTAAATACAAAGTTTGAAAGTGATTAAAAGAAAGAAAAAATTCTTGCAGGTAACATGTAATTCCCAGCCCCCTTTAAACATTCCCTTCCGCTATTATGAGTGTTCATTACAATATTACAACTAATAGAATAAATTAATTCATTAACAAAAATAAAATAAAAAAATATTAGATTAATTAATTTCCATAGCTCACTCTTTGTTTCAGCGACTCTCCGATAGATCCCGAAATAAAATAATACCTGCTTAAAGACTAAAACAAATAATATGCACGCATAGATACTAAAGAGTGGTGTGCAAATAAAACAGTGGCGAATAAATTCAAAGGTTAATTTTTTCCCTAAAATCTAACAAATGAATAAATCAAACAAAATTATGCATATTAAACATAGTTGATGAATAGATCAATTAATAAATAAAATTTGCATTGACTAACCACTTAAAAAACGAGAGGCTCGAGTATCCGTAGAAGGATGAGAAGAAAGATAGTCAATACCATTACCTTATTTATTTATTAATTATTTTTAGAGAGAGAGCAGGAGTATTGTCTTGCAAAAGGAAAAGTCATCTTCCGAAAAATAAAGAAAACGAAAGAAAAGTTCTATATGTGCGAATAACATGTAAGGTCTCCCCGTTGAAAAGGAGAGAGGACCCCCTTATATACTAAGCTATAGGTTATAAAGGAGAAATAAAATCATTAGGGAATTTTTTTCCTTAATTACTCTTAATTAAATCAATTAGGGAGTGAAAAGGAAAGAGAGATATTAAGTCAAATCAATCATGAGAAATTATTATCTCAATTAACAAAATCAAATAAAAAAATGTATAAAACTAATCAAAACTTTGCCAATTTTTGGACAAGAACTGAATTGGAAAGGACAGAAAAAAAATCAGTAACAATATCCACATACTTAAATCGAAGGAAGGATAGAAAGAGGATATTAATTAGATGTATTCTTGCCTTAATAAAATAATGTACAAACATATAAGGTCTTAAATTTTCACATATATTAAATACCATAAAAACACGAATTACTAAAGAATATATTCATATAAAAATACCCACTGTCCTATTATTACAATGATACATAAATCAAGATTTTCCTTTTAGGTCACAGTGATTGACTCAATGAGGTAACATGGCCAAAGTTTACCAAATATAAACAGTTGTTAAAAGAAATCCTTAAAACGGAGTTACTGAATTTACAAAACGAAATTAATAGTGTATAGACCCATTAAGATAAACTGGAACAGAATCATATAAGACAACCCCTTAGAACAAGGTAAGAATATTCAAATTAACATATCATGTAAAGGCTGTTCAAAATCAATTTCAAGAACAAGGAAACAAATTATACAGGGCTGTCAAAGTGTACCAAAATACAAGGAATCATATTATGTTTGAGATTAATAACGGAAAACATGCAAGAGGGAATATTCAAACCTAAAGCATACAAATACCAACTTAATTTATTAAAAGGTTAGCAAGATTATTTTATAAGCATGTTGGAACTAATCTAAGATTTTATACATAATAATCTGACTGGATTAATCAAGCAAAATTACACAAGAATTATGCAAGACAGAGCCATATAATGTAGATCTTTAAAAAATCATCAGGAATAAATTATGCAAGCTCACTCGCGTCTTTATTTTACTGGAAAGAGGGAGAGAGAGAGAGGGGAGGTAGGGTAGTGGGGGATCTGGTTGTTTTCCGGCCAACGGTGACCGAAACTAATGGGAAAAAAATGATGAGGCGGAGAGAGGCGTTGGTTGTTGGGGTATTTGGTGTTGCGCCGGTGGTGTTTCGACGGTCATCCGTCAGAGGGGAAAACTTGGGAAGAGAGGGGAGAGGTCTGGAGCTGCTGCTCACGGTGGTTCGGGTGGTCTGGCGTCGGTGACGGGGCTGCAGCGCTGGAAATAAAGGGGGAGAGAAAGGGAGATAAGAAAGGAGAGGAGGAGGGAAGAGCGAGGGTTTTATTTTGCCGGAGTTTTTTCGGAGAAGACGAGGGAGAAGGGAGGCAAGGCTGCTGTGCGGCGGGTGTGAAAAAAGAAAGAGGGACAGGGGAGACGCAGCAGCGCCGTGCAGCTGCTGGTTTGCCGGAGAAGATGTACGGAGAAGGAGAGGAGGCGGTTGCTTTGTCGGTGAGAGTGGGAGAGGGGAAATGTTTTTAGGGTTTTGGGTAATAGAAATAGGAAGAAAGAGAGGTTGAATCTGGATCGTTGGATCAAATAATATAGAGGGCTGAGATTAAAATGAATTAAATGGGTCGGGTTGTGAATTACCCAACGGGTCGCGAGCAGTGAAATGGGTAGGGTTTTAATTGAAAATTGAATTGAATTTAATATGTGGCTTGATTTTGATAAAAATGGCTAGAATCAACATGATTTAAGCTGAAATGGCTAGATTTCAAATAAATTAGCTACTATTGAATTAATAAAAATACTGAAATGATAAATAATTTAATAAATAGATAATAGTTTAAAATTTACGATAAAATAATATAAAATTTTATTATTATGAAATTAAATATATATAATTTATAAAACTAAGTGAATTATATTTTATAAATATACCTTGTTTAGTTGAAAATAAGTATGTATGTTATTATGCAATATATTATATGTGACATAATTATATATAATATTTTAAATTAATGTAATAAAATATTTTAGAAGTATAATTTAAAATAATTATGTAAAATTCAAATTTGTATGCTAATTAATTAGAATATTACGAATACAAATTAAATAACTTCGTTAAAAAGGTAATTTTGAAATACGCATACATATATTGAAATGCAGCTGAGAAGGGGCATATGAAGGTCAAAATTGGGTGTCAACAACTGCCCCTTCTTTGCTCGGGAATGAAGGATGAATTTCGAGCAAAGAACGTTGATTTAGTAGCCAATTTTGTCCGACCGAAGGAAAAATTTCCGGCGGGGCCAGATGAAAGAAAATAGAGTTATGAAGGTATCGCGGCCGAGACTTCAGTTTCAAATCGCCTACATATCTCGGGTTTCACGAGAATCAGGCCGTGTGTAGTTCTAGATTTAGGAACGAATGAGATTCTTAAAGCAGGTTGATAATACAGGTTTTGAATAAGGAACGAAAAGAGTAGGAAATGGTAAGAATAGAGAGATGAAAGATATAGGCGAAATTATTATATCCGTATCAAAATGTGATAATATTAGAATGAGGGCTAATCTGGAAGATAAATGGTTGAAATGAGAGATAAAAACGAAAATTGCTTCTAAGTGCGCTGAAAAGTCGAATAGAGCTTGAAGTAAATGAATAAATAAATAATGACGAGCCGAGATAATTAAAATAACATATAAATTTTTGAAAATGAAACGTAGCTTGGATAACTTTGAAAAGGTAGGGCTTAACCGAACAACGTTCGAAACGATAGGACCATGCTTAGCTCTTAAACATCTGTGAGGTAATGCTTAACCCAATTAAAGAAGGGCGATAGTAACACAATGATAATATCTTAAGAGTATCAAATAATGGCTTGAAGAGAAACGACAATAGCTTGAAAGTATCTTGAAAGTTTGAGAGTAGCATAAGAGTGGCAAAATAGCATAGGAGCTTTAAAGTAGCATTATAGAAGCTTGATTCAATATCGCGAGAGTAACTTTGGATAACATAATAAGGGCCTGCAACTTTAAAATACTGGATAAAAGAGATTAGTCAATAAACATATGATAATATTGTGCAAAATAACGAATAATTCGAATAAATTTTGAGAGGATAATGCTTAACCCGATCAAAATTTAGTGCGCAGTGCTTAACCTTAAGAGATTAGAGGATAGTGCTTAACCCGTAGGACAATTCTTAGCCCTTATAAACTTTGAGGGTAGTGCTTAACCCGTAAACAATTCTTAGACCTTAAAGATTGAGGGTAGTGCTTAACCCATAGGGCAGTGCTTAGCCCTTTAAAGTTGAGGGTAGTGCTTAACCCATAGGACAATGCTTAGCCTTTAAAGATTGAGGGTAGTGTTTAACCCATAGGGCAGTGCTTAGCCCTTAAAATTTAGGGTAGTGCTTAACCCATGGGACAATGCTTAGCCCTTTAAAATTGAGGGTAGTGCTTAACCCGTAGGACAATGCTTAGCCCTTTAAGATTGAGGATAGTGCTTAGCCCTTAAAGATTGAGGGTAGTGCTTAACCCGTAGGCCAGTGCTTAGCCCTTAGAATTTAGTGTAGTGCTTAACCCATAGGACAATGCTTAGCCCTTTAAAAATTGAGGGTAGTGCTTAACCCATAGGGCAGTGCTTAGCCCTTAAAATTTAGGGTAGTGCTTAACCCATCAAAATAATAATACTCAACTTCAAATAAAATAGTGTTCAGCTTCGAATAACTTACTAAGAGGATATTGCTCACTCCCGTTCATGGGCGAGCTTCAAATAATTTAGCTTTACCGTTAATACCTACGTAAATCCTGATGGTATACAAAATAATTGCAAATTTGGTACCTATTGCTCCTGTGCTCAAAGAAAAATCATAAGATTAAAAAGGGAGAAGGTTGATTTATGCCTCTATTTTTCTGTTACTATTCCGATTTGATCTTATGATTAGGCTGGATGTCACGCCCTTCCATATGCGTCCTTTTGAAGAAACAAACCCTAGTCTTGACTTAGTCTTGATTAAATTTTGAGATCCTTCTCAAAATTTCTGCCCCAATTATTGACTAAGGAAAAATCTTGTAATTCTTTGCAAAAGGAATTTTTGAGGTCGCCTAAAAAATTCTGCCAGTTTGTAGCTTGTTATCATATCACCATAGAAAACCTGATAGAATTGTCAATACCCTCTCAACAAAGGGGAGAAGGATATTTTATTAAGATATAGACCGAGTCCCATAGGGACGCCTACGTTGTAAAGATATGACACCTGGGCCTAACTCAACCTCAAAAGCTAGCTCAAGAGGGGAGGATTGCCTACGTATCCCTCTTAAACGGGAATCAGGTCCAACGTAGTTCAGAGTACAAATAGTGAAAAACTTTCTAATAAAGGAACAAATCAAATTGAGAGTAGCCCTCGACTTCAATAGGCTTCAACTTTCCTTTCGAGTGTATCACCTTGGCATCCAATGCTTGATCCTTATCTTTAAAAGATCGACACTCTTCTGTTGTGTGTGCTCTCATCCCTGAATAATACTCGCAAATCTTATTATGATTGAGCCATTTTGTATGTGTATCTATCACTATTGAAGGAATTGGAGTAATATAGCCAACAACCTTTAATCTCTCACATAATTTGGTTATAGTCTCACCCAAAGGAGTATACTGCTTGGATAAATTTGTCTGAGATCTTGCAGGCTGGTGAGATTGTTGAGTCGTTGGATTTTGATAAACTGGTGGCCTTTGAAGTGCAGGTGGAGGAAACTGAAAGTGTGTAGGTTGTGCATTATGAACAACATAAGTAGCAGGATTGTAGAACGACATTGGGTGATTGTATGAAGTGATGTGTCATGATTTTACGGTACTTTCGACGCTTAAAACCAAGAAATTGTGCACATTCCAGGTATGTTTATATGTGTATAAGGTATTTTGTTCTTAATGTGCAGGAAAACAGGTTTGGGAGTGATTTTTGGTCGAATTAATGAGAAAAACAACTGAAAGGTGACTACTAGGCACTAACGAGTCGTTGGCAGGAGGCACGATCCGTCACTTGAGGCATTGGCAAAAAGATGATATTTTGAAGAAATGACATTGTGCACTTGACGAGTTGGAGGAATGACTCGTCATAACTGGTAACGAGTCGTGAGGACAACCGTTAGCATTTGAAGAGAAAAATTCAACTAAGTGTCCAGTCGAGTTGACGAACGAGATCACAAGTCCTTGCCTGAAAGAACAACTAGTTGGCAAGTTACTGGAGCTGTCCGTGAAGTGCACTAGAATTTATGAGGAAGTGGACTACGAGGAGACCTAACGACTCGTGCTAAGGCATGACGAGTTGCTAGGTGACCCATTCCCGAGCCTGGGTAAATTCTGCGGACGACTGATTGAAAGCAAATGACGACTCGTCAGAAGGCCTAACGATCCGTCACATAGCCTGTTGCCACTGCCGACCTGGTTTCCAGATTTATTTAGGAGAATAATTTTTTGGTATTATAAATACCCAATTTTAGGTTTATTTTAGAAGGACGCTCAGAAGCCGATTTCGAGAGAGATTTTTGAGAGAATTTTCATCCAATTGTTCTTGATTCAAGATACGAAAGCTACATTGGAATTTTTATTCAATCTACTTGGTTTTTATTCTACAATACTTTGTAAGTTGCAATTATGATTTCTTCTCTATTTTGTGATTGCAATAACAGAATCCTGAGTAGCTAAACCCATAAATTAGGTTTGTGGAAACCAAGATGAATAACACACATAGGTAAAAATACTTAGTGATTCTTGAACGGAGTTTTATGCATGTATTATTTGTCCCTCCGTTTTAATTGATTCTTGACGGTTGCAAACGTTAGGACTTGCCTTATTCTTACTTACAGGATCAAGGAGGTAATGAATGGGAAAAAGGATTTACAACGGAGATTTGAGGCTACCAACTCTCATCTAATAGCTTGAACTTGTTCGAGGGATAGCTAATCCGATATTAAGGGTAAGGGTTAACTAAAAAGTTACCCGTATACAGACCAAGTTGCGTGGTAAAAATCACCTAGATAGGGGACCAACTATTTAGGTGAACTTAACTTACCAATATTGCATGTTAAACACCAGAAAATATCACTATTGTAATCCTTGTGGTTATGAAATTTTGGGGAACACAATCCTAGTCTAGTCGTAAATTGAATATAAACCCAATTTGATACAAACATTCATTAATTTTACTTTTGTTTATTATTCCATATTTCCCACCTTTGAAATAAGTCAATCAATAGTAATAGTTATTCGCATTAACCTAAGTTCTTACCATATTTCCTATGGGATCGACCTCAATCTTTGTTGGGTTCTATATTTGACAATCGACCGCTTATATCTCAATTGCGAGGTGTAATTTGGGCGACATCAAATTTTGGCGCCATTGACGGGGACTACGGCTAAGGCTTTTGTTAATTGTGTTAACTTTACTATTGGTTCTTATTTCTTTGTTTTATTTTTCTTTTGTTGTTTTGGTTACTTAACAAGACTTAGGTTTGTGCATGCTTGACACTAGAAGTCAAAGAAATCCCTTGATACTAATTGATCACGAACTTGAGCTAATGTTGAGAAACTTGAGGAGACTGGCTAACATACATGAGCAAGAAAACGTGGATCAAGCCACAACAAGGATGTTGGCCGAAGAGCAAGCTTGGGCTAGAGATCGTGACTTCGCCAGAGTTGCTGAAGAGCAGCGTCTAGCTGCAGAAGCTGAAAGAGCTAGACGACCCAGAGGTCCAGAGCACCAGCGTCACCGATATTTTGATGAGGACGATGATGCAGACATAGATGAAGTTGGTGCCAATCGAGTGATAGTCCCTCCTCCTTTGCCTGCTGGGGCAAAGTTCGATATTACAAGTGCAATGATTCAACTACTGAATATGAAGGGAATATTTGTAGGTCATGCATCCGATGATGCCCACGCTCACCTGACAAAATTTCGTGGGTATATGCAAGGGATACAAGAAGCCAGGAGTCAGCCAAGACATGATCAGATTGAGGTTGTTTCCATTTTCTCTTGGGAGTGAGGCGACAATGTGGTTGGCTGAGTTGCAAAATGACTCCATCACTACTTGGGGAGAGCTCAAGAGAGCTTTTCTTGAAAGGTTCTTCCCAACATCCAAGGAGTTGCAACTAAAGGATGAATATACAACTTTAGGCAGCTAAATTCTGAGGCACTCCATGAGACCTGGCTGCGTTGAACAAAAAGATCAAGAAGGTGCCAAACCACAGGATTTCGGATGATACACTATTGGATATCTTTTACCATTCCTTGAATGCCAACACAAAGGCGGTTGCTGATACCGTCTTAGGAGGATCCTTCATGAGTCATACTTATGTAGAGGCTACGGAGTTGCTGGACAGGATTACTAAAACCAACCGAGCCTGGCACACTAGAGAGTCGGAGGTTCCGACTGGTTCTTATATGGTTGGTATGTCTGCCGAACAACAGAGAAGAGATGAGGAGCGTGACCAGGACATTGCTGAGATAAAAACCACCATGGTTTTTCTTGCCAAGCACTTAATGGGAATGGGAGCAGAAAAGGTGAACGCTGTAGGTTCTCAGTAAGGCTCCGAGAAATGATGGGTGCGAGTCTGAGTTTGAAGAAGATGTCAATTACTTGAATGATCAGAGGATTGGTTTCCGGACCAACACCCAAGGGTCTACCAAGGCTCTTGGCATCAAGGTCAAGGGAATCAATGTCGAAACTTCTACAAAGATAATAATTTCAACCGAGGTCAATACCGGGACAATGGGGATTGGATAAAGCGAGAGAAGTTTAAAAATGATAGGGGTGGTCTGTATGTTCCTCCATGGAACCGAGAGACAGAGTCAAGCGGTTCAAGGGTCGAAGATATTCTTTCCAAAGTTCTCAAGCAGATGGAGGCAACAGACAACCACTTTAAGGAGCTCCGTACTGATATTTCTGGCTTAAATCAAAAGGTGGAGTCACATGTTGTGGCAATTAGGAAAATTGAGCAGCAGATGAGTCAGATGTCTGTTGCAGTGAATCAAAGGCAGAAAGGTACACTTCCCAATAATACTGTTCAAAATCCGAAAAATGATGGTCACTACTAGGAGCGAGAAGGCCACAGTGGATCCACCGAGGCCAGTCGTAGTTGAGGAGCCAGAAAGATCCGAGTTGATAAATGATGATGAAGTAGTGGATGTTGACAACCCAACTTTGGTTGGGAACTCAGATGTGCAAACTGCTCCGAGTAGTGCAAAGGAGCAAGGAGATAGCCATGGGAAGGAGAAAGAGGTGCAACAAAAACTCACAAAAATTCCTAGACCTCCTCCTCCTTACCCGCAGCGCTTGAAGAAGAAAGCTGAAGATGGAAAATATCAGAAGTTTATCTCGATGCTCAAGAAGCTGTCGGTGAATATCCCATTGGTGGAGGCACTTGAGCAAATGCCTGGTTATGCCAAATTTATGAAGGACCTCGTCACCAAAAAGAGAACCGTAAGTTTGAAACCGGCTGATAATATGCACCATTGTGGTGCCATCACTACCAGGATCCTAGCACAAAAAAAGGAAGATCCAGGTGCGTTTACCATACCTTGCACCATTGGGGAGGTCGAGTTTGCAAGGGCACCTTGTGACTTGGGAGCTAGCATAAATCTGATGCAGCTAGCAATATTTAAAAAGTTAGGCTTGGGAACCCCCACACCGACTTCGATGCGGCCACTGATGGCTGACCAAACAGTTAAAAAGCCGGTGGGGATTTTGTTTGATGTGTTAGTCAAAGTGGATAAGTTCATATTGCCAGAAGACTTCGTGATTCTGGACTGTGAAGTTGATTCAGAGGTCCCCATTATTTTGGGGCAACCATTCCTTTCAACAGGTAGGGGCCTAGTTGAGACTTGTTGTGGCATGTGGGCACCCTTTTAGCATCCCCACCACCCCTGGGTTAAAGCTGTGTCGATATCAGATTCAGATACCGCCACCAGCTGGGCGATGCCATCCGCCTAGAGGACGATGATGGCCGACCACCATGATAATACGGTCCAGACCACCCTGCTTGCAGGGGTAGTTCAGTTCACTCTGCGCAGAGCCAGTCCACCCTGTTTACAGGGGCAGAACACTCTGTGTGCGCTTGTGGCCGGGGGCAGACTCAGATACAGATTTTTCATAAAATTACCCTGTTGCGTGCTTGCACCCAGGGGCAGTTTTTATTACACACCCCGTGTGCACTTGCGCCCAGAGGCAGGAGTCTTTGGACTCAGACACAGTTTATTGTCAGAGGCCAAGGCCTGAGCTACGTACCCAAGGGGGCCGGTAGGAGGAGCTCACAGTTATCAGATGAGTGGTGTGACTTATTTTTGGTTGGTTTTGACCCGGGTAGGGGTATATAGATTGTTTGCTTGCTTGGCGCCATCCGGCTTATGGGGGTTGGTATTGGCTCTTGTTTGCTACTTGTATATCTGTTTATGTGCTCTATGTATTATATACTAGCTACTAGACAGCAGGCCGTCGCGTCTACAGGTACGCCTCTGCCTTATCAGTACTGAAAGCTTGAGTCAGTTTATATCAGCTTATTCAGATTCAGCTATCTCCTGCTATATAGAAATGCTAGTTATGCTATCTATATTCAGTTGTTTTCAGTTGTGTTACTTCAGTTGCTTTGCATACTCGGTACCAGTGGTACTGACGCCCAGAGGGGCGCTGCATTACTTGCCTGCAGGTACTCATAGACGAGGAGGCGATCCCTCATGATTCCAGCCAGCTATTGAGTATTCAGCTCCTGTCCTCCGGAGTTTGAATTCCAGAGGTGTATTTTATTTTCATTTGTTGTACAGTATGGGTAGGTCGGGGCCCTGTCCTGATCATTTCTATTGCTATTCCTAGAGGCTTGCAGTCTGTATATTTCCCTGTGGTCAGTTGAGCCGGTCGTGTGGGGCCGTGCAGTTGTTAGCTGTTAGTACTTTTGCTTCTTATGTTGGCCGTGTGGGGCCATAAGTTTGACAGTAGTGGTGACCTTGTCGGCCACGTAGCTTTCTAGTATTTCATTGCTGAGTTGCAGATAACTAGACAGTATGGTGGCCTTGTCGGCCCACATAGGTTTCCCTGTAGTTGCATGTTCTGGTCAGCTGTTATTACAGGTAGAGGAGGCTATAGGCCAATGGGCCGGGGGCTGTGTTTACAGCCGTTATATAGCCCTTTGTGTCCAGAAATATGAGTTAGAGCCAGCCAGGCACCAGATGTGCCCAGGCTTAGCAGTCCAGTACTTCAGGTCCTAGTAGGGCATCAGGTGCCAGTCATACCCCCCAAGGCGGGTGTGACAAACTTGGTATCAGAGCAGGTCGTGTCCCAGGGAGTCTGCAAGCCGTGCTAAGTAGAGTCTTGTCTATGGATGTGTTGTGCACCACATACTATAGGCAGGAGGCTGCGAGGCATGATATGATGGTTACCCTTCCTTCTCAGTCAGTCGTGCTTTAGAGCGGTACAGTATAGGGTTGAGTCCCTGAGAACTTACCATATTCTTTGATTACAGATACAAAGGCAGATCAGCATTACCCTATCACAGGCAGAAGATCAGAGATAGCAACGGAAGAGAGCATTAGTCAGTTACATGATAGCTACAGCAGCAGGAGGAGGTATCAGAGACCTCCCAGCGTGATACCTTTATTGGCACTATTCCCAGTGTACGTTGATAACGTTAGAATAGGAAGTCAGAAGTATAATGTACATATGAGTTGATTTACTTAGTAGTTATATAAGATCTGATTAAGATTATAGACAAGGTCAGACCACCAGGTAAGTATGAAAAAGAGAGGGAAATGCAGGAATCCCAAATGCCTCTTTTCGGATATGGTACAGTCAAATGCTTTTGCTTGTTGCAATAAGAAAAGGGCTATTTCCACCCCTTGGTTTTGATGCCAGTATAGTAAAGGGGCATAAGACTTGAGATGGGGTTGCCAAATCAAGCAGTAAGTAAAGATGGGCTGATTGATCCTAGTAAGTATTAGAAGGTATAAAGAGCCCTTATGATTACGTAGGCTGAGCAGACCCTTATAATAACAAGCCAGTAAAGAAAGTAAGACTGTTAGCCTACCCGAAGTAGGGGTAACAAACCTGCTAGTGATGAATGCCTAATAATAGTCGAGTTTGAGTCAGAAAAGGGCCAAGTCCGCCATATATGCTAACAGATAGCAAGATATACCGGTAAGATTATAGTTATGATCTAGTTGTGACATCGAAGGATATAAAGGTCATGTGAATCAGATGGGCTTGAATATATGCCAGAAGAAGTATAGGCCGAGGCTTGATCAGTGATCTCATTAGCAACGAAAGGCAGGTACCTTGAACCCCAGAGTTCAGTTTAAGTAAGATGAGGGGAAGAAGCAGGAGTGCCAGATTTGATGGGGAAATCAGGGTTACCCCCCCCCCCAGATTGATAAAATATCATATTAAGGATTAAGCCTCGGGCTGACAGTAAGATTGCGGTTCAGAATACCGCAGTATGCCCGCTATGGAGAAGTTAAAGAAGTTACCGATACAACAATTCTAATTTAGTGTTGCCTAGAGATAAGGCCCAGCAGACAGTCATGGGCTCTTAATATATGCCTAGTAAGGCCACAAGATTTGAACATTGACCCCACATCGCAAGAGTGGCGGAATTTCAAATAACAGACAATAACTAAAGTGTTTATGTTTGTTACTCTCAGAATGGGGTGGCAATACAATGAAATGATAAGTCAGGGCAAGAGATAGTATTAGGCTGTAGAAGCGGTGTATCATGTACGGTATGAGACTCAGCAGAACATGTCAGAGATTATGAATTACCGCAGAATTCAGTACATATGGTACGTAGCTAGCGATATATATGTATACAGATAATAGATATATTGTAAGTGGCTGCCTATAAGGGCTACAATCACAGATGCTGATTAGTAATAGAAAGCATATACAAATTGCATTGCAGGACCCCCCCTTGCCAAAAAAAAAAAAAAAAAAGGAAGAGAAAGGGGGGGAGAAGAAAGAAAGAAAAGGAGAGAAGAAAGGAGAAAGGGAAAGGAGAAGAGAAAGGACAGATTAAGTGTGAGTTACGTATGAAGTCATAGAAACTATCTCAGTTCTCAGTGATTAGGTTAATAGATTTATGTGTTGTTGTCAGCTTTAGGCTCTAGGAGCTTACCAGAGTTAATGGCCTAAAACAGAAGGCTAGATGAGAAGGGCGCAGTTAGATGGTCTACCGACCAGCTGACGCCTGTATTAGCAGGGAAGCATCCCTGAAGATCGGTAACATTAGTGCATATGATAGAACCAAGATTTGAGGCCGAATAGGCAAATTTCAGAGATTAGCAATATCAGAATTGTTCTAGTATGTTAAGTGGTCATACGTCGTTTTCCCAGCCTTGTAGGCGACAGTCGGCCTTAGTCAACCCAGCAGTTGTTATGTGGAACATCCCATAAGTCAGCCGGCCGTCCCAGTCAGAATACCCGTGGGTACCCCAAGGAAGGGTCCACATCAGTAGTCAGCGACAGACTAGTACTTCAGCTGATTTTCGTGAGATATTCAGATACAGAGCCCTAGCAGAAGGCCAGGTAAAGCTCTAGCTATACCGGTAGATTACTTGTCAGATTCTCCGGCATAATAAACAGTATGACCGTCAGTTATATGTCAAATTTTGTAAATGTGAATTTTGGTTGAGTTTAGTAGCCTTTTTGGTCACATTATGTCAGAGGCTGGGGTACAGATAGATATACAGAAAATCGAAGTAGAGAAGACATAGTCTAGACCTACCATTCCAATCGAAGTACGCAATTCCTGTGGTTAGCCGGGTATTACAGAGGGTTTGTGGAAGGATTTTCCACCTTAGCAGCACCTCTGACTAAGTTGACACAGAAAGCAGTAAAGTTCCAGCAGACTGAGGTGTGTGAGCAGAACTTCTAAGAGTTAAAAGCCAGGTTAACGTCAGCTCCAGTGTTAATATCGCCAGGAGGTACAGAGGGTTGATGCAACGTGGTAAGGTAATAGCTTATGCTTTCAGGCAGTTGAAGAAATGTGAAGAGAATCATCTTACCCGCGACCTGGAGTTAGCTGTAGTAGCTTATGCCTTACAGAGCAAAAATTTTGTATCACCCAGGAAGGGCTAGTATGGTAGCAGACGCCCTTAGTCGTAAATTTATGGGGAGTTGGCATACTTGCCGCCTGAACAACGGGAGTAGACCCGAGAATTTCACTAGTGAGCCGGTTTAGCCGTTCACATAGCGGAAATAAAGGATAACAGAACGATAATACAGAATGTCGCAGCGTTGTCGTTAACGGTGGAAGTAAAGGAACGGCAGTATAGAAACCCTAGCCGGGTTCAGTTTGAACATAAGATTCAGCAAGGAGAGGTGACATATTTCCAGATAGCCGGAATGTTGCGATATAAAGGCCGCATTTGCGCTCTAGGTGTTTTGGGACATTGCCAGCAGCTTATGAGCGAGACGCATTACGCCCGCTATTCTCTCCACCCAGGCGCGACGAAAATGTGCCATGATATCAAAGAAAACTACGGGTGGCCAGGTATGAAAGGAGAAATTGCTGAATTTGTAGCCCAGTCTCCTAACTGCCAACAGATGAAGGCAGAACATCAGAAACCAGGCGATTTGGCCCAGGACATAACTGTGCCTCTCCGGAAAGGGGAAGCGGTAAATATGAATTTTGTAGCAAGATTACCCCATACTAAACACAGACATGACTCCACAGGAGTAATAAGTGACAGATCGACAAAAAAATCAACTCATCTCTTATCGGTAAGAACTACCTTCTCGGCCGAAGATTATGCTGAGTTGTATGTCAGAAAGATAGTCAGATTACATGGAATACCAGTATCCATTATTTCAGACAGAGGAGTACAATTCACAGCTAGATTCTGGCAGTCCTTTCAGAAAGGTCTGAAAACACAGATTAATTTAAGCACAACATTCTATCCTTAGACAGATGGGCAGGCTGAGCGCACAATTCAGATGCTCGAAGACATGTTGCGAGCATGTGTGCTAGATTTCGGTATTAGCCAAAGTGAGCAATTACCGTAATTGAATTTGTCTACAATAATAACTATCATTCAGCCATCCAGATGGCGCCTTTTGAGGCATTGTACGAGCAAAAATGCAGATCGCTGAACGGTGTTTGAAATCAGAGAATCAGCATTGGTTGGCCCAGATATTGTTCGGCAGTCAGAGGAAAAGATAAAGCTTATCCGAGAACGTTTACTGACTGCTCAGAGCCGCCAGAAGTCTTATGCAGACATGCGGCGCAGAAGTCTAGAATTTGCGGTAAACGACTGGGTATATTTGAAAGTGTCCCCGATGAAAGGGGTAATGAGATTTGGCAAGAAAGGCAAGCTTAGCCCGAGATTTATTGGGCCATATCAGATTCGGCGAAGAATAGGTGCATATGAATTGAACTTGCCTCCAGAGTTAGCATCTGTTCACCCAGTATTTTATGTCTCTATGTTGAGGAAATTCATAGGAAACCCTTCTACAGTAGTTCCAATTCAGGATGTCCAGGTCACAGAAGAGTTAGCATATGAAGAGGTTCCGATAACTATCTTAAACAGACAGATTCGCAGATTGAGGACTAAAGATATTACGTCTATCAGACTATTAGGGCGTAACAAGAACCGAGAGGAGATGACTTGGGGTGCAGAGGAAGATATGAGGACCAGATATCCTCACCTATTCCAGGCCCAGTTAGGCAACAGGTATGCCCGTAGTATTACTTATGCAGTACCTTATGGTTGTATGTCTGTGAATGAGAAAGATTGATATTTAGTTATCCAGTGGATCCTAGAATATTATGTGCAGTGCCTGTGTTGGACTTTTCTGCATTTCAGGTTTTTGGCTATAGTCCATATTACAGGGGAAACTCTGCCGAAATTTTTCTAGAAAATAAGTAAGGAGTCCTCTAGATAACAGTGTACATTGGAGGACGAATGTTCCTAAGGGGGGAGAATGTTATACCCCGTAGAATTCCCGGCACCTAGACGACCTATTCACACGTCGGTTAAGCATATTAGAAGGCCATACGTGCTAGAGAAAGGCCGGGAAAAAGATCGGACGAGAAACCCGTCGAACCATCGCGGGAGGAGCCGAGGCAGAGCCCCTCCGCGATGGCAGCGTGTCACGGAGGTGAGGCCTCCGCGATGGCTCCGTGACACGTTGCCCAAGTTCAGGCTCAAGTATATAAATCCCCCACTTCGGTTTAATATCATTTAACTCATTTTAACTTCCAGAACACGCAGCAAAACAGAGGGAGACGACGGAGGGATTATAATTTTCGTCCGATTACGCTGCCAAACGCTGCCCAAACTCAAATTAATCCTAGATACCGAAGTATTTAGCAGCAGAGAGCATTCCTACGGATTCAGTTTCGTAAAATACGGCCGACGAATCATCGAGCCACCGAGCTAAGGTAAGTGGAATTGCTCTAAACTAGTGTCTATGTGTTCCTAGTTGTGAAGTGAATATTTCTCCCTTCTGGACCTCTGAAAAATAGCGAGTTTCTGGCCGTCTTTCAATAAGCCTAAGTTTAGGCTATAAACTATATCGAAAGTGACGTTGCCTTTTGAAATAAAGTTGTATTTAGTATTGATTGACATATTTATGAATGCAGTTGGGAGAGAACAGTTAAAGTACCGGCCGAGCCTCGTCCGACGGATGAATAATTCAAGGATAAGGTATGTAAAGCTAGTTCCTTTGGCAAGTTAGTAGTTTTAGCCCTGTTTAGTATGATAGACTCCGTAGTAGAATTCCCGGAGTTGAATGTTAAGTATTGTGCAAAGTTCAGTAAACCTAGTTTGCGTTGTTATATCGTATTCAGTCTGAAAGTTAGAAAAGCATGTGCCCAAGGGCAAATTAGTATTTCGGATTCAGTATAGCCTATTACGTGATTAGCAAGCATGTAGTAGAATAAAAGAAACAGATTTTCATAATAAAAGTCAATAAAGAAAGATCAGATAGACAGACAGTTATGACTACAGATTAGCCATTCAGACAGATAGTATCTTGGCTACAGATTAGCCATACAGTTAAACGGAGATTTCAGAATCAGTATAATCAGTAAAGAATCAGTTCAGTATAGAAACAGATTAGAATAAGAAGTTAGACTCCAGATAGTCTTTTCAGTTATACATGCTTGCTATTTCTATGTGCTATTTGTTTGTTGAGACTTGTTGTGGCATGTGGGCACCCTTTTAGCATCCCCACCGCCCCTGGGTTATAGCTGTGTCGATATCAGATTCAGATACCGCCACCAGCTGGGCGATGCCGTCCGCCTAGAGGACGATGATGGCCGACCACCATGATAATACGGTCCAGACCACCCTGCTTGCAGGGGTAGTTCAGTTCACTCTGCGCAGAGCCAGTCCACCCTGTTTACAGGGGCAGAACACTCTGTGTGCGCTTGTGGCCGGGGGCAGACTCAGATACAGATTTTTCATAAAATTACCCTATTGCGTGCTTGCACCCAGGGGCAGTTTTTATTACACACCCCGTGTGCACTTGCGCCCAGAGGCAGGAGTCTTCGGACTCAGACACAGTTTATTGTCAGAGGCCAAGGCCTGAGCTACGTACCCAAGGGGGTCGGTAGGAGGAGCTCACAGTTATCAGATGAGTGGTGTGACTTATTTTTGGTTGGTTTTGACTCGGGTAGGGGTATATAGATTGTTTGCTTGCTTGGCGCCATCCGGCTTATGGGGGTTGGTATTGGCTCTTGTTTGCTACTTGTATATCTATTTATGTGCTCTATGTATTATATACTAGCTACTAGACAACAGGCCGTCGCGTCTACAGGTATGCCTCTGCCTTATCAGTACTGAAAGCTTGAGTCAGTTTATATCAGCTTCTTCAGATTCAACTATCTCCTGCTATATAGAAATGCTAGTTATGCTATCTATATTCAGTTGTTTTCAGTTGTGTTACTTCAGTTGCTTTGCATACTTGGTACCAGTGGTACTGACGCCAGAGGGGCGCTGCATTACTTGCCTGCAGGTACTCATAGACGAGGAGGCGATCCCTCATGATTCCAGCCAGCTATTGAGTATTCAGCTCCTGTCCTCCGGAGTCTGAATTCCAGAGGTGTATTTTGTTTTCATTTGTTGTACAGTACGGGTAGGTCGGGGCCCTGTCCCGATCATTTCTATTGCTATTCCTAGAGGCTTGCAGTCTGTATATTTCCCTGTGGTCAGTTGAGCCGGTCGTGTGGGGCCGTGCAGTTGTTAGCTGTTAGTACTTTTGCTTCTTATGTTGGCCGTGTGGGGCCATAAGTTTGACAGTAGTGGTGACCTTGTCGGCCACGTAGCTTTCTAGTATTTCATTGCTGAGTTGCAGATAACTAGACAGTATGGTGGCCTTGTCGGCCCACATAGGTTTCCCTATAGTTGCATGTTCTGGTCAGCTGTTATTACAGGTAGAGGAGGCTATAGGCCAATGGGCCGGGGGCTGTGTTTACAGCCGTTATATAGCCCTTTGTGTCCAGAAATATGAGTTAGAGCCAGCCAGGCACCAGATGTGCCCAGGCTTAGCAGTCCAGTAGTTCAGGTCCTAGTAGGGCACAAGGTGCCAGTCATACCCCCCAAGGCGAGGTGTGACAAAATCACCTGGGTAGATATGTAATTAAAAGTTGTGTATTTGTGGAATTTTAAACTGGAAAGAAGAAGACGATGAACAGGAACTCTTGCGCACGAGCCATATCACGAGATGTTAGCTCACCAAACGACTTGTCATGTAGCCCGTGCTGAGTGGGAAAAATAAAATGTTGAGGAAGTGTACTTAATATGTGACCTAATGACTCGTTGCCTCTGGTAACGACTCGTTGGGACAAATCGTCAAGTACACTGGACCTATTTGAAAAATGTTCAGCCTGGGGTAACGAGTGACCTCACGAATCATTGCCAGAGGCAACGACTCGGTTGGTCACGTAAGGACACTGACACCAGTTAAAAATATTTTCTATTTCATCTCCTTTTGTGTACTAACATGGTTATCACAGGCACAATGGCTCTATGAGGCACACCAAAGAAGGGTCTAACCAAAAGTAGGTACCTGAGCTCAGTCAACCATCATACAGAAGGCTGCGGGATGATCCATCCTCCTCTGAAGATCGAGTGGCTCTGAAGAGGAATATGAAATGTCGGAAAAATAGCTAGTGCGGAGGACGACCAGGGCTAGGGTTCAACAAAGTTCAAATCTGACAGCCCTAGTCGATACTCCCACTCCACTAACAAGAGATTCGCCCAGCTGCACTAATGAAAGCGCTAGGGCTGCTGCTGCACTTGTTCTGGAGGCTCCCACAGCTGGACACAATACAGAGAGGGTAGATGAGTCGCATGCCCAGCAAGGGGACTCGGACAATGAACTGACTGAGACATCGGGCATATTGAATGATCAACCGAGGAATGTGATGAGATGGTGTGTCCACGGCATGCGGGCTATATTCAATCGGGATATTGCTCCCAATGATAAAGACAATCTGAAGCGGAGCATTTATGAGGAGCCAAGGCTGATCACCACCGGTTTGAAAGACTTGCCAGAGCTGCAGGAAGTATTTGAAAAATACAAGTTTGGGTGGTTGACAGAGCCTTCAGGAAGCTATAGCCCATGCCTGGTTCGTGAGATTTATGCAGCATATGTAGCCACTTTGCAGCAGTTGGCACTAGGAGGCCAGGATTGGAAGAATCGGCCTGCCTTAAATCAAGTGATGGTGCGTGAGACCTCAGTTGACATATCTGAGGATACAATTTCCAGGATGCTGTACGGGCCAGAATATCGAGCCCCGATGAACACGACTAAGTTTGATCATAGGTTATCCGAGTTACGAAAAGTCAAAACAAAGAAGCTGAATAGCATGGAGCGGATATAACAGTACACTTGGCTTTCGCGCACCATTGCCACAAGGGGGGCCGTTAGTCGAATGGCTGCATGGTACGGAGTCGCAAATAAAGAAGGCCACCTTGAAATTCCAGGCTAAATTTTGGTGGTCGCTGGTGAGGCATAGGCTGGTACCCACAAGAAATGACAATATTCTCTCACCCGACAAAGCCGCACTGGTAGCCAGCATCATGGAGGGGTACGCAATCAATTTCCTACGGTTCATCGTTGAGGAGATTAGGGAGCGGGCTGTAAATGATGGAACCATGATTCCCTTCCCATGTTTGATTGATAGACTCTGTCGGGAGACTCGAGTGCCAGAACTTCCATTAGTTGATCAGAGAGTGGTAGTTTAGAAGATTACCAATATCAGATTGATTAGAGATGATACAAACCCGGTATCGATGGCGAGGACTCAGGCATCTGCATCCACTGAAGCGACCATAATAGCAGAGGCATTTGGCAGCGGGATGCAGACCGATGCAACACAGTTCGCCGAGTTAGCGGCCGAGCCCACTAAGGGCAGAGATATAGGTAGTCAGGCTGAGGCTACACATGCAGCGGATGCCTCCAAACTTGCCGATGTTCCGGAATCATCATCTACAGCAACAGAAGCATCCAGACCATCAGTCGCACCTCCACGGTCCAGCTCAGCCGGCCTAGTCACGGTTTCATTGGAGTTTTTGGTTGACATAGCTAAGCATCTAGCAAAAGTAGAGAAGCAACAAGCACACACGGCTCTACAAGTCAAAGTCTTGATGGAGCAGGTCAAGCCATGGGTGTCAAAGGAGTTGGATACACTGTCCAGTTCGGTGCATGGGCGACTGGACGCTTTTGAGCGAAGGATGTACGAGTGCCTTGCAGTTACAGGCACCAAAATCATCTAGATGGTACGCAGAGCTGGGAGCATTACGATTCAAGGTGTGGGACTTGGCCGCACTACAGACAGCTGCGGTACCTCCACCAGTCCTCCTTGTGATTGATGATGAGTTTGAGGAGGAGCTACCACCGTTTTTTGATTTCATCACGGAGGTTCCAGTGGCACATGCAAAGGGGAAGAGGCCTCGTGAGGAGGCAAGTAATGATGTTGATACATCTCTGCTCCGTCAGCAAAAGTGGGAGCGGAATGAGATGGACAGAGCGCTGCACGAATCAAGAGAGGAGGCTTGACTGAGAGCCGAGACTGAGGAAGCGAGAGCTCGTGGTGAAGGAACAAGCTCAGTTGGATCTGAGAATGCACCGGTTCAAGCCGATAATGTTAGAGTTGATGTTGGAGGCGTATCTACACCCTCCACCGACCAGGTAGCTGACACCTAGGTCGTACAGGTATGTTTCCTATTCCTTTAGTTTTTGTCTTGTATATATATGCGTCGAGGACGACGCATGCTTTTTTGATGGGGGTGGGGAGGGATACCTGTGCATTCTATTTTGCTTAACATAACTCGAGGGTTTTTCTTGCCGGACATCTTTTCCATTGGGTATTCCATATCTAGTAGAATCGGCATGTTTAGGATTTTATTTTATGTTTTTGTTTCTTTTGTGTCAGTTGGAAGAAAGTTAGGAAAACTACAAGCAGTCAAGAGCTAAAATTGTTTGATATTTTGATTTTTGATGATTTGATACCCCTCCGAAAATTTTTGTATGTGTATGTGAGAGTTGACAATAATGACCTTTGTGGATCTTTGCATGGCATTGGAACTATAAATTTATTTACCATCGTATGGCTGTACCTGAACTAGTGATTAGTAGAATTGATGATGTTGACCGATGCTATGTGTTAAGTGAAGTTTGATTGCTGAATTCGATTGTGTGTGTCAATCTAGAACTTTCCTGGTTTGTCGTACCGAGATAGAGGATAAGGAACTAGGAAAGGATCATAGGCCGTTTTTGATTTATGAGTCCACTTTAGCCTAAAAGACCATCCAAAGTGAATAAAATCCCTTGATCCAAATGTTTGAGCTTTAATTGACCTTGGTTTTCATTCATACCAATTCACCTACCTGATTTTATTATGAATGAACCCATTTTGGCCCTGGTCCCTCCTTGGACAGTGTGAATTTCAACTCAGGAAAATCGCCTAAGTTGAGGATGGCTATGATAGGGGGTAAGAAGAGTCGGGTGAAAGTAAATTTGGGTAATGAAAAAGGAGGAAAAAGAGCGGGTGCAGTGTGCATGATGAAAATAAAAAAATAAAAAAATTCGTTGTTGTCAAAAGCAAGAAAAGAAAAGAAAATTAATGTGTGACATCAATAAGTTTTTGTTGAATAAAAAGAAACCGCATCCGTAGTGTCTAAAGCAAAGGAAAGGAAAAGAAGAAAAAGAGGAAAAAAGGAGAAAATAGAAAAAAAAAAAGGTGAAAAGTGGAGAAAAAAGCGTAGTGCCAAGGAGGTTTGAGCTACTAAAATCCATATGTACCATACCTGAGCCCGAGCCTATGTTACAAGCTGAGAAAGTCCTATAGTGATCCTAGCTACTTGTTTGAAAATCGAGGTATTGAAAGTAAAGGCAAGCCTATGATATTGTATGCATATAATTTGAATTTCTTTGTGAGAGTGAGTGGATCTTACCTAGTCCCAAGAAAATTTTACCGAGATAATCATATACATATGTGTTAGTGCGGGACTTGGTCAACATAATCGTTTTCAAATTGTCTGGGGTAGTGTTATAGATTTATGTGCATGATTGCATGTGACAGTATTTTGCCATGTTTCGATTCCTCTGTGCTATGGTTAAAAATTTTGCATATGCATAGTGTTTTATGTTGATGTGATGAGGGAGGAGTTAGAAAAATTGATTGTGATGACTATTGTAAGTTTCCTAAAGTTTTTCCTATTGAAGTGCCGAAGTAGATTATTTTGGTTTGTTTTGTTTTGGCTTTGCCTGAGGACATGCAAAAGTTCTAAGTTGAGGGTGTTGATATGCCGTGATTTTAAGACACTTTTGACGCTTAAAACCAAGAAATTGTGCACATTCCAGGCAATTTATATGGGTATAAGGTATTTTGTGCTTAATGTGCAGGAAACAAGCCTGGAAGTGATTTTTGGTCGAATTAATGAGAAAAACAACTGAAAGGTGACTGCTAGGCACTTAACGAGTCGTTGGCAGGAGGAACGACCCGTCAGTTGAGGCGTTGGAAAAAAGATGAAGTTTTGATGAAGTGACACAGTGCATTTTACGAGTTGGAGGAACGACTCGTTACAACTGGTAACGAGTCGTAAGGATAACCGTTAGCATTTGAAGAGAAAAATTCAACAAAGTGTCCAGTGGAGTTGACGAACGACATCATGAGTCATTGCCTGAAAGAACGACTCCTTGGCAAGTTACTGTAGCTATCCGTGAAGTGCACTGGAATTTCTGAGGAAGTGGACTACGAGAGACCTAACGACTCGTGCTAAGGCACGACGAGTCGTTAGGTGACCCATTGTCAGACCTGGGTAAATTGTTGAGGACGACTGATTGAAAGCAAAGGACGACTCATCAGAAGGCTTAATGATCCGTCACATGGCCCGTTGCCACCGCCAACCTGGTTTCTAGATTTATTTAGGAAAAAGATTTCTTTGTACTATAAATACCCAGTTTTAGGTTTATTTTAGAAGGACGTTCAGAAGCCGATTTTGAGAGAGATTTTTGAGAGAATTTTCATCCAATTGTTCTTGATTCAAGATACGAAAGCTACATTGGAATTTTTATTCAATCTACTTGGTTTTTATTCTACAATACTTTGTAAGTTGCAATTATGATTTCTTCTATATTTTGTGATTGCAATAACATGATCATTAGTAGCTAAACCCATAAATTAGGTTTTTGGGAACCAAGATGAATTAACACACATAGGTAAAAATACTTAGTGATTCTTGAACGGAATTTTATGCATGAATTATTTTTCTCTCTGTTTTAGTTGATTCTTGACGGTTGCAAACGTTAGGACTTGTCTTATTCTTACTTACCGGATCAAAGGAGGTAATGAATGAGAAAAGGGATTAACAACGGAGATATGAGGCTACCAACCCTCATCTAATAGCTTGAACTTGTTTGAGGGATAGCTAATCCGATATTAAGGGTAAGGGTTAACTAAAGAACACCTGTATACAGACCAAGTTGCGTGGTGAAAATCACCTAGATAGGGGACCAACCATTTAGGTGAACATCTTTTGTGTTTATTGCCAAGCAGAAATAATTGTAATGAAAAATAAATTTTTCATCGACAATTTGAGACATAATGTGATAAAGCAGTTGTTGTGTGATGAAATCATTTATGTAAATTATGTGAAGACAGGAATAAACCTAATCAATTCATAGACAAAAATAAATATCGATCGGAGTGAGATTTTTTATCAATCGAGAAGATTAATAATGATAGTAACCCAATGTATGTGATTGGAGATCCCATGTATTAAGTTTATGTGGGTGATAATAAGTCATTAATTGATCAAGTATGTACTATAAAATTATATCCCTCCTATAATGTGCAAATATAGAACACTGCAAAGCAACGTGATATTAAGTTTACCTCTTAATCTAATTCATATCCTTTGTAGGTGG
Organism: Datura wrightii; assembly: GCA_035772735.1. Lineage (NCBI taxonomy): Eukaryota > Viridiplantae > Streptophyta > Magnoliopsida > Solanales > Solanaceae > Datura > Datura wrightii. Next base: position 192,137,547 of record JASDFA010000018.1, on the reverse strand, counting down.
TGTATTGCTCTACAGAATAAATATATTTGATGATTGGACCTATACGAGTGTGGAGTGGTGCATCTTCTATGAAATATGATAAATTTCTAGAGCACTCATGAATACCAAGATATGCACATGGCCTCTTAGCATAAGACAATAATAACGATAATGATTGTGCGAGTATAACGTGATAGAATAATACGCTGAGTTTACAAAAGAATTCTTGGTTCCAAGAAGTTCTAAATTTCACCAATTATTATGTAAGTTTATGTCACGCCCCGCCTTGGGGGGTATGACCGGCACCTGGTGCCCTACTAGGACCTGAACTGCTAGACTGCTGAGCCCAAGCACTCCCGGTGCCTGGCTGGCTCTAACTCTGATTTATGAAATCAACAGGCTATATAAAGGTTGTAAATACAGCCCCCTGCCGACTAGGCCTATAGCCACATGTACAACAACAACAGCTAACCATAACCACGTCAACATAAGGGAATCTATGCGGGCCGAAAAGGCCACCATGCTTTCTAGTTACTTCTGAATCAAGAAAATAAGAGCTAAACTGCTACGTGACCGACAAGGTCACCACTACAAACTGAATAAGGCCCCACACGGCCATCATAAACAACTAAGACATACACGCGGCCTCACACGACCAGTACAACTAACCACAGGGAATACAAAATCTGCAAGCCTCTAAGAATACTGATAAGATGGTCGGGACCCTGTACTGTATAACAAAAGAAAATAGAGTAGACCTCTGACTATCGAGCTCCGGATGACAGGAGCTTATGACTCTGTACTAGCTGAAATTACGAGGGGTCAGCTCCTCATCTGTGAGTACCTGCAGACAAGTAATGCAGCGTCCCAGACGGGCGTCAGTACCACGGATACCGAGTATGTAAAGCAAACTGAACATAACTGAATAAAGCAATAATACTGGTAGTTCTGCATAGTAGAAAATAGCTAAGACTGTCGGGGATGGCGAAATCTGGAAAGAGCTTACCTGTACTGAAAAACAAATGGAAGTCATACCTTTCGCTGCGGCATCATGCTATTTATCAATTTAATAAGTAATATTATATACACATATATAGCATACAAGAACCTATACCAGCCCCCATAAGCCGGAAGGTGCCAACCAACACACAATCTATATACCCCTTCCCGGGTCAAAACCATCCAAAAGTAAATCACTCCACTCGCCTACTAACTACGAGCACCTCTACCGCCCCCTTTGGGTCTGCAGCTCAGGCTCTGGCCTCTGACTATAACTGTTTCTAAGTTCGGAGGACTCCTGTAACTGTAAACTGTAATCTGTATCTGTATCTGTAATCTGTCCCCTGGGCGCAAGCGCTCGACAGGGTAAGCTATAATGCTATGCTGATCTGCCTGTTATGGGGAATACTGCATCCCATCTTCGTCCTACTACAGACGGCATGCCACTCCTTAGAGTGACGAATCCTCACCCTCTGGCGGCAGCTATTAACCCAGGGGCGGTGAGGACGCTCTAAGGGTGCCCTTATAGCACAAACAGGTCTCAACAAACAATAATCACGTATAGCAAGCATGTTCGATCTGAAAATGCTATCCGTGTTTTGATATTCTATTCTGAATTTCTTTTCTGCATTAAACTGATCCTGTTACTGAGCTAACTATATCTGAAATAATATCTGGCTGTCTGATACTGACTTAATGATTTTTATTCTAAATATAGCATAATAACATAAAACATGCTTGCTATATTCATAATGGACTCAATACTCGACTTTCGGATTCTCTCTTTTAGAATTCACTCTATTTACTATACTAGGATTACTAACTTGCCGAAGGAACTGGCTTTACATACCTTTGTTTATGATTTCCCGGCTAACTGGCGTAATTCGGTCAATATTCCGCTATTTCTCCTAACTGCATCCATATATATACTAATTAGGACTAAATACATTAATATTCTGAAAGAAAATATCACTTTTAATATATATATAGCCCAAATTTTGACTTATCAAAAAATGGTCGAAAACTCGCTATTTTTCGGAAGTCCAGAAGGGATAAATACTCACTTTAGGGCTAGGAGTATATTTGGGGCTGCATCTCACCTCCGTGGCACGTTGTCCATCGCAGAGGTGAGACTCTGTGGCACGTTGGCCATCGCGGAGGTGAGCCTCCGTGGCACGATGGCCATCGCGGAGGGGGTCTGCCAGCCTCCTCTTGCGATGGTTCGACGTGTCGCTTATCCGGTCTTTCTCCGGGCCCTTCCCCAGCATGTATGGCATTTAAAATCTCTTAACCAACGCATGAATAGGCCATCTAAATGTCAAGAATTTACGGGGTGTAACATCCTCCCCCCTTAAGAACATTCATCCTCGAATGTCAAATTCTGCTTGCAAGGATCTTAACTTGCTCTGCTTATTCTGGAAAAATTTCGGCAGAGTTTTCCCTGTAATATGGACAATCTCAAAAACCTGAAATGCAGAAAAGTCCAATACAGGAACTCTACACAATACTGCAGTATTCATCAAGCAAAAGACTAGAGTCAACTATCTCATTTATACGTATAACGTAAGGCATTTCATAAGATAACAATACTAACATACCTCTTGGCTGCCTAGGCTTGGAATAAGTGAGGATATCTAACTTTCCTATCTTCCTCTGCTTCCCAATTCATCTCCTCTCAATTCCTGTTGTGCCATAATACCTTGACAAAAGCAATATCTTTCGTTCTCAGTCTGCGAATCTGCCTGTCTAATATGGCTACTGGAACCTCTTCATAGGCCATCTCTACCGTAACCTGGACATCCTGAACTGGGACAATTCTGGAGGGTTCTCCTATGAACTTCCTTAACATAGAAACGTGGAACACTAGATGAACAGATCCCAATTCTGGGGCAAGTTCAACTCGTAGGCCACTTGGCCTATTCTTCGCCGAATCTGATAAGGTCCAACAAATCTCGGGCTGAGCTTACCCTTTCTGCCGAATCTCATCACCCCTTTCATTGGAGATACCTTCAAAATTACCCAGTCATTCACATTAAATTCCAAGTTTCTGCGCCGCACATCAGCATATGATTTCTGGCGGCTCTGAGCAGTCAGTAGGCATTCTCTGATAAGCTTTACCTTCTCTTTTGACTCATGAATAATGTCTGGCCCAATTAGCACTGACTCTCCTACTTCAAACCAGCCAACTGGCAATCTACACTTCAGCCCATACAAAGCCTCGTAGAGCGCCATCTGGATAGCTGAATGGTAACTATTGTTATAAGCAAACTCAATAAGTAGTAAGTGCTCATCCCAGCTACCTCCAAAGTCCAACACACATGCTCGTAGCATATCCTCGAGCGTCTAAATAGTGCTTTCTGCCTGCCCATCTATCTGAGAGTTGGGAAGAACTTTATGAAATTATGGTAGATGAATTTCTGGATGATGAAAATTTTTTGAAGGAGGCACACTTTCGTAGCCTCCTGATTATAAATGTGGTGAGCAACACAACCATAAGCGACTCTGCTAGGAGCACCTCAAGCCTTTTAAGATCACGCTAAATAAGATGCGGTGACCCTCGACACTTTTCCAGTGTCGCGTTATGTTGATTCTGGGAGGCGCGGAAGAAAAAAAGAGAATTGAGATCTAAGAATAGATATACACTAACTTTTGGAAGCATAGATGACTGATTATGAAAATTGGAGTTGGAGCACTAGCATTTGACTCTGGCTTGTGAGTTTGACCTGCGAAAGGTGAAAATTGCCAAGATACCTGCGGAACTCAGATAATAATAATAGTATTGTGAAAGAGTAGAGAGTGTACCCAAACAGGTATTACAGACTCTGATTTGTGGAGTTGCTCCTTATTAGCATAAACTGTTGTAACTGAAAGATCTCTATACGTTAAGTAGTTATAGTGTAAGCTTTGGCTGGCGAAGCAACTTGTAGTGTAGCCTCCGGCTGGGGAGGGGGGGAAAAATTGTAGTAGAAAGCCTCCATCTGGCGGGTAACATCGATGTAAAAAGGCCTATGGTTGGTAGGGCAACTGTAAATGTAAAAGGCCTCTAGCTGGCGGGGCAAAGACAAAGCAACTTGTAAAGCTTTGAATGGTGGAATAACTCGTAAAACCTCTGGCTGGAGAAGCAACCCGTAATATAAAAGCTTCAGTTGGTGAAACAACTTGTAATTTAACAACTTCAATCATCGAAATATGTATGCATAGTATGAGAGCGTTTGTAGGAACAGAACTTCTTATTGGCAAAACTTTGGTAGTATGAAATAGAACTGTCAATTGACGAATCTTGAGAGCCTTGCTGAAACAAACTTCTGATTGGTGGAGCCTTGAAAGTACTGAAATAAAACCTCTGATATGCGGAGTGAGAGAGTGTCGCTGTAACAAAACTACTAATCGGCAAAGCCTTGGTTGTCTCAAAACAAAATCTCTGATTGATGGAGTACGAGAGCATTGCTGAAACAAAATTACTGATTGGCAGAGCTTTGACAATACTGAAATAAAATCTCCGATTGACGGAGTATGAGAGCGTTGCTAAAATAAAACTTCTGATTGGCCCTGTGGTTGATGAAGTTAGATGGTGGTCCCTAATTGGCGAAGTTATTCGACGCAGTTAAATGATAGTATTTGATTGGCAGAGTTATTCGTCGTAGTTAAATGAAAATCTTCATTTGACGGAGTTATTCAATGTAGATAAATGATAACCTCCAATTGGCTGAGTTATTCAACTTGTTTAGCTAGTAATCTCCAATTGGCAGAGTCATTGGTAGATTTAGGTGGTAGCTCCAGTTGGCGGAGTCACTGACGGATTTAGGTGCTAGCTCCAGTTGACGGAGTTACTTGAGAGAACCAAGCTATCCTATTTATCCTATAAGGGTCCTCTGACTTTGGTATTTTGATCCGAATTTGGGAAATACTTGCAAGATTTAGGTAAACATTTGGAGGTGTGAGAATCGGTATGAGATATTTAAAATGAAGGTAAACGAAAAGTATTTGGCTTATTGTTGTAGCAAGCCGAGTGATATCTTTAATCCTTCTTGGAAGCTCATCCTGATGTTATTTTTCCCAACTCCTGTTGTCCTGCACTTAAAGAAAAGTGCTTAGTTTGGGAGAGGTGTTGATTGTGTTGATTGCAGACCCAGGCTTCATTACTAGAATCCTTCAATCTTCTTAGGCTGTATGTGATCCCTATCTAGAGACTTGGTAGGTGGAAAAGTATATTAGTGTTTTAAGAAATATGTCACGTTTTGAAAAATCAAAATTTCCTTTGTTGGTTTTTTATTCATTTAAAATAATGAGTATATCATATATATATATATATATATATATATATATATATATATATATATATATATATATATATATATATATATTACATATGGATAAGTAGTCCTCTATCGTTTTGTTATACCCTGCAAGCTCAAAGATCAGACTCGGGAGTTGAAATGGAGAAAACTAAAAAGTTGATACCAGGCCGTAGAGCGAGTCGTTCTGTGACTTGTGGGATAGACTACGAGTCATGAAGTGACTCGTGGTGCTGGACTTGAGTTGAAAGTTTGAGTTTCGAAGTCCCCACGAACATGACCACAAGTCGTGGTCAGTCCCCATGACTTGTTGAGTCAATCGTGGTCAAGGGCTATGAGAAGGTGAAGAAGATGTTGGCAGTGTACCCTACGGTTAGATACCACGAGTCACGGTCAGACACCACGATTTGTGGGATGAGTCGTGGTCGGCCGGTTACTAATGATTTCATATTTTGGATAGTGAAGGTAACGAATGGTGAACACAAGTCGTGGTCACCAGTAACAACTTGTAGGGTCCTCCGTGGCGAGCCCCAGATGAATTTTGACAGTGCACACGACGACTGAGACCATGAGTCGTGGTCCTTGGTAATGATTTGTCTAGTCTCTCGTGGGGACTGGCAGTCAGTTATTTTCTACAAATTTGATAAGGGCTTTTTCGTAATTTCTATGATCCTAATGCCTAAACCACGTTGTTTTAAACTCGAAATAGGCAGTTTTATGAGGGGTAAGTCCATTCTAGGCTCATTCACATTCATGCATGCAAGTTGAAGGCTTAGAAGGTGATCAAGGTTAGATTCTCTAAAAGTTTTCTTCAATTCTTCCATTGGGCAATCAAGGGAGTGGTGAAATCAGTCCATCTCAAGTATGTAGGGTTATGAATTGGTGAATTCGTTCACACCCATGCCCAATCCCTCTCTAAATCATAAAAAAAAACATATGTTGATTCTATGGGGTTTTAACCCAATGCATGAAATTCCTAATTTTCTACATGAGTATGATTTAAATATGTTCCTATTATTGAATTATGATTCATAGGCAAGTTTTATATTGTTTTCAATTGTAATCATATTTTCAAGCTTTATGAATTAAAATGCCTATTTATGAGAAGTTCATGAACGTTGAGATTTATGATGAATGTTCAAGTATGATGCGGAATTATTGATGAAAAGTATGTTTTCAAGTTACCCATGTTTATGATCATGTTTTCAAGCGAATGATATATTTTCAGGCATGTTTATGTATTGGGAAAGAACCCATATGTTCAAGTATGATTTATGATTTCACGAATAAGCTTACCACATGATTTTGGAGTTAAAGCTCCCATTTACGTTTAGCCTGTGGTACGGTTTGAGCAAAAGCTCCTCATATATGATTTCAGATTTGATATGTATTTGATTATTAAGCTTCATCAATAGACGATGGTAAACTTCGTTGAAAAACGATGGAGAGCATATGCATATTTTTGGGTGTAGTGTCTAGCACCGAGTAGGCTAAGGGTCGATCCACCCTATGCCTCAGAACTACGTGCCAACGTAGGTTTATACATATCATAGTCTCTACCCTTCTAACTCGCGCTGTTCGCGATTGCAAAATTATGCCTCCCCGCAGAGTAAACGACAGAAGGAATGGGAATGAAAATGGCCACGAGGATGGCAATGGAAACGGGCACCAAAAAGCCCCACCAGTACATGAGCACCATGCACCAGACCCGATTGCCCACACTGAATTTAGGGCAGCCATTCAGATGCTAGCACAGACCTCGACCGCCTAGGTCAACCAGCATGCAGTGGCGCATGTCCCGCATAATGGGAATGCGACAGCAACTCGAGTCAGAGATTTCTTAAGGATGAACCCACCAAAGTTTCTTGGGTCCAAGGTTTACGAGGACCCACATGAGTTTATCGGCGAGATTGTGAAGATCACCCAGGTCATGGGTGAATGGAGTAGAGTGTGCTGAGTTGGCCTCATATTAGTTGAAGGGGGTCGCGCATATTTGGTTTAGATAGTGGAAGAATAGTAGGTCAGTAGGAGCAGACCTTATCAGTTGGGAGGAGTTTCACGTTGCTTTTCTAGATCGATTTTTTCCTCGTGAGATGAGGGAGTTTAAGGCAGCTGAGTTCGTGAACCTAAAGCAAGGGAAGATGACGGTGAAGAAGTATTCCCTAGAGTTCACTCGTCTGTCAAAATATGCCCTAGAGTTAGTGGTTGATTAGGGGGCGCGAGTGAACAGGTTTGTTCATAGGGTGACAAACTATTTAGACAAGGATTGCAGGACCGCTATGCTCTATCAAGATATGGATTTACCTCGGATAGTCTTATACGCCCAACAAATGGAGGCGACGCATATGAGGGAGAGAGGCTAAGAGGGCTAGGACAGACAACTATAGATTCTCTCAACCGAGTCCAGGTGGTGGGCATCGATAGCAGACCAGAGATCTTCATCCCCAACATCTTCAGCGATGAGTGTGTCATCCAGACCTAGGCATGAACAGAGAGGACGAGCATCAGGCTCTAGGAGTTTGAGCAGTAGGCCCACGGATTCCAGTATCCCAGTTTGCGGCAAGTGTGGTCGGGGGCACATTGGTCAGTGCTTGGCGGGTATATGTGCTTGCTTTGGGTGTGGGAATTTCGGACATATGCTCAAAGATTGTCCAACAGCTAGATAGGGCAATGATAGGGGCCGAGGCCCAGCTTCCAATTCAGTAGCTCCACCCGCACGCCTAGCCCAGCAAGGGGCATCTACTTGCACAGGTGACAGTCAACGCCAAAACAGATTCTATGCCTTAGCATCCCACAAGGAGTAGGAGGTCTCCACAGATGTAGTCACTGGTACGTTATGAGTTTTTCATCTTGATACATATGCTTTGTTAGATACAAGGACTACCTTGTCTTTTGTGACAACTTACGTGGCTTGTAGTTTCGGAGTCAGTCCTGAAATCTTGTCAGAACCCTTCTTAGTCTCTACTCTAGTGGGTGATTTAGTTGTAGCTAGACGGGTGTGTAGAAGTTTCTCGGTCACAGTCCTTCAGAAAGTCACCTCAGCAGATCTAGTAGAGTTAGCCATGACTGATTTTGATGTTATCCTTGGATGGATTGACTATTTGCATGTTATGCCTCAGTTAACTGTAGAACCCAGGCAGTAGAGTTCATATTTTCGGGTGAGGCAGTCATAGAATGGGAGGGTAGTTCAGCTGTGCCTATAGGTCGTTTCATTTCCTACCTTAAGGCTAGAAAAATGATTTCCAAAGGTGGTGTGTACTATTTAGTTAGGGTTAAGAATGCTTCATCCAAGACCCCGACTATCCAGTCAGTTCCAGTAGTATGTGAGTATCCAAAAGTGTTCCCTGATGATCTACTGGGTATTCCTCCCAAGAGAGAAATCGATTTTGGTACTAACCTTCTTCTCGATACGCAACCTAGATCTATTTCTCCCTAAAAATGGCTCCAACCGAGCTAAAAAAGTTGAAGGAACAGTTGAAGAACCTTTTGGATAAGGGTTTCATTAGACTGAGCAAATCCACAATGGGGTACACCAGTTCTCTTTGTTCGAAAGAAAGATGTTTCTCTTCATATGTGTATTAATTATGGGCAATTGAACAAGGTCACCATCAAGAACAGGTGCCCTCTACCTAAAATTGATGATTTGTTTGACCAGCTTCAAGGTGCCAAGTGCTTTTCGAAGATAGACCTCAGGTTTGGATACCATCAGCTCAGAGTTCGAGAGAGTGACATCCCGAAGACAACCTTCAGGATGTGGTGTGGTCATTGTGAATTTGTAGTTATGTATTTTGGACTAACGAATGCTCCTGCAACTTTTATGAATTTGATGAACAGGGTGTTCACTCCATACTTGGATATGTTCGTGATTGTGTTTATTGATGACATCCTGATATACTCTCAGAGAGAGGAGGAGCATGCTACTCATTTGAGGGTGGTGCTACAGACTCTCAAGGGTCTCCAACTATATGCTGAAGTCATCAAGTGCGAGTTTTGGTTGAACTCAATAGCATTTTTGGGCCACGTGGTGTCAAGTAAGGGCATAAAGGTGGACACTCAGAAAATAGAAGCGGTGAAGAATTGGGCTAGACCGGTGAGTCCTTCAAATATCCGGAGCTTTTTGGGTTCAGCTGGACACTATCGGAGATTTGTTAAGGGTCTTTCCTCTATCGCAACTCCATTGACCAAATTGACCCAAAGAAAGTGAAGTTCCAATGGTCGGAGGCTTGTGAAAGAAGTTTTCAGGAGTTGAAGACTCGACTTACCTCAGCACCGTGTTAACTCTACCAGAGGGTATTAGGGGTGGGCGTTCGGTGTTTCGGTTCGGTTTTTTTAAATTTCGGTTCGGTTTTTTCGATTTTCGGTTATGAACAAGGAACACCAAACACCGAACCGTTTTAATTCGGTTCGGTTCGATTTTTTTTAATTCGGTTCGATTTATTTATTTCGGTTATTCAGTTTTTTTGGACTTGGTTGATGGACTTTTTTCTGATTGTAAAATGGGCCGGACGGCTGGACGGCTGGAGTGCTGGACGGACCTGGTCGGCTGTTCACTTCTCACTTGGAGGCTGGAGGGCGGAGCCGCGAAGGCTGGAGAGGCCGAGACTGAGAGGGCAGGCAGTCGACACCAACCAGTCTCGCAGAGATGAGAGAAAGAGACGAGTAGACGACTGCCGTCTGCCGACTCGTTGCTTAGCGGCGAGAGGGATGGCCGATGGGGAGTTGGGGAAATGGGGTTGCCAACGGCGACGGACGGTCGGCGGAGAGGAGACGTGGCTGCAGGTTGCCGGCTGGTGAGGTAGTGTCGCAGACGTGAGGCAGTGGCCAGTGAGGGGCTGAGGGCTGAGGCAGAGAGGAACGTCGACGGTGGTCGTGGTGTTCTGCTGTAGTGTTTAGTGTTTACTGTTTAGCCTTTAGGTCCTTTAGGAAATTAGGATAGGAAATTAGGAATTTAGGGTTTTTAATTTTTTATTTAATTTAATTATTTATTATAAAAATAAAATAAAATAATTTTAATATATTTTGGTTATTCGGTTTAACCGAAAAACCGGTGAACCGTAACCGAAAAAAAACCGAAAACCGAATTATGTTATAAAAAAAATCGAAACCGAACCTAAAAATCAAAAAAACCGAAACCGAAAAATTGAATTAATTCGGTTCGGTTCGATTTTTGATTTTTTTGCCCACCCCTAGAGGGTATTGATGGGTTTGTGGTATATTGCGATGCTTCAAGCATCGACCTTGGTTGCGTATTCATGCAGCACGACAAGGTTATAACATATGCTTCTAGACAGCTGAAAGTTCAAGAGAAAAATTACCTGACCCATGATCTTGAATTGGCGGCGGCGGTATTTGCATTGAAGATATGGAGACATTATTTGTATAGCCGTAGATGTGTTTATGGACCATAAGAGTCTTCAATATATGTTTACCTAGAAGGATCTAAATCTACGACAAAGGAGGTGGTTGGAGCTACTTAAGGATTATGACATGATTATCCTTTATCATCTAGGCAAGGCCAATATAGTAGCAGACGCACTTAGTAGACTCTCTATGGAGAGTGTGCCCCGTGTGGATGAGGGGAGAAAGGATCTGGTGAAGGATGTGCATCGATTTACAAGGTTGGGAGTTCATTTGATTGACTCGACCAATGACAGTGTTATTATTCAGAATAGATCAGAATCATCCTTGGTGACTGATGTAAAAGTTAGACAAGGAAAGGACCCCATTTTGATAAAGTGAAAGGAAGCCATCTAGAAACAAAAGGTAGAGGTTTTATCCAAAGGGGGAGATGGTGTGCTTCGATATCATGGTTTCTTGTGTATCCCGGACGTTAATGATTTGAGAAATCGGATGGTGCATGAGACTCACGGTTCCAGGTATTTTATACATCCATGTCCACCAAGATTTACCGTGACTTACGGAAAGTCTATTGGTGAAACGACATGAAGAAAAACATTGCAGAATTTGTAGCTAAGTACCCAAACTGTCAACAAGTGAGAGTTGAGCATCAGAGACCGGGAGGTGTGCTTAAATATATCAGTATTCCTACTTGGTGTCGCGCCCCATTTTTCTCGCGAAAAGCGGAATTCAACTTGTGACAACTCTTAAAGGATTTAAAAGAATGAAGAGTCGCCGCCTAACGAATTGAGGTGCGTTAGGACACCGTCCTATACTAAAAATCTATTTGACTAACCTAGGCCGCCAGAGTCGGGCAAGGATTCAAAATTACCTCGAGAGGAAGGTGTTAGACACCTTACGATGTCCACAAATATGATTTTCAACCGAATTCATTATTATGTGGGGTTTACTAAGTGATCAAAAAAGTCCATTAATTTGTTAAAACTAACCTGACTATGTGACTTAGGTAAATAAACTCTCATTTTTTAGAATATAAAAATAAGTTATTTACTAGTTAATACGAAAATTAAAAGACAAGATATAGCTAAATTTGGGCAAATATGTAAAATTTATTTTAACACAAATAAATACTCGATCGAAAATTTAAATAAATTCAAATATGCGAACTGATCAAATGGAAAGATAATATACCAAAATATTTTCCTAGTTGATGCAAAACTGCATGACGAATAATAATAAAGATATTTTCTAATTAAAGCGTCTCAATACAAATCAATATAATATACTAACTGATATAACACTTAAAATACACGCAACTTATTTACTAAATATAAAAAGAAAAATATATTTTTTCAAAATTGGAAGCAAATTAGAGCATGGCATGACATTGTTAGGACCTCATATATAATTTAAACTATTTTTTTTAAAGAAGAACTAAGTGCTAAGGAAATGCTAATTTATTTATTAAATATGCAGATAATTAAAATGAATATATTATTATTTAAAAGAGCCAAATTAAACAAGCAAGGAGAAAGCAATTATTTTTGAAAAAAAGGTACACGGTATTTTTATTTACTAACTCATATAAATTTTAATTATTCCAAACAAAGTAAAAGAAGGATAAGAAAAGCTATAATTCATAAATATTTTTTAACAATGTGAATATTTTCAAATATCCGTCAAACTTAGAAAGAGTTAACAATCTACAAAATATTTGTTGCTCTATAGGGAGGGCAACATGATATAATGAATTGTGACTTTTGACCCTAGCACAAAGTTAATTGGAGGTCGATCTTAAATTAAAAATATAATAATAATATATTTAAGAAGTCAAATGAATATTTAAAATTTATTTTTTTAAATATAAACACAAAATATCTACATATAAATACAAACAATTTCTTTGAAAATCTTGGATTGATGTTGCTTCCGGGAAAAGGGTCGGCTTAATTTTAAAAGATTTGAAATTAGACCTCGTAATTCCTTTAAATTTCTCAATAACTATATGTTACTGCTAATAATTTGATAAAAATGTACTGCCTATTTCAGTTGAAAAAGGGAAACTAGGGAGTGATTTTTTTAAAAAAAAGTTAACGAAAAGAATATTAGTAAGTAAATACAAAGTTTGAAAGTGATTAAAAGAAAGAAAAAATTCTTGCAGGTAACATGTAATTCCCAGCCCCCTTTAAACATTCCCTTCCGCTATTATGAGTGTTCATTACAATATTACAACTAATAGAATAAATTAATTCATTAACAAAAATAAAATAAAAAAATATTAGATTAATTAATTTCCATAGCTCACTCTTTGTTTCAGCGACTCTCCGATAGATCCCGAAATAAAATAATACCTGCTTAAAGACTAAAACAAATAATATGCACGCATAGATACTAAAGAGTGGTGTGCAAATAAAACAGTGGCGAATAAATTCAAAGGTTAATTTTTTCCCTAAAATCTAACAAATGAATAAATCAAACAAAATTATGCATATTAAACATAGTTGATGAATAGATCAATTAATAAATAAAATTTGCATTGACTAACCACTTAAAAAACGAGAGGCTCGAGTATCCGTAGAAGGATGAGAAGAAAGATAGTCAATACCATTACCTTATTTATTTATTAATTATTTTTAGAGAGAGAGCAGGAGTATTGTCTTGCAAAAGGAAAAGTCATCTTCCGAAAAATAAAGAAAACGAAAGAAAAGTTCTATATGTGCGAATAACATGTAAGGTCTCCCCGTTGAAAAGGAGAGAGGACCCCCTTATATACTAAGCTATAGGTTATAAAGGAGAAATAAAATCATTAGGGAATTTTTTTCCTTAATTACTCTTAATTAAATCAATTAGGGAGTGAAAAGGAAAGAGAGATATTAAGTCAAATCAATCATGAGAAATTATTATCTCAATTAACAAAATCAAATAAAAAAATGTATAAAACTAATCAAAACTTTGCCAATTTTTGGACAAGAACTGAATTGGAAAGGACAGAAAAAAAATCAGTAACAATATCCACATACTTAAATCGAAGGAAGGATAGAAAGAGGATATTAATTAGATGTATTCTTGCCTTAATAAAATAATGTACAAACATATAAGGTCTTAAATTTTCACATATATTAAATACCATAAAAACACGAATTACTAAAGAATATATTCATATAAAAATACCCACTGTCCTATTATTACAATGATACATAAATCAAGATTTTCCTTTTAGGTCACAGTGATTGACTCAATGAGGTAACATGGCCAAAGTTTACCAAATATAAACAGTTGTTAAAAGAAATCCTTAAAACGGAGTTACTGAATTTACAAAACGAAATTAATAGTGTATAGACCCATTAAGATAAACTGGAACAGAATCATATAAGACAACCCCTTAGAACAAGGTAAGAATATTCAAATTAACATATCATGTAAAGGCTGTTCAAAATCAATTTCAAGAACAAGGAAACAAATTATACAGGGCTGTCAAAGTGTACCAAAATACAAGGAATCATATTATGTTTGAGATTAATAACGGAAAACATGCAAGAGGGAATATTCAAACCTAAAGCATACAAATACCAACTTAATTTATTAAAAGGTTAGCAAGATTATTTTATAAGCATGTTGGAACTAATCTAAGATTTTATACATAATAATCTGACTGGATTAATCAAGCAAAATTACACAAGAATTATGCAAGACAGAGCCATATAATGTAGATCTTTAAAAAATCATCAGGAATAAATTATGCAAGCTCACTCGCGTCTTTATTTTACTGGAAAGAGGGAGAGAGAGAGAGGGGAGGTAGGGTAGTGGGGGATCTGGTTGTTTTCCGGCCAACGGTGACCGAAACTAATGGGAAAAAAATGATGAGGCGGAGAGAGGCGTTGGTTGTTGGGGTATTTGGTGTTGCGCCGGTGGTGTTTCGACGGTCATCCGTCAGAGGGGAAAACTTGGGAAGAGAGGGGAGAGGTCTGGAGCTGCTGCTCACGGTGGTTCGGGTGGTCTGGCGTCGGTGACGGGGCTGCAGCGCTGGAAATAAAGGGGGAGAGAAAGGGAGATAAGAAAGGAGAGGAGGAGGGAAGAGCGAGGGTTTTATTTTGCCGGAGTTTTTTCGGAGAAGACGAGGGAGAAGGGAGGCAAGGCTGCTGTGCGGCGGGTGTGAAAAAAGAAAGAGGGACAGGGGAGACGCAGCAGCGCCGTGCAGCTGCTGGTTTGCCGGAGAAGATGTACGGAGAAGGAGAGGAGGCGGTTGCTTTGTCGGTGATAGTGGGAGAGGGGAAATGTTTTTAGGGTTTTGGGTAATAGAAATAGGAAGAAAGAGAGGTTGAATCTGGATCGTTGGATCAAATAATATAGAGGGCTGAGATTAAAATGAATTAAATGGGTCGGGTTGTGAATTACCCAACGGGTCGCGAGCAGTGAAATGGGTAGGGTTTTAATTGAAAATTGAATTGAATTTAATATGTGGCTTGATTTTGATAAAAATGGCTAGAATCAACATGATTTAAGCTGAAATGGCTAGATTTCAAATAAATTAGCTACTATTGAATTAATAAAAATACTGAAATGATAAATAATTTAATAAATAGATAATAGTTTAAAATTTACGATAAAATAATATAAAATTTTATTATTATGAAATTAAATATATATAATTTATAAAACTAAGTGAATTATATTTTATAAATATACCTTGTTTAGTTGAAAATAAGTATGTATGTTATTATGCAATATATTATATGTGACATAATTATATATAATATTTTAAATTAATGTAATAAAATATTTTAGAAGTATAATTTAAAATAATTATGTAAAATTCAAATTTGTATGCTAATTAATTAGAATATTACGAATACAAATTAAATAACTTCGTTAAAAAGGTAATTTTGAAATACGCATACATATATTGATATGCAGCTGAGAAGGGGCATATGAAGGTCAAAATTGGGTGTCAACAACTGCCCCTTCTTTGCTCGGGAATGAAGGATGAATTTCGAGCAAAGAACGTTGATTTAGTAGCCAATTTTGTCCGACCGAAGGAAAAATTTCCGGCGGGGCCAGATGAAAGAAAATAGAGTTATGAAGGTATCGCGGCCGAGACTTCAGTTTCAAATCGCCTACATATCTCGGGTTTCACGAGAATCAGGCCGTGTGTAGTTCTAGATTTAGGAACGAATGAGATTCTTAAAGCAGGTTGATAATACAGGTTTTGAATAAGGAACGAAAAGAGTAGGAAATGGTAAGAATAGAGAGATGAAAGATATAGGCGAAATTATTATATCCGTATCAAAATGTGATAATATTAGAATGAGGGCTAATCTGGAAGATAAATGGTTGAAATGAGAGATAAAAACAAAAATTGCTTCTAAGTGCGCTGAAAAGTCGAATAGAGCTTGAAGTAAATGAATAAATAAATAATGACGAGCCGAGATAATTAAAATAACATATAAATTTTTGAAAATGAAACGTAGCTTGGATAACTTTGAAAAGGTAGGGCTTAACCGAACAACGTTCGAAACGATAGGACCATGCTTAGCTCTTAAACATCTGTGAGGTAATGCTTAACCCAATTAAAGAAGGGCGATAGTAACACAATGATAATATCTTAAGAGTATCAAATAATGGCTTGAAGAGAAACGACAATAGCTTGAAAGTATCTTGAAAGTTTGAGAGTAGCATAAGAGTGGCAAAATAGCATAGGAGCTTTAAAGTAGCATTATAGAAGCTTGATTCAATATCGCGAGAGTAACTTTGGATAACATAATAAGGGCCTGCAACTTTAAAATACTGGATAAAAGAGATTAGTCAATAAACATATGATAATATTGTGCAAAATAACGAATAATTCGAATAAATTTTGAGAGGATAATGCTTAACCCGATCAAAATTTAGTGCGCAGTGCTTAACCTTAAGAGATTAGAGGATAGTGCTTAACCCGTAGGACAATTCTTAGCCCTTATAAACTTTGAGGGTAGTGCTTAACCCGTAAACAATTCTTAGACCTTAAAGATTGAGGGTAGTGCTTAACCCATAGGGCAGTGCTTAGCCCTTTAAAGTTGAGGGTAGTGCTTAACCCATAGGACAATGCTTAGCCTTTAAAGATTGAGGGTAGTGTTTAACCCATAGGGCAGTGCTTAGCCCTTAAAATTTAGGGTAGTGCTTAACCCATGGGACAATGCTTAGCCCTTTAAAATTGAGGGTAGTGCTTAACCCGTAGGACAATGCTTAGCCCTTTAAGATTGAGGATAGTGCTTAGCCCTTAAAGATTGAGGGTAGTGCTTAACCCGTAGGCCAGTGCTTAGCCCTTAGAATTTAGTGTAGTGCTTAACCCATAGGACAATGCTTAGCCCTTTAAAAATTGAGGGTAGTGCTTAACCCATAGGGCAGTGCTTAGCCCTTAAAATTTAGGGTAGTGCTTAACCCATCAAAATAATAATACTCCACTTCAAATAAAATAGTGTTCAGCTTCGAATAACTTACTAAGAGGATATTGCTCACTCCCGTTCATGGGCGAGCTTCAAATAATTTAGCTTTACCGTTAATACCTACGTAAATCCTGATGGTATACAAAATAATTGCAAATTTGGTACCTATTGCTCCTGTGCTCAAAGAAAAATCATAAGATTAAAAAGGGAGAAGGTTGATTTATGCCTCTATTTTTCTGTTACTATTCCGATTTGATCTTATGATTAGGCTGGATGTCACGCCCTTCCATATGCGTCCTTTTGAAGAAACAAACCCTAGTCTTGACTTAGTCTTGATTAAATTTTGAGATCCTTCTCAAAATTTCTGCCCCAATTATTGACTAAGGAAAAATCTTGTAATTCTTTGCAAAAGGAATTTTTGAGGTCGCCTAAAAAATTCTGCCAGTTTGTAGCTTGTTATCATATCACCATAGAAAACCTGATAGAATTGTCAATACCCTCTCAACAAAGGGGAGAAGGATATTTTATTAAGATATAGACCGAGTCCCATAGGGACGCCTACGTTGTAAAGATATGACACCTGGGCCTAACTCAACCTCAAAAGCTAGCTCAAGAGGGGAGGATTGCCTACGTATCCCTCTTAAACGGGAATCAGGTCCAACGTAGTTCAGAGTACAAATAGTGAAAAACTTTCTAATAAAGGAACAAATCAAATTGAGAGTAGCCCTCGACTTCAATAGGCTTCAACTTTCCTTTCGAGTGTATCACCTTGGCATCCAATGCTTGATCCTTATCTTTCAAAGATCGACACTCTTCTGTTGTGTGTGCTCTCATCCCTGAATAATACTCGCAAATCTTATTATGATTGAGCCATTTTGTATGTGTATCTATCACTATTGAAGGAATTGGAGTAATATAGCCAACAACCTTTAATCTCTCACATAATTTGGTTATAGTCTCACCCAAAGGAGTATACTGCTTGGATAAATTTGTCTGAGATCTTGCAGGCTGGTGAGATTGTTGAGTCGTTGGATTTTGATAAACTGGTGGCCTTTGAAGTGCAGGTGGAGGAAACTGAAAGTGTGTAGGTTGTGCATTATGAACAACATAAGTAGCAGGATTGTAGAACGACATTGGGTGATTGTATGAAGTGATGTGTCATGATTTTACGGTACTTTCGACGCTTAAAACCAAGAAATTGTGCACATTCCAGGTATGTTTATATGTGTATAAGGTATTTTGTTCTTAATGTGCAGGAAAACAGGTTTGGGAGTGATTTTTGGTCGAATTAATGAGAAAAACAACTGAAAGGTGACTACTAGGCACTAACGAGTCGTTGGCAGGAGGCACGATCCGTCACTTGAGGCATTGGCAAAAAGATGATATTTTGAAGAAATGACATTGTGCACTTGACAAGTTGGAGGAATGACTCGTCATAACTGGTAACGAGTCGTGAGGACAACCGTTAGCATTTGAAGAGAAAAATTCAACTAAGTGTCCAGTCGAGTTGACGAACGAGATCACAAGTCCTTGCCTGAAAGAACAACTAGTTGGCAAGTTACTGGAGCTGTCCGTGAAGTGCACTAGAATTTATGAGGAAGTGGACTACGAGGAGACCTAACGACTCGTGCTAAGGCATGACGAGTTGCTAGGTGACCCATTCCCGAGCCTGGGTAAATTCTGCGGACGACTGATTGAAAGCAAATGACGACTCGTCAGAAGGCCTAACGATCCGTCACATAGCCTGTTGCCACTGCCGACCTGGTTTCCAGATTTATTTAGGAGAATAATTTTTTGGTATTATAAATACCCAATTTTAGGTTTATTTTAGAAGGACGCTCAGAAGCCGATTTCGAGAGAGATTTTTGAGAGAATTTTCATCCAATTGTTCTTGATTCAAGATACGAAAGCTACATTGGAATTTTTATTCAATCTACTTGGTTTTTATTCTACAATACTTTGTAAGTTGCAATTATGATTTCTTCTCTATTTTGTGATTGCAATAACAGAATCCTGAGTAGCTAAACCCATAAATTAGGTTTGTGGAAACCAAGATGAATAACACACATAGGTAAAAATACTTAGTGATTCTTGAACGGAGTTTTATGCATGTATTATTTGTCCCTCCGTTTTAATTGATTCTTGACGGTTGCAAACGTTAGGACTTGCCTTATTCTTACTTACAGGATCAAGGAGGTAATGAATGGGAAAAAGGATTAACAACGGAGATTTGAGGCTACCAACTCTCATCTAATAGCTTGAACTTGTTCGAGGGATAGCTAATCCGATATTAAGGGTAAGGGTTAACTAAAAAGTTACCCGTATACAGACCAAGTTGCGTGGTAAAAATCACCTAGATAGGGGACCAACTATTTAGGTGAACTTAACTTACCAATATTGCATGTTAAACACCAGAAAATATCACTATTGTAATCCTTGTGGTTATGAAATTTTGGGGAACACAATCCTAGTCTAGTCGTAAATTGAATATAAACCCAATTTGATACAAACATTCATTAATTTTACTTTTGTTTATTATTCCATATTTCCCACCTTTGAAATAAGTCAATCAATAGTAATAGTTATTCGCATTAACCTAAGTTCTTACCATATTTCCTATGGGATCGACCTCAATCTTTGTTGGGTTCTATATTTGACAATCGACCGCTTATATCTCAATTGCGAGGTGTAATTTGGGCGACATCAAATTTTGGCGCCATTGACGGGGACTACGGCTAAGGCTTTTGTTAATTGTGTTAACTTTACTATTGGTTCTTATTTCTTTGTTTTATTTTTCTTTTGTTGTTTTGGTTACTTAACAAGACTTAGGTTTGTGCATGCTTGACACTAGAAGTCAAAGAAATCCCTTGATACTAATTGATCACGAACTTGAGCTAATGTTGAGAAACTTGAGGAGACTGGCTAACATACATGAGCAAGAAAACGTGGATCAAGCCACAACAAGGATGTTGGCCGAAGAGCAAGCTTGGGCTAGAGATCGTGACTTCGCCAGAGTTGCTGAAGAGCAGCGTCTAGCTGCAGAAGCTGAAAGAGCTAGACGACCCAGAGGTCCAGAGCACCAGCGTCACCGATATTTTGATGAGGACGATGATGCAGACATAGATGAAGTTGGTGCCAATGGAGTGATAGTCCCTCCTCCTTTGCCTGCTGGGGCAAAGTTCGATATTACAAGTGCAATGATTCAACTACTGAATATGAAGGGAATATTTGTAGGTCATGCATCCGATGATGCCCACGCTCACCTGACAAAATTTCGTGGGTATATGCAAGGGATACAAGAAGCCAGGAGTCAGCCAAGACATGATCAGATTGAGGTTGTTTCCATTTTCTCTTGGGAGTGAGGCGACAATGTGGTTGGCTGAGTTGCAAAATGACTCCATCACTACTTGGGGAGAGCTCAAGAGAGCTTTTCTTGAAAGGTTCTTCCCAACATCCAAGGAGTTGCAACTAAAGGATGAATATACAACTTTAGGCAGCTAAATTCTGAGGCACTCCATGAGACCTGGCTGCGTTGAACAAAAAGATCAAGAAGGTGCCAAACCACAGGATTCCGGATGATACACTATTGGAGATCTTTTACCATTCCTTGAATGTCAACACAAAGGCGGTTGCTGATACCGTCTTAGGAGGATCCTTCATGATTCATACTTATGTAGAGGCTACGGAGTTGCTGGACAGGATTACTAAAACCAACCGAGCCTGGCACACTAGAGAGTCGGAGGTTCCGACTGGTTCTTATATGGTTGGTATGTCTGCCGAACAACAGAGAAGAGATGAGGAGCGTGACCAGGACATTGCTGAGATAAAAACCACCATGGTTTTTCTTGCCAAGCACTTAATGGGAATGGGAGCAGAAAAGGTGAACGCTGTAGGTTCTCAGTAAGGCTCCGAGAAATGATGGGTGCGAGTCTGAGTTTGAAGAAGATGTCAATTACTTGAATGATCAGAGGATTGGTTTCCGGACCAACACCCAAGGGTCTACCAAGGCTCTTGGCATCAAGGTCAAGGGAATCAATGTCGAAACTTCTACAAAGATAATAATTTCAACCGAGGTCAATACCGGGACAATGGGGATTGGACAAAGCGAGAGAAGTTTAAAAATGATAGGGGTGGTCTGTATGTTCCTCCATGGAACCGAGAGACAGAGTCAAGCGGTTCAAGGGTCGAAGATATTCTTTCCAAAGTTCTCAAGCAGATGGAGGCAACAGACAACCACTTTAAGGAGCTCCGTACTGATATTTCTGGCTTAAATCAAAAGGTGGAGTCACATGTTGTGGCAATTAGGCAAATTGAGCAGCAGATGAGTCAGATGTCTGTTGCAGTGAATCAAAGGCAGAAAGGTACACTTCCCAATAATACTGTTCAAAATCCGAAAAATGATGGTCACTACTAGGAGCGAGAAGGCCACAGTGGATCCACCGAGGCCAGTCGTAGTTGAGGAGCCAGAAAGATCCGAGTTGATAAATGATGATGAAGTAGTGGATGTTGACAACCCAACTTTGGTTGGGAACTCAGATGTGCAAACTGCTCCGAGTAGTGCAAAGGAGCAAGGAGATAGCCATGGGAAGGAGAAAGAGGTGCAACAAAAACTCACAAAAATTCCTAGACCTCCTCCTCCTTACCCGCAGCGCTTGAAGAAGAAAGCTGAAGATGGAAAATATCAGAAGTTTATCTCGATGCTCAAGAAGCTGTCGGTGAATATCCCATTGGTGGAGGCACTTGAGCAAATGCCTGGTTATGCCAAATTTATGAAGGACCTCGTCACCAAAAAGAGAACCGTAAGTTTGAAACCGGCTGATAATATGCACCATTGTGGTGCCATCACTACCAGGATCCTAGCACAAAAAAAGGAAGATCCAGGTGCGTTTACCATACCTTGCACCATTGGGGAGGTCGAGTTTGCAAGGGCACCTTGTGACTTGGGAGCTAGCATAAATCTGATGCAGCTAGCAATATTTAAAAAGTTAGGCTTGGGAACCCCCACACCGACTTCGATGCGGCCACTGATGGCTGACCAAACAGTTAAAAAGCCGGTGGGGATTTTGTTTGATGTGTTAGTCAAAGTGGATAAGTTCATATTGCCAGAAGACTTCGTGATTCTGGACTGTGAAGTTGATTCAGAGGTCCCCATTATTTTGGGGCAACCATTCCTTTCAACAGGTAGGGGCCTAGTTGAGACTTGTTGTGGCATGTGGGCACCCTTTTAGCATCCCCACCACCCCTGGGTTAAAGCTGTGTCGATATCAGATTCAGATACCGCCACCAGCTGGGCGATGCCATCCGCCTAGAGGACGATGATGGCCGACCACCATGATAATACGGTCCAGACCACCCTGCTTGCAGGGGTAGTTCAGTTCACTCTGCGCAGAGCCAGTCCACCCTGTTTACAGGGGCAGAACACTCTGTGTGCGCTTGTGGCCGGGGGCAGACTCAGATACAGATTTTTCATAAAATTACCCTGTTGCGTGCTTGCACCCAGGGGCAGTTTTTATTACACACCCCGTGTGCACTTGCGCCCAGAGGCAGGAGTCTTTGGACTCAGACACAGTTTATTGTCAGAGGCCAAGGCCTGAGCTACGTACCCAAGGGGGCCGGTAGGAGGAGCTCACAGTTATCAGATGAGTGGTGTGACTTATTTTTGGTTGGTTTTGACCCGGGTAGGGGTATATAGATTGTTTGCTTGCTTGGCGCCATCCGGCTTATGGGGGTTGGTATTGGCTCTTGTTTGCTACTTGTATATCTGTTTATGTGCTCTATGTATTATATACTAGCTACTAGACAGCAGGCCGTCGCGTCTACAGGTACGCCTCTGCCTTATCAGTACTGAAAGCTTGAGTCAGTTTATATCAGCTTATTCAGATTCAGCTATCTCCTGCTATATAGAAATGCTAGTTATGCTATCTATATTCAGTTGTTTTCAGTTGTGTTACTTCAGTTGCTTTGCATACTCGGTACCAGTGGTACTGACGCCCAGAGGGGCGCTGCATTACTTGCCTGCAGGTACTCATAGACGAGGAGGCGATCCCTCATGATTCCAGCCAGCTATTGAGTATTCAGCTCCTGTCCTCCGGAGTTTGAATTCCAGAGGTGTATTTTATTTTCATTTGTTGTACAGTATGGGTAGGTCGGGTCCCTGTCCTGATCATTTCTATTGCTATTCCTAGAGGCTTGCAGTCTGTATATTTCCCTGTGGTCAGTTGAGCCGGTCGTGTGGGGCCGTGCAGTTGTTAGCTGTTAGTACTTTTGCTTCTTATGTTGGCCGTGTGGGGCCATAAGTTTGACAGTAGTGGTGACCTTGTCGGCCACGTAGCTTTCTAGTATTTCATTGCTGAGTTGCAGATAACTAGACAGTATGGTGGCCTTGTCAGCCCACATAGGTTTCCCTGTAGTTGCATGTTCTGGTCAGCTGTTATTACAGGTAGAGGAGGCTATAGGCCAATGGGCCGGGGGCTGTGTTTACAGCCGTTATATAGCCCTTTGTGTCCAGAAATATGAGTTAGAGCCAGCCAGGCACCAGATGTGCCCAGGCTTAGCAGTCCAGTACTTCAGGTCCTAGTAGGGCATCAGGTGCCAGTCATACCCCCCAAGGCGGGTGTGACAAACTTGGTATCAGAGCAGGTCGTGTCCCAGGGAGTCTGCAAGCCGTGCTAAGTAGAGTCTTGTCTATGGATGTGTTGTGCACCACATACTATAGGCAGGAGGCTGCGAGGCATGATATGATGGTTACCCTTCCTTCTCAGTCAGTCGTGCTTTAGAGCGGTACAGTATAGGGTTGAGTCCCTGAGAACTTACCATATTCTTTGATTACAGATACAAAGGCAGATCAGCATTACCCTATCACAGGCAGAAGATCAGAGATAGCAACGGAAGAGAGCATTAGTCAGTTACATGATAGCTACAGCAGCAGGAGGAGGTATCAGAGACCTCCCAGCGTGATACCTTTATTGGCACTATTCCCAGTGTACGTTGATAACGTTAGAATAGGAAGTCAGAAGTATAATGTACATATGAGTTGATTTACTTAGTAGTTATATAAGATCTGATTAAGATTATAGACAAGGTCAGACCACCAGGTAAGTATGAAAAAGAGAGGGAAATGCAGGAATCCCAAATGCCTCTTTTCGGATATGGTACAGTCAAATGCTTTTGCTTGTTGCAATAAGAAAAGGGCTATTTTCACCCCTTGGTTTTGATGCCAGTATAGTAAAGGGGCATAAGACTTGAGATGGGGTTGCCAAATCAAGCAGTAAGTAAAGATGGGCTGATTGATCCTAGTAAGTATTAGAAGGTATAAAGAGCCCTTATGATTACGTAGGCTGAGCAGACCCTTATAATAACAAGCCAGTAAAGAAAGTAAGACTGTTAGCCTACCCGAAGTAGGGGTAACAGACCTGCTAGTGATGAATGCCTAATAATAGTCGAGTTTGAGTCAGAAAAGGGCCAAGTCCGCCATATATGCTAACAGATAGCAAGATATACCGGTAAGATTATAGTTATGATCTAGTTGTGACATCGAAGGATATAAAGGTCATGTGAATCAGATGGGCTTGAATATATGCCAGAAGAAGTATAGGCCGAGGCTTGATCAGTGATCTCATTAGCAACGAAAGGCAGGTACCTTGAACCCCAGAGTTCAGTTTAAGTAAGATGAGGGGAAGAAGCAGGAGTGCCAGATTTGATGGGGAAATCAGGGTTACCCCCCCCCCCCAGATTGATAAAATATCGTATTAAGGATTAAGCCTCGGGCTGACAGTAAGATTGCGGTTCAGAATACCGCAGTATGCCCGCTATGTAGAAGTTAAAGAAGTTACCGATACAACAATTCTAATTTAGTGTTGCCTAGAGATAAGGCCCAGCAGACAGTCATGAGCTCTTAATATATGCCTAGTAAGGCCACAAGATTTGAACATTGACCCCACATCGCAAGAGTGGCGGAATTTCAAATAACAGACAATAACTAAAGTGTTTATGTTTGTTACTCTCAGAATGGGGTGGCAATACAACGAAATGATAAGTCAGGGCAAGAGATAGTATTAGGCTGTAGAAGCGGTGTATCATGTACGGTATGAGACTCAGCAGAACATGTCAGAGATTATGAATTACCGTAGAATTCAGTACATATGGTACGTAGCTAGCGATATATATGTATACAGATAATAGATATGTTGTAATTGGCTGCCTATAAGGGCTACAATCACAGATGCTGATTAGTAATAGAAAGCATATACAAATTGCATTGCAGGACCCCCCCTTGCCAAAAAAAAAAAAAAAAAAAAGGAAGAGAAAGGGGGGGAGAAGAAAGAAAGAAAAGGAGAGAAGAAAGGAGAAAGGGAAAGGAGAAGAGAAAGGACAGATTAAGTGTGAGTTACGTATGAAGTCATAGAAACTATCTCAGTTCTCAGTGATTAGGTTAATAGATTTATGTGTTGTTGTCAGCTTTAGGCTCTAGGAGCTTACCAGAGTTAATGGCCTAAAACAGAAGGCTAGATGAGAAGGGCGCAGTTAGATGGTCTACCGACCAGCTGACGCCTGTATTAGCAGGGAAGCATCCCTGAAGATCGGTAACATTAGTGCATATGATAGAACCAAGATTTGAGGCCGAATAGGCAAATTTCAGAGATTAGCAATATCAGAATTGTTCTAGTATGTTAAGTGGTCATACGTCATTTTCCCAGCCTTGTAGGCGACAGTCGGCCTTAGTCAACCCAGCAGTTGTTATGTGGAACATCCCATAAGTCAGCCGGCCATCCCAGTCAGAATACCCGTGGGTACCCCAAGGAAGGGTCCACATCAGTAGTCAGCGACAGACTAGTACTTCAGCTGATTTTCGTGAGATATTCAGATACAGAGCCCTAGCAGAAGGCCAGGTAAAGCTCTAGCTATACCGGTAGATTACTTGTCAGATTCTCCGGCATAATAAACAGTATGACCGTCAGTTATATGTCAAATTTTGTAAATGTGAATTTTGGTTGAGTTTAGTAGCCTTTTTGGTCACATTATGTCAGAGGCTGGGGTACAGATAGATATACAGAAAATCGAAGTAGAGAAGACATAGTCTAGACCTACCATTCCAATCGAAGTACGCAATTCCTGTGGTTAGCCGGGTATTACAGAGGGTTTGTGGAAGGATTTTCCACCTTAGCAGCACCTCTGACTAAGTTGACACAGAAAGCAGTAAAGTTCCAGCAGACTGAGGTGTGTGAGCAGAACTTCTAAGAGTTAAAAGCCAGGTTAACGTCAGCTCCAGTGTTAATATCGCCAGGAGGTACAGAGGGTTGATGCAACGTGGTAAGGTAATAGCTTATGCTTTCAGGCAGTTGAAGAAATGTGAAGAGAATCATCTTACCCGCGACCTGGAGTTAGCTGTAGTAGCTTATGCCTTACAGAGCAAAAATTTTGTATCACCCAGGAAGGGCTAGTATGGTAGCAGACGCCCTTAGTCGTAAATTTATGGGGAGTTGGCATACTTGCCGCCTGAACAACGGGAGTAGACCCGAGAATTTCACTAGTGAGCCGGTTTAGCCGTTCACATAGCGAAAATAAAGGATAACAGAACGATAATACAGAATGTCGCAGCGTTGTCGTTAACGGTGGAAGTAAAGGAACGGCAGTATAGAAACCCTAGCCGGGTTCAGTTTGAACATAAGATTCAGCAAGGAGAGGTGACATATTTCCAGATAGCCGGAATGTTGCGATATAAAGGCCGCATTTGCGCTCTAGGTGTTTTGGGACATTGCCAGCAGCTTATGAGCGAGACGCATTACGCCCGCTATTCTCTCCACCCAGGCGCGACGAAAATGTGCCATGATATCAAAGAAAACTACGGGTGGCCAGGTATGAAAGGAGAAATTGCTGAATTTGTAGCCCAGTCTCCTAGCTGCCAACAGATGAAGGCAGAACATCAGAAACCAGGCGATTTGGCCCAGGACATAACTGTGCCTCTCCGGAAAGGGGAAGCGGTAAATATGAATTTTGTAGCAAGATTACCCCATACTAAACACAGACATGACTCCACAGGAGTAATAAGTGACAGATCGACAAAAAAATCAACTCATCTCTTATCGGTAAGAACTACCTTCTCGGCCGAAGATTATGCTGAGTTGTATGTCAGAAAGATAGTCAGATTACATGGAATACCAGTATCCATTATTTCAGACAGAGGAGTACAATTCACAGCTAGATTCTGGCAGTCCTTTCAGAAAGGTCTGAAAACACAGATTAATTTAAGCACAACATTCTATCCTTAGACAGATGGGCAGGCTGAGCGCACAATTCAGACGCTCGAAGACATGTTGCGAGCATGTGTGCTAGATTTCGGTATTAGCCAAAGTGAGCAATTACCGTAATTGAATTTGTCTACAATAATAACTATCATTCAGCCATCCAGATGGCGCCTTTTGAGGCATTGTACGAGCAAAAATGCAGATCGCTGAACGGTGTTTGAAATCAGAGAATCAGCATTGGTTGGCCCAGATATTGTTCGGCAGTCAGAGGAAAAGATAAAGCTTATCCGAGAACGTTTACTGACTGCTCAGAGCCGCCAGAAGTCTTATGCAGACATGCGGCGCAGAAGTCTAGAATTTGCGGTAAACGACTGGGTATATTTGAAAGTGTCCCCGATGAAAGGGGTAATGAGATTTGGCAAGAAAGGCAAGCTTAGCCCGAGATTTATTGGGCCATATCAGATTCGGCGAAGAATAGGTCGAATTGCATATGAATTGAACTTGCCTCCAGAGTTAGCATCTGTTCACCCAGTATTTTATGTCTCTATGTTGAGGAAATTCATAGGAAACCCTTCTACAGTAGTTCCAATTCAGGATGTCCAGGTCACAGAAGAGTTAGCATATGAAGAGGTTCCGATAACTATCTTAAACAGACAGATTCGCAGATTGAGGACTAAAGATATTACGTCTATCAGACTATTAGGGCGTAACAAGAACCGAGAGGAGATGACTTGGGGAGCAGAGGAAGATATGAGGACCAGATATCCTCACCTATTCCAGGCCCAGTTAGGCAACAGGTATGCCCGTAGTATTACTTATGCAGTACCTTATGGTTGTA
The DNA here is from genome assembly GCA_035772735.1 of Datura wrightii. NCBI lineage: Eukaryota > Viridiplantae > Streptophyta > Magnoliopsida > Solanales > Solanaceae > Datura > Datura wrightii. The sequence goes on along the minus strand of JASDFA010000018.1, from coordinate 192,109,412 downwards.
TGTCTGTGAATGAGAAAGATTGATATTTAGTTATCCAGTGGATCCTAGAATATTATGTGCAGTGCCTGTGTTGGACTTTTCTGCATTTCAGGTTTTTGGCTATAGTCCATATTACAGGGGAAACTCTGCCGAAATTTTTCTAGAAAATAAGTAAGGAGTCCTCTAGATAACAGTGTACATTGGAGGACGAATGTTCCTAAGGGGGGAGAATGTTATACCCCGTAGAATTCCCGGCACCTAGACGACCTATTCACACGTTGGTTAAGCATATTAGAAGGCCATACGTGCTAGAGAAAGGCCGGGAAAAAGATCGGACGAGAAACCCGTCGAACCATCGCGGGAGGAGCCGAGGCAGAGCCCCTCCGCGATGGCAGCGTGTCACGGAGGTGAGGCCTCCGCGATGGCTCCGTGACACGTTGCCCAAGTTCAGGCTCAAGTATATAAATCCCCCACTTCGGTTTAATATCATTTAACTCATTTTAACTTCCAGAACACGCAGCAAAACAGAGGGAGACGACGGAGGGATTATAATTTTCGTCCGATTACGCTGCCAAACGCTGCCCAAACTCAAATTAATCCTAGATACCGAAGTATTTAGCAGCAGAGAGCATTCCTACGGATTCAATTTCGTAAAATACGGCCGACGAATCATCGAGCCACCGAGCTAAGGTAAGTGGAATTGCTCTAAACTAGTGTCTATGTGTTCCTAGTTGTGAAGTGAATATTTCTCCCTTCTGGACCTCTGAAAAATAGCGAGTTTCTGGCCGTCTTTCGATAAGCCTAAGTTTAGGCTATAAACTATATCGAAAGTGACGTTGCCTTTTGAAATAAAGTTGTATTTAGTATTGATTGACATATTTATGAATGCAGTTGGGAGAAAACAGTTAAAGTACCGGCCGAGCCTCGTCCGACGGATGAATAATTCAAGGATAAGGTATGTAAAGCTAGTTCCTTTGGCAAGTTAGTAGTTTTAGCCCTGTTTAGTATGATAGACTCCGTAGTAGAATTCCCGGAGTTGAATGTTAAGTATTGTGCAAAGTTCAGTAAACCTAGTTTGCGTTGTTATATCGTATTCAGTCTGAAAGTTAGAAAAGCATGTGCCCAAGGGCAAATTAGTATTTCGGATTCAGTATAGCCTATTACGTGATTAGCAAGCATGTAGTAGAATAAAAGAAACAGATTTTCATAATAAAAGTCAATAAAGAAAGATCAGATAGACAGACAGTTATGACTACAGATTAGCCATTCAGACAGATAGTATCTTGGCTACAGATTAGCCATACAGTTAAACGGAGATTTCAGAATCAGTATAATCAGTAAAGAATCAGTTCAGTATAGAAACAGATTAGAATAAGAAGTTAGACTCCAGATAGTCTTTTCAGTTATACATGCTTGCTATTTCTATGTGCTATTTGTTTGTTGAGACTTGTTGTGGCATGTGGGCACCCTTTTAGCATCCCCACCGCCCCTGGGTTATAGCTGTGTCGATATCAGATTCAGATACCGCCACCAGCTGGGCGATGCCGTCCGCCTAGAGGACGATGATGGCCGACCACCATGATAATACGGTCCAGACCACCCTGCTTGCAGGGGTAGTTCAGTTCACTCTGCGCAGAGCCAGTCCACCCTGTTTACAGGGGCAGAACACTCTGTGTGCGCTTGTGGCCGGGGGCAGACTCAGATACAGATTTTTCATAAAATTACCCTATTGCGTGCTTGCACCCAGGGGCAGTTTTTATTACACACCCCGTGTGCACTTGCGCCGAGAGGCAGGAGTCTTCGGACTCAGACACAGTTTATTGTCAGAGGCCAAGGCCTGAGCTACGTACCCAAGGGGGTCGGTAGGAGGAGCTCACAGTTATCAGATGAGTGGTGTGACTTATTTTTGGTTGGTTTTGACTCGGGTAGGGGTATATAGATTGTTTGCTTGCTTGGCGCCATCCGGCTTATGGGGGTTGGTATTGGCTCTTGTTTGCTACTTGTATATCTATTTATGTGCTCTATGTATTATATACTAGCTACTAGACAACAGGCCGTCGCGTCTACAGGTATGCCTCTGCCTTATCAGTACTGAAAGCTTGAGTCAGTTTATATCAGCTTCTTCAGATTCAGCTATCTCCTGCTATATAGAAATGCTAGTTATGCTATCTATATTCAGTTGTTTTCAGTTGTGTTACTTCAGTTGCTTTGCATACTTGGTACCAGTGGTACTGACGCCAGAGGGGCGCTGCATTACTTGCCTACAGGTACTCATAGACGAGGAGGCGATCCCTCATGATTCCAGCCAGCTATTGAGTATTCAGCTCCTGTCCTCCGGAGTCTGAATTCCAGAGGTGTATTTTGTTTTCATTTGTTGTACAGTACGGGTAGGTCGGGGCCCTGTCCCGATCATTTCTATTGCTATTCCTAGAGGCTTGCAGTCTGTATATTTCCCTATGGTCAGTTGAGCCGGTCGTGTGGGGCCGTGCAGTTGTTAGCTGTTAGTACTTTTGCTTCTTATGTTGGCCGTGTGGGGCCATAAGTTTGACAGTAGTGGTGACCTTGTCGGCCACGTAGCTTTCTAGTATTTCATTGCTGAGTTGCAGATAACTAGACAGTATGGTGGCCTTGTCGGCCCACATAGGTTTCCCTATAGTTGCATGTTCTGGTCAGCTGTTATTACAGGTAGAGGAGGCTATAGGCCAATGGGCCGGGGGCTGTGTTTACAGCCGTTATATAGCCCTTTGTGTCCAGAAATATGAGTTAGAGCCAGCCAGGCACCAGATGTGCCCAGGCTTAGCAGTCCAGTAGTTCAGGTCCTAGTAGGGCACAAGGTGCCAGTCATACCCCCCAAGGCGAGGTGTGACAAAATCACCTGGGTAGATATGTAATTAAAAGTTGTGTATTTGTGGAATTTTAAACTGGAAAGAAGAAGACGATGAACAGGAACTCTTGCGCACGAGCCATATCACGAGATGTTAGCTCACCAAACGACTTGTCATGTAGCCCGTGCTGAGTGGGAAAAATAAAATGTTGAGGCAGTGTACTTAATATGTGACCTAATGACTCGTTGCCTCTGGTAACGACTCGTTGGGACAAATCGTCAAGTACACTGGACCTATTTGAAAAATGTTCAGCCTGGGGTAACGAGTGACCTCACGAATCATTGCCAGAGGCAACGACTCGGTTGGTCACGTAAGGACACTGACACCAGTTAAAAATATTTTCTATTTCATCTCCTTTTGTGTACTAACATGGTTATCACAGGCACAATGGCTCTATGAGGCACACCAAAGAAGGGTCTAACCAAAAGTAGGTACCTGAGCTCAGTCAACCATCATACAGAAGGCTGCGAGATGATCCATCCTCCTCTGAAGATCGAGTGGCTCTGAAGAGGAATATGAAATGTCGGAAAAATAGCTAGTGCGGAGGACGACCAGGGCTAGGGTTCAACAAAGTTCAAATCTGACAGCCCTAGTCGATACTCCCACTCCACTAACAAGAGATTCGCCCAGCTGCACTAATGAAAGCGCTAGGGCTGCTGCTGCACTTGTTCTGGAGGCTCCCACAGCTGGACACAATACAGAGAGGGTAGATGAGTCGCATGCCCAGCAAGGGGACTCGGACAATGAACTGACTGAGACATCGGGCATATTGAATGATCAACCGAGGAATGTGATGAGATGGTGTGTCCACGGCATGCGGGCTATATTCAATCGGGATATTTCTCCCAATGATAAAGACAATCTGAAGCGGAGCATTTATGAGGAGCCAAGGCTGATCACCACCGGTTTGAAAGACTTGCCAGAGCTGCAGGAAGTATTTGAAAAATACAAGTTTGGGTGGTTGACAGAGCCTTCAGGAAGCTATAGCCCATGCCTGGTTCGTGAGATTTATGCAGCATATGTAGCCACTTTGCAGCAGTTGGCACTAGGAGGCCAGGATTGGAAGAAGCGGCCTGCCTTAAATCAAGTGATGGTGCGTGAGACCTCAGTTGACATATCTGAGGATACAATTTCCAGGATGCTGTACGGGCCAGAATATCGAGCCCCGATGAACACGACTAAGTTTGATCATAGGTTATCCGAGTTACGAAAAGTCAAAACAAAGAAGCTGAATAGCATGGAGCGGATATAACAGTACACTTGGCTTTCGCGCACCATTGCCACAAGGGGGGCCGTTAGTCGAATGGCTGCATGGTACGGAGTCGCAAATAAAGAAGGCCACCTTGAAATTCCAGGCTAAATTTTGGTGGTCGCTGGTGAGGCATAGGCTGGTACCCACAAGAAATGACAATATTCTCTCACCCGACAAAGCCGCACTGGTAGCCAGCATCATGGAGGGGTACGCAATCAATTTCCTACGGTTCATCGTTGAGGAGATTAGGGAGCGGGCTGTAAATGATGGAACCATGATTCCCTTCCCATGTTTGATTGATAGACTCTGTCGGGAGTCTCGAGTGCCAGAACTTCCATTAGTTGATCAGAGAGTGGTAGTTTAGAAGATTACCAATATCGGATTGATTAGAGATGATACAAACCCGGTATCGATGGCGAGGACTCAGGCATCTGCATCCACTGAAGCGACCATAATAGCAGAGGCATTTGGCAGCGGGATGCAGACCGATGCAACACAGTTCGCCGAGTTAGCGGCCGAGCCCACTAAGGGCAGAGATATAGGTAGTCAGGCTGAGGCTACACATGCAGCGGATGCCTCCAAACTTGCCGATGTTCCGGAATCATCATCTACAGCAACAGAAGCATCCAGACCATCAGTCGCACCTCCACGGTCCAGCTCAGCCGGCCTAGTCACGGTTTCATTGGAGTTTTTGGTTGACATAGCTAAGCATCTAGCAAAAGTAGAGAAGCAACAAGCACACACGGCTCTACAAGTCAAAGTCTTGATGGAGCAAGTCAAGCCATGGGTGTCAAAGGAGTTGGATACACTGTCCAGTTCGGTGCATGGGCGACTGGACGCTTTTGAGCGAAGGATGTACGAGTGCCTTGCAGTTACAGGCACCAAAATCATCTAGATGGTACGCAGAGCTGGGAGCATTACGATTCAAGGTGTGGGACTTGGCCGCACTACAGACAGCTGCGGTACCTCCACCAGTCCTCCTTGTGATTGATGATGAGTTTGAGGAGGAGCTACCACCGTTTTTTGATTTCATCACGGAGGTTCCAGTGGCACATGCAAAGGGGAAGAGGCCTCGTGAGGAGGCAAGTAATGATGTTGATACATCTCTGCTCCGTCAGCAAAAGTGGGAGCGGAATGAGATGGACAGAGCGCTGCACGAATCAAGAGAGGAGGCTTGACTGAGAGCCGAGACTGAGGAAGCGAGAGCTCGTGGTGAAGGAACAAGCTCAGTTGGATCTGAGAATGCACCGGTTCAAGCCGATAATGTTAGAGTTGATGTTGGAGGCGTATCTACACCCTCCACCGACCAGGTAGCTGACACCTAGGTCGTACAGGTATGTTTCCTATTCCTTTAGTTTTTGTCTTGTATATATATGCGTCGAGGACGACGCATGCTTTTTTGATGGGGGTGGGGAGGGATACCTGTGCATTCTATTTTGCTTAACATAACTCGAGGGTTTTTCTTGCCGGACATCTTTTCCATTGGGTATTCCATATCTAGTAGAATCGGCATGTTTAGGATTTTATTTTATGTTTTTGTTTCTTTTGTGTCAGTTGGAAGAAAGTTAGGAAAACTACAAGCAGTCAAGAGCTAAAATTGTTTGATATTTTGATTTTTGATGATTTGATACCCCTCCGAAAATTTTTGTATGTGTATGTGAGAGTTGACAATAATGACCTTTGTGGATCTTTGCATGGCATTGGAACTATAAATTTATTTACCATCGTATGGCTGTACCTGAACTAGTGATTAGTAGAATTGATGATGTTGACCGATGCTATGTGTTAAGTGAAGTTTGATTGCTGAATTCGATTGTGTGTGTCAATCTAGAACTTTCCTGGTTTGTCGTACCGAGATAGAGGATAAGGAACTAGGAAAGGATCATAGGCCGTTTTTGATTTATGAGTCCACTTTAGCCTAAAAGACCATCCAAAGTGAATAAAATCCCTTGATCCAAATGTTTGAGCTTTAATTGACCTTGGTTTTCATTCATACCAATTCACCTACCTGATTTTATTATGAATGAACCCATTTTGGCCCTGGTCCCTCCTTGGACAGTGTGAATTTCAACTCAGGAAAATCGCCTAAGTTGAGGATGGCTATGATAGGGGGTAAGAAGAGTCGGGTGAAAGTAAATTTGGGTAATGAAAAAGGAGGAAAAAGAGCGGGTGCAGTGTGCATGATGAAAATAAAAAAATAAAAAAATTCGTTGTTGTCAAAAGCAAGAAAAGAAAAGAAAATTAATGTGTGACATCAATAAGTTTTTGTTGAATAAAAAGAAACCGCATCCGTAGTGTCTAAAGCAAAGGAAAGGAAAAGAAGAAAAAGAGGAAAAAAGGAGAAAATAGAAAAAAAAAAGGTGAAAAGTGGAGAAAAAAGCGTAGTGCCAAGGAGGTTTGAGCTACTAAAATCCATATGTAACATACCTGAGCCCGAGCCTATGTTACAAGCTGAGAAAGTCCTATAGTGATCCTAGCTACTTGTTTGAAAATCGAGGTATTGAAAGTAAAGGCAAGCCTATGATATTGTATGCATATAATTTGAATTTCTTTGTGAGAGTGAGTGGATCTTACCTAGTCCCAAGAAAATTTTACCGAGATAATCATATACATATGTGTTAGTGCGGGACTTGGTCAACATAATCGTTTTCAAATTGTCTGGGGTAGTGTTATAGATTTATGTGCATGATTGCATGTGACAGTATTTTGCCATGTTTCGATTCCTCTGTGCTATGGTTAAAAATTTTGCATATGCATAGTGTTTTATGTTGATGTGATGAGGGAGGAGTTAGAAAAATTGATTGTGATGACTATTGTAAGTTTCCTAAAGTTTTTCCTATTGAAGTGCCGAAGTAGATTATTTTGGTTTGTTTTGTTTTGGCTTTGCCTGAGGACATGCAAAAGTTCTAAGTTGAGGGTGTTGATATGCCGTGATTTTAAGACACTTTTGACGCTTAAAACCAAGAAATTGTGCACATTCCAGGCAATTTATATGGGTATAAGGTATTTTGTGCTTAATGTGCAGGAAACAAGCCTGGAAGTGATTTTTGGTCGAATTAATGAGAAAAACAACTGAAAGGTGACTGCTAGGCACTTAACGAGTCGTTGGCAGGAGGAACGACCCGTCAGTTGAGGCGTTGGAAAAAAGATGAAGTTTTGATGAAGTGACACAGTGCATTTTACGAGTTGGAGGAATGACTCGTTACAACTGGTAACGAGTCGTAAGGATAACCGTTAGCATTTGAAGAGAAAAATTCAACAAAGTGTCCAGTGGAGTTGACGAACGACATCATGAGTCATTGCCTGAAAGAACGACTCCTTGGCAAGTTACTGTAGCTATCCGTGAAGTGCACTGGAATTTCTGAGGAAGTGGACTACGAGAGACCTAACGACTCGTGCTAAGGCACGACGAGTCGTTAGGTGACCCATTGTCAGACCTGGGTAAATTGTTGAGGACGACTGATTGAAAGCAAAGGACGACTCATCAGAAGGCTTAATGATCCGTCACATGGCCCGTTGCCACCGCCAACCTGGTTTCTAGATTTATTTAGGAAAAAGATTTCTTTGTACTATAAATACCCAGTTTTAGGTTTATTTTAGAAGGACGTTCAGAAGCCGATTTTGAGAGAGATTTTTGAGAGAATTTTCATCCAATTGTTCTTGATTCAAGATACGAAAGCTACATTGGAATTTTTATTCAATCTACTTGGTTTTTATTCTACAATACTTTGTAAGTTGCAATTATGATTTCTTCTATATTTTGTGATTGCAATAACATGATCATTAGTAGCTAAACCCATAAATTAGGTTTTTGGGAACCAAGATGAATTAACACACATAGGTAAAAATACTTAGTGATTCTTGAACGGAATTTTATGCATGAATTATTTTTCTCTCTGTTTTAGTTGATTCTTGACGGTTGCAAACGTTAGGACTTGTCTTATTCTTACTTACCGGATCAAAGGAGGTAATGAATGAGAAAAGGGATTAACAACGGAGATATGAGGCTACCAACCCTCATCTAATAGCTTGAACTTGTTTGAGGGATAGCTAATCCGATATTAAGGGTAAGGGTTAACTAAAGAACACCTGTATACAGACCAAGTTGCGTGGTGAAAATCACCTAGATAGGGGACCAACCATTTAGGTGAACATCTTTTGTGTTTATTGCCAAGCAGAAATAATTGTAATGAAAAATAAATTTTTCATCGACAATTTGAGACATAATGTGATAAAGCAGTTGTTGTGTGATGAAATCATTTATGTAAATTATGTGAAGACAGGAATAAACCTAATCAATTCATAGACAAAAATAAATATCGATCGGAGTGAGATTTTTTATCAATCGAGAAGATTAATAATGATAGTAACCCAATGTATGTGATTGGAGATCCCATGTATTAAGTTTATGTGGGTGATAATAAGTCATTAATTGATCAAGTATGTACTATAAAATTATATCCCTCCTATAATGTGCAAATATAGAACACTGCAAAGCAACGTGATATTAAGTTTACCTCTTAATCTAATTCATATCCTTTGTAGGTGGTGTATTGCTCTACAGAATAAATATATTTGATGATTGGACCTATACGAGTGTGGAGTGGTGCATCTTCTATGAAATATGATAAATTTCTAGAGCACTCATGAATACCAAGATACGCACATGGCCTCTTAGCATAAGACAATAATAACGATAATGATTGTGCGAGTATAACGTGATAGAATAATACGCTGAGTTTACAAAAGAATTCTTGGTTCCAAGAAGTTCTAAATTTCACCAATTATTATGTAAGTTTATGTCACGCCCCGCCTTGGGGGGTATGACCGGCACCTGGTGCCCTACTAGGACCTGAACTGCTAGACTGCTGAGCCCAAGCACTCCCGGTGCCTGGCTGGCTCTAACTCTGATTTATGAAATCAACAGGCTATATAAAGGTTGTAAATACAGCCCCCTGCCGACTAGGCCTATAGCCACATGTACAACAACAACAGCTAACCATAACCACGTCAACATAAGGGAATCTATGCGGGCCGAAAAGGCCACCATGCTTTCTAGTTACTTCTGAATCAAGAAAATAAGAGCTAAACTGCTACGTGACCGACAAGGTCACCACTACAAACTGAATAAGGCCCCACACGGCCATCATAAACAACTAAGACATACACGCGGCCTCACACGACCAGTACAACTAACCACAGGGAATACAAAATCTGCAAGCCTCTAAGAATACTGATAAGATGGTCGGGACCCTGTACTGTATAACAAAAGAAAATAGAGTAGACCTCTGACTATCGAGCTCCGGATGACAGGAGCTTATGACTCTGTACTAGCTGAAATTACGAGGGGTCAGCTCCTCATCTGTGAGTACCTGCAGACAAGTAATGCAGCGTCCCAGACGGGCGTCAGTACCACGGATACCGAGTATGTAAAGCAAACTGAACATAACTGAATAAAGCAATAATACTGGTAGTTCTGCATAGTAGAAAATAGCTAAGACTGTCGAGGATGGCGAAATCTGGAAAGAGCTTACCTGTACTGAAAAACAAATGGAAGTCATACCTTTCGCTGCGGCATCATGCTATTTATCAATTTAATAAGTAATATTATATACACATATATAGCATACAAGAACCTATACCAGCCCCCATAAGCCGGAAGGTGCCAACCAACACACAATCTATATACCCCTTCCCGGGTCAAAACCATCCAAAAGTAAATCACTCCACTCGCCTACTAACTACGAGCACCTCTACCGCCCCCTTTGGGTCTGCAGCTCAGGCTCTGGCCTCTGACTATAACTGTTTCTAAGTTCGGAGGACTCCTGTAACTGTAAACTGTAATCTGTATCTGTATCTGTAATCTGTCCCCTGGGCGCAAGCGCTCGACAGGGTAAGCTATAATGCTATGCTGATCTGCCTGTTATGGGGAATACTGCATCCCATCTTCGTCCTACTACAGACGGCATGCCACTCCTTAGTGTGACGAATCCTCACCCTCTGGCGGCAGCTATTAACCCAGGGGCGGTGAGGATGCTCTAAGGGTGCCCTTATAGCACAAACAGGTCTCAACAAACAATAATCACGTATAGCAAGCATGTTCGATCTGAAAATGCTATCCGTGTTTTGATATTCTATTCTGAATTTCTTTTCTGCATTAAACTGATCCTGTTACTGAGCTAACTATATCTGAAATAATATCTGGCTGTCTGATACTGACTTAATGATTTTTATTCTAAATATAGCATAATAACATAAAACATGCTTGCTATATTCATAATGGACTCAATACTCGACTTTCGGATTCTCTCTTTTAGAATTCACTCTATTTACTATACTAGGATTACTAACTTGCCGAAGGAACTGGCTTTACATACCTTTGTTTATGATTTCCAAGCTAACTGGCGTAATTCGGTCAATATTCCGCTATTTCTCCTAACTGCATCCATATATATACTAATTAGGACTAAATACATTAATATTCTGAAAGAAAATATCACTTTTAATATATATATAGCCCAAATTTTGACTTATCAAAAAATGGTCGAAAACTCGCTATTTTTCGGAAGTCCAGAAGGGATAAATACTCACTTTAGGGCTAGGAGTATATTTGGGGCTGCATCTCACCTCCGTGGCACGTTGTCCATCGCAGAGGTGAGACTCTGTGGCACGTTGGCCATCGCGGAGGGGGTCTGCCAGCCTCCTCTTGCGATGGTTCGACGTGTCGCTTATCCGGTCTTTCTCCGGGCCCTTCCCCAGCATGTATGGCATTTAAAATCTCTTAACCAAGGCATGAATAGGCCATCTAAATGTCAAGAATTTACGGGGTGTAACATCCTCCCCCCTTAAGAACATTCATCCTCGAATGTCAAATTCTGCTTGCAAGGATCTTAACTTGCTCTGCTTATTCTGGAAAAATTTCGGCAGAGTTTTCCCTGTAATATGGACAATCTCAAAAACCTGAAATGCAGAAAAGTCCAATACAGGAACTCTACACAATACTGCAGTATTCATCAAGCAAAAGACTAGAGTCAACTATCTCATTTATACGTATAACGTAAGGCATTTCATAAGATAACAATACTAACATACCTCTTGGCTGCCTAGGCTTGGAATAAGTGAGGATATCTAACTTTCCTATCTTCCTCTGCTTCCCAATTCATCTCCTCTCGATTCCTGTTGTGCCATAATACCTTGACAAAAGCAATATCTTTCGTTCTCAGTCTGCGAATCTGCCTGTCTAATATGGCTACTGGAACCTCTTCATAGGCCATCTCTACCGTAACCTGGACATCCTGAACTGGGACAATTCTGGAGGGTTCTCCTATGAACTTCCTTAACATAGAAACGTGGAACACTAGATGAACAGATCCCAATTCTGGGGCAAGTTCAACTCGTAGGCCACTTGGCCTATTCTTCGCCGAATCTGATAAGGTCCAACAAATCTCGGGCTGAGCTTACCCTTTCTGCCGAATCTCATCACCCCTTTCATTGGAGATACCTTCAAAAATACCCAGTCATTCACATTAAATTCCAAGTTTCTGCGCCGCACATCAGCATATGATTTCTGGCGGCTCTGAGCAGTCAGTAGGCATTCTCTGATAAGCTTTACCTTCTCTTTTGACTCATGAATAATGTCTGGCCCAATTAGCACTGACTCTCCTACTTCAAACCAGCCAACTGGCAATCTACACTTCAGCCCATACAAAGCCTCGTAGAGCGCCATCTGGATAGCTGAATGGTAACTATTGTTATAAGCAAACTCAATAAGTAGTAAGTGCTCATCCCAGCTACCTCCAAAGTCCAACACACATGCTCGTAGCATATCCTCGAGCGTCTAAATAGTGCTTTCTGCCTGCCCATCTATCTGAGGGTGGAATGTTGTGCTCAGATTAATCTGTGTTCCCAGGCCTCTCTGAAACGATTGCCAAAATCTAGCTGTAAATTGCGCCCCTCTGTCAGAGATAATGGATACTGGAACACCGTGCAGTCTGACTATTTCTCTGATATACAACTCAACATATTTTTTGGCAGAAAAGGTAGTCCTTATTGATACCAAGTTTGTTAGTCTGTCAACGATTATCCAAATCGAGTCATTTCTATGCCTGGTATGGGGTAACCCTGCTATAAAATCCATATTTACTGCTTCCCACTTCCAAAGAGGCACAACTATGTCCTGAGTCAATCCGCCTGGTTTCTGGTGTTCCGCTTTTACTTGCTGGTAGTTAGGACACTGGGCTATAAATTATGCTATCCCCTTTTTCATTCCTGGCCACCAATAGATCTCTTTCACATCATGGTACATCTTTTCGAACCAGGATGAAGAGAATAATGGGCATAGTGTACCTCGCCCAATCTGCTGGCGAAGCCCTGTAACACTTGGAACACAAAGGCGGCCTTTTCATCGCAACACTTCATCCTCAGTTACCTGGAAATCTGTCACTTTTCCTTGCTGAACTCTGTCTTTAAGTCGAACCAGGTCAAGATCTTTATACTACCGTTCCTTTACTTCTACAACTAACGACGACACTACGGTGTTCGGAATTACCGCTCTGTTGTCCTCTGTTTCTGCTACACGAACGGCTAAACTGGCTAGCTGGTGGAATTCCCGAGCTAATTCCCACTGTTCGGCTACAAGTACGCCAAACTCCCCATAGATTTATGGCTAAGGGCGTTTGTTACTACATTGGCCCTTCTTGATTGATACAAAATATTCACATTTAGAGAACTCGGCATATAGTTGACAGTCATACTGGTTTATTATACTGGAGAAACCGACAGTAATCTATCTGTATAGCTAGAGCTTATCTGGCCTTCTGGGCCGCATGCTAATGCTACTTGTTGTTGGGCTAATCCGTATGACTGTCCGCACACCATGTGCACATATCTGATCAGAGGATCCTGATAGTGATCATGATCTCTAATAATCTAAGAGGTAGGAACTTACTGCAGCGAAACAAAACATGGAACTGTACCACATCTGAAAGGATGGAGGTGGGAATCCTACATTTCCCTCTCTTTCTCACACCTATCTGATAATATAATATTGTCTATCATCTTAATTAGATCTTATATATTTAATAAATAAAATCAACTTACTTATACACTATGCTTCTGACTTCCTACTCTGAAGTTATCGACATATACTGGGGATGGTACAGATAAAGGTATCGCATTGGGAGGTCCCTGATACCTCCTACTACTACTGTAGTTATCTTGTAACTGGCTGGTGCCCTCTCCTGTTGCTATATCTGATCTTCTGTTTGTGATAGGATACCGTTGATCTGAATTGTATCTGTGTTCAAAGAGTATGATAAGTTTTAGGGACTCAACCCTATATTGTACCACTCTATAGCACGACTGAATGAGAAGAAAGAGTAACCATCCTATCATGCCTCGCAGCCTCCTGCCTATAGTATGTGGTGCACAACATATCCATAGACAAGACTCTACTTAGCACGACTTGCAGACTCCCTGGGATATGACCTGCTTTGATACCAAGTTTGTCATGCCCCGCCTTGGGGGGTATGACTGGCACCTGGTGCCCTACTAGGACCTGAACTGCTAGACTGCTGAGCCCAAGCACTCCTGGTGCCTGGCTGGCTCTAACTCTGATTTATGAAATCAACGGGCTATATAACGGCTGTAAAGACAGCCCCCGGCCGACTAGGCCTATAGCCACTTGTACAACAAAAACAGCTAACCAGAACCACGTCAACATAAGGGAACCTATGTGGGCTGACAAGGCCACCATGCTGTCTAGTTACTTCTAAATCAAGAAAACAAGAGCTAAACTGCTACTTGACCGACAAGTTTACCACTACAAACTGAATAAGACCCCACACGACCATCATAAACAACTAAGACATACACACGACCTCACACGACCGGTACAGCTAACCACAGGGAATACACAATCTGCAAGCCTCTAAGAATACTGATAAGATGGTCAGGACAGGGCCCCGACCTACCCGTACTGTATAACAAAAGAAAATAGAGTAGACCTCTGACTATCGAGCTCCGGATGACAGGAGTTGATGACTCTATACTGGCTGGAATCACGAGAGGTCGGCTCCTCGTCTGTGAGTACCTGCAGGCAAGTAATGCAGCACCCCAAACGGGCGTCAGTACCACGGGTACCAAGTATGTAAAGCAAACTGAACATAACTGAATAAAAGAAATAATGCTGGTAGTTCTGCATAGTAGAAAATAGCTAAGACTATCGGGGATGGCGAAATCTGGAAGGAGCTTACCTGTACTGAAAAGCAGATGGAAGTCATACCTGTCGCTGTGGCGTCATGCTATCTATCAATTTAATAAGTAATATATATACACATATATAGCAACAAGAACCTATACCAGCCCCTATAAGATGGAAGGTGCCAACCAACACACAATCTATATACCCCTACCCGGGTCAAAACCATCCAAAAGTAAATCACTCCACTCGCCTACTAACTACGAGCACCTCTACCGGCCCCCTTGGATCTGCAGCTTGGGCTCTGGCCTCTGACTATAACTGTGTCTGAGTCCGGAGGACTCCTGTAACTGTAAAATGTAATCTATATCTGTAATCTGCCCCCTGGGCGCAAGCGCTCGACAGGGTAAGCTATAATGCTATGCTGATCAGCCTGTTATGGGGAATACTGCATCCCATCTTCGTCCTACTGCGGACGGCATGCCACTGCTTGGAGTGACGAATCCTCACCCTCTGGCGGCAGCTATTCACCCAGGGGCGGTGAGGACGCTCTAAGGGTGCCCTCATAGCACAAACAGGTCTCAACAAACAATAATCACGTATAGCAAGCATGTTCGATCTGAAAATACTATCCGTGTTTTGATATTCTATTCTGAATCTCTTTTCTGCATTAAACTAATCCTGTTACTGAGCTAACTGTATCTGAAATAATATTTGGCTGTCTGACAATGACTTACTAATTTTTATTCTAAATATAGCATAATAACATAAAACATGCTTGCTAGATTCATACTGGACGCAATACTCGACTTCTGGATTCTCTCTTTTAGAATTCACTCTATTTACTATACTAGGATTACTAACTTGCCGAAGGAACTGGCTTTACATACCTTTGTTTCTGATTTCCCGGCTAACTGGCGTAATTTGGTCAATATTTCGCTCTTTCTCCCAACTGCATCCATATATATACCAATTAGGACTAAATTGTTATACCCCGTAGGATTTCCAGAACCTAGATGACCTATTCGCACGTTGGTTAATCATATTTGAAGGCCATACGTGCTAAAGGAAGGCTCGAGGAAAGATCGGACGAGAAACCTGTCGAACCATCGTGGAAGGAGCCGAGGCAGAGCCCCTCCGCGATGGCAGCGTGTCACGGAGGTGAAGCCTCCGCGTTGGCTCCGTGACACGTTGGCCTTGTCCAGGCCCAAGTATATAAAGCCCCACTTCAGTTTTAATTCATTTAAACTTATAAATTTCCAGTGAAACAGAGAGGAAAAACCAGAGGAGAGAAAAGAACGAAGGGGGTAATATAATTTCGTCCGATTATGCTACCAAACGTTGTCCAAACTCAAATTAACCTCAGATACCGAGGTATTTAGCAGCAGAGAG
This sequence comes from Datura wrightii, assembly GCA_035772735.1. Lineage (NCBI taxonomy): Eukaryota > Viridiplantae > Streptophyta > Magnoliopsida > Solanales > Solanaceae > Datura > Datura wrightii. The sequence continues at coordinate 192,093,706 of JASDFA010000018.1, read as the reverse complement.
CATTCCTACGGATTTAGTTTCGTGAAATACGGCCGACGAATCGTCGAGCTACCGAGCTAAGGTAAGTAGAATTGCTCCAAACTAATGTCTATGTGTTTCTAGCTGTGAAGTGAGTATTTCTCCCTTCTGGACTTCTGAAAAATAGCGAGTTTTCGACCGTCTTTCGATAGGTCTAAGTTTAGGCTATAATTATATCGAAAGTAATGTCGTTCCTCAGAATAAAGTTGTATTTAGTACTGATTGATATATATATGAATGCAGTTGGGAGGAATAGCTGAAATACTGACCAAGCTATGCCAGTTAGTTGGGAAATCAGAAGCGAAGGTATGTAAAGTTAGTTTCCTCGGCAAATTAGTAAGCTCGGTATAGTAAAGTAATTTAAAGGCCAGTAGAATATTCAGAAGTCATGTGTTATGTTTATTACGAATGTTGGTACGATATTAGAAGCATCATGTTATGATTAGCGCGAGACTTGCTAGCACGATATAGATTCTAATATAAGTGTTAGGAACTGCACAGCATGCTCAGTATGTGATGTAATACAGAATGTTAGGATATTATCGCATTCAGTTGAAACCCAGTAAAACAATGTAATATCTGTAAGGCATCTCAGAAGTAGAATGATAGGTTAAAAATGAAGTTTAGGAAGCATGTCAGAAATAGTAAATCATGTTATTACAGAAACTCAGTATACAACATAGTATGGCAGAAGATTATATTTATACATATATACTATTATCAGTCTCAGCATGTATTAAGTACGTATACATTACCATTACTAGTTTAGTACACAGCATGTATGGATACCTTACTACTATTAGCTTCAGTATGTGGGATATGCAGATAGTATTACTAGTTGAGACCGTTGTATTGTTTTAGGGTTGGATTACCTAGCATCCATGACCGCCCCAGGGTTGATAGCTGTATCGACTCGTCTGCCAGAGGACGAGGATACGTCGCTCTACGGAGTGGCATGCCGTCCCACAGGAGATGAAGATGGGATGCCAGTTTTCCCCATATTGTGCCTTGGTCGGCCCTTACACACCCCTGTCGAGCGGATACACCCGGGTGTTGATTCAGGAGTCCTCCGGACTCAGGTACAGTTATAGTCAGGGGCTCAGCAAGCCCAAGTGCATACCCAGGGGACCGACAGGATGCTTATAGCTATTATAGGAGATGGGATGACCGGGGTAGGGGTATAGATTTTGTGCTGGTTGTACCTCCCGGCTTATGGGGGCCGGGTAAGGTTTGTGTGTGCTATGTTATGTTATGTTATGTTATGCCATGTCACATTAGATACGAGTAGATCGACAGTAGAATGATACATCTCCAGGTATGACTCCTACTCCTTCCAGTATAGTTAAGAGTAGGCATAGTTTTACATTATCAGACAGTTAATCTTTTCCTTCCTATTTCAGTTTCATCAGTTGTATTGTTGTTTTCAGACACTCCTTTCAGTTATTGCTTTACATACTCAGTACCAACGGTACTGATGCCCGGTGGGGCGCTGCATTACTTGCCTGCAGGTACCCATAGACGAGGAGGCGATCCCTCGTGATTCCTGTAAGCGATCGAGTATTCAGCTCCTGTCATCCGGAGACTGAATTCCAGAGGTGTATTTCGTTTTGTTTTGTTGTACAGTACGGGTAGGTCGGGGCTCTGTCCCGATCATTTCTATTGTTATTCCTAGAGGCTTGCAGTCTGTATATATTTCCCTGTGGTCAGTTGAGCCGGTCGTGTGAGGCCGTGCAGTTGTATAGCTGTTAGTACTTTTACTTCTTTTATGTTGGCCGTGTGGGGCCATAGCTTGATAGTAGTGGTGACCTTGCCGGTCACGTAGCCTTTTAGTATTTCATTGTTGAGTTGCAGATAACTAGACAGCATAGTGGCCTTGTCGGCCCGCATAGGTTTCCCTATAGTAGTATGTTTCTGGTTAGCTGTCATTACAGGTACAGGTGGCTATAGGCCAATGGGCCGAGGGCTGTGTTTACAGCCGTTATATAGCCCTTTGTTTCCAGAAATGTGAGTTAGAGACAGCCAGGCACCAGATGTGCTTAGGCTCACCAGATAGCAGTCTAGGTCCTACTAAGGCACCAGGTGCCAGTCATACCCCCCAAGGCGGGCCGTGACAAACTTGGTATCAGAGCCGGTCATATCCCAGGGAGTCTGCAAGCCGTGCTAAGTAGAGTCCTGTCCATGGATGTGTTGTGCACCACATACTATGGGTAGGAGGCTGCAAGGCATGATAGGATGGTTGTCTTTTATTCTTATTCAGTCGTGCTGTAGAGCAGTACAATATAGGGTTGAGTCCCTAAAAGCTTACTATATTCTTTGGTTACAGATAATGTCAGACCAGCAACATCCTATCACAGGCCGGAGTTTAGATATTGCAGCAGGGGAAGGCACCAGCAGGATGCCTCACCCTCGTTTAGAAACAGCCCGGTCAGAGGGCACTACAGAGGCATCGTCCCAGCCTTCTCAGCAGTCTCCACCACATCAGGAGCCACTTGGGGCGACACTACCTTCAGCAGTCTCTAAACAGAACTTTCTATTTCGTTCTATTCCTTAATATTATTTTTGAGTTATGGGGGGGATTGTAGGAAAATTGTGTTTAATATCTTAAAAGAATTATTATGTCTAATAATTTTAAGACAATTGTTTTCAATTCTTTAAGAACCATTAATTGGTCATTATTTTGAATTCAAGACTTTGAATTCCTATTCTCATTGTAACTGCTCGATTTGAAAGATATTGATTAGTCTTAAGTAGCTTCTATATGCTTCTGAAAAGGTTACGGTATAAATTGTAACATCACACTACTTCTCCTCTTTTAAATTCTCTTTTTGATTCACCTTGATAAATAAGATGAAAAACAAATTCCTCCTATATATCTCTACTCTTTTTTTTGTTCTTTCCCGTATTCTATTGATATGCTGAGTTTTGTTTGATTTACTTTTTGTCAGTTTTTGTGCTCCTAATTTTATATTAGAAGAGTTTGTTAAATCCTAAAAGATACACCTATACTGGGTGAAATATCCTTAAAGACAGTGTCATTGATACGTATCAAGCTATAAAATATTCTCTACAGATTTTGAGACCAAGTATTTTCCACAAGATTTTCAATAATGTAAACTATAAGGAGGTTGTTCAAGTGTAAATGAACTCTCTTGCTTGGTTTTGATTGGTCCATTTGAGTTATCAAGCTAATCACAAATGTTACATAATAAGGTTTCTTGTAATTTTTCAAGACATGTCATTTTGGACACTTAACGACTATTAATTAATTCTTATTTTGACTAAGAATTGTCATATTATTTGAACACGTATCATTATTTTGTCAGCCTTGAATTTGAATGGAATGTCATGTCATTGAATATGTGGCATGAGTTTGGACCTTTAGATGAAATGGACCATTTCCTTGATTTTTTTTTATTTTAAAAAACTTATATAATTTGTATATACTTGTATGTAGAGAGGCCTATGTGAAAAAGAAAAAATACACATGGATGATTTGTTGAAAGAATTATGATACTTTGTTAAGATGATATAAAATATATATTTCATGATTTCATTTTGCTCCTTAATCTTGATTTCTTGATTTATATTTGAGTAATCGTCTGAAATTTTAGGGCATTTCAGTAATTAGCAAAGCTATAAATTTGATCAACTTTTAGCACCCCTAAACATCATTTAAGTACAAAGTAAGCACCATTTAAATATTATTTTAACATTATTTTGAGCAACAAATTGGCTATTGTTTGTTGCATACTCATCACCATTTTCTGCAAAAACTTACTAAATTATATTCACCAATTTAATTATCCCCAGAAGCTCAAAATTTTATTCCTTAATATTATTTTTGAGTTATGCGGGGGATTGTAGAAAAATTGTGTTTAATATCTCAAAAGAATTATTATGTCTAATAATTGTAAGACAATTGTTTTCAATTCATTAAGAACCATTAATTGGTCATTATTTTCAATTATCCCCAGAAGCTCAAAATTTTATTCCTTAATATTAGTTTTGATACTTGGAGGGTATTGTACGAAAATGGTGTTTAATATCTCAAAAGAATTATTATGTCTAATAATTGTAAGACAATTGTTTTCAATTCATTAAGAACCATTAATTGGTCATTATTTTCAATTCAAGACTTTGAATTCCTATTCTCATTGTAAATACTCTGATTTGAATGATATTGATTTGTCTTAAGCAGCTTTTATGTGCTTCTGAAAAGATTACAATATCAATTGTAAACAACCCACTTCTCCTCTTTAAAATTCTCCTTTTGATTCACCTTCAGGAATAAGATTAAAGACAAACTCCTCCTATATATCTATACTCCCTATTTTTTTTTGGTTTTTTCCCCGTATTCTATTGGTATGCTGAGTTTTGTTTCATTTACTCTTTGTCAGTTTTTGTGCTCCTAATTTTACAATTAGAAGAGTTTGTTGAATCCTGAGTGATACACCTCTACCATGTGAAATATCCTTAAAGACAGTGTTATTGACACAGTGTAATTGACACGTCTCAAGCTATAAAACATTTTCTACACATTTTGTGACTAAGTATTTTTCGAAAAAATTTCAATAATGTAAACTATAGGGAGGTTGTTCAAGTGTAAATGAATTCTCTTGCTTGATTTTGATTGGTTTATTTGAGTGATCAAGCTTATCAGTAATGTTATATAATAAGATTTCTTGTGATTTTTCAAGACATGTCATTTTGGACACTTGACGACTATTAATTAATTCTTATTTTGACTGAATGTTTTCATATCATTTGAACACATATCATTATTTTGTCGGCCTTGAATTTGACTGAAATGTCATGTCATTGAATATGTGGCAAGAGTTTGGGCCTTTTGATGAGATGGACCTTTGGCTTGAATTTTTTTTTAAAAAGAACTTATATAATTTGGTATATACTTGTAACGTGTAGAGAGGCCTATGCGAAGAAAAAATACATATGGATGATTTGTTGAAAGAATCATGATAGTTTTTTAACATGATAATATATATTTCATGATTTCATTTTTGTTTCTTAATCTTGATTTCTTGATGTAGATTTGAGTAATCGTCTGAAATTTTAAGGCATTTCAGTAATTAGCAAAGCTATAAATTTGATCAACTTTTAGCACCCCCTCAATACTATTTAAGAACTATTTAAGCACAAATTAAGCACCAATTTATTATTATTTTAACATTATTTTGAGCAATAAATTGGCTACTGTTTGGTGCATTCTCATCACCATTTTCAGCAACAACTTACAAATTATATTCACCAGTTTAATTATCCCAGAAGCTCAAAATTTTATTCCTTAATATTATTTTTGAGACTTGTGGGGGATTGTACGAAAATAATATTTAATATCTCAAAAGAATTATTATGTCTAATAATTATAAGACAATTGTTTTCAAATCTTTAAGAATCATTTATTGGTCATTAATTTTAATTCAAGACTTTGAATTTCTATTCTCATTGTAACTGCTCGATTTGAATGATATTGATTAGTCTTAAGTAGCTTTTATGTGCGTCTGAAAATATTACAATATCAATTGCAACATCAATCCAATTCTCCTCTTTTAAATTCTTCTCTTGATTCACCTTGAGGAATAAGATGAAAGACAAACTCCTTTTATATATCTTTGCTTTTTTTTTTCTTTCCCCGTATTCTATTGGTATGCCGAGTTTTGTTTGATTTACTCTTTGTCAGTTTTTGTGCTCCAAATTTTATATTAGAAGAGTTTGTTGAATCCTGATGGATACACTTATACCAGGTGAAATATCCTTAAAGATAGAGTTATTGACACGTCTCAAGCTATAAAAATTCTATACAGATTTGGGGCTTAGTATTTTCCGTAAGATTCTCAACAATGTAAACTATAGGGAGGTCAAGTGTAAATAAACCTCTTGCTTGATTTTGATTGGTTCATTTGAGTTATCAAGCTTATCACAAATATAATACAATAATGTTTCTTGTGATTTTTCATGACATGTCATTTTAGACACTTGACGATATTAATTAGTTCTTATTTTTACTGAGAGTTGCCATATTATTTGAACACATATTATTATTTTGTCGGCCTTGAATTTGACTAGAATGTCATGTCATTGAATATGTGGCATGAGTTTGGGCCTGTAGGGGAAATGGACCTTTGGCTTGAATTTTTTTTTATTTTAAAAAACTTATATAATTTGGTATATACTTGTAACGTGTAGAGAGTCCAATGCAAAAAAAAACAACATATGGATGATTTGTTGAAAGAATCATGATATTTTGTTAAGATGATATCAAATAGATATTTCATGATTTCATTTTTGTTTCTTAATCTTGATTTCTTGAATTCTATTAGAGTAATTGTCAGAAATTTTAGGGCATTTCTGCAATTAGCAAAGCTATAAATTTGATCAACTTTTAGCATCCCCTCAACACTATTTGAGCACCATTTAAGCATAAATTAAGCACAATTTTAATATTATTTTAGCATTATTTTGAGCAACAAATTGGCTATTGTTTGGTGCATTCTCATCACCATTTTCAGCAACAACTTACTAAATTATATTCACCAATTTAATTATCTCAGAAGCTCAAATTTTATTCCTTAATATTATTTTGAGTCTTGTTGGGGATTGTAGGAAAATAGTATTTAATATCTAAAAAGAATTATTATGTCTAATAATTGTAAAACAATTGTTTTCAATTATTTAAGAACCATTAATTGGTCATTATTTTCAAGACTTTGAATTCATATTCTCATTGTAACTGCTCGATTTGAATGATATTGATTAGTCTTAAATAGCTTTTATGTACGTCTGAAAAGATTACAATATCAATTGTAACATCAACCCCATTCTACTCTTTTAAATTCTCCTCTTAATTCACCTTGAGGAATAAGATGAAAGACAAACTCCTTCTATATATCTCTACTCCTTTTTTTTTTGTTCTTTCCTCGTATTCTATTGGTATGCTGAGTTTTGTTTGATTTACTCTTTGACAGTTTTTGTGTTCTTAATTTTATATTAAAAAATTTGTTGAATCCTGAGGGATACACCTATACCTGGTGAAATATCCTTAAAGACAAAGTCATTGACACATCTCAAGTTATAAAAAATTCTCTACAGATTTTGTGATCAAGTATTTTCCGTAAGATTTTCAACAATGTAAACTATAGGGAGGTCAAGTGTAAATGAACGCTCTTGCTTGATTTTGATTGGTTCGTTTGAGTTATCAAGCTTATCAGAAACATTATATAATAAGTTTTCTTGTGATTTTTCAAGACATGTAATTTTGGACACTTGATGACTATTAATTAGTTCTTATTTTGACTGAGAGTTGTTGTCACGCCCCACCTTGGGGGGGTATGACTGGCACCTGGTGCCCTACTAAGCCCTGACCTGCTGAACTGTTAAGCCTGGGCGCATCTAGCACCTGGCTGGCTCTAACTCAAATTTCTGGAAACAAAGGGCTATATAACGGCTGTAAATACAGCCCCCGGCCCATTGGCCTATAGCCTTCCGTACCTGTATTACAGCTAACCAGAAACAAGGTAATTCAGGGGAACCTATGCGGGCCGACAAGGCCACCATGCTGTCTAGTTATCTGTAACTCAAGCATAACATACTGAAAAGCTACGTCACCGGCAAGGTCACCACTACTGGCAAACTATGGCCCCACACGGCCATTACAAAAGAAAGAAGGAGTAAAGGCAACTATACAACTGCTCGGCCCCACACGACCGGCTCATCTGACCACAGGGAATATATACAGACTGCAAGCCTCTAGGAAGGATAATAGAAATGATCGGGACAGGGCCCCGACCTACCCGTACTGTACAACAAAAGAAACTGAACTACACCTCTAGAAATTCAGTCTCCGGATGACAGGAGCTGAATACTCAACCGCTGATGGGGATCACGTGGTATCGCCTGCTCGGCTATGGGTACCTGCAGGCAAGTAATGCAGCGCCCCACGGGGCGTCAGTACCGCTGGTACTGAGTATGTAAAGCAAACTGAATACAGCTGAATACAAGTAATATAACTAAAAATTCTGAATAGTAGGAGATAACTGAATCTGTAAGAACTGAAGGGATATCTGAAATCAATAACATAACTGCCAAAACTGAAATAAGAAGGAGTAGATAACTGTCTGATGGTGTAGATCGTACCTGTTCTTAATCATACTGAAGGGAGTAGGAATCATACCTGGAGACGTATCATTCTACTACTAATCTGCTCGTATCTACTGTAATATAACATAACATACATAACGTAACATGGCATACACAACCTTACCCGGCCCCCATAAGCCGGGAGGTACAATCAACACAGAATCTATATCCCTACCCCGGTCATCCCATCTCCTATACTGGCTGTAAGCATCCTGCCGGTCCCCTGGGTATGCACTTGGACTCGCTGAGCCCCTGACTATAACTGCATCTGAGTCCGGAGCACTCCTGAATCTGCACCCGGGCGTATCCGCTCGACTGGGGTGTGTAAGGGCCGATCAAGGCGCAAATATGGGGAAAAACTGGCATCCCATCTTCGTCCCCTGGCGGAACGGCATGCCACTCCGTAGAGTGACGTATCCTCGTCCTCTGGTGGACGAGTCGATACAGCTATTAACCCTGGGGCGGTCATGGATGCTAGGTAATCCAACCCCAAACAATACAACTGTCTCGACTGGTAATACTGTCTGTGTATCTCACATACTGAGGCTAATAGGGGTAAAGCATCATATATATTACATGCTGGGCTAATGATAGTAATCTGTACGTATTTAATACGTGCTGAGGCAAGTAAAGATGTATAAATATGAATATAGTCTCCTGCCGGGCTGTACTGGGCAAATGCTATATAAGATAATGTTTCTGCTGAAAACTCTGCTGTTTGCTAAGTTTCTGTATACACTATATGCTGGACTAGTGATAGAAATATGCACACACTTGATACATGCTGAGGCTGGAAGTACTATATATATATGTACGAATATAGTCTTTCTGTTGAACTATGTTGTATACTGATTTTCTATAGTAACCTGATTTACTATTCCTGACATGCTTTCTGAACTTCATTTTAGCCTGCTATTCTATTTATGAAGTGCTTTACGGATACTGTACTACTCCGTGGGGTTTCAGCTGAACACAACAATATCTTAACATGGCATATTACATCACACACTGAATATACTGGGCAATCTCTAACGCTTGCGTTAGAATCTATATCATACTGATAGGTTTCATACACATTACAACCCAATGTTTCTCACATCGTACCAACATTCATAATAACGCAACATTTGACTTCTGAACATTCTACTGGTCCATAATTTGTTACACTACACTGATATTACTTAACTTGCCGAAGGAAACTAACTTTACATACCTTGTCTTTGAATTATTCGTCCGTCGGACGGGGCTCGGCCGGTACTTCAACTATTTTCTCCCAACTGCATTCATAAATACGTCAATTAATACTAAGTACAGCTTTATTGTAAAGAACGACGTTACATTCGATATAGTTTATAGCCTAAACTTAGGCTTATCGAAAGACGGTCGAAAACTCGCTATTTTCCAGTGGCCCAGAAGGGAGAATTATTTACTTCTCAGCTAGGAACACATAGACATTAATTTAGAGCAATTCTACTTACTTTAGTTCGGCGGCTCGCCGATTTGTCGGCCGTATTTTGCGAAACTAACTCCGTAGAAATGCTCTCTGCTGCTAAATACCTTGGTATCTAGGATTAATTTGGGTTTGGGCAGCGTTTGGTAGCATAATCGGACGAAAATATTTAATTTTCTTCGTCTTCCCTCGGTTCACAGCGTTTCTGGAAATTTTTATAAGTATTGAATGATTTCCAACCGAAGTGGGGGCTTTATATACTTGGGCCTGGACACGGGCAACGTGTCACGGAGCCATCACAGAGGCCTCACCTCCGTGACACGCTGCCATCGCGGAGGGGCTCTGCCTCGGCTCCTCCCGCGATGGTTCGACAGGTTTCTCGTCCGATCTTTTCCCGGGCCTTTCCCTAGCACGGATGGCTTTCAAATATGCTTAACCAACGTGCGAATAGGTCATCTAAGTGCCGGGAATTCTACGGGGTATAACATTCTCCCCCCCTTAGGAACATTCGTCCTCGAATGTATACTGCTATCTAGAGGACTACTTATTCTAGTTTCTGGAAAAATTTTGGCAAAGTTTCCCCTGTAATATGGACTATCGCAAAGACCTGAAACGCAGAAAAAGTCCAACACAGGCACTGCACACAATATTCTACAATCCACTGGACAACTAAATATCACTCCTTTCTTTATCATTTACAACATACATACCATAAAGTACTGTGTAAATAATGATACGGACATACCTGTCGTCTGACTAGGCCTGAAATAAGTGAGGGTATCTGGTTCTCATATCTTCTTCAACCTCCCACGTCATTTCTTCCCGATTTCTGTTACGCCACAATACCTTGACAGATGCAACGTCTTTAGTTCTCAGCCTGCGAATCTGTTTGTCTAAAATGGCTACGGGAACCTCTTCATAGGCTAACTCCTCTGTGACCTGAACATCCTGGACTGGAACTACTGTAGAAGGGTCCCCTACGAACTTTCTTAACATAGAAACATGGAATACTGGGTGAACAGATGCTAGTTCCGGAGGCAAGTTTAACTCGTATGCTACGCGGCCTATTCTTCGCCGAATCTGATACGGCCCAATGAATCTTGGGCTAAGCTTTCCTTTCTTGCCAAACCTCATTACCCCTTTCATCGGGGACACTTTCAGATATACCCAGTCGTTTACCGAAAATTCTAGATTTCTGCGCCGTCTATCTGCATATGACTTCTGACGGCTCTGAGCGGTCAGTAAACGTTCTCGGATAAGCTTTATCTTTTCCTCGGACTGCCGAACAATGTCTGGGCCAATTAATGCTGATTCTCCTATTTCAAACCAGCCCACTGGCGATCTACATTTTCGCCCGTACAATGCCTCGAAAGGCGCCATCTGAATAGCTGAATGGTAGCTGTTATTATAAGCAAATTCAATTAACGAAAGATGTTCATCCCAGCTACCCCCAAAATCTAACACACACGCTCGTAGCATATCTTTGAGCGTCTGGATAGTACGTTCAGCCTGCCCGTCTGTCTGAGGATGGAATGCTGTGCTCAAATTAATCTGTGTCCCCAAACCTTTCTGAAACGACTGCCAGAATCTAGCTGTAAACTGTGCTCCCCTGTCTGAAATGATAGATACCGGCACCCCATGTAATCTAACTACTTCTCTGATATATAATTTGGCATAATCCTCAGCTGAGAAGGTAGCCCTTACTGGCAGGAAATGAGCTGATTTTGTCAGCCTGTCAACTATTACCCAAATGGAATCATTTCCGCGTCTAGTACGGGGTAACCCTGTTACAAAATCCATGTTTATTGCTTCCCATTTCCACGTGGGTACCGTTATCTCTTGCGTCAAACCGCCCGGTTTCTGGTGCTCTGCTTTCACCTGCTGACAATTAGCACACCTAGATACAAATTCAGCTATCTCAGTTTTCATACCTGGCCACTAGTAGATGTCTCTTATGTCGTGGTACATTTTCGTCGCCCCTGGGTGAAGGGAATAGCGAGCGTAGTGTACCTCATGCATGATCTGCCCACGAAGTCCTGCGACATTCGGGACACAAAGGCGGCCCTTACAATGTAGCACATCATCCTCGGTTATCTGAAAATCTGGCTCCTTACCCTTCTGAACTCTATCTCTGAGCTGGACTAAATCGGGGTCCTCATACTGTCGTTCTTTTACCTCTGCAACTAATGACGACACTGCAGAATTCTGAATTACGGCCTCATTATTTTCTATCTCCATTACTCGAACGGCTAGCCCAACTAACTGATGAATTTCCTTAGCTAATTTCTATTTCTCGGGTCGCAAATACGCCAAACTCCCCATTGACTTACGACTCAGGGCATCTGCTACCACATTAGCTTTTCCGGGGTGGTACAAAATATTCACATCATAGTCTTTCAACAACTCTAACCAGCGGCGTTGCCGCAGATTCAACTCCCTCTGGGTGAAAATGTACTGTAAACTTTTATGATCTGTATAAATATCAACATGGACGCCGTACAGATAATGCCTCCACATCTTCAAGGCATGAATTACTGCGGCCAATTCCAAGTCATGGGTAGGATAATTCTTTTCGTGTTTTCTTAGCTGTCTGGAGGCATATGCAATTACTTTACCATGCTGCATCAACACACAACCCAATCCGACACCTGACACATCACAATAAACTAAATACCCTTCTGTGCCTTCCGACAGTACTAGTACTGGGGCGGAGGTTAATCTGTCTTTCAGTTCCTGGAAACTCTGCTCGCATGCCTTCGTCCACTGGAACTTTGCTGCCTTCTGTGTCAATTTAGTTAAAGGTGCTGCAATGGTTGAGAATCCCTCAACGAATCTCCGATAATACCCTGCTAACCCCAGAAAGCTACGAACTTCCATCGGGGTGGTAGGCCTAGGCCATGACTTAACTGCTTCTATCTTCTGCTTGTCTACCTGTATACCAGTGTCTAAGACAATATGCCCTAAAAAGGCTACTGAGTTAAGCTAGAATTCACACTTCGAAAATTTAGCATACAACTGGCGGTCCCTAAGAATTTGGAACACTGTCCGCAAATGAGTCCGGTGATCTGCTTCAGAGCGAGAATACACCAGAATGTCATCAATGAATACTATCACGAACAAGTCCAGGAAAGGTCTGAAAATACTGTTCATCAGGTCCATAAAAACTGTTGGGGCGTTCGTTAGCCCGAAGGACATAACCAGAAATTCAAAATGCCCATATCGGGTCCTGAATGCTGTCTTAGGAATATCTCTTTCACGTACTCGGACCTGGTGGTATCCGGACCGCAAGTCAATCTTAGAAAAGTATCTGGCTCCCTGCAACTGATCAAATAAGTCATCAATTCTGGGGAGCGGATACTTGTTCTTTACTGTAACTTTGTTTAGCTGCCGATAATCTATGCACATTCGGAGCGAGCCATCTTTCTTTCTCACAAACAAGACTGGCGCACCCCATGGGGAAGTACTCGGCCTGATAAAACCTTTATCTAACAAGTCTTTCAACTGCTCCTTTAATTCTCTGAGTTCTGCAGGAGCCATACGATAAGGAGGTATTGATATTGGCTGAGTGCCTGGTAGCAAGTCGATAGCAAAGTCTATTTCCCTTTCTGGGGGAATACCAGGTAACTCATCAGGAAATACATCTGGGAATTCATTTACCACTGGGACAGACTGGAGTGTCGGAGATTCTGCTCGGACATCCTGAACTCTGACAAGATGGTAAATGCACCCCTTAGATATCAACTTTCTCGCCTGAAGGTAGGAAATAAACCTACCTTTTGGCGTCACGGTGCTGCCCTTCCACTCCCGTACTGCTTCCCCCGGGAAGTGGAATCGGACCGTTTTGGTCCAACATTCAACATTGGCAAAGCATGGCACTAACCAGTCCATACCCATTATGGCATCGAAGTCTATCATTCCTAACTCGACTAGATCTACTGTGGTCTGACGGTCAACAATCTCTACTATACACCCGTGGTAGATTCGGCTAGCTGTGATAGAATCACCAACGGGCGTAGATACTAGAAAGGGCTGCTGTAGTGATTCTGGTACAATACTAAACTTCCGTGCCACAAATGGTGTAATATAGGACAAAGTAGACCCTGGATCAATTAACACATAAGCAGGGTGTGAACAGATAGTTAGCATACCTGTCACAAAATCAGGCGACGCTTCTGAATCTTGCCTCCCTGGTAAGGCATATGTACGGCTTGGGCCCGCACCTGTACTGGAGGCCCCTAATCTGCCCCGACCCCTACCTGCTGAAACTAAGGGCCTGCGCCCAGTCGAAGATGCTGTAGCTCGTGACCCTGTTGATGCCCTATCCTGTCTATCCCGGTCCTCTCGACCCCTGGCTGGGCAATCTTTCATCAAATGGCCTTCTTGGCCACAATTATAACATGCGGTGGAGCCATATCTGCATGCTCCAGGATGGCGTCGACTGCATATAGGGCAAAGTGGTAGGGTATACCTGCTCTACTCTGCCCTTCTCTGTGATGGTGAATCTGCCATCTGCGAGCCTCTACCAGTCCCTGACTGTCCCCTGCGGCTGGATCTACCCCCCTGTGATTGTGGCGGAGGCGGGGGCCTAGGCGGCCTGTCTGACATTCGGGGCCTGGGTCCTCCCCGGGCTTCTCCCTGCGATTCAACTGGCCTGTCCCGGCGACGCTGTTCCTGATTAACCCTTCTGACCTCTCGTTGCCGCTGTCTGATGCCCTCAATATTCTGAGCAAATGCCTGAATGCGAGCAATATCCATGTCCTCTCGCAGTGTGGCTGTAGTGCAAATCTCAACATATTCTGGATTCAAGCCCGTAATGAAGCGATGCACTCTGGATGCCATGGTATCAACGAAGGCCGGTGCATATCGGGCTAGAGAATCAAACTGCAAAGAATATTCCCGAACACTCATGGCCCCCTGTTCTAGATGTAGGAACTGGTCTACCTGGGCCTGTCGAATCTCCCGCGGCAGATAATGATCCAGAAAGGCTCCTGAAAAGCTGGACCAGGTGGGAGGGGAAACATCTCTCCCTCGGGACCTCTCCCAGCTTTCGTACCATAACACCGCAATATCCCGTAACCGGAATGCGGCCAACTCAACTGACTCGGTAGACGTGGCATGCATAACCCTGAAGATTCTCTGCATCTGATCCAGAAAATCTTAGGGGTCCTCTGTTCGGTCCGTACCTATGAACTGTGGGGGATTCAGGGCTAAGAATTCTCGGACCCTCGAACTACCGGGCCCTCCTGATGATTCTGCAGCTGTAGATGGCATTGGCTGACGCTGAGCAGCCATCATCTGTGCTAACAAAACTACAGCACTCCTAACCTCCTGATCATAAGGAGTCAATATAGGGGCTGCTGAAGGTAATGTCGCCCCAAGTGACTACTGACGTGGTGGAGACTGCTGAGGAGGCTGAGATGAAGCCTCTGTAGGGCCCTCTGATCGGGCTGTCTCCAAATGAGGGGGAGGCATCCTGCTGGTGCCTTCTCCTGCTGCAATGTCTAAGTTCCGACCTGTAATAGGATGGCGCTGGTCTGACATTATCTGTAACCAAAGAATATGGTAAAATTTTAGGGAATCAACCCTATACTGTACCGCTCTATAGCACGACTGAATCAGAATAAAAGACAACCATCCTATCATGCCTTGCAGCCTCCTACCCATAGTATGTGGTGCACAACACATCCATGGACAGGACTCTACTTAGCACGGCTTGCAGACTCCCTGGGATACGACCTGCTATGATACCAAGTTTGTCACGCCCCACCTTGGGGGGGTATGACTGGCACCTGGTGCCCTACTAAGCCCTGACCTGCTGAACTGTTAAGCCTGGGCGCATCTGGTGCCTCGCTGGCTCTAACTCAAATTTCTGGAAACAAAGGGCTATATAACGGCTGTAAATACAGCCCCCGGCCCATTGGCCTATAGCCTTCTGTACTTGTATTACAGCTAACCAGAAACAAGGTAATTTAGGGGAACCTATGCGGGCCGACAAGGCCACCATGCTGTCTAGTTATCTGTAACTCAAGCATAACATACTGAAAAGCTACGTGACCGGCAAGGTCACCACTACTGGCAAACTATGGCCCCACACGGCCATTACAAAAGAAAGAAGGAGTAAAGGCAATTATACAACTGCTCGGCCCCACACGACCGGCTCATCTGACCACAGGGAATATATACAGACTGCAAGCCTCTAGGAAGGATAATAGAAATGATCGGGACAGGGCCCCGACCTACCCGTACTGTACAACAAAAGAAACTGAACTACACCTCTAGAAATTCAGTCTCCGGATGACAGGAGCTGAATACTCAACCGCTGATGGGGATCACGTGGTATCGCCTGCTCGGCTATGGGTACCTGCAAGCAAGTAATGCAGCACCCCACTGGGCGTCAGTACCACTGGTACTGAGTATGTAAAGCAAACTGAATACAGCTGAATACAAGTAATATAACTAAAAATTCTGAATAGTAGGAGATAACTGAATCTGTAAGAACTGAAGGGATATCTGAAATCAATAACATAACTGTCAAAACTGAAATAAGAAGGAGTAGATAACTATCTGATGGTGTAGATCGTACCTGTTCTTAATCATACTGAAGGGAGTAGGAATCATACCTGGAGACGTATCATTCTACTACTAATCTGCTCGTATCTACTGTAATATAACATAACATACATAACGTAACATGGCATACACAACCTTACCCGGCCCCCATAAGCCGGGAGGTACAATCAACACAGAATCTATACCCCTACCCCGGTCAACCCATCTCCTATACTGGCTGTAAGCATCCTGCCGGTCCCCTGGGTATGCACTTGGGCTCGCTGAGCCCCTGACTATAACTGCATCTGAGTCCGGAGCACTCCTGAATCTGCACCCGGGCGTATCCGCTCGACTGGGGTGTGTAAGGGCCGATCAAGGCGCAAATATGGGGAAAAACTGGCATCCCATCTTCGTCCCCTGGCGGGACGGCATGCCACTCCGTAGAGTGACGTATCCTCGTCCTCTAGTGGACGAGTCGATACAGCTATTAACCCTGGGGCGGTCATGGATGCTAGGTAATCCAACCCCAAACAATACAACGGTCTCGACTGGTAATACTGTCTGTGTATCTCACATACTGAGGCTAATAGGGGTAAAGTATCATATATATTACATGCTGGGCTAATGATAGTAATCTGTACGTATTTAATACGTGCTGAGGCAAGTAAAGATGTATAAATATGAATATAGTCTCCTGTCGGGCTGTACTGGGCAAATGCTATATAAGATAATGTTTCTGCTGAAAACTCTGCTGTTTGCTAAGTTTCTGTATACACTATATGATGGACTAGTGATAGAAATATGTACACACTTGATACATGCTGAGGCTGGAAGTACTATATATATATGTACGAATATAGTCTTTCTGCTGAACTATGCTGTATACTGATTTTCTATAGTAACCTGATTTACTATTTCTGACATGCTTTCTGAACTTCATTTTAGCCTGCTATTCTATTTCTGAAGTGCTTTACGGATACTGTACTACTCTGCGGGGTTTCAGCTGAACACAACAATATCTTAACATGGCATATTACATCACACACTGAATATACTGGGCAATCTCTAAAGCTTGCGTTAGAATCTATATCATACTGATAGGTTTCATACACATTACAACCCAATGTTTCTCACATCGTACCAACATTCATAATAACGCAACATTTGACTTCTGAACATTCTACTGGTCCGTAATTTGTTACACTACACTGATATTACTTAACTTGCCGAAGGAAACTAACTTTACATACCTTGTCTTTGAATTATTCGTCCGTCGGACGGGGCTCGGCCGGTACTTCAACTATTTTCTCCCAACTGCATTCATAAATACGTCAATTAATACTAAGTGCAGCTTTATTGTAAAGAACGACGTTACTTTCGATATAGTTTATAGCCTAAACTTAGGCTTATCGAAAGACGGTCGAAAACTCGCTATTTTCCAGCGGCCCAGAAGGGAGAATTATTTACTTCTCAGCTAGGAACACATAGACATTAATTTAGAGCAATTCTACTTACTTTAGTTCGGCGGCTCGCCGATTTGTCGGCCGTATTTTGCGAAACTAACTCCGTAGAAATGCTCTCTGCTGCTAAATACCTTGGTATCTAGGATTAATTTGGGTTTGGGCAGCGTTTGGCAGCGTAATCGAACGAAAATATTTAATTTTCTTCGTCTTCCCTCGGTTCACAGCGTTTCTGGAAATTTTTATAAGTATTGAATGATTTCCAACCGAAGTGGGGGCTTTATATACTTGGGCCTGGACACGGGCAACGTGTCACGGAGCCATCGCGGAGGCCTCACCTCCGTGACACGCTGCCATCGCGGAGGGGCTCTGCCTCGGCTCCTCCCGCGATGGTTCGACAGGTTTCTCATCCGATCTTTTCCCGGGCCTTTCCCTAGCACGTATGGCTTTCAAATTTGCTTAACCAACGCGCGAATAGGTCATCTAAGTGCCGGGAATTCTACGGGGTATAACAGTTATCATATTATTTGAACACATATTATTATTTTGTCGGCCTTAAATTTGACTAGAATGTCATGTCATTGAATATGTGGCATGAGTTTGACCCTTTTGATGAAATGGTCCTTTGACTTGAATTTTTTTTTTTAAAAAAACTTATATAATTTGGTACATACTTGTAACGTGTAGGGAGGCCTATGCAAAAAAGAAAAAATACATATGGATGATTTGTTGAAAGAATTATGATAGTTTGTTAAGATGATATCAAATATATATTTCATGATTTCATTTTTGTTTCTTAATCTATTTGGGTAATCGTCTGAAATTAGCAAAGCTATAAATTTGATCAACTTTTAGCACCCCCTCAACACTATTTATGCGTTATTTAAGCACCATTTCAATATTATTTTAACATTATTTTGAGCAACAAATTAGCTATTGTTTGGTGCATTCTCATCACCATTTTCAGCAACAACTTACCAAATTATATTCACCAGTTTAATTATTCAAGAAGCTCAAAATTTTATTACTTAATATTATTTTGAGACTTGTGGGGGATTGTAGGAAAATAGTGTTTAATATCTCAAAAAAATTATTATGTCTAACAATTGTAAGACAATTGTTTTCAATTCTTTAAGAACAATTAACTGGTCATTATTTTCAATTCAAGACTTTGAATTCATTCTTAATGTAACTGCTCGATTTGAATGATATTGATTAGTATTAAGTAGCTTTTATATGTGTCTGAAAAGGTTACAATATCAATTGTAACATCAGCCCACTTCTCCTCTTTTAAATTCTCCTTTTGATTCATCTTGAGGAATAGGATGAAAGACAAACTCTTTCTATATATCTTTACTCTTTTTTTTCTTCCTTCCCCGTATTCTATTGGTATGATGAGTTTTGTTTGATTTACTCTTTGTCAGTTTTTGTTATCCTAATTTAATATTATAAGAGTTTGTTGAATCTGGATGGATACACCTATACCGGGTGAAATATTCTTAAAGACAGTGTCATTGATACGTCTCAAGTTATAAAAAAATTCTCTATAGATTTTGTGACCATATATTTTTCGTAAGATTTTCAACAATGTAAACTATAGGGAGGTTTTTCAAGTGTAAATGAACTCTCTTACTTGATTTTGATTGGATCATTTGAGTTATCAAGCTTATCACAAATGTTATATAATAAGGATTCTAGTGATTTTTCAATACATGTCATTTTGGATACTTGACAACTATTAGTTAATTCTTATTTCGACTGAGAGTTGCCATATCATTTGATAACATATCATTATTTTGTCGGCCT
The DNA here is from genome assembly GCA_035772735.1 of Datura wrightii. Lineage (NCBI taxonomy): Eukaryota > Viridiplantae > Streptophyta > Magnoliopsida > Solanales > Solanaceae > Datura > Datura wrightii. The sequence continues at coordinate 192,074,269 of JASDFA010000018.1, read as the reverse complement.
TGAATTTGACTGAAATGTCATGTCATTGAATTTGTGGCATGAGTTTGGGCTTTTAGATAAAATGGACCTTTAACATGATATAAAATATTTATTTCATTATATCATTTTTGTTTCTTAATCTTGATTTCTTTGATTTAGATTTGAGTAATCGTCTGAAATTTTAAGGCATTTCAAAAATTAACAAAGCTATAAATTTGATCAATTTTTATCACCCCTCAATACTATTCAAGCACTATTTAAGCACAAATTAAGCACCATTTCAATATTATTTTAGCATTATTTTTAGCAACAAATTGGCTATTGCTTGGTGCATTCTCATCACCATTTTCTGCAACAATTTACCAAATTATATTCGCCAGTTTAATTATCCCAGAAGCTCAAAATTTTATTCCTTAATATTATTTTTGAGAATTGTGGGGGATTGTAGAAAAATAGTGTTTAATATCTCAAAAGAATTATTATGTATAATAATTGTACGACAATTATTTTTAATTCTTTAAGAACCATTTATTGGTCATTATTTTCACTTCAAGACTTTGAATTCCTATTCTCATTGTAACTGCTCGATTTGAATGATATTGATTTGTCTTAAGTAGCTTTTATATGCGTCTGAAAAGATTACAATATCAATTGTAACATCAACCCACTTCTCCTCTTTTAAATTTTTCTTTTGATTCACCTTGAGGAATAAGATGAACGACAAACTCCTTCTATATATCTCTACTCCCTTTTTTTTGTTCTTTCCCTGTATTCTATTGGTCTGCTGAGTTTTATTTGATTTACTCTTTGTCAGTTTTTGTGCTCCTAATTTTATAATTAGAAGAGATTGTTGAATCTTGAGGGATACACCTCTACCAGGTGAAATATCCTTAAAGACAGTGTCATTGACATAGTGTCATTGACATGTCTCTAGTTATAAAAAATTCTCTGCACATTTTGTGATCCAGTATTTTCCGTAATATTTTCAACAATGTAAACTACAGGGAGGTCAAGTGTAAATGAACTCTCTTGCTTGATTTTAATTGGTTCATTTGAGTTATCAAGCTTATCACAAACATTATAAAATAAGGTTTCTTGTGATTTTTTAGGACATTTCATTTTGGACACTTGACGACTATTAATTAGTTTTTATTTTCACTGAGAGTTGCCATATCATTTGAACACATATTATTATTTTATCGGCCTTGAATTTGACTAGAATGTCATGTCATTGAATATGTGGCATGAGTTTGGGCCTTTAGTGGAAATGGACTTTTGGCTTGAATTTTTTTTTAATAAAAACATATATAATTTGGTATATACTTGTAATGTGTAGAGAGGCCAATGCGAAAAAAAAAACATATGGATGATTTGTTGAAAGAATCATGATAGTTTGTTAAGATGATATCAAATATATATTTCATGATTTCATTTTTGTTTCTAAATCTTGATTTCTTGAATTATATTTGAGTAGTCGTCTGAAATTTTAGGGTATTCTTGCAATTAGTAAAGCTATAAATTTGATCAATTTTTAGCATCCTCTCAGCACCATTTAAGCATAAATTAAGCACCATTTTAATATTATTTTAGCATTATTTTGAGCAATAAATTGGCTATTGTTTGGTGCATTCTCATCACCATTTTCAGCAACAACTTACCAAATTATATTCACCAATTTTATTATCCCGGAAGCTCAAAATTTTATTTCTTGTTATTATTTTTGAGACTTATGGGGGATTGTAGGAAAATAATGGTTAATATCTCTAAAGAATTATTATGTTCAATAATTGTAAGACAATTATTTTCAATTGTTTAAGAACCATTAATTGGTCATTATTTTCAATTCAAGACTTTGAATTCCTATTCCTATTGTAACTGCTCGATTTGAATGATATTGATTAGTGTTAAGTAGCTTTTATGTACGTCTGAAAAGGTTACAATATCAATTGTAACATTAACCCACTTCTCCTCTTTTAAATTCCTTTTTTGATTCACCTTAAGGAATAAGATGAAAGACAAACTCCTTCTATATATCTCTACTCCTTTTTTTTTCTTTCCCCGTATTCTATTGGTATGTTGAGTTTTATTTGATTTACTCTTTGTCAGTTTTTGTACTCCTAATTTTATACTAGAAGAGTTTGTTGTATCTTGAGGGATATATCTATACTGAATGAAATATTCTTAAGGACAATGGCATTGACACGTCTGAAGCTATAAAAAATTTTCTAAAGATTTTGTGACCAAGTATTTTCCGTAAGATTTTCAGCAATGTAAACTATAGGGAGGTTGTTCAAGTGTAAATGAACTCTCTTACTTGATTTTGATTGGTTCATTTGAGTTATCAGGCTTATCACAAACGTTATATAAAGTTTCTTGTGATTTTTCAAGACATGTCATTTTTGACAATTGACGACTATAATTAATTTTTATTTTGAGTTATAGTTGTCATATCATTTGAATACATATAATTATTTTATCGGCCTTGAATTTGACTGGAATGTCATGTCATTAAATATGTGGCATGAGTTTGGGCCTTTAGATAAAATGGACCTTTTGCTTGAATCTCTTTTTTTTTATAAAAAAAACTTATATAATTTGGTATATATTTGTAACGTGTAGAGAGGCCTATGCGAAAAAGAAAAAATACATATGGATGATTTGTTGAAGGAATCATGATAGTTTGTTAACATGATATCAAATATATATTTCATGATTTCATTTTTGTTTCTTAATCTTGATTTCTTTATTTAAATTTGAGTAATCTTCTTCAATTTTAATGCATTTCAGCAATTAGCAAAACTATAAATTTGTTCAACTTTTAGCACCCCTCAATACTATTTAAGCACTATTTAAGCACAAATTAAGCACTATTTCAATATTATTTTAACATTATTTTGAGCAACAAATTGGCTATTGTTTGGTGCATTCTCATCACCATTTTAGCAACAACTTACCAAATTATATTCACCAGTTTAATTATCCCACAAGTTCAAAATTTTTGAACAGGTCTAACTCTCTCTCGATCATATTTTTCTCTGATGAAAAAGCGACATGGCTTTGAGTATTAAGAATTGAGTTTTTTGATCGGGTGTAATGTTTGGATTGGGTTAGGAGAATTAAATTCTAAGCAAATTCTAATGGAGAAAAAATATATATACACATAGCTAGGCGCCACCATGCAATATAATAAGGGTAGGGACAAAGAATTAATGATTGTAGAAAATTATGTGTCCAAAGTTGAATGACAAGGTAAATTTTATTGAAAATGTATGACAAGGGATAAATATAACTTTTTATAGATTACAGAGAAAAATATAACCCTTTTTCATAAAATTAATTCCTACAGCTTCTATGTGTTAATACACCGTGTTAAAAATGTAACTAAAAATAAAGTGTAAATATTATTAAAGAATATATTTATTGTAATGCTACAAATAAGGTAAATAAAATATGATTTGAATTAAATAAAAGAAGATTTTTAACTATACAAATATGAATTCTTATGCCTCTATTTATGGTATTACGTAGCGTCATATAAAAGGTAGTCATTAACATTGCATTAACTATGAAGTATATGGGGGAAGTTAGAGACCTGAAATTAAACCTTTGAGATCATGTAGGAGGTGAAAATATTTTTCTAGAAGAGTGGACATCCAATATAAGTATTTCATAATTTAAAAAAAGTATTCTGAGAAAGAAAAACGCAAATCGGAACAAACTAAAATTAAATCATTATCACATCATTATCTTATTAGAGTAAAATTTTCTAGTAAAGGAGGTAAATGTGATATTTGAAATAAAAAAACCTCACTAAATTGAGTTTTATTGAATTACAAAGAGTCCATTTAACAAATAAATGTGAATAACAAGAATTCATTTGAAAGAAATGAGATTACATCATATGCATGCTATTAATAACTAGTGATTTTTTTTTCTATAAAAAACCTATATTCATTGGTATATATTTATAACATGTAAAGAGGTCTAAGTGAAAAAGAAAAAACACATAGAGATGATTTGTTGAAAGAATTATGATAGCTTGTTAACATACTCTCACACATTTATTTCAGGATTTTATTTTTTTTCTTAATCTTAATTTTTTTTAATTTAGATTTGAGTAATTGTTTGAAATCTTATAGCATTTCATCAGTTAGCAAAGCTATAAATTAGATCATTTTCAGCACTCGTTCAGCATAATTTAAGCACTATCTCAACACCATTTTTAGCATTATTTTAAGCACCGAATTCTATTTTTTTTGTGCATTCTCAGCACCATTTTCAGCAACAACATACTAAACTACATTTAGCATTTTAAGCATATCACAAGCTCAAAATCTTTAAATAGCTCTGGCTCTTTCTCAATCATGTTTTTTTCTGATAAAAAAATGATGCGGTTTTGGGTATTAAGAATTGAATTTGTTGGTCTAGTGTAATATTTGAGTCGAGTTTGGAAGAAAAATATATACACGTAGGCGCCACCAGGTAGGATAATAAGGATGTAGACATGAAAATTAACGATTCAAGGGCAAATATGTGCCCAAATTTGGATGACAAGGGCAATTTTATTGAAAAGGTACGACGAGGTCTAAATATAATTTTTAATAGAGTATATGAGCAAATATGACCATTTTTCATAAAATAAGTTCCTCCCATTTCCATTTATATATGTTATGAATAAAGTAAACAAAATATGATTTGAATTAAATAAAAAAAGATCTTCAAGTATACAAGTATGAATTCTTATGCTTCTATTTATAGTGTTACATAAAGGCATACTAAAGGTAGTCATAAACACTGTATTAACTATGAAGGTTATGAGGAAAGATCATGAAGGTGTTGATATAGAACAAGAGTTTATTGAAGAACAAGAAAGGAAAAGAGTCAAAAGGCTAACTACAAAGGTACATAAGAGAATAGAAGACAATAATCTAGAATGGGGAAGGGGGTGCCTATATATATAGGCATAAGACTACCTAAAACCCTAAAGCCCATCTGCTAACAAGTATATGGGCTAACATTCCCCCTCAAACTCACAATGCGACAGTAATAAGCATTGAGAGTTTGTCATACAAGAAACGAAACCGAGGCGCCGACTGAGCCTTCGTAAAAAGGTCAACAATCTGCAAGGCCGATGGAACAAAAGGAAGCGATATGGTCCCGAGCTGGAGATGATGACGAGTGAAGTGACAATCAATCTCAATGTGCTTCGTCCGCTCATGGAAAACAGAGTTCTTTGCAATTTGCATCGCACTCTTGTTATCACAATGTAGGGGAGTAGGCAGAGAAATGTGAACTCCCATATCTGCAAGAAGCCCGCGTAACCAAACAATCTCACATGTAGTCACTGCCATAGCACGATACTCAGCCTCCATGGAAGATCTAGAGACAACATCTTGTTTCTTGCTCTTCCATGATATTAAAGTATCTACAAGGAACACACAAAAACCATTGGTGGATTTGCGATCATTGCGATCGCCATCCCAATCAGCATCACTATAGGCTCGCAACTCGAGAGATGACGTCGAGGGAAACAAGAGGTTCTAAAACTGGGTACCACGAAGATATCTCAAAATACAAAGTACAGCTCCCCAGTGAACTGAAGTAGGAGCATTAAAAAACTGGCTAACAACATGAACTGCATGAGCTATATCCGGGCGAGTAACGGTAAGATACACCAAGCTACCTACAACAGTCCGATAAAGACTCGGATCTATTAACAAAACACCATCACTAGGAGAGTACCGTGCATTGGTTTCAAGTGGAGTATCTGCAGTCCTGTTGTCAGAAAGGCGCCCCCGTTTAAACAAGTCAGATATATACTTCGTCTGAGAGAGAAGATATCCTTTCTTAGACTGAGCCAGCTCAATACCCAAAAAATAATGTAGCAAGCCCAAGTCCTTCATGGCAAACCGATGAGCCAAATCATGCTTCAATGACTCAATACCATTATGATCATCACCAGTTATAACCATATCATCTACATATAAGGACAAAAGGATTAGCCCTGCACTCGTACTTCTAACAAACAACGCCGAATCATGGTTACTCAGGACAAAGCTGTTATACCCCGTAAAATTTTCAACACATAGATGGCATATTCGCGTATTAGTTAAGAGTATTTGAAAGCCATACATGCTAGAAAAAGGCCCGGAAAAAGACCGGACGAGAAACCTGTCGAACCATCGCGGAAGGAGCCGGGGCAGAGCCCCTCCGCGATGGCAACGTGTCACGGAGGTGGAGCCTCCGCGTTGGCTCCGTGACACGTTGGCCCTGTCCAGGCCCAACTATATAAGCCCTCCACTTCGGTTTAAATGTTATATTTCATATAATTTCCAGAGAAGTCGAGGGAAAAACAGAGAGGACGAAGATTCAATTGCAATTTCCTTCCAATTACGCCGTCAAACGCGGTCCAAACTAAAATTAACTCCAGATACTGAGGTATTAAGCAGTGAGGAGCATTCCTACGGATTTAGTTTCGCGAAATTCGTCCGACGAATCATCGTGCTACCAAACTAAGGTAAGTGGAATTGCTCCAAATTAGTGTCAATATACTCCTAGCTTTAAGGTGAATATTTCTCCCTTCTGGACTTTCGAGAAATAGCGAGTTTTTGACCGTCTTTCGATAAGTTAAAGTTTAGACTATAAATATATCGAAAGTGACGTTTTCTTTCAAAATGTTGGTGTATTTGGTTCTAATTGACATGTATATGAATGTAGTTGGGAGAAACAGCAGAAGTTCCGACGGAAATCACATCGGTCAGTCGGATACTCAGAAACTAGGTATGTAAAGCTATTCTTTCGGCAAGCCAGGAAGTACAGTCAAGAAAATAAATAGAATAAAGGCTATTAACAGATACCCAGCGTACAAGAACGATTTTAGTACAATTTCCAGCAAGTATGCTAGTATATCATTACATATCATGCGATAATCAGAATAACGGATAGTCAGATGATTTTAGATAGTAATGTGGTATCAGCTAGTAGCTAAGCATGTTCTTATGTAATACCCAGAATGGAAGTTGTAAAAGCAGTATAATGAATTAGCAAGATTACAGATAGTATGTATCACATTGTTGAGACTGTATCCGGTAAGAGATGGTACATTTTATGTTATTGAGCTATATCCAGTTATAGATGGTATGTTCTATGTTATTGAGTTATATCCAGATATAATCAGATCAGTAATCAGATATAGAAATAGCTTCAGACACCGATATAGCTCTAGATACAGATATAGCTCCAGAAACAGATATGGCTCTAGAAATTGATATAGCTTCAGATCACGGATACCAATAATCAGATAAACAGATAAAGGCCAGGTAGCAGTTAGCCCAGCAATCAGAAATAGTGCAAAACAGAATATAGCATCAGTTGTTTAATACGGACTGACCTTGAAATAAAAGAAGAGAATATGATTAGTATTTTTCATTTGAGCATGCTTGTTGTGTATGGGGCTCAGTCAGGTATTGTGTGTATTTATATGTATATCTATATGTGCTATTAGATACTGATAGACAGTAGGATGACACGTCGTCAGGTACGCCCAGTTTAGTTACAGAATAGGTAAACTCTCCCCACTTATCCTCAGTTAGATAGACTCAGCTACTTCCTGCGTATATGTCATGTTATTGTTGTTACCCATTTCAGTTGTATACTTCAGTTTGCTTTACATGCTCGGTACCTGTGGTACTGACGCCCGCAGGGGCGCTGCATTGCTTGCCTGCAAGTACTCACAGACGAGGAGTTGATCCCTCGTGATCCTAGCCAGCGCAGAGTTATCAGCTCCTGTCATCCGGAGCTTGATATTCAGAGGTGTATTTCATTTTCTTTTGTTGTGTAGTACGGGTAGGTCGGGGCCCTGTCCCGACCATCTTATCAGTATTCCTAGAGGCTTGCAGTCTGTATATATTTCCCTGTGGTTAGTTGTGCCGGTCGTGTGGGGCGTGCGTATGCTTGGTTGTCTATGTTGGCTGAGTGAGGCCTTATCCAGTCAGTAGTGGTGACCTTGCCGGTCACGTAGTCGTTCCGCATTTGTTATATTGAGTTAGAGATAACTAGATAGAATGGTAGCCTTGTCAGCCCGCATAGGTTTCCCTACATGTGAATGATTCTGGTTAGCTGATGATACAGTGCAGGTGGCTATAGGCCTAATCGGCCAGGGGCTATATTTATAGCCGCTATATAGACGGTTCGTTTCTTGAGATAGAGCCACAGTCAGCCAAAGTACCAAATGTGCTTAGGCTGGACCATTTAGCAGCCCAAAGTCTAGCAGGCACCAGGTTCCCATCATACCCACCAAGGTGGGGTGTGACAAACTTGGTATCAGAGCGGTTCGTGTCCCAGGGAGTCTGCAAGCCGTGCTAAGTAGAGTCTTGTCTATGGATGTGTTGTGCACCACATACTATATGCAGGAGGCTGCGTGGCATAATAGGATGGTTACCCTTCTTTCATACTCAGTCGTGCCATAGCACAATATAGTATAAGGTTGGTTCTTTTGAAACTTACCACCCTCTTTGTCTACAGATACTATGGCAGATCAATAGCACCCTGCTACAGGTAGGAGATTAGATACAGCGACAGGCGAAGGCACCAGCAGGATGCCTCACTTACATCCAGATTTAGCCCAGTCTGAGGGCGATACGGAGGTGTCATCTCGACCCTCCCAGCAGTCTTCGCCTCGCCAGACACCATTTGAGGCAGCACCGCCTCCCACAGCTCCGGCACCCACTCCATCTGATCAGGAGCTACGTAATGCGGTAGTTATGTTAACCCAGATGCTAGCTACTCAGCGTCATCCAGTACCACCTGCAACAGCAGAATTCTGGGTGGGCCAGGTAGTTCCAGGGTTAGAGAATTCTTGGCATTGGGACCCCCTCAGTTTACAGGGTCAGATTCAGCGGAGGACCCTCAGGACTTTCTGGACCAGGTGCAGAGAATCTTTAGAGTCATGCACGTAACCCCAGCAGAATTAGTGGAATTAGCAGTGTTCCGGTTGAGGGATATTGTTGTTTTGTGGTACGAAAGTTGGGAGAGATCTCGGGGAAGAGATGCAGCCCCTCCTACTTGGTCCAACTTCTCAGAGGCCTTCCTGGACCACTACTTACCCCGGGAGGTCAGACAGGCCCGGATGGACCAGTTCTTACACTTAGAGCAGGGGGCCAGGAGCGTCCGTGAGTATTCTTTACAGTTCGACTCCTTAGCCCGCTATGCTCCAGCATTTGTAGACACCATGTCGTCCAGAGTCCATCGCTTTATTATGGGCCTGAATTTAGATTACATAGAGACGTGCATGACGGCAACTTTGAGAGAGGACATGGACATAGCCAGGGTACAGGCCTTCGCACAAACAATTGAAGGCCTGAGACGGCGGCAGCGGGGCGACAGACAGGCGACTTCAGAGCGGCACTGTAGAAACAGACCTGTTGAGATTCAGGGGGAAATCCCTAAGGGGCCGAGACCACGGTTTTCAGATAGGCCACCCAGATCTTTACCTCCGGTATAGTAGCAGAGAGGCAGATTTGTTCGCCGGAGTCAGTCAGAATTCGGTAGCAATTTACGGACAGTAGCATCACCTCAGCAGCGAAGGGCAGAACAGAGTAGGTTTGCACCTACCCCTTGTCCTATATGCCACCGACCCCATTCTGGAGCCTGCAGGCAAGGCTTCTCAGGGTGCTATTACTACGGACAAGAAGAGCATTTAATGAGGGATAGTCCAGCCAGAGGACAAGGTAGCCGGGATAGTCTGGATAGAGCATCAGCGGGGTCACGACCTCCAGCAGTCTCAGCAGGGCGCAGACCCTCAAGTTCAGCAAATAGGGGCCGAGGTAGGTCAGGAGCCTCTGGCTCATGTGCAGGCCCCAGCCGTACCTATGCATTACCAGGGAGGCAGGATTCAGAGGCATCTCCCGACGTGGTCACAAGTATATTGATTATCTGCTCATACCCTATTTATGTATTGACTGATCCAGGGTCTACCTTGTCATATATTACACCATTTGTGGCCCAAAAGTTGGGTATCGAACCAGAATTGCTTCAGCAGCCCTTTTTAGTGCTTACACCGGTCGGTGACTCGATTACAGCTAAAAGAGTTTACCGAGGGTGTACGGTAGAGGTTGCTGATCGCCAGATCACAGTAGACTTGATAGAACTTGAGATGGTCGACTTCGATGCCATTATGGGTATGGACTGGTTAGTGTCATGCTATGCCAATTTAGAATGCTGGACCAAGAAGGTCCAATTTCACTTTTCGGGGGAAGCAGTGCGAGAGTGGAAAGGGAGCACAGCTACGCCAAAAGGTAGGTTTATTTCCTACCTTCAGGCGAGAAAATTAATAGCAAAGGGATGTATTTATCACTAGTTAGAGTCCAGGACGTTCGGGTGGAACCTCCGACTCTTCAGTCTATTCCAATGGTCAATGAATTCCCTGACGTATTTCCAGATGAGTTGCCTGGTATCCCCCCCGAAAGGGAGATAGATTTTGCAATTGACTTGTTGCCAGGGACTCAACCTATATCCATTCCCCCATATCGCATGGCACCAGCTGAGCTTAGAGAGTTGAAAGAGCAGTTAAAAGATTTGCTCGACAAAGGCTTTATTAGGCCTAGTACTTCCCCGTGGGGTGCGCCAGTTTTGTTTGTAAGAAAAAAAGATGGCTTACTCCGTATGTGTATAGACTACCGGCGGCTGAATAAGGTAACGGTTAAAAACAAATACCCGCTCCCTAGAATAGATGATTTGTTTGACCAGTTGTAGGGGGCCAGATATTTCTCTAAGATAGATCTGAGGTCCGGATCCACCAGGTCCAAGTTCGTGAGAGGGACATTCCAAAGACTACTTTCAGGACCAGATATGGTCACTTTGAATTTCTAGTCATGTCTTTTGGGCTGACGAATGCTCCCGCAGTGTTTATGGACCTGATGAACAACATATTCAGACCGTATTTGGATCTGTTTGTGATAGTATTTATCGATGATATTCTGGTATATTCTCGTTCAGAGACAGATCACTAGAACCATTTACGAATAGTACTCCAGATCCTTAAGGACCGTCAGCTGTACGCCAAGTTTTCTAAGTGTGAGTTCTGGCTGAACTCAGTTGCCTTTTTGGGGCATATCGTGTCAGATGCTGGTATACAGGTGGACACATAGAAAATAGATGCGGTCAAGACATGTTATACCCCAAAAGATTCTCGACACCTAGATGGCCTATTCGCACGTTGGTTAAGCATATTCGAAAGCCATACGTGCTAGAGAAAGGCCACGAAAAGGATCGGACGGATAACCTGTCGAACCATCACGGAAGGAGCCGAGGTAGAGCCCCTCCACGATGGCAACATGTCACGGAGGTGGAGCCTCCGCGTTGGCTCCGTGACACGTTGGGCCTGTCCAGGCCCAAGTATATAAAGCCCCACTTAATTTCATTTAAATCAATAAGAATTTCCAGAAAACGCAGAGAAACAGAGAGAGACGAAGAGGGGTAATATATTATCATTCAATTATGCTGCCAAACGTAGTTAAACTCAAATTAACCTCAGGTACCAAGGTATTTAGCAGCAGGGAGCATTCCTACGGATTTAGTTTCGCGAAATTCGGCCGACAAATCGTCGAGCTACCGAGCTAAGGTAAGTGGAATTTCTCCAAACTAGTGTCTATGTGTTCCTAGCTGTGAAGTGAATACTTCTCCCTTCTGGACTTCTGAAAAATAGCAAGTTTTCTACCGTCTTTCGACAAGCCTAAGTTTAGGGTATAATTTTATCGAAAGTGATGCTGTCCTTCAGAATAATGTTGTATTTAGTACTAAATGACGTGTTTATGAATGCAGTTGGGAGATTTAGCTGGAATACTGACCGAGCCTCGTCCGACAGTCGAATAACTCAAGGTTAAGGTATGTGAAGTTGTTCTTCGACATGTTAGTAAGTCTTAGCTTTGTGAATCATAGTAAACTCCATATTTGAAACTCTCAGAGTTGAATGTTGAGAATTGGATAAGTTTAGTAAATTCTAGTTTGCGTTGCCGTATCGTATTTTAGTCCGAAAGATAGAAAAGCATGCACCAAAAGGCGAGTTAGCATTCCAGATTCAGTATAGCCTATTGTATGATTACCAAGCATGTTATAGAATAAAAAGAAACAGATTTTCAGAATAAAAGCTAGTGAAGTAAAATAAGATATATGGACAGTTTATGGCTACAAACTAGCCATACAGACAGATAGTATCCTGGCTACAGATTAGCCAACAGTTAAAGAAAGATCTCAAAATCAGTATAATCAGTAAAAAATCAGTTTTGTACAGAAACAGATCAGAATAAGAAATCAGATTTCAGATAGTCTTTTTCAGTTACACATGCTTGCTATTTATATGTGCTATTTGTTTGTTGAGACTTGATGTGGCGTGAGGGCACCCTATTGAGCGTCCTCGCCGCCCCTGGGTTGGTAATCGTGTCGCCCACTGAGCGGGTGGATTTTACGTCACTCCAAGGAGTGGCATGCCGTCTCCAGCTTGGACGAAGGTGGGATGAAGCTTTCCCCACAGCAGTCTGATCAGCATTACAGGTGCAGCTCCGGTTTCAGATAGCCCTGTTGAGTTTTGTGTCCAGGGAACCAGACCCTATCTGTTACTGTCTGTACATTCAGTTATTATAGGTGTAGCTCCGGTTTCAGGTAGCCCCGTTGAGTTGTGTCCGGGGATCCAGACCCTATCTGTTACTGTCTACACAGGAGTCCTCCGGACCCAGACACGGTTGCTTATATCGGAGGCTATGGTTCGAGCCGGAGACCCAGGGGGCCGGTAGAGGAGCTCCGAAGTGAGCAGATGAGTGGAGTGACTTATTTTTGGCTGGTTTTGACTTGGGTAGGGGTATATAGATTGTTTGCTTGCTTGGCGCCATCCGGCTTATGGGGGTTGGTATTGGCTCTTTCTTGCTACTTGTATATCTATTTATGTGCTATATACTAGTTACTAGACAGCAGGCCGTCGCGTTTACAGGTACGCCTCCGCCTTATCAGTACAGGAAGCATGATTCAGTTCTTATTAGTTTCCTCATATATAGTTATCTACTATCATACAGTTTTGCTAGATATGCTATCTATATTCAGTTGTTTCAGTTATATTGTTTCAGTTGCTTTGCATACTCAGTACCAGTGGTACTGACGCCCAGTGGGGCGTTGCATTACTTGCCTACAGGTACTCATAGACGTGGAGGCGATCCCTCGTGATCCTAGCCAGCGCAGAGTCATCAGCTCCTATCATCCGAAGCTTGATATTTCAGAGGTTTATATCATTTCATTTTTGTTGTACAGTACGGGTAGGTCGGGGCCCTGTCCCGACCATCTTATCAGTATTCTTAGAGGCTTGCAGTCTGTATATATTTCCCTGTGGTCAGTTGAGCCGGTCGTGTGAGGCCGTGCAGTCTGTTATAGCTGTTTAGCATTTCAGTTTATGTTGGCCGTGTGAGGTCTTAGTTTGACAATAGTGGTGACCTTGCCGGTCATGTAGCCTTACAGTAGCCTTGTGTTGAGTTACAGATAACTAGACAGCATGGTGGCCTTGTCGGCCCGCATAGGCTCCCTTATATTGAGATGTTTCTGGTTAGCTGTTACTACAGGTACAGGTGGCTATAGGCCCTGTTGGCCGGAGGCTGTATTTACAGCCGTTATATAGCCCTTTGTTTCCAGAAATCTGAGTTAGAGCCAGCCAGGCACCAGATGTGCTCAGGCTCAGTAGTCTAGCAGTTCAGTTCCTAGTAGGGCACCAGGTGCCAGTCATGCCCCCCAAGGTGGGGTGTGAAAAACTTGGTATCAGAGCAGGTCGTGTCCCAGGGTGTCTGCAAGCCGTGCTAAGTAGAGTCTTGTCTATGGATGTGTTGTGCACCACATACTATAGGCAGGAGGCTGCAAGGCATGATAGGATGGTTACTCTTCTTTCATACTCAGTCGTGTCATAGCACAGTACAGTATAGGGTCGAGTTCCTAAAACTTATCGTATTCTCTGTCTACAGATAAGGATGGCAGATCAGCGACACCCTACCACAGGCAGGAGATTAGACTCAACAGCAGGAGAAGGCAACAGCAGGATGCCTCAGCTTCAGTCAGAGTCAGCCCGATCTGAGGGCGATATAGAGGCTTCATCACAGCCCTCTCAGCAGTCCCCCTCACATCAGGAGCCGTTGGACACTACACCGCCCCCGATAGCTCCTGTGTCTTTGCCATCAGATCAGGAGGTTCGTAGCGCTGTAGTGATGTTGGCACAGATGATGGCCACACAGCGCCAGTCAGTGCCACCAGTGGCAGCAGAGCCTTCAGGTGAGTCAGGTAGTTCCAGGGTCAGAGAGTTTTTGGCACTGGGTCCCCTACAGTTCACAGGGTCAGATCAGGCAGAGGACCCTCAGGACTTTCTAGATCAGATGCAGAGGATATTCCGAGTTATGCATGTGACCCCTTCAGAGTCTGTTGAGTTGGCAGTGTTCCGGTTATGGGATATATCTATATTGTGGTATGAGAGTTGGGAAAGGTCCCGAGGGAGAGATGTTACCCCTCCGACCTGGACCAGCTTCTCGGAGGCCTTCCTGGACCGTTACTTGCCATGAGAGATCCGACAGGCCCGAATGGACCAGTTTCTACATCTGGAACAGGGGGCGAGGAGCGTACATGAGTATGCTTTACAGTTTGACTCCTTAGCCCGTTATGCTCCAACATTTGTTGATACTATGCCAGCTAGAGTTCACAGATTTATCATGGGTCTGAATCCGGAGTATACTGAGGCATGTATGATGGCGACGTTGCGAGAGGATATGGACATTGCCCGAGTACAGGCTTTTGCTCAGACCATAGAGGGTCTTAGACAGCGGCAGCAGAGTAGTAGACAGACTAGTCAGGAACAGCGCCGCAGAGACAGACCAGATGACATACAAAGGGAAACTCAGAGAGGACCCAGGCCACGACTATCTGATAGACCTCCTAGACCTCCACCTCCACCACAGCAGCAGCAGTGAGGTAGATATGTTCGTAGAGGGCAATCAGAGCCAAGTGGCAGTTCTAGAACAGTAGAATCCCCGCAGCAGAGAAGGGGAGAGCAGAGTAGATTTACGCCCCCACCCTACCCTAATTGCGGCCGACCTCATGCCGGAGCTTGTAGATATGGATCCACTGGGTGTTATATTTGCGGACAGGAGGGGCATCGGATGAGAGATTGTCCGACTAGAGGTCCGGGGAGTAGAGACAGTCAGGACAGAGGATCCGCAGGGCCACGAGCCCCAGCAGCCTCAGCAGGGCGTGGGCCTTCAGGTTCAGTAGGCAGAGGCCGAGGTAGATCAGGAGCTTCCAGTTCAGGTACGGGCTCAAGCCGTACTTATGCATTACCAGGGAGACATGATTCAGAGGCGTCTCCAGATGTAGTGACAGGTATGATGACCATTTGTTCATGCCCTGCTTATGTACTGATTGATCTAGGATCCACTCTGTCATATATTACCTCATTTGTGGCAAGAAAGTTCAATATTTCACCAGAATTATTGCAACAGCCCTTTTCAGTATCCACGCCCGTCGGTGACTCTATTATAGCTAGCAGAATTTACCGAGGGTGTACAGTAGAGGTTGCTGACCGTCAGACCACAGTAGATCTAGTCGAGTTAGAAATGATAGACTTCGATACCATAATGGGTATGGATTGTCTAGTGCCGTGCTTTGCCAATGTTGAATGTTGGACCAAGACGGTCCGGTTTCACTTTCCAGGAGAAGCAGTGCGGGAGTGGAAGGGCAGCACCGCTACGCCAAAAGGTAGGTTTATTTCCTACCTTCAGGCGAGGAAATTGATATCTAAGGGATGTATTTACCATTTGGTTAGAGTTCAGGATGTCCGAGCAGAATCTCCGACGCTCCAGTCTGTTCCGGTGGTGAACGAGTTCCCTGATGTGTTTCCAGATGAGTTACCTGGTATTCCCCCAGAAAGGGAAATAGATTTCGCTATTGATTTATTACCAGACACTCAGCCTATATCAATTCCTCCTTATCGTATGGCTCCTGCAGAACTCAGAGAGTTGAAGGAGCAGTTGAAAGATTTGCTAGATAAAGGTTTCATCAGGTCGAGTACTTCGCCATGGGGTGTGCCGGTTCTATTTGTGAGAAAGAAAGATGGCTCGCTCCGTATGTGCATAGATTATCGGCAGTTGAACAAAGTTACATTAAAGAACAAGTACCCGCTTCCCGGAATAGATGATTTATTTGATCAATTACAGAGAGCCAGATACTTCTCTAAGATTGACTTGCGGTCCGGATATCATCAGGTTCGGGTATGTGAAAGAGATATTCCTAAAATGGCGTTCACTTTGAATTTCTAGTGATGTCCTTTGGGTTGACGAATGCTCCAGCAATATTCATGGACCTGATGAATAGTATTTTCAGACCATACCTGGACTTGTTCGTAATAGTATTTATTGATGACATTCTGGTGTATTCTCGCTCTGAAGCAGATCACCGGACTCATTTGCGGACAGTGCTCCAGATTCTCAGGGACCGCCAGTATATGCTAAGTTCTCCAAGTGCGAATTTTGGCTTAACTCAGTAGCCTTCCTAGGGCATATTGTGTCGGATGCTGGTATACAGGTTGACAAGCAGAAAATAGAAGCAGTCAAATCATGGCCTAGGCCTACCACTCCGACTGAAGTCCGTAGCTTTCTGGAATTTGCGGGATATTACAGGAGGTTTGTCGAGGGATTCTCTACTATAGCGGCACCTCTGACTAAACTGACACAGAAGGCAACGAAGTTTCAGTGGACATAGGCATGCGAGCAGAGCTTCCAGGAACTGAAAGACAGATTAACCTCCACCTCAGTGTTAGCATTGCCGAAAGGTACAGAGGGTTATTCAGTGTATTGCGACGCAACAGTCATTGGGTTGGGTTGTGTGTTGATGCAGCATGGTAAAGTGATTGCATATGCTTCCAGACAGCTGAGGAAACATGAAAAGAATTACCCTACCCATGACCTGGAGTTAGCCGCAGTAATCCACGCCTTAAAAATGTGGAGACATTACCTGTATGGCGTCCATGTTGATATTTTTACAGATCAAAAGAGCCTACAGTATATCTTCACTCAGAGGGAGTTGAATCTGCGGCAACGTCGCTGGTTGGAGTTGTTAAAAAATTATGACGTGAATATTCTGTACCACCCGGGAAAAGCCAACGTTGTAGCGGATGCTCTCAGTCGTAAGTCCATGGGGAGTTTGGCGTATTTGCAGCCCGAGAAGCAGGAATTGGTCAGGGAGGTGCATCAGTTAGCTAGCCTAGCCGTCCGTGTAGAAGCAACAGAGGACGGTAGGGCGGTAATTCAGAACACCGCCGTGTCATCATTAGTTGTGAAAGTAAAAGAACAGCAATATGAGGATCCTGACCTAGTTCAGCTTAAAGATTATATTCCGCTAGGGAAGGCGCCAGAATTCCAGGTAACAGAGGATGGAGTGCTGCGTTGTAAAGACCGTTTATGTGTTCCCAATGTTTCAGGCCTCCGCCAGCAGATCATGAACGAGGTACATTGCGCCCGCTATTCTCTCCACCCTAGCGCGACAAAAATGTACCATGATATCAAGGAAAACTACTGGTGGCCAGGTATGAAAAGAGAAATTGCTGAATTTGTAGCCCAGTGTCCTAACTGCCAACAGGTGAAAGCAGAACTTCAGAAACCAGGCGGGTTGACTCAGGACATAGTTGTGCCCCTCTGGAAATGGGAAGCAGTAAATATGGATTTTGTGGCAGGATTACCCCGTACTAGACACAGACATGACTCTATATGGGTGATAGTTGTCAGATTCACCAAATCAGCTCATTTCCTGCCAGTAAGAACTACCTTCTCGGCCGAAGATTATGCTGAGTTGTATATCCGAGAAATAGTCAGATTGCACGGAGTGCCAGTATCCATTATTTCAGACAGAGGAGCATAGTTTACGGCTAGATTTTGGCAGTCATTTCAGAGAGGTCTGGGTACGCAGATTAATTTGAGCACCGCATTCCACCCTCAGACAGATGGGCAGGCTGAACGCACTATTCAGACGCTCGAAGACATGTTGCGAGCGTGTGTGTTAGATTTTGGTGGTAGCTGGGATGAGCATTTACCCCTAATCGAGTTTGCTTATAATAACAGCTATCACTCAGCCATCCAGATGGCGCCTTTTGAGGCTTTATACGGGCGAAAATGCAGATCGCCAGTTGGATGGTTTGAAATAGGAGAATCGGCGTTGGTTGGGCCAGACATTGTTCAGCAGTCAGAGGAAAAGGTAAAGCTTATCCGAGAATGCCTATTGACTGCACAGAGTCGCCAGCAATCATATGCAGATGTACGGCGCAGGAACCTGGAGTTCGATGTGAATGACTGGGTATTTCTGAAAGTGTTTCCGATGAAAGGGGTGATGAGATTCGGCAAGAAAGGTAAGCTCAGCCCGAGATTTGTCGGGCCATATCAGATTCATAGAAGAATTGGCCAAGTGGCGTATGAGTTGAACTTGCCACCAGAATTAGAATCTGTTCATCCAGTCTTTCATGTATCCATGCTAAGGAAATGCTTGGGAGACCCGTCAAGAGCAGTTCCAGTCCAGGATATCTAGGTTACAAAAGAGCTGGCCTACGAAGAGGTTCCAGTAGCTATCCTAGACAGACAGATTCGCAGATTGAGAACTAAAGATATTGCGTCTGTCAAAGTATTATGGTGTAATAGGAACCGAGAGGAAATGACGTGGGAGGCTGAGGAAGATATGAAAGGTAGATATCCTCACTTATTCCAGGCCTAGTCAGGCGACAGGTATGTCCGTATTATTACTTATGCAGTACCTTGTGGTTATGTATGTATAAATGAGAAAGATTGATGTTTAGGAACATTATAGTATTGTGTGGAGTACCTGCATTGGACTTTTCTGTGTTTCAGGATTTATGGGATAGTCCATATTACAGGGGAAACTTTGCCGAAATTTTTCTAGAAACAAGTTGAGTAAGTTGAGAAGTCCTCTAGATAGAAGGTTACATTCGAGGACGAATGTTCTTAAGGGGGGGAGAATGTTATACCCCGTAAGATTATCGACACCTATATGGCCTATTCGCATGTTGGTTAAGCATATTCGAAAGCCATACGTGCTAGAGAAAGGCCCGGGAAAGGATCGGACGGGTAACCTGTCGAACCATCGCGGAAGGAGCTGAGGCAGAGCCCCTCCGCGATGGCAACGTGTCACGGAGGTGGAGCCTCCGCGTTGGCTCCGTGACACGTTGGGCCTGTCCAGGCCCAAGTATATAAAGCCCCACTTAATTTCATTTAAATCAATAAGAATTTCCAGAAAACACAGAGAAACAGAGAGAGACAAAGAGGGGTAATATATTATCATTCAATTACGCTGCCAAACGTAGTTAAACTCAAATTAACCTCAGGTACCGAGGTATTTAGCAGCAGGGAGCATTCCTACGGATTTAGTTTCGCGAAATTCGGCCAACAAATCATCGAGCTACCGAGCTAAGGTAAGTGGAATTTCTCCAAACTAGTGTCTATGTGTTCCTAGCTGTGAAGTGAATACTTCTCCCTTCTGGACTTCTGAAAAATAGCAAGTTTTCGACCGTCTTTCGACAAGCCTAAGTTTAGGGTATAATTTTATCGAAAGTGATGTTGTCCTTCAGAATAGTGTTGTATTTAGTACTAAATGACGTGTTTATAAATGCAGTTGGGAGATTTAGCTGGAATACTGACCGAGCCTCGTCCGACAGTCGAATAACTCGAGGTTAAGGTATGTGAAGTTGTTCTTCGGCAAGTTAGTAAGTCTTAGCTTTGTGAATCATAGTAAACTCCGTACTTGACACTCTCAGAGTTGAATGTTGAGAATTGGATAAGTTTAGTAAATTCTAGTTTGCGTTGCCGTATCGTATTTTAGTCCGAAAGATAGAAAAGCATGCGCCAGAAGGCGAGTTAGCATTCCAGATTCAGTATAGCCTATTGTATGATTACCAAGCATGTTATAGAATAAAAAGAAACAGATTTTCAGAATAAAATCTAGTGAAGTAAAATAAGATAGATGGACAGTTTATGGCTACAAACTAGCCATACAGACAGATAGTATCCTGGCTACAGATTAGCCAACAGTTAAAGAAAGATCTCAAAATCAGTATAATCAGTAAAAAATCAGTTTTGTATAGAAACAGATCAGAATAAGAAATCAGATTTCAGATAGTCTTTTTCAGTTACACATGCTTGCTATTTATATGTGCTATTTGTTTGTTGAGACTTGATGTGGCGTGAGGGCACCCTATTGAGCGTCCTCGCCGCCCCTGGGTTGGTAATCGTGTCGCCCACTGAGCGGGTGGATTTTACGTCACTCCAAGGAGTGGCATGCCGTCTCCAGCTTGGACGAAGGTGGGATGAAGCTTTCCCTACAGCAGTCTGATCAGCATTACAGGTGCAGCTCCGGTTTCAGATAGCCCTGTTGAGTTTTGTGTCCAGGGAACCAGACCCTATCTGTTACAGTCTGTACATTCAGTTATTATAGGTGTAGCTCCGGTTTCATGTAGCCCCGTTGAGTTGTGTCCGGGGATCCAGACCCTATCTGTTACTGTCTACACAGGAGTCCTCCGGACCCAGACACGGTTGCTTATATCGGAGGCTATGGCCCGAGCCGGAGACCCAGGGGGCCGGTAGAGGAGCTCCGAAGTGAGCAGATGAGTGGAGTGACTTATTTTTGGCTGGTTTTGACCTGGGTAGGGGTATATAGATTGTTTGCTTGCTTGGCGCCATCCGGCTTATGGGGGTTGGTATTGGCTCTTGCTTGCTACTTGTATATCTATTTATGTGCTATATACTAGTTACTAGACAGCAGGCCATCGCGTTTACAGGTACGCCTCCTCCTTATCAGTACAGGAAGCATGATTCAGTTCTTATCCGTTTCCTCAGATACAGTTATCTCCTGTCATACAGTTTTGCTAGATATGCTATCTATATTCAGTTGTTTCAGTTATATTGTTTCAGTTGCTTTGCATACTCAGTACCAGTGGTACTGACGCCCAGTGGGGTGTTGCATTACTTGCCTGCAGGTACTCATAGATGTGGAGGCGATCCCTCGTGATCCTAGCCAGCGCAGAGTCATCAGCTTCTGTCATCCGAAGCTTGATATTTCAGAGGTTTATATCATTTCATTTTTATAGTACAGTACGGGTAGGTCGGGGCCCTGTCCCGACCATCTTATTAGTATTCTTAAAGGCTTGCAGTCTGTATATATTTCCCTGTGGTCAGTTGAGCCGGTCATGTGAGGCCGTGCAGTCTGCTATAACTGTTTAGCATTTCAGTTTATGTTGGTCGTGTGAGGCCTTAGTTTGACAGTAGTGGTGACCTTGCCGGTCACGTAGCCTTACAGTAGCCTTATGTTGAGTTACAGATAACTAGACAGCATGGTGGCCTTGTCGGCCCGCATAGGCTCCCTTATATTGAGATGTTTCTGGTTAGCTGTTACTACAGGTACAGGTGGCTATAGGCCCTGTTGGCCGGAGGCTGTATTTACAGCCGTTATATAGCCCTTTGTTTCCAGAAATCTGAGTTAGAGCCAGCCAGGCACCAGATGTGCTCAGGCTCAGTAGTCTAGCAGTTCAGTTCCTAGTAGGGCACCAGGTGCCAGTCATGCCCCCCAAGGCGGGGTGGGACAAGATATGGCCGAGACCTACCACTCCGACCGAGGTCCGCAGTTTCCTGGGTTTAGCAGGGTATTACCGGAGATTTATTGACGAATTCTCCACTATAACAGTACCTCTGACAAAGCTGACACAGAAAGCAGCGAAATTTCAGTGGACGGAGGCATGTGAGCAGAGTTTTCAAGAATTGAAAGACAGATTGACCTCCGCCCTGGTACTAGCATTGCTAGAGGGAACAGATGGGTATGCGGTGTATTGTGATGCTTCAGGCATTGGACTGGGTTGTGTGCTGATGCAGCATGGAAAGGTAATTGCTTATGCTTCCAGACAGCTGAGGAAGCACGAAATGAACTATCCGACCCATGACCTGGAATTGGCCGTAGTGATCCATTCTCTGAAAATCTGGAGGCATTATCTGTATGGTGTTCATGTAGACATTTTTACAGATCATAAAAGCCTGCAGTACATTTTCACACAGAGGAGTTAAATCTGCGGCAGCGTCGTTGGTTAGAATTGCTGAAAGATTATGACGTAAATATTCTCTACCACCCAGGGAGAGCTAATGTAGTAGCAGATGCCCTCAGCCATAAGTCAATAGGGAGTTTGGCGTATTTGCGACCCGAGAAATAGGAGTTAGCTAAGGAAATTCATCAGCTGGCTGGTTTAGCCGTCCGAATAGTAGAAACAGAAAATGACAGAGCGGTGATTCAGAACTCTGTTGTGTCATCGTTAGTTACAGAGGTAAAAGAACGGTAGTACAAGGACCCTGACTTAGTCCAGCTCAGAGATAGAGTTCAGAAAGGTAAGGGCCAGACTTCCAAGTGACTGAGGATGAAGTGCTGCGTTGTAAGGGCCGCCTATGTGACCCGAATGTTTTAGGGCTTCGCCAACAGGTCATGCATGAGGTACATTACGCTCGCTATTCCCTCCATCCAGGAGCAACGAAAATGTACCACGACATTAGAGACATCTACTGGTGGCCAGGTATGAAAGCTGAAATAGCTGAATTTGTATCTAGATATCCTAACGGCCAGCAGGTGAAAATAGAACACCAGAAACCGGGCGGTCTGACGCAGGATATAGCTGTGCCTTTGTATAAATGGGAAGCGACAAATATGGATTTTGTAACAGGGTTACCCCGTACCAGACGCAGAAACAATTCTATTTGGGTAATCGTTGACAGGCTGACAAAATTAGCCCATTTCCTTCCAGTACGAACTACATTCTCTGCTGAGGATTATACTGAACTGTATATCAGAGAGATAGTTAGGTTATACGGTGTTCTAGTATCTATTATCTCTGACAGAGGAGCACAATTTACAGCTAGATTTTGGCAGTCATTTCAGAGAGGTCTGGGAACGCAGATTAATTTGAGCACAGCATTCCACCCTCAGACAAATGGGCAAGCAGAACGAACTATCCAGACGCTCGAAGATATGCTACGAGCGTGTGTACTAGATTTTGGGGATAGCTGGGATGAGCATCTGCCGTTGATTGAATTTGCCTATAATAACAGTTATCATTCAGCTATCCAGATGGCGCCCTTTGCAGCATTATACGGGCGGAAATGTAGATCACCCGTTGGCTGGTTTGAAGTAGGGGAGACAGCTGATTGGGCCGGATATTATTCGTCAGTCAGAAGAGGCGGTGAAGCTTATCAGAGAACGCCTACTGACTACTCAGAGCCGCCAGAAGTCTTATGCAGATATACGACGCAGAAATCTAGAATTTGCAGTGGATGACTGGGTATATTTGAAAGTGTCTCTGATGAAAGAGGTGATGAGATTTGGCAAGAAAGGCAAGCTTAACCCGAGGTTCATTGGGCCACATCAAATTCGGCGGAGAATAGGCCGAGTAGCATACGAATTGAACTTGCCCTCAGAATTAGAGTTTGTTCACCCAGTATTCCATGTATCTATGTTGAGGAAGTTCGTAGAAGACCCTTCCACAGTTGTTCTAGTTCAGGATGTCCAGGTCACAGAAGAGTTAGCGTATGAAGAGGTTCCAGTAGCTATACTAGACAGACAGATCCGTAGACTGAGAACGAAAGATGTTTCTTCAGTCAAAGTATTGTGGCATAACAGGAACAGAGAAGAGATGACCTGGGAAGCCGAGGAGGACATGAAAGCCAGATATCCCCACTTGTTCCAGACATAGGCAAACAGGAGGTATGTTAGAACTGTTTTTCCTTATGAATGCTTATACTTCATATATGAAAGTAGGTGATTGATTATAGACAGTATATATGAATATTATTATATCGTGTGGAGTACCTGTATTGGGATTTTCTGCTTTTCAGAAATTTTGGGATAGTCCATATTACAGGGGAAATTCTGCCGAAATTTTTCTAGAAACAAGCTGAGTAAGTTGAGAAGTCCTCTAGATAGAAGTTCACATTCGAGGACGAATGTTCTTAGGGGGGGGAAGAATGTTATACCCCGTAAAATTCCCAACACATAGATGGCCTATTCGCGTATTGGTTAAGAGTATTTGAAAGTCATACATGCTAGAAAAAGGCTCGGGAAAAGACCGGACGAGAAACCTGTCGAACCATCGCGGAAGAAGCCGGGGCAGAGCCCCTCCGCGATGGCAACGTGTCACGGAGGTGGAGCCTCCGCGTTGGCTCCATGACATGTTAGTCCTGTCCAGGCCCAACTATATAAGCCCTCCACTTCGGTTTAAATGTTATATTTCATATAATTTCCAGAGAAGTCGAGGGAAAAACAGAGAGGACGAAGATTCCATTGCAATTTCCTCCCAATTACGCCGTCAAACGCGGTCCAAACTCAAATTAACTCCAGATACCGAGGTATTAAGAAGTGAGCAGCATTCCTATGGATTTAGTTTCGCGAAATTCGGCCGACGAATCATCGTGCTACCGAACTAAGGTAAGTGGAATTGCTCCAAATTAGTGTCAATATACTCCTAGCCTTAAAGTGAATATTTCTCTCTTCTGGACTTTCGAGAAATAACGAGTTTTTGACCGTCTTTCGATAAGCCAAAGTTTAGATTATAAATATATCGAAAGTGACGTTTTCTTTCAGAATGTTGGTGTATTTGGTTCTAATTGACATGTATATGAATGTAGTTGGGAGAAACAGCAGAAGTTCCAACGGAAATCACATCGGTCAGCCGGGTACTCAGAAACCAGGTATGTAAAGTTATTCTTTCGGCAAGCCAGGAAGTACAGTCTAGAAAATAAATAGAATAAAGGCTATTAACAGATACCCAGCGTACAGGAACGATTTTAGTACAATTTCCAGCAAGCATGCTAGTATATCATTACGTATCATGCGATAATCAGAATAACGGATAGTCAGATGATTTTAGATAGTAATGTGGTATCAGCTAGTAGGTCAGCATGTTCTTATGTAATACCCAGAATGGAAGTTGTAAAAGCAGTATAATGAATTAGCAAGATTACAGATAGTATGTATTACATTGTTGAGACTGTATCCTGTAAGAGATGACACATTTTATGTTATTGAGCTATATCCAGTTATAGATGGTATGTTCTATGTTATTGAGTTATATCCAGATATAATCAGATCAGTAATCAGATATAGAAATAGCTTCAGACACCGATATAGCTCTAGATACAGATATAGCTCCAGAAACAGATATGGCTCTAGAAACTGATATAGCTTCAGATCACGGATAACAATAATCAGATAAACAGATAAAGGCCAAGTAGCAGTTAGCCCAACAATCAGAAATAGTGCAAAACAGAATATAGCATCAGTTGTTTAATACGGACTGGCCTTGAAATAAAAGAAGAGAATATGATTAGTATTTTTCATTTGAGCATGCTTGTTGTGTATGTGTTTTGCATGTTGAAACTTGTTATGGCATGTGGGCACCCTTCAGCATCCCCGCCGCCCCTGGGTTATAGCTGTGTCGATACCAGATTCAGATACCGCCACCAGCTGGGCGATGCCGTCCGCCTAGATGACGATGATGGCTGACCACCATAATAATATGGTCCAGATTACCCTGCTTGCAGGGGCAGTTCAGTTCACTGTGCGCAGAGCCAAATAACCCTGTTTACAGGGGCAGACTACTCTGAGTGCGCTTGTGGCCGGGGGCAGTTTCAGATACAGATTTTTATAAAATTACCCTATTGCGTGTTTACACCCAGGGGCAGTTTCAGTCACAGATACAACAGCAGATTACCCCGTTGAGCGCTTGCGCCCAGAGGCAGGAGTCTTCGGACTCAGACACAGCTCATTGTCAAAGGCCAAGGCCTGAGATACGTACCCAAGGGGGTCGGTAGGAGGAGCTCACAGTTATCAGATGAGTGGAGTGACTTATTTTTGGTTGGTTTAGACCCGGGTAGGGGTAAATAGATTGTTCTGTTGGTTGGCACCTTCCGGCTTATGGGGGTCGGTCAGGTATTATGTGTATTTATATGTATATCTATATGTGCTATTAGATATTGATAGACAGTAGGACGACACCTCATCAGGTACGCCCAGTTTAGTTACAGAATAGGTAAACTCTCCCCAGTTATCCTCAGCCAGATAGACTCAGTTACTTCCTACGTATATGTCATGTTATTGTTGTTACCCATTTCAATTGTATACTTCAGTTTGCTTTACATGCTCGGTACCTGTGGTACTGACGCCCATAGGGGCGCTGCATTGCTTGCCTGCAGGTACTCATAGAAGAGGAGTCGATCCCTCGTGATCCTAGCCAGTGCAGAGTTATCAGCTCCTGTCATCCGGAGCTTGATATTCAGAGGTGTATTTCATTTTCTTTTGTTGTGTAGTATGGGTAGGTCGGGGCCTATCCCGACCATCTTATCAGTATTCCTAGAGGCTTGCAGTCTGTATATATTTCCCTGTGGTTAGTTGTGCCGGTCGTGTGGGGCCGTGCATATGTTTGGTTGTCTATGTTGGCCGCGTGAGGCCTTATCCAGTCAGTAGTGGTGACCTTGTCGGTCACGTAGCCGTTCCGCATTTGTTATATTAAGTTACAGATAACTAGACAACATGGTGGCCTTGTCGGCCCGCATAGGTTTCCCTACATGTGAATGATTCTGGTTAGCCGATGATACAGTGCAGGTGGCTATAGGCCTAATCGGCCAGAGGCTATATTTACAGCCGCTATATAGACGGTTCGTTTCTTGAGATAGAGCCACAGTCAGCCAAAGCACCAGATGTGCTCAGGCTGGACCGTTTAGCAGCCCAGAGTCTAGCAGGTACCAGGTGCCCATCATACCCCCCAAGGTAGGGTGTGACAAAATCCAAGGGAAGTAATCACAGTGGAGAATTTCTCAAACCAGCACGAGGGGCTTGCTTGAGACCATATAGGGCTTTTCGAAGCCGACAAACTTCACCCGGCTGGTGATCGATACCCGGTGGAGGAGTCATATACACTTCCTCATGGAGATCACCATTCAGAAATGCATTCTTGACATCCATTTGAAATATCTTCCACTGTCGAACGGATGCAACAGCAATTATAGTGCGAACAGTCGTCATCTTTGTCACCGGGGCAAAAGTCTCCTCATAGTCCATACCATATTTTTGTGAGTACCCTTTAGCCACAAGTCTAGCCTTTTATCGCTCAACAAACCATCAAGCTTTGTTTTTATCTTATACACCCATCGATAACCAATCGTATGTTTACCAGGTGGGAGGGTAACCAAATCCCATGTGTGTGTCTGATAAAGAGCAGTGAGTTCCTCAGCCATAGCATTCTGCCAAAGAGGATCAGACACAGCCTCTCTATAGGACTCAGGCTCAGACAATTGATGTATGTTTGTAATAAAGGAAGCAAATGGGGGTGAGTAGGCAGAATAAGCAAAATCAGGTAGTTTGGCGGACTTACTCTGACGAGTAGACCTCCTCAGAGGTGGTGGATCTCCAGTCTCAGGATCAGACTCAGACACAGGCGGGGCTGAAGCACTGTCAGGCGGCACATCGGGTGGCACAGTTAAATCCGAAACTGGAGCCTCTGTGTCAATGCCAAATGGATCAATACGCTAAAGATCTGACTTAGTAACATCATGGGATTTAGCTGGAATTGAATAGAAAGGAATATGCTCCAAAAAGGTGACATGTCGTGAAACATATAATTTATGACTGACAGGATCATAGCAACGATAACCTTTCTGTCCAACACCATACCCCAAAAACACACATATAGCTGATTTTGGCTCCAACTTGTTTCGTTCAACATGAGGACAAAGAACAAAATAAGTACATCCAAAAACTCGTAATGCAGAGTAATCTGGCATGTGACCATATAATTTCTGAAACGGAGAAATCCCTGAAGTCAATGCAGTAGGAATACGATTGATCACATATACAGCAGTTAGGACTGCTTCTCCCCAAAAATTACTAGGAACCTCTGCAGATAATAGTAAGAAGCGTGTTGTCTCAACAATATGACGGTGTTTCCTTTCGGCAACACCGTTCTGCTCAGGAGTATCTTTACAAGATGATTGGTGTATGGTACCATCAGAGGCAAGTAACTGAGTGAAATCACTAGAGGTATATTCACCCCCTAAGTCACACCTGAAACACTTTATGATAGCCGAATGTTGCATTTTAGCAAGGGCTCTAAAGTTGTTGTAAATGCTAAAGAAGTCAGACCTGCGCTTAATAAGATAAACCCAGGTATACCGAGTATAGTCATCTATGAACGAAATATAATAGGTCGAACCACCCTTAGTGGATACTGGTAATGGTCCCATACATCAGAATGAATAATGTCAAAAGGAGCAACTGAATAAGACACACTTTTATTAAAAGGTAAGGCAGAAAATTTTGCCAGTTTACAACCACTACAATCTGAAATATCAGAAGTGGTTAAATGACCCAAAGCACCAGTAGAGACTAAAAAACATAAATGTGACACTGATACATGTCCCAAGCGGGAATGCCAAAGATAAAACTGCGAAGACAAAGGACTCAAACGAAAAGAGGACAAATCAATGCTAGAGGTGGCAACAGCAGACACTTTGAGACTCTCCAGGACATAGAGTTCCCCCAACCTATGGCCAATCCCAATCACCTTCTGAGTGTGTTGGTCCTGTACAACACAAACAGAATCAGAAAAGAATACCCAATGACCAGTTCTACATAACTGACTGACCGAAGCAAGATTCAAAGCAAGTTTAGGAATATAATAAACATTAGACAGAACAATGTGAGAAGTAGTAACAGAATCAACACCCTATATTGGCATAGATGTAGCACTGGCAGACACAACAGAGAGTGGTAGGTGTTTTCGACCCTTTATCAATTGAGACTTGATACGAGTCTCTTCTACAATCAGTTTATGGACAACTGAATAGACTGTGGGGAGGGGAGATTGATGAAGGATTGTTCACGCAGTCCTTCAAAATCAGAATGCAATGCCATTAAAAATTGAACCAAACGTTGTTCTTCCCTCCTAACAATATACGGCGCAAAACCTTTCAATTCTGCAGATTCAGTAAGGGCCAATTGATCCCACAAATCAGACATAGCAGTATAGAAATCTTGAATTCTCATAGCATTCTGTTGAAGAGCACGAATATCGTACTCTAACTGGTACTCCTTCGCAAAATTAGTCTGAGTGTATAGTCTCTCCAAATGATCCCAGATTTCTTTTGTTGTGTCATATTTAGCCAATTGCATACCAATTGACTGAGTTACGGAATTGTTAATCCAAGTGATAACCTTAGAGTTAGCAGTTTCCCATAAATCCACCGACAATACAAAATCCGCAGCCTTCTCATCCTTAGGTTTGGATTTAACCCCAGTGACATAGCCCCACATATTCTTGCCACTAAGAAAATTCTTCATGACATAACTCCAATATGCATAATTTTTGTCATCTAATTGAGTGTTAATGGACTGGAGAGAATCAATCTTTCCAGCCATATCGACAAATTACCCTAGTCCAAATCAAATCAAGCCACCAACAGCAGCAACAATAGACTACAAACAGCAAAACAAGAACCCAGCAAAAGCAACAAACCAACCCTACGAACAGTAGATCTAAACAGATCAAGCGGAAGCCGCAAACCCAGGAGAACTGATACATCCGCGAACCAGGTGGTTGCTACAAAAAGGGGAGGATCGATTTATTTGGCTCTAATACCATGTTGATATATAACAAGAGTTTATTGAAGAAAAAGAAAGGAACGAGTCATAAGGCTAACTACAAAGGTACATAAGAGAATAGAAAACAATACACTAGAATGGGGAAGGGGGTGCCTATATATATAGGCATAAGACTACCTAAAACCCTAAAGCCCATCTTCTAACAAGTATATGGGCTAACAAAATACAGTATCATTGACACGTCTCAAGTTATAAAAAATTCTCTATAGATTTTGTGACCAAGTATTCTCCGTAAGATTTTCAACAATGTAACTATAAAGAGGTTGTTCAAGTGTAAATGAACTCTCTTACTTGATTTTGATTGGTTCCTTTGAGTTATCAAACTTATCACAAACGTTATATAATAAGGTCTCTTGTAATTTTTCAAGACATGTCATTTTGGATACTTGATGACTATTAATTAATTCTTATTTTGACTGAGAGTTGCCATATTATTTGAACACATATCATTATTTTGTCGGCTTTCAATTTGACTAGAATGTCATGTCATTGAATATGTGGCACGAGTTTTGGCCTTTAGATGAAATGGACCTTTGGCTTGAATTATTTTTTTAAAAAAAAAACTTATATAATTTGGTATATCCTTGTAACGTTTAGAGAGGCCAATGAGAAAAAAAATATACATACGGATGATTTATTGAAAGAATCATGATAGTTTGTTAAGATGATATCAAATATATATTTCATGATTTCATTCTTGCTCCTTAATCTTGATTTCTTGATTTATATTTGAGTAATCATCTGAAATTTTAGGGCATTTCAGCAATTAGCAATGCTATAAATTTATTCAACTTTTAGCACCCCCTTAACACTATTTAAGCACCATTTTTAAAATTATTTTAACATTATTTTGAGCAACAAATTGGCTATTGTTTGGTGCATTATCATCACAATTTTCAGCAACAACTTACCAAATTATATTCACCAGTTTAATTATCCCAAAAGCTCAAAATTTTATTCCTTAATATTATTTTGAGACTTGTGGGGAATTGTAGGAGTAGTGTTTAATATCTCAAAAGAATTATTATGTCTCATAATTGTAAGAAAATTGTTTTCAATTCTTTAAAAACCAGTTATTGGTCATTATTTTCAATTCAAGACTTTGAATTCTTATTCTCATTGTAACTGCTCGATTTAAATGATATTGATTAGTGTTAAGTAGCTTTTATGTGCATCTGAAAAGGTTACAATATCAATTGTAATATCAACCCACTTCTCCTCTTTTAAATTCTCATTTTGATTCACCTCGACGAATAAGATCAAAGGCAAACTCCTCCTATATACCTCAACTCCTTTTTTTTTCTTTCCCCGTATTTTATTGGTATGCTGACTTTTGTTTGATTTACTCTTTATCAATTTTTGTGCTCCTAATTTTATATTAGAAGAGTTTGTTGAATCTTGATGGATACACCTATACCGGGTGAAATATTCTTAAAGACAAAGTCATTGACACATCTCAAGCTATAAAAAATTCTCTACAGATTTTGTGACCAAGTATTTTCCGTAAGATTTTCAACATTGTCAACTATAGGGAGGTTGTTCAAGTGTAATTGGACTCTCTTGCTTGATTTTGATTGGTTCATTTGAGTTATCAAGCTTATCACAAACATTATATAATAAGGTTTCCTGTGATTTTTCAAGACATGACATTTTGGACACTTGACGATTATTAATTAGTTCTTATTTTGACTGAGAGTTGTCATATCATTTGAACACATATTATTGTTTTGTCGGCCATAAATTTGACTACAATGTCATGTCATTGAATATGTGGCATGAGTTTGGGCCTTTAGATGAAATGGACCTTTGGCTTGAATTATTTTTTTAAAAAAAAAAACTTATATAATTTGGTATATACTTGTAACGTGTAGAGAGGCCAATGAGAAAAAGAAAAAATACATATGGATGATTTGTTGAAGAATCATGATAGTTTGTTAACATGATATCAAATATACATTTCATGATTTCATTTTTGTTTCTTAATCTTGATTTCTTGATTTAGATTTGAGTAATCATCTGAAATTTTAAGGCATTTCAGCAATTAGCTAAGCTATAAATTTGATCAACTTTTAGCACCCCCTCAACACCATTTAAGCACCATTTAAGCATAAATTAAGCACCATTTTAATATTATTTTAATATTATTTTGAGCAACAAATTGGCTACTGTTTGGTGCATTATCATCACCATTTTCAGCAACAACTTACCAAATTATATTCACCAGTTTAATTATCACAAAAGCTCAAAATTTTATTCCTTAATATAATTTTGAGATTTGCGGGGGATTGTAGGAAAATAGCATTTAATATCTCAAAAGAATTATTATGTCTAATAATTCTAAGACAATTGTTTCCAATTCTTTAAGAACCATTAATTGGTCATTATTTTCAATTCAATACTTTGAATTCCTATTCTCATTGTAACAGCTCGATTTGAATGATATTGATTAGTCTTAAGTAGCTTTTATTAGCGTCTGAAAAGGTTACAATATCAATTGTAACATCAACCCACTTCTCCTCTTTTAAATTCTCCTTTTGATTCACCTTGAGGATTAAGATGAAAGACAAACTCCTTCTATAATATATCTACTCCTTTTTTTTCTTCTTTCCCCGTATTCTGTTGGCATGCAGAGTTTTGTTTGATTTACTCTTTCTCAGTTTTTGTGTTCCAAATTTTATATTAGAAGAGTTTGTTGAATCCTGATGGATACACCTATAACGGGTGAAATATCCTTAAAGACAGTGTCATTGACACGTCTCAAGCTATAAAAAATTCTCTACAGATTTTGTGACCAAGTATTTCCCGTAAGATTTTCAACATTGTAAACTATAGGAAGGTTGTTCAAGTGTAATTGAACTCTCTTACTTGATTTTGATTGGTTCGTTTGAGTTATCAAGCTTATAACTAAAGTTATATAATAAGGTTTCTTGTGATTTTTGAAGACATGTCGTTTTGGACAATTGACGACTATTAATTAATTCTTGTTGTGACTGAGAGTTGCCATATCATTTATCACATATCATTATTTTGTCGGCCTTGAATTTGACTGAAATGTCATGTCATTGAATATGTGGCATAAGTTTGGACCTTTAGATAAAATGGACCTTTGACTTGAATCATCTTTTTTTTTTACATGATATCAAATATATATTTCATGATTTCATTTTTATTTCTTAATCTTGATTTCTTGATTTAGATTTGAGTAATCATCTGAAATTTTAAGGCATTTCAGCAATTAGCTAAGCTATAAATTTGATCAACTTTTAGCACCTCCTCAACACTATTTAAGCACCATTTAAGCATAAATTAAGAACCATTTTAATATTATTTTAATATTATTTTGAGAAACAAATTGGCTATTGCTTGGTGCATTATCATCATCAATTTAAG
This sequence comes from Datura wrightii, assembly GCA_035772735.1. Lineage (NCBI taxonomy): Eukaryota > Viridiplantae > Streptophyta > Magnoliopsida > Solanales > Solanaceae > Datura > Datura wrightii. The sequence continues at coordinate 192,041,146 of JASDFA010000018.1, read as the reverse complement.
CAACAACATACCAAATTATATTCAACAGTTTGATTATCCCAAAAGCTTAAAAAATTTTATTCCTTAATATTATTTTGAGATTTGTGGGGGATTGTAGGAAAATAGCATTTAATATCTCAAAAGAATTATTATGTCTAATAATTGTAAGACATTGTTTTCAATTCTTTAAGAACCATTAATTGGTCATTATTTTCAATTCAATACTTTGAATTCCTATTCTCATTATAAAAGCTCGATTTGAATGATATTAATTAATCTTAAGTAGCTTTTATTAGCGTCTGAAAAGGTTACAATATCAATTATAACATCAACCTACTTCTCCTCTTTTAAATTTTCCTTTTGATTCACCTTGAGGAATAAGATGAAAGACAAACTCCTTCTATATATATCTACTCCTTATTTTTTCTTATTTCCCCGTATTCTGTTGGCATGCAGAGTTTTGTTTGATTTACTCTTTGTCAGTTTTTGTTCTCCTAATTTTATATTAGAAGAGTTTGTTGAATCCTGATAGATACACCTATAACGGGTGAAATATCCTTAAAGACAGTGTCATTAACACGTCTCAAGCTATAAAAAATTCTCTAGTAATTTTGTGACCAAGTATTTCCTGTAATATTTTCAACATTGTAAACTATAGGGAGGTTGTTCAAGTGTAGTTGAACTCTCTTACTTGATTTTGATTGGTTCATTTGAGTTATCAAGCTTATCACTAAAGTTATATAATAAGGTTTCTTGTGAATTTTCAAGACATGTCGTTTTGGACACTTGACGACTATTAATTAATTCTTATTGTGACTGGGAGTTGCCATATCATTTATCACATATCATTATTTTGTCGGCCTTGAATTTGACTGAAATATCATGTCATTGAATATGTGGCATGAGTTTGGACCTTTAGATAAAATGGACCTCTGGCTTAAATCTTCTTTTTTTTTTACATGATATCAAATATATATTTCATGATTTCATTTTTGTTTCTTAATCTTGATTTCTTGATTTAGATTTGAGTAATCATCTGAAATTTTAAGGCATTTCAACAATTAGCTAAGCTATAAATTTGATCAACTTTTAGCACCTCCTCAACACTATTTAAGCACCATTTAAGCATAAATTAAGCACCGTCTTAATATTATTTTAATATTATTTTGAGCAACAAATTGGATATTGTTTGTGCATTATCATCACCATTTTCAGCAACAACTTACCAAATTATATTCACCAGTTTAATTATCCCAAAAGCTCAAAATTTTATTCCTAAATATTATTTTGAGATTTGTGGGAGATTGTAGGAAAATAGCATTTAATATATCAAAAGAATTATTATGTATAATAATTATAAGACAATTGTTTTCAATTCTTTAAGAACCATTAATTGGTCATTATTTTCAATTCAATACTTTGAATTCCTATTCTCATTGTAACAGCTCGGTTTGAATGATATTGATAGTCTTAAGTAGCTTTTATTAGCGTCTGAAAAGGTTACAATATCAATTATAACATCAACCCACTTCTCCTCTTTTAAATTCTCCTTTTGATTCACCTTGAGGAATAAGATTAAAGACAAACTCCTTCTATATATATCTACTCCCTTTTTTTTCTTCTTTCCCCGTATTCTGTTGGTATGCTGAGTTTTGCTTGATTTACTCTTTGTCAGTTTTTGTGCTCTTAATTTTATATTAGAAGAGTTTGTTGAATCCTGATGGATACACTTGTCAACAAAGTTAGTCAGACAAGGAAAAGGAAAATAAGACAAACCTTGTCCAAATTGGAAAAAGAAAAGAGGACAAACCTTGTCCAAATTGAAAAAGGAAAAGAGGACAAACCTTGTCCAAATTGATCTGTGCTTCTCCACCCTTCTACACGGTTTAGTTCTATTATAAATAGAACGTTTTGCTTTCATTATTTTATATACACAGATCCACAAATCCCCATAAAAATTACAATCCAAAAGAGTAAGAACATAAAGAGAGCTATACACCAAGACAAATATTGTAGTCTTGAGTGTCCTATTTAGTGAGTTATTCCTTTTACAAGTGTTTTCTCCTTGTAATTGAGAGTAGTGTACTCCCATATTTATATAGTGAATCCTTCTACCCCGTGGTTTTTTCCCTCTATTTATTTGAGAGTTTTCCACACAAAATATTGTGTCCAACGTATTTTCATTATTTATTATCATATCAAACTTTAGTTGTGGTGCTTCCTCATTCCAACAGTGGTATCAGAGCTTCGGTTATTCTATCTGTTTTATGCGAAGGTATAATTTGGTGAAAATACTATTCACGTGAATAGTAAAATTCGGTGACGATACAGTTTGTCACGATTGTTCGCAAAAATATTTAGAAACGATCTAGAAGGGTGTGAAGAAAATAACAATGTCGAGTACAACAAAGTTTGATGTTGAGAAATTCAATGGGACTAATTTCTCATTGTGGAAAATGAAAATAAGGGCAATATTGAGAAAAGACTATTGCCTAGTTGCAATTGAAGGTAGGCCCACATACTTTACTGATGACAGCAAGTGGAACGACATAGAAAGCAACACAGTTGTTGATCTACACTTGGCACTAGCTGATCAAGTGTTGTCTAGTATGGCTGAAAAACGGACAGCGAAGGAAATATGGGATACTCTTACGGGATTGTACGAGGCCAAGTCTTTGCATAATAAAATCTTCTTAAAAAGAAGATTATATACTCTTCGAATGGCAGAGACCATGTCGGTTACTGAACACATCAATACTTTGAATACTCTGTTTTCGCAACTTACAACAATGAGTTGCAAAATAGAGGGGACTGAACGTGCGGAGCTTCTACTTCAAAGTCTGCCTGACTCGTATGATCAACTCATCATCAACCTAACGAATAATACAAATAGTCTAGTTTTCGATGAAATTGCAGTCGCTGTCCTAGAAGAAGAAAATCGGCGCGAAAATAAGAAAGACAGGCAAGCAAGTTCGTAGCAAGCTGAAGCTTTGACAATGGTGAGAGGAAGACCAACGGAACGTGACCCCAGTGGGAGTCACAATCATGGTAGATCTAAATCAAGAAGTAAGAAGAATATCAAGTGTCACAACTGTGGCAAGAAAGGGCACGTCAAGAAAGATTGTTGGTTCAAGAAGAAGAGTGAATACCCTGAGTCATCAAATGCTCAAGAGAATGTTGCAAATACCTCGGATGATGGTGATATTTTATGTAGTGAAGCAATATCAAATAATAAAGGCAGAAAATGTTTCACTGATGTCTGGATCATGGACACAGGAGCAACATGGCACATGACTTCCCAGAGAGAATGGTTCCATCAATATAAACCTATCTTAGGAGGATCTGTGTTCATGAGAGATGACCATACTTTGAATGTTATTGGTATTGGGTCCATCAAAATAAAGATATATGATGACACGGTACGCACCATTCAGGAGGTACGACATGTGAAAGACTTGAGGAAGAATCTATTGTCTTTGGGGCAATTAGATGATAATGGATGTTCATATAAGACTCATGGTGGAGTCATGAAAATATTGAAAGCAGCGCTTGTAGTGATGAAAGCGGAAAAACTTGCTGCAAATTTATATGTGCTTAAGGGTGAAACCACCAAGAAGGAGAAGCATCAACAGCGTCAGCAAGCTCATTTGAAGAATCGACGATGATGTGGCATCGTAAACTTGGCCATATGTCGGAACGAGGTTTGAAGATTCTTGTTGAGCAAAAGCTTCTTTCAAAGCTCAAAAAGGTTTCACTACCCTTTTGTGAGCATTGTGTTACCAGCAAACAACATAGACTGAAGTTTAGCAGTTCCACTGCTAAAAGCAAGGAAATATTAGATCTGGTCCACTCTGATGTCTGGCAAGCACCGGTGGAGTCCCTAGGAGGAGCAAAAATTTTCTTGTCATTTATCGACAACTACTCCAAGAGATGTTGGATGTATCCAATCAAGAGAAAGGCAGATGTTTTTCCATTTTTTAAAGAGTTCAAAGCGCGGGTGGAACTTGAATCTGAGAAAAGGATCAAGTGTTTGAGGACAGATAATGGAGGAGAATACACTGGTGATGAATTTGATAACTTCTGTAAACAAGAAGGTATCAAAAGGCAGTTCACAGTGGCATATACTCCACAACAAAATGGAGTAGCAGAGCGAATGAACAAAACCTTTTTGGAACGGACAAGATTTATGTTGGCAACTGCAGGATTGGAAAAATCATTCTAGGCAGAAGCAGTCAAAACCGCTTGTTATGTGATCAATCGGTCACCATCAACTGCAATTGATCTGAAAACACCAATGGAGATGTGGACAGGAAAACCAGCTGATTATTCTCGCTTACATATATTCGGAAGTCCTGCTTATGTTATGTACAACGCCCAAGAAAAATCGAAATTGGATCCGAAATTTAGGGAATGCATTTTCTTAGGGTATGCTGATGGAGTCAAGGGGTATCGCTTGTGGGATCCCACCGCCCGCAAGGTGGTAATCAATAGGGATGTTGTATTTCTTAAAAACAAGATACAAGAAAAAGAAGGTAGCACATCAACAGAAAAATCAGAGACTACTACAGTTGAAGTTGAAAAGATAGAAGAAGTCCTAGTTTCTTCTGAAGCAGCACCAGAGCACGAAGAACAAGAGCAAGCTGAGATTGAAACTCCACAAGTTCGACGGTCAACTCGGGAGAGAAGAGAACCAGCTTGGCACTCAGATTATTCTATAGAGGGAAATTTTGCATACTGTCTATTAACAGAAGATGAAGAGCCTTCAACTTTTCACGAGGCTATGAAAGGCCAACAATCATCTCTGCGGATGGCAGCAATGCAAGAAGAAATTGAAGCTCTTCATAAGAATAAAACATGGGATCTTGTTCAATTACCACGAGGAAGGAAGGCCATTGGAAACAAATGGGTCTACAAGATCAAACGCAATGGTAATGATCAAGTGGAGAGGTATCGTACAAGATTGGTGGTGAAAAGATTAACTCAGAAAGAAGGTATAGACTTTAACGAGTATTTTCTCCAGTGGTTCGACTCACAACAATTTGAGTGGTCCTGGCGATGTGTGCTACATTTGACTTGTACTTGGAGCAGTTAGATGTCAAAACTGCATTTCTTCATGGAGAGCTTGAAGAAGAAATATATATGCTCCGACCAGAAGGTTTTGAAGAACAGAGAAGAACTTGATTTGCAGGTTGAACAAATCTCTATACGGTCTCAAACAGGAGCCGAGATGTTGGTATAAGAGATTTGATTCCTTCATTATAAGCCTTGGATACAACAGACATAGTTCAGATCCTTGTGTTTATTACAAGAGATTTGGTGATGGTGATTTCATTATTTTGCTGTTGTATGTTGACGACATGTTGGTAGCAGGCCCCAAAAAAGATCGTCTCACAAATTTAAAGGCACAATTGGCTTGTGACTTTGAAATGAAGGACTTGGGACCAGCAAACAAGATTCTAGGGATGCAAATTCACCGAGAAAGAAATAATAGGAAGATTTGGCTTTCTCAAGATAACTACTTGAAGAAAATCTTGTGACGCTTCAAGATGCAAGACTGTAAGTCAATTTCTACCTCACTTCCTATTAATTTCAAGTTATCCTCAAGTATGAATCCTAGCAATGAAGTAGAGAGGATGGAGATGTCTCGAGTACCGTATGCATCAACAATGGGAAGTTTAATGTTCGCCATGGTATGTACAAGACCAGACATTGCACAAGCAGTGGGAGTGGTTAGTCGATACATGGCTAATCCTGGTATAGAGCATTGGAATGTTGTTAAGAGGCTCTTGAGATATATCAAGGGTACCTCAGATGTTTCAATGTGTTATGGAGGATCAGACTTTACTGTTAAAGGTTATGTTGATTCAGATTATGCAGGTGATCTTGATAAAAGCAAGTCCACCACAAATTATGTGTTTACTCTTGCTGGAGGAGCTGTAAGCTGGGTTTCAAAATTGCAGTCTATCGTGGCTACATCTACGACGGAAGCAGAATATGTAGCAGCTACACAAGCTAGCAAAGAGGCAATATGGATGCAGATGTTACTGGAGGAGCTCGGGCACAAACAAGAGAAGGTTGCTCTGTTTTGTGACAGTCGGAGCGCTTTGCATCTTGCAAAGAATCCGGCATTTCATTCAAGGACAAAGCACATACGAGTTCAGTATCACTTTGTTCGTGAGAAGGTGGAAGAAGGCAGTGTAGATATTCAGAAAATTCACACTAATGACGACCTAGCAGATATGTTTACGAAGCCGATCAATAGTAACAAGTTTATATGGTGTCGATCTTCTATTGGCCTAGCAGAAACGTAACATTGTAGTGATTGGGTAGAAAGGATAGTGTGAAGACATAATTGATTCTCAATTAAATCTTCAAGGGGGAGAATGTCAACAAAGTTAGTCAGACAAGGAAAAGGAAAAGAGGACAAACCTTGTCCAAATTGAAAAAGGAAAAGAGGACAAACCTTGTCCAAATTGATCTCTGCTTCTCCACTCTTCTACACAGTTTAGTTCTATTATAAATAGAACGTTTTGCTTTTATTATTTTATATACATAGATCCACAAATCCCCACAAAAATTACAATCCAAAAGAGTAAGAACATAAAGAGAGCTATATACCAAGACAAATATTATAGTCTTGAGTGTCCTCTTTAGTGAGTTATTCCTTTTACAAGTGTTTTCTCCTTGTAATTGAGAGTAGTGTACTCCCATATTTATATAGTGAATCCTTCTACCCCGTGGTTTTTCCCCTTTATTTATTTGAAGGTTTTCCACGTAAAATATTATGTCCAACGTATTTTCATTATTTATTATCATATCAAATTTTAGTTGTGGTGCTTCCTCATTCCAACAACACCTATACCGGGTGAAATATCCTTAAAGACAGTGTCATTGACACGTCTCAAGCTATAAAAAATTCTCTACATATTTTGTGACCAAGTATTTCCCGTAAGATTTTCAACATTGTAAACTATAGGGAGGCTGTTCAAGTGTAATTGAACTCTCTTACTTGATTTGATTGGTTCATTTGAGTTATCAAGCTTATCACTAAAGTTATATAATAAGGTTTCTTGTGATTTTTCAAGACATGTCATTTTGGACACTTGACGACGATTAATTAATTCTTATTGTGACTGAGAGTTGCCATTTCATTTATCACATATCATTATTTTGTCGGCCTTGAATTTGACCGAAATGTCATGTCATTGAATATGTGGCATGAGTTTGGACCTTTAGATAAAATGGACCTTTGGTTTGAATCTTCTTTTTTTTTTACATGATATCAAATATATATTTCATGATTTCATTTTTGTTTCTTAATCTTGATTTCTTGATTTAGATTTGAGTAATCATCTGAAATTTTAAGGCATTTCAGCAATTAGCTAAGCTATAAATTTGATCAACTTTTAGCACCTCCTCAACACTATTTAAGCACCATTTAAGAATAATTAAGCACCATTTTAATATTATTTTAATATTATTTTGAGCAACAAATTGGCTATTGTTTGGTGCATTATCATCACCATTTTCAGCAATAACTTACCAAATTATATTCACTAGTTTAACTATCCCAAAAGCTCAAAATTTTATTCCTTAATATTATTTTGAGATTTGCGGGGGATTGTAGGAAAATAGCATTTAATATATCAAAAGAATTATTATGTCTAATAATTGTAAGACAATTGTTTTCAATTCTTTAAGAACCATTAATTGGTCATTATTTTCAATTCAATACTTTGAATTCCTATTCTCATTGTAACAGCTCGATTTGAATGATATTGATTAGTCTTAAGTAGCTTTTATTAGCGTCTGAAAAGGTTACAATATCAATTGTAACATCAACCCACCTCTCCTCTTTTAAATTCTCCTTTTGATTCACCTTGAGGAATAAGATGAAAGACAAACTCCTTCTATATATATCTACTCCTTTTTTTTTCTTCTTTCCCCGTATTCTGTTGGTATGCTGAGTTTTGTTTAATTTACTCTTTGTTAGTTTTTGTGCTCCTAATTTTATATTAGAAGAGTTTGTTGAATCCTGATGGATACACCTATAACGGGTGAAATATCCTTAAAGACGGTGTCATTGACACGTCTCAAGCTATAAAAAATTCTCTACAGATTTTGTGACCAAGTATTTCCCGTAAGATTTTCAACATTGTAAACTATAGGGAGGTTGTTCAAGTGTAATTGAACTCTCTTACTTGATTTTGATTGGTTCATTTGAGTTATCAAGCTTATTACTAAAGTTATATAATAAGGTTTCTTGTGATTTTTGAAGACATGTCGTTTTGGATATTTGACGACTATTAATTAATTCTTATTGTGACTGAGAGTTGCCATATCATTTATCACATATCATTATTTTGTCGGCCTTGAATTTGACTGAAATGTCATGTCATTGAATATGTGGCATGAGTTTGGACCTTTAGATAAAATGGACCTTTGGCTTGAATCTTCTTTTTTTTTTACATGATATCAAATATATATTTCATGATTTCATTTTTGTTTCTTAATCTTGATTTCCTGATTTAGATTTAAGTAATCATCTGAAATTTTAAGGCATTTCAGCAATTAGTTAAGCTATAAATTTGATCAATTTTTAGCACCTCCTCAACACTATTTAAGCACCATTTAAGCATAAATTAAGCACCGTCTTAATATTATTTTAATATTATTTTGAGCAACAAATTGGCTATTGTTTGGTGCATTATCATCACCATTTTCAACAACAACTTACCAAATTATATTCACCAGTTTAATTATCCCAAAAGCTCAAAATTTTATTCCTTAATATTATTTTTAGATTTGCGGGGGATTGTAGGAAAATAGCATTTAATATCTCAAAAGAATTATTATGTATAATAATTATAAGACAATTGTTTTCAATTCTTTATGAACCATTAATTGATCATTATTTTCAACTCAATACTTTGAATTCCTATTCTCATTGTAACAGCTTGATTTGAATGATATTGATTAGTCTTAAGTAGCTTTTATTAGCATCTGAAAAGGTTACAATATCAATTGTAACATCAACCCACTTCTCCTCTTTTAAATTCTCCTTTTGATTCACCTTGAGGAATAACATGAAAGACAAACTCCTTCTATATATATCTACTCCTTTTTTTTTCTTCTTTCCCCGTATTCTGTTGGTATCCTGAGTTTTGTTTGATTTACTCTTTGTCAGTTTTTGTGCTCCTAATTTTATATTAGAAGAGTTTATTGAATCCTGATGGATACACCTATATCGGGTGAAATATCCTTAAAGATAGTGTCATTGACACGTCTCAAGCTATAAAAAATTCTCTACAGATTTTGTGACCAAGTATTTTCCGTAAGATTTTCAACATTGTAAACTATATGGAGGTTGTTCAAGTGTAATTGAACTCTCTTACTTGATTTTAATTGGTTCATTTGAGTTATCAAGCTTATCACAAACATCATATAATAAGGTTTCTTGTGATTTTTCAAGACATGTCATTCTCGACACTTGACGACTATTAATTAGTTCTCTTTTGACTGAGAGTTTCCATATCATTTGAACACATATTATTATTTTGTCGGCCTTGAATTTGACTAGAATATCATATCATTGAATATGTGGCATGAGTTTGGGCCTTTATTTGAAATGGACCTTTGGATTGAATTTTTTAAAGAAAAAAAAAACTTATATAATTTGGCATATACTTGTAACGTATAGAGAGGCCTATGCGAAAAAGAAAAAATACATATGGATGATTTGTTGAAAGAATCATGATAGTTTGTTAACATGATATCAAATATATATTTCATGATTTCATTTTTGTTTCTTAATCTTCATTTCTTGATTTAGATTTGAGTAATCGTCTAAAATTTTAGGGCATTTAAGCAATTACCAAAGCTATAAATTTGATCAACTTTAAGTACCCCTTCAACACTATTTAAGTACTATTTAAGCACAAATTAAGCATCATTTCAATATTATTTTAACATTATTTGGAGCAACAAATTGGCTATTGTTTGGTGCATTCTCATCACCATTTTCAGCAACAACTTACCAAATTATATTCACCAGTTTAATTATCCCACAAGCTCAAAATTTTTGGACAGGTGTAACTCTCTCTCGATCATAGTTTTCTCTGATGGAAAAGTGACGGGGTTTTGAGTATTAAGAATTGAGTTTGTTGATCGGGTGTAATGTTTGGATTGGGTTAGAAGAATTAAATTGCAAGCAAATTTTAATGGAGAAAAAAATAAATACACATAGCTTGGCGCCACCATGCAATATAATAAGTTTAGGGACATGAGAATTAATGATTCTAGGAAATTATGTGCCCAAAGTTGGATGACAAGGGAAATTTTATTGAAAAGGTATGACGAGGGATAAATATAACTTTTTATAGATTAAAATATAACCCTTTTTCATAAAATTAATTCCTCCAGCTTCCATGTGTTAATAGACCGTGTTATAAATATAACTAAAAATAGAGTGTAAATATTATTAAAAATATATTTACTGTAATGCTACAAATAAAGTAAATAAAATATGATTTGAATTAAATTAAAAAAAATCATCAACCGTACAAATATGAATTCTTATGCCTCTATTTATAGTGTTACACAGTGGCATATAAAAGATAGTCATAAATATTGCATTAACTATGATGGTTTTGGGGGAAGTGAGAGACGTGACATTAAGACTTTGAGATCATGAAGGAGGTGAAAATATTTTTCTAGAATAATGGACATCCAATATTCTGAGAAAGAAAAACATAAATCGAAAACAAACTAAAATTAAATCATTATCAGATCGTTATCTTATTAGAGTAAAATTTTCTAGTAAAGGGGTAAACGTGATATTTTAAGTAAAAAAATCTCACTAAACTGAGTTTATTTTAAATTACAAGAGTTCATTTAACAAATAAAAGTAAATAACAAGAATTCATTTGAAAGAAATGAGATTACATCACATGCATGCTATTAATAATTAGTGATTATTTTTTTTTGCTGTAAAAAACCTATATTCATTTAATGTGTAAAGAGGTCTAAGCGAAAAAGAAAAAATACGTAGAGATGATTTGTTGAAAAAATTATGATAACTTGTTAACATGATATTCTATATATATTTCAGTATTTTATTTTTTCTTAACCTTAATTTTTTTAATTTAGATTTGAGGAATTATTTGAAATCTTATAGCATTTGAGCAGTTAGCAAAGCTATAAATTAGATCATTTTTATCACCCTTTCAACACAATTTAAGCACTATCTCATGAACACCATTTTTTGCATTATTTTAAGCACCGAATTCTATTTTTTGGTGCATTCTCGGTGCCATTTTCAGCAACACGCATTTTAATCATCTCACAAACTCAAGATCTTTGAATAGCTCTACTTCTTTGTCAATCATGTTTTTTTCTGATAAAAAAGTGATGAGGTTTTGGGTATTAAGAATTGAATTTGTTGGTCGAGTGCAATATTTGAGTCGAGTTTGAAAGAAAAACATGTACACGTATACACCACTACTTGGGATAATAAGGACGAAGACTTGAGAATTAACGATTCGAGGGTAAATATGTGCCCAAATTTGGATGGCAAGGGCAATTTTGTTGAAAAGGTATGACGAGGTGTGAATATAACTTTTTATAGAGTACATGGGCAAATATGATCATTTTTCATAAAATAAGTTCCTTCGATTTCTATATATATATATAGTGTAATGTTATGAATAAAGTAAACAAAATATGATTTGAATTAAATAAAAAAAGATCTTCAAGTGTACAAGTATGAATTCTTATGCCTCTATTTATAGTGTTACATAAATGCATACTAAAGGTAGTTATAAATATTATATTTACTATGAAGGTTACGAAGAAAGATCGTGAAGGAAGTGCAAGACATGACATTAAGCCTTTGAAATTATAGAGGAGGCGGAAATTTATTTCTAAAGCAATTAACACTCAGACGCAGATAAACTAAAATAAAATCATTGTCACATCGTTATCTTTATTAGAACAAAATTTTCTGGCAAAGAGGAGGTAAATGTGATATTTGAAAGAAAAAATCTCACTAAATTAAATTTTATTGAATTACAAAAGTCCATTTTTAAAATAAAAGTAAATAACAAGAATTCATATGAAAGAAAAGAGATTACATCATATTTAGGCTATTAATAACTAGTGATGATTTATTTATTTTTGCTATAAAAACCTATGCTTGGAGAATATTCATTGTGCAAATTGTTGAGTGCTTCAATTAATATATAGTGTGAGAAAAATGGAGGAAGACGACTATAGCCAAGGTAATCAAATCTTTGGTAGTTTCTTTTTTTTTTTCTTTTTATAACTTTAATATATACTTGTAACATGTAGAGAGGTCCAAACATGATATCACATATATATTTATGATTTTTTTTTTACCTTAATCTTGATCTATTGATTTAGATTTGAGTAATCGTTTGAAATCTTTAAGGCATTTTAGCAGTTAGCAAAGTTATAAAATTAGATCATTTTCAGCACTATTTAAGCACAAATTATGCATCATTTCAGCACTATTTTATTCTGTTTTAGCATAATTTTAAGCATCAATTTTGGCAATTGTTTGGTGCATTCTCAGCGGCATTTTCAGCAACAACATACCAAACTATATTCAGCAGTTTAATCATCTCATAAGCTCAAAATCTTTGAACAGGTCTAGCTATTCTCGATCATGATTTTCTTTGACGGGGAATTGAGTTTGTTGCTCAGGTATAATGTTTGGATTGAATTAGAAGAATTAAATTAGGAGCAAATTTTTATTGAAAAGAAAAATATGTAAGCGCTATCACGTGGGATAATAAGGATGGGGACATGAAAATTTAAGGTTTAAGAAAAATATGTGTCCAAAGTTGGATGTCAAGCACAATTTTATCAAAAAGATATGACAAGATGTAAATATAACTTTTTATAAAGTATAAGAGAAAATATAACTTTTTTTCATAAAATAAATTCCTCCAGCTTCCATGAAATAATAGACTGTGCTAAAGATGTAACTAAAAATATAGTGTAAATATTCTTTTTAAAAATATATTTAATGTAATATTATGAATAAAGTAAATAAAATGTGATTTGAATTTTTGAAAAATGATAATTAAATAAAATTGTAGCAATATGCAGATAATTGTGAAAAAATAATAACTATCAAAAATTGTATAATATAAAAAATTTAACATTTATAAAATTAAGGATAATTATTTATAAATTATAAAAAGTGAAAAATGACCATAAATTGATAAAACTCCTAAAATAAGGATAATTATCGGTGTTTTAAAAGATGAAGAGGTGAGGCGTTTTACGTAGCACGGGGCGAGACGTAAACCTCGAGACACGGGGCGTAAGCCCCATGGATCTACCGGGGTTATATATCATGTATTTTCAATTTTATAATTTTATTACTAAGAATATAAGCAAAAATAATATTTTCAATAATTCCGCAAATAAATTCAAAGAAATCTCGATAATATAGAAAAAATATTATAATTATTATTCGAGAAAGATAATAGCAACAAAAAATAATAATAACTGAGATAATTTTTAAAATAAAATCATTGTATACTTCATCATTGATCTCCTGAAGTTCTTCTCACTCTCAAGTCTCAACTAATATTTACACTAATTATTTTTTATATATATTTCAAAGAAGGATAAGGATAAATATTGTAAAAGCAATATAAAATATAGATAAGTTTCTCAGGTGCATAGGACTATGAAAGTTGTATCCTATCATTTTTAGCTATAATCATCAAAAAAACTATTTATAACATCATTTTCTATAAAAGTTGTTTTTATTATTGATATATTCTAGAAAAAATGACTACAATATGAAAACATGATAATATAAAATATAATATCATTACACCAGTAATAAAAATATTATTTATAAAAAAAATAAATTTAAAATAATAAAAATCAAATCTAACGCCCAAAACTTACGTTTTTACGCTCGGAACTTACTCCTCAAATTCTGGGGCTTACGCTTTATGGATCTATACTTTTATTTACGCCCCGGTGCATTTTTGGTAACACCCCCCCCCCTCGGTCCCGAGACTCGCCCCAAAAACTCCTTTAGAAACACTGATAATTATCAATAAATTGTTTTTAAAAAGCGCAAAAATGTATTTTTGTGTTATTTAACGATCAGAAAGCCAGAGAAAATTAATTTCAAGCATGGCAAGCCAAAACAAGGTGTTAACAAGCATGACTTAGAAATGCACATTAAATCTAACTCAACTTCAAAAGATAATTCGAGAGGTGAGAATTGCTCAATTCATAGAGTCGAGCTCCCACGACGCTTAGCTAATGTTGAAGACTCAACAAAATATATTTTCAGTGTTTCAATTTATAAAGAAAAATAATCACAAGATAGAATATGGATTATTTAATTTTAAGTTTGGTTGAATATTTCTTTTTCAGTATAAGCAATTTCCAAATTAGTTATATCACAATAACGATATTATTTAAATATCTTATTCAATATGAAAAATAATTTTAAAATTAGTTATCTTTGGATAAACAATTAAATGACATAAATATCCTTTTTCATAGCTCTTCTCCAAAAGTCCTCTAAGAAGATTAAAGTTAAATTTGAAATAAAAATTTATTCAACCGATAATTGTTGGTAAAAGTAAAAATAGTGTGTGATAATATTATTTTAAGAAAACAATAAACAAAAATGCAAAATAAATTATAAGGAAGAAAAACTCAATTCAAAACAAACAAAAATTAAATCAGTATCACATCGTTATTTCATTAGAACAAAATTTTCTGGTAAAAAGAAGGTAAATGTGATATTTGAATTAAAAAATCACTAAATTGAATTTTTTTGAATTACAAAAACTCATTTAAAAACATAAAAATAAATAACAAGAATGCATAAAAAAAAGAAAAAAAAAAGAGATTATATTATATTCAGGCTTGAACATTAATATACATTATGCAAATTGTCGAGTGTGTCATTTCATATGGGGTGAGAAAAGTGGAGAAAGACGATTATAGCAAAGGTAATCAAATTTTTAATTATATATATATTTTTTAATTTTAAAAAAAAACACTTTGACATATATTTGTAACATGTAGAGAGGTCAAAGCGAAAAAAGAAAAAAAAAAACACGGATGATTTGTTGAAAGAATCATGATAGCTTGTTAACATGGTATTACATATACATTTCATAATTTCATTTTTTCTTAACCTTGAATTCTTGATTTAGATTTGAGTAATTGTCTAAAAATGTTAATTTTAGCAGATAAAGAATCACGATGATACATTCGAGGAGGAAGTTGAGGATAAATATTTTGGAATAAAATTTAATCATAAAAATAATATTTTATATATGAATATTTAATCTGCTATATTGATGCAATGAGTAACTAAGTTCTTTGGCAATCCTCTTAGGATCGAGTTTGCAAAATTAGCAAATTTAATTTTAAGGGAATTAACAAGCATTTAGATAATTGATAAACTTTAGGAGCAACATCTTTTGTGGTTGTTCCATTAGACTAGGAATCTCATCACCACGATTCATTCGCCCATCCATATCAACAACTCATTGATAGCCTTCAACTCCTCGATATCATATCATTCAAGACAAAGTATCCTCTATCTTTCAGTGCTAGGAAGAAAATCTGATGAAAATTTCGGACCAAGTTATCTTTCCTCAGTCAACTATCCAGTTACAAGAACATGCATCTCTACATCAAAGGATTCTTAGGTATTCAGATTTATACTTTGAGTATCTCATTTTTATTATGTGCATTGTCGTAGTGATACTCATGGATCCATCACCTTCAAGACGTCCAAGCTTGCATATATCTTGGTAAAAACCTAAATACAATCCTAGGCGAATGGTGCAATATATGATTATATTACTGCACAAATATTGCCCTAGCAATAACTTGAGCAGAATTTAATTTTACGAGAATTAACAAGCATTTAGATAGATTACTTTTTAAGATTTTCTTTATAATAGATAAACTTTAGGAGCAGCATCTTTTGTGGCTATTCCATTAGACTTAGGAATCTTATTACCATGATTCATTAGTCTATCTTGTTGGGCTTGTGGAGGCCTGATTAATTAGGCCCGTTAGAAACCCTAATAACCCTAATCTATTTCTATAAATAGATAGCTTGTACTTGTAATCTAGACACCACAAGAGAGAGAGTAATAAAATTCCTCCTAGTTGCAGTTGTGGACTAGGTCGTGAGACCGAACCACGTAAATTCTTGTGTGTCGTTTGTGTTCCGTTTTTCTCTATTTTCTCGCAGTTAATTTGTGTGTGTGTGTTTATTGTTGTTATTACGTTGCCCCAACAATGACCGAACCACGTAAATTCTTGTGTGTCGTTTGTGTTCCATTTTTTTCTATTTTCTCGCAGTTAATTTGTGTGTGTGTGTTTATTGTTGTTATTCCGTTGTCCCAACAAGTGGTATCAGAGCGAGGTTATACACACGAAAAAAAATTAGCAAGAGTCACCAAAAAAAATTTTTTCGGAGAAAGAAAAAAAAAAGGGGCAGCAGATATGCTACCGGAAGAAGAACAGTCGCCGTCGCGAGCAGCAGATCGAGCAGGAGATCGAGTCGCCGGAGAAAATTTTTTTTTTCACCGGCAGGTACTGTTTCGCCGGAAAAATTTTTTTCAGGCAGAAAAGTTTTTCAATTGGTCTCTTGTTGGTGGTGGTCCGAGTTAACTTTGTTGGTGCGTATTGGCTTTGTCAATTTTTCTTTTGAAATTATCAAGACCTGAGATCAGTTGTACCGGGTACCTCATCTAGTCGTTTGAGATGGCAGAAGATGGAAAATATCGAATTGAAAAGTTTGATGGTGCAGATTTCAGTTGGTGGAAAATGCAAATTGAGGATTTGCTGGTTCAGAAGGAGTTAGACATGGTATTAGGTGACAAGCCAGAAAAGATGTCTGATGCAGAGTGGGCAGGTTTGGATCAGAAAGCCATGGCGGTTATCCGACTCTCGTTGACCAAGAATGTTGCGTTTAACATTCTGAAGGAGAAGACAGCGAAAGGTGTCATGGAAGCGCTGTCTAACATGTACGAGAAGCCATCTGCAGCAAACAAGGTCTTTCTGATTAGAGAATTGGTGAACACAAAAATGAAGGAAGGCAGTTTAGTTACCGAGCACATAAATACAATGAATTCAATCTTAGCCAGACTTACGTCAGTGGGCATTAAGTTCGATGATGAAGTTCAAGCCTTACTACTGCTATCGTCATTACCTGACAATTGGTCCGGAACGGTTACAGCAGTTACCAGTTCAGCGGGACCCGATGGATTCACTTTTGAGAAGATTCGTGATCTCATTCTAGGCGAGGATGTCAGAAGAAGGAGTTCTGTGGAATCATCGAGTGAATTGGTAAATGTCAGCAGAGGAAGGAGAAATAGCAGAGGTAGTGGGAGCAGGAACAGAAGAAGGAGTCAGTCGAAGGCTCAGGATCACTCAGATGTAACGTGTTGGACATGCAAGGAGGTGGGGCATTTCAGGAATCAATGCCCGAATAATAAACAAGTTAACATTGCAGGAGACTATGCTCATAATGATCTCTTGATATGTAGCGTGGAGAGCAGTGTGGATTCCTGGGTCATGGATTCTGGTGCTTCATTTCATGCTACCCACAGCAGTGAAGCATTGCAGAATCTGAAAGAAGGGGATTTTGGAAAGGTAAGACTAGCAAACAATAAAGTTCTTGATGTAACGGGCATGGGTGACATGATTCTGAAAACTTCAGTCGGTTCGTGGACTTTAAAGGATGTCCGAGTGATTCCAAGCTTGAAGAAACGGTTGATTTCTGTTGGGCAGTTGGATGATGAGGGACACGATGTTAAGTTCGGAAACTGGCAGTGGAAGGTGATGAAGGGGAACTTGGTCATAGCTCGAGGAAAGAAACGGAGTTCGCTGTATATGGTCTATTTACCATCTGAGGGAGTGATTGTCCCAGATCAAAAGAGAAACAAAATCCGGTTCACAGAGTCTCGTGGGCATAAGAAGGTTCGTTTTGTAGGAGATAAACCCAGAGCCACAGGTCAGATTCAGGTTGAACGTGCTTGGAAAGGTTCAGGTAAACCAGTCAGGGGTTCTCGTGGCAGTGGGAGCATCGGCAGTCAGCCAGTTAAAACTTCAGCCAGAGTTACTAGACAGTGGGTTAAGAGAACCAGTGTTCCAGCTGTCAAAGTCTCTCCGGATGATTACCTGCTAACTATGGAGAGTGTTGTTTGTTCTCAGAGTATCCCAGGATTCGGCAGTTCGTGCAAGTGGGAGTCGGTAGGGACAGAGGACGAGTCAGGGGCAGTTTTAGCCGTGACTGATGTTGGAGCTTGGGGAAGCTTCAACGGGCCTTCAGGTTAACTGATGAAAAGGCCGCTGCAACCAGGAAGATGAGGAGGAGATTACTAGACATACAAGTGCTTACAGTGGATGGCAGTTGAAGATTATCATGCCTCCAAGTGGGAGATTGTTGGGCTTGTGGAGGCCTGATTAATTAGGCCCATTAGAAACCCTAATAACCCTAATCTATTTCTATAAATAGATAGCTTGTACTTGTAATCTAGACACCACAAGAGAGAGAGTAATAAAATTCCTCCTAGTTGCAGTTGTGGACTAGGTCGTGAGACCGAACCACGTAAATTCTTGTGTGTCGTTTGTGTTCCGTTTTTCTCTATTTTCTCGCAGTTAATTTGTGTGTGTGTGTTTATTGTTGTTATTTCGTTGCCCCAACATATCTGTATCAAGAACTCGTTGATAGCCTTCACCTCCTCGATATCATATCATTCAAGACAAAATACCCTCTATCTTGTGATGCTAGGAAGAATTTTGTTAAAAAAATTTCGAATCAAGTTGTCTTTCTCAGTCAAATATCCAGTTACAAGGACATGTACCTCTCCATCAAAAGATTCTTGAATATTCAGATTTAATCTCTGCTCTGAGAATTTCATCATTATTGTGTGCATTGTCGTAGTGATACTCATGGATCCATCGCCTTCAAGACGTCCAAACTTGCATATATCTAGGTAAAACCTAAATACGAACCTGGGCAAATAATGCAATATATGATTATATAACTGCACAAATATTGCACTTGCAATAACTTGAGTAGAATTTAATTTTAAATGGATAAACTTTTGGAAGAAGATTTGCTCAATAATTGATAAACTTTTACAAACAACATCTTCTAATTTATCTCTCTCAATGACCTGTCTTTATATATATAATCACAATTTTCATACTCGTAAGTTATTCACTATAATTAGAGAGATTAACAATAGTAGTCTTATATATTATGAAATTTATCGTGGGAAACTTTGTAATAAGAGTAGCTGATTTTGTCAAATATATTACTGTTATTTTTATGTTATTATATTCTGTTGTATAACAAGATTGTGATCAAGAAACTAATTAAAGATTTTTTTCTTTTGTAATATGCAGAAGTGAATACCTGAATTTGTCAGCTGACAATATGAAAAATATTCAGCTACTAAATAATTAACAAAAGTTTAGCACAAAAAAAAAGGATAACTAATCATCTTTGACAAATTAATGAACTTAGAAAAATTTAAAACAAGTTCAAAGTATAAAGGGGGTAGGGGTAGGGGTGGGCGTTCGGTGTTTCGGTTCGGTTTTTTCAAATTTCGGTTCGGTGTTTTCGGTTTTCGGTTATGAATAATGAACACCAAACACCGCACCGTTTTAATTCGGTTCGGTTCGGTTTTTTTAAAATTTTGTTCGGTTTATTTAGTTCGGTTATTCGGTTTTTTTGGGCTGCATTTAAATAAAATATAAATTATTTCAAGCTTTTTAATTCAAAATGATCTACTTTTAAGGTTTAACTACCGTGATTGTGAAACTTTCTTTTATTAATATCAAATTATCAATTATAAATTTATAAATAAAAATTAAAATTATATAAATCGAGTGCGTACCGGCTACCGCGCCTACACTTCAAAATGGCATAACTTAGTAACTTGCCATCTCAATTCTCAAATTCTAATTGAAAATTGACATAATCACATAAAGCATCACATCGCCGAATGACATAATCTTCATGATTAAACTTGAACCTTTGATCATTGAACCTAATAAATGGTAAGATAAAATAAAAAATTAGAATATAACTTTCAACTTTCAAGATAAAAAAATAATATTACAAAAAATATCATCAATGACAATGAGACTATGAGATGAGAGAGTATGAGACAAATGAGTAAATGACAATGACCAAATAAATAAAGTAATCAATAATTCAACTCACCTGCCACTAGTAGCCGTAGGCACCGCACTAGTAGCAAATTGCATATTGCAATCATACATCAACAATGTAAGACTCTCTTCCATTTATTGCCATCTCTAAAGATAATTTAATCAAATATGTCATAAAACACAAATTAGTATACTACTAATTTATTATTGCATTAAAACTTAAAAGTCTAAATAAACAACTAAAAAACATAAAATCTTACCAAGCTCAAGTTTCTCAAGATACTCCAAACTTTCCTCAACACAAATGGGCTTAGTCTCTTGTCTAAGCCAATCTTGGACACAAACAAGAGATTGCACACATTTAGGAGTCAATGAACTTCTAAATGGATCAAGAATACGACCACTAGTACTAAATGCACATTCTGAAGCCACACTTGAAATTGGAATAGCCAACACATCACGAGCTAACTCTGAAAGAACAGGAAACCTGGGAGAATTAACCCTCCACCAATCTAATATATCAAAATCATCAGAATCAGGCTCTTGGTCTTCACTAATGTATCTATCCAACTCTGATTTAGCACCTCCACTTCCACAATCTTCTTTTTGTTTTTTCAAGAAAAGCTTAGTTCTCAAGGCTTTTGTTTTCATACTTAGAGAAGCGCCAGAACTATATGTATCACATGTATGCTGAGATGAAGTATTTCTAGATGGAGATGATTGATTAGATCCTTTTGAATATTGTTTTATATACACTTCAAACAAAGAAGTCATATAATCACGCACTCCTTCATTTACTTTCTTTCCTATTTCCTCCCCAAATAGTTCTTCAAGTGCAAAGCCAACATACACAAACTTATTTCGAGGATCCAACACAGAAGCAATAAAAATCATTTTGTTCATCTTTTCAGGACAACCCCAATATTTCTTAAACTTTTGTTTCATCCGTTGAGCCATGTTACTCAAATTAAGATCTTCACTTGCAAAACACACATTCAAATATGCATCAAGTTCACATATATCCTCAAAATGAACATTAGAAGTAACATATTGTGAACCTGAAACCTTTACAGTGAGCTCGTAGAATCTTTCAAGAAACTTAACCACATTCCTCACATTCGCCCAATCATCACATTCGAGCGGACCTGCAACACTTCCATCTTCACACACATTAGTTGAAAGACAAGTATTAAATTGGTCATCAAAAAGATCAAACCTATCAAAGGCCTTCTCAAACTTTTGTGCCGTATCCAACATCAAATAGGTGGAATTCCACCTAGTAGGAACATCTAGCGTCAATGTTTTATCACATTCTACCTTTTGGACTTCACAACATTTCTTAAAGTTTCTTGTTCTTGCAGGGGATGATTTAACATACTTCACCATTTGTCGAACCCTTTTGACAGAAGGATCGATTTCTTTCAAACCTTCTTGCACAATCAGATTAAGTATGTGAGCCATACATCTCACATGAAGATGTTTACCTTCCATTATATTAGTTCCCCACATATTCAGCTGTTTAGACAATTCTTTAATTGTAACATCATTAGAAGATGCATTGTCAACAGTGATAGAGAATACCTTGTCCAAATGCCAATCAAGTAAACAATTACTAATCGCCTCTGCCATTTGCTCACCCTTATGACTAGATATTGGGCAAAAATTTAATATTCTTTTATGCAACACCCAATTTTTATCAATAAAATGAGCAGTCAGACACATATAATTAATTCTTTGCAATGATGTCCATGTGTCTGTGGTAAGACAAATCTTTGGTTGGACTTCTTTAAAAGACTTCTTCAAATCTTGTCTCAATTCAATATAAACTTCATAACAATCCCTAGTTATTGTTCTACGGGAAGGAATTCTAAATAGAGGTTGGGCTTTGCTCATAAACTTCTTGAAACCTTCATTCTCTACAAAGCTAAATGGTAGTTCATCGATAATTATCATTTCAACCAAAGCCCTTCTTACTACATCTTGTTCAAATTTCCAAAGGGGGGCATCTTGAGTTTGAAAAGATAATTTCATTTGAGAAGAAGTTTCAACGATAGTTTTATATGCCTTGCACCTATCCAAATGTTGTTTCAAACCCGTTGTTCCATTTTTACTTGAATGGGCAGCATAGTTATTCTTACAGTACTTGCACTTTGCTCTACCAATACCATTTTGAACTATCTTATCGAAATGACCCCAAACCTCAGATCTTGGTTGCATTTTCCTTTTCTTTGTAATTGTATCCAAAGTTTCAGTTTGAGTATCTAGTGAGTTGTCGGTTGAACCGACTTCACTTACTCTACTTTCATCATCCATCTATACAAAATTAATAAGAACAATCATTATTAATTAACCAACAATAAACAAATCAACAACCAACAACAACAAATGATATATCAAAAACACAAAGATTATTCAAAGAGTCAACATATTAACTATTAAGTATGTATAGACTACTCTCTACGTATTATTTTAGTTTGTAGTGTTTGTACTCTCTTAATTTCTGATATTCACATTCTTGAATGAGTTGAATCTTGATTAAGGATAAGTGGAATAGTGGAATATTGGATAACTTACAGTTATAGAGATAATAGAAATAGATAGCGGACTAGCGGCTGCCGGCGAGGGATGGGTCGATCAGCCGATGGGCGATGGCCGACGGCTGTTGACTGGTGAGGCAGAGAACAGAGAGTACCGACTGCCGACTGGAGATGGGTTACGGCCGACGGGCTACTGCCGAATGGAGATGGGTGACGGCTGACGGGCTACTGCCGACTGGAGATGGGTGACGGCCTGACGGGGGACGATCGACGGACGACGGGCGACTGCCGACGGCGACTGGTGTGGACTCGGCGTGTAGAAGCAGTAGGCAGTAGCACTGTAGGTCTGTAGCAGTACGTTTGGCCTGTGGGCTGTGTACTGACTACTGAGTAGTGAGTAGTAGGCAGTAGCACTTTAGGGTTTTTTATTTTTTTATTTAATTTAATTATTAATTAAAAAATATATATATTAATAATTCGGTTATTCGGTTAAACCGAATAACGGTGAACCGTAACCGAAAAAAAACCGAAAACCGAATTAAGTTAAAAAAAAAAACCGAAACCGAACCGAAAAACCGAAAAAACCGAAACCGAAAAACCGAATTAATTCGGTTCGGTCCGATTTTTCGGTTTTCGGTTTTTTTGCCCACCCCTAGGTAGGGGTGCGGAAGTGAGAGTTGAGAGAGAATATGCGGGATTGCGGATGCCTTTGGCTTCCGTCTGAGTTTCTATTTATAGACAAAATTTACAATCGACTTTTTACAATTGGCTCTTCCTGTTCATGAATGACCCCTACTATTCATGAATAGTTGGCCGACACCTTTACTATTTACTTTGCGACTTTTCTGCTAAAGTAGCCGCCCTCTACTGTACACTTTAAGACTTTCTATACAAAAACAAAAAACTTTGTCTGTCCATTATTTTGGACGACTCTTTACATAACAAAACAAAAAACTTTAAAAACATATCTGTTGCTTTCTTTATCTGATCTTCTGGTATGTCATTTTCTTCTATCTAAGCCGCTGCTTTTTCTTTTTTCGTCCTTATTTCATTCCAGCTGTACATCGGGTATTTTGTCGTCATTTTCACCATGACACTTGGAACAATGGTGATCTGGGTATTTTTGTCCTACCGTTTTGCAGTATCTTGTTAGTAGAGCTGGAGAAATATAGTTTCTTCGTATAGCTCTTGTTGTAGGTATTTCTTCTGGTTTAAGCAGACTGAGTATCCACTGGCGTAATTCTTCCACATCTGCTTCTTTATGTTCTCTAGAGTTTGCATATATCATTGTTTGATCTCTTGAATAGTAGCTACAGATAGAATTTCCGTTTAAGAAATTATTGGCTAGTTCGCTTAGTATCGTAGCTAGACCAATAATTCTTTTGTTGGCGTAGAATTCCGGTATGTCTGTACTTTTTATCTCTTCCTGTTGGTCTATCTTTTCCGGTATAATCATTTCTCTCGTTAGTCCTATTTTCACCACTTGGATAATTGGTTTTATTTCGTCAAATAATATCTCAGCAGGTGCTGCATATATTTTAATGTAGAAAAATGTTCCTTTCGTTATTCTTTTATATGTCATAAATGCCTTGTGTAGCTCTGGTATGGTTGCTATCTCGTCTCCTGTTTTGGTATATACTGTTCCAAGTAGTCCATAGTTGTAACATGTTTTTACTAGGTTGGCGTTGGTATTTGGTTGTGCTATTAGCTTGTTGTACCCTTGTAGATATTGGGTGACATAATCTTCTTCTGGATTCTAGGTATTTATAGATCGTGGGTTTCTGTTTAGGAAGGTTTGTATTTTGTGGATGTTTTGTATGTAGGTATTGGCTATATGGTTATAGGTTTGTTTAGTTTGGTTCAGACTTTCCTTGTATGTGCTGGTTTGTGGAATAGATGGTATATTTTTCATTGTGAATTGTTTATCGAATAGCTGTTTCCTTATAATATCTCTTCTTTCCTTAGGTCCTGAAGTACCTGCAACTGCACTAGGTGAAATGTTAGCTTGGGTTTTATGGAGTTTCCCAACGTCTCCTTTTAGCTCTGGAAGTTTTTCGTCTTCCGATCGATGTAGCTCCGCGTTTTTTGAGTCACGCTGCTGACTATTAGCTTTGATTTTCAGCTGCTGTATATCTTCCTCCATACTTTCCACTTTTTTGCAAAGTGTAGTTAGGAGTCCGAGTATTTGCTCCATTTTACCTTCGTCAGGTTTTGTATCTTGAGATGTAATCTGCAATTGTATTCTTTTCAGTTTTGATAACTTCAATTGTAAATGAGAAGTTTAATATATTTAATACCAATCTCCTTATTTCCTTTGTTGTTACAGAATCTTGTACTTTCTTAGTTATCCACCATTTTACTTGTGTATTATCTGTTCTAACAATAAATTTGTTATAAACAATATATGGTTCGAATGCAAGCAAACATTTATATAATGCAAATAATTCTTTTCTGTTTATCTCCCATTTAATTTGTGGTTCTGTATATGATCCTGAATGGTATCTACAATGGTGTTCTATTTTTTCATTTTCATATTTATATTTTAATACTCCTCCATAGCTATGATTGCTAGAATCTGATTCTACTATGTAAGTGAATTTTTTGTTTTCATCTGGAAAATATAATTTTGGTAGTTCTTTACACATTTCTTTTATCTTTTTTATATATTTTTTGTCTTTTTCATCAAAGTAATATTCTATATCCTTTTTTAGTTTCCTTTGTAATGGTTTTAGATTTTCTGCTAATTTTGGTACATATTCCCTTACTTGGTTAACTAGTCCTAAAAAGGATTGTAATTTTTTCTTAGTATCTAATAATTCTTCAGAATCTATTATCTTCTGTACTATGTGCGTTTGCA
Organism: Datura wrightii; assembly: GCA_035772735.1. NCBI lineage: Eukaryota > Viridiplantae > Streptophyta > Magnoliopsida > Solanales > Solanaceae > Datura > Datura wrightii. Next base: position 192,015,559 of record JASDFA010000018.1, on the reverse strand, counting down.
TTTTTACTCCATTTTTATCTATTTGTATACCTAAAAATTCTATTTGGTTTTTTAGTATTTTGGCTTTTTCTTTGCTTAAACTTATTCCTGATATTTCTACTATATGTATGAATTTTTCTAGTAATCTTATATGTTCCTCTTTTGTTCTTGAATAAAGTAATATGTCGTCTATGTATACTATACAGTTTTCTAGTTGGTTAAAATAATTATCCATAAAGTGTTGATATCTACCTGGTGCATTTTTATATCCAAAGGGTAATACATTCCATTCGTAAAATCCTTGGGGTACGGTAAATGCTGTTAGTTGTTTTGATTCTTCTTCTAGTTTTAAGTGGTAAAATCCTGATTTACAGTCAAATTTACTAAAATAGTTATATCCTTGTATTTGTCTTATTTTTAATATTTTGTTTGGTATTGGGTAATTATATGTTTTAGTTTTTGCATTTAGATTTCTGTAATCTATTACCATTCTGCTTTTCTTTCTTTTTTGTTCATTATGTTTGTTTACTATAAATGTCGGGCTGTTATGTTTACTGTTACTTTCTCGTATATAATTATTTTCTAGTAATTCTCTTATATGCATTTGGAATTCTTTTTGATCTTCAAAATTATATCTTAGTGGTTTCTGCGTTATTATACTATTTTCATCTATTAATTCGATTTTTACTTTTGTTTTATGTTTTTCCCATCCTTGTAATGGATTTTCATTATATAATGATTTCAATTTATCTTGTAATATTTGTTCTTTATCAATTGTAAATATTATCATTTCGATTTTTTGATCGTTAGTTGTTATATTTTCTAATTTTTGAGTAATTTTTTTTCACTTCCTTTAATCCATGGTGTGTTTTTTCTTATTTTGTTATTTACTCTTTTTGCTCCTATTTTCTTATTACACGGGGTAGTGAACCACCAATGTGTTTTTGTTATAGTATGTGGGTATAGTTTTTCTAAAAATGGCATTCCTAATAGTATATCTCTATTTGTGAATTCATAACTATACATTTCTTCTATTATTAGTATTTTATCTCATATCTGTGCTTTTATATTTTTAGCTTTGTGTGTTATCATACTTCCTTCATTGTTAAATCCAGTAACTATAAGTGGTGATTTTAATTTTTCCCATTTATCTTCTGGTAAGCAGTTGTGTTTACACATATTTGCTCCTGCTCCTGTATCTACCATAGGTGTATAATATCTGTTGTAATATCCTTCAACTATTATTTTCATTAGTATATAGATTTTTGTCATTCTTTCATATTAAAGTCCTTTTAATGATTATCTTTTTATTTTCGTAATGTATTATTAGCTGTTTTTCGTCTATATTATAAGGTTTTACTGTTTCCAGCCATTTTATTCCTAAAGTTATATTGTCTTTTCCTTGATATATTTTGAATTTTATTTTTATTGGTATTCCTCCAATAATTAATTCTTGTTCTGTACTTTGTTCCATATTTGTTAATATTCCAGGTAATTCTGTATTTATATTTTCGTTTTTTGTAATTTCTTCTTCTTTTATTAGTTCTCTTGTGACATAACTTTCGTTTTGTCCTGTATCTATTTTTATTAAATATTTTCGTTGATTTAATATTCCTGTTATATAGTATTGGTAAGGTTGTATTTCATCCAGTCTTTGTTCTAGTAATTTAGGTTGTATTTCATATTCTATTCTTCTTGAAGTACTATTTCTAGATGACGATGGTGTATCATAGTTTATTCTTTTTGATGTGCTTAGTCTTTCTTTTACTATTTCTAGATCCTCCTCAATATCCATATCTTTGTAGCTATAATCATTATTATCAATAACATTAATTATTTTATCAAAAGGGTTTTCTATTTTAATTCTTTGAATTTTATTTTTAGCTGTTATCTTATGCTTTGTAGTTAATACATATAAGTTTTTACATCTTGCTGTAAATATTTTACTACCTGGAGCCAGTTCTATTCCTGACATTTTCCAGTATAGTACTAGAGATTTATCTATATTTCTGTCATCTAATGCTACTGAGTAGTTGGCACTTATAATAAATTTAAACTTTTGATATATTAAGTTTCCTCTAACTGCGCTTATTATACTTTTTTCTATTGGGTGGATTATTCTGTCATCTGCTAAATATAGCTCAATTGGTGTATCTATTCCTTCTCTAAAACATGCTTTTATAAGTATTTCTGTTGCTCCTAGGTGTACGTATTTTATTGGATTTCTAGCTTTTATTTCTTGGATTTCCTTGTTTATTATCTTCTTATTTATAATAGGTATTTTAGCTTTTCCTTGGGTGTATTTGCAGTCTATTATATGTTCTTTTTGGCTTACTACGTAGTATTCTTCTTGTCTTATTTTAAAGAAATTTCTTAATTTAGGTATTTCCAAAATTTTGTCTACACTTAAATCTAATTCTTTTCCTTTTATTTGTTCGAACATGTTGTTGTCAAATATTATTTTTTGTTCTGAGCTTTCTTTATCTTGATATTCTTCTTTACTTATAATCCTTATATCTGTTTCAGTCATTATCTGTTTCGCATTCATTTGTCTCATTTTCATTATCTGTTTTTTCGTATTCTGTTAATTCGTATATACTATCTTCATCACTTAGATTATAGTCTATATAATCTATTTGTTTATATTTTTCATCTTCGATTATTATTTCTACTTCTGAAATTTGTTTTTTATTTACATTTTTAGGTACTCTACAGTCTCTAGCTAAATGTCCTAATTTGCCACAATTGTAGCATTTGCATTCTGATATATTTTTCTTAGCTCTGTGAGGTCTCTTTTGTTTGTAATTTTTTATATAGTATCTTTTTCTTGGTTTTTTATACTTGTATTTGGTTCTAAATGGTCTGTATTTTTTAATTCTTTTCTTGTATTTATTTGTGCATCCAAATTGTGGTGCTGTTCTAGTTGTACAACATGCTAAGTTTTTTACTAATATTTTTTCCATTTTCATGTCTTCCTTATGTTTTTCACATAATTCTGTAAACCATTTTTGTAGAAATTTTATTCTGGATCCTAATGTATCTATTAGTCCTGATTCTTGCCAGTCTTTAGTTATTTTTGAACTAAACGGTTCTGGTAATTTTGTATAATATAATTTCCTTATTTCTCTGCTTTCTTCATTTGTATATAATCCTTTATAATAATATTCTTTAAATGCGCATGTATATTCATCCATATAACTCATTTTATATATGCTTAATTTATTCATTAGATTTCTGTTTAGTTCTTTATCTTTTTGCCGTTCTTCTATTTCGGTGGTCATACTACTAAATTCATTTCTTATTGCCATTTCGTATTTGGTCAGTATATCTATAGATGTTGTTGCTGGTTCATTATTAATTTTCTTATTATTTCTTAATGTTTCTAAACTTTCTGGTGATAAATTTTGTAGCCATATTTTTGTTGTTCCTATTAATGTTCTTTCTATATATCCAGGGGCGTCTGTTATTAATATTTTATTATCTATTAATTGTTTTGAAATATATCCTATCCATAATTGGATTGTTTTATTTGTGTCTGCTACACAATCTAAGTCTAAGAAATTATATTGTTCTATATTTTGTCTAGGTGTCCAGTTTTTATTTAATCTTTTATTCCATAATGTTTTACTTCTATTTTCCCTTTCGTAAGTATAATAGGTTGGACTAATATTTGGTCTTCTTGGACTTCTAGTTCCTGATGTACTAGGTTTTTCGTCTCTGTCTTCTACATTAATTTCTATGTTATTTTCCTTTTCTATTAGATTAGTATAAGTTTCTGATGTTTCTGAATATTGATCTAGGTTTTCTTCATCATTTTGCTCACTTATGTCGTCTATTCCTATTTTAGGCTGATTTTCTACTGTACCTGATTCTTCTAATAATATTTTAAATTTTTCTATTTCTTCTGTAAGTCTTAATTCTTCACGTTGTTTTTCTTTTGCTTTTAATTTTTCTTCATATAATTGTTTAAGTTTCTCTAGTTCTTTTTCTAGCTCTTGGATTCTCGTGTCTTTTTCTTCTTTAATTTGCTGAACTTCTATTTGTGCTTGTTTTTTAATTTTTTCTATTTCTTTTTTCCTGTCTATTTCCTCGTTTTCTTTATTAATCCTTACCATAGCTGTTAAGCTATCTTCTAGTTTTGCTGATTCTTTTTCTAACATTAAATATAATTGGTCTCCTATCTTTTTAAATCTTCTTCCTAAATTTGAGTGTACAATTTTTATTTCTAATCCATTTTGGCTTATATATTTTTCTTCTTCTATAACATATTCTTCCTTGTTCATTGTAAATCGTGTTGTAATTTATATTTTAATAGTTGTAATTGTAATCTTAGATGGGATATTAATTTTTTCTGTGTCTTTATAGGTATTCGGCATGCTCTTGTAATTATATAATAGTTTCCTTTTTCTTTTTTAGATTCTATTTCTGCGATTATACAGTAATTTAATCTTTCTTTCCTAAATTTTATTTCATTTGTTATTTCTTCTATTTCTTTTAATAATTGTTGTTTGTATTTTTCGTTGTTATTTATGTTAATTTTTTCTTCTTCAGACATTTTATATATTTATATTCTGTTTCTGAAATTAGATCTATTAGGTGTTCGAGTCTATTTTTATTTGTTTTATTTAAGCTTAGCTGTTTATATTCGGGATATAGTGCTTTTAGCTGATTTTTTAATTTTTTAGCTTTTTTCTGAATATGTCCTTTTCTTGGCTTCTGTAATTCTTTATTCATTAATCCTGTGTAAACATTTTATTATAATATTCAATTTTTAATGGTTCTAATTTCTGTAACTCCTTTATACATTCGAATGCATATTCTAAGTATTCCAGATTACTATTTTTCATATATTCCCTTATATTATCTTCCAATAGGAGCTTTGTTAATCTTATACTTTCCATAGTAGATAACCAATATTCCATATATTCATAGTTTATCATTTTTAATCTAAATTTTTATCTAATTTTCTAATTTCTTCTATAGTCATTTCCGTCCAATCTTGGTTAATTAACTTCATAGTTTCTTCTAATTCTATTATCTCTTCTAATATCTGGAACAATAACTTCATTATGCATAAGACAAGTAATTCATATCTATTATTTCTATGTGATAGGTTTGAACTCATTTTATGAATTTTTCTAAACATGGTATTCCTTTTAATCTCCTTAGGCATTATTTAAAATTATCTAATTCTTATATCGTTATTCTGAAGTTATCCTTTTGGGTCATTACTATGCGTTTTCAGTTATGATTAGTTACCCTAACAATGACTTCAACTTCGTGTACTCCCCTAAAACGGCTCTCCTGGCGTAACCGGTTTCCACATTAGGATGTCTTAGTCTGGGCATACTTATTCATAACTTACTAAACACGTACATAGCAAACTTAATCAGGCATTCATAAAAACGATATAACAAGAAGATATTAATAAATAATACTTAGCAGATTATCAGGAATACAGCAGTTTAGTTATTCATAATGATGAATAAACATACCTCAGTTTGTAACTTTGCATTATTGCTAGATTTTTCCATTGGATTATATTTTTAGAGTAGATTGTTTTTGTTTTTTATTTTTTAGCTCTGATACCAATTTGGGGGAAGGGGTGCGGAAGTGAGAGTTGAGAGAGAGCAATAAGAGCATCTAAATAACTCAAAATTATTACCTATCAAATAGATTGAAAGTGTAAGTTCTTTAATTAATTTCCTTCAATATAATTAATTAAAACAAATCTCCAAAGAGTGAAAATAGATGAAGTTGGATTGCAGTACTTATTTTAACTTTAATTTCAAATATTTTTTTTCTTAATCGAACTTAACTCTTCAATCAAATTCCAAACGCATATAGACTCATACATAAAAATTATACACAAAATAATTGTGATAATAAACTGATATTATTTGGGTAAAGTTATATGTAGGACCAATGAGCCTATTGATAAGTCTAACAATAATTCAACTTTGATTATTCTCCCATTGTTCCTTGATTTTCTATACATGTTCATGTTCACGACTTATGTTATTTTGGCTCAATAAACACTTTATAAGGTTTTAGTTATAAATTTAGTCATGTCCAGCTTTATGATACAATTTTGAAAATCTTGAGCCATTATATTCAATTTATGATCAGAATCTCATGTTTTAGACTATCTTATACTCATGATTTCAATATACTACTTTATTATCATGTATTACTTATCCTACATACTCAGTACATTTCACATATTGACCGCATATTTTTATGTTATATGATCTCATGATATAGGTTTAGGTGATCAATCTCAGCTTGATGTTAGTTTTGCTCCCGCTCTGATCCAGTCCAGTATTAGTCTTGGTGAATCCTAATCATCCGGGGACATCAAACTTTCCTTATGTTGCTTTTATGTCTTTCATTCTCAGATTTTAATAGAGCTAGTTGGAGGTTTTTTCCCTTCAGCTGGTCGTATGTTTTAGAGGCTTTTCAGACTAGATGTTTAGATTTTAGCCTTGTGACTTGTTGACTCATCTTTGTCCCTTTAGGTTATCTTAGACTTTAACTTAGTTATATGTTTGTGATTATGCTATGCATGTGTTATGGGTTAGCTTGGAGCCATTCATGATTTTAGATCATGTATTACGGTCCAGGGTGTATACTCAGGTCATGACAAACTTGGAATCAAAGCATTAGGTTTAGAGTGTCCGAAGATATCTGAAAGCCATATCAAGTAGAGTCTTGTTTATGGGTGTGAAGCGCGCCATACTTATGAGGAAGAGGCTACGAGATGTTTTAGAAAATTTTTCTATTTTCATATTCAGTATCATGCGATAAAGTTTAACTCTCTCTATTCTTCTAACTTGTGTTATATGCATTTGCAGAAAATGCCTTCCCGAATAGCCAACAGAAGAAGAAATGAAAATAGCAACGAGAACCAGCCAGCCCCACCAGCTCCAGAAGATCCTTTGAATGAGCAGGTGACTCATGCTGAGTTCAGGGCTGCTTTTCAGATGTTGGCACAAACTATGATGGCCCAGGTCAATTAGTAAGCGGTTGCACCTGTGAATACTAATAGGAGAGTTGCAGCAGGGAGAGTGGGAGATTTTACCACGATGAACCTACCATAGTTTCATGATTTAAAGATGCACGAGGATCCACAGGAGTTCATCAATGAGATCCAAAATATTACCCAGATTATGGGGGTCTCAAGAGAGGAGAGTGCAAATTTGGCCTCTGTCAGCTGAAGGGGGTAGCTCACATTTGGTACAGGCAGTGGAAGGAAGGTCACAGGGAAGGAGCAGCTCCTGGTGACTGGGATGAGTTTGTGATAGTTTTCTTGGACAGGTTCTTTCCCCGAGAGTTGAGGAAAGCAAAGGCAACCTAGTTCATCAATTTGAAGCAGAATAACATGATTGTTCAAGAGTGTGCCTTGAGATTCACCCAACTGTCCAAGTATGCTCCGGATATGGTTTGCGAGCCAAGGGCTCGCATGAGCAAGTTTATGTCAGGGGTCTCAGATTCACTGATTAAGGAGTGCAGGACTGGCATGCTTATCAGCGATATGGATATATCCCGACTGATTACTTATGCTCAGTAGATAGAGGAGAAGCAGATAAAGGAAAGAGAAAGGGAGACCAAGAGGGCTAGGAGGGGGAACTTTGAGTATTCCCAGTAGAGGTCAGGCAGTGGATATCGTTCACAGTTCCACCAAAGGCCATCAGCCCTAGCTCCATTGTTGGCCAGTGTTCCGTGCAAGACTAGACGTGATCATAAGGGTAGAGCATCAGGCTTTAAGACTTGGGGGATCATGTCAACATGACGTACATTCCCGACTTGTAAAAAGTGTGGTAGGAACCACCTTGGAGAGTGCTTAATGGGTTCAGATGCTTGCTTCGGGTGTGGAAAGCCCCGACACATGCTTAGGGATTGTCCTTCAGATAGTAGAGGCCGTCCCCCAACCATCATATCAGCAGCTCCAACAGCTCGCTCATCCCAGCAAGGCGCATCATCTAGTGTCGGTGGTGATTAGCGCCAGAACCGCTTCTGTGCACTTTCTTCACGTCAAGACCAGGAGACTTCACCAGATATGATCACGGATATGTTATGAATTATTTTTATCTTGATGTTTATTCATTGCTAGATCCGAGGGCCACATTATCCCTACTAAGGGTGGCAGCGGACCGGAACTGAAACCATCGGACCGGTTTTTTACCGTAAACGGATCAGGTCTGGGATCCGGTTGACCGGAATAGGGTCTACCCAGTATTCCCCCTTGTTCGATCCGGTCTGTGTATTACTGGTGTGGAATCGGGTCGGACCGGATCCGGAACCGGGTCCAATTATTTTTTTAATTCATTTCTTTATATTTTTTAAAAAAAGTTTTTTTAATTTATTAATTATTAATCCATTAGTCTAATTATTAGTCTATTGAGAATTTAAGTTAACTATATATTTGGGAATATTTTTTGATAATTTTTTTAAAGTTATAACTTATAAAGTTAATAACTTATAAACTATTAAATATTTTAAATAACTTATTAAATATATTAAAGTTAATATTTATGAACTTTTTTACAAAACTAACTAATTTTTTTACAAAAGTCAAAACTAACTAAATTTGTAGCTTATTAAAGTTTTGGTGAAATAGTAAATAGTAATAAATTTATGAAGTTAACAAATCAAATATAAATTAAATTTTAAGTAAATAATACTAAGTATCTATAAAATGAGTTGCATTAAATAAAATATAATTATTAAAAAAATTAAGGCGAATAACCTATAAATTTATACAAATAAGTAAAATCGTACATGTATTACAAAATATTTAGAAGACTAAAAGAGTACCTAATCTACGCAACCACCTTCTAGGAAGGATTCTATTTCAATTAAGTCTCTATTATTATACTAATATCTAAAATCTCTAAAATGTTATTTTCGTAACTTAATTATCACGTCCTCTGAAATATTTTCTTGAATTGGTATTCTTCCTTGTTCCTCCATTGCATCCACGCCGTCATCACTATTTGCCCCAAACACTTCATCTATTTCATCTTCAATTTTGGGCCGATAACTTTGGCAGTCCAAAGTTTCGTCATTTAGCATTTATCCAATCTCTGAATAACACCGATATTTCTAAAGTGTCTTTTATCAAAGAATACCGGTGGTCTCCAATAATAAATTATAATAAATTATAATAAATCTTCCCGCGTTGAAATCTTTCTTTGAAGCTACTAAAGACGCTTGAATAGCTAAGACATCTCGAACCACCCTTGAAAGCCTTGGATATTGTTCCTTATGGTTCTTCCACTACACCAAAAGTTGCGGCTCTCCATTTGCATCTCTGATACTATCTCATGCCTGCGAAATATATGAATCAAAGTTATTACTGTTAGATGATTCAAGACCAAGATAATCACCCATCAAGTCATCAACATCTTCTACCCTAGGCCTAGAACTAACATGTCACGTTGGTGGAATATTTTGTTCGATTGTTCTATATACATTATATAAGTTTCTAGTTTTAGATATTATACTACTCTTACACATCTCAAGGATTGGCAATTCATTTAGTTGAATTTTTAAATTTGTGTAAATAGCTTCAACCATTTTTTCAACACCTTGAGCTTTATAAAAAGAGTTGAATAAAGTAGTAGTCAAACAAATTTGGGGAATAGGGAAAAAATATTTTTTGAATTTTTCAATCATATATGGAATAGGCTCTTTAACATTTCAATTTTTTTAAATATTGCAAATTTCCTTGAAATAGCAGTAATTTACTAACACTGAAGAAATGATCGGATAATATTGACCAGATATTGCATTTGTAGCTGTATAAAAAGTTTTCAAAATTTTAATAATTTCATAAACTTGAGTCTAATCATCACAAAATCTTGAATAAGTATCCGCATTATGAGAATTATAAACTAATTATATAGGCATACGATAAACATAAGCTACTTCAAGCATTTCATATAAAGAGTTCCATCTAGTAGACACTTCTTTTGGAACTTTTCTGTATTCAAGTTGACATTCTACATAACAATTTTTATATTCAACAAGTCTAACCTTTATTTTCGCTTTAAAAATCCAAGCACAAGGAAGTCTAACTTTTTGACAACTAACTCCAAAAGTATCAAGATCATCTTTTACAATTAAATTAAAAATGTGCAACACATTTGACATAAAAGACATCATTATCAATTGGACAAAGTTTAAGTTTTAGAAAATCAACCGCTTTCAAAATATTAGAAGCATTGTCTAAAGTGACACTCATTAGTTTATCACAAAGATTAAAATACTATAAAATACCTCCTAGTGTAAAAGCTATGTAAGAACCTCTTTTACTCTCTTCTACATATTTATATCCTATTATTCTTTTCTGCATTGCATTCATGATCAATCCAATGACCGGTAACAGTAAAATAATCATTACCATTAATACTATGATTCATATCAGAAGTAATAGATATTCTACCATCAAAATATACAAAGAGACAACAAAGATAATTACAGTGTTCAGCTTGATATTTAAAAATATCATTTTTAATTGTGTTTCTAGAAAAATCTTGAAAAGATGGATTATACACCTCTCAAATATAATGAATAAAACCGGAATGTGAAGGAAAACTAAAAGGCAAATCACAAACAGCTATCATTTTAGCTAATTCTTGACGATCTTTTTCCTAACTATATGTGACGCTTGTGCTTGGGCCGACCGGGTTAGTCCTATTTAAAACAGTTTGAACCATGTTAGACCCTTCTACTCCTATAGATCCTTCGGGCAAAGGTGTACCATTTTTTTTAGCCTTAGCAACAACTTCTAGGTGAGCAAATTTTTTATCACACGATCTCAAATGTTTAGTTAGCAACCCCGTCCCACCTTTCGATCCCTCAGTCAAATGTTTTAATACTTTCTTACATTTTAAACAAGTAGCAGTAGTTTTTTTCACTATTTTGCTCCATAAATCACCAAACTAATGACCATTTAGGACGTTCGACCCTAGTAAATACAGGTAATTGTGTAATCGAAATAGTAGGGGTAGGGGTCTTCTCTAACTCTTCTTCTTGTACCTCTTGAGAATCCTCTAAGTCTTCTTCAAAATTAGTATAAATTCTATCTATGGTATCATCGTCTAATTGAGTAGTAGAATTAACATCATAAGGTTGTTGACGTGGTAAATAAGTTTCATCAACATAAGTTTCATCTACATTACCAAATCTAGGCGGTGGCGATGTTGGTAATGATCTAAAACTATTTTCACGCCCCCTATTAGTAGCACGCATAATTCTTTTATCTCTACTTTATTTATCGGCATCCATATTTAAAATATAAAATAAGCAAATAGAGGTATTAAATAAATAAAAAATGAATAACAAATTAACAAGCTATATAAATATAACAAAAAAATTATAAGTAAATAAATAAAGAGATTAAAGTTGGAATGAATGTACAGAATGTTTGGGTAAAAGCTGGAATTGAGAGATGCTAATTCAAGCTTGCAATGGCTTCAAAAAGATCTGCTAACTCCAATTAGCCAATACCACAAAATATAAAATTAAAAGATTAGAGAGTAGAAACTAGAGAGAATTTGTGAGTTTGAGTCTTTTAGAAAATAATAGAGAGAATTAAAGATTGCGTGAGAAAAATAGGATGAATATGAGATATATTTATAGTGTAGAGGTATTAAGGGGTAGGGGTGTTTTGGGGGAAAAATAGCTGTTAGGAGCCGTTGGTGGGCCCCACTGACCGTTGCCAAACGGCTCCTTACGGTAACTACACAAAAAAAAATTTAAAATTTTTGACCGTTAACCGGTATCGAAACCGGGTCTACCGGTACCGGAATCGGGTCTGCCAGTACCAGTTCAACCGGTAATTTTGCCTATTCTTTACTGGTTCCCCTACTCAATATCCTATATACCGATTCCTACCGGATTCGGGTCTTACCGGTACCGGGTTCGTTACCAAAATTGGATCGGACCGGGTCGGACCCGGTTCCCTTGCCACCCTTAGTTCCTACATTGCTATTATTTCTTGTGTCAGTTCTGAAATTCTCTCAGAACCCTTCTCAGTCTCTACTCCTGTAGGTAAGTCAGTCTTAGCACGAAGGGTATACATAAATTGCCCTGTTTTTGTTCTTCCAAAAGTCACCTCAGTCGATTTAGTAGAGTTATACATGACCAGCTTTGATATTATCTTCGGCATGTATTGGTTGTATGCTTTCTATGCTTCAGTCAATTTTAGAACCCGAACAGTAGAGTTTCGGTTTTTGGGTGAACCGGTCCCATAGTGAAAAGGTAGTTCAGCAGTACCTATAGGCCGCTTTGTCTCCTACCTTTAAGGCCGAAAGATGATCTCCAAAGGTTGTGTATATCTTTTAGTTCGGGTTAAGAATTCTACGTCTGAGACTCCGACTCTTCAATCAGTCCCTGTTGTATGTGAGTACCTAGAGGTGTTCCCAGATGATCTACCAAGAGTCCCTCATGAGCGGGAGATTGACTTCGGGATAGGCCTCCTCCCTAATATGCAACCCATATCTATTCCTAGCTAAAGAATGGCTCCAACTAAGTTTAAGAAGTTGAAAGAAGAGTTAAAGGATCTCCTAAATAAGGGTTTTATCAGGCCTAGTAAATCTCTGTGAGGTGCCCCAGTCCTTTTTGTGCGGAAGAAAGATGGTTCCCTCAAGATGTGCATCGATTACCGCCAATTGAACAAAGTTACCATCAAGAATAAGTATCCCATTCCCAGGATTGATGATTTATTCGACTAGCTTCAGAGTGCTAGTTGTTTCTCAGAGACAGGCCTCAGATCCAGCTATTATCAGCTCAGAGTTAGAGAATGTGACATTCCGAAAACAACCTTCAAGACTCGATATGGTCACCATGAGTTTGTAGTTATGTCTTTTGGACTAACGAATGCTCCTACAGCTTTTATGAATTTGATGAACAAGGTGTTCAAGCAGTATTTGGATATGTTTGTCATTGTCTTCATAGATGATATCCTTATGTACTCTTGGAGCGAGGAGGAACATGCTGCCAATTTGAAGATTGTATTGCAGACTCTTAAGGATCGTCAGTTGTTTGCTAAATTCAGCAAGTGTGAGTTTTGGCTGAAGTCAGTAGCATTTTTGGGGCGTGTGATGTCTAGTGAGGGTGTGCAGGTAGATTCTCAGAAAATTGAGGAGGTGAAGAATTGGCCTACACCTATCACTCCTATCAACATTGGGAGGTTTTTGGGCTTAGTTGGCTACTACAGGAGGTTTGTAGAGGGATTTTCATCTATTGCCTCACCTTTGACCAAGTCGACTCTAAAGAAGGCTAGATTCCAGTGGTCTGATGCTTGTGAGAAGAGTTTTCAAGAGTTAAAGACTCGACTCACTTCAGCTCCAATTTTAACCCTACCAGAGGGCACATATGGTTTTGTAGTATATTATGATGCTTCTAGGATTGGCTTTGAGTGTGTGTTAATGCAGCATGGCAAGGTTATTGCTTATGCCTCGAGAAAACTTAAGGCTCCCGAGAAGAATTATCTGACACACAATTTTATGTTAGTAGCAATAGTGTTTGCCTTGAAGATTTAGATGCACTATTTGTATGGGGTGCATGTGGATGTGTTCACAGACCATAAGAGCCTTCGATATGTGTTTACTCTGAAGGACTTGAATTTGCGGAAAAGAAAATGGCTTGAGCTTCTCAAGGACTATGACATAAGTGTTCTTTATCATTCGGGAAAGGCCAATGTAGTGGAGGATGCTCTTAGCAGGTTGTCCATAGAGAGTGTGTCTCATGTCGAGGATGAGAGGAAAGAGTTGGTGAAAGATGTTCATAGGCTTGCTCACTTGGGGGTTCGCCTTACGAATTCAGTGGATGGTGATGTCATTGTTTAGAATAGGTTAGAATCTTTATTGGTGACGGAAGTTAAGGCAAGACAAGATGAGGATCCTATCTTAGTGAAGTTAAAGGAAGTTGTCCAGAATCAGAAAGTAAAGGTATTCTCCCAAGGGGAAAATGGTGTACTCCGATATCAAGGCCGATTTTGTGTTTCAAATGTAGATGACTTGAGAGAGCGGATGTTGAGAGAGGCTCATAACTCTCGGTACTCTATCCATCAGGTGCCACCAAGATGTACCCGATCTACGAAATCTATTGGTGGAATGACATGAAGAAGAATATTGCAGAATTTGTGGCTAAGTGTTCGAATTGCCAACAAGTGAAGGTTGAGCATCAAAGACCGAGAGATATGCTTCAGGACATCAGTATTCCTACTTGAAAGTGAGAAGATATCAATATGGACCCCATTGCAGGATTGTCTCGTACACTTCGACTACATGATTCTATATGGGTGATTGTAGACTAGATGACTAAGTCAACACATTTCCTACCAATTAAGACTACAAATTCAGCCGAGGACTATGCTAGAATTTACGTTCGGGAGCTAGTTAGGTTACATGGAGTCCCTTTGTCCATCATTTCTGATACGGGTACTCAGTTCACCTCACAGTTTTGGAGATCGTTTCAGAACAAAAAGTTAAACTGACTTAAAAAGGAATAAAGAAATTAAGGAAAAAGAACCAAAGAAATAAAGCAATACCATGATGGCAATATATAAGAAATAAAAAAGGATAAGTGTTGCAATGCCAACGTCAATCCTAGAAAGAAATAAAGAATATGAGGCATTCAGGTAATTATTTTGAGGATATCAAGATAAGGGATATTCTAATGTAAATACTTTGTTTTTTATGGAAGTATATTTAAGTAATTATACATTCTTTTCAATTTGATATATTTAGGCCTAATCCTTTTGGTGTCATTAATTTGCACAAATATCCTTATTTTGAAGTGATTTTTAATTTTTGCTCCTTAAATTTATGATCTTTAAATTTTGCCGTTCGGCACTTTAAGTGATAAAAAAAAAGTGATCAAAAATACCCTTAACAATAAAAAAAAGTTACAAGGCAAAAGAAAAATTCGCAAGACATATATTTTGGCATAAACTATGCCTCATGACATAAATTCACACAGTTTATGCATTAAGAACATAAGTTTAATAGCATGATGAGTTCAACAACATGAATTTGTGCTTGGGACATAAGTTCAGGAGCATAAATTTGTGTCTTTTAGGGTTAACCTGTGATGACGAATTTTTTTAAAATAATAAGGATAAAGGTATGTCTTGGGAATTAAATAACACTTAATTTATGCTTTCAGACAAATATTCTCTAAAAATATTTACCTAGAAAAATTAAGTTATAATTAAGAATATTTTGAATATAAAATTTTTATTAAATAAGCTGTAAGAATTAAAATTAAATGTCATTAATTTAAAGAGTAAAAATTAAAAATCACGTCAAAATAAGAGCGATCGATATAAAAACTTGAACCGTTTTTAACATGAATGCTAAAGGGCCCATCTAAATCAGGACAATGAAACGTGAAGGCCCATGTCCGTAAATAACTAAAGAGAACTGCATAGGGGTTTCTTGATTTTCCTTCCCTGCAATTTTCAAGTTTCAGCACAGAACAAAAGGGGACGAGCAGCTCTCTTCTCCGGTAATCCCCGAAGAACGTCTCAAGCATATAACACACACAACTCTGTTACACATGACGCCACAACGGTGATACGCTGTACTTATTTTTGTTCCCCAGAGTTTTGTGTATCATTCTGACAGTTAGGATTTAAATAACACTTGAATTTGGTAGCTTAGTAGTTCATCTTTATGCATTTTATATTGTCTTAGAAGTTACGCATTTCTATAGATTAATCCAATTCGAGTTAAGAATCTAATTTGATATATTTCCATAGTACAGGGATTTTAGCCCGAATTTTGTTAAATTTAGGGTTTATGCTGTTTTGATGATGTGGGTTTGGGAGATGAACCCTTGTTTTGAAAAAGTGATGCATCAGGGGTTCCCATGAAATCTTTAAAAAATTCTCCAAATATCGAGCCTGAGGTTACCATGACATGGGTACTAGTTAAAAAGCTTGTAAATCCTTACCGTTGAGAACTATCGTTTCTTATAACTTATTATTTTTTTAATATGGTTGGACCATTTCTTGATTTTTTTCATGCTAATCATTATGGAGAATACATGCTTATCTTCTTTGTGCTTTTCCAATTTTATCTCATGTCCTTGAAAGGATACTGATTTCATTTGTGGTGATATTTTGTCGTAGTATTTAAATTTTTGTTACTTCATGCAGATATAACATTGAATTGTTATCTTAGTTGAAGAATTCATACGGGTTTGTGGATCTGAAGGAGGGTGGAGAGCAGAATTACTTGGAAAAGATGCTTCAGATCCGGCTTAGCAAACCAGCCAGTGAGAGTGGTGGAGGTGCTAAGTCTTTGCCTCCTGACACTGTTACAGTTGCTTGTCCTGATCACCTCGTTTTAGCTGATCTTCCTGTAGCCAAGAGCCTTGGTTCAGTAAATGCTGCATCTCTGCTCAAAACTGTTGGCCGCAGGTCTCGGCGCCAGCTTGGTGAACGAGTACATTTTTGTGTCCGCTGTGATTTTCCAATTGCTATTTATGGACGTCTGGTGAGTATAGAATATTCAGCCATTAACTTTTTCCTACTCCTTTGTTGTATAGTTGTCTTGAGTCCTCTGTCTCCAAGGTGCTACATATTTTTCGACCAATGATATTCCTACTATTCCTGCTCAATACTGATTATTTCCACCAACAAATGAGAGATCAAGACTAGGCTACCTGCTGGCTGCTGCTACTTATTACTACTTTTTTTTATAGATGAAGTAAGAAGAATCATTAATGTCGCCCGGTGGATGCAGAAATCAAAAGTGCATATAACTAGGAAATTAAAACAGTCCATACAGAGAGATTTAGACTAAAAGGATAGGGAGCTGACAAAATCTAAGAGACACTCTTGGGATCCTACCGGTGTAAAATTATGCCAACTGAATAAGTTTAAACTTCACCTAGCTTTTACAGAGAGCATGTGAATTGATACACCATCAAAATATCGATTCCTTTTTGACCATATACACCAAAATATACTGGTCGGTATCATCCTCCGGATCTTCCTGATGTTTTTATCAACTTCCCAAAAGTTCCGGCTCTCATAGGCATCCTATTGTATGTCATAACCCAAGAAAGTCCAAAATAGAGGAAAATATTCCAAATAATGGGCAGTGTGGAAGAGGTATTGTTGGTCTCCAGACATTGATGACACATGTAACATCTATTCACTATCTGAATGTTCCTCCTGCTAACGTTATCCTGTGGTAGGCTTCATATATTGCTGCCCAAGGGAAAGCATTTGAGTTTGGGGGTGGTTTTATATTTATCCCATATGAACCTTAATAAAATAAGCAAATAATCCCATATGAGCTTCCAGGGCCGTTGCTCAACATTCCCAATCTGAGTTGGTGAAGATTTGTAGCCTGACTTCATGTGAATACCCCCTTTTTGTGTGGTTAGGGAAAGTGAAGGACTGCAGTATTTGTAACAAAATCAATAGTTCCTTTAGTTCCCAGCCTGAAAGTTCCTTCTAAATTGTAGATCCCATACCGATTCTGTCTGTTTGTGCAATGAAGGAATCAATATTTGAGGCAATTTTTGAAATAAATTTGGGAAATCAGCATCAGAGGTGATCTATGGAGCCATGGGTTTCCAAATTTTGATATGATTTTCCTGAACCCACCTTGTATGTGATATTCTAAGAGAAATCAATCCATAAATTCTTAATGACCTTCCATATTTGATATTCCAGTATCACAAGAGGCCTATATAATTTAGTACAACACTTTCGTGAGCCATGTTTTTCTCTGACTACTTGCTTCTGAAGAGCATTGTCACTTTGTCCATATCTCCATAACCACTTCATTAACATGCATTTGTGTGAGTTGTCAGATCCTTGATTCCCTAGCCTCCTACCTGTTTTGGCATCTTCGCAGTTACCCATTTTATTAGATGGAATTTGTGCCCCTTACTGTTGCCTTCCCGAAAGAATGATCTCCTAATTTTGTCTAATTGTTGCACCACCATTTTTGGTATTGGAATGTGTGACATCAGATGAGAAGGAACACTATACATGGTTGATCACAGTGAGTCTTCCTTCCATTGATAAATATTGCAGTTGCCAAGTCGCCATTTTGCCTCAAACTTCTCAATGACCCCACTTTATCTCTCTACAGATTTGAATTTGGTCCCTAATGCCTAATGGTATCCCCAAGTAAGTTGTTGGTAACTGACCAGTGTTGCAACAGAGAGTTCCTGCCAGTTCCACCAATTTTGGAACATCATTGACATGATATAATGTGCTTTGAGCATATTAATCTGTAATCCATAGAGCTTCAAATGTAGACAAGGTGAGGTTGAGATATGAAATATGTGATCTCTCAGCACCATAAATGATGAGAGCATCATCAGCATAATGGTACTTCCACAATTCCACCAGAGTTTAATCCAACTTCAAATCCTTTGATCTGCTGAAGTTCTCTGGCTTATTCAGTAATATGTTGAGCCCCTTCCTAGCCAAAATGATTAGAAAAGTTGAGAGCCCTACCTTGTGCCCTTTTGTGGTGAGAAGAACCCCCCAGGTCTCCTGTTCACAATCACCAAGTATTTGACTGTGGTGATGCAAAATCTAATCCATATAACCCATTTTTCTCCAAAGCCCATTTATTTTGAACACTCAACAAATAGAACCAATAAACCTGATCAAAAGTCCTTTCAAACGTCAAGTTTGCATAGAATTCCAAGAGTTTTTGTCTTTTGTTTCTAGTCAAGCACTTCATTTGCAATCAGTCTGCATCAGTGATCTGTCTGACTTGAATGAAAGAACTTTGATGTCCTAAGACTAGTTTGCCAATCACCTTTTTCGATATTTCTGCTAGGAGTTTTGCAGCTATCTTATATACACCACCAATCACACTAACAGGTCTGAAATGTCTGAGTTCAATTGTACCTTTCCCTTTTGGATTAAGTGCAATGAAGGCTGTGTTGCTCGGACTTGGGTGCGGTGCCCGACATGGGTACGGATCTGGAGGTCGGATCCTTCGTGATTAAAATTTTAAGATTCGGGGATACGGATCCAGATACGGATACGGGTGCGGATATTTGGCTAAAAATAATTCAAATATCTAAAAATATAGGTATAAAAATATAAATTAAGTGTTCTCAATTCTTTCTATTCCTGATTTTATCTTTTTCAAAAAATCTCTATTTGGCTCCTTTATGTAATACTTCTTCCAACTATTATAGAGAATTAGTTTGTTCCCGAATCATGTGAATTACAGTTAGAGAAAATACATACTTATCTACCATAGGTTATATAGGAGTTTCTTGAGGAGTTTATAATGGTCTTGGACCACTCTGCCTAAAGTATTGGAAATCTTAAATAGTATGATATAGTGGATTATATTGAAATTAAATTAGAAGTCTGGTTTATCTGGTACTCGGTTAAACAACATAATCTTAATGAAGTTCCAAGTCTAGCCTAGGTCGGCAAGCATGTCGTAGATCTATAACCAACTTTGATGACATACCTTTCATACCATCCCCTTTCATAAAACCTAACCCACAACGAGATAGATCGACTCCTAATCTCCGGCGACCTCGCATGCGTCAGTCAAGGCAAGCGCGTCGGTGTGACGTGTCGACGGGTGAAGCACTTTTCCGGCAGTTTCCAACCTCGTTTCTTCTTCTGTGGAGTCCGTTCACATTGTCTGGCTCTACCCGTACTACTTTTTCTGGCTGATTTAGTCTTCTCAGATCCTACTGATTTGGTCAAAGTATCCTCTCTATTGACCGGATCTAACAAAAACCCTGCACCTTAACCCATGTCGGTGTCGTGCGGACCCGCAGCAAAAGTGCGGGTTCGAGCAACATAGAATGAAGGTAGCATAACAAAACCTAACTATGCTGCAGTTTTGATGGAAGTGGTTTAAGGACCTTATTACTTCCCTTTGATGATCAACCATGCCATTGGGAAGAAAGCCAGTGTATCCGTCTAGTCATGGGGCCTTGTCAATGGTGCATGAGGTAATGTTTGTCAGGGCCTCTTCCTCAAATGCACTTTCTAGATTGACGTTATCCTGAATTGTGATGGTGGCCAAATAATCAAACCTTGCTATTGGTCCTTTGTTTTCTCTCAGTGTGCAATTTCTGATAAAAGTCAACGATTTCCCCTTTTATCTTATCTTTATCCTCTGTAATTTCTCCCCCTATCATCAGTTTGTTAATGCAATTGCTCCTTCTATGGTGTTCCAGTCCCCGTGCTTAAGCCAGACATCTTAACTTCTGACTCCAGGAGACCTAGAGCCTGTTTGGATAGCTTTTTACTTATGACTTATAAGTCAAAAATCATAAGTTAGAATTTCTAACTTATGACTTTTGACTTATCTTTGTTTTTGTACCTTAAAGATAAGTGCTTAAAAGCACTTTTTTAATTTATCCAAACACTATAAAACTGCTTAACAGCACTTAAAATAATCCAATCCAAACAGGCTCTTAATCAATCTTGGCCAGCTGCTGAAGTTCCAGCTTTAATGTCAGCATCTTATTTATTTAATCTTGGGATTGGGCTCTGTTTTGGTAATTTGCTCTACGTTGAAAGTTCATCTCAGGCCTTGCTTCTCTGTGTTACCATTCCAAGCTCTTCCGTGTTTCAGCTTGTCAATTTTTTTCGAGGAGTCTTAAATTCTAGATTAAGATAAAGCCTGGATTGGCAGCTCTATAAAAAAATGGAGTGTGGATTGCCAAAGATATTGTAATCTGCCACCACCCTTAAACCATGTCTAGAAAACCTTCAATTTGTAGCCACATGTTTGCAAACTTGAAGTAAGAAGGATTAGGCCCCACTTGTGTGATTACACCGGGTATGTTGTTGTTGTAAGTAAGAAGGATTAGGATCAAACTCACTACTTTCCAGAATAATTGGTTTATGACCAGAGATGACTCTAGGAAGAACCAGTTGATTAACAACTTTGAAATTTCCATTCCATTCTGGTAAGATCGGAAATTTGTCTATGCAAGAAGCCTAGGTAAAATCTTCTCCATTGGAGCAAGTGTATATACACTCCCCCCCGGGAAGTGTCAGGTCGATGACGCCCAGATCCTGCATTATATTTGAGAAGCCTTGCATGGCTTGTATATTTCACTTTTGAAATATAAACATTAAAGTCCCCTGCCATAACCAAATTTTTTTCCAGATGTCTCTGATTGCAGCCAACTTTGCTCTTTCCCCATTTGTGTGAGGCCGTAGATCTTTTTGAAGCACTACCAAAAATCTTCATTCAAACTTCCCAGCATACATGAGATAAAATTGTTTCCTTGTTCTATATCCATACAGTCCCACTGTCCACTATCATTTATTACTATAATTCCTCCCTCAGTAGCACACTCTTTTAGTTTTTCCCAATTAATCCACCCATTAACACAAATGTGATGTATTAAACTCGATGTCCATACCTCAAGTTTTGTTTCTTGATGGCATATGATGTCAACTTTAAAGATTTGAGAATCTCTCTTTTGCTCTGCTCGTTCAACCCCCCACACTCCAGCTTAATATTTTAAGCTTCATCCTGAGAATGCTTTTTGGTGCCTACCCTTGTCTTTCTACCCCACTCCTTCATTATTTATACCACATTTGAGTCTGTTCTGGTTCATTTTCCTTTTTGGTTGTCCTTGCAAATTTGATGGTGAATTTGTTTATGTAAGAGCTTCAATTGCCTTTCTCCTCCATTATCATAACCATGTCAAGCTTTTCATGCCCAAAACCAGCGAAATTGACTCCGAAGGTTTTATATGCTTTAACTATCACCAAGTTTATCCACTTTGAAATTCAATAACAGCCAGATTGTGGACAAGCTGAGAACTTTTCCCCTCTTCGTACCAAGGAAGAGAACAGAAAATGTTGTGTGTGTGAGAAAAGAGGTCAGAGCCTTAATCGCTGACGAGAGGAGGCATCAATAGGTCAGGGCCTTAATCGCTGACCAGAGGAGGCATTAATAGGTCAGGGCCTTAATCACTGACGAGAGGAAGCATCAATACCATTGAAGGTAGGTTTATCATTTTTCTTTCATCTGTTGAGAAATCTGCCTCATAATCTGCGTAGAAGAAGCTGACTTTGGTGTTTGAAGAAGCTGAGATCTGAAATTGAAGGTGGGTTTTGTGTGGGTGATGCTATTGTGGAAGGTTCATGGATTTCTATAGATAGAGCCTCAAGCCTATTGTGGGATGTGGGTGAGTACTAGCTTTTCAGATCTGGGGCTGTTTAGCAGGTCTTTTCTTTTTTGGGCTTGTGTTATGATAGCTTTTGTCTAAGCTTTGGTCCAAATCAAAAGCCAAAGCTTTAGTTTGCCCCTTCCCTTCCAAATTTTAAACACTCACATGAGGAGCCATGTGAGTAGTGCCAGATGGCACATGGCCTAGTGTCATTTTTGGCTCAAGAAGAAAGAGCCATCATGCATTACCTTTCCACAGGTTGCCACCAGTTTCACCTGCTCTCCCTTCTTCTTTTTTGGGCTTGTGTTATGATAGCTTTTGTCTAAGCTTTGGTCCAAATCAAAAGCCAAAGCTTTAGTTTGCCCCTTCCCTTCCAAATTTTAAACACTCACATGAGGAGCCATGTGAGTAGTGCCAGATGGCACATGGCCTAGTGTCATTTTTGGCTCAAGAAGAAAGAGCCATCATGCATTACCTTTCCACAGGTTGCCACCAGTTTCACCTGCTCTCCCTTCTTCTCCCCTTTTTCAGTCGATTTGAGTCTCACATGTTCATTGGTGATGATGATGCCATCTAAACACCAGTCATCCAATTCTATTTCCAGATTGCTAGGATTAAAATTAAGACGTCTATCAATAGAGATTCTTGCCCTGAAGAAGTGAGTTCTACTTCTCGTATCTTCATCAATGAATATGAAACCTCCACAGAGTTCACCTATGTTCCGAATGGCGTTGAGAGTCCAAGCATGGTGTGGGATGCCGTAACCTTGATCCACCTATGCTATTTTCTTTGTTTTGTGAGTTCCAATCCTGCCACCAGCGACCACCATTACAGTGATAATCGTCTTCCATTCCAAATCCAATCACTTGCTTTAACTTGCACTGCCTCTTGTATCGAAGGATGTGCAAAAAGGAATAAATCGTGGTTTATGGGGGTGATCTCGAGTCCTGCTGACCTTCCATTTCTAAACAAAATCATTTCTGGATTTCATCTGATTTGGGCTTGAAGGCATCATTGAGACGACCTAAGAGACACTTGGATAAGAGGTGTTCACTGCTGCTCTCCTTCCTTATTTTGATGCCATTTGGTACCAACTTCGTCTTTTAGATATCTTCCCGTGGCCACTTAGTAATCTTGGCTGTTCCGCTGTAGGATTTAGAAGGCTGATTGTGAAAATTGAATCTGGACTGAAGGAATGTCCAAAAAATTGAAGAATTCTCTCGGTAATGTCTAGCCAGCTTATGTTGATACCAACATCCCAGATGATAACAGATGATCTATGGTTCCCCAGCCATGTTTCATTTCTTACAGATCTGCCATAGTTGTTAAATTTCTGAAATACTCTGTAGTTGTACGCTTGTATTTGACTCCGTCTCCTACACAAATTCCATGTACCCAGTGACACTTGTTTGGGTGCATTACATATACCCATCTGAGATTGTTTTCATCTATTCTGTGTCTGCTTGTGATGTGTTGTGAAGCGCCTGCCATGTTCAATAAGCATGAACCATCTATCATAATCTTCACTAATTTCAACAAATTCAATTGATTTTTCATCAGACAGTGTAATTTATCAGCCATCACTGGACAAATAAAATAAGGTCAGAAAAAGCCATGAGAAAGTTAAACTGGAAACCGAAAGAGAAAAACTGGGATATCAAAGAAAGAAACTAGAGAGAAGTCAAACTTCCTTTGACCAACCAAAAGGATTAAAGTCAACAAAAATAACTGATTTCCTATTGTTTTATGTATGTCATATATTGCAGAACTTGTTTTTGTTCAAAGATAATGCATTTATTAAATAACTTGTCCTGGTTATTGCTTTTCCTATTATCTTGTGCGTGTAATGTGGCAAGTCTGGCAGAACTTGTTCTTGTTACTACGAAATGGCTGTATGTCATACACTAACTGGGTTATGCTTTCGAAAGCTGGTGTATGACTCATGTTGGATGATATTATCAATGTTGTGAACTGTTGGAAGACACTATCACCTTTATATTTACTTCTCTCAACTACATTTCAAGTCAAAATGATTTTTATCATCTTCTTTTTGCAGAGCCCATGTGAACATGCCTTCTGTTTAGATTGTTCCAGGAGTGACTCTCTCTGTTACCTGTAAGCGTATATCCTGTTTCTCCACTTGTAAGAGTAAATATTATCATTTCTTAGGATGTAAATTATGAACTATGTATCAATATTATTTTGGACATCTCACATTTAAAGCTGGCAAGTCTAAAAAGAATTGCAAACAATATAGTGATTTATAGGGGATAAGCTGCTGGTAGCAGCTAAGAAGGTTACTATAAGGTGTATGTTTTAGCTCTTAGCTGTTCTGCTTAAACCTGAATTTTACAGTTGATATATTGTCAGGTCATGTTTCAGTATCATATCTCTGTTGTTAGACCTGAATTTTCCTTTTTTACCAAGTAGACTAGGGCATTGACATCTTGGTCTTTTAGTCTAATCCTATATCTACTTAGGCTAGTTGTTGAAATACCATTTTGTATTTTTATTAGAAATTCTCTTCCAATTTAGAGACATATTGCTCCTATTAAGAGCTTCATCAGCCCTTGTTTATGGCAGATGGTTGATTTTAACTCTGGCTGGGAATCCCTTTCTCAATGAAGTAAATTAATGAGAAAATTTCGGAATCTCATCAAGAGTATTTGAGATTGTCATGATAAGCATCATCGCTTATCATCTAGAGAATTCTCAAAGCATCCTTGTTCAACTGTTAATTGCTACTTAATTGTTTGCGAGTAAACTAGGTTGGTTAGTTGGGCTTTACCTGTTCCATTATTTATTTGCTGATCTAATGAGTAGGGATTCTGAATTACATTTTTTTTTATTCAGCTGTGATGAACGCATTCAGAAGATTCAGACAATTAAATTGATGGAAGGGATCTTTATCTGCGCAGCTCCGCATTGCCTCAAGTCCTTTCTGAAGAAGAATGAATTCGAATCTCATATTCATGAGAACCACAGTGATCTCCTTCATCAACCTGCAGAAAAAGATGGAAACATTTCAGAATCTGCTAGTGCTAGAAAACCTGCAGCATCTGAATCTACAGTGCAAGCACCACCTAGGCCCATATTTTCTCCTAGTTCAGGTTCCCAGTCACATGATCGTGAAGACAAAGCTCATCATTCTCAAACTAGAGACCAACAGCCTACTAGGCCTGTTATGCAACCAAAGCCACCTTTCACTGGTTCAATCCAAAACCATCCACTAGAGCAACAGTCTGATAGTAATCCTCCTCCAGGCTTTGAAAGGCCTGGCATGCAGAACCGGTTACCTCAGCAGGGTTTTGACGCACAGGGTTCATTGCGGCCAGACCCAGGTAACTTTCCAGACAAGCAGCAAGGGATTATGGGGAGTTCCCCCTTTCCTGAATATCCTATGCACATGCCCCAACCTCATGGCTTTGCAGTGCCGATGAGTTCGAATCCAGGTTTGGCTCCTCAATTTGGTTATTCTCAGTTTGCACCTGATGGAGCCCAACCATTTTATGGTGCTGCTTCATTTGAGATGCCTAGGCCAGACTCAACTCCTCCTGAAATGGGATCAGAACAAGGGTCTTTACTAGGTTTTCCACCTGGTGCTGCAGGAAATTACCCCCGGCCATGGAATATGGGGCAGCCGGTTGGGCCGTTTGAGCCCGCTGCAGTTCAACCTCCTTCAGATGGTTTTGTTAATGCTGCTGATCCTCAAGGAAGAGCAGTCTTTTTCCAAGGAGACTATGGAAGGAATGCCGGTGTAATGCCCTCAAACCTGCCACCTCCGCCTTCTTCAGCCAACAGAGGATTGGAAGGCGGACAGAGTAGTAATTCGATGGACACCAGAGATAGCAAAGGTATATTGATGCCACAACCTATGTCCCTCCCACCACCCCCACCTTTACCTCATCACATGTCACAACTCCAGAGAGGAGGGGGCAGACATTACTCTGGTGATGCAAGTCACGATGGACAGGGCTATGGTTGGCAACATGAAAAGCGTGATAATTTCGGCAGCAGCCAGGACTAGTTATGTTCTTGTTATTCCTCTTATCTCTTCTTTTTGTAAGAAACATTGCCCATTTTGTGTTGCCTACAGTGTATTTTATTTTCTGAACTACCAACATTGCTTTGTTAAAAGCTGAAACGCTGATTTCCCTGATATTTACCCAGCTTGTTCATACAGTAAAATTTCTGTAAGCATGGATCTCATTCTGATATCTGCAGCTTCTAAATTTGAGGCCAGCAGTTTACATATTTGAACCATTTTATCCTGAAGCATCAAGGCATTGTCAATATTCCCCTTTTCTTCCATTTAAAAGCAAGCAGCAATTAGCAATGGTTGCTGAATAATTTCTATACAAAATGATGTTGCAAGCTTACATTTTGGTTAAGACCTTACAATAGTCTGTTTTGCAAGAAATGGATGTACATAATCAATCAATCGATCTACTATGCTTCAATCCCAAATAAGTGTTCCGTATCCATTTAAGAGGAAAATGGACCTCCACAATATATGTGCAAATTACAATCTCTCATATCTTGGCGCCCCCTCGGAGCACTTGCTCTCCCTTCACTTCCGGTGAGAAAGAGAAAAAAGGGAAAGAAACCAAAAACCCGAAAACAACCATAACCCCCATCCCTATTAAAGAACAAAAAAAGCTTGAACAAAGCAGAGAAAAAGGTTTAGCTTGGTTTCTTCTTTTCCAAACTTAATCTTTGAACCTTGCTAACACACACTGCATCAAATTTATGATACAACTGCCACAATCTCCTGTATGCCATTAACACATATGCATCAACTTGGTCTTCGTACTTCTCGTAGAGTGCAGGAACTGTAAGAACAATCACAAGACCTGCAATTATAAGAACTTGAAAGTCAGTTTCTGTCGTCAGAACACTTTGTTTCCAGAATTAAGAATAATGGGAGTAACTTACTAGTATAACCCAATGTGAGGAAATCGGTCAAGCCCCCAAGGATAGATACCAGTATCAGCCCCCCAGAAACCTTAACAAACATATTTGTGTCCTTACCAAGGGCAATATTCTCGGAAACTAACAGTAACATGTTGATGTGATTGCGTATGAAATATGCTGCTTCATTTACCATTTCTTCAGAAAGATACAGATGCGGCAGAGGTGGAGCTGGTCTGTTGCAATTTTTATGGACAAGGTTAAACAATAACAACATACCCAGCATAATCCCACAAGTGGAGTATAGGGAGAAGATTCAATTACAAAAAACCACAAGTTGATAATGATATCATGAGCTACCATTCTGGATGGCACTAAAAGGTCTCAGATAACATAGTTTAACCATGAAGAAATCTACAAAGTATCATGCTTAGAAACCTCTCTATACTACCAAGTTTGTGGTTGAGGATTTCTCTCATTAAATCGGCAAGCAGATGACTTTCTTGCAAGAAAATTTTCCATATCCATGCTTGTTTTTTGTGTTAAAATGTTTTTGTTCCTTTTTGGCCTTGGTGTATGGGCCAGCTTGCACTCACCTTGATTATTTCCATGGATACCTTCTACTCCTCACCAACACGGATATCAGGTAACTCCATCCACCAAGAATTGGACAGATGGAAAGAGATCACTTAGTGTTGTGTTTTTGTGTGTGTTTTATTTGCTTGTTCTCCAGACTTTCCATCAAAGATCAATAATAGAAGTCCTAGTCCAAGCAACACTACCAACATCTATAATAGCTAATGAAATATTGAACTATCAGCTGATTTTTATCTGGAAAGCTGTTCTACCATACAATATTAAGGAATTATAAATTTCTACGCACACCATTGGCCTTGAAACTGTTGGAAAATAGAATTCCCACAAATGTAGCATGTTTGGGAAGGGTTCTAGTGCTTAACACAGGATGATTTTAACAAGGGGACTTGTAAAGTATAATAGGTGCTACATGTACGAGAAATGAGTTTGGAGTGTAAATCACTTTCTCTTGCACTGCCAGTGGCCTTTCAGAGTTGGAGTATGCTTCCATGTCTTCTTGAAGTAAAAGAGATGATACCAATGTCCATGAGACAACTATTATGCTGTTGGAATAGGTGAAAAATGCAGAAAAGCACATGTAGGTCCGGAGTCCAGACACTCATCACTATGTTTTACTTGGGTCATCTGAAAAAGAAAGAAATCTGAAAAGTTCTGATGGCAGGAAAACCCTCTTAATTGTTTTAAATACTCGTGTTTACAGATGTTATCATTTTGGTGTTTTTCTAAGCAATTTCAGGATATATATGTTTTGACGGATTTTGTTTGATCTCCGCACTTTTAAGAGAGACCAAACATTGGTATGTAATGCTTTAGTTTTATGCTGATTTAATGAAAAGATTAATACTTGTCAAGAAAAGAAGGTCCTAGAAATCAAACTTATAGTAAGAAATGAAACAGCAAGGATGGTCAATGAAACATTACTAGAAGTGTTTATGCTATTTAACCGAAGCTTTGTTTCATTTAGCATTTGGAAATAGCTTGCATCTCCACCTCCAATACAAGCTCCACAACCACCACCCAGGGGAGCACAAAAAGATGAAAATGTAAATCATTTTGGTTTGTTACAAGTCCATCACTGGTTTCCTTCCCTTATCTAAGTAATGAAGTATCAAAAAAGCAGATGTGGATCACCATATGAAGTAAACGAATATCCAGTCAATTGTGTTTCTGGATAAATAACCTGTCGATATGGTGAGAACTTAACCCCTCTGATAAGGATTGGCATACTTTAGAGCTGTGTGAAACTCTAACTCAAATCGCGGTAGTCTGAGGATACCCATGCTTTCAATTAAATTACTATTACCAACGCTATCACATACATTTAACCAAGTAAGCAAAGCTGATCAAAACTGTATATCATAATTGAGAGATGTGAGATCATTATACCCATTCACTTTGTGCTATTCTCACTAAACCACACACAGCTAAGTGAACAAAACCATATCACAAAAAGCATTTGCAAAAGATTGTTGTTTACCTGTTAAGAATTGAAGCTGATTTAGCCCATAGAAACAAAATGGTGAACAGCAGAAAGAAAACACTTGAAACAAATGATAGAAGTGTATAACCAGATCTCTCAAAGACCACCCAAGCAAACAATGTTACTACAAGAATTCCCACTGTCACATCTTTTTGCCTCCATAGAACAACATCAGCAGCTGTTTCAAACAAACTACAACTGAATCAAACACAAAAAAATGACCAAGAAAGTCTTTTAATCAAAAGAACAAATTTTTATCAAAATCAGTTAGTTGACCAATATCAATAAAAAATTCATCAATCCATATAAAGGACTCACTTGCATTTGTGATAAATATGTAAAATCAGATTCCAGATATACCAAATTATGGAAGCTAAATTCTTCATCAAAACAAGTACTGACATGATCAAGAATTTGAATTAGGTGGACTTACCAAAACCTCCTCCAAGGATCTGATGAAGACTTCTCTGCCTGTTAAACAATTTATCAGATGAACCCATTTTTCAACAATTAACAAAAACCAAGAAAAACCCAACTCCAAGAACTCAAATGAAAACAACTTCTATTACAGAACAGAGAAAAAAAGCCCACAACTTTGGTATCTTTAATCAGAATCTGTGTACACTTATTCACCAAGAATCAATCTTTTCCTTCTTAGTTTGATGGCAAATGGGTGAATGTTGAGATATGGTATTAGTGGCACCAAATTTCCAGCCTAAAAGCATGAAAACATACTCATGACATTATTTTCTGCACTATTTTTTCAACCCAAAAGAATAAAGAAA
Source organism: Datura wrightii (assembly GCA_035772735.1). Classification (NCBI taxonomy): domain Eukaryota; kingdom Viridiplantae; phylum Streptophyta; class Magnoliopsida; order Solanales; family Solanaceae; genus Datura; species Datura wrightii. The sequence goes on along the minus strand of JASDFA010000018.1, from coordinate 191,985,649 downwards.
AGTAGAAAGTGGGGGCTGGCCGGTTCAAGAAGTTGCCCTTTGGAAATTGATTTTGGGGTAGTAAAAGGAAAAGAAAATAGATTGAAGGAAAATGTGAAGACAGAGACATTCCCCTTGTATCTCACAGCTAAGCATGTCATGTGGGGCTGCTGATACTGTTTTCTTCTGTCATTGTAATAATTTCTTCTAGTAAAATTTTAGTCTTCCTAGTACTTTTCAACTGGAAATTTTAGAGCTAAATGATTTGGGTATTGAATGGAATAATTTGTGTTCTAAGAAAAAACTTCTTAGATTTAACTTTCTTAATAAAAATGGATACTATAATTTATATAACATATAAGATAATAATTTTTTAGGAATCTTTATGCAAATAGCGGGTCACATTTATTTATTTATTTCCTTCATCATTTTTTGACTTGACACAAATTTTAAGAAAAAAAATAAAGACTTTTAAATTGTAATCTAAAATAAATTACAAATATTTGTTTGACAATATAATTTCATTAAGCGTAAAACAAAAATTTAAATTAATTTTTTTTAATAATAGAATTGAGATATTCTTTTCAAAATGAATTAAAAAAAATGTGTCACACAAATTAATGCAGAAAAAGTACTATTTTAGCATATATAAATTATACATCATTATATATTACTTCTTCTAATTTTTTTATACAGTAATATATTATAATTTATTATAATAGATAACTTTTCTTATTTTTAGGTTACCAATTTAATTTGTATGAACGATTATTTATAGGAAATATTTTACTTAATCTGGAAGTGTATTAAAAAAAAAAAAAGGTTTACACACTGTAAATATATAAAAGCTTAAATCCAATATCATGCTTTTGAATGATGACTATAAAGTAGTCGATCTTGATCTTCAGTGGGCAGAAATAAAAAAAGGAAAAGAAGATCAATTTTTGCTTTTGTTTCGCAGAGCTTCTTCTTCTCATTACCCTATTGCCTACTTTTACTAGCGGATATTTCAATTATCCTCAATTTATGCGCTATCATTTAAATTTTTTAAAATTTTAGTTATAAATTTAAATATAAATTTTTTTTATAATTTATGTTTTATGTCATGATTTGTGTTTTTAAGCATAATTTTATTTTTTTCGCATGCAATTAACTTCTTATATTTATAACTTATGTCTTCTGTTATGATTTGTGCATTTAAGCATGATTTTTCTTTTTTTTTTTCAATGCAATAAATTTCCCCTACATCTATAACTTAGGCCTCATGCCACGACTTGTACTTTTGAGGAATAATTTGGATATTTTTTTTCATGCAATAGACTCCCTGCATTTATAACTTATATCTTATGTCATGACTTGTGTCTTTGGGACATACTTTTATTTTATTTTTCCATATAATAAACTCTCTATATTTATAACTTATTCCTTGAGGTATGACTCGTATGTTTGGGACATGATTTTTCTTTTCAATGAACTTCATCTGCCATAACTTGAGCATTTGGGGCATATATTTTTTCATTCAATAAATTCTCTACATTTATAACTTATGTTTTATGCCATGACTTGTGCCTTGGGGACATGATATCATTTACTCTTTTTTTCATTCAATAAACTTTCTGCACTTATGCCTTATGTCATAACTTGTGTCTTTGGGGCATAATTTATTTTCCCCATGCAATAAACTCCCTACATATATAACTTATGTGTCACACCGCACCTTGGAGGGTATGACGGGCACCTGGTGCCTGCTAGACTCTGGCTCTATTTCAAGAAACGAACCGGCTATATAGCGATTGTAAATACAGCCCCCGACCGATTAGGCCTATAGCCACCTACAATGCACAACAACTAACCAGAACGATGACACTATAATCTGAAGCAACTGCTATTCACATTTGTGACCGACAAGGTCACTAACTATAACCAGAAGAAGGCCTCACGCAGCCAACATCAACACTAAACACATATATACATGCACGGCCCCACACGACCGGCTCCACCACCACAGGGAAACATCAGACTGCAAGCCTCTAGGAAGTAATAATAGAATGGTCGGGACAGGGCCCCGACCTACCCAAATTGTAATCAAAAAGGAAATAGGAGCAACCTCCGACTCTCTAGCTCCGGAGGATAGGAGCTGATAACTCTGCTGACTGGATCACGAGGGATCGACTCCTTGTCTATGTGTACCTGCAGGCAAGCAATGCATCACCCCCACGGGCGTCAGTACCAAGGGTACTGAGCATGTAAAGCAAACTGAAATATACAACTGAAATGGGTAACAACAATAACATGACATATAAGCAGGAAGTAGCTGAGTCTATCTGGCTGAGGATAACTGGGGAGAGTTTACCTATTCTGTAACTAAACTGGGCGTACCTGATGACGTGTCGTCCTACTGTCTATCAGTATCTAATAGCACATATAGATATACATATAAATACACACAATACCTGACCGACCCCTATAAGTCGGAAGGTGCCAACCAACAGAACAATTTATTTACCCCTACCCGGGTCTAAACCAACCAAAAATAAGTCACTCTACTCATCTCATAACTGTGAGCTCCTCCTACCGACCCCCTTGGGTACGTAGCTCAGACCTTGGCCTCTGACAATGAACTGTGTCTGAGTCCGAAGACTCCTGCCTCTGGGCGCAAGTGCTCAACGGGGTAATCTGCTGCTGTATCTGTGACTGAAACTGCCCATGGGTGTAAACACGCAACAGGGTAATTTTATAAAAATATGTATCTGAAACTGCCCCCGGCCACAAGCGCACATAGAGTAGTCTGCCCCTGTAAACAGGGTAATCTGGCTCTGCGCAGAGTAAACTGAACTGCCCGTGCAAGCAGGGTAATCTGGCCCGTATTATTATGGTGGTCGGTCATCATCGTCCTCTAGGCGGACGGCATCGCTCAGCTGGGGGTGGTATCTGAATCTGGTATCGACACAGCTATAACCAGGGGCGGCGGGGATGCTAAAGGGTACCCACATGCCATAACAAGTCTCAACATGCAAAACACATACACAGCAAGCATGCTCAAATGAAAAATGCTAATCATATTCTCTTCTTTTATTTCAAGGTCAGTCCGTATTAAACAACTGATGCTATATTCTGTTTTACACTGTTTCTGATTGCTGGGCTAACTGCTACCTGGCCTTTGTCTCTGATTATTGTTATCCGTGATCTGAAGCTATATTAGTTTCTAGAGCCATATCTGTTTCTGGAGCTATATCTGTATCTGGAACTATATTGATGTCTAGAGCTATTTCTATATCTAATTACTGATCTGATTATATCTGGATATAACTCAATAACATAGAACATGCCATCTATAGCTGGATATAACTCAATAACATAAGATGTGCCATCTATTACCGGATACAGTCTCAACAAATGTAATACATACTATCTGTAGTCTTGCTAATTCATTATACTGCTATTACAACTTCCATTCTGGGTATTACGTAAGAACATGTTGGGTTACTAGCGGATACCACTTTACTATCTAAAATCATCTGACTATCCGTTATTCTGATTATCGCATGATACATAATGATATACTAGCATGCTTGCTGGAAATTATACTAAAATCGTTCCTGTACGGGGGGTATCTGTTAATAGCCTTTATTCTATTTATTTTCTAGACTGTACTTCCTGGCTTGCCGAAAGAATAGCTTTACATACCTGGTTTCTGAGTACCCGACTGACCGATGTGATTTCCGTCGGTACTTCTGCTGTTTCTCCCAACTACATTCATATACATGTCAATTAGAACTAAATACATTAATATCCGGGAGAAATTATCACTTTTGATATATATTTGTCCCAAACTTCGACTTTTCGAAAAACGGTCGAAAACTCGTTATTTCTCGATAGTGCAGAAGGGATAAATGCTCACTGCAACGCTAGGAACACATTGATACTAATTTAAAGCAATTCTATTTACTTTACCTCGGTAGCACGACGTTTCGCCAGCCAAATTTCACGAAACCAACTCCGTAGGATTGCTCTCTGCAGCTTACCTCGGTATCTAAGCCGGAACGGAGTTTAGACCGTGTTTCGTAGCGTAATCGGGAAGAAATATATGTAAATGTCGTGGGTTTCCTTCTCCCTGCCTATATTCCCCTGTTTTTCTGGAAATTCTTGTTATATTTGAAATAAAACCGACTCCCCCCCCCCCCCCTTTCTTTTTTTTTTTTTTTTTTGTGCTTGCCTTCTAAATCCCTTAACCAACATGCCATTAGGCTATTTATTCATTTAAAATTTACGGGGTGTAACATTATGCCTTATACCATGACTTGTGTCTTTGGAGTATAATTTCATTTTTTTCCCATGCAATAAACTCCCTACATTTATAACTTATACCTTATTCCATGACTTGTATATTTGGGGTATGATTTTATCTTCTTTTCATCAACAAACTTTCTGCCCTTATGCCTTATGCCGCCTTTAGGGCATAATTTCATTTTTTTTCCCATGCATTAAACTCTCTATATTTATAACTTCTGTCTTAGGCTATGACTTGTATCTTTGGGACATAATTTTTTTTTTCATGCAATAACCTCCCTACATTTATAACTTATGCCTTATGTTATGACTTGTGACTTTGGGGCATGATTTTATCTTTTTTTCATCAATAAACTCCCCACACTTATGCCTTATAACATGACTTGTGCCTTTGGAGCATAATTTCATTTTTTTCCCATGCAATAAACTCCCTACATTTATAACTTCTGTCTTACGCCATGACTTGTGCCTTTGGGACATAATTTTATTTTTTTTCCATGTAATGAACTCCCTGCATTTATAACTTATGTCTTATGCTATTACTTGTGCCTTTGGGGCATAATTTTTTTTTTCATGCAATAAACGTCCAAAAATTAACTATGAACCCTATACGAACAATTTTAAAATTATAGAAATATTACACAACTTATACCTGAAGGGAAAAAATTATCAAATAGACGAACTAATAAATTAAATAACATAAAACACACTGAAAAATACATAAATTTCACAATAAACAGATTCAAAAGAATCGAAAAAATGAGCTATGACTGATCAATAAACGAAATAAAAAATAGAGAGGAGAGAGAGAGACTGAAAGTGAAAGTGAAAGTGAAAGTGAAAGAGTGAAGGTGACAGCAAATAAAGAGGGCAGAAAAACTATAAGCATATGGAAGAATAACATAAATAAGGGTATTTTCATCCATAAAATCTCATTAAATGCATTCCACATGTGAAAATTAAAGACCATGTATATGATGAACAAAAATCAAAGACCAATCACTTTTAAGGACAATTCGTGCAAAAACTTAAAAACTTTTCATAGCGAAATTTCTAAAGAGGAGCCTATTTTTTTAAAAAAATTATCAAATGGGGCCAAAATATCAAAACCACCCGTTATGAAGGCCATCTGTGAACTCAACCCGCACAATTGTATAAAAGAAGAAAAGGGAGAGTTTCCGAAATTCAATTTGTATCAACGATACAACAATTACTACTAAATATCAGTTTTCTTTTAAAGTTACTACTAATTTTGAAGCTCAGGATATACATCCTATAAAATTTTGAAAAGATTACACTGCTGAAACTCTGTTGAATGTGAGGAAGTTGCTATACAAGTAGGTCATAATGGTTCCTCCCACTATAAAGGAGTCTCACAACCTTCCTGGCCTTTCTGTTTCTTGAACCTTTTCGGAACTCAGCTCCATATTCTGCAATAGGAATGAAACCAGAGCCTCTTCCTCCATGCTGCAGTTTCATCGCCAAAATGCAGAAATTCATAAGAATACACTAAATCAAACAAGAGAGAGGTATAGGAGTACTTTTAAGAGCTTACATATTACTACTTACTAGCAAAGAAAACAAAGGATTGACAATTTTCAACCATTATGCAATTGTAGTCTTATGGGCTAGGCTTTGATCGATCAAATAGGTGGTACGTCTTTAAGGTGATAATAACCTTTTCAACCTCTTTTCCACATTACGTCAGGACTTACTGCAAATGCAATACCTATATATATGATTTTACAAGTCGGAAGCAAACACCATAGATAATATGTAACCAATCCCTACCAACAAGTGCACCGGAGTTCAAACTATAGATGAACCTAGAACCCAGACCACTAAATTATGACAGGATAAAGTGGCAGACTCAATCAATGTACACGCCATATTGAACTGAAGATATGAAACATCTTCAGTCACTTTTTCTGAACTTTTACTTTGCCTGTGTTTCTTTCAAGCATTCGCCATCCCTTAAATGTTATTCAGAATGATATCCTCAATACCATATTTGTATCAATACCTTATTCCCACTTCATTTCTCCCTGCTTCATGCTGGTTAAGATTTAATTAACTTTTTTTATTTTAAAAGGAGTGGAGCCAAGGGCAGATTGGCTTATAGCCTGGGAAGATAGAATGCCTTCGTATTCAATCTTAATATATGTATGCTTTATCTCACTCACTGTTGCCAACAGAAGCTTCCAAAGTAGGATAGGTAAATTTCACTGCCTTTTGCTGCCTTGTTAATTTCTTTTAGAGGAGAATTAGTAGATTAAATAGGAATATAGAAATGGCAGAAGGAACAGTTGATTGAAGGAGAAATTGCAATGAGAAATCTAGTGTGCAAAGGTGTTGGAAATTTAAGATAGGACAAGCACTTTCAAATCACTCAACTCTCTTGAAGACAAGTAGGAAATAATTCCTCTTAATTTCTCTCAACTTGACTTACATAATATGACTATACTATCTATTATTTATAGGACTTTCCTAGCATATATCTAGTCTAATACATATGGACCTTAGATTTGTTTTCTCATCCCAAGTTCATGAACAAAACCATACATGCATCCCTTACATTAATTTCCTAATACACGAGTTAAGAAAATTCATGTACTTTAGATTAATCTAGTTTATTTTTTCAACACTCCCCTTTAAACTAGATTTATCACTCCCAGAAACATTCTGGAAGACATCAATCTTTAATGGCTTGCTGAAGACATCCACCCAACTTGGTGTTGTGACTTCGCAAACTCAAGCTCAAATTCTTTCTTGGATCTTCCTTTACTCCATCCATGTCTATGGCTTCTTGGATGCAAGCCACACTTTTCATCTTTCTCTTTAAAGAACCTCAATGCTTGAGAAGCTTGATTGACAGCTTCATGTTTCGGCTTATTTCGTTTCTCTTCATAAACTTGCAAAGATCATGCAAGTTCATCAATGGTATTGGTGTCCAAACCGATGATGGCAACCACAAAATTAAACCGTGAACTTAAGGATCATAAAAATCTTATAACGACCTAATCATCTTCCAAATATTCCTCTAATCTCCTCTCCATCATCTTCATTTTTTTCTCGGATTTCATAGAAAAAAACCTTCTTAAACATCTCTCCATCAATCCTTTAAAAGATAAAGAGTGTGGCTTTTTCTATTCATCTTTCTCAAGACAGCAATATTATCCACCACCTCTCTATTAATGAGTCGTCTTTGTTGTGCAACTACTTCAAAAGCAACTGCTTTATCAGGGTTGACGCCCTTGTTGGGCTCCTTGCCCTCAAAAAAATCCTCCAAAAGTTGTTTAACTTTTGAAATCTTGTTAGTTTCCCCGACCAAAGCAATTTCATCAATCTCGTACTTCTCTAGCTCAGCTCGCTCACATCCATTTTGTTCTGAAATTCATTCTTTTGAATCTTCAAAAATTCTAATTCTCCACAAGGTCCTTCAAGACAAGTGACTCTGATGTCAAATGTTGGAAATTGGGGGACAAGGAGCGCTCTCGTTCACTCATGTTCTCTTTGAAGACAAGTGGAGAAAATAATTTTGTTTCACTCAATTTGACTTACATAATATGACTATAGTTTCTAGTATTTATAGGAGTTTTCTAGCATGTATCTAGTCTAATACATGTACCTAAATTTTTAATTCTAGATTTTTCCCTCTTTCCTAGATCATGAGCAAAATCATACATGCATCCTTGCATTAATTTCATAATACATGAATAAAGTAATTTCTTTTACTTTTGATGAATGTAGTTTATTTTTTCAACAAAAGGAAGATGGTGGTGAAGATGGGGTTGCAGTTGGCTTGCTTTAGATAAAGACCTAATGCACTAAAAATTCAGTATACTGGGCAGAATGAGGACTTCACGGAGCATTCTTTAGTTGTTGGCAAGGACGATAGATATAATTGGACAACAATACCCAAAATACTTCAGTCTATGTTGTTGATGTATTGTTGATAGGATAAAAAAAAAAGCTTGATTTCCTAGTTGAGTCCTTGTTACGACTACTTCAGAAATAAATCTTTTGAAGCAAAGAGAAATACCTCCTGTTCTGGTATGTATACCATAATTGGCTGGCAACACAACTTTGATAATACCTGATGTAGAAAGAAAAGATGACTATCAGCGTAAGGAAGCAATGTAGCTAAATGGAACAACAACGTAGCATGTAAGTGTCCCACTTGTGATGTGTAATGCGGGGTATTATGGATGCACTTCCTATAGAAACATTTTTCGAAACCATCTCTTTCCCCTCATTAACTAGAATGGAGTTATTTTGGACTTTCCAAGCATTATACAATTGAAGACATGAAAAGAATTAATGAGCCAAAACAACTAATAGTCCTAAAACAATGACAGAGAATATCATAGAAACTTCCCTAAGAAAAAACTAAACATGGATTGCTGATGGTTATATGGCATTAAAGGAAAAAGATAAAAACACTTGGATATCCATGATTAGAAGAATCAGGGATAAAAATTTGCTTACCAATAGCTCTGACTCTCCTCCCCAGAAATCCGACCGTCCAATACGTTGGCAATATCTGACAAAATGAATCAAAGTACTGAGAAAGGATTCATATCTGAATCACTATTAGTATTATCATAAAGTACCTAAAATTGAGTGATGAAGTTTCATGTTCTTCAATGATTATAAAGCCTCACCGTCTCAAAGACTCCTCAACTGTAATGGCAACCAAGGCCTCTTCATATTTAAGACGTTCTTTCTCATCATCACAAATAGCCTCCTTTACAGCCATCCTTAATTCATCTTTTACATAAAGAAAAGCAGATTTTTCATCAACTTCAGGGAAATAATCACACAAACTGAGACAGAAGAGAACTGATAACTAGCCCCGCTGTATCACGAGTAACTTTTTAGAGATTACTCAATTTGTTGAAGCCCATAGTTTCCTAGTGAGAAAAAAAAATCAGAAATGAAATGGAACTTCATAAATTTGACTAGTTAGAGAGCTACTATGAGGTTTAACCTTGTTGGTATAATTAATAAGTAGAACAGAACTGATAACTTGCTCCAGTGTATCAGGAGTAAAATTTTAGGGGCCGTTTGGTCGAATGCATTAGTTTCGTATATTACCAATACCTTGTTTAGTACATTTTTTAAACCTGTGTATACTAATTCAAGCATTAGTTATACACTCTATTTGGTATTATGCTATGTATAATGAATACATGGCAAACTATGGTATTAGTAATGTGATGCTTTTCAATGTATGCATTAGCAAGGTTAAAGACACAATTGCTCCTCAAAACCTTTTTCACATCCTTGCTATAGTATTTGTGGAGGGGCATTTTTATAAACAAATAATTTTTTAGAAATTATGCAATGCATGTTATTTTTAATACATCAAACCAAACAATGCATAAGAAATAATCTCAGTATAACTATACCAGCATTACTAATATCAACGTTACTAATACACTCTAGTCAACATTATTCTTATACACCCTACCAAACGACCCCGTAGAGAATACTCAATTTTTGGAAGCCATAGTTTCCTAGTGAGAAAAAAATCATAAATGAAATGGAACTTCATAAATTTGACTAGTTAGAGAGCTACTATAAGGTCTAACCTTGTTGGTATAATTAATTAGTACGGAAATGATTGATGAAAATCTCTTGTGGACAATATTACCTGCATCATCTCTTTCATCTCGAGGGTGAAGTTTCATGCCTTTGTTGAAAGCCATCCCTTTTACCTGTTTAGAAATAACATCAATTCCTAAGAGAAACAAATTATTACTTCAAAGTTCCAAGGCACTAAAACATTTTAGGTACAAACAGCATGAAGTACAAAATGGAAATACATTTATCTGATTTTTCTTCATGGTGCTCCTATTTTCAGATTTTTACCATATTTTGAAGAGAATCCTGAGCACTGTCCATAATCTGATGATAAATGAATTCTCAGAGTTCCCTCATGATTGATGGGATTATTAACTTCCAAGTCATCCTGATAAAAGGATATTGGGTTCAGATAGATTCAGTTTTCATATGTGGATCTTCTAAAATCTTTTCTTTTATAGATAAAGTTTGATCTTCTATTCTTTATGAGTTAGGATGACAAGCCAAGTCTTTATCTCTCACACTTTCAGGAACGAAGACCCCATGGATAGGTTTTTAATTTTTATACAAATGTGAATGACATGCTACAGGCCATACAAGATTATTATCTTCTGACTACTGCAAAATAAATATTGAGAACCACTAATATATGTAACAAAAAAGAAAAATTGAAAAAGGGTGAGTGTCATAAATGTATGCTTATTTCTAGTTTTCAGTATCACTGGTGTAAACTGTTCAGGGTCATTGACAACTGCTTATTCCTGCATCCCAGCATCTGAAGAAATCAAATCAGGTTTTCTGGGGGTTTTGCTAGCAGAGTGAAGGAAAGAATTTGTTGTATTCTGCCTGATTAGTAATGATTTTGTGTATTTGGCTCAACAGAAATGCAAGACTATGAATATCATCCTGAAACCTAGCAAAAGATGGTAATTTTGCTTCTTTATGGTCTACAGAAAATAGTCCTATAAGGTCAGTACTCAAAAACCTTCTGCAGAGAAGGAACACACTGTCATTAAAATGTCTTGTTAGTTTGCTTCAGTTAGTTTTATTCCTACTCTTGTTAGCTAACATCTTTCCACTATTCTGCATCCCTCTCCCTTTCAATTAATAAAGTAACGTGTTCTATCTAAAACCATGACCATTAGGCTAAAGAAGACAGTGAAAACTTTTAGGAAAAAGTTATGCAGTCAACAGCTCTACATGAAACTGGTGTTCAGACAGAGAAGGGAAATGCTTCATACCAGAGCACGAAACATGCAGCGGCCGTCACCTGTAATTTTCTGTACTGAATAATGTTCTACTTTCTTTAAGGCTGGCGAACCTCCACCTCTACAATAAGAAATTATAAAGAATAACACACACACAATAGTGAGATCAAATTAAGCACTTGATTCTAACAAACTTAGAATTTAATTGGCAGTGACTTTAGGTATCCTCAATCCCTTCACTGTTTGTTGTTAAAGGTTGTATAGGTGTTTTATGTGCTTTAATGTACCTGTGTCCAACAAGTATGTCATGAGTGCGGGTAATTCGTGTGAATTCTTCAAAATACACCAAAAATTAGCAAAAACTGCAGATACTCATACAGAATACTTATACAGACACCTATATGATACGTGTATACAAGTCCATGTAACATAGGTTGAAGGCATTTATGTCACCAATGAATAGGCCACAAGCTCACAACCGTTTATATATAGCATGAATGAATTTACTTTTCATAATCAGATTTAACTTTGGGACCTCAAATTCACAAGCAAACGCAACAATGAAGAAATTTAAGCAAATTGCGTATGCAAGAACAGATAAAACCGTACGAAGGCAGCTCTCTTTACAGATTCAAGATTAAGCTTTTTTCTTATTGTACAGGCCAACTTGCAGCATCTCCACTCATTTCACCAGGTATATGCTACTCCCACAAGCGGCACTCCCTCCCGGCTAACAGATGATAAGAAATAACCTAATGTTTTTGCTTCCACTGAAATTTAAACCTGAAGCCTCCCGTTCTCAACTCACTACATTGTCCATTGGGCCACATAAGTGCAATTCAAGATTAAGCTTTCTGAACAATAACAACAGAATTCAAGCTGTTAAATAACAAAAAAGAAGAGGAATTTACAATGAGGGTCCTATTCTGGCAAAGCATTGATGACCAGTGGCGCCAGAAAAAACAGCAAAAGGGTTTCCTCTTTGATGAGGTCTGTAACTGGAAGCAGAAACTGAAGAAACTGGAGAAGTAGCCAGCTCAAACTGCGCAAATCCATGTCTCAGCTCATCAAGCACCACTTCTGTACCCAAAAGAAATTCAAATGAAATCATTATCAATCAATCAAACTACACATCAATTTCAAATTAATGGTTCTATTCAGACCCAACATCATTCAGTAGTAAACATTTTTGCGAACTAAATGTTACTGTAACTGTAGGAGCTCAGTACCATTAGAGGGCACGGCCGCCATGAAATTCGAAGTCACTAACTAGGACAGGGAGCAGCTCTATTGGTTAGTGCTTACTCCCGTGTCACCGGAAGGCTATAATAATTTATCCTCTTTTTTCTTTTTTCCTTTTTTGGGTTTAAAAATAAGGAAGAAAAGTAAAATGTTTTGAAATAGAGTTAATGATAAAAACATATTTAAATTATTATCTTTTTGATGAATTTTATATCTCAAATTATATATTATTTTATTTATCTATCTAATTATTACTCCTTTTATAACACAAGACCTTGAGTTGGTCAAATATTTATTTCTAAATCGATAACAAATATGTGTAGGTCAATTCAGCACTAAGTGTGTTCTAATACAAGTAAATAATAATTTAGGTAAATAAATAAAATAATTAATAATTGAGATATGAAATTTATAATAATTTAATAATTTAAATATTTTTTACCATTAACTCTTTGAAATATAACCATCAGTATGATTTTGCTAGAAAAACTTGAAATGAACTTTTATATTTGGGTACATTCGAAATAAGCATTTATATATGAGTTTAAGGGATCGATTGGTATTAGAAAAAATAATATGTGAATTAATTTTGATAAGTTTTAATTTCTTATTTGGTAGTGTTTTAATATTAATTTTTATGCGTAGTAAATTATGACATTATCCGTTATTTACGTTGAAATTAGTTATGATAATATTATTCACATATAATCTATCAAACAACTTCTGACTGATAATAACGGATCGATTTATTTTTGTCGTATGTAGTAGTAGGTAATTATTTTATTTTTACGATAATAAATTATTTTTTAATAAAAAACTATCTGATGATTAAATAATATAATCTTTTTTGTTGTTTTTATTATGGATCTTGCATTTCAGGATGAATATTGGAAGATTTTTTGAATCTAGGTTTGATTATTCTTGGTAATTTTGTGTATTTTTTATTAGTTTTCTAAATGGTAATTGATCTGTTAACCTGTGTAGATTTATTTTTTCTTTTTGGATCTTGAACTCTGCATTATTATTTTTTATCAAAATTGATAGTATGTACAATTTTCAAATTTTTGAAGGGTAAACTATGTTAAACACTCTTATACTATTACTTAGTTTCAGCCACACCCTTTGTATTTCTAAAATAAATAGATATTATCTTACACTAATCTTTACTTAATACTGTCTAAAATAATTATTAAGAACACAAAACTAATCTTGTAGCACAAAATGAAAATCAAAATCCTACTAAAGATTGTCATATTACAATGTGGTGCAAGAGAGCAAAGTTCGAAGAGATGTGGTGGGAGCAAAGCAAATCAATGGCAGAGTAATACTAGCCTACCCCTAGTTCACTCTAGCAATGCTTATTTCAAGATTTTCTGAAGTATTCAAATTAAATAGGTATGTAAAAATTTAATATGAGTTCAGTAGAAGGTCAAAACAATAATGGTTACTCATATAGCAGCGACGATGATATGCATATTGTGGAAGATGGTAATCGCAACAATTCAATTCAATAAATGTTCAAAAAGTAATCGAAACTATAGAACCTTTAAACTAGTTTAGTTGCAATCAATTCAATTTTTATTCTTAAAGTAGAATGTCACACAAGATTGTTATTTTGTACTATTGAAAGCTTTTCTTGTAAAGGAGATTGAGGAACAGATTGTTTCTCTTCTTAAGTGATAGCTCAGTATTGATTTATCTTCTAGTCTATATAGTTGCATCTCATTTTATTAGGTATTGCAGTTTGCTTGCATACGGTTTAAAGTTCAATTCTCGATTTTTGACAAGGTTTGCATTAACTTACCCTCCATATAATGTTGATGGAGTGCCAAACTAGTATAATCAATGGACTAATAAGATATGAAACAAGTTGACGTGAATGGCCCAAACACAACACCAGTTTACCAATTTTCTAAAATCTAGTGCAGGAGGATTTTTATGTTATTTGGTTAAGTGGAAACTATATTGCTAAAGAATCACAAAATCGAGTGTCAAAAATACCCTTCCTCCTGCATTAAGGTACATGTATCAGTTTTAGTTAAATGAGAAAAAGGAAGTGACTAATTTATCAATTAAAGCTATAATTCCAGCAAAATGAGTGAAGTCTCTTGGGTTAAAATTGAGAAGTAAATCAGCATCAAATGCTAAACATACATGTACTCTCCTAATTGCCATAAAAAGAATTTGAGCACTTTAGTAAGTGGTTTGTTTTTTTTTAAACAAGGGCAACTTTGTTCATATATTAAAGTATAAAATAAAACAAAAAAAAGACTAATTAACTGAATACTAATGGTATTATATTTTGTGTAGGATTTCAATAATACAGGGGTAGTAAGTGTTTATTTTAGAAATACAGGAGGTGTGACTGAAACTAAGTGATAATATAGGGGTGTTTAGCGTAGATTATCCATTTTTGAATTCATTTTTGTTTCCTTTTTCTTTTTTAGGTTTCTTTGGTATAAGTTATATATCTAAAATAGTTATAAAAATATTTTACATAATCAATAAATTTATGTTAAATTTTTTTGGCAGTTCTCTTTTTTAGTTCGAATGGTATTACGTTATAATAATTTTTCCCTACTTAGTTATAAATGAAGTTTTCTCGTGATCTTACAAATCCATCTTAATCTGGTTGTATCCAAAGTAAGCATCGAAAATTTTTTGCATGTCATGGCCGACCATCACATTGATCATTCAATCTATGTGTGGCAACGGAAATAAATCGTTTGGACAATCCTTATTCAGCTCCTTAAAATCTTGAATATTTGCAATTTATTTTCTTTCTTGGAATTATGTTGGCTAGCCATTTAGGATAGTTAACATTCCGAATGGATCATATGTTAAGCAGTTTATTTACCTTTTTTTTTACAAACTTATTTTTGTAGTCTGTCATCGGTCGTCCTTTTTTTATTCATGACGTGAATTTGGATTTAGGCCCAATTTGTGAATAACAACCTCTAATGGTATACCTGTCATGTCTAAATAGGACCAGTCAAATCATTTTTCATTAGTTTCGGAGTTAATCCAGTACTCAGGTATACTTTTCTTTTTGGTTCATGGTCGAATAAACCAATTCATTCGAGCTCCCTCTATCATTGATTTGCTTACCAAGTCTTTATCATAGAAACTAATGGTTTCCCTGTCTTTTGGAACTTCTCGTGATCTCTTTTCTCTAGTCAATGTTACTATCATCTTTTTGGTTTACAGTGAATATGGATCCGTCGAATTTTGGCCCGCCCACAATCATGTCGATTACGTGGTTGCGCATCGTTGGTTTGATCGGTGTATCTGCATCTCAACTTCTTCCCTAGTTGTTTTTAGCCCGGTCACTCAGGAATTTCCTTAAGTAACCTTCTTTTAATTACATAGCCACCTCTTCTCGCAGAGAGCGGCTATAACAACCCGTCCAGTCGTTATGGGGTAGTTAGGCCATAGTACTCTGTTAGAGTCCTCATAGTGAAATTGAGCTAATAAAAAACTAAAAGATGGGGTGATTTAAAAATTGAAACGTGTATAATGTCACTGTTGATTTTGTGTTGTGTTTCGTTATGAAGTGATCTACTAAACTAGACCTTCATAGAAAATTTTGAGACTACGAGTGAATTTGTAGCATCATTTTATATCCAAGTGCATAATTGAAATGTGGTGTGATGTCTTGATAAAAGACTTGTATTTTGGGGATGAAAAAGTGTGTAGTTTTACCAAGCTACTGGTTAACAGGGCACCGCTACAACGGTGGGATGTCTGTTGCAGCGAGACCGCCGTAGCAATCGGAGTGCTGCCATAACAGTGGTTGTAGAGTTGCCAAATTTGCTAAAGCAAGCTCTTGGTCGCCATAGCGAATCCGCTGCAAGAGAAAGTGACCACTGCGACAAGTGACGCGAGGCAGAATGCTTGTATAAGTCAGTTATTTTGATATTTGCACCTAATTATCCTAAAGCACGAACTTGAAGAGCTAAGAAGTGATTTTGCCAGGGCTAGGGCATAACTTCTCTTCAAGGTAAGTTTTTTTCATCAGTCTTTGTGACTATCCATCCTCTAACTCCGTAGAATTCTTAGAAGGTCATTAATATGGAATGATGATTAGAATCTTAAAACCTTGAAAGTTAAGATAACTGAATAAGTGTTGATAGTTATTGATTCCTATGCTTCTAAGTGATTAATTAATATTTCTTAGGATGAAATTAATTGTTATAGTTCATAATGGTGATAATTTGAGACCTAGAAATTCATAAAGATGGAACTTTTAGCATAAAAACTGCTTTAAGGGGGATTAAAGGAGTAAAAACTCCATTCATTGTAGTGATATGATCATTGTAAGACTAGAGTACGATAACTCAACCCGTAGGTAATGAATTGAACCTTGATAATGGGTAGAATTTAGTGGGTTTGAATTTTCAAGACTATAATTGAAGAGTAGATGATTAAATACTCTTAATTTGTTTATTTCTAGACTTTGGGCATTCTGGGACATTAAGGAAAGAAAAGGCTCCTGTGAAGAAGCTTGCATATTCAAGTTCTTCAATTGAGGTAGATTACGGTTTACTTGGAGTTAGGCCTTGCTTAGTATCTCGTATGTAAATGTTAACTTATGAGCATGCCCGAATTGACTTTGAACATACTTTGTGATTGATATTGTGACTTAGCAATACTATGTGATAGATTGTGAAACTGTTAAGTCTCTGAATATAATTCATGATTTTGAAGTGCAATTGTGATAATCAATATGTACTTATGATGATTATATGTGTGATGATTGAATAAAGAGCATACTAAAATATGTGCACAATAATTGAATAATACTCCATTATTCTAAGAAGAATAACACGTGTTCAAAGGGAGTATTAGGATAAACGGTTTTATGATAATTAAATAATATACCATTATTCTGAGATGAGTGGCTCGCCCGAGGTGATCTTTCGAGCGAGTAATATAATATGAGTGACTCAAGTTCGATGAGAGCATCCGGATGAGCAGACGAGTGAGAACAAATACCACGCTGGTATGGTACATGAATTTCTAGAGTTCCCTGTAGGTGATGACTAGATTGGCAAACATAAGACCCTCTGATATGGGTGTATAGATGAGTGACATATGTGTGAACCTATTTGATATAAAGTGAGATTGATGCGATATATGGTTGTACAACTATATTCAGAATGGACATGATTCCAATGATTTGTTTTGATTTGCTTTACATTCTAAGCTTGTGATGTTCTTTTGTCTAACGCAGAGAACTATATAATTCATGTTGATTGGCATTGATATGCCTGAGGTTGATGCATCTGTTCGATATTACGGACAACCTGATTTCATATGCTGAATGATTGAGCGTCTTTACTTTTGTATCTCTTGCTTGTTTTGATTTATGTCACATACTTGTTACTAATAGAAGAATGTTTGTACTGATGCTATTCCTGCACATTTCTTTGAGTGCAAACTGTATTCCAGAGACTTCGTCCCGACCTTACATTTAGAGTTTCTAGTCGATTGATTTGATGGTGAGCTGATTCTATCCAGGCTGTTGCAGATCTTCTTTGGAGTTGATGTCTATTTTCTCCAGATAATAACTGTGTTTGCTTCTATTTTTTTGTTCATTCTTAGACTTTGTTAGTTAGAGTCCGAGACAATGACATTTGAATTTTAGGGATTTTAGTAGATAACTTCCGCATAGTTTTGATTTTTTAATTTTGATTCATTAATTACATTATTAGTTATTTTATTTTGAATGAAATGAATGCATAAATGGTTAGGTTAGTTGGTAAGATGTGGTTCACCTACCGGGAAGTTAATGTAGGTGTAAATCACGATAATTTGGGTCGTGACAGCGACATTCCCTTGTTCTATGCCTGTGCATTCTATGAAACTTGCAGATTAGATTCGGATCCCTTTGACTTGGATCAAACCAGATGGATTTTGGCCACTTTATGTCTTTGATGTGTCTGATAGTCGCTACCAATCCGATCGGATCTATACTGAAGCAATATTCGAACAACCTCGAGGCTTCTATATTGCTCACACCTGATATTGACAGAGTGATGGATCTTTATTCAGTATGCTCTTATTGCACTAAGGGCGATTTTCGTGCCTATCACGTCTCGATCTTTCTATCGATTGAAAATATCGGTTGTTTCGCCCTCATTTCATTTGGTTTCAATCTATTTTCCTTGGAAATATAAGACTGGTATTTTCCCTTGGTGGTCTCATGTCATGATCAAAGTTCTTCCTTGATAACTTTAACCCTATTGATCCAGATGTTACAAATGGTGCCAATTGATCGCCTTCCACCCGAATTTTTGATTCGTACCTATTGTGCATATCTGCCCAAGTAGTCGCAGATAATTTCAATAGATTCTCCTTTAGCTTAAGAGATGTGTTTGAAGTTCATGGATTGAGTCCCTCAGTGATAACTTCAGCTGCCCACTCATCCGGTACTGGAAGTAACAACATCCTTTCTCTCTAAAATTGCACCATGAATTCCCGCAATAATTTTAAATCGCTCTGAGTTATTTTAAAGATGTCTATCTTTCTTGTCTGCACCTTTCTTGATCTAATATGTGCTTTCACGAATGCATCTATAAGCATTTCAAAAAATTTAATTAAATGCCCAGATAATAAAGAATATAATGTTATTACCCATTTGGATAATGTTTCGCTGAATATCTTCAATAGCACTGATTCAATTTCATCTGGTTGCATGTTGTTGCCTTTCATTGCCCATGTATGTGCACTTACGTGCTCCTATGAATCGATTCTTCCGTTGTATTTTCGGATGTCTGGCATCTTGAACTTTTTTGGGGATTAGCTTTGAAGTCGTGCTAAGTGAAAATGGGAGTTGTACGTACTTCCTCGAGTCTAGCTCCTTTAGGATTGACAGAGCTCCGGGAATCTACTTTATTCGAGCATTGAATTTTTTCTCATTTCGATCTAAACAGCTGATCAAGGTGTTGAGGCATTTCATTATCTCCTTTGAGTCACTGCTTTCAACAATGTCCCAGTTATTTTCACCATGATCTTCCATCTTGGTATTATTGGGTAACTCTTCTCGCAATGGTTCCGAATCTTGCCCCATTTTTTTCTCTATGATTCCATTATCGTTTTTGGCTGGTTCTCCAGTATCAACAAAATTTTTGTTAAGTCCGCTCCAACTACTTTTACTATGTTTGGATCGTTAGTATCATCATTCTGAGTCTCAGACCTCTCAGAGTGGTAAGAAGTTTGTGGAGAAGTCCCTAATTCATTTGCCTCCTGGGTGTTGTTAGCCACCAAATCTGTTTCGAAGTTGATGGGTGCGGCACGTTGTTATTGACATTTGATAGTTCGATGTTCTTAGTTCCAACTATCGTTATAGTTGATCCTATGAATCCTAAAACTTTTGCAAGTTATTAAGTTTGTTAGTAATTGACAAATAAAATCAAATCGATCATACAATTATCTTTAGCCCCACAGTGGGCGCCAAACTGTTTACCCTAAAAATAAGTATAATTGAATTTATAGTGAGACTATAAAAATGCAAGCTTGATTTGGTTGAAATAAATGAAGTAAAATGTAAATTGAATAATGAAATGACAATAAGTAAATAAATAGACTGATGACCAGAGCTCCAGATGATATCCTTGATGAACAGAGAACTCGTCCGCTGATCAGAGTAACAATAATTTAGTAAAGAAATAATGCTTCACACAATGTTTAGAACTTGAATAAAAAAGAATGTGTGTATTCTCTTGTCTGTTGTCAGATGTGATTTGTGGTACAAAGATAGTCATTTTTATAGGACTTGCTGCTTTTAGGGCTTTAAGCCTGA
The DNA here is from genome assembly GCA_035772735.1 of Datura wrightii. Lineage (NCBI taxonomy): Eukaryota > Viridiplantae > Streptophyta > Magnoliopsida > Solanales > Solanaceae > Datura > Datura wrightii. Next base: position 191,965,540 of record JASDFA010000018.1, on the reverse strand, counting down.
TAATCATTGCGTATTAAATTGCCTTAAATGAGAAATAAATTATATTGAATGCTGGTGGAGTAACAAATGATGTTGCTCTGGAATGACCGCTTGTCAGTTGTCTCGTCTTTACTTTTTATTTCCTCCGGATGCTTTATCTGCATTCGGATTCGCTCCTCCGTTAATTTGTTATTTCCTATGGAATGATAACTGTGCATAGTTTCTCCATCTTTGAATCTTTATGGAACGTATCTATCATTTGACACACACATCTTCATCTTACCTTGTTCATACGTTGGATTTATTTTCACCCTATACATTAAAGTATCTAACTAAAACAAACTTGACTTAAAGTGTCAAAATAAAAATTAAATTTAAATTTAAAGATCTATATATTATGAAACAAATTAATGTAAATGTTACTACCTTAAAAATAAATTTTCACTTCTCTCATCTCTCGTTTTCATTTACTATATAGAATAACTCCCCCAACAGTATTTGGCCTTAAAAGATTATAAGTTCATGCTTCTTTATTCCATTAATTCCCTTAATAGCTCAAATACAAGAGCCAAACTTTGTATGCCTTTCAAACAGTATAAAGAAACAACAATAAATCTCTACCTAACAGGGACCTAAACTTAACAAACATATTTGACTACTAAAAAAATTGTCATTAAAAGTATGTTACGGCTTTCATTTTATAATTTTAAAATTCTTTTTGTAATTTGTTGCTACTTATTACTTACCCTTTCATATTAAACGCGAAGTATTAAAATTAGCTCATAAAATTATAATTTATTTAATTTATTTATATTTAGGTTAATTATTGATCCACCTATTATATATTTAGCCCAATAAAGTTTGAACTGATATATAATTTAAATTAATTCGCTGAAAATTTTATTAAAATATTTTTAAGAAGATATTTTATTTTATATGTTATATTTAGTCATAATAAAAAAAAATTATAAGATACTAAAAGATTATAAAAGAACAAATAAAGCAATTAAAATTTAGTAAGAATTGAACGAATTAAGTTATAACCCGCATTTTAGTCTATTTCAGTTCAAGTAATATTTGGACGGATTAATAATCTATTCATTTATTAATTCAACCCATTTTAATTCGCTCAAATTCAATCTAATTCATTCGCTTATCACCTAATATTAAAATATTTATAATTATTTACACAATCGCAACACACACACAAAAAGATACATAATAATTATCTCAATTATGATATCCTATATCCAAGTGAAGAAACATTACAAATAAAGAAAATTAAGTCAATCCCCTTTTGCAGCAATTTATTAATATAGGCTTTAGAATGACAAAGCACAAACAAGTGTGTTGCAAAAACCTGTCCCAAATTGTTTTAGCATTTTTTGTAATGACTTAGTTCCAAATTTGCCCCTCAGCCGACCCTCTAAAAAAGCAGGGACGAACCCAAAATTTAAAGATTTAAAAATATTGTTAAAAGTGAATGTCTGTTTTTTCATACGGTATCGCATGATATCAATATGAATTTGTCGGAAAATAGTGTTAAATAAGCATAAAAATTCAAAGATATCTTAATGAATATAAATTAAATGAGAAAAAGTAGCATAGTTCATTGCATAGTTTTATGATCTTGACTCTGGAACTTTAGTCTACATTTTGAGATTTCTAGTCTAAATCTAGTTTGAGCTTTTTATATGCATCTTTTTTGAAAAAATGAACAAAAAAGAATGCAGCAACAACCAAAAATGTGCATCAGACCAGTGCACCAAATCAATCTTAACGTTTTAGGGTGCACAATTAAATATATAATCCTTATTCAGGTATATAAATACATATATAAATATAATTTTTTAAAGTTTACGGGTGCACGTGCACCTCCTCCCATCTATGTGGGTCTGCCTCTACAAAAAGGAACCAGCGATGTGTAAAACTTACTTGATAAAAGGTGTGTTCAGTAAGAAGAAAAATAGTTTTCATAGAAAATATTTTTCAGAAAAATAAATGAATTATTTATTTATTTTTTATATTTGATACATAAAAAAGATTATTCTAAAATTATTTGTATATAATTTAAATAAATATTATCGGTGGTTGGGATGGAGCTATGGAGAGTTGGAGTGAAGATGAGGTGTTTTGAAGGGTGGCCAAGACACAATTAATATAGTCACCTGCCGAACTTATTTTTTTCTATTTTCAATAAGGAGTTATTTTCTTTTATTTTTTTAAAAAAATTATTTTTTCAAAAAAGAAAAATTAAAAAATTTTAACAAACCAAACGTAAAAAAATTAAAAAAAAAGAAGCATTTTATACCAAACACACCCAAAATGTTCACATTAATGGTTGAAATACTTCTTAACTTGTTTAAAAGAGTTTTGCATAATTATATCAATCTCCAAGCTTATTTTAATTGTTATGCAAAGGTTGCACGTTTCGAAATTGATCAAACACACGTGATTCTCAATATTTTAAGCTTGAAATTATCTTGAGGAAAAATTGTATGTAAAAAACAATCTTTTCAATTCAAATTAGAGAAAAAGTAAGGATAAATATAACTTCTTGTTAGTATATTTATATAATTTTTGATATCTTTATCTCTTTATAAATATTTGATTAAAACATTTTAAAAGACTATATAATTTATTCTATTTGCGTTTTAGTGTCACCATGAAATAGTAAGTGTAATTATATTTCTCAATCATTGACTAAATATTCTAATTTTGGGTGTGTTCGGTAGTAAGGAAACTATTTTTTATGAAAAATGCTTTTGTAGAAAAATAAGTGAACTTTTTATTTATTATTTTATTTTTAATATGTAAATAAAAAATATTATCCTAAAAGCAATAAACAACAACAATAATAACATACCTATTGTAATACCATTAGTGGGGTATAAGAAGGGTAGAATCCACGCAGATCTTATTCCTACTTTTGTGAGATAAAGAGATGATTTTCGATAGACCTTTGACTCAAAAGAAAAACTTTTGAAGCAGGTTCACCAAAAAAATATATGGCAGCAAAGGAGCAAGAGACAAAGTAAGAAAGCAATAGATAGTAATATACTGTAACACCCTGTATAATTTAAGCAATAAATCCGTACTTCGAGATAGGACTAAGAGTATTTAATATGCCAAAAAGTAAGTATTATGAGGTATTTAAATCACTCTATAATCGTATGTTAAGATTTGACGTCGATCAAATTGTAGAACGAAAGTCGACAAAAGTTATCGCAAATTTCTTTCTTAAAATTCTCCGAAATTTAGGTCAGATATCTTGGAGCTTTTCTCTCAATCAATACAAAATTAGGGGGCCCATGATCTATCAAAATTAAAGGTCTATGAGTCTAATTTCAAACATATTAAACTATTTGCTAATATGACTTTGGAATAGAGAGATAGTCGTGTTTTCGCGAGACTGCACAAGCAGGAAGCGAGGACCAGAGGAGGTCCACGATGACAGCATGTCATGCCACCACAACAGTGCGTTGGGAAATGTGTGTCGACCAGCTCTATTTAAAGTAAGTTTGATCGGTTTGCTATTATCTTATGCCATATTCCAAAAACCTTCACGACCAGGGAACTCTCTTAAGCCCTCTCTTCATGTCCCTTTGGTTCTTAAGGTTAGAACTTAATTTTCAAGGTGGTTTTTGGTATCGGAAAGTTTGAATCCTCCACGTAACTCGTATTTTTGTGTCGTATTGGGGTTCTTTAGTGGTTGTTCGTGGTGATTTATTGGTAAGTTATCATTCATTGTTGATTTTTAGTATGTTTAGGTTGTTTAAGAGGTTGTTGATGTTAGTAGGTTGTTATTTTAGATTTTCTACCATCGAATTCATAAAGAATTAGTCAGTAAAGGTCGTTTTCATGTTGTTTCTCTTATCGAATCTTCTACCAGTGTTTTGGTGGTTGGTTTGCTGCTCCTAGGAAGTACCTTGGTGTACTTGGGAGTGGAAGTTCGGCTAGCTTACATTCGTTTCCTTGTCTCTTTCGGCATGAATTTCGCGTTATTGTCATTACCTATTGTGCTAAATTGTTGACTGTCTTGCTACTGCTTGGTATAGCTAAAGTATATATTGATAACCCGTTGTACATGGACACAATTTAAATGAGGAGGTTAAGTTGCTCTATTTGGGCCGAGACTCACATGTTAGGCGACACGTCAGTGAGTCAAATCGTGAGGTAATATTGAGTCGTGCTTATCAAGTCTCATGCGGTATTAAGATTTGGTGTGATTGCCTTGGATTGGTTGTATAGCTACTGATATCAAGACCCTTATTACTCTTCCTTCCTTAATTCGGTAGTATTGGACGCGAGCATCCGGTAGAGATGTCGCCCAAGTTGATTTGAGGTCTAAGTTCATTTAAATGGCCTAAGGTGATAGTTGTTCTTGAGATAAGACTAAGGGATATGTATGTGTCTCTAAATGAGTATAGGTTGATTGGGAAATTCTATGTTGTTATGTGATGCTTTATACCTGTGATTAAGCATGCTTATTTGGTGTCTTGTGGATACCTGACGCACAAGAGTTGTTCTGGCTAGGGGTTGAGCCCTAAAATTAGCTCGGGCTATGGATTTAATAGTTCCTTTGTAGTACCGAGGTGAGATATGACTAGAGAGTTGTTCCGGTATGTCTGAGCCTTTATGGGATTATGATAGTTCTCCCAGTTGGATTGAGCTCTAGTGATAATGCATAACCGAGAGTGGTTCCGGTTGTGCTTGAATTTGGATTTGTATGCTATTCTTTGATATGCTTGTTTTTGTTGCTTACCTTAATGTGATGTTGTCAGAAGTTCTATAGCAAGCTCAGTCTGAAGGTTCGGCCGTTATTACGACTTGTGGGTTGGTTATGATAGAATTGGTATCCCTACCTTTTAATCCTATCATTCTATTGTTCTGACTGCTATCTTCTATCTCGGAACTCTTATTTAATTATCGTTTTTCATACTTGGTATATTGTTGTACTAATGCCCTAGTTGAAGGTGCTGCATTCATGCCTACAAGTAGTGATCGACAAGTAGATTGAGCTTGGTCGCTGAGTGAAATTCCAGTTGAGTCGGTAAGCTCCAGGTCTTTCGGAGTTGCAGATGTTTGTAGTATTGGTAGTTCGGGTCCTTGTCTCAGAAAATTGACTTCTGTTGTACTCATAGATGCTCGTAGATGTTTACTGTGGGTGTAACGTTCTTGTTGGGGGCCAGATGGGCTTTATCGTATTGATTGTTCCTAGTATGTGGCCTTGGCAGCCTATTGTTATTCCTTGGTTAGTTAGCGAATCAATTTCTGTCTTCTGTTGTCGTTTTCTCTGATTTTATTATTGTTGTGATGCCCAACCTCGTCGGTTCTGACCTGTTATAGTTAGGTTCTGTGGCAAAGTGTGCTCGATCAGGTTTAACACAAGGTGCCAGTCACGTCTCTTCAGGTTTGGAGTGTGACATGCACATTAAAAACAAGATAATACACAATTACTAAATACTATTATTAATACTGAGAAATGGAAAGGAGAAGACTATTTCCCCTTCCTTTCTCACATAAGGTGCGCCAGTACTCGATTACCAACTACCCTAATCTTTCACCTCCATATCTTTCTATCTACGACCATATTTTCAATAAAGTGAAAATGAGGTATGCTGGGCTATGAGGAGGACACAATCTATATGAAATGCCACTTATAGAGCGTATTTTCGCTACTTCAGTTACATAAGTCATTTTACTCATTTTTAAAGAATTTATTTTTCTAAAGAAAATATTTTTTAAATTTTTTGATAAAATTGACATATAGAATATTTTTCTCAATAACAAATAACCAAAAGATACAAAATCACGTAAAAAAGCAATTTAGGTTACTACAAATAAAATGAGTTTGAATAAATATCATGAAAGAAACAAAAAGAAAATATTCTATCTAACTTGTAATGAATATTTCAGAAAATAAAATAAAAATGAATATGATACAGGTACACAAAAATCCAAAATTCAGTCACTGAGAAGCCCCCTCCAGCTTCAGAGTTCAACACATTAACGGCCAGACCGAGAAAAGCTGTAATACAAGCACACTGGTAGGTTTTTTATTTTTTCTACACTCTTCCCATTTTGCCCTTCTTCCCCTTTTTTTCTTTTTTTTTCTTTTTCCTTTTTTGTCCTCCGCATAAGAAGTATCGAAAACTCGAAATCAAAACACTCAAATAAGCTGCTTCTTCCTGCATAGCTTTTATCTATATCTATTTACACACTGATTTTTATTTGTTGTTTGTTGAATAAACCCAAGCAGAGGTCCCCTTTTCTCGCTTTCTCGACGATCTTCTCGATGCTCTCTGTTCCTTTAAACTACTAATCTCTCTCCATAAACTTCTTTTCTCATCGACTCCTCAGATCTCTCTCTCTCTCCATCTCCGGCCGAATCTGGAGCTCTCATTCTCGGTTTGTTTTCTCTCATTTTGATCGTTAATTTACGGTTTAATTTTATTGATTTGAGCTCTAGGCATGTGATTTCATTTAATTAATTCACTAATCTTGTTAGCCTCGTGCTCTATTTCGTAATGTTCATGCAATTAAATTTTCTAATTTTTTTTTTAAAAATTCAGTTTGTTTGTATTTGTGCACCTATGTGAGCTTAGAATAGTCGGTTCCAGTGTAAAATTAGTCTAATTATGATGAATCCTTGTATTAATGAATGTCATGTTATTATTTTAACAGTATTGGAATGAAATGTGTCTGAATAGAGCAGAATAGATTTAGAGGATTCGTAAAGTGGGTCCTCGACTAGTTTTTTAGATTGAGGTGTAGTTGATTGGGTGATTGATTGATCTGTTGATTCTTGTGTTGATGTGAATGCACTTTATGTTGTGGAACAGTACCAGTTACCTCGAAAAATGCTGATCCTTGATGTATCTGTTAATTTGGTGTTTATTTATTTATTTTTCGTGTATGTTAGTATTAATTTTAGATTTCTTTTTCTGCATCTCTAGCTCCTACAGGGGTAACTGTTTGTCATTGATTTAATAGCTGTATATAGTTCGATTTTGAGTTTATTCTTGAAGGGTGCATTGTAATTATATCTTTGATTAGCCTCTGAATATGCTTCTCTTCATAGCTAGGTAATAGGTCTAACTATGTTTAGTGAAATTTTTGTTTGCTAGTTTTGTGTATGCTTAAAAGTATCCAATTGAAATGTGGACATTGATTTGTAGCTAATTGTTTTCACAGAGGAGTCACTAATGACTACAATCTTTTAGATTCTAAAATTTGTGAACTTTCCCCTCTTTAAATGAAATTGATTAGGTTAACCTATTTGCAGATTCTGGAGAATGGCTTCAACTTCACATCCTTCTGTGGCGTTCAGTGGAAGTTTGGCTTCTAAAACTTCAGTTTCAGACTTTCTTCGTAGCTCAAGAAATGGTGTTTTTGGTGTGCCATTGAAAACCTTAGGGAGGGCACGATTGGGTTCTAAAAAGAGAAATTTTACCGTCTCTGCAAAGGTTAGAAAGGTAAAGAAGCACGAGTACCCCTGGCCAGAGGATCCTGACCTTAATGTCAGGGGTGGAGTCCTCAGTCATTTATCACCTTTCAAGCCATTGAAAGAAAAGCCAAAGCCAGTGACATTGGATTTTGAAAAACCTCTTATGGATCTGCAGAAAAAAATCATTGATGTAGGTTTCATGACCTAATGCCATAATTCTTGTCTCAAGATTATCTCTTATATAAAAATAGAACATTGAACATTTTGTCAATTGTAACTGTTTCTCGAATGCAGGTTCAAAAGATGGCAAATGAAACCGGGTTGGATTTCAGTGATCAAATTATCTCACTCGAGAACAAATATCAACAGGTTTGAATGACTAAAATGGCCTTCCACTTATTAAAGAACAAAACAATTGGTTTTTGGTTGCTTAGTGTACTTCTTTAATTAAGAAAATGTTATTAGTGTTAAGTGTGTTCTAGGGGTTTCCACAATCTTCTTTTTCAGATTATTTTGAATTTCAGAATTGATACCATGAGAAAGTAATCTCACCCTCGCATTAAGAAAATTTAGGCATTACTGTGCTATTTTGTGAAAAGTGCTATCCATGAATAAAAGTATTTTAATATAATCATTACCAAGAAAATGAAAGAGCAAAATTTGGTTAGCCCTTTTTGTCATTAGAATTTTTTGTTAGATTACTAGAAATGTGTCTTAATCCATGTACATATTACCATTCATGGAGAAACTAATGTTGGTCCTTTAATGGATTCCATTCCAAGTGCATCATTATCATTTAATGCTCTGTAAAGGATGTATATTTTTCAAACGCATGCTAGGGGGAACTTAAGAAGACAACAGGAGCAATCTGGGTAGGTCACAGGGAAATAATAAGATTCCGATCTATAATAAAGAATTTCAATTTTTTGTGATAAAACTGCCTACTGTTTGATTTTGTGTTGGATGCTGGGATAAAGGATAAAAAATATTCGCATTTGTGGAACTTGCCTTTTTGTTCTTTTTTGATGTTTGTACAAGTTATAAATTTGAGACCATTTTATTAGCGTTAATCTCAAAGGTGAAATTATCTCGGCTAACAATATAATGTTGCTGGTAATTCTGACATCTTTACTGTCTTTTTCAGGCTCTGAAAGATCTATACACGCACCTGACTCCTATACAAAGAGTGAATATTGCAAGGCATCCTAACAGGCCAACTTTCCTCGATCATGTCTTTAATATAACTGAGAAGGTCATGTAAATTCAATTACTTTATTTCTTACCGATAAACTTAAAAATTGTGCTCTGTTTCTATTCTTCTTTCCATAGGTAATTACTGTTGGAAATTCTAATAATGTAAAATTGTAATTGCCTAACTTGCAGTTTGTGGAGCTTCATGGTGACCGAGCTGGATATGATGATCCTGCCATTGTCACTGGCCTTGGCACAATAAATGGTAGAAGCTATATGTTCATGGGTCATCAAAAGGGACGAAACACAAAGGAGAACATACAACGTAACTTTGGGATGCCTACACCCCATGGGTATGTGTGGTTCTATTATGTTTGAGCTTGGAATATTTTTGCATGAGTTTAGATCCACCTCTTTGTAGTATTTGAGCTTACAATAGTAAGGAAAGAATACTTGTTAAACAGTTATAGGAAGGCTCTGCGGATGATGTACTATGCTGATCATCACGGATTCCCGATTATCACTTTCATTGACACACCAGGGGCATATGCTGACCTCAAATCAGAGGAACTAGGCCAAGTATGTATACAACTTTTCTGTAGCATGCTTTTCCCCCATTGGTCAGTGCTAACTGATTAGTTTTTATTGCTTGCATGCAGGGGGAAGCCATAGCTCATAACTTGAGGACTATGTTTGGTTTGAAAGTGCCAATTATCTCTATTGTTATGGGAGAAGGGGGTTCTGGTGGAGCTTTGGCTATTGGTTGTGCTAATAAATTGTTAATGCTTGAAAATGCCGTCTTCTATGTTGCCAGGTGCCTCTAAAACTGTTGAGTTTTACTATGAACAAATTAGTGTTATATGATATAGTATTTAGATGGGAAAAGGGTCAAATATACCCCTGAACTAATCAAAATAGGTCAATTCTACCATCTGTTACATTTTTGGTGATGTCCTCTAAGTAGCAAAATAGCTCAAAAGTACCCTTCTCGCCAACGGTTGCTCCAAAACAAGGAAAAAGGGGCCAATTTTGCCCTTGAACTATTTGAAATAGAGCAGTTTTGCCTTTGTTCTTTTTTTTTTTTTTTGGGTGGGGCTGAGGATTTTGGGTGGAATGTGTGAGACATATAATAACATATAAGGATATAAGAAGTATAAACACTTCCCATTGTAACAAATAAAAATGATGACGTATTACTTTTGTTTTCTTCTGTTCCTTATACACTAGTTAGGAGTTTTTATGTCTAAACATGATATCACGTACCTTTTCTTACATAACTATTTAAAATATGTTTTTCTATATTAATAATAACGGATTTATTTTAGTAACTCTATAACTGATATATAAAAAAATCAAATTCAATTATACCTTGGTACGTCAGATTACAATTGAGGGCCGATATAATAGTTTTGAAAGAAAACAGTACAATAAATATTTAGTTGAAAAATTAATGTAGGTAATTAAACTTTATGTAAAACATAAAGTTGGCATTATATAAAAAATTGTCATTTAGAATAGTCAAATTAATCTCATGATCTCCAATATAAGTTTTTGCTCAAGCCTTTACAATTAAGAGCACTTGTCCCGAACTTTAGATGGAGGGAAAAATTGTCCTATTTCGAATTGTTCAAGGGCAGACCATTTTTTCTTGTTTTGGAGCGACTCTTAGTAAGAAGGGTATTTTTGAGCTATTTTGCTAGTTGGAGGGCATATTTGAGCCAAAAGAACGTAATGGCAAGGGCATTTTTGAGCCAAAAATGTAAGGAGGGTCAAACTGACCTATTTTGAATAGTTCTGGGGTATATTTGGCCATTTACCTTCTTAGATGTATGTAGATGTATGTGTATACTGCTAGTAAATTAAATATGTGGTGAATGGCGATCATTCTGTCTTTTATAATCATAAGCTCTCAAGAAACTATCCTATCAATTTTATAGTTTCAGCTTCTCATCCGCGGTCCACCTAAGTCTTGGTGGACAGAGTTACCAGTGTCTGTGCTGGTATGAGGTAGGTGAAAGGTAGAAGGTACGGAGTGGCGGGAATAATCAAGGTGTGCAGAAGTTGGCTCAGGCACTATTAATATCCAACCAAAAATATGAATCAATAAATAAAAAATAACATCACAGTTTCATCTTTTCTTCAATTTTGAAGGTGGTAGGCCATGTCTACTTCCGAAACAGATTTAATACATAAACTAGTATCTATAACACACCATATAGCCAATAATTGAAAAACATAATCTGTTTGGTTTGTTGTAATGCTGAACTATTGAATCTGTATTCCTTATGTTCTTAATCTTGGTGGACTACACAACCCTATTTCAAATCAATAAGCTCTGTGGAAAAACAAACCTGGGAGGGCAATCTTCTTTCTGCCAATATGACTATTAAAAAAGGCAGTACAGTTGGTGAATATCTTGTTGTAATGCACCCTTAATCCTTAAATCAGGTTGTTTGGTACTTTTATTTTGTTATTTTTGATTTACCTGGTCAGACCCACTTTTCTGTATACTGTTCTTAACTGTCATAGTAAATAGTAATTTATGCTCACCGATTTCAAATCTCGCTTGTAATTCGCAGCCCAGAAGCATGTGCAGCAATTTTATGGAAGACCGCTAAAGCTTCTCCTAAGGTTGCTATAGTTAAAAATTAGAAGTGTTAATCAAGAAAATTGTGAAAATTATTGCTGAGTATGCTTCATTTCATTTTTCAGGCAGCTGAGAAACTCAAGATAACTGCTCAAGAGCTGTGCAAGCTTCAAATTGCCGATGGTTCTATCCCTGTAATATTACTTCATTGCTGTATCTGCCTAATTGATCAAACTATCATTCTTCTTCATTACTTACATATTTTTCCAATTAATTTCAAATTTAAAAGACAGAAAAAGAACATGTGAATTTCTCATCTCTGAGTTGCTTTCAGTTTCTAACCCTTGCAATCTCCTAGCGAAGTCATGATTGATGTTTCATAATCTTATCTAAAAAACAGAGGATGTTTCATAGTATTTTCTTTTTTTCTTTTGAATTGCCATATTGCTTCATATCCGTCTTGCAACTATTCCTTCACATTTGGTAATTTTGGGTGAATAAATGTCATTTGAGACAGAAGAGTGATTCACTTTTATCTGTGGTAAATAATGATTTATATTGTGTTGCAGGAGCCTCTTGGTGGTGCACATGCTGATCCATATTGGACTTCGCAGCAGATAAAAATTGCAATTGAAAAATCAATGGATGTAAGTATATCAACATCTTGATTTCTCGAAATTATACTTTCAGCTGAGTTGCTAAAACACAATCCATCCTTGTAGGAACTTATGAAAATGGACACCCAAGAGTTGTTAAGGCACAGGATGCTCAAGTTCCGAAAACTTGGTGGCTTCCAGGAGGGAGTTCCCATTGATCCACAAAGGAAGGTCAACATGAAAAAGAAAGAAGTGGCTCTTCGTCCATCTGGTATTCCGGATGCGGAGTTGATGGGTGAGGTTGAACAATTGAAGCAAAAGATCCTGAAAGCAAAGAAATCGTCTGGGAAGATTCCAGAGTCCAGCCTGAATGAGATGATAGAAAAATTAAGAAGAGAAATTGATATTGAATTTTCCAAGGCTGCTAAAGCTTTAGGTTTGGAGAAAAACTTGGTCGTGGTGCGAGAAGAATTTGCAAAAACAAGGAACTCAAACGACCAGTCAATGAATCCTGGTGTGAAGGAAAAGCTTGAACAGCTTAAGGATGAATTCAACAGAAACATTTCTGCTGCTCCAAATTATGCTAGCCTAAAGAATAAACTTGACATGTTACAAGAAATGTCTAAAGCCCAGAAACTCGCAGAGAAAAATAGCAAGGTAAACAAATTGAAGGAGGAGATCAATAAGAGGTTAAAAGAAATCATGAATCGTCCTGATTTGAAGGAGAAGATTGATACATTGAGGGCTGAAATCGAGAGTACTGGGGTATCAACAGCTATGGATCTAGACCAGGGGCTAAAGGAGAAAATTGTGCAACTGAAGGATGAAATGAAGACAGAATTTGCTGGCGTTCTCGAATCCCTAGGCTTGAATGTCCATCCAGCATCATTTCCTGATGCCAAGAGAAAAATTGATGAATTTAACAATGAAATTACAATGGTTATGGAAGATGTTGTGAGCTCCACAGACTTGAAAAACAAGATTGAGTTGTTAAAGATAGAGGTAGCGAAGGCTGGAAAGACAGCAAATGCTGAGTCAAAGGCAAAAATTCAGGCCTTGGAACAGCAAATAAAGCAAAGTCTTGCAGAGGCTATGAGTTTCCCAGAATTGAAGGAGAAACACGAGAAGCTGAAGGCAGAGATTGCAGAAACCGTTGAATCTCCTGAAGGATCTAATGGAAGTTTGCTAGCAGATAACGATGGTTACAAGTCAGAAGTAGAAGTTAATGTAGATGCAAACCGTAGCTTTGCCTGATGTGAGTTTGTACAATTTCTCCTCATTTCTTGTTTGTTAAGCTGTTTCTCCATGATTAACTCTTAGACTCTTTGCAGTTCAACCATGATGCAGGTTAGCTACTAGGTGTTGCAAAAGATAAATCTGTGAAACTACTCTCCAGCATGCAGAAGCTGGAGCCTTTTTCTTCGCGGTGCACTCAATTTGCAACTCATTCCTCAATCTAGGCTCTGCTACATTTTTCTGGATTTTGTTTTGTGTTTCTTTAGAATAATTAACATTTGTTTTAAGAGTTTTAAGTTAGATTGAACTGTTCCTTTGATGGACATTGTTTAGCAGCGAAATACTGTATAAATTATGTGTCTGAAGAGAAGGTTAGAACATGCTGCAAAATACCTACTGTTTGAGTTCTCATAAATGTTATCTTTGATATACTTTTTTATGTCGGGAATAGATTTTGCTCAAATATTTAAACAATCAAGAGAGCAAAACATTTAACTGTGGGCAAAATTCTTGTAAGGATAAGGCAAAATACTATCCTGGGTTCAAAATTTGTACATGTTGAACTCCTATAACAACGTTTTTTTATTAACCTTTACTATCAAGGCCTATTTTCTTTTGCTTTTTCATTTTTTCACTTTTGCATCTCCAACTCTAACTATCCTAAAACTGTGTGTTGTAGTTTTTTAAGAAAGGAGTTAAATAGTCGTCATACTTTCTTGGTGTTTGATACAATCAACTGAGTCATGTAGACTACTGATGCAGCACTTCGTTCATCTATACTGTTTTTTAGTACACAGGATGCTACTCTAAGAAACAAAAAAGTGTGTATGAACTTTAATAAGGATAACTAAGGGTTCGTTTAATATCGAATGAATGATAAGAGATTAGTGTTATTCCAAAACATTGGCTATGTTAATATGTGGGAAACTAAAACCCAGTAGAGTAATTGTCCCATTATTCAAGTGTTAATAATTGTTTTACTAAAAACAAAATCATCACTTTGATGCTTGAAACCGGCGGTAACATAGAGGATGCAAGCAGAAAGTGTTATCCGAAATAATTGAACCTAAATCGTCTATAGGTGGTTTTTTATGTCCCTCGTATAAAAATGAGTTGAACTTGCAATACCAACCATTCCCTACTCGACAAGAGTTATTTTATGGTCAATTACAAACATCATTTTAGTTGTATGACTCTTCTCTCAGGAGATAATGAAAAATAACACGAGAACGGTGAATACATGAAAATTTTTATTCATCATTTTCTTCTACTCAAGTTGAATTAAAGATTAGACAAGGCTCAAATATCAAATGTCAAAATAAACTTAGTACACAAAGCCATTACATTGCATAATCACAGCCACTTCTAAAAACTTTAATACAAAAATGGAATAACAGCTTTTCTTTTCCTTGGATAATCTTCTCCAAATTTCTGCAAGTACCATTCATGATTAAAACGAGCTCTAGGAACCAAATTAGCAAATGTGTAGAGAAAAAACCCAAGCCCAGCCCAAGACCAAGTCATCAAAGCCCAGCCCAACCATTCTACTATCTCTCCCAAATAATTCGGGCAGCTCACATATTCAAAAAGCCCACCTTTCGGTATCTTATATCCACCTCCTTGGCTCTTCAGGCCCACCAACACCTTATCGGCCCAAACATTCATCGCCATACCGCCGGCGAAAACTGCCAGCCCGCCGACAAATCGGAGCCAGAACCACTCATCGGCATCGAAATCGGCGTAGTGAGACACCCACCTAGCTTGTACATAAGCATTCAAGAGATTAAACCCAAAAGCCAACAGCGCAACACTCACCGGAAAACCACCCGCGGGAGAACCGTCCTTTGTCTTGCGGCGATAGGCATTGAAGTAGAGCTTCAGCGGGTAAATGATGGTCCGATTTGTGTAGTGGAAAAGGTAAGGAGAAATGAGGACAAAGGATAATGGGTTGGTGTGATTTTTGCCAAAGGGAAAGAGGAGAAACGTGAGCCAGAGGGTGGGGCTCTCCATTAGAAACCAAGCTAAGGGTGGTGAAATGGCGGGTCCCCAACCGGAGCGGTGGTGTTTTCCATAAGGGGCGGTGAGGAATTGGCAGGCGAGGAAGGTAGGTGGTCCGATAAGGAAGAGAGAGAGGAGGCTGTAGTGATACAGATTTTGATCTGCGAACATGGTGAATTTGATTTGCTTTGATAGGATTTTCGAATTTGATTGGTAGCCAATTTCGATTTATCAGTCCAAATGATGATTAGGAACTCCACTTTTATTCAACTTTGGTATGGTTCTAAATAAAAATTGATTTAGAAAATTATTTTGCAACTGCACACACTGACATTAATTGTATGAACTTTTTTTGGCCTCACAAAGTTCGTGAATCCAAATGTGTAAAATATGGGTCTAGATTTAGGGTGGCATGCTAGGTAGAACAACCGTTCAGCCAGTCTAGTCTCACAAAATGGGATTTAGGTACGATAGAGAGATTGTTTTCGATAGATTTTCAGTTTCAGAAAAAATAGTTCAACAACCAATAATAGTGTGAAATTATACTATACCAATATGATAATCAAGGTACATGGAACAATAAATAGTAACAGAAAATGAAGGACAAGAAATTATAACAGCAATAATAGGTCTACTGATGAGAACGGAAAAGCTACCTACTAATTTTCTATCTTAATCCGTGTTCTCCACACCTTACTATCTAAGGTCAAGTTCTCGTTAAGCTGCAACTGTGTCATATACCGTCTAATCCTCTCTCTCCACAGTTTTTTCGGTTTACCTCTACCTCTTCTAAAATCATCCATAACCAACCTCTTACACCTCCACACTGCGCATTTGTGCATCTCCTCTTTACATGTCCGAACCACCTCAGTCTCGCCTCACACATTTTTTCCTCTATCAAAGTCACTCCCATCTTGTCTTGGATATCGTCATTTCTAATTCTAGCTCTCCTAGTATACCTATATATCCATTGCAACATCCTAATTTCTCCAACTTTCATCTTCTTAACGTGTGAGAGTTCTTGATTGACCAACACTCTGGTCCATACAAATGTATTATTTCTTTTCTTTTTAAACATATTCTTTTCCTAATACTTCATCCGATTCAAAATAATGAATTTCTGCCCCTTTTTTTTATGTTTTCAAAATGAATGGCTTTTTCAAAATTCAAAAATGTATTAATCAATTTTATAAAAAAATTACCATTTTCTTTAATGATTTTAGAACCTATCTTTGTTATACTATCCCAACTAAGTGAAATTATGTGAATAAATTATTTGTAATGAATTAAGAGGCGTTTGACCATGACAATTATTCACTGTTTTTTCGATATTTTTCACTTTATTTTAAAATTAGTGTTTGATAATAAAATTTTCAAATTCAATTTTAAAAAAATACTCCAAACTTGATTTCTAACTCCAATCTTCATAAATTTTAGGTAAAATGTTCTTTTTTTTCTTTTGCAAAAAAAAAAAAAGAATAATTAAAATAAAAATAATAAAACACAACTTCATCTTTAATTTCAACTTTATAAATTCTATAAAAAAATATTTAAAATTTATGAATAAACGCCTACTTAATATTACTCAAAGAAATAGTTAGAGAAAATAGGATAGTAGGATCAATGGGACGATTTTAACTAATCATTAGATTTATTAGATCTATAACAAGAAAGGATCTAAGTGCTAAATATTGTGGGTTAGATAACTCAATTTGTTTGTGCATTAAATCTATTTATGTTACACTTAGTTTTTGCTACACATTTTCGGAGTAAATTTCATTGATGATCATTCAGCTTTGTGTTTATTACTCGAAAGTTATTATTATTATTTTTTTATATAAAAATTATTTAAACTTTGCTACATTTTTCACAAAAATAACTTTAATAAAACTTGATTGAAATTCTATCTAAAATGTGAGAGAAAATAACAAAAATATATTTTTTCGATCTCTGTTTTGGCATGATCCATCACGTCGAAAGCTCGAAGAGAGACCAGACCATCTTTCTATTTTCTGGTGTTGAATCTCAGAGCCGGCTCAATAAAATTATATTATATAACATAAAGTTAGAACAATAAAAATCTGGCTCAACAATTTGATAAGTTAATAGAATAATAATACGCTGCATCAATATTATTTTATAATCAATTTGTGCTAACGATTTCTTTTCGACAGGGATTATTTGTCTATATTTGCACTGAAATTTGCTTGTTAAAGCTGTGACTTGTAGAACCAACTATCTATCTCTATATGCAATATGTTTTCCACACATAACAACTCCATGGTGAAGGTCCAGCTGAAATTGTTTTCAAGAATCCAGAAAGGTCACGACGAGATGAGCCGAATCTACAAAAAAGTAATATGCTACTTTCTCATTTTAATTTATTTGTCTTATTTTTTTTATTCCGTTTCAAAAGTTAATACCTTTTTTCTTATGTCGGCGACTCTTTAATTTTAACTTTCATATGTTATATTTAAGACCCCAAAATAAAAGAACATTTTAGTTCATTTTACACATCTTTAATTTAAAACTACATAATTCACTAATATTCTTTACTTTTTTAAACTCCCTAATAAATTAATATCAAATATCAATTTGAAACGGAGGGAATATTTGTTATGAATAATATTATAATTTATTATATTCATTCATTTTATGATTAAGTCTAACAAAAAAAAAAAAGGTTCCGACAATGAAAAAATTATAGGACAACTTAAAAGTTAGTATCATTTTCTTGAAAAATAAAGATTTCTTTTCTCCTATAAATAGACTTTATCAAGTGATCGAGGTAGAAATTTATATACGGATTTAACCGAATTTAGTATCTTTTGTTCAAATATTTTGTAATTAGTAATTATGCACTATTATGGCTCATTATTTGAGTTGTTCTCATAGTGTTTTAGTCTTTTGATTTTGTTTCAAAATAAGTGGTGTTTTAACTAATCAAGAAGACATTAATGATGTTCTTTCAATTTTACCCTTATTTAAATGGAGAGAGTTTTATATAATCAAGAAAATATTAAAGAATTACATCTTTTTCAAAATATTTATCAAGAGTAAGTGGGTAAAAATACATTTTTTTCCTAGAAATGAGTAGTTTTCTTAAAAGGTGTACATGAGTTAAAAGAACCACTTATTTTGAAATAAAGATTGTATCAAATAAAAATATAAAATTCAATTATTTATTTTCAGAAGAGATATTATAATAATATTCACTCTCGTAATATTTTCAATTAGTAATTATCAAATATTATAACTTGTTATTTGAGTAATTCTCAATCTTTATATTTTGAAACGAATAGAACTGTCGTCATTTTTGTTAAATAATTTTGAAGGTTAACAATGTTAATTAGAGAATTTAACTTGATATGTGTAAGAACTAATTAAGCACAATTGAGTGAACCCCAATATTAAGCGTTAGGTGTATTTGAGACGCACAAGATACGCTCACGACATAAGCCTTGCAGAATAAAGTCCTTTACGTGAGATTTAATACATTTTTAAAATGTCGTGCACAAGAACAAATTATAAAAAAAACCTTTTAAAATATTGATCATAGGAGTGTTTATGATTTGATGAAAAATCATATCAAACTGCAAATCAAATCAAACTAATTAAAAAAAATTGATATTTGATTTGGATTGATTTAGTTTGGTTTTAAATTTTAAAAATCGATAATATCTGATTTGATTTGATTTGATTTTAAAAATTTAAAAATTAACTAAATTGATTTAATTTTAATTTTAATTAAAAATCGATCTAAAGCGAACTATTTATACACCTAATTGACCATAAGTTTACTAGTGTGATCCTCATTTATCTAGACTAATATTAAGGTCGTATGATCGACTTATTAATATTATTATCATTAATTTGTTATAAAATGTACAATGGAGTTTACCTTTTTCGAAAGAAAAGACTAACTATAATATATAACTAATCAATTATACTGACACGGGGTCGTTTGATTGTGCTATAGAAGTAATTAATCCAAATATAAACGTACGCATAAAAAAATGGTGCATAACTAATATAACATTTGGTTAGCAGTATTAAATAATAGGTATTAAGCAATAAAAATATATATATTATTTTATGTGGAACAGAATATATGTGTTGATAATATAAAAATTAAACTATTAAATAATATTTTTAAAGATGTTTTAGGGGCGAATTTTGAAATGAGGCAAGTTGAAAATGCATCGAAGGCGCGTAAATACAGGGAAACGTAAGTCTCAATCTTCTAGGTGTTATTTTGAGATGTAAACCTAGAGAACTTTCCAAAATTAGAATTAAAATTGCTTAATAAGTTTTCTTTTAATAGAAACATGCTCAACTGTTGTTGTAAGAGAGGATCTAACAGCAAAAATCAAAGGAAGTAAGTCAAATGTAATATATGCATTAATTTAGAACAAGAAAAACTCACTATTTTACTCTAGACATAAAAAAAAAAACAGTAGGCTTTAATCCCAAGCAAGATAGAATCACTAGGCTGTCCTTGTGCAGTACAAAAGATTCTAATTTCTTCATATTAGTGCAGAAATTCTTCATCACCCTACTCGTCGTGTCATACACGTATAAGCTGGAGTTCTTGAATCAATACTTCACTGTTCCTCGCTGTAGCTACAGCAATTAGTTTCCCAAGTTTTGGCATTCTTTCATCACTCTGGTCCATATAATTTGTCTTAACTCTGTCACCATCGTATGCTTTTTGGACCAAACTTGCTCGCGGAAATCTTCCAAAATCCAAACTTCCATATTTGTCTCAGAATCACAGTTGACAAAAGAAAGAAATCCGCCCAACTCTACCAATTTTATTAATCACTTTACCATGTTTCGGAAGATAGGTTCTACTGAATATTGTTGCTTCAACTTGCATTGAAATGAAATATTCCCTTGAATCAACATACCAATGCAGACACTGGATTCTTCCAGTAAAACTTAACTGGATCAAACGGACGATCATATTCAGATCTTCCCAGTTTTCATCACCAAAACCATAAAAATCATTAACAACGTGCACTACTTTATACTGTTTCGTCCAAGAGTCAAATGCAAGCTTTATGTTGGCAACCAGAAGGGCAACGAGGGATAGTGAGACACAACTTTGTTGCTGGATTTATGAGTTGTACCTTCCCATGGTCCGATGGTTCACTCATTAATAGAAATCCATCACAGCTGGAATGAATCTTGCGTAACTTATTTAGTCCAAGTTCACGCCATTCACATTCCTGTTCATTTCCAATATCTATCAATTTTGTTCTCTTATGTCTTCCTAATCTTGCCTGTATCACTAATTCTGATTTCGCTTCCATGATGAAGAAACTTCTGGACACAATTTGTTTCCATGCTTTGCAGACGGGAATGACATTCTTATGAATGTATCTTGGCGGAATCTTCAACTAGGATGTTAAATAAGATACTTTCTGGGAAATTAGAAAGAGTATGAATATTGTGACTCTTGTCTACTTGTTTCATTCCTCTGCATTTACCTTCGTCATACTTGTTCTCTTTTAAGCTCAGCATCTGTTGAGCGAATTCAATGTAATCCGAAAGATCGACCTCTCTGATAGATTTCTGAAGGAAATCAAACTTGAAAATAAGTTATTTATCCCTTATTCCTCGTACCAAATGAGCTCTAAAGTTTTTCTGATTCAAGTGTCAATTTCTGCTACTTACAACTTCCATTGTCTTCATCTGAGCAAGTAAAAAATTTGTATATATAATATCGAGTTAATGGTCTATATTATAGTTGGTGATAGCTTAGGTAATAAACGCAAATACCTTATAGTTAAAAGTAAAAAACTCGCAAAAGTATTTTTAACCACACCTAACTAAATATGATGATATAACCTCCTAATTCCTAATCCTCTGAGACTATTTTCAAATATCAAACAACATTCAAACTAAAAATCATGGTATATGACGTAGATAGAGTTATAAGAATTACTATAACATGAATAAATTTGTAAAAACAACAGTGATGATATTAGAATTGAGAGAACATACAAAATCTGATTCCGTCTATCTATTTCTGCGCATATGCTTCCACCTTCCCAAAAGGTTTCGCCCAAAACCTAAACAAAATTATAAATTTCAAATTGATAAATGATCATGTTTAAAAGTTTGATATAATTTCTTTTTCAATTTGTTTTAATACTTGCTTCATTGAACAAAATCATCGCTGAAAGCATTTGATTGATTCATTTTCACATGAGCGCTTACATACATGCATTATATGTATATTTCATGTTAATTACTATAAAATTTATATTACTACGCCTATTAATGAATTATCATTTAGTATAAATATATATATTAGCATTACGAAGACGCACTATAATACAAAATTGTATAGTAGATTAGAATATATAGTATGAGTTATTGGTTTAAATAATTAGCACTTACGAAATCGTATTGTGATTCATTACTGGCTCATTTTGGCACTAATAAATTGATATCATATCATAAACGCATTATTTATTTGTAATTACTTATAAAGAAATTGTTATGCCACAAAACTAAAAAAAGTTTCATCAAAATTAGTGAAATCACCACTAATGTTTGCATTAGAGTAGACTGTTTATATCACACTTCTTGAGTGCGACCCTTCTCGAAGCCCTATTAATATTGGATGCTTTGTACACCAAACTGTTTTTTTTTTTTTTTAATTGTTAAATTGGCTCCCAATTCCCTCTGGGCACTCATTCCATTAAAATATGTGTAGGATTAAAAAAAAAAATTACATATTTGTCTTTCAAATGGCTTTACTTGGTACAATATAATTTTTATTCAAGTTTCAAAGGTTTTTAGGATGTAAAAATTTAAGTCCTTCGGAATTTGCTTTTCGTGAATTAAGAATTCAGAATAGGTTTTCCTTGTTTGAAAGCAAGGAACCAAGATTTCAAGAGCCCAGACGTTGGCCCAAAATCATTTGCAAACACCGATGGGTCATTCGCACGAATACTCTTATTTTAAATTGATTTTTAATTTTTACCCTTTAAATTTTTAGTCTATAATTTATGGCCTTCGACACTTTAACTGACAAAAAAGTAATAAAAAATGTCCTTAACACTAAAAATAATAATAATTGCAAGATATAAATTTTTGTCCAAAGTTATGCCTTAAAGGCATAAATTCACACAAATCATGCCTTATGTCCGTAGGCTTATAAGTAACATGACTTATGCCTGATAGGGATTAATTCATGTTATTGAACTTGTGCTTACTTCTGTCCATATGCACAAGTTCAATAACTTGAAATTATGTCTACCAGACATAAGTTAAGTAACATGAATTTGTGCCTAAAGAGCAGAAGTTCATGCAATTAAAATTGTGTCTAATGTGCATTATTTTCAATTGCATGAAATTCTTTCTCATACGCACAAGTTCAATAACATGAAATTATACCTACCAGACATAAATTAAGTAACATGAACTTGTGCCTAAAGGGCAAAAGTTCATGCAATTGAGATTGTGCCTAAATGACATGAAATTCTGCCTACCAGGCGTAAGTTCATTAGCGAACTTGTGCCTATAGGCAAAAGTTCATGGAATTGAACTTCTGCCTATTAAGGCTAACTTATGTCTTGTGAATTTTTTTTTGAAAATTTTTAAAAAACATTAGGGGTATTTTTGTCCCCTTTTTATTATTAAAATATTTTAAAAAAAATTAAAGATCACCAATTCTAGAGGTAAAAATGAAAGACCACCACAAAATAGAAATCATCGACGGAAAAACTTGAACACCAATGAGCTATATTTCATATACTACTTTACAAACACCAATTATTGTACTAACTTAATGGCAGACATTAGGCCCATACAGTTGGCCATATATATACAAGTTTTAGAGTACGCGTCTCGCGCGTGTCCTCATATTAATAAAAATAAATTTATACAAATAACATAAATTACATTTAAAATATATGTTTGTGTGTCAATATAAGAATTTTGAAAGAAAATTATGAATTTCAAATTGATAAATGATTACGTTTAAGAAAATTATGACTTTCAAATTGGAGAGATTTGCTAACTATATTTAATTATTTTTTTGATAATTTCTTTTTCTTTTTTAAGCGAAATCCTCTTCAGAGTTTATTGGAAGATTATCTAAAACAAATTGTGTATAAGCGTTATAATTATAATAATATATAATTTTATTAAAAAGATTATTTTATGAGATCAGGAGATTGTTTTACTTGAATAGATGATACGTGTGACTGTATGAGTAGATGAAGAGTATCGGTTACAAATAATATAAACTTTAAATCACATAATATCAATATTAGACTCAATTAAAGGAGATAACATAGTATCAATATTAGACTCCACTAAAAGAGACAATCTAAGTTAAATTATTTTGAATATAAACAACTTGAGCTAGCTTAACAATTACTATTGTCTTCTTCAAATCCTAATTTTATAAAAAAAATTATTTCATGAAATGAGGAAATTAGTCTACTTGAATAGATAAAACTTGCGACTGTATGAGCAGATTAAGAATATTAGTTGCAAATAAAATAAATTTTTAAATCACATAATATCAGCATTAGAATCAATTAAAAAAGATAATATAGTATCAATATAAGGCTCAACTAAAGGAGACAATCTAAGTTAAATTATTTTGAATATAAACAACTTGAGCTGGCATAACAATTACTATTGTATTCTTCAAATCCACGATATGAAAAAAAAATTCAAAACATGAAAAGAAAGAATAGATTCTAAGACAAGGAAATACGAAAACATATCAGTTGGAAATTAAATCAAAGATATTGATGTAAAAGAGTTGATGAATTAAATGATACAATTAAAAATACTTTTATAGAAGTAAAATACTACTATCAAAAAGGAAAAGAAAACTTTTGTAAAAATTCACTATCGCCAAAAAGAGAAAAAAAGATTTCAAAGAAAAAAAATTATCAAAAAAGGAAAGCAAAATTTGGAAAAAAAATATTATAAAACAGGTAAAAAAGCTTCCAAACAAAATAAAATTATTTTGAATAAAAATAATCTAAAATAATTAGACTCAACTAAAAGAGACAATTTAAGTTAAATCATTTTGAATAAAAATAATTTGAGCTGACATAACAATTATGACAAATTGTCTTTTTCAATTACACAATATAAAAAGAAAATTATAATATGAAAAAAGGAAGAATAGGATAGATTAACACAAAAGCATATAAGATTGAAGATTGAATCAAAAATGTTAATAAATTAAATTACGTAATTATAATTTTTTTTGTTGAAGTAGAAAGATTTATGAATTAAAAATGATTTGAAAATATAAGTATTGTAGGAGATCACTGTCAAAAAGGAAAAAAAATAACAAAAAGGAAAAATAAAAAGAAAAAGGAAAACCTTACGTAATTATTACAAAGTGGGGAAAAAACTTTTATGAGAAAAAGGAAAAAGAAAACCTTTTCCTTACAATAAAACAAGGGTTTTCCCAAAATTTAAAAAGAGAAATTTTCAAGGGTTTTTTTTAAAAAAAATTATTAAGATTTATACTATAAATAGAATTATGCCATATATAAAAAGTTAATATAATAAAATAATGAAGAAATTTGGTAGAAAAGTTTTATTTTGTTTTTAATTTACACCATAAATAGAGTTATTTCACAAATAGAAATTAATATGATAAAATAAGGTGATGGAATAATTAAAAATAATAATTTTAAATAATAATTATGTAAAAAAGTAAATGACAATTTTGTCTATTGCGATGTCTTTTAACGAAGGGCAAAAAATTCAATCAATATTTCTAAATGCCTTCATACTTTTAATATAATACATACATATATATATATATATATATATATATATATATATATATATATATATATATTCACACACACACACACGAGTCCCTTTCCTCCATACACATACTCAACAGTAGTATATACACTCTCCCTCTCCATATATCTATATAAATCACTTTACAAATATTTCTACTCTCTTCTTTTCAAAATAAGTGGTATTTTTAGCCTTTTGATTTTTACTTTAAAATAACTGATGTTTTATATAATCAAGAAGACATTAATGATGTTCTTTTAATTTTACTCTTATTTAAATGGAGAGAGTTTTATATAACCAAAAAAATACCTAAAAGTGTTATATCTTTTCAAGATATTTATTAAGGATAAGTGGGTAAAAATATATTTTACTTTATAGAAATGAGTAGTTTTCTTGAGGGGTGTGCCCAAACTAAAAGCATCACTTATTTTAAAACGGAGGGAGTAGTTTACTCCTATCATTGATTACAGTCATTTATCAATATACTTTTCAAAATATTGAATTTATTATATTTAATAGATGATATCATAAAATTATGATTCTATTTATCATTCTTTAAAGGTATGTTAAGTTAATAATTCATTTGTTTCAAAATATGTGGTGCTTTTAACTTGGATACACCCCTTAAGGAAACAACGATTTCTAGAAAGAAAATATATTTTTACCCAATTACCAATAAATATTTTGAGAAAGATGTAACCCTTTACTATTTTCTTGATTACTCCCTCCATTTCAAAATAAATGGTATTTTACCCTTCTCATTTTGTTTCAAAATAAGTGGTGTTTCACATTATCAAGAAGGTATTAATGATGTTCTTTTAATTTTATCCTTATTTAAATGAAGAGAGAATTATAAACTACTAAAGAGCTACATCCTTTTCAAGGTATTTATTAAGGGTAAATTAGTGCAAATGCATTTTACTTTCTAGAAGTGAGTAGTTTCGTAAGAGGTGTGTCCAAACTAAAAATACCACTTATTTTAAAATGGAGGAAGTATGTAAAACTCTTTTCATTTAAATAAGAATAAAATTAGAAAAACATCATTAATATCTTCTTATTTATGTAAACACCACTTATTTTAAAACAAAATTAAAATAATAAAATACCACTTATTTTAAAATAAAAAAATACTGAACAAATACAAATAAATGATAAATTTATATAATAAAGCAGTAAAATTCAAATGATAACAACTGTACTCACTAAATGAAAAGCCACGAAGTCCAACGGTTGCACCAACTATTGCAATGGTTGGACATCTACAAAAATGAAGACGAAGAAGATAAAGACTCATTCATATGCTCTCCTCCTTTGTTTTTACTTATTCATATTAATTTGACACATTTCATAGGAATTAATAGATAAGATAATAATTTTATTATATTACTTTTTAAATATTTTAATTAATATTTTAAAAAATATATTTAAAATAATTATAGTTAATAATAAGAATAAATTAAGTGTAACGACCTCCGTCGTTACAAGGGAAACGTACTTAGAACACTCGAAAAATTTAGAATCTGTAGAACTTGGTTGTAAAGTAGCTAAGTGTTAAAAGATGATTTTTAAGGGAGCTACTGGTTTCAGGGGACTACTGCAGCGAGACCGTGGTGACGGTCAAAGTCCCACCATAACAGACCAGAGAATTAACCATCGGATCCGCCGTAACGATGTCCTGACTGTTGTAGCGAGTCCGTTGCAGCGAAAATGTGACCGCTGCAGTGGACGATGGGAATCAGAAAGTGGGTTTAAGTGGAATTTCTGGGATTCTACCCCATTATTTCCAAAAGCACGAACAGAAGGGTTAGAAGACGATTTTTTCCTCCAGAGTAGTGAATTCCTCTCCAAGGTAAGTTTCTTGATTCCCTATCTCGATAATGGATATTATTGGTCCTAGAATTCATATAGAATCTTTAATGGTAGAATTTTAAATTGAGAAAACCCTAGGTTGATAGACTAGGGCTGGATCGTGGGGAGTTAATGGGATAGTTTGATTAGAGGTTTGAGGAGTATTGATCACTCCACAAGGTTTACTTGTTTGAGAACGTGGGTTACATAGGAATTGGGACATAGAACTAGGTGGAATTGGGGTTTTACTTTTGAAAGTGCCCTGAAGGAAAGAGTTTGAACTTCTAGGACCCTTATTTGAAGAGTAAATATTAAATTACTCTGTATTGTTGTCGTAGATTTCGAACCTTTCGAGGGGCTTTCAGTACTCTAAAATCAAGGTAGGTTATGTCTTAAGATAAATAGACCCTATTTAATGACATATATGTTTTGTGCCATGATTGGTCCGCGGATATTATTTGTTATGAAGTTTTACTGTTAAATAAAATATAAAAATAATGTAGATATGATGTGGTTTGTGAACTATTATGAAATTGTGTTGAATGGTTAAGTGAAGTTCCTTTGCATTGCTATTATGAGGTTTGACAGTTTGTATTTATGCAAGCGAGGGAGTAGATTGTAAACTCCTTAGTGGTTAAAGAATTCACCCGTATATTCAGTTGAATGAGAATGGCTAAGGATTGTAATAATATCCTAAGATGAGAGGCTCTTGCCCGATGGGAGCGTCGGGGCTAGCAATATTAATTTGAGTAGCTCGTGTCCGAGGAGAACATCCAGACGAGCATATGAGTGGGGCGGGTACCACGCCGGTATAGTACATGAATTTCTAGAGTCCCCTACAGGTCATGACTGGAAGGGCAGAAATAAGACTCTCTAGCATCTGTATACACTGATATTGATGATGGAGTGTGTATGGGGACATGGCGGAGGCGTGTGCCCGACATGTCACATTTTGTTCTATTTTATGATGTTTTTATAGCTTATTAACAATTCAGAATGAGCATGTGTTAAGTGGTAGAGTTGAGTTTGTGAATCCTGTACTTGTAACCTGAATTGAGGATGGTGAAAATAGGTTAAGTGTGAATTGATTAAATGATTATTGATGTTGATGCTGTTATCCTTGTGATGAAATGCTTAAACTGTATGTGATGATGAGTAGATATAAATTGGTGTTAAAAGCTGGTGTGTCATCTGATTGAATATCTGAATGTGTGCGTTGTTGAAAACTGGTGAATTGATGAAAAGTGCACTTAAGTCGAGCTACTGTCTCGAGCAGTACCGCTGCAGCGAAACTTATTCCGCTGCGGCGAGACTGTGTAGCGATCAAGACATCGCTGCAGCGAAAGGCCCAATCCAGCAAGCAGGCCGATTGTTACCTATGCAGAGTCAGTGTACTTGAAATTTTACTATTCTTATGTTTGATGTTTGAGAGTGGTTTTACATTATTGTTGCCTTAATTATATGTTATTATGTAAGGTCGGCCAATGATGCCTACCAGTACCATGCTTTGTACTAACTCTACTCCTGCACTTCTTTTCTGAGTGCAGAATACGATCCAGGAAGCTCTTCTCGTTCTCACCTATAACAGCAGCGATTCCTCTAAAAGGTGAGCGACGCAGAATGGGCCGACTCACTCCTCCTTCGAAGATGTCCCTCCTTCGGGTATTGTAGCTTCTATTTCTTTTTAATTTACATACTCTTAAACTTGTAGCTAGACGTTGAAGTGCAATGACTTTTGGATCTAGGGAAGATTTGGTTGCTTTGGTTTAGTTGGTTATGACAACTTTCGGATATTGCAATTCTTTTCATTTTATTACATTGTTATTTCTTCTTGTGTGATTGATGACGTGTTAGTTGTTGAGAATTGTTGGCTCTCCCACCGGGTGTTAGTGTGGGTGCCAAACACAATCATTTGAGTCATGAGTGGTAAATTATAATCTTAATTTTTTAAATTGAGTAAATAAAAATAAATATTTATTTTTTAAAATATTGAACAAATAAAAATGAATGGAAGGAAAAAAAGTGTTGAAAGATGAAAGGAACCTCAAGATATTTACTCCCTCCGTTTCAAAATAAGTAGTATTTTAGCCTCTTGATTTTGTTTTAAAATAAGTGGTACTTTAGCCTTTTGATCTTATTTCAAAATAAGTGGTGTTTTACATAATCAAGAAAACATTAATGATGTTCTTCTAATTTTACCCTTATTTAAATGAGGAGAGTTTTACATAACCAAACAAATAGGTAATAAAGAATTATATCTTTTTCAAGATATTTATTAGAAGTAACTGAGTGGTAACTGAGTAAAAATATATTTTACTTTTTAAAATTAAATAATTTTCTTAAAAAATATGTCCAAATTAAAAACACCACTTATTTTGAAATATAAGAAACAATCTACCTTTCCAAAGGTTGATATAAATGTATTGGAAGATCATCATTAATTAATAGACTCCAATAATTGTTGGTAGATGCACGGACCCCCGCAAGTGTCCTTTTATTTAGTTGATGATTTATTGTGTATTTTAAGTATTATAACTTTATCCAATAAAAAATTAATATTTTTATTTTATTTTATTTTTATTTTTATATTAAAAATAAATTTTTACTTCTTATTATTTATTTTAGTAAATCAAGATTTTTCATTTAAATATTTATTCTCATCATTAAGTAACAAGTTAAACTTAGAAATTCACTGCATAATTAATAAGGATAATATAGTAAAATAAATTCTTAATAAATATTTTCTCTAGTCCAATATAAATAAATTGTTGACAACTTTTCTATGATTCAAAATAAGTGAGTTTATCAAAATTCAATAATGTATTAATATTTTTTATTTTAGAATTATCTTTTTTTCAATAGGATTTTCAATTACTTTTAAATTTTAGATAATAATTATCTCTATTTTTAAGAAGAGTTTCAAAAGAATAAAAGAGTAATATTAATAAATTATCCTTTGATTAACATTTTCAAATATCTTTCTTAAGAAATGTGTCATATTCCAATAATTCATTTACTCCCTCTGTTTCATTTTTATTATTAGGTTAAGATCTGCACACTCATTAAAAAAAATTAATGAGGATGATGATTTGATTAATATAATTCTATTAATTTTTTAAAAATATATAATAATAATTCTTTTCACATTTTAGAATAACTTTAAGTACTACGAGTAGAATTGGAAAAAGATGATTAATTATTTCTTGAATTTTGAAACTAACAAGTATTTTGAAATAATTACTTTTAATATATTTAGCAATTAAAATAAAACGGGGAGAGTATATTGAACTAAAAGCGGTAGTTTCCTAAGAAAAGTGTCTTTAAGTCTTTATCATGCAAGTAAATTGGAAGGGATATTTATTTAATGGTAAATTTACTTTTTGGTACCAAAATATGGGGTATAAGAGTAGGTGTCTGGTTTGAAAGGGACAAAAGTAATATTATAGGGTCATTTTTGGTCCACAAATATGTTTTAGAAATTTTATACTTCTAAAATAATATTAATTTTTTAACTTGTGCATTACATGTGTGTATCGAATTTAGTAATATAGGATGTTATAAATTATATTAATATTATTAGTACAAAGCTATGATAAACAATTATAAATAAAAGAATAATATATATATATTTTCTCGAATGATCAATATGAATTGTTATATGATTATTTTTTTATCGAGATCGGAATGTAAAGATATTATATGAACCTACAAAATTGAACAATCAAAGTTTAAATATGAAAAAAAAGAAATACTTCTTTAATAGTATTATGTTATACTTCAGTCATCGTAGTAGTTTGTAATTGAACACAACTAACTTAGTTGATATATCCTTATCTCACTTAGTTAAAATTCATTTTTTGAATTTCGATTATGTATTGTTATATATATTGTTAATATCGTGTTAATGATAAAACTCGATTCAACAAAATCATATTATGTATGAACAACAATAGTTGTTTTAATATATCAAATATTCAATTTGATTATTTTCTTATTTTTAGATATTTTAGCAATACAATTTAAATGTGAATATAAGCCACGTTGATTATGGTTGCAAATCTTTCACGCCTTGAAGTTTCTACCTTGTCTTAAGAAAGTGTATCTCTTCTATTTCCCGTCGCAAACATATCAAAATTTTATTATTAAAGAAAAGTAGTATTTTATAGAAGATATAGAGAATTCAATCAACATATATTCTTCTTAGGATGATTAGTACCTTAATTTCAATTTCATAGGTGTTTGTGGTCTGATTTGAGTCAATTAATTTTTCTCTAAAAGAAAATCAAAGGTTTTTTCTCAAATGTTGGAATCAAACTAAACCAATTAATTTTGTTTTTATCGCTTCGGTTAGGAGTGGGCATGTTACGATATGGTGCGATAATAAAAATTTTGATCCGGTAATTTTGATTTTTGATATCTAAAAGTTCTATATCATTACCATACTAAATTAGTTCGATATAATTTGGTAATTTTAACTTCAGTATTGGTATTTTGCTGCACGGTAAGTCGGTAACCATACTTTATTTGACTTTAACTTATATATACTCATATAATAAATAATTGTGACTTTACTTTTTCAAAGAACGTCTCATTTATATTAGACTAACAATTACCTTCATTAATTAATTGCACAAAAATAATATTTCAATCACGGTAGAGTAGTTATGTTACACCCCGTAAGTTTCTAACGTTTAGTCGGCCTATTCGTACGTTGGTTGAGAGTTTTAGAGTACCATTCGTACGAGGAAAGGGCCCCGGAAAAGGTCGAACGAGTGCAAAGTCGGGATTTCACGGGAGGAGGCCGAACCAAGTTTCCTAGAGGGGCAAAGTGGCACGGAGCAGCCCCCTCCGCGTCACCCAATGTGGCACGCTAGTAAATTAGCGCATTGAGGTCCGTGCCACATTGCCTTGTCCACCGCCTCAAGTATATATAGGCCTCACCCTTAGATTTCATGTTATTTTCTCAAATAAACTCGGCCAGCAAAGTTAGAAGTGAAGGGGAATTATAATTTTCATCTGATTACGCTGCTAAACGCCGTTCAAATCCAAATTAACTTTAGGTATCGAAGTATAAGGCTGCAGGGAGCATTTCTACGGAGTTAGTTTCGTGAAATTCGCCAAGCAAATCGTCGTCCCGCCGAGCCGAAGTTGTTGGAATTGCTCCAAACTTGTGTCAATATGATCACAGGCTTAAAGTAAGCATTTCTTCTAGCTGGGTTTTTGAGAAATTACGGATTTTCGATCGTATTTCGTTAAGTTGAAATATAATTAATATAATTATATAAAAATTATTGTTTTATTGAATTTAGTATTGAAACTAGCTATTTTCTTCTAGTAATACCATTGCAGTTAAGAAGGACATTTGTATATGAGCCGATACTCACCAGTTGATCAGTGAACGACAGTCGAGGTATCTAAGGCTTAACTCTCGGCAAGTATCCTTATCGTATAGCGTTACGACTTATGTTCTCAAATAGAAATAACGATTTCAGATGCCGCAGACAGTTGCTACCATTAGACTGTAAGTCGATATGTTGTAATTAGCTGTTAGTGATATATATAAAGCTCAGGTATGTCGTGATTAACTGCTATTAGTAGATTACAATTACATAAGTTCGGTTAGCTGCTAGAAAACGTATACAGATCGTACCGCAGGATCCCTCATCGAAAGGGAGCAGGTTAAGTGTGATTCGCGCTAGGAGCGTCATAAAAACTAATCTATCTTCCAGTTCATTGGGTTGGTAGACTTATATGTTGTTGCCAGGCCTAGACTTTAGGAGCTCGTGAGTTATCGGGCCTGAACCAGTTGGTTGAACAAGTATGGGCGCAGTTAGGCGGTTTAACTAGCAGTTTGGCGCCTGTATTGTCAGGAAAGCATTCCTCGGGGCATTGGCGCATTCCTACGCCCCAGGGCCAACAACCTAGAAAGGAGAGCCATGCCTTAGAAACAGCAACCTAGAGTTGTCTAGTGAGCTAGTGACAGCCTGCTACCTAATTAGGTTTAGTCATTAGTATTACCAGTGGTTGTTAGTCCCAATTGACATAGCATTCATCCTACAGACCACTAGAAAGCTAGTCCAATCGCCCAGGTAAATTAGACCCATGGATACCCTAAGAAAGGGGACCTTATCAGCAGTTGGAGGCCGGACAAGCGCACCAGTCAGCCCTCATAAGGTATTCAGGTACAGGTCGCTAGGAGTGGCTAAGTTTATATGAACTTGTCTATAAGGTTAAAAATCACCTAGAACAGTAATATAAGACCCGATTAGACCAAGACGAGGTCTAAGGCGCTAGTAAGTACCATGTTAGTACAGTGCTTCCCACAGGCTAAGGACGTCAGTAAACTTCCCATGGGTGATTAGGGGCCGACCGCTCGAACGCAGGTTCGACCAGTACTAGCCCTACAATTATCCCGGGGGGGGGGGGGGGAGTTGAATAGTTAGTCATTCACGACCCCCCCAGTTGCTTATACATTAGAGTCGTTTGAGCAGGACATTCAGGGTTATGTTAGACCACTCCAAATCTCGCTCTATTCAGTCCAGACTATTAGAGATCATGATCACTATCAGGATCCTCTGATCAGATACAGGTGCATGGCGTGCCTGCTAGCAGTTTTACAGATTATCCTAGGGGGCGAGCAGCACTGGCGTTAGGCCCAGAAGGCCATTTACGCCTTTCGAGTGGCTAGATTGAGATATTAGTACAGCCTCTGGATTCGGGGTTGCCCTTACTTAGGAGCCTTCCATGACCACCCCATGGTTACTAGCTGTGTCGACGCCTGCCAGGGGCGAGATGACGTCGCTCCAGAAAGAGCGGCATGCCGTCTGCGAGGGATGAAGACGGGGTCCCAGGTCCTCATAGAGTCCATTCCATGGCTGGACTATTATACATAAGTCATATCGGCACCACATCCCCGACGAGCCTGGTGCCCGAGGTGCAGATATCAGGAGTCCAACGTACTTAGACACAACTACAAATCAGGGCCAAGTGGGCCTAGTTGCATACCTAGGGGACTGGCACGTTGGCTATAGCACCAATGTAGTCATAGAAACCTAATTAGGAGTATATAGATTGAAGTGCACTCACCAGGGCTTATGGGGGCCCCGAGTGGGTTATTCTGTGTTGATTGTATCTTCCGACTTATGGGGGCCAGGTGAGGTTCTTGTTTGTATTCTTGTATGCTAGTTATAGTTTGTAAATACATAGCTATACAGTCTTAACTTACGCACACGTAAGTGTTGGTTAGATGCAGATTGCGAATCAGTAGGCATACAGGTTAATCTCTCTGCCTCTCCTTTCTACTTACTTCCAGTATTTCATAGCTTATATTCAGCTCATCTATTGCCTTATGTATTCGGTACATATTGTACTGACGCCCTCCCCTGGGCACCGCATTACTTGCCTGCAGGTTTAGTCAGACCGGATTCAGAATTTTCAGTAGCAGTTGCTCAGAGTCCATCGTTGGGCCAGTTCCTTTCATTCGGAGCTGCTCGGTTGTGGAGAGTCCTGTCTTTCAGTTGTACAGTATCTTGGGATAGGCTGGGGCTCTGTCTCAACCACTATTTGTATTCTTAAAGGCTTGCAGACTACAGTCATCAGTCAGTTAGTTGAACGCTGGCCGTGTGGGGCCTTAATCAATTATGTTTCGTATGTTGGCCGTGTGGGGCCTAGGATAGCAGATTGTTCCCATTTCAGTTATAACTATACATCATGGTGGTTTTGTCGGCCCGCATAGGATTCCCTGTTATTGCTTGTTCTGGTTAGCTGTTTTCCTTTCACATGTGGCTATAAGGCCTTGTCGGCCGGAGGTTGTATTTACAGCCAAGATATAGCCCGTTGTTTTCTTAAAGTAAGAGTCAGTGTCAGCCCTGCACCAAAAGTGCTTAGGCCCAGTCAGCTCAGTCAGTTCAGATCCTAGTAGACACCAGGTGACAGTCATGCCTCCCAAGGAGGGGCGTGACAAGTTAATTCTCTTGAATGTACTCCAAATATAATTCTATTTGGAGCAGGCCTACAAGATCAAAATTGTTCAAGAAAATTTCGTACTTTTAGATAAAAGATTAAGTTTGGTTGTAAAATCGCTATTAAATATAAATTAGCATTAAATTAAATGTGATATATTCTGTACTACTAACTAGGTTATATATTTAAGAGAAAAAACATAAACTCCCCCTTATAAGTTGTCCCAACAATTTAGCTATGCACTTTAACTTTACGAATACTTTTTTATCCTCCTATTTTTATCCGAAGCTAAATTAGTATTTCCTTAAGAGATGATGTGGCAAAGAAAGTGACTTTACTATCCTATAAGGCGTGACAAATAAAATAAATGTAAAATTTTTATTAAATTATACACATGGCATTTTCTTATTGGAGATATTGAATTAACTACACTTAATTCTTAGTGGGATCTTCTTTTTTTTTAAAAAAAAAAAAATTCTTTTCTTAGTTTTTTCCTTTCTCCATCTCCAACAAACAAAGTGAACATACAAACCAAATTATTGCCGAAAAATCTTGGTGAATCCCTCTTTTCTTTCTTTAGATGTTCTTTCCATCTCTAAATATAGTAATTATTTATAATAGAGAAATTTAATTGTTATATTATTTACTTTCAATATTGATGCAATTTATTTTTACATCATTTGTAATGTTATTCCAATGATAATTTTACTTCAAAATCAATAGAACATACACACACATATGCATATACACACACATAATCACACACATATGTGTAGGTAATCTTTGTTTGTATGTTATTTATAAATAACCTCATTTGCATGCATGATCTATTAGCTTTGTACCGATATTGACATCTTTATCAAGTATATCTAATATTGAAGTTAATTTTTAATATTTTTGTTAAATTTATATGTGATGATGTCACTAATTATGTGACAAGTATAATATTATGATAATAAATAATTTTGTTAGATGTACCTGTTTTTTTGTGCGTATTTGTCATGACTTTTCATATCTAATTTCTATATTAAATGCAATATAGTCACCCATCTTCTAGATATTGTGTAAAAAATTTCTCTGTCTGACATGAAAAAATGATGTGATCAATTAAAGATAAAATTGATGGTTTTCAAAAGGAAAACAATAACAATAATAATAAATTCAGTGTAATTTTATAAATGGAATCTAGCTAGGAAGGGTAGTGTGTATGCATATTTTATCCCATCTTGTGAAGGTAGAGAGACTGTTTGACCTTCGCTCAAGTTAAGCATAACAAAAATCAACAAGAAAAAGAATACAACAGTGAAGAAGTCATGTACAAAATAGCGGAGAAAAAAATCATGGCAACAAAACATAATAATGATAATTGAAACAAAAAAAATATCAGAAGATAATAAAATTGAAGAATAAGATAGTAGAAGAGTAATAATAATAGTACTCACAAGGAAAACGAGACAACACTCGACTATCTACTAACCTTCTACCGTAATTCTCGATCTTCATATCCTCCTATCTAGGGTCATGTCCTCAGTACACTGCAAACGTGTCATGTCGTATCTAATCACCTCACCCCAGTACTTCTTTGGCCAACCTCTGTCTCTCCTCAGCCCCCCTATAGCCATGCCCTTACACCTCCTCACTGGGCATTCATGCATCTCCTTTTCACATGTCCGAACCACTTCAGTTCGCTTCCTTAGCTTCATCTTATCTAACCTCAGAGGCCACTCCTAACTTTTCCTAAATATCATCGTTTCTAATCCTATCTCTCCTCGTTTTCCCATATATTCATCACAACAGCCTCATTTTCGCTACTTATATCTTCTGGACATGCGAGTTCTTGGCCGACCAAAATTCCATCCCATACAACATTGCTGGTTTAACAACCACTTTATAAAATTTACCTTTAAGTCTTAGTGGCACCTTCTTATCACACAAGACACCAAATGTGATCCTTCATTTCATCCACCCCGCTCCAATTTGATGCGTAACATCATTGTCAATCTCCCCATTTTCTTAAATTATAAATCCAAGATACATGAAACTTCCTCTCTTAGAGATGACTTGAGTATCAATCTTCACTTCCACATTTGCCTCGTGAATTACGTCACTGAACTTGCACTCTAAGCACTCTGTCTTACTCCCGTTCAACCTAAACCCTTTAAATTTCAAAGTTTATCTCCAAACTTCCAATCCATCGTTAACTCCGACATGAAATAATAAATATTAATCATCTTACCTTATTGAATGTCCATATGAAACAATAAATATTAATTTTCGTACCTTATTGATTGCCCGTTTGTGTAAATTGAAAGATATTCTGCTTCATTATAATATTATAATATTAATAATAATATAGTTTGATATATATTTAGAATGAAATAATGATCATTTAACTAAAAAAAAAATAAAATAAAATTGACTCATCCATATAATATGAAGTTAGATAATCTATCGCTTTTTAGGAAGAATTGACATAAGAGTTGAAAGAAAATTAGTCCTCATTTGTTTTTATTAAGATTGAGACTTTTAAATTTGAATGCATACTTGAATAATTAAAATATTATCTCTAGATTTGGACATTGAATGATTAAGATCATTTATTTTTTAATATCTGAATATGCATACTTTAATTATTAATAAACATATTAATTATATAATTTAAATAAAAAATAATTAATATTTAAAAATATTAACTTAATAAAATAAATTTATTATTTAATTAAAAAATAATATATTTATGTTTGCTAGTGATGATGAAGATGGTTTATAACGATAGTGGTAATAATTGGTGTTAGTGACTAGTAATGATACTGGTGATAGTTACTAATAATGGTGGTGATGATGGAGGTGGTTGATGTTAGTAGTTGACAGTGTTGATAGTGGTGGCTGAAGAATATATGGTGGTTGACGATGTATTGGTGGTATAGTTGGTGGCGGTGCTAGTTGTGATGGTGGAGGTGGTTGGTAGTAGGGATTGACCATGGTGGTGGTAGTGACAGATAGGTATGGTAGAGGTGGTGGCGGCGGCGACGGCGCCAATAGATATAACTATAATAATGGAGGTGGTATGTGTGGTAACGGTTGACAGTAGTAGTAGTTGACGATGATAATGGTGGTTGATAATGGTGACAGAGGTGGTTGGTGGTCGGTGACGGTAATGGTGATGGTGGTTGTTGTGATGACATAGGTAGTTAGTGGTGATGACTGGTGGTTTTGGACGTAATGGTGGTGAAAATTATACATGCAACACATACCTCTTAATGATATTAATACTTTGTTCCAGATCTGAATGATTAAAATCTATTCAGACCAAATAAGCGCTTAAATCTTAATGAAAACAAATGCACTTAATGGTTCTGAACCATTCAAATTCAGACATCAATTATGTGCAAATAAATGAGACCTTAATGTCATATTATTTTGTATAATTGAAAAAAAATAAATTATTCTATTTATATCTCTATTCGATTGTTAGAGAGAAACTATTTAAATATATATGTGTTTTTCTTTAGAGTCAACGGTTAAATAGATTTTGAGAAGGAGATTCAATTACTTATTAAAACAATACAAATGTTTAGAAAGGACGCTTCAAATTAAATTAGCTTTTTAAAATACTTTCTAATGAATATATTAATTAAACAAT
Organism: Datura wrightii; assembly: GCA_035772735.1. Classification (NCBI taxonomy): domain Eukaryota; kingdom Viridiplantae; phylum Streptophyta; class Magnoliopsida; order Solanales; family Solanaceae; genus Datura; species Datura wrightii. The sequence goes on along the minus strand of JASDFA010000018.1, from coordinate 191,927,249 downwards.
ACATAATATATATTATAAGTAGGATATTTAAATTATTTAGAAGGATATTCTAAAGCATCATATGTTTAATTTACCTTAACAATCAGAACATATTCAAACTTATGTAATTAAGGATGGTGTTTGGTGTGCCGATTTTCATTTAATGATGTTTTTGTATAAAAATTGAATACCATATGAATATTTAATATAGAAATAAATATGAATATGAATTATATATTGTTTAAAAGAATTTCTATTACTCTAATATTTTAAAAATAATATACATTTTCCTAAAATATATAAATAAATAGTACTGCAAATATAAACATGGTAAAAACACTTTTTAGATTGCAGTTTCAAGGATCAAAACTTAAAAGGGATTGTTTGCGTTAAAGTGAAAACGCCATTGACAAAGACAAGATGTTTTTCTTTTACGTAGCGAGTCATTTGGACGGCCATCGCTTAAGATAATAATTTTAATTTTCTCGTCATTTTTACTTATTCACCTTAATAAAAATATTTCTTTTTATTTTTATCTATCTATTTTAATATATTGAGATAAAAATAAAAAAATATATTAATTACCCATTGTCAAATTATGTTTTAAATTTATTGAAATTATACATTAATAAAATATATATTTTTATTTATTATTTTTGACAATACAAATACATTATGACCAGGTAAAAGTAAACTGCGAAGTATGGTGCCGCAGATTTTGAAAAAGGAAAAGCGTAGGCTTGCGGGCATATTTAATTTTAATTTAATATATGGGACTTGTTATGATGAAAAGTAGTTAGAATAGACAGATTTGTAAAATATAAGAATGTCATATCATCGTGAAGTTCAACTTTATTACGACCCAAGAACCGCCCTTCTAATCTTCCTCTTCTTTGGTTTTTTTTTTTTTTTTTCATTTTTTCTTTTAAAATTATGAATAAGTAAAAGTGTTTTTAGAGATTAATAAAAACTGTTTTTTAAAAGTATTTTTTGCTTTTTTAAAAAATATTTATTTTAAAAAAATAGGTGTTTCATCAAATTTTTAAGAGAAAATAAGTGATTTTAGAGAATAATAGAAACTGTTTTTCAAAAGTTAAAAAGAAGTAACTTCTCCACGAAAACACTTAATTAAAAAGTACTTTTGAGAAAAATATATTTAGAAGCATTTTTAAAAACTTATAGCCTGTTTGACCAAATTTCTGGGAGATCATAAGTGTTTTTTTTTCTTTTAAAAAATGCTTATTTTAATAAAATGAGGTGTTTAGCCAAGCTTTTGGGAGAAAATAAGTATTTCTAGGAAGTTACAAAAGCTGTTTTTCGGAAGCTAAATAAAATAGCTTCTTCATAAAAGCACTTATTTGAAAAGTACTTTTGTGGAAAATACTCTTAGAAACACTTTTCAAAAGATTGACCAAACACTAATTGCTACTTAAAAATATTTTTTAAATTTATTGGCCAAACAAAAACTGTTTCTCATCAAGAGTACTTTTTTAATAAGTACTTCTCAAAACAAGCTAATTTGAGAAGCTTGACCAAACAGACTATAAATAGTCAAACACTAATTATTGCTCAAAAATACTTTTTAAATTTATCGGCTAAACACAAACTACTTCTCACCAAAAGTACTTTTTAATAATCACTTTATAAATTAAATAAACACTTCTTAAAAATAAAAACATACTATTAAAAAGTTTTCAATAAAAACAAACTATTTCTTTCATTTTATTTTACTTGATTCATATTGACTTGACACTACCTTTAAGAAGATATTTAATAGTAGTTTATTATACTAAGTTAACCTTGTTAATTATGTTTTGAAAATCTAAATTTAACTACTACTATTCTCCTATCCATTTTAATTATCGTGCTTACTAATAATAATTGGTCCAAAATAATTTTCATTTTAGATTTGCTTCTACCTTTATCCTTACTCAACAAATGGAGAAAAAAATTAATGTGATAAAAAACAGAGTAGCATTAAATTGAAATCAAATAGTACTCCCTCCGTTTTATTTTAATTGCTAGGTTTATTAAAAATAATTATTTCAAAATACTTATTAATTTCAAAATTCAAGAGATAATGACTATGTTTTTTCAATTCTACTCTTAGTACATAAAGTCATTTTAAAATGTAAAAAGAATTATTATTGTATGTTCCTAAAAAAATTAATAGAATTATATTAGTTAAATTACCATTCCTATTAATTTTTTTTAATAAATATGTAAATTTTATCCTAATAATTAAAATAAAATAAGGAAAGTAGTAAATAAGAATTTAACCAAATTACTTTTTCAATTAGTATTCTTTCTGTTGAGTGACGTGGAAAGGAAAACATGAGAAGTAAAATGAGACAGGAGAGAAGAGGCAGGGGGTTTACTATTTTCCTTCCGTTTCAAAATAAATAATATTTTAATATTTTAATTTTATTTTAAAATAAATAGTGTTTTACATAATTAAGAAGATATTAATGATATTTTTTTAATTTTATCTTTATTTAAATGAAGAAAATTTTATATAATCAAAAATATTTTAAAAACATTATATCTTTTTTAATATATTTATTAAAAATAAATAAGTAAAAATATATTTTACTTTCTAAAAATAAATAATTTTTTAAAAGAATATATTTAAAATAAAAACATTACTTATTTTAAAACGGTTGGAGTAAATCAAATTCCATCAACGTGACAACTGAGAGCGGTGCTGTAGTTGAAATTAAATTCTTGCCACTTGCAGGTTCCTTACAAAAAGGGTCATCAATTTGTAGTTATTATTTTTTGTTGAGTGGTTGACATCAAACACGTCTATCATTAATTTATAATTTATTAAACTTACCTATTTTCTGAGTACTCCATATCTAATTTATTTACATGTTTTTTCACTGCATTTTTGCTAAAATGACATTTGAAGAAAAGGTCTGCAATCTTTCCTCTCATGTAATTCCAAATCTTAATACAAGTATGAGATGGACCAAGATGACTTTTTTTGGATTACTAGAGAAGACTTGGGAATACGGTAAGTAACATTTTTGGATTAATATACAAGAATAGTGACATAACATTTTCTCATTTTGTGGCTCTGAATTTAGAAGATTGCATAGAAAAAAAAATAATTTTCTTGTCGTATCAAGAAATGTCTAAACAGTAGAACAAAGTTTTTCATTTTGTTCAGAATATCTTTTTCCCCAATGTTGTTCAATCTTGTCATACTAGTGGCTCTCTTGATCTTAGTTGATTTTGCACCAGCTTCCTGTGAAGTTGATGCATTCATTTACAATGGATTCCAATCAGGGAAAAATCTTAGCTTGGATGGCATAGCAGAGTTCACACCCAATGGACTTTTGCTGTTAACAGATTCTAAAACACAAGATCAGGGCCATGCTTTCTATCCAAAACCAATTCATTTCAAGAATTCACCTAATGCTACTGCATTTTCTTTCTCTACTACCTTTGTGTTTGCTATAAGGTCTGATTTTGGAAATTTGAGTGGTCATGGACTGGCTTTCGTTATCGCGCCACAGAGAGGGCTTCGGGGGGCTTTGGCAAACCACTATCTTGGCCTTTTTAACTCGGCCAATAATGGGGATAGATCAAACCATGTTGTTGGAGTCGAGCTCGATACAATATATAGCGAGGATTTTGATGATATCAATGACAATCATGTTGGAATTGATATAAATGGATTGAGGTCTGTAGCATTTCACACAGCAGGTTATTTTGATGGTACTGGCTTGTTTCATGACTTGACTCTAATTAGTGGCCAGCCAATGCAAGTCTGGGTGGATTATGATGGGAGTACTCAGAGAATTAATGTAACATTAGCTCCTTTACATATGGGAAAACCAGTTAGGCCACTTTTTTCTTTGAAAACTGATCTCTCACCAATTTTTTATCAGACCATGTATGTTGGTTTTTCATCATCAACTGGTTCAGTCCCAACAGATCATTATATCTTGGGATGGAGCTTCAAGACAAATGGGAAAGCTCAAGAACTTTCTCAACTTCCTAATCTTCCTCGTCTTGGGCGCAAAGGGACATCAAGATTTGTAACTATTGGTTTGCCAATAATCTTTTTGGTTTCACTACTTGTAGCAACCTCAGTGGTGGTTTATTATGTAAGAATGAAGAAGTATGAAGAACTTCTTGAAGATTGGGAACGTGAGTACAGACCGCAAAGGTTCAAGTATAAAGATTTGTACACTGCCACTAAGGGATTCAGAGAGAAGGAGCTATTGGGAGCTGGAGGATTTGGTAAAGTTTACAGAGGAGTGATGCCTATCACCAAACTTGAGATTGCTGTAAAGAAGATATCTCATGAATCAAGACAAGGGATGAAGGAATTTGTTTCGGAGATTGTAATCATAGGTCGTATACAACACAGGAATGTAGTACCACTTTTGGGTTATTGCAGGCGAAAAGGAGAGTTGCTTTTGATTTATGAATACATGTCTAATGGAAGTCTAGACAAGTATCTATACGACCAACCAAGATTCACCCTCGATTGGAACCAAAGATTCAGAGTTATTAGAGGTGTAGCATCAGGGCTATTTTTCCTACACGAAGAATGTGACCACATAGTGGTTCATAGGGACATTAAGGCCAGTAATATCTTGTTGGATGGTGAACTAAATGGCAGGCTAGGAGACTTTGGACTCGCGAGGCTATATGGTCATGGGACAGATCCTCAGTCTACTCGTGTCGTTGGTACTCTTGGTTACCTTGCACCAGAGCATACAAGAACTGGCAGGGCAACACCTAGTAGTGATGTATTTTCATTTGGGGCTTTTCTGCTTGAAGTTGCCTGTGGTAGGAGGCCAATAGAGCCAAGACAAGACGGTGATGATCTAATTTTGGTCGATTGGGTGTTCTCGTGCTGGAATAGGGGTAACATTCTTGAGGCTGTTGATCCAAACATAGGCAATATTGATTTTGTTAGGGGGCAAGTAGAGTTGGTCTTAAAGCTAGGCTTGTTGTGCTCTCATTCGGAGCCCTCGTTTAGGCCAACAATGAGACAAATCTTGTTGTTCTTGGATGGTGTTGTGGCCTTACCAGAGTTATCAGCACTCGGCGTTTCATCAGCTGGCCTAACGTTTGATCGTCATGGAGGTTTTGATGATTTCGTCAAGTCATATCCATCTTCTTCGGTTAATGCATATTCCCGCTCTCCATCTGTAACAGACTCCTTCCTCTCTGGTGGCCGATGATTCATAATCAATTATTGGATAGATTTTTTTTTGGTGGATTATGTTCAGATTAATTAGAGATACATACTTTCCTCCTTCAGAAAATACTTATTTTTTCTTCATTATTAAGTTTAAGAATTATAACTTTGGACACTCATTGTTGGCCTCTTTAAGATATACTTGTATTTCAGGTCAGCCAAAGTATGCCAATTCCTTGTCATGAAGGGCTCTATAATTGCCTTCCTAAGCTGTTAGATCTTTTGTCAAGACTTGATGACTTTGTCTGTTGACAATGAAAAAACTGTAACCACAAATAAAACACTCTTCACTGTGATGACCCAAATCTATGACACCTATTGTCCGTTTTGGCCCAACAGGCCTCACAGATTTATCCCTTAGGCTACGCCATTATTGAGGTCAAAGGTGCATCTGCCAAATGAACTTGTGCTATATATGCCTTATAAAGCTATTTATTTTCCTTTCCCATCATGATGCGGATTCGCCTAAGATGTTGTGTGCAACCTTCTTTAGAAGTTTGTTAGTTTAGAAGCCTCCTTCTATCTCTTTGACCTGCCTTCTGTCATGGATGTCACACTAACCACAATGCTTTTATACATCTATGAAAATTCCTACTGTTAATTAGGCTTTAGTGAACACTTTGTACTAGAATTTCTGTAATGTGTCACAGTTTTTGGGAGCTCGACACCCTGTTCATCAACTACAAATATGATTAAAAGGGCTAAACATCATGATTATTCTAACAACATGAAGCTTGGAGCAAAGCAAATAGTGCTTCATAGAGATCATGTACAAGCTAGTAATGTTTTGTCACACTCTGAATTTGATGTGGAGGGGATTTGTTTTTAAGACAAATTTTGGTACAATCTATTAGGAGTAAGTCGAAAATAGAAAAAATCATAAAATTCATGAGGCAAGTGATAATTTTGTATATCCCAACTATGCCTGGGAGTCGAATCGAGCTTTTTACAGTATCGAGTCCGATTTCTCAATATTTAGTTATATGTAGTGCTACATCATTATAAAATTAAATTTACGATAATTTGATTTGAAAAATATAAGTACTAGTAGTTTAAATTGGTCATTGCATTATATATAACATTAGTCTAAATTAGAACTCAATTCAAATGACGTTAACTTAATATTGAACATAAAATAGAACTTTCAGGCAAAAAATAAAAAACAAGCAACAACAAATTCAAAAAAATTGTATAATATTAAATTTCTTTGATTTTAATTTTTAAATTTAAAATATGTTAATTAGATTTTGTAAGACACATAAAGTATCTTAAGTAATAATGTATATAAAATAATTAATTGCATCGAATTAAAAGAAGAACAAAATTATAAATAGTTAAAATAAATAATAATTATTGAATTGATATTTTACTAACTTAATTATGATTAATGGATGAATTTTAGTTTTAAAGTAATCATTATATGACCAAAGCGACCCAACCGAATCGGCTCAAACGAGCTTTAACCGAGCCGAGCTAAATACAAGCGAGCTGAGCCGGCTCGACTCTATGCCCAAACCTATCTCAACACAAGTCATGCGTTCATTATTTGGTGTTACACCCTGTGCAGATAAGTTTTATCAATTGTTTTCTCACTCTATCTATTTTATGTGGCACACTTTTTTTAAAAAAAAAATTTCAAAAAAAAATGACATTTTTCAATATTAAAAATAATTTTATTTTTAATTTCTTATTTTAACATCAACGCAATTGATTTGTAGCCCCCACATAAATGTCTGTGTTTGTTTTACAATTGCCAATTTTATTTTAAAAATCAATCTTCCTAACTTTGAATGATAGACATACTCCTTCTTATTGAGTCATATAACAATTGACTTTTTTAATTGCTTATTTTATCCTTATGTTATCAACCTTTATCTTCTTCTTCTTCTTTTTTTTTTTGTTTCTTCCGTAAGATTATGATATTTTTCATGTTTCTTCATCTGTGTAACTAATTTATCTACGAAAATATGAGTATTATTTCTAAGATGAAACAAGAAAAATGGAAAATACAAATTGGTTATATAAGTTAATGACATTATATAACGAAATAATTGAGCAAAATAAAAACATTCACTTTTATTAATTAATTAGTATTAGTATCCGCACAATGCACGTATAATATTTAAAAAAATTATTTAAAAATATAGATTAAAAAACTAACTTAGAATTACAAAATTACCAAATGAATAAATGATTATCAAAAATTTCTTTCACTTGACCGACAGGTAAACCAACAAAGACTAATGAAATAAATGTCAGCATCTCCTTTGGCTTATGTTTTCTTGAATAACCCACAAAAATTAGTTCATTAGAAATATTTCTTAGCTAAAACTAAATAAAGCAGCACAATAACTATAATTTTTGGCACAATTATTGAATTTGACACTTCAATCTATTTAAGAACTAAGAGACGTCAAAAAAATGAAAAGAAAACAAACTAAAATAAGTTACTGGATTTTAAAAAAGATATAGAGATTCATATCTAAATTAGTTTGTAAGGATGGTTATTAGGAATCAGATTAAAACACGAACTATTTAACATCAAAGTTAATTATTCAAACAATATCTAATAGATATATGACAAACAACCAAATAAAAAGTCAAATATTTATAATTACATTGTGCAAAATAACATAACTAAGTAGTTGGTGAATTTTTCAATAAAAACTATAAACTAAAATAAAGCAACAAAATAGTTATAAATTCCACCACACTTTCCAGGGTGTCATTTACATTCTTAGGCATCACTATTGCACGTCAAAAAAAGTTCAAGATCAAATACAGTAATGAGCATCTGAATGACAATGCAAAAACTTATATTTACAGTTCTCATCACATCTTCAACTAACATAATATTTATTGCAATATTAAAGTCCCTTTTTTGTAAGTTATCACAATTGATTTGTCCATCCTCTGTCGGATTCATTCTCATATAGTTAGTAATTGAAGATTTCTCAAGTTTCCCCGAGAACATAGATATATGCAACCTATGAAATACATTAAGACAAAAAATATAAGAGAATAATAATATATTAGAATGACTCTAATTATGGTGTGATTTAATTAAATAATTTAAATTTTAAATATATAAAATATGTCATAGAAATATTTTTTAGGGAAAAAGGTTAAAAATACTCCTCTACTTTAGTTTATTAGCTAACTTTGCGTCTGATTATATTATAGGGTCAAATATACCCCCGATGTTAACAAAGTAAACAAAATTGCCCCTCAATTGGATGGAATCACCCAAATTGACTTAAATTACCCTTTTTTTAAATCCTAAACCGATCCACTGAACTAAATAAACTCAAATCAAATTAAACTATCTGAATATTAGTATACACTTTTTTTTACTCAACTCTAAGTTCTTTTTTGAAAAAAAAAAAGGATCTCCATATGACTATCATGACACAAAATCATTTAGCGGAATACAATGTAACACAAAAGAACCAAAATCCGAAACAACCAAAGTCCAAAGATGCAAACATAAGAGAAGGCAAAAAATGGAGTTCTGGGGGGACTTCAGAGGCAATCTAGAAAAGAGATGTTCCTTTTCCTTTCTTGTTCCCATCAATTTCAAAATGCTTGCACCTCTTGATTGGATTCTATGAGACATGTTTGCAGCCTTAGCATTGCAACCTCAACACGATATTCTTTGTGGTCTTTGCCTTTTTATGGAACACGGGCTTTGTCTGACCACCATAATCAGACTGCTTCATGTGGTAACGATGCTTTTCCTAAGCAGCCAAGCTATCTTTTCCTTTCTTATATTGTGTGACCTTATGCAAGGTGTGCCTTTTGTACTCCTTGGACTTGCAGTAACTCTTCTTTGTCTTAGGAACATTCACCATTGTCGCAGGCCTAGAGTTAAGACATAAATAACAGAGAGCACAATTTGAGGTCTAATTTGATTTGAGTTTAATTAATTTCGTGGGTTGGGTTTGGGTAATTTAATTAAAATTAGGTATTTTAAATCAATTTGGGAAATTTCATCCGATTGAGAGGCAATTTTATTTACTTTGTTAACAACGGGAGTATATTTAACCCTATAGTATAACCAAAGGCAAAGTTAGCTAATATACTAAAGTAGAGGGGTATTTTTGACTATTTTTCTTTTTTTTTTTATTAAAGAGGTATTTTTGACCACTTTTTCTATTTTTTTATTAGAATGACTCTAAACTTAGCATATCCCGACATTTGTTCCGATGCCTCAACCAATGGTATGTTCACAGATAATTATTTGAGCATTGATAGGAATTCTGGAACTTACCTTTCTCTGCCTTCTTCTTCATTCTTTGGAGGAACAGTGGCGGTGGTCGTGGGATAGCCTTGTAAATTTGCATTGCGCCTTGTTCAACTTCAGACCCTTTTTCACCAATTTGGGCCTCAGGCAACTCAGCATTCTCAGCACATTCCATCTCAACGCTATTTTCATCATCTTCAATCACGCTCTCTTTCTTCCGTTCAACTACAATCGGTAGACGGGGTCAACTGTGGTCTTACCACTCCTAGTCATCACAACCATGCAGTGGCCATCATTCTTTGTGCTCAGGTTTGTGTTGCTAGGTAGTGTACCCTTCTATCTAGGGTTCAGTGATGCTGACAGTTGCCCTAGTTGCTGTTCCATTTGCTTGATAGCTGTCGCGTGAGACTCCACTCTCTGGCCCATACTCGATATATCACCACGGATTTCCTTGAACTAATCATCAGTGGGCCTCACTTTTTTCAGCATCTCAGCCATCATGCTCTCTAACTTTGACTGTCTAGCCTCCCCCTCTCGTGTATTAGGAGGCACATACACTCCAGCTCGGTCATTGCAATAGCCGTTATTCCTTCTCCAGTCTCCTTCGCGCTCACGACCTCGACTTCTGTCTCTGTACCCGTTCTGGTTGTAGTTATCTCTATATTGGTTCCCACCTTAGTTTCCAAAACCTTGGCGCCAAGTGTCTTGTCCAGACACTTGGGCATTGGCTCGAAAACCTGCCACCTAGCTATCCAGGAAGTTTGCATCCTCCTCATAATCAAAGTGGTCTACCCCCCGCTCCTGTCCTTATGTCCCCACTGCGTTCACCTTTTTGGCTCCAGCTCCCATAATGTGCTTAGTAAGCAAATCCAACAATGTGCGCATATGAGCCAACTCCTGGTCACGTTCTTTTTCTTTCCTATGTTGGTCTGCAGTCAAACCAACAACATATGTACCGACCGCTACATCTGCCCCCCGGGTATATCATGCCCTGTTTGTTTTTGTCACCTTGTCAAGAATGGTAGCAGCTTGCTCCCAGGTGTGACTCATCAATGCTCCTCCCTCCACTGTGTCTGCTACAGCTTTGGTACTATTGTTCAAAGACCTATAGAAAATTTTCAACAAACTATCATCTGTAATTTTATGGTTTGGGCAATTTGTCAACTTTTTCTTGAACCTCTGCTAGTGTCACGCCCCACCTTGGGAGGCATGACTGATACTGGTGCCCTTATTAGGATCTAAACTGGCCTGACTGAGCTTACGCACCTTTTGGTGCATGGCTAATACTAATCCTCAAATCAAGAAAATAACGGGCTATATCTCGACTGTAAACACAGCCCCCCGCCGACAAGGCCTTATCCACCTGTAAAAGAAAACAGCTACCTAGAAATAGATAATAATAAGGAATCTTATGCGGTCCAACAGGACCACCTTGATGTCTAGTTATGACTGTAAAGTAAATCCAGTATAAGCTAAGCTATGACCGAAAAGGCTGCTAATTAACAGCTAAACAAGGTCCCACGCGACCAATGTACAAGATAAAGCACATATGGACCCCACACGACGAACAACAACTAACAACAGGGAATTATAAATGATCTGCAAGCCTCTAGAAGTGATATATTGGTCGGGACAGGGCCCCGACCTACCTGTGAACTGTACACACAAAAAGAGAGTCAACCTTCTAACTATGAGCTCCGGAGGAAAGGAGCTGACTGCACTGCTAATCTGGCTGAAACTAGGAAGGTCTTGATCTGCGTCTATCCGCGCTTGCAGGAAAGTAATGCAGCACCCCAAAAAGGGCGTCAGTACAATATGTACTGAACATGTAAGGCAGTAACTGTAAATAACTAAATGAACTGAAATGAAACTGAAAGTAATTGAAAGGGAGGGATAGAAATACCACCTGAATAGCTAAACTTCTTATTGTCTAATCTATTAGTAACTAACGCAAACAAGAACCTTACCTGGCCCTTATAAGCCGGAAGGTACAGCCAGCACAGAATAACCCACCCGGGGCCCCATAAGCCCTGGTGAGAACACTTCAATCTATATACCCCTAACAAGGTCATACTGAGTCATCTAGCAACTATAGCCATCCTACCAGTCCCCTGGGTCTGCAACTGAGCCCGTTCGACCTCTGAACTGGAGCTGTGTCTAAGTCCAATAGACTCCTCATATCTGATATCTGCACCCTTACACCAGGCTCAACAGGGTGTGGTGTAGTGCCGATCGGCATAAAATAGTCCAGCCATAGAATGGACTGTATGAGGACCTTAGACCCTATCTTCATCCCTTGCAGACGACATACACTCCTTGGAGCGACGTCATCTTACCCCTGGCGGGCATCGACACGACTAGTAACCCTGGGGTTGGTCAGGGATGGCTATACAGGCGTAATCAATCCCCAAACTAAACATGAAATACTGACCTCAGCTAATAACAATGGCTAGCCATAATAGATATAGATATGCTTCTGATCTTGTTACTGGGATTCAGACTGAGTTATAATACTAAAAGAACTAACTTGCCGAAGACATTTGCCTTAACATACTTGGATCACCGATTTCTGATTAGCTGGTGAGTTTCAATCCGTGTTCAACAACTTTTTGTAACTGTAATCGTATTACTAGAAGAATGAAACTAGTTTCAGTACTAAATTCGGAAAAAATGATAACTTTCTATATAAATATTAACTATACTTCAACTTAATGGAACACGGTCGAAAACGTATAATTTCTCGAAAGTTCAGAAGGGAGAAATACTTACTTGAAGCCTGCGATCATATAGAAATTAGTTTGGGGCAATTCTGACAACTTTGGCTCGGCGGGGTTACGATTTGCCGGGGGAATTTCAAGAAACTAACTCAGTAGTAATAATCTCTATGGACTTAAACTTCGATACCCGAAGTTAATTTGAATTCGGGCAGCATTTGATAGCATAAACGGAGGAAAATTAACTAAAAATTGCGTTTCTACTCTTCTTTGGACGAAGCTTTACTTTTGAATATATATCAAATGAAAAATGTGCTATATATATATACTTGGGCGGTGGACAGTGGGTCCGTGGCATGGACTCCAATACGCCAATTTACAGGCATGCCACAGAGCCCAATGCGCGGGGAGGGGGTCCGTGACACGCCACCCCTGTCGTGGCCTGCTCCAGCCTTCTTCCATGCGTTCTCGATTTCGCGCTCGTTCGACCTTTCCTAGGGCTCTTTATCGTACGCGTTGTACTTTAAAACTCTTAATTAACATACGAATAGGCCTACTAGACGTTAGGAACTTACGGGATGTAACAACCAGGTTTCATGAAGTGCCTCGGTTTTAAGTTGTTGGAAATTATAAATTTCATCCTTGAGCTACAACATTCTAGAGGGAGGAAAGAATCTCTCTAAGAAGGCTTGCTTGAGTTTCCTCTAGTTGGTTATGGAGTCGTTGGACAACTCCGATAACCATAAAGTGGCTTCCCCTGACAAAGAAAAGGGGAAAAGTCTGAATCTGATGGCATCTTGCCAAACTCCAGGCAACTTGTGCGCCTTGCATATCCCACAAAGTACATTAGGTGCAGGTTGGCGTCAACCCCTGCATGACCACTGAACACCCCTTTCATGTTTAACAGTTGAATCATGGTGCTTATGATATCACATTTGGCTCCAGCGGCCAATTGTGGTGGTACAATTGCTCCAGTTGACCAACTTCATCAATGTCTAGATCCTCATCATCGAAGAACTGAGGGGCGAATCTATGACCTCTGCCCCCCCCCCCCCCCATGTCGACCTGCGTTAACAGCTTCGTCTCTAGCATCCTCCGCATCCTGAAGTGCAGCTGTTGACACCCAATTTCGACCTCCCTACGCCCTTATATGCTGCTTACATATATATTTTTTATTTACTTTTTTGACGCAAATATTTGACTTGGATTTATATTTATAAAATAATTAATTATCATAATATTGCGAAATTATTTCAAATTACATATATATATGTACATATAATTCGTGTTAATTTTATTTTTTTATATTAAATAATTATGTCGTATATGATATATTTAATATTAATATACGCTCTTATCGTCAAATGAATATTTTACTTAATCTTTATAAACTATTTACATAATTTCACTAATTTTACAAATTTATTTGTATAACAATACTACTTGAATTTATAAATTATTTATGTTGATATTAAAGTTTACATAATTTTTGATAAATTAATTATATTTCGCAGTCATTAAGTTATTTATAAAATATAATAATTTATTAGTATCACGCCCTGCCTTGGGGGCATAACTGGCACCTGGTGCCCTACTAGGACCTGAATTGCTAGACTGCTGAGCCTAAGCACTTCTGGTGCCTGGCTGGCTCTAACTCTGGATTCAAGAAAATGACGGGCTATATAACGGCTGTAATTGCAGCCTCCGGCCAACTAAGCCTATAGCCACCTGTAAACAAACAATAGCTAACCAAAACAATAGTAGTATGAAGGAACCTATGCGGGCCAACAAGGCCACCATGCTGTCTAGTTATCTCCAAATCAAGAAAACAGGTGCTAAATCGCTACGTGACCGACAAGGTCACCACTACCAACTGAGTATGGCCCAACACGACCATCATAACAAGCTAAAACATACACACGGTCTCACACGACCGGTATACTAACCACAAGGTATACACAATCTGCAAGCCTCTAAGAATACTGATAATATGGTCGAGACAGGGCCCCGGCCTACGCATACTGTACAACAAAAGGAAAGGGATAAACCTCTAGCTATGTAGCTCCGGATGACTAGAGATGATGACTCGGTGAGCTGGCTGGAATCACGAGGTATCGACTCCTCGTCTATGAGTACCTGCAGACAAGTAATGCAGCGCCCTAAACGGGCGTCAGTACCGCTGGTACTGAGTATGTAAAGCAATAACTGAAAAATATCTAAAAACAACAGTACAACTGATGGAACTGAAATAGAAGGAAATAGACTGAAACTGACTGAAAATATGAATCTAAGACTATTCTCAACTATGCTGGAAGGAGTAGGAGTCATACCTGGAAATGTATCGCTCTACTGTCGATCTACTCGTATCTAGTGTAACATGACATAACATAACATAGCATAGCACACACAAACCTTACACGACCCCCATAAGCCGGGAGGTACAATCAACACACAATCTATACCCCTACCCTGGTCGTCCCATCTCCTATAATAACTAAGCATCCTGTCGATCCTCTGGGTATGCACTTGGGCTCGCTGAGCCCCTGACTATAACTGTACCTGAGTCTGGAGGACTCCTGAATCAACACCCTCGGCGTACCCGCTCGACGGGAGTGTATAAAAGCCGACCAAGGCAAAATATGGGGAAATCGGCATCCCATCTTCATCCTCTGGGGGACGGCATGCCACTCCGTAGAGCGACGTATCCTCGCCCTCTGGCGGACGAGTCGATACAGCTATTAACCCTGGGGCGGTCATGAATGCTAGGTAATCCAACCCCAAAATAATACAGTCAGGTCTCAACTAGTAATACTAACTGCGTATACCACATGCTGAAACTAGTGATAATAATATGTATGTATTTACTACATGTTGAAACTAATGACAGTGCTATGTATGTATTTAATACATACTGAAACTGATAGTGGTATATATATACAATCTTCTGTCATACTGTGCTGAGTCTAATACTGAACAAGATATAATCATTCTGCTGAGAATCATGCTGTATAACTAAGTTTCATAGTAAACATGATTTACTACCTCTAACATGCTTTCTAAACTTCATTTTAGGTTACTATTCTATTTCTGAAATACTTTACGGGAACTTGTATTGCTTTACTAAGTTTCAACTGAACACGATAATATCCTGCCATACTTTACTAAATCACATACTGGGCATGCTGTACTGTTTCTGACACTTTCTACTAGAATTTATATCGTGCTAGTAAGTTTCACGCTATACATGACATGATTCTTCCAACATCGTACTAAAATTTATACTAAGCATAATATGTGACTTCTGAAATATTATACTGGCACTTGAGCTATGTTACTATACCGGAACTACTAGCTTGCCGAAGAAACTGTCTTTACATATCTCAGTTGTCGACTTCCGGCTAACTGGCGTAACTCGACCAATATTCAACTATTTCTTCCAACTGTATTCATATATATATCAATTACGACTAAATACATGAATATTCTGGAAGAAGATAACACTTTTAATATATATATATTGCCAAAACTTTGACTTATCGAAAGACGGCTAAAAACTCGTTATTTCTCGGAAGTCAAGAAGGGAGAAATACTCACTTTAGTGCTAGGAGCATATTGACACTAATTTGGAGCAATTCCACTTACCTTAGTTCAGTAGCACGACGGTTCGCCGGCCGAATCTTGCGAAACTAAACCCGCAGGAATGCTCTCTGCAGCTTTATACTCCGGTATCTAGGATTAATTCGAGTTTGGACCGCATTTAGCGGCGTAATCTGAGGGAAATTTCAAAGAAACCTTCGTGCCCTTTGTTCTTAGCTATGTTCTCTGTTATTTTCTAGAAATTTTAAGTTAAATGAAATAAAAATCGAAGTTTGGAGGCTTTTATACTTGGGACTGCACCTCACCTCCGTGGCATGTTGGCCATCGCGGAGGTGAGCCTCCGTGACACTCTGGCCATCGCGGAGGAGGTCTGCCAGCCTTCTCATGCGATGGTTCGACGTGTCGCTTATCCGGTCTTTCCCCGGACCTTTTCCTAGCATGTATGGCATTCAAAAACTCTTAACCAACATGCGAATAGGCCATCTATATGTCGAGAATTCACGGGGTGTAACAATTAGTTATATAATATTTACATGAGTCTACTCAAATTTATAATTTATTTATATTAATAATACTGTTTATATTATTTTTCTATGAGTTAAACTATTTTATTATCTATTTATTAAATTATATACAAGTGTAGTATATTTATTAATTTAATAGCAGCTAAAATTCAATTCATCCAATTTATTTAAAATCTGGCCACTTCCTATTCAATTTATAACAATTTTAGCCACATT
Organism: Datura wrightii; assembly: GCA_035772735.1. Taxonomy (NCBI): domain Eukaryota; kingdom Viridiplantae; phylum Streptophyta; class Magnoliopsida; order Solanales; family Solanaceae; genus Datura; species Datura wrightii. Next base: position 191,910,755 of record JASDFA010000018.1, on the reverse strand, counting down.
TGATCAATTTTGGCTATTATTTAAATTCAGATCTAGCCTAAATTAATTCCTAACCCAATAACCCATCCGGGTGACCTGTCTAACCCATAAACCGACCCATCTATCCTAGAATCTACTCCAACCAAACTGGCACCCTCCCATCTCCGGCCAGATTCGAACCGGAAAACCACCTCAGCCACCGCCACACCCTCCTCCCCTCTTCTCTCCCTCGTCCTATCCGGCGAACCACGCCGCGCCGCCTCCTCTTTCTTTTTTCTTTTTTATTTTTTCCTCTCATCCGAATCACCACTAATTCCAAGCAGTGTTGGCCGGAAAACTTTACCAACTCACGCCTCCCTATCCCTTTCTCTACTGGCCTCTTCGTCCGGTTTACTTCCGGCCAGCACCCACAACGCCGCCCGACCTCCATCTCTTTCCCTCTCACTGGCGCCAAACACCCTCAGCCGTCACCTCACCAGCTGCCTTCTCCCCTCTCTCCCTCTCCGTCGGAAAACCACCGAAAAAGAAAAAAAAACTAACCCACCAAAAACCTCCGCACCCCTCTCCCACTCTTTGTCTTCCATTATTTCCGGCCATTATTGGCCAGAAAACACCATAACCGAGACTCCGACCCCCACCAACACTTGGACGATAAAGATTTTTGACAGATTCTCTTGAATCTGTCTCTGGTTTAAACTCTGTCATATGTTATTATTGCTATTTTTTTTATTCATTCTCATAATAAAATTTAAATAATAAAATTTAAATATTGATTTATGCCATTTAGTGTTGATTTATGCTAAAACTTTGTTGATTGATCGCTCCTCTATGCTCACGGATCCTCTGTGTATGTAAATCTATATATGTATGATTTTATTTTAGACAACTTTGTCGCAAGAACGTTATGTGGAATCCTTTCCATTTTAGTAATTTTGCACGCTATCATGATGATGATCATGTTCTACATACTTGAAATTGTATGCACATAGCTTCCTCGATTGTTGGTTTGATTAGTCATATGAATTCTGAGAAATTTTGTTCCTCAACTTACGCTCACCTACTGTGAAATATTGTGTTAAATCTAGTATGATATTTTATTCCTCCAATTAATTATCGACAACCTTATATGATGTTCCTTTCCTGTTTGAATTCTATTCATGATAGCCCTTTTGTGTGAATAATTATATCATTGTAAGATCTTTTATTTAATGAATGATTATACTTGTCTATTTAAGTTAATTTATTCTATTTAGTGATGTCATTTTCTCGTAATTGATTGAAATAGTCCTTAGCACTTACTTTATTTGTAGTAAACTTTGTAATAACTTCGAAGGAATATTTCTTTTTTCCCTTCGCAGAATCTGACCCTTTCATGTGCGATTATGATAATTCGAGATTTTACCTTAACAATATAAGACAGCTTAGCACCTGTCAATTTTGTTAATTGACAACTTGCCTTCTTTTCATTCTTGAAATAATTTGGGACAACGTTGCTACTTATCTGTTTTTTAAGCTTTAGTATTTAGAGAATTATTCTTTTCCCTGTTAAAAGCTCTAATTTTGATTGCGTCTACCTTAATATTTTTCACCTTATGCAATACGTGACAATCTTTAATTTTATTCTCTCTCTGGTAAATTTATGACTGTTCTTAAAATAAATTTGCTTTAGTCAAAGGAAAGTCTCTTATGACTCCTAGTTTTTCTTTCTATTTATCAAGACAACTTAAATAGATGTTATTTATGGTAGATTTTAATAAGTTCTACGCCTAATTGATCTATTTATGTTAATTAAGTCCTTGATCGATTTCTTCTCAATTTTCTCCTCCCTTTATTCCTTTCTAGTGATTTGTTCCCCTTCCTTATAGTGAGTATAATTTAATATGACATCCTACATATGGGAAACCTATGACAACTCTCATTATTATTCATTTTGGTTCCATAATTTTTTCTTCCCTTTCTGTTACTTAATTGGGATTATTTTTTTACTCCACCACTTACGGTAAATCATGATTTTCTTTAAAAATTGATTGATTCATCTGTTCCTATAAGGACATTAGTTCCCGGTGATTGAATTGAGCATATACTTTTAATTATCCTTTTAGATGTTGAGATTTCTTCGGCAATATAAGGGTGCATCTTCTTCTCTTGAAGGACATTCGAACACTATCTTTGCAATAAAGCTTTCTTTCATAAAATATTCATTCTTCCATCCCACTTTAACACGAGCACTGCTCGGGACCCAAGAGGTCCTTGTGATCTTGACGTGTTAAAGTTTGGGTCTCAATTACTAGGAAATCCTTTCCGAGAATTACTGGTTATCGTTATTTCATTATGATTAACCGGTAGTTATTTCTCTATTTTAATTTTGATATATTATGAGCAAATCCGCATTTGCATAATAAACATGAACTCTTTAAATATTCTTGCATAAGTCTTATTATGTGTGTGTCTGAATTTTGTTATTCAATTAGTATGGGTAAATATATATATTTTTTTGAAAAAAAAATTAATTAAATAAGGTTTAAGTTTGGAAGTCTCGAATGTATACTTGTATGTATGTATCGGCGGTATGTATTTGTTTAACAGGTTATTCCATTGAGATGAAGAGTCGCCCGGGACATGAAGGATTATGAATTTGTTCCTTAAAGTATTTTTATTTATTTATTTAATGTTTGTATTATTTTTTTATTTTTCATTTGTAATAATGTAATAAACGCTAATATAGTGAAAAAGGGGTATGGGGGCGGGGATTGCATGCTTCTTCTTTACTTCTTTTTATTGCTAATATCACTTAGAAATCATGCCCACAGGAACCTTATAACATATACAACGTTAGAAATCATGCCTATAGGATCTCTAATATTTAATTGAAGTACGCTCTATTTCTTTACGCTGCCCATGATACTTTAATTTATTCAATAACGTATGTGATGTTAAGATCTGTGCTTATAAGAATTTAATCCTAAACAACTTGAATCATATCCGTAGGATTAATAAAGGTTAACTATTTTTAATTAGAGGGAAGCTTAGCGATTAATTTTGAAGCATGTGCTGCATTTAATTTTAGTGAAACTGGTTTATAGAAATGACATGAGCATAATTATTTTTATTAATCATGACTATATGAACAAAATGAATTGATTTGAAGCCCTGTCACGTTTGAATTTTAAGGTGTCTATTCGTTAGAAATCACTGTTTAACCAATGTTTGTATTCTTAATTTGTGCGCTATCAATGATATTAGCATGTTCAATAAACTGTTCACATAGATACCCCTTCGTATTGGCTTAAAAAAAATCTTCTTTAATAACCTGTTTCAATTGAGGTATTTTCTAGCATGAAATATGTTCACGTAACCACGTAGATACCATGCCTATACGAAATTAATAATCAAGATCTGCAATCTGTTTATTGTGTATGTAGAATTTTACGTCACTAATCTGCCTTTATGATTAACAACTTTTGATTTGCACATTATAATCCGCTATGTGTTGGTCTGCTTGCACTAATTTAAATCATACCAATGGAATCTGTCATCCCCTATTAAACCTGGTTTGCATCTGCTTAAGTGTCATTCTCGTGCATTTTAATTTAGAGGTCTATTTGAAACTTATATTTGCTATCCGTCTTAATCTATTTTTCTGCGTTTAATCGCCTTAACAACCCTAAGATTTCTAGATCCAAAATCCCAATTAGTTGTCCAATGTCTCTTGGACATTAGGCTTGGGACGAGTAGGCAAGTATTAGGACGTTAGTTCTCTTCACCTAGAAGCACTTTAGGGTTAACAATTAATTAGGTGGGTAGTGGGACATGATAGTCCGTGCTCGCTGAATAATACGAGCAAACCAAATGGTTGCGAAATATTATTTAAGTTGCACGGGGTGATCCCATTAGGTTAAAATAACCCCCCTTTAAATGTAGAACTACGTTCGGCCTGATTCTCTTTAGGGATACATAGGCGCCTCACCGAGGTTCAACCCCATATTTAAATAAATGTTTATTTGGTTGCATTTTGTGTGGAATTTCTATAAATTATTCAGCTTTATTCTTTTATGCGTTACATTATTTTTATTATTTTATTGCGATATTTATTGTATATATAATGGTGACAAAAAATAAATTACCTTTAAAATTCATTTCGTCCAATTTCTTTCTTCTCGATTGTCTATTAGTTTCTTTGTTCTATAAACTTACATTATCAATCTAGTTTTAAATTAATAGTCTAAAATCAATTATTTTTTATCACTAGTAATTCCCTACGCATTAATGAATCCGGCCGGGAACCATATTTGTGGACCTCGAAAGGTGCCTAACACCTTCCTTTTGAGGTAATTTAAGCCCTTGCCCAACTCTGGTGACTTAAGTAATCAAACAAACTTTTAGCTTAGAACGGTGCCCTAACGCACCTCAAATCTTTAGGTGGCGACTCTTATATTAATTATCCTAAAAGAGCCGTCACATGTTGTATCCCGCTTTTCGCGAGAAAAATGAGGTGCGACAGCAGCTTCCCGAGCTAGCTCAGCTTGCCTAACTTCTTCGGCTATACGGGCATCTCTCTGCTCCTGGTTTTCCAGTCTGCGCAGTGTTCGTTCAATTTTGGGATTCAACGAAATTAGGAGATTTTCACTACTCCGAGTGTTTGGCATTCACCGAGCAACAACTTGTGGGTATCACAAACAAAAAGAAAACGTAATTCAGGAAATAACTACCAAAAGTCAAATACAAGCAGTTAATCTAGTCTTAGCCTCACACCTCCTGCTAAAGTATAAAAGCGGATGGTAGTGTCTAGCACCGATTAGGCTAAGGGTCAATCACCCTATGCCTTAGAATTACGCGCCAGCGTAGGTTGATACTATTATATATATTATTTGGGACCTTCCTTGTGAGCTATCCCTGACCCTAATGGCCCATGAGCTTGATATCGATATCATGGTAGCGTTCTTAGCCCTGGCAAGACTTTGGACGGCTTTGCCCACTTGAGTGTAATAGTCGGAACCACGTAAGCTCTATCGTGGTATGTCGGTTAAAATACGAGTCTCCCATTGTTCCTCATGATTTCAGATATGCATATTCATTACTTATGAGATTTATGTAAATGCATGTTCTAAAGTAGGTTTGACTCAATGTTCAGCTTTTACTTATAAATGTTAGAATTCATCTTTGAGTCAATCGATTCAGTTATGATGTTATGAAGTTATGTTATGTTATGTTATGTTATGAAGAGATCATGATTTCAAAAAGAAAGCATGCAAGATTTTTTTTTGTATATATCATATAATCTGAAATATTTTTTTATTGTAAAAGTGTCAAGTGGCTAGTTCTCAATATGTCAGACTTATTATCAAGCTAGACTACCGTCATTTTAATAGAGTTAAGGTCCAAAAACATACTTGAACTATACCGCTTTTACGAGTTTAGTACCTTAACTATAGCCTGAGGGTGATAGTTCAGGTACCTAATACAAACTTCGCATAGTTCAAGTACTAAACACACAAAAGCGATATAGTTTAAATGTATTTTTGGACCTTAACTCTTAATAATATATAAATTATAGTCCAAATTTTAATATCTAATTACACAAATGAAAATAACAAAGAGTGATAATATTATAAATATATTTTAATGTAGGTAATATAAAAAATAAATAATAAATATAGAGGTATATTGTAAATAAATTTAATTATAATTTTTAAAAAATTACTTAATAATATTCAAAACTTGTTTATCTATAATTTTGTATAAACAATAGAGAAGAAAGAGAAATGAAAACATATGCACTAGTACATATCTACATACTTAATACATTCACTATTAAATAGGTCAAGTACATAAACAATCCCTCTAACTAGTATTTATTTTTCATTTTGACATTTTATTTTAATTCTCTATCTCTATTTTTCATTTACCATTTAAACATAAAGTACTAATTTTTATATTTTTATTATTTTAATATATACTTTTCTGTAATTTTGTACTTTAAAAATCGACGAATGTCCGTTAATTTTCGTCAAGAAAATTAAAAATCGAAGGTCATTTGTAGATTTTTTTTTAAAATAATAATTTACTTTTTATAGTTTATGCGTGAAAATTAACCGATGGAAGTATGTCGGTTTTCTTAAAGTCCATCAGAGTTTTTTTTTTTTTAAAAAAAAATTATTGACAACCGGACGGAATCCATCGAATTTTAGTATTTTTAGTAGTTAGCAATGAACCAGAGTTTTTTTTAACTAGTATTAACGATGGGTTCTTTTTACCTGTATTGGAGATGAGTTAAAAATTTGAAAGTGGGCATTTGGGTTAAACCCAATGATCCGAATGATATGAAAAAAATATATGGTGTTATTTAATTGGACGTTTCGTACCTTTTTTTTTTAAATTTATGTTATCAACAAAAGTTAAATAGTTTATACCAGATAATATTTTTTTTATTTAAAATAATACACAAAAAATAGAATTGAAGGGTTAAAATGTAACAAAGTTGAAATGGAGTGTCAAAATAAAAATAAAGACAAGTCAAACGGATTATCTATGTATTTGGCCTATTAAATAATATTCTTAAAAAATAAAGTTATATTTTATAATAAAATTTATAAAAGAATTATTCAATACTTATAGTGCTAATGAACGTAAATGAGAACTAGTATAATAAGATATAAAATTATTTTAATTATAGATAAAATAAGTAGATTAAAAAAATAAATATTATATATATTGATGGGAAGGGGGAGATAAGTAATTTCCCTGGGGTCCGTCCCCATGTGGTAAAGGATATTCATGTGCCAATTTACTTGGCTGATTCCTTTTTTTCCTTGGAGCCAAAGTTTGGCAAAATGTGAAAGAAATTAAAATTGCTCATGTAATATGCTTGAAGGCCAAGATTATTTCTCCTATAAATTGAGAAATTTGCTACTCATTTCAAACACATCAAAAATAAAAAAGAGAAAGAAAAGCGAGTCTATCACTGACGAGATTTAAGAAATAGTATATGAGAAGATAAAATAGAGAATGAGCAATATTATAGTAGGGTGAGAAAGTTAAATTTTTATTTTTTTTAATTTTGAGTGTATAATGATTTTTTGAGTATTTTATTTAGACCTACAAATGTAAAGTTCTTTGTTACACCAATATCACTTGCTAGTGCCACTTCTGACCCATGATTTTTTCCTTATTCAGAGGATTTTCATGTGAAAATTTTGATGTCATTATTGCTTTTTTTTTTAATTCTTATTAATTATTCTATTTCAAAAATAACATTTTATTTTCTTAAATCCTTTTTATTATAGGATTAGGTCATTAGGACACAAGGAGTATAAAAAACTGTCCCAATTCAAATGGTATCAATAAACATATCAATATAAAGCCCCAACCCTTTTCAAAAGAAATATTTATACGTACAGATCAATCTTCCTCCGTCGAATTTCTTTGTTCTTATCCGCCGGCAAATTCAGCTGTAGCAATGGCGTTTGATTGCGAGACCTACACGCTTTCGGAGCCTGACGATCACAATAATGTTGGTGCGGATACTGATTCTATGCCCCGTGAAAAGAATTTCAGGAGGAGAATTGAGGTCCATGACGATGAAGTCGGAGACGAAGTAGTTAATGGCAGACGGGTTAGGAGACGGACTTCCAGAGATGAAGATGACAGTGAAGAAGAAAAGATTCTTCGAGATCGAAGAGAGAGGGAGGAGTTGGAACGTCACATCAGAGAGCGAGATGCTGCAAGGACTAGAAAGTTATCGAGGAAGGAGGAAGAAGAGGCAATCAGGAGGTCTGATGAAATTGGAACTTTGAGGAAAATTTCGAGACGAGAATACTTGAAGAAAAGGGAGAAGAAGAAGCTAGATGAACTCAGAGACGAAATCATAGACGAGCAATACTTATTTGGGGGAGAAAAAATGACAGAAGCAGAGAGATGCGAACTAACACATATGCAAAAGATATATGAACTAGTAGTTAAGAAGAAATCAGAAGATACTGATGACATGGGCGAGTATAGGATGCCTGATGCCTATGATCATGAAGGTATTGTAAATCAGAGAAAGAGATTCTCGGTGGCTTCGCAGCCTGACAGGAATCCTGCTGGAAAGACAAACCTTTTTGCAGAACAAAAAGCATGGGAGGAACATCAAATTACGAAGGCTACACTTAAATTTGGGTCAAAAAATAGAAAGCAAAGATCTGAGGACTATCAATTTGTGTTCGAAGACCAAATTGAGTTCATAAAGGCATCGGTAATGGATGGTGTTAAGGTTGATCAAGAGCCTCCTACTGAGTCAATAGAGAAATCTGTGGCTAAATCGGCGTTTGGGAAACTTCAGGAGGATAGGAAGAACCTGCCAATTTATTCCTACAGGGATGAACTGCTCCAAGCTATTAATGATCATCAGGTTCTTGTAATTGTTGGAGAAACGGGCTCGGGGAAGACCACTCAGATACCACAGTATCTACATGAGGCGGGGTACACCAAACGTGGGAAGATTGGATGTACTCAACCTCGTCGAGTTGCTGCTATGAGTGTTGCTGCTCGTGTTTCCCAAGAGATGGGTGTCAAACTCGGCAATGAGGTTGGCTACTCCATACGTTTCGAAGACTGCACATCCGGAAAAACAATTCTGAAATATATGACCGATGGGATGTTGCTGAGAGAATTTGTTGGTGAGGCTGATCTAGCCAGCTATAGTGTCATTATGGTTGACGAGGCTCACGAAAGAACCCTTTCGACTGACATGTTGTTTGGCTTAGTTAAGGACCTAGCCAGATTTCGGCCTGATCTGAAGTTGCTTATATCAAGTGCCACTCTAGATGCAGAGAAGTTCAGCGATTATTTTGACTGTGCTCCAATTTTTAAAATTCCTGGAAGGCGGTTTCCAGTTGAGATACACTATACGAGAGCTCCAGAGGCCGATTACATGGATGCAGCAGTAGTCACTGCTCTTCAAATCCATGTAACTCAACCGCCTGGTGATGGTGATATATTAATTTTTTTGACAGGACAGGAGGAGATAGAAACAGCAGAAGAGATAATTAAGCATCGGATAAGGGGTCTGGGGACAAAAATTGCTGAGCTGATAATTTGCCCCATATATGCAAACCTGCCAACAGAATTACAAGCCAAGATATTTGAGCCCACTCCTGAAGGGGCTCGTAAGGTTGTCCTTGCTACAAATATTGCTGAAACATCATTGACAATCGATGGAATTAAATATGTTATTGATCCAGGATTTTCAAAGATGAAGTCTTACAACCCTCGGACGGGAATGGAGTCATTACAGGTCACTCCTATATCCAAGGCGTCTGCCAACCAACGGGCTGGTCGGTCTGGAAGAACAGGTCCTGGAAAGTGCTTTCGATTATATACAGCACATAACTACATGAATGATTTCAAAGATAACACAGTCCCGGAAATACAAAGGACCAACCTTGCAAATGTTGTGCTCTCTCTCAAGAGCATTGGGATTATTGACTTGATGGATTTTGACTTCATGGATCCCCCGCCATCTGAAGCTCTACTTCAAGCGCTGGAACAGCTCTTTGCCCTTGCTGCCCTTAATCAGTTTGGCGAGTTAACAACAACAGGTAGAAGAATGGCCGAGTTTCCTCTAGATCCCATGCTGTCCAAGGCAATCGTTGCCTCTGACAAATACAAGTGCTCTGATGAAATAATAAGTATTGCTGCAATGCTTTCTGTGGTGAATTCAATCTTCTATCGTCCAAAGGACAAACAAGTCCACGCAGACAATGCACGGATGAATTTTCATATGGGCAACGTGGGAGATCATATCGCTCTGCTTAAGGTTTACAATTCTTGGAAGGAGACAAACTTTTCAACACAGTGGTGCTATGAGAATTACATCCAGGTCAGAAGCATGAAGAGAGCTAGGGATATCCGAGATCAATTGGAAGGCCTGCTCGAAAGGGTGGAAATTGAGTTGTCTTCAAATGTTAATGACTTGGAAGCTATAAAGAAGTCTATAACATCAGGATTTTTTCCCCACTCAGCGAGACTGCAGAAGAATGGATCTTATCGAGCTGTTAAACATCCCCACACAGTTAACATTCACCCCAGCTCAGGTTTAGTGCAGGCGCTTCCTAGATGGGTTGTCTACCATGAGCTGGTCTTGACGAGTAAGGAGTACATGCGGCAGGTTACTGAGCTGAAACCAGAATGGCTTGTAGAAATAGCTCCTCACTACTATCAGTTGAAAGATGTTGAAGACTCTAGCTCAAAGAAAATGCCTTGTGGAATTGGTCGTGCATCTTAGGAACAACTCCTACTCTTGCAAAGAACAAGAGAGTGGTTTATGCTAGGAATTGTAAATCTGTCTGTTATACTGCTAGGTAGAAGGATTCTGCTATCTGAAGATGTCCATGCACATTAACTGACATGAATCAGATAGCTGTATATAGGATTTTGTAAATTCTTCATTATTTTTTGGATTTTTTTTATAGATTAACGGCTGTAATTGTCTGTACGTGCCTCGTTCTATGCCTTATGTTGCACGGGGAAGTATGCAATAAGAATTTTTTATCGTGTAAACCATGTAGTTTTAGTTTTTTCTTCAGTCCTGGAGGATTCGTATGATCATATAATAATCTCGTTAGTTAACAATTTACAAAAAGAAGAATGCGAGAAATTCCTATTCTTTGTATTCCACTTCATGCTCTGTGTCCTAGCTATGTCTGTAATTCTAAAAGGACAAATAGATCAATACTTGGAGAACTGAAAGCATGAACATAGTATATGAACTGTTATCTAGATTTATCAATTTGATAAGAACCATAACATGATTCACATTTAAATTCTCATCTAGATATGTTCAACAAACTGTTATAAAGGTTGTGTTTCAGTGTCTTGTGTTGCTTTTTTATGCTCCATCTGTCCGTGCAGCTGCAGAAGATCTTGAATTCACCTATAACAGGTTCCGCTCAGTAAACTTGAGTCTTGATGGAATAGCAGAGTTCACATCAGATGGCTTGTTAAGACTAACAAATGTTTCTCAATTGCAGCAGGATCATGCTTTTTATCCTAGACCTATCATTTTAAAGAATTTAGCATCCAATGGTTCAGCTTTCTCTTTCACAGTTGTCTTTTCCATAGTGTCCGAGTACTCTATTTTGGCTGGTCAATGCAAATCTTTTGTGATTGCACCATCTAGAAGGCTTCCGGAAGCACTTCCAAGCTCTTATCTTGGCTTATTTAATGATTTCTAGTAATGACAATTCCACCAGCCATGCTGTTGCTGTAGAATTTGACACTCTACCAAACCGTGAATTTGATGATATTTGACAGCAACCATGTTGGCATTGACATCAATGACCACCTAAAATCTGTAATAGCAAAGCGAGCAAGTTATTATGCCAGCAATGGGAAATCATTCGATAAGCTAACTCTAGCTAGTGGCCACCCAATGCAAGTTTGGGTGGAATATGATGCCATGGCTAAGCAAATAAATGTCACAATGGCTGGCTCCACTGCATGCTACAAAACCAGACCGTCTTCTCCTGCCCTTGGTCTACCATCTTTCATCTGTCACAGATGAAACGTGTCTATTGCCTTCTCAGCATCCACTGGTGCAGTTGTTCAACACATTATCTCCTTGACGGGGCTTTAAAATGAATGTAATGGCTCAAAGGGCTTGATCTCTCTCAACTTCCTAAGCTTCCTCGAGTAGTACCTAAGAAAGAGTCTAAGCTTTCATCGGTTGGATTGCCCATAATTTCTTCAACTTAGTTTCTGATTGCAGTCCTGGGAATAATTCATTTGATAGGAAGGAAGATGACGTTTTCTGAATTGCAAGAAGACTGGGAGCTTGAATGCAGACCCCACAGGTTCAAGTACAAAGAAATGTACACTGCCCCAAAGAGGTTTAGCAGCAAAGATCTGTTGGGATCCGGCGGTTGATTATGTTTGTTTCATGTCGGACCAGATGTGATATTCTTGAATCCATTGATCAAAATGTTGAGTTGATATTAAAACTTGGAGTATTCTGCTCTGACAGAACCAGCAGCTAGGCCAAGTATGAGGCAAGTGTTGATTTACTTGGAAGATGCTTTACCTTTGCCAGAGTTATTACTGATGCAAACTTCAAACACTAGTTATGATCAACCTAAGGTTGTAGGCTTGATTCATTCAGTCATCCTAGAAAATTCTTTATTCTTTTTTGTATAAGTATAACCATATGGTATCTGAAATTCACTGTCAAAACTAATTTGGATTTCCGGTGCATAGGGTCCATTAAGAAAAGAAATCTCTACTAAATGTTTCTCTATTCTTAGGGCTCGAATATGAAACAAATTGGAAACTTCCCTTCTATGACCACTTAAGTTTCTTGAATAGGAAAAAAGACTGAGAAAAATCCTAGTTTCCTCATCATGAAGATTAGCTTTTTCCTTATTCACTACTTAGAAAATTACAACAAAAGAAGAGTCTAATTTTCTTTCTAAATCTTTTAGTTCTCATTTGAGATTATTTTTTTTCAGGACTAATTTCTAGCTCAAAGTATAACAAAAACTGGAAAAAGGTTTCCAAATTTGATTGGAGAATGATAAAACTAATAACTTCCTACATCACTAAACTGGATCTAAGAGAAGAAAAAATAAAAAAATCTTTTTGAAATAATTGCGTCACTTTTCTTTTTAGTCAATTTAAAAATAAATATATTTTTTTATGTTTGTTAACACTTTAATTTCAATATTTCGCATGACAAGTTCAATAATGTAAAATTGAAAATGCATTATTATTACATTATTTATATCTTTAATTTAAAATTATAAAATTAAAAATTTCTTTTATTTTTTTAATTTTCGTATCTAGTTAAATTAAGATGTTTAAATTAAAACAAAAGAAATAAAAAGCAAAAAAAAAAAACTTTCCGCCACACTGATTTTGTGCCCAAATGGAGGTAGCACAGTAAATTCACACAAATATTAAGGTCGAAATGTATGCTTAGTGAATGTCATTTCTACCCTTTCCTCCCAAAGATCATCATGATTAAAATTGCATGAAATCGATTATGGTGGTCTTTTCACAGTGTGGTAGTTTAGTAGCCCTCAGAAAAAGTATCCATCGGCGTTTATTTTCCGATCAAATTTATTATATATATATATATATATTTATCGATTATTTTAAATTTATATCATCAAATTAAAAAATTATTCTGGGTAATTCTTCTTCGACCTAACTTAGGAAGAACCTATCTAACGTTAGATTTGAAACGTGGCAAACATCTCTTTTATAGTATTAATTGCTTTTACTACCGAACTATTGTTATTAGAATTGACATTTAACTTATTATGAGTGTTTTAAAAAGCAAGGGTTTGAGGTGAGATGTTTTATATCGTATAAAATAAAGCATAAATTTTAAAATATGGGGCATAAGTCTCATCGATCTATCGAGAGATTTGTATCTTTAATTTTATAATTTTATTATTAAGAAAATGAGCAAAAATTATATATTTAATAATTCTGCAAATAAATTTAAATAAATCAACAAAATTATTTGAGAAAGCTAACAATACAAAAAATAATAACCGAGATAATTTTTAAACTAAAATCATCAGTCAGTTTATAGTCAATCTCCACATTTATTAGTCCTTCTTACGCTCATTTAATGAAGAAAAATAATTTCTTCATGAACTCATAAGTAAAGTACATAATTCCCCAATCTAGTTCAAGATAATGAGGAAAAATAATTTATTCATAAATTAATAAATCTTTAAATGAATTTTTACAATGTTTAACTGTAAAAAAATAAGTAGCATCATCACAATTTACAATAATATCAAACCTATTTTAACTAGAAGCAACAAAACTTATTCCTATATTATTCTAACTTCAAATTCTATTAAAAAATTAGTTAAATAAATTAATATAATATTGAATTTTAAATAATTTTAATTTTCCTGCTAGAATTTCGAATTAATCATCCAACCGAAAAATTATATAGATAGACTTCAAACTAGAAAAGATGACATATTCACTTGAGTGTCGTTAATGTTTTGATGACAACAAACAATGACCCAAAAAGGAAAAAAATGATTTTTTTTTCTCTAACAATGTTTGGTGGATAGGGGAGTATTGGTTGGGAAGGTTTTTATGGTACAAGTTCAATAAAATTTAATATATTATAATTTTTATTTATATTTTATATTTATTTTTTTAAATTTTATTTAATCATCATCATAAATTTAAATTTTAAATTTTAAAATTCATAAACTTTAAATCATAGATTTGTTTTTGATAATATTCAGATCAATATGAGGAAATAAGAAGGTAAGGGAAAATTACCTGTGGTAGATATTCTACTCTCTTATTATTCTTTATAGTTTTACTTTTAAATAATTACTTAGCATATTGATCTGATGTATTTTATAGCATATATATATTTATATACGTATTTGTGTATCAAAAACTTTAGCAGTCACTGGAGATTTTCATGCACATAAAGTTTGAAAATACATATATCGAATTCACTTGGCCACACATACAATTATTGTCTTTACATACATACAGATACATCTAACTTGTGCTTTATAAACACATACAATTGGCCACATATACATTCAATTTTTGCTTTAAACACAATACATACAAATACAGTTGGCCACAAATACTTTAAAAATAATATATATAGTTGTCCACATATACATATACTTATAGTTACAATTATATACTATATTCATGTGATTTCAGTTAGGATTAGATTATATATGCATACAAATATAACATAATTTTCTACGTTTTAAAAAGAAAATCTTAATACATTTTTTAAAAAATATTCTCTATATATTACAAAAATGAACACTAAATAATGCTATTTATTAAAAGATTCCTAAAAATATAATGGTACTACGTATCAAGTCTTAAGTCCTTTCTAATTGGAATTTCTTTTTGGAAGCGAAAGAAAAGTCACATTACAATTCTCCATCTAAAACCTCTCCTCTGTTTCTTTTTCTCGAAAAAACATAATAAAATGAAGGGATCTTAGTAATTAGCTATTTGATTTTTTATGAATAATAATTCGATTCTCCTCCTAATAATTTCTACTATTGGTTGAAGCAAGTAATATAAAATTTGAATATTAAGATAATTGTTAGAATTTTTTTTTTTAAATTTTATAAATTGGGAAAGTCATTTCCCCCTTTGATATAAAATAACTTTCTCATAAAAAAAAATATATATTTTTCTGAAAAATGACTCTCTGGATTCATATATTCTTTGTTGTGTGGTTTGTCATTGACTTGACTTACCACCAGAGTGGAACCGAACTTGCATAAATTTTTCCATGAACGTCTTAATTGGTATGAAAATAGTCGCATATTCTTTTTTATTTTTTATTTTATTTTATATTCGATATTTACCTTGAATCCTACTAATCTAAATTCGTCATTGCAGGACCCATTTCTGCTTTCTGGAGCCAGCGCTTATAAAAAAGTTTCTATTTTTAGAGCTCAAACTCAAGACCCCTAATTGAGTACGGAGGAATCATAATCAACTCACCACATACCCATATTGGTGTAGACACATACTCTTTCTACACAACTAACTAAAGAAAAGTTTCCTGGCCATATAGTGGAAATGTAGAATAAAACAAGCCAACAAAGTTTGACTACTTGTTCTCCCACTACTTGTCACTTTATCACAACCAAGAAATTAAGTTTAGGACCACAGTGAAGAAAACATATGAATTGGCTCAAAGGGTGTTTATAATTAGTTCAATCATCACATCTGCTTATAATTACCTTCTGAGTTATGATGAATTCTTGAAAGATTCTTAGCCATGTTTTTCAAGATTGTGGCCTTGATTGTGCCTGCTATATTTTGTCTTGCAAACTCTGAAGACCTTGGATTCACCTACAATGGCTTCAATAGAGCAAATTTGAGTCTTGATGGCATAGCACAGTTGACATCAAATGGCCTATTACAGCTAACAAATACTTCTAGGCTGCAAAAGGGACATGCTTTTTATCCCACACCAATCAATTTCAACAACTTACCAAATGGTTCAAATTTCTCTTTTTCTACCACTTTTGTCTTTGCCATAGTGCCTTCAGTTTTGCCTGGTCATGGCATGGCTTTTGTAATTGCACCTATTGGGGGGCTAGCAGGAGCACTTCCAAGCCCATTTCTTGGCCTCTTCAATGATAACACTACTGGCAAAGACACTAACCATGTTTTCGCGGTGGAGTTTGATACCCTTCAGAACAGAGAATTCAATGATATTGATGGTAACCATGTTGGAATCGATATCAATGGATTAAAATCCGTTGAATCGAAGACAGCAGGTTATTATGCAAGCAATAATGTCAAATTCAATAACATGACTCTTGCTAGTGGCCAGCCAATCCAGGCTTGGGTGGACTATGATGGTGTGGCTAAGAAAGTTAATGTCACTCTGGCTCCAATGAATGTGGCAAAGCCAAATGCACCTCTTTTATCTATATTCTATGATCTTTCACCAATCTTGAACAAAACGATGTCTATTGGCTTCTCTGGATCCACTGGCTCAGTTGTTTCAACACAATATGTTCTAGGATGGAGCTTCAGTATGAATGGAATAGCTCAAGGGCTTGATCTTGCTAGACTTCCCAAGCTTCCTCGAGTTGGACCAAAGAAACAATCCAAACTTCTGTTGATTGCTTTGCCAATGATATCAGCTGTTGTTGTAGTAATAGCCTTTTCTGTGTTAATTTACTATTTAGGAAGGAAGAGGAAGTTTGCAGAATTGCTTGAAGACTGGGAGCTTGAATATGGCCCTCATAGGTTCAAGTACAAAGATCTTTATGTTGCCACAAAGGGGTTTGCCAACAAAGAGTTGTTAGGTTATGGGGGTTTTGGCAGAGTCTACAGAGGAGTATTACGAACTTCTTCAATTGAGGTAGCAGTCAAGAGGGTCTCTCATGAATCAAAACAAGGATTGAGGGAATTCGTAGCAGAAATTGTTAGTATTGGACGGCTACGCCACAGGAATTTAGTGCCACTTTTGGGGTATTGCAGGCGCAAAGGAGAGTTGCTTTTGGTTTACGAATACATGCCTAATGGAAGTCTTGATAAGTTTCTGTATGACAAACCAAGATGTGCCCTCAGCTGGAACCAAAGATTTCGAGTCATCAAAGGCGTAGCATCAGCACTAGTCTATCTACATGAAGAATGGGAACAAGTAGTAATTCACAGAGATGTGAAGGCTAGTAATGTTTTGTTAGACAGTGAATTGAATGCAAAATTAGGAGACTTTGGCCTTGCAAGATTGTATGATCACGGGAGCGATCCACTCACTACACATGTAGTTGGAACTGTAGGTTACCTTGCCCCTGAGCAAACAAGAACTGGCAAGGCCACAACCATCAGTGATGTATATGCCTTTGGTGCATTTTTGCTTGAAGTGGCTTGTGGCAGAAGGCCAATAGATCCAAGGGTATCAGACGAGGACATCGTGTTGGTTGATTATGTATTCTCATGTTGGAGTAGAGGCGATATTCTTCAGTCCATTGATCAAAATTTGGGCAATGAATATGTTAAAGAGGAAGTTGAATTGGTACTAAAACTTGGACTAGTTTGCTCTCAGACAGAACCAGCAGCTAGGCCAAGTATGAGGCAAGTTTTAATGTACTTGGAAGATATTGTGCCTCCACCACTACCAGATTTGTCATCGTTACAAAGTTCTGCCCATGGTTTCACATTTCCAGGATTTGATCATCACTTGGCTATGTCTTCATCATTTTCTGCAGATAAAGAACTTTCATATCCATCCACTGATTCAGACTCTCTTCCTTTTACTGGTCGATGATTAGAAATCTTTCTACAGTGCAATTATGATGTAATTATTCTGCAATTATGTGATTGCAGTGCTTAAAATAAAGTCTTTCTATTTAAAGTCTTCCAATCAAGTTTTCCAATTTCTCTTTTCACACTCAATTTTTGTTTTAAATAATAATGACATTGGGGGGTTGGGGGGTTGGGGGGATTTATTAGCTTCCGAAAAGAGCTAAGACTTAATTGAGAAGACATAATAGAAGGAAGAGTAGCTAGTAAGCTGTAAGTAAAGATCTTCTGATACAGTATATTAGTATATACTGCTCTCTCCATTTAAATTTAAGTGTCTATATTAACAACCCATTTTCTGTTTAGAATCTTGAATCAATACGGACAATTATGTTCTTTTCAAAATTGTTGAAGGCAAAATTGGGATCCTAGGTGATAGATTATCAAGGAAGTACCGACTGGTCGGACCAAAATTCTTATGTATTTAAAATGGCCAATAGTAAAACTAGAGATGGATCTGCAGAGTGGGAAGATTACAAGATTGGGGAAATAGTTGCAGTCATAAACTTCTTAACCAAAAGGTTATAAGAAGAAAATTCATCAATCCATTTAGGAAATAAAGTTTCAGGTATGCTAATAGGCCAGGTCTTGTAGCAATGGAACTGATGAATGAGCCTCAAGCACAAACATGTTCCTTTAAAAATTACTACGAAGCTGGTTGAGGAAGTATATATATGCAAGTGTTGCCTATGAATAGATTGGGCAATGCAGAGAACACAGAACTCCTTCCATTTGCCGGAGACCTTTCTCTCTCAGTTATAGATGTCCATTTCTCCAATCTCTACTCGAACGAGTTTAAACAATTTAACGTACAACAGAACATTGACTACATATACACTGCTCGGAGAAATTACTCAATCTAATGGCCCCTTAACCCTTTGTTGGTGAGTTCCAAAGTTTAGTTCAAGAATTCTTAAATGCAAAGACTATTATGCTTCTTATAATGTGTCGAATGAATTGCAGGAGCATGGTTTAATGAGTTTGGCAATGAGCCTAACTCAAACCAAGATTATCACAACTTTGGCAAAGAACAATTACATGTGTATGGTAATACAACCAATCACTAGAGAGGATAAGATTCATATCAAAACATATTAATTTACCATAGTTATGTGAAAAATTAATCTACAAACACATTAAGTGATAAAATTGTACCAAATCCCTCATTTTGAGTACTCATGGCTCAATTTATGCATGTTTTCAGCCTTTGTACAAGTCAATAAAATCATTTAAGACATTTGGGATGGTTTGTGTTGGGATCGGATGGGCTCGAATGAGTTTCAGCATGTTTGGAACCATTTTGCAGCTGCAAGTTTTCTGCTGACAGCTGATGCACCGCGATCTCTAAGCTAGTCTCGTGATTGTGAAGAGAGCCAAGGTTCGGATTAATGGGGATAGTTGACCTCTGTGATAGCAAGGTTCTGGTCGTGAAAGCATAGGAGTTGACATGGTCAGCTCCGCTAATGCAAAATCTTGGACCCCAATCACGCACTGGGCCTTTCCTCTATAGCAATCAGGTGGACCGAGTGAATGAGGACTTGTAGGCATATATAAATATCAAATTTTGCTAACCAGCAACTTTGTTGTTTCACCAATTTTGGACTTCCTATACTATGGGAGAGGGAGAATCGGACTGATCGCCTAGCAGATTGCGCAAAACATTTATGTGCAAACTAACTTTCTCACATTTTTTAGCACTTGATATAGTTGTTGAGTGATAATTATCATCCAAGGTCAGACAAGGAGAGGAGCCATAACAAGGAACCAGTACTAGATTAATGTTTCTCTTTTCCATTTCACAAAAAAATTGTATCAGAAAGCTTCATAACAAGAAACTAAAGTATTACAAGCCTAGTATCATCAACAAAATTTTGAAAGAATGAAGGATAATATGATTGATCAACATTTTGGAAGATCAGCTGGTGGAGGAGGTAACTTCTGCTTAGGACCTTTTCCATCCATTACCATCCAAGCCATTTTCAAGCCCCAACTTGTGTGTACTTCAAGATGACAGTGCATAAACCATACTCCTAAAAATTAATGTCAAAAAATAGATATTTCATCAACATTTATATTCAAATACTAACTTAATTAAATGAGTTTATGTTCTGTGTGCGGACAATGTACTTTTTTTTTACACTACCATGTTAATTGATTTACAACAACATGTGAAGCCTCATATGGTACTAATAGCGTAAAAATTCTTGATACTATCAGTGTATATAACTTATGTAATACTACCTGGATTGTCTGCAAGGAAGCGAATGGCGACCCAACCTCCAGATGGAACACTAACAGTGTTCCTCTCAGCAGGATCAACAAGGTTGAAATTAGCAGGGTCCTTGCTAGAATTATAATTTCCAAATCCTTGACCAACCACAAAGAAATTGAAACCATGGAGGTGAAGTGGATGACTTTCAGCACCAATAATACTTGTGTCTTGCATAACTAACTCCGCACTAGTATTAAAAGGCAACATCACAACTTTTGTGCCTGTGGTAACAAATATATTACTTGGTGGAGTGCCTGTGTAGTTGAATTTGAATGGTGGATTGGCTGGAAAATCTGTGGTATAAACTCCTTTAGATTGATTGAAATAGTGAGATTGAAGTAGTGCTATGTTTGGCTGAACAAAAGATACATTGTTAACAGAAGCTGCAAATTTAGTGTTATTTGGTCCTTGACATGTTTGGTTCTGAGGGCATGGACTCAATCCTAATCCTACAGTAAAGAAAAAATGTTTATCAACTTTTTTAGGAACATTGGCTGGAAATTTTGCATTTGCTAAGCTTCTGATTTTCTTGACAAAACTTGTAGCAAAAGTGGTGTCATTGAATATAGGGAGACTTGGTTTCAACAGAGGAAATTTGTTGCTCTTCTTGATTTTATTAGATGGTTGATGATATTCTAATATTCCAGTGGTGGTGGAATTGTCAAAGGAAGCAGGGCCAGTGGCATAAGGCCGAGCCGCCATGAGGAAGGTAGCATTAGGATGAAAATGCTTGGCTTTCAAGAGGATATTTGTGGTTTGTCCTGGTGTTATAAGAATTGTGTTTGTCTTGAATGGCTTCACATAAACAGCATCAACTTCCACAACAGTAAGGTTGTGATTTGCTATGCTGAAGAAAAGTTCATCATTTAGTGCAGCATTGATTACTCTCAATAGATATGTCTTCCCTGGTTTCACCTTCAATTTGAATGTATCTACAACACATATGAAAGTAAATAAGTTACTATATTTTCACGTGAACATATGTGTCTAAGTCGGTTAAATTATACTGTCGGTGTATAAAACTTAAATCTTTTTTGAAATATTTACCTTTAGCAGAGCAATTGTAGAGAAGTCCAGGAAGACCATTAATGGTATAAGCATCAGAAATATTTGGAGCTCCTCCTGTTTGAAGGGCTTGATTAATTGTCTTCTCTGTATCTGCCTTCCACCATTCACCTAAAATCAAAACAAAATTAAGTATATATAGTGGTTGATTAAAACTTCATGTTTTGAGAATAAACTAATGCAATGAGTGACATAATTAAGTTGATAAACTACCAAATAGAATTGGGATTTCCTTGAATGGTTGTGGAAAAGGATAAGCAACACCTTTCTTTGGAAGAATAACAATGGGTCCATAGACTGTTACTCTAAGCCATGAAATGTGAGCATGCCAAAATAAAGTCCCTCTTTGACCAATGATAGTGAAATTATACACATAACTTTGCCCTGTCTGAATTGGACATTGTGCAATATAAGCAGGTCCATCTGCCCATCCACTTCTTAGTTGTCTCACTCCATGCCTAGAGACATGTAAATACACAAATATTTAGACTATACAACATTGCACTCATAGTCAAACTATACTACTATTTAATTCGATAATGAGTTTAGTTGTTACATACCAATGAATTGTGACATTGTACTGAACATTGTTAACAACCTTGATAACAAGTCTGTCTCCTTCTCTTGCAATAATTCTAGGCCCTGGAAACTCACCATTCACTGTCACAATGCTCTTTGTTTGACATAATCTCGTCACATTTTGCATTTTAATCTGCAATCAAATGAAATAGTTTGAAAAAAATAATAATTAAAATGAACAAAAGCATAGTCATGAAGAATTGTTAATGCACTATATACATCACACACATTAAACTTGTAGTGCCTGGTAATTCCTGAATGCTTTGCAAGTGCTAATGTGTCAATTAAAACCAACAAACATATACTAAGCATAAACAGACAAATCTTTAGAAAAGAGGACTCCATGTGTAACATTTTTTTTGTTTTTGTTTTTTCTTGTTTGAAATTTGAGTTTGAATGGTTATGATGATGGACTGAAATTGGAAGATTTGTATATATATATATATATATATATATATTGTTAGTGTTTGGTCAATTAGGTGGTTAAATAGGGAATTATTGACTTGCTTAGGATGTTGGCCCAACCATACTTTTGAGTGATGTTCAAGTTTGATTATTTTGTCTTATTAATTATTAAATTATTGTATTTTCGGTTTGTCAACACTTTTTTTATTTACTAGAGAAGTAAATTATCAAATGGTTCTACTTTTTATTTTCTTCTTTTAATTGGAACAAAATTATAAGGGTAAAATAGGATGTGGTTCCATGTACTATGGTTTGGTTACCCTTGTAGCAAATATACATGAGCATAAAGGCTCAAAATTTTGGTGTATTAAAGCAAATTTTGGACGCAAATTTATTTATTTAAGGCATAATACATAAATAGGCACTTAAATTTGGTCTCAACTGACAATTAAGCACTAAAACTTTGAGAGTGCACATCTAGGCACCTCAACTTGGTCTCAACCGAAAACTAAGCACTCCAACTAGATACCACTATGTCTTGTAGGCACACAATGCTGACGTGGAACATAACACAGTAAAATCAACTTGAGGTGCCTAGATAATTATCTTGTAAGTTGGAGTGCTCAATTGACACAGCGAACCAAGTTGAGCTGCCTAGATGTGCATTCTCAAAGTTTGAATGCTTAATTGCCAGTTGAAATCAAGTATGAGTGTCTATTTATGTATTCTGTATTTATTTAATTATGTTTTCAACAAGTCTTCTCACATATAGGTTTGATTTTTTTTTTTTTGTTTTCATAAGCTAAGTGCGTGAAAATTCTTTTGACAATAGGGGTGGTGAAAACCGAACTCAAGATCTCGACTTACTTTAATATCAAGTTGAATTGTATGATCATTGTTAGAGAGATTATATGTGAAAGTTCTTTCCAATAATAATAGTGGTAAGACTTAATTTCATGATCTCTCGGTATAATTTAATAATATATTAAAGTAAGGAATTATTTTATCAAAAAATTTAAATTATTAAAAAAAATTAAAATATATTTTTATTTATTTAATTATCTCATGCTTATGAAAAAAAAAGTAAGAGACAATTCATTTGTATGATCGATGTTGCTTTCCAACATTGTTGCAACTACGTTAATATCCATTAAAGACAATTTTACAATCTTGAATTGGCCTTATTTGATTGTATTCAATAAAAAAATTAATTTTAATTATTAAATTAATTTATTTTTTAGATTTGAATCTTAATTATTAAATATATTTAATTTTTTGTTATAATTAATTAATGAATCCGAATGATTAAAAATTTAAGATTATTATTAAGATGTCCGTTCAAGATTACTACAAAAATGATAGTCACCAATTCTATATGTTTTTGTTACAGCTATCACCCATTATTATCAACTGTCACCACCCACCACCCATCATCTTCAGTCACAACCCATCATCGCTTCTAATCTCTACAATTATCTGTTACTGCACTAGCCACCATTTATAATAATCATCGCTAATCCCCATTTCATGACACTGTAGCAATCATCAATCACCATCATTAGTCACTACTATATATATATCATTAACCTCTATCATAATTCACCACCAATATTAATTATCGCCATTATCAACCACTATTGTCATTCGCCACCATCAACCACTATTGTCAACCACCATCACCACTAGCTATTAAGAAGCAACAACATCACTTAGCCAATACCTCCTCCATAGGCGGATGCACCATATATGTTATGGGTTCAAT
Source organism: Datura wrightii (assembly GCA_035772735.1). Classification (NCBI taxonomy): domain Eukaryota; kingdom Viridiplantae; phylum Streptophyta; class Magnoliopsida; order Solanales; family Solanaceae; genus Datura; species Datura wrightii. The sequence goes on along the minus strand of JASDFA010000018.1, from coordinate 191,886,870 downwards.
TGAACCCATAATTTTTAAAACGGAATATAAATTTATCTGTAAAATTATCAAAAATATAATAAATAATAGACATGAACCCATAGTTTTAAAATATAATGGGTTCAATCCTAAAATCTTAAAAATTTGAACTCATAGAGTTTAAGTCCTGGATCCGCCTCTGACCTCCTCAATCAGCTCCCACAACCATCACGGCATGTCATCACGGCCAGCAGTCTCCATATAATTAATTTTAAAAAAATATTTTATTGATATAATATTAAATTATTTTAGCATTTTATATAATCTTATATTTATTATAATTTTTAAATAAAAATAAATTTAACATTTAAATATTAAAAAAAGTAAACGGACTTAATTATTTAATATATATTTAAATTTTTTTACATATTTTAATAGTCAAATTCAACTATCTAATTCTTAATATATATCTTAATGCTTAAACATATATTTAGATGCAAGCATTTTAATCTTAAGAAAAACACCATAGGCAAGAAAGACAAAAAAGGGAAATCTTGCATGCATTGCATAGATATGGTGATGAATTGCCTCACAAGAAATAAACTCAAATGGGTAAATACAAGTTCAGTATAAATAAAGGTTACATTTATAAGAATATTGGGGGACTTAAGAGAGTGAAAATTGGAATACTCATATCAACTTAAAATAAATTGGCAAATTATATTGTAAAGTTATCATTTCATGAACCATAAAATTGGCAAATTGTAAGTTGCTAAGTTGCACTCATTCTCCAACCTTTAATTTAATATAAACTTACTAATCAAGTCAGAGGCTTTTAACATCAACTTCTGTTAGTTGCTGTCGGTTGTTCATTTATTTTTATTTTTTTAAATTTTATTTTTGTTTACTGTGTACCTAATAACAACTTTGATGTTCATTGATATATTTTTTTTAAATTTGTTTTTAGTTATCTTCAAAACTTTATAAAATTTTCAATTAGTGGCGTGTTCGTTACGAAGAAAAATATTTTTTAAGGAAATAAGTGAGTTTTTTTTTTATTTTTTATGTTCAGTATGTATACAGATAATATTATTCTAAAATCGTTTATATATAATCTAGACAAATATTATGAGAAGTGGTGGGGATGAGGGCTATGGTGGATGGAGTGAAGATGAGGTGTGTTGGAGTGTGGGGAAGACACAATCAACGTGAAATCATTAAGTAAGTCATTTTTCTTCTTTTTAAGAAATTTATTTTCCTAAAGAAAATATTTTCCAAAATTTTGTCCAGCCAAACATGAGAAAATCAGAAAACTCCATACCAAATATACCCTAGAATGAACTCATTCAGGGAACAACTTCCGCGTATAATATGATTTAGGTATAATATACAGATGGACACTTTAACTTGACCTCAAATGACAACTAAACACTTAAACTTTGAGTATGCATATTTTGACACTTTAACTTGTCTTCACTATATCAGTTGAATGCTCCAATTTACAAAATGATCATTTAGACACCTCCAAGATTTATGTGTGACGTCAATATCGAGTGTCCATGAGACACAGTAGGACGAGTTGAAGTATTTAGCTAATTGAGACCAAATTAAGATATTAAAATGTGCACTCCCGAAATCAAAGTGCTTGATTATCGAGCGCCAACTGAACTTAAATTTAAATGTCTATTTATGTATTTTATACTAATTATTTAACTCCTAGCTCTATGTAATTAACTAACCGAGAAAATTATGTTCGAATTTATTCAATTACTGGGACAAGAATAATTGAAAACTTTATCATCATTAGAAGTTTAACGAAAAGTGTATGGTCTCGGAGTTCACTTTAGGCCTGCTTAAGTTTAAGGTTTTCTTTTTTACCTGATATATAAATAGACATTTAAGCTTATTTTTAACGGATAATTAAGTACTCAAAAGAGTGTATATTCGGACATTTTAACTTAGTTTCAACTGAAAATTAAACACTCTAATTAGTCCCCACTATGTTTCATAGACACCCGCTATTGACGTGACACATAAATTTTAAAAGTGTCTAGATGATCATTTTGTAAGTTGAAGAGCTCAGCTCACACAGTGAAGATGAGTTGAGGTGTCTAAAATGTGCATACTCAAAATTGAAGTATTTATTTTCCAGTTAAGATCAAATATAAATGTCTGATTTATATATTATGCCTTTTTTTATGTGATTAACATAGTTTTTAATAGACATTCTCTTTCTTAATGTGTAAGAAAATTATATTTGAGGTATTAGGATTTGAAACATTCCAAATGAACTGTTTCTTAGCATAGAGGACTAACTGTTGGGAGAATTAGTTTTTATTTTTTATTTTTTTATTTTTTACGTTACTTACATTTTTTTTTAGTTTTTGAATTTTTTTATAAGAAATCTTCATTTTTATACACGAAAGAACTTTATTTTTACACATGAGAGATTTGGAAAGATCATTTTCTTCTATTCATTTTGTAAGAGGGTCTATCGAATACAGTCTCTCTACCTCAATAGAGGCATGGTCTGCATACATTCTACCCTCCCCAAACCCCACTTTGTGAAATTACACTAAATTGTTATTGTTGTTATCATCATTTCGTAAGAGGTCAAAAAAATCTCATTTCCTCCCGATTTGCCTCTTTAGTTAAAACTAGAAACAATTATCTAGAGATTTTTAATTCCATCCAATTGATGAAGCAACAGAAGTCGTTTAAATTAGTTTATTTTATTATTTTCCGAGTCCAAAATTTATAAAAATTACTTCTCAACCCTTGCAATTCTTATACAAGGTAACATCAATATATACATGAATTTTTTTATTTTCTTTTTGAAGAATAAAACTTCAAAGTTACTGTTATAATCACATTAAAAAGGACTGCTAAATTAAGGTTTATAATCACATAGATAGAAAGAATTGCATAAAAGGAAGAGGGTGAATATATCACAATACATACAAATTAGGAGGTAGCTTATAGATTTTGCTTCTGATTATGGAAAGTTTGGTGGCCCTATACCTGGTAGGTATGCCAAACTATCTGGTTTGTAATTTTTGTAAACTTTCTTTGTTACTTTGTTGTGGTGATTAATAAAAAAAAATTTGTTGTCAAATAGGACTCCTAATGAGAAAATAATCACACAACTTAATTTGGTCAATTTCGAACATTCAACAAATATATACAAGTGCACTAACACACAAACTCCTATATGATGGTATCTGTTACGGGGGTGATTTTTTTCACTTTCACCACGACCGGCAGTCGCACTACACAACACAACTTTAGCCCCGCACACCAACAAGCCGATTAGGGACTTAGAATAATTTAGGCTAAACAGAACGTAAAAAGCACACACAATAATTACGGAAAATTTTTTCAACCTTTATTAATCTGGCAGATTACCAAGGACTCACTCGAATTTGGGAGGCTTACAAGGATACACAAAACTGCTTTAGCCAAATTCTGCCTACCACTATTTATAGGCTGCTGCCAACCGGCAGTTACAAAGGGATAGGGACAACTTTCTGGCATATCCCAGCATACAAGGAAACAATATCCTAAAGATCAGCATAAGATAAGGTCAGTTACAATTTGAAATTCAAATTTCAATTTGCCAGCCGCTCCTGCCGCGCGTGTGCATGCCAGCGCGCATGCCAGCTCACTGTCAGGCTGGCGCTCGCATCATCACCCATGTCAGCGCCCAGCTTCCTCAGCTTCCATACTTAGGATATTTTCCAGCCTTCCTTGCCTTGTCCATGCCATGCTAATGCCCACAAGCTTGCCTTGCACCCGTCTAGCACTTGACCATGCCATCACCTAGCCGAGTCATCCCACAGCTTGCACGCATGCCCGATTAGTGCCATGCGCTTGTCCGTCGCCCTTTGTTGATCAAGGCCGCCTTACCAACACTCAAGTTTGCCTTGTCTTGACGGAATGCCATGCACATCATCCCGCCACACTCACTGTTGCCGAAGCCCACAACTTGCCATGCCAAGACAGTGCCTCCTTGGCATGTCATTGTCGATATTCGTCAAGTTCCAACTTGAGGGTCTAACAGACCACCCCCACCAGTTGAACTCGACGTCCTCGTCGAGGACATCTTAAGATAGTCCTCCAGCTGCTTTTCGAACTGCCATAGTTTTGAACTCTTCTCCCAAGTCGCGTCTGCCACAGACTGCCTTTCCAATGTATCAAGAATTCTGTCCGCCTGTTCTTCTTACTCATGCCTAGCACCCGGTGATCTAGCACCTTTTCAATCTCCTCTTCAAACTGTATGCGCACCACAGGAGGAGCCCTCTTGACTTTGTGCCTATCCGGATCTTCATGATCTGCAAAATAAGGCATCAAAAAACTTACATGGAAAGTAGGGTGAATTTTCAATCTTTCCGGCAATTTCAGCTTATAAGCAACTGCGCCTATCTTCTGCACCACCTCGAATGGGCCATCATATTTGGGAATCAGTCCCCTATGCCTCTGTTTACTCACAATTTGCTTCCAAATCTGCGGTGTGAGTTTTAGCAGCACCTTGTCACCCACTTTAAATTCCAACGGGCGTCTATGCTGATCGGCATATTTCTTCATTCGACTCTAGGCCTTGCGCAAACTATCTTGCGCCTCTGCAAGCATCTCATGCTTGTCCCTCGCATAACGGTAAGCAGACGGGCATTTTCCTTGATGTTTCTGCTTTGCGACATCCAGCGGTGTCAAAGGCTGTCTCCCCAAGACTAATTCAAATGGACTCATCTCGGTTGCTGAGGACTTGTGCAGATTGTAGCAAAATTGTGTCGTATCCAACAAGTCTACCCAATTCCTCTGGCTTGCTGTCACAAAATTCCTGAGATATTCCTCCACCAAGTGATTAATTCTCTCCGTTTGGCCATCTGTTTGAGGGTGATTTGCTGTCGTAAATTTCAGATCGGTCCCCATCATGTTGAACAAAGTTGTCCAAAACCGGCCTGTAAATCTAGCATCCCTATCACTCACAATGTCAGCTGGCACACCAAACAGCTTAACCACATGCCTATAAAATAAGTCAGCAGCTACTTCGGACGAACAAACAATTGGGGCAGCAACAAAAATAGAGTACTTTGAAAACCTGTCCACAACCACCATAATAGATGCCTTACCATCCACCTTCGGAAACCCAGAAATAAAGTCCATTGACACGGACATCCATGGTCGTTCAGGAATCGGAAGAGGCTGCAACAAACCCGTTTCTTTCTTGCGCTCAGAGTTGTCTAACTGGCACACAAGACAAGTCTTCACGTAAGCTTCCACATCGTCTTCCATCTTTGGCCAATAATACACACGGGACAGCAGGGCTAACATCCGCTCCACACCTGGATGACCAGCCCAAGTAGTGTCATGCGCCTCTTTCAATAGTTCTCTATGCAGTCCACCTCCTTGAGGTACGACGATCCTCCCCCCTTTGAAATAAAGGAGATCGTCCTCGATCCAGTACCTCCTAACTATCCCTTCTTTCACTTGACTCATCCATTTCATATATAATGAGTCGTTAGCAGCACAAATTCTGATTTTATCAATAAGTCTGGAAATTGAAAACACAGCAGCAAGTACCTCTTTCCGGCTCAAGGCGTCAGCAACTTGATTGTGCCTTCCCGGCTTATGTTCCCACACGAAATCATATTCTGCCAGGAATTCCTGCCAACGTGCTTTCTTTGGACTCAGCTTGCGTTGAGTTTTAAAGAACGTATTAGCCACATTATCTGTCTGCACCACAAAACGTGTGCCTAGCAAATAAACTCTCCATGTTTGCAAGCAATGCACAACAACAACCATCTCCTTCTCGTGAGTCGAATATCACTGCTCAACTTCATTCAACTTCCTGCTTTCATAGGCAACTGGATGTCCTTTCTGCACAAGAACACCTCCAACAGCCTTATCAAATGCATCTGTATGCACCTCAAATGGCAACTCGAAATCAGGCAGCTTCAAGATAGGTTCCGATGCTACTGCTTCCTTCAACAATCGGAATGCAGCTTCACACTTCTCGGACCACGCCCACTTAACATCTTTCTTCAGAAAATCTGTTAAGGCGGCTGCCTTCTTGGAATAGCCTGCAATAAACTTGCTGTAATAATTAGCCAGCCCTAAAAATGACCGCAACTCTTTCATACCACAGGGTGCCTGCCAATCCCCAATTTCCTGCACCTTCTTTGGGTTCATCCGCACTTGATTCTGACTCACCAAGTGTCCAAGGAACTTGATTTCTTTTTGAGCAAATTCACACTTCTCCATCTTCACATAGAGTTTGTACTCCCTCAAACGAGACAGCACCTTGCTCAAATGTATCAAGTGTTCATCAAGAAAGCAACTATAAATAACAATGTCGTCTAAGTACACTACCACAAAGTCATCAAGATACTCAAACAACACATCATTCATCAAATTACAGAAAGTGGTCGGGGCATTAGTCAGCCCAAACGGCATTACAAGAAATTCATATGAGCCATACCTAGTTACACAAGTAGTTTTAGGCTCATCACCCTCTGCTATTCTAACCTGCCAATAGCCAGACCTAAGATCCAGCTTAGTAAACCAGCATGCCTTACTCAGCCTGTCCACCAAGTCTTGCACCAGCGACACCGGATATTTGTTCTTCACAGTCACTTTGTTCAATGCCCTATAGTCCACGCACATCCTCAAGGATCCGTCCTGCTTCTTTTGGAACAAAACAGGAGCACCATACGGAGCCTTTGAAGGTTGAATCAGTCCGGCATCCAGCAACTCATTCAACTATTTGCGCAGTTCAGCCAACTCCTTAGGAGCCATCCGATAAGGAGCCTGGGCAGGGGCAACTGATCCCGACAACAACTCTATCTTGTGATCAATATCCCTTCTTGGCGGCAGCATCTTAGGCAACTCAGGGGGCATCACATCAACATACTTTTTCAGCAATTCTGCCACAGCATCGGGCACCTCCACCTTCACGTCTGGTTTGATCTCAACCATGGCAGCAAAAAAGGTTTGATCTCCCTTCTTCAGTCCTTTCTCGACACTAATAGCAGAAATGATAGGGGTCTTGTACTTCTTCACTTTCTCGGCTTCTCCATAGGGATGAACAGCCTTGATAAAACTCGGCCTCTTTTCATCCATCAGCATCAACCCATCCAAATGAGGGAATGGAACGAACCGATACTTCTTCCAGAAATCAACTCCAATTATTAACTCAAAGTCTCCCAGTGGCATCACCATCAAGTTATGCTTTCCAATCCACTCTCCAAGGACCAGGGAAACATCATATGCCATTCCCACAATCGCTTGTGCTTTGGCATTCATAATTTGGACATACGATGGGCACTTCTTCAACTTCAGCCCATTCTTGGCAGTAACTTTGTTATTAACAAACGTATGAGTAGCTCCGGTATCCACCATTGCTATCATACGCTTGCCATCAACTTTCATCTCAACATGAATCAAGGCAGCATGCGGGTTAGCCGGAGCTTTAGAGGCTTCTTCAATAACATTCATCAAACTTACATTATTGAAAGACAAACCCAACGGATTTTCCAAGGCAGCAACGACCTCGTCTTCCTCTGCACCCTTCTGCCTACCTCCAGCAAGCAATGCATTCACTCTTTCGCGGTTGGGACAGCTTCTGGCCAAATGCGGACCACCACACGTCCAGCAGCCTTTAGAATCCCCATCCTTAGGCTTTGCCTTCATGTTTCCAGCAGTCACCACAGCTTTTCCTTTGTCCACAAATTCTTTCCGCCCTTCCTTCTTCCATTCCCCCCTCTTTTCAGTCTTTTTCTTTGACTTAGAAGAAGTAGGAATTTCAGAAGAAACCCGAGTTGAGCGCAAATCAACCAGCGAATCTGCAGCAGCAATAGCACTGGGGAGGTCCTTCACGTTCTGCCTCCTTAGTTCATTTTGCGCCCAAGCTTGCATTCCCGAAATGAAATTGTGCAGCTTGTCCTCATCCGACATGTTTTGTATGTCCAACATCAAAGAACTGAATTCTTTGATATAATCCCTCACCGAACCTGATTGCCTCAATCGCTTCAAACGGTCCCTAGCAAGCCAAGACGCATTGCTAGGCAGGAACTGGTCTCTCTTCTTTCTGCAGTTTTGCCCTAGTATCAATCTTGGGTCGGCCAGCACTCTCATCATCTGCACTTCTAGTCCTCCACCACAGTTTCACATCACCCATCAAATACATGGTGGTGATGTTCACCTTGTCATGATCAAAAATGCGGGCAGTAGAGAAATACTGCTCCATGTCCCACAGAAAATTCTCCAATTCCTTGGCACTCCTTACCCCACCGAAAGGCTTAGGTTCAGGAATTTTTACCTTTGAGCGTTCATCCTGGGTCTGCCCTCCGCCTGCAGCAAGAGCACGCCACAGCACCACAACTTCATCGGCCAAATTTTCGTTTTCCCTCTTCAGATTCTCAATCTTCAAGGCAACATCTTCACGAAATTTGCCAAATTCCAACAGTTGGGTCCGGACAGTCTCACGAAACATAGCCAGTTCCGTGTTCAACCCATGTAACTGGGTCTTGAAATCGACAAGACTCAGATCAGTGTCATCCTCGTCTGTCATACCGACAAGGGCCTCCAAACGTGCAACTTTTTCCCTCAGTTCTGCGTTGGTCACCATCTTTCCAAGTCACGAACAGCTTGTGCTCTGATACCAGTTGTTACAGGGGTGATTTTTTTCACTTTCACCACTGCCGGCAGTCGCACTACACAGCACAACTTCAGCCTCGCACACCAACAAGCCGATTAGGGACTTAGAATAATTTAGGCTAAACAGAACGTAAAAAGCACACACAACAATTACGGAAAATTTTTTCAACCTTTATTAATTTCGCAGATTACAAAGGACACACTCGAATTTGGGAGGCTTACAAGGATACACAAAACTGCCTTAGCCAAATTCTGCCTACCACTATTTATAGGCTGCTGCCAACCGGCAGTTACAAAGGAATAGGGATGACTTGCTGGCATATCCCAGCATACAAGGAAACAATATCCTAAAGATCAGCATAAGATAAGGTCAGTTACAATTTGAAATTCAAATTTCAATTCGCCAGCCGCTCCTGCCGCGCGCGCGCGCATGCCAGCTCACTGTCAGGCTGGCGCGCGCGTCATCGCCCATGTCAGCGCCCAGCGTCCTCAGCTTCCATACTTAGGATATTTTCCAGCCTTCCTTGCCTTGTCCATGCCATGCTAATTCCCACAAGCTTGCCTTGCACCCGTCTAGCACTTGACCATGCCATCACCTAGTCGAGTCATCCCACAGCTTGCACGCATGCCCGATTAGTGTCATGCGCCTATCCGTCGCCCTTTGTTGATCAAGGCCGCCTTGCCAACACTCAAGTTTGCCTTGTCTTGACGGAATGCCATGCACATCATCCCGCCACACGCACTGTTGCCGAAGCCCACAACTTGCCATGCCAAGACAGTGCCTCCTTGGCATGCCATTGCCGATATTCGTCAAGTTCCAGCTTGAGGGTCTAACAGTATCCCTAGACACCCTCTTAAGTTGAGCGGGGAGTCCGGAAATCCAACTTTCGAAAAAGGCTTGATTAAAGCATCGATCACTTGATCATAGGAACTCACGTATCTGACAGATAAGGATTTCACATAAACCTTGTCACAGACAAAATGAAATGATTTTCATATGTTTTTTTTTTTTGGAATGAAAAATGGGATTTCTTAATAAAATAGAAAATATTTTTATTTCTTAATCTTTTTTTTGAATTTAAGTAGGATAAGCATTTGCTAATATATTTCTTGATTTTAAAACTAAAATGAAAAAAATAATCAATAAAACGTTATCGAGCGATATTTTAAAAATATCTTGTGATTTGAAACAATGTAATAATTTTACGTGTTTTATGAAATTATAATTGTTTTATCTTAACATTTATCTTTCTTCAATTCAGAAAAGATTACGAAATAAAAATATTTTCTATTTTATTAGAAATTTTTTTATCGTTATCTAAATAAAAATTAATGATGAGTTATTGTGATTTTATATATATGAAATTAATGATGGAGTACAATACTTTTATTAAAAAGATAACGTGTTTAAAAAAATATATTTTATTAGGAAAAAGGACATTTTCGACTCAAAAGTCACAATAGGAGCATTTTTACCAAACTATTAACAACGGGAATATTTTTGGACCAAACTATTAACGGAGACATTCTTGTTCAATTTCACATAGTTCAGGGCCTTTTTTTTTTTTTTACCTTTTTACCTAAATTAAATAGAATAACTTTTTATCGTTACTCAGACTTATAAAATGGAAAACTATCAGTTTTGGATCCTACAAATCCTAGAGAAAGTAGTACATCATCTAAAAACGCGGAGCTTGAAACATGTACACGATCTCATCTCAGTGCCCATGAAGAAACATATTGGAAACATCTAGCTGAGTGATGTGCCAGTGATGACACATAACCAAGGATGTGTGCTTTCATTCAACCAAAGTTGACACAATACTTTCATTACTAGATGTGTGCTTGGTTGAATGCTTTAAGGGAAAACAAAAGGCTAGTAGTGTTTTTAATTAAGTAACCTAAAATGGATTGCAAGTGTAAAGGGGTATTGTATACATGGGGTGATGAGAATTTATGCGGTTATCTCATCTACTCTGTGATATTTGAGCTGTCCAAATTCAGTTCTTGTATGGTGTATATGCCTTATGTGTTCACAGTATCCTATTTTCATCATGCTCTGGGACACCTCATTAGAGTTGGTGTGTATATCGAGTTTCAAGTTAGGTATGACCATTGCATTATATTGCACAGTATTCTGGTTCATGCATATGGAGCATGCTGCATTTATTGTGTTGAATTGATGGAAGTTGTTCATATCATCATATATTGTTGTATTACTTGTGCGACCACTGCACTTAGTGCGTGTTTGAACTCGACAATCTGCAGCACCAGATTCCGTTTATCTCTATTTTCACTATGTCTTTCTCTTTATTCCTAGATAATGCACTAGATTATTATCATACTCGTATTCAGTATTCTTAGTCGCTTTTGTGTTTGTATCACCGGATTTTTGGTCTATGACTTATTTATGCATTTTATGACTATCGAGACACTACTGATGATTTATTTGTGATTCACATGCTTACTTTATGATCTTAATTTAATAAAATTAAAATTGACTCGCCTATCAAATTAGGGTGTAGATATCATCACGACTGAGAGAATTTTGAGTTAAAGAAAAAATGAAGCAAAATGAAGTAGACGAAGAGAAGAAAAAGGCTTCGATAAAACCCAATTTTTAATCTGGACACAATCCTTATAGAGTAAAAATAGGATCTAAATTTGTTATTCTTAGAACAATAGAAAATAGACAGGTATATATTGTATTTTATTTTTTCTATTTTTCTTTCTTCAAAATACTTTTATTCTATTTGTGTTGAATGAAATACGATCAGAAAATTCATTATATTCTTTCTTTTATTTGCTATAACACTATTGATCACTTTCTTCATTTTAATTTGTTTATTAATTTTAGCCATTTCTGAAACATCTAAGTAAAAAAAAAATGTATCCACTCTCTTATAAGGTGTTTATTTTGAGCATAAGTTTCATATATCCTTAAAGGCCATTGCAATATTTATTCCCAAAAAATCATTAAGTTCTTTTCTTCTTCTTTTTTCCTTTTTTTTTGGGGGGTTGAAAAATACCATTAGAAGAAATATTTCAGTACTTTTAATAATATTGGAAAACAACCAGGGAATATTTTTTTAAAAAAAATAAAAATGCTCCCGTCTAATGGTGTTTATTTTTTAAAAAAATAATTCAACATATTTGTCACGCTTTCCTGTCCAAAAGCTAATAGAAATGAGTGTTTGATTTTTTCGTAAAAAAATATTTCGCAATGGATGTTTATGTCAAAGCTAACTATTTAATATGATTAACTCATAAAATAAGGTTAAAATATGTATTAATTAATTATGATTTAGTGATGAAAGTAAAGAAATATCAAATACACTGGTATATATGGATATTCATGATAAAAATTGTCCCAAACTGTATTTGGTTATTGTGGTATTACTTTGTAAGATAAAACTAATTAATCAAATATATGGGAATGCCAAAATTAAATCCACCAAAATTATTCAAATACTATTTGATGCTGAAAATTTATTTAATTAAAGTTGAACTTTTATCAAGTCAAATATAAAAAATAATCACACCAATAGGCACAAGAAAAATTTACCTTGTTTATTAATCATATTTATAATAAAGGGAAAAAAGTAAAACAAACACACATGATTCTAAGACTTAAATAGTAAATTAATATTTAGAATAAATTCTTGATGGTAAAAAATCTTTAAAACATAGAGTTGCAAAGAGCTCAATATTAAAACTCAGTATGTGATTATTTTTATACCTTTTGCTTCTTCTTCAAATCTCATTGAATTTAGCGATATCTTCACATTTCAACCTTGATTTTTTTCTTAATTATCTCTATGTATTCTGCTGGTAATTGTTCATATTTTCTTTTCTTTGATGCTTCAACTTTTGATTATCAGTTAAAAATTATGATAAGAATGACATAAAAATCTAACAATTATGTGACATAAAATATAGAATTTACAAGCAACATACCTTAACTTCTTGAACTTCACAATTGATCTCTTGATTGAATTTCATGAGGTTATTATAAGAATCAGTTAAAAAAAATTCACGTTTCATCTTTTTCTTAACGACAACTTGCTTTTTATGATCGTTCTTTGAAGATTCAACCTTAAATTCAATAAAAAAATTATTTTAAAATAAGATAAAATCAAACAATCCAAGTATATATGCGCTTGGTATTGATAGATATTTACTTTTTAGTAAAATAATTTTTTTGGGTTTTGATTATATATTAAATTAAAAGATATAATGTACAAAAATCCAAAAAATATCTTGGACACATCACACATGTACGTAAATAATTGTGGGGTGATCCCACTTATGAAGTTTTACTGAATATATTATTATTATTATTATTAGTATTAGTATTATTATTATTAACAATAAAAGATTTTACAATTATATTCTCATAAATTAACTTAATGTTTAATTATTAAATGAACCGACCTCGTTCTAAGTAAAAATAAAAAATTCATTCAGGAAATTGTAACAAAATTATCGTTTTTAGGAATAAAATTAAATTGAGACAATATTTAATAAATTTGATCATATTCTTTAAATTCATTATTCATAAATGAAAATAGTTATTTCATCCAAATTCATGCTTACCTTTCCATTAAAAATACTTTAGAGCTTCAAAATTATTTCCCAGTAAAAACAGGTCAAATAAAAATTATATTATATGAATTTGTTATTCAATAAGACTATGTATCAAACTCAACATAATACTCAACTTATATATTTTATTTCAGAACTCCGAAAGATAATAACAAATATTTTTTTGATTAAGCTGATTAAAAGTAGGTGATAAACATCAAATTATGAAGAACACTTTATACAGAAGTCGACCTCATAAGTAAGTAATTAGCGTTTAAATAAAAATATTGAAACTCATAATACGCAGTTAATGCATTTGGTAAAAATGTGCTGATAAGCACCTTTTCTGTTAAAATAATCTAAATATCCTTAAAGCTATATAAAATAAATATAAATATTAAAGTATTTTTATATAAGTAAAGGATTTAAAGATAATAAAAAGTTATCTAATATTTTTGGAAGAGTATTTCGAAGATTTTTTTTTTTCTAAAAAAAATATTTTAAAATTTTGATCAGCTTATAAACTTAGGTGAACACACCCCTAATCTATTGGAAAGGAGAAAATAACAATGGTTAGTTAACTTTTTTATATGAATATGAAAGAAAAAGGCAAAACGAAAAAATACGTAATTTTTACTTAATAAGTTTTTATTTCAGTAATACTATACACATTAAAAAAAAACTGATATCTAATAACATTTGGATCTAAGTTGAAAAGAAATTTAGAAGCTCCTAAATTAAATTTCAGGGAAATGATTCTGGCAACTTAGCATAAATATTGTTAGAATTTAATCTTAGCCTCATAAGATATATAATTGAAAATATAATATTAATTAGGAGGGATACTTATTTCTTTTTTCAAAATAATTCTAATAAAATTTCTCACTGTCAATTTTAGCTGCATATCAGGTCTAATAAGTATAAAGGCACACAAGACAACTTAGAAAAATCTCATTTCGAAAGGTAAGTAACTAAAAGTGAGATGATATAATATAAGATATTGTTGCATAGTCCAAAGGAATATATGCAAAATATATATATATATTCCAAAAAGCAAAAAAGCAATAGTAGTGCATTCCTTAAGCATGTTTTGCAAGGAAAAATAGGTTGGAAAAATCATAAATTCACATGGTACTCATTTATTTAAGGCTCAAATATGGTATAACCCAAGGAATAATTAACTTCGTTAGATTGGTATTATGATAATTATTATCCTTTGTTTTTGGTATAAAATAGCTAAGTTAATAAAATTGGCACCCGACAATTCATATCCACGTGGAATAGTCTAAATAATTTATTAAAATAAATTTCAAATTTCAAATTTCCTCTCTCTTTTAGGGTATGTTTGGAAAATCACTATGTAATTGGAATTGGTGTAATTACTAGGGTAGTAATTACACCATATATTAATTACAATGACCTATTTATTTGTCATGATGTAATTACAGTGTAATTACAAGTATACTGTTTGGTTGCACAAGTGTAGTTACGTAGTTAGATTAATTTTTAATAATAAAAGTTAATTATCAAAAATTAATATTTAACAAATATATGTCATTATAAATGATATTAAATTAGGTATTTAAGATATATATTATCTCTAAAAAAATATAGTAATTAATATATATCTTTTTAACTAATCTGATTAAAAAAATAATAGTTAGATTATTTTTTAAAAATAAAAGTAAATTATTAAAAATTAATATTTGACAAATATATGTCTTTATAAATGATATTAAATTAGGTATTTAAGATACATATTATCTCTAAAAAAATATAATAAATTATAAATATATATTTTAACTAATATGATTTAAATTATAATAGTTAGATTAATTTTTAAAAATAAAAGTTATTTATCAAATATTAATATTTGACAATATATGTCTTTATAAATGATATTAAATTAGGTATTTAAGATACATATCATCTCTAAAAAATATAATAATTAATAAATATATATTTTTAACTAATATGATTAAAAAAAATAATAAATACATGTATTTGTTAACTTAAAATAAGTTTCAATATAACTTAAGTAGATATAATTAAAAAGAAAATAAAAATAAGTTTATAACATAATTAAATAATGAAATTCTATGTTCATTCAAATATTAGAATAATAATGTATTTTTTTAAATAAAAAAATTAAATTAAAAATTAAAAAATTAAAAATACGAGTAATTAAAGGTAGGAAAATGAGAAAAAAGAAAATAAAAGATAAATAATATAAAATAAAAAATATTTTTAAAATAAAAAATTAAAATAATAAAAAGAAAGTAGAAATTAAAAATGAAGAAATAAAGAAAATAAATTAAATAATAACAAAAATGAATAAATTAAAAAGTAACCTTGTAATTACACCATGTAATTACCTGCAATTCTCACCTCCCCCCTAGGAATTGGAGAGTGTAATTACGCCCTCTCAATTACACTCAATTCCCTGTTGACCATATAATTACCTGGCCAAACAAACATCTCAAACTGTGTAATTACATCCAATTACACTCAAATTCAATTATCAGGTGATTTTTCAAACAGGCTTTTAAAGATTTTATTCAATTATAATCTCCAAATCTCTCAATCTTTCTCTCAAAATATCTTTATCATTATATTTATCTGACAATGATTCTATAGATCAATTTTGAACTATAGATCAAAATATCTCTAGCATTTATTTATTTATTTATTTTTGGTTTTTCTGAGTTTTTGGATGTTGCATTGGTCGCATTCTCAGCTAAATTTCTCAGTTATTAAAGATAAGAATCTAAAAATACCATTAAAGACTAATAAAACATGATTGTTGATTTTTTTCAATCTGTATATTTGTGATTTTTCCATTTGGGTATTATTGGATTTTTTTTTTAAACATCTTAAAGATCTTGAATATCAATTTTGGGGGTATCTGAACACAATTTAAGGTGAATTTGAGCAGAATTTTAGATTAAAAATGTGAAGTTGAAGATGACTCCATTTGTGTATCCCCCGTGGTAACTTGTGTACATCCACATATATATCCCATTATATAATTTCCCATCTTGTATATGAAATTTTTGTATGATATTTATATACACGATATATAATTTGATAATATGTGATATTGATATACACGATATACAATTTGATATACATAAACCACAATGTCATCCATAGAAATTGGTGTGTGATATATATTGATATACATGAAGAAGTAGGAAAAGGAGAAGGAATAGAAGGAGAACAAGGAGAAGAAGGAAAATGAGTAAGAGAAGGAGGAGGTCACTTTCTCCTTCTCCTATTGCTCCTACTTTTCCTTCTCCTCCTTCTCCTACTCCACTTTTTTCTTCTCTTTCTTCTCCTTGGTCTCTTCCTTCATCTCCTTCTCATTCTTTTTTTCTTATAAGAATGAAAAGAAAGTGGAAATTGAGAAGGAGGAGGAGTTCCTACTTCTCTTTTTCCTCCTCCTCCTTTTTCTTCTTCTCCCTCTCCTCCTTCTCCTTATCCTTCCCATTCTCCTTGTTCTCCCCCTTATTCTCTTTCACTTGTTTTTTTTCTTAGGAGAATGAGGAGAAGTAGGAGGAGGAGATCCTCCTCTTCCCCCTCCTCCTCTTCCTTCTTCTCCTTCTCATCCTTCTCCTAAGAATAAGGAGAAGGAGAAGAAGGAGAAGGAAGATAAGTAAGAGGATGAGAAGGAGAAGTAGAAGCAGGAAGAATGGGAGAAGGAGGGGAAGAAGAATGATTCATAGAAAAATGAGAAAGAGGAGGGAAGGAAATGAAGGAGGAGAAGAATAATGATCCATAGGAAAATGAGAAGGAGCAAGAGCATAAGGAGGTCACTCTCTCCTTCTTCTCCTCTTTCTCCTCCCCCTCTTTGTCATTCTCTTTCTCTTCTTACTCCTTCCCTTCCTCCTACTTTTCCTTCTCCTCATCTTTCTCCTACTCCTTTTCCTTCTCCTCTTTTAACGATCCTTAAGGCTATTTTGTAATTTATGTCTCTTTTTGATCCTCTCTATAAA
Organism: Datura wrightii; assembly: GCA_035772735.1. NCBI lineage: Eukaryota > Viridiplantae > Streptophyta > Magnoliopsida > Solanales > Solanaceae > Datura > Datura wrightii. The sequence goes on along the minus strand of JASDFA010000018.1, from coordinate 191,869,678 downwards.
TTCTTTTAGCTGTTTATGATTTGCAGGGAGGGATTACATGATTTTTGATATGACCGAATGCGTTTCACGGATATTTTTAATTTTAGAAGTCTAAAATTTGAAGAGTATGACCAAAATCTATATTTTGGTTAACAAGATCGTATTTGAGTTTTGACAGCTCTATTAGGTTTGGAAGGTAATTTATGACTTAGTTTGATGATTTGCATAGTTCCCCAGGCTATAGGGAGTGATTTGAATAATTGAATTAAATTTTTAACCTTTTGAAGTTTGGATTGATCACAGCCAATATTTGATTGAGACGATCTCAAATTGATGATTCCAATAGGTCAGAATGTATTTTATGATTAATTTGTACTATGGGTTAGTGTCCTGGGGTTTCAGATGAATTTCGAGGATCAAGTCCAAGTTTGAATAGTTTGTAAGCACTACTAATATCTGGTGTAGTGATCCTTCTTCACGTTCTCGAGAGGATCACTGCGATCACGAAGAGAAGGTTGGTGTGGTCATCACATTGCGATCGTGTCCTCACATTCACGATGAGAAAGTCACTAGGTTGGGTTCGGGTAAGGCATTGCATTCAGGATTGGTCTGTTGTGATCATGATGAGTTCAATCAGGTCACTGGGCCGCATTTGCGAACGGGCTTTGCATTCGCTAAGTATAAAGTGTTGTCTAGGAAAAATTAAATCCTATTTTGAACGTAGACTTTTTATTTCGATTTTTGAAGCTATAGACCTTGGTTATTGGAGATTTTTGAATGTATTTTGAGATTTCATTTTGGAGGTAAGAATCTAACCATATATTTGATATTTACCTGCTAATCTATCATTTATGTTGTGATTTAATCTCTGTTTGGGTGTTGGAAATTGGGGGATTTTTCCTAAGCTTTTAAATTGGTATTTTGTCAATTTCAAGTTCGATGCATGTTCAGATTCAACTGATTTTTGGTGCATAAGCTTTTTACTTAATGGATAAACTAATTTTGAAGTCAATTTCCCCTTTCGACCCTAGAGCATGGGGTTGACTTTTTGACTCAAATTTCAAACTAGAATCTTATATAGCAATATAGGTGTAGATAGATTTGTATATGCACATAGAGTATAATTTTGATAGATTTGGAGCATTCCGAGGCCATTCGTAAAGAGAAGGCGATATTGTAAGGGTTCATGGCAATAGTTTGCTCTCTTAGATTTTACTTGAGGGATGATGTATTGTATCAAGTATGTTGTGGCTTGGGCATATCAGTTGATTCGATTTTTAAATGAATTACTTATCTTTTTGTAATCTAGTTTGGGACCTAGCGAATAGACGTTATATAACTTAAATTGCTTATTTCTTATTACATCGCTCTATTTTATGTGTTACACCGTACCTTGATAATTTAGTGGCCTGAGGACACTGTGTTGTAGCAATATGCTTAATTGAGGAAGATAATGGCCTAATAGCACTATGTTGAAAGTAATTTACTTATCTAAGAAAGTTAGTGACCTAAACGCGTTCTTTTTGAAAGACGTACACTTATTCATGTTGCATTTGAACATCATTTATTATTGTGATTATGCATACATATTCATTTGTCAAGGATCATAAATATGGTATGATGGATATGACATAATGATAAAACCCAATGGGAAATGGTTTTGATTATTTATATTATGTGATGTCGAGGTTAAAAAATTCTGACTTGCATGCCCGATGGAAATAGTTTCGGGCGTGTATATGGACCTTGTGAGTCCTCCTTTGGTCCAACCTCCCAAAATACATCAGTGGTAGTGGGTGTATACTGGTAGGATCATATGGTCATTGTATTTTCATAGTATCATATTACATTGCTTTGCACTTATCTTAGCTTTATATCACTTGATGTTATTGTATTTATTTATTGAATGATTATGGTTAGCTACCTTCTCCATGTTTTCCACGAGTTAGTGGAATTGAGGTATATGACTTAGTTAAGCTACATTTCATTCTTTATAGGATATAGTTGTTTAACTTTTTCTTGATCAGCCTATGAAACCTATTGAGTACATGTGATTCCTATACTCATACTACATTTTCTATATCTTTTGGTGCAGATCCTAGCACTAGCAGACCCAATTGATTCTATCGTCAGAGGAAGCATTATTCGGAACTTTTGGTGAGCTACTTGATCTTACTTGATCTTCAAAGCAACGTCTGGCTTCCTTTATCTTTATTTCCTTGTCTTTATTATTTCCATAGTTTTGTAGTCGAAACGAATGTACTAAGTTTTTAGATGGTCTTGTGCTGGTGATACTAAGTCTTATATATATTTTTGTCATTCTGCACTTCTATTAATATTTTATGAAAACTTAACATTTAGATTTTACTTCTGTTATTTTCGTAAGTACTCCTATATTTTGACTTGATATTCTATTTAGGTGAAGGTTTGTCTTACTTACTTCTTGATTAGGGTAGGTTCCATCATAACTTTTGAATTTTAGGTCATGATAATTTTGTACTAGAGCAGCTACACCAATCTCATGAGTACAAAAATAAATTTTTGGTAGAGTCTTGTGAATCGTTATAATGACGTCCATATCTATCTTTGAGAAGCTATAGAGAATTTTGGGAAAATTTAATTCTTCGATTCCTTATCGTGTGTAGTTAGTAACTTCTTGAGGTTTTAAACTTTGTAGTTTCATTCTCCCATAGATGGTGAGGATCGATTCAGCGATAGCTAAAGATTAGGAGCCCATACATAATGGAGGTAGGGGATGAGGATGTCACAAAGGTAGAGCTCAAATAACAGTGTCCTCTAAGAGCCATGATAGGGTCGTATCTTCGAGGCTAGAAGCTACTCAGGATGATAATTTGATCGAGATAATGGAGTTGAGTTCATCATAAACATCATTAGCGTTCATTGTTACTCTCATACTTCAGGATGTTCTACTTTGGATGATAAGTGCTCTGGATGGTATTGCTTAGATGAGTATATTTCTGTCATTTCGAAGCACTTCTTGACTATTATTAGGATTAAGACTCCCAATCGACATATCAATCCAGTACCTCTAGTTCTAGAGGCATAACCAACCGCACCCGTGGTTCCCTAGAGTATGGGTGTGTCATTATCGGGTATTTCTCCACACCTAGTGATTTTACCTATTATATCAATAGAGGGGCAGGTGAGGTTCAAAGAGTTCATAAAAATAGACCCCCTGTGGTTCAATAGGGATCCTAGTATTGATGCTTATGGATTTTTGATCAATTTACACAAGATATTACATGTGTTGGGATTGGTAGGTTCTAATGGAGTGGATTTCACTGCCTTCCAGTTGATTGGTCTATCTAGGCAGTAGTGGAGGACCCTTATCAAGAGCAAACTAGCTGGGTCACCTCCTTTTATATCAAATCAATTTACTCAGGTGTTTTTGGACCAGTTTTTCTTGAGCCGAGAGGAGTACATGGGCAAGAGCCCCATGGAATCAACGGTTGTAGTGGTACTAATGGCTCAGAATTTTTCTATTGCTCCAATGGGAGGTTCTCTGTTCGGGGGGGGGGGGGGGGGGTTATTCAAATTCTTTTAGTCTATATCAGCAACCCATTAGTAGAGGATGTTTTTAATGTGGAGATACCGACCACCTTATGAGAGATTATCCTAGGCTTAAATGTGGTAGGGCTTAACATCCTACTCAGGTTCAGTCATCCAGAGTAATGACATAGCCAGCTGGCTAGAGGCCGAAGTGATGGCCGATGAGGTACTCAGGGTGAGGTTGATTGAGCTCAGTACTATACTTTTCTAGGTAGCCCCGAGCATGGTGCCTCCGATGTTGTGATTACATTTATTGTTCCAGTAAGCCATTGACTTGCTATAGTTTTATTTGTTCTTAGATCTACATTCTCCCTTGTGTTTTCTTCCTAGAACTTGAATCTTCTTGGTGTCACTTTTTCTGTACTTGTACATGTTGTTATAAATGTATATGCTTCTCTAGTAGTGGATTGATTACATCAATCTTGTGTATATTTTTTAGTAGTGTATGACTCATGAATAAATTATATTGGATATGGTTTATTCTAAAAACATCTTGGATATGATTGGTTTTAAGAACATCTTGGGTATGGATTGGCTTTCTCTTTATCATGCGATTCTAAATAGTTACCTTACCAATGTTGGTTATCCTTATATTGGAGTGGAAGGATACTCAGTGTCACTATCCATGGAGGGTGATCTTATTTCTGAAGGCTCAACGGTTGGTTGAAAAGGGTTGTCTTTCTTATTTGGATTATGTTAATGATAATAGAGTCTGCATTCAACCTAATTTTAATCCACCATATCAAATGGATCTGTTGGAGTTGAAGTAATTGAAGGAACCACTTTAGGATATATTGAGTAAAGGGGGCTCTGGAATTGTTAGTGAAGAAAAATGAAGACTATATGAGAATGCGCATTGACTATCGGTTGTTCAACAAGGTCACTATTAAGATCAAGTATCCTCTATCACGTATTAATGACTTCTTTGAGTAGCTTCAAGGTGTTTCTATATGTTCAAAGCCTGATTTGAGGTTCAGTTATCATCAGTTAAAGATTAGGGCTGAAGATGTCCTTACGTTGACCTTCAAGAACCGATATAATCGTTACGAGTTTATGGTCATGTCTTTTGGGTTGACTAATGCAACGATAGCGACTATGGAATTGATGAATGGTGTATTCAGACCCTACTTGGATTTCTTCACCATTGTCTTTATCGATGACATTCTGATTTATTCTCATATCAAAGAGGATTATTAAAGGCATTTAAGGACTTCACTTCAGATTTTGAAGGATAAGAAGTTAAGTTCAAGTTTTGGTTGAGTTTTATGGAATTTTTGGATCACGGGTTCATGAAGGATGGTTTTATAGTAGATCCTTAGAATATCAATATGGTTCGGGATTAGTCTAGGTCTACCTCAGCTACAAAGATTAGGAGTTTTATGGGTTTGGAAAACTACTACTAGTGGTTCGTGGACAGTTTTTCTTTTATTGAATCTCCTTTGACGAGGTTGACTCAGAAGAATATGATTTTTCAGTTGTTTGCTGACTGTGAAACAAGCTTCCAAAAGCTCAAGACCTTACTGATTTTAGCTTCTCATTTGACCTTACCCGTGGAAGGTGAAGGCTTTACATCCTATTGTGATGGTTTAGGTTGTGTGTTAATGCAAAAAAGGCGTGGTGATAGCTTATTCTTTGAGGAAACTAAAGGTTCACGAGAAAAACTATCCTACTCGTGATTTGGTGTTGGTAGTAGTAGTATTTTTTTTAAGATTTTGAGGTATTATCTCTATTGCATGCAATGTAAGGTTTTCAAGGATCATCACAACCTTCAGTATATTTTCAGCCTAAGGGATTTCAATTTGAGGTAGTGACAGTGGTTAGAGTTGCTTAAGGATTATGATATGACCGTTCTTTATCATCCGGACAAGGCTAATATAGTAGCGGATGTCTTGAGTCGCAAGGTAGTCAATATGGGTAGCTTGCTATATTGCAGGTAGAGAAGTAACCTTTGGCTATAGATGTCCAGACTTTGGCCAATAGCCTTGTGACACTTGATATTTCAGAGCCTGGTAGGGTTCTTAATTATGTTGAGTCACAATCACTTTTGATGGAGTAGATTAAGGTCAACAGTTTAAAGATAGGAAATTGTCCATGATTCGTGGTAAAGTGTTGAAAGGTGAGTCCAAGGAGGAAATTTTGGATAAGAAAGTTGTTTTGAGGATCATGGTCTTATTTATGTTCCTAGAATGAATGACTTGACCCGGTTGATCATGGATGAGGCCCATAGTTCTAGCTATTGTATTCATCCATGAGTATCAAAAATGTATCATTATTTGAAGAAGCACTATTGGTTGTGTCGTATGAAGAGAGACATTGTGAAGTATGAATTGCTAACAAGTGAAGTATAAGCACCAGAGACTAGGTGGTATAATTTAGAGGATGCCTATACCTGAGTGGGAACATATTGCTATGGACTTTGTGGTAGGGATATCATAGACTTTGAAGAAGTTTGATGTTATTTAGGTCATTATAGATAGATTGACTAAATCTGCTTATTTTGTTCCAGTCCAGACTACTTACATTCAGAGAGATTGGCTATAATATCCTACATTTAGGAGATAGTCTTTTTGCATAGGGTGCCTATTTCTATCATTTTAGACTAGGATACTTAGTTCACATCTCATTTCTGGATGTGTATATAGAAAGTGTTGGGTACTTGGATTGAACTGAGTACAACACTTCACCTACAGACGCATCGTTAGTCCAAGCAGACTACGCAGGTTCTTGAAGATAGGCATGTAATATTGACTTTGGAGGTCAGTGAGACTAATTCTTACTTTTGGCACGTTTGAATATAATAATAGTTATCATCCCAATATTCAAATTGCTCCATTCGAGGTTGTATATGGTAGAAGGTATAGATATTTAGTGGGTTCATTTTTCGCTTTTGAGGTCAATCTGTGGGGTACAGATTGTTGAGAGATTCCATGGATTAGGTGAAGTTGATTCAAGATCGATTCTCACAGCTTAAAACTGACAGAAGAGTATGCGGACTAGATGGTTTTAAAATCAAGCTTTCATAAAATATAATAGAAGTGCAGAATGAAAAGAATACATCCAAGACTTAGTGTTACCAGTACAAGATCACCTAAAGACTTAATACATCTGTTACAACTACAAAACTATTTGAAATAGTAAAAGATAAGAAAATAAAGATAGAGGAAGCCATGTATCGCTCTGAACACCAAGTAGCTCACCAAATCTTCCGAATAATGTTGTCTCGGATGATAGAATCTATTGGGTATGCTAGTGCTAGGATCAACACCAAAAGATGCATCAAGTGTAGTATGAAAACGGAAAACGCGTATACTCATTAGGCATCATAGGCAACCAAACAAGAGTTAGAGAACTATAAAGTAACTTAGCCAAGTCATATACCTCAAGTCCATTAACTCAGGAAAAACAAAGAGAAGGCAGTTAATCAGAATCATCTGATAAATAAATACCATGACATTGTGTAAGATAAAAAGATAAGATAAGTGTGAGGTAATGCAATTCAATATCCATATGATTCTACTGGTATATACCCTCTACACTGGTGGCTTGTCGAGAGCTGGGACCAATAAGGAATTCGTGAGATTCATATACCTGCCGGAAACTATTTTTCTTGAACATGCAAGTCAGAATGTTTTTGTCTCAACATCATATAATATCAATAGTTCAATACCTAGAACCATTTCCTATCTGGTTTCATCATTCTGTCATATCCAACATACCATATCCGTGATCCATGAAAAATAAATATGTATGCATGATACAATAATAAATGATATTCAAATACTATAACAATAAGTGTATCTTTCAAAAATACCACCCTGAGGCAACTATATGCCATTAGCTTCCTCGATTAAGAAGACTTCTTCAATACAATGCCCTTAGGCCACTAAATCATCAAGGTATGGCAGAAAACATATAAAGGGTGATGCGATAAATAAATAAGTAATTTAAGTCATAATTTATGTCAGCTAGGTTCCAAACTAGATTATACAAAGATAAATCATTCTTCTCAACACTGAATCAACCGATACGCCTAATCTATACCATACTTAATATAATAAATCATCCCTCAAGCAATGTCTAAGAAAGTAAACCAAACATATTTCAAAATATGAGCAAATATTCCACGAACTCTCACAAAATTTTCTTCCCTTTTCTAACGCCTTGTAGTGCTCTGAATCCATCAAAATCATACTCTACGTGAGTATATAAGTCTCACAACATCGATATTGCTATATAAATTTACATTCGAAAATCAAGTCAAAAAATCAACCTCGAGCCCTCGAGATCAAAACTAGAAATTGCCTTCAAATTTGATTTACCCATTAAGTAGAAAAGCTTATTTGCCAAAAATAAACTACATCCGAGCATAAATTGAACCTCAAATCATTAAATATATTTCAGAAATGTTGAAATCATTAAATCACTAATCTGATGTTGTTTAGACCAAATGTTGACCATGGTCAATCCAAGCTTTTAAAAAAGCTAAAATTCAACTCAATTATCCAAATCTCTCCCGAGTGCTTCAAGATTCATGCAAACTATCCAACTAAGTTATAAATCACCCTCTCGACCTAGTGGAGCTATCAAAACTCAAATCCGACCTTGTCAACTTGAAATATTGACTTTGATCAAACTTTTCAAATTTTAAACTTTTACAACTGAAAATCTTTTCCGAAATGCACCCGATCATCTCGAAATTATGTCATTCATTCCCGCAAATTATAACTAGCTAAATAAAACTATGGGGAGGGTTAAATAGTGGAAAACTGAAAAAATCACAAAACGACCATGAGGGTTGTTATATCACCCACCACTAAAATACATATTCTTCCTCGAACATTAAGTGAAAGAAAGTACCTGAAAGATAAAAAAAAGTCGCAATATCTTCTCCGTATGTCTAATTCAGTCTCCTAGGTGGCTTCCTCCACCGGGAGATGCCTCCACTACACCTTTACAGATGCTATCTCCTTAGGTCTCCATTTCTGAATCTGTCTATCTTAAATAGTTATAGGCTCCTCCCTAAAGGCTAAATTCTGATCTAGCTACATCGAGTCCCATTAAATCAAATAAGAGCCATCAGAACAAAATTTCTTCAGTATCGACACATGGAACACCAGATGAACACTTGATAACCTAGAAGTAAAGCTAACTCATATGATATCTCACTAATATGTTGTAACACCTCAAATGGACCAATGAACCTAGAGTTGATCTTGTCATGCTTCCTAAACCTCGTAACACCCGTCATGGGGATACTTTCAGCAATACCTTCTCTCCGAACTTGAACTCTAAAATTTTACTTTTGCGTTTTGACTTGATATTCGATTTGGGTGAAGGGTTGGCTTACCTACCGATGAGTTAAGATAGATGCAATCACGACCTTTGAATTTTGATTTGAACAATGAAAATAGATGGCGGGTGTCTCCTTTTCCTCCTCTTTCTCCTTATTCTCCTCCTTCTTCTCATTTTCCTTCTCTTCCTTCTCCTCCTTCTCCTCCTCATTCTTCTTAGGAGAAGAAAATGAAGGAGTAGAAGGAGGAAGAGGAAGAAGAGGAGTTCCTAGAATAAGGAGAAGGTAAAGAAGGATGAATTAGGAGGAGAAAGGAGGAGGATGAGATGATGGAGAAGGAGGAGCAGAGGACAAAACAAAGATTTCAAGCATGAAATTAGGAGGAGAATCTTCAGAACGTAATATTATCTCTTTTGTTTTCACTAAATATGGTTATACAATGTCATATTTTTCGGCTTCAGTAGCTAAATATATTTTTTAGTTAAAAAAAATGTTAATAGAATATATTTTTTAGTTAAAAAAATGTTAATAGCTATGAAGGTTATATATAAGTGTAAATATCCTCAAAGAGTTACTTGGTATGGAAGTAGGCTGAAAAAGTTGAGATTATGAGCCTACAACACTTGTTGTTGATTCATCAGAAAAGGGTAAAAATATTTCTGAACTATTGTGAAAGGTATATCCCTCAATCCCCATCCACCTATTTTGTTAACAATACCTCTCTGGTTACATTTTTGACTGACGTATGTCTTTTGACAAACGGTCAATACTGAATTAATTTTTTTTATTAAAATTCCATATGACAATTTATTACTCTAATTTTAAACTTTGACGCCAATTAAATAAATTCACCGACTCGTTGACTTATCTGACCCAAACACTAACTCGTCCGAAAAACATAAATCACTACAAAAAAAGTGACCTCATGAGGTTGTTCTTTAAAAAAAAATTAATTAATTTTTATCAAAATTGACCTCTAGAGGTCGGTTACTTTTAGTGCAAAAAAATAAGAAAAATGCAAATCGATATTTGAAGATCGATTTCCTTTTAAAAAGTTTTACAAAAAATCAACCTCCAGAGTTCATTTTTAAATTTATTTTTTTCAGAAGCCGACCTTCAGAGGTCATTTTCTCATGAAATTTTTTTAAAAATATAATTACCTCCATATAATTTTTATCAAAAATAAATTTGAAGAGTATACAATAAAAATAAAAAAATTGATAAGAGCTTGGGTCGAGTAAGTTAGAAACCCGGGTGGATGAATTAGTCAATTGGGGGTTAGAGTTTAAATTTGGACTAGTAAAAAAATACCATGTGAAATATAAATAATTTTTTTTATTCAACGTTAACCATTAGTCAAAGGGCATAAGTGAGTCAAAAATATAATTGGTGGGGTATTCTTAGCAAAATAGATGGATGAAAAGTATATTTAGACTTTTGCGATAGTCCAGCAACACTTTTAGCCCTTTTTCATTGATTCATGCATACAGATGAAGTAAAATAATTTTATGAATTAGTGACTCGTTAGATATAGACAATAAAGAGAAGTATAGAAGATAGAAAAATTAAAATTTTCACTTTATTTCTAATTAATTTATTTTAAATATTCAAGTCAAAATCTTAAAATTATAGTTAAAACAAAACAAGGGGAAAATCATAAAATCTTACGTTTGTGCCAGCAACATCCTTTAATGGTTGATTTGAAGTAATATGGGACATTGGTACCCCTATTTTTGAATCATTTTTCTTTTCTCATAAATGTTGAGAAATCTGCATCAACGAATGAAGGCTACAATAAGAAATGATCAAATATCATTTGTAGAAATATTAAAAAGAAAGAAAAACACCCCCAAATTATAGATCTAAAATATCCTTAACAATAAATGAATTTTATTTCATAAGTAAAAAAGAAAAACTAAATGAAAAGAGAGGGGGCTTCAAAAAAAAAAGAGAATTACAACTGAAAATACCATAGAACTAAAAAGTTAGACTAAAATCACACACATAAGAAGTTGTTATGATATATGTTTATTTAGGAGTGTATGTGATTAACATAAAATAAAATCGGTGATGTATTCTATATGAAACATTTTTACAAAAATTGTTTTAGTTGCTAAAAAGTTTATCTCATAATTGATGGAATTGAGGAAGAGAGTGAATCGAATAAATCATCATGATGTATCTTAATAGAGAAGAATCACTCTGCAAAACCTTAAAAAATCAATACCTTGAAGAAAAAAGATCTTGATCGACTTCTCGATTTATATAGAGATACATCACAAGATTTGTATGAAAAATAACTTAAAATTGTTATTGCGAATGAATGAGCAGATGAGAATAATATAAAGAGGTAAATTTGGAAAATTGACCGGCCTTAAATTACTTTTTCGCATCTAGATTATCTATTAAATAATATTATAATTTTATATTGGAATGACGTAATCAGTTACGTAGCTAGAAAATTTATAAAGGGTGTTCCAATTTTTAATAAGTAAATACTCCTTCTGTCCTAATTTATGTGAAAGACTCGGAGTACGAGCTATAAAATACTTAATTTTGTCTTTGAATTCGGGTATAAATTCTTCTAAATTTTTTAAATAAAATTTTTACACTTGAAAATTGCACGAAAAGTACTATAATTAAGTCAACAAAATATCAAATGATAATAATATTTTTAAGAAGTTTGAGAAAATTATAATTAGTTAATTATTTGACTCTGCAAAAATAATAATATCCTCACATAAATATGATAGAGGGAGTAATTACTTTTTCAATGAATGAATACATCAAAAATTTAAAAATCAAACTACGAAATATTTAACTCAATAATAACAGAGACTTGTAATACAATTAATAATTGTATATTCAAAAGCAATATCAAAAGTAACTAAAATGAAATTTTCTAATTCCAACTTTTGTACACACAGAGGCAAAATAAAGGATTTTTTTTATTAACTAAATAAAATCTTGGAAGGGAGATTTGAACTCACGTGTTGATTAGAAAATTTAAAACAAGTTTGACCATTGGAGTATAGCTTTGATATGTGTTAAAGGAACTTCAAACATTGATACATATTACACAACATAACATTTAACCTACATATAATAAAACGATTTGTTATACAAATATCATTTTTTAAAATCATAATTATAAAAATTATAATTTTTTTAATAAAATTATATAAATATAAATAATTTAAAATTTTATCTTTTTAATTATATATTGTACAACTTTTACTTTCATAAAATAGCTATTTTAATTAAATATAAAAAAAAATTATATACCTAATATTATAATTTAAATATACAAAATAATATAAAATACTCTATTTTCCAGTTTCTTCTTTTTTTGCAGAAATTTCAAAAATTCCAAGAATCCCTCTATCTTCTCCATATTTATTTTTTCAAAAATTCCTCTAATCCCTCTCTCATCTCCATTTTTGTTTACCCAAAAAAGATTCAAAAATCCCTCTTTCTTCTCCATTTTTATTTGATTTCCCAAGAATCTCTCTCTTCTCCATTTTTTATAAATCAGTTGTGATTTATTAAAATTTACTTTTATTTTATCGAAATATTCTAAGATCCTTAAATAAAGGGTGAATTCATCTAAAGGTTCATCAAACATAGTTTTGTATTAATAAAAATTGTGCATAATATAAAAAATAGATGCTCACATATGCTTTAATTGTATAATATGATATATTCATACACATATGCATAATATAATATATAGTATATGGTGTCTAATATATATGATATTCATAATCTTTATATGTGAAAGACTAAAGTAAAAGAAAAATATATGGATGATGAATATGAGGATAATATGAATAATTTTTTAAAATATAATAATACATATTTAGTATATGTATGGTGTTAAAGTTTTAGTATAAAAATTTATTAATACAAATTGTGCATAATATAAAATGAAAAATTTACATAACTAAACAAACTTAATTAGGTATTTATAATAATTAGCAAACCTATAAAAAATTATTAAAAAATAGCAAAATAACTGTATAAAGTAGCAAATTATTTTTTGTATCAGATTTTCTATATTTTTTTTCCAACTTACTGCGTTCTCTCTCCAATTACTCCTCTTTTTAAATCTCATTATAACTATCAGAAATTAACTGCCCGAGTTTTTCTCTTTCAAATCCCCCAAGATTTTCTCCATTATCTCTATCAGAAAAGGATTCGAACTTATCAGCAAACAACTTTGGTGGGTTATGTTGGTATTGCAGAGATGAGATTAAGAGATATATGTGTCTGATGGAATTTGTTGTCCTAAACCTCGCGGACCGGTCTCTTCAATTCTTTATATGTTCACGCCAACAAACTCAGTAGACCTTCTCGATTTCTACAAATCAAGTATGTTCATATACCATTTTTGTGTGTGTGTGTATGTGGTGTCTTCTTCTGTTCCTTTTTTCTCCATTTTGTTAATTGGTTTTGGTATTTCTTTTTCTCAGATTTTGTAGTAATCAACAATCAGACGCTTGCGATTTGAAATTGAAACTGAACTTCTGGATATCATCCTCACCAAGTTGTTCAAAAATCTCTTGAAAGCTCTAATGCAGGGATCTCATATATATGTTTCCGACTGTCATATAATACAATGGATAATTAATACAATTATGTATCAGTTATTATTAGACTGATATATATTGATACAAACTATCTTCATCTTTTATCTTGATTTCAAGATGCTTTTTGATACAGACTTTATCAATTAGATATATAATGTACGAGAATGATCCTTCAACAATAGAATGATAAGGACAATCTTCATCTTGTATAATAGTTATCACATTTTATGATACAAGCTCTGTTTTCATATTAATGATACATACAATCAATATTAGACTGAAAAAGAATGATATGACAATGTTCATCTTATATCTGAGTTATCACATTCTATGATACAAATTTTATTTTCATATTAATTATACAATATATCAGTCTCTTCTCCTTTTCTTGGGATACAACCAACTACTTGAATTATATCGCTTTCATATTAATGATACAATACTAAATGTATCAATCGATAATAGACTGATACACAAAGAACTGTTTTAATTTATTTCTGATACATATATACATTGAACACATTATAGTAGTATTGTTTGTATCAATTTTTAAAATGGAAGTTAGTGTTTTATTAATGATATTTGTAATATATATGAAACATACCCAGTAAGATATCTTTCAAAGTTTTTCATACATGCATAAGTATCAATTTAATTTTTATAATATAGAAAAAGATACAGAGTGACATGTTTGTATATTGTTGATACATTCATAAACAAGGACATAATTTTCAAACAATAGGAACGCTGATTCAAACAATAGTAACTATGATACAACCCAAAAAAAAAGTTTCACCAAACCTATAATAACGATACACCCAAAATGTTACACCCTATAATTCTTATCGTTTAATCGATACGTTCGTATGTATTTCGAGAGTTTAGAGTACGACGTATACGGAAAAAGACCCGGGGAATGAGCACACGAGTTCGGAGTCGAGTGAACAGGAGGTCGGGGCTGGGGGCATGGCGCACCAGGTGCCGCACCGCCCCTCTCTTGGCGTGTTGGAAGGCGCAGCCTCCCCATCCCCTACCGTGATGGGAGGCGCATCGTGGACCTTTCCCCACAACCTCATAAATACACACACACACACACACATATATATGGGTTTAAGTGAAGATAAATTCATTCTAATATTTCATCAAACAGACCCATGGCCCCTACGATGTTCTCTCTCGAGTTTTCTTCGGTTTTTGGAAGATTATGCTATTAAACTCCATCCAAATACAAATTCATCTTGGATAATAGGTTTCAGGGCTATGAGAAACATCCATGCGGAGTTATTTCTTGGTAATTTGCACGGAGTACCGGAACCCCACCAAGTAAAAGTGGTCGAAATCGCCTCTAATTGAGTCCTAAGCGACTGCAAGTGATAGGTAAGTGCTTCTACCTTCTAGACTCTCGAAAATTTGTGAGTTTTCGGCTGAATTAAATAAAGTTAAATTGTAGTCAATGTTCCTTGATAAATATCATTATTTGTCGGTGCCTACTATTGAAATAGCCTTGTTCTCTCAATGTAAAGGCTGCAATTAGTGAAACTACTGGCTTCAGGTTGGAAACTGTTGAGTGAACAAAAGTCAGCATTCGAAATATATTAAGGCTTATCTCTTCAGAAAGCTATTCTCGTCGTATAGTGATACGACTTATGCCTTTGAAAGTAGATAATGATCCGGTATATTATGATTAGTTGTTGCCAGTAGATAATAATTATGTATGTCATGGTTAGCTATTATAAGACAAATTGAGATTATATCATAGTATTCCTCGTTGAGAAAGGGCACAACGAATGTGACTAATACTAGGAGCGTCATAGGGACTTCCCCGTTCTTCTATTTACAGAATTAGTAGAATTCCAATGTTTTATTGTTAGGATAAGGACTTAGAAATTTATGGTTAGCTGTTCGGCCTGATTTGGCAAGTTGGACAGCATAGGGCACAACCGGTTGATATAACTTTCAATTTGACGCATGTATTGTCAGTGAAGCTCCCCCAAAGACCGCTAGCGTAACGTGACGCCTCCAGGGCCAGAATTTGGATAGGATGGTATTTCCTTAGAGTCAGCAGCACCAGAGTTGCCTAGTGAACTAAGTGGCAGCCTGTCATCTAGTTGGCTCCCGTCAGTGACTGTTAGTTTCAGTCGACTTAGTGTTTGTCATAGAAGTCGCCCAGGAAGTCATTTTGGTTGTGCAAGTTAGATAGACTCGTGGGTACCCTAAGGAGGGAACCTTATTAATAGTTGAATGTGGTGCCAACATCCCAGCCTGCTCTTATGGATACCCAGGTATAGGTTGCCGCGAGTGGCTAGGTCCAGATATACCTGCGTACGAGGCTATGAATCACCCAAAGAAGTCATATGAAATCTGAGCAGACCAAGTTAATGTCTAAGGGACTACAACCATAGTAGTACAGTATTACCTTCAGGCTAAAAATTATAGTAAGTTGCCTGTGAAAGGTTAGGGCTGACTGCTCAGGAGCATGTCCAATTAGTAGCAGCCCTACAGTCGTTCTAAGTGAGGAACCAAATAATTGGTCGCCTGCGACCTTACTGTTCGCTTATAAGCTATCATTGTCGTAGTATGACATTCAAATTATCATTTAGGCCACTTCAGATCTCACCCTATTCTGTCTAGTCTGTTAGAGATTATAATCACTTTCGCGACCCTCTGATCAAGTGTAGGCACACGAGGTGTGCCTGTTTGTAGTATACAAACTATTCTAGGGGCGAGTAGCGGTCGTGTTAGGCCTTAAGAGCCATATACTCCTTTTGAGTAGCTAGATTGAGACTAAAATATAGTGTATCGATTAGGACTGACCCCACCTAGCTTCCGTTGACCAACTTCAGGTTACTAACTGTATCATTGCCTACGTGATATCGCTCAGAGGAGCTATGTGATATCGCTCAGAGGAGCTATGTGATGTCCCCAAGGACTATATTACAGACCATCCACGAATGGACTTCTGCTTTTGTGCCATATCAACATCATTGATCCTCCGTCGAGCCTTGTGTGCCCAGGGTGCAGTTACAGGAGTCCAACTGGCTCAAATACAGTTGCAGGAGTCCAACGAGCTTAGTTGCAGACCCAGAAATCAGGTAGGTTGGCTATAATTACCAGTAGGATCATAAGAACCTGGATAGGGGTATATAGATTAAATTATACTTTTCGAGGCTTATGGGGGAGCCTGTAGGTTGTTTCTGTGTTGCTTGCACCTTCCAGGCTTATGGGAGCCAAGTTAGGTTCTTGTTTGTATACTTTCTTACTGGCTATAGCCTAGGAATGTATAGTCGTACAGTTTCAGCTCACATAATTGTAGTGATTTACTAGATGTAGGTTATGGATAAGAAAGCTTACAAGTTATCTTCTGCCCCTTCTTGCTACTTACTTTCAGTCTTTGTCATCTTCCATTATATTACCACCTTACATATTCGATACATATTATACTGATGCCCACATATGGGGGTGCTACATACGTGACTGCAGGTTCATACAAACATGTTTCGTGATCTCCTAGCAGTTATTCAAAGTCAGCAGATTGGACAGCTCCTTTTATTCGAAGTTTCCGAGTTATAAAGGTTACCTGCCTTTTATTTATATAGCATTTGGGTAGGCGGGAGTCCCCACCAATATTTTCACTCTTAGAGGCCTGCAGACTATAATCTTCAGTTAGTTGTCCATGTTGGCCGTATGGGCCCTATATATGTTTAATTCTATATGGTGGCCGTGTGGGGCCTAATATAGCTTTCAGTTAGTGGTCTTGTTGGCTATAGTATTTATATGACTATTTATTTTTCATTTTGTATAACTAGACAGCATGGTGATCTTTTGGCCCACATAGGATTCTTTTTGTTGTTATGTTGGCTAGGCTAGCTGTTTTCTTTTACAGGTACTGCGTGGCCTTGTCGGCCCGAGACTGTGTTTACAATCGAGATATAGCAGTTTGTTTCTTTAAATTTGAGTTGCTGGTAGGCACCAGAGGTGCATATGCCTAACTAGGTCAGCCCAGATTCCAGTGTGACAGTAAGTGTCAGTCATGCCCCCTAAGATAGGGCGTGACACAAAAAAGAAAAAGAAGAAATTCTCCCCAATATTTGCGATTTTTTGAATATGATAATTTTCCAATTATGAATTAATTATTTTAACTTTTTCATAAATAGTGATGATACACCAAAAAAAATTATCCCCAAGATCTGCACTTTTTTTAAGGAGATAATCTTTTCTGATATGGATTAATTATTTCAAATTTTTTAGATATGGTAAGAAAAAGACCGAAATTAATTAGAGAATAATTAATATTCCAAAACCACGGATCTGCTAAATACTTAATAATTAGCACCATTATAGGAAGATAGTTGGGGTTCAAATTTTAAATACACTAATCATGTTTTCTGTAAACTGTTTCAAAAAGGAAAAAAAATTGTTATTTTATCTAAATAAGATAAATCATGCTACTTTCTGTAATTATTTTACTATCTAGTGCTAATTATGAAAATTTCTCTATAAAAATATATGCACAAATATGCTTCAATTATATAATATAATATATAATATGTGGTGTCTAATATATATTATATTCATAATCTTTATATGTGAAAGACTAAAGTAAAATAAAAATTTATGGATGACGAATATGAAGATAATATAACAACTATTTTAAAAATATATATATAATAATAATACATATTTAACATATTTAGTATATGTATTGTGTTAAATATAATAATACATATTAAACTTTTACCCTATTTAATCTACTTAAATTATGAAAGAAATTATTAGTTATGAAATTTCATGTCCAAACGCTGATTTCATCTCATAATTTTAAATTGCGACATGTAATCACATGTCCAAACACCTACTAAATCTCTTATTATCTCTCTCTTGTCCACATAGTGTACCATTAAAAAATTATTCAAAGTTATTCTTAACTATACGTCTAAAGTAAGATATATTTAATCATAACGATATATTTACATTAATAAAGGAAGATGAAAACAAGAGAGAAAATATGAAATAATCAATCATATTATTTCTATAACAACAACAACATATCTAGTTCAATCTCATAGAAACAATATTTCTTCATATAGGTGAAATATTTCGAGATCGTTTTATCAAAAATAGAGAGAGCAAAATGTAGTGGGAAAAATAGTATGTGCGATATTCAACGCCCTGAACAAAGATCATTTTATCACAAGTCTCAACTCCCATCTGTAAATACTCATATGGTCTAACTTTTATAAAGAGCAATTAGTTATTAGCATAACAGATGATCGAACCCCACGAATACAGGAGCGCCCCGATTTTCCTAAAAATCATGTTGGAACAAACAACATAATACGACGTGATCCGTGATGAAATGAATTTACATGATCTTTAGTCATGAAATATTATTAAATCTAAATCACATATGAATTATTTCATAAGTATAATGAAGTCAAAATAAAATAATTTTCCCTTGATGTATGTGTGCGACCCTATTATTACAATCTAATACAACTATTTATAATGACTCGTCCGATCGTTTCTAGTATTAAAATATTCTTTCTCTTAATGACATTTTTTTAGGTTAAAAATGTGAATTATAACTTGGGGGAACATGTGGCACGGGTCCCAAGAAACTTGGATGTGTATCAAAGAAAAAAAAATAAAAAATTAGAGTCTTTGAAAAAAAAGAGTTGACCAAAGTCAACATTCCTAGTAAATAGACTTGGAATTGAGGTTTCAAAGTTCTTGTAAGTCTGAATGGTGATTTAAGACTTAGATGGATAATTTATACGAGTCTCGAAGGAATCTGGGATGATTTAGACACTTAAGTGATGCATATTAGTTAAAATGGAGATTAAGAGTTGACCACAACGAAATATGTGTCCAGAGAATCCTGTATTGGTGTTTTGAGCATTCCAATAGGTCTATAGGGTGATTTTGACTTGATCTGCAATTTTTTGTTTAATTCCGACGAGTTCTGAAAATGAGTTTTAACGTGTTTGATATTTTTGCATCATTTTGAGCATAAATGTGTAACTATTCAAAGGTTCATTTTTAGTTCTTAAGATTGAAATTTGATTCCAAGACTTTTAAAATTTGAGATTGATTTATAGAGATGATCTAAAAATGTTTGGTCTAATTTTGATAAGTCGTGCTCAGATTCTTATTGCAAAACGTGAAATTAAATCTTTAACAAAGAGAAAGAATATCTAATTGAGAAGATGAGATCAAAACTGAGTTTGGACTAAATGACTAAACCCGCATCGTTATTTTAAACTCATAGGAACAAGAATCGATAAATTCCAAGATCGTATAAGGGAGTTAGGATCATCTTAGTAAAACAAAATAAGATGGCAAGTCCAAAAAATAATAAACGTTTATTGTGTGCACTTTTACTGACCAGATTTATAGCCTATTTAGCCAAGCTTTTGGGAGGCCAAAAGTGCTTATTTTAATTTATTTTTTTAAAAAAAGTGTTTGGCCAAGCTTATATATGAAAATAAGTGCTTTTAGAAAGTACTAAAAGTTGTCTTTCAGAAGCTAAAAAAAGTAGTTTCTCCCTAAAAACACTTATTTGAAAAGTATTTTTAAAAAAATTACACTTAAAAGCACTTTTAAAAAGTTTGTTCAAATACTAATTGTTGCTCAAAAGTTATTTTTTAAATTTATTGGTCAAACACAAACTTATTCTCACCAAAAGTACTTTTTTGATAAGCACTTTTGAAAAAAAAATACTTCTCAAAATAAGTTGATTTTAGAAGTTTCGTTGAACAAGCTATTAGTACCTTTAGCAACAAGAACTTTACTTTTAGCAATTAGATTCGTTTTTTATATTGTGCAGTATTTTTCTATAAGCTCCTTTAACCATTTTGGGAGCTAGGGAGCTCTGACTTGGGTGATTGTCGCGGTGTTCTTCTCATTTTAATGGGTAGAATCTAACCTCAATTTTGATATTTTCATTTTTATTAGTGAATTTATTCGTGATTTGATTGGATATTTGGGGGATTTTGTCTAAAATTTAAAAGAGTAAAAATTATGGATTTGAAGGTTAATTCGAAGTTTATTTGGGCTGAAATTTCAGATGTTGATTCCTTAAGTAATGCATAACCCGATTTTTGAAGAAATATTGAATTTTGACCTCCGGAACTCGATGTTGACTTTTAGATGAAATTATTTTATATTATAAATATGGATATTTTTGTACTCGTTTAACCTTGCAGGATACTATTTTGAATAGATTGAACTCGTCTGGTAAATTTAGATGAGGTAGAGATTTTTAAAGAATTAAAACATCATTAGGATTGAGATTTGAGGTAAGTTAAGATCTTGCGAGTGGCCATGTCTACCTGTAAGGGTTTACTCACTGCTGACGCTAAAGAAGGGAAAGATATCCTTGCGATGGCAATAGTCATTTATTTCGGATCTCACTCAGTGTACGCATTGCACAAGACCAGTTCCAACGTGATAAATGTAAAAAGCAGGCTTTGATAGTGTTGAGTTGTTTGATGATGACTTATTCAAAATATGCTTAACGTTTAAGAAAATAACTTACTGTGTTAATGGATAATCTTGGATAGTTGTTACTAATTATTTGGTAAGCGCTTTTGAAAAGATGCAGATTTTCACCAGAAGTTTAATTGATTGACAGAAGACTTAGGAGGACTCCTTGTCCTACTAGAAGATCAAGACTTAGTTGATAAGATAAGAACTCCTTATCCTACTTTAAGTAGAAGATGTTCATTTCGACGGTCTATAAAAGGAAGATCCCACGCCAAAGATGAAGCATTCACTCACAAATTATCTTCAGCATATCAAAGCATCTGAGCTTTCATTGGCATTCAAGTTGAAGAGAGTTGACTGGTGAAACAGTTTCCAAGTTTTGTTTCATAGTTGTTGCAGCCTTGGTATTAGAGTCAACTTGTGGTGAAGTTATGAACTTGATAAGAGTCTGTTTCATTTCTATATTTCGAGTATTTGTAATTATTTTTTTCTAAAGTTCTTTCTGTTTTAAAAAAAGGGTAGTTTATATAGGTTAGAAACTTTGTAAGAGCCTACGGGTAGGTCCTTGGATTGCGGGGGTTAATCCAAATTTGGCTCGGTATTTTAGTAAAGTTGAAGTTGAAATCCTACTAGGGAGTAGGTGGTGATTTTTACACCCATTCAAGCCAAGGTGATTTTTCACGTAAAAATCCTTGTCTCTCATTTTACTTTTCAAACTTTGTTATTTCTGCTTAAATTAAGTCATTGTCCAAAGGAACAAGGTTCAAGTCTGTTCCTCTCATCAAAAAGAATTTTGAGTTAAGTTTTTAATTAGGCATAAACAGCATTAGGCTCAATTCACCCCTCCCAGGTCTAATTTAGAAGTTTTTTAATAACAATTGGTATTAGAGCGGGTTGCCCAAATAAAGATTAACCCATTTTGAGAAAAGATCTTTAAAATGACTTATGAAATAACTTTTCCTGAGGGACAATCTAGATCTCTACCTTCTTTTTCTAATGGCCAGCATTACGGTCTTTGGAAGAATCGGGTGGAAACCTACATGAAAGCTGAGGACTATCAGCTATAGTTAATTACTTTGAAGAGATCCCTGGTTCCTACTAAAGTAAAACCTGATGGAACAAAGGTACCAAAGACTGAAGATTATTTTTATGCTGATGATTTTAGAATGATGAAAAAAAATGCGAAGGTTATAAAGATACTTTACTTTAACTAGGTATTGATGAATACAATTGTATTTCTGGATGCTCCATCGCAAAGGAGATTTGGAACTTTCTCACTCTTGCACATGAAGGTATGAATTAGGTAAAAAAATCTAGGATTGACATGTTTATAAGGAAGTATGAACTTTATGCCATGGGCGAAAAGAAATCAATCAAAAATATGTACCCGATTCACGCACATCACAAATGAACTCAAATCTCTTGGGAAGAAATTTCCACTAAAGAAAATATTAGAAAGATTCTGAGGATTATATCAGCTTATTGAGAACCTAAAGTTACTTCCATCGAAGAAGCATAATAAATGATCACTATGCAGATAGATGAGTTCATTGGTAATTTGCAAACTTATGAACTTAAGAAGATAGATAAGGTTGCTGAAGAACCCAAGAAGGAATGAAGTCTCAGCCTAAAAGATGACTTAGAATTTAATGACGAAGAAATTGTGATGCTTGTTCGAAAGTTCAGAAAATTCTTCAGAAAAGAAAATTTGGAGAAAAAAGAGTCTCGCAATACAGGTAAGTCATCTGAGAAGGTAGAGTTCCAAGGATGCTTCAAGTGTGGCAAAATAGATCACTTGATAAAGGACTGTCCCCTCTTCAAGGAAGAGCAAAGAAAAAAATCGAAAAAGCAGCAGCAACTGGTCTCAAAAGCTTTCAAGAAGGCCATGAAAGCTACTTTGGGTGAAACTTCTAACGAAGAATCAGAAGGAGAGAATATTGAAAATGACAATCTGGTCCTCATGGCTAGAAGTGACACAGACTTAGACAGTGATTCCACCGAGGTAAGTTTATCTAATCTCAAAACTCAAGTTGACAATTTATCAAAAAGAAAATTGGTTAAATTGTTACTTTTTTATGGATGACTGTCAGCAAATGACCGTTGAAAAAATTGAAATGTCGAAAATTTCTCAAACATGAAATCTGATTACAAAGTTTTAAAAGGGAAAAAAATTGGGTTTGAAAATACAAACAAAACACACAATGCTGAAATTAGCAAATTAGAGGAAACTGTTTCTGTTCAGAAAATTGAAACTTGTAAACTAATAGAAATAATCTCGTCTCTAAAAATTGAACTGCTCACCATCAAGAAAGGAAAAAAATTGAGCAATGAAATAATTAATAATGACCGATGTTCTCTTGAAGTTGAACTTACTTCCTTGAAAAAGAAACTGTGCAAAGAGAAAAAAAAAAGTACTGAGCTTCAAGTAACTTTAAATCAAGCTAAATATGACATTACTATAATAAAAAAATGGAACCAGTCATCATAAGCTTTAATCTAAGCTAAATGAGCATTACGATAAATGTCAAACTGGTCTTGGCTATAAAAGTAAACCTGTCAAATGGGATCGTAAAAGAAAATATGTTGGTTTGGTAGAATATAAATTTTGTAGCCACTATGGACATATTGGACATATTAGATATGAATGTTTAGCCAGGATAAAAACATTTGAGAAAAATGAAAACATTGTGAAATGGATAAGAAAAGATTTGATTTCTCAAGTTATCAAAAGAAAAGGGAACCAAACTAGTGTGGGTTCCCAAATCTAACCCTTAACTATTTTTGCAGGATGAAATGAGAGGGAGAACAAAAAATGGTAGCTTAATCGCGGTAGCTCTAGACACATGACAAGTAACAAAAAAAAAATTCTCACTAACAACCTCCAATGGAGGAACTGTATCCTTTAGAGGTGGAAAGAAAGGCACAATTATGGGTATAGGTAAGATTGGTAAGTCTCTTACTCATTCTATTGACAATGTTTATTTTGGTAGATGGTCTGAAACCCAACTTGTTGAGCATCTTTCAACTTTGTGATCAAGGGAACACGGTGTTATTCTCTTTCTTCAATTGCAAAGTAGTTAACAACAAGTCTGGAAAAATTGTCATGACTGAAAAGTGCCACAGTAATGTTTATAAAGCTTGTATTATGTCGCTTTCTAAAAATAAATTAACTTGTTTGAGTTTTCTTGATGATGATGTTCTCCTTTGGCACAAGCGATTGGGTCATGTTAGTCTTTCATTACTCAATAAACTTATTTTAAAAAATCTTGTCCTTGGTCTTCCTGAAATAAAATTTAAAGATGACAAGGTATGTAATGCTTGTGCTAAAAGAAAACAAATAAGATCATCTTTTAAGTCCAAAAAGATAATAAGTACCTCCAAGC
This sequence comes from Datura wrightii, assembly GCA_035772735.1. Taxonomy (NCBI): domain Eukaryota; kingdom Viridiplantae; phylum Streptophyta; class Magnoliopsida; order Solanales; family Solanaceae; genus Datura; species Datura wrightii. The sequence continues at coordinate 191,845,382 of JASDFA010000018.1, read as the reverse complement.
CACTTGAATTACAACACGTGGATCTCTATGGGCCCATGAGGGTAGTAAGCCGTGGAGGTAAGAAATTTATTCTTGTGATTATTGATGATTTCTCTCGCTTTATATGGATACTGTTTCTATCTTCTAAGGATGAAGTATTTAACATGTTTAAAGTGTTTGCAAAAAGAATTCAATAAACTCTTGGGTTGGAAGTAATAAGTATTTGATATGATCATGGGCACGGAATATGAAAATGTCAGTTTACTGCTTTTTGTTACAAATATAGAATTAATCATAACTTTTCAGCTCCCAGAATTCCCCAACAAAAAGGGGTGGTGGAAAGAAAAAATAGAGCACTAGAAGATATGACACGAACAATACTTATTGCTAGTGGACTTCCTAAAAGTTTCTGGGCTGAAGCAATAAAAACGACTTGTTATATAATAAATAGATGCATAATCAGATTGCTTCCTGATAAAACTCCTTATGAACTTCTTAATGGCAGAAAACCCAGCATCAAACACTTGTGGACCTTTGTTTGCAAATGTTTTTTTCACAATAATAGAAAAACTGTCTTAGGAAAGTTTAATGCAAGGAATGATGATGGAGTATTACTTGAAAACTCCTCAAATAGCAAAGCTTATAAAGTATATAACAAAAGAACAAAACGTGTAGAAGAAAGCATTCTTGTGATCTTTGATGAGTCTAATATTTTTGTTAAGATAGTTTTGTAGGAAAGTGAAAATGAACATGAAATTGGCCTCAACTCAATCTTCAATCGAAAGGGTAAGTGCTCCAGCCCTCACTGAAGGAACAATCATGAAAACAAACTCCTTGAACGTTCCCTCAGAATCTAAGCAGGAGCTAAAACATTCAGGGGGAACAAACCCTGAGACAGTGGTAAGTTCGATAGAAGGAACAGAGGAAAGAACATCACCTGACTTTCCTCTAGCAACAAATAATGAAAGTTCACAAGAATTAAATTTTCCTGGAAGCATCAAAGTTCTAATTCCCTTGATTTAATCATAATTAATCTTAATAAGGGAATTCAAACCAGGGCCTCCATGAAAATTTTTTATGCTTACTCAACCTTGTTCTTTAACATTAAGCCTAAGAATTATCGCAAAGCCTTGCAGGATCCATATTGCGTAATGGCTATGCAAGAAGAGCTCAACCAGCTCAAAAGGAGCAAGGTTTGGCACCTGAAACCACCACTAATGGGGTGTACTATAATTGGAACAAAGTGGGTGTTCCAAAATAAACTTAATGAACAGGGAACAGTCACACGGAACAAAGCTCGTCTGGTATTTCAGGGTTATAACCAAGAGGAAGACATCGATCATGAAAAAGCCTTTACACCAATTGCAAGGATAGAGACAATAAAGATGCTAATTACCTTTGCCGCTCACATGGAATTCACACTCTACCAGATGGATATTAAAAGTGTGTTCCTAAATGGGGAACTGGAAAAAAAAAGGTATATGTTCCTCAACCTCCTGGCTTTAAAAATAATGATTTTCTTGATTATGTATATAAATTGGATAAGGTCTTATATTGGTTGAAACAAGCTCCTAGATCTTGGTACGAGTATCTTTCCAAATTTTTAATGAAAAATAATTTTTCTAGGGTGAAAGTTGACAACACCTTATTTCTAAAAAGAAAAGAAAAAGATTCATTATTGGTTGTACAAATATATGTTGATGACATTATTCTTTTTGCAACAAATGAAATATTGTGTAAGAAATTTGCTTTATTGATGAGTAGTGAATTTGAAATGAGTATGATGGGTGAGTTTAATTTTATTTTAGGCTTACAAATCAAATAATTTTTAAATGAAACAATGATCCATCAAAAAAATACATAAAAAATGGCTTTAAAAAATATGACATGGACTTTTCTAAACCAATTGATACACCTATAGCTACTGCCACTAAGCTAGACAAAGATGAACATGAAAATCTAGTAAGTGACAAAAGCTATAGAGGTATGATTGGATCTCTTGTTTACTTAACTGCAAGCAGATCAGATATTATGTTTAGTGTTGGATTATGTGCGAGATTTCAATCTTCTCCTATAGAATCACATATGATAGTAGCTAAGCATATCCTGAGATACTTGAAGGTAACGGATAACCTATATTTGTGGTATCCAAAGGGTGGCAATCTTGATCTAGTAGATTATGCAGATGCTGACTATGCAGGTTCCCTTACATACAGGAAAAACACATCAGGTATGGCTCATTTCCTTAGTTCTTGCTTGATCTCTTGGGCTAAAAAGAAACAAATTTTCATTGCCCTATCCACAACTGAAGTTGAATGAAGATGAATATATGGTTGTTGCATCTTGTTGTGCTCAGCTACTGTGGATAAAATAGCAATTAAGGGATTATGGTTTGGATATGGGCACTGTGCCTATCTTTTGTGATAATACAAGTGCTATAAATATTATAAAAAATATATGTCCACATAAAAGGATAAAGTACATAGATATTAGACATCACTTCTTAAGAGATAATATTGAAAAAGGTCTTATATCTATACAATTTTATAAAACTGAGAATTAAATTGCTATATTTTTCACTAAAGCTCTAGTTAGAGAACAATTTGAAAATATTAGGGTGGAGCTTGGGTTAATCAAGTTTAACTCAACATCATGTTCATATTGTTAGTTTTCTTTCGGCAAAAAAAGGGGCTCGTCCTGGCGATGGATGGATGACAACTGTCTTGAGGGGTTCTTTTCATTAATTTTATTTTTTTTCTTCTTCTGTTCCATCCTTGGTGCATTGAGAAAGCATACTCACATGTTCCGATAAGTGTATAAACATTGATTAAGTGATTTTGACCTCCTTGAATTTTGTAGGGTCATGGAGACGCACGTGGCTTCACATGGAATTCAGGTTGGCATGGTCCCACTTGCACTATAGCTACTTATCACAGTTCAATACATCTCTCATCCCACGCCATAGCTCTCATCTTGTCACACGTCACTTCACTCCTACACCCTTATGTTACAGTGTTTTAAATGTTCTCGGGTTCTGTTCCCCTAAACCCCCTAGACTTCTACCAAAACCTTTCATCTTTAATACCTCATTTATATCACCCAGTTCCTCCTGCCTTCTTCTCATATTACTTACCTCTAGACTATCTTTCTCCTTACAATGGCTTCCCTATCCTCTCCTCCTTCTTCTGTCCCAACTATTCCACTATCTCTACCACCACAAGGAAACCTTTCCCAAATTGCTTCTATCCCTCAACCCCCACCTCCAATTAAGGAGGAAGTTGGCTAATCTGTAGCGTCCTCATCTGTGGATTCCTTCATAGAAACTGCTTTAACCTCACTTTCATCGAAGAAGACATCAGAGCAAAGTCCTAGTCCTACTTCGCCGATGCCGGATGATTTGGAAACTCTAATCGTCGACATCCGCAGTAGGTACTTGCTTCAAAAGTTCATTCCAGAACACACTAACCCGGCTCATTCTACTCCAGCCGGGTCGGACTCTACCGTTGGTGACCCTGATTAAATAATTGGTTCTTCTTCTGATACTGAGGATTCCAAAGACCTCATTCCCCTGGCTGAACTCAAGAAAGGGGCAAGAAAGAGGGTTTTGTATTCTGCCAAGAACCCAGGCTCTAGGTTAAAAGTCCCTTGAGTTTTTGGACTTGCCTCTCGTACCCGTGCTCGTCGAAACAATCTTGATGGATCTGAGTTCCCTGTTGACCCCACACCACCTCCTACGACCAAGTTTCTCTCTAAGCCCTTCTCTGAAAGGAAATTACTGAAAGGAAATATGGTCTTTCCTTCTTCTGATCCCTCTCTCGCAACCCTGTGGACCAAAATTGATGCTCTGATAAAAATACGATGGTCATTAAGGATGAGATTATTACTTTCTTTAATCATTTTTCCATTATGCATGAATGGATTACCAGTAGAGTGGGAAAAATTCTTATGGTGTCTACCTCTAATATTTTGGGTTCTATGCTTGATATTTCCTATAATGGCTTTGCGACTTGCCAAAAGAACAACTGGCCTTATTTTCCACCACCTTTGAAGCCTCTGGATATTGTGCGAAAATTCTCTGAGGATTCTTCAAGAACCTATGAGTCCAAAGTATATAAGAAATCTTGATCAACTGAAAGGTCAACTAGTTCAAATTAAGGAATCTGCAGTTGCTCACCACTCTGACCTCTTGACCCTGATTCGGAGTTTATCACCTTGTGTTGTGTCCTCCTATACTCCTATCCTTGCACTTATCCCTTCAACTGATCCCTCTCCATGACCTTTTCCCTACCTATTTCATGTTCTGAACTTTGGTAGTTTTTGTTAGTATGCTTTTGGGATGTACTAAACTAGTCTCTTTTTGTTCATGTGGTCTCCTTGAACTTATGAAAATGTTGGTCTTAATAATTTCTTAACTATTTATGCTCTGGTTTTGTACTAATGGGTTGTGCAGCTGACATCAATGGATTGGACCTGAGTACTTGAGTCCCAATTTATTTCCCTTTTCAATGATGCCAAAAGGGGGGAAAACTCTTGTGAATATGCTTAGTTGGTTATAGTTATATTGATTAGTCCTTAGGTGGTTGTAGTTATCTTGATTAATCTAGAGCTTAACTGATTGGGAAATTTGTCTGAACTTTCTATAGGCATTAAGCATATTTTGGTTTGTCATTATCAAAACGGGGAAATTCATTGAGTTGGATTGTGATGATTACGAACTGATAATGACTTATTCAAAATATGCTTAATGATCAAGAAATTAACTTATTGTGTTAATAGATAATCTTGGATAGGTGTTATTAATTATTGATAAGTTCTTTTAATAAGATTTAGCTTTTCACCAGGGTCTACTTGATTGGCAGAAGCCTTAGGAGGACTCCTTGTCCTACTAGAAGATTAAGACTTAGCTGATAAGAGGAGAACTCCTTACCTACTTGAAGTAGAAGAAGTTCATTCTGGCAGTCTATAAAAGGAAGATCCCACGCCAGAGATGAAGCATTCACTCACAAATTATCTTTAGTATGTCAAAGCATCTGAGCTTTTATTGGCATTCAAGTTGAAGAGGGTTGACTGGTGCGAGAAACAATTTCCTAGTTCTGTTCCGTAGTTGATGTAGTCTAGGTGTTAGACAATAGCCCGTTGTAAACCTAATTTGCTTTCCAGTGACAACACGTCCTACTCCCTAGTAGAATTTCAACTTCAATTTCAACTTCGCTAAAACACCGAGCCAAATTTGGATTAACCCCCGCAATCTAATGACCTGCCCCTAGGATCTTACAAAGTTCCTAACCTGTATAAACTACCCTTATTTTAAAACAGAAAGAACTTTAGAACAAAACAATTACAAATACTCGAAATACAGAAATAAAACAAACTCTTATCAAGTTCACAGCTTCACTACAAGTTGACTCTTTTCCTGTGGTTTATGGTTGGCTGTTATGCGCGCGTATGTGGCTAACTTCTCGTAACCTCTTCCTTTTGTTTATATCTCTTAAGTTTTTTACATGATTAGGTGAGATTTGGACTCATGGAACTGCAGCTCGAATTGTGATCACTTAAGCACTAGAATATGTTCTTGAGGAGTGACAATCAATGGTTCAAATTAACAAATAAATTCTAGCATTCTAGGAAATAACATCTTTTTTATAAATGTAATCCCAATTTAAACACTAGAATTTGAATGCAAAAGAAATATTAGGATGATTCGGAAGGAAGTTGATAATTCTCATTATTAGTTGATTCCAAATTTTTCAAAGTTTTGAATTTACAAAAATTCTCGACTCTCTCTTAGTATCACATAATCAAATAAAAAGAAAATACAAAAGGTATCTACCAGCTAACAAAACCAAATTAAAATGAGAAAACATCAGAAATCGAAGGAAAATAAAATGAGAGGGTACAAAAATTGCATGAAAATTAAATTATCAACACTTGGGAAGGTCTATTGGTGGAGGAGGCAACTTTTGATGTGGAAGTTTTCCATCTAGAACCAACCAGGCCATCTTTAATCCCCAACTTGTATGAACTTCCAAGTGACAATGCATAAACCAAACTCCTGGTGACGAACAATATCATACATCAAGATTATTCGCGGAGTCAGGTATTCTAATAAGAAGATTAAAAATATAATAATCTTACACTAAGATTGGCGGAGTCAAAAATTCTAATAAGATTAAAAATATAATAATTCTACACTAAGATTCGAGCCTACTGCCCGATAGAATATTTTGGCCACATACAATTTGATGCTACACTAGAAGGTTCCAATGATTCAACTATATATATACACACTTTCTCAGTTTTAATTTATGTAATGGTGTTTAATTGGGTGTGGTGTTTAAGAAAAAAAGAAGACTTTTGAAATTATGGTCTAAAATAAGCCTTAGATATTTATGTAGTTATAAATCATTTTATTAAGGGTAAAATAGATATTTTAAAGTTAAATTGTTACTAAATATTGAAATGTGTCATTCCTTTTAGACTGACTAATAGGAAAAAAGTGTCACATAAATTGAGACTATATATATATACACACATGCGCACAAAAGATCTTTTTTACTTTATTTTCATGCACAATATAACTTTTAACCAATGTTATAATTTTTCTACCTTGTTCTTTTATGAATAAATACCTGCAATTTATATAGTATCTACTTGGTTTGGCTTAATAGACTTGTGAAATGGATGATAATAGTAATGGTAGTAGACTTTTCTAAAGCAAATTCTTAAGTTACCTGGATTATCAGCAAGAAATCGAATAGCAACCCAACCACCAGAAGGGACACCCACAGTATTCCTCTCAATAGGGTCAACAAGATTGAAATTTGATGGATCCTTATTAGGGTCAAAATTCCCAAACCCTTGGCCAACAACAAAGAAGTTGAATCCATGAAGATGAAGAGGATGACTTTCAAGACCAAGAATGCTAGTATCTTGCATTACTAGCTCCACACTTGTGTTAAATGGTAAAACCATGAGTTTTGTGTCATTGTTAACTAGGGTGTTATTTGGAGGGTTGCCAGTGTAGTTAAACCAATGTAAAGGACTATAAGGGAAATCAGGCTTGTATACACCTTTGGATTGTCCAAAGAAATGAGATTGGAGAAGTGCAGTAGTTGTAGGTAGTATAAATGACACATTATTGATTGAAGCTGAGAATTTTGTGCCATTAGGTCCTTGGCAAGTTTTGTTTTGATCACAAGGACTTGTTCCAAGACCTATCGTGAAAAACAAACGTTTATCGACATTTAGAGGTACATTAGCAGGAAACTGATGAGTCGCCAGACTTCTTAATTTACTTGTAAAATTGGTGACAAAAGTAGTGTCATTGAGAGCCGGTAATAACGGTTTAAAGAGTGGTAGATTTTTCAAGTGGGGTTTTGATTTCGATTCATACTCTAAAATTCCAGCAACCGTAGAGTTGTCAAATGTGCCAGGACCTGTCACGTATGGCCGAGCAGTCATGTAAAATGTGGCATTAGGAAAATGAGGTTTAGTTTTGAGAAGAACATTATTGGTTTGTCCTGGTGTAATAATAAGTGTGTCTGTCTCAAAGGGTTTAACATAAACTCCATCAGCATCGATAACTTGGAGAGAATGATTTGCAATACTAAAGAAAAGCTCATCATTAAGGGCAGCGTTGATCAACCGAAGAAGATAAGTCTTTTCAGATTTCACCTTCAGTTTAAAAGTATCTGTATTGAAAAAAAAAATATTTAAAATTATTAATATTCTTGAAGGATATTTAATAATAGCATTGTAACTTGTACCTTTCGTAGAGCAATTATACAAAGGGCCAGGAAGTCCATTGATAGTATAAGCATCAGAAACATTAGGACCTCCACCTGTTTGCAAAGCTTGGGAAATTATAGCTTCAGTGTCTGTATTGAACCATTCCCCTATGACATATATTTGCATTCATCATTATTAGTATTTTAATTTGATTAACTTTTTAATAGACAAATTAAATTAAGGAATAAGGATTATAATGAATTATTACCAAAGATGATGGGAACTTCTTTGTAGGGTTTGGCAAATGGATAAGGAGTATTTTTCTTAGGAAGAATGATTATTGGTCCATAGAGAGTTGATCTCAACCATGAAATATGTGCATGCCACCAAAAAGTTCCTCTTTGACCAATTATAGTGAAGTTATACACATATTTTTGGCCAGTTTGAATTGGACATTGTGTTACATATGCTGGTCCATCTGCCCATCCACTACGAAGCTGTCGAATTCCATGCCTATTGTAAGAACAAAAGTATATATAGTTAAATCTCTCAATAGTTGCAACGTTTGTCTGAAAATTTTATAATTGTTATAGTGAGGTGATGTTATATATGTATACTGACATTTGACGTTCAAATCTCATTTAACTGTTATAAGCAAAAGTACGCAAATTTAATATATAGTTTATAGATTTTGTGTACCAAGAAGAAGGAATGTATTTGTTAATCATTTTAACCAAAAAAATAGAAATAGTATAAATTAATGAATGTAAAAAATCAAAGTCTTTCCCCATGAAGTTACGATCATAACTGGTGGATACTATTTTAATATAACATTTTTCTTTTAGATATTGGTACTTGAAATTTGTTATTTGCATGACACTAATGATGACTATCATAAATATTTTAATATTTATTTACACATAATACATTTCTTATAGAATACTATTTTACAATATTTGAGAATGGCTGTTATAGAGGGGTAATTTTACAAAGAGTGTACCGCTATATATAATGAACGTCATTGTTGTTATAGGTAGAATGTTGTTATAAAGAAGTAAAATATAACATGAAAAATCGGTTATGGAGAAAATCAGGCCATTATAGTGAAATGTTGTTATAACGAATGGATGTTATAAAGAGGTTTGATTGTATATATATCAATTGTTTGTTCAACTGTGCGAATTACGTGAAAATAAGATTTTTTTTTTTATGTTTACCAGTGGATGGAGATGTTGTTTTGGACATTATTGATCACTTCAATTTCAAGACGATCACCTTCCCTTGCCACAATGCGAGGTCCAGGGAATTGTCCATTTACTGTAACCATAGTCTTGGTGTGGCATAGTCTTGTCACATTTTGCAATTTGATCTGAAATCCAAAATGAAAAAGGATGACAGTGTAAAAAAAGAAAAAATCTTACTTCAAATTTAAGTCAAATTCAATTATGTAAAAATAAGAAACTAATTAATAATATGCTTACTTCAAATTTGTAATGCCTGGTTGCAGCTGAAACTCTATGGAGGAGACATAATGCAATTAGAGAGACAAGAAATATTTCAATAGCATCCATTTTGCTTTCTCTTTCTTAATTAGAAACTTAATGTTGCTCCTAGCTGTTGTTCTACTAGAGAATGGAAATTTCAAATATATATAAGAAGAAGTTTGATAGGATGTTTGGTTGATTTGGTGAAATAAATAAAAAGAAAATAAAGGATATATAATGTTGAAGAGAAAAGTGAATATCTAGATTGTAAGCTATCTTTGGTTAGACCAACTGTTGTTGTAGAACAAACTTTAGAGTAATGTCAAAGAATACACATATTTGTATATTTGCATTGTATTAATTTGTATATTTGACATACCATCCGAAATTTTATAGTCGGGTGATAAGTACTCTTTCATTTTTAATTAGTGATTTCAAATTTGAGCCTTAGATATGGAGTCATTTTTTATAGAAAACGCTTTAATCCGCGTGTATTCAATATAATCGAATTTCAAAACAGATATCAAACACCGAGTAAAAATATATTTGACATGCATAATTCACTTTGTCTGTAGCGTTTAGATTAATTAAGGCTTCATAGACAGCTAGTCAATTAGCTATATGCAAGATTTTGACACTCTTCCATACATAATGATGATAGTCTTGAGGAAAAAGTTTTGATCATATTTTATAGCGTTGTCATTGTCAAAATATTTCTTTACTGGATACTTGTTAATAGAATCGAGGATTTGAAATTTTAATTTTTTTTTTAAATTACATAATGAGTTTTAAACTAAAATATTTATATATATTTAATAAATTCTTTAAATTAATACATTATTTAAATTAAAGCTATTAAGTTCGATGGTATCTCTTATATATTCTATACTCTAGCTTTGCCCCTTGGTTGTTAAGTGTTCATGAGTAATTAACTTTATGGTGAACTTGGTGGACTAATATGTCTTCTTTGAGAGGGGAGATATTGGTAGTACGTTTGACATGCAAAATTTTATTTTATAAGTACGGTTAAATTTTGATGTAGTAATCGTATTTATTTGAAAATTTCATGATTGTTATAATAAAGTGATCTTATATATGTATATTGGTATTTGACAATGAGATTTCATGTAGTCGTTATAAATAAACATATGCGAAAAATTAGTTGGATGAAAAATTTGTGTATCAAAAAAAGGAATGTATTTGTTAATCAATTTAATTTAAAAAAGGTATGAATATCAAAAAGGCACCATTTAAATACAACTAGAATGAATACCGGTGCAATTCGCGAATTATATTTAAAAAAAATTATTTTAAAAGTATTATGTGTGGAATAAAAAACAGAGAGATGTATGAACTTTTATTCCTAACTTTCATGAGCTTGTGCACTTTTTCAAATTTAGTTCAACAAATGAATTCATATAATCATCAAATTACTTCATTATGAGCGCATAAGGGGAAAAAGAGCTCTTGCATCATTAGCCGCTTTTCAGCATTTTGTGTGAGTTGGGTAGCAGTTTTCCACGGAGATATTGGCCTTTGTGGTCAACTTCTATTCTGCTTGTTGGAAGGTTCGACTGTCCGGATATCTTCCTGGGTCAACCCACTCAATTTCCGAGAGAGGATAAGCTGCAGAGACAGCGAATAACGCAAAGAATAATCATCAAATACTAGCTGCATTACCTTTAACATGCTCATAACAGCAGTTAATCTCATCCTGCCAGTTCGTTGCTGTCATACCTCTTTTTTTACGACAACCTCTCGATCCAAAGTGGCGGAGGCGAAATTTTATTATCTAAAGGGTTTTTCAATCGAAGTGACGTATTGAAAAGGAATTAAATTATTTATTCAGAGTCGTCACTTGGAATTGAGTTTCGGTGTTCCAAGTCACCTATTGAATTCCTAATCAACAGGAAATGACTCTTATTTGGTCTGCGAAAACAAAAGACCGGGTAAGGAATGTTGTTGATCGAGGGGAAGGTGTTAGGCATCCCTCAAGTCCCGTGGTTCTAACACGGTCGCTTTATCGACTTATATTCGGCCTAACTTAATTTTGGATACATTATGCTTAAGAAGTCATTGGTTCATTTTTGAACTTTTGAAATTAATTTAAATTATTAATGTATGGCGTATCGGTAGCAGCGCTTTCCAGTCTTACCACGATTTAATTCGCATGCCTTTGAAGCTTTTATGGGTCGTTCCGTGTTCCCGCACCTAAATGAGCGTCTAACGTACTTAAAAGTTTTTCTACCCCGTTAATTTGGCTTTAAAAAGTAAATAATCTTTTATCAAAACGACTTATCGGTTGCAGCGCTTTCCGATCTCATTATTAATTATCAATTAATTAATTAGCTAATGCTTCTTATAGTTTAAATATCCAAACTTGTTTTTCTTTTGAGAAAATTATTCGCTCTTTTAACAAAGGGATTTGAACTAATTTTGTGACGCATCTGGCTATAACGTGATTAATTAGCCAACATGGATGAACATACAACATCAAATAAACAATCAAATATTATTGCATTTCTTTTGAAATCCAAACAATCATGAGCAGAACGTGATAAATTAGCTAAACAACCTATATTATTGCATTTAAATTTAAATTCTCTGTTAATCAAATTGAGTGTGTGACTTAGTAGCAGTATACAATGATTCACGCAAATAAACACAGCAAAACAACAAGATAATCAAATCAAGAGTAATAAATGTGCAGTAAAAAGAAATTGATCTAAACACGACAGGAATCAATAGGCAGTATTGAAGCAATTGTTCAAAGAAGAAATGGACCTCTGTGATTTTTGCACCAAATGAGATCTGAATTTGTTCTACCACGATCGGAGCTCAATGGTAACTTCAATTTGCCTCCCGAGTAATAACAAAACAAAACTAGTCAGCAATGGAGATTGTGCGATGAAACTATTGATTTTGCAGTTATGTTGGGCCGAAGAGAATAAAGGGGGGATCGTGACCCTCTGGTTCCTCTGTTTTCTTTCGGTTCGGTGGTGAAGATAAGTGGTTATAAGTTCACAGGTGAGGGACAAAGGTGGACGAAGTGGTTAACGGTGGTTTTTCCGGTGATAGTAGCGGCGTCGTTAGTGATTTTGAAATGCCGATGATTCCGTCAATATCCCCTTCCCGTGAAAAGAATCCCCTCGGCAGTCCCCTGTAAATTAGGTGTAGTCTCCCCTTACTCCCTTTCTGCCTATCTATTTTTCTTCTTTTTCTTTTTCTTATATATTGTTCAAATATAATTTTTTTCGTGTATGAATGGAGAACTTCAAATGTGTGCCGATGATTGTGAATGAATTAGAGAGGAGAGTGCTTATGAGGTATTGTGATTTGTGTGTGAATGCCGTTTTTTTTTTTCAAGAAAGAGAAAGGAGTGTATTCATGGAATTCTTCCTGAGAATGTGCAAGTGAGTATATTGTATATATGGTCTGGAATGGTGTGAATTGAGGAGCAAGAAAAGTGAGTGTGTGTTTGTGAGTGAAGAGGCAAAAAAGAATTCTGGTGAGCTGTGTTTGTGTGTGCGCCGCGAGTGTCTTGGAGAGGAAGAAAAAAAAAATGGTGAGGTGTAAAAGTTTGTTATAAAGAGATATGAAAGAATCTTGTAGTTTTTTTAAATAATAATAATAATAATAACAACAAATGCTAAATGATTAAAGGGGAGTTAAAAATAATTAACTAAAAGCTAGATAAGAAAAATATATTTTTTTCATCTTTTTCTTTTGTAAATAAAATTAAAATTTTTAATTTTAAAATATTTTATACTCTTGTTTTAAATTTTTCACGAGTAAAAATTTATTAGATATAAAATAACTTTAAATTTTCAAAGATTAAGTGTTAAAAAAGATATTTATCACTAAAATAGTGTAGAACTCATGTAGGGTGAAAAATAACGTGTCTACAGTTGCTTGCCTACTCACCCCTTGCCATTTCAACAAATTGTTCCATACATTTGCTGAATACGAGCAGAAAAAAATAGGTGATCACGAGTCTCCAAGTCTTGACAGAACACACAACTTGAATCCCTGCTAATATTCCATTTAACAAGTTTGTCCTTCGTGTAGAGCCTGTTCATAATAGCAAGCCTTAACACAAAAATCCATTTTGAAGCTCCAAAATTATTACATACCAGTCTCTTCCAGGCAACTTTAGCAAAATTACCAGCCAGAAATTTATACATTTGTTTAATGCATGCATTATACATATATTTCATGTTAATTATTACAAAATTTCTATTACTACAGTATTGACAGACTAACATATAATATAAATATTAGCATTATGAAGACACCTTGTAATATAAAGTTGTATAGTAGAGTAGAACATATAATATTAGTTATTAATTTAAACAACACTTAGGAAATCGTATTATGAGTTACTATTGGTTTGTTTAGGCGCTGAAAAATTGATATGATATTACAAACATATTTGTTTATTTGTAATTAATCGTCCAAACTAAGAAAGACGCATCAAATTAGTGGAAACAGCCACCAATACTTGCATTTTGATAGATTGTCTATATCATACTCCTTGAGACGCAATCCTTCTTCAGACCCTATTAACGAGAATGTTTTGTACTCTGAACTGCCTTTTTTTCAAATTGTATTTTCAAAAATCCTAAACATAAGATTGATTTGCATTATAAGTATAATGTTATGTAATGTGTAATTATTTCTTAAAAGATAAAATCTTAATAGCTTTTAAATTTCTAAATATTAATATTTTCAATATATTTCAAATAAGGAAGAGTTTAATACATAAAATTTAGTTAATTTGAAATTTTATATATTAGAAAAATAATTAAATAACTGTTTGGTCGAGTTTGAATTCTATTTTCAAAAGGGTTAAAAAATAAAAAATATTTTGCTATGAGGTTTCGTACTTTAAATATTTAGTAATAACTTAATTTTAAACAATTCATTTTTAGTAATAACTTAAAATAGTCTAGATTTACCTAACGAGAGTGAATAACAAGAGCACTCGATTAATTGAAACAACTTAAAGTATGTTGAGAACACTCGACTAATTGAAACAACTTAAAGAAATTTAATGTATTAATGCATAGTAAAATTACATTTTTTAATTTATTTCTCGTATCATGAATTAAAAAATTATGATGAATAATTAGTTAATTTAATAAATAAAGGATTGATATAAGTTAACAGTTGATTTTTAAGTCTTAAATATAAGGAGTTTTAATACAGTTCAAATAAGGAAAAATTTAAGATGCAAAATTTTAGTCAATTTTAAAATACTAAATATTAGGAGTTCTTACCTTTTACAAATAAGTAAAAATTTAATAGCTATAACTTTAACTAATTTCAAACTCCTCAATATTAGTATAATAATTAAATGCATGTTATTGAGGAAAATAGTAAATAACAATTTTATCTATTGTAGAATCTTTTAATGAAGGATAAATAATTCAATCAACATTTTTAATGGCCTTTACTCTTTTAATATAGCATAAATATAGACATGTATGTTTTTTTTAAAATAATTGTAGATATTTAATTATTTTTGTGAGTAGAAAGATTGTTATTACTAAATATTAATTAATTAAATATTCTCTCCTTAATTTATAATTTAATCATAGTAAATTAGTGGAAATTTCACCGTTCCCTTTCTAAATAATTTTTTTATGAAAAATATACAAAGTATTTAAAATTATTTATAAAAAATTATATATTGTATATATACATAATTATAGAATTTGTGTATGTAATTTATCAATTTGTTTAGGTTTTTTCTTCAATTTATTTTTAATAAAAGCAAATATTATTGATTTTTAAAACTTAAATCCAAACTAAACCAAAACCAAGTAAAATTTGATTTTATTCAATTATTTATTTGGACCGATTTTAACCAAATCTCGAACACCTCTAATTGGAATTATAGATCTTAACAAATCGCATATGAAAACTGCTATATAAAATGCATATGACAAATGTGATATACAATGGCTAACATAAAGCAATACGACAAATATTATAAATTGCATATGGCAAATGCGATTTATAAGTTGTCTGCAATTTATAAATCATATTTGTCATATGCGATTTACTCATGCGATCATACGATTTGATTAAGATCTATAATTTCAATTAAGAGTGTTTGATCTTTGGGCACAAACAAATCCAAATTAAAACTTGAATCAAATCGAATTTTAATTGGTTTGGATTTAAGGTTTTAAAAATAGAAAATATTTGATTTTATTATAAACAAATCAAAGAAAAAATCTAAGCAAACTGATAAATTATATACACAAATTATATATATATATATATAATATACATGTAATTTTTATAAATATTTTGTATACTTTTTCATTAAAATAGTTTTTAAAATATTTTTTTATATAATAGTTCTAATTACTTATTAAACATTAAAAAAAATAAAAATCACTTACCTTTTGAGTAAACATTTTTCATAAATAATATTTTTTGTTCACGCCAAACACCCCCTTAAACGATAAAGACAAACTTATTGGCTTCTTTGCACTTTTCTTTTGTTGTTTATACATTGATAGTATGATTCATGGTGTCTCTTGTGCCTTTAAAAAGTTACTTAATTGCTTTTGTTACGTAACTATGTTGACCATCCACACTTTGTAAAAAGGTTTTTTCCAAACATCCAAATGTTCTTTGCTTGTTGATAAGGTTTTGCTAAGATTGTGTTTTTTGGATTCCTTAGTAATTGCAAAATTACCTCTTCTTTACATTGAAAGCATAACGTGGCACTGTTATTATTTCCTCGGTTTCAAAATATTTATCATGTTTTATTTTTCAAGAGTTAAACTATATGAATTTTTGTTTGATATTTTAAGATATTTTTCTTTCTAAATATTGATATGAGAAAAATTACAATTTATAATAATTTTTGTTTAGTTTCTGAATATTTAAATTACAATTTTAAAATATTGAGTTAATCTCGTCTAATTTAATGTTGAATATTAGATAAATTGACCATCACTAAGTGAAACATGACAATGAATATGAGGCGGGGGGGGGGGGAGGGGGTTACCTCGTTAGATTTAGAGCATGTGTGAGTTGACTGATTAAGATCTCATTTGTTTTCATTAAAATTAAGACGTCTGAAGCTGAATGCACATCTGAATGATTAAGATATTATCTCTAGATCTGAACACTGAATGATTAAAACTGTTTATTTTTCAACATTTGAATGTATATACTTTATTTATTTGTAAATAGATTAAATACAATCTAAATAAAAAATAATTAGATACTAAAAAAAATCAAATTTATAAAAAATAAAATATTTATGTTTACTAGAGATGGTGGCGGTGATAATTGGTGTTAGTGGCTAGTAAATGGTGGTGGTGATGACTGTGATAATGGAAGTGATTGGTGTTGTAATGGTTGGCGCAATAGTGACGGTCGGTAATGGTGGTTGTGATGGTAAAATTGGTTGATATTAATAGTTAACGGTGATAATGGTGGTGGCTGAAGAATGTGTGGTGGTTAGTTGGTGTGGTGCTAGTTGTGATGGTGGAGGTGGTTGGTAGAAGGGATTGACCGTAGTTGTGGTAGTGAGGTATGGTAGAGGCGGCAACGACTGCAACAATGAATATAACTATGATGATGAAGGTGGTCTTTATGATAACAACTGAGAGTAAAGGTTGACAGTAGTGGTAGTTGACAACGATAATGGTAGTTGACAATGGTGGCAAAGATGGTTGGTGATGGTGGTTGTGATGACATAGATGGTTAGTGGTGATGATTGATGGTTTTGGATTAACGGTAGTAAAAATTATCCACACATACATACCTATTAATGATATTAAGACTCTGATTCAGATCTTAATAATTCAGACCTATTTAAACAATAAATATTAAAATAATGAAATAAAAAAATTATAAGTTAAGAGTGATCAACTTATGACATTTGACTAATTTTAGCGATAAACACTTTTAATATTTATTAAACACATAAATAAATTAAAAAAATATTTATAAACTAATTTAACCAACTTATAAACTTAATCCAACACACTCTTAAATTCAATAAACATATAACATTTCCTAACAAGCTACAAAGATAACTTGAGCAAAATAAAATAATAATATATTACAATTAAATGCCCCTTTGTTTCTTGCACTTACAAAAGTTGTATATTCAAAGGTAGTAAAACTAGCTAATTTAATTAAAATGTCTCTCAAAATGCTTGTAAGAATTTATAACCACTCATAAGTGTTTTTTTTTTAAAAACAAAACCCAAAACATAGCAAAGTTACCTAAAAATGATATCGTATCACGTGAACAATAAATAAAGTGCTAGTGAAGATATATAAATTTAACTCATAAATGCTCATTTTATTTTTCTTTTAAACCAGAAATACATAATGATTTTGACACTAATAATAAATGAATTGGAAGGAATAAAAGTTACTCTCATGGTGTTACGTCGTGTCATGCAAGACAATTATTGTTCGCCACCTTTTATTTTCTTAACCGTTGATGTTTAATAAAGCTTGTCTGTCCTATATCTCACTTTACGTTTTCTCAAACTCACCAATCACGTCTCGTGTTAATTTTCTCCACCCAATGATCGACGTATATTCAGTGATCGAATAGAAAAGCGACAGATGGAGTTAGAAGAATAACAATATACGTCAAATACAAAAGCGACAAAAGAAATTAAAAGAATAACAATATGCGTTGAATACACAAAAACGACAAATGAAACTAGAAAGAATTAAAGTTATTCACACACCAACTTGTGACGCTAGCGCGTTTCCTATACGAGATCATGGTTATTTGTCATCTTTTTTCATTGATTCATGTTCTTCTTAACAAAATACGTAAAACTCAAGCTACACCTTTTTGTCTCATAATATAAGCCTATGACTATCAATCATGATAGCTTTTCTCCCATGTGAGCATATGTATACCTAGATCAAGAATGAAACCTAATCACTTTATTCGATTAAGACAATATATACTAACCAAATTATACTTAGGGTTGTGCAAATTAACGGTTAAATTAATAACTCGAATTGATAATTGAGTTATTGGATTAATAATTTAGGTTATTGGTTTAACGGTTTGATTATTGGTTCGGTTATCGGTTTGATCACTTTTCTTAACGGCTGGTGATCGATAACTTGATAATAATTTATTAAATGACAATTTTAGCTTTCAATATATAAAGTATCCTGGCAAGAAGATGAATCGGGTGTCGATGAAAAGTGAAGCGGATGTTACTCAAATCTAAATTAAAGTTGATTGTTTTAGTTGGGCTAGTTATATATGATGTTTCTCTTTTCACCTTTTTTTTTCCTAAGTGAATATACTTATGACTTATAAGATTTTTTATATAAGATCTTAACGGTTAACCCGATAACTGAACTGATAGAAATTAATATTCGATTAACCAATAATCAATTAGCCGATATCTTAAGGGTTTTCGATAATTGACAAGTAAAATTGATAACTTTTAAAACCGAATCGAATTGATCGATGTGCAACCCTAGTTATACGTATGCATGCAAACTAATTAATGAGGTTTATTATATGAATGCTATATATATTTATTTATTTCATTTTCAACACTTTTTATTCTATTACTCGATAATTAAGAATCATCTAAAATTTGAATGTTCTTTAAATTTCACACTGTTTTATTCTATTATTCGATAATTAGGAATTATCTAAGATTTGAATGCTCTTTAAATTTCACATTATTTTATTCTATTACCCGATAATTAAGAATTATCTAAGATTTAAATGTTCTTTAAATTTCACACTTAATTCTTATATTTTTTTTAATTACTTATTATTATATCATGACATAAATCTCAACTACAATAAAAATTCTTCAAACAATTAAACAAAAGCATAATGTAACTATGCAGTAACAAGTAACATTAATCTCAACCAATTGATATTGTCAACATGAATCATTTGAGCCCCATAAATTATGAGAGATATTAAATATCATGAAGAAAATTTACATGATTTTATACGTTTATTTAGAACGTTTATGTAGAAAATAATCCAATCACATGAATTACTTAGTACCCATTTGTTATATGCTCATTCATAATAATTTAGTATAATAAGATATTTATTCTTAATTGTTTCATATATAGTATTCAAAACTATATAAATTTAAAGTTATTTAAATATGTATACCATTAGACCATATTTAAACATATTTCATAACATATGATACTAGTACAAATAACAAATACAATAATTATACATCTATTTACTTACAATTTGTTTGAATGATTGTTATGAATCGTTTCATAATATAATGTGTTATATTATATTATTTTAATTAGTGTAAAAAATATAATAAAATTATTAAATAATAAAAATAATTTTTTTTTTAAAAAAATAACAACGCGATACACAAAATACTATCCCTTAGGCCCTTATACAAAGCTCCCTAACAGCCCATCACCCTAAAGAGCCCACCCCCCACCCCCCACCCCCTACCCCGCAACCTCCCTTTTTCTTAGCTAATCCCTCATATATTTTGTACTATATATAAGGATCGGCTCTTTCATCTGTCTTGTTCAAACAAGAGACTCGATTCCTCGTAAGTATTCAGAATTACAGATATGTTCTTTGTCTAAATTTCGCGACAAATTTCTTCAGACTTTTGAATTTTCACGGCAAAATTGAGGTGTTTGAAGGGTCCTACGTTAAGTAAGCAAAGCAGTTTAGGGTCTGGAAGGACCAGACGGTCGATCTATCCAAGTACCCTTCTGGAATTGTGGCATCTCTTCAGTAAGTTGTCTTCGTTATTGGGCGTTGTCCTTTCTTCTTCCTCCTCTATTATTCTTTTTGATGGACTCTTGCAGATATAAATCATTTGTATGTCAGCAATTAGATGAAAATGGGACTGAAATTTCACTTTAAAATGCCTAGACTGTATTCCTCAAGTGTTAGTACTTGGTGCTTTTGTTTGAAGCTTTGGTTACTAATACTTAGTATTGTTTTCCTCACTTGATACTTCTGGTGGTGTCAATCTTTCTAAAAATTTGGCTGATCAGCTTGTATACAGTATCTTTCTTCTAACCTTTGTGCTATATGAATCTGGAAATGGAAATTGAATTAGAGGAGAAATCAAATTAATTGTAAAGTGGGAAAGTTAGGGAGAGTTCATCTTATGTTTGATTATATTATCAAAACAGGTTATTAACTTTTTTATTAGTGCATAACTGCATATTCAATTTGCCAGTATGAGTAGGAAAAAAAGGTTCTGGAACCTCCAATAAGGAATTTGCTTAATTAGCCGGTTGTAGCTTATGCTCTGATATAGATATTTTCTAAACGTTATCTTTTTCTTTTTTTTAATCGATTTCATGTGCCTTCATTTAATATCGATGTAAAGTTTAATAATTTGCAAAAGGAATCAAGGAAATCAGATATATACATGTTTAAAATGATGGTTTTTATGAGCATATGGTTTGGAATAATATTAAAATTTTGTTGTTTTAGGCATATAATGTTTATGTAATCTTAGTTTTTATACCTAGGAAGAACTAAATACTAAATTTTCGGGCTAATAAGAGTGAAGAATTATTTGCGAGGCAACTGTCAAAACTGCCCGAGTAATAGATTGCTGTCTTGTGATGAATAATATACCTTGAAATATTCTTTTAAGTATTCAAACTTTAGTTATGTTGTCATCAGGACAACATTAAGAGCTTATATTTGCGAAGAGTATTATATGTGAAAGCTCATTGTAATAAAGATAAACACATACGTGTATCGGTTCTATTATATAAGATAAGATTTCAGAACCAGACAAAGGAGGTCCTTGAAAATATTTTAGGCAGTGTTTGCTTGGAACTGTAAAAACTGATTAAAGTTGAATAGTACAACTCCACAGTCAAATATATTATGGAGTATTATGTAATATAAGTTGAGCTATAAAGGTGTACAAAAATTTCGTGCTTCAAAGTATAGACAGTGCAAAGTGTGTCGTAAAACTTCCATTTGGCTTTGTAAGGAAGAGTTAACAGAAAATAGTTTCTAAAAAGAAAAGAGCTAAATAAACATTACAGTGGTTTTAATATGTTCACATATTTTATTCTTTTTTTTAATTGTTCTGGGGATTAGTGATATATGGCTTAAAGTGTTAGCGTAATCATGTTCAAAGATGACTAGAGCAGCTTGTGTGAGATTTGAAACGTTGGTAACCTTTAATATAAATTTTTGAGATTAATGATCTTTTCTACTGTTTTGTGCGCTTGATCTATCTTGATAAACATGGATTGGTGAATCCATCTTCTAATTAGAGACCATACTTGACAATTTTGTGGAAGAACAAAGTGTTTGTTTACCCTTCTATCTTTTATTCTTGGTTTGTTGTGTTAATAGCAGGAAACCTTTTTGTTGATTTTTTGGTCCTTTATCTTAGAAATGAGGTATTAATTGCTTTAGGTTAGTCTGATCAAAGAATAGTTACTAAGTTACTCTATATTTATCACAAAAGTGGGCATATTACTAAGTTATTCTATATTTAGCACAAAAGTGCGCGTAGATTCCTTCTTTTATTGTCTTCTTGAGCTAAGCATTCGAGTATAGATGAGAAGGGCCTTAGAAGGGAAGGATGAACAGCAACCAGTTTAAGTTCACACTTTGTTGTCTTCACGTTATTTCATCTCAGCTTTCTGGTCTTATTGTAGAGTATTTTTTGTTTAATGGAGCTTATCAAATTTGCTCTTCGTCTTATTAACATTGTTTTAAAGAGTAAAATGTGGACACTAAACAAGAGTGTAAGTAATTTGTATCTCCAAGTTTGGTTTATAAATATTGTAATGATTTCTTTTCTTATCAGAAAGTATTAGCACATCTAGAACTTGAAGTTGGAGGCAGATTTGAAAGGGTAAAACACCTTCAACATTAAACTATTGGAGTAGATTGCAGTTACTAACTCAAGCAAACCTTCAACATGTTGGTGAAAATCGATGCTTAAGATGCTACATGTGCCTTGAAGGAAGCTGAAGTCATCATTCAGTGAAGTAACTGAATCTGCTTTAGCTATAGTGCATGTACTAAGATTATTTAGATTCAAATGGGTGATGCCCGGAATTCTAAAAGAAGTTTATCATAATTTGAATGGACAAGAATTAATGAACACCTCAGAGATATATGGAATACAATTTCAGCTTGCACTTTTTAGATAGTTTGGAACGAAAGAAACATAATGTTTTAAAAAATGAAGAAAATTCAGTCCAGGAACTCGAATACAAATGTTTGTGATTGATGGATGTCTGAACCAACACGAAAGATGTATATAATATAAATTCTGTAGGTTGTCCTACTTCTACTGGAATCCCTTTTGTATCCAATAACACTAAGTACTTCTTTATGATTAATATAATGTCGTATTTAACAATCCAAAGAAAGAGCAAATAGAAAACCAAATCATCAATGTTTGGCCCATGCTCATTTTGGGTCATTACCTATCTAGTAAGTAGAAAAGAGAGAAAAATAAGTTCACATGTGCGTACTAACATATGTCTTTCTCTCTGAGCTTTCGACCTTCTACTTCTCCTATTCACTTCCAATGCTTCACAATTGGCAATCTTTTCTCTTCATCATGGATTGAGCCATGAATCTCTTTGATCTCTCTCTCTCACAACACCGCCACTTCGTTCTCTCTGTTTCTCTAGGATTTAGAGGTTTGAATCATAAAATTTCAATGAAAAACCTTTTGCGACCAGAGGTGAAGCGGAATGCCTACTGTTCACATCGATCTTCTGGGAAGCTGGTAGGCAACCTGCTGTGGAGCTCCATCAGTGCAAGCTAATCTTTCTTGTCTTCCATCTCTACTCCCTCCGCAGAATTTGTTATGCCATGTGCCTGTTTGGGAACTCAAACACGAACATATTCCCATCCATATCATTAATGTTGACCCCAAAGGCAGCGGTCCAAGAGATGGAAGTCCCTTTTTTTTATATCTGATAATGTGATTTTTTCCGACTCCTTGCCAAATT
This sequence comes from Datura wrightii, assembly GCA_035772735.1. Lineage (NCBI taxonomy): Eukaryota > Viridiplantae > Streptophyta > Magnoliopsida > Solanales > Solanaceae > Datura > Datura wrightii. Next base: position 191,822,208 of record JASDFA010000018.1, on the reverse strand, counting down.
TCCATGGCACACCTGTCAAGTAAGCCCTTTTCCTTTCCTCCAGATGCCTATGTTATACAGATGTCTCCACTATTTGTTGAGACTATAGATTCCTTGAGAGTGTTTGACTGCCATTAACTCACTTGCACAACTTTGGCAAAAGGGTAATCTTCCTTAAATGCTCTATGTGGCTGTGTAATATTCAGATTGTGGCATTTAATGAACCTTTTAATCTTAAATTGTTTCCATCCCTCATTTAATGCCATATCAGGAATTATATTACAGACCAATCTTTTCCCTGAAGCAAAAGGATGCTCATGTACCTACCATATACATTAAACTTCCTAGAGCAGAAAGATTCTGATAGCTTGTCCTTGGTTTTCCATCTTCTGATCGAATTTGTCTTCTCTTTCAATGCCTCTTTGAGAATGTTGCAGATCTAAGACATAATCCTTGTGCTAAGAGTCGAACGTCTCATCATGTTACGACTACTTTCTACCCATTCATACCAGCTCTCCTTGCTATCTAAGCGCCTGGTAATATCAAAGGATTTGAATCTGGCATTGAAGTACATCCTATTGTCTTCCATACTCAAATAAGTCTGGGCCTGAATGAAAGAAGAGAAAAAGAGATTTTGTAAGAGATTCACAGTTCGTGAAATCTAAAAGAAGAAAGAGAAAAAAGATTTTGACAACAATCACATTGGGTGAGAAACTGAGATACCAAGCAGTTCAAATTCCGGTGAAAGCATCGGAAAGAGTCTGTTCTGCAATCCTAGGAAGTAGGAGAGAGAAGTCCTCAATAGACGGTCCGTTCACTCGACCCCTTTCTTTAAATGACGAGCTTTTCTTTTGTGAAAGTTCAACCAGTCAATCCACAGTCCTTTATATTTATTGTATCTTGCCATTCAGCAAACTCTTTACTCTTTTCCTTTAATCATATGATTAATAACCTTTTTCTAATTCAGATGACAAATATGTTCAGCTTTCTAATATTCCGAGTTCTCTTTTTCTTTTTCTTTTTTTTACATGTCTATGCGTCAATGTCTAAAGCAACAAAATTAGCTTGTAATTGCAAATTCTAGATGGGAGCATAAAAGTAAACCCATAATCGTGTATAATGTACATAATGTCACAAAGGGTTAAATTCATGTATCCTCCCTGCATTGTTCGAGGTTCGCTCATTTCCTCAAGTTCTCAAATTACGCTTACACTAACTCTGTCATGGATGGTTCCTGCTAAAGTAGAAATAGTTACCCCTTATTTGCCTTCTCACTTCATGACTATGTCATTCATAATTTCATATATAATTATTCTCTCTCCTTCAAAATTGATGATTTTGTGTACCGGTGATACCAAGTGAAACCCAAATAAAGGCACTCAGAAGATCACAATGAGTTTTTGGGGTTGATATGTTTCTTTGCCCTCTAGCTATTTGGCCCTTATGTATTCTATCATTCGAGTAATTTATTATTCTGTTTCATATCATCTAGACTCCAACGTTGTTTCCTTTTGTGTTTCCTTAATATCCAAATTTATGATGTTTGTTTGGTTCATTAAGTTCTAACATTTAGATGATGCATTGAGATTTGAATAAATTCAGCTTTTCAGTTGTCATAAAGAGTATTTGCTTATTTTTGGTCTGAACAATTCGATGTCCAATCTTGTTTGTTGTAGGAACAGAACTATAAATTGCTTACAGGCATCTTTTTGACGTATGCTTTGTGTTGAGACTTGAATCACCAGCATGGATCTGAATGCGTTGCCACAGCCAGAGGATGACGATGAGATTTTTGGACAGCAATTAGAAGAACCACAAGAACGTATTGATGAGCGTGCAGATTATGTTATGAGTGCTGCACGTCGCGTATGTCTCTGTTCCTACTGCTTGCTATATAAACTATTGAGCTGTATTACTACTTGAACTTGCTCCTTTATTGGATATTTCCCTGTTGCTCTTTGTTTGATACATGTCTCTTTTATGGTCGTTGTTTCTTTGCTGCTTGTCTTCGGCAGAGTAATAACCAGTAGAAAGCTTTCTGCGATGCCTCTCTATTTTTTTTTAAAATCAAGTAAAGTAAACTTTCATTACATCAAAATCTAGAGGACATAATGGATTACAAAAAAGTAAGTATCCTGATAGTTGAAATCCCCTAATTGCTCAAGGAGCTTACAACGTCTAATAAATCTAAAGAGTTATTTACAGCAAAATGGTTACTCCAAGAATGCAGATTACTTATTTTACTTGAAGAGCGCAGATTAGCTTATTTTACTCGAAGAACGCAGATTAACTTATTTTAGTTCCTTTTTCCTCCCGTAATTGCTCCTTCCCCCTCCCCTCCTCTTTTTTTTTTCTTTTACATTTTAGCCAGGCAGGCAGTTCGTGCTCAGCAAATGGAAGGGGAAGAGTGGAAGTCCCTTAGGTTGTCGAACTATTATCATCTGATTAATGGGGAAATTCAGCATTATTGTTGGTATTCTGGTTATCTCCAAGTCAGCTATCTGACTGACCTAATTTAAACTATTTTTGGTGCCGCACTTTGTACCTCTTACCAATCTCGTCTCTGTCAAAAGGGGGAGAAAGTAAAAGAAATAGAACTTGCTTCTTTGTATGTTCTTGTGAATCTTATTATTGTGGAGACTTCATTTTCTTTTTAAATTTATATTTTTCTAGTTTCCTATCTCTTACCTGTCAAAAAATTATTTTCTAGTTTGTATGCGCTCTTTCTAAATGCTGTTTGTTTTAGGAGCGGGAGGAAAGAATTCAAAGACTTAAAAGACAATGTCCAGATGATAGGCCAGCATATCCATCTCAGCCACGAATGCGGGATGAGATCTTTCATACAAAGAGACAGAAGCCTAGCAGCAGAGTTCCTCCAGGTTATTTTTTTTCCCTAGCGTGCTAGTTGTGTAAGACCTGCTTTGCTTGTGTACATGCACTCTCTCTCTCTCTCTCTCTCTCTCTCTCTCTCTCTCTCTCTCTCTCTCTCTCTCTCTCTCTCTCTCTCTATTGTGTGTTACTTATCGCTTTTGCAGTGTGCGTGTATACGAATTGTTGAAGTAGCAATAGATTCCTGCTTCCCTCTGTATAGTCCATCTTTCTTTTTGTTCTTGTCATCTAAGTATAACTCTAGGTTGCACATAACTTTATTATGTCTTCTTTGGCTATTATCTTAACACAGGTTCTTTTGCTCTCCTTTTTCTCCTTCCTCGCTTCTCATGGTTCGATTACATCATATATCTTTTGGATTGCTTATGCAGGTTGGTTGGATTGTCCTGCATTTGGACAGGAGATAGGTTGTATTATTCCTTCAAAGGTCCCACTGGATGAAACTTTCAATGACTGTGTTCTTCCCGGCAAAAGATACTCGTTTAGGCAAGTCCTCCACCAACAGAGAGTTTTAGGAAGAAAAGTGAGTGTCTTAACCTGAATTTGGGTCTTTATTCATCCACTTTACATGGATTTTATCTTCAAAATATTTGATTCCTTAAAGGAGTGATGATCTGCTCCTTCTGTATATACCTTTACAGCACTTTCTTCTTACTGGATTTTCAGTGAAGTAACATTTAACAGTAAAAATAGTTTGATTCCTAGATGTTATCATGAGGCAGAATTTTATTGTTGTTTGAAGCTTTTCTTGTTTTGTTGTTGGCAGTGCTTTTATTTGTTGTATATATCCTGTAGATTCTAATTTTGACTTAGATAACAAGTTGAATCAGTTAACAAGCTGCTGCTCATGAATTATGGTCTTAGATATGTTTATATCAATGTCTTGGAGATGTTTTATGTCAAAGTCGAGGATTGTTTAATGTCATTCTTAAGACGACAAAGATGACCGAGGAATGGAGGTGGAATACGATGATCCCATTGTACAAGAACAAGGGTATATCCAGAACTGCAATAACTATAGGGGATCAAACTGCTAAGCTACACTATGAAAGTTTAGGAGAGAGTGGTGGAAGCTAGGTTAAGGAGGAGTGTGTTTATTTCTGGGAACCAATTTGGATTCATGTCAGGGCGGTTGATTATAGAATTCATTCACCTTGTGAGGAGGTTGGTGGAACAGTATAGGGAAAGGAAGAGGGACATGCATATGGTGTTCATAGACCTAGAAAAAGCATACAACAAAGTCCCATGAGAGGTTCTTTTAGATGCTTGGAGGCTAGAGGTGTTCCTATAGCCTACACCTGGATGATCAAAGACATGTATGATGGTTCTAAGCCCCGAGTTAGGACTGTGGAAGGTGTTTTAGAACATTTTTCTCAGTCGTGATGGGGTTGCACCAGAGAGCCACCCTTAGCCCCTTTTTATTTGCGTTGCTTTGGATGTACTAATGCATTACATTCAAGGAGAGGTGTCTTGGTGCATGTTATTTGCAGATATCATAGTTTTAGTTGACGAGATGCGAGAAGGAGTTAACACGAGGCTGGAGGTTTTGACACAGACCCCGGAGTCGAAAGGTTTTAAGTTGAGTAGGATCAAAACTGAACGTGTCATATGATGTGAACACAAATGTGATGCTTGACACATAGGCCATCCCCAAAAGTATAAGTTTCAAGTACCTGGGGTTAGTGATCCAAGGAAATGGACTGATGAGGATGTCACTCATAGCATTGGGCAAGGTGGAGAAATGGAGGCTAGCATCTGGCGTTTTTTGTGACAAGAGTGCACCACATAAACTTAAAAGTTAAATTCTACTGAGTGGTGGTTAGACCGACTATGATATATAGATGCGAAGTGTTGGCCAATTAAGGACTCTTATGTTCAGAAAATGCAAGTGGCGGAAATGAGGATGCTGAGATGGATGTGTGAACATACGAGGAAAGATAAGATTAGGAATGACGATATTTAGGACAAGGTAGGGGTGGTGCCCGTGGAAGATAAGACGGTGAAAGTCAGACTGAGATGGTTCGGACATGTGAAGAGGAAAGGTGCAGACGTCGTGGTTATGATATGTGATAGGTTGGTCATAGTAGGCTTGAAGAGGGATAGATGTAGGCCTAAGGAGTATTGAGGTGAAGTGATTAGGCAGGATATGACGCGACTTCAGCTTACCGAGGACATAACCCTTGATAGGAATGTGTGAAGGGTTAGGGTAGAAGATTAGTCAATAATCTGGCTTATTTCTTTCTCTTTCTCAGAGCTTAGTATTATTCTTTTCTTTCTTATTGTTAGATTTTTATCACTATTTGTTGTTAGTATCTTATTAATTTTTAGTATCTTATTATTTTGTTGTTGTGTTTATTTGCTACTATTGCCTCTTACTCACTATTTGCCCAGCCGAGGGTCTTTAGGAAACAACCTCTCTATCTTTCAGAGGTAGGGGTAAGGTCTACGTACACTTACCCTCCCCAGACCCAGTAGGGGGGGTTCACTGGGTTTATTGTTGTTGTTTGTTACTTAGTATGATAGAATCATTAGATGCCTTGTTAATTTTGCCCTCTTAATTCATTTTGGTTACTTTCACAATCATTAGATGCCTTGTTTGTTTTGACCTCTTAATTCATTTGGGTTATCTTGACAACACAGCATCTGCTAAAATACAACTGACTCATTTCATGTTAATTTCAGCTTGGTATGGTGATTGATCTCACAAATACAACCCGATACTATTCATTGTTAGATTGGAAGAAAGAAGGCATCAAGCATGTAAAGGTTGGTACATGGTAATAAAGTCATGGAGGTGAATAGGTGGCGGGGGAGTACTTTTTCTCTTTGAACATGGTTGTTGTCCTGATTTTTACTCTTTCATGTGTATCAGATTCAGTGCAGAGGCCGTGGTTCTGTACCCGACAATGAGTCTGTAAATTTATTTGTCTATGAGGTAATTTTCTATATTGGTTGCAATTTTAGTTGAATTCTGTACCTGAGAATGAGCTTGCATTACTTACCATGTAAAAGTACTGCAAGTTTGTTTTCTTACCGTTATCCATCCATGGTTAGATCTACGCCGTCAAAGATTTATTATCATATGTTACACTTGGTGCAATTATTAGTGTGTGTTGTTTGCCAATCAAGTGGAACACAGTTGATCACTAGTTTGTTTGTCATCTTCTAGGAGTAGAAAAGAGAAAAAGCCACTTTGAGAATGGTAGGGTAGATATTATGTAAATGTTTGTATGATCTGGTTTTTGCTTTCCTATTCCATAGATCTTACATTATGGATGTACTCTATTCTTATCTTTATAAAAAATGTACTCTATTCTTATGAAAAAAAAGAATGTACTCCATTCTTCTGAGGAGAGCCTTGGCGTAACGGTAATAGCTGTCATCGTGTTACTAGGAGGTCATGTGTTCAAGATGTGAAAATAGCTCTTGCAGAAATGCAATGTAATGTTGTGTACGATAGATCGAATATGGTTCCCTCTCTGGACCCCGAACAGTGGAAACTTAATACACTAGGGCTATGATCTCTTATTAACAGGAAAGAGGAACATTGTTGGATCCTGCATCTCCTTCTTGGAATGTCCCAATTCACATAAGATGTCTGGGAGAACCTTAACACAACGATAATATTTATGGTCTGTCCTTACTTGGACGCCACACATTATGGGAGCTTAGTCCACTAGGACTATCCTATCTTATTAATAGGGAAAGGAACTTCGTTGGATCCTGCAGCTCCTTGGGTCGTCCTATTCACATAAGATGTCACGGCCTACCTGTCCCTCCGGTTCCCCTCCACATCAACCCTGTAAAGACGATGTTTCAACTGGACCAAGAATCACCTGATTTTTGGAAAGGAAAACAAAGCATTATGAACTTGAACATCTGTTTTAAGGGTTCTTTTTCTGATGATATTTGCAATGGAATCTGTATTTTGTCAGAATTTGTGTCAGACTTAAAAGTACTGTATTTTCTCAGAGTATATGAAAGGTGTTCTGTTAACTTCTAGTTAGGTTTTCTTAGTATCAGGACTCGGCATTGATGAGAAGCATGCGGCCAGATAAGCTTTATTCTGATTAAGGCTTTAAGCAAATAAAGGACAACTTTTTCACGTTCTCACTGATTGCTATATGCTATTGAAAGGAATTTGATACTAATATCTATGACTTGTATCAGGTCTCACAATTTCTTGCCCGTCAGAAACATGCAAAGAAGTATATTCTTGTTCATTGCACACATGGGCATAATCGCACTGGGTTTATGGTCATTCATTATCTTATGCGTACGCTGCCAATATCTGTCAGTCAGGTCAGTAATCTTGCTATGCTACATCCTTCTTGCTTCAAATTTAAGCACATATCTCTGGGTATGAACAATCAGAGTATTTTTATGCAGGCAATTAAAATTTTTTCTGATGCTCGTCCTCCTGGGATCTATAAGCCAGACTATATTGATGCCCTATATGCCTTCTATCATGAGAAAAAACCTGAAATGGTTGTTTGTCCTCCAACACCTGAGTGGAAAAGATCTTCTGATCTTGATTTGAATGGCGATGTTATGCCAGATGACGATGACGATGGAGGTCCTGCAGCTCCTTTGCCTGTATGTGTTTCTGCAAGAGAACTTTCCCCTTTGATATTGTTTGCACTTTATTCATGGGAGAAGTATTTGGTTATTCGTTCTCTGCTGAAAGTTTAAGCCTTCAGTTTCCTCTAGTGCGGTGTTGAATTTGATTGAATATGAACACTAAAGTGGTACCATTCTAGTGGCTCTCGAGATTAGAATGAGAAACCCATCATTTTCTGATGCTTCTATGGTGAGGAAGTAGTGAAACTTGATTTTGAGTGCAATATTAAGCTTGGTTATGAAAATTACCAATCCATGACAGTCCCAAGTTGTTTTGGTTATGGAGCTTGTGAATGAGAAACTCTTGAGTAATGACCTTACAATACTTGGGATGCAAGGATTGCCACAGCTCTTTAAAGGCATGATTCCTAGTCAGAGATTACTTGAATTAGGAAGGGCTGGTCATTAAAGCCTTATGCTTGTCGAGGCTAGATTACTTGAGCCAGCTTATGTGAGTCTCCTTTAGTCAGCCACGAGACCTTTCCGTGTCTGTTCTTAATAGTCAGTATGCCTTTCTTTCTGGTTCGATGAAATTTGTACCATAAAATGTCGATACAGTATTCTCAGAGTGAGGACTTCTTTTCCTTAGACTCCGGGTCATCTATGCTTTAATCCCAAACTAGTTTCAGGTCAGGATATGAATCCTTCATATAATTTGCTTTATTCGACTCAATTTCATTTCAATTCTGGAATGCTAGTTGAGAAATAAGGAGAAGAGAAGAGAATTTGGAAATTGATTACTTGATTATTCCCTCAAGCTAATGGGATTAAATAGCTGTTATAGAGAATGTAAATAAGGAAAGAAACTAATAAGAATATTACACAATCTCCTAGTTGCCTAATTACAGGGATTTTGGGATATTCTCATATCTACACTCTAATCATATCATATTTAATACTCCAGTATCTACACTATCTAATTATACCATATTTAACACTCCCCCTCAAGCTGGAGCGTATAAGTCATATGCTCCTAGCTTGCCACAAATTGTCAATTCTGGATCCTCGAAGTAATTTTGTGAAGATATCTGCCAGTTGATCTTTTGAGTTGACAAAACTTGTGGCGATGTATCCAAACTCAATCTTCTCTTGAATGAAGTGAGAATCTATCTCAATGTGCTTCATTCTTTCATGAAACTCGCATTAGAAACGATATATAGTGCAACTTGATTATCATAAATCAATTTTATCGGTTCAACTCCTCCCATCTTCAATTCTTGGAGAAGTTGTCTCAACCACATAAGCTCACATGTAGCCAATGTCATAGCTTGATGCTCCGCCTCTGCGCTTGATCTAGCCACGACATCTTGTTTTTCACTTTTCCAGAATATTAGATTGCCTCCAAGTAGAACACAGTAACCTGAAGCGGAATGCATATCAAAAGGAGATCCTGCCCAATCTGCATTAGAATACCCAACAATGTGGGCGTGTCCCTTGTCTTCATAACCTTGTCCTGGAGAGCTTTTGATATATCGCATAATGTGAATTACTGCATTCCAGTGACTCAGTGACTATCACAAGATGATTGCAATAACTAGCTAACTACCTAACAACAAATGAGATGTTTGGTTGTGTGATCGTACGGAAGCTGAGTTTCCCAACAAGTGTCCGATATTTGCTAGGATCTTTTAGAGGCTCTCCTTGTCTTGGAATAAGCTTAGTATTTGGATCCATGGGACTGTCCACATGTTTACAATCCAACATACTAGTGTCTTCCAGAATGTCTTAAGGCATATTTCCTTTGTATAATAGCAGTACCATTGCTAGATTGTGTCACTTCAATGCTTAGAAAATATTTCAGCTTGCCCAAATTCTTAGTCTGAAAGTGACTTGAAACTTGAAAGGTGTTGTTTGAGTTGAGCAATACCTTCATGATCATCATTTATGATAACAATGTCATCAACATAAACAATTAAAGAGATACGTTTGCCATGAGGTGAATGCTTATAAAATATGGAGTGATCAGCTTCTGTTTGGATCATTCCAAATCGTTGGACAACAGCTCGAAAACGACCAAACCATGCTCTGGGAGACTGCTTGAGACCATAAATGGTCGAAAAAGTCTACAGACTAGTCCATACTCCTTGAGCAACAAACCCTGGTGGTTGCTCCGTGTAAACTTCTTCAGCAAGTCCTCCATGAAGGAATTCGTTTTTGATGTCCAGTTAAAAAAAGAGGCCAATGATTTATTGCTGCTATAGAGATGTGAAGACAGACAGAGGCCATCTTGGCAACTGGTGAGAATGTATCTCATAGTCGATGTCATAAATTTGAGTGTATCTCTTGGCAACCAGTCTTCGCTTTGAGAAGATAAATAGCTCCATCTGATCCTACCTTAACTGTGAATATCCAACGATCACTAATAGTGGTTTTGCCTTTAGGTAAAGAAACAAGTTCTCAAGTACCATTATATCACGCAAAGCAGTCATCTCCTCAATCATAGTCTGACACCAACCTAGATGAACCAGTGCTTCTGCCACAGTCTTGGAAACTTTGGCAGTGGATAAGCTAGTAATGAAGACATGATATCAAGGTGACAGACGATGATAATTTAAACAAGTATAAATGGGAGTTTGATTTGTAGTAGTTCTAATACATTTGCGAAGAGCAATGGAAAAATCATTCGATGAGTGCTCGATCGAAGTAGGAGAAATTGTTGCAGCAGGTAATGAGTCAGCAAGAGTGCTTTGTGTACCTGTTTCAGAGTTAGAAATACTAATTGGATTAGTAGCCTTAGTGGAAGGTTGAGGTCGTCGGGAATAGACCTTAAGAGGCGGAGGTGGAGCTGAGGGTGGAACAATTGGAATTGGAAAGACTGCTGATCTAGCCTTTTGATTATCCGTATTAGGAGAAAAATACAGAGAAGTCTCAAAAAAGGTAACATCTACAGAGGTCAAGTAGTTATTGGCAAAGAGATCATAGCATTTTTAACCTTATTTTTTGGATAAATGATAACTTAAAGCATTTGTAACCTTTTATAGATGAGAATACCAAGAAATTGTCTTGTGCTCCTTTATCTATCCATTCTCACCCACTAGTCTTTTATGGAGTTAGCAGATTAAGGGTGAAATAAGTAGCCAAAATTTAATGCTAAAGAATTTTGGGTCATATCTTCAAATTTTTTTTTTGTCCCACCTTGGTGCCTAAATGTGATGATAACTGCTTCCTAGTATTGTTGTTTCTTGACCGCTAAAGAAGTTCTCCTATAAATCCTGATAACTTTGTACTTTGCCATCTTTCTTATTTGCATTTGAGCATTGTTGCCTCCATCGACAACCTATTTCATTGCCTGTGGTCTTCCACCAATTAAAGAAAGGACATGCCCAAGAAGAAATCTAGTGTTTCTTAAAAGCTTGACAAAGGTGCTAAATAGTGCTAGAAGAGATCTAACTTTGCTTAGACTCAGAGCAAGCATAATATCCTACTTTGTTCCAATTTATATGACACACTTTCCTTTATAGTCAGTCTGAAAAAGGATGATATAGTTAGTAACAATTTAACTTTAAAAATGTTTATTTCACCCTTAATGGGATGATTTATAGCCACACAAACATCTGTGACTTGTTTTAGACCACAAGTTTCAAAAGTTTTCCCATATTTCTTAAGCTCCATGTTAGTTAAACTACATCACATAAATAGGGACGGAGGGAGTATAAAAAATTGTATTCCTCCTACAAGGCCTTTATATCCATTTGTAATTTGGTATCCATACCAAAGACTATAAGGGAAGAAGTTTTTTTTTTTTTTTTTTTTTTTTTGAGAAGATACCGCGAATCAGTATATTAAAGAATCAATAGCACAAACTAATGTTGGAAGCCAAAACAATGATTACATATAAAAAACCAGAAAAAGTTCCAACCCTAATCATTTCAAAGAGAATCTAAATCATGTAAAATTGACTCCAAATCATCACTATACACAACATTACACAAAAAAGAAAAAAGAAGAACACAGTTCATCTTGAGCTTCTGAATATGGCTAGCTTTATCTTCAAAACATCTAGAGTTTCTATCCTTCCAAACTGTCCACAAATTGTTGCTGCGACAATTTTCCATCTGTCTTTGTTTATTTGGGGTTTCTTCCTTCATTCCAGCATGACAGTAGCTCAGAGGCGCATCCTGGCATAAGCACATCCAACACCTCAAAGGCTGATAAACAAATCCCAAAGTTGTCTGGTTGCTATACAATGTAAAAACAGATGGTTTATTGTCTCTGCCTCTTGCCCACACAAGAAACAACTTGAGCAGATCTGTAATCCCTTTTTCAATAGATTTCCTGTATTAGGACAGCTTTTCTAGCCAATAGCCAAGTGAAACATGCCACCTTGTATGGTATCTTCACTTTCCAAATATGTTTGCATGGCCATGGGTTAACTTGGCCCCTCCTTGGTTCATTTCTTTGTAGGCTGAACTGGCTGAGTATATCCCACTGTTATGCTTTTTCCAGCCCAGAGATTCTTCCCCTTCTTGTAGTCCTATACATTGTTTCAAATTATTGAAAAATTCAGTTATTCTAGGCAATTCCCAATCATATAGAGGTCTTCTGAAGGTGAAATTCCAGCCATGCAAGGACCATAGCTCTTGGACTGTTGCATCATGTTGGTGGTTTAAATCATATATGTCTGGAAAGTTCAGTTTCAGAGCCCCAGTGCCCAATCAATTATCCTCCGGGAACTTAGTTTTCGCACCGTTCTCGACATTGAAGTTCAGCTTAGTCATGATAATTGGCCAAAGGATTCTTATGGTTTTCCAGACACTAACACCATAAAGACTATTTACCTGTTTAGTTTTCCAATGGCCTTCCATTTCATACTTTGCCTTTATCACTTTGCTCCACAAAGCTTGATCCCCTCTGGTAATCTCCACAACCACTTCACCAGGAGGCACCTATTATGCTTCCTCAAAAGTTTGATTCGCAGACCCCCATTTTGTTGGCTAATGGTCAAATCTTTCCATTTGACCAAGTGAAAACCCTTCTTATCTTTGTTACCATGCTGGAGAAAATTCCTTCTCAAACGGTCCATCCTTTGTTCTACACTTGCAGGACTAGGAAATAAGGACATCATATAAGTAGGTAGAGCATCCAAAACAAAGTTCATAAGAGTGACCTTCCACCCAATGAGATGTAATTTGCTCTTCATCTTGTTAACTTCTTCTCACATTTTCCAGCACATCATTCCAAATATCTTTAGATTTGCTTTTAGCTCCCAAAGGCGTCCCTAGATAAGTGGTAGGAATGGTCCCAAGTACCCCTCCCAAAATATCAGTTAAGAATTGAATATTAGGCACCTCATTGGAAAATTTTTATTTTTTCTCCCGTTAATGTGAAGTCCAAACAGAATAAGAATTAGGCTGACGTATTTAACTTGAATCTCCTAAGCTTCATGGAAAATCAAAGTATCATCAGCAGCATATTATAGATGGGTCACCTCCACTCTGTTAGCTAGAGCAGTGGACACATTGAATCCTCTCACCTAACCATTGTCTTAGCAGTTTTGAGCATGTTTTTTAAACCTTCCATAGCTAAAATGAATAGGAAGGGAGATATAGGGTCTCCTTGTCGCAATTCCCTTTTAAAATGGAAGAAGCCTTCAGGGGAGCCATTAATAAGGATCGAGAACTTAACAGTGCGAATACAAAACCTGATCCAGCTGATCCATTTCCTTCGGGTTCTTCAATTGTCTCCCCTTCCACCTCCAGTTTGTCAATGTTATTGCATCTCGTGTGCATTGGCTGTTCTTTGGAAAAACTTTGGTGTTCCTATCTATGCATTTGAGCCATAATGCCCTTGATCTTTGTCTCCAAGAGATTTCTTCATTTTTGGCATCTCCTCCTTGAGTTCTCCTTGTCATCTCCTCTTCATTGAGTTCCCTCTCTTGTTATATGGTATCTAGTTCAATGATTTCTTCAAGAATCAGGTTCTTCCTCTCTCCAAGTTGCCATAGGTACTCAGACTCCATTCCTTTAATTTCATCTTCAAAGCTTTGAGCTTGTATGAAAGGATGTAGTCTGGTCTTCCACTTAATTCAGATCCTGTCCACCAACTATGAACTCTCTCACTGAACCCTTCGGTGTCCAGCCACCAGTTCTCAAACTTGAAGTAGGATTTGGGATTGTCCCAATTGCCAGATTGTAGAGAAAGAGGGGTATGGTGTGAGCATACTCTTTGTAGGACTTTCTGCTTAATGTTTTCAAGTTTTGACAGCTTGATAAAGAATGTTTGGCATAGATGCTTGTGATTACATCTTTATACCAACTTATTATGGTTTAGTCTCTATACTTTTGCAGTGCACTAAGGTTTATTTTCCGTCTGAGCGTTTATAATTTCTTCACAACTCATTTTCTCCCTTCTCAGGACAATCGTGAAGCACAAGTAGCAATGTCAAACGACGACATTTTGGGAGATGCAATCCCACAAGAGCAGCAAAATTATTTACGACAGTTCTGTTATCAAGCTCTGAAAATGACCCCAGGGGTAGGAATTTCGCAGTTGGTTCCTTTGGTGTCTATATAATTGCTGCATGGGAATTTATCTATGGAGATTTCTTGTATTGTTTATGCACATTACTTTATATTTTCTGATTGTGCTGTGGAGTGTGGACTCACTTTCTAAAGTGCAGTTGTGGATTATGTAGACTACTTGCTGCAAAATATGGAGGTGTCTGCTGTTTCTATTCCAACTCATAAATCCTTTTGGTGTATTTGCCTTTCAGGGTAGAGGCCCACAATTTCCTGGCTCACATCCAGTCTCTCTTGACAGGTTTGGTTCCAGTCCTTAGTCGGGGAACTATAACTTCATTATATTTTTTTTTGGTATACTCAGGTGTAACCTTAGGTCTAGGATTTCACGCTTAGCCATGCATACAAGAAGGCTCTGTTCACACACAAAGTGAAAAGAACAAGGAAATCCTCACACTTGGTCTCACCTAAATCAGAATAGGAACTGCATAAAGTTAACTTTTCAAAAAGGGGAAAAAGTTCCGCATAAGCTGATATATGACATCTGTCTGCATTTACTTGATATGTGGAGATGCCAGTATAAACTGTTGCTGTGTGACAGTAGAACTGGGATAATGTGTAGCTTTGTGAGAGTTGTAAATATGTCTCCTCTACAGACTTCCTGAAATTTATATACTGTTTACCATTTTCAAAAAGCTGGTGCTGTGTGATGTGATGTGTTAATTGCCTTTAACATACGGATAATGCTGTTATGTTTCAGACCTCTTCCATTGGGTGGATGTGATGCAATAGCCATACATTTCTGGCCAGTATGTGATTTCAGACTTTTCATCTGTTCGAACAGATATTTGGTTTTGGTGTCCCTAATTGTTGAGGACTTCTAGGTGGCTTATCAAGCTGAAAACTGAATATCTGAGTGTGAATTCCAAAACTTGCTTCGCGTGATATTGCTGTTAAACATAAGCTTGAAGACATCAAAGCCTGAAATATCTTTGTTGCTGAAGAATGAGTTATCCTTGACACCACTGAGTTGGACTAATTAAAAGCTGGAAACATGTTGATTTGGAAATAAATTTGATCTTGCTTGACTTGTTTAAATTGTGTTACTAATTTATTTAAAATGCTAAATTACATATCAAATAAAATAAGTCATGCACTTTCTCCCAAGTATTTCTACCTGTATTTCTGCAGATGTTGCAACTAAGCTTTCTTTGCAGTCTCCTCACAATAGCTTATATTCTCTTAATCCACATTTTATAGTTGTTTCTAGTTAGATCTGATCCTGAAAATAAAGTAACTACTCCCTATCAGATAGAGGGTTTTTGGTGGTTCATGAACTTCCAAGTTTTTGGATGACTTTCAAATGGTCGGACTGAAATACTTCTTGATTCTTGTGACCTGCCAAATAAGCATAAAAACACTTTTTATTTTGGTAGTATTATCAATTACCTTTGTTGGGTGGATCTCTGTGGCTCATCGAAGGGCCTGCCTCCACAGGAGGGGGGTTGTATGTGCCTTAACTTTTAAGAACCCTTTAAATCTTCAGAGGCCATTTTCTTTCTATATTTTCATTTCACATTCTTTACATGGTGATCTACATTGAACCGAACTAGTTCCTGATGCCTCTGGGCAACTTGTGTGGTGCAGCAGTGTGTCTATTTTGTCTGTGCAGCAAACACGGTTCGAACTTAGAAGGTTCACATGAGGAATGAGTATTCTCTAGCTATATTATGCTCGCAAAGCATGAATAAGTTTGTTTTGTTTGTTTGTTTGTTCTGCTAATATTTTCTTATTCTGCATGATAGCTTGTCCATCAAGTGTTCTGAGTAGGTAAAGTATATCTTTTAGATCCCCTGTACAAATTTTACTCATGGATAATAACCTTATTGTATCTTCATACTTGAACCTCATATGAACTCGGACATGGATATGAATATATTCTCTGAGAAAACAATTGTTTATTTATTAAACTGGCTAGCTGCCTGAAAAACCATGGTAGCATCCAACAAAAGGCAAGGATGGTGAGAACCCATAAATGAAGATTCATCCAAGGTAATATTTGTCATGATGTGCAGGGACAACTTACAGTTATTAAGGCAGCGTTACTACTATGCCACATGGAAGGCTGATGGGACACGGTATATGATGCTGATCACGATTGATGGTTGTTTCTTAATTGATAGGCATTTCAACTTCCGGAGGGTTCAGATGAGATTTCCGTGCAGACACACTAATGAAGTATGCTAATATCCAGTTAGATATCAGAATGTTCTGATCTTTTCTTTTTCCCTTTTATGTCTCACTGTTGGAAATTATCTATAGTTGATTTATCATATGAAATTCTCATATTTTCTCCCAGGGTTTAGCCGAAAAGACCCACCACTTCACTTTACTTGATGGAGAGATGGTAATTGATACTTTGCCCGACACACGGAAGCAGGAAAGGAGATACCTAATTTATGATATGATGGCCCTGAACCATGTTTCTGTCATTGAGGTTGGTTTTCTTCTATATGAGACCATTTCCCTTTCTTCCTCAAAAATTAATATTAGCTATACACTTAGGCATCTTTTGCTTCTCTGTATTAATGGGAATTATCCCATTACCAAATCTGCAGTGATTGTCTTGTGTTTGGTTGTCAGTTTGCTGATTTTGTTTATGATATGATACCCGCATTAGTGATGTGGTAAATTCATAAAAAAGATCAATGAGGAATAATAATATTAGCATCATCTCCTTTCTGCTGTTTATGAATGCAAATATTACCATCTTGAAAGTATTTATATTAGCAGTATCTACACAGACAACAAATGTACCTTTAACACTAATGTTTATTTAATCATCTCCTACTTGTTACTTCTTTTCTTTCTTGTAATGTTTGTAGATTATTTTAAAATTATTAGGAAGTGTTAAAAAATTATTAGGTACGACGTTTTTTTAGTTTGTTTTAACTTTTGTATACCGGTAGGAAATGTTGAAAACCTCTAGTGTTAGAGAGCCCCTAAATTGCCAGAAAGGACTAACTATTGAGTAGTAGAATGACGTGTTACGTACTTTTTGTTGTAGCAGATGATGAATGCATTACGTATTTATTCGTATCTGTTATTTATTATTAAGAAACTTACAATAGATGTTATTTTTACTCCAAATTAAACTCTGCTATTTATTTTTAACCAGAAAGATAATATAGGCCAAGGATATCACTGGAAAGAAATCTATATCTGATTTCACTTATAAAAAATCTATATCTGATTTAGAACCACACTTTTGTTTTCAATTATAAACTATATGCAGAATTTCAGATTTTAATATGATTAACCAACCATTTTAACAAAAAACCATACATCGCAACAATACAATATATCCAATGGCTATAGTTTGATGTATTATGTTCTTATATTTAATCCGAGCATAACTTCTATGACCCAAACAACCACTTGTAGTGGTCAGATTTGTATGCTTTTTTGTTTTGTTTTTTAAAAACCTTGGTGTCCACGCCAGCTTGCGTGCGCCTCGACTAATTCCACTTGATACCTGCCTCCAGCAACAGGTATCGGGTAACTCTGGCCACCATTGTTAGGACAGATGGGAAGCAATCACCTAGGGGTCGTTTGGTACGAAGACAAGTAATGCAAGGATTAGTAATACAGGGATTGCTAATATAAGGATTGTAATATTGGGATTATTTTTTATTACGTGTTTGGTTAATTGTGTTAAAAACTAGATATACAATATATTTTTTTTGGTTTAAAACTATACAAAGATCTTCTTTACGATTATACCCTTTAATTGTTATATAAAGAAATTTAGGAAAAGGAATTGAAGAGTAGACTAGTCATTTAGGGTTTTTATCCTTGCATTGTTCATACAAGGATTAGTAATCCCTTTATTTCCTTGGTATAAATAATACATCCTATGGTATATAAGTAATCCATGTATTAGGTATGATTAAATTGAATTGAGTAACCAAACAATATATTGACTTGGACTAAATTTTAATCCAAGGACTATTCTAATTAGTACGGCCTACCAAACGACCCCCTAGTGTTTAGTGTTTTTGTGTCTGGTGGGATTTAAACCTGAGACCTCATGATTCTCAAATTTCAGTGCTTGTTTATGTGCACACGTTGTCAATAATGATATCATTTGTTTTTCTTATATTTCTTTTTTGAGTATCTTGTAGCAGGTATATTGTCATTTCCTGCAGGAATTCAAACACACCTGGAGCTAACATGTCCTTAATTCATGTTATATGCATATTGATCTTTGTGCTTATGGGCAATGGTTTAGCATGTGGTTTAATGTTCTTTGAAGTCTGTTTCATGGCAGAAGTGTAAGACTTGCGTGATTGATCCGAGTGTCTGAAAACACTTAAAGCTTTGTATATTTTAGAATAATAATTTGACTTTGTTGTCCCAGAGGGATGGTTTTACTTCTTCAAACTGTTGTCTGACATTGTTAGAGCTGAGGTGAACTAGAGTCCTTAATCTGTAGCCTTATGATTTGGTGCCAATAGGTTCTTCAGGATACATCTTGGAAACAGAAGATGTCTGTTTTATGGTGTAAGGCAGTTTTTGTGTTGCATATGAAATTCTATTCTTCAGAAATATAACTTTCTTAGTCAAGCATACTATGCCAAAACATATTTTTGATAAGATAATATTTTATTAATAGCAAAGAGCTCTAAGTTAGAGCTATGAGAGCTTTACAGGTCATTTAGTGCACTGACCAGCTGTAGGATGTCAAAACATGTCGTGGAGGCATGACAATCTTTCTTTTTTTTCATAATTGGAAGAATTACTTTGATCTGCTAAATGCACTTGTTGTTATTAGTTATAATGAATTTAAAAAAATGATTTCCTGGAAGTTGCACGTTATCTCTACTAATTGTTCAGTTCTTTTTTGGGTCAATAA
Source organism: Datura wrightii (assembly GCA_035772735.1). Taxonomy (NCBI): domain Eukaryota; kingdom Viridiplantae; phylum Streptophyta; class Magnoliopsida; order Solanales; family Solanaceae; genus Datura; species Datura wrightii. The sequence continues at coordinate 191,803,347 of JASDFA010000018.1, read as the reverse complement.
TGATGGCGGAGTTTCTTTTATTGAAACTGAAAACGTTGTTTCCAGTTTTGAACTCAATGGATAATGAATCCGCCCTACTGAAGATGGAGCTGCACAGATACATAGTTGCAGTAGAATCCCAAACTAGTAGGGTTCTCCGTCATACTACAATGTTTTCTGCTTTAGAAATTTTTCAGAAGTTTATTTGTGTTACTGCAACTAGAGCTCCTGCACGCTGATAGGATCGAGTGAAAGAAAGACAACTGCTTTGCTCATCCCAACGCTTATCAGTAGAATGTGGCACATCCTATTTTGTTTTTCCAAACCCCATTTACTTCAGAGAAAGCAGACAACTAACATGTTCCATATGCTTCGATCTTTGTGTTCTCATTATCAGCTGTGTATTAGGGTGTGTGATTATGGTTTCATATAGTAATAGCAATAACTGTCTTGGAGACCATGAAACACTATGTATTTTTAGTATCCTTTTCACTTGGAACTCTGGATAAGCTTTACCAACTTCACTCCATTCTGTTTTGCTTTGCGTGCTTTTCTATTCGAATACTATCTGTATTGCTCATTATCTGTTCTATAATTTTACAGCGACCCTTTTATGAACGGTGGAAAATGATCGACAAAGAAGTGATTGGGCCAAGGAATTATGAACGTCAACATATATACCAGAGTAGAAACCCTTATTATAGATATGAGTTGGAGCCTTTCAGGGTATGTTTCGTCAAAATTGGAATATATAGTCATAAAATTAATTATAGTTATTTTCTAGTATCATTTGTTCTAGCTAAAGTGGCTGCTGATCTCTCAATGTTTATCAGGTCAGGAGGAAGGATTTTTTTCTGCTCTCTACTGTCACAAAACTTCTCAAAGAATTTATCCCAATGCTTTCACATGAAGCTGATGGTCTTATTTTTCAGGTGCTAAAGAGCGACTATATTGAATTGCTTCTTGTTCTAGTGTTGTATTGGATTTTCCCCCAAGGAGTCAATTTCATACATCACTTTAGATGTTCCCATGTTATATGGCATGGATGTTTTGATTGCTATGTTGGGAAAATCTCTGTGGAAGTGGTTTCCAACCTTTATCTACATTTACTGTTATGCTGCAGAGAAGTAGAGTTAGTAGCAAGTCCTCTTGCATGTCATTGCAAATGACATGTTTATGGCTAACAGTGACACAGATGCATTAATCATACAGATGAATGTAGGTTCTGGATACTGAGCCACTGTTTCCTTTCTGTGTTAGGGTTGGGATGATCCTTATGTTCCTCGGACGCATGAGGGTCTCTTGAAGTGGAAATACCCTGAAATGAACTCAGTTGACTTTCTGTTTGAGGTTGTATTCTTCTCTCCTAGTGAATAGAGCTGTTCCTATTTCCTCCTTGTCCTTTTGGTTTCTTATTGTTGTTATGCCCCTACACCTTAACAGTCAATATCATTTGTTTCCATGATTTAAGTTTGTTGAGATAGTTAAGTTAATCAAACTATCCGCTTAAGCTTTTGCACGAGATGATCACACTTAACATAATATTAAAGCAGGTAATGGTCCTTAGTTTTAGTCTCACTGTCACCCATTATCAAAAAGAGTTTCCACATGCTTGGCCCATGAAAAAGAATCAGGCCCACACGTGAGGGGACGTATTGAGATAATTAAGTTAACAAAAGTGTGCTTTGTCTAATAGCTTAAAGCTTTAGATTGATGGTCTCATTCTTCAACAAAGCAGAATAGCCTTTTTGAAGTGGATCATGTTTCATGCTCTCCTATTGGATTAAAGTGTGATTATCTCTGATCGTATGGCAGGTGGTCGACGATCGCGAATTGCTTTATCTACATGAACGAGGAAAGAAGAAACTAATGGAAGGGAATAGAGTTGTTTTCCCAGGTCAGAAATCCTCAGTTATATTATTTAAGATACTTGTGGTATAATGCAGGAATTTTCTCTTAATTGGGATTTGGTTGGGAAAATTATAGACGAATATCATCTACATCCATACTTGTTAAGTTTTTATTGCTGTCTTGTATACTTTACCGACCTTCATTCGTTGTATGATCTAAAAAGTTAAAGAGGCTATTTCGCACTCCTCTTGCAACTGCCAAGATTCCTTTTGGTGCTTGTGAGGTGCTAAGTAGTACTCCCTCCGTTCCTTTTTACTTGGCCCATGATGAGTCGACACTTCCCTTAAGAAAATATCCATCAGGAGCCCATTTTACTAAATTAACATTATGATTATGCTTTTGAAAATCTAAGTCTGACTACTAGTACTTTATGTGTTACTTAATGATAGGGTAATATTGGAAGAAAATGATAAATCACTTGATTTGCTAAAATGGACAAGTGAAAAGGAAAATCTATTTTTAGTACAAGGGGCCAGTAAAAAGGAACAGAGGGAGTAGTAAGAATATGGAAAAAATTCCAGAAGTGCTTGTTGCTCTGACTAAAAACTTAAGGTAGTGTTGCTATTTCACAACTGATCCTCCTTTCTAATCCTACTCTCTTCTAAGTTCAAGATACATATTCTTCTTAGCCGAAAAAAATAAAAAACAAACCAAGATACATATTCTTGCTTTTACTTTTGTTCTGTTAAGGCTCAGTAAATAGAATGTGGATTTTCCACAACTAGAAATGGGATGAGTTGCTAAAGTTGAAAAGGTCAGATGTGTTAGTTGGGATTATTTGGATCGTCACGACAAGCTTCTAAATGAATCAAGGGGCAGTAGAAGCTTTTTTGCAATTTCAGGAACGTAACCATGGAAGCACATATATGGAAATTCCTTATCGCATGATTGTGAACAAGATAATCCAAATTTAGGCTCTCTTTAGTCTGTGTGTGTAAATTCTGACTAACAAGATCATCCTAGTCAGACTAGGACATGCACCTCTCAAGCTTTTGACTTGATTTCAACAATTTTGTTTCTTCTCTTGCTCTTTAAGATGGTTGTTCCAATGGCTGGTCCTTGTTGCTTGGGTTTGGTGAGTTACTGATTCCAGTGATGAGGTTAAGGGACATCCAGCCAAATATCTAATCTGTTGTCCGATAGTCTTGCATATTTCTTGTGCTTTATTTGTGTCCTGTCAACTTTTGTTTCTTTTTGTTTTTTTCCCGCTTCTCTTGATATTTTGCCTTTGGTGCTCATCCTGAAACGTTGAGTTCTTTCATGTTTCAGATAGTTCTGATCCGTCAGCTTACTCTGGTAAAATAATAGAGTGCTCCTTTGATACCAATAACCAAGAATGGGTGTGGATGAGGACCAGAGTCGATAAAGGAACTCCCAATGATTACAACACATACAGAAAGGTAATTTTATGCACATACTAAATTTATGTTGATACGTAGAATTGTGGTTTATTAGGACCTTTTCCATATTTTCTCATCTTTTAGATAGATGATGGCCCCTGTTAGACTAATTGTGGTTCCTGTACAAAAATTCAGGTGTTGAGAAGTATTACTGACAACATCACTGAAGAAGTGTTGTTGAATGAGATCCATGAGATCATTCGACTGCCAATGTATGCAGATAGGATACAGAGTGATAGCAAAGCTCATGTACGCCGCAGATGAATGAATTGGTGGAAGCTAGTGATCAGGTTAACTTCGCATTGGAACTTAGCCTTGTTCGTGTATATCAATAGAAGGGTAATTACGAGCATCCTTAGTCCCTAGGCGTGTTATATGTGCTATACTGGGCTTGTTGTATGGATCCAGTTGGTACAGTGTAGACTTAGTGGTCCACGAATTGGGCCTCTTGTTCTTTCTTCGTTTAGCGATAATATGGTCCTGTATATTAGTTGTTTTAGTTTTATTCTCTAAGGTAGGTTTTCTCCAGTAGTAGTGAAACTTCAAGCTCTATGTTATCTATTCCCCTGTGAAAATGAGTTTGTTATGCTAGTAATTTCTAGTTTATCATTTGCCTTTATTCTTCAGTATATTCAGATTGACTACCAGGAGTACCCTAGATAAGCTGCATTGTCCTTCCTTTTATTATGTGGCATTGTTTTCTTATTAATTTGTTAAAAATGAATGAAACCTTTTTATATATGAAATAATTTAATTTAAAGTTGCTTGTTGCACGCTTAATGTCATGTTTTTGTTATTATATGTTCCAAAGTTGGACTTAGATTATGACTTGATCCAATAGAGTTGGAAGACTTTTCTATCTAAAAGAAATAGTGCTTGATGATAGGATCTTTATTACATTCATAGATTGTGATAGGTGTTGTCTTGTATTATACGGGACTTCATTGATAGGGTAGAGTTATTGAAGAGAAGAAAAGGATAGAGATAAAATGGTTGAGAACAGTTCCTATTTGGAGTTGGGCTCAAGATTAGCGGAAGAGGTTGGATAAATTTTTTGCAGAGGTAGGTCGTAGTTTTTTACTCCCTTGAGTGAGGAGTTTTTCATGTAACATGCATGTATTGATTTATATCTCATAATTTATTTTCTTGCATAATTTCTCAAAGAAATTCATTCTTTGAGTGCTTAAATCTAGAGCCGTCAAAATGAGTGTGGCCCTTGAGGCTAGTCCAACCCAACCCCGTTGTTAGGACATGGGTTAAGATTTTTGTTAAGCTCATTTATATTGAGGCTTATAAGCCTAGCCAAAATCAGCCCCCTGCCCCTTGAGACTTGACCGAGACTGGGCTGAGGTCAGTCCGTGGGTCAAAAGACTATTTAATTTAAATTAAAATTTAAAAGAAGATTGTGAAAAAAGAAGTAAAAATTAAGAATAGCATTCACCATGAGAATGTTCAAACATTTGCTGCAACCCGAAATCGGTTGCCCGGCTTTATTCAAGTTCAAAGTGATAATGTTTTGAAGTGAATTTAAATATATTAATTTTTTATATATATTTATTTGATAATGTTTTGATTAATTAAATTTGTATATAAATGTAGACGAAAATGAAGATGTTTATTAAGATAATTTTATCAGTTGATTTAAATATGTTTGACGATGTGTTGGTGTTGAATATGTTATAAGTTATTAAGTACTTTCATATAATCATACGTTAGAAATATGAATAAATTCTCATACTTCTAAGTTTCAATAGAAATTTTCTTATTAAAAAAAATTATGAAAAAACAAATGGCTAGCTCACCCCAGCCCACGACCCTTTTAGGGCTGCATCGGCTGATTATTTTAAGACCCTTTAAAATAAAGGATGGGCCCATTCTAGCCCATCAAATTTTTTAGCCCGTGAGGTTTGGGTTGGACTGGACTTACCCATTTTTGACAGCTAAATTAATATCATAATCAAATATTGCTCAGCCCCTTTAAGCCACAGGTCCATTGTTGGGAGATATTGGAGAATAAAATGAGTGTTGTACTACAAGACTTTCACCGTCAAGGTGTATCTAAAAAGAGTTTCCACGCCGCATTGAAAGACTAGAACTATTAGTCTGATAGGCAGTATGTACAAAATCATCTCAAATTGGTTAGCAGAGAGATCAAAGAGGGTGGTGAATAAACAGGTGGATGTTCAACAAATGGCATTTATTAAAGGCAAACAGATTATGAATGTCATTCTAAAAGCTAATGAGTGCGTGGATACCAAGTTGAAGTGCAAGGAACCAGGAATACTATGTAAATAGGATATCAAAAAGACATATGATCATGTAAATGGGAGCTTCTCAATGACATAGAGGGTTTAAATGACATGATGAAAACTGCTAAAACTAATGAGTGGAGCCAATTGTCTGGAAATCTCCCATCTTAGTATTTTGTGATGTTGATGAACATCAATTGAGAATGTTTATGGTCATCTTCATCTTATTTTGAAGCGATTTCTGGCTTACACATTAACCGGAGTAAGAGCTACATTTACACAATGAATGAAACAGTGGAGGTACAAGTACTTATAGCTAATATTGTAGGAGGACAAATAGGAGTACTTGGAAAGGTTTGGAAACAATTTGACAAACTAAAAAGAGCCAATATTTATCTTTGGGAGAAGATTTATTTTGATCAGCAATGACTTTGATACAATACTTACCTGTATAATGTCCATTTTTCTTGTACTAGCAAGTGTAGCAAAGAGGCTAGATGCACTTAAGAGAATTCTTATTTTTGACAAAGGCAATTGTGACAAGAAGAAAAAAATATTTTGTCAACTGAAAGACCTTAACAGATAGCAAGAAGGGAAGGAGCTTAGGAATCAGGTATCTAAAGTCTCAAGATTAAAGTTTGATGATGAAATGGTTGTGCAGGTTAGTCCTAAAAGAAAATCCAAAGTAATTAGTACAAAATATGGGGTGAATGGCAAGTGGACAACAAATCAGCAAACACTTTTTATTAGAATTTGTGTCCATCTATCAAAAGTAACTGCAATTTCAAAGTAGGTATGATAGAAAGAGTCTCTTTCTGAGAAGATATTTGACTAGGCCAGAGTTTCCTAAAGAAGTTACTCTCAGATATTTTCAATATGTATTATCAGTAGAGACGGACACAGAATTTAAGTAACTATATAAATGATGTAGGTAGATTTTAAACCTGCGTCTCAAGAAAAAAGCGCTTTGCTAAAAGCACAAAACTCCACTAAACCAACAACTCGTCTTTGTAAATGAGTTCACACGAAATTAATTACATATTTTTCTTGATCTTTTAGTACAAAATATAGGATCTACGCAAAAGTTTTTGGGTTAGTCTGAACCCCCATATTACACTATAGTTCCATCCCTGATCATTAGTAAAGAGCAACTGTGAAAAAAGATGTGGATAGACCAAGCTTGAAATCTGATTTTCACGCTACTCAAAAATTAATAATTTTGTTAATTGAAATTTCGCGTTTAAAAATGTTAAGTGATTTTTCTCTCAGATATTTTGATTAAAAGTAAAAAATAATAGTGTTTTTACATGATAAAATCAGGAAGCTTCTCACTATTTCAGCGAGAATCTATTTCCCACCATGTGTTTTCCCAGTGAGCTGGTTCGAAGGAAAATTAGTGAAAAAATCATGCTTTATAATATAAATTTCCTATTGATTCACAGTAAAGAGAATCTCTACTTTTAGTAGTAACAGGAGATTATCGAATGATTGGTAAGTAAAAAAGAATTACAAAGTTTTATAGTCCTTTAGCATAACTAAAAGAGATTTAAGATGTTATGGACTACATGATATGTCAAAAGTGATAGTTAAAAGGAAAATTTTGAGTCAGCTCTAAGATATTTTTGTTTACCAATTTCATGTGAGAATGATTTTATAACCAAAAGAACATTTGTAATGAATATATCCTTTCTTAATTTCTGCCCAAAATCCTTTAATTCTTGTGAAACTAGATAATTATTTTTTATTATAGAATAGTGAAGCTAAGGACGATCACGGGTAAAAAAGTAATTTTGCTTAATAATATTCTTTAATGAAAAATTAAACCAGAAATATCTATACTCTCCTCTCAACCATTATACCACCTCTTTTAGTTTTCTCAAACCAATAATATTTTTGTAATTCTTACTTTATTTTAGGATAAAATTATAATTTTATGATTAATGATTTAAACAAAAAAAATCAAGAGCCACGAAATATTTGTTCCACGTGTTAACGAGTACTGCATTTTGTGTAAATCATTTTTGCTTTTTAAAAAAAAAAATTATTCCATTTGTTTAAGCATAATAATAGGGTAAAAAGCATTTACACTTTTCTTTCTATCTTGTATACATAATGTTTATTTTATTCTTGATCATTTAGATCTATTATTTATGTAATACCATAATAATGCACCCGATGTAGTTCCACAAACTTCCATCTATGTATGTATATTAATTAAGTATTAAAATTTAACTCTCTCTTATATTCATTATATATTTTATATTGATAAACGAGCTTTGGCGGTCATTAAATAAATATTCTCCTAATTATAGTTTTAGAATTTATTTATTATACAAATAGATATTTTTTTAGGAATTTGTTGAGAATATATCTCTACTTTTAAAAGTTATTCTTTTAATTAATTGCGTTGAAATATTTTTATTATAAAGATATTACTCTTTATTAATTTTATATCATTATATGTAAATAGATATCAGAGTTTTAATTATTATTATTATTAATAAAATTAATTATTCTGCTTATGTATTTCATTATAGAATGTCATTAACTTATATATTATATTAATATTTTTATTTTATTTTTTATTTTAAAAATAATATTTATTTTATCTGGAATTTTGTTACTTATATTAAAAAGAATTTAAAATATCACAATTCTAAGGGGATTAAAAAAAATAAGATAGATTTATAACGTAAGAATAAAATAGATATTTAAAAATCAATTTGGATAAAAGAGGAGAATATTATTGCTTTAAATTGAAGAAAAGTTGATTTTGAAAATAAAGTTGAAATGTAATTAATTTTCACCATATAATAATATTATATACATTAAGGTAAGCATTTTAATAGAATATTTACTTGCACATTTAGATATTGTACAAAATTATAATGGAATAATAAAAAATGTATTAAAAGGTTCTTATACCTTTTCACACTCTTTGAAAATAAATTTCAAATTGAAACTTTAGTATTTTTAAAGGTAATTTAAGAAGTGAGATTTATTAACCCTCAATATATTTGATTCTTTTTTTAAATAATTAGTTGATATTCGATATATAAAATTTAATTTAAGTGATGAAATTTATTCCTATTATACTAGAAGGACATAACTTATTAGTTTAATTGATGTGTGAATAATATATATTTTTTCTTCCACAATAAATGTCCATCAATCAGTAAATTCTCTTAAACATTATAACGAAGAGTAACATACAATATATATCTCTTATCTCTTTAAAATATTCAATTTTATTTACGTGTACTTATGAAATAGAGAAGATTGTATATATTTTGGCTCAACAAAATATAAAAGGTATACGTGTAAATTATCACAATAAGTTACAATTTATATCATGCTAACTTCTTTTTTCTTTAATCTCTTTGTTGAGGATAACATATTGTCTTATTAGTTAAGTAAATCTCTTTTGAAACTAATTTTTTTTAACTGCACTAAAATATTTGTCTTGATTTTGTTATACCCAATACATGACTAAAACAATCATAATATTTTCTTTTCAACTTCTATTATGTTGTAAAGAATTATATAAAATCACTTATTAATTTCGTCTCAGAATTTATTCAATGCATATGACACTTGCAATTTAATTCATTCTCTAAAATATTCAAATACAAAATATGGATAGCATATTATTTAAATTAATTGTTCAATTTAATATTTGAATTTGACGTAGAATTGAAATAAGCATTGAAACATGTAAATCTTTTAATATTAATTGGGCAATTTAAATAAATTATAAGTTATTGCTTAATGCTTAGCTTGATAAATTAGAAAAATAATGTATTATGAAGTATAAATAAAAACCTTATTATTGTTATTTGTGTTTTTAGAGTAAAAAAAATAAACAAATAAAAATTAGTTAATTTTTTCTTAAAAAAAAATAAAAATATTAAATTAAACTTGTAATGTCGAGCCCGTAAAACACCTCTTTCCATATACATATGAGATGTCACAAGATAGGCTAACGCCTGCACAAATGACCAATACTGACTATTCAATGCATGAAAAAAGTTAAAGCACTGTTATACACTACAAATGAGTTAATACATATTGAGTCGCTTGAGAGATAAATTACACATTCATAAAAAGTGAAACCAGTAATCTGACAACGTTTTTTATGCTATAAGTTAAATTCATAAAGAAATTTGATAGTCCAAACCATATCATGTTCAAGTATCCATCTCTTTTTGTGTGTGTGTTTTTTCAATTCATTTGATACAAGTAGTTGTTAAAGTTGAGATAACTTTGATTGACAATTACCATCTCTTTGTAAAAAAATGAATATGAAACAGACATACATCCCTTCAATCAGTAAAATCTATACACTAATTATGTACATTATATGTATAGGTATAAATATACAAAATTTATACATTTGCTGACTATTTTTTAAACTAGATCCCCCAAAGACATTGAACTGTATTATCCCTAGCATAAAACCCAAACATACAAAAGGCCACCTATGATAACAAAAATATATTACCTAGAACTGCAACAGTAAAAGCAAACAAAGTAGCATGATTGAAAACATTCTAGTAACCACCATCATTTGATCCGAACAAAAAGTTTCCTTCTCTCTTTCACAATGAAAACTAATTCAACATAAGTACATAACTAAAGCACCAAAACTGCAGAATTTAGAAATTGCTTCTCAACGCACATGACTAAACATGTTTTACATGAACAAGTTGGGCCTAGTAGCCTTGTATGTGGTCTTGAGTTTCCTACTTGGTGGCCTGACTTTCTTGAACACCAAGGGGAACTTGATCTTGGAGTTGTGGAACTGTTTTGTGCTCTCCCTCTTGCACAGCTTAGCTGGTATGGTGGCAGTCTTTATGATCTGGATGCAGTGATGGCGAACTCTGTGGCGAGAAGCCATCTCAGTGTACATCTGCTCCACAGCACCATTCAATGTGGTGTCACGGTATTCCTTGTACATGTTGTGATATCCAGTTCTACTTTGGTAACGGAGCCAAATACCATAATTCTTGATTTTTGTTGGGTTCTTCTCAAAGATCTAAAAAGTTCAATACAACATTTACAGTTAAAGGAGACCCGAAAGTTTCTGAAATTAAACCCCACAGTTCATAGAAACAGGAAAAATATTTAGTGAAAATGAACAGAAATCTGAAAATTTTAGGGAAACCACATATCCGGACTATGTAAGGTCATACCAATGGCGGAAGAGGATTGGAGGGAAGGAATCTATTTGCAAGAATAAGCACAAGTACCAGTGCTTTAACTGCTACCACTCTTGAATAGTAAAGCAAAAATTTTATGGTGTATCTCTCAAGTGACTCAATATGTATTAACTCATTTGTAGTGTATAACAGTGCTTTAACTTTTTTCATGCATTGAATAGTCAGTATTGGTGTATAGATCTTGTACCAGAAGCATATTTTCATGATATAGCAATAAAACATCAATCCCAAGCTAGCTGAGGTAAACTATATGAATCACCCACCGTCCATTTTGCTCCATTTGAAGCCGTTCTATTCCAATATTCAATAACTTAAGTTCTCGAACACTAGAGGTTATCTAGTTTTGCATCTGATGTACAAATCACAAGCAAGATTAGAAAGCTCTTAGCAAAATTGTGCAAAATGTAAACTTAACAACACAACTAGACCTCAATTACAACTAGGAGATATCACCTATATAAAAAAATTTCTGATTCTTGTACTAATAGTTTTGCCAAAAGACGCTAATATTGTTCAGGCCTGTTGCTAGAACCTTAAAATGTGAACATGTCAACCAATTTATTTAAAAGGTTTTGACCTAGTTATTGCAGCATTTTTCTACATTTTATCACAACTCGGAATTCCAAATGCATAGTAACAGACATGTCCCTTCTCTTCTCTTTTGAACTTTTCTTTTATAACAGCGCAAGGATAGCTGCTACCACAAACCAGCACTCAAGTAATTCTGCTTACCAAGTTTTAGACAGATGGGAAGGAATCACCCAGAATCTTTATTCCCTATTCATTTGTGTACTTAAAAGGGAAACTGCAATTAAGTTAGACCCTAAACTGCCCATTAACTTATTAAACCACACCCTCTCACAGACTTGGATCCTGATCACGATCCGTGTTCACCTTAACCACCACCACCACCATCACCCCACCCAAAACAAAAAATAAAAAGGAGACCATGATCAAACCTACATGCAAACTCATATTCTCTGTTAATAAAAGTAACTGAATGAAAGAGGCAGATGATCACGAGCTACAGCTGCTCCATGGCATGCTCATTCGAAACCTGTCTGATCAATGCGAGAAAGAGAAAAGTGGTAGTAATCATAACGATAAAATTTTTGCTTGTCAACTGCCAGAGCCAAGATGGTTCTAGGAAGAGTGTGGCTAAGCACTTCTTCAGCTTTTGGGCCTTCAAAGAAATGGTTGGAAGTTCGAACTGTGATCCAGATTAGCAGCTTCTATAACTAATTGTGGAGGTTTTCAAGGCAGATTCCAGCAAAACTTGAGAGAGTTCAAAGCAAAAGTACATAGACTAATGCTTGAGGTGGGAGAGGGGTAGATGGATGAAGGCGCCCTGAAGCAAATGCAGAGGGCTCAAATTATAGGCATTAAGAGGACATGGTATGTGCGTGTTTATGCACAAAACAAGGTAAATAGCACTGAATTCAGCATATATTTATTAGGGATAGGAAGGTGAGAGGAAATTAAAAATGGAACCTCAAAAGTCCATTCTCAAAACAAGCAACCTGAAAGTGAATGGATATTGAAAATGCAAATCTCAAAAGTAGTCAGAATTCATTTCAAAACAAGTAATACACCAAAGGACTAATCACAGCACATACAAGCCACATTTGTCAAAAACATACAACACTTTCACATAGGCATCCTGTACATTATACATAATGTAAGCTTCATATGATTCGCATTGGGTTACCCAAGAGAATGAATCAATTAGAACCCGAACACTTAAAACCAAATAGACCATATGCACAACGAGGCACCAGAATCGCTATCTTTAAACTACGAATCACAACATTTCTATCACACACAATTCAAGAATACGCATATAGAGAAATGTATCTCATCATACCTCATTAATAGCCAGCATCTGACCGTTGCTCTTCTTCACCTTCTTAAGTTTCCTAAGGAAATACCTTTTTTTCCAACAAAACACAGTTAGCATAACAATTGATCAGCATAAATACATCAAGTAGATCGAGAGGAAAAGAGGTGTAAATACCAGAATTTGGACTTAGCACGAACTTCATTGGTAGCCCACAGCTTCATACGATAAATCTTGGGATGCTCATCTGATTCAGAGGGCAGAGCTCTCCCGACAACCTGGTACTGATGGAACTGCAATGACATCGAGAAAACACCATTGTTTATTCAAATCTTCAGAGATTCGGATTTAAACATGCAAAATGTTGAAAACCAACAAAGAAAAAAACAGGCCTTTACCTTGTAGTTCACCATTTCTGCACAGCTCCCTTTCCCTCTGCAACGCGTCTGAATTCGAAATACTGTGAGGAAAAAGGAAAGGTTTTAAGTTAAAGGGCCTCTACAGAAAACCCTAGTTTCAATGGCTGCTAATTTGGGCTGTAAAAGGGCATATTGTTAATATTGGGCTCCAGAAAGAGTTTGGGCTTCGTTTGGGCTTAACTCCCTAAGACACTTTCTCTGGTATAACATATACGATGTCCGGCTAATTATTATGGAGCGGTGGCTTCTTAATTTCCTTTGTTAAAAGGAATTTTATATTTTCACTGACTTGTATATTAATAAATAATTAAGTTATTATTGAGAAGACGTAAACACATTGGAGTACACTTCATGTTGCATCATATGATAGTGACTATGGCTCAACAAAGGGTTCCAACACAGTTTGGCCTATTCTGTCATTGGTCGAGGGCAAGACAATAGATTCAAGTTTCATCATATTAAGAGGGTAAGATATCAGGTTAGAGTCCCGATGCATAATGATGATAAGATTTTTAGGTTCGAGTTTCATTGCACAATGACTTAATACATTTTGATATGTGTAAGACGATGAGTTTGAGTTTCAATACACTATATTAATGATATAATGATGACTAAGGCAATAAATATTACTTTTGATGAAAAATAATGAAAGTTGGTTCCACTTGATATTCTCCATTCCTTGAAGAAAATGTGGTAGCACTGCATAATAAGTCTCATTAAAGACAAGTGGTTAAAAGAATGAATGTAGGTGTTGAGAAACAAAATAATAATAGTCATCATTTGTGGTGAAAGAACATTATGGATTCTCAAAATGGTCCTTCAAAAGTGAAGGTGAATATAGGTGTCGAGAAATAAAATAATAATAGTCATCATTTGTAGTGAAAGAACATTATGGGTTCTCAAAATGGTCCTTTAAAAGTGAAGGTAACTTTTACAATCAATTTGATATAAAAGATACTTGGTACGCGACCGTCATGTGACCTAATTTGATAAGTTTTATAAATCCTCCATCAAAATAAAGGAACATAAAGTGGTGGTGTATTTGACTTTTCAAAGTGATGTTGAAGTGCGTCATATAAATTTCATGATATGACAGTGAGCTATAATAAAAATTTATGAAGCACGTACACATGATTATAGTTCATTCCTTGAAGAGAATAAGACTTGTGATAAGCATAATAAATGTTCGATCATTCTTGAAAATGAACACTGTGATGTAATAAAAATTAAAAATAAGGGTACATGCTTGTGTGTGGTTGGATAAACATCATAATTCACCTCTATGGGAGGTTGAGAAAAATAAAGAAATTTATTTTGGCATAAATGAGCATTTGGTCACATACTTTTAGTACTTCACAAATATTATAACATGTCTTATCATGAACTACCGAATGAATGAATATTAGTGTGCGGACGCACAAATTTATGATTGATTGTATACCTTGGTATGTCAAAAAGATTTGACAGATCTTATTAAAGGCAAAAGTAAAACAAGAAAGAGGTCTTGCTTATAATAATTTTGACCATGACAATAATAATATGATTTTCTCCGTGGAGGAGACATTCGCCATATGGATGGTGTCATAACATATTTGGTAGTACAAAATTAATTGAGTGTTTTAGAAGAGCTAATGTATTATAAAATTTGTTTATATTATTGGGGTTGCAAAGGGGATCTTGGCGTAACTGGTAAAGTTGTTGTCATGTAACCAATAGGTCACGAGTTCGAACCATGAAAACAACATCTTGCAAAAATACAAGGTAAGGCTTCGTATAATGGACCCTTGTGGTGTGGCCTTTCCCAGAACCTTGCGCATAGCAAGAGCTTAGTGCACCGGGCTATCCTTTTTATTAGGATTGTAGTAAGTCTCAAAAGAAGAAGTGGGTTATAAATATTTATGTGAAAAGTTACCCATCTTTTCTTTCTGTTTGAACTACACACATATGGGCATGATGATGGAATCACATGGTGTAGTCACATATGTGTTTGTTATCAACTTCCAATTTTATTCTTGTAAGATTATTTGCTCAAATTATTAAATTGAGAATACAGTTTTAAACTATAAAATATGTTGTTTGTATCCAAGTTGATTTAGCGAAAATTGTATGCCTCCAATTATAGCTAAATCATTTGCTATGAGAACAAAACTCTAAAAGAAATTGGAATGAGATATCTTATTTAATATGTAGCAACATTTGTAGGTTCAAGTCCATAAATAACTCTAAGATGGATTGATCTTGATATGTTCCCTCGAGGAAAAGCCTAACAAGAATGGCCTCCATAAGGGTGGTCTTAATTTTTTGACATTGCTTAATAATTTTTTTAAAAACTATCATCTGCTTTAGAAAATTCTAACATTTTCCCTTAAAGAAGGCGTTCAAGATATTTTAAGACAGTTAACTTGCTCAATTGACCATAAGTTTTGCCTTATAGGCAAAATTTAAAACTTAGGTATGTTGTCCATTAGACATAAATTCTAACTTTTGTCTATAAGTGTAACACCTTGTGCATTTAGATTGCTATTATCGTTAAGTTTCGAATGTACGAGTCTAGTTTTACGGCTATATATTGTACATCGAGTGAAGTTCGGATGTCGAGATCACGTGTGAAGAATCGAATGATAAGACAAAGCCGAGGACCTAGGAAAATGGCCTGCCGAGACACGATAGTGTGTGCCTGTAGGTTCTATATATGTGTGTCCTCTTGGTCATTTAAATCATCAAAAAATTATAATTTTCAAAACCATTAGCGGTGGAAACTCTTTCTCCTCAATTCTCCAAGGGTTCTTGGTGATTTTGGAGCTAAAACTTCTATTCGAACATGTTTTCGAGCCTAGATCGTTGAGTACATCGTGTGGATCGTATTCCAATGGTGTTCTTGTTGGTTTTCGGTGGTTGCTTTGTTGTTTGTCTTGGTAAGCCCTCTATCTTCTTGATTCTTAGCTAGTTGTCACAGTTGAATTCGTAGATATTGATAGATTGTTGTTTCGAAATTTCTATATTCGAATCCGCCGAAATCTTATCGGTTACATTTTATACGTACTATTTCTTGTCAAATTCTTTATAGCTTCATTTGTTGGTTTTGAGAGCTCTGTTGAGATTGTATATATTCGTGTTGGTAGTGTGAGTTTCGGCTATATTCGGGTTTGTGGAAATTGAGGTATGTTAAGGCTTTTTCATATCTCATTTCAGCATGTTTACGTCATATATCAAATTATTATTATAATCATGCATGCAACTATTTTGATAGCATTGGATCTTAACTTTTTATCATGTTATTGGGTTGTTGTTTTAGTGGTGAAATATGGGTTGAGGGGATAGCTCGGATTGACTTTAGACCCGTGTGCTCGAAAGGCACATTGGTGAGTCGATTATGGTGTGAAATGAGTTTGGAATCGTTGGAACGAGCATAGGATCTTGTATATAATTGTGGGCTATTTTGTACTTGGGTGCTTATGTATAATTGTTTGTTATTAAACTTTTGTAATTTGTGTGGCCCTTAGGAGGCTCTGTGATAATCTGCAAGTCTGTGACAATTTTTGATTAGGTTGAGCCCGTGGTATGGAAGGGCCTGCAAGTCTGTAACTGTTTCCTATAAGGTCATACTAGTGAAATTGTGATATTTGCAAGTCCGTGATGATTTTCAGCAAGGTTGTGGTTGTGATTTGATATGTTTAGTGTATCATTGTATTAATAATTATTTGGGTTAGTTGTGAACTAAATGCGTGACCTGGTGTGGTCGCGATTGTGGTATTGTTGGGCTGCATAGTTTGTTGTAAGGCATCATTCTGTAATCTGTTGTTGGTGGCCTGTGACTTGGGCTGTTTTCTGGTATCTATTGTATTTCTGCTATTATCCTATATATATGTATTTTATCTTCTTGTAGCCTTACATACTCGGTACATTTCCGTATTGACGCTTCGAGCCTGTGGGCACTGCATACATATCTACAGATATCGGTCGACAAGCGAATCAAGACCCAGATTGCTGAGAAAAGTCCCTGACTATTGATAAGCTCCAATTTATTTAAAGTTACCTTGTAGGTTGTTTTTGGAGTTGTGTGCATATTAGGTTGATCAGGGCTCTAGCCCGATCATTTATCATTTTGTTAACTCTATAGAGACTCATTGATTTGTCCTTTTGTGTTGTTTTGTGGTAGTACACCTTGTTGTTCTTTTTGTATAGAACTCTTTATACAGGTGTGACCTTGCCGACCTGTGTATATAGTGGTTGACCTGCGAGCCTCGTTTCTGTTTATTATGTTGTTTTGCACTGTTGTGATGTCGGGTCTCATCGGCTCTGGATTATTTCTGGTTGGTTAGCTACAGGATTCGCTTTGTTAAGTGAAGCACCGGGTGCCGGTCATACCTTCCCGGATTTGGGGTATGACAATAAGATAGATGTTTAGGATATTTCAAGATAATGAACCTGTTCAATTGACCATAAGTTCTGACTTATAGGTAAATGTTAGAACTTATGTCTGATGGGCAACATAAATTCTTCCCAATGAATTTTTTCAAGGTTACGATCATTTTTTTTAAAAATTTTATCATGCGGGTCCAAAATTCAAGATCGATACATTGAGGGATACAAAGCGTAATTTTCTCGCATTTGTATGCAACAAGCTAATAAGGTTCTCTTACTACTTTTAATTCAGGGTCAGAAATCAAATAATCCTCATCTCAAAATTTAAATGTGCATTATATAATTCAATTGCTCTATCACAACATACAAAGATACGTCTCCAAATAAGGTTGGGAGTAAATCTTAGATTTCCTAATATTAGGGGGAGAGATTATAAGCATCTGAAAAATATATTATATGTAATAAATTATCATTGGTACAATCCCCGTTTAAAATATAATTCAAGTCAATTGTCAAACGTATTTGATGACCTTATGTTATAATCTAGTTGTAAATAATTCAATTAGAAGTACTTGAAGGATAAAGTCTATTGCATGCTTGAAGTGAGCTAGACCAATCAGTTTTAAAGATAAAACTCCTTGAAAAAAGAAGAAGAGAAGATGATCAAGATTAATATAATAACGAGGCAAGTGTTTTTAAAGAACACCATGACATAATACTTCATACAACCTTGAAAAATGTTCAGGTACTTGAACATGATGAAAAATGAAGAGATATCGATAAGTTATGTCGCATTGAAATCGATTTTAACTATCAACGGTATCTTTGATATAATGTAACGTTCAACATTATACTAACGAGGATCATGGATTCAAATATGCCAAAGAATGTTGACAGATAAATGATTGACCAAATAAAAATATACTTATTTTATCCACTAAATGTAATCTCCACTACTCTTCACCATTATGTGTAGTAATACCCACACCTCCACTACCTCCTCATTGATCTCCCACACTCCCATAAGCTTTCACACATTCTCAAGGATTAATATCATGTTTATGACACCCTTTGATGTTCCTCTATGTAATCTTATAAATATAGATATTGAGAATTATGTTATATAGAGTCGGATACACTTGGAAAAATAAGAAAGCTCTCATATCTTGTCTCTCTTTATCTTTTTATATTTCTTGTTTGCTCTCATTTTATAACAATATATACAAAATAAGATTCATATTTACCTAACTTAGCAGGAGATTTCCGTTTTTACCAAAAATATTTCAAAACATATACAAAACCACACTTCAAATTTCACTCAACACTTCGAATTTTGTATAAAAATATACAAAATTGATATAAAATATTAGATAACTGTATAAATTTTATATAAAGTTCATGTTAGATTTCTTAAAAAAACACGTTTGAAATATCCTCGGGGTTCAGAATCTTATTCGCTATGTCATGTATAAAATTTGTATATATTTTGTACGAAATATGTATATAACAATAAAAATCTTATATAGAGTTCATGTTAGTTTCTGAAAATTTAATACAGTAGCAACAACATTGTTTACAACTCTCATACTATGTTCATATAAATTTAATACAAATACAACAACAAACTTAAAAATACAATTTTTATACAAACTCACATACAATTATATTTTTATAATTGTCTCTCTTTATCTTTTCATATTTCTTGTTTGCTCTCATTTTATAATAATATATACAAAATAAGATTCATATTTACCTAACTTAGCAGGAGATTTGTGCTTTTACCAAAAAAAATTCAAAACATATACAAAATCATACTTCAAATTTCACTCAACGCTTTGAATTTTGTGTATAAAAATATACAAAATTGATATAAAACATGTATATAACTGTATAAATTTTATATAGAGTTCATGTTAGATTTCTAAGAAAGACACGTTTGGAATCTTCTTGGGATTTAGAATCTTATTCGCTATGTCATGTATAAAATTTGTATATTTTTTGTATGAAACGTGTATATAACAGTAAAAATCTTATATAAAGTACATGTTAGTTTCTGAAAATTTAATACAACAAAAACAACATTGTTTACAACTCTCATACCATGTTCATATAAATTTAATACAAATACAACAATAAACTTAAAAATATAATTTTTATACAAACTCAATATACAATTATAATACAACTTTAATACAATTTTTATATCGAACTTCAACAAACTAAGACTGAAATTCAATCCAAAATTAGCTCAATGTTATCAAAATAGCCCCAAATTTTAGATTCAAACTCCCTTCGATGTTTCAGATCTTTTGAGATATCATCCACTCGAAACGATAACCGTTCGCGGCCATTCAATTTTTCGAACTTAAGTTTCGAAAAACTTTAATGGATGACAATAAAATTTAAATTATGACTATTACCCTACAACCATCTAATTCCATCATCGGCGACACTAATTGTAGCAACAATCTCCATTTCCAGATGAAAAACTCCTAGTGCTATTAACCCCTAGCTTGACTTGAAAAACAAACTGTTGGGATTAGAATAAATGAGATCCAAATGGAGCGAAATTGACTGAACTAGCCATAATTCAGAACACATATTTGTACGTAGTAGTAGAGCGAGCTGGTTGCTCTTTAGCCCCATAACTGAATAATTGAAAAATAGACATTAAAATCTGAAAAATGGCTATATTTCAAATGTGGGTTGAGAATTGGGCTGAGGAAAAGATTATTCCCTCTTTTTCAATTTAGGAAAAAAAGCATAAGCGCGCCTTTAAATTATGACCGAATTTTCAATCACATACTTATTCTTGAGAAAATTATCCATATGTATAGTTCAAATAAAAAGTTTAGAGTGAACACATCTAGTATAGCCAAATTGCTTAAAATAAATGACATAAATTTTTAATATTTTAATATTTTTAATATAGTATAAATATAAATAAATACAGATAGATATCAATATAAAAGATAACTTATAAATAAGGGATAATTGTATAAATATACGATGCACAATATTACATTGTAATTATATAGTCAAGTTTTAAATTTTTAGTAGTATAATTTATTATTTTCTAAAAGTAGTGGTTAAAAGAATTTTGGTATATAATATTATACACCCGATTTATAACATTATACAATTTTTTTTTCTTTTATAACAATGTGTAAAAACTCGATATACAATATTATACGTCCAATATACAAATACTATATAAAATTATAAAAAAGTATTTACACACTTATACATACATACATATATATATATACAAAAAAAAACTTACTTCATATGTTTCTTTAAATCCAAGCACTAGATCCATCCAAAACACCTTACTGCACCAAATCACCCTAATTTTTAAATTTAGGCTCCTCAATAAATAATCGATCTTTTACAATAATACCACTTGATGCGGAGCTTATTTATGAAAAATTAATTTTCAAACTTTAAAATTTCAAGCTTCAACAATGGATGCCTATGGAGTTTCTGCTTATAACAGTACTATTAGAATAGAAAAGGACGGAGAGAAACGAGAATATGGAGGAAGAAAAATGAGAATTAAGGAAGAGATGAATATTTTTGGATTGTTGAATTAAGGAATGAAAAGTAAATTTCAATTTAGATAAATTAAATTAAATTAAGTAATAAATTAAATTATGGGCTCAATTTAATAATATTATTGAGTCACATTATATAGAGTATAATTTTTTTTCATAAATAATTATTTATAGCCATAACATAAAATTTCGTTAATATCCAAATTCTATTTCTAAAGAATTAAAATTTGTATCCTAAAAATGCAAATACAGCCAAATTAAGGGTTACTTTCTTATTTTTCAAGCTTAAACTGAAGAAGCATTTGACTAATATATCTGCAACTTCCAGATTTCAGTTCCAATCTCTCTCGTTGATCCTCAGAGAAAAACCCAAACCCTAATTTTTAGGGTTGTAATAGAACTCTTCAATTCTCGTCAAAATTCACTTTAGTTTTGCATTTTCTAAATTTTAGGGAATCAAAATTGCGAAAATTGTGGTTCAAATCGACGATCTAGATGAAAACTAGGGTCTTCTTACTCTGTTTTCTCATCCTTTCGTCGAATTTCTCTCATTTGCAATCGGACGAACAGAAGACTAACAAATTCCGAGAACGAGAAGCTACAGATGATTCCAGTGCTTATCCAAATTTGTAATATTTCGATTCACTCCAATCTCCTCTGTGTTTACTTGCAAATAGTGTGGAAGATTTGTTGCATTTGACTTAATTTTTCTGTAATTTCAAATTCTGAAGTTTTAGCTGCATTTTGTATTCTCTAGTGTTTAATGAGGAATTTGTTGTATGTATCAGCGTGAATTTTGATCAATTTCTTATTTTGTGTAGCTGTGTTTGGAGTTTAGATGATTCGTTGTTACAAGTTTGTGACTTCTTATCTCTTTTATATTCAATAGACGCACAGTTGAAAATTTCCTGTATGCTGACTTAATTTTGTTGTAAGAGAGATCTTTGTTTTCAACTCTTGCTTCCTTGGTATTTTATACTCCATTTGTTTCAATTTATACAACATAATTTGATGGGCTACAAAGTTTAAGAAAAAAGGGAGTACTTTTGAAACTTGTCTAAAATATGTCATAACATTTGTTTCGTTATAAAGATTTTGAAACTTGTGGTCTTAAGTATGCCATAATATTTTTGTGGCTATAAGAGCTTCTCATTAAGGGGAAAATGGGAAGTCCAAGTTAAATTGTTTCCAAATTCAGAAATGTGCCATTCATTTTGGAATAGACTGATTTGGAAATTGTGTCGTTATTTTTGGAATGGAGGGAGTAGTAATTATTGGAAATGCATGTATGGATTCTCAAGAAGAGAGGAGCCTGGTGGTCCCCCGGACCGCTCGGATCCCACGAGTGAATCTTTTCTTCGCTTATTTTTTGTTATTTTTTTATCAGTTCCATACTTTGTTTAGTGATATTTGCAGTTAGTTGATGATAGACTAAGAAAGAGATAAGGGCCTCTTGAAAATAAAAATAAAGTAGAGACCGTATATTTGAGGAACGGAAAATGGTTAATAATGCGCTCCTTTGGGTCAAATTTGCTCTTTCTTCCACCTATTAGATAAAGAATGCCCTTAACTAAGTGGCTAAAAAATGTGCTCCTTCCACCTATTGGGTCAAGGGTAGGGTAAGTTCTGCGTACATCCTATCCTCTTCAGACCCTATTATACTGGGTATATTATTGTTGTTACTTTCAGGCCTAAAATTCCCCCTGTATTAACAGTACAATTATGTGACATTAACTAAATTTAAACTAAATATGTGGCCTTTATTAAATCCATGGCCTTCACTAGTTCTCATAATGGGATGAATTTAGTTGATAATCTTGCTGACAGATACCATCAATTCCCATGAAAAATGGAAGCTAATGGCTTGCTCTCAAGTACTGCAGTGATTGTGATATATACAGTATATATTTTTATTGTAAACATAAATCTTGAGACACACAACTCTGCAATGCTCAAAATCTTTGGAAAGGAATGACATAGCAATATACGTTAGTTCAAATTTTATGTAGACCAATAAATAAGTCCACATATTTAATTAAAATTTAATTGAATTTCATATAATTGTGCCGTTAATGAAGGGACAATTTTAAGCCCGAAAATAACTTTAGGGAGAAATTTGATCCAGTAGGTGGAAGGAGGGTATTTTTGAGCCATTACTAATACGTTAGGGCATTTTTTTATGCAATAGGTGGAAGGAGGGACAAATTTGATTCAATAGGTGGAAGGTGGACATTTTTGAGCAATTTCTAATACGTTAGGGACATTTTTGACCCTTATCCATTTGAGGAATATTCTCTCACTCTTAGTTTCTTTTTGGTGGACCTATGAAGTTCCAGTTTGTATGGAAATTTTTCCTGTTACTGTTTTTTATTCAACATCATGAGAGAATGGTTAAAAAATGCTTAAGCTTTCCCCCTTTTACTTATCGAAAAGATAATTAAAAATTGTTGAAGAGTTTTTAAAAATGTATTTCTGCAGAGATGAGGATGAGTTGCTGAATACACAATGCCCTCAGCATTTGGAGCTAAGATGGCAGACAGAAGTTAGTTCTAGCGTGTATGCCTCACCCTTGATTGCTGATATTAACAGGTAAAATGATACAAGCTTCTGATTTTTGTTCTGTAATTTAATTTGTTTTACATGTTCTGTATTTGTTTCTTGGATTCTGCTTCTACAGTGGTAAGAGCTCTGCATTACTTACTGTCACAAACTACTTGTTTTAAACAATGGAACTGTGATAAAAGAGAAAACAGAAAATTAACCATATAGATTTTTTTTCTGGGTGGCTGGAACTTATAAGGGAGATAACCAGTGGATTTACAAGGTAAATGAATGTGTCTTCAAGAACATTCCCCTCTCATCGAAGAGAAAAACTAAAAAGCAAAATGTACCATTATACCATTTCTACCAAATTTTAGGAGTATTGAGTTTTTGAAGTTAAAGAATATCATTGCATTGTTTTTTTAAATCTATTCATTTTGACTCATTTATTCATCCTAACAATATTTTTCAATCTCTATGTTAGTGATGGGAAGCTTGAGGTTATAGTTCCCTCATTTGTTCATTACTTGGAAGTTCTGGAAGGTTCTGATGGAGATAAACTGCCAGGTATAATTTGTAGGAGGCTGGTAATGAGAGTAAATTCAAACATTTTTATGAAAATTTAAATTAAAAATATTTGGTTGGTTATAGAAGACTGGAAACACCCCATACCCGGTGCAGTCACCCAAACTAGCTTATAAATTGGATCTTGATTTAAATTTGGTATGCCGAAGGAAAAAATATTGCGTTATATGAATATCGTTCTAGATGAATACTCATGAAACCTGAGAGAATTATGTAAAATGGGGTTGACATTTCTGTTAATTATATAACTTCACCTTATCAGGATGGCCAGCTTTTCATCAATCTACCGTTCATTCCAGTCCTTTACTGTATGACATTGACAAGGATGGAGTGAGGGAGATAGGTTTGGCTACCTACAATGGCGAGGTGCTTTTTTTCAGGTAATGCTACAGCATCTTTCTTAATATTGTCTTTTTTTTAGTAATCACAGAAATTTTTCTCGATTCAGCATGACATGGTTAGCATCTACATAGGGTGTCAGGATACTTGATGTCTGATAAACTTGAGATTCCTCGGTTGAAGGTCAAAAAGAATTGGTATGCGGGTTTGAGTTCAGTCCCTGTGGACCGTTCTCATCCAGACGTCCACGATGACCAACTAATCCAGGAGCATCTGATAGAATCTATAGCCCGTAAGTATTTCCCTTCTTTTATGTGCAAGTCTAAAGGGGCATAAAATTTCTTGGATTTTTCTATTGATATATCTTTCCTATTTCTAGTGCCTATTTGTTTTTGTTACATATGCAAAACTGTACACTCGGTGATATTTTCTTTTCCAAGTGCGCTGTGGCACTTGTTAGAAATCTGAAGTAGCAGCAATTGAATTTCATTAATTAATTTCATAAGTTAATATATAGTGCTGGGGATCGAAATTTATTGCCTCTTAAACTATGGATTATCCAGTTTGAATTCTTTCGTCTGGTATGTTGTTGTTGAATTCTTTCGTCCGGTATGCGTTGTGGTTTCTCACTTGTATCTGGGTACCCTGGGTAACATTTCACCTATAATTGGGCATCTTATCATGTTTCATGGGCCTTAAACTTAGTTATTAGGGAGCCTGCACTCCCTGTTTATATGTTTCGTAGGATTTAGTGTGTTTTCCAATGGGATTCAGCCTTCTGTGTCCGTTTAGATTTAACAAGCTACTATTGAATGACTTGTTTCTAGAAGTGATCGTATCTCTGTGTTTCAGGAGATACTCATGCATGTCATTTGATTAACATTTCCCTTCCTATGATAATCCCTTTGGCTTCTTCAAGTGTAAAGCCATGCTTGGACCTGCATCAACTTTTACTATTTCAGTATATCCTATGACATATCATAGATCTGAAAATTTTCTTTTAGGTCATAATGCATCTCGTCACGGTGGTAACCATTCAGATTCTACGGCATCGGCAGTTCACAATGAGACACATTCCATTCTGGAAGAAGTCCACCATGATGCTTCTAATGCTTCAATATCTTTACCATCAGAAGTTTCATACAATAACTCTTCTAATTTAGAGGACCAAAAGGGAAAAAATAACAGTCTAGGTGATGCAGAAACTAACATGGCTAACTTGAACAATAGTAATCTAAGTTCTGAGAATAAGAAAATTAGCAATTTGGAGAATGGAACCAATACCGGAAGAAGGCTTCTTGAAGATGATGTGTCAAAAAGATCTGAGGAAGATGATCAAGCTGCGACTGTGGAAAATGAAGAAGGTCTAGAAGCAGATGCTGATTCATCTTTTGAGTTATTTCGTGACAGTGATGAGCTGGCAGATGAGTATAATTACGACTATGATGATTACGTTGATGAGAACAACTGGAAGGATGAAGAATTTCAGGAGCCAGAACATGAAAAAGCAGAAGATTATGTGGATATTGATGCTCATGTTTTATGTACCCCTGTAAGTCTTTTACGACAGAGGTTATAAGACAGTTATGTATTTAGATCCTGATGGATTTAAACTCTTAATGGTCTTATCATTTGTATCAGGTCATAGCAGACATTGATAATGATGGGGTGTCAGAGATGATTGTTGCAGTTTCCTATTTCTTTGACCATGAGTAAGTTTCTCTTATGAGGTGCTATTTTTGTTCATAATGCAGTCTTGTTTCCCTCTTCTGACTATGTGTTACTGCTGACTGCTTTCTTTGTTATATCATTCAAAAGTTACCAATTTGTCCTGGTGCATTACATGCTTATGAACACTTCCAAAGCATCTTTTTTAATTGTCACTTCAAAACATTTTTGTTGGAAAACGGTTCTTATCTATCATTTGATAGTTGCTAGGGTTGTTGGACATGCTGGAATTAGGTTGTTACTAATCTTGAATCTGGCTCTGTATTGGATGGGTTTATTGCTTTAAGCATAAATATGTGAGAGCTGACCTGTGAGCATAGTTATTTAATGGCTTATGATTATATATGCCAGTGTACATCCTTGCAAAACAATGATGCTAGTGCAATTCGTAGAGTCTAAGATATTTTGTGTGGTTTCTTGTGCCTCAGCCTCTACTTCTTGATGTCTCTCATCTTTGCTATTTGAGGACGCCTTAATTGCTTATGAAACACATGTGCTTTGAACTCATGTCTTAGTTTTATGTCGAAAACAACCCCTTTGTTTACTTCATTTTAGGTGTCTACTACAGGGGTGAATTTATACCCTAAAAAAAATAGGGCACATGAATCCGTGATCCTTTTGTAAAACAAAAAGTTGATATAATATTACCTGCTGACACCTATGCTACAAGAGGCTAAATGGTGCACTTGTTGAATGTTGAGTTCTTTACCAAGAGGACTAGGGCTCAATTACCACCTAACACATTTTTTCCTTCTATTCTTTTAGTGGTGCACCCATGTTCAAGAATTCATAGATTTGCTTCTGGTCTACCAGCATTAACAATAACTATTGCAAGTCTAGTCTAGTGCGTATGTCACTGCTGATTGGTCTTTAATCAACAGGTACTACCAAAATTCGGAGCATGCCAAGGACCTTGGAGACATTGACATTGGAAAATATGTGTCTGGTGGTATTGTAGTTTTTAATCTAGATACCAAGCAAGTTAAATGGACTCAACAGCTGGACCTAAGTACTGACTCCGGGAACTTCCGTCCCTACATACACTCTTCCCCTACGGTAGTTGACTTGGATGGTGATGGAAATTTGGACATTCTAGTTGGGACCTCTTATGGCTTGTTCTATGTCTTGGATCACAAGGGTAATCGGTCTTCATTTGTTTTATCTTCTTTTCATGTTGCTATATACTTTTTAAGCATCTTCAAAGTTTCAAATTTCTATCATCCACTTGAAAAGCAAAATATCTGTTCTTTATTTGCCCCCTTCCCTGCTCCGAGTATAATGGGATTCTTTTCCCATCATGAGATGCAAGTCGACCTGTAAATACCCCTTTGATGTCATGAGTTTGGGGTTGTTCCCAGATGAAACCAATAGGTAGTTGTTAACGTATTCTATTGACTTGTGCAGTAGACATGTCTATCATGGAAAAGAATTAGCAAGAGCGTCCTTTTGTAGTCGGTTTATATTATTGTGCATCATAGCCTTTACCATTTCAAAGAAAAAGTATATTGTGCGTCATCATAATGTTTGAAGGCTGAAAGAATTGACTTTGTCAGGGAAAGTGAGGGATAAGTTTCCTCTTGAAATGGCTGACATCCAAGGAGCAGTAGTTGCAGCTGATATAAATGATGATGGCAAGATTGAACTAGTTACTACAGATTCGCATGGCAATGTTGCTGCATGGACTGCACAAGGCAAAGAAATTTGGGAAAAGCATCTTAAAAGCCTTGTTCCACAGGTACACTATGGTTTCCTGTCTCCTTAAATTTTCAACTAGTCTGAGTGTGATATGAGTGCAAAACTTTTAAAACCCCAGGGACCTGCGGTTGGTGATGTGGATGGGGATGGCCATACCGATATCATTGTTCCAACTCTTTCAGGGAATATTTATGTTCTTAGTGGCAAGGATGGCTCTATTATACACCCATATCCTTACAGGACTCATGGTAGAGTGATGAATCAAGTTCTTCTTGTTGACTTGACCAAACGTGGGCAGAGGAAAAAAGGGCTTACAATCGTCACTACATCATTTGATGGTTACTTGTACCTCATAGATGGACCTACATCATGTGCTGATGTTGTAGATATTGGTGAAACATCGTAAGATATATCGTTAGATTCTCTATTTCTTTTTTCGGTTGTTCTCTTATAAAGGATAAAATCTTCTTTTTTAAACTTATATTTGGAAATCTGCTCTTGTTCACAGATACAGCATGGTCTTGGCTGACAATGTTGATGGTGGAGATGACCTCGATCTTATTGTGACAACCATGAATGGCAATGTCTTCTGTTTCTCGACACCTTCTCCACATCATCCCCTCAAGGTACTCAACAAGATCATTCTATTTTTGCTTTTGCTTAGTTAAGATCTTTGATTAATAGCATCTGCTTGATATCAACTGCAGTCATGGAGATCATCCAACCAAGGGAGAAATAACGCTGCATACCGATTAGATCGTGAAGGAGTCTATGTTACTCCATCATCAAGAGCTTTCCGTGATGAAGGTGGCAAGAACTTTTGGGTTGAAATAGAAATCTATGATAAATACAGATATCCATCTGGGTCTCAAGCTCCATATAATGTCACGGTAAAAGAGCTTTACCTTCTAGTCAAGTTTGCCTTCTATCAATATCTGACTGCTCCTACTCACTAGTGAGTAATGGGTCCTTTTTTTATCCATTAATACAACAGGTGAGTTTGTTAGTACCTGGCAATTACCAAGGTGATAGAACTATTAAGCAAAATCAGATATTTAATCAACCCGGAAAACATCGGCTTATGCTCCCAATTGTTGCTGTGAGGACTGCTGGTACAGTGTTGGTGGAGATGGTTGACAAGAATGGGCTATATTTCTCTGATGATTTCTCCTTGACATTCCATTTTCATTATTATAAGCTGTTAAAATGGCTTCTTGTTCTTCCTATGCTGGGGATGTTTGGTGTGCTTGTCATTCTTCGTCCGCAGGAGGCCATGCCATTACCATCATTTTCGCGAAACACCAACCTCTAATGTTGCATTCATATAAAAGCACATTTGCATTGGGTTATAGAAATGAGGCATCTTCTCCGGTTGGAACTTTGAGCTGACAACAGCCTTTTCTGGCCAGCGGGAACGTTCGGTAGTTCAACCTTGCGCAGATGTATGTTGAACTGTATAGCAAAAAGGGACAATTGCCTTTGATGAATTCTGAGGATACAAGCCGGTTTATGACATTGTTCCCTTCCCCAGGTGTAACATACTGATAATTGTTGACACATTGGAGTGAACAATGATTATTTATGGAACCACAAGTTTGTTCAAAGGTGGATACTTTGATCTCCCTCAGAAAATTTTGTGGTACTTTTACTTGAGTACCTTTATTATTGCATTATGAGACTCATTACAATTGAAGAGAACCAGAATCGAGATGTTGGAACTTATCATATTCTAAACATGGATATAACAGAAGATTGAAGTCAAATGTACATTGAAAATAAGTAATCCTCTGATCCCACTCCACCCAACCCCCTCTTGTAACATTCTTCATTTAAGAGAAACTGCTTTTTGGAGTGTTTGGTTAAATCAAGAAGTGTTTAAAATAAGTTAAAAACTGTTTTTAATAAGTTAAAAAGCAAAAGTTTGTGAAATCGACTTTCTATTTTTTGCTAAATTTATTTTTTTATCTTCATACTATTTTCCTAATTTCAGAATTATCCTCGAGAAAATAAAAATTTTAATTTTTCTCTTCTTCTCTTTGGAGTGGCCGCATCTTGCACTTCTCCACGGTGCGCCAAAAATCTCTCTTCTTCTCCGCTTCTTCTCTTCTTGAATTTTATTTATAACTCACTCGTTCATAGTTTAAAAATGAAAACATACAATTAATTTGTTAATTTTTTTAAATAAAGTAAAGACACTCAAATCTTTGACAAAAATTATTTTTTGTGCATATTAGAAAAAATAAAATTAAAAATCTAAAAAAAATTAATTGAGGTAATATTAATTCATTTAAATTATTATATTTGATTTTACAAATAAAAAGTAAAATTATACTCCTAATAAAAAGTAAAAAAAGAGATTTGCCTAATCTTATTTAAATTATATATTTTAAAAATTAATAACTTAAATAATTAGTTTATATTAAAAATAAATAAAAATATGTATTAATTTTAATTTTAATTGTTTTAGAAATAAAAATATTATAGTGATTTTTTTTATAGTGTTAACAACTTTAAGGCATTTCAGTCATTTGATCCAAAATAAGTACCAAACACATCAATAACATTTTTTCGAATTCAGCACTTTTATCTAAACATATAACTGCTTATTTATAAAATAAGTTTCAGCACTTATAAAGTGCTTTAAGCACTAACATTTAAAAACCATTTTTTTTCAGCTAAACCAAACGGGCTCTAAGTTTACCCATTAGTTTGGTTGGAAAATAAGTTATTTGGGGATTGTTATCCCGCCTTCAATAAGAAATAAATAGTTTCGGAATTAAATTTTGAATGTGTTTATTTCACGTTTGGTTTGGATAAAATCTCGGAATAACTTATTTCAAGATTAGTTATCCTAAAATTAATGTCATTTTGTCTCACCCTCAATGTGAAAGAAGTTATTGTGGGACTAATCCCGAGATAAATCCTTATTCCTCACTAAGAATGAAATAACAGTCTCGAAATAATTAAATTCTAGATTAATTATCCTGAAATAATTTATTTCCCAACCAAACGACCCCTCAATATTAAATTTGGAGGGCCGATCTCAAATTCCTTCACCAATTTCCCTTCTTTACGGTTGAGATTTCAATTGACAGTGCCAACATTTTTTAATCAAGACATAGGTTTATCCGATCTTGCGTTAAGATGAAACATAAATGTCAACACTAATTTAACCTCTCGTTTCTTTTCTTTTTTTTTTTTAATTTTTTATAACGGGATTCTCAAAGGCCGGTGTCAGTGGCACACAGTTCGAAACTCGATAGGTAATGAACTCGACTCTTTGCTCTTCTACACTTGCATACTAAAATTTTCATTTGCAGCATAACTTAAACCCGAATATAATGTAAATAAGTGCCAATGGAGAATGTAAGATAAATATTGGTTGATTTATATGCATTTCCAAAACAAACTCTATCCATCCATGATCCAACATGCCTTTCTTGATTAATCAGATACCACATGAATACCAAAAGCAACTATGTGTGAAACTGTTCTCCAAGGACATTCTCCAGCCTCTATTTACTTTCCTAGTTTCTAAGTGGTACCTTAATGTTGATGACCTATACAGAGACAACCCACAAGAAGAGAAATCAACTATGGAAAATGATCTTACCAATGGTTTCTTCTGGCAAACTAGTTAAACAATGAGTCCAATTGAATCGAGAAGCTCGTAATGGACAGGTTTGAGTTGTCAGCCGACCCAACCATGAAGTTACAAAAAAAGTTTTGACAGATATTGGCCATGGACTAAGAGTTGGAACTGAACTCTATGAGATCGAATCTCTAGAGCCATCAATTCTCACCTTGTTGGTACGGTGAGCTTCAAGCCCTGTTTTTCTAGTGGCTCATCCTCCACACAAGCTCCACATGAGAAAGGGAAAAGACTCTCCCATGACAAGGTTTTACATGTAGGCTACGGTGGATATATTGGAATATCTCACCAGCCTTAAACATATATAAATTATGAATTCTTCAGAGTGAGCTGGTAAGCCGGGAGTGCCATAACATGCAAATTATGTTACCACAAAATGTAAAATTGGAGTGATTAATAACCTGTAAGCTGCACATCCTTCTAGTTTTCTAAGTATCTACTCTAATAGCTTATCCTGCATAACTAACCTACTGTGGCAAAAGATACTGCAACACCTTGAAGTGAATGAGAAATCCTAGCATAAGAATTGAAGATGGTGTCTATGTACTTGTACTAGTAACTTTCCCCATGTAAAAGGCCAAGACATACACAATGTTAGAGACTTTAACTTTGGGCCATGTCCAATAACTCCAAGGGACGAATAAGAATGAATATCTAATATCACCTACTAAACAAGCTGCTAAAATAGAATTTAAAAGATCAAACGGTAGAACAAAGGTAAAACAGCCCTTCTGTTGAGTTTGGGCATCATGACTCAAAAGCTATTACCAATTATAACTCATTTAGGTACAATATAAGATTTCAAAGAACCATTGAGGCGAGGTTCTAAGCATTCCAATCGAGCTAGTCCAGCAAAGAGAGTAAGTGAAAGCTACCAGACAATGGCAGAGCCACCTTGGTCCAAGGATGGTCAATTGAATCTTCTTTTGCCAGAAAATTACCTTGTGCATAAGTGAAGGATGGTTAATTAAGTCTCCTTTTGCCAGAATATTACCTTGTGCATAAGTGAAATGTTTTAATGGATATAAAGTGGCCATTGAATCCCAATAACATAATGAAAGCGTCTAGCATAGTGGAAAAGGGGTTCCAAAAATGTTTTAGGTCGTCTATTCAATTCCCACCTATGACATTTTAGCATTTTTCTTAATCCCCTTGTCTCTAATCCAAAGCTCCATCCCTGTTGCCATAGTAGGAGCAATAAGGCTTAAACGTGATGAAGAGCTAAGCAATACCTCATAGTATATCCTAAGCTCACAATCATACTCATCTTACATTTCGCCACAACATATACCAGTGAGAACATAAGGCCTTTTATTTTCAAATGGACAACTGATTTCTAAACTAAATCAAATCACATACTTTTTTAATAACAATGGTGTCTGGGGTAACTTGTCTTCATCTCGATTATTCCTCGAAGTTCCTGCTACCTCTCATCAGGTACCAGGTAACTTTGCCCAACAACGCTTAGGCAGATGGGAAGAAACACTAGCTTTTTATGTCTCAGCAGGGATTTGATCCCCGATCTTTGATAGCCATTCAAAATCAAATCATCTGTGAGTAAGAAGAGCTAACTCCCTCACTTGGTAGCATCAGAAAATTTAAGTCATGCATAACACGTGCTTATATTAGGTTTGTTTCATCAAGGAACAACACTAGTATAGCAAAAAAACATGTTCCATTGCAATGTTGACAACAAACAGTAGATTTATATACAAGTCTAGACAATCCAATATCAGTATGTAAATCTGAACATAAAGAAAAAATATTTGGAGATGCAATTACAAGTATATCAATGGAACAAAGACAAGAGAGCTTAGGAAAGCATTAATAGACCTGCAAAACAGGCCTTTTTCCAAGCCTTTTGATTTCTCTATCCATTTGACCAGTGAGCATTAAACCAAACATCTTCCAATCACATAACAAAGACCAAAAAGGGTGTCCAAATGTTGCAGGAACATTCCCTTCAACAAAAAAATGACTATACCAAGCCAAGCCATACCCAAGAATTGGCACAAAAATCACAAACCACTTATTAAACAGCACTGTGTAAACCAAGCATAAGATACTGCAAAGTGTACCAACAAAATGCCAACGCCTTGTTGCTGGTTTTGAGTGTTGGTTCATGTAGTAAGGCCAAAACTCCTCCATGCTTCTGAAATTCATAGCTCCCCAACTGCAAACTTAATCAAACAAAAAGTTGGAATTCTTGATTAAAGATCAGATCTTGGAACCAATCATCAATAACCCAGAAATACTTTACCAAGAAAACAGTTAAAGAACCCAAAAATGCTTAGTTGAATCAATTTTCTTGGGCTTTTTACTTGGCTCTGAAGTCAATACCTTGGAGTTCCCAATCAAAACCCAGAAACCTATTCAACAAATTAAGGTTTTGGGTATGACAAAAACACAAAGTTTGATACCAAGATCCAAGAAAAACTGGTGTGGTTGACCAAGTATGTAAATTAAGAAAAATAAAATATAAAATTGTGGGCCTTGCTATGTAATATTTGTTTGGGAAATTAAAGAAATCAAAAGGAAAAGGTGGGTGGCTGTGGTTTTGGGTACTAAATGATTGGGCGCTCTAACTCTCTCTGTGAAATCTGAATTCCTCTTCATGAATAGATCAAGAGGAGGTTTGAAGGTATCATCTTCAAATTGTAACTTTCCTGAAATGGTCTTTATCAAATTCCAGATGTGTGATGGCAAAAGAATTTATGAGATTTCAGAATTACGCTGATTGGTCCCAATTTTATCATGTTTTCCATGTTGACCAGTGTGTCTTTTTGTCCCTTTTCGTCCTATTGTTACTTCACTTTGGCAATTGCCAAGGGTCCTTCGCAAGAATGCCCAAGTTTGGGTTGGGGTTCCATCTTAAATTTTTTGCTCTAAAATTTATAATAATTTATAATTTTTATTTTTTTAATATTTTAAATGATAAAGATATGATAAATTATTTTTGATATCGAAAAAGAATTTATAAAGGTAAAAAAGATTTGAAAGGCACAAGTATTATCTTATGAGGCATAATTTATTCATATAAATTCATACTGTTAGAGGCTAAATTCTTTAAATCTTTATCACATAAAACAAAGATTTTCTAAACTTTTACAAAAAAATCACAAGACAGAATTCGCAATGCACTTATTCATATGAACTTATGTTAATAGAGGTAAGTTCTCTAAATCTTTGCTGGACAAGATAAAAGTTTTTTAAATTTTTGCAAATAATTTACACGGTACAAGTTATGCGTTACAAGATATAATTTATTCATACAACTTATGCTGATAAAGGTTAAGTTCTTTAAATCTTTATCGAATAAGATAAATATTTTTTAAACTTTTACCTTGCAAATAAGATAAAACATAATTTTTGCCTTAAAAACAATTAAATCATAATTAAAAATATTTTCACTTTTAAATTTTTATTAAATGAAAAACAAGAATAAAAATTAAAACCACCATAAAATAAAATTATCTGTACAAAAACTTGATTACTAATTGGATATCACTATTCACTAGGCCCTTGCTCCAGAAAAAACAAACAAGAAAAAGGGAATAAGTTGAATACTTTTGTCATATTTCCTTTTTAATGATATATTAGGGAACTTATTTGCGCTTCCCAATCAATATTAAAATCATTATATTTTTATCGTATTATATTTTAATTTTTTAATCATTTTATTAAATATTAATAAAGTGTGGGTATATTTAAAAATATAAAATAAATAATAATTAATATTTTTTTAAAAAATATTTTAATAGATCATATATTAAGATATTTATTTGTGATATGATCAAGTATAATATCTTCAGAATTATAAAATACACTTTATAAGCATTATGTATTCATATCAATACATGCTACTTCAAATTAACAAAAAATAATAATCATAAATTTCTTTACAATAATTTACCTAAATACACCTCACTTACGAATTTGAATATTGCATTGCAAAATGGTGTCTTTTTAATCTATAAAAAAAATTTAGGAGATTATTTAAGAAGAATAATTACAATTAAAAAAATGTATTTGATGATAGGATTTTTGAAATTTAAACTAAAATTGAATGATATCCTAATATAATTTTCATACATAAATATTCAAGTCAGAAAATATAATATTTATAATGCCTCATTAAAATTAATAGAGTAAATATTCCATTATTATCGACTTCTTCGTCTCTTTTCCGCTCCTATAAAAAAAATTATAGAGTTGTAACGAAGACTCTAATTTTGATCAAAATAAATAATTAATTAATTATATTAAAATGACACAAGTAATATAAAAAAAATATCTATACACATAGATCTAAGGAATGTGTCAGCTTTTTTAAGACTATCTTTCATGTTTGATCATCCATTTTTAACACTTGTGAATTTCTTTTTGAGGATTTATATATATTCACACGTTAAGAAAAAATCACTCTTCATATGACATAAAATAATATTGTAAAAAATTGAATGTTAAATTTATATGGTTAATAATAGATTGACAGAAAATTTGCGATCTTATGGCTCTCGTGCACAATAAAAATAGATTTATATTCCAAAAGAAATAGGAAAAAGTAAAGATCAAATTAAAAGGATTCGTGATTAATTTGAGAGTAAAATTATAGAATGTAGTATCCTTTCAAATAGTAAAACAACTATTGTCCTCTTCCTCAACAATAAAACCTTTTGATTGTATTGATTGCCATTGCTGTCATTCAATGATTTTCACTTCCATCACCCTTGAGTCTTGGCCTCTTTATCATATAAAGCTATAACCAATAGACAATACGTCGGCATACAATACTGCAAAAGAAATTTTAAAAAAAGATAGAATGAGAAGAAAACAAAAATTAAATTTTTAGAAGTTCTCTTTATAATTTTAATTTTATAAATTAAAGAAATTGTGATACATTAATTTTTTTAGTTAGCTCTAACTTATTTCATATTATCAGTTTGAAAAAAAAAGATATTTTAAAAAAGAAAAATAATATTAAGACTACATTGACATTATACTGCATAATAACTTCACATATACAATTACTCAATAACACAACTTTTCTTTTCTTCTTTTTTTTTTTTAAATAACAATTGTTAATTAAAAAAAACATATATGACAGAACTTTTTGTTGATTATAATCATAAATTATGAAGATTTTTTCTCTGTAAATTAATTAATCTTTTGAACATCATATAAATTTTTGTATCCTCCATGTGTTATTGTACTCTTCGTTGAAGCATCATTAATAATTTACAACAAAAGTATCTTTTTGCTTCTCCACTAGTGAATATGATTCGAATTACAAAGAATAATATATTATTAAATAGTGGAGTATTTTTTATAAAGTGAAGAATTCTTATTTTCATAAGATTTTCTATTACGTACATTGAGTGATAAGTAATTACAATTTTTTCTCTTGACGATAAAAATTGGTCGGTAATCAATTAAACAATCTGATCGAAAAAATACAATTTGTAGAGTATGATCTT
Source organism: Datura wrightii (assembly GCA_035772735.1). Lineage (NCBI taxonomy): Eukaryota > Viridiplantae > Streptophyta > Magnoliopsida > Solanales > Solanaceae > Datura > Datura wrightii. Next base: position 191,766,397 of record JASDFA010000018.1, on the reverse strand, counting down.
AAAATAGTATATACGATAAAAACTTCTAAAAATGTTATATATATGAACTTTGAATTTATGTCTAATCTATTTTACTTGATAATGACTCTCTACTAATCATTTTCATATTGCATTACAAATATTCATCCCAAAAGTAAAACTTTCTTATAACAATTAAAAATACAAATAGTAAAGTCACTTAAATTTTTTATAAAGAAGACCGAAGATTCAATCTTTTAACTCTTATACTTTAATAGACAAATAAAGTGACAATGACTATTGAGAAAAAGAGAAGATCACACAAATAAAGGCTCAAAAAGAATCATATTAAGCAAGTGTGCCCGCTATTCCTAGCAAAATGAAGACAACTATGTAAGTCAACTAAACTACAACTAAAATTGATTAAAAAAATGAATATAAATAAAAAATAAAGAAATGGATAATGAAAAGTATAGTATAAGCCTATAAAATGCTAAGAGATAGTGGATAATGAAGATATAACCCTACAAAAATAGGGGATTATAGAGCAACAAAAAAGATATTATTATGAAAAGTATATTTAATTTAAATTTTTAAAAATGATTAGTTTTGCAAGCTACATTTTTTATATAAAACGTGAACATTTGAGTAATTAAAATGTGAAACTGGTTTAGGTCATCTATAATATAAAAAACAGACTTTAACTTCTTCTTTTTTGTCATAGAAATATGTATCACATAATAACCAATAACAATCTTGCTCGTCTTAAAAGAAAACATACTAACCAAAGGTGAACTTCTTGAAATTGATTAATATGAGAAGAAAAAAATATAAAAGAAAATAATATAACTCATAAACACCATACTTTACTGCCTAAAAGATTTGCTGTCACAATTTTTATTTGTTTTTCAAAAAGAAAAAAATATGAAGATATAAAGCTAAAAAGCACCTCAATCCATCGAAGCTATTTGTTTTCCAACTAAAAATATAAATCAAACTCAATTAATTTCATTTTCCGTCCTTCCGTTGCCATTGAAAGATTGTTCGCGGTAAAATCCCCAACTTTCATCTCCTTCTCCTCTTGAATAGTATTCATCATTCAAGTTCAACATAAATTTTTAGAGCTTGTAAAGAGGCCATGGTTATGAACTTTGATATGCCAAAAAAATAAAGTCCTTCGTAGGAGTGGGTAATCAAAACTTGAAAAGTGACTCCATCTATCTAGCAAATAATCTTTCACATAAATAATTGATCTGGTGTTATTACTGTTAAATGTTGGTATATAAAAATTAATAATATTTTTTTAAAAAAACTCAATTCCAACAAATACATAGGTCAATCAACCTGCAAAAAATAACAAATCTAAAATCAATAAGATATGAGAAATTATTATAAACACAAAAGAAATAAAGAAACACCAAAAACTCAGAAAACAGAGAGGGAGAAAGGATCTGTGTTATGGGAAGAATAGGGAAAGTTCATAACTCAAATCCAGCAAATACACATGCCGATCAACCTGCAAAAAATAATAAATCTAAAATTAATAAGATATGAGAAATTATTATAAACACAAAAGGAATAAAAAAGCACCAAAAACTAACAAAACGGGGAGGGGGAAAGGATCCATGTTATGGAAAGAAGAGAGAAAGGTCATAACTCAGTATAGTTAATAGAGAATGTATTTGAGTCTGGAGGATTAATGACATGTCCGTTACATACGATATTTAACGTATAACTATTTGTGAATAAATGAGATAACTGCTAAAAATTGAGCAACTATTGGGATTAAAATCTGAATTCATAATATTTTCATAATTTTAATTTTTATTTAGACTCATGGTGTGAATATTTTTGAAATCTACATCAACTTACAAAAATTCATATTAAAAAAATAAAATAAAATAAAACAAAAAAAGTTTTGAGTATAATATTATTTTCATAGCAGTGATTACCTTGAGATATGTCGTTGTTACAAGGCCATATATGAGATCCCTTATGTAAAGGAATATCCAGCACAATGGGTACCAGTAATAGTTTATTTTTTAAGCTCACGCAGTGTATATATTTTTTAAAACTGCAGCAATTTTATATACATAACTTTCAAAAGAATAAGATAATTGTTGAAAATTTTAACTTATCACATAAATAGAAAAAATTAGGAAAAGATAAAAAAGAGAAAAAAGTAGCAATAATTGAGTAATTTATCACATATTAAATGGATAGATTTTTTTAAATTTAAAATAGAAAAAAATATTCAAAAAATTGGAAAAAAGATAAATGCAAATGAAGGATTTAGAAGTATGCCACATAAGCTAATCAATATCCTTCTATTATATATGTATATAGATTTATTTTATTTAGTGAAGGATTAAAATGGTAACGCAACTTTGAAGTTAGAAATTTTTCACTTTTATTATATTTTAATTTAATTTATTTTTATTATTATTTATTTATTTTATTTAGTGGAGTTTGTTTAATGACGTAACATTAAATGACATTAATTAAATAAATAAATTAAAAAATAATTTTAAAATAAAAATAATTTTAGAAAAAACAAGAAAAAGGAAAAATAAGAACGAATCCTTAGAGGCATGCCACCTTTTATATTTATTTTTATTTTATTTAGTGTAAGGTTAAAATGGTAATGCAACTTTAAAGTTGGGAATTTTTCACTTTTATTATATTTTAATTTAATTTATTTTTATTGTTATTTATTTATTTTATTTAGTGAAACTTGTTTAATGACATAACATTGAATGACATTAATTAAATAATGAAATAAAAAATAATTTTAAAATAGAAAAAAATTCAAAGAACCAAGAAAAAAGAAAAATAAGAATGGAGACTTTGAGGCATGCCACATCAGCATGCCTCTAAGTCTCCTTTATTTATATATATATATATTGAAATTAAATAAATGAAATAAAAAATAATTTTAAAATAGAAAAAGAATTCAAAAAAAAAAGCGAAAAAAGAAAAATAAGAATGTAGGCTTTAGATGCATGCCACATAAGCATGTCTCTAAGTCTCCTTTTATATTTGTTTTTATTTTATTTAGTGGAGGATTAAAATAGTAATGCAACTTTAGAGTTAGGAATTTTTCACTTTTATTATATTTTATTTTAATTTAATTTATTCTTATTATTATTTATTTATTTTATTTAGTGGAGCTTGTTTAATGACATAACATTAAATGATATTAATTAAATAAAGGAAATAAAAATAAAATAAAATAAAACAAGAAAAAAGAAAAATAAGAATGGAGGCCGTTAAGTCTCTTCTACATATATATATATATTGATGCTTGTGTGTGCTTTTGTCCTGGACAATGAATAAAGTACTCAAACGAAAAATTAATGCCAAGATAATTGTTTCATATATCTAGACAAAATAATTTGATTAAGAAAATTATATTTAGCTTTTGTTTTTTCTATTCCTTATTTGTTCTACCATTATTTTTTTTTAGGTTTCTTATAGAAAATTAACATTGTTTTGGTAGTAAAAACTTAAAAAAATGTAATATTGCAAATTACAAGCAATTATAATTTGTATCATATATATCACTGAAAAGACTTATCGGTGTTATAGAAACATCTCCGAAAACTCTCTAGTAACGAAAATAATAACATAATGACAAAAAGTCAAACTTTAATAGTTAGTACCGATGCAATAAACTATTGATAAAATCCTAAAATAATTAGTTATGTCTTGTGTTTCTTGGAAGCGCAAAAAGGCAAATCAAACTCGGAAGAAATAATTCTTCATTTTATGTCTTTTAAACAAAACTGTAATATTGTGTATTGACAAATAATAAAAAAAAAAGATAGATGAAATAATTCACCGGTTAAACCCATGAATGAATGCATTTTACTAACTTGGACGTTGTTAATTGGAGACTATACATAAGATCCATCATTGCATAAATCTGAAGATAACTCGTAGCCTGCAAAAAAATATAGAGAAATTAACTCAATAATCATGATATAGATCACGAAAAAAAAGTTGGAATTTAAAAAAAAATTACAAATCACAAATCGTACAAAATTGATCTATCTTCATTAAGTCTCTCAACTTCATATTTAAAGAGTTTTGCATATAGTAGTGTTTCATATATTGTTTAATGCATCACTAATGGATATCAAATGAATTCTAACGTTTTATATACTCCTGTCTTGTAGTGCATTAATTTTTGCAACCTCTTAACTTTCCTACATTTTGAACGTAATGAATTGATAGTTTGTGAAGGGCATAAATGTCCATCAAGAGTGTAAAGGCATTTTGGTCCCCACATATAATATAGTATCATGAATCATAAAAATATATTTTAGAATTTTGGATAAGTGTGTTGCAACCAGTATTTTTCCTGTTCCAGGTGGTCCGTGAATGATCAAGCCTTTTACAGGTTGGAGCCTGATCCTTCATTCATTCATTAAAACCACTAGTCAAGTTTATTGAAAAAGTGACAAAACAAGTGTAATCATAATTTATAATTTAAGGATGTGTTATAATTTACATCTCCATTCTTTACTTTTTTGTTGTCCATGGGCCTAGCAAAAAAGTGAATGACTCCATATTCTTTATAAAAAGAAACTCAATTTTTTATTTAAGAACCAGCCAAAATTCTTTTCTAATGTTACATGGAAAGGCACTTTTAGTTCAAACATTTATCCTCCAGGCACAAGCTTTGGCAAATTTTTAAAATTTTGTGGGGGTTTGGGTAGTTAATGCTACATTTAATTTTTTAGAAAACGGTGAAAACGTTTAAAAGATTAAAGCCATAATATTTCTAAAAATTAAAGACAAACAACAATTAAATAAATTAATTAATAAAACAATTTTTTTTAAAAAAAATAGTTAAAAAAATCAGAAAAAAGAAAAATAGGATTGGAGACCTTAAAAACATGTCACATCAGCATGTCTCTATCCTCCTTTTATATATATATATAGATTACTAAAAGAAAAAATAGGAAATGTTACTCACTTTAATTATTTTTTATATTTGAGTGATCTAATCCATATATAATCTGAACAATAAAAACAATCTCGTAATGAATATACTTTACTCAAAATGTTTATATTTCAAGTAATAGAGTAAAAACATATATTTCTAGACCAACAACTCTTTAGATACATACTTTTATTTTTTTTTTATAACTATTTCACATATTTTAATCATTTTCTAATTTTAAGTTTTATAAACATAAAATTTTAGCATTCAAGTTTGAATATATTTCTATCTATTTTTTTATCTTAAAAATAAAAAAGAGAGGAATAGATTTCACGAACATTATTCTTTTAGTCAGAATAAATAAAAGTAAGAAAGAACAACTTTAATTAGAATTCTTTTCACAAAATGTAAAAGAAAAAAAGAGGAAAATTTTGATTTATTTTTTGACGATAGAAATATATCACGTCATCTTACCAAACACACACCTTACACACATACATACATATATTTTTCTTTATATCTTTCAAATTTTCTAGTATTTATTTTAGAGATAAGAAAAATAAAAAATAAACCCACAAAAAAGAATAAAAAAGAGGAAGGAAGTTTTAAAAGTGACAAAAGAAAATTAAGACACAAATTCAAGAGTTTCAGATTAGGTTTAAAAATGAGAACTATCCGTACTCTTTTTTTTTTAATAGTCCCCTTTACTTTTTATTTCCCTTTCTTAGTTTAAAAAATAAGAAGAACTATACATACCCTTTTCTTTTCTTTATACTCCTATTTAACTCTTCTTCTTTTTTCCCTTTCTATTCCCTTGCACAAAGATAAACTCTTTTCTTTTACTCTTCCTAATAAATCTGTATACTACACTATTCCGTATATATATACACATTCTTTCTATATATATCCAACGCATTTTTATTTTACCTTTTTCTTGTCTACCTTCCTCCTCTTAATTTACTATTAATGGTCATAACATAAACTTCATTTTATATCAATCTCCTCATAATAATTAATCTTCCATAGTTAAAATAATCTCAACATCAATATACGAGTTAGCATGCTAAAGAGGTATTGAAAAAGATGTAACAAATAGACATAGAGATGTAATGTTCTTAACAAAAATGAGATATTTACATCTGACGAAAGAAAAAAATTAGATACCTGACTAACATCCCGCACATATGAAATAAGATATTTCTAAATTAAAGTTATCCTATCAAGGATCTATCTCCCAAACTTATAATAAGTTTTGTAGGGAGAAAAAGCAAGAATCATTAATAAAAGGGAATTTGTGAAATTGGAAAAAAAAAATGGAAAAGAAAGAAGTGGAAGGAAACCAAATTTAAAAGACAGGAAGTGAGCGACGTTTCAGTTATAAGTGGAGGCTTTTCAAGAACCCTATAAATGGTACCTAATAATGAGGGTAGAAATTAGTATTAATAATGGAGGCCTTTTAGGAACGCTATAAATGGTACCTAATAATAAGGGGAGAAATTAGTATGAATAACCCACATATTAATACTAATTTAAGGACTATAAATGGTACCTAATAATGAGAGGAGAAATTAGTATTAGTAACTAACATATTAATACTAATTTAAGAAAACAACTGAAATTTTTTAAGAAAATAGATAATTAAAAAGATGAAAATTGAGGAAATAATAAAAAAAATTAGAAAATTAGATAAATAACAATTCTGGCTCAGGAGAGTGTCATGTCACAAGGATTGAAATCTCTCTTTTATATATAGATTAATGGTCAATAAATCACAATTTGAACCGTAATATCATGTATTCATTATGAATTGAATCTCAAACTAGTCAGTGTTTGAAAAAAAAGAGAATGATTGTTTGTAATAAATTTTAAAGTGCTGAAAAATATATTACAATCACAAATAAAATATGACGAAATAGATATTTTATTGATGAGTATTTGTGAGTACAATTTTGTTCCTCCCTTGATTCTTCTCTCTGAATGTTCTCTGTAATTGATGGTTGTTAGTAGCATATTTCTGGAGTGTGGGATGATATGGACCTCCTTGTGATCCCGTGTCAGATACTTTTTCTTTTGAGCTGAGGGTCTATCAAAAATAATCTCTCTATCCTATAAAGGTAGGAGCAAGATTTGCATATATTCTTTCATCCTCAAACTCACTTATAAAAATGCACTAAGTTTGTTATTGACGATGACTAAAAAAATATCCGGATCGAATATTAATATGAAGTAGGGTCGTCTGATAGCTGGTTTGAAGATGAGTTATGTAAGTATTAAATTCTGCATGAGTAATATCACATTTGGTAGCTAGTAAGAAGATAAGTTATTCATATATAAAATAAAAACAGTGTTTGATTTGCAATTTAGAAACTCGCATAACTAATACATGTATGAGTTATGAGAGAATCTATATATTATCTTATGCAGAATAAAATGTGGAATAACGTATAACTAAACCTTGCATAATTAATCCCTACATAAAATAATACATAGATTTCCTCATAAGTAATTCATGTATTACTATTGTTGCGTCTCAGGATCTTTTTGGAGTGGAGTCAAAGTCTTCAATAGATTTCATGAGATCAGTTTTTCTTTAATAGTTATTTAAATAGATTGTTATTATCGTTCCTATTTTCTAGGCAAGTTAGCAGTTTTTTTAGCCATTCCATTTTCTATTTCAGTTGTAGTTCTCCTGTATTTATTCAGGGCTCTAGAAGTTCAATAAACAGATATCTTCCGACTAAATTTCTTTCCATTATTGTAATTTCTTTAATAGTGGTATTAGAGGCCCTTTTTCTTAAGAGATTTGTGAAAGACTTGTGTGATTATTTAATTGAGTGTTTGCCCAAAACATCAATCAAATCTGCTACTGTAAAAGACCATTAAAACAATGAAAGGTGAGAGTTTCACTACTATGGCTTCACCAATGTTTGATAGAGAAAACTAAGTTTGGGCAGTGAGAATGGAAGTATATTTGGATGCGTGTGATTTTTGAGAGGCTGTAGAGGAAGACTACGAAATACCTCCTCTACCAAAAAAATGAGCCATGGTTTAAATCAAGATCCACAAGGAGAAGAAGACAAAAAAATCCTAAGCTAAAGTCTGTCTCTTTGTTGTTGTTTCTCCCACCATTTTCAGTAGAATCATGACATGTAACTCAGCTAAATAGATCTAGAATTTTCTCAAGAATGAGTATAAAAGAGATGAAAGAATTAGAGGAATGAAAGTATTGAATTTGATTAGGGAATTTGAGATGCAACATATGAAGAACTCAGAAACTATAAAGGAGTACTCAAATAGGCTGATTGGTATTGCAAATAAGGTTTGAATTCTTGGAACTGAATTTGTGGACAGTAGAATAGTTGAAAAAAATACTTGTATCCCTCCCTGAGAAATATGAGGCAACTTGTTTCTCTGGGAAATACTAAAGATCTGTCAAAACTTAGCTTTGTTGAGTGCATTGCAAGCACAAGACAACGAAGGATGATGAGGCATATTGAAGAAGCTTTTCAAGTCAAGATGCAATTTGATAGGAATGACAGGAAAATGAAAGGAAATTATGAAAATCATGAAACTACATCAGCGAGAAATAATGCTACCGCCATTAGTAAAACAGAGAAGGCAAATATCCTCCTTGTCAACATTGCGAAAAGAAGAATCATCCGTACTTCAAGTGTTGGAGAAAATCGGACATGAAATGCAGAAAATGTCAAAAACTTGGACATGCTAAAATCATTTTCATGGAAAAAAGATCACAACAATATGAAGAATCTCAAGTTGCAAATCAACCAGAGGAAGAACAATTTTTTGTTGCAACATATCTTGCATCCAAGGTTTCATGTGGCAGTTGGCTTATCGATAGTGTTTGTACGAATTACATGACCAGTGATGAAAATCTCTCTAGAGAGATTGATAGAACAAAGAGTCCTTGAAAATGGAGAATACATCCCAGCAAAAGAAAATGATACTATAATAATTGCGAGTTACACAGGTACAAAGATTATTTCTGAAGTTTTGTTTGTTCCTGAAATTGACCAGAATTTATTAAGTGTTGGACAACTGCTAGAAAATGAATTCAAATTATTCTTTAAAGATAAGGAATGTCTGATCATTGATCCAAGTGATCAAAAATTTCTTTCGAATTAAGATGCACGAAAAATGTTTTCTTTAAATCCATTAGAAGAGGAGTTGATGGCTTTTCCAAGCCAACTCAACACTATAGAAACTTGGCACAAGAGGTTGGACATTTTTATTACAAATTTTTATTGTTTATGCAAAGGAGTTCGATGATAAATGATTTACCAAACTTGGAGAAACATCTCTCAAGCTGTAAGGCTTATTTGCTTAGCAAGCAGATTAGAGTTTCATTCAAAAGTTCCATAAGGAGAGCTACTAAAAATTACTCATTCATACCGATCTCTGTGGTCCACAAAGAACTCCATCACTCAATAACAACAAGTATTGTATTATCTTCATTGATGATCTAGCAAGAATGTGTTAGATTTATTTTATGAAGTTTAAGTACGAAGTTGCTGGAGTTTTCATGAAGTTCAAAGCTTGGATAGAAAATCAGAATGGCTGCAAGATTCATGTCATTAGATTAGATAATGGAACTGAATATACATCAGTAGGTTCAATTATTTTTGTGAAGAAGCTGGAATTGAGCACCAGCTCACTGTCCCTTATTCTCTACAACAAAATGAAGTGAATGAGAGGAAGAATAAAGCAATTATAGAGATGACCAAATGCTTGTTACATGAGAAGAATCTACCAAGGAAATTCTAGACAGAAGCAACGAGCACATCTGTTTTCTTACTGAATAGACTTCCCACAAGGGTAGTGAAAAAAAAAAATTTTTTTTGGAGACTTGAAATGGTGTTAAACCTACTCTTAAAAATCTCAAAATATTTGGATGTATGTGTTTTTCTTATGTTCCACAAGTCAAAAGAGATAAGCTTGATGAGAAGGCTGAACCAGGGATTTTCATTGGCTACAGTTTGATATCTAAAACTCATAGACTTTTTCAACCTCAGTTAGGGAAGATAGTAATCAGCAAATATGTTCAATTCCTTGAACATGAGCAATGGGATTGGAATCAAGCGTCTCAAGTTAAGAATCCAATGGTGTTACTAGATTCTGATGAACTTGAAGATGACCAACCTGTAAGGGAAAGAAATCACTCTCTGATACGTACGAAAGATGCAACGTAGCTGTTTTAAACTTGTAGGATATAAGAAAGAAAAAACAGATAAAAATGGACAGATGCAAAGAAGAAGCTGAAAATAATATTTAAAAAAATCATACTTGAACATTAGTGGAAAGACCCCATGACAGAAAAGTGATTGGAGTAAAATGAATTTTCAAGATAAAGTTAAATTCTGATGGCTCAGTGAACAAACACGAAGCTAAATTGGTTGTGAAAAGCTATGCACAGGGAGTAGATTTCTCTGAAATTTTTGCTCTGATAGCCATTAGATATAATTTGCATACTTTTGGCTATATCGGCACAGAAGAGTTGGAAGAATTTTCAAATGAATATGAAGTCTGCTTTCTTAAACGGTCTACTACAGGAAGAAATTTATGTTGAGCAGCCAGAAAGTTTCAGCCTACAAGACATAAAGATAAAATTTATCTATTAAAGAAAATGCTATACGGACTAAAGCAAGCTTCTAGAGCTTGGTACAGCTGAATGGATAATCATTTGCTAGGCTTAGGCTTTGAAAAAAATTTAAATGAATAACTCTTTATGTTAAGAAAACTGGCTCTAACATCATTATCATTTCTTTGTATGTTGATGATTTACTTGTGACAGGAAATAATGTTGTGTTTATTGAAGAATTTAAGGAGGAGATGATGAAAGTCTTTGAGATGATAGATCTTGGCGAGATGAGTTATTCTCTGGGTATAGAGATTAAGCAAACTTAGAATGAAATCTTTATTTGCCAAAATAAATATATTAAGGAGATCCTAAAAAGACCTATAATGGAAGAATGCAAGAGCATGAGTACTCCAATGATTCAAAAAGAAAAGCTGTAAAAAGATAATGGAGTTGAACTAGTTTATGAAAAAGTATATCGAAACTTAATTGGATGCTTGATGTATCTCACAACAACAAGGCCTGACCATTTTGTTTCCCGTGAGTATTTTATCCCATTTTTTAAATTGTGCTAGTGAGTTGCACATGATGGCTGCCAAAAGAGTAGTTAGGTATTTTAAAGGAACTCTAACCTGTGGCATCAATTTTAGCAAAAGTTAAAATTTTAAACTCTGTGGATATTCTGATAGTGATTGGGGCGGATCAGCTGATGATATGAAAAGTACTTTTGGATATTGCTCACTTTTGAGTCAGGTTGTTTTTCATGATGCTCAAAAAAATAAGAGACAGTAGCACAATCAACAATTGAAGTAGAATTCATTGCAGCAGCACAACTACCGTTAATCAAGTACTATGGCTTAGAAAAATCTTTGATAGATCTGCAGCTAGAGCAAGAGGAAAGCACTGAGATATGAAAGATTTCTAGCACATATCTAGAAATTTTTCACCCACCATTGTTGAATTATTCATTCAACACCTACCCAAGCCACCATTGTTGAATTATTCATTCAACACCTACCCAAGCCACCATTGTTGAATTATTCATTCAACACCTACCCAAGCCACCATTGTTGAAGAAGAAAGTTTCCCCTTTCACACCTCCATTCACACCACCTCAACCCTCTATAAAAGGAGGGTTAATCTTCATTGTAAATGATCCACCAAAGAGTGAATACATCTCTAAGAGAGTAGTTCCTAGTGAGTGGAGTGAGTTTTGAGAGTTTTTTGTGAGTTTGAAAATCTCTTTGTAAATTCTACTCTTGAGTAATAGAGTTTTATTTTTCTCTCAAATTATTCCTTACAACTCCGTAATGATCCTGTGATAACAAGTGGTATCAGAGCCTCGTCGGAAGTGCTCATCAGAATTGTGTAAGGCTGAAAATTTTTGAGATTTTCAAAAGTGCTCAAAACTTAATTCTGAGTACACCATTGCATTCCTCTCGTCGACACGAGTTCATACATATTTTCGGAACTAAAATCCGACGTCGTATGAAGTCGTAAGAGCTCCCAAAAGAAATTGAGGAGGAAGACGATTTACAGTACTCTACTGCAGTAATTTCTGCAAGATTTTTCAGAAATTACATTTCAGTCCCAAATTCGGTGAATTAATCACTGAAAGGTGATAATGACCACAGAAGAGTCAACATCATCTTCCGGAGCCATGATTATGCTCACTGCCACCAACTACACGCTGTGGAAACCTCGAATGGAAGATCTTCTCAGTTGTAAAGATTTGTTTGACCTTATAGAAATAAAAGGTGTAAATCCTAATCCCGACAAGTTGTCGGAATGGAAGAAATTAAATCGAAAAACTATTGGTCAAATCCAACAATGGATTGACCATAGTGTCTTCCACCATGTTGCACAGGAGACAGACGCATATGCCCTCTGGAAGAAGTTGGAAGATATGTACCAGGCCAAGACCGCTCGGAATAAGGCTTTGTTGATGAGACGCTTAGTCAACATGAAGCTGAAAAGTGGAATTTCAGTTGCCGAGCATACCAGTGAGTTCCAGAGCCTGGTGAACCAGTTATCATGTGTAGAGATGCCGCTTGGTGATGAAGTTCAGGCACTTCTACTTCTGAGTTCTCTCCCCGACAGTTGGGAAACGCTGGTGGTTTCTCTCAGCAACTCGGCCCCAGATGGAAAACTTACCATGTCTATGGTTAAAGATGCCCTGTTCAATGAAGAGGCAAGGAGAAAGGACATGGGCACAGATCAGACCCATGCCCTTATTACAGAAAATCGTGGGAGACAACAAGGGAAACAACGAAGGAGTAGTAGAGGCAAATGGGGAGGCAGGAGCAAGAGCAGGGGTAGATCCACAGATGGCAGAAAACCAGCATTCAAGTGCCATTATTGTTGAATAGAGGGTCATATGAAGAAGAATTGCTATAAATGGCTAGAAGAGCAAGGCCAGAGCAGTTCGCAATCGAAGAATAAGGGTGGAGAAACACTAGTTACTATCCCTGGAGATGTAGCTTTCTGTTCAACACATTATGAGACATGTTTTCACGTGTCAAAAGAGGACACGGAATGGGTGGTAGATACTGCAGCATCTTACCACGTAACTCCTCATAAGGAATACTTCACAACATACAAAGCCGGTGACTTTGGAGCTGTGAAAATGGGAAATTCCAGTTTCTCTGGGATTGTAGGAATTGGTGATGTACAAATAAAGACAAGTTCCGGGAGTACAATTACTCTGAAGGATGTCCGCCATGTGCCTGACCTTCGGCTGAATTTACTTTCAGGTATAGCTCTTGACAAACAGGGCTATGATAATCACTTCAGCAAAGGCACATGGAAGTTATCTAGAGGCGCTATGACAGTCGCTCGAGGTCATATTTGTGGCACGTTGTACAAGACTCATGTGAAGATATGTACAGATAGCCTCAACGTAGCAGAAAAGGAGGCTTCACAGAATTTGTGGCACCAAAGACTTGGCCACATGAGTGAGAAAGGGTTGTCTACCCTAATAAATAAGGAGCTTATCAATGTTGACAAAGATGTTGCACTAGATCCTTGCAATCATTGTCTATTTGGTAAACAACATAGAGTCTCGTTCAAATCCTCTTCAACGAGAAGATCAGAGTTGCTCAGTCTAGTACACTCTGATGTTTGCGGTCCCTTAGAGATTGAATCACTCGGCGGAAACAAATATTTTCTGACATTCATTGATGATGCTTCTCGAAAGGTATGGGTGTATTTCCTGAAGACAAAGGACTAGGTGTTCGAGTACTTCAAATTGTTTCATGTCATGGTAGAGCGTGAAACAGGAAAGAAATTAAAGTGTCTACGGTCAGACAATGGAGGCGAATACTCTTTCAAGGTCTTCGACGTGTATTGCAAAACATATGGTATTCGACACGAGAAAACGGTCCCACGCACCCCTCAACACAATGGTGTAGCCGAAAGAATGAACCGAACAATCATGGAACGTGTTCGAATCATGATCAGTATGGCTAAGCTGCCAAAGCCATTCTAGGGAGAAGCAGTCAGAGTCGCCTGTTACCTGATCAACAGATCACCATCAGTACCACTGAATTTTGAAGTTCCAGAGAAACTGTGGTCTGGGAAGAATCCATCATACTCACACTTGAGAGTATTTGGATGTTTAGCATATGCACATGTATCCAAGGAGCTCAGACAAAAGCTCGATGCAAGGACCACTCCATGCATTTTCATTGGCTATGGAGATGAAGAATTTGGATACAGATTATGGGATCCAAAGGAGAAAAAGGTGATCAGAAGTAGGGACGTGGTGTTCCATGAAAACCAGACAATAGAAGACATTGAAAAACCCACAATGTCTCAGAAGTCAAATGTTGCTGCTCAGATGCCAGAAGTAGTAACAGAATCATTTGTGAGAAATAACGATGAAGTACCAGAAGCAGAAGAAGAGGAAGAAGAGGGTGTTGAGCAGGGGGAGCCACAAACCCCTCCACCAGAAGCTTCAGGTCCATCACAAGGCTCAGATGATGGTGAATATCCTCAGATTGTCAATCCAGAAGTTCGTAGATCTGAACGAGGTCGGATTCCATCCAGAAGATATACAGAATCCGAGTATCTTCTGCTTACCGAAGATAGAGAACCAGAGAGTTTTCATGAAGCTATATCTCATAAGGAAAAAGAAAAATGGCTGCTTGCAATGCAGGATGAAATGGAATCTCTACAGAAAAATCACACTTATGAGATCTTAAAACTTCCAAAAGGGAAGAAGGCGCTGAAAAATAAATGGGTGTTCAAGCTAAAGAAAGATGGTAGCGGAAAAGTGGTGAAATACAAAGCAAGGTTGGTAGTCAAAGGATTCCAACAGAAGAAAGGAATCGACTTTGATGAGATCTTTTCACCAGTAGTCAAGATGACTTCAATCAGAGTTATACTTGGATTGGTCGCAAGTATGAACTTGGAGCTTGAACAAATGGATGTAAAGACAGCTTTTCTTCATGGAGATTTAAAAGAAGAAATCTATATGGAGCAGCCAGAAGGTTTTGAGGTTTCAGGTGATAACCTCGTATGCAAGCTAAAGAAAAGCTTGTATGGTCTGAAGCAGGCACCAAGACAATGGTACAAGAAGTTTGACTCTTGTATGGTAAGTCAAGGATACAAGAAAACTGTAACAGATGAGTGCGTCTACATTCAAAAATTTTCAGACGGGAATTTTGTTGCTCTTCTACTATACGTAGACGATATTCTAATCGTGGGAAAGGATGCAACAAAGATCTGCCAGCTAAAGAAAGAATTGTCTAAAGTTTTTGACATGAAAGACTTAGGACCAGCTCAACAGATATTGGGAATGCAAATAGCTAGAGACAGGAAGAACCGCAGATTATGGATTTCTCAAGAAAGGTATATTGAACGTGTGCTTGAAAGGTTCAATATGAACAACGCTAAACCTGTCAGCATTCCACTAGCCAATCACTTCAAATTGAGCAAGAGTTCATGTCCCTCATCTAAGGAAGAGATCAGGGAAATGTCATCAGTACCGTACTCTTCAGCAGTTGGAAGTTTAATGTATGCAATGGTGTGTACGAGGCCAGATATTGCTCATGCAGTGGGTACAGTGAGTCGTTTTCTCTCTAATCCCGGGAAAGAGCATTGGGAGGCAGTAAAGTGGATTCTCAGGTACCTTAAGGGTACAACTAATATATGTCTTTGTTACGGGGGAGCTTATCCAATCTTGGAAGGCTATACAGATTCAGATATGGCAGGAGATCTTGATAGTAGAAAATCTACTTCAGGATTCATCTACAGTTTTGCAGGAGGAGCTGTTTCATGGCAGTCAAGATTACAGAAGTGTGTTGCTTTATCTACAACAGAAGCAGAATATATTGCAGCAGCTGAAGCTGGAAAGGAAATGTTGTGGCTGAAGCGGTTTCTCCAAGAATTTGAAATCAAGCAAAAAGAGTACAAGGTACACTGTGACAGTCAGAGTGCTATAGATTTGAGCAAAAATTCCATGTACCATTCCCGTACAAAGCACATTGATATTCGGTATCATTGGATACGCGAGGTGATGGATCGACAACTGTTGAGACTAGTAAAGATCCATACGAAGGAGAATCCAGCAGATATGTTGACAAAGGTGGTTACTCGAGAAAAATTGGAGCTATGCAGAGACATAGCCGGGATGGTTGTTCCAGATATGGCTAGAGGGGGAGAATTGAAAGATTTCTAGCACATATCTAGAAATTTTTCACCCACCATTGTTGAATTATTCATTCAACACCTACCCAATTCACCATTGTTGAATTATTCATTCAACACCTACCCAAGCCACCATTGTTGAATTATTCATTCAACACCTACCCAAGCCACCATTGTTGAAGAAGAAAGTTTCCCCTTTCACACCTCCATTCACACCACCTCAACCCTCTATAAAAGGAGGGTTAATCTTCATTGTAAATGATCCACCAAAGAGTGAATACATCTCTAAGAGAGTAGTTCCTAGTGAGTGGAGTGAGTTTTGAGAGTTTTTTGTGAGTTTGAAAATCTCTTTGTAAATTCTACTCTTGAGTAATAGAGTTTTATTTTTCTCTCAAATTATTCCTTACAACTCCGTAATGATCCTGTGATAACAAGATATTTGCGGATAATCGAGTTGTCATAGTCATATCCAAAGATCTAGTGTTTTATGAAAAAACTAAGCACTTCAATATCAAGTTTTATTTCTTAATAGAATTGCAGAAAATCGGTGAAATGATTTTACTCTATTGTAAAACACGGAGTCAAGTGACAAATATATTTACTAAGTCCTTTCATGTTAGTAGATTCGAATTTCTTAGACAAAAGTTGAAACTTTTGCAGCTCCTGATCCAGGATGAGATGTTGGTGTGTCTCAAGATCTTTTCAGAGTGGGGTCAAAATTTTCAGCAGATCTTTAGGAAATCAGTTTTCCTTTAGTAGTTATTTAAATAGATTGTTACTGTTGTTCCTATTTTCTAAGCAAATTAGCAGTTTTTTTAGTCATTCCATTTTTTATTTTAGTTGTAGTGCTCCTGTATTTAATTACGGCTTTAGAAGTTTAATAAACAGATTTCTTCCGACAAAAATTTCTTCCCACTGCAGTTATTTTTTTAACAATTATTAATAACTATAACCCGCTACCAAACGATTCCTAAATGTCCAGATTCATTCTCTAGAAAGTTAATGAGTCAGAGATTGAATTTTCTTCAAAGTTCCTCTTACAGGCAATGGAATATATAAAACTTGTTATTTATTATTTTACAGATGAATCTGCCCTAAATATTAGTATCATTTTCTGAATTTATGGTTCAAATGAGTAATTCCCTTAAATATCACTGGATACTGATAACCTCTTATTCTCACATTTTAAAGGTTTTTGCGATAATCGAGAAATAAATCCTCAAAAGTTAAGAGGCATATGATTTGAAATGCAAGAGATAAAGAGGTTCACTTTTCTTTTCCTTTTTTCCCCACTTCAATTTAAAATTTTTGTTTTCAACGGCAAAATTCAAACTTAGTAACATGACATATCATATATTGTGCTTTTATCACTAGATCAAAATTTAATGGCTTCTCACATTCCATAAGTTTTAGTACTTACACATTTATTCTAAATAATCAATCAATATTATTAGATAGAATTAACCATAATTACCTTTTAAATGATTTGATTGTGTAAAATAATTCATGATAGTGCGTACAACTTAAACTCATTCAAATTTAGTGGTTTGCACAGTGTAGGAATTGAAGTAGAACAATAAATGCTACCAAAATTTTTCTTCACCTAAGTAGTCTAACTATAAATGCTTACAAGGGTTAAAAAAAAAAAGTAGGCTATTCCTCTTCCCTTCATTACTGAAAAGATAAAATAGTAAAACTATACATGAAAAATAAACAAATATATTGTTCACTCACATCCATGAGAGAAGAGTGAAAAGAAAAAATAGAATATTTGTAAAAGGATGTACTCTGTGGTCCTTCCTGGTATCTTTCTTGATGAATTTATAAGCCATTGATGGAGAATATATATGTGTGTAGTCTAAAAAACTCTCTCTCCAGTGGCATAGATATTCCAAAAGATGGCTGAAACAAAGTAGAGGCAAGCAGTGAGACTTAAGAATGCTTGGAAGGATCCTAGCCACTGTACAAAGAACCCTGTTCCAATTGTGCTGATTATAGCTGCCAGTGTCCCTGCTGAATTAGAAATCCCTGTTTCACAAAATGGAAAACATGTTAGCTGCACATAGAACGTTTAGTTTCCGGTATAAAATCCTGCATAACTAATATAATATCGCCAAAACTAATTGAACGTTTCGTTACTCGTATATGGAGTTCAATACCAGAAACCAAAGGTTTGATAATCCCCTTACAACTAGACCATAAACGAAGCGACCCCTTAGAGTGGCAGAAGCAAGATTAGTATAAATACATACCATGTAGGAATCCTGCATACTGAGGTGCAATATCCTGTCCAAAAAGAAAAGACAAGCTAAGTAAATTGATTTTCGGAGTAAAGCTAACTGTCAATAAATAGATTTAGAGATTTTAGTTGACGGCAAGAATCAACAGCTGCTTGTGAGATTATAGAAGGGTATTCAATTGAGATGTGTCGGCTTACTTGCATATTAAGTAGAAAACCAGCTTGGCTGAAAGAGCTGAAGCTCAGGGCTACAGTTATCATGACTGCTGCAACCTCAGGTGTTTTGGCATAATTCAAGCAGAGCAAAGCCAGCCCCGGTCCAATGAAACCGATAGACTGCAATGTTTAAAGCAAAATAGACGTGGGAATTCCATTAAAAGCTCAATACACAACATGAAAATGAACAGATTCAGATGAATAGTAGACTAAGATTTTGGATTAGCAGAACCCCTTCGAATAGCCAAAAAAAAAAGGATTATTTGCATAACTTTCTCATCTATAAAGGATAAGAGAGGAGTAGAAGTGTGGGGCGATGAACAACTACTCTTGTTCTGTATAAATGTAATATATGACTTTCTGGTCATGACTGCTTTCTCAAAGGAGTAACTTCTTGCAAAAACACCATATCATTATGGGCCTTTTGTTTGGCGATCTCGATAGACAATGTAAACTTTAAATTTCGTATTAAGTCAGCCAAAGAAATAAACTTCCTTTGCCCTGTATTCCCAATAAAAGGAAAAAGAATCTCGTTTTGAAAGGTAGATAAATAACCTGCATGACTTTCCTGACAAAGGTCAATGAGTACCCTGCTTTGATTAGGAAATCTGATGCAGCTCCGGCAACATAGCCTGAGATTGCCATTGTACCCCAAGGCACTGCACTGAACCAAGCTGCTTGCTTCAAATTCACATTATAAACCTAGCAACAAAGGAAACAATTTCATTCAAGCAGATACCAGGAAGGCTTTCAAGGTTTTTCAAATAGTAGGCTCCAGTCTAAAACACTCCTAGTATGTTCGCAACCACAAGTTAAAGAATGTAACTTATAACATATTATATAGGGAACTTTTCTTTTATCTTCTAAGCAAGATGAACCCTTGCGAGATCTTCATTTTTGCCACAGGCAAAAAGGAAGATGAAATAAGGGAACTGTGACTCACCGTTTTGAAATAAACAGGCATCCAGGAGAGAAGAACAAAATATCCCTGCAACATGTTAAAGAGTTTTAGAATTCATTATACAATCTCCAAAGTCCAACATCACCAACAGTAACAACATCTACGCCCTGGTACCAAGAAGAAACCAAGTCAAAGAAAGAGGGGCTACCCAGTTATTAGTGATGTTAGCGAAGATAATAGCCCAGGTGGGCATTTTTGATAACAGCGGTCGCAATGGTGGAAGTTCTCCTTTTTCTAAAGTAGGAGAATCTGATTTCCCTGCTTGGATTAACCTCAACTCTGCTTTTGTGATAGAATTGCTTTCTTTTGGATCATTGGTCACCCGGCTAATCCATGTAGTAAGCCAGAGAAGTCCCAGAGATGAGAAAAGGATGAACGGACCAGAAATTCCAACTGAGGTCATAAATAATGGGGTTAGTACCAAACCCACAACATTTCCAAGATGGAAACCACCCATGGATATTCCAACAGCAGTTGCCCGTTCATGGCATGGAAACCACCTGCACAATTGGAAGCACATACATAGTCAGCTACTGTTGAACTTGCAGTAGAAAAACATTCGGTAACATAAGGCCATAGAGTTTTCCTGCAATTTGGTGTTTCAAACTATAGTCAAAATAAATGTACAAGGAACCATCAGATTTTAAATCTTAAGTCTGTCACTGCCTTACAATTTGAGCACAAAAGCTCCACCTTGATTAATATGCCAATATTGTAAGTCAAATAGGAAGACCATTTTTCAGCATTTAGAAGGAGTATCTTTCAGTTCACCACAAGCTGAAAATGAGTCAGCTTCAAATAAATTATTTTGGAGATTATCTTGCGTAGTCAACTTCAAATAAATTATGGCTCCCAAATTCTTTAAGTACAGATAGTACTATAGCATACATTCATCATCTTTCTTCTTTTTCTTTTTTCGAGAAAATAATACTTTTACATATATTCTTAACTATATAGTAAGTCAAAGCATTTTTGTCTGCTAATAAAGTACTTGGAAAAAAGAAAATACCAAAAAGTCTTGGTATTCGAATTAAGCGAATTATAGTTCTAGGCGTTTAGCCTACAATGAGATTCGAATTACCTGGACAAAAGGGTGTTCATGGAAGGCAAAGCTACTCCTTCAGCAAGACCAAAAAAAGCACGAATAACCAAGAGACTAATTGTGGAGTGATTTGCTGCCCATGGAGTAAGGAGAGTGGCCAGAGACCAAAGAGCTGCACCCCAAGCAATCACTTTCTTTCCTCCATATTTGTCAACTAACGCTCCGCCAATCACCGAGGAAAATATGTAACCCCAGAGGAAAGATGACTAGCAAAGCAACAACTATTTCATCGTCAGCATCGTAGACAATAAATATACTTAGTAAATGCAATGCCTAGTTATAACTCTTTTTCAATAATCTTGACATTTCTTGCTATGTACATGAACAATGAGCAGGTCAACTCTGTTACTTTGTACTTAAGCAGCAGCAGCTGGTAATAGGTTTTAAAGATACTTCAACAACATGGTTACATACCGAACTGACATTACCTGCTGCGTCAACCTACTTCACTTATATTTTTTGTTTGAAGCATGACTATTCCTATCTCAAAAATGTGCAATCAACAGAAAACCTCAAACTTGAATCATAATTATACTTAGAATACTCTTGGATATGCTTTCTTGAAGTTAAGGTGTCCAAATAGGAGCATACTTTATCCTTTCTTGCTCAGTTACTAACTTTCTGCCACTTAGTACTGCTATTTGTAGTTATCCTCTGATAGATGAGCATACTTTTCAAATATCAGTTATGTCTTACAAAATTATCCTTAAAAACATAACTTTACTAGTTAAGATTTCAAAGCCATCAAATATGGGTGTGCACAATTAAGATGTGTCCAGAATTATTCTTCGCAATCATCTGCCTCTCTACAATGCTGCAAGCTTAGGTAATCTCCATGACTGTGGCTGCAAATTATCATCGCCCCTCAAATAATCAAATATCTAATAACTCTGGTACTGTTAATCTGAAAGTTTGAGTTCAAACATCAATTATAGCACACCGTTAGTTTTCCCTTTTACACTGGAGAAATTCTGATTTTAACTTTAGCATGACACAACTACTGGACAATATTATTACCGAGAGAGAGAACACTGCCTAAGAAAAGAATAAAGTTGATGGAGGTGAAGGAAACTGACACACAGTGATGCGATAAATCCAGAGTTTTTCCATCTAGAAGTTGGAGAAAGGATTAAGAATTTATCCTTTTAGATAAATATTCAAATCCTAACAAAGTGATATCACAGTAGGCAATGGAAAAGGTAATATAACTGCATCAAGGTAGGGGTGGAACACTTAAGAGGTTATAAGAATTCTCCGAGGGCTTAAAATAAGAAGCAAACATACATCAGAATCTTCATAACAAAGTAAAAGACCAAAATAAATAAGTATTCATGCATTACATTGATAAGATCTTTTTATTTTACAATTATATTATTTAAGATGATTAATAGAAAGACTACATGTTTGATCAATATTATATTATCATCCAATACATAAGGCCTTAATTAGACTAAAGGAACTTTATGTAAGCTAATTGGACAGACTCTCTGTTCTTTCTGTCTCTTCTATTTTTCTGCTAACAGCTCCTGCCATTTGAAGTGTTCAAAGTAAATCTTAGTAGTTAAATTGGTCAATTTAACTACTAAAATTAACTTTGAACACCTTAAAATGATATATGTTCTAAGTACTTCAAAAGTTAGAAAGTACTAGAAAGCATCTCCAGATAATTGAGTTTTAGTTGCCTCAGACTGGATAGATAAACAAAAAGTATTTCACTGGTCAGATTGCATAAATTTGACTAAGAGATGAACATAGGAGTTAGGACTAAAATATAGGAGTATAAAATTTCTGGGCCTACTTGTCTTTGTATACTCCACCAAAAAGAAAAATAAAAGAAAAGTTTTATTTCCAACACAGCCAGTAGAAAAGAAGGCCTCCTTTAAAGAAATAATTAATACAACTTTTTTGTCATATAAATTAATTTGAGTAATAGACATACTACATAGGAGAGGAGACATAGTGCTGAAAATGAAGAAGATTAGTAGGTGGCGTTCACTTTCAATTGTTGTAGTTGTCTTCTATCAACCAACGAGAAGCAGGAAAAATGACTTGTTTGTGACTTGAAGGGTAAATAAAGTGAATGAATATCCATAAGAACTAAAAAACATTAGGTGGTTTCTTCCGATTTACTTATGTTTGGCAGGTCAAGTTACTTGATAACTATGATGATAAAAAATAACAAGTTCCGGTGAATACTAATTGTTTTAAGAAATACAAACAGGAACGTGACATCCCTTTTTGGGAGCAATGAAAATGCTTTTAATAAAACCAACTAAAATGGACCCAAAAGCAACTACACTCTCAGAAATACTACACAAAGGCCAGGGTAGAGATCCCACCCAGATCAGAGTCCATCCCCACTCTCTGACTGAATGTGAATTCCCTAGCAGAGATGATTTACATGTACATTTTTCTACAGAGTTCATCCCAGTAAAAGTTTCACCGCCTACTAGTTACTAATTAACTTTGTCCACTAAAGTTTAAACATAACAGAAAAATAGCCTATCATCTTTTGTCTCTAACTGAGATTCAAATTCTTATTTCTCATTATTTTCGCACATTTTATTGACCGGTAGACGTACCTCTGAATGAAAGTTCATCTCCTTAAAGGTTAAAAAGAATATGTAATCTTCCACAGTTCCACTCGAAAGAGTTAAATCCATTCTTTCAGTAGTACTCTTATTTATTAGCAGACTTGCCAGGTAAATAACAGCCACCATTCTGATCAACCGCAAATGCACAAAGACTGGTTGTCTAGCTCAAATTAAGTGTGTAATATAGGAATAAACTATAAAATGAGGAACTGCAGCTTGGTTGATTGATTCTTAATATTCCAACAAAAAAAAAAACAGAATTCTAAAGGGAGAAATAATAGATGTCTTATGACAAAAGCAACCAAAAAAGCAAAAAGAAGTACCTGAACAATACCCAAAAAAGCGCTGCTCCAGCCATGTTTAGCAGCTAAAGGAACAATAGCAACAGACATAACAACTCTATCAGCATTACACAAACACATAACACAAGCCATTAAAGCCACCACTTTGAATCTCTCTGCCACCATGAATTCTCTTTCTTCACTTCTTCCACCTACCAGCAATCCCCTATCTATCCCCTCCGCCGTACACTTCACAGTAAATCCTCTCTGCTTCTCCTCTAGAAACACTTGCTCTTTCAATCTTTCTCCACCAGAAAGATTCAAACTTGTCCATTTCTTGTGGATTTTTGGCTGAAATCCTAAATGGGTCTTCCTAAATTTGATCAATCCAAAATGGGTATTTGAAAAAGATAAAGAATGTGATTGAATTTTATTGCTAAATCTGATAGCTTCCATTGGGAAGAAGAATCTTGAATGAAGGGGATAAAAGAATGAGTCTTTTTTGCTATAATAAATCCTAAAACAAGCTCTTTATATGAACCATTTGAATATTATTAACAATCATAACAATGAAATGGGGTTGTTGAGGAGGATAAATTGGATGCATTTAAATAGAAGAGATTGATTTTCTGATGAGAAAAAGGAACAAAGAAACGAGGAGGAACAAGGAAGGAGGAATTGCGTGCGCGTTGTGGGTTGGTGAGTCCTCAAGACTTATTAAGAAGTAGGACTTTGCTCTTTGAGGGTATTTGTGTCCATTTAAAGATTTACCTAACAAAAAAAATAGTAATGTTGGTGACGCGATATATAATACATGTATATACATAGAGGTATTCGGTTTGAATTCAAATCAATTTAATTGATTTTTAAATTTTTAAACCCAAATCAAATTAAATAAAATAAAAATTATTGGTTTGATTTGATTTTTCGATTTATAACTATTTAATAATAAATTGATAGTAGTATGACAACAAAGAATGAGATAACTATTTCAAATGAACTTTATGAATTAACAAATTTTTCTCTACTATCACAAGATGAATGTATCAGATGTTCTATAATTTTTCAACACTATTCCAAAGTTTTAGCATGTTTAAGTTGCATAACTGTAAATGTTCTTTCACTTCACATGTTTAATATCCACATGGAAATAAAATACAATTTTATATAGAATAGTCAATCCTTCAAAAATCAAAGTTGTAAACGATTGAAGAGTAGATGAATGTTGTCTTAGCAAAGGAAATTAAAAATCGGCAATACGCCACGTAATATATAGATAATTAGACTTAGAGTGTTGAGTTTGAATATATCTTTTAAGAAATATAATTTAAAAGTATTGTAGTTCATGTGAAATAAGTATACTAAAACAAAATTAATGATTAAAAGGTATAAAAAATTTATAATTATTTATGAAAAACTAATATCATATATTCAAATAACTATAAAATTTATGTATAAAAGTAATAAGTTCGGTTTGATTTTCTTCATTTTTTTTAGTAGAACCAAAACAAAATAAAATATTATCGATTTTTAAAATTTAAAACCAAATCAAACCAATCCAACTCAAATATCGATTTTTCTAATTGATTTGATTTAGATTGTGGTTTGATTTGAATTTTAACCAACCGTGAACACCCCTATATATACATAACACAATACTTACCTACCCCATATATTTTTATCGAATTATATAAATTTACTATAGTTAAATGATTTAATAAATTGAGAGTGCTTGTTAACTAATCGTGATTAAGTATTAAAAGTCTATCTATACAAACATCTCACCTATCTATTTATCTATTATTAGTTTAATCCGGAGTTAATTAAGTAATATAATTTGATGCATGATATATGTGTTGGATTTAAATATTTCTTTAACCTATTACATAATACTTGGATATTGACTTGGCAATACTTCATTTGTTCATATATTATACATCATAATTGAAAGTTAAATCAATTGTCCCTTCATTTAGTTAATTAATTACCAATTATAAAATGCTAAATCTAAGTTTTCTATATTCACCTAACCTTTCACACCCTGAAAAGGTGGATGGCAAATGGTATTTGAATTTATTATTGGTGGTATAATAACTTCTAATGGTTTGAATTATTAGAGTATTAAAAAAATAATTGAATATTTTCCGACTATAGAGTACAATTTAGACGTTAATATAATTGGAATGAATCAATGACAAAATAAAATTGACTTCTTAGCCATCTATAAAGCTAGAATATTTAACTTTAGTAGATAAAATTATTCAATAGTTCATTCAAATATCAACCATTTTAAAAATAATTGAATTATTTCCAAATGTGGTTGCATGGAATAAAGACGAATCCCAAGATCTTAAATCTATATATTTTGTTAACAATTTTAAATTACTATATAATAATAATTAAATTTAAAATTATATAAAAATTATTAATATTTTGTGAATCCGCACCCGGCAAGTTGGATCGGCCCGTTTTCAATTCGATATCGCAAAAGGGCAATGTCGTCCATGCAATTTCTTTCTGAAGAAAAAGTTAGAAGTTGTGTAGAATTTCGAAGTGTGACACGTTGGCAATACGTGGATTTGACTAAGGCCAGTTATGTCAACTGCCAACCAACCAAACCCCTTTGGTGGCTAATTACCGGAAACCGGTTTCTCCGGTCAATCAGTTAGACTCCAATTTTTTTCTTTTCAAGTTCTATCAGACAATGATTACCGGTAAGACTTGAAAATGAATGGAAATTATTGACCTTCACACGACTTATACAGGGAAAAAAAATGTATTGCAAGGGTTAATTAGTCAAAAGTAATTTTTTAATTAATGATAAATAAATTTAACATAAATTATTAAAAAGAAAATTTAAATAAAAAAGGTAAATATAATATCATAAATTACAAGTGAATGTAGTATTATGAAGTCAAACCTTAAAAAGATCTCTGAAATTATATCATATTTAAAATTAAATTAAAAATATTTCCTCCGTTTATGTTTATTTAGTTGATAGATATATTAAAAGTATTTGTTCATGTTATAAATATATTTGTATTATAGTGAATGTCTATGAAAGTATTTATATTGTAGTAAATATGCATATTTGTATTATAGCGAATGTTTATGTTGTTTCTCTTA
Organism: Datura wrightii; assembly: GCA_035772735.1. NCBI lineage: Eukaryota > Viridiplantae > Streptophyta > Magnoliopsida > Solanales > Solanaceae > Datura > Datura wrightii. Next base: position 191,739,730 of record JASDFA010000018.1, on the reverse strand, counting down.
TAAATAAAGGGGTTCTCCTTCATTGTATTTCATCCCTCTAAAGAAATAAGAATTATTCTCTCTTCTCTCTTTCTCTACAATATTCTTCCTATGACTTTATTGTTTCATAACACGTTATCAGCACGACACTCTACCGGGGTATTCTATTTTTTTGTCTTCCTTTTAATATAACTAATCTTACAAAGCTTGAGTCCATTGCCCTTTAAAGTTCAGGCAAGAACTACCTTTCATGGATTCTGAAATTCATATGAATGCAATGAGTCTTGGAGACACCATTACAAATGAAACAAAGCATCAAACCAAGATCATGCTAAGACTATGATATTCTTGCGTCATCATCTTGACGAAATTCTGAAAATTGAATATATCACGATTAAGGATCTACTTATTTTGTGGAATAGCCTGAAAGAAAGGTATGATCACCTGAAGATGTCATCCATTTAAAGACACGATATAATTGGATATATCTGAAGTTTCAAGATTATAAGTTTGTTCATGAGTACAACTTTATCATATTCAGAATTGTTTCTCAATTGAAACTATGTGGAGAGACTATTAATGATGTTGATATGATGAAAAAGACACTCTCCACCTTTCATGCCTTGAATGTGCTTTTACAACAACAATATCGAGAGAAAGGTTTCGCGAAGTATTCCGAATTGATTTATCATCTTCTCGTGGCTAAACAAAATAATAGTTTATTAATTAAAAATCACAAGAATCGACCTATTGAATCTATACCATTTCCTTAAATAAATGAGGTGTACACTCACCATGCTAGACTCAAAAAAGATCACATCTCTAACTGTGGACGTGAACATGATAATGGTCGTGATTATGATAAAAAAAAATAATATACTGATATTAATCATTCATCAAAAGAAAAAACACCATCTTAATTAGTCTAGTCATATTTTAAGGCAATGTAGTGATTGTTTACGTGTCTGTATTACTAAAATTTATTATTTGTTTAACATTCTTGGCAAGAAAACAAAGCAACCACACGACAATTCCGTGTCAATGGCACTACAAGGCATCAAATTCTTTTTCCTTTTTCACTGAAACCCCCCCACCCCACCCCACCCCACCCCCCACCCCCAATTTATAAACCATCTAATAGTAGATGTAAGGGTTCAAGTAGGAAATCTCCTCAATACAGAAGTAGTTTAGGATTTAAAGAACAAATTCTTTATTTATTTTCCTTTTCTTTTGAAAAAAATATAATAATAAATAGCATAAAGGCTTTATACTTTTTGTTGTACAAGTAATTAATATATACTTATCTTATTTTGTATATGTCATTCTATTTGAAGAAATGGATAATTTTTAAAATAATTTGTCCAATTATGAAGATAATTGTTTGATTAATTCGGGTACAACAAATACGATATTCAAAGACGAGAAATATTTTTCTCATTTAAACATGGGCAAGATAAATATTACTACAATTACTGGTAATACCATTTTAATTGAAGGCTTTGAAAAATCCATTATAATCTTGCTTAAATGAGCTAAACTCATTATAAATAATGCTATTTTTTCTCCTAAGTCTCAGAGAAACTTGTTGAGTTTTAAAGATATCCATGAAAATGGATATCATATCAATACAATGGATGAGATGAATCTTGAATATCTTGGTATCACCAAAAATGTCTCCGGGCTTATATGTGTTATAGAAAAGTTTCATGCTTTATCTTCTGACTTGTATTGGACAAATTAGTGCAATTGAGGCACATTTTATAGTAAATCAGAAGTTTATTAATTTCAATACTTTCGTACTTTGGCATGATCTTCTGGGACATCCTAGATCTATAATGATGAGACGAATTAGAGAAAATTCAAATGGACATTCATTAAAGAACTTGAAGTTTCTTTCAAATGGTGAATTTTCTTGTATTGCTTGTTATCAAGGCAAGTTAATTGTGAGACCATCACCAATAAATATTGAGATTGAGTCTCCTGCGATCTTGAAATACATACATGGGGATATTTGTGGATCTATCCACCCACTTAGCTGGTCGTTTAGATACTTCTTCTAGATTCTCATGTGTGCCTATTGTCATCTCGCAACTTGGCGTTTGCAAAATTATTGGTGTCATGCCCCACCTTGGGAGGCATGAATGGCACCTGGTGCCCTACTAGGATCTGAACTGACTTGATTGACTGAGCCTAAGCACTCCTGGTGCAGGCTTACTCCCCAAATCAAGAAAACAACTGGCTATATCTCGACTGTAAACACAACCTCCGACTGACAATGCCTCATAGCCACTTGTAAAAGAAAACTGGCTAGCCAAAAACAACAACAACAGGAAAACCTATGCGGGCCAACAAAATCACCATAATGTCTAGCTATGACTGTAAAGTAAATCTAAAGCTATGCTAAACTATGGCCGATAGGGCCGCTAATCTATCAGCTAAACAAGGCCCCATGTGGCCAACATGTAAACTGAAACACATATAGGCCCTACACGGCCGATAACAGCTAACCATAGAAAAATAAAAATCATCTTCAAGCCTCTAGGAGTAATATGATGGTCGGGACATGGCCCTAACCTACCCATGAACTATACAATCAAAAGAGTAAACCTTCTATCTACAAGCTTCGAAGGAAAGGGCCGACTCTTCTGCTAATCCTATCTGGAAGCTAAGAGGGATCTGCTCCCTGTTTATCAGTACCTACAGGCAAGTAATGCAGCTCCCCAAAAGGGCATCAGTACGACATGTACCGAGTATGTAAGGCAATAACTGTAAATAACTGAATATAAAAGATAGAACTGAAAATGACTGAAAGAAAAGGAATATGAGTCATACCTGAGTAGCTGGATTCTCTATTATCTAGTCTATCAATAACTAAAGCAAACAAAAACCTTACCTAGCCCCCATAAGCCGAAAGGTACAACCAACATAGAACAACTCACCCCATAAGCCCTGGTGAGTACACTTCAATTTATATACCCCTAACAAGGTCATAATGGGTCAACTGGTAACTGTAGTCGTCCTACCAGTCTCATGGGTCTACAACTGAGCTCGCTCGACTCCTGATTGTAGTTGTGTCTGAATCTAGTGGACTCCTGATATTTGCACCCGGGCACCAGGCTCGTCGAGGGTGTGGTGCCGATATGACATATGTATAATAGTCCAGCCATGGAATGGACTCTATGGGGACCTGGGAACCCATCTTCGTCCCTCGCGGACTGCATGCCGCTTTTTCTGGAGCGACGTCATTTCGCCCCTGGCGAGCGTCGACACAGCTAATAACCCTGGTTTCAGTCATGGAGGGCTATATAGGCAAATCAAATCCCAAACTATGCGTGGATTACTAGTCTCAGCTAATAACAACAACTATTCATGATTAACGTACTTTTGATTGTCTTACGGGGACTTAAACTGAATTATAATGCTATAGGAGCTAACTTGCTGAAGGAAACTGCCTTAACATACCTCGTTCGCTGATTACTGGTTAATTGGCGAATTTTAGCTTATATTCAACTGCTCTTCTCAACTGCAATCGTATTGTTGGAAGAATAAGGCTAACTTCATTACTAAATTCGAAGAAAATGATAACTTTATATATAACTATTAACTATATTTCAACTTGACGAAATACGGTCGAAAACTCGTAATTTCTCGAGAATCTAGAAGGGAGAAATTTTACTTTTAGCCTGTGATTATATTAACACTAGTTTGGAGCAATTCCAATAACTTTAGCTCGGCGGGGTTACGATTTGCCGAGCGAATTTCGTGAAACTAACTCCGTAGTGATGCTCCCTGCAATCTTAAACTTCGATACTCGAAGTTAATTTGAATTCGGGCAGCGTTTCGTAGCGTAAACGGAGGATTTAAACTTAGTTTCTTCGTGCTCCCTCAAGTCTGGCCGTATATATGTTGAAATGAAATAAAATCCAAGGAGGGAACATATATATACTAGAGGCGGTGGACAGGGGTCCGTGCAATGCGCCATTTTACAGGTGTGCCACGTTGCCCCTTTGGGTAACTGGTCCGGCCTCCTCCCGTGCATTCCCGACTCCGCGCTCGTCCGACCTTTTCCTGGGCCCCTTTCTCTTACGTATTATATTTTAAAACTCTTAACCAATATACGAGTAGGCCGTATAATTAGAAACTTATGGGGTGTAACAATTGGCACAAATAATACGATTACAGACACAATTTTCTGATAATCAAATTAAGTCAATTCGCCTTGATAATGCTGCAAAGTTTTCATCCAAAGCATTTAATGTTTATTGCTTATCAATTGGGATAAAAGTTGAACATGTTATAGCTCATGTTAACACTCAAAATGGACTTGCTGAGTCATTAATTAAACATCTGTAGTTGATAGCACGACCATTGCTTATGAAAACTAGATCGTCTACTTCTGTTTGGGGTTATGCGATTTTGCATGCTGCAACACTTGTTCATCTTAGATCGACAAATTATCATAGATTTTATCTATTGCAATTGGTGTTGGGCCAAGAGCCTAATATATCTCATTTGAAAATATTTGGATATATTGTATATGTGCATGTAGCACCACCACATCGTACAAAGATGAGTCCCCAAAGAAGCTTAGGAATTTATGTTGGGTTTGAATCGCCCTCCATTATTCGTCACCTTGAACCATTAACGGGAGATATGTTCACTTCTCGATTTGCAGATTATCGGTTTGATGAGACCGTTTTTTTCAAAATTAATAGGGGGAGAAAATAGTGAAAACAAAAGGAAAATTTTGTTGAAAAATCCATTACTGTCTCATCTTGATCCACGAGCTTCTATTGAGCAAGAAGTACAAAAGATTATTCACCTGCAGAAAATTATAAATTAAATGTCAGACGCATTTACAAATTTGAAAAGGATTACTACATCACATATTCCTGCAGAGAATGTCCCAATTCAATTGATGTCCCTGAGGACCTTTTACTAGTATGAATCCAAAGCATGCCTAAAGCATGGTAGATCATTGGGTTCGAAGGATCGAAATTCTAGGAAAAGAAAAATAAATGGTCAATATGACACTATAAAAGAACCATACATGGAAGTTCCAGATTTAAGCAATTTTGATATCAATGAAGAAATCAATGAGCCTAAGACTCAATAAAATGAGGAACTATCCATAAATTCAAGTGATATTGGAATTAATCGATCGAAAATAGTGGTGGATTATGTCTTTGCATATAATATTGCAACAAAAATCATGCAAGATAGTGAGGATCTTGAACCTCAATTTGTCACAATGTCGACAGCGCAATGATTGACCAAAATAGCAAGAAGCAATTTAATCAGAGTTGAATTCACTTGGCAAGCGTGAAGTTTTTGGACCTATAGCTCAAACACCTAATGGTATTAAACTCGTTGGCTATAAATGGGTCTTTGTGCGAAAAAGAAATGAGAAAAATGAAATACAAAGGTATAATGCACGCCTTGTTGCACAAGGATTTTCATACAGGCCTGGTGTCGACTATGAAGAGACATACTCACCAGTTATGGATGCAATAACGTTGCGTTATCTTATTAGTTTCACTATCCATGAGAGGCTTGAAATGCATTTGATAGATGTGGTTACAACCTACCAATATGGATCACTTGATAATGAGATATATATGAAAATTTCCAAAGGATTTAAAATGCGTGAAGCATATCATTCAAAGTCTCAGGAAATGTATTCAATTAGATTGCAAAGATCATTGTATGGTCTGAAGCAATCTGAATGCATGTGGTATAACTGTCTTAGTAAGTATTTATGTAATGATGGTTATATAAATGATGAAATTTGCCCATATATTTTTATAAAGAAAACAATATCAGAGTTTGTCATACTTGTTGTTTATGTTGATGACATAAACCTTATTGGAACTCTACTAGAGTTTTAAAGGGAAATTGATTATTTAAAGAAGGAATTTGAGATGAAAGACCTTGGAAAGATAAAATTATGTCTTGGTTTGCAAATTGAGCATTTGACAAATAATATCTTTGTTTATCAATCTTCCTATACAAAAAAGGTGTTGAAAAGATTTTATATGGATGAAACACATTCATTAAGTAATCCGATGGTTGTTCGATCACTTAGTATTTATAAGGATCTATTCCGACCTCAAAAAAAGAACGAGAAAATTTTTGGTCCTGAAGTACCTATCTTAGTACAATTGGTGTACTAATGTATCTTGCTAACACTACAAGACGTGATATAGCCTTTTCGGTTAATGTATTAACAAGGTATAGTTCTGCTCCTGCTATGAGGTATTGGAATGGGATCAAACACATAATGTGGTATCTAAAAGGGAATAACGATATGAGCTTATTTTATTCTAACAATTACAGTCTCGATCTTGTTGGTTATGTTGATGCAGGGTACTTATCTGACCCATACAAAGCTCAATCTCAAAATGGCTACGTGTTCATATGTGGAGGTACTGCCATATCTTGGAGATCTACAAAGCAGTCTCTCGTAGGCACTTCATCAAATCATGCTGAGATAATAGCTATTTATGAAGCAAGCTGAGAATGTGTGTGGTTGAGGTCCATGATACATCTTATTAGAGAAAAATGTGATTGTAATGTGACAAAGTACCCACATTTTTATATGAAGATAATGCAACATGCATAACACAATTAAGGGGAGCATTCATAAAAGAAGATAGAACAAAGCACATTTTGCCAAAACTTTTCTATACACATGAGCTCCAAAAAATAGTGATATCAACGTGCAACAGATTCGTTCAGGTGACAATGTTGCTAATTTATTTACCAAATCTCTATCAACTGCAAATTTCAAGAAGATGGTGCACAAGATTGGGATGCAAAGATTCAAGGATGTTCTTATTAGGGGGAGTTAATGTGCGTTGTACTCTTTTTTTCTTACGAGATTTTGTCCCACTGAATTTTTCTTGTAAGAATTTTAATGATGCAGCCAAAATGTGTATTATTAGATATGTGTACTCTTTTTTCCTTCATTAGAATTTTTTTCACTGATTTTTTTCTAGTATGATTTTAACGAGACACATTATCTATCGAATAGATATTCAAGAGAGAGTATTATAAATTTATTTGTATTATTTACAAAAATGTCACATTTATTTTGACGTCAATTTATTTTTCAAAATTTACTTTCTTATATATGTTAAATTTAATATATTGATGCGAGACACTAGAGCTGCATATCAGTCGGTTCTGTTCGGTTTTGAAAGTTATCGATTCTACTTATCAGTTATCGTTTTGTAGCTATGCTAAACCGTTAAAGAACAATTAAGATATCGATTAATCAATTATTGGTTAATCGATTATTGATTGTTATTGTTTAGTTATCGGGTTAACCATTAAGATCTCACATAAATTTTTTTATAAGTTATAAATATGTTTAGCTATAAAAAAGTGGGTGACAAGAGAAAGAGCATATAGAACTAGTCAAGCTAAAACAATCAACTTTAATTTAGATTAAATAACATATCCTTCACTTTTCATCAACACGCGATTCATCTTCTTGCTAGGATACTTTACTTATTGAAGGCTAAAATTATAATTTAATAAATTATTATCGGGTTATCGGTTCATCCGTTAAAAGAAATGGTCAAATCGATAACCGAACCAATAACCCAATAACTTGGGATAGTAAATCGATAATCAAACCGTCAAATCAATAACCCGAATCATTAATCTAATAACCCAATTATTGATTCGGACTATTGATTTAACTGTTAATTTTCATAGCCTTACGAGACAAACGTGCAATGCACGTATACTAAATTAGTATAATTCAAAGAAGACAAAGGATAAATAGTGTAAGAACAATGTCAAAATATAGATAAAATTGAATAAGGAACATAATGCTATGGAATTTCTGTCCTATCGATTTTAATCATCTAAAAACCAATTTATGATAATGTCATTTTCTACGAGAGTTGCTTTTTTTTAATTGAAATATTTTAGAAAAAATCATCATAATATAAAAATATGATAACATAAAGTATAAATATCATTATACCAATATAAAAAATACAATTTATAAAAAAAATACTTTCAACAAATAAAATCAAATTTAATGTCCTTCGTGCATTTTCACGCCAAAAACTTTTATCCTAAATTTTGAGACTTACACTTATAAATTTACGTTCATTTATATTCCGAAACGTTTTTAATACGTCTCACGCCAAAACTTGCCCTACCTTTGAAAACATTGCTAAGGACAGCTCCTCAACAACCATATTAGGTGGAAACCGGCTTTCCCGGTCAAATATCTAGTACGATATTTAATGAACAATGATCTATCAACCCAACCCCAGGATATATTTTCACCAAAATAGTGGGGTCCAGCAAAATCTAATTTATATAAACAATAGGACTATTCATATGTGACCAAAAAAAAAGTGAACAATAAAAACAAATCATATCTGATGACTAAGACTAATTTATCTTAAATTAAACTTGTGATTTTCACATTACAACAATTTCTTCATTACTTGTAAGATTTGTCATTCAAAGTCTGATGAATTAATTGTCCTTTTTAATTAGCTAAAATATAGTTGTGAAGAGTAGGTGTTCAGGTATTTATTTCTTTTTTCTATTTTACTAGATTAATAATAATAATAATAATAATAATAATAATAACAACAACAAAAATACTTGAATTCAAGATGCATATTTGCATATAATTTCTTTTGATGTTGCCGGCAATTAACAACAACAATAACAATAATATATCTAGTGTAATTTATATTTTTTAAAAATGATGGTGTATATACAACCTTACTTCTTATGCGAGTAGAGAGATTATTTCCTTTTGACTCAAGTAAAATATATCAAAAAATATATAATAGTAAAAAATTAAATCAAAAATAATATAGAAAAGAACAATATCAACAACAAATAATATAATAATCAAAGCAAAGAATGAAGCGAAGGAAATAATATGTAATAATAGATTGAAGACTGAGGTGGTAAAAAGAATAATAATAATAATATTAAAAAAAGAAACTATACAATTCTCCACTACCTATATTAACCTTCTATCCTAATACTCGACTCCAAATTCTCCTATCTAGAGTCGTGTTTTTGGTAAGCTGCAGATGTGTTATATCATGTTTAGTCACATCTTTTCAATATTTCTCTGGCTTACCTCCGCCTCTTTTATATCCACAATAGCCAACTCTCACACCTCCTCATCGGGATATTTGTGCACCTCCTCTTTACATGTTCAAACAATTTCAGCTGATTTCCTCAACTTGTCACACATCAATCTCAACACCCTCATTGCCGAAAATCAGTTTCAATAATTCAATCTAATTAAGTTCTCAAAAAACAAACAAACCAAACACATATCAACAGGTGTCTTCTCTAATAATAACATTGAAATTTTTTAGATAAAATCGATATATGATTTTGAAAAAATCAAATCAATTGATTTTTTCCAAAGCGATATCTCCAACTTGAGATTTTTAATTACTACAAAACATTTAATATTTTTAGTCTCCACAAAATATCTATCAAACTTTATCTGTCAGATTCGCCAAAAAATATGAATTTAAAAAGGAAATTAGCGGGTAATTCACATTTATAGGTGCAATTTTTGCAATTTTTGTTATTTTTGATTTATTTCTAAAGTTTGATGCAGTTTTACGAGGTATAATTTTCTGCTACTCTTTTTTTTTTAAATCTTTTTGGTGTATAGCGTAATTATTTCTGTGTTGCATATTTTAGAATTTGATGAATTTTCATATTAATAAAACTTTTCATAGAAATTTTTCGCAAAATTTCCAACTAATAGTAATATTATCAACTAATCAGAATGATTGCTCTATTAGTATTTTATGGTTATTTTTTTCACTCATTGTTCCCATCAAATCTAATATACCAAGTTCAGTAAATATTAAGGAAGACTAAAAGTGCAGTTAACAAATTTAAAGGACCTAAACTATCTCATGCATACTTAAAAGGACTATTTAATTCAATCCTCAAACATGGGATATTTTAGTCATTTTATCAAAAAAATCAAACATAACGGACAACGAAACATAATCTATTTTTCATTTGAGCTAATTTCCCGCCCCCTCTCACTCAGCCTTTAAGCACTCCCATCAGTCTACCGATATCAGTGTGTCCCTTTTTGATCATCACAGCTAGGGTTTCATATTTTTCAAAATCGAAGAAGATGGAACGGATTCGCAAGCAGAAGAAACCTGAAATTCCAAAGGTACGATCATTATTGTTACAATGCGTCGCTTCCAGATCGATCTGCATGTGTTTTTCTAGCTTACTATGTCAGTTTCGTTTTCTGCAGCTTATGTTAGAGGAAATAGTTGGTTTCACAACTGCGAATGCAAACGGACTGGCTTCCGGAATTTCGAATTCCAAATGTGTGTATATTGCGGGCTGTGTTGCGGTGGTTTATGACGTCGATTCCTCCACGCAGTCGCATTTGGTTGTGTCCAATCGATTGCCGAAGCTGTTGAGCTGTGTTGCGATCTCACGCGACGGACGTTTTATCGCTGCCGGAGAGGTACGACATCTGCTCTCAACTTGGAGAATTTCTCTATTTGTGCTTTTGTATGAAACATGAAAATTTGGAGGATTTCTCTATTTGTGCTTTTGTACTACATTTTGTAGTCTGAAGAGATTAGAATGACTTAGTGATCTAGATGGAGAAAAAATGTGAGGCTTAACTAAGCAAATGAGGTTGAACATTTGCCTTTCTATTTAAGAGTTCAGGTCTAAATGTTGAGTTGTGGGAATCAGAAGGTGGAGGCATAGTTCTTGGATCTTCTTTGCATTAGAAGAACTAGTTGGTTAAATAAACTTGAAAGAGTTTGTCTTTTCAATTTTTCTAATATCTCCATCAGTCAATTATATGTAGCTTCAAACATGAAGGTAGCTGTGATGATCAAAAGGGGCACACTGAAAAAAAATGAGGTATCAGTGTGCTTCTTTTGTACTATATTTTGTAGTCTGAAGATTAGAATGAGGTAGCTGGTCAAGGAAAGTATACCATACTAGTCATCGGATAGTCAATGCATGGTCCTTCCAGAGACTTCACAACGATGAGCCAGTGCCATAAGGTTTAACCTTATGGCTTTATAATTAGTTTTCTTTTTGAAAAAAAAAAAAGGATTAACTTCATGGCAGTTGGCACCAAGACTGATGGCAATGGGATATTGAACTTGAAGGTTTAAAGTGGGTACATATACTTGTTTTGTAGTTCAAATACATGTCAATTGAGGCTTAGAAGGTCCTTTTCCTGGTTTTGTAAGGATGTCACATCATGGGCTTATATGCTGACTGTTTGAGAAGCAGAACAACACCTTATTGGCTCAATGCAAGATTATGGTGTTGCTCTTGTGCTAGCTTGGTCTAGCATCCTTAGATTTGTACCCACTAATAACACGGTCTTCTTAATTGGCACCAGCAATACACCTTGCAGTGCTCCCTTGAGGATAGAGCCCGCTCCCTCTGCTGTTCCTTGAGGATGTTGCCCCAGCTTAGGTGGTCATAGACTCATAGGCTCATAGCAAAGTGTTCATCCATTAATGCACTACTATCATCACACAGGAATCATTATAAAGAGGTGGAAGGGTAGGACAGGCTATTTTCACCTTTGTACCGCTTTCTCCAGATTATCTTTTCAGCTTCAACAATATGTCTCTTCTGCTTGTTTTGAAGATACGAGTTGCACTTTACAGAAGATTAAATAAAATTGTATTCTTCTTTTAGGTTTTTGGTGTAAGTTTGAATACATAGATAGTCATGACGCAATCTTAGATGTGTTAGGATCCCCGTAAGAACAAGGCTGATGTAACTATCTGTTTTGGTTTCCAGCAAAATTGTGCTGATGTCGATATATATACAAAATATATTACCTTAAAAATATGTCTCTTCTGCTTCTATCGCTTGTTAAAGCTGCAATGTGGATAAAATTAGCTGTCTTGCTCAAACTTATAAACTCTATGCTCATATAACTGTCTTTCATTTTAGCAGTAAAAGCTACATGTATATGTATTATGACAGTAAAAGATACATACACACACATATATAAAGAGTGTTCTGTTCAACTGGTGTGACTAGTTTTTTATTTTTACTTTTTTAAAGTCAGTTTTTGCACTTACTAATGGGTCAATGCTTCAGTCAGGACCTCATCCTGCCGTAGTTATATGGGAAGCAGCAAGTCTGGCTCTGAAATATGAATTGAAGAGTCATCAACACGGCGTAGCATGCATTGCCTTTTCACCTGATGGTTATCATTAGACATTGCTCTTTGTCTAAGCAACTAGTTTTCGTTTGGATACATGAACAGGACATAAGCTTCGGTGTCTTATTCTTCTTTCCCATTTTCTTGATTATGTTACTACCTGCAGGCAAACACCTTGCTTCTGTTGGATATCCTCATGATGGATATATTTGCCTCTGGGATTTTCAAAGTCGGACTTTAATTACGAAATGCAAGGGGTGCACACCAAGTTCTGCAGTTGCATCTGTTAGCTTCTCATCAGATGGAAGATTCTTTATTACCGCAGGAAAGAAGCACCTGAAGTTCTGGAAATTGGGATTATCTACCAGATCTCGTATGATAGCTAGAACAGCATCAGGACCAACCGGAAAGCAAGCTAATCTTGGTCATCATAAAGGATGCTCGTTCATAGCTGTTGCATCTCCTATGTGGAGTAAGAGTAGTCTCTTAGATCACGTTCAAACTGGTGAAGCTTCACATGTTTATGCGCTGACAGATGCAGGTTACAAGTTTAACATACATCTGTTATCTTCATGTTGTTGCATGTTGCTGAGCACCTTAATTTCTTCTTTTGTTTATAGGGGTTTTGTGCCTTCTAAACTTGGAGATGACTATTGCAAATTCTGTTGAATTACAGGTATATGTTGTTATATCTTGTACATTGGCACTCAATTACACTGAAGAAAGCTTCGAAAAGAAATTCTGTACTTCCTGAAATTTTGCTGATATTAAAGTGCTATAAACTGGTATATACTACCTTTTTAAATATAAGAAGGCCCGGTAGTCTTTTCATCATTTTTGTACTCGGACTTCAGGTTGAGAAAGGCTTTGGACTATCTGTATCCAGAAAGTTGGTTGCTTGTGCATGCAATAATGGACAAGTTAAACTTTTTTTCGCAAACTCTCTTTCATGTGCTGGAAGCTTATATTATCCTGAAACCAGATGCAGTAAAGAAAGTGTTTCAGACTGCCATGTAATGATTGGAAAAAATGGATATGAGCAGTTGCAGAGTCTACCTAATGCAATTGCTTGTCAATTTTCAACATTGCAAAAACTTGGTAAGTAACTAGTTATTTTCGGTAGAATGAATTTATTCCTAAATTCACAGATTTTGATGGTGACGTCTCCTTTACAGTTGTGATATATGATGATCACAGCCTTTTCATATGGGATGTTCAGGATGTTGACAAGGTTTTCTCTGAAACTTTTAATTCTTTCTAAACTTTGATTTGCTTATTTCCTTTAGTTTGGTATAAGCCATGATGGATCACGCTCTTTCGGGCTTGATCTCAAATTTGTGATCTTGTGGCATATGTAAGACTGATAATCATGATAGCCCCGTGATACATTTTCCAGGCCAGCAGGTGCTCTGTGCAAGTTTCACATAGTGCATGCATATGGGACATCAAGAATTTCTCATGTGAACACATGCATGACCCTTCCAAAGCATGTGTTGCTAAAGGATGTTCTGGTGGAGTTTCTTTTGCAACATGCTCAGCTGATGGCAGCATCAGGTTGTGGGATCTTGAATTACAATCTAATAGCTTGCCTCTTCCAACAGAAGACAAATATATGAGTACCCTTTCGGCAGGCTCTACACATTTAGGTGTGATATCTTTCCTCGAGATACCACAAATTGCTCTTTTTATACTTGATCTTTGCTAAAGTTTGCCTCAAATATTTTAGCAAAGATCAAGTTTATATTTACCTTATCAAAAAAAAGAGTTTGCCTCAAATATCTTTATTGCCACTCATGTCGTTAATACCTTTTTCTTTTTTTGGTATATAAACAGAGAGGACTGGTGTTTTTGAACGTGATTCTCTGGTATCAGGCTTTGCCTCTACAGGTTATCGTTCAATGGCAGTCAGTTCAGATGGAAGGTATCTCGGAGCTGGTGATTTCCTGGGAAACCTTCATATATTCAACCTACACACAACTGATTATATGTGCATCCAGGTAAACCTGTATAGCTTTAGGCTGCAGTTAACTGAAGTGGTGTGCTTCTTCTAATGAGCTGATCAGTGAAGTTTTCTTGTTTGAAATTGTTTCTTGTTTATAATTCTGTTCCAAGTGTATACTCTATGTCCATGTAAACCAAATTACCTGGTATCCTTACCCTTGTAGGGTGCTCATGACGGCGAAATTCTATCACTGAGTTTCAGTTTGCAAAGCATTGACGCTCCTGCTGATAAGTTTCCACACAGCCATTATTTTCTTGCCTCTGGGGGAAAGGATGGCATGATTCATCTCTATGATGTTCAAAGGTTAGACCTGGTCTTTTGAGTTTGTTCAATAAGTTAAATAGCCCTTTATAACTAACTTGTCTAATTCCCATCTCAGGAACTTTGACCTCATTGGAAGTTTCCGCGATCATTCTGCTCCTGTGACCTGCGTGAAATGCGCTTGCAGTGGCACTAAGATTCTCAGTTGCAATGCAGATAGGTTAGACTGAAAAAACTTGTAAATTTAGATGAAATTGATTTGTTTGAAGCATAAGCATCTTGACACACATACTCTTTTCCTCTACACCCATAAGTATCTTAACATTTAACATGATTTTGTAACTTGTGCTTGAGGAATGACTTAGTTTTAGTACATTGCACGGCTTCACTTTTGTTTGTCCTGACAGGTCGCTGGTTTTCTGTGATGTTTCTATGATCGATTCAGCATACAAGATATCTTGCTATCATCGAGTCTTACCAGGAGTTGTATATGACATGACAGTCGATGCTTCCACTGAGATTGCTGTCACTGTAGGGCAGGTAAATTGTGGATTGCAGTTAGGAGTGGGCATAAAAACCGGAAAACCGAAAAACCGAACCGAACCGAACTAATTCGGTTTTTCGGTTCGGTTTCGGTTTTTTTTTTTTTAAATTTCGGTTTTTCGGTTCGGTTTTCGGTTTTCATATTTCGGTTTTTTGGTTTTTCGGTTTAACCGAAATTTTACATATATATATTTTTTTTAAATTATAACTTAATTTAAAAAAAATAAAAATACTACACCCAACCCAAATCTCAAAGCCCATTTAGAGAATTATTTATATAATTGATACAATTGCTTAAGTTTTTTTTACAAATAACAAGTTTTATAATAGTTTTAGCATGTTAAGAAAATTCTTACTATTATTAATATGCTTTGAAAGAAAAATGAAATATATAATATTTATTTAACAAGAAATTAGGGACCATAGATTATTAAAATCTTAAAAGACCCTTAACTTTTTATTGGTTTTGTTATAAGGATATTAAGCATATGAGAAAATTTATTATCAAAAATTCAAATGTTATGTATGTATTACTAAATGTAAATCAATTGATCCCACTATTTTCTTTATTTAAAAAGTTAAAATTAAGCTTAGTTGACTTAAACTTTAGAATTCAAACTTAAAATAATTTATTTTGAATTTAAAAAGATAAAACAACTCATTTTTAATTTAAAAAGTAGCTCATTTTGTAATTTAAAAAATAGCCCATTAATTAGGCCCATAACCGAAAAAACCGAATTAGAAAAACCGAAAAAACCGAACCGAATTTGGAAAAACCGAACCGAACCGAATTAGTTTGGTTCGGTGTTCGGTACACTACATGAAAAATCGAAAACCGAAAAAACCGAACCGAAATTTAAAAAAACCGAACCGAAAAACCGAATGCCCACCCCTAATTGCAGTGTTTGCTTCCTTTTCTCTTTCCGAAAGAATAAATTCAGATAGATATTGATAAAAGAAAGCTGTTATTTCTTCTTCTAGCGATAACTTGTCAGAAAATTTAATAACTCAGACTATGTCAAATTGTAGACTGAGTGTTTTTTTGTCTTAGGAAAAGAAGATTAACACATTCAGCATTCCTTCTCGGAAGTTAATCAGGTCATTTAAGCATATTGGAGGGGATCCTATCAAGGTATGTAAATACTGACAAACCATTGAATATGTATCATCTAGTTGATTTTTATGTTAGACCCACATCACTTTTTACAGGTATCAGTGGATCCCAGCTCCAGTTATCTGGTTTGTTCTGACTCTTTTAAGATTCTCTGCTTATATGACATTATGGCTGGGGATATGGTCGCACAAGCAGTCGGGCATGGTGATGTTATAACTGGTGTCATCTTTTTACCTGACTGCAAGCATCTTGTTTCTGTGAGTACATTCAATGGACATTTCCCTGTTCTAGTGTTCTACTTATCTGAACTATGATCTTTCTAATTAGGAGTTTCATTATTTCATAGTTGGTTCCCACCAGGCAACCAGTATAGTGAGAATAACCTATAATGACCGCCAAACTTGGACAAAACTTAGATGTCCATCACCTTGTTCTTCCTTTCTGTTGCTAAGGTGAAGTCATATTTAAATGGTTCTTCTAATTTTATGACTCTTCTATTTCCAAGTTAGCTCTTGCTTCATGGTTGATTTCTCTGGGATGACTCTGATATAGATAGGTATGGGGATAATAACTAGAAAATAAGGAAAGCAAGTAGTAGATTTAGAATGGACCGAACTTTAATGTATAAACTAGAGCAAGTAAAGGTAGTCTTCTCTCCATGTGTCCCTTAAGTCCTCCATGCTCATGATGGTAATGGTTGGAAGAATACTCCAAAGTCCATGATGGTGACCTCGAGCGCCATCACTGTAAGGGAGTGGTGCAAAACATTTGTGTTCACGTTTCTTCGTATTAATAAACCACGCTAGAGCTGCTGCAAACTTCCTTTATCTGCAATGGTTTGCTCTATATTTCCTGTTTTACGCTAACACTAGCTTATTTAGCGTTTTTTCCCAATCTTAACATATATTTCTGATGAATTCAGGTAAGTAGTGATGGTTGTATCTTTGTTTGGAAAGTCCCTGATTCTTTATCGTCAAGGATGCTGAGGAAAATTAAGGAAAATGCTTGTCCGCTATCCCCAGCAAAATTTGCTGCTCCAGCAACTTTAGGTCAAATCAAACTTCATGAGGTTAACTATCACCAACCGGAAGACATATCTAGGACCCCAAACCTCTTCCAAGTAAATCAGAGAGTACTCTGTCGAGAAGGGAGTTCACCAGGGACAGCATTTAAATTCAGTATTTCAAGACTCCCAAAGTGGGCACAAGCTAAAGTTACTAACCTTCATTCCTTGACGACTGACCCTAATTCTTCATCCTCCAAGGTATCTCAAGATATAGTATTAAAACTGCTAATCGCTTGTTATAACTCTTTCTAGTGTAGATACTTTAGGGGATCATGTCCTTTTCCATATATTTATTTTCTTTTACGTCAATAAAAGGATATTTTGTGTATATGCAGAAAGTCTATCTCATTTTAACAATTCCTGAGAAATTCTTTCTTATTTACCCTTTATTCTTCATTGTGCCTATAAATGCTATTCTTTCCTTTGATTTTGATGTACATAATAGAAATTGTGGCTCGTCCAAAGCTAACTGAGGAAACATGTCGGATCCAACAGTCAAAAGATCCTTGTCCAGTTCGTTGAGGCAATACTACGTGCAATTGCCTTGTTTCACTGATATGTTTAATGTACCTTTGCAGACTGGAAAAACTGGATCAGCTGATACACAGCGACCCACCTGTGAAGCTGTCCTTGTGTGTGAAGAGGCACTACATAATTTGGATGCTGCAGCTGAGAGAGCAGTGCAGTTGTTTTCTAAAATAGCAAATCAGCATGCAAGAATAGAGAGTTCACGGGAGCATGAAAATCAGTTATTGGCCAAGGCAGCAGAAATGCTGGTGCCTATAGCGAAGAAAATCCATGCTACTGCCAAATTGGCACAATCTGCCAACACTGGTTCCAATGGGAATGCCAAAATGGATATTTCAACCAATGAAATTTGAGGTTATTAGATAAAAACTGATCGACATCAACTAGTCAAGCTGAAGGGTTGCCATTAGCTTGTTATCTCAGGTGATATGACTTGATCCTTCCCCACAGCAGTGACAGATCTATTTGCTTACCGTCAATTTCTAACATTTAGGCAACAACTGTGCTAACTCTCAAACTAGGTATTCCCTCTACTCCATTTTATGTGACACTCCTTTTCTAGTCCGTTCCAAAAAGAATGACATATTCCTATCTTTAAAACAATTCAACTTTAAACTTCCCATTTGTAACCACAAAAATGTCATGACATGTAACACCACAAATTTCAAAAGTCTGTCTTTCTTTGTGAACTCTGTGCCCAGTCAAATAGTTTCAGTAAATTTGCATTCAGCTAATCCTTCTCTCCCAAGTTGTGAATGTAATTTGATTTTGAATAAATGCTTGGTGCTAGCATTACTTCTGAAATAGGGTACTTGGTATCAGAGCTGGATCATGGAAACCCTTGAATTAGCATGTGGCACAGTACTTATTTTCTTAGATATGTAAAGAACAAATGTATTAGTTGATTGTATATAAGGTTTTCATTGAGCATACTGACACTACCATTTCTTAAATGTGCTTTTCCTGGGGAATTTTTTTCTTCCAAATGTCAGTACTTTTGGAAGCTTTACTGTTTGTTCATGCTACAATATCTACAACAGAACACTTGCCTTGCACATTTGGAGAACACAAGCCCCTTTCAAGATGGTATTGCTTCTCATGTCTAGTTGCCACGGGAGCATGTCTAACACAGGACAATCTTCAAAGAAGTTTTATTTTGTGCAATAGATGGAATTTATGTGGAAACTGGTAACTGTCAGCCACCTCTTTATACATGGCAATGTGCTTGCTCAACTTTGGGAAATATTCTGAACATTGTTGGTTTGAAATGGGTAATGCCCAATACTACAACCAAATTACTTCACTGCTGGAACAAAAACAAAGAGGAAGAGACAATGTGGAAAGAGAGGAACCTCAATGTTTTGAAGACAGCAAATTCTACTCAACAGATCAAATCCAATTGTACATTCAACTTTTCTTTTTGGTGTAAAGAGAAACTTATAGAATCCATACAAGATTAGAAAGGGTTTCTCTTTTTCTTTTTGGTTTGATCACAAAGGTAGGTATGGTTGCTACATCTTACTCATATTCCACTTCTGAAATTACAATGAATATATTATTGTTGTTGTTCACTTGTACATAGAAGTGACAAAATTAATGGAAACCCACTCATTTGACCCACCCAAACCCATCCTAAATTTGAAGGGTTGGGCATGGAATAAAAATTATGAAAGGTTGATTTGGGACTACTCATTTTAACAAGTGAAATGAAGTAGCCCAAGTTCAACCTATGAATATGTGCAAACCCAACCTGTCAAAAAGTATTCTCCACTTTGATGCATTTCTAGTTTCGTTTTTTTTCTTCTTTTTTTCAAGTTTCGTCTTTCATATAATGTTTTTATCAATCAATTGATTTCATTTTGTCTTGTCCAATTTTTAGTCAATTCTGATTTCCGAGCTTTCGTTTTCTTGGAGCTCTGCTTGTTAACTTACGTTCTATTTTATGTGTTCTAATTTGGTTCTTGATTGTATTTTGTTTATCCAGTTTAGTGCTTTAAAATTTATGGGTTTTATTTGTTTCTAAAAGCTAAGTGCATAAAATGTTTCACCAATTACAATAGGTTAATGACGTCCTACAGTATTTGCATAAATATTTACTTCTTGAATCTGAACAATGTAATGAGAATTTGTAAGATATATAGATATTATGCTTAATAAGCTTGAATTTTAAGATTTGTTTATATAAATTCACAACTTTTAACTTGTTTGAGAAAAGTTGAGTCATGTTGGGTAGGTTGGATATAATTTATTATTTAGCTCAATTCGATTCAACTTATTTTTCAGGCTACACATGTGAGATTACATTCTCAACCCATTTTAATTGAATTAAACTTTAGACAGAATTAGACAATGACTCTTTAATTTATTTAATCTATTTTGATCAACTTAAATTCATTCCAAAATTGCCACTTTGATATCTTTAGAGGTCGTTTAGTAGCTGGTCTGGAGATGAGGTATGTAGGTACAGTCAAACCTCTTTATAGTGGCAACGTTTGTCTGAAAATTTTATGGCTGCTATAGTGAGGTGTTGTTATATATGTATACTGACATTTGACGTTTAGATCTCATTTAACTGTTACAAACAAAAATACACAAATATCTAGTTTAATAATTTTGTGTACCAAAAAGAAGGAATGTATTTGTTAATCATTTTAACCAAAAAAATAGAAAGAGTATGAATGTAAAAAAATCAAAGTCTTTCCTCATGAAGTTACGACCATAACTGGTGGATATTATTTTAATATAATATTTTTCTTTAAATATTTGTACTTGAAATTTACTATGTGCATGACATTAATGATGATTATCATAAATATTTCAATATTTATTTGCACATAATATATTTCTTATAGAATATTATTGCATAATATTTGAGAATGACTGTTATAGAGGAGTAATTTTACAAAGAGTGGACCGTTATAATAAACGCCGCTGCTGTTATAGGTAGAATGTTGTCATAGAAAAGTAAAATATAACATGAAAAATTGGTTCTGGAGAAAATCAGACCGTTATAGTGAAATGCTATTATAACAAATGACTATTATGGAGAGATTTGACTGTATTAAATCATGCATAAGTAATATCACGTTTGATAGTTAGTTAAAAACTAAGTTATTCATATAAAATTAATACAATATTTGATTTGTAATTTAGAAACCCGCATAACTAATATATGTATAAGTTTATGAGAGAATCTATGCATATTTTATGCAGAATAGAAAATGAAATAACTAATACATAAATAACTAAATCCTTCGTAAAATAATAAATCTCCTCATGACTAATATATATATTATTAATTCTTGCTAACTCTAACCAACTAGTAAACCACCCCTTAGTGCTGCATTTATAATGTAATTACTTTTTCTCGAGAAAATTTTATAACCAATGACTGTCCATTTTGTGAAAGAATGAAACCATGGAAGGATCTTCCTTAATGCAAGTAGTTAGTCTGAAATATTTTGCAATCTTCACCCAAATAGTTAGTAGGATTTGTTATTTACTTTTTCTAATTGATATATATACATAAATCATATACTAATTTTATATGTGCGTGTGTCGACTGTTTTAATTACGCAATTGAATATATGAGCAATTATTTAGATTAATTCTTAAAGTATTTTTTTTGTTAATGTTTGATAGAATATGATATGACATTTATGGAAGGACCGTTGAGGTTAGAATCTCATTAAAAACACATGAATCTTTTGTCGGAGCCTAAGTGACATAAAAAAAGATGAACTTGACTAAAATAATGGGTGAAAATAAAGTTTTTTTTTTTTTTACCTATAGCGCACTAATTTAGTGCGTTATATGAACTCTATGAATGCAGGGCGGGTTTATCTTTACCCGAAGTGTGTCGCGTGATACTGCTTTGTCGAGTTATTTTACTAAATATACATATATATAAATAATAAAAAATAAAAATATAAGGTACAAATACTAAAAGGACACTACTTATTTACGAAGTTGTGCATTGATTTGATGGTCAAGCACTTCCTCCTTCATGTTGAAGGTCATGGGTTCAAGCTCACTTAGCCTTATTTTTTGAAATTTTTTTACTCTTACTCTTTCATTTACTCATCTTTTAAAATTGTGACACCACTTAGGAAGAATTCTGCGTACGCCACTGTATGAATGGACCAGATCTTAACATAAGTTAAGGTCTATGAAGCCATATAGCGCATTAAATTAGTGCGCAATATGTGTCATTAAAATTAGGTAGACTTAAGACCTTTTTCTATCACATTTGTACTTGATTTGACCTAGAGACGCACAACGAAGAAATATAGTACACTATATGGTACTTTTTTAATCAGATTTTTTTTACAAAGCTCGTTTGAAATCTATTTAAAGAGGACTTCAAATGAGGTAAAAATTCATCCATCTCTTATATTTCAAAGTACTTTCCTTAACTATTCTCATACTCATTTCCGGATATTTTTCAGCCTCTTTTTGAAAAATATCTAATGATAAAAAACTGTTAGGGTAACATTGTTTTGGGACGGTGAGATCGTTCATGATGAAATACTATCCATCATAGTTGTCCACCACAATCCAATGTTAAATTTTCAGTTACACTGGACTACCCAACAAATGTTGTATAGGAAACATTTGTATAGGAAAAATTACGCAAGACGACACCGTGATATCAAATGTTGCTCCTTCCTCGAGTTTCAGTATTGCTGATTATCATTAGTAGGTCTATTATTAAGATATTAGTTAATGTATATCTTTTGATGTTTGGTAAATAATATATTCTATTTTTTTTGTTTAGAGAAAATATTACACAAGATGAGCCTGTTATATCAGTAAATATTGATGATATTGATCACCTGAACAAAAAGAAATCTCATTGAATGATAATGAGAGCCTGATTAATGTGGAGGTATTGGAGGTTGAAGTCTTTTTCTCAGCCTCTAAAAGTGAGTATGAATATTGTTGACACTCAATTTTAGCTCACCATATTTAAAAGATTAACTTTTTTCGACTTTCTAGTTATTAAATTGCACAAAGTATATTTTATATATATTTTTTAAATCTTTTAACAATTTATTGAAAATTATCCTCTTTTTATTTTTATTTTTTAAATTTCTGTTTGTTTGTCATCATTTCAATTTTTAACAAGTGATTAATAACTATCCTTGGCTTAGGATCTTTATTAATTTATTATCATCTTTTCACTTATATGATTTCTTGATAATTATTTTATTTTTTTGCATAGTAAGATTTTCATTAATTTATTATCATTTCAATTAATTCCGTTAATGATTACTTTTTATATCAGCGAGTAATTATTTTTAATTTTTTATAATACAATTTCCAAGGTCAACTATATTTCACTTATATTTAAATTAAATATTAATACTTACACTTTTTAATATTTTTTTTCTAACACAATATTCACGTAACAAATACAGTTAATTTACAGATATTTTAGATTTACATTATATAAGTCATTCACTTATCAAATCATGTCCAATCATACCCCCTCTTTTACTTCCTAAATAAGTAAACATGTTTTCTCTAATTTAGGCTTTTTTTCAAAAGGAAAAATTACATAATTAAGCAAATATTACTATCTATTTATAATATATAATAATATTTTAAAAAAATTATAAAAATTAAAAAAATAATTACAAAAATAGTAAGTTATCATATGTATTAATTTTTCTACCTTCTCTCTCCAATTCACCATCAGAATTTCTCTCTAATTTAATGCACGTTTCTCCCTCTTCCAAAATTTTCAATATCTCTGCCGATTCTCTCTTTGTCTCTCTCTCTCTCTCTCTCTCTCTCTCTCTCTCTCTTAGCCATGACAATTTAGATGCAGAGAATTACAGATCGAGAGCTTAGATACCATTGACAATGTCAAAGCTAAGATTCAAGGAGAAATCGAAGCAGAAGATTTTATTAGCAATAATATTGCTATATTTCTCAAGCTTTTGTTTGTGTTTCAATGACAAAATTGATATACTACAATTTTTTCTAATTTTTTTGTCTTTGTGTATCAACGATGGAGTTGGTACATGTATCAGTATCAGATTTTTTATATATATAACTGCAGCATTGTTATGTACTAATGTATTGCTTTGTGTGTATCAATACATTGTATTAATTTTTTATTAGTGTGTATCAATGTTTTCAATGATACATGAATATAAAATACCCATATTTCTTTGTGTATCAATTTAGAAAATACTTGCCAATTTCTTACTTTGTTGTCCATGGATTAGTATTATCTTGAATAAATTACAAATTGTAAATTACCTATTCATATTCATCAATGTATGACAACTGCATCATTTTTTATAAAACATTTAATATTATAAAATTTTGTAAATTATAGATTCTTTAATTGTGTATATATATATATTTTTTAAAAATTACTATTGAAACTGATGATACTGTGTTTATGTATTATATTTGTATATGTATCAAATTTTTTTTATGCTTATTAATATGTATCAATTTTTCTAGTGAAACGCATAATTTTCATTTCGATAGATGAGCTTTTGATACATGTATCATCACAAATTTAAAATTTTTTTTCAAATCTGCAACGATGATACACCAAAGAAAAAAATTTCTTCAAAATCTGCGATTTCAGATTTAGAAATTACACAAATATGAATTTTGGTGTTAAATTTTAAATAAGGAAAAAAATATCCAATATCATGAAAAGAGTGATTTACTCCCATTAAATATACAATTTTACTTAAAAAAAATAAACAACACCAATTAAGGAATGATTGCAGGGTTTGAAATTTAGATACAGTCTTAATGATTACGATAAATTATATCAAAAAATAAAAAAATATACTTTTTTATAATTTTAATAAATTATGCTATTCTATGTAATTATTTTACTGTGGACGTTATTTATAAAAAATTCTCTTTTCAAAATTGCTTTTGACCAATGTATTTTTTCTTTTTTCTTTCTCTACAGTCACACACACTGCAAACATATCTTTTTATTTTTATTTATTTACTATTTTTTTTGCATTGCATTCTTCAAATTTTTATGACTGCATATTTGACATTTTATATCACTCTTTGATTTTACTCCCTGATATTTTTTAGTTGTTTTTAACTTTGCATGTATGCATATATTTGCTTTTCTTTTCTTATCTTCTTCATGTCTCTCAATTTTTTAATTTTTCTTCAAAATCTCTCTCTCTTTTCTTGAGTTTTTCTCCTCAGCGCGTCGGTTCTATGTTCTATCGTTTCAATTTTTTTAAAAATAATTTACTTATTAATTATTTTATTTAGAGATTTTTATTAATTTATTGTCATATTTTTATTTTTTATAATTTATTAATAATAATTATTGATTTTATAAATTTTTAGAATTTTTTATTAATTTATTATTTTTGTACACTTTCGATAATCATTAATCTCTCGTGGTTATTTACATATATATACAATACAAGCAGTATAATTTTATTCGTATGATACAATATATTTAATGACATAGCCATAACTCCTCTACTTTATTTTTATTCATTTATTTATTTATTTTAGCAGTGAGCTCTGTAGCTCGTTTTGATATGTATCTGCCCATTTCACTACATTTTTTTTATGAGGGTGACACTTTGATTTTGCTTAGACGAAGTAGTTGAAACTAACACCACTAACAGTGAATCGATGTCTATTTGTCTTATTTTTTTTTTTGTGAGAATAGATCTGATGAAAAATACCGTTCCTATTGAATTTTATTTTAATTTGCGAAAATTATTAAAGTTTTACATGCATGCATACATAAAAAATAAACTTGGCCCGATGAAGAAATTTTTCATCGATTTTCGAGGTCTTTCCTGCACATAAGACGGACTTTTATTTTTATTATTGTTATTATTATTTTTGTGATATATATTTATTATTATTATTCTAATTTATTTGAGTAAATATTTATAGTATTTGTACAGGTATGCGAAGTTTTTCTTTGAAGATGACGCTTAGTAGAAGTTTGAACATCTCCAGGGATTCATATTTAATTTTATTTATTAATTTTTACATTCTTAAAATCGTAAAAAACATAAAGTATAGTGAACACTTTACTTTTTGGGTGTTGGGTTGGGGGTGTTTCTTTATTTATGCTTTATTTAAATTAAAGTTCGCTACACGTTTAGAAAAACTTAGGCCGTAAAAATACTTTTACAAATAAATTATTAAGCGTACGCATGTAATTAATTATATTATATTTTGACGCTAGGCAAACATTAAAGTCTTTTTTTTTTGTGAAAGATACATCTTTATTTTCTCTCCACTCTTTTACTTAGCTTTATAAAAATATTATTTGGTTAGTTCTTTTGTTATATATTTTCTTGCATTAAAATATTTTAATAATGTAATATACTCTTTCGCCATTTTTTTTAAACTCATCTCTCTAAAAAAAATATTATTTACCTGATGAAAATATATCTCAATTAATTTTATTCCTTTAAAATTTGTTCTTATTATATTTTTTTAGCATATTAATAGGATTTGTAGGTTGCGCATTAAATGAGAAATATTATTTGAAATTTCTTTTTCCATATAACAAAACTTTACTTTTCCTTTCATGTCAATAAAAGAATATTTTCTTTTAATATTTGCATAAAGAATGTATGTATATATCTTTTTTCACACACATATACCTATATACATATTTATTTCTTTACATATATTTTGTAGCTACATGCATTTTTCATATACTATTTATATATTTAATACATATTCTTTATATACATATATTACACTATTTTTTATTTTATTTTTTATTACACATATTTTATACATACAAATATGATTTTACCACCTCCTCTTTTGATAAATTAAGTCTAGCTGGGAACCACATTTCGTGGATTCTAAAGGATGCCTAACACCTTCCCTTCAAAATAATTTGAACCCTTACCTAGATCTAAACTATTACAACATACATAGTTATAATATGAGAGTATGCCTCCAGATCATTTCAATTTAGATGTCAATATGATTGCTTTTGTGCTAATTACTGATATTAAAAAAAGGCACAAGTACCTTATTTTCTCGAGATCATTTCAATTTAGATGTTACAGTATTTGTTGCTTTGCTAATTGCTTGGATGAAAGCTTCTCATTTTCCTATTAAATATTGTCAAACAGTAGTTTAGAAGGATATCACAAAATCATATCCATGAGAAAAATATATCTTGAACATAGGTGCCTTCGAGATGGTCTTTGATAATTGGGAGAGCTCTTTCTGCATATTAACGAGGTATATGACTGCGCTTCAACCCTTTAATTCGGACACAATTATTGAATGGAAGCTCAACACACATGCTGATGTGGCAGAAAATATTTTTAATTATGTGTTCTGAATTTTCAAATCATGCGTTGATAATTTTTCTCATTGTCGGTATGTAATGTCAATAGACAAAAAACACATGTATATGGTGTGTACGACATTAAGCTATTGATTTCTTACAAAATGGGTATGAATAGGTCAATTTTTCTCCTAGCTTTTGTCATTGCAACTAATGAGAGAACAGATACATGAAGTATGTTTTTATGTCATTTAAAACAACTTGTAGCGAAGTAGTGTTCAGGTATATATTTGATATTTGACAGATATTATGACATACTGGCTAATATATTTGAATTACCTGACTGGCGGCAACCTTTGCCTATCATAATTATTGTTCAAGGCATCTGAAGGTAAACTACCAGAAGATATTTAAAAGTGACTGACTGAATAAATTTCTGCGGCGGCTACAACAAATCACCAAGAGAAGAATTTTAATGAACAGATGCAATTGATTAGGAGACTTATGAGGAAGCCTACAACTGGTTGAACGTGACGTCGGTTGAAAAATGGACCATACACAAGGATGCTTACAACAAGTAACTTTGAGTCATTTAATGGCTTGTTTAAATTTACACGAAGACTGCCTAATACTATAATGGTAAGAATGACATTCAAGCAGGTTGTGGATTTGTTTGTGAGTAGATCAAAACATGTGAAAAAGTTATTGGCGGAAAAGGAAACATGAATGCCAAATTTAGCCCAATATTTTTACATCATAGGAAAAAGGCGAAGTGCCATTGTTGACACCCAATTTTGACCGACCTGCGCTTTTAATATGCTGCTTATATATGTATATATTTATTTATTTATTTAACGCAAAAATTCGGCATATTTTTTTATTTATAAAAATAATTTATTATCATAATATTGCGAAAGTCATTTCAAATTATATATATATGACCTATATTAATTTTAAGTTTTGATCTTAAATGATTACGATGTATATAATATATTTCGTATCAATATGCGCCCTTATTTTAAAATATATCCTTTACTTAATAAATTTTTTACCTAGTTTTACTAATTTTATAAATTTATTTGAATAATAAAATTTACTTGAATTTATAAATTATTTACGTTAATAATATGATTTTTATAATATTTGATGACTTGACTTTATATTTTAGTCATTAATTTATTTGTAAATATAATAATTTAATTATATGATATTTACATAAGTATATTTAAATTTAGAATTTATTTATTAATAATAATATTTATATGTTTTCTTATAATTTAAACTATTTTATTATCTATTTATTAAATTATTTAAAAGTGTAGTATATTTATTAATTTAATAGCAGCTAAATCCAATTCCATTCAATTTATTTAAATTATAGCCATCTTTCCATTCAATTCATTCAATTTATTACAATTCTGGCCACTTTCCTATTCAATTTATGTCAATTTTAGCCATTTTTAATCAATTGTGGCTATTATTTAAATTCAATTCTAGCCTAAATTAAATAAAACCCATGTACCCAATTCGCGACCCATCAGATGACCCGTATCCCGACCCGTTTCATTTAAAACTAATCTCAACCCTTCATCTTATCTAATCCTACGGTTGAGATCAAATCGTAATATTTCCTTATTTAACTACCTACCCTACCAAAAACCCTAAACACTTTCATTCTTCTTTCCACTACCCTAGCCGCCCCTCTCTCCATCTTCCCTCTCTTTCTCCCTCTCATCTCCGGACGGCCAGACAACTATCGCCGGAAAAACACCAAATCTCCATAAATTCCGGCCAGCATCCACCGGCGTCGTTCCCTCTTCCTCTCTTCCTCCACGAACTCCGGCAAACAACAGCAACTTCAAGCTGCCGCCGGCAGCCTTCCTTCCTCTCCGGCAAAACCAACATCCTACAGCCAACAAGACCTTTAAACTCCCTCGCCTCTGGCCGTAAGCCACCATTAACACCGGCCAAAAACCACCATCAACCACCGAAACAACACCATGAAACCAACAGCCCGCCCGGCAACCTAAATTTTCCGGCGACTGCCGGAAACCAAAACCAACCCGTCAACCTTCTACCTCTCTTTTTCCTTCTCAAATCCGACAGCCGCATCACCAACTATCACCTGCAAAACACCAAACCTTCATTAACCCCGGCGAGCACCCAAAACAACAATCGCCGAACACCATAACAACCGTAAACCACATGCCGGAAACCATCAGATTTTCCTCCCTTCTTGACTATTTTTATCAGGTTTAAAATGGATCTGCTTGAATCTGTCCGAATCTAGACGCGTGATATTTAATTTTCTCTACTCTATTTCTGTGCATGTTTTGACGAATAGACTTAAAATAAATTATATAAATATATATGTATATATTTATTTGTGTTTCGTCAATATTTGAGTTCATCTTTAAAAAGTCATGAAATCATAATGGCTGCAAAAAATTTATCTCTACCTTGATATAACTAGTGAAAATCGTTTAGTTAGTTCTAATGTTTGGCATAGAGGTTTTGTATGACACTGTTTTACCTCATATTCTTGACATACGCGAATACATGCTTGGTTTATTTTTCGACGCTCTGTTAAGATTTTAATATACACAATTGTTTTATCTTGTTGCTGTTTCTAGGTTTTAATTTAGTCAAGTTGTGATTTATGCCATGATACAATCCCGTAATTAAATGTTAAACAATATTATTCAATAATTTATTTGTTTTTCCTGGTGTCAAGGCTGTTGTAAAGGTAAATATTCTAATAAGGTGGTTTTAGATTCACTGATAGACATAACTTATTACCTTTCCTTGATTGGTTTCTTTCCTAACTTAACCTTTTAATTTGTCGCTATGAGTATTTCCACTTTGTGCTAGATCAATTCATTATGTGTTTTGTTTATTTACTTATTTGAACGACTTTTTTTTTGTTGTAATTTGTCTTAATTTAAGAAGAAAACGGTCATTAATTGATTCTTTCCTTTTAGTCAATGCTAAGTATTTGTTTGAATACAATTGGAGCAATTCTTACATAGGTTGTTTTGATTCTTTATTGATTCTGTTGGTTTCGTCTTTTTCTTAATGTGATATACACGCTTTACGAATTATTTGATAAATTGCGATATTTACGCCTTATTTGATTTGAATTATTCCTTTATTGAAATCCAGCATTCAATTTTTTTAATTTATTTATTAGTTGTCTTTTAAAATAATTTTCCCCTTCTGTATATTTGACTAATTCCCTTCCTCTTTTAATGTCTGAAATTATGGTAACATATTATTATTCCCATGATTTAGTCAATTAAATTAGTTGCACAAGGTAAGAAGATATTTGAAATTAATTGCTGATATTCCTTCTCTTTATACTCTTACTCCTTAATTATTTAAAGGCCCCTCATCCTCTTCTTAAAGGGGAGGGCATCGAAAAAAACTGAGGTACTTCATTCTTAATATTGCTTTACTTCTCCACTCTCTTTATATATTTTCCCCCTAACCCACCTCAACACAAGCACTGCTCGGAACCCTTGAGGTTCTCGTGATCTTGATGTGTTGAAGTTTGGGGATATTTAATTGCGGAAAATTGCTCAAATTAGCGATTCTCGATATTTGCCAAACTGTCGTTAACCGGTTAGTTTATTCTAATGTCCTGTTTAATCTTCTGCCAATGTGTATTTTTGACGTTGAATGTTTTCACTTTATCATATATATGTCTGAAATTTTATGTAACGTGTCCATACTCGACTAAATAATTAAAAAGCTAGATGTATCTGCTTGTACGTGTATAGTGCGGTATTATTTGTCTAACAGGTTGTTCATGAATTTGGGAGAAGAATCGCTGAGACGGGAGGCATTACAAGCTTAGGAATTTTATATTATATATGTATATATATATTTCTTGATGTATTTATTTATTTTTATTGACTTGTAAACAATGTAAACAAAACACTAATAATAGTAAAAAAGGGGTTTGGGGGTGGGGATTGTATGTTTATTTTGCTTTAACTATTAATCTCGCCTAGAAATCATGATTATAGGATTTTAATAACACGTGACGTTAGATATCATGTTTATAGGGTTAACATAAACACGATTATTTCACTAGAAGTCATGCCTATAGGGATCATAATTAATTAACTTTACGAGCAAATCCGCCTATGGGAACTGTTTGGTACATACCGGTATGCTCAAATAGTTTAAGTATTGATCTGTTTATTTTTCTGCAAATAGATCTATGATATCTGAATTTGATAATCGTTTAGATATCATGCTTATAGGATTTAATTGTGTATTTGATTTGTACAATCTGAACATTGAAGGTCATGTCTAAATTCTTTCATCGTGAATCTCGTTTTTTTAATAATTTAAATAGAACGGTTATAGATTTTAAAAAGAAAAATGCATGAATAAAATATCGTCTAATATTCTGCACAAAAATGATTTGCTGTTTGAAGGATTTAGATAACTATGGGCTGATAATATAATGAGTTATGCTGATTTTTAACCAATTTGTAATTAACTGATTTACCCAATTCATGCTTCTTTGATCGTATATTTAGAACACTCCTTTCAAGTCACGTAAGAGATAGCTAATAAAAATTGATATTTGGTTAGAAATCATAGGGTTTATTAAACATCCCTTTAGAAATCATAATCTATAGGTTTAAACAAGGAGGCTATCTGAAACCTTTACGTGCTCGTTACAAAATGTTTGTTTTGTTTTTGTCGTTTTTCTTTTACAACCCTAAGAATTTAGATCCAAAAATCCAAAGTAGATGTCCAACGCCTCTTGGACCTTAAGATTGGTGCGGGTAGGCAAATAGTAGGACGTTAGTTTCATCACCTAGAGCGTTTTAGGTTAATTAATCAACTAGGTGGGTAGTCGGGAAATGATATTTGTGCTCGCTGAATAATACGAGCAATTCAAAAGATTGCAAAGTATTATTTAAGTTGCACAAGTGATCCCATTAGGTCAAACATTTCTAACGTAGAACTACGTTTGGCCTGATTCCCTTAAGGGATACGTAGGCGCCTTATCGAGGCTCGGCCCCATAATTAAATAAATTATTTAGTCTTTTTTGTATTATTTGCCATAATCTTTGTGTAAAAATATGTCAAGTTAAAACTATTTTGAAATCTATTATTTTCTTTTCTCACTCATCTAAATAGAGTTAATCCTGCATTATTACTAACCTTTTATGCAAATTGGCTTAAAATAAATCTACTTGATCGTTTAGTTAAAATCCCCATTTAATGAGTACGGTCGGGAACCACATTTGTGGACCTCGAAAGGTGCCTAACACCTTCCTTTCGAGGTAACTAAAGCCCTTACCCGAACTCTGGTATCCTAGATAAAAAACTAGCTTAGAACGGTGTCCTAACGCACCTTTAATTCGTTAGGTGGCGACTCTTCTTTTTCATCCCTTAAGAGACGTCACATGTTGGGTCCCGCTTTTCCGCGAGGGAAAATGGGGCGCGACAGCCATACTATTAAGCAATATAAATTAATATACCATATACTTGAAGTCAAGATAAATATTCACCAAGATAGTGGAGGTAATGTTCATATATTAATAAGAGACTAAGAATATTCTAATGCGGTAAGTGACAATCATACTACTTGTTATGTATGCAATCAAATGCTTCCAATATGTTGGGATGGCTGCATCGGACTATGTTACACCAGAATACAATATGGTAAACTATAAAAGAATGTACTCCGAATAATTTTTATCACTTTGTGATACGCCACATTGACCAGAAACTATTTTTTATAATTGCTAATAAAAATTATTTGCGTAGAATACGTGTACGAGCAAACATTCATTTTTCTAATCAAATGGATATTCCAAATAGGTCATACTTTCATAAGTGATTATTATGCAATAAATATGATCGTTATAAGCGTGAGTTTAACCTAAGAGATTGTGGTGTCAGTACCTTTTGTGATGGCAATACCTGAAGGCATTGATGATTGTTATACTGATTATTAAGAATTTCTAATGTATGAATGTATTTTACCTTTTGATCTTAGTTATATTTGTCTTTTAGTTTTAGTCTTATACATGATAAAGTACTATAGAAAAATTACAATTTTAAAAAAATACAATAATAAAGATTTAACGATAAAGGAATAAATATTAATCTTCATCACTGTCTGATATCACTTTATCATCATCATTACCATCATCTTCATCTTCATCTTCCTCTTCCTCTTATCTACTTCATCTTTTTTCATGGTCTTTCCCTTTTCTTCTCCATCTTTATCATTGTAATCTAAACCCCACTTTTTATTTATTTTTTGATCATCCTCAATAAAAGGACTTGCTTGATTTACACAATAATATGATACTCAATAATTTAATGTTTGAGGTAAATATTTTATAAGATATATTCATTTTTAAACTATTGAAAAATACATGATAAGAAGAATCTTGATGCAAGACTAACATTTTCCAACAACTGTCAATACTCTTCTTCATCCGCTCCACGAAAGTTAAGATCGACTAAAATATAAAAGATATCTAGTGCTTTTTACATTCTGAGATTTCTTTCATCAATGTTGGATAACTAGCTATTCATCTTTAAATTTGAAAGTTCGAAAAATCGTTGACAATGTGCGTGGTACAATCCAATTATACAAATGACATAAGACCTCATGATCACACCTTTTAGAATATGACTCAACCCATTGAAGTTTTTTTACCCCAAATTCAAACTTCTTCAGGCTTTGTGGAGTGTGTTTCACCCTCAATGACGTGTCCAATAACTTTTAAATCAACATGGATACAAATAAGTTGATTTTTCAAAGAACGAATAACACCATACTATTTTTCATCCGATAAATCGGTGTAACATTCTGATAGTCTTTCTCAAAATAGAATTCAGTTGTGTTTAATCTTTCACTCATACCATGGGAATTTCTTGAGTTGCTGTCACTTTTTTTTAAAATCTATTTTTGAACCAACTATTGAAGGTAATATTCTTAGGCATTGTGAAAGCATGGGGTTTTACAGCAATGAATGCAGTTATTGTTGCCTTTATAATGTTAGAAATGTCCCCTCATATTATGCACATTTTATGTGCGCTGTGTAGATTCTCGTGGATATTTTAACAGTACAATGTTTCATATAAAGTTAAAAAATTGAGTTGTCACTCAGAAATATCAATCGAAGAAAGTATAAATTTAGCATGCATAACGCATATAACACACATAAATGTTATGTAGATTCTCATGGGTACTTTACTAGTAAAATGTGTGATATAAAGGTAACAAATGTGTGCATTGTGATGTCACTCAAAAACGTAGTTCGAGAAAAGTACAAATCACATTATTAAGTGTGCCTTGTGTTGTCATTCATAAATGTCATTTGGGCGTGTTCCAATAAAAGTACTAATGAGTACTATATAATGTCAATAACTAGAGTAACTAACATTCACTAAAATCGAGTTATTATATCATATTGGAATTAATATTCCAAATTCAATCGTATTACTCTGTTCTTTCCTAAACACCTATTCAAAACAACGGGCAGGACATGGACATTAAGTGAAGAATATGAATACTCAAATAACCCCAACAAGAGATACAATCAATATTACAATAATATAATGATATTTGAGTTGAATTGATGTGTTACGGAGGTTGAAAGGCTGAAACAAACTTGAGGGCACTAGGACTTAAATACCCAAGAAGTTGTGCTACATTAATACCATGTAGTATACCACAAAAGTTAAATTTTGCTCTAAATTATTTTCGTTAAGAGGACAACCAGATGAAAATGTGTATCATTAGGGCCGAATACAGTCAAAATGGTTACATAGTCACATGCAAGTAAAATTCGGACAGCAAGATGTCCGATGAAAATGAGTGTTCATGATCTAATTAATATTTATTATAAATAAAGTACATGGGGCCATATTGATGTCAGTTATGACCCCATGAATATTGAGTTTTGTAACTCTATAAGTAACCTTTCATTCCTTATGAAATAGTCATAAAAACAGGACTATTAAAAATTTAATATCGGGTAGTAAAAATGTAGATTGGTCAGTATTCTTTTCAAAGGATTCAAATACCAGTGATGATGACAACCAAATCATAACAATTATTTCATTGACTCCTCACCTGATAAAAGTGAATTTGAGTTAGATAAATACAAGTCTCACCTTCTAATAGAGCGTAATGACAATTTTGCTATGTGAAATTTTCAAATATACGCGAATATTATTGTGGTTAGGTCGCGAATGAGCACATCAGTGCACCGAATCACAACGTCTCATTCATAGCTTGAAAAATCTCGATGCTCTAATTCCAACAAAGTTCTCAATGACCATGCCTCGAACAAATCAAAAAAAGTCTTGCAAGTTGGTGGTAAAGAGGATTAGAAAAGAAAACAACTGAATGCTATCAAGACATTGTAGATTATACATGCTTAAGTTGGCCTAGGAAAAAAACATCAACCGATAGGGAACTAACATCTATAAAAAAAAATTGTGTCTTAAAAATATTACGTTATTTATCTGTAGAGGATATTGAGGACTTCTATCTTGATGATTAAGGATTTGGTGATTGTATTTATATTTTTAATTTATGATGATGTCATTAATCTAAAAAAATTGGTGAATTTAATTTTAAATTTATTCTTATATTTCTTTTAATTGTTTAAATATATTAGAATTGACAAGTATAATATACATATAAAATACATAAAAATAAAAACTGCAATATTTTATATTTAAATAGAAAATATATAAAAACTACATATACATTAGAATTTAAAAAGCCTATTACATAATACATTAGAACAATACATAAAAAAAAATACATCATACATAAAAGTGCAACTACAACAAACAAAATAAATATGGTATTCCATAAAATCTAATAAACCTAACTAACTATGTAATATTTCCAAAATAAAAATAGTAACAAGATACCACAAAGCAGCTCAAATAGTTGATTTTTTCTTTCATTTTAATTCAGTTTTCCTCTCAAAACATCTCTCAAATAGAGTGACCCTTAACAAAGACCTAAGAAGATTCCTATCTTCTTCAACTTCAATATTCAAGTTAAACTGCATACCAGATCGCTAGGGGTGTATATAGTTCGGGTTGGTTCGAATTTTTTAAATATCAAATCAAATTAACTATATAGGGTTTTTAAATCTATAAACTAAATCAAACCAATAAAAGTCGGGGTTTTTTTTGAATTTTTTGGATTTTTTTCAATAAAGTCTCTATACAAAACATATAACTTATACTTGAAATATTTCTTTAAGTCTAGTAACATACAACTATCTAAGGCATTTCATAATTAAGAAAATAATATAAAATATGAGATGATTGATGATATTGTACTAAAATATTCAACAAAGAAGATAATGAAATCGCATAAAATAAATATTAATAATTAAGCCATAATGAAAATGATCATACTCTAAAATTACTAAGTCGTGTCAAACAAAATACGACTAATAAGTACTAATACATAATTAAATATTAAAAAATAATTAAGTTATTTATTTTTACAGTGTAAATTAATCTGTAAAAATTAAAGAATAGATATTTAATATGTATTATTTTCATCCCTATTGTTGAAATCATTTCTTTTGTTAGTATTAATATTGATTAGTTTTGGTTTGGGCGTTATTTGAGTACAATAACATGGATCTATGAACTATAAAATTTATTGGATCATTCAAAATTCTAAGTCCAAACTTGAAATAATACATGTTAAAAGACAAAAAACTATGAAAAGTTTAAGAAGTATTATAAATTATATAAAATATTTATAAAAAATTATATACATATAATGTCGGGTTTGTTTGGTTTGATTTGGCTTTTTTTAGTTAAACCAAACAAAAGCAATTATGGTCGATTTTTTTTTCTGACACCACCAAATCGAACTAAACCGCTAGTTGGATTCTTTTTATCGATTTGACTCAAAGTATCGGGTTGATGCGATTTGTCGGTTTTCTTTGTACACCCTAATACCAGACATCACATTGTTGTGTGAAGTAGTTGTATCTATGTCAACCGAGAGTCTTCTCTTTGTTGAAAAGTTATCTTCCTAACGAAAATAATCGCATCCACCATTTGTCTATAAAAATTAACAAACAAAATTTTAGTATTGAAATTAAAATATGTAATCTACATATTTTTTTTGCTCTAAAAAAGTAACACAAAACTTTACTTCGACACTTTACAACCCCTAAATTTATGACCTGAATTTCTAGGGATTGTTGATGTCTTGATCCTACAACAATATCCACACAAACAAATATTGGGTTGCATAAAGAAGATTGATGTTTTGGACTCTTAAGACATTATTTCGTGCTAGAGTTCCTGTTTCAGGTGAGGATGCAGGCGTTTTCACTTTACCTGACATGATCAAACTTATCTTTCAATAAAGTGTGGAGAAAGAGCAAATATTTGAAGATAAATAAAGGAGATGACTAATTTTAATGACATATATAACACACTAATTGCGCTATACGGCTCCATCAACCTTAACGACCGTTAAGGTCCGATTCATTTTTTTTTTCCTTCATGTCATTTGAATTTCGGGCTCTAATTATGTCTAGCTATTTATTTGAGAACAAAGTCTCCCCTTATTATACTTGTCACAAATATGCCAAGATTTAAATTTAAAAAAAAAAAAAAAAACTTTGGGAATTTTGATCCATACAACAAGAAGCCTACTGCACTGCTTGAGCTAGCATTAAGAATGGGGATTGTGGCATTTGCTTGAGAATTTTTTTATGAACAAATAATCCAACTCTTTTTAAAATATCAAATACTTAGAAAAGGTAAATTCTTTTTTTTTTTTAAAAAATAAATAAATGAGGACTCATTCCGAGAGTATTTATCTTAATGGCAGTGTAAGGTTGCTAAAAATAGAGGTAGCAACTCGAGTGAAGTCGTAACAAGGTAACAGTTAAAGTGTAAGCTTCACACACACATAAATAAGAAATAAAATAATCTTTTTTCAAGTCTGGAAATTGTTTAAAGGAATTTGAAAATGGTATATGTATGGTATCTTTTTTCTTTTCCCTCTATTATTAGCCTCTTATTCTTTTGG
Organism: Datura wrightii; assembly: GCA_035772735.1. NCBI lineage: Eukaryota > Viridiplantae > Streptophyta > Magnoliopsida > Solanales > Solanaceae > Datura > Datura wrightii. The sequence goes on along the minus strand of JASDFA010000018.1, from coordinate 191,701,687 downwards.
TCTAAATATCTGCTGTGAGCTTTTGAGGCTTAGCTGGCCCAATTATTCCTAAATGGGGCACTGAAAGTGAGCTCTAATCAATAGCCTAAAGATCAAATCAAAAGTGGGCTTTAATTTTGTCTGAACTCTGAAGTGCATGTAAAACCCAGCCTGGAAAGTGGCTCATTGGGTCCATTTTTCTTATCCAACAGAAAAATGGAAATGACTGCCAATGAAGTTGTGATAATGAATTCATATTTGAAATTATTACAAATAGTCCGTCAGATTCACGGTATATTTTTAAACAATATACCAATTATATACATAATTATACAAGAATTTATACATATTATACATAGAATATACATGTGTTATACATTTACCGGTTGTTTTTAACTTAAAAGGTTGAGTAGACAGTTATTTAGGTTAATTCTTCGTTAAAAAAATTTGAAAACTACACGTCTACACCTCAATCCTGAACAATATTCATCCATTTTTATATATCAATTAACTATGTCGTAATTCCAAACTAGTTGAGATTGATTATGTAAATTAAATTCTACATATTCATTTGCTTGAATTGAACCTTTTTTTCTTTTTATTTTTTTAAAAAAACCATCCAATCTTTGGTAAAGGGAAAAAGAAAAATTCAAAAAGGAAGAATAAAAAACTGAGTCTTTCCTGTATAAACAACACATCCTTTTGATCCATAACTCACTGGTCTTTCTACTTTAGCATAAGAAAGAAAAGAAAAAGTAAGAAAAAGCATTGTTCTTTCATTGATTTTCTCCTATCCCTTCACATTTCCAAAAAGGAAAAGAAAAAAAACCCCATCTCATGGTTATGATTTTCATGCAATTTTAAATGTTAAAGAAACTATAGCAAAAGCCCTTTTTTCTTGTTAGTTTCAAAGTATGTCAGTATAAATAATAATGTTTTTTTTCATTTTTTGTAATGAACCAAACCAAAGATCTGTTGTAGGAATAATTGTAAATCCCTAAGAAGGTATGCCTAGAAATTTACCCTCTTTGAATTCTTTTTGTGACCTTTGTCTGGCTTTAGTAACATGCCAAACTCTAAATTCTTTCTTGGGATTCCTTCACTCTACATGTATAAAGCTATCATTTTTACTTGGTCTATAAAGCTATGATTAGAATCCCTACTTAGAGTGTAATTATAAGGCCTAATACCATCTCTAATTAACCTAAGCCTACTAAATCCAACATCATTAACCAAGAATGAGTGAAATCTTTATAATCCTTGGCTGATCCAAGATTTAGGGCATGTTTGGTACAACGGAAAATGTTTTTCATGGATGAAAATAAGTGAGTTCTTATTTATTTTTAGTGTTTGGTAAATAAACAAAATAATATTGTCACAAGAGTGTGTGCATATATATATATATATATATATATTTTAAAACACTATGAGAGTGGGATAGAGTGAAAAAGTGAAGGTTTGGGTGGTCAAGGGCAGAGGTTGGGGGCGTTTGGCGGGTGGAAAAGAGATAATGAACTTGAAATGTCACTTATGAAACTTGCTTTTTCTACTTCGAAAGTTATTTTAATTTTCTTATTTTTAAGAAATTTATTTTAAAAAAAATATATATTTTGACCAAACAAATTTGAAAGAATTAGAAAATATACCAAACACACCCTTAGGTGATCATGTTTTCTTGGTTTTTGATATTTATTATAGTGAAGGATAAAAAACACACTCAAAGTATTTTGTTTTCATGACTTTTATATCTAAACTATCCTGTGTGTAAGTTTTCTGCCTGAAATACTATTACCAACTATTTTGCACCTCAACTATCAATTGTTCCTTTTTCTACCTGAACGATGGTGATATTTCAGGTAGAACAAGAGAATAAATGATAGTTGATGCATATTTTGATAAATAATTTGTGATAGTTCAAGTACAAAACTCGTACATATAATAATTCAAATATAAAACTCGAAAAATTAAAATATTTTAAATGCAGTTTTTTACCTTTAAAACTCTATTTATTGGTAGTGTCTTATTGTCCTAAAAAGAAATTACTCAATTGTCTAAGCCTACTAACATCATTAACCAAGAATGTGTGGAAATCTTTACAATCTTGGAAAATCCAAGATTTAGGATCATGTTTTATTGGTTTTTGAGATGTGTTAGTATAGTGTCTTACTATCCTTACATAAATGAATTGTTTTTTCATACCATGTTTGGTATTGGAAGTAGCAAATCCCTTATGTGAATCAAAGACAAATTGATGCTTGTTGATGACCCAATGACACAAAAAATTTTCATAGTGATATTATTTTGGTCCTTGGCCCAAGAAAGTCACTCATTTTGATTTGAGATCACCAGGGCTTAAAAAGCTGTGTGCATCTGTTTGTGCCACATGCAAAGGGACACACCACTGAGTTTCAAGATTTTGCAAAGAGGATTTGTATGTAAAAATGTGCATTTTCAGAGGCTAAGGGGCCATTCTTTTGAATAGAAATATTGAATACATGCATGAGGATTGTGGTTGTATGGAGGGAAATTTTTTTATTTTGAATGACACTTTCTCTTAAAAATAAATAAATTATTTTTAAAAAAATCATGATGAAAATAGAAAAAAAAAATTCACAAATGACATTCTACATTGATTATGCGCTCTTGCGCTCTTAACACTCCACCCCCTATCACCCCCTCTCCCCTCCTTGCACACCCAACCCCAACCCCCAACTCAACCCCATACCCCTCATGCCCCTCTACACCATCCCTCATAGACATAATTTTACTTAAATTATATACAATATTATATTTATTTATAAAAAATTAATTAAAAAGAACAACTAATTTTGTAGAAGAAAAAAATTTTTTAGTACCAAACACACCCTACATGTCAGAATTGTTTTAAGCTGTAAACATATAAATAAATTTTATATTATTAGAGCAATTTAACAGATTATTACTTTTTTTTTTTAAAGTTATCATATTAAACTTGATATATATGAAGAATTAATTGTCACTACAGGTCAACATAAATTAATAATAACTGTCAATACATAAAACATAAACTAAAGATTTGAATACATTTGAGAGCTATGATTTTATTTCCCTCATTCTATATTCGATACGCGTATTGAGAGTGACTATTAATCTAAATTTTTACGCTATAAAATTCATTTAAAGAAAAACACTTTTTAATAAATTTTTTTCCATGAGGTAGGAATCAACAGGATACATTATTTGTGTTTTATGATTCTTTACCCATTTAAAGAAACTCATAGTTCTTCTTCTTCCTTTTTTTTTTCTTTTTTTTTTCTTCTCTTTTTGGTTTTTGTATGTGTGAAATGAGGAGTGCACCCTATTTCTCTTTTCATTTTACCTCAATTATCCATATTCCTAATATGAGCCAACATTTAATATGAAGGATTTGCTTTTTTTTAGTGGATTCTATATGTAAGTTTTAATGAACAAAATGAATATGTTTGCCACTAAATTTACTTTTTACTGTATGAAATATTTCAAAAAAAATTTCTTTGTTATATATTTGAGTCATTCAAATCTCTATTGTTGGGAAATTATATTTACATATTTGTTATTGACTTCAACGAAGCTTTAATTTAGATTGTATGAATTATACTTGTCAATTTTTTTTTTTTAAAAAAAACTAAATTTATCCCTTTATTTTAGACTAAAATTGAATTACCCTCTCTTATACCTTTAATTGGAGCTCCATTAGTACGAGATGATTTGCCATAAGCAAAGTTATTAATGACTGTAAAGTAAACTATGGTAAAATTTAAATTATTTAGTGTAGTAAAAGTTTTTTTTTATATATAATTCTTTTCTCTTTTTTTTTTCTAGAAAATAATTTATCTACTATTCCCTCTTTTATTTTTCTATTTCCCATGTCCATTTCTTTTAACCGATATTCTCTTCGATCTCTTTTAACTGATTTCCTAGTTTATTTAAAAGAAGTTTATTCAAAATAAATATTTTTTTAAAAAAATTATTAATATATTTTTTCAAAATTACCTTGTTTAATAAATGATTAAACATAATTTTAAGAAGTCTTTGAGGAGAGATAAATAATCTTTTAATAAAATAACTCACCTAATTAATAATCCCTTCATCCCTATTTTATTTATCTAATATATTATTATTTAATTTCTAATTTATTTTTATCATTAATTAATTATTTTTTAAAATATTAAATTTATTATTTTTTAAAAATAATATAATAAAATTTATATTATTTATTATTTTTTAAAAAATATATTAAATTAATATTGAATAAGTAAAAATGAATTAAAGAATATTATCGATTGACTCTTTTTAATGAGTGTCAAAATTCCCAACTTATGTAGGTATGAGTCTAAATATTATAGGAATTAATTAGATGGTCCAATATATACATTAAATATATATAAATAGTTTATACTGCAAAGAGTAATAATGAGGAACGATAATTATGCAATGGGAAATTATGAAGCCACAATTATTTCACTTTGGCGAAATTTGTGGAAGCTATGTGCACGCGTGCGCTGAAATTTGTCGTTGATGTTGATAGACTAATAAGGGTAAAAATTTATTCGTATCAAAGTGTTTACGTTCGATCAATAAAGATAAATATGTATTTTAAAATTTTTTATACATTGAATCATCACTTAAACATGATTAAAATTTACGGGTGTATTTGGTTTGAAGGAAAATATTTTTTTTTAAAAATAAGTAAATTTTTTATTTATTATTCAGTAAAAAATATAATTATATATATATAATCTAGACAAATATTACGTGAAGTGAGGGTGTGGTGGACAACGAACTGGTGAGGATGGGGTTTACGGCAGTGGAGGAAAGATGAGATGTATTGAAGAATGAAATGTCACTTGTGAAATTTATTTTTCTTACTTTACTTCGACTAGAAAAGTCATCTTTTTTATTTAAAAAAAACTTATTTGCCTAAAAATATATTTTTTTCAAAATATTTGACTAATTGAAAATGAAAAAATTAGAAAATATTTTTTTGTCAAAATAATTCTAGTTAAGGTCAAAATAATTGATTGCATATAAATGCTCGATGCAGATAAGTATTTATCATGATTATAGAAGTTTACTATTTTGTTAAGTGTTATTTAATATGTTATGATTAATAAAATTTTTTAGTCACAATTAAACAAAATCACATCTTGTCACTGTTTGGTTAAAGATTTTTGTCTGCACCATTGGTGTAAACTACACACACACACATATATATATTGCCTCATTTTAATCACTTGATAAGTTATTATGATTCAAGTAATTATTTTTCATCAATCCCCTATGATTCATAATACTAGTAATTTGTGCCTCCTATTTTATATGATAATGTTGATTATATATGTTTCTAACTTCTTAGATTTGGGTAATGCATTAGTGGTAATGAAAAAAAAACAAAGCTAAAAATTGGTTATTTAGTATAATATTGAAGAAGTTAAAAAAAAGTTTTAATTCCTGAAGTTGTTAAAAGTGTATACACTTTAGTGAAAATATGTCAAATAGTTTGAAGAAATTCTTCTTTAGTAGCAATATTATATATTATGCAATAAGTTAATTACAAATAAAGGAGCTAATTATGATGGTTTGTGCAAATAATGAAATCGTAAATCAAAATAAATTACAACAACAACAATAATAATAATAATAATATTAATAATAAGTTGAGCAAAATTGACAAAACCTAGTACTGAATTGTCAGTATCAATGGGACACAAATCCATAATTGCACAATGTCAACTTATCTCGTATATGAAAATCATATTCTGATAATGGGCAAGAGTATAATTTAATGCACTGATTATATAAAATATATATTTATGTGATTAAATTATTTTAAAAATTATTTATAAATTTTTATTTAATAAATGTCAATTGATAACATAAAATAAATGCGGTGACGTAGTCATATATAACGAAGGACGGTCATCCGAATATCCTTCTTCAAAAAGTTATACTATATATATATATATATATATATATATATAATATAAAAGTTATATAAATCAAAAATTATTTTTCATATATAAAATTTGAACACACTGAATGAAATTTATTACTTTGCCACTGAGTAAATGATCCGTAGAATTAAATTACACTACTGAAATTTAATTTAATTTTTATAATATCAACATATAATCTTATTTTTTACAATTGTATGAGCTCTTTTTTATAAGGATGAGGGTCTTTTTTGCAAAGAGGAAAAACTAATTCAAACTTGGGATCAAAATATAAATAGTAAGGTCAAATATATACACAATTTTTTAAATTTATTCTTATTTTTTAATTCGATATTTCATTTTAGCTTTGTTCTATTTTAATATTTAGAATTTATTTTTTATATTTTATTTAAATATAAAAATTTTATTCATTATAAACTATTCAATGCATATTGATAAATATTTTTAAAAATATATGAAATATATATAATTAAATAATGCCACATATTTTAATTCTTTTAATCATCTAGGTCATTTGGGTTTCATTGTTAGTAAAAATACGAAAAACAATAAAATTCAACGGACTCCATCGGGTTGTTAATGATGATCTTTTTATCCAAAAAAAATAAATTGATGGACTTAAGAAAATCAACATACTTTCGTCGGTTACTTTTTCCTATAAAAATACGCAAAAATTATAATGAATCAACGGACGTCCATTGATTTTTTATTTTATGAAAACTAACGGACATCATTCTTAAAATATAAAATTACATTTGAAGAGTATAAATTAAAAAAAAAATTAGTATTAATATTTAAATAAAACACAAAAAATAAAATAAAGATGAAATGTGAAAATAAAAAATGAGTGCAAGATTGAGGGTTTTATATGAATTTGGCCAAACAGTAATAAAGTAACTAAAGATGGTAAACATGCATGCCATCATTATTCTCTAATAATTATTTAAGGATATTTTATCTAAATTCAATCTTTGAAGATAATTCATAATTATTGTAATGCAAGGTGAATAAAAACCCACTTAAATTCCCATTATTGACTTAATATTAAGAGACAACCAAATCAGTTGTGTCATATTTCTTTTAGCCTCATTATAAGTGAAAATGCCAAAGTGGCTTAATAGTGAAAAGTATGCTTCATTATTACATCAACAAAATGGGTTCTTAGATTAAGGCATTTTACAACTTATATGCCTTTTCAAAATATAAATCTTGTCATTATAAAATAAGGAAGGTAAAAATAGTGATTACATTAATTTTTATTTTAGTTTAAGATTGTGTTCGGCGGGAATAAATTTTTTTTTTTGATTTTTTCATATTTGATTGGTTAAAATTTTTAAAAGAAAAATAAATATATTTAAAATAAGGAAAATGACTTTCTTAATATAAATAGGGAAAACAAGTTCTAAGAATGACATTACACATCGATCATGTCCTCCCCATCCTCCAACACACTTCATCTTCACCACCATCACCCATAGTCACCATCCCCACCACGGCACCACCTGCACCCCACATAACCTCCATCCTCACCGCCCCACACCCCCATCCAATCCCCAACTCTCATAGTATTTATCTAGATTATATGTAAATGATTTTAGAATTATATTTTTTTATATACACACCAAACACAATAAAAATAAATTAAAAAACTCATTCTTTTTTTAAAAAAAAATCCTTCTTTGCATCAAACATATCCTAAATTATGTGCACTAACAATATATATAAATTTTTGACATCAGATTAAGCTGACATATGATAAATTGATGATGTAATATTTTTTACAGGGTCAATGTATATAACTTGAGTAAATTCTCTCCATTTTCAATAGCTTTTATTATAAAAAGGGGCAATATTTTAATAGTTGCTAGGATCAATATGGTAGGGAGGACCCACAAAGCAGAAGAATGGAATTTTTGTCTGAAGATGTTTTGATCAGTCCACTAAAGTATCATATCCACTTCTGACCAAAAGTTATACAATTTTTGATTTATTCCAACTAAAACCAAACACTACATAGAAAGACAAATCCAGAGGAGGAAATGGATATTTAGTAAATTAAAAAAAAAAAAAAAACATTGCAACTTAGAGACAGACAAATGTAAAAGCTTTGTAATATATATTATAATAATTATTCTGTGATTTCTGGATTAGAAAAAGAGAAATGGACAAGGTTGAAGGAGTATCACTTTATCCACATGCATTCCATGCATAATATAATATAATATTATATATGTGTGTGTTTTTATTAGAATAGGAATACACACACATAAATTATTTTACTTTTTATTATTTGTACGAAAATTAAAATATTAATATCTGCATATATATAATATTGGGGCAACTTTTACCGTGGAGAGTTTATTATAATTTCGGGACTGTTTTGTTATAAGCTGAGGATCTATCAGAAAGTAGAAACAGCTCTCTGCCTTTTAGGTGAAGATAAAGTCTATGTACATTTTATCCTTCCCACATGAGATTCCTCTAGATTATTGTTATATATATATATATATATATATATATATATATATATATATATTTCTTATGTACCTTTGTGGATGCTCTCGTCAACCTACCATACTTAATTATAGGAAGCTAAGGTTAATTTATTTTTATTAAGAATAAGATATTTAAATTAGAATACACATTTAAATATCGAATAGTTAAAATTATTTAGGCTTTTGATATTTGAATGTATAACATTTTATTTTTTTATAAAGAATTTACAAATATAAAAGTTTAAATAATATACTAATTAATCTAGTGTTATGTTAGTAATATTAAAAAATTATATATGATCGATGGTGGTATATATTATAGTCGGTAATGGTGATTACCAAAAGTAATAGTTGTAGGTGTTGATTGGTAATGGCTAATGGTGATGATTATGGGAGGTAGCTAGCGATGGTGGTGAGTAATAGTAGTGATAATAGTGATGGATAATGGTGATATGATTGGCGATTGGATAATGATAATTGTAATAGATGATGATGGTAGCGATTGATTGCGGTTGTTGGCGATATACGATGGTGGTGATTATTGATCGGTGTGATTAATGGTTATTGTAGTAATGATGGTTATTGGTGATAATCGTAAATAGTCACTAATGAGTGTGACGACAAACCATAATGATTAATGACGATAATTGGTTATAATTGTGGATGATGGCGGCGCTACAACGAATAGCAGTAGAAGTGGATAGAGTAGTGATGAAATGACTTCTTTACGGAAATTCCTGAATATATAACATCTTAGTAATATCAAGATTTATTATAGGTCTTAATCATTTTGATATTTCAAGTTTATTAAGTAATTGGTAAAGAAAAACTAAACGGATATAATGATTGAGATTTAAATAATTCATATATTCATATTTAAAAACACTTTTGCAATGTATTTGGCTGAAAAATAAGTGATTTTCTTACTCTTTTTTAATGTTTGATAAGTAAATAAAAAAATATTATTTTAAAATTATTTACATATAATTTAGATAAATACTGTGGGGGTGAGTGGGGTGAGATGGGGGAGGGGTGTGGGGAAATAAAGGGTCGAGATGGGGGTATAAGTATTTTGTATCTGCATAACCAATCGATTGAACTTGCATTCAATTGAATAAAACAACTCCATATCAGTGGTCTCTTCAAGATGTCTAAAGACATGTTTAATGTCATTTCAAAGTCTTTGTATTGGGAGAGAATTAAATCTTGCCGGTAAATTTGCAGAACAAGCTATATTTGATCGTGTATAATTTAGTAAGATATATTACAACCTCAATTGTACTAAAATATAATATTTTATCTCAAACAAATTATTCATCATTTTCATAAGGTCGAAATGTATTTTTATCTATATCAAGCGATCTCACAGCCATTAGGATACTTAATGAATGTGTTTTGTCCATGTAAAATTATTTTAAGATCTTTTCAATATATGTTGATTTATGAATAAAAATTTCATTATTTTATATAAGTTTATATTAAAATCATATAATATTTAAGTGGTCCACGTTAAGGGAGAATAAACCCTTATATATCACTTAGCATATGTTTAAAAAATGAAGGAAACTCAATCCTAACTTTAGTTGTTGATGATCTAATAATTAATTTTTCTTGAGATGAAGTACAAGAAAATTTCTTACGTTGAAGAATATTCTAGTTCTTCAATGTATGCTCACTCGAATTCTCAATAATTTTGTGCATCATATCAATTAAGACTCTAATAGCTAAACTGGTCATGTCAAATAATCTAATCATTTGAATTAGTAAACTTCTTGTTTACTATGAGTCTTTGACATATGATTCGTGTCGCACCCCACCTTGGGGGGTATGACGGGCACCTGGTGCCTGCTAGACTCTAGACTGCTAAATGGTCCAGCCTGAGCACATCTGGTGCTTTGGCTGGCTTTGGCTCTATTTCAAGAAACAAACCGGCTATATAAAGACTGTAAAAACAGCCTCCGGCCCACTGGCCTGTAGCCATCTGTACCTGTAATAACAGCTAACCAGAAACATGTCGATATAAGGGAGCCTATGCGGGCCGACAAGGCCACCATGCTGTCTAGTCATTTGTAACTTCAATACGAGATTACTGCAAGACTACGTGACCAGCAAGGTCACCACTACTGTCAAACTAAGGCCTCACACAGCCAACATAAACTGAAATACTAACAGCTATAGCAAACTGCACGGCCTCACACGACCGGCTCAACTGACCACAGGGAAATATATACAGACCGCAAGCCTCTACGAATACTGTAAGAAAATAATGGAAATGATCGGGACAGGGCCCCGACCTACCCATACTGCACAACAAAAGAAAAGGAGCTACACCTCTGGGAATCAGACTCCGGATGACAGGAGCTGATGACTCACTAGCTGGCTGGAATCACGAGGGATCGGCTCCTCGTTCGTGAGTACCTGCAGGCAAGCAATGCAGCGCCCCGCTGGGCGTCAGTACCGCAGGTATTGAGCATGTAAAGCAAACTGAAATATGCAACTGAAATGAATGGCAACAATAACATGACATATAAGCAAGAAGTAGCTGAGTCTATCTAGCTGAGGATAACTGGTGAGAGTTTGTTCATTCTTTAACTAACTGAGCGTACCTGATGACGTGTCGTCCTACTGTCTGTCAGTATCTAATAGCACATATACATATACATAATAATACACACAATACCTGACCGACCCCCATAAGCCGGAAGGTGCCAACCAAGCAAACAATCTATATACCCCTACCCGGGTCTAAACCAACCAAAAATAAGTCACTCCAATCGTCTGATAACTGTGAGCTCCTCCTACCGGCCCCTTGGGTATGCAACTCGGGCCTTGGCCTCTGACAATAAGCTGTTTCTGAGTCCGAAGACTCCTGCCTCTGGACGCAGGTGCGCACGGGGTGATCTGTTGCTGTATCTGTGACTGAAACTGCCCCTGGGTGCAAGCACGCAACAGGGTAATTTTATAAAAATCTGTATATAAAACTGCCCCCGGCCACAAGCGCACACAGAGTGGTCTGCCCCTGTAAACAGGGTGTGCTAGCTCTGCGCAGAGTAAACTGAACTACCCCTGCAAGCAGGGTGGTCTGGACCGTATTATCATGGTGGTCGGCCATCATCGTCCTCTAGGCGGACGGCATCGCCCAGCTGGTGGCGGTATCTGAATATGGTATCGACACAGCTATAACCCAGGGGCGGTGGGGATGCTAAAGGACACCCACATGCCATAACAAGTCTCAACATGCAAAACACATACATAGCAAGCATGCTTAAATGAAAAATACTAATCGTATTCTCTTCTTTTGTTTCAAGACCAGTCCGTGTTAAACAATTGATGCTATATTCTGTTTCTGGAGTTGTATCTGTATCTGGAGCTATACCGGTGTCTGGATCTATTTCTATACCTGATTACTGATCTGATTATATCTGGTTATAGCTCAACATAGAACATACCATGTATAACTGGATATAGCTCAATAATATAAAATGTGTCATCTATTACTGGATACAGCTCAACAAATGTAATACGTATTATCTGTAATCATGTTAATTCGTTATATTGCTTTTACAACTTTCATTCTAGGTATTACGTAAGAACATGTTGGGCTATTATCGGATACCATATTACTATCTAAAATCATCCGACTATCCATTATTCTGATTATCGCATGATACGTAATGATATACTAGCATGCTTGCTGGAATTTGTACTAAAATCGTTCCTGTACACTGGGTATCTGTTAATAGCCTTTATTCTATTTATTTTCTAGACTGTACTTCCTGGTTTGCAGAAAGAATAACTTTACATACCTGGTTTCTGAGTACCCGACTGACCGATGTGATTTCCGTCGGTACTTCTGCTGTTTCTCCCAACTACATTCATATACATGTCAATTAGAACTAAATACATTAATATTCGGGAGAAATTATCACTTTTGATATATATTTATCCCAAACTTCAATCTTTCGAGAAACGGTCGAAAACTCGTTATTTCTCGATAGTCCAGAAGGGATAAATGCTCACTGCAATGCTAGGAACACATTGGTACTAATTTAAAGCAATTCTATTTACTTTACATCGGTAGCACGACGTTTCACCGGCCAAATTTCACGAAACCAACTCCATAGGATTGCTCTCTGCAGCTTTATACCTCTGTATCTAAGCCGGAACGGAGTTTAGACCGCATTTCGTAGCGTAATTGGAAGGAAATTATATATATTGTCGTGGGTTCTTCTTCTCACTATTCTCCCCTATTTTTTTCTGGAAATTTGGCTGCTTTGAATGGAAAAACCGACCTTTATTTTTAATTTTTAATTTTTTTTTGCTTTCTAAATCCCTTAACCAACATGCCATTAGGCTATTTATTCATTTAAAATTTACGGGGTGTAACATCCTCCCCCCCTTAAGAACATTTGTCCTCGAATGACATTCTGTCTAGAGGACTGCTCAACTTACTCAACTTGTTTCTAGAAAAATTTTGGCAGAGGTTCCCCTGTATTATGGACTGTCTCAAAATTCCTGAAAAGCAGAAAAGCCCAATACAGGTACTCTACACGATATAATAACATTCATATATAAAACTATCTATAATCAATCGCCTGCTTTCATATATGAAGTATAAGCATTAATAAGGAAAACAGTTCTAACATACCTCCCGTTTGCCTATGCCTGGAATAAGTGGGGATATCTGGCTTTCATGTCCTCCTCGGCTTCCCAGGTCATTTCTTCTCGGTTCCTGTTACGCCACAATACTTTGACAGACGCAATATCTTTAGTTCTCAATCTACGGATCTGTCTATCTAAGATAGCTACTGGAACCTCTTCATATGCTAACTCTTCTGTGACCTGGACATCCTGAACCGGAACGACTGTGGAAGGGTCTCCTACAAATTTCCTCAACATAGATACATGGAATACTGGGTGAACAGATGCTAACTCCGTAGGCAAGTTCAATTCGTATGCAACTCAGCCTATTCTCCGCCGAATCTGATATGACCCAATGAATCTCGGGCTAAGCTTGCCTTTCTTGCCAAATCTCATCACCCCTTTCATCGGAGACACCTTCAGATATACCCAGTCATCTACTGCAAATTCTAGATTTCTGCGCCGCGTATCTGCATAAGACTCCTGGCGGCTCTGAGCAGTCAGTAGGCGTTCTCTGATAAGCTTTACCTTCTCCTCTGACTGTTGAATGATGTCTGGCCAAATCAACGCTGATTCTCCCACTTCAAACCAGCCAACGGGCGATCTACATTTTCGCCCATATAATGCTTCAAAGGGCGCCATCTGGATAGCTGAATGATAACTGTTATTATAGGCAAATTCAATCAACGAAAGATGCTCATCCCAGCTACCCCCAAAATCTAGTACACACGCTCGTAGCAGATCTTCGAGCGTTTGGATAGTTCGTTCAGCCTGTCCATTTGTCTGAGGGTGGAATGCTGTGCTCAAATTAATCTGCGTTCCCAGACCCCTCTGGAACGACTGCCAAAATCTAGCTGTAAACTGTGCTCCCCTGTCTGAAATAATAGATACCAGCACTCCATGTAATCTAACTATTTCTCTTATATATAATTCGGCGTAATCCTCTGCCGAGAAGGTAGCCTTCACTGGCAGGAAATGAGCTGATTTTGTCAGCCTGTCAACTATTACCCAAATGGAATCATTTCTGCGTCTGGTACGGGGTAACCCTGTTACAAAATCCATATTTATCGCTTCCCATTTCCACATAGGCACAACTATATCTTGCGTCAAACCGCCCGGTTTCTGGTGCTCCGCTTTCACCTGCTGGCAGTTAGGACATCTAGATACAAATTCAGCTATTTCAGCTTTCATACCTGGCCACCAGTAGATGTCTCTGATGTCGTGGTACATTTTCGTTGCTCCTGGATGGAGGGAATAGCGAGCGTAATGTACCTCATGCATGATCTGCTGACGAAGCCCTGAAACATTCGGGACACAAAGACGACCCTTACAACGTAGCACTTCATCCTCAGTCACTTGGAAATCTGACTCCTTACCTTTCTGAACTCTATCTCTGAGCTGGACTAAGTCAGGGTCCTCGTACTGCCGTTCTTTTACCTCTGTAACTAATGATGACACAGCAGTATTCTGAATTACCGCTCTATTATTTTCTGTTTCTACTACTCGAACGGCTAAACCAGCTAGCTGATGAATTTTCTTGGCTAACTCCCGCTTCTCGGGTCGCAAACACGCCAAACTCCCCATTGACTTATGGCTCAGGGCATCTGCTACTACATTAGCTTTCCCCGGGTGATAGAGAATATTTATATCATAATCTTTCAATAATTCTAACCAGCGACGTTGCCGCAAATTTAACTCCCTCTGTGTGAAAATGTACTGCAGGCTTTTGTGATGTGTAAAAATGTCTACATGGACGCCATACAGATAATGCCTCCAAATTTTCAGAGCGTGGATCACTGCGGCCAGTTCCAGGTCATGGGTCGGATAGTTCTTTTCGTGTTTCCTCAGCTGTCTGGAAGCATAAGCAATCACCTTACCATGCTGCATCAACACACAACCCAGTCCCAAACCTGAAGCGTCGCAATGCACCGCATACCCATCTGTTCCATCTGGCAATGCTAGTACTGGGGCGGAGGTCAATCTGTCTTTCAACTCTTGAAAACTCTGCTCACATGCCTTCGTCCACTGAAATTTCGCTGCTTTCTGTGTCAGCTTTGTCAGAGGTGTTGCTATAGTGGAGAATCCTTCAACAAATCTCCAGTAATACCCTGCTAAACCCAGGAAAATGCGAAGCTCGGTCGAAGTGGTAGGTCTGGGCCATGTCTTGACCGCCTCTATTTTCTGTGTGTCTACCTGTATACCAGCATCCGACACGATATGCCCCAAAAAGGCAACTGAGTTCAGCCAGAACTCACACTTAGAAAACTTGGCGTACAGCTGACGTTCTCTAAGGATCTGGAGTACTGTTCGTAAATGGTTCTGGTGATCTGTCTCTGAACGAGAATATACCAGAATATCATCGATAAATACTATCACGAACAGATCCAAATACGGTCTGAATATGTTGTTCATCAGGTCCATAAACACTGCGAGAGCATTCGTCAGCCCAAAAGACATAACCAGAAATTCAAAGTGACCATACCTGGTGCTGAAAGCAGTCTTTGGAATGTCCTTCTCACGAACCCGGACCTGGTGGTATCCAGACCTCAGATCTATCTTAGAAAAACATCTGGCCCCCTGCAACTGGTCAAACAAATTATCTATTCTAGGGTGCGGGTATTTGTTTTTAACTGTTACTTTATTCAGCTGCCGGTAGTCTACACACATACGGAGTGAGCCATCTTTCTTTCTTACAAACAGAACTAGCGCACCCCACGGGGAAGTACTAGGCCTGATAAAGCCTTTGTCGAGCAAATCTTTTAACTGCTCTTTCAATTCTCTAAGCTCAGCTGGTGCCATGCGATACGGGGGAATGGATATAGGTTGAGTCCCTGGCAACAAGTCAATTGCAAAATCTATCTCCCATTCGGGAGGGTTACCAGGCAACTCATCTGGAAATACGTCAGGGAATTCATTGACCACTAGAACAGACTGAAGAGTCGGAGGTTCCACCCGAACGTCCTGGACTCTAACTAGGTGGTAAATACATCCCTTTGCTATTAATTTTCTTGCCTGAAAGTAGAAAATAAACCTACCTTTCGGCGTAGCTGTGGTCCCTTTCCACTCTCGCACTGCTTCCCCCGGAAAGTGAAATCGGACCGTCTTGGTCCAGCATTTTAAGTTGGCATAGCATGGCACTAACCAGTCCATACCCATAATGGCATCGAAGTCGACCATCTCAAGTTCTATTACGTCTACTGTGGTCTGGCAATCAGCAACCTCTACCGTACACCCTCGGTAAATTCTTTTAGTTGTAATCGAGTCACCGACCGGTGTAAGCACTGAAAAGGGCTGCTGAAGCAATTCTGGTTCGATACCCAACTTTCGGGCCACAAATGGTGTAATATATGACAAGGTAGACCCTGGATCAATCAATACATAAACAGGGTATGAGCAAATAATCAATATACCTGTGACCACGTCGGGAGATGCCTCTGAATCCTGCCTCCCTGGTAATGCATAGGTACGGCTGGGGCCTTCACCTGAGCCATAGGCTCCTGGTCTACCTCGGCCCCTATTTGCTGAACCTGACGGTCTGCACCCTGCTGAGGCTGCTGGAACTTGTGGCCCTGCTGGTGCTCTATCCAGATTATCCTGACTACCCTGTCCCCTGGATGGACAATCTCTCATTAAATGCCCTTCCTGTCCGCAGTAATAACACCCTGAGAAGCCTTGCCTGCAGGCTCCAGAATGTAGTCAGTGGCATATAGGACAAGGGGTAGATGTAAATCTACTCTGTTCTACCATCCGCTGCTGAGGTGAGGCTACTGTCCGTGAACTGCTACCGGACTCTGACTGACTCCGGCGGATAAATCTGCCCCTCTGCTGTTGTACCGGCGGTAAAGATCTGGGTGGCCTATCTGAAAACCGTGGTCTCGGCCCCCTAGGAATTTCCCTCTGAATCTCAGCGGGTCTGCTTCTACGGCGCTGCTCTGAAGTCGCATGTCTGTCACCCCGCTGCCGCTGCCTCAGACCCTCAATTGTCTGTGCGAAAGCCTGTACCATGGCTATGTCCATGTCCTCTCTCAAAGTAGCCGTCATGCACGTCTCTATGTAATCTGGATTCAGGCCCATAATAAAACGGTGGACTCTGGATGACATGGTGTCCACAAATGCTGGAGCATAGCGGACTAAGGAGTCGAACTGTAAGGAATACTCACGAACGCTCCTGGCCCCCTGCTCTAAATGTAAGAACTGGTCCATTCGGGCCTATCTGACCTCCCGGGGTAAATAGTGGTCCAGGAAGGCCTCTGAAAAGCTGGATCAAGTAGGAGGGGCTGCATCTCTTCCCCGAGATCTTTCCCAACTTTCGTACCATAAAACAACAATATCCCTTAACCGGAATACTGCTAACTCAACTGATTCTGCTGGGGTTACGTGTATGACTCTAAAGATTCTCTGCATCTGGTCCAAAAAGTCCTGAGGGTCCTCCGCTGAATCCGACCCTGTAAACTGAGGGGGTCCCAATGCCAAGAATTCTCTAACCCTGGAACTACCTGGCCCACCTAGGGGTTCTGCTGCTGTAGGTGGTGCTGGCTGACGCTGAGCAGCTAACATCCGGGTCAACATAACCACCGCACTACGTAGCTCCTGATCAGATGAAATGGGTGCAGGAGCTGTGGGAGGCGGTGCTGCCTCAAATGGTGTCTGACGAGGCGGAGACTGCTGGGAGGGTCGAGATGACACCTCCGTGTCGCTCTCAGACCGGGCTGAATCTGGCTGTAACTGAGGCATCCTACTAGTGCCTTCGCCCGCTGCTGTATCCAATCTCCTGCCTGTAGCTGGGTGCCACTGGTCTGCCATAGTATCTATAAGCAAAGAGGGTGGTGAGTTTCAATAGTCAACTCTATACTCTCTATAGCACGACTGAATAAGAAAGAAGAGTGACAATCCTAACATGTATCGCAGCCTCCTGCCTATAGTATGTGGTGAACAACACATCCATAGACAAGACTTTACTTAGCACGGCTTGCAGACTCCCTGGGACACGACCTGCTCTGATACCAAGTTTGTCACACCCCACCTTGGGGGTATGACGGGCACCTGGTGCCTGCTAGACTCTAGACTGCTAAATGGTCCAACCTGAGCACATCTGGTGCTTTGGCTGGCTTTGGCTCTATTTCAGGAAACAAACCGGCTATATAACGACTGTAAACACAACCTCCGGCCCACTGGCCTGTAGCCATCTGTACCTGTAATAACAGCTAACCAGAAATATGTCGATATAAGGGAGCCTATGCGGGCCGACAAGGCCACCATGCTGTCTAGTCATTTGTAACTTCAATACGAGATTACTGCAAGACTACGTGACCGGCAAGGTCACCACTACTGTCAAACTAAGGCCTCACACGGCCAACATAAACTGAAATACTAACAGCTATAGCAAACTGCACGGCCTTACACGACCGGCTCAACTGACCACAGGGAAATATATACAGACCGCAAGCCTCTATGAATACTGTAAGAAAATAATGGAAATGATCGGGACAGGGCCCCGACCTACCCATACTGCACAACAAAAGAAAAGGAGCTACACCTCTGGGAATCAGACTCCGGATGACAGGAGCTGATGACTCACTAGCTGGCTGGAATCACGAGGGATCGGCTCCTCGTCCGTGAGTACCTGCAGGCAAGCAATGCAGCGCCCCGCTGGGCGTCAGTACCGCAGGTATTGAGCATGTAAAGCAAACTGAAATATGCAACTGAAATGAATGGCAACAATAACATGACATATAAGCAAGAAGTAGCTGAGTCTATCTAGCTGAGGATAACTGGTGAGAGTTTGTTCATTCTTTAACTAACTGAGCGTACCTGATGACGTGTCGTCCTACTGTCTGTCAGTATCTAATAACACATATACATATACATAATAATACACACAATACCTGACCGACCCCCATAAGCCGGAAGGTGCCAACCAAGCAAACAATCTATATACCCCTACCCGGGTCTAAACCAACCAAAAATAAGTCACTCCAATCGTCTGATAACTGTGAGCTCCTCCTACCGGCCCCTTGGGTATGCAACTCGGGCCTTGGCCTCTGACAATAAGCTGTGTCTGAGTCCGAAGACTCATGCCTCTGGATGCAGGTGCGCACGGGGTGATCTGTTGCTGTATCTGTGACTGAAACTGCCCCTGGGTGCAAGCACGCAACAGGGTAATTTTATAAAAATCTGTATATAAAACTGCCCCCGGCCACAAGCGCACACAGAGTGGTCTGCCTCTGTAAACAGGGTGTGCTAGCTCTGCGCAGAGTAAACTGAACTACCCCTGCAAGCAGGGTGGTCTGGACCGTATTATCATGGTGGTCGGCCATTATCGTCCTCTAGGCAGACGGCATCGCCCAGCTGGTGGCGGTATCTGAATCTGGTATCGACACAGCTATAACCCAGGGGCGGTGGGGATGCTAAAGGACACCCACATGCCATAACAAATCTCAACATGCAAAACACATACATAGCAAGCATGCTTAAATAAAAAATACTAATCGTATTCTCTTCTTTTGTTTCAAGGCCAGTCCGTGTTAAACAATTGATGCTATATTCTGTTTCTGGAATTGTATCTGTATCTGGAGCTATACCGATGTCTGGAGCTATTTCTATACCTGATTACTGATCTGTTATATCTGGATATAGCTCAACATAGAACATACCATGTATAACTGGATATAGCTCAATAATATAAAATGTGCCATCTATTACTGGATACAGCTCAGCAAATGTAATACGTATTATCTGTAATCATGCTAATTCGTTATATTGCTTTTACAACTTTCATTCTAGGTATTACGTAAGAACATGTTGGGCTATTAGCGGATACCATATTACTATCTAAAATCATCTGACTATCCATTATTCTGATTATCGCATGATACGTAATGATATACTAGCATGCTTGCTGGAATTTGTACTAAAATCGTTCCTGTACGCTGGGTATCTGTTAATAGCCTTTATTCTATTTATTTTCTAGACTGTACTTCCTGGCTTGCCGAAAGAATAACTTTACATACCTGGTTTCTGAGTACCCGACTGACCGATGTGATTTCCGTCGGTACTTCTGCTGTTTCTCCCAACTACATTCATATACATGTCAATTAGAACTAAATACATTAATATTCGGGAGAAATTATCACTTTTGATATATATTTATCCCAAACTTCAATCTTTCGAGAAACGGTCGAAAACTCGTTATTTCTCGATAGTCCAGAAGGGATAAATGCTCACTGCAACGCTAGGAACACATTGGTACTAATTTAAAGCAATTCTATTTACTTTACATTGGTAGCACGACGTTTCACCGGCCAAATTTCACGAAACCAACTCCGTAGGATTGCTCTCTGCAGCTTTATACCTCTGTATCTAAGCCGGAACGGAGTTTAGACCGCGTTTCGTAGCGTAATTGGAAGGAAATTATATATATTGTCGTGGGTTCTTCTTCTCACTATTCTCCCCTGTTTTTTTCTGGAAATTTGGTTGCTTTGAATGGAAAAACCGACCTTTATTTTTAATTTTTAATTTTTAATTTTTTTTTTTTGCTTTCTAAATCCCTTAACCAACATGCCATTAGCCTATTTATTCATTTAAAATTTACGGGGTGTAAAAATTCGATCATGCTAATACATGTGTAATATAATTAGAGGAGAATATGAATAATTTTTCATGAAAATAATTTTTATCCAATTTTATTGTAGCATATAAAGATGCTTGATCTTTCCTTCACAGTAATCTCAATATGATAGTCATTTTGGTTAAATTTTTTTAAAATTTAAAGAAATCTTTTTGAGACTTGTTGCAATATAATATTTTATTAATAGACCAATTTATTCTTTCAGATAATAATAAATTAACTATTTCAGAACCTTCAATTAATTTTGTGATATTAGATATTGTATTAGCATGTGCTTCTTTTATTACTAAGCAAGAAAAATATTCTTTATCTTTTGAAATAGTATGTTTTTTAACACTATCCAAATGACATAAATCATTTTTTATTAATCTTGAATTTGATGAAAGACTGAAAAAATATCATATTCTTGTTCCAAGACGAAGTAAACATAACATAGAATGGTGAATTTAGCTAGAATTTTGTGCTAATTGTAATAATTACGTCTCTTATTAGAGACAATTATGTGGTTCACATATTTGGTAATAAATTATTTACCTCATCTTTCTAGCAGAAGGTATTCACCGTTTGATGAAAAATCAAATCGTAAATCGAACAAAACTGATTAAAAAACCAACATTTGGTTTGGTTTGATTTCAAAATTTTAAAAATCGATAATATTTTTATTTGATTTTAGTCCTACTAAAAAAATTGAAGAAATAATCAAATTGAATCGATAAATTTTATAATTATTTTAATATATGATATTAGTTTTTCATAAATATTTTATACATGTTAAATATTAATTTGATTTTAGTATACTTTATTTCACATGCACTACAACACTTATAAATTTTATTTTTAAAAAAATATGTCTAAACCAAAACTGTAAGTCTAATTGTCTATATGTGATGTACGTATTGGCGATCTTTAATTTTCTTTGCTAAGACATTCATCTAGTCTTCAATCATTTGCACCTTTAAAGTTGTATATTATTTCTGTGTGGATATTAGACATGTAAAGTTGAAGAAACTCTACAGTTATGCAGCTTAAATATGCTAAAGCTTTGGAATAGTATTGAAAAATAATAGAAGATTCAGATACATTCATCTTGTGATAATAAAGAGAAATTGTTGATTTCTAATGTTCACTTGAAATAGTTATCTCATGTTTCTATTGTTTTACTATTATCAATTTATCATTAGCTAGTTATAAATCGAAAAACTGAACCAAACCGACAAGAACCAAACTGATGATTTTTATTTTATTTAGTTTGATTTGGTTTTAGAAATTTAAAAACCGACTAATTGATTCGATTTTGATTTTGATTAAAAATTGATCCAAGTTGAACCATGAATACCCTCACTTCCAAGTAAATAGTGTATATGACAGATAATAATTTTGGTTATGCATATATGAATATTTTATTGATGGAAGAAAGCTATTAAGTATGACTCCTTAGGGCAACTGTATTTTATGGGGAAGTTCCTAAGGTTAAAGTATTTTTTCTAAGAGTCCCTAACATATCTATAAATATGCATGTGACTCTATTAAACAGGTACACTTCAAAAGGCATAGGCTTGAAGATTCTTAGATTTTCCTCTTTATCGCTTTCTTACGTAAAGTTCGTGAAAGATAGAGACAATTACCCATAACACTTGAATAACAATGGTTGAAGATATATTCCTATTTACTTTTCTGTTGTGTTTTGGCTCTTCGTATATGTTTAAATTCAACATGAGATATCAGAGTGCTACTTCAGTCGTGTCGTTCAGTATCTGTAAAACAATATTTTGATTGCTTAACAAAACGCTTTAACGAGTGACCCAAAATCATCTAAGTTTACTTGTTGATTGGGCTTGCATAAAGACATTGCATAAGTAAAATATATATTAATATCTCTCTATGTCTGATTGCTTTTGCCGTCTTTGAGTTTTGACTTTGAAGCTTGGTTTTCGATTGCAGATCAATATGTCCCGCGCTATCTTGGGAGACATGACTGACACCTAATGCCATATTGGAATTTGGACTGACCTGGCTAGGCATAGGCACCTTTGGTGCCTACTTGCGACTCAAAATCAAGAAAATAAACTGCTATATATCGGCTGTAAACACAGCCTCGGGCCGACAAGGCCACATAGAACCTATAAAGGAAATCAACCAACCCACCCAACATAACATTAATAGGGATCCTATGCAGGCCGACAAGACCACCATGCTGTCTAGTTATAATGAAAAGGAAAATAAGTAGCTATACAAGGCTCCACACGGCCAACACATAAAATAAGACATACATGGGCCCCACGTAGCCAACAACAACCAAATAACTTAATACTATCGCCTGCAAGCCTGTAGGAGTGAAGATATTGGTCGGTACAGGGCTCCGGCCTACCCAAATGCTATACAAATAAAAGGTGGATAATTCTTTACAAATTGCAACTCCGAAAGAAAGGAGCTGACCAAACTGCTAACTCTAAACAACTGCTAGGAGGTCTCACGATCCTTCTGTCTAAACCTGCAGGCAAGTATGCAGCGCCCCATAGTTAGGTGTCGGTACAATATGTACTGAATATGTAAGGCAGTAAATAAGACTAAATAGAAGCTGATAAAGAATTGGAAGTAAATAATAAGAAGGGGCAGAAGTTAACCTGTAAGCTTTCTTATCCATAACCTGCATCTAGTGAAACACTATATGTATATGAGCTAAAACTGTACAACTATACACTCACAAGCTATAACTAGCAGGCAAAAGTACAAACAAGTACCTAACTTGACCCCATAAGCCTGGAAGGTACAATCAACACAAAATAACCCGCCCGAGGCCCCTATAAGCCCTGACGAGCATACTCCAATATATATACCCCAAACATGGTCAATATAGGTCAACAGGTAACTATAGCCAACCTACCTAGCCCCTGGGTCTGTAATTGAGCACGTTGGGCTCCTGTAACTACACCTTGGGCACCAAGGCTCGACGAGGGTCAGTGATGCTGTTACGACATAAAATTAGAAGTCCAGCCATGGATGGATTGTAATATGGCCCTTGGGCCTGAATATAGTCCCTTGGGAAAACATATAGCTCCTAGAGGCAATCTATATAGCCCCGAAGGCGATGACACAGCTAGTAACCTTGAGGTTGGTCACAGAAGGCTATCCTAGGGTAGGTTAATCCCAACCAACATACTGCATTCTAGTCTCAATCTAGCCACACAAAAGACGTATCTGGATTTTAAGGCCTAACGCGACCGCTACTCGCACCTAGAATAGTTTGTATAGCTGCTAACAGTTGTGTCTGGTCGGAGGATCCTGATAGTGATCATAATCTCTAATAGTCCAGACTCTAGACCGGATAGGGAGAGATCTGGAGTGGCCTAAACGATAATCTGAATGTCGTGCTAGGACAGTGGTAGCTCATAAGAGAACCGTAAGGTCGCGGAAGACCAACTATTAGTTCCTTCGCTTAGAACAACTGTAGGGCTGCTACTTAATGGACATACTCCTTAGCAGTCAGCCCCTAATCTCCACAGGCGGCTTGCTATAATTCTTATACTGTACTACTGTGGTCCTAGCCCTTAGATCTTAACTTGGTCTGTCCAAATTCCATATGTCTTCTATAGGCATTCTCTAACCTCGTAGGTGATTCTATCTGGACTTAGCCACTCACGGGGTGTTGACTCCACATTCAACTACTGATAAAGTTTCCTCCTCAAGGTACCCACGGGTCTGTCTGACTCGTATAACTGGGATAACTTCCTGGGTGACCTGTATGACAAACACTAAGTCGACTGCAACTAATAGTCACTGGAAGTGGCTAACTACATGGCAGACTATCACTCATTTCACTGGGCACTCCTGGTGCCGCTGGCTCTAGGGTAAGACCATCCTATTCAAATTCTGATCCTAGAGGCGTCAAGGTACACCAACAGCCTCTGGGCGAGCTTTACTGACCATATAGGCACCGAACTGATAGTTATCACCCGGTTGTGTCCTATGCTATCTAATTTACCAACTCAGGCCCAACAGCTAACCCTAAACTTCTAAAGCCTTGATATGGCAGCAAAACACTAGAATTCTACTAATACAGTGAATAGAAGAATAAAGGAGTTTCTATGACGCTCCTAGTGCGAGTCACACTTAGCATATTCTTTCCCAACGAGGGATACTGTAATATACTCTCGAAATATCCTTTAGCAGCTAACTACAACTTATATAATCATAATCTACTGACAACATCTAATCATAACATGTATAATCCTTATCTACTAACAACATCTAGTTACAACATATAGGATCGTTATTTATGTTCAAAAACATAAGTCGTATGCCGACTTTCGTTCATTAAACAATTCTCCACCTGAAGCCAGTAATTCCACTTAGTTGCCACCTTTACACTGAGAGAATACAACTATTTTCAATAATAAGAATGGCCAATAACAAGACCTCCTCAATAGATCCATTTCATTCGGCTGAGAACTTACAATTTCTCAAGAGTTTAGAAGGGAGAAATGCTTACTTATTGCCTGTGGCCGTTTTGGAGCAATTCTGACAATCTTTACTCAGCGGATTTCCAGTGTACCAGGCAAATTTTCAAGAAATAACTCCGCAAAGATGCTTCCCGTAGACCTAGAACTTGTTACCCGAAGTTAATTTGCGTTTGGATGGAGTTTGACGGCATAATTTGATGAAAATCCGAGGAAAGTTGCATTTTCTCTCTGTTCTTGGCCGAGGCATATATTTTGAAATGAAATAACCTCAACCTTTAAACATTTTTTATATATATATATATGCCCATACAACCAACAGTTGGGTGCGACGCACTGCTCAAGGCGCCGGGCTGGCCGACGCGGCGCGGCGCCCAATGCGCCTTGCCTCAGCCCCGACCTCCTGCTCACTCAACTCTGTACTTGTTCATTCATTCCCTGAGCCTTTTTCCATATGCGTCGTACTCTAAAATCCTCGACACACATACGAATGCATCGGTTAAACGACAAGAACTTACGGATGTAACATAATATCCGAAAACTTTCATTCAGATGATTTAATTCTCGTGTTTCTTTAAGTATTTATACATGCTGAGATTTATTAGTGAAAGGTAATATTAAAGATTTGTAATACACCAGAGGATAAGTATTCTGTATTATCAATTGATGGGATATTCTATAAGGTAATGTAATTGTAGTTCATGCCCCAATTAACTACTTTTGTCCGTATCAATCAGTCAAGCTTAATTAATTTTGCTTTTGAGCCATTCAAGTTAAATTTATTTTTGTAACATGAATTTAGTTGATGTTGGAAATTTTATTTGAGTTGATACTTAAATTGGTTCAGTTAATTAAGTGATTATATAATTTTTAATTTTAAGAATTATTTTTTTAATAAGGGATATGTAGGTTTTGCCTATTCCCTTATTGTGCGATTTTTTCTCTGTTAATGCAATATATTTTGTGCACCAGATTACTTTTTATGTAGGTTCTGGCTATACAATATGTTTTCGCATTTTAATAATTAACACTTTATTTAAGTTAATTATTGAAGTTAATGAATGTGAGATGTCATTTTTGAGTTTTCTGTCATATGATTGAGATTAGCTACGACATCCTGAGTATATGATAAAAAGAAAAACAAATTCTTTAATCACATAAAGTAATGTGATTAAGGTGTGATAATGACATCAAACAAAGTCTGATTTGTCATGCCCCACCTTGGGAGGCATGACTGTCACCTAGTGACACACTAGGATCTGGACTCATCTGACTGGGCTGATGCATTACTGGTGCATGCCTGTAACTTAATTCAAGAAAACGACGAGTTATATCTCGACTGTAAATACAACCTCTTGACGACAAGACCACCTGTAAAACAAAACAACTAACCACCACCAACACAATAATAGCGATCCTATGCGGGCCGACAGACCACCTTGTTGTCTAGTTATAACTGAAATGAAATCAGACGGCTAACTACGCTATAGACAACAAGGCTGCTAACTGACAGCTAAACGAGGCCCCACACGACCATCACATGAAATAAAATATATATAGGCCCCACATGGCCAACAACAAAAACTAACTACTGGAAATTTGTAGTCTGCAAGCCTCTAAGAGTAGAATAATAGTTGAGACAGGGCCCCAAGCTACCCATAAGCTGTACAACAAAAGAAAAATCCTCTTCTAACTGCCAACTCCCGAGGAAGGAAGCTGAACAAATAGTTACTTCAGCTAATGACTAAGAGGGTCCCGAACCGCATCTATCCGCACCTGCAGGCAAGTAATGCAGCGCCCTAAGGATGAGCGTCAGTACAATATGTACCGAATATGTAAGGCAGTAGGATAATAACTGACTGAAAGCTGGTAAAACTAAAGTAATAAAAAAAAAGAGAACAAGAATTTAACCTAAATACGTTTACCATCTGAACTGTCCAACAAACAAGTCTATATATACGAACAAGAACCTAATCGGGCCCCCATAAGCCTGGAAGGTACAAACAACACAGAATAACCTACCTGGGCCCCCATAAGACCCGACAAGTACAAACAATGACCACTTGTGCTACCTGACCACTAATGATTGTAAGCATACCGTACTTAAGACAGTCCTTACGGCCTCGATCTAATAGAACTTTCTACGGCCTCAACCTGATGGAACTCGATATGGCCTTCGTAGCCTCAGTCTGGTGAAACTCAATATAGCCCTCATGGCCTCAGTCTAATATAACTCAATATGGCCTTCGCATCCTTAGTCTAATAGAAGTCAAATATGGCCCACGCGGCCTCAGTTTAATAGAACTCAATATGGCCCTCGCAACCTCAATTTAATGGAACTCAATATGGCTCTCGCGACCTCATTTTAATAGAATTCAATATGGCCTAACATCTGCCAACCAGACGTCGGAAGCAAAATCATTCCAGCTAGGGCTAACTCTGACGAGGGTTACTACTTTATTGCTATTGTCTCAATCCAGTTCATAAAAGCTGACCACAATAGGTTTACTCTGAAGTACTATAGATATACAAGTCATATTAACTTTACGATGAACGTAACTTGCCAAAAGGACAGACTTACATACCTCGAGTGCCGACTTTCGTTTAACTGGCGAGTCACAACTGGCGACTGGCGATTCTATCCAATTGCAGCCCTGATACTAGGAGAATAGGGATAATTCCAATACTAAACTCGACAAAATGATAACTTTTAATAATAATAATAACTACAATTCAACTCTGAATAATTTGGTGAAAAACTCGCAATTTCTCGAGAATTCAGAAGGAAGAAATACTCATCTAAGGCCCATGGTCGTTTAGAAATCAATCTGAAACAGTTCTTACAACTTTTACCCGGCGAAGCTCTGGTT
The DNA here is from genome assembly GCA_035772735.1 of Datura wrightii. NCBI lineage: Eukaryota > Viridiplantae > Streptophyta > Magnoliopsida > Solanales > Solanaceae > Datura > Datura wrightii. The sequence goes on along the minus strand of JASDFA010000018.1, from coordinate 191,673,646 downwards.
TGCTGAGCGAATTTTTTGAGAAATAACTCCATAGTAATGATTCCCATATGCCTAGAACTCGTTACCCGAAGTTAATTTAAGTTTGGACAGCGTCTGGTAGCATAATCAGACAAAAATATGATAAAAATCGCGAGCCCTCTTTACTTTAGACATGGGAAATGTTTTTCAAATGATTCAAAGTGCGGGAAGGGGGCTTATATATACTAAGGGTGGTGGCTGGGGGGTGTGCGGCGCGCCCCCCATCGCGTTGCCTTAGGGGCGCGACGCGCTACTTTCTGTGCCAAGGCAGGCTGTGCGACGCGGCACCCAGCGCGCCGGCCTCCTGGCTTCGGCTGTCCCGTCCGTTTTACGGCACGCTCGTGTTCTCACCTCCCGAGACTTCTTACGGAGGTTTCACATGCTAAAATTCTCAATGTACACGTGCATACGATGACCGTACTATGGAGATTTACTGGGTGTAACATGATTATCTTATCAAAATAGCAACCTGACCCCACAGTGAGGTAACTAGTTTGGTTAGGTTAATTGGAATAAAATAGTAAACCTTTAAGTTGAAAATTATCCTATGCCACATGTACGGATTATTTTCCAGTTTTATTTTGTTTACTAGTCTAATAAAGTTAAAGTAAATTATGTGCATGATTTGCAACCTCTTCCTACAAAAAGGTTTAGAATTTACTTAGAATCGGTATTTATGCGATTCACTTTTTATGATTTGCACTCCTTAACGTATGTATGTGTATCATTGTTTTACAGTTTACACAACTTTTTCTACTATTATTTTTAACAAAAATGCTCGAATTTCATTTGGTGACAACTTTACTAAATAAAAGGAGAAAATCCTTCTCACTTTGGGTGTTCAGACCTGGATCTAGCTCTCTATGTGAAAGAACCACCAAAATCTATAGAATCAAGTATGTCAGAAGCTAAGACTTTGTATGAGCAATGAGAACGATCTAATCGCTTGAGCTTAATGCTCATAAAATCTCATATAAGCCAAAGCATTAGGGTTTCCATCCCTAAAAATGATAAGGTAAAGACTTACATGAAGATAATTGATGAACAATTTGTGAGATCTGACAAGGGCCTGGCCAACACCTTTACGAAGAGACTCTCAAGTATGACCTTTGATACAAGTCGTACAGTCCGCGAGCACATCATGGAGATGAGAGACATTGTTGCTAAACTCAAGTCTCTTAAGGTTGATATGTCTATACTATTTCTTGTGCATTTTATCCTCAACTCTCTTCCTGCGGAATATGGTATTTTAAAGATCTCTTACAATACACATAAAGATAAATGATCAATCAAAGATTTTTTCACCGTGTGTATTCAAGAAGAGGAGAGGTCGAAACACGAGATACCTAAAAGTGTAAATTTGGTGACTCGTGATAAGAGAAATGCAAAGAGAGCAAAAGTGTTCCTATGAAGAAGAAAGGCGGTCTTGGTAAAGATTCTTGTCATTTCTGCAAAAAGAAGAGACACTGGAAGAAAGATTGCCTGAAATACAACAAAATGACTTGAGAAGAAATGTAATTTTACCTTTGTATGTTAAAAATCTAATTTCACTAAAGTTTTTGGTAATACATAGTGGATCGATTCTAATTTCACAACTCACATTGCTAAAACCATGTAGAATTTTCTAACTCTAAGGAAGCAGATGAGAAGTGAGCAAAATATTTATTCTGGCAATAGTACAACATCACATATGAAAGACGTGCGGACTTATAGACTCATTTTAAAAGATGGTTTTCAATTAGATTTAGAAAATACTCATGTTCCATGATATTCTAGAAATGTAATTTCCCTTTCAAGACTATCAATTGTTGGTTATGATTTTAATTTTCATTATTCTTCAGTGAAACTTTTAAAAGACAATAAAGTATTTATTTTGGGAAATTTAGATGGAAAGTTATTTAAATTTGACCTAGACACCAATTGAATGTAATATTGTAACCCTGCATAATAAAGAGATTGATACTAAGCTATGTATTATCAATAACAACTCATCAAGTCTTTGACACAAGAGATTGGGACACATCTCTATTGAAAGAATTAAAAGGTTAATTAATGGTGTAGTCCTAGAAGTTCTTAATTTTTCTGACTTTGGGACCTGTGTGGACTGCATAAAGGGCAAGCAGACCAACAAATCACTAAAGGTGTCAAAAGGAGTTTTCAAGCTTGAGATCATATATATAAATATTTGTGAACCTTTTTCTACCCTTGCTTGAATGGTGGGAGATACTTATCTCATTTATTGACAACTAGATACATGTACCTCTATTTTTTGTTTAACAAATAACACTTGATGCTTTTAAAGTTTTCAAAACAGAAGTAGAGAAATAAACTGGAGTTCAAATCAAAATTGTAAGGTCTGATAGGAGGGGAGAATATAATGGTAGGTACACAGATAAGGGACAAGTTAAAGATCCATTTGTTGAGTTTCTTGAAAGTGAAGGTATAATTGCTCAACATATCATGCCAGAACACCATAAAAAATAATGTGGCAGAAAGAAGGAATCAAACATGAATAGATATGGTAAGAAGTATTATTAGCAGATAAAGTTTACCTTTATCCTTATGGAGTGAAACCTTAAAAACTACTGTGTATATATTTTGAATAGGGGTCCATCAGTTGTCCCCAAGACGCCTTTTGAATTATGAAAAGAATGAAAACCTAATTTAAGTCATTTATATATTTGGAAATGTCCAACTGAGGTGACGGTTTATAACCCACAATTGAAAAAATTGGATGAAAGAATTAAAAAATATTTTTTTATAGGCTATGCGATTAACTCTAAAGGATTTAGGCTTTATTGTCCTTCTCATGCACCTAAAATTATTGAGGCTAGAAATGCTAAATTTTTTTAGAACATGAAGTTAGTGGGAGTGGTTTGACTCAAGTGGTAGAACTGAAAAAAGTAAGGGAACCACCTATGGTACCTTTATAGATTGAAAACTTGAATGCTAATCAGAAAAATTCTCATGAATTTTCTGAAGAGCAACAAGTTCAAGAGCCACCACCACTTGAGGAGCCACATGAAGAATAACCCACTTTATCTGAACTCATTGAAGGAGCATTTGAACAAGTGGGAGTAAGAAATCATCAAGAGTTTGTAAACCAATAATTTTTAGTGACTATGTTGTCCATCTCCAAGAGTCTGATTATGATATTGGACTAAAAAATGATCCATGATTATTTTCATAGGTCATGAGTGGAGAAAACTCCATACTTTGGTATGATGCCATGAATGAAGAGTTGGAATCTATGGCCAAAAATAAAGTATGGAGTCTCATTGAATTACTAGAAAGAGTCTCTACTATAGGATTCAAATGAATTTATAAAACTAAAAGAGACTTATCTAGTAATATTGAATGATATAAATCCAGACGTGTAGCCAAAGGTTTCATTAAAAGGACGGTCTTGATTACTATGAGACCTTCTCTCCAGTGTCTAAGAAGGATTCACAAAGAATAATCATGGCATTAGTAACTTACTTTGATTTAGAACTACATCAAATGGATGTGAAAATGACATTTTTGAATGGAGATCTTGAACAGGAGGTGTACATGTAACAGCCTGAAGGACTTTTATATAAGGATAAAAGTCATTTTGTTTGCAAGTTGAATAAAGTTATTTATGGACTAAAACAAGCCTCCGCCAATGGTATTTAAATTTCATAATGTTGTTTCTTCATTTGAATTTACGGAGAACGTTATTGATGAATGTATATACCTTAAGATAAGTCGGAGAAAAAATATTTTTTTAGTTCTATATGTCGATGACATTTTACTTGCTAGTAATAATTTGAAATTGTTGCATGAGACGAAACAGTTTCTTATCCAGAACTTTTAAATAAAGGATATGGGTAAAGCATCCTATGTCATTGGCATATAAGATTCATAGAGATAGATCTCAAAGATTGCTTGGACTATCTCGAAGGACCTACACTGAAAGAATTATGAAAAGATATGGAATGAAGAACTGTTCACCTATAGCAACACCTATCATTATAGGTGACAAATTTTCATTGAATCAATATCCACGAAATTCATTGGAACAAGAAAAAAATGAAAGGCATTTCATATGCTTCACTTATTGGGAGCCTTATGTATGATATGTTTGCACTAGGCCTGATATTGCCTTTGCGGTAGGAATACTTGGCGAATATAAAAGTAACCTTGGTCTTGATCATTGAAAAGCTGGTAAAAGGATTTTGAGATATTTGCAAGGAACTAAAGATCTTAAGCTCACATACAAATTCTTTGACTCATTGGAGGTAATTGGATATTTAGATTTTGATTTAAATGAATGCAAAGACAGTGGTAAGTCTATTTCTGGATACATTTTCCTTCTTAGTGAAGGTGTTGTGTCTTAGAGAAATATTAAGCAAACCATTATTGCAACATCCACAATGAAAGCTGAATTTACAGCATGCTATGAAGCTATATATCACAAGCATTATGGTTGAAGAATTTCATTTCGGACCTTAAAACTATCAATTCCATTGAGAACATGTTTTGATAATGTAGCTGCAGTATTCTTTTCAAAAAATAGTAAAAGTGGCAGCTCACATAAGTACATCGACATAAAATATTTGATGGTTACATACTATATCAAGAAGCAAGATGTAAGTTTAGAACATGTTAGTACTACTTTTATGATTTCTAATCCTATGACTAACGGTTTACCAACTAATATTTTCAAGGATCTTGTAATCCGTATGGGGCTTGATAACTCATTTTAGTCTTGCTTTATACTCCGATATTTTATCTAGACATTATCGTTTCTTTGAGATACATGACCATGCACATTTATTCTCATGTATTATATTGTGATCATTGGATCAATATAGTTGGACTCTGAATGACTTATATTAAACTCGTTCATAAAGTTATTGAATACTTTGTTAGATATATTATACACTATAATACATAAAAGGAAGCATTTGATTAAGAGTATGACGTCATGACTCGTATAGTAATTTATTTTAGGTAAAGTAATTGTTGCATATTTAATGATTTAGTTGAGTGATTAAAGTTTATGGTCGTATTATTATGTTTATCATTCATAAAGAATTATCTGATTATACTATATATACCAAATAGGAGAATGTAAGAATTATGTCTCTCATTAGAGACAATTATGTGATCCACATATTTAGTAATAAATTAATTATCTTATATACCAAGTAAATAATATATACGATAGATAATACTTTGGTTATGCATATATGAAAGTTTTCTTGATGGAAGGAAACTATTAATTATGAATCCTTAAGGCAATCATATTTTATGGAGAAGTCATTGGGGTTAAAGTATTTTGCCTAAAAGTCCCTAATCTACCTATAAATACACATGTGATTCCATCAATCTGGCACACTTCGAAAGGTATATGCTAAAAGATTCTTAGGTTTTCTTCTTTGCTGATTTCTTTCATAAAGTTCGAGAAAGATAGAGACGATTCCCCACAACAATGACTGAAGGTACGTTCCGATTTTTTTGCTAGATTTTGGCTATGCGATGTGTTAAAATTCGACATTAATAACAAGTTTTAAATTAAAAAAAAGCAATAACATAAAAGAAAATTGACAAGAATATGCAGAGAGAAAGAGAGAGAGCCTTTTCTATTTTATCAAGTTTCACATATTATTCTCATGTTTTTATTTACTTTTCTTTTCTTATTCAGTATTCAATATTTATTTTGGGACTAGATTAACTAAAATTTACATTGGAATGTTTTAGTTTTGAGGATAAAATGATTTCTAATAAAGACGACTTCATACTCAGGGTTTGAATCCAAGATTTCTGATTAAAAATGATGAAATATTTACCTTTTCATCACAATCTTTAGTGATTTTCATGTTTCTATTTACACTATTACGTAGAAGATTGTAAAAGATTGTCATACCCCACCTTGGAAGGCATGACTGGCACCTGGTGCCCTATTGGGATCTGACTGAGTGGACTAAGCCTAAACACTCCTGGTGCAGGGCTAATGCTAACTCTGAAATCAAGAAAATAACGAGTTATATCTCGACTGTAAACACAGCCCCCGACCGACAAGGCCTTATAGCCACCCGTCAAAGGAAAACAGCTAACCTGAAACACATAGCAACAGGGAGTTCTATGCGGGCCGACAAGGTCACCATGATGTCTAGTTATGACTGAAACTTAAATCCGATGTTAAACTAAGCTATAGCCGATAAGACCACTAACTACCAGCTAAAAAGGGCCCCACGCGGCCAACATACAAGATAAAATACATATGGGCCCCACACGGCCAACAACAGCTAACCACAAAGAAATAGAAATAATCTGCGAGCCTCTAGGAGTAATACGATGATCGGGACAGGGCACCGACCTACCCATAAACTGTACTGTCAAAAGAACAACTTGTTATTTACAAGCTCCGGAAGAAAGGAGCTGACTCTTCTGCTAATTCTGGCTGGAAGCTAAGAGGGATCTGCTCCTCGTCTATCAGTACCTGCAGGCAAGTAATGCAGCGCCCCAAAACGGCGTCAATACAACATGTACCGAGTATGTAAGGCAATAACTGTGAATGGCTAAATATAAAAGATAGAACTAAAAATAACTGAATGAAAAGGGATAAGAGTCATACCTGAGTAGTTGAATTCTCTATTATCTAGTCTATCAATAACCAAAGCAAACAAGAACCTTACCTGGCCCACATAAGCTAGAAGGTACAACCAGCACAGAACAACCCACCTGGGGCCCCCATAAGTCCTGGTGAATACACATCAATTTATAATAGTTTACCCCTATCAACGCCATAATGGGTCAACTGGTAACTATAGTCGTCCTGCTAGTCCCTTGGGTCTGCAACTGAGCCCGCTCGGCCCTGACTGTAGCTGTGTCTGAGTCCAACGGACTCCTGATATCTGCACCCCGGGCACCAGGCTCGTCGAAGGTGTGGTGCCTATACGGCGTATGTATAATGGTTCAGCCATGGAATGGACTCTATGAGGACCTGGGACCCCATCTTCGCCCTCTCGGACGGCATACCACTCTTTCTGGAGCAACGTCATCTCACTCCTGGAGGGCGTCAACACAGCTAATAACCCTGGGGTTGGTCATGGAGGCTATATAGGAAAATCAAATCCCAAACAAAGCGTAGAAAACTAGTTTCAGCTAATAACAACAACTATTCATAACTAATGTACTTCTGATTCTCTTATTGGGATTTAGACTGAGTTATAATACTATAAGAACTAACTTGCCGAAGGATTTTGCCTTAACATACCTCGTTCACCGGTTACTGACTAATTGGCGAGTTTTAGCTCGTATTCAACAGTTCTTCTCAACTGCAATCGTATTATTGGAAGAATGTGGCTAATTTCAGTACTAAATTTGGAGAAAACGATAACTTTATATAAATATTAACTATATTTCAACTTAACGAAACACGGTTGGAAACTCGTAATTTCTCGAAAGTCCATAAGGAAGAAATGCTTACTTTAAGCTGTGATCGTATTAACACTAGTTTGGAGCAATTCCAACAACTTTAGCTCGGCGGGGTTACGATTCGCCGGGCGAATTTCGCGAAACTAACTTCGTAGCAACACTCCCTGCAGCCTTAAACTTCAATACTCAAAGTTAATTTGAATTTGGGCAGCGTTTCGTAGCGTAAACGGATGAGAAATATTAATTTCCTTCATTCTACCCCTCTGTTGGTCGTGAGTTAACTTAGGAAAATAACATTGAATTAAAGGGAGGGACTTATATATACTTGAGGCGGTGGACAGAGGTCCGTGGCACGAACCCAAATGCATCGATTTACGGGAGTACCACGGAGCCCAACGTGGAGGGAGGGGGTCCGTTCCACGTTGCCCCTTTGGGCAGCTAGCCCGGCCTTCTCCCGCACAGTCCCGACTCCGTACCCGTTCGACCTTTTTTCTGGGCCCATTTCTCGCACGTATTGCACTCTAAAACACTTAACCAATGTATGAATAGGTCATTTAAACATTAAAAATTTACTGGATATAACAAAGATAATCTTAAACATGACATTAATCATTAAAATAATAAAAAAATTATGAAAATAATCTTAAATATAATATTAACCATTGAAATCAGGATAAAAACTATGAAAGATTGAAGATGTGAGCGTTATAAACATCCACTATAATATTAAAATTTACACCTAAAACTTCGTCCAGTTTTTTTTATACCTAAGGATGGCAATAGAGCGGGGTGGGTGCGAGGCGGGTTATAGTGTTTGCGGGGGCGGGGTACAAAATAATTTTTTTTAAAAGTCACGTGGCGCAGGGAGGGTACGCGTGTTGAGGTTTATTTTTATTTCTATTGAACTTAAACTAAAAATGTTGTGACCTGAAATTGCAGAACTATAGTTTTTTATCTATAAAATAATACAGACACTGTCACTCTCTTTGTCAAGCATCAGTTACTTGAATTTAGCTTCTAATATTGAGTTAATTTAGTTGTTCCTGATGTTGCTGGAAGTGGATTTATTCCAGTGGTTGTGAAGAGCAACATTATCAACAACAACAACAGTAGGATAGGACTACTTCAGAGCCATTTTTAGTGGCTATTTGTAGCAAAATGTGCAGAGACAGATCCCACATGAGACTTAATTAAGAGCTCAAATATATATATATATATATATATATATATATATTCAGAGAAATTATTTTAGTTTATATTAATCTAAACTAGTTTGATTTTTTGGAAAGATTGATTTCACTTTTAAATACTCCTACTGGTCAAAACAGACAGTCAACACTAATAAGTAGTCAAGTAGAGGCGAATACTATGAAGCAAATGTAATAAATCTAGTTTCAGACGTTAAAGAGCTAGTTGGGGATGCTGTCCCATCAGCTCGTCAGACAGTTAGAGGCTTATTCAGACATTATGTAGTTATTCAGCTTTTGTCAAGTGTTGACTATTCGTACCCTTATGCGTTCTTATAGTCAGACTTCCGCTTTATTCAGGTCATGGTTGATTTCTGCTTTTAGCTATGCTCTTGAATTACTATGATTATGCCAAGGGTCGACTTGGGGTCATTCATTATTTAAGGTTCCGTGTCTCAATCCGAAGTCTTAGCTCAGATCGTGACACTTAATTAAGAACATACATATATTCAGAGAAGTGACTCTAGTTTATATTAATCTAAACTGGTTTGATTTTGCAAGATTATTTTTGAAAGACTGATTTCATTTTTAAATACTGGTACTGGTCAAAACAGGCTGCCAAGACTAATAAACAGTCAAGCAGAGGCGAGTACTGTGGAGCAAATGTAATATTCTCAGTGAACTTAACGACAATATTCTTATGAGTAAAATAGTATTTCATCCTTTTGTTTTGAGTGTTCTTGAGCTTTATGTGGGGCGGGTTCATGCGGGGCAAGACGAAGTGAAAATAATAAATTATGTTATACAGGATGGAACGAATTAAATTTTTTGCAGATTTATGCGTGTTTCCCTCGCACCTGCCCCGTTGCCCTACCTATTTATACCTGCAAGAAGAAGGTGCGTCTTTCTTAAAAAAAATATTCTTTTGGATATTGCATATGTTACTTATGGAGAGTATAGAATTAATTATAAATTGAGCAAAGTTTAAAATAAAGTCGAATAAGTTCAAAGAGGAGAAAAAAGAAAAGGCTATTTGCACCTATGTTTTTATTTTATGTTTATTTTTTAAAATAAATAATTTTTTCATAAGTTATAAATTTATAATTTTATATTTTAATATTTCAGAAATTATATCCCACGTCTTTAAAGTATTTATGTTCTACTAAACATAAATTTAATTATTAAATGTAAAAATTAAAAATTAAAAATTAAAAACTAAATTCGAGCAAATCATGTAATTAAATAATAATTAAAAAAAATAAAAGAATCTTTAATAATACTATGAAATGTAAAAGCGTGTGTGCATGTTCCTGTCAGATGGGGCTTTACACGAGGGAAGTTGTTTTATTACTAACACTTTATTCCCTTGACGAACCTTTTTTCCCTCTTTGTCTGGGTCCCATGCGGTGTGAATAAATGAGAGTAAATGGGCCCCCGTGATGTTTTCAACTGAAAAGAATGTGGGCCCAATTAGTGCGACTTCCTTCTTCTTAAGCCAGCCGGCTCTCGTGACTTTAGCGGCGGCCTCTTTCATTAGCCTCCTACTCAAAGGCCCATTTATTCACCCCCCTTTGCTTTAATTTCATCCCCCGCTGTTTTGACAGCCCCACTTAAATTTTAAAGTTCTTTTTTTATTATTATTTTCTCATGAATTATGATTATCATTGACAGCTGTAATTTATTTATTTACGATTTATAGCGATTAGTTTTTAAGTTATATTTAATTGCTTAAATTTATTGTGTCTATCGCTCAATTTTATTGTATTTATTTATTCAATTTTATTATACTTATCGCTCAAATTTATTATATCTGTTCGCTCAGTTATGTTATATCTAGTCACTCAATCTAGTGGTATCGACCATCAACATTTAAATGCTAAAAATATTTGTAAAATCACATAAAGGAGAATTTAAAAAGATTGCATGAATTATAGTGTAGGAAAACAATAATTTTGATCTTCAATTATTGGTAAAATTAGATTTTAATCCTAATAATCTTTAACTTTGAATATTCAGTAAGGCTAGGAAAAAATAAGGGAAGAAATTTGAGTGGTGGGGAGAAGAATGAAGTGGATTGAACGAGGCGCAAGAATTAAAAAGAAAAGGACATAACAAGTGAGAGCGGTTTTGCTTGTCCACTAGTAGTACCCTATGCAGCAAATCCCAACAAATGTTTGCTTATTCTAGCCAACCTATTTCTTTCTCTCTCCCTGCAACTGTCATACCTAGTAGAATTCCTATCAAAATAAAATCACTCATAATTTAAATGTGCTTCAACATTTAGTGATATTTTAAGTTAAAAATAACTCGCACCTCTTATAATTTAAATATAAAATTTAAAATAATTAGAATATTTTAAATATATTTTTGACTATTCACTCTCTGTTAAAAAGATAAATATTTTCAATCTTAAAGAACAATTGAAGTTCAATAAATTAACTTAGTGAAATTTTTAATTCAAAAATTAGTATTAACCAATTAAGATTCAATAGATAAAAATAAATTAAATAAAGTGAGCGGACGAAACATACACCTCAAAGATCATGATTTTTCGAACTTCATATCTGAACTATCAAGTTTGCGAGTACTTTTCTATTTGAACTATCACCAAATATTTATCGAAACACACCTAAGCTATCAGTTGTTTACTCTTTTTATCTGAACGATGGTGATATTTTAGGTAGAAAACTCCCACAGTTGATAATTAAGGTGTGTTTTGATAAATATTTGATGATAATTCAAATAAAAAAATATTCACACATCTAATAATTTAAATCTGAAACTCAAAAAAATTATAATATATATTTCAGATGTATTTTTGATGATTAACTCAGTTAAATATAAGGCAATTTTTAATATGTTAAAAAAAAAAAGAATGGCACACGTGGGTTGTAGTTAGAGAGTAATGAAGAGAAGGTTGACAAGTTGACATGTTAGGGAAGTAGATGTAGAAAAGACAGTGCAAGTAGGAATACTACTGGGTAACGTAATCCTTACGCAGTAGACAAAGCTGACTTGGTAGTAGGTCTCGTGTTGTATATATCTCACAATGTCATATAATACAATAATGAGTAATTCCCTCCATTTCAATTTAAATAATATTTTTTTATTTTTGGAAAATTAATTTAAAATTTATAAAAAAATATTATAAATTATATATTTTTTATATTAATACAATTAAAAGTATGTATTTTAAATTAAATATATCAAATAAAAAATATCACATAAATTAAACATATGAAATATTCAATACTAGATATAGAGACTCTCACCTCCCTACTCATCAAAATTCGCACAACTCCAACGGTAGACATCAAAATTAAGGTGAATTTCACTTTCGTTTTAAATATATATATATATATATATATATATATATATATATATATATATATATATATATAATTATTTCTTGAATAGAAAATTCCAAATATATTATACAATATAAATATATTAATTATAGCAATAAACTTCAATGTATTATAGTCAAAGTAACTTAAGAAAGGGAAATGGGAAGCTAGGAATAGTGTTTTTAATTTTAAAGCCACTACTATATAATTAAGAGAATTTTTTTAATTGAATTATTAATTTCACCATTAAGCAAACTTAAAAAATTGATAACTGATCAATAGGCCTATATAAAATAATACAAAATCATTAAATTGATAAATCAACATAGGGATAAATCAATTTCATTTTTTGTTGACTTTGAAACTAAATATTCTTTTTTAAAAATATAATTATGTATATGAATTTGATACAATAACTTGGTACAGGTAAGATTTTGTCCGAATTGCATGGAAGGCTCGAGGATGTGTTGAAAATAGTGTTTTAAAAGGCGGACCGCGCGAGGTAAGGTGTTTTATGTGATATGGAGTGAGGTGTAATAATGAAATATAGGATATAAATTTTATAAATGAGATGTATATCTCGTTTATTTTTAATTTTATAATTTTTTATTATTAAAAAATAAGTAAAAGAATATTTTTTATTAATTTTGTAAATAAATTAAATAAATCATCAATAATATAACAAAAATATCATAATTATTATTTGAGAAAAATAACAACAAAAAAATTGATAACACTGAAATAATCTTTAAATAAAATCATCAGTCACTTCATCATCGATCTCCACATCTGTTAGTTCCCACCTCAACTAATATTTGCAATGATTATTATTTATATATTTTAAAGGAGAGAGATTTAAAAAAAATGTAACAACAATGACAAAAAAAGAATAAAGTTATTTAGAAACACAACACTATAGAATCTCGATCCTATTAATTTCAAGCAAAATCATCCAAACGTTTATTTATGGCAATGTCATTTTCTATGAAAGTTGTTTTCTTTATTCATATATTTTAAGAAAAATCACTACAATATGAAAACATAACAGAATAAAGTATAAATATCATTACTCCTATAATAAAAAATATGATTTATAGAAAAAACACTTTTAAAATAATAAAGATCAAATTTAACCCTTCGGCGTACACTTTCATGCTTGGGGCTTGCGCTTTTAAGCCCAGCCGCAGCTTACTCATTAAATTCTAGGGTGTATGCTCTCTGAATCTATACTTTTTATTTTTATTTGAAGCATTTTTGATGCACTTTACCTCAAAACTCACTCTAAAACTAGCTTTAAAAAGCTTTTGAAAATGCTGATAGAAAAAAATGTATATAAATAACAATTTTATATATGTGAAAATTTCAATGTTAATTTTCACCCATTAATTTTAATTATGTGTAAAAAGGGATTTATTAGATAATATTTTTAAGAGCTGATTAAACCGCTTAAATTGTGTAAAATTCGCCTCGAAAAAAAGAGACTTATCCTCTTTTATAAAGAAATCAAAAAATGATAATCCTACTTAACTCATAGGATGACACCTGTTTTATTCTTAGTAGCTGTAGGAATGCTTTACTATTTTAGTTTAATATAATCACATTCATCCTTAATAGAGTTGGATGATTGAATTTAAAAAAAAAAAAGCACTTGATAACGTGCATTTATAATTATAAAAATATTAAAATGATGGGATAAATTTATAAGTTTATAGATTTTGTATTCAATCAAATATCAACATATAAAGTTAAATGAATTAAGTGCTCTAAAATTATGTGAACCTATTTCATCTTTAGTCTATTCACAAAGAATAACTCTTTTTCTAAATATATATATAAAAAAATTATTTGAATTTTCACTTGATCCTTAATAAAAAGCTTTTAAAGTCACATAAATATTATAAAATATTTAAAATTATAATTTTTAAAAAATTTATAACTATATTAATATTATAATATATTTAATTTTATAAATTTTAATTTTTTTTATAAATACATAAATATTTTGAATTGTTTAACACAATAAATTTCAAAAATATTTTAAAACTTCCGTTATATATTTAAGTTCACATAAATTTGAGGGAAATAGAAGTAAACAAAAAGCAGCAAAAGAAATGAGAATATGGGTGAATTTGGGTGAGATATGTCATTTCCCTTTCTTTGGCGACTCCCCAGGAGACACATTTTGGACTTTTTCAGACATTTCTTTCATTCCTTTGCCCCACTCCCCTTTTTTCAATACTCCCACTTTATTCTAAAAATTTTATAATTTGCATAATACTGTTATCACCACTTTATAAGACAAATGATAAAAGACTATATAGCTCATAAATTTTGTTTGCATTATTTTAGGATGGGTTCGGTGTGAAAGAATATATTCTCGTGAAAAATATTTTTTAAAAAAATTAAGTGAGTTATTTATTTATTTTTTTTATTTGATATATAAATAAATAATATTATATTAGAAATATTTATATATAGTTTAGATAAATATTATGAGATTTAGGGATTATAGGGGTAGGAGGGTGAGGTAGTGGGAATGAGAGCTAAGAGATGATGGCGAAGATGAGATGTATTAGAGCGTGAGAGGATACGTTCAGTGTGAAATGCGGCTTGTGAAACTTATTTTTTTCCTAGTTTCATTAGAAAAGTCATTTTCCTCATTTTTAAGAAATTTATTTCCCTAACAAAAATTATTTTAAAATTTTTTAATATTAAGCACCTAACAATGCATCTTTACAAATCAAGAACTACGAGATCACCGTTTTCATTCTGGGGTGACGAACATATCATACTATTTGAGCCATTCTGGCTCCTTGTGACCGTGAATTAAGAAATAATTCAACTAAACCAACGAAAGATAAGAAAATTGATAAAACTGAACACATCCTTAGTGAAAACATTGCGTACATATAAATTTTTTGCATGCTAAAGTACATAGGCTGCTACAAAGAACTTCTTTTCTAGTAATTTAATTAATTAACTATCTAAAATTTTATTTTATTATTAAAAAATTAATTCTCCATCTTATAATTCATTCATTTTCTCTTTCCTCTCCCCCAATTTAAAAAAGAAAAAAAAAAGCTACAAAGCCTTTTTTTTTTCCCTTTGCCTTTAACAGTTTTAACTTAACTTTTTTCTTACAGTGTAAGTTGATCCATGACAATTACAATAATTTCATGCTAAAAGTGCTTTGTTTTTACCGTTGGTGGCTATGATTTCATCATCAATAAAAAGCGGCCGAAGTTTGCATATGGTTAATTCCTAGTTGTCTGAAAAAGTTTGCATATTTCACGGTTAATTCATAATTTAAAATTTATAAATTTTTATTATAATTTTAAATTAATATATAATATATATTAATTAAATAATTATATAATATTGAAACAATTTTTTAATAAGTATACAAAATCAAAACAAAAGATACTTAAATTCTCATAAATCCGTACATTATACACTAGATCTGTCAATGTTCATCTACCAATCAATTACTTAAAGATTATGATTTGGGAAGCAATATTGTAAAGGTACAAACATATTGATAGGGACTTACACTTTTCGTTTCTCATTTAGGTAATAAAATGAGAAACTAAATTAGGGACCATTATGTTACAGTCTCACTATATACATACCATGCAAATTTAGGTTGCAACGTGTGATAGTATCCCCTCTCTCTATCACTAAAAAAAAATGCAATGACAATAATTATTACACCTCAAACAAGATGAGGCAGATTATTACATGAAACTTCACTATTTATATTAATCTTCTCTTAAGCTCATTTATTGAAGCTAAGTCATTACTAGAGAAAGCAATGTCATCCACGCAGAAGAAGGACATGGCTGCCAGAAGCATCGTGGGGCTTGTCAAGGTACAGCTTTTCTAACGGATTTCCAAACAATCATGAACATAATTAAGCATATACATAGATGTAGACATGAACATGTAAAGAAGAAGGAACAATTTGTTATTCATTACACATGACTAGTTCTTCTTGAAAGAAATAAGGATGTCTGATTCTAATATATTCCTTCACCTCCCAAGTTGTTTCTTCTATATTCTGACTCTATAGAACATTTTCATGAAGACGATTTATTTTGTTTTCAACTTCCAAATTTATGTATCAAGAGTAGGAATAGGACCTTTTATATGACAACTATTTATTGATTGAAGGGATAATGTGTGAAGAATCACACATATACTTTTTCAGCGTGAATATATGAAATACGAGATGTAAGAAACACAACTCTTGTGGTAGCACAGACCTATAGGCCATTTGATTGACTAATTTTTTTCTTCAAAATTTTATAAGGTATGATTTTATCTTGGACTTAACTTTTTCTTCTTATCAAATCACACTACGCTCTTTATGGGTGGGACTCTCAGGAATACCAACTCATCTTCTTTTCACCTCAACCACATTATCGCATGTTTGAATGTGATTTTCACCTTTATTGTATAAGATTGACTTTCTACATGGCTTAGTGAATAGTTCGGGGCCTAGCAACTCAACTTCACAAACCTTCAACCACCTAATCAGGGATTTACATTGCCGTCCATACAAAGCCTCAAATAAAGTCATTTGGATGTCCGTGCGGTAACTATTGTTATAGGTAAATCCAATGAGTAATAAGTGATCATTCTAATTATCTTTTTGAAGTAAAATATATACGCTCTCAACATATCCCTGAGAGTCCAAATAGTACACTCTATTTTCCTGTTAATTTGAAGATAAAAAATTGTACTAAGATTAACTCAGATACCCTAAACCTTTTTAGAAAGACTGCCAGAAGTTAGTCGTGTACTGTCACCTCGATCAAAGATAATGGAAACTGAGTATTGTGCAACCTGACTATTTCTCTAATGTATAACTAGGTATATTGTTCTGTGGTATCAGTTATCTTTATGGACAATAATTGAGCCGACTTCGTAAATCGATTTATAATCACCAAAACTAATCTTGCTTATGAAATGAGCGAGTAGGCCTACATGAGGTCCATGTTTATCTTCTCCCTTTTTCATGATTTCAAGATTTTTATTTGTTGTGCTAATCTAAAGTTTCTGATGTTCGACTTTGACTTGTTGGCAATTCAAAAATCTAAACTAAAATTAGCTCCTTTTCTATCGTTTCTCAGATAAATTTTTTAAAGATCATGATACATTTTTAGAATTCAAATTTGTCAAATACCTCAAACTGTGTGCCTCAGTCAAGATTCTCTCTCTAAGCTCATCAACATTGGAAATACTACCAACCTTGCAAAGAAGCTCAATAAAATTTATGAGCTAAAGCCAAATTTAATGAAAAGTCTTATACCAGTTAAACTTATTAAGGACAGTTCATATATAATTTTATTTAAAGTTGTTCTAAATTTTGTAGATACACATTAATTAATAGATTTTCAAATCAATCTACCGTCGCTAAGATGTTATTGATATTAGACATATTTTATTAATTAAATTTTATATATTTCTATTACGTCGACATATGTAGAAGTTATAGACATTATTTTATGAGTACCTATTTTTTAATTGTCAGTTTCTATTGTAAAATTAAGCTAAAAAAATAATAATAATGAAACATGAAATGTAGAGACAAGAGATGAGAGCTTTTCTTAATTTTTTTTTCAAGTATTTAAGTGTTTTCAAGTGTATACAACATAATTCTCAAGGCCCCTACCTATAGAGTTACATTGAGGAACATCAAAGCGTATCATAAATAAGACATTAACCGGCCATGAGGCTGTGGTAGATCAATGAGGAGGTAGTGAAGGTGTGAGAATTCCTATCATAAAGGTGAGAAATTACACCTAGGAGTTATGGGCATCCACAATAATTACATTTACAACACTTTCAATGTTAAAATCCTACTTGAAAAAATTCTAGTGAAGGAAAAAATTATACATACATGTTGTAATATGCGTTATTTGATGTATTGTTAAAAACCTTATCAAGAAAACCCATTGAGACAAAATTTAGGCTAAGGAAAGAGTGCAACAGGTATTTTGTTCCCCTGATGAAAGTATCATTTAATCTTGTAGACGATGCATTTCAATCTTGTATACCGACTTTCTAAAATATTGGTATTGACAATACTATTTTTGTGATAATAGCATATATTGTCTCCTGAATATATTGAGTTTTTGGTCTCTGTCAAATACATTCTTGACAATCACGTTGTCGTGACCTTGTTGTCGTAGACAAATTGCTTATTCAACTTATTTATAGCAACAATCAAGTGGCGGACACTTTCATTTGTGTGATAATAAAAATTGACTGTTTTGTAGAATAACATGATATGACGGTATTCTCACATGCAAATAAATAATTTTCTTAAGATCAAACTTCATATAAAACAAATAATTTTTCTGCACTTTCATAACTAATAAACCTTGAGAAAATTGGTTAGAATAACTAAACCTATATTAATATTTGATTCACTCTTATGGCGTCTCCATAGATAAAACTGAAGTGATATTTTGACTGCACATTAATAAAAATATTATCTCATGGTTAGTAATAACAAGATACATAAGTGCACCAATTTCACTAAAACATAGTACTTTCTAACCATTTTCATAAAATCAATATCAATCTTTCTTTATGTTAGGGGATCTCACGGTCATTGGGGTAGTCAATGAATTCTATTTAAGCCTTTTTAAATCTTTCATGAATTTTCATCTAACATTCACCATCTAGTTAGATATGACAATTATTTATTATACGTATTCAAGTTTTTCATGCATTGCAGATTGAAAGAAATCTCATTGCATCCACTACAGGAGAACACATTTTCATACAATAATGTCAGGACTTTTGTGAAAAAATCTTTATGCCATAAGGCATAACCATACTTTATATCTTATAATTTTATTTTTTTTATTTTACTTTCGCACAAGAATTCATTTGTACTCTATAGACATTATACCTTAGCCCTTGGACTTTAAGTCCGAAGCATCACTTTTCCAAATGAATAAAGTTTAATTGAGTTATGTATTTTTATTTAGCCAATCATTTATCTGTCCACACTTTTTGACGGATTTGAATTCAAGATCCTCATAATCTTTTATAACGTTGATAACTGCATTATATCAAAGTTACTGTCGACGGTCATTTTGATATTAATTTCAATTCAACATAATTTATCGAGATCTCTTTAGTTTTTATCATTTTCAGGTATCTAAACCTTTGCCAAGGTTTTATGAAGTATTATGTTGTGGTGCTCTTTTAAAGTACTTGTCTTATTATGATGATCATCTTGATCATTTTCTCCTCTTCTTCTTCAAGAAATTTTACCGTTGAAATTGATTGGTGTATCATGCTTCAGACGTATCATAGATTTTTTTTTCTTTAAGGACTCTAACTTTTATTGGAGTATTTGAAGTTGGATTATAATATAAGGTCAGTAAATGCATCTGACAATTATTTTATAATATTTTATAAAAGAATTATCTTTTGAACTTCAAGTTCACATTTTGTTATACGAGGATCTAGATAATTCATTTCAAATTTTATTTTTTATTTGCTTATCATCTCTTTCCCTTATGTTAGAAAATCTAATATTTATCCCAACTTTTTTTAGATCCATCTTTGTGCGTTGTGGTGGAGAAATTAATTTTTATGTCACACATTCAAATATTTTTTATGAGAATGATTTGATTTCTAATCTTCAACCAATGTACAGGGGAGAGTTGTTGGCTTAATGCATACAAGTGATGTTACATGTTAAATAACATATCTCATACTATTTTATTTTTTTGCATTTTTTTCTCATCACCATTGCTTTAACTATAATTGGAGGCATACAATTTTTGCTAAACCAACTTGGATATAAATTAATATTATCAACATAATTTTATAATTTAAAATTGTACTCTGAATTTAACAATTTGAGCAAACAACCTTATAAAAATTAAATTATAAGTTGATATTAAACGTACATATGATCATACCATAGATGTATCTATTAAAATCATGTAATAGTATATAGTCCACATGGCAGGTGAACAAACTCATATCATTTTATTTACGATTCAAAATTGAGGAGCTCAATCCCAATTTTAGTCAGTATAATGATCAATTCATCATAAGAACAAGAAGCAAAAGAAAACTCTTGAAGAATATTTTATTTCTTTAATATATAATTATATGATTTCTCAATTATTTTGCATCACATTTGAACTGAAATGGCCAACCGATCATGCCAACTGATATTTCTTCAGTAAACTTTTAGTTAACTATCACATGTGATTCAATCATCATGTTCATATTTGTGTACTGCAAACAAGAGTAAAATACAGGTAACCTTTCACATAAATATTTATAACCCAGTTCAATTGTAGTAATACGAAGGCACTAAATCTTTTCATAATTTATAGTCTCAATATCATTCATATTTTGGTCGTTGCCTTGGAAAGTTAACAATTTTTTTGACACTCAATACGATCCAATATTATGAACAATTTCAATTCTCCGAATAATAATAAATTAGCTTTTTTAAAACTCTCAATTAATTATGTACTACCACATATTTTATAACACCATATGTATGGTGAACATCTCCTCTAGAGATAAAATTATTTTCATTATGGTGAAGACCAAATTATTTATAGGCAAAACTTATTTTTTGCTTTTACCCTTCGATAATTCATTATAAGACCTACCACAATATTTTTGATGTACTATAAAAGTACGTGATCAATGACCATTTATGCCAAAATAATTTTTTTTATTTCTCTCAAACTCTAGTAGAGGTGAATATTCAACCATACCTAAATACGTCCCTATTCATAATTGTTATCACATCTTGGCACATTTACTTTCAAGAATGGTCGAGCAACCACAATACTTATCCAAGTCACATTCTCTCAAGAAATGGACTAATTCATTGTATATGCTTCATAAATTCTATTATAAGCTTATTATTATGCCTTGACATTTATCATATTTATATGATCCATCTCAACGTCACTTTAAAAGGTAAAGTGCGGTCCTACTTTATATTTCTTTCTTTTATTGAAGGATTTATAAAACTTATCAAATTAGGTCGCAAGACAATCATGTGCCCAATAACCTTCATATCATTGATGACAAGAAAATACCTTCATCATTTTGAAGGACCATTTTGAAAACTCATAATGTTCTTCCTTTTAAGATTATCATGATGAGGACTATTATTATTTTGTCCCTTCATGCCCACTTTCATACATTCAATCACTCATCTTTTATCAGACTTATTATGCACTGCTACCATATTCACATCAGGGAATAAAACAGATTCAATGGGATAGGCTTTATGACTTTTCATCAAAAACACAATATTTTGCCTTATTCATCATTCTAGTGTTGTGGTCGGTGAAAAAAGAAATGCAAGACTTCATCAAGGGAGAAGACATTGAATTATGAGATATTACCATAGAAGGTCTCAAAATCCATTCTACCAAGTATGACAAGGGATAGGAGACTATTCCAAAGAAGAAAGATGAATACAATGATGAAGACATCACAACCATTTAAAATAATGTCAAAGCAAATAAATTGCTTATTTGTGGTATAGACCTGATGAATACAACAAAATCTCTTCATCTAAGTGTGTGGTACTTTACAAATCACACATGAAGAAACAAGTCAGTACAAGTTCTTTAAGATGAATAAGAGAGAATCCCCTCAAGTGATATTCAATAGATTCACAAATATAACCAATGAACTCGATTCTTTTGGAATTGTTATTCCTCAAAAAAGATGAATTGAGAAAATGCTAGATATATTACCCGACCCTTAGGGGAGGCAAAATTAATGCCATTATGAAAGCAAAGAATCTGGATATGATGACCATAGAAGAATTCATGGAAAATTTAAAAACCTATGAGATGAGTAAGCTCTAGATTTGAAAAATACACCCCTAAGAAGATATGTGAACTTGGTCCTTACAGCTACCCAGAATCAAAATTTTTAAAAAAAAGACATGGCATTACTTATCAAAAGATTTCAAAAAATAATAAGGAGAACTGGGTTTCTGAATAGAGAAGGCTCTTTGGGGACGAAACCTGATAGAAACAATTCAAAAGGTTATCATAGATGTGGAATTTAGACCACTTCATTCAAGATGACCTAGAAAAAGAGATGACTGGAGAAAGAGTGATCTTGATAGAAGAAGAAGAGAATAGGTCTCTACAAGCAAGATGACCACTGGACAAGAAGATCAAATTGTGAAGAAGGCATTAACTGCCATGAAAAATTTCTCTAGCAATGCCAATGAGAATGACATGGATGTAAGAAACTAATCGCTATTAGCTAAGTAACTATTAGAATCAGAAGATATTTTGGCATTGTTGTTCAATTCATATAAAAAATTTGAAGATGATAATGGTGAGATACATATCTCTGAGATCAAGGATGCCTATGAAGACTCCATACTCTACGAGTGAAGGTAGTGGATGCACATATTTCCCTTAAATTAGATGTCAAAAATCAAGGAGAAGACCGAGAGAGCCTGGAAGTTCAAGATATGAAGAAACAAATCCTCTCGTTAAGCAAAAAGAATCATACACTAGAGATGGAGAAGGAGAAATTCAAAAATGCTCTCTTACTAGCTATATTCCGGGATAAGAAAATTTGTAAAAAATAAAGAAGCGGACTCAAAGTTGTCAAAAGAAAGTTCCATACTGAGCCGAAAAAGAATAGGATGCTACAAGAAGATTTGAGCAGAGAAAGGAAAGGCATGACGAAGAGAAAACACTTCATAGTAAGGTATTAATATTTATCTTATACAACCATTCTTGCACCAAATCCCCTGAAGACATATGAATTACCGAGCTAAGAATAAAAAATAAATAGAGAAAGAAACTTAATCCTTTATAACAAAAGCAGAGTAAGCTAGAATTGATGGAGGGTATTCAACCTATACTCCCCACAGGAGAAAGGGCCCAAGAATATCTGGGTTCCTATATTCAACCAGAACATAAAAATAGATAGTAAGTATCTTAGTAAATAACATATAAGTTCAAAACTTGTTTAAATATCCAAATACGTGCTTGTCCATCAACATACTTGGTAGTAAAAATTATTTATGAAAGTACTAAATCATGCTTTTAGAAAATCAAGCACTTGAGATGTTAAAGGTCTCACTTACCTCGATACTATCAAGTTTCCTAATCTCGATTGTCCAAATTGCCTCAAAACGACCTTTAATAGCTTCAATTTGTGCAAAATATCAATTAACGATATTAATTATGCGAATAAGGTTCATTCCCATAATTTTCGGTTAAGCCTAACGCAAAGTCCCCAAAAAGTCAATCCATGAGTCAATCAAGTCGAACCCCATAATAAATTATTGAATTCAATTACTTGTTAGCTCACAAGTTCAAACCTATGCTTAGATTCTCATATGAAGTTCAATTACATATCTGAATTCCAAAATTACTCAATAAGAAGTTAGGTCAAAGTTTTTCAATTTTCTCCATTTAATCTCATGATTCCGCGTTTATAATTCCACTAAAATCAAGCATAATAACCACGAGATATTGTAAAAACATTATCTCAATAATTTAGATTGAAATCACACACTTGAAATTTCACCCATGAACTCATCCTTTTTTAAAATGGCAAAACTAGGTCTAAAGTTACATCATTGACCTATTTATACTTGACGAACTTTGACAATGTGCTATGGGCCATGTGTCGCGCCTCCACCATGCGCTAAGGCCATGCGGGAAAGACATGCGTTACACAAGCCATCACGTGTCCTGGCTTGAGCAATAGTGTGCGATGCGCACACGCCAAAGCGTTGCTAGCAATATTTTAACTTTGCACCAAATGGTGCCGAAGTTCAGCTGAGCCCCTCAGGTCCTATCACAAATCATACTAATAAGTCCAAATAATAGGAACTTATACCCGTGCTGATAACTAATTGGAAACGCAAATATAAAGAACGAAGGATCGGATTGTTAAGACACTAAATTCAATGAAATTCTCAAATTTTCCAAAATTAATAAATCTTAAACTTGTTTTGGAGGCTAGGGAAGGAATGACTATATAATGTATATATGTAGAAGGCAAGAAATGTTATTTGCTCGAGCTATATATAGTTGGAAATAATTTTAAAAAATATTATATATATGTTTATACGAATCTACAATCAATCCGACTTACTTGAATTTGTGCCGAATAAATTTCTTAAAAACGAAAAAAAAACACGTTCTTGTAAAAAAATTATTCCTTCTCAGAACTCAAATAGTAGCCCTACCCCCACTAACAAAGCATGGGTATCTCACCATTACTCTAATTAACCAAACTATAAGTAGAGAGAAACTGTGTTGGCACAGAGTATTGTGCCTGAGGCAGGTGAAACATAACAACCCACAACTAGCAAATGAATTTTTTTTTTTGTTTTCAAAAAAAAAAAACCCCACAATGATGGCTGATGGGACTCGAATTTTGGGACTAAAATACAAAAACAAACACTGAAAAAGAAAGCACCCCAAAAACAAAAAGAAATGCCCTTAACCAAGAAAGAGGGGAGAAAAAATAGCAGTGTTTTTTTTCTTTCTTCTTTTTAGATGAAAAAAATAAAAAAAGTCCCAAAAAATAAAAAGAAGAAAAAGCAAAGAAAGCGAAAGAAGATGAAAGTGTGATGGCGTGATTTACTTTTGCTTTTCTTATCTCGACAGGAATCTTTGAAAATCCAAAGTTCTCATAAAAGTAAATATATATATATATATATATATATATTAGTAATTAATATTAAGTAAATAGGAGTACATTTCTTGTTAAAACTTAATAATGGAAAAAAAGTGAAACTTTTTTTTTTTCAGCTTGAGGTGTGTTTGGCAATGCTTAAATTGCTGTTGTCTTTAAATTAAATTAATTTTAAATTTAAAAATTGATTATTATTTTTTCAAGGGAACTATAACTAAAATATGTCTATCTATATAAAGAAGACTTGCTTTAGTGATGAAGAGTTTTACACTTAGAGTGTGTTTGGTTAAAAATATTTTTCTATTTTTTTCGTATTCAATTGAGTAAAATTTTTAAAAATATTCTTCGAGAAAACAAACTCCTTCATAATAAGGAAATGACTTCCCTGATAAAAATAGAAAAAATAAGTTATATTGTCTCTTATCATCCTCACAACTATCCATCCACCATACCCTGGCCCAACTACCCTCACCCCGATCCCCCATCCACCCTCCTCCACTCTCAGCCAGCCACCTCCCTCCCTCGATCCCTTTTTTTCTCCATCTCATGCTCATTCTTATAGTTTTATTTTAAATATAAATAAATAATGTTAGAATAATATTTTTTACTTGCATACCAAAAAAAAAGATAAATAAAAAATAATTTATTTTTCTAAAAATTATTTTTCTTTATATCGAACACATCCTTTAATATCAAATAATGCATTAATATTGTGAACTTTTATGTCAATTTTTTAAAAATTTATATACAACAAAACAAACAAGCCCTAATAGCATAATAAAGTGCCGTTTAATAGGTTATACCTATGGTATTTAAGGTCATTAACTCACATTAACTATACACATTTAACTGTATTAATGTGTTAGTGTATGAAGATTAAATGTTGTGCTCCCTCTTGTCCATTTTGATACGTTTTTTTTTTACATGTTGGTAAAAAATTATTAATTAAAAAGATAGTTAAATTAAACTATTTTATTTATTTTATTATCTTAATTTAATATTGTTTTATCATATTAAATTATTTTTTATATTTATTGAGTAAGGATAAAGATGAAAACTAATAATTAATTATATCTTAATTTTATAAAATAATAATTATTTTGAATTAATTATTTTTATTAAGAACGACAATTAAAATAAACTGAAATTGTCAATATTTTGTAAAGTATCTGTTCCAAAAATACTTATCAATTAACTCAAGATAGAATTAAGTAAAATTTTTTACTTTATTCTTAAAATTAAGTATTTATAAAAGTAAATAATATTAATTACATGAAAATAATTTAAAATAATTTTTATTTATTATTTCTTACTATGCGTGTGAAAGAAAATATAACTAATTGGGGGAGTATTAATTATTTTTTAATCTCAATTTATGTACAACTTTTGCTTGTAAGATTTAATTTAATTAATTTTTAATATTAAATTGAATTAAATTAATTTAGAAAAAAAAAAAAACAAAACAAATAAAGGGTAGAAAAGTCATTTAAATATTCAGTATCCGTAGAGAAGAAAAAGCATCTTACAGAAAGAAGAGAATTCGAGACAGAGGGAGAATAGAGATTTTCTTGTTTCCTTTTAATTTGTCTCTCCTTCCAACACATTCTACTCTTCTTCTTCTTCACTCTTTGCTCGTCTCTCTCTTTTCCTCTCTTTCACTTGTTGCCCGTTGTGAAGACAAATTCTCCTCTTTCTCTCCATTTTTTTGATCTTCAAAACTCTAACAGTACTTGCTGAAAATTCTTGGTACCCGTCCTGTCTCACTGTAATGCGCCTGCAATGCTTTAATTAACATGAGCAGAGTGCGCATTGCTGCACACCACCATCGCCGGGAATGAATCCCACCACTGTTGACCCAACGCAACCACCGCCACAGCCACCTCAGCTGACGCAGCCACCGCGCTCTTCCTTCAGCTGCGACCGTCACCCAGATGAGCAATTCACCGGTTTTTGCCCTGAGTGTCTCTGTGAACGACTCACCACCTTAGATAACAATAACAACAACAATCCTTCTTCTTCTTCTCGCCGTCCTTCTACTTCTTCCTCTTCTGCTGCTGCTGCTGCAGCCATTAAATCCCTTTTCTCGAAACCTTCTGCTTCTTCTTCCGTCGCTAATCTTCCTCCTAAACCCACTAAACCCACCTCGTTCTTTCCTGAGCTTCGTCGGACTAAGTCCTTCTCTGCTTCCAAGAACGAGGCCTTGGGATTTAACACTGCTGCTTTTGAACCCCAACGGAAATCCTGTGACGTTCGTGTTCGCAATACCCTTTGGACTTTGTTTTCCATTGACAACGAGACAAAAACTGGTAAACCCACTTGTTCACAAAATCAAAATCCGAATGATATTGGTGATGGTTTTGTTGGTAGACCAGTTAAAGAGGAAGAAGAAGATGAACCCGAAAACGATGGAGACTCTGAAAATGTGGTTGATGAAATAACTGAAGAGCAGCTACCTGTGGAACCAGAGATTGTGGTAGAAGAGGAGGTGAATGGGGATATATTGAAGCCAATGAAAGATCATATAGATCTCGACTCGCAGGCCAAAAAGGCTTCAGGAGGAAAGGATTTGAAGGAAATTGCAGGGAGTTTTTGGTCAGCTGCATCGGTTTTTAGCAAGAAATGGCACAACTGGAGGAAAAAACAGAAGCTGAAGAAGAGAAACAATGACGAACACTCGGGTGCATTGCCTGTAGGAAAGCCCATTTCAAGGCGTTATAGAGATACACAATCGGAGATAGCAGATTATGGTTTTGGGAGAAGGTCCTGTGATACGGATCCTCGGTTTTCACTCGACGCCGGGAGGATAAGCTTTGATGATCCAAGGTACTCTTTCGACGAACCTCGTGCTTCTTGGGATGGTTATTTGATTGGTAGGAGTTTTCCTAGAATGCCACCAATGGTTTCGGTGATAGAAGATGCCCCAGTTGTGCATATTCCGCGGTCTGATAACCAAATACCAGTTGAGGAACCGCGTCTCTCAATGACTTCTATCAATGAGGATGAAGGGGTGCCTGGAGGGACTGCTCAGACTAAAGAGTATTACTCGGATTCATCTTCGAGGAGAAGGAAGAGTCTTGATAGGTCTAATTCAATTAGGAAGACCGCAGCTGCTGTTGTGGCGGAAATGGATGAGATGAAGGCAGTATCTAATGCTAAAGTATTGCCTGCTATGGGTGATCAATTTCTTGGTGCCAAAGTGTTGGTTGGTGAGAGGGATTCAAATTCGAATTCCAATTCTTTAAGAGACGACTGCTCTGAGACTTTTGAATTGACAGGTTTTAGGGATAATGGTTCAGTGCTTGGAAACGGGGAGCGAAAGGAGTCGAAAAAGTCAAGGAGGTGGGCCTGGAATTTATGGGGATTTATACATAGGAGAGTTAGTGGGAACAAAGACGAGGAAGATGATAGGTATAGTAGATCGAATGGAGTGGAGAGGTCATTTTCAGAATCTTGGCAAGACTTGAGGACAAACGGTGATGTAAGAGGTGGTATTAATAGGAAGGTCTTCAGGAGTAACAGCAGCGTGAGCTGGAGAAACTCGAGCGGTATTGGTGGATCATTTGGGAGTGCCAGAAAATCTGGTGTTGAGATGAATGGGCATGTAAAGAAGAAAAGAGATGATTTTGTGTTGGAGAGGAATCGGAGCGCTAGGTATTCACCTAATCATCTTGATAATGGACTCTTGCGGTTCTACTTGACGCCCATGAGAGGAAGCCGGAGAGGTTTTTCAGGAAAAAGTAGACCAAATGGCTCACACTCGATTGCGAGGAGCTTGCTTCGACTGTACTGAGATCTAAGGTCCTTAGTGCTTCTTTTGATCAAAACTTTTAATTTTCATTGCATTTGTTTTGATGTCATTTGTGCTAATGTAATCTTGATGATGCATATGTCATCTGTGTACTCGGATTTTTTCTAATAACAGAAAAAGTCTTTTCTTTGTCTGATAAACCTTTCTTCTTTGTGCCAATCTTATGTCTCCCATTTTCTCAATGAGCTTATTTAATGTCTTAATTGAGTAGGATTATTGTATTCGTACATGCTTCTGTTTCACATTGTTTTCTTTTGCTGATTATATTAATATGAAAGGCGTTATTACCTGCAACGATCACCTGTAAATTCTTGAGTACTTCTTGTTGTTATTAGTGTTCTTTAGAATGTCCTAACCATTTATAGCTGTTCTTATTATTGGATATATACATCAACCAGAATATTATCGTAGATGGAACAATTTACTTGATAGAGCTACAAATATGGAAGTTGGTGTTTGGTAGCATGACAGTTCTTAATTTACATCAGTTCTCTACTTAGCTTTTCCTTCTAAATTGTTCATTTCCACATTTCCACATTTCCGCAGTTCCATTATAGGAAATATGCAGCTGATATCTCAAGTTTTTAATTGCTAGGACTTCTCAATAATTGGCTTTTGATGTCTTTAACCGTTTTCCATACTTGTAATAGTCATGATTCTGCTGATCTGTTTATCTGTGTGCATTATAATGTTGCCAATAATGATATGCTCCTACTTGATGTGTGCACGGATTATCTTACACCACCATTCCTTTTACAAGTGATTTTCATGATTGTTGTTTGCTGAGTTCATTGTTCTGTTGGTCAGAGTCAATTGCTCTTTCCAGACTAGTCCTTGTCAAGGAAACAAAACATAGTGGATCACCCACCCAAAAAAGAAGAAACTGTAGTGTTGTGATGATCAGGCTGTTGAAAATTTTGAACTTGATGAAATCACATGTCCAAGATTCTGGGTTTATGATGTTCATTAACCTGCTGGAGCTGACAATTAAGAGTCTTAACCATTTCTTTTTTACTCTTCATCCAGGAATGAGTTTGAAGCTTAGGACGACATAATACAAGTCGCTTACCTTTCTTGGTATTTAACATTGTCGACGATGTCACTGCAGAAAAAAACTAACTTTTGAAGTTTCACATGCCAGTATAGCAAGCTCTATGGAAACTCAATTTGAAGAAGCTCTATACTGAGGTATCAAGCAAATCTGTGCAGAGTATTGATTGGCAAAGAACAATCTAATGATTGTGAACGAAGTGGATTACCAAAAATCTACCTTGGACCTTCTTTAGAAAGACCTTAGTGTAACACTGCTGCTAAAGCTTCAAATAGGGGATTCTGTTATTTAAAAAAATCCTGCATAATGTTCCATTCAGGCTTCAGCTATAGCTTTGCATGTATAAATGTTGACTTAGTTGGGATATATTCCTCTTATTAGTGCAGAAGAGTTAAGTTTTTCTTGCTTTCTTAATTGGGGTCTGTATTGAGTTTTTCTTGCTTTCTTAATTGGGGTCTGTAGCTTTCTTCATTGGTGTATTGGTATTTGTTAGAAATGAAAAGAGAAATTGGTGGATTGGTTGCAATAAGTTTTGTTTTTTGATTTTAGCTGTTGACTCCTTTTTATGAATTTTTCTACACCTAGTTTTGCCCTGCTAATACATACCAGTAAGGCAATAACAATAACTATACTTCAATCGCCAATTGGATCGACTATACGATTTATTAATATGCAAGAAAGCGATATGAATATTGAGGATTCATAAGACGGTTCTAAGTTACTAAGGATTGAGGTGTAGTTAAAGTTTTTCTTTTTGGTTTTCAAGCAAGTTAAGAAGAATGATCTCAAGTGCTAAAAGAAGAGTGAATAAACCAGCTCAAAGTGGAAATCCAAGCATTATTTGACCTAATCACATCATCTTTTCATTCTTCTTTTGAAAAAGAAAAAAAAAAAGGAATACAAAAGAGGTTCAATGATTATATGTCTAAATACTGAGGTGTTTTCCTCATCTTAATGGGAAATCAAAGTAATAAAGTAAAGCAAATCCCCTAAAAATTTCCAAGTATGAGATTGAGAGTTTCATTTTATGTCCACTTTTTTGTGCTTCTTTCCTCAATCAACTCATCAAGTAAAAGCTCAATGATCAAAATATTCTTACCATTTAAGTCAAAAAAGTGAAGATTTTTTTTTTAAAGAAACAAAAGAAAACATCACAACATGTTTTCTACCTTCAATTCATGACCAACAAAAAAGATGAAAGAAAAAAAAAAAAAGAGGCTCGAATTCCAATGCCATGTCTACTTTCTTTCTTCCAATTGATTTATAGTGGAAAAATGGCATGTCTCGCAATTACAAGTACTCTGTAGTTTCCTTTTTATTCTAAGTGTGTTATGATCTTGTTCTTCCCTTTAGGAAGAACTTTTAGCATGTGTTTTATTTGCTTGAGTTAATTGTAATTGGTTATTAATTTAAGAGGCCATAGGGTGCTAATTCCCATGTTCTTTCTAGTCTCATTTTGTTTTGAGAGCCTCCTTCTACCTATAGGTCGGACCATTTTTTTAGTCGTTCTCTTCCTTTTCCTTATTCGTCTTTTGAAAGTCCTCATCTTAAATTTTCTTTTTGTATGACGAGGAAAGTACCTCACCCTAAAATTTCTTCGAGTCACTATAAAATATAATGAAAAGCTCGGATGAAAGCACCAACAAAAGGAGAGAAAAAGTAGAAAAGAAAGGGGTCATTGATCATCACGAGAAAAAAAAAACATAATTTTATGCTCTAATTCAAAAGAACATACCAGCGAAATTTTATAGGTGAGATCTGAAAGAGGTTAGAGTGTACGTAAATCTTACTCTTACCTCGTGGAGATAAAGATACAATTTCTAAAAGACCCTCGACTCCCGTTATGCTCTAACTCACAAGAGAAAATTTTAAATTTTATGAGTTCCTGTTGTGATGATTTTAAGTTAATATAAAACAATAATTTTGACAACATTTTCAACCAACTTCATTTGTTAAAAAGGAAGTGAGATTGAGTGACTCCAATGTTTGGGCCATTTGACCCAAATGTTACAAGAATAAAATGCAATTGGGTTTGATAATTTGTCCAAGTCCAACTATGCTTTTCCAAAAGCTCTGGTTTGGGCTATTTGCAAGTTTGGGATGACTGTTTAAACCAAGAAATTGCTAAGGTTATCTCTGAGAGATTGGCTTTTACATATTGTAGAAATATTCTTTATTTTATTTTTTTTGGATTAATAATATTGCAGTTGGCATTTTACCCTTTCATTACCTTTCTACTGCAAATCTTCTTCTTCATCAAAAATATCATAATTTTTAATTTTGGAAATTTGAAATTCTTACATGGGGATGAAAATTTGAAATTAATCGTTAATTATTGTTGATAAATTGAAATAATTGTATAAGGTGAACATAAAATTAGCAGCATGGTAACTAAAATAAATTAGCAAAAGGAATGCCTCAATTAATTAGCACAAATTAGCCAATTAAAAAAAGTTGTGCCTACTTTTAAGGAATGAAAATATTTTTTATGCCTTAATTAACGTCTAATGATTAGTAATGTAGCTCTTTTCTGAAAAAACAGTTTAATGGGTTTCTATCTCTCCTATAATATATTATTTTAACTGCATTCACATAAATTCTGGTTAATCAAATTTGTTAGGTTAATTTCTTAGTATATGTACTCCATTATATGTATGCAAACTCAATTGAAAAGTCAATTGCATTCAACTAACAACGTGTATATTTTTATAGTTTTAATATTAATATACGTTGGTCCGTATTTACCAAACAAATTTATATTTATTTGTTTTCATGGGCATACATTGTTCTGTATTCACCTAACAGATTTATATACATTTATTATTAATATACATTGGTTATTCACCTAATAAATTCATTTACCTTTGTTTGCATTGTATTATTATAATTTTATATCATTATATTGATCCATATTCACCTAATAAATTTGTATACATTTGTTTTTAATGGTATACATTGATCCATATTCATCTAACAAACTCGTATAAAATTATCTTTTTTTTGTGTGTACGCTAATCCGTATTCACCTAACAAATTTGATACATATATATAAAAAAAATCAATGGTACCTTAAAAAAAAAAAAAAAAAGATGTACGTCCCCAAATTTCTTTTCCTCCATACTATTTCTGGGTTTCTCACGCTCTTTGTCGTCACGTTTCTCAATATCACCAACTTCATCTTTCAAGAACTTTCTCGTATAATTTAAACTTTAAAATTTGTTGGGAAACAAACATTTTTTTTCTCACTTATTTTGATTTTCAGTCTAACAAGATTTTGCATGTAATGAACTTGAAACTTTATACGAGAAATCTTAAAAATTGGAATCATTAGCATAATTTTTGTCAACTTTTTTTTTTAAAAGTCCTTTTCTATTGATAGTAAAAATAAATAAAATTGCTCAAGAAATATTTCAATTCGTAAATCCTATTTGGCGTGGAAACCCTAAACTATTTTGAATTTTTTTGTAAAAATTGTGAGATAGCATATGGTTAAAAAGATAGAGACTTTACAAGGATTTATGTGACTCCAATTGAGAGAATTACAAAATAATGGGGAGAACAGAGGAAGAAAGAGGTGAAGAAGAATGTAGATATCCTTTAAAAGGAGATAGAGAGAAATTGAAATATTTTAGAAAGAGATAGGAAAAGTCCATATTTTACTTAAATGTTTATGGGCTCCTAAATATTGATAGAAAAAGTTAAATTTGATCATATTGAGCCAACTTCTAGAAAATGGATTACAAGATGCTAATAAGTGTCTTAATTAGTATGCTCTGCCAAAAAATCATGGTTTGGGTGTACTATCGATTATTTATGTTTACATTTTTAGTTTAAACACTAATTCAATAATTTGTTTTATGTAAAGATGTGTTCAGATTTATATTCAATTATTATAGGAAGATTATATTCACATTTGAAGTCAAATATAGGTAGAATATAGGTAGAAGGATCAGATTTTCTAGGGATATGTTCTTGACCTTTTTGTGTCTAGCTTTGTGTATATATTCTAAGTGTAATCTATAATTTGAGGAGGAAGGAAAATACATTTATATCATCAATATGGTATCAGAGCCTCTGCTATTTCTATAGAGATCCAAGCTGTTCGGATACATTTTCCGGTGACAAATCCGACATCTTCCTTTACTAGCAGCTACTTCCAGCAGTCCTTCCTTTTTCTTTTCCTCTTTTTTTTTAAAGCTTTCTCAAACTTCTGTCCTGAGTTTGTGAAGATCAACCACTCATTCCACTCTTAACATATCACATCTCCTATAATTTTCGGCAACTGAAACATATTCTGTTGTTGAAGCCATAATGACAGAGAAAGTTGATGTCACAGAGAGAATTGAATTTTCAGGTGATGTCAAATCTACATTTTCCTCTATTTCCAGTTCACCTGTTATTACAACCATGAAATTGGAAGGTAGTAATAATTACACACCATGGTCTTCATCTGTTGAGATGTGGTTTATGGGACAAGAATATGAGGATCATTTAGTTAAAAGTACTACTGATATTGCTGCCAGTGAAAGGACTAAGTGGGCTAGAATTGATGCTCAATTGTGCAATCTTTTATGGAACTCTTTGGATCCTAAATTACTCAACCTATTTCATTCTTGTAAAACTTGCCGCAAAGTTTGGACTAAAGTTAAGGCTTTATATACGAATGACATACAACGTATATATAAGGTTGTCTCCGGCTTAGTCCAACTTCAGCAGAATAATCAAGATATGGCGAGTTATTTAGGACAATAGAGACCTTGAAAGATCAATTTGATTTTCTCATGCCACTTGTTGAAAGTGTCACCATACAAAAGAAACAAAGAGATAAGTTCTTTATGGTTTTAGCATTGAAGGACTTCGATCTGATCTGAGTCCAGTAAGGGATCAAATCTTGGCAAGTTCCTCAGTCCCTTCCTTAATTGATGTTTCAGCTCGGTTATTGCATATTGGTTCAGAAATAATTGGTACCAATAACGTTGAGACATCTGTATTAGCTGTGAAAAATGAAAATTCACAGGAACAAAATGTCCATCAAAGGGGGAATAGTAGAAACTTTAGACCCTATTGCAACTATTGCAAGAAACCAGGCCATACTCGACAAACTTGTTGGAAGTTGCATGGTCGACCACCACATGCTAACAATCATAGTATTGTTGATATATAACAAGGGTTTTATTGAAGAACAAGAAAATAAAGAATCAAAAAAAAGGCTAACTGAGAATTGAATGCAATAATCTAGAATGGGGAAGGGGGTGTCTATATATAGGCATAAACTAAAATCCTAATGCCCATAGAAATAGGACTACCTAAAATCCTAATGCCCATAGGACTACCTAAAATCCTACCTAAAATTCTAATGTCCATAGGACTACCTAAAATCTTAATGCTCATTTGCTAACAATTATATGGGCTAACATTCCCCCTCAAACTCATAATGCGACAGTAATAAGCATTGAGAGTTTGTCACACAAGAAACGAAACCGAGACGTCGACTGAGCCTTCGTAAAAAGGTCAGCAATCTGCAAGGCTGATGGAATAAAAGGAAGCGATATAGTCCCGAGCTGGACATGGTGACGAAGTAGAACACATTGAAGGAGTTCCAGTCCGAGAAGAAGAAGGAAACGTCCCAATATCACTGTGGAACATTTCGTCAAACATATCCTACAATTCCTCAAAGGTTTCTCCCTGATTTTCATTTGACTTATTTTGGCTCATCATAGCTGCCATTTCATTTAGGAAATCACCCATGCCATTTTTCAATACTCACATAAAAAACCGATCAACATAAACTTAAACCCAGAATATTTCCTGTCTTGTCGACGAATTAAATACAAAGCTCAGCCTTCAACAACAAATCCAATCTTGACAAAAGCAAAGTGAATACAACAAGATAAGCAACCCCAAAACAACGATAAGAACAAAATACCCTAGTCACAAACAAATCAACAACGGCGTCCAAAACAAACCAAACCAACAACGACAATCATACAACGCCGTCCAAAGCAAACCAAACCAACAACGAATTTGCTAACAAGAAACCTTGGTTTCTTGGATCAAAGATATCATTGAAAGAATATCCCTATTTGTCTCAATATCTACCCATCGATCTCCCACCCAATCCCTTGAGATTCTAAGATTCTTTTTATCTATATTCAAGAACATCCTCTCACCAGTAACATAGACTCGATATTCCTTTTCTAATTTGTCTGCGTCAACAATTATTCCTTCCTACCAACCATCACTCCACCAGGCATCAATAGGCGCTCCCACATCAAAGGCAAGATCTCCCGGATCACAAGGACGGTAAGCATGCAACTGAACTTAAAGTCAATGAGAATGATTGTAATAACAACAGCAGCGGCGGCAGCGACAAGCATGACTTACACTGCCCCCGCATGACTTAGACTGCCACCTTAGTGATGATAATGATTCTTTCAACACAGACATTGACAACGAATTTAGCGGAAGCATCATACACAGGAGAACATCAACTCGATCCGCGAAAATTGGTGATTATTTACAAGTAAGGAAGAATCGATTTAACCTGGCTCTGATACCATGTTGATATATAACAAGGGTTTTATTGAAGAACAAGAAAATAAAGAATAAAAAAAAGGCTAACTGAGAATTGAATGCAATAATCTAGAATGGGGAAGGGGGTGTCTATATATAGGCATAAACTAAAATCCTAATGCCCATAGAAATAGGACTACCTAAAATCCTAATGCCCATAGGACTACCTAAAATCCTACCTAAAATTCTAATGCCCATAGGACTACCTAAAATCCTAATGCTCATTTGCTAACAATTATATGGGCTAACAAGTACGACTCATGTGGTTCAGGCCTGTAAAGACACAGATGGCAACTGGCAAATTTTATTACTTTGTCTGGAAAAGATTATAGTAATTACTTGCAGTATCAAGCGGCTACACAACAATCACCTTTATCTGGCACCTCACAAACTGGTAATTCTTTTGCTTGTCTGACCAGGTCTTCACCCACATACCCATGGATATTGGATTCCGGTGCATCTGACCATATATCTGGTAATAAGAATCTTTTCTCAAATCTTATTTATTCCACAACCCTCTCTGCAGTTACCCTTGCTAATGGATCACGAACTACTGTAAAAGGAATGGGGGACGTGCATCTTCTTCCCTCTATTTCTTTACACTCAGTTTTGTTTGCTCCTTAATGCCCATTTAATTTGATTTCTGTTGGCAAATTAACCAAACAACTCAATTATGGTGTCACATTTTTGGCTGACTCTGTTGTTGTACAGAACCGGAGAACGGGGAGGACGATTGGAACAGGATATGAGTCACAGGAATTGTATCACCTGCCAAACCCACCACCACCAGTTGCCTTCACTTCCTCCGCCTCAACTAATCTTCTCCACAACTGTTTTGGTCACCCGAGTCTTGCAAAGCTTCAGAAATTAGTTCCTATTCTTTCCACTTT
Source organism: Datura wrightii (assembly GCA_035772735.1). Taxonomy (NCBI): domain Eukaryota; kingdom Viridiplantae; phylum Streptophyta; class Magnoliopsida; order Solanales; family Solanaceae; genus Datura; species Datura wrightii. Next base: position 191,636,675 of record JASDFA010000018.1, on the reverse strand, counting down.
GTCTTCTTTTGAATGTGAGTCTTGTCAACTTGGCAAACATAGTCGCACTTCATTTCCTAAAAGAAAGAATAACAGGGCCACACATATGTTTAACATTGCTCACTCAGATGTATGGGGTCCTAGTCGTGTTGTTTCAAGTTTAGAATTTTAGTATTTTGTTACCTTTATTGATGATTTTTCCCGTTGCACATGGGTATTTTTAATAAAAATCGTTTTGAAGTTTTCTCTATTTTTCAAAAATTTTGTGCTGAAATAAACAATCAGTTTGGAGTTTCAGTAAAGGTATTACAGAGTGATAATTCCTGTCGGGGAAGAAAGAACACAAATACGGTTGTGCCCAAGATCAACACTTTCCCCTCTTGAAAGAATCTGTGAGAAGCACAAACAAGCAACAAACCAAGCAACAAGATGATCCAAACACAAAACAAACGATATGAGGCACACGATTTTAACGTGGAAAACCCTTTCAACGTGAAAGAGTAAAAAACCACGAGACCCTTCGGTCTAACCAACTCCACTAGCACCAAAAGAGTGTACAAATCAACAATCCAACAACACCATAATGATATCTAGCCCTTAACAACACTACGAAGGCACTAGAATCAAAATAGAGAAACAAATATCACAAAAATCAACAAAAACAACAGTCTGGTCCGAAGCTTATAAATCAAAATCTAACCGTTGGAATTCGATCTCCACCGTTAAGATTGAAGCTTAACGAGTCCCCTGACTCCTCCTAAAATTTCAGTTCGATCGGATAAGATTTCGACCTCCGATCGTCGCAAACACCGGACCTGCTTTTCACGGAATTGCACAGGGGCAATCTCTCTTTCTTCTCTCTTTTGTGCGAAAATGATTTTTTTTCAGTTCTCCCAAGGATGGTGCTGAGTTTTTAGCCCTCAAGGTGGACAAAAGGGCTGAAGACTTTTCTTCCAAAAATGGGCCATTTAAAAAACACATAGTTGGGAGCCCAAACCCAACAAATCTCCCCCTCCCGACTATGTGGAGGAAGTTGCCAAACCGGCAATCAAACGACAAACTTCAAATTTCCCCTTCGGCAAAGCCTTTGTCATCATATCAGAACCATTATCATCTGTGTGAATCTTTTCAAACTCTAACAACTTGAGATCAAGCACATCTCGAATCCAATGATAACGTACATCAATATGTTTAGATTTGCCATGAAAAGTAGAATTTTTGCTAAGATGTATAGCACTTTGACTGTCACAATATAAGACATACCTCTTCTGCACAAAACCAAGTTCACGAAGATATTTCTTCATCCAAAGCAGCTCTTTACAAGCTTCGGTAGCTGCAATGAACTCAGCCTCTGTAGTAGACAGCGCAACACATTTTTGAAGTTTAGATTGCCATGAAACAGCTCCCCCTGCAAAGGTAACCACATAACCAGATGTGGATTTCCTGGTATCAATATCTCCTGCCATATCTGAGTCAGTGTACACATTCAAAACAGGTTTTCCGGTTCCAAAACAAAGTTTCAAACTGGATGTGCCACGGAGATATCTCATAATCCACTTCACTGCACTCCAATGTTCCTTGCCAGGATTGGAAAGGAAACGGCTAACTGTACCAACTGCATGAGCTAAATCTGGCCTCGTACAAACCATTGCATACATCAAACTTCCTACTGCAGATGCATAAGGAATACGTCGCATGTCCGCCTTCTCAGCATCATTAGACGGGGACTGTCTAGAGCTAAGCTTAAAGTGAGTAGCAAGAGGTGTGCTTACCACTTTAGCTTTCTCCATGTGGAATCGCTGAAGTACCTTCTCAATGTACTTCTCTTGAGATAGCCATAATTTTCTTGCCTTTCTGTCACGTGTGATTTGCATGCCAAGAATTTGTTTTGCTGGTCCCAAATCCTTCATTGCAAAGGACTTACTAAGCTCTACTTTCAACTCAGCAATCCTGATAGAGTTATGACCAACAATAAGCATGTCATCAACATAAAGCAACAAATTAATGAAGTCATCGTCAGAAAACTTCTGCACAAAAACACAATAATCAGAAGTAGTCTTCTTATATCCCTACTCGATCATCACAGACTCAAACTTTTTGTACCATCGCCTTGGAGCTTGTTTCAAGCCATACAAGCTCTTTTTCAACTTACAAACATAGTTTTCTTTGCCCTTCACCACAAAGCCTTCTGGTTGCTCCATATAGATTTCCTTCCCGAGATCACCATGAAGGAATGCTGTTTTCACGTCCATCTGTTCCACTTCTAAATCAAGGCTGGCTGCAAGACCCAAAACAACTCGGATTGAAGACATTCTCACAACTGGAGAGAATATTTCTTCATAGTCGATACCCTTTCTTTGACTATAGCCTTTAACCACAAGTCTAGCCTTGTATCGTGGAGATGAAGCACCCTCTTCATTCTTCAACTTGTAAATCCACCGATTCTTCAAAGCTTTTCTGTCTTTGGGCAACTTGACGAGCTCATAAGTATGATTGTCATGCAATGATTTCATTTCTTCATTCATTGCCTCAACCCATTTTTCTTTGTCCTCGTTCTCCATAGCCTCTTCATAGCACTCAGGTTCTCCCCCATCAATGAGGAGCACATACTCACTAACTGGATAGCGAGTAGAAGGAGTTCTCTCCCTGGTAGACCTCCGGAGAACAACTGCAGGTTCATTATTATCCTCACGAGATTGATTGTGTACCTCATGTGGATCTTCTTCTCCATTGCCATCGACAAAATCATGTTGAACCTGATTCTGATCATCAACCTGGTCTTCATTGGTTACAACAGGCATATGAGACACGGGAGTTGGATTCAAATCAACAAGATCATCATACCTTTGAGACTCAGACTTCTCCATCTTCTTGATATCTTCAATATTCTGATCCTCCATAAAAATAACATCACGGCTTCTGACAAGCTTCTTCTCAACAGGATCATAAAGTCTGTAGCCAAATTCATCATGACCATAGCCAATAAAGATGCAAGGCCTCGTCTTGACATCTAATTTGGACCTTTCGTCCTTTGGCACATGTACAAAAGCTTTACACCCAAATACACGCAAATGATCGTAAGAAACATCCTTACCATACCATACTCGATCAGGAACATCTCCATGTAAAGCAGTAGCAGGTGATAGGTTAATCACATGTGCAACAGTGTATAAAGCTTCACCCCAAAAAGATTTAGGCAAATGAGCTTCTGACAACAGACATCTGACTCTCTCCACCAATGTCCTGTTCATCCTTTCTGCAAGACCATTGAGCTGTGGAGTCTTGGGAGGCGTCTTCTGGTGTCTAATACCCTGTTGTCTGCAATACTCATCAAATGGACCAAGGTATTCACCACCATTGTCTGTTCGAATGCACTTCAATTTCTTTCATGTTTCTCTCTCAACAGAAGCATGAAATTGCTTAAAGACCCCAAGTACCTGGCCTTTATGCTTCAATGCATACACCCATAGTTTTCTCGAGCAATCATCAATAAATGTCACAAAATAAAGTGCACCACCATGTGTCTTTGTCTTCATAGGACCACAAAGATCTGAATGTACCAGTTCAAGCAACTCTGATTTTCTGAAAGATGGATGACTCTTGAAGGAAACTCTATTCTGTTTCCCAGCCAAGCAATGACTGCACTTTTTCAAATTTGCAGCTTTCACTCCTGAAAGAAGATTTTTCTTGGCTAAGCAATCAAGTCCCTTCTCACTGATGTGACTAAGTCTTCTGTGCCATAATTCTGAACAGCTATCACTCTCGACTGCATTGACAGAATCAATAGAGACGGAAGCATTGGTCCAGTATAGACCTGAACACTTCTTCCCACGAGCCACAATAAGAGAACCCTTAGTGAGTTTGCATTGCCCATCACCAAAGGTACTGACATAACCTTCATCATCCAAAACACTGGTAGATATCAGATTCAAGCGAATATCAGGTGCATGTCTGACGTTCTTCAACACTAACTTCATTCCGGTTTTAGTTTCCAGGACAACATCTCCAATGCCAACAACATTTGAGCGACCATCATTGCCCATCTTCAATACCCCATAATCACCTGGAGTATAAGATGTGAAGAAATCCTTCCTCGACGTCACATGAAAAGAAGCACCACTGTCGATAACCCAACTTGTTTCATCAAAGGCAACATTAATCAAGTCGGTATCACAAACAATTATCAAATCACCTGGAGTCGTGGTTGCAACGTGGCGATCATTTTCACCATCTCTCCCTTCTGGCTTGTTGTTGTCTTTGTTCTTGAGCTTGAAGCAGTTTTTCATCAAATGCCCCCTTTTGTGACAGTAATGACACTCAACATTTTTGTATTTTGATTTGGACTTGCTCCTGCTCTTGCCTCTTTTATATTCTCCTTGATCTCTGTCTTTGCTTCTCCCCCTGTTTTCAGTAACCAAGACATCAGATTTTGAAGTAGATGTCTCATGAGTTCTACGCCTCACCTCTTCATTTAGAACATCAGCTTTCACATACTCCATAGTTACTGTACCATCGGGAGCTGAACCGATCAAGGACACACGAAGATTTTCCCAAGAATCAGGCAAGGTATTAAGCAACCAAAGTCCCATAATCTCATCTTCAAATTTTACACCCATGTCAGACAACTAATCAAAACGCCCTTGAAATTCATTCAAATGGTCAGAAATAGAACAACCTTCTTTGAATCTCAAATTCATCGCCTGCTTGAGCAAAAATAATTTATTATTCCCTGTTTTTGATGCATACAAGGATTCAAGCTTTTCCCACAAAGTTCTAGCATGAGATTCATTGTAGATGTGATTCAAAACATTATCATCTACCCACTGTCGAATAAAACCACAAACCATTTCGTGTTCAAAAGTCCATTCTTCATCAGATTTGGACTCCGGCTTCTGACTCGCAAAGACCGGAAGATGTAGCTTTTTCACAAAGAGTAAATCTTTCATTTTACCCTTCCATTTGTGATAATTTGTGCCATTCAAACTGATCATCCTGCTATAGTTCGGCTCCATCATTCAATCAAGACAAATAACAAAATAACTCAAGCTCTAATACCACTTGTCGGGGAAGAAAGAACACAAATACGGTTGTGCCCAAGATCAACACTTTCCCCTCTTGAAAGAATCTGTGAGAAGCACAAACAAGCAACAAACCAAGCAACAAGATGATCCAAACACAAAACAAACGATATGAGGCACACGATTTTAACGTGGAAAACCCTTTCAACGTGAAAGAGTAAAAAACCACGAGACCCTTCGGTCTAACCAAATCCACTAGCACCAAAAGAGTGTACAAATCAACAATCCAACAACACCATAATGATATCTAGCCCTTAACAACACTACGAAGGCACTAGAATCAAAATAGAGAAACAAATATCACAAAAATCAACAAAAACAGCAGTCTGGTCCGAAGCTTATAAATCAAAATCTAACCGTTGGAATTCGATCTCCACCGTTAAGATTGAAGCTTAACGAGTCCCCTGACTCCTCCTAAAAGTTCAGTTCGATCGGATAAGATTTCGACCTCCGATCGTCGCAAACACCGGACCTGCTTTTCACGGAATTGCACAGGGGCAATCTCTCTTTCTTCTCTCTTTTGGAAGAAAAGTCTTCAGCCCTTTTGTCCACTTTGAGGGCTAAAAACTCAGCACCATCCTAGGGAGAACATACAATTATTTTCGCACAAAAAGAGAGAAGAAAGAGAGGACTGCCCCTGTGCAATTCTGTGAAACGCAGGTCCGGTTTTGGCGACGATCGGAGGTCCAAATCTTGTCCGATCGAGCTGAAATTTTAGGAGGAGTCAGGGGACTCGTGACTCGTGAAGATTCAATCTGAACGGTAGAGATCGAATTCCAACGGTTAGATTTTGAGTTATAAGCTTCGGACCAGACTACTGTTTTTGTTGATTTCTGCTATATTTGTTCCTCTATTTTGATTCTAGTGCCTTCGTAGTGTTGTTAAGGGCTAGATATCATTGTGGTGTTGTTGGATTATTGATTTGTACACTCTTTTGGTGCTAGTGGAGTTGGTTAGACCGAAGGGTCTCGTGGTTTTTTACTCTTTCACGTTGAAAGGGTTTTCTACGTTAAAATCGTGCGCCTCATATCTTTTGTTTTGTGTTTGGATCATCTTGTTGCTTGGTTTGTTGCTTGTTTGTGCTTCTCACAGATTTTTTCAAGAGGGGAAAGTGTTGATCTTGGGCACAACCGTATTTGTGTTCTTTCTTTCCCAACAAGTGGTATCAGAGCTTGAGTTATTTTGTTATTTGTCTTGATTGAATGATGGAGCCTAACTATAGCAGGATGATCAGTTTGAATGGAACAAATTATCACAAATGGAAGGGTAAAATGAAAGATTTACTCTTTGTGAAAAAGCTACATCTTCTGGTCTTTGCGAGTCAGAAGCCGGAGTCCAAATCTGATGAAGAATGGGCTTTTGAACACGAAATGGTTTGTGGTTTTATTCGACAGTGGGTAGATGATAATGTTTTGAATCACATCTACAATGAATCTCATGCTAGAACTTTATGGGAAAAGCTTGAATCCTTGTATGCATCAAAAACAGGGAATAATAAATTATTTTTGCTCAAGCAGGCGATGAATTTGAGATTCAAAGAAGGTTGTTCTATTTCTGACCATTTGAATGAATTTCAAGGGTGTTTTGATCAGTTGTGTGACATGGGTGTAAAATTTGAAGATGAGATTATGGGACTTTGGTTGCTTAATACCTTGCCTGATTCTTGGGAAAATCTTCGTGTGTCCTTGATCGGTTCAGCTCCCGATGGTACAGTAACTATGGAGTATGTGAAAGCTGCTGTTCTAAATGAAGAGGTGAGGCGTAGAACTCATGAGACATCTACTTCAAAATCTGATGTCTTGGTTACTGAAAACAGGGGGAGAAGCAAAGACAGAGATCAAGGAGAATATAAAAGAGGCAAGAGCAGGAGCAAGTCCAAATCAAAATACAAAAATGTTGAGTGTCATTACTGTCACAAAAAGGGGCATTTGATGAAAAACTGCTTCAAGCTCAAGAACAAAGACAACAACAAGCCAGAAGGGAGAGATGGTGAAAATGATCGCCACGTTGCAACCACGACTCCAGGTGATTTGATAATTGTTTGTGATACCGACTTGATTAATGTTGCCTTTGATGAAACAAGTTGGGTTATTGACAGTGGTGCTTCTTTTCATGTGACGTCGAGGAAGGATTTCTTCACATCTTATACTCCAGGTGATTATGGGGTATTGAAGATGGGTAATGATGGTCGCTCAAATGTTGTTGGCATTGGAGATGTTGTCCTGGAAACTAAAATCGGAATGAAGTTAGTGTTGAAGAACGTCAGACATGCACCTGATATTCGCTTGAATCTGATATCTACCAGTGTTTTGGATGATGAAGGTTATGTCAGTACCTTTGGTGATGGTCAATGCAAACTCACTAAGGGTTCTCTTATTGTGGCTCGTGGGAAGAAGTGTTCAGGTCTATACTGGACCAATGCTTCCGTCTCTATTGATTCTGTCAATGCAGTCAAGAGTGATAGTTGTTCAGAATTATGGCACAGAAGACTTAGTCACATCAGTGAGAAGGGACTTGATTGCTTAGCCAAGAAAAATCTTCTTTCAGGAGTGAAAGCTGCAAATTTGAAAAGGTGCAGTCATTGCTTGGCTGGGAAACAGAATAGAGTTTCCTTCAAGAGTCATCCATCTTTCAGAAAATCAGAGTTGCTTGAACTGGTACATTCAGATCTTTGTGGTCCTATGAAGACAAAGACACATGGTGGTGCACTTTATTTTGTGACATTTATTGATGATTGCTCGAGAAAACTATGGGTGTATGCATTGAAGCATAAAGACCAGGTACTTGGGGTCTTTAAGCAATTTCATGCTTCTGTTGAGAGAGAAACATGAAAGAAATTGAAGTGCATTCGAACAGACAATGGTGGTGAATACCTTGGTCCATTTGATGAGTATTGCAGACAACAGGGTATTAGACACCAGAAGACGCCTCCCAAGACTCCACAGCTCAATGGTCTTGCAGAAAGGATGAACAGGACGTTGGTGGAGAGAGTCAGATGTCTGTTGTCAGAAGCTCATTTGCCTAAATCTTTTTGGGGTGAAGCTTTATACACTGCTGCACATGTGATTAACCTATCACCTGCTACTGCTTTACATGGAGATGTTCCTGATCGAGTATGGTATGGTAAGGATGTTTCTTATGATCATTTGCGTGTATTTGGGTGTAAAGCTTTTGTACATGTGCCAAAGGACGAAAGGTCCAAATTAGATGTCAAGACGAGGCCTTGCATCTTTATTGGCTATGGTCATGATGAATTTGGCTACAGACTTTATGATCCTGTTGAGAAGAAGCTTGTCAGAAGCCGTGATGTTATTTTTATGGAGGATCAGAATATTGAAGATATCGAGAAGATGGAGAAGTCTGAGTCTCAAAGGTATGATGATCTTGTTGATTTGAATCCAACTCCCGTGTCTCATATGCCTGTTGTAACCAATGAAGACCAGGTTGATGATCAGAATCAAGTTCAACATGATTTTGTCGATGGCAATGGAGAAGAAGATCCACATGAGGTACATAATCAACCTCATGAGGATAATAATGAACCTGCAGTTGTTCTCCGGAGGTCTACCAGGGAGAGAACTCCTTCTACTCGTTATCCAGTTAATGAGTATGTGCTCCTCACTGACGGGGGAGAACCTGAGTGCTATGAAGAGGCTATGGAGAACGAGGACAAAGAAAAATGGGTTGAGGCAATGAATGAAGAAATGAAATCATTGCATGATAATCATACTTATGAGCTCGTCAAGTTGCCCAAAGACAGAAAAGCTTTGAAGAATCGGTGGATTTACAAGTTGAAGAATGAAGAGGGTACTTCATCTCCACGATACAAGGCTAGACTTGTGGTTAAAGGCTATAGTCAAAGAAAGGGTATCGACTATGAAGAAATATTCTCTCCAGTTGTGAGAATGTCTTCAATCCGAGTTGTTTTGGGTCTTGCAGCCAGCCTTGATTTAGAAGTGGAACAGATGGATGTGAAAACAGCATTCCTTCATGGTGATCTCGGGAAGGAAATCTATATGGAGCAACCAGAAGGCTTTGTGGTGAAGGGCAAAGAGAACTATGTTTGCAAGTTGAAAAAGAGCTTGTATGGCTTGAAACAAGCTCCAAGGCGATGGTACAAAAAGTTTGAGTCTGTGATGATCGAGCAGGGATATAAGAAGACTACTTCTGATTATTGTGTTTTTGTGCAGAAGTTTTCCGATGATGACTTCATTATTTTGTTGCTTTATGTTGATGACATGCTTATTGTTGGTCATAACTCTATCAGGATTGCTGAGTTGAAAGCAGAGCTTAGTAAGTCCTTTGCGATGAAGGACTTGGGACCAGCAAAACAAATTCTTGGCATGCAAATCACACGTGACAGAAAGGCAAGAAAGTTATGGCTATCTCAAGAGAAGTACATTGAGAAGGTACTTCAGCGATTCCACATGGAGAAAGCTAAAGTGGTAAGCACACCTCTTGCTACTCACTTTAAGCTTAGCTCTAGGCAGTCCCCGTCTAATGATGCTGAGAAGGCGGACATGCGACGTATTCCTTATGCATCTGCATTAGGAAGTTTGATGTATGCAATGGTTTGTACGAGGCCAGATTTAGCTCATGCAGTTGGTACAGTTAGCCGTTTCCTTTCCAATCCTGGCAAGGAACATTGGAGTGCAGTGAAGTGGATTATGAGATATCTCCGTGGCACATCCAGTTTGAAACTTTGTTTTGGAACCGGAAAACCTGTTTTGAATGTTTACATTGACTCAGATATGGCAGGAGATATTGATACCAGGAAATCCACATCTGGTTATTTGGTTACCTTTGCAGGGGGAGCTGTTTCATGGCAATCTAAACTTCAAAAATGTGTTGCGCTGTCTACTACAGAGGCTGAGTTCATTACAGCTACCGAAGCTTGTAAAGAGCTGCTTTGGATGAAGAAATATCTTCGTGAACTTGGTTTTGTGCAGAAGAGGTATGTCTTATATTGTGACAGTCAAAGTGCTATACATCTTAGCAAAAATCCTACTTTTCATGGCAAATCTAAACATATTGATGTACGTTATCATTGGATTCGAGATGTGCTTGATCTCAAGTTGTTAGAGTTTGAAAAGATTCACACAGATGATAATGGTTCTGATATGATGACAAAGGCTTTGCCGAAGGGGAAATTTGAAGTTTGTCGTTTGATTGCCGGTTTGGCAACTTCCTCCACATAGTCGGGAGGGGGAGATTTGTTGGGTTTGGGCTCCCAACTATGTGTTTTAAATGGCCCATTTTTGGAAGAAAAGTCTTCAGCCCTTTTGTCCACTTTGAGGGCTAAAAACTCAGCACCATCCTAGGGAGAACATACAATTATTTTCGCACAAAAAGAGAGAAGAAAGAGAGGACTGCCCCTGTGCAATTCTGTGAAACGCAGGTACGGTTTTTGCAACGATCGGAGGTCCAAATCTTGTCCGATCGAGCTGAAATATTAGGAGGAGTCAGGGGACTCGTGAAGCTTCAATCTGAACGGTAGAGATCGAATTCCAACGGTTAGATTTTGAGTTATAAGCTTCGGACCAGACTGCTGTTTTTGTTGATTTCTGCTATATTTGTTCCTCTATTTTGATTCTAGTGCCTTCGTAGTGTTGTTAAGGGCTAGATATCATTGTGGTGTTGTTGGATTGTTGATTTGTACACTCTTTTGGTGCTAGTGGAGTTGGTTAGACCGAAGGGTCTCGTGGTTTTTTACTCTTTCACGTTGAAAGGGTTTTCCACGTTAAAATCGTGCGCCTCATATCTTTTGTTTTGTGTTTGGATCATCTTGTTGCTTGGTTTGTTGCTTGTTTGTGCTTCTCATAGATTTTTTCAAGAGGGGAAAGTGTTGATCTTGGGCACAACCATATTTGTGTTCTTTCTTTCCAACAATTTTACACCAACCACTACAAGTAGAAATTTAATTCCTCAAATTCTGCCAGTACCTATGTTCCTCTACCACAGGTTAGTCTTCCGGATAACCCTCAAACCGCTCATCCTCCTCTTCAAGTATACACGCGACGTGCTCGTCCTCTTACCAATAATAATGATAGTACTTCTCCTACCAGATACATTGGTTGCTCCCGATGACTCATATCTTGCTCCTCCGTCACCTACTCCGGTCATGCCCTCATTAGATGCAGCAACACCACCAATTGCCATACGCAAAGGTATACGTACTACTCAAAATGAAAGATCAGAGAGATATAACTGTTTAAGTTATCATCGGTTGTCCCCATTATACCATACCTTTGTAGCTACCCTATCTAGTGTACCTATACCAAAGACTGTTAGCGAAGCATTGGAACATCCGGGGTGGAGAGATGCCATGATTGAAGAAATGAATGCTTTACAGACCAATAATACTTGGGAATTAGTCCAATTACCAAAAGGGAAATCTACAGTTGGAAGACGATGGATATACTCAGTAAAAGTGGTTTCAGATGGAACAATTGATTGATTAAAAGCTCGCCTTGTTGCCAAAGGGTACACCTAGATTTACGGTCTTGACTATGGCGATACGTTCTCTCCGGTTTCCAAAATTACATCTGTCCGACTGCTTATATCCTTGGCAGCAATGCATCATTGGCCACTTCATCAACTGGATATTAAGAATGCCTTTTTGCATGGCAAACTTGCTGAGGAAGTTTATATGGAGCAACCTCCTGAATTTGTTGCTCAGGGGGAGTCAGACTTAGTATGTCATCTCAAACGCTCTCTATATGGCCTTAAGCAATCTCCCAGAGCATGGTTTGGATGATTTAGCTTTGTCTTTTAACAATTTGGGTTGTCTCGGAGTAAAGCAGATCATTCTGTTTTCTTTCAACATAATGGTCCAGGAAAAAATATTTATCTGGTCGTTTATGTTGACGACATTGTAATAACTGGAATGATACGGAAGGAATATCTCAGCTAAAGCAGCACTTGTTCAGTCACTTTCAAACCAAAGATTTGGGAAAGTTAAAGTATTTTTTGGGAATTGAGGTAGCACAATCCAAGGCAGGTATTGCTATCTCACAAAGAGAGTACGCTTTGGACATATTAGGGAGACATGCATGTTAAATTGCAAGCATATTGACACTCCTATGGATCCAAACATCAAACTTGTTCCAGGACAGGGGGAGCCTTTGGAAGATCCTGGTAGATATCGGCGACTAGTCGGTAAATTGAACTATCTCACTATCACACGTCCAGATATTTCATTTACAGTAAGTGTGGTCAGTCAGTTTCTCCAAGATCCATGTAAAGATCATTGGGATGCAATAATTCGCATCCTCAGATACATCAAAAGAGCTCCAGGACAAGGATTATTATATGAGGACAAAGGTCACCCAAATATTGTTGCATATTCTGATGCGGATTGGGCAGGTTCTCCAACAGATAAACGCTCTACTTCTGGGTATTGTGTCATGATTGGAGGCAATTTAATCTCTTGGAAGAGTAAAAAGCAAGATGTCGTTGCTAGATTTAGTGCAGAAGCAGAATATCGAGCTATGGCGCTTGCTACATGCGAGCTCATTTGGTTGAAACAACTTCTTGAAGAGTTAAAATGTGTTGAATTCAAACAGATGAAGCTTATATGTGACAATCAGGCTGCCCTTCATATTACCTCAAATCTAGTATTCCATGAAAGAACGAAACACATAGAGTTGGATTGTCATTTTATCAGGCAGAAGATTGAGTCCGGATGCATTACCACCAGCTTCGTCAGTTCAAATGACCAATTGACAGATATTCTTACTAAATCCCTTAGAGGAGCTCGAATTGAATATATTTGCAGCAAGCTGAGAACATATGACATGTACTCTCCAGCTTGAGGGGGAGTGTAAAGATGTGTTCAGATTTATATTCAATTATTGTAGGAAGATTATGTTCACATTTGAAGTAAAATATAGGTAGAATATAGGTAGAAGGATAAGATTTTCTAGGGATATGTTCTTGACCTTTTTGTGTCTCGCTTTGTGTATATATTCTAAGTGTAATCTATAATTTGAGGAGGAAGGAAAATACATTTATATCATCAATATTTTGAAAAACTAAAATTTCATTTTTCGTACTTGGAAAATATTGAAGAAGATAAAGTGAGTCTTGTTTATTTTGTGTTATTTGACTAAATTGGTGAGTGAACATCTTTCGTGTTGTTTGTTTGGAGGCTTTCTTTCAAATTTGAGCTTATATAAAGTAAATTTTGTATGGTATCATCAAAATTGAAACTGCAAATTTGAAGAATACCTTGTTGAACAATACCGACAAATCATGTCAATTTAATAGTACTTGTAAATAATTTATAACTAGATAGGTCAAATGAAGATAACACAAATTCATGTCAATCTTTGGGATTTGGTAAACACTTGAATCAAACACAAAATCATGTCAATTTAGTAAAGTTTGTGCGTTATTTAATAAGATAGCTAGCTTGAATATAACATGAAATCCAACTGATTTTTCATGACTTGTATGTCAGCGTTTTGAAAGATTTCCTCCCCCCCCCTCTTTATAGCTTTTAAAATCATAAAAGAAAGGTACTATGAGTGAAAGTTTAAAATCATGACAATTCAATCGAGTTTTTTGTTAGAGCTTGCGCTGAATTTCTTATCCTACTTGAATTCTATATCATAATTATGTTACTTCAAAGAGATTTTCTTGGCACTACTTGAATTCTATATCACAATTATGTTTTACTTCAAAGAGATTTTCTTGGCACAAGAGTATAAATTTTCTAAAGGTATCTTTTTTTTCTTGAAGGTGAAGTTTTAGATTTCGAAATTTACTTATGTCATTTATAGAAAATTATCATATTTACAATATTTATTCATTTAATCATATATAAAGTATATATTGTATGTTATGTAATTAAAAAAATAATTATAACTTTTATAATTATAATTTTAAAAAATTATATTCAAGTAACCTCCGCATAATAATATTGATGTTACAGTAGTGAGCCCAAATAATTTTCCCGTTCAAATTTTGACAATATTAAGTGAACAGATTGTGAAAATTTGTTCGAGTATTTCGTATTTTAAATAAAAGTATTTTTGTAAATTTTTTATAACGCATTAAAAAATGGCTAAACACGCAATAAAAGTGGCTATTTGCCATATTCTTCCCTTTGAATTGCACTCAGTTTCAAGTAACACCAAACATTTCTTCTTCGGCAAGTCGACAATTGATACTCTCTATCTCATCCCTTTCTCCGGCGAAATCGAGCTGTAAGTAATGATCTTTTCCGATAATCTTTTGGTAGTTTTCAAGATGAATTCTTGTTTCCTTTCTGTTTTGATAATCTTGTTATACAATCTGCGTTTTTTCCTGTATTTTTTGAATTTATTCTAGTTTTAGTATCCATAATACATTTCACTAAAAGAAAAAAGAAGAAAGATGTGAACTTTAGAAAAGCAAATATAAATCTGGGATCCCAACAGAGTGTAGGAACCGTAAAGGAAAATCAGTTCCCTTCATTTTTTTTTGTTTTTTTGTTAATGACTGTGGCATACAGAGTGATGTAGTTAGGATTTTAACTTGTCTTCTTCTCCTTGCTTTGTATATTGTCTCCCTTTTCCTTCATTGCTTTTCCCATATACAAATGATGTTTTCCCCCGTATGCTTCCTTGGTCGAGCTTGTCTCATAGGGCTTACCTAGTGGGGTTTACTTCTCATGCCTCGTTTGAGGCAATGGGCGGAGCTACCTTATGCTAAGGAGTGTCAATTGACACCTCTTCATCAGAAAATTACATAAATACTATATGTGTGTTTATTTTATTATATTTTGACACCCGTTAAAATTTCTGGCTCCGCCACTGGTTTGCGGGTATTACACTTGAGCGGGATTTACCCCGTGCACACCCAAAGGGTAGCGGCTGTAGGTTCCCTTGTCATAAAAAAAGAGAGTATAATATACATATATACACAAATGATGTTTTACACCGTACTTAGGAGTGTGTGTAAGTTGAAGAAATTTTTGAGGAAAAACAAAAGACCAAATGATGGGTGTTTTACCAGGTTTTCCTATAGATATAGATTTGTTGCCAACACTAACAAGTAAAATTTCTCTTATGATGAACTCAGTATGGATTAAATACTTCTTGAAAGGTGGGTTGCATTAGTTATTCTTCGGCTATATCTTATCTGAATGTTTGGCCTGATTGGAGAATTGGTCTCTACTCTCTAGCAATATGGCCCATTGGCTTTTTAGTGTCTGCTATTAGTGCTGAAATCAGGATTTGGGGGTATTGAGAATTGTATCATTAGAAGAAGCTGTTTGAAGGAAAAGGTAGTAGAAGATATTTAACTGAATATTGAAGGAACTATGGATCGGTAACTGACTGGGACAAAGGAGGCAATAGTGGCTGCTGGTTTAAACAATAATATATGCATATGAGCTGATTTATAAGTAGCTGATTGAACAGGATAAATTCAAGTGTGTCATCAAATTTTATAGAATAACAAATTGACAACTACTACTACGCCTCAATCCGAGCAAGTTGGGATTGGCGATGTATCTCATAGTTCATGGTGCTCCATTTAGACTCACCTCAATCCGAATGAAAAGAAGAATAGTTTCTTTGATTTTGAGAAATCAATTTCTGAAACTTGTTATTCACTATAAAGGTGATATTGCTGGACAATGCACTTCAACCATGTTAGTTTATAACCTTGATGCTTTCTGGACTGCTTATGAATTTGCACTGTCTATTAAATTATGAAATAGAAACTAAAACCAAATGTGAAAGAGCATTTAACAGGATATTTTGGTGAAACTTGGATATTTCACAGTCATAATATGATAGGATATGAAGGCTAAAATGGAAAAGAACTGGGGAAAACAAGGAGAAGATATGCTAGATGAATGGTGTGGGAATTCTCTTTTGGGGGGCAGGGGTAAATTGTTAACCTTTTTGTCCTGCACTAGGTTCTATCCAATGTGCTTAGATACAGACCTACAGAAAGAGAGGGACAGAGGGAGGAATATACATGGGCTGTCATTAGGAGATTTTGAATCTGTTTGTTTAATTGCTGTTATCAATGTTTCTTTAGTAACCATCCAAATCCTGTCTTAGGAAAAGAATATCCATCTAAAAAGTACGTCTGCGATGCACCCAAGGGTTTGGCCTAATGGTCAATGAAGTGGGAGAGAACCACGAGGTCTCAGGTTTAAACCTCAGCAGAGACAAAAAACACTAGGTGATTTCTTCCCATCTGTCCTAGCCTTGGTGGACAGAGTTACCTGGTACCTGTTGCTGGTGGAAGGTGACATGTATCCCTTGGAATTAGTCGAGGTGCCTACAAGCTGATCCGGACGCCATGGTTATTTAAAAAAAAAAAAGTCCGTCTGCAGTTGTGTTCATCATCCGAAAGATGTACCCCCAAGTAAGACTGCAACAAAGACAACTTTTAAACTGTCTTTCAAAGGGATGTCCTCAAAAAAACATTATTTTTGATGAAACTGCATGAAAAAGCTGCAATGGTACTCCATGTTTACTTTGATTTAACATTAATGGATGTTGCTTCGTTTTGGCAACATACTTATGCATGTAGGTATGTGTTTGTAACACCAATGTGCCTAACTCAGTGGGAACTAGGGGGTGCGTATAAAACCAGAAAAAACGGCTGCAGAAATTTTTGTGTATCGGGTCTGCTCATGTTTAAATTTTTCATTTTGGTTCTTGCTCCGGTGGTCAGTTTCGAGAGTATGGGCTTTCAATTAACCAAAAATCCGGAGTTTATGTAAATCAAGAAGTGGTGCGTGGTTTTTGTGGCCCTCTGTTGATGATAGTTGGTGGATGGGTTCTTGAGAGAAGGAACGTTGTGTCACTGGTGTTTATTGGTTATGTTAAATCATGTTCCTGAGGAATGGAAATATATGCAGCGAGCTGTATTTTCAAACGCGAAAAATGCAAAAAAAACTCCGAGGTCCATTGGAGCTTTAAGCATAAATTGCAAATAAAACGTGCACTTTAATGAAGAAACGCACAAATGGAGAAAAACATACAAATATGTATGTGTAGCCAAGACTAATAATTATAATTAAAAGTAACGAATATATGGACAAAAAATTGAAAAACATTTAGGGAAATATCAATTATTTAGTGTCGCCTCTTCAGGATTATGTTCATTGGCAAGGAAAAGTATGCCCTATGGGGTTTAAGCGCGCATTTGATGATACTGGCAGCGAGTGTTCTGTCTGTGTGAGTATCTTTAGTGATGTATATGGAATTGGTTCAGAGAGGAAGGACGGGTGAGTGGGAAAAGAATTGGAGAGCCACTGGTTTTGTTGAATGATGATTGTGGCTGGTTTCAGTGAAGCGGACTGGTGGTTTATAAGAAGTAGAATGGCTTTGGAGAGAAACTGGTGGTGATCAAATTAACTGAAGAAGGTGGCTTTGCGGTGGTTTCGGGTGAGAGTTTGAGAAAATGGCAGTGGAGCTGGACGGTGGCTGGCTTGCTTTTTATTTTTTGAAGGTGGTCCTATCAGTTGTGGTGGTGTACTGGTGTCCGTTAGTGAGGTGGTGGAAAAATTGTATATAAATGGTGAGATGAAAAATTGATAAAAACTGAAGCAAACATGAAAAAGTCGAACCAAACTGAAATTTTTGCCGTTTGGTTTCAGTTACCAAAATCAACAACCCGAAACCAAAAAATCAAACCGAACTTTTGCGAAACCTAACCGACGTCCACCCTTTCAATGGGAACAATGAAATAACTGGGTGACTCTATTAACTTGACAAGTTGACAGATGCATGATATCTAAAAATGGTGGTTGTCTAGGCTGACAGATAATTGGTAGCTTTAAAGCAAATGAGCATAGCAAAATTAAAATTGAGGAAAGGGAAGAGATATTTAAGTCATCATATGCATCTATGTCTATATTGCTAGATTGAAGTTTCAAATTCTCCCAAGAGTTTCCAAGACGAGTTACTCCTATTTAATTGTCATATTCCCTTGATGAGCAGTCAATTTTCCTTCAAATATCATGCTTCGAAGTTATTTTGTTTCACATTGATGTGAGGTACTGCAGGATCTGCCACTTGAGGACATTTGTGTTTACAAGTCATGAGCATGAACTCCTTTTTGATAGCTTGGCTTGAGCTGAACTACATGTATTTATTGCTCTTGAAGTTTCTACTGCTCATACTATTTATACATTATAAATTTGTCACTAGATCTAAAAAGTACTGCATGAACTTGTGTTGGTACTTGCTGCAGAATATACAATGTCTAGAAGATATGATAGCCGCACAACAATCTTCTCCCCAGAAGGTCGTTTATATCAGGTCGAATATGCAATGGAAGCCATTGGAAATGCAGGGAGTGCAATAGGTGTCTTAGCTCAAGATGGCGTAGTTTTGGTAGGTGAAAAGAAAGTTACCTCAAAGCTACTTCAGACTTCAACATCCACTGAAAAGATGTACAAGATCGATGACCATGTTGCATGTGCTGTGGCTGGAATAATGTCGGATGCCAACATCCTCATCAACACAGCCAGGGTCCAAGCTCAACGTTATACTTTTGGTTATCAAGAACCAATGCCCGTTGAACAGCTAGTTCAGTCTCTATGTGATACCAAGCAAGGCTACACACAGTTTGGTGGGCTTCGCCCATTTGGTGTCTCATTTCTCTTTGCAGGGTGGGATAAGAACTACGGCTTCCAACTCTACATGAGTGATCCAAGTGGTAATTATGGTGGTTGGAAGGCAGCAGCCATCGGGGCTAACAATCAAGCAGCACGGTCAATGTTGAAGCAGGACTACAAGGATGAAAGCACAAGAGAGGAAGCCGTCCAACTTGTCCTGAAGGTGCTCAGTAAGTCTATGGATAGTACAAGTTTTACTCCAGAAAAGCTGGAACTGGCTGAGGTGTTCCTTTCCAATGGTAAAGTCAAATACCAGGTGCACTCACCAGAATCCCTGAACAACTTGCTTGTAAGATATGGATTGACTCAACCTACCGCAGATGCTAACTAGAGTCATTCACCAAATTTGGGTATGGTTTAATTATCTCTTTTGCATAATTTATTTTCAGTTCTATAACTATGTTGAGAGGTCATCTGCATAATTCCGGTTGAAAAGTACCCTTTGAGATT
Source organism: Datura wrightii (assembly GCA_035772735.1). Classification (NCBI taxonomy): domain Eukaryota; kingdom Viridiplantae; phylum Streptophyta; class Magnoliopsida; order Solanales; family Solanaceae; genus Datura; species Datura wrightii. Next base: position 191,617,538 of record JASDFA010000018.1, on the reverse strand, counting down.
GTTGTGAATTTATTTCACTTGCTAAGATGGTGAACCCTGTTCCAACCTGCATTCAAGGTGCCTTTTTGGTCTCTTGGAATCAAGTCCTTGTGTTGCCTATGCAACATGTGGTTGTGCTCTGCTCGATGCTTGATGTGTTTGATTATGATACTAAAAATTTAAATCCTTGGTTCTTCTTTTTCTTCCCGCGGCAAATTTAAAACTTGTGTGCCTTATCTATTCCATCTCTCGAGCCGCAGAGAAAACCCTTACACTTCGAACTCCATATATCTTTAGACTCTATATATGTGGACACCTGATATCTTGAGGGTTCACCCACTCCCGTTACAATATTCATTTCTATAACACCTATCTCTATTTCTACTAATATCTCATATGTTTCTTGTTATTATTAAGGTCTAGACACCTAGCATGAAAGAGCCTCCGGAACATTAGTATGCCTTAGTATCTCCTCTAGCTTCACAGTCTATAAAATGTGGCTAGCAGAGGTCAAAATGGACAGTATACTGCTTTCGTAAAGTTTCTTTGATCTTATTGTGGTCCTCCCGTTTAGAGTACCTGGAGCAAGTTGACAAGTTATGGAAGAATTATACCTCCAACTGTTTAAGCGTTCCAAATGGCGGAGCTTTTGTTCCCATATAATTGTACTCCCTCCGTTTTAATTTATTTGTCTTACTTATTATTTGAACAATCAAAAATTATTTTCTTTTAAGCATAATTTCTTCAAATACTTTCTAATTATTTTATTTTTTTAAGCCGAGGGTCTATCGGAAATAGTCTCTCTACCTCTTTTGTATATATTCTACTCTCCCCATACTTTACTTTTGTAGGATTTCACTTGGTTGTTCTTGTTGTACTTACTAATATAAATAGGTATATTTTATTTAAACAGATTTAAAAATTCTATGTTCGAATTTACATGGAATATTAATTAGTTTGATCCCTCGTGCTCTAAATCAAATCATATAAAGCGAAACAGAGGGAATAGACTTTTTGGTGCAGCTTTCTAGGATAGCAACTACGAAGAAGCTGGTTCCTCCGCCCCCTATAAATAAATTTTATTTGTTCATATTTCAGTCATTAAATGTATTTATTTAGGTTTAAATATTAATTATTAAATGTGTTTGTTTTCTTATTTTACCATCAATTAATATATTTGAATAGATCTGAGCGATTGAGATTTATAACAAAATTTTTTAATATCATTATGGTGCTATCATCCACTTTCACTGCTAATTACTGTCATCGTATATCATTGTCAAGTATCAACTACCACCACTATAACTATCACCTCTGTCAATCACCTCAATCAACATTATCATTACTGGTCACCATTTATGATTATTACCACCAACTATCATTATTACACAACTACTAATCACTAATGAGGATCAACACTCACCATAATTATCATTATCATCCACTGTAATTATATATTTATCACCATCAAACACCCATCACCACCTCCATCTTTGGTTAGCATCCACAATCATTATTGTTAGTCATCACATCACTAACTTTCATATTGTTTTTTAAAAATATTATGTTAATATAGTATTAAAATTTTAATTTTATATTTATCAATTTTTAAATAAAAATAAGTTTTATATATTGAGATGATGAAAAACAAATCTTAATTATTTAATAGTCAAATTCTGATGCATATCTTAATATTTAGATTCAAACATCTCAATTTTAATGCACATTTTCATATTTAAATGTGTATTCATATTCAAGTATCTTATTTTACATATAAATAAATGGAAGTTTTAGTTTTCGGAGGGTCATTTGATTCACGAACTAATTCTTGTTATGTGATACTCTCTCCGTTCCATTTTAATTGCTAAGTATACTTAAAATAACTGTTTTAAAATACTTATTAGTTTCAAAATTCAAGAGATAATTGAGTATGTTTTTTCAATTTTACCCTTTGTACTTAAAGTCATTTTAAAATGTGAAAAGAATTATTATTGTATATTTTCAAAAAATTAATAGGGTTATATTAGTCAAATTATCATTTCTATTAATTTTTTCTTAATGGGTGTGCAAATTTTATCCTAATAATTAAAATGGAATAGAGGAAATAAATAATAATATAAAAATTGTTATGCAATAAATACAATTTTGTTATGAATTCAATATATTAAAGTGAATGTCCATCTTAATTTATTTATGGACATATTTAATATAATAAACTAATTAATATCTTAGAACTTTCGGAAGGAATTTTACTCTATATAAGTGGGTATTTCGATTCTTACACAGAGTCATTTGGACTTGAAAGAAGAGAAGTTCTTTTCCTTCTCTAATTTCTTGTATATATTTTATTTTATATTATTTTTTTTTCAATTTATAACATGTTATCAGCATGATTCTTTAACCATTTGCGTTATATACATCTACAAATTTATTGTACATTAAAATTGATACAATTTTCATTTTTATGCTACGAAACCATGCGATAAATGTTTTCCAAGCGATTTACTTTAATTTGATTCTTGAAATATAGAAGTACCATTATGGTTACATTATACTATATGTTGCTTTAGATCTTAATCATATCTTACTTGAGATCTTAATCATATTTTGAATTCTCAAGACATAAGCATGAAGTACTAGTTGTTATAGTAGCTTCAATGAATTTGATATGTCTGAAGCAATTATTTTCTAGACTAGCTCAATCAAAAAAAACTTTATAATCAGCCTCGATAAAAGCAAATTGGCATATCAAGGCAACAACAACATAACATACCCAGTGTAATTTTACAAGTGGGTAGGGATGGTGGTGTGTACTCAATGTTATCCCTACTTTGTGAAAGTAGAGAGATTGTTTTTGGTACATTGTTAGCTCAAATGAAATATATTAAACATCAAGTACGAAGAACAAATATAATAGCGAAGAAGTCATGCTAAAAACAATGAAGAAGAGAACAATAATAGCAACAAATAATACGATAACTAAACAAAGAAAATAACAGATAATACTAAATTGAAGAATAAGATAGCAAGAGAATAATAATAACAATACGGATAATGAAATTAGACAACACTCGACTATATGCTAATCTTTTACCCTAATCTTTGACATCCATATCTTTCTATCTAGGGTCATATCCTTAGTAAGATGTGCCATTTCCTATCTAATTATTTCTCTCCAGGATCTTTTTGGCCTACTTCCACCTCTCCTTATGTATATAGCCAACTTCTCAATTCTCCTCACTGGTGCATTTGTATATCTTCTCTTCACATGCCGAAACCATCTTAGCCCTGTCTCTCTCATCTTGTCCACCACAGATGCCACTCCCATCTTGTCCCAGATAACTTCGTTTCTAATCCTATATATCCTAATATGCCCACATATCCATCTTACCGTTCAAATTTTTCACTACTCTCATCTTCAGACCGTGCGAGTTCTTGCCGGTTAATAATACTAATTCTATGCTTATATCCATGATTAATTAAAACAATGCTAGCAAGAGAGCTCCCCTTGAGACCTATTATAAAATCAAGAAGTCTAACTTGAGAGATAATTTATTATATTCATTCTTTAAGTAAAGAAGAAAGAATAGAGCAGGGCTTGAGATGACATATTTAATAAAATAGATGTTTATCAACATTAAGAAACTCTTTAATTCAAAGAATGATGGTTTTAAAGTTTCACTTTCGATTATAGTATTTGATATAGGCCGATTGTGTGTATTTTTATAAATATAATCATATTTGTCACTAAATAATCTTACATTAATTTACTATTATGTGTTTGATATGTGGTATGGTATAAAAAAAATACTATCGCTCATATTTGGTATTGTTTGATCATCCATAACATGTCAAGGTTATTTTGCACAAGTAAACTATGACAGTTTACAATATGAGACTACATGTTTATTATTTTTTGGAAAGCCGTCATTTTCATTAAGAATAAATTTTGTGAAAAATGGTTAAAGGCAAGTGAGTTATGACCAATCAAGTTCATTCCCTTTGAGCTAAAATGCCAAGGCTGTAATTTTCTCACAAATGCAAGATTTTCCAGAAAAGAAAAGGATAGTACAAGTGGGGGGAGTTTCTACGGCTTTTTTTATGGAAGATGCTAAAAAGAGGGAGAATAAGATAATAACTAAAGCTTCTTGGGATTTTCTCTGATGCCTTCTATTATTTGCAAAACCTCCTTTCATAGGCCCAAAAATTGAACAGCCGCTTTAATGTGAAACAACGACATGCTTAGGTATTGAAAAGCTTATCTCATAGCACACACCTGCGCTCTGACACTTACATCTAATTGAGGCAGATAGGCGCGCGACTCGAGATTGATTCTTGGGCTTCTAAGGTTCATTATGACTGCTGCCAACTATAATGAGGTATTCCTTGGGTGAGGCTTTTTTCAAATGCCCGATTGCGAGCCGGTCCTCCTCTAGAAAGTTTTGAAGGTTCCTTGCGACATACTGAGGAGAGTCTTCTATGCTCTCCCCCGATCAACTGCAGATGTTTCTTTGATCTCACCATATGTTGCAGTGCGATCCGCTCTTTTTTCTAGATTCAAATTTTCTTCGTACAAATAGTTCTCCACTTTTAGAAAACCTGATATAATGTATTCGGGAAGTGGAGGATCGTTCTTGCCATCTTTAGTACTGAAGATTGCCGACATGTCGAATGTTGATGTCATTATACTTATGCGGCCTTACATGCAACTTATTTTTAGATTCCAGCCATTGCGAACTTTTGATCGCTTTGAAAATTCCTCAGCTAAGTGTCACGACCTGTTGTCTCGTTAAATACCTTGCCAAATAAAATCTGATCGAGATAAAAATCATGTTCAAGGAAAAGATTGCAACGTGCATTTTTTATTTTCTCAAGAACTTTGCCTCTTTGACAAACCCTGGCTTTTTATTTCACGTTGGTTTCTTTTTGAATCGTTAATCGACCGATGATGCAAGTCACTGAGAAGTCGGTTACTTCGTGTTCCCAGATGTTGATCTTCGCTCCTTCGCCAATCTATGTTGCAAAATTAGTTAGCTAAAATCAATGGAAGTTTTACCTGATAGTGCCTTAGATAGCTAGTCGTAGGGATTTCCCTGCTTCAATCCTATCTTGTAATCATGTTCGTCTTTAGGCGATTGGGGAAGGTACTCCTGAATAAGCTAAAGGTGCGTGCCTTACGATGATCCTAGACCATGCATTATTCATAGAGTTTCTGAATCCACATGGATTCCTTAGACATTCCTTAAAGGTGCTAAGGTAGGGCCTTGATATTCCTTCTCAAGTGCTTATTTGGTATAGCTTGATGACAACATGCACGGGAGAGGCTGGCTAAGCAAATAACATCCCTGCCGTCTTATAAACGCATGTGTTGTTTGTTCCTAACAATTCCTCTTGACCTCCTCCATACTTCCTGAAGTGCCATCCGATTCTCATACTCGCACAATAAACTATAACCTTTGGAAGTTTCAGCTAATTGCGACAATGCCACCATTCCATGCCAAGAAAAGCCCTTAAAACAAACCTCGAATGACTCCAAACTTGGTTATCATGTCTAAGATCATCCTAGGTACAAGGATTTCACCCAAAATCCCTATATTCCATACTCTGGTTGAGAAAGTATGGTATTGATACTTGTGTCACGCATGTGGCTATCGCTCATTGGATAAATCCTTAGGCTTACCCCAAGTTCTTGATAAACTCCTTTGGTACTTCTTACATAATTTTGATACAGTCGTTCCATGTGTCAAATTCTAACTTACCCATTGGCTAGGTGTGGGTTATTGTGGACTCAAGATTGCTTTTGAACATTTCTTGACTAACACCTAACACTTGTTGCCTCATTGAAGACTTTACAAGAAAAAACCCAGCCAAGATAAAACAAAGGTTGAGGAGAAGAGCGCGACAGGTGCCTTCAACTTTCTTGAAATTTTTTCTATGCTACCCGCAATTAGGAGCTCATTACTTTCCAGCCATCTTGATTTTGTACACCATATTCTTTGGTATCCTTGTACTTTCCTTCACTTAATATTTGAACGCAATTATATGAAAACTTTAAAGGGGGTTTACCTGCGGCAATGCATGACCCATTTGAACTCAAGAGGTCTATCATTGTTTGTTAAACAATGTCTTTCTTTCGTTTCTCACCTCTCATTTTTATATTGGGAAAGATATCCCCGCGGACGCTCAATATGCCTTCTTTGGTGTTTGGTGACTCCCTGCCTGGGCTTTTAGCTCGAAGTTAGACCCAAATACATTAGGACTTATGTCCATTGATTGGGGAAAATTCCATTGATTCATTTTAGGAGGGGACAATGGTGACACGATTGGTCCCGCACAAAATAGAATACTTAGCCGATAAGGGTCAACCGCCTTAACCCTATTGGAGCTATATTCAGTTTTGTGTTCAATCGGGGGTAATCACTTAATATGGGTAGGACCACACTTAATTGGATCAATCGCTGCAGTCTTTTTTTTTGGAACTATGTTCTTTGTTGAATAATTGAGGATAAGGTGTCCAGTTATGTGAGAGAAAACTTCAGTCATAAGGATCAACTGCTACCGATCCTTTTTCGAGACTATGTTTTGTATCGAGTGATAGGGGAAGATACTCCTAAATGAGAAGGTCTCGACCGATGTTCGAGGGTTTTTTCAACCCATATACCAGAACCAATTCATGACCTTATCTAGATATGTAATTTCTAACCACATGTTATGATCAGGAATTAACATCTGATTCACAAGGAAAAGATAAGGGATTATCATCCAATTCTTCTCAAATGAGGGCCCTTTATTTTGGTGCTTGTGAGGAGGACATCTCGATCTCGCTTTTAGGCACAAGAGTTTTTTCAAAAATTTTGACGATTTTAGTCCGAAGATTGCATTATCATGAGCTTCCACAATTAGAGTCTGGAGATTGTATCATGTATGATGGTAGCTTTTACGATTCGAGTCCGGAGACTGTATCATGTATTAAGTTAGCTTCAACAATATAAGTTCGGAGATTTCTTTCATTTACTAGTAAACTAGATCTAGAAATTAGAAAAGAAAATGCATGAAATTTTATTTCCTTCATTACGGGCCAAAACAACCTTTGTACAATTGTCGCGCCCCTTTTTCCTCGCGGAAAGCGGAACTCAACATGTGACAACTCTTAAAGGTTTATTTACAGAGGAGAGTCGTCACCTAACGATTGAGGTGCGTTAAGGCACCATACAAACCTAAGGGTCTGTTATACTAGCCTAGATCACCAGAGTCGGGTAAGGGTTCAAGTCACCTCGAAAGGAAGGTGTTAGGCACCTTTCGAGGTCCACAAATGTGGGTCCCTTCCGGATTCATTATTTTATAGGAAATTTACTAAGTGATCAAATAAAATTAAACTAAGTGATAAGAAGGAAGAAGATCGTGACAATTATAATGAAAGAAATAAATTTAACAATTTATGCAAATAAGGATCGACAAATAAAGGCAAACAATAATAAGTGATAAATTAAGAAGAAACAAAATAAATAAATAAAAAATTTTAAGAATTGGATTGGGATGAAAAGAGCCTGAACAAACATAAACAAATTCCGTATATGGGGTGGATTCACAAGAATCCGCTGAAATTCCAGTAGCGGGTGGAGTTTCGCTAGAGGGATGGGGTAGAGGTTTGTCGGTTAGTCTGTGACTGTCGAAGAATACCTTGGAAGCGAGTTGCTGGCCGAAGGTGGGGGGTATTTTAACCTAACGGGATCACCCCGTGCGACTAAAATAATATTTTGCAACCTATTTAGGTTGCTCATATTATTCAGCGGGCACTGACTATCATTTTCCACTACCCGCCTAATTAATTTAATTATTGTTAATCCTAAGCGCTCTAAGTGGAGAAGACTAACGCCCTAACGGGTGCCTACCCGTCCCAATCCTAATGTCCAAGAGGCGATTGGACTACTATTTTGGAGTTTGGGTTCTAGAATTCTTAGGCTGTTATTAATGGTGATCATCAAAACAGTAGTAAAGGCCATAGAATCATAACGAACATGCAAAAGCTCCATATAAGCCTCTATGTAAATTCCTATAGGTAGGATAACTATTATGAGCATGATATTTAATGCAATGACTGAACAAAGTCGGAAACAACTAACATATGTGTGTGATATCTAATAACGAAAACAATGTTTATGATTTTTTCCAAACTAATCAAATTAGTAGGTAGCAAATAAATCCTTATAGACAAAGTTCTCTAATGACAAGTAGTTAATTAAGCATAGAGATGAGACAATATTGACAAATAATTCAATGACTTATAATTGGCTTAATCCTACAAACATGGCGGCTTATTATCTATTCTCAGGTTTATAAACATGACATGTTTTATATTATTTTAACTAGCTCCTATAGTCAAGATTTCTATTATAAGACGGATATATCACAAATATATTCTTATAGACAAAATCTAAGTATCTCAATATATGCGTGATGTTTTAATGTAATGAACCCTATAGTCGTGATATTTAATGCAAATCACAAATTATGAATCATCGAAGCAGTTTTTAGGATTTGTTATTAGTTTCCTATAAACATGATATCAAAGTTATTGGATAAACATCAAATAGGTAACTATATTCTGATTTTATTATTCAGACAATTATTAAACAAATACAATATCTAGTCTTTTCTATATCTAAAGCATGGTTTCTTAGTGAAGACAATTGCGCGCATTATTCCTATAAGCATAATTTCGTGTGGAGTTGAACAAAAATCCTATAGGCATGCTTTCTAAATATTAATATCCCTATAGACATGATGTTTAACAAGCATAGAACGAATTAAATGAGTGACTTGGGGGTAGGGATAAGGAGTAAGACGAGCAAAACATCACATGTTACCCACCCCCTTTCACATCCCCTTTTCACTATTATTAGAGTTTTATTACAAATATTACAAAAATAAAAATAGAATGAATAACTACGACACATTAAAATAAATAACATTAGAATAATTCCGGTAGCCTCCTTTCGTCCCGGCGACTCTCTGATGAATGCCGGAATAAGATGATACCTGCTTAAAGGTTAGTATAACAGTAGACACGTAACAATAATCTCATATCCTTAACTACGAATTTGGCTAACTTAGTAGGATCATGTTAAAGAGAATACAAAACATCTAGTCACAAGAAGAAAGCAATCGAAGAGACTAACAAGGTAAATAACAATCTTGTAAAGGTAAATAAACTAATCGGGTGGGTAACAAAAGGTTGAAAGCGACTCAACGAATAAATATCACAATAGCCTTGATTGTTACCCAAACCCAAAACATCAAGATCACGACAATCTCCAGGATTTCGAGTAGTGCATGTGTTGAGGAGGGATTGAGGAGTTTAAAAATTAATACAGAAGTGAAGAACAAAAGCTGCTTAGTAGCAAAGTAATTTTGGGTGTAGGCAGCAATATTCGAATGTTAAAAAGAAGAAGTAGAAAAGTAGCCGGGTTTATATGTTAAAGAGAGAAAAGTTGTCTTGCTAAGAATAAAAAATGTTTGAATATTCAATAAAAGGTAAAGTCAAGGATGCATCCATCAAAATTAGTGAGGTCCGAGTCCGTCCTTTTGAAAGGAGAACACACCTTTATATAGTCAATGAGTAAAGAAGTTAAAGGAAAGGAAAATATTCAAAAAATCAATCACGACAATTATTTTCCATAATTAGGAGGGCTGAACCAATTAGGATAGATCAATCAAAGGGGTAATATTTCTTAATTAGCAGATATGAAATCAATTAAGTGTCCAATAAATCAGATTTTAACAAAAAGAGAAAAAAAACTAAATAAATGTTAAAGCTGTCCTTAATTAGTTTAAAAAAATAAAAAAAATAAATCAAATACAAGGTGGAGGCAAGTAAGACTTTTAACATAAATAACATGTAATCAAGCTATATGCATAAGGTAAGAATCTTAGATTACCATGTTTAGCGTATAAAGTTGTCCTTAATTCCAATTTAAGAAAAAACGGATCAAAATAATATATAAAGTTGTCATGAATTGCATCCCGGAAGAAAAGAAAACTATCTTTAGCTAGGATTAGCATAATTAGAATACAATTTTTAAAAAATAACTCAATAATAAAGTCATCCCATAATCAGTTAAAGGAAAGAACAAGAGAGTATGAATCTATAGAGATATTCCTCAAGTATAATCAAGCCGATGAATTTAGATGAGCCCCAAAACCAAAGAACTGGGGTTGTTAAATAGATTTGAATGTACACACTTGAACTAAAACCTTCCAGTACATAGAAGTATGTTTTCACAAGCCGAATTCAATGAAACTATTAAGATTAACAATTAATGTCGTACAACTATGCTATTTGACAATGTAGACAATATATACAAGACTGATTTTGATAAATATGAAAACTTGTACGGATCGCAAGAACAAATGATGAACATACAACCTCATAAGATTTGGGCTCATGGAAATCGGAGTTTTTCTTTTTTACATAATAAGACAAGCAGTTCAACAACGAGCAACAAAGAATATGTAGGCAAAGATCAACAAAATGTTTAGCACAAATATTCTAATAAAATTATAAACTGGTTTAAATTAAAATGATAACAAATAAGTATTAGTGAGACCCTATCGGATGTAGATTCTTATGAATCTATTATAATACCCGGGATCTCTGAAGTTAAGCAACAACATCAGAGATTTAAGGTGTACTGTGGCTGGTTTCAACGGAGTTAGGATGTGGAAAGAAGAAGAAGAGAGTGAAAGGTGAGGGCTACTAGAGAGGAGGCCGTCGATCGGAGATGGCTAACGACGGCCAACGCCAGTGACAACTAGGTCTAGAAGAGAGGGGAGACGATTGGGTGTTGTTCGGGTGAGGGGAAAAAGGAGGTGACCGATGTGGTGTTGTTCGCTGTTTTGTGGGGCTGTGGCTGTTGAGTATTTTCGGGTGAGAAGAGAGGGGAAAGTAGAGGGAGGTCGGGTTCGGATGGTACACGGGTTGATCGGATTTTGTAGTGGGTAAGGAATAAATTTAGGCTAGATTTGAATTTAAATAATAGCCAAAATTGATCAAAAGTGACTAAAATTGAATAGGAAGTGACCAGATTTTAAATAAATTGAATGAAATTGGATTTAGCTGCTATTAAATTAATAAATATACTACACTTGTAGATAATTTAATAAATGGATAATAAAATAGCTTAAATTATAGGAAAATCATATAAAGATAATAATAAATAAATTCTAAATTTTATTAGACTCATGTAAATATTATATAATTAATAAATTATTATATTTTATGGATAACTTAATGACTACGAAATAGAATTAATTTATCAAAAATTATATAAACTTTATTATCAACATAAATAATTTATAAATTCAAATAGCATTGTTATACAAATAATTTGTAAAATTAGTAAAATTATGTAAATAATTAAGTAAAATATATATTTCGCGATAAGAGCGTATGTTAATACTAAATATATATATACGACGTAATTATTTAACATCAAAAATTAAATTAATACAAACTATATGTACAGATATATGTAATTTGAAATAATTTTTGCAGTATCACGATAATTAATTATTTTATAAATACAAATACAAGTCGAATATTTACGTAAAAGGTAAGCAATATATATATATATATATATATATATATATATATATATATATATATATATATATATGTAAGCAGCAGATACGGGGCGTAGGGAGGTCAAAATTGGGTGTCAACAATAATTATTGGGGAAATGACCCTTAGTACTTCAAATAGGGAAACGACCCTAGTAGTTTGACTTTGCGTGACCTTAGTCGTGATCGTAGAAGTAGTCCCTGTGCTGGGGGCAAAGGAAAAATAATAAAATCCTTTTTGCATTGTTAATCTTTTCATCGCGTGCCTCAATCTTGGAACAGTCCTAGCATGGCTGAACTAATCTAATATTAGGGAAGGATCAGGATACCCATCTTTTTGCATCATTCTCCTAGCTTCGGAGTTCCTATAAGTGGCCTGATGTGCTGTGAGTTTACAACACTTTCGATGCTTAAACTTAAGAAATAAGCATTGACATAGGTATGGTTAAATGGATATAATGCCCTTTTACTTTATTTTCAGGGAAATTAGGTGTTGGAGTTGAAATGTGCAAAAACAGTAAAAAATGTAGAAAAAGGGCTAAGTAAGGACCTCAGTATGAGTTGTACTGAGAATCATGGAAAAGTCCAGAAGATGTGTTGAACCAAAGAGTAAAAGTACGACTTATGGTACGAGCCGTACCAAGGCAGTTGTGATAAAGTTCAGAGGAAATTGCACTGAGTTCATCTCCTGGTACGGGTAGCAACCACGAATTCTTTTATATACTGATGACCCTTACCAAGGAACCATGGTAAACTTAAGAAGAATTGAAGAATGACATATCTCAAGGTATGACAAGAATTCACGAAGGATGAAGGTACAAGTCGTACCAAGCCACTCGTGAAAAGATTCAGAGGATGCCAGAACTCTCAGGTTCAAACCACGATAAGGTAGTACGACTAGAAGGTTTATGGTATGAGTCGTACTAGTTTCCAACACTTAGACAAAATCAGAAGAGCCAGCCAATGTACGAGTGAAGGTACGACCCGTACAATCATGGTACGGGTCGTAAGTGAAGTCGACAGCAGTTTCCCTGTTAATTTAGGAAAAGTTCTTAATTATTTGTATAAATACTTTTTTAGGTTATTTTTATTAGGAGAGGAACAAAATTCGATTCTGGGGAGAAGTATTTGACTTTTGGGAATATTAGGAACAACTTTTGGAGAATTTCTTGCTTTAACTTTTTCGTTGTTCTTGAATTGTTCTTCATTGATATTTTTCAAAAATCAAGTGGATTTATTTTTCAATCGTTATTGTAAATTCTAAATTATATTTTTGTTTATAGATGCTAATTGTTTGCTTACAATCACGAGAAGCTAAAAACCTTCACAATTAGGATTGTGAGAACTATGATGAATTGACAAATTAGGATTTGCACAAAGTGATTCTACACCAATGGTAATGCTTGTATTGTATTCTCTTCATCTTGAACGTTTCTTAATGGAGCACCATGTTAGGACTTGTCCGAATTCACTACTTGTTTGAATCTAGAGAGGTAGAGATTAGGAAAAGAGAATAACAACAAAGCCTTGAACTTTATCGTTCATTGTATGGATTGAGTTGTGGTCGCAGGATAGTTACTTTGGAACAAGTTGATAATGGTTAAAGTGAAATCACTTAAAAGACCTAACCTAGTAATTGAGTATAGTCATCCAATAGGGACGAACCAGTCTTTTGGATGAATACATGTTATCAGTTCTACAAGCTAGGTATTGGGATAGATCATTGGTGTAGAACTTGAAATAGTTATGAAATCATGGGCACACTTCCCTAGTTAATTGCATAATCTTGATAACAATCTAATTGTCAATATTGTTATGTGTTTACTTCTTTACAAAACCCCCTTTTTAGGAAATAACAAACTTAAAAGCTTAAATACTAGCATTATTCTATATCTTGACCTTATTCCCTGTGGCATCGACCCCAACCTAGTTGGGTTCTTTATTGACAATGTCCACGTCATACTTTTGCAGGAGTGTGGTTGGAGCGTTATCATGACTTACAACCATTGTGTCTTGAATTTTCTTTTGCTATGAACATTTTTTCATGTGGTGAGCCTAAATTTGTTAGGCGCAGTCCTAGTCTTACGTGTTTTGTTCCGATTCCATGATGGCCACATTTGTTTTTCTCAGGACGAGCTACTCATGGCTTGCAAGGGACCAGTAGGGTCAAAGTGTGTCCTTTGCTTTTGTAGCAAAGCATGCAGATACATATTTGGGGGTACACACAGATACAATTTTTGGTGATGTCTGCTGAAATTTTTCTATCTCTGTATTGTTCCAATCTTATTAGATGTCCTGAGTTTTTTTATTCCTCATCCTGGTGGATGCTTATGATGATATCCTGTAAACTTCATTTTTCCTTGAGCGCATCGCATGCTCGGATGGCCCCGGTCTCTAGGCGTAGTTGCAGTCTCGTTCCCTTTGTTCCTGTTGCAGCCAACTTAGCTTGATTGTTGAATCCCTGATGAGAAGGATGGGGAGGGGGGGTTCTTGCTTCTTGACCACCATATCCTTATAATTGAGTGTTTTCTTCATCATCAGTTGTAAAGTAACCATTGCTGCAGCTACGACTAGCAAGGAATTATCAGTGCCGCTATTGTTATGAATAGTTGATAGTCCCAGTGTACATCCTTCATTTCTTACTATTACACCAGTTGGTTTAAACTTTTCAACATCTAAACCCAGTGTTTTTTTAGTACGAACAATTGTTATCCGATCATTTTGGGTCGCTTGACGTTTAGTGTAAGAACTGATCCTCCTTTCGGCATACCAATGACCCCTCATGGTCTTTTGTAACTAGAAATCAAATTAGAGGCATAATGTGTTTCAATCTCGGGCCCTATGGTTAGAATACTGGGGCGATAAGGTTTTAGGTAGTTGGTGCAAATTCAAAGGATCGGAGAGTGGTACTGGCTAACCTTTGCTTCGACCGTGTGCGACTTTTGCAAGAGGTCACGCCACTATCTGAGTGTGTTGTACAGCTACGCCAAGTACTTAGTAGAGTTGTGCTCTATCCAAGTGACATCCAACTACTCTGGTCGATGAGGCTCGGGAAGCTTTCGACATCCTTAGTGTGAGAGCTTAGTTTTCTCCCGCCTCCAACTTTTTTCACAACTTTTATGTCGGTCTCCCAATGCATTGCCTTGGGTTATCCAACGTTGTTTCTCCCTTAAGAAACCTCTAATATTCTTAATAGTCCCTTGATTGGTTTAGGTTAGGGATTGAAAAAATAGGGCTATCTCTCAATACACGGCTTGGATACCTTCTCAGACTTATTTGTCTTTGAAGTTACTAAGTCTGGTGTCCTAATTTGGTTAGATTACAAGGAGAGATATGGGTTGAGCTTTCATTCCATCTCCTGTTCTATTTCTCATCCATGTCCTTGGCTCGATCCTCATCCTTCAGGATGTTCTAGCCCTGATATGTCCATATATTCCATTAGCCACATAAAACTTGTGGGAGAAGGAACGTTGTGTTTGGGTATCGATCAAAGTTTCCATGTTATGTCCCAAAGATCCCACATATTTTAAATTGACAAACCTTAATGGTTCAACAAGAGACTAGAACAACAAATTGGAATAACACCATAATTGCCTATCCTCAGAGATGGCCTCAAACTGTTTCATGAAAAAATCGTCATTTTCATTAACAGTAAAATTTGTGAAAAAAGGTTAAAAGAAAGTGGGTTAAAGCCTATGAAGTTCATTCCCTTTGGGCTAAAACACCAAGGCCGTGGTTTCTTACAGATACAAGATTTTCTGAAGAAGAAAATGATAGTACGGGGGGGGGGGGGGGGGGAGGGGAGGGGGGGAGTTTTTAGGGCTTTCTTAATGGAAGCTGCTAAAAAAAAGGAGACAAGATAATAACTAAAGCTTCTTTGGATTTTTTCTGATGCCTTTTATTATCTGCATAGCCTCCTTTTGTAGGTCTAAAAACTTAACCGCCACCTCAATGTGAAACAATGACATGCTTGGGAATTAAAAAGACTATCTTATAGCACGTGGGCTTTTATGGTTCGTGAATACATCCACATGCACCCCATACAAATAATGTCTCCAAATCTTTAAAGCAAACACCATGATTGCGAACTCTAGGTCATGTGTCGGGTAATTCTTCTCATGAGTCTTAAACTGTCTAGAGGCATACACAATGACCTTACCATGCTGCATCAACATACAACCCAAACCAACCTTAGAGGCATCAGAATACACAACAAAATCATCCCTGCCCTCCAATAAGGTCAATACTGGGACTGAAGTGAGTCGAGTCTTTAACTCCTGAAAACTCGTCTCACAAGCATCGACCACTGAAATTTGATCTTCTTTTGGGTCAACTTAGTTAACGGTGCTGCAATCGATGAAAATCCCTCTACGAACCTCTTGTTGTAATCAGCTAAACCCAAGAAGCTCGTAATATCTGCAAGACTGACAGGTCTAAGCCAATTCTTCACTGCTTCTATATTTTGAGAGTCCACTTGTACCCCCTGACTAGACACTACATGGCTAAAAATGCTACTGCGTTTAGCTAAAACTCACACTTGCTGAATTAAGCAAACAACTGGCGATCCTTGAGTGTATGCAACACAATCCTCAAATGAGCAACATGCTCCTCCTCGCTCTGAGAGTATATAAGAATAGCATCTATGAAAACAATCACGAACATATCCAAATACTGCTTGAACACCTTGTTCATCAAGTCCATAAAAATTGCAGGAGCATTCGTTAGTTCAAAGGATATAACTATGAAATCAAGTGACCATACCGAGTCCTGAAGGCTGTCTTTAGAATGTCACTCTCCTTAACTCTGAGCTGGTGATAGCCGAATATGAGGTCTAGCTTTGAAAAGCACTTGGCACCCTGAAGGTGGTCAAAAAAATCATTAATTCTGGGGAAAGGATACTTATTCTTGATTGTGGCCTTGTTTAACTGTCAGTAATCAATTCACATCCTAAGGGAACCATCCTTTTTCTGAACAAAGAGAACTGGAGCACCCCACAGGGATTTACTAGGCTTGATGAAACCCTTATCTAAGAGATTTTTCAACTGCTTTTTCAACTCCTTTAGTTTGGATGGAGCCATTGTGTAAGGAGGAATGGATATAGGCTGCGCATCAGGGAGAAGGTCAACATCAAAGTCCATCTCCCACTCGAAAAGGACTCCTGGTAGATCATCTGGAAACACCTTCAGATACTCACATATAACAGGAACAGACTAAAGAGTCGGGGTCTCGAATGTAGAATCCTTGACCCATACTAGATGATACACACAACCCTTGGAGATCATCTTCCTGGCCTTGAGATAAGAAACAAAGAGACCTACAGGAACAATTGAACTACCTTTCTACTCTAGGACTGATTCACCTGAAAACCAAAACTCTACCATACGGGTTCTACAATTGACTGAGGCATAACATGAATGTAACCAATCCATACCGAATACAACATCGAATTCGTTCATATCTAACTCCACTAGGTTGACTGAGGTGATTTTTTGAAAAATCATGATAGTGCAATTTTTGTACACCTTTTGAGCTAAAATTGACTCACCAACAAGAATAGAGACTGAGAACGATTCTGACAGAATTTCGAGATTGATTTCGAAACTAACAGCGACATAATGAGTCACAAAAGATAAGGTATCCACTGGATCTATCAATGCATACATATCAATATGGAATACTCGTAACATACCAATGACCATATTAGGAGAGACCTCCTACTCCTGATGAGAAGATAGTGTAGAGAACCTATTCTGGTGCTGACCCCTATCTACACTAGAAGAGGCGCCCTGCTGAGATGGACGAGCTGCTGAAGTAGTAGCTGGGGTACAACCTCCATAGTTGCCTTGTCTAGACAAAGGACAATTCTTGCGCATATGCTCAGGCTTACCACACCCGAAGCAAGCATCTGAACCAACCAAGCACTCGCCAGGGTGCTTCCTGCCACACTTCCTACAAGCTGGAAAAGTGTGCTCTCCTGTCATGTTCCTCTGACCCCTAGAGCCTGACGCTCTGCCTCTCTAATCTCCTTAGGGTCGGACGGAACACTAGCTGATGATGGAGCTGGCTGACAACCTCTGGTGGAACTAATGGCGATGTCCACTATCAAACCTCTGTTGAAAGTGCCCATGACTCCCTGTCCTGGCATTCTTTGCCTCTCCTCCTTCTCCTTCATCTGCTCCGCCTCTATCTGCTAGGCATATATGATCAATCGGGAGAAATCTATGTTGTTGATCAATATGGAGGTCCTACACTCCTTGACCAGTGAATCTGCCACTCCATTCACAAACTTGCTCATACGAGCTCTCGGATCAGCAACCATCTCCGGCGCGTACTTGGACAATCGGGTAAACTCCAAAGTATACACCTGAACAGTCCTATGGTTCTGCTTCAAATTGATGAACTCCACCACATTTGCCTACCTCAACTGCCAAGGCAAGGACCTTTCCAAGAAAGCAGTCATAAACTCATCCCAACCCACAAGAACTGCTCCAACTCCCTTACTATCCTTCTACTGACGGAATCATATGTGAGTGACCCCCTTCAGCTGATAGGATGCTAAGTCTGCACCCTCCTCTTCAGTTACCCTCATAATTTGGGTGATCTTCTGCACCTCCTCAATAAACTCGTGTGGGTCTTTATCCACTTTCGACCTAAAAAACTCAGGTAGGTTTATCCTGAGGAAGTCTCACACTCTCATCGTTACTGCGTTCCCATTCCGGGGAACATGGGCCACTTCCTACTTGTTGACTTGAGCGATCATGGCTTGTGCAAACATCTGAAATGTCGTCCTGAACTCGACATGAGTGACCTGCTCGGGCAAAGGATCCACTAGAGCTGGTTGATGCCCATCTCTATTGCCATTGCCATGGCCATTTCTATTGCCATTTTTTCTACCATTATCTCAGCATGGAGGCATATTTCTGCAATTGTGTATAACACGAGTTAGAGGAATAGAGTGGTAGTTCATCACATGATATAGATCATGAAAGAAGGGAAATATCCTAAAACGTCTTGTAGCCTCTTCCCCATAAATGTGGCGCGCTTCACACCCATGGAAAAGACTATTTAACACAGCTTTCAGACACCTTAGGACACACCTAAACATTTGCTCTGATACCAAGTTTGTCATGACCCGAGCTGGGATCCCGGATTGAGACACAAGACCTATAACTATAAATGGTTTCAAGCTAACCCATGGTACATACATAACATGACTTAATAGTATAATCGAATAGAAATTAACACATGCATGAATAAGAGGAAGACTGAATTTCATAACGTGTAAACAAAATGATAATATCACAACGCTGAGTCACAAGCTGAACATACTAAGTTTATGTCTGAAAAGCCTCTACTATCTGATGACATGGTGGAACAAGCCCCTAGCTAACTCCAAGTATGAAACTAAAATGACATATTCAACATAACTAAATGAATGTCCTCAAAAGATGAGGACTCACCCAACAAGGGCTAAACTGGACTGATATGGGAGCAAGCTATCGGCGAGACTGAGCTGGATCACTCGAACTTATATTATGAGACGATATAACATAGAGTAGTATGTAAGATAAGTAAAACACGCTTAGTAAACCGTTAATTAAAAACATGAATATAAATCAAGAACTTTAATGAGAGTAAGGACTGCATGCTAAAGGCCATATATCTGAGATACATAATCATAAGCTATTCATCATAAACTGAATATAATGACCTAAGATTTAAAAATAGAAATCATATGACTTGTCATGCTTGAAATCATAAGTAAAAGCTCATAAACTGATCATTGAGTCAAACATGCTATAAAACATAATATCGTAAGTCATGAACATAAGTAACTAAAATCATGAGGAACAATGGGAGATTCATCATAACCGACAACCGACATGTATGAACGCATGATGATTTCAAGTTTTTCTCACGTGGAGGGGAGCCTTCCTAAGCCTTGTCAGGGAAAAGGACGAATAAGGTGTGATATCACGGTGTGTCCTTGGGCGGGGGAAACACTCTCTTGAGAGGTCCTAATAAAAATATATCCTACGTTGGCACATAGTTCAGAGATCGGGGGACCTCGACCCATGGCCTACTCGGTGCTAAGAGATTACTCCTAAATCATGCATATTGCTCATATAATTATATTCTCAAAACATAGCTTAAATCTGAATAACTGGGAGTCTTGACTCCAAATATCTCCTTAAAACTAATCTTGTAGGCCTTGGCCAAATCATGATAAACATACTTAACTTGCATGGGCTTGCCCAAATCATAAAGTCATACATACTTGAAATGGACTTCATAATTCAAAAAATCATAGAATCATTAATTATGAATTCATAATCCTTCATGCATACTGGATAACTCATGGTGCTTGAAATCATGGATCATAGACTTGAAATTTCATAAAACAAGCATAATAGGGTGTAATTTCTAATAACTTGAAATCATGAATTTATAATCAAATTGAATGTAAAATCTGCCCATTAAACTTAATTCATACATCAGAACATGAGGGAATAGGACCCTAATTTCATATAATTGGGTTAACATCCTAGAAATCAATATAATTGATTAGAGACTTGAATTCATGAACATGAAAGGAAATTGGGAATGAGGGTAGAAGAAATCCTCCATTCATGGCCTTACATAGCTAGGTAAACTGATTTCCAAACTGGTCTTGAAATCCCAAGAGAATTGAGGAAGAAATTGAGGAGGAATTCTAGTTTGATCTTGGAAGAGGAATTTAATTCAATGCATGCATGAGAGCTTAATATCTTAGGCTAGATAAACCCTTTTAAAACACTCTTTACAAGGCTAAAAATGACATTATTAGGAAGTTAGGAGCTAGGGAATTTACAAAACTACCCTAAAAAATTTGCATAAAATTCAGACTGCCAGCTACAGTGACCCATCCAACGAGTCATTTTAGGACTTGGTGACTTGTTGGACCATCCATTGTTTCCCGGGGTATCTTTGGTACTCGACTGATTTCCTCACCAACAATCGAACAAGACAAGTCGTTATTTGAAATAATGACTCGTCACTCCGCTTGTCGTCACCACTGCCTCGCCTGCATAAATATTATACCCCGGAAGCTTAAAGATCGAACCCGGGAGTTGAAACAGAAAAAAAATTATAAAATTGATGTTGTAGGCACAGGATGAGTCGTGGGACGACTCGTGGGGTAAGCTTAAAGATCGGACCCGGGAGTTGAAATGGAAAAATTGTAAAATTGATGTTGCAGGCACAGGACGAGTTGTGGGACGACTCGTGAGAAGACCCCACGAGTCGTCAGGTGGCTCGTGGGGAGGCTTGGGGGAAGTGAAGGATTGAGGTCTCCATGAGTGAGGGAATGACTCATGGTCAGCCACCACGAGTCGTCATGTCAATCGTGGGGTGGTGTGGGATTATAGATGGGGGAAATGTCCAATGTATCTAACAGATGCGACCCCACGAGTCTTGGTTTGTCCCAATGATTCGTGAGGTAAGTCGTGAGCAAGCAAAGTGGATTTTCATGGATGTTAAGGCAGTGTACCTGACGGGAGGTGACCAGGAGTTGTGGTCAAAGGGGACGAGTCGTTAAGTCATCCGTTACGATCCCCAGCAGATCAGTTAACTAGTGCACTTGACGGGCGACTCGACGAGTCGTTGCCCGTCCTGTCGAATCGTTAGGTCACCCGTTAGGGTCACCTGACAGTGTTTTCCTGCGAATTCAGTAAGGGTCTTTTTGTAATTCCTAAGTTCCTAAGACCTATACTACGTCGTTTAAGGATCATTTTAGTGGGTTTTTAGCAGGGGAAAA
This sequence comes from Datura wrightii, assembly GCA_035772735.1. Taxonomy (NCBI): domain Eukaryota; kingdom Viridiplantae; phylum Streptophyta; class Magnoliopsida; order Solanales; family Solanaceae; genus Datura; species Datura wrightii. The sequence continues at coordinate 191,596,144 of JASDFA010000018.1, read as the reverse complement.
CCTATTCTAAGCCATTATTTTCATGCATGCAAGTTTGAAGGTTTGAAGAGGAGGTTCAAGGCAAAATCTCAAGGTTTCCAATTGGAATCTCAGCTGGGCAATTAGAGGGTGTTAGAATTCACCATTCCCATGTATGTAAGGCTATGAGTGGGTGTTTTCTTCCACACCCATGCCCAATCCCTATCAAAATGTGATGAATTATCTATGATCAAGTATGGGGTTTTACTCAATTGAATGATTCTTCAATCTCTATACATGGGTATGATTAGATTGTATTATATTGATGATTTATAAAGCTTGGGCGGATTTTAAATTGTTTTTCCTTATAAAAATTATTTTCCAAAATTTAAATCTAAAACGCCCATGGATGATGAGTTCATAAAAGAAGTAATTTATGAAAAATTGTGTGAAGATGATGAGGTTGATGATGAAAAGCATGTTTCTAAAATTACTCATGATTATTTAGTTGTTTTCAAAGTGAATTGATTAGATCCAAGTATGATAAAGCTTTGGGTGATGCCCACATGTTGATTTATAATGATGATTTTCCCGACATAAGCTTACCACATTGTTTGAAGTTAAATTTTCCAATTTTTATTTTAAATTCTAGCTTGTGGTATATTGAGTAAATATTTCTACATGTAGCTTACCACATGATTTGGAGTAGATGCTCCCATCTATGATTGAGCTTGTGGTATGTTTCGTAATAAAGCCTCTTATATGCATGAATTCATAATTGAGATGTATGTCAATGTTGAGCTTCATATCTATATGATGTCTAGTCTATGCATGATTTCATTCTGATTTTTGTCAATAGACAATGTTGAGCTTCGTTTCATACGATGTTGAATTATGCATGATTTCATCTTGAGCTTCGTCAAGGGAAGATGTTGAGCTTCATCAATAGACAATGTTGAGCTTCGTTATATACGATGTAGAGCATTGCATGTTTTTGGGAGAAGAGTCTAGCACCGAGCGGGATAAGGGTCGATTATCCTATGTCCCAAAACTACGCGTCAACGTAGGTTGATACTATTATACTATTGGGACATCCCTTGTGAGCTATTTCCGACCGATTAGCCCTTTAGCTTGATATCGATATCATGGTAGCGTCCTTAGCCCTGGCAAGGTTTGGGATGGCTCTGCCCACTTGAGTGTGATAGTCGGGACCACGTAAGCTCTATCGTGGTATGTTGGTTAAGTGATGAATCTCGCACTGTCTAAATCATTCAGATTGCATATTCATTACTTATGATAATTATATTATGCTTGCATGTTCAAAAAGCAAGGTTTGATTCATTGTTCAGCTTTTGATATAAATGTATGCTTCAGCTTTGAGTCATTCGAGTCAGTAATGATGTTCTAAAGCTATGCATGGTCATGTTATGATAAGAGCACGATTTTAGAATGAATGCATGTAGCCTTATACTTGTACTTAAAGGCTTATGATATGTATGAGTGCCTTAAATGATTTATTTTACTTAAGCGGTTTTACTTACCTTGCATACTCGGTACATTTCACGTACTGACCGCATACTTTCTGTGCTGCATCGTCTCATGATGCAGGATCCAGTTCTCAGGTTCAACCCCGTTCGTAGTCGCTGTTCAGAGTTAGTACCTACTTATTTGGTGAATCCTCATCTTTCGAGGACTAGACCTTCAGTTGTTTTAGATGTCATTTTAGTTTCAGTATTGTTAAGCTAGTTAAAGGTGTTGTCCCATCAGCTCGTCCAGATTAGAGGCTTATCAGACTTAGACGTGTATTCAGCTTCAGATATTTATTCTGTTGTTATACTAAGTTTGACTTCCGATGAGTTTATAATTATGTTTTCTTCATGTTTATTGAATGAGTTAGTTGAATGCTTATGCCATGGGTCGACTTGGGGTCTCTCGAGGTTCCTTGTCCCGTGTCGATGATCCGAGCCTCCGTTCAGGTCGTGACAATATATTTCTAACTTCTCCCAACGGGTCCATACCACAGATCGTTACATGAAACAACGAGTCGTGGTATCCATCCATTGTCTCTGAACCAACTTTGACCCTTTATTGAACTCCACTAGGCGACTGCTTAGAATGACCCGTTGAATGCACCAACCAATTGTTGTTGGGTCTGTTGTTTCTGGAGGGGATTGACTGAAGGCCTACAACGAGGCATACCACGAGTCATTCTTTGCCACATTGACTCGTTCCTTGAGTTATTGTGTGACCCTGGTGCCATTTTTCCTATTTTCTCCGTTTCAACCCTCGGGTCTGATCTTAAGAACTTTTGGGGTGTTACAATAAATCTCTATGAATTTGATTCTCGATGATCCTATCTATGATTTATGATTATGATTACATGATTTTCTTACTCATGAATCTCTATTTTCATGTTATGATGAACTACTCAATTATGCATGAATTTCAAGTATGTATAATGGCAGTAATTTTCAACATTTATTTTCATGGCTAGTTCACTTATGTCAAGAAATTTATGTATTTACTACGTTTTAAAACTAATCCATGTAACCCATGTTTCATGATTATGATATGAGCACTATATATGATTTTGGGAGTAGTATTTAATATTGAGTAGGCCGAGATTCAGTGCACCCAGATCTCAAAAATATGTGCCACGTAGGATAAGGAGTCCTCGCCAGTTGAGAGTGTCTCTCTTGCCCTTAGCCTAAGGAGTCCTCGCCAGTTGAGAGTGTCTTCCTTATGCTATTGGGCTCATTAGTTATATCACGCCTTCATAGTTCTTACCTTTGGCAAGGTATGAACTATTTCCCGACTAGGGGTACAGGTCGGGCTCTATGATGCTCACTTGGATATATCGGTTATGAGAATATACGATTATTCCTCATGTTTTATGTTGTTCATGTTCAAAGTTTACGATATCATGTTTTATAGTATATTTGACCCATTGATCAATATATGATTTTTACTTATGATTTCAAACCTGTTAAGCTTTATTATTTTACTTACAAAACCTTGGGTCATTATACTCTAATTTATGATAAACTCATGTTTTATGAACATCACAATCATGATTTACAACATGTTGTCCTTACTCTCATGTCTTACTTATCCTACATACTCAGTACATTCAAAATACTGATCGCATACTTTTGTGCTATATCATCTCATAATATAGGTTTAGGTGATTGGTCTCAGCCTCGCTGCTAGATTTGATCTTACTCCGAATTCAGCTCAGTCTTGGTGAGTTCTCATCATCCGAGGATGTCAGTCTTGATTCTTCTTATTTCAGTTTTCAAACTTAGTGGAGCTAGTTGAGGGTTTTTTTCCTTCAGCTCATCTTATGTTTTAGAGGTTTTTCAGATTTGATGTATGGATATTCAACTGTTTGACTTGTCATCTCAGTTTTGATGCTTTATGATATATTAGACTTTTTCTTATGCCTTATATTATGTTTTGATTTCCTCTTGGTGTATGAGTATGCTTATGCTTATGTTATGCATGTGCCATGGGTTAGCTTGGAGCCATTTGTGGTTTTAGGTCCCGTATTACGTCCGGGGCTATGCTCGGGTCATGATAAACTTGGTATCAAAGTATCAGGTTTAGGTGTGTCCTAGGGAGTCTGAAAGTCGCATTAAGCAGAGTCTTTTTCATGGGTGTGAAGCACGCCACACTTTTGAGAAAGAGGTTATGAGACGTTTTTGGGAACTTCCTTTCTTTCATGTTCTATATCATGCGATGAAGTTCAACTCTCTCTATTCTTCTAACTCTTGTTATATGCGTTTGCAAAAAAATGCCTCCCTGAAGAGCCAACGAAAGGAGAAACAACAATGAGATTGGCAATGGGAATCAGCCAGCCCCACCAGCTCCAGCGGATCCTTTGAATGAGCAGGTGACTCATGCTGAGTTAGGGTTGCTTTTTAGATGTTGGCCCAATTTATGACAGCCCAGGTCAACCACCAGGCAGTTGCACTTGTGAACATCAATGTGAGTGTTGCAACGACTAAAGTGCGAGACTTCACTAGGATGAACCCACCAGAGTTTCATGGCTCGAAGATAGACGAGGATTCACAGGAGTTCATTTATGAGATCTAGAAGATTACCCAGATTATGGGGGTTTAAGGAGAGGGGAGTGCAAATTTGGCCTCATACCACTAAAGGGCAGCTCACATATGTTTCAGGCAGTAGTAGGGAGGGCGTAGGGCAGGAGCAGTTCCTATTGACTAGGATGAGTTCGTGACAACTTTTTTGGATAAGTTCTTTCTCCGAGAGTTGAGGGAAGCAAAGGCGCAACATTCATCAACTTGAAGCAGAATAGCATGACTCGAAGATGGTTGCCGAGCCAAGGGCTCATATGAGCAAGTTCGTGTCAAGGGTCTCTGATTTGGTGTTCAAGGAATGCAGGACCACTATGCTCATTAGTGACATGAAATTTCTCGACTCATGATTCATGCCCAGCAGATTAAGGAGGAGAAGTTGAAGGAGAAGGAAAGGGAGACCAAGAGGGCTAGGACAGGGAACTTCGAGTTCTCGCAGCAGAGGTCAAGAGGTGAGCATCGTTCTCAGTCCCATTAAAGTTCATCAACCCTAGCTCCATCATTTGCTAGTGTACCATCCAGGTCCAAAGGTGATCAGAGGGGTAGAGCACTAGGCTCTAAGACTTAGGGGAACATGTCTGGATGACGCACTTTCCTAGCTTGTAAGAAGTGTGGTAGGAACCACCCAGGGGAGTGCTTAGTTGGTTTAGATGCTTGCTTCTGGTGCGCGAAGCTCGGACACAAACTCAGGGATTTTCCTTCAGCTAGATAGGGTGATTGTAGAGGCTGCGCCCCAACTACTTCTTCAGCAGCTCCAGTCGCTCGCCCATCTCAGCAAGGCGCATCTTCTAGTGCCGGTAGAGAATAACGCTAGAATCGGGTCAATACACTATCATCCCGTTAGGAGCAGGAGAGCTTACCAGATGTGGTCATGTGTATGTTACGAGTTTTCCATCTTGATGTTTATGCTTTTCCAGATCTAGGAGCCACATTATCCTTCTGACTCCCTATGTTGCTATCAGTTTTAGTGTCAGTCCTGAAATTCTCTCAGAACCCATCTCAGTCTCTACTCCTATCATTGAGCCAGTTTTAGTGCAGAGGGTATACATAAATTTCCCTATTATAGTTCTTCAGAAAGTCAACTCAGTCGCCTTAGTAGAGTTAGACATAACCGACTTCGATGTTATCTTCGACATGGATTGGTTTTATTCCTGCTATACTTTAGTTAATTGTAGAACCTGAACCATAGAGTTTCGATTTTTAGGTGAACCAGTTCTAGAGTGGAAGGGTAGTTCAGTAGTGCTTGTAGGTAGCTTTGTCTCCTACCTTAAGACCGGAAAGATGATTTCTAAGGGTTGTGTATATCATCTAGTTCTGGTTAAGGATTCTACGTCCGAGACCCCAACTCTCTAGTCAGTTCCTGTTGTGTAGAGTATCTAGAGGTATTCCCAGATGAACTGTCAGGAGTCTCTCCCGAGCAGGAGATTGACTTTGGGATCGACCTTCTGCTTGATATGCAGCCCATATCTATTCCTCCTTATAGAATGACTCCAGTTGAGCTTAAGGAGTTGAAAGAACAGTTGAAGGATCTCTTAGATAAGGATTTCATCAAGCCTAGTAAGTCCCCATGGGGTGATCCAGTCCTCTTCATGGGGAATAAAGATGATTCCCTTAGGATGTGTATCGACTACCGCCAGTTGAAAAAAGTCACAATCAAGAATAAGTATCTCATTCCTTGGATTGATGACTTGTTCGACCAGCTTCAGGGTGCTAGTTGCTTTCAAAGACAGACCTAAAATCCGGCTATCATCAGCTCAGAGTTAGAAAATATGACATTCCGAATATAGCAATCCGGACTCGATATGGTCACTATGAATTTATGATTATGTCTTTTGGACTAATGAATGCTCTTGCAGCTTTTATGGATAAGATGAATAGGGTGTTCAGTATTTGGATATGTTCGTTATTATCTTCATAAATTATATCCTCATATACTCTTGAAGTGAAGAGAAGCATGCTACTAATTTGAGGATTGTGTTGCAGACTCTTAAGGACCGTAAGCTATTTGCTAAGTTTAGCAAGTGTGAGTTTTGGCTGAAATCAGTTAAGTTCCCTAGTCATGTAGTGTCTAGTGAGGGAATGCATGTAGATTCTCAGAAGATAGGGGCGGTGAAGAAGTGGCCTAGATCTGTCACTCCTACTAATATTAGGAGCTTTTTGGGCTTAACCGACTACTATAGGAGGTTTGTATAAGGATTTTCATCCATTGTCTCACCTTTAACTAAGTTGACTTAGAAGAAGGTCAAATTTCAATGGTCCGATTTGAGAAGAGTTTTCAGGAGTTAAAGACTCGACTCATTTCAGCTCCAGTTTTCATCCTACCAAAGGGCACAGATGGTTTGGTAGTGTATTGTAATGCCTCTAGAGTTGGCCTTGGGTGTGTGTTGATGTAGCACGAGAAGGTCATTTCTTATGCCTCGAGATAGCTGAAGACTCGTGAGAAGAATTAACAGATGCATGACCTTGAGTTAGCAATAGTGGTGTTTGCCTTGAAGATTTGGAGGCAACATTTATATATGGTGCATGTTGATGTGTTCACGAATCACAAGAGCCTTCAATATATAATTACTCAGAAGGACCTGAATTTGCAGCAACAGAGATGGCTTGAGCTTCCCAAGGATTATGACATGAGTGTTCTTTATCATCTCGAAAAGGCCAATGTGGTGGCTGACGCCCTTAGCAGGTTGTCCATGGGGAGCATGAATCATGTAGAGGATGGGAAGAGGGAGTTAGCTAAAGATGTCCATAGGCTTGCTCGCCTACTGTTCGCTTTACAGACTCAGAGGATGGTGGTGTCATTATTCAGAATGGATCGGAATCCTCATTGGTAATAAAAGTTAAGGAAAAGTAAGGTAAGGATCCTATCTTAGTGAAATTGAAGGAAGCTGTCCATAGTCAGAAAGTGGAGGTTTTCTCCCAAGAGGGAGATGAGGTACTTCTATATCATCGACAATTGTGTGTTTCAGATGTGGATGACTTGAGAGAGAGGATGTTGAGAGAAGCTCACAGCTCTCGGCATTCTATCTATCCAGGTTCCACCAAGATGTACTATGACCTATGGATCGTCTGTTGGTGGAATGGCATAAAAAAGGACATTGCAAAGTTTGTGGCTAAGTCTCTGAATTGCCAACAAGTGAAGATTGAGCACCAGAGACTGGGAGATATGCTTCAGGATATCAGTATCCCTACTTGAAAGTGGGAAGAAATAAATATGGATTTCATTATAGGTTTTCCTTGTACGCACCAATAACATGATTCTATATGGGTGATTATAGATCGGATTACTAAATCAGCACATTTTCTACCAGTTAAGATTACGAATTCAGCCGAGGACTATGTTATACTTTACATTCGGGAGTTGGTTAGGTTGCATGGAGTCCCTTTGTCTATCACTTCTGATAGAGATACTCTGTTCACATCGCAGTTTTTGAGATTGTTTAAAAAGGAACTTGTTACTTAGGTGAAGCTTAGCATAGCTTTTCACCCACAAACAGATGGTCAGGATGAGCGGACCATTCAGACTTTAGAGGACATGTTAAGAGCTTGTGTGATTGGTTTCAAAGGTAGTTGGGATGATTACTTACCTCTCATTGAGTTTTCCTACAATAACAACTACCACTCCAACATTCAGATGACTCCGTTTAAGGCTCTTTACGGGCGGAGATGTAGATCACCTATTGGATGGTTTGAGCTAGGCGAGGCTATGTTGATAGTGCCAAATTCAGTTCACGAGTCTATGGATAAAGTATTCCTTATTAGAGAAAGGCTGAAAATAGTTAAGAGTCATTAGAAATCCTATGCGAATGTGAGGAGGAGAGACTTGAGTTCGCGATTGGTGATTGGGTATTTCTGAAGGTGTCACCCATGAAGAGGGTTATGAGATTTAGCAAGAAAAGGAAGCTCAGTCCCCAATATGTTGGTACTTATAGGATCTGAGGCGTGTTGGAAAGGTGGCCTATGAGTTGGAGTTGCCTGCGGAGTTAGCTTTGGTGCATTCAGTTTTTCATGTGTCACTGTTGAAGAGGTCCATTGGCTATCCGGCTCTAGTTGTGCCTGTAGAGAGTATTGGTGTGAAGGATAGCCTCACCTATGAGGAAGTTCGGTTGAGATTCTTAACCGTCAGGTTCGGAGTATACGAACAAGGAGGTGTTTTGGTGAAAGTGCTTTGGAGGAATCAGCTTGTAGAGGGAGCTACTTGAAACGTTGAAGAAGATATGATGGCCAAGTATCCTTATTTTTTTCCTTCCAACTCAATTCCAGCATAAGGTACTAGTTTCTCCTTAGTACTCTATTAAGTTCCTTTCATATGTCAGTATGCATGCATGTTTCATGAATTCAATTCAGTATGTGTATCTCAGTTCGGAGTCAGTCACTCTAGCATTATTCAGTGTTTAGCTTTCATTTCTAGGATTGTAGCTCTTTTGTTACACCCCATAAGTTTCTATCGTCTAACCGATGCGTTCGTACGTATATCGAGAGTTTTAGAGTACGACGCATACGGAAAAAGGCTCAGGGAATGAACGTACGAGTACGGAATCGAGCAAGCAGGAGGTCGAGGCCGGAGGGCAAGCGCACTAGGCGCTGCGCCGTGCCGTGCCGGCCAGTCCGGTGCCTTGACATAAAAAGTGTCAAGTGGCACCAGTGCACAGAATGAACCGTTAAGTGTCCAGGATACTTAACGAAACTTTAAGTGATCTATTGCCAAGATGAAATTCTAGAATTTATTTAGAATATATCTGTCTTAAGAATTGGAGTAAAGATTCGTTAAGTTTGATGACAAATCGTTAAGAGGAGACGTTAAGTGAAGATCAAAAAGTTGGATTTTTGTCTCAAAAGTGACTGACGGCAGGAATGAACCGTTAGTGCCAACGGGTCGTTAGGTTGGGCGTTAGGTCTACCGAGGTGATTTTATCAGATTAGTTTTTAAGGGTATTTTCATACTTTCAATATTCTTAACTTATAAACTAAGTCATTTTGGGTTCCTAAAAGGGTGTATTAGAGGTTTTTATTTAGCCTTAACCCTCATTATATTTCAAATACCTGAAGTTGAAGATAAAATCCTCTCAAGTCCTCAAGCAATTAGGGTTCTTACTCATCTCAATTCTCTTGGAACTCAAGTCTGGGCAAGAATTCATCAAAGCCTAGGTATGTGTGTTATGAATGGGGGGTTTCTTGCACCCTTATTCCTTCAAGTCTTCAATTATAATTCTGATGAATTTCTAAGGTTAGACCCTTTTTATGTAAAACTCTATGAATCTCCTTTGAATTTGATTCTCTCATGATTCTATCTATGATTTATGATTACAATTACATAATTTCAATAAAAAAACACTCATGAATCTCTATTTTCAAGTTATGATGAATTACTCAATTATGCATGAATTTCACGAATTTCAAGTTATGTATTATATCTGTAATTTTCAGCACTTATTTTCATGGCTAGTTCACGTATGTTAAAGAATCTATGTGTTCACCATATTTTAAAACTAGTCCATGTAAAATCTATGTTTCATGATTATGATATGAGCACTATGTATGATTTTGGGAGTAGTATTTAGTATCAAGTAGGCCAAGATTCTGCGCACCCAAGTCTCGAAACTACGTGCTACCGTAGGATAAGGAGTCCTCGCCAGTTGAGAGTGTCTCCTTTGCCCCTAGCTTAAGGAGTCATTATTAGTTGAGAGTGTCTTCCTTACGCTACTGGGCTAATGAGTGATATCATGCCTTCATGGTTCTTACCCTTGGAAAGGTATGGTCTCTCTCTCGACCAGAGGTACAGGTCGGGTTCCATGATGCTCACTTGGGTACATCAGTTATGAGAATCTCCCATTGTTCCTCATGTTTCATGGTGTTCATGTTCAAGATTTACCATATCCTATTTTATAGTATATTTGATCTATTCAGTATATGAGTTTTATTTATGATTTCAAACCTGTTAAGCTTTATGATTTTACTTACAAAATCTGGGTCATTATACTCTAATTGATGATGAACAACTCATATTTTATGACATCACAATCACGCAACATGTTGTCCTTATTCTCATGTCTGACTTATCCTACATATTCAGTACATTCAAAGTACTTATTGCATATTTTTGTGCTATATCATCTCATAATATAGGTTTAGGTGATCGGTCTTAGCCGCGCCGCTAGATTCGATCTTTCTCCGGATTCAACTCAGTCTTAATAAGTCCTTATCATCGAGAATATCAGTTTTGATTCATGTAATTTCAATTTTCAGACTTAGTAGAGCTAGTTTGGGGTTTTGCCCCTTCAACTCATCTTATGTTTTAGAGGCTTTTTAGACTTGATGTGTAGATATTCAGTTGTTTGACTTGTCATCTTAGTTTTGACGCTTTATGATATCTTAGACTTTCGCTTATGCCTTATATTATGTTTTGATTTCCACTTAGTGTGAGATTATGCTTATGTTATGCATGTGTCATGGATTAGCTTGGAGCTATTCGTGGTTCTAGGTTCTATATTATGTTCGGAGTCTATGCTCGAGTCGTGACATTAAACCATCAGCAGCTAAGGTCGAGACTAATCCCCCGCATTTCTAGAATATATACAAGGTGACATATATGGGTCAATTCATTCTCCATATGTATCATTTAAATATTATATGGTCTTGATGGACGTATCTACAAGATGGTCATATGTGTGCTTATTATCAATTCACAATATGACTTTTGCGAGATTGTTGGCTCAAATAATAAGGTTATAAGCATAATTTTCAGATCACACAGTAAAGATAATTCAACTTGATATTGTTGATGATTTTACATCTCATGCCTTTAATGCTTATTGTATGTCTATCGAAATAACCGTTGAACATTCAGTTGCTCATGTTCATACTCAAAATGGTCTAGTAGAATCATTGATTAAACTCCTCCAATTGATATCTAGACCGTTGCTAATTAGGATAAATCTGCATGTTTCAGTATGGGGATAATTCATTTTGCATGTAGCAAGACTTGCGCGTATAAGGACAACCAGTTATCATGAATTCTTCCCATTGCAGTTGACTTTTGCCAGGAGCTAAATATTTTTCATCTTAAAATTTTTAAATGTGCGGTATATGTTCCAATTGGTCCATCAAAATGTACAATGATGGGTCCCCAAATAAGGTTGGGGATATATGTTAGGTATGAATCTCCTATTATAGAATATTTGAAACCTATATCTGGAGATTTATTGACGGCAAGATTTGTTGATTGTCATTTTGATGAATCAGTATACCCAATATTAGGGGGAGAAAATAAAGCAGTTGGAAAAGGAGATATATTGGAATGCATTATCACTATTTCACTTAGATCCTCAAACAAATCAATGTGAACAAGAGGTTCAAAAGATGATTTATTTTCAAAATATTACAAATCAACTGCCAGATGCTTTTAGTAACCTTCCAAGAGTTACTAAATCTTATATTCCAGCTACAAATGCTCCAGTTTGAGTTGACGTTTTGATATAACAAATTACTAATACAAATAAATTATACCATGTCTGAAATGTGGTATGTCAATCAGTTCCAAGGTTAAAAATTCTCGAAAAAGAAAAGGAACAAATTATCAAAATGATCATAATATGGAGACAATTGCACAAAGAAAAGCCTCGAGAAATAACAAATGATAAGACCAAAGAGGAGGTTCAAATAACATAAAATAATAAGAATGAAGAAATCTCAACTGTTATGTCTCCACGAAAAAAGGTGAAGCCGAAATGATATTGTAGTTGACAATATTTTTGCTTATACTGTTGTTGTTGAAATAATGCAACAAGATGAGGATTTTGAACCAAAATCTATCAATAAATGTAGGTAGAGAAATGATTGGCCAAATTGAAAGGATGCAATTCAAGCAGAATTGACCTCACTTGAAAAATGTGAAATTTTCAAACCAATAGTCCGGACACCTGAAAGTGTCACGCTAGTGGGGTACAAATGAATTTTTGGCGAAAATGAAATGAAAAAGATGAAGTGGTAAGATATAAAGTACGGTTTTTGGAACAAAATTTTTTGCAAAGGCCTGACATTAATTATATGAAGACATATTTGACATTAATTATATGGAGACATGTTCTCCTGAGATGAGTGCAATTACCTTCAGGTATCTAATAAATCTGGCAGTTTATGAAAAACTTAAAATACGCCTAATGGATGTTGTCATGGTTTATCTATATGGCTCATTAGTCCACGTCATTTTATGAATCCCTGAAGCATACAAAAGTTCGCAAGAAACTTATTTAATAAAGCTTCAGCAATCCTTGTACGGATTGGAACAATCAAAGCAGAGGTGGTACAATCGTCTTAGAAATTATTTACTAAATAAAGGGTAAGAATATAATCCTATTTGTCCTTATGTTTTTATAAGAAGTTCTAGATCTGAATTTATTATAATAATTGTGTATGTTGATGACTTGAACATCATTGGCACTCCTAAAGAACTTTCAAAAGTTGTTGAGTGTTTGAAGAAAGAATTTGAAATGAAAGATCTTTGGTAAGACAAAATTTTGGCTTAGCCTACAAATTAAGCATTTAACAAATGAAGTATTTGTCCATCAATCAATATACACTAATAAGATTCTAAAGTGATTTTATATGGATAAATCACATCCATTGAGTACCCCGATGATTGTGAGGTTTCTTGACATAAATAAATATCCATTTCAACCTCAAAAAAATGGTGAATAGCTTCTTCGTGATGAAACTCCATACCTCAGTGCAATTAGGGCACTAATATATCTTGTCAATAATACCCAATCAGATATTTATTTTGCAGTAAGTTTGTTGGCAAGATTTAGCTCCTCTCTAACAAGAAGACATTGGAATGGTGTTAAGAATATATTCAGATATCTTCGAGGGACCGCTGACATGAGATTATTTTATTCTAATGAATCCAATTTAGAAATAATTAGTTGTGTAGATGTAGGATATTTGTCTGATCCACATAAAGGTCGATCTCAAACGGGCTATTTATTTACATATGGAAGCACAATTATATCTCAGTGTTCAATGAAGCAAACAATAATTGTCACTTCTTCAAATCATGTATAAATAATAGTCATTCACAAATCAAGCCGAGAGTGTGCTTGGTTGAGATCAATGACTCAACATATTCAGGAAATGTATGGTTTTCCTTTGAAAAAGGATATTTCAACTACACTGTATAAGACAATGCTGCATGTATAGCTTAATTGAAGGGAGGATACATTAAAGGAGACAGAACAAAATACATTTCACAAAAATTCTTTTTTACTCATGATCTCGAGAAGAAAAGTGAAATAGATGTTTAACAAATTCGCTCAGTTAATTAGTTGGCGGATTTGTTCACTAAAACATTATCAACCTCAACATTTGAAAAGCTTGTATACAAGATTGAGATGCTGAGAAGTTACATGAGGTTTACATCAAGTGGAATAAAATACGTGCCACACTCTTTTTTCCTTAGCGTAGGTTTTGTCCCAATGGGTTTTCCTGACACTACTTTTAATGAGGCAGCATTAAAAATCCAAGTAAAGTTTTAACGAAGCATATTATCTATCAATGGACATCCAAGAGGGAGTGTTATAAATGTTATTATTTAATTATGAATATTCATAACTTCTAGGTTCAACTCCCACCATTATATGTAGTAATACCCACACCTCCACTACCTTTTCATTGATCTTCCACAACCTTGATCTTCTCCATATCCTCAAGGATTAATGTCATGTTTATGACACCTTTTGATACTCTTTAATGTAATCCTGTAAATAGAGGTCTTGAGAATGATATTGTACACATTTAAAAGAAAAAAGTTATCTTATATTATTTCTCTTGTTTTATATTGTTTCTCTTGTTTTTTATATTATTTTTTTACATTATTATGAGATTTATTTTACCACAGAGATAATTTGGGAAAAACACTAAAGGAGGCAAATTAATTTTTGTAAATAACTTGGGCTTTTAAATCAAGAAAAATTCTCAGAAAATAAAGGAAGTTGAAAGATGAAAGACTTTAATGTCTTTCTTTTTGATTGAACAATGGATTAGATAATTATAGACTTTTTATAGAATAACTTTATTTTTCAATAAATATTTTGCAAAAAGTATAAGAAGAAAAGATCTAGGCATCACCTTCTGTTAGACCACTTTAATTACTATTGCTATGTTTAATATTGAAAATTAAATGATGCACTAGTTATGGAAAGATTATTTGAAAATCAAATATTGTGTCTGAATTGATAATGTGAATTTTATTTTGCTAAGACTGTAATTACTAATGCAAAATTTATAATGATATATTTTTTTCTTAAACCAACTACCATAAAAACATTATTGATATGAGAATTGGAGTATGAACCCTAGTTCTTAGATATTCTCCTCTTGAAATATTTTTTGCTCCTTGTTTCTTCTATGCAAGAACATATTTTATAACCAATTGCAAAATGAATAAGAAAGATGAATCAGAAGACAATTAAATAAACACTTTTAGGGGCCGTTTGGTAGCTAGTTTGAAGGTGAGTTATATATGTATTAAATTTTGCATAAGTAATACCACGTTTGATAGCTAATCAGAAGGTAAATTATTCATGAATAAAATCAATACGATGTTTGGTTTGCAATAGAAAGTTGCATAACTAATACATATAGAAGTTATGAGGAAATCTATGTATTATTTTATGCAAGATAGAAGGTGAAATAAGTTATACATGAATAATTAAACCTTGCATAACTAATTCCTACAAATAATACATGAATTTTCTCATAACTAATTCCTGTATTACTACCCGCATAACTCTAACCAGCTATCAAACGACTTCTTAGTGCTCAAGACACCTCAAACACAAATGTATTTCAAGCATTTGAGGAAATAACAAGAACTCACAATTTATCACCAAATGGTAATAAGCTACATAGAATTTTTTTCAAGAATTCAACAATATCAATAATAAGATTTGAATCCTACGTTATGATAGCATTGAGTGTTCTATGATTTATGACCAAGAATAGGTCTTGACATTTTCTTTGAGCAATGATGATGGCCCTCTTTATATATATATATATATATTTTCTAATGTCTAGGATGATCTCAGAAGACTAGCAAACAATACTACTCAGCCATGATGCATTATAGGAGATTCAAAAAGTGAAAATTTCTTTTCAATTTCTCACTTCAGGGCCATTAGCTTGGCTAAATATCTTCAAAGATCATTTTCGAGCTTTTGAGCATCAAATTGAAAGCTATCATTTCTAAATAGTGTCCTCTAACCACACTAGTTTTATTAAAGATACAGCAATTACTGACAATATTATGTTAACACAAGAAATAATCCAACAACATGATAAGATATAATAAAGGCTATAATGTGATTCTCAAATTGGACATGTCAAAAGACTATAACGACTTTTCTGTGCCAGATAATGAGGAGATTATGAATGAGATCATTCAATCCCCTGATTTCATTTCATATGGTATGAGCAAGAATGGTCCATGTATCACCAACCCAACTTATGCAGATGATACCTTTCTCTTCTGTTTCACTGATCACATATATCCATATAACAATGCTTGATTGACTGTGCTAATATGTCTGATCAATCATTAATTCCAATTCTTTCTTCATTCCAAGACTGAGAAAAATCAAACCAATGACATTATCCCCCGGATTGTTTTTGCTAGAGGGAATTTCCTTTTCATTTATCTAGGTGCTTCTATTTATCCAGGAAGAGAAAACATTGAATATTTGAATGATGTATCTGCAAAAGTGGGGAGAAGAATTCAGGGCTGAAATAGAAAATAGTTATCTTTTGAAGGAAAGGCACACCTACTCAAGCCACCTGAAGTGCTGATCAATCTCAAATATGGAGGAAACTAATTGATATTAGGAAATATACTGAAAAATATATCAAATGAAAATTGACTCAGGGTTTAGCATCCTTCTGATGGTATAACTGATAAAAATGGAGCATTAGCTCAAATAGCCTAAATAGGAAAACTTCCAAAGTAACTCATAGAATATAGTCAATAGCTCACTTGGAATAAGGAAAGCACAAGGTTTCAGACAAATACCAATGACATGGTGGATGAAAAATCCCCTCCCCCCCCCCCCCCCCCCAAAAAAAAAAAAAATGAGACTTTCATAAAGTTATCCTCCTATGTATATGTCTATCATAATTTGTTGGAAATTTTGGAAAAAGAGATGTACTTGTAGATATAGAGGAGAAAAATCCAATACATATGAGCTACAAACTAAGGAGTCCATTCAATTTCTTAATAAAGCTCACTTCAACAACCTCCCACGTTTTATTGTTTTGAATTTTCTCTCCGATAAAGTGATGAAAATTAGCCCTATACTGAAGATTATGCTAATAAAATGGGCTAAACCTCCTAATAATAAACGGTTAGTTGCTACAAAGGTAACCCTGACCCTGGGCGAGGAGTAGGATGTCTTAAGAGACTGTGATGGAAATCTTTAATTAGTGTTCAACTCTTATATGGGATCCTGAACCAACAATACTGTTGAAGCTGCTACTACATTACTTGGGAATTTTCTTTTGTGCCTTTCTACAGAAAGGCTAACTTTGTTGTTGATTCCTTGGAAAACTAAAGCCATACGCTACTAAACACTAACTTCTCCATGCATGTTGTTGATCTACCTAGGAAGGTAAGAACTTCCTCTAAGATATACAAGGATCAAATTGCCACTTTTAAAACTAGGACCAACAAGATTTCTTTTGATGTATAGCTTAATGGTTTGTGAGACAGAAGGGTCAAAAATACATTTAAAGCATTTAATTTTTTTGAGTTTTCTATTCGAATTATCGGGTATTTAAATATTTGGTGATAGTACCGTTAGGAAACTCAAATACCTGATAATTCAGATGTAAAACTCAAAAAATCATAATACTTTAGATGTGTTTTTCACCTTAAAACTCTAAAAAAAATTTTGGTTCAATTTGTTAGCTTCGATTGCTCTACCAGAAGAAAGGATCTAGATTGTGTATTAATTTATATAGGGTGGAGTGTTTATTATCATACTAGCAACGTTGTTGAGGATATGATTAGTATCCCCTGACTACATGCATTCTCCTTTTGATTATTAATTTATAGGTAGGGGTCTGCCAAACCCACCACTACATTGGTGGTTTAGTAAAAAAAAAAAAGAAAAAACGACAAAAGAGGTGTACAAGGAGTATTCATTCATTGAACAGTAATAATACGAAAAGTATAGATTTAGAAAGTGAAAAAAAATCTCAATACTAGTAGTATAATAGTGATATGGGTGATGAGAAGGTATACAACAACAATATACTCAATGTAATTGTACATGTAAAATCTATGGAGGGTGATGTATATGCAATCTTACCCCTACCGCAGAAAGATAGAGAAATTATTTTCCAATAAATCCTCAGTTCTAGTAAAAGATATAAAAAATCAAGAATGTAAAATAAATGCACTAGCGAAAAAGTCATTGCTGAAAACGATGAAAAAGAGATCAATAACAGCAACAAATAATACAATAACTGAAATAAAGGAAACAATAAATAGTACTAAAATTGAAGAATAAGATAAAGAGTAATATAAAAATACTTATAAGGGAACTGGACAACGCTCGACTAAATACTAACCTTCTATCTTAATCTTCGATCTCCATATCTTCCTATCTAGGATCATGTCCTCGATAAACTACAACTGTGTCATGTCCTGTCAATTACCTCTCTCCAAGACTTCTTTAATCTACCTCTCCTTCTTCTTATACCCACTATAGCCAACTTCTCACACCTCCTCACTGAGGCATCTGTGTGTCTTCTCTTCACATGCCCAAACCATCTTAGTCTCGCATTTCTCATCTTATCCACCACGAAGGCCACTCCAACCTTATCCCAGTAGCTTCACTCCTGATCCTATCTCTCCTAGTATGTCTATACATCCATCTCAACACCCTCATTTCCACTATTCCTATCTTCCATATGCGAGTTCTTGACCGATCAACACTCCACCCCGTACAACATAGGTGGTCTGACCATCACTCTATAAAACTTACCTTTAAAGCTGGTGACACATTTTTACCACACAAGACACTGGATGCGACTTCCATCTCATCCCCTTCACTCCAATACGATGTTTAAGATTATCATCATCATCGTAATGAGAAGGTACCAAGGGGAAAAACAAAAGCAAAAGAGGAAAAAAAAAATATGAAAAGATAAGACTGAACAATGGATGGGTCCGTTTGGACTATATAATATTTACCAATCAACCATAGTAAAATTCAAACTTAAATTCACACGTTCAAGAAAAAAAGGAGATAAGCCAATGGCAAGTAGCAAATCGAATTTTAAAACGAAAGTCTAATAAATTTATATTCAATGTTACTGCTTGAGATACTGAACCCAATAATCACAAAACACTTAATGCTAGCCAAGTCTTATGAATAACATCCTTCAGGCATACCATTACTCAAATCCATGGAGAACTAACGCCATAGACCAAAAAAAGGCTGAACAAATGACCTTTAACGACTATATTAACATCATTAAAGCGTCATACTTGTACTGAAAGAGCCGCTCCCATCAAAATTCCTGGAGGAGGAAGCACGAATGCTGTAATCCATCAGGCTATGAAGCAAATCCTTCAGTAATCCCAAACCTGTAATTGGATGCCAGGGACTAAATTAGCCGGCATAGGTGTCGACTTTTCAAACCTTCAGGTGTCTGGCCTTCACTTCCTTTGTGCAAGTATATGTCATTAATGTCATCAGCAATATCATCGCTAATATTGACTAAGTTATTGGATGATCTATTCTGTAAGCTCAGTTGTCGGGGGATGAAGACATTAAAGTAATAGTTGATAATGGTTTTCCTGGTCTTTTGTGGTAATGACTTTAATGCATGCTTCAGAAAGTTCTTTCCATTTAGTTGTGTTTTCCTTTTGACCAGTGACTCAAAGGTTGCTTCTTCCTTCGATGACCATCCCTTAGAAGCTTGCTCCCCCATTTCATCAAATTTCCAACTGAAGAAAGCAGGACCAAGTTCACGTTGAAGAATTAGCCTTTCCTCAGAGACGTGGCGTTTGACACAGACAGTGGTTCCTGGAGACCGACAAGAGCAAGAGTGAGGTCTTCCTTTTCCAATTGCTCTAGAAGACACTTTTATATTTCTGAACTCAATAGGCCAAACTCGGGTGCCTAACCATTTTGAATTTTCAGAGTTACTGGCTTCATAATTAGTCTTATCCTTGACTGCTGGGCCAGTCCAGTCTGGAACATCAGCTTGGAAACGAGGACCTACTGGAATAACAAATCTCTGAAGGTGGTCACCAATGAAGTTCATCAACCTGGAGGATTGTCGAGGCGGTTGTAGAGATCTGCTTCTTGATCCTTTAACAGAGAGCAAGCTTGAATTATGAACCGCATCATCCAATGTGAGCAAGGAGGCGACGGAAGGAGTCCGGTTATCACGACTCAACAGGTCTGAACCATTTACTGACTCATCAGAATCAACTAAGGAAAAGAAACCTTTGGGACCAAAATCAGTTGCATCATCGTGGAGGGAGATTTCTGAAGATAACTGCTCTTGAGTATTGTCCGGAAATGTTAGTAAACTACATGCACTGTGTGAACTCAAGAAAACCTTTTGGTCAGAACTTTTTGCGGAGTTAACTGAATCAAGCAAGCATGAAACACTAGAGGCATGAGAAAAACGCCTTCTACTAAGTTTTGATGCACTTTTCTGGTTAGATTTCTCCACTGGAAGTCCAGGAGGAGATCTTAACTGATCATTGACAAATTGTTGAAGTTTTCTTTTCCTCTGTCAAAAGAATCAGGAAAATATATTAGTAATTGTATGACAGAATTACAGCGAAATGGGGAAAAAAAAGCATCTGATGCTGTTCAAGAAACATAATTTTCCAACTAAATCAGGGATGTCCTGAAGGATGAAAATTTCCGGAACAGATTTTCACACTTTAAAGAAGTCAAAACAACCACAAGAACATGGATATTCAATTTCACTCAGGATTTGATACATTAAGAACACGAAATGGAACTGATCTTGATGATTAGTGATACCACTAAGACGTGCCCAGGCAAGGGTTAAAAGGAGGTAGAACCCTCAAGTATGCTCTAATTTCTATTTGTGTTCATGTATGCAGCCAGTGCCCTCTTTGTCCTTCTGTCCAAGCGCTGGGTGACAAACTTAAAAAATTTTGAGATTATTGTTAATGGGTCTTAAACTTCAAAAGTGCTTTTAGGTTTAGGCAGAATGGACTAGGAGGCCCTTCTACTTGTTCCAGATTGTCATCCCGGCCCCTGCACTCTCTACTTTGTCAACTGAACACTTAATTAAACCCTTTGAAACTCAACATTTTAAACCCTTTTTTCGCCTGATCATCCTATGTGACATATTTGACAAAGTGCGTGTTATACACCCATTCTAAGGAGCATGAGGCCTTCTCAAAAGGCAATAACAAGCACTTTTTAGCCTTTATAAAGGTCATCTTCTTCCCCAATTATTCCCATGCCATTGTTGATCAAGATTTGAGCTCTTTCTCCTCTCTATTCAATTTTTTCTCTCCAAATTTCTTCGCCATTAAATGATATGACCACATATATGAACTACGAAATTACCAGGTGCTTGTTCAATCCACATTGCCCAATGTATAAAATGAAAATCATAGCTTTAACTTATACAAATATAAGCCCAGTTATAACACATGCTAACAACATTACGCTGTCTTAATTCTAGTTCAATTTCTTGGCGAATAAAGAATTATTTCGCTATAGCTTCGTTGCTTTCCGTCTATTATTTCAGTAAAGTCGTAGAAATCACAGTAATAAATTCACGATGAAACAGATCTGGTAATTTCTCAAAACAGGAAGACATTAACAATTAAGGCAAAAGCAAACGAAGGAGACTTCCATAAAATTAACGAACCGTCAAGGAAAGAATTTGAGCCAGAATCGTCCACTTTGAGTTCCATGATACAACAATGGTGACGCCGATCCAAAAAATTCAGAGAATGTGATTGAAAATCGAGAAGAAAGGCTGGGGATTTAAGGGTGTATAGGAAGAAAGAAATTGAAAATTAATTAATTGGAAAGAATGATAAGCATGAAGAGAAGAAGGTTGTAACTGAGATTAGAAGAAGATTGTAACTGATCAAATCCACTCATAATCATAAATCTGAATCAAATATTATTAGTCATCTCACTATGATCGAATCGGGGGAAGACACAACGGTGAAGGGGGTGAGGGCTTAAATCAATGGTGTGCTTGAAGAAAGAGAAATTGAAATGTGAAACGGGGTTATTTCATTTTCTAACTTTTAATATCCTATGTGGCATTTTAAAATGACGTGTAGTTGGTGTGTATTAGACGCACCACTGGTCAGGCCCATAAAGGGTTTAAAATGCTGAGGTTCAAAGGGTTTAAGTGTTCAGTTGACAAAATAGGGAAAGCGGTCGCCGGGATGACAATCCGGGACAAGTACAAGGGTCTCTCAGGCTATTCCACCTTAGTTTTAACCCTAAAATTCACGAAACTGTGCCTTTGAGAGGGAAGGAGGATCTGTGGTTGGGAGCTGAAAGAGGTACATGTGCATTTGCATACAATTGTTTTAAAGTTCATCAGCAATCAATTTGAAAAATGTGTTTGCGCGTCCATTTATATTTCGTTCATTTTACAAGGAATTTATACAAAATCCACAGTAAATACTTCCTTTAAATGCCTCTCCATGAAGCATAATGATTAGGAGTACATGTTTAAACCAAACTACTTACATGGCAAAGAGAATTAGTATTAGCCTCATACATTGGTTTTGACAAATTTATCAAACCTATGGATGCAGATGTGCATCTATCTATATATTGAAGATACAAACTGTCAACACTGCAGGGGAAAGGCATGTTGGCAGCTTTATCCATCATTTGGAACACTTGTACCTTTTAGCAGTTTAATACAGATTCTATGAGCATTTAGGTATTTGTATCTTAGCTTGTTTTTGCCTTTCAATTCTTCATCCAACGAAAGGTGATAAGATCTATGATTATTATCTATAAATTCCTTCGCCTTCCTTTTAGCAGGAAAATAGAAGGAATAAATCAGTGAAAAATGTATGCTTCATAGCTCTACACTGACCTACATAATTCAGACAGGAAATGATGAAAGGTCAAAACAGCTATCAAGTCTCTCTACTTTTGATCATTTATGCAGATTGGGCTAGGAGAAAATGTGATGATGTGTTTTACATTCTACAGAAAACAGTCCGATGGACTTGAAACTCATAGTACAAGACAGTCCAGAATATGGCCAGCTAACCAACCAATCAGTACAGCAACAACCACTACACCTCAATCCCAATCAAGTTGGGGTCGCCTTACCAACAAATCAAGTATCTGGCCACAAATAACACTCTCAATCGGAAGGGACGAAGGCTAAATAAGACCTAAAACGTTTACATAGGAAGCATTGACACAGATGACATAAGCAATATAGACAAACAGACTCGAAACACAAAGTAAGTATGCCAGAGGGATACACATGTATGTAGTATATGTTTGTTTCTTTAGATTAAAATTAATAATTTGTCCGTCCAATTTTATGTGACACTACTTAGTCAGACTCCAAGTTTGAGGGTTAGTTTGGAGACTCTGAAATCAAGATGAGATCTAATCTGAATCTACTGTAAAATCTACTTCCAAAATGATCTATTATCTACTCTAATCCAACTTGTATTTGATCTCAATTTGGTAACTTTTCGATGTTAATCAAAAATTTACTTCGTTTAGCAACTTAATTGGATTATATTATTATCTTTTGATTATATATAACAAATAGTACTTAACCGTAAGTCATTGACTAAAATAATTTCCATATACTTCAGCTGCAGTCATACTAATTGTTGTGTTGTGTTTTAAACTATTTCTCTCCATTACTCCAGTACAGTTCATTGATGTTTAGCTTAGTCTCCTCCAGGGAAACAGAGTAGCTAAAGGTGGAAAAAGATGCACATCTGCAAGACTATAACCAACTTCACAAAGATAAGATATAGAGGTAAATATTTATAGAAATACCATAAAAAAGCATACCCAGGAAATGTCATTATCAGAAAGAGCCATCGCATCTCGCACTCTTAGCATCTGATTCCATAATGGTCGAATTTTCTGACGTGATACATTGGGATCACAAGGATCTAGAGCTACTGTCTTCAGCTGAGCTAACATTTCTGCATTAGAGTACCGCCCAAATATCAACTTCCCTTGTTCTTCAATACTTCCTCCCTCCTTCACACCCTCCAATGCAGTCATCTTTCAGCTTACACTATTTGCTGTTTTCCTAATCTCCACCCTGAAATTGAATATGTGCAACAGGAACAATGATTATGTACTCAGATCATAAGTTCAGAAAACTCAGGGCATATTCAACTTCGAATTTCACCATGGGATAGATCTAGGCTATCAACAACTGCAGTTACAAACTTTAACTCACACTCGTGGATCCAAATTCAGCTTAGCTTAGTAGAATTATTCGAATTGAAGAACTTAAATTCAGTTAATGCATTATCAAATAATCATCTTTTTTAAAGATTAAATGACCAAAGTGATATCCAAACTAAAACCCCAATCGTTAGAAGTAATTTGTACATCATTAAAATTGACACGCGCCCCGGAGCTGAAATTCCACCGGAAAAGGATAAACCCTAACCCTAACCCTAAAAACGGAGGTGTTCATCGGTGAGTTTATTTTTAGTCACATAGACTGATAGACATGATAGAATAGCAAATATGTATGTATGTACCTTTTGGTTGCTTCCTCTGTTGAACTTTGCAGCCTTAAGGAATCCCCCTTCTCTTTTTTCTTTTTTTTTTTCTTTTTTTTTTTTTTGGTTTTTATTTTTGAAGAAATTTCTACAATTCTTTCTTTTGTGGAGTGAGGGCTTGGGAATGAAGAGGAAGGGTTTAAATAGATGCTTTGATTGAATTTGGGCGGGTTAAAATAAGTTATTATTAATTGGGTTATGATGCAATATGATTGACGTTTAACGAAGTAAGATAGATCGGGTGAACTTGGGCCTCGGTTACATGATCCGGTCTTGATCCAACATGGTTTTAACGGATTAAGGGCCCATTTGGTGATGGAGATGAAATTATGATTTGAAATTATATGAGACGAAGTTGATGTTTTGTTTGGCATTCAATTTGAAATTCTTAAGTAGTATTTTTTTCTCATGAATATAGAAACCTTGTAAGTTGTGAAAACTATTCAAATTTTCTCAATTCTTATACAATCTTACCAAATAAGTAAAAGTTTATAACAAAGTATAATACACTATTACAAAGTCATTCTTAAAAAATATAACATTTATTGATCGAACTTTAGTTAAATAAAAAGTAAAATTAAACATGAGTTGTAGTGTACTACTTTTTAATATAATCCTCTCGTATGGTTGGCAAAGGTTGGTAAGAGTAATAATACTGACAACAAATTTTATTTAAATCTGAAATATATAGCTGGTAAATATATTTGGTATATATAAAATGGTAATTTTTTTTAACAAAATATAAATTTATGGGTCAACTTTTATATTTAAAAAAGTTCATTTCATGATTTGAAATTCCAAATCAAGGTTTTTTGAGATTTTAGGATTTCATCTCATGATTTGAAGTCATTAGATGAAATCGAATGTCCAACGCTGATTTCATCTCATGATTTCAAATCACGAGATGAAATCGCATGTCCAAATGCCTACTAAGATAGATTGGGTGAACTTGGGCCTCGGTCACATGATCAAAACTAAAAATTTAACGTGATATTCTATTTGGTCATCCTCATTTAATTTGTACCACTTTTCTAAATAAAAAAAAAGTTTAACTACGCGATAATAGATAACTTTAGACAAACTATTTCTTCTTCTTAGTTGTTATATAATAGTGTCTTTTTTATTTGTAGCAACTAAAGTATAATGCATCGAAGAAGTGATTTTGAATTTCGAATATGAAAAGTGAGTTTACTGCTTATTCAAAGCCCATTTAAACACTCAAGTCAAATGGGTGTTGTGAAAAAGCTTAAAACATTAGCAAATCTCTATTGTTGCAAAATGAGTTTGCTGGATATGTTGTTGGTTCAATTAAATTTGGACGGGTTGAAATAGATTGTATTAATATTGAGTTATGATCCAACAAGGATAAAATTCGATGAATTAAGATAGGTTTGGTCAATTTGGGCCTTGGTCACATAATTCAACATAAAATTTTTATAGGACATTCTATTTTGTCGTCCCTATTTAAGTTGTATCCATTTTTAAAAAAAATATTTAACTGTTATTTATTGTTAGATAACTTCATACAAATTGATTTTTTCGTTTCTTCTTCTTCGGCATCGTCTAATTATTATTAATTATTGTACCATAGTATCTTTCGAATTTAAAATAATTGAAGTATAATATTTTGAATTGGGTCTTGAATTTCTAATATGAAAAATGGGTTTAAACCAAATGGGTGTTGTTGGAAAAACTTGAAACATCAAAAAACCACTATTGTTACAAAATGAGTTTGTTAGATATATTATTGTTTTAACAAATTGTTATATATGTGAGTTTAAATCAAATGAATGTGGTTGGAAAACTTGAAACATTAACCAGTCACTATTGTTGCAAAATGAATTTATTAGATAAGCTATTTTAATAAATTAATAAGTGGAGTTTATTCTTTGTGATATTTAAAATTTATATTCAAATTTGAGTTCATTTGGAGTAGATTTCAATATTAAATCACGTGTTGAATTGTTGAAATTCCAAAAATAAATTTATGTTACTGGAAAAAAAATAACTGCATATCAAACATAAATTTCTAAATTGTCTATATCTCAATCATGTGTGAATAAAATGCAGAAAAAAATGATCATTTTAATCATATGTATTTGCAGTCAAAGATGAATGTAATTCTGCCAAAATAAACCTTGAAGAAATGTAAAATTTTTGACTGATCAGAATGACAGTGACCCCACTCCTTAAAATTACTTGCATATAAATGAAATTTAAAGAAATATAGTTAATTAAAAATAATCTTAGCAACAATTATGTGACCACTTGTGGATATGTGTGAAATTTTGCATGCACTTCAATTATGTACGAGTGAAATGCAGGCAAAAATAAGTGTTTTTAAATTATATGTAATTGCATGCAAAAATTATTGCACTTCATTCATATGCAACTGAAGTGCATGTAAAAATGTCTGAATTTTCTCCTAACTTCAGACAACATTTGTAACTTCAAATGCGAATTTTGCTACTTCAATCATATATGTTTGAAATTGTGTCCAAACTAAGTAATCATAACAAATATTAATTTAAAGTACAACTTGAACAACAATCCTGACATAAGATATTTATGCACTTCCCCCTAATCCAACACGTACAATTAAAATCATATTCTTATAAAAAATTGTAAATATAAATTGCTTGATTAAAGAAAACATTCATATATTTTTGCACTTAATTCAGGTTAAGTATGATTCTAATTATGTGCTTAAAAATATGTCAATACTAGTTTTTGGACATATGCATTATATGTGTGTCCCAGGTATATGATAAAAACTTTTTTAAATGATAGAGATAATATTAAAATATTTTTCTGTCTGATCTCTAAATGAAGTAACTGATTTAAGGAATAAGAAAACTCTACAAGAATTTTATTGAGAGAAATACCAAATAATCCTCAACAAACATATATTGCCCTAAGTACTACAATAAGTACTTATTTTTTATCCAAAAAGGACTAAAAAGAAATCTGTGGTTACATCAAAAACTAATTAAATAAAAGATGACAATGTAAGGTCTCTGTTGTCCTTGAAAATTTTCATATCAACCTATAAACAATATAAATCAATCGAGATACATTATACTAGAACATTTTAATCTTTTTGTATCATAGAGAAATCGAATAATTAAAATTTTCGTATTCACAGAATATTAGAACAATATCGAAAAGAAAAGACAACATATAAAAACTTTTTCATATAGATAAACAATAAACATGTAAATATGACACAATGTAAAGGAATACTATAATAACAACATATACAATGTAATTTTATTGGTGGGGTTTGGGGAAGGTAGAGGGTACGCAGCCTTAACTCTACCTTGTGAAGGTAGAAAGATTGTTGTCGATAGACCCTCGGCTCAAGTAAAGCATATATTAAAAATAAATCAAGTATGTAAAATAAATATAGTAGAAGAAGTAATGCTGAAAACAATGAAGAAAAGAATAAGTAACAACGACAAAATAATACAACAACTGAAGCAACAGAAATAACAAGTAATTCTAAAGTCGAAGAATAAGATAGTGGGAGAGTAATAATAACATTTCTGAAAAGGAAAACAAGACAATGTTTGACCTACTAACCTTCTACCCTAATCCTTGACCTCCATGTCTTCCTATTTAAATATGCTAACACTACATACTAAGAAAGGTTACTAACTTAACTTCAAGTCTTAACTTTTGATCAGGAGGAGTTCAAAGCTTTTTGAGTGACAAGCAAAGTTGCAGTACAACATAAACATCTACCTATGCATAATTACTAGTTAGAAAAGATGAGGATCATCATAAGTTGTGTACGACCCGCATGATCATTTTGTGTTTTTGACTTTTTTTTATTCTCAGTTAGAACCTCCTTATATCTTTTTTTTTATGACTTGTAGGGATGAGTGACATGATTGATGAGGTGATTTGATGTGCTTCATAGAAGAAATTTTAGCTTTGAGAGTTTGAAATTGAGAAGTTTGACTAAAGTCAATATTTTAGGTTAACGAGGTTAGATTTGAGTTTTGAAAATTTCATTAGGTCCTGAGGATGATTCATGATTTACTCGGATATTTTACATGGATACCGAGGTGCTCAAAAGTGATTTAGAGCATTGGTTGAGTTTCTGGTTCATTTGAAATTTTTTGAATTGACCACAGTCAATATTTGGCCAAGGCAACCTAGGATCAATAATATGATGACTCTAGAAAGTTTGGAAGACATTTTAGGAGTAATTTATAGATTTGATTTGTGTCTGAGAGGTCTTGAATCAGTCTCGGATGCTTAAAGGGAGTTTATGAATTGACTGGTACAATTGGTTTTCTTCAGCGTGTTCGCAAAGACATGACTGTGTTCATGAAAAGTAGTCATGATTCTTCTTTGCATTCGCATGAGTTGCATCATTTTTGTGAAGAAGGGTGTTTATAGGTTAGGTCTGGGTTACGCTTCACGATCATCAGTAGGTTGATCGCATTCGCGAAGGTCTTGGTCAATTCGGTGAATCACATTCATAAAGAAGGATTAATTCCTGGATAAAATAAATATTTATTTTCAAACCCGTCGTTCATAACTCAATTTTGGAGTTTGGGACCTCAATTCTAAGTGATTTTTAGGCCAACTTTATGATTGGCTTTGGGGAGGAGGGGGTTTAAGATCCTAACCTTGACTTTGATATTCTCGTTATTCCATTTATTATTCATCTTTATAACTCATTTCTGGGTGGTAGAAATTAGAGATTTTATTCCTAGACCTATAGATTGTAATTCTTCGATTTCAAGATCGATTTAGACTCAATTTTTAATGAAATTTGAGATTCTTGTATTATGAGTAAATTAATTTTGCAATAAAATTACAGTTTTGACCTTATGTGCTTGGGATTGACTTTTAGAATCTTAAATAAAAATATAAAAATACGAATGTCTATGGACTTGTATGCTTACGTAGTTTCTGTTTTAAATGGATTGGGATCATTCAGAGCATTGAGAAAGGGAAAAGGCATAAGTTGATTGTTTGAGTTTTAGTTTAAGGCAAATTGAGACTTTCTTGACTTTTATGAAGTGTTTGTGTTGGTAAATATTTGACTAGTGGATACTGGGGTCTTGAATAAGTGAGATAACGAATACTTTTGCTGGTACCGGTGCCATTCTATGGATAGTTGTCGAATAAATTTCTTTTTTTTAATGATGTTGTGAATAATTAGTATGATTTTCAAAATAGTAGTTGATTTGTGACTAATTTTCTCAATAAATTTGCTCTTTTCTCATTATTTCTCGTTTATTTGAATTCAAGAACTAGTTTATGATTGTCTTTCCTAAAAGTTGTTACAAGCCGTGCTTGCACTTGATATGACATTTCTTATTTTTTGAATTTATTAGTGCCTATAAATATCCATATAGGGGGAAAAGAAAGGATTTCAAAATTAAAAGAATAGTTGCTCGATAAAGGTGGAGTGAAGAAATTCAGTCGGTAAAAGAAATTTTTTCGATAAAGGGTGGAATGAAGTGATATAGCCAATAAAGGCTTGATATGCAATATCAGGTCACCTGGGGTTTCTTGATAAAGGTCATCTGGTACACGGTGTATATATGAGTCTCGCGAGTGCTCTACATGTCACATCTACATGCTAGAAGGAGCATGTGTATACAAATTATAGACATTGTTTTCATGCATATTTTGATTTTTTGAAGTGATTGAGCTTATAACTGAAGTTCACATTTCATTCCTTATATTTGAATGACTTGAATGGTTAAGATCATAAGATATACTGAACCAACCAGTGATAATTTCATTAAATTATTGACTCTTGATATTCAGTTATTCATGTACTTTGATTGCTTATGTATTGATCTAAATTTGATTAAAGTGTGGAGGTAAGCATTAGTGTAAATAACTATCACCATTATTTTATATAGGGCTGGTCAATGATGCTGCTGAGTATATATGTTCTCTGGACTCATTCTATGCTTATTGCACCTTTTGTGTGTAGGTACTGCTCTAGGCTCTAGTAGTCATATATGAAAATTGAGGAGTTTGCTGGAGATTCAAAGTGAGTTATTTGGATGTTCCATAGCATTGGACTCCGAATCTTTGTATTTTCCTATCTTTCTTTCTTCCTAGATAACTTATTATGTAATTCAGACTTGTTACATTTTCTAGTCACTCTTAAACTTATGACTCCAGTATTGGAAGGTGTACATTGGTTTTCCACGTATTACGTTGATGTATCATAGTTAAAGATTTATTTTATATTTTTACTTGATTTCTGCTTTATAATTATTTTAAATGAATTGAGCAATTCTTGGATTCGCCTACGAGGAAAAGTAGGTGTCATCACATCTAACTTGTGTTTTGGACATGACAATTTGATATCGGAGTATGGTTCACAAGTTTTATGAGTGTAGGAGCAATATCTGATAGAGTCTTACAGATAGGTGGGAAGACGTCTGTACTTATCCTCAAGAGGCTACAAGATATTTAAGAAACTTCTATTTCTTCATTCATTATTGTGTGTACTTGATTTTATCATATTCTAAATATCTTTGTTTCACTCTTTCAGAAATGGTGAGGACCCATGCATATGTAGTGGGATACGAGGAGTCTGCATTCACACCTGCTATTAGGGTCATGGAATGTAGTAAAGGTAGGGGCTAGGTAGGGGCAAGGCTCGAGTCGTAGTACAAACGAGGGGTAGAGCACCAATTTTTGCTCAAGGTCGTACTCGAGTAGTGTCCCCTGATATTGATGATAGTCCAAATGATGAGCCAATTCAAGCTGATGAGATGGACCTATCCTATGTACCACCTGGATCTATTTCTATGCTAGTGCTTGGGGACATTTTGTCCGCCTACTTGGATTTCTTGAAGGGATGACATAGGAGGGTATGCTTTCTATCACACTAGACGACTCAATGACTAGGATGGGAGGTCAGGTTCCTGATTATATGACTATTATAGGATTCCAGACTCTAGAAACCTAGCCAGCTATAATGTAGCTCTTCAGTTTGGGGTATACCCTTGCCAAAGGTTTCTCCGCTCTTGTTGCCAGGACTATTATGTCTATAGAAGAGCAGACGATATTTAACTAATTCAGGACTATTATCCCTAGTATGATAGTGATCAGCGGGAGGATTCTTATGAGTTCTTATCAGTTTCCATGAGAGATGCATAATATTGGGTTGGTAGAGTCACATGGAGTTGACTACACTGTATTTTAGATGATTGGTCTTGTCAAGTAGTAGAGTATATATTGACACTAAACCAACAAGGTCTCCTTTTTTATCTTGGGAATAATTCACTTACGCATTCTTAGAGAAACTTGTTTCACGCAGTATGAGGGAAGAGAAGAGGAACCAGTTTGAGAAGTTAAGATAGAAGGTATGTTTGTGCCTGATTATAAGATGAGGTTCCATGCCTTGTCTCGCCATGAAAACATTAAGATTAGCTATGTAGAAAAAATTTAAGATAATATATTTTCGAACAAATCCGTGTAGATAATGTGATAAAGATCCCATCCCAATATAAGGGGATAAGGGTTAACTAAGTTAAAGTATTGCCACATCTCCCACGTGGAAGTGGAGGAATTAACATAAGAATTACATAAGTATTACTCATCTGTTAGCTATCATTATTTAATAAACAAAATGATTTCTTACTTTCTCTATAAATTTATATACATGCGTAGATTAGTAAATTTTGATCACTTTTCATAGCACAAAAATTAGGTGCTGCAGTAATATATATATGTATGCAATCAGGAGATGAACTTAGTGGAAAAGTTATTCCTTTGACGCTATATTTAATTATTTGAATTTATAATGTTGTTGTTTGGGATGCTGGGTTTTTGATAATTTCCTCATCAATTGAGGTCGTGTGTTCAGACATTAAAAATTTATTATTTCTCGTGAGTGGGAGGGGAGATAAAATTCGTCAAAATTGGCTTGTGCTGTGATGTGGTTCGTGACCCTTTTGTGTTGATCTAGGGGATGTTTTGATATAGTTGTAAGTTGTATGTGAGGCTGGTTGGAGGATTAGTTAAGAGATGAGTTAGTGAGCTCGTAACGGCTTTAGTTTTCCTCGGGTAGTCGTGCTTGATTGTTATAAAATTGAGGTTAGTGTTGGTTAGTTTCAATGAAGGGTTGTGTTATATATTGTATTCCTTGGATTGGGACTAAGATTTGGGGATAGAGTTGTTAAGTTATGATCTTTCGGTTGCCGCAAAATACGCTAGTGGACGGCTAAATACATGAGGTTAGTGCAACGTTGTGATAATTGGTTAGTGTGGATTGATAGTCGATAGTGGGCTGATGGTATTTATATTTATATGTATAAATTATTGATTGATAATTATATGATCTATATGGTGCCTCAGAAGGCTCGGTGATAACCTGTAAGGCCGTGACAGTTTTCAGCTAGGTTGACCCCGTGGCTTGTAAAACTTGTAAGGCTGTGATTGTTTTTGGCAAGGTCCTATTCGCGATAGTGGATGCCAGTAAGTGTGTGATGGTTTCCAGCAAGGCTGTGATTGTGAATTGATATGTACATTATATTGTTATTTGTCAGTCAACTACGGATGTTGGGTGTAAATTGAAGATAGTTGAGGTCATTGAGGGGCCTAGAGTTGATTCACGTCAGACATTTGGATGGGTCCTATGTGTTTTGGTGACAGGTGAGTTTTATCGGCTATGTACCATTTGTTGTTTGTTTGCTTGTTTTGGACTTGTCGGGCTTATGTGTCACGCTCCGAGCCTACACCCTGAATGTAATACGGTACTTGAAGCCACAAGTGACCCCAAGTTAACCCCTGATTTATCATTCACTAGTATCCTGAGTAATCATGCACAACGTAAATTTAAAATAATATCATAAATCATTTGTGAAAGACAAGTTTGAAAGTATAAAGTTCAAAACATTTGAATACTGGTAAATCTGAACGTCATGTCTATCTGAAAGCCATTTAACTGAGGAGCTGCTGGGATAAGCCCCCAGCTAACTCAAAGTCTAACTGAAACTAATAAATGACTGAAAGAAAGAAATAATGCCCTCGGATGATGAAGACTCACACTTCACTGCTGAGGTGGAGAATCTGAACTGCGGGCGGCTAGCGGTGCTGAGTCTGAGAACCTGTAGCTGTATCATGAAATAATACAACATAAAAGTATATCTCAGTACTTTGAATGTATTGAGTATGTGAGAGAAATATACTGATAGATGTAAATGACTGAACAGGAAAGACATTCAATGACCAACTAATTATCTGAACTGAAATAATCTGAAGTATCTGAGATGGTCAAAATGACCCTGTCTAGTGGTTAAAGACATGCCCTAAATCTGTAATACTAAATCTGAAATACTGCACTGAACTAAACTGATAGATTTGAAACTGGGCTGAGATTCTTATTCTGAAACTGGACTGGACTGACTAGTGGGAGAGTCTATAACCGACATATAACCACGTGAACTAGACGTGGAGTCCGATGTGTACACCCACCGGTAGGACCCAATATACCTTTCCATGGTATAAAGGCATGAACTGGGTGATCACAAAAGTCTGGGGCCAAATCAAGTCAATAATCTGTATCTGTAATCCTACGCTGGCAACGTAGTTCTGGGAACCTGGGTGCGGTGGAACCCCGGTCCGCTCGGTGCTAAGTCCTACTCCTACCAGAACACCTAAACTGAACTACTAGGCTTATAGCTCAAAACTGGGGTCTAAGACTAGTCAGGGACATATAACTGAAAGTACCCTGAGAATCTTATCGGACCAGATGCTAAAACTGAGTTTTAGATTGGTCAGAGCTGCATATCTGAAAGCATCGTAACCATCTAAGAACAAACTGTAAACTGAACTGGGGTCCTGGGGCTGGTCAGAGCTATAAGTATAAAATGTCATGACCGCCTAATGGACCAAAAATCTGAGTTTCGAGTCTGATTCTGATAACTGAGAGGCACTATTGACACCTCGGAGAAAAACTAAAGTCAAACTGATCAGTTGACAATTTCTGTATAGTTCTGAAGGAATTCTACATTCTAGCTAAACTGAACTATTGAACAGCTAATAGAGAACTTGACTCATTCCAACAACACGGGAATTCCATAATATGGCAACCACTCAAGAGTTCAAGAAAATATCCCCTGACAAGGCTAGAATCATTCTCATCAATGGGATATTTGCTCATCATATAAGTAATAAAAATTTCAAGGAAATTCTTCCCAAAACATACTTCATTCAACAAACAGAAATTTATATGCAATGATCATTACTCAAAATTTTAGGGCTTAAATTCACTATTGCAAGAACCTCGATAATTTAAGTAAAAACTGATGGGAATCATATCAATAGCAAACAAGGATATCATTCTAAGTGAAATTAACGAATAATAACATGTAATTTCTTTGTATTCGAAAACTCAGCGCTAAAGACTAGTAGGGAAACTATTGGAGGGTTTTCGGGAACACAAGGAAAGAATAATTTTCTTGTTGAATTCCCATATACCTGACGAAGAAGCCTGGAGAAATTGCTGGAGAATCGAAGAATAAAGATCCGCCCTAGCTCTTGCTCTGAAATACTCTGAGAGAGAACTCTACATTCTGTTTCTAGAGGGTTTGAGTGGAGAATGTGGAAGAGAATCTGTTACCCCCACTAAAACATCTGAAATTAATGTTAAAACAATGTAGTCTAAAGCTTGGGAGGGTAGAAAATTACTAAATAGCCCTTAGAAAATTGCTGGAAAAAACTGTCAGGTGACCCTAACGGGTCGTGGTGACTGACCACGACTTGTGGTCACATCCGTCAGGTACACTGGCTAAAAATTAACTAATGTTGGTAACGGGTGATATAACGAGTCGTTACTGGGGACCACGACTCGTTTCCCCCATTCATCAAGTACACTAGTCAACACAGTATTTTCTCAACTCAGGTCTGACCACGAGTGACCAAACGGGTCATGGGACCCGACCACGACTCGTGAGGTCGTCCCTTGGGAACACTGTCTATTCTTAGACCTCCTTCTCACGGTTGACCTAACAAGTCGTTGGGTTGCTTAACAACTCGTTAGGTGGGTCGTTTTGCAATATTTCTATAGTTTTTCAGATTTTCTAATTTAAGTCCCATATAGTAATTTTGAACGTCCGGGGTGTTACAATATCTCCCCCTTGGAAACATTCGTCCTCGAATGTTAGAAAACTCATAGGAACCAAAAAATAGCAATCAAAATCTCCAAATACTGCTCATTTAACTCCATAACTACCGAAATGGCTACCTCCATTTCAGAATACATAACTGAACTGAATTCTCTTTTCATACATACATTCGAAAACATAAAAGAGACTTGAACACCTGAACTAAGTCATGAGAACAAAATTGAGTTCTAGGGTCAAAACTAATATCTCAAACTGTGCTCGAGCCGGTAGAGAACAAATGCGGGTATTTGGCCATCATATCTGCTTCAGCCTCCCACGTAGCTCCTTCAACCTGCTGATTTTTTCATAAAACCTTGACTGAAGCTATCTCCTTGTTTCTTACCTTACGAACCTGATGGTCAAGGATCTGCACTGGTACCTCCTCATATGAGAGATTATCCTTTATTCCAAACGCTGTCCAATGACACGACTAAGGTTTGATCTCCGATGAAATTCTTCAGAAGTGACACATGAAAAACTGGATGTAGAACTGCTAGTTCTGAAAGTAACTCTAGCTCATAGGCAACATTGCCGGTACACCTCAAAATTCTATAAGGTCCCACATATCTCGGACTAAACTTTCCCTTTTTCCCAAACCTCATCACCCCTTTCATGGGCGAAATTTTTAGGTATACCCAGTCATCAACTGAAAACTCCAACTCCCATCTTCGCACATCGGCGTAAGCGTTCTGACGACTCTGAGCTGTTTTCAATCTTTCTCGAATGAGCTGAACTTTCTGCCTCGCCTCGTAAATCGAGTCTTGCCCTATCAAGGTAGATTCACCAACTTCAAACCACCCTATAGGATATCTACACCTTCTACCATACAATGCTTCAAATGGGGCCATCTGGATGCTGGAATGGTAGCTGTTATTGTACGGAAACTCAATAAGAGGCAAATGGTCATCCCAATTACCCTTAAAATCGAACGTGCACGCTCTTACCATATCTTCCAGGGTCTGAATAGTCTGCTCAGCTTGCCCATCGGTCTGCAGATGAAAAGAAGTGCTGAGTTTGACCTGAGTTCCTAGTCCCTTCTGAAAGGACTTCCAAAAGTGTGAGGTGAACTGTGCTCCCCTGTCTGAAATTATTGCCAAGGGCAACCCATGGAGTCTGACTAACTCTCGGATGTAAAGTTTGGTGTAGTCCTCAACTGAGTCTGTGATATTGACTGGGAGGAAGTGAGCTGACTTAGTCATCCGATCTACTACCACCTAGATTGAGTCATGTTGCCGCAGAGTCCGGGGTAGACCTATAATGAAGTCCATATTTACTTCTTCCCACTTTCAAGTGGGTATACTGATATCTTGAGTCATGCCTCTGGGTCTCTGGTGCTCTTCCTTGACTTGTTGGCAGTTCGGGCACTGTGCTACAAATTCCGCGATATCCCTTTTCATGTCGTTCCACCAGTAGATATCCTACAAGTCGTGGTACATTTTAGTAGCACCGGGGTGATTAGAGTATATTGAGATGTGCGCCTTGACAGTATCTGCTGTCTCAACTTACCAACATCCGGTACACACAACCTGCCCTGGTAACGCAGCACCCCATATCTCCCTTGGGAGAAAGCTTCTATCTCTTTTTTGAGGACTGCTTCCTTAAACTTAAGTAAAATGGGGCCCTCATCCTGTCTGGATTTAACTTCAACTACCAAGGATGAATCTGACCCGCTTTTCATTACCATGCCACCTTCAGCTGAATCCACCAACTGCACCCCTAACAGGGCTAACCTTTGAACTTCTTTCGCCAGCTCCCGCTTGCCTTCCTCAATGTGGGCCACACTTCCCATAGACCGTCTTCTTAGGGCGTCGGCCACCACATTGTCCTTACCTGGGTGATACAGCATACTCATGTCATAATCCTTTAACAGTTCCAACCACCATCTCTGACACAAGTTTAGATCCTTCTGGATGAACACATACTGAAGGCTCTTGTGATCTGTGAACACATCCACGTGAGCCCCGTACAAGTAGTGTCTCCATATTTTTAATGCAAATACCACCGTTGCCAACTCCTTCTTCTCATGGACTTTGAGCTGTCTGGAGGCATAGGCTATCACTTTGCCCCTCTGCATCAGAACGCAACCAAGTCTAACTATGGAGGTGTCATAATATACAACAAACCCATCTCTTCCTTCTGGCAGGGTCAAAACTAGAGCAGTAGTGAGTCGAGTCTTTAGCTCCTGAAAACTCTTCTCACACTCATCCGACCACTGAAATTTCACCTTCTTCTGGGTTAACTTGGTCAGAGGGGATTCTATGGAGGATAAACCTCCACAAACCGTCGGTAATAGCCTGCTAAGCCCAGGAAACTTCTGATTTCGGTAGGAGATCGAGTCTTTAGCTCCTGAAAACTCTTCTCACACTCATCCGACCACTGAAATTTCACCTTCTTCTGGGTTAACTTGGTCAGAGGGGATTCTATGGAGGATAAACCTCCACAAACCGTCGGTAATAGCCTGCTAAGCCCAGGAAACTTCTGATTTCGGTAGGAGAGGTAGGTCTGGGAAAATCTTTCACCGCTGCTATTTTATGAGGATCTACTTGTATCCCCTCACTTGAGACCACATGACCTAAAAAGGTCACAAACTTCAACCAGAATTCACACTTGCTAAACTTGGAGAATAACTGGCGATTTCTGAGGGCTTGTAATGCTAACCTTAGGTGATGGGCATGCTCTTCTTCATTTCTGAAGTACACCAGAATGTCATCGATAAATACAATGAAGAACATATCCAGGTACTGCTTGAAAACCCTGTTCATCAAATCCATGAAGGCTACTAGGGCGTTCGTTAACCCAAAGGACATCACCACAAACTTGTAGTGACCATACCGAGTTCTGCATGATGTTTTCGGTATGTCACACTCTCTAACCCTTAACTGATGGTATCCTGACCTGAGATCGATCTTGGAGAAACAATTGGCTCCTTGAAGTTGGTCGAACAGATCTTCAATTCTGGGTAGAGGGTACTTGTTCTTAACTATGACCTTGTTCAGTTGACGGTAATCTATGCACATTCTAAGGGTACCATCTTTCTTACGCATAAATAGCACTGGAGCACCCCAAGGAGCTATACTGGGTCTGATAAAACCCTTACCAAGAAGATCCTTTAACTGCTCCTTCAGGTCCTTAAGCTTAGCTGGAGCCATTCTATAAGGAGGGATGGAGATGGGCTGAGTGTTTGGAAGGAGATTTATTTTTAAGTCTATCTCCTGTTCAGGGGGAACTCTGGGAAGATCTTCAAGAAATACATCTGGAAACTCGCTGACAACTGGAACTGACTGTATGGTTGCGGTCTTAGAGTTGGAATCCTTGACCCGAACAAGATGATATAGAAATCCTTTGGAAAAGAGTTTCTAGGCCTTAAGGAAGGAAATAAACCTACCCTTAGGCGCTTAACTGCTTCCCGACCATTCTAACACTGGTTCATTAGGAAACTGGAACTTGACAACTCTAGTTCTGCAGTCAACTGAGGTATAGCAGGAGTGTAACCAATCCATGCTGAGAATAAGGTCGAAGTTGACCATGTCTAATTCTGTGAGATCAGCTGGAATGAATTTATTCAAGACTGAGACTGGGCAGTTTCTATACACCCAGCTGGCTCTAATTGACTCGCCAACTATGGTAGAAACTGAGAAGGGTTCTGATAGGACCTCTGGATTGATGTTAAACTGGACTGCTATATAGGGAGTCACAAACCAAAGAGTGGCTCCTGGATCTAGGAGGGCATACACGTTCAGATGGAAGAGACATAACATATCAGTAACTACGTCAGGTGAGCTTTCCTGATCCTGATGAGAAGATAGATCATAGAAATGATTCTGGCGCTGACCGCCATCAGTACCTGATGAGTTGCCCTGCTGAGTTGGTCGGCTTACTGGAGCTGTTGAGGTAGTGGATTGTGATCTTTCCTTTCCTGCTATCGGACATTCTTTAATTCGATGCCCGAGCTGTCCCCAACCGAAACAACCTTCCCTGCCCTGTAGACACTCTCCAAGATGATTCTTGCCGCACTTGGGGAAAACTAGATACCTGTTCCCTATTTGCCTGAAACTGAGTTCCAGATGACCCACCCATCCGATCCTAGCGGGACCGAAAGGTTGGGGCGCTGGCTGAGCTAGGTATGGGGCCCTCTGCTGTTGTTGCTGCTGCTGGGGGCGGCTACCACCGCCATATCTCTGGTGGACAAAATCTAAATGACCAGTTCTTGCTCGCTTGTTCTTACGCTCCATATCTTTCAACTTCTTGACCTCAATCTGTCGGGCATAAACAATTAGGCTGGAGAGGTCCATGTCCTTGATCAGCATCGCGGTCCTACACTCCTTTAGATACTCCATTAACGAACTTTAGCATGCGATCCCTTAGCTTGGCTACCATCTCTGGAGCATACTTTGATAACTTGGTAAACTCCAAAGCATACTCCTCCACTGTACGGTTGCCTTGTTGCAGGTTCATAAACTCTTCCATCTTAGCCTCCCTCAGCTCCCAGGGGAAAAACCTATCCAGGAAAGCTGTGTGGAATTCTTCCCACTCCACTGGTCCTACTTCTTCTAGCCGTCCCTCCTTCCACTGCTCATACCAAACCTGAGCTACCCCTTTAAGCTGATAGATAGCCAGGTCAGCGCTCTCGGAGGAGATGACACCCATAATACGGGTAATCTTCCTGACTTCATCTACAAACTCTTGGGAGTCCTCCCCCACTTTAGATCCCTGGAACGATGGAGGGTTCATAAGGGTGAAGTCCTGCACCATTACCGCTGCTGCAGACCCATTCGTGTTCACCGGTACCACCTGCTGAGTCACCTGATTGGTCACGGTTTGAGCCAGTAGATGAATGGCCGCTTTAAACTCCATGGTAGAAATCGAATCATCTTGAGGAGATTTCGGGGCTGGTGGGGCAGTTCTGTTGGCATTTCCAGCCCTCCTTCCGTTATCGCGTCTAGGAGGCATGGTTCACTGAAATGAAATAGAGTGCGAATTAGAGGGACACTTTTGAAATTGAAATTTAACGCACGATAAAGAATATGATCAGAAGGAAATTTTCCTAATAACATCTCATATCCTCCTCGTCATAAGTGTGGCACGCTTCACACTTATGAAAAGGACTCTGCCCGATACGGCTTTCATACTTTGCGAGGATACTCTAAACCTAGGGCTATGATACCAAGTTTGTCACACCCCGAGCCTAAACCCTGGACATAACATGGTACTTGAAGCCACAAGTGACCCCAAGTCAACCCCTGGTTTATTATTCACTAGTATTCCGAGTAATCATGCACAACGTAAATTTAAAATAATATCATAAATCATTTGTGAAAGACAAGTCTGATAGTATAAAGTTTAAAATATTTGAATAATACTAGTAAATCTGAATGTCATGTCTGTCTGAAAGCCATCTAACTGGGGAGTTGCTGGGACAAGCCCCCAGCTAACTCAAAGTATAACTAAAATAATAAATCACTGAAAGAAAGAAATAATACCCTCAAATGATGAGGATGCGCACTTCACTGTTAAGTTGGAGAATCTGAATTGCGGCGGCTAGCAGTGCTGATTCTAAGAACCTGTAGCTGGATCATGAAATGATACAGCATAAAAGTATGTATCAGTACTTTGAATGTAATGAGTATATGAGAGAAATATACTAATAGATATAAATGACTGAACTGGAAAGACATTCAATGACCAACTAATTATCTGAACTAAAATAATCTAAAGTATCTGAGATGGTCAAAATGACCCTGTCTAATGGTCAAAGACATGCACTAAATCTGTAATACTGAATCTGAAATACTACACTGAACTGAACTGAACTGAATTGATAGATCTGAAACTGGGTTGAGATTCTTATTCTAAAATTGGACTGGACTGACTAGTGGGAGAATCTGTAACCGACATATAACCACGTGAATTAGACATGGAGTCCGATGTATACACCCCACTGGTAGGACCAAATATACCTTACCAGGGTATAAAGGCATGAATTGGGTGATCACAAAAGTCTGGGGCCAAATCAGGCCAATAATCTGTATCTGTAATCCTACGCTGACAACGTAGTTCTAGGAACCTGGGTGCGCTGGAACCCCGTCCGCTCGGTGCTAAGTCCTACTCCCACTGGAACACCTAAACTGAACTACTAGTATTATAGCTCGAAACTGAGGTCCAAGACTAGTCAGGGACATATAACTGAAAGTACCCTGAGAGTCTTATCGGACTAGATGCTGAAATTGGGTTCTAGACTAGTTAGAGCTGTTTATTTGGAAGCGTCGTAACCATTTAAGAATAAACTATAAACTGAACTAGGTCCTGGGGCTAGTCAGAGCTATAAGTCTAAAATATCATGACCACCTAACGGACCAAAAATCTGAGTTTCGAGTCTGATTCTGATAACTGAGAAGCACTACTGACACCTTGGGGAAAAACCAAAGTCAAACTGATCAGTTGACAATTTTTGTATAGTTCTGAAGGAATTCTACATTCTAGCTAAACTGAACTATTAAACAGCTAATAGAGAACTTGACTCATTCCAACAACACGGGAATTCCATAATATGGCAACCACTCAAGAGTTGAAGAAAATATCACCTGAAAAGGGTAGAATCATTCTCATTAATGGGATATTTGCTCACCGTATTAGTAATAAGAATTTCAAGGAAATTCATCCCAAAACATACTTCATTCAACAAACAGAAATTTATACGCAATGATCATCACTCAAAATTTTAGAGCTTAAATTAACTATTGCAAGAACTTTGATAATTTAAGTAAAAACTGATGGGAATCATATCAATAGCAAACGAGGATATCTTTCTAAGTGAAATTAACGAATAATAACATGTAATTTTCTTGTATTCGAAAACTCAGGGCTAAAGACTGATAGGGAAACTATTGTGGGGTTTTGGGGAGCACAATGAAAGAACAATTCCCTTGTTGAATTCCCTCATACCTGAAGAAAAAGCCTGGAGAAATTGCTAGAAAATCGAAGAATAAAGATCTGCCCTAGCTTTTGCTATGAAATACTCTGAGAAAGAACTCTACGTCAGGTACACTGGCTAAAAATTAACTGGGGTTGGTAATGAGGGATATAACGATTCGTTACCGGGGACCACGACTCGTTGCCCCCATTCATCTAGTACACTGGTCAACACAATATTTTCTCAACTCAGGTCTGACCACGAGTAACCTAACGGGTCATGGGACCTGACCACGACTCATGAGGTCATTCGTTGTGAACACTGTCTATTCTTAGACCTCCTTCTCACGGTTGACCTAACGAGTCGTTGGGTCGCTTAACGACTCATTAGGTGGTCGTTTTGCAACATTTCTGTAGATTTTCTGATTTTAAGTCCCTAATATTAATTTTAAGTGTCCGGGGTGTTACATTATGGGACTAGGTAAGTTTTATTTTCTTTGCTCAATTTTCTGAGTTATGCTGTTGTTGATGCCTTTGAATTTTCCTGTTGATATTCTATATATATCTGTTGATCTGAATTTGAATCCTGTTATCATTTTCGCCTTACATACTTGGCATATTTTCGTACTAACACCCTAGTTGGGGGCGCTGCATTCGTGCCGATAGGTGCTGATCAACAGGTAGATTGAGCGTTTGGTCATTGAGTGGAGTTTCAGTTGAGTCAGTAAGCTCCAATTCTTCTAGAGTTGCCAGGTATTCGAGTTTTGGGTAGTTGGGTCCTTGTTTAGATTATTTAACCATTGTTGTATTCATAGAGGCTCGTAGACGTCGCTGTGGTTGGAGTTTTATATTGTAGTCTTGGAAGGCCCTGTTGTATAGATTGTATTCCATTCTATGGACTTGTCGGTTGGA
Organism: Datura wrightii; assembly: GCA_035772735.1. Lineage (NCBI taxonomy): Eukaryota > Viridiplantae > Streptophyta > Magnoliopsida > Solanales > Solanaceae > Datura > Datura wrightii. Next base: position 191,553,308 of record JASDFA010000018.1, on the reverse strand, counting down.
TGTATATCTGTTTGTTGGTTGGTCTTTAAAGTCAACTTCCGATTATGATCACTTACTTTGATTATTTAGTTTTTGAGATGCCGAACTTCATTGGTTCTGGCCTGGTGTAGTTAGAAGTGTTTCAGGGTTCGCTTGGTCAAGTACAACACTGGGTGCCGATCACGCCTCCCTAGGTTTAGGGCGTGACATTATCTTTATCCGCCCAATAGGCCGGCTCACGCAACTATGCAAGAATTTGAGGAAGGCCAGCCTAGTCGTGATTCCTATAGTTCGAGACAGGTTTTCCATGGTTCTTCTATAGGCCTTTAGGTTGTGGTGGGTACTCAGACCACCCTTATTTTTCTCAATTGATTGGGTCACATAGCTTATGTTTTGAGTGTGTTGATCCAAGTAATCTCAAGAAGAATTTTACTAAACTTCATATAAGGTGGGCAACGCTATAGTTCTCAGACTCCTACTTCTAGAGCAGTAGCACAGTTGGCCAGAGGCAGTGCTTAGGGCAGTAGAGGTAGTTCCTTGGTAGAGGTGGTACCCATTCCGACTGAAATGGTGGTCAAGGTAGCACCCAAGTAGAGTGATCATTCTCATTTCTATGCTTTTTCAGGCCAACCAGAGGCAGAGGCCTCCGATGTAGTCATATAGGTATTATTTCAATTTTCTATCGACCAACTACTTTCTTATTTGATCCAAGGTATACTTTCTCCTATATGAATTCTTACTTTGCTTTTAGCTCTAGATATGTTGTGAGATTGACTTGTTGTGCATGACTCTTTAGTGGTGGATCAGGTGTATCGGTCTTGTGTAGTTACCTTGGTAGGGTAGATACTTGGATAGACCTAATGGTTTGGGATATGGTGAACTTCGATATTATTTTGGTCATGGATTGAATTTATCTGTATCATGCGATTTTGGTCTGTAATTCTAAGACAATTTGTCATGCTCCAATCTACGAGGCGTGACCAGCACCCGATGCCATTTCTGGCCCCAACGAACAACATAACATGGTGTTCATAAAGAGCATACATCTAACATAAGCGGACAAATCACTAGACTTAAGCTTTTAAAAAAATAAAATAAAAGAAATCAACTTATAGAGAGACTTTCCAAGTTTATATAATGTGAGAAATAATCTATGAAGCCTCTATCATAATTGAAATAAATGATTTTACCGAGGCAAGGCATTCGGCGTACTTTATAGTCAAAAACTACTAAAGCTGAGTGAAGTAACTAAGCCTAAAATAAGTGGGTCTCACCATTAGTGGAATATAGAGACTTCTAGCTTGTGGCTCGATTGTCAGTCTAAGTACCTGAGTCTGCATTATAAAACAATGCAACGTCCCTAGAAAAAGGGACGTGAGTACATAAGATCAAATTGTATGTAAAATGGCTGAATGAAACATAACATAGCTGATAATAGACAAGAAAACCAAAAGTATAGATATAATATGAAGGAAGTCAAGAATATGAAATCAATAGGCTGAATTTTGAGAAAAAAGATTCAAAATTTGCATCATCATTCATTACCTCATCTTTAGGAGGTTCTTAATTTAACCAACATAATCGACCATGTAAATATGGAGTCTAATCTCAGCCCGATCAGCTAAGTCATTGCATACCTTGCTGGGGTATAATACATCATAACATAGTTTGCTAGCAAGGATCCATAAAAGTCCGTATCAGGGGCACATAAGGAGTTTCCCGAACCAACCGAAATGATCCATAACCTATGTTGGCATACATAGTTTCAGGCACAAAGCCTTCTCGGTTAATAATACTACTCTCCTTTTTTATTTCATAAAGTGATTTACTCGAAATCATAATTAAGCAGCTAAGCTTATCATTATAAGTCATCATCGTATCATAATCATAGTTCATCATTGTCATAAGACCTTTAAATTCATAAATCTTCTGTCATAATCATTCTTCATAAAAATTATCAAAAGAGGAAAAATTATAGTTCAAAAAGTCACTAAAATTACTCTTGTAGAGGAAAAACCATAATTCATAAAATCGTTGAAACTTCTCTTTTAGAGAAAAAATCATATTTGTAAGATTGATACTTTTCATAAGAGGACCTATGAAACTCCTAGAAGGATCAGAAGGAACATAGACACATATAGGGACTCATGGAGTAATAAAAAATGATCATAAAACATATGTAGGAACTTATAGAGTTTTGAAAGCAATTCATCGTAGATATAACTTTCTTGACCTTAACCCTAACAACTTAAGAAAAAGAAGAATTTGATAAGTAAATACTTAAGGGGAATCATCAAACTCTGACTTCGAAGAAATTTCGTATCTTTCATGCTTTCATAATTTTGTGTAGAAAATCATAAAATTCTTAGAAAAGGAGTACCATAAAGGATGAGAAACATCATAGGCAAGTCTTGAATCTCATAAGAATCAATAAGATCAAGGAATCATATTTTCATCATAACTCCAACTCATACACGAAGAAAAAGCTCATATGCATGAATAACATGGGGCTGAGAAGAACAATGAGGTTCCCATATGTAGATATAGCCTACATACCTTATTCTTGACCTCCCAATAATCACCGCGAAGCAACAATCCCTTTATGACATCAATCTACAATAATTATATGGATAGGAACTACAATCAACACCTTAACAATGAATTTCAAGTCATAGAGGTATTTCATCAAACACCGGAGGGAATGGGATATTCAAGCCTCCTAAGGTGGGGTATGCTAACACACACCTCTTTCTACTGCCTATTAACAACATGTATAACCATTTTAAGTTCAACCAAAATAACCACATCCATCCTAACCCATGGGTCATCATATGAACTCATGGCTTCCTAGCACCGTCCCATGAGTTCTAACTTTAGAACATCCCTAAAGAGTAGAAAATAATGCTTATACAAAATTTTTGAAAGGTCACTTACCTTGGAGGAAAAATTCATGCTAAAGATTTCAAGTCTTGAATCTGAAAGTCGTTCTTGACCTTGCTAGAGGAGAGAGAGAAGATTTGATGTCAAAATCTTGAGAGAATCGTGGTTTTATGTTGTAAGATCATGGGAGATGTTTCTCCATGCTTAGACGGGTTTTTTTTTAATAGTTTTTGGGGCTGTTAGGTTCGAGTTGAGGTGAAGAAATAAGGAAGTGAATTCAAAAGTCACGTTTTAAATAAGGACTGAAATCATTTTTTACGGAAAAAATATGCATTTCACGGCCAATCCGTGAGCCTCACTTTCCAAGGCGCTGGCCATGGTTCGGTAGACATTTTTGGGCCCTCTACTGACCGGTCAATATTGCATTTCACGGCCAATCTAGGGGCCGCACTTATCAAGGCGCTGGCCGCGTTTCAGTCCGTGGTTCGCAACAACTTGACAATGCTTCAGTAAAATGCCCATAACTTTTTACTCCAAATTCTGATTGATGTAAGACCGAATGCGTTGGAAATAATATTAAAAGAGATTTAATTTTATGAGTTGAGTCACCCAAATATACTTCTTCAATTGGGATATATGATCATTTAAAATTGACCCTTATTCATAAACTTCACATACTCTTCATTCTTCTCTTTGTACATATTTTCCTTCTCACTTACGGTCAATATTCGACATGTACTTCTCATGTACGCTATGTATATGGTTTTATGGCTAGGAATAGTAGTTTATAAGTCTCACATCTCTTTTATGATTCGGATATGGTCCGTGCTCTTACCCGCTCTTGGCGAAAGTCACACCAATCAACCTCTTTCAATTTCTAACCAACTCCAAACTTTCTTAACACATTGTACCTCATAATTGACTCCTAAAAAAACTTAATATTCATCAAAGATTTTTCGAGTAAATTTTATCCACATACATAAAATGGCTCAAATTTTAGTACGACGGTATGAGGTGTTACACAATTACCCTATCCATGTCAGGTATTCTCAAAATAGAATGGAAGTGTTCTCTTAGCAAGTACATGAAAAAGGGTTAGTTCATTTTTGAAGGCTCAATGGATGGTTAAGAAGAGATGTCTCACCTATTTTGCTTATACTCATGATACCACTGTTGATACTCCCATACTGGAGTCAGTACTAGTGGTGAGAGAGTTCTCAGAGGTGTTTTTGATGTATCTTCCAAGTATTCCACCTGATTGTGATATTGATTTTGGCATCGACTTGGTATCGGGCACTTAGCCCATTTTTATTCTACCTTATTAGATGGCGCTGACAAAGATAAAGGAACTAAAAGAGCAGTTTCAGGATTTATTGAGCAAAGGATTCATTAGAATGAATGCATCTCCTTGAGGCACTCTAATACTCTTTATGAAGAAGAAGGATCGGTCTATGAGGATGTACATTGATTATCAATAATTGAGCAAAGTAACCATCAAGAATAAGTATCTCATATCATATATTGATAATTTATTCGATCAGCTTCATGGTGCTTTAGCATTTTCAAATATTCATATAAGGTCTAATTACCACTAGCTGAAGATTAGGGTAACGGATATCCCTAAGACTGCTTTTCAGACCCACTATGGTCACCATGAGTTCTTGGTCATGTATTTTGGGCTGACCAATGCCCCAACAACTTTTATGGAGTTGATGAATGGAGTATTCAGACTATACTTGAATTCTTTTTTTATTATCTTTATCGATGATATTTTGATTTATGTTATAGTAAAAAGGAGCATGAGCACCATTTAAGGATCTTGCTTCAGACTTTGAGGGATGAGTGACTTTATGACAAATTTTGAAATGTGAGTTTTGGATCAGTTCTGTGGCATTTTTGGGGTATGTGGTGTTAAAGACGATATTTTGAAGGATCCCAATAAGATTTCGATCGTTCAAGATTGGGTTAGGCCTACTTCACCTATTGAGATTCGAAATTTTGTGGATTTGACAAGCTATTTTCTACGTTTTGTAGAGGGTTTCTCATCTATTGCATCTCCATTGATGAATTTGACTCAGAAAAATGTAGTGTTCTAGTAGTTTGATGATTGTGAGGCAAGCTTCCAAAAGCTAAAGACTTTGTTGACTTCAGCTCCGATTTTGACCTACTCATGGAGGGTGAAGGCTTTATAGTCTATTTTGATGCTTTGCCTATTGGCCTTGGTTATGTGTTTGATACAAAAAGGTAAAGTTATTCGATATTCCTCAAGATAGTTGAAGATTCAAGAGAAGAACTACTCCATTCATGACTTGGAGTTGGCACCGATAGTATTTACTTTAAAGATTTGGTGGCATTACCTATACATTGTGTGAGGTTTTCATGGATCATCACAACCTTTAGTATATTTTAAATAAGAGGGATTTGAATTTGAGGCAGGGAAGGTGATTGGAGTTGCTCAAGGACTATGATATGGTCGTTCTTTATCATCTGAGTAAGGCGAATGTGGTAGCAGATGCCTTGAGTTGTAAGACAGTTGGTATGGGTAGCTTGGCTTATTTGCAAGTGGAGAAACATCCCCTGGCTATGGATGTTTATTTCTTGGCCAACAGCTTCGTGAGGCTTGTTATTTTGGAGCCTAGTAGAGTTTTTGGTTATGTCGAGGCTCAGTCAATTTTGGGAGGGGGGGAGTTATGGCTCAGCAGTTTGAAGATGAGAAATGGTGTATCATTCAAGTCGAAGTGTTGAATGAAGAGTCTAAGGAGGAAATCATTGATGATGATGTTGTTTTGAGAATCAAGGGTTGCATTTGTGTACCGATAATTGGTGATTTGACTAAGTTGATGCCACAGCCTGAGTCTACATCCTGAACGTGATACAGTATTTAGAGTCACAGGTGACCTAAGCAAATCCATGGCATAGCATAGTACTTATATAATAGAAATTCAATTATAAAATTGAGCGAAAGCTACTGAAGTACAAAACAGTCTTTTATGAGAAAAGATAAATTCTGGCAAAGACTGGATGTTTATAAGCAACACAAGAAAAAAAATAAGCTGAAACTAATACCACACTATCGAAAAGCCTCTACTAATTGATGAGCTGCTGGGACAAGGCCCCAACCAACTCTAAGTCTGGAAACTGAACTAATACAACTAAAATAGGAAGAACATCTCCGATTCTCGGAAGATGAGAACTCACCAATAGAACTCTGCTAAATATCTCCGGGGAAGCTAACTGCGATGCTGAGGCTAGGTAGTGAGCCTGTATCATAAAATGATATAGCATAGAAAGTACGCGTCAGTACTTGAAATATATAGAGTATGCGAGATATCAAAGAAAAGTGTCGATAATACATAAACTGGAATGATATGATGTACCACAACCATGCTTGAATCATAAATACTGAAAGAGTCTAAAGATCGTAGAAAATACTATAGGAACTGATAGTCTAAAATTAAAGTCATAAGCATATCTGATATCTGTAAGATTGGACTGTGAACTATGATTGTACTGTACTGTGCGAGTTCGTATTAACCGACATATAACCACGTAAGCTAGACGTGGATTTTAATATTTACTCCCCATAGATAGGGCCCATCGTACCTTGCTAGGGCACAGTGATTGAGCTATGTGATCATTAACTGTAAAACCTATTCGGGTTAAATTCCTATGGGGGCACGTAGTTTTGGAAATCTGGATGCACTGTACCTCATTCCGCTCGGTGCTAAGTACTACCTCCCAACAAAAGACACATAATAGAAATATATATATATAAATACGGAACTGTACTGATTGCTCGAAATGGTGTCCTAAGGATAGGTCAGAACTACTTATCTGGAAGTGTCCTAAGAGCCTAAAGGACCTGACAACTGAGGGTACAGAATATACTTATAAACTGATACTGTTACTATTACTGGGTATACTGAAAATAACAGAAATACTGTAAAGCAACATTTCACAATTTCATGAGAATATCAAGACAAATTCAATAATATGTGAATCATATTATGGTACTAAAAATGCTAACATGAGTACACAATATTTCTAAACATAAAAGTCTAACATCACAGAAAGGAAAGGAATTTCAACAATTGGTAGGAAAAGCCCTAGGTCATGATTTTTAAAGTTTTAAGGTTAGGATTACTAAAATCATGGGACACAAGGGTGAAAGGAGACTCTTATTGAAGTGCCACATACTTGGAGGAAGAATCCCATAAGAAAAAGCCTGAATTTTCTACAACAGACGAAGAGCACTAGTTCTTGCTTGAGAGGAAAGTTGTCACGCCCCGAGCCTACACCCTGGGCGTTACACGGTACTTGAAGCCACAAGTGACCCCAAGTCAACCCCTGGTCTATCAGTTACTAGCATTCTGAGTAAACATGCACAATAGAACTTTGAAATAATATCATAAAATATGCATGAGAGGCAAGTCTGAAAACATAAAGTTCAAAGAATAGAATAATACTCATAAATCTGAAAATCATGTCTGTCTGAAAGCCATCTAATAGAGGAGTTGCTGGGACAAGCCCCCAGCTAACTCTAAGTCTAACTGAAACTAATACATGACTGAAAGAAGGAAAATAGTTCCCTCAAATGATGAGGACTCACACTTCAACTGCAACAATGGAGAATCTAAACTGCGACAACTAACGGTGCTGGGTATGAGAACCTACAACTGTATCATGAAATGATATAGCATAAAAGTATGCGTCAGTACTTTGAATGCACTGAGTAAGTGGGAGAAACATAACTGAAAATAAAGTCTGAGCTAAAATGACACGCAATGACCAACAGGTAAGCTGAACTGAACTACTATAATCTAAAATGGTCAAGATGACCCTGTCTAATGGTCAAGGACGTGCCCTAGGTCTAAAACACTGAGGTTGAGATACTGTATAGAACTGAGTTAAACTGAGGACTAGAACTGAACTTAGCTGCTCATTCTGAAACTGGACTGGACTGACTAGTGGGAGAGTCTATAACCGACATATAACTACGTGAGCTAGACGTGGAGTCCGATATATACACCCTACCGATAGGACCCAATATACCTTACCAGGGTATAAAGGCATGAACTGAGTGATCACAAAAGTCTGGGTCCAATCAGGCCAAGTAATACTATAACCTACGCTGGCAACGTAGTTTTGGGAACCTGGGTGCGCTAAAACCCTGGCCCACTCGGTGTTAAGTTCTACTCCCACTGGAAAACCTAAACTGAACTACTAAGCTGATAGCTCAAAACTGGGGCCCAAGAATAGTCAGGGATGTATAACTGCATGTACCCTGAGAGTCTTATCTTACCAGATTCTGAAACTGGGTTCTAGACTGGTCAGAGCTGCTTATCAGGAAGCATTGTGACCGTCTAAGAACAAGTTGTAACTGTACTAGGGTCCTGGGGCTGGTTGTTCAGTTTGTTTTGTGGGTATATAAAATGACACGCAAGTGCACGTGGTCGAACAAGTAGTAAGTGACTTTAGTAAGCCAAGTATCGATCCCACAGAGACTTGGATGAAGTGCAATTTGCTAAGTGTACTATATTTTACTTCTAAAAATGCAGACAACAGTGTAACCAAAAGTTTGATAGTTTGTTTTATAATTTTTATACTAAAGCTAAAAATAATTATCTACTTTGAATCTGAACTCTGAATGAGAACATGCTGAGGTTAAACGAACATGTAATGAAATTGATTATCATCATAATTTGGTTAATCTTTTCATCTAGTTGCTAGCCAAGAACTACTGCCAAGAGATTAAAACTCTCATATTTAACCTCACTTAAGAATCATGAACCATCCACCTACATTTCTTTGATTAAATGCAATTCATGTTCTAGCCATACAATTCCGGTTCCTAAATTGACTAATACGACTTTCAGGTATATTTCTATCCTGAAAGCAAATCAAGACTCAATTTTCCCAAACCAAGTAAAGAACATATCCTATTAATTCACAAATTTACAATTTCTTGCTCTCTCGAGTGAAACCGGACTTTTTAGATGTACATTAATGTAGGCCACACATTAATGCAGTAAGAACAAGAATTAATAGAACAACATGGAAGAAAAGATGAAAAACCAAAGAATCAATGATCAAATTTCATCACAATTGTTCACAACCTCAGCAAGGAGAGGAATTAGCCACTCATTTGTGGATTAAACATCTTAAAATGAGTGTTAATCATACAAGCAATTGAATCAAAGAAGAAAGAAAGAGAGAAAAAACCCTGATATTTTCGTCCCTCAACTGCCTGTAACCCACGTCCTTGCTCCACCAAGTCAGAATATTGAAAAATGAACCTAAGTGTTCTATTTACACTGCTGGGAATTTTTTCCGGAATAATGAGCAACGTGTCACGGAGTGCATCGCGGAGCACTGCCTCCGTGACACGCTACGAATGCGGACCCTCACTGGAACTGGGGGCCCGGGAATTAAAGCTCAACGTGGCACGGCGTGCAACGCGGAGCCAAGCCACCGTGCCACGGACCAAACGCGGACCTCCTCTGGAATTTGGGCGAAATTTCCCTATCCAGGCAGAAGGCCTCCACGATGGCAGCGTGTCACGGCTCCATCGCGGAGCCCCTTTAATTCTTGCTGTCCTATGCCTTGTTCCTTGTTCGCATCCAAGTCCAACCCCGATATCCTCCAACATGCATTTTAGCTTCCCGAAATTATATTTTACCTGCAAAACAATGCTAATCATGTTGGTTAGTATAAATTCACACTTTATTACCAATTACATGAGAATGTATACACATTGGTAGATAAACAAGGCTAAAAATGGTACTTTTGAGTAACACTTGGGCATATAAATTTGCCCAAAATAACTTACCCCACACTTAAATCCTTTTTCGTCCTCGAACAACAATCCTACACTTCATGCAATTTACATCCCAACCTCGCTACTTCGGTTCAACAATTTAGGCTACGGTCATACCGATTATTCAATACAGCAAATCATCAAGAAAACATGCATGGTCTTATCAATGCAATGACCTTCAATACATTAAGACCTCCTAGACTTTAAGAATTGACTCTCGATATTGGCAAACTCATGCAAATCAACTGATCAAGATATCCGACACGAAAATTAATCTTTCATCAAGCATGTGCCCTCACAACACAAGAGAATCTTCCCCTTTTTGCTCATATGACTCACAAACATTCAAGCAAGGGCATGTAAAAATAATTTCGCTCTCTCTCCCAAAAGAATTCACATGCATCATGTCATGACCCATAAGCTTGCCCTTAGTGTATTACTCCACTAATATAAAGAAGTGCGATGTAAGATCACGTAGGACTTTAATGGGTTGTAATGGAAGCTACGGAACTAGTAAATATTGGATTAGCCAATAATAGCCACTAGCATCCTTAAGCGCCTTTTCAACACATCCCCTCAACTCATGGACATTGTTTCTTTTTTCATCATACCATTCTTGATGATTTTCTTTAGTATGGCCCATCATATTAAGCACACTTGACACAACAACAAAGATTATTCATGCACCTTCATTATCGTTTATTTATAGCAAGTGCACCTTCAACCTTTTCTTTTCTTCTCTCACTCTGCTTTTCTTTTTCTTTTCACCATTCTCACTCTTTGACACTTCGGGAAAATGATTTTCTTTTCTTAAGCGCTTAAGAGTTTTGTATAGACTTTATGGCTAATGAAAAGAAGGAATTAAGCTCGGTTTACACTTTATGACAAAAGAAAAAAATAATCGGCTAAAGGCTCAACGGGCTGACTAGGGTATACAATTAAGGTGTGTACGACAAGGAAAAATAGAAACTCTCGGTTAAAACAAAGAAATGCCTACATCCTTTCCTACAATACACCTCCTTCATTTCGTTTTGTACACACACCAGGCAAGTTCTAGACACTTCACAATAGCATGGAATATCAACACCTCACTTCACACTTTTTGCACATGCTCAATTCAAGATGTATTCACAGACTCTTCAATCAGCTAATTACAGGAATTCAAACATTAAGCCTCAATCACACTGAATCGAACTCTATGGCCTAGGTATCTCAACATATTTACACAGTTGCATGCTTTCATACGAATCACCTTTGCATTTTAAATATCATGTACAACACGCAACCAGAATTTCGCAACCATAGAGTAACTACAGGTTTTTGGGATGCAACCCACCAAAAAACTGAAAAATAATTGAAACAAATCTACTCCTAACGACTACATTTCCCTTAAGACGGTCGTCATCCATCCATCATAGGGAACGACCACTACTATGACTTCGGTTCAATGGGACCATTCTCGATAAAAGAATCGAAAAAAAATGCCAAGAAACCCGAGAAGTAAAAAAATGTTGAAAATATCGATCATTTCGACAGAAAAAATATGTACAATTTTAAAAAATTTATCGATCATTTCGATAACAAAAATATGTACAAAATCAGGATCAGCTAGCAACATTTAGCAACACACATCAATTCACATAAATTTACAAATACAAAACAACTTAACAATTCACACTCACAGGGACAAACAAATTTTCACATACACGACAACAGAATAGAGCATACATACAAAACAGCCCAACCCAGCACCTAACTACTCCCACCCCACACTTAGTTCGAACACTGTCCCCAATGTTCACAAAAATTAAAATAGCAGAAAATCGGGTGGTGGAACTCCCTGATCAGTCAAAGTATTCCACTTCTTCACCGGGTGCTGCTGCTTCATCTCCCATGTCCGAGTCGCCTCCGTCGTCATCATCGGACTCCACATCGGAGTCCTCCCGACGTGTCTCCTCGTCTGTGGGGACATCATCATCTGTGGGCTCTATAAATGCTGGCCCCACTCGGCATAGAGCCCTGGCGTTTTCGCCGAAGGGGTAATCTAGCTCGAGCTGCCATAGCTCATCCTCTGTCGCCGGCCTCCCGCCTATCCTCAGCTGGAGCATCTGCATCCCATACATCCGAGCCATATACTGGTCATCACGAGCATGTCGCTCGCCAAGTGTAAGCACTGGCCCGTGGGTGGTGTCGAGAGCCAGTTTTAGTAACATCTAAGGCCCGCCGCTCCATCTGCAGGATATAGTCAAGGGCCTCCTCCTCGACATCTAGGCCCCTGAGGAAGGTGGTGAGTAGTCCATCAAAGCCATACCTGTGCCCTTGGTGCAACCGGGCTCTCTTCATGGCGGAGATAATCACCGCCCCTACATTGATCTCCAGCCCTTTCATCAGGGCGTACACCAGGCATACACGATCCCAGGTTACATCTGTCATATGTACCCCCGGGATTAGGCATGAGCAGACTATCTTCAGCCAGATTCGGGCTTCCCTGTTCATCTAGGAATATGGCAAAGTCTGGTGGTAGCCCCTCTCTTTGTGTCTGCTCCATCTAGCTGTCGATCGGGTCCCACACAATGTGCGTCTGATGTCCGCATACGGTGGGGTAATGTTCAGCTGTCGGAGTACGTGGGCATCTGTGTCCCGTGCTCCTATAATGGCATTGAGGTGGTGGGGCTCCAGAGTGACTATTTGCCCTCTGATCTTGATGGTGTGACTTCTGATCGTCGGGTTCCAATTGGCATAGAACTCCCGAACTAAGTGCAGATTGCATTCCTTGGGCTCCTCAAATATGAAATTAAGCTCAACTGCCTCGATTCGGTGGACCATCCTAGGGAACTCCTGTGCCAATGGTTCCCGTGCTATATGCTCCTCGGGGAAATATTTATTTTCTTTGTGCTTTGCGTACCACTTTTTCCCCTCATCAGTCACCCATCTCATTCCGTATTGGCGGCGTTGGCCGCGTGGAACTGCTGGTGTAGCTAGGACTGCTGTGCCCAGTCTGATTCGTTTCCTTCTGGCGCCTGAAGTTGATGCACCTTTTCCTTTCTCTTGCCGGCTTGCCATTTTACCTGTCAACCCAAGTAAACCAGATCAATGTTAAGCTCACGGATATTAACTTCGGCTAAGTTCGGGTTACGCTAGGTTACCCCACACTTAGTCCTTAGCTACAGTTACAACACTATGACAAGATTATCTTTATTTACACACAACAAACAATTATACCATCATGCTTAGTGCGTTCGAAAAATTCGACGGTATAACTTCTGCGTACTACTCAGACTTCATACAGCTAATCACAATCACTACCATTGCTAACATCTTAACCATCGCACTTAGCAAAGAAAAACAAAGACACAAAAACAACAACAAAAATTTATCTACACGAACCTATACAACTAACCAAATTCTTACCAATTTCAACATTCCCTTAACCCGAGAATCAGTCATTCTATTAACATCCTAACAATTTGTACATCGACTCACCTCATTCAACATTTACATCCCGGCATAAAATTCACAATTTCAATACATTTTCAACTTCAAATTCAACAAACAAGCCCTAGAATGGATATTATCAATCAAATTCGATTCATTTATGCAATCAACAAGTTCAAGCAATCATAACGACATTCCGAACCTTCATCAACAACAATTAACTCGAATTCATGATTAATTACTACGTAGGGCAATTTAGCTCACCTCCCATGCTCAATATCGAAGAAAATCGACAAGAATTTGAGAGAAAATCGAAAAACATACCTTTTCTTTGAAGAATCGAAGAAAACTTGGTGAATTTCTTGCATTACTCCGTGTCACGTTGATAGGGATGGGTTTTGGGGGGTTTGGTTGCGGAGAGATTAAAAATTGAGGGAAAAGGGAGGGTTTTCGGGGTTAAAAAGTAAAGAAATCGCACGGGTCACCCGGCGACCCGGTGTGACCCATCGCGACATACAAGGCAACATGTCACGGAGTGCATCGCGGTGCACTGCCTCCGTGACACGGAGCCATCGCGAGACTGTTCTGGAAATTTTTTAAAATTTCCGGATTCTACCTCAACGTGTCACGGAGGTAACGCGGAGGTCCACCTCCGTGACGCGGAGCTGTCGCCTCAGTTCACTATTTGCCACTTTTTATTAATTTTTCATACCTCGACTTTTCCTTCGCGATTCCGTGCATATTTTTCTCCGTTTGACCTGAAATTCATCTCACTATACAAAATTGGTTAGAATTATAGGTTTCACTCTAAATACAAATAAAACAAAAACTAAAACGAAAATTTTTTGTATTAAGTCAAATAAAAAAGAAAAAGAAAAGACAAATCTAGTTACACTTTACAAAAAGAAAGAAAAATTTTTCACCGGTTGCCTCCCGTGCAGCGCCTGGTTTACCGTCGCGGCTCGACGTTGTTAAGCTCAATTGTCCTCTAGGGTGATGGACGATTTCTCTCGATCACCGTCCGCCCCCCAGTAGTGCTTACACTTATCCAGTGGTTTTCCCATTAACTCCCGTGAATCCTTCCTCTGCTCATCATCGCCTTGATCAGTCACATTGATCACTGAGAGTTCTTCATGCACCATCGGGAGCTTGGGTGCCTTGTACATATCGAACACCTCCACCTTGTCATGTGCTCGCATTGTTAGCTGCCCCGCAGCTACGTCAATTAGTGCTTTCCCGGTTGCCAAGAAAGGACGTCCCAAAATAAATGGGACTTCCGCGTATGGTTCAAAATGCAGCATGACAAAATCTACCGGGAAAATTAGGGATCCAACTTGCACCAGAACGTCCTCTACAATGCCATCAGGTCTGGCTAAAGATCGATCCGCCAACTGCAAGATTACCGTTGTGGGTCTAGGACTACCTAGACCCAACTTTCTGAATACCGAAGACGACATCAAATTTATGCTCGCTCCCAAATCACACAATCCACGAGCTCGGATGCTCTGCCCAATAGTAATCTGGATAGTAAAACTCCCAGGGTCTTTTAGCTTTGTGGGTAGTCTATTTTGAATCCAGGAAGTGGACTCCTCCGTTAGAGCCACCGTAGCATACTAAGTCAACCGACTTTTGTTTGCCACGATGTCCTTTATATACTTAGCATATTTCGGCACTCCCTGCAAGACATCAACAAGAGGTAAGTTAATATGTACCTGTTTCAGTACCTCCATGAATTTCTTGAAACACGCCTCCTCCTTGTGTTTCTTTAGTCGTTGAGGGAACGGGGGTGGAGGTCTTTCTGATTCAGCTTCCTTAGTCTTCCCTCTTTCAGTACTTTGCTCCCTCTCAACTTCTGCTGCTCCCGACTGTTGAGGTGGTCTTTCTGGTTCCACCTCTTTCAGCTGCAAACCACTCCTTGTGGTCACTGCATTTACCTGCTTGGGATTGGGATCCGTGTCGCTCGGCAGTCCTCCTCTAGGCCTTGTATTTTGGGCACTAGAAAATTTCCCAAATTGATATTCAAGTGCCTTGGTAGCTAACTGGTTGTTTTTCACTTCGGCTGCCAATTTCACATAGTCAGCCTGCAATTGAGCTTGGTTAGCTATCATGGTCTTGAACATCTCCTCAATGCTGGGTGATGGTGGTGGAGGAGGTGCATTGTTGTTTCTGAATTGTGCTTGATAATTCTGCTGCCCTCCTTGGTTCCTTTGCGCACCCTGACCCGAACTTTGGCCCTGATGGTTGATGCTACCCCATGAGAAATTAGGATGATTCCTCCAATTGGAATTGTAGCTACTACCATACTGTTGGTGGTTCCTTTGCGCATTACCCACAAAGTTTACCGAGTTAGGATTGGCTCCACAACACTCAGCTGAGTGCTCACTGCTTCCACACACTTCGCACCACATCTGCTGTACTACATTAACTGGGGCTTGAGGCTGGTTCATTGTCATGTTGCCGAAGTGGGTATTCAGTTGATTTTGCAATGCAGCTATCTGTGCAGCGATAGCTGTAAATCCATCCACTTCTAGCACTCCTGCTGCTTTCCTTGTCCCACCTCTTGATGAATCAGCATTCCATTCTGGATTGCCCTGCGAAATACGGTTCAACAAGGTATACAGCTCCTCATAAGTTTTCTCCAGTGCTTGCCCTCCAGCTGCTGAGTCTAGCAATATTTTGGTGTGGAGTTCCAAACCCTCTATAAATGTGTGCACCAGCTCATCATTGGACTGATGATGATGAGGACAATCCCGCAACATGGACTTGAATCTCTCCCAAGCCTGATATAAATTTTCTCCCTCTCTCTGTTTGAAACTTAGAATCTGACTTCTAAGTCTTGCTGTTTTACCAGAGGGAAAAAACCGTATCAAGAACTTCCGTGCAAGATCATCCCACGTAGAAATAGAATTCGGTGGCTCAGCTTTCAACTACCTCTTGGCTTCTCCCAATAATGAGAATGGGAACAATGTAAGCCGGACATAGTCTGATGACACTCCAGCGGGGATGTAAGTGTCACTTATCTCCAAAAAATTTTGGAGATGCTGTTGTGGATCTTCATGAGGGAGACCGGTAAACTGCTCGCTAGTGTATAGCAACTGCACCATATTCTATTTAAGTTCAAATCTCCCTCCTGGCTCAGGTTTTCGGATACTCGATGTAACATTATTGGCATGTGGGATAGCCACCTCGCGAACCGGCCGAGCTGCTGCTTCTTTGGGCACTAACACTGCCCGTACTACCGGTGGATTCTGTTGTTGCTCCATGATCGTCTGTCTGAGCAACTACAGCTTTCTTTGTAGAGCTTCTCTTTGTTTACTGTGAAATATCCTTTCTGGCTCTATATATGATTCCACCAGCTCCTTGTCTCTTGCCAGTGTTCAACAGAAGTTAAGTCTGTAAAATACAGGCTAAGACCAAGTTGTCAACACTAATAAAATAAAAATACAATAAATTAACACTTAAAACAAATTCACCAATTGCCAAGTCCCCGACAACGGCGCTAAAAACTTGTTCGGTTTGTTTTGTGGGTATATAAAATGACACGCAAGTGCACGTGGTCGAACAAGTAGTAAGTGACTTTAGTAAGCCAAGTATCGATCCCACAGAGACTTGGATGAAGTGCAATTTGCTCAAGTGTACTATATTTTACTTCTAAAAATGCAGACAACAGTGTAACCAAAAGTTTGATAGTTTGTTTTATAATTTTTATACTAAAGCTAAAAACAATTATCTACTTTGAATCTGAACTATGAATGAGAACATGCTGAGGTTAAACGAACATGTAATGAAATTGATTATCATCATAATTTGGTTAATCTTTTCATCCAGTTGCTAGCCAAGAACTACTGCCAAGAGATTAAAACTCTCATATTTAACCTCACTTAAGAATCATGAACCATCCACCTACATTTCTTTGATTAAATGCAATTCATGTTCTAGCCATACAATTCCGGTTCCTAAATTGACTAATACGACTTTCAGGTATATTTCTATCCTGAAAGCAAATCAAGACTCAATTTTCCCAAACCAAGTAAAGAACATATCCTATTAATTCACAACTTTACAATTTCTTGCTCTCTCGAGTGAAACCGGACTTTTTAGATGTACATTAATGTAGGCCACACATTAATGCAGTAAGAACAAGAATTAATAGAACAACATGGAAGAAAAGATGAAAAACCAAAGAATCAATGATCAAATTTCATCACAATTGTTCACAACCTCAGCAAGGAGAGGAATTAGCCACTCATTTGTGGATTAAACATCTTAAAATGAGTGTTAATCATACAAGCAATTGAATCAAAGAAGAAAGAAAGAGAGAAAAAACCCTGATATTTTCGTCCCTCAACTGCCTGTAACCCACGTCCTTGCTCCACCAAGTCAGAATATTGAAAAATGAACCTAAGTGTTCTATTTACACTGCTGGGAATTTTTCCCGGAATAATGAGCAACGTGTCACGGAGTGCATCGCGGAGCACTGCCTCCGTGACACGCTACGAATGCGGACCCTCACTGGAACTGGGGGCCCGGGAATTAAAGCTCAACGTGGCACGGCGTGCAACGCGGAGCCAAGCCACCGTGCCACGGACCAAACGCGGACCTCCTCTGGAATTTGGGCGAAATTTCCCTATCCAGGCAGAAGGCCTCCACGATGGCAGCGTGTCACGGCTCCATCGCGGAGCCCCTTTAATTCTTGCTGTCCTATGCCTTGTTCCTTGTTCGCATCCAAGTCCAACCCCGATATCCTCCAACATGCATTTTAGCTTCCCGAAATTATATTTTACCTGCAAAACAATGCTAATCATGTTGGTTAGTATAAATTCACACTTTATTACCAATTACATGAGAATGTATACACATTGGTAGATAAACAAGGCTAAAAATGATACTTTTGAGTATCACTTGGGCATATAAATTTGCCCAAGATCACTGGTCAGAGCTATATACTAGAGTGTCATGACCGCCTAATGGACCAAAAACCATAATTTGGGCCTTATTCTGATAACTGAGAGGCACCATTGACACCTCGAAATAAGATTGAAGTCAAACTAATTAGTTGATAATTTTCTGAAATATCACTGAGGATTCTATCATTCTAACTGAGACTAAACTGATATGATTCTGGAGAGATTCTAGTTCTAACTAGTCTTCACTACTAGCAGCTAATAGAGAATTCAACTTATACCAACAGTATGGGAATTTCATAATATAGAGAAATTCAAAAATTAAAGGAACTCCATTAAACGAACTAAAGTCATTCTGATTCATGAAATATTTACCCAACATATACGTATAGCAAAAAATTCTAGGAATTTATCCCAAAGCGTTCTTCATTCACTAGAGGGGATTTAACAAGCAAAATCATTACTCGAACAATTAGGGCTTAAATTCACTTTTTGTATGAACACTGACAATTTGATAAGAAATTTTATAGGGATCATATCAATAATATACATGAACATCGTTCTAAGTGAAATCAACGAAAATAAACACGAATACTCTTCATATTTGAAAGCTCAGGGCTTAAAACTGATGGAAGAAATTGAGGAGGATTTTGGGGACACAAGGGAAGAATAATCCCCTTTCTAAAACACCACATACCTGATGAAGAAACCTGAAGAATTTGCTTGAGAATCGAAGAGAAAAGTTCAGCCCTAGCCCTTGCTCTGAAATACTCTGAGAGAGAATTATATGATGTTTCTCTGAGGGTTAACGTGAGAATGCGGGGAGGAATCATCCAAACCCTCTAATAAGTTTGCAATTAGGTCCAAAATGATGTAGTTTAAAGCTTGGGTGAATAGGAATTTACTAAATAGAAGTTCCTTGGTAAAAACTGTCAGGTGCCCCTAACGGGTGACCTAACGAGTCGTTGTGACTGACCACGACTCGTGGTCACTCCCATCAGGTACACTATCTGGGATCCTTAGTAGATCACCACGAGGGACCCAACATCTCGTTATCTATGACCACAACTCATGGTCATTAGTCGTGGACCACATTGTCTCATTCTGGAGATTTTATGCTAAGTCCCATAACATGCTACTTAATGAGTCGTTTCCAGAGGTGACGACTCGTTTCACCCATTCGTCGAGTACACTGGTCAACTAAAATATTCCCAGCTCAGGCCTGACCACGAGTCTTAACGGGTTGTGGTCAGTGAACACGACTCGTGACGTCCCTCGTTAGGTACACTGCCTTCCTCCTTTACCTTAATCAACCTTCTCCTCACGACTCACCTAACGATTTGTAAGGTTACTTGACAACTCATCAGGTGGGCCATCCTGCAACATTTCTGCAGTTTTTCAGATTTCCTGCTTATGCCCCGAAATTGGATTTTGAGTTTTTGAGGTGTTAAAATATCTCCCCTTTGTAAACAGTCATCCTCGAAAGTTAGAAAACACACAGGAATCAGAAAATAACAATCAAAACCTTCAAATACTGCTCATTTAACTCCAAAACTACCGGAATGACTATCTCCGTTTCAAAATACATATCTAAACTGAGTTTACTTATCATACATACATTCAAAAACATAAAAGAGACTTGAACATTTGAACTGAGTCATGAAAACTAAACTGAGTTCTAGGGTCATAGCTAATATGTCAAGCTGCACTAGACCCGGTAGGGAACAAGTGCGGGTATTTGTTCATCATATCTGCTTTGGCCTCCCACGTAGCTCCCTCAACCTGCTGATTTCTCTATAAGACTTTGATTAAAACTATTTCCTTGTTCCTCAGCTTATCGGTCAAGGATCTGGACTGGTACTTCCTTATATGAGATACTATCTTTTATCCCTATGTTGTCCAATGGCACAACTAAGGTTGGATCTCCGATGCACTTCTTCAAAAGTGACACATGAAAAACTGGATGCACAGCTGCTAGTTCTGAAGGTAACTCTAGCTCATAGGCTACCTTGCCGATACGCCTCAAAATTCTATAAGGTCCCACATACCTCGGACTTAGCTTCCCTTTCTTTCCAAACCTCATCACCCCTTTCATGGGTGAAATTTTCAGGTACACCCAGTCATCAATTGCAAACTCCAACTCTCTTCTCCGCACATCAGCATAAGATTTCTGGTGGCTCTGAGCTATTTTCAACCTCTCTTGGATGAGCTGAACTTTTTGCATTGCCTCATGAACTGAGTCTAGCCCTATCAAGGTGGCTTCACCAACTTCAAACCACCTTATAGGAGATCTACATCTTCTACCATATAATGCTTCAAATGGGGCCATCTGGATGCTAGAATGGTAGCTGTTGTTGTATGCAAACTCGACAAGAGGCAAGTGGTCATCCCAATTACCCTTAAAATCGATCGCGCATGCTCTTAGCATATCTTCTAGGGTCTGAATAGTCCGCTCAGCTTGCCCATCTTTCTGCGGGTGAAAAGCTGTACTGAGCTTGACCTGAGTGCCAAGTCCTTTCTAAAAAGACTTCCAGAAATGGGAGGTGAACTGGGTACCCCTGTCTGAAATAATAGCCAATGGTACCCCATGAAGTCTAACCAATTCCCAAATGTAAAGTTTAGCATAGTCCTCAGATGAATCTGTGGTTTTGACTGGGAGGAAATATGCTGACTTAGTCATTCGGTCTACTACCACCCAGATTGAGTCATGTTGTTGATGAGTCCGAGGTAGACCTGTAATGAAGTCCATATTTACTTCTTCCCACTTCTAAGTGGGTATGCTTACATCCTGGATCATACCTCCTGGTCTCTAGTGTTCTACCTTGACCTGCTGGCAGTTCAGGCACTTAGCTACAAATTCATCAATGTCTATCTTCATGCCATTCCACCAGTAAATATCCCGCAAATCGCTGTACATTTTGGTGGCATCGGGGTGAATGGTGTATATCGAGTTGTGTGCCTCAGCCAGTATATACTATCTCAACTTACCAACATCCAGCACGCACAATCTTGTCTGGTAACAAAGCACCCCATCTCCCCTTGGGGGAAAACCTCAACCTCCTTTCTGAGGACCGTTTCTTTAAGTTTAAGTAGAACTGGATCTTCATCTTGTCTGGACTTAACTTCTACTACCAAGGATGAATCCGACCCGCTTTACATTACCACGCCACCTTCAGCTGAATCCACCAACTGCACCCCTAACCGGGCTAGCCTGTGAACTTCTTTCGCTAGCTCCCTCTTGCCTTCCTCAATGTGAGCTACATTTCCCATAGACTGCCTGCTTAGGGTGTCAGCCACTACATTGGTCTTACCTGGGTGATACAGCACACTCATGTCATAATCCTTTAGCAGTTCCAACCACCGTCTCTGACGCAGGTTTAAGTCCTTCTAGCTGAACACATACTGAAGGCTCTTGTGGTTAGTGAACACATCCACGTGAGCCCTGTACAAGTAGTATCTCCATATTTTTAACGCGAATATCGCTGCTGCCAACTCCAAGTCATGAGTTGGATAATTCTTCTCATGGACTTTGAGTTGTCTGGAGGCATAGGCTATCACTTTGCCCCGCTACATCAAAACCCAACCAAGTCCAACTTTGGAGGAATCACAATACACAACTAACACATATGATCCTTCCGGTAAGGTTAACACTGGAGCGGTAGTGAGTCGAGTCTTCAACTCCTGGAAACTCTTCTCACACTTATATGACCACTGGAATTTCACCTTCTTCTGAGTTAACATGGTTAGAGGAGAGGCTACGGAGTAGAAACCTTCCACAAACCGTCAGTAATAACCCACTAAACCCAGAAAACTCCTGATTTTAGTAGGAGAGGTAGGTCTAGGCCGATCCTTCACTAATGCTATCTTATGAGTATCTACTTGTATCCCTTCGCCTGAGACCACATACAGCTTTCAACCAGAATTCACACTTGCTGAACTTGGAAAACAACTGACAGTCCCTGAGTGTTTGTAGCACTATCCTTAGGTGATCTGCATGCTCTTCTTTATTTCTGGAGTATACCAGAATGTCGTCTATATATACAATGATGAACATATCTAGGTACTTCTTAAAGACCCTATTCATCAAATCCATGAAGGATGTAGGGGCGTTTGTGAGTCCAAAGGACATCACTGTATAGTCGTATTAATCATACTGAATTCTGGATGTTGTTTTCGGTATGTCACAGTCTCTGACCCTTAACTGATGGTATCCTGACCTGAGATCGATCTTGGAGAAACAACTGGCTCCCTGAAGCTAGTCGAATAGGTCATGAATTCTAGGTAAGGGATATTTGTTCTTGACTATGACTTTGTTCAGCTGACATTAATCTATGCACATTCTAAGGGTACCGTCTTTCTTACGCACGAATAGCACTGGAGCACCCCTGGGAGAGATGCTGGATCTAATAAAATCCTTGTCAAGAAGATCTTTTAGCTGCTCCTTCAACTCCTTAAGCTCAGTTGGAGCCATTCTGTAAGGAGGGATGGAGATGGGTTGAGTATCTGGGAGGAGATCTATTCCTAAGTCTATTTTCCGTTCAGGGGGAACTCCGGGAAGATCCTCAGGAAATACATCTGGGAACTCGCTGACAATTGGAATTGACTGAATGGTTGGGGTCTCAGAGTTGGAATCCTTGACCCGAACCAGATGATATAGATATCCTTTGCAGATGAGTTTCAAGGCCTTAAGGTAGGAAATAAAACTACCCTTAGGCGTTGAACTACTGCCCGACCATTCTAAAACTGGCTCGTTAGGAAACTAGAATTTGACAAATCTAGTTTCACAATCAACTGAGGAATAGCAGGAGTGTAACCAATCCATGCCAAGAATAAGGTCGAAGTCGACCATATCTAGCTCTACGAGATCAGCTGGAATTACTTTGTTCAGGATAGAAACTGGGCAATTTCTATACACTCGGCTGGCTCTAAGTGACTCGCCAACTGGGGTAGAGACTGAGAATGGTTCTAAGAGAACCTCTGGACTTATACTGAGTTGAACTGCTACATACGGAGTTACGAATGAAAGAGTAGCTTCGGGATATAAGAGGGCATATACGTCTAGATGGAAGAGACGTAACATACCAGTAACTACGTCAGATGAGCTTTCCTGATCCTGATGAGAAGATAGAGCATATAAACGATTTTGGCGTTGATCGCCATCTGTACCTGAGGTGTTAGTCTGCTGGGTTGGTCGACCCGTTGGAGATGATGATGTGGTA
Source organism: Datura wrightii (assembly GCA_035772735.1). Classification (NCBI taxonomy): domain Eukaryota; kingdom Viridiplantae; phylum Streptophyta; class Magnoliopsida; order Solanales; family Solanaceae; genus Datura; species Datura wrightii. The sequence continues at coordinate 191,530,074 of JASDFA010000018.1, read as the reverse complement.
GATTGTGATCTCCCTCGCCCTACCGACGGGCATTCCCTAAGAATGTGTCCAAGTTGTCCACACCCAAAGAAGCCCTTTCGTCCCTGAAGGCATTCTCCTAGGTCATTCCTACCACACTTGGGACAAGCTGGATACTTGTTGCTGGCACTGAAACTCTGTGACTGAGAGCCAGATGCTCCACCCCTCCGATCCTGGCGGGACTGAAAGGTTGGGGCGCTGGCTGAGCTATGTGCTGGGGCTCTCTGTTGTTTCTACTACTATTGTTGCTATTGTGGGTGGATACTACTGCCAGATTTCTGATGGCCATAGTCTGAATGACCGGTTCTTGCCCGCTTGTTCTTACGCTTCATATCTTTCAGCTTCTATGCCTCAATCTGTTGGGCATAGACAATTAGGCTAGAGAGGTCCATGTCCTTGATCAGCATCGTGGTCCTACACTCCTTGAGGACCAGATTAGACAATCCATTAACGAATTTCAGCATACGATCCCTTGGCTCGGCCACCATCTCTGAAGCATACTTTGATAGTCTAGTAAACTCCAGAGCATACTCCTCCACTGTCCGGTTGCCCTACTGTAGGTTCATAAACTCTGCCATCTTAGCCTCCCTCAGCTCCCGAAGGAAAAACCTATCCAGGAAAGCTGTGTGGAACTCCTCCCACTCCACCGATCCTACTCCCACTGGCCGCCTCTCCTTCCACTGCTCATACCAAACCTGGGCTACCCCTTTAAGCTGATAGGTAACCAGGTCAGCACTCTCGAAGGAGCTGGCACCCATAATATGGGTAAAATCCTGCACCCGAGCAGCAGCTGCAGACCCATTTGTGGCTACTAGAACCACCTGCTGATTCACATGGTTGGTGACTGTTTGAGCTAGCAATTGAATGGTCGCCCTAAATTCAGCGGTGGATATGGATTCATCCTAAGGTGTTGTCAGAGCTGATGGGGCAGGTCTATTGACATTAGCAGCCCTTCTTCTATTACCACGTCTGGGAGGCATGGTTCACTAAAACAAAACAGAGCACGAATTTGAAGGGCATTTCTGGAATTTAGACTTTAACGCACGATAAAAAATATGAACAAAAGGGAATTTTCCTAATAACATATCGTAGCCTCCTCATCATAAGTGTGACGCACTTCATACCCATGAAAAATACTCTACTCGATGCGGCTTTAAGACATTTCGAGGATACTCTAAACCTGGGGCTCTGATACCAAGTTTGTCACATCCCGAGCCTACACCCTAGGCGTAACACGGTACTTGAAACCACAAGTGACCCCAAGTCAACCCCCGGTCTATTAGTTACTAGCATTCTGAGTAAACATGCACAACAGAACTTTGAAATAATATCATAAAATATTCATGAGAGGCAAGTCTGGAAACATAAAGTTCAAACAATAGAATAATACTCATAAATCTGAAAATCATGTCTTTCTGAAAACCATCTAATAGAAGAATTGCTGGGATAAGCCGCTAGCTACCTTTAAGTATAAATGAAACTAATACATGACTTAAAGAAGGAAAATAATGCCCTGGGATGATGAGGACTCACACTTCAACTACTATAACGGAGAATCTGAACTATGGCAACTAACCGTACTGGGTCTGAGAACCTGCAACTGTATCATGAAATGATACAGCATAAAAGTATGCGTCAGTACTTTGAATGTACTGAGTAAGTGGGAGAAACATAACTGAAAATAAAGTCTGAGCTGAAATGACACGCAATGACCAATAGGTAAGCTGAACTGAACTACTATAATCTAAAATGGTCAAGATGACCCTGTCTAATGGTCAAGGATGTGCCCTAGGTCTAAACCACTGAGGTTGAGATACTATACAGAACTGAGTTAAATTGAGGATTAGAACTGAACTGAGCTGCTTATTCTGAAACTAGACTGGATTGACTAGTGGGAGAGTCTATAACTGACATATAACCACGTGAGCTAGACGTGGAGTCTGATGTATACACCCCACCGGTAGGACCCAATATACCTTGTCAGGGTATAAAGGAATGAAATGAGTGATCACAAAAGTCTGGGGACAATCAGGCCAAGTAATACTGTAACCTACGCTAGCAACGTAGTTTTGGAAACCTGGGTACGCTGAAACCCCGGCCCGCTCGGTGCTAAGTTCTACTCCCACTGAAAAATCTAAACTGAACTACTAAGTTGATAGCTCAAAACTGGGGCCCAAGACTAGTCAGGGACATATAACTTCATGTACCCTATGAGTCTTATCGGACCAGATTCTGAAACTGGGTTCTAGACTGGTCAGAGCTGCTTATCTGGAAGCGTCGTGACCGTCTAAGAACAAGCCGTAACTAGGGTCCTGGGGCCGGTCAGAGCTATATACTAGAATGTCATGACCGCCTAATAGACCAAAAACTATAATCTGGGTCTGATTTTGATAACTGAGAAGCACCATTGACACCTCGAAATAAGACTAAAATCAAACTGATCAGTTAATAATTTTCTGAATATCACTGAGGATTCTAGCATTCTGACTGAGACTAAACTGATATGATTCTGGAGAGATTCTAGTTCTAACTGGTCTGCACTACTAGTAGCGGGTAGAGAATTCAACTTATCCCAACAGTATGGGAATTTCATAATATAGAGAAATTCAAAAATTAAAGGAACTCCATTCTACGAACTAAAGTCATTATGATTCATGAGATATTTACCCAACATATACGTATAGCAAGAAACTCTAGGAATTCATCCCAAAGCATTCTTCATTCACTAGAGGGAATTTAACAAGCAAAATCATTACTCGAACAATTAGGGCTTAAATTCACTTTTTGTATGAACACTGACAATTTGATAAGAAATTTTATTGGGATCATATCAATAATATACATGAATATCGTTCTAAGTGAAATCAACAATAAACATGAATACTCTTCATATTTGAAAGCTTAGGGCTTAAAACTGATGGAAGAAATTGAGGAGGATTTTGGGTACACAAGGGAAGAATATTTCCCTTGCTAAAACACCACATACCTGATGAAGAAACCTGGAGAATTTGCTTGAGAATCGAAGAGAAAAGTTCAGCCCTAGCCCTTGCTCTGAAATACTCTAAGAGAGAATTATATGACGTTTCTCTGAGGGTTAACGTGAGAATGAGGGGAGGAATCATCCAAACCCTCTAATAAGTCTGCAATTACGTCCAAAACGATGTAGTTTAAAGCTTAGATGAATAGGAATTTACTAAATAGTCCTTAAAAGTTCGCCAGGAAAAACTGTCAGGTGCCCCTAACAGGTGACCTAACGAGTCGTTGTGACTGACCATGACTCGTGGTCACTCCTGTCAGGTACACTGTCTGGGATCCTTAGTAGATCACCATGAGGGACCCAACATCTCTTTATCTATGACCACAACTCGTCGTCATCAGTGTGGACCACATTGTCTCATTCTGGAGATTTTATGCTAAGTCCCATAACGTGCTACTTAATGAGTCCTTTTATGATTGAACAGAGCAGTAATGCCCCTAATTCTCGAAGTCATGAAAATCAGCACAAATCCCCAGAATCCCAAAAATCCAAAAATCAGTCCCAACAATCCAAATGTTTACGGCAGGAAGAAGGAAATAAGGAGGAAGTTGGTACAAACTTTAGTTTAGCCAATGAACAAGATGTCACAAATGTCTCCCCACTTCAAGCTTACGTAAGCCCTCCTAGGGAATGCGTCCTCAACTCCATTCCACCAATGCTTGAGGACTTAGATGACGAATATAGGGTCATACATTCTGAAGATGAGTTTGACCAAGATTCCCAATCCATAGGGGACCAAGATGCTGAGAATGAGGAGGAAGAAGAAATCAGTCAACTCTTGACTAGAACAGTCGGTCCCGGTACTGAATCAGAACAACCAAATGAAATCCAGCAGGCGTCGGTCAAACGAGATTTATCCCCAAGGAAACACCAGGATAAAGCTCATTATACTAAAGGCGCTGCCGCTGGAACATCTGTCATAACAAACAGACCCATAACCAGATCCCAAAGTCAAAGTTCCCAATGATTAGTACAATCATATGGAATGCTAGAGGTATCCATACCAAAGGTGCTATGGAGAGAATTAAAAATCTCTCCAAGCTGCACAAGTTATCCATGATCACAATTTTGGAACCGTTCACGGATAACTCTCATATCAACAATTGTAGAATGTACCTCAACATGAAGGAGGCAGCCTGTAACCCTAATGGAAAAATTTGGATCTTTTGGACTCAAGATGTTACTTGCACAGTCTTAGAATCCGATGACCAGCAGGTTACTTGTGAAATCAAGCATGAGGAACATCCTACCACATTCTTGACTACCTTTATTTATGCCAAGTGTAGAAACCATCTCAGAAGACCTCTTTGGGACAAACTGATGAGTTATGCGGACACTAAGTTGCCTTGGTGCACGGTGGGTGATTTTAATGTCATCACTGATCCTGAAGAGAAAATGGGAGGTTTACCATACAACATGAATAAAAGTTTCGACTTCATTAGTGTCATTGAAGCCTGTGGCCTTACGGACTTGGGCTTTCATGGACCTAATTTTACTTGGTGCAACCAAAGAGAAGCGGAAGCTAGAATCTGGAAGAGGCTGGATAGAGCTATGGTAAATGATAACTGGTTAGAGTCCATGCCTCACACCGCGGTTACACACCTTCCTTCGGTGGGTTCTGATCATTGTCCTTTGTTGATGAAGCTTACCGTAAGACAGGAGAACATCACCAAGTACTTCAAATTTTTGAACTGTTGGGTGGATAGTCAATCATTCCTACCTACTGTCGAAAACTGTTGGGGTGGAGAAATAAAGGGTAGCCCTATGTGGGTCTTTCACATGAAAATGAAGAGACTCGCTTCCACTCTTAGCAGTTGGTCAAAATCCGAATTTGGTGACATTTATGCTATTGTGAAGGAGTGTGAAGAGAAAGTCAGGATGGCGGAGGAACAGATATTGACTGAAAACACAGAGGAGAATAGAGCTAATTTACATGGACTGAACGCTGAATACATCAGGTACATGAAATTAGAAGAATCTATTCTCAAACAAAATTCACAACTGCATTGGTTCAAAGAGGGTGATGCGAACACGAGTTACTTCCATGCTCTGATGAGGGGTAGACGGAGACGGTTATTCATCCATAAGATTCAAGATGACAGTGGAGTTGAATTTCAAGGTGACCAAGCTATAGCCAAAGCAGCATGTGAATATTTCCAGAACATATTCACAGGCAATGACAGGGCTATTAATGAGGAAGTCCTTGATTGTATTCCTAGGATGATTACCGAGGAACAAAACAACAGTCTACAAGCTATGCCAACCATTGATGAGTTGAGACATGTGATTTTCTCCATGAGTCCTCACTCGGCTGCCGGACCAGATGGAATGAATGGAAGATTCTTCCAAGCTTGTTGGGACATCATTAAAGTGGACCTCCTGGCAGTTGTTCAGGCATTCTTTTGTGGTCAAACTATGCCCAAATACTTTTCCCACGCTTGTTTGATTCTGCTCCCAAAAGTAGACCATCCTAATAAGTTGTCGGAATTCAGACCTATTAGTCTGAGCAACTTCACCAACAAGATTATCTCCAAACTCATTTGCCTAAGGTTAGCTCCCATTCTACCAAATCTCATTTTGGATAACCAGTCTGGGTTCGTTAAAGGCAGAAGCATCTCGGAGAACATTATGCTTGCTCAGGAGATTATTCACAACATCAAAAGGCCTAAAGAGGGGGACAATGTAGTCATCAAATTGGATATGACCAAGGCTTATGATAGGGTCTCCTGGTCATATATCTGTTTGGTGATGCGAAGGATGGGCTTCGGTGAGAGCATCATTGACATGGTTTGGAGAATCATGGCTAACAATTGGTACTCTGTCATAGTCAATGGTGTGAGACATGGATTCTTTCACTCCACTAGGGGCTTGAAACAAGGTGACCCTCTATCCCCGGCCCTTTTCATCATTGGAGCGGAGGTGTTTTCTCGGATGATGAATCATCTTCTCCAGCATCATTTATACCAGGGGTTTCACATGGAGAAAAAGGGACCGCAGATAAACCATCTCAGCTTTGCCGATGATGTTATCATCTTTTCCTCAGTGACTATTTCTACCTTGCAGCTGATTATGAATGTTCTTTCTACATATGAAAGTGTCTCCGATCAGCTCATCAACAAGGAAAAGAGTCACTTCATGGTCCCCGCCCACACACCTCAGGATATTATTAGCAGAATCAAGACCATCACAGGTTTCACTCAAAAAGACAGCCCCATCACATACCTTGGTTGCCCCCTATACGTAGGAAGGCAAAGAATCATTTATTTTTCAGGCATGGTGGCTAAGGCTGTAGCTAGAATCAGAGGGTGGCAAGCTAGGATGCTTAGTTTCGGAGGAAGGGCGACGCTTGTGAAATTTGTCTTGCAATCTCTGTCTATTCACACTCTGTCGGCTATCTCACCTCCGAAAACCACCCTCAGACAGATCAAATCACTCACAGCAAACTTCTTCTGGGGATGGGAAGCTGAGAGGACGAAATACCATTGGGCCTCTTGGGAAAATCTTTGCTACCCTTACGAGGAAGGGGGCATAGGCTTCAGGCAGCTGCCAGATGTTTGTCTTGCTTTGCAGTATAAACAGTGGTGGAGCTTTAGAACCAAGAACTCTCTATGGGCAAAATTCCTCAAAGCTAAGTACTGCCAAAGGGCTAATCCAGTGAGTAAAAAGTGGGATACTGGCCAAACTTTAGTCTGGAAGCATATGATGGGAAATAAGCTTGAGGCAGAAAAACATATTCAATGGGTCCTCCGTTCGGGATCATGTTATTTCTGGTGGGATGACTGGTTGGGAATTGGACCTCTTGCCTACCATAAAAACCCGATACCGAGGCTCAACAACATGACGGTCTCCCAGTTCATGGACAATGGACGATGGAATGAGGATATGGTGACTCGTCATGCTCCGCCTCACTTAGTTCACCAAATTCTCAACACACAAGTTCAGTTTCAACAGGGTGTTCCCGACCAACCTGTGTGGAAACTAAATACCCATGGGAACTTTACTTGTACCTCGGCTTGGGACTTAGTCAGAAGGAAAAGGAACAGAACGCTGACTAATACTTCCACTTGGCAAAAAAGTATACCATTTAAGGTGTCTTTTCTTCTCTGGAGAGCTTTAAGAGAAAAATTACCTACGAATGAGAAAATTGTTACCTTTGGGGGTGTACCAGCGGAATGTACTTGTTGCTACAGACCTGGTCTGGACAACATAGAGCACATTTTCGTAACAGGCCACTTTGCTAAATATATCTGGAAGTATTTTTCTGACCCGCTGGGAATTAATCAGGGAGCTACGTCGTTGAGAAGCCTGCTTATGACCTGGTGGACGTCCAAACATAACAGTGAGGTTCACAAACTCATCCTTCAGGCTACGCCCATATTTGTCTGCTGGAACCTTTGGAAGAACAGATGCGCTAGCAAATATGGCAGCAAGAAGTCAAATTCAAGTAGGGTCAAATACTCTATCTGCAGGGACATTTGGAGCATGCTAGTCACCACCTTTCCTTATATCACGTGGCCGTCTAAATGGTCAGATTTGAGTAATTTGGTGGAGAAATGTCAGCATGAAGTTAAGGTGATTAGAGTTCAATGGATCAAACCGATTCATCCTCTAGTCAAGCTTAACACAGACGGCAGCGCTCTCGATAACCCGGGAAGAATAGGAGCAGGTGGTATTCTTAGGGACCACAAAGGGAATTTGATATTTGCTTTTGCTTCCCCTTTAGGTACAGGTACTAACAACCAGGCGGAAATCCAAGCAGCGGTTTATGGGCTTCGTTGGTGCATTTTACAGGGTTATACTAAAGTCATATTGGAGGTAGATTCATACCTGCTCTTACAATGGCTCACCAACTCCATCGAACCTCAGTGGAATATCAAAAAATACATAGAGGAACTGCAGAACCTCACATCCGGGTTGGAGTACTTTCAAAGTAAGCATACATATAGAGAAGGAAACTTCACGGCAGATGCTCTTTCGAAGTATAGTCACGACCTGGACACTCCCCACCATTTTCACAGCGTGCAGGACATGCCGAGAGAAGCGAGAGGCCACTACAAATTAGACAAAATTGGCATGGCAAACTTCAGAAGAAGAAAGTTGAAGAGAATCAAGAAACCACCATGAGTTCTTAGCTTTTTTATGACTTTCTTTTCTTACTATGTAAGGGGAGAGTCTCCCTCATTTATTGCTTTCCTAGAACTTATGTATTGGAGAGGAGTCCTCTCCGTTAGGTGCATAGTTTCCAGGATTTCATTTCGGTAACGGGGATGGGTTGGCTGTTCTTAGTAGGATGGCCGACCTATGAACCACCATTAAATCGGAGGTAAGGTTTATGTCCCCCTCCATGTATTTATTTTTGTTGTTTTGTTGTTTTTATTTATGATAAGGCCTGGGGGTGTTGCTCAGCCCCTGCCCGCGACAAGGGCGTTTACTTAAAAAAAAAAAAAAAAAATGAGTCGTTTCCAGAGGTGACGACTCGTTTCACCCATTCGTTGAGTACGCCGGTCAACTAAAACATTCCCAACTCAGGCCAGACCATGAGTGACTTAACAGGTCATAGTCAGTGACCACGACTCGTGACGTCCCTCGTTAGGTACACTGCGTCCCTCTTTTATATTAATCAGCCTTCTCCTCACGGCTCACCTAATGATTCGTAAGGTTACTCGACGACTCGTCAGGTGGGCCATCCTGCAACATTTCTGCAGTTTTCAGATTTTCTACTTTATGCCCCAGAATTGGATTTTGAGCTTCCGGCGTGTTACAAAAGCTCTGGTTCTACAAATGCTATTTTGAAAGTCTAAGTGGAGAATGAGGTAGGAGAACCGTTTACTCCTCTAAATTCTTTGAAAATATTCTCAAAATGACGTAGTTTAGGACTTAGAAGAGTGGGAATATACGAAAATACCCCTAATAAAATATAAGAAATCTACAATATCTGGGTTACTACATGTCTGACGGCCTAGATGATGGGCCGTTACTAGTCTGACAGTCCGTCATCTCCGCTGTCTCCCTTAAATAGAAGGACATGAAAATCTCGCCAAAGTGACAACCATTATGACGGGCCGTTACTTACCCGACGGTCCGTCGATCCTCTGTCATTTTTAAACAGAACAGCCTGAACTTCTGGGCTAAGTGATGATTGCCATGACGGGTCATCACTCACTTGACGGTTCGTCGGAACCTCCGTCGCCTATAAACTAGAGGAACCAGACCTTGAGAGTGTTGGGGTAAATGATAGTCTCTCTTACCTATAGGTTCAAGTTCAGATTATGGACTGTCAGGTTCGTAAGTTGAGGAACAAAGAGGTATATTTGGTGAAAGTTTTGTGGAGAAACCACTTAGTTGAGAGAGCTAGATGGAAAGCCTAAGCAGATATGATGGCTAAATACCCTCACATTTTTCCTTCCAACTCAATTTCAGTATCAGGTACCAGTTTCCTCCTTAGTGCTCTATTCAGTTTCATGTCAAGTTCATGTCTATCAGTTCCTTTCATGTCATAGCATGCGTGTATACTTCATGAATTCAATCTTAACAATATATCTCAGTTCGAGGTCAGTCACTCCGTTAGTTTTCATTCTTTAGCTCTTCAGTTGGGATTATAACTCTTTCCCCAAGTTGTTCAGCTTAGTTAGCCTTTATTCGAGGATGAATGTTCTCAAGAGAGAGATATTGTAACACCCCATGCCTTGAAGTGACTACTCATAGCAGAAGAATAGAAATTTCAGACCGGTGCAGGGGTGACGGCAGAAGTGACGACCCGTCACACCTCTAGCGGTGGAGTTGACAATCGTCTGTCAGACGACGGACCGTCACCTATCCCATCAAGGTCTATTTCCTCCATCTTATGGGAGATTAAGGTTCCAACGGACTATCAAGTGAGTGACGACACGTCATGGCGACTGTCACTTAGACCAAAAGTTTAGGTCGTTCTGTTTAAAGAATGATGGAGGATCGATGGACCGTTAGGTGAGTGATGGCCTGTCACAGTGGCCGTACCATGAGCGAGATTTTCATGCCCTTCTATTTAAGGGCGACGGCGTAGATGATGGACCATCAGAGTGGCGACGACCCGTCACCAAGCCATCAAACGCGCAGTGACCCAGAAAATCCTAGATTTCTTATATTTTATTCGGGGGTATTTTCATATATTCCCACTCTTCTAAGTCCTAAACTACATCGTTTTGAGCATGTTTTTAAAAAAATCAAGGGGAGGGGGGTCTTAAACAGTTCTCCTCCCTCATTCTCCACCTAGACTTTCAAAATATCATTCATAGAATCAAGATATTTCCTCTCAAGCAAGAACTAGGCTTCTTCATCAGTTGTAGAAAATTCAGGTTTCTTCTTACAGGATTCTTCCTCCAGGTATGTGGGACTTTATCAAGGGTCTCTTTTCACCCTTGTGTCCCAAGATTTCAGTACCTCTAACCTTGAAACTTTAGAAATAATGGCCTAGGGCTTCTCCTACCAACTGTTGAAATTCCCTACCTTTCTATGATGTTAGAATTTTATGTTTAGAAATATTATGTACTCATGTTAGCATTTTCAGTACTAAAGTATGATTCACATGATATTGAATTTATCTTGATGTTCTCATGAAATTGTGAAATGTTGCTTTACAGTTTTTCTGCTATTTTCAATATCCCCAGTATTAGTAATAGTATCAGTTTATAAGTATATTCAGTACCCTCAATTGTCAGGTCCTGTAGGCTCTCACGACACTTCCTGATAAGTAGTTCTCACTTATCCTTAGGAAACCATTTTGTATTATCAATATAGTTAATTATTTATATATGTACGTCTATTATGTGTCTTCAGTTGGGAGTATTAGTTAACACCAACCCGGGCCGGGTTCAGGGCACCCAGGTTCCCAAAACTATGTGCCACCGTGGGAATTTAACTGGAATGAATTTCACAGTTAGTGATCACACAGCCCAGTCACTGTACCCTGACAAGGTATAGTACGCCCTATTGATGGGGAGTAAACATCTAACTCCACGTCTAGCTCATGTGGTTATATGTCAATAAACAGTTACTCCCACAGTACAGTACAGTCATAGTTCACAGTCCAGCCTTACAGATTTTAGATGTGCTTGTGACTTTAATTTCAGACTATCAATTCTTATAGTATTTTCTACGATCTTCAAACTCTTTCAGTATTTATGATTCAATCATGGTTGTGGTACATCATATCAGTCCAGTTTATGTATTATCATCACTTTTTTTTGATATCTCGCATACTCTGCACATTCCAACTACTGACGCATACTTTCTATGCTATATCATTTTATGATATAGTCTAGGTACCCAGCCTCATCATCGTAGTTAGCTTCCCTGGCAATATTCAGCAGAGTTCTATTGGTGAATTCTCATCTTCCGAGGAACAGAGATGTTCTTCATGTTTTAGTAGTATTAGTTCAATTTTCAGACTTAGAGTTAGCTGAGGGCTTGTCCCAGCAACTGATTAGTTAGTAGTGGCTTTCCGAAAGTGTGGTATTGGTTCCAGCTTATGTTTTTCAGTGTTTGCTAGAATTTATCTTTTCTCATAAAAGACTATTTTGTACTTTCGCTCAGTCTTCTAATTGAATTTCTATTATATAAGTACTATGTTATGCCATAGATTTGCTTGGATCACTTGTGGCTCTAAGTACCGTGTCACATCCAGGCTGTGGACTCAGATCATGACAGTCACAAACAAAGTGATGATTGTCAAGAATGTTTTGTCTGAGTTTAAAGACACAACATATCTAAGAAACATATGCTATGATCACAAAGATATTATCACGAATAATAATATTTTAGGAAGCTGATATACAAGATTAGAATGCATTATCTACAAGATTAAATGGTGTCTTCATTAGGGGAAAAAGTTACACGGTGTACTCTTTATCTTTTAGCCTAGATTTTGTCTGAGTGAATTTTTCTAGAAAGATTTTTAATAAGGTTACAAACAATGCGTATTACAAGATATGTGTACTTTTTTTTCACATTCTCAAGAGTTAATGTAGTTTTGATGACACCTTTTGATGCTACTAAATATAACCCTAATAATAATAATTCTAAAAAAGCTATTTTCTTCTCTTCTCCCATGCTCTAGGCGCACAATAGTTTTCTTATGGAACTGAGTTTTCACCATGGGAAAGGAGTGAGGAGAGGCTAAGAAAGGTCTAGGAAGACAAGGATAGCTACTTTTGGGAGCTCTGTTATCACTAGAGCCGAAGATAAAGGGAAGAAAGTGATACCAATTATTGCAGCTAGTCCGCAAATGCTGAAAGCAACTTTAACAACACAAATGGAAGCAGGGAAAGGTGATGAAGGTCGAGGATCGAACATGCAACTGAGTAGAGTAAGACTTGAGGATGGATATAAGCTAAAAAATAACATTGCCACTCTTGGAGTAGTTCTCAAATACTAGTGTTGGGATAAAGTAGTGGAGTACATAGAGGAAAATCTGGGTATCAAATATAGTGAAATATTAGCTGAGAAGAAAACTGATGTTGAAGGTACTATGATAAATGGAGAAAATCCTAAATCTATTTACAAACCCCAAGGTTGTTTTCTTAAATCAGTCCAATGGAATAGTGCTTGCTGACCAAGAAGATTGTAAGAGTATCAAGTAAATATGTACAAGGTATGCAACAGTAATTCAGCGACGTTGCGGAGGATGGAAAGATACAAATAAAAACTTCAGATCCACCTAAAAACCTATGGGTGAATCTATTTCATAAGAATCGAATAGATTCACATGGTATGTCCCTTAATTATATTCCTCCAACGATTGTGAATAGAGAAATTATGGTACAATTAGACAAAGAGGAGGTGGCAAAAGAAAATGCTAAGTGGAAATGCGTGTTGATAGCTTATATGATTTATGAAGTATCAGGATATAACTACATGAGGAGATATATTGATAGAACTTGGGTGGACATAGATGAACCTGATATATATATTCATGAAGATGAGTATTATATGGTAGTTTCAGAATATGGAGGATATGTATAGTATGTTGTATTCAGGGACTCATACAATAAACAATCGACCTATCATATACTTAAATAATGGCCAACTGACTTTGACTTCAACTCAGAATTTTTTTACTGAGATTCCTCTATGAGTCAAACTCCCTTATTTGCCAACGAATTGTTGGGGAATTGACTTTGTTAGAAGAATGCCAGTGGAGTGTTAGATCAATATCTACATATGAGTGTACAATAAAATAATCTAAAATATTTTTGCAAGAATCTTAATTGAAATAAATATGACAAATGTATTTTCAAAAGAGGTGATTGTAATGGACCCTAATGGAAGCACTTTCAACAAGAAGTAGTATTTGACTGAAAGTCAGATTATTGCAATCAATGCTTAAAAGTTGGACATGTATTATAATGATCCACATAGTTGTTTTATAAATTTTATATGTTTTCCCTATTTTAAATCTTTCTATTAATTGTATATGTCATTTGTCACTTGCGAGGATGGGTGGCATGGTTCCCGAAGGGCTCGATGTGATTTGAGCCTTTGAATCGATTCCTAGATAAGTTTAAAATAGGTTTGACCACAGTCAACATTTGATCAAGATGACATCATATGGGCGATTTGATATTTTCAACATATTCAAAATGATTTTGTGATTGATTTGCATATATGGTTTATATCCAAGAGGTTCCATATGAGTTTCTTCAAGTTGCATTCTAATTGAATTTAAAGTTAAGAATTTACCTCTATTAAATAGTTGACTAAACGAGCTCGAATTCTTGATTTGAATGTTCCAATAGGTTTATATGGAGATTTAAAACTTATTCACAATTTTTGATTTATTTTCCATGAGTTTTGGATGGGTTTGGAATGTGTTGGGTGTTTTAGTATTGTTTTTAGCATAAAAATATAACAATCCAAAGGTTCATTTTTAGCTCTATGGATTGTAATTTTATTCCAGGACTTTTAAAATCTTGAGAATGAATTATAGCACTGATCTAGAGCATTTGGTATAATTCTGATGAGTCAAGAATGGAATTTATTGCGAAACGTGAAATAAATTTTTAGTGAGCAAAAATGATACTTGATTGAGTTAACGAGCTCATAATTGAATTTCGATCGAATAAATAGATTTGTATTATTATTTAGGACTCATACGAATAAACATCGAATTTCAAAGTGCATGAGGGATTCAGGGTCATTTTAGTAAAAATAAATGTTGCTGGTATAAAGAGAAAATTTAAGTCTGGTGCAAACCCTTAATGACAAAATTTGGAATAGTGGCAAAAAATTTTAGTGACAAAATTCGCATTCTTTACATAATTGGACAGAATTAAATTTTCAAGTCCGACTTCATTATTCTTGTTGCGATTTTGAGAGCTAAGAGACTCGACTTTGGATGATTTTTAATATGTTGGATTTGTATTTTCTGTGGGGTAAATTTTTAACCTTAAACCCATTATTTTTCCACTAAATAATTAATTATTTCACGCTTTAATCTATAAAATTAGATAGAAATTTGAGGTTTTAAGCCTAGGTTCTTAGAGTAAGAATTCTTGATTTAGGGTTCGAATAACAATCAATTTTAGCTAAAATTATATGTATGAGTTTGTTCCATTATGGGTTAACATAATTTTATTATGGGTTAACATAATATGGAAAAAATTTCAAATTCAACTCCGGAGCTTGGGGTGACTTTTTGACCCAACTTTTAAATTGAAAATATATAAAGCAATATGGGTGTCATTGAATTCATTTTCTTATGAAAAATTTATATTTGAACATATTTTGACAGTTTGAAAGCGTTAGAGAGGAAAATTCACAATTTAATGTTTGACCTTTAGTTTGAGGCAAGTAGAGATTTTTTTTAATTCTTTGAGGTATTAGTTTTGTATATATTAAATGAATTTAAGGATAATGGAAAATAAGGGGGTCCCATATAAATGAAATGACAAGTATTTATGTGGGTGTGACATTATGATATGGGTAAATTTACACGAAATTGATATTTTTATGGTATTCCACGACTTGTGATGTGATTGACTTACTAAGACTTATGCATTACGTGATACTTGATTGTGACTTGATGATCTTTGATTGTAGGGGTTGATTGATTAGCTTGTGTTATATATTCGCACATATGTATTCATGTCACTTTTTATTGTTGCATGATGATTATTGGATAATAGTGCCCATTGAGTTAATTTGTGAAAATTTATAATCTTATGATGCCAATGGAAAATGATTCCGGCTTGTGTTATTATCGATGGAAAATAATTCTGGTGTGTGTTATTATCGGTGAAACTGGTTCTGACATATGTGGTTGCCGATGAAAAATAGTTCTGGCGTATGTTATTACCAATGAAAAATGATTCTGACGTGTGTTATTATCAACGAAAAATAATTTTGATATGTGTTATTGCTGATGAAAAACAGTTTCAGCGTGTGTTATTACCGATAAAAAATAATTCTAGTCTGTGTTATTATTGATGGAAATTAATTTCGATAGGTATATGGACCTTGCGAGTCCCCTATGGACCCCGACTATCCAACAGAGGAAGAGATTATATACAGGTTCTTGACCAGTGCATTGCATTACATTATATTTCATCTTTAACTTGCATATTGAGTTGAGCGTTGAAGTGTTGAGATGGTTGTGATATTGATTTCACTTAATATATTTGAGGTTTATTGTGATGTAATCTGTGATATTATTGATGTGGTGACTATATTAAGACATATTGTAATATCATCAGTGGTTAATTTCGCATAATATGTGGCTTATTTGCTCTATTGTGTTGATACTAAATCTGTAAATTATTGTTGTAGTGAATTATTATTATAATATATTCACAACTTTTGAAAAGGAATTGCTAGAATTTATATCTCGTCATCACTTCTAGAAAAGGTCAGTTATTAAAACTTGATGAGTACACGTATTTTTCGTAATCACTCTATACTTGCTGCACCTTTTTCATATAGGGACTGAAATAGGTACTAGCGGTACCTGAGTTGCTACGCAGTTTGAGATTATTATGGTTAGATTTCAGGGTGAGCTATTTTCTATTCGACAGCACTAAATTCTAGAGACTCCTTATTTTATTTTTTGTCTTATTTCCTTTTAAACAGTTGTTTTAATTTTTTTAGTACTCATAAATGCTCTTGTGTGGTGTCATTAGGTTTTGAGGTTATTTTAATTTTTGACTCATTTATTCCGTACTTATAGAAGTTAGTTACTTCGTTTCCATTACTTTCACATTGCTCATATTGCTAAATGACTAATAAAAGAACGGAGTTCCCCTACGAGGATGGTGGGTGCCCTTATGTCTCAAAGGAATTTTGGGTCATGACATGTATGTACTCTACTCAGAGCCACCACCCCTTCTTTCCTTATTTCAAAAACCTTTTTAAATTATTCAATTATACTATTGGTTTTATGTTCTTCTGCACAAGGAATAAATTCTAAACCTCTATGTTCATACTACTACCACTAGGTTTGGTCACCTCGTTCCTTCTCTTCATCTACCTCATCAAGAACATATAATCAAGATTATACCATTAAAACACAATATCAAGAATGTACTATCAAGAACTGTGACGACTCATCCGACCGTTATAGAGTCTCGATGACATTGGCATAAGAATTCAAAATTTTGCGAGTCAAGCTTACTTTTTTCGGAATAAGAAATTGTTTTATTAATTGACCTGATGGGCTGATTCAAAATTTCAAGCAGCAGAACCTCCATGGCGAATAATCCTTCATCGTAGCGGGATCGCTGCAGCGGACGACGCGAGGCAGAAGTCAATTTAAGTCAGAATTTCGAGGTTTTTCACCTCATTATTTTGAGGCACGAACTTGAGAGCAGAGGGGCGATTTTCTAAGGGCTTAGCAGTCTCTCCTTCCCAAGGTATGAGTTCTAGCTATTTCTTTTACCTCATTTGATTTCCTAACACCCAGAATCAAAGATAGTTTCTAATGGTGAATTCCTAGCTAAGAACCCTAGGTTTGTGAAAATTAGGGTTAGGATTATGAGAATGATATGTGTTGATTTCTAGTCCTAAAATTGGTAAATTAACACTTTTTAGGGTGAATGTAATCATAGAACGTTATTTTGGTGATAGTTTGCGACCTAGATTTTTAGTGAATTTGATACCCTTAACATTAAAAACTGCTTTAAGAGGGTTAGAGGAGTGAAAACTCCATGAAATATGTTGGAATGATCATTATAGATTTGGATTATGATAATTTAGTCTGTGATTATTGAATTAGACCGTAAACATTGGGTAGAATGGAGTGGGTTGAGTTCCCAAACCCTTGAATCGAAGAAGTAGCCTATTGATTGATTCCTTAGTGTCTTATTTCTAGACTTTGAATATTTGGAGGTGTTGAGAAAAGGAAAAGCTCCTGCGGAGTAGCTGCATATTCCAGTTCTGCAATCCAGGTAGGTTATGGCTTTCCCTTGTGTTAGACTGTAATTAGTGAATCGTATACATGTGTACTATTAACGTACAATTGATGAGGGTAGATGAATCATAAAATATGATGAAGTGATGAAAGACTTGTAGTGATGTAACTATAAAAGTGGAGGATTAATCCTAACTACAGAACACGTGGATAAGTGAAACCTAGTTGATAGCTAATAATGGGGGTGTACTCTTGATACGATGTTCTTGATAAAATACTCTTGATGTGATGTCCTTAATAAAACACCCTTGAGGTGATATTCTGGATAGCAAGTTTTGATGACATGTGATTGTAGTTGCTCTTGATTGTATATTTTAGTGGTGTAATCTTGATGATATAATCTTAGGAGAATGATTGTAATAATAGGAATAAAGGAAAGAAGTAAGGTGATCAGACCTAGTTTGATTATTTGAGCTTAATATTATAATTTGATTGTTATGAACAAAAATGTAAAGCTGGTAGTATAAATCAACTAGCTTAAAATGAATTCAAGGTAAGGGAAGAACGGGTATTTATGAGAAACCGTAGTAGCAAGGTTGAGTAACTAAATCTGAATTGTGTTGAAATAATTATTGTGTGTTAACAAATTTTTCTTGTGAATGAATATGTCAAAGGGATGATGATAGGCTCGAGGACATTGACTTGAAATGAGGACTAATACGAATAATATTTTGATCAATATTGAAAGAACTTGCTTATGTGAAAGATCCTTATGTGAGAGGGTAGGAAAGGTTGAACCGACGAATTGTGAAGGTTCCTTGTATGTTTTATTATTATGATAGATGAAGAGAGACTTGATTAATTGATAAATAAATAGAAAGATAGAGGGTTATGGTTACAAGGAGTTAGACTTTATATAATGATGTATATCTGTGTGGATTGACAATATGATTAATTGGTCATCGTACGCTAATTTTAGTGGAGGTAATGATGATTTAGTTGCGTTCTATGAATGGACCCTAAGATGAATAAATGTGTTTTTGTTGTTGTAAAAATTAAGTGCAATTATAATAATCAATGTGTATTTATGAGGAATCATGTGTGTTGGTTAAATTAATAGCATGTTGAATTATGTTGATGATTGTTGATTTATATATCTTTCTAAATTGTCCTATGAGTGGACTGAATGAAATGCACAATAAATTATGCTAATGAATATTGGTTGACACATCACCCTAAGTTATCATATGAGGTGACAAATTGATAAGCATATTGGATATCTTGATAAAAGTTGGATTAAGTTCTTATCCGGAGATGAGAGGCTCGTGTCCGAGGTGAGCATCCGGACGAGCGAATTAGTTTATGTATGAGTGGTTCGTGCCCGAGGTGAACATCTAGGCGAGCATTATGGTATAAGTACATAGACAGGTATGATATGATATTCATTCAGCTGAGTGTATAGGTAAGAGTACAAAGACAGGTATGATATGATATTCATACAGCTGGGTGTCTAGGTAAGAGTACACAGACATGTATGATATGGTGTTCATACACCTGGGTGTACAGTACATGGATTTCCAGAATCCCCTACAAGTCATGACCGGAACGGCAAATATAAGACCCTCTAACATATGTATACAGTGATGTGACGGAGGCGTGTGACCGGCACATCACCGATGATATAATGGTGATAGAGATCAGTACAGGTATGTCATGATATACATATGATTGTGAGACAAATTAGTACAGGTATGTTATGATATACATAAGACTGTGTGACATAGTTCAGTGGCAGGTATCACATTGATGTGTGTACGGATATTTGATAAGATGAAATTAATAATGACAGGTCTATTTACCATGTGTTTAGTGTGCATATGATCTGATGTATAATTGTGTCTTTCTTGTATTGTACTTCTTGGTATTCGATGAAATTGGTTGTGTATGAGCTAATGTTGTGATCACCATATCGGGTAAATGTGATTTATGTGTTGTTGCTGGATGATTCTGACTGTGAGAATATTTCATAAACATGGGAAGTAAATCAAATAATTGTGATAAGGTGAAAAATGGTAAAGTGTATGTTTAATTGGATGTAGATTGCTACATTTTTATGTGATGTTAGACCTTGTGTAATTGATGAGATATTGAAAGAAGTAAGGTTGCCGACGAAGTCGAGTTACTGCCTATAGCAGTATCACTGCTGCAATAAAATTCCCGCTATGGCGAGACCACGGCAACGGTCAGGTTACCGCTGCAGTGAGAGCTAAACAATGTGCAGGCCAACCCTTATGGCTTAGCTGGATAGAGAAATACGGATGTATTGTTAAATAACTGGGGTAATAAAGAGTAAGAAAATTAGCTTGATAAATTATTGAATGATTGTTTAAAAAATGAATTATTGATTGCCCATTAATTTTATGTTGTTGCGTAAACTGATTATAATCGATCGATGATGCCTACCAGTACGTGTGGTATACTGATACTACTCTTGCTACACCTTTTGGGTGTAGGTTGTGGCAGATTTAAAGTTTCATTATTGACGCTGCATATTCAATATCAGCTTCTGTATTTCTTCCCCAGGCGAAGCTGTGTCATTTCATTTATCAGTATTCCAAGTAGAGTTTTTGTACCTGTCTAAACTAAAGCTCGGGAGAGTCATGGGTTTTTGAGGGATTCTTATTATAAAATTTAATATTGTTGATTTATGTAAATAAATGATAAATTTTGATATTTTTATGTGATGTTCAAAAAGGGATTCTTCTATCGAGTTAGAAGTCGATGTAGGTGCCCGCACGACCCGCCTATTTGGGTCGTGAAAAGAACATAGCATCAGTCATGGACTATCGAGAACACCTCAACCAATATATGCTACCACGAAGATGACATCACAATTATACCCATTGTTATTTACCCACCAGGGTTCACCGTTTCATGCATCTTCATACTAGGATTATTTTCCGCAATTAAATATTTACTTTATTACGGGGTTACACTAACATTACAAATTATATAATTTATATTCATATATTAATTGTACATCAATTGTATGCACATATTTCACTAATTAAAGTCTAACACAAAGTGAAGCCATAACCTACCTAGTGTTATACCCCCAAAAACTCTAAGATCAGACCCGGGAGTTGAAACGAAGAAAACAGAATTTTCTGCATCAGGTCACAGAATGAGTCGTCCCATGATCTGTCACGTTGACTACGAGTCGTTAAGTGACTCGTGGTGAGGATCATGACTTAAGTTGGAAATTTCTGATTTTGAGTCCCAACGGACATGACCACGAGTCGTGGTTAGCTCCACGACTCGTTGAATCAACCATGGTTAGAAAGGAGGTGTAGGTAGGAGGACTTGGGCAGTGCACTTAACGGGTGTGTCACCATGACTCGTTGGGTATACCACGATTCGTGGTGTGCCCCGTGGTGAGCCCAGGTATATTTTTGGCAGTGAAGACCACGAGTCGTGGTCACCAGTAACGACCTGTAAGATCCCCCGTGACGAGTCCCAAATGAGTGTTGGACAGTTCACATAACGACTGGAGACCACGAGTCGTGGTCCTTTGTAACGACTCGTCCAGTCCCTCGTGGGGATTGACAGTCAGTTATGTTCTGTGAATTTAGCAAGGGCTTATCCATAATTTCTATGATCCTAAGGACTAAATTGCATTATTTTAGGCTATGAATAGTGAAGTTTAAGAGGGTTAAGTTTATTCTAAGCTATTCCTATTCATGCGTGCAAGAGTAGAAGTCTAGAGAGGTGATCAAGCTTAATTCCTTCAAGTTTTTCATCAATTCTTCATTGGGCAATTAAGGGAATTGTAGAATCTAATTCTCTCAGATATGTAGGGTTATGAATGGGTGAATTCGTCCCACTCATGCCCAATTTCTCTCTAGTTCATAAAATTCTATTAATAATTCTATGGGGTTTTATCCCAATTCTTATGAAATTCTTATCATCTATCTATGGGTTAATATCCTTCATGTATCAATTAATATTTTATGAATCATGGGCAGATTTTATAACTATTTAGATTTAACTTTTCTACAAAACTATGCCCAATCATGTATGTTTCATGATAAATCAAGTTATGATTCTACATTAATTTTGATGTTCACTAACCCATTATGATTTATGACTTATGATATGATTTCTCTCAAATGTTCATCATAAATTTATGAATATCAAGTATATACATGTTTTACAAGTATGCATGAATCTCACAAGTTATGATTTATGATTATGGCCGACTCACGGGCCTTACTTTCATATCTAGTTCGCATATTTCAAGCATGCTTATGATTATCATGATTTTAACTAGCCTATGAGTCTCATATGTATTATCCTATGAGCACTATATATGTTTTGAGAGTAGTATTTAATACCGAGTGGACTCGGGGTCTAAGAATGCCCTGAGTCTCAGAACTACGCGCCAACGTAGCCACGATGGGACCTCCATGTTACTATCCCCTTTGCCCAAATGAGCCCTTTGTTGTGATATCACACCTCTATCATGGTTCTACCCTTGGCAAGATACGAACGCCCTTCTGAGTAGAGGTTTATAGGTCGGGCTCCATGTGTGCTCATATGGGGTATGTCAGTTATAAGAATCTCCCACTATGCCTCATGATTTATGTATGGTTATGATTATATACTTTGGCTCAAGTCATGTTTAATAAATCTTTTCTCTTATGATTATGATCATGGATGATTTACGAATGTTTTTGAAAACCTTGAGCCTTATGTTTGCATTATGATATTTATGTTACGATCATGTTGTCCTACTCTTATGAACTTTTATGTATTTAAAATGTCGGTTTTACTTACTTTGCATACTCGGTACATTTCACGTATTGACCGCATACTTTATGTTGTATCATTTCATGATATAGGATCCGATTTTCAGACTCAGCCTCGTCACTAGCCAGTTTCCAGAGTTAGTATTCACCTTCAGTGGTGAGTACTCATCTTCTGAGGACCATTTGTTATCTGTTATCTTTGTATTTTCAGGTTTCAGACTTGTCGGGTTAGTTGGTGGTGTTGTTCCATCAACCCATTAGATATGATAGAGGCTTTCAGACTGTATGTAGTAATCAACTTGTCCTGTATGAAGTGAATTTCAGTAGCGATGTTATGTTATAATTAGACTTCCACTAGGTTGTTGTGTTAAGTCTTCCGCTTTATTTGATGGAGTTAGATGTATATTCATGTCATGGGTCGACTTGGAGTCTCTCGGGACTTCTTGTCCTGTTGTCTCGATCCGAGCCTAGTTAGGATCGTGACACCTGGGCGCAAGATACTGCCAAGAAAATGATGGGGCTACGTTCCTAACCCGAGCCTTGGTGTTCTTGCAGAGAATCGTTGGGGAAGATGGTGGAATCTTTGTCCATCTCTAGCCACCCTATTCTTTTCTTAATTAGAATGACCAGACTTACGTTCCTAAACATTTTTAATGACTATTCCTTGTTATAAAGATTCTGGGTCTTAAAATTAGATAAAATAAGGAATTCTGATCTGCTTCATCCACTGCAGCAAGGACTTTTCCGCTATAGCGCTCCCGCTAAGGCGAAGGAGTCCCGCAGTGGCCCTGCCGCTTAGGCCTACTAACTTTTTTTACTCAGCCCATTACATAATTTACACAATGATTTCATTTATTGGAGAAAATAAATATAGGCCTGCTAAATTTTAAATTTTCACGCCAACGTCGTCAAGGTGCTATAACGACCGGATGAGTCGTTACAGGTATTTATATATTTGCAAGGAAAAAAAATTAATGAATAAATAATTTACTTTATAATAGAAGTATCCAGTGAAGTCAGGATCCCAACACCTTTTAACATATTATGAAAAACAAAAATATTTTCTCTATTTACGAATTATTAGTTAACTAATACATCATCCAAATCTTTTTGATTTTCTAAAACAGTAATTAAAATAAGAAACATCTGTAGAATAGATAAATCAATCCCCGTGTGTTCAATATATTTTTGTACTATTATTTGACAGCGCACGAGCTAAAAATATATATATGACTGTGACTCATTAAATTTTGGGCGTCGTTGCAAGGCATTGACAAAGTCTACTGCAGATTAATTGTTTTACTGCTAATGTAAAAATTATTCTTTTGATTATTTTATCTTTTGAGCCGACATTTTCAGAAAGTGTATGATCTGTTCTTCTTCAAGAGAACCAATCGAATATAATCCTGAAATTGAAAGAATCTTACTGTTGTTATGAAAATGTTGTTATGAAAAGAATAGGCTCACAATCTCAAAATTCTTCACAAGAAGAAATGGAGAACGACATGTTTAATGATAACAACAATCCATTTCCACCATATCAAGTGAAAGAACAATTTGATGATGCAGTACCACAACGTGATAGGATACTTAGAGATTATGCAAGATTAGATCACTTTGAAAGAGAATCAAGTGTGAGGAGGCCACCAACAGCTACAAATAATTTTAAAATCTGCATAGGCTTAATTCAAATCATATGAAATTCATGTCAATTTACTGGTGATGCAAGTGAAGATTCTCGTACTCATCTAACTAACTTTCTTGAACTAATTGAGACATGTAAGTACAATAGGGTCAGAACAGATGTTATCAGGTTGCGACTTTTTTCTTTTTGATTAAAAAGAGAAAACAAAACATGGTTCCGCAGCCTGCCAAGAGGTTCCATTACTATATGGGACCAAATGACCTAGAAATTTTTTAACAAGTATTTTTCACTTGAAAAAATAATTAAAATGATGCAAGAAATTAATAGTTTTCTGCAAACAGATACGAATCTCTATATCAGGTGTGGAAAAGACTGAGAGCAATGTTAAAAAAATATCCACACCATGAAATTTTAAATTCTAATATTTTATATACTTTTGTCATGGTTTTAAACCCTATACTAGAAATGTAACTGATGCAGCATCAAGAGGATCTATAATGGGAAAAACTATTGAATAGGCTATTCAACTTTTCAATGAAATCTCATAAAATTCTGTCCATTGACCTTCAGACAAAATGATCATTAGGAAAACGACATGAGTAAATCAAGTTGAAGCTTTGAATTCATTGACACAACAAATTGCAACTCTCACACAAAAATTTGAGGCTTTCCAAATAAATACTCAATCATCTTCTCAACTTGAAAATTGTGATGTTTGTGGAGGTAATCGACCTAGTCATGAATGTCAAGTTTCAACACAAAATGAGGAACATATAAATGTTATTGGTTATAGAAATAATTATCCATTTGTATAAATATGTATACAGCTGACCGCTCTACCACTGAGCTACCGAGGAACAAAAGGAGATTCGATCTCATAGAGTTCAATGTTCGTTCCCAATCCATGACCAATATGAGCTCAAAGCTTCCTTCGTAACTCCCGGAACTTCTTCGTAATGGCTCTTAACACAAGACATCCAATCAGAAATGTCACGAAATCCCCCGCTCTTCGGGGGTGCCCTCAGCGTCGAGGAACATGTACTAGGGTGTATGTGCGACTCGTTTAGATCATGAGCTGGCACAAAAGAAAGAAAACTACTTTTACAGTATCAATGATCAGTACCAGTGAATGGGATAGGATGGAAAAAGGAACTCCATTCATTATTTAAAAAATCTCTATCATATCCCTCTATTGTGTATGAAGTTTATGGTTTCCGTTGGTGTAAAAAATTTGACTTTACTTTTTTGTTTCCGAAATAACTCTCATCAACTAGCACTAGTTTGAGGTGAACTAGCACTAGTTTGATGTCAACGTTTAGGAGTAATTCATCAAATTGGTTAAATCTAAAATAATAACATACTCTTTATTTAATACGATCCCACTATACATATCGATATACATAGAGATTCACCGACTACATTTCAGTCATCCAGTGTTCCTGATCTATTTGAAAATAAATTATTTGTATACTGTGATTCTAATAAAATATATATAAATAATATCAAATTTTTTTGATAAAATATGTATAAATTTGGAGAATGTAAGTAAAAAATTATATTAAATTTGATAGAAAGCTGTGTACATGCTTTTTTTTCTTTCCAAAATCTACTAAAAATTTGTAAAAAGAATTTGTTATGTTTAGTAAATAAGAAAAATTATTACCCTATTTATTTAATAATATATAACTTTATTTAATTATGAAGGATAAAAAAATTTAAGAAACAGAATTCGGCATTACGCATGGTAGGCTGCCGCCGTTACTCTTTCGGCAAAGTAAAATTCACAGAGACAGCAGCTGAAAGACCAAAATGGAAGTCGTGAAACCCCAGAAATCTACACAGGCAGTAAGATTTCTTCGACCTACTGAATCCTCTCCGTCACCAGAAATCCCACAAATTTCAATGCTAAGAATGCAACAATGAGACGCAAAAATCCAACCCAGAAAACTCCTCCAGGTCATGGCGATGTTACCCAAGAAGCTTTCCCCAAAATCCCTCCTAAAACTTCTCAAATCCGAGAAGAACCCCAACGCAGCACTCTCCTTATTCGACATAGCTTCTCAACACCCAAATTACACTCATGACGCTATTATCTTCCACCATATTCTCCGGAAACTCTCCCTGTCTTCCGACCCTAGATTCCTCCCTCACATGACCCGAATCGTGGATATGATTCAAACCCAGAAATGCTTATGCTCTGAGGATGTTGCATTGACTGTTATCAAAGGGTATGCGAAGAATTCCATGGTTGATAAAGCCATGGAAATTTTTCAGAACATGAAGAACATTTTTGGTTGTGCGCCTGGGGTTAGGTCTTTTAATACATTGCTTAATGCTTTTGTGGTTTCGAATCAGTTGAGTAGAGCTGAGTTGTTTTTCAAGTATTTTCGAACAATGGGCGTGTCTCCAAATTTGGAAACTTACAATGTTTTGATTAAACTTGCTTGTAAAAGGAGGCAATTTGACAAGGCAAAAGAGTTGTTGGATTGGATGTGGAAGAGTAACTTGAAGCCAGATGTGTATAGTTATGGAACTTTGATCAATGGACTTGCAAAGAATGGACATTTGGATAAGTCCTTAGAGGTGTTTGATGAAATGTTTGAAAGAGGGTGGTATCCAGATGTGACCTGTTATAATATTTTAATTGATGGGTTCTTAAAAATTGGTGACTATGATAATGGTAAGAAGATTTGGGAGCGGTTGATAAGTGGGTCAAATGTTTACCCCAACGTGGTTAGCTATAATGTGATGATTAATGGTTTATGTAGATGTGGCAAGTTTAATGAGGGTTTGGAACTCTGGGACAGGATGAAGAAAAATGCACAAAAAATGGACTTGTTCACGTGTAGTACATTGATTCATGGTTTGTGTGAATTGGGCAATGTCAATGGGGCTGAGAGGATTTTTAAGGAAATGATTGAGACTGGATTGTCACCTGATGTTGTGGTGTATGGTGCTTTGCTTAATGGTTATTGCAAGGCTGGGGAAATTAAAAAGTGTTTTGAGTTGTGGGAGGTGATGAGGAAGGAAGATTGTTGCAATGTTACTAGTTATAATATATTGATGAGAGGTTTGTTTGAGAATCAAATGGTGGATGAAGCGATTTCTATTTGGAAGCTTATGAATGAGAATGGTGTTGTTGCTGATTCAATATCTTACGGAATTCTAATTCAAGGGTTGTGTAAGAATGGGTATCTGAACAAGGCTTTGAAGGTCTTGCAAGCTGAAAATGAAGGAGAAAGATGCATGGATTCATATGCATACTCATCTATTGTTAAGGGGTTGTGCAGAGAAGGAAGATTGGATGAAGCAACTAGTATGTTTGATTTGATGGCTAAAGAGGGGTGTACACTAAGTTCTCATGTTTGCAATGCACTAATCAATGGCTTCATCAGAGCATCTAAAATTGAGGACGCACTCAGATTTTTTGGTGAAATGAGCAGTCGGAATTGTTCGCCAACAGTGGTAACCTATAATGTGCTGATAGATGGGTTATGCAAAGCTGAAAGATTTGGTGATGCCTATAAGCTTGTCGAGGACATGCTGCAGAAAGGGTGGACACCAGACATGATAACATATAGCTTGTTGATGGATGGCCTTTGCCAAAGCAAAAAGGTAGACCTGGCCCTAAAGTTATTGAGTCAAATTGTTAGCAAGGGATTCAAGCCTGATGTGACCATGGTTAACATTATAATTCACGGCCTTTGCTCTACTGGAAACCTTGAGAATGCATTGCAGCTCTTTTTGAGCATGAGCCAATGGAAATGTCTCCCAAATCTCGTCACATATAACACCCTTATGGAGGGATTTTATAAAGCTAGAGACTGCAAAAATGCTTCAGCAGTTTGGGCTCTCATTTTAAGAGGCGGGTTTCAGCCAGATATTATTTCTTATAATATTACTCTTAAGGGGCTTTGTTCTTGCCATAGAATGTCAGATGCCATGTTATTCTTTAATGATGCCCTTAATAGGAAAATCCGTCCAACTGCAATTACATGGAATATACTTGTCAGAGCAGTTATTTATGGTTGAACTCTAACACGATTTTCATGAAGTATACACCCGGTGGTTTAGATACCAATTTCTACCTGAGCAAGAATTCAACTGCAACTAGTTAAATACCTAAAATTCATTGGTTCAATCACCCACTTCAAAATTATCAGGTCTGAATCTCCTTTCTGTTGCTTTTCAGTACCCTAGATTTGCTTTCCTGCATACGTAATCTGAGACACATATCTTCATGGTTGCAGGGTTCCGATTATTATTCTCACTATCAAGCCAAGTTTGTCGGACTTGTAAATGATAATTCTTGTTTTAAGTTTTAAGTGAGCAGACTCGCTTCAGGTGAGTAGATGATTTTGCATTTTTGCAAAATGGGATATCCAATCAGAAGCACAATGCTGGCTGATCTAGTGTGATTTCTCGTGTGCTTTTTTTGGAAGTATTTTAAGATTCTGTGGTTGAAACAGGTTGAAAGTATTCCTTGTGATTGAGATACGGTTGAAAATTTCTCTAAAACACAGAACTTTGAAAGAATTATGCTGCCAACTCAATTCTAGCTGAGTGGTAGTGAAATTTTCCCTGTATCTCATATCTTCTTATAAGCTTGATTATGCTTTTGTTTAGTAAAGTACTAAACTTTATTCCATATATCTTTCTGGTGCAGAAAAATGAGGGGACAGTAGAGGCAATAGAGATGTTTGCGCAGCAAAGTCGGGCTGCTTATTGGGACGAGATATTCTTAAGGTTAAGGTATTGCTATTGTCCTTAGAATTCTTTTGATAAGTCCATATTTGGGTTAAATGAAAAAATAGCATCAAAAGAATTGATTGTGATTATGGAAGAATCAAGCCCATTGCCTGCCGTGATTGGGGAGGGAGCTGTGGGGTTCATTTATGTTTGTCATAGATAAAAACAGATGTACTCTCCATTTTGAATATGTTTCCCTTGATAGTGCCACCCTGGGTGTTTTGTGCGAGTTGGAATTTTTTATCAATTGGACTTTACAGCTAAGTTGCACCTATTCTTCACTTTCAGTCCCACACCCGTGTCGACACGACATGGACGTGGTATCTGTACTGGATATGGTCAATCAATTTTGGTACTTTGAACAAAATTGATCGAGATATTTGAGATAGACATAGTAATTTTTTAAATCAAAACAATAATTTAGGCATATGTTTTTTTATTGTTAAAAGACATTTGTATTAAAAAGTCCGCAGCCATAAGGTGCTTTAAAGATATTTACATGTCAATATCATTGCTGAATGTGCAATGAACTCAAAAAGTCTATCATAACCTTTATATTATTCACAATTGCCATGTTACAACAAGAAAAAACAAAAAAGCAATAAGGAGGTGCATTTGTACTTCATAATAATTACAGAGTCAAACTTGATCTAAAAAATTTGTAGATTCCATTCCTTCCAAATAATCCACCATAATTTAGGCATACTTTTATAAGTCTATTTTTAGATATTTCAATTGTTTTTAGCCGAATTCCCACACCCATATCTATACCTGAATCCATAACTCCAAATCTTAAAATTTGGATCATGAAGGATCTGACCTTTAGATTTGCATCATTATCGGACACCCGCACTTGAATCCGAAAACTTAGCTTTGCTATGTTTCTTTTGGACCTTGGAATAAATGAAGGAAATTGTGTGCTTGCGCTCTCCATCTCACCCAATGTTTGAATTGCCTATTGAACGAGGACCAGTAGCAATCTGGTACCTAACATAAAACCCAAGTTGCTATGGATTCTTATGTTTGTAAAGAAGCTAAGAACTTTTAAAATTAGAGAAAACGTGAAAGGCTTAAATGGTTAACTTAGGAAGAAAAGATTGTTGGACTCATATTTTACTGAACTGACATTTTTAAGACAAATTGCTATCAGATTGTAAAACAAAAGGATGTTAGTCCTATCTAAAAATTTAAAAAAAAACAAAAGGATACTACTTGGGATCACTAGATCCACCATTCCAAATAGCTACATTGTTGTTTAGGGAAAAGATTTCACAATCTGTTTAGGAATTAGTTAGTCAGGGAACCTTTGATCATAGCTTCTACTTTTGTGCTGGAGATATGTTGTCGATATTCAATACATCGATTTCAAAGTTGTTGGACTTCTATCACCTCTAGATAGGAGTAGACATAATTCGGTTAAAACCGGAAAAACCGACCGAACTGATCAATTCAGTTCCTTGGTTATACGTTGGTATCAGTTTAAAATCTCAAGAAATTTGATTTTTCGGTTTTGCAAAAATATTTCAACTTTAATTAAGCCAAAAAATTGAAATGCTTCAAAGTTTTACTATTCCTCCAGTGATGTCCGAGATAATCTCTTTGAAACACCTATCTATACTGCAGACAAAGTATTGCTTATCAGCCACTACAATTCTTTAGAACTAAGGTTACCTCTTCATTTTGATAAAATTGGCAGGAATGATTATTAAACAACAAGCAAAATCCATGTTCGAAAAGACTGCAGGAGTCTCATAGAGGTAAGAAGTTAACACCGATTTATATATCCCCCAGTGCGGAAAAACCGACGAGGTTTCGGTTATCAAGCACTAACCCACTGATGATTACACTTTTTTTTTCAAATAAAAATGTTATACTCCAATTGAAAAAAGGCCTCTAAATACCCTGTCGTCTCTTCATAAATTATCAAAAAATTTAGAGGTTAACTAAAGTGTATATTAGTAATTAGTCAATTAATTACTTCATACTGCAAAATGAGAAGAAAATGCTCTCTCCAGGCTACTCTTACTTGTACAAATTATTTTTTTGATTTTGCCCAATTATTTCATTTGACCCAACTCGTTTTTGAAAAGAAAAAAAGAATTGGCAGAGCTTTTTTCAAAGTAAAAGACACAAACTGTAAAAGCTGAACCGATTTATCTTTGGTTAGGTTTCGGTTTTCTCATTCATAAACTGAACGGAAGTAACCGAACCGAAAAAATGAAAAACTGAATCGACTGATGCCCACCCTTATCACTAGAAAGTAAAAGAGATGTCCTATTTTGTTGATCAATATAAAGCATCCTACATGGATCCAACTTTGGTGGCTGCAGTTGCCATGAGACTTGGTTTGCTGATGCAAGAGAAAAGTTGGCATGATATATCAGCCTCTAATAATAACGTTTTATTTGAGGTTATAACTCATGCTACATTAATATCTAACATTTTGCTGTTTTTTTACAATTGGTGGAAGAGATGATTTCACTTCTCTTCTTCAGATGTCTGCTTTTGCTTAGTTTCTGTTTCTGATAACACTTTCTGCTCGTAGATGACTTGAGAAAGTAAACCCACCAAGATCACTCCAAGAACTGCACTCTTTCCCCAGTCAGATGGTGAAGAGATCAAGGCATTCATAATCCCAACTACCACGAGGCCCACAAGTACAAGGTAGATATTCCTTCTAATCTTTGACTCGGCAGTTTCTTTACTGAGTTGCTTAATCTTCTCCATTTCCTCCTTAACTTTTGCTTTATCCGCTGGTTGTTTTTGCCCCAAGTTCTTAAAGAAAAGACCTTCATTTCTCTCCTCCTCCATTTGGCCTTCAAAGTCCGCCAACTTCTTCTCGTTCTCTTCGATCTCCTGTTTGTTTAACTCTACTGATTCTTCAAAAGCTTGCATCTGGCTCTCTATGTTTTCCATTATCTGCTCCAAAAAGAAAGGAAAAATATAACAAATCAAAAGCTGTGTATTTGGATGAATTCAAATTCCATTTTCTGTATGATTTGCAGTTGAATTGACATACCCTTGCACCAGCTTCGTCAAGCTCTTTGAGGGCATTTTCACCAATTTGGTCAATTTCAGTATTGGCATCTTCAGCAAACTTGGATAAATAAGCAGATCTTTCGTCTAAATAATCAGTAAGACGGACTTTCTGTGTTTGAAGCTGGGCAATTCTTGCAAGCAGTTCCTGCTGACGGGTGTCTCCTTGAGACGGAGGTGGAGGAGTGTCTGGGTCTGAATCTGAAGCATTTGGTTTGCAGAGGCAGAGAATAGGGTGTTTCCTATGGAAGTGGCCTCTTCTGTTTAAAAAAGCTTGTTGATTTGGTGTGATAGAGTAGTGAATTGCTTTTAGATGAATCATCCTTTGAATTTTTTGCTCTAGTTTGCAGGGAGACTAGCCAGTGCTTGAGTAGTGAGTGTTAAACTATGAAAAGGGATGGAATGGAAGTGTTTGTGAACCTCTGATTGAATGCACCTTATCCATTTTTATTTGCAGATAATTTTAGAAACAAAAAAGTGAATGGGTCATTATCATTTTATTTGTGAGTCCTTGTGGGCCATGAAGGGGAGTTTACACTTGTGTGTCTTCCTGTTCTTGGAAGAAACTTCAATTATATAAATTCATATTTATGAAGAATTTTTCATTTTATCCTAAGTGTATTTCATATCATATTTTATGCGTTTATTTATACTATTATGTAGAGTTAGTATTACAAAAAAAAATTTTAAACAAGACATTAGCCATTGACATTATAGGAAAAAATCATGGGTAAGGTAGTGAAGGCGTTAGAGATTATGAGAGAGGTTGAGGAGGTGTGAGAGTTAATTACTAGAGTACTATAATATTTTATAACATTCTCCCTTAAATGTTCATAGATAATGTGTCTTGTTAAAATTGTACTAAAAAAGAAAATTCACGTGAAAAAAAGAATTCTAGGGAAACAAAATCTAAAAGGCAGTTGCGTAGAATTTGCCCCTCTTAATCTTCTACTAGCTAAGGTTGCTAATTTTGCGGTTGCATACTGGCCGACCAAAATCACGGTGGAGTTTCCTCCGTAAAAAAATTTCACTCCAGTATAATAATATTACAGATTTATATATATATATGCTAAAGAATAATTTTATACATAAAATTATTAAATAGTTTTACATAAGTATTATGAACTTTGCCCACATCAAAAACATCAATTCCAAATACATACTTAAATTTCCTTATAGTCATATAAATAACACCAAACATATAAACCCAAAAAATTTAAAATATGATCAAATCCTTCGACAAATATGATCTCTAACCAAACGCTGGATAAAATTATTTTATATTTTATTTTGAGATTATTATTTCTTATTCCCCGTAACAAACAATCTTTAATATTATTTTAGGATACTGCAGAATAACTTATTTGTCACTGAGTTGTTATAATTAATTATTATGTTATTTATGTATTTGAATAAAGCCTTTGAGGTACCAAACATCAATGTGTCTCCCAAAGGGTCAAAAATTACCCCTCTACTTTTGTTTATTAGTTAAATTTGCCCCTAGTTATATTCTAGGGCAAAATATGACCCTGCCGTTATGAAACTTAACATCTATGCCCCTCGATTGAATAAATTCTCCCAAATTGAATAAAATCACCCGTTATCTCTTTAAGCCCTACCTAAACCTACCTAATTAATTTAACCCATGTAAAATAAATCTCAAATATACTCATCCCAAATCATTCTTCCTTCTCTTTCGTATTATCTCCTCCACCTCCACAAACAACAACTTGAGATCTTTCTATTATTTAAAAAAAAAAAAAATTGCTTCAGAGATCCAACAAGTCCAGCAACATTTCTCTCAAAGATGGAGTTACTACAAAATGTTCTTCAGTCAAACTTCATAATCTAAATCCTTTAATTTGTAAAAGGGTAGTTGAGCAGCCATTGAACAGCTCAAAAGTATCCCTCACACCCAACCCCCCCACGCCCTTATAGTTATATAAATATACATATATATAAATCTATGATTGAGCGGAGGATACAAGGGAATAGACGAATAGTTACTATATCGTCCCATCGGAACTGATTCTTAAGGCTTAGCAAACACTTCAATGCATTCAACACTGATTTTGCCTGAATGGCGACCACCCAACTTCCCCAATGAGGCTAACGTTGAAAAAACTCTCAAACTTATATTTGGGGTGTATTTTGTATGGATTAAATTAACTAGGTAGGTCCGGGTAGGGTTTAAAAAGAAAACGGCTTATTTAAGTGAAATCGGGTAATTTTATTCAATTTGGGGGAATCCATCCAATCGAAGGGCATAGATGTTAAGTTTCATAACGGTAGAGGCATATTTCGCCCTAGAATATAACTAGGGGCAAATTTAACTGATAAACAAAAGTAGAGGAATATTTTTAACCTATTTCTCTTGTTTCTGTGTCTCGAAGAGTTATGTCTACGTGCAGTTTATTTATTTTGTTGCTCATGTGATGGTGTAAATATCTTAAAATGCACTTATGAGAAATTATGTGATAAAGTCATTTAATTTTATTTTGTATCAATAAAATCACCCAACTTTGAGATTTTCTCTTATTAAATCACTCAATTAAATCAATTATTTTTAAAAAAAAAATTGATATGACAAAATAAATTAAATTTTGTTCATATAGACATGAATCCCACAAAAAAAAATTAAATTAAAGACACTTGACGAACCGATAATCCCGTAATTGTCAAAATTATAAGCCTAAAAATTTACGGGGCTTTACAATACTCTTCAATTTTATTTTTTTGCGGGAAAAATTAATTTTTGAATATCTATTTTATTAAAAAATAATAAAAAGTATGTATCTATGTATAGTGATTTTATAAGAGAATACCCTAAGTTGAGTGATTTTTGGCACCCAATTTTGACCCTCTATATTTTAAATTAATTATTCAAGCTTCTCAAAATACAAATAGAATAAAGTATTTATTTTTTTTATAATAAAAAAGGTTTGATTAAATGTTTTGATGCTATATTGCCATTTCACTTTGCAAAATAACCTAACATATATAATACATATTTTATGTGAAATAACACATGGTAAATTCACTTTGATCGGTATGAATAATTTTACACATATAAAATGTTATACCAAGTACGCCATTGTCACTATATTATTTTTAATATTATCTTTATAAGTATCATCCTTATTATTATTATTATTATTATTATTATTATTATTATTATTATTATTATTATTATCATCTTTATAATTATCATCCTTATTATTATTATTATTATTATTATTATTATTATTATTATTATTATTATTATTATTCTATAATTTTTTAATTTAAAAAAATCAATTGCGTCCGTCCGATCATCAAAATAAATCAGAAAAAAAGGAAAGTTTTCAGACCTTCCCATTCCCTATCCCCTACCTAGCTACCCTCCTTCTCATGTTTCACCATCGCCTCTCAACTCTTCTCCCTCTCTCACCTCTTCATCCCCAGAAACTTGCAAACCCCATACCTCTGTCACCTTCGCCTCTCCCGTCCCATCTCCCCCCAAACTCGCTGACTTCGCGCCGCTCCGTAAATCGCTCACCCACCCCTCCAGTATCTGATGGCGTGAGAAAGAAGAGGCGTTGCCCGACCTCTCAATTCGAGTTCAGGATGGGTAAGACTATTGTACCTCTCTTCATGCTTTATTTTCAGATTTTGAATTTTGAAATTCAAAAGTTAGCGTTTCGGGGTTCTATAAATAGAACCATCTTCACCATTGAGAGGGGAGGGAAGAGTTCTGAAAATATAGATTCAATTGTCTTGGTTAAATGAAAGTTCAGTAGTCAGTTTTAATTAAAAAATCTCTGTCCCTTTTTCTGTGGGTTGCAAGCCAATTTGAGGTGGTGAAAATATATCTTCGTCGACTCGTTCAGCTCCAAGTTCGTTGCTCCACAAAAGGTGATTTTCTTTTTTCCCTTCTCTGTTTTATTGAAATTTCTTGGGACATTAGTAATTTGTCGTTTGTGTTGGATTGGCAGTCTTGTTGGCTTCTTTTTTTTTTTTTTTAAATTTATTTATTGTTATTATTATTTGTTATATTTTTTATTTTAGATATTTTATGGAGTAGGTTAATGTTATCAGGGGTTTGTCTTCTTAGTTTCTCTATATGTCTTAATTAATGACTTAACTCTTTAGGCATTCTTATCAGTTTAAGTGTTTTCTTTTAGTAGATTTAGTATTTTGGTATCTGCGTTTTGCTATACAATGATGTCCGCTTGATTCTTTGTATTATATCTAAGTTGATTGTTTCTTTAGATATGATAAGTTTCGTGATTTCCTGTTTATTAGATTAATAGTTTATTTTAACTCTTATATTTTTTGCTGGCTATGTTCTTTAAGTATCTATAAGATATATTAATTAAATTAGTATTGTCGGTTAATCTTCTTTTGTTCTTATGTATTTTAATTGCTTGCTTAGTTGTTTAAGCGTCAATATAATGTTGTCAATTTCCTTTCACTAATGTTTTATTGATATAGTTTACAGTATACTTGGTCGGGAGCCATGCTTAATCGTGCGGCATTTTTTTTTAAATATAATTGTAGATTAGTTTAATGCTATTCCACCAAGCCTAGCAGGTTATCGCCCTGACAAACACACTTTAGCTTAGATACAAGATAGAATTTAAGGTCATTCATTCTAATTTGGTTCTATACTGGTAGATATCTTGATTTTTCTTTTTGATTCATGCTTTTCACGTCTCTATAGTAATAATTTAATTCATACTCAATGTCGTAATCCTACCCTACTACTCACTATATTCTTCGTTTAAATGTATGAAAGACCCTACATCATATATGTACCAACGTGAACAAGAATTGGTCATTCTAGTTTGTTTTAGTCCCTGTCTAAGATTCTTAAACAAAAGAGGAATCACATGTATATAATACTAATTTGAATAAGTCTTAGTGTTATAATTAGGATTTACCTAGTATTTTCTTATTTTGTTATGCCGTCAGCATGCCTTCACTAATTTAATTAAGGTCTTTCTTTTCTTTTTTTTATATACGTATATTCTTCGCCCAAAATGAAAATGTGAAACCTGTTTAAGTTTGAACTTTGCCTCTCTATAATCTCTCTATTCTCAAGCACATCTTGCTCTCTTTATGTGTTTTCACATTTATGCTGTCAATAGAGTATTAAATTCATGCTTCATCTTAATATGGATCTCTTCTATGATTCACATTTGCTGATGACATCGTTAATAGTAATGTAAGTTGATTATTGTTTACTAGAGGTCCAGATGAGAGTTAGAATAATAGGAGCTTCATTTTTGATAAGGTGTGTATAAGTTTAAATCCTTTAAGACTTCCTCTGAATCATTAGGTTGATTCTCTGACCCGTCATTCGGCGCTTTTCTTTGAAATAAGACATGAATTAAAATTTTTATTTTAGATAAAAATAGTATATATATTCGAAATTTTATAGCGTATTTCAATTTTTGTCCATCTTAAATTCAATTTGGGATTTAGAATGCTATGGAATGACAATCTTATTTGTTTGAATAAAAGATAAGTTTGTGGTGTGACATTTAACTTTTATTGGGTTCAAAGATAATAATTCCTCCTTTTAAATATTCTATTGGAAGCCTTCTGCCTATTATGCAATTGGGTAGGATTAATGTTGATACACAAGAGTTTTGTTTACTTGTTTTGTTCAAAAATTGGCTTAATCTGAAGGATTAATTCCACCATATATGTTTGTTGTTTGATCTTCTTAATGGTAGGGCAATTCTTCTTGTGGTTCGAGTGCTTGAAAAATTATCAATTCGATTCATTTTTTGTAGTTATGTGGTGGCTGAGTAACTTTGTTTAAAAGACCGGCATAATTTCTTTACTGTTTTTGTTCCTTTCATTTATGCTATAATGGTAAGACATTCAAATAATCAGATGCACTTAAATTGGTAAAGTCGTGTACTTGTAATAACTTTATATTTAGTGATTATGTTACCGTTATTAGCTCGAAAAGTTATACCATTTATGCCTTTGGTAAGTCACATAAGTGTTTTTAGCATGTAACTATCTAAGTAGGGATGAAACCTTTTCTTACTTTCTTGTCTGAACATGCAAATAGAGGTTGACACCCGGTTGTATGTAGACTATTTAAGCAGTTCATATATCTCTTTAGTAACCGCATTTATTATGTGATATATAGTAGCTTTATTCTGCTTGTGATCTCTAAAGATATACATAAATATGTTGTTTCAACGCTATATTTTATTCAAATTCTATTATCCTGCATCGCATTAACCTTTTCTTTCCCCTTTTTATGTGTTACATGTGAATGTATCAATCTGACTCCCAATGGGCTTTTCTCTTATTCTCGGCATTTTCTTGTTGGGTCACAAGCTAAACCAACCGATCTATTGAGTCAGCCTCAACATAATTTAAAAGAAAGGCAAATATGGAGTGATAGTCCGTTTAATAGCAAGCAATAACCCGACAACAGTAGCAGAGGCAGAAGTGGGCCAATGCCTATAAAATTTAATTACAACAGCAGGAGCCTGGCAATTGATTTGAGCCGAGAGTCCATATTCTTCTTTTATATTGCTTCATGTGTATCATTTTTGCTTTTGTTTATGAATGCTAATTTTTTTTAAAAAAATAAAAAAAAATTATATGAATCTCCAAAAGAGAGTTTTTTTTTATGATTAGATTAACTTTCTTTATTACTTACGTTCTTTTTCTTTTGAACATATTTAGTTAAATCATCTTTCAATGTCACAAGTTTAAGCTCAAGAATTACTTGGGGAATCTTTCGTGACCTTTTGTTGTTATGAAGCAGTTTTTTAAGAAAAAAATGTTGTTGTATTAATTATTTAATTTTTTTTTATGTTTAAAGTTGAAGCATTTTGGAAAACGGAATTTCTAAAAAATGGTTGGACAATTAACAAAGGGGTTTTACTCTTTTACAATTTTTATCAAAACTTAAAGATTTTTTTATTGAACTGAAGCTATTAAGTTACTTCATCTAAAGATAGACTAAATTAAAGTATTATAATTTATTTTCAAACAAAGTCACTCTCAAATTTTTCTATTTTTACGAACAAGTTATTTTTCGCCGCAAGTATGTTTTAAATTTGTTGGTAACCGCATTTGCGGATTTTTTAAAATGCCTAACTCCTTCTTTACAAAATTATTTGAACCCTTACCCTTTCTCTTATTTTAAACAAAGATTTTCGAAAGTATCTTTTAAATGGTTTCCTGATTTCCATAATAATTAGGTGGCAACTCTGTCTATTTTTAAATAAAATTGCCGAATTATGGACCTTTTTGAACGCGAGTTTGAAAACGGATCGTAACAGTGATTTTATTGATACAAAATAAAGTTGAATGACTT
Source organism: Datura wrightii (assembly GCA_035772735.1). Taxonomy (NCBI): domain Eukaryota; kingdom Viridiplantae; phylum Streptophyta; class Magnoliopsida; order Solanales; family Solanaceae; genus Datura; species Datura wrightii. The sequence goes on along the minus strand of JASDFA010000018.1, from coordinate 191,491,071 downwards.
TACTGTATAATACCTCATAGTTGAGTGACCATTTGAGATGTTTACTCATATGTGATGTTATACCTATTTATATCTTATTAAAAGCATAAAAATTCTTAGAAATGTTGATTGAATTTTTTGTCTTTCATTAAAAGACTTTACAATAGATAAAATTGTCATCTACTATTTTTATTAATTAATTATTATCCTAATATTTAAAATTTTAAAATTAATTGAAGTTGTAACTATTAAATCTTTACTTATTTGTAAAATGTAATAACTCCTAATATTTGGTACTTTAAAATTAACTAAAATTTTATCGTGTTTGTCATGCAATTTAAATTATGTTTGTCTAATACAATAAGGTTGACTTCAATTTCATTTGTTGAGTATTTTTGTACAGCCTGTAATCAATATATATTATTTATTGTATAAATTTTTCAAATTAATTTATAAATTGTATTTTTCAAATGCAATTTATAAATTGTGTTTGTCGAATGAGTTTTATAAATTGTTTTTGCCTAATCACGTTGGTAATTGTAATGCGAGTTATAGATCGTGTTCTAATCACGTTGGTAATTGTAATGCAATTTTTAGATCGTGTTCATCGAATGCGATATATAAATCGTGTTTATTGAATGAGATGTATAAATCGGTTATCCGAATGTGATTTATTATATTAAAAGTCCTACCATTTAAAACTTTAAAATCGATTATAATTTTGTTAACATAATAACAATTCTTTTTTCATTAGTCGAATGTTCTTGTTAATCACTCTCTTTAATTAAATCTCATAACATTTCTTCCTTTTTCTTCCTTTTCAATTCATGTGAAGGTGTTTGACTAGACACATAGATTAAGAGAAAAAGAAATTTTTTTTAGCTAAAACCATCTCACATGGGTAAAAAGAAATGTTTAAAATTAAGTTATTATTAAATATTTAAAGTACGAAGCCCTGTAACAAAATGACATCCACTTTTTTACCCTTTTAAAATAGAGTTCACAATTAATAAAATAGTAATTTAATTATTTTTTTAATATTTAAAATTTAAAAATTCATTAAATATTATATATTAAATCCTTCCTTATTTAACATATATATAAAATTTTAATATTTAAAAATTTAAAAGCAATTATAATAAACAATTACATGTTAAAAATACAATTAAAAGAACAACCCATTAATAGGGTCCGCAAAAGGATTGCACCTCAAAGAATGTGATATAAACAACCTACCTAATTGCAAGCATTAGTGGTTATTTTCACTAATTTTGATAAGTCTTTCTTAGTATGGTGACATAACAATTACTTAACGATCAATTATAAATACATAATATATTTGTGATATGATATCAATTTATGATGTCTAAACAAGCCAGTAATAAATTACAATATGATTTCATAACTACTAAATGTTTAAATGAATAGCTTATACTGTATATTCTAATATACTAAGCAATTATGTATTCAATGTGTCTTCATAATGCTAATGTTCATATTAAATGTTAATCTATTAATAGTATAAGTTATACACATTTTATAATAATATAATATGAAATATATATATATATAATGCATTTAAGTGCTCATGTAAAAATGAATGATTCTTTTTTTCGATCAAACGCTGATTCTACAATACTTTTGTTCAATGAAGCAAATATTAGAACAAACTGAAGGAAGAACAACTGCATTGGATGAAATCCTTAAATATGACCATTTATCAATTTTATAATTTATAATTTTCTTTCTAAATTTTTATATTGTTACACAAACACATTTTTTAAATATTATTTATACTTTTTTTAGAAATCTATTTTTATTAATATCAAGGGCACGCATAAGACGAGTACACTAAGACTAGTACTATATTAAAAGCATGAAAGTCCTTAAAAATATAGATTTAACTTTTTGTCTTTTATTAAAAGATTCTACAATAGATAAAATCATCACTTATTGTTTTTCTGCAATAACTTTCATTTAATTATTATCCTAATATTTAGGACTTTGAAATTAATTAAAGTTATAGCTAATAAATTTTTACTTACATGTAAAAGGTAAGAACTCCTAAATAATTAGTATTTTAAAATTGACTAAAAATTTTCTTTTTAAAATTTTTCTTATTTGAACTGTGTTAAAAGTCCTAATATTTAAGAGTTTAAAATTAATAACAATTTTATTAACTTATATCAATTTTTTATTTACTAAACTAAGTAATTATCCATCGCCAATTTTTTAACTCACAATATGAGAAAATAAATTAAAGAGCGTAATTTTATTATGTGTATTAATATGTTGAATTTCTTCTTTTTCTTCCTTTTCTTTAAACAAAAAATTGTATAATCGAAAAAAAGAATAAGTTAGAAATGCAACATACTTTAAGTTGTTTCAACTAATCGAGTGCTCTTGTTATTCACTCTCTTTAGTTAATCTACAATATTTCTTCCATTTCAATTTATGTGAAGATGTTTGACTAGACACATAGATTAAGAGAGAGAGAAAACTGAGCTAAAATCATCTCATAAAGGGTAAAATAAAAAGTTTAAAATTAAGTTATTACTAAATATTTAAAATATGAAGCCTCATAGCAAACTATCATTCACCTTTTTATCCTTTTAAATAGAGTCCACACTTGACAAAATAGTTATTTAATTATTTTTCTAATATTTAAAATTTTAAATTAACTAAATTTTATATAGTAAATTATTCCTTATTTGATATATATAGAAAATATTAATATTTAAAAATTTAAAAGAGATTAAGATCTTATATTTTAAGAAATAACTACACGTTGAATAAAATTGTAATTGTAATAAAAATAAATCTTATGTTTAGGACTTTTGAAAATACAATTTTAAAAAATGTCAGTCCAGTGCGCAAAGCATCCCGCTTGACAGGGTCCGGAGAAGGGTCGTACCCCAAGGAGTGTGATATAGACAGTCTCCCTAATGCAAACATTAGTGGACATTTTCAGTAATTTTGATGAGTTTTTTTTAGTTTGGATGATCAATTAAAAATAAATAAATGTGTATGTAATATGATATCAATTTATTGGTGCCAAAACAAGCTAGTAATAACTCACAATACGATTTCGTAAGTGCTGAATTGTTTAAATTAATAACTTATACTATATGTCATATCTATTATACAACTTTGTATTACAACATGTCTTCGTAATGCTAATATTTATAATGTTAATCTGTCAACACTGTAGTAATAAAAATTTTGTAATAATTAACATGAAATTAGGGGTGACAAAATGGTTAAAATTTATGGTTATCCGCTTAGATTCAACCCATTTTAAATGGATTAGGTATCCAACCATTTAAAAGTGGATCAAATATAGATCAATCCATATTATCCATCATAAAAAATGAATAACCCATGGGTATCCATCAATTTAAAATTGACACTAATAAGAGTGTGTTTGGTATGATTTTTTTTTTAAATTTTTTCATATTTGGTTAGCTTAAATGTTTTGCATTTTTTTTTCAAATTGACTTATTTTTCTTTAATTTAATAAAAATTACTTCCCTACATAAAGACGAAAAAATATTTTTCAAAACTTTTCTTAAACCGCACAACCCCGAAAAGGGTCCTAGCCCAAACCTGAAATGCGGGACCCAACTCCTGACTCTTGATATCGAATCCAATCCCGACACTCAATCCGGGACCTGACTACTGACTCCCCACATTGATCCCGACCCCTACCTCGATCCACGATCTCAATACCTGATAACAACTATTGATCCTTGACCCCGAGACCAGACCTGACCCTACTCCATACTCTCGATATCAATCTTGACCTATAATTAGAGACTAGAACCCTAACCCCAACCCCTGACTAGAGACCCAATCCCCAACCCTAACCCCAAGACTCGACCATGATCCCACTCCCGACACTCGACCCAAGACCTAACTCCCAACTCTGACTTCCTATTTGAGACTCGACTCCTAACCTCAATCCCGAGACCCGACCCTGATCCCAACCATAACCCTTACCTTGAGCACCGATCTGGCCACCCGGCCTCGATCTTAACCCCAACTTCGACTATCAACCCTCAACCCGACCTAGACCGCAATCGCGAGACACCATCCCGACCTAGACCCCGACACTGAGACTCTCGACCTCCGACCTCGACCCTAGCCCTGATCTAAATCCTGATACTCAACCCGAACCCCCACCCTAATGGCCGACCTCGAAATTCTGACCCCGACTCCCAAGTACGACCCTAAAAAATCTCGATCCTAACCTCGACCCCGACTCCCTATCTGAGACCTGACCTAAATCCCGAGACTCGACCTCGATCTTGACCATGACCCCGACCTCTAGACCTGACCTAACCTTTGATCCCGACTTTCGACCCCGACCTTGACCCCTACCCTGACCTTGAGACCTGACCCTACCCCGACCTTTGACTTCGATCCCAACTTTCAACCCTTACTCTAACCCCGAACCCCACTCCTGATTACCGACCCTGACCCCTACCTCTACCCTTACCCTAACTCGATACCTTATTTGAACTCCCGACCTGAGATCCAATCTCGATCATGAGATTCGATGCCGACCCTTGACCCCTAGCCCCCGACCTCGACACCCTCTCCCGAACTAACCCAGACCCTGACTCCTGACCCCGACACCTGACCCCAACTCCCAACTCGAGACCTTACCTCGAACTCTGACCTTAAATCCCGACATCAACCCGAAATTTAACACCTAACACCCGACCTTAGACACGACTCTTAACATCGATCCGAGATCTAAAACCTGATTCTCAACCTCATCCTGAGACCTGACTCAGGACCACTTATTTTTGAGAATTTTTTTTCTTAAAAACACGAAAATATTTTCCTTCATACTAAACACACCCTAAAAGTAAAAAAAGAAAAATGAAAAAAATGTTTATAATGTGAGTGTACTTATTTCTTACATCCGTATTATCAATTGTTTACCCATTTTTTTCTATATCAAATAAGAATGGGTTCGATATTTTATTCATTTTCACTTGACTCATTTTTTGACTTACCCATATTCGATTTGACCCGCTCGTTTTTCACCCCTATGTGAAATATATATAGAGAGGCCAAATCGAATATGTAATTATTGGAATAATTGTTGGAGACTCAAATGATGGATATGCAAGCATGATAACTTTTATATATATATTACATAAAATCCTCCTTGAACTTGTACCTTATTTTTAAGAAGACAATTTAATTTTGGGGGGGTCCTATTACCCCCTCAAACCAATTCAAAGTGAAACTAATACAATCTTTTCAGCTCAATACCAATCTTAAAGAAGAGTGTATACAACACACACCAATCGTAAATTGACACGTCATTGTCTATTTTTTAAAATTATTTTTATATTTCTTTTTATTTTCCTAATTTATATTTTTTTTTTCCTCTTTTCTCTTTATCCCCATTTCTTGTGAAGTTTAGAGACTTCAATTGTTCACTTTTCCCGCATCATCTTTTCTTTTCTTTTATTCTATCTTTTTAACAGTCAAATTAATTGTTGGGTTTGGTAAATAAAGAAGAGAAATGAGTAGCATGTGTTTTTTTTAATTTTTCGAAAAAATAACTCGCCAGCAACCACCATTTTTTCCAGCGAAATATGTATATTTTTCTTTTAATACATTAATCTAAACACTTCCGGATCTTTCTTTGTAAACTCAAATTCAATCTCTAATAGAAGAGACTGAAAATATTATATCTTTAACAAAATATTAACTACCAATGAACTTTTTTTTGCCGGATTTTTTTTTCATTGCTGGCGAAGAATAGCCAAAAGAAATTCTGGCCAAAATTTGACATTTTTTGGCATAGTAATAGGTAGGAAAAAGTCAAAATATAATATACAAGGAAGAGATCAAAAGTGAATCTCCACATCTATAGCTCAAACATTCTAGTTAATAATGGATATTGAGGTTCAACAAAGAGGAGGAAGAAGAAGAAGAAAAAAGAGAAAGAGAATAAGAAAAGAACAAAATAAGAAGAGAAAATATGAAAATAAAAAAAATAAAAAACGAAATTATAATTAATAAAAGAAAACATTATAAAAATAAAATTTTATTAATGTTTTCTGTTTCTCACTCTCCTAAAAGAGGGTGAATCACACATTTCATGCCAAGTAGGCTAAAAGGGCTATTAATTCCACTTTGAATTAGTTTAGGGGGGTAATAAGATCCTACAAAGTTAAATTGTCTTCTTAAAAATAAGGTTCAAGTTCAGGGAGGACTTTATGTATTCTCCCAAAAGTGAATAACTTTTTTATCTTTCAATCAAACATCATTTCTACATCGTTTTTGTACATTGAAATAAGTATTAGAACAAACGGAAGAAAGAACTAATAGATTGGATCAAACTTTTACACAATAATCACTTATCAATTTAAAATTTAAAATTTTCTTTCTATATTCTTATATTGTTCTATAAACATATCTTTTAAATATTATTTATATTATTTTTAAAAATTTATTCTTATTAATATGAGAAACACGCACGAGGCACGAACACTAGAACTAGTTTGTATAGATATATGTACTTCTATGAAGTTTTATTTAATGCTTCATGCTATTATTCTTATCGAATATTTATTTATTTGTCATAGAATTTATTTTTAGTCTTAAAATTAAGTGATTTGAGACAAGTGCTTCTTATGTGATTGATTATTAAGTCAACGAGAAATAGAATTCAGAGGAACTTTCTATTATAAATCCAAATATTATATACTAACATATTTAATAATTATAAGGGTTAGTAAATATGAATTTAGGCTAAATGTGTCATGTTAGTTTATGTCAAATATAGCAATTTGGGAAATATATATAGAGCATGAAACTTGGTCATACTTGTGTTGCTAAATTAAGGGCGTTTTCTTTTATGTCGCCCTGATAGCATCTTCACTGCCTGTAATATTAGCATTAGAAATATGGAAGGATGCTACGGTGGTATTTTGGAACTTGAGGAAGAAAGCCTCGAGATGAACAAAGCTACTTACTACAAGTGTATATGTAGCGAGTTCTGGTCCACACCGGGGAAAAGGTCAAAAATGTAACCATTGAGGGTCCTCACGAAAGATGGGGGACGGACAAGTTTCAAAGAGTACTAGGATTAATCAACAAGGAAACAAAAATGTCTTGCTCCAAAGCCAGAAGCACTCTTGAGCATCAGAACATGAAGTTCAACTAGGAACTTAACTGATGTTTATAAAAGAAAATTCATGATAGGACACAATTCAGCAGTTATAATCCATATTATACACAAAGATTTGAGCCTCTAGAAGAATAATAGCCCACAGAAATGCGATGAAGATATCTCCAAAATCTATTGTGCTCTTCATGTTAAGGCTTCACTTCACGGTTACCTTCTTGTAAGTGTACCATTTCGCAACCCAAATATAGACCAAAAAGTTGATGAAGCTGAGGATTACCAATAGCCAGTAAAAGTAGTCAAGATGGCCTCTATTCAAGTTATCTGTAATCCATCCAAGCTTTCCGTTCCTTGTGGTCACATTGGTCACGATTGTAACGAGGAGAGTACTTAGGTAATTACCTAATGCAGTAGTTGTAAGACAGAGGGCTGAACACAAACTTCTCATGGCATCAGGAGCCTGGTCATAGAAGAACTCCAGCTGACCAATGAATGTGAACACCTCCGCACATCCAATCAAGAAGTATTGAGGAACTTGCCAGAAGATGGACATAGGAATGTGCTTGAGGTCATAGTAGTTGTTCCTCCTTACATAGTCAAGCCGAATGACCTCCAGAACCCCAGCAGCAGCCATGGCAAATATCGAAATAAAAAGACCAATGCCCATCCTCTGCAGCTGAGTGAATCCTCGTTCGTGGCCTGTGTACTTTCGTGCCAAGGGAATGATGACTAGGTCATAAAAAGGTGCCCAGAAAATAACACTGAGTGTGTCAAATATGGATAGACATGCTGATGGAATTGTGAAGTGAGGGCCAATGTGTTGGTCCATGATGTCGCCCTGTAGAACAAACATGGTGCTCATCTGACTGTAGACACAGGAAAACACAATACCAGTAGCCCACACAGGGAGTACACGGATGATCGACTTGACCTCCTCAACTTGAGTCACTGTGCAGAGTCTCCATGGATTCACTGATCCATTGATTTTATCAGATCCAGTTTCCACAGCAGCCTTGTCAAAGAACCTGAGTTTCATTTTTCAAGTGGCCGACACATGCTGTAAGTTAGCATACAATAGAGTTGCAACTTTGGATAATGAAACTGAGATTTCAAGGTCACATTTAAACGTTTGAAATATATACACAAGGCTATATGAATTTCATGTCCTATGGCTGGAATTGCTAGAGCATTAAGCCGAAGTCAAGAAATGAGTCTTCTAGATATAGAGTGCATCTCGGAAAAAAAATTTGCAAATCACTCTGCAGATAGTCCCTTACAAACACAAAGAAATGGCAAACAAGCATGTTTGAAACTTAAAGGACAGAGAAAGATGTATGTCACTCTATCTAGGTACATGCGAACCAGCAATGAATATAACAGTATAGCAATCTATAATCGAAGTGAAGTTTTGCAAAGATCCCCAGACAACATGGACTGTATTTTTTATCAAACAAGTTCTAATCACCTACAACTTAGTAACATTTAGCTTCCAAAGAATGACTACCATTGTGCGATATTAAAATGTCAAAAATGCAAAGAAAGAATGTGATGCAGTAGAGAAGCTTGTATAAAGTCCTTTCCTTCTCTTTGCATGACACTCTTTTAGGATGAAGTTTTGCATAGTTCATGAACTATATTTTTGCGAACTTGTTAAAGTGTTTACTTCAGAAAGGTTACAATGGGATTGTATAGTTACCTGAAGTCTTCTGAATGCTCAAGCTTGCGGCTTCCCTTGATGCTGGATTCCATATCAGCCGTCTCATAAAGAAGAGTCTCGTCATGAGGAGGTTTGACATTACATTTTCTGATAGAGGCAACAAATACCTGCAATATGCGAGTCAGGGGACTCCCTCCTGGGGGTTGGAGCCTATATAGACGGGTCCCTGAAAAGAAAAACACTAGCGCAATGGCCATAGCCACAGCTGGAACACCAAAACCCCAGCCCCAGCCCACATTCATTTGTATCCACACTAGAACTGATGAAGCGATAAGAGCCCCGACATTGATCGAGAGATAAAACCAGTTAAAGAAAGAGCTCTTCTTTTTCTTTTCAGTTTCATCATTGTCATCAAATTGATCTGCACCAAAGGAAGAGACGCAAGGTTTGATGCCACCAGTTCCGAAGGCAATCAAGTAGATCGAAACAAAGAATGCTGTTTTCTGTGATGATGTTGCATGGCAAGTATCATTATTACAGACTGGCTTTAGTCCAGTTACAGAAGCAGATACTGTCAAGAGTATCATTCCCTACATAAAGAAGATAAGTTCATCAATTCCTCCACCAAAATCAGCCTACTAGCTTATGTGCTTGAGTAAAAAACATCATTGGGACTTGTAGTTAAGTTTAGAATAAGTTTATTGAACCACTAATTCTTTATAACTTTAGCATAATGCGTATTCGAGAAAGCCAAAACTGATAGGCCTTTCAAAATCTGAACAACAAGACACAATCTCAGCAATATTGAAAATACAATCTGAAGCCAAACGGAAAAACACTACATTCTTAGTTACTGATGTGTGCTTGCTAAATTCAAAGAACACGAAAAAGATAAAAATGAGCAATTTAGTACTTACAATGATATAAAGGAGTGAGAAACTAGCAATTGTCCAGTATCGTCCTAGATAGGAATCAGCCAAGAAGGCTCCAATCAACGGTGTGATGTAGCAGGTTCCTTGCCAATTTGATACACTTCTTGAAGAAGCAGCAGTGCCTAGATTGAGCCTTTGCTGAATATAGTTCACCAAATTAGTACTCATACCATAGTATGCCAATCGCTCACATCCTTCATCACCTGTAATTCAACCTTGCCATGTCAAGGACATCATTCAATTATAACTTTAAATGAATTATAAACAACTACTCTTGTGGATTAAGAGAAAAATCCCACCAAGGATGAAGCGGCAGGCCTTCCAGGTTCCAGTTTTCTTCTTGTTCGCAGGTTTCTTATAGATGTCCACTGTCCCATCCTTCGTGTAGTCATCATCACTTTCCATCTAGCTCCTCCTGCAACGTCAACCAGACCAGATCTATGTGATGGCCTAAGGCCAAACAATCATACAAACACATAAGACCCCTTTATTAAATATGGGCTTGGGCGCGAGGATTTTCACTAAAGAGATTCAAAATATAAAAAAATACAAATAACCAAGGGAATTCAATATTTACTATATGTATACCAGTATAACGACCTTGTGCATATAGTGTAATTTTTAGAGAAAGGGGCATGTATACTAGTATAAGGACCTTGTGCATGTAGTGTAATTCTTAGACGAAGGGGCAGTACCCTAGCTCTGCCCTTGGCTTCGAGACAAAACTGTAAAAAGGGCATCCTTAGTAGATACATTATTCCAGGATCACTACGTACGATGTAAATAAAGGGTACCAATCAGCCAAAGTGGACTGACAAGACTTGTAGGGAAAAATTCCTTGCAAAAAACAACACTAATAATATAAGTTGATGGTGTCAAAAATCCTCAACGCTGCTAGAACCACAGAACAGGGAAGGAAAAATAAAAAAAACCAGTCACAGTACACAGAGTATTCTATATTTATACAGGGTCCGCATCCAGAAGCACGTGGCGCAAGTATGAGTGGCTGACTCCACAGAATGGGAGATCCATAGCTAAAATCAGGTTGTTAAAGCAACTCACATTAACTAATTTGAGGTAATCAAAACAGGGAAAACCACAGACAGATATATACATATCAATTCATCATCATGATTAACTTAAATACATAGAAAGTACCGGAGAAAAAAAAACTACATTGCAAACTCTATATATCAGAAACCAAAAACAGAGAAAAGTATAGTCCAATTATCATACAAAAGATGAAAAGTACCTCAAAAAAAAAAAAAAAATTGGAGGCTTTTGGTTGTTGGGGGTTTGAAGGAGGCGGCCGAGGAAAATAAACAAAATTTTGCAGTTGCCGTTGGCAGTGCAACTTTTTCCTAGATTAGTGGAAGCAGAGAATATAAAAGGGCAGTACACGTCTCAGAAACTCTTTGTTTGATACGTAACAGACGCAAGAATAATAAAACAGATTTATTATCCTAAATTGTCCTATATCCTATCCATTCCAATTTAGGTGACACTCGTTTAAATTAATATAAAATTTTAAAATTAATATAAATTTTTTTGAAATTTGTAATCTCATTTTTGTCCGTATAAATTATTTTTTAACAATAAAAGGAAAATTTTAAATTATAAAAGTATGATATTTTTTTTAGATAAATTAAAATGATAAATATGAAATATAAATTAAGACGGAGGAAATACTTAACGAAAAACCCTCTCTCGATATATGTGTATATCTCAAAATCAAGATCTTAAGTCAGTAAAATAGTCCGAATCACACGAAAAAAATCTATTCACACCGGATGTATACACTCAATCAAATAAAAAAATAATATGTGTCTTTTTTTTAACTACAATTATTCATACTTAATCATAGTTAACTACTATGTATTTAAAATAAAACTCATAATAAATGTTAATTTATCTTCTATGATTAACTTAACTATATTGGGTGTATACATCAATGTGTGGGTAAGTTTTTACCGAATTCCTATCCCTTTACAACGAGCAGAGGCATATGTAGCCTTAAAGGTGTGGGTTCAATTGAACCCATAACTTTCAATGTGGGGCATAAATTTATCCACAAAATATTATTAAATTTGAAACTAATAATAGATATTAACCTATAATTTTAAAAATACAACGAGTTCAATGCTAAAATCTTAAGATTGAACCCATAAAGTTTAAATCCTGAATCCAGGACAACGAGGGAGGTTTGCAAAACTAGAAAAATTGTCACCATCTAAACTTTAATTTCGTTGAGAGAAAACAAAAGTCTTACTAGAATAAATTCTCGATTAGAGTTACGTTCGAAAATTTTTAATTAGTCGATAGGATTTTAAATTGACAGATAAAATTTATCTCTGCTATAGTAATTGTTAAAATTTATGATCAAAATTTTGAAAATTTTTATGATTAAAGGCAAAATTTATCGTGTCATAATTCCGATGGATCACTAGAATTTATGATCAAATTATGATAGAGTGTCTAAATTATGACCACAAATTCTGACAACTCGACCCAATTGATTGCAGAATTTTCACCAGTATTCATAATTTATTGTGTAAAAATTTCACCAATATATTTTGATTCAAAATTTATTTAAATTAATTTTTAATAACTTCAAATTTGATGTAAAACCTTCAAATATCAATTATAGTGTTTTTCAACAGTTGAATTCAACGTAAACCTTCAGAAATTAATAGATACACTTTATCTTCTTCGATAAATTTTTTCGGGCTCAACAAAATTCAATAATGATATTCTTTAGTTCTCTTCAACCAAATCAATCAAAATTATTAAGAATAGATAATATAAACTCAATAAAGTATCAGTCACTAAACTCCAACTATAAATAAGCAATGAACCTTTAATTTTTCTACAAATACACAAAGAGGAAGGAAAAGAAGAATTTTATGGGAAGTCTAAAATTGCTAATTTGATGTAATTATATATTTTTACCTATAAATTTAATTTGCATTTTTGAGTTAAAAGCACTACTCTCTCATTCCCATTTGAAAAAATATTATTTAATTGAACACAAAATTTAAAAAAATAATTTTTTTGAAATTTATAATATAAAATAAGTCATTATTTATATAATCATAAATTACTTTTTAAATTTTTAAATAAATATTTTAAAATTAAATTATTTTTAATATAAAATATTAATTTTTTAAAATATATATATCATATAAATTGAGTCGGACCAAATAGTACACGTTCACCCGCTTCTATCTTTAGTGCATACAGCATATCAATAACTACATTGACCAAAAGTATACTCAAATATTTCCTAACTATTGTAAGTGAAAGAGCACAACTAACTAACCTCATCAAATTGACGTGTTGAATTAAATTTGAACAGTTAATATAGGTTTAAAAAAATAAATGTGCGAACTAATTCGATTCTTCATTTATTGATCGTTTATGAGCTGAACTCATTCTCTTGTCTTATTTTTCATTCACTTATTTAAGTCGAATTCAATCTGAATGTCATTTCGATTGAAATGAATTGATTCAAAATGAGTTAAATGATAAATTATAATAACATAATCATTCAATTCCACCAAAATTTAATTTATTTAATTATTTTATTATAATTATTTAATTATCAAACAAACTAACTAATTTTTTATTATTATGTAGAATAACTCTCCCACCTCATTCATGATCTCAAATGGATTAAATGTCATATTCATGGCAACTCTTTGTATCCCCCAATGTGATCCTATAAATAGTGACATTTATCGTATCCACTTGAAGAGTCTTGAAAACAATGAGGAGAAAAAAAAAACTATGTCTTCTCTTAACACTTTCTTCGCTTGTCTTTTTCTATATGCTTTGTTTATGTTTTTATCTTATTATTTGCTTTGATTTTATAACAAATTAAGCACTTTCTGTCAAAAAAAAATAAATATTCATACTCAAAATTAAAATATGAGAGTTCTATTAAACTTGTCAAAGCATCAAGTGCTTGCTCATTGAAGAACTCCAACGAGCAAGCACATGTATTCCTGCGTTTTCCCCTCCCCTTTCTCCATTAATAAATTGACCTAAAAACCTCCCAAATGAGGAGTATATTATCTCGTCCGTTCCTTTTAATTGTTAGATATATTAAATATAGTTATTTCAAAATAGTTGTTAGTTTCAAAATTCAAGAAATAATTGACTACGTTTTTTCAAATTTACATCTACTACTTAAGTCACTTAAGAATGTCAAAAAAATAATTAATGTATGTTTTCAAAAAATACATATCAATTAATAGAGTTATATTAGTCAAATTGCAATACCTATTAATTTTTTTTAATAGATATGTAAATCTTATTCTAACGACTAAAATGAAACGAAGAGAGTAGCTCTTAATTGAATCCTTTTATCCTCTGGCTCCCTCTTCCTTCACAATTTTCTTCCCCTTTTCTCCTCTCTTTCCTTCTCTCTCAACTGTCTTTATTGAACCCTTCAAGCTTTATAACTATATTTCACTTTCTCTAGCCCCTCTCCGTAATCTCTCTCGCCTCTTTCGCTTGCCACCCTCCTCTCTCATAGTCTCACTCACCTCTCTCCTCTATCGCTTTCCTCTCTCTTTCTATTTTTGTATTTTTGTTTCTCTATGTTTTTCTGTATTTTCGCTTCTCTCTCTTTGTTGTACTTTGTACCAGAATGAATGAATATAAGTGATACAAGAACGAATGAATACATGTGATACAGAGGCGAATTAATACAAGTGAAATTAGAGTAAATGAATACAGTCCTTGCATTTTTTTTAGTTTTGTATTTTATATACACCCAGACTATATCCGTCAATATATTTGGAATGCACGCATGAATTCAAGTGAAATTAGAGTGAATAAATACAAGTAAAATTAGAATGAATGGATACAAGTGATACAAGAGTGAATGAATACAAGTGAAGTGAAATTAGAGCAAATAAATACAGTCCCATGTATTTTGTTGTTGTTTTGTATCTTTGTATACACACGGATTGTATCCATCGATACAACATAAATGCACGTGTGAATACACATGAAATTAAAGTGAATGAATGCAAGTAATACAAGAACGAATAAATATAAGTGAAATTAAGCGAATGATAACAGTCTTCTGTAATTTTCTGTTGTTTGTATCTTTGTATACACCTATTGCGTTCGTCGATACAACCTGTGCATGTTGATATATACGACATGTATTCAGCGATACAACCCAAATCACGTATGAATATGACGAACACAGTTGTCCGACACCTAAAAAAAGTTTTTTTTTTTGGCTTGACACCTCAAACAATAGCTACAAATGATAAATATCCAAATTATAACTACTAATGATAATTATGGTCCAAACTATAGCTATTTATGAAAATTATTCTAAAATTTTGAACAAAGTGAATTTAATGGACGTTGTTGACGCAGGCTATTTGAAGTTTGTGTTCAACACTCTGTGGGGAGAAATGATTTTTTAGCCTTTTACAATTTTTTTTAGTTTTATGGTATTTTAACAAAAGATCTTAATTTTTATACTTAAGAAATCATTAATTTTTACTCGTAAGAAGTCTCAAAAGATCATTTTCTTCTATTCAAATCGTAAAAGACCAAGAACTCACATTTCCTCCTTTATTAAAGTGAAGAGCAGGTTATATTATAGTGTGAACAATTTTAATTCTAGTTTATCTTCACTATCTTTGTTTTTGATACGTAATTGGCAGAAATTTTTTTACTCTGTTTCATTTATTGTACTCAACTATAATTGGCAGAAATAAAGAGTTTAAACATTCATCTCTTATTGTACTTAACTATACTACAATTGGCAGACACAGAGTGTGAACGTTTTATCTTTTATATATATCCAAGTCCAGATTTTAAGTCAGCAGAATAAGAACTAATAAATTACATTGTTACTTGTTAGTTATCATTATTTCCTCATTATGCTAATTGCCTTTGGGTGCAAATATGATGAATGGATGTGTAGGATCTCCCAATATGTCAATGTGGGGCAGATTAGAGGAATAAATCAATCTACATTTGAACATTGCAGTTTTTATTCAAAAAAAAGTATCAATTTCTTTTACTTAAGGTTGACTTGATAGGTTCACCTTTGAGGTTCCTAGAGTCAGGATTAAGATTTATAGTTTATGTGTTCTAATAACGACCTCAAGTTAATATTATAATAAATTTTAGGTTCACAGTCAAATATTTATCGATATGCAGTAAACTTTTTTTAATGTATTATAAGATTTGAGCAAAATCTACTTGGTTCACGTGAACCTGACTGAGATTCTAGATCCGCCTTTAGAGTTCTTAGACCATCTCCAACCCAACACCAAATATTACACCAAATTTTATTTTGATGTAATATTTGGTATTTTGGTGCTCCAACCCAACACCATTTCTTACACTATTTTAGTGTGTGAATAGTGGTGCTACATCAAACACTATTCATCAACAACAATTACTATTCATCAATATTTTTTTATTATTATTTATTATATAACACTTTTAATTTAACATATTATGAATTTTAATTTTTTCATTTAGGTCCCTAATATGCCTAGTTATTTTTTATGTAATATCTTTATAATATTAATTTTACATCTTAATTTTGATATATAACTTTTATAAGTTAATTTTACGATATATTATTTTTATATAAATTGTAATTTAATTATATTATAAGTTATAATTATATAAAATAATATAACCATCACAAAAATAAAAATGGTCTACTATTGTGCAAACTATTCGTGAGCCACGTTCTCAAAAGAAGAAATATCCCGCGATAAAATAAGAATTATGTCGAAAAGATATTGAATGTGCATTTGAAGTTTTGCAATCTCATTTTGCAATTATTGCAAAGTCGTCACGTTTTTGGAGAAAAAAGTGTTATATGATATATTAACTACATGTGTTACACTGCAAAACATGATAATTGAGGATAAGCATGATCTTAATGCACCAATTCAAGATGCTTGGGAAGGTCCAATTTCAACAGTAGAAATGATAGTAGATGAAAATTACCGATTTGAATAATTTTTAGCTCGACAAAATTGAACCCATTGAGGCCAACTCTTCCAAATTCAGAAAGGGAAAAAAAGAAACAGGATGGTGATTTCAAGAAAATCAAGAATCTTGAAAAATAATATAGCTTGCAGAAACAGAGGAACACTAATTATGAGGATGTTGGGAGAACATCCAAATAATACTGTTACAAATTGGAACTGATTATGAGGATGGACCTATTATTGCTTTCTTATAGGTATAAAATTTTGCAACAAACAGAAAGAATCCGAAATTGAGCACACTTAGCACAGCCAAAAGCCAGAAGAAGTAGTGTAGGTGACCATAGTTCAAATTATCAGGAATCCAACCATGACCACCATGCCTAGTACTCATGTCTGTAACAATATTAACCAAAAGTGTACTCAGATAGTTCCCGAGCGCGGTCGTTATAAGTGAAAGAGCAGAACACAAACTTCTCATAGCATCAGGAGCTTGTTCATAGAAGAATTCCAATTGTCCAATGAAGGTAAAAACCTCAGCACAACCTATGACAAAGTACTGAGGAACTTGCCAGAAAATCGACATAGGGATATGCTTCATCTCATAGTAATTATGTTGTCTTACTGTTCTCAGTCTTACCTTTTCCAACGTTCCAGCAATCAGCATCGCGAAAATTGAAATGACTAGGCCAATTGCTATCCTCTGTAGCTGAGTGAAACCGTTCCTGTGACCGGTGATTCTTCTGGCTAATGGAACGATGACACGGTCATAGACAGGTACCCAGAAAATGACACTGATTGTGTCTAAAAGGGAGAGGGAAGCAGAAGGGATTTCAAAGGAATTGGTCATGTGAAGATCCATTGTGTTGCCCTGAAGGACAAATAAGGTTCCTATTTGACTATACACACTGCTAAAAATAATACCAGTTGCCCATATAGGCAGCAACCTGATGATTGATTTCACTTCTTCAACTTGTGTCACAGTGCAAAGGCTCCATGGATTAACTGACCCTTTGATTCTGTCTGATTGTGTCTCCACTGCTGCCTTATCAAAGAAACTGGATAACATAATTAATGTATTAAAAACTGCACTTTCTTCTAACAACTTAAGCTTTCAGATATCAAAAATGATCACACAATTCAACACAATATGACAGAGAGCAGCGGCCCTGTATACGAATCCACAGTCATTCATTATCCAAAAAAAAATAATTTAAGTTGGTCCAAGAAAATGAGTCAGACATGTCAAGAAGCGTGTTAACGACATAATTAATTAAAAGAAGTACTACTATGTAACTGCTTGACTGAAATATGAGATGATCGTACGATTCAAGGGAAAACACATCAAAAGTATCTAGATATACCTCAATTGTTCAGTGTGATCAAGTTTCCTGCTACCTTGTACAGCAGATTCTGCATCAACAGTTTCAAACAAAACAGAACTATCTCTAGGAACCTCCACTTTAAATTTCCTAAAAGAGGCAACAATAACTTGAAAAATCCTTGTAAAGGGACTTCCACCAGGTTTCTGATTCCTATAAAGTTTTGTTCCTGAAAAAAAGCTTACAACAGCAATAGCCATAGCGACAGCAGGGATACCAAACCCCCAGCCCCAGCCAACATTTGTTTGTATCCAAACAAGAACAGTGGAAGCAACAAGTGCACCAATGTTGATAGAAAAATAGAACCAATTGAAGAAAGAACTCTTTTTCTTCTTCTCAGTTTCATCAGAATCATCAAATTGATCTGCCCCAAATGATGAGACACATGGCTTAATCCCACCTGTACCAAGGGCTATTAGGTAGAGTCCCAGGTAGAAAATTCCTATTTGAATCCCTTTAGGATGACAAGAATTGTTCTCATCACAAGGTGGTTTTAGTCCATGCACTGATGCTGATAATGTTAGTACTGTCATCCCCTGCATAAATTAAAACTCTTGATCCATTTTGATGTTCCATAAGAAAATTGCTAGAAAGACTAGGAGTTTAACTTCAAAGAATTTTAACACTAATTAGGTTGCTAAAGATAGCTCTCTGACAAGAGGGGTTGCTCAGCTGGTAAACACCCTCAACCTCCAGTACTAAAATCGTGGGCTCGATTCGCTTTGAGCAAAAAAAGTGGGAGCTACTAATTTTTCACAAAAATGGGACTAGTAACCTAGAAATATAAGACTGTTCATCTTATATTATAGATTGTTGCTTACTTTTTTCATTACACATTTTTCTTATTAATCTGTCTTAAAAGAAATAAGCATCTTGCTTTCTAGCATGGCTTGGTCTATGGAATTATAAGTTTCGTTTGATTCTTTGTCACACAAATACCAAAAGAAACATGTAAATCATGTATAGAAAGAGGCAGAACTTACAAAGACATAGATGATTGAGAAAGCAGCAATAGTCCAATATCTTCCTAAATAGGCATCAGCCAGAAATGCACCAAGCAATGGAGTCACATAGCACGTCCCTGACCAATTTGTCACATTATTAACTGCCACAACACTACTTTCATTCATCTGATACTTTAGATAATTCACCAGATTTGTGTTAATCCCATAATATGCCAGCCTCTCACAGCATTCATTCCCTGAAAAACAAGAAGATCCAAAATCAATATATATATATATATATTTTAAATTTAATTCAGGAAAAATGGAATTAAATTGTTAGTACCAAGGATGTAGGGGCAAGCTCTCCAAGTTCCAGTTTCCTTCTTGATTGCTGGTTTTTTTATGTAATTCACCGTTCCATCTTTGACATACTTGTCATCTTCCGACATATTTAAAAATTGTGAAGTGAAGAAGAGCAATTAGAGGGGAGACACTAAGTACACTATCCAACAATCATATAGTACTATTTATATACTCCATATATACGGCCATCTTTACTTATCTTCTATTAACTTGCGATCAAATAATAAATAAATTAATAATTTTATTATATTATTTTTTAAATATAATAAATTTAATATTTTAAAAAATAACTATAAGATTAAATTAAAAATTAAATAATAAATTATGTCTTGACTTTTCAAACTGAACAAGTAAAATCACTACAAGTGGGAAGTTTCATAATTTTTTCATGTGAAAATATTATTATTTTTTCTTTTTTCACTGTTTTAATTATAATCAGTGAAAATATCTACTTAATATTTTTCAGTAGAAAATTTTAATAGAAAAATATTAATTTTTTAGTAGTAAAGTGGATATTAATTTTTCATACGGTAAATAAGTAAAAGTGAATGAATGAAGTAAATAATAATATATGTATATACATCAAAAATAATCTCTTTATCTCTTATAAAAATAAAATAAAATATAATATATATATATATATATATATATATATATCTTATTTTATTCAACTACCACTTATAAAATTATATTAAATATGTTATTGTCGTTTAGAGTATCGCTACCTGCAAGTACAAGATTGAAGAAAAGAAGGAAACTGACCAACTTATTTATAAGAAGATCGGTATAATTTAATTGGGGAAGTTGGAGATGTAATCAAGATATGGCTGCGTGCATGGCTTCCATTGTGCAGTCATGCACACACATTCATTGGACCTACGTTATCCCACACTCCCACCATCTCTAAAACCCTATTCTTCCTCTTCCACCAAATTACAATAAGCCCTCCACAAATTACTATCACATGGATTGGATTAAATTTAAAAAGGTTTAAAAAAAAAGCTTATATATTTCTAATGCATTCTGAATAATATATATATATATATATATATATATATATATATATATATATATATATATATATGTCTTAGAAATATTTTTTGGAAAAAGAGTTTCCTTTTTTGTGAAATAATTTTCGTAGAGATATTAAATTTTGCAAGAAAATGGTATAACATGATCCATTATCGTTTGAATTTAAAAAAAAAACATAAATACTACAAATGTTTTCTATACACTTTATTTTCAATTTTTTTTATGCTAAAAGATTTGATATAAAATTTGCAGCACCTCAAAATTTTTAAACTAATAATTGTATTATCAAATGATCCTTTCTCAATAAAAGGAATAAATTTTACTTCTTACTTTCTAGATATGAATTTTTCGATATCTGACAATTATTTACTTCATTATTAATATTTGTAAGAAAGTGTCTGGGTGTTTATATGTAGAATTTTGTGTTCTATCTTTTGCACCTCCTTCCAAAAATGTCACTACAAAATAAATTAAAAAGAATTAATAAGAAATCACAAAATCAATTGAACCAAATTACACTTCCTACTCAGAGGCAGATATAAAATTTTGAAGTTTCGGACGTCACACCCTTTGAACAGGAGCATTTCAATATTTATATAGGAGCAGAATAAATATCTAAAATATTGGTTTCATTAATAGGAAGAGCCATGGCACATTTAAGTCTTTTGTTAGGCGAGGTCTTGGATTCAAATCTAATGAACCGCAATATTTTTTAAAACAATAAAATCTCTGACTTAAATATCTGCTAAAAAAATATCAAAGCACAAACTCAAACTCACGACCCTAAATAGAAAAACTTGACATTTCGTCACTAACACTATATAACTGTTTATTACTACAAGTGATAAAAAAAAAATTCAATTGAAATGACAGTTGTACATAGATCTAACCTATTCCTACTACCTTAAAGGGGTTTTAATCGTAATATTGGGAAGGCCCAAATTCTCTTTTGTGATCGCGATTATAACATTTTCGATCGACCAAACAAAAATGTTAAAAGTTGATAATAATATTTTTACCCAACTTTAATTTACATGAGGTTCATGGTCTGGCATATTGATCTCAACTTTCTTCTCAATAATCCTTTTTCTTTTCTTGGTATTTGTTGTTGGTTGAAATAATTTTTTTTTAATAGTTATTACTTGTTAGAATAAAATTTACATATTTATTAAAAAAATTAATAAGGATTATGATTTAACTAATATAATTTTATTAATTAATATTTTTTAAAAATATATAATAATTATTTATTCATATTTTGAAGTGACTTAAGTACTAAAGATAAAATTGAAAAAAAATAAATAATTATTTTTTAAATTTTAAAATCAGTAATTATTTTAAAATAATTATTTTTACCTAATAGTTAAAAAAAACAGGAGAGTATCTCCGTGGCACACACTTCAATTCATAGTAATTGATCAATCAATCAAACTCACTCTCCCTACTTGCTCTTGTTTTTCTATCTTTCTTTCTAATTGAATTGTTTTTTTTTTTTTTTCTGTTTTCAGGCAGACTTCTCTCCCCTACGGGGATTTGAGAGGTTACAATCACAATAAATATCATACTTAATTTCACAATAAATATATCATACAACCATTTCCCAATTATAAATAGAATAATTTTTAATGCAAAGAAAGATAATTCTGACAAAGAAAATAATTAATATATTCTTCAACTTTGTAAAATTTATTTATTTTGAATCATAAAAAATATATATCAAATAATTTATTTATATTGAACTAGAGATAGTATTGAAAGTTTCAAAAAGGCAGTTACTAAATGATTATTCTAATTTTTAGTGTGAGTATAGCTAGGATCTTTTTAATGTGATTATTTGTTTCATTTTAAAATGATTGGTTTTT
Source organism: Datura wrightii (assembly GCA_035772735.1). Lineage (NCBI taxonomy): Eukaryota > Viridiplantae > Streptophyta > Magnoliopsida > Solanales > Solanaceae > Datura > Datura wrightii. The sequence goes on along the minus strand of JASDFA010000018.1, from coordinate 191,468,787 downwards.
TGAAAAAATATTTATTTTTAAAAAGTAAAATGTATTTTTACTAATTTATCTTTAATAAATAGTTTTAAAAAAAAATATAGCTTTTTAATAGTTTCTTGATTGTGTAAACTTTTTTTATTCAAATAAGAGTAAAATTAAAAGAATATTGTTAATGCATTTTGATTATGTAAAACACCACTTATTTTAAAATAAAATAAAAAGATAAAAATATTATTTATTTTAAAATAAAGGGAGTACTTTTATTATTGGCGTTATGATCTCTTATGAGTTATTGGGTTTGGAACGGGTAGCCAATGACAAAATTCCATGTGGCGCTCTATTTTGGTCATCCCATTTAATTAGTACTCGCTTTATGTGTTTATTATGCATGAATATATGATTTTTAGGTAAAAGTGCATGTTTTTTTTTTTCTGTTTCTTCTGCTTTTGTATTCAGACACATAAATATGATTAAAACTTTAGTCAATTTCATGAACTGTTCCAGTTATGTATGATTGAGTGCAGGAATACATTCAAAAATTAAAAAGTACTAAATAAATATGTAAGATTTGTTATTATTTTGACAAATTGATGTTTGTTCTTTATTATACATAACATTTATATTTCAAACTTGAGCTTATTTTGAGTAGATTTGATATTGAAATTTGAAGAATAAAGTTAATATTTTTTTGGCAAAGAATTTCAGACGCACATACCTGAAAATTTTAGCTAGTTTTAACATGTGTTTCAGTAATGTATGATTAGAATCGCATATATGTACATGAAAAAATTAAAAGGGTGTTAAATGAGTTTGTTAAATTTGTTGTTGTTAAGACAAATTGATGATTGGAGTTTGTTTTTATGATATGTGGAGCTTGTATTTCAAATTTGACTGTTGAATTATTGAAATTCGAGTAATAAAAAACATTTTGGCAAACTAAATACAAACACATGATATGATTGAGATTTAGAACAATTGTTACATGGATTTTCAGTCATATATGACTGAAATCAGACATAAATTTTCAACCTCAGTAACATATGTCTGAATTGGTTTAAAAAATGAGTAAACTTATTTCAAAAGGAGGGGGGATGGGGGGATTTCGTATATATACATAAATAACATTAAATATTTCAAAATGTACTAAGAGTTTCAGTTTACAAAATAAAACATCAATTTTTTTTTTACAAAAAATTTACTTAAATTTTCGTGTATAAAAACGGTATAAATTTCATATATCTCGCTCAAGGTTTAAAAATTTTGCTCAAAATTTTGTGTATAAAAAATGTATTTAAATTGGTATGAAATGTATATATATCACACTCAAGGCTCAAAAAATTCACTCAAATTCGGTATGAAATATGTATATAACAATATAAAATTTGTATAAAATTCATATTACACTTTTAAAAATTTAATCCTGTTACAATAAACGTTGTATACAACTTTCTTTAATATGACTACAATAACAAAATTTAAATTCATACAACTTTAATACATTTTTATTCAACATTACATCTAATCTACATTAAATCATCATAAATTTGAGATATAGACTCCTCGCGATGTTCACTAACTTTTGGAACAACACAATTTTGAAATTATTTTAATTTTTCAAATGCAAGTTTCAGCTTTGAAGTTTCAAGCTTCATCCATGATGAAATTTGATATCGAATCTGAAATTTTTTTCAAACTTACATCAAATATACACCAAATCATCCTAAATTATTTTAAAACCACAGCCAATTCAAAATTATTTCAATTTTTTAAAATTAAATTTTAACTTTAATGACCATAGCTTGCTGCTGAAAAATGTTGATAGGCTAGCGCACAAATGTTCATCAATTTTGAAATTCAGGATTTTAATTTACAAAAAATTTTTGGCAAGATTAGAGAGAAAGAGGAGAGGGGTGATAATGAAGGAGAAGAAAAAGAAAAAGGGACTGATAATAAAGAAATAATTTCTTTTAAATTCATTATATTTTATGATAATAATTATAAAGTGATCACTAATTAAATGACGATCACCAAAGATATATATGTGCGATGACATTCACCTTTGTGGGACCCCAAGCACCATCATTTCTTAGTAAATAGTAAATACTAGATGTCGCTCAAAAAATTCACGTGTACCTCATCTCGATATTACTCCCATCGATACATAATAAGTGTCCACTTATTTTTTTTTACTTTAAAATAAGTGTTCATTTGCGTAAATCTCATAGAAATTAACTTTATTTTATACATTTGTCCTTATTTACATATCTTGAGAAGTCTTTTTAAATTAATTCAATTTCTATGATATCATTAGTTAATGAGTGTAGTTAAAATATTTTTTTCGGTTTTAATTTATGTAGTATTATTTTTTTTTAATTTATTGTAAAAAGAAATTATTTTTTAATAATTGAATTAGAATGGGTTGTTCGGATGGTAAGCACCCTTCATCTTCAATCCTAAGTTTGTGAGTTTGAATTACCAAGGTAGCAAAATGGGTGGGAGCTACTAGGGAGGGTTTAAAAAAAAAAAACTTTCGATGATTGAAACATCTTAACTTTAAAATTCATCATTTATCCTTAATAAAATGATTTGTATCCATACAAATATTCAAGATTTATTTTAGACCACAAGTTAAAAAAGTTTTTTCTTAAATTTTGTTCCACTACTAAAAATACAGTGAAAATCGGCCACAAAAATCAACCTCCTGAGGTCGGTACTGACCTCAAACTGAAGCTTGGTAAAATCTTGGTCGAAAAAAAAAATCTAACATTTAGAGGTCGTATTTTCGACCTCGGAAGGTCAATTTTTAATTTTTTTTTTGAAAAATACCAATCCCTTGAGGTCAATTTATTTATTATTTTGAAAACTTTTTGACCCCATGAGGTTTTTTTTTTTAATTGCACAATAATAAAATTCACCATCGGAGATTCAAACCTCCCATCTTCATTGTGGTAGGATATTTTCTACCACTAGACCATTAATGCTTATAAATTTTAGCCAATGTTATTTCTTATTTATACTTTTTAAATTTTATTTTTGTGTAAAAAATATTTTTTGTAAAAATCAAGTTCTGAAGTTGATCTTTGCAAAAAAAATAAAAATATTAATTAAAATTCAACCTCTGGAGGTCGGTGTTTTATATTTTTTTAAAACAAGAAATCAATAAAAGGAATGAGGGAAGCTCAAATCCAAAATATTGGAAGGAAGGGAAAATTGGAAGATGAATCTTGACCTCAGAGGTTAGTTTGCATTTTTCAAAATTTTTACGCTAAAAAAATCAACATCCAAAGATCAAAAATTTGTTTTTAAAAAAAGGACCTCACCGCACTCGTTAAGTCGGGTTTTTACAGTGTTTTAGTAATATATTAAGTCAAATGATGTCACATAAATTCGGACGAAATTATTTTTTCCTAAATGTTAGTATTTTCTTAAAAGGTATGCCAACGGTTACATGGACATTTACTGTGAGCTAGAGGGAGTATTGTTTAACATGTACTCAATTTTTTATATTTATTTTAAAATAACTTCAAATTTTTATATTTACTATTAAAAAAATAATGATTAATCTTCAGTCATATGTACTGATGTGCATGAATTTAAAAAAAAAAGAAAACCCTAATCTCTAGACTTCTTTATTTGTGGCTAAAGTTGGAAAAACAATTTGGCTAAACTTTAAATAGAAATTTCAAAACTTTAGCTATTTAAAACTTGAGATATTTTGTCAGAAGTTAAATTTAAAAAAAGAAAAAAAAAGAAAAAACCTAGAACATAACTTAAATAATGACATCAAAGTCGGACATTATACACTTCCACATAGTCAATAGTTTTTGTAGAATATATCTATTTCTAGAAGATTGGATTATTTTTTTTATTGATTTATTTCATTCTCAAATACAAAGTGTCTCAATTTTTTGTTTGTATTTTAAAATCTTTATAAGGTAGCAAGTCGATTCAACACTAAGCTTTCAAATACTAAATTAAACGTTCCTCATAGTTTTAAAACATAGTTTTTTCAGAATTGACAAGAAAATGAAATAGTACCAATCTAGAAGGATTAGACCTATTTAAAATACAAGAATTAAATGCATTTAATATCTAATGTAACGAACATTTGATTTTCTAATGTTTATAAAATATATTTAAAAATCATGACATGAAAGTACTATTTTACAGGTAACAATTTTTCGAGCTAAAAATAATTAAAGAATGTTTCAAAATTTATAGTCAAAGAAGAAAATCTATTGTACTCTTTAAGTCATATAATTGAATAGAGGGGTATTTATTTTTGCGCAAGTGATGATTAGGAGTGTGTTCGATATTTTTTCAATTTTTTCTTATTTGGTACATCAATATTTTTAAAAAAAAATATATATTTCTAAAAAAATATCTTTAAAATGATTTTATAAGTAAAAGTAAGGAAAATAACCCCTATCTGCATTTCAACTCTCACAATATTTATTTAAATTATATACAAATACTTTTAGAATAATATTTTTTTTTTAATTTACATACCAAATATAAAAAAGATAAATAAAACATATACTTATTTCTTTAAAAATTATTTTTCTACCTATCGAACACACGTGAGTTGTTCACTTGTTCTCAATCACAATGTTAGGTAAGTCTTCACATAATATAAATCCCATATTTAAATTTTACACTTTACAGATTAAATTTGTATCGTAAAATTCATCAATCCAGCTTCTTAATTAGAATATAAAGTCATCCATGAGGTACTTGAAATATTTAATTTCATTTTAATCAAATAATTAAAATTGAAACAAGGACCTTAATTATTCTTTTTCTTTTCTGTTCCTTTTCAAGTCACATTTTAAAATTGAAAAGAAAAGACCTTATTTATATATATTCAGAAATTTCTGGTGATGTATATATCTTATAGAATTTGGTCAATTCTAACATGAAAGTGAAATTTAATCTACCATTTATTTGTAGATGAACTTCCTGCCCCAACAAGGAGGTTCAGTTAGTTGATCACCTAGTCGTCCTAACACTCCTAAAAGTGATGATTAATTAAAATTTTAAATAATATTTTTTTTTTGTTCTTTATTTAATCATCTTGTTGGAAAGGGTGATAGAGTTATCAAATTTATATTTGTTGGTCCAAAACTCGAATAAAGAAGAAGAGTTGTGGTAGATTGAAAGTCGAAGTATACTAGTAAATTTATGATAAATAATCCGTGCAAAGTAATCAATGACGATGGAGCTACAATTTCACTAAAGGGATTCAAACTATAAGAAAATAGATATACGAAAAGACAAGAAGATTTAATATATATCTACTGTATATACATAAAAATAAATTTGACCTTAAATATACGGTATAGTTTTTTAATGAAAAAAGTTCAGACGAACCCCGCTTGACGCTTCTGTAGATTCATCTTTGCATATAATGATGATTCATATATAAGCATATGTGGCAAAATAAGCTTATTTTTGGTAACGGCTCAATTCTAAATGGGTTAGGTTACAACCTGTTTGTCGATTTGACCAAATGAGGTGAACCAAAATTAACCATCAAATTAATCATTGAATCTGAACAAGTTAAAATAGTATAACACAATAAATCAAAAGGCAACCCCAACGCAAACATATGAACTCGAAATATAAAAATTGAGAATTATATAAATTTAGAAATTTGGACCACGATCTATTTATTCGTTTGACCGTCTTAATTGACATAACCTATTTATTTGCAATTTTTATAATATAATCGACTTCAACATATTTAAAATCTAACGCGGAGTTTATTATCAGTGAGAGGGTGGAGGTAGGAGCAAATGAGGAATTGACAACTAATAAGTTGTTAAACCCCATTTAGTTGGCTTAATCTTTGCTTTGAAACAATGTTTAATGTCTTACAGATAGCAAAGAGTAAAATGATGCAAACCATGATAACTATTTAACAACTATAAATTATAATTTACTAGATTTAACAAGAGTCCTAATATGTTGTCCTTTAATTTCGATTCTAAGGTTCTATAATAATATGATTACTCTTCACCAATCACTAACACCCCAAAAAAGAAGTTTCCTAAATCAATTTCCTATCTTATTTTTCTTATCAGCATATATATATGTATCAATTTTAGAAATAACATTATTTCTGAAATTAATTACAAAAAATAGCGATATTTACTAAAATTACACAAAATAGCAATTTTTTATATTTTTTTGATACCGTTTCCTATAAGGGTTAGACTTGTATTAGAGTATCAAATCTTTAAAACTCTCCTTAATGTACGCCGTCTGTTACACTAAAATAGACTCTGCGTAATCAATGTCATTAAATTCAAACCCTTAATTTTCTTATACAATGACTCTATTTAATATCTAATTAATTAGACTTGCATATTTAATGGGAGAAAATCTCTCTTTGATCTCGTTTTTTTTACCATATTTGGAAAATTTAAAACAATTAATTCATATCCGCAAAAACTTTAAAAAATCACAGATTTCGTAAAAAATTACTTTTTGATAAATCCTGATACTGATACATATGTCTAAATTTAACTACCTACATTTAGAAATTGATACATGTATATATACTGATACATGTATTAAAAACTCATCCATCTAAATGAAAGTTATGTGTTTCATTGGAAATATTGATACATACTAAATATAGATACACAATCAAATAGTCTATAATCTGCAAAATTCTATAACGTTATATGTTTTGTAAAAATTGATACAGTTGTCATACATTGATAAACATGAGGGTAATTTTCCAATTTATAATTTATTCAAGATACTGATATATGGGTAACAAAGCAATAATGGGCGAAGATTCCCTAAATTGATACACAAAACAAATATGGGTAATTTACATTCATGTATCACTGAAAAATATTGATACATACTAATAACAATTGATACATACTAATAACAATTGATACAAATGTATTGATATCCACAAAGCAAAACATTGGTGCATTATAATTTTAAAATTATTGTTTATTTTCTGTTGTTCTTTTACGAATTGATTCTAAGAACAGAAAGAAGAAACTCCATTAATTTCTCAGTTATTTTTTTTGAGAATTTTTATAATTTTTTGAGTGTGTGCAGTGAAATTGAAGGAAAAGTAGCAGGTCAAGGGTTTAACTCAGCGGTTTTGACTCTTTTGAGTTTGCAATCTTCTCAAAAATTCAAAACGGAGAAGAACTATTTTAAAATTTTGCTTCGATTTCTTATGCAATGGTGACCTTCTCCAGATACCTAGGTTTATTTTCACCGGTTACAACATCACCGATGGAACCCTACTCCGCCCTTGGGTTAGTCTTCTAGAAGATGATTCATCTGCCATTTTAAAGCAAGATTATACCTTGATAAAAACCCTAAAGATGTTATAAAAGATGTATGAAGTAAGATAAGTGAAATACTCAACAAAAAAAGTAAAAACTTACACAAGAATCACCGAATAATGGAGGATCTTGAGAAAAAAAACGGATGAAAATCGTGAGAGAAAAAATCAGAGGAAATATCGGGAGAGCTCCGAAGATGGAAAAATGGTGTTTGAAATGGAGAAAAATACGGGCATTAGGATTGGAGAGAGAAGGTAAAAAGGTTGATACATGGTAACCACATAATAAAAGCTATTTGGGTAATTATTTTACTATTTTTTAATAATTTTTTAAAAGTATTGTTATATATTGTAAATATATAGTAAGCTTTGCTTAATTATGTAATTTTTATTTTAACCATTAGTATAGTAAAATTAAATTACTTATTATTACAACACTTATTGTATAGGGCAAAATTCGGACGTAACAAATGGATGAATTGAGAGGCGATGTGTGGCAACAATAATAGATCAAGTTTGAGTCCGCAGGTACTAAACTTTCGTAAGTTAGAGGCAAAGCAAGTTAGTTCATGAGAAGCTTAGCACACTTCCATCAACATCTGGTGTTCCAATAGGGGCCCACCTAACTCCGAAGGAACGAAATTGGTATATAGACCAAATTGAAATAATTCGAACATTCAACCGTTACATGAGTATCAGGGAATAACGCCAACCGTTATGCTATGTCAATAAATATCAATTAATGAACAATTGATGCGCAATTAACATGTATTTAATAGGTTTTAAAAGGACATATTTTGAAGAAAAAAAAGAGAGAAGAAGAGGACATATTTCGTGGGTCTTATCCCTTGATATATAACTACAAATAGGGCTTTATTCTCTTATTAAGAGGTATCTAAATTTCATTTGACACTAAAGTTCTCGAAGTTAACATGTTCTTACATTTTCAATGCTTAATATCACTATTTTTAGTGTCATTGCTAGCCAGCTTTCTCGACGCTCAAGCTAATTCAATCTTATACTTTGATACATATTGCTTACTTATTTGTTTCACTTATATAACTGTGCATTTTTTTACAAAGTTGTTTTACAATCTTATCATTTGGTCAATTCAATCATGTATCCTTTAATCACATGTATAACTTTAAATGTACAGTTTTAAGGGTAAATAATTTGGCGCACGTTGTGTGTCTTGGGCAATTGTGGTGTTGTTTAGTCCTTTCAATTTTTATCTTACTTGCTAAGTTTTGTGCAGCACAAACTTCGTTGCAATTATATTTGAAATTGAAAATAAGGAAATGATCAACCTAGGCTGTTATACTTCGTAAGATTTCCGACACCTAGATGGCCTATTTGCACGGTGGTTAAGCATATTTGAAAGCCATATGTGCTAGAGAAAGGCCCGAGAAAGGATCGGACGGATAACCTGTCGAACCATCGCGGAAGGAGCCGAGGTAGAGCCCCTCCGCGATGGCAACGTGTCACGGAGGTGGAGCCTCCGCGTTGGCTCCGTGACACGTTGGGCCTTTCCAGGTCCAAGTATATAAAGCCCCCACTTCGGTTTATGAGGTTATATTCCTCATTTAATTTCCAGAAAACGCAGAGGAACAGAGAGAGACGAAGAGGGGTAATATATTATCGTTCGATTACGCTGCCAAACGTAGTCTAAACTCAAATTAACCTCAGGTACCGAGGTATTTAGCAGCAGGGAGCATTCCTACGAATTTAGTTTCACGAAATTCGGCCGACAATCGTCGAGCTACCGGACTAAGGTAAGTGGAATTGCTCCAAACTAGTGTCTATGTGTTCCTAGCTGTGAAGTGAATACTTCTCCCTTCTGGACTTCTGAAAAATAGCAAGCTTTTGATCGTCTTTCGATAGGCCTAAATTTAGGCTATAATTATATCGAAAGTGACGTCGTCTTTCATAATAATGCTGTATTTAGTGCTAATTGACGTATATACGAATGCATTTGGGAGAAATAGCGAAAATACTGACCGAGCTGCGCCAGTTAGTCGGGAAATTAGAAGCGAAGGTATGTAAAGCTAGTTTCCTCGGCAAGTTAGTAGTCTCGGTATAGTCAAATAGTTTAAAGGCCAGTAGAATGTACAGAAGTCGTGTGTTATGTTTATTATGAATATTGGTACGATATTAGAAGCATCATGTTATGTATAGAGTGAAACTTGCTAGCATGATATAAAGTCTAATACAAAGTGTTAGGAACTGTACAGCATGCCCAGTATGTGATTTAGTAAAGTATGTTAGGATATTATCGTATTCAGTTGAAACTTAATAAAGCAATATAAGTATCTGAAGGGTATCTCAGAAGTGGAATGGTAGATTAAAATGAAGGTTAGAAAGCATGTTAGAAATAGTAAAGCATGTTACTACGAAACTCAGTTATCCAGCATGATTTCCAGCAGAAAAACTATATCTTGTTCAACATTAGACTCAGCACAGTATGACAGAAGATTATATATATACCATTATCAGTCTCAACATGTATTAAATACATACACATCACTATCACTAGTCAGTATATAGTATGTATGGATACATTATCATCACTAGCTTTAGCATGCGGTATACACAACTAGTATTATTAGTTGAGACTACTGTATTGTCTTGGGATGGATTACCTAGCATTCATGACCGCCCCAAGGTTAATAGCTGTATCGACTCTTCCGCCAGAGGACGAGGATACGTCGCTCTACGGAGTGGCATGCCGTACCACAGGGGACGAAGATGGGATGCCGGTTTCCCCATATTGTGCCTTGGTCGGCCTTTATACACCCCCATCGAGCGGGTACGCCCGGGGCGTTAATTCAGGAGTTCTCCAGACTCAGGTACAGTTATAGTCAGGGGCTCAGCGAGCCCAAGTGCCTACCCAGGGGATCGATAGGATGCTTATAGTTATTATAGGAGATGGGACGACCGGGGTAGGGGTATAGATTGCGTGTTGATTGTACCTCCCGACTTATGGGGGCCGGGTAAGGTTTATGTGTGCTATGCTATGTTATGTTATGTTATTCCATGTTACACTAGATACGAGTAGATCGACAATAGAGTGATACATCTCCAGGTATGACTCCTACTCCTTCCAGCATAGTTGAGAGTAGGCATAACTTTACATTTTCAGTCAGTTTAGTCTATTCCTTTCTGTTTCATCTCCTTCGGTGTATTGTTGTTTCAGATATCTTTCAGCTATTGTTTTACATACTCAGTACCAGCGGTACTGAAGCCCGTTTGGGGCGCTGCATTACTTGCCTGTAGGTACTCATAGACGAGGGGCCGATACCTCGTGATTCCATCCAGCTCACAGGGTCATCAGCTCCAATCATCCGGAGCTAGATAGCTAGAGGTTTATCCCTTTTCTTTTATTGTACAACATGGGTAGGCCGGGGTCTTGTCCCGACCATCTTATCAGTATTCCTAGAGACTTGCAGTCTGTATATATTTCTCTGTGGTTAGTTGTGCCGGTCATGTGAGGCCGTGCGGTTGTTTAGCCTAGTTGATTATGTTTGCCGTGTGGTGCCATAATCTGATGGTAGTGGTGACGTTGCCGGTCACACAGTATTGTATTCTTAAGTTACAGATAACTAGACAGCATGGTGGCCTTGTCGCCCCGCATAGGTTCCTTGTTATAAGTATGTTTCTGATTAGCTGTTATTACAGGTACAGGTGGCTATAGGCCAGTTGGCCAGAGGCTGTGTTTACAGCCGTTATATAGCCCTTTGTTTTCAGAAATCTGAGTTAGAGCTAGCCAGGCACCAGATGTGCTTAGGCTCACCAGTTAGCAGTCTAGGTCCTACTAAGGCACCAGGTGCCAGTCATACCCCCCTAGACGGGGCGTGACAAACTTGGTATCAGAGCAGGTTGTGTCCCAGGGAGTCTGCAAACCGTGCTAAGTAGAGTTTTGTCTATGGATGTGTTGTGTACCACATACTATAGGCAGGAGGCTGCGAGGCATAATAGGATGGTTACCCTTCTTTCATATTCAGTCGTGCCATAGCACAGTACAATATAGTGTTGGTCCTTTTAAATCTTATCATATTCTTTGAATATAGATACAAGTCAGACCAGCGAAATCCTATTCCAGGCAGAAGATCAGATATAGCAACAGGAGAGAACATCAGCCAGTTACAAGATAATTACAGCAGCAGGAGGAGGTAACAGGGACCTCCCAATGTTATACTTTTATTGGTACCATCCCTAGTATATGTCAATAACTTCAGAATAGGAAGTCATAAGCATAACGTATAAATGAGTCGATTTATTTGTTAGATATATAAGATCTGATTAAGATAATAAACAATATTAGATTATCAGATAAGTGTGAGAAAGAGAGGGAAATGTAGGATTTCCACCTCCATCCTTTCAGATATGGCACAGTTCCATGTCTTCGTCGCGTTGCAGTAACAAAAAGTCATTCCTACCCCTTAGTTTTGATCCCAGTGTAGCAAAGGGCATAAGGATTGAGACGATGTTGCCCAAAGTAAGCAGCAAGTGAAAGGTGGATTGGTTGATTCTAGAAAGTGTTAGAAAGAGTAAGGAGTCCTTATGATTATGTAAGTTGTGCAGACCCTCGCGGTAATAAGTCAGGAGAGCAAGTAAGACTACTAGCTTACTCGAAGTGGGTGTAGGAGATCCGTCAATGATGGATTCCGAGTAAGAGTCAAGTTCAAGTAAAAAAAAAAAGGTTGAATCCGCCATAGCATGCTAACGACGGAAGGATATGTCCGCAAGATAATAGTTATAATCCTAGTTGTGATATCAAAAGACAAGGAGATTATATGAATAAGATGGGTCCGACTACAGGTCAGAAGAAGTGTAGGTTGGAACTTGACTGGCAACCTTATTGACAATGTAAGGCAGGTACCTTGAACCCCAAAGCTCAGTTTAAGGAAGATGAGGGTGAGAAGCATGAATACTTGATTTTGAGGGGAAATCAGAATCACCTCCAGATTGATAGAACATCGTGTATTAAGGACTAAACCTCAGATGAACAGCTAAGAGACGGTAAGATTGTAGTTTAGAATGTTGCGGTACGTCCGCCTAAGGAGAAAGTAAGAGGGTACCGACCCAGAGACTCCAATCTAGTGTGGCCCAGAGACAAGGTCTCACAGATAGTCACGGGTCTTAATATAATGCCAAGTAAGGCCACAAGGTTCGAATGTGGACCCCACATTATAAGAGTGGCGAAATTTCAAATAGCAGATTATAGCTAAAGTGCATGTGTGTGTTGCTTCCAAAATGGGATAAAAAAAATCTAATGAAATGATAAGAGAGGATATGAGATATCATTAGACCGTAGAAGCGGTATATCATTTGCAGTATGAAATTCAGTAAAGCACGTCAGAGATTACGTATCATTAAAAAATTCAGTATGTATTGTACATAGTTGTTGATATATATATGTACAGATAATAGATATGATGTGAGTAGTTGGCTATAGGGGTTACAGTCACACAGATTTTGGTTAGCTGCTAGGAAATATATACAGATCGTACTACAGGACCCCTCACCAAAACAGGGGGCATGTTAAGTGTGACTCACGTATGAAGCCATAGAAACTTTCTCGGTTCCTAGTTTATTGAGTTAACGGACTTATATGCTTGTTGCCAGATCTAGACTTAAGGAGCTCACAGGAGTTAGTAGCCCGAGTCATGTGGTTGATGATACGGGCACGGTTAGACGGTCTAACGACCAGCTGGCGCCTGTATTAGTAGGGAAGCATCCCTAAAGATCAGTAACATTATCGCATGTGCCAGAACCAGAAATAGAGGCCGAATAGGTATACTTTAGAGGTTAGCAATACCAGAATTTTTCCAGTATATTAAGTGGTCGTACATCATTTTCCCAGCCTTATAGGTGAGAGTCGGCCTTAGTCAACCTAGCAGCTATTATGTGGAACACCCCGCAAGTCAGCCAACCGTCTCAGTCAAGCAAACCTGTGGGTACCCCAAGAAAGAGTCCATATCAGTAGTCAGTGATGGACTAGTACTTCAGCTGTTTCTCGTAAGGTATTCAGATACAGAGCCCTAACAGAAGGCCAGTCTTTACAGAATGGCTCATAAGGCCGAGAAATTTCTAAGAACAGTAATATAAATCCAAGGGGGGTACGAATAAGGCGTAAGAAATTGGTAGTGCTCTGCTAGCATAATGTTTACTAAGACAAGGAGATCGGTAGGTTCCCTATGAAGATCTAGGGATGGATCGCCTGAGAGTAAGTTGGACTAAGTACAACACTACAATTGTTCAATTAGGAGGACAAAACAGTTAGTCGTCCACAACGCCGCAGTTACGCATTTGCTACAGATGTCCGAGTAGGACATGTAGAGCATCGTTTGACTACTGCAGCATTCAACCCAGCTATTTAGTTGTTCAAGGTTATTCAGCCAGACTATTAGAGATCATGATCATTGTCAGGATCCTCTAATCAGATACGGGCACATGGTGTGCAGATAGTCATTCAGGTTATCTCAGCAACAAGTAGCCTTAGCATGCGGCCAGAAGGCCAGATAAGCTTTAGCTATACCGGTAGATTACCTGTCGGGTTCTCCGGCATAATAAGCTAGTTTAGCCATTCGTGTGGCAGAAATAGAGGACAACGGAGCTGTAATTTTAAACAGCGCAGTGTCGTTATTAGTTGTGAAAGTAAAGGGACGACAGTATAAAGATCTCGACCTGGTTCGGTTTAAAGACAGAGTTCAGCAAGGAAAAGTGTCAGACTTCCAGGTAACCGGGGATGACGTATTGCGATGTAAAGGCCGCCTTGTGTTCCTGATGTTTCAGGGCTCCGCCAGCAGATTATGAATGAGGTACATTACGGCCGTTATTCCCTTCACCCCGGTGCGACAAAAATGTACCATGATATCAAAGGAAACTACTGGTGGCCAGCTATGAAAAGAGAAGTTGCTGAATTTGTAGCCCAGTGTCCTAACTGCCAACAGGTGAAAGCAGAACATCAGAAACCAGGCGGGTTGACTCAGGACATAGCTGTGCCTCTCTGGAAATGGGAAGCAGTAAATATGGATTTTGTGGCAGGATTACCCCGTACTAGACACATACATGACTCTATATGGGTGATAGTTGACATATTGACCAAATCAGCTCATTTCCTGCCAGTGAGAACTACCTTCTCGGTCGAAGATTATGCTGAGTTGTATATCCGAGAGATAGTCAGATTGCACGGAGTGCTAGTATCCATTATTTCAGACAGAGGAGCACAGTTTACGGCTAGATTCTGGCAGTCGTTTCAGAGAGGTCTGGGTATGCAGATTAATCTGAGCACAGCATTCCACCCTCAGACAGATGGACAGGCTGAACGCACAATTCAGACGTTCGAAGATATGTTATGAGCGTGTGTGTTAGATTTCGGTGGTAGCTGGGACGAGCATTTGCCGTTAATTGAATTTGCTTATAATAACAATTATCACTCAGCCATCCAGATGGCGCCTTTTGAGGCATTATATGGGCGAAAATGCAGATCGCCGATTGACTGGTTCGAAATAGGAGAATCAGCGTAGATTGGGCCAGACATTGTTCAGCAGTCAGAGGAAAAGGTAAAGCTTATCCGAGAACGCTTACTGACTGCACAGAGCCGCCAGAAATCATATGCAGATGTGCGGCGCAGAGACTTGGAATTTGATGTAAATGACTGGGTATTTCTGGAAGTATCTCCGATGAAAGGGGTGATGAGATTCGGCAAGAAAGGTAAGCTCAGCCCGAGGTTTGTTGGGCCTTATCAGATTCGTCGAAGGATAGGCCGAGTAGCATATGAGTTGAACTTGCCGCCAGAATTAGAATCCGTTCATCCGGTCTTCCATGTATCTATGTTGAGGAAATGCATAGGAGACCCATCCAGAGCAGTCCCAGTCCCGGGTATCCAGGTTACAGAAAAGCTGGCCTATGAAGAGGTTCCAGTAGTTATCCTAGACAGACAGATTCGCAGATTGAGGACTAAAGATATTGTGTTTGTCAAAGTATTGTGGCGCAACAGGAACCGAGAGAAGATGAGGGGGAAGCTGAGGAAGATATGAAAGCTAGATATCCTCACTTATTCCAGGCCTAGTCAGGCGACATGTATGTCCATATTATTACTTATGCAGTACCTTGTGGTTATGTATGTATAAATGAGAAAGATTGATGTTTAACTGTCAAGTGAATCCTAAAGTATTTGTGTGCAGTACCTGTATTGGACTTTTCTGCGTTTCAGGTTTTTGATATAGTCCTTATTACAGGGGAAACTCTGCCGAAATTTTTCTAAATAAGTGAGTTGAGAAGTCCTCTAGATAGCAGTTTCCATTTGAGGATGAATGTTCTTAAGGGGGGGAGAATGTTATACCCCATAAGATTTCCGACACCTAGATGGCCTATTTGCACGGTGGTTAAGCATATTTGAAAGCCATACGTGCTAGAGAAAGGCCCAAGAAAGGATCGGACGGATAACCTATCGAACCATCACGGAAGGAGCCGAGGCAGAGCCCCTCCGCGATGGCAACGTGTCACGGAGGTGGAGCCTCCGCGTTGGCTCCGTGACACGTTGGGCCTGTCCAGGTCCAAGTATATAAAGCCCCCACTTCGTTTTGTGAGGTTATATTCCTCATTAAATTTCCAGAAAACGCAGAGGAACAGAGAGAGACGAAGAGGGGTAATATATTATCGTTCGATTACGCTGCCAAACATAGTCTAAACTCAAATTAACCTCAGGTACCGAGGTATTTAGTAGTAGGGAGCATTCCTACGGATTTAGTTTCACGAAATTCGGCCGACAAATCGTCGAGCTATCGGACTAAGGTAAGTGGAATTGCTCCAACCTAGTGTGTATGTGTTCCTAGCTGTGAAGTGAATACTTCTCCCTTCTGGACTTCTGAAAAATAGCAAGCTTTCGACCGTCTTTCGATAGGCCTAAATTTAGGCTATAATTATATCGAAAGTGACGTCGTCTTTCATAATAATGTTGTATTTAGTGCTAATTGACGTATATACGAATGCAGTTGGGAGAAATAGCGAAAATACTAACCGAGCTGCGCCAGTTAGTCGGGAAATCAGAAGCGAAGGTATGTAAAGCTAGTTTCCTCGGCAAGTTAGTAGTCTCGGTATAGTCAAATAGTTTAAAGGCCAGTAGAATGTTCAGAAGTCGTGTGTTATGTTTATTATGAATATTGGTAGGATATTAGAAGCATCATGTTATGTATAGAGTGAAACTTTCTAGCATGATATAAAGTCTAATACAAAGTGTTAGGAACTGTACAACATGCCCAGTATGTGATTTAGTAAAGTATGCTAGGATATTATCGTATTCAGTTGAAACTTAGTAAAGCAATATAAGTATCTGAAGGGTATCTCAGAAGTGGAATGGTAGATTAAAATGAAGGTTAGAAAGCATGTTAGAAATAGTAAAGCATGTTACTACGAAACTCAGTTATCCAGCATGATTTCCAGCAGAAAAACTATATCTTGTTCAACATTAGACTCAACACAGTATGACAGAAGATTATATATATACCATTATCAGTCTCAGCATGTATTAAATACATACACATCACTATCACTAGTCAGTATATAGTATGTACAGATACATTATCATCACTAGCTTCAGCATGCGGTATACACAGCTAGTATTATTAGTTGAGACCACTGTATTGTCTTGGGATGGATTACCTAGCATTCATGACCGCCCCAGGGTTAATAGCTGTATCGACTCGTCCGCCAGAGGACGAGGATACGTCGCTCTACGGAGTGGCATGACGTCCCACAGGGGACGAAGATGGGATGCCGGTTTCCCCATATTGTCCCTTGGTCGGCCTTTATACACCCCCGTCGAGCGGGTACACCTGGGGTGTTGATTCAGGAGTCTTCCGGACTCAGGTACAGTTATAGTCAGGGGCTCAACGAGCCCAAGTGCCTACCCAGGGGATCGGCAGGATGATTATAGTTATTATAGGAGATGGGACGACCGGGGTAGGGGTATAGATTGCGTGTTGATTGTACCTCCCGGCTTATGGGGGCCGGGTAAGGTTTGTGTGTGCTATGCTATATTTTGTTATGTTATGCCATGTTACACTAGATACGAGTAGATCGACAATAGAGAGATACATCTCCAGGTATGACTCCTACTCCTTCCAGCATAGTTGAGAGTAGGCATAACTTTACATTTTCAGTCAGTTTAGTCTATTCCTTTCTGTTTCAGCTCCTTCGGTGTATTGTTGTTTTCAGATATCTTTCAGTTGTTGTTTTACATACTCAGTACCAGCGGTACTAACGCCCGTTTGGGGCGCTGCATTACTTGCCTGCAGGTACTCATAGACGAGGGGCCGATACCTCGTGATTCCATCCAGCTCACAGGGTCATCAGCTCCAGTCATCCGTAGCTAGATAGCTAGAGGTTTATCCCTTTTCTTTTATTGTACAGCATGGGTAGGCCGGGGCCCTGTCCCGACCATCTTATCAGTATTCCTAGAGGCTTGCAGTCTGTATATATTTCCCTGTGGTTAGTTGTGCCGGTCATGTGAGGCCGTGCGGTTGTTTAGTTGATTATGTTGGACGTGTGGGGCCATAATCTGATGGTAGTGGTGACCTTGCCGGTCACGTAGTATTCTATTCTTAAGTTACAGATAACTAGACAGCATGGTGGCCTTGTCGGCCCGCATAGGTTCCTTGTTATAAGTATGTTTCTGGTTAGCTGTTATTACAGGTACAAGTGGCTATAGGCCAGTTAGCTGGAGGCTGTGTTTACAGTCGTTATATAGCCCTTTGTTTTCAGAAATCTGAGTTAGAGCTAGTTAGGCACCAGATGTGCCTAGGCTCACCAGTTAGCAGTCTAGGTCCTACTAGGGCACCAGGTGCCAGTCATACCCCCCTAGGCGGGGCATGACATAGGCAACAAGTGGGTACCATACAATGAAAACAAGGACTTGCTTATTGGAAGTAACAGAGTTAACATTTCCTGTGGAAAAGAATAACCAATGGACCACTACGACCTGAACTCATATCGATGCAGATGATAAGGAGGGTCGCAATAAGGAGGAAATTGTAAGGATCATGTCAGTACAACAAGGCAAAATGATGCGATAGATAGAAGCACAAGAGCGAGAATTGGTTCAAATTAGGGCTGTGAGCATGGTGTATTTCGAGTCCCCAGTAGCATCGAATGGGCCATCATTTAAAGGAAATTTATTTTTCACCCTAGATGCATCGGGTTCAGAGACTTAGTATGATAAAAGATTTGTCTAAATGATGGAAATCCTTGGATGCCTTTGAGTAGTCGCGGCCTATATCGGGAAAGGTTAAGAAGGGATCACGACCTCAGTCAAAGGTACTCTGAGAGCTGATTCCAGCGCGAGCATCATCCGAGTGGCAATGTAGGCGGTCGATGCAAGGGCATCATAATCAATGTGAAGGTCGTGGAACAATACACAAGTTCTCAAACATGAAAATACATGTTGCACTATTTTTCTCTTCAATTAGTTTTTGCATCGATTGAATTTTTTTGACAAGGGTTTTATGATGCAACAACAGAAAGCATAATATGAAAATGTCGAGTGCTTATTTGACCTTGGAACAGTGATGTTTAGGGAAGACGCTCCAATGACCGAATAATCATACTTTGCACTCAGGCACTAAGGGATATGACCCCATCCAATTACAATATGGATTGCCCCATGTTGTAATATGACACCACTGGCATATTGAGGACTACCCCATCAGCCCCCGAAATTTAAAAAGTTAGAACTAGGGACTGCCCCAATCGGATGGTTAGGAATAAAAGGTTTTGTAGAACCAGTTACACACAAAGAATATTAACATAGTCATAAATTTGTATCTTTTCTTTCTTGTAATGTTGTACACTCAAGCAAGAAAATAAAATTAAACTTTCACCTTCCAACCATTCTTGTACATATAGCAAATGAAAATTTATTTGAGTTGCTTAGATATCGTCAATCAAAACTATGTCATCCACAAATAACATATACCATGACACCTCACTTACTAAAAACTATTAAAGTTTAAAGTCCAATATTAAAACTATTGATCAAAAAGGTTATTGGATGTTTTATTCCTGGACCTAGCTAATTAGGAGTTTTCACAAAAGGAAAGGCTTAAAGCTGAATGTACTAATTCTCTATCACAAAGATTATCAGATGTCTTATCTTTGGGCCTAATTAATTAAAATCTTTCATGAAAAATCTAAGGTTGAATTCCTAACTAATTAAAAACATTCATAAAAAAGCTAAGATAGAAACGCAAGCATGTAAGGACCATGAAGTCTGAATAATTGTGGCAAGAAGACCAAGATCTTTTTAGGCACTAGTAAGTAAATGCCTTTTAAAAAAAAGATTCTTGGTTGCATGAGCTATTGGATGGTAAGTCCATGCCACAGTAATAAAAACTTTCATGTTAATGGCTAAAATCAAATGTTTTGATTTTTTATCATAAAAGTTACCGGTGAAAATGTACTTGGGCTTAAACGATACCATAAGATTACTCATGCTCCGAAGTTGTCTCAAGGTTCCAAAGACGCTTAAGAGAGTTCTAATTCTTAGTCTTAAATTAGATGGGATTAAAATCATAAGCAAGACCAAAACCGAAACTACCGGTCCGGTTTTTTAGTAATCAGATCGGGTTCGGGATCCAGTTGATCGGTACGTTGATTGAAACTGGGTCTACCATTTTTTCCCTTATCTGATTCGATCCGTGTATAACTAATGTGGAACCGGGTCGGATCGGGTTCGGAACCAAGTCCAAAGGTTATTTTTTAATTTTTTATATTATATTTAAAAAAATAGTTTTTATAATTAATTAATCATTAGTCCATTAGTCTATTAAGAATTTAAGATAATCATTTTTTGGGGATATTTTTTGATTATTTTTTTTATTAAGTTAAAAATTATTAACATTTTTATAAAACTATTAAAAAGTTAATAGAGGTATAAAACTTATTTAATATTTTAAAGTTAATAGCTTATGAATTTTTTTACAAAACTAACTAATTCTTTTACAAAAGTCAAAACTTATTAAATTTTGAACTTATTAAAGGTTTGTAAATTAGTAAATAGTGATAAATTTATGAAGTAAGTTACTAAGTTAGCAAATTAAGTATAAATTAAATTTTAAGTAATACTAAGTATCTATAAAAACTAAAATGACTTGCATTAATAAAAGACAATTATTAAAAAAAATTAAGGCGAATAGTCTACAAATTTATTCAAATAAATAAAATTGTAAAATATTAGAAGACTAAAAGAGTAACTAATCTACGCAACCATCTTCCAGGAAGGGTTCTGTTTCAATTAGATCTTCTAATCTCTATTATTATACTAATATCTATAATTTCTAAAATGTTGTTTTCGTAACTTATTTATCATTTTCTCTGAAATATTTTCTGAAATTTGTACTCTTCCTTGTTTCTTCATTGCATCTATGTCGTCATTGCTATTTGACCCAAGAACTTTATTTATTTCATCTTTAATTTGGGTTGATAACTTTGACAGTCCATAGTTTCTTCGTTCAGTATTTATCCAATCTCTGAATAACACTGATATTTCCAAACTGTCTTTTGCCAAAGAATATCAGTTGTCTCCAATAATAAATCTCCCCGCGCTGACTTGCTCCGATGCTACTGAAGACGCTTGAATTACTAATACATCTCGAACCACTCTTGAAAGCCTTGGATATTGTTCGATATGGTTCTTTCATCACGCCAAAAGTTGCGGCTCTCCATTTGCGTCTCTAATACTATCTCGTGCCTGTGAAATATATGAATCAAAGTCATTATTGTTAGATGATTTGAGACCAAGATAATCACCCATCAAGTCATCAAGATCTTCGACCCTAGGCCTAGAACTAACAGGTCGTGTCGGTGGAATATTTTGTTCGATTATTCTATATTCATTATATAAGTTTCTAGATTTAGCTATCATACTACTCTTACACATCTCAAGAGTTGGCAATTCATCCGGTTGAATTTCTAAATTTGTATAAATACCTTCAACCATTTTTTCAACGCCTTGAGCTTTATAAAAAGGGTTGAATAAAGTAGCAATCAGATAAATTTGGGGAATAGAAAGAAAATATTTTTTGAATTTTTTAATCATATATTGAATAGGCTCTTTAAACATTTCAATTTATTTAAAATTTGTAAATTCAATTGAAATAGCAGTAATATTTACTAACACTAAAGAAATCGTCGGATAATATTGACCAGATATTGTATTTGTTGTTGTATAAAAAGTTTTTAAAATTTTAATAATATCATAAATTTGTTTTCACTCATCATCACAAAGTCTTGAATAAGAGTCCGCATTATGAGCATTATAAACTAATTATATAGGCATGCGATAAACATAAGCTACTTCAAGCATTTCATATAAAGAGTTTCATCTGGTAGACGTTTCTTTTGGAACTTTTCTACATTCAAGTTGACATTCTACACAATGATTTTTATATTCAACAAGTCTAGCCTTTATTTTCGCTTTAAAAATCCAAGCACAAGCAAGTATAAATTTTTTACAACTAACTCCAAGAGTATCAAGACCATCTTTTACAATTAAATTATAAATATGTGCAACACATTTAACATGAAAGACATTATTATCAATTGGACAAAGTCTAGATTTTACAAAATCAACTGCTTTCAAATTATTAGAAGCACTGTCTAAAGTGACACCTATTATTTTATCATAAAGATTAAAATACTGTAAAATAACTCATATTGTAAAAGTTACATAAGAACCAATTTTTACTCTCTTCTACATATTTATATCCTGTTATTCTTTTTTTATATATTCCATTCATAATCAATCTAATGAGCGGTAATAGTAAAATAATCATTATCGTTAATACTACGACCCATATCAGAAGTAATAGATATTCTACCATCAAAATATACAAAGAGATAATGAAGATAATGACACTGTTCAGCTTGATATTTAAAAATACTATTTTTAATTGTGTTTCTAGAAAAATCTTGAAAAGATGGATTATACACCTCCCGACTATAATAAATAGAACTGGGATGTGAAGGAAAACTGAAAGGAAAACCACAAATAGCTACCATTTTAGTTAATTCTTCATGATCTTTTTTCCTGAATATATGTGACGTGTGTGCTTAGGCCAACCGGGTTAGTCCTATTTAAAACAGTTTGAACCATGTTATACCTTCCTACTCATATAGATCCTTTAGGCAAAGGTGTACCATTTTTTCTAACCTTAGCAATAACTTTTAGGTGAGAAAATTCTTTATTACACGATCTCAAATATATAGCTAGCAACCCCATCCCACCTTTCGATCCCCCAGTCAAATGTTTCAATATTTTTTTATATTTTAAACAAGTGGCAATAATTTTTTCACTATTTTTCTCCATAAATTGCCAAATTAAAGACCTTTTAGGACGTACGGCCCTAGTAAACATAGGTAATTTTATAACCGGAGTAGTAGGGGTAGGGGTCTCCTCTAACTCTTCTTCTTCTACATCTTGAGGCTCCTCTAAGTCTTCTTCAAAATTAGTATAAACTCTATCTATGGTATCATGGTCTAATTGAGTAGCAGAATTAACATCATAAGGTTGTTGACGTGGTAAATAAGTTTCATCTATATTAGTAAATTTAGGCGGTGGCAGTAAAGATATAGAACTATTTCCACTACCCTATTAGTAGCACCCATAATTCTTTTACCTTTACTTTATTTACCGCATCCATGTTTAAAATATAAAATACGCAAATAGAGATATTAAATGAATAAAGTATGAATAACAAATTAATAAGCAATATAAATATAGCAACAAAAAAAATTATAACTAAACAAATAAAGAGATTAAAGTTGGAACGAATGTACCGAACATTTGTGTTTTGCGCAAACGTTAAAAGTCGGAATTGGGAGATGACAATTGAAGCTTGAAAATGGCGTCAAAATAAATCTCCTAACTCCAATTAGCCAATACCATAAAATATAAAATTAAAATCTTAGAGAGTAAAAACTAGAGAATTTGCGAGTTTGAGAGAATAATAGAGAGAATTTGTGATTTTGTGAGAAAAATAGGATGAATATGAGATGTATTTATAGTGTAGAGGTGTTAAGGGGATTTTAGAGGGTGTTTGGGGGAAAAAAGAGTTGTTAGGAGCCGTTGGTGGGCCCCACTACCCGTCGCCAAATGGCTTATAATGGCAACAACATAAAAAAATTTAAAAAGTTGACCGTTAACTGGTACCGGAACCGGGTCAATCGGAAAAAAACCCTATTCTCCCTTACCCGGTACCCTCCAGACCAGTTCCTACTAGAATTAGGTCTTACCAGTACCGGATCTGTTACAGAATCAGATCGGATTAGGTCCGACCTAGTTCCCTGCCACCCATAGAAGCAATAAACCGCCTGGGGGTGAGTTAGTTCGATTAGGCAATAAGAGTTAAGTCAAAAGCAAGATGTCACTAGCCTTGGTTTGCTAAATTCAATAAGGTAAGACATACTCAAGCATGTCAAAAAAGGAAGAAAAATCAAAAAATTCGCATAAAAGAAATTCCATTTAATACAAAGGCTCCGTAAAAGCCTGAAACTTAAACAAAAAGCAAAAAGAGCTTGCAAAGCTCAAAAGTCTATGATAGTGGGATGTCAAGATGAGGGGGATGCTCCCAGACTACCTCCGCCCTTGTCATGCAAAGAAGATCCTAAGGAGTTTTCGCTATCGGAGTAATCACCTTCACTCCCATCAAGTCCTACTCTAAGGCAACTTTGGCAGCTTCTGCATCGGCTTTGGCTTCGGTAATGGCTAAGTCAAGGTCGTTTCACCGTCCCGAATCACACGAAAAGAATATTATTGGGTCTTCAAAGCCACCCGATTTTGATCCTGTTCAGCCATGAACTCATCGGTTTCACGACGCATTTTCACTATCTTAAGTTTGGGCTTAAGTTGCTCATGGTCAACTGCACTTTAGATATAAAACTCATGAGCCAATTTTAAGTTCTACTCCTGTCGATCCACCTTTTACCACTGGGTTGCACATTCATTTTCTTGAGATGAAACTATATTTTGCATCTCTTTGTTATTGGTGGCCATGCCGGATACTAATGATTCTTTCTCATCTTGAAGTCTATTATTATCCTTCGAAAGCTTAGAATTATCTGATTAGAGGTTAGTCATTTGAACTTGCAATGTACCCATTGCTTCCTTCAAACACTCTGCATAGTTAGATCATACCGCGAGTTTACTCTCTTGACCATTGGCTTTTTGTTGAGTATCTATAATGACCTGTCCAGTCATTACTAAATCTTTGGCACTATGAACGTAACAACCAAAATTTTATCAATGTGAATTTTTATTTTCGAAGTAACAGGTATAAGAGATAAGTAAATATTGAGTAAAATCAAATTAAAATAAAATAGTAACATCAGGAACAAGTTCTATTTCAACAATTTTAAAGAAATACAAAATAAAAATAGAATACTCAATTATGAATAAATGCAGGCAAATACCCTCTCCTTATTTTTCTATAATGTAAACAAAAAAGTCTATGTAAGTAAAAAAATGAGAAATAAAAAGAAAAAAATAAAGGAGCAATAGCACCCTCTTGATAGAACAAGAAAATGATTATTGCTCTCGATTTGGTGAACCCTACTGTAATGGGCAGTTTATCACTATAGCAAGCTCGCTGTAGCGAGCTGGTGACCGTTGCAACAAGTGACGTGAATAAGAATTCCTTATCTAAGACTTTTAAGGGTCTAACTCCTATTATAAGGGGCCTTTTCCTCCTAAAAATGCCTCCAGGGTAAATTTTAAGTTATTCCACCCAAGATCAGAGAGGTGCATCCCTTCAAGAACGTGGTTCCACCGTCTTCCTCGTCAATCCTCCATCAAGAATTCTGAATTAAGGGCAAGCAACAAAGTCCCACCAGTGTTGTGGCAGCAGCTTGGAGTCGAGGTAGGTTATGGTTTACTTTGAGTTTAGACTTTGATTAGTGAATCGTATATACTTATAAAGTTAACGCGGGAGGACATGAATAGGAATTTGTGTATGATATTTGGTTGGGTGTCACCTAGAATAACATAGAAAAGTATGTATGAACAGTGTGTGGCATGTCATTGTCGATACATAATCAAAATTCATATAAGATTAACGTAAGAGGAGTAAATTTTAGTGTGAGATCGCCTTATGAGTAATGGTGTTGCATTGTTTCCATCCTTATATGATCATGCTTGTGTGAATAAGCTGCTAAATTATTGAAGGCTCTGTCAATATAACTTTTGACTGTGGTGCGCTCTTATGATAATTAATTAATGTGTACTTATCGTTAGTATTTTGTGTGATGACTAACCAGAGAACAAAGTTGGGGTGTGTTGATGAAAATTTAGGAATACCATAATAAGTACCTTGATGTATGAGTGGCTTCTGTCCAATGTGAGATTACAAATGATCAATTACATGATGGATGAGTGGTTGAAGTTTGATGTGAGTTGACAAACGAGCATTATGTGATGATAATAGTGGCTCGACTCTGATGTGAGTTTACGAATGAGCATTATGTGATGACATGAATGGCTTGAGTTCGATATGATCTAACGGATGAGTAGTTGTGTAGGAACGGGTATCACACCAGTACAATATATGGACACCTAGGGTCCCGTGCAGGCCATGACTAGATGGGCAAGATTGAAAACCCACTAGTATGTGTGTACATATGAGTCACAAATATATGTTCAGATACGATACATAGAGAGACTGATGAGATACAAAGGCTATACAATTATGATTTAGTATGGATGTCATTTCCTAGCTAGATATGATGGCATTTATACTTGTAAATTACTCCTATGCCTATTGGTGGCTTACATGTTTAGTATTGACTGGCATGATTGGTCTGATTATGATATAATTATTTGATCGTTATTGACTACTGATCCCTGTAGGTTTAATGACTATGTGATTTATGCCTTTTGTTTCTAGGTCGGTCATGGCCGTGGGTGATGTCTCTTTGTCAAATAAAATGATAGGTGTCAAGAACGTAAATCTCATAGTAGTAAACTATTGGGTAATTAGTAATGAGTATGCATTGTTATAATAATGCTAGGTACTAGGTAATTGTGTTGAAGGTACGTATAAATATTGAAAATGAAAATAAAGGTCTAGAGATTATAGTTAGAGACGTTTAAAAATAGTAAAGATAATACTAATCAGAATATGGTAGGATATGAATGAATGGCATAATTTATAGTGTGAAGTTTATTATTGATTTTATACTGTGTTTCTTGAACTAATCTTAGTCGTTGATGATGCTTACCGGTACATGCAGTGTACTGATGTTTGTGGGGTGTAGGTTGTTTACAGGGTGAAGTTTCATTGTTGAAGTGGGGTATTCAGCATCAACTTCTTCATTTCTCTTCTTCAGCAAAGTTGTGTCTTTTATTTATGTTCAATTATCTGACTAGAAGATCTTGCATGTCTAGACTAGATCCTTGGGAAGTACTGTTTAAAAAGTTGCAATTGTAAATTATTTTTGAAACTTTACTTAATAATATGTTGTATGAATATGTTTATTCTTGACTAAATGGTCTTTTATAAAGGGATAGTTGGTAAGAGATTCTGCTATCGGACTAGAGTTGAGTAGGTTCCCGAATGATTTGACAAATTGAGTCATGTCAAGTTGGTATCAGAGGGTAGGTTACCAGTCTCACAAGTACAAGAGCAATGTCATATAGAGTCCTACGGATTGGTGTGTCGACGTCCACATTAAATCCTCGAAAAGCTATGCGGCATCTAGGAAGCCTTCTCTTTTATTCTTTCCTATCGTGTCTCGATTTATTATTCATCTGAGTTGAGTCCAATTGGTATGTGGAAAATTTCAATTGCTATCTCGATGAGTTCAATTGGTATATGGGAAATTTCAATTGATATCTGAAGACATAAATCATGCTAGGGTGTTGATTGAATGTGTTAAAATAATGGTGAACGAGGTTTGTGCCTATTAATAAAGTGAGAAGTTCTTATGTAGCCAATTTTCCTAGCAAGAAGCGCTGCAGTGAAGGACATTTTTGCCACAACGAGTCCACTCCCGCGAATGGGTGGGCACTGTAGCCCACCTGCCTTATATGCAAAGGTCTGCTCTAGCAAGGTTTGGGTTGCCATACTACAATCGCTGCAGCAGAAGGATCATCTGTTGCAGCGGACAAGGCGTTAACCAGAATTAGTCCCACGCCGTAAGGACTCCAAAAATCCATCCAAAAGTTGTAAATACCCTTAAATGTATGAAAAATAGATATAACATAGATAGTGTCAGTCGAAATAAAGGCTATTGTCTTTCAAGTGCCCTTCATGGACACTTGTACATCAACCATAAGAAAAGAAAGAAAAATAGGGGGAACAAAGGGGGGAGGAGATGCACTGTGTGTCACCGCCTAACTGGTCGCTCCATCCCTGCTGGTAGCTAAGCCACCGGACTCCTTGCTATCAAGCCCAATCAAGAAGGACAACTGCTGGACATCCTCTCTAGTCACCTTCAAGAACCTCAAACGGGGAGCTAAGGTTCTCAAGAGACTCTTCATCCCCTTCAATATCCGAACCAATAGCTCGTCCGCAAGCGCTTCTTCCTCTTCTCCGCCTCCAAGGCTGCCCGAAGCCCCATATGGACCTGGGCCAAGGACTCAAAGGTGCCCTGTAAAGCATCTGTGCTACCTGCAGTAGCACTCGAAGACGTGTCCTTCGGGGGAGGTTTGAGAAAAATATTCAGCAGCTCTCTCACGGCAGCCATATCCGATTCCATACACTCAAAGGGGCTCGAAGGCTAGGAAAGGCAAGCCCCAACTCTATTACCCCCTGGTCATTACTATCCTTTCTGTTTGAGTCAACCTTTGTCTTCTTCTTGCTTCGCCTAGTGCACCCTTCACCCCTTAGTGGGTCGAAAGGCACGTCACAGTCGATCATGTTGTCCCTAG
Organism: Datura wrightii; assembly: GCA_035772735.1. Taxonomy (NCBI): domain Eukaryota; kingdom Viridiplantae; phylum Streptophyta; class Magnoliopsida; order Solanales; family Solanaceae; genus Datura; species Datura wrightii. The sequence continues at coordinate 191,440,567 of JASDFA010000018.1, read as the reverse complement.
GCTCCCTAGACACCCATGCCCTCTCCCACAAAGCAATAATAAAGAGAAGGGAATGGTAGACTCTCCCTGCTCTTAGCAGCGAAGTAATTTCACTCCTTCACCACCTGTGCCCTATATTAATTGCCAAGCGCTCCAAAATACAAGCCACCATCAAGGAACGATGGTAGATCGCATCACTAGTATTGCTAGAAGGGTGAATCCTTTTGGCCACTAGGTTCAACCACCTCCGGGTCTCCACAGCGAAATGGGTACTCTTGATCACCGTTCAACTATTTATCGAGGTAATCATGCCTCTCTTGTCCTTCTACACCAAGGTGTTACCAGTCACAACCTATTACACTCTACATCCTTGGCCCTAAGCTCGAATTTCGAGGGGTTAGGAAACCCAACACCTCAGTGATTGCGGCTGCACCAATCCATAAGGTCTCACCTCGAACGTAAATACACGCATTCGGGCTGACCTAGTTCACATTAGGAAGCATAGCATAAAACTCCCTCACTTATAGCTCGTTGCACGAGCAAGGCTTCTCTACCAGCAGGCCCCATCCCATCTCTTTCAATAGGGAAAAATACTCCAGCGCCCTCTCCCCCATGCCATCCATGATAAAGCCCCACTCGTGTATAAGGCCTTTGACCATTTGCTCCATGAATCTCTACTTGCATTTTTAACACCCCAAAGTTTCCTAAGACTAGGTTTGGGAAGTTAAATATGTTCAGCAGAGGAGTCTACAAATTTTCTCTTAATACGACCAATGGTATGGGTCATAGGAAGCCTCATGGTATAGTTTAGAGGCTCATCCCTCAGACCATGAGTCCACACCACGAGTTATGGTTTTTTCGTATGACTTATGGTCACGGAGTTATAGCATACTACTGGATTACCAGGTGTGGTCCTATGAGTGATTGTACAACTCGTAGTAGGGAACTATAAGTCCTAGTAGGCGTCTGTGGGAATAATCAAGGAGTTGGAGAAATTAGACTGGCTAGCTACGGGAGGAAACCACGAGTCATAGGTTGATGGTATGACTCGTGGTACGAGTCGTGGTGACTGGCAGTGGGTATTTTCCAAATGAATCATTAAGGGTATTTTTATAATTTCTAAGCTCCTAACTTCCTAATGACATTGTTTTAAGCCCTGAAAGATGTTTTAAGAGGGTTTAGCTTATTCTAAATCATTAGACTCCCATGCATGCAAGTTATTGAGATTCTTCTTTAAGTTCAAGCTAGAATTCTCCCCAATTTCTTCCCCGATTCTCTTAGGCTTTCAAGGGTAGTTTGAAGATAAACTTACCCAGATATGTAGGGCTATAAATGAGGATTTACTTCCACCCTCATGCCCAAGTTTCTCCTCAACTTCATGAATTCAAGTTTTAAATCAAGTATATTAAGTCCTAAGGTTTCAACCCAATTTTATGAAATTATCTATGATATGTTTATGGGTCTAATCTCCTCATGTTCTAAAGTATGTTTTAAGTCTAATGGGAAGATTTTATACACAATTTTATTATAAATTCATGATTTCAAGTTATTAAAAATTATGCCCTATTATGCTTGTTTTATGAAAAGTCAAGCTTATGATTCATGATTTCAAGTATAATGAGATATCTAGCATGAATAAATGTTTATGAACTCCCCACTTATGATGCCATGATTTTGATTTATGAAGTCTATTTCAAGTATGCATGATTTTATGATTTGGGCAAACCATACAAGTTAGGTATGTTTTTATGTTTTAGCCAAGGCTAATGAGATCAACTTATCAATATAGTTTGGAGTCAAGACTCCAAATGCAACTTATGGTATGTTTTGGAGTCAAAACTCCCAATGTCCAGATTTCAAGCCATGTATAAATTATAATTTCAGCTTCGTCGAAAAATGACGTGAGCACTATGCATATTTTTAGGATTAGTCTCTAAAACTGAGTAGGCTTAGGGTTTGATGTTTTCCAGTCTCAAAACTTCGCGCCAACGTAGGTATATGTATACATGTTTGGGGAACTCTCAAGAGAGATTTCCCCTGCTCCCAAGGGGCCTCAGCTTGATATCGATATTACAATAACGTCCTTAGCCTTGGCAAGGTTTTGAATAGCTCTACCTACTTGAGTGTGATAGTTGGGGAATCACATAAGCTCTATTGTAATAGTGTCGGTTATGAGGAGTCTCTCATTGTTCCTCATGATTTTAGTTACTCATGTTCATGACTTATGATATTATATGTTATAGAAGATTTGACCCAATGATCAGTTTATGAGCTTTTACTTACGATTTCAGCTATGACAAGTCATATGATATCTATTTCCAAATCTTGAGTCACTATGTTTAGTTATGATAACCAGCTTATGGCTATGTATGTTTCAGATACAGTTTTCAGTACGTAGTCCTTACTCTCATGATCTATTTGATTTATAGTTATATCCACGATTTCAATTAATATTTAATAAGCATGTTTTATGTACCTTACATATTCAGTACATTCAAAGTACTGACTACATACTCTATGCTATATCATTTGATGATATAGGTTCAGGTGATCCAACTCAGTCTCGCCGATAGCTTGCTCCCATCAGTACAGTTTAGCCCCTGTTTGGCTAAGTCCTCATCATCCGAAGACATCTATTAGTTTCATATTGTTTTACCAGTAGTGTTACAGACTTGGAGATGGCTGGGAGGCTTTTCCCTGCATCTCGTCAGTTTGTAAAGGCTTATTAGACATAGACTAGTATGTTCAGCTTTGAAATATAGCATTGTGATGTTATTGTTTGATATACGTTTATGTTATGACTTCCGCTTATTCATATTTAATATCAATTTCCGCTTTAGTTTATGCCCTTGAGTTTCTATGCACATGTCATGGGTTGACTTGGAGCCATCCATGGTTCTAGATCCTGTGTCTCGATCCGGGGGTCCCTGCTCCAATCAAGACAACATTGGTCATTGACAAACCTTATATAGGAAGAGGTGTCACCACTTTGGGCTATGTAACAATAGGGAGCCATAGAAACTCAGTACTATTGAAACCCCCCTTAAGATTTGATTTTTCCTAAAAGACTTCTGCTGGAACGGATGAATTTTCACTACAGCAAGGTCGTTGCAGTAAAAGGGTTCGCCAGAGCAAGCCCAGTCACTGTGGCAGGGAAGGTTCGTTATGAAGAGCCCACTCCAATAAGAAGGATTGCACCATAACAGAAGTTGTCTTCCCCAGCAAAACCTCCAATCCCAACAATGGCATTTCACATTTAGTTGTATTTTTACAAAGTTTTAACATAGATCGGGTAAAGGAGTAACATGCATAACACCTACACTTCATTCTACATCGATTTAACACCAAAATCAAGCCTTAAGGGCTTGAAAAACTTTTAAAAACCCTATTAAGCCACCCTACCATAGTTTTAAGTTCAAATCTCCATGAAATCCCTAGATCTTATGCAGAGGACGACACAAAGAACTTGAGGATGTAAATAAAACTAGCATACATCAAAATCTACCGTCCTACAAGTTCCAAGAAACCCTTACTCCCAAAACCTCAAATCCTTGCCAAACCAAGCATGATAGGTACGAAAAACTCAAAATAAATAATTCTAAACAACGTAATAAAGTATTAAGGAAGGAGAATTACCTAAGCAATCGAAGTAGGGAGGAAGTTGTAGAGAGGAAATCGAGTGCAATTGGAGTTTCATTTGTAAAATATGAAATGAAAACCCCTTCTCTTCCATTTTAAGTCTGCCAAGAGTCCTTCGCTACAACGACTATCACTTAGCTGCAGCGAGGTCCCTACAACGAGAGTGACATCACTACAGTGGTCCACTTTTCATCCAGCATTACAGTTACAACAGCGTGCTCCAATACTTAATCTTACCCTTTCGGGTATAGAAAAACTATCCCGAGTCTTTTATTGGCGGGAGTCGGATAAGTAGTGGCATTAACATAATGAATTGCCTAAACAGGGCAGTGAAGCAAATGGAAACCTACAAAAAAAGGTTAGTACAAAAAGTCCCAGAATAACCCAGTTAAAAATCATCCTATAAAATCTCTAATAAGAAATTGTAGCAAAAGAATCTACGTAAGTAAAATTCCTCCCCAAGCCGGGATACTTCGGGAAATATGATTCGAATTCATGCTTAGTACTTAAATTTTGCACCCTTAACGTTCTAATGTGACTCGAAAGAAAAGATCGGACGGAAAAATTTATCGACCCGAGAATGTGATCAAGTAAGTAGGATGAGACAGAGAATAAAAAAACCTTGGGTATAGCCTCATTTAAATTTATACCTCGACACGGCAGGAACTCTTGCTTCCATGTCACCCGGGGCCATTCAAGGATGAACAAGTGTTTAATTGGTATTTGATGTAATGATCCATCTGGTCATTACTATATCCTTGACATTACGAGTGTAAGAATTTTAACATTTTCTCAGTATGAACTTTTATTTTCAGAGTAACAAGTATAATCGGTAAGTAAATATTGAATAAAATAGAGTTAAAATAAAGTGGGGACAGTTAGAAAAACCCCGCCATAGCCAGCAGTTTATCATTATAATGAGTTTGTTGCAGTGAGCTAGTGACTGCTGCAGCGAATGACGCGAATCAGAATTCTAATTAAGGGTCCAACTCCTATACTAAGGGGGGGGGGGTTTCCTCCTAAAAATGCCCCCAGGGTAAATTTTAAGGAATTTCACCCAAGAACGGAGAGGTGCATCCCTTCATGAATGTTGTTCCACCGTCTTTCTCGTAAATCCTCCATCAAGAATTCTAGATTGAGGGTAAGGAATGAAGTCGAACCGGTGTTATAGAAGCAGCTTGGAGTCTTTCACGACCCGAGAGTACACCCGGATCGTAGACATGGGACAAGGGACCCCGAGAGACCCCAAGTCAACTGATGGCATAGCATTCACTATCTCATTCAATAAACATGAAGGAAATATAAATATAACTCGGCGAAAGTCTAACTTAGCATAACAACAGAATAAACATCTGGAGCTGAATACATGTATAAGTCTGATAAGCCTCTAATCTGGAAGAGCTGATGGGACAACACCCCAAACTAGCTCAGCAATATTGAAACTGAAAATACGCTCACAATAACTGAAAATCTAGTCCTTGGAAGATGAGGACTCGCCAAAACAAGCAGGCGCTAACTCTGATAAGCGGCTACGAATGGGGCTGAACCTGAGAACCGGATCCTGCATCATGAAATGATGCAACATAGAAAGTATGCGGTCAGTACGTGGAATATACCGAGTATGCAAGGTAAGTAAAACCGGTTGAACAATAATAGCCTTTTAAAACAAGTCATACATATATGATAGCCTTTAAGGATAAGAAATGATCACAAGCATTCTTTATGAAATCATTCTTATTTAATACATGATCATGCATGGCTTTAGAACATCATGACTAAATCGAATGAATCAAAGCTAGATCATAACATTTATATCAAAAGCTGAACAATGAGTTAAACCTTGATTTTTAAACATGCATGCATAGGATAATCATCATGAGTAATGGATATGCAAACCCGAATAATATAGACACTGGGAGACTCATCACTTAACCTACATACCATGATAGAGCTTACATGGTACCGATTATTACACTCAAGTGGACAGAGCTGTTCAAAACCTTGCCAGGGCTAGGGACGCTACCATGATATCGATATCAAGCTGAAAGGGGACAATCGGGCCGGGGGATAGCTCACAAGGGAGGTCCCAATAATATAATAGAATCAACCTACATTGGCGCGTAATTCTAGGGCATAGGGTTATTGACCCTTAGCCCGCTCGGTGCTAGACTCTTCTCCCAAAACATGCAATGCTCTACATCGTATAAATACGAAGCTCAACATCGTCTAATGATGAAGCTCAACATGAAATCATGCATAAACTCAACATCGTATGAAACGAAGCTCAACATTGTCTATTGATAAAGCTCATTATAAAATCATGCATACACTAGACATCATATAAATATGAAGCTCAACAATGTCGTCTCGATAAAGCTTAGATGAAATCATGCTTAGACTCAACATCATGTGAAATGAAGCTTAATGCCAGCATACATATTAATTATGAATTCGTGCATATGAGAAACTTTACTTCAATACATACCACAAGCTCAAAGAATAATGGGAGACTTTACTCTAAAATCATGTGTTACTTAGAAATATCACTTCATCATTATCAACATGAGGGCCTTGCCCAAAATCTTATCATGCTTGAACTCATACAATTTATTTGAAAACCTTGGGATTTGGGAGATTTCACTCCAAAACGAAGTAATAACATCAATTCACGAAAATCATCATTCATACTCAACATTGGACACCACCCAAAGCTTCATCATATATGGGTCTATTTAATCTTTTTTGAAAACATCATCAAAATCATGGGTAAGATTAAAAGACATGCTTTTCATCATCTACTCCATCATCATCACCTTCTATCATGAACCACCCACACATGGACATTTTAGATTCAATTTTAGAAAAATAACTTTTGTAAAAGAAATTAAGATAGAATCCTTCTAAGCTCAGTGAATCACTAATATCAACTCAATTCAGTCATACCCATGAGTAGAAATGTAAGAATCATGCAATTTAATGAAGACCCATACTTGATCATCACAAACCAATCACAAATTGATAGGGGATGGGCATCGGTGTGGAACAAAGCACCCACTCATAGCCTTACATACCTGGGAATGAAGAATCCTAACACTTCCTAATTGCCCAGCTGAGATTTCCCTTGAAAACCTTGAAATTCTCCTCACTTTCTTCCCTTCAAGATCTTACCCTTGCATGCATGAAGAAAATGGCCTAGATGGGTCTTTCTCAGCTTAAAACCCTCTATTAAGAGCTTAAAAAAATGTAGTATAGGCCCTTAGAACTTAAATTTACGGAAAAGCCCTTACTGAAATCGCTGAAAATAACTGTCAGGGGGTCCTAACGAACGACCTGATGACTCGTTACTAGGGCATACGATCCGTTGGTTCACCCGTCAAGTGTACTGCCTCGTCGTTCATGAAAACTCCACTGGCTTGGTAACGGCCCACCTAACGGGTCGTTAGGTCTGATGATGAGTCGTTGGGTGCCATCCGTCAAGTACACTGGATAAGCTTCACTGTCCTTTTCTAGGAACACCCCACGATTGACCTAACGAGTTGTGGTGACTGACCACGAGTTGTTACATCGCCCGTGAGGACCTCGAGTCCTTCAACATCTCAGGCCTTCCCCACAAGCCACCTGACAACTCATTAGGCCTCCTCACGAGTCGTTAAGTGACCCGTTCTGCAACTGCTGCAACATTTTTCAGTTTTTCTCCTGATTCACTTCCGGGTCCGATTCTTGAATTCTCGGGGTATAACAATATTTCCCTCTTGAAAACGTTTGTCCTCGAATGTTATAAACAAACAGAAAACCAAGAAACAACAATCACTATATATATATATATATAGATGCTAATCATTGAGTTTCAGTCGAAAATTGTTGGAACGACTACCCTCGAAGAGAACCATAACTGGTTAGAGTTCAGACATCACATACACATATCATATCATAAAACAAACTTTTTCGCATGAATAGAACATGAAAAACTGAATAGAGGTTTAGGACAAAAATTTGATACCTCAAACTGAAGCTGAGCCGGTAGGAAACAAATGGGGGTATTTAGCCATCATATCCGCTTCGACCTCCCACGTGGCTCCCTCGACATGCTGATTCCTCCATAACACCTTTACTGAGGCTATTTCCTTGTTCCTCAGTCTTCGAACTTGTCGATCCAAGATTTCAACCGGAATTTCTTCATAACTAAGGCTGTCTTTCACACCAATGCTGTCTATCGGAACCACCAAGGCTGAATCACCCAAACACTTTTTCAACAGCGATACATGGAACACGGGATAAACTGGAGCCAATTCTGAAGGCAAGTCCAACTCATACGCTACCGTACCCACTTTTCTCACAACCCGGTATGGACCAACATAGCAGGGGCTGAGTTTACCTTTCTTTCCTAACCTTATGACTCCCTTCATGGGAGATACTTTTACAAACACCCAGTCTTCAACATCAAACTCCAATTCTCTTCTTCTCTCATCAGCATACGATTTTTGACGACTCTTAGTGGTTTTCAACCGATCCCTTATCAACTGAATCTTCACCATCGCCTCATGAACCGAATCTGGTCCTACCACAACTGCCTCACCAACCTCGAACCATCCGATGGGAGATCTGCACCTTCGCCCGTAGAGAGTCTCGAACGGTGCCATCTGGATGCTAGAGTGGTAACTATTATTATAAGCAAACTCGATCAAGGGCAAGTGATCATCCCAACTACCTTTGAAATCCATAACACATGCCCTCAACATATCCTCGAGAGTCTGAATGGTTCATTCCGTTTGGCCGTCCGTCTGAGGGTGAAAAGCTGTACTTAGCTTAACCTAAGTCCCGAGCCCTTTTGGAAACGAACGCCAGAATTGAGAAGTAAATTGAGTACCTCGATCTGATATAGTAGACAAGGGAACTCCATAAAGTCGAACCAACTCCTGAATATACAACTTCGCATAATCGTCTGTTGAATCCGTGGTCTTGACCGGTAGGAAGAGTGCAGCCTTGGTCAACCTGTCCACCACAATCCAAATGGAGTCGTATTGCCGGCGAGTACGAGGTAGACATGTAATGAAGTCCATATTGATTTCTTTCAACTTCCAAGTGGGGATGGCAATATCCTGAAGTACACCTCCAAGTCTTTGATGCTCGGCTTTTACTTGCTGACAGTTTGGATATTTTGCTACAAACTCCGCAATATCCCTTTTCATACCATCCCACCAATAGATTTCTCACAAATCCTGATACATTTTCGTGGATCCTAGATGAATAGAATATCTGGTACCATGTGCCTCATGCAATATCTGAACTCTCATATTATCAATGTCCGGGACACATAGTTGACCCTGGTATCATAGCACACCATCTCCCCCTTGGGAGAAAACCTCCACTTTCTGACTCCACACTGCCTCCTTCAGCTTCCTCAATATTGGATCCTCATCTTGCCTGGATTTAACATCAACTACCAAGGACGATTCCGACCCGTTATGCACAACAACACCGCCATCGGTCGAATCGAGCAATCTAACTCCCAGCCTCGCAAGCCGGTGAATTTCTTTCACCAATTCCTTCTTCCCCCCATCCACATGGGACAGACTCTCTATTGAGAGTCTACTAAGAGCATCAGCAACCACATTAGTTTTGCCCGGGTGGTAAAGGACACTCATATTATAATCCTTAAGTAACTCCAACCACCTCCTTTGCCGAAGATTTAGATCTTTCTATGTGAACACATATTGCAAACTCTTCTGGTATGTAAATATATCCACGTGGACCCCATACAAGTGATGCCGCCATATCTTCAATGCGAACAACATCGCAGCCAATTCAAGATCGTGGGTCGGATAATTCTTTTCATTCACTTTCAGTTGTCGAGAGGCATAAGCTATCACCCTCCCACGCTGCATTAACACACACCCAAGTCCAACTCTGGGAGCATCACAATACACCACGAAACCATCGTTACCCTCAAGTAGGGTCAACATTGGTGCTGAGGTAAGTCGAGCCTTCAAGTCTTAGAAGCTTTTCTCACAAGCCTCCGACCACTGAAACTTCACCTTCTTCTGAGTCAACTTAGTCAAAGGCGCTGCAATGACTGAAAAACCCTCCACAAACCTCCGATAGTAGCCAGCTAAGCCCAAGAAGCTCAGAATATCCGAAGGATTCACTGGTCTGGGCTAATTCTTCACCGCCTCAATTTTCTGCGAGTCTACTGTTATGCCCTCGCTAGACACCACATGGCCCAAGAACGCCACATAGTCCAACCAAAACTCACACTTGCTGAACTTTGCATACAATTGGCGGTCCTTGAGGGTCTGGTGCACTACTCTCAAGTGAGCGGCATGCTCCTCCTCGCTCCGAGAGTATACCAAGATGTCATCAATGAACATGATCACGAACATATCCAAATATGGCTTAAACACCCTGTTCATCAAATCCATAAAAGCTGCAGGAGCATTCATTAGTCCAAAAGATATAACTACAAACTCGTAATGACCATACCATATTCTGAATGTCGTCTTTGGGATATCACTCTCCTGAATTCTGAACTGATGATACCCAGATCTGAGATCTATCTCCGAGAAACACTTAGCACCCTGAAGCTGGTCGAAAAAATCACCGATCCTAGGTAAGGGATACCTGTTCTTGATAGTTACTTTGTTTAACTGTCAATAATCAATGCATATACGAAGGGAACCATCTTTCTTCCAAACAAATAATACTAGTGCGCCCCATGGAGACTGGCTCGGTCTAATGAAACCCTTATCTAGAAAATCCTTTAACTGACCCTTCAACTCTTTTAGCTTGGTTGGAGCCATCCTATAGGGTGGAATAGATATAGGATGCTTGTCAGGAAGGAGGTTAATATCGAAATCAATCTCCCGCTCGGGAGGAATACCTGGCAAATCATCAGGAAAGACCTATGATACTCATGTAATACTGGAACTGACTGGATATTTAGGGTTTCGGACTCCACGTCCTTAACCCTAACTAGGTGATACACACAACCCTTATAAATCATCTTCCTGGCCTTGAGGTAGGAAATGAAGCAACCTACAAGTACAGCTGAACTACCCTTCCATTCTAAGACTGGCTCACCCGGGAATCTGAACTCTACTGACCGAGTCCTGCAATTAATGGAAGCATAACAAGCATACAACCAATACATGCCGAGAATAACATCAAATCATGGTTAAATCTATCAGATTTGCTGAGGTGACCTTCTGGAGAATCAAGATTTGACAATTTCTATACACCTGTCTAGCTATAACTGAGTCACCTACTGGAGTAGAAACTGAGAAGGATTCTAACAAGACATCGGTACTGACTCTGAAGATACTGGCTACATAAGGTGTCACAAAGGACAAGGTGGCCCCTGGATCTAACAATGAGTAAATATCAACATGGAAGACTCGTAACATACCGGTAACCACGTCCGGGGAGACCTCCTGCTCCTGACGGGATGCTAGGGCATAGAATCTGTTCTGGCGCTGACCGCTAGCTGCACTGGTAGATGCCCCCTGATGTGCTGAGTGAGGGGGTAGGGCTGCTGAACTAGAAGCTGGGCCACGACCCCCAACCTGATCCTGTCTCGCCATTTGAGAATCTCTAAGCATGTGTCCGGGTTTCTCGCACCAAAACACGCACCCAAACCTGCGAAGCACTGTCCTGTATGCCCTCGGCCAAATCTGCGACAAGATGGAACACCTGAATCTGCGGGCCTGCTGCTCTGACCTCTCGAGCCTGATGTTCGCCCTCTCTAATCATGCCTAGGACAAGATGACACACTCAAGGCTGATGAAGCTGGGGTGGATGATCTATGGTATGTCTGCTGACGGTGCCCACCGCCGAACCTCTGCTAGGAAAATCGGTGGTCCTCAGTCCTGGCCCTCTTGGCCTCTCTTTCTCTCGAATGTGCCGCCTCTATCTGCTGGGTGTACAACACCATCCGAGGGAAGTCCATATCCTGATGGAGCATGGAAATCCTGCATTCTTTATCCAAGTAACCTGCTATCCCATGCACAAACCTGCTCACTCGCGCCCTCTGGTCAGCCACTAAGTCAGGAGCATACTTCGATAGGCGAGTGAACTCAAAGGAATACTCTAGTACCGTCATCCTCCCTTGCTTCAGATTTACGAACTCAGCTGTCTTTAGCTCCCTCATATCCTGAGGGAAGAACTGATCAAGGAATGCAACCTGAAACTCCTCCCAAGTGACCGAACATGCTCTGGCGACCATGCTATCCTTCCATTGACGGAACCAGATATGCGCAACCCCCTTCAACTTGTAGGAGGCCAACTCTGCACACTCAACACAGCTGACCCCCATAACATGGGTGATCTTGACGATCATCAATGAATTCATGTGGGTCCTCATCTATCTTGGACCCCAAGTACTCCGGCGGGTTCATCCTCAAGAAGTCCCTGACTCGAGACGTTGTTGTATTGCCATTTTGCAGAACATGCGCAATAGCCTGCCAATTGACTTGAGTGGTCAAGGCCTGTGCAAGCATCTGGATAGAGGCTCGGAACTGAGTGTGGGCAGCTGGCTCCGATACCTGAGGCTCCTGAACTGGTGGGACCTACTGATGCCCACGACCTATGCCATCCTCGTGGCCTTCACCGTCTCCATTTCTCCTTTCATTCATCCTTCGAGAATCCATGATTCTGCAATCGCGAATAGCATAAATTAGAGGGGTAGAAAGACTCTTCATCGCATGACATAGATCATGAAAGATGGGAACATTTCCTAGCCTCTTCGTCATAAGTGTGGCAGTCTTCACACCCATGAAAAAGACTCTACTTAACGCGGCTTTCAGACTCCCTAGGACACTTCAAATCTATTGCTCTGATACCAAGTTTGTAAGGACCTGAGACTACACCCCGATCGTAGACATAGGACAAGGGACCCCGAGAGACCCAAGTCAACCCATGGCATAAGCATTCACTATCTCATTCAATAAACATGAAGGAAACATAAATATAACTCAGCGGAAGTCTAGCTTAGCATAACAATAGAATAAACATCTAGAGATGAATACATGTCTAAGTCTGATAAGCCTCTAATCTGGACGAGCTGATGGGACAACACCCCCAACTAGCTCAGAAATACTGAAACTGAAAATATGCTCACGATAACTAAAAATCTAGTCCTTGGAAGATGAGGACTCGCCAAAACAAGCAGGCTCTAGCTCTGATAAGAGGCTACGAACGGGGCTGAACCTGAGAACCGAATCTTGCATCATGAAGCGATGCAGTAAAGAAAGTATGCGGTCAGTATGTAGAATATACCGAGTATGCAAGGTAAGTAAAACCACTTGAACAATAATAGCCTTTTAAACAAGTCATACATATATGATAGCCTTTAAGGATAAGAAATGATCACAAGCATTAATTATGAAATCATTCTTATTTAATACATGATCATGCATGGCTTTAGAACATCATGACTAAATCGAATGACTCAAAGCTAGATCATAACATTTATATCTAAAGCTGAAAAATGAGTCAAACCTTACTTTTTAAACATGCATGCATAGGATAATCATCATGAGTAATGGATATGCAAACCCGAATGATATAGACACTGGGAGACTCGTCACTTAACCGACATACCACGATAGAGCTTACGTGGTCCCGACTATTACATTCAAGTGGGACAGAGCCGTCCAAAACTTTGCCAGGGCTAAGGAAAGTGAGGGGAAGAGGAGGCAGCCCTTGGCCCGATCATCCAATTCGGACGCTACCATGAGATCGTTATTAAGTTGAAAGGGGCCAATCGGGGGAGATAGCTCACAAGGTTAGGTCCCAATAATATAATAGAATCAACATACATTGGCGCGTAGTTCTGGAGCATAGGGTCATCGATCCTTAGCCCGCTCAGTGCTAGACTCTTCTCCCAAAACATGCAATACTCTACATCATATAAATATGAAACTCAACATCGTATGAAATAAAGCTCAACATTGTCTATTTACAAAGCTCATTATGAAATCATGCATACACTAGACATCATATAAATATGAAGCTCAACAATGTCTTCTCGACAAAGCTTAGAACGAAATCATGCTTAGACTCAACATCATGTGAAATGAAGCTTAACGCCAACATACATCTCAATTATGAATTCGTGCATATGAGAAACTTTATTTCAATACATACCACAAGCTCAAAGAATAATGGGAGACTTTACTCCAAAATCATGTGGTAAGCCTACTTAGAAATATCACTTCATCATCATCAACATGAGGGCCTTGCCCAAAACCTTGTCATGCTTGAACTCATATAATTTATTTGAAAACATTGTGATTTGGGAGGTTTCACTCCAAAATGAAGTAATAACGTCAATTCACGAAAATCATCATTCATACTCAACATTGGGCACTACCCAAAGCTTCATCATACATGGGTCTATTTAATCTTTTTTTAAAACATAACCAAAATCATGGGTAAGATTGGAAAACATGCTTTTCATCATCTACTCCATCATCATCACCTTCTATCATGAACCACCCACACATGGACGTTTTAGATTCAATTTTATAAAAATAATTTTTATAAAAGAAATTAAGATCGAATCCGTCTAAGCTCAGTGAATCACCAATATCAACTCAATTCAGTCATACCCATGAGTAGAAATGTAAGAATCATGCAATTTAATGAAGACCCATACTTGATCATCACAAACCAATCAAAAATTGATATGAAATAGGATGGGTGTGGAAGAAAGCACCCACCCATAGCCTTACATACCTGGAAATGAAGAATCCTAACTCTTCCTAATTGCCCAGCTGAGATTTCCCTTGAAAACCTTGAAATTCTCCTTACTTTCTTCCTTTCAAGCTCTCACCCTTGCATGCATGAAGAAAATGGCCTAGATGGGTTTTCTCAGCTTAAAACCCTCTATTACGAGCTTAAAACGATGTAGTATAGGCCCTTAGAACTTAGGATTTATGAAAAATCCCTTACTGAAATTGCTGAAAATAACTATCAGGGGGTCCTAACGGACGACCTGAGGACTCGTTACTAGGGCACACGATCCGTTGGTTCACCCATCAAGTGCACTGCCTCGTCGTTCATGAAAACTCCACTGGCTTGGTAACGGCCCACCTAACGGGCCGTTAGGTCTGACGATGAGTCGTTGGGTGCCATCCGTCAAGTACATTGGATAAGCTTCACTGTTATTTTCTAGAAACACCCCACGACTGACCTGACGACTCATGGTGAATGACCATGAGTCGTTACATCACCCGTGAGGACCTCAAGTCCTTCAACATCTCAAGCATTCCCCACGAGCCACTTGACGACTCGTTAGGCCTCCTCACGATTCGTTATGTGACTCGTTCTACAACTGCTGCAATATTTTTCAATTTTTCTCCTGATTCACTTCCGAGTCCGATTCTTGAATTCCCGGGGTATAACAGAGTCAAGGTAGGTTATTATTTACTTTGAGTTTAAACTTTGATTAATGAATCATATATAGTAGTAAAGTTGATAGGGGAAGGCATGAATAGGCCTTTAGTATGGTATTCGGTTGGGTGTCACCCAGAATAATGTAGGAAAATATGCATGAACAATATGTGGGATGTCATTGTCAATACATGATCAAAATTCAGATAAGATTAACATAAGAGGGGTAGATTCTACAGTGAGGTCACTTGTTGAGTAATGGTGTTGCTTTGTTTGCATCCTTATATGACCATGTTTGTGTGAATAAGCTGTTAAATTGTTGAAACATATGTTAATATAACTTGTGATTGTGGTGTGCTCTTGTGATAATTAATTAATTTGTACATATCGTTAGTATTTTGTGTGATGACTAACCAGAGAACAAAATTGAGGTGTGTTGATAAAAATTGAGGAATACCACAGTCCATAGTAAGTACCTTGATGGATGAGTTGCTCATGTATGATGTGAGCTTACAGACAAACAGTTACATGATGGATGAGTGACTCGAGTCCAATGTGAGTTTATGGACGAGCATTATGTGATAATTTGAGTGACTCGAGTCTGTTGCGAGATTACAGACGAGCATTATGTGATCATATGAGTGACTCGAGTTCGATGTGAGATGACAGATGAGTAGTTGTGTGGGAGCGTGTACTAAGCTGGTATAGTACATGGACACCTAGGGCCCCCTGCAGGACATGAATAGATGGAAAAAATTGAAGATCCACTAATATGTGTATACAGATGAGCGATAGGTATACGTTCAGATATGGTACAAAGCAAGACTGATGAGATATAGAGGCTATACAACTGTGATTCAGTATGGATGTAATTTCCTGCTAGAGATGATGACATTTTTACTTGTAAATTATTGTGATGACTCCTATGCCTATAGGTGGCTTAAATGTTTAGTATTGACTGGCCTGATTGGTCTGATTATGATGTAATTGTTTGATCATTATTGACTACTAATCCTTGTAGGTTCGATGACTATGTGTTTTGTGTCTTTTGTTGCTGGGTCAATCATAGTCGTGGGTGATGTCTCTCTGTCAAATAAAATGGTAGGTGTCAAGAACATAATATCTCATATTTAGTAAACTATTGGGTAACTGGTATTGAGTGTGCGTTGTTACAATGATGCTAGGTACTAGGTAATTGTGTTGAAGATTCGTGTAAATATTAGAAGTGAATAGGTCTAGAGGTTATAGCTAGAGACTCTTTAAAAATGGTAAATATAATTCTAATCCTCTATGAACCTGATTAAGGTGATGTGTTAGGATATGACTGAATGACATAAGTTATAGTATGAAGTTTATTATTAATGTTATTGATTTTATACTATATTGCATGAACTAATCTTAGCCGGCCAATGATACTTACCGGTATGTGTGGTGTACTAATATTACTCTTGCTACACCTTTTTGTGGGGTGTAAGTTGTTTACAGGTAGAAGTTTCATTGTTGAAGTGGGTTATTCAACACAACTTCTACATTTCTCTTCTCCGGTGAAACTGTGTCATTTATCTTTTGTCAATTCTCTTATTAGAAGCTCTTGTACGTAGCTTGACTAGATCCTAGGGAAGTACTATTTAAAAAGTTGAAATTGTAAAATATTTTTGAAACTTTACTTGATAATATTATGTATGAATATGTTTATCTCGAATAATTGGTGTTTTATAAAAGGATGGATGGTAAGGGGTCCTTCTATGGAACTAGAGTCGCGTAGGTACCTGCACGATCCAACAAATTATATCGTGCCAGTGTCTGTGGCAATTAGATAGCTTTGGCAAAGGAAAAAAAGGAAAGGATTACTTAACTCAAATTACAAATAATCAAGCACTCAAACTTAGTTATCAAGAGTTACACCTGAAGGATGGAAGTCGTCAGTTGACCGAAAGAATCCCCTAAGTCATAATCACTTAGCCTCTTCTATTCCGCAGGGTTGAGCAAGCTCCATAAAAGTTGCACTGCTAGGAGAAGATCTCTCAAGAGATCTTTGCCAATAGGAATGCTGATGGCACTTGATGGGAAGAAGATCCTGAATCATTGGCGCTAGAATTTTGCGAAGGCATGGCTCTTATATTGGATGACCTGAGGCAACACTTCAATTTTTGCACCATTGGACCAGTCAAATCATCAATATCAAGAGGTATTGAAAATACATTCACTTCAGGGAGGGAAAATTTAGTGTTTGAGATTTCTATAAATTTACCTTATTCATCGACATATTTCAACACCACCAACTCGACATAATTGCCTTTTGGTTTTGTTTCACTCGACGGCGTTGGAGCAGGAGAGAATTAATTTCTTTTGTGCTTGATTTGAAAGAATTGGATATTCTATGCCTTTTCAAGAAACTAGAGGTCTCCATATGGTTGTGTTCCTTGAAGAAACAATACCTGCCTCGAGGATCCGGATATTAAAAGTCGTGACTCCATGAGAAGGAGCTAGTCAAGCTAACAGTTTTTTAGTATACAAACCCATAAATATTTTTGGAGTTACCAAGCAGAATAGGGAATCGCTAATGCAATAATAAAGGAAAGAAAGGAGTTCAAGGATATGCATACCATAATTTTTACCGTTAGACAAGTCAGAAAATATGACCTTACATGCCCTATCCTCTTTGGTAAAGACCTGGAGGATCGCTTTCAACCAATTCATTATGTCAAGTACTTCCTCGGGCAAAACTCGACAAGCTATATGATAAGCAGAGAAAATGAAAAAGAATATAAAAAAATGAAATTAGAAAAGAATGAAGGGTCGAAGATTTTATGATTGGGATTATATGACTCTGAAAATGAAAGAGGTGCCAGTTCACACAGTTGCTCTATAGGGATAGCCACGAACCTATCATACCAACTCTGATCAAAATCATCCTCTCTGCTGGGAATTAAGTCTAACATTTCCCGGCCAATCATGTGGATAACATCAACATGAAATAAACAGGGGGAATATGGGTGAAGCAGATGATCGTACGAAAATTCCAAATCAACCCAGTTAGGCATTGAATACATCGTATAAGCTTCTAGACTTGAGGAGCAAGCTGAGCCAGGCAAATTTGATACCTCAGGTAAAATTCTTCTAGCCTTTCGGGAATAGGAAGCCCAAAGCCAGTGGAGAGGGGTAAGTATAGATTAAGGAAAAACCACTGATATGGTGTGTAATTTGTGTGTCTTCCGACACGACAGTAATGTTGACCTCATTCTTCCAGTTACAATTCCATTTTTACATTAAATAGATCTTCCTACGCACTAAAAATTTGTATCCCGGCAACACTTTATCATTACCATGACTTAGAAAATCACCAAAAAACACGAGGATTTTGTGGAGAATGTCGACGACAAGTGCTTTTTCATTGATTTCTTCTGTTTAACTGCCCGTGAGAGCCTTTACTACACGTTGGACCGGCAAAGGACTCTTATTTGCATGTTGATCATCATTGAAAATTTGTATAGAAGAGTTGTTCATCAATGGTGTTGAAGCGAAAGGAGGAGAAGAAGACATAGTTATGCTTGAAAAAGGAAAGGATAAAAGAACATCAAAGATGAAGGTGGTGAAAAAGAAACTTAGAAAAGAGTATGGTAAACACAAAAATAGAGTGGTGTTTACATAAGAGAAAAAAGTCATCATTTTTTAAAAAAAATCACGAAATTAGGGCCAACCAGTAATGGCCACGTGTTCGGTTCATTAAATGTGGATCGACAATCTTCAAACCAATGATACCCGAGGTCTTTTCGTATGACTTTTCACCAAAAAATGGAAAACCTTTCCACTTCCCATTCACAAACTAAAGAGTGAATGAAAGGGGGGACTATCTGTATAGGAAAAAATTCATACGTAATAGGTGGATAAACTAAGAGACAATGTGCGGCAACATTAACAGCTTAGGTTCGAGTCTGCAAGTGTTGACATTCTGTAAGTCAAAGAGCAATTTATTACTTCATGAGAAGATCGACACATTTCTATCAACATTCAGTGTTCCAACTGGGGCCCACTTAGCCACAAAGGAATGGAACTAGGATACAAACCAGATTGAATAAATTCAAATGCTCAGTCGTCACATGAGTCTCCAAGAACATCGCCAACCATTATACTTTGTCAATAAAGAGAAAATAATGAGTAATAGGCTCTAATAGGACCTTAGTTATAAATAAGGTCTTATTCTCTTGTTAGGGGTATCTAAATTTTATTTTGACACTAAAGTTCTCGAAATTAAAAAGTTCTCACATTTTCAGCACTTAATATCACAATTTTTGATGTCGTTGCCAGCCAACTTCCTTAGAGCTTAGGCTAATTCATTCTTATATTTTGATTCATACTGCTTACTTGTCTGTTTTTACCTATTTTACTGCGCATTTCGTATAAACCTATCTTCTTACAATCTTATCATTTGGTCAATTCAACCAATAAGATAGATTGCTTTTAGATAATTCAATCCATTACGCCTTAAATTCTAATTAAATTAGTTGACATCAACCTTTAAATAATTATGAACTTAAATTAATTAGATAACTAATAATCAATTGCATCAGAAAAATAATAACTTCTTGCATAAATGTAAGATGAGGCGATATTACGTACAATAAACTCAATGTGGTTCGATCTTATCCCGGCAGAAATTTAATTCACAGAAGTAATACTTTTTTTAAAAAGACAACTAATGAAGACAATAAACAAATCCAAAAGTGAAATTAATTTTTTTTTAAAAACTAACTAATATAGCTTAACTTGCAAATTTAAGTTGGTCCACAGAGTTTTGAAACTTTATGTAACATGCAAGGAATGATTGAGGGGGGAAAAATTGCTAAAAAGAAATTAAATTGCTGTTGAAGAAGAAGTAGATCCATCTCACCTAACAGAAGAAAATGATAACACAACTGCAAATTGGAAGGCCTTTTTTTCACACATATAAATATTTGAGTTGGCAGGTCATTTCTTGAATACAACAAGATTACACAACACATCAAGAACTAAAAAAGAAATTCACTTTCTATAAGCAGTACTTAAATTGCATAGAGAAAAGTGTTTGAAGAAAGTTTTTTTTTTTTTTTTAAAAAAAAAAAAGAGACAAAAATGAACTCTTGGATTTGCCTTTTCATCTTATTGGCACTTTGCCTTTTCCCTATTGTCGTTGAATGCAGAGTTCGACATTACAAGTTCAATGTAAGTACTATCATTACTTTTAGTACTTTATTTAAGAGTGATGGGTGAAAAACACACGGGTATTTTGATTTTTTGAGTTTCATATCTGAACAATTAGGTGTGTGAGTTTTCTATTTGAACTATCGCCAAATGTTTGTCGAAACACACTTCAACTATCAATTGTTCCTTTTTTCTACTTAAATGATGGTGATATTTCAGGTAGGAAAAAACAGAACAATTAATAGTTGATGTGTATTTTGATAAATATTTGGTGATAGGCAAATAAGAAACTCACACACCTTATAATTCATGTATGAAATTCAAAAACTAAAATGCTTTTGGTGTTTTTCACCTTTTTTATTTAATGCAAAATTAGTTATTCACATAGTTATATATAGTTTGTAGTATATATGGAAGTTGGTTATCAGTTACTATTCAATAAGACATATATGTTCTAAAAATATAGTTTCTTTTGCCTTATTTCAGTATCAATATTTTTTAACAATAAACAGCTGATTTTTTCACATTTAATATGCTAGCGATGTAATTTTTGTATCAATATGCATGATCATTCAACCAATAGTTATTACTTTAGAAATTTTTTTTTTTAAAATTTTTTCTTTTCAATAAAAAAAAAATCACTCTGAAATAATAACTATTAATTGAGTGATTATCTGAGAAATAATTTCTAGATTTCTTGAATCCAAGACAACAAAATTGAGCAAGAAGGTTGTTGGTTTAATTATATATAAAAAGAAATTATTTGATGCCATGACAAGCAAAATCATTACTTTTTAAACCATATGATCGAATCAAAATAATTTGTCAACTACATATTAATGAACCAAAGTTTTACTCCAATTCATAGTAATTAATTTCAAATTAATTATTTGCAGGTGGTAATGAAGAACACAACTCGGCTTTGTTCCTCAAAGTCCATTGTTACTGTGAATGGAAAATTTCCAGGACCTACAATCTATGCTAGGGAAGGAGACAATGTACTTATCAAAGTTGTTAATCATGTTAAGTATAATGTCTCTATCCATTGGTAAGTCATTTAATATTTAATTATTACTAATCAACTTCTTATATACACTGTAAAACACTTTCATGCGTATCAGCAGTGACAGAGCCAGAAATTCTATAAAAAAAAAATCTGAAAGGTAACTATTGTTGGACCTCTTTATAGCAGTTATTCTTTATAATAACATTTCACTATAATAATTATATGTTATATGAAACTAATATTTCATGTTATGTTAATCAAAAACTATCAGAACAACGATATGTTGTTATAGAGATATTTGATTGTACAAGTAACTATCTATAGAAGGTGAAATTAGTAACCTGAAAAAAAAGATATGTTATAACCTGATAAAATATAATAATTTCACACTTCTAGTGTATCTTAAATCCAGTATTTAAATCATACTATAATAGTAGCTTAAATATCAAGATTTTATATAAGTTATTGACCTTTTTAAATTTACAGGCATGGTATTAGACAACTTAGAACAGGTTGGGCAGATGGACCAGCATATATTACACAATGTCCAATTCAGCCAGGGCAAAACTATGTCTACAACTTCACCATCACAGGCCAAAGGGGTACACTATTTTGGCATGCTCATATTTTGTGGCTAAGGGCCACTGTTCATGGTGCAATTGTCATCTTGCCTAAACTTGGTGTGCCTTATCCATTCCCTAAACCCAACCATGAAGCTGTTGTGATCCTAGGTGAACAACATTAATTTTTTTGGAATATTAAGATTGGAAGTACTTTCATGTTCTTAATTAGGAATATTAATAACTAGATATTTTATGATGTTGTTGTTGTTAATGCAGCTGAATGGTGGAAATCTGATACTGAAGCTGTGATTAATGAAGCCATAAAATCAGGATTGGCGCCTAATGTTTCTGATGCTCACACCATCAATGGTCATCCTGGACCTGTTTCAAATTGTCCATCACAAGGTCATAGTTGTACGAGTTTATCTTCTATACATTGTTAGTTAGTGGTCTGTCACAAATATGTGTAACAACTAATAATAAGTGAAACTATTAACCTGACATATAATGTGTACAACTTTCTCTAACAAGTTAAATTACATGATTGATCTTTGAATGACTAACTTTCATCAGCGTGTTAGGGCTTATCCCCTGAATGATATTTTTTGGACTATAATGATATGCAGGTGGATATAAGTTGAATGTTGAACCAGGAAAAACCTACATGTTGCGAGTCATCAATGCTGCACTCAACGAAGAACTCTTCTTTAAAATCGCTGGCCACAAAATGACAGTAGTGGAAGTCGATGCCACCTATGTTAAACCCTTCAAAACGGACACAATTGTAATCGCTCCTGGCCAAACGACTAATGTTATTGTCACTGCCAATAAAAATTCTGGCAAGTACATGGTTGCTGCTTCACCTTTTATGGATGCCCCAATTGCTGTTGACAATGTTACAGCAACTGCAACTTTACATTACTCTGGCACACTTGGAAATAACCCTGCTACTACACTTACTAGTACAAGTACACCCCCAAAAAATGCCACCCCTGTAGCCAACAATTTTCTTGATTCTTTAAGAAGCCTGAATTCCCAAGAATACCCTGCTAAAGTTCCACTAAAAATTGATCACTCCTTGTTATTTACAGTAGGTCTAGGGATTAACCCATGCCCAACATGCAAACAGGGCAATGGAAGCAGAGTTGTGGCTAGTATAAACAATGTTACATTTGTTATGCCAACAATTGCACTTCTACAAGCACATTTCTCTGGGATCAAAGGAGTTTTCACGACGGATTTTCCAGGGAACCCCCCGTTTGCATTCAACTATACTAGCGCAACACCACCGACTAATATGGGCACGACGAATGGGACTAAGGTTTATAGGTTGTCTTACAATGACACTGTTCAATTAGTTTTGCAGGATACTGGAATTATAGCCCCTGAGAACCATCCAATCCATTTGCATGGGTTCAATTTCTATCAAGTGGGGAAAGGACTAGGAAATTATAATCCAAAAACAGACCCTAAAAATTTTAATCTTGTGGATCCTGTTGAGAGGAATACAGTTGGTGTTCCTTCTGGAGGATGGGTTGCTATAAGATTCCGTGCTGACAATCCAGGTAAAATACATACATCATTTTTTTGTCAGTTTTAACTTATATGCATTGACAATTTAAATTTTTTTGTACATTATCAAATATTTTAACGTGTTGTAACATATAATCCGTCTAATTTTTGAAATTATTAATTTCAACAGGAGTCTGGTTTATGCACTGCCATCTGGAGGTGCACACAACATGGGGATTGAAAATGGCATTTCTTGTGGATAATGGCAAAGGTCCAAATGAGTCACTTTTGCCACCTCCAAAGGATCTTCCAAAATGCTAAAAAGACATAAAGGCCCTTTTGAAAGGAGTTAAATTCACATATACAAGATTTTCATAAGAAGCAAAAGTGTAGGAAATGCATAGAAAAATATTGTACCGTGAGAAACAAAAAAGAAAGGTGAGACAATAAGAAATGGTATTCATTTGTTGAGTGAAAGAGGAAAATAATTTTTTTTTCTCATGCAATTCTTAATAATTATGGGAGTATTATTCAATATATTCATTTTTTGTGATTATCAATCAAGGTTTGAAAACTTGGCTTTGTGTTACCTCTCCATTTTATGATTACTCTTGTTGCATAGTCTCTATAACCAAATATATATATATATATATATCAGCAGTGTGAAAAATATTTACACAATCAGAATACTTTTAATTGATAATTACAAGTATATTTATATGATAAGCTTAATGATTTGACCGTTTGAGTTTGAATATTCTCATCATTTTATTGTAACACCATGTAGACTACATTTGAATTTAATTCAAATATAGCCTTTGGATATCAACTTCTCAACCTTAAGGTATGAAATAAACTTACCTTTAAGTGTAGCGGCATTACCTTGCCATTTCCAGACTGGCTCATCGGGAAAATGGAATCTAACAATCTTGGCTCTACAAAAAATTCGATACTTTTTCGTATGATCTCAAAAATCTGAATTATTAAATTTATACAACGAATAATGTTGACTATATAGTGTATTAACCTAGAGATGTTTTAGATACTACTCAGAACATCTTTTCTTTTTGCCCAATAACCAGAGTCTCATTGTGTACCAGACTTATCCCTATTTTATGAGAGTAAAGATGTTTTTTATAGATCCTCGATTCAAGTAAATCATAACAAAATAAGAAGAAAACGAGGATATAATAGAGAATATTGGTAGCACAAAAAAATAATATGATAACAAAAACAAAAGGAACAATAGATAACAATAAGAAGTATAAGAAAGTAGGAGAGAAAAAATACTAATACTAGTGATCAGAAAAACTAAACAACGCGACTACCTACTAATTTACAATTAGCATTGGCAAGATTTTAGCCAAAAATTAGGTTTAACCACTAAAGCTTGAAAAAAAATGGCAATTAATAGCCAAATCCTACCAAACAAACTAAAAATAGGAAAATCCTAATTGCACAATGCTAATGAATATTCAAATCTTGATTTCACGCTTGTTCCCTTTCAGAATACATATTTATCCAAAAGAATCTCAAACATTCAAAAAATGTTCAATTTTGTAAGTTCAAATTCTTTCTGGGCAGTAATTTGTATATCCCTGATGTATATCATTAGTATTCTTGTAACTTACGACACCTTCGTCATGGCATATCATATATATTAGTATATATCACACATAGACTAATGAACATGCAAAGATATTCATGATATGCATTAACTACATGGATATACAAGGAAATATACACTAAGATACATGTGAATATATAAAGATATGTATAGAGATAGAGAAATTACATAAAATGCCTTTTAAATTTGTCCACCAAACTAACTTTAGCACTGTAACTTTACGGGTGCCTAAGGACCTATTTAGTTTGGCTTATGGCTTATGACTTATAAGCCAAAAGTCATAAGTTAAGATTTCTAACTCATGACTTTTGACTTGTTTTTATTATTTTGACTTTTAAAAAAAGTACTTAAAAGCACTTTTTAAACTTACCTAAACATTAAAAAAGTGCTTAAAAGTACTTAAAATAAGTCAATTCATATAGGATCTAAGTACCCCCTTAACAACTTTCAAGAGAATTTTATTGAACCCTCTCTTACCCATACTAGGTAAAAGCGGGGTGTTGTTGAGCCACGCGTGTTCTAAAGAGGCCACATTTTTAATGAGTTTAAAATTAAAAAAACTATAGTAATATGTAATTCACTTATTTTCCAAATAAAATCCCGACCCGTTCCCAAACCCCTAATTCCTAAGAAGATCATCATTTAGAAACTTACCCAAATTCTAAACCTAGTCCCACAGTCGAACTCAGTTGATTACATCACATTTAGAAAAAGTTTTGAATTTGAGGTGCTCATCAACAAATACAAAATACCTAGATTAGTATTTTGCATTTAGGGTTGGTATAGAATTTGGGTTTAGAATTTTTTCTAGAAAAAACTCGATCGTCAACTTTTCTTTTATTTGTATTCTTTTAAACCTAAAGCTTGTATTTATTTTTAATTTTTTTAATTTGAGAATGAATTTTGTGTAGTGACCTTGATGTTTCATCATAGCAGGAAATTACTACAAAAATCTCATATTAAGTACGAAAGAGATATTGTTACAGATTGTTTAGATGTAGATATTGATGACTTCTCCTACTTCGAGTTTTTAATTATGTTAAAGAAATTAGAAATATTGTTCGTCTTGCATTATTTATATTAGGCTACCTAAATCTGATTAGTATAAATTAAGAGTGATAAGAACATTATTGGCATTGTACTTCAACTCTATGTGTCCTACTTGATTGAAGAATCTATTATGATCCCCTCTGCCCTTAAATATATAAATCATGTAGGTGAAAAATCTAGTATTACTTTTGATAACGAGTTTAGTCAAACCTTTGGGGGTTGTAAGAATTTAGGATTTGAAGAGGCTGCACAACCTCAAGAGCCTGTTGTGGGCAATACTTCTGCTGATTTTGGGGATGACTTGGGTGGTACTTCTGCTGGTGTTAGGGAAAAATTGGGCGGTACTTCTGCTGGTGTTGGAGAGGACATGGGTGAAACTTCAACTGTTGTTGCTGAAGCTGATGTTTCAATAGTTGGTCTGATTGAAAAAGTAAAACTGAACTTAGCAAAGATTCAGACAATGTATAATTTGATGAAGGTGAAAAGAATATGATAGTGATGTTCATGAGGAGGTTAGAATTTTTAGGGAAGAAAAGAGAGTTGCTAAAATTAAATTAAAAAATTAAAAAATTAAAAGAGAGAGAGAGAGAGATAGAGAGAGAGAAAGAGAGAGAGGGAGGGGAAAGAAAAGGGTCCTAGAGCTTAAGGAGTTAATTTAGGTTATGCCTGTAAGAAAAAGAGTACTTTAGAGGAAAATATAGTTGGTGGAGCCATGTTTTGATTTAGATGAAATTGTTAGCTTTGATGTTGATGAAGATGATGATGATGAAAATGAGGTTCAACAACCTTCAACAAGAGAAAGAAGAGCAAAATAAATAAATAAAGATAGTCTTATCTTTTAAGCTATTTGTTAATTAATAGTTTGGGAGACTGGCCTTGATTTTAAAGGTATAAAGCAGTCTAAAGAAGCAATTATTAGGTGTACACTTCAAGAACATGCACATTTAGATAAATATGTTAATGAACCAACTAGGGTGAGGGTAAAGTGTACAATTGGTTGTCCATGGTTGTTATTTGACAATTACGATTATAAGAAAAAAAACTTTGTAGTATAGAATTATAATTGAATGCACAAGTGCAATGGCACAATCAAAACAAACTGGTGAATTCAAAGTACTTGTCAAAAAGGTATAACAACCAAATTATTTTTGAGCCTGAAATTAGAGTTTTCAGTAGCAAATTTTAGTTAAAAGGGAGTTGGAAGTGTATATTTGGAGGACTATGGCAAGGAAAGCCAGAAATAGTGTGTTGCAACTGATTATGTGTGTATGTGTAGGAGTTCTAAAGAATTTTAGATTATAGGGATGAACTCTTAAGGACTAATCTAGGTAGCACATATGTGATGTGGCTTAGTAAGGAAATCTTTGAAGATGGAAGAAAAATATTTCAATCACTCTATATATATTCTGATGCTTTATAGACGGCATTCAAAATTAATTGTAGGAGATGTATTGGGTGTGATGACTTTAAAGTGTTTGTAAAGGCCAATTATTCATGGTTGTTTATGAGGATGGGAACAACCTAGATGCTACCATTGGCCTGGATAGCAGTTGAAGTTGAAAACACTTTCAGTTAAAAATGATTTGCCAGTGCTTTAAAAAATGATCTTGAGCTTGGAGATGGGTAAGAATTGACTACCGTTACAGATATGCAGAAGGTAATTTATCTTTTGTTATTCATTATCTATATTTTTTTATTTTTAATTACATTATACTAATGTCATTGTCACGCCCAACCTTAGGAGGCATGACTGGCACCTGGTGCCCTACTAGGATCTGGACTGCTGAACTAACTGGGCCTAAACACCTCTGGTGCAAGGCTGGCTCTAATTTTGGATTCAAGAAAACAACGGGCTATATAGCGATTGTAAATACAGCCCCCGGACGACAAGGCCTATAGCCACCTGTAAAAGGTAAATAGCTAACCAGAACAACCAACTATAAGGAGTCCTATGCAGGTTCATAAGGCCACCATGATGTCTAGTTATAACTGGAAAATGAAATTTGGCGCTAAACTGATCTGTGACCGACAAGGTCACCAACTAAAAACTGAACAAGGCCCCACACAGCCATCACATACAATCTGAAACACATATATGGCCCCACACGGCCGATACATCTAACCACAGGGAATGTGATATAATCTGCAAGCCTCTAAGAATAATAAGATGGTCGGGACATGGCCCCGGCCTACCCATACTGCACAATCAAAAGGAGAGTAAACCTTTGTCTTTCAAGCTCCGAATAAAAGGAGTTGAAGACTCTGTATCTCTGACTGGGACTACGAGGGATCGGCTCCTCGTCTATGTGTACCTGCAGGCAAGTACTGTAGCACCCCAAAACGGGCTTCAGTACCACTGGTACTGAGTATGTAAAGCAATAACTAAATATAACTGAAAGTAAGTAACAAAACCAAAAGTAACTGAAGTAATAGAAGACGAACTGAAACTGACTGAAATACTGGAATCTGAACTAAACGTAACTTTACTGGGGAGAGTAAGAATCATACCTGATAATATGGCATTCTACTGTCTATCTATCAATAACTAAAATAATATGACATAACATAACATAAACCTTACCTGGCCCCCATAAGCCAGAAGGTACAATCATCACAATCTATTTACCCCTACCCAGGTCATACCACATCACCTAGTAGCTATAAGCATCCTGCCGGTTCCCTGAATATGCAGCTTGGGCCCACTGGCCCCTGACTATAGTTGTACCTGAGTCCGAAGGACTCCTGAAATCAACACCTCGGGTGCAAGCGCTCAACGGGGGTGTATAAAGGCCAACCACGGCAAAATATGGAGAAAATGGCATCCCATCTTCGTCCCTAGCGGACGGCATGCCACTCCGTAGAGCGACGTATCCTCGCCTTCTGGCGGACAAGTCGATACAGTCATTAACCCTGGGGCGGTCACGGAAGCTATACGGGTAATCCAACCCAAAACAATACAATCAAGTCTTAACTGATAGCATCAACTACCTATAATACACACTGAATAAGACAATAATATAATCTCTAACATGTTGTACTGAGCCTCATACTGAACATGATATAATAATTCTGACGTGCTTTACTAAATTTCATATTGAGCATGATATACTGTTTCTGAAATATCTTACTGGGATTCATACTGTTTTACTATACTGGAAAACTAACTTGCCGAAAGAGACTGGTTTTACATACCTCGACTTGCTGGTTTACTAATTAACTGGCGAGGTTCGGCTAGTATTCAGTTATTCTCCCTAATTGTAATCATATTCACGAAGGAATAGAATTAACTTCATTATTATACTGGAGAAAAACAATAATATATATATAACTTACTGACTATTCTTCGACTTATCAAAGAACGGTCGAAAACTCGTAATTTCTCGGAAGTCTAGAAGGGAGAAATACTCACTTTAAGCCTCGGAGTGTATTAACACTAGTTTGGAGAAATTTCAATCACTTTGGCTCGGCGGGATGATGATTTGCCGGTCGAATTTCACGAAAGTAACTCTGTAGAAATGCTCCCTGCAGCCTTATACTTTGATACCCGAAGTTAATTTGAGTTTGGACGGTGTTTGGCAACATAATCGAAAGAAAATTATATATTCTCTTCTTCCCTATCTCTACTGATCGCGTGGTATATATGGAGAATGATAATAATCTAAGGGTGAGGTCTACATATACTTGCAGCAAAATACATGGCAACATGGCACGCTGGCCAACACGTCATTTTGGCTCCGTGCCACATTGGCTAACGCGGAGGTCCCGGATCCGTGCCACTTTGCCCCTTTGGACAGCGCGGTTCGGCCTCCTCTTGTGAAATTCCTACTTGGCACTCGTTCGGCCTTTCCCCGGGCCCTTTTCTCATCGTATGAAATTCTAAAACTCTCAACCAACATGCGAATAGGTCGACTAAATGCTAAAAACTTATGGGGTGTAACATCCTCCCCGCCTTAAGAACATTCGTCCTCGAATGTTACCTTCTGCTTGCAAGAATCTTAACTTGCCACTATTTATTCTGGAGAAATTTCGGCAGAGTCTCCCCTGTAATATGGACTATCCGAAAATTCTGAAACGCAGAAAAGTCCAATACAGGTACTCCACACGATACTATAGCATTCATCTTCACAATAAACTGGAGTCAACTACTCCACATATACATGAATATAAAGCAACTCATGAAACAACAATAACAACATACCTCTGGCTGCGTAATCTGACTAAGTCTGAAACAAGTGAGGATATCTGATTTTCATATCATCTTCTGCTTCCCAAGTCATCTCCTCTCGGTTCCTATTACGCCACAACACCTTGACAGAAGCAACATCTTTAGTTCTAAACCGACGGATCTGCCGGTCTAGTATGGCTACTGGAACTTCCTCATAAGCTAACTCTTCTGTGACCTGAACATCTTGGACTGGGAAAATTTGGGAGGGATCTCCTATGCACTTCCTCAGCATTGATACATGAAAAATTGGGTGAACAGATTCTAATTCTGGAGGTAGGTCCAATTCATATGCCACCTGGCCTATCCATCGGTGAATCTGATAAGGCCCAACAAACCTCGGGCTGATCTTGCCTTTCTTACCAAACCTCATTACACCCTTCATCGGTGAAACTTTCAAGAATACCCAGTCATTCACATTAAATTCTAAGTTTCTGCGCCGCACGTCAGCATAAGATTTCTGGCAGCTCTGAGCAGTCAACAGACGTTCCCTGATAAGCTTTACTTTCTCCTCTAACTGATGAATAATATCTGGCCCGATTAATGCTGATTCTCCTACTTCAAACCGACCAGCTGGGGATCTGCACTTCCACCCATACAACGCTTCATAAGGCGCCATTTGAATGGCTGAATGATAACTGTTATTATAGGAGAATTCAATAAGCGATAGATGTTCATCTCAGCTACCTCCAAAATATAACACACATGCTCGTAACATATCCTCGAGCGTCTGGATGGTACGTTCTGCCTGCCTGTCTGTCGGAGGATGGAAGGCTGTGCTCAGGTTAACCTACGTCCCCAAGCCTCTCTGAAATGATTTTCAGAACTTAGCTGTAAACTGTGCCCCTCTATCGGAAATAATTGACAATGGAACACCGTGCAACCTGACTATTTCTTTAATATACAGCTCAGCATAATCTTCGGCTGAAAAGGTAGCCCTTACTGGCAGAAAGTGAGCTAATTTAGTCAACCTGTCAATAATTACCCAAATCGAATCATACTTACGTCTGGTGCGAGGTAATCTTGCTACGAAATCCATATTAACTGCTTCCCATTTCCCTAGAGGCACGGCTATATCCTGAGTCAATCCGCCTGGTTTCTGATGTTCAGCTTTTACCTGCTGGCAATTGGGACATTGAGCTACAAATTTTGCTATCCCCTTTTTCATTCCCGGCCACCAATAGATCTCTTTCACATCATGGTACATCTTTGTCGAATGTGGATGGAGAGAATATCGGGCATACTGTATCTCGCCCATAATTTGCTGGTGAAGTCCTGCAACGTCTGGAACACAGAGAGCATCCCTATATCTCAACACCCAATCCTCGGTTACCTGAAAATCAGTCACTTCTCTTCGTAGAACCCTGTCTCTGAGCTGAACCAGGCTAGGATCTTCGTACTGTCGTTCCTTCACTTCCACACCCAAAGATGACACTGTGATGTTTTGGATTACCGCTCTATTGTCTTCTATTTCTGCTATACGAATGGCTAAACTGGCTAGCTGATGCAATTCTCAGGCTAATTCCCACTGCTCGGGCTGTAAGTATGCCAAACATCCCGTAGATTTACAGCTAAGGGTATCTGCTACTACATTGGCCCTTCCTGGGTGATATAGAATATTCACATCATAATCTTTCAACAGCTCTAACCAGCGACGCTGCCGCAAATTCAACTCTTTGTGGGTGAAGATATACTGCAAGCTTTTATGATCAGTGAAAATATCCACGTGGACACCATACAAGTAATGTCTCCATATCTTTAAGTCATAAATTACCGCGGGTAATTCCAGGTCATGGGTAGGATAATTCTTTTCATGCTTCCTCAGCTGCCTGGAAGCATAAGCAATCACTTTACCATGTTGCATCAACACACATCCTAAACCAACACCCGAAGCGTCACAATAAACTACATAACCCTCTCTTCCTTCTAGCAACGCTAACACTGGTGCTGACGTCAATCTGTCTTTCAGTTCCTGGAAGCTCTGCTCACATGCCTCAGTCCACTGAAATTTTTCTGCTTTCTGCGTCAGTTTAGTTAAAGGTGTTGCTAAAGTGGAAAATCCTTCCACGAACCTTCTGTAGTATCCAGCTAATCCCAGGAAACTGTGTACCTCAGTCGGAGTGGTAGGTCTAGGCCACATTTTCACTGCTTCTATCTTCTGTGTATCTACCTGTATACCAGCGTCCGACATGATATGGCCCGAGAAGACTACTGAATTTAGCCAAAATTCACATTTAGAAAACTTGGCATATAACAGGCGGTCTCTGAGAATCTGGAGCACTGTCCGTAGATGATCCTAGTGGTCTGCCTCTGAGCGAGAATACACCAGAATATCATTGATAAATACTATCACGAACAAGTCCAGGTATGGTCTGAAGATACTGTTCATCAGGTCCATAAACACTGCTGGGGCATTTGTCAGCCCGAAGGACATAACTAAGAATTCAAAGTGGCCGTATCGGGTCCTGAAGGCAGTCTTTGGAATATCCCTTTCACGAACCCGAACCTGATGATATCCGGATCTTAAGTCAATCTTGGAAAAATGCCTTGCTCTTTGTAGCTGGTCAAATAAATCGTCTATTCTGGGAAGCGGGTACTTATTCTTAACAGTAACTTTATTCAGTTGTCGATAGTCTATACACATACGGAGGGAGCCATCCTTCTTTCTCACGAACAGAATTGGCGCACCCCATGGTGAGGTACTCGGCTTGATAAAGCCCTTATCTAGCAAATCTTTCAATTGTTCCTTTAGTTCTCTAACTTCAGTAGGAGCCATCCGATAAGGGGGAATAGATATAGGCTGAGTGCCTGGTAAAAAAAATGGAAAATCAATTTCCCCTTCGGGGGAATACCAGGAATCTCATCTGGAAATACATCGGGGAACTCATTAACCACTGGAACAGACTGAAGGGTCGGAGGTTCTGCCCGAACATACTGAACTCTGACAATGTGGTAAATGCACCCCTTTGCTATCAACTTCCTTGCCCGAAGATAGGAAATAAACCAACTTTTTGGCGTAGCTGTACTACCTTTTGACTCCCGTACTACCTCCCCTGGAAAGTGGAATCGGACCGTCTTGGTCCAGCCTCAACATTGGCATAGCATGGAGCTAACCAATCCATACCCATGATGGCATCAAAATCAACCATCTCTAACTCTACCAAATCTGTTGTAGTCTGACGGCTGGCAACCTCTACTGTACACCCCCGATAGATCCTTCTGGCTATAATGGAGTCACCAATGGTGTAGATACTGAAAAAGGTCGCCGAAGCAATTCTAGCACAATACTGAATTTTCGAGCCACTAATGGTGTAATATAGGACAAGGTGGATCCCGGATCTATCAACACATAAGCAGGGTAAGAGCAAATAGTCATCATACTTGTCACAACATCTGGTGATGACTCTGAATCCTGTCTCCCCGGTAATGCATAGGTACGGTCTGGGCCCGCACCTGAACTAGAGGCCCCTGATCTGCCTCGGCCTCTACCTGCTGAAATTGAGGGTCTGCGCCCTGCCGGGGATGCTGGAGCTCGCAACCCTACTGATGACCTATCCTGTCGATCCCGGACCTCTGACCCCTAGCTGAACAATCTCTCATCTGATGACCCTCCTGGCCACAAATATAACACCCTGTGGAGCCATATTTATACGCTCCAGAGTGGCGTCAGCTGCAAATAGGGAAAAGTGGTATTCTATACCTGCTCTGCTCCGCCCTCCTCTGCTGTGGTGAATCTACTACTCGCGAACTACCGCCGGGCTCTGACTGCCCTTGGCGACTGAACCTGCTCCTCTACTGCTGTGATGGAGGAGGGGGTCTAGGCGGCCTATCTGACAACCGTGGCCTGGGTCCTCCATGGGCCTCCCCCTGTAAATCATCTGGTGTCCCTGCAGTGCTGTTCCTAACTGGTTCTCCTGATCTTCCGTTGCCGCTGTCTGATGCCTCAATATTCTTAGAAAATTCCTGTACTCGGGCAATATCCATATCCTCTCGCAGAGTAGCCGTAATACAAGTCTCAACATATTCTGGATTCAACCCCATAATGAAACGGTGTACTCTGTATGGCATGGTATCCACAAAAGTTGGCGCATATCGAGACAAAGAATCAAACCGCAGGGCATATTCTCGAACACTTATCGACCCCTACTCCAGGTGTAAGAACTGATCAACTCGGGCTTGTCAAATCTCCCGTGGTAGATAATGATCCAAAAAAGCCTCTGAGAAGCTGGACCAGGTCGGAGGGGAAACATCTCTCCCTCGGGACCTCTCCCAACTCTCATACCACAGCACAGCAATGTACGTAGCTGGAATACCGCCAGTTAAACCGACTCTGTGGGTGTGGCATGCATTACTCAAAAGATCCTCTGCATCTGGTCTAAGAAATCCTGGGGATCCTCTATCCGATTTGTCCTCGTAAACTGCGGGGGACTTAATGCCAGGAATTCTCGGACACTCGAACTACCAGGTCCTCCTGATGCTTCTACAGCGGTAGGTGGTATTGACTGGCGCTGAGCGGCCATCATCTGTGCTAACATCACCACCGCACTCCTGACCTCCTGGTCAGATGGTATAGGTATAGGAACTTTTGGAGGTGGTGCCGTTCCAAGCTGCTCCTGATGTAATGGTGACTGCTGGGAAGTTCAAGACGATGCCTCCGTATCACCCTCAGATCGGGCTGATTCTAATCGAGGCTGAGGCATCCTACTGGTGCCCTCTCCTGCTGCTATATCCAACCTCCTGCCTAGCGTAGGATGTCACTGGTCCGACATTTTATCTCTATAAACAAAGAGTATGATAAGCTCAAGAACTCAACCCTATACTGTACCGCTCTATAGCACGACTGAATAAGAAGAAAAAGTAACCATCTTATCATGCCTTGCAGCCTCCTGCCTATAATATGTGGTGCACAACACATCCATAGACAAGACTCTACTTAGCACGGCTTGCAGATTCCATGGGATACGACCTGCTCTGATACCAAGTTTGTCACGCCCCACCTTGGGAGGCATGACTGACACCTGGTGCCCTACTAGGATCTGGACTGCTGAACTAACTGGTCCTAAGCACCTCAGGTGCAAGGCTGTCTCTAATTCTGGATTCAAGAAAACGACGGGCTATATAGCGGCTCTAAATATAGCCCCCAGCCAACAAGGCCTATAGCCACCTGTAAAAGGTAAACAGCTAACCAGAACAACCAACTATAAGGAGTCCTATGCGGGCCGACAAGGCCACAATGATGTCTAGTTATAACTGAAAAATGAAATATGGCGCTAAACTGATCTGTGACTGACAAGGTCACCAACTAACAACTGAACAAGGCCCCACACGGCCATCACATACAATCTGAAACACATATATGGCCCCACACGGCCGATACATCTAACCACAGGGAATATGATATATCTGCAAGCCTCTAAGAATAATAAGATGGTCGGGACAGGGCCCCGGCCTACCCATACTGCACAATCAAAAGGAGAGTAAACCTTTGTCTTTCAAGCTCCGGATGAAAGGAGCTGAAGGCTCTGTATCGCTGACTGGGACTACGAGGGATTTGCTCCTCGTCTATGTTTACCTGCAGGAAAGTAATGCAGTGCCCCAAAATGGGCTTCAGTGCCACTGGTACTGAGTATGCAAAGCAATAACTGAATATAACTGAAAGTAAGTAACAAAACCAAAAGTAACTGAAGTAATAGAAGACAAACCGAAACTGACTGAAATACTGGAATCTGAACTAAACGTAACTTTACTGGGGAGAGTAAGAATCATACCTGATAATATGGCATTCTACTATCTATCTATCAACAACTAAAACAATATGACATAACATAACATAAACCTTACCTAGCCCCCATAAGTTGGAAGGTACAATCATCACAATCTATTTACCCCTACCCAGGTCATACCACATCACCTAGTAGCTATAAGCATCCTGTCGGTCCCATGGGTATGCAGCTTGGACCCGCTGGCCCCTGACTATAGTTGTACCTGAGTCCGGAGGACTCCTGAAATCAACACCCCTAGCGCAAGCGCTCGACGGGGATGTATAAAGGCCAACCACAGCAAAATATGGAGAAAATGGCATCCCATCTTCGTCCCTAACGGACGGCATGCCACTCCGTAGAGCGACGTATCCTCTCCCTCTAGCGGACGAGTCGATACAGTCATTAACCCTGGGGCGGTCACGGAAGCTATATGGGTAATCCAGCCCCGAACAATACAATCAAGTCTCAACTGATAGCATCAACTACCTATAATACACACTGAATATGACAATAATATAATCTCTAACATGTTGTACTGAGCCTCATACTGAACATGATATAATACTTTGGACGTGCTTTACTAAATTTCATACTAAGCATGATATACTGTTTCTGAAATATCTTACTGGGATTCATACTGTTTTACTATACTGGAGAAACTAACTTGTCAAAAGCGACTGGCTTTACATACCTCGACTTGCTGGTTTACTGATTAATTGACGAGGTTCGGCTAGTATTCAGCTATTCTCCCCAACTAATCATATTCACGAAGGAATAGAATTAACTTCATTATTATACTGGAGAAAAACAATACTTTATATATAACTTACTGACTATTCTTCGACTTATCGAATAACGGTCGAAAACTCATAATTTCTCGAAAGTCTAGAAGGTATAAATACTCACTTTAAGCCTGGGAGTGTATTAACACTAGTTTAGAGCAATTCCAATCACTTTGGCTCGGCGGGACGATGATTCGCCGATTGAATTTCACGAAACTAACTCCGTAGAAATGCTCCCTGCAGCCTTATACTTCGATACCCGAAGTTAATTTGAGTTTGGATGGTGTTTGGCAGCGTAATCGGAAGAAAATTATATATTCTCTTCTTCCCTATCTCTATTGATCGCGTGGTATATATGGAGAATGATAATAATCTAAGGGTGAGGCCTATATATACTTGCAGCAAAATACATGGCAACGTGGCACACTGGCCAACGCGTCGTTTTGGCTCCGTGCCACTTTGGCTAACTCGAAGGCCCCAGCTCCGTGCCACTTTGCCCCTTTGGGCAACGCGGTTCGGCCTCTTCTTGCGAAATTCCAACTTGGCACTCATTCGGCCTTTTCCCGGGCCCTTTTCTCGCACGTATGGCATTCTAAAACTCTCAACCAACATGCGAATAGGTCGACTAAATGCTAAAAACTTATGGGGTGTAACAGTCACCTAATATATTTAAAACTTTTGTTGTAGGGTCTTGACATGGTCATCCACGAGTTGTTCGCAAATGCAGAACAAAGGATGTGTGCCAGACACATCCTAGACAACTGATCCAAGGAGGCATTGAGAAGTGGAATAGTTTTTTTAATATGTCGTCTACATATGAGCAAGAGTTCAGAACAAATCTGAATCATTTGGAGAGGTTAGGGGACAAAATATATGATGACCTATTGTGATACAAAATAGAAAGGTGGTCCAAGGCCTACTTCAAACCTTTTAGCTATTGTAATAGTGTTCACAACAACATGGCCGAAAGCTTCAATTCATAGATATTAGGTGAAAGGCACAAGACTATCATCACAATGCTTGAGGAATTATAAGTCAAAGTGATGAGATGATTTCGTGCTGACAATATAGATAAAATACATGCATCACTTGTTATTAGATTTAACTTATATGTGCCCACAATTTAAGGATATTTGTATATTATCAAGTATTTTAAATGTACAGTAATAGATAATATGGACCTTTTCGAAATTATTAATCTCAATAGGAGTTTGGTTTATACATTTTCATCTGGAGGTGCACACAACATGGGGATTGAAAATGACATTTCTTGTGGATAATGGCAAAGGTCCAAATGAATCACTTTTGCCACCTCCAAAGGATATTCCAAAATGCTAAAAAGACGTAAAGGTCCTTTTGAAAGGAGTTAAATTCACATATATAAATTTTCATACTAAGCAAAAGTGTAAGCATAGAAAAAAATTGTACCTTGAGAAACAAAGAAGAAATGTGAGACAATAAGAAATGATATTCATTTGTTGAGTGAAAGAGGAAAATATTTTTTTTTCTCGTGCAATTCTTAATAATTATGCGAGTATTATTCAATGTATTCATTTTCTTGTGACTGTCAATGAAAGTTTAAAATCTTGATTTTGTGTTGCCTCTCCTTTTTATGATTACTCTTGTTGCGTAGGCTCTATAACCAAAACAAAATGCATCGGTAATGTAACAAATATTTACACAATCAGGACACTTATAATTGTAATTACTGGTAAATTCATATAATAAGCTAATGATTTGACTGTTTGAATTTGAATGTTCTCTTCATTTTACTGTAACACTATGTAGACTACATCTGAATTTAATTTAGTTCAATATTTTTTCATATAATCTCATAAATTCGAAGCATTAGATTTACATAACAAATAATGTTGAACTGTATAGTGGATTAACCTTAGAGACATTCTGAATCTTACTCAGAAATCTTTTTTTTAGTCTAATAATCAGAGTCTCGATATTTGCACAGTCCTACTCCGATCATATGAGAGTAGAAAAATTATTAGATTCTAGGTTCAAGTAAAGTATAACAAAACAAGTAGGAAAAGAGAATATAATAGAGAATATCAGTAGCACCAATAAATAATATGATAACCGAAGCAAAAGACATAATAGGTAAAAAGAAAGAAGTATAAGAAAGTAGGAGAAAAGAAATACTAATATAACTCATAAGGAAAAACTAGATAGTGTAACTACCTATTAATTTTCAATTAATATTGGCAAGATTTTAGCCAAAATTAGGTTTAACAACTAAAGCCTGGAAAAAAAGTGGCAATGAATAGCTAAATCCTACCAAACGAACTAAAAATAGAAAACTCCTAATTACAGGATGGTAATGAATATTCAACTCCTAATTTCATGCTTGTTCCCTTTCAAAATATAGATTTGTCCAAAAGAATCTCAAACATTCAACAAATATTCAATCTCATAAGTTCAAATGCTTTATGGGCAGTAATATATCAATCTCTTAATGTATATCACTAGTACTCTTGTAACATACAACACTTATGACATGGCATATCATATATATTAGTATATATCACATATAGATTTTCATGAATATAAAGATATACATGATATACATTAGCTACATGGATATACAAGGAAATATACACTAAGATATATGTGAATACACAAAGATATATATATATATAGAGAGAGAGAGAGAGAAAATACATAAAAATGTCCCTAAACTTTTCCATCAAACTTTAGTACCGTAACCTTACGGGTGTTTAAGTACACCTCTCTCTCCCCTTAACAAATTTCAAGTAAATTTTATTGAACACTCTCTTACCCATACCAGGTCAAAGTTGGGTGTTATTGAGCGACCCATGTTTTAAAGAGGTCACGGATTTAATGAGCTCTTTTTTATATATAAATTATTCAAAATTAAAAAGTAATTATATTAATATTTGATTCACCCGTTTTCTAAATAAAAACCTTACCCATTCTCAAACAAATACCCCTAATTTCTAAATAGATCTTCCTTCTAAACTTGCCTAAATTCTAAACCTAATCTCACACTCGAACTCAATTAATTACATAGCATTTCAGAGGATGTTCTGAATTTGAGGTGCTCATCGACAAACATAAAATACCTAGTTTAGTATTTTGCGTTTAGGGTCGGTGTAGAATTGGAGTTTAGGGTTTTCCTAGAAAAAAACTTGATCTTCAACTTTCTTCTATTTTTATTTTTTAGACCTAAAATTTGTATTTTCTTTTAATCTTTTTTATTTGAGAATGAATTTTGTGTAGTGACCTTGAGGTTTCACCATGGGGGAGATTACAACAAAAATCTCATATTAAAGAGTGTACTGTTATAGAATATTTTGATATTGATGTTGATAAATTCTCCTATTTTGAATTTATTGATTATGTTTAAAAAATTAGATATAATTGTTCCACTTGCATTGTTTATGTTAGGCGACCTAAATTTGATATTTAGTATAAATTAAAAGTGATAAGGGCATTATTGATATTGTACCTCAAATAAAAATGGAGATATTATATTATTGAACTTCATGTCTCCCACATGATTGAAAAGCCTGATGTGGTAACCCCCCCCCCCCCCCTGCATTTGAATATGTAAATCATATAGATTAGGAATCTAGTGCTACTTTTGATAAAGAATCTAGTTAAACCTTTGGGGGTAGTAAGGTTTAGTGGTTGAAGAGGTTGCATGACCTCAAGAGCCTTTGTGAGTGATACTTCTGCTGATTATAGGGAGGACTTGGATGGTACTTCTGTTAGTGTTAGGGAGGAATTGGGTGGTACTTTCGCTGGTGTTAATTTAGGTGAGATTTCCATTGTTGTTACTGAAAGTGATGTTTCAATAATAGAGTATGATTGAAAAAGTGAAACTAAAGTTAGTAAAGATTCAGATAATGTAGATTTTGATAAAGGTGAAAAACAATATGATAGTGATGTTCATAAGAAGATTAGAAATTTTAAGAAAGAAAAGAGAATTGCCAAAACAAAAAAGAGGGAAAAAGGGGGCCTAGAGCTTAATGAGTTGATTTAGGTCAAAAAAGTGTAGGTATAGGATATGATGAGTATGTATCCAAGAAAAAGAGTACTTTACAGGGAAAGATAGTTGGTGATAAGTCATACTTTGATTCAGATGAAGTTGTTATCTTTGAAACAGATATAGATGAAGATGATGATGAAGGTGAGGCTCAACAACCTACAAGAAGGGAAAGACCAGTGGAAAAGCAAAAAGAATTAGACATAGAGTTATTTTTTTAATCCTATTTGCCATTTAATAGTTTGGGAGACTGACTTTTGAAAGTGTAAAATAATTTAGAGAAGTAATTACTAGGCATGCAATTTAAGAACATGTAGAGTTAGATAAATATGTTAATGAACCAACTAGGGTGAGAGTAAAGTATACAACTGGTTGTTCATGATTATTGTTTGGCAGTTATGATTTTAGAAAAAAAGACTTTATAGTTAAAAGATTATTACTCGATGCATAACTACAATGATACAATCAAAATAAATTGGTGAATTTAAAGTACTTGTCAGAAAAGTACAAAGACAAAATTATTTCTAAAGTTGGCATTAGAATTTTTAAGTTGCAAATTTTAGTTTAAAATGAGATGAAGGTGTATGTTGGGATAATTTTAGCAAGGAAAGTCAGAGACATTGTGTTGCAACTGATTATGGGTGACTATGTGCAGGGGTTTGGACAAATTTTAGATTATAGGGTGAGCTTTTAAACTCTAATCCAGGCAGCACATATGGTGTGGCTTAACGAAGAAATCTTTGAAGATGGAAGAAAAATATTCCTCTATATGTGATTTGATGTTTTAAA
Source organism: Datura wrightii (assembly GCA_035772735.1). Classification (NCBI taxonomy): domain Eukaryota; kingdom Viridiplantae; phylum Streptophyta; class Magnoliopsida; order Solanales; family Solanaceae; genus Datura; species Datura wrightii. Next base: position 191,399,046 of record JASDFA010000018.1, on the reverse strand, counting down.
GAAGAAATTCGAAGTTGGTTGTAGAAGATTGTATTGGATTTGATGGTTACTTTTAAAAAGGTGTTTGTGAAGGTCAATTACTCATGGTTGTTTGTAAGGATGGGTACAACCAGATGCTACCACTGGCATGGACAGTAGATGAAGTTGAAAAAAACTTTCACTTGAAAATAATTTATCAGTCTTTTAAGAGATGAATTTGAGCTTGGAAATGGATCATAATTGACTACCATTACATATGTGAAAAGGTAATTCATCTTTTGTTATTCATTATATATATTTTTAAATTTTTAATTACATTATACTACTGTCATCTAATATGTTTAAAACTTTTATTGCAGGGTCTTGAAATAACCATCTGGAAGTTGCTGCCAAATCTAGAACAAAGGATGTGTGTCGGACACATCCTTGACAATTAGTCTAAGAATTGAAGAGTCATTGAGCGGAGGAACTATTTTAAAAATGTGTCAAGTCTATGTATGAGCAAGAGTTGAGAAGAAATCTGAATCATATGGAGAAGTTAGGGGACAAAATATGTGATGACATACTATGGTACAAAATAGAAAGGTGATTCAAAGTTAAACATGAAATAGATTATTTTGGACACACCCACCTCCCTCATCCTTTGTCCGTGAATCGTTTAAAATATTCATTTGAACCAAGAACATTTAAGAGGAATATGGATTGGACTTGTCGAATATATGAATAATTATATCACTCATTTTAAATTTCTATTTTGAATAGGCATTAGAATTTGTGGTTGTTATTTCTTATGCACAAAGAGCTAGTATGAAGTATGAATTTGTTGAGAAAATTATTGATTTATAAGTTTAGAAATAGGAGTATATGATTGTATTCAGTAGTTGTTTGATTTTCTATTTTAGCGTATCCATCTTCATAGCTAATGTGTTATTTGCTAATAGTATACATCATGATGCCTTATATAAAGGTATAAATTTGCCTCGTTAGCTCGTGTCTGGCAGTCCCGCTCAAATCGAAAGAGTCCAGCATCCCTTTCCTTCATCTCCGCGCACTTCTAGTATGTATATATTTCGGCCAATACTTTGATTTATATATTTGATATTCAATTTTATTTGATATGTTTTGTTTTTGTACCCTATAAACTATGTAGATACAAGTTAGTAAAATATAGTCATTCACCTCCCCGTTCACTTTTGAATATTGAATTTAGTACAACTATTTGACGTACACATACTTAAGAAATATAACGTCTGCATACGCATTTAGGTTGCAAGAGAAATGAGTTTTGTTAAAGAGGGTAAGATTAAATTTCTTTGCAAATGGGCTGCCACTAATAATATTTTTTCCAGATCTGGGGCCTGGCCCAAATCAATTTTTTTTTTAGGCACACCAACCTACAAATTCTCAATCTATCTGATTTAATAAGGAGAGGCCCAACTGAGTCTTGAGGGCAATTGGTCCCAAAACAGATTTTGAGGCCCAAAATGTAGACCCAAGTAATTTTTACGAAGGCTATGAGGATTGAGGTACAAGGTGCATACTCTATATTTTTTTGGCCACATAAATACATTACTTTATTTCCACTGAACTCTTATGATTACTTTGGCACACATATATCTGGTATATTTTATATCTCACGGATGGCAAATGGGCAGGTTGGGTTGAATTTGGGCAAGTCAAAATGGGCTGAGTTAATAAATAGACGGGTTATTTACGAACCAAATGTTACTTGGATTGAAATGGGCTAAAATATGGGTCATAACCCAACCCGCCCAACTCTAATTAAGTTTTAATTGCTATATATGTTCTTTTATAATCATTTTATAACTTATCAAATTAATATTATAATACATTAAATAAAATAAAATGACTTTTTGAAAATATTTTGACAAACTCTCTCATAAATCAATTTGGGCTAATATTTAGCCCAAACTTTGATGAAGTGAAATGAATTGGGCTGAAAATGAGCTGAGCTAATAAATCAGCGGGTCAATTATCAACTCAAACTTGAGCAAGTTGGGCAGATTATGATTCCATGGACTGATTTTGCCACTTCTATTCACAGACCATATACAATATATATATATATATCCATATAACATACACTACTCTCATATATTCCACATATACATATTGCTCCGTTTGTTCCTATATCCTATATTATATATAACTTATGCATATAAATATACCAACTTATATTAATGATATATCTCTTGTATACACATGCTGTTTTCCACTTACAACATACATCACTTGTATATTTTTACACCTTACTCATATATACATTAATTACTTTAATTTTATTACGAATATACATATACACACACTCCCGATATACCATTCTTGTATACCATATATACACCTCCTCATATGCCCCTAATATACCTTCTAAATGGTTTTGATTACTTTATCACTTTTTATTAAATGAATTTCTTTCTTAAACACCTTTTAGCAAGTACTAACTGAAACAAATAATTCCGCTCTAGCGTACTTAGACTAACTTTAAGGAATATCTTTGGATAGGCTCTAAGATGTGCTCAACACCTTCTTCTGAAAATAAATAAAACTCTTACCTAGAATCTCATAGGTTTCGCAGGTTTTCTAATATACTCTTAGAAATTAGGTGGCGACTTTGAACATTTACAAACCATAGAAAACATAGTCACAGAGTTGTGAACTATTTTAAAGCCATTAAAAATAGCACGACAGAGAGGATGCAACTGCCAGCACTACAAAAAACTGCTCAAAAAACAAGGGCCAAAATCGACGGACAGAGTCGAGATTTTGAGCAAAACCGACGTCAAACCGACGCACTTACTACCGTCAGAATTTGGCTAGTCGAAATTGTGAAACCGACGGACAGTGCCGGTTAAAACCGACGGAAAATCGACTCAATCCGTCGATTTTGAAAAATTAAAAATTAATTAAAAAAATTAAAATCGAGGGACAGGGTCAGTTTGCCTGTCGATTTTTTGAAAATTTATATAAAAAATGTAACTACTTAGATTCGAACCCGGGTATTTACTATGACATTATATAAATTTTACCACTCAACTATATATGCTCTTTAATTAAGTTTTTTCTTCATTTTTATTTATTCTCTTCAACTACATTTTTGCACTTCAAAAACTGACGTTGTCCCTCGATTTTTATTAAAAACTAATAAAAACTAAGGGACAGTGTCGGTTTTCTTTAAAAAAAATATTTTTTTAAAAAAATAATTTTCACAGATTTTTGCGCGAAAAAAATCGAGGGAAAACCGATCCTGTCCGTCGATTTTTTTAAAAAAATAATTAAAAAATATATATAAAAATAAAAAATAAAAACCGATGGAATGAATCGATTTTCTCTCAATTGTTTATATCGACTCTGTCCGTCGGTTTTTGTTCCTCGATTTTAGCAATATTTTTAATAGTGCAGCAGTACCGAATGATTGGGTGGTTGAAGCCTTTACTAAGGGACTCAAATAGTTTGGTTGCATCTTTGATGTTAAAGAGAAGTTTGAATAAGTTCGAATCCACAACTTAGGCTAACGTTCACAACTAGTATGAGTCAAAAATCAAAGTAGAATACAATTACTGTCGATCAAAGGATGTGGAAAGAAAAGGTTAGACTTCATATTCAAGACTCTCTAGCAATCAATTCTCACCATACCCGTCTAGCACTAGATCAGGCCTTAGTCAACATAAAAGGTACTTCTGATATATGGAAAAGCCAAGGTTTTATAAGTGAAGTGAAAGATATCGGGGATATAAGAGTCCGCAAAGCAAGAAAACAATCAAAGTCCTCAATATGGTCTACTTCATGGACAAGACACCATAATTACTGAAATATGGTTTCACCATGGGGTCGGTACAACTGGTTAACGCAATAGGAAATATTAAAGAGACTCTCTTCTCGAAGCCAATAAGGTCAGATCCCAAAAGTAAGTACCGGGGCTTGTGGTGTGAGTTTCATGAGACTCGCGGGCATAATATTGACGATTGCAAGCACCTCCTAAAAAAGTGGTCATACAACTTAAGAATGACCACTTGAAGGAGTTCTTAAGCGAAAGAGCAAGAACGAACTATGAAAAGCAAAAGGAGGAAAATAGAACCAAGGCCACTCCTGTCAAGCATGTTATCAATTGAAATCTTTGCATGTCAACAGTATGATAGCCTTTTATATATCGATGATTTCGTAAAATTAAACTTGCAGTCTTTTGAGTCAGGTAACTTGACGAACGTACGGGATCCAATCCCGACTTGGCAATTAAACTTGCGCTCTTTTAGTTCAAGTAACTTGGCTAATGTATGGGACCCAATACCGACCTAATTAGATCTTAAGGAAACATGATTCCGATATATGATCCTCAATGATTGTATTTTTCAATTAAAATAAAGTTGTATATACAAGGCATCTCCAGAGAAAAAAGGTAAAATTATATTTGCGCGGGAGCGTCGACAGACCGACACAAATGAATTCTCATTGAAAAATAGTTGGAATACAATTCACTCAGAGAATTATTATAGTTGAGGAACGATTGCTATGGGAAAACTGAATTCTAGAGAATACATGTTGCACTCTTTCTCTTAGGCTCAATTTTTGTCCTGATTCAATTTTGCTGGCCAGGTTTTAATGAGGTAGAAATAAGCATATTAAGAGCTTCGAGACGCTTATACCATTTACTGTGATGAAAAATACACAAAGAATGTGGTTATAGAAAGGCATGACCTAATGAAGCGAAAAGATAAAAAACATGATACAAGCTCAAACACAGGAGACTGACATGAGCAAAAACTCCAAAATTCAGAAGTGTGTCCAAGCACTAGGGACTCATAGGGGCAAAAACTCCAACACCCCAAATATGGTCAAATACTAATGGTTGACAGAAGTGAACTCCGAATTTCAAAGATACAAAGATGTGGGGAACCATAGGAAGAGAAGACAACCATCAATCATCTCGAACTAAGGGAAAGGTACTACTTTGTCGGATTTCAAAAGGGAAGATAATGTCTAGAGAAAAGCAGTTGTGTGAATGCATCACATTACATTTTTTTAAATTATGTAAAGGATTTTGATTGACCCAAAAAGACAATACATACACAACCAATGTACTTTAATTTCCCTTATTTGTAATGAGCAAACATTGTGAACTCACTTGAAGTTCTTTTCACATTCTTGTCCTATGTTTATTTAAAGTCTTGCCTTAAAGATGATTCAAGCTATTATATGCCGCAAAATGAGAAGGAGACATTCATTTATAGTACCATTTTTCTTCAAAAAAAGACCTTGACTTATAAAGTCATTTTGGAGATCATGTAACTCCAAAGAAAAAGTGATTGAGAAAAACTTCTAAATAAATGGCAAAGTTCAAAATTTAATTTTTTTATATTTGGTATCGATTTGATAACATCGGGCAGTCACTATCTTCCAGAAATATTATGCTAAGAAAAATGAAGCCTCAAGCAGACAAACATTCGCAACAAAAATAGAACCAATTGGGAACCATTCTAAAAAGTGACTTTGAGATAATAAGCGCAGAAAGCCAAGAAAAGCATCAAGCTTATAAGAAGAACGAAAATAAAAAAAGACACTTTTTTTATTAAAATGGGCTCGAAGAGAACCCGGCCAAAGCAACAATTACAAGAATTTTCAAAAACTGGCAAAGAAAATCCTACGTATTCTCAGACGCTTGGGGAAACTCCTGAGCCTCAAGGGACGGCACCACATCTCCGGAGGCCACTAAAGTTCGAGGGATAGAAGAGGTTCCTGTAGGAGATTTTAGAGCAGTCTCAATATGATTCCAAAGTCTTTAGCCTCATGACCCAAGTATCATGAATAGTCTGCAGTTCATGTCGGTTCTGAAAGGAAACAACTTTTGCCTTTTTTTCTTTGAGGTGACCCTTCAACTTCCAATTCATGTTCGTTAGATAGGACATCTTGTCAATATTGGAAAGATTGATGACATGTTCCTTCTTTACTTCCTCAAATGGAAATTCTTTTCTCTAAACGGGCTATCCTTACCTCTCGAGAAGCAAGGTGCTCATCCAAAAGTTGAAGTTTCTCTTTGAGTAAAGACTCCCTCCAAGCAACAGCTTCGATGGCCTCAAGTTATTACGCTTTCTTCCTTTTAAGTCCTGCAACCTCTGAACTTAGGTTGCTGGCCTCATTGTCAAAAACCTCTCATTCGTCTTCCATTTGGGCTAACTTGACTTTTATAGCTTCGGCTTCAAAGAGTTTGAGCTCAAGGACCTCCATCTCAGAGGATTTGGCTTTTCATTCAGCCATTCTCTGCCTCAACTCCTCGCATTCATCAATTAGTTTTTTCTCTTCTTGACATGACCGCTGAAGGGCCTCAAGGATGATAATATTTATGTGAAACAATTAGAAAAAGATAAAACAGTCGATGAAACAAGATATGAAAGAGCAAAGAAATTTATGAAAAAGTTCACCTTGGCATTGGATTGGTCGGCTTTGTTCATAAAGCACGCCAAAGAGACCCTATCTATCTTCTCTTGATCTCTAGCTGTGACCAAGGAATTGAGATAGTTGGTCACCGCAACTGGGCAAGACAACATATTCATCTCCTCATATTCATGAATAGAGATTGATATTTTCTTCCCTAGATTCTTCACCGAAAGAAAATAAAAGCATATTGACCATGCAATATTTATAATCCACTTGTTTAACCTGTTTCATTCGAGAGATGTTTTCCTTGCAGGTAAAATCTGTATGCAAATGAAATCGTGTTTGTCATCATCAAAAAAGGAGAATTTATTGGGTCTTTTAAGTTTTGATTCTTGACAACAGGTTGATAAAACAGGTGAATAAAGTTGGTCCAATGAAGTGTTGAGCAGTCTATAAGATGCCATTATCCAGAAGCAAGGAAGCGAAAATCATGGAGTTGATAGGCAACAATCAATAAAATCATATAAATCTACACATGGATATATCACTTGGAGTTTGACTATGATACAATCATTGCAAGAAGTTAAGTTGTATGAAGAGTCCAACACGAGGAGGAACTCTAAAGGCGGGCAAAGATATTGTCGTAAAGAGTTTGGAAGAAACATGAAGTCTCTGGGGATGTGTGTATATAATGGAGGATGATATCTCAGAAGAAACACACACTCACAAAAAGAGAAAAGAGCAGTTTGCTTTCGGTGAGATTATTGTCGATAAACTTGTCTAGTAAAGTGTCAAGCTAGAGTTAGCTATTCTTGTACTTGGAGTTTGTGATTAAGTTGTAATCATTATATTCTTGATTCAGTTAGTCATAAATTGAATTAAGAAGAGTTAGTCTTCAAGTAAGTGTTACTAGGAAGACGTTATTGTTGGAAGTAGAAAGGTTAGGAATTAGAGTTATAATTCCTTAGATTGCAAGAGTTGTAATCAACCTTTTTGAAGAGGCTCTTGAAGTTAGTGAAGTTGGAAAAATCCTGTGGAGTATAGGTCGTGGTTTTTTACCTTTGGAGCTGGGTGTTTTCCATGCTAAATCATTGTCTTATTTATTTATTATTTTATTCACACAAGTAGAACACGTCTGACGACTTGTTTCATTTGTAGGCAAACAGTTAAGACAAGTCCTTAGGTCGGACACTCTAATAAAAAGATTGATTCACCTTTTGCCTTTTCAGAGAGGGAGTGGCCGAAGTAGAAGCCTCCTTAGTGGAAGCCTTTTGCGGATTAGCACCCCGCTTAACGGTCTGAAATACACTGGCCTTTGCCTCCTCAAGAATAACTTGCACCCCACGAGATAAGGCGTTGGAGGAGCTTTTTGGTAGACCTTCGACTATAAAAGGGAGCGATTAGAAGGACGAACTAGATTTGCATTGGAATCAAAGATGATGGTACAAGATATCTACCGTGCTCTTTGGCCTTCCATCCTTTATCTCCAGAAATAGTTTTCCACGTTCTCTTTATATAATTCGATGTGTTCAAATTTTCTGAAACCCACTCCGTAATTGGGATGTACGTCAAAGGAGTTCATGTGTGAGCTGCATAATAAACTTAAGTTAAAAGCGAAAAGGGCCAGAAGGCGAAGGTGATATAATAGTTCTTTCTCAAGAGAAAGGCACTTACAAGGTAAGTTCCACAATTCCAGGATCATAACACCCAGAATAAAATCCTCCATAGCCATGAGTACAAACCTCTGCGTCCAACCTTGGTCATAATCATCATCAAGACTAGAGAGCATGAATTTCTTTCCATGATGAGTTAGACTAATCAGAATCCCCCCCTTCCCCGCAAAAAAAATGAGGAGAATATAGAAGAATGAGATGACTAAGTGAGAAGGGCAGGTCAGCTTCATCCGCCAAGTGACGGAGACAAGGTACGACCCTTTATATAGAGGGACCGACCTATATCAAACTAATCTGGTAAGCTTTTCAAACATGAAGGATAACAGTATCTATGGTCGTATGGTCAAACCCTAAAGTAAAAGTATAGGTGTATACGACAGAATAATCAGGTTCAAAGAAATTCACACTCTCGATAGGCTTGAGGATACAAACCCGAACTTTTTCTTCCAACCAGCGGCAATTAACTCGAATCATCAGAAAGAAGGACTTAATATGGAGGAAACGTAGTCACTAGCTAACCTGTCTCAATTACTAACTTCGCTAATGGAAGTCATTCGGGATTTACAATCGTTCCAAAAGTTCCAAGTCTTTGGAACTATCATGTCAACAGTGGGTTATAGGTGAAGCATTAGATTAGCTATTTTTCTTCATCCTTCTACCAAGTAAAGATGAAGGGGTTTGTTTTCCTAAAGAAAACATTACGAAGATTTAAAGAGTGTTCGAGAAAAAGATCTAAAGTTTCGAATATATTTTCTGGAAAGTAGACAAAGAATTGAAGACTAAAAATAAGAAAATTTAAAGATAATTCTGGAAAATGGATGAACGATTGTTGGCTAGAAGTAAGAAAAATTAGAGGTTCTTTCTTGAGAAAAGTTAATCAAGCGTAAAGAGGAGAAAGATGATTAATGTCATATTTATAAGTGAAAAAGCAATCATGACCTTGAGAAGCAGAATTGTTCTAAAATATTGAAGTAATGATACATGGAGAATAACATTTAATGTGATAAGAAAGATATCTTTTCGGGTGTCAAAGCGACATATCAGGTGATTTCCAGCCTATGGAGAACCCTTGATTTTCCCACCTAAGGGAAACACCAGCGGTTGTTCCACTTTCAAAATACTCCTCTGGTTAGCATCCAAATATCGGAGGGACTATCTGTAAGGAAAAATGTCATTTTCAGACATAGGGCAGGAAGCATGTGACGTGGTACAAAGAGTTGAAATCACAATGATAAAATCAATAGGAAGGTAAGAGAATATTCAGATATGTAGCAAGAAGAGGGTGTAATACTCTTTGTAGTAGCGGTCCTTATATATCGTATTAACAACAGAAATATGTTCGAGTGTTCGGTAACGATCAAGCCTCCAAAGACAAAGACGTAATGAATTTGCTGAGGGAAAATTAAATGAGGATTCGGTGGTTGAATTCAAAACACCCAATAGAAACTATGGAGAAGGAAACCAAAGGCAACTACGGAGAGATCATGAGATGAAAACAGGGGTTCCGGGTTTGATATCAACAACTTAGGCATGAAGGCACAATGAAAAGGATAGCGACATATAGGTAAGGTCGTATAAAAGATCTACAAAAATGACGACAGAATAATAGCTGTCATTTATAACAGCCTAGTACTAGAGTCATGATTATCACAATATACTATTGGTCTGTTGGAGTCATTTGATTGGCTATAGTACCATTGTAAAAAGCTATAAATAGGAGCCCTCTTTACCTGTAATGCATATGAATGAACGGTAAAATATATTACTACTACACTTTCGCTACCATTTGCTCTTATTGCTTCTTTTTATTTTCAGTTGCGTATCTGATTCATTGATACTGAGGATTCTTCGAGACTCCGAGAAGTCATCACACCCAATCCGAATAGCTTCAAAGAATATTTACTTGTGGATATATTTACTTGCCTAATGTATTTTTACTCATTAGTACTTTTATCGTTGTTATTTATCCTCATAACCCGAATTCGTGAGTTACGTTAGTCAATATTGTGAGTCCGTGACCTTATTATAAACCAAATTATATCAATTTTTAGTTGATTAATATATGTTACTTATACATAATTTAATAGTTACATAACTCATCTCCAAACCGACTATCAAAGGATCCTAACTATAGTTATTTATTTATTTTAATGTACCACCTCAAGAAAAAGTCAAAATTAGGTCGCGTGGGGCTGGTGGATTGATTGGGGTGACAAAGATGAGCTATTGAAGGGCAGAATGCAGGAGATCAAGAATGCAATTGCAAGTTGTATTTGTGCCCACATCACATGACCTCATCCATTTTCAACCATTTGCACTTTTTTTGGAAAAGATGTTAAGCAATGGAATCTTTCCACTTATGGAAACTCACATTTGTTTTTGAAAATAACAATAATTAAACAACCACTCTCTTTCATTTCCCACACACACAGACTAGTTTAACATTTGCATTTTGCCCCTTCTTCAAATGAGAAAACCAAGAAATACTCTTCCAATTGCAGCATATACTCTTTTTAGTTGTAATGCATATTAAAATTATTTTTTTTCAAATACTTATCAATTTAAAACATCAAGAGAGAATGAAAATATTTTAACTTTATCTTTAGCATTAATTATTCTAGAATTAAGAGGCACATAAACAACAAAGATTAAAAAAATTAATAAAGAATATTTACACTCTTAATTAATTTTTTAAAAAATTATGTAAAATTTTATCCCGAAAAGTAGAAGGGAATATTTATTTACTCTATTTTATTTCTGTTTCCTAAGAAGTCAAGATTTCCAATGGTAAATATTATAACAAGGAAAGTCAGATGAGTTATTTCACAACCTTTCTGGGGTTCACTAAAATATTTTCTTGAAATCAAAATAATATTTACTTCTACAAATGCAAGATTGGGAATTGGGATTTTATTACACTTGACAATATATTTATAGGATGTTATTATCCTTGACAATATTTTTAGCTTTCTCCCTCAATTCCTATCATCACATTTCGAGACACAACGACAATTGCGCTATGTTGATAGTTATGTAAAACTAGTTAAAATACAACGATGAAGAAGAGAGCGTATTAAATATAAAAATTCATATAGTCAACCCAAATTATGTTGAGAAAATTTGATTGACAGATTAAATTTCATTGTAACATAAATAAATAAAAAAAAGGCATTGATTAGTTGATTCTGGCTGTTTTTTTTAAAAAAAATAATATAATACGTATATAATATGACTGAAAGTATAAAGAAATGAGAAAAGACAGTAACCAATATTTTATGTGACAGAGAAAAATAAAATAAGTAAAAGGAAATCAACATTGAATGATGCCAATTGAATATGTACAAATGGAGCCAACCACCTCAATGCTATCATTTGTTTGTTTTCTTCTACTGTTTTTTTTCTTTTTTCTTAAAAAATAAAATAAATAAAAAACTTAAATTTAAATTAAATTAGTTACATTTATGTTTCCAACCACTCCCAAGCAACCCTTCACAGCTTGTCAGATAATAAATAAATAACAAAATCAGAACCCTCAATTATTTCCACATATATATTTTTTTGCTAAATTCCACTATCGTACATTACGTACAAACAATGAACGTGTGATCCTATTTCGTAAATAGAATTAATTAAAAAATACTACTCTCTCCTATTCTTTTTAGTTATTGGTAGCTAAAATTACTTGTTTTAAAATAGTTGATAGTTTCAAAATTTAAAAAATAATTGATCATATTTTTTCAGCTTTACTCTTAGTATTTAAGTTACTTTAAAATGTAAAAAAAATTATTATTATATATTTTCAAAAATTATCTATGAATTAATAGGGTTATATTAGTTAATCTATTAATTTTTTTATTAGACATGCAAATCACATCCTAACAACTAAAAAGGAACATAGGCATAACAACTGAAAATAATCCAAGGAATAGATGGTTGAGACAAGGACCCCTTAGCTACTTTTTATTCTAATTGTGACAGTAAATCAACCATCACAAAAGATTATTTTTTTTTTAAAAGGAGAAAAAGAAATATCTCTTTCACGCGTCTTTTGAAGAAATTATAAATAAAAATATTTTTTATTAATTTATTTTTTAACTTTTTAAATATAAATAATGATATTTATTTACTTTTAAAAACAATTAATTTTAAAATTAAAGTTAAAAAATAACTATTTCTATCTTGATTTTGTAAATTGATAAATATTTTAAAATAGAGAGTTTAATAATGTTGTCAATTAATATGGAGCGGAGGAATTGGAGTAGTATTTCATGTAGGACATAATGTGTTCAAAAAAGTAAAGCAATGTCACATACGATTTAATTTGGAAACATATCCTTTCTCAAAAAAACGTATCTGGAACCAAAGTTTAAAAAAAAAGTTGTGGAAAATAAAATTAAAATTCTTAGAAATATGTATAACATAATCTACATAACTAAAGCAGAAAATATATTTTATATCTTCGCAAGTAATATCCATATCCCACGTAGCTTTTTACTTACCTTTTCAACATATTTTCCTCCACCAATTATAGCTCACATTTTTTCTTATCGCTTTTCTAACTGCAAATGCTTCAGCAATCATGACTTTTCCAACATAATGCATCCGAGGACAATGGGCATGAAGCAAGGTCCATAGCAACAATCCCAATACTTAATTTCACATTCATCATATATATATTCATTTCACCTTGTAGCATTCATTAACCTCAAGATATTAATTAAGGCATTGCTACAATATCAAGAGGATCTGGTAATTCACTATTAAAGCATAAAAGCTTTCTAGCCTTTCAAATATGACGTATTATCGCGCACTCTGGAGTATAGTCTAGTGATTAATTAATGAAGTGGGTTAAAAATTATAATATCTCAAGTATAAATTTATGTAGAGACAAAAAACACTAAATGATTTCTTTTCATCTGTTCTAGGCTCGATAGACAGAGTTAACTGATACATACCTATTGTTGATGACCGAAAAGTGATGAATATTCCATAAAATTAATCGAAATATATGAAAATTGACCCAAACACCACGATTGTCTAAAAAAAATAACATATTATCATTGCATTTAAATTTAAAAATTGATTAAAATTAAGACACTCATGAGCAAGAAATCCCAAAAAAGTCTTTTGGAAGTGCATGACAATTAGATTGTACGTGTTCCCATCATTATCAGCAGGCTTACCCAAATATTTAGCAAGAGAAAAAGGACGAACTATACCTCTTTTAATTTTGTGATTTCTCCGGTTAAAAAAGTAATGTTATATATATATTCTCATAATTATAATAAATAGCTATATTTATCTTTTTAGTTAACAGATCTAATTTTTAAAAAACATTAAAAACTGATTCTTTTAATTTCAAAAATTTTACGTCGCTTTAAAGCAACTCAACCTTATTTGTATCCCATCTAGACCCGATTCAAATTAAAAAACTCAATTCTTTTTCTACTCAGTCATGAAACAGGTTTGGATCAGATCTGAATAAAATAGAATTGAGTTTTTTTTTTTATTTAATTAGGTCGGATATGCAAAGGACAGGGGTAGGAAAATAAATGAGATAAATTTTAAAAGAAAAAACTACCTTCTATGTCTACTGGGAGAAATATTTATACTCTTTAGCCCATAATTTGAGTCTGTTATTTTCGATTTAGTCCATATTTGTACATAAACACTTTTTATATACTTATATATATGGTTGATACTATGTATAATATTTTTCTCATAAATATAATGTTGTTAGTATTGTATAAGGTTGTATAATATTGTAGAAATTGAAAATATGATTATGTGATGTTATATTTTATGTTGGATAGTATATTTTTAATTTTTTTTTTAATTTTCAAAGCTATGTGATATTTTTTAAATTAAAAATTCAGTTTTGGGATTTATTTTTTAATTCAATCTGTTAAAAAAAAGGTAAATATGCATTATTTGTTAGATGACGGGGATATATATGCATTATTTATTAAAGGGTTAAGGGGCAAATATACTCCTCAACTTTGCGATTTAGAGCGGATATACCCCTCATTAAAAATGCGGTGCATATATACCCTCTTCATTTAGCAAATGGTGCATATATACAGTACCCTCTTCGTCTAAAAAAAGGTGTTTACTATTTTTCGTTAACAGACTGAATGTAAAAAAATTTAAAATTGATTTTTCTTATGTTAAAAATGTTACATGACTTTAAAAAGTTACCTCACTCATTTTTTTACCCCTCCATAACTGCCCCAACTAAAAATAATTCAATTCATCTTTTATTCAGATTCGTTTCAAACTTATTTTATGACTGCGTAGAAGAGGGATTGAGACATTTTCTTTTTATTTGAGTCAGATCTAGAGAGGTAAAAAAAATAAGCGAAGAAATTTTTAAAGCCACGTGGTATTTTTTATATTTAATTTTTTTTTAGAATTTTTCTAATTCAATAAATATAGGACAATTAACGAAAAGGGTAAATATGCACTATTTGTTAGATATATGCACCATTTGTTAAATAGAGAAGATATTTATCTACCACTTTTTTAACAAAGGATATATCCACTATATATCTCAAAACTGAGGAGTACTTTATTTTCTTTTTTTAATCAAATAATGAAGATATATTATATACATTATTTTTTTAATAAAAAATATATTCGCTCTAAGTTACATAATTACATATATATTTACCTTTTTTTTCCTTTTAGCAATATGATAATTAGATCTAACCTCATATATTCCCAACATGGTAAAATGCCAAATTAGTTTAACCCTGGATCTAGTAGTGATTAAAGGAATAGTTAAAATCACATTTACATCCTCTTAGCAAAACAAACTAGTCAACTTATAATTAACCTTCCAAGTAGGAAACTCGACATTAATTAACTCTGTATTATTATTTTTTAAAATTTTTTTTATGATAGTGATTTTATTTGGATCCTCTATTTCACTCAATATTTTGCTTCTTCCCCTTTTCCCACCCAAGTTGGTAGAAAGTTCATTAGAGTCTCCTAATGATTGGACCAATCATTGGTTAATAAATACCAGTTCTAATTAGATATTTAAACAAAATTTACACACTTAAATGTTCAGTCAATTACTATAGTCTATAAGAAACAATTTTCAATTAAAATTGATGTACCAAAATGTTTTAAATTGAGGAAAAGAACACTAATTTTGATGTTCAAGCACTGAGAATAAATAACTAATACTCTTCCCATTCCTCTTTATTTAATAGATACTAGTTTCGTACACATATATTTCAGGTAAGCTTATACAGATTTATTAAATGATATATGTAGAACGATATATCGTTGCTGAAAGATGATAAATATAATTTATAATCAAACAAAATTGAAAGAAATTCAAGGTATTACTTTTTGATATGCACTCAAACAAATTATATTAATTGCTTATATAATTGTCATTTATCTGAAAATATTTTATCAAATGATCATTAATATAAATTTATTATAGCAGTGAGAAAAATAATATTCTCTTTAACTCTTGTTGAAGTTGTATATCATCATATTATACTAAAAGTGGGAAGCCTCTATCTTAGAAGTTGGACTATCATTTTGCACCTACGATAAATTAAAATATAATAAAATATCTAATTAAATAATAATATTTTAAATTCATTGAATTAAACTCAAATTAAATATCTAATAAAATGATACTATTTTATTATTCATTGAATCAAAACTAAATTAAATATCTATTAATATAATAATATTTAAATCATATCATATATCATATTTAAATATTTAATTAAATAATAATATTTTATTTTTTATTGAACTAAAATTAAATTAAATATCTAATTAAATAATAATATTTGAATCACATCGTATCATATTATGAGTTATAATATTTATATTTCAATACAGTTATTAAATTATAAAAGTGAAAAGTCATGAAATAAAAAATAAATTACTAAAATACCCATCAAATTTAAATGGTATTTTTACCCTTCAACCAAATAGTATTTCAAAATATTTTAGTAGAAAACATAGATATAAATCTTAAAAGAAATAACAAAAAAATATTAAATAAAATAAATAACCATGATATATGCTTATGACTTTGAGTTTTTTAATATTTTGATGAAGATGATGATAAATAATTATAATTAAATTTGAATAACGTGAAATAACATAAATTAAATGAAAATATTAATTCTCTATTATGATTTTCTTATTTAATTTAATAGTCTAATAATATTTATTGTTATGTATATTTACTTTTTAGTACATAAATTATTATTGAAATAATTTTAAATTGTGAGCAAAATGATAATCCAACTTTTAACTTGAGGGCTTCCCACTTATATATTAACTAGTTTTAGCATACGCGCCTCACACGTGTCCATTATATTAATAAGAACAAATTTTTAAAAATAGCACAAAAAATATTTAAAAGACTATTTGTATAACAATATAAGAATTTAAAATCAAATTATAAATTTTAAATTGATAAAATAATTATGTTTAAGAATTTGATCCAATCCAATAAATCTTTCTTCAGTTTACTCTAACACTTGTTTCAATGAACAAAACATTGTAGAAATAGCATTTGGTTGAAACGTAAATAAAATTATTCATTTTTACATGAACACTTAAATCCATGCATTATATGTATATTTCATGTTGTTATTATAAAATTGTGTATTACTATACTATAAAAAGACTAACATTTAATATAAATATTAACGTCACGAAGACGCATTCTAATATAAAGTTGTATAGTATAATAGAATATAGTATACGTTATTAGTTTAAACAATTAGCACTTATGAAATCATATTGTGAGTTATTAATGACTTATTTTGGCACCTAATAAATTGATATCATATCACAAACGCATTTATTTATTTGTAATTGATCATCCAAACCAAAAAAGACTCATCAAAATTAGTAAAAACAACCATTAATGCTTGCATTAGGGTATATAGAATGTCTATACCACACTCCTTGGGATGTAATCCTTCTCCGGACCCTGTTAACACGGGGTGCTTTTCCTTTTTTAAAATTTTATTTTCAAAAGTTCTAAACATAAGATTGATTTGCATTATAAGTACAATTTTATTCAATGTTTAATTATTTATTAAAAGATAAAATCTTAATCGCTTTTAAATTTCTAAATATTAATATTTTTCTATATATTTCAAATAAGGAAGGATTTAATACATAAAATTTAGTTAACTTGAAAATCCTAAATATTAAAAAAATAATTAAATAACTATTTTATGAAGTGTGAAGTCTATTTTTAAAAGGTTTAAAAGGTGAATAATATTTTTCTATGAGGCTTAGTACTTTGAATATTTAGTATAATAACTTAATCTTAAATTTTTTCATTTTATCCTTTATGAGATGATTTCAGCTCAATTTTTTTCTCTCTCTTAATCTATGTGTCAAGTCAAAAACCTTCACATATATTGAAATGGAAGAAATAGTTTAATTTAACTAAAGATAGTGATAACAAGAACACTTGATTAATTGAAACAATTTAAAGTATGTTGTGTTTCTATATTTTTTTTTTCTTTTTTTTTAGTCATGTATTAATGCATAATAAAATTAAAATCTTTAATTTAATTTTTTATACTGTGAGTTAAAAAATAATGATGGATAATTAGTTAATTTAATAAATGAAGGATTAGTATAAGTTTACAGAATTGTAATTGATTTTAAAATCTTAAATGTTAGAACTTTTAATATAGTTCAAATAAGGAAAAATTTAAGAAGTAAGATTTTAGTCAATTTTAAAATACTAATATTAGAAGTTCTTACCATTTATAAATAAGTAAAGATTTAATAGTTATAACTTTAATTAATTTAAAAGTCCTAGATATTAAAATAATAATTATTTAATAAAAATAGTAAATGACAATTTATCTATTGTAGAGTCTTTTAATTAATGGCAAAAAGTTCAATCAACATTTATAGGGACCTTCACACTTTTAGTGTAATATAGATAAATATATAAATATGATATGATATGATAAAATATTAATAGCTAATTATGTATTAATTAAATTTTAATTTAGTGAAGGGGCAAAATGATAATCTAACTTTCAACTTAGGGGCTTCCCACTTATATAATAATATGATATGATATTAAAAATATTTATTTCAAAATAATTAATAACATAGAATTCAAGAAATAGTTGATCTTGTTTTTTTTTCAACTCTACCTTCAGGGGTCGTTTGATTGAGAAACAAGTTATTGTAGGATAAATAATCTCGAATTTAGTTATCCCGAGATTGTTATCTCACTCTCAAGTATCAATAAGGAATAAAGAATAAATAGTTCAGAAATTAAATTTTGGATGTATTTATTCCATGTTTGGTTGAAATAAAATATCAGTATGACTTGTTCCGGGATTATTTATACCACATTGAGGGTGGAATAAAAATAACACTATTATTCTGGAATAAGTTATCCCAAAATTTTATCCCAACCAAACATGAGATAAAATCATTCAAAAATTAATCTCGAAACTATTTATTCCTTAATCTTCATTAAAGGTGAGATAATAATTTCGAAATAACTAAACCCGAAGTTAGTTATCCTGAAATAACTTGTTTCTCAACCAAACGACCCCTTAGTACTTAAGTCATTCTAAAATATGAAAAGAATAATTATTTCATTTTTCAAAAAGTACTTGTCAATTAATAAAGTTATATTAATCAAATTGCAATCCCTATTAAATTTTTCTTAAAAGACGTACAAACCTTATCCTATCAAATAAAAAAGAAACAGAGGGAGTATTCTGGGTATTTTTATTTGTCCAATAGTTTAAAAATAAATTTTCACTTTCACTCGTCACTTATAAAAATCAAGAAAAGATATTTTTTTTCTTCCTATTTTAACTTCAATATTAATATATGTATTAATTAATATAAATATTATAATAATTATTATTTTTTAAAAAACGTATAAAATTTAAAGTGAATTAATAAAAGTGAAGGAGGAATATGATTGACGTAACTAAGATGGCCTACAGACATTAGATCAATAATTCATAAAAACTTTAGTAAAATAGAATTAAAAATTTTGGGAATTTGATGGGAAAGGAAAACCGACAGTTCTTTCAATGAAAACAAATAATTGAAATACCAAGGATTTTATTTCTTTGACTTGAGACAGAGTGTCCCTGCAATTATTTTATTTTATTTTTAATTTTTTGGCACTTTATTCTTCATTTTCCTTTTAACTTGAAGAAGTGGAATAGTTTTCAACTCTGTAATGCTTTAACATATAGAAATTCACATTTCACGCTTTTACTTATAAAGGTGAGATCATTCAATTTTAAACTCATACACTAATGATTGGATATGAATAGTAAAATTATTTTCGTGTGATTTATAGGTTATAAAATTTAAATTGCGGGATAAGTCATAATATTTTTATCTTGACAGGTTATTTATATTGAACATTGTACCTTCTTATAATATATGATTTTTCTCAAAATCTGCGTGAACGTGATATATTTTGTGCACTAAGTTCACCTTTTCTTACCCTAAGCATGCATGATGTACCAATATGCTTATATTATGTTACATTTAACTCTTGCAATAATATGTATAAGTATCGGTATGATTATGCATAATATTTCTATTTTTCAAACTCTTTTATCAAATATTCATAGTCGTATTACCTCCGACCAACACAGGTTCAATTCGTCACAGACAAAAATAACCTATCTAGCATATGCGAGAACAAGCTCTTGCCTAAACAAGACTTAGGTTGGAGATATTTTTAACCATGTCACCATATAGTAGAATGTCAAACAGATCAATTCTTGGGGTATGCTAAATTTTTATTTCAATTCCAAAATACCCCCATTAAGCACTTTAATTTAATAGGCAAAGAACTTATCCGAACTAGATATATTTTAGTTTTAGCAATTATAAATTAAGGAAATATAATTACTACTTGAACATAGTCAAATAATAAATGTGTATGAAAAAATATATATGTATATATACATGTCTAGTCTTTATTGATTTAATAATATAACATAAAATAATAAAACATAGAAAAAAATAGAAGAACCAATCTCAATAGCCGTCTTTTATAAATATAGAGTGAAATTTTTCTTTTTATATTTTAACTCGATATTCAATAACTGCTTACAACTAATTCAGTTTGAAGTCATTGTCAACGGACGTGGTACAGTAAATGAGACTGTTATTTTCTTAATCAGAAGTCTCGATTTTGAATTCTGAATATGAAAAAAAATTTGGTGGAGAGTGTTACCCCTGAATGGGTCCTACCGGATATAAATTTAAATTAATCGGGTTTCAATACAAATATTGAACACTAAATAAAACTTTTAAAAAATCAATTTGAAGTCCTTTTTGGGAGGTAAAGCACTTCAGCGTGGAGCTATAGTATACTTTACGGGTTTATTTATTTTTAAAAATTTATTGAATATGTACAAATTACTTAGTAATTTAAAATTCATTAATTTAAAATAACTAGAATATATGAACTCACAAATTTTAAATATTAATTTTATCTTTCAAGCACTTGTTAGAACATGCGCAGCGGAAGCAAGTAATATGGATCAATCAACTTACATGAATAACTAGATAATAACAATAAATTGGATTACATATTACTAACTTCTTGAATCTATTGCACAATCATCCAATACATTCTCCGGGTTTGTGATCTTCTGTTATAGCCTCAAAAATCTCCGAGTAGGGAATACTTGTGTAGGCAAGTACTGCTTCTCAAAAAAAGTAGTATTCCATGGAGGAAGAATATCCTATTTATAATCACGTTTTAGGGTGTAAAATTCTAGTCCCAAACGTATAGAATTCTTTCTCTCCAAGTAATTGTACACGTTTTTGGGCTATCACCAAATCTAAAATACATACAACTTTCCTTCTAGAAGATCAGTTTCTTTTACCAAAATCTTGTAGGATTATACTGTTTCTAGAAAATCAGTTTCTTTCTTTTCAAATTCATTAATTAATCAGGCATCACACGGACCACAAATTTAATTAGCGAGACTTTCAATTATAGTATTAATTCGCAAAATAAATTAATTAACCTACCATAATAAATTACAAATTATTCCACTAAAAATTTATAATTGCACTCCTCGGTATAATTTCAAAATCGTTCATTAAATCTTATTTAACTCCCCATGTTAAGATTACAGATAGCAATCAATCGAATTAAATTTTTGATTATTTATTTCTTTGATTAATTTAATCCTTTATTTATAAGCTTAACTTATTTCATGTGACAATACAAAATCCACTTGAAGGGTTTTCACATGAAAACATGAAAACATGAAAACCCATAAGTAATCATAAAGGGGTATCATCAATCTCAAGGTTGAGATATGGATTCTATCAACTAATTATTATTTCACAAATGTCATTTGTCATCATCCAACCTAGCTATCGAAAATATTTTAACTCACAAAAAAGTTTTACCCTTTTGATAGATCAAGATAACAAATAAATTACATTGATCATAATAATTATATCCAAATTAAGAGTATAAGTACATTTAATGATCTATAGAAGATGTTTTATAAAATTCAAAACACAAACAATCATCTCTCTTTAGTATGTTTAATATACACAAAGTGTACTAGTGTTCGGTGCTGTGGTGACTACACGCAAGTGCACGTGGTCAAAGAAGTAGTAAAGTGGATTAAGTAAAGCCAAGTATCGACCCCACAGGGACTGAGCTATGGTACTAATTAACTTAAGTGTTAATGAACTATATCTTTAAGAATGCAGACAACCAAATAAATAATATTTTGAGAGTTTGAGTTTACTAATTAATAAGAACCTAAGGCAAAATTATAAAGTGAGTCTGAACAATAGTAATGAGCAAGCTGAGGTTAAAACGAACATGCAGGGAATTAATTTATCAATACAATTCAGTTAATCTTTCCTTCGGTTGCTAGTCAAGAATTATTGCCTATGGATTGGAACTTTCGACTCCTATCCAACTTAAGAATCATGAGCCTTAATCTACATTTCTATGATAAAAGAATTTATGTTCTAGCCATACATTCCCGATTCCTTAATTGACTAATAAGACTTTCAGATATATTTCTATTCTGAATGTAAATCAATTCTCAATTTTTCAAACTAAGAAGAGATCATATCCTACCAATTCACATCTTTCCAATTTCTTTCCTTTTCAAAATCAAATTGGATTTTAGATATACATTAACATTGGCCAAGCATTAATGCAGTAAAACAAGAATTGATAGAACAACCATTGAAGAAAAGATGAAAACTGAAATGATTAACAATTACATTCCACTATAATTGTTCTTAACCTCAGCAAGAAGTGAATTTAGCCACTCATTTGTTGATTTAACATCATCAAATAAGTAGAATTCATACAAACAATTGAGATAAAAGAGAAAGAGATAGAGAAGAACCCTAGAATTTTCGTCCCCTCAATTGCTCGTAACCCACGTTCTTCTCAACCAAATCAGAATGTTTAAAATAAAACCTAAGTGTGCTATTTATACTGTTGAGAATTTTTTCCGGAATAACAAGTAACGTGGCACGGAGTGTATCGTGGAGCACTCCCTCTGTGCCACGGAGGTATCGCGGACCCTCACTGGAATTCGGCTCCTCAGCAATTTCACCTCAGCGTGCCACGGCCTGCATCGCGGAGCCTGGCCAACGTGTCACGGAGGTAACGCGCACCTACACTGGAAATTGATGTCCCAGGTAATTGTACTCAACGTGACACGGAGAGCATCGCGTAGCACTGCCTCTGTGTCACGGAGGTAACGCGAACCTCCATTGAAAATTGCCAAATTTAATTCACCCGAAGCAGAATACCTCCGCGATGGCAGCGTGACACGACTCAATTGCGGAGCCCTTATTTTTGTTGCTCTTCCTTGACCTTTTCCACTCCTTGTTTCCAAGTCCATTCCTGATTTTACCAACATGTATCTTAGCTTCCCAAAATTTCATTTTACCTGCAAAACAACACTAATCATGTTGGTTAGTATAAATTCACATTTAACTACAAATCACATGAGAATGTACACAATAACGATAAACAAACAAGTCGAAATGAAGCATTTGAGTATCACTTGGGCATGAAATCCTGCCCAAGATCAACTAGCACAAGAAATTGGAATGCGATCATTCTCATAACCAAGAATAAATTATATTCAATCTTGTGCTACAATCATCAAGGTGTTTGTCCAATCTTATCTTTGATCGTGAACATAATTCTCTAACTTAAACTGACAATTTATTCTTCCGCACATGAGCCATAAAACTCCATGCACAAAATTGTCTACTTTATAAATAAAGAACACACATGCAAATAAAATGATCTATTTAAAATTAGAACTTTATTAATCCGAGTAAATAAAATAAAAGTTTTACAAAAAAATGAAACATAACACTATACTAAATTGCATGACTAATAGTATATCCTAACAATCTCCCACTTAAACTCATAATTATGCACCCACAACTTTAGCGCTATCCTTTCTACATGTTTATCAAAAGGCTTCTGTGACAAGCTCTTTCTAAATGGGTCCGCCAAATTATTTTCCGATGAAATCGTTAAAACCTTCACATCACCTCTCTGAGTTATGTCCCAAATTAAGTGATATTTTCTCTCAACGTGTTTTCTTCTTTTATGACTTTGTGATTTTTTTGAGTTTGCAACCGCACCACTATTATCATAATAAAGTATAATTGGCGCTTGAATCCGAAGGAATTACTCCAAGCTCTTTTAAAAAATTTTGAAGCCAAACAACCTCCTTAGTCACATCAGAGGCAGCCACATACTCGATTTCATGGTGGAATTAGCAACATATGATTGTTTGATACTTCTTCAATTTGTGGTTCTACCACCTAAAGTAAACACGTATGCTTAGCTAGATTTTCTAGAATCTTTATTTGGCTGAAAATCTGAATCTGTATAACCAAAGGACACTAGATCGCCCGAGTGAAAAATCAATATATAATCCCTAGTCCTTTTCATATGCTCAATTATATTCTTAATCGCAGTCCGATGTTCTTTTCCAGGATTAGACTGAAATCTACTAACCATGCCAACAATAAAGCAGATATCAGATTTAGTGCATAACATAGAATACATGAAACTCTCTACCGCAGAATCATAAGGAACCTCTCTATCTCGTCAGTCATTTTGGGAGACTGATCCTTTGATATAAAAGGAAGAAATCTCTTTTTGAAATTTTTCATACTAAACCTAGTAAGAATAACATCAATATAAAGTACCTAAGATAAGCCTAATATTTTTTGCTTACTATCTCGCATGAGTTTGATCCCAAGGATATGAGCACCTTTACCCAAGTCTTTCATATCAAATGTGAGGACAATCACTCCTTGACTGATTTCAACATGCTTATATTATTTCCTATGAGCAAGATGTCATCAACGTATAGAATCAAAAAATGCTACTTTATCTCCCTACCACTTTTTATAGATGCATAACTCGTTATCACATTGATCGAAACCAAAAGTGTTAATCGAATTGTCAAAACAAGTATTTCATTCCCTAGATGCCTGTTTCAATTCGTAACTAGATTTTGTTTAGCTTACACAACACATGTTTATTGCCACTTTTCATGAAATTCTTTGATTGTGTCATATATATGCACTCATCAAGACTTCATTAAGGAAAACCATCTTGATATTCATTTGTCAAATCTCATAATCATAATGAGCAACAATGAATAAGAGAATTCTAATGGATTTAAGCATGGTCACCAATGAAAAGGTTTTCTCATAATCAATTCCTTCTTTTTGAGTAAACTCTTTTGCAACAAGCCTAGCTTTAAAAATTTGTACTTTTTCATCCACTCCTCTCTTTTTCTTATAGATCCATATAGAGTCAATGGGTTTGACTCTTGAAGGTGGTTTTATAAAATTTCAGACTTGATTGGAGTACATAAACTCCATTTCAAATTTCATAGCGACAGTTCACTTTTTAGCATCTATACCTTGTAGTGCTTTGGCATAATTAAGAGGTTCTATATTAGGCTCTTCAGGGCTTCTATCATGAGATTCTCCCAAGGGCCAAATCTAATGGACTTTCTAATAATTCTTCTACTACAATGAATCATTACAGTATCGGCCACATTTGTGATCTTGCGGTTGAACCATAATATCATTTTCAAGAACTAAATTCTGATCGTCATGAACTTTTTCCTCAAGTACAGGATACTCTAAAAGTGCAGGATGGTCAACATTATTCCCACTATTTTGACGTAGTGAGATGTCAGACCTATACACTTGCGCGTCCTGTTGCCCATCAACATTGCTTGCACTACGATAATGGAGTGGTATGTCAATACTAGCTTGTGAAATTTGTTCTTGAGATACATCATTAAATATTCTATTGCTTAATTCCTATAAAACGAGTTTACTTCTTGGAACATAGTTTATTAAATAGTCCTATTCCAGAAACTTGGCATTTGTTGTTGCAAGTACCTTCTTTTCTTTTGGACAATAAAATAAACCTTCTTTTGTTCCTTTTGGATATCCAATAAAAACACATACTTCTGTCCTTGATTTCAACTTATCAGTTTTTTCTTTTAGCATATGTGACGGACAACCCCATATCCGACTATGTCTGTGATTAGGCTTTCGCCCAATCCATAATTCTGTTAGAGTTAAAGGTACTAATTTGGAAGGAACCAAGTTCAATAGGTAGTTCACTGTATCTAATACATATCCCCAGAAGAAAAAAGGCTAATCAGAATAACTTAACATTGATCTTACCATTTTTAAAAGAGTCTTATTTCTTCTTTCTGTCATACCATTTTATTGTGGTGTTCCCGGAGCAGATAGTTGAGACATAATTCCACAATATTATAGGTATTTAATGAATTCAGTAGAAAGATATTTATTACCGCGATCAGATTGCAATAATTTAATATGTTTATCATGTTGCTTCTTTATTTCCACCTTAAATTCTTTGAATTTGTCAAAGCATTCAGACTTACGGCGTAATAAATAAACATATCCACATTCAGAATAGTCATTTGTGAATGTCGCAAAATACTCAAAACCACCTGATGCTTGTATATTTATAGGACCACATAAATCAGAGTGATTTAATTCCAACTTATCTTAAATCAGAGTGAATTAATTCTAACTTATCTTTAGCTCTATTTTCTTTAGAAGGAAAATGTCTCTTAGTCATTTTTCCTTCTAAACAGGATTCAGAGGTTAGTAGTGCTTCCACTTCTAATAAACTCAAAGGTCCATTAAAAACCAACCTTGAAATCCTATTTAGGTTTATATGACCTAGACGCAAGTGCCATAAATAAGTCTGACTCGATTCAGAAATACGTTTTCTTTTATTGGATAAATTAATGTTATTTGGTTTCTTTGATTGCAACTAATTGGGAGATGTTTCAAGTACAAAAAGGTCATGTACTCTTGCAGCAATATAGATAAAATGCTTATTAAATTTGATAACAACAGAATTATTATCAAAATAAATATTATAACCAACATCCGTCAATTTTGAAACTAAAATTAAATTCCTTCGAATAGAAGGTGCATAGAGAACATCTTTTAGATCTAAAATTCTAGAACTAATGAAAGAAATACTAATATCTCCTAAAGCTAAAGCTAGCGTTGGTTCACCATTGGCTTGAAAAATACAAACTTTCTTCTCACTTAGCCATCACATTTTTAGAAACTCTTTCAAAGAAGTGCAAACATAATTAGTGGCTCCTGAATCTATAGCCCATAACATTGTAGAAACAATCGCTAAATAAGATTCAACGACATTTAAGTAAGAAGAATTATCTTTCCTGTTCAACTTGGCTAGACAGTAAGGACATTGTTTCTTGTGACGCTTAGACTGCTTGTAATGATAGCACTTGTCTTTAGGCTTATCCAAACCATCATTTACAATTCCAGGTGCCACAACCTTTCAAGGTCTCTTTTTTCTATTCGCCTTTCGGCTTAGAAGAAGAAGCTCTCTCAACATCCATTGCCACAACAAGAGCTTGTTGTTTGATAATGAACTTGGCCGCTTGCAACTCATTCAATAATTACTCTAGAGATAGATCCATCTTGTAAATATTAGTTCAAGCGAAATTGCTGAAAACTATCAAGCAAAGTCTGTAGGATTATCTCAACTTGAGATTCCTTATCAATCTTAGCTCCAAGGATTTTCAGTTCATTCAGAAGACTAATCATCTTAAGAACATGATCCCTCACGGATAATCCTTCAACCATCTTTGTATTCAAAAGGGGTTTCATGGTTGTCTGTTTTGCAGCATGATTATGTTTACCGAACATCTCTTCGATACTTTCAAGCATGTCGTAAGCAGACTTCATAGATTGATGTTGATGCTACAAAACATTTGTCATTAAGGTAAGAATGTAACATCGCATTAGCTCATCAGCCTTAACCCATTTTTCATAGTTTTTGATTTGGTCCTTAGTGACATTCTCAGATTTTTCAGGGCACTCTACAACCAACAAAAAATATACCCTTTAGCAGTTAGGACAATATCTAGATTTCTTTTCCAGTCAATATAATTTGGGCCCTCTAACTTGTTTTCTTTCAAAATGGAGGTAAAAGGATTGAATGAGGACATTACTAATTAAAGATATAAAACATCAAATAGATCATTAGGCATGCAATAAGGATACTTAAATTCATATAAACACATAACCCATACAATCATGCATATTGAACAATTAGATTCGATAGGGGAACTTAATTGTTCATGCAAACTATATAATCATGCTTGATGTTTTCCCCATAAATTAAAACAGAACCAACTCAGATGGAGAGCCAACTGCTTATTTAAGACTGGTAAGTACCCAATTTTATAAATCTCTATTCCATTGGATCAATATGTAACTCAGACGGAGAATTAATACAATTTATCAATAACAAGAGAAAAATACAGTAATTGACCGTAATGAATCTATCCGATTGGAAAAGAAGGTCCTATTTATTACCACGTTTTAGGGTGTAAAACCTTAGTCTCAAAATGTGTAGGATTCTTTTTCTCCAAGTAATTGCACTTGTTTTTTGGCTATCACCAAACCCAAGATGTGTACAACTTTCCTTCTAAAAGACCTGTTTCTTTTTACCAAAATCCTGTAGAATTTTACTGCTTCTAGAAAATCGATTTCTTTCTTTCCAAGTCATTAATTAATCAGGCATAGTAGAGACAACATATTCAATTAGTGAAACTTCCAATTATGGTATTAATTCGCAAAATGAATGAATTAACCTACCATAATAAATTACATATTATTCCACTAAAAATTCGTAATTGCACTTTTTGGTATAATTTCAAAATTATTCATCAAATCTTAATTAACTCCACATGTTAAAATTACGAATACCAATCAACTGAATTAAACTTCTGTACTATTTAATTCATTGACTACTTTAATCCTTTATTCATACGTTTAACTTATTTCATGTGATGAATACAAAATCCACCTGCAGGGTTTTCACATGAAGACTTATAAGCGACCAAAAAGGGGTATCATCAATATCAAGATCGAAACATGGATTCCACCAGCTAATTATTATTTCACAAATGTCATTTGCCATCATCCAACACATCTATCGGGAATATTTTAACTCACAAAAGAGTTTCACCCTTTGGATACATCAACATAACAAATAAAATTACATTGATTATAATAATTATATCAAGATTAAGAGATAAGTACATATAATGATCTAGAGAAGATGTTTCATAAAATTCAGAACACAAACAATTATCTCTCTTTGATCCATTCAATACCCACACAGTGTACTAGAACAAGAAGTTGGAATGCGATCATTTCCATAATCAAGAATAAATTATATTTAATCTTGTGCTACAATCATCAAGATATTTTTCCAACCTCATCTTTAACGGTGAACATGATTTTCTAACTTGTAAGAATCGATAATTTATTCTTCCACTCATGAGCCATAAAATTCCATGCATAATATCGTCTAGTTTATAAGTAAAGGATACACATGCAAATGAAATGATCTATTTAAAATTAAAACTTTATTAATCAGAATAAATTAAATAAAAGTCTTAGTAGGCATTTGGACATGCTTCATCTCATAATTTGAAATCAGCGTTTGGACATGCGATTTTATTTCATTATTTCAAGTCATGAGATTAAATTTTAAATTCTCAAAAAAGCTTGATTTGGGATTTCAAATCATGAGAAAGACTTTTTCAACTATAAAATTTAACCCACAAGTTTATATTTTGTAAAAGAACTCATCATTTTATATTTACCAACCATTTATTTCAGATATAAATAAAGTTTGTTATTTGTATTATTACTCTTACTAACATTTGCTAACCATTTATATCGGATATAAGTTTGCCAACTATGTGGGAGGATTATATTAAATAGTAGTACATTACAATTCATATTAAATTTTACTTTTTATTGATCTAAAGTTCAATCAATAAGTGTTGTATTTTTTTTTAGAATGACTTTTTGATAGTGTATTATACTTAGTTATGAATCTTTACTTAATTTGGTAAGATTATATAAGAATCGGAGAAATTTGATAGTTATCACAACTTATAAAATTTTTATATTCATAAGAAATAAATATAATTTAAAATTTTTAAATTACATATCTAAATAAAACTTTAACTTCATCTTATATGACTTCGTAATATACGACCAAACAGACTTAATAGTATATAGAAATGAAGAAATAATTATTACTAACATGATGATTAATATATATTTCTTTTCCTTCACCAACAATGATAGATTGTCCTTTTTGGGTAAGGACTCCAACTAGGCCATTACTGGTCTCTCTCTTTAAACACCCAAGAAGAAGAAAACAAACTTCTTTCAGCTGCAGACCCCACAAGCACCATTTTCGCCAATGACATCTCAAAACGTTATTAATCAATCACTTTGGCTCTCTCTCTCTCTCTCTCACTCAATCTTTTTCTATTTCTCTGTTTACTGCTTTGTAGAATTCCTGGCACATAAAGATCACTGATTTTAATTCTTGATTTTCTACAATAAAATTTCTTTTCACTTTCAAATCTTCATTCTTTAATCTTTTCCAAGTCTGTTTTCTAATTCATCTATATTTTGTGCCGTCACTGTTTCTATATAAGAGTTCTACTTTCTTCTTTTTCTATTGATTGAGGTTCTCTGAGTCTTATATCTCTGAATTTCTAGCCTTCACTTTTAGTTTCTCATGTTTTTACCAAATAAGTAGTCTATGATGAGCTTTTGATCTGTCAAAGAGTTCCACTGTTTATACTAATTCACAAAACAAGATCTGCTTTCTGTTACAATTTCAGAATTCTCCTTGGGTTTTGGAAAGTTGGGTGGTCTTTTCTAGATTCCTCACCTCACTTATTGTCAAAAAGAAAAAAAATAAGACTTAAAAACCAAGATTCCCTTCCTATGCTCTTCTTGTGCTTGATTAAATGCCAGTGAGGCCATAAAAGACCCCTCCACTTCTCATCATTTGCCCAGAAAACCAAGAGGGGTTGTTTTTAGATAGAGTAATCCATCCCCCCTTTAGGTGGTGTTTTCCACTATACATGAACAAGAAAACATGAATAGGGAAATGGGATTTCTATCCCCTGCAACATACCTCAAGAACTCAAGCTGGTTGTTTGAGGAAAACAAGGCAACAAGATGGACACCTGAAGAGAACAAGGTGTTTGAAGAAGCACTTGCTTTATTTGATAAAGATACTCCAGATAAATGGTACAATGTAGCAGCAATGATCCCTGGGAAGACAGTGAATGATGTGATCAAGCAGTATAGAGAATTGGTAGAAGATATTAGTGATATAGAGGCAGGGCTAATACCAGTACCTGGCTATACAACTAGTAATTCTTTCACATTAGAGTGGGTCAATAATCAAGATGGTTTTCATGGATTCAAGCAATTCTATGGTCCATCTGGAAAACGGGGCTCGTCGAATCGATCTTCTGAACATGAGAGGAAGAAGGGTGTGCCATGGACTGAGGAAGAACACAGGTGAGTTTACTTGTCATAGAAACTTTTTCTATAAAACTCTCTCTAGCTCAAAGAATTAGTTTAATTCCCCTATCTTTATAAAATGTTATGGAAAAAGTGGCAAATTTGTTAAAGGACTAACTGTTAATAGAGACGATCTCCTTGGTTCACGAGGTGGCTTTTAAGTGATAAAGGACAAACTATTGTAACTTTCTACCTGAACATGATCATAATGATATCTAATCTAAAAGACTTTTACATTATGGTTTACTATAAAGATGGTTGTAATTGAACTATAATTTGATTTAAGATAATGTAGATTCTCAAACATAATATCATCATAGTGTGCAAAAATGTGTTCAGGATTCAGCAAGAGTGATCTGCAAAGTTACTCTTTTTTTATAAATGATTTAAGTTTTTTTGCAAATTTGTGTTACAAGAGAAAGTTGGAAATATGCTTTAGTTTTGTTGGTACATTTACTTCAGGTTCCATGATTTTTAGGAATCCTGTTGTCATGTCAGACATTTATATGCTGGTAGAAAATATAGAAAAGATCAATTACTTTATGTTTTATTTTTATTTTGTATAGTACTGGTCTTGAATGAGTTTTAGGTGGAACGACATGGTCGATGAAGATTCATATGGCCGATCCTATGTGGTACAAGAGTAATAGTGTTTCCTATATATTTTTTTTCAGGCAGTTTCTGCTGGGGCTGAAAAAGTATGGAAAAGGAGACTGGAGAAATATTTCACGCAATTTTGTGACCACAAGAACTCCAACTCAGGTAGCTAGCCATGCTCAGAAATATTTTATCAGGCAGCTTTCTGGTGGAAAAGATAAAAGGAGATCAAGCATACATGATATCACAGTTGTCAATCTTACAGAATCCAAGTCTACTTCCCCTGAGGATAATAAATCTGCCCCTTCTCCACAAGCACAACAGCATTCAAAAATGAATGGCATGGTAGAAACACTATGCGAGTATAATTCACCAAATCAAGAATCAGACATAACATTCAACTCATCAAGTGGCGGTCTGATTACCATGCCTTTTCGAGGGGCTCCATCATATGGACTCGAGCATGGAATGCATAACATTGCTCTACAAGGTCTCCAGTTTGGTAATTACAATACTATGTGTTGAGTCGGGGAAGATTCAAACTTCAGTCCTTGTTGGTCAGGAGCAGTGAGGATTCATATAGCCGTCTCCAGCTTGCTTGGAATTGGAGTGTAGCTGTTGTTGTTGTTGTTGTTGTTGTTTGTTAACAACACGAGCAAAAACAGCCACTACTAGAAAGAGATATGCTTTAGTTAGTTCATATTGCAACCAAAGGGGGTTGCTCATTATTTAGGAAAACTTTGAGCTATTTCCTTGCACTAATTTTCTGCTGTGTTTCTTCGAAGTGTGAATGAGGTTGATTTAAATAGATTTGCTGACTGAGTTGGTATTTGCAACTAATACAGAAGTTCCAGAAAAAAGATTATTCAACACAATCAAGCTAATTATGAAGCTGCCAAGTTGATAAGGTCAACAAAGTTCCAGCAAATTAATATTCCTTCAGAAACTTGTGGTATCTCTAGTCATCAGTGAAAATATCTAGCATGCTAGGTGTTTAATATCTCTCTACTTTATAGTTAGTCTCAGTTATTCATTTTGCTGCTGTTGCAAAGAAAGATAAATTTATCAAAAGGCTGAATTTCTTCAGAGAAAATAAAGAAGGAACTAACATTCAACACTCAAAATCTTTTTCCAATTCTTAAGTTATGTGCACCAGCAGACCTTTGTGGAGAAAATTTGAGACAAAAGGTTAATTGATGACTTTGGGGCAGGCACAAGTATTGCTTCTTGCAAATTGGAGAACCAATATATCCCTCACTCCACCATTACTAATGGTGGGGTTATTCTAATAACTGACACGAATTCAAATTAATCGATTTCAACCACTGGATTGTTTATCCCTCCCTCCTCCAAAAAAAGCACCTGGCCCAAATAGGGCAATTCATACTACACTTATTAATAATATTTGTTGTGTCAATATCCACTTATTCACGAGGTGACTCGGTGTAACCTGCATTTTTTTTTTAAGAGTCACTATGTAAAGAACGTTTTTTATGATTTTTAACTTCTATATGTTGACACTGTAAAGACTATGAGGTCACTTAAAAGACAATTACAAGCAACAATCCATAAAAAGTTAAATTAGTTACTTAAAAAATAAAATAGGTTACTTTATACAACATATTTATATACAACTATAATATAAAAATTCTTTAAATTTGTTAATGTATATAAGTTAGATCCTTTCTTCCTCCCCAATGGACTAACCAAGCAAGCCACTATAGTTCATCAAGACATGTCATTAGTGTGAAAGTGATGACTTTTTTTTCTTCAAGATAATGCCCTCTCTACTTAACAAGAAGTCATAAGTTTGGTTGTTCAATTTTCTCCCATTTGTTTAGAGTAAGTTGCTTTCTCTAAAGTGCATGGAATCACTGTTGTTTATTTGAGGCTCTTCATGAAGCTTTTCTGACTCATCATAATTATATTATTAGTTGATTAATTTGCACATTTCAGATTCCCATATGGTTAGTAAGATACCTCCCCAAGTGGGAATATTTTATCATACACTGGTTTTCCAAAAATGAATTAATAAGGTGGAGAAATAATTCTTTAAGTGGATTTGGGAATTAACATCAAATAATCTAATGATGAGATAACATAAAAAGGGGCATTTAGTGATAGTCCAAGATCAGTAAACACTTACTTAAAATCACTTTTGACATGTTTCATGAAATTCAACTATAGTCTTTTATTTTGTCCACAATAACCCAGGCACTTGAAATCATAAAATGTTAATTAGACGAGGAGTTTAATTTGTTACTTGTTCTGTTATCCTGTTTTTATTCGGTGATGAAACTAGAATTTAGAAGTTGTGAATTTTGAATTATATATTTAATTTTGTTTATACTTGTTTTTTATACGTGTATATATATATATATATATATATATATATATATGAATCGACTTTGAAATACTGGATTTTATCAAACACGCAGATTCATTGTTGGATCCACCACTATTTTAATTGGAGTTTGCTAGTTGGTAGTATTACTATGGCAATTTGCTAATAAAAGTATCATGAAAATCCTAATGCCCACCAACATCTTCTCCTCATTATATTTTGGTCCCCTCCATTAGCCAAAGAATTTTAAGGCAACATGAAGCATAGTATGACCATTCATATGAGCTTTTCCAATAAATGACAAAAATGCCCCACTATTTTCCTTTTACTAAAGTGCCTTTTTGCTAGTTGAATAGGATAGCACTTTGCCACTTTATTCTTAATTGATATAATAATTCTGTTAGATATATTAAGACCACATACCTTGTCTCACAACCCACAAGTTTGGTGCTTTTATATTCCTTTATTACCCCTTTTACAACAAGATTCTGATACCTTGCTTCATTTTGATTTCAGGAACAGTGCACTATGTGCATGTAAACATAAGGATCAACTGTAAGAGCGGAGTGTGGTCTCCCCGTCAATAAAGTTAATGAAAGTGATCACAAAAAATCAAGATTCAAATTTTAGTAGACATAATTCTTTTCATCTATTTAGGTTTTGGTTATAGGTGGCAAATAGGCGGGTTGGACTAAATTTGGGAGGGTCAAAATGGATTGAGTTAATAAATGAGCGGGTTATTGACCTGTCCGAAAGTTATTTGGACTGAAACAGATTAAACTGTGGATCATAACTCAACCCGCACAACTCTAATTAAGTTCTAATTTCTTTATTTGTTCTTTTATAATTTTTTGATAACTTATAAAACTAATATTTTTCTTTATTATGACTAAATATAACATATTAAATAAAATAGAATATTTTTTTTGATAACATATTGACAAGATTTCTCATGAATCAATTTGGGTTAGATATCAATCCAAACTTTGAGGCATTGAAATGTGTTAAACTAAGCTAATAAATGAGCGGGTCAATTATCAGCTCAAACTTAAATAAATTGAATAAATTATGATGTTATGAATTGATTTTGCCGCCTCTAGTTTTGATGCACTGAACTACCAAAAGAATTCCTTGGTGAAATAATCGAGGGGTGACAAACTGAACATTCTACCACTATTATGAAGAAAAAGAAAATGAGAGGAGGATCTAAAAGGAGTAAAAGCATAATTGACTAACTTATTTTTGGAGTATCAAACATTTCTCTGTTGTGCTTCTTTATAGGCCCACATATATATATACTATATGAGAAAAATACTCCATCCAAGCTTTTGGTACACATATGAAATAGAAGGTTGAAAAGAAGACAGAAAGTGGAGGTTTAGATTAATATTATCATCAGCACTCAGTTGAGTCCAAACAAATTTGATAATTAGACATGACAAAAGGATTTGCAAAAAAGGGGTTATAACAAACTCAATATTTTATGCCCTGAGAAAGGGACTACAACTCATTGCAAATGAGTAATTGCAGAAAATAATATTAACCAAAAAGAGTATGTAGCTGTCAAGAAATACCAAATCAGTACAATGAGCTGCTAGCTGTTGATTGATCTGAGCTGGAAATGTGAGGATCCACTTGTCATGTCTTCCTTCTGTTTAAGATTCTCTTGTCCCCAGAGATTTGGTTGAGTGGTTAGAGCTCAACACGGGATATGTAAGTTTCCTGCGACAAGCGCAATCCTCATGTTTAGTTGTTATTATTAAGTTTCTAACGCTAAATAGACTGTCGGTGCTAAGTTAAGGAAGATGAGAATGACTGCTGTTGATATAACAAGCCGAATGATTTCCATATAGAAGTAGAAAAAACAAAATATTAATACTTGTTTGATTCTAAATATATATATATATGAGTTAAATGTTGCAAGTCACATATAGAAAAGCAAAATTGTACTAGTAGATATTGACAGAAACACTATAAAAATACCGCCCAAAATTCTCATTTGATCCCAATAAAAGGTGCCTAAAAGTTGACAATGAAAGATTCCTCTATGAATGCTCTTGTATCTCTGCAAGCACGAAAACATCAATACTTAAATTATAGCGAACACGCCGCGTTTTACTGGGAAGGATCGAACCATGGGAACAGCCTCTGACGCCCCACACCATTGCGACAGGAGGGGGCTTGCCCATCAGCCTACTTTGCCAAGAGGTGGCAGGAGCGCAACGGAGATAAAATTTTTATTAATAAAATTTTTTTGAAAAAAGAAAATTGGATAAACTTCTTTCGCTTCTCTAGCTCCGCCGCCTCTGCTTACTTATTTTTCTCTTAGAAAAAATGCAAGAAATTACAGAAATGACTTTAGAGTGACTTGAAAGTAGAAGAAAATATTTCTATTAACGAATTACTACATGTTTGAAGTTTCCAGACTCCTTGAGAGTTCCACTAAGCCATGCAATTATGTTCTGATAAGGATATGTTAGAAACTAAAAAGTTATTATTTGTGTCCCAATTTATGTAATATTTTTTTTTTAATTTATCTTTAAAAGAATGATATCCTTTTCAATTTATTTTAATTGATAGGATAAGGTTTATATATATATTTTTTTAAAAAAATTAATAGAGATTGCAATTTGACTAATATAAACCTATTAATTGATATGTATTTTTTGGAAACGTACAATAATCATTCTTTTCATAGTGATATAAGTACTAAAGCTAGAGTTGAAAAAAAATGGTCAATTATTTCTTGAGTTTGTATATTGACAACTATTTTGAAACAAGTATTTTTAGTATACCTATCAAGTAATTAGAAAACGGAAGGAGTACTTTCTCATATTTGTAAAATACTTTTTTAGGTTACTTTCTAAA
The DNA here is from genome assembly GCA_035772735.1 of Datura wrightii. NCBI lineage: Eukaryota > Viridiplantae > Streptophyta > Magnoliopsida > Solanales > Solanaceae > Datura > Datura wrightii. The sequence goes on along the minus strand of JASDFA010000018.1, from coordinate 191,362,209 downwards.
CAGACTAAAACGGAAATTAAAGTAAAACACATAAATAAAAATAGAGGGGGTAATTTATATTAAAATTATAAATTCATAATTTAAAATTAACAATGATTTCAGGGTAAAAAACTTGAAAGTTGAACAATAAAATTAAGCTTTTGGATCAGCCTTTGAGTATAGATTACATTGAGTTGACAACATGCAGGGAAGAAGAGCAATGAGAACAGACATATAAATTTGCTAGCAGAGAAAAGCAACCTCTCTTCTTCTTCTTCTTTTTTTTCCTATTAATTTCTCTCTTTTCATTCACTAGTGCTCCAAAAAGAAAAAGAAAGTTAATTGGCTTAGAAATTTCATTAAAAAGAGATAATTGAGACTTGAAATATAAGACCAAAAAACTCATAGTATGTCCATTGACTCTTGTAATATCATATCACTAACACTTAGACCATCAAAACCTTCATTCACATAGAAAAATTGATTGTTGACAAACTTATAAAAAAAGGGTGATTGTTGACACAAATTTATACTTGTTTACTTCCACCTAAAGTTGTTATAGCTAAATGTCTAATTAAATTCATAGAGTTTAACTCATAGAGAAATTATAGGACTTACCACCAAGGGGATGGTGACATGGTTGGAATCTAACCACCTTTAGTTAATAAAAATTTTTCAAATTCAAATTCTGATAATGAACAACTTTTTGGTAAAAAGGAACATTATATCCCCTTTTTAGAAAAGAAATCTTACATAATTGCTTTATCGAAATAAAATATTTATAGTTTATTTCTCCTTTACTTTCATATCCTTCTAATTAATAATTGAAAATATCCATGTTGTAGTCCTTCATGATACATCATAGTATATCCATATACTGTCATGGTATCACTGAGGTGCGCGCAGAGATTCTCAATCCTTCATGATACCATCATGGTATATTCATATACTGTCATGGTATCTTATGCACGAAAACCTTCAAATTCATAGTGGGATTATTTTGAGCCGATTGAGTACTTCAAGTAATTAGTATGAAATTATCCATTTAATGTAATTACTCTATTTTCGGTCTATTTTATATACTTTTTTCGTTTAAAAATTTGATATTGTATGAAAAACTAACTTAATAAATGACATAAAAAGCCCAAACACTATAAATATTGGCATAGCTCTCTCTCTCGCGCGCACACACATCCTGCATGGTTTCGTTCAATTTCTCCCAAATCTTTTCATCTTTCGATCTTTCAAATTTTCTTCACAAATACCTCTCTCATTAACTATACTTATTCGATAAACACTTTTTTTAGGTTGTAATCTACATTATTTTTTGGAGTTTTGAAAGTTGTGGTTGCTAAAATCGGATAGCTTTTGATCAGATAATATTGAGTTTTCTCGAAAATATTTTAAGTATTTTGAATATCAATTTTGGAGATCTTTGAAAATGATTTGAGGTGACTTTCAGATTTAAAACTCGAGGTTAAAGAAGACTATATTCATGTATGTCCCCTATTTATTCGTGTATATGACCGTATATATCAGTGTATATTACCTCCTACATTTGCTTATATCCTCTATATCACGTGCATCAATGAAATTCTCTATATGATACACATTTTTTATCCGTGTATATCACCCTGTACATCTATTTAGCTGATGTATATCACATATATCAAAGAAAATATATGTGCAATTTACACCAATATACGTGATATACAAATTAATATACACATGTCACATGGCAAGGAATCCTCTGAACTCGCGATATTGAAGATCTTCTCCAATCTGTTTTGTTTGAATGCAAGTTTTTTGAATTTTTTTCTTTTTTAATGTATTGGATGATCCGATACATTACTGTCTTCAAGAGAATACATCTTTCAAGTGTGGAATCAGGAGGAAATTCTTCTTCTCCAATGATCTCTCTTGTTTTGTTGAGATTTGGCTATACAATGTCAATTTTGTTAGACTCCAATTGGTAAATTTAATCTCTGACTAAAATTATATCAATAGTGTTGATTGTTGTATAAAGGTGTCAATGTCCCTATCCTCTTTGTGGGCATAAGCACTTTAGCACCCTTAGTGAGCGCATCAATATTAATCTGGACTAATCGGACCAAAAATGCTCAACTCTAGGACATTCTTGGGAAGCCCAAGTCCACTTCCCTTCCCTTCCTAAGAAGTGGCCCATTTTTATTGAGAGTTTAATAGATTTTAACATATATATTATGAATTCACAGATTAACGCATAACCAAAAGAATATATACGCTTTTGCGAATGTTTCTTCCTCTCTATTTATAAATAGAGAATCTTGTTACCTTCCTGCGTTCAAACAGTAAATCAATTTTTTTTTAAAAATAAACTGAAATTTTAAAATAAAATATTCGAGACCACATAATTCACTGTGTGTCCTTAAGAAATTTAATTCTCTTACTGTATTCGAGGTTTTGAATTACTTCCTCCTGAAATAAAACAAATATACTTGTTATTGGTATAGCTACATCTCAAACGTCAATAACTTCGACAAACTCAAAGTGCAGTAAAAGAATCACCCAAAGACTCCAAACGAGGGTAAATCAATCTTTTTTATATACGAAATTAAATTAAATTTTCGTTGATATTTATTTCCACAAAATATAAATTAAATTTTATGAGGAAATAATATCAGAAAATAAAAATAAGTAAATTTTATCCAAAAAATTTATCAATCAATCAGATCACCAAATCCGAAGTCAAAGTCAAACTGAGCGATGAAGAATATCATAATATCATAAAATGTAAAAAAAATAAATTTTATCAAAAATTTATCAAATCTGAAGCCGAGCCAAATGACGATGATAATATGAGTGAGCCTCTCTTCTGGACTTTTTATGAGCTAGAAGATATGTTTGTAAATATAAACATAAAATTTTTTCCTCTTTATTACAAATAAGAGATAAAATCCACTTATAAAAAAAAAGGGAACTTTTCGCTTCTTCTCATTTTATTTTTCATTATTTCCTAATTCACATCTACACTTTTAACTCCGGCAGGCGTTTGGTTAAGAAGCGGTAGTTAATGGATTATATTAATCCAATGCAAGAAAAAAAAATTCTTAGACATGAAAATGTGCAAAAAACAATTACTACATTAACAATGTGCACCACTATCAATGGAGAAATAAATTATAATCATTTTAAATTACAACTAGTAACAGCCAATGGTGTGTGTCATTCACACACATTGAAAGACATGTTCAATGTTGTCTAGTCATCAAATTTGCAATAATGCCAAATGTATTTGGAAAGAAGGAACTTGAAGAAGAACTTGAAAACATGAGGTAAACATGAGTTAATCATTTTCAAAAATGATTCTCAAGTTAAATAATACAAGAGATGAACAACATATTATTTTTTAATCTCAAAATTTAAGGATTTATTAAATAAAATTTACTCAATTATATACAATATTATAAACTTTTTTTTTTATTTTATAAATTTTCATTCTTAATCAGAAAAATAAAAATAAAAGTCTTTAACTCGAGTTTGCAATATGAAAATTAGCTCAAATCTCCCTACGAGTGTAATAACATCCTGTATATATGTCTACCTCTAATATATCTATATATATATGTATTCATGAAAATTTGTTTGAGGAATACAATGATATACCTGATATATAACAATAATATACACATCGCTGGAACATTTTTTTGTTTCTAACTCTGATTCCAAACCATCCAAATCACTTTAATCTTCCTTAACTTTTGCCTCGTCCAAATATTTTCAATCAATTTCACTTACATCCATTCAAAAAAAAAAAAAAAAAGGTAGAAGTAATCCTGGTCTCTTAGACAGCGAAACAGGAGAGAGGGGGTGAAGCTTCTTCGGTGGGTCACAACTGCCGAGCATGGTGGAGTTTAGAGGTGGCAAATGGGTGGATTGAGTCGGATATGGGCAAGTCTAAAATGAGCCAGGTGAAAACAATGAAATATTCGACTCGCCTGTATTGAATATGGATAAAAAATGGGTAAACTAATGAATAATATTGGATATCCATATTATCCATTGCTTCTTATTATGTAAAGAAATAAGTACTCCAAATCAAATATTTTTTCTTTTTATTTTTCTACTTTTAGGTTGTGTTTGGTATGAAGAAAAATATTTTTGTGTTTTCATAAAAAAATATTTTTCTCAAAAATAAATGATCTTGAGTTGGGGTTAGGAGTGAGTCTCAGGTCGAGGTTGAGATGGTGAATCAAATTTCTAATCTCAAATAATAGTTAAGAGTCGAGTCTCAGGTAGGGGTCGGGAGTCAATTCATAGGTAGTGTCAAATTTGGGGTTCGAAGTCGCGATTAGGGGAAGCGATCACGATCAAGAGTAGGGTCTCGGGTTGGTATTAGAAGTCGGGTCTCAAATCAAGATGGATAGTTGGGATTTAGGGTCGAAAGTTGCGGTCGGTGGTCAAGATCATGCATCGGGGTCAAGAGTCGAAGGTCGGGGATTGGGGTCAGGGTTAAGGTAGGGAGTTGTTGTCAGGTATCAAGGTTAGGGGTCAACGACTGTGGTGCAAGATCGAGGTTGAGAGTAGGGGTTGAGGTCGGGGGTTAAAGTCTGAATCAAGGGTCGGCGTCGAGGTCGGGAGTTGGAGTCTGAGGTTAGGGGTTAGTGTCAGATCGAGGATTAAGATCAGGGTCAAGGGTCGGCGTCGAGGTCGGGAGTTGGAGTCTGAGGTTAGGGGTTAGTGTCAAATTGAGGATTAAGGTCGGGGTCAAGGGTCGGGAGTTGGGGTCGGGATCAAGGGTCAGGGTTAAGTATCAAGGCCTAGGATTAGGGGTCAAGCTCAGTGGGGTCTCAGGTTGGAGGTCAGGTAGGTGGCCGAGGATCTCGAGTCAAGGTCGATGTCGGGATTGTGTGTTGGGGTCGAGGTATCGAATTGGGGTCGTGAATAAGGTCTCGAGTCATTGTTAGGATTTGTGGTTGAAAGTCGCGATTAAGTGTCAGGGTTGAGATTGGGAGTCGGGTCTGAGGTCAAGATTGGGAGTCGGGTCTCAAGTTAGTATCCGGATTTGGAGTTTAAAGTTGAGACGAGTATTGGGGTTGGGGTCGGGGTCAGAGATTAAGAGTTTCTGATATGGGTCGAGATTTTGGGTCAACGTCGTGTATTATGGTTGGGGTCGATGTCAGGGTTGCTATAGGGACTCGAGTCTCAGGTTAGTATCGAAATTTAGGATCAAAGCCGCGGTCGAGTCTTGGATTAGGCTCAAGAGTCAAGATCTCGAATCGATATTAAGAGTTGTGTCTCGGGTTGGAGTCGAGGTTTGGGTGTTGAGGATCGAGGTTAGTGATCGAGGGTTTCGGGTCAGGGTCGGGTCGGGGTCAGGATTGGGATTCAAGTTCAGGGTGTGTATTGGGATCGGGATTAATTTTGAGCTTTAGGTCCTAGGTTGGTGTTGGGAGTCAGGTTCTCAGATCGGGATCGGGAGTCGGGTTTAAAGTCGAATCTCAAATTAGGGTCAAGAGTCGAGTCTCAAGCTGAGGTCGGGCGTCTGGTCTCAAGTTGGTGTCGAGATTTTAAGTCGAAAGTTGCAGTTGGTGGCCGGGATTGGGGGTTGGTGTCGGGGTTCCGGGGTTAGGGTTAGTTATTGGGGGTTAGGGTCAGGAGTGAGGGTTAAGGAATTGGGGGTTGAGGTCGGGTTCGAGAGTCATTTTCAGGTATCGGGGCTGTATATCGAGGTTAGGGTGGGGGTTGAGGTTGAAATCCAGTGTCGAGGTTGGGATCAGGGTTGGGGTCGAGGTCAAGGTCGAAGCCCGGAGTGGAGGTCGTGGTTGAGAATCATTTTTCTTACATTAGAGAAAAATGAGAGAATTGAAAAATATTTTTCTTCATACCAAACACACCCTTACACCTATACGATTTAGAGGTTCCTACATCTTTATATACCTTAAAGTGATGAGTACAATTGGTGAATATTCCAAAGTTATCCATATTTTATGATGGATAATATAAATTGCCATATTTAATCCACTTTTACATAATTGGATACCCAACCTATTTAAAATAGATTGAATCGAGCGAATAACCATAAATTTTACCCATTTTACCACCGCAACTGAAGTTGGTGGCTTGGCTTCGTTGTTTAGGTCTGAATTTTGGAAGAGTTGGCTAACACATGTCAATTGTTTGGGTTATTATTGTCACGCCTAATTCTTAACTAATTTGGTGTCAATACCTGCTATGAGTGATGTATATATGTCCCTAAAAGTTATTAGCATATCTAATTATGCAGTGCTCTTATGTAGCACACATTTTGACTTACCTAATCACCAATTAAACTATGATATATATTATTATTAATGAAATGATTTTTAAAAGAAAAAATCTTGCAAAGTAGAACAAACCATGTAGATGTGTTAGAAAATGGTATAGTTTAAGGCTTCAAAATTTTGTCTATTTCTTGGGAATTCACATGCAATGTATGGGGGCATGTACAATCCAATACACCAAGAAACTTTATTATTTTTACACCAAAGATGTGACATGGATCATCTAACTCCATTAATAATCTAGTCACCACATACACTGCATTTATACTAATTTTGTCCTTGCTCTCTTTTGACCACAAACTTTCTCAAATTTCTGCAAATGCAAATATCTACTTCTTTAACTAACTAGCCCATGTCTTTTTTTCCTTTTTCTTGAAAATTTTATTGTAATTTAGGTGACACCATTTGCCTTAATCAAAGTTTAAGAGAGAAATTTTTTTTGAAATTTATGATTTAAAATATTTTTTCAGCATTTATGTATTTGAATAAAAAGAGAATTTTTAAGTTAAATTATTTTCACATTTCAATTATAGAAATATGACATTCTTTTTAGATAGACTAAAAAGAAAAATGTGTCACCTACTAAACTTTTCATCTAATAGTAACCCTCCGTTTTTTCTAAACCTACTAAGCATGTTTATTCATTATCCAATTATCTCAATTATTTTACTATTAAATAGAAAATTAAAAATATTATCATACGCTTTAAATTATTTAAATCTATTTTAAAGTGAAAAATTAACTTGACCTACTACGCATAAGAAGTAATCTAACACTAAAAATTTGAACAAATTATTGTAAAATTTCTTTTCTTTATATGATTCTTTTTTTTTTTTACTTTCTACTAAAAGTATTCTTTAGAAGAAAAAAAACTGTAAGTCTATTAGTCCTAAAATATGGGGAGCCCCAAATTTGTGGGCCTAAAACACAAGCGTTATTAGCTTTATTTTGGAGTCGGCCTTGACTTGAAGGGTACAGACACGTAAAATCTACTTATTCAGAAAATATTAGACGAGTTGCTTATGATAAGAGTATGAATGGACCAAAAATATAAAAATGTTGAGCAATGTTGAATAGTACAATCGAAATTTTGAGCATTTTCTTTTTTAATATTGAATACGGAAAAATCACCTAACTAAGCAAACATAGCTATTATATTTATAATATATAGTTATATATTACGAAATGTGGCAATAATTATCATTTTCATAGCAAAATTATATCTCTCTCGCCTCGTCCATTCTCGCACGACTCTCTCCTCTATCTCTCTCTCTCCCTCTCTCCCTCTCTCATTCGCCTCTCTCTCTTCTCTCCTTTCTCCTCGCCTCTCTCCCTCTCTCGCTCATCTCTCTCCTCTCTCGCTCTCTCTCTACAATCACACCAAGCAATTTATTGTAAATTTGAAATTATGGTATTTTTAGTGATGATACAAGTGTATCTCATAAAATAAAAGTGATAGATACACTGATATACACATGCTGCTCTGTTTTGTATCTGAAAATATTTTTGGGTTATATTTGTGTATCCAACAAAATTGAGAAAGTGTATCAAACAAAATTAAGTACTTTATTAGTATATCAAACAAAATTAAGTACTTTATTAATGTATCAAACCAAATTAAGTACTTTATTAATCTCTCCAACTAAATGCTGTATCTGAAAATGTTTTTGGGTTGTATCTAGAAATTTAGTGATTTTCGAAGTTGTAGTTAAGTTGTATCTCGGATCTAGATCTGAATTTATGGTGATACTGAATCTGAAAATATTTTTGAATTGTATTATGTGTGTCCAACAAAATGCAAAAAGTGTTGATACAACTATATTGAGCGAATAGATATAGAGTATCCAACTAAATTGAGTGGACAAACTATAACTAGTTGTTGTATCAGTGACACAACGTGAAATGTTGTATCAGTGACACAACATGAATTTCAAAAAATTATATCAGTGATACAACACGAATTTCAAAAAGTTGTATCAGCGATATAACACAAATTTCAGAAAGTTATATCACTGATATAACGAATTTTAGAACAATTACTATAAATAATAATTAAGTAAACTATAGCTACTAATAATAATCATACTTCAAAATATTGCTATTTATGGAAATTCTGCTCAAGTATATGTAGCAAAATTGAACAAAGTACATATATATATATCTTTCTAGCACATACTCTCTCCATTTCAAATTATCTGTCGCTTTTTTTTAAAATAGCTATCTTAAATTATTTGTCGTTTTAGAACTTCAAGGTAAAATAAATTAATTTTTTTTTCATTTTATCCTTAGTATAATTTTTCTTGAAGACTATAAAGTCCTTAAGTATGAGGTGTTATTACTTTTTGAAATTGTTAATTCAGTTTATTCTTAGGTGTCTATTTAAATTTCTGTTCACTTATGTTGATATGTGCAAGGTGACTTTGACAATTTTATACTCATTAATGGAGATGATACACAAATTGAATAAATATTTAGAGATAACAGTTATATATATAAGGTAAAGTAGTCTAAGGCTTCATTTGTCTGCACTTAATGGAAGTCTGGATCTGGATGTTTCAGACCTCAGGCCATTAAGTGCATGTGTTTTCATTAAGATTTAAGCATTTATGTAGTCTTAATCATTAAGATCTGAACAAAGTCTTAATATCATTAAGAGGTATATCATCATCACTCTGTCCACAACAATCAACTATCACCATTAATCACCTCTATCATCACAATCACCATCACCAACCGCCAGCCGCCACCGCCGCCACCAACAACCACCTATGCCACCATTGTCAACCACTACTAGCGTCGCCAACCATCCCTAACATCACAACAACCACTGGCAACCACCACTACTACTAACCACTATTGTTAGTTGTTACTATACATACCACTTCCATCATTATAATTATATGCACTATCACCGCCACCACTACCGCCACTGCTGTCACCACTGCTGTCACCGCTACCGCCACTTCTACCACCACTATAACTCATTTTCACCGCGGCGACTAATCCCTACTATCAACCATCTTCACCATCACAAATAACACTGCCACCAACTACTACCAACACATCGTCAACCACCATACATTCTTCAGCCACCATTGTTAACATGGTCAACTACTTACATCAATCAACTTAACCATCACAACCACCAGTACCAACCGTCACCATCACGTCAGTCACTACAACACCTACCACCCTCATCATCGTAACTATCATTATTACAGACATTTAACTATCACCACCCTAATTAATGGCTACTAACACTAATTATTATCACGACCACCACTACAAACCATCTCTACCATAACTAGCAAACATAATTTTTATTTTTTGTATTAGATAATAAATTTATTTTATTAAATTAATTTTAAATTATTTTTTATTTAAATTATATATTTGATATATTTATAAATAAATAAATTATGCACATTCAGATGTTGAAAATCAAACAGTCTTAATCTTTCAATGTTCAGATCTAGAGACAACATCTTAATCATTCAAATATGTATTCAGATTCAGACGTGTTAATCTTAATGAAAACGAATGAGGCCTAAGAGTTTTTTCTAATTAGTATTTTTATGGGACGTGTAAATTAAAAAAGTGATAAATAATTTGAGATGGAGAGAGTAATTAACTAGGCGTGTGAAATGTCTAAAGACTCATGACATTGTGGAGTGTTGTGACCTTCCGTGGACTAGACTGTCCCCTTGAAGACTCTAAATACTAATTAAAAATAGCCAACTCCCACTATATATCTTCTTTCACTTTTCTCATTTCCTTATCTAAAAAGAATTGGACAAGAAAAAGAAAAAAATGTGCAAGTTGTATAACAAACGTGATTAAATCAAAGTCAATACTCCAATAGTTCATGAGAATTATGCAATATTAATCACTAGCTCCTAAATATTGACTATGTTTTATCCTAACATGCCAAAGAATAGAAAAATGTTACTATTAACTTTTTAGCAACTTACATGCAACTATTGACATTTCATATATAAAATGAAGTAGTGGGTGATGATAAATTAGTACTTATCCAAGACTATATATGATGTGCTTTGCTTCATCATATCTTAGCAAAAGAGTGTGGAAATGACTGCCCCATTTGTCTTCTACCAACTAGAAACAAACATCTATTTAACATGGATTTTTCTTTGCCATCCCCTCTGGAATTGTCGGATTGTCAACATGTTCAATTATTTTAACTTCCGAAAAAATTATGTATAGACTTAATATGTATTGGATTTGAAATTATTAATCCAATTTCATAAATGAAGGTCTTTTTTTTTTGCGAAGCAATGTCAGATGACAGACTTTTAATATAAATTATATATATTTTTATAAATATATACGTGGTAGAACACCTTAATTGTTTTTTATTTATTTTTATCCAAAAATTTCTTTCATTTTCACAATAATTGATTTGTTTTGCCAGGCTTGCCTAAAGTGGATGGGCCAATTTGTTTGTTTTGATATTAGGCAGGTGCGCCCTTTAGCTGCACAATAGTTAGACCGAGACGTGGCCAATTTTTGAACATATATAAGAGTGGCAACTCAATCCATGGCATTTAAGGCTCTTTTCTATGATCTATATCCATTTGAAATGGCGTGCTACTCCGCGCGGATTTAGGAACGCAACGGGTTCATTCGAATTTATTATTTAAATAAAAATGATATAATATATATATATATGATTAAAATAATTTTATATATATATATTTAGAAGTTGTTATACTATTCAATCACATATAGAATCGAAATCTCAAAATACAATCATTCAGGATGTGATTTAGTGATCGATGAATAGGTGCAAATGATTTTCAAATCCAATGATGACATACACCTGAGATGACAATATTTTTCAAAAATAAGTTACATGATATGTGTGATACGTGAGAGATATATAGCAGGTACTCGATGGAATAATTGAGATGTTCGCCAACTATTCCGAACATCACCATTATAAAGAAAAAAAAAAATTGAAGTCTCCAAATTTTGTACAACTTCTAACATTTCCATGCATGCATGTAGAGAAATTGTGTTCTTGTTTACTTTAACCATATAGAATCTGTCAACTAATAACATAGTCATACCCCTAGTCTTAGGTGACCCATATTTTCTTCCATAGCTGGCATTTAATTAATTAATCATATAATTTCTGATTTTTCAATTCCAAATTCTGACAAACTTTCACCTACATCAAGCTCCCCAAATAGACATGAAATTTGTTGGTTCAGTTAACATTCCAAAGTAGATACATATTCATTGTAAAGAGTCCAAATATGGACCTTTGTGTTTTTGTTTTTTTTTTCTGATATGAATTACAAGTATATATCCATCAACCAAAATTGAAAGATTCATAGATGGTAGTTAAAATATCTCAAGCACCTTCAACAAAAGAATATTTTGTCTTTCAATAATAATGATTCATTAATTAGTCATGTCCCAAACTACTCCTAATTAATCATCAATGAACATGATGATTATGATTAGGGGGATTTATAAGCACATGATCCCAGGAATCAATATTAGTCCTTCTTCTATTATCACGATGTTTGTACCTTTAATTTTTAAAAGATTTTCTAACACCTCGACCCGGGATGTCAAATAAGTGGGTGAGCTGAATTTAGACCGAGCAAAATGAGTTAAGTTAATAAATGAGCGTTGCTAATTCACTTACTCAAAAGTTACTTGAATTCACATGAATTGAGTTAAGATAAGCTAAACAATGATCATAACCTAACCCGTCAAACTTTTAGTTTAATTTTCTTTTATTTATTTTCTTATTATTAATTAATTGTCAAGCAAAACTAATAAAAATTTTATTATAATTATATAATAACATATTAAGTATGTGATTCAGCCCTTCTCTGAATCTCGTATATTATGGAAGCTTAGTAGACTGGATTGGACCCTACTAGGTGAAGGTAATAAGTTAGCATCCTCCCCATTTTATCTTTTCCTGAAATGCCCTCAATAGCATATTAAAACACAAAAACTAGAGGGACGGTTTTGTCTCACTGATTTTCTGAATATTATCTTGATATAGAAGATAATTTCAGTAAGGAAATCTAAATATTTTCTTTCCTACTCAAGCTCCTTATTAATTCCTCTGTTATGTAAGGTTCTTTGCAGAATAAGAATGAAGAAATTGAAGGAGAGGAGAAGAAGGGGGTAGAAGGAGGAGATGGATTTAACTCCTTTCAATTAAAAGACCAAATAGTCCAATCTATTTTTGTGTCTTAATGTGCTGCTATTAAGGGCATTTGAGGAAAAGATAAAATGGGGAGGATGTTCGTAGGTTAGCAAAATCTCACACACACAAACACACACACACATATATATATATATTGAGTTTCTCATGAGTTAATTTGAACTACATATTTAACCCTAACCAACTCAATACTTAGATATAGGTTGAATTAGACGAACCAAAATGGGTGAGTTAATAACTAATTTTTTGCATGGACTATCTCTATTTTGGGATGATCTTTAAATTTTTACCCCTCAAATTTGTGATCTTTAATTTTTGCCTTTACTATTCATTTAATAAAAATTTATAGGCCAAAATATGCTTAATTATGACTTAACTTTGCTGAGCAAAGTTAATTTTGTAAGACAGAACTTTTTAGAGAAGATTTCCTTTGGGACATAAGTTTTATAGTATTTTATTTGCAAGACAAGATTTTTAGAGAATTCCTCTCGTAAGGCATAACTTCTGTCACTGAACTTATGCCCTGTGAGATAACTTGTGTCATTGGACATAACTTGTACCACCGGACTTATGTATCAAGCTTAATTTCTTTTGCCTTCAAGCATAACTTGTGTCACTGCACTTATTTCATGAGGCATAACTTATGCCTTGGGCATAATTTTTTTTGCCTTGGAGGATAATTGTTGTCACCGGAGGCATAATTTACGCCCTGAGCAAAACTTGTGCAACTGAAGACATAATTTGTGCCTTGAACTCAATTTCTTTTGCCTTCAGACATAACTTGTATGATTGCACTTATGTTTTGAGCATAACTTGTGCCTTGAGCATAAATTTTTATGTCTTAGGACATAACTTGTGCCATTAAACTTATGCCTAGGACATAACGTTAACTGATTTATGTCTTGAAATTTTCTTTTACCTTGCATTTTTTTTTTATTGCTGAGAACATTTTGACTATTTTTTATATGGCTTAAAGTCTCAAAGGATAAAAATTAAAGATCAGTGTTTGAGGGCAAAAATTAAAAACCGCCTCATAATAAGGGAATTTGTATGAATGACTCCTTAATAAATAAACAGGTCATATTTTCATGAATTAATTTTGCTACAAATATTTCATGGAGCACTCTATTTGGTGGCCTCCATTCAACTTTTATTTTGCGCTAATACCCAATATTAAATAACTTCGGTCAAAAATATATGCTTCTTTTTTCGCTTCTTCTATTTTTTATATGACTAAAATTTTTAGTCAAATTTAATATATTTTAATCATGTATAATAGTACGCAGATATACATCATATTATTATATAAATAAAAAGTCTCATAATTAAAAATTGAATTACGAATTTATTCCCGTTATAAATGATGCAATTAAGTCTCTTCAATACATATCATTTTTATGAATTCAAAAAATTAAGGTTCAATTTTAATTAAATATTATTATTTATTGTAGAAACAAAATAATAATCAAATTCGAAGATAGTGAATTCTCACTTATATAATAAAATAATATGACTAAGTAAAAAGATATAAGTTGCAATATTTTCAGATAAAATATCTAGCAAGAAAAAGTTTAAAAGATATTTATTTATTGACATTTAATAATAAGTGACCTTTAGTGGTTTGGGAGGACATGAAGGGACTAACTTCCCATTCTGAAGTGGAGTAATTCTTTTTATTGATTAACATTTAATTTTCTCACATGCTTAAATTGCTTCTTTTTATTGTTTTTTATTTTCTTAAAAAAAGCAAGAAAAGTCAAAGGTTTTCCCATAGATGTCATTTAACAAAGACCAAAGTTGCTCGACTTTTTTCAAGTGGGGTATGTGTGTGCAAATTTTCGATTTAATCGATAAATTAAAAACTAAAAAGTAGAAAAAATATTATTAATTTATGTGTTGATTTAATGATTTTATATATTTTTTATAACAGTCAAAAGCATCTTAAAACCACGATTAGGTTGGAGATGGGGTGATGAGTTGGGATCCTTTAAGGCGGGGGCATGAAGTATCAGTTTGATTATTAAATTATTGATTTTTATTTGAGATTAATTGATAGTGTAATATAATTTTATTAACTTTTTTTTTAATTTTTGATTATATAAAACTGACTTTAAACTTAGAAACTTTATATCTAAATTAACTTGATTATAATATATTGAAGTTTTTTATAATTAATCAGAGATTTATATGTCATTAACTTACTTGAATATATAGCTATATTGTTCTCTCTCCTATAAAAAGCAGGTGAAATTTCCTACCATTCATTTAATAGTATCATTAAATTTCCTGATACAACTTCAACTAAACTAAATTAGCTTTTTAATTTTATTGAATTAAGATCTAAATTAATTTCTAAGACGTGGTAGGAAAAAATAGCGTAAAAAACAAGTGTATTAAATTAAAGAGAGCTAATTTGATAAAACATAATTTTTTATGATATATATGTAAAATTGTGTGTATTTAAAAATTTATAATCACAAATATTTATCTCTAAAAAAAAATATAATCAGTTTAGGATATTTAGATACCTTATATTTTGGTAAGATTATTGCATAAGAGTTAGTTTTTTTAATAATTTTCTTCATATTTATATATATATAAAAAATACAATTCTTAAAATTCAAATAACATATCCAAAAAATTTTAATTTTTAATCAATCCGATTTCAAATCATGATTCACAATCATATCAAACTGCCTACTAAGTATAAAAAACATACCCATACTAAATATTTATACCTAACAAATAAATACATAAATATACTTGAACTTACACAACTATCAATTAATCATAATTAATTAGTCTATATTCTTACTTCAATGAATTACTTAATCATGGTTAATTAAATTGATTTGGGGAAAAATCCGGTAAATATTTACCATGCTACTAGTTTTTAACCTTTTCTTTTCTTCCTAAAATTTCTAGATTTTTCTTAACAGAAAAAAGAAATCCCACCTAAGTATATTTCTGTTTGTTCTAAAATATTTTTTTGGTTTATTTTTACTTGTTTATTATATTAAAAATAGATATTTATTCTTAATTATTCAGTTTTTAAAAAACAAGAAATAATTTATCACTTAGTTTCTAATTTATTTTTATTATTAACTATAAATCATTTTTCAATGTATTTTCTCAAAAAAATAAATTTATTATATTCAAACGGTAATATAGTAAAATTTTCATATTATTTATTACTCTTTAAGAGATGTGTCAAGTTAATATCGAAAAAATAAAAAATTATATATTTTTTTCAAAGAAAGTTGGGGGGGGGGGGTTGTAAGGAGGTGTAGATGGACAATAATAATGACAATGATAAGGTTGATAATTACAACAATTAATGAGCGATTAATCAGTGATAATCCTGTACGCATATTATTAGTGGAATTGTCTGAAACCAGACACAATTAAGAAAAGTTGATAAGAAGATATGATTGTGCCTATTGTGTGCTAATTAACAACTAATTTCCAAAGATTAAGCTTTTGTTTGGGCCTGATATGTTATTACAAAAGGGTCAATTGCTAAATTAAATTAATACCAATAGCCCCACCTATATCCTCAGATGCATGAACCAAGTTTATTTTAAATTAATAATCTTTTCCACTTGATTTCGTCACTCAATCCAGCACATAAAATCTAATGCCAATTGGCACTAATTTGTCTTTGCTACTATTGTACAATATATTTTTGTTTACCGATAAACCGATATAATTAATTTTATAGTAAGGTTAAGAATATGTGATATAATTTAAATTATAAATATGAATTTATAGAGATAAATAATAAAAATTAAAGTAATTAATGAATAAAGTATATGTAAGATAAGTTAAATATATCGTGAAATAATGATTATCCGATGTTATTCTGATCAGATTTTCGAAATCTTCGAAATTTCAAATGTCCGAAGCTAATAATGTGAATGAGTAATCGCTAGTAAAAAGAATAGCAGAGAATAAATAAGACCAAGAAAGTAATAGAGTTATATTTCACTGTCCATCCAATGATTTTTACGAGCACCTATTTATAATTTTTTGCTATAGTACTATGACCAATTAAATGACTCCAAATGATCCTTATAGTACGTAGTGGCAATCATGATATTCGTACTAGATTGTTATAAATGCCATCTATCAATTCGTTATTATTAGCAAGTCCTTGTGCTACCTTGCCTATGTGTCGCCGTCATTTTCATCTTGCTTTCAAACCCTGATGTTGAGGGTAAAAATGTATATATTTAGTCATCATTTACTTCATATTTTAGCCTTGTTTGTTGCCTTTGGTTATGAATTTGATAATATTTCGCTTAATGTGCGGTTTGCTAGGCAATTTGTTATGAAAAGAAAGCATTTCGAGGCACTTTATCGATGTTTGAAGCAGGATCATATGACGACACAAAACATTTCCAAGTCCTTAAAGCAATTGCACCACCCCTGCGATGTAAGAGTGGCGTGGAAGTAGAAAATTTTCCACACATTGGTCATAGCAAAGGTTGCGCGAATAATCCTGCTGACAAAATTAGAAATACACTTTGCGACAAGGGGTGGGCATGGTACGGTATATACCGAATATCATACCGAAATCAAAATTTTTAATACCATGGTTTTGAAGTTATGGTATTTAGTATGGTTTTAAAAATACTTTATTATATGGTATGGTATTTGATATTTATTTAAAAAAATACCGAAATATCGAATACCATACCGAAGTATATATGTACGTATATAATTCATACATATTATATTATAAAACTAATAAATATATAAAATAGTATTAGTACAAAACTAGTTATTTACACATCGGAACTTTGACTACTCTATCTTAATTGAAAAATTCCTTTTTTGTATAATAGATTCAAGAAGGAATTTGTTTATACTTTTTTTTAATATATTTATAATGTTAGATGTTAGTATGATATAAGCGTGATATTTCTTGAAGAGTCGAAGTAATAATTCTCTATTGTATAAGTATATGTAAGTTTTAGTCGAATAAATTATGGTTATCAATTTACCGTACAGCAAAATACCAAAATTAAACTTTAAAATATTAAACCATACCGAATTAATTTGGTATGATAATGGTATAGTGTTTTTAATAACTGAATACCGAAATTACCATACGAAAGTTTTAAATATCGTACCATACTATATCATGCCCACCCTACTTGGGACGTAAGGGTGGCACAAAGTTGGGAAGGTTCACCACAAGTCATTGTAAGGGTGACATGAGATTTTTTAATCGTGAAACCTATAATATACTATCGCGTCACATCATTACGACGTGAAGTCACAAGAATTTGCTATGACAAGTCACAACAAAGGTGGCTCGAGCAGATTCTGATTTTTGAAGCTAAAACACATTATTGCGACACCCTTTGTGACCCAAGGGTGGGGTGAAGCTGCAACATCCTAGTTCGTTTAGGATTTAGTGAGTTAACTTCTTGCACGATCCTAAACTCTATAAATAGATCTTTTGATGTAGGAAATAGGTTGGGCGGGTTTTTGGAGAGATACTTAGGGCAATGTATGAACTTCTTTCGGTTTGTTTCTTTTATTTCATCTAATTCTTGTAATCTCATGAATTCTTACATGCTTGTATGAATCATGAGCAACTAAACTACTTAATTCTAGAATTTTGGCAAAAACATGAAGGTTGATGTTTGAGAATTCGTTTATGCTTAATTAACTCTTCCATGATTGGATTACTTATTTCTTCTTGGTTTGAATTATTTGTTAGTTTGATCACCTTGCAAATACTATTTGTGACTCGTTGATTGAACTCGAAAGAGAGAATCCTGATGTTAATAAGGAGAAATAGAGTGTGTTCATGAACCTTATAGGAAAAGGGGATCGATTAGTGATACATTTAAATTTAGACCTAAAAATGATGTAAAACGAATTGTATACAAATATAGTAACCTAAACAATCCCATAGAGAATAGGCGTAAAAAAATTAGTTGAATGAGTAAATATATAATTTTTCGTCTTACGATGATATTTTGTTAAGGTTGAAACAATTTATATTTAATCTAAATAATAATCTAGAATGTAAGTATTTTGAAATCAATCTATTAAAGGACCAAAGTTATATTCTCGTTACGGGTTGCTCTACCTAAGTCTCTCAATTAAGACACCGATAGTGACTTTTTATTCATACGCAAATAATCTCTAAATATTCACTTAATGTTTTCCAACAGTTAAGTAAATGCTTATCTTAATTAATTTTTTCTAATAAATCAGAGTTAAATAAAAATAAATATTTTCTGCTAAGTAAATTTAACTTATTGTTAAGAGAATTTATTAAACAAGGGTTAACACCTTGAGTTTTTGTTAATTAATCCTTTCAAATCCTAATTAACCTTACCAAGTATAATTAGAATCAATTGGCATAAATCGATGTTTGCAATTACCAACCGTAGATGAAAAACGCGGATTAATCAAATATATTCAAATTCACTATAGGCTTTGAAGAAGAGATTCCTCGATTTCGCAACCCTATTGGGTTCATAACCTTAGTATAAAAATTAGATTCTCATAATTACAGAAGAAAATCAAAAGATTGGATAAATCATAAAATACTTACAATGAACTTGAGAATTTGTTAAGTTGAAAACACCAAATTAATCTCTCAAAAATAGCAAAAATTTTCATCTACAATACTCCACAAACTGTTTCTAAAAAAGACCTACAAAGGCTGTTTATATTAAGTTAGGAATTCAAATCCTAAATCTACTCAGAACTGCCCAAGTTATGAACTATAGAAATGATTTATAGTCCGTAGAACTAGCTGTACTTCTTCTCCTCTTCAAGATTGCCCCTAGCTATAGATGATTTGCGGATCATAAAATCCAGCTACTATCCGCAGGTTCTCTTCGTAGAATTCTTCTAGCCTCAAAACATCTTCACTGTCTTCATTTTGTGGTTCACATAGTTGATCTTCTACTCGTATTTGCCTTTCGTCTGTTGAACTCCAACTTGTAACATTTCTAATTCTGACTTGGGGTGGCTATTTCAGGTTTAATTCGTAGATGGATTCTTCGGCCCGTAACTGGCACCGTACTTTTTTCAGACTTAGCAACTTTTTTCTTATGATTTCATGCCTTCTGAAGTTCATTCGCGATTGAACATACAAATTGCAAAATCCATCTGCATCTGCAGTTTGTATGTTGCTCATCTATAGCATATTTGCCTGGTTTTTGCAGCTTTCTTCAAATTCATTTGGATTCTTGAAACTCAACGTTATAGCATTATTATTTACTTATAATAGTACTTAAGAGCATGCAATAGGTCCAAATGTGTCGTAAAATTTTAACACATCAATTAGCTATTGAGGATAGAAATATACCCTATAGCCTCACTTAGTCGACACAGATGAAATCCCACATGCACTTTACTATTATATGACGATCATAGAAATATAGGCATTAGGATAGTCAAGTAGTCTCTGAATTATCGGAAAGATGTTCAACAAAATAATATTAACCTGCAACTAGTAACCCTATGAGAGTAGTTAAGTATAATAATTTGATAACTCAATTAGATTGTAAAACAGCCAAGACCTTGGATTTTGATCTCTATTGAACAAAACAAACAAAGTTTCACGCTAGTTACTTTTAGTTCATAGATTGCAATTACTTAGAATAACAACAATTTCAAAGATAAAGTGTTTATGTTGAATAGTGAAATAAGAGTTTAAACTAGAACAATTAGTCCTACAAGTCTTTGTGGGTATAATAATCTGGACTTAACCGTTCCATATTACTTAATGATTACTTGCGCTTGGGAGTGCATTTAGACGCAACAATCCTTATCTGTTGTCCCCGAATTCGGAGTTATAGTCCTCTTCTTGTTACCATTATGCTAAGTTATCTCTTATAGGAGCCTGAAGAATAAGTTTGAACTTGTCTATCAAGATCTCATTTATTTCACCTTAGTTGACTTACTGTGACTTCATCCTTGACTTCTTGATAACACGTGGAATTATCTACCTCTTGCCATGTGTTAGAAATTGTATTTTCCCCATATAGATAGTCTCTTGAGTTCTGGATGCTAAATTGAGAAGCATTTGGGAAGTAGAACAATCATCAGGACCTTTATTTGGTGGAAAAATCAAAAGTTTCATTTAAGCGAAAAAGTATTTGAAATATTTTTTGACATTCGAAAAGACTCCTTTTCCATCACATTAAATACAACCTGCCACGTATCGTTATTCTGCCGCCATAAACCTTTTTTTCAAATCAAGGTCATGATTATCTTTTCTGCTATAAAAACTTTGTTGCCTTCGTTTGCTGACTAAACTTTTTAAAATATTCTCTTTATATCTTCCAATCTTATATATCTTTTTAATGTGATCCAATCATGTTTTCTTTAGAAACACTAATTCTGAGCCCACCATAGACATAGATAGTTCCTAAGTCTTAAATTTCCTCCTTGATACTATCAATGGTATTGGTTCCTCAACCTCGAGGGTAACAACCTTTCCAATCAAGGCATTAATAAAAATATGTGTGTCACCTCAATGAGGTGAAGGACATACTCCTTTTAGATGTTGAATTCAGCTAATATCCGTCTCCTCATGCTTCTTTCAAGCAAAGAGCAAACCTCTGCTGATCTGGAGGGATGTCTTCTTTGTATTGTAAGGTCCAGGATCTTCCCCAACCAAAGATGTTTAGCTTACTTTGTTTGTAAATCATATATATTACTAGCGAAATGACTCTTTTTGAAAATTTATTATTTTCATATGTTCTGGGTATTGTCAAGCCTATTTTAATGAAAAAAAATCTCTTGTTTGAAATACTTTCTGTATTTCCAAAGTTTTCATTTACTTTTGCGCATTCAAATTTTTAACTGTTTCTGTCTACGATTATTAATCAGATCTATATTTTTCTCTGAATGATTTATTGCAAGTGTTTGTTTATTTGAGGCTTGTTTCAACCCCCTTTGGTGCAACTCATTCAGAGGTTATGGCTGCCTGACTCTACCAAGTCGAGGCCAAATAAAAATAATTTAAATTTTGGACTCATTCTCTATTTGGAAGCTTAGCTCGACCAGTTTTGGAGTTAAGTGATCTCCATTGTGACTTCGTGAATCAACGTTCTCGTGAAAATGGTTCTTGTGAAAAGGAGATCTCCTACTCATTTTTTGGAACATAATAGTTAGGGTCCTTATGAAAATGGTTGATTGTATCAAGTATGTTAAATGAGTTGGGAATAATGGTTGTTTTAATGTTAGAAAGAATGACTTATCTTTTTGTATCTAGTTAGAACCTAGCTGATAGACATAATATTGCTTTAATTATTTATAATTGTTGCATCACTCTGATTCATGTGTTATATTGTACATTGATGAGTCAATAGCTTAAGAGCACTATGTTGAATGCAATCTGCTTTACTTGATAATCTAGTGACCTAAGGGCTATGTGTTGAAAGATACCTTCTTATCGAGGAAGTTAGTAGCCTAAGGACGTTGTATTGTAAGCATTCTATGTATTAAGAAAGTTAGTGGCCTAAAGGCACTGTTTTGAAAAGAGATATACTATTGGACTAAGGGAATAGTTTTAAAAGAGATATGCTTATTTATGTTATATATGAACATCCTTTGTTATTTTGATCATACATTCATATTCATTTGCCATGGATCACAAATATAGTACGATGGATATAACAGTGTCATAAATGTATGCCCGAGGGAAATAGTTTTGGGGGCTTGATTATTATATGATACCGAGGTAAATTTTTAATTTGCATGCTTGAGAAAAATAGTTCTGAATAGATATATGAATGTCACAAGTCCCCCATGGTTTTGACTCACAATATGCCATAATGGAGCTGGTGTATACTGGTAGGATCGTTGCCAATTGCATTGCCTTGAATAATATCATATTGCATTGCATTGCACTTTCCTTATCTGTCTTTATTACATGGTGTTAATGCATTTACTTATCGAATGATTCTTGTTAGTTGTCTTCTCCTAGTTTCACCTGAGTTAGTGAATTCGAGATATTTACTTGGTAAACTTTATTTCATACTTTTTTTGATAGAGCTATCTAACTCTTGCTTGGTCAGCCTATGATGCCTATTAAGTATATGTGTTATCGTACTCACACTATTCTTGCTGCATCTTTAAAGAAGATCCTAGTATAGCAAGCCCTACTAATTCTCTATTCGAGGCATAATCTTTCAGAAGTTTCGGTAAGCTACTTGGCATTTGAAGCGATGTCTGACTTCTTCTATCTTATTTTCTTGTCTTTACTAATTCAAATAGTTTTGTAACTTGAAACTCTTGTATTAAATCTTTAGAAGCTCTTTTACCAGTGAGACTGAGTATTGGGTGTATTTTTATTTTTTATTTTTTTATCCTTTTGCACTTCTTAATATTCTATAAAGTTTGTTTGAGACTTTACTTCCGTTATACTTATTTATTTCAGTGTTTTGACTTGATATTTGATTTGAGTGATATATTGACTTACCTACTGGTTGGTTAGTGTAGGTTTCATCATGACCTTAAATTTTGAATCGTGATAAAATTAGATCAAAGTCAACCAAGATGACATCTATGAAGTCAAGAAATTTTTTTGGAATACTACTTTTCCTCACTTCTTAATGTTCTATAAAACTTGTTTGAGACTTTACTTTCACTATATTTATTTATTTCAAAGTATTGACTTAATAATCAATTTGAGTGAAGGATTAGCTTACCTACCGGTGGGTTAATTTAGGTTCTTTATGACCTTAACTTTTAGATTGTGATAAAATTAGATCAAAGTCAATCAAGACGATATCTATGAAGCCAAGATAAACTTTTGGGATACTCCTAATCAAACTGCCTACTACTCGCTCAAAGGTAAACTTATCGCTCATGGACGGGTCATTGATCTAGATCTCATGAACACACTCTATTGCAATATCAAGTTATTCTTTGAATTTTAAGGTTGGAAACTTTTTTCTCTCCAACTCCCTCTCAGGTCTATTACGAAAAATAAATTTTTAATTTAATTTTGATGATGAAAAAATTAATAAAATATTATTCTTCAAAAAAGATCAATCAAAATTTTTTTCAAGGATAAAATTTCTTGAATTGTCATACATTTTATCCAACCACTCTCAAGTCTTTGTTCGATTCTAAATAAGCATTGTAAATTTTTAGTTGACTTACCGCGTATTCAAAAAGAGAGAAGAGAGAAAAATAGTGATTGATGAGACATTATATCTACGGTTATTAGATCTTAAAAGGACTTTTTGTGTATGTGTAGAGATACACCCTTAATATTATACTCAAAAAAGTTCAAGAGCGTACAGAAAAAATTCTCTTACAATTCAAGTGAACTGGACTAAAATTCATATTGAATCTAAATCAATTTAAAATATTGAGTGTCACTTTAATTTATGCGTCTTTATATTCTATTAATTATCTGTATTTGTTCTGCTGCTTGCTAAACAATTGACTGTTGACTACAAACCAATTGACTATAAATGAAAAAGTTTACGATTCACTTGCTCTGATATACTCAGTACAAAGGTTAATAATGTATCTACCTATCAGTATGAATTCATACATTGAATTTTTAATAAATTTTAATAGAATCACAAATTTAAGAAGTAGGAAACTAAATACTACAAATCATAAGGTTTTATAATTAATATTTCTTCTATTTCATCTTATATGATATTATTTTCTCATTCGTTCATGTTATAAAGATCAATACATTTACTTATGAAAAGAAAAGAACACTATATTTTTAAATTTAAAAATAATTTAACCTAAACTTTCTATTTTATTTTTAAAAAAGAGTCATATTTGTCCTTATAGTTTTACAAATAAGTTATATTTACCATTCGTTATACTTTTTCAACATATTCTTCCTTTTCTTTCAATTTTAGGATCATATTTTCCCCTGTACTCAAAAGTCATATTTACCTCTACGACGTTAAATCACTATGTCTTTAATATAATTGCGCTTTTCATCTAACTTTCGGGTCATATTTGTCCTTGTAATCAAAAAAAGAATTATAGTTACGCTCACTATATTAAATCTCCATGTCCTATTTTAATTTTCATATATGGTGCCTACATGGTTTTTTTTATTTTATTTTAGAATTTACGTAAATGACATACTTTTGGCCGATATCAGGTCCTTATAACTACATTTTCATTAATTATAATTTATGGCCAATATGGAATGTATTCATCGTAAAAGTTAGAGTATTTTATATATGGATACAAATACACACATTAATATGTTGAGTGAAATATGAGATACTATCTTTTTAAAATGACAAATTACCAAAATCATGCTATAATTAATACATAATATTCCATCTCTCTCTCTCTCTCTCTCTCTCTCTACCTCTCTCCCTCTTTATATACTATATTTTCACCTCTCTTTGTATTTGTATTTTCATCCTTCTCTATTTGCATTTCAATATTTTTTGAGGTATTAGACAACTGTATTTATTGTATTCATACATTCATTTAGGTTGTATCCGCTATCTCTCTATATGTTGTATTTTCACCTCTCTTTTTTTATTTTTTTTATTTTTTTTGAAATGTCAGGCAACTGTATTTATTGTATTAGTACGTGCATTTAGGTTGTATCCATTCGTTCTATTTAGCTTGTACTTATTCGCTTTTGTATCATGTGTATTTATTCGTTCTTATATTGATTGTATCATTCATGATATAAAAAATATAAATAAATAACATAGAAAAGAGAGAGGGAGAGAGACAGAGAGAGAAAAAGAGGGGGAAAGAGAAAGGAATAGAGGAGAAAGAGAAAGAACGAGAAAAATAATGCAGAACGAGAGAGGCAGTGAGAGAGGCAAGGGAGAGAGAGGAGAGAAGCGAGTGAGCTTGGGAAAGGGATTAAGAGATTTCTTTCTTATTTGCTATTAAATATTAAAAAAAAAAAAGCTAAACGTTGAAAGTATAGCTAATAATTATAATTATTTGAAACTATAGCTATATATAGTAAATATCATAATTTGTCCTTTTGTTTTTTCCAATTAAATTTACTAACCGATTTAAACTCTTCTAATACGTTTGACCTACTAAAATATTAAAACTCAAAATTTTCATTATTCATCCATGTTGGATACAATTTCACCACTCAAATCTCAAACAAATTAAAATTTAACTTTTGTTATTACGATATGGTAATGATTATTTCAACATTCTTATTTATAGCTATATTTTCATTAATTATAATTTATGGCCAATATGGAATGTATTCATCGTAAAACTTAGAGTATTTTATATATGGATACAAATACACTCATTAATATGTTGAGTGAAATATGAGATACTATCTTTTTAAAATGACAAATTACCAAAATCATGCTATAATTAATAAATAATATTCCATCTCTCTCTCTCTCTCTACCTCTCTCCCTCTTTATAAACTATATTTTCACCTCTCTTGTATTTGTATTTTTATCCTTCTCTATTTGCATTTTTCTATATTTTTTGTGGTATTAGACAACTGTATTTATTGTATTCATACATTCATTTAGGTTGTATCTGCTATCTCTCTATATGTTGTATTTTCACCTCTCTTTTTTTTTATTTATATTTTTTGAAATGTCAGACAACTGTATTTATTGTATTAGTACGTGCATTTAGGTTGTATCCATTCGTTCAATTTAGCTTATACTTATTCGCTCTTGTATCATGTGTATTTATTCGTTCTTATATTGATTGTATCATTCATGATATAAAAAATATAAATAAATAACATAGAAAAGAGAGAGGGAGAGAGAGAGAGAAAAAGAGGGGGAAAGAGAAAGTGATAGAGGAGAAAGAGAAAGAACGAGAAAAATAATGCAGAACGAGAGAGGCAGTGAGAGAGGCAAGGGAGAGAGAGGAGAGAAGCGAGTGAGCTTGGGAAAGGGATTAAGAGATTTCTTTCTTATTTGCTATTAAATACAAAAAAAAATAGCTAAAAGTTGAAAATATAGCTAATAATTGTAATTATTTGAAACTATAGCTATATACAGTAAATATCATAATTTGTCCTTTTGTTTTTTCCAATTAAATCTACTAACCGATTTAAACTCTTCTAATACGTTTGACCTACTAAAATATTAAAACTCAAAATTTTCATTGTTCATCCATGTTGGATACAATTTCACTACTCAAATCTCATACAAATTAAAATTTAACTTTTGTTATTACGATACGGTAATGATTATTTCAACATTCTTATTTATTGCATTTATTTTCTAACAACTAGTTGTAATAGTTACATCTCCATGTCTGACTCACTAAGGAATTGAAATAAATGCAATAAAACAAAAATTATTACAACAACTATTACCCTATCGCAATATTGAAAGTTGAGTTTTGAAAAATATAACCCTAAAATTAAATGAAAAGAACAAATATATTGAAAAAGTATAATAAAGCGTAAATATAACTTATTTGTGAAAGTACAGAGACTTGACCCTTTTAATGATGAACTTTTATAGCATACAAATTTTATGAAAGATTTAAAATCACAAACTCTAAAGACTTTACAATCACATAAATATTATATCTCTAAATCACTATAAATTTTAAAAATCTTATTTCATTTCTTAAATTGCGTGATCAATCAAGCTTTCGCTTTTAATTTAAATGGTGGGAGTAACATAGTTAAATAATTGAAAAAATATAGTCAAAGATATATGTAGTAATGGGCACACTCTTTTTAGTGCATGAACAACTTAATTAGAAGAAAGTGCCATTGTTCTATATATTCACTTTTATCAAATAACAAGTTGATAACTATTTTAGATTTTCCACTAAAACATGCCTACTACCAGTCAATTAGCCATCTCCCTCTTTCTCAGTTGGGGTTTGAAATTTCAAGTGCTTAATAATATATAGTTTGATTTATTTGTAATTATTGCAATGTCTCTTTGTGAGGAAATTGTGAGATTGGAAGTTGAAAAGAGAACATTTTTTTTTTGGTCTAGTTATGGTTTTTTTTCTTAGTTTCAATTTATTTATTTTATTTATATAAAAATAAATATTTGTTTATATTTTTTAAAATTTAATATATTATATATATATATTTTTAATTTCTAGTTAAAATACATGGCGGAACCGTAAGACCACTAAAGTGAATGCTTTAGGCCCCAACATTATTAAGGCCACAAAATTTATTTATTTTTATTTATTATTATTATTGCACTATTTTAAAATTTTATATTTTTTTTATTAGATTTGATTTAAGTTTTTTAAAATAGATTTTTATCTTTTATTAATTAATGCATTTATCTCGATTATTTTTTTGGGGTTCGTACTACTCCACGTACATTCATTCATTTATCTCATTTAAAACAAGTTTTCAATTTCAATTTGATTTTTACGAATCAATTATTTTCTTTTTGTCATATCTGATATAAATCATAGCATAAGGATTATAGAATAAGTATTTTGAAACGTAGGGACGTGAGGCGAGGCGTTTTACGCAGCAGGCAGCGAAGTATAAGCCTCAAATCATATGGCGTAAGTCCTATAGATTTACGGAAAGTATATCTCATGTATCTTTAATTTTATAATATTACTATTAAAAAAATAAGTAAAAATAATATTTTTAACAATCTACAAATAAATTTAAATAAATCACCAATAATATAGAAAAACATATTAGAATTATTATTTGAGAAAGGTAACAATATAAAAAATGATAATTCCCGAGATAATCTTTACAATGAAATGATCATCCACTTCATCATCGATCTCCACATTTATTAGTACTTCCCACCCTCAACAAATATTTGCATTGATCATTGTATATATATTTTAAAGGAGAAGAACTAATAGTGTAAGAACAATGTCGAAATATAGATAAAGTTGTCTTAGAAATGTAGTACTACGGAATTTCTATCCTGTCAATTTTAGACATAATTATCTAAAAAATTATTTATGATCAACGTAATTTTCTATGAGAGTTGTTTTCTTTATTGATATATTTTAGGAAAAATCACCACAATATGAAAACATGATAGTACAAAGTATAAAATACCACTACACCAATAATTAAAAAAATGACCTATAACAAAAATACTTTTAAAATGATAAAAATCAACTTTAACACCTGGAACAACGCTTTTACGCCAGGGGCTTACGCCCCAAATTTTAGGGTTTACGCCCCAAATTTTAGGGTTTACGCTTTATGAATCTACATCTTTTATTTACATTCCGAAATATTTTTGATACGTCCCATCCAGAAATTCACCCGAAACTAGCCTCAAAAACGCCTTGAAGAACACTGTTTTAACCAACCTTGATCTCCACAATTTCGAAACTCAATAATAATGTTAGTGAAATATATTGCTAATAACATAATATTTACAATTTCTATAATGATGATTAAATAGAAATTAATATTTTAAAATTAAAATTAATGACATCTTGTCTAATATCAACAATATTTCAGATAAAGTCATATTAATTTTATTGAATATTGTAATTGAAGATAAAATTTAAAATAAATTGATTAAAAATAATTAACAACTTTATATTTTAAAAATAACATGATATAAAAGTATTAAAAATGAAGTTTAATGCCTCTCGATAAAACTTAGCTTTAAACCATTAATTTTGTTGAGCCACCCCAATTCACATGTTTTTTGTTCAATTTCAATCAAATATTATACTAACACCTGAAATTCTCTTTAAAATAGCAAGTAAATGATTAGTAGATATTGTATATCAACAGTAAACATGGATTATCTCCTTTGATAGCAGTTTGTGTGATTCTTCATGATGACTTGAGATATCCAAATTATTCTTCCTCTTTTATCTTATTTAACACTATTTTTTTTTCATTAATTTACTTAAAAAGGAATAATATGTTTCTTATATTTAAAAAATAATAACTTTTTAAATTTTATTTTTAATGATAATTTGGTTTCTATTAGAAAGCAAAGATCTTCAAAAACAAATATTGAATTAGGAAGAAAAAGAGAGAAAAATTAAAGTCCAAATACATATGACACCAAAAAAAAATCTATTTTTAAGAGATCATGCCTATTGTGAGAATCTATTTGGATTAAGTGGTCCTTTCTCGAATAATTACTGAGACATATTGTAATACTCGATTTATCTTGATTTTTAATTGATGAACCAGAAAAAGAAAAAAAAACAATTTGGTTTTGTACTCACCTGCTACGTGTTCTTTAGAGCCTTTGTCTATCAAAATATTTAAGATTATAAATTTTAAAATTTATAAATCTTGATTAAGCAACATTAATTAATTTTAATAATTAAGGATAATAAATGAGGTGTGGCCGACCATATACCAGGTTGCTATTTCTATATTTCGACCAATCCCACAATGAAGGCGCCTTTTTGTCTTTTACCTCACACTTTTAATTAAATATTAAATAAAAATAGATTAATAGTGACAGGCCTAACTACACGATTGATGGCACAAACACGTGGGGCAAATGGGTAAGTATTAGATCCTCTAATTACTTTATTACACTAGGTAATTAAAGATATTAATTATGGAGCGGCAATATATAAATCTCTATAACAATTATATTTTATAATATAATAATATTTAAAAAAATTTGAAGCTAATTTCCTTATTACGTTATGTTATATATATATATATATTTTTAATATAATATACTAATAGTAAATACGACAAATTTTGTGTTTGGTTTTTTTTTTTTTCATAATGCAAAGATCATCTCTATCTTTAAAGCAGTTTTTAGAAAAGAAGAAAAATAATTAATCATTTTAAGCACGTTTTCCTTGATGGAAAAATAGAAAGTATGGCTTCGAAGGAATTTCCGACCACTGAGGAGGAACAGAGGTATCAACCTTCTTGGAAAGTGGTTAAAAATCCAAAATGCTCAACGTGTTATTTGTTCTTTTTTCTTCTTATTTCGTGTTTGGTATATGTATGTGTCTTTATATTTAATTAAATTTGAATTTGCGCTAAAAAATTTTATATTGAAAGGTAAAACTCATTCTAACAAAAGCAATTCCATACCAAATTAATAGTCATGGACGAAGCCACTTGAGATGAAGCATGGTTCGGTGCACATCTTTCGTCGAAAAATTATATGGTACGAATGTTAAATGTTAGCTATTATATTTAAATTTAGACACTCTTAACACAATTAAGAAAAAAATTTGCACATTCTTCTTTAAATTATTGATTTTGTCACTAGTAATAGCACTCGAACTCGAAAACTCTGATTATTTGACATAGTGGATACTTTCTCTCAACAATCAACTTGAGAGTTGCAGGACCATGTATCACATGGAAGGTTTACTAGGTTAAGGTTTGGCAACAAGTTAAATCATCTTTATGTCTAGTCAACACTATAGTTCAATTAAGGTTAAATATACACATTTTAGGACTAACATAAAATAGACAAGTGCTGTGTTCGTACAACCACCGGCCAATTGTCATGTGTAGGAAGCTTCAACCTTAATACATCTACTTATCACTTAGATTCCACGAGGTTTAAAGAATAACACAATTACGTGTGAAAGATCGTAGTTCTCGAACTTGCAATTAAAAAGATTTTGAAGTATTTTCAAGATTAGGTATTATTTTCTTAATAATCGTAATATTAAATATTTTCTGACGTAATGTGATTCAATTTATAAGTAAATATCTCTTATAAAATATGAACAATTTTAAATTCTTCTAGAGCCCGAACCTTCATTTTTTCTACCCGTTATGCCCCCCGTTTGGCTCTTCCTTAGATTAGCATATGCGCAAAGTGTACAAGCTCCGTGGCTATTATCATGGCAAGATTCAATTATTCCTCTAAGGATGACTAAACTCCACAAATTCTCTGGAATTTTTGCTAATCACAGATTCACACTAGTGGCTTTTGATTATGAACGCTAATATCTTTAGTTCTTTCTGTGTGTGCAAAACAAACTTTTCATGGGGTGAAGAGTTGGTGAATATTGAGAATGTAATGGACTCATTGTATACTTGTCGTTCCCATGGGTGAAATAGAGCTTAATTTGTCGTATATCCAATATCTTAGATATAAGATGGAATATATTGAAAATCTTTAAATTTGTCGGTAGGTTCATTTAGATATATTTAGACTATGATTTGTTTCAATTGAGCACCTGAATAACATCACCAAATGTTTCTATTAGATGCTTTCAGCTCAAATTCTGATGTGTGTGTTTTCAAGCATCTATTTTAGATAAGTTAAATCATATAAAACATATCACCTTCTTTAATTATATACGCTAGTTTCAGTTAGAACAAACTTGAAGTTTACAACTTATTGAGCCTAAAACGTATAACTAAAGTGGATGAAATATTTTATATTGTTAACTTATCTACATATTAGGTGCTTGACAACACACATAAATACTTTTTCAAAAATTTAGTCAGAAGTGTCTAATAGGAACACTTTATCATGTATTCAGGTGCTCAACTGGTCGTTCGAATTTCTAAATGAAATTTGCTATAAAATTTAAAGGGCCGTTTGTAACAACTCGTACCTATGGGTTATGGCTTGAACCATTCAATGTATGTAATTAGACGCAAAGCCAGTGAATTTGATTGTACCTAGGTGTACAGGTCAAGGATTGAGTATCGGGAATATGTTGGATGTGAATTAAGGTCATAAGGGAACTCTAGAACAAAGTTGGGATGGAAGCTTCCCCACTGATTAAATTTTCTCATAAGTTAGTGCAAGGTCCAACTTCAAACAAGTACATCTCCCAATATATGAAGAGTTATGTGGTAAGTTACCCATCAAATTAAATGATTGAAGGTCTTCCACTCTAGTTTCCAATCATCAAACTGTTTGTCATGTGAACTTTTCTACAAAGAGATATGATCCTTTTACTGAAAGGTCGCAATATAGTCTATTGGATCAATATGCGACTGTAGAATGCAATATGTTAGTCTGCATATTGGCCACATTTTGATCCAAATTCGCCAGACATTTCGTTCTCAAGGTGTGTTTGATATGCTGCAGCATATGCCGATATGCAGCCAACATATCAAACATATAATGGCCCGATGGGACTCCATAAATATGTGCTTTCTCCAAAAATTTATTTTATTTTCATTCTCACAAACTCTAGGTTGGTTTTCTCTTCTCTCCTCAACCTTCAACACCTAGGTAAGTTCCTCTTTATATTTCTAAAGTATTTTATGAACATTCCTAATCATTAATTATAAATTCTTAACAAGATTCTATACTACAACCCTAGGATTTTTTAGGAATATCCATCTTAAGGTTCCAGAGAGAAAATTGAGCATTCTTCCTTAAAGTTTAAGCTTTTCTCCAATTGCTTGATTACAATTAACGTATCTAAGGCTATCTCACGTGCAGGAATTTCTTTGCTCTTCCTCATGCTACATTTCTAAGAAAATCTATGAATTTGTCTCTATGAGATAATTAGGGGTAATGAGGAAAATAATGATTTTGTTCATGTAAATTCTATTTGAATACCATAAACCCTTGTGAATTCTTTATGTGCTCATTATATCCTACTCAGTGAGCTTTATAAATATTTCTAAGAAAAACATCTATTACATGATTTATGATTTTTCTTTTAAAAGGAGAAACTTTCATGATTTTTTATGAACTACAATATGACTTGATGAATATGAACTTTGAATACAATATGAAGATGAAAGAACTACGATTATGACCTTATGGAGCTAAACTAGGATTACTAGTTAAATCTAAACATGGAATGACCAGGAGTATTATTGATGACTGAGAAGGAATAAGTTATATGACAATGCCTAAAACTATGTATCCTAATGTAGGATAAGGATTGTTATGAACGGGAGTAGTATTGATGACTGAGAAGGCATAAGTCATATGACAATACTTAAAACTATATATCCTAACATAGGATAAGGATTGTTCCACTGGTTCATGTGAATCCTCTATGTGCTCATGGTAAGGGTTTATCATGAATTTATGCTAGTAACATATTATGAATTTCTCATGCTCTAGCAAGGTATGGGATGGGTTAGCTGATTGGGCAAAGGTCAGACTTCATGTGCTCTCATGGTAGTTTATGTTGGTTAATCTAAGAAAAGCTCTCATAATAAACTTAATCATGTGAAAGAATAAAAACATTTACAGTCAACCTACTAACTTGAACTCTTGTTTACTCTTTAATCTTCATGATATGATATAATTTCTTTGGTTGCCCTTTTTTACTTTAGCTATGTTTCATAGTTTATTCGACCATTTACAAATAATACAATTCTATATATGCTTATGACCCTTTTTCCATGGAAGCTACATTGTTTAATAATGCAAACTCAGGTACTCAGACAGACAATCGAGCGACACATAGGTTCAATACATTCAAATATTGGTGATCCCGACTTACTTTTTAGGGGAAATCATTTATTTCAACTTTTCTAGTTTTGATTAGAGGTATGTCGAGGCTTGTTCTGGTAAAACAGATTATTCATGGTTATGTTAGAGGATTTATAGATTAGACAAATCTAGAATGTTCATGATGTAAACTTGGTAATCTTTCAATATATTAAGTATATCAGTTTTGACTTAATGAGAGTTTCTGAATGGAAGTTCTTTATTCTAAAAGACTTTATTTATAATATGAATCTATTTTATTTTTTTCGTATATATTTCACGATAAGATTACGTTAGCTAGTTTGCTCGAGCAAGTTAAGCCATTAGGTGCTAGTCCCGCCTAAACCCAAGGTCAAAGTGTGATAAACTTGGTATACATCCAAGTTTTCTAGAAAGCTTATGAAGTCATGTCTAGTAGCTTCTTAATAATGACTATGAAGCACGCCACATTTATAAATAGGAGGCTACAAGACATTTAAAAATGCCACTCTTCTTTTATACTCTAGATCGTGTTAAAGAAATGAGCTTCAAGAAAGATTCTGACGCATGCGTTACTATGTATTTCAAAAAATGCCTACTAAGATGAAAGCAACCACAAGCCAAAGGGCTAATGCTACAATAGAGAAGAATGCCAGTGAGTTGCTTCAGACTCAAGGGGTTCAGATGAGTTCTCAGGGTTGCGCTACTATTTAGGCCACCTACACATCAAGTCTATTAACAGAGATCCCTCTAGATAACCTGACAGTGCACACAAGTTTATCTAGTTCTTCTAATGCAAATATGAGGGGAGCTATCATATGTTCCCCCAACTTCTTGTTGCATAATCCCAATGTTAGAGAATGTCACTTCAAGTGCTGCTTCTCACGAGGGTTCAACTACTTCAAGGATTAAAGAGTTTCTCCATTTGTACTCACCAGTCGTTATAGGATCCAAACCTAAAAAGGATACTCAGAAATTCATAGATGAGGTACAGAGGATTATTCGAGTTAATCATGATACTGAGATCGAGGAAGTTGAATTTGCCTCTTATTAGTTGAAAGAAATGTCTATTAAATGATATGTACAATGAGAGATATCTCGAGAAGAAGATGTAGCTCCTACAGTCTGGATGCTTTTCGGATGCCTTCATTGATCACTTACTATCCCTACGGATAAGAAAAGTCAAGGCAGATGAATTCACATCCCTCAAGCAAGGTGCCATGAGTGCCATGGAGTACAACCTTAAGTTCAAAGAGCTAGCCCGATATTGCTCTAGAGATGGTTTTCACTGTATGGGAAAGAATGCATTGATTTATAAAAGAATTGGGAACCCACATGTTTAATGAGTATGTTGCACCCTTGTTGAACAAGGATAGATATTGTAATACCTCATACCTCCGGGCTATTACCTGAACCATTCAATGTATGTAATTAGAGTCGAACCCGATAAATTTGATTGTACGTAGGTGTTAGGTCAAGGTTTGAGTATGGAGAGTGTGTTGGATATGAATTAAGGTCACAAGAAAACTCTAATATAAAGTTGGGTTGGAAGCTTTCCTACCGATCTAAGTTTTTGCATAAGCCCGCGTAAGGTCTAATGTCAAACAATTACATCTCTAAATATATAAAGAGTTACATGGTGAATTACCTATCAAATTTAAAATCTTTGAATCTAATTTTCAACATATTAAATCGTTCATCATTTTTACTTTTCGACAAGAATATATGATTATTTTACTTAAAGGTTGCAGAATGACTCAATTTTTCAGGCAATATCCGACCGCAAAATGCAATATATGATCTGCATATTAACCGCATTTTGGCTCCAATTTTTCAGGCATTCTAATCTTAGGATATGTTTGATATGCTGCAATATATCACGATATGCCGCCAGCATATCAAACACAGAATGACTCGACGAAATTTCATAAAAATACGTGTTTTCTTCGAAATTTTCACTCTCACAAGTCCGAGGTTTTTTTTTTCTCCTCTCCTCAATCTCCAACACCAAGTAAGTTCCTTTAATGTGTTTCTAAGTGTTTCTAAATATTCCTAATCATTAATTATAAATTCTTATCATGATTCTATATTACAATTCTAGGATTTTAAAGGAATGTCCATCTCAAGATTCAAGAGGGGAAATTGAGCATTCTTTCTCAAAGTTTGAGTCTTTCTCCAATTGCTTTTTGCAATTAAGGTATGTAAGTTTATCTCACATGTAGGAGCGTCTTTGTTTTTTCCCTCTCTACGTTCTATGAAAACTCATGAATTTGCCTCTCTGGGATAATTGGGGCTAATGAGAAAAGTTGTAATTTTATTCATGTAAATTCAATTAGAATACCATGAACTCCTATGAATTCTTTATGTGCTCATTATTATCCTAATCCTTGAGCTTTATGAATCTTTCTATTAAAAGTATCAACTACATGATTTGTGAATTTTCTTTTAAAAAGAGAAGCCTTCATGATTTTCTACAAACTATGAATATTACTTGATGAATATGATGTGATGAAAGAACTATGTTTATGAGCTTATGGAGCTAAAGGAGAATTACTAGTTAAATCTAAACATGAAATAAACGGGAATAGTATTGATAATTGAGAAGGCATAAGTCGTATGATAATGCTTGAAATTATGTATGCCAACATAGGATAAGAATTACTGTTGGTTCAGGAGAATCCTCTATGTGCCCCTGGTAAGGGTTTACTATGAACTTATACTAGCAATATGTTATGCAAGTTCCAAGCCCTGGCAAGGTTTGGGATGACTTAGCTTATCGGGCAAATGTTATATTCCATATGCCCATAGTGGTTTATGACATTAATCTAAAAAAAACTCCCATAATGAATTTAATGATGGTGAAAGAATAAAGAAGTTAAGGTCAACCTACTAATTTGAACTTTTGTTTACTCTTCATGGTATGATATGATTTGTTTGATTGTCTTTTTTACTTCAGCTAAGTTTCCTGTTTTGTTTGTCCGTTTTACATAAAATACAGTTCTATATATACTTAAGTCCTTTTTTTCAGGAGTGCTGCATTATTTAATAATACAGACTCAGGTACTCAAATAGACGATTGAGCAACACGTTAGGTTCTATACATTCAGCTATTGGTGAGCCGCACTTACTTTTGAGGGCATGTCATTTATTTTAGTTTTTAGTTTTGCTTAGAGGTATACGGGAGACTCTGTCCCGGTAAAACATATTATTCATATTATGTTAAAGGCTTCATAGATTAGAGAAGTCTAGAATGTTCATGATGTAAGCTTGACAAATCTTTCTATGTATTGAGTATATCATTTTTAACTTAACAAAAACTTATGAATGGAACTTCTTTCTTCTTAAAGACTTTACTTATGATATTGAAACTATTTCATTCTTTTCCGCATATGTTTATGATAATATTGCATGAGCTGATTCGCTCGGGCAAGTTAAGAAATCAAGTGTCAGTGCTGTCTAGGCCCAAGATCGGAGTGCGACACAGTTAATATATTCTGCCTAGATATAAATGGAGGAAATTTAAGGATTTCACATTTAAGAGGTTAATTTTAGGATAACAATGTAATGTATGAATCACTATTATCGATGTATTCAGCCTTTTCGCAATGTTCACTATTTTAGACATGGACAATATCCATAATTATATATGAACATTATGAAAAGGCTGAATACATCGATAACCTCTTAAACTTTATCAGTAAATTTTATTTAGATATTTAATCTATGTTTCATCTTAATTGAGAGTTCTATTAAGATTTCCGGCTTAAGTTTTGAAAAGTTTATGTACGTGTTCTCAACGTGTCTATTACGTGAATATATAAACTAATCACATAAAATATATCACTTCCTTTAATTATACACATTAACATCAATTGAAACATGTTTGAGGTTTTATGGGTTCATGAGTACACGTGCAGGAACTTTTACAAAATTTGAGTCAGAAATATATAATAGAATCTATCCGAACAGGTTGTAACTCATATATTTAAATAAAATTTACCAACAGGTTTAAGGGTTTATCAATGTATTTCATCCTATGAAAACATATTTTCTCTGTCCCAATTTTACATGACCAATTTATATGGCACACTTTTCTTTCTAGTCAATCCAAAAAGAATGATACATTTCCTTATTTGATAAATATTTGATGACATTATCAATATTTTACTCATGTTGGATCCCACTTATTTAACAAAAAATCCACGAAGATATACTCTTCTATTTACAAATTCATTTATTTTTAAAATAATTTTAAATCATTATAACATCTTCCTATAATTTTTAAACTCAGAAGCAACTACCTCATATAAATTTTGAATCATTTGAGGTAAAGAACATATGGTGTCAGCCATAAGAGACCACATGATGAAACTACATGGAACTTGGAGTGTCGAACAACCTTGACCACCTAATATGGGATGGATGAGTGCAACAGAAAACCCAATATTATTTGTGAAAGTTTCATGTACAAAAGTGTCTGGCACTTATTATTCAGCACTAATTTCCCAGCTAGTATGATTGATTGTACAAACTCCGTAAACACCACAACTATGTCCACTACTCTCTTCATCATTCACTGTACTGTCTACTCATCTTCAATCATTCAATACATATATGGGAGAAAGTAGACAAACAAGGACTATCTAAGAGTTGGGATGAGATTCCTCATTTATAAATTTTTATATTAAACTTAATTATTTTTTTTAATACATCACGAAAATTAGTCATGAATTTTATCGCTAAATTAGTCGTAACTAATAGAATTTTATGATAATTTGTGGTTAAATAGGATTAGTGATGAATGTAGTTGTTTAGCTACAGAATTTGTCCATCACTAATTCCTGTTGTTTGGTAATGATAATAAAAGACAGAATTTGTTCGTTGCTAATAGAATTTTCTGATGATTCGTTGTTAAATAGGATTAGCGACGAATTTTATTATTTAACTATAGAATTTGTCCGTCCCTAATTTCTGTTGTTTAGAAATGATAATAATAATTTTATTTATAATAAAATATTTATAGATATTTGATAAATTATTTAATATTCATTAGATATTTATAAATATTTTATTGTAAACACAATTCTCTCTCTCTATATATATATAAGATTTAAATAAAAGTTACTCTCTCCATTTCAAAATAAGTGATGTTTTCAACTTGACACACCCTTTAAGAAAATTACTCATTCCTAGAAAGAAAAATATATTTTTATCTATTTACCCCTAATAAATATTTTGAAAAAGATATAATTCTTTAATATAAAACTCTCTCTATTTAAATAAGGATAAAATTAAAAAAATATTATTAATATCTTTTTAATTATATAAAAAACTATTTATTTTAAAACGGAGGATTAAAAAGTTTTCTTGAACTCATAACCTTAATCAACTAAATTTTGTATTTGAGCTTCAAAGAACTTGTGTAGAAAATGCTTGTTTCTCTATTAGAGTTTTATTGATGTTCAAATTAATCAATCGATATCAAATAATTAAAAAAGGAAATAAATAGAAAAAGGTCCAAGGTGTCAAATTAAGTCACTAACCACCAAAGTGCATGAACCCAGCCTCACTCCTAACCTCTATATATACCTTTCAACTGTCTGTCTTCTTTACCCATCCCCATTCCCATTTTCCATTACTCTTCCAACCCATATACCCCCTCCCATTTCTGTAACTATGCCTTCTTCTTCACTTTTTGTCGTTTCTAGATGCACAATTTACCCAGATGATCATCAATCTCTTAATAATACCTTAAAGCTCTCTGTTTCTGATCTTCCTATGCTTTCTTGCCAGTATATTCAAAAGGGTGTTTTGTTCACCCAATCCCCCTTTGAATCTTCTAATTCCCTTATTTCCCATCTCAAAATTGCTCTTTCCAAGACCCTTTCCCATTTCCCTCCCCTCGCCGGCCGTCTAATTACTGATTCCGATGGTTACGTCTACATCCTCTGCAACGACGCCGGCGTCGATTTTGTACATGCCAAAGCACCCCATCTACCGATTTCCACTCTTCTCCCAGCAAATCACTCCGATGTTCCACTCTATTTCAGAAAATTCTTCCAATTTGATAGTACCCTGAGTTACGCCGGGCACTATAAACCCTTAATGGCGATTCAGGTGACTGAGCTAAACGACGGCGTTTTCATCGGTTGCACGATGAATCACGCGGTGGTCGATGGAACTTCCTTCTGGAATTTCTTCAACACTTTCGCGGAATTTTCAAGGGGGGAGAAGAAGATTACCAGGCAGCCGTGTTTTGGGCGTAAAACGGTGTTTGATTCTCCGGCGGTTCTAAAGTTCCCGGAAGGTGGACCGTCGGCGACCTTCTCCGGCGACGAGCCTTTGCGTGAGAAGATCTTCCATTTTAGCAGAGAAGCTATTTTGAAGCTCAAGCTCAGAGCAAACAGAACGACAGTTAACGGTAAGACTAACGGAAAGATTACTCCAGTTAATGACGAGCCGGGTTTGAAAAACGGCGCAGCTGTGAAGAATTCAAAGCCGGCGGCTGCGGCTTTGGAGATTTCATCATTTCAGTCGTTGAGTGCTCAGTTGTGGAGATCCGTGACG
This sequence comes from Datura wrightii, assembly GCA_035772735.1. Taxonomy (NCBI): domain Eukaryota; kingdom Viridiplantae; phylum Streptophyta; class Magnoliopsida; order Solanales; family Solanaceae; genus Datura; species Datura wrightii. The sequence continues at coordinate 191,321,851 of JASDFA010000018.1, read as the reverse complement.
CGGGCGAGGAAGTTGGAGGGGAGCAGAACGACGACGTTTAGGATGGCTGTGAATTGCCGCCATCGGCTGGAGCAACGGATGGAGCCGCTGTATTTTGGGAACGCGATCCAGAGCATCCCAACCGTTGCTTCAGTTAAGGAGCTGTTATCTAACGACTTGTATTGGAGCGCAAATCAGCTACGTCAAAATGTAGTGGCACACGGGGATGCTACGGTGCGCCGGGGTGTGAAGGATTGGGAAAGTAACCCTAGGTTATTCCCATTAGGAAACTTTGATGGAGCTATGATCACCATGGGAAGTTCACCTAGGTTTCCAATGTACGATAATGATTTCGGGTGGGGCCGTCCTATCGCAGTCCGAAGTGGCATGGCTAATAAATTTGACGGAAAGATCTCCGCCTTCCCCGGACGAGAAGGAAATGGAACCGTTGATCTTGAAGTGGTTTTGGCACCGGAGACAATGGCGGGACTCGAAGAGGACATGGAATTCATGCAATATGTTTCTTAATTGGATTGTGTATTGTGTTCTATTTCCTTAAATGTATGTAACAAAGAGTGTGAAGGTTAAATTGAACAACCATTGAAATCACGATGCGAAAATATAATCTCTTGAAAATTAATTTATCTATTCTTTTTGAGGGCTCCTTATTTTTTCATTTCAAGAATAAAGCTACAAACAAAATTGAATATTTGGGGCCCTTTACTGTTAAAGGATAAAATATGGTATAAGGCTATAACTAGTGGAACTTGATGCCTTATATCTCATTTAACATTTTCAATTCTTTCCTTAGTAAAGGTACTAAAAAATTATGACTTAAAAGCCACAATTTAACGGCCATCAAATGAAATTATGTAGACACATTTGGCTAATTTTAATGACAAATTAGGCCTTTAGAGTTAAAACTTAGAATATGCAAAATCAAATAAGAGAAGAATGATTTTATAAGAAAGGCAGTTGGTTCATCTTTAAAATGGAAATAAAAGGCTTTTGCATAAATGCTGGATTACCTTAGACCTCATCTCAGCTTTCGATCCATGTTATCCTAGCTGTCTGAAACTTTTGCAAACGAGAAATTGAGGCTTCAAACAATGGTTGATTCTCAGGCCAAAGTTCTTACGTTAGTTGTGAAGTTGCATGGTATTTTATTTCCTTTCGACTTGTCAATTTCTTAATTTGCTTTCTACCCTTTCGTCTACCGTGTTTGAATTATACTGTTTTTCTTCATATTTAAAAAAATGCTAAAGTTCACTAGTTTATTTATTAAAATATAAAGTGATAAAAATTTATTTTTATATATTATTTTTTGCTTTTACAAATGAAAATAAAACTTATATCTAAAATACGACTCTATTTTTTGTATTTATTTTTACGAAAATTAACTTGCTAAAACTGATATAGAAATTAAAATATCAAAATTAAAGGTAAATTCTATAATACTCTATCAGTATATTATATATACCACGTGGGTATCATTGAGGACTAACAAGTGCCTTATAGATAGATCGAGGTAGAATTGAATGATACCGTGCCAGTACATACTATGATGGTACTTCTTCCGTTTCAAAATAGTGGTGTTTTAGCCTTTTTCTTTTATTTCAAAATAAGTGGTGTTTCACATAATCAAGAAGACATTAATGATATTGTTTCAAGTTTACCCTTATTTAAATGAGGAGAGATTTATAAACTACTAAAGAGTTACATCATTTTCTAGATATTTATTAAGGGTAAGACAGTAAAAATGCATTTTGCTTTTTAGAAGTGAGTAGTTTCTTAAGAGGTGTGCCTAAACTAAAAGCACCACTTATTTTGAAACAGAGGGGGTATCATGGAGGACTAAGAAGTGTCTCATTGAAGGACAAAAGCATACCTCGATGATACTATCTTAGTATATAGATTTGTTGTGGTAGTATTATGGAGGACTGAGGAGTTCCATCGAAGGACTGAAGCAGACCTCAATAATACCATGCCAGTATATAAATATACTGCGATGGTATCATTGAGGAATGAACCAGACATCAATGATACCATGAAAATATATGAATATACTGTGATGACACCATTGAGGACTAGAGATTTTCTCATTGAAGGACTGAAGTAGACCTTAATTATTTCATGTTAGTATATAGATATATTATGATGGTATTATGGAGGACTGAAGAGTGTCACACTGAAGGACGGAGTCCTCTATGATACAAAGTCGGTATATAAATATACTGTGATGGTATCATGGACTACTGAAAAGTGTCTCATTAAAAGACTGAAATAGTCCTCTATGATATTATATATGTCAATATATAGATATATTGTGATGGTATCATGGAGGACTGATGAGTGTCTCATTGAAGTAGTAAAACAGTTCTTCATGATACCATTCCAGTAGATAGATATACTAGAATGATACCATGGAGGACCGAAGAGTGCTCAATGGAGGACTGAAGAAGACCTCAATAATGCCATGACAGTATATAGATATATTGGGATGACATCATTGAGGATTGATGATTTTCTCACTAAAGGATTAAAGAAGACCTTAATGATTTGATGTTAGTATATAGATATACTATTACGATATCATGGAGGACTGAAGAGTGTATCGTGAAGGACAGAAGCAGAATTCCATGATATCATGCCAGTATACAAATATACTGTGATGGTATCACGGAGTACCGAAGAGTATCTCGTTGAAAGATTGAAGAAGTCCTCCATGATACTATGCGAGTATATAGGTATACTATGATGGTATCAAGGAGGATTGAGGAGTGTCTCATTGAAGTGTTGAAGCAGTTCTCCATGATACCATGCCAGTAGATAGATATACTAGCGTGGTATCATGGAGAATTGAAGAGTTTTCGCTGGAGAACTGAAGGAAACTTCAATAAAATCAAAAAATTTAAAAAGAAGAATAAAGACAAAGAACAAAAAGAAGTGAATGAAATTAGAATATGAACAAAAAATAAAAATAAAAAGAATTATATATAATTTTAAAAAATGAAAAAAGAAAAGAAAACAACAAAAAGCAAAAAAGAAAGGAATCTAATTTGAGAGTGAAATTAGATTATAATGAAAAATAAAAAATAATATAATTCGAGGAAAAAATGAACAAAATAAGAGAAAAAGATAAAGAATAAAGGAAAAATGAGAAAAAAAGAAAAGGATTAGAGAAATAAAAAATTAAACTAGAAAAAAAAGAAGTCAAATTTGAACATGAAATTAGATTATGGTGAAAAAATAAAGAATAATGACTTGAAAAAAAAATTAAAAATATTTTTTTTATTAATTTTGAATAAATAAGTTAGTGATTTTAGTATTTCTTTATATATATATATATATATATATATATATATATATATTACTTCTTGTTTTAATCAAATTATTTAATTTTCCTGTATTTTGTTAGTCTAAATATAGTTAGCTATTGTATTTATTTTTTTAATTTAAAAAGTAAAAAAAAAAAGCCCTAAAAAATAGTAACAAAAACTTAAATTAACTTAAAAAGGAATAAAGAGATTAAAGAAAGAGAGAAAAAGAAATAAAGTAATATCATGATAGTAACAACTAAGAGACAAAATAGAAAAAGGGGTGCAGCGCTGAATGAAAGCAGGCCGAAAAAGAAACAAACAATGGGTATTTTGTATAATTATTTTGGAGGGCATCAAAGTAAATGGGCACTCTCATGTAAATACTTTATTTTTTATGGACAACTATGCTATTGTCCCAAAAAATTATGAAAAAATTACATGATATAACAAACATATGATAGTATTTACTAAATATAGCTATAGTTTTAAAATATTGCAAAATATAGCTAAAATATTACAAAATATAGAAAATTTAGTTAATTTTTTCTTTCCCCCTTTTTAAGGTTAAAACATTCATATATCTATATTTCTTCTCTATATCTCATCAAATCAATTTTCTATATTTTCTCCCATCAATATTATTGATGATCATCTCACATCCCCCCCCACCCCACCCCACCCCCCAATTACTAATTACCCCAATCAATTTATTATAGATCTGAATTATTGTCCTTCTTCTTATTCTTCTTATTCTCCATACTTTAATCGACATTGTCAGAGAAATCAAAGCTCCAAATTTTATTAACAATCTACCATTGCTGGAGAAATTGAAGTTCCAGATTTGATTAACAATTTTTCTGATCGAGAAGCCTCTGCTTCACCATTGTCGAAGAAATCGAAGCTCCAGATCTTATTAGCAATCTATCATTGTCGGAGAAATTCTTATTATTGTTAATTGAAATTTCTTATTAATTTTCTTAAGTTTTATTCTTTGTCTATCAATGACAGAATTGATACAATGCAATTTTTCAAGCTTCTTTGTAGATCAATGGAGGAATCAATACACTAGGTATCAATTATTATCTAATTGATACATATTGATATAGGCTATCTTCATCTTGTATCTGTACGTACAACTAGCTATATTTCATTCTAAATACAGTGATACAATGATATAATATTTCATTCTTTATTTAGTGATACAATGGTGCAATTTTTTCAAGCTTTTGTCTTTATATATCAATGACTCAATTAATATTGTATATATCACTTATTATCAAACTGATACATATTGATACGAAATGTCTTCATCTTGTAACAATACAAACAACTAACTAATTGTAAATACGATGATACAATCATATAATTTTTCATTCTTTATTTAGTGATACAGGACCAAAAAAAAAACTTGAAATAGTGATATACACTAAATATTAGAGTTTGATTCATTGACATGATATGTTATGTTAACTTGGACAAATAAAAAGCTATTTATATACCCCATACTTATGATACAGTGATACGCACATACTTTATATATATATATATATATATATATATATATATATATATATATATATAAAATGATACAATATTTCATTTTTTATTTCAATTCATTAGATTTCAACTGATTTTTGAACTTATTCGTTGCTATTAGAGTTTTAAAAATTGAAGAAGAAGAGAGAATTCAAATCACGTGTTTTATTTTTACACCGAAGAGATGCGCCTAATTAATAAGGGAGAGAGATCTTCTCTCTTGTTTTACTGGATTCTATTATTTTAAAAGATTCTTACCCGATTTTCTCTTTAATCATAGCACATATATTATAGATACATGTTTGACAAGTCACTGAAGAGTTGCTATAAATTATAATTATTTAAACTATAAATATTAATTATAATTATGATCTAATACTATTTATGAAAATTGCTAAAAATTATTAAGTAAAAAATAAGATCTCTTTTCTACATTTTGGCTTTATGAGGCTTTTGAGCGCTCCTGACTACTATTTAAAATATAGCTAAAGTTACAAAATAATTAATTTTTAGCCAATTTATGATCAACTTCAAACTTTCAACATTGAAGTCGAAAATTTTCAAACTTCAGACATACTCGTCTGACTTCAGACTAAATGTCTGAAGATAATATACTGCATGTGTCATTCAAACATCAAACATTGGATGTTAAATTAGGTTTGACGATCTCCAGTTTGAGATTCGTATATCTGAAATTTGAAATATTCAAATTCAACTCCAAAATCAAATAGGTGATATTCAATCCATTAAAATATTCAAATTCAACTTCAAAATCAAATCAATCCATTACAATCATCGAGTCTGAAATTTCGAACGAATATATTCAAAGAAAATTTTTGAATTTTGTAATTGGAATTTCAGAAGCAACAAAAGCCGTTTATTGGGTGACCGTAACGGATTGTATAGTGAGACTTCTGAATAATAAAGAGAAAAAATTGAAATATTTAAAAGCAGTTAAAAAGATAGGAAAATAAAGAATTAATAAAATGGAGAAATGTTAAATTACAAATTGAGAATTCTACCGGACAATAAATGAATTTTAAATAAAATAGCCTGTTTGGGTCTAATACATAATTATGGAAAGACAAGTTTCATGTCTATCTTTTTCAATTTTGTCATTTTGATGTTCAATATAGAATTATTTTGAATAATTTGCATAAAGATTACTTTATTTATCAATTCTCGTCAAAATATAAAAAATGTGCAAGAACAAAATAATATTAATAAACATTTTTATTTACTATACAGAGAGCTCAGATCGAATAGGTATATTAATATAAATTCAAGTCAAGTTCTTGGAATTGAAATAATAAATTTGGGAACCGATCACGAGATTTTGGTGATTTCTCTATCTAATGAATGGGGTCTGCTTTAAACTCAATGCTGTACTCATCCCTAAGTATATGCTTCAATAGAAATCACAAAAGGGTAAATTAGAAACCTCTTTCAATTCATATATGTAGATCTCGAACCTATAAATGAGTATATTTTCAAAACTCACACACACAAAAAAAAGAAGTGAATTAGACCCAAAAAAGAAAAAAGCAAACTTGAACGAAAAGAAAAAAGTGACTTTTATAAAAAAAAAAATAACAACCACCCGATTGTTCAATTATTTAATAACCAGGGTCTTTCTTTGAGAAATGATCATATTATGATTTAGATTCAATAAAATTTGATCAATCCTGGTGCCACTCAATAAGATTTGAATAATTAGCTGTATTTTTCTCCTCTCAAGAAAGTTGCTTAATCTCAAAAAATTGACAGAAGAAAATGCAGCTCACTAAATTCAAATCTTTATGAAAATAAACTTACATGTACATGAGTTCAATTTAATACATAACAGCACAACAGACCTAGTTTTGAGGTCTCTACATTGTACAATCAATTGACAACAATATCATAATACCATTTTCAGGTCAATATTCTACAAACACATCTTCATGCAAAGCTATGAAGGATACACCTTCCAAAGCATAAAAAAGAAACTCAATGCTTTCTGAGAAAAAAAAAAAAAAAACCAGAAAAGGATCTATCACCTATAGTCTGACTATTCCGGAGCTGCGAATATACACTGAAACAACCATTGAAATGGTCTCAGAAATTGTGCTCTCTGCTTCCTCCAGAACCAAATGGCTGCACTGTACTGTTCGTTACGGATTGTTCTTGTTGCAGCCTTCCAATCGTATTTCTCCATTTCTATGCGTGCAGCTTTCCCCATGGTTTCTCTCAATTCAGCATCTCGTAAAAGAGGCACTAGTTTGCTCATGCAGTCGTCAAGGTCTCCAGGATTAAAAAGATATCCAATCTTGCCCTGCTGATCATCAGGGATAATATCTGGAACTCCCCCAGCACGGGCAGCTACTACAGGAAGCCCTGAGGACATGGCCTCCAAAACGACGAGACCTAATGTCTCCGACTCGGAAGGCATAAGAAAAACATCTCCACTGGCATATGCTTGGGAAAGTTCCTCCCCTAGTAACATACCTGTGAACACGGCAGGCATGCCATGGAACATTTTCTCCAATTCCTCCCTAAAAGCAATGAACAGAACGAAAATTTAACAACTATTCTATGTAAGGATCGTAAATTGTGTCTCATTATAATGTTGAGAAAATATGAAACATTTTTCTCAAGGGCACTTCTCTTTTTTTGAAATGGAGGCCGCTCATATTATAAACAGCAACGGCTTCCAGGTATACACATTCTTAGTTAATTCAGCATTTGGAACTTAATTGGTAATGCGCCCACCCTCTACCCTTCTACACTTAAATACCAGACTTGTTTAAAACAGGATTCAAACTCGTGGCATGCACCTACCACAAATTCAGAGTTGTGCTACCTTTACTGTCAACCCAAAGCCCTGGGGAACATTTGACAGCAGATTCTTGCAAGCAAACAGCCATGTCTTATTAGAAAGAGCTGCTGGCATCACATTCTACGATACTCCGTCCGTTTCAATTTGATTTTCTGGTTTTGACTTGGCACGGAGTTGAAGAAAGTAAAAAAAAAAAAATTGAATCTTGTGTTCTTAGACTAAAGATATGCAGATTTACCAAAATGTCCTTTAATCTTGTGGTTTTAGACATGCCATGTAGAAAGTTGAAATAAAAGAGTTGTCGAAAAAAGAAAAAACCACTCCTTTTGAAATGGACTAAAAAGGAAAGTAAGACAAACAAATTGAAATGGGGAGAATACTATTTATTTGTCAGCAATATTTGATTATTATTTCTGATCACTTTTGACAAGGGAAATACCAGAAAATGTAATTTGACCTATATAATGATCACACACACATCAAGTATCTACAGAGGGCATGAGGAGCATCATAAGCGCACCAGCTGGATTGCTAATGCCAAAGTAGTTCCCAGCCACTGAAACTGGGATTAGTCAAAGTGGCTGAATAATGTGCTGAACTCTAAATCTTACTCAGTTCTTTATCCCATCCAATTAATTAACCCTGAGTAACAATTCTGGTGATACTATTAAGAACAGGTAAATAACCCCTGAAGGGTCCAGTCACATCTTTGCATGCTCTAACACTGTCAACCATAAAAATTTTGTAGACTGAACATTGGTTATCATACAAGAAACAAGATTTGGTGTATTTTCTTAGCAAAGAACACGAAAAATTCCAGCTAATATTCCAGAAATCAAGAAGTCAAACAGTCATTGTAACTCACCTGTAAGGCCCATCTCCAATAAAAGCTATCCTAGCATCTGGAAGTCTATCCATGACCCTGTTTCAAACCCAATCTCAAATGTCATGTGCAAGTTATCGACACTTCCATATTAACTTGACAAGCACATAAATTGCTTGATACAATATATTGCCCAAAAATTGCAAGTCTTTTTCCCCTTATCAATGAAGGGAGATTATTTCATATACTGCTGGCCTGAGATGAATTTAAATGGAGAACATGAACAGTGAGGATTCATATAGACGATAATTTGAGACCGAGGCATAATTATTGTTGTTGTATATCAATGAAAGAAGAGTTGTACCTTTTGAGGAAATCCAAACTCTTCTCAACTCCAAGCCGTCCAACATGGACTATCAATGGTTTATCGGGTTCTCCATCACTTATTGTGAATAGTAGCAGGAGCAAAAGGAGGAAGAATTATCAGCACATACTAAAGATTGCTCCATACTGGATCAAATTTTCAGCTGAGAGGTCCTACCTTAGTCTTACTCGCATTTCATGAGACCGATATTGGGGGTGGAAGCTCTCTGAATCAACACCCTTATTCCACAAACGTATTTTGTTCGCTGAGAATGAAAGAAAAAGAAAAGCAAAGAATGACCAACTAGTATGCTTTAATAGGTAAAGCATCTGAATCCAGCAAAAGAAACTGCTTCGATAGAACAGAGAAGATTGACATTTTCTTTTTCTTTCCGAGATCACTAATTAATAAAAATATAAAATCATTATTGGAGAGCAATAGACTAGTTCAAGTTTCTTCCTATTACCAGCTGTTACCCTATAAGCTTCCAGGTCCTTTGCAATAGCAGCAGATGGCACCAGTGTAAGATCAGCAGCTCTATGTAGAAACTCTGGTGAGCAGTAAATGTATATTAATTAGTATCAAGAAGTGGAGAAGTAAAAGGGCAGATAATTGATAAGATATTGCTTAACTGACATACTTATAACCATCCACATAGGTTGAACCAACCAACTAAAGGTGTATCTGGGTATGTACCTGAAGAAGAAGAATGAGGATCAGAGTACTTATCCAGATAAAGAAAAGAAACATAAATAGGATCAAAGTAAAGCCCACCAGTGATATAGTGTATATAGTTCTAGAAGAAGCTGCAGTGACTTATTGCTTAATATTCTTCATCAGCAAGATCAATGTCATATAGAACTTATGTTTCATGGTTAATGTTGTATATTTTAGATATCAAACTTCCCGATTTGGATTTGAGCTAAGAACCAGAAGGAAGGAGCGAACTTACACTGGCACATGTGTGTGATAAGACATTACAATTGGCACAGATAGAAGTTTTGCAATGATAAGAGCACCGAATACCTAAAACAAGGAAAAAAGTTATCTAAGACAGGAGGCTGGAAAACTTTAATTCCTGTAAGCTTTTCGATATCAACAATAAGAACATAACTGAAAGAAGAAAAAGAAGGAAAAGAACAACTGAAAACTTACCATTATACCAGGAGATGATGCATGTATGATATCAGGCTTGAACTGTGCTACCTCTGAGATTATTCTAGGGCTGAGGGCAAGTGAGAGGGGTACTTTCCGGTACCAGGGGCAGGGAAAACTGCAAAGCAAGTAAGAACATCAGGAAGAAGCTTCCTTAAGGGACAGGAAAAGCTCCATATATTGACAATTTTTCATAATCACGGAGTCCTCAACCTCAACTGTTCGACAGTAACGTAGAAAAATGAGTTGAGTTAATTATTTAAACAAGGAAAGGGAAAACTAGTAAAAGTAACAGTTGCAACCTCCGTGATCCTATCAACTTTGCCCCATAAAATTCTTCGGGCACTCCTTCATGCGTAGTCACAACCATAACCTGCACCGCAAATGCACAAAGATCTGTTCAGCAGTTGCATCAGGTGTAAATCATCAATGGTTATGCCATAAATACTACTCCACTTAACAGATTACATGAACTATGCCTAGGGGTATAGTTATAACAATGGATACCTCTGAGCTAAATTACTGTTAAAATAAACATTTGCTTCAATATGTGCAGAAAAGCATATTGAAATTGGTTCAGGTGAAAGAAAATAGAAAAGATCTACAGATATTAAATTCTTTGTTGATATAATATCATAAAATATTCATTGGATTTAATAATATGAACATGGCAATTTCACAAGTAGATCATTACGCTATAGCATGTCATTCAGGCCCTAATAAAAGAACACCAGCAGACATCATAAACTAACATCATTTTCAAACATAGGATATACCTCATCCCCCATTTCCCGGAGATACTTTATAAAATTCTGGAACCTGTTCTTATATCCGGAAACATAACTGTATTACACAAAAGGAAAACGGTGGTTATCATCAATAATAAGACAATTCAAGAACAAACATAATAGGAGTAAGATGTGATTGAAATCATGCATAAATCTTGATCATAGAATTAGAAAAATTCGGTATAAAGTTAATTATCTAAAACTACATTCTTTATTGTCTAAAAGCATATTTGCATATGTAAATGTAAATATAAAGGTAATGTTCTAACTACTAGAGAGGACACTGGAGACTCTAGGAGAAAGGATCTCCCCACCCCCACCTAAAAGGAAAAAAACAAACCAAAGGATGAAAGAAGTGTCACTTATAAGGACTATGGAGTACATTTTAGTTTCTCTAAAGACAGAAACAATGAACTAGAAACAGGAATTTCACTTAAATCTATCCAAGGTTAAAGGTTACCTATTTCGAACAAAAGTTATTCCAGAATATGACATCACTATGATGTTTGATATTTTGCAAATCTCGTGAGGACCCCTCTAGGTTGAGTAAGCTTAAGGAATCATGCAGAGCCAGTGAAAAGCCAAAATGTGGCAGAAAGCAATTAGCTTCAGGTAGTGAAGCGGTAATGAGCACTAGAAAAGTGAATTGTACCTAAGAAGTATATGTCCATAGGATGAAATGAGAAAGAAAATACTGCATTATCCAGCTTATGCTAACATATATCAAATGAGAATTTAAATACCATTCAAGTTGAGTAAAGACATTCCTTTGTACTTCTAAATAAAAGTTACTTAGAAATTTGCATATGATCCAACAACACCACATTGCATTGTAATATTGATACTTGACAACACATTGTGGCAATCAACTTGTTAAAGTAACACAGGATTTCTGGCAGGATTCCGAGACGATCAATATGTGCAAAAACACACACCCAAAAACAAAGTAAGAAGAGTTGATTGCAAAATGAAAAGCAGAGTAATGAAATTTCCCTAAAATGCAACTCACATGAATATTAGCAAAGCTGCTCATCATAGGAGGAACAGATGGTTATTAATCAACTCTGAAACTGTAATATCTGGCAGCACACAGGAATAAAACACCTATGTAACTAGAAATAAATAAAAAATATTTCTTGGAGTATATGTTTTCATTGAGGAAATATATGGTCAGCAGGTATGAATACACTTCCACATAAAAGCAAGATCATGAAATAATAATATAAGCACAAAAGTCACATCCAAAAGTTTCTTTAATTCATAGTCAGAGAAGCTCATAAAGGTTTCAAAAGAAAGGGATCTAATGGATCACATAAACTAAAGTCAACATATCAAACAGAAAGAATCTAGAAACCAAAGTTTAGTAGCAAAAGCATCTAAGCCACAAACATTCCAATTTGGGTTGTAATTAAGAATTATGCAAGATGAATCTTGCACAAAAAACCAAGAATGGGATATAATTAATGAGTATGACTCACGCAAAAGGAGAAGGCTCAACAAAGAGAGCAATACGCCGAGGCTCTTTCATCTCAGATTCAAGTAAAAGAGGAGGATTCTCTTCCTCTTCATCTCTGTACTCAGTAATTGTCATCTTATTACTAGCTGTAGCAATTAAGGGTCTTTTCTCGAAGGGTTTTCTTCTAAAGCTCTTTTCACACTGTAAAAAACTTACCTTTCTGCAAATTGAACTAATGGGGTTTGTTCTTGAAGTAGAAAAGCAAGAAACTTTATGAAAACTAGAGGTGAAAAAAGAAGAAAGGGAATAAGAGGAAGATTGAGGTAAGGAATCACAGGGTATAAAGAGAAAAGAAGAAAAGCTGGACATGTTAAGAGTTGTCTAAATGATGTTATAATATACTTAGGGGGGGGGGGGGGGGCGGAGGGGGGGTTTGTATTTGAACTAGAGTGCCTATGAGGAAAAAAACAATCTGAGAGGGCCATGAAGAGGAGACTCTAACAATGGATATTCTTTTACAGAAGGATGGAAATGGGGAATAATTGGAAGCAATGAATAGCATATGCTTATTTAGAACCACAAATATGGGACCTTCATTAATTTTTTGGCAGCAAGATGTTATTTTCCTTTGTGGGGTCTTATTTTTTATCCTGCTACTCACTCTGTTTTAAAATAATTAATATTTTTAATTTAAATAATCTTTTTAATAAATTACTTATTTTTTTAAAAAATAAAATATATTTTTACCTGTCTAAGAAATTAATTAAAATGTGATGTGTATTAAATGGCTGTGTGTTTTGAGTTTAAATATTGAAGATATTGAGAGCATATTGTCACGGGCTCGGACTTCCAGCACGCTCCGGAGGCCCGTGCGGCGCCTCGCCTCGCGAGGCCAGCCTCTCCCACCGGGACAATATACTGGTTTCGCCCTGCCATGGGCTCTTCAGGAGAACGGCTCCAGTTCCCGACCAGGTTTGTGCAGGGTTGGCCAAGTCCCCTCTTCACCGTCAATTCAGTAAGGGGACACAGTCGTCCCTACGCCACACCTTTCTGAAGCCATTCTGTCAGCATCTTGATACATCCACCAGCAATTGTCCGCCATAAGATACCCCAATATCTAGGGCGTGACATCCTCCCCCACCCAACTCGGTGTACGCCCTCGTACACGGCCACTCGCCCGAGCTGCCCGACTTGCGGCCACCTGCCGCTCGGAGTGCCCTCTGCACCGGGTGCCTACAACACCACAACACACTCGGAGGCCGAGGGGAAGGTTTCCCAAGGATCGTCCGACAATGCTCACCCCTTGACAAACTCGACACTTCGTGATGTGAGGATCCCTCAACTCAACACCACCTTTCTCCATGCGAGCGCAGGACGCTATGAAACAATGCCGGCACCGCTCTGATACCATCTGTCACGGGCTCGGACTTCCAGCACGCTCCGGAGGCCCGTGCGGCGCCTCGCCTCGCGAGGCCAGCCTCTCCCACCGGGACAATATACTGGTTTCGCCCTGCCATGGGCTCTTCAGGAGAACGACTCCAGTTCCCGACCAGGTTTGTGCAGGGTTGGCCAAGTCCCCTCTTCACCGTCAATTCAGTAAGGGGACACAGTCGTCCCTACGCCACACCTTTCTGAAGCCATTCTGTCAGCATCTTGATACATCCACCAGCAATTGTCCGCCATAAGATACCCCAATATCTAGGGCGTGACAATATGCTATATGCTATTTAGGGATTCCATCGAAAAAAAATTGTGTTATTTTTAAAAATTTGATGTATAAAATTTATAAGAAAAAAGATAAAATTAAAATAAATTTACAAAGGCTACAAAATCAATTGATTCCCACCTTAGAGTCTCTTCTTGCGTGCTATATAATACTCCCTCCAGTTGATTTTAATTGTTATGTATATTAGAAATAGTTGTTTCAAAATTTAAGCGATAATTGACTATGTCTTTCCAATTCTACCCTTAATATTTAAAGTTATTCTAAAATGTGAAAAGAATTATTATTGTATGTTTTCAAAAAATTAATAGGGTTATATTAGTCAAATTACCATCCCTATTAATGTTTTCTTAATGAATGTGCAAATTTTATCCTAACAATTAAAATAAAACAGAGGAAATAGGAGCAAGGGAAATTGAAAACTTGCCGGGTATTTTTTGGAGGAAATAAAATCTATTACTCTTTTATAATTTGAATAAAAGAAAATGATATTTTTAAATTTTTATGTGTAAAAGTGATTATCTCTTGTATATAAAAATAAAATTCTCTTATAAAAAAATCATAAAACTAAAAAAAGATATTAATATTTCTATGTATACTATTTAGTTTCTATGTTAATATTTCTTCTTTTTCTTTTTTCTTTTTTTAAAAGATACTATATGTGTAGAGAGACACACACATAAGAGTATTTAGTTTAGGAGATGGTCGAAATTTTCATTGCTCTAGGGGTGTATTGGGTATGGAGAAATACATTTTGTGTTTGGTTGATTAAAGTCTTTGAATTTCTTTTTAGAAAGATAATTTTTAAAAAAAAAAAATTAAGAAAAACAATTTTTTAATGAAAATAAAAAAATAAATTTTAAATTGATCAAATTAAAATCACGCTTGTTTTTATTTAGATATTTGCTACTTAATTCTCCTCCTTGTATATATGTTTGAGACTTGGGGAAGCCTAGTACCTTAAAGTAGATGAGTACTCGGAGAAGGAGATTGATTGCATTTTATGTTTTTATTTTTTTGGTCAACGTTGACAAGTTTATATTACGGGAAAAGGGTAAAATTTATCTTTTAACTTTAGGTTAATAGCTAATTTTATCCTCCAATATATATACTATGAGTTTATATTTGTTCTCATCGTCGGTAAATTTATATTGTGGGTTTATGAGTTTTATTTTTAAAAATGGGTAATTTGTTGTGATTTGAGAATTTTCATTAAATGGGGGTAAAAGTAAATAGATTGATGATGGCGGGGGTAAATATAATCTTATGACAGAGGATAAAATTAGCTATTAAACTAAAGTAGAGGGGTAAATTTGATCTTTTCTTCTATATTATTGTTAAACAGTACACATTCCTGACTTTTTTGTTCATTTTTACTTGTTCAGTATTGACTTGACACACTAACAATAAATAGAGTGATGATTTTACTATATATTTACCCCTTAAATATAATAAATTCAATTGTTTTAAAAAACACATATTGAAAAATAACTATAAGAATATACTAGAAAGTAAGTAATAAATTATGTCTTATTTTTTAAACTAGACAAATAAAAATAAATATCTATTAATGGATAAATAAAAATAAACTAATGAAATAATATGGTATTGATTTTTTTTTATCCAGTGAAAGTTGATATTTCACTTTGAAGAGTACTAGGAAAAAATGTCGAAAATATGAAAATGAGAATTTTCGGAGTTTATAGTATGTTTTAAGGCATATACACATCAATCACCACCCTCCATCCGGTTCTTGATGGATTGGTTTTGAGCCGGTGACTTAGCAAGTTTGGGGACTCAGAGGTCAGTGTGAGAACATTTTTTTAATACCTTCTACATACTTTTTGAATAAGTGTGGATTGAGAAAGAAATGCTATTATTTTTTCATTTTACATAACTTAGTTTGTCATGCATTAGTAGTACAAACTAGACAAGTCTACAAATAGATAAGCTCTTTCCTTTTATTAGGTATATATACATGTACATATACAACTCTTCATTTATATATTTCTGTTACACCCCGTAAATTTTAAATAAATAAATAGCCTAATGTCATGTTGGTTAAGGGATTTAGAAAGCAAAAAAAAAAAAAAAAAAAAAAGTTGCTATAAATAGCAAGGTCGGCCCTTGCCTTTCTTCATCCACAAAATACTAAAGAAAACAGAGGGTAACCATTGTTAGGCAAACCCACGACAATATATATAAATTTCCTTCCAATTACGCGATGAAACGCGGTCTAAACTCCGTTCCGGCTTAGGTACAGGTGTATAAAGCTGCAGAGAGCAATCCTACGGAGTTGGTTTCGTGAAATTTGGCCGGCGAAACGTCGTGCTACCGAGGTAAAGTAAATAGAATTACTTTAAATTAGTACCAATGTGTTCCTAGCGTTGCAGTGAGCATTTATCCCTTCTGGACTATCGAGAAATAACGAATTTTCGACCGTTTTCTGAAAGGTTAAAGTTGGGATAAATATATATATCAAAAGTGATAATTTCTCCCGAATATTAATGTATTTAGTACTAATTGACGTGTAAATGAATGTAGTTGGGAGAAACAGCAGAAGTACCAACGGAAATCACATCGGTCAGTCGGGTACTCAGAAACCAGGTATGTAAAGTTATTCTTTCGGCAAGCCAGGAAGTACAGCTTAGAAAGTAAATAGAATAAAGGCTATTAACCGATACCCAGCGTACATGAACAATTTTAGTACAATTTCCAGCAAGCATGCTAGTATATTAATTACGTATCATGCGATAATCAGAATAGTAGATATTCAGGCAATACGTATTACATCTGTTGAGATTGTATCCAGTAGTAGGTGGTACATTTTATGTTATTGAGCTATATCCAGATATAATCAGATAGACAAATAAAGGCCAGGTAGTAGTTAGTCCAGCAATCAGGAATAGTGTAACACAGAATATAGTTCAGTTATTTAATACAAACTGGCCTTGAGATACAAGAAGAGAATATGGTTAGTATTTTGCATTGAGCATGCTTGCTGTGTATGTGTTTTGTATGTTGAGACTTGTTGTGGCATGTGGGCACCCTTTAGCATCCCCACCGCCCCTGGGTTATAGCTGTGTCGATACCAGATTCAGATACCGCCACCAGCTGGGCGATGCCGTCCGATTAAAGGACGATGATGGCCGACCACCATGATAATACGGTCCAGACCACCCTGCTTGCAGGGGTAGTTCAGTTTACTCTGCGCAGAGCTAGAACACCCTGTTTACAGGGGCAGACCACTCTGTGTGCACACCTGTGCCCAGAGGCAGGAGTCTTCGGACTCAGACACAGTTTATTGTCAGAGGCCAAGGCCTGAGCTACGTACCCAAGGGGGCCGGTAGGAGGAGCTCACAGTTATCAGATGAGTGGAGTGACTTGTTTTTGGTTGGTTTAGACCCGGGTAGTGGTAAATAGATTGCTTGCTTGGTTGGCACCTTCCGGCTTATGGGGGTCGGTCAGGTATTGTGTGTATTATTATGTATATTGATATGTGCCGGTAGATACTGATAGACAGAAGGACGACACGTCTTCAGGTACGCTCAGTTAGTTACAGAATGTATAAACTCTCCCCAGTTATCCTCAGCTAGATAGACTCAGCTATTTCTTGCTTAAATGTCATGTTATTGTGCTATTCGTTTCAGTTGCATATTTCAGTTTGCTTTACATGCTCAGTACCTGTGGTACTGACACCCAGCGGGGTGCTGTATTGCTTGCCTACAGGTACTCACGGATGAGGAGCCGATCCCTCGTGATTTCAGCCAGCCAGTGAGTCATCAGCTCCTGTCATCCGGAGTCTGATTCCCAGAGGTGTAGCTCCTTTTCTTTTGTTGTGTAGTATGGGTAGGTCGGGGCCCTGTCCCGATCATTTCTATTAATTTCTTACAGTATTCGTAGAGGCTTGCAGTCTATATATATTCCCTGTGGTTATTTGAGTTGGCCGTGTGGGGCCTTAGTTTGACAGTAGTGGTGACCTTGCCGGTCACGTAGTTTTACAGCAGTCTTGTGTTGAGTTACAGATAACTAGACAGCATAGTGGCCTTGTTGGCCCGCATAGGTTCCTTGTTACAAGTCTGCTTCTGGTTAGCTGTTGTTACAGGTACAGATGGCTACAGGCCAGTTGGCCGGAGGTTGTATTTACAGCCGTTATATAGCCGGTTTGTTTCTTGAAATAGAGCCAAAGCCAGCCAAAGCACCAGATGTGCTCAGCTGGACCATTTAGCAGTCTAGAGTCTAGCAGGCACCAGGTGCCCGTCATACCCCCCAAGGTGGGGTGTGACAATTTCAATATGATATCAAAGTTCTAGGATATGGACTTTCTTCCTTTTACCTAATTTTTTCTCTCTTTTCTATGATTCTTTTCACTCTCCATAAAAGATAACTTATCTAAAAAGAAACTGATAGATAAAAAACAAAACTTCCCTGCTCATGCTCTCGATGCATGATAGTTATCATACGCCACTGCGTCATTGCCATGGGTAAGGGATAAGGAAGACCTAATAAAACACTGATTACAACATTTGGTAGCTCTGTTAGCACTAGAAGTGTGAAAGAGAAGATCTTAATGATTTTATAAATTATATTAGTTGCTGATCTTATTGAATTGCCTTGGAGGGGAGAATATTACACTTGGACCAACAAACAGTCTGGTATGGATATAATTTACAGCAGAATAGACAGAATATTTGGTAATGAAGATTAGCTCAGGAATTGGGGCCATGTCACTACTGAATATGCATGCTCCCATGTTATTGCATCTTACTTAGTGTTCTTGGAAGTCTACATTGTCTTTTAGCTTCTTCAATGTTTGGAAGGATCATTAGGTATTTATACCTATTGTCACTAGGGGGTGGAGGTGTAGAAGCAATGGAGGAAACATGCAGAAAGTATGGATAAAGTTGAAGCATCTAAAATCTGCTTTTAAGGAGCTAAATAATACAGAGTTCAAGTCTGTCACTCAGAAGATTAATGCTTACACATAAGAATTACAGCTAATTCAAAATAAGATGAGAGCAGATCACTCTGACAGGTTAATTCTAAAAGAACAAGATATTCTTCTTAATCTGAAAAAATGGTCACATGTTGAAGAAATTATTATGAGATAGAAGGCTAAAGTGTTGTGCATTAAACTAGGATATGCTAATACTAAATATTTCACAGTGGTCATGAAAGAAAGACAACAGAGAAAACAAATAGTTACACATACATCACTCACTGGAAATGTTTTGAAGAATCCTACTGAGACTAGAGATGAGATAACCCAATTTTACAAAAGATTATTGGGCACTGCAGCTATAAGTCTCCCAGCAGTTAATAGACAGATTATGAAACAAAGATCTATTTTGACTTATGTGCAGTAAGTGAGACTGTGTGAAGAGATCACAGAAGAAGATATTAAAGAAGGACTGATGAGTATTAGCGATGACAAGGCTCCTGGAGTGGAATGATATAATGCTAACTTCTTCAAAGTTGACTGGCCTGTGATCAAAGAAGATATATACAAAGCTGTGAAGGATTTCTTTTATACAGGTATGATGTACAAGCCAGTAAATTGCACTACTATTACATTAATTCTCAAAACTGCTTTCCCTACCACTGTAAAGGAAAATAGGGCTATTTCTTGTTGTACAGTTTTGTACCATTTGATTTCTAAAGTGATAGTTGCTAGATTATAAAGAGTTATTGCTACTGTTATCTGTGAAGCACAATTTGGCTTCATTTCTTGGAGGAAAATCTCTAATAACATCATTCTGGCTCATGAATTGATACAAGCTTATAATAGAAAGAATATATTTTCAAGATATATGCTAAATATTGACCTATAGTAAGCAGATGATAATGTGAAATGAGTTTATATGAGGAATAAATTCATAGGGTATATAATGGATTGTATGCAAACAATTACATACTCTATTGGGATTAATAGAGAATATACTAGCCTCTTTGAGGCAAGTCGACCCACTATCTCCCTACCTATTTGCAATAGCTATGGAGTATCTAAGCATAATATTGAATAGTTTGAAGAGGGATAAGAGTTTCAGGTATCATCCCAAATGGGGTAAGCTAGATGCGATACATCTTAGCTATGCAAATGATCTACTTATATTTGGCAAAGTGATTTACAATCATTGCTATCTTGAATAGGAGTTTTGCTAAATTTTCTATAACTTTTAGTTTGAAAGCAAATATAGAGAATACTTGTGTTTATTTTGTAGTCACTCTACAAGCAGTTCAGGATGAGATATTACAACAACTTGGATTTGATAAAGGGACATTGCCATTTAGATATCTTAGAATACCATTGGCTAAAAAAAAAATTACTCTCCTCCAGTAGCAACCTCTTATTGACAGGATTGTCAAGAGAGTAACTTCTTGGATGGCTAAAAAGCTAGCTTATGTAGGCATACTTCAACTAGTCCAAACAGTTTTATTTGGTGTTCAAGCTTACTGGTCACAAATGTTTCTTATTCCTGCTAAGGTAGTGAAGACAATTGAGACTTTTTATATGAGTTATGTATGGTCTTGTTGATGAATGACGAATTTATGCATTTCTTAACCATATTTTGCCCATACTTTACTATGTTTTGAGAACAAATTGTGTGTGGATTCATGTGTTTTATAATATATTTGTGAAAATAGCTAATGCACATGATTAGATTCTTTCAGGGTTTAAAGTGATGGATTTGGGATTAAATGTGTCTTAAAAATGCAAGAATGGAAAAATGGAGTTGACGGATCAAGTATATAGAAGTTGGCAACACACAGGCATAGTTGTGCTATGGCTTGCACGCTGCATAGGCCGGGTCAATGCAACCAGATGCACGACGCGCCAAACATATCAGTGCTATGAGGGGCGCGACGCACAAGTTATATCCAGATGGCCAGAAAGTCAAATTCCAATTCTACTAGCAACAGAGGCTGCAAGCCCAATTTAAATCCAAGAAAGAACAACGAAGGCTGCGTCTACTATTATAAATACCCTCTCATAACATGTTTTAGGCGTCCAAGTCCTATTATTGTCAACTTTTAGTCGAATTCTTCATATTCAAACATAGTATTAGTGTTGCACAATTCATACTTTGAGAATTTGTGTAATAGTTTAGTTGACAATATTGGAATTTCATCAAGTTTTTGTGATTCAATATAGTCTTGGAGATTTGCTACTGTTACATTCCGTAAATTCTCGACATGTAGATGGCCTATTCGCATGTTGGTTAAGAGTTTTTGAATGCCATACATGCTAGGAAAAGGCCCGGGGAAAGATCGGATCAGTGACACATCGAACCATCGCAAGAGAAGGCTGGTAGACCTCCTCCGCGATGGCCAGAGTGTCACGGAGGCTCACCTCTGGGATACACAGCGTGTCACGGAGGTGAGGTGCAGCCCCAAGTATAAAAGCCTCCAACTTCGGTTTGAATGTTAAATTTCATATAATTTTCCAGAGAAATCGAGGGAAAACAGAGAGAACGAAGGTTCCTTGATAATATTCGTTCGATTACACCGTCAAAGGCAGTCCAAACTCAAATTAACTCCAGATACCGAGGTATTAAGCAGTAAGGAGCTTTCCTACGAATTTAGTTTCGTGAAATTCATCCAGCGAATCATCGTGCTACCGAGCTAAGGTAAGTGGAATTTCTCCAAATTAGTGTCAATAAACTCCTAGCCCTAAAGTGAGTATTTCTCCCATCTGGACTTTCGAGAAATAGCGAGTTTTCAATCATTTTTCGATAAGCCAAAGTTTGGGCTATATATATATTAAAAGTGATATTTTCTTCCAGAATATTAGCGTATTTAGTTCTAATTGACCTATATATGAATGCAGTTGGGAGAAATAGCAGAAGTACTGACCGATCTACGCCAGTTAGTCAAGAAATTTGAAGCGAAGGTATGTAAAGCTAATTCCTTCGGAAAGTTAGTAATCCGGTATAGCAAATAGCGTGAACTATAGAAGAAAGAATTTAGAAGTCGAGAATTGAGTCCAGTATGAATCTAGCAAGCATGTTTTATAATATTATGATATATATATTCAGAATGAAAGTTCATAAAGTAATATTAGACAGTCAGAAGATATCTCAGATACAGTATAGTTCAATATGAGAATCAGTTCAAAGAAGAAAAGAGTTCAGAATAAGAAATCAGAATACATATAGTATTTTCATATCAAACATGCTTGCTATATGTGATTATTGTTTGTTGAGACCTGTTTGTGCTATGAGGGCACCCTTGGAGCGTCCTCGCCGCTCCTGGGTTAATAGCCGTGTCAACTCGCCCACCAGAGGTCAAGGATACGTCACTCCAAGGAGTGGCATGCCGTCCGCAGTAGGACTAAGATGGGATGCAGCATTCCCCATATCAGGCTGATCAGCATAGCAGTATAGCTTACCCTGTTGTGCGCTTGCGCCCAGGGGGCAGATTACAGATACAGATACAGATTACAGTTTACAGTACAGGAGTCCTCCAGACTCAGACACAGTTAGAGTCAGAGGCCATAGCCCGAGTTGCAGACCCAAGGGGGCCGGTTGAGGTGCTCGTAGTTAGTAGGCGAGTGGAGTGATTTATTTTTGGATGGTTTTGACCCGGGTAGGGGTATATAGATTGTGTGTTGGTTGACACCTTCCGACTTATGGGGGCTGGTATAGGTCCTTGTTTGTTATATATATGTATATACTTGATATCTATTAGCTGATAAACAGCAGGTCGCCATGACGACAGATATGCTCCTACCTTACTCTCAGTACAGATAAGCTTGTTTCAGATTTCATCAGTCCAGACAGTTTCAGATATTTCCTACTGTTCAGAAATTCTAGTTATGTTGCTTATATTCAGTTATGTTCAGTTTTCTTTGCATACTCAGTACCCGTGGTACTGACGCCCTTTCGGGGCGCTGCATTACTTGCCTGCAGGTACCTATAGACGAGGAGCCGATCCCTCGTGATCCTAGCCAGCGCAGAGTCATTAGCTCCTGTCATCCGGAGCTTGATATTCAGAGGAGTATATCATTTTCTTTTGTTGTATAGTACGGGTAGGTCGGGGCCCTATCCCGACCATCTTATCGGTATTCTTAGAGGCTTGCAGATTGTGTTTATATCTCCCTGTGGTTAGTTGTGCCGATCGTGTGGGGCCGTGCGTATGTTTAGTTATTTATGTTGGCTGTGTGGGGCCCAATACAGTTAGTAATGGTGACCTTGTCGGTCACGTAGCTGTTTAGCATCTGTTATTTGATTCAGAAGTAACTAGTCAGCATGGTGGCCTTGTCGGCCCGCATAGGCTCCCTTATATTAATATGATTCTGGTTAGCTGTTGTTGTTGTACAGCTGGCTATGGGCCTAGTCGGCCGGAGGCTGTATTTACAGCCGCTATATAGCCTGTTGATTCGGTGAATTAGAGTTAAAGCCAGCCAGGCACCAGATGTGCTTAGGCTCAGTAGTCTAGCAGTTCAGGTCCTAGTAGGGCACCAGGTGCCAGTCATACCCTCCCAAGGTGGGGCATGACAAACTTGATATCAGAGCAGGTCGTGTCCCAGGGAGTCTGCAAGCCGTGCTAAGTAGAGTCTTGTCTATGTATGTGTTGTGCACCACATACTATAGGCAGGAGGCTGCAAGGCATGATAGGATGGTTACTCTTTTTTTCCTATTCAGTCGTGCCATAGAACAGTACAATATAGGGTCGAGTTCTTAAAACTTATCATACTCTTTGTTTACAGATAAATGGCAGACCAGCGACACCCTACCACAGGTAGAAGGATGGATACCGTAGCAGGAGAAGGCACTAGCAGGATGCCTTAGCTTCATTTAGAATCAGCCCGATCTGAGGGAGACATAGAGGCATCATCACAGCCTTCTCATCTGTCCCCATCTCATCAGGAGCCATTCAAAACGACACCGCCTCCGATAGCTCCTGTACCTACACCATCCGACCAGGAGGTTCGCAGTGCAGTTGTTATGTTGGCACAAATGATGGCCACTCAGCTCCAGTCAGTGCCACCTGTAATAGCAGAGCCATTAGGTGGATCTGGTAGTTCGAGGGTCAGGGAATTCTTGGCATTGGGTCCCCCACAGTTCACAGGGTCAGATCAGGCAGAGGACCCCCAGGATTTCCTAGATCGGATGCAGAGAATCTTCTGGGTCATGCATGTGACACCTACAGAATCAGTTGAGATGGCAGTATTCCGGTTGCGAGACATAGCTGTATTATGGTACAAGAGTTAGGAAAGGTCTCGAGTGAGAGATGTTGCCTCTCCGACCTGGTCCATCTTCTTGGAGGCCTTCCTGGATCGTTATTTGCCATGGGAGATCCGGCAGGCCCGTATGGATCAGTTCTTGCACTTGGAGCTGGGGGTGAGGAGTGTACGAGAATATGCCTTACAGTTTGACTCCTTAGCCCGCTATGCTCCAGCTTTTGTGGACACCATGCCATCCAGAGTCTACCGGTTTATTATGGGTCTGAACCCATAATACATTGAGGCATGTATGACAGCTACATTACGGGAAGATATGGACATTTCCCGGGTGCAGGCCTTTGCCCAGACTATTGAAGGCCTTAGACAGCGGCAACAGGACAGTAGATGTATAGGTCAGGAGCAGCACCGCAGGGATAGATCAGATGAAATACAGAGGGAGATTCAGAGAGGACCCAGTTCCCGGTTGTCAGACAGGCCCCATAGACCCCCACCTCCATCACAACAACAGAGAGGTAGATTTATTCGTCGAGGGCAGTCAGAGTCTGGTGGCAGTTCTCGAACGGTGGATTCACCTTAGCAGAGGAGGGTAGAGCAGAGCAGATACACACCCCCACCCTGCCCTATTTACAGCCGACCTCACATCGGAGCTTGTAGATATGGCTCCTTAGGATGTTATATATGCGGGCAGGAGGGGCACATGATGAGGGATTGTCCGGCCAGGGGGCAAGGTAGCCGAGATAGCCAGGACAGAACATCAGCAGGGCCACGAGCTCCAGCAGCCTTGGCAGGGCGTAGGCTCTCAGTTCTAGTAGGTAGAGGCCGAGGTAGATCAGGAGCCTCTAGTTTAGGTACGGGCTCAAGCAGTACCTATGTATTACCAGGGAGATAGGACTCAGAGACATCTCCAGACGTGGTAACATGTATGATGACTATTTGCTCATACCCTGCTTATGTATTGATTGATCCAGGGTCCACTTTGTCCTACGTTACCCCATTTGTGGCTCGAAAGTTCAGTGTTTCCCCAGAATTGTTACAGCAGCCCTTTTCAGTAGCTACACCCGTCGGTGACTCCATTATAGCTAGTAGAATTTATTGAGGGTGTACAGTAGAGGTTCTGATCGTCAGACTACAGTAGATCTGGTAGAACTAGAGATGATTGATTTCGATGCCACTATGGGTATGGATTGGTTGGTGTCTTGCTATGCTAACGTAGAATGTTGGACCAAGACAGTCTGATTCCACTTTCCAGGGGAGGCAGTGCGAGAGTGGAAGGGAAGCACAGCTACGCCAAAAGGTAGGTTTATTTCCTACCTTCAGGCGAGGAAGTTGATAGCTAAGGGATGTATTTACCACCTAGTCAGGGTTCAGGATGTTTGGGTAGAGTCTCCGACACTCCAGTCTGTTCCAGTGGTGAATGAATTCCCTAATGTATTTCTAGACGAGCTACCTGGTATTCCCTTAGAAAGGGAAATAGATTTTGCAATCGACTTGCTACCAGGCACACAACCCATATCAATTCCTCCGTATCGTATGGCTCCTGCTGAACTTAGAGAATTAAAGGAGCAGCTGAAGGATCTGTTAGATAAGGGCTTTATCAGGCCGAGTACTTCACCGTGGGGTACGCCAGTTCTATTTGTGAGAAATAAGGATGGCTCGCTCCGCATGTGTATAGACTACCAGCAGTTGAATAAGGTTACAGTCAAGAATAAGTATCCGCTTTCCAGAATAGATGATTTGTTTGATCAGTTACAGGGGGCCAGATATTTCTCCAAGATTGACTTACGGTCCGGATATCATCAGGTTCGAGTTCGTGAAAGAGACATTCCCAAAACAGCCTTCAGGACCCGATATGGCCACTTTGAATTCTTAGTTATGTCCTTTGGGTTGACGAATGCCCCAGCAGTATTTATGGACCTGATGAACAGCACCTTCAGACCATACCTGGACCTGTTCGTGATAGTATTTATCGATGATATTCTAGTGTATTCTCGCTCTGAGGCAGACCACCAGACTCATTTACGGACAGTGCTCCAAATTCTTAGGGACCGCCAGTTATATGCTAAGTTCTCCAAATGTGAATTCTAGCTGAACTCAGTAGCCTTCTTGGGGCATGTTGTGTCGGATGCTGGTAGACAGGTTGACATGCATAAAATAGAAGCAGTCAAAACATGGCCTAAACCTACCACTCCGACCGAAGTCCGCAGTTTTCTGGGATTAGCGGGATATTACAGAAGATTTGTTGAGGGATTCTCCACTATAGCGGCACCTCTGACTAAGCTGACGTAGAAAGAAGTAAAGTTTCAGTGGACAAAGGCATGTGAGCAGAGTTTCCAAGAATTAAAAGACATATTAACCTCCACTCCAGTGTTAGTATTACCGGAAGGTACAAAAGGTTATTCAGTGTATTGTGACGCATCAGGTATTGGGTTGGGTTGTGTATTGATGCAGCACGGTAAAGTGATTGCGTATGCTTCCAGACAGCTGAGGAAACACGAAAGGAATTATCCTACCCACGACCTGGAGTTAGCCGCAGTGATCCACGCCTTAAAGATATGGAGACATTACTTGTATGGCGTCCATGTGGATATTTTCACAGATCATAAGAGCCTACAATATATCTTCACTCAGAGGGAGTTGAATTTGCGACAACATCGCTGGTTGGAGTTATTGAAAGATTATGACGTGGACATTCTGTATCATCCGGGAAAAGCCAATGTAGTAGCAGATGCTCTCAGCCGTAAATCAATAGGGAGTTTGGCGTATCTGCAGCCCGAGCAGCGGGAGTTGGTCAGAGAAATACATCAATTAGCCAGCCTAGCCGTTCGTGTAGAAGAAATAGAGGACAACAAAGCGGTAATTCAGAACACTGCTGTGTCGTCATTAGTTATGGATGTAAAAGAACGGCAATATAAAGATCCTGACCTGGTCCAGCTTAAGGACAGACTTCAGCAAGGGAAAGCGCCAGATTTTCAGATAACTAAGGATGAAGTACTGCGATGTAAGGGCCGCCTATGTGTTCCAGATATTTCAGGGCTTCTCCAGCAGATTATGAATGAGGTACATTACGCCCGCTATTCTCTCCACCCAGGCGCGAAGAAAATGTACCACGATATCAAGGAAATCTACTAGTGGCCAAGTATGAAGAGGGAAATAGCAGAATTTGTAGCCCAATGTCCTAACTGCCAACAGGTAAAAGCAGAACACCATAAACCGGGCGGATTGACTCAGGACATAGCTGTGCCTCTCTGGAAATGAGAAGCAGTGAACATGGACTTTGTAGCAGGATTACCCCGTACCAGACATAGACATGACTCCATTTGGGTAATAGTTGACAGACTGACGAAATCAGCCCAATTCCTGCCAGTGAAAGCTACTTTCTCTGCCGAGGATTATGCCGAATTGTATATCAGAGAAATAGTTAGATTACATGGTGTTCCAGTATCTATTATCTCTGACAGAGGAGCACAATTTACAGCTAGATTTTGGCAGTCATTTCAGAGAGGTTTGGGAACACAGATTAATTTGAGCACAACATTCCACCCTCAGACAGATGGACAGGCTGAACGTACTATTCAGACGCTCGAGGATATGCTACGGGCGTGTGTGCTAGATTTTGGAGGTAGCTGGGACGAGCATTTGCCGCTAATTGAGTTTGCTTATAATAATGGCTATCACTCAGCTATCCAGATGACGCCCTTTGAGGCATTGTATGGGCGAAAATGCAGATCGCCAGTTGGCTAGTTTGAAGTGGGAGAGTCAGCGGTGATTGGGCCAAATATTATTCAACAGTCAGAGGAGAAGGTAAAGCTTATCAGAGAACGCCTACTGACTGCACAGAGCCGCCAGAAATCATATGCTTATGTGCGGCGCAGAGACCTGGAATTTGATTTGAATGACTGGGTATTTCTGAAAGTATCTCCGATAAAAGGGGTGATGAGATTCTGTAAGAGAGGTAAGCTTAGCCCGAGATTCGTCGGGCCTTATCAAATTCGGCGGAGAGTAGGCCGAGTGGCATACGAATTGAACTTGCCTCCAGAATTAGAGTTTGTTCATCCAGTTTTCCACGTATCTATGCTAAGGAAGTGCATAGGAGACCCTCACAGAGTTGTCCCAGTCCAGGATGTCCAGGTTATGGAAGAGCTGGCCTATGAAGAGGTTCCAGTAGCTATCTTAGACAGACAGATTCGTAGATTGAGAACCAAAGGTATTGCTTCTATCAAGGTGCTGTGGCGTAATAGGAACCGAGAAGAGATGACCTGGGAAGCAGAGGAGGATATGAAAATCAGATATCCTCACTTGTTTCAAGCCTAGTCAGTCAAGAGGTATGTTAGTATTGTTATTTTATATAGTGCCTTATAGTATATGTATAAATGAGATAGTCGACTCTAGTCTTTTATGAGATGGATACTATAGTATTTTGTAGAGTACTTGTATTGGACTTTTCTGCGTTTCAGGTTCTTGAGATAGTCCATATTACAGGGGAGACTCTGCCAAAATTTTTCTAAAAATAAGTTAAGTAAGTCGAGAAATCCTATAAATAGAAGTTTACATTCGAGGATGAATGTTCTTAAGGGGGGAGAATGTTACATCCCATAAATTCTCGACATGTAGATGGCCTATTCGCATGTTGGTTAAGAGTTTTTGAATGCCATACGTGCTAGGAAAAGGCCTAGGAAAAGATCGGATAAGTGACACGTCGAACCATCGCAAGAGAAGGCTGGCAGACCTCCTCCGCGATGTCCACAGTGTCACGGAGGCTCACCTCTGCGATACACAGCGTGTCACGGAGGTGAGGTGCATCCCCAAGTATAAAAGCCTCCAACTTCGGTTTTAATGTTAAATTACATATAATTTTCCAGAGAAGTCGAGGGAAAACAGAGAGAACGAAGGTTCCTTGATAATATTCATCCGATTACGCCATCAAACACAGTCCAAACTCAAATTTACTGCAGATACCGAGGTATTAAGCAGTAAGGAGCATTCCTACGGATTTAGTTTCATGAAATTTGGCCAGCGAATCGTCGTGCTACCGAGCTAAGGTAAGTGGAATTGCTCCAAGTTAGTGTCAATATACTCCTAGCCCTAAAGTGAGTATTTCTCCCTTCTGGACTTTCGAGAAATAGCGAGTTTTCGACCGTTTTTCGATAAGCAAAGTTTGGGCTATATATATACTAAAAGCGAATAGAATATTAGCGTATTTAGTTCTAATTGACCTATATATGAATGCAGTTGGGATAAATAGCAGAAGTACTGACCGAGCTACGCCAGTTAGTCGAGAAATCTGAAGCGAAGGTATGTAAAACTAATTCCTTCGGCAAGTTAGTAATCTAGTGTAGCAAATAGCGTGAACTATAGAAGAAAGAATTTAGAAGACGAGAATTGAGTTCAGTATGAATCTAGAAAGCATGTTTTATAATATTATGATATATATATTCAGAATGAAAGTTAGTAAAGCAATATCAGACAGTCAGAAGATATCTCAGATACAATATAGTTCAGTATGAGAATCAGTTCAAAGAAGAAAAGAGTTCAGAATAAGAAATCAGAATACAGATAGTATTTTCGGATCAAACATGCTTGCTATACGTGATTATTGTTTGTTGAGACCTATTTGTGCTATGAGGGCACCCTTGGAGCGTCCTCGCCGCCCCTGGGTTAATAGCTATGTCGACTCGCCCGCCAGAGGGCGAGGATACGTCACTCCAAGGAGTGGCATGCCGTCCGCAGTAGGACGAAGATGGGATGCAGCATTCCCCATATCAGGTTGATCAACATAGCAGTATAGCTTACCCTGTTGTGCGCTTGCGCCCAGGGGGCAGATTACAGATACAGATACAGATTACAGTTTACAATACAGGAGTCCTCCGGACTCAGACACAGTTAGAGTCAGAGGCCATAGCCCGAGCTGCAGACCCAAGGGGGCCGGTTGAGGTGCTCGTACTTAGTAGGCGAGTGGAGTGATTTATTTTTGGATGGTTTTGACCCGGGTAGGGGTATATAGATTGTGTGTTGGTTGGTACCTTCCGGCTTATGAGGGCTGGTACAAGTCCTTGTTTGTTATATATATGTATATACTTGATATCTATTAGCTGATAAACAGCAGGTCGCCATGACGACAGGTATGTTCCTACCTTACTCTCAGTAAAGATAAGCTTGTTTCAGATTTCATCAGTCCAGACAGTTTCAGATATTTCCTACTGTTCAGAAATTCTAGTTATGTTGCTTATATTCAGTTATGTTCAGTTTTCTTTGCATACTCATTACCCGTGGTACTAACGCCCGTTTGGGGAGCTGCATTACTTGCCTGCAGGTACCTATAGACGAGGAGCCGATCCCTCGTGATCCTAGCCAGCGCAGAGTCATCAGCTCCTGTCATCCGGAGCTTGATATTCAGAGGAGTATATCATTTTCTTTTGTTGTATGGTACAGGTAGGTCGGGGCCCTGTACGCACCTTCTTATAAGTATCTTAGAGGCTTGCAGATTGTGTTTATATCTCCCTGTGGTTAGTTGTGCCGGTCGTGTGGGGCCATGCATATGTTTAGTTATTTATGTTGGCCGTGTGGGGCCCAATCCAGTTAGTAGTGGTGACCTTGTCGGTCACGTAGCTGTTTAGCATCTGTTATTTGATTCAAAAGTAACTAGTCAGCATGGTGGCCTTGTCGGCCCACATAGGCTCCCTTATATTGATATGATTCTGGTTAGCTGTTGTTGTTGTACAGGTGGCTATGGGCCTAGTCGGCCGGAGGTTGTATTTACAGCCGCTATATAGCCCGTTGATTCGGTGAATTAGAGTTAGAACCAGCCAGGCACCAGATGTGCTTAGGCTCAGTAGTCTAGCAGTTCAGGTCCTAGTAGGGCACCAGGTGCCATTCATACCCCCCCCAAGGTGGGGCGTGACAACTTCTCAATTACATATTAAAGTAAGTATTTCTTTATGATTTATTCTACATCTTCTATTATTTTCTCATAAACATGAGTGGCTAAATCTCTTAGGCTAGGGTTGTGGGAACCATGATGGATTACCGAATGTTGGCATAATAAAATAGTAATTTTTGAATAGTAAATTGAGTGGATTATTATTTTTTTCATCTTAATGCTATATTGCACGTATCTTCAACTTTTCCGACCAAGGAGGTTGAAGTTAGGAAAAGAGAATAACAAAGAAAATTTGAGGTTAATAACTCTCATCTAATTATCTTGAGCTCTAACCGAGGATAGTTAAAGTCAAGACTTATTGCAAAGCTAGAATATATACACTTTTGATACCGAGAGGAGATGGGTGAAAAACATCTATTGTCTATTGGCGAACACAATATATACACTTTGAGATCGAGAGGAGATAAGTATAATTTTTAAATCGAGAAACATTAGATGTACTAAACGTAAGTCTTACACATAATTCACTAGGATAGATCACTAGTAAAAGCCTACTAAGTTATGAAATTATAGGAGACACAGTCCTAGCTTAGCTTCATCAATCTGATACAAACTCAATTATTTTTAAATTTATTATTTTTATTTACAACCCCCTTCCAAAATATTAATTACAAGTTAGCTTATTTTCATCGTTAATATATTATTTATGCCTATTCTCTATGGGATTAACCCCAATCTTTGTTGGATTACTGTATTTGACAGCGACCACTTTATACTTCAATTGTGAGATATAATTTGGGTGCGACCACTGATGCAAACACTATTACTAAGAAAGCTCTAATTACATGGGTAGAGTATGCACACCAAAATGTAGTGGAGGACTTAATATCATCAACCTGAAACTTTGGAATAAAGCTATCATAGCTAAGATCTTCTGGAACCTCACACATAAACAAGATAGGTTATGGATAAGGTGGATTCATGCTTATTATATAAAAAGACAGAATTTGCAACTTATGGAGGTGCCAAAGCAGGCTTGTTGGGTGATGAGAAAGGTTATAGATCAATCAAGAAAGATTTGAGAGTAGATAGAGACTATTAGACCACAAGCAAAAGGAATGATCAGACATATCTATCTACAACTACTTGGAGATACTCCTAGGGTGACTTGGAAGTGTATAATGTTTGGTAATGTAGCCCGACCAAAAGCTTTATTTATAATGTGGCTATAGATGCATGCTAAGCTCCTGACTAGAGACAGATTATTGCACTGGGGACTTAGTGTAAGCCCTATGTGTGGGATGTGCCAAGCAGAGCCAGAAATTAGAGAACATCTATTTGATCAATATGTGATAACAAAGCATATTTGAGACAACATACTAAGGTGGATGCAGAAGTGATAATGTTGTGGCTGACGCATTAAATTGCAAGTCTATGGGTAGTTTAAGCAATGTTGCTGATAGAGTTGAGATGGTGAAAGTTGTACAACAGTTAGCTAACCTGCATATTTGGTTGCTAGATATGGAGGATGAAGGCGTGGTAGTTCAGAACACTGTAGAACCTTCCTTAGTGTCAGAAGTTAAGCAGTGACAGTATGAGGATCCAGAATTGGTATTGCTAAGAGACAATATTCCACAACACAAACAAGCTTTATTCGAATAATACATACAATAATTGGGAGAAATACCTTCAATGGATCATGCAGAATACAAAGGAAAAGACACATCAAGCCCAGATTTTCAAGCTTGTTAATGCAGAAACAGTATATGCAATTTGGATGGAGAGAAATTAAAAGATATTTGATCAGCAGCCAATAACCTATATTTGTAATGTTAGAGCTAGTTCAAATATTTAACATATTGTACAGTCCTGACATATGTAGGAGAATTGCTTATAGTTGATAGGAGTAGTAAAATGTATTCTCTGGAGTAAGGGTGGAATGTGGTTCTATTTGATTAGGAGCAGCTAACTATGGTAGTTATATTGATATGTATTGCACATTTAGGTGATTAATATACAATTTCATTACCTAAAAAATAGACGAGTTTAACTCTGCAATATTACCTAAAAAAAAACACGAGTTTAACTCTGCATATGTAGTTTGGATAAGTTCCCTTCAGTTTATAAATATTATTGCATTTAAAAATGGAGTACATTTTGTAATTCTACTTTTGATTCTCATAACCACTTCAAGTTCTATTTCTCATATTCCATTAAATTGAGTTGGTTGAACTCAATTTTTGATAGAAAAGGATATAGAGGTTGGCGCAAGGGTCTATGTATTGCTCATTTGCAAAGACAAAAATGAATTCATCGTCAATCCAATATCTCTTCTAAATTCTTCAAATTTGATCTCGCTATAATGACATGGTCATCTCCTGATTCTTAAACTCTCTATCCAAAGAGATAACAAAAAATATTTTTTTTACTCTAAAACAACTAGTGATATTTGGAAAGAAGAGAGTCGTGGTCAAAATAATGGGCCTTAACTTTATCAATTGCAAAAGAAAATTAAGTGGATCAATACAACATATCTAAATATTATTGGTATTATACTTAATTAAAAAAAGTTTTGGATGAATTTTAACAATAAAAATGTATGCTAACACTGTTCGATTACTTATGGTGGAAAAGCTAAGTCATGCAATTTCAGTAATATGGAAGGCTTATTCAATTCTTTATGAGATTATATGATTCTCATGCAGGTGCCCGAAGCAACTTACTAATGCTATTCTCTCGCCTTCAGTTAATCATGCTTATTCTTTGCTTTTAAAATTTAGATTTTCACATCATTCTATGGAAAGAGCATTCTTATCTATAAACTAGTCTTTTGGAGGGAAAAGATTCATATCAGAAAAGAAAATGTGACTGAGAAGGAAGGAAGGATAGTCAGTTTTGTGCCTATTATAATAAGTAAAATCACGCTATTGAGTAAAATCTATAGGCTGTACTATTTGAATTATAATCTACAAAAGCATAAGTAATAAGCTAACTTTTTATCTAGTTTAAGTAGTAATTTTAGGATTCATTAGCCTCACATATGCTAGATAACCCCAAACTCTTAGATATTTCAAATTTAGCTTGTGACATTTTATTCTTTTATGAGGCACCCAATTTAACACATAATAAGCATTCAAAACAGCTTCACCCCAAAAATTTAGAGGTACATTTGATTCAATAAGCATGACATTAGTCAACTTAACCAAAATTCTATTTTTTCTTTCCGCTACATTATTAGATGCAGGAGAATAAGGTGGAGCAGTTTCATGAATTATTTTCAATGATCTAATGAAAAAATTAAACTCATTAGACTCATATTCACAACCTCTATCAGTTCTAATTCTTTTTATTTTTCTACCAAACTAATTTTCAACCTCATGGAGATAAATTTTAAAATTTTCAAATGCATCACTTTTATTTTTCATCAAGTAAACATATGTATACTTAGAGAAATCATCAATAAAAGTAATAAAATATCTATTTTCTTCATGAGTTAAAATTCCTTCAAGTTTAAAAATATCAGTGTGAACTAATTTTAACAAGTCAGTTTTTCTTTCAACTTGAAAATGAAGCATTCTAGTGATTTTAACTTTACTACACGCCTCACACTTTTAACAAAATATTTAATCATTGGGATTAATCCTAAACTACTCATGATTCCAACTTAGTGGAAGGGAGAATGTAAGCAAAAATAGAAACTTTATTCATTTCTACATTCAATTTGAACATCCCATCACGAGCATACCCTTTTCCCATAAAAATATCTTTTTTCACTATTACATATTGATCAAACTCAATAATTTATTTGAACCTTGCTTTATTAAAAAGAAAACTGGACATCAAAATTTTCTCGCGGAAGGAGTAAAAAGTACATTTTTCAATATTGATACCCTTCCAGAGGTGTATAACTCGACGTCTCCTTTTTCAAGCACTTGAGTGGTATGGGAATCACTAAACATGATAGTTTTGGGCTCCTCAAAAGGAGTATATATTTTAAACTAATCTTTGTAGTAGCAGACATGATCTTTTGCACCAGAATCAGCTTACCATCCATCAATATTTTCAACTGTATTTATGTCTGTCATCACCGCCACAAAAGGCTATTCGGTAACGTTTGCCTAGGTGTAGGATCATATTTTCAAAATTTATAAAATCATGCAATATGCCCACTCTTGCCACAGACAAAGCATGATCTTGCATCTTGAACTTGTTGATTTTGTACTTGGTTATTAACCCTATTATTTTTCTTGGAGGTCTACCGTTAATTTTTCTTGAAGTTTTTTTTCTTAGGATTCATAGAAGTATTTTTGTGAGTATTAGGAGCAACATTATTTGACGTAATTATTTTTACCTTAATTGTGGGTTGCTCTTTTTTTATTGTAAAGGTGCATCTTGGCCCCTTGCCTTCTCTTTCACGCAGATTCGCATTATCAATGTCTGAAATGAGGTTTTCTTTTGTTTATGACACATAGCTTTTTGAAATTACTTCCAAGAAAATAAAAATTTATCTATTATGCCACAAATAATAAGGTTATCTCTAATTTTTATCTCCTCAGACCTGAGCTCTCCAACGACCATTATAAAGTCTTGAATTTGGTCTTCCTTTTGATTTATTATCCATCATTTTGAAATGAAAAAAATCTGCTAGCAACATATTTTTTCGCTCCAACCTCCTTGATATCATACTTTTCAAATTTTCTTTGCACTAGAGTAAGTTCTATCATAATAATCGTAAAAATTATCAGATAGACAATTAAAAAGATAATACTGACATTTGTTGGAATCATCATCGTAATTTTCAATTTTCTCTTGAAGAGAAATAAGTTCATCATCATTCATGAAAGAGTTATCTACTTTATTTGTATTCTTCTCAGTTAACACATAAGAAATATTGAGAAGACTTAAGTAAAAAAAAATACTTTACCCTTTTATCTCTTTAAATGAGTATTGTTGAATCGAAATGGCATGTTAAGATCTCCCATCTTGATATCTACGGATTTTTCAATTATAACCATGGAATCTCCTTAAAGTTATTGGTGAAATTACAATTACAATTACAATTAAAATTAAAATGAATAAAATAAAATAGCTTCGGGTTGAGGCACAAATATCTCACTTTTTTAAGGAGATTCAACCCCACTACAATAAAATTTACCGGTTCAGTAATAATCTTCTTAATTTGTCCCTTTCAGAATACAATGGCCCAGCAACACTGTATGACTCAAAAACTCTAGACAAGAGTTGAATCCTAAGCTCCACAAAAAATACCTTCCTTCGACTAAATAAAAC
Source organism: Datura wrightii (assembly GCA_035772735.1). Taxonomy (NCBI): domain Eukaryota; kingdom Viridiplantae; phylum Streptophyta; class Magnoliopsida; order Solanales; family Solanaceae; genus Datura; species Datura wrightii. Next base: position 191,285,537 of record JASDFA010000018.1, on the reverse strand, counting down.
TCTCTTTTCTACTCTCTTTTTATGCACACTATATTTTTCTTCTACTATAATATAAGACAAGAGCATCACTATTATAAGAGAAAAATTATTCCTTGTAATAAATTCGAAGAATGTGGAGTAATAATGTAGGTAAATTATGAAAAAATTATGCCTTATAGTGTAAAATACAATTTGGACAAATAAAAAGGAAAGAAAGGAGTATTTTATGTGGGAGTTGGTGGGTTGAGAAAGGAGGGGAGGAGGGGAGGGGGTAAGGGAAACTTTTTTCTGTTATATCCTCTTTAAATTGTTTCATAAGAAAAGAACGAAAGAAAAATAATTACTCATATTTGGTATATCATATCTCATTATGAGGCTGAAATTTTTTATAAAAGTTCACATATGGAAGAAATAACTTTGAGAATCTTGTAACACATATAATCATGTTGGAACTATATGTCAAGAATAAAAAATTTTGTTGGAAATCTCCATAATTGTCTTCATGTGATTTATGCAAGATTCACAAGTTTTAAACATAATATTTGTTAAAATCAAATAAAGAAATTTTGTGTACATCTACTCCAATTATCGACTTCTAGTCTCATTAATAGAATGTAAGGGGCTATCAAACTTCATAATCTCAATAATTAGTCAACAGTAATTTGGCACAAAATTTTTATGAATTTATTACTTTTATTATGCCAAAAAAAATAATAATAGAAATAAACAATGGTAGGTGGGGTCTTATGTTATACTTTACCTCTTATTTTATTATTAGGGTAATGTTAGAAAATAGAACTGCAATAAAGTAGTACACAGAGATATTAGGGTAGCTATGTATAGGAATTTAAATGGATTCTAAATTAAAAATAATTTCAAGCTTTAAGATTTTAGTACTGAATTTATTATACTCTTAAAATTATGAATTCACACTCTTGATAATTATGGAAAATTAAGAATTATATATATAGGGTTAATTTTTATTTTACGCAATCTGCTTGATACTGCACGACAGTCACACACATACAACCGTTATGACACAGCCGCCGTAACTCAGCCTACACATTTTTGATCCGCTCGGTACTTAAACTATTTTTAGCAATGGAAGCACACAAGAAACACACACATTACAATAATCACTTTCCAACTTTGTATTTAACTCGTGTCACAAAGAAACACACAACCTCACAAAACTGTTAGCCAAAGACAGCCAAAACACTCTATATTTACTGTCTTATGAAAGCCTAGACTTTCCCCCGTTATGGTTAGCCTACGCCCCTGCTACATGCTTAGCACATGCCCACTGAATTCCCTCTCAAAATTAAGTTGACAACTCAAACTGATAGGCAATTCAAATTCAAAATTTAAAATATAAAATTGTTCTGCTAACTAGGCCACAAATGGCCAAAAACTAGAAAATTGCCCAACCGCCCGCTTCTGTACTAGGCACGCATGCGCGCTTGCTTGTCTTTGGCGCCAATAGCCAATTTGGCGCCAACTCTGCGTGCTTGGCTCGTGCGTCTGCCTATCTTAGCCGCAATGCACAGTTGGCCTTTGGTGCCCGTTTTCTTGCCAATGGACTTGCCTAGCTCATAGCTACCAGCTTGTCTTTGCCAAAGTTATGCCATGCCATAGCTTTACTTGCCTTGCCTTGCTTTGTCCTTTCTCGTAATGGCAGTGCACACATCAATGACTTGGCACCTCGTCCACCTGCCTTGGTGTCACCGTCTTGCCTTTTCCAAGGCTACGCCATTTTGCCTTGCTTTCCTTGCCTTACCTTTACTGACTTGCACATGCCCCTATCGGGCAGTCAGTCTCATGACAACATGGTTCCAATCAGCCTACATGGGTCATGCCAAGGTCCATCACGTAAATCTCTTGTCATGTCGATTCTTGTTGAAACAATCAAGCCGAGGGGCTGACAAGCTTCTCCCACCAGATTAGCTCATCGACCTCGATGAGGCAGAATCTAAGTATGCCTTGATTTGATCTTCAAGATTCCACGAAAAAGCTCCCTTCTCCCAAGTTATACCTTGTCACCAACCTAAAAGTCCAATGCACGCCAACGCTTATCAGCATACTTTTTCATTTGTTTTGCAGCTTTTCGCAAATTGTCTTGTGCCTCAGCCAGCAATTTTTTCTTGTTGAGCGTAGATCTGTAAGCGACAAGACATTTTCTCTGTGATTTCTATTTAGTTACCAGATTATCCCCCCTTGGACTAGTACACTACCAACAATATGAAGCATCATTGTATACCTCGAACAGCAAATCAAAGCCTCACAAGCACAAAATTAGTTCGGTTATGGCCTCCTTCAAAGTAGTGAAAGCCTTGTCACACATATTTGTCCAAGCCCATTTGACATTCTTCTTCAGCAAGTCTATCAATGAAGCAACCCTCCTTGAATAGCCCGCAATGAACTTCCAGTAATGGTTTGCTAATCCCAAGGATGATCTAAGCTCTTTGACCCCACTTAGTTCTTGCTAATCAAAAATGGATTGCACCTTTCTTGGATCAGTACACACCTGATTTGCACTAACCAATTGTCCAAAAAAGTTTGATCTCCCATTCAACAAACTCATATTCTTTTTATTTTCATATAGAGTTGGAATCTCTAAGGCGTTGCAACACCTTCTTTCAATACAGAAAGTGATCTTCAATAGTCCCACTATATATCTATACTACCATAAAATCATCAAGATAGTCATAAATAATGTCATTCATTAAGTTGCAAAAGGTAGTCGAGGCGTTATACAGCCCAAACGGCATTATAAGAAATTTAAAGCTGTCATATATAGTTACACATGTGATCTTAGGAGCATACCCCCTGGCTGTGTGCACCTACCAATAGCTCGACCTCAAATTTAACTTAGTGAAACTAGCTCTAGACAGTCTATCAAGTAAATCTTACATCAGCAGCTACATGTACTTGTTTTTGACAGTCACCTTGTAATCCATGCACATCCTTAGAGAGACATCTTGCTTTTTCTTCAAAAGAATTGGTGCATCAAAAGGAGCATCCAAAAGCTAGACGAGGCCAGGTCCAAGTAGTTCAGCCAACTGCTTCCTCAATTCAGCCAACTCCAGTGGAGACATACGGTAGAGAGAACGAGCCGGTGGCACTGACCTAGGGCAGCAACTCGATCCTGTGGTCAATCTCTTTTCTAGGTGGCAATTGTCTAGGCAGTTTCGGTGGCATCGCGTCTTTGAATTTTTCTAGCAACTTAGTAACATCATTCGGGACCTCAAACTACAAGTCTGATTTTACTTCCACAATGGCAGCAAGATAGGCAATCTCGCCCCTTTTCAAGCCCTTCTCAAATATAGTGGCCGATAACAAGGTAACAAGTCCAACGTTCTTTGAACTACTTGTCTCGAATGGGCTGATCCCCTTAATAAAGCCGGGATCCTTTTCACCTATAAGCATCAGTCCATCAAGGTGAGGAATTGCAGTAACTTTGTACTTCCTCATAAAATCAATCCCAAGCATGAGATTGAAGTCATCAAGCGGCACCAACATCACGTTATACGAACCTGTCTAGTGTCCAATCTTAAATGACATGTCCAATGCCACACCAAAACTAGGCTGAGCATGTGAATTTATAGTTTTTATATTTGTCGCACATTGGGTTACCCTCAATCCATATTCTTTGATAGTCTTTAACGTTCTAGGATAGGAAACTATGGCTGGCGAAAGTAACTATAGTGAGTTGCACGAAAAGATCACAAGACTGGAGGCGCTGGTGGGAATCACTGATGATTCAATGGATCTAGTGGACGTGTTGATGCAGATCCATGGTCTCAATATGGAACTTCTTTGATGTTGTGAGCAGGTTGATGACCAACTAAACGACTTTCTCAATTTTTAAGAGTTATTTTATGCGAAGATTGAGGATCTGGCTAAAGTGAATGATGATCTTAAAGCAGAGGTGACGATTCTCCACAAGGCAGTGGCTAACTCATCCAAGGGTGGGGAAGATCATGCCCAGATCAAAATCCCAGAACCAAAGTCATTTGATAGGATTAGGGGTACTAAGGAACTTGAAAAGTTTTTGTGGGACTTGGAACACTACTTTGTTATTGTTCATGTGCCTAAAAATGATAAGTTAACCATGTAAATTCGCTATTTTAAAGGATATATGATTTTGTGGTGGTGTACCAGTATTTCTGATGATGTTAGTGCAGGCAGGCCTAAGGTGGAAACAAGGGTGCAGTTGCTTGACGCACAGAAAAAAAATTTTGCCAAGTAATTTGTCTTAGGATACTAGGGACAGATTGAAATAGTTGAAACAAGTTGGTTCAATTTGTGATTATGTGAAGGACTTCTCTTCCTTGTTGCTAGACATTAAAAGTATGTTAGAAAAGGATAAGTTGCATAACTTCATTTTGAGGATGCAATGGTGCGACTAGAATGAGTTGCGTCGGCAGAAAGTTCAAGATCTGCAAAGTGCAATAGCTGCAGCAAACTTTTTGATTGATTTTCATTCTGATAGTATGTTATATGACCCTACCCCTTTGTGTAATACTAAGAAAAAGGAGAAGAGAAAAGACTAGAAGAAAGAGAGTCGATAATTTGAGGGAAATAATGAAAGCAAAGGAAAAGTTGATGCTGCTTCATATAATTCAAACAGGCCGGCGGGTGAGAAGGTTTGCTGGATGTGCCAGAAGAAGGGACATCAGGCACGAAACTATCCCAAACAAGTAAGAATAAATGCTCTTCTTCCGTCAACCACTGAAACTGTTAAACATGTTATTGGCAAACATGGTAATGCTGGTTGATGAAAAGGGAAAAGGTGTTGCAACACCTTAGAGAATTTCAACTCGATGTGAAAATGGAAATATGTGATTTTTCTGAAGGGGAGATAAAATTTCTTGGGCATTTGGTTAGTGAAAACCAAGTCAGAACAGATCCAAAGAAGGTGCAAGAAATTGTTGATTGGCAAGCACCAAGCGAGGTTAAAGAATTAAGATCATTCTTGGGGTTGGCAAACTATTACCGAAAGTTTATTGCAGGCTATTCAAACAGGGCTGTTCAGAATGGATCCAAAAAGGTGCAAGCAATTATTGATTAGCACGAACCAAGTAGGGTCAAAGAATTGAGATCGTTATTCGGTCGGCAAACTATTATTGGAAGTTCATTGCGGGCTATTTAGGAAGGGATGATCCATTGATAGACTTGCTGAATAAGAATCTCAAATGGGCTTGGACAAATGTGTGAGATAAGCTTTCACTGCTTTGAAGGAGGCCATAACGTCTGAACCAATTTTGCGGTTGCAAAACTTTGCTTTGTCGTTTGAAGGGCACATTGATACTTCATATTATGTTACTAGTGGTATGCTAGTCTGGAGGGGGGGGGGAGAGGATCATCCAGAAACTAAATATAAATCACAGGGAAAGTGTACTACAAGCACAAGACAATTTGCGAAAAGCTATCAAGCGAACAAAGAAGTAAGCTGACAAGAATCGGCGTGCATAGGACTTTCAAGTTGGTGACAAGGTGAAAATTGGGAGAAAGGAGCTTCTTTGTGGCAGTTTGAGGACCAAATCAAGGTGTACTTAGATTCTGCCTCGTTGAGGACGATGAGCTAATCTGTTGGAGGAAGTTTGTTGGCCCCTCGGCTTGCTTGTTCGAACAAGACTCAGGCATGACAAGGCATTTACATGATGGACTTCGCCATGACCCAATTTGGTGTAACACCCAAAAAAGCTCTAAGATCAGGCCATAGACTTGAAAAAACCAGCAGAAAAATCTATAATGTGCCTTAGAATGGGTCATGGTATGACTCGTTACTTGGTAGCACGAGTCGTAGTCAGACTTGTGGTGAGCAACTGTGAATCTTCAATACCCAGAGGTTACGACCCATGTGATGAGTCGTAGTATCTAAAAATGACCCATTATGTGAGTCATCATGAGCCAGCAGTCCAGAAATATGTTAAGTCATTCAGAAACAATGAGTCAAGTGACGACTCGTGAGATCCTATAACGGGTCATGATGAGGAGTCGTAGGACGAAGTTCAGAAAAGGGTATAAGATGGGTTCCAAAATCATGAGTCATGTAAAAACTCATTGTTGGAAATGACGAGTCGTGATGAGTGCCCATGTTAGAAAGACCATAGAAGTGAATTTTGGGCCCAACAAGTGACAGATGGATACCATAAGTCGTGGTGAGCACCAATGACTCGTGATGTGAGTCGTGGTCACGGGCAAATAGAAGTTTAAGTGTGATCTTTCAGGGGTATTTTCATAATTTTTTATGCTTTTAAATCCTTAATAAGGTCATTTTAGATTTCCTAAGGGGAGTATTTAAGGGTTTTACTCAGTCTAAAGTCTCATTCTACTCCTAACATCCCATTTGAAAGATCAAATCCTCTTAAGCCAAGATTAGGGCTCTTCATCAATTTCTTCAAATCTTTCTTAGATTTTCAAGACAAGTGAAGGAATCATCTACCCAGGTATGTAGGGCTATGAATGAGGAATTTATTTCACCCTCATGCTCTTTCCAAGTTGAAAATCATGATTCTCATCTCCCATGCCCTAATTTTTGAGATTCTAGGTTTAACTTATTGTGGATGAATTCTTTTATGTTCTTCCATGAAATCAGTCTCCTTGCAATGCAATATATGTTTTTATTATTTTGACTACATATCCCTTATCAAATCCCTCATGAATCTATCAACTGCAAGTCTCAAGTATGGTTTTTGAACTTCTAGGGTTTGACCTAAATTGCATGAAATTCTATGATTCTCTTATGATTTCAAGTCTCTTAAGATTCAAGTTACGTACTACGATTATGATGCATATTTTCTACAATAATTCTTCATGAATCCATGATTTACAAGATATGATAATTTTATCCTATTATACATGATTTTCATGAAATTCAAGTCTATGTATCATGGCCGACCTTCGGCATTATTTTTCATGGCTAGATCACATATATTAATATGTCATGAATTTCATGATTTTATCTAGCCATGTAAACCCCTATTTCATGATTATCATACAAGCACTATATATATATATATTTTGGGAATAGTATTTAGCATCGAGTACGTCGGGGTTCTAACGCACCTAGGCCTTAGAATTATGTGTCAATATAACCATGATGACGTCCTCCATGAGAGTGTCTCCCATGCCCTAATGGGCCACCCACGAGTGATATCACGCCTTTTCGTGGTCCTACCCTTTGCAAAGTATGGACATCCTCTTGATCAAGGTATACAGGTTGAGCTTCACGTATGCTCATGCGGGGTATGTCAGTTATAAGAATCTCTCATTAATTCTTAATTTATATATACATACATATATATATATATATTCATGATCATGATTTATGATTTTACGACTTATGATGATTTGGCTCAGAAATATGTTTTACGAGATTTTTACTTATGAACTCAGTCATGATTAACTTTATATTATAGTATGAAAAACCTTGAGCTTTCATGTTCATTTTATGATTTGACTCTCATGTTTTATACGAGCTTAGACTCGTGAATCATGATATCCCTTTTACTATTTTACTAGCATGTCTTACTTACTCTATATACTCAGGATATTCAAAGTACGGACCGCATACTTCTATGCTATATCATTTCATGATATACGTTCGGGCGACCACTCCCAGCCTCGTCGTTAGTCTCGCTCCCAGAGCAGTCCAGCTCCATTTCTGTTTGGTGAGTCCTTATCTTCCGAGGGCGTTTATCAGTTATTATTGTTATGTTCTTATTTTCAATTTCATACTTAGTGAGCTAGTTAGAGATGTTATCCTATCAGCTCATCTTATATCAGAGGCTTTTCAGATAGTATATTAGATAATTCAGCATTGTAAACTTGTTGTCTCCATTTATGCCTTATGATATATTTTAGACTTCCCCTTCTCTTATGCTATGATTCATTTTCGCTTTAGATATGCTCTCTCTTATGCTACGTATGTGCCCTGGGTTAACTTAGAGCCCTTCGTGATTCTATGTTCCGTGTAGGGTTCAAGGTCTATGCTCAGGTGGTGACAAACTTGGTATTAGAGAATCAAGTTTAGGTATGTCATAGGGTGTTTGAAAGCTGCGTTAAGTATAGTATTTTTCATGGGTGTGAAGCGTACCGCACTTATGAGGGATATGGTACTAGACGTTTTAGGAAAACTTCCATTCTTTCATCATTCTATCTCGTGCTACGGAGTTTCTCTCTTTATCCTTCTAACTCGTGTTATATGTGCTTGTAGAAATATGCCCCTTGCTAAGTTAACGAAAGAAAAAATGGAAAAGGAAATGGCAATGGAGATGGGCATCAACCAGCCCTACCAGCTCCAGCTGATCTTGTGCAGGAGCAGGTGACTCATACTAAGTTTCGAACTGCTTTTCATATGCTAGCACAGGCCATGACAGTCGGGTCAACCAGCAGGTTATGACTCATGTGCATATGAATGGGATTGCATCGGCAGCTAGGGTGCGAGACTTCACCAGGATGAACGCCTGAGTTTCATAGATCGAAGGTGGATGAGGATCCACAAGAGTTCATAGAGGAGGTCTAGAAGATTACCCAGATTATTACTGTTGGGGGAGAGGAAAGTGCAGACTTGGCCTCCTACTAGTTGAAGGGGGTTTCTCATATATGGTTCCGATAGTAGAAGGAGTGCAAGGGAGTAGGTGAAGCTCCGATTAGGTTGGATGAGTTTGTTATAGCGTCCTAGACAGGTTCTTTCCCCGAGAGTTGAAGGAAGAAAATGCAGACAAATTCGTTAATATGAAGTAGAATGATATGACTATTCGGGAGCATGCCCTAAAGTTTACCCAATTGTCTAGTATGCTCCGGAGATGGTTGCAGAGTCAAGGGCTCGTATGACCAGGTTCGTGAATTAGATTGCAGATTTATTGTTCTAGGAGTGCAGACCACCATGCTGATTAGTGATATAGATATCTTCCGACTGATGATATATGTCCAATAGATAGAGGCAGAGTAGATGAAAAAAAGGGAGACAGAGGCCAAGGGGGTCAGGACAGGGAGCTATAGGTACTCTCAGTAGAGATGATGGTGGACATTGCCTTCAGTCCCATCAGAGGTCAACAACCCCAGATCCATCATCAGCTAGTGTTCCATCCAGGCCAAAGGGTGATCAGAGAGGTGAAGCATCAGGCTCTAGGGCTCAGGGGAGCGCATTTTTCAGCTTGCAAGAAGTGCGGTAAGAACCACCATAGGTGATGCTTAGTTGGCTCAAATGCTAATTTCGGGTGTAGTAAACTCGGTCATAGGCTCAAAGATTTTCCTTCAACCAGATAGGGTGATAGTAGAGGTTGTTCCCCAGCCACAACTTCAGCAGCTCTAGTGGCTCGCCCACCTCAGTAGGGCGCCTCTTCTAGTGCAGCTGGTGAATAGCCACAGAACAGTATCTATGCACTTTCATGCCGTCAGGAGTAGGCATGCTCAACCAATGTGGTTACTAGAATGTTATGAGTCTTCCATCTTGATGTTTATGCATTGTTAGACCTAGGGTCCACACTAACCTTCGTGACTCCTTATGTCGCTGTTAGTTTGGGTGTCAGTCCCGAAATCCTTTTAGAGTCCTTCTCAATCTCTACTCCTATCGGTGAGTCAATTTTAGCTCGACAGATATACAGAAACTGCCCTGTCATGATTCTTCACAAAGTCACCTCAGCTAACTTAGTGGAGTTAGATATGACTGATTTCAATGTTATCTTCTGTATGGATTGGTTGTATGCTTGCTATGCTTTGGCTAATTGTAAAACCCTATCAGTAAAGTTTTGATTTTTGGGTGAACTAGTCCTAGAATAAAAGGGTAGTTCAGATGTGCCTATATGTCGCTTTGTTTCCTATCTTAAGGCTTAAAAGATGATCTCCAAAGGGTTGTGTATACCACCTAGTTCGAGTTAAGGATTCTAAATCCGAGATCCCGACTCTTCAGTCAGTTCCTGTTGTATGTGAGTATCTAGAGTTGTTCTCAGTTAATCTACCAGGAGTCCCTCCCGAGCGAGAGATAGACTTTGGTATTGACCTTCTCCCTGATATGCAGCCCATATCCATTCCTCCTTACAGAATAGCTCCAGTCGAGCTAAAGGAGTTGAAAGATCTCTTAGATAAGGGTTTCATCAGGCCAATTAAGTCCCCATGGGATGCTCCATCCCTTTCTTTTAGGAAGAAAGATGGTTCTCTTTGAATGTGTATTGGATATTGACAGTTGAATAAGGTCACAATCAAGAACAAGTATCCCTTCCCCAGGATCGATGACTTGTTTGACCAGCTTCAGGGTGCAAGGCGCTTCTCAAATATAGACCTCAAACACTCATATTTAGGGAGAGTGACATTCCGAAGACAGCTTTCAGGACTCAGTATGATTACTAGAGTTTGTAGTGATGTCTTTTGGACTAATGAATGATCCTACAACTTTCATGGATTTGATGAAAAGGGTGTTCAATCAGTATTTAGATATGTTCGTTATTGTCTTCATAGATGACATCTATCATATACTCTCAGAGCGAGAAGGGTCATGCCACTCATTTAAGGATTGTGTTGCGACCCTCAAGGATCATCAGTTGTTTGTTAAATTCAGCAAGTGTGAATTTTGGATGAACTTAGTGGTATTCTTGGGTCATGTTGTGTTTAGTGAGGGTGTGCAGGTAGACTCTCAAAAGATAGAAGCGGTGAAGAACTGGCCTAGACCTGTCAGTCCCACTGATATCAGAAGTTTTTTGGGTTTAGCTGGCTACTACAAGAGGTGCGTAGAAAGATTTTCATTCATTGTAGCACCATTGACTAAGTTGACCCCGAAGAAGGTCAAGTTTCAGCAGTCGGATGCTTATGAGAAGAGTTTTCAGGTGTTAAAGACGCGACTCACTTCGGCTCCAGTATTGACTCTACCGGAGGGCACAAATGGCTTCATTGTGTATTATGATGCTTCTAGAATTGGCCTTGGTTGTGTGTTGATGCAGCATGGTAAGATAATTACTTATACCTCAAGACAGCTTAAGACTCATAAAAGGAATTACCCAATGCATGATCTAGAGTTGACAGCGGTGGTGTTTGCCTTGAAGATTTGGAGGAATTACTTGTATGAGGTGCATATGGATGTGTTTACCGATCACAAGAGCCTTTAGTATGCATTCACCTAGAAGGATCTGAATTTGCGGCAAAAGGAGATGGTTAGAGGTTTTCAAGAATTATGACATGAATGTCGTTTATCATCCGATCAAGGACAATATAGTGGCGGATGCTCTTAGTAGGTTGTCCAGGGAGAGTATGTCACATGCTGAGGATGGGAGGAAGGAGTTGGTAAAGGATGTCCACAAGCTTGATCATTTAGGAGTTCGCCTTACAGATTCGACAGGTGGTGGTGTTATTGTTCAGAATGGATTTGAATCTTCATTGGTGATAGAAGTTAAAGCAAGGAAAGGAGAGGATCCTTTCTTAGTGAAGTTAAAGGAGGTTTTCCCCAATCAGAAAGTAGAGGTTTTCTCTCAAGGGAGAGATGAGTGCTCCGATATTAGAGTCGATTGTGTGTTCCGACTGTGGATGACTTGAGAGCGTAGATGTTGAGCGAGGCTCACGACTCCACGTACTCTATCCATCCAGGTGCCACCAAGATGTATTGTGACCTACGGGAAGTCTATTGGTGGAACGGCATGAAGAAATACATTGTGGAATTTGTAGTTAAGTATCCAAATTGCCAGCAGGTAAAGGTTGAGCATTACAGACCTGGGGATATGCTTCAGGACATCAGCATTCCTACTTGGAAGTAGGAAGGGATCAACATGGAATTCGTTATAGGATTGCCTCATATGCGCCGACAATATGACTCCATATGGGTGATTGTAGACAAGTTAGTCAAATCGGCATATTTTCTACCAGTCAAGACGATAGATTTAGCTAAGGATTATGCTAGATTGTACATTCGGGAGTTAATTCAGTTGCATGGGATTCTGTTATCTATCATCTCGGATAGGGGTACACAGTTCATTTCTCAGTTTTGGAGATCGTTTCAGAAGGGCCTTGGTACACAAGTGAAGCTTAATATAGCTTTTCACCCACAGTCAAATGGCCAGGCTGGATGGACCATTCAAACCTTGAAGGATATGTTGAGAGATTACGTATTTGATTTCAAGGGTAGTTGGGATAATCACTTGCCTCTCATCGAGTTTGCCTATAACAACAGTTATCATTCCAATATTCAGATGGCTCCATTTGAGGCCCTTCATGGGTAGAGGTGTAGATCACCTATTGGATGATTCGAGGTAGGTGAAGTTATGTTTGATAGGGCCAGACTCAGTTTATGAGGCTATGGAGAAAGTTCAGCTTATCCGGGTGAGGCTGAGGACAACTCAGAGTCAACAGAAATCATATAAGGATGTTAGGAGGTAAAAATTTAAGATCGAGGCCGATGATTGGGTGGTTTTGAATGTGTCTCCCATGAAGGGAATCATGAGGTTTGGCAAGAAAGTGAAGCTTAGTCCTCGATATATTGGTCCTTCTAGGATTCTAAGGCGAGTTAACAAAGTGGCTTATGAGTTGGAGCTACCAGCAGAGTTAGCCTCGGTACATCCATTTTTCCATGTGTCTTTGTTGAAAAGTGCATCTAGCGACCCATCTTTAGTTGTTCCAATAGAGAGTATTGGTGTGAGGGATAGCCTTTACTATGAGGAAATTCTAGTTGAGATCCTTGATCCTCAGGTTCGGAAGTTGAGGAACAAGGAGGTAGATTCTGTGAAGGTTTTATGGAGAAATCAGCTTGCTGAGGGAACTACATGGGAAGCCGAAGCAGATATGATGGCTAGATACCCACATCTTTTTCCTTCGGCTCAATTCCAACATAAGGTACCAGTTTCCTCCTTAGTACTCTATTCGGTTTCATGACAAGTCAATGTCTCTCAGTTCTTTTCATGTCATAGGGTGCATGCATGTTTCATGAATTCAGTTCAGCCATGTGTTCATGTTCGGAGTTAGTCACTCTGTCAGTTTTCAGTCTATATCTTTCAATTTTGGGATTGTAGCTCTTTTCCTATCTTTCTAGCTTATTTAGTCTCCATTCAAGAAAGAATATTCCCAAGGAGGAGACAATGTAACATCCTATAAGTCCCTAAAATCAGATCCTAGACTTGGAGAGTAAACCAACAAAAGAATCTGCAATGTGCCTCAGAATGGGTCATGGTACGATTCGTTACTTGGTACCACGAGTCGTAGTCAGACTCATGGTGAGAAACAGTGAATCTTCAAGACCAAGATGTTACGAACTATGTGATGAGTCATGTATCTAACAATGACCGCCAGCAGTCCATAAATGTGTTAAGTCATTTAGAACCAACAACTCAAGTGATGACTCATGAGATCCTATAATTGGTCGTGATGAGAAGCCGTAGGATGAAGTTTAGAAAAGGATATAAGATGCATTCCCTTATCACGAGTCATATTACAACTCGTTGTAAGAAACGATGAGTCGTGATGAGTGCCCGTGGTAGGAAGACTAGAGAAGTGAATTTTGGGCCCGGCAAGTGAAGATGGATACCACGAGTCATGGTGAGCACCAACAACTTGTGGTGTGAGTCGTGGTCATTGCCAAACAAATTTTTAAATGCGATCTTTCTGGGGTATTTTCATACCTTTCTATACTTTTAATTCCTAAATAAGGTCATTTTGAATTTTCTAAGGGGAGTATTTAAGGATTTTACTCAGCCTAAACCCTCATTCTACTTCTAACACCTCATTTGAAAGATCAAATCCTCTCAAGCCAAGATTAGGGTTCTTCATCAATTTCATCAAATCTTTCTTGGGCTTTCAAGACAAGTCAAGGAATCATCTACCCAGGTATGTAGGGCTATGAATGAGGGATTTCTTCCACCCTCATGCCCTTTCCAAGTGAAACTCATGATTCCCACCTCCCGTGCCCTAATTTTTGAAATTCTAGGGTTAACTTATTGTGGATGAATTCTTTCATGTTCTTCCATGAAATCAGTCTTCTTGCAATTCAATATATGTTTCTATGATTTTGATTACATGTCCCTAATCAAATCCCTCAGGAATCTATCAACTTCAAGTCTCAAGTATGGTTTTATGAACTTCTAGGATTTGACCCAAATTGCATGAAATTCTATGATTCTCTTATAATTTCAAGTCTCTTAAGATTCAAGTTATGTACTATGATTATGATGCATATCTTCTACAAGAATTCCTCATGAATCCATGATTTACAAGATATGATGATTTTACCCTATTATACATGATTTTCATGAAATTCAAGTCTATGTATCATGGCCGACCTTCGGTATTATTTTTCATGGCTAGATCACGTATGTTAATATGTCATGAATTTCATGATTTTAACTAGCCATGTAAACCCATATTTCATGATTATGATATTAGCACTATATATATTTTTTGGGAGTAGTATTTAGCATCTAGTACGTCGGGGTTCCAACGCACCCAGGTCTCCACGAGAGTGTCTCCCATGCTCGACTGTGCCACCTATGAGTGATATCACGCCTTTTTATGGTCCTACCCTTGGTAAGGTATGGCCACCCTCCCTATCAGAATTTTACAGATCGGACTCCATGTGTGCTCACAAGGGGTATATCGGCTATAAGAATCGCTCATTGTTCCTTAGTTTTATATATATATATATATATATATATTGTGATTTTGTGAATTATGATGATTTGGCTCAGAAATATGCTTTACGAGGTTTTTACTTATGAACTCAGTCATGATCAGCCTTATATTATAGTATGAAAAACCTTGAGCCTTCATGTTCATTTTATGAGTTGAATCTCATATTTTATACGAGCTTATACTCATGATATCCTTTTTACTGTTTTACTAGCATGTCTTACTTACTCTACATACTCAATACATTCAAAGTACTAATTGTATACTTCTATGCTATATCATTTCATGATATAGGTTCGGGTGATCAGTCTCAGCCTCGTCGTTCGTCTCGTTCCCGCAGCAGTCCAACTCAGTTCCCATTTGGGTGAGTTCTCATCTTTCAAGGACGTTAGTTTCACACTTAGCGAGCTAGTTAGGGATGTTGTCTCATCAACTCATCTTATGATTAGAGGCTTTTTAGATAGTATATTAGATGATTCAGCGTTGTAGACTTGTTATCTCCGTTTATGCCTTATGATATATTTTAGACTTCCGCTTATCTTACGATATGATTCATTTCCATTTTAGGTATGCTCTTTGTCATGTTATATATGTGTCATGGGTTAGCTTGGAGCCCTTTGTGGTTCTAGGTCCCGTATCGCATCTATGTTCTATGTTCGGATCATGACACTTGGGCTGATTGAAACCGTATTGGCATTGACACTGGCTGCCGGTCAAGGGCAAGTGCGAGTTGACAGGGGACAAGTGCGGGTCGCAAGATATTGACTCATTTTGACCTTTACCTCCCATAAATTTTTCTCTAATTATACTTCACTCATCTCAAATTATTTATTATATTTTTTAAAATAGTTATTTTAAATTATTTATTATTTTATAAGTTCAAGATAATTTTTTTTCGTTTCATCCTTACGATTATTATTCTTGAAAACTATAAATATCTTAATTATGAGATGATATTAAAATTATTTAAATATTAATAAAGAATAAAATAATTAAAATCTCCTCTTAAGTAATTTGTTTTAGAGGGCGTGTAAAAGTGAATCACGCAAAATAACTTGAGATCGATGGAGTAACGTTGTCTCTACTTTCACTACTAAAAAATCACTACTTTTTTTATTGAAAAATATTAAATGGCTTCCGATATTTTGATTGAATCGGTGAGAAAAAAAATTAATAGTGTTTTCACATTAAAAAAATCATGAAACTTCCCACTATTTCAGTGAGACTCTGTTTCCCATCATGCATTTTCCCAGTGAATTGGTTTGGTGGAAAAATCATATTTTATAACACAAGTTTTTCATTAATTTGTAGTGAAAACAAATTCTCTATTTCTAATTGTATTTTCGTTCTCCACATCCCACTTTCAACTCTTCAATTTGATAAAATGACAACTTTTTCCATTATTAATATTATTTTAAAAAATCATGAAAATACGATGAACATGTTAATTCAAATATACAAAAAAATATAATAATAATTAAAAATAAGACTTCTGTTGCTCTTATTTTCAAATTAAAGTTTAGTAGCACATCCCAAATCAATTACCAAATGAGTTTTATGTTCTATTGACAAGTTTAGCTCATACTTATAAAATTAAATTTATTTAATTCACATTTTAATGAATTACATCACTTTATATTTTAATTGAATAAATATAAATTTCAGCCTATTTTTAACTCATAAAAATATGAACAAAATAAATATTTATATTTTACCGGAAAACCAACCAAAAAAAAAAAAAAATACTCTCAAAGCTATCAAAAATTTCTCAAAAGATATAACCAAGATAGTTCATGTTGCTGGAAATTTTATTAATATTTGTGTGCTTATAAAATTTTAATTTTGAAAATTATAAGTAAATATGTAATAACATTTGTTTGCCTATATAAAAATTTTATATTAAGAATAAAATAGAAAAGTTCAAGTTAAACTCTTTTCAAATTTAATGATAAATTTTCTTTTTTAAATATATGAAATATTTATCTTTTCAACTGAAGAATTACTTCACTTCCATCACATTTTCTCCCGTTACTAGATACGAAAGTCCGTGCCAGCATGGCTCAATATTAATAATATTTATTAAATATTTTATACAATAAATTTTAAAACAAATTTATTTAAAAGTTAATTTTATACTTAACAAGTTTTATGATCTATTTTATTAAGCTTCCTAAAGTAAATTTAAAAATGATCAAACTTCAATAATCACATAATAATTATTCATTTGGATTCATATATATGATTTATTCTCAACAACATAATTTTATAATCATAAAATGATGTAATATATTGTATGAAATAATTCAATAATTATAAAAAATTATCTTTTTTATTTTTACTGGTCTTATTTTATATTCGTTTACATTACATAAGAATATTTTCTTTGTGTTATTTAAATATTTTATATTTGTGTTTCTGAAAGTGCAGTGTGTAAATCAAGGTGGAGTGTTGGTTAATTAATACAAAATGTCGTCCTATTTGCTTTTGTGCGCAAATTAAAATGACCCAATTAACCTTTTCCTAGACTCTTATTTAATAGAAATATAATAGAAAATAGTATTTTCTTTTTAAATATTATGTCGGCGATCATAATTCTAAAAGATAAAAAGAAATTTATTACGGATATTTTCTTCAATATCAAAGTTACAACGAAAATCTATTAAAAATAATTTTCACCAAAAGATAAAAAAAATTTCTACGATATTTTTGTTGATATTAAAATTTCCGACATAATTCTACTGAAAATAGTTTTCAAACCCTTTTGATGGATCGTAAAAAAACATGTCACTAATAATTTATACATAAAATTAATTGAAAAAACAGCATAAAGGCGATGAACAAAATCAGTTGTGGTATTATCTCCTCCTTTAAAATAGTTATAGGAGTAATTTAATCCTAGTTAGCATTATTAGAACTTATCTAATCTCACAATTAACCTTTAATAGATGACTAAGATCTCATTTTTTGCATTTAATGAAAGTATGAATCTGAATGATTCATACCTTAGACCAATAAGTATATTTGTTTTCATTAAAATTTAAGCTCTTATTTGGTCTGAATAGATTTTAATCATTAAGAGATATGCTTGTGTGAATAATTTATCACAACCATCACCACCATTACGGCCACCAACTATCTCTACCACCATTATTATCGCCAACCACCCCTAACATTATAACAACCACTGACAACCACCGTGCTGCCAACCACTACTGTCAGTCGTTACAACATATACCACCTCCATCATTATAATTACATTCACTGCCACGAATACTACCACCGTCATCGCCATCGCTGCCGCCACCTCTATCACCACTATCACTCACTACCACCACTACAACAAATTTCTACTACCAACCATCTTTACCATCACAACTAGCACCGACGCCATCTACTACTAACACATAGTCAACCACCACACATTCTTTAGCCACCACCATCAACACCGTCAACTACTAACATCAACCAACTTCACAATCACAACCATCACTACCAACCATCACCATCACATTGGTCACTACAACACCAACCACCCCCATCATCACAACTATCATCACCACCATTACTAGCAACTATTCCTACCACAATTACTAGCCACTAACACCAAATATTGTCATGACCATCACTACGAACTATCTTCACCATCACGAATGAACATAAATATTTAATTTTATTTTTAGATAATAAATATAATTTTTTTAATATTTAATTATTTTTATTTAAATTGTATATTTAATATATCTAAATAAATAAAATATACATATTCAGATATTAAAAAACAAACAAATATACAATCAGATGCAAATACTTAAAATTTAATAAAAACAAATAAGGTCAAACCCTACTTGTCAAACGACACTTTAACTAATTGTTTTCATCAAAGTTATTATAGGAGATTAAAGTGGGTTAGGATTAATATTATTCAATTTATATTTTATTCAAATTCATATGTGTGATTTGCAATTTAATTTATTTCAGTTCAGTCTATTTTTAATTTGCTTATTTACCACTATTACGTAATAGGTATAGGTAAAAAAATTAATAATTGGACATCAAGTCCCAATCACCGGTAACATGGGTGAAGTCAATACAAACCAAGGCTTTAGGCCCCTCATTTCTGAGGATCCCACTTTTCATCAATAGATTATATTTTTTATTTTTCTATTTTGAAAAATTATAAAGTACTTTGAGTACTTCTCGTCATTAAGGCCTCATTTTTTTACGATTAATCGGATATGATCTATATAGTTGAAATTTTAAGTCATTATAAACGTATATATTTTTATTAAAATTTAAATTTTTATTTGATTTGAATAGATTTTAATTATTAATATTTGAAATAAAGTCTTAATATTATTAAGATATATATCTGTATAAATAATTCTCACCATCACTTTGCCCATAAATTTACCACCACTAACCACTTTTGTTATCATAACTACTACCATAATTACCGTCGTCAACCACCAGCCACCACCACCAACTGCCTCTGCCACCACTGTTAATCATCATTACCGTCGCCAACCACCCCTTCCATCACAACAATCACTAGCAATCACCATTGCTGCCAACCACTATTGTTAGCCTTTATCATACATACAGTCTCCATCACTATAATTATACTAGTCTCGTGGTACGTGTGTTGCACATGTATGTTCAGTCTTATAGAATATGATATAGTAATATAATATTAGTATTATTTAAAAAATCTAAACAAATAATTAAATGTAAAATAATAAAATATACTTCTTTTAGTTATCTATGCGAATTGTAATTTGCAATTCTTCAAAAGTTTTTCAAGATAAGCAAGACAGCCTCTCCACATTTATTGTAAATATGCTGGTCAAGAATTTTCTTACGAGACATACTCATAACTAACCAAGGATTTTATCATAAAACTCTTCCACAAATAAATTGTGAAAAATCCAATTGCAATAAAGGAGTAAGGAAATTTCAACTATTATTTAGTAAACAACAACACGTATTATTATTTTATAATGATTCAAGTATTATTATATTTAAATAAATAAAAAAGCGATAAAGTATCCTGATAAAACCTAGTCGATCCCAATATATTTTTACAATTAGCTTTTTAATTTCTAAAATATTTCAGAATATAAATGGATACAATTAATTGCCAAATTAATCTTTAGCTCATGCATCATATCTTAACTATACTGAAATATCTTTGCGTACCTTATATTCAACAGTAAGTTATCTGCAACCTTGCTATTAGCCTTTAAAAAAGTAGAGCAAAACAAAACATGGTATATCCCCAGACATAAATTTATATCAATGTTATAAATAAAATATCGTAAAAAAAACAACAACCACGATATTAGAAGTAATTCTTCCATAATATTGCTTCTAAGATCCTTTGAAATAAAGAAAAGAAAGCGGAGAGATATAAAAGGAGACATCATTAGAGAGAAAAAACACAGGGAATGGGTGAAAAGACATAGTTAATATGATTAAATGTTTTTTCTTGTTAGAAAGACAATGAGGTATAATTTATATTATTACAATAATTGTGGCTATTGAGATTTATTTATTTATTAGGGCACTTAAATAAGAGATCAAAAGCAAAATTTAAGTAAATTCATAAATAAAATGGGTGGATATATATAGAGTGTTTACATTAATAAGAAGTAACTGTTATTGCTTTAATATAATTATGATAATGTGGCTATTTGTAATTGCTACTAATTTAACATAACTATAGTATAACGTTAAAATATTTTGAATTTCTTATGTTAAAGGTAAGAGTACCAGATTTTAATAAGGCAATTTTATTTTATTTTTTTGTAACTAAACACATTATAATATTAAGGACTATTAGTTTTTTTTCGTTAAAGGCAATAGTTTCAACTTTTAATAAGATCTTTTTGTTAAATAAATAAATTATTAATGCAAAAACTTTTGGTATTCTTGTGTTAAAAGAAAAATTCAAACCCGATTAAGAAAAAATTAGAAAATAAAATTCATTTATTGTTTGAAAGATATATTAGTCTTTTAATGTTTGAAAGGTACTTTCGTAATTCAACTTTTAACTTGGGAACTTTCCACTTATATAATAATATGATTTATTGTCATCACCACCACCACCATTGTCACCGCAGTCGCCATCTCTACCATCACTATCAGTCACTACCATCATTGCGGTCAATCCCTACTACCAACCACCTCCACCATCACAACTAACAGCTCAACCAACACATTGTCAAACCATTACACATTCTTCAGGCACCACCATCAGCACTGTCAATTACTGACATCAATCAACTTCATTATCACAGCCGTCACCATCACGCCAGTCACTAAAACACCAATTACCTCTGTCATCACAACTACCACCACCACCATTACTAACAGTTATTACTTGTCACTAACACCAATCATTATCATCATTACTACAAACCGTCTCCACCATCACTAGAGAACATAAATATATTATTTTTTAATTGAATAATAAATTTATTTTATTAATTAAATTGGTTTAAAAAAATTAATATTTAATTATTTTTTTATTTAAATTATATATTTAATATATTTATAAATAAATAAATTATGTATATTCAGATGTTAAAAAATAAATAACTTTAGTCATTCAGTTTTCAAATCTAAAGACAATATTTGAATCATTTAAATGTGCATTCAGACTCAAACATCTTAATTTTAATGAAAACAAATAAAGTCTAAACGAAAATAGTTAACTAAGTGATAGAAAGATGAGCCCTAAATCAATAATTAACTACAATAAAAATACTCAATCTATTTTAAGTATACTGAGAGAAAAGAAGACTCTTGATTGATTTTTCTACAATATTCAATCTACTTCTAGCCTTTCTCACTAAACCTATAATGTATTTTTTATTATAAAATAATAAAGCAAGAACAAGAATATTGTAGAGAAAGAGAGAATGAGAGATGTTTTTATTTCTCTTGATGTGATTCTCTTGAGGGATTAAAGAGATAATTTACAATGAATAGAAAACTCCTTTATTTATAGGAAAAAACTAACTTGGTCCCAAAGTTACAAACCCTAACTTTCCTTCTAAGAAATAGACATTCACCATAAATAGAAAATATATTTATAACACTCCCCCTTGGATGTCTATTTGATAGATATTGTGCCTCGTTAAAACCTTACTAGAAAAAACTTAGTGGAAAAAAATCTAGTGAAGGAAAAAGAGTACACATATCTAATAATACGCATTTTGGCTGCCTCATTAAAAACCTTACAAGAAAAATCCAGTGGGACAAAACCTCATAAGGGAAAAAGAGTACAGCGCGTATTAACTCCCCTTAACTAGAACATCCTTAAATCTTTGCATCCCAATCTTGTGCACCATCTTCTTGAAAGTTGCAGTTGGTAGAGATTTGGTGAATAAATCAACCACATTTTCACTTGAACGAATCTGTTGCGCGTTGATATCACCATTCTTTTGGAGCTCATGTGTGTAGAAAAACTTTGGCGAGATGTGCTTTGGTTTATCTCCTTTTATGAATCCTCCCTTTGGTTGTGCTATGCATGCTGCATTATCTTCATATAAAATTGTGGGTACTTTGTCACATTTCAGACCACATTTTTCTTTAATGAGATATATCATGGACCTCAACCACACACATTCTCGGTTTGCTTCATGTATAGCTATTATCTCAGCATGATTTGATGAAAAAGCTACAAGAGACTGCTTTGTGGATCTCCAAGATATGACAGTACCTCCACAAATGAACACGTAGCCAGTTTGAGATCGAGCTTTGTGTGGGTCAGATAAATACCCTGCATCAGCATAACCAACAACATCGTCTTGCTAACGAATTAACCAAATTTCATGTCTTATAGTATTACCAAGATATATATGTGCATCAATCACACTAAGATATGGTACTTCAGGACCAAGGATTTCCTCATTCTTTTCTTGAGGTTGAAACCAATCATTATTCACATCAAGTAATCGAACAACCATCAAAGTATTTAATGAATATGATTCATCCATATAAATAATCATTTTGAAACCTTCTTAGTATAGGCATATTGATGTACAAAGATACCGTATGCTAAATATTCAATTTGCAGACCAAGACAAAATTGTCTTTCCCAGATCTTTCATCTCAAATTCTTTCTTTATATAATCAATTGCCTTTTGAAGCTCTGGTGGAGTTGCAATGAGGTTTATGTCATTCGCATAAATAGCAAGTAAATCAAACTCCGATGTTTTCTTATTTGATTTTCCTCATATAAGAATTATGAAGAAGTTTACAGAAACTTGTAAATGCTTCAGGCATTTTGAATCCTTCATGATTTTCATATAAATTTTATCAAGTGATAACATTCATTAGTATTTAAATACTTGACATCTTTTGGTGTCTGGACTACAGGTCCAATAAGCTTTACGCTTATCATACGCATCATTTCACTTGATAATTATTTCTACATCAACATGCTTTAATAGACGTAGAATTCAGATCCTCACAATCTTTTACAATATTGCGCGCTATATTGTATCTAATATATCGTTAACGATCATTTGGATATCAGTTCCAATGCGACATAACTCATTGAGATCTCTTCATTTTTCATCATTTTCAGGTACCCGAACCTATGCCAAGGTTTTATAAAGTATTATGTCTTGGTTCTTTATTAAAGCACTTGCCTCATCATTATGACCATCTTAATCATTTGCTCCTCTCCTTCTTCAAGGAGTTCTATATTTTGAACCGTTTGGTCTATCACGCTTCAGGCGTCTCATAGACCCTGTCCTTCAAGTACCTTTCATTGGAGCATTTGCAACTGAATTATAAAACATGGTCAGCAAATACATCTAGCAATTGATGTGCAATATTTCGCAAATGGATTATCTCTTGAACTTTAAGTTCACATTTTTTTTCGAGGATCTAGATAATTCATATCACACTCAATTTTTAGCTGCTAATCACTTCTCTCCCTAATGTTAGGAAAACTAACATTTGCCCCCCAATCTCATTTGGGGACCATCTTAGTGTGTTGTGGTGGAGCAATTAAATCATATACTACACATTCAAATTTTTAGATGGAATTATTTGATTCTTGACTCTAAACCAATTGTGATAGGGGAACCTTGTTGGCTTGTTGCATTCAAGTGTTTCTACATGTTAAATAAATATATCTCATACCAAAATTTATTTGGGAGTTTTATTTTCATAACTAATAGTTTAACTATAATTGGAGGCATACAATTTTTACTAAACCAACATAGATATGAATCAGCATTATCAACATGTTTTTATGATTTGGAATTGTGCTCTTAATTTAATAATTCAAGCAAACAACCTTGCAAGAACCAATTGCAAGTTGATATCAAAGCACATGTGACCATACCATAGATGCATCTATTAAAATTATACAATCGCAAATGGTTCACATGGCGAGGGAATGGGCCCATATTCACCCTTTTATAAGTTTCAAAATTTCAGGGAATATAATCCCAATCTTAGCTGATATAATGATCATTCTATCATGAGAACAAGCAACACAAGAGAATTCTTGAAGAATCTTTTATTTCTTCAACATATAATCACGTGAAATCTCAATTATTTTTTTTGCATCACATTTGAACTGGGATGACCAATCGTTATGCCAACTTATTTCAGTAAACTTTTAGTTTACTTTCGCATGTGCTTTCATCATCACGCTCATATTTATGTACTACAAACCAAAAAAATGGCGGGTAATATTTTACATAAACATTTATAACCCGCTTCAATTGTAGTAGTATGAATATATTAGATCTTCCCATAATTTATAGTCTCAATCCTTTTTCAATGTCTTTGAAACTTATAAGTTTCTTTTTGAGACTTACTACAATAATTTCATTCCTTCGGGTAGTAACACATTAGCTCTTCCGGAGCTCCCAATTAATTTTGTGTACTACCACATATTAATCATATCAACATCATTAATTGTCTCTCCATATAGTTTCAACTGAGACACAATTCTAAACGTTGCAGAGTTGTACTCATGAACAGACTTATAGTCTTGATTGATCCAATCATATTGTGTCTTTGGGTGGATGACCATCTTTGGGTGGATGACCATCTTCAGGTAGTCATACCTTTCTTTTAGGACATTCCATAAAACAAGTGGGTCCTTAATCGTGAGATATTCAATTTTCAGAATTTCGTTAATATGATGACGCAAGAATATCACAGTCTTAGCACGATCTTGTTTTGATGCTTTTTTTTTTATTTTTAATGGTATCTCCAAGACCCATTACAACCAAATGTTTTAGTATTCAACACCTATAAAGATAGCTTTTGCTCGAACTTTGAACGGCAACAAACTCAAATTTCATAAGATTAGTCATATCAAAATATGAACATTTACAACTGATCATTGTTGGACAACGAATAAGCACAACAATCAGAGACTTCAATTAAGTTGGTATTTTATCATATGTAGCTCTTTGAAGAATACCGATTTACTTGGAAAACATTAAAAAAATGAAAAGTCAATTCAATTTTTTTTCCAGAGAAGACTAGATTAAGGTAGTGTATGATTGATTACCTGTCGAATTCTTGCAAGCCAACTTTAAATATAACATAGATAATAAACTCAAACATAAAAGAATAAATTGTGAAACATACCTGATGTTTTATGAATTACACTTCATCTTATTTGTCTCTATACGTGTAACATTTAAATTATTAAGAATTGAATACCTACTCATCTCGTTCAGCTGGTTAGAGCATCGTGTTGATAACGTGTTATAAAATAATAAAAAAAGAACAAGAATATTGTAGAGAAAGAGAGAAGTTTTTATTTCTCTTGATGTGATTCTCTTGAGGGATTAAAGAGATAATTTACAATTAATGGAAAACCCCTTTATTTATAGGGAAAAACTAACTTGATCCCAAAATTACAAACCCTAACTTTTCTTCTAAAAAATAAATATTCACCATAAATAGAAAATATATTTATAACTTTAACTAAATTGTTTTGATAGACGAGCGTTACAGTTTACGAACTTGCTATTTTTTTTTCTCAGACATCAACTATTGCAAGAGATGTATTGAAGCACAAAATAAATATCTTCAAATTAAATTATCAACTTTTTGAATTAGTTTTTATTATTTCAACTTCTTAGTGTCGTTTTCATCTAAAACTTGTTTGTTTGGATTTTTACTATGTGTCATATATTATATATTTTTTTAATTATTTATTAAAGTATAAGTATGTCAATTAGAAAATATGAATTTGATTATTCAAAATAAAAAAATAACAAAAAAAGAAGATTTTTTTTGGGTATAATTTCAAAAAAGGAGAGTCTTGAAATAACGATTATGTTGTCTTCGTGTAATTTATAGATTACGGTTTCGAATCACGAAATCAGTCACTAATATCTGTATTAGAGTACATAAATTATCTACATCACATTTCTTAGAGTACGTCCTTTTTCTAAACTTGTTAACACAGAATATTTTATACATCGAACTGCCTTTAATACAATTTAACAAAGAAGCTTTCAAGAAAAATAGTTAAATATCCTACATAAATCCTCAAAAAGTAGACTTCAAGATAAATCATAACGTTTGTTTTTCATTTATTACCCATTACTAAACTAATTTTAATAAAAGAAGGTTAAAGTGCTTATTTTCAATTGCTTCTTTGGTTAAAAGTTTAAACATTGACTTCAAAAATTATTCTCTTATATCTAAAAGGATAGCATCTAAAAGATACTTTTCTTACTATTTCGCTTTAAAAAAAAAAAAAATGTGTTTCAGTGTGACGATGAAGCTTTACAACTATCATGGCTTATGTAATACTTAATAACTTTTTTCAAAAAGATAGTTTAATACATTAAATTTATTTTATGTATTGAGTTTAAAAAAAATGAATTACAAAAATTTATTATACGTAATTTTATTTTATATTAATTTTTATATAAAATTACTTTCATAGTTCAAACCTATAAACTTATCGTCACATGACATCAACTAGAATAATCAAACTTTAACATCAACAAACATATTCGTTAGTATATCCTTGAGATATTTAATTTGTTTTGGAAAATGTTATTATCATAAGCAATTAATAAGCTGGAAATTAGTCTGAAATCATTAATACTACCCTTATTTCATTTTAATTGTTAGGATAAGATATGCATATTCATTAAGAAAAAATTAATAGAGGATGGTAATTTGACTAATATAATCCTATTAATTTTTTGGAAACATACTATAATAATTCTTTTCAAAATTTAGAATGACTTTAAGTGCTAAGGATAAAATTGAGAAAACACAGTCAATTATCTCTTGAATTTTAAAACTAGCAAGTATTTTGAAAATAATTATGTTTAGTATACCTAGCAATTAAAAAAAATGAAGCAAAGCATATTTTAATATACTTAGTAATTAAAATGAATTAGAGAAAATAATTATTTTAAACAAATTTATAAGCAAGTTTGCGTAATTAAGAATATAAGGATTTTGTCTATCAATCTACTATAAGGTGATGTAGTTAGTTGTTTGCCTTCTTTTTGGAATCTATTCCTTTAAATGAAAGGGATAAACAACAGTATGTCCAGCATAAATATATTGTGGTTTGGATAACTTTGGTAGGTAAAGATAACAGGGTAAAATTTGGTCTAAATGGGGCCGCTGGGCTGAATTTGGGCTAAGTTAATAAACAAGCAGACCACTTGGGCTGAAACGGATTAGAATGAAATGGGCTAAAATGCGGGTTATAACCCAACCTGTCCAACTCTAATTAAGTTTCAATTGCTTTATTTTTTTTTTTATAATTTGAAGGAAAATATTTTATTTATAAACTAACAAATTTTTGAATGCTCTCTACAATCTCAATAATTCTCATACCACTTCTCACTACAAGAAAATATATGACAGAACACTTGTATTTATAATACTAGAAACCTACTTTAATTCAAAACAGGAAAACTTATTCCTATATAAATTTGACTATCAATTCTAGCTAGACATGAATTAAATAAACTACCAAATAAATTTGATTTCCTACAACTTTAAATTATTATTCCAACATAATCTTTTGATAACTTATAAAATTAATATATTTTTTAAAATTATTACTAAATATGAAATATCTTTTATATTTTGGCAAAATTTCACATAAAATCAATATACAACATGGTGGGATTGGATACAAAATCAAGTGGTGTGTTCCAAATTCAATTTGTATACAACATGGTGGGATTGGATATACAAGCAATCGGATAAAGTACATAGTGAGGACTGATGAGTGTCAAGCAATGCCTCATATCCTATATATTGTATATGGAGATGAAGAAAAAAAGGTCAGTATTCAATGAATATCCATTTATGCACATGAATATTGAAGGATGCATATACAGTTGGTGAATGATCAAATGGTAACTTCCTAGCAACAACTTTGACTGTTATCCAATTTCAAGTACATATATATTCCTCCCATGCCTATAGAAGAGGTAGATCCACTTCATAAAGAATTGCACAAGGTTAATTGTATTGCTACAAAAATACAATATCTAGTGTAATGAGGTACTACTACATTAACATCACAAATATTTCTATCTTATTGCCCATAGATCATCTATATATCACTATAGTATATGTTGACATTGTGTATGTTGCTTATATATTTCAACTGAACTGGCACATTATAATTTAATATGCTTTAAATAGATATTATCTTAAATTAAATATATGGACGAAATATGCAAATGGACTTTTAGATCATTATGTTTACACGAATAAAAGAAATCTTCAACATGAGATATTTATTGATGTTTCACATTTGCCCAATCGTGAGGCAGATGTTTAATGTTTTCACAATGTCATGCTACTTCATTAATCATTGCAACAAAGGTGAATAATAAATATGTCAATTAAGAATCAATATACACTCCAGATAATTTTTAATGAAAAGCTTTTGCTGGGAAAATATTATAATTATTTTATATATAATTAGTATACAAGATATATACAATATAGATACATATTTTATACATTATTTGAGATATCTGTTGAAAATTCTCAGCTCTATTGACCAACTCAGATATACACAATTTTCTCACATAGTTGTTATTCAACTAAACTCCTATATAATAAATACATAAGTCATATCGCATAATTGTAAAAGATCTGTATTCAAGCCATTGACATAGAATCATAAGTAAATCAAATAATATTTAGACCCTAAGTTTTATGAAGCATTGACATAATATCCAACATATATAAATGTCACGATCCAAAATCCAAGATCGTGATGACACCTACACTAACTCATCAGTGGGAGTCAAATCATAACCCGAAAAAAATACTACACATTCTTGCGAAAGTAATAAGACAAGTGAAATTAAGTCTCACAACCCAAAGCTTTCATAGACAAAATAGAAATGCAAAATTACATTCAAAACCTAATATGAGTACAAAAGCTTTAAAGTTTTAGTATCAAACGTCCCCTTGTTGTTTTGGTAGTTAGATTAATTTTTACTAGGTATAAGCATCAAATACTTTAGTTTTCTTGTTTGGTATTTAAATTATTTTTTACTATGTTTAAATACAATATACTTTTGTTTTGTTAGTACATATATTACGTATAAAATATCAACACTTCAAGTAAAAAAATAACAATGAAAGTACTTTCTTTAATTAAACTCGAGATTTGGAGGATTTGGTGGGTTAGTTGAACTTCCATAGCCCTATATAAATGGCCATAGGATAAAAATAGAAATGCAACAATATTTTTCTGAAAAAAGGTGTTTTTCAATCTTCAAGATGAAGTATTAGGTGTTAAATCTTTTTCTTTTTCTATTTATGAATTCATAATTTGGAAGTTTTATAATGTGAAGACTAAAAATAGAAATGTTGTTAGACACACGGGTCTAAAGACATGCCACACGTCAAAAAAGTTTTCGTTATGCGCTGTTTTCATGATTCGAATCTGTACCCTTCTATCACATAACTGCAATTTTACCAGTTACGCCAAGACTCACGTTTACCTTACACATTTCAGTACACCACAAAACATTTTAGCAATTTGATGTTAAGACATATGGGTCAATTTTAATAGAAATGAAAAATAGAGTTTCTGAAAAAAGGGATATCAAGCTCGTACTGTAAGGAGTAGTGGACTTCTGTTCTGTTCGTGCCACTTTTTCCAAATTCGAAGTTGTGATTACAGCTTTTTACCAAAACTTTGAGCGA
Source organism: Datura wrightii (assembly GCA_035772735.1). Taxonomy (NCBI): domain Eukaryota; kingdom Viridiplantae; phylum Streptophyta; class Magnoliopsida; order Solanales; family Solanaceae; genus Datura; species Datura wrightii. The sequence continues at coordinate 191,255,750 of JASDFA010000018.1, read as the reverse complement.
ATCGGACTATTTAAAGTTTATAAATTCTGAAAATTATAGCTCGTCTTAATTATTGGTTTCACAATTAAATATTTATACATATTCAATATTTTTTATAATAGTACATATATAAGATCTAAGCAAAAGATATTAGGTTCGTCCAATCCTGTAGCTAATGACCTAGCGCCACCCCAAAATTGAATGACGTTTCAACATTTTTTATTGGCAAATTTATTGACGGAGCTAAAATTTTAAGTTTATGGATTTTGATTTTGCCACCAAACCCATAACTCGTTTTTATTATTGAATTCACAATTAAATATTTATTATACATTTAATAAATTTTCTAATAAAAGTAGAATCTAAGTAAAATATTAGGTTCGTCCAAACTCATACTTAATACACTAGCTTCCTCCCTCGGAGAAAGGCAACTATAAATCGGTGTATCAAACACAAAGAAAATTGTAATTAGGCAAGGAAAAATGGCTCTTATTTCAGCCTTTGTCATTTCCATGGTGTTTAGTGAGCTTGTTCTTGTGTGTCATTCCAACCCAATTTGTGGGTCAGGGTACCCAGAAGATGAAATTCCAGTGTACAAAGAGGACAGAGACTATGTGCATTTTGCACAAAACTTGGAGTTCTTGGAAGCGGAATATTTTCTATGGGCTTCCTATGGATATGGTCTTGATGTATTGGCACCAAATTTAACCAAGGGAGGACCCCCTCCAATTGGTGTCCAAAAGGCAAATCTAGATCCACTCATACACAACATTATCATGGAATTTGCCAACCAAGAAATTGGTCATCTAAGGTAGTACTTCCGTTTTAATTTATGTGTCTTAATTATTGATTAGAGAGTAAGGAATATTTTATTTAATTATGATTTTTTTTAAAAATATATTGAGTAACGTCGAAATTGTGCCTATGACAACACGTCTAAGAGGGGTAGGGTGGCTCGAGTTGGAGTCATGATCGAACATGACGCTTGCTTGGTGAGTTAAGGTAAGAGATAAAGTTGCTATTAGCTACAGTTTTTGGCACGATGGTAAGCGTTTGATCCTAACAAGTGGTATAAGAGAAAAGGTCATGGATTCAATTGCCAAGAGCAACATGTTGCATGAAACAGGTGTCCGGAGGAGATTGTTAGGTAACGCCAACATCCTATCTATGCCAAGGCCCATGAGGAGGTTGAGTGGCCCAGGTCGGAGTCATAATCAAATATGATACTTGCTTGATCTCAAAAAAATATTTTTTAAGCATTTTAGATTGTTGATTATTCTTGACTTAAAGTATTTCTTTTTATGTAATATCTAACAGGGTAAATTTTTGTCAAATTAAAGATATTATATTTGAATTTGTTTTGTTTGACTTTAGGGCAATTGACTCAATTATGGGCAGCATTCCAAGACCTTTACTGAATCTTAGCCGTGAAAACATTGGAAAAATATTTGATGCAGCGTTTGAATACAAATTGGAGCCTCCATTTGATCCCTATAGGGATAGTTTGAGCTACATGCTATCTTGCTATTTTATACCATATGTTGGAATGAATGGCTACGTTGGTATGAATCCCAACCTCAAAGGCTATGCCTCCAAACATGTAAGTTCATAAGATTTAGAGGGAAACAATTTAAGCTCTCTTTGATCGTGTATAGAGGAGAAGTTAAGATTTTGAGTTTATGCGTTCTGCATTTTAAAAAAGATTAGCTTACTGGATTTTAAATAAATTATTTTACAAATTCCACAAATTTCATAAAATAAATATAAAATTTAAATCAAAACTATTGAGTTCTGCTGAACCTGTATACAGACTGCTTATAATTTTGCCCATAATAACGCATTACAACTATTGATTCTAATTATATATTCTATTCTTTTTCATGAAATATGATATACTATTCCTAGTTCTTACTCAATCACCCTCCCGTGAACCTAAATTGGTCGAAGGAAGAATCCGAACCACTTTTTTTTTTTTTTTGAATTGAAAGCTCAAATGCAAATGGAATTTCAGAACCTAAACATCTCAAATGATAGCAATGTGACTGGTTCAAGGGAAAATTGATCGTGTGATTTATAATATTAGTCTATTCATTTTAATTTATGTGACAACTTCTTCCTTTTCAGTTCGTTCCAAAATGAATAATATCTTTCCATAGTTAGTAATAATTATTTAACTTGAAAATTTTAATTTTACCATTGATAAAAAGATTTATAACCACATAAATATCTATAAATTATTTTATATCACAAGTTTCAAATTCTTTTTCTCTTTAATTTGGCTTCCAGACAAAAATTTCAAGGTTCACATAAATCGACATAGATGAAATACTATATATGAAGTGACTTTTATTGAATTATTTTTCTTTTTCCAATCATAGCTTGTGGCAGGACTATTGGGAACGGAAGGAGAGCAAGATGCAGTTATTCGTATGTACCTCTATGAGAGAGCTGATGAAATAGTATATCCTTATGAATATAATGTGGCTAATTTCACGGCTCGAATCTCAAATTTGAGAAATGAATTGGGAATGTGCGGAATCAAAGACGAAGGCATTTTCGTTCCGTTAGAACTGGGAGCAGAAAATCGAACCGAAAGTAACGTAATATCTGCTGACTATTATTCCCTTGCCTACTCCAGAACTCCCGAAGAAATTCTCAGGATTGTGTACACCACGGGCAACGAACATATGCCTGGTGGAATCTATCCACATGGTGCTAATGGGAGGATTGCTAGAGAATTCCTCAAACAGCCATGAAGCTATTGGGACGTGCATTGCATGTGTATAATTGAGTTATATTGTATACGATTTTTAAATTTAATAAAGAATTATACAAGAAGGAATAAAATAAGTTTCTCTGATTGATTAATGTAAAACATCATATATATTGACTTATTTGTCGAAGTTAAGTTAATTAGATATTATATTGTGTGAACCATTAAAATTGTTCTCATATCATGTTCACATTGAAACAGCGCCGCTTTTAGTTATGAACAGGGAAATACCAGTACTCATGTGTATGTTAAAAGAATTCATCACCGGCTTAATTAATATCTAAATTTTTGAAAGAATAGTTAATTGCAAAGTATTGTTATCAATGATATTGACATTGATTCAAGAACAAGTATGTTTTCATTTCCAAGTGGCTGTTAAGATATTTTCAGCAGTTTGGCAAATTATTACCTGCAAATCAGATTCAGTTTCATTTTATTACTTAAAATCATATGATATTCTCACCTAAATTAAGATTAAATTATTTAATTTGTTACTCATTTTCTAAATTAGTTTGTAAGTTAAAGATCGATTACTATCTGGAGAACACTATAAGGCATCCTTAATATAATAATAGATCTGAAATAAGAGTGTTGGGTAATTTTGACTTTCCAATAGACCTCAGGAGAAAAATGTGAACTGAGCTCAATCCATCCATACAAGTATGGAATCCATGGATCAAGCTTAGGAAGAATAGAGTTAAACTTCGAGTAACACAGAAAAAAAAAGTTTGTTGGTTGTTCTGTAGTCTTCACATGATGTGTCTGATCGAATAATGTCTTGCTCTAACTTCTCCTTTATAAAGTGATAGTCAATATCTATATGTTTGATGCGTTCATGAAAAATAGAACTAGCAACTATATATCTTAATAGTTTCTTTGTTGTCACTATATAGGACAACAGATTGAAATAAGAATTACCAATTTCTAAAACAAATTGATTAACCAAGAAATTTCTGCCACTATGGAGGCCATGCTTCTGAATTCAGCCCCTGTTGAACTCCTTGAAATTATGCATGTTAGCTGGAATGTGATTTTTGTTTCTGATTTTTTTCTTCGCCGAATCGTTTTTTTTTCAACAATTAAATCGAGATGTGAAAGAATTCATATTCCCTATCTCGTATTCTCTACCCCTAAATTATCCTAGTTAGATTCAATTTTTTTTTTTGTGGATTTCTTGACTTTTCATCAAGAGGGTTTTTTTGATATTAATTAAATTCACTAAGTGTTCTGCTATCGCCCTTCCTTTTTGATTACATACGTGATGTCGAATTCAGACAAAAGCAGTAACAACTGCTTCCACTGCTTGAATACTTTGTTTTAGGTTATACAATGAATTCCCCAACTTGCATATCTAAATTACACCATACTTCCCTAAGTGTCAAACTTGGTGGAATTTGCATGTACACTTCCTCAAAGAGATCATTAAGGAAAGTATTGTTAACATCTATTTGCTAGATATTCCAATTTTTAGGTGTAGCAACTGCTTTGACAACTCTAACTGTTACCATTTTGGCAATAGGAGAAAAAGTCTCCTTATAATCTAGTGTTTCCTGCTGATTATAAACCTTGGCTACTAGTTTAGATTTGAACCTTTCTAATCACACCATTGACCTTATACTTGATCTTATAAATTCACTTACGACTTATAGGTTGCTTTTCTTTGGCAAAGTAAAGACATCCCAAGTATGATTATCCTAATTCAGAACTTTAATCTCTTGGTGCATAGTCTCTATCCATCAATTATCCTTGATAGGCTCTAAATAAGACTTTGGTTTTACCAAAGAAGAGTGAGTAGCAAGACATTAAACATAATTAGGAGACAATTTATCATAGCACAGATAATCTGAAATAGGACAGGCATAAGAACTTTTGACCCTCTTGTAAATGACAAAGTCCTGTAACTATATAGGAGGAATGGTTTGCCTCTGTGATCTCCTTGTATTTGTCTGATGTTCAATAGATGTAGAAATAGGCAGGGGATGAGAGTGAGCAGTGGGTGATGCATCATCTATAACAACCAAAATTTGACACCTGGATCGCAACAAGAAACCTGGCGAGCTATTACTCATAAGGTGAATCTTTTAAGATATATCATATGAATAAGATATATAAAGAAAGAAGAAATAGTCATATTTGTCTCAAAATAATAAATAAGCGCGTAAATGTTAGAGATACCAACTTTGTCCATACAGCTCCAAAGTATGTAAGTCATAAAGCTACTAATATCTTGGGAAAAAGATACAAGATGCAACTCGATAATAAAGAAAATACCAAGTCTACTATAGAAGATGTGACCTTCAAGGTCTAACAGTGGCTCACCTTAACTGGAATAACTGATAGAAGATAGAGTCATTGATCGGCTACCAGATCACCACCTGTACCGTGGCTCACCTCAACTGAAGTGACTGGTATCGGTTGCCGGGTCACCATCTATTTTTCGTGCACACACCCAAACAACGACAAGCGTGAGTCTAAACACCCAGCAAGATCATTTGCTCGCTCTCTTAGCTTACCCCTTGGTCAAGTCTTTAGAAAATTGTTGATAATGTATAAAGGCATAATACAACGTAATTTAGGTAGAATAATCATATATAATAAAAAAGTTGAATTGAAACTTCTGGTACAGCTAACACGTGTAAATACAACATGGTAACTATAAATAACTACTATGGGCCATAAGTGAATGACTGATTCGTCTAACACAGAGCATCAACCTCATGTCTTATCTATTTTTGGAACGTAGGTGACCGACATACCTGCCTCAACAGTACAGCGACCTCATGTCTTACCCCGTTCACTAGCACTGCATGACTAGCCATATCTGACATCATCATAGCGTGCTCAACTAGGTGATAATGAATGCTAAGGAGCTAATCAAGTGTCACAACATGCTCAACTCAATAAGAAGTGCCATGCATTGTAAAAACTCAAAAAGCAACCCTTGCCAATATAACTAGATACCTCAAATTTATCCAATCAAGTTCATGCTTGCCCACTCATAAAAACTAGATGGTTTAAATGCTCACAAGCATTACATACACCATGCTTCCGAGCAAAAATAAGCAAACTAAGTGTTAAACCCTCACTTGCCTCAATACCGAAAGCTCAAATCTTACGTGAAATTTGAAGTCCACCCAAAGGAGCTCCAATGCCTTGGATCTATTCAATTTCACCAACAACGGATCCAAATTTAGTCTGGAAGAACTATTTTCATAATTTTAGGATGCTTCATGGTCAAATTCAACTCTTGATCAACTCAAACCCGAACCTCGGGTCAACGATTTGCATTTTGAAATTGAATCCCTGGACGCCTTACTCATAACTAAGAAATTCAATGCAATAATCAAAATCCTATTTTGATATCATCTACTAGGTCAAATCATGATTTTTCCTTTTTGGGATTAGGGCTAAATTGTCAATTAGACCTTTAATTTCAACAATGATTGTCTGGTCCAAATTCATTAAAAATGAAGTATAATCACTACGTAGGTAAAACTCACAATGTTGCTATAAAATGAATTTGCAGATCATAGAAATTTTTTTAATGAATATACTGGAAAATTTTTATAAATATGCTTCAACTTTTTGTGAGATTATTGGGCACAATATATGTTGAGTGCCCCAACTTTTATAATGTAGATTAGGAATATTACCGTTCAAATATTAATAACTTACTAAAAACTAGGTACCAATTAAATATTTCAAATAAAAAAAATGGCTACAAATTAAATGGTGGCACTAATAATAGGTATTTGTGCAGTAATAAGATGATTTGATGCTGAATATTTGTTATGGCCATTCACCATAAATTCCCTTGTGTTGTATTTCGAGGGCTATGTTTTTTGAAATTATTTGCTTTCTCTTTTAGATTGTATGGTTTTATTCATTAGTATTGGAATAAAACTGGCTCAATATGCAACAAAATAGATACATAGAATTAATATAATTTTTTATAAATCCAAATAATTTGATATTAAGCATCGCATTTATATTATTGATTTCTTCCGTTACTCGAATCGTTCAAGTGACAAAATTCTAATATTTCGGGAAGATTTGGTCAAAGGGCATTTACCATTTAGCATAGTAACAAAAATATTTTTAAAATTATTGAAAATCTTATCATTTATTAGGTATTTAATCGATTGAGCGAGATTGACTCTCTCAAACTTGATAAAAAAAAGACTCACGTAAACACGCATTTTTTTTTTGTGTGTGTAGGATATTTTTTTAAGATCCGACTAACGAGGATCAATTCAACTATTCGTTTGGCGTCATTTTCCAAAGTGAATGACTGCTGGTGGACCTTCGGAACACACTGTCAATGGCGGCGTTAATTAAGTGTCTTTTGAAGCATCATTTTCTTTTCCTACCACTTAAGCAGTAGCAGGTCAACCATGTTGTCTATTTAATTAATTAATTTTGGACCATACAATTATACTCTTAACATAGTTCTTCTAGTATTCATTTTTCCACTTTACATTGGATGATCAAAATGGTTTTTTTTTTTAAAATTACTGTCTTGTTCCCTTTTATAATATGGTAAAAACCCGGGGCAAATACTTGCCTTCATTTTGTGTGGTTGAATCAAATCAAGTAATTTCTTTTTATAGTTAAAAATTAAAGTAAGAATATCAGTTACTCAATCATGACTAAGTGATACTTGTCATGTATTTATTGATTTAATATAAATTTTTATTTTAAACTCTAAATTACCTCTTTACCCGCAAGCCTACATTTTGGGTTGGGGGAGGGGGGGAGGGGGGGAGGGGGGGCATGTGTAATTTTTTACTCGGCCTCAGATTTAAAATTTAAAAATCGTGAGTTTTTAAATTGAGAGAGTGAATTTTGAGAATATTTATTTATATTTATACTTATTTTTTATGATTCGACTTCGAAAATTGAATTTTGTTATTTTGAATTTTGCCAAGTTTGCGAACCCATTATTGGATTTGACACTGTTCGTCCTCCCGAACATTTGTCAACTTTATTGTTGGATGGTGAGGTCTTCCCTTACCTAGTGCCAACATGGTAAAATGCTCTTATAACTTTCATCATTATTTGTTTGTAATTATGGTAGTTATGTAATTGTAGTCTAATTAAGAAAAAAAATTATTTGTAGTCTTATTCGGACAGGGTAGACTAGAGCAACTATGAAGCATCTAAAATGAGGTGATATTGTAAACATTGAATAATAGAAGGAAGAGAAAATTTCTCTCAAAAATTTATTTTTAATTCTTCGTTTTCACATCTTTATTTTTACGTGATATTAGAGCGACGATAAGACAAGAACGAAAAATTTTAGAGAAACAATGGAAGGAGATGGTCGCAAAGCAACCAAAGATAATGAAAAGAGGTTGGTGAAGAAGAGAAGAAATAAAGGAAGACTATTTCATTATATGATCTTACTGCGAACAAAAGCCCAAAAATTATGATAACACAAGTCCTATTGAAGGGAGAAAACTATAAGGAATGAGCTAGATCCATGTGGACGACCTTAAGAGCAAGGTAGAAGTTTGGCTTTGTTGATGGAACAATCAAAAAGCCAAGCAATGAGCAGCCGAATTTGGAAGACTAATGGACTATATACTCATTATTAGTGTCACGAATTAACAACACCTTCGAACCTATGGTTTGCTTGACTATATCATATAGAGAGGAGACAATTGAACTAGTATTCGGGATCGTTTTGAGGTTGTGACCGGTCCCTCGATGCAACAATTGAAGACTGAACTGGTTGGATGTAAGCAGATAGCCGGTATGACCATAATTGATTATTATGGAAATGTGATAAAGTTGTAGGAGGAATTGGCTAATTACGAGCAGATCATAATACGCACATTCAGAAAGTGCACTTGTAATCTAGGAGCAACACTGGAAACCAAGAGAGAGGAAAAAAAGGTACATCTTTTCCTTATGAGATTGAATGAAGCAATATACGAGATGGTGAAGTCTAATCTACTAGTGCATGACCTGTTTTCGTCCTTGAATAGAATCTATTTGAAGTTAGTACAGAAGGCAGGAGTGAAAGAAATTGCTCATAAGAATGATGACCAAAGTGAAATCATGGTGTTCATAGTGCAAGAAAGATACACTTACCAAGATCAAGCTGTAAAAAGGAAACATAACATGATTTTTCACATTGTAAGAAACCTGGACATGACTCCAAAATATGCTATCAACTCGTAAGGTAAGCAGAAAGGTGAACCAATTAAACAATCCAAAGTATGAAGAAAAAACAGAAGGTTGGGGTAGAGGTCAACTGAAGGAGTAGAAATGAGGTACAAAAATTGGCCGCTGAAGGTCCAAGTATCGGGATAATATCGTAGTGGCTAAAGATGGGAGAGCACCAAACACAAGACCAACGAATATAGGCCGGATGGAACCCCCATAACTGAGCTTCAAGGATTGGCGAATTGTGGTTGGGATGTTGAAATCTCAAAGATCGAATTCAAGTGACAAGATGGATGATATACCTGTCCTAGATCATTGACACTAAGGCCACCAATCATGATAGATAATCAAAAAAGACTATGTTATCAACGGGACATTTTAAAATGTCCACTTGGACATTCGAACAGAAGTAATTCGATGGCCACCAAAGAGGGTTTCGTTATATTGAATGATTCGATCTGGCTTAAGAATGTCTTTAAATTTTGTATTTAACATGCAATTTAATTTTTGTGTCGCAATTAATTGATTATTTGAATTACAATATCACATTTAACAAATTCATGTGTGCTATAAAGAACCTCACAATGAAGAAGCTTATTAGAGAGTGTGAACATCAAGATGGACTTTACCATTTTTGGAACACACCACGAATTCGAGCTATGAAAGCGGTAGTTATGGATTGATTCAACCATTGAGACAAGCGACTAAGACATCCTTCAGTAAAAGTGATAAAGTTAATTTCTACTTCAGGACAAAAGAAAAATAGTGATAAATTAAATAGAGATTGTGATGTATACCAAAGGATAAAACAAACCAAAAGTACTTTTACTTCTTCTTGTGGTGCTTTATATTTTTTTACTATTGTGGATCACCGTTCTCGGGCATTGTGGATTTATTTATTGATTGACAATAAATGAGTGTCTCAAATTTTAAAAAACTTCTTTGCTTTGGTAAATCGGTTATTTTTCAAGCAGGTATAGACAGTTAGAAATGATAGTGAAATTGAATTCATATGCATGAAAAATTATTTCTTTGAGCATGAAATTCTTTTTCAGACGTCTTACATGGGAACTTCTCATCAGAATGGAAGGGTCGATATAAAATATCGTCACGTTCTAAATGTGTCACGGGCATTAAGGTCTCAAGGTCACATTCCAATATAGTCTTAAGGAGAATGTGTTTTGACTGCAGTGTACCTGATTAATCTGACATCATCCTCTATACTGAATGAAAAGAATACCTTATAAAGATTTACATGGAAAGGAATCAGGATATAAACACTTGAGAGTTCTAGGATCATTATGCTATGCGCACAAAATAGGGAGAACACAAGACAAGTTTGAAAGATAAAATGGTAGGTGTGTATTTGTAGGATATCACTATGAAAAAAAGGAGTAGAAATCGTATGATATGATGAATAAGAAATACTTTGTCTCAAAAAATATGGACTTCTATGAGATTAAGTTTCTTTTTGCCTCCGAATTAATTAAATATTGGGAGTCATTGAAAAATAACAAAGATATGCCAAGGGGAGATTGAACGCTGAAGGAAGAGAAATGGAGGAAGTTAGGTTAACTGGGACTGGCAAGTTGACAAAAATTGGATAGAATCCTATCCACAGGAATAACATGTGGATGATATCCGTAACAAGGAAGATCGGAAAGAATCTCTGACAGGAGAGGACCGCATTAAAGAAGTTTGGATAGAGGATATTCAGAATGAAGAAGTTTGGACTTCTTGAATCTCAAATAGAGGATCAAATGATTCGTGGTAAATGTCAGAGGCTGGAATCGGTTAGATTGTGAGATTATGTTATCGAAAGTCTCGAAAATAAAGTCATCTGATAATACACCCGCTCCGCAGAAAACTTCAGGTGCACCTTATCCTCTAGCTCAATATGTGACATATGATAACTTTTCTTTGTGACACGGAAATTTTCTTGCAGCTATTACTGTCGGAATGAATCAAAAAATTTCTCGAAAGCCATGAAAGATGAGTGGTGGAGGAAAGCGATGCAGCAAGAGATTCGAGCATTGAAGAATAATGAAACAAGGGCAATAGAGATTTTGCCTCTGGATAAGAAGGCATTTGGCGTCAATGAGTTTAAGATATCAAGTATCACTCAAGCAGTATAGTTGAGTGATGCAAGGAAAGATTGGTTATTTTTGGCAACCATCAAGCAGAAGGAGTTGATTATGATGAGACATTTGCTTTGGTTGCTAAGATGATCACGGTTCGAACATTCTTGGATGTTCCCGTAGCACAAAACTGAAAATTGCATCAGATGGATGTGCATAATGCCTTTTGCATGACAATCTTGAGGTAAAAGTGTATATAAAGTTGCCGCTAAGATTCCAGATTAAATCTCCAAGGAAGGTATTTAGGCTCCGAAAATCTTTGTACTGGTTGAAACAAGTGCCAGGGTGTTGGTGTGCAACACTGTCAAATGCTTTGGCCAAGTATCATTTTGAACAATTATACTCGAATTTTTCACTCTTTGCCCCACACAGGGGTAAAGTGCGAATTGATGTAATGATTTATGTGGATGACTTGATTATCTTTGAAAATGAGCACAGTGCCATTAAATGATTTAAAGACTATCTTCACCAGTGTTTTCATATGAACGATTTGGGTACTTTAAAGTATCTCTTTGGCATTGAGATTGCCAAGGGTCTTACCAAAATATTTTTGTGTCAACAAAAATATGCGTTGGATATCATCTCTAAGGTTGGATTGTTGAGAGCTAAACCAATAGGCACACCCTTGGAATAGAATCATCATTTGGATTAGCCGGTGACTTAGACCTTCCAGAATTGGAGCGATACCATCGATTGATTGGTCCCCTTATCTATCTCTGTTTCATCGATCAAAGTTGTCATACTGTGTGCACACGTTATCTCAGTTTATGTAGCACCAAAAGGAGGCACATTGAGATGTGACCATGAGGTAGGGCATTATTTGAAGTAAAATCCATGACAAGAAATCGTAATGCGAAGGAATTTTGACCTTCGATTGTAGGATGGTGTGACTCCGACTGAGCGGAATGCCCACTGTCCCAAAGATCACTTATATAGAGGTTTATTACAGTTGAAAATTCACCCGTGTCGTGAAAGATCAATAAGCATCCCATGGTCGCTCGTTCTTTAGTAGAAGTAGAATACCAGTCAATGGCTATGAACTTTTGTGAATTAAAATGGTTGAAAGGTATCTTGAATATTTTGGGTGTGGACCATGGGTATTTGGTTAATATGCATTGTGATAGTCAAGCAATACTATATATTGCAGAAATCTGGTGTCCCGTGAACAAATCAAACACATTATAGTGGATTGTTACTATGTCCGAGATGAACTGTTAATCAGTCATATATCTTCAAACTATGTTCCCGCAAATAAAAAGTTAGCTAATAATTTTCACAAAGGTGTGAAAAAGTCGCATTACGAATATCTACTTGGCAAGTTGGACAGTGGAAATTCTCATGCTTCAACTTAAGGGAGGTAATAAAATAAATACAGATATTTATAATTGTGATAGTTATATGTGATTATAGTCTAATTAAGAAAAGAAATTATTATAGTCCTATTCAAATAACATAACCTAGGACGGGTATAAATTATATTTAGAAAGGTGATGTTATGAATTTGAGTAGCAGAAGGAAGGAAAATTTTCTTTCAAAAATTTATTTCTTATTCTTAATTCGAGCATTTTTATTTTTACAAAGTCAAAGATTAAAATTTATATATGAGATTCTTAAATGAAAAAAAAAAACTCTATATAATATGATGAACTTCCCCATTTTATTCTTATCAACTTCCGAAAACACTCTTTAATTGTTTGGTCCTTTGTTGGACGTAAAACAAGAGAGGGCTAAAGTGGTTTTTTTTTTCAATTTTTCATTAGGTATTCACTATTTGCATTGAAATTTCAATTAATTTGACTTGCGCGTTGCAGAGCCTATTATAATAATAACTTTTTCAATAAAGTTTTCTTCGTATTCACAATTTAAATCCGAAACTTTTAATTAAAAATAAAGATATGTCTCAAAGTGTTAGTTTAATGAATGATAGGGGTATTCTTTTTAGTCAAAGAAGGTTAGAAGAAAAGTTAAAGATATATAGAGAGTGATTCCCAAATATCCACGCCATGCCCCCACAGTACACCCCACATCCCACCACATTTCAAAACTGATTCTCCTCTTTTTCTTCTCTCTTTAATTTTAGCTCTCTCTATTTCCACACATTCAATTCAAAGAGGGTCACCCTTAGAATTTCTTATAACCTCAAACAGTACCCCCTCCCCCCTTCCCCCCTAAAAAAAAAAAAGTACTACAGGTTATAATTGATTTTATGTCAAATCGATGAATTGTTTTAAAAAGATATTGATCAAAATTTATATAATTTAATTATCAAAAAATAAAATATAATAATTAATTTAAGAGAAGCGAGTATACATGGACAATTTTGTTCATATATTATTGTATTTCTACTTATTCTAGCAAATAATCTATCTTACATTTTAACTTAGTAATCTTATTTTTATGAACGGTCACATGTAATTTATTTTGTTAGGTAACATAACAGTGTAAAAATTCTTTTAATTTATTCAAATTGTTTTATTTTTCATATCACCAATTTTACTTTATATTTTAAATAATCTGATAATATAAATATTTTTATGATATCGATGTAGAGAAATTAAATCAAAATGGAAAATGAAGAATCAAAGTGAAGCATTGAATTGGGAGCACCTCTTAAAGTTAAAGCTGAGGAAGGTATCACGATTTTTTTTTCCTACACCCCTTTACGTTTTTTGGATATATTAATCTTATTATTATTACTATTTCTTTTGGAATTTTCAAAGAAATTCACAGTTGCTATCTTTGATTTTGTACTGAATAAATCTATTTTTATGTAATAATTTGTAAATTATATTGAAAATGTAAATAGAACTAGGTAAACTCAATGCAACGAGCTTGACTGATTGATCTCTGACCTCTTTTATGGAATATCACATGATGCACCAACTCAACAATTCTTAAAAGAAAAAAAAAAAGAACTTATTTTGGACTACTAATTTGGAAAGTGTACAAGCATGAGAACACAAATTAGTGAAATACGATATTTTTCAATTGAAATTAATGAATGATTGAGAAACAGTCAATATTCAATGTGGTTGTTACGTATCAAATTTGACCTGCAATAATAACTTTGTGATCAATTTTTTTCAAGTTACCTTTCTTTTTTAATGAGAAGGAGGAGAGCAACTACTAGTGAACCATTTACATAAATATTAAATTATTGATCATGAGTAATATTTAGTTGCACGATTTGTTCTTCAAATAGGTTAATTTTTAATTTTTATTTTTAATAATTAAATTTATGTTTAGTAAGATATAAATTCTTTAAGGGTGTGAATCATAATTTGTAAAATATTATGATTACGAAAATATAAATTTAGATGCAATTAAAAAATAATAATTTAAAAAGTAAAAATTAAAGATCAATACAAAATAAATGAAAAAAATGCAAATGACCATACGAGAGGAGACCTTGAATTGATATCTAGAAGAAGATTTCATCATGGTCGATAAAATAATTATATTCGATAGCTAAATATGTATATTATTATTATGTATCAAAATTTTATATTTTAGGTATATTATATATTAATTATAAATAATATACGTTTATAATATTAATTATTACTTTAATGATGGTTATTTTATGTTAATTTCTTCTTATAAATAAGTAATACTCATGACATTGAAATAAATAAATAAAAAAAGAAATTATTTTCTAAATTTTGAAAATTGTAAAAGTTAAAAATCCCTTTTCATGTTTTCTCTTTTTCCACCTATATATGCTCATGTCCTCTTCTTCATCCCCTTCTTTTTTTACCAAATGTACATTATTTCACTTTATCCCATTCCTAGTAGGGGTCCATTATTCCCCACTATTCTATTCTTCTCCTTTTTTGACCAAATTTTACTTCTTTTCTCGATTCTTGAAAATCTCTAATTTACCCTAATAAAGTTCTCCAAGTTTAGCTAATTGTTTGCTTATTATTACCCCTATCGTCTGCTTTTGCTTGTTTACTGTATTAAATATATATATTTATTTTTATTTATTTAATTTAAAAAATTAAGAGATAATTTATCATTTAGTTCCTCACTTATCGTATTATTAATTATAAACATTGATCAATGCATTTTTTTAAATATTATATTTAAAGAATAATATAATAAAATTGTCATTTTATTTATGATTCTTAAAGAGTTCGTCAAGAAGACGGAGGGAGTAAGTTCTCTAAACAATAAGATTTGGAAAGCCAAATTCTAAAGTAGATGTTCTTGATAGTCAATTTTGGAAGAAAATAACCAAAGATATTAATCAAAATTAGAAATGGTACCTAATGATGATTAATTATTTGAAAATGATATTTCTTCAACTTTTGTAAAAAGAGAGTTTTGTGGATATATATCCTATACTAACCCCATGATTGCCCTCCATGCACGTTTTATCAATCTTGAATGAATCAAAGTGATCATGCCCCTTAACCAATTTCTAATGTAATAGTTTCTTGTACTACATGTTTTCTTTTGCATCTTTCAATTTAACTTGCTATCCTTCCTTTCTAAAGCTGAAATTAAGAAAACTTAAAAATTATAGAGGTTTAAAAACTAATACTATCCCATTTTAATTTGTTTATCTTACTTTTTTTTTTTGCCTGTTTAAGAAAAATATTCTTTTCTAATTTGATAATTCTTTAATTTCAACATCTCTCATGAAATACATATTTAATATCATAAGATTAAAGAACATTTTGATATATTATATCTATTTTTAGCAGGTAGTCGAGGAGGATATGGTTAGATTAGGTTAGTAGGTAGTCGCGCTGCCTAGTTTCTCTTATCAGTGATATTAGTGTCTCATGAGGGGAGTATTGCCCAAGTCCATATTAGCAAACTACCAGTCCATTCCACAACCAATGTGGGACTTTAACCCACTCTAACAATTAGTTTTCTCATGCTTTCTTATACTTTTTATTATTACTTATTATTTTCTTTGCTTCAGCTTTCATATTATTTGTTGGTGTTACTGGTATTCTCTTTTCGTTCTTGTTTTGTAATACTTTACTTGAGCCGATGGTCTATCAGAAATAACCTCTCTACCCTCATAACGTAGGGGTAAAGCTACGTACACATCGTACGTCCTCCCCATATCCCACTTCTAGAATTTTATTGGGTATGTTGTTGTTGCTATACATACATATCTTTAATTTAATATCATAATAGAGAAAATGCTTATTAATCATCAATAAAAGGCACACTAATTTAAGATCCTAGATTAGTTTGGAAATGCATGGATAGCTTAGTTCTGTCTTCTAATATGGTAGTGGACAATTTTTTCTTTTGAAGATAGTTTTTGAGTTTTAGTTAAACACAAATTCATCTCATAACATAGTATCGTAATGTTAGATTTATCGCAATTCTTAATTTATTTGATGAAATTTGTTTCACTTAATTATGGTCATTAGTAAGACAATATATTAAATCATGGAAAGTCGAAATTGATCGGGTGCTAGTATTTTTATTTTATTTGAATAGAAATGAAATTATGCATGTGAGTAAATAAATGAATTAAACACTAATTTGGTCAATAGTCAAAGTGATATAAATATGGGCCATGAAATTTTGCAGAATATCAGTTAAAGTTTGTCTCCTCTCTGGTCTTTACTTATTATTACAATAAATTAAATAGGTCAAGTTATAGGTTTGAATCTTCTCCTCTTCTTTATTACTACAATAAAAACTGAAAGATGAATGCCCCATGGAGTATTAAATTATTCATTTCTATTAAAAAATTTATATCTTTTGAATAGTTAATTATCGTAATTTATATTTATTTTTACATAATTTTTAAAATATATAATTCTTTTTAAAATAAAAGAAAATCTTAAAAATTCTATCTAAATTTATGATTAAAATTGAAAATTTTAAGTCACGAAATTTAAATTGTGTCACATAAATTATACTCTATTGTCATAAATTATACTCTATTGTCATAATTTATGTGACGCAATTTTCTTTTCAGTTTGTTTTATAAAGAATGAAATATTTTTATATTTAGTAATAATTTAATTTTAACATACCTATTTGACCTTTAATAAAATAATTTATAACCACAAAAATATTTATAACTTATTTTAAATCACAAATTTTAAAAATCTTCTCATATTTTTTAAATTCGGTATTCAATTAAAATATATCACATAAATTGAAATAAAGAGGGGATTGTAACTATGGGAGTATTTTTTTTCTCTCTCTTAAAACTCTCAATAAATACCTCTCATCATTTTCCCAACTGCCTCTCTTCTTCATGTCCCAAACTCTCCCTCTCTTCCAAGAACACATACACACACACCAAAAGAAAAAAGAAAAAATGAGTAGAAGAGTGAGTTTTAGCCCTGATCATGTCCATGACCAAAACAATACCACAAATTTCTACTTTAAAAAGAAGGCATCATCTAATAATTGGAATTGTAGGGTTCAAAAGAGTTGTTCTTCTTCTTCTGAATTCAGTGTGGCTATATTTCTAAAGAATATAGGAACAAAAGTGGCTAGTGCTCTAAATTTCCTTTCAAATTCGAATAGAAAAAGGTCATCACGTAAAGTTTCATCATCATCAGCAAGCTGCTTAGCAAGATCACGTTCTTATGCAGAAACATTAATTCATGATTCTCAAAGAGCTGAAGCTATTGAAGATTGCATTGAGTTCTTGAATTCTTCTTCTTCTTCTTTACACAGATCCAGTTCTGTCTCTAGCACTACCTGCTAGCCTTTTTTTTTAAATGTAATTATGTAGATGAAAAGAAAGAAAAAAAAAAAGAAGAAATATTTAGACATTTTAATTAGTTGTTTATTTTTTGTGTACTAGGAATTAGGTTTTTAAAAAAGAGGTAGTCCCGATGCACAATGCATACCCTATTCACACGGGGTCGAGGAAAGAATTGCAACTGTTTTCACGATTCAAACTTATGAGATCACACGAAAATAATTTTATTATTACTCCGAGACTTCAGATATCGGAAATATTTTAATACTTTTGGCATTGTTAGCTATTTGGCACTAGAGAGTAGCATAGAAGCAGAAAATTTCTGATATTGTAACGCTCGGTTTTAGTTTGTATTTACTTTTATTTATCCTTTTTACTTTTTGAGAGGTTCTTTGTTTATTACGCATTTTCATTCAGATTATATGGTGTTTTTTGGTTTGAATATATTTTTTTAGAGATTTATTAATTTATTTATTTATTCGTAGAAAGTAAGAAGTGTTTTTATTAAATTTTTATGAAAAGAATAATTTTTTTATTATGTAAAAATAAACTTATTTAAATCGGAAAAGAATTTGGAATAAAATTAGTACATTCTGAATTATGTATAATATTTTTAAATAATTTGTGAGTTGTGCATTTGATTTATTTTTGTAGATGAATGCTGATTAGATGATAATGACCAATAATTTTTCATTAGTTAGTGGCCGGCAGACAAGATTTATGAATTTTGATTTGTCTAACTCATGCATATCCTAAAAAATCTTCTTCAAGTTACGTGCATCTTTAAAATTTTACTTTAAGTTATAAATAAAAAAATATAGTAGAAGGGTAAAAGTTAAAGAGTTAATTTGATACAGAATATTAAATAAAGTTAATTTAATAGATTTTGAAATATATATGTAGTGCTTTATAAATGTCAACATATAATACTCCTGCCCAGAATATCAGACTCTTTTCTTCCCGTAATTTGATGAAGAGACACTAGTGGGCACAGAGTAAATTTTTTTTTTAAATTTTTCTTAATATTTATTTTTTAAGAAGTTAACTTAAATGATGTTAACTAGTAACCACATAAGTGTGACCTAAATAGCTAATTGTGTGATATATTTTATTACATCATAAATGCAAATAAACACTGATATGGTCATTGGATTTTAGGAGTGTCCAAAAAGAGGAGGAAATTGCTGCCATTTTCTGCTGAATTTTAGGCAATTTCTGTTGACTAGTTTACTGGACTATACTGAAAATTGCAACTACTTTGAATGTAAATGGAAGTAAAATCCATTGTATACTGTAACACGTAGTTTGTTAGACTGGAAAAGAGGAAGAAATTCACATGGAAACAGTACACCAAAGCTTTATAGAAAACAAAACAAGTTACGACACAATTTACGTTTCATTATTTTGGAAAGCCATCTAAAAATTTGAATTTGAATATAATTGGATATAATTACACAGTTTGATCTATTTGTTTGATCACGTAATTATTTGGCTAGTAGAAAATTAGGTGTAATTGAAAGAGAGTAATTACACTCTCCAATTTCCATTTTCCATCGAGCGAGGGGGGTTGAGAATTACAGGTAATTCATGATTACTTTTTAAGTTCTTCATTTTTGTTTTTATCTTAATTTGTTTTCATTTTAATTTATGTTTTATTTCTATTATTTTAATTTATTTTTTATTTTTATTATATTAATTTTTAAAATATTTTATTATTTTATATTATTTATATTTGATTTTCTTTCTTCTCATTTTCCAACCTTTACTTCTTGTGATTTCATGTAATTGCTCATATTTTTTATTTTTTATTTTTTAAATTCTTTTATTTTACATAAATGCAGTATTATTCTACTTTTTAAATTAAAGTAGAGTTTCATTGTTAAATGATGTTATACACTTATACTTTCTTTTTCTTTTAAATAATATTTACTTAACTTATGTTGAAACTTATTTGAGTTATGCTGCAATTTGCAAGGGTATATTATGTTAGCTTTCTTTCTTAATTTTAAATTTATGTTACATTTTCAATTCTAATTCATTTGCTTTAATAGTATTAACTTGTTATTTCACATTGCGTGTCAATTATTTTCAGTGTCAATTGACAAATTATTTTTTATCAAATATTTAAATAATTTTGTTACTTCATATTTATAATACTAATATTTTTATACCAAATATACATTCCATGATGTCCTTAAAAATTGTGCTTTTAAATATTTATAATTAATTTGAATATATATACCAATTATTTTTTATAATATTAATTAAAATATATATTTATTAATTAATATATTTTGCAAAGACTGTATCTTAATACCTAATTTAATATCATTTATAAAAAAAACACATTTTTCAAATATTTATTTTAAAAATTTAATCTAACTGGGTAATTAGTGCAACCAAACACTATATTTGTAATTACGTTGTGATCACATTATGACAAATAAATAAATCATCATAACTTACTATACTGTATAACTACAATTTCAATTACTGGGTGACAGTCCAAACACGCACTAAAAGAATTTCTTGGAAAACACCGGTGGAAATTTGCCATTAGACACCCAAGTATAAATAAATTTGCTATTACACAGGTGTGACTATCATCCTTCTTTGATGACCGAAAAATGAGTTGTTTTGAAATTTGAAACTTGGCAATAATGGATTCGCTCCTCTATCCTTTTCTACTTAAATATCAAGCTTAGTTCACGGAAAGACTCAAACTCGTGACGTACACCAACCGTACATCCTCGGGGTATATGTCTCTCATCTGGTTCTCAACTCTCTAAAGTCTAGTAAAACACATTCAATTGCAACGGCAATTAAACAAGGAGCCCTTACATTTGGTGACATATAATAAGCAACTCTTGAGATGTCTGCAGAAGAGAAATGTTCTTGCTCAGGGGCCAAGAGAAAGCTTGTCTAGATTATGGATTCCTTGACTTGAAGCTTTCTTCATTTCAAGAGCTCGTTTATACGGTGGTGCAATCGGAGGTTGTACAGGATCTAAACACTGATAGCTTCCATCTGCAGCTTTAGGAAGTGGATATGAACGATCTGAATCATATCCACTCAGGTCTCCACAAGCCAGAAATGGGATATACACTTTATTAGGACCTTCCAGCCATCCACTACTGCAATCTGTCAAGTAACAAATGTTTGGAAGACGATGTTAAATACAAATATAATCGGAGTTGCATCTAATCTAGCATTCAAAGAATGGAAGCCACATTACTTGAAACACAAAAAACAGCAACTAGAAAACTTTACTCCAACACAAACACAATGATATTAGAGTGCTCAAGTCACAAATTTAAGATCGAACACAAGAGGCAGATTTAAGATCCACAACTTACCTCCACGATCGTACGAAGGCAAAAATTAGAGTTAGTGCAAAGTACACCAAGGCAATTTAGAAAACAAACATCTGCACATCGAAATTACCTAGGTCCTCAGTGCCTGATGGACTTCCAACTTTTTCAAGAAGGCGATGAAGGTCTTTCTCATTGAATCCTTCAGGTGGAGAGTAATTTTCGCAAACTGCAAATGCCTCTGCACAGCGAAAGATTGAATTAGATTTATGTTACATAGCAATTCTAGTGTTGCTTTAACAAATCTTTCTCAAGCAGAACTATACAAGTCAAAATTTTATTCCAATTTGCATTTGATATGCCTCATTGACTCTAATAATTCCTAAACACCTTCCATTAATTCATAGAAATAAGCAGAGTTGAAGCTGCATATATGAACCAACTCTGGATAAATATTTTAACGCAATAGAAAGCCATAAATACTGGAACATTTCTGTGAAAACAACTGGGGAACCTACTTTTAAAGATTGCAAGGACATAAAGAAAAGATTGAAATCCTTGAAATATTACTACATTAAGCTTTGACAAATATCACACTTGACAACATTAAGTTTTGACGAAATACAATTGACAACATTAATAACACTTCCATGAGCTGTCAAATGAATGGTTTGCATCACAGGAAAATTTGCCACATAAACATGGTAGAAAACATTATCTACTCACCTATGCTAGAATTGCGACTACTTTTTGGCTTAGCAAAAGTCACTTCCGTGAAAAATAGTTTTAGCTGCAGTATGAAAGTAAAATATCAGCAGTTCACCAATCAGAAAAGATGCAAGAATGTAGAATATCTGACAGCAGAAAACATTAAAACTGAGGTCTCCTCTGAAGACTAAACGAGATTTTGACCGAGTTAAGAAACTAAATCCAGAAAGGGAAAAAGGTTAGATATGTTATCGAACTTTAGGAAAAGGCTCATCTATGTCATCCGCTAATACTTAAGCTCATTTATGCCACTGCTATTACTCAAAGGAGCCATCTATGTCATTATTTTATTAACAGACCCAATACCTGATTTTTCAATACTAAATTGTACATGTGACAATATTTAAATGAGTCGTGCCACTTAAAAAACCAACCTATTAAACTATCTATACAGCCTAAAACTATCCGACCTATTTCCAGAAAAACCCACCCACATTTTAACCCAACCCGTCATTATTTAATTTAACCCTTCCCTGGCCAATTTCACTACCCAATAAAACACCACCAAAGACCTAACCTCCCGACCATCTTCTTCTTCAGTCCTCTTCTGTACATCTCTTTAGATCAGAAAACCTTTTATCATAATCACGAACATCAAATTAAAATATCAATTTAGATGAACCATAAAAAAATTCACGGAGTTAAATTCACAAAGAAAAATAATGGATGTTTTCGAGAAATTCCAACTTGAAATTAAGAGGAAGAGAGTTAAAAATAGTAAGAGAACTTACAAAAGAAATAGAAGCAAATAGCAGGCCTCCTAGAAATTGTAGATTGTAGAGAAGAATGAGTATTTCTTTAAAGTTATGGTTTTAAGTTTGCTTGAATAATCCTGTTTTAGATGCTTTTAAGTTATTTATTGTCCAATTCTTTATGTAAATCGATCATATGTTGGCTGGTTTGTTTGATCCTTTTCATGGAAGAGGTCAGCGCATTAAGTCTTGTTCACAACATGTTTTTAAAAAAATAAAGTGGTAAGGTTAAAAAAGATTAAGAAAAGCATGCAGCCTTCTCCCCTTCTTCATGAAAGAGATGTACAGAAGAGGGCCGAAGAAGATGGCTGGGGTGTTTGGTCTTTGGTGGTGTTTTATCGGGTAGTGAAATTGACTGAGGAAGGGTTAAATTAAATAATGACGGGTCGGGTTAAAAACTTTGTCACGGGCTTAGCTTTTAAAGGCCGTGCGGACAACTTAAGTTGGCTAAAGTTCACCCAAGTTTCAGTCCTTTGTTGCTTATGAGGCACTAAACGTGCTAAGGATCGAATGGCAAGTTGAAAGCAAGAAGTAAAGCAAAGGAACACAAGTCGTTTGAGGCCAAAGAGCCCTTTTTACTTCTATAAATCTGAAAGTATGAAGATGGAAGCTTGTTTTTCACTGTCACCTTGTTGAGGGCCCGGTAGTCTATGCACAGCCGCAATGTTCCTTCCTTCTTTTTCTGGAACAATACCGAGGCGCCAAAAGGTGCCTTGGAGGGGTGAATATGCCCTGCCTCCAAAAGTTCAGTCAGTTGCCTCCTCAGCTCAGGTGGTGCCATGCGGTAGGGGGACATGACAGGTGGCTTGGCCCCTGGAATCAACTCGATCTGGTGGTCAACCTCCCGGCGGGGAGGCAGTTTCTTTGGGAGTTCTGCCGGCATGATGTCCTTATGTTCTGCTAGGACGTGTTGAATGCATGCCGGGATGGGCTGCCTCAGGGCTTGCTGGTATCTCCACAACAGTGGCAAGAAAGGTTGGCTCACCTTTCTTGAAACCCTTGCACAGTTGCATGGCTGATAATTGCATGCCTTTCTGGGGCACACGGACTAGAGGCACTATGCAGGAGCCTCCTTGGTCATTGATGTGAAGCTGGTTGAGATGGGGAGAAATGAAGGCATTTATCTCGTACCAGAAATCTAGCCCCAGCACGATGTCGAACACGTCCATAGGCGCCACAGTAAAGTTGGTCCTGCCAAGCCTCAAGAGAAATGGGAATGTTAGGAGCAAATCCACTTACCTGAGTAGGGAGGGCGTTGACCGTTTTCAGCAGCGTGTCGCTGGAGATGAAAGCGAGCTCCAGCTCCCTAGCCTTTGCCTCCGTCATGAAATTGTGAGTGGCTCCCGTGTCCACCATGATGCGGACAGGCTTACTGTTAACCCAAGCGTCTATGAACAATGATTCCCGTGGCCTCACACGGGGCGGCTGGACGGATATGACTGCAAGTGCCATGTGATTGAACAAGCCCAATGCCTTGTCTTTTCCGTGGGCGGCCCTGCCCCCTTGTTCCTTCCGTCCGCTGGTCTCGGCCGTGGCTGGCGGACAAGTGTGAGCTGGTTGCTGGTCTGCTGCTGTCATGGCCCCAAGTCTTGCCAACTTTGGGCAATTTCTGTACATGTGCGAGGAGTCACCGCACAAATAGCACCCGTCACACTGGTTGACTCCCTTTTTCCGCTCCTCATAATCTTTGCGGAATTGAGAAGATCGGTTGCGGTCGCCTTTGCCGTCACGACCTCGATTTGCGACAGACTTGCCCCTGTCCTTCTCTCCTCGTTCTGTTTTGGCAACAACCTGCCGTCGGGCGCCCTCTTTCGCCCTGTTGTTTTCTGAGCGGAAATCAGTCAAAGACTCGGCCGCTGCAATGGCCTCATCTACGTCTTTGACCTGCCGCCGGTGTAAGTCTTGTTTGGCCCAATTCTAGAGGCCATCCAAGAAATAGAATAACAAATCCTCACTGGTCAGATTCGGTATTTGGAGGGTGAGCTTGGTGAATTCTTTCACGTATTCACGGATTGTCGATATTTGCTTGAGGTCCCTCAACTTTCGGCGGGCCTCATGCACAACATTTTGTGGATAAAACTGCCGTTTGAGCTCCTCCTTGAATTGTGCCCAGTCGGCTATAACACAAGCCCCTCGGTCCATGTCTGCCTTCTTTCGCCGCCACCACAACATGGCAGTATCGGTCAGGTACATTGCTGCTGTCCGGACCTTGGCAGATTCGGTTTCGACACCAACATTCTCGAAGTAACTTTCCAGTTGCCAAATGAAGTTTTCAACGTCTTGAGCACTATGTTCACCTTTGAACTCCTTGGGCTTAGGAGCGTCTATGCGGGTCTCCCGCACTATGGCTGGTCCGGCGCCTCCCCCGACGCCTCTGGCCGCTTCTACTTGCTGCCTAAGGGTGTCAACTTGCCCCTGCAGCACGGCCAGAGCCTCCATGAGCCTCTGCTCTAGGCTTGTCAGCCCTTCCTTGTGCTCCTCTGCCTGCTCCAAGATGTTGTCTTTGACTTCATCTAGCCCCTTAAGGGCTATGTTTTCAAGAGTAGAAAAGTTACCTTCAAGAACATCTATACGTTGGTTTAAGGCCGCCATGCCAGCCTCGGCATGGGTGACTCGTTCGTCGAGCTGGCCGGTGCCCGAACCTTCGGCTTCCTCATGTGTAAGTCCTTCACTGATGGGTGCAACGGAGGGATCCCTGCCTCGGCTCTTGTCCCTCCGGCTGGACTTGGACTTCTTTTGGGGCTCAATGCCCTGGTTGTCTCCTAGAAATGCAGCTACTTCTTCTTCGCGGTTTGCCATTAGCGTTGCTCTGATACCACTTTTTTCTCTCTCTCTATTTTCAGTCGCAACCAAAGCTGACCCCAAGCAGGCCCGCTGGCAAGACTTTCTGGCCGAGTTTGACTTCACTTTGGAGTACAAACCTGGCCGAACTAATGTTGTTGCCGATGCCCTAAGCCGGAAGGCCGTCTTGGCACCCCTTATTAGCACAAGCAGCAGCAACATTTCAGACACTATTAGGGAGGGAATGCAGCACGACCCGGTTGCAAAACAACTCCTTGCCTTAGCCAGCCAGGGCAAAACGAAGAAATTTTGGGAGGAGGACGGCTTGCTATATACAACCGGCAGACGAGTTTATGTGCCGAAGTGGGCAAATTTGAGGCGCCTCCTGATCAAGGAGGGACATGACACGGCCTGGGCAGGTCATCCGGGACAGAAGAGAACTTTGGCGCTGCTAGAGGCAGCCTACTAGTAGGCTTCCCGCATGTGCGGCCAATAGTAGGCTGCCTCTAGCAGCGCCAAAGTTCTCTTCTGTCCCGGATGACCTGCCCAGGCCGTGTCATGTCCCTCCTTGATCAGGAGGCGCCTCAAATTTGCCCACTTCGGCACATAAACTCGTCTGCCGGTTGTATATAGCAAGCCGTCCTCCTCCCAAAATTTCTTCGTTTTGCCCTGGCTGGCTAAGGCAAGGAGTTGTTTTGCAACCGGGTCGTGCTGCATTCCCTCCCTAATAGTGTCTGAAATGTTGCTGCTGCTTGTGCTAATAAGGGGTGCCAAGACGGCCTTCCGGCTTAGGGCATCGGCAACAACATTAGTTCGGCCAGGTTTGTACTCCAAAGTGAAGTCAAACTCGGCCAGAAAGTCTTGCCAGCGGGCCTGCTTGAGGTCAGCTTTGGTTGCGACTGAAAATAGAGAGAGAGAAAAAAGTGGTATCAGAGCAACGCTAATGGCAAACCGCGAAGAAGAAGTAGCTGCATTTCTAGGAGACAACCAGGGCATTGAGCCCCAAAAGAAGTCCAAGTCCAGCCGGAGGGACAAGAGCCGAGGCAGGGATCCCTCTGTTGCACCCATCAGTGAAGGACTTACACATGAGGAAGCCGAAGGTTCGGGCACCGGCCAGCTCGACGAACGAGTCACCCATGCCGAGGCTGGCATGGCGGCCTTAAACCAACGTATAGATGTTCTTGAAGGTAACTTTTCTACTCTTGAAAACATAGCCCTTAAGGGGCTAGATGAAGTCAAAGACAACATCTTGGAGCAGGCAGAGGAGCACAAGGAAGGGCTGACAAGCCTAGAGCAGAGGCTCATGGAGGCTCTGGCCGTGCTGCAGGGGCAAGTTGACACCCTTAGGCAGCAAGTAGAAGCGGCCAGAGGCGTCGGGGGAGGCGCCGGACCAGCCATAGTGCGGGAGACCCGCATAGACGCTCCTAAGCCCGAGGAGTTCAAAGGTGAACATAGTGCTCAAGACGTTGAAAACTTCATTTGGCAACTGGAAAGTTACTTCGAGAATGTTGGTGTCGAAACCGAATCTGCCAAGGTCCGGACAGCAGCAATGTACCTGACCGATACTGCCATGTTGTGGTGGCGGCGAAAGAAGGCAGACATGGACCGAGGGGCTTGTGTTATAGCCGACTGGGCACAATTCAAGGAGGAACTCAAACGGCAGTTTTATCCGCAAAATGTTGTGCATGAGGCCCGCCGAAATTTGAGGGACCTCAAGCAAATATCGACAATCCGTGAATACGTGAAAGAATTCACCAAGCTCACCCTCCAAATACCGAATCTGACCAGTGAGGATTTGTTATTCTATTTCTTGGATGGCCTTCAGAATTGGGCCAAACAAGACTTACACCGGCGGCAGGTCAAAGACGTAGATGAGGCCATTGCAGCGGCCGAGTCTTTGACTGATTTCCGCTCAGAAAACAACAGGGCGAAAGAAGGCGCCCGACGGCAGGTTGCTGCCAAAACAGAACGAGGAGAGAAGGACAGAGGCAAGTCTGTCAGCAACCGGGGTCGAGACGGCAAGGGCGACCGCAACCGACCTTCACAATTCCGCAAAGACTATGAAGAACGGAAAAAGGGAGTCAACCAGCGTGACGGGTGCTATTTGTGCGGTGACTCCTCGCACATGTACAGAAACTGCCCAAAGTTGGCAAGACTTGGGGCCATGACAGCAGCAGACCCGCAACCAGCTCACACTTGTCCGCCAGCCACGGCCGAGACCAGCGGACGGAAGGAACAAGGGGGCGGGGCCGCCCAGGGAAAGACAAGGCATTGGGCTTGTTTAACCACATGACCTTGTTCAATCACATGGCACTTGCAGCCATATCCGCCCAGCCGCCCCGTGTGAGGCCA
The DNA here is from genome assembly GCA_035772735.1 of Datura wrightii. NCBI lineage: Eukaryota > Viridiplantae > Streptophyta > Magnoliopsida > Solanales > Solanaceae > Datura > Datura wrightii. The sequence goes on along the minus strand of JASDFA010000018.1, from coordinate 191,228,031 downwards.
CGGGAATCCTTATTCATAGATGCTTGGGTGAACAGCAAGCCTGTCCGCATCATGGTGGACACGGGGGCAACCCACAATTTCATGACGGAGGCAAAGGCTAGGGAGCTGGAGCTCGCTTTCATCTCCAGTGACACGCTGCTGAAAACGGTCAACGCCCTCCCTACTCAGGTAAGTGGATTTTCTCCTAACGTTCCCATTTCTCTTGGGGCTTGGCATGGCAGGACCAACTTTACTGTGGCGCCTATGGACGTGTTCGACATCGTGATGGGGCTAGATTTCTGGTACGAGATAAATGCCTTCATTTCTCCCCATCTCAACCAGCTTCACATCAATGACCAAGGAGGCTCCTGCATAGTGCCTCTAGTCCGTGTGCCCTAGAAAGGCATGCAATTATCAGCCATGCAACTGTGCAAGGGTTTCAAGAAAGGTGAGCCAACCTTTCTTGCCACTGTTGTGGAGATACCAGCAAGCCCTGAGGCAGAACCCATCCCGGCATGCATTCAACACGTCCTAGCAGAACATAAGGACATCATGCCGGCAGAACTCCCAAAGAAACTGCCTCCCAGCCGGGAGGTTGACCACCAGATCGAGTTGATTCCAGGGGCCAAGCCACCTGCCATGTCCCCCTACCGCATGGCACCCCCGGAGCTGGAGGAGCCGAAGAGGCAACTGACTGAACTTCTGGAGGCAGGGCATATTCGCCCCTCCAAGGCACCTTTTGGCGCCCCGGTATTGTTCCAGAAAAAGAAGGAAGGAACATTGCGGCTGTGCATAGACTACCGGGCCCTCAACAAGGTGACAGTGAAAAACAAGCTTCCATCTTCATACTTTCAGATTTATAGAAGTAAAAAGGGCTCTTTGGCCTCAAACGACTTGTCTTCCTTTGCTTTACTTCTTGCTTTCAACTTGCCATTCGATCCTTAGCACGCTTAGTGCCTCATAAGCAACAACGGACTGAAACTTGAGTGAACTTTAGCCAACTTAAGTTGTGGGTGGATTTTTCTGGGCATGGGTTGGGTAGTTTTAGACTGTATGGATAGTTTAATAGGTGAGTGGCCCACTTAAATATTGTCACGTGTACAATTTGGTATTGAAAAATCAGGTATTGGGTCTATTAAAAAAAAGGGCATAGATGATCCCTTTGAGTAACATCAGTGGCATAAATGAGCCTAACTATTAACGGATGACATAAATGAGCCATTTACTAAAGTTCGATGGCATATATGAGCTTTTTCCCATCCAGAAATAATGAGTACACATGCAACTAACCTGACAGTAAAGCAGGCTTGTGTCTTTTCCTCGAAAAATTTTTGCTATGAACTTTCCGCCTTCTTTTAGTATATGAGTGACTATGGTTAGGCCCTGCAAGTTCAACCATCCATGTGACAACTAAAATATCTCCAAACAGAGAGTGAGAACAACTTGGTAGGTTTATAAGAGAAACATGTCTATAAGCACATATAACTGATTGTTGAAGGAAAAATTAAACAATATAAGCAGGATACCAAAACACTAAAACCAAGCCAGATAACATACAGAAACATTTCTTTACCTTTTTTGGTAATCTATTAGGAAACAAGTTAGGAATAGGGAGATAACATCACCAGATAGAAGAATTATTAGTTATCTTGCTCCAAAAAAAAAGCGGGTTTCATCGTGGAGATTACAAAAAAGGCACTTCTTCCAGACATCCAGCCATTTACTCCTACATAAGCTTTTAAGTATTCCAAGACAACACTTTGTGCCCACTAAATTTGGCACAATGATGCTGGTATCTTTATAGATGCAGGCATGAAGCAAGACATGAAAACTACTGATCGATGAGTGTGTTTCCAGTGCTATTACAATGCTGAGACATATACATATGGATAAAGGTGAATAATATCCACTTAACCTATTCCACCAATTTCTCTTAGAAACTAACCGCCAATATCAGCTGGGATTGAACAAATTCATCCATGTCATGAAGTCCTGTTACTGCAACATAAGAACATAAGCACGGATCAGTTTCATTAAATACAGCAAAGACCAACATAATGTATCAGGGTAGTTGAAAGCAGTTTCTTACCATCAGGTGCACCATCACAGACAACAAGGTCAGCCTTGCATCCGTCAAAATGTCTAATAACCTGTTAAAAGATTGACAATGACACAGATAAACTGTTAACTGCAAGAATGAGGGGAAATAACATGGTACCATTATCTCCTCCTATACTCCTTGAAAAACGAGAAGAACAAAGAAGAGCAAATGTACAAATGAAGATAATAGAACATACTAGCACATTAAGATAGAAGCCCAATATCTTACAACATATTGAGTAGCATGGACATATGAGGTGTTTTTTGAGCAAATTGCAGAAACCATTCCTAATGTTTTGCTATAATTGAACTTAATATTTCATATGCTTTAAGCCATGGTTCATACCTTGTGTTATAATAATAATCTGTGTAACCGGTCGAGCCAATAGCGACACAGATCAAAGTGCAAGAAGACAAAATCAAGTTGAGTTTCACATCTAATTCTAAACCACACGAGAATTATCAAAGATATAGTTGGACACCAAACTAGTCACAATCTTTCCAAAATTAACCTCTTAGTTTTCTATGAGCATTGCATCTAATAGACTATAAAATGGAAAACAAACAATGTCCGCAGAACTGCTGAAATAAGGTGCATGTTCCTTTCTTCCACTCTATTAATCATGTCCTGAAACATCAACCAGAGTTCATAAGTGCTGAAATCGGGAATTTAGATTCCATTTAACCCACTTATCCTGTTTCAGCTCTAACTTAACGCCATGTACCATCCTCCACATGTTTAATTTCTTGTATGAATAATTTTAACACAGAAATTTATTATCTCCAAATGTATTAATTTCTACAGTAAAGCATATTAAAGAGAAATTTGAGAAAATGCACATGAGAAAATTGCTACGCTCCAAGCATGCACATGTTTACTTAAAAAAGGAAAATTTCAATATGTGAAAATTGCATTGAATCTTAGGGAGACAATTTCTTTAAGCGAATTTTCGAGAAAAATTAAACAAATAAAAGAAAACACTAAAAGTAAGAAAAGAGAGTAATACAACTGTTCCATCTACTAAATTTTCGCGGTCATCGGGTACTCCGTCCATTCTAAATGCTCTTCTTTCTTTCTTTCCTTTTTGATAATTAATTTTAAATGTTGTTCAAATAGCTATACTATGGAAAGGTGTTTTGCTTTCCTTTTAGGTAGTCAATTTATCAACATGTCTGTTTCATCTCATTTCAACTTTTATAAATTGTTTCAAATAGAAGACATGATGAAAAAATATAAATACTAAAGTTGCAATATGGTTCTTTGTTACTTAATTGCTGATCTTCCCAGAAAAATATCTACACTGAATTCTCACAATTTAAAGGATTTTATATTGCAACAACATACACAATGTAATCCCACAAGTGGGGTCAGGGGAGGATAGAATGTAAGCAAACCTTACCCCCACCTTTCTGGGGGTAGAAAGGTTGTTTCCAATAGATCCTCAATCACTAAAAGATTTTATATTGCATACCAAAGATAATTAATATCTTGATTCATGAAAATGTGCATGCATCAACTATGCCAAAATACTACTCCCTATGTTCCAGTTCATGTAAAACACTTCTAAATTTGAAAACAATTAACTCTACACTTCTCATTTTACCCTTAATGAGAAACTTTTATAGCCATAAAAATATTATGGCATGACCACAAGTTTCAAATATTCTATAGCTACACAAACGTTATGGCCTGTTTTAGACCATAAGTTTTAAAAGTCTTCGTATCTTCCTTAACTTTAGCCCCTAGGACATTACACACTAAGGTTGATGTAGCCTTGTGGGGTTTCATATGAATAGTACTTTCAACGCGGAGCATAAATTTATGTGTAGGAATTCATCAAAATTGCAACAAATAGAACATATGAACTCATTATTTTGAAAATTAAATGGTTATAATGCTAAGAACCTTAAAGGTTGAGCCATAAAATTTAAATCCTGGATTCGCCTCTGGATACACATCAGCCTTCTCAACAGAATTTCTATAATAAAGAAATGGAACAGCATAAGAATCCATACCACTTCAGCTGTTTTAGCATTTGTTATATCACCCTGTACTTGAATAACACCTTCAATGGGAGCCATAGGCTGTAAGTCAATAGCCACAATAAGTGGTAGATCGTCGTCCCTGGAAAAACATGAATAAGATAGATTGTAGCACCTCATGTTACAGGCTGGTGACATGGCCAGGAAAACAGAAAAATGATAAAGGTGGAAGCAATTGGACTTATACAATTTTAAAGTTGGTCGAAGAGTGAATGTTAAAGCAAAATTTCCTCGCCCACAGATAGCTGTAGTGTCAAGTCTCTAAGGTAGGAAACTTGTCAACAGCTTAATTCAACTACCATTAGAAAAGTTTTGATAAAATGGAGAGCTAATTGTTTTTCCATTCCACGTGGTCATGTGGGGCAAGGTCAGTGTGATACTACGACTCTAGGAGAAGGGATGCAGCAAAAGCTTTGGTTTATGACTAACTGTTCTTCCATATTATTACATGATGAATATAATGGCATGCCAACTTCGAGCATTGCACATTGTCCTCCAGGGGGCAGATTGGTGTGAAATTAAAAAATTGGATGCAGCTTTTTTGGTTCTTTATTTATTATTGATATTATTTGGGATGGAGTCCAACACCTAAACAGCAAAAAAAAGGAGCAAATATACTAAAAGGGTATGTGAAAAAATCAATGCACCAAAAGGGCAAATTCATCCTGTACCAAGTGAATCTTACGTCAGCCATTCTTTTTTTAATTAAAAAAAAATTTATTAAGTGTTTCTTCGCCCAAAAGTGGGCGAAGTGCTACAATTTGTCATTTCAACAATTCGCCCACTTTTGGGCTGAAGTAACACTATTTTTATTTTTTTAACTGGGAAGTTGTGAACAAGGCACTTGTTGTGAAGGTAAATAGGTTGGATGGTGTGAGGAAAGTATTAACAATGCGGGAAAGTAAATTAGATTATCTGGAGAAGGGACTTAGGTGCCGTTTGGTTACTAAATAAGGCCCAAATTAATACATGAATAACTTGATTATTCATGTATTAATTTTATATCATGTTTGATTTTCAAATAGGATAAAAGTTATTCATGTACTAATTTTATACAATGTTTGGTTGGTAGATTCCAAATGTTGTATAAAAGTTATTTATGTATTAATTTTACACGGTGTTTGGTTGTGATTTAGTAATTCTACATAATTAATACTCACATAACTTATGAGAAAATCTATGTATAATTTTATGCGGGATAGAAGATGGAATAAGTAATATGTTTATTAGTTATACATGGATTAAAATAATAAAATTACACATTTACCCCTATCAATTTACTTTTAAAATCTTTTTTAATTCGGTACTTTATTTTAAAATTATCACATTTACCTAAAATTAGTTATCATTTTTTTTAATTCGGTGTACTTTTTTTTGTTGATAATATGAATATTTTATATATATAATTAAATTTTATCTATTCAATTATGCAATAGAATATATATTCAAAATAATTTTTTTTTAAAAAAAATTGGTGGCATATATATATATATATATATATATATATATATATATATATATATATATATAATACAAATATATATATTTATATATATTCAAATATATATATTCAACCTATGAAACACCGTATAACATATTTAAAAGAAATATTCAATCTTACAATAAAATTTTATACTATTTATTTACTTATTTATTTGTAAATAATATATATTAATTTACAATAAATTAAATATTCAATAATTAATAATTCATGTATTGTAATCTCTACATAACTTAACCCTACATAAATATTACCTACATAACTTATACTTGCATAACTAATACATGAATAACTAAAACCTGCATAACTAATCCCTGCATAAAATAATACATAAATTTCCTCATAACTAATTCATGTATTACTAATACCTGCATAACTCTAACCCGTAACCAAACACTCCTTTAGAGAAAAGAAAAAAACAATGGATTATGTGAGAAAGGAACCAAGGAAGAAGGAAACTAACCTGGATTCTATGGAGAAGGCATTTGTTGTTAAGGAAAACATGTCAGATACGAAAAGTGCAAGTGAAGCATTAACAAAAAAAATGAAAATAGTGTTACTTCGCCCAATAGTGGGCGAATTGTTGAAATGAAAAATTGTAGCACTTTGCCCATTTTTGGGCGATGTAACACTTAATAATTTGTTTTTTTTAACTAAAAAAGAATGGCTGACATAAGGTTCGCCCAGTACAGGGTGAATTTTCCCTTTTGGTGCATTGGTTTTTTCATATACCCTTTTGGTATATTTGCTCCTTTTTTTCGCTGTTTAGGTGCTGGACTCATTTGGAATGGGTATTGCTGATCCACTCTCTTTCCAAAAGATTGAATGTCAAAATTAGGATGAAATGAGACAAAGGGAAAACAATTCAGGGAGGCACCAACTACACAAGAAGACCTCAATCACTAGAACTGAAAGGAAACTTTAGAAAATCATTGTAATGGGCCTCTTTCCACTTTGTCTTAGTAACTAGCTAGTTAGGTCACCAAGATATTTGTTGGATTAAGAAATTTTGATCTGGACAACCATCTTGAGCTCCAAATATAACTTAACCATCAAAAACACGAAAAGAGTTACGAGCAATTGCCATAGCATTAATACTATAAAAAATAAAGTACACATACTTGGTACCCGGTGACAGCTTTGCTGGGAGATATAACTTCCGGCTTAAAACCTATAGAGAGAATAAAACATTTAGGGACTTGGAAACGGGGCTCACAATAAGGAGAAAGACATCTAGCATGTTCATTATATTTCTTTACTTCATATCTTTCTTTGTGGAAAGTAATGGTTCTATCAGAAACAAGCCAATTGGTGGTGCATCACAAAATATCATGATAAATCCAACAGCACATACATACTTGTCCAATGAGTACCTCTCAATATCAGAAAATGAAAACTCTTTCTCATTATTTCCCTAGTAAAGCTCAAGATCACACTCTCAGACATAGTACTTTGTGGGCTTTAGACTGCACTCACTCTTTTTATTGGTTAAGACATTTTCCGTTCTTACATGTAGGTCTGATCCAACAGAGCTAAACAAAAGCACACGGAAAAACTTCCAAATTTAGAAGCTAAATCATACAGCAAAAAGTCAAAAATAATAGTTCTCCGAAATAGGATGGCATAATAGTGATAACCTTATTTAAACAGAGAGAAAGAAACCTCTAATATGACAACATACATCCAATGGCATCAATCACACTAAGAATAAATATGTAGATATGCAAAAATATGTTGAGAATCCTACTCTACCTCCAAAATTTGTATCACACTCTCATAATGAGTATAAATTATATCAATCCTTTCAAATAATCATGAGTAAGCACAAGACTAAAGATAAGCATGTTATTCTGTGAAAATAAAATAAAATAAAATCAGAAAGCCAAGTCTATATAGGGGGTGGTTATTGGTTGAAAAGCTATATACAGACATAGAAACAACAACAGTCTAGTTCAATTGTAAACACCTGACTCCAGCTGCCAGGAGCAGCACACAAATCCACAACACGCTTCACACCTGCATATGGAAAGGGCAGTTAATGGAATTCGACAAGCAAGCAACTCTGACCAACAAAGCAATGAAAAATAGAATTTGTGAACTCCTAATGTGCAGCACTTTGTTGAAAGAGAGTTCACTAGCATATATAAACTCATTCAACATACAGTTATTTCAAGCTCTAACCAAACATATTGTAACTTGATATCTTGTTATCCATAGTCCATACAACATATTGCTTCAGAATTCAGGGATGTAGTTTGCCCACAACTTCCTTGATTTTCATAAAGGGCTTAAGCCCCACATCAGGAATTGCTTCGTGACGAACTAATGAAGAGCTGCCAACTTTTCCAGACACTCAAAGAGACCTTAACTAAAAGTATTTACTCATTAACATCAGTTTGATAACAAAGCCGTTTTTTTCTTGGTAAAGATAAAATGCACTAACTTTTATAAGATGTTATCAATGGAGACATTACGAGCTATACAAGTTTAGAATATTAATCTCTTTTCATACGTGGGGAAACAATCAGGAGATAAAAAATAAAAAAAAAAGAAATTTCAAGCCAGATATTGAGAAGAGAACCTTCAAAAATATTAAATTCCTCATCTATCTGAAGGAGCTTGAAGGCGCTTCGGGCACGCCACCCTTCTTCCTTTGCTTTCCGGTAGTAAATATCCTACAAACTCGAAACTTTTAAAGGAACAAGCATTTGGTTATAAGCAAAGAAAAAAACAACTGCATAAAGTCCATACCCTTTTGTCCCTCGATGCTTTTCCCATCAGATTAACTTTCAGCCGTCCAAATTGCTTCAATATCGATGGAGTACTTGAATGGGATTGCAAATTTTGCCAGCAAAAGACCTACTTTGAATTAAATTTGTCACTGTAACCTTTAAGAACATCAATGCGACAATGTCAAGTTCTAAGCAAACTAACTCACCAGTTACCACAAAAATAAATATAGATTATTTTCTACCTTGTCCCAAGAAATCTATAATCCTAGGAAAATTGAGGGTTTAGAATTAGTGAGTTTGGTCCATTTTATATATACATACACTTTCTTTAAAAAAATTGCAACACAGTTCACATGAGGTCATTATCACCCACCAATTCCCTCGGCTGCTCTTTCCCTAATACCCATAATTCTAAAAATGACATATTTATGATTATCTTTCCAAATATGAGTCGTTTTAAGACCTAAAGGTTGTGCATTTTCTCTTAGGAATTTCTTCAAACAGCTTATGAGCAAACGCTGGGGTTTCCTTTACTGAAACAAATCTATGCAAAAATAAGTCAACGGAGAAAGCGCTGAAGAAATCACCTGTTTACCCTCGTACAGAATCAGAAATGATTGTATAACGGCAGAGGAACGGTGAGCTTTTTGTCAGCTGAAACAACGGCGAGTTTATTCAACTGAAGAGTTTAGGCGTAGGGCAGTAGTTTAGTAGAAACAGATTATTATGTTATTTTTAACATTTTCTCTCTTCCAATTGTTTACTCCTTTAATTTCTTTGCAGGTCATAAAAATGTTTCAACCTGTAAAAGTTAGTGCTGACAGCTCACTGCAATATATATATACACATAATATCTCTTTTGTTGGCCCGCATATAGACTTGTGATATTAGACTATGATGATTTTATCGGTCTGCATAGAATTATATTATTATTATTGGGCATGTTACGTATTAATTTTAAATTGAAGTTCGAAAAATTTTTTCTATTGTATTTTTGAAATAGAATCGCCACTTAAATTTTAGAAAATTAAGAAAATTGTTTAAAAAGGTAATTACTAATATAAAATCCTTTATTTAGAATTAAAGATTTGGGTGAGGGTTCAAATTAATTTCTTAAGAAGGGATCAGACACTTAAAGAAATTCTATAAATTATGAATCCCGATGGGTTTGAAAATTTTGACTAATTTTAAAAATTCGTTGAGTTACTTTGAAAAAATATTTATTTAAACATGAATACAATATTCGTCTTTTAGTCATGTTTGAACGACTAACTTCGAAGCAATCCTAATTTCTTTTTTAATCCGAATTTAAAATCTTGAACAAAATCAAAATTAGTCCAATTTCTCAAAGGTGAATTTAAGCTAATCATTGACTATTTAGGAAAAGAAATCCAAAACTAGTTTCAAGCTTGAAATTTGCATTATAACATGGTTTTAAAAACTCAAGTATTCATTTTTCCTAACTTATTTCTAACGCATATTAAACAATGTATATAAGTAGAAAATCTCAGATTAAAAGTTAGATTACAAAAATATCTTTCTATTAAAAAATGAGATCTTTTAGTTAAATAAATAATTTTAATATAAAATTAAATGCATGATAAAAGTTTGTAACATCTTCAATACTTATTAAGTTTTAATTAGTTTATACATACAAAAATAAGCAAATTAGGAAGAAAGAGAAATTTGATACTAAAATGAGATTTTGTTTAGTTAAATATATAATTTTGGTATAAAATTAAATGCATGATAAAGGATTGTAACATCTTCCGATACTTATTAAGTTTTAATTATTTTATACATATAAAAATAACCAAAATAAAAAGAAAGAGAAATTTTTATACTAAAAGTGGGAAACTCCTAACCTTAAAGTTGGATTACCATTTTACCCCTCCACTAAATTAAATAAATAATAATTATATTATAATAAAATTAGAAAGCTCCTAACTTCAAAATTGAATTATTATTTTGCCTATTCACTAAATAAAATAAATAAATAATAAAAATATTATAATACAATATTTTTTTTTGGTAACTTTCAGAGAAATATTATTCCTATATAATACTTGTGTACAAAAATATAAAATTATAATATGTTAAATAAATAAATAAAAATATTTATAATAAATAGTAACAGTTAATCATTATCACCATTATGTTTAGGTCTCTTCAATTTTTTTAAAATTTTGTGTTTTTTTACTACTTGATCAAGAAATTGAAAAAGACTACAACTATATTTATTATCTAATTAAATTATAAATAAATGCATATTTAGTATACATTTTTTCATCTCACGTGCTAATGCAATGCTTCTGGTCATTCTAAATTCTTTATATTAAGACATTTCAACAGTATTAAAAATAACAATGAGCAATTATAGTTACAATAAATGATATATCTATTTTTTTAAATCTTTTATCCATTTTTCATATCTTGCAAAAATAATATAAATACACTCAATATAGAATGATTTATTTGAGCAGGAAATTAAATATGTGATAGTTTCGGTCAAAGCTTTAACATAGTCTTCTATCTTTTTCTAATATATAATATTTATTTTATTTTTATCTCTCAATTTGAATAATAATGGGTATATGTAATTTGCTTTAAATTACTGTAAATCATGAATCTTTTATCTCTTTCACTTTTTGAATTAATGGGTTTAAATGATTTTCTTGGAATTTTCTTAAATGTAGAGCATTTGTTTCTAATATAGTTGTCTTGACTGTTGCATTTGATATTCGTATGTTAATGATCAGGAATATATAGAGCCATTATACAACTTATGAGGGATTTTAGTAGTTCAGTTAGTTATCTATACGAGTATTTATCTTATTGTTGAGAATTTGATTTCCCACATTGTAATTTCTTTCTCTCTCCCAATTTTTTTAAAAAAAATAAAACTTATAGGTTTGGCAGAAACTAACAGTTTTCTCCCAGATCATGTGTTTTTACTAAAAAATCACTTAATATGTATAAAAATAATTTACTTAAAATCAGTAATCTAAAGCAAAATCAAGATAATTTATTAACAAGAATGGTAGATCATAACAAAAAGTTTTTTTTTTATAATTCACAACTCAAAAACTCAAAATTTTTAGCCTTTAAAAAAGTTTGTATGAGCAATTTCAATGAACGTATCGAGGTGGTCATATTTAATATCTTCACATTTAAAAAATAATAATTCTTAAAATTTCAACGCATATAATATAACTACCAAAAATTAGAATCACCTCTCATCACTTTAAATTTGTATTTTTTTCTTCTTTTATTTAATTTATCCCTCACGAGCATATTTTATTAATATTTTTTATAAGTGAAAAATATTATCAATTAACATGGGATACATGTGCAACGCAAGTGATCAGAAAATAGTTTATACATACATACACACATACTATCATAAAAATTTTAAAAGTGGGAGTCATAAAAGTTAAAAAATCAAATTATCAAATTATTAATCAAATATTAAACGACATTATCACCCGTCAATCAAATACTACTATAATACCATTTTGCCCCTCTATTAAATTAAAATTTAAATGCATAATTAAATATTAATATTTTATCATATCTATACGTACATACATGCTATCATCAAAATTCTAAAAGTGGGAATCATAAAAGTTAAAAATTTAATTACCAAATTATTCATCAAATATTGAACGACGTTATCACCTCTCAATCAAATACTAATATAATACCATTTGCTCTTCTACTAGATTAAAATTTAATTAAATGCATAATTAAATATTAATATTTTATCATATCTATACATACATACTATCATCGAAATTCTAAAAGTGAGAATCATAAAAGTTAAAAATTAAATTATCAAATAATTCATCAAATAATATTGAACGACATTATCACCCCTCAATCAAATAGTATTATAATAATCTTGTACAAAAATATAAGTATATAACTACACTTTTAAATAAAGATGTTAAGTATTTAGTAAGGCTTTTAATTTCTCGAAAATATGTATATACATGATATTTCTTCTACATTTAAGATTACAACTCAATTGTAATTAGTATAGCAGTTAATGGTGTTAAATGAAAAAAAAGTATTTCATGTTATCTACACACACACACACACATATATATATGGGCAAAAATATAAGCCACACACTAAGAGTGAAATTACTCTGCGGATTTGGGGCTGTTTCTATTAAGTTTATGGACATTTTAGACAAATCCAAAATGCAAACGACAACAAAATAAGAAGGTAAATCAAAAAATATTTGAAAAAACTATCAAAAAAAAGAAGAAAGAATGCATCAACTTCATATTACCTATTAAAAAGTGTAGAGTATGATCATAATACAAAGACATATTTTTCATATTGAGTCTGCTTAATGATACAGATCTTCATTAGAGGATTGTGTGTAAATACTATTGTAACCGGTAGAAGCTTAGAAGATGAAACAACTGAAAGATGAAAAGGTAATATATGAAATAATAATTAAAATAAATATAAAAGTGTAACCTACAATAATTAGTGGCAAATGAAACAATCCTCCTCATTTACTCGGTTCAATGAATGACTTTATTCATTTCTTTTTGTTTATATATATATATATAGTCACGCCCCGCCTTGGGAGGCATGACTGACACCTAATACCACATTGGGATCTGGGCTGACCTAGCAGGGCATATGCACCTCTGGTGCCTTCCAGTGACTCCAAATCAAGAAAATAAACTGTTATATCTCGGTTGTGAACACAACCTTAGGCCGACAAGGCCACATAGCAATCTGTAAAAGAAAACAGCTAACCCAACAACCCAATAATAAAGGGATCCTATGAGGGCAGACAAGACCACTATGTTGTCTAGTTATAACAGAATGAGAACAGACAGTCATATTACGCTATAACCGACAAGGCTGCTAACTAGCTAGCTAAACTAGACCCCATACGACCAACACGCAAAATATAACATATATAGGCTCCACATGGCCAACATGGACAACTAACTGAAGATTGTAGTCTGCAAGCCTCTAAGAATGAAAATATTAGTCGGGACAGTGCCCTGACCTACCCAAATGCTATACAAATAAAAGACAGGTAAACCTCTACAACCTGACAACTCCGAATGAAAGGAGATGGTCAATTTGCTGACTCCGAATAGCTACTAAGAGATCAAGTGATCTGTCTATCTACACCTGCAGGCAAGTATGCAGCGCCCCATAGTTGGGCGTCAGTACAATATGTACCGAATATGTAAGACAGTAATAAAAGCTGAGTAAAACTGATAAGGAACTGAAAGTAATCAATGACAAGGGCAGAAGTTAATCTATAAGCTTTCTTATCCATAACCTACATCTAATAAACCACTACGTGAATAAGAGCTGAAACTGCATGGCTATTCATTTATAAGCTATATCTAGCAAGCAAGTTACAAACAAGAACCTAACTTGGCCCGCATAAGCCTAGAAAGTACAAATAACACAGAGATAACCTACCTAGGCCCCCATAAGCCCCGATAGTTGCCAATCAGTCTATATACCCCTATTAGTACCCCTGAGGCTCTGTAAGTAACTGTAACTGCACATACCTGGTCTCTTGAGACTATACCGGAACCTTCTAGGTTCCTGTAATTGAGTTCGGGCATTTTCGCCCCTGTGACTGTACCCTGAGCACATGAGGCTGTTGACACCCAATTTTGACCTACCTGCGCCTTAATATGCTGCTTATACATGTATATATTTATTTATTTATTTTATGCAAATATTCGACTTACTTTTATATTTATAAAATAATTTATTATCATAATATTGTGAAAATTATTTCAAGTTACATATATATGACTCATATTAATTTTAATTTTTTATAAATAACTATGTTGCATATAATATATTTTGTAGTAATATGCGCCCTTATTTCAAAATATATTCTTTACTTAATATACTATTTACATAATTTTTCTAAATTTTACAAAATTATTTGACTAATATTATTACTCGAATTTATAAATTATTTATGTTAATAATATGATTTTTATAATACTTGATAACTTGATTTTATATTTTAGTCATTAAATTATTTTTAAATATAATAATTTAATTATATGATATTTTACATAACTATACTAAGAGTTATGATTTTATTTATTAATAATAATATTTAAATGATTTTCTATAATTTAAACTATTTTTATTATTTATTATTTATTTATCTACAAGTGTAGTATATTTATTAATTTAATAGCAGCTAAATCCAATTTCATTCAATTTATTTAAATTATAACCATTTTTTATATTCAATTTCATCCAATTTATTTTAAATCTGGCCATTTTTTATTCAATTTATGTCAATTTTAGCCACTTTTGATCAATTTTGGTTCAATTCTAACCCAATTTAATTCCTACCCGTTTACCCTATCCGTGACCCGCCAAAAGACCCGCGACCCGATCCATCTTTATAACTTTCAATCTTAACCGTTCATTTAACTTAATTCTACGGCTGAGATTAAAACCCTACCAACTTACCATTAATATTCGCTCTACCCCTCTAACCCTAATTCATTTTTCATTTTTTCACTCATCTTCCTAACCTAGCCGCCGCTTACCTCCCTTCCCCTCTTCTTCGTCGACACCGCCGCACCATTGCCGACAGCCACCATTCCTCCCTCTCACTCCATTCTTTCCGGCAGGAAATCTGCCACACCGCCCGACCTCTTTCTACCTTTTCCTCTCCCTAAATCACAGCCACCGTCTCTCTCGGCCACCATTTTTTTTCCTCTCCTATCACCACAGCCACTGCCAGCATCCAAGTCGTCGCCTTCCCGTCTCCCTCTCCCACCGAACCAACCGCCCCAACTCCAAGCCACCAGCCCTCCATTAACACCACCGGCTCCTCCCTCTCCCGACCAGCCCACCGAACGATAAACAACCATACCTCCATAAAATCCGGCAACAAACCCAACCAGCCTCCTCTCTCTTCTCTCTTCACTGCCGGCGACGGCAGTAGCAGACACCCACCATTAGCGTCGCCTCCCTCCTTCCTTTTCTAAACCCTCTCGCCGAACAACAACAACACCAAACGACCACCACCATCTCTTCCTCTCCACACTGCCTCCGGTCACTTCAGTCCACTACCGGCGGACCTCCATACCTCCCAGCCGATCCGGACAGATTCGAAATCTGTCCGTAAATTTTTATTTTTATTTTATTTTTATTTACTATTCATAGATGGACTCCCTACCTTATTTGCAGAAAGGGTTAGGAAAGCCTTAGGGGAGATAGAATTAGTATAAATTATGAAGATTATACGTATGGAAAATTAATAAGTGTTTGTACTCAGGAAGGACTATCTCTTTGCAATGAGATAAAGTTGAACCAACAGATAAAAAGACATCATCTGAATGAAAAGCGCCAATTGGGTGAGTTTTGTGAACAATTTGCAATTGATATGCCAGGAACTTCCAAGAAGTCTCATAGGCAAAAAGGAAGTAAAGAAAAGGAAGAAAAGTACAAAAGAAGGTCTTATAGACCAGGAAGAAAAGAAAAAAGATTGGAGAAACGGGAAAAGAGGAAAAAGAATTATAAGGAATCAAACTTCTGGAAAAATAAGAAACCAGATATTTGTTATAAATGTGGAAGAATTGGCCACTATGCAAAAGATTGCAAAGTCAAAGATAAGATTAAGAGTCTTGACCTAGAAGATAATATCAAAGATTCTTTATGTAAGATTTTATTAAACTCCTCACCAGAGAATTCTGGGGATGAACATTCAGATATTGAATCTTCAACAAGTGAAGATTTAAAGGTTCTCCATGATGAAGATTATATAAGTTCATCAGAAGAAGAATGTTTACCGTGTCAAGTTGGACAACCTTGCGAGAATAAGGACAAGGAGGATGAATTTTATCAACTATACTCTCAGTTTAAAGATTTGAATATAAATGTCCTGACAAGTGATAACTTGGTAGAGATTCTAAAAGCAATTGATGATCCCAATTTAAGATCTCAGATTATTGATAAGATTGGAAGTACCCAGGCTTCTACCAGTAACACCAATACTTTAAAGGAAATTACCTCTCCAAATAAAGGTTATACCATGACTGAGGTAATTAGGCAACTCAAAGGAAGGTCTCAAAAGAGTGATATGCCTACTACAATTCAAGATCTGACAGAAGAAATTGGAAATCTCAAAAAGGAAATTTCTTCTCTTAAAAGTCATAATATGGCTCTTGATGAAAGAATTGCTTTAATAGAAGCACAGAAAGTTTATAAACATCCTGGAAAACAAGTTTTAAATGAAAACTTTCCCATTTCAAAAAATTTTCAAAATGATTGTCAAGAAATACCTCCTGAAGAAAAAAATTCTTTTTTAGAAACTATTGAATTAATTACAGCTCATAAACCCATCGCAAAAATCACTATTCTCATTGATTATAACTTAAAAAAGGATTTTATTGCTTTAATTGACAGTGGAGCGGATTTAAATTGTATACAGGAAGGGCTAGTACCTTCTAAATATTTTCATAAAACTACTCATAGTCTCAGAAATTCTAGTGGACAAAAAATGAGTATTAATTATAAATTACCTAAAGCTTATATTTGTACAAATAATGTTTGTATTGCAGAGTCTTTTGTACTTGTCAAAAACATCTCAAATGAGGTAATACTAGGTATGCCTTTTTTCTGGCATATTTATCCAATTACCAGATGGGATGAAACCGGAATAACTGGTACTTTTGAAAAGAAAGAAGTAAGAATTGATTTTATATCACAGCCTTTTTCTAAATATGTTAATAATATTAAGGATATGATTTCTTCAAAAATAAAGCAAATTGATTTTTTAAAGAACGAGATTTGTAGTATTACTATAGAAGAAACTCTTCAAAACTCTAAAATAAAAGAAAAAATTGAGAATTTGAGAAACCAGTTTTCTTTGCAAATTTGTGGAGAACACCCGAATATATTTTGGGAAAGGAAAAAGCATGTGGTAAGTCTTCCTTATGAGAAAAATTTTTCTGAGGATAATATTCCTACAAAAGCGAGGCCATGCCAAATGAATTCAGAATATCTGGATTTATGTAAAAAAAAAATTGATAATTTGCTTCAAAAGGGTTTAATAAGACCCTCAAAGTCGCAATAGTCATGTACTGCCTTCTATGTTAATAAACAAGCGGAGCAGGAAAGAGGGCTACCAAGATTGGTAACAAATTATAAACCCCTAAATAAAGTCCTAAAATGGATCAGATATCCAATTCCTAATAAAAAAGATTTATTGGATAGATTGCATGATGCTATTATATTTTCAAAATTTGATTTAAAGTCAGGATACTGGCAAATCCAAATTGCTGAAAAAGATAGATACAAAACAGATTTTAATGTTCCGATGGGACAATACGAATGGAATGTTATGCCATTCGGATTAAAAAATGCCCCATCAGAATTTCAAAAAATCATGAATGATATTTTTAATCCTTTTAACAATTTCATTATTGTTTATATAGATGATATTCTTGTATTCTCTAAAACTTTAGAGATGCATTTCAAACATCTTGATTTATTTAAGAAAATCATTATTCAAAATGGTTTGGTGATATCTAAACCAAAAATGCATATTTTTCAGACAAATGTCAGATTCTTAGGTCATATTATAGAAAAAGGAAAAATTATTCCTATTCATAGAAGCATTGAATTTGCATCAAAATTCCCTGATGAGATTACTGATAAAACCCAGCTTCAAAGATTTCTTGGAAGCTTGAATTATATTTCACATTTTATAAAGGATTTATCCAAAGATACATCGATATTATATGATCGTCTAAAGAAAAACCCTAAAGCCTGGACTGCAAATCATACAAAAGCAGTAAAAAATATAAAAGCTAAGGTTAATAACCTACCATGCCTTACTTTGGCAAACCCAAATTGGGAAAAAATTGTAGAAACAGATGCATCTGATATTGGCTATGGAGGAATTTTAAAACAAATCTCCCCAAATACGAAACAAGAATATCTTGTTCAATTCTATTCTGGAAAATGAACTAATAGTCAAAAGAATTATGCTACGGTAGCTAAAGAGATTTTAGCTATAGTTAAATGTGTACTGAAATTTCAAGGAGATTTATACAACCAAAAGTTTGTTATAAAAACTGATTGCCAAGCGGCAAGATTTATCTTTAATAAAGATGTTAAACATGATGTTTCCAAGCAAATGTCTACAAGGTGGCAAGCTTTATTAGCCCCTTTTGATTTCAATATACATTATAAAAAGGGTACAGATAATAGTCTACCTGATTTTCTCACTAGAGAATATATTAGCTAATAGCTTTGTTTTTGTAACAGATTATGCGACCACAAGGTGGTTTCCCTTCCTCTAATAGAGGAAGAGGTAGAGGAAGAGGAGGAGCTCAAATGAGCAGAGATAATATTCTTGCTCAAATTGGAAATCAAAGGCTAATAGCCGCAAATATTACAACCACTAGAGCAAGCACTTCAACTGGAATATCTGGAGTAAGTGCAGACAATCAATTATACCAATAATTTCTGGATTTTATACAATCCCAACAGCCACAAAGAGATGCTTCACCTTCATACTCTGCAGTAACAAACGAAGAAATTAGTGAAGCTGCAGAAGCATACGAAAAAAATGAAAAAACAGAGGTAATATTCCTCCTAGAACCAAGGGATTTGCAATGGAAAGATGACCCTTGGCAGATAATGCAAAGGTACTGTGATACAACATCATATGCTGTCCCTACCTACAAATATCGTATGCACTATGAGAACATACTCTCATCTATGGGGTCTGTTGAATTCCAACATTTTTACCCCGCCAATACTAGAAAAGTTTATAACTTTTCAAAGTTCATTATAAAGAAGATTGTCACCCCAGAAGAATGGGGAATAAGTACAATGAAAGATAGAGAATATACTCACCAAGAACAACAGGTAAAAGTAAAGTTCAATTATTGGGACTATATTGATGGCTTTAATAAAGCACTGTTATATGAGAATGCTAATAAGAAGCATTCATGGTTTATAAAAATCTGTTCTAATAATTTCAAAAACCAAATACCAAATTGGTTTGGAAAATGATGGACTTTACATGGACCAAGTATCAACATTTTGCCAGAAGAATTCAAGAGCTTATATGCTGAATGGGTGGATATTTCACCTAGATTAATAAAGTTGCAACAAGAAGATATATATTTTGAGGGAATATCCTCAATGTATTTCTTTATTGAATTTTCAATTCCGTGGATCATGAAATGGACAGTCGAAGTTCAAAACACGGAAGAAGGATTTCCATGCCTAAAAAGAATTTTTTATACAAAATTCTAGAGTAAATTACTCCACAAAGATGCGGAAGAAAAAATCCCCGGACAAGAGTTAATAGACTCTATCAAAAGTTCCATTGAAACAGGGAAAAAACAATCCCAGATGATATCTGATAAGGAAGAAATGAGCCCCTTTAAACAAATTTCCAGAAAATTAAAAATGGAAAAGGGAGTGATTTCCAAAACAGAACTAATTGCTTCATACATGCAAGAAGTCAAAAAAGACTTAATATACTATTTTTACTTCCTGTTTCATTTATATATATAATAATTATATAATAAATATATATACACAATTTATATACTAAATTTTTACACAGTTCATATAATAATCTCTCTTTGTTTTGATTCTTGTTTGAAGACAAGGGTATTCTTGGATAAGGTCTATCACCGTCGAGCGGACTACCGCCGGCACCGATTGATCCTGTCGAATGGTATCAGAGCCTAGGAATTATTTATGAGATTCAAAGTATGATGGGATTCAACATAGA
Organism: Datura wrightii; assembly: GCA_035772735.1. NCBI lineage: Eukaryota > Viridiplantae > Streptophyta > Magnoliopsida > Solanales > Solanaceae > Datura > Datura wrightii. The sequence goes on along the minus strand of JASDFA010000018.1, from coordinate 191,207,888 downwards.
TATTTTATTATGAATATTGGAGAAAAATAGTATTAAAAATACTAGACTTGAAGAGGTAGATATACCTCAAAATCTTGATTTATTAAACAAGTGGACTATTCCACAAGTTCCTATTCATACAATTTATGATTATGGTTTCTTTGATATATTATCTTTTAAACAGTTGATAAAAACTACTGAGCAGTCTCTTGCTTTAAATTCTTCTGAACAAACTGTTCGTTTATTGAATGAACGTGATATTATGCTTTATAAAAAGAAATACAATTTTATGCATATGTGCTTAGTTCAAATTGCTTTTAAGCCATTAACCCTTAAAGGGTTACCTGAATCTTTTATGGCTGCTTTAAGAGATGCTAGAAATTTAAATTTTAGACAGTCTCTTATGGGTTCTATTGAATCTACGGTGGCATATGGTCCCGTATATTTCAATACTCAGCCAAATTTGCAACTATCCTTATCTGATGTCAATATTCTTGATGCTTTAACATTAAATGTTAAGACTCATGGTTATAATTATGCTCCTGGATCAGAACTTATATGTTTATCTTATAGGATTTATTATAAGTTTTTGTCCACTCTTACTCCTCGATGTAAATTGACAGATATGTCAAATGAGACTATGATTTTCGAAACAAATTTTGCTAAGTCCAAAGTCACCACTAGGAGACTTATTGGATGGGATGAAATTGATTTTCCTTCTACTTGGATTTTAGACTCTGTTATATCTCCGAGTCAACAATCTGATGATATTACTAATCATGAATATTCGCATGTTAGTCAAACTCCTGAAGGTAGAATTTGTATTCAGTTTGAGGACAATAAATCTTTAACACCTTACAAGCATTCTTATACTGGTAATAGAAGATTGTCTACATCTGCAGGACATTCATATATTGATCCTTTAGAACCAATCTATGGTCCGGCCAGATTAAATCGTGCTGCCTCTCTCCATACGATAAACACAGCTGATGGTATTAAGCGTGTTGAACATATAAAGGTTTCTAACAATATTGTTAAAGATGATAATTCTGACAAGGATATTCCTACTTTATCCGATATGGATTTTGATTTTAATAAAACTTAAATGATTAAGTTCCAAATTGATTTTAGTCCGGGGTCACCGTCAAGAAAACATATTTTAAATGAATTTTGTCAAGATAAATGGAAAAGTTTTAAAAACTGGTATACTGAATTTTATAGCATTGATGACAAAAGGAATATTTCCCAAGAGTTTTATGAAACTTGTGCTTTACATAATCAAATTATATATTTTGCTCCTTGGTTTATAACCACTTATATGCCTTTATATATTAAAGTTCTTGAAAGAACCTATCAAGAAAATAATGGCAAGCTTATAACGAGTATTTATCCTCCACAAAATCCTTTTATTTTACCAAATAATACTGGTATTACTTTTGCTGCTTTTCAAAAATTTATTGATGATGATGTTGCTAGCAAAGGTATAAAGGAAATTAATAATTTGATTTCTCAAAATAATTATTTGTCTTTATATGTTAAAGTTTTGGGGGAACATATTAGTTCTCTTGATTCTAAGCTTGATTATTTAACTGAGCTAGTAAAGAAGATTGGTATTCCTTCTTCATCTGACCTTTCTATGGTGGTTCATTCTACTCACGTTATACCTAGTCAACCTGAAACTTCTACAAGGCTAGAACCTTCTTTTCAGAGACCTCCAGAAATTACTGGATTCAAGATTAAATCCAGAGAAGAGTTGGAAAAGTTAGTTAATGAAAAACTAGCAGGTTTAAATCTTAAACCTTTAGAGCTCGCTTCTGAATTTGCGGAGAATATTTTAGATCCGTCAAAAGATTATAAAGAAGAAACCAGCTCTGAACTTAATAAGCTCAGAAAGTTGGGAAAAAGATATGGAGATATTGTCACACCCCACCTTGGGGGATATGACTGGCACCTAGTGCCCTACTGGGACCTGAACTGCTGAACTGCTAAGCCTAGGCACATCTGGTGTCTGGCTGGCTCTAACTCATATTTCTGGAAACAAAGGGCTATATAACGGCTGTAAACACAGCCCCCGGCCCATTGGCCTATAGCCTTCTGTACCTGTAATAACAGCTGACCAGAACATGCAACTATAGGGAAACCTATGCGGGCCGACAAGGCCACCATGCTGTCTAGTTATCTGCAACTCAGCAATAAAATACTAGAAGGCTACGTGACCGGCAAGGTCACCACTACTGTCAAACTTATGGCCCCACACGGCCAACATGAAAGAAGCAAAAGTACTAATAGCTAACAACTGCACGGCCTCACACGACCGGCTCATCTGACCACAGGAAAATATACAGACTGCAAGCCTCTAGGAATAGCAATAGGAATGATCGGGACAGGGCCCCGACCTATCCGTACTGTACAACAAAAGAAACTGAAATACACCTCTGGAATTCATTCTCCGAATGACAGGAGCTGAATACTCGATCGCTGACAGGAATCACGTGGTATCGCCTGCTCGTCTACGAGTACCTGCAGGCAAGTAATACAGCGCCCCACCGGGCGTCAGTACCGCTGGTACTGAGTATGTAAAGCAATAACTGAAAGGAATATCTGAAAACAATAATATAACTGATGAAACTAAAGTAGAGAGAATAGATTAACTGTCTGATAATGTAAGTCGCACCTTCTCTCATTTATACTGGAAGGAAATAGGGGTTGTACCTGGAGACGTATCACTCAACTGCTGATCTACTCGTATCTAACGTGACATGACATAACATAACATAACTTAATAAAGCACACACAGACCTTACCCGGCCCCCATAAGCCGGGAGGTACAACCAGCACAGAATCTACACCCCTACCCCGGTCATCCCATCTCCTATAATGGCTGTAAGCATCCCGCCGGTCCCCTGGGTATGCACTTGGGCTCGCTGAGCCCCTGACTATAACTGTACCTGAATCCGAAGGACTCCTGAATCAACACCCCGGGCGTATCCGCTCGACGGGGGTGTATAAGGGCAGACCAAGGCACAATATGGGGAAAACTGGCATCCCATCTTCGTCCCCTTGTGGGACGGCATGCCACTCCGTAGAGCGACGTATCCTCGTCCTCTGGCGGACGAGTCGATACAGCTATTAACCCTGGGCGGTCATGGATGCTAAGTAGTCCAACCCCAAACAACACAACAGTCTCAACTAGTAATACTGTCTGCATATCTCACATGTTGAGGCTAATAGGGGTAAAGTATCATATATATTACATGCTGAACTAAGATAGTAATCTGTACGTATTCAATACGTGCTGAGACTGGTAAATATATATATATATGAATATAGTCTGCTGCCAAACTGTACTGGGACAAATACTATACAAGATAGTGTTTCTGCTGAAAACTATGTTGTTTACTGAGTTCCTGTATTAAGATGATTTACTATTCCTAACATGCGTTCTAAACTTTATTTTAGCATGCCATTCTATTTCTGAAGTGCTTTATGAATATTGCATCACTTTACGGGGTTTCAACTAAATACAAGGATATCTTAACATGTCATATTACCTCACATACTGAGCATACTGGGCAATCTCTAACACTTGTGTTAGAATCTATGTCGTACTAGTAAGTTTCACATAAGTTACATCTTGATGCTTCTAATACCGTATCAACATTCACAATAAACATAACACCTGACTCCTGAACATTCTACTGGCCTGCAAATCACTATACTGTGCCGATATTACTTAACTTGCCGAGGGAACTAGCTTTACATACCTTATCCTTGAACTATTCGTCTATCGGACGAGGCTCGGTCGGTACTTCAACTGTTTTCTCCCAACTGCATTCATAAATATGTCAATCAATACTAAATACAACTTTATTTCAAAAGGCAACGTCACTTTCAATGTAGTTTATAGCCTAAACTTAGGCTTATCGAAAGACGGCCAGAAACTCGCTATTTTTCAGAGGTCCAGAAGGGAGAAATATTCACTTCACAGCTAGGAACACATAGACACTAGTTTAGAGCAATTCCACTTACCTTAGCTCGGTGGCTCGACGATTCGTCGGCCGTATTTTACGAAACTGAATCCGTAGGAATGCTCTCTGCTGCTAAATACCTCAATATCTGGAGTTAATTTGAGTTTGGGCAATGTTTGGCAGCGTAATCGGACGATAATATATTACCTTCCTTCGTCCCTCTCTGCCCTCTGCGTTTTCTGGAAAATTTCATAAGTTTTTATCATTTAAAACCGAAGTGGGGCTTTATATACTTGGGCCTGGACAAGGCCAACATGTCACGGAGCCAACGCGGAGGCTCCTCCTCCGTGACACGCTGCCATCGCGGAGGGGTTCTGCCTCGGCTCCTTCCGCGATGGTTCGACAGGTTTCTCGTCCGATCTTTTCCCGGGCCTTTCTCTAGCACGTATGGCCTTCTAATATGCTTAACCAACGTGCGAATAGGTCATCTAGGTGCCGAGAATTCTACGGGGTATAACATTCTCCCCCCTTAAGAACATTCGTCCTCGAATGTACACTGTTATCTAGAGGACTACTTACTTTACTTTCTAGAGAAATTTCGGCAGAGTTTCCCCTGTAATATGGACTATCACAAAAACCTGAAATGCATAAAAGTCCAATACAGGTACTGTACACAATATTTTAAGATCCACTGAATGGCTAGGTATCAATCTTTCTCACTTATACATACACAACCATAAGATACTACATAGTAATAATACAGACATACCTGTCGCCTAACTGGGCCTGAAATAGGTGAGGATATCTGGTTTTCATATCCTCTTCAGCTTCCCACGTCATTTCTTCACGATTCCTATTACACCACAATACTTTGACAAATGCAACATCTTTAGTTCTCAACCTGCGAATCTGTCTGTCTAAGATAGCTACGGGAACCTCTTCATATGCTAACTCCTCTATGACCTGGACATCTTGAACTGGAACTACTGTAGAAGGGTCCCCTACAAACTTCCTTAACGTAGAGACATGAAATACTGGGTGAACAGATGCTAACTCTGGAGGCAAGTTCAATTCGTATGCAACTCGGCCTATTCTTCGCCGAATCTTGTTACCCCTTTCATCGAAGGTATTTTCAGATATACCCAGTCATTTACCGCAAATTCTAGATTTCTACGCCGCATATCTGCATAGGACTTCTGGCGGCTCTGAGCAGTTAGTAGACGTTCTCGGATAAGCTTTTTCTTTTCCTCTGACTGCCAACAATGTCTGGGCCAACCAATGCTGATTCTCCTATTTCAAACCAGCCCACCGGCGATCTACATTCTCGCTCATGTAATGCTTCGAAAGGCGCCATCTGGATAGCTGAATGATAACTGTTATTGTAGGCAAATTCGATTAACAGTAAATGCTCACTTTGGCTACTATCGAAATCTGGCACACACGCTCGCAACATGTCTTCGAGCGTCTGAATTGTGCGCTTAGCCTGCTCATCTGTCTGAGGATAGAATATTGTGCTTAAATTAATCTGTGTTTCCAGACCCCTCTAGAACGACTGCCAGAATCTAACCGTAAACTGTGCTCCCCTATCAGAAATGATAGATACCAGCACTCCATGCAATCTAACTATTTTTCTGATAGATAATTCGGCATAATCCTCAGCCGAGAAGGTAGCCCTCACTGGCAGGAAATGAGCTGATTTTGTCAGCCTGTCAACTATTACCCAAATAGAATCATTTCCGCGTCTGGTACGGGGTAATCCTGCCACAAAATCCATATTCACTGCTTCTCATTTCCAGAGAGGCACAGCTATGTCCTAAGTTAACCCGCCAGATTTCTGATGTTCTGCTTTCACCTGTTGGCAGTTAGGACACTGGGCTACAAATTCAGCAATTTCTCTTTTCATACCTGGCCACCAGTAGTTTTCTTTGATATCATGGCACATTTTCATCGCACCTGGGTGGATAGAATAGCGGGCGTAATGCGCCTCGCTCATAAGCTGCTGGCGATGCCCCAAAATATCTGGAACACAAATGCGGCCTTTATATCGTAACACTTCATCCTCGGTTATCTGAAACCTCTCCTTACTGAACCTTATGTTCAAATTGAACCTGGCTAGGGTTTCTATACTGCCGTTCCTTTACCTCCACCACTAACGACAACACTGCGACATTCTGTATTATCGCTCTGTTATCTTTTATTTCTGCTATGTGACCGGCTAAACTGGCTAACTAGTGTAATTCTCGGATCTATTCTCACTGTTCAGGCTGCAAGTATGCCAACTCCCCATAGATTTACGGCTAAGGGCATCTGCTACGATATTAGCCTTTCCTGGGTGATACAAAATTTGCACTCTTTAAGGCATAAACTACTTGCAGCTAACTCCAGGTCATGGGTAAGATAATTCTTTTCACGTTTCTTTAACTGCCTGAAAGCATAAGCTATTACTTTACTGCCTCAACCCTCTGTATCTTCTGGCGATACTAACACTAGAGCTAATGTTAACCTGACTTTTAACTCTTGGAAGTTCTGCTCACATGCCTCATCCTACTGGAACTTTACGGCCTTCTGTGTCAATTTAGTCAGAGGTACTGCTAAGGTGGAAAATCCTTCCACAAACCCTCTGTAATACCCGGCTAACCGCAGGGATTGCATACTTCGATCGGAGTGGTAGGTCTAGGCTATGTCTTCACTGTTTCGATTTTTCTGTGTATCTATCTGTACACCAGCCTCCGACACAATGTGTCCAAAAAGGCTACTAAACTCAACTAAGATTCACATTTACAAAAATTGACATATAACTGACAGTCATACTGGTTTATTATACCGGAGAATCTGACAAGTAGGCTACCGGTATAACTAGAGCTTATCTGGCCTTCTGGCCGCATGCTAAGGCTACTTGTTGCTAAAGTAGCCTTAAACGACTATCTGCACACCATGCGCCCGTATCTGATCAGGGGGGTCCTGATATTGACCATGACCTCTAATGATCTGGCTGCATAACCTTAAATAACTAAATAGTCGAGTTGAATGACCCGAATGTGGCAGTAGCCTAACAATGCTCTAATCATTCTACTTTAGTGCTTATAGTTCGTGCATAACCGCAGACTTGTGGGCATCTAATTGCTCTGTTATTTTACTTAAACCACTGTAAGGCTGGGCTTAATCAAACTTGCTCCCAGGTGATTAATCTCTGGATCTTCATGGGGAGTCTACTGATCCCCTAGTCTTAATAAACACTGTGCTAGCAGGGTACTACCAATTTCTTAAGCCTTGTGTATATCCACTTGGATTTATACTGCTATTCTGGGGAATTCTCGGTCTTATGGGCTATTCTGTAAATACTGGCCTTCTACTAGGGCTCTGTATCTGAATATCTTACGAAACCCAGCTGAAGTACTAGTCTGTTGCTGACTACTGATGTGGACCCTTCCTTGGGGTACCCACGGGTATTCTGACTGGGACGGCCGACTGACTTATAGGGTGTTCCACATAATAACTGCTAGGTTGGTTAAGGCCGACTCTCACCTACAAGGCTGGGGAAAATGACGTACGACCACTTAACATACTAGAACAATTTGGTATTGCTAATCTCTGAAATTTGCCTATTCGGCCTCTAATCCTGGTTCTAGCACATGCACTACTGTTACCGATCTTCAGGGAGGCCTCCCTACTAATGCAGGCGCCAAGCTGGTCGGTAGACCGTCTAACTGCGCCCTTATCATCTTGCCATCTGTTTTAGGCCATTAACTCTGGTAAGCTCCTAGAGCCTAGATCTGATAACAACACATAAATCTATTAACCTAGTAACTGAGAACTGAGATAGTTTCTATGACTTCATACGTAACTCACACTCAATCCGCCCTTTCTCTTCTTTTTTTCTTTCTTTCTTCTCCCTCTTTCTTCTCTTTTTTTTTTGGCAAGGGGGTGTCCTGCAATGCAATTTGTATATGCTTTCTATTACTAATCAGCATCTGTGATTGTAGCCCTTATAGGCAGCCACTCACAGCATATCTATTATCTATATATATATATATATCAATAGCTACGTACAATATGTACTGAGTTCTGCGGTAATATATAATCTCTGACATGCTCTGCTGAATCTCATATCATACATGATATATTGCTTCTTACGGCCTAATAATATTTCCTACCCTGACTTATCATCTCATTGCATTGTCACTCCATTCTGAAGTAACAAACATAAACACTCTAGTTATTGTCTGCTATTTGAAATTCCGCCACTACTGCGATGTGGGGTCAACGTTCGAATCTTGTGGCCTTACTTGGCTTATATTAAGAGCCCATGACTGTCTGCTGGGCCTTATCTCTAGGCAACACTAGATTAGAATTGTTGTATCGGTAACTTCTTAACTTTTCCATAGCGGACATACTGTGGTATTCTGAACCGCAATCCTACTGTCAGCCCAAAGCTTAATCCTTAAAATGATACTCTATTAATCTGGGGGGGGGGGGTAACCCTGATTCCCCCACAAAATCTGGCATTCCTGCTTCTTCCTCTCATCTTGCTTAAGCTGAACTCTGGGGTTCAAGGTACCTGCTCTTCATTATTAATAAGATTACTGGTCAAGTATCAGTTCATAGTTCCCCTGGCTTATAATCAGACCTACCTGATTCACGTGACCTCTTACCCTTTCGATATCACAACTAAATCATAATTATAATCTTACAGGTATGTCTTGCTATCTGTTAGCATATATGGTGGACTTGGCCTTTTTCTGACTCAAACCTGACTATTATTAGGCATTCATCACTAGCAGGTCTTTTACCCCTACTTCGGGTAAGCTAACAGTCTTACTTTCTTTACTGGCTTGTTGTCATAAGGGTCTGCACAACTTACGTAATCATAAGGGCTCTCTATAATTTCTAATACTTATTAGGATCAATCAGCCCATCTTTACCTACTGCTTGATTTGGCAACCCCATCTCAAGTCTTATGCCCCTTTACTATACCGGCGTCAAAACTAAGAGGTGGGAATAGCCCTTTTCTTATTGCAACAAGTAAAAGCATTTAACTGTACCATATCCGAACAGATGTATTTGGGATTCCTGCATTTCCCTCTCTTTTTCATACTTACCTAGTGATCTGACCTTGTCTATAATCTTAATCAGATCTTATATAATTTATAAGTAAATCAACTCATATGTACATTATACTTCTGACTTCCTATTCTGACGTTATCAACATATACTGGGAATAATGCCAACAAAGGTATTACGCTGGGAGGTCTCTGATACCCCCTCCTGCTGCTGTAGTTATCATGTAACTGGATGATGCTCTCTTCCGTTGCTATCTCTGATCTTCTGCCTATGATAGGGTAATGCTGATCTGCTTTTGTATCTGTAATCAAAGAATACGGTAAGTTCTTAGGGACTCAACCCTATACTGTACCGCTCTAAAGCACGACTGACTGAGAAGGAAGGGTAACCATCATATCATGCCTCGCAGCCTCCTGCCTATAGTATGTGGTGCACAACACATCCATAGACAAGACTCTACTTAGCACGGCTTGCAGACTCCCTGTGACACGACCTGCTCTGATACCAAGTTTGTCACACCCCACCTTGGGGGGTATGACTGGCACCTAGTGCCCTACTGGGACCTGAACTGCTGAACTGCTAAGCCTGGGCACATCTGGTGCCTGGATGGCTCTAACTCATATTTCTGGAAACAAAGGGATATATAACGGCTGTAAACACAGCCCCCGGCCCATTGGCCTATAGCCTTCTGTACCTGTAATAACAGCTGACCAGAATATGCAACTATAGGGAAACCTATGCGGGCCGACAAGGCCACCATGCTGTCTAGTTATCTGCAACTCAGCAATAAAATACTAGAAGGCTATGTGACCGGCAAGGTCACCACTACTGTCAAACTTATGGCCCCACACGACCAACATGAAAGAAGCAAAAGTACTAATAGCTAACAACTGCACGGCCTCACACGACCGGCTCATCTGACCACAGGGAAATATACAGACTGCAAGCCTCTAGGAATAGCAATAGGAATGATCGGGACAGGGCCCCGACCTACCCGTACTGTACAACAAAAGAAACTAAAATACACCTCTGGAATTCAGTCTCCGAATGACAGGAGCTGAATACTCGATCGCTGACAGGAATCACGTGGTATCGCCTGCTCATCTACGAGTACCTGCAGGCAAGTAATACAGCGCCCCACCAGGCGTCAGTACCGCTGGTACTTAGTATGTAAAGCAATAACTGAAAGGAATATCTGAAAACAATAATATAACTGATGAAACTAAAGTAGAGAGAATAGATTAACTGTCTGATAATGTAAGTCGTACCTTTTCTCATTTATACTGGAAGGAAATAGGGGTCGTACCTGGAGACGTATCACTCAACTGCTGATCTACTCGTATCTAACGTGACATGACATAACATAACATAACTTAATAAAGCACACACAAACCTTACCCGACCCCCATAAGCCGAGAGGTACAACCAGCACAGAATCTACACCCCTACCCCGGTCATCCCATCTCCTATAATGGCTGTAAGCATCCCGCCGGTCTCCTGGGTATGCACTTGGGCTCGCTGAGCCCCTGACTATAACTGTACCTGAATCCGAAGGACTCCTGAATCAACACCCCGGGCGTACCCGTTCGACGGGGGTGTATAAGGGCCGACCAAGGCACAATATGGGGAAAACTGGCATCCCATCTTCGTCCCCTTGCGGGACGGCATGCCACTCCGTAGAGCGACGTATCCTCGTCATCTGGCGGATGAGTCGATACAGCTATTAACCCTGGGCGGTCATGGATGCTAGGTAGTCCAACCCCAAACAACACAACAATCTCAACTAGTAATACTGTCTGCATATCTCACATGCTGAGGCTAATAGGGGTAAAGTATCATATATATTACATGCTGAACTAATGATAGTAATCTGTACGTATTCAATACGTGCTGAGACTGGTAAATATATATATATGAATATAGTCTGCTGCCAAACTGTACTGGGACAAATACTATACAAGATAGTGTTTCTGCTGAAAACTATGTTGTTTACTGAGTTCCTGTATTAAGATGATTTACTATTCCTAACATGCGTTCTAAACTTTATTTTAGCATGCCATTCTATTTCTGAAGTGTTTTACGAATATTGCATCACTTTACGGGGTTTCAACTAAATACAAGGATATCTTAACATGTCATATTACCTCACATACTGAGCATACTGGGCAATCTCTAACACTTGTGTTAGAATCTATGTCGTACTAGTAAGTTTCACATAAGTTACATCTTGATGCTTCTAATACCGTATCAACATTCACAATAAACATAACACCTGACTCCTGAACATTCTACTGGCCTACAAATCACTATACTGTGCCGATATTACTTAACTTGCCGAGGGAACTAGCTTTACATACCTTATCCTTGAACTATTCGTCTATCGGACGAGGCTCGGCCGGTACTTCAACTGTTTTCTCCCAACTGCATTCATAAATATGTCAATCAATACTAAATACAACTTTATTTCAAAAGGCAACGTCACTTTCAATGTAGTTTATAGCCTAAACTTAGGCTTATCGAAAGACGGCCAGAAACTCGCTATTTTTCAGAGGTCCAGAAGGGAGAAATATTCACTTCACAGCTAGGAACACATAGACACTAGTTTAGAGCAATTCCACTTACCTTAGCTCGGTGGCTCGACGATTCGTCGGCCGTATTTTACGAAACTGAATCCGTAGGAATGCTCTCTGCTGCTAAATACCTCAATATCTGGAGTTAATTTGAGTTTGGGCAATGTTTGGCAGCGTAATCGGACGATAATATATTACTTTCCTTCGTCCCTCTCTGCCCTCTGCGTTTTCTGGAAAATTTCATAAGTTTTTATCATTTAAAACCGAAGTGGGGCTTTATATACTTGGGCCTGGACAAGGCCAACATGTCACGGAGCCAACGCGGAGGCTCCTCCTCCATGACACGCTGCCATCGCGGAGGGGTTTTGCCTCGGCTCCTTCCGTGATGGTTCGACAGGTTTCTCGTCTGATCTTTTCCCGGGCCTTTCTCTAGCACGTATGGCCTTCAAATATGCTTAACCAACGTGCAAATAGGTTATCTAGGCGTCAGAAATTCTACAGGGTATAACAGATATGCCTAGAAGGGATACTTATTATTATCCTAGACCGACACCTCAAGATGTTTTGGTGGAAGAAAGGGATTGGAACCAGACCAACACCAGTTATAACGGTGATACCATCTACGAATGGAATTTAGATGGTCTAACTGATAGACAGATTAGTATTCTGGTGCATCGTATGCTGATGTATTTTACAATCTGCAAAGCTACTTCTGATGAGAATACTGAAACAGTAATTTGCAGAATGATAGTAGCAGGATTCACCGGCCAATTGAGAGGATGGTGGGATAACTTTATAACAGCCGAGGATAGAGCAGTGATCTATAATGCTGTTAGGTTTGAACCTGGAGTTGATAATCTAGGAAGAGCCTTAGTAGCTGGCAGACAAGATTGTGTCTACACCTTAGTGCTTACTATTATCGAGCACTTTAGTGGCAGATTCACCAATATGTACGAAAATATTCGTACTTTGTTGAACGGACTTAGATGCAAGCATTTAGGCGAATTTAGGTGGTATAAAGACACCTTTCTCAGTCGGGTTATGGACCTGCCCGAAAGTAATAGTGAGCATTGGAAGGGTAAATTTATTGATGGTTTACCACATTTATTTGCGAAAAGAGTAAGAAAAACTCTTCGTGGAAATAATGTCCAAATTCTGTATAATACTTATACTTATGGACGTCTTATTGGAGTATGCACACAAGAAGGATTAAACTTGTGCAATGAATTAAAGCTGAATGCACAGCTTAAAAGACAGAGACTAACTGAAAAGAACCAGTTAGGAGATTTTTGTCAACATTTCGGAATGGCAGGTGCTACCGCAACCTCTTCGTTAAGAAAGAAGAATAAGAAAAATGATAAGGATGAATTTTACCAAAGGAAGGGTAAAAGATGACATCGTCGATCAAAAGAGGAAAGATATTTCCGAAGAAAACATCGCAAAGAAAAGAGATTTGTTAAAGACAGATCTGGAAAAGATTTGAATTATATTAAGTGTTATAGATGCGGTCAATTTGGTCATATTACCCCGAATTGCAAGAAGGAGAGGATCAAGGCTCTAGCCATGGATTTGGATGATAAATCCAAAGAACAGATTATGAAAATCATGGATGAAACTTCAGTCAGTGAAAATGAGAGTGATTATACTTCATCCTCTGAGTCTGAAGCTTCTATTAAATTATTTGATTTACCTGAAGATAATGGTTGTGATAAATGTGATACAGGTACAGGAAATTGTTCTTGTGACAACCTGGATTTTTATAAATTACAGTCTCAATTTCAAAATAATTTTGAACTTAAACCTATCACTTCTGATAATATTTTAGAATTATTAAAAGAAGTCACTGATAATAATTTGAGAGAAAAAATTATCAGTATGACCTCTATTTCAAAGTCGGCAGATAAGCCTATTCAAAAAAGAGACATTCTGGAAGAAGTTCCATATTCTATGGCAGAAGTTCAAAAAAGACTTTTACAAAAGAACTCGCCACAAAATGTGAATCTTCCCAGTTATACTTCTTCAATGGATGATTTAAAATATGAAGTTGAAAAATTAAAGAGTGAGATTAAATCTCTTAAACAAAATCAAATGATTTTAGACCATCGTATAAACCAAATTGAAAAAAATGCTATGAGTCATGATATTGATGATAAAGGAAAAAGAGTTTTATTAAATGAAACAAATGATTTGAACGAAATCTCTGATTTCACAAAAAGGGCTATTTCTTCCCCTAATGATGATTTGTTTATAGGAATGATGCAAATAGTGACCTCTCATAGATGGTATGTTAAGTGCACTATTTTGATTGATAATAATTTTTCAATTACTGAAACCGCTCTTATTGATAGTGGAGCAGATATGAGCTGTATTCAGGAAGGTATAATTCCCACCAGATACTACCAGAAAACTTCTCATAAAATTAGTTCTGCATCTGGTAATAGAATGAAAATAGATTATAAACTACCTAATGCTTATGTTTGCAAAAATAAGGTTTGCATTCCGCATTTTTTCATTCTTGTCAAGGATAAAATGTTTCCTCCTATTATACTAGGAACTCCTTTTATACAGACTATTTATCCTTTTACTCATGTTGATAACAGAGGCTTTGACGCTACTTATAAGGGTAAAAAGATTTCTTTTCAGTTTATAACTGAACCCCTTACTAGAAATATAAATACTTTGATTGATAAAAAAAAATTTCATATGAAATCTTTATAACATGAAATTTATTGCATGTCCATTGATGATATTTTACAATCTTCAAAAATTCAGGAAAAAATTAAAATAATTTCTGAACAATTTGTTGTTTCTATATGCGCTGATCATCCGAGTCTTTTTGGAATAGAAAAAGGCATGTGGTTTCTCTTCCATATGAAGACTCTTTTTCGGAGGAACATATTCCTACCAAATCTCAACCCTGTCAGATGAATTTAGAATTACTTGAATTCTGCAAAAAAGAGATTGATAATCTTTTACAAAAGGGTCTTATAAAACCTTCAAAATCACCATGGTCTTGTACAACTTTTTATGTCAACAATGCTGCAGAGAAGGAACGTGGTGTACCAAGATTGGTAATAAATTATAAACCTTTGAATAAAGTTTTAAAGTGGATTAGGTATCCTATCCCTAATAAACGGGATCTTTTGTCTAGATTATATGATGCCAATATATTTTCAAAATTTGATTTAAAATCTGGATATTGGCAGATTCATCTATTTAAAGAGCATACTTATAGAACGACATTCAATGTCCCATTCGGGCAATACGAGTGGAATGTTATGCCTTTTGGTTTGAAAAACGCGCCTTCTGAATTTCAGAAAATCATGAATGATATTTTTAATCCATATATGGATTTTGTCATTGTCTATATTGATGATATTCTAGTATTTTCTAAAACTTTAGAATTGCATTATAAATATTTAGATATTTTTAAAAGAATTATTATTCAAAATGGGTTAGTTATATCTAAACCCAAAATGAGTCTTTTTCAGACCAAAGTCAGATTTCTTGGTCATTATATTTGCCAGGGAAAAATAATTCCTATTCAAAGATCTATTGAATTTGCTTCTAAAATTCCTGATGTTATTAATGACAGGACGCAATTACAAAGATTTCTTGGAAGTCTAAATTATATTTCCCCTTTTATTAAAAATTTGTCAAAAGACCTGGTTCCTTTATTTGAAAGACTAAAAAAGGGATATAATTTGCCATGGTCTGATATGCATACTGATATTGTTAAAAGGGTAAAAGAGAAGGTAATCTCTTTACCTTGTTTAACCCTTGCTAATCCTGATTGGCAGAAGATTATTGAGACCGATGCCTCTAATATAGGTTTCGGCGGTATTCTTAAACAATTAAATCCCCATGAAAAAAGAGAATATTTAATTCATTATTATTCAGGAAAATGGACTACGGCCCAACAGAAGTATGCTACTGTGGCCCATGAGATGCTTACCATTGTTAAATGTGTCTTGAAATTTCAAGATGATCTTTATAACAAAAGGTTTTTGATAAGAACTGATAATAATGCTGTTAGATTTATGTTTAATAAAGATTTCAAACATGATGCTTCAAAGATTATATTCGCTAGGTGGCAAGCTTAATTAGCCCCTTTTGATTTTGATATAGAATATAAAAAAGGGAGTGATAATTCACTACCGGACTTTTTAACAAGAGAGTTCTTAAATGAAAACTAACCAGATCTGTTTTCACTGCAGAATGAGGTCACAATAGCCACCTCAGTCTTCCTCTAATAGAGGAAGAGGAAGAAATCCAGGTCGATATAACGACCAAAGAGGATCAAATTATACCACAGGAAGTTATACTTCCCGGAACTCAACTTCAGGAAGTTATACTTCCCAGAATCCAATTATAAGAAGAGGAAATAGAACTCTCATCAACGAGAATCTTTCTCAAAGGGAGGAAGTTTCATCCCCATCAATTAACATGGAAGATATTCCAAAAGATAGCCCGTTATACGAGGCTTTACAACAGCATATAGCTAGCAAAAAGAAGTAAAGTAATACCTACGCTTCTATTGCCATGGAGACGGCAGAAGATCAAAAGAACTATGAAAAGGTCTCAAAAAGGGAAGTTATACTTTTCCTTGAAAACAAAGATATACAATGGAAAGATAATATTTGGGAGATAACCCAAAAATACTTGATGGAAAAATTATATTTTTCGGGTGAATCATATAAAACCCGAAGTTATTATGAGAATATTCTTATCTCCACTAAAAGTGCAGAGATATCTCACTTCAGAGATAATAAAGATGAGACTGTTTATAACTTCTCAAAGATTGTTATAAAAAGGATCATATCCACAGAAGAGTGGGGTGTCTCCACTATGAAAGAAAAACAAGTTATACTCGAAGGAGGAAGGATGAATTTCACCTACTGGGATTATATACAGGCCTTCTCATACGTTTTATATTACAACAATGATAAACACAAGCATACGTGGTTTATAAAAGTATGCTCAAAAATATTTCAAAAGGTTATACCAAATTGGTTCTTAAATTGGTGGACATTCCACGACCCTTCTATCAGGATATTACCTGAACAGATTGAAGAATTATATGACTCTTGGATACAGGTATCCCCTGATTTGGATCGGTTATACCGAGAAGAACATATCAACTGGCCAGAAAACATCAGTCAAGTTATGTTCTTTATAGAATTCTCTATTCCTTGGATCCATAAATGGATTCCCGAATTCGGTTATACTGAAGAAAAAATCCCTTGCATATATCGGACTTATTATAATAATTTCTGGGACAAAATATTGAAAATTGACCCAGTAACCAAGCAGATTTATGGTCAAGAACCATTGATGATATTAACAAAACTTTGAAGAAATATCAAAGTAGGGGAAAAATTGAAACCATTGATGACAGTCCCCTAAAACATATTGCGAGACGGATAGCTTATCAGCCGAGAGATAAAACCCAACAAATCGAAGATTATTTAAATCTCGTAAAGAAAAATTTGTTAGAATCATTCGAACAAATTGCCAGCAAATCCGATACTTCCATGAAGAGTCAGTCAAATTATGAAGACTCTCAAGCAGATGAAGACATTGACACTGAAGAAGTGTTAAAAGAAGCAGAAAGGCTCTTACAACAAGATAGACTAGAAAATGGAGATAGTGACGAAGATTTCGTCCAAAGAATGATTAACGCACAAGGGAAAAAAAAGATCGGATAAGATCAAGAGACCCTGTGGACCCCTTGACAGAAATATCTGTCACTGTGCGATGATAAAGCACACTGTACAAAGATTCTTTTTTCTTCTATTTTAAGAGGCCTTTGCCTCATTTGTAAATCATCAGAAAAATTTTATTTTCTTCTCTCTCTAAGTTTTTGCTCTGTCTTCTCTCTAAGAAGACATAGCCTTCGTAAATCCCCTCTTGTAATTTTAAATTTTGTATAGAAAAATCAAAAATCGTCCAAACTTTGGACACAACTTTCGGCCTCAAGGTATTTTATTTTCAGTCTTTTTATTTAATTTTTCTCTGATGGCCGAGCTTATAGCCGGCTAAACATCTATCTATGTTGAATACCATGCTGCTTGAATCTCCATAAAGATGAACTAGACTTTATTAAAATCAAGAGATTTTATTATGTGAACTTTAAAGATTTAGTGTTAATATTGATAGCTTGGTTCAGAGATGGTGGTACAGTCGGCAAGAATACTGTAGATCTTGGATTTGCCTTAGTGGCTACGTACAGTTTCCCGGTGAAAAAGCCCGTTTATTTGGAGTTGTTTAGGGCTGTTGTTATCCCGGGGAGCCCCTAAAAAGGTATCCTGTACACATGGTCTCAAGATCCGGCAGTATTCTTTGCTTAGACAGGCCCCATGCTTCGGTGAAAGATTACCATACAGCTATTAATCTATATACTAAATTTTCACACAGTTCATATAATAATCTCTCTTTGTTTTGATTCTTGTTTGAAGACAAGGGTATTCTTGGATAAGGTCTATCACCGTCGAGCGGACTACCACCGGCACCGATTGATCCTGTCGAATGGTATCATGAATAGGAACTTGTGGAATAGTCCACTTGTTTAATAAATCAAGATTTTGAGGTATATCTACCTCTTCAAGTCTAGTATTTTTAATACTATTTTCTCCAATATTCATAATAAAATATCTATGTTGAATCCCATCATACTTTGAATCTCATAAAATAATTCCTAGGCTCGGATACCATTCGACAGGATCAATCGGTGCCGGCGGTAGTCCGCTCGACGGTGATAGACCTTATCCAAGAATACCCTTGTCTTCAAACAAGAATCAAAATAAAGAGAGATTATTATATGAACTGTGTAAAAATTTAGTATATAGATTAATAGCTGTATATAAATATTTATATAATATATATTTAATGTAGTATAATATATAATATAGTATGATATATATAGTATAATATATGTATAAAAGTAGTATATACAGTTATCCTTTCTGTTTCATAATATATATATGTCTATATACATAATATATCGTTCTGCCTTTTGTTTCATTTTTATATACAATAATTGTCTGTTAATTATTTAATTATGCAGTTGATTAATATGCTTATTTCATTTATGTATGGGGATCATATATGCTTGTTTCATTGATTAATTATTTAATATGCCTTTTGTTTCATTTATATATACAATATGAACTTTGTTTAATCTGGCTGAATACACTTGAAAATAAAATTGGTATCCTTAAAATCTGTCAAATCTTGGCTTGCTTGCTTGGTACTTCTCTGTCAAAGTGTGCAAATTGAATTGTTGTTGTTATGGTGTTAATTTAATTAGGTTGTATATTTATATCAAAAATCGTTTCGGCAAAATCCTATAACTAGTTCTTGTGATTGTCTTGACAAATTTTGATTAATGATAAATTTGGTAATTTGCACCTTTGTCATTTCTTAAACAAAATTACATAATTAGTATAATCAAATATGATTTTTTTTAACAGTCCAATCCTTTATTTTTCTTTTAAATTGATCAAGATGGTAAACTTTAAATTGGAAAAACCCATGTGGCTGTTTATTTGTTTCCTTAATAGATTTAATGCTAGTTGCCATAATAATTATTGATTGGTTTTACACTACTTTAATTTGATATTTTTAGACAGTAATTACTTAGATTGATTCTTTTTGGTCGTAATCAATCTTTTTTACTCATTTTAATCATTCGGATAGTCGGAATTGTTTATTTATTTATGGAAAGGCTTAATTAGTTCTAAATTTCTAATTGGGTTCTGTCAATTAAGGAAATATTCCTTATTTTTATTCTGAATAATATTAACTGCTTTATGCTTCTCCTTTAATTAAATTAGAGTAAGATTAGATTTGTCCTTTATTTTAATTTTGTTAATTATGACAAATCATTCTATTTTAGTAAATTTTCTATATAAATTTCAGCCTTGTTAATTAAGGAAAAGAATTTCTTAATTACGGTTTTTGATTATTTTTCCTTCCCTGAACCCCTTAGTCTTCAACTATAAAAGCAGCCTCCCCATTTTATTTTGGAGGGGGGCGAACAGTGAAAAAGGACTGCCATACTTGATTTCAAAATATTACTCTATTTTTTATATACTTCGCTCCCATTTCGACACGAGCACTGCTCGGGATCCAAGAGATCCTCGTGATCTTGACGTGTCGAATTTAGGTTTCGATCCTTGAAAAACCTTCTTTCAAATTGCTGATTGTTGCTTCGCTTCTTGCATTAATTAACCGGTTAGTCCACCTTTTATATTAATTTAAAATTTATGCTATGTGAACTCACTAATCGAATCAGATTCTACAAGTATAAATTTTTACATTTATGTGCATATCTGTTATATTGTAATATGTTCAAATAAAAGTTTGTTTATAAATTGCAATCTGTTATATATTATGGTGTCCAATCTTGTTGTATAGTTTTGTTTAACAGGTTGGGAACGAAAAGTCTACCGGGATCAGAGGGTTTATAATTCAGCTAGTTTATTTATTTATTTATTTTTTATCGTGATGTATTTATTTTCTGTCGATATGTAACAATGTAAACAAACACTAATTAATAGTGGAATGGGGTTTAGGGGGTGGGAATTGTATGTTTTTTGCTTTATCTACTAATCTCACCTAGAAATCATGCCTATAGGATCTAATAAATTAATTTGAAATATGTGATTGGCATATATGAATTATTTTGGTAAATGTTGGCCCGTTTGGCATTATCATGTTTAAAGATTTTCTTGCATCCTGCGTATAGATTCTAAAATAAAATTTTAATAACCTGTTAATTGCTCACATAAAAAATTATGAATGAACTTGGTTGTATGCCTATCACCGTAACGTATTGTTAGTCTTAGAAACTATGACTATAAGAAATGAATAACAACTTACAATGGATTGTACTCATATCTGGGATTTGCTTTTGAACCCATTATCTGTAATTTGTTTGCAATCACACTTGCCTAATTAAATAAATGTTGTATTCATAGGTAATAATTTGATTAACTTAAAGTATACTTGCTCAATATAACGCATTAATGAAAGTTCTGCCTATAGGAATTAACCTGTTGCAACTTGTCCCATTTTTACTTGATCGTTGCTGGAAGTGCTAAACAAATATCGCATAGGATCATACATTGACATAATCTGACTATTATATACTGCGTTTATGTGCTAAATGTATAAACATGATATTTGTGTATCAGAACATGCCTATATGATTTATCCTCTTAAAAAAAATCATACTTATAGGACCAAATACAAATTTATTTAAATCACAAGTCTTGTCTGGTAAAATTACATCATATGTTGCATGCATAAATTTTACTTTTTCTATTAAATACCATGTTATAGGAGATGTCATAATGGATGTCATGCCTATATACTCACTTTCGCTCGTTTTAATGTAGAGGCCATGTGAGACCTTTCATGCTAGTTGTTTTGTTACTTGCTCACTTATGTTTAATCACCTTTTAACCACCTTAAATATTCTAGACCTCAAATCCAAAATAGTAGTCCAATGCCTCTTGGACTTTAGGATTGGGACGGGTAGCCAAATTCTAGGATAATAGTCTATCACATAGAAAGTTTTTAATTAAATTAATTAGGCGGGTAGATGGGAGATGATGAAACAGACAGGCTATAGCTGACTTCTCGTATGAAGCATATATCTGCTTTGTAAATACAAAGCAACTTGTTACTCCCATCTTTTCTAATTTCATTTTTTTTAAAAAAAGAGAAGCATTCAACGACTTTAAAATTTCTCTTATTATGTTGAAATATTGACATACTTTCATTAAAAAATAAAAATGTTTAAAAATACATATATGTATATATATACATGATTTTCTTAAAAATGCATTTTTACTCAAGTTATATATATATATATATATATATTATTCTCTTCATACTATCTTGATTTAAAAAATAGAATAGATGGGAGTAATATCGCATTGGGCCCATTTTCAGCCTTGTCAAAACCTGATCCCACTCTTAATTTTAGCTTTATAATTTGCTAATGTAGTATTTGTATTAGTATTCTATTTAGGCTTAATAATTCATCAATCTTACTTGATCGCTTAGCTAAATTCCCCACTTTAATGAATTCGGCCGGGAACCACATTTGTGGACCTCGAGGTGCCTAACACCTTCCTTTCGAGGTAATTAAAGCCCTTACCCGACTCTGGTTATCTAGGAAATAAAGCTTAGGTTAGAACGGTGCCCTAACGCACCTTAATTGGTTAGGTGGCGACTCTTCAATTTTTAACCCTTAAGAGTGGTCACATGATGGGTCCCGCTTTTCTGCGAGGGAAAAATGGGGCGCGACAGAGGCTCTATGAAGGGTCTGTAATGTCACTTCGGTGTAGAAGATGTTCGTAAGTGAATAGACCTCAATACGGCCCTGTAGGCTCTACTTTAGTCCTTATAGACAATATATGGCCCCGTAGGCGATTCAGTATCTCCATAAGCAATAAAACATTATAGCTCCGTAAGCATTAGCAGCATCGTAGCTCCGTAAGTAGTTTATAGCTCCAAAAGCAGTTCGTGCAACTAGTAGCCTCTTAGCTATTCAAGGCAAGAGGCCGTATGAAATACGATCTACCCCAACTATGGACACTATGTTACAATCTACAAACCTAGTCATTCAAAAGGCGTCTTTGGCCCCCTAAGGCCTAATTGCGACCGCTGCTCTTACTCATCCCTAGACTGGTCTATATAACTGCCAACAGGCACGATCTATGTGCCTACACCTGACCAGAGGGTCCTGGCAGTGATCACACCTTCCGTCGACTTAGACGGACAAGGACAAGGTCCGGGTGACCTAAGCGATAGTGTAAAGGTCATACTAGGATAGTGATAGCTCGTACGCGAATAGTAAGGTCGTAGGCGACCAACCATTTAGTTGCTTCACTTATAATGGTTGTAGGTCTGCTACTAATCGGATATACTCCTAAATAGTCAGCCCTAACTTCCCACAGGCAGCTCACTATAACCTTTAGCTTGAAGGTACACTGTGATACTATGGTTCTAGTCCCTTAGGCACTAACTTGGTCTGTCCCGAATTCAGATGGCTCCTCTGGGAGATTCATAGCCTCGTAGGCAGGTGTATCTGGACCTAGCTCTTCATGGCTATATATACCTAGCATCTGTAAGAGTAGCCTGGGGCATTGGCCCTACATCTAACTACTAATAACGCTCCCTCCTTAGGGTATCAACTAGTCCATCAGACTTGTAACAACTAGAGTGGTTCCCTGAGTGTACTGTATGACAAGCATTGAGTTGGCTGAAACTAGTCACTGACAGTAGCCACTCATATGGCGGGTTGTTGCTCAGTTCACTAGTCAACCCTGGTGTCATGACCCAAACTGGGACCCCGGATCTAGACACGGGACCTAGAATTATAAATGGCTCCAAGTCGACCCATGACATGAACATGACAATTAAAGCTCAACATAAATAATTGCGGAAAGAAACATTTTAAACAACAAAAGTCTGAATAACTAATAACATCTGAACATTGAAATACATAACACTGATCCGAAGCTGAGTACATACTATGTCTGATAAGCCTCTAACATCCTGACGAGCTGATGGGACAAGACCCTAACTAGCTCACTAATAAATTGAAATTGAAAGGTTCTAACAACAAGCTGATAAAGAGGTTCTCGAAGGATGAGGACTCACCCACAAGCTGAATGTGCTATCTGTGGAAAACTGGCTAGCGGCGAGACTGGATCTGAATATCTAAGCCTACATCATGAAACGATACAACATAGAGTATGTGGTCAGTACTTAGAATCAACTGAGTATGCAAGGTAAGTAAAAATGGACAATTTAAAATACATAAGAGTTTATAAGAGAAGGATAGTTTAAAACATGCAATGTTAACCATAATACAAACAGGAGGGCTCAAGATTTTCAAAACCATTTATAAACCAATAATAATCATAATCATAAGAGAAACCTTGTAAAATATAACTTGAGCCAAAGTATTGTAATTATGATCATGCATAAAATATAAGAAACAATGGGAGATTTTTATAACCAACATATCCCACATGAGCACACATGGAGCCCGACCTGTAAACCCCTAGTCGGGAGGGTACCTTGCCAAGGGTAGAACCATGAAAAGAGGTGTGATATCACAAAAAAGGCCCATTCGGGCAAATGAGAACATTCTCAAGGGAGGTCCCATCATGGCTACATTGACATATAGTTCCGAGACTCGGGATATGCTTGGACCTCGGATCTACTCAGTATTAAATACTACTCCCAAAAACATATATAGTGCTCATATTGTAGTAGGAAAAACATACATGAGATTCACGAGCTAGTTTAAATCATGATAATCATAAACATGCTTGAAATACATGAACTAGCCATGAAATAGAGCCTGTGAGTCGGCCATAATCGTGATGGTAAAAATCATAAAAGAACACACACACTTGAGGAGATAAACATACTTAAAATTCATAAATTCATAAAGAGTACTTCTAGGAAATCATATTATAAATCTTAAATAACAAATTAGGGCTTAGGAGAATTGAAACCATAATGGAAATCATAGAATTTCATAGAAAAGAATTTAGCCCTAATCATGCTTGAAACAAATTGAATCATACTTTCATGAAGACTCAAAAAAATTCTCAAAACCCAAATCACGAAAATCATAAATTAATAACAACTCAACTATACCCATAAAGAATTATGAAGGAATTGCATAACCCAACCCCAAATCCCTAGAATAAATTCAAAATGGGAATTTGGGAAATTAGGTGATCATAGATTTGATATGGGACATGCATTCATAATCAATATAATACAAGTTGAATCTTGAGGGAACTGATTTTATAGAAAAACATGAAAGAATTCATCAAAAATAAGCTTAATCCTAAAATTTCAAAAAAATTAAGGCGTGGAAGGTGGGAATCATGATTTCAATTTCAAAAGGACATGAGGGTGGAAGGATGTTATACCCCGGGATCTCAAAGATCGGACCCGAGAGTTGAAATGGGAAAAAACTGAAAATCTGTGTTGCAGGTGCAGAACGAGTCGTTGGACGACTCGTGAGACCAACCCACGAGTCGTTAGGTGACTCGTGGGGAAGGCCAGTGAAGAGCAGGAAGTTGGAGGATAAGATTTCCCCATGGGGGAGGGAATGACTCGTGTTCAGTCACCACAAGTCGTCAGGTCAACCGCGGGGTAAGGGTGTGGGAAAAGTTGAAGAGATCAACTAGTGTACTTGACGATTGGTGACCACGAGTCGTGGTGTCCCATGATGAACCGTTATGTGATCCGTGACAAGCCCAGGAGTTTTGGTAGAAGCAGTGTACCTAACGAGAAACATGACGAGTCGTTAGGTCGTCCTTTAGGACCACCTGATAGTTATTTTCTGCAATTTTAGTAAGGGCTTTTCCGTTATTCCTAAGTCCTAGGGGCCTATACTACGTCATTTAAGGATCATTTTAGTGGGTTTAATGAGGAGAAAACCTATTCTAAGCTAGTTCGTTCCATGCATGCAAACTTGAGAGTTTGAAAAGAGGATTTAGAGATAGTTTTGAAGGTTTCCACTGGAACTCACCTTGGGCAATTAGAGAAGTGGTATAATCATCCTTTCCAGGTATATAAGGTTATGAGTGGGTGTATTTTTCTATACCCATGCCCAATTTCTATCATATCATGAAATTTACCTATGATCAAGTATGGGATTTTACCCAATTGCATATTCTTCAATCTCTCTACATGGGTATGATAAGATTATGTTTATATTGATGAATTCTGAAGCTTGGACAGATTTTTAAATTATTTTCATTCAAAAATATGCTTTCTAAATTATGAAATTAAATTCCCATGGATGAGAAGTTCATGAAAAAAGAGAATGATGATGAATGTATGATGATGATGAGATTTGATGATGAAAAGCATGTTTCTAAAGCTACCCATGATTATGATATTGCTTTCAAATGAATTGAGTAGATCCAAGTATGGTAAAGCTTTGGGCAATGCCCACATGTGAATCTAAAAATAATGATTTTTTCGAAATAAGCTTACCACATTGTTTGGAGCGAGGTCTCCCAAATTTCATATTATTAGCTTGTGGTATGTTTCAAATTAAAGCTTCTCATATGCATAAGTTTATAATTGAGATGTATGTCTTTATTGAGCTTTATCAAAGGATAATGTTGAGCTTTATTTTTATATTATGTCGAGTCTATGCATGATTCCATTATTGAGCTTTGTCAAATGACAATGTTGAGCTTCATTTCATACTATTTTGAGTGTATGCATGATATCTGTCACGCCCCGCCTTGGGGGGGGTATGACTGGCACCTGGTGTCCTAGTAGGACCTAGACTGCTAACCGGTGAGCCTAAGCACATCTGATGCCTGGCTAACTCTAACTCAGATTCAAGGAATCAATGGGCTATATAACGGCTGTAAATACAGCCTCCGGCCGACTAGGCCTATAGCCACCTGTACCATAACGACAGCTAACCAGAATTATGTCAATATAAAGGAGCCTACAAGGCCACCATGCTGTCTAGTTAACTCTAGATTAATATAACAAGTGCTGAACAACTACGTGACCAACAGGGTCACCACTACTGACTGGATAAGGCCTCACACGGCCAACATGAACAACTAAACATACACACCACCCCACACGACTGGCACAGCTAACCACAGGGAAATATATACAGACTGCAAGACTCTAAGAATACTGACAAGATGGTCGGGATAGGGCCTCGGCCTACCCATGTTGTACAACAAAAGAAAAGGGATAAACCTCTAGCTATCTAGCTCTGGATGACTGGAGCTGATAACCCTGTGAGTTGGCTGGAATCACGAGGTATCGGCCCCTCGTCTATGAGTACCTGCAGGCAAGTAATGCAGCGCCTTCAAGGGGCGTCAGTATCGCTGGTACTGAGTATGTAAAACAACAACTGAAAAATATTTGAAAACAACAATACAACTGATGGAACTGAAATAGAAAGGAATAGACTAAACTGACTGAATGTGTATAGCTAAGGCTACTCTCAACTATGCTGGAAGGAGTAGGAGTCATACCTGGAGATGTATCGCTCTATTGTCGATCTACTCGTATCTAGTGTAACATGGCATAACATAACATAACATAGCATAGCACACACAAACCTTACCCGACCCCCATAAGCCGGGAGGTACAATCAACACGCAATCTATACCCCTACCCCAGTCGTCCCATCTCCTATAATAACTATAAGCATCCTGCCGATCCCCTGGGTATGCACTTTGGCTCGCTGAGCCCCTGACTATAACTGTACCTAAGTCAGGAGGACTCTTGAATCAACACCTCGGGCGTACCAGCTCGACGGGGGTGTATAAAGGCCGACCAAGGCACAATATGGGGAAACTGGCATCCCATCTTCGTCCCCTGTGGGACGGCATGCCACTCTGTAGAGCGACGTATCCTCGTCCTCTGGCGGACGAGTCGATATAGCTATTAACCCTGGGGCGGTCATGAATGCTAGGTAATCCATCCCAAGACAATACAGTGGTCTCAACTAGTAATACTAACTGCGTATACCGCATGCTGAAGCTAGTGATGATAATGCATCTGTACATGCTATATGCTGGCTAGTGATAGTGATATGTATGTATTTAATGCATGCTGGGACAGATAATGGTATATGTATATAATCATGCTGTCATACTGTGCTGAGTCTAATGTTGAACAAGATATAGTTTTTCTGCTGGGAATCATGCTGTATAACTGGGTCTCATAGTAACATGGTTTACTATTTCTAACATGCTTTCTAAACTTCATTTTAATCTACCATTCTACTTCTGAGATACCTTACAGATACTTATATTGCTTTACTAAATTTCAACTGAATACGATAATATATTAACATACTTTACTAGATCACATACTGGGCATGCTGTACAGGTCCTAACACTTTATATTAGAATTTATACCATGCTAGCAAGTTTCACGCTATATACGATATGATGTTCCCAATATTGTGCTAATATTCATACTAAACATAACCCACGACTTCTGAAACATTCTACTGGACTTTGAACTATCTTACTAATCCGAGACTACTAACTTGCCGAGTAAACTAGCTTTACATACCTTCGCTTCTGATTTCCCGACTAACTGGCGTAGCTCGGTCAGTATTTTCGCTATTTCTCCCAACTGCATTCGTATATACGTCAATTAGCACTAAATACAACACTATTATGAAAGACGACGTCACTTTCAATATAGTTATAGCCTAAACTTAGGCCTATCAAAAGACGGTCAAAAACTTGTTATTTTTCAGAAGTCCAGAAGGGAGAAGTATTCACTTTACGGCTAGGCGCACATAGACACTAGTTTGGAGCAATTCCACTTACCTTAGTCCGGTAGCTCGACTAAGAACATTCGTCCTCGAATGTAAACTTTTATCTAGAGGACTTCTCAACTTATTTCTAAGAAAATTTCGGCAGAGTTTCCCCTGTAATATGGACTATCCCGAAAACCTAAAACGCAGAAAAGTCCAATACAAGTACCGCACTTAATACTTTAAGAATCACTTGATAGCTAAACATCAATCTTTCTCATTTATACATATACAACCATAAAGTACTGCATAAGTAATAATACAGACATACCTGTCGCCTGACTAGGCCTGGAATAAGTGAGGATATTTATCTTTCATATCTTCCTTCGCTTCCCACGTTATCTCCTCTCGATTCCTGTTATGCCACAATACTTTGACAGACGCAATATCTTTAGTCCTCAATCTGCGAATCTGTCTGTCTAGGATAGCTACTGGAACCTCTTCATAGGCCAGCTCTTCTGTAACTTGGATATCCTGGACTGGGACTGCTCTGGATGGGTCTCCTAGGCATTTCCTCAGCATAGACACATGAAAGACCGGATGAACGGATTCCAATTCTGGAGGCAAGTTCAGTTCATATGCTACTCGGCCTATCCTTCGACGAATCTGATAAGGTCCAACAAACCTCAGACTGAGCTTACCTTTCTTGCCGAATCTCATCACCCCTTTCATCGGAGATACTTTCAGAAATACCCAATCATTTACATCGAATTCCAAGTCTCTGCGCCGCACATCGACATATGATTTCTGGTGGGTCTGTGCAGTCAGTAAGCGTTCTCTGATAAGCTTTATCTTTTCCTCTGACTGTTGAATAATGTCTGGACCAATTAACGTCGATTCCCCTACTTCAAATCAGCCAACTGGCGATATGCATTTCCGCCCGTATAATGCCTCGAAGGGCGCCATTTGAATAGCTGAGTGATAGTTTTTATTATAAGCAAACTCGATTAGGGGCAAATGCTCATCCCAGCTACCACTGAAATCTAACACACACGCTCGCAACATATCTTCGAGCGTCTGAATTGTGCGTTCAGCCTGTCCATCTGTCTGAGGGTGGAATGCTGTGCTCAAATTAATTTGCATCCCCAGACCTCTCTGAAACGACTGCCAAAATCTAGCCATAAACTGTGCTCCTCTATCAGAGATAATAGATACTGGAACACCGTGTAATCTAACTATTTCTCTGATATACAATTCGGCGTAATCTTCGGCAGAAAAAGTAGCTTTTACTGGCAGGAAATGGGCTGATTTCGTCAGTCTGTCAACAATTACCCAAATTGAATCATGTCTATGCCTGGTACGGGGTAATCCTACTACAAAGTCCATGTTTACTACTTCCCACTTCCAAAGAGGCACAACTATGTCCTGAGTCAACCCACATGGTTTCTGGTGTTCCGCTTTTACCTATTGGCAGTTAGGAAACTGGGCTACAAATTCGGCAATTTCTCTTTTCATTCCTGGCCACCAATAATTCTCCTTGATATCATGGTACATTTTCGTTGCACCGGGGTGAAGAGAATAACGGGCGTAATGTACCTCGTTCATAATTTGCTGGTGGAGCCCTGAAACATCTGGAACACATAGGCGACCTTTACATAACAACACTTATTCCTCAGTTATCTGAAAATATGGCGCTTTCCCTTGCTGAATTCGGCCCTTAAACTGGACCAGGTCAGGATCTTCATATTGTCGTTCCTTTACCTCCTCAACTAATGACGATACAGCAGTGTTTTGAATTACCGTTCTGTTGCCCTCTGTTTCTCCTACATGAACGGCTAGGCTAGCCAATTGATGTATTTCTCTGACCAACTCCCGCTTCTCGGGCTGCAAATGCGCCAAACTTCCCATTGATTTACGGCTGAGAGCATCTGCTACTACATTGGCTTTTCCCGGATGATACAGAATGTCCACGTCATAATCTTTCAATAACTCCAACCAGCGACGCTGTCGCAAATTCAGCTCCCTCTGAGTGAAGATATACTGTAGGCTTTTATGATCTGTGAAAATATCCACATGGACGCCATACAAGTAATGTCTCCATATCTTTAAGGCGTGGATCACTGCGGCTAATTCCAGGTCGTGGGTAGGGTAATTTTTCTCGTGTTTCCTCACCTGTCTGGAAGCATACGCAATCACCTTACCATGCTGCATCAACACACAACCCAACCCAACGCCTGATGCATCGCAATACACTGAATAACCTTCTGTACCTTCTGGCAATGCTAACACTGGGGCAGAGGTTAATCTGTCTTTTAACTCCTGGAAGCTCTGCTCACATGCCTTTGTCCACTGAAACTTCGCTGCTTTCTGCGTTAGTTTAGTCAGAGGTGCCGCTATAGTAGAGAATCCCGCAACAAATCTCCTGTAATATCCCGCTAACCCCAGAAAACTGTGGACTTCGATCGGAGTGGTAGGCCTAGGCCAGGTTTTAACTGCTGCTATCTTCTGCGTGTCAACCTATATACCAGCATCCGACGCAATATGCCCCAAGAAGGCTACTGAGTTCAGCCAGAATTCACACTCGGAGAACTTAGCATATAACTGGCGGTCCTTGAGAATCTGGAGCACTGTCCGTAAATGAGTCCGGTGATCTGCTTCGGAGAGAGAATACACCAGAATGTCATCAATAAACACGATCACGAACAGGTCCAGATGTGGTCTGAAAATACTGTTCATCAGGTCCATGAATATTGATGGGGCATTTGTTAACCCAAAGGACATAACTAAAAATTTGAAGTGTCCATATCGGGTCCTGAACGCCGTTGGAATATCTCTTTCACGAACTCGAACCTGGTGATATCCGGACCGCAAGTCAATCTTAGAAAAGTATCTGGCCCCTTGTAGCTGATCAAACAAATCATCTATTCTGGGAAGCGGATACTTATTCTTCACTGTAACTTTGTTCAACTGCCGATAATTTATGCACATACGGAGCGAGCCATCTTTCTTTCTCACAAATAGAACTGGCGCACCCCATGGTGAAGTACTTGGCCTGATGAAACCTTTATCTAGCAAATCTTTCAACTGCTCCTTCAACTCTCTGAGTTTTGCAAGAGCCATACGATAAGGAGGAATTGATATAGGCTGAGTACCTGGTAATAAATCAATAGCAAAATCTATTTCCCTCTCTGGGGGAATACCAGGTAACTCATCTGGAAACACATCAGGGAACTCGTTCACCACCGGAATGGACTGGAGTGTTGGAGATTCTGCTCGGACATCCTGAACCCTGACTAGGTGGTAGATACATCCCTTAGTTATCAATTTCCTCGCCTGAAGGTAGGAAATAAACCTACCTTTTGGAGTAGCTGTGCTGCCCTTCCACTCTCGCACTGCCTCTCCTGGAAAGTGGAATCGGACTGTCTTCGTCCAACATTCTACGTTAGCATAGCAGGGAACCAACCAATCCATACCCATAATGGCATCAAAATCAATCATTTCTAACTCTACCAGATCTACTGTAGTTTGGCGATCAACAACCTCTACTGTACACCCTTGATAAATTCTACTAGCTATAATGGAGTCACCGACGGGTGTGGATACTGAAAAGGGCTGCTGTAATAACTCTGGTGTGACATTAAACTTTCGAGCCACAAATGGAGTAATGTAGGACAAAGTAGATCCTGGATCAATCAATACATAAGCAGGGTGTGATCAGATAGTTATCATACCTGTCACAGCATCAGGTGACACTTTTGAATCTTGCCTCTCTGGTAAAGCATATGTGCGGCTTGGACCCGCACCTACACTGGAGGCCCCTGATCTGCCCCGACCCCTGCCTGCTGAAATTGAGGGCCTGCTCCCTGCCGAGGATGCTATAGCTCGTGACCCTGCGGATGCCCTGTCCTGTCTATCCCGATCCTCCTGACCTCTGGCTGGGCAATCTCTCATCAAATAGCCCTCTTGGCCACAAATATAACATCCGGTGGAGCCATACCTGCATGCTCCAGAATGGCGTCGACTGCATATAGGGCAAAGTGGTAGGGTATACCTACTCTGCTCCGCCCTCCTCTGTAATGATGAATCTGCAATCTGTGAGCCTCTGCCAATCTCTGACTGCCCCCAGCGGCTAAATCTACCCCTCTGTAGCTGTGGTAGAGGCGGGGGCCTGGGCGACCTATCTAATAATCGTGGCCTAGGTCCTCCCTGAGCCTCCTTCTGTAACTCAACTGGACTGTCCCTGCGGTGCTGTTCCTGATTGGTCCTCCTGATCTCCCGCTGCCACTGCCTGATGCCCTCAATATTCTGGGCAAATGCTTGTACTCGGGCAATATCCATGTCGTCTCGCAGTGTGGCCGTAATACAAGTCTCAACATATTCTGGATTCAACCCCATGATAAAGCGGTGTACTCTGGATGCCATGGTATCAACAAAGGCCGGTGCGTACCGGGCCAAAGAATCAAACCGCAAGGCGTATTCCCGAACACTCATAGCCCCCTGCTCTAGATGTAGAAACTGGTCCACCCGGGCCTGTCGAATCTCCCGTGGCAAATAATGATCTAGAAAAGCTCCTGAGAAGCTGGACCAGTTCAGAGGGGAAAAATCTCTCTCTCGGGACCTTTCCCAGCTTTCATACCACAATACGGTGATGTCCCGTAATCGGAATGCTGCCAACTCAACCGATTCTGTAGGGGTGGCATGCATAACCCTGAAAATTCTCTGCATCTGATCTAGAAAATCCTGAGGGTCCTCTGTCCGGTCCGTACCTATAAACTGTGGGGGATTCAGAGCCAAGAACTCTCGGACCCTTGAACTATCGGGCCCTCCTGACGACTCCGCAACTGTAGACGGCATCGGCTGATGCTGAGCAGCCATCATCTGTGCTAACATGACTACCCCACTCCTAACCTCCTGGTCGGAAGGTATCGGTATAGGGAATGCTGGAGGTAGTGTCGCCCCAAGTGGCTCATGATGTGGTGGAGACTGTTGAGAAGGCTGGGACGATGCCTCTGTAGTGCCCTCTGATCGGGCTGTTTCTAAACGAGGGTGAGGCATCCTGCTGGTGCCTTCCCCTGCTGCAATATCTAAGCTCCGGCCTGTGATAGGATGTCGCTGGTCTGACATTATCTGTAACCAAAGAATACAGTAAGCTCTAGGGACTCAACCCTATGCTGTACCTCTCTACAACACGACTGAATAAGAATAAAAAGCAACCATCCTATCATGCCTTGCAGCCTCCTACCCATAGTATGTGGTGCACAACACATCCATAGGCAGGACTCTACTTAGCACGGCTTGCAGACTCCCTGGGATACGACCTTCTCTGATACCAAGTTTGTCACGCCCCGCCTTGGGGGGGGGGGTATGACTGGCACCTGGTGCCCTAGTAGGACCTAGACTGCTAACCGGTGAGCCTAAGCACATCTGGTGCCTGGCTAGCTCTAACTCAGATTCAAGGAATCAATGAGCTATATAACGACTGTAAATACAGCCTCCGGCCGACTAGGCCTATAGCCACGACTTCTGAAACATTCTACTGGCCTTTGAACTATCTTACTAATCCGAGACTACTAACTTGCCGAGGAAACTAGCTTTACATACCTTCGCTTCTGATTTCCTGACTAACTGGCGTAGCTCGGTCAGTATTTTCGCTATTTCTCCCAACTACATTCGTATATACGTCAATTATCACTAAATACAACACTATCATGAAAGACGATGTCACTTTCAATATAATTATAGCCTAAACTTAGGCCTATCAAAAGACGGTCGAAAACTTGCTATTTTTCAGAAGTCCAGAAGGGAGAAGTTTCACTTTACGGCTAGGAGCACATAGACACTAGTTTGGAGCAATTCCACTTACCTTAGTCCGGTAGCTCGACGATTCGTCGGCCGTATTTCGCGAAACAAAATCCATAGGAATGCTCCCTGCTGCTAAATACTTCGGTATCTGGAGTTAATTTGAGTTTGGACTACGTTTGGTAGCGTAATCGAACGATAGTATACTAACTTTCTTCGTCCCTCTCTGTTTGCTACGTTTTTCTGGAATTTATCAAGGATTTAAATGAAAATAAACCGAAGTGGGGCTTTATATACTTGGGACTGGACAGGACCAACGTGTCACGGAGCCAACGCGGAGGCTCTACCTCCGTGACACATTGCCATCGCGGAGGGGCTCTGCCCTGGCTCCTTCCGCGATGGTTCGATAGGCTACTCGTCCGATCCTTTCTTGGGCCTTTCCCTAGCACGTATGACTTTCAAATATGCTTAACCAACGAGCGAATAGGCCATTTAGGTGCCGGAAATCTTACGGGGTATAACAATATCCTTGTTGAGCTTCGTCAATAAATGAGTTGAGCTTCGTTGTATACGATGTAGAGCATTACATGTTTTGGGAGAAGAGTCTAGCACCGAGCAGGCTAAGGGTCGATCACCCTATTCTCCAGAACTATGCGCCAACGTAGGTTGATACTACTATGTTATTGTTACCTCCCTTGTGAGATATCCCCGGCCCAAATGTCCCATGAGCTTGATATCGATATCATGGTAGCGTCCTTAGCCCTGACTAGATTTGGACGGCTCTTCCCACTTGAATGTGATAGTCGGGACCATATAAGTTCTATCGTGGTATGTCGGTTAAGTGATGAGTCTCCCATTGTCTACATGTTTTAGATTTTCATATTCATTACTCATGATTATAACTTCAAGCATGCATGTTCTAAGAGTAAGGTTTGTCTCATTGTTCAGCTTTTCTATAAATATCATATTTTAGGTTTGAGTCATTCGAGTCAGTTATGATGTTGTGAAACTATGCATGGTCATACTATGAAAAGATTATGATTTCAGAATGGGTGCATGTAATTCTTTCCTCTCAGATCTGAAAGCTTGTGATATGTTATGAAATGTTTTAAATGATTTATTTTACTTAAGAGGTTTTACTTATCTTGTATACTTGGTACATTCCATGTACTGACGCATACTTCCTATGCTGTATCATTTCATGATATAGGACCCGGCTTGCAGCTTCAGCCTCGCTCTTAGACAGCTTTTCGGAGTTAGTATCTGCTCGGATTAGTGAGTCCTCATCCTTCGTGGACCAGACTTTCATTTTCCTTTATGTATTTTCAGTTTCAATATTGTTGAGTTAGTTGGGGTCTTGTCCCATCAACTCGTTCAGACTAGAGGCTTTTCAGACTTATGTATGTGTTAGCTTCGGATGTTATTCTAACGTGATGTTGAATTAGACTTCCTCTAGGATTATATTGATGTTTTCTTCAGTTTATTGAATGAGTTATTGTATGCTTATGCCATGGGTCGACTAGGGGTCCCTCGAGGTCTCGTGTCTATGATTCAGGCCTCCGTTCGGGTCGTGACAAACTTTGTATCAAAGCAATATGTTTGAAGTGTCCTAGGGTGTCTGAAAGCCGCGTTAAGTAGAGTATTTTTCATGGTTGTGAAGCATGCCACACTTATGACGAAGTGGCTACTAGATGTTTAGGAATTGTTCCCTTCTTTCATGATCTATGTCATGCGACGATAAGTCTTTCCATCCTTCTAATTTGTGCTAGTCGCGATTGTAGAATCATGGCTCCCCGAAGAATGAATGGAAGGAGGAATGGAGGTGGTGAGGGCTACGTGAATGGAAATGGTTATCGCATCAGCCAGCCCCACCAGTTTAGGAGCCTCAGGCACCGGAGCCAGCCGCTCATGCTAAGTTCTGGGCCGCTATTAAGATACTTGCATAGGCCTTGACCGCTCAGGTCAATTAGCAGGATGTTGTGCATGTTCCGCAAAATAGCAATGCAATGGCGGCCAAAGTCAGAGACTTCTTGAGAATGAACCTGCTGGAGTTCCTAAGGTCTAAGGTAGATGAGGACCCGCATAATTTCATTGATGAGATTGTCAAGATCACCCAGGTCATGGGGGTGAGTAGTGTTGAGTGTGCAAAGTTGGCCTCCTACCAGTTGAAGGGGGTTGCGCATATCTGGTTTTGCCAATGGAAGGAGAACAAGGTCGTAAGAGCAGGTCTGATCACGTGGGAGTAGTTTCAGGTTGCATTCCTAGATCGGTTCTTCCCTCGGGAGATGAGGGAGCTGAAGGCAGCTGAGTTTGTGAACTTGAAGCAAGGGAGAATGACTGTACAAGAGTATTACCTTGAGTTCACGCGCTTATCGAAATATGCCCCGGAGTTAGTGACCAATCAGAGGGCGCGGGTGAACAAATTTATGCATGGTATAGCAGGATATTTTGACAAGAAGTTCCAGATTGCTATGCTTTACCAGGATATGGACTTCCCTCGCATAGTGTTGTACGCCCAGCAGATGGAGGCGAGACATTCGAGGGAGAGGGAGGCTAAGAGGGGCATGACTGAGGATCACAGATTCTCTCAGTAGAAGTTCGGTGGTGAACACCGACAACAGACTCACCAGAGATCATCAGACTCGACATCTTCGGCATTGAGTGTGCCATCCAGGCCTAGACATGATCAGAGAGGGTGAGCATCAAGCTCGAGGGCTCAGAGCAGCAGACCCGCGTATCCTAGCATCCCAAGATCCCAGCTTATCGCAGATGTGGTCGGAGGCACACAGGCCAGTGCTTGGCAGGTTCAGGTGCTTGTTTCGAGTGCGGGCACCCCGGGCACTTGCTTCGAGATTGTCCAACTTGCAAGGCAGGATTAGGTTGGGGCCAAGGCCCAACTTCTAGTTCAACAACCCC
This sequence comes from Datura wrightii, assembly GCA_035772735.1. NCBI lineage: Eukaryota > Viridiplantae > Streptophyta > Magnoliopsida > Solanales > Solanaceae > Datura > Datura wrightii. The sequence continues at coordinate 191,171,295 of JASDFA010000018.1, read as the reverse complement.
TACCCTACACTCATCACTTCAGGAGGCATCTACTAGCACAGCTGGCGGTCAGCGCCACAGCAGATTCTATGCTTTAGCTTCCCATCAGGAGCAGGAGATTTTCCCGGATGTGGTCACTAGTATGTTGCGAGTTTTCCATATTGATGTATATGCTTTGTTAGATCCAGGGTCTACCTTGTCTTTTGTGACACCATACGTAGCCAGTATCTTCGAAGTCAGTCTCGATGTCTGGTTAGAGCCCTTCTCAGTTTCCACTCAATTGGTGACTCAGTTATAGCTAGACGGGTGTATAGAGGTTGACCAGTCTCAGTCCTTCATAAGGTCACCTCAGCAGACTTGATAGAGTTAGCCATGACCGATTTCGATGTTATTCTCGGCATGGATTGGCTATTTGCATGCTATGCTTCAGTAGTTGTAGAACCCGATCAGTAGAGTTCAGATTTCTGGGTGAGCCAGTCTTAGAATGGAAGGATAGTTCTGCTGTGCCTGTAGGTTGATTCATTTCCTACCTTAAGGCCAGGAAAATGATTTAAGGGTTGCATGTACCATCTAGTTAGGGTTAAGGATGTCGAGTCCGAAACCCTAACTATTCAGTCAGTTCCAGTAGTACGTGAGTATCCAGAGGTCTTTCTTGATGATTTTCTAGGTGTCCCTCCCGAGCGAGAGATTGATTTCGGTATAGATCTTCTTTCCGATACGCAACCTATATTTATTCCACCCTACAGAATGGCTCCAGCCGAGCTAAAAGAGTTGAAGGATCAATTGAAGGACCTGTTAGATAAGGGCTTTATTAGGTTGAGTAAGTCTCCATGGGTGCACTAGTCCTATTCGTTCGGAAGAAAGATGGTTCTCTTCGGATGTGTATTGATTATAGGCAGTTGAACAAGGTCATCATTAAGAAACGGTATCCGTTACCCAGGATCGATGATTTGTTTGACTAGCTTCAGGGTGCCAAATGTTTCTCCAAGATTGATCTCAGGTCCGGGTATCACCAGCACAGGGTTCGGGAGAGTGACATCTCAAAAACCGCTTTTAGGACTCAGTATGGTCACTACGAATTTGTTGTTATGTCTTTTGGACTAACAAATGCCCTTGCAGCTTTTATGGATCTAATGAACAGGGTGTTCAAGGCATATTTGGACATGTTCGTGATAGTGTTCATTGATGACATCCTTAAATACTCTCGGAGTGAGGAGGAGCATGTCGCTCACTTGAGAGTAGTGTTTTAGACCCTCAAGGATCATCCGTTGTATTCAAAGTTCAGCAAGTGTGAATTTTGGTTGGACTCCGTGGCATTTTTGGGTCATGTAGTATCGAGTGAGGACATAAAGGTGGATTCTCAGAAAATCAAGGTGGTGAAGAATTGGCCCAGACCGGTGAACCCATCAGATATCAGGAGCTTTCTCGAGCGGTATAGATCTTCTTTCTGACACGCAACCTATATCTATTCTGCCCTACAGAATGGCTCCAACCGAGCTAAAAGAGTTGAAGGATCAGTTGAAGGACCTGTTAGATAAGGGATTTATTAGGCCGAGTAAGTCTCCATGGGTGCACCAGTCCTATGCGTTCGGAAGAAAGATGGTTCTCTTCGGATGTGTATTGATTATAGGCAGTTGAACAAGGTTATCATTAAGACCAGGTATCCGTTATCTAGGATCGATGATTTGTTTGACCAGCTTCAGGGTGCCAAGTGTTTCTCCAAGATTGATCCCAGGTTTGGGTATCACTAGCTTAAGGTTCGGGAGAGTGACATCTCAAAAACTGCTTTTAGGACTCAGTATGGTCACTACGAATTTGTTGTTATTTCTTTTGGACTAACCAATGCCCCTGCAGCTTTTATGGATCTAATGAACAGGGTGTTCATGGCATATTTGTACATGTTCATGATAGTGTTCATTGATGACATCCTTATATACTCTCGGAGCGAGGAGGAGCATGCTGCTCACTTGAGAGTAGTGCTTCAAACCCTCAAGGATTGTCAGTTGTATGCAAAGTTCAGCAAGTGTGAATTTTGGTTATACTCCGTGCATTTTTGGTCCATGTGGTATCGAGTGAGGGCATAAAGGCGGATGCTCAGAAAATTGAGGTGGTGAAGAATTAACCCAGACCGGTGAACCCATCATATATCAGGAGCTTTTTGGGCTTAGCGGGCTACTATCGGAGATTTGTTGAGGGCTTTTCATCTATTGCGACACCTTTGACCAAGTTGACTCAGAAGAAAGTAAAGTTTCAATGGTTGGAGGCTTGTGAGAAAAGCTTCCAAGAGTTGAAGACTCGACTCACTTCAGTACTAGTGTTGACCCTACCCGAGGGTACCAATGGTTTTGTGGTTTATTGTGATGCTTCGAGAATCGGACTTGGGTGTGTGTTGATGCAACATGGGAAAGTGATAACATATGCATCAAGAAAATTAAAAGTCCATGAGAAGAATTACCCGAACCATGATCTTGAGTTGGCCGCAGTGGTATTCACATTAAAGATATGGAGGCATTACTTTTATGGGGTCCATGTGAATGTATTCACGGATCACAAGAGCTTGCGGTATGTGTTTACATAGAAAGACCTCAATCTTCGGCAGATGAGGTGGTTGGAGCTACTAAAGGACTACGACATGAGTGTTCTTTACCACCCGGGTAAGGCCAATGTGGTAGTGGATGCACTTAGTAGGCTCTCCGTGGAGAGTGTGTTTCAAGTGGATGAAGGAAAGAAGGAGTTGGTGAACGATGTCCATCGACTTGTGAGATTGGGAGTTAGATTGGTCGACTCAACTGATGGCGGTGTTGTTGCGCAAAACGGATCAGAATCATCCTTGGTGACGGATGTGAAAGCCAGACAAGATGAGGATCCAATTTTAGTAAAGCTTAAGGAAGCCATTGGAAGTCAGAAGGTGGAGGTCTTCTTCCAAGGGGGAGATGGGGTGCTGAGATACCAGGACCGTCTATGTTTTCTAAATATTGATAATTTGAGGGACCGGATATTACATGAGGCACATGGATCTCGATATTCTATCCATTCGGGTGCCACTAAGATGTATCATGATTTGCGGATAATATATTGGTGAAACGGCATGAAGAGGGATATTGCAAAATTCGTAGCCAAGTGCTCGAACTGTCAGCAAGTGAAAGTTGAGCGTCAAAGGCCAGGATTTGTACTTAAGGATATTAGTATTCCCACTTGGAAGTGGGAAGAGATTAATATGGATTTCATTACATGCCTACCTCGTACTCGCCGGCGCTACGATTCTATTTGGGTGGTGGTAGACAGGTTGACCAAGGCTACACATTTTCTACTAGTCAAAACCACAGATTCAGCGGATGATTATGCCAAACTGTATATCCAGGAGTTGGTGCAATTTCATGGAGTGCCCTTGTCTATTATCTTAGATCGAGGTACATAGTTTACCTCTTAGTTTTGGCGGTCTTTCCAAAAAGGTCTTGGGACTCAGGTTAAACTCGCATGGCATTTCATACGCTAATGGATGGACAAGATGAACGAACAATTCAAACCCTCGAGGACATGTTGAGAGCTTGTGTGATGGATTTCAAGGGTAGTATGGATAATCACTTGCCTTTGATCGAGTTTTCTTACAAAAACAGCTATCATTCCAGCATCCAAATGGCACCGTTCGAGGCTCTTTATGGAGAAGGTGTAGATCGCCCATTGGATAGTTTGAGGTTGGTTAGGCAGCTATGCTAGGGCCTGATTTGGTTCATGAAGCCATAGTGAAGGTTCAGTTGATAAGGGACAGGCTGAAAACCGCTCAGAGTCATCAAAAGTCATATGCTGATGTGAGGAGGAGAGAGTTGGATTTCGAGGCGGACGACTGGGTATTTCTGAAGGTATCTCTAATGAAGGGAGTCATGCGGTTCAGAAAGAAAGGAAAACTCAGTCCCCGCTATGTTGGTCCCTACTGGGTTATGAAAAGAGTTGGTAAGGTAGCGTATGAGTTAGACTTGCCATCAGAGTTATCTTCAGTTTATCCCGTCTTTCATCTATCGCTCTTGAAAAAGTGCTTAGGTGATCCATCTTTAGTTGTCCCGGTGGAAAGCGTTGGTGTGGGAGATAGCCTCAGTTATGAGGAAATTCCAATTGCAATCTTGGATTGTCAGGTTCGGAGACTGAGGAACAAGGAAGTGGCTTCAGTGAAAGTGTTATAGAGAAATAGCATGTTGAGGGAGCTACATGGGAAGCCGAAGTGGCTATGATGGCTAAATACCCTCACTTGTTCCCTACCGGCTTCGTTTTAGTTTGAGGTATCAGTTTTGTCCTAATCCTCTAATCAGTTCCATGTTCAATATATGTGTGCAAGTTTGATTTATGTTATGATAGATGTATGTGATGTTTAAATCCAGTTCAACTATGTAGTTCTTTTCGGAGATAGTCATTCCGTTAGTTTTTAGTTTAAATGATCAGTGTTTGCATATGATAATTGCATGTTTCTGGATTCTGTGTTTCTAATATTCGAGGACGAATGTTCCCAAGGGGAAAATATTGTTATACCTTGGGAGCTCAAAATCGGACCTGGGAGTTGAAATGGGGAAAAACTGAAAATCTATATTGCAGTTGCAGAATGAGTCATTGGACGACTCGTGAGACCAGCCCAAGAGTCATTAGGTGACTCGTGGGGAAGGCCAGTGAAAAGCAGGAAGTTGGAGGATAAGAGTTCCCCATGGGCGAGGGAACGACTCGTGGTTAGTCACCATGAATCGTCAGGTCAACCGTGGGGTAAGGGTGTGTGAAAAATTAAAGAGGTCAACCAGTGTACTTGAAAATTGGTGACCACGAGTTGTGGTCACCCCTGATGAACCGTTATGTGATCCGTTACGAGCCTGGGAGTTTTGGTAGAAGCAGTGTACTTGACAAGCAACATGAAGAGTCGTATGGGCAAGTGACGAGTCGTTAGGTCGTCCGTTAGGACCACCTGACAGTTATTTTCTGCAATTTTAGTAAGGACTTTTCCGTCATTCCTAAGTCCTAGGGGCCTATACTACGTCGTTTAAGGCTCGTTTAAGTGGGTTTAATGAGGAGAAAACCTATTCTAAGCTAGTTCATTCCATGCATGCAAACTTGAGAGTTTGAAGAGAGGATTTAGAGATAGTTTTGAAGGTTTCCATTGGAATCTCACCTTGGGGAATTAGAGAAGTGGTATAATCATCCTTTCCATGTATATAAGGTTATGAGTGGGTATCTTCTTCCATACCCATGCCCAATTTCTATCAAATCATGAAATTTACCTATGATCAAGTATGGGGTTTTACCCAATTGCATAATTCTTCAATCTCTACACATGGGTATGATTAGATTATATTTATATTGATGAATTGTGAAGCTTGGACAAAATTTTAAATTGTTTTTAATCAAAAATTGTGCTTTCTAAATTATGAAATTAAAAATGCCCATGGATGAGAAGTTCATGAGAGAAGAGAATGATGATGAATGTATGATGATGATGAGATTTCATGATGAAAAGCATGTTTCTAAAGCTACCCATGATTATGATATTGCTTTCAAATGAATTGAGTAGATCCCAGTATGTTAAAGCTTTGGACAATGCCCACATGTGAATTTAAAAATAATGATTTTCCCAAAATAAGCTTACCACATTGTTTGGAGCGAGGTCTCCCAAAATTTCATATTATTAGCTTGTGGTATGTTTCAAATTAAAGCTTCTCATATGTATAAGTTCATAATTGAGATGTATGTCATTATTGAGCTTTGTCAAAGGACAATGTTGAGCTTCATTTTTATATGATGTCGAGTCTATGCATGATTCCATTATTGAGCTTTGTCAAATGACAATATTGAGCTTCGTTTCATACAATTTTGAGTGTATGCATGATATCCTTGTTGAGCTTCGTCAATAAACGATGTTGAGCTTCGTTGTATACGATGTAGAGCATTGCATGTTTTGGGAGAAGAGTCTAGCACCGAGCAGGCTAAGGGTCGATCACCCTATTCTCAAGAACTATGCGCCAACGTAGGTTGATACTACTATGTTATTGGGACCTCCTTTGTGAGCTTCCCCGGCCCAAATGTCCCATGAGCTTGATATCGATATCATGGTAGCGTCCTTAGCCCTGACAAGGTTTGGACGGCTCTTCCCACTTGAGTGTAATAGTCGGGACCATATAAGCTCTATCGCGGTATGTCGGTTAAGTGACGAGTCTTCCATTGTCTACATGTTTTAGATTTGCATATTCATTACTCATGATTATTACTTCAAGCATTCATGTTCTAAGAGTAAGGTTTGTCTCATTGTTTCAGCTTTTCTATAAATATCATATTTCAGGTTTGAGTCATTCGAGTCAGTTATGATGTTGCGAAACTATGCATGGTCATACTATGAAAAGATTATGATTTCTGAATGGGTGCATGCAATTCTTTCCTCTCAGATTTGAAAGCTTGTGAGCTAAACGTGGAGTCCAATGTACGACTAGTGGGAGAGTCTATAACCGACATATAACCACGTGAGCTAAACGTGGAGTCCGATGTATACACCCCACTGGTAAGACCCAATATACCTTGCCAAGGTATAAAGGCATGAACTGGGTGATCACAAAAAATATCTGGGGCCAATCAGGCCAAGTAATACTATAACCTACGCTGGCAACGTAGTTCTGGGAACCTGGGTGTGTTGGAACCCCGGCCCGCTCGGTGTTAAGTTCTACTTCCACTAGAAAATTTAAACTGAACTACTAAGCTGATAGCTCGAAACTGGGGCCCAAGACTAGTCAGGGACAAATAACTGCATGTACCCTGAGAGCCTTATCGGACCATATTCTAAAACTGGATTCTAAGACTGGTTAGAGCTGCTTATCTAGAAGTGTCGTAACCGTCTACAAAACAACTAATAACTGAACTGGAGTCCTGGGGGCTGGTTAGAGCTATAACTAAATGTCATGACCGCCTAATGGACCAAATAACTAAAATTTGAATCTGAGTCTAAAAACTGGGAGGCACCATTGACACCTCGAAAATAAACTAGAGTCAAACTGATCAGCTGACATTTTTTGGATGACACTGAGGTTGCTAAAATCTGACTGAAGCTAGCCTGATATGATTCTGGCTGAGACTAGACTGATAGAGTTCTGCATTCTAACTAAGTAGATTACTAAGCAACTAATGGAGAATTTCATTCAACGTACTAAAGTCATTCTGATTCATGGGATATTTACCCAACACATACGTAAAGCAAGACAATTCTAGGAATTCAACCCAAAGCATTCTTCATTCACTATAGGAAATTAACAAGTAAAATCATTACTCAAAAGTTAGGACTTAAGTTCACTTTTTGTAATAATACTGACAATTTGATGAGGAACTAATGAATATTATATTAACAATAAGTATAAAGATCGTTTTGAGGGAAGTCAACGAAAATAAACATGAATGCTTCTCATACTCGAACGTTCAGGGCATAAAACCGATAGAAGAAATTGAGGAGGACTTTGGGGACGCAAGGGAAGGACAATCCCCTTGCTAAAACCCCACATACCCGACTAAATTTCTCCAAATAAAGAAGATTGAATGACTGAAGTTGGTGAGGAACCCTAGACTTTGCATGAGAGTTCTTGAGAGGAGACTTCGATGATTTCTTGAGAGCTAAGATTGGGGAATGAGGAATGAACTACTTTTCCCCACTAAAATGTATGAAATTGTAGCCAAAATGACGTAGTTTAGGGTTTGGGAGGATTGAAAATTATTAAATATCCCTTAGAGATTTGCTGGTAAAAACTATCAGGTGTCCCTAACGGGTGACCTAATGAGTCGTTATTGGGTCCAACAAGTCATTGCATCCTCCCATCAAGTTCACTAGAAAAAATATCTACTAACTCCTGACGGGAAAATGACGAGTCATCATGATTGGGAACAATTCATCGTGTCGTCCGTCAGGTACACTGGTAAGAAGGTTAGAAGGACCGGAAACGAAGGACCTGAAGACTCGTTACTACTGATGATGACTCATGGTGACCTTCCGTCAAGTACACTGTAATTTCCTCAAATTTCTGAACTCCGGCTTGACAACGGGCGACTTAACGAGTCGTAGGGCCTGATAATGACTCGTGGTGTCGTCCGTTAAGAATATAGATATAAATTATTGGCCTCCATATCAAAGTTGACCTGACGAGTCGTTGGGTCCCTTAACGACTCGTCATGTTGATCATTCTGCAACATTTCTACAGTTTTCTAGATTTTCTGATTTATGTCCCGGATATTGATTTTGAGCTTCCGGGGCATTACAATATCTCCCCCTTGGAAACATTCATTCTCAAATGTTAGAAAACTCATAGAAACTAGAAAAATAACAATCAAAGCATTCAAATACTGCTCATTCAACTTCAAAACGACCGAAGTGACTACCTCCATTTTAGAGAATATAACTGAACTGAATTTTGCTTTTCATAAACACAACCAAAGTGAGAAAGAATATTTAGTTACATGAACTGAATTTAACAACTAGTTCAGGTCTTAAAACAAAATTCACATATCAAACTGCAATAGAGTCGGTAGAGAACAAGTGTCGGTATTTGGCCCTCATATCTACTTCGGCCTCCCACGTAGCTCCTTCAACTTGCTGATTCCTCCATAAAACCTTGACTGAAGCTATTTCCTTATTCCTCAATCTACAAACCTGACGGTCTAGGATTTGGACTGGTACCTCCTCAGAGGTGAGACTGTCCTTGACTGCCACATTATCCAATGGCACCATAGAGGTTGGATCTCCGATACACTTTTTCAAAAGCGGTACATGGAAAATTGGATGTACAACTGCTAGTTCTGAAGGTAACTCTAGCTCATAGTCTACCTTGTCGATACGCCTCAAAATTCTATAAGGTCCTACACACCTTGGACTGAGCTTCCCCTTCTTTCCAAACCTCATCACCCCTTTCATGGGTAGAATTTTCAGGTACACACAATCATCAATTGCAAACTCCAACTCTCTTCTCCGCACATCGGCATAAGATTTCTGGAGGCTCTGAGCTGTTTTTAACCGTTATCAAATGATCTGAACTTTCTGCATTGCCTCATGAACCGAGTCTGGCCCTATCAAAGTAGCTTCTCCGACTTCAAAATATCCTATAGGAGATCTACACCTTCTATCATGCATTTGCCTTAAACGGGCCATCTGAATGCTGGAATGGTAGTTGTTGTTGTACGCAAATTCGATAAGAGGCAGATGGTTATCCCAATTACCCTTAAAATCGATCGTGCATGCTCTTAGCCTATCCTCTAAAGTTTGAATAGTCCGCTCAGCTTGCCCATCTGTTTGTGGGTGAAAAGTTGTACTGAGCTTGATCTGAGTGCCAAGTCCCTTCTGAAAAGACTTCCAAAAATGAGAGGTGAACTGGGTACCCCTATCTGAAATAATAGCCAATGGAATCCCATGAAGTCTAACCAGCTCCCAAATATAAAGTTTAGCATAATCCTCAGCTGAATCTGTGGTTTTGACTGGGAGAAAATGTGCTAACTTAGTCATTCGGTCTACTATTACCCAGATTGAGTCATGTCGATGAGTCCGAGGTAGACCTGTAATTAAGTCCATATTTATTCTTACCACTTCTAGGTGGGTATGCTGATATCCTGGGTCATACCTCCTGGTCTGTGGTGTTCTACCTTGACCTGTTGGCTGTTCGGGCACTTAGCCACGAATTTGGCAATGTCTCTTTTCATGCCGTTCCACCAGTAAATGTCCCTCAAATCACGGTAGATTTTAGTAGAACTAGGGTGAATGGAATATCTTGAGCTGTGTGCCTCAGCCAAAATCTGCTACTTAACTCCACCAACATCTGGCATGCACAATCTGCCCTGGTAACGAAGCACCCCATCTCCCCCTTAGGAGAAAGCCTCAACCTCCTTTCTGAGAACTGCTTCCTTGAGTTTAAGTAGAACTAGGTCTTCATCTTGTCTGGACATAACTTCAACCACCAAAGATGAATCCAACCCACTTTGCATTACAACGCCACCTTCAGCTGAATCCACCAACTGCACCCCTAATTGGACTAGCCTGTGAACTTCTTTCGCTAGCTCCTTCTTACCTTCCTTAATGTGAGCTACACTCCCCATAGACCGTCTGCTTAGGGAATCAGCCACCACATTGGCTTTAACCGGGTGATACAGTACACTCATGTCATAATCCTTTAGCAATTCCAACCACCGTCTCTGACGCAGGTTTAGGTCCTTCTGGCTGAACACATACTGAAGGCTCTTGTGGTCTGTGAACACATCCACGTGAGCCCCGTACAAGTAATGTCTCCATATTTACGCGAATACCACCACTGCCAACTCCAAGTCGTGAGTTGGATAATTCTTCTCATGGACTTTGAGTTGTCTGGAGGCATAGGCTATCACTTTGCCCCACTGCATCAAAAAGCAATCAAGTCCAACTCTGGAGGCATCACAGTACACAACTAACCCATCTGATCCTTTCGGCAAGGTTAACACTAGAGCGGTAGTGAGTAGAGTCTTCAACTACTGGAAACTCTTCTCAAACTCATCCGACCATTGAAGTTTCACCTTCTTCTGGGTTAACTTGGTCAGAGGAGATGCTATGGAGGAGAAACCTTCCACAAACTGTCGGTAATAGCCTGCTAAGCCCAGGAAACTCCTGATTTCAGTAGGAGAGGTAGGTCTGAGCCAATCCCTCACCGGTGCTATCTTATGAGGATCTACTTGTATCCCTTCGCCTGAAACCACATGACCCAAGAATGTCACCAACTTCAAACAGAATTCACATTTACTGAACTTGGCAAACAACTGGCGATCCCTGAGTATTTGTAGCACTATCCTCAGGTGATCTGCATGCTCTTCCTTATTTCTAGAGTATACCAGAATGTCGTTGATAAATATGATGACGAACATATCTAGGTACTGCTTAAAGACCCTATTAATCAAATCCATGAAGACTGCAGGGGCGTTTGTGAGTCCAAACGACATCACCACATACTCGTAGTGACCATACCGAGTTCTGAATGTTGTTTTCGGTATGTCACACTCTCTAACCCTTAACTGATAGTACCCTGACCTGAGATCGATCTTGGAGAAACAACTGGCTCCCTGAAGCTGGTCGAACAGGTCATCAATTCTAGGTAGGGGATACCTATTCTTAATTGTGACATTGTTTAGCCTGTGCACATTCTGAGGGTACCGTCCTTTTTATGCACGAATATCACTGGAGCACCCCAGTGAGAGATGTTAGGTCTGATGAAACCCTTATCAGGGAGGTCCTTTAACTGCTCCTTCAGCTCCTTAAGCTCAGCTGGAGCCATTCTGTAAGGAGGGATGGAGATGTGCTGAGCGTCTGGAAGGAGATCTATTCCGAAGTCTATTTCCCGTTCAGGGGGAACTCCGGGAAGATCTTCAGGAAAGACATCTGGAAACTCGTTGACAACTGGAACTGACTGAATGGTTGGGTCTTAGAGTTGGAATCTTTGACCCGAACCAAATGGTATAAGCATCCTTTGGAATTGAGTTTCTGAGCCTTAATGTAGGAAATAAACCTACCCTTAGGTTTCGAGCTACTGCCCGACCATTCTAACACGGGCTAGTTTGGAAAGTGAAACTTGACGACCCCAGTTCTGCAGTCAACTGAGGCATAACAGGAGTGTAACCAATCCATGCCTAGAATAAGATCGAAGTCGACCATGTATAGCTCTACAAGATCAGCTGGAATGATTTTATTCAAGACTGAGACTAGGCAAATCCTATACACCCGGCTGCTTCTAACTAACTCGCCAACTTAGGTGGAGACTGAAAAGGGTTCTGATAGGACCTCTGGTCTGATGCTAAACTGGATTGCTACATATAGAGTTACAAATGAAAGAGTATCTCCTGGATCTAAGAGGGCATATGCGTCTAAGTGGAAGAGACGTGACTTACCCGTAACTATGTCAGGTGAGTTTTCATGATCCTGACGAGAAGAGAGAGCATAAAAATGATTCTGGCGTTGACTGCCATCTGTACCTGATGGGTTGGCCTGCTGTGCTGGTCGTCCTATTGAAGCAGCTGAGGTAGTGGATTGTGACCTTCCTCACCCTACTGACTGGCACTCTATGAGTCAATGTCCGAGCTGTCCACGATTGAAACAGCCTTCTCTACACTGTAAACACTCTTCAAGATGGTGTCTGTCGCACTTGGGGCACACTGGATGCTTGTTTCCTGAACTGTGGGCTAGAGACTAAGTACCAGATAACTCACCCCTCCGATCTTGGCGGGACCGAAAGGTTGGGGTGCTGGGGCCCAGTGTTGTTGCTACTGCTGCTGTGGGAGTCTACCACTGCCATATCTCTAGTGGATGAAATCTGACTAGCTTGTTCTTGCCCGCTTGTTCTTTTGCTCTATATCTTTCAATTTCTCAGCCTCAATCTGTTGAGCGTAAACAATTAGGCTGGACAAATCCATATCTTTGATCAGCATCGCGGTCTTGCACTCCTTGAGGACCATATTAGACACTCCATTAACGAACTTCAACATGCGAGCCCTCGTCTTGGCCACCATCGCTGGAGCATACTTTGATAGTCTAGTAAACTCTAGAGCATACTCCTCCGTTGTCCGGTTGCCCTGCCGTAGGTTCAAAAACTCTGCCATCTTAGCCTCCCTCAGCTCCCAGGGGAAGAACCTATATAGAAAAGTTATATGGAACTCCTCCCACTTAACCGGTCCTTCTTCTGTTGATCGCCTTTCCTTCCACTTCTCGTACCAAACCTTGGCTACCCCTTTTAACTGGTAGGCAGCCAGGTCAGCACTCTCGAAGGAGTTGATACCCATGATTCGGGTGATCTTTCTGACCTCATATACAAAGCCTTGTGGGTCCTCTCTCACCTTTGTTCTGTGAAAGTTTAGAGGGTATATCCGGCTGAAATGCCACGCCCTGGCAGCAGCTGCACACCCATTTGTGGCTACTGGAACCACCTGCTGGTTCACTTGATTGGTGACGGTTTGAGCAAGCAACTGAATGGCCGCCTTAAATTTGGCGGTAGACACAGAGTCGTCCTGAGGAACTGTTGGAGAAGGTAGGGTGGGTCTGTTGGTGTTTACAACTCTTCGTCCATTTCCACATCGAGGAGGCATTGTTCACCGAAAGGAAAAAGGGCACGATTTAGAAAGACACCCTTGGAATTGGACTTTAACGCATGATAGAGAGCATGAACAAAAGGGGAATTTTCCTAATAACATCTCGTAGCCTCCTTGTCATAAGTGTGACGTGCTTCACACCCATGAAAAGGACTCTACTCGATGCGTCTTTCAGACTTTCCGAGAATACTCTAAACCCAGTGCTCTGATACCAAGTTTGTCATGCCCCGAGTGATCACGGGCAAAACTATATGCCCGAGATACGCTTTACGACTTAAATTAGTCTTGTTTATCTAAGATTATTGTATACATTTTCATGTAATTTTAGATGAAGTAAAGATATGTGCTAACCAACATGATTAGCCTTTGTTTTGTAGGTTTTGATGACTTTTGAGAAACTAATCCATGAGTTGGTGAGTTAGAGGCTTGGAAACGGAATTAACACGCGAATGTCGGGGAAGAGGAGGCACAAAACAGCCCACCTGCGCATTGGCAACGTGCCACGGCAGGCAGGTCGCTCACAACAGCCCACCTGCGCGTTGGCAACATGCCATGACAGGTGGCCTCCGCGACGAAGGGCTTCCAACGCGCTGCCCAAGCAGCGTGACATGCTGCCAACGCGGCAGGGTGTTGCCCGGGCCAATTTCAGGTGATTTCCAGAGGGCTTCCGCGTCCGTAGCGTGTCACGGAGGCCGTGCTCCGCGATGCACTCCGTGACACGTTGCTTGTTATTCCGGGAAAGAGTCCTACTACTATAAATAGCACACTTAGGTTTATTTTTCAGAATTCAGACTTGGTGGAGCAAGGACGTGGGTTACAGACAGTTGAGGGACGAAAAGTTCAGGGTTTTTTCTCTCTTTCTTTCTTCTTTAACTCAATTGTTTGTATGATTAAAATTTGTTTTAGGATGATTAATCCACAAATGAGTGGCTAATTCCCTTCCTTGCTGAGGTTATAAACATTTGTGATGAATTTTGATTATTGAATTATTTCATCTTTTTCTTCCATGTTGTTCTATTAATTCTTGTTTCTACTGCATTGGTGTGTGGCCGACATTAATGTACATCTAAAAAGTCCGATTTCACTCGAGAGAGCACGAAATTGGAAAGTTGTGAATTAATAGGGTATTGTTCTTAACTTGATTTGGGAAAATTGGGTTTTGATGTGCTTTCCTGATAGAAATATACTTGAAAGCCGTATTAGTCAATTTTAGGAACCGGAATTGTATTGCTAGGTCATAAATTGCATTTGATCACAGAAATGTAGACGGATGGTTTATGATTTTTAAGTGGGATTAAATACGAGAGTTTTAATCTCTAGGCTAATGTTCTTGGCTAGCAACTGGAAGAGAAAGATTAACCAATTTATGATTATAATCAAGTTCAATTTACATGTTCTTAACCTTGGGTTCATAACCATAGTTTAAATTCAAAGTAAATAATTGTTAGTAGTTTTAGTACATAATTTATAAAACAAACTTTTCAATTGTTGGTTACGTTGTTGTCATCATATTTAGAAGTGAGATAGAATATAGTATACTTAAGAATTTTTTCACTTATCTTGAGTCTCCTTGGATCGATACTTGGCTTACTAAAGCCACTTACTACTTGTTCGACCACGTGCACTTGCGTGTCGGTTTTATAACCCAAAACCAACCGAACAAGTTTTTGGCGCCGTTGCCGGGGACTTGGCAATAGGTGAATTTGTTTTAAGAGTAATTGACTGTATTTTTATTTTTCTCAAGTGTTGACAACTTAGTCTTAGTGTTTGTTTTAATTCTTTTGCATTTTACTTTTTCTTTTTCGAATACCCTTATTGACATGACATCGTGGAATATAAATGGTTTCAATGGTGGATACTCATATTGTAGTGAAACTTGTCTGAATTGCAGAGGACACCACTCGTGGCAACACTATAACACGTGCAATATATGTGGTGGTCAAGATGGCCATTGGGATGGCTGTCTGAATGCATATTCCCCTCCCCCAAGCCCCTACTATGATCCTTCTGTTGTTTTTGCTGAATATAGGAATGCTGAAAATGAGGACTTGGGACGCCAAGCTCGAATAGAAGACATGCTGAAACAACTCTTGGAGTAATCAGAAGCAATGAAGGAGGCGATGGAAGTATTGAGAATTCAGCAAGAAGAGAATGCAGAGGCTCTAGAAAGGATGAGCATCAAATTCACGGAGATGATTGCTGAGGCTGAAGCTTGTGATAAATTGCAGGTGACAGTTTTAGCCGATATTCAAGAGGAACTACAAGAGGAAGACAAGGGTGAATTTTTGGATGAAGCCCAACAATTAGAATCTCTTGAGTGTCCCTATGATGGGCTCACACTTATAGAAAATCCATTCATGGAAGAATAGATAGAGTACCCCCCATTTGACATTAATGAAGAGATAGATGTCGATGCTGAAAAGGAGTATACAAGTAAGGAGGTCAAGCAAAATGCAGTTTCAGAGTTGAGGTGTATTGGACCACACTCTACGCATTTTTCAACGTTAAATTTGGTTGACAACATAGAAAGAGAGTCTTCCAAGCTTATAGAGAAATGTCTAGAGGAGGACCAAGCACCATATATTTTAAAATTTGCCAACGCGGAGAGACAAAATGACTTCGCTTACTTGAGGGCCAATAAAGTAAAAAGGCAACACCTACTGTTTGGTCCTTACAATTTTTCACCACCACCCCTGGAGCATAAGAGGAAATTATAGAAGAAATTAGGGGTGAGATTCATATCCTCAAGGTGGAGGAAAAAGCGGTGAAACTTGGTACGTCGTGTCGCGACATAAAATTAGGCGCTGCTTGGGAGGCAACCCAAGGGTACCATTTTAATTTCTTGCATTTAAGTTGATTTTATTTATTTTTCATCTTGTGTTGTTTTGGTGGAAAGTTAAGCACAGATGGAGGGGAAGTCTGAGTACCTGTGGAGGAGGAAGCTAACAAGTATGGAAGAGAAAAAGTGTGGGGTCGAACACCCACTTGTGCAAAGTTGAAGAAAGGCATGTTGTTAGCTAGGCCTAAAGGCCTCAGGGAGTATTTCTCACCCTTTTTAAATTTTAATTTGATGCTATGAGGACATAGCATGATTTAAGTGTGGGGTGAGGGAAATTTCAAGGGAAATTTCAAATTTTTGTGCTTAACGATTTTTGGTGAATGTAATGCTTGTGAGAAGATGGAAAAAAATTGGAAAAATCTTTATGAAGTAAGCATGACTTCATCACCCCTTGGTTTTTGTTTTCGGTTCTTTTCCGACGGGGGGTCTTTGAACCGAAGAATAAAAATTTTCTTTTTCTTTCTTTCCTTTGTCTGTATATAGTGTTTTTAGTCATAGTTAAGGACTGTTTCCGACGATGGATGGATGACGACCGTCTTGAGGAAAAATTAGTCGATAGGTTTTGGGTTTTTGAAACCATAACTAATTGGTGCTTGATGTTCTTTTTATGTGCTATACATGGTTGTAAGACACAAGTATGTTCAGTATGAAGAATGCAAGTGTATAACTTTGTTTGAGACACTTAGGCTCTTGAATTTGACTCAATATGATGGAAGCTTAATTCTGAATTCTTGTGATTAGCTGAGTAAGAGTCTACTGATTGTGTCTTGTTTTTAGCATGTGCCATGAGTGTAAGGTTTTTGAGTATTCTATGCTATTGTGGAATGTCTAGAACTTGCCTCGTGTGTATATAAAACGAAATGAAGGATGTGAATTGTAGGAGATGATTTAGGCATTTCTTTGAATGAACCAAACTTTTATCCCTCATTATACCTACCTTGAAAAATTAATCCTAGTTAACCCCATTGAGCCTTGAGCCTATTCTTTGACAGCTGCAACATAAGCTTAATCTTTTTTTTTCCTTCATTAGCCTTGAAATTGAACCAAAACTCCTAAGCGCTTAAAGGAAAAATCCGAAAGAGTAAAGGAGTGAGAAGAATGAAAAGAAAGGGAAAGTAGCAATTGTAAAAGTTGAGAAAGGGCGAGGGTGCACTTGTTTGAATATGGGTGAATATTAATAGGGAGTAAGAAAATAAATAAATGAAAAGTCACTTATAGAACTCCTTACTAATAAGCTAAAAGCGCCTAAAGAAAGGGGGGAACAAAAGAGGAAAAAGAAAGATGAAAAGAGAAAAAGGTGAAGTGAGGAAAGGGAAGTTTGTAATGAAGGCATGATGTATTAAAAGCGCTTAGGAAAGATAGTCACTATTACTGATCATAATAGTACTTACCCGCACCTAAGTTACATTACAACCTAAAAAGTCCTACTTGTTCTTACATTCACCCATCCTTAAATTAGTGGAATAAAACACTAAGGGCAAGCTTATGGGTCATTACATGATGCATGTGAATTCTTTGTGAGAGTGAGTGTAATTCTATGCATGTACCCACACATGTTGTGATATAAAAATTGTTTTTGCGTGTGAAATTGGGTAACTCTCTTTCCATGAGGGGCACATGTTGAATGAAGGATATAAATCATGTGGGATTTCTTAGTCAGTTGATTTGCATGAGTTTGCTAAAATTGAGAGTCGATTCTTGAGGTTAAGAAGTCTTAACATAGTTTTACTTCATTTCAATGATCAAATCAGGCATGCTCTATTTTTAGCTTGTATCGTACGTAATCATTATAGCCGTAACTTGAATTATCTTGCTAAATTAGTTATGTGGGAGTCTCCATATGCATGATATGTAAAAGGTTGTTTGAGGACGAACAAGGCTTTAAGTGTGGGGTTGTGATCACGGGCAAAAATATATGCCTGAGATACGCTTTACGACTTAAATTAGTCTTGTTTATCTAAGATTATTGTATACATTTTCATGTAATTTTAGATGAAGTAAAGATATGTGCTAACCAACATGATTAGCCTTTGTTTTGTAGGTTTTGATGACTTTTGAGCAACTAATCCATGAGTTGGTGAGGTAGAAGCTTGGAAACGGAATTAACACGCGAACGTCGGCGAAGAGGTGGCACAAAACAGCCCACCTGCGCATTGGCAACGTGCCACGGCAGGTGGCCTCGCGACCAAGGGCTTCCAATGCGCTGCCCAAGCAGCGTGACACGCTGCCAACGCGGCAGGGTGCTGCCCGGGCCAATTTCGGGTGATTTCCAGAAGGCTTCAGCGTCCGTAGCGTGTCACGGAGGCCATGCTCCGCGATGCACTCCGTGACACGTTGCTTGTTATTCCGGGAAAGAGTCCTACTACTATAAATAGCACACTTAGGTTTATTTTTCAGAATTCAGACTTGGTGGAGCAAGGACGTGGGCTACAGACAGTTGAGGGACGAAAAGTTCAGGGTTTTTTCTCTCTTTCTTTCTTCTTTAACTCAATTGTTTGTATGATTAACACTTGTTTTAGGATGATTAATCCACAAATGAGTGGCTAATTCCCTTCCTTGCTGAGGTTATGAACATTTGTGATGAATTTTGATTATTGAATTATATGGTTTTTCATCTTTTTCTTCCATGTTGTTCTATTAATTCTTGTTTCTACTGCATTGGTGTGTGGCCGACATTAATGTACATGTAAAAAGTCCGATTTCACTCGAGAGAGCACGAAATTGGAAAGTTGTGAATTAATAGGGTATTGTTCTTAACTTGATTTGGGAAAATTGGGTTTTGATGTGCTTTCCTAATAGAAATATACTTGAAAGTCGTATTAGTCAATTTAGGAACTGGAATTGTATTGCTAGGTCATAAATTTCATTTGATCACAGAAATGTAGACGGATGGTTTATGATTCTTAAGTGGGATTAAATACGAGAGTTTTAACCTCTAGGCTAATGTTCTTGGCTAGCAACTGGAAGAGAAAGATTAACCAATTTATGATTATAATCAAGTTCATTACATGTTCTTAACCTTGGCATGCTCATAACCATAGTTTAAATTCAAAGTAAATAATTGTTAGTAGTTTTAGTACATAATTTATAAAACAAACTTTTCAATTGTTGGTTACGTTGTTGTCAGCATATTTAGAAGTGAGATAGAATATAGTATACTTAAGAATTTTTTCACTTATCCTGAGTCTCCTTGGATCGATACTTGGCTTACTAAAGCCACTTACTACTTGTTCGACCACGTGCACTTGCGTGTCGATTTTATGACCCAAAACCAACCGAACACCGAGCCTACACCCTGGACGTAACACGGTACTTGAAGCCACAAGTGAGCCCAAGTCAACCCCTGGTTTATCATTCACTAGCATTCTGAGTAGACATGCACAGAGGAACTTTTAAATAACAGATTCATCAATTTAAGAAAATGTAAAGACTGAAAAGTAGGGAAAGAAATAATATATCTGAAATACAATTCTGAAAGACAAGTATAGTCTGAAAGCCAACTATTGAGGAGTTGCTGGGACAGGCCCCCAGCTAACTCTAAATCTATACAAAACTATATCCACTGAAATAATTAAACAAGGCCCTCGAATGATGAGGACTCACCCTCTGATCTGCTGAAATGGAATGCTCTGAAACTAAAGCAACTATCTGTGCTGAATTTGAGAACCTGTAGCTGTATCATGAAATAATACAACATGAAAACATGTGTCAGTACATTGAATGTACTGAGTAAGTGGGAGAAACATGCTGAATATAAAAATCTGAACTGCAATGACACGCCATGACCAAAAGGTAAACTGAACTGAACTACTGATAAAATCTGAAATGGTCAAGACGACCCTGTCTGAAGGTCAAGGACATGCCCTAAGTCTTAAACACTGAATCTGAGATACTGTACTGAACTGAGCTGCTTATTCTGATACTGGACAGGACTGACTAGTGGGAGAGTCTATAACCGACATATAACCACGTGAGCTAAATGTGGAGTCCGATGTATACACCCCATCAATAGGACCCAATATATACCTTGCCAGGGTATAAAGGCATCAACTGGGTGATCACAAGAAATATCTAGGGCCAATCAGGCCACGTAATACTATAACCTACACTGGCAACGTAGTTTTGGGAACCTTGGTGCGTTGGAACCCCGACCCGCTCGGTGCTAAGTTCTACTTCCCCTGGAAAATCTAAACTGAATTACTAAGTTGATAGCTCGAAATTGAGGCCCAAGACTAGTTAGGGACGAATAATTGCATGTACCCTGAGAGCCTTATCGGACTAGATTGTGAAACTGGGTTCTAAGACTGGTCAGAGCTGCTTATCTAGAAGCACCGTAACCGTCTACAGAACAACTAATAACTGAACTGGGGTCCTAGGGTTGGTCAGAGCTATAACTGAATGTCATGACCGCCTAATGGAACAAATAACTGAAATCTGAATCTGAGTCTGAAAACTAGGAGGCACCACTGACACCTAGAAAATAAACTAGAGTCAAACTGATTATTTGAATTTTCTGGACAACACTGAGGTTGCTAAAATCTGACTAAAGCTAGACTGAAATAATTCTGGCTGAGACTAGACTGATAGAGTTCTGTGTTCTAACTGACTAGATTACTAAGCAACTAATAGAGAATTTCATTCAACGTACTAAAGTCATCCTGATTCATGGGATATTTACCCAACACATACATAAAGCAAGACAATTTTAGGAATTAAACTATAAGCATTCTTCATTCACTAGAGGAAATTTAACTAGTAAAATCATTACTCAAAAGTGAGGGCTTAAATTAACTTTTTGTAATAATATTGATAATTTGATGAGGAAGTAATGAAGATTATATTTACAATAAGTATAAACATCGTTCTGAGGGAAGTAAACGAAAATAAACATGAATGCTTCTCATACTCGAAAGTTCAGGGCATAAAACTTATAGAAGAAATTGAGGAAGACTTTGGGGACGCAAGGGAAGGATAATCCCCTTATTAAAACCCCACATACCTAGCTAAATTTCTCCAAATAAAGAAGCTTGAATGAATGAAGTTGGTGAGGAACCCTAGACTTTGCTTGATAGTTCTTGAGAGGAGACTTCGATGATTTCTTGAGAACTGAGAGTGGGGAATGAGGAATGAACCGCTTTCCCCCACTAAAACATCTAAAACTGTAGCCAAAACGTCGTAGTTTAGTGCTTGACAAGATAGAAAATTACTAAATAGCCCTTAGAGATTCGTTGGAAAAAACTGTCAGGTGTCCCTAATGGGTGACCTAACGACTCGTTACCGGGTCCAACGAGTCGTTGGGTCCTCCCATCAAGTTTAATGGAAAAAATTTCTACTGACTCCTGACAAGAACATGATGAGTCATCATGACTGGGAATGATTCGTCGTGTCGTCCGTCAGGTACATTGGTAAGAAGCTTAGAAAGACTGGAAATGAAGGACCTGTTGACTCGTTACTGCTGATGACGACTCGTGGTGATCTTCCGTCAAGTACACTATAATTTCCTCAAATTTCTGAACTCCGGCTTGACAATGGGCGACTTAACGAGTTGTAGGGCCTGATAATGACTCGTGGTGTCGTCTGTTAAGAATAAAGGTATAAATTATTGGCCTGTTCTTGCCCGCTTGTTCTTTCGCTTCATATCTTTCAGTTTCTCAGCCTCAATCTGTTGAGCGTAAACAATAAGGCTGGAAAAATCTATGTCTTTGATCAACATCGTGGTCCTACACTCCTTGAGGACCAGATTAGACACTCCATTAAAACAACTTCAACATGCGAGCCCTTGGCTCAACCACCATCTCTAGAGCATACTATGATAGTCTATTAAACTCTAGAGCATACTCCTCCACTATCGGTTGCCCTGCCGTAGGTTCATAAACTATGTCATCTTAGCCTCCCTCAACTCCCGGGGGAAGAACTCATCCAGAAAAGCTGTATGAAACACCTCCCACTCAACCGGTCCTGCTTCCGCTGACCGCCCTTCCTTCCACTTCTCATACCAAACCTTAGCTACCCCTTTTGGTTGGTAGGCAGCCAGGTCAGCACTTTCGGAGGAGCTGACACCCATGATCTGGGTGATCTTTCTGACCTCATCTACAAAACCTTATGGGTCCTCTCCCACCTTTGTTCCGTGAAAGTTTGGAGGGTTCATCTGGGTGAAATCCTGCACCTCGGCAGCAGTTGCAGACCCATTTGTGGCTACTGGAACCACCTGCCGGTTCACTTGATTGGTGACGATCTGATCAAGCAACTGAATGGCCGCCCTAAATTCGGCGGTAGACATAGAGTCGTCCTGAGGAACTGTCAGAGCAGGTGGGGCAGGTCTTTTGGCATTTCCGGCCCTTCGTCCATTTTCACGTCGAGGAGGCATTGTTCACCAAAAGGAAAAAGGACACGATTTAGAAAGACGCCTTTGGAATTGGACTTTAACGCATGATAAAGAGCATGAACAAAAGGGGAATTTTCCTAATAACATCTCGTAGCCTCCTTTTCATAAGTGTGGCGCGCTTCACACCCATGAAAAGGACTCTACTCGATGAGGCTTTCAGACTTTCCGAGGATACTCTAAACCTAGTGCTCTGATACCAAGTTTGTCACGCCCCGAGCCTACACCCTGGATAGTAACACGGTACTTGAGGCCCCAAGTGACCCCAAGTCAACCCCTGGTATATCATTCACTAGCATTCTGAGTAGACATGCATAGCGGAACTTTTAGATAATAGATTCATCAGTTTAAGAAAATTTAAAGACTGAAAAGTAGAGGAAGAAATAATATATCTGAAATACAATTCTGAAAGACAAGTCTGGTCTGAAAACCAACTACTGATGAGTTGATGGAATAGGCCCCCAGCTAACTCTAAATCTATACAAAACTATATCCACTAAAATAATTAAACAAGGCCCTCAAATGATGAGGACTCACACTCTGATATGCTGAAATGGAATGCTCTGAAACTAAAGCAACTATCTGTGCTGAATCTGAGAACCTGTAGAATGATACAGCATGAAAACATGTGTCAGTACTTTGAATGTACTGAGTAAGTGGGAGAAACATACTGAATATAAAGTCTGAACAGCAATGACACTCCATGACCAACAGGTAAACTGAACTGAACTACTAATATAATCTGAAATGGTCAAGACGACCCTGTCTGAAGGTCAAGGACATGCCCTAAGTCTTAAACACTAAATCTAAGACACTGTACTAAACTGAGCCGCTTATTCTGATACTAGACTGGACTGACTAGTGGGAAAGTCTATAACCGACATATAACCACGTGAGCTAAATGTGGAGTCCGATGTATACACCCTATCAATAGGACCCAATATATACCTTGCCAGGGTATAAAGGCATCAACTGGGTGATCACAAGAAATATCTGGGGCCAATCAGGCCAAGTAATACTGTAACCTACACTGGCAACGTAGTTTTGGGAACTTGGGTGCGCTGGAACCCCGACCCGCTCGGTGCTAAGTTCTACTTCCACTGAAAAATCTAAACTGAATTACTAAGTTGATAGCTCGAAATTGGGGCCCAAGACTAGTCAGGGACGAATAACTGCATGTACCCTGAGAGCCTTATCGGACTAGATTGTGAAACTGGATTCTAAGACTGGTCAGAGCTGCTTATCTAGAAGCATCGTAACCGTCTACAGAACAACTAATAACTGAACTGGGGTCCTAGGGTTGGTCAGAGCTATAACTGAATGTCATGATCGCCTAATGGACCAAATAACTGAAATTTGAATTTGAGTCTGAAAACTGGGAGGCACCACTGACACCTCGAAAATAAACTAGAGTCAAACTGATTATTTGACATTTTCTGGACAACATTGAGGTTGCTAAAATCTGACTAAAGCTAGACTGAAATAATTCTGGCTGAGACTAGACTGATAGAGTTCTGTGTTCTAACTGACTAGATTACTAAGCAACTAATAGAGAATTTCATTCAACGTACTAAAGTCATCCTGATTCATGGGATATTTACCCAACACATACGTAAAGCAAGACAATTCTAGGAATTAAACTATAAGCATTCTTCATTCACTAGAGAAAATTTAACTAGTAAAATGATTACTCAAAAGTCAGGGCTTAAATTAACTTTTTGTAATAATATTGATAATTTGATGAG
Source organism: Datura wrightii (assembly GCA_035772735.1). Lineage (NCBI taxonomy): Eukaryota > Viridiplantae > Streptophyta > Magnoliopsida > Solanales > Solanaceae > Datura > Datura wrightii. The sequence continues at coordinate 191,147,258 of JASDFA010000018.1, read as the reverse complement.
GAAGTAATGAAGATTATATTTACAATAAGTATAAACATCGTTCTGAGGGAAGTAAACGAAAATAAACATGAATGCTTCTCATACTCGAAAGTTCCGGGCTTAAAACTTATAGAAGAAATTGAGGAAGACTTTGGGGACGCAAGGGAAGGATAATCCCCTTGCTAAAACCCCATATACCTGGCTAAATTTCTCCAAATAAAGAGCTTGAATGAATGAAGTTGGTGAGGAACCCTAGACTTTGCTTGATAGTTCTTGAGAGGAGACTTCGATGATTTCTTGAGAACTGAGAGTGGGGAATGAGGAATGAACCGCTTTCCCCCACTAAAACATCTAAAACTGTAGCCAAAACGACGTAGTTTAGTGCTTGAGAGGATAGAAAATTACTAAATAGCCCTTAGAGATTCGTTGGGAAAAACTATCAGGTGTCCCTAACGGGTGACCTAATGACTCGTTACTGGGTCCAACGAGTCGTTGGGTCCTCCCATCAAGTTCAATGGAAAAACTTTCTACTGACTCCTGGCGGGCACATGATGAGTCGCCATGACTGGGAACGATTCGTCGTGTCATCCGTCAGGTACACTGGTAAGAAGCTTAGAAAGACTGGAAACGAAGGACCTGTCGACTCGTTACTGCTGATGACGGCTCGTGGTGACCTTCCATCAAGTACACTATAATTTCCTCAAATTTCAGAACTTCGGCTTGACAATGGGAGACTTAACGAGTCGTAGGGCCTGATGATGACTCGTGGTGTCGTCTGTTAAGAATAAAGGTATAAATTTTTGGCCTCCATGTCACGATTGACCTAACGAGTCATTGGGTCCCTTAACGACTCGTCAGGTTGGTCGTTCTACATATTTCTGCAGTTTTTTAGATTTTCTGATTTATGTCCCGGATATTGATTTTGAGCTTCTGGGGCATTACAGACTCATGGTTGGAAAATAATTTATCTGATCTGGGCCACGGGTCTTCCTACGACCCGTACTACCAACCTACTACTCATAGGTTGAGTCGTACTGAAGTAATTTTTTTTCCAACTTTTCTCGTTGATCACACTTTAAATCTTAGGTCTAGTATTAGGAACTTTCGGAGTATTACAATATCTCCCCCTTAGGAACATTCATCTTCAAATGTGGGTTAAACATACTGGAAGGCTGAGAAAAGAAACTGCAATCCCACATACCGAACATTTGAAGCTGAAAACTAAAGGAATGACTGACTCTTGACTGATACACATGGCTGAACTGATTTTATGAATCATACATACATGCTAAAACATGAAAGGAACTGAGATACATGAACTAGACATGAAACTGAATAGAGTACTAAGGAGGATACTGATACCTCAACGGAAGGGAAAAGATATAGGTATTTAGCCATCATATCTGCTTCGGCCTCCCACGTAGCTCCCTCAACAAGCTGACTTCTCCACAGAACCTTCACCGACACTACTTCCTTGTTTCTCAACTTATGAACCTGACGATCAAGGACCTCGAATGGTACTTCCTCATAGGTAAGGCTGTCCTTCAACCTAATGTCTTCTATTGGAACAACTAGAGATGGATCTCCGATGCATCTCTTCAACAAAGATACATGAAACACCGGATGTACCGAAGCTAATTCCACCGGTAGCTCCACATAAACCACCTTGCCACCACGTCTCACAATTCTATATGGCCCAACATACTAGGGACTAAGCTTCCCCTTCTTTTTGAACCTCAAACAATCAAGAAATCTCCACTTGCCTCAAAATGAAGCTTAAGCATCAAATTATGAATTTGCCCTTTGGTAACGCTTCCGAATGATCAAAATTCCCTTGTTAAATAGAGAAGAATGCAGCAAAAATCACTATTTTGCAAGCTCTAGAACTCCAAATATACTCAAAATACCAAATAAACACAGTTTGCGCAAAGAGACACTATTTAGGTATTTATATAGGATTGCACCAGCAACTTTTATTTTCACTAAAATAGCCATAACTTCATTATACGAACTCAAAATGCGATGATTATTTGTTCTATAATTCCTAAATAATGATAAGGACCTACTCGTTCAATCAAAACTCCATTTGGTGCTCGTTTGCCTAGTCAGACATCATTTTTGCTTGTTCAAGAATTATTTCAATTTTTGCAATAAAAATCTGGTCTTGACTTATCAAAATTGTACCAAACTTTTCATGTAACTCCTATAATTCATCTAAGAATTTTAAAAGTCTCGGAATAATTTTTCAATCTCCAATACTAAAAACAAACCTCTGAGTTGTCACATTTTATGCTTTAAATCATGCTAAAACACACAAAACATTCAAATCCACCCGAAACTCAACGAGAATCCTCCGGTCACAAACCAAATATGCAATTCAATCATAAAACACATTTCAGACCTGTTGGAATCATCAAATCACCAATATGAGGTCATTTTGATAAAAAGTTGATTGTGGTCAAACTTAGCTTCCTTTAAGCTTATAAATTCAACCAAGGTTCAAATCACTCCTGAACACCTCGGGACCTACGCAAACTATCCAACTAAGTAATAAATCACCATCCAAAACTAACAGAGCTTTTAGAACTCAAAATTCAAGCTTGTTAACCTGAAATGTTGACTTTGGTCGAACCTCTCAAACTTTAAACCTCCCAAAAATCGAAAATATTATCCAATCTTCATTGGATCATATTGGAAATTGTGTCATCCATATAAACAAGTCATAAATAACAAAATAAAAATACAAAAACATTCAACCTAGGGAAATGTGTCAAAAATCACAAAATGACCATGTGGGTGGTTACACTTCCAGACTTGGCTAATAATTGCACTTCCTGAACTTCATCATACCTGGCACCCATGGCATGAATAGAGAGTTATCCTGAATGTACACGTCATAACCATAATTTCTAAGGAAATCGTGAGCACGAATCATTCAAGAAATTTAAGGTGGGCATATACTTGATATAACACGATCTTATGAGCTGATAAGGAAAATCTTAAGGACTGAGTTCATAAAGTTGAGCATGCTGAGAGACATAAGTTTACATACATATCGAGGGTCATGACATGAAGTTGACTTTTATGAATTCATGGAGTAATATTGGGATCGCTGACTGACAGGGTTATCTATCATCCTAGGGTTTTGAACATAAGCATGAGTTGAGCGTAACATCGAGCGAAACATAAGGGGAAACATCTAAATGAGAATGGGTTGACTACCCCTAGATACTATTTCTAGAACTTCCTTACTAGAAAACTTAAGACTTGACTTGGCCCTTCACTTACCATCTCCCCCTTAGTTTAAAACCATTATTCTAAGGCTCTAGGATTCTTTATTAAGGTTACACTAATATCACTAGCTCCGGACTTCCCGTTCACCTCCAAAACTATCGCTGAAGATTTCATACTTATAATTATTTTACACCATCTAGAAGACAAGCCTCATACTAGAATGTAAAAAGGAGTTTTTTATACTTTAATCTATGGCTCCTGGGCCTAACAACGTGTGAGGATCAACCTGAAAGGCTCATGGCGTACCTGTGACTATATCTGGAGTTAGCCGCCACCCTCACTAGGTAACCTGCCTTACTGATGTGTGAGCTGTTGATCTGATAGCTGGGGCACGAGCTCTACCATCACCCCATCTAGATGAAGGAAAATTCTCGAGTCTGTGTCCGGGCTTACCACACCCAAAACAAGCATCCCTGCCAATCAAATATTTTCCCGGGTGGTTCCTACCACACTTTTGGCAAGTTGGCCAACTGGACGGGGCTGCTGAAGGGGTTGCCAGGGCACGGTCTCTTTGGACATCCTGCTTGGATGACGGGCAATCTCTGAGTTTATGACCGGGCTGGCCACACTAGAAGTAAGTATCTGAACCCACCAAGCACCTTCCTAGGTGGTTCTTCCCATATCTCTTGCAAATTGGATAAGTAATCTCTCTTACCCTTGACTTGCTCCCTTGAGCTGGAGCCAATGATCCCTGCTGGAGCTGATAGTGCTTTCAACCACCTAACCCTTGCTGAGAAAACTCAAAGTTGCCTGTCTTGGCTCTCTTGTTCCCCTTTTCTTTTCCCTTGAACTTTCCATTTGCTTTCATATCGTGAAACTTAGATGGGCTCCTTTTTGTGAAGTCTCGAACCCTAGTAGCCATCATCTCTCTGGTATGGTTTGCAGGTGGAATCCCCTGCTGTTTAAGCTGAGTGGTCATGGCCTGTACCAATACTCTGAAGGCAGCCCCGAGCTCTGCATCTGTAACTTGCCCATTCAAGGGGATCGTTAGAGTCGATAAGCCTGGCTGACTTCCGTTGGCTCTTTGGGCAGGCATACTTCTACACATACGTATAGCACAAGTTATAGGAATAGAGAGATTTGAACTTATAGCACGAGATGGAATCATGAAAGAAGGGAAGTTTTCTAAAACGTTTCGTAACCTCTTCCTCATAAGTGTAGCGTGCTTCACACCCATGAAAAAGACCCTACTTAACGCGGCTTTCAGACACCCTAGGACACTCTAAAACCTAATGTTTTGATACCAAGTTTGTCACGACCCGAGCTGGGACCCCGGATTTAGACACGGAACCTAGAACCATAAATGGCTCCAAGTCAACCTATGGCATGAACATGACAATTAAAGCTCAATATAAATAATTACGGAAAGAAACATTTTAAATATCGAAAATCTAAATAACTAATAACATCTAAATATTGTAATACATAACACTGATCCAAAGCTGAGTACATACTATGTCTGATAAGCCTCTAACATCCCGACGAGCTGATGGGAAAAGAACCCAACTAGCTCACTAATAAACTGAAACTGAAAGGTACTAACAACAAGATGATAAAGAGGTTCTCGAAGGATGAGGACTCATCCACAAGCTGAATGTGCTAACTTTGGAGAACTGGCTAGCGGCAAGACTGGATCTGAACAACTAAGCATGTATCATGAAACGATATAATATAGAGTATGCGGTCAGTACTTAGAATGTACTGAGTATACAAGGTAAGTAAAAGTAGACAATTTAAAATACTATCATGCCTTGTAGCATCCTGCTTATAAAATGTGGTGCACAACACATTTATAAACAAGACTTTACTAGACACGACTTACAGACTCCCTGGGATACAATCTGCTCTGATACCAAGTTTGTCATGCCCCACCTTGGGAGGCATGAGCGGAACCTAGTGCCACACTAGGATCTGAGCTAACTTGACTGTGATTGTGCACTACTGGTGCATCCTGTAACTCAATTTAAAAAAAAAGAGCTATATCTCGGCTGTAATACAGCCTCAGGCCGACAAGGCCTTATAACCACCTGTAAAAGAAAATAGCTAGCAAACAACAACGTAATAACAGGGATCCTATGCATGCCGACAAGGCCACCATGTAGTCTAGTTATAATAGGAATTAAAACAGTCAACTATACTAGTCCCCACACGGCCTATACGTAAAATAAGACATATATGGGACCCACTCGGCCAACAACAACCAACCAACTGAAGACTATAGTCTTCAAGACTTTAAGACTGAAAAACATATTAGTTAGAATAAGGCCCCGACCTACCCAAATGCTATTCAAATAAAAGACGAAAATCTATACAACCTGGCAACTCCGGATGAAAGGAGCTGGCCGAACTACTGACCCTGAACAACTGCTAATGGAGGTCCTGAACTCTGTCTGTCTAAACCTGCAGGAAAGTATGCAACGCCCCATAGTTAGGCGTCAGTACAATATGTACCGAATATGTAAGACAGAAACAAAAGTTGATTAAACTGATAAAGAATTGAAAGTGAATAGTAGTAAGGGCCAGAAGTTAACCTGTACGCTTTCTTATCCATAACCTGCATATGGTAAATCACTACATGTATATGAGCTGAAACTGTATCACTATTCATGTAAGTTATAGCTGGCAGAAAAATACACAAATAAGAACCTAACCTGGCCCCCATAAGCCAGGAAGGTACAAGCAACATAGAATAACCTACCTAGGCCCCCATAAGCTTCGGCAGGTACCAGTTAGTCTATATACCCCTATTGGTTCCCCGTAGACTCCTCATGTAACTGTAACTGTATCTAAGCCATCTGGGCTTCTGTAACTGTATCTAAGCCATTTGGGCTCTTGTAACTGTATCTAGACCCTGAGCCTTGGCTCAACTGAGGGTCATAATGTAATTGTTGTGAATGGATCCCAAGCCTTGTCTCGACTATAGATCATAATATATCTATTGTAACTAGATCCCGAGCGTTGGCTCGACTATGGATCATAATGTAACTACTGTGACTAGATCCCGAGCCTTGGCTCGACTATGGATTATAATCTGCTGTAACTAGATACGACCCTCACGGCCTCTATCTGGTGTAACTCAATATGGCCCTGGCTTCAATCTGGTCCTTTCAGACACCATACTGCCCCTGCAAGCATGGCTTTATAGGCCACCACATCCAACAACCCAAACATTGAAAGGAAAAACCAATCAAGCTAGGGTTAACTCTGACGAGGGTTACTATGTCATTGTTGTCGTCTCAATATTCTACTCATAACAGCTGACCATAATAGGCTTACTCTAGAATACTGGTCCTCTGCGTAGATCAACTGTGAGCTGCTACTAATCGGTATGCTCCTGAGCAGTCAGCCTTAACCTTCCATAGGAAGCTTATTATTACTCTTAGCCTGGAGGTAATACTGTAACATTGTGGTTCTATTCCCTTAGACACTAACTTGGTCTATTCAGATTTCATATGTCTTCTCTAGGTGATTCCTAACCTCGTAGGTATGTTATCTAAACTTAGCTGTTCCCGGCAACCTGTACCAAAGTACCTTATGAGAGTAGGTTGGGGCGTTGCCCTGTATCTAGCTATTAATAGAGCTTCCTTCTTAGGGTATCTACTGCTCTATCAAATTGGTAACAACTGGGGTGGTGCCCTAAGTGACCTGTATGATAAGCACCGCGTCAACTGAAACTAACTGTCACTGACAGTAGCCATTATGTGGTAGATTGACCCCCATTTCACTAGGCAACCCTTATACCACTAACTCTAGGGTAAGACCATACTAACATAATTCTGGCCCTGGAGGCGTCAAGGTACGCCAACGGCCTTTGAACGAGCTTTACTGACATTATAGGCGCCAAACTGATAGTTATATCGTCTGGCTGTACATATGTTGTTTAACTTACAAACTCAGTCCCAACAACTATCCACAAACTTCTAAAGCCTAGGCATGACGCCAAAACATTAATTCTACTAACACAGTGAACAGGAGGACAGAGGAGTCTCTAGGACACTTCTAGTGTGAGTCACACTTAACATCTTCTTTCCCAACAAGGGATATTGCCATATGCTCTTAAAATGCTTTCTAGCAGCTAGCCACAACATATGTAATCATAATCTACTGATAGCAGCTAATCTCGACATACAAGATCCTTATATACGAACAACAACTAATTACAACATGTAGGATCGTTGTCTACGTTCAAAACATAGGTCACATTATTATACGACGAGAATAACTTGCGGAAGGAATAAGCCTTAACATATCTCGGATGTTGATTCTCATTTAACTGATTAGTTTCAACCTATAGCCAGTAGTTCCACTAAATTGCAGTCCTTATACTGAGAGAATAAGGCTAGTTTCAATATTAAATTCGGCGAATAACGATATCTTTCAATAACAATGTTAACTATAATCCCAACTCTGTTTAACTCGGCTGGAAACCCACAATTTCTCGAGAGTTCAGAAGGGAGAAATGCTTACCTGTTGCCTGTGGCCGTTTAGAATCCAATTTGGGGCAATTCCGACAACCTTCATTTGGCGGGGTTCCGGTACACCGAGCGAATTCTCAAGAAATAACTCTGCAGGGATAGTCCTCGTAGGCCTAAGACTCGTTACCCAAAGTTAATTTGTGTTTGAATAGAGTTTGACGATGTAATTTGATGAAAATTCGGTGAAATTGTCGCCCACACTTTATTCTCTGCTGAGGAGCAATATTGAAATGAGTTAATCCAACATGAAGGGCTTTATATAGTTATTGAGGTAGTGGGCAGGGGCCGCGGCGCGCCACCCATCGCGCCAGGCATACGTGGGCACCACGCTAGCCATAGCACCGGGCAAAGGTATGCTGCACGCTGGCCATAGCGCTAGACTAGCTGACGCGGCACGACACCCAAGGCGCCTGACCTCTGGCTCTGGCCTCCTGCTTGCTCAATGCCACGTTCGTGTATTCATTCCCCGGCCCTTTTTCCGCATGCGTCGTACTTCAAAACTCTTAACATACGTACGCATATATCGGTTAAATGCTAGGGACTTACGGGATGTAACAAAGTTTTTACCAAGAAATCAGTTATATGACTCATAAAGTAAAATTTCTCATTTTTACCTAGCAACTAATAGAATATTGAAACCAACTGTTGCTGCTATGCCTTTTCTTTATGGAGTAATTTTTTTCTAATTTTTTTAAGTTTTCTTATATTGCAGACATCCTAATTAGAGATATTATAGATTTTTATTATTGCCTTTTTTATAATTTATTTTAAATCAAGTTTGTGAGACTCAAAAATTCACATGTCAAGTAATAAACTGTCTCACATAAGTAATGTCAGTTATGAGTCACAAAGTAAAATTTCTCATTCCTTATATACCACTAATTCCAACAATTAATAGTGCTCAAATGGTGGTATGTTACCTTCTAAAATTACCATTAGTAGAGTAATCAAAGTTAGAAGGCAACATACCACCATTTGAGCATTATTAACTGTTGGAATCGATGGTATATAAGGAATTATGTCTCGATAAGTATTCATTTCATTTCATATGAACAAGCCATGTGTATATGAAGATGACAATAAGAATATGTTTGTAAAGATACAAAGGAAACAAAATTTACCAAAAGAAAAACTCAAGAATGATAGTTAAAAAGAAATGTGTCTTGAGGGATGAAATATGGAGGAGTATATATAGATAATTAAATTGAGAATAGAGAAAGTGTTTTTTTTAGGATAAATAATAATGCAATTAATAGAATCAGATATATAGCTTTAGCTATTTTAGAAGAAAAATAATATCATTCGTCATATTTAAATATTTAATCAATATTTATTCATTCTTTTTTAAAAGAAAAATAATATCATTCGCCATATTTGGACATTTGGTCATTTGGTCAATATTTATTCATTATTTATAAAATGCGGCTAGTATATTAGATCCTCATAATTCCATTTTAGTGTGAACACAGTTAATTTGCACCCCCACCGTATTTATTTTTATCATTCATATATAAATAATAAAAAATTATATTAAAATCTTCTTCACAGTCATTCAAAAGAACTCTCATTGCAAGATCAATGACAATCTGGGAAGAAACTCCGTTTTCAAAGCCATAATTTTTATGATGTTTCGTGAATGAGGCAACTGTGTAAAAATAACCTGATTTTGGTAAAGTGCCAATGTCCACACTATTTTCCGGAGGCTTTCGCAAAATTTTCTTGTTATCCTTGTTTGAGTGGCCTTTTCATTTTTATATCTTTTATTTAAATTATAAAATTAAAGTTTAAATAATTGTAGGAGATTAAAATAAATGAAATCGATCAATTCACTTTTTCTTGTACACATATCCTATATCAAATTTTGTGTTGAGAATTACTTGGATATGCACATTCGTAGCAAACTTGGATATCTTTCCATTAATAGGATCATCGAAATTTTGTTGCTGAACAATTTCAAAAGAGTTCATCAAGATATTTTGGTATTATCCGAGTAGTCTATTGTTGTTGTAATTTATAAATGATTTAGTCTTCTATGTTTCTTGAATCTCTTTTTCTAATTTTGTGTTATTTCTTTTTTATTTTTTTGTATTCCTTTTTTATTAAAAAAATATTTTCTCTTTTAATTTTTATTTTATGTATTTCAGTTTTGCTCTTGTATAAATTTTTTAAAAAGAGTAATTTCATTATCTTGTAAGAAAATAAAGAGGTTAGGGTGGGAATCATAAAAATAAATAGGATAGGGTGAAAATTATAAGAAAGGACATACATTAGGGATGCAAAGCGTAATCGGCCATGATTGTTGACCTTTTTGGATAGGCTCGTTGTAATGATCTGTTCGTTTTAGTATTAAAAAACTTTTCCATAAATTAAACATTCCATAGGTTTAAAATTTGAAATATGACGTGCAAGATCGGGTGACACAAATTCCGAAATAATTAATTTCATATTAAAAAAGAAAATCAAAACTGATAACTTAAAAACGTAAGAATTGATCAAAGTTAATATTTGAGATAAATAAGCTTGAAATTGCAATTTGAAAGTTTCGATTGGTCCAAAAGGTTGATTAGGACTTGGTTGAATAGTTTTGACAAGTCCTGAGGGGATAAAAAAAGAAACTTATTAAATTTCAAAAAAAAATTGGCCAAAAAAATTATATTGAGACTATAAATTATAAAAAAATTTAATATCGTTGTATTATAATAATCGAAGAGGGTTATAAATATTTGTATGAAAGATTATCCGCCTCTTTCTCTTATTTGCATTATACTTTTTCTTTTTTTTAAAAAAAATATTGGTCCAAAGGACCTTTTTATATATTAAAGCCTAAATAAGAGTCTAGGGAATAAAAGCTGATGGCCTGGGTTCAAAAGTGACCCGGACCAAATAAATAAAAGATAAAACAAATTAATCTACAGGTTCTAGATCAGTCTAGACGCCTGATCATTTCACTTCTTTGTGCTAGGGAAAGCGTTTCATCCTTTTAGACCAAACGACCGTCGTTAACTGAATGTCATTTCACCTACGGGCCTCCCAATTACTATTATAGCTAATTTTTGTGGAGAAAAAACATAAAATTTCTTCTGAATTTATTCACATAATTTATTTTAGTATTTTAATTTTGTATGTAATTTTTTACCCCTAATCTTGTTTGAAATCTATTAAATACCACCTAAAAGGATGATGTAAATTTTTTTATAAAAAATAAATTTAAAAAGACGCGTAATTGAAAAAAAGGTGGACCCATTGATATTTCTATTATATAATAAAATAAAATTTAAAAAATAAAAATAAACCCCTACCCAGCTCTATCTTCTTCTTCAAACTCCCCCACCCCTTCTCCTTCTTCAAATTTGCCCAATCCTCTCTCCTTCTTCAACCCACCCCGCCACCCATTTTCTCCTTATTCGAACCACCTCACAATTTTTTCTTCTTCAGACCCTCATCCCGACCCCCACCATTTCTCCATCTTTGACCTTACCTCACCCTCACCCCCCACCCCCCCACCCCTATATACACAAACACAAAGTACACTTATTTATTAATTTTTTTTACTTTGTACTTTCAAGATTCAACTTTTTTAGAAAATTTTTGACTTTCTTTTGAAAAATAAATACACCAAATGAAAAAAACAACCTTCATTTTTCTTGAATTAATTAGAATTAGATATTAATTAGAATATAAAAATATAAGTAAGGAAAAGAAAATATTGTGAATGAGCCAAAAAAATGAAAAAAAATAAAAATTCACAATTGAAGTAATTTTCAACATGGCAATGACGTGGCAGTGACCTGGAGTAAATGTAAAATATTTCACATTGTGAGAGTGGTATTATTCTCTGTCACGACCCAAATGGTCGTGATTGGCACCCACACTAACCCCCCGGTGGGCGAACCAACGAATCCCGATACTTCCCCCAAAATGAGACAAGCAAAAAGGTAAGACTCTATTTTTAATTATTGAAATAAACTTCACATCATAAATCAACCTTTGAAAACCGACACTACTAAATAACACCCAAGATCTGAAAGTTCTTGCATAAGACGTCTGTTTCCACAAGCTAAGAAAACTAAAACTAAAAATAAAATAAGTGTCCAAATGTCTGAAAGAAGGACATCTGTAACGGAGGAGTGAACTGCGTCCTCATCTGCTCACCTTCTAAATCCCAAAAAATTGCTGGTTTACAGGTGAGGGCGTGAAGAACTACCAGGCTCGAACTCTGCACTTAGAAAAGAATGTAGGGGTAGGGTTAGTACATGACACAGTACTGTTAGGCATCATCGGCCGACCTTACATAATAACAGATAATTAAAGAAAAAGTGACATAAAAAGGGTCCATTTCATTATATAGAAATACAAGGCCATTTTATGAACACTAGCTCTACTCAGGAATCAGCCGGCCTGCTCACTGAATTAGGCCTCTCGCTACAGCGGGCACTTGTCCGCTACACTGGTCTCGCCGCAGCAGAAATGGTTTTGCTGTAGCGGTTAGTAGCTCGACATGCTGCACTCTTATCAGTTTATCCATCCCACAGTTCAGTAGATCGACAGGTTAACAATTCACATACTCCATAAATCCATCAAACATGTATCATAAAATAATAATCGCATCAGCTATTAAGAGCTACAATTCCTCAGTTATTCATAGCGACAACTATTCAATAACTACACACGGTGACAAAGTCACACTTAGCACTAACAAACATGTTCTTTGTTACCAATTCACATTATATCCACGATATTTTGCACATTCTCGTAGCACGTTTCTCATCCATTTTATTAACATAAATGAAATCACAAAACAAAATGTAACAACACAACCAAGGGTAACATGATGGGCACACGCCTCCTCCATCTCCCCTTATCACTCAACCACACAAATCATGTACACATACGCTAGAGGGTCTTATTTGTGCCCATCCAATCATGACCTGCAGGGGACTCTAGAAGTCTATATGCTGTGCCGGCGTCGCACCCACTCCCACTCATATGCTCATCTGGATGCTCCTCTCGGACACAAGCCATTCAAATAATATTATTTGCTCGCCTGGATACTCCTCTCAGGCTCGAGCCTCTCATTTTAGAATGTAAATTCTATCATTCATCATTATCATAAAAAGAACAGATCAAGGACATTGTTTCATTATACATAAGGTTACAATCTACTCCTCGAGTAAGCCATTATCAATTAACAACTCTCTCATTAATGGAGTGTATCACTTTATTAAACATTCAATATAGTTAATTTCATTATCATATACATAATCTTTTAAACAAGTCATCACAGTTTAATATCATATCATAGTCATATTCTTGAAATAAATTATCAACAATAGACTCATATATCACGTAAGTCTCCGAAGACCAATCGTATATCAACATTGCACAATACACATTCCATTATATAGGTCTATCCCTATAAAGCGTAACCTACCTCGATTACTCAAATTATCCATTTCGCTACTCTGTAGGAGCTTTGCCTTTCCTCAATGCTTTGGATTGTTCGAAATCTACACACATATAATCATTGATTAATCACTCCTCAAGATATGGCCTAATTTGATCAAATCCTTCTCTTTTCAGGGCAATTTAACAGAAAACCCTTCCCTATCACCTAGTTCTAGATTCCACCTTGTATAACCTATCAACATTAACAAGAGGGACCCTAGGAAGTAAACATTACTTAAATTTCAACAATCAAACCCCCCATTACTCCCCCACAATCTCAGCCCTAGTTCATCAATTTAGGATTTTTTTCTCTATATAACTTCCACCATTAAAGGTCCACAAGCAATCTAGGATCAACATTAATCATAGTAGAGGTAGGAGAATTGAGATTCTTACCTTCGGAGAGTATTTCACTGCCCAGGAGAAATTTTTCGTCCTTTAGCCTTTCTGATCGATTTTTTGAGAATAATGGGGTAAAACCCCGTAATTCCCACTTAAAATCCACCTTCTACCTCGTCATCCGCTGTAGCGGTCACATTTCCGCTGTAGCGAACCCGCTACAGCGGCCATAAGGTCGATACGGCAGTTTCAGCGGTTACTCCATCATTCCGCCACAGCAGGACTCCAACCGCTACTACGGTCTCGCTGTAGCGGGAACCCCACCGCGACAGCGGTCCCCCGGATCAATAGCAACCCAAAATGACATAGTTCTATGCTTAGTTTATTTCACAACCTCCCTATTTCATCCTTAGCCAGTTTTCTGTATTCTATGCCCTTAACAATCCCGTAACGACATCCAGGTCGTTATATTCTCTTATGGTGGTATTTAATAGACTTCAAATGACATTAAGGGGTTAAAGAATTACATGTAAAGTTAAAGTGCTAAAGTAAGTTGAATAGATAAGTTCAAGGGGGATTTTATATCTTTTCTCATTTTTGTATATGCATTTAATCCTTCCTTTTATGGTATCTGCAGTTTACGCTTTCACCACCACTTTTCTTTAGTTGCATGTATGAGTCGTAGTCGCTGACAGTCAATTAAGGTTGATTTTTGCACTGAGATGTGCTTTTCTTCCTTGCTGTCAATTTCTTGATGTGTCCCTGTCTTATGAATATTGGTCTTTAACCACAATAATTATATCGCCACAAAAATCCTAGAAAGAGAAGTTTAGCTCTACATAGACATGAGAAAATACAATAATTCATCTAAACAACTACTTAAAAATAAATAACATAGAGAGCAAAAGATAAAACTGAAATTCTCTAGTCTCTACGCCGGCTCTCAACTCTTCCCTAATCAAAAAGTTTTGTTCCAACATATTTATTAAGACTATTTATAAGTGTAGGAAAATCTCACACAAAAATATATTGAGTCCAAAATAAATTAGAAAATAAAAAGTTATGTTTTGCGGAAGTTTTAGCTCTGGACCGGGGTCCAGTCATAGCACCTGGCAGTCTGCACATGGCCACAGTCATTGCACCAACTTGATTTTATTTGAAAACTCATCCAAAGTTGCTCCAAAGCTCTCAAATTTCTTTTTTAGTTCATTTTTGGTTGATTTCCACCATATTTTTCTATAAAATTTTTAATCACATGTGTTAACTCACTATCAAAAGTTTTCAATCAAAATTTGCTATTATAAGTGAATATAATTCTCAAAATTAGGATAAACGTGGATAAAATATGGCAAACGGGCGTACATATATACTCAAGATCACCACCCCACACTTACAATTGTTCTTGTCCTCGAGAAAATATTTAAGCTCATATTAATAAGTCGGCCTAGGAAAACATCTACTTTGGTTGATATAAACAATTTGACCATGTAGCAATTCACAACATCAAGTCCAGTTCCCCCTAATCATGCAAGATATATAAACAACAAATCTCTAACCTCCTAACATCAGAGACAGACTCTAATTTTTCAAATTCAAGCTCATTCACCTGCTTTGTCAAAGAAAGCTAATCATATCACCTATTCGTTATGAAACAAGTACCCTCACAAGAATAAATAGTCCATACACTAACATCAAAGAAGCAAATATAATTTTAAGGACTTAGCATCAAAGCACACAGAGGCAGATCAAAGATTTTAAGTTTGTGGATTCCCAATAAAATAAATTAATATGCAATATTAGCTTATTTCTTTTTTTAGTTGATTTTGTTATTTTTTTTTAAAAAAAATGAGTTAAAAGAAAATAAAAAGGGGGTGCGTCCAAATGGGATTCAATCCCATATACTCTGAAACAAAGCACACTCTTAGGATCCCTTCATTACCATTGCACCAATCATCTTTTTGTTTATGAGTTCCAATCTGAAAATAATTATCCACTTTACATATTCTTCAATATATTTATAAAATTTGCGGTAGTCGGGAACCCACACCCGCTACTATAGATCCGTCCCTAAAAGCACAACTCTCGCATCACAAAAAAATTCACATGTATACTTACACTTCCTTAAGCATTTTGTAATTTTTAGACTTATCGCCCATTATTTTCTTCATTTTATTTTTCAGCCCTCTTCCTCATTCTCCATTCTTTTTCTTTATTCATGTCACATTCTTTTTATGAGGGCCTTTTGATCATAAGTAATTTTTCATTGATCACCATTTATACTTGACCATCTCTTTGCCGTGACCAAAATTCCTTTCTTCACCGTGGATTTTCGAACAAAAGCTTTGACTTAGGAGAAGAATTTCCATATAAGATTTGGAAAGTAAATATGTAGCTTTGACACTTGAGAAAAGAAAATCATACGCTTTTTTTTTAAACCAAAAATAATAATAATTCTAAATTGTTTAAAAAGAGTTTGATTATTTCTGCTTGTTGAGGGAAAATATTTTAGGGCTTAAACCATTAATTTTGGCACCGCAAACTCCACTAAAAGTTATATACTCGGAGATTCATCTAGTAAAATAAACAAATCGGAAATGTTAATATCACACAAACATGTAACAATTAAATAAAGTAATGAAGTAAAAAAATGCAAAGAAGTTTTTGGCTCGGAAAACTTCAGCTGCTGCTACTTCTATTATTGAGCTGTGAGCTTGTTTCTTTTCTTCCTATTTATCTGTTGCGGGCTGACTCGAAAAATAATATTATATTATATTGAGCCTTTGGCCCAACACATAACACACGAGAGAAGCCGAATCCATTGAACCCGTTTAGATTCATGCAACACAAAACAAAGAAGGAAAAAATTAGTGTACTGGTAGCGCCAAATTAACACAAGAAATAGTGCTTCAAGTAAAAGTTCACTTGTTATCAATTCATAAATCAAAAGAAAACTTTATCTCGTGTTAAAATTTGATGACACTCAGAAATACAAATCAGCTGAACAATAGGTCAAATTCATAGAGCTAAAGGATTTTGGATCAAGCATTTCTACTAGAAAATAGCTTATGTGAATAAAATAAATAAGTAGCTTCGAAAATTAGTTCCAAATATTCTCCCAGGGGTTGAAATATTCTCAAATTCCAATGAAGATAATAACCAGGACATGATCACTTGGATTGAACAGATGTTGTGAGCTCTTAATAATACACAAAAAAATATAAGGGAATTTTGATACCTATATATATATAGGCACCCCTCCACCTTGCACTTCTTAAAACATTTAGGCCAAACAATTGGGACAAATAAATAATATAATAATACCCTTTTCGACAATTAGTTTTAGATATTGAGATCAAACGTACGGGTGAGTATGAAACGAGCCGAACAATCACATAAACATGTAATGTATCCTTTTAAAGGAGTGTAAGAAACTGAACGAGAAAAGACATAAAATTTCGATTGAACTTGTCCACTCAACTTACTTTAATATTTTAATTTTATATGTAATTTTTTACCTTTTTAATTTTATTTGAAATCTATTAAATACCACCCTAAGAGAATATTATCACTCTCACAATGTGAAGTGTTTTATACTCGTGCCAGGCCACTGCTACGTCAGCATCATGTTGAAAATTATTTTAATTTTGATTTTTTATTTTTTTCATTTCTTTTTGCTCATTCATAATATTTTCTTTTTCTTATTTATATTTTTATACACTAATAAATTCAAGAAAAATGGAGGTTGTTTTTCTCCATTGGGCGTCTTTATTTTGATAAAAGATTCAAAACTTTTTTAAAAAAATTGAATTCTGAAAGTACAAAGTAAAAAAAAAGAAGATAAATAAGTGTACTTTGTGTGTGTGTATGGGGGGGGGGGGGTGCGTGTTGGGTGAGTGAGGTGAGGTCAAAGATGGAGAAATGGTGGGGGTTGGGGTGGGGGTCCGAAGAAGGAGAAATTATGAGGTGGTTCGAAGAATGAGAAAAGGGGTGGAGGTTCGAATAAGAAGATAGGTCTAGGGGAGGGAGGTGAAGAAGGAGAAAGGAGGTGGCAGGATGGGTTGAAGGAAGAGACAGGATTGGGCAAATTTGAAGCAGGAAAGGGGGAGGGGGGGGGGGGGGTGGATTTGAAGAAGAAGATAGAGTTGGATAGGGGGTTATTTTTATTTTATTATATAATATAAATATCAATGGGTCCACCTTCTTTTTTCAATTACGCGTCTTTTTTAATTTTTTTTTTAAATTTTCCACGTCAGCCTTTTGAATGCTATTAAATTGACTTCAAATGAGATTAGGGGTAGAGAATTACATATAAAGATAAAGTGCTAAAATAAGTTGTATGAACAAGTTCAAGAGAAATTTATGTCTTTTCTCAAACAGAAATGAGTCATAAGGTATAGAGAAATAAAATTTGTGTGGGAATTTTAGGAGAAAAAAAAAAGAGGGAAATCCTTTGTTCGGGGTGTTTCGCGAGAACATCCTCTTTAACCTTTATTTATATCAAGACAGCTCTTACTAAAGGACAATAGACGACGGAGACTATCAATCTTAGTAACTTATCAATCTTGACAGGTTATGATTGAACAGAGGAGAATAAGAACTGAATCAAAATATGAGCACACAACTTCTTCACATAGAATTGGTATAACTAAAAGAAAACGGGAGTGGGAAAGTTTATGAGTACTTAGAGGCGAAGGACAGGTTTAAGGTAATGAACACCACAAGATGATCATCCCTCACCCCATATTACTCATGTGAGCGCCCTTTTGCCTTGTACTCTCGTTAAGCTAAACAAACAATAGAATGGCGAATAATCCTCAATAAACACATTTATCAAATGATTCATAACCGGTAAATGAAACTTAAATCTTAAGCTAATGCAACCAACAACAAAAGAAATCCAAATGCGAATGTGTGAAGCTCGACAATATTCAATCGAAACAAACATAAATTAAAATGAGCTGATAACAACATGTATATATCATATATTTGGTAGAGAAGAAGTGAGAGTGCAAGAACTAAGAGCGTTACCTTACGTTTGTTAGGATATACTATTAACATGCGGTTTAGTATAGTGTTATGTTTCAGTTTTATGTAAGACTTTCTTTTATTTATTGGATTAATAAGCTCTTGTTAAATAGATTGATTTTGCATGTGTATTCTTTACTTATATAGTAGATGGTTTAGTGTATAGAGTTTAGCTTATACATGAAAGATTAAATCATCGGTTCTTATGAGTATAAAGTTTGTATATGTTCACAATCTAAGATGAGAATTGGAAAAATTCATCGGTATGATTGTAGCAAGGATTATATATAATTTATCTTGATTATGGGAATGGTATTGTTCCAACTTCTTGTGCTAGTACATTTTATATGTATTGAACGGACCAAGTAGAGAATAGTTTTTGTCTGACTTAATAAAATAAATTTTCTAGATCATTAAATGTAGTTATACTCCTAATCTTGATATAACTATTATGATCAATGTCATTTGCTTGTTGTTTTGATCTTTCAAAGGGTGAAACTGCGAGTTAAAATGCTCCCGATAGGTTGGATGATGACAAATGATATTTGTGAAATGATAGTTAGTTGATGGAATCCATGTCTCGACCTTGAGATTGATGATACCCCTTTATAATTGCTTATAAGTTTTCATGTGAAAAACCCTGTAGGTGGATTCTGTATCTGTCACATGAAATAAGTTAAGCGTTTGAATAAAGGATTAAATTGATCAATGAATTAAATAGTCAGAAATTTAATTCGAATGATTGGTATCTGTAGTCTTTAATGATTGATTTTGAAATTATACCGAGAAGTGCAATTACGGATTTTAGTGGAATAATCTGTGATTTATTATGGTAGGTCAATTCATTCATTATTTCGAATTAATACCATAATTGGAAGCTTCACTAATTAAATATGTGGTCCCTGCTATGCCTCATTAATTAAAGAACTTGAAAAAGGAAGAAATATGTTTTCTTAAAGTAGTAAAATCCTACAAGATTTTGGACAACTTCATAAAAAGTAAGTAGTACACGTTTGGATTTTATACCCTAAAAATATGTGGATTAACAAGAAAAGAAGGAATCCTATACATTTTGGGATTAGGGTTTTAAGCCCTAAAAACGTGATTATAAATAGGGCTTTTTCCTTCTTAAAAATGAAAACCTTTTCTGAGAAGCAGTACTTGCCCACACAAGTATTCCCTACTCGGAGATTATTGAGGACATAGTAGAAGACTG
Source organism: Datura wrightii (assembly GCA_035772735.1). Classification (NCBI taxonomy): domain Eukaryota; kingdom Viridiplantae; phylum Streptophyta; class Magnoliopsida; order Solanales; family Solanaceae; genus Datura; species Datura wrightii. The sequence continues at coordinate 191,127,485 of JASDFA010000018.1, read as the reverse complement.
CAGACTTGGAGAATGAGTTGGACGCTTTGTGTGAAAGCTTCAAGAGGTTAGTATTTCATAATCTAACTCGTCGTTGTTATCTAGTGATTCATGTAAGTGATTCATCTAGTGATTCATGTAAGATTGTTGATCCTATTCATGCAAGATTGTTGATCCTATTCATGCTTGCTTCCGCTGCGCATGTTCTAACAGCGTCGTACAGTGAATTAAGATTGGAAAACTTGAGAATTGATTTTTGTTCTTGCTTCGGCCTCCGGCTGATAGGATCCTCAGAGGAGAAGAGGAAGAATATGATCTTATAAGTTCAAAATTTTTCTTTCAAAACAGAAATTAAAACGCCTAATGCTAAAAAAATTAATGTTACTGATCTTTTTAGTAAGATAAAACTCTAATTTCTATATCCAAATACCTCTCCCCCCGAATGCTGAGAAAAAGGGTTCTACTTATAGATCCCAATCTAAAGCTCAAATTTTTTTTTAAACCGTGGAATCAAAATTCCGAAAAATCCTTCGGCTTGAATTTTGACTTCTAGGATGGGACAAAAGACCATGAACGGTCTCTGTCCGCGAATTGTACCAGCGTCAGTAAGGAAGGAGAGATTAAGAGAGGCGAGGTTACCACTGAACGAGTTTGGCCAAAACTCATTAAAGCTTCTTCCTGAAATGGGCGAGTAAACTCAGAAGGAAGGCAAAAGTGAACTGCGAATTTGCTCTTAATCACAAATCTCACTTCCAGACGAGCTATAGTCGTCGAAAAGGATGACCCTCCTTAATGTCCTTGCTCGAATGTAGGCCAAGTAGTTGGGGTGGGCGAAAGAGATAATTTTCTAGCTAAAAATGGCGATGATGACACAGGAGAAAAGAAAGGGGCGATGCGGCGCTGAGTATGTAGAGATCTCCATTAGGGTTAAGTTAGGTTATGTTGTTCTATTAGCTGAGGGGAATGAGGAGTCTAATGAGAAAATGGGCCGGGTCGCAGGGATTTGGGCTGCAATTTTGGCTATCGTTTGGGCTGTTCTGGGCATGAGTGTAGAATAAAGGGCTGCTATGTATGAGTTGAAAAACATAGCTACTCTTGGATATAATTATATGGCCAAAACATTTTAGTTGTTGGCAAACTAATCAAGAAGTAATCAATTTGAGATAAAAATGGAGATGGCCTAATTTTAATTTTCTCGACTTAAACAAAATATATATTCATTTGCAATTATAAATTAATTAAAATACTTAATACGTGAACTACTCTGGATTGACAAAATTAAATATGTATTTAGTCAAAAAAAATTTAAAAAGTGAATTACTTTTTAATTGTCAGGTGGGCGATCAAAATTAGGTATCAACAGATAGGGTCACAAGAAACTACAAAAATAAGAAAATTTATATACAGAGTCACTGTCCTAAGCCTAGGTATAAAAAAAATTTCTATTTTATTTTAATTATCAAACACTTACAAGAAAGTACTACTTAATCTCAAGCCTAAATTGTAAGTATCCAACCAAGTCAAAAAGGTCTTTTCTTTTCTCTCCCTATTATTCCTAAAAAAAAATCTAACAACTTAATTCACTCAAAACGGTCATCATCCATCCATCGTATAAAAAAATCTCTATCTGTGACTACAAAGAAAAAATTAAAATTTACTCCTAAAAAATAAAAACTATCCAGTTCAAGCTACATTCCTTAGAAAAGAACCAATGCACAAAGAAAAATTGAGAGGGATTATTAACTACCTAAATAAAATTCAAACACAAAAGCACCCAAGTAATTTCTTCATCCCACACTTAAAATTTTTGCACTATTCTCAGTGCACACAATAAATAACAAGTAGGTAAAAGAAACTCCTTGGAAGGCTAGAGCCCGAAGCATTAGCATCTTAGAGATATTCGAGACTTCTCCCAATAACACTTGGTTCTTTATGTGGGCACCCCACACTTAGTTGCAACTTGGTCACTTGCTTTTGCGACTTTCTGTTGCTTTGCTTCAATGCTCAAACTCCTATAAAAAAAAAGAAATAAAACTACAAAACTAATATAAATAAATAAAAGAAAGCAATAAAATTAAATTTCCTCCCTACAAGCATCTGATTTTAATATCGTGGCACGACGCCATCAAGTCCACCACTTTTTCTTCCACTTTGAACTTATGAATTTCACCCCTAATTTCTTTTCTAATTTTCTACTACGCTCAAGGGGCAGTGGTGTAAAATTAGAGGCACCAAGAAATATATGTTGCGTCTTGCACTTCTTGTCTCTTAAGTAAGGAATGTCATATTCTCTTTTTGGAGTAACAAATTTTAGAATATAAGGGCATTATTCCTCATCTACAAATCTCTCCAGAGGCTTGGACGGCTCTAGTTTTAGTTTTCCAACCAAACATAATGTCAAAAGATATTTAGAATGAGGGTCAATACGTCTCAACTCTAAAACTGCATGCATTAGTTATGATATCCTCACTATTGCCCATCTCCTCAACATCGACATCAATCAAAAAAAGATTGAATAGTCGAATGGTTGAAATTCTTTCTTTTGTTTCATACATTAGCTAGTATCCACAATAATTTGTGGTTGGGCTTTAGACGCCTTAACCTTTTTATTCAAATAGGCTTGTAGGTCATGAATATCTGAGTCAAATTGGTCCATCTCTTGTCTGAGCTCTATTCTCCCTTCCATTAGTTAATTAGCCATGTTTATAAGACCGTCACGGATAAACCCATGAAATTTTATTTGTTGAGCTTGTTCCTCGAGCCAAGATTGACTCACTATCTATGTTTTATTAAAATTATCTTCTTCTTATAACTCACTCTTTTTTTTCTGTTTGAGGTTCCTCTTGAGTATTGGCTAAGATTGTGACTTGTAGATCATTACAAGTTTCATCCTCAATCTGCATCTCCGTGAGCTTGGTGCTCATCTTTTCTATGGTGTTTCCTTGTTTGGTATACTACTCCCTCATTACTTCTATCTTCTCAAGTACCTGTTTTGCTATATCACTTATCGAGCATGATGTTCTAAATCCTCCTCTTCATTATTTCTGTCAACATCACAAAGAACAGGATAATAATAATAGAGGCTTGCGGGAGGGGAATAAGAGTTAGGACAACCATTTCAATGGCCATCCTGACCACCACATATACTATAAATATTTCTCACAAAGGATTGGGTGGTGCATACAATCCACTTCCAGAAAAATTATGACAGTGTTATCACAAATGGGGTCCTCCGCAAATCAGACATGAATCATCAGAATATGAATATCCATCATTTGACCAATTTATATTTCATGATGTCATATCAAGAAGGATAGTAAAATACTTTTAAGAATAAAATAAAAATCTATATAGTATATTTACAAAAATAAAATAAAATTAAAAAACTTGAACAAACAAAGAAAATAAAAGTCTAACTTAGAGAAATAATTAATTTCTAAGTTCCCAGTAATGGTGCCAAAAACTTATTCGGTTCTAACGCACCACAAGTATACATGATCGTATAAGTAATATAGGATTATAAGTCCAGATATCGTACCCACAGGGACTTGCCAATTAATTATTTACTAAATTAAACTAATGCTAATTTATTTATTCAAGTGATAGAATCTAAAAATATATTTGTAATTATCTAAACTAAAAATAAAAGAAAATACTAGTGATAATTAATCAAAAAAAGAGCAAATTTTATTTTATGTAATCAATTAAATGAATTGATCTAGGACTATGGATTGCTAGCATCATGTTGCATATGCACCTTCTTTATCTTGTAATAATTATCGAGTTATTGATTTACAGATTTAATTATATGATTATATTCGAGCCTCGAATCAACTATTCACATGAAATTCTATGTCTATATTCCTATGATCAAGAATAAATCATGCAAAAGAAATTAGTTTCTCTAGTTTAATTACCAAGCAAGACGTTCTAGGTATATTCCTATTCTAGCCACAAATCAATTCTCAATTTTACTTCAAGAAAAGATCTTACTCCCTATATTCTTCGTTCTTTCTTATTGATCCTTATCGGATCATAACAATATTATAGATGTATTTCAATGGTCACGAAGCATTAAAATAGTAAGCACAAGAAAGTAAGAACAACTACTATGATATTATGCAATTTAACTCAAGTTCATGCCACAATAATTATGCTGCTACTATAATTCTAGAATAGGAAGTTTAGCTCCACATAGATATGGAGTAAATATAATAGTTCATCCAAAGAACTACATAAAAATAAATAACATAGAGAAGTAAAGATAAAACCGAAATTCTCTAGCCTCCACAACGACTCCTAGCTCTTCCCTAATCAAAAGCTTTTATTTCAAAATATTTTTAAGGACTATTTATAAGTGTAGAAATTTTTTTGCATAAAAATAAATTGAGTCTAAATAGAACTAGAAAATTAAAAGTTAAGTTCTGCTGAAGTTTTTGGCTCTCGTGCGGGCGCCAGGCAATCTGGCGCGGGGTGCCAATCATAGTGCCAACCTGCATAAATTTCTTTGGCAGAAGTTTGACCTCTGGTGTGAGGCGCTAGGCAGCTGCTTGAACTTTTTCTGAAATTTTGGCTCTAGGGTAGGGCCCTAATCATCGCACCAACTTGATTTTGCTCGGAAACTCATTCAAAGTTGCTCTAAAGCTTCGAAACTCTCTTATTAGCTCATTTTGGATTGATTTCTATCATATTTTTCTATAAAATATCTAATCACATGTGTTACCTCACTATCAAGAGTTTCTATCAAAACATGCAATTAAAGTGAATATAATTCTCAAAACAAGGATAAACGTGGATAAAATATGACAAACGAATATATAAGTACGCCCAAAATCATTGCCCACCTTATGTTGAGATGTGAACTTGCTAAATGTAACAAAAAGTTAGTGATAGGACTCTCTATGTTCTCCTCTATACTGATTTGAACTAGAGAGACCAATATCCTTTTCTTCCCTTTCCAATGGATTTCTTATTTGCATAGGCTCCTTCTAAGATGTGAGATTTGTAACTTATCATTATTAATTAGCCTTCTTCCTTCTCTCCCCATCTGTTGATTTGATGCAATTAGAACTCTCCCCCGATTCAGTGCTTTATTAGCCATGTAATCAGCAACTTTATTGTCTTCCCTCATAATATGCACTACTCTTACGTTTCTGCTAGGCATAAGTTTCCAAATCTCCTCCATTAAGGTTAGTATGTTCCATAACACCTCCTAAGTTTTCTGGATGACCTTTTCTAGTAGCATAGAGTAGAAACCTAGTTTCTATAATCACCGGGTTTTATTGAGTGTCTTTTATATATATCAATGCTTGTAGTATAGCCATAGATTCTGCTTGTATATTTAGTATAATATTCATCTTTCATTTTCTCGTGTTTGTGCATGTATAATGTCTCTTCCATTATTTCTAACACAAAAACCCCATGAGCTTCTTCCTGGGTTGCCCCTTGATGCACCATCTATGTTATATTTAATCTATCCAACATCGGGTAGTTTTCATAACACCTGTCTTACCATAATTTTCGGTGTATAATTTTGCAAAATTTGCACCATCTCAGTCCAATTGTACCTGAAAATTTTTCTTTTTGCTGTCTTGAACATAATAATAGTATGAATAATCTGGTACATAAGCTTCCCATGTGACATCTCCCCCCCCCACCCACCCACCCACCCCCCAAGTCTAATAATATTTTCCCTTTTCTATAACTCTCATATAATGATAGCTGGAACTACTTGAAATATATATATATATTTATACGTGGTTTGACTGGAAACTCCCACCAAAGGTTAATCACTTGGATAATCTGTAGGCCTCATATACTTATTCCCATTGGTCTACTTAATTGTTTCCAAAAACTCTATGCTACTTGAGACTTCAAAAACACATGTGAGAAGTTCTCTACCTCTGATTGTTGACAACAGTGGCACCAAGAAGGAAAACTAAAAATCTCATTTCCTTATTACATCATCTAGAGGTAGTTTGAATTTCCAGAATCTCTATAAACAGAATGATTTGTTCACCGCCAACCCCTTGATCCACATCTTTTTGTATAATATGTTGGTTTTCTTTCTTTGTCTTACTAGTTCATATGTTGAACCTACTGTAAACTTTTTATTTTCTATTAATTTTCGGAATGACTTATCTACTTTTTCATTTTAACTAGAGGTGAGATCTTCTTTATGATGTGATCTGCAATTTCACGCGAATTCCTTTAGCTTTGTTTCATTCCACCTCTCTGCTTATACTATATCTAGTACTTGTACAATTGTTCTATCACATATATGTTTTGATCATGTAACAAAATACAAAGCTCTCAAACCTATTCAATTACCCAGCCAAACGTGAAATTGATCTTGTTTTCGTTGTCACCATATCTCCTGTTCAATTTGGTCTCTCGGTTGTAGCATCTTCTTCCAACTATAAGTTTCACTTTTCCTTTCAATTAAAACAACATGTTCCTTTTTCATATTGCTTAAGAACGTTCTCCACAATGATTGTTTAGTTCTAAAATTCCACCAAAATTTAGCAAATGAATCTATGGATACATCTTGCAAACTTCTAAAACCTAAATCCCCTTCCTCATAAAGATGACATAGCACTGTCCAAGTAGTCTAGTGTTTGCTAGAATTTTTCACTGAATTGCTCCAAAAGAATTTGGGAAACATCCTATATATATTAGCCAACACTCCAGTAGGACGATCACAGGCTGATAATAAATGAGTAAGCATGCTTTGTAATACATATTTTATCAGAGTAATCCTGTCTCGAATAGATAATAATTTTTTAATCCATGAAAAAAGTCTGTTACTCATTTTGTCACAGATTTTTTTATAATGGGCAATCTTCCTTCTGCTATAATATATTGGCAATCTTAAATATGTGAAAGAAAAGTTTTTTCTTGAAATCATTGTAATATTCTTCACCAGATTCACCACCTCAATAATTATATATTTCATGCATATACACTGTACTTTTCACTTTATTGATCCTCTCCACTAACTTGCTCATACTTAGCTAGAGTTTTCATTACCATATTTAGTGAGTATTCTTCTGTTGCAGTGAAAATTATAATGTCATCAGTATAAGCTAAGTGATTCATATATGAACTCCATTTTGACATTTTAAATTCTTTAATCTTCTCATCTCTGTGAAGTACACTTAATGCCCTTGATATACACTCTATTCCTATAATGTACGGAGTTGGGGAAAGAGGGTCTCCCTGTTTCATACCCCTAGTAGACTTAAAGAAACTATGCGGTTGTCTATTAATTAGGATAGAGTACCAGTTGTTAGAAATAATTTTGTATAGTATATCAATCAACATTTCTCCAAAACTCAAGTACCTTGGTCAGAAATAACAAAGACACTCTATCATATATCTTTGTCATATCTAGCTTAATTACCACATTAGCTCATTTTTCCCTAGTTCTGATATCACGACAATCTGTTGTACTAACAAAATGTTCTCCTCTATGCTTATTGCCCTTCACAAATTCTAATTGCTGAGGTGAAATAATAGATGGTAGTAAATGTACTAATCTGTCATGAATGAATCTAGAAAATATCTTATTTATGAAGTTTCTTAGGCTTATAGGTCTCAGATTTGAAAAAGGTCATGATTTTCTTTTTCTTTGGCAATAGAACCAAATTGGCGCAAGTGACATATCTAGGTAACCCATGTCCACAGAAAAATGATTTAACCATAAGAACTATATTTTCAGCTATTATTTTTCAATATTTTTGAAAAAATTCTGCATATCCATCTGGTCCTCCTGCACAATCTACATTTAAATCAAAAACTATATTTTTCACCTCTTCTATTTCTGGTATTGCATGAATTAATTCAATTTGCTCTCTTGTGATCATCTGTGGTATGTGTTTCAGGATATCAAAGTTAGTTGGGGTGTGATCTTTAGAGACTTGATCTTCATAAAATCTTATTGCCTCTTTACTGATATACTCCTCTTTATCTAGTTGTCTCCCATTTAAAAACTTGTATTTTATTTTATCTGCAATTTATTTCTTTTCTCATTTACATGAGCATGAAAGAACTTTGTATTTCTATCACCATCTTCAAATCATTATATACCAGCTCTCTATTTCCAGAATTTCTTTTCTATTTCATAGAAGTTAATGAGTTCTGATTGTACCTTCTGCATTCTTCTCTATTTGTGAAAGTATAATTTTGTTCAAATTCTACCTCATGAATTTTTACTACCTCTTCCAATGTTGCTATCCTCTGAAAAATATTTTCATATGTATCTCTACTCCATTTAGCTAGTGTCTTACTAACTTTCTTAATTTTGTTTGTAGTATACAAATATGGACATGGTGATGGAATCACATGCAATAGTAAACTAAAAGTTTGCTAAAATAAATATCAGTTGGCATGATTGGTTGGCCATCTTGATTTAAATATAATGCAAAAACAATTAAAAATTTACGTGGTTATATATTGAAGAAATAAAAAAAATTCATGAATTTTCTTGTGTTGTTTGTTCTCATGAAAAATTAATTACTATACTAATTAAGGTTGGGATTATATCCCCTGATTTTTTAAAACTTATAAAAAGGTAAATGTGTTTCAGTTACCTGCCATGTGGACCATTTGCTATTATATAATTTAATAGATACATCTATGGTATGGCCACATGTGCGTTTGATATCAACTTGCAATTTTGATTTTTATAAGGTTGTTTGCTCAAGTTATTAAATTAAGAGCACAGTTCCAACCATAAAATTATATTAATAATGCTGATTTATATTAAGTTGGTTTAGCAGAAATTGTATGCCTTTAATTATAGTTAAACCATTAGTTATAAGAAAAAACTCCCAAATAAATTTGGTATGAGATGTGTTTATCTAACATGTAGCAATACTTGTATGCATCAAGTCAACAAGGTTCCCTTTATCACAATTGGTTTAGGGTCAAAAATCAAATAATTCTCATCTAAAAATTTGAATGTGCGGTATATGATTTAATTACTCTACCATGTACAAAAATGGGTCCCTAAATAAGATTGGGATAAATATTAGATTTTTTAACATTAGGGGAGAGATGATTGACAGCTGAAAATTATGCATAGAATAAATTATCTAGGTCCTCTAAAAAAATGTGAACTTAAAGTTCAAGAGATAATTCATTTGCAAAATGTTGCAACCAATTGTCAGATATATTTGCTGAACCTATGTCATAATTCAGCTGTAAATGCTTCAATGAAAATTAGAGTTCTTGAAGAACAGAGTCTATGATACGCCTGAAGCTTGATAGATCAATCAGTTTCAAAGATAAAATTCCTTGAAGAAGGAGAGGAACAAATGATCAAAATGGTCAGAATAATGAGGCGAGTGCTTTAAAAGAAGTACCATGATATAATACTTCATAAAACCTTGATAAAAGTTTAGGTACTTGAAGATGATAAAAAATAAAAGATCTTGATAAGTTGTATTGTATTGGAACCAAAATCAAATGACCATCGATGATATCTTTTATATAATGTGGCACTCAATATTATAAATAGTGATGAGAATCTTGAATTCAAATCTGTCAAAAAATGTAGACAGATAAATGATTAGCCAAATAAAAATAAGTAATTCAAGTATACTTTATTTCATTTTAAAAAGTAATGTTTAGACTTACAGTCCAAAAATAAGGTATAATATCAGTGGGTACAAATGAATTTTTGTGCAAGAAGCAAATGAAAAAAACCCCTTAAGATATAAAATACACCTTGTGCCTTGTGACATAAATGTTTTTTCTTAAAAATTCTGGCATTATTGTATGGAGATGTGTTACAGTGAGGTTTCTTTTAGTCTGGCAAGACATAAAAACTTAAATACGTATAATATCATGTTGTCATGTCTAGCTAGATAGTGAAGGTTATATGAAAATTCTTGAGGGATTTAAGATGTTTTAAAGCGATCCATTAATATCCCAATGGTTGCAAGATCGCTTAACATAAATAAAAATCAATTTCGATCTCATGAAAAAGATTAAAAAATATCATGTTTTAGTGCAATTGGTGCACTTATGTATCATGTTATTACTATCCATGAGATAAAATTATTTATTAATGTGAAGACGTGATATAATTTTACTTTTACGTGGAGATATTCGAGTGAAATGAAATATTGATACGAGTTTATTATTTCTAACCAATATTGTCAAATGATTGTTGGTTATGCAAATATGAAAATTATTTGATTTATATGAAGTTTGATCTCAAAAAAGTTATCTGTTTGCATGTGGGAATACTTTCATATTATGTTATTCTACAAGACAGTCTATTTTATTATCATGCAACTGAAGTGTCTACCACTTGGTTGTTAGTACGAACAAGTCGAATGAGCAATTTGTCTACGATGACGAGGTTACGAACAGGGTGATTGTCAAAAATGTATTTAGCTAAGCTCAAGGACTCAATATATCCAAGAGACATATTTTATGATCACAAAGATAGTACTATCAATATTAATTTTTTGGAAAGCTGAAAAAAAAGATTGGAATAAATTATGTACAGGATTAAATGGTGTTTTCATCAGGAGAAATAAAATAATCGCTGCACTTTTTTATCCTTATCCTAGGTTTTGTCCCAATGAGTTTCCTGGCAAGGTTTTTAATGAGGCAGCAAACAATATGTATTTCAAGATATGTGTACTCTTTTTTCTTCACTAAATATTTTCTTTTACTTGATTTTTTCTAGTAAGATTTTAACGGGGCACATCATCGATGAATATCCAAGGAGGAGTATTGTAAAATATATTTATGTGGATGTCCACTAAATGTGATCTCCTCATCTGCCCACTACTTTTCACCGTTACGTTCCACCTCTTCCATAATTTCAAATCCTTAATGCTATGTCTTCCACCACCTCCATAATCTTTCCTCTTAATGTCATGCTTATGGCTATAATTTTGTATGCCTTTTAGTAACACTATAAAAAAAAAGATCTTGAGAATTATATTGGATACACTTGAAAGACTTAAAAAATACTTAAAAAAATAAGAAACATTCTCATCTCATGTCTCTCTTTATTGCTCTTGCTCTCTACAATATATTTCAATATTGTTATTCTTTAAACTTATTTTTACAACATCTATACAATTTTTGTGCAATTGAAGACTATCACACTTGTTTAATGAAAAATTATCTAAGTCTTGACTATCTTGTGGAGCAAACAAATAATTTCAAAATCACACAACCTATATAAATAAACAAATTTTGCACAACCTATACCTATCTTTGTAAAGACAAATAGAGCATTTTTATATATTGAAAATAACTGTTGCACTTAAAAAAATTCTGTACGATATTTTACCTGCGAACCTCTGTTATTACTTATTTGATGAAGTCAAGCCTTAACCAATTCTCAAAGGTTAAACAAACAAAATATAGAGACTGAATATCAACTCAAATAATACTACTACGTCTTCATTTTTATGCAAACAAGATTAATCGAAATTCTGAATCTTTTCAGATTGAATTTTATTGCCAAGACGACTATCATCAACATTACCTATTTTTCCGAAGAAGATTTCTATTTAATAATATTTCTTCGAGTTCGTCTAGGGATAGTAATAGAGCGGAGCAGAGTGGGGCGGATTAAGTCTTCTCCTGCTAAATTTTTTCTTTTTCTACCCTACATTGTTTGGTTATCTGCTCTATTTAGCTTTATTCTTGTCCTGTCTCGTTTAGCCCTATTTAATCCTACCCCATTTAGCCCCTATTTATATATTTTAATTTTTTAACCAAAACTTTTTTAAAAAAAAGAAATCAATTTAATCGTTTTAAAATCATCTTTAATTTCATTTTTATTTTTGCAACATTCTAAAATATTAGTCACTTATAGTTTGATATAATAATCATTCTCACATGAATTATTTTACTAAATTCATTTTATTTTAATTGTAGCTCATAATTTAAAATGTGATATACAAGATTATATTACTCAATATCATTATCAAATATCCAAGTAGATCAATTTTTAATTACCACATAAAGACTTAATTTTTGTAAAAAAATATAAAACCATTATTTACCTTTTAACAAAGGCTACAATTCTTCCTACTTCAATACATTTATTATTAGATAAGTTTTAAAGTTAGACCTATTCAAGAATATGTTAGCAATGATTTTTCTCCATATACTAAGACTAATGGGTATGATGTCGTGATTTAACTAAAATATATTTTTTAATAATAACTAAGATTAAAGAATAAAGCACAAAGTATAACAAAATTAGATAAAAAATATTTCCCACAAAGTTCTCAATTTAATAAAATTAGCTAAGTTTGCAATTGAAATTGCAAAAAAATGTGATAAAACAGTTAAACAAGTCTAGACTTAGCCTCATTTGTTTGCACTTAATGGATGTCTGAATCTGAATGGTTCAGACCTTAGTCCATTAAGTGCATTTGTTTTCATTAAAATTTAAGTACTTATTTGGTCTGAATATGTCTTAATCATTAAAATTTGGAACAAAGCCTTAATATCATTAAAAACTATATTTGTGTGAATAATTTTTACCATCACTCTGTCCACAACCACCATCCATCACCATTAACCACCTCTATCATCACAACCACCATCATTATTATTATCTCCAACCACCAGTCACCACCACCAACCATCTCTGCCACCATTATCAACTACCATTATTATCACCAACTACTCATAACATCACAACAACCACTGGGAAACCACCACTACTGTTAATCGTTACTATACATGTCACCTCAATCATTATAATTATATTCACCACACGACCACCACCACTGCCACAGGTATCGTCATCGTCGCCGCCATCTCTACCACCAATATCACTCACCACTACCACTGTTGTCACACCCCAAACCCGGGGAGGCATGGTTTGCACTTGGTGCCACCCCTAATATGAGCATACTCGGCGCCCAAAATATTAAAAAAAGGCCAGAACCGATGAGGTCCAACAACACAATAACTATACAATCAGAATAAAATAATAAACTATAGCGGAAGCTGGCTCACCTGACCAATTAAGAAAAATAAATACAATGTGCCGTCGAGGCCACAAAATGGAAGAACCACTATACAACATGGCTCACCTGGCCTATAACAACATACTAAAACCACAACAATGTCTATGAGCCTCTATGAATACATTAGTAATCAAATGATCGGGACAGGGCCCTGAACTACCCTTAACTCAAACACCTGGCGACTCCAAAAGACCCCGAGCGCACCAACTCAGCTGGAACTCCACTCAACACCCAAGAACTTGATCTAACAGCCCACCATCACCTGCAGGCATGAATGCAACACCCCAACTAGGGCATCAGTATAATAGTGTACCAAGCATGAAAGGTAGAAACAACTGGGGGACATAGATTAAAGATCAACAGATATACCAAATATCGTAGAAGGAGAATTGAACTTAATTAAACACATAAAACCTACCTGGCCCCCATAAGCCTGGCAAATACAAGCAAACATACCAACATAACCTACCTGACCCCCAAAAGCCCAGCAAGTCCAAAAAGTAAACAACAATACAACGACACCTAACTGACCCAACTCACCTGTCATCCTCTCTAGACCTCTCAATAGCCTCAGCTAATACCAGCCAACATCTAGCATCCACTGCTATCAGATAACAAATAACACAAGCAACAACCACAATATAATGCCAAACAAATCACATGTAAACACCAGTTAATCAGCATCATCAATCAGGCACTGTCGGACACTCTCTCGGCTGCGCACAGTTAGCGGAGCTCAATCAATATGGGAGAACCAATCGCGATCCTAGGAAGGTTTAGACATGTCGGACCACTCTCGAATCATGTCTCAACTAGACACTACAGAGGACATCATTCTCAACCCTATAGGTCATTTCATTCCTTGGGCTCAACCCCTCAGCCGGAAACACTCTCATGCGTCGGGTATCCACAAGCCACAAGGTACCTCGGGCTCGACCCCTAGCCGAAATAACTCTCGTGCATTGGATATCCACAAGCCACAAGGCCTCAAACACAACACACACATAATCAACAACAATAATAATACATGATCCAACAACTCACAAGCCACTCTACTCACCACTAACATCAAGGGACACATCCAAACCAGTCCAAGTATAATCACGGTCGTCACATGCCATCTACACGGCCGACACGATCGCTGAATCAAATATAACAACAGATCGTTGCGACCATCTACCTTAACCACTCTAAACCCTCATTCAATAGTCAACAAAATTACCTAATCGTATTCACTCAAACAGCCCGCAACTTGCTACAAGAACCACACGCCTCACATACAGTCTCTCGACACGAGCCTAATAATTTGTCATGTCTACGTTCACCGCACTCAAGCCCGAGCCACCGACCAAACCAACACCTTAAACACACCATTATCACCATATAAACAGCAGAATAAGAGTTCAATAATAGCAAAACACAAGCCATCACAAACAACCAACACACACGTCTACACGAACGACAACGGCTATGGAATTCATGCCAACAACAGGAGGGACAAGCGTAACATACCTTAGCTTCAATCCTAGCCGAACTTGAGCCTTCAACACCATGAGCCTACTGCCTAAAGACAGTCCAAAATTCTGCCAAAATGCAGCCAACACAACTCAACAACAAAACAAGACAAACGATGCTTACCCGATAAGATTCATAGGAATTCGACGGTAGAAACTCCGAGACAATAACCTACCGGTGTTAACACACCTATAAACAATCTTAAAAACTAAGGAGAACAAAAGAAAGAAGGCTTACCAACAGCTTCACCACGAAACAGCCACCAACAACTCGAAAAAAATACCAAACCACTGACTACACGCGATTCCCAACTTTCCGACACCAAAATCATGTTGAGCCATGGCTTCTAGCCTCAAAACCCAAAGAAAACCATGGAAAGAAGTTGAGAGAGGTTTCTTACAAAGTAGGTTGCCGGAAAATGAATTTGGATGACCAAAAACCGACCAAAGGAGCTTAAATAGCCTTCCACCGCCTTAGACCCTTGTGACGTGCCTGCTTGCGCAGTCTCGCAAAAACGCGAATATCTCTCTACCCCGAAGTCAGATTGATGTACGGTTTGATGCGCTGGAAACTAGACTCGTAGATCTTTAATTTGATAAGTCACACACCCCATAACTCTTTATAGATTGGGAGAAAAGTTTTGAGACATTTGACCTAAATTTCCAAAGAGTTATAGATTGGGAGAAAAGTTTTGAGACATTTGACCTAAATTTCCAAGAATCTCAAAAAGGAAATTTTGCGATAACTTTTTTCGAATTTTGTTCTACAACTTGATCGACGTCCAAATCTTAAATATGACCATAAAATGATTCAAATAACTCATAAAACTTTCTTCTTAGATTATTTAGTACTCTTAGTCCTATCTCGAAAGCACGATTTTATTGCTCAAATTATTCGAGGTGTTACAACTGCGATCAATCCCTACTACCAACCACCTTCACCATCACAACCAGCACGACCTCCAATTACTACCAACACATCATCAACAACCACATATTCTTCAGCCACCACCATCAACACTGTCAACTCCTAACATCAACCAACTTCACCATTACAACCATCACTATCAACCATCACCATTACGTTAGTCACTATAACACCAAACACCCCTATTATCATAATTATCGCCACCACCATTACTAACTACTAACATCAAGCATTAGCACGACCACCACTACAAAACATCTCCACCATCACTAGTGAACATAATAATTTTTTTTGAATCAAATAATGGATTTATTTTATTAAATTGATATTTTTTAATTTTTTATTTGAATTGTATATTTAATCAATTTATAAATAAATAAAGTATGTATATTCGAATATTGAAAAATAAACAGTCTTAATCATTCAATATTCAGATCTAGAGACAACATCTTAATCATTCAGATGTGCATTCAAATTCAGATGTTTTAATCTTAATGAAAATAAATGAGGTCATGTCTTATCATTTGTTTTACCTCATTTAATATTTTATTTTTCTTTTTGGATCCACGCCGATTTTGGCCCGCCTCATTTGTCATCCCTAAGTTAGACGTCAAAATTATATTTTTTCAAAGCCAACAAATCAAAAACGGATTCCCAAAAAGATCTTCTTTCAAAAGAGGTTATTTACACCATATTGCGCAAACTGTCATTATTTATTTTTCTCTTCAGTTCATAATCCTTTAATTTTTTAAAAGTTCATATTTTGATATCCTATAACTTAACTCATGTTAAATTTTGTATTTGTACGATGTTTAATATTTATTAAAAAATACTAAAATATCAAATAACCATATTGAAATATAATTACATATACAATTTATATATATATTATAATACTATTAAATATATAAAATAGAATTAACATAAAACTAATTATTTAGACGCTGAAACTTTAACTAGTAATACTCTATTTTGATTGACGTGTTCTTTTTGTTGTAATTGATTAACAAAAGAAATTTATTATATTTTCATTTGAATATTTCTATATGTTTAAGGCGTTACTATAATATAATTGAGACTTTTTTTGAAAAGCCAAAGTCATAATTCTCTATTATATGAGTATATGCAAGTCGAAATTGAACAAATTATGATTCGTGACTTACCATATTGATGTTGTACTTTAAAACACCAAATCATACTGAATTAATTTGATATGATATAATATTATATTATTTTAAGAACTGAAATTTTCAATATTTCTCATTTTATGAAATTATACCAAATATGTAATTGCTAAAATTTTCAAAACTATGGCCACCCCCAATAAGCACCCATTTTTGCACCAGAAAATTAAATCTCCCTGCTGCTTTTCTTTTGTTACAAACTTGTAGCTGCTGTTGTTCTAATCAGAAGAAGAAAACGATCAAATCAGATCCCCTGAAAGTTTGTAACAAATGGTTAATTCTAATCGCAACTACACCAAAATTAAAGAAGACGTTTTTAGTTCTTTCTACTTGATACACCAAGAATAGTTTTGTAACTCTACTGTAACTGTTGAAAAAAAAAATAGTGCATGAGTTGATTTATAAAAAGGATATGGGAAAAAACTTACCCACACCACACCGAATATGTGTTTGTAACTCCCTCTCTTACAGACATGGATCTTCCATCTTTTCCTAACAATACAAACCCCAACTACATGGCAACCATATAATATGTCAAAGCATACCAAGTAAGGTCTACGCATTTACACCACAGAAAGAACCAGAATGCAGTAACTGACATTGCCAAGTAACAAGGTTTGTCAACCAAATCATCAAGGCTCTCAAGTGCTCCTGTCTAAAAGATTTACTTCCTGAAGCAGTACGATAATATATTATCAACACGTTGACACCACAATATATGAGGGTGCTCGCACCAGAATAGGGGCATTTTCGCAAACCAATTTACTACAACAACGACTCCAACAACTGCACCTCTCCGTCCCAAGCAGGTTTGGGTCGGCAACATAAATCCTCTTTTACAGACCGTGTTGTTCCATTTAAGCTCGTCTCCAACCAATATTTTATGACAGGACTAAAGGACTCCTAGAAAACATAGGACCTGAGGTAATATACTAACACGACAAAAAATAATGAGGTTACCAGACCCAGGATCTCCAAGCCTGTAGCTCAGCTGTTTTACTCGGCATGCAACCATCAAGAATATTACTGGTTAGGTAACACTTAACTTCCATCAGCGAGAAACTTCTTTTCTTCTTCCGCATAGACTCAAACAAGAACACTATCAAAGCCTTAGTCCAAGAACCTGCACAGCGACATTATCAGCAGCTTGAAAGGGTTGGTTCAATATTCTACAAATGAAATCATTCTAGAAACCATGTTAAGTGAAGTATGTTGTCATGAAAGAAGTATGCAAAGTCCAGGTTGATGATATTCTGCTTTTCTTAAAGCAACAATATATTTTTAAGCTTGTAGTTCAGAAAATATGCTAAGCACCAGTATAAACATTAATTATCTTGAACAGCTATTAGATGTAGGCACAAACAACGACAGAGTTGGAATTTTCACCGAGGGGAGTCATATAAATAAGTAAATATACAAAAAAACCAAGGGGATTCAACAGATAGTATATATGTGAAATTTTTTAAACTTATCTACATAGTATAATTTCCAGTGAAGAGGTGTCAATCGACATCCCATCAATGGTGTTGGGATGGTCTAATGGATGTCTGACAGACTCGTCAAATTCTTTTTGAAGGGGAGCCTTGGAAGTAACTGATAAAATTGCTGCCATGTGACCAGGAGGTCACAGGTTCAAGCCGTGAAAATAGCCTCTTGCAAAAATGCAAGGTAAGGCTATATGTACAATAGACCCTTATGGTCCGGCCCTTCCCCGGAACCCGCACATAGAGGGAGTTTTAGTGCACCGGGCTGCCCTTTTAGGTGTCAATCGATATTCCTTGGCCAAGTGTGGCTGCCACTGAGAACAAAACGATTAAAAACTGAATTTAAGCTAAAATCATAACTTAAACAAAGCATTCCGAGGGAAGAATGCTAGTTCCGCCTCCAACAACACCCAAAGTCAAGTTCATGGGAACACTTCAAAAGGGACAGTAAAATTTGGAGTTATGGAAGTATATATTATATATTGGAGGTATGTCACGAATAAGGGTGGAAAACTTATAACTTCTTCTATAGCTTACAAATAAAGGTCTTACAGTACAGGTTAGGCTTAACTTTAGTAGTGTCTTCTCATTGATCATGTACAAAGTTTGGTATGCCAAACTCAACTTGTCACCTTTTGCACATAAATCATCAATGGAGACAATATTTAACTTTAAAAGAAAGGTCTTGCAGTTAAAAAATAAAAAAATAATTGCCTGAAAGTAATAGGATGATAACAGTTTCTTAGTGCATTTGCAAGTGGATCATATCAACTTTTGTTCTATTTGATGGGTTCTCGAAATAAGCTGCTATAAATGAGTAAACTTGAGACATTATCCTCTTAATTTCCTTAATCTTTTACTCAGTTTTTACTATTTAAAGAGCTACTCTTTTCCATTAACTGTCCATGTCCAAATAAAAAGCCAAAGGTTTATGTTCCTGTTCTTTTCAGTGAAGTCCTTGTTTCTACTCCTTCATGGCATGAGCGGAATAGATAACTCAAAATGCTTCCTTCACAAAAGAGAACTTTCAGTCTTGGTATTGTGCATCAAACAGTTTATAATCGACAAGTACAGCGACCTTTAGATGATGCGAGGGCTTAACAGTTGGAAAGATTGTTCACAAATAAACAACGAAAAGCACTTTGCCATCTTGAGCATTGATTGCAAACAGATAAAGAACCTAGTCACCTATGCTTCCACTTACTGTTTTCAGGTAGCATAAGATACTTTACCATCATTTCTGAGCTCATTCATGTGTCCTCTGACCTTCTCCCTTCCACAACTATGAGAGGGAAATCATAACCTCTCTACAATGCCATCACTAAGCCTAGGAGCTTCTCCTATACAAAGATAGGTATTCCTAAACCAGCAATTCCGTTTCTTCAGTTTTTCTCCGTTTTTTCTCTTTATTATTTTCCTTTTTTTGTTTGGGGATGGGGAAGGAAACATCCTACTGCTTGCCCCTCCAGTAGTCTAGGGATTTCAATCTTTTGAGATTCATTAAGCTGAATTTCACAATTATAGCAGCACTTGTTTCTTTTACACTTGAGCCTGGATTCAATGTCTATTAAAATTTCAATGTTCACTTATAGCTCCTTTAAACGGGAAATTATGATAACCAGTTGCCTACTAGACTAGTAACGCAACCACATAACCCCTGGAAGTTGCCTCCAGCACTTAAATTACAGCAAATGGCAAGAGAAAAGTGTTTAAACATGTTTTTCAGTTTATTACTTGGGGAGACCAGGAAAGAAGAAATAGAAAAATCACCTGCTAGAGAATTTGACAAGTACCAATAAAAGGAATAGGGGACTAACTCTAATAGCAACCTGTAAACTAAAAGAGTTACTTTTTGTTGAAATGACTCACCATTACTAGCAGCTGAAACAAAGAATACAATGCTTAGGAATCTCCTTTGCACCTTGTTTTCTAAGGAATAGGGTATAAGTCTTGTCAATGTGGAATTATGCATGAAACTAAGGTAAAAAGTTACAAGCTCACATGTACATGTAGCTAACCAAATCATATGGTAATCTAGCAACCAAAGTCATGAATACAAATAGAGCATCAAGTGCAACAGTTAGAGGCCTACCTCTGATACAACTAATTAACACGTTTGGATACCACTTGTTATCGGGATGCCCAAATTCACCAATAAAGCAAATTCATTTCATTAAATGATAGCATAACACCTTTCCACATAGTTCTTGATTGATCCACCTTACCACATGAATCCAAATTCAGGTAATGGTGATGATCACATTAACCTTTGCACATTGTCCTTGATTGATCAACTTGACGTCCAAAAGAAATCACCGAGGACACAATTCATTTCATTGATGATCATTGCAAGCTGTAGTTGGACAGCTAAAAAAGATGCAACAACTATGTTCAATCTCAAACTAGTTCAGGGTGGATTCTAACTTTACTCTGACTGTCAACCTACTGCAACCCATTGATGATCATTGCAAACTGCAGCAGGCAGCTCAAAAAGTTGTTACAACAACTATGCTCAATCTCAAACTAGCTCGGTGGCTTGTAATTTTACTCCAATTGTCAACCCATTGCAACCATCTCCTTTGTTCAGACATGAAACAGGCAATGTGAGCTCATAAGTAGAATGCAAAATTCACAGCTCCACATGATCACAAATTTAAAACAGCACCAGAAAACTGAGAACTTTGCCACACCTCAATCCCCTCAGCATCTTCTCTAGTAACAAACAGCCTATCTCCAGCTCCCTCAATCTTCTTTATGATCCCTCTTTCAGCATCCTCCACTTTATCCATATAATTCCTCCTATACAATCCTTCATGCAACACCCTTTCCCTCTCAAAATCATTTCCCTTCTCAACCATTCTTGACCACACTTCCAACTCTCCTCCTCTTCCCGCGAACACCTGCTTTCTATAACAGTGAATCAAGCTACTGCTTCCACCACCTGCATGCCTCATACATGGATTTTTCTCTTCCAGATAAACCCATGGATCTTCACTTAATTTACGTAGGTCTGCCACAGCCAAATCACCTGATTTTGAACATATCTTGAACATAGTCAAATCTTCCCGGTCAAAGTCAACGTCAGCAAACGAGTCGCCGAACCGGCTGCTCCGACCTGAACCCGGCTCATTCGTCTCCCACACAACGTCTCCGGACCTAGAGTCCCACAACCGCACGTAACCGGAGTACCCAAAAGCTCCGGCAGTAACTGAAAAACCGATCAGGGCATTAATCTCCGGCAAAAATGTCAACTTTCCGACAACAGTTGACTTTGCCGAATTGCCAGATTGTCTTCCCAACTCCGAAACCGCTTTCATCGTAGACTTGTCAATACTCAGAACACAATTTTCTTTATGTTGACACTCGAAGGCTGCAAAAACAGAGTCCGGCGAGTCAACAACAGCGTTTACTCGGGCCTTGTAAATTCTCGGGTCACAGGGGTCAGTCCATTCCACAGACCCAACTCTACGCCCATTAGCCAAGTTGTAAAAATGGAGCCCGGATTCGAATTCAGAACCAACAACAGCCAAATCAGGTCCGACCTTCCGAATCGAGCTGATGTAATCAAGGTGTGTCCTAATAGTTTCGTTATGGGTCAAACTCCAATCATAAACCGAAACTTGCCCGCCGTGAGCAACCCAAACGGAGCCATCAGCATCTACGGCGTTGAAGTCCGTTACAATGCCATCAGAGGAGGGACGAATGGTTGAGAATAGTGACGCGTCGATTCCACTGAGTTGACTCGGGGCGAGTGCAGATCTGAGTTGTGATTCAATTCCGTAGTAAACAGCTTCATCAATGAGCTCTTGATTGGAAAAACGTTTTGCCGTCAAAGGGAGACGATTGGACCGGAGAAGAGCCAAGAGAGCCGAGAAAATTTCTGGGTCCCGGTCGATGAAAACCGGGTCATCGGAGTTCCGGTTCGATAAGGCGGATAACAGAGAATCTGGCCCACCGGAACGAAGTGTGGATACTGTGGTTTCAAAGAGCTTGCCACCGACGTTGAGCTTTACACGATCACCCCCTTGCCCTTGAATGGTACGTCGTGCACCGTCCTCCATCGATCGGAGATTTGGAAAATAGATACGCGGACGAAAGATTGAACTGAGGAAGATTTAGTTGACCGAGTCACCGAGCTGATTTGTGCTGCTGTTTTATCTTTCGATTATTTTGGACGAAAAATAAATAAATAAATCTGATTGTGGTTTAATTTTGTTTTATTAGGTGGAAATTACTTCAAAGGGCAATTGACACAAAAACAAAGAACAAGGAAAATTGGGTTCACAATATTCTAAGTTGATGGATTACCAATATTCCGCAAATTCTCAAAAATGGAGCTTTGGCTCGAAATGGGGATGATTGAGTGATAAATTTAATAAATGACTTTGTGAAAAATTTTATAATTAAAGTAGTAAAAATGTATAGATGGTAGGATATTTTTGATTTGCAATTTTCACATTTGAAAATAAACACTTTAAAGTTTTCTAAGATTAGTTTTGAAAAGTTGAATATGTTCAACAGAAAAGTCCGCAATTTTTTTCTCTTGTATGACCGATGGTACGGGCCATAGGAAGACCCATGGTAAAGTTCAGAGGTTCATCCCCTAGACCACAAGTCGTGGTTTGGTGGTATGACTCGTGGTCACGGAGTTGTAACATGCTACTAGGTTACTAGGTGCTGGTCATACGAGTGACTGTACGACTCGTAGTAGGGAACTACAAGTCATGATAGGCGTCGTGAAAATAATCAGAGAGTTGAAAAAATTGGACCGGCTAGCCACGGGAGGAAACTACGAGTTGTAGGTTAATTATACGACTCGTGGTGATTAGTAGTGCGTATTTTTCATGCGAATCATTAAGTGCATTTTCATAATTTATGAGCTCCTAATTTCCTAATGACGTTGTTTAAAGCCTTGAAAGGAGTGTTTTAAGAGGGTTTAGCCTATTCTAAGTCATGTCTATGCATGCAAGATATTGAGACTTCCTTCAAATCAAGCTAGAATTCTCCCCAATTTCTTCCCCTAATTCTCTTGGGCTTTAAAGGTTAGTTTGAAGATCAATTTACCCAGGTATGTAGGGCTATGAATGAGGGTTTCCTTCTACCCTCATGTCCAAATTTCTCCTCAAGTTCATGAATTTAAGTTCTTAATCAAGTATTTTGATTTCTAGGATTTTAACCCAATTTTATGAAATTCTCTATGATATATTTATGAGTCTAATCCCCTCATGATCTAAAGTATGTTTTAAAGTTTAATGGGAAGATTTTATACACAATTTGATTATAAATTCATATTTTCAAGTTATTAGAAACTATGCCCTATTATACAAGTTTTATGAAAAGTCAAGTTTATAATTTATGATTTCAAGTAAGATGAGATATCTAGCATGAATGAATGTTTATGAAGTCCCCACTTATGATTCCATGATTATGATTTATGAAGTCTATATCAAGTATGTATGATTTTATGATTTGGGCAAGCTTATACAAGTTAAATATGTTTTTATGATTTAGCCAAGACTAATAAGATCAACTTATCATATGTTTTGGAGTCAAGACTCCCAATGTAGCTTATGATATATTTTGGAGCCAAGACCCCTAATGTTCAAATTTCAAGCTATGTATAAATTATGATTTCAGCTTCGTTGAAAAATGATGTGGGCACTATGCATGCTTTTGGAGTAGTGCCTAGCACCGAGCAGGCTTGGGGTTCAATGTTTTTCAGTCTCAGAACTACGGGCCAAAATAGGTATATGTATACATGTTTGGGACCTCTCAATAGAGTTTTTCCCCTGCCCCAAGGGACCTTATCATGGTTTAGCGTCCTTACCCCTGCAAGGTTATGGACGGCTCTGCCCACTTGAGTGTGACAGTTGGGGTGATAGCATCACGTAAGCTCTATTGTGATGGTGTCAGTCATGACGAGTCTCCCATTGTTCCTCATGATTTTAGTTACTCACGTTGATGACTTATGATATTATGTTTTACTACAGATTTGACCCAATGATCAGTTTATGACTTTCACTTATAATTTCAGCTATGACAAGTCATATGATTCCTATTTCTAAATTTTGAGTCACTATGTTCAGTTATGATAGCCAACTTATGACTATGTATGTCTCAGATATAGTTTTCAGCGTGCAGTTTTACTCTCATGATCTATTTGATTTAATTTATATGCATAATTTTTTTTAATATTTACTAAGCATGTTTTACTACCTTTCATACTCAATATATTCCAAGTACTGACTGCATACTCTATGCTATATCATTTTATGATATAGGTTCAAGTGATCCAGCTCAATCTCATTAATAGCTCGATCCTATCTCAGCCTAGTTCAGCCCTACCTTGGGTGAGTCCTCATCATCCGAGAACATTTATCATTTAAGTTTTATTTTGTACGTCTTATTTCAGTCTTAGAGATAGCTAAGGGACTTGTCCAAGCATCTCATCTGATAGTAGAGGCTTTTCAGATCTAGACTAGTATGTTTAGCTTGTGATTCAGTGTTATGAAGTTATCATTTGATATACATTATGTTATTCAGCCTTCCGCTTATTCATGTTTAAGTTATCAGTTTCCTCTTTAATTTATGCTCTTGAGTTGCTATTTACATGTCATATGCCGACTTGGAGTCACTTGTAGTTCTAGGTCCCATGTCTCAATCTGGAGTCCCAACTCGGGTCATGACACGTTCGTTAAATATATTTATAATGAAGGTGTTCTAATATTCATAAGTCTTCCATAAATATTTTTAATTTTTGAGAAAGGGTCATCCCTTCTAACACACATTTAATATTTTTTTAAAATTAAAAAAGTTTGTACTTTTCTACATTGATGTGACGATTAAAAATAACTTTTTCAAACCCTAAAGGCTTATGTATGTTAAGGCATTTTCAGCCAAATTACAAAGATGTCTTATATTAGAGAATCTTCTCCCTGAATATGTCATACATAGTTAAATGTTATAATTTATGGTATAAGATCATGGGAAGAACTTAAGCGATTTCAGCAAAGTGTTCACATTTTGACAAAAGAGCATAATCATAATTTAAGTAAAATTTGACAGAAGGATTATAGAAAAATCATAAAGTGAGGTAATAAGCACTCGACTCTAGTGGCGGTTGTCCGGAAGATTTTGACCTTAGAAGTACATGAACAATAAAGGTACGTGGGATTTTCTTTATACGGATATGTACAATGTTGACCGTATTCGAAAGGAAGTGCTCCATAAGTAGGAGTATTACTCATACATAGCACTTGAGGTCCTTTATGAAAAGAGTTCATTCAAAAATTCAAAATCATATCACATTCATCTTCATGTCGTAAATTTTGGTGATTTTTTCATTAACAAATAGAGAGCATAAGATATATATTTCATTCTAGTATTTTGGAAAGTTAGATTTGATCATGGTCAATATTTAGTCAAGTTGACTTGGTATTAGTAATTTAATTATTTTAAAAGGTTCAAAAGATATTTTAAAATTGATTTGCATATTAGTTTGTACCCGGAAGTTCTCGAATGAATCTTGAGTGCTTGTTCAAAGATTTGATATTTTGACGTTATTTAGGCAAATGGTGTCACCTAAAGAAAATGATCTCTAAATTATGTTTTGATTAAATCATTTGATCCGTATCATAATTTCATAACCATAGCAAAAAGAATCATCGAATTTCGAATTCATATGAGGAAGTTATGGTATTTTTAGCGTGAAGTGTTGTTGCTGAGTTTTGGCCTTCTGGTGCACTCACAATTGTGAACTTTTTCTCGCAACTACAAGACTCACAAATATGAACTAGGGTCCAAATACAAAGGCTTATTGCAATTAAAGGGTGGGGTCACAAATACGAAGATCCTTGTGTATTAAAATTCTGAGTTCACACCATTCACTTAAAATCTATCTTTGGAAGCTAGAGAGCTCAGATTTGAGCGATTTTTATGACGTTTTTATCATATCAAAGAGAGATTAAGATTATAATCTTTATCTTTATAATTTTCCGTGATTACATGATCAGTTTATCAACGTATCACTCATGATTTAGTTGGAGAAAGTTGAGATTTTAAGCCCTAAAGTTAAGAACTTGAAAATCGTTGATTTGAAGGTCAAATAATGATCGAATTTAGATGATTTATGGTGCATATGCTTTCTGGGTAAATTAATTCTAAAATAAAGTTTTAAATTCAACCCCAAGGGCTTAAGATTGACTTTTTAACTCAATTTTCATAGCGAATTTTTATATGGCATTATGGGTATCTACGGACTCGTACACTCATTTAAATTATATATTTGACCATATTGGAATTAATTGGAGGTTTTGTATAAGAGAAAGTTTGTAAGTTGATCTTTTGAGCTCCGATTAAGGTAACCTAAGACTTTCTAGACTCTTTATGGTGTAAACCTAATAAATAAATAAAAATGTACACTAATTTTTTTTCTTTTTGATAGTCACGAATTTTTTCTATCTTATTTTGTTATATTAGGTTTTCTATTTGTGACATAATTTTATTTATAGGATTAACCTTAAATAATGATAGTAGTAATAGTAGTAGTAGTAGTATTAATAATAATAAAAATAATAATAATAATAATAAATCTTCGAATTTTTTTCTTATATATATATATATATAGACACACACACACACATATAGATTTGGCTCAAGGGACATATATTGCTCACTTGATATTGATGGATTGATTTGGCTTGACGCCCGTATATTTCCTACTTGATATTGATGAATTGATTTGGTTTGAGGCTCGTATATTGCTCACTTGATATTGATGAATAGATTTTCCTTGAGGCCCATATAGATATCGCTCACAATCATTGGGACGATTGTACACGGTTCTTTTTCAACACCTTTGCACAAGGCATGAACGACTGAAAAAACCCAAATATCAATGTCTTCCTCAGCTCCTCTTCAGAAGACCACCATCCCTAGAAAATAAACCATGAATGCAAATACTCTTTTGCTCATCCACGATCTCGAATCAGGACTCTCTATTTCGTAAATCTCGCGAGACGAATTGTGACCAAACCTGTTGAGCAAATAAGTTCCCGGCATCCTTCCCTTCATTACATAGGACACCATGTTGCTACCCTGTAACCCCAACTTGTCACGCACATCTTCTAAGGTGACACGTTTCGGTATAACCATTTCAGCCTTTTCCCATTTCCTGTTTCTCCATAACAGGCTCACATTTTCAACATATCCTCCAATTTCTTCCAATAACAAAGTCATTTCGATTTCACCAAATCTGAAGAAAATCTTTTTCTCATCCTAAAATGCGGTGGCTATTTCAATAATTTCTCAACACAGAGTGACTTGCATGAGAGAAGGTAAGTACTTCAATACCTTCCTTACTTCATTTTGGTTGCATTCTCCTAAATCAACCCACCATAATTTCAATCCCACGGGCATACATCAAACCATGCGAAATTTTGGGTAGGAGGTAGGGAGACTCATTGTACGTGCAACATAAAGAAGGTTAAATTAACCTACCCACCCAGGAGCAAAATAACATTACTTAAACACTATTCTCTCTCAAAATGCACATAATTTATGGATCGTCTTCCTCAGGATTTTAAAATTCCTTAAGACTTAGGACAAGGTTTCTCTATTAATCTTGACGTGTCATGGATGTCGTGATTTTTCTAAGTTTAAAATGATGTGCATACCTTACTAGAGGCATACACGGTCAAGATCTAGGAATGAGAATGACTATGACACGGTTCCCTCAAGCGGACAACTCTAGAGTGAGGAAGTTTATGACCGTCGACGCACCACTAATCGACCAAATCATAAGGCACTCTTTGGGGGTGTTTTAATAGTAAACGGCCGTGAAACCACGCAACCGTTGTTGTATGTGATAGTGAAAGGTTCCCAAGTGGGGGATAGTATGAGCGATATGATAGTTTATACAAAATACAGTAGTTTATAAATAAATATTGCATATTACAAGCCGTAAAGAAAATAATAAATAATGAAATGAAAAATAAAAGAAGAAAAATGTTAGTAACTTCATGGTAAAAACATATACGGAAGCGAATAAATATTTATAGAAATAAATAAAGGAAAATGATTTAAACTTGACAGTTAGCAAATTAGAAAAAAAAACTTTTCAAAATCAAAACTTAAAATAAAGTCCCACATAAAACGAACACATTATGGTTAAAGCCTAAAATCCCCAGCAGAGTCGCCAAGCTGTCGCGCCCCATTTTTTCTCGCGAAAAGCAGGATACAACATGTGACAACTCTTAAGAGTTTATTATGAAAGAAGAGTCGCCACCTAATGATTTGAAGTGCATTAGGGCACCATTCTATGCTACAAGTCCATTAAATTAGCCTACGTCACCAGGTTTGGGCAAGAGCTTAAATTATCTCGATAGGAAGGTGTTAGGCATCTTTTGAGGTCCACAAATATGTTCCCAGCCGGATCCATTAATATGCGGGGGAAGTTAGCTAGTGATCAAATGAAGATTGATTTTAACTTAAGTTGTTTGAAATTAAACTAGATTGATAAATGTAAAAAAATAAATAAAGAAACATAGACAAGCGAGAAGAAAGAAAATGGAACAAAAGTATTTCAAGACTATTATTATTATTACCTTTTCTAAAGGTTACAACAATTGACTATTCGATTTAAAAAGTTGACCAAAAATAAAGTAAGTTACGAACACAAAAAAATGATTGTAATAGATATTAACAACTAAAATACAAAATTTCACAAATAAATAAATGAATTTTAAAACTAAGGGGCTGAACCTCGAAGAGGCGCCTATGTATCCCTTAAAGAGAATCAGGTCAAACCTAATTCTACATTTAAAAAAAGGGGTGGGGGGGGGTGTTACTTTAACCTAATGGGATCACCCCATGCAACTTAAATAATACTTCACAATGATTTACATTGCTCGTATTATTCAGCAAACACGGACTATCATTTCCCGTCTACCCGCCTAATTGATCAATTTTTAAACCTATAGCGCTTCTAGATGAAGAAAACTAACATCCTAGTATTTGCCTACCCGTCCCACTTAATGTCCAAGAGACATTGGACGATTATTTGGATTTTGGGGTCTAAAGTTCTTAGGGCTTTTAAAGGTGACTTAAACTTCAAACGAAACGACAATTAAGGCAGATAGCAAACGAAGGTTTCAGATAAGCCTCTATAAAAACAGATTTCAGAAATGCAGTCGGATCCTATAGGCATGGTTTCTAAAGCAGAGAATTAAATGCAACAGAATGCACAAGTTAAACAGATTAGTTTTGATCTTATATGCATAAATCCTAAAAAAAGACTTGCATATATCCTACAATCATATTGTTGATAAACATTACATTTAGCACATAAAACAGTACATGTCAAAAGATGTGTTGAGATATAATTCCTCATGATATTTATTCAATACATTTAACAATGATTAAACATGATTTTGAAAAGCCATCAGAAAGAGTTCTTATGTGTAGGATTCCAATTAATATAGTATGTTTAAAAAAATCAAACCAGATTGCTATGAGCAAGCTATTGTTAACAATTAATTAGGTGAGTGCGATCACAATCTGTTTTCAAGAGTAGCTCAGAAATTAAGTTCTAGATATAGACAGATGAAGGATATTGCAAGGTTTATGCTCATTTACCTATAGACATGATATCTAGCAGGTTATTAGTATTTAATTAAAATTTAGAACTATAAAACATGTAAATAAGCGAATTTATGTAACAAGCTAGTTCTTAATGCTGAACATATTACCTACAGACAGGTTTACTGACACATGTTTCAAAATTAATCGTTGTAGTTTATATAGGCATCACTCCTAATTAAATAATTAAACCTTTATTACTACAGACATAATTTAAAATTCTTATTTCAGGTTGTCCTTCTAGCGTTACCTATATTATTAGATGGATTAAATTCTTATGGGCAATGTCGAAAATAGAACGTACTTCAATTAAATAGTAAATATCCTATATGCATGATTTCTAACGTGGTATATGTTATGAGATTCCTATAGACATGATTTCTAACAAGTTTAGCAATTAGAAAAATAAAAAAAACATACAATCCCCGCCCCCAGGCCCCTTTCCACTATTATCGGCGTGTTTATTACAATTTACAGCTCATAAAAATAGAGAAAAATAAATAAATAAATTACAACGAAACAGAATATCTACTTGAACAAGTCCTATACCCCATCATATCCCGGCGATTCTTTATGCCAAAAAAAAAAATCTGTTAACAAGTAATACGACAAATGCATGCATACAAACACATTCGAAATCCATAAATTCCAAGTTATTTGATTTTCACGAAATATTCATGTAAACAAATTGGATTATGAAGATTCAAGCGCATATCATGATATCCAAGAATACTTAAGATTTTAAAAAAGTTCATCATAACGTGATGCAAGTATTAGTTACACATCTTATCAAGAGAAAATAGTAGGGAGGAATTACTAACCAGTTAATCAGTAAAAAATTAAAGCAACAACCAGCAATTTCAGAAGGGCTTTACCAAAATTGAGACCCAAACTTCAACACGTCAAGACACGAGGATCTCGTAGATCCCGAGCAGTGATCGTATTGAAGTGGCGCAAAAAATATGATTTTAACAAAACAAAGCAATATTTGTGAAATAAAGTATTGCAACTCTATGATCGTGTTCGAATGAATCAAAATAAGAGAAGGGGACTGCTTATATAGCATAAGTCCGAGAGGTTTTAAGGAAAATCGAATATCAAGAAATTAATTTCAAATAATTACCTAGCATATGCAAATAAATTAATTGATGTAATGAAATTAAATCAGGGGAAGAAAAAAAATCTCTTTACCAAAACTGATAACAAATGAAAAAGGAAGAAAAATCAACTAAACGTAAAGAAAGATGGCCTTACCAAAATTATTTAAACAACTATCTATATTTAAATCAGAAAGAAAAAAAAGTTGGATTAGCACAATCCCTTCTAACGGAGTAACTCAATCAATTAGGCACAAATATCATGATTTACAATACAATAGTAAATCTCAGAAAAATTTATCATGTTAAGGAAGGAAAGAAATTAGTGGAATCAATACAATAATCAAATCAAATATTAAATTGACTTAAGGTAAAATCAATTTAACAAGTTGTCACTCAATATACAGATAAATAAATAAATAACTGAGTAAATAATGCATTACCATAATTGTATAGCCCAACTGTATTAATTAAGCAAAAAGGTTAAGAATTATGATATAATTACGGTAATCGGATCAAGCATAGTCGGATTAATTAATAAAAAAATAAATTGAGAGAATTTTTTTACAAATCAGTGAATATTAATTTATTCTATATTCTATGTATAAACCCTATACTGACATATTTAGATTAATTAGAATCTGTTTAAACAATCAAACAACAACGTTATCAGCTAATTGAAGGATTTTGACAAGCACAAAATCGTGGTATAAATATCAGTCAAAATTTGACTAAATTCGTCTTATAGCGTAAGTCTATGAAAATGCATCAAGCAAACAAACAAGTTGATATTTAAAAGTATAGAAGAACCAGTAGAATGTGTGTAATACATACAAACCCAAGTAATCAACGAAAACTAAACAGAACAATCAAAGAAATTTTCGCATGATCTAGCAGATAATAATCTAAATAGTTATTGAAAAAGCATTATTAACACGAGATTGATTTGAATTACGTTAAGAAACAAAAAATGCAAAAGAAGCAAAAGACTTCAAGTATTCGGCCAACACTAGGCAGATCTGTTTGAAAAAATAAACATGTTCGACCATCATAAATTGGGCTGTGCCCGTGATGGTCGGTGAAGGAAAGGGGTCCGACAAAATGGAGGTTATTTCTAAGTGGATTTGGTGGTTTCCGAAGGTGGTCGCGAGGTTTCCGGTTCTAGGTGGGACTTTGAAGGTGTTCAGGTGAGGGGAGGAGAAAAAAGGATGGTTTTACAGTGTCTCTCACTGGTCAGAGGCAACCGGAGCAATGGGGGAGAGAGAGAGAGCTGTGGCGGTTCGCTGTTTATGGTGGTGTTTTGGGGTGGTTTTCGGGTATTCTCCGGCAGCAAGGCAGTGATAGGGTGGAGAATGGAGGAGGTGACTGGTCTCGATTTTTGTATGGTGGTCCGGCGGATGTGAGGTTTTCCGGCGAAGATGAAACGGAGAAGGAGAAAGTGAGGGTAGAGAGGGCAAACAGAGTTGGTAGCATAGGTTGTGCGGCTGTGCGCCGATTTTTTGGTGGGTTCCGAAGGTGAAAAGAGAAAAGTGGAGAAGAAGAGAGTGAGGGGGAGGAGAGCAGCGCTAGGAGGAAAAATAAAAAAAATTTAGGTTTTGGGAGGTGAGAGGGGTTATTAAAGGAAAATGGTAGGGTTTATTCTCATCCGTCGGATTAAATATGATGGAGGGCTGAGATTAAAAACTGGAGTTGGGTCGGGTAGTAAGCGGGTTGTCCAGATGGTAGTGGGTTAAAGTTAATTGGGTTGAATTGATTTGGGTTTAAATGTGGCCAGATTTGATAAAATTAGGCTAAAATTGACAAAATTTAGGCAGGCTAAATCTTAAATAAATTGAAAGAAATTTTAAAATAGCTGCTATATAATTAATAAAATACTATGCTTGTTAATGATTTAATAAGTAGGTAACATAATAATTTAAATTACGGAAAAAATATATAAGCATTCTTGTCAATATAAATAAGTTATAAAATTGAAAAGACTCATGTAAATATTATACAATTAATAAAATATTATATTTTATAAATAATTTAATGACTAGAAAATAAAATTAAATTATCAAATATTATATAAACTTTATAATTAACATAAATAATTTATAAATTCAAGTAATATTATTACGCAAATATATTTGTAAAATTTAGTAAAATTATGTAAAAAGATTAAGTAAAATATATATTTTAAAATAAGAGCTTATATTAATACAAAATATACTATATATAACACAATTATTTAATATTAGAAAAGTAATAAATTAAAATTAATGCAAATTATATATACATATGTATGTGATTTAAAATAATTTCACAAGATTATGATAATTAATTATTTTAAAAATATGAATGCAAGTCGGATATTTGCGTAAAAAGGTAAATAAAAAATATATATGTAAGCAGCGTATATGGGGCGTAGGGAGGTCAAAATTGGGTATCAACAATGCTTATATATCACTCACTCGATGTTGATATGTGAATTTTGGTTAGAGACCTGTAAGTGAATGAAGAGATTGTCCATGTTAAGTATAAACTGCTACTTTATTATTTAATATATGTAGATATCCTCCATGTTGAGTATAAATTACTATTATTTGATGCATGTAAAAATTATTCATGTTGAGTATAAAGTATTATTCTATTAATTGTCGCATGTAGAGATCGTTCATGCTTAATATGAAATGTTGCCCGTTGAAATTATCTGTGTGGGATACGTGACTGAAGTGATTTAATTGCATGATCGCCTGAAATAACTGATGATAGAGGATATGACGTATGGTCCTGCTACTTTTTTGAGTAATGTTTATGTTAAAAATGTATATATCATTTCATGCATTGAGAATAATTTATTATTGTAAGTGATTGAGATCATCTGCACTAGCAAGTGGGGATCGTTTCTGCTAGGTAAATTTATTAATATATAGAGTGTATTGAGATCATTCGTACTAGCACATGGAGACTTTTTATGCCAAATACATGGACCCCGTGAGTCCTTCACGGGGCACGATCAATCAACAGAGGTAGCATATGTGCAAGAGTTATTGGCTAGTGCATTTGCATTTAATTTCAACCTCATTACTTTTTATATTAATTTTGAGTGACGAAATGATATAGTGATTGTGACTGTGAATTATTTTCCTGCCTATTTAGTTGAGATGATTAAAAGGTTGGCATGCTATTCTTGAGATAGTTGTGAGATTCTCTATTATTGACTAATTTCCGATATTGTTCTTATCTCGATTATTGTGGCCATTAACTATTAAACGGTCGTGTTTTGAGATCTTATTCTGATCATTTTGATGATTTGTTTGTGCAAAGCAGTAGTAGGATAAATCCTTATAAGCACTTCATATTAGGATTCATCGATGATGCTGTTGAATATACGTGTTTTTCATATTTACCTTGTTTTTTCTGTACCTTTTCAGTGCAGGTTTAGTATCCTAGATCGGGTGGATCCTGAGTTGATATTGGACTTGAGGTGACTTGTTGGATTTCAAGATGAGTGATTTTAGACATGGTTTCCTCAAGTGAACAACTTGAGAATGAGAAAGCTCGTGACTGTCGACGCACCGCTGATCGATCAAATCAGGAGGCATTCCTCAAGGGATATTTTAATCATGAGTGATTACAAAATCATGCAACCGTTATCAAGTATATGAGTATAAAGTTCCCAATTGGGGGAAATATGAGTGAAATGACAGTTTAAGAAAAACAGTAACATATAACAGATAATAAAAAAGAGATAACAAAATACATAGCTTATATGGAGCAGAAAAAAATACAAAAGCATTAAAGAAAAAAAACAAAAACAAATTTGTTAGTCATAAAAATATTAAAGAGATGATAATTTTAAAATAAGAAAAAAGCGTACGCGAAGGTAGTAAGATGAGAATAAAGTTAATAGGAAAGGTAAATTAATTAAGTAAACAAGTGAGGGCGAAAGAAAAGGGATTAATCATCGAATAATTCATTTAAGAAAGCAAATAAAGGAATTTTCAAGTAAGATTTTTTTAATTATTCAAAATAATAAGCCACAGAAAGAAGACAAATAAAGAAAAGGTAAATTTTAAATATGAAAAAACATGAAAGAAAAGTAATCAATTAATTATTTAAGGAAACAAAATATGAAAAAAGGAAAGGAATTCTCATAGAAAAACTTAAAAATAAATACAATAAATACAAAAAATTTCATATAAAATAAAATTGCTATGGTTAGAACTTAAAATCTCCTGCAGAGTCGTCATGCTGTCACGCCCCTATTTTTTTCGCGGAAAGCAGATTTCGATATGTGACAATTCTTTTAGAATTATTTAAGATAAGATTTGTCACTTAACTAGCTATGGTGCATTAAGACACCAAATGAGACTAATTTACGAAGATGATTTTATTTAACTAGCATACGTCACCAGAGTGGGGGTAGGATTCAAGTTACCTCAAAAGAAAGGTGTTAACACCTTTTGAGATCCACAACTGTGGGTCTCTATTTCATCCTACGCATACACAAATATACACGGTCGACAAGTAGAATAGGATAGTGAAGTACAGATATTGATCCTATAGGAACTAGTGATTTAGCAAAATTCTAATTCGTTCAGTTACCATAATCTTATCAAGTGCTGTAATGTCACCAAAGAGTGTTTTGAATTGTTTTTTATTTTAAAACAAAAATAAAGATTATAAAGTTGTTAAATGATTGTGGTCACTATTTGCAAAAGATTTCGAGGTTGTGTCTTTATTCAGCATTCATATCTAGTATCAAATTTTCTTGACTAATTAGTTCATCTGGTTGTTGATTTATGAGGTTGATATTATGATCATGGTTTATCAAGCCTATAATCTTCTATCCAAATTGATCCCACAACTACGTCATTGAGATAAAATGTGGTAACTCAATCCGAACACATTTGTTTATCTTCTCGTTTAGTAATCAAGTAAAGCGTTATAGGTATATGTCTATCCTAGTCACAAATCATTTTTTCGAAGAGATCTTTCTTTTTATATTCGTCGTTCTATCTTGTTCATTCTTCTGTCGAGTTCATAACAAGATTATAAATTTATTCTAATGGTGATCAAGCATTAAAATAATAAAAGCAAGAAATAAGAACAACCAATATGATAAACTAACTCTGTCAATTCAATTATCAACTAAAATATTCATGCTTGTAGTCATAGCCCCATAATAAGGATTCTTAGACACTAATGTTCATGCTAAAATCATATATTCAATGTGTTCATTAAAAGTAAAGACTTGTAAAGTTAAAATAAAGAGAAACCTAATGTTGGAATCTCTTTGCCTTTTGATGTTTGCTAGAGTAGTGACCAACCACTTTTAAAATATTCTAAGGGGATATATATATATATATATATAGCGGTAGGAAAATACCCTTTTATCCTACGTGGATTTATATTACATGACTTAAAAATTCCTGATCCAGAATAGTCTAGGCGCACCGGCCCCGGTTATGCACCTGAAATTCGTCTGAAATTTTCCCCCGGTGCACCACACATCGTAATGCGCCAATCTGTTGGCTCTTGAATCTTCTGAAATTCAGCCTTAGGTGCGCCGCGCCTATGAAATCCTCACCATCACTTTGCCGGAAACTCTTCTACGTTGATCTAATGATCCGACCTTCCTTGTTATCTCCTTTCGGATTAATTTTAATCGTATTTTTCTGTAAATCATCTAATCACATTCGTTAGCGCACTTTCAAGATATTTTAATAAAA
Source organism: Datura wrightii (assembly GCA_035772735.1). Lineage (NCBI taxonomy): Eukaryota > Viridiplantae > Streptophyta > Magnoliopsida > Solanales > Solanaceae > Datura > Datura wrightii. The sequence goes on along the minus strand of JASDFA010000018.1, from coordinate 191,090,929 downwards.
TCATGCAATAATATATGAATATACTTCTCAGAACAAGGTAAAATATGAATAAAATATGGAAAGCAGGTATACAAATACACCCAAGATCACCATCCCACATTTAGACCTTTGTTCATCCTCGAACAATTCAGTATAATGTTTCCATTATTCCACCATAAAACATTAATCCAAGTGACTAGACAATTTAATCATGGCCGGCAATTCACTTATATTCATGCTTACACAACTCATAAGATCTAAGAAATCTCCAGTTGAAACAACACACTTTCTAAAACCGACTCTTTTTATAAAAATTAGGGCCAACTTGATCATACACAAATAATGCAATGCATAGTATACCAAATTTTTACTATCTTATGCTCTCATGATTAATTGGTGCCTCCTTGCTCACATATCATCATACAAATTATTGAGGCACATCAACAAGACACATTCACTCTCCAAAATATATTCCAAACATACGCAACATACCATAGGCTTTCCCTTAATTTTATGTTCCATCAACCAAGAATTAAAATAGTAAGATCAAAAAGACTTCTGTAGGTTATATTGTCAGCTTGGGGACGGATAGGAATTATTTGCTAAACAATGACTATCATTCCTAAGCACTTTAAGACATCAACTTTAATTTTTTTACTTTCTTTCTTACACCACCATTATCTTCCCCACTCATGTTTAATCTCCCTTACTAATTCCTTTTCTTCTCTAGTGCCCCCTTTTTATTACTTAATTGCTAGCAATCATGTTTTCTTACTTTAGGATCAATCATGACAATAATTTTTTTCTTTGAGTTTTCTTTCCACCTACCAACAAGTAAAGCTTTGTTTACCAGGGGCACTCTCTTCCCCTTTCTTTTCCAATCTACATTTCCATCTCCCCATTCATATTTTTATTTTTCTTCTCAATCCCAGTTTTCACCATTAATATCTCAAAGTGTATTAGGCTTGTTTGGATCAAATTCATATGGGATACACCACAAAGGGAATAGGCTTATCTTGTGGTTACACAAAGAAATAGGCTTATACGGTTCAACTGGGCTAACTGGGAAAATGCAAAGGCAGTTTAAATACAAGACAACAAAAACTGATTATCAAATAAATGCCTTTATCACATCCGACACTTTAATACTTGGTTATTTTACACACATCAGATAAGTTCTAGATATTGACATATGCATGGAGCACACAAATAACAACTCGCCCCTCATGGCATCATGGCTTGAAATGGCTTCCCATAATCACATCTTCACACACAATCAGATTGAATCATTCTTTATTAAGCCCATATTTTACATTATTTATGTTAAGTTAAAGAACCTATGTGTCTCTAATGAAGTTCTTTTTATTTTATGCATCTTTTTTTTTCAAGTGAACCACCCATACCGTCTAGTTTCTACTTAAGGGGAATATCAAGAGTTCAACTAGCGGCTATTTTTTTAACCTAAAGAAAATTCTATGACTAACTTTTTTTCTTAAGAGGTCATCATCTATCCATCTTCTGGACAAGTCGCTACACCTATGACTGAAAAATTAAAAAAAATAAGCCTCGGTTCAAAGCGGACTATCCTCACGAAAAGAACTGACATCAAAAATCAAGGAACCCATTCTAAAATATCAATACCAAAAAGCAAACATTACACTATATAATTATGGCATCCACACCAATCATCCATAACTAGTTATTACAGACCAGTAGAAATCTTTTTAGCTTCATGAAAACACAAACCAACAACATATGAAGAATAAATTTTCAGACAACACAGAGAATGACAACGAAACAATAACTCGACTTCTAAAGATATAGCAAAGAAAGAATAAGTAAAATTCTATTTTTCCCACCCTACACTTAGACATTAGCACTGTCCCCAATGCTTAAGCATTTTAATACTAAGTGAGACAGAAAGAACTTCTTGGATCTCTAGACATCATCATCGTCGGGAATAAAATTCTGATTATTAACATCATCTGAGCCGTTACCTTCATCATTCGTATAGTGAACCATCCTCATCAACTTCATCAGTTAGCACGGTAGGCTCGTCATCATCAAGTGGCTCAATAAAGGCTGGTCCCACTTTGCACATCAACATGAGACTCTCAGTCAGTGGGTACCGCTCCTGTAGTGTGTCCATCTCAGCATCGGTCACTGGTTGACCTCCAATCCATAACTGCAGATCGAATATGCCAAATATACAACCCTCCAACTATCAGCACAAGCTTGACGCTCAGCCTGGATAAGCGCGGGTCTTGTCACATTGTCTTGTTCCTTAACCTTGGCCACACCAATTATCTTGCCTATCAAATGTCCTACTAAAGGTAGATGAAGATCAGTCTCCTCCTTTTCAACCCCATGCCGCCGCAGAAAATAAGTCAATAGGTTGCTATAACAATACCTCTATCGTAGGTTGCCCTGGATCGCCCCATGTTATCTCTTAGATAGCTCCAAAGTTAATTAGAAGCCCCTTAATCTGCATATTCACTAAAATCACTCTCTCTCTAGTAATATTCCTAATGTGCTTACCCAAAAGAATCACTTTACATACAATCTTCACCCAAACTCGAATGATCCTGGATAAGTACGAGACCGAGAGTATGGAGTGAGGGTCACTGGCACTATGCATCTAGTTGTTGAGTATTCACCACACAGTGTGAGTCGGATGTCCTTGTAGGGTGGGTTTTCATTCAATTTAAAGTATAGCTCTGCATCCTCTATAGATATACCAAGAAACCCATCAAACATTCTCATTGAAAAACGAATCACTTGGCACCTCACATTGATCCTCATACTCTGACCTGGTGCAGTGTTCCAATTGGCATAGAACTCCCGGACTAAGGTAAGGTTGCACTGAACTAGCTCTGAGTACACAAACCCCAATCCCAAGCCACGGATAGTGTCCCGAATGGCTGAAAGCTCCATGGGGAGCCTACTTTTTCCAATCCAATTCTCTGGGTAATACTTGGCTTCCTTTTGTGTGCCAAACCATTTCAAACCATGTTCTTCTATTGCTTTCACCCTAAATCTCCTCATTGGGGGTGTCAAGCTCCCGGAATCAATGAGTCGGCTACTTCTCCTTTCCTCAATCTTTTGGTTCCCTTACTTGAAGTCGCCACTTCTTTTCCTTTGTCAACTTTTGGGGCCATGGTACTTGTCAGTCACAAAAAAAAAACAAATGCATGCTAATTTGTTCATGAGAGAAATGGCTAGCTAATTAGGTATTTGGGGAGTTGAAACGACTCCCACTTAATTATCTAGCACATTATTAAAAATTTTTCTAACACCCCAGAAGTTTCTAAGACCAAACCCTGGACTTGGAATGAAAACCAGAAGGAAACAAGAAAATTTTCCACAGAACAACTCATCAGACGAGTTGTTGTCAGAACCAAGGACTCGTTAGTACAGTCGTTGTTGGCAATGTATGTTTCTTCCTACAGACTTAATGAGACATAGAATGACTCATTGGATAAAATAACGAGTCATCATGTAGCCCATTCTGAAAAAGTCCAGAAACTTGTCAAAATCCTTCCCTGAACCAATGAGCCATGTGACGAGTCATTGGAGGAAGTAACAACTCGTCTTGATGAACCGTTGAGCGGGGTTCAGAAATTATTCAAAATTATTTAAGTGACAACAACTGGATTTGACAATCTGTCATGTCATTTTGTAACACCCCAAAATTTTCCTAGACCAAACTCAGACCTCGCATGAAAAACTAGGGGAAAACCAGAAATTTTTGCTACAGAACGAATCGTGGTATGACTCATCCAGTGACTAGATGAGTCGTGGTCAGACTCGTGGCTGGATGCAGGAAATTTTAGTTTAGGAGCCTAGGGGTGACAAACCACATGACGACTCATTGGGTCAAGTAACGAGTCATCATGAAGGGTCGTTGAGTGGAGGTTCTAGTTCATGTTTCAATGGCAATGACAGACACGAAGAGCCGTTAGGTCAAGTAACGACTTATTGTGTTGGTCATCGGAAGGGTCCTGGTAAAGCTTAGCCCCCGAGGAAATGCTGATGACGAGAGGAGGGGATGAGTCGTTAGGTCAAGTAACGACTCATCGTGACCAGCCGTGGGGTTGAAAGGAGAAATTTAGGTTTTGTGACAACGGAAGACGTCATGAGTCGTTTGGTCTCTTGATGACTCGTGATGCCAATCGTTGTCCATGCAAGGAAGTGTTAGGGATTTTACAGACATGGCCACGACTTGGTACCACGGGTCGTTCCCAACCCTACGACTCATGGAGTGCCTCATGGGGACTGGCAACAGAATTTTTCCTGCAATACTCCAAGGGTGTTTTTGTAACTTCAGTTATTTTTATCACTAAACCACATCGTTTTGGGCACGTTTTAGAGAGAATTAAAGGGGTAATCAACTAGGTCTCTCTCATTCCACTCATCTCACGATCTTAGAGCAAGGAAATTCCTATCAGGCATCTCAGAGCTAAACTTCTTCCTCAGTTCTTCAGATTTCCTTCAGGCTTGTCTCAAGATTTTTTCACCAGGTATATCAGAATTTAGCAAGGGAATTGTCCTTCCCTTGTGCCCAAAAAAAGTCCATCTTATCAGTTTTAGTCTCTGAGTTTTCGAATGTAAATGAATTTTCATCCAGATTTCGTCTATATCATGTGGAATATTATTCATGCTAATTGTAGTTATGTTTCCACTATTTTGTGACTATTTTGATGCTTGTTCTTGTAAAGATGGTTATAGCCCTAGCTTTGGAATGCAGTAAATTAGAATTTTGCATATTTAATTAGTTATTCATGTTGCTTGATTCTATCAGTGTTGGAATTCCCATGTTGTTAATATCAGTGGATTATCTCAGTCAATTCATGCTAGTCCAGTTTTAGTTAGATACTAGCCTACTCAGAATTTTTCAAAAATGTCAGCTGATCAGTTTGATTATAGTCTTTCTTGAGGTGTTAGTGGTGCCTCCCAAATATCAGTGATTAGATATTAGTTGGTTCTTTAGAAGGTTACGACGCTTTTAGATAAGCAGCTCTGACCAGTCTTAGAACCACCAGCTTCAGTTTCAGTTTGTTCTTTAGACGGTTACAACGCTTCCAAATAAGCAGCTCTAACCAGTCTTAGAACACCAGTTACAGAATTTGATCCGATAGGACTCTTAGGGTACTTCCAGATAAGTATCCCTGACTTAGTTTTGGACCCTGATTTCGAGCTACTAGCTTAGTAGTCAGACTAGGACTATCTAGTGGGAGTAGGACTAAGCACCGAGCAGATCGGAGTTCCATCTCACCCAGGTTCCCTGAACTATGTTGCCACTGTAGGTCATTTTATTGGCCCTATAGCCCCAGACTTGTGATCACCCAACTCATTCCTTTATACCCTAGCAAGATATATTGAGTCCTACCGATTGGGCATATGCATCGAACTCCACGTGTAGCTCACGTGGTTATATGTCAATTAAAAACTCTCCGACTAGTCAGTTCAATTCAGTTTAGCTCAGCTCAGTTCAGTTTAGTTTAGCTCAGCTCAGTATTTCAGATTCAAGACATGTCTATGACCATTGGCCAAGGTCATTATTGACCATATCAGTTATATTCAGTTGTTCAGTTTCCAGTATTTCAGTTAGTCATTTCATGTCATTTCAGTTCAGTTATTTGTTTCTTCATGTTTATATTATCTCTCACTTACTCAGTACATTCCAAGTACTGACGCATACCTTCTATTCTATATGGTATCATGATACAAGACAGGTTCTCAGCCTCAGCACCATTAGTCGTTTCCTTTAGGTGATATCAGCAGCTGCAGTTGGTGAATCCTCATCTTTTGAGGACGATATTTATTTTTCAGTTATTTTCTTTCAGTTAGACTTTAGAGTTAGCTTGGGGTTTGTCCCAACAACTCATTATTAGTAAATGGATTTCAGACATAGACTCAAACATTCAATATTATTTTTCAATTGTACGAATTTTTATCATATTAGCTTTCTTAAATGATTTTATTATTTAAACCTTCCGCATATGTTTACTCAAATTACCAGTGTTATGATAGATCATGGGTTGGATTGGGGTTACTTGTGACTCCAAGTACCGTGTCTCGTGCAGGGTATAGACTCGGGTCGTGACACATTTAATGAGTCATTCTTTCCAACCGTTGGTTAAATTCCAGAAACATAGTTAAGTCTGCCCCTCATACAATGAGTCATACGACCCGTCATATCTAGTAATGAGTCGTTATGAGGAGTGGCAGGATGGAGAATCAGAGAAAGTGCAAGGTTGATTCACTGACCACGACTCGTGGTTGTCCATGATGGGCATCCGTGGGTTGGAGTTAAGAAAGGTGAGAAATCAGGACCACAAGTAACGACTCATAACCATGAGTCATGGAGACAACCAACGACTCGTGGTGTGAGTCGTGCCGACTAGCAGGCAGTTCTCAGGTCATTTTTTTAAGGGCATTCTAGTAATTTTCTATGCTTCTAAGTTCAAAACTACATCGTATTGGGATCTATTAGATGGGAATTTAGGGGATTAGTCGACCCTCTATTCTCATTCTTTCCTAATCTCTCAGAACTTCACCATAAGAACTTAGACAAACATTTCAAGGAAAGAACTAGGGCTTCAACTTTCTTCTCAGGATTTCAAGTATTTTCTACGAGAATTCTTCTACATGTATGTGGGGATTTAGAAAGGGTATTCCTTCCACCCATGTACCTAAAAATAACAAGTGAACCCAAGTTTTCAAGCTTTCTAGAAATCATGGCCTAGGGTTTTCTTCTAATTGTTGAAATTCCCTATCTCCTTAATCTTTTAGAGTTTTCATGACTAGTACTATGCTGTAATTGGGATGTTAATATCAACTTGTAAAATGTCTATCCGGATTCTTGATTCTTGCATGATTTTGAGATTTCATTTCATGAACTAGAAATGTTTTGAAAATAGTATCATCTTTCAGAGTATATATGATTTTCTCATGATTTATGTAACCATGCTTTACAGTATTATTAACATAGTCCGTATACTTAGTAATATCAGTAATGTCAGTAATACTAGCATTTCAACATTTTTAGTTACTAGGTCTTTTAAGCTCTCAAGACACTTCCAGATAAGTAGTTGTGATTTAGCCTTAAGACACCAGTTCGAGCTAATCAGTTTAGTTAGTTATACTTAGGAGTTCAATTGGGAGTAGTTCTTAGCACCGAGCTGACCGGGATTCCATCGCACCTAGGTCCCGTAAACTACGAGTCATCGTAGGTCTTTAGACCGAATGGGTATCAGTTACTAATCACACAACCATGACTTTATACCTTGGAAAGGTATATTGGGTCCTATCTATGGGGCGTATACATCGAACTCCATGTTCACCTCACGTGGTTATGTGTCAGTTAATAGGCTCTCCCACAGTATAGTCCAGTCTCAAATCTCATAATATATATATATATGTATATATGACCCTTTATTAGTTTTTACTAGCTTGGTAGTATTTTCATATTTTAGGTTATTTATGGCGTTTGTAATTTCAGACAAGGTCATGTCATATTACTTTAGTATTTTTACGTATAATGTCTTTATCAGTATGCTTATGTCTTAAATTTCATAGCTTCACATACTCAATACATTCAGAGTACTGACACATACTGCAATGTTGTATCATTTTATGATATAGGCTCAGGTACCCAGACCTAGTCTTGCAGTTAGTTTTGCCGGCGATATCTAGTAGTTGGTAGTGGTGAGTCCTCAATTTTTGAGGGTTGGAGTACCATTCTTCTTTCAGTCATATTGTTATTTTAGTTTCAAATTTTGGAGTTAGTTGTGGACTTGTCCCAACAGCTCATCAGTTGTTAGAGGGCTTTTAAACAAAGTGTATTAGTTTCAGCTATAGGTGTCAATGTTGCTCGAAACTTCAGTATCTTATCAGATATTGGCTTTTACTTATAAAAGTATCTCATATTTATGAACAACTTCTGCCTAAGATTTGCTTACATTTATTTAGTATATCAGAATAAAGCTATGCCATGAGTTACCTTGAGGTCACTTGTGGCTCTAGGCACCGTATCGCGTCTAGGGTGTAAACTCAGATCGTGACAACTTGGTATCAGAGCCTTAGGTTTAAAGTATCCTAGGGTTTCTAAAGACGCACCAGGTAGAGTCTTTTTCATTGGTATAAAATGCGCCACACTTATGAAAGAGAGGTTGCGGGGCGTTTTAGGAAAATTCCTTTTTCTTCATGATTCTTATCATGCGTAGAGTATGAAACTTTAAAATGTCCTTCTAAGTCGTGCTCTACCATTTTCAATTGACAATGCCTACTAGAAGAGTAAATGGAAGGAGGATCGATAACACCAACCAACAAGTTCCACTAGTCCCTCAAGAAGATCAGGTGACACCTTTCGAGTTTAGGGCCGCTATTCAGATGCTCGCTCAGGCTGTGACCAACCAGGTCAACTAGCAGGACATCGTAACCGCCAACACGAATGAGCCTACTGTTGTTGCTGGAGTACGGGACTTTACTTGGATGAATACGCGAGAATTTCAAGGGTCTAAGATAGATGAGGACACGCAAGACTTTATTGACGAGGTTCAGAAGATCACCCAAATCATGGAAATGTAGATCTGGCCGCCTATCAGCTGAAAGGAGTGGCTCAGATATGGTACAGACAATAGAAAAAGGGGAGACGGGTTGATACAGGTCCGATGAAGTGGGACGAGTTTTTGACTGTGTTTTTGGACAAGTTCTTTCCCCGGGAGTTAAGGGAAGCAATGGCCGTGGAGTTTGTCAATTTTAAATAGAACGACATGACAGTGTAGAAGTATGCCTTAAAGTTCACTCACCTATTAAAGTATGCTCCGGAGATGGTTTTCGAGCCGAGGGCTCGCATGCTCAAATTTGTAAATGGGGTCTCAGACTTGGTGGTTAAGGAGTGCAGGACTACCATGCTTATCAACGATATGGACATCTCCAAGCTTATAATCCATGCACAACAAATAGAAACAGAGAAATTGAAAGAGATAAAAAGGGAAAGTAAGCGGGCAAGGACCAATCAGTTCGAGCATTCACAGTAGAGATTAGACGGTGGTAGTCTCCACAGCAGCAATAGGACCTCCAACACCCTCTTCGTCCTGCGCTCCTTCTTTCAGGCTCCATAAGGATCAGAAGGGTGGAGCATCAGGCTCCTATCTCAGAGTCATGTCTCTATTGGCTTCACTTTCCCAGCATGTTCTAAGTGTGGTAAGGACCATCCTATAAAGTGCCTTCTTGGCAAGGAGGGTTGTTTTGGTTATGGCCAACTGGGTCACAGATTAAAGGATTGCCCTTCAACAGGACGGGGGAAAGCACAATCTACTACATCAGCAACTCCAACAGGTCGCTCGGCTTAACAGGGCACTACTCAGGCACGGGTGGAGGTGGACAGTGCCAAAAATGCTTTTATGCTCTATCTTCATGTTAGGACCATGAGAACTCACCTAACGTTGTCACTGGTACGTTACGTCTCTTTTAGATAGATGTGCATGTTTTATTAGATCTAAGAGCCACACCTTCCTTCATGACTCCTTATATTATAGTCCAGTTTGATATTAGTCCAGAAATTTTCTCAGAGCCATTTTCAGTCTCTACTCCAATTGGTGAGTTAATTAGAACCAGTCGGGTATATAGAATTTTCTCAGTCACAGTGTTATAGAAAGTCACCACAGTTTATTTAATAGAGTTAGATATGGTTAGATTTTGACCTTATTCTTGGCGTGGACTGATTACATTCTTATTATGCCTCAGTTGCTTGCAGAACCAAAGTAGTTAACTTTCAATTTCCTAACAAACCAGTCCTAGAGTGGAATGGTAGTACTTCAGCACCTAAAGGTCAGTTTATCTCTTACCTTAAGGCTAGAAAAATGATCTCAAAGGGGTACATTTATCACTTGGTTTGGGTCAAGGATTCTAGTTCCGAAACCCCAACTATTCAATCAGTTTCAGTTGTTCGTGAGTTTCCAGATATGTTTCTCGATGATCTTTCCGGAGTCCCTCCCGAGCGAAAAATCAACTTGGTATAGACCTTCTTTCAGATACCCAGCCCGTCTAAAATCCTCCTTATAGAATGGTTCCAACTAAGCTTAAAAAGTTAGACAAACAACTAAAGGATCTTTTAGAAGAGGGTTTCATCAAACCCAGCATCTCCATGAGGTGACCCAATCCTATTCCTGTGAAAGAAGGACAATACACTCAGAATATGCATCGACTACCGTTAGTTGAATAAGGTCACAGTCAAGAACATGTATCCTCTCCCTAGGATTGACGACTTGTTTGGCCAGCTTCAGGGTACTAGCTGCTTTTCAAAGATAGACTTCAAATCAGGCTATTATCAACTCCGAGTCAGAGAATGTGACATTTTGAAGACAACCTTAAGAAATCGATATGGTCATTACGAATTTGTAGTTATGTCTTTTGGACTAACAAATTCTCCTGCAGATTTTATGGACATGATGAATAGGGTATTCAAGCAGTGCCTGGACATGATCAATTTTGAATTCATAGATTATATTGTAGTTTATTCCAGCACAAAGTAGGAACATGCAGACCACCTAAGGATAATTTTACAGACTCTCAAGGACTTCCAATAGTTTTCTAAGTTCATAAAGTGTAAATTCTAGCTAAAATTAGTGGCATTCCTCAGTCAGTGAGGGTATTCAGGTAGATCCTCAAGAGATAGTGGCAGTTAAGGACTAGCCAAGACCCACTTCTCTTTCAGACATCAGGAGTTTCTTAGACCTAGCCGATTACTAGAGACGCTTCATAGAAGGATTCTCCTCCATTACCTCTCTTTTGATCAGACTAACCCAAAAGAAAGTGAAGTTTCAATGGTATGATGCATGTGAGAAGAGTTTCTACGAGTTAAAGATTTGGCTCACTACAGCCCCAGTCTTGACCCTGTCGGAAGGTTCGGATGGATTTGTAATCTATTGTGATGCCTCCAGAATTGGCCTTGGGTGTGTTATGATGCAACATGGTAGAGTTATAGTATATGCCCCCAGACAGCTCAAAATTCATGAAAGAAACTATCCGACTTACGATCTCGAGCTGGTGGTGGTAGTTTTTGTCTTGAAAATCTAGAGGCACTATATTTATGAATTTCACGTAGATGTGTTCACTGACCACAAAATCTTACAGTATGTATTTAGTTAGAAGGATTTGAATCTTCATCATAGGAGATGGCTAGAATTGTTGAAAGATTATGATACGAGCGTGTTGTATCACTCGGGCAAAGCCAATGTAGTGGTTGATGCCCTCAGCAGGTTGTCTATAGGGAGTGTTGCTCATGTTGAGGATGATAAGAAGGAGTTGGCAAAATATGTTCACAGGCTAGCTTAGTTAGGAGTCTGGTTAATAGATTCAAAAGAGGGTGGATTCGTAGTACAAAATGGAGCAGAATCCTCTTTCGTGGTGGAGGTTAAGTCAAAGCAAGATAAGGACCCAAACCTACTTAAGTTAAAGTAAGCAGTCCTCAAAAAGGAGATGGAATCATTCTCCAAAAGGGGAGATGGTATGCTTCATTACCAAGAAATATTATGTGTTCAGATGTAGATGATTTGAGGCAAAAGATATTATCGAAAGCTCACAACTCCAAGTACTCTATCCACCCAGGTGCCACTAAGATGTATCGTGATCTACGCGGGAAGTTTATTGGTGGAATGACATAAAGAAAGATATTGCAGAATTTGTGGCTAAGTGTCCAAACTGCCAATAGGTCAAGGTTGAACATCAGAGACCTGGGTATATGACTCAGGACATCAGCATCCCTACTCGGAAGTGAGAAGAAGTAAACATGGATTTTATTACAGGTCTACCTCGTACGCATCGATAGCATAACTCAATTTGGGTGGTTGTAGATCGGATGACTTAGTCAGCACCTTCCCTACCAGCTAAGACCACAGATTTAGTAGAGGATTATGCTGGACTATACAACCGGGAGTTAGTTAGACTTTATGGAATCCCCTTGTCCATCATTTTAGATAGGGATACTCAGTTCATCTCACACTTCTGGAAGTCATTTCAGAAGGGACTTGGCACCCACGTTAAACTTAGTATAGCTTTCCATCTGCATACAAATGGTCAAGCTAAGCGGACTATTCAGACTTTGGAGGATATGTTGAAGGTTTGCGTGATTGATTTCAAGGGCATTTGGGATGACCATCTATCTCTCATCGACTTTGCATACAATAAGATCTACCACTCCAATATTCAGATGGCCCTGTTGAGGCATTATATGGTAGGAGATATAGGGTCTCCTATAGGGTAGTTTATGGTTGGTGAAGCTACCTTAATAGGACCTAATTCAGTATATGAGGCCATGCAGAAGGTTCAACTTATCAGAGAATGGTTGAAAACAACTCAAAGCCTACAGAATTCATATGCATATGTAAGGAAAAGAGAGCCGGAGTTTGCTGTGGATGATTGGGTATATTTGAAATTTCACCTTTGAAAGGGGTGATGAAGTTCGGGAAGAAAGGAAAACTCAGTCCCCGCTATGTTGGTCCTTACAGTATTCTAAGGCGTATTAGCAATGTGGCCTATGAGTTGGACTTGCCTGCGGTGTTAGCATCGATGCGTCCGATCTTTCATGTGTATCTATTGAAGAAATGCATGGGTGACTCGACCTCCACTGTTCCTTTAGAGTGTTGGTGTAAAAGATAGTCTCTCCTACAGAGAGGTCCCAATACAGATTTTGGACTGTCAGGTTCGTAAGTTAAAGAATAAGGAGGTCACTTCAGTAAAAGTTGTATGGAGAAATCAGCTAGTTGAGGGAGCCACATGGGAAGCTGAAGCATATATGATGGCTAAATACCCTCACCTTTCCCCTTCCAACTTAGCTTCTGTATCAGCACTAAATTCCTCCTCAGTACTCTATTCAGTCTCATTTTAGTTTCATGCTCATTAGTTCTATTCATGTATTAGTATGCACCCTTGTTGCATGAATTCAGTTAGTATGTCTATCTTATTTCGGAGTCAGTCACTCCTTTAGTACTCAGTTTATAGCCTTTAATTCAGGGAATTACAGCTGAATCTCTATCTTCCAGTATATTTTGTCCCATTCAAGGTACAAATATTCCCAAAAGGGAGATATTGTAACACCTCAAAAGTCCTTAAGACCAAACCCTGGACTTGGAATAAATACCAGAAGGAAACCATAAAACTTTTCACAGAATGACCCATTAGTACAGTCTTTGCTGGCAATAGATCTTTCTTCCTCCAGACTTAATGAGACATAGAACGACTTGTTGGATTAAGTAACGAGTCATTATGTTGCTCGTTCTGATAAAGTCTAGAAACTTGTCAAAATCCTTCCCTAAACCAACGAGCCATGTGACGAGTCATGGAGGAAGTAACGACTCACCCAGATGAGCCATTGAGTGGGGTTCAGAAATTGTTTGAAATTGTTTCAGTGACAACGACTGGATTTTATAATTCGCCATGTCATTAAATGAGTCACCCTTTCCAACCATTGGTTGGAGTCTAGAAACCTAGTTAAGGCTTTCCCTCATACAATGAGTCATGTAACGACCAGCCATATCTAATAACCAGTCACGAGGAGTTATGGGATGGAGAATCAGAGAAAGTGCAAAGTTGGTTCACTAACCATGAGTCATGGAATGACTCGTGGTATCCAAGGACAAGTCATAGTGGGCGTATACAGGTTAGAGTTTAGAAAGGTGAAAAATGAGGACCACAAGTAACAACTCATAACTACGAGTTATGGTGATAACCAATGACTCATGGTATGAATCATGACAACTGGCAAGCAGTTCCCAGGTTATTTTTGTTAAGGGCATTATAGTAATTTTCTATACTTCTAAGTTCAAAACTACGTCGTATTAGGATCTATTAAAGGGAATTTTAGGGGATTAGTCGACCCTCTATTCTTATTCTTTCCTAATCTCTCAAAACTTCACCTTAAGAACTCAAACAGGTATTTTAAGGCAAGAACTAAGCGCTTCAACTTTCTTCTCAGGATTTCAAAGTATTTTATTTGGGAATTCTAAGTTCAAAACTACGTCGTATTGGGATCTATTAAATGGGAATTTAGGGGATTAGTCGACCCTCTATTCTCATTCTTTCCTAATCTCTCAGAACTTCACCGTAAGAACTTAGACAGACATTTCAAGGAAAGAACTAGGGTTTCAACTTTCTTCTGAGGATTTCAAGTATTTTCTACGGGAATTCTTCTACATGTATGTGGGGATTTATCAAGGGTATTCCTTCTACCCTTGTGCCCCAAAAAAACCAGTGAACCCTAATTTTCAAGCTTTCCAGAAATCATGGCCTAGGGTTTTCTTCTAGTTGTAATTCCCTATCTCCTTAATCTTTTAGAGTTTTCATGACTAGTACTATGTTGTAATTGTGATGTTAATATCAACTTGTAAAATGTCTATCCAGATTCTTGATTCTTGCATGATTTTGAGATTTGATTTCATGAACTAGAAATGTTCCGAAAATAGTATGATCTTTTAGAGTATATATAATTTTCTCATGATTTATGTAACCATGATTTACAGTATTGTTAACACAATCCGTATACTCAGTAATATCAGTAATGTAAGTAGTACTAGCATTTCATCATTTTTAGTCACTAGGTCTTTTAGGCTCTTAGGACACTTCCAGATACGTAGTTCTGATTTATCCTTAAGACAACAATTCCAGCTAATCAGTTTAGTTAGTTATACTTAGGAGTTCAGTTGGGAGTAGTTCTTAGCACCTAGCAGATCGGGGTTCCAGTGTACCCAGTCCCATAAAACTACGAGCCACCATAGGTCTTTAGCCCGAATGGGCATTAGTTAGTGATCACACAACCATGCATTTACACCGTGGCAAAGTATATTGGGTCCTATCGGTGGGGCGTATACATCGAATTAGCTCACGCGGTTATATGTCGATTAACAGGCTTTCCCACAATATAGTCCAATCTCAGATCTCATCCTTTATCAATTTTAATTTTACTAGCTTGACAGTATTTTCAGATTTCAGGTTATTTTATGGAATTTGTAATTTCAGACAGGGTCATTTTATATTATTTTAGTATTTTTACTTATAATGTCTTTATCAGTATGTTTGTGTCTTAAATTGCATAGCTTCACATACTCAGTATATTTAAAGTACTGACAAATACTCTTATGCTATATTGTTTTGTGATATAGGCTCAGGTGCCCAAACTCAGCCTCGCAGTTATTTTCGTCGGTGATGTCCTCATTTTTCGAGGGTCGGAGTACAATTCTTCTTTCAGATGTATTTTTATTTTAGTTTCAGATTTTGGAGTTAGCTGGGGATGTCCCTGCACCTCATCAATTGTTAGAGGGCTTTCAGACAAAGTGTATTAATTTCATCTATAGCTGTCAGTGTTGCTCGAAACTTCAGTATCTTATCAGATGTTGGCTTTACTTATAAAAGTATCTCATAACTGAGATTTATTTACATTTATTCAGTACATCAGAATAAAGTTATGCCATGGGTTAACTTGGAGTCACTTGTGGCTTTAGGCACCATGTCGCATCCAGGTGTAGACTCGGATAGTGATAGTTTTTTTAACATGGTACTCAGAATTCCCTCATTTCCATCTCAAATAACATCAAGGCCACTGTTTTCAATTATTTCTCCACCATTTTGCATCACACACATTGTTGAACATCTCTTCAATTTCCTCAATTTTCCATCACCTTTTTATTGCTTAACTTTTATTCTTTCAACCACACATGGAGTATTTCAAGTTTCCTTTCCAAAATTCAAGACATGTATTCGTAGAGAATTTTCCCTACTTGCAACACTATTTTGCAAATTTTTCTCAAACAAATGGAATTGTTATGATGTTCAAATCCCCAAAGACACAATCAACTTTTAAGCTTTCCCACAATTCTAATAATTGAACTCAAGTCGAGCAAATTCATGAATGTTTCCAAAATTTTACTTTCAAGTTCACCCACAAACCCACAACATTAAAATCACAACTAATACCAAAATTCACACTAGTAGGCTTCTTACTTGGCATACCCATGAATTTGAAGTCATAAATGATGCAGTTTCTTCAAGTTCATTGTTTTGCCCAACAATAGTGGGCATTAGGTTAGGTGGGGGAGAAGACGGGATGGGAAAGTAGAAGATTCCATAGTATAACCTACTGGAAGGGGGAAGAGATCACTTACCTTGGAAGGTGTTGTACCAATAAGAACTTGAAGAAGAGAGAAATAGAGGTAGGGGAGAAGACAGATGTGTTAGAGAGAAGGAGAGAGAGACTTACGGGTGAGAGGTTTTAGGGAATAGGGGAGAATGAAATTATGATTTGGGTAGGGGTTGTTTTTAGGTCCTTGGGTGGGGTAGACCTTGGACCCTTAAAAAAAGTTTGAACCCATATCTTGCTGGCGCGCTGCGCCTGTGAAAGCCCCTATCTGGTCACGAAAATTTTTTCTGAAGTTTGATGCAACGCAAGCCGCACATGTGAAGGTGTTTATCTAATGCAAAAAATTTTCTTTTTGAAGTTCCATATGAGGCGCGATGCGTCTGTCTGACGTAATTTCTTTCTGAAGTTTCTGCTTAGGCATGGTGCACCAGGAATTGCATCCAACTGCAGAATTGATTTTCCCACTCTTTTCACATTCCATTCAACTACATCCCTACAAAAATAATAAATAAGTTAGATAAGTGGGTTACCCCACCAAGTGCCTTATTATGGTCGTGGCACGATATTCACAGGTTGTCTCCCGAGTAGCGTCTGATTTAACATCGCAGCATGACGCACCTCAATTTAATTATTCGACAAGGCAACTAAGGTCTGTTGCCTATGTACATCCTATTCCCAGTAATGCTTCACTCGTTGACCATTCACCAAAAATGTAACAACCTTCTCTTCAGCCCATATTTTAACCGCTCCACGCAAAGTCATTCTCACCACTTTAAATGGGTCGGACCACTTTGAATTTAGCTTCACAAAGAAAATCTTAAACCTTGAATTAAACAGGATTACCTTTTGGATTGATTCAAATGAGCAAGGTAGAATATGCTTGTCATGCCCCCTCTTTGTCTTTTCCTTATAGAGTTTGGTGTTCTCATATGCATGCAACCTAAATTCGTCCAACTCATTGAGTTGCAACATCCATTTCTATCCAGCTAACTCAAAATCAAAGTTGAGCTTTTTGATTGCCCAATATGCTTGGTGCTTCACTCCATAGGGACTTGACAACCCTTCATATACTAGCCGATAAAGTGTAGTTCCAGTGGGCATTTTATATGTAGTTCGATACGCCCATAGTGCATCATCTAGTTTTATAGACCTATCCTTCCGGTGCGCATTTATTGGGTTTTACAAAATCTACTTCACCTCATCATTAGATACCTCTGCTTGGGCACTATTTTGGGGATGATAAATTGTGAAAACTTTGTGTCTTACCAATACTTAGCCCAACAAATTTGTGAACCAGTTGTTAATGACGTGTGTTCCTCCGTCACTTATTATTTCCCTTGGAGTCCCAATCTTATGAATATATTCTTCTTTACAAACTTCGCCACCACCTTGGCATCATTAGTGGGAAGAACTACTGTTATACCCCGTAAGATTTCCGACACCTAGATGGCCTATTCGCACGGTGGTTAAGCATATTTGAAAGCCATACGTGCTAGAGAAAGGCCCGGGAAAGGATCGGGCGGATAACCTTTCGAACCATCGGGGAAGGAGCCGAGGCAGAGCCCCTCCGCGATGGCAACGTGTCACAGAGGTGGAGCCTCCGCGTTGGCTCCGTGACACATTGGGCCTATCCAGGCCCAAGTATATAAAGCCCCACTTCGGTTTTAAATCAATTATTCATTATAATTTCCAGAAAACTCATGGAAAATAGAGAGAGAGACAAGAGGGATATATATTATTATCCGATTACGCTGCTAAACGTAGTCCAAACTTAAATTAACTCCTGATACCGAGGTATTTAGCAGTAGAGAGCATTCCTACGGATTTTTTTTCGCGAGATACGGCCGACAAATCGTCGTAAAACCGGGCTAAGGTAAGTGGAATTGCTCCAAACTAGTGTCTATGTGTTCCTAGCTGTGAAGTGAATACTTCTCCCTTCTGGACTTCTGGAAAATAGCGAGTTTTCGACCGTCTTTCGATAAGCCTAAGTTTAGGCTATAATTATATCGAAAGTAATGTCGTCCTTTAGAATAAAGTTGTATTTAATACTGATTGAGATATATATGAATGCAGTTGGGAGAAATAGCTGAAAAACTGACCGAGCTATGCCAGTTAGTCGGGAAATTAGAAGCGAAGGTATGTAAAGCTAGTTTCCTCGGCAAGTTAGTAGTCTCGGTATAGTAAGATAGTTTAAAGGCCAGTAGAATGTTCAGAAGTTGTGTGTTATGTTTATTATGAATATTGGTACGATATTGGAAGCATCATGTATGTATAGCATGACACTTGCTAGCACGATATAAATTCTAATATAAAGTGTTAGGAACTGTACAACATGACCAGTATGTGATTTAGTAAAGTATGTTAGGATATTATTGTATTCAGTTGAAACTTAGTAAAGCAATATAAGTATCTGAAGGATATCTCAGAAGTAGAATGGTAGATTAAAATAAAGTTTAGAAAGCATGTTAGAAATAGTAAATCATGTTACTATAGAAACTCAGTTATACAGCATGAATTCCAGCAGAAAAACTATATCTTGTTCAACATTAGATTCAACACAGTATGACAAAAGATTATATATATATATATATATATATATATATATATATATATATATATATACCATTGTCAATCTCAGCATATATTAAATACAAACATACCACTATCGCTAGTTCAGCATATAGCATGTACAGATACATTATCATCACTAGCTTCAGCATGTGGTATATGCAGATAGTATTACTAGTTGAGACCACTGTATTGTCTTGGGGTTGGATTACCTAGCATTCATTACCGCCCCAGGGTTAATAGCTGTATCGACTCGTCCGCCAGAGGGCGAGGATACGTCGCTCTACGGAGTGGTATGCCGTCCCACAGGGGATGAAGTTGGGATGCCGGTTTTCCCATATTGTGCCTTGGTCGGCCTTTATACACCCCCGTCGAGCGGGTACGCCTGGGGTGTTGATTCAGGAGTACTCCGGACTCAGGTACAGTTATAGTCAGGGGCTCAGCGAGCCCAAGTGCATACCTAGGGGATCGGCAGGATGCTTATAGTTATTATAAGAGATGGGACGACCGGGGTAGGGGTATAGATCGCGTGCAGATTGTACCTCCCGGCTTATAGGGGCCGGGTAAGGTTTGTGTGTGCTATGCTATGTTATATTGTGTTATGCCATGTTACACTAGATACGAGTAGATCGACAGTAAAGCGATACATCTCCAGGTATGACTCCTACTCCTTCCAGCATGGTTAAGAGTAGGCTTAGCTTTACACTTTCAATCAGTTTAGTCTATTCCTTTCTATTTCAATTCCATCAGTTGTACTGTTACTTTCAGATATTTTTCAGTTGTTGTTTTACATACTCAGTACCAGTGGTACTGACGCCCAGTGGGGCGCTGCATTACTTGCCTGCAGGTACTCATAGACGAGGAGGCGATCCCTCGTGATCCTAGCCAGCGTAGAGTCATCAGCTCCTGTCATCAGGAGCTTGATATTTCAGAGGTTTACATCATTTCCTTTTGTTGTACAGTACGGGTAGGTCGGGGCCCTGTCCCAACCATCTTGTCAATATTCCTAGAGGCTTGCAGACTGTATATATGTCCCTATGATCAGTTGAGCCGGTCGTGTGAGGCCGTGCAGTATGTTATAGCTGTTTAGCATTTCAGTTTATGTTGGCCGTGTGAGGCCTTATCCAGTTAGTAGTGGTGACCTTGCCGGTCATGTAGTTATTCAGTATTCCATTGTTGAGTTACAGATAACTAGACAGCATGGTGGCCTTGTCGGCCCGCATAGGTTCCTTGTTACGACTGTGTTTCTGGTTAGCTGCTATTACAAGTACAGGTGGCTATAGGCCTAGTCGGCCGAAGGCTGTATTTACAGTCGTTATATAGCCCGTTGTTTCTCTGAATCTGAGTTAGAGCCAGCCAGGCACCAGATGTGCTTAGGCTCAGTAGTCTAGCAGTTCAGGTCCTAGTAGGGCACCAGGTGTCAGTCATACCCCCCAAGGCGGGGTGTGACAAACTTGGTATCAGACAGGTCGTATCCCAGGGAGTCTGCAAGTCGTTCTAAGTAGAATCCTGCCTATGGATGTGTTGTGCACCACATACTATGGGTAGGGGGCTGCAAGGCATGATAGAATGGTTGTCTTTTATTCTTATTCAGTCATGCTGTAGAGCGGTACAGTATAGGGTTGAGTCCCTAGAGCTTACTGTATTCTTTGGTTACAGATAATGTCAGACCAGCGACATCCTATCACAGGCCGGAGCCTAGATATTGCAGCAGGGGAAGGCACCAGCAGGATGCCTCACCCTCGTTTAGAAACAGCCCGATCAGAGGGCACTACAGAGGTATCGTCCCAGCCTTCTCAGCAGTCTCCACCACATCATGAGCCACTTGGGGCGACACTACCTCCAGCATTCCCTATACCGATACCTTCCGACCAGGAGGTTAAGAGTGCGATAGTCATGTTAGCACAGATGATGGCTGCTCAGCGTCAGCCAATGCCGTCTACAGTTGCGGAGTCGCCAGGAGGGCCTGGTAGTTCGAGGGTCCGAGAATTCTTGGCTCTGAATCCCCCACAGTTTACAGGTACGGACCGGACAGAGGACCCTCAAGATTTTCTAGATCAAATGAAGAGAATTTTCAGGGTTATGCATGCCACGCCTACATAATCGATTGAGTTGGCAGCATTCCGATTACGGGACATCGTCGTATTGCGGTATGAAAACTGGGAAAGGTCCCGAGGGAGAGATGTTTCCCCTCCGACCTGGTCCAGCTTCTCAGGAGCTTTTCTGGATCACTATTTACCATGGGAGATTCGACAGGCCCGGGTGGATCAGTTTCTACATTTAGAGCAGGGGGCCATGAGTGTTCGGGAGTACGCCTTGCGGTTTGATTCTTTAGCCCGGTACGCACTGGCCTTTGTTGATACCATGGCATCCAGAGTACACCGCTTCATCATGGGGTTGAATTCAGAATATGTTGAGACTTGTATTACGGCCACACTGCGAGAGGACATGGATATTGCCCGAGTTCAGGCATTTGCCCAGAATATTGAGGGCATCAAGCAGCGGCATCGGGAGATCAGGAGGACCAATTAGGAACAGCGCCGCAGGGACAAACCAGTTGAGTTATAGAGGGAGGCTCGGGGAGGACCTAGGCCACGATTGTTAGACAGGCCGCCTAGGCCCCCGCCTCCACCACAGCCGCAGAGGGGTAGATTTAGCCGCAGGGGGCAGTCAGAGACCGACAGAGGCTCGCAGATTGCAGATTTACCATTACAGAGGAGGGCGGAGCAGAGTAGGTATACCTTACCACTTTGCCCTATATGCAGCCGACGCCATTCTGGAGCATACAGGTATGGCTCCATCGGATGTTATATTTGTGGCCAAGAGGGCCATTTGATGAGAAATTGCCCAGCCGGAGGTCAGGAGGATCGGGATAGACAGGATAGGGCATCCGCAGGGTCACGAGCTACAGCATCCTCAACAGGGCGCAGGCCCTCAGTTTCAGCAGGCAGGGTTCGGGGCAGATCAGGGGCCTCCGGTGTAGGTGCGGGTCCCAGCCGCACATATGCTTTACCAGGGAGGTAGGATTCAGAAGCGTCACCTGATGTTGTGACAGGTATGATAACTATCTGCTCACACCCTGCTTATGTATTGATTGATCCAGGATCTACTTTGTCCTACATTACTCCATTTGTGGCACGAAAGTTCAATATTGCACCAGAAGTATTGCAGCAGCCCTTTTCAGTATCCACGCCCGTCGGTGACTCTATTGTAGCTAGTAGAATTTACCGAGGGTATACAGTAGAGATTGCTGACCGTCAGACCACAGTAGATTTGGTCGAGTTAGAAATGATAGACTTCGATGCCATAATGGGTATGGATTGGCTAGTGCCGCGCTTTGCCAATGTTGAATGTTGGACCAAGACGGTCCGGTTCCACTTTCCAGGAGAAGCAGTGCGGGAATGGAAGGGCAGCACCGCTACGCCAAAAGGTAGGTTTATTTCCTACCTTTAGGCGAGGAAATTGATATCTAAGGGATGTATTTACCACCTGGTCAGAGTTCAGGATGTCCGAGCAGAATCTCCGATGCTCCAGTCTATTCCGGTGGTGAATGAGTTCCCTAATGTGTTTCCGGATGAGTTACCTGGTATTCCCCCAAAAAAGGAAATATATTTTGCTATTGACTTGTTACCAGGCACTCAGCCGATATCAATTCCTCCCTATCGTATGGCTCCTGCAGAACTCAGAGAATTAAAGGAGCAGCTGAAAGACTTGTTGGATAAAGGTTTTATTAGGCCGAGTACTTCACCATGGGGTGCGCCAGTTCTATCTGTGAGGAAGAAAGATGGCTCGCTCCGTATGTGCATAGATTATCGACAGTTGAACAAAGTTACAGTGAAAAACAAGTATCCGCTTCCCAGAATAGATGATTTGTTTGATCAGCTACAAGGGGCCAGACACTTTTCTAAGATTGACTTGCAGTCCGGATATCACCAGGTTCGAGTACGTGAAAGAGATATTCCTAAGACAGCGTTCAGGACCCGATATGGACATTTTGAATTTCTAGTCATGTCCTTTGGGTTAACGAATGCCCCGGCAATCTTCATGGACCTGATGAACAGTATTTTTAGATCTTTCCTGGACTTGTTCGTAATAGTATTCATTGATGACATTCTGGTGTATTCTCGCTCTGAAGCAGATCACCGGACTCATTTGCGGACAGTGCTTCAGCTCCTCAGGGACCGCCAGTTATATGCTAAATTTTCTAAGTGTGAGTTCTGGCTTAATTCAGTAACCTTTTTAGGGCATATTGTGTCGGATGCTGGTATACAGGTTGACAAGTAGAAAATAAAAGCAGTTAAATCATGGCCTAGGCCTACCACTCCGACTGAAGTCCGTAGCTTTCTGGGATTAGCAGGATATTACAGGAGGTTCGTTGAAGGGTTCTCGGCTATTGCGGCACCTCTGACTAAACTGACGTAGAAAGCAGCAAAGTTTCAGTGGACAGAGGCATGCGAGCAGAGCTTTCAGGAACTGAAGGACAGATTAACCTCCGCCCCGGTGTTAGCATTGCCGGAAGGTACAGAAGGTTATTTGGTGTATTGCGATGCATCAGGCGTTGGGTTAGGTTGTGTGTTGATGCAGCATGGTAGGGTGATTGCATATGCCTCCAGACAGCTGAGGAAACACGAAAAGAATTACCCTACCCACGACCTGGAATTAGCCGCAGTGATCCACGCCTTGAAAATGTGGAGGCATTACCTGTATGGCGTCCATGTTGATATTTTTACACATCACAAGAGCCGACAGTACATCTTCACTCAGAGGGAGTTGAATCTGCGGCAATGTCGCTGGTTGGAGCTGTTAAAGGATTATGATGTGAATATTCTATACCACCCAGGAAAAGCTAATGTTGTAGCAGATGCTCTCAGTCTTAAGTCCATGGGGAGTTTGGCATATTTGCAGCCCGAGTAGCAGGAATTGGTCAGGGAGATACATCAGTTAGCTAGCCTAGCCGTTCGTGTAGCAAAAGCAGAGGACGGTAGAGCGGTAATTCAGAACACCGTCGTGTCATCATTAGTTATGGAAGTGAAAGAACGGCAATATGAGGATCCTGACCTGATCCAGCTTAAAGACAGAATCCAGCAGGGTAAAGCGCCAGATTTTCAGGTAACTGAGGAAGAAGTGTTGTTATGCAAAGGTCGCCTATGTGTTCCAGATGTTTCAGGGCTCCGTCAACAGATTATGAATGAGGTACATTACGCCCGTTATTCTCTTCACCCCGGTGCGACAAAAATGTACCACGATATCAAAGAAAACTACTGGTGGCCAGGTATGAAAAGAGAAATTGTTGAATTTGTAGCTCAGTGCCCTAACTGCCAACAGGTGAAAGCAGAAAATCAGAAACCAGGCGGTTTGACTCAGGACATAGCTGTGCCTCTCTGGAAATGGGAAGCAGTGAATATGGATTTTGTGGCCGGATTACCTCGTACCAGACATAGATATGACTCTATATGGGTGATAGTTGATAGATTGATAAAATCAGCCCATTTCCTACCAGTAAAAGCTACTTTCTCTGCCGAAGATTACCCGAATTGTATATCAGAGAAATAGTTAGATTGCACGGTGTTCCAGTATCTATTATCTCTGATAGAGGAGCACAGTTTACAACTAGATTTTGGCAGTCATTTCAGAGGGGTCTGGGAACGCAGATTAATTTGAGCACAACATTCCACCCTCAGACAGATGGACAGGCTGAATGCACTATTCAGACGCTCGAGGACATGCTACGAGTGTGTGTGCTAGATTTTGGAGGTAGCTGGGACGAGCATTTGCCGTTAATTGAATTTGCTTATAATAACAACTATCACTCAGCCATCCAGATGGCGCCTTTCGAGGAATTATACGGGCGAAAATGCAGATCGCTGATTGGTTGGTTTGAAATAGGAGAATCAGCGTTGGTTGGGCCAGACATTGTTCAGCAGTCAGAGGAAAAGGTAAAGCTTATCCGAGAACGCTTACTGACTGCACAGAGCCACCAGAAATCATATGCAGATGTGCGGCGCAGAGACTTGGAATTCGATGTAAATGACTGGGTATTTCTGAAAGTATCTCCGATAAAAGGGGTGATGAGATTTGGCAAGAAAGATAAGCTCAGCCCGAGGTTTGTTGGGCCTTATCAGATTCGTCGAAGGATAGGCCGAGTAGCATATGAGTTGAACTTGCCGCCAGAATTAGAATCCGTTCATTCGGTCTTCCATGTGTCTATGCTGAGAAATGCATAGGAGACCCATCCAGAGCAGTTCCAGTCCAGGATATCCAAGTTACAGAAGAGATGGCCTATGAAGAGGTTCCAGTAGCCATCTTAGACAGACAGATTCGTAGATCGAGAACTAAAGATATTGCGTCTGTCAAGGTATTGTGGCATAACAGGAACCGAGAGGAGATGACTTGGGAGGCGGAGGAAGATATGAAGACCAGATATCCTCACTTATTCCAGGCCTAGTCAGGCGACAGGTATGTCTGTATTATTACTTATGCAATACCTTATAGTCGTGTATGAATAAATGAGAAAGATTGATGCTTAGCTACCCAGCGAATCTAAAAATATTGTGTGCAGTACCTGTATTGGACTTTTCTGCGTTTCAGGTTTTTGGTATAGTCCATATTACAGGGGAAACTCTGCCAAAAGTTTTCTAAATAAGTTGAGAAGTCCTCTAGATAGCAGTTTCCATTCGAGGACGAATGTTCTTAAGAGGGGGAGAATGTTATACCTCGTAAGATTTCCGACACCTAGATGGCCTATTTGCACGGTGGTTAAGAATATTTGAAAGCCATACGTGCTAGAGAAAGGCCCGGGAAAGGATCGGGCGGATAATATTTCGAACCATCGCGGAAGGAGCCGAGGCAGAGCCCCTCCGCGATGGCAACGTGTCACGGAGGTGGAGCCTCCGCGTTGGCTCCATGACACGTTGGGCCTATCCAGGCCCAAGTATATAAAGTCCCACTTCGGTTTTAAATCAATTATTCATTATAATTTCCAGAAAACTCGTGGAAAACAGAGAGAGAGACAAAGAGGGTTATATATTATTATCCGATTACGCTGCTAAACGTAGTCCAAACTTAAATTAACTCCAGATACTGAGGTATTTAGCAGCAGGGAGCATTCCTTACGGATTTTGTTTCGCGAGATACGGCCGACAAATCGTCGTGCTACCGGGCTATGGTAAGTGGAATTGCTCCAAACTAGTGTCTATGTGTTCCTAGCTGTGAAGTGAATACTTCTCCCTTCTGGACTTCTGGAAAATAGCGAGTTTTTGACCGTCTTTCGATAAGCCTAAGTTTAGGCTATAATTATATCGAAAGTAATGTCGTCCTTTAGAATAAAGTTGTATTTAGTACTGATTGAGATATATATGAATGCAGTTGGGAGAAGTAGCTGAAAAACTGACCGAGCTACGCCAGTTAGTCGGGAAATCAGAAGCGAAGGTATGTAAAGCTAGTTTCCTCAGCAAGTTAGTAGTCTCGGTATAGTAAGATAGTTTAAAGGCCAGTAGAATGTTCAGAAGTCGTGTGTTATGTTTATTATGAATATTGGTACGATATTGGAAGCATCATGTATGTATAGCGTGACACTTGCTAGCACGATATAAATTCTAATATAAAGTGTTAGGAACTGTACAACATGCCCAATATGTGATTTAGTAAAGTATGTTAGGATATTATTGTATTCAGTTGAAACTTAGTAAAGTAATATAAGTATCTGAAGGATATCTCAGAAGTAGAATGGTAGATTAAAATAAAGTTTAGAAAGCATGTTAGAAATAGTAAATCATGTTACTATAGAAACTCAGTTATACAGCATGAATTCCAGCAGAAAAACTATATCTTGTTCAACATTAGACTCAGCACAGTATGACAAAAGATTATATATATATATATATATACCATTGTCAATCTCAGCATATATTAAATACATACATACCACTATCGCTAGTTCAGCATATAGCATGTACAGATACATTATCATCACTAGCTTCAGCATGTGGTATATGCAGATAGTATTACTAGTTGAGACCACTGTATTGTCTTGGGGTTGGATTACCTAGCATTCATGACTGCCCCAGGGTTAATAGCTATATCGACTCGTCCGCCAGAGGGCGAGGATACGTCGCTCTACGGAGTGGCATGCCGTCCCACAGGAGACGAAGATGGGATGCCGGTTTTCCCATATTGTGCCTTGGTCGGCCTTTATACACCCCCGTCGAGTGGGTACGCCCGGGGTGTTGATTCAGGAGTCCTCCGGACTCAGGTACAGTTATAGTCAGGGGCTCAGCGAGCCCAAGTGCATACCTAGGGGATCGGCAGGATGCTTATAGTTATTATAGGAGATGGGACGACCGGGGTAGGGGTATAGATCGCGTGCTGATTGTACCTCCCGACTTATGGGGGCCGGGTAAGGTTTGTGTGTGCTATGCTATGTTATGTTGTGTTATGCCATGTTACACTAGATACGAGTAGATCGACAGTAAAGCGATACATCTCCAGGTATGACTCCTACTCCTTCCAGCATGGTTAAGAGTAGGCTTAACTTTACACTTTCAATCAGTTTAGTCTATTCCTTTCTATTTCAATTCCATCAGTTGTACTGTTACTTTCAGATATTTTTCAGTTGTTGTTTTACATACTCAGTACCAGTGGTACTGACGCCCAGTGGGGCACTGCATTACTTGCCTGCAGGTACTCATAGACGAGGAGGCGATCCCTCGTGATCCTAGCCAGCGCAGAGTCATCAGATCCTGTCATCCGGAGCTTGATATTTCAGAGGTTTACATCATTTCCTTTTGTTGTACAGTACGGGTAGGTCGGGGCCCTGTCCCGACCATCTTGTCAGTATTCCTAAAGGCTTGCAGACTGTATATATGTCCCTGTGATCAGTTGAGCCGGTCGTGTGAGGCCGTGCAGTATGTTATAGCTGTTTAGCATTTCAGTTTATGTTGGTCGTGTGAGGCCTTATCCAGTCAGTAGTGGTGACCTTGCCGGTCACGTAGTTATTCAGTATTCCATTGTTGAGTTACAGATAACTAGACAGCATGGTGGCCTTGTCGGCCCGCATAGGTTCCTTGTTACGAGTGTGTTTTTGGTTAGCTGCTATTATAGGTACAGGTGGCTATAGGCCTAGTCGGCCGGAGGCTGTATTTACAGCCGTTATATAGCCTGTTATTTCCCTGAATCTGAGTTAGAGCCAGCCAGGCACCAGATGTGCTTAGGCTCAGTAGTCTAGCAGTTCAGGTCCTAGTAGGGCACCAGGTGCCAGTCATACCCCCCAAGGCGGGGAGGCTACAACCTCTACTCATTTTGATACGTAATTATAACACCCCAAAATTTTTCAAGACCAGACTTAGACATTTCTAGAAAAATGTAGCAAAAAAACTAGGAAAAAATTCTCAGACTGAGACAACGAGTCGTGGTCAGCTCCAACGACTCTTTGTGTCAATCGTAGTCACTAGGTCTTGGCCACTTGAGAATCGACGTGACAAGGAACGATCTGTTGTAAGAAATAATGAGTCGTCCTGTTAGTCGTGGTTTCCCCCAGCCCAGAAATCCTTCACAGGACCCCACGACTCAACCAATGAGTCATTTTCATAAACAATGACCCGTTGTGAGAGTCGTCGAGTGAAGTCTCTAAAATTCCCCTTCCAGTGAAGATGAGAGGAAATAACGACTCGTTGTTCCCCCAACGAGTCATTGTCAGCACCGTGGTTTCAACTTGGGCATTTTCAGAAGAATCCTTCCAGTGAACCTAACGATTAGAGATGAAGACCCGTTGGTTTAACCAACGAGTCGTTGTGTTACCCGTTGCTCACTCTAACAGTTACCAACCAGGTGAACTACCAGGTGGTTTTGATTAGCAATAATGGATTTGTAACAGATGCCCGAATGTGGGATTTCACTCGGATGAACCCTCCAAATTTTCACGGACCTAAGGTGGGAGAGGACCCACAAGAGTTTGTGTGCGAGATTACAAAGATCACTCAGATTATGGGTGTCAGTTTCTCGGAGAGTGCCGACTTGGCTGCCTACCAGCTAAAAGGGGTAGCCCAAATTTGGTATGAGCAATGGAAGAAGGGGAGACCAATGGGAGCAGGACTGATGGAATGGAAGGAGTTCAATACAGCCTTCCTAGATAGATTCTTCCCTTGGGAGCTCAAGGAGGCCAAGGTGGTGGAATTCATGAACCTGAAGTAGGGGAATAGGATAGTAGAAGAATATGCTCTAGAGTTCACCAGGTTGTCTAAATATGCTCCAGATATAGTGGCCGAGCCAAGGGCTCGCATGCTAAAGTTTGTGAATGGAGTTCCGAATTTGGTCCTTAAGGAGTGCAGGACAACAATGCTTATAAAGGACATTGATCTCTCCAACATCATAGTTCATGCCCAGCAAATTGAGGCATAGAAATTGAAAGATTTGAAGCGGGAGAACAAACGGGCGAGAACCGACCAGTCAGAATATGGCCATCAAAGATCTAGCGGTAGTAGCTACCCATAGCAGCAACAACAACAACAATAGAGGGCTCCAACATCCAGCTCAACCAGCGCCACTATTTTTCGATCCCGCAAGGATTGGAGAGGTTGAGAATCTAGCTCTCAGTCCCAGAGCTTCAGTTCCAAAAATCATATCCAGCTTGCCCTAAGTGTGGCAAGAACCATTCAGGAGAGTGTCTTCAGGGTCGAGAGGGCTATTTTGGTTGTGGACAGCTTAGTCATTGGCTTAAGAAACACCCGTCAGCAGGACGGGAAAGGTTACAATCCACTACATAAGCAGCTCTAGCAGGCCGACCAGCTCAGCAGGCCAACACTTCACGTACTGATGGCGGCCAGAGCCAAAATCGTTTTTATGCATTGTCTTCTCGTTAGGATCAGGAGAGCTCACCTGACATGGTCATGGGTATGTTACGCCTTTTTTATCTAGATGTGTATGCCCTACTAGATCCAGGAGCCACCCTTTCGTTCGTGACTCCCTATTTAGTAGTCCAGTTTGATATCAGTTCAGTGGTCCTCTCAGAACCATTCTCATTCTCCACCCCAATTGATGAGTCAGTTAGAGTCAGCCGGGTGTATAGAAGCTGCCCAGTCGCAATCCTCAATAAAGTCGTTCCAGTTGACCTTGTAGAGTTAGACATGGTTGACTTTGACCTCATTCTTGGCATGGATTGGTTACACTCCGGTTATGCCTCAGTCGACTGCAAAACTAGGGTCGTCAAGTTTCAGTTCCCTAATAAGCCAGTTTTAGAGTGGATGGGCAGTAGTTCAGCGCCTAAGGATCGATTTATTTCCTACCTTAAGGCCAGAAAGCTTATTTCCAAAGGGTGCATTTACCATCTAGTTCGGGTCAAAGATTCTAGCTCTGAGACCCCAACTATCCAGTCAGTCCCAGTTGTCCGCGAGTTCCCTGATGTGTTTCCCCAAGATCTTCCCGAAGTCCCTCCTGAGCGGGAAATAGACTTCGGTATATACCTTCTTCCAAATACTCAACCCATCTCCATTCCTCCTTACAGAATGGCTCCAACTGAGCTTAAGGAGTTGAAGGAGTAGCTAAAAGACCTTGATAAAGGTTTTATCAGACCCAACATCTCTTCTTGGGGTGCTCAGTACTATTCATGCGGAAGAAAGACGGTAAACTCAGAATGTGCATCAATTACTGTCAGTTACAAGGTTAAGTCAAGAATAGGTATCCCCTACCAGGATTGACGACTTGTTCGATCAGCTTCAGAGAGCCAGTTGTTCCTCCAAAATCAATTTCAGGTCGGGGTATCATCAGTTAAGGGTTAGAGAGTTTGACATACCGAAAACAACTCTCAGAACTCGGTATGGTCACTACGAGTTTGTGCTTATGTCCTTTGGACTCACAAATGCCCCTGAAGCCTTTATAGACCTGATGAACAGAGTCTTCAAGCAATATCTGAATATGTTCGTTATTGTATTTATCGATGACATTTTGGTATACTCCAGAAATGAGGAAGAGCATGCTAATCACCTAAGGATAGTGCTTCAAACACTCAGAGACTGCCAGTTGTTCACAAAGTTCAGCAAATGCGAATTCTGATTGAAGTTCGTGACTTTCCTAGGTCATGTGGTTTTGGGTGAGGGTATTCAAGTTGATCCTCAGGAGATAGCAGCCGTGAAAGACTGGCCTAGACCTACCTCCCAAATCGAAATCAAACGATTCTTGGGTCTAGTTGGGTATTACCGATGCTTTGTAGAAGGTTTTTCTTTTATAGCATCCCCTATGACAAGGCTAACTCAGAAGAAGGTGAAATTTCAGTGGTCAGATGTGTGTGAGAAGAGTTTCCAGGAGTTAAAAACTTGACTCACTACTACTCCAGTGTTGACCCTGCCGGAAGGATCAGATGGGTTTGTAGTGTATTGCAACACTTCCAAACTTGGACTTGATTTTGTTCTGATGCAGCGGGACAAGGTGTATAGCCTATGCCTCCAGACAGCTCAAGGTTCATGAAAAGAATTATCCGACTCATGACCTAGAGTAGGCAGCGGTGGTGTTTGCATTGAAAATATGGAGACACTACCTGTATGAGGCTCACGTGGATGTTTTCACCGATCACAAGAGCCTTCAGTATGTGTTC
Source organism: Datura wrightii (assembly GCA_035772735.1). Taxonomy (NCBI): domain Eukaryota; kingdom Viridiplantae; phylum Streptophyta; class Magnoliopsida; order Solanales; family Solanaceae; genus Datura; species Datura wrightii. The sequence goes on along the minus strand of JASDFA010000018.1, from coordinate 191,059,661 downwards.
AGTTAGAAAGACCTAAATCTTTATCAGAGAATGTGGTTAGAGCTATTCAAGGATTATGACATGAGCGTGCTATATTACCCGGTCAAGCCAATGTAGTGGTTGATGCCCTGAGCAGAGTACCTATGTTGAGGAAGGCAAAAAGGAGCTGGAAAAGAATATCCACATATTAGCTCGGTTGGGAGTACAGTTGGTTGATATTGTTGAGGGAGGAGTAGTTGTGCAGAGTGGATTAGATTCCTCTTTGGTTGTTGAAGTTAAGTCCAGACAGGATGAAGATCCCGTATTAGTTAAGCTAAAGGAAGCAGTTCTCAGAAAAGAATTGAGGCTTTCTCCAAAGGGGGAGATGGGGTACTCCGTTACCAGGGTAGATTGTGCGTATCGGATGTGGGTGATTTGAGACAGCAGATACTGGATGAAGAGCACAATTTGAGATATTGCATCCACCCTGGTGCTACTAAGATGTACCACGATTTACTGGATATTTACTTGTGGTACGACATGAAGAGAGACATCGTTGAATTTGTAGCTAAGTGTTTGAACTGCCAGCAAGTCAAAGTAGAACACCATAGACCAGGAAGTATGACTCAGGATATCAGCATACCCACATTGAAGTGGGAAGAAGTGAATATGGATTTTATTATGGGTCTATCTCGGACTTGTCAGCAGCATGATTTAATTTGGGTGATAGTAGATCGGATGACTAAGTCAGCACACTTCCTCCAAGTTAAAACTATAGATTCAGTTGAGGACTATGCTAGGCTTTATATTAGTCAGACTTCTTGGGGTTCCCTTATCATTACCTCAGACAGAGGTACCCAGTTCATCTCTCACTTCTGGAAGTCCTTTCAGAAGGGACTTGGTACCCAGGTCAAGCTCAGCACAGCTTTTCACCCGCAGACAGATGGACAAGCTGAGTGGACTATCCAGACCCTAGAAGATATGTTGAAAGAGTGCGTGATCGATTTTAAGGGTAGTTGGGATGATCACTTGCCTCTCATCGAGTTTGCATACAACAATATCTACCACTCCAGTATCCAGATGACCCCGTTTGAGGCATTGTATGGTAGAAGGTTTAGATCTCCTATCGGGTGGTTTGAGGTTAGTGAAGCTACTCTAATTAGGCCAGACTCAATTCATGAAGTGATGCAGAAAGTACAACACATCTGAGAAATATTGAAAATAGCTCAGAGCCGTCAGAAATCTTATGCTGATGTGAGGAGAAGAGAACTAGAGTTCACAGTGGATGACTGGGTTTATCTAAAAATTTCACCCATGAAAGGGGTAATGAGATTTGAAAAAAAGGAGAAGCTCAGTTCGAGATATGTGGGACCCTACAGAATTCTGAAACAAATTGGCAAGGTAGCTTATGAGCTGGAATTACCTTCAGAGTTGGCATCTGTGCACCCTGTATTCCATGTGTTCCTATTGAAGAAGTGCATCGGTGATCCAACTTCTGTTGTGCCATTAAACAGTGTGGGAGTGAAGGATAGTCTCTCGTACGAAGAGGTCCCAGTTCAGATCCTTGACTATCAGGTTCGTAAGCTGAGGAACAAGGAGGTAGCTTCAGTCAAAGTCTTGTGGAGAAATCAGCATGTAGAAGGAGCTACGTGGGAACCCGAAGCAGATATGATGGCTAGATACCCACACTGTTCCCTTCCAGTTCAGTTCCGACATTAGGTACTAAATTCCTCCTCAGTAATTAGTTCAATTCCGTACTCATCAACTCTATTTAGATTTTCTATATGCATTTCAGTTGCATCAGCACTGTTAGTACGAGTAAGTCAGTTCGGAGTCAATTACTCCTTCAGCAACCAGCTCATAGTCTCAGTCTAGAACTCTCAGCTTTTTTCTAGTTTTACTGCATTTTTAGTCTTCATTCAAGGACGAATGATCCCAAGGGGGAGATATTGTAACACCCCAAAACTTTTTTAGACCAGACTTAGACATTTCTAGAAAGATGCAGCAGAAAAACCAAAAAAATGAATAAAAATTTCTCAAAATGACTGAGACAACGAGTCGTGGTCAGCTCCAACAACTCATTGTGTCAGTCGTGGTCACCAGGTGTTGGCCGCTTGGGAACCAATGAGACAAGGAACGACCCGTTGTGAGAAACAATGAGTCATCCTGTCAGTCGTGGTTTCCACCGGCCCAGAGATCCTTCCCAAGACCCCACGACTCAACCAACGAGTCGTTGTCATAAACAACAACTCATTGTGAGAGTTGTTGAGTGAAGTCTCTAAAATTCCCCTTCCAGTGAAGACGAGAGGAAACAACGACTAGTTATTTCCCCCAAAGAGTAGTTGTCAGCATCTTGGTTCCAACTTAGGCATTTTCAGAAGAATCCCTCTAGTGAACCTAACGACTGGACATGACGACCCGTTGGTTCAACCAACGAGTCGTTATGTCACCCGTTGCTTGGCCTTCCAGTTTTCCTTGCCCAGTTGCCACAGGAGGAACCAACGACCTGTTGGTTCATCCAACGAGTCATGGTGACCCCTGTTGCCAGGTCTAGTGACTTCTAGTCCCAGGTAGTGGAACCAATGAAAGGTCTCAACGAGTCGTGATCTCAACCAACGACTCGTTGAGTGACCCGTTGGGACCCTGTCGACCAAATTTTATATTTAAATATCAGGGTTACTTTTGTAATTTCCCACCTATTTTATCCCTAAACTACATCGTTTTGGGTCAAATCAGGGGTTTTAGAGAGGGAAACCGATGGTTTCTCTCATTTTTTTCATCTCTTATCAGTTAAGCGTAAAGTCCCTCTCAAAAAAGCTTAGAGCAGAAGTGAGAAAGAGTGATTCTTCTCAGATTTCTCAAGGAATTCTCTCAAGAATTTCCATCACCAGGTACGTGGGAATTCAACAAGGGAATATTTCTTCCCTTGTGTCCCCCAAAATTCCTCCTATTTCTTTATCAGTTCTAGCCCTAAAAGTATCGTATGTTAAGAAATTATTAGTCAGACTTCATTTAATTTATGTGGAATATTATTGTATGATAATTGTAGATGTTTTCCACCAGTTTGGGACTGTATTGGTGCTTGTCCCTGTAAAGTAAATTCTACCCCTAGCTCTTGAGTGCAGAAAACTAGGATCTTACAATAGTGCTTAAATATCAAAAAATTTCTTGAATTTATCAGTTTTAGGGACTCCCATATCGTTAGTTGTATTGAAATCTCAGTCAGATTTATGTCAGTTCAGTTTTTTTCAAAATATTAGAATACCCAGTGTTAGTCAGAAATGTCACCTGATCAGTTTGACTACAGAAATTCTCGAGGTGCCAGTAGTGCCTCCAAGGGTCAGAATTAGACTCAGTATTAGTTTTAGTGGTTCTTTAGGTGGTCATGACACTTTTAGATAAGAAGCTCTGACTAGCCTTAAGACCCCAGCTTCAGAATTACAGTTTGTTCTTTAGACAGTTACGACGCTTTTAGATAAGCAGCTTTGACCAGTCTTAGAATCCAGTTATAAAATCCGATCGAATAAGACTCTCAGGGTGCTTCCAGATATGTATTCCCAACTTGTCTTGGGCCCCAGTTTCGAGCTATCAACTTAGTATATAGTCTAGGACTATCTAGTGGGAGTAGAACTTAGCACTGAGCGGACCGAGGTTCCAGCGCACCCAGGTTCCCTGAACTACGTTGCCGCCGTAGGTTATTTTATTGGCCTCATGACCCCAAACTTGTGATCACCTAGATCATTCCTTTATATCCTAGCAAGGTATATTAGGTCCTACTGATGGGGTGTATACATCGGACTCACATCTAGCTCACGTGGTTATATGTCGGTTATAGACTCTTCCACTAGTCAGATTAGTTAAGTCTCATATTAGTCAGTTTAGACAAGTTCAATCCAGTATCTCAGATTTAGGGCATGTCCTTGACCATCAGACAGGGTCATTTAGACCATCTCGGTTTATTACAGTTATTCAGTTTCAGTTGGTCATTGCATGTCTTTTCAGTTCAACATATTTACTCCTTGTGTGTGGTTTCTCTCACTTACTCAGTACATTCCAAGTACTGATGCATACCTTTTATGCTGTATCATTTTATGATACAGCTGTAGGCTCTCAGGCACAACACCGTTAACCGACCTCGCTCAGACTTTCCTAGTGACATCAATGGTGAGTCCTTATCCTTTGAGGACGAAGATCATTTCATTCAGTTCTGTTTTATTTTATTTAGACTTGGGGTTAGCTGGGGGCTTGTCCTAGCAACTCATCAGTTGTAGTGGCTTTCAGACACATACTTGGTTTTCAGACTTGTAGGTTTATTTAGATGTTTTAAAAGTTATATTTAGCTTTATTTTCGTTAATGTTTTATATCATTATTCTAAAAGCTTCCGCTATATATATATATATATGTTACTGAGAATGCCAGTGTATGATAGACCATGGGTTGACTTGGGACTACTTGTGACTCCAACTACCGTGTCCCATCTAGTGTGTAGACTCGGGGCGTGACAGTAATCCACTGCAACAGAAATCAATCCCCCAAACGTCAAAAATCTCTATCTCCAGAATGTTATTCAATGGAATCTCGTGTCTCCTTGAAATTGCCTCCGTTCTTTGACACTAATCATAACCTTTCACGTATGCTAGGGCATCCTTGAATAAAGTGGGCCAAAAGAAGTCAGAGTGTAACACTTTCTCTGTTGTTCTTTCTCCTCCTTGATGTCCACCATATGGGGATGAATGATAACTCTCAGGAACCTGCTTCACTTTCATCTTCGGAATGCATCTTTGAATTACTTGATTTGGGCTCTGTTTGAACAAATAGGGATTATCCCATAAGTAAAAACGAGAGTCATGGTAGAGATTTTTCTTTTGTTGGGTGTTGACTTCGGGAGAGTACACCCCACTAACAAGAAAATTCACATGTCTTCATACCATGGTAACTCCAAAATCTCCAAAGCAAGGAATTGTTCATTGGAAAAATCCTTGCAAATCTAGCCTTCTTAGTTAGCATGAGACCAACTCTCAAGTCTCAACAAATGATCTGCAACCTTATTTTCCATCCCTTTTCTGTTCTTAATCTCCAAATCAAACTCCTAGAGTAGCAGAATCCATCTGATTAGTCTTGGCTTCGCATCTTTCTTGTTGAATAAATAATGGATAAAAGCATGATCCATACACAATCACCTTAGTCCCAACTAGATAAGATCGGAATTTGTCAAAGGCATACACTAATGCCAGCATCTATTTCTCTGTCACCGTATAGTTCGCTTGAGCTGGATCAAGAGTTTTGCTAGCATAGTAAATGGAATTAAACACCTTATCTTTTCTTTGCCCAAGAATAGCTCCCACTGCCACATCGCTTGCATCACACATTAGCTCAAAGGGTAATTCCCAATCTGGCGATATCAATAACGGAGTTTCTACTAGCCTTCTCTAAGTTCCTCAAACCCCTTCACATTCACTGCAAAACATAAATTTTACCTATTTCTCAAGAAGTCTGCACATGGGTCTGGCAATCTTGGAGAAATCCTTGGGGAACCATCTGTAGAAGCCTGCGTACCCAAAAAAATTGTGAACATCTTTCACTGATACCGGTGGCGGCAACTTTTCAATCAACTCTACTTTTGTTCAAACCACCTCAACACCTTTTCGTGACACCTTATGTCCAAGGATGATGCCTTTCTTAACCAAAAAGTGGAACTTCTCACAGTTTAGACCAGATTAGTCTCTTCATACTATGCTAAAACCCTGTCAAGATTCTGCAAACAAGTCTCAAAAGAGTTACTAAAGATGAAAAATTCATATATAAATACCTCGATGAAATTTTCCACTATGTCTGAAAATATGGCCATCATGAATCTCTAAAATATGGTCGGTGCATTGCAAAGTCCAAATGGCATATGCTTGAAGGCACATGCTCTGTAAGGACAAGTAAATATCATCTTTTCTTAGTCCTCTGATGCAATAGCTATGTGGTTGTAGCATGAGTACCCGTCTAAGAATCAATAGTATTCTTGGCCAGCCAATTTGTCCAGCATTTGATCAATGAAGGGGATAGGTTAATGATCCTTATGAGTGGCTTTAGTTGCCTATAATCCATGAAAATTCTCCACCTAGTGACTGTATATGCAGGAATCAACCTGTTCTTCTCATTTGTGATAACTTTCGTTCCTCCTTTCTTTGGGACATACTGTACTAGCCTGACCCACTTACTGTTCGAGATCAGATATACAATGTCTGCATTAAGCCACATGATCACTTCTTTCCACACCACATCCTTCATTACCAGATTTAGCCTTCTCTAGTGTTGAACACTGGGCTTACATCCATCCTCCATAAAGATCTTGTGAATGAAAAAAGCGAGACTGATTCCATGAATATCAAACATCTGCCAATTGATAGCCTTCTTCCTCCTTTCAGAACTACTAGTGCTTCTTTGACCTACACATCAGATAAACCTGTAGCAAGAATAACTGGAAATGTGTCATCTTCTCTCAAGAATGCATACTTGAGGTGGGAGGGTAATGCTTTCAATTCCAATTTGAGAGTTTTCTCAATAGATGGCTTGGGTCGGGACCCCAGGGGTCTATTGAGGGGCTCGAAGTTGCCTCTCAGGATAAATAGGCCTGCCAAATCCAATGTTTGGACCATCTCCTGAGCATAAGAATTACCAAAAATATCATATCCCATAAGTGCTCTCTCTAATGGATCTCTGGATGCAATGAGAGGAAGCTCTAATTCTATATCGATCACTGTAATAGCGGACAATTCCTCATATATGGATGGAAGCTTTATTACCTTATGCAAATACAAAAATTTTCACCTTGTCATGCACCCTCATTATCAGCTGTCCAGCAACTACATCGATCAATGCACGTCTCGTAGACAAAAATGGATGCTCCAAAATAAATGAAACTTTCGAATCAGGCTCAAAATCTAGAATGACAAAATGAATGGAAAAATCAGAGACCCAACATGCACTAAGACATCTTCAATGATACCATTAGGCCTTGCCAAAGACCTATCTTCTAGCTACTAGAACAATTGTGGTAGGGCGTGGACTTCTCAACCCTATCTTCTTAAAGATAGAGGATGGCATAAGGTTAATGCTAGCTTCAAGGTCACACAACACCCGATCTATGATTCTTTGCTCAATAGAAATCTCGACGGTGAAGCTACTCGAATCTTTCAACTTGTTGGCAACCTATTTTGAATCCTTGAAGTGCACTCCTTAGTAAGTGCAACTGTAGCATACTCCATCAACTTGTTCTAATTCTCCACAATATCCTTGATGTACTTTGCATATTTTGTAATTCCTTGCAGCACATCAATAAGAGGAAGATTAATGTGCACTTACTTTAGTAAATCAAGAAACTTCATAAACCCTGCTTCCTCCTTCTTCTTGAATTTCTATGAGGTGGTAGTTTCACTTTTTCAATTTCATCTTAAACTTTCACTTTTTCCCCGAGATTCTCTTATTGTTTGTCATGTTCCCCCTTTTTCTGCACTATTTTAGCTGGTACAAGCTTCTCTATCTCTCTATCACTGCAGGTTGTGACTGCATTTACCTACTTAGGATTTGGGTCTGCATTGCTAGGTAAGCCTCCCTGAGGCCTTGTATTTTTTGCTCCAACTATTTGACCATTTGTTTCTAAAGGTTCCTTACTACAAGCTTGTGATTCTTCATATCCGCATCCATCTTTGTTTAGTTAGTCGTAATCTTCTTCAACATCTCCTCAATAATACTTGGTTGAGCCTAAGACTGACTCCATTGAGATTGTTGTTGATAGTTATGCTAATTCTGCGCTTGATTTCTATACTGGTTCTGATTTCCACCCCATGAGAAGTTGAGGTGATTACATCAATTAGGATTGTAAATATTACCAAAATTCTGATTACCTTCCCTCTGCGGATTATCTATAAAATTAGCAAACTATGGATTTGCTCCACCTAGTTCCACAGAATGATCACCTAAGCCACAAATCATGCATCAAGTCTGAACTTGTTTTAGTGCATTTATTGGGGTCTGCAACAGACCTATATTTAACTTACCGAAGTGTGTCTTCATCTGGTTCTGTAGAGTAGCCGGCTATGCAGATAACGGTGTGTAGCTATCAACTTCCAACACACCTGAAACCTTTTTTTAACCACTGCTCTAGAACTGTCGATTCCATTTTGAATTGCCTTGTGAAATGCGGTTGAGTAGAGCGTATAACTCATCATAAGTCTTCTCCGACGCCTGGCCACCTATAGCAAAATTCAATAATATATTTGTATGCGGCTCTAGACTTCCTATGAATGTGTGCACTAGAACCTCATTTGTCTGGTGGTGATGTGGACAATCTCTGAGAAGGGACTCAAATCTTTCCCACGCTTGGTATAAATTTTCACCATCTCTCTACTTGAAGCTCAAGATCCTACTTCTCATCCTTGCAGTTTTTTTGGATGGAAAGAATCGCATGAGGAACTTTTATGCAAGGTCATTCCAACTGGTGATTGACTTTGGTGGTTCAGCATTCAACCATCTCTTCACTTTCCCCAAGAGAGAAAATAGGAAAAGAGTTAGTCTCACATAATCGATTGATACTCCAATTGGAATGTAGGTATCATTGAACTCTAGAATGTTTTGAATATGCTGTTGTGGATCCTCATGTGGGAGACTTCTGAATTGCCCACTAGTGTGGATAATTTGCACCATATTTTATTTTAGCTTGAATCTACCTCCTGCTTCTAGTCTGCCAATGTTGGAGGTGACATTACCTGCGAGTCGGATTACCACGTACTGGTCTCTAAGCAGCCATTTCTACGGGAACAATCCTACTAGATTAGATAAGAAGTTGCTTCCCTCCTTCTTTGATGAAATAGTTGTTTAGGTTCAGGATATGGTTCAATTGCTTCTTTATCATGTGCCAACTTACCGCCTTAGAGTGAAAGTACCTGTAGTAGAAATAGTGACTAAGATAAAGTATTTGTAAAAATAACGACTAAGATCAAGTTATCAACACTCGAATAATAAAACAGTAAAAGATAAACTAGGAATTTGCTAATTTCTTAGTCCCCAGCAATAGCACCAAAAACTTATTGCATCCCTATGCACATAAAAGTGTACGCTGCCGACAAGTAGAATAGGACAGTGAAGTCAAGATATCAATCCCACATGGACTAGTGATTTAACAAATTCTAATTCGTTCAATTGCCATGATTTTATCAAGTGCGTAATGTCACCAAAGAGTATTTCGAATTGTTGTTTATTTTAAGACAAAAATAAAGATTATAAAGCCGTTAAATGGTTATGATCACTTTGTGCAAAAGATTTCGATATTATGACCTTATTCAGAATTCATATCTAGTATCAAATTTTCTTGGCTAGTTAGTTCATCTGGTTGTTGATTTACGCGGTTGATATTATGATCATGGTTTGTCGAGCCTCTAATCATCTATTCAAATTGATCCCACAACTACATCACTGAGAGAAAATATCGTAAATCAATTCGAATACATTTGTCTATCTTCCCATTTAGTAATCAAGTAAGGCGTTATAGGTATAAGTCTATCCTAGTCTTGAGATATTTTCTTACGAAGTTTTGTTATAGCATCTATAACCGCTTCCGGTTTAGGTGGGCAACCTGAAAAATATATATCTACAGAAATTAGTTTATCGACTCCCCGAACAGTACTATAAGAATCGATACTGAACATCCCGCATGTAATTGTACAGGCTCCCATAGCAATAACATATTTTGGTTCAGGCATTTGCTCATATAATCTCACTAAAGGGGGGGCCATTTTCATTGTTACTGTTCCAGATGTTTAAATTAGATCAGTTTGTTGGAAAATTAATTCTTAATAGAGATCTTTCTTCCTAAATTCTTCGTTCTATCTTATTGATTCTTTTGTAACATTCACAACAATATTATAGATTTATTCTAATGGTGATCAAGTATTAAAACAGTAAAAGCAAGAATAAAGAACAACCAATACAACAAACTAACTTTTTCCATTCAATTATCAACTAAAATATTCATACTTTTGGCCGTAGCCCCAGAAAAAAGGTTTTAGCTACTCATGTGTTAGAATATGCGCAACGGAAGCAACAAATTCAGGATCATACTTGCATGTAATATAGACAACACATAAAAACAGATTTTAATCAAACATAAAATCGATACTTATCTCTTGAAGCGTGACCGCGAACCAATCCTTTTGAAGCTTTGTACAAATTGTACAATGCGTTCTTCAGGTCTGCGATCTTCTGCTATAGCCTAAAAAATCTCCGAGTAGGGAATACTTATGTGGGCAAGTAATGCATCTCAGAAAGGTCAAAGTTCTTTCATCATATTTCATGGAGGAAGAGAATCCTATTTATAACCACGTTGTAGGGTATAAAACCCTAGTCCCAAAACGTATAGGAATCTTTCTCTCCAAGTAATAGTCAAACTTCTCTTCTAGAAGACCAGTTTATTTTTAACCAAAATCTTGTAGGATTTTACTTCTCCTAGAAAACTGATTTCTTCCTTTTCAAGTTCATTAATTAATCAGGCATAGTAAGGACCACAGATTTAATTAGTGAGGCTTTCAATTATAGTATTAATACAAAATGAATGAATTAACCTACCATAATAAATTACAGATTATTCCACTAAAAATCTGTAATTGCAATCCTCGGTATAATTTTAAAATCGTCCATTAAATCTTTAATAATTTCCCATGTTAAGATTACAGATACCAACCAATCGAATTAAATTTCTGACTATTTAATTCATTGAATAATTTAATTCTTTATTCAAACGCTTAACGTATTTCATGTGACGGATACTAAAGCCACCTGCAGGGTTTTTACATGAAAACTTATAAGCAATCATAAAGGGGTATCATCAATCTCAAGGTCGAGACATGGATTCCATCAACTAATTATTATTTCACAAATGTCATTTGTCATCATCCAACCTATCAGAAACATTTTAACTCACGAAAGATCGAGTTTCACCCTTTGATAGATCAAAACAACAAATAAATTACATTGATCATAATAATTATATCACGATTAAGAGTATAAGTACATTTAATGATCTAGAGAATTTATTTTACTAAGTCGGATAAAATACTTATCTCTACTTGGTCCGTTCAATATATACAAAATGTACTAGCACAAGAAGTTGGAATTATACCATTCCCATAATCAAGATAAATTATATTTAATCTTGTGCTACAATCGTATTGATGAATCTATCCAATTTTCATCATAGATTGTGAATACATATAAACTTTATACTTATAAGAATTGATGATTTAATCTTCCGTGTATAAGCTAAACTCTATACACTAAATCATCTACTATATAAGTAAAAGACACATTGACTAATATATGATCTATTTGAACCTTTATTAAAATTGAATAAACAATTTTTCTATAATAAATACTATATCTAAACACATGGTTAACAGTACATAACCCATGGTTAATAGTATATATCCCAACAATCTCCCACTTAGACTTTTAACCATTATAATTGTTAGACTATACCATATCTAAACGTATGGATAATGGTTTATACCCCAACAATCTCCCACTTAAACTCTTAACCATGCATCTAACTTTTACAAGCATTCTTTTTACACGACTTTCAAAAGTTTTAATCAATAAACTCTTTGCAAAACGAACTTGCCAAGTTATTTTCTAATGCAACTTTGTCTAATAGTAATTTATCGTAACTGACCGGTTCTGTATTAATATCTTCAGAGATTCTGTCATGAAACTCTCCCAAGAATATACACTGAACCGATCTAGGTTATCATTCTCCCACTATGATTAAGTACTATCACTACTATTGTCACACTATAATGTTCTTGAGTCTTAATATTTTCTTTATTACTTTTCAGTATTGAAATATTGAAAATGCGGAAAGCGAACGTACAAATACCCCCAAAATCAGTCCCCTTCATATTCATTTATTATGTGGGAAAATGACTATGTGATCAACAAAAAGGTCAATAAATTTTTATACACTAGCGTAACTATATGATTATGCAAAAATATTAAAGCAAAAACAAAATATTCAAAAATTATATTAATTAATCGGGATAATTAAAATGAACTAAGTGGCAAAGCAAATAAACTTAATGCAACATAAATAAGTAAAGGTTATTTACCAATTAAATCTATAAAACATATCTTAAGACAACAAAATACTTGTGCATAAATTAAAGTAATTCACTAATTAATATGAAACCTAAGTGATAAAACGATTTAGCCACGATAGCTTATTTAAATACATGAATAAGTAAAAATCTAAGGATATTATTAATAAAATATTCAGATAAGCGAGAAAAAAAATTAAATGATAATAACATACTCTAATATTTTTTTTAATTCACAACTTAAACTTAAAATAAGTAAATAGATAAAAATTCTAGCAACCCAAATAAAGTAGAGAAACAATAAAGTACAATGTTAGAAACAATTTTATGATGATATAAATGCGTTTGAAATATTAAACAAGATATAAGAGAGCTTTTGAAAGCTTCAAAATGTGTGTTTCTTTATCGAAAAGATAACACGGTATTATATATCATGGTCTTCAACTTTAGCAACAAATTAATTGGAGATCGGTCTTAAGTTGAAAATTTAATAATAATATAATTTTGAGGAAAGATTTAAGTTTTGAATATAAGCACATAAAATATTTATATATAAATACACAATCTCATTTAAAATCTAGGGTTGTTGTTACTTCCGGGTGATGGGTCAGCTTAGCTTAAAAATTCAAAATTAGACCTTATAAATACACATAATCTCATTTAAAATCTAGTGTTGTTGTTATTCCGGGTGATGGGTCGGTTTAGTTTAAAAATTCAGAATTAGACCTTGTAATTTCTTTTACTTTTCTATTAATTATATGTTAAGGGATAATATCCATATATAATTAATAATTATAAAAACTCATTGCCCAATTCAAGTAGAGAAAAATAAATTTGGATAGTGATTTTGATAAATAAATAAAGCTTGTAATAAATAAATAAAAATATAAGCTTGTAGGAAACCAAAAAAATTTAAATAACCAGCACATAATTCCCAACCCCCTTTAACATCCTCTTTTTCACTATTACGGCGTTTATTACATAATCCACAGATGAAGAGAACAGACAAATAAATACGACTAACTATCCTCGTTACTGATCCCGGACTATTCCAAACCCAGGTGAAGTCGTCCTATGAGGAGGAGCTCGTGGCTATAGTAGATAGAGAGATCTGCAAGTTGAGATCAAAGGAGATTGCAACAGTAAAGGTCCAGTTGAAGAATTGTTCCATAAAGGAAGCCACTTGGGACCGAGGCTGACAAGTGAAACAAATATCCTCTATTTATAGAATCTAGTATGTCGCCTTTCTCGCTTTTGTAGATCATTCGAGGACAAACGGTATTTTAATTAAAATATGATTTAACGATTCGCCTGTCATTACATGCGGAGAAATAAGTCATAAACACCCCTTCTTGCCTAGGTCGTTGAAAGTAGGGTGTTGTATGCATGCTAGTGAAATTTTGAAGTTGAGGAATGGCCTGGGTGCAGGAAACGGGAGCTACTAGTTACAGGGGACTACTGTAGTGGAGGAATAACTGCTGAAGTGAGATCGTTACCACGGTCGGAGGCCCACCGTAATGGACCAGGAGATTTACCGTCGGATCTACTATGATAGCGTCTTGGGCGCTATGACGGGTCTGCTGTAGCAGAAATGTGACCGCTACAGTGGAAGACGGGAGTCAGTAAGTGAATTTTAAGTGGAATTTCAAGGGGTATTACCCCATTATTCAAACACGACATATTGAGAACTCAGAGCAAATTCCCAAGAGCAAAGTAGTTTCCCTTCCCCAAGGTAAGATTTTCAGTCAGTTATCTCTACTTTTGATGCCCTAACCCCTTAGAATCGAAAAGGACCTCTAATGGTGAAAATTCTAGGTTGAAAAATCCTAGAACTGAAAATTAGGGCAAGTGAAATAGGTATTGGTAGGTATTCATTCCTAGGTCTAGAAATAGATAATTAGCACTTCCTAGGGAGAATATAAATGCATTACTTCATCTTTAAAATAAATTGAGAATTAGAGTCATAAAGCTTGAACCTTTAGTATTAGAGACTATTTGAAAGGCGTTGAGGGAGTAGAAAACCTTGAGTTGGATTAGAATGGTCCTGGGAGGTTAGGGTATGATAATCTAACTCTTAGGTAATAAATTAAACCGTGGTAAGAGGTAGAATTGGTGGAGTTTAGATTTTCAAGACCCTTATTCGAAGATTAAATAATAGGTTACTCTGAATTTGTTGTTGTAGATTTCGAACATTCTGAAGCATTAAGAAAAAGCAAGGCTCCAGCGGAGTGATTGTTACTCAAATCCTTTAGTCAAGGTAGGTTATGGTTTAGAAGGAGTTAGACTTTGGATAATAGCATGTATTTGTGTGGAGGGATTATATATAAATTGGTCCCTGGACATTGCTTGTTGTAATATTCCCTTGTTGAATAATTTTACTATGAAATCGTTACTTATGTGAATAATTTTACTATGAAATCGTTACTTATGTAATGTGAAAATTGGATGTTGAGAGGTTGTTCATATTCTTTTGTATTGTCTGAACATGATCCATGAATTATGTGAATATTCAAGTTGAGGAAGGTAAGATGAGGCCTCCCAAGGGTCAAATAAATTGACTTAGTAGTAAAACACCGAGATAGGGGAATAAAAATAGATGACATGTTTTATCCTGAGATGAGTGGCTCGTGCTCGAGGGGAGCATTCGAGAGAGAGATTATGGATGAGTGGCTCGTATTCGAGGGGAGCATATGGATGAGCAGATGAGTGAAAATGGGTACCACGCAGATATAGTACATGGATTTCTAGAGTCCCCTACAGGTCATGACTAGAAGGGAAGAAATAAGATCCTCTGGCATGTGTATTCATTGATGATTAGTTTTAGAGTTTTTATGGTGATGTAACAGAGACGTGTGCACGACATATCACCATTTGTTACGTTATTTGACTAAGTGTAAAGAAATAAGACCAGTTTGGGAATGTGCGAACTTAAATGAACTAAATTTCTAGCCGTGTATTTTGTGTATTCGAATTGTTGATGTGTTTATGATGATTTGACGGTAAGTGTAAAGCTAAATAAGAACTCTTGATAAGTTGTGAAATCTATCCTGAGTGGCTCATTATGTATTCCATGTGGTTATGGTATATTGATTTTTTGTTTTGACGATTATGAGTAGCCTGGTGATGAGTAGAATGTTGTAAAGGGTTAAGGAAACTATAGGTGTACAACCAAGTTGAGTTATTAGAAAGGCAATACCATTGCAGCAGGACATATTCTGCTGCAGTGAGACCGTGGCAATGGTCAAGTGACAGCTGCAGCGAGGCTCAATCCAATGAGCAGGACGGTAATCCCTACACAGATTGAATTCCTGAATGAGTATATTTACTGAACTTGTGTTCTGAGATGATAGAATATTGTTATTTCGCTTATATGTGTTATTATTTAAGGTTGGAAGATGCCTATCAGCTGTATTTTGTACTGATGCTACTCCTGCACTTCTTTTCTGAGCTTCGAATCCACCTAAGCAAATGTATTATCTTTTTCAGACATTGTCTTTTCATTAATTTACTTAATTTACTCCTTTTAGACATTGTTAGGTAGATGTCCTCATGTACAATGACTTTCAAGTTCTGGGGATATATTAGATAATTTTATGACTATACTTCTTTAACTTAATTAATGTTTCCAGTATTTATATTATACTGCGGTTTGCTCGTATTGCTGTTGAGTTTAGACAATTAGTTGGGATCATTGGTTCGCCCACCGAATGGTTAGTGTGGGTGCCAATCACGACTATTTGGGTTGTGACAGTTAAGGAAAGAGAAATTAATCATACAAATTTTTCTTAAACATAATCACTTGGGTGTAAAAACTAATAATCATATATTCAAGTTAAGAAAAAAACAGGAGAAAATTTTTAGGAAGATCACAAAATAAAAAATATTTTTCTTTCTTAATATAGTCGAATCTATCAGTTTAAGACAAATCACAGTTTACCAATAATAAATAGGCACTAATTACAAATCTTGTCATAGTATTCAAACTAAAGTTGTTCATATACAAATATTAGCACGTGAAAATACAATATTCATGAATTAGTACAGGGTTCACCAAAAGGAGTCATTTAAGGTTTTCTAGACTTAAGTAAGAAAAATAAGCAGAGAAAAGCAGGTTGTAATTATCACATAAATTGTTGAGCGATCATTGCACTTAAACAGAAATGGAAGCAAATTAGTAGCACTATCAAATAGCTTTTGAAATTGATTCTAAATGGAATAGCCCAATACATGAAAAAGATGTCACAATTATTTTTAAAAAAAAAACATGTGAAAGAAAATATAAATGATACCATATTTTCTTAATCAGTGTGACCAAATCAATTCGGTGTTAGACAAAAATATCAAAGTTGTCACATAATTTGCAAGATAAATATATATGCATAAAGACCTTGTATTATCAGACAAAGATTTTTGTGAATTATTATATTATAAAGCTATCATAATTGTCATGCAGAGCTAGCATGAAAATAAAAACTATTATAAACCAAAGAAAGAAAACAAGTATAAGCACTTAATAAATCAGAATATCTAAATACTACAAATTATGTTGAGAATCAAACTCAAAAAAGAAAGAAAACAATTTGGGTTATGATTTCAACATAATCTTCATACATAAGGAAATTTTATCAAACAAAGATCTTGATATTACTATAATACAAAGTTGTTATGGGTCAGTTAGTTGTTTTAGTCTTTCATAAATAATTGACCTTTTTTGCTAGTTTAGTTCTCATAATTAATGAATCCGTAAGGAACCCACATTTGTAGACCTCAAAAGCTGTCTAACACCATTCTTTCGAGGTAACTTTCACCCTTATCCTACTCCGGTGACGTAGGTTAATTAAATATATTCGCATAATTCATTTAGTACGGTGCCTTAACGCACCATAATTTATAAAGTGGTGGGTCTTCTTTTATTTAATCCTACAAGAATTGTCACACGTTAGGTTTTATTTTTCAGGAGAAAAATGGGGTGCGATAGTCCTATTATAGGGTGAATTAATCCAATTATCTCATTCCAGGATGACAGGCTCAATCGTCCATTTTAGGACATAATGGGCTCAATTGTCCATTTTAGGACACAATTGGGTCTATTGTCTAATTCTAGGGCACACAAGCCCAAAATATTCCATTCTAGGATGGACTAATCCAACTATCCTATTTTAGGGTGGACTATCCCAATTTTCCTATTTTAGGTGGACTATCTCAATTGTCCTATTATAGGGCGGGTTAACCCAATTGTCCCAATTCAGGACTGACGGACTCAATCGTCCATTTTAGGATATAACCGACCTCAATTGTCTATTTTAGGACATAATGGGCTCAATATGTTCATTTTAGGACATATGGTCTCAAATGTCTAATTTAGAATGGACAATTTCGAAATGTTCATTTTAGGGCTGACTAATCCAATTGTCCTATTTAAGGACGGACAAGCCCAAAAAGTGATAGCATAATTTATAATAGCTCGATTTGTAATAGCTCAATTCATAATAGTCCAATAGTAGCCATGGTTGATAGCACGGTAGTATCTTGAAATTAGCATAACAATAAATTGAGAGTAGCATAAATAGTGACGGTAAACTGAGTAGCATAATAGTGGTCGTAAATTAAGATTAACATAATAGTGGCTTGATTGAGCAGCATAATACCTTGATATGGTGACATAATAATAACTTTAATCTAGAGGTATAATAATAGTTTGGTGATATTAGCTTGATATGTTGACATAATAATAACTTGAATATGGAGGCATAATAATAGCTGAAAATAGCACAACGAGTGTCTGATACAAATAACAAATATCCCAGAGTAAAATAGTACAATCTTTGCACTGAATTTGAGAGAGCAAAACATAGGTCGTTCTCGACTACGAGAATATATCTGACATTATGTGTCTGTTACTCCTGCATTCAAAGAAAAAAATTATAAATTTTAAAAGGCAAAGCGTTTACATACCTATGCTTGCTCCTTATTGTTGTTTCAACCTCTTGGACTTTGCAATTCATCTTGGTGAAATATTTGAGGAACACTCAAAAATTTCTTTCCCAGTTATAGAACACAAAAATACTTCAGACATATCCTTGTGAATCGAGATGTTTCTTTGCTTTGTTAAATTTTTGAGATTTTCTAAAAAATTCTGCCTCAATTTTTGACTTATGAAGTCTTGTATTCTTGAAGTACTCAAAGAAGATTATCAGTTAAAAAAAGTTCTCTTATATTTGAACATCAATGTTCAGTTTTAAATCCGTTCTTTGCCTTTTAGGGATCAGCCAAATAGCCCTGAATTTCAGATTTATTTGACGAGGGAAAAAGAATATTTTATTCGATTGATACCGGACCCATTAAGTGAGCACATACATATCCCTATAAATGAAAATCAGATTAAATGTAGTTCACAATACAAAAAATGAATAAAACGGAAAAGCTATAAAGCGGATGAGTAGAGAATGAAGGCACTTTGCTTATGACGGTCTCGTCTTCATCATTTCCTCTTACGATTTCTTGTCAAATGCTTTGAAGTTATTTTTGTCGGATCACCTTAGATAATGATTGCTTCAGGAGTGATGGAGTCATAACAGTTGTTCATTATATTATTATATTTCTCTTCTCAACCAAATCTTGAATCTTGTACCTCAATGCTACACATTCTTCAGGCATGGCCTTGAATATTTGAATGGTATGCATATTTTTTGAATGGGTCAAAATTTAGGTACGCGTACTTAGGAATCCATCCTCCCCTTGATTTCAAAATTCCTTGGGCTCTCAGCCTTTTAAATATGTTTGTCAAAGGTTCAGTTAGAGGGATAAATGCACGAGGCTTCATCCTTTGATTGATAAAAACTAAATTATACCAGATGAGCCTGGTAGTGAGAATCATGTTGGCCTGAATCAGATGTTGTCTAATAAATTTGGTATTGAGGACTTTGCGCATTGCAAGAGTCAAAGATGACATGTACTCGTTGAATATTTTGATGGTATTATAGTGGAGGTATAGTGATTGAGATTCTCTCTTCCCTTTTATCCAGAGGTATCTCTGGTGTTTGAGAACTTATTTGTGCTATGGCGATATCAATAATTCTTCCTGTTGGAATGCCATATTCCATTTCTTTCCCAATTTGAATCAGACCTGTGAAGTTATGAGTGCTTGTGAATAGCAAAGATTTATGGTATATATCATCTAGTGACTTGATGAAAAATTGGACTAATTCTTCTTCAGATAGTGAATAACATATCTTAGAAGCTTCCTCCCTCCATCATATCGTGTATTCCTCAAAAGATTCATGAGTCATTTTTCTTACTTCGAGCAAATCCAGTAATGTTAGATCAACCTTGGTGTTAAACTTAAACTTCTCTACGAAATCTCGAGTCATATCTTCCCATGTACGTCATTTATTGAAGTCTTGCTTGATGTGCTAAGTTAATATCACTCCTGACAGACTCTGAATAAATAATCTCATTAGAAGAGTTTCATCGTGTCTGATTCGACTAATCTATCGCAATAGTCCTTCATATGCTCAAATGGGTCTCTATGCCCATCAAAGATACTGAATTTTGGAATCTTGTATTCTGGAACAGCTCAACACTTGGGTGTAGACACAATCTTTACCTTAACTCTGAAATATTTTTGGAGTATAGCTTCTCATTCATAATCTTCTCCAAGTCATTAAGCTTTTTTCATAGTGTCATGAGCTTGGTATGTTCATCTCCAGATGTTAACTTGGCAAAGTGCCAAGATGGGTGTGTGTTGAAGAAATTTGTTGAAGGAGTGTGTAAGTAATGGTCGGATAGAGAGGTACAGTCGAGAGGATACTTTGTGTTAGGTGAGGACCAAAGTTTATGTTAAGAAAAGAACTAGAATTATTTGGAATATTGGATATTTTTCTAAATTTTAAATTCTCAACTGAGTCGATATTTAAATACCTGATAAACTTTAAGCAAAATAAATAAATCAAATGTAAATACCAGTTAACATACAACACAAACAAGAATAAAATGATAATGATGATATCAATAACATCCAAACGATGGCCTTGTTAAAAAATTTTAGGCCGGATAAGCAAACGCAAACTCTGACTTAATGCAAAAAATTTTGAGGCACGAAGTGGATGATAGTGACAGAACTCGTGATTTAAGATAGATGATGTAACACTTGACAAAGGCTAGAGAGCTAAGATTTAAATGAGTGGATGGTGACAAAGCTAAAGAATTTAGAAAGTCAATGGAATCAGTAAAGTCGACTTATGTTGAATATCAGATCCTTGGTTTGAAGTGTATCCTCAATTATTGCTACCTCATATGGAGTCTTAAAGATATTGAGGAAATAAAAATTTTATTATGGTGAGATCGAACCCAATAAATAAGTGCTTACGTATTTCTCTGAAACAGAAATCAGGTCAAATGTAGTTCACAGTACAAAGGAAATTGAAAACAAGGAAACTTAAAAAAAAAAGCAAATGAAAATGGTAGCCATGCAAACTATGAAATGTCATCTTTATTAATCATGTCTTTTTGTCAGATGCCTTGTTGCCAACTTTACTGGTTGAAATGTTGCACTCATCTCTTGGTTGCCTTTAGCATGGTTGCTTGGTCATAAGGATAAGATGTGATGATAAATTTTAGGTAAAGTATCGAGATGTAATTTGATGTTGGAGCAATAATTAGAGACGGGTATCTCATAGTTTGAAAGTGAGATTTTGTGATAAACTGTGGGTGACCTGTTAGGGTATAATTTGGTGTTGGAATAATTTCTAGAGGTTGATATATACATGCTGGAGTCGAGGCTTTTGCAATATCCTACCATGGCTTATCAACTTTTGTATCTCTTCGGTTAGTTGAAAGTAATCATATGTGTCATGACCTTGTATACCAGAATGAAAAGTGTAATCCTTAGTTGGAACAAGGTCACTGCATAAAGGATTATAGGTACCGCCACGCTTTGGCTGTAAAATTTCATTTGGCCTCAACATCTCAAAAGTAATTGAAGGCAGCTCAACTAAGGGAGTTATTACTCAGGATTTTCTTATTTTGGATCTTGAAGATTTTGATATGTGATTAATAATTTCTTTTCATTTATCTTTGGATTGTGATTCAATCAAAACATGCAGTACTCTGTCGGAAATCAAAGTTCTTTAAGTGATTGGTTCTATAAGCTTTCTCTCAACTAATTATTGCTTGAGGGTGTGTTGTCAGGAAATTCGTACTACTTGATGAAGCAATTATTTGTGTCATTCTTTGTGTACTATAAATAATAAGATGTTAAAGAAACTTTCTTTGAAGGACAAAGTATTAGCAGTTCATGGGATGCTCAGACTTCTCCCAACAAGAGGTGGTTCTTTATGCGGGCACCTACACTTAATTTCAACTTTATGACTTGCTTTTGCTACTGTCAATGGCTTTGCTTCCATGCACATATTCTTATAAAAATAATAATAAAACTATAAAAATAACAATATAAAAAATTAAAATAAAATAACATAAAACAAACCAGTAAAATTGGGTTGCCTCACAACAAGCGCTTTATTAACGTTGTTGCACAGCACAAATCAACTTTTTTCTCCATCTTAAGCTTATTAATTGTATCCTCAATTTTACTTCTAGATTTCGTCCATGCCCAGAGGTAGATGCAAATATAATTAAGTGTGTAACCAATTAGTCTTATGCAATTCTCGACCTTTAGATGGGGAATGTTATTTTGTCTTTCTAACACTAACAAATTCAAGAATATAAGCACTTTATTCTTAATCTCTTGATTTCTCCATAAACTCAGATGATTCAATTACTATGTCACCACCTAAACACCAATGTGAAAAATTATTTAGTATGAAGATCAATACGTCTCAACTCTAGAATTGTATTATTCTTTACATCTTCATATTTACACAAACTAGAGTCTTTAAAAATAATATTATCTACTTCCTCACATGACTCTAGTGTACTTTTCTTAACATTGGCATCATCAATGATAGTACAAACAAATGGATGGTCCTCTACTTTTAGCTCCTCAATTAGGAGTAAAAGTTCTTTTTTTAGTTTTACACAACTCATCACTAAATTATTGGTGTTACATACATCAACCTTTGCACTCAAATGCCTCTATGTTGCGAATATCCAAGCCAAACCTATCGATATTGTGTGAGATCAATTTTTTATTTTGGCAAGGTCATTCACCAAACATGTAAGTAAAAGACACCTATCCCAGTATTCTATTTGTCACATATGCTCTTCCACTAGCCAATCGTTACTCCCATAATCATAAGGGTTAGCAAAATCATCATCAAAATACGATTAAATTTCTTCTCAATATGACATGTTAAGAAAAATACATAATACCAATCTAGAGAAATATTAAAAACTTGAATAAATAAAAAGTAAAAGTCTAATCTAGAAAAATAGCTAATTTTCTAAGTTCAGGGAATAGTGTCAAACACTTGTTGAGGCCAAATACACACACAAGTATACACCTCCGTACAAGTAATAAAGTAATAAACTAATCGCATATCGTCCCATAGAGACTTGTGATTAATCATTAGCTAAAATAAATTAATGTTAATTATCTAAATAAAAAATAAAATCTAAAGCTATAATTTATGAACTAACTAAAAAATAATAATAAACTTTAACCAAAACATGCAATTTTTTATGATATCGATGAGAGGAAATCAATCTAGGGCAATGGGGTATCCAACATTGACGTTATATTCTTCAATTGATTTAACTAATTAATTTATCTAGTTTGTAGATTTAAAAGGTTAATATTGCTCACACTATTCCGTTGAATATTTCTCACCAATTCAAGTTGACCTAAATCTATACGTCTATAGAGTAAGGATTAACAAGAACACATTCAAATTTTCTGTGTTATAATCAAGCAACACTATTAGCATTTGTTTATTTTAATCGTGAATCTGCTTTCCAATACCTAAAGTTAAGAACTTGCTCTATTTAATCCTATTGCAATTTTGATTCCCACTTTTAGGTTCAATTCAATATTTGTAGATGACACACGAGTGAACTTTTCTTTTTGACTTTACCTGTTTCCTTTTCCAAATGGCTGTTTTATGGGCCTTGTATATGGATTGATTTTTATTTTAATTAGGCCGGATGGCCATTAATTTTTTAAAAAAATATATAAAAATTAATAATATGAAGAAGGAAAAAAAAAAGTAAAATCCAATAATTCTGACTTCACGATGGCTCTTAGTTCTTTCCATGTGAAAATTATCTTTTAAAACATTGTTTACGAACTATTTATAGATATGAAAAAAAAGTCTTAAACGAATTTAACCAAGTTCAAACAAAATAGAAAATGTACTGCCTAACTCTTTTCAGATTTGCTTCAATTCAACTTAGCACTTTAAATTTTCCACTCATCTTGCTCTTTAATTGTTGGCTTTAAATCATGAGTCAGTTGTGTAAGTATATTACATTGCTCCCAAATTTCATCTATATTAAGCATAAATCACTAAAATTAAAACTTAAAAGACGATTAAAAGTATTAAAAAGTAAAGTAAACAATGATTAAATATATATCTTTTTGATCTAACATCACTTACCTCTTAGAAGTTCTTGATCCGTCGGAGAATTTATTCAATCAAATAATTTTGGCTCCTAAAATGTTAGACCTTGTTAAATCGAATGGTCCAATGAATTAAAAATTTTCCATTGATCCAGGTTATTTCCGAGCAAATAGATCATTTGTGATGAAGAAGATGAGTTTCAAGAAAATAATTTAGAGTTCTTACATAAAAAATCATGTAGTACATAGATCTGTACTGAATAACTCTAGATCATGGATTGGCTGCTTCATTGGAAAAGGAAAACAATATTTTTAAAGCTCTCTTGGTACGAGGGGTAAGAGATAAATAGTCTCAAAATTAATTTTGTGATAAATTTATTCCACGTTTGATTAATATAAAATATCAAATTAATTTATCTCAAAATTAATTTTTTTTAAAGTTAAAATATTAAAATAATAATTTTAAAATAACTTATTTTTCAATCAAACGGCCATAGAAGCAGCAATATGAACGGGGGATTGTTGGTAGAAGGAAATTAACGAGCTTTAAATTAGAGTTGCAAGTACAATTGGATAGGGTCCAGTCTCAGAATAATTCCTATCGCCCAATCAGCAGAATCAACACAAATTAATGGACCTCCCATCATGTGGGCTTCGGCCAATCGGCCTGCTTCTTTT
Source organism: Datura wrightii (assembly GCA_035772735.1). Classification (NCBI taxonomy): domain Eukaryota; kingdom Viridiplantae; phylum Streptophyta; class Magnoliopsida; order Solanales; family Solanaceae; genus Datura; species Datura wrightii. The sequence continues at coordinate 191,035,375 of JASDFA010000018.1, read as the reverse complement.
ACTTCATTCATTTCACCCAAATTAGCTGGCTGTACAACCCTTGGTCCCCCAACTGTACTAATATTCCTATATAACCCCCAAAAAATAAAAAATAAAAACTAAAAACTAAAAAAAGTCTCTTCGTGCGGTTGTAAAGAATTTTAAAATTGAATCGTAATCAATAATTTAATTTGTATTAATAATAAATTATTAAATTAACAATTGATATAATTAATGATTTATCAATATAGGTGAATTATTTAATATTTTTTTAATGGATAAATCGTTAGGTTAAGAATTTTAAATTATGGTAGAATTTTAATTATTTTTTTAAGTTACATATGCGAAGCACATGTCAAGAGTGTCATCTGTTGCATCTTTGTGAATCAATCTAACATTTGAAATGTAATAAAAAAATGATTGATTAAGCAGTTAAAACTTTAATTTGTGTTTGAAATGCAACGGAATTTGCTGCTTTTATTATGTAATTTTGCATCCTATAATTTAAGTGTCAGTTATAAGAAGAAGAAAGAAAACTCTATCTTTATATTATATGCAACTTGAGAAGCCAAATGAAAATTTAATTGCATATTCTTGCTTAGAGCAAAATTATTTTATGTAAAAGAAATTATTTTAATTTTCAACCTGAAAAGCAAAGTCAACTTCTTAATTTTCATTACCTCTTAAATTTAGTTAATACATTGCCCGACTATTGCTAATTTGATATCGAACCAATTAATATTTTAATTATTAGCTGGTAAATTTATATATTTAAAAATTAATAACGATAAATTAAACCGTTAAGAGTAATTATCCATTCGATCCCCGATAAGCAGCTTAATTGTAAAAGTGAAGTATGGCTGTTCCTTCAATATAAATGAATCTTTTGTCTGAATTTATTTGTTTCAGTATTTTGGTAACTTGGGGCATTCGGTCATTTGAGATGAAATCATGATATGAAAATATATGAAATGAAGTTAAAATTTTATTTGAACATGCAATTTGAATTTTTAAGTTATGAACATGAAAACCCCATAAGTTGTGAAAACTACTAAAATTTCCTCAATTCTTATTTAATCGTACCAAATAAGTAAAAGTTTATAACAAAGTATTATAAATTACCATAAAACCATTCTTTAAAAAAAACTATATTTATCTGATCGAACTTTAGTTTTATAAACAAGTAAAATTGAACATGAGTTGTAATGTAATCCTCTTTAATATAATCTTCCCACATGATTGACAAAGGTTGGTAAGAGTAATAATACCAATAATAAATTTTATTTACACTGAAATAAATTGTTGGTATATATAACATGGTGGCTTTTTCTTTTTATATAAAATATAAATTTGTGGGTTAAATTTTATATTTGAAAAAGTCCATCTCATGATTTGGAATTCCAAATCAAGATTTTTGAAAAATTTTAAAATTTCATCTCATAATTGATATCATGAAATAAAAATTTATTCAAGCATCAACTTTATCTCATAATTTTAAATTACGAAATAAAATTACATATCCAGACACCTACTTGATAACTGCTACTGTTATTATTGAAAAAAAAAAAAGAGAGGGGAAGAGGCGGCAATTACTTATGTAAAAAGTGAAGGTAGGCTCTTTAATTTCTTCTATGAAAGAAGAAATAATTTAAAAACTATTTGGTATAGTAATTCACTTACCTATTCTACCTCTATTTATTCGGAAATTATGATATTTAAATAATTTAAATTTGCATATGTAAGCTCGTTTAAGGAACAATCACTCTTTTATTAAAAAAAATTTCATTTCAAAACTCGAATTCCATATTTCTATTTAAAGGAAGGGGCTATTTTACAAATTATTTCTTATTCTATAATATATGTGATTCCTTTGTATGTTCATATGTATTTGTTTGTTTTAAGGTTTTGAAAAATTAATTACTACTGCAGTAAAATCTCTTAGTAACATCATTTTTATATAATAATACTTCACGATGAAAGTTTAACTTTTTTCGAAATTAATTTTTATGCTATATTTTATGTTATTGTAGCAATCTCTTTACCTATAATAACAACAATCAACTTTATAATAATATGCTCTTTGTAAAATTATCTCTTGTCCCTCTATAATAACTATTCTTTTTAATAGTATAATAATCATCTTTATAAAAAAAGAGTGACCTCTAATATTACTAAGATATATCTAAATATGATCAAATATTTTAATACTTTATTACATAATTTATAAGATATTAGATTTAACTATTAAGCTTTTAGATTACATTATGGGAAAAGTCATCAAGTACTCCTTTGTTGAAAATTTGGATATAAATCTTCGTCAATTCAAGCATTATCGTCACTAAGAGATTGAAATCTACAAAATAAGCCGCAATTATAAGCTTCTTTCATCAACCTTGAAAATTAAAGATTTAAAATGTGAATTTTAGAACTTAAATCTTTTATACAATATAGTTATTAATTTGTTAAAATTGTATTAACTTTTTAAGAATATTTTTTAATTAGTCAAATATGCATATCTTTGAGATTTAAAAATTTAAATAACTTTCTTATTTTTTATAATATTAAAAAAAATTAAAAAATTGAATTCTATACAACTCTTTTGTATATAATAATTTAAATAAAATTTAAATATAAAATATTATTCTAAATATATAATAGATAGTCATCGTAAAAATTAATAAATCTCGAAATAAATGAAACTATTATAAAGAGTTTTAGGTTGAAAAGCAAAAGGGCAATTAATCATCGATCAACGTAACTGTTTTTGTTGCTTTCATCTGTTAACATCATGCAACAAATATGAGCGCAATTATTTTAAGTTTAATGCTTCTTTGTTATTCAGCTACCTACTTAAATCTTTTGCATTATTTTCCATAAATGGACATTGTCCCAAATACATTGTCAATTCTATTTATATGTATGTCTCATAGTGACATTCTTATAGTGTTATTTTAGCAAGGAGCTTAACATTTATGCACTGATATTATAATTTTCTTAATAACATTATGTTAAAATTATATTTTAATTTTTTTGTCTTATTTTTATTTTTAGTTTGAAACAGATGTACCTTCAAATCATCCCACCCCACCCCTACAGCTTTAAATTTAAATCTTGTTTTTTTTTTCTGGTTCCCTTCCCCCTCGATTTTTTCTAGTTTTTTTTTTCGTTTGTCCCTTTTCTTCTTTTCAAGTTAACTTGAATTTTCTTTTTGTGGTTGAATGAATTTCTCTCAATTTCAAGTTTCTCTTTTATTCATTTACTAGTCTCCATTTGAATACTTGTTTAGCTTTGCTATACAGAGTTAAGGTCTTTGTTATAAATAATAATGTTATTAGTGATGGTACCCCCAACAATTAGTAATGATTTGAGGAAATGAGATCTGAATAAAAGAAAACAATCCTTTTAGATCTCCGTAAAAATGAGTATTTCTCGTAAAAAGATCATAAAAATTAAAATAAAATTATAAAAGACTAGCTAAAAAATTATTTCTCTCCATTTTTTCAACTAGCAAAACTTTTCAAGGACAGTTATAAATGGAATGATGTTTATTTGTGATAATTATTGACTTCAATTTATTCATGGTAGTAAAATCAAATCAAACAGTGAATTCAAAATTTGATAATCCTCTCCCCTATTTCCACAACAACCCAACAAAATTAATTCAATCAATATCTTTTTCTTTCTTTTTTAAATTTCAAACCCAATAACATTACCTAGAGAAGCCGTGCGTCAAGGGAAAATTAGCTAGGTCGGAGAAGAAATAGCTAACGTATTCATTAATTAATATAAGCTAAGGAAACAGCTAGGAGGATATCTATCACCATCTTAACTAATAAGGTGACTATTAATTCTTCAAAACTTTTCGTAGTAGTTTATAGTTCACAAAAATAGCGTATGAGAACGAAAGTAAGTCAAGAGAGTCTTGCAGTAAAAAAGAGAGACATTCTGAATCGACTACTATAATTATATGCTCATTTAATAAGGTGACTTAAAAGCAAGCTATGTAATATATGACCTTATGTTAATGATCACTTAATTCAAGAAGGTGTACAATTTTACAAGTTTTATGAACGTAGCCTAATTAAGTATAACATGTTATTTATCATTTCTTGAGAATTATTTGCCCACGCTAAATGGGGTCTATTAATTGCTTGAACGTGGTTTTCTAACTAACCAACCCTATTCCTATTGTATAAAGAAATAAGTCATCACCACAAATCCTTTTTAGCGGACATTGATTGTCACAGTTGAAAAATAATATTTTTAAATGTATTTTTAAGATGATTTTTCGGATAAGGTGTATTAAAAATATTTTGAAACATAAATGAAAGACGTAGATTTATAGATGTAAGCTGTGTGTTTAAAAGTATAAGCCCCATACATAAAAGTGTAGGCCCTGGGATTAAATTTAACTTTTATTTTTTTTAAAAGTATTTTTACTATAAATAATATTTTATATTATTGGTGCAATAATATTTATACTTCATAATATTATGTTTCATGTTGTAGTGATTTTATCTTAAATATACAAATAAAAAAAGAAAGTCACATAAAAAATAACATTGTCATAAATAGTTTTTTAGATGATTATGTTTAAAATTAATAGGATAGAGATTTTATAGTATTATATTTTTGAGATAACTTTAGCCATTTCTTGTCATTGCTCTAATACTTTTTTATCTTTTTCCTTCTATGAAATATATAAGCAATAATCAGTTCAAATATTAGTTGACGGTGGTAAGAACTAGTAGATGTGGAGATTCAATGATGAAATGAATGATGATTTCATTTTAAAGATTATCTTGACTATTATCATTTTTTGTATTCTTACCTTTCTCAAATAACATTTATAACTTTTTTTTTTTTGCAAAATTATTGATGATTTATTTGAATTTATTTTGCAGGATTATTGAAAAAAATTTCTTTTGCTTATATTCTTAGTAATAAAATTATAAAATTAAGATACATGAGATACGCCCCGTAAATTCATGAAACTTACGCTCCATATTTTGAAACTTATGCCTTGCTCCCTACTACATAAAATGTCTCGTTTCATGCCTCTATCTTTTGAAACCTTATTGAGAAATGTCGAAAAAGACATACTCCCTCCATTTTAAAATAAGTAATATTTTTAGTTTAAACACACTCTTTAAGAAAACTATTCATTTTTAGAAAGTAAAATGCATTTTTACTAACTTATCCTTAATAAATACCTTTAAAAATGTTCTTTAATAATTTCTTGATTATGCAATTTTTTTTAATTAAATAATAATAAAATTAAGAAATAATTATTAATATTTTTTTAATTATATAAAATTATTATATATTTTAAAAATAAATAAATGTAGAGAGCATAAAAAACAATTCAAGTACCAAAGAAGTAAACGTAATAAATTAAGTGGGAGTATATTCGTGCGAATTGTAAAATTATTGGTGATTCTTGGACAACTGTCTTTAATATAATTAATGACATGTCATTATAAGACTGAACCTCATATGGAATATATACATACTAGTAGGGTAATAATGATTTGAAAGGAAATATAATTGCAGCCAATAGTAGAACTTTCTTTTCATTTAGTTTGAACCACTCGAAACAAATAAAAAGAAATTAGGTTAAAAGATGGCTGCATTGAATGTGTTATGTCATTGTTAAGTTTCGAAATTAAATAGCTGCCACAAGTCATCATCCTATTTGTGCCACTCCGCCTTCAGTTGAGGCAATGACTTCATTTGATCTGCAGGACACAATATAGCAAACTTAGGCCTCATTGTTGCACTTAATGCTTGATGATGATTTTGAATCAGAATGATTTGGATTTTATATTATTAAAATGTATTTATTTTTATTAAGATTGAAATATTTATTTAATCTGAATAAGTCTTAATTATTAAGATTTAAAATAAAATTTTAATAAAGATATATTTGTGTGGGTAATTTTTATCATTATTTTGTCTATAATTACCAGCTACCATCATTAATCATCTCTATTATTATAATTACAATCATAATTACCATTGGGGACCATTAAACTAGCGTCGTCATTAACCACCTCTGCCACCATTGTCATCCACTATTACCATCATCAACCACCCCTGACATCACAATAACCACTGACAACCATCACTGCTATTAACCACTATTTTTAGTTGTTACTATACATATCATCTCCATCATTATGATTATATGCACTGCTACCACCATCATCACCACCACCATTGTTACTGCCGCCGTCACCTCTATCACCAATACAACCAACCCCTATTACCAACCACCTTCACCATCACAACTAACGTCACTGGCAACTACTACCAACTTATTGTCAACCACTACACATTCTTCAACGATCACCATCAACTACTAACATTAACCAATTTCATCATCGCAACCACAAACACCAACTGTCATCATCACGTCAGTCATTACTATACCAGTCACCCTCATTGTCATAACTATCACCATCATAATTACTAGCCATTAACACCAATTATTACCTCAACCACTGCTAGAAATCATCTCCACCATCACTAGCAAATATAAATATTTTATTTTTTATCAGATAATAAATTTATTTTATTAAATTAATATTTTTAATATTTAATTTTTTAACTTAAATTATATATTTCATATATTTACAAATAAATAAAATATACACATTCAGATATTGAAAAACAAATAATCATAATCATTCCATGAGGCCTTACTCTAGTCTGATCTACTTTACTTGTTGTATTTATTATTAAAAATAGATGGTTTAAAAAAAATTTCATTTATTTTTATTTATTTATTATATTAAAATATTTTTTTACTTTTATTTATCACTTTTAGCATATCATAAGAATTTTTTTTCATGTTTTATCCTAGACATTAATTACTTATTCTCCAAATAATTTATCAAGACCTAATACTAAACATCAATTAATATGAATATTATGGTAAAATATTCATGTCAACCATTCTTTCTTAAGGAGCGTACAAAGTTCAAACTAGACAAGTAAAAGTGAAGGGAGGGAGAAAATGTCATTTTTGACAATTAAGATATATATTACTCCCTCCATCTATTTTTACTTGTCTGATATTGACTTGCTACACCTCTTAACGAGCAATAAATAGAATGATAATTTTACTATGTTATCCCTTTAATATAATAAATTTAGTATTTTTATATATGACTATAAGGATAAATTAAAAGCTAATGAAAAATTATGTCTTGGTTTCTCAAACTAAATAAGTAAAAATAAATATTTATTTTTCATATAATGAACAAGTAAAAGTGGATAGAGGAGTAACTATTAGTTTCCACTTTTACACTTACTACATAAAAATGGAGAGAGATTAATATGGTAAAAAAAAAACAATATTAAATTATTGAAATCAAAGAATAAATAAGGTTCATTTAGTCAAATTATCCTTTAATTTTAGTTAATGTTTTCTCACGTGGCATGAAAAAAAAATACTTCCTCTGTTTTATTTTAATTTGCTAGTTGTACTAAATATAGTTATTTCAAAATATTTGCTAGTTTCAAAATTCAAAAGATACTTGATCATGTTTTTTCAATTCTACCATTAGTACTTAAAGTCATTCTGAAGTATAAAAAGAATTATTATTGTATGTTTTCAAAAAATTAATAAGGTTATATTAGTTAAATTACCATTCTTATTAATTTTTTTTAAATAGTCATTCAAATCTTATTTTAATAATTAAAATGAAACTGAGGGAGTATATGACCAGAGGAAGTATTACTTATTTCAATATCTACTAGTACTGTCCTTCTTTCAAAATAAGTATCATTTATCTCATTTCACGCTCAAGAAAAATAATAAATATAAAATGTAGTTTACTAGCTAATTAAGATAGATATCCTTATTTATTAAATTTCTTTTCAAAATTAAACACTACTAAAAAAGAAAAAATTGTTTTAATATAATGATATAGTTGAAAATAATTACTATTTTTTATGTGAAAATTTTAACATGGAAACTTATTTTGAAACAATTTCTTTTGATTAAAATAACACTTATTTTAAAATTAAGAGTGTAATAATTAATTCACACAATAAATAAAAATTGCATTTAAGATCATGACTTGTACATCCCAATCAAAACAATATACATATTAACCATATTATTGATAAAAATCATCATCATACATATAAGAAATTCCCTTGTTTCTTTTTTATGTTTTCCTTTTCAAACAGTACACATGGGGAAAATGTAAAAATAGTAGAAAAATAATCCATTACATATTAGTACAAAACCATTTATTTATTTCCCCTCTCCTTCTCCTTCTCCTTCTCCTTCTCCTTTATTGGAACACGACCGTCTGTTCCAGCTAGTATGGCGTACTTGTCTTTTCTCGTCAAATTAGTACACTCAAACCCTAGAGTACCACCAAGAACTTTCTGAATATAATTAGCAACTTCAATAGCCGATTTTCCGCCGTTGCTACAATTGAGTTCAGGAGGGAGTTGATTCATGAAAGTGATCTCATAAGTTGGCCTTGGATTCATGAAAACAAAATAAGGATCCAAGAATTTGTACCCACGGACAGTAGTCCCATTGAACACACTTTGCTTTGTGTTGATCGCCACTGGCACAATTCTATCAGTAAGTTCAGCAAAAAGTGCACTAAATCTCAACAAGAATGGTTCCCTACAAGTTGTCCCCTCAGGGCATATAACCAGATCGCCTTCTTCAAGCAATTGCTTAATATGTGCTGCATCTTTCTCCCTCTCTCTAGACAATGCCACGGCTTTAATCGGCGAAATCATCTCAGAAAATTTACTAATACTATATGTAACGCAACTAATTTTTCTGCCAAGTGCAACAGCTGTGACAACAGGGTCTAGGATAGTCCTATGGTTGCACACAAAAAGTACACCACGTTGGCCATCTTTAGGGGGTGGTGGAGGGGTACCTTTAACAATAAGTTTGATACCAAGGATCATATAATTGTATCTGACAATTTTTTCTGGTAAAGGAATATTAAGATATACTCTAAGAATTGAGAGAATTATGCCAATTGGCATCCATAAGAAAGTTAAGAGTGCCACAAGTGGTGTAGGCCTTTGTACCAAACGACCTTCATGGAAAATGACTGGACTTAACAGTTTGTTTCTTGCTAGAGGTTCTATTTTTTTTCTTGGGACCATGTATCCCTCCTGCAATAATATTCACCATATAAGTAAGTTAAAAGTAAGATATCTGCTCCTTCAGTTTCAATTTATGTGATATAATTTTAACTCAATACGAAATTTAAGTAAAAAATTTTTTTTTTTTTAAATTTGTGATCTTTTATCTCATCGTAATATTTGTATGACGGCAAGACTTTGAAAATTTGTGGTCTTAAACATACCATAATATTTATATGGCTATAAAAGTTTCTTATTAAGATTAAAACAGAAAGTTTATAATGAGATGTTTTCAAATATAGAAATATATCATTTTTTTAAACGAACTAACAACAAAGTAATGTGACATAAAATGAAAAAGATGGAGTAATACAATACTTTTTTTAAAAAAAAATATCGAATTGGCTTAATTCAACTAAGTATGAGTTGTTATGTTTTACTATTATACCATTTATAACATGACCTAATCAATCATGGTAAAATTATTCTACACTATCATTCTATAGGCAGTTAAATTATGTTCATCTTCTCTGGTCCCCCATGGAGGAAAGACTCATGGGTTTGGTTTGCAATACTTCTATAGGTACATCTTAAATGAAAAATGAGGTGGAACTTGAAAGATGTATGATGGCTTGTCTATTTTGCTACTTCTTTGAAATAAATGTCATCAATATAACCAACTCTATACGGATAATAAAGTGAAAATAATTTGTTTTTTTTGTATAGTATATGTTAAAAAAAGTAAAACTACTAGCACAACAAATTACTTAGGTAGGTTCAGCAAGTCATAAGATTAACCTTTTTCTTACTGGTCTTTGTCATACAAAATTGGTGCTCTCATACCAAGTCTTTAGTGAAGAAGCCTCAACTCCATGAAGACAATTTTAGCAGTAATTATTTAATTCTGTTTTAATGCATGTGTTGTCTACGTACTGCTAAAACAAAGATAGGAAAATGATTTAACAAAAACGATAATTAAAGCAATCACGTGAATAAAAATCAAGAACACTAAAACTTCTTACCAACCCCACCAAATTAAAATTAATATAGATATTGTACTGCCTATATTTTTAGACAACTTTGAGAGAAAAAAGACATGGGAAATATAGTAAAATTAGCAGAACAGAATACTTCTTACACTGTTAGATCGTCTAAGAAATAAGTATACCATAAATTGTCCATAAAAAGTGGGATTATAACATGAACAATAAGGCATGCTAATTACTTATTATTTTATACTGTCAGTGTCTATAAATTGAACATAAAATTTACCTTGCATATGGACATAAAATCGTGATCAGTCTCTCTATCTCCGAGTCCTAAATCTGGTACATTTGTTCCAAATTCCTTAAGAAGAGCAGACCTTTTATGTTCTCCAACAAGAACACCTGGTTTTGTTACAAAACCAGTTGCACGTCCAGATTTAGAAACTTCTAATTCTGTTCCAAGAACCTTATCAGCACCTAAAAAGTGCTTTGCAAAATATTCAACCATAATTCTTGGATTTGCAGTAACAATATATCTCTTTCCAAAAGAATTAAACACTTTCCATGTTTGTGGATGGACATCCTCGGAATAAAACTTAGGTAAAACAGCCCTCGACACGATTTCAATGTCTTTAATCTTTAATCCAGCAAAGGAAACGAAGATTAAGGTTTCAATGGCAATAGATTCTGAGATGAATATGTAAACAAAGTAGACAAATGGAACAGATAATAGAAGTAGTAATGCCCTTATAAGGCTACCAGCTTCTAAGGCAATAAGAAAGAAATATGGAAATGCACTTGTTGATACTAAGAGAGTTCCATCTAAATCAGATGCAATTGTTTGATTTGATCTATTAATCTCTTTGCTACATTTTGAGATTGGTTCAAAATGGGGAAGAGCACCCATTTTTTCCCCCTATGTTAATTATTATGGTTTAGGGAAGTATGGGTGAGAAAAAAGAAGAATGAGAGGTTATGTGTATGTGTGAAGAGAAGGGAGGGGTTTAAAAAGACATGAGGGAAGATGGCCATGTTATAATTGCTGTTCAAGTCTAACCATGAATATGTCATGTGGTTGAAAATAAGTGTTTTCCTCTTCTTCTTTTTTTTTTTAAAAAAATAAATTAATTTATGGGTTTAATTAAGTTATGTATACTTGTAGTGTAAGGAATTTTGGATAATCATATTAGACTTGTTATGAAGATTAAGTTACTTGTCACTCACTCTCTATCAATTTATAATATGCTGCTTTTTTTTTCTTTAATCATAAATTCTAAAAAGAATGATATCTTTATATATTTTATAATAATTTAATTTTAAATTTCATTTTTAATAAAATAATTCATAATCATAAAAATACCTATAAATCGTTTCAGATCATAAATTTTAAATTTTTTTTCATACATTCTTAAGTTATGTGTTTAGTTAAAAATATTCACATAAACTGAAAGTAAAGCAAGTTATAGATTAACTTAACTCGATTATATTCTGCAACTTTTGGGTAAAAGATTTATCTAGACATAATATTTCTTACTCAAAACATTAATTATACGTGAAAATTCATTAAAAATTTAACAAGTACTAAATTTGAATTTAAAATTTTAAAATTACAACAAATATAGTGTTAAAAATTTTAGAAGTCGAATCAATTAAATTTAAATTTTAAATACGCTTCTAATTATTGTCCGCGTGGAGAATTTAAACTCTTTATTATGAAGTTGAGAAGTAAGAGAAAGAGGGGGGGAGGTTGAGGTGGGGCTAGGGTAAAGGAGAACCATTATAATGGCTTTGTAATTGTAGAAGAGGGGTCCAAGTAGTTGAAAGTCCATAACAATTCGACTTTAACATTCAATTAGCCTACTTTTTAGTTCTTGGTCACCGGTACTCGCCGTGCAATTATATTTTTTCCCCTTAAGGATTAAATTTGATCTAGTTTAGAGTCGAGACGAATTAAAAATATACTGAGACGCATGTAAAAAATGTAGATTTATAAAGTACAGATTTTAGAATTTGAGGCTTAAGTTTCGGGCATAAATGTTTAAGTTTCGGGTGTAAAAAACGTGCGTTCGGGTGTTAAATTTGATTTTTATCATTTTAAAAATATTTTTACTATAAATAATATTTTTTATTATTGGTGTAATGATATTTATACATTACGCTATTATGTTGTCATATTGTAGTGCAATTTTTTAAAATATGTCAAAAAAGAAAGCAACTTTCCTAGAAAATGACGTTGTTATAAATGATTTTTTTAGATGATTATAATTAAAATTGATAGGATAGAGATTTCATAATCATAAGTTTCTAAGACAACTTGATCTATATTTTGGCATTGTTTTTGCACTATTTATCTTTCTCCTTCTTTGAAATAAATATATAAACAATAAACAGAGCAAACATTAGTTGAGAGTGAAAAGGACTAGTAGATGTAGAGATCAATGATGAAGTAGATGATGATTTTATGTCGGCTATTATTATTTTTTATTATATTATTTTTCTCAAATAATAATTATAATATATTTTTATATTATTAATGATTTATTTAAATTTATTTACAAAATTATTGAAAATATTACTTTTATTTATTCATTTAATAAAAAATTTAATAAATTAAAAATACATGAGATATTTCCCCAATAAATCTATGAAACTCACATCCCGTATTTCGAGATTACATCTCAAACACTATTGCATAAAACACTTGGTCGCACGTCCCCAACTTTTAAAACGCTGGTTAACTTGCCTTAAGCTGCTTCTTCTTTCGGCACAATAAATGTCATAAGCCCATTACGAATTCAATTATATACACTTGTCAGAACAGGTTACTTGTACAATTTGTAGAATACTACTACATTATATTTATTAGAGAATATTATTTGTTTTAAGTTTTTAAATGATCTGATAAATGTAATATTTTTTTCATAAAGGTCATTTTTAACTCAGTAAAAGAAAGAAGAAAAACATTCTCTCAAGCTTCCTTTTCACCAAAACTATTGGCAATTGTATTACTATGACTTCATTGCACCAATATTATACTCCATCCGTTAGATTTTTATTTTTTTAATATATTGAAAATAAATAATTATTTTTAATTATTTAGTTTAAAAAATTAAAAAATAATTTCTGATCTTATATTTATTTCACTTTTATTATTAAATAGTATAGACTATTTCCTAACATTTAGATAATTTCTAATAATTTAAAGTAATATATAAAATTATCAATTTATTTATTATTTTTGAAAGGTATGCTAAATCATGAATAATTAAAATGGATTGAGAAACATAGAAATTTGAAAATAAGTGCCAAAAGAACAAATAACCTAAGCTAATAGTTAGATGGGAGATATTGAAAATTCTCAGTAACCCAATTAATTAATTATCTGAACTTTATTGTTGAGAAAGGGAGTTTAATTCCCCGTCATATAATTTCCTTCTCATTTCTCGTTCGCCTGCCCAAAAAAATAAAATAAGTGCGAGATACGCAAGAGTTTTGTTTCCTTTTGATATAAACTCTCAACTAATTAACAACTATTGCGGTGGGAGAAATAGTCAACTTTAGAATTAATAAGAGAATTTTGTTTAGAAAGTTGTTGATTAAATTATTGTATCCAAATCTAAAAAGTAGATCTTTTAGAAACATTTTCTAGAATACAAAAAATATTTAAAATATCTAGAGGGTATGTTCGGTACCGATATTTCAATTTTTTAATATTTATTTTAAATATAATTTTTTTTAAAAAAATAAATTTTTAAAAAATGAGAAAAATCATGACTTTTCCTATTGGAGGTAAGGAAAACAAATTTTACACATGGCATTTCATATATATTTTCTCTCCACTCATCAACATATTTCATTTTCACCCCATCCCCGTATCCTCTTATCCGTATCACCCCACACTCCTACCTCCACTTTTATCCTTATAGTATTTATCTGTATCATATTCAAATGCTTATACAATAATATTTTTTACTTAAGTACCAAACACAAAATAAAATAAAAACTTACTTATTTTTCTAAAAAATATTTTTTAAAAAGATATATATTTTTCATAAAAATATTATATAAAAAATATTTTTCTTCGTATCGAATACACCCCTCTTGTCTTTGAATTTTTCTATTGACAATATGAACTTGTGCAAATAAAACATAGGCAATATCACAAATGTGAAGAATTATTTTTGTAAAGTACTCTCTCTATCCATCTTTACTTGTTTATTATTGACTTGACACATTTTCAAAAGAGTAATAAATAAATGATAATTTTACTATATCACCCTTTAAATATAATAAGTTGAATACTTTCGAAAATGTATTGAGAAATTATTATAGAGTTAAATTAGAAACTAAGTAATAAATTATGTCTCGAGTTTTTAATGTAAACAAATAAATATGAACATTTATTTTAATATAATGAATAAGTAAAAATAAACATAGAAAATATTAAAAGCATTTTATTAAAGGTATCGTTGAACTAGTTAGTCGATTTGCCTCTTTAATTGTATAAAAGCAAAAGTATTAATGAAAACTACAAGTTTCTGCATTTAGGTTAGAAAAAGTTTACTCAATTTTCACAGCTTAATTAATCCTTAAGCCATGAAGAGAAAACCCTAATGAAGATGTTAGCTCACCAAACGGCAAAGTTTTTAATTAGTTCAATGAAGAAACAGCTTTCTTGTGAGATTAATGCAAAACTTACCATGGAAGTACAAAAGATCTAGTTGATCTTTGTAAACATTACCTTTAAACATTACCTTTATATATATATATTTCACATTTTTATTCCTTTTTCATTTTTATAATAACCCATTAATATAGGAGATGTAATCACTCTTCTCTTTAACTCTCTCTGATTATATTATATGATATTTTTAGCTTTTATATAATAAAAAAAGTATTAATTTATTTTTTAAAATATTATTTTTATTTAGATAAGTTATATTTTTTTGGAATGAATGATTTCTTTAGAGGTATATCCAAACTAATTAAATATTATATAATATGAATTGAAGGGAGAATAGATTGTATGTAAAAGTGTTTTTAAAGAGGTTATTGGGGCGAGTTTCAGGGTGGGGCTTATCTAAAATGCTTCAGGGCGCAAGTGAAAGACGTAAATTTATAAGACGTACGCCTTAATATTTGGGGCATAAGCGGCGGTAGTAAAAGTGTTCTTTCCGGGCATTAAATTTAATTTTTATTATTTTAAAAGTATATATTTTTTTTATAAATCATGTTTTTATTATTGTTGTAATGATATTTATATTTTATATTATCATGTTTTCATGTTGTAGTGATTTTTTTAAAATATATAAATAAAGAAATCAATTCTCATAAAAAATGACATTGTCATAAATAGATTTTAGATGATTATGCCTGAAATTGAAAGAATGGAGATTTCAGATATAATATTATGTTCCTGAGATAACTTTATTCATTTTTTATTATTGCTCTTACACTTTTTATCCTTTTTTTTTTAAATATATAAATATTAATTAAAAGTAAAAATAACGTGTAGATGTAGAGATCGATAATGCACAAACAATCATGGGTTCATAGTTTTTACTACTTTAATTGACCCGCTAAATAGTGTTCAATTAGGGCAACTGGCAAGGGATATAATTTAGGCCTAGTGGAATTACAGCTAGTAATTTAAGACTTAGTTAAATTACAGCTATTCTCAAGGTTATTTAATTGATCGTAATAAATTTGTTGCTCATCTATATATACTATATTCGAAGTGTGGAAACTTTTAAAAACGTAATTGAACTTTATATTTTTTATTAAAAAATATTTAATAAATAAAATTATTATTTATTATTTTTATTTAAATAATTATTATTTAATTATCATTTTAATATCTAGAATTTTGAAATTAATTAAAGTTTTAGTTATTAAATCTTTACTTATTTGTAAAAGGTAAGAACTCTTAATATTTAATATTTTAAAATTAATTAAGATTTTGCTTCTTAAATCTTTTCTTATTTGAACTATATTAAAACTCCTAACATTTAATACTTTAAAACAATTACAATTCTGTTAACAATACCTTTTTTTATTAAATTAACTAACTATCCATCATAATTTTTCAACTCATGGTACAAGAAAATAAATTAAAAATATAATTTTATAATATATTAATACGTTGAATTCCTTTTTCTTCTTTTAATTTTTTTTTAAAAAAATTATATAATAAAAATATATATATATAAAAACACAACATACTTTAATTTGTTTCTTAATCGAGTGCTCTTACTATTTACTCTTTTTAGTTATACTATATTAAAAGTGTAAAAACCCTTGATATGTTGATTGAACGTTTTTCCCTTTATTAAAAGACTTTGCAATAGACAAAATTATCATTTACTATTTCTTAAAAATAATTTTTATTTAATTATTATTCTAATTTTTAGGACTTTGAAATTAATTAAAGTTCTAGCTATTAACTCTTTACTTATTTATGAAAGGTAAGAACTCTTAATATTTAGTATTTTAAAATTGATTAAAATTTTGCTTCTTAAATCTTTTCTTATTTAAACTATATTATAACTCCTAACATTTAATAATGTAAAATCAATTACAATTCTGTTAACTTATATCAATACTTTAAGAAAAAAAATTAAACTAACTAATTATCCATCAAAATATTTCAACTCACAATACGAGAAAATAAATTAAAGAATGTAATTTTATTATGCATTAATACGTTGAATTTCTTCTTCTTTTTCTTTTTTTTTTTTTAATTTAAAATCATATATATATATATATATATATATATATATATATATATATATATAGAGAGAGAGAGAGAGAGAGAGAGAGAGAGAGAGAAACACAACATACTTTAAATTGTTTCAATTAATCAAGTGCTCTTGTTATTTACTCTTTTTAGTTAAACTACACTATTTCTTCCGCTCAATTTATGTGAAGATTTTGACTAGACAAATAGATTAAGAGACCGATAAAAAAAATTGAGTTGAAATCATCTCATAGAGGGTAAAATGAAAAGTTTAAAATTAAATTATTACTAAATATTTAAAGTACGAAACCTCATAGATAAAATATCATTCACCTTTTTACACTTTCAAAAATAGAGTTCACACCTAACAAATAAGTTATTTAATTATTATTTTTTAATATTTAAAATTCTAAATTAATTAAATTTTTTGTATTAAATCCTTCCTTATTTGAAATATATAGAAAATACTAATATTAAGAAATTTAAAAGCGATCTACCCTAATGCAAGTATTAGTACAATTGTTTTCACTAATTTTAATGAGTTTTTCTTAGTTCGAAAAAGGGCCAAAAAAGGGTCTGTCCTCCGTTATAATTTGGTATCAAAAATATCCCCACCGTTCAAGTATAAGACCATAAATATCCCTAAAATTAATAATCTTTTTTTTAACTGACGTGACAACTACGTGAAACTTATTCTTCCACCTATACAAGCCAACAAGGACTAATAAGTTTTAAATGATTTTAGGCTTTGGATTGCTCAGAAGCTGTCCAAATTTTCCCAAAAGTCTACCTCTCATTCTTGCTCTTTCTGTTTGCACTGCAATCCACCGGCCGGAGCCAAAGTGGATATTCGATTTCTCGTTGCAAAGACGTGATCAATTTGGCACCCTCAGTTTGCTGCACAAAAGCAGATTTCATTTTATATATATATATATATTCTTGCTTCTGTTTTAAAAAATTTAGTTTTCTTTTACTATATATTCTTGCTTCTGTTTTAAAAAATTTAGTTTTCTTTTACTGTTTTCCCACCTCTAAGTTAATTAGTTTCCATAATAATATTGTAATACCCTTCTTTCCTTTAAAGTTTTAGTTCTTGCTCGTTTGCATTTAGTGTCGAATAATTAGGATTTTTTCTTTTATATTAATTTTTTCTTTTCATTTATTTCAAATCTGTTTGCGATGTTTTTTTTATGAGAATTCTTGTTTCATTTGTGTGTTGGTTGCACGTGTGTTTGATGTATTAGCTGACAAGTCGGGTCATCAATTATTTAATGGATCAACAATAATGGATAGTATTAGTTGAGGGTTGAATCATGGGTATTGTAAATAAATCAACAACAAGTTCAAAAGTTATTAATTCTAATTGGCTGGCTTGCCAATTAGATGGAGGAATAAATTTCATGTGGCTTGCCACGTCAGTTTAAAAACAAGGTTGTTAACTTTAGGGGTATTTGTAATCTTATACTTGGACGGTTGATTGTATTTCTTATACCAAAATATAACAGATGATATATGTGATCTATTTCGTATAATTCAGGGAAAATTTTGGCTCTTTTCCATTCTTAATTTAGACGACCAGTTACAAATAAACAAATGAGCTTGTGATATCATATCAATTTATTAGCGCTAAAATAAGCCAGTAATAACTCACAATTCAAATTCGTAAGTGCAAGTTGTTTAAACTAATAACTTATACTATATATTTTATTCTACTATACAACTTTTTATTACAATGTGCCTTCATAATGCTAATATTTATATTAACGTTAATCTATTAATAGTGTAGCAATACAAATTTTGTAATAATTAACATGAAATATACATATAATGCATGCATTTAAGTCCCCATGTAAAAGTGAACAATTCTTTTACCTTTCAATCAAACGTTATTTCTACTATGTTTTTGTTGATTAAACAAACATTAGAATAAACTGAAAAAAGAACTATTGGATTGGATCAAACTATTAAACATAATCATTTATCAATTTGAAATTCATAATTTTCTTTCTAAATTCTTATAGAGAAAATTACATAAAATAATATTATAATACTTTTAATTACAAGTTATACCAACACTTCGATTTATTTACTAAAGTAACAATTAATTTACAAATATACAAATATTATTTGTATATGTAGTTACTTCTACTACCATGTAATATGGTTAAAAAAATAGTTTTATTTTTTTATAACATAAATATTTATGAAAAATATTTACTGCACATCAAAACAAATTAGGAGTGTAATTTTTCTCTCTCCTAATACGGTTAAAAAATATTTTTCTTTTTTATAGTACAGATATTTATGAAAAAATCTTTACTGCACATCAAATCAAATTTAGGAGTGTGATTTTTCTCTTCTAATATAGTTAAAAAAGTATTTTTACTTTTTTATAGCATAAATATTTATAAAAAATATTTACTACACATCAAATCAAATTAGGAGTGTGATTTTTATCTCTCCTAAACTAATTTGTTTCCTTCTACAATAACTCTTTTTCTTCATTGACTTCTAAATCTTTATCTAACAAAGAGTCCATCTTTTCCTAAGCTTCATATTCAATGAAATTTAAGTTGTTTTTTATTTTTTTATTTTATTTTTTTATGTTGATTTATTTTTTATTTTTCTGAGTTTTTATATAATGTAATATTGTTATCAAGATTAGTGGTTCAAATATTTGCAAAATGATTAGAAATTGGTAATACATTATTCTTTTAGAAATTAATTTTATTTTATGAATATGTATTTTGTTTGTTGATTTATTAGTTAAAAAGTTGATTACATATTGACATAGATTAAATTTAAAAGTTTGGTTTTCAAGTTGTTTACTGTCATATTTATTATTTGTATTATAGTTGGGATTTATAAATGTTTAGAAGTTGGTTTTAAATATTTTTATATATGTTCTTTCAATTTTTTTTGTCTTATTTTGATATGTTGGTATATTTTTGGGGTCTATATAATGTTGATTTATGTTGATAAGTTGATTTGAAGGATCTAGACATTCAATACCAATTTTTGAATATTTATAAATCCCAACTATAATACAAATAACAAATATGTTAGTAACTATTAATCATAACCTATACCAATATATAATTAACTTGTCAATCAATAAATCAACAAACAAAATACGGATCATAAAACATAATTTATTTTCAAAAAAATATATTGTATTACCAATTTCTAACTATTTTGCAAACAATTGAACCACTAATATTGATAATAATATACATTATATAAAAGCTCAAAAAATAAATCAACATAAGATTAAAAAAAATAAAAATACCATTTTTAAAAAATATTTATGTTACACCCCGTAAATTCTTGACATTTAGATGGCCTATTTGCATGTTGGTTAAGAGTTTTATAATGCCATACATGCTAGAAAAAGACCCGGGGGAAGACCGGACAAGCGCCAAGTCGGAGCATCACAAGGCAAATGCGACTTATAAATCGCATTCGACAAATGCGACTTAAAAAGAAAGTCGGGCAAAGCCCCTCCGCGACAGGCAGCGTGTCACGGAGGCTTCCCCTCCGCGATAGCCAGCGTGCCACTTGGGGGGGGGGGGTCAGGTCCAAGTATATAAACCCCTCCACTTCGGTTTTATATCATTTTAACTTGTAATTTCTAGAGAGTAATCAGAAAACAGAGGGCACGAGGGTTCTATTGAACTTTCTTTCCGTTTACGCTATTAAACACGGTCCAAACTCGAATTAATCTCAGGTAGTGAAGTATTAAGCTGCCGGGAGTATTCCTGCTGAGTTAGTTTCGTGAAATTCGGCCGGCGAATCGTCGTCCTACCGAGCTAAGATAAGTGAAATTGCTCCAAATTAGTGTCAATATACTCCTAGTCCTAAAGTGAGTATTTCTCCCTTCTGGACTTCCGAGAAATAGCGAGTTTTCGGTCATTTTTCGATAAGTCAAAGTTTGGGCTATATATATATTCAAAGTAGCATTTTCTTCCAGAGTATTGATGAATTTAGTTTTAATTGCTATGAATGTGAATACAGTTGGAAGAAATAGATGAATATTGGCCGAGTTACGCCAGTTAGCCGGAAAGCCGACAACTGAGGTATGTAAAGCTAGTTTCTTTGGCAAGTTAGTAATTCTAGTATAGTGAAATAGGATAAATTTCAGAAGGAAGTTCCAAAAGACGAGTATTAAGTATATTTGTATTGTTATGCCATATTCAGAATGAAAGTCAGTAAATCAGTATTAAACCGCGAGTTATTATTTCAGACTCAGTACCAAATTCAGTTTAATTCAGCCAGAGAATCAGAATAGAATATCAAAAAATTAACAGTAATATCAGATTTATTATACATGTTATATGTGATTATTGTTGTTTGTTGAGACTTGATTGTGTTATGTGGGCACCCTTAGAGCTTCCTTGCCGCCCCAGGGTTAATAGCTGTGTCGACTCGCCCGCCAGAGGGTGAGGATACGTCACTCCAAGGAGTGGCATGCCGTCCGCAGTAGGACGAAGATGGGATGCAGCATTCCCCATAGCAGGCTGATCAGCATTACAGTATACCCTGTCGAGCGCTTGCGCCGAGGGCACAGATTACAGATTACAGATACAGATCTCAGATTACAGTTACAAGAGTCTTCCGGACTCAGATACAATTATAGTCAGGGGCCCAGAGAGCCCAAGCTGCATACACAGGGGGCCGGCGGGCTGCTCGTAGTTGTTAGGTGAGTGGAGTGAATTTATTTTTGAATGGTTTGACCGGGGTAGGGATATATAGACTGCGTGTTGATTGGCACCTTCCGGCTTATGGGGGCTGGTATAGGTTCTTGTATGCTATATATATATATGTGTGTGTGTGTGTGTGTGTGTGTGTGTATGTTACTTGGTAAGTTAATAAATAGCAGGATGCCGCATCGACAAGTATGATTCTTATCTCCTTCTCAATACAGTTAAGCTCGGTACGGATTCTGCTATTCCAGACAGTCTTAGCTATCCTATGTCATTTCAGTAACTACCAGTTTTATTGTTTATCTTCAGTTATGTTAAGTTTGTTTTGCATACTTGGTACCAGTGGTAGTGACGCCCGCTTAGGGGCACTGCATTACTTGCCTGCAGGTACTCATAGACGAGGAGCCGAGCCCTCGTAATTTCAGCCAGCCCACAGAGTCATCAGCTCCTGTCATCCGGAGCTAGACAACTAAAGGTTTATTTCTTTATTTTTGTTGTACAGTATGGGTAGGCCGGGACCCTGTCCCAACCATCTTATCAGTATTCTTAGAGGCTTGCAGATTGTATATTCCCTGTGGTTAGCTGTACCGGTCGTGTGAGGCCGTGTGCATGTTTTGGTTTGTTTATGATGGTCGTGTGGGGCCTTATTCAGTTGGTAGTGGTGACCTTGTCGGTCATGTAGCAGTTTAGCACCTCTTTTCTTGATTAAGAAGTAACTAGACAACATGGTGGCCTTGTCGGCCCGCATAGGTTCCTTCATACTACTGTTGTTCTGGTTAGCTGTTGCTTCCTTACAGGTGGCTATCGGCCTAGTCGGCCGGAGGCTGTATTTACAGCCGTTATATAGCCCGTTGGTTCCATGAACCCAGAGTTAGAGCCAACCTGACACCAGAAGTGCCTAAGCTCAGCAGTCCAGCAGTCTAGGTCTTAGTAGCGCACCAGGTGCCAGTCATGCCTCCCAAGGCGGGGCGTGACAATTTAATACCAAATTCTAAATAAATTATAAATCTAAACTATAAACATATGCAATAAACAGCTCTAAAATCAAATTTTAACAAACAAAATATACTAATATGTAAATAAATTATCAACGAACCCAACAAAGAAACACGGAGTTATAATTAAATATTTAAAAAAGAAGATAAAAAAATAATTGGCTTATTTTAAATTAGCTGTGCGACCACAGTTTGATTTGAAAACGTCCAATAGTGACAGTAAGTATGAACAATGATGAAATACTTGCGAGATCGCGAAACAATAAAACTAAAAACGCATAGTAGCTCAATAACTTTTTTTGGTTCTGGTAGTAACTGAAAAGTATATAGAATGCAACAGTTAATGTAAATGCATGATTCATGGGATTTTTAAATAATCATAATTCTTTTAACCAAATTTGGTAGTTTAAATAAATATTTTTTTGCTATATTTGAAAACATGAAACTATTGGTATTTCTTGAGTATTTCTGTTGTTTTTTCATTCTTATATTACTACACAAACACATCTTTTAAATATGTGAAAATATTTTTTTATACTATATTAAAAGTGTGAAGACCATTAAAGATGTTAATTAAACTTTTTGCCCTTCGTTTAAAAACATCGCAATAGATAAAATTATCATTTACTAATTTTACACAATTATTATTTAAAATTATTATTTTTAATTAAAAAATTTTCATATTAGGTTAGACTTTCTATTTTTTAAAAAACAATTTCATCATTTTAGATTTTCTTTTAATAGCATAACTCTATTTATGAATTATGGTGTAACCTAAATAAAATTCCATCAAATATCACTACCCTAAAAATGTTTCCACGCCTACCAACCATAAAAAATTTCTACCAAATCTTTTCTTGCCTTTTTGATGGTTACAGTTTTTTTCTTTTGATTTTTTCCCCCTTTTTGATAGTCACGTTTTAATAATTTTTTTTAAAATTTTTTTTCCTTTTCGATAGTCATAATTTTTTTTCTTTTTTGATATATATTTTTTTGATAGTCACATTTTTTTTTTGTCTTTGAAAGCTTTTTTATCTTGTTGACAGTAACAAATTTTTACAAATTCTTTTTCTCCTATTTGATAATAGTATTCTGATTTTATAAAAGGATTTATAATTGCATAATTTAATTCATTAACTTTTTTATATCTACATTTAGGGGTGTACAAAACAAACCGACAAACACCACCAATCCGATGATTCGAGTTAAACCGAGAAAAAATTCGATTAGTGTTTGGTTCGATTTGGTTTGGTGTTGGAAAAAAAATTCGATCGTAATTGATTTGGTTTGATTTAATTAAATAAAGTCAAATCGAATCAAACCAACCCGTCATTATATGTATATAATATTTATAAATATTTTTATGTAATTTATAAATACTTCTTAAACTTTTTCATAGTTTTTGTCTTTTAACATATTCTTTCAAGCTTGGACTTAGAATTTCGAATGATCCAATAATCCAACTTCCAAAAAAAATCAGGATTATTGTCGACCTTTTTATTTCACAGGTGCAAGTTATTAATTCAAATAAATTCCAAACCAAAATCAAATCAACACTAATACTAACAAAAGAAATGATTTAACACTAGGAATGATAATAATATTAGATATCTATTCTTTAATTTTGAATTGGTTAATATATATATATAGTGATGACGCGTAACTTAATTTTTTAAAAAATATTTAGTTATGTAATTAATACTTATTAGGCGTACTTAGTTTGACATGACTCAGTACTTTTAGAGTATGATCATTTTCATTATGACTTATTAATTAGCAATATTTATTTTACGCAATTTCATTATTTTTTTAGTTGAATATTTTAGTACAATATCAACACTCGTTTTATATTTTATGTTATTTTCTTAAATAAGAAACACCTTATAGTTGTATGTTACTAGAATTAAAGAAATATTTCAAGTATAAGGTTTTTTTTTGTATGAAGACTTTATCGAAAAAAAACCCAAAAAATTTAAAAAATACGAGAAAACCGAAAAATCCGAAAAAAAGGTTGAAGAACTCGACTTTTATTGGTCTGATTTAGTTTATAAATTTAAAACCCTGATACAATTGGTTTGGTTTGATATTTCAAAAGCCAACCAACCCGGACTATGTACACCCCTATCAACACATTTGATTCAATTTACAACTTTATATGTTTTTATATTTCCTTGTCTTAAAATTTATCTTTTCTTTTCATGTTCTGAATTCTTTTTTCATGTTGTGGATTTGAAGAAGACAATAGTAATTGCTATGCCAGCTCAAGTTGTTTATAGTCAAAATAATTTAACTTAGATTGTCTCCTTTAGTTGAGTCTAATATTGATAATATGTTATCTCCTCTAATTGAGTCAAATATTGTTATTATGTGATTTAAAATTTATAATATTTGTAGCTGATATTTTTCTAAATTCTTATATTGTTACACAAATACATTTTTT
Organism: Datura wrightii; assembly: GCA_035772735.1. NCBI lineage: Eukaryota > Viridiplantae > Streptophyta > Magnoliopsida > Solanales > Solanaceae > Datura > Datura wrightii. The sequence goes on along the minus strand of JASDFA010000018.1, from coordinate 191,010,404 downwards.
AAATATTATTTATGTTATTTTTAAAAAATTATTCTTATTAATACGAGGGACACGCATGAGACACGTAAACTAAAACTAGAAATTTATTAACCTCTGGCGTATTAATCAAAACCAAAAAATTACCTTCTATAGAAATTAATTTTGTCATATCTAAGAAGTATTTGTGCTGTCCCTCAATTCCCGCTTTTACAAATTCAATAATGAAACTCCCATCAGTATTGAGTCTTGTAATTCTACTAGCAGGCTTCATCCATGTCACCTTAGTCCATTTCCTGATAGATTTTAGCTGCTCAATTTTTTCGCAAGTTTCTAATAAGTTATAGCTGAAAATCTGATTGTTGTACTTCTTCTCAAGGATAGCTTTAATGTTTCACATCACTTATTGTGTCATTTTGTACTTTATAATCCTGTTTTTGTTTTCACATCTATAAGCACATCTCTCAGTTAATTATACAGGCACTACCTACAACAATAGTTTTTGAATTATGCTAGTATAATTCATGTTCCGCCATTCACTTAGAGTTTTATTTACCTGCCAACAATTATGATTGATGTCCAAACGAGATCCAAGCTTCCTCGACCTGTGTCAGGAAATCTCACTTTTCATAAACACATGTTGAATTGATTCTAGTTGTGGACCGGAGTAGCAGCAACATGTAGAATTATTTTGCCTGCCAAATCTGAAAACAATATCATCAAATGGGAGCTTTACTATGGTCAATCTCAATTTAGAACAGAGATTTTCAAGGGATATTTTGATGCCAAATTTTGGCCAACATGTGATTCAGAGGTCTTTTTCATCTATTAACCCGCATAACAGATTGGTAAGTATAGTTACCATCACGAGATACATTCCAAATGGTAAAGTCAGGTTATTCCTAGTGTCACGCCTCAAAACTGGGGGAGGGTTGCGACTGACTTCCGATACTTGACTGACTGAAAAGCCGGCTAGATAACGTCTGTAACTGTAACATTCAGGCCGACCAGATCGCCTGTCACAGTCCTTTATAACAAGGGACTAACTAGGTCTCAACTTACAATAAGCAGAGATAAACTGCCGACAAGGTCACAATAGAACTAAAACAAACCGCGGAAGGCTAGCATGACCACATACTAAAATGAAACTATACAACTAGTCCACAAAAACCTCCAAAGAGTACATAAACTGAATGCAAGGAATAGGATCCCCTCCTATTCATACTATACAATAGAAACTCAAGGGACAACAACCTCAACTCATGAAAGAAAGGGAGCATACCAACTCTCTGTTGAAGAGCAACTCCTGTTGCAGCTGAAGGTCTGAACCTCTATCCGCACTTGCAGCACGATTGCAGGGTTCCCCAGATGAAGGGACGTCAGTACGAAAAATATATACTGGTATGTAAGACTGAAAATTTAAACAGAATAATGCCAAAGATAACTGAACCAAAGAAGAGAATATAATAAATCAACCTGAAACTCTGGAATCTGTTAACATAACAATGGCAAATAACAGCTGAACATAACTCAAGAGATACGATAAGAAAAGATAATTTATAACTCTGTAACCTGCTACCCTATATGCAGACTCTGTGCATAAGCATAACTCAATTGGTATATGCAAACGCTTTTCATACTTGGAAGTTTATGAGAATCGACTCGGTGGGTACCTAATACTTGGACCAGGATTTCAGTATGGCTAATCAATACTCAGACCAAAATTTATATTTAAGAGTTACCTAATACTCGGACTAGGATTTCCATTGGAAAATCTTATACTTGGACCAGGATTTTCATATATAGCACCTTGCACCATCAGCCATCTAATACTTAGACCAGAGAGGACGTGCTCCGATACTTGGACCGAATAAAATGCACAACAAGAAGAATGAGCAAATTCGATACTTGGACTGGAAAACTGGACAATGCAATGTAATTGACTCAAAATATGGGTTCAACTCGGATAACCAACTGAACACATTACCTCTAACAAGTGACAGGAGGGGACATAAGACTAGCTTGACTCAAAAGCTTAAACATAAACTTAAGACTTTGAGAAACTTAGAACTTAACTTGACTTGTAGACTCTTGGAGTCAACTATGGATACACAGACCCAACTTGGAATATTTAGACTCGTCTTTTGAATACTTGAATCCAACTAAAATTCCTAGATTCAACTCAACTTCAACTTGGAGTACTTGAACTTGACTTGGAGTGCTTAGACTCGTTTTTAGAATACTCGGACTCATTTAGAGTTCTTGGACTCACTCAGAATACTTAGGTTCATTTAAGATGTTTAAACATACTTTAGAGTACTTAGACTCAACCTTAGAGTGCTCGGACTCATCGTTAGATACTTAGGATCAACCTCACTTAACTTAGAATTTGGAAAGTCGAAAACTTATCGCTTAGCTTAAGGGAGAGGAATCATGAAATATCTCCTTAGCCTTAAGTACCTCAAAACATATACATAAAAGGGGAACAATTATATTAAGGAATCATTATTTTGACAAACTCTTTTACCCTCATTAAGCTTAACATCATTTTCTTAACCTAGGTTCGTTCATACGTCGCCGTCTTGGTCTTTTTACTAATTTCACATAACAACTAGAACCTTAAACAATATTAAAATTACATATATGACATAATGTAAAGGACCAACTCATAGTTTTTATGCTGAAGGATCTCCAGACTCAATTTATAGCTACTACATCAATAATACGACAATTACATTTCAATTGTCTCATGGGCAAGCTACAATCTCAACACTTTAATCTTATTTAAATATACAACTCATGATTTAGGAACAACTCAAGATATATTTCAATATATACAAGAGCACACTCACTCAGTATCAACTTACAAACTTAATCGTGTGCAAAGAAGGCCGAAGAGGCGCCATAAATACCTTAATATGCCAACTCTAACTCGCCAATGACCGTCCTTTCAAGCTTATACTTTAATATATTTCAAGCTTCTACTTTAAGCTCCTTCTAATCACAATAATAAACTAATTCACTCCATGAAATTCTGGGAAAAATTGAGCAGCAACATGCCATAAGAACACGCAACAAGATCACATATAAATCACAACTTCCTCCAAGTTTTCCTTCTCAATTCTCATAGAAATGAAGAGGAAGATTTCTTACCTTTACTTGGAGATAGGCTTTCCTCAATTTTTACTGCCCAAAATTTCATTAAAAAAGGAAGCAACACAACAAAAAGTCCGATGGAAACAATGATAGCAGCTTCACGATCTTCTTTCCAAAATTTGCTATCTTTTGATGTTGATTTTAATGACTGTTTTGCCTTGGTTCTTGCTAGAAGTAGAGAGAAAACGGTGGTCTTAGGCAAGAAGGTCAATATAATATAAGGGTGGAATGAATTCACAACATGATAACTTAATATTTAAAGAGGTGGCATGGTGGAAGCACTAGGGCAGCGTGCTTAGCTGTCACTGCTTGACAATGTCTTAGTAAAATATCTATAATACTTTACTCCAAACTTCGATTAATAAATGATTTGATGTTATGAAAAATAGACTCAAAGTCCTTTGATTTGATAGGTAGTAGGCCCTAAAAATATTTATATATATCGAGAGATATTCTTATCTCAAGTTAGATCACTTATAAGACTTATTTGAAAGATTTCCCGTAGTAAAAACCAGGAATTAGAATTTTTATTACCAAGCTCCCTTTGGCCTAAAACTTTAATTTGATTCTTTAATCACCTTCATATATCCATTTCGTGATATGATCACCCTTCTTGAAATTTCATTTTCCTGACAACTTGTCACCAGACAATGTAAAGAGGAAAAAAATTCGACACGTATGTCTTCAAGTTAACGGGTTAGTCATTTTAAAAATGCACGGGGTGTTACACCTGGGACCAACATCTGTGCAAAAGTTATATTGAATCATCTGATTAGACAATTGTATTTAAAGCATGATAGTTTCCCATTTTTGTTATGTTAAAGAGTCACTGACATTAGTCTTGATACTGCCGATAACATTTGGATAGAAGTGTTCGAAAATAAGATTTTTTTATATCATCTTTAATAGTTCTTTTTAGAATATTTTATGTAATTTGTAAAGGAATGGTAGTCCTTGTTTTATGAAATATGTCTTATAAGAAAGTACAATACTGGTTGAATATGTATGACCTTCTACTAACTTTTGAAAAGATATTGTAGATATATGTGTATGCTTTTTGTAATATGAAATGCATGAAAAAAGAAGCTTCTGCTAAACCTTATTTTCTTCTCTGAAGTTCCAAATACTAATAGTGGTATCAGAGCCCTTCTTCTTGAGGGATCTGTAAAGGCAAATATAAAAAGGATAAGGGTTTTTTTTTCCAGTTCTTCTAAGGTGAGAGAGCTGAGCAATAGTAACATGGCTTCTAACAGCTTCTTGGGAGTAGTCCCTCTTATGTTGTTGATGTATAGGAGATTAACGACACATCTTTGCTTCTTTTTATAGCATTTTGCATGTCTTTTGGAGTAAAATAAGGTTAAAACTAACCTTATTGTGTTGTGTTTTCGGATCCCAAGACAATGAAAAAAGAAAGAAGTTAAGGCCAGAAAACTGCTCAATAGACGAGGCAACGGATGGATCGTCTGTCTGAAGGACAGTCCATCCTATTCCAGTTGCAACTTTCAGAAACCCAAAAAATTGGGTCTTTAAAGTACGGTTGAAGGGATGGACCATCTTTCAAAAGGACGGTCCTTCAATTAATGATTTGATTAAAGCTAGGAAGAATGGAATTTCTAAAGTGAGGAGTAAAGTACGAGTCATCTTTTCAAAGGACGGTCCATCTCTCAATGGACGACAGGTCAAGGGACAATAGCAGAAATATAAAGGACTGTCCAAAGGACCGTCCGAATAGATTCTAATCTTACAATACTTTGTTGTTCAACACTAGATAGTCTGGGCTTCGAGTAGTCTCTGTGGAATTCGACACTAACTCCTTGTTGGGTTCTATATTTGCATCGATCGCTTACACTACTCTATATTGAGAGTGAATTTGAACGGCATCAGTTTACAGGAGAAAATTATCACATATGGGTGATATAGATGATGGCTTATCTCAAAGCTCTTAATCTATGGGAAACAATGGAAAGTGAAGTTGATCCTCCTCCATTTGGACCAAATCCAACTGTTGCACAAATGAAGATTTATGAAGATACGAAGTCAAAGAAACCAAAGACTCTCACATTTCTTCATTCAACACTTTAAGAGATGATTTTCACTAGAATAATGACTTTTGAAACACCTAAAGGAGTATAGGAGAAGTTAAAAGAGGACTTTGACGGAAGTGATAGAGTGAAAACTGTCAAACTCTTAACTATCAAAAGAGAATTTGAGATGTTAAGGATGAAAAAAGTAGATATTATAAAGAGTACTCTGCCAAACTTTTGGAGATTGTAAACAAAATAAGATTATTTGGCGAATCATTCCAGATTCAAAGGTGGTGGAAAATATCGGGTCCAAGATTTCAGCAATAGAGAAATCTTGTTATTTGAAGACTTTATCAATAGTAGAATTGATTAGCAAGTTGCAAGCCCAAGAATAAAAATCAACTATAAGAGATGAAGAAGAATCAGAAGTGGCATTTCAAGCAAAGCATAAAGGCAAGAAACCTGTGAAGGACAATAAAAAGATACAAGGAGATAAAGTAGCAAACAAAAAATTAAGGAAAGAATCTTCAAAGAACGGGAAGTTTCCACCTTGCAGCCATTGTAAAAGAACCAATCATCAATAAAGGACTCTGGTTCAAAGGAAAGCCATCGATTCAATGCAGATTTTATAGAAAAATGGGTCATATTGAGAAGAATTATAGGATCAAGCAGAATCAACCACAACAACACCATGTGCAGCAAGCAAATTTTACTGAAGAGTCTGAAAAGAAAGAAGAAAACTTGTTTATGGCTTCTCATGAGAAAAACACAACCAACAAATCCACATGGTTCATAGACAGTGGATGTACAAGTCATATGTCATATAATGAACTCTTGTTTCATACACTTGACAAGTCAATTAGAACTAAAGTTAGGACGGGAAATAGTGAAATGTTAGAAGCACATGAAAAAGGTTCAATTTTCTTTCAAACTAAACTAGGTACAAAATTTATACATAATGCGTTGTATGTTCCTTCTTTAGTATATAACCTGTTAAGTGTTGCTCAAATGATGTCTAAAGGTTATTCTTATTTTTCAAGGGCAAATATTATTTGGTATTTTTTATTATGAATATATTTTGATTGATAAAGTAGAAATGGTGGATAAAATCTTTCCTCTAGATGGGAATTTTGATAGTGCCAATTTGCAGTATGGATGAGTCATGGTTGTGGCACAAAAGATATGGACATTTTAACTATGCAACTTTAGAGTCTATATATAAAAAGGGATTGACTAAGAATTTACCTGAGATATCACTATATAAAGAAGTTTGTAGGTCAAATTAGATGGGTAAGGTACATATGAAAGCATTTCCTAAATGTGCTACCTAGAGGGCAACTGAAAAACTTGAACTAGTTCACACTGATGTATGCGGACCTACGCAGACATCATCTTTGAGCCAAAATTAATATTTTGTGCTCTTTATTGATGATTTAACAAGGATGATTTGGGTCTATTTTCTGAGTAACAAGTCTAAAGTATTTTTAGTTTTCAAGAAATTTAGAGTTTTTGCTGAAAGACACAGTGGTTGTAAGCTAAAGGCTTTGAGGTTAGACAATGGTGGTGAATACACTTCAAATAAGTTCAAAAAGTATTGTAAAGATGTGAGAATTGATCACAAACTGACAGTAAGCTATTCACTCGAATAAAATTATCACGATCCAAGTAGCTGTGGTTGGCACTCGCACTAATTCCCCATGGTGGGCGAACTAATGATCCTGACTAACTACCCAGAACCGTCAATAATTTTTATAGGTAGATCACATTATGGAATGAATAACGAAAACATTTCTAAGATAAGAGGGAAATAATAATATTTAGCTGTTTAAACATCCCCAGAACCTGATGGTCATTGTACACGAGGACATCTACTTAACATTGTCTAAAGAGCAATATAGAAAAGAAAAGAATTAAAAAAAATCAATGTCTGGACAAGATACATCTTTTGCGGAGGAGTCGACAACACATCTCAAGTCGTTCACCTTTCTATGAATCTGCTGCTGCTTTATCGATAAAGTCAATGAGCTTTGGGGATAAAGGTCTACACTCAGAAAAGAAGTGTAGGAGTAGCGTCAGTACAAAATACAGTACTGGTAGGCATCATCGGCCGACCTTATATAATAACATATATAGGCGAAATAACAATATGCAATCACCTTAGGATACAATTTCAGTGATTAATAGTCATTCAGGATTTCAATGTGTATGGGGTGTTAGCTGACCTACTCACTGGATTGGGCCTCATTGCAATGGTGACTTGACCGCCTCCACGGTCTCGCCGCAGCAGAATGTGTCCCGCTGCAGTGGTACTGCCTTGGCAGTAGCTCGACTTAGCTACACACCCACAATTCTCTTAACTCTTTTCAACATTCTACTCATCATGTTCATCCAAGCTATTCATAGTTTCCATTAAAAGTTCTACATATCATAACCACAGGGATTATACAATGAACCATTCGCGATAGATTTCACAACTCATCATAAGTCCTTAATTAACTTCACATAAACAATCAGATCATTATAAGCGCGCCAACAATTCAAATACACAAAATACATGAACATAAGATTAACTCATTCAACTTCTCATATCCCCAGACCAATCTTATTGTATTACACTTAGCCAGACAATGTAATGAATGGTGATATACCAGGTACACGCCTCCGTCACATCACCATAAGCACTCCAACATGGAACATCGATGTGTACACATTCCCTAAAGTCTTATTTCTGCCCTTCCAATCATGACCTGCAGAGGACTCTAGAAATCTATGTACTGTATCGGTGTGGTACCCACTCCCACTCATCTGCTCATCCGGATGCTCATCTCGGATACGAGTCACTCAACCATTATTGCTCGCTCGAATGCTCTACTTTGGAATGAGCCACCCATCTCAAGAAAATCATTTTATCCACTTTTATTTCACACATCTCAGTGTTTTCCCACTCAGTCATTTTATTTGGCCCTTGGGAGGCCTCATCTCCCTCCCTCACTCGACTCAGGGATCATGTTTAGACAATACAAACGAACAAAAACAACCTCTCAGCATTCAGTTTTCACATCACATAAATAACAATTTCATAACAAAATCATTCAACAAGGGATTATTACAAATAGAAATGTCCGGAGACCAATTCACACATAATCATTCGAAAAAAATACATATTATTATCTAAAGTCTAACTTCTTCTAAACCATAATCTACCTCGATTGAAAGAAGAAAATAACAAGTTACTCCGCTGGAGCCTTGCCTTTCCTCAATGCTTTCGAATATTCAAAATCTAGAACAAAAGATTAATGGAGAATCAATAGACTATTTCAAGAAATAAAGGTTTTATAAATTCAAACCCCACCCCCATTCTACTTGTTTCATGGGGTTTTAATTATTACCTGTGAGTAAGTCATCCCACTCTAATCCTACTATGATCATTCAACCCCGGTTCATGGGGTTTCTACTCCCCAAATACTTTTTCAAGTAGTTTTAACACTAAATTCCCACTTCTACCAAAATCTATGTCTCCAATTTTAGCAATGATGAACTAACGCCATCACATTCATCCCAGGGAGTAATAATTACATGCTTACGGACCTAGGAATTAACAACCTTCAACACCCAACTAATTTCTCCTACTGTCATAGTTCTAGGGTTTTTCAACCTAGAATTTCCACCATTACAGGTCTCCCTTATGATTCTATGAGGTTAGAGCATCAAGTAATGAGAATTGACTAAGATTCTTACATTTAAGAAGGGAAACTGCTTTGCACTTGGGGGCTTTGCTCTGAGTTCTCACTATCTATGTTTCGAAATTACGAGATAAACCCCCTGAAATTTCACTTAAACCCACTTACCAATTCTCTTCGTCTGTTGTAGTGGACCCGCTATAGAGCCCAAGACGCTGTCACACTACGGATGCGATAGTCTTTTTCCTGGTCCATTACAGCGGGCCTCTGATTGTGGTAACGGTCTCACTACAGCGGTTATCCCTCCTCTATAGCGGTCCTCCATAATCAGTAGCTCCTATGTTTTGCACACAACTATTCCCTAACTTCAAAATCTTATTAACACTTTCTCAACACCTTCCCACCAACACTTAGGCTAGAGAGAAGTGTTCTGACTTATTTCCCTCCCGTAACGACAGTCGGGTCATTACAAAAATTGGAGTCTCGAAAAGGAAGAACAAGATTGTAGTTGAAATGGCTAGATTTTGTTGCTTGAAAAGAAACTACCCCAAAGCTTTTAGGCAAAAGCTATTTATACTTCAGTGTATTTGTTAAATAGGCTGCCAACTAAAGGTGTGGATGGGAAAACTCCTATTGAGGCATGGAGCGGAATAAGACCATCTGCCAAGCACTTAAAAATCTTTGGTTCAATATGGTATTCTCATGTTCCTTTATTCAAAAGAAGCAAACTTGAATCAAAAGGTGAATTGGGGATCTGTTCTGGTTATTCATTGCAAGCCAAGAGTTATAGAGTTTACAACTTGCAAGCAAAAAATATTTCCATCAGAAAAGATGTAGTAATGGATGAGCATGCTTATTAGAATTGGGATAAGGAGCAAATTGAGAAAGAAAATACAGGTTTTCAGAACTTGCGTCCGCTGCTCGCAACACAATCATTTGGCTTTGAAAATATGCAAGAAGATGAAGAATCAGACGAGGAATCCTCACTTGATTTGCCAACTTTAAAGACAAGGACACATTTTGAGATATATGAAAGATGCAATTTTGCAATCACGAAACACAATAGCTATCAGGAAGCATCAAGATGTACAATTTGGATTGAAGCAATGAAGGAGGAGATTGGTATGATAGAGAAGAATGACATTTGGAAGCTGGTTGATAAACCCAAAGATAGAAATGTAATAGGGGTGAAATGGGTTTATAGAAAAACTTAATCCAGATAGTTCAGTTTATAAATACAAAGCAAGGCTTGTTGTGAAAGGTTATGTGCAAGTTGCAGGTCTGAATTATGGGGACACATTTGCACCTATTGCAAGACATAATACAATAAGGCTTCTATTTGCTTTGGCAGCTCAATCAAATTGGAAGTTGTATCATCTGGATATGAAATCAACATTTTTAAATGGACTATTGCAGGAGGAGATTTATGTTGACCAACCAGAAGGCTTTCAAGTTACAGGAATGGAGGACAAATTCTACAAACTACATAAGGCATTGTATGAATTAAACTAGGCTCCTTGTGCCTGGTACAATAAGAGTAATGCTTGTTGTAATGAAGGCATTGTATGGATTAAACTAGGCTCCTTGTGCCTGGTACAGTAAGAGTAATACTTATCTCGTTCATTGCCACTTCAAGAGAAGTGAAAATGAAGCACCACTTTATATGTGAAGAAGGCTAAAGACAAAGAAGTACTTGTGGTGTTAATCTATGTTGATGATCACCCGTTAACAGGAAATAATGAAGCTATGGTGAATTAGTTGAAGCACGAAATAGAGACCAAGTTTGAAATACCAGATTTGGGTGAAATGAATTATTTTTTAGGAATGGAGATTCATCAATCTAATGATGGAGTCTTCATTTCGCAAAGAAAATATGTATAGGATATTCTTAAAAGGTTTAAGATGGAGAGGTGCAAGCCTGTAGCGACCCCACTGGTTCACAATGAAAGATTTGAAGTCTGAAGGAGGTGATAGGGCTGATCCAACAATTTATAGAAGTCTAATTGGTAGTTGTTATATTTGACAGCAACAAGACCCGATCTTATGTTTGCGGCAAGTCTTCTATCGAGGTTTATGCATGCTCCAAATAAAGTTCATCCAGGTGTTGCTAAATAAATGTTGAGGTATATCAAGAGAACTGGAGACAATGGTATTTGATTTAAAAAGGAAGAACAAGGGCAAACAATGGGTTATTTAGATAGTGATTAGGCAGGAAGCGTTGATATTATGAAAAGCACTTCTGGATATGCTTTTACACTTAGTTCAAGCATGTTCTCATGGAATTCAAAGAAGCAAGATGTGGTATCTAAATCTTCTGCAGAAGCATAATACATTGCCGCTGCTAGTGCAACTAACCGGGAGCTCTATGGTTAAGAAAAATTCTAAGTGATCTGGAGAAAAATCACACTGAAGCTACTGTCATTAAGGTTGACAACAAGTCAGCAATATCTATGGCTAAAAATCCAGTGTAGCATGATCGTAGAAAGCATATAAATGTGAAGTTTCATGCTATCAGGCAAGTAGAGAAGGATGACGAAGTTAAACTTGTTCATTACAGCTCAGATCAGTAGATTGCATACATCATGATCAAAGATCTTCCTAAGGGAAATTTTTGAAGTTCTAAGGGCTAAGCTGAGAGTATCCAAGAAAAATATCAAGGAGGGTTAGAAAACAAGATTTTTCTAGATAGTCTTTAGTTTAATAGTTCTTTCTAAAATATTGTATTTAGTTTTAAAGGAATGGTAGTCCTTGTTTTATGGAATATGTCTTGTAAGAAAGTATAATAGTGGTCGGATAGGTATGATCTTATACTAATTTTGAAAAGCTTATGTAGATATATGTATATGCTTTTTGTAATATGAAATGTATGAAAAAAAAAAACTTTTGCTAAACTTTATTTTTTTCTTTGAAGTTCCAAATAGTAACAAGAAGTTGGCAAGAGGCCCGGTTCCTATCCAATTATCCCATTAAAAATTGCACTTGGCCTCCTGAATCCTTCAAATTATGTGAGGCTCAGCTTTCATCTTGATCTTCATCAAAGTTTGCCACTCATAAGAGGTGTTAAGTTCCTTCTTGCCACAGAGTGCTTTCGTGAGTAATGCTTAGCCTAAAGAAAATTAGATGATGGTGAAGGATAAGTTTTGAATATCCACTATATTTTCATGCTGAGAGTATCACAGATTTTCTCCATTCTCCATACACCTATGCCACCCTTATCCTTAGGGTAGCACATATTCTTTCAAGAGCTTCAATGGTATTTCTTTCTTTCTTCACTAGTCACCCCACACCCTCCCTCCCCCCCAAAAAAACCTAACAAAGTATTTTTTTATCCCTTTTAATGGTCTGATAACAGTTACAGGATAAGTGGCAGGAACTGTAAAACATGTTTAATGAGGATAAATTTACCCCCATAGGACAAGAGTTTAGAATACCATCCATTCAATCTTTTAGTAACTCTAGAAACCATAGGATCAAAATACTCATTCTTCTTCTTGTCAATGTAAATAGGACATCCAAGATAGTTAAACAGGAACTCTTTGTTTTTGAATCAATAATCCTGTTAATTCTCTAGGCACCTGTTTTAGGAGAAGCAAGGGAAAAACTCTTGTTCTGATTTACCAACAGACCAGAAATTTTTCATAATTGTGCAGGACATATCATATTAAGCTTCAGGGATTTGGTATTACCACAATAAAATTCAAGTCCATCCTATCATATATTTTGGCAATGTCCAATTTTATAACATTCCTTTTATATTATGATTGGAAATTTCTTGAGCAAAAAGCACATTTTCAGTACTTAATCTTTCTTTCACAAAAGAGTTTTAATTGTCTGAGATTATATGGGGTAGCAAGCTGATAAGTCTCCTAGCCAGAATTTTCGAGATAATCTTGTTTGAGAGTTACTCAAGCTAATAGGTTGCAATTTAGCAAAACTAGTTGGAGTCTCAATTTTAGTGATCAGAGTAAGACATGTATGAGAAAGTTTTTGTGAGTCTTTTACCCTTGAAGAAATCTTGTACAAAGTAGTTAATATCCTCTTTAATAATGTGCTAACAATTATTATGATAAAAAGCCCCATGATAACAATACTATTGCATCTTGGATTCCCACGTAGGCACTTGTTCATTCACATCTTCAATAATATTTCTTGATCACACACTATTTTTTTTAAAATATTTTTTTTGTGTAATTGGTTAATGAAAAAAATTGTTTTGTATTTTCTTTTGAATATGTCTACGTGTGTAAGGTGTTAATATAATATAATTAAGACATTTCTTAAAAAGTTGAAGACGGTATTAGTACAAAAGTAATTGTACTAACACTGATTTTATACGTTTGTTAGTATTTGTAATAACATCTATAAATTGTATACGTAATCATACACTTCAAAACAATTGTTTCAATATTCTTTTATAAATACTCAAATACTTAAAAAATTTAAAAAATAAATACCAAATATCATAATATTAAAAAATTTAATTTCAGATGATTCCATATTTACTATATCATGCTCATACCAAGTATACTCTGTTTCTGGAAGTATTTGGAGAAAGAATGAAAATTGTAATTGAATTTATGGGAGGAGTTAAAAGATAAATGATGATTTTGAATTTAGAGTCAAAGATAAAAGACCATTCTGGTCATTTTCTCTTTTTTTATCAGTATATTAACCCACTTAATTATGAGAATTTAATTTAAACTTATCTTATAAAATGATTTTGACCTTTAACACCGTAGAAGTGGGTTTCGTGATTGCACCAAAAAAGAATATCTTTGGCTTCTAAGGAGAGCTTTAAATCTGATTTTAGCTAAAAATAGTGATTGTTAATGCTTTGATAGTTACAAATTTCTAACATTTTCTTTCATTTGTGTTCTTTTTCTCTTGAACATATGTCATGTGGAGTTATTTTTCATAATTGATGATAGCTCTAGTGATGTGGGCAGAAATAAAAGCCACCCTTTTATGTTAGTAGTCATTTAATAATCCATGCTCTAATATATATATTTCAAAAGTTAAGATAATTTAATAGTCTAGTTCATGAACTAATATGTGGACAAAAAAAATTAAGTGAACAAATTTATTTTTTCAATATCCCCACATAAACTTAATTGGCTACTCTAAGGGTCATCCACAACCTCTGGATTCGTTTCAAAATAATTGGTGTTTTAATCTTTTCATTTTATTTTAAAATAAGTGGTGTTTCACATTATCAACAAGGCATTAATGATGTTCTTCTGATTTTACCCTTATTTAAATAAAGAGAGATTTATAAACTACTAAAGAGCTACATCTTTTTCAAGATATTTATTAAGGTTAGCTAGTAAAAATGCATTTTACTTTATAGAAGTGAGTAATTTCTTAAAGGGTGTGTCCAAGCTAAAAATACCATTATTTTAAAATGGATGGAGTATCAACATACCAACAACTTGGTAAACATACCAACAACTTGATCTTGTGATTTCACGAACTCTAGCTTCACTTCTTTCTTGAATATGCAATCTCTAATGAAATAATATTTAGTATCAATATATTTGCTCATTACATGAAACACCAAATTCTTGGTGAATGTAATAGCTGATTTGTTATCAGCAAAAATCTTAGTTGCATCTTCTTGTGATTGGCTAAGTTCTTCCAACAAGCTCCTTATTCATATCGCATGACAAATACAAGAAGAAGCAGTCACATACTCTGCTTCACAAGTTGATAGAGTCATAATTGATTGCTTCTTAGAATATCATTTAAATGCAGAATTTTCAAGAAAGAAAATAATTTTGGTGGGACTTTTTCCATCATCAATATCACCAACTCAATCATTATCACAATAGGCAACAATCTTTGGTCTTTGGAAGAATAATAGAAAATTTCATAATTTATCATGCCTTTGATGTATTAAAGTATCTTTTTGGCTGCTTTTAAATGAGAATATGTTGGAATTTTAATAAAGTGTTTGATAAGTCCAACATCATGAAAAATATTTGGTTTTGTACAAGTTAAGTATCTTAAGTTTCCAATAAGACTTTTGAAATATGTGGGATTGATATTATCTCCATCTTCGTGTTCGAATAATTTAACTCCACCATTCACGGGGATCAGAGGCAGATCCACCTGGTTGGGTGCACGTGCACCCATTAATTTCAAAAAAAATTATGTATATATACGTATATATACCTACAGAAGTATGATATGTTTGTTTGTGCACACTCAAACACAAAATTCAACTTGGTGCATTGGTTTGGCGAGAATATGTAATCGCTCTACCTGAGCTTGGCCTTTCATGTTCTAATCACCATGGCTGCATTTTTCTTATCATTTTTCACAAAAATGCAAACAAAAATGAATGATACAAGATTCAAAGTAGGGACCTCAAAGCGTAAACTAAGTACCAAAATCATAAAATCATATATCAAATTATGATAATGTTCCATTTAAATTATATTTATTAGTAGTATAGTGAATTTTATGTGGTAAATATTTTACGCTTCGACTAACATGGATCCCCTTTGATAGAGCCCTCGCTAGCAAATCTTGGATGCGCCTCTGACAAGGGTGCTAAAAGGCTTGCAATTCTCCATCTCAAATATTTTGAGAATCTCCTTTACATATTCTCCTTGAGAAATAAAAATGTCTTCCTTTTTCTGCTCCAGTGTAATATCAGGATAGTATGACAATATGCCAATGTCCTCCATCTCAATTTTTTATGTCATTACTTTCTTGAATTCGTCAAACATCTTTGAATTATTTTCTATCAAGATCAAATCACCCACGTACAGACAAACAAGTAATATGTCACTATTTTTGTTAACTCTTACATAAGTGCATGCTCATGTGGATACTTTAAAATACCATTTACTTAAAAGTATTTGTCAATTCTATAATTTCAACCCCATGGAGCTTTCTTCAATCCATAAAGAGTCTTCTTCATTTTCAAGACTTTAATTTCACGTCCTTCAATCTTATAAACCAAATATTTGATCAATGTAGAATTTTTTTCCCAAAATACCATTGAAGAAAATCGAGTCACGTTCATTTGATGAATTTTTCACTGATTTTGAGCTGCCAAATAATTATCAAGCGAATTATTTCTAATCGAGAAATTAGTGCAAACACGTCATCATAATCAATAGCAGCCTTTTGCTTGTACTCCTTAGCTACCAATCGTTCTTATACTTCTTTACTTTTACTTTGAAATTTTTCTTTATCTTTACACCTATTTGACTCTAATGATGCTTTCGCCCTTTGAAAGGGTAACCAACTCCCATGTATTATTCTTCTTGATTGCCTTGATTTCTTCATCCATTGCATTTTTTCATATTGAATTTTAGGCAACATCTTCATAACTTAGAGGAGTCTCAACATTAAAGTCTTTCACTCTCACTAAATGATAGACACACCCCTTATAGATTAACTTAACTAAGGTATGGAATGAAACAACCCTTAGGCATATCGGGACTACCCTCTCAAGCTAAGACTGGCTCATCGGAACACTGAGTTTTATTACTCGGGTCTTTCAATTAACTGTGGCATAACAAGAATATAAGCAACCCATGCTTAGAATAATATCAAAGTCCATCATGTCCATCTTGGCTAAGTCTATTGTGGTATCTTTATGATGGACTGCAGCTGTACAATTACTATAAATTCTCGTAGTTGGAACTGACTCATCGATATGAGTAGAAACGCAGAAAGGCTCAAACTGATCATACCATAAATTGGCAACATTCTTTAGCTGATAAGAAGTAAACTAAATCTTTTTGTTTCTCGTTACATGCATCACTCTCAAGATTCTTCTAATTTCATCGATAAAGTTTTGGGGGTCTTCCTCAACATCAGATCCTGTGAATACTAGTGGGGTCATCCTCAGAAACTCTCTAATCCCTGACGCTCCTCTGTATTTTCCTTCTTATCCTCCTCAAGTTGTTGGGCATACACCATTGTCTGGAGATACTATCTCATTGATCAGTAATGTTCCCTTGCACTCCTTCTCCAAGCGCTTACCTAGACCAGACATAAACTTCCTCAATCTAGCTCTCTAGTCTAGCACTACCTTCGGAGCATGTTCAAATAACTCGGTGAACTTGAGATCATACTCCTCCACTCTTTTGGTGCCTTTCTTCGAGTTCAGAAATTCTTCTGCCTTATCTTCTTTCAACTTCTGTGGAAAGTAATGGTTGGGGAACACATCTTATTCCTCTGACTGGCGATACACTTTGGAGCATGTGAAAGCATGAGTTAGGAGGAAATTTTAATAGAGTTAAACTTTATTGCACGATCTAAATTATGAAAGAAGGCAAGTATTTTATAACACTTCGTAGTCTCGCTATTATAAATGTGTCACGTTTCACACCTATAAGAAGAACACTACTAGCTGCGACTTCATAGACACCCTAGGACTCTTTGAACCTAAATCTCTAATACTAAATTTGTCACGCCCGAATCTAGGCCCTAACTTCGACTGGCACTAAGACCACAGAGTGATCCAAGCGAACCCTTAGCTTGCCTTACTATTAGCTTAGATCTCAATAAAGTATAACAGAAGTATTAACTGTATGGGCTCAATATAATAAAATAAGATTTATTAACTAAAACAAAATCGATGTATAAAGTAACATTATTGAAATAACTCTAACTCTATCTATGAAGCTTCTATAACTGAAGACAGGTGTTGGGATATAGCTCCCACGACTACCTCAAGCTCTATAAAATAAAATGACTCAATGACTAGGACTCTCCGAAAGTAGAAGGCCTCATCAACAGCTGAACGAATGTGAGAATATAATGTTGCATCTGCTGCTGATCCTGTTTTCCTGAGTCTGCATCATAATTAAATGCAACAACAACTAGCATCAATACGTCAAATATACGATATTTAATAAGGTTGGATGAAACAATAGTTAAGCAAGAATATATGAACTGAAAGAATAGACTGACAAACTTAACTAAAGGAAACTGAAACTCTGAGTGATGCATAAGACACAATATGATCAATATGTAAAATGGTTGTGCAATAAAATTATGCATCAAATAATATCTAAAAATACATGTTAAATTGCATAACTTTAACTTGGCAGGAGTTTCTCATAAACGACACCATCATGAATGAGCACATGATGTCCAACTATCTCGTTCAAGTTGGCAGAGCCACTCAAAACCTTGCCTAAGCGTAGAACTATTATAATCTGTGGATCCATAACATCAAGGCCATACCAGGGACTTATCTTTGAGGAGTCACCTGAACCAACTACATGATCCTATCCAATGTTGTCTACGTAGTTCTAGGGCTTACGAATTATCTGAACTGTTCACCCGCTCGGTGTTAAATAATTCTTCCAAAAACATATGCTCATATACTTATTCCTATCTGAGGCAACTGAAAACATCTTTCATAAAGTACTTTAGCTATATATATAATAGATGTTTTGAAATCTCTGTTGAGCCTTTCGCTCAAAATTTCTTTCCTTTATAAAGAGCCTTCCGCTCAAAACATTCTTTAAAGCAAAACTTAGGAGCTTCTGTACTTCAAACATCTCTTTGAAAACTTGTGAGCTTTTATGCTCAAAACATCTCATGAGTTTTAAAAATAAGACTTCACTTTAACTTTGAAAATCATGCCCAAAATTGTACTTTCTTTCTTAAAATCTCTTCATGAAAACTTTTTAAAAATTTGCTCAACTCTATAAAAGCAATGCAATTAAACTCAAATCACAATATTTTTAAAATCTTGACTTTATGTTGTAGGGTTCATGGAATAAGAGACATGAACCATCAACAATAAAAAAATTCAAGAATTTAAGAGAATATCATCAATAATGTCAAGAGAACAATAATCAATAACAAAGGAATACAATCCAATAAGAATATCTCAAATATGAATAATTTAATAGATAGAGAAGAAGACAATTCAAGAATTTGAGTAAAAACCTTAGCTTTAATCTCAGTGAATTCTTGCATAGATTTAGAGCATAAGGATGAATAGGAATCCTTACTTAGATTAGCCTTACATACCTGGAATAAAGAACTTAAACTCAAACTTGAAGAATCCTTGATTGAAGAAGATGACTTCCTAACTTGCTTGATAAACTTAAGAACTAATGATCTTGATTCTTATGTTTTAATAAGAAGGTATAAGATTTTAGACTAATTAGACCATTAAATATATTTCTTAGTAATCCCAAAATATTTTGGATTAGGTGATTAAAATATGAAAAGTTACTAAACTAACTCTGAAATTCCGTCTGCAATTTTGACCCGTTGGAGGCAACAACCCACTTAGCGAGTCGTTAGCCTACTTGATGACTCGTGAGGTCCTTTCATTGCTACTGGAACCAAGTTGGTCATTCTCTGATTCTTAACTCAAAGTCCATCAAAATGACCTACTTAACGAATCGTCATTTGTTCTAATGAATCATGGCCTAACTCGTTGGAATTGGAAATAAAATGTCAAGTTTCGGAACTTAACTCGGGGCTCCACCTAACGAACTGTTAAGTGACCTAACGACTCACTTAAAAAGTTATTCTGTGGTCTGCTGTAGTATCAGCTGTTTTTCTGCTTCACGTCTAGGATCTGATCTTAAGGACTTTTGAGAGTTGTTACAACTGACATGATGAATTTATGAAGATCTTAGCTAAACTTCTACATGTCATAGGATAAAGCACAACATCTTTCTTTAAAAACTATTGTGATGATTAGTATGTTTAGATTTTTAATAGTTTGGGAAAGTTATTTTCTTTTTTTCTTTTTGGAAATTCTATGTCATCCACCATGTTTCTGATGCACGTCTTTGTGAAACTTAGACACTATTCTTATAGGTAAAACATTCTATGTCAATCTTGCTTATCCCAGGTTTTCCGTATACGCCATGTTATGTTAATTCACCTAGATGACATGCCTTTAGGAATTGATTTCAGTATCTTCAATCTTTAACCTTTTCTATTATTAAGATTGTGTATCAATCATAAGTTTATACTATTATTGTTATTCTGTGTTCAAATATGCAAAGCAAAGAAAATGAATAATATTCGAGTCCATAGAATTCACTATGTGTCCTTAAGTAATTTAATTCCCTCACTGTACTCGAGGTTTTGGATTACCTCCTCCCAGGATAAAATGGATAAACCTGTTAATGGTGTAGCAGTACCTCAAACACCAATAACTTCATCGAACTCTAAGAGTAGTAACAAATCACACGACAAACTCGATTTTATTTGTTTGAAAATATGCAAAATTTTCGAAAATTCCTTATCCAAAATGAAGGCAAAAGGCCTTTATTTATAACCAAAGATCTTAAGTGAAGGAGTATGAAGACACTTGTTCAGATAGTGTCTGTTCGGAATGGCTACCATTGGAAAAAAAAATTTCAACTTTCTCTTTTCTCCAATTTATTTCTCTCTGTTTTCCAATTCACACCCAACAATTAACTCTAACAATCCCCCACATGAATGGGGAATGGCTACATAAAAAATTTTAATGCATGAAAGTTGTGTGATTCGTAAGGAAGAACTAATTGCATCTGGATAAGTAGGTTTCCCCTTGAACTTTCCGTAATGAACATATTTCAGATATACTTGGTCAATCAGTAGATTTAATATATTTGAACCTTCGAGCTTTGATGTATACCTAGACAATATAAGCCACACAATTAATTCTTTAACCGTCTTAGGTTCTCATTATTTTATTTGTTTCAGCCATGAACACTGTCTGGTTTCATAAGTGCGTAGAGAATTGGCCTTACAGAATTCTCCTTGAAGCAACTTACACTTCACACTTATATAGGTGATTCCTAAATGTGTTATCCCATAGATACACCATTTTGACATACCCAATGTCAAACTTAGAAATCATTAGCCTTTAATACTTTATCCTTATTACTGAACATTGTCTCATCACGGGAATGGACCAAAAGTTATTTTGACAATGTTGAACCGTCATCAATGACTTTGTTTGATCTCCTTGAACTTAGATCTTGGGATCTCCATTCCTCTAGGTAGATTTACCGCCACGATGACTCGTCCTTGGCCATAGTCCCATTCCCTTTGATGATCTTTCAACCGCCTCTCTAGTTAGGCCTTTTGTAAGTGGATCCGACACATTATCTCTTGACTTAACATAGTCAATTGTGATAATTTCACTAGAGAGTAGTTGTCTAATGGTGTTATGTCTCCATCGTATGTGATGAGACTTTCCGTTATACATTACACTTCCAGCCCTTCCAATTGCCACTTGGCTATCGCAATGTATACATATTGGTGCCAACAGCTTGGGCCAGAATGGAATGTCCTCTAGGAAATTTCTGAACCATTCAGCTTCTTCACCAGCCTTGTCTAAAGCTATGAATTCAGACTCCATTGTAGAGCGAGCAATACATGTTTGTTTGGATGACTTCCAAGACACTGCTCCTCCACTAATGGTAAACACATACCCCTTGTGGATTTAGTTTCAATGGATTCGGTGATTCAATTTGCATCACAATATCCTTCAACAATCGTTGGATACTTGTTGTAATGCAAAGCAAAGTTTTGAGTATGTTTTAAATACCCCAAAACTTATTTCATATCCATCCAATGACTCTGATTGAGATTACCTGTGTATCGACTAAGTTTACTTATCGCACAAGCTATATCTGGTCGTGTACAGTTCATGATATACATCAGACTTTCCAATACTCTTGTATAATCTAATTGGGACTTACTTTCACCTTTGTTCTTAGCAAGAGCAAGATTCACATCAATTGGTGTCTTTGCAATTTTGAAATTTAAATACTTAAATTTTTCAAGTATTGTTCGGATATAATAAGACTGAGATAATGCTAGACCTTCAGGAGTTTTGTGGATCTTAATCCCCAATATTAAGTCAGCAACTCCTAGATCTTTCATCTCAAACTTATTAGCAACCATACACTTGGTAGCATTTATGTTAGCAATGTCGTTACTCATTATCAACATGTCATCCTCATATAGGCAAATAATGACGACTTGATTTTGAGTGTTCTTAATGTAAACACATTTTATCACACTCATTAATATGAAATCATTTAACAACATAGTCTGGTCAAATTTTGCATGCCATTGTTTGGGCGCTTGTTTTAGTCCGTACAAGGACTTTACAAGTCGGCACACTTTCTTTTCATTTCTAGGAACTACATACCCTTTAGGTTGTTCCCTGTAAATTTCTTCTTCCAAATCTCCATTTAAGAAGGCTACTTTCACATCCATTTGATGGACTTCAAGACTGTATACGGCGGCTAATGCTATTAACACCTAAATGGATGTAATTCTGGTTACTGACGAGTGTATGTATCGAAGTAATCAAGACCTTCTTTTTGTCTAAACCCTTTTACTACAAGTCTTGCTTTGAATTTGTCAATAGTGCCATCATCTTTAACTTTCTTTTTGAAAATCCATTTACAACCTAATAGTTTGTTCCTTGGAGGAAGGCCAACCAATTCCTATGTATGGTTATTCATTATGGATTCAATTTCACTATTGACTGCCTCTTTCCAATACTTAGCTTCCGAAGAAGGTATAGCTTCTTGAAAAGTTTGAGGCTCATTTTTCAACAAAAATGTTAGAAAATCTGATCCAAAGGAAGTAGAAGTCCTTTGACGTTTGCTATGTCTTGGATTCTCATCATTAGGAACACTTTCCTTTGTCTCTTCCCGAGGCCGTTTAGATCATTCGCTAGATGACTCACAATTCTGTTTATACGGATATATATTTTCAAAAAATTCAGCATTGTCTTATTCCATTACCGTATTAACATAAATGTCAGGATTTTCTAATTTATGAATCAGAAATCGATATGCTTTACTATTTGTAGCATATCCTATAAAAACACAATCAATGGTTTTACATCAAATATGCAAAGCAAAGAAGATGAATAATATCCGAGTCCACAGAATTCACTGTGTGTCCTTAATAAATTTAATTCCCTCACTATACTCGAGGTTTTGGATTACTTCCTCCCAGGATAAAACAGATATACCTGTTAATGGTGTAGCAGTACCTCAAACACCAATAACTTCGTTGAACTCTAAGAGCAGTAACAAATCACACAACAGACTCGATTTTATTGGTTTGAAAATATGCAGAATTTTTGAAATTTCTCTATCCAAAAATGAAGGCAAAAGGCCTTTATTAATAGTCAAAGATCTGAAGTGAAGGGGTGTGAAGACACCTGTTCAGATGATGTCTGTTCGGTGACTACCATTGGAAAAGAAACTTTTCAACTTTTTCTTTCCTCCAATTTATTTCTCTCAATTTCCCAATCACACCCAACACTTAACTCCAATGACTATATCATAGATGACATGTCTATAGGATCGATCTTGTAATTACCATAGGGGAAATGGGGTTGCTATATGGTGGTGGAGACTTATCTGCTTTATATATTCTTCTCTCACGTTTTTTACTAGCATGTTTAATCTGTCATCGTCCTTAAATCACCATTAAAAAACTTGTCTATAGGTTTTAACTATTATGTTAATTAATTTGAAACATGCTTAATCTTTAAATTTCTAATTATCAAAAATCATGCATATAGAGATTAATTAATTAATTTAATTATATGTTAATCACTCAATCGAGTCTAATTCGAATTAGAGGCTTACCTGAAACCATTACGTGCTAAGTAGTTAAGTCTTTACATGTTTTTATAACACATTAGTCGTTGATTTTAATTAGCAACCTCAAAATTTTTATGTCTAGACCCATATCCAAATAGTAAGGTTCAATTCCTTTTGGACGTTAAGAATTAGAGGGGTGAGTATATTTAGGATATTTAGTCTTTTCTCATTTTTTTAGAGCGTTGATAGGTGATAATAATAAAAATAATAAATCAAATTAGTTTAACGGATAGTTAGTGATGGCAACATATTGCTCGCTGCATAATACGAACAATTAATATAATTACAAAATATTATTTGAGTTACGAAGGATAATTCCGTTAGATTAAAATAATCTCTCTTTTCTTTCCTCTTCAAGAGTGATTGATGCGGTATGCTTTTGGCTTAAATAATCATTACACTTTGACTATAAAAATCTTTTAAAATTTGTGCAGAGTTGAGCGTTCACTCCCGACGTAGGTTATTTTCTTAATTAATTCATTTTAGTTTTAACTCTAGTGTATAAGCATTAACTTATTTCTTACACGTGCTTGGGCAATATCAATGTAATTTAGGACTTTACATTCGTCTCATTCAAATTATGAACTTTTTGTGAGCATTTAAATTCTTTCTTCTCACTTGATTGGTAACTTTACATCTAGCTTCTTTCGACTTCTCTTAGTCAATAACAAGTTCATATGCCTAGTTTTACTTATTCGATTAATCAAAACAAAAAGTTTGCATGCCTAATCAGCTAGTCATATTAGATTAATAAAATTAATATTTCTTGCTCTATCACCTAATTCATTCCCATATAGTAATGAATTCCGTAGGAAATTATATTTGTGAATCTCGAAAGTTATCCAATATCTTTTTTTTAAGGTAATTCGAATCCTTACTTGATTTCTAGTTGTGTAGATTAATTAAATAGAGTTATCTGTAAATTAATAATATGGTATTATGATGCAATTTAATTCATTAGGTAACGACTCTTCTCTTTTTATATTTTAAAAGAGTTGTCACATGTCAAAACTCATCTTTCGCGAGAAAAAATGGGGCGCGACATTCATGGTGTCCAAGTCCTTGGACTCTTCAATGGAAACAACAATATAATTATACTTCCAATCTAGGATTTAGTACTTTTCGAACGACCCTATCATCATTCAATTCTTCGCCATATTCATTATTGTCAACAAAGTTAGTTAGACAAGGAAAAGGAAAAAAGAAGACAAACCTTGTCCAAATGGAAAAAGGAAAAAGAGGACAAACCTTGTCCAAATTGATCTTTGCTTTACACCTTTCTACACGGTTTAGTTCTATTATAAATAGAACGTTTTGCTTTCATTATTTTATATACACAGATCCACAAATCCCCACAAAAATTACAATCCAAAAGAGTAAGAACATAAAGAGAGTTATACACCAAGACAAATATTGTAATCTTGAGTGTCTTTAGTGAGTTATTCCTTTTACAAGTGTTTTCGCCTTGTAATTGAGAGTAGTGTACTCCCATATTTATATAGTGAATCCTTCTACCCCGTGGTTTTTTTCCTCTATTTATTTGAGGGTTTTCCACGTAAAATATTGTGTCCAACGTATTTTCATTATTTATTATCATATCAAACTTTAGTTGTGGTGCTTCCTCATCCCAACAGTGGTATTAGAGCTTCGGTTATTCTGTCTATTTTATGCGAAGTTTGTCACGATTGTTCGCAAAAATATTCAGAAACGATCTAGAAGGGTATGAAGCAAATAACAATGTCGAGTACAACAAAGTTTGACATTGAGAAATTCAATGAGACTAATTTCTCATTGTGGAAAATGAAAATAAGGGCGATATTGAGAAAAGACAATTGCCTAGTTGCAATTGAAGGCAGGCCCACAAACTTTACTGATGACAGCAAGTGGAACGACGTAAACAGCAATGCAGTTGCTGATCTACACTTGGCACTAGCTGATCAAGTGTTGTCTAGTGTGGCTGAAAAATGGACAGCGAAGGAAATATGAGATACTCTTACGGGATTGTATGAGGCCAAGTCTTTGCATAATAAAATCTTTTTAAAAAAAAGATTGTATACTCTTCGAATGGCAGAGTCCATGTCAGTTAATGAACACATCAATACTTTGAATACTCTGTTTTCGCAACTTACAACAATGGGTTGCAAAATGGAGGAGACTGAATGTGCGGAGCTTCTACTTCAAAGTCTGCCTGACTTGTATGATCAACTCATCATCAACCTGACGAACAATACAAACAGTCTAGTTTTCGATGAAATTGCAGCCGCTGTCCTAGAAGAAGAAAATCAGCGCAAAAATAAGAAAGACAGACAAGCAAGTTCGCAGCAAGCTGAAGCTTTGACGATGGTGAGAGAAAGACCAACAGAACATGGCCCTAGTGGGAGTCACAATCATGGTAGATCTAAATTAAGAAGTAAGAAGAATATCAAGTGTCACAACTGTGGCAAGAAAGGGCACGTCAAGAAAGATTGTTGCTTTAAGAAGAAGAGTGCACACCCTGAGTCATCAAATGCTCAAGGGAATGTTGCAAATACCTCGGATGATGGTGATATTTTATGTAGTGAAGCAATATCAAATAATGAAGGCAGGAAACGTTTCACTAATGTCTGGATCATGGACACAGGAGCAACATGGCACATGACTTCACAGAGAAAATGGTTCCATCAATATAAACCTACCTCAGGAGGATCTGTGTTCATAGGAGACGATCATGCATTGAATGTTATTGGTATTGGGTCCATCAAAACAAAGATGTATGATGGCACAGTACGCACCATTCAGGAGGTACGACATGTGAAAGACTTGAGGAAGAATCTATTGTCTTTAGGAAAATTAGATGATAATGGATGTTCATATAAGACTCATGGTGGAGTCATGAAATATTGAAAGGAGCGCTTGTAGTGATGAAAGCGGAAAAAGTTGCTGCAAATCTATATGTGCTTAAGGATGAAAACACCAAGAAGGAGAAGCATCAACCGCGTCAGCAAGTTCATTTGAAGAATCGACGATGACATGGCATCACAAACTTGGCCATATGTCGGAACGAGGTTTGAAGATTCTTGCTGAGCAAAAGCTTCTTCCAGGGCTCAAAAAGGTTTCATTACCCTTTTGTTAGCATTGTGATACCAGTAAGCAACATAGACTGAAGTTTAGCAGTTCCTCTGCTAAAAGCAAGGAAATATTAGATCTGGTCCACTCTGATGTCTGGCAAGAACCGGTGGAGTCCCTAGGAGGAGAAAAATATTTCGTGTCATTTATCGAAAACTACTCTAGGAGATGTTGGGTGTATCCAATCAAGAGAAAGGCAGATGTTTTTCCATTTTTCAAAGAGTTCAAAGCGCGGGTGGAACTTGAATCTAAGAAAAGGATCAAGTGTTTGAGGATAGATAATGGAGGAGAATACACTGGTGATGAATTTGATAACTTCTGTAAACAAGAAGGTATCAAAAGGCAGTTCACAGTGGCATATACTCCACAACAAAATGGAGTAGCAGCACGGATGAACAAAACCTTTTTGGAACGGACAAGAGCTATGTTGGCAACTGTAGGATTGAAAAAACAATTCTGGGCAGAAGCAGTCAAAACTGCCTGTTATGTGATCAATCGGTCACCATCAACTGCAATTGATCTGAAAACGCCAATGGAGATGTGGACAGGAAAACCAGCTGATTATTCTCGCTTACATATAATCGGAAGTCCTGCTTATGTTATATACAATGCCCAAGAAAAATCGAAGTTGGATCCGAAATTCAGGAAATGCATTTTCTTAGGGTATGCTGATGGAGTCAAGGGGTATCGCTTGTGGGATCCCATTGCCCGCAAGGTGGTAATCAGTAGGGATGTTTTATTTCTCAATAATAAGATACAAGCAAAAGAAGGTAGCACTTCAACAGAAAAATCAGAGACTACTACAGTTGAAGTTGAAAAGATAGAAGAAGTCCCAGTTTCTTCTGAAGCAGCACCAGAGCACGAAGAACAAGAGCAAGCTGAGATTGAAACTCCACAAGTTCGACGGTCAACTCGGGAGAGAAGAGAACCATCTTGGCGCTCAGATTATTCTACATAGGGCAATTTTGCATACTGTCTATTAACAGAAGATGGAGAGCCTTCAACTTTTCACGAGGCTATGAAAGGCCAAGAATCATCTCTGTAGATGGCAGCAATGCAAGAAGAAATTGTATCTCTTCATAAGAATAAAACATGGGATCTTGTTCAATTACCACGAGGAAGGAAGGCCATTAGAAACAAATGGGTCTACAAGATCAAACACAATGGTAATGATCAAGTGGAGAGGTATCGTGCAAGATTGGTGGTGAAAGGATTCGCTCAGAAAGAAGGTATAGACTTCAATGAGATATTTTCTCCAGTGGTTCGACTCACAACAATTCGAGATGTCCTGGCGATGTATGCTACATTTGACTTGTACTTGGAGCATTTAGATGTCAAAACTGCATTTCTTCATGGAGAGCTTGAAGAAGAAATATATATGCTCCAACCAGAAGGTTTTGAAGAACAGAGAAAAGAGAACTTGGTTTGCAGGTTGAACAAATCTTTATACGGTCTCAAACAAGCGCCGAGGTGTTGGTATAAGAGATTTGATTCCTTCATTACAAGCCTTGGATACAACATACATAGTTCAGATCCTTGTGTTTATTAAAAGAGATTTGGTGATGGTGATTTCATTATTTTGCTGTTGTATGTTGACGACATGTTGGTAGCAGGCCCCAAAAAAGATCGTCTCACAAATTTAAAGGCATAGTTGGCTAGTGAGTTTGAAATGAAGGACTTGGGACCATCAAACAAGATTCTAGGGATGCAAATTCGCCGAGACAGAAATAATAGGAAGATTTGGCTTTTTCAAGAGAACTACTTGAAGAAAATCTTGCGACGCTTCAAGATGCAAGACTGTAAGTCAATTTCTACCCCACTTCCTATTAATTTCAAGTTATCCTCAAGTATGAATCCTAGCAATGAAGCAGAGAGGATGGAGATGTCTCGAGTACCGTATGCATCAGCAGTGGGAAGTTTATTGTTCGCCATGGTGTGTACAAGACCAGATATTGCACAAGCAGTGGGAGTGGTTAGTCGATACATGATAATCCTGGTAGAGAGCATTAGAATGCTGTTAAGAGGATCCTGAGATATATCAAGGGTACCTCAGATGTTGCAATGTGTTATGGAGGATCAGACTTTACTGTTAAAGGTTATGTTGATTCAGATTATGCAGGTGATCTTGATAAAAGCAAGTCCACCACAGGTTATGTGTTTACTCTTGCTGGAGGAGCTGTAAGCTGGGTTTCAAAACTGCAGTCTATCATGGCTACATTTACGACGGAAGCAGAATATATAGAATCTACACAAGCTAGTAAAGAGGCAATATGGATGCAGATGTTACTGGAGGCGCTCGGGCACAAGCAAGAGAAGGTTTCTCTGTTTTGTGACAGTCAGAGCGCTTTGCATCTTGCAAAGAATCCGACATTTCATTCAAGGACAAAGCACATACGAGTTCAGTATCACTTTGTTCGTGAGAAGGTGGAAGAAGGCAGTGTGGATATCCAGAAAATTCACACTAATGACAACCTAGTAGATATGTTTACGAAGCCGATCAACAGTAACAAGTTTATATGGTGTCGATCTTCTATTGGCCTAACAGAAACGTAACATTACAGTGATTGGGTAGAAAGGATAGTGTGAAGACATAATTGATTCTCAATTAAATCTTCAAGTGGGAGAATGTCAACAAAGTTAGTCAGAAAAGGAAAAGAAAAAAAGAGGACAAACCTTGTCCAAATGGAAAAAGGAAAAAGAGGACAAACCTTGTCCAAATTGATCTTTGCTTTACACCCTTCTACACGGTTTAGTTCTATTATAAATAGAACGTTTTGCTTTCATTATTTTATATACAGAGATCCACAAATCCCCACAAAAATTACAATCCAAAAGAGTAAGAACATAAAGAGAGTTATACACCAAGACAAATATTGTAGTCTTGAGTGTCTTTAGTGAGTTATTCCTTTTACAAGTGTTTTCGCCTTGTAATTGAGAGTAGTGTACTCCCATATTTATATAGTGAATTCTTCTACCCCGTGATTTTTTTCCTCTATTTATTTGAGGGTTTTCCACGTAAAATATTGTGTCCAACGTATTTTCATTATTTATTATCATATCAAACTTTAGTTATGGTGCTTCCTCATCCCAACAGAAATATAATCTGAATTGATTCGAATTTTTTCATTTGTAGTGATTCAAACTCTCGTCTTAAGATTTAGAGATAAACCTTTTTCACCTTGTTCAAACTTTTAAAAGGCGTGTGAAGGATATCCTACGCTTGCTTGAAGTTGGTTGCATATGCAACCTTCTTAAACATCTTTTCATCTAAATTTTGATGGATGAGAGTGAGTATCTGTTGATATTTCTTCTTTATGGTAGAGAAATCTTCTTATTCATCAAATCCGCTCTCCACTATTTTTAAAACATTATAAGCAAAACTTTCATTCGAATGCACGAGTTTTCATAATTTTCTTTAGTGAGCATTAAAATTTAGAATGAAGTTCCATTAGTGTTAGTGAACTTCTCTCTATGTTTAGTTATCTCTTGAACACACCAACTCTAATATCATGTTGTTAAACTTTTGATAGAGAAAAACAATAAAAGCACACACTTTAAAGTTCATCGGAAGAGAAGGAGGAAGGAGATTTTTCTATTCAAGTTGACTTACATAATTAATCATTCTCTTTGAAGATAAGCGCACTTCTTCCAACCTTATATTAAAGATCAAACACATACACAATCTTTTAAATTTGTCTTTATTTTTTTTATTTTGACACTTTAATTTAGACTTATTACATTTTAATCCTTCAGCTCTATATCTCATATTCCACTTAAATAAAAAGTACTATTTTTTTATTTATTTATACTTTTCAATTGTAATTTTACACTTTAAAAATCGACGGACGTTTGTTAATTTTCATAAAAACAAAATAAAAAATTAAGTGTAAATACTGAAGATTATTATTTAGTGTAAATTACACAACGCGTGTTGATAAATATTTTTAAAAAGATACAAAATATTCAATTAAATAATGCCACATATATTTTTATATCATTCAAGTCATCTAATTTTAACCCAAATATCCTGCTTTCTAATTTTTAACTTATTCTAGTATGAATAAAAAACTCATCTTCAATATGGGTAAAAAAAATATCCGGTTCATTATTAATAGTACTACTAAAAAAATACTAAAATTCAATGGACTCCGTCGAATTGTCAATAATTTTTAAAGAAAAGAAAACTAGCGGACATTAAGAAAGTCAACATATGTTCATTGATTATTTTTTTTGCAAAAATGCGAAAAAATTATAAAAAATTATTTTTAAAAAAAAATTGACGAACGTCCGTCAATTTTTTACTTTATTTTTATGAATACTAATCGACGTCTGTTAATTTTTAAAATATAAAATTATAGTTGAATAGTATAAATAAAAATAATAAAAACATAAAAATAAGTACTTGGTGTGTTTAAATGGAACATGAAAATAGAGTTGGAGGGTTAAAATGAAATAAAATTGAGTTGAAGTGCCGTAATAAAAGATGGAAATAAGTTTAAGGAGTTGTGTATGTGTTTGACCTAATTTAAATGACTAGATTGCATGATTATTTATAGGTGAACTCCTCCGTATATCTAGCCTAGCATACATGTATCACTATTAATAAGTCCACATTTCACATATTCCAAAGTACACGGATAACACCAATAGACTTTGCCTTTTTCAAGATATATCTCAATAATCTAATACATGTATTTCAAAAATCAAGATACTCTATTAATATTCTAGTTCATGAACTATTATGTGAAAAAAAAATAACGTGAATAAGTTTATTTTTTCAATAGCATTATCTGGAGCCGAGCTACATACAGATGACAAAGTAAGAAACTACATTAAAGGTGTTCAAGTTTTAATATGTATGTATGAAAAGTAATTCTTGATTTACATACATAATATAGTTATCTATATATATTATATAATTTTTCGATAAAGATTATTTAACTGACCATCTATTACTTCATCATTTTCTCTCTCTCTCTCTCTCTTTATATATATATATATATATATTAAACACTTATTTCATCTGAATAGATCTTATCCATTAAGACATGAAACATAGTCTTAATACCAGTAAGAGTTATGTTTATATGGATAATTTTCATAATCACTTTGTCCACAACCATCAGCCACCATTATTAACCACCTCTATCATTACAACGACCACAACCATTATCATCACCAACCTCTAGTCACCACCACCATCAACTACATTTGTCACTATTGTCAACCACCATTATCATCGCCAAACACCACTAGCATCACAATAATTGACAACTACAACTGCTGCCAACAAGTCGTTATTAGACATACCACATCTATTATAATTGTATTCACTGTCACTATGATTGCCGCCACTGCCACCTCTAATACAGCTATCACTCACTATCACCACTGCGACTAATCTCTATTACCAACCACCTTCACCATCACAACTAGCACCCCGCCAACTACTACTAACACATCTTCAACTACCACACATTCTTCAACAACTGCCATCAACACCGCCTACTCTTAACATCAACCAACTTCACCATCACAACCACCACTACCAACCGTCATCATCACGTCAGGCACTACAACACCAACCACCCCCATCATCATAATTATCACCACTACCATTACTAGCAACTATCACCATCATACTTACTAGCCACTAACATCATATATTACCACGACCAATATTACAAATAATCTCCATCATCATTAGTGAATACTTTTTTTATCAGATAATAAATTTATTTTATTAAATTAATATATTTTTATATTTAATTACTTTTTTATTTGAGTTATATATTTAATGTATTTATAAATAAATAGAGTATGCACATTCAGATGTTGAAAAACAAACAGTTTTAATCATTCACTGTTCAGATCTAAAGACAACATTTTAATTATTTAGATGTGCATTCAAATTTAGACGTCTCAGTCTTAATGAAAAAAATGAGTCCACAGTAAAACTTTTAGCTAATGTAGTTTCATAATTGACTCAAAATTATTTTAAGCAGCAGATTTGAACCCTATATGTGATATTTATAATTTTTTTATTTTTTATAGTAAAGAAATAATTTTTTTAAATTTTGATTAAAAACCCTTATTTGAATTTTAGGTTCGGTCATCACATATGCTAATTAATTTTCAATTTTAGGAAATCAATTGTGAAAGATCAAAAGAAATAACACAGAGGATTGGAACAACTCACTGTTTATACATAATTTTTTAAAAAGATTTTTTTTTCATTTTTTCTATAACGATTTGGTTGTACATATATTGTATAATTTTTCACAATATTTGCAAAAACGTTTTTCTAAGTTAAAAAAAAATTCTTCACAATTTTAATAATTTTTTCAAATGAAATACATATTTAAACTTAATTTTGACTTTCTAATATCCTTTTTTAACTTTACCTTGAATACTATAATTTCAAATATCAATCAGTTCATATTCAAACACCTATAAGCATTTATTAACTTATCTAATACATTTTTATCCATGATGACACTCCTTTTTCCTAAATATAAAATATGTACGTATAACTCATCCTAATTATTTTAACAAAGAAACAAAATACAGTATCCCACTTTGTTTTTCTTTTAGCATCCATAGACAAATAATCAATACGTACATATAACTCATCCTAATCATGGATTACACACTTTGTACTCAAAGTAAAAGATTAGTGAAGGATGCTTTACTCATTTCAAAATAAGTGTCGATTTAATTAAAAACTTATCGTAAAATAAGTATTACTTTCAAAATTCATAACAAAAAATAGTAATTATTTTTAATTATACTTTTATATTAAAGAATTATTTTTCTTTGTAGCATTCAATTTTCAAAATACATTTAATAAATAAGAATAATTTAGTAAATTATACCTTATATTTATTATTTTTTTAATAATTCTAAAATGAGTTAAAACGAAACTTATGCTAAAACAAAGGAGATATTATTTCATTTTAAAAAATAGTGGCCACACTCTAACTTGGAAATGAAAAGTCTAGTCTGTTTTGGATATTTGTTCCCAATTTGCTATATACATTAAACCAATAGAGATAATTTTAATTAAGGCCAATAATTAAACCAATAGAGACAGTTTTCTTCCCTTTCCTTCACCTAATTGTGCGGCTTTCTTGTCAAATTCTTGTTGCTAGTTATTTTGAAGTCTTTTTCTTTATAATTTTTGAGTATTGTTGTTGTACACTGTAGCAATATGTGGAAAGTGATCATCACTTTCTCTTGGGCTATTACCGTCACTAATAATGACAGTCTTAATGCCTAAATGTGCCGTATATCCTTTCAATAGGCATCTCACGGACATATGATGTTTAAGTGTCAATATAGGTCAATAACTAAATAATTTGAGGGTTTGACTTTATTGTCTGCAGAGCAGAAAAAAAATACGAGAATCAAAATATTCTATTTGTTTTATTCATTTACGTTATAAAAATAAATAGATAAAAACTCCTATTCTATCTCAAATAGGGTACTAAATAAACTCTTATTCTACCTCAACTAAACAACTGAATTTTGAAATAGAATACTAAACTAAAAAGAAATAATAATAGTAATTATCTCAAAATTTCTAACACTCCTCCTTGAGATGTTTGCTGGTAACTTCAAGTTGTACACAGAGACTTTTAAATCTGAATTTGAGAAGAGCTTTGGTAAATATATCAGTGAGTGGATCCTCAAAACAATAATGAATAAATTTGATTTCCTTATTATTTTTCTGAACTTCTCTAATGGTATGAAACTTGACAAAGATATACTTTATTTTACCATGTGGCACTGGATTTTTTGCAATAGCACTTGTTGATTTGTTATCACACTTGATCTTAGTTGCAACTTGCAATTTCATTTCAAGATCCTTCAGCATTTTCCTCAACCATATAGACTAATTTGCTAATGGAGATCCTGCTACATACTCTGCCTTTGCAGTGGATTGTAACACTATTTCTTGCTTTTTTTAATTTTATGAAAACACACCAAAACCCAAGGAAAAAGCATAGCCAGTACTGCTCGTTATATCATCGATATTTTCCGTATCAACAAAGTCAAGAAAAACGTCTTCTTTAACTAGTCTATACCATATTTCAAGTTGTACAGTACCTTTTAAGTACCTAAGTACTGTTTTTGCTGCTATAAAGTGAATGTTATTGGGACTTTGCACAAATCATGAAAGAAAACTAACGGCATACATTAAATTAGGTCTTTGCATCCATCAAGTACAAGAGACTTCCAATCAAACTTCTATAAAATAAAGAATCACATTTTTCGTCTTCGTCTTCCTTTGAAATTTTGATATTCAAAATCAATGGTGTAGGAATTGGTTTCCAATTTTGCATTCTGAACTTTTTAGAATTTACAAAGCATATTTTGGCTGATTGAGAAAAAATTCAGCCTCTTCTTATTGGTATAGTAGCCCAAATTTGACATTTCAAATTGTTTCTCCATTTTCACTTTAAACTTATGCAACTGTTGCTCATCACTACCTATAACAAGCAAATCAACATGTAAAGAAATAATTAATGAGTCATCATTATGGAGCGTCTTCACATAAAATATAATTTCATTGTGACTTTTTTGAAAATCTTGGTTGCACAATTGAACATCGATTCTGTTGTACCAAGCCCTAGGAGTCTGCTTCAACCCATATAAAACCTTTTGAAGCTTATACACTTTATCTTTACTTTGATGAACCACAATGCCTTCAGATTGAGCTAAATAAATTTTCCCTTCTAAATATCAGATTTTCACTTTATTTATGCTAGCAATGCAACTAAAATTCTAATGGTATACGTCCTTGCTACAGGTTCAAAAGTATCTGCGTAATCAATTTCAGGCTGTTGAGAATAACCTTTAACGATTAAACTTGCTTTGTTCTTATTGATAGATCCATCCACATTCAGCTTTACTCTTACACCCAATTAACTCCAATAACTTATTTTCAGGTTTTTCAATCAGTTTTCATGTTCATTTTTATCAATCATGACTATTTCCTCCTTCATTGCTTGCTTGCATTCTTCAATATCTCTAGCATCTCAAAAGTTTGAAGGTTCCAGGACAACAAGATTACATTTTATATAAATTTTCATCCAATCTTCTAATGCCTCCAATAGAAAAATCTTTATTATTTTCTACTTTCAAGTCTTCATTTGTATCTTGAAAAGCAGATTCAACAACTATCTTTCTAACTTGAGAGAATATTCCAATTAGAATCTTCATTCACCTTCACGTCTCTATTAATAAAAACTTTCTCATATTCAATATTTTATAAATTCTATAGCTTTTAGAGATAGAGTTATAACCAACCAAATTTTCTTTTTCGACTTTCTCATCAAGCTTACTTTATTTGTCAGCTGATACAAGAGTACAACACAATAGCTGATACATGAGTACAACACAATAAACAAAACACCTTTAGATGTCTAATTGATGATTTTATACTATTCCAAGCTTCAATTAGTTTCATCCCATCTATGACCCTTGTTGGCAGTCTGTTTTTCAAATAAATCGATATGTTTACCTCCACCGCCCAAAAAGACTTCATCAACTTTTTCTCAAAAATCATATACTTAGTCATCTTAATTAAGAACATATCAATTTTTCCTTTCAAAATCTCCATTTTGTTGGGGTGAGTAAGTAATTGTAAGTTGATGCTCAATTCTCATATCACCGTAAAACAAATGTTCACTTGAAAAATACTCCTTCCCATTATCTATTCTAAGAGTTTTCAACAAGCATCCACTTCGAGTTTCACAAAAAGTTTTTAACTTCTTAAAAACAATAAACACTTCAAGCTTTTATTTAAGAAAATATACCGAAGTCATTCAAGTGAAATCATCTATAAAAATAATAAAATACTCGTTGTCATTGAGCGAAGGAGTTTTCATCTGTCCACCAAAGTCAGAATGGACCAGTTGGTAACTTCTCACTTGCTTTCCATGTTGCTGACTTTGAAAAAGGCAATCTGTGTTGCTTTTCTAGTTAAAACTTTCACATATTTCTTAACATAACTCAATTTCAGAAAAATTCTTCACTAAATCATGTTTCTGAGCATATTGAATTAATTTCAAATTGTAATGGTCAAGTCTTTTGTATCATAATTTTGTATACTACTCACATCTATTACTTTGGCAAGCTTGCTCAGAATTTGAGTTCTAATTCCAAAAAAAAAAAATCTTTATCATTTTAACAGTAATCATCTTCTTAGCCACTAGGTTAAGAAACAACACGTTTTCTAAGTTTGAATAATAAAATGTAATCTTGTTCTAACATTTGACCAATACTCAATAAATTTTGATCAATATCAGGCATCAATAAAATATATTGAATAAATTTAGTATCTTTGGGAGCTTCAATTGTCATATTTTCTTTGCCAACAATCACCAACTTGTTTTAATCTGGTACTTGACAAGGCTTTTGACCGAACACAGCTTTGTAAAAATATTTTTTTTACTGGTCATATATTGAGTGCAACCACTTTTTAGAATTTAGGTGCTTTGATCATCCAATCTCGTTGCTACCATTGCTGTAAACACAAGCTCCTCTTAACCTTCAAATGTTGAATTTTTGAATTTGTTGGTTGTTCTCCTTTTTTACTATGCAAAACCTTTCAACATGGACAAGCTTGTTGCAATATCTACAATGAAGAGATGGTTTCTTCCCTTTAAATCAACAATCATCATTGATTTTTCCGGTAGAACTTACACGTGGAAATTTTTTTTTTCTTGGCTCTATTGCGAGAATCACCTTCATTTTTCTACTAAAATAGTAGAAGTATCTGATATTTTACCTTTATTTTGCAACTGCATCTTCCTATTGAATTTGGCTTGAAGAGTAGTTTCAACAACTTCTAGACTTAAGGATCTTCTCTGCTCTTGAGCTTTAAGAGAATGAACAATTTATGAAGGTGATATTTTTGTGACATCCTTTGAATATTCAAGCGAAGAGATCATTTCTTCAAGTCTTTCCAGCAAACTCACACGAACTTTTGCAGCAATTTTTATATTTGGAAGATCTTCTCCCAGAAGTCTGATCTGGTTTACAACTATCATACCTCGAAAGTTTCTAAGATTATACCCGAGATTTGAAATGTGTTAAGCAGAAAAGAGGAAAAAATTTTCACAGGACGACTCATGGTACGAGTCATTATGAGAAGGTACGACTCGTAGGAAGTGTCATGGTTAGAATTTGCAGGAGGAGTTCAGTGATAACGAGTCAAACTACGACTCGTGGGATCATGTTATGAGTCGTGGGAAGAACTATGATTTGAGGACTGAGTTATCCTAGTTGGAAGATACGAATCATTGTACGACTCCTTGTGGGAAACAACAAGTCATGGCTTGCACTCCTGAGAAGAAAATGAGGATCTTGGAAACAGTGATTACGGGTGGATCTAATGACTCGTACGTTGGTGGTACGAGTCATAGTTTGATTTGTAAAAAATTTGAGAAAGCTAGGAGAAAAAAATGATGACTATGGATGGTAACCACGAGTCATGGTATTGAGGTACGACTCGTTGTGTGAGTCGTGACACCTGACAGAGTAAAAATTTCTATTGTTTAAGTAAGGGTATCTCCGTAAATTCTAAACTTCTAAGCTCTAAACTACATTGTTTTAAGCTCTGTTAGGAGGGTTTTAAGAGGGTTAAACCTATTCTAAATCATTCCCCTCCCATGCATGCAAGTCTAGACCTCTCCATTGAAGATCAAGCCTAGAACCCTCCAATTTCTTCTCAAAATCCTTTGGGCTTTCTAGGGAAAGTGTAGATTCAGTTTTTCTAG
The DNA here is from genome assembly GCA_035772735.1 of Datura wrightii. NCBI lineage: Eukaryota > Viridiplantae > Streptophyta > Magnoliopsida > Solanales > Solanaceae > Datura > Datura wrightii. The sequence continues at coordinate 190,972,056 of JASDFA010000018.1, read as the reverse complement.
GTATGTGAGGCCATGAATGAGGGTTCCTTTCACTATCATGCTCATAATTCTCCTCAATTTAATAAATCAAGTCTCAATTCAAATTATGATAAAAAAGGAATTTCAATCTAATTTCATAGAATTCTTACAAATTGCCTATGGGTCAATTCCCTCTATGTTTTAAAGTATGTTTGATGATTAATGAGCAGTGTTTATACATGTTTTAATTATAAATTCATGAGTTCAAGTTTTAGAAGATTTTTCCCAAGTATGCAAATTCCTGAAAAAGGGTTGACCCTCTTAATGAAGATCGATCTGGCAGAAGAGAAGTAGATCTGTCTAGTTTATGATTGGTGATTTCAAGTATGATGAAATATCTAACATGCATGTATGTTTACAAATTACCCATATATGAATCTATGATTTTGACTAGTTAAGTCTATTTCAAGTATGCATGATCTTCAAATTTTTGGTAATCCCACTCAGATTAAGCATGTTTTCATGATTCGGTTTAATTCTATAAATCAGCTTACCATATGGATTTTGGAGTCTCTACTCTCACTTTTCAGCTATGGTATGATTTCAGCTTCGTTGAAAAACAATGGTGAGCACCTTGCATGTTTTTGGGAGCAGTGTCTAGTACCGAGTGGGCTAGGTGTTCATGAAAATCCGGAGTCTCAAAACTACGCGCCAACGTAGAATTATACATTTACCTTGGGACCTCTCTTGTGAGCTTCCCCTGCCTTGAATGAGCCTTCATCTTGATATCTATATCATGGTAGCACCATTAGTCCTGGCAAGACTTTGGACGGCTCTACCCACTTGAGTATAATAGTTGGGATCACATAAGTTCTCCATGATAGTGTCGGTTATATGGCGACTTTCCCATTGTTCCTCATGATCTCAGCTATGCATGTTTATAACTTATGATATTAAGTTTTCAGCAGGTTTGACCTAAAGATCAATTTATCAGCTTTTATTTATGATTTTAATTTTATCTTTAAGTCATTTGATTCAGTTTATGACTATTCATATTTTCAGATATCAGCATGCGGTTCTTACTCTCATGATCTACTAATTTATATTTATATGCATGATTGTCGTTAACACTTACTTAACCTATTCTACTTACCTTGCATACTCAGTATATTCTAAGTACTGACCACATACTCTATGTTGTATCGTTTCATGATACAAGTTTAGATGTTCAGACTTAGTCCCACCATTAGCCAGTCCCGACAGCTCAGTCCGTTTCTCTTGATTGGTGAGTCATCATTATTCGAGGACCTTCAGATTGTTGAGATTTATATCTTTCAGCTTCAGACTTTTAGTGAGCTAGTTGGGGGTGTTATCCCATCAGTTTGTGAGTTATGTTAGAGGCTTTTCAGACAATGTGTAGAAACCTAGCTTGTCAATATTGACTCTGTATGGTTAATGCGTATTCAGACTTCCGCTATTTCAGGATTCAGTTCTCAGTTTTGGTTAATGTTGATCTTTAGTTATCATGTTCATGCTATGGGTTGACTTGAAATCATTCATGATTCTATGTTCCGTGTCTTAATCCGGGCCTATATTCGAGTTGTGACAAAAACCTTCATCAATTTTTTAGAGAATTCTTCAATTGTTTCTAGTCTTTTTGTCACACCCCGCCTTGGGGGGTATGACTGGCACCTGGTGCCCTACTAGGACCTGAACTGCTGGACTGCTAAGCCTGGGCACATCTGGTGCCTGGCTGGCTCTAACTCACATTTCTGGAAACAAAGGGCTATATAACGGCTGTAAACACAGCCCCCTGCCCATTGGCCTATAGCCTCCTGTACCTGTACTAACAGCTGACCAGAAGCATATCAATATAGGGAAACCTATACGGGCCGACAAGGTCACCATGCTCTCTAGTTATCTATAACTCAACCCTGAAGTACTGGATAGCTACGTGATAGGCAAGGTCACCACTACTGTCGAACTATGGCCCCACACGGCCAACATAAAAGAAACAGAAGTACTAACAGCTAACAACTGCACGGCCTCACACGACCGGCTCATCTGACCACAGGGAAACATATACAGACTGCAAGCCTCTAGGAATAGCAATAGAAATGATCGGGACAGGGCCCCGACCTACCCGTATTATACAACAAAGAAAATGAAATACACCTCTGGAATTCAGTCTCCGGATGACAGGAGCTGAATACTCGATCGCTGACATGAATCACGTGGTATCGCCTGCTCGTCTATGAGTACCTGCAGGCAAGTAATGCAGCGCACCACCGGGCGTCAGTACCGCTGGTACTGAGTATGTAAGAAATAACTGAAAGAAATATCTGAAAACAATAATATAACTGATGAAACTGAAGTAGAGAGAAATAGATTAACTGTCTGATAATGTAAGTCATACCTTCTCTCAATTATACTGGAAAGAGTAGGAGTCATACCTGGAGACGTATCGTTCTACTGCTGATCTACTCGTATCTATCATAACATGGCATAACATAACATAGCATAACATAGCACACACAAACCTTACCCGGCCCCCATAAGCCGGGAGGTACAACCAGCACAGAATCTATACCCCTACCCCGGTCATCCCATCTCCTATAAACCCTGTAAGCATCCTGTCGGTCCCCTGGGTATGTACTTGGGCTCGCTGAGCCCCTGACTATAACTGCATCTGAGTCCGGAGGACTCCTGAATCAACACCCCAGGCGTATCCGCTCGACGGGGGTGTATAAGGGCCGACCAAGGCACAATATAGGGAAAACTGGCATCCCATCTTCGTCCCCTGTGGGATGGCATGCCACTCCGTAGAGCGACGTATCCTCGTCCTCTGGTGGACGAGTCGATACAGCTATCAACCCTGGACGGTCATGGATGCTCGGTAGTCCAACCCCAAACAATACAATAGTCTTAACTAGTAATACTATCTGCATGTCCCACATACTGAAGCTAACGATAATAAAGTGTTTGTACATACTGCATGCTGAACTAGCGATAGTGATATGTACATATTTAATACATGCTGAGACTGAACATAGCATATGTACATAAATATAATCTTCTGCCATACTGTACTGAGTCTAATGCTGATCATGATATAGTATTTCTGCTGAAAACTATGTTGTATACTGAGTTTCTATAGTAACAGGATTTACTATTCCTAATATGCTTTCTAACCTCATTTTAACTTATCATTCTGCTTCTGAGATGTCTTACAGATATTACATTGCTTTACTGGGTTCCAACTGAATACGATATTATCCTAACATCCTGTGTCACATCACGTACTAAGCATGCTGTGCAGTTTCTAACACTTGTATCAGAATCTATATCGTGCTAGCAAGTCTTGCGCTGATCATAACATGACGTTTCTAATATCGTACCATCATTCATAGTAAACATCATACATGGCTTCTGAATATTCTACTGGCCTTTAAATTACAGTACTGTACCAAGATTACTAACTTGCCGAGGGAACTAGCTTTACATACCTTATCCTCGAACTATCCGTCTGTCGGACGAGGCTCGGCCGGTACTTCAACTATTTCCTCCCAACTGCATTCATAAATATGTCAATTAATACTAAATATAGCTTTATTGTAAAGAGCAACGTCACTTTCGATATAGTTTATAGCCTAAACTTAGGCTTATCGAAAGACGGTCGAAAACTCGCTATTTTTCAGAGGTCCAGAAGGGAGAACTATTCACTTCTCAGCTAGGAACACATAGACACTAATTTAGAGCAATTCCACTTACCTTAGCTCGGTAGCTCGACGATTCATCGGCCGTATTTCACGAAACTAAATCCATAGGAATGCTCTCTGCTGCTAAATACCTCGGTATCTGAGGTTAATTTGAGTTTGGACAGCGTTTAGCAGCGTAATTGGAAGAAAATTATATTACTACTTCGTTCCTTTTTCCCTCTCTGCTGGTTTGCTCTGTTTTCTGGAAATTTATAAGTGTTTTAATCATTTAAAACCGAAGTGGAGCTTTATATACTTGGGCCTGGACAAGGCCAACGTGTCACGGAGCCAACACGGAGGCTTCACCTCCGTGACACGCTGCCATCGCGGAGGGGTTCTGCCTCGGCTCCTTCCGCGATGGTTCGATAGGTTTCTCGTCCGATCTTTTCCCGGGCCTTTCTTTAGCACGTATGACTTTCAGATATGCTTAACCAACGTGCAAATAGGTCATTTAGGTGTCGGAAATTCTACGGGATATAACACTTTCAATCTAAGAGTTTCAAACTCTTCTCTCAAATTTAACTCTTTTTATTTCTCTGGTCTTGTCACTTTCTTAAAACTCCTCTTTCAACTTATTACAAACCTCCTTTGCAGCCTCACCAGCTATAACTCTTGTGGAAATTACTTCTGAAGATGTTGACTGAATGCAAGAAAGAGCTTTAAATTTTTTAAATCTCTTCTCTGTGATTCTTAATCTACATCATAATTGGATTATGTGGCAAAGTATTTGTCTCTCTTTCAACTTCTATTTCAGAAATCATATGCTCACAAATAAGTTCTCGTTTTTACAACTCAAATTTAAATATTCTCTCTAGAGAAATTAGGGGGGTGAAGGAATTGAGAAATTGCCTAAAGCCATGAAATATTGGGTTTTACACAGATTTTCTTTTTGGTCTTCTCTACACAAGCCCTTGGATAAAAAAGCTACTAATACGATATGTTGTTTTTGCAGAGAAGAAAAAAAATACAAGAACCAAAATATTCTACTTATTTTATTCATTCATGTCATAAAAATAAATAGTTGAAAGACTCATATTCTATCTCAACTAGGGGACTCAATAAACCTATCCTACCTCAACTAAACAACTGAATTTCAGAAATAGAATACTAAAATTAAAAAGAAATAATAACAATAAATATATCAATACTTCAACAAACTCTTATAACCAATGACCTATAGCCTTTATTATAAAAACTATATGGTAATTAAACGACTACAAAACAAAGTATAATCATTCAGAAAGTTGTAAAGGGATTTCAGAATAACCCTACATATATACAAGACATCAGGATAATAGATAAAAAAAATAGGTAGCAACCTTAAGATAAATTAAAATAAAATAATTTTTTTTTCTTATCAAGTACTGTAACAATTGAGTCTAATTATAGATATCATCCATTCTTAACCTTGTCAAAAGTTTCATCCATCATGTACAGGTCGTATCAAAGCCTTATATAAGGGTAAGTTAATAACAAATAACTTTTTCTTTCTCGCCTCTTCCATCCTCCTTCCCGTCTAAGTTAAAGTGATAGTGGCTATAGCATTCAACAGTAATATGTGGAAGAGGATGATATTTCTAAGTGGATATGATGCATCAACACTTTTTATATATTTTTTATTTTAAAAAAGATATATATAAATATATAGTGTTGGATCTGAAGACCATATGGCTAAAGATCTCACATCAATGCAAATTTGCTAATATAATACTTATTAATATATGTGAGCCTATGCACAAAATATTAGTTTCGTACATTGATAATTATGTGCACCTTTACTATTAAAGTTCGAGGGCTTAAATTCCCTCTCATGCATTAGTCCCTTCTTTTCTTTTTCTCTTTCATTTTTGTTTTTTTTTAGTTTTAATTTTCTTTGTTTTCTAATTTGGTCCACGTTGCTATCTCTTTTTTTTTTTTTTTAAATATCTTTTCTTTCTTTTCTTCTTTTGCAATTTTTTTCCTTTGTTTTTCTTTTCATCTCTAACTATCTCCTTTAAATCCCTCTCTTCAACAATATTTTTACAAGCAAAATAATCCTTTTTGTAATTTCTTTGTCGTTCCTTTTTTTTAAAAAAAATTTAAATTCTTTTTTCATTTGTAAAGTGGATTTTCGTCGATTAATGTTATTATTGATCATTTCTAAAATGTGAAAATTTATTCAAACTAATTTTTAAAGCGAATGACTTTTTTTTTTTTTGGTGATAATAATATTAATCACAGGTTGTTCATCAAGTTATTGACATGACAAAGTTTATATTTAATTAAATCAAACAATAATATAATGCATTCATCCTTTTAAATTTCTTTATACGCCGCTGTCTCTCACACACACTTAACTCTCTCTCTATGTATAGTAAAGTTTCAATTTTAGGCAGTCAATTACAATAGATCTAACAGAAATAACATTGGGGTTGAAACAACTAGTAAAAAATGAAGTGAATGCTTTAGAATTTTAGGCTATGACAAGGTTCGAAGACAAGATTCAAGCTCGACTTGAAAGGTCAAAGTAAGTGTTACTAAGAACTCATTTGTTTCTATTAAAATTAAAACGTCTGAATCTTAATGCATATCTAAATGATTAGGATGTTCTCTCTAGATTTGAACATTGAATAATTAAGATTGTTTATTTTTCAATATATGAATGTGAATACTTTATTCATTTGTAAATATATTAAATATAAAATTTAAATAAAAAATAATTAAATATTACAAAAAAATCAATTTAATAAAATAATGTTATTATCTGATAAAAAATAAAATATACATTTGCTGGTAATGATGGAGATGGTTTGTAGTGGTGGTCGTGGTAATTCGTGGGGTTAATGGCTAGTAATTAAGGTAATGATAGTTGCTAGTAATGGTGATGGTGATAGTTATGATGACAGGGGTGGTTGGTCTCGTAGTGACTGGCGTGAAGGTGACAGTTGGTAGTGACGGTTGTGATGGTGAGTTGGTTGATATTAGGAGTTGGCGGCATTATTGATGGTGGCTGAAAAATGTGTGGTGGCTGACGATGTATTGGTAGTAGTTGGCGGCGGTGCTAGTGGTGATGGTGAAGATGGTTGGTAGTAAGGATTAATTACACTGATGGTAGTGAGTGATAGTGGTGGTAGAGGTGGCAACACTTTGTGACAGCAACGGCGGCGGTAGTGGCAGTAAATATATGTCTAATAATGGAGGTGGTATATGTAATAATGACTTATGGTAGTGGTTGGCAACAGTGGTGGTTGCCAATTATTATTGTGATGTTAGAGGTGGTTGGCGATAGCCGAAAAAAGAGGACTAATACCAACGGACAGTGTTGGTTTATTGGAAAAAATCGACAGGCTGACTCGGAATTTGGCTCGTCAGAATTGACAAACCGACGGACATAATTGGTAAATACTGAGGGACATCCATCAGTTAATTAAAATTTAAGTTGGTGGATCTTTTAAATGCTACTCGATATGGAAAAAATAAAATATCGACGAATACCCTCGATTTTGTTTAATTAATTAATTTTTATATAAAAAGTAAAAAAAATTGTGACACTGTCTGTCGGTATGTTCTTAATAGCCAAGAACAAATTGAAAGACATTATTGATTTTCTGAATTTCTATATCTGATATTTTTGCAGTAAATCGATGACCAAACTTGTGTTGTCCGTCGGTTTTCTGCAAAAAAAAAAAGTAGAAACCTGCAATTTTTTATTTTTCACCTTCCAAATTAAAATTCAATTCAATATCAGCTATAATCCAGCACTAATTATTGCTAAATCAATTTTAAATCAATAACAACATTAATAACATAGTAATTGTTGAATTAAAATATCAAAAACAACATCAAATATCCACCAAAATTATCTAAAAAGTTTAAAAACTTCAATATATATATATATACAAAGTTTATTTTAAATGTTCAACAATCCAAACAACTAAGATGTCTGTTTGACACGTTCATCATCAATCGAACCCTCATCTTCAATCGAGGTAGGAGGAGAACGGGCACGTCGTCTATGCACTCCACTAGCAAGGAGGCTATTCACTTGTGTCTTGAGAGCCTCGATGGTATGACACATAGTTTTATTCTCTGCAATTTGTCTTGCCTCGACATCTATTAAGACACGTGTAAGATGTTCGATCTTTTGCAACATAGCATCAATCTGAACACCATCAACCGCCTCGGTCTGGCTAGAAGAGCCAATATCTTCCAGATCAGAATGAATTCGTCGAACTGGGTTCCTAGATCCTAGACCGTGGACTCTCCCCTTTTGTCTTTTCTTGACTACTATTTTAGTCCAAATTGGGGTAAAGACATCTGACGGAGGCTAGTTCGACCCACCTTGAGCTTCCTAAGTCTGGATGTATTCAGACAAGAGTTGTTGATAATTCATATGCATAATTAAAAAGAAAAATGAGTATATATGGTTGTTCAAACTTAACATATTACTATTTATATGTAACTTGTATAGACTTATATAGGCTTATTCAACCCTTTGCTCGACCCATGTGTCCGAATCTGACTCGTTCTTCTTTTTTGTGTGGATAGCCCGAAATAGCTCCTCCTGAGTCGGATTGCGACGTAATCAAAGTTAGTCAATATATAAAATTTAATTTTATTTATACACTCACACACACTACCTACCAATTTTCTAGTTATCATCCCTTGGCTCTTTGCACCTCTAGTGTGCAACGATCCACCTTTCCCTTCCCTCCTGCCTTCTTCGCTTGTTCAAAATTTGCTTGAAATTCTAGCATACTCAAATATTTCTGTAGAGCCTCGTAAAGATGAGGTAGCATTCATTCAGGCTTCTTTTTGTTTTTTCTTATATCTCTAAACCAATCAGACATTCAGAAACTGACCTTCCTCTTGTAGTTCATGGTAAGTATCTTGCCGTGCTGAGGAAGTCAAATACATAATGTCTGCAATCAAATGATCAATAGTGTCAGATAATATATAATAATCAATAGTCAAAGAATAATTTTATCAAATAATAATTAATTTGTATACCTTAAACTGATTAAACATGCCTGTCGTATTTGATGTGGTATTTCACTCCAACTCAAGTAAGCTCGATCATAAAGCCTCTGAATGCTCTTCTTGAGAGCATTTTGAATAGAACCTGAAAAAATAACAATAAATATGTCAAGTCATAAAAAAATATTAAGATTAAAAATTATAAATCTAAATCAAAAACAAAAATAAGCTCACCCAAATCCATTAGAAAGGATCATCACTCTACTAAAACTGTCATCCTCTCCTGGTTGTGTCTCTCTATCTACTAGTGCCGGTGCTAGTACCAATACTAGTGTCAGTGCTCTATAGACTGGGTGAATGGTGGAGTAGAAGTAACCTGTGAGTCTAACTTAGAGCTGCTATCTCTGAGTCGCAAGCTAGACAAATGAGGAGATGACCCACTTGGGAATGAAGTATCCGATGATAAATACGTCAAGTTTCTCAGTGGTGGAAGAATGGCATGTGTAGGCATAAAAGTGTAAGTAGTAGGAAATGGAGGCATAGAAGAATATGTCAGATGCCCAATGCCATACGGGACATAGGACGTAGGACATAGGTGGAGAAGAATGTTTATATGGAGCAGATGAAAGACCACCCGAAGCAATGCTAGAATGTAGTGGTCTCCTATGTGTTTTTCTACTACTCTTACTCAATTTACTAACCCTATTACTATGACCTCTATCACCATCGCCTGACTATATCTACATACAAGTTTACATTAGAATATACAAAAAAAAATAATACAAGTATTAAATATAATAATTTCTTAAAAGAAATAAATCAACTTGCTAATCGTCATTCTCCCATTAGTCGTCCTCGCTTGTTTTATTTCAATCATTCTCTCATTCTTCCTCCTTACTTGTTTCATAATCATCATTTGATTCTTCTCCCTTACTTGATTCATTTTCATTATCTAATTCTTCCTCAATATTTGCAATTTTAATTACCTCATCATTAGAAATCTTTTTTAATATGTGTTATGTTCTAAACTTTGTTCTAACTCAGCATCCATAATTTGATGATCAACTGCCACATCATTTTGGTATACCACATTCAACACATTATCAATCTCAATCCTACCAATGGGCTTAGTCTTTATAACTATCCACCAATCAGCCTTGTCTCTACGTAAAGTATGGAGCATAATACACCTACTTAGCATTTTGTGCGATAATGAAGGGATCATAACGATCATACTGCCTGGTGTGCATAATTTCAATTATATTATGCTATTGATTCCACCTAGTGCGTCTATGAGGTGGATCAAACTACTTACATCGAAATAGTATTATCTTTTTTCTCTGCTAACTAACATACCCAACTTTCATTATTTCTTATATCACACAATAATAATCAAGAGTTTGGTCATTACCGTCTACATCGCCTTTAACACATACACTTCTATTATTGATTTTCTTATACTTAGAAGTTTCTTCTGTTTGAAACTTAAAATCATTCACACAATATTTATTCATCGACTAAATTTGACTATCAGGCCCGCGTACAACATCACTCACTAGTTGCAAATGTTTTATAGTGTTATTTTCACCATGAACCTACATAATGGTAAAAAATATTTTTTAAGTAAATATCTATGTTGTATTTATATCTTTAACATGATTTTTAACACTTCATAGTATTTCAGCCAATTGGACAATCTCGTATACATGACATCATTATCCCACTGGCTACAAACTAACTGTCAAAAAATTGATATTTTTCGTTAATTTAACCCTTAGTATTTAAATGATATTATTCAATAACATCATTCAAAACTTACTTAATATATGATTGTATCTCAGGGAAATTGAGCAAACATATGTCACAATAGATTGCATTTTCATACTACTCAAACCTCGTGTGGTTCGTTTTTTAGAACCTCGACTTGGTTGATTAAAAGTTAAAATCGGCGAGCGGCTGGAATCAATATCGCTATCATCATTGCAGGTTGGCTTATTTCTCATACTTGGCACTTGCTGATCGAAATAGTAAGAATTGAAAATGAGTAGTTTTCCTTACAAGATAAGCTTCACAAATAGATCCTTCAATATTAGATCTTTGTTTAATAGTTCTTTTGCACTTGCCAATAGTTCTGTATAAAATTTGATGTTAATTAGAAACCAACTTTTAAAAAAAAGGAATTCATGGTACAAAAGTCACATTTTTAGTACCTTTCGAATAGATACATCCATCTGTATTGAATTGGGCCTCCAAGGCGTGCCTTATATACGAGGTAAATCAGTAAATGTTTCATCACATCAAAGAAACAACACGAGAAGATCTTTTTCAACTTAGTAGTAATCGCAGGAATATTTTGATCCATCCCATATATGTTATCCTCCCACAAAGTGTTGCTACACAAATCTTTCAAGAACAAACTTACCTCTATGATCGACTTCCATATCCTATCAGGTAACCGATTAAATGCAACATGAATCAAATTTTCCACGAAAACATGACAATTATGGCTTTTCATACTACACAACTTTCCTTCATTCATATCTGCACGCTTTTTCAAATTTGAACCGTCGTCCTCAGGTATCCTCAGATTCTTAACCCACTCACAAAATTATCATTTTTCATCTAATGTGAGTAAAAAGTTCGTCTTAGGCTTTAGAAGTTTATTGTTATGTGTTTCCTGCAGCCATAGTTCCTTTCTTTTACAGTATTCCTTTAAGTCCATTCTGGCCTTTGGATTATCTTTTGTCTTACCCTTAACATCCATCACTATGTTGAATAAATTATCAAAATAATTTTCTTCAATATGCATCACATCAAGATTGTGTCATAGAAGATTATTCTTCCAATACGATAACTCTCAAAATATGGTCTATTTTGTCCAATTATGTCCAACACCATATCTAGAAAGTCTAGAAGGTGTAGGTTCTGTAACCTTTGGAAAATAACAAACTCCCAAATTTTATTTCCTGACAATGATGGAGGTGGTGGATCATTTTCATTCTTATTCTTTCAGAATGCATGTTTCATTCTTCTAAACTCGTGATCCATTGGCAAGAACAGACAGTGACAATCAAACCATGAATTTTTACGATCATGTTTTAATATGAATGCTTTACTATTTTCCATGCAATACGGGCGAGCTAATTTTTCAGCAGTCATCTAATTAGACAACATCCCGTACGTAGAAAAGTCATTTATAGTCCATATTAAAGAAGCACACACAAATAAATTCTGCTTAGTTGATATGTCATAAGTCACTCTACTTTCAGACCACAATTATTTTAACTCATCTATCAAAAATTATAGATAAACATCAATCAAACTTTTTGAATTATAGGGTCCCGGAATAATACAACTTAGAAATATGTAGGGACTTTCTATATATATTTCAGGTGAAAGATTATACAGAATAAGGAATACATGCCAGCAAGATTAGGGTGCGGTATAAATAGAGAGTGGTGTGAAACCATCTACACACAAGCCTAATCTAACATTGCTTGGTTCACTTGTAAAATCAGGATACGTTCTATCAAAATGTTTCCAAGTTTCTCCATCTGATGGATGAAACAGAACATCAGGAGCCTTTCTATTCTCACGGTGCCATCTCATATGAGGAGCAAAACTCATCGACGTATACAACTTCTGTAACCGATGTATAAGAAGTAAATAATACATCGCCTTAACTAGAACCATCTTTCCACTAGGAGTCCGCTTAAAACGAGCATGTCCACAAAACTTATAATTTTCTAGATCACCATCATTTTTATAGAATAACGTGTAATCATTTTCACAATAATGAAATCTATCATACGAAAATCTTAAATTGGAAATCAATTTCTTTGCCTGTTAGAAACTCTTAAGAATGTTCAACTCAGGGTTAACTAGTTTCCCCAAAAGACCAACCATAGAGTTCATAGCAGCCTGAGGAACACTCCAATCTGATTTGATATTGATTAGTCTAACTGCAACGGACAACTCAAAATTTGGACTCCCTACACATAGTGGACGACTAGCCTCTTCTAGTTGTTGGTAGAAGCGCATTGTTTCTTCATTGGGAGTTTCTTTGAAATAGTGTTCAAGTTTCATCCCATATTGTATCCCGAACGCATCATTGACTATTTCATGCACCCTATCATATTGAACACTACTTTGATCATGTGGAGACTTACTGCATTCACCCACTGTCAAATTATAAAATACATTATTTTCTCCATCAGTCTCACTATTATCAGTCTACATAAAATATCTAGGCTTAAACCCATAATGGTATATATATGAACTACAACTTTATCAGGTTTAAAAAAACTTCATGCAGTTACATCGCTTACAAGGACACCTAATCAACCCTTCAATTTGAAAGGGGTATAGTGATATTGCATGGTTGATAAATCCTCTAACACCTTTAACAAATTTATCTCTCATGCCCCCACGGGTTTCGTTAGTTCTATCATATATCCACAAATAATGATTCATCTACAAAAATATAGATATTTTAGATTACATATAAATTTAGATTAAATAATTTATATTAATAATTAAATTTTATTATTTAATGGTTACTAATTATCTGACATTCTCCAAAAGTAACTTAATTTTTATATAATTATACATTTAGTATTTAGTAATAAATTACTAAAATTATATGTAGTTAAGAAATTTGAATATGTAATGATAAATTGAAATTAACCGCACGAACAACACCCTCCGAAATCACTATTATGAAATTTTTATAATTATTGAATTATGAATACGAAGTTTTAATAATTATTAAATTTAAATTATTATATTATTAATCTAAGTTTTAATAATTATTAAATTTAAATTATTAATCTACATATGTCACGCCCCGCCCTGGGGGGTATGACTGGCACCTAGTGCCCTAGTAGGACCTAGACTGCTATCTGGTGAGCCCAAGCACATCTGGTGCCTGGCTGGCTCTAACTCAAATTCGTGGAAACAAAGGGCTATATAACGGCTCTAAACACAGCCTCCGGCCAACAGGCCTATAGCCACCTGCACCTGGAATACAGCTAACCAGAAACATACTACTATAGCGGAACCTATGCGGGCCGACAAGGCCACCATGCTGTCTAGTTCTCTATAACTCAACAATAACATGCTAAATAATTACGTGACCGGCAAGGTCACCACTACTGACTAGTTATGGCCACACACGGCCAACAGGAACAGAAATAACAAATAACTATAACAAGCTGCACGGCCTCACACGACCGGCTCGGCTGACCACAGAGAAATATATACAGACTGCAAGCCTCTAGGAATAACAATAGAAATGATCGGGACAGGGCCCCGACCTACCCGTACTGTACAACAAAAGAAAATGAAATACACCTCTGGAATTCAGTCTCCGGATGACAAGAGCTGAATACTCAATAGCTAATTGGAATCACGAGGGATCGCCTCCTCGTCTATGAGTACCTGCAGGCAAGTAATGTAGCGCCCCACTGGGCGTCAGTACCACAGGTACTGAGCATGTAAAGCAACTGAAATACCCAACTGAAAAGAATAACAACAGTAACATGACATATAAGCAGAAAGTAGCTGAGTCTATCTAGCTGAGGATAACTGGGGAGAAGTTTATTTATTCTATAACCAAACAGATCATACCTGATGCTGTGTCGTCCCACTGTCTATCAGTATTTAATAGCACACATAGGTATAAATATAAATACACACAATACCTGACCGACCCCCATAAGCCGGAAGGTGCCAACCAACACACAATCTATTTACCGCTACCCGGGTCTAAACCAACCAAAAATAAGTCACTCCGCTCATCTGATAACTGTGAGCTCCTCCTACCGGTCCCCTTGGGTACGTAGCTCAGGCCTTGGCCTATGACAGTAAATTGTGTCTGAGTCCGAAGACTCCTGCCTCTGGGCGCAAGTGTACACGGGGTGTATAGTAAAAACTGCCCCTGGGTGCAAGCACGCAACAGGGTGATTTTATAAAAATCTGTATCTAAAACTGCCCCCGGCCACAGGCGCACACAGTGTTCTGCCCCTGTAAGCAGGGAAGACTGGCTCTGCGCAGAGTAAACTGAACTACCCCTGCAAGCAGGGTGGTCTGGACCATATTATCATGGTGGTCAGCCATCATCGTCCTCTAGGCGGACGGCATCGCCCAGCTGGTGGTGGTATCTGAATCTGGTATCGACACAACAATAACCCAGGGGCGGTGGGGATGCTAAAAGGGACACCCACATGCCACAACAAGTCTCAACAAACAAATAGCACATAAAAATAGCAAGCATGTATAACTGAAAAGACTATCTAGAATCTAACTTCTTATTCTGATCTGTTTCTATACTGAACTAATTCTTACTAATTATACTGATTCTGCAATCTCTGTTTAACTGTACGGCTAATCTGTAGCCATAATACTATCTGTCTATCAGATCTTTCTTTACTGACTGTTATTACGCAAATCTATTCCTTTTTATTCTACAACATGCTTGCTATTCACATAAAAGGTTGTACTGAATCTGAACTACTAACTTGCCCTTGGGCACATACTTTTCTAACTTTCAGACTGAATATGATATCACAACGCAAACTAGGTTTACTGAACTTGCACAATACTTAACATTCGACTTCCGGAAATTCTACTACGGAGTTTATTGTACTATACAAGGCTAAAGCTACTAACTTGCCGAAGGAACTAGATTTATATACCTTATCCTCGAACTATCCGTCTGTCGGACGAGGCTCGGCCACTACTGCAACTATTTCTCCCAACTGCATTCATAAATATGTCAATTAATACTAAATATAGCTTTATTCCAAAGAACAACATCACTTTCGATATAATTATAGCCTAAACTTAGGCTTATCGAAAGACGGCCAAAAACTCGCTATTTTTTAGAAGTCCAAAAGGAAGAAATACTCATTTCGCAGCTTGGAACACATAGACACTAGTTTGGAGCAATTCCACTCACCTTAGCTCGGTAGCTCGACGATTCGTCGGTCGTATTTCACGAAACTAAATCTGTAGAAATGCTCTCTGCTGCTAAATACCTTGGTATCTGAGGTTAATTTAGGTTTGGACTGCGTTTGGCGGCGTAATCGGATGAAATTATATTACCCTCTTCGTTCTTTTTCTCTTCTCTGATTTTCCTCTCTGTTTTCTGAAAATTTTATGATTAAATTTCAAAATAAACCGAAGTGGGGCTTTATATACTTGAGCCTGGACAAGGCCAATGTGTCACGGACCCAACGCGGAGGCTTCCCCTCCGTGACACACTGCCATCGCGGAGGGGCTCTGCCTCGGCTCCTCCCGCGATGGTTCGACAGGTTACTCGTCCGGTCTTTTCCCGGGACTTTCCCTAGCACGTATGGCTTCCAAATATGCTTGACCAACGCATGAATAGGCCATCTAGGTGCCGGGAATCCTACGGGGTATAACATTCCCCCCCCCCCTTAAGAACATTCGTCCTCGAATGTAGACTTCTGTCTAGAGGACTTCCCAACTTACTACCTAGAAAAATTTCGGCAGAGTCTCCCCTGTAATATGGACTATAGCAAAAACCTGAAATGCAGAAAAGTCCAACACAGGTACTGCACGCAATTCTTTAAGATTTACCGGATAGCTAAACATCAATCTTTCTCACTTATACATATACAACTATAAGGTGCTACATAAGTAATAATACAGACATATCTGTCGCCTGACTAGGTCTGGAATAGGTGAGGATATTTAGCTTTTATATCTTCTTCAGCTTCCCACGTCATATCCTCTCGGTTCCTGTTACGCCACAATACCTTGACAGATGCAATATCCTTAGTTCTCAATCTACGAACCTGCCTATCTAGGATGGCTACTGGAACCTCTTTATAGGCCAGCTCTTCGGTAACCTGGACATCCTGGACTGGGACTACTCTGGATGGGTCTCCTATGCATTTCCTCAGCATGGACACATGAAAGACGGGATGAACGGATTCTACCTCTGGAGGCAAGTTCAACTCATATGCTACTCGACCTATCCTCCGACGAATCTGATAAGGTCCAACAAACCTCGGACTGAGCTTACCCTTCTTACCGAATCTCATCACCCCTTTCATCGGAGACACTTTCAGAAATACCCAGTCATTCACATTGAACTCGAGGTCTCTGCGCCGCACATCTGCATATGATTTTTGGCGACTCTGTGCAGTCAATAGACGTTCTTTGATAAGCTTGACTTTCTCTTCTGACTGTTGAACAATATCTGGCCCAATTATCGCTGATTCCCCTACTTCGAACCAGCCAGCCGGCGATCTACACTTTCGTCCGTATAAATCCTCAAAAGGTGCCATCTGAATAGCCGAGTGATAGCTATTATTATAAGCAAATTCTATCAGCGGCAAATGCTCATCCTAGCTACCACCAAAGTCTAGCACACACGCTCGCAGCATATCCTCGAGCGTCTGAATAGTACGCTCAGCCTGTCCGTCTGTCTGAGGGTGAAAAGTTGTGCTCAGATTAATCTGCGTTCCCAGTCCTTTCTGGAACAATTGCCAAAACCTAGCCGTGAACTGTGCTCCTCTGTCTGAAATTATGGATACTGGCACTCCGTGCAATCTAACTATCTCTCGGATATACAACTCCGCATAATCTTCAGCCGAGAAAGTAGTTCTGATTGGCAGGAAATGAGCTGATTTAGTCAATCTGTCAACTATTACCCATATAGAGTCATGTCTGTGTCTGGTACGGGGTAATCCTGCCACAAAATCCATATTCACTGCTTCCCATTTCCAGAGAGGCACAGCTATGTCCTGGGTTAACTCGCCTGGTTTCTGATGTTCTGTTTTCACCTGTTGGCAGTTAGGACACTGGGCTACAAATTCAGCAATTTCCCTTTTCATACCTGGCCACCAGTAGTTCTCTTGATGTCATGGTACATTTTGGTCGCACCGGGGTGAAGGGAATAACGAGCGTAATGTACCTCGTTCATAATCTGCTGGCGGAGGTCTGAAACATTGGGAACACATACACGATCTTTACAATGCAGCACTCCATCCTCTGTTACCTGGAACCCTGGCGCCTTCCCTAGCAGAATATAATCTTTAAGCTGAACTAGGTCAGGATCCTCAAATTGCCGTTCTTTCACTTCCACAACCAACGATGACACGGCAGTGTTCTGAATCACCGCTCTACCGTCCTCTATTTCTGCTACACGAATGGCTAGGCTAGCTAACTGATGTATCTCCTTGACCAATTCCCGCTGCTCGGGCTGCAAATAAGCCAAGCTCCCCATGGACTTTCGAATGAGAGCATCTGCTACAACATTAGCTTTTCCCGGGTGGTACAGAATGTTCACATCATAATCTTTTAACAACTCCAACCAGCGACGTTGCCGCAGATTCAGCTCCCTCTGAGTGAAGATATATTGTAGGCTCTTATGATCTGTAAAAATATCAACATGGATGCCATACAGGTAGTGTCTCCACATTTTCAAGGCGTGGATCACTGCGGCTAACTCCAGGTCGTGGGTAGGATAATTCTTCTCGTGTTTCCTCAGCTGTCTGGAGGCATATGCAATCACCTTACCATGCTGCATCAACACAAAACCCAACCCAACGCCAGACGCGTCGCAATATACTGAATAACCTTCTGTACCTTCTGGCTAGGCTAGCACTGGGGCGGAGGTTAATCTATCATTCAACTACTGGAAGCTCTGCTCGCATGCCTCTGTCCACTGAAACTTTGCTGTTTTCTGCGTCAGTTTAGTCAGAGGTGCTGCTATGGTAGAGAATCCCTCAACAAACCTCCTGTAATATCCCGCTAATCCCAGAAAATTGCGGACCTCGGTCGGAGTAGTAGGCCTGGGCCATGATTTGACTGCTTCTATCTTATGCGTGTCAACCTGTATCCCAGCATCCGACACAATATGTCCCAAAAAGGCTACTGAATTAAGACAAAATTCACACTTAGAGAATTTAGCGTATAACTAGCGGTCCCTGAGGATCTGGAGCACTGTCCGTAAATGAGTCCGGTGATCTGCTTCAGAGCGAGAGTACACCAGAATATCATCAATAAACACTATTACGACCAAGTCCAGGAAAGGTCTAAAAATACTATTCATCAGGTCCATGAATACTGCTGGGGCATTCGTTAACCCAAAGGACATAACTAGAAATTCAAAGTGTCCATATCGGGTCCTGAACGCCGTTTTGGGAATATCTCTCTCACGAACTCGAACCTGGTGATATCCGGACCACAAGTCAATCTTAGAAAAGTATCTGGCTCCCTGTAACTGATCAAATAAATCATCAATCCTGGGAAGCGGTTACTTGTTCTTCATTGTAACTTTGTTTAATTGCCGATAATCTATGCACATACGGAGTGAACCATCTTTCTTTCTCACAAATAGAACTGGCGCACCCCATGGTGAAGTACTCGGCCTAATAAAACCTTTATCCAACAAGTCTTTCAGCTGCTCCTTTAATTCTCTGAGTTCTGCAGGAGCCATGCGATAAGGAGGAATCGATATTGGCTGGCTGCCTGGTAATAAATCAATAGCAAAATCTATTTCCCTTTCTGGGGGAATACCAGGTAACTCATCCGGAAACACATCGGGGAACTCATTCACCACCGGAACAGACTGGAGTGTCGGAGATTCTGGTCGAATATCCTGAACTCTAACCAGATGGTAAATACACCCCTTAGATATCAATTTCCTCGCCTGAAGGTATGAAATAAACCTACCTTTTGGCGTAGCGGTGCTGCCCTTCCACTCCCGCACTGCTTCTCCTGGAAAGTGGAATCGGACCGTCTTGGTCCAACATTCAACATTGGCAAAGCACGACACTATCCAATCCATACCCATTATGGCATCGAAGTCTATCATTTCTAGCTCGACCAGATCTACTATGGTTTGACGATCAGCAACCTCTACTGCACACCCCCGGTAAATTCTGCTAGCCACGATCGAGTCACCGACAGGTGTGGATACCGAAAAGGGCTGCGGTAACAATTCTGGTACAATATTGAACTTTCGTGCCACAAACAGGGTAACATACGATAGGGTGGATCCTGGATCAATCAGTACATAAATAGGGTATGAACAGATAATCAATGTACCTGTGACCACGTCGGGAGATGCTTCTGAATCCTGCCTCCCTGGTAATGCATAGGTACGGCTGGGGCCTGCACCTGAGCCAGAGGCTCCTGATCTACCTCGGCCCCTATTTACTGAACCTGAGGGTCTGCGCCCTGTTGAGGCTGCCAGAACTCGTGGCCCTGCTGATGCTCTATCCAGATCATCCCGGCTACCCTGTCCCCTGGATGGACAATCTCTTATTAAATGCCCTTCCTGTCCGCAGTAATAGCACCCTGGGAAGCCTTGCCTGCAGGCTCCAGCATGTAGTCGGTGGCATATAGGACAAGGGGTAGCTGCAAATCTACTCTGTTCTACCCTCCGCTACTGTGGTGAGGCTACTGTCCGTGAACTGCTACCGGACTCTGATTGACTCCGGCGAACAAACTTGCCTCTCTGTTGCTGTACCGGAGGTAAAGATCTGGGTGGCCTATCTGAAAATCGTGGCCTCAGCCCCCTAGGAATTTTCCCTCGAATCTCAGCGGGTCTGCTTCTATGGCGCTGCTCTGAGGTCGCTTGTCTGTTACCCCGTTGCCGCTGTCTCAAGCCCTCAATTGTCTGTGCGAAGGCTTGTACCCTGGCTATGTCCATATCCTCTCTCAAAGTAGCCGTCATGCACGTCTCTATGTACTTTGGATTCAGGCCCATAATAAAGCGGTGGACTCTGGACGACATGGTGTCCACAAATACTGGAGCATAGCGGGCTATGGAGTCGAACTGTAAAGAATACTCACGAACGCTCCTGGCCCCCTACTCTAAGTGTAAAAACTGGTCCATCCGGGCCTGTCTGACCTCCCGAGGTAAATAGTGGTCCAGGAAGGCCTCTGAGAAGCTGGACCAAGTAGGAGGGGCTACATCTCTTCCCCGAGATCTCTCCCAACTTTCGTACCACAAAACAGCAATATCCCTTAACCGGAACACGGCTAACTCAACTGATTCTGCTGGGGTTACGTGCATGACTCTAAAGATCCTCTGCATCTGGTCCAAAAAGTCCTGAGGGTCCTCCACTGAATCCGACCCTGTAAACTGAGGGGGTCCCAATGCCAAGAATTCTCTGACCCTGGAACTACCAGGCCCACCTAGAGATTCTGCAGCTGCAGGTGGTACTGGCTAACGCTGAGTAGCCAGTATCTGGGTCAACATAACCACCGCACTACGTAGCTCCTGATCAGATGAAGTGGGTGCAGGAGCTGTGGGAGGCGGTGCTGCCTCAAGTGGTGTCTGGCGAGGCGGAGACTGCTAGGAGGGTCAAGATGACACCTCCGTATCGCTCTCAGACCGGGCTAAATCTGACTGTAAATGAGGCATCCTACTGGTGCCTTCGCCCGCTGCTGTATCCAATCTCCTGCCTGTAGGTGGGTGCCACTAGTCTGCCATAGTATCTGTAAACAAAGAGGGTGGTAAGTTTCAAAAGCACCAACCCTATACGGTACTGTGCTAGGCACGACTGAGTATGGAAAGAAGGGTAACTATCCTATTATGCCTCGCAGCCTCCTGCCTATGGTATGTGGTGCACAACACATCCATAGACAAGACTCTACTCAGCACGGCTTGTAGACTCCCTGGGACACGACCTGCTCTGATACCAAGTTTGTCACGCCTCGCTCTGGGGGGGTATGACTGGCACCTGGTGCCCTAGTAGGACCTAGACTGCTATCTGGTGAGCCCAAGCACATCTGGTGCCTGGATGGCTCTAACTCAAATTCCTGGAAACAAAGGGCTATATAACGGCTGTAAACACAGCATCCAGCCAACAGGCCTATAGCCACCTGCACCTCGAAAACAGCTAACCAGAAACATACTACTATAGGGGAACCTATGCGGGCCGACAAGGCCATCATGCTGTCTAGTTCTCTGTAACTCAACAATAACATGCTAAATAATTACGTGACCGGCAAGGTCACCACTACTGACTGGTTATGGCCACACACGGCCAACAGGAACAGAAATAACAAATAACTATAACAAGCTGCACGGCCTCACATGACCGGCTCGGCTGACCACAGGGAAATATATACAGACTGCAAGCCTCTAGAAATAACAATAGAAATGATCGGGACAGGGCCCCGACCTACCCGTACTGTACAACAAAAGAAAATGAAATACACCTCTAGAATTCGGTCTCTGGATGACAGGAGCTGAATACTCAATAGCTGACTGGAATCACGAGGGATCTCCTCCTCGTCTATGAGTACCTGCAGGCAAGTAATGCAGCGCCCCACTGGGCGTCAGTACCACAGGTACTGAGCATGTAAAGCAACTGAAATACCCAACTGAAAAGAATAACAACAGTAACATGACATATAAGCAGAAAGTAGCTGAGTCTATTTAGCTGAGGATAACTGGGGAGAGTTTATTTATTCTATAACTAAACAGAGCGTACCTGATGTTGTGTCGTCCCACTGTTTATCAGTATTTAATAGCACACATAGGTATACATATAAATACACACAATACCTGACCGACCCCCATAAGCCGGAAGGTGCCAACCAACACACAATCTATTTACCCCTACCCAGGTCTAAACCAACCAAAAATAAGACACTCCGCTCATCTGATAACTGTGAGCTCCTCCTACCGGTCCCCTTGGGTACGTAGCTCAGGCCTTGGCCTATGACAGTAAACTGTGTCTGAGTCCAAAGACTCCTGCCTCTGGGCGCAAGTGTACACGGGGTGTATAATAAAAACTACCCCTGGGTGCAAGCACGCAACAGGGTGATTTTATAAAAATCTGTATCTGAAACTGCCCCCGGCCACAGGCGAACACAGAGTGTTCTGCCCCTGTAAGCAGGGTGGACTGGCTCTGCGCAGAGTAAACTGAACTACCCCTGCAAGCAGGGTGGTCTGGACCATATTATCATGGTGGTCAGCCATCATCGTCCTCTAGGCGGACGGCATCGCCCAGCTGGTGGCGATATCTGAATCTGGTATCGACACAACAATAACCCAGGGGCGGTGGGGATGCTAAAAGGGACACCCACATGCCACAACAAGTCTCAACAAACAAATAGCACATAAAAATAGCAAGCATGTATAACTGAAAAGACTATCTGGAATCTAACTTCTTATTCTGATCTGTTTCTATACTGAACTAATTCTTACTAATTATACTGATTCTGCAATCTCTGTTTAACTGTGCGGCTAATCTGTAGCCATAATACTATCTGTCTATCAGATCTTTCTTTACTGACTGTTATTACGCAAATCTGTTCCTTTTTATTTTACAACATGCTTGTTATTCACATAAAAGGCTGTACTGAATCTAAACTACTAACTTGCCCTTGGGCACATGCTTTTCTAACTTTCAAACTGAATATGATATCACAACGCAAACTAGGTTTACTGAACTTGCACAATACTTAACATTCGACTTCCGGGAATTCTACTACGGAGTTTATTGTACTATACAAGGCTAAAGCTACTAACTTGCCAAAGGAACTAGCTTTACATACCTTATCCTCGAACTATCCGTCTGTCGGACGAGGCTCGGCCACTACTGCAACTATTTCTCCCAACTGCATTCATAAATATGTCAATTAATACTAAATATAGCTTTATTCCAAAGAACAACATCACTTTCGATATAATTATAGCCTAAACTTAGGCTTATCGAAAGACGGCCAAAAACTCGCTATTTTTCGGAAGTCCAGAAGGGAGAAATACTCACTTCACAGCTAGGAACACATAGACACTAGTTTGGAGCAATTCCACTCACCTTAGCTCGGTAGCTCGACGATTCGTCGGTCGTATTTCACGAAACTAAATCCGTAGAAATGCTCTCTGCTGCTAAATACCTTGGTATCTGAGGTTAATTTAGGTTTGGACTGTGTTTGGCGGCGTAATCGGACGAAATTATATTACCCTCTTCGTTCTTTTTCTCTTCTCTGATTTTCCTCTCTGTTTTCTGGAAATTTTATGATTAAATTCCAAAATAAACCGAAGTGGGGCTTTATATACTTGAGCCTGGACAAGGCCAACGTGTCACGGAGCCAACGCGGAGGCTTCCCCACCGTGACACGCTACCATCGCGGAGGGGCTCTGCCTCGGATCCTCCCGCGATGGTTCGACAGGCTACTCGTCCGGTCTTTTCCCGGGCCTTTCACTAGCACGTATGGCTTCCAAATATGCTTGACCAACGCACGAATAGGCCATCTAGGTGCCGGGAATCCTACGGGGTATAACAACATAACAATATCAAGAACCTAAATTAAACTAAATTTATGAATTTCAAATTAACTAACACATTCATATTGACTAATTACTAAACTTATATATAAAAAAACTAAATTAGTGGAGAAATTCATTTTATTTTAATTAATATTTTTGATAAATTTCTAGCTTAGCTTGTAACAAAGTTTCAAACACAATGAAATCTAACAATTGTTTAATGAAATATAACAATCTAACAAAGTTTTAACTAAACCTAACAATTCTAACAATAACATTAACAATGAAATCTAACAATTCTAACAATTTAACAATGAAATCTAACAATCTAACAAAGTTTCAACTAAACCTACAATCCTAAAAATAACATTAACAATAAAATCTAACAATTCTAACAATGAAATCTAACAGTTCTAAAAATAACATTAATAATGTAGTAATTTAACAATAATAATAACAATAAAATCTAACAATTTAACCTAAAATCTAACAATAAAAATTTAATTAAAAATTTAAAAATCTTAACCTTGCTAGTAAAGACAATGAGTTGGGCAGTAGGGCAAGGGGCTGGGTGCGCTAGGGAGGGAGGCTGGTGGGCTAGGGAGGGACGCCGATGAGGTTTGGGCTGGTGAATCGTCGGATTTTAAAAGAGAAATGAGAGAGAAGAGAGAAATGGGGAAGAAAGGAGTTCTGGGTCGATTATAATAAACAAACCGATGGATAGATTCAGTTCGTCTATCAATTTTTCAATTAAATAAGTTGACCCAATCTTGACCAAAAAATCGAGAGACTAACCGGCACTGTTCGTCGGCTTTTTGAATTAAATTAATTTTTTTTTCCAAACTATTATTTTTATTTTTAAAAATAATTAATTAATTATATAAATAAAATGACCCTGTCCACCAGCCACTTTAAATAGTTTAATATTTTTTTAACATGTATCGATCCTATCCATCGGTTATCTAATTAAATTCTGTGAAAAGTATTTTGTGCAAAAATTCGTGAAAAATACTGAGGGACAGTGTGGGTATCACATTAAAATAATTACAAAAGAATTACAACTTGGATAAATCGACGGACAAAGTCAGTAATCCCACGGTTATTTTGGACCAGCGCTATCCGTCGGTACTTGTTCGTCATTTTTTGATATATTTTTTGTAGTGGTCGTCAATGATGGCAGAGGTAGTTGGTGGCCGGTGGTGGTGACTGGTGGTTGGTGATGATAATAGTGGTGGTAGTTGTGATGATAGAGGTGGTTAATGATGGTGACCGGTGGTTGCGGACAGAGTGATGGTAAAAGTTATCCACACAAATATATCTTTTAATGATGTAAAGACTTTGTTCCACATCTTAATGATTAAGAACTATTCAGACGAAATAAGTTCTTAAATCTTAATGAAAACATATATACTTAATGACCTAAGGTATGAACCATATAGATTCAGACCTCCATTAAGTGCAAACAAATGAAGCCTCGTTAAAAACACTAATTCAATTTGGACTCTAGCACTATTTAAAAATGTCAAAAATAGATTTAGTAAATCGATTTCTTGAGATCAATTTTTTGGGAAAATCGACCTTATATCGGAGAATGTTTTTATGGAAGATACTGATCTTTGGAGACTATTTTTTACCGACTTTCAAATGTTGATTTTTTAAATTATAGAATTATATAATGCACTGTTTGGAGACCAAATCCCCATCTTTATCGTGGTAGAATATATTTTTACCACTAGATCGTGTTGCTTGTACGACTTTGGAAGATTTTTCTTGAGCCTAGGGTTTATCGAAAATAGTCTCTCTAGCTCTGAGATAGAGATAAGGTTTGCATACACTCTATCTTTCCCGGACCCTCACTTTGTGGAATTATCATTGTTCCTGTTGATTTAATACTTTGATTTGTTTTATTCATACTCTTCAAAGTTCTGATCGATCTTTAGGAGATTGGTATTGTGCAAAAATATTTTTGTTTTTTAATCGACCTTCAGAGGCGGATTTTTGTAATATTTATAAAGAAATCGACCTTTGGAGGTCCGTTTACATTTTTCTCGTTTTTCGCTGAAAATCAGCCTCTATAGGTCAATTTTATTTTAAAAAATATTTTGATAAAATATTTTTTCAAAAATTAACCCCACGGACATCGATTTTTCCCCTTTATTAGATCGGCTTTTAGGTCAATTCTTGCTGCTCTGTTAGTAGTGTAGAACTAGATCTCATTAGTCTACATGTACCTATCTACAACAATACAAACATTAATATCCGTCTAAGTAAGAAAAGTCTTTTAAGTATACAGGATTTTGATCATTTGCTTTGCTTTTGTTCTCGAATGTGATGTTGAAGCATAATTTGTCTGAGTCTATGACTAGGTTCTGTCCTCATGGCTTGAAATCTTCTTGCATTTCTGTCTATCCATATAAGATAAATGGCTGCAGCAAAAAAATTTCACTATACCAACTCTAGGCTTGGTGTTGGGCCTTCTTAGATACCCACTTGACTTCATCCACCCAAGGCTTAATGCACTTGTTTTCACCCAATCAATTAGCGAGATAGCCCATATATTACTAGAATAAGCCCAAGCAAAAATAGGCGAGGTAGTGACATCTACCATTCCAACTTTTGTAATCTATCAATTGTAGATGGAGTACAACTCTTTGGTTTTATGTAAAAATTATGTATCCACCTGATCCATAGTGTGTGCTGTTTTGTGCTCACAACTCTATTCCACAGATGAAACTTTAAGTTTTGTGCTCACAACTCTATTCCACAGATGAAACTTTAAGAAGTTCATTCCTGCAGCCGATTTTGGCATGCAGAGAATGTCCTAAGTTAGGAGTGCTTTTCTTTAATTATCATGGCTACCGGTCCAAGGGAATATTTTACATATATTAGTAACTAGTTATATTAGTTTATTTAGAAGTAGGAATACATGTGCCCAGTATATCAGTCATGTACACAGAATTTTTCTCCATAATGGCCTTGAATCCAGACACTTTAAAAAAGAGATTAAAAGCCTAAGATCATTGCATGAATAGACATTACATCTGCTTTACAACACATCAATAAATCATATGCAAAGTAGATGTGTACCATTTTCATCTTAACATGTGTGAGATGGAAGTGTACTTCTCTTTTCTCTGAAAATTTGAACAAAAAGAAGCAAAGAAACAAAATACACGCTTCCAATTTTTTTTTTATTTTAATAGAAGTAGCCATTAATAGATGCAGTATGTTAGATTGTCTACATTGTTATATTTTTTAAAATGCAGAACTTCTCCAAATTCTATTAATACAGAATATTTGTGCACCGAGCTCGTTTTTACACAAATAATCATACGTACGTACTATAACTCATCCTAATTATTGATCACACCATTGTACTAAAAGTAAAAACTAGTGAATGATACGATTTTATTTAGGAAAATAGTGGTCACACTCTTAAGCTGGAAATGTAAAGTCTTTTTTGGATAATTGTTCCCAATTTGCTATAGAGACAATTTTAACTAAGGCCAATAATTAAACCAATAGAGACAGTTTTCTTCCCTTTCCTTCACCTAATTCTGCGGCTTTCCTGTCAAATTCTTGTGGGGAATTATTTTTAAATATAAATTGTTTTTAAGTGATTTACTTAATTTTATTCTCTCAAAAAAAAGTTCTACATGTTAATTAGTGTAATTTAAACCATCAACAAATTACTCACTTCCTTTTAGGTTTACTCCCTCGAACACTTACCATATATATTAAGTAAGATTTGAAATAATCATATATATTGCGTAAATAGTTTCTACAGTATGCCTGATATCTGTATTTAATAAAAAATAATATGTATCATATTAACTAATTGAAATGATCGATTCGAATAATATATTTTTAAATATATATAATGATGCTGAGTGAATTCAAGCTAGTCAAATATAGCTTATTGTTGGAAGTTGGTATATTTTTTAAAATTCTGTCCTTTTAACTAAATTTTTATATTACAGAAGAAGAGAAAAATGATGTATTACAACAGAAGCAAACAAATAAACATCATACATTTAAGGGGAACCGAAAATAGCAAATTAATTTTGATAGCTTTGACGACGAAAATGAGAGAAAGAAATCAATTAGTGGACTAATAGTAGGGTTGGGAGGGTTACGGCTAATAAATCACCGACTAAATCTTCATTTCAATCTGAAATTTTTTATATCTTATTTGATATTCAGTATTCATATTATGACCCTCACTATTTTAAATTCGCATCGCATAAATTTATTTAAGGAGAAAATACTCTCAAACAAATTTTTTTGTACATAACACCTGTAATGCGGTATAGTTAAATTTGACACGTAAATTAAATTAATCTTATAATGTAATGAAGTCGAAATAATTCACAACAAAAAATAAATAAATGAATAAGAAAATAACAAAGTGCCAGTCGTGTATTGAATATTGAAAAATGGGCTTTGGTGGCCCAAGAACAATGTGACTGAAATGCTCGGGAACTAAAGAACAAGGAGCTTTAAAGTTAGTAGAATAGTGAATGTGTAAATCAGAACTCTAGACCATCTAATATAGAAAATTAAGTGTCTATTTACAGAGAAGACCTAGGGAACGACTTCCGTAAGGCTCTCCTCTTTTGTCGTCTCCCACCGGGTTATTAACTCTGTAGTTGCATATTAGTTGGCGAGAATCTAAGCCTCATTCATGATTTGCGGACTAGTGTGCATGTCTTATCTTTGTCTTATCCGATCATGCCTGCGCAGCCGGAGCTAGAGAGATCATGCGGGTGAGGCTCCGATTTCTATGATGGTGATTCCGAAGTTTTCCTAAACTGGATTGTATCTTCCGGCCGGGTTCCGGATATGCTGGTCAACGCTTCTTAACGGGTCCATTGTGACCGATCGTACTCGCCACGTGTTGCTACATAGTCCATCTTAAATTCCCTTGCTTTCTAGTTTTCTTGTCGGGGTTCCATTGAAGAACTCTCCTTGTTTTTCATCTTCTTGCTGATCTCTTCATCCACTTCTTCTCTTCAAAATATGTCCACTGCCGGTTGGGGGAAAACACCATTTAAGCTTGAGCTCCTCGGTGCTCCAGCGAAATCTAAGAAGAAGGTCACCAAGAGCGAAGTCGTGGAACCTAAGATGGATATGATACTCCCTAACCATTTATCTTTTGAGAGGGTCACATTCACATGAACTGTGCTACACGTACCCTTTCATGCGAGGGAGATGTTGGTTCCTTATCATATTTTCTATAAAAATATAAAATAAAACTTTTACTATATCATGATCTTGACTTTGAGTTGATTCTTTCCGAAGGTGTTCCTTGCATGCTGAAGTGAATAGGGGCGATACCAACTACGATTAGAAAGCGGTCACTCCTGTCAATGGGAATATAAGAAATCGAAGTATTTAGGGATTCGACGCTTATCGTCTGCCGAACTCAAAAGAAATAAAAAACCAAATATGAAATTTGACATACCATGCTTATCTTGAAAAGCTCACTGAGCAATTCAAGACAAAGGCGAATTTAAAATTTAAAGTTTATAAGTTTTTATCTATCTCAAATTAACAACTAGGTTGCGAAACTTAAAGGGTCATTTTTAAACCATTGGACCAAGAACACACTTAGTTGATGGGTTCTCAAGTTATATTTAAGTCCTAATTCATTGAGGTTCGAATTGTATTAAAGTTGCATAATAATTGTATGATAAATTGTATGCAAATTGTATTTTAAGTTTTGTATGCTGTAGCAGTTGTATTAAATTTGTATGAATATTGTATGAAAATTATATATAATGTTGTTGTAGTTGTATTAAATTTTTAGAAATCAACATGATCGGAATTTTAAGCCTTGAGCAAAATACATATATTTTAAATCGATTCTATACATTTTTCATACACGAAAATTATGTGCGAAATATTAAATTTTAATCAAGATATACATAATTCATACACAAAATTTTAAGTGAAATTTTTAAGCCTTGAGAAAAAGTTCTGTTTATATTTTATAAAAAACTTCTGATATATTTTGTAAACGAAAACCTCTTTTATCACATGTAAATATGTTTCTTATTATATGTGCGTGTGATTCTCCTTTTCTATTTGTTCCATTGTATTTCTGAATCTAGACTATGGCGGTATTAATGCATGTTCAAAAATGCAGCAAATCTTTTGGGCCCTTTTCATTTTTGGCCGATTGCCAAAATTAATTACAAAAGCTAGCTAAAATATAGGAAAAAATATTCACAAATTAGCAAACTTAACTAGTTATTTATAATAATTAATAAATTTATTAAAAATTATAAAAAATAGTAAAATAATTACAGAAATAGCGAATTACCATTTTTTTAAAACAATTATTATTATATCAAATTTTCTATATTCTCTTTCCAACTTATTACGTTCTCTCTTCAATTTAATCCCTTTATTCACTCACTGTAACTGTCCAAAAATTTCTCCCCCAAATCCCTCAAAATTTCATCCAATTTCTCTCTCATTACCCCTTTTTACCTCTTTCAAAATTTTCATTATTTCTGTCGATTCCTCCCCCCCCCCCTCCCCCACACACACAGTCATGGCGATTTGGATGCAGAGAATTGCAAATCTCTGGAGAAAGCAAAAAAGGATTCGAAATTTTTGGTGAAGAAGATGCAGAGAATTGTAGTTCCCCATTGGTCTGCCGGATCTATTTTCTGGTCTGTACTTGGTCGATGGGTGGATGCTCCTTATTTCTCCGTTAACTACTTCAGAGATACCATTGTAGGAGAAATCAAAACTCCATATATGATTAGCAATCTTTCTGACAGAGAAGCCTTTGTTTCAACAATGTCGAAGAAATAAAAGAAGAAGATTTTATTAGTAATATATTATTGCCAGATTTCTCAAGCTTTTGTCTTTGTGTATAAATGACAGATTGATACACTGTAATTTTTTCAGGCTTTTGTCTTTGTATATCAATGCGGAATTGATACATGTATCAGTATCATATTTCTGATAATTCCAGAATTGTTATGTATCAATATATTGCTTTGTGTGTATCAATATATTATACCAATTTGTTATTAGTATATATCAATATTTTCAGTGATACGTGAATATAAATATCCATATTACTTTGTGTATCAGTTTAAGAAATTTTTGTCAATTATTTGATTTATTGCCCATATATTCAGTATTATCTTGAATAAATTACCAATTGAAAATTACTCATTTATGTTCATCAATATGACAACTGTATCATTTTTTATAAAATATTTAATGTTATAAATTCTGCAGATTATAAATTCTTTGATTGTATATCCGGATTTTTTTTTATATTTTGACTATTGAAACTAATGATTATTTTTATGTACTATATTTGTATATGTATCAAATTTTTTTATGCTTATTACACTACTAAAAATTGGTCAAAAAAGAGGATTAATTCCGATTGACAGCGTCGGTTTTTTGGGGAAAAATGACGAAATACCGACGGACAAAGGATCATCGGAATATGGCACGTCGGAAACAAAAAACTGATAGACAACATCAGTTAATACCGATGGACGTTATCGGTTCAGTAAATTTTAATTTCGTGGGTTCTTTAAAAGTTATCCGATGGGAGGAAAAATATTACCAATAGACACCGTTTGTAATATTTAATTATTAATTAATTTTTTAAATTAAAATTTTTAAAATTTACCAACGGTGTCCGTCGGTATATTCTTCAAAACTAAGAACATACTGAAGGACACCATCGGTTATCCGTCGGTTTTCTGGGTTTCTGCTGGTGTGTATTTGCAGAAAACCGATGGACTTACCTATGTTGTCCGTCAGTTTTCTGAAAATGCACCAGTAGCAGAAAGATGCAATATCTACATTCTCACCTGTCAAATTTAAAATCAATTCAATTTCACCTAATATCCAGCACTAATTTCTACCAAAACAATTACAAATCAACAAAAACATCAATAACATAGTAATTATCGAATTAAAACATCAAAAACAATACTAAATATCCACCAAAATTATCAACAAAGTTTAAAAATTATATATATATATACATATACATATATATATATATATATATAAAGTTTGTTTTCAATGTACAATAATCCTAACAACTAAGGTGTCTCTTCGATATTTTCATCATCTGTCAAAAACACTTCGTCATCTGAAGGAGGAGAATGGGCACGTCGTCTCCGCACTCTACTAGCTAGGTTGTTCACTTGTGTCTTGAGAGCCTCGGCGGTATGAAACATTGTCCTACTCTCTGCAATGCGTCTTTCCTCGGCATCTGTCAAGGCATGTGTAAGTTGTTCGATCTTTTGCGACATAACAATGATCTGAACGCCATCAACCACCTCGTCCTGGTTAGAAGAGCCAATACCTTCTAGTCCGAACTTAATCTGTCGAACTGGGTTTCTAGATCCTAGGTCATAGACTCTCCCCTTTTGCCTTCCCCTGGCCACTTTTTCAATCCAAATTTGGGTAGCGACATCCGGCGGAGGCTGGGTTGACCCACCTAGGGCTTCATGAGTCTGGCTGTACTCAGACAAGAGTCGCTGATAATCCATCCACATAATTAAAAAAAAGTTAATTAGTATCATATGGTTGTTCAAATTAAACTTAACATATCACTATTTATATATAATATGTATGAACTTACATAGGCTTGTTCAGCTCTTTGTTCGACCCATGTGTTCGCATCAGACTCATTCTTCTTCTTCTTTATGTGGGTAGCCCGAAATAGCTCCTCCTGAGTCGGGTCACGACCCAATATTTTGACCTGCAAACAAAATGTAATCAAAGTAAAAAAAATATAAAATTTAATCAAATTTATATAAGTATTGAATATAATAATTACTTACCAATTCTATAGCTATCGTCCCTTGGTTGTTTGCACCCCCAGTGTGCAACGAGCCATCTTCCCTTTCACTCCTGGCCTTCTTCGTCTATTCATACTTTGTCTTAAATTCAGGCATGTTCCAATATCTCTGAAACTCCTCGAAAAGATGAGGTAGCATCCATTCAGGCCTCTTATTCTTTAATCTTGCATCCCTAAACCAATCTGACATCCTTGAACTACCCTTCCTCTCAAAGTTCGTAGCTATCTTCTTATCGTGCTGAGAAAGACAAGTACACAATATCTGTAATCAAGGATCAACAGTGTTAGATGATATATAATAATCACGGGTCAAAGAAGAATTTTATGAAATAATAATTCACTTATATACCTTAAACTCATTAAACATGGCCTATCAAACCCGATGTGGTATTTTAGTCCAACTCGGATAAGGCCGATCATATATCCTCCAAATGCTCTCTCTTAGAGCATTTCCGACCTTTTTTTCAGATCAAAACCTGTAAAAATGACAATAAACATGTCAAGTCATAAATATAATATTAAGATTAAATATTATAAATCTAAATCAAGAATAAAATCAAACTCACCCAGATCCATCAGGCACGATCACTAGTCTACCGAGACTGTCTATATCTCTTGGATGTAGCTCTCCAGCTGCTGGTGCCGATGCTGGTGCCGGTGCCGATGGTGGTGTCAGTGCTCTATATGATTTGGTCAAGGGTGGAGTACTAAAAGCACCCTGTGAGTCTGACTCAGAGCTGCTATCTCTGAGTCGCAAGCTGAAAATATCAGGAGATGATCCAATCGGAGAAGGAGTATCGGATGATGAATATGTCGAGTTTTTTCATGGTAGACGAATTTCAGGTGTAGGCATGAAAGTGTGGGAATTAGTAGGAAATGGAGGCACAGATGAATGTGTTGGATGCCCAGTGCCATAGGGGACATAGGACAGAGGTAGAGAAGAATGTGTATGTGGAGTAGATGAAAGGTCACCCAAAGCAACACTAGAATCTAGTGGTCTCCTATATGTTTTCCTACTACTCTTACTCGATTTACTACCCTTACTAGTTTGACCTCGATCAACATCACCTGACGACATCCGCATATAAGTTTACATTATAAAATATAATTAAAATAATAATATAAGTATTAGATATAATAATTACTTAAAAGAATTAATTAAGTTACTTGCTAATCATCATTCTCTCATTCTTCCTCCTCGCTTGTTTCATTTCCATCATTCTCCCATTCTTCCTCATCACTTGTTTCATAATCATCATTTGATTCTTCGCCGTCACTTGGTTCATTTTCATTATCTGATTCATCCTCAACATTTGCAATTTCATTTATTATATCATCATCAGAAACTTCTTCTAATATGTGTTCAGGATATTCTAAACTTTGTTCTAACTCAATGTCCACAGTTTGATGAACAACTGTCAAATTATTTTGGTACGCCACATCCAACACATTATCAATCTCTATCCGACCCACGGGCTTAGTCTTTATAACAATCCACCAATCATCCTTGTCTCTATGCAGAAGATATGGAGCATAATACAACTGCTTAGCATTTTGTGTAATGATAAAAGGATCATAACGTTCTTACTGTCTGGTGTGCTTAACTTCAGTTATATTATGTTGTTGATTAACCCTAGTACCTCTGTGCAATGGATCAAACCACTTACACCGAAATAGTGCAATCTTTTTTCTCGGTCATCCAACATATCTAACTTTGGTTATCTCTTGTATCACACCATAATAATCAACAGTTTGGTAATTACCGTCTACATCGCCTTTAATGCACACTCTGCTATTATTGATTTTCTTATACTTAGAAGTTTTCTCCGTTTGAAACTTAAAATCATTGACACAATATTTATGTATCGACTGAATTGACTATTAGGCCTGTATGCAACATCACTCACAATTTGCAAATGTTCAATATTGTTATTTTCATCATGAACTTACATAGTGTTTGAAAAAATTATTTAGACAAATGATTATGTTATACTTATATCGTTAACATGATATTGAACACTTACATAGTCTTTCAGCCAATCAGAGAACCTTGTATATATGGCATCATTACCCCACTTTCCTACAAAGTAATTGTTTAATAATATTAGTTTTTAAATTAGTATAAGCATTAGTATTTAAATAAATTATTCAATAACATCATCTAGAACTTACTCAAGATATGATTGTATTTAGGAGAAATTAAGCAAAACATGTGTCATAATAGATTGCATTTCCATACTAGTCAAACTTCGTCTGGTTTAATTTTTTAGAACCTCGGCTTGGTTGATTAAAAATTAAAATCGGCGGGTGGCTTGGATCAATATCACCGTCGTCATTGCGGGTAGGTCTATTTCTTAAAGTTGGCACTTGCCGCTCGAAATAGTAAGAACAAAAATGAACAGTTTCCCTTGCAAGATAAGCTTCACAGATAGATACTTCAATATTAGACCGCTGCTTAACAGTTCTTTTGCACTTGCCAATAGTTCTGCATAAAATTCTGATGTTAGCAATTTGGTTAAACCAACTTAAAAAAATGAATTCATTGTGTACAAAGTCATAGTTTTAGTACCTTTCGATTGGATACATCCATATGTATTGAACTGGGCCTCCAAGATGTGCCTCATGTACGAGGTGAATCGGTAAATGTTCCATCACATTAAAGAATCCGCGCAGAAAGATCTTTTCCAACTTAATAGTAGTCACAGGAATATTTTCATCCATCCTTTCTAAGTTTTCCTCCCACAAAGTGTTATTACAAAAATCTTTGAAGAACAAACTTACCTCTGTCATTGGCTTCCATATCCTATCAGGTAGCCGGTTAATGCAATAGGAATCAAAATTTTCATGAAAACATGACAATCATGGCTTTTCATATCACACAACTTTCCTTCATTTGTATCTGCACGCTTCCCCAAATTTGAAGCATAGCCCTCAGGCATCCTCAAATTTTTAACCCACTCACAAATCTCACATTTTTCATCCAATATAAAGAAAAGCTCATCTTGGGCTTTAACAATTTATTATTGTGTGTTTCTTGCAGCTCTAGTTCCTTTTTTCTGCAGTATTCTTTTAAGTCCATTCTAGCATTTGGATTATCTTTTGTCTTACCTTAACATCCATTACGGTGTTGAAAAAATTATCAAAATAATTTTTCAATGTGAATCACATCAAGATTTTGTGTAGAAGATTTTTCTTCCAATACGACAACTCCCAAAATATGCTTTGTTTAGTCCAATTATGTCCAACACCATATCCAGAAAGTCTAGAAGGTGTAGCATTTGTAATCTTTGGCAAGTGACAAACTCTCTCCCAAATTTCACTTGCTGACAATAATGGTGGTGGCAGATCATTTTCAACCTTATTCTTTCGGAAAGCACGTTTCATTCTTCTAAATTCGTGATCCACTGGCAAGAACCGACGATGACAATCAAACCATGAATTTTCATGATCATATTTTAATGTGAATGCTTTACTATTTTCTATGCAATATGAGCAAGCTAATTTTCAGCTGTCATCCAACCAGACAACATCCCATACGCCGAAAAATTATTTATAGTCCACATTAAACAAGAACGCAAAAGAAAATTCTGCTTAGTTGATATGTCATAAGTCACTACACCTTCAGACCATAATTGTTTTAACTCATCTATCAAAGATTGTAGATAAACATCAATCAAACTTTTTGGATTATGGGGACCCCGGGATAATACAACTTAGAAATATCTAGGGACTTGTCATACACGTTTCAGGTGAAAGATTATATGGAGTAAGAAATACAGGCCAACAAGAATAGGGTGCAGCAGAAACAGAGAATGGTGTAAAACCATCGGCACACAAGCCTAATATAATATTTCTTGGTTTACTAGCAAAATCAGGATAAGTTCTATCAAAATGTTTTCAAACTTCTCTATCTAATGGATGATACATAACACCAGGAGCCCTTATATTCTCATGTTATCATCTCATATGAGGAGTAGAACTCATCGATGCGTACAACCTCTTTAACCGAGGTATAAGAGGTAAATAATGCATCGCCTTAACTGGAACCATCTTCCCACCATGAGACCGCTTAAAACGAGCATGTACACAAACTTATAATTTTCTAGATCCCCATCATTCTTATAGAACAACATGCAACCATTTTCACAGCAATGAATTCTGTCATACGACAATCCTAACTTGGAAATCAATTTCTTTGCCTGATAGAAATTCTTAGATATGTTCAACTCAGGATTAACGAGTTCCCCCAAAACACCAACCATAGAATCCACAGCAGCTTGAGGAATACTCCAATCTGATTTGATATTGATTAGTCTAACTGCAACGGACAACTCAGAATGCGGACTCCCTACACATAGTGGACGACTAGCCTCTTCTAGTTGTTTGTAGAAATGCATTGCTTCTTTATTGGGAGTTTCTTCAAAATAATTTTCGGGTTCCATCCCATATTATATTCCGAACGCATCATTGAACATTTCATGCACTCTCTAATGTTGAACATTATTTTGATCATGTGTAGACCTACTACTTTCATCGAATTATAAAATATATTATTCTCTACATCAGTCTCACCATGATTAGTGCACACAAAATATCTAGGTTTAAACTCATAATAGAAATATGAACTACAACTTCATCATGTTTAAAACTTCATGCAATTGCATAGCTTACAAGGACACCTAATTAACCCATCAACTTGAAAAGGGTATAGCGATATTGCATGGTTGATAAATCCTCTAACACCTTCAATAAATTCATCTTTCATGTCCCCAAGATTTGCATTAGTTCTATCATATATCCACAAACGATGAATCATCTAAAACAATAAAGATATTTTAGATTACACATATACATTAAAATTAATTAATTTGTATTGATAATTAAATTTTATTATTTAATGGTTAAATTATTTAATAGTTAATTTATATTAATAATTTAATTTTATTATTTAATGGTTGAATTATTTAATATTTAAA
Organism: Datura wrightii; assembly: GCA_035772735.1. NCBI lineage: Eukaryota > Viridiplantae > Streptophyta > Magnoliopsida > Solanales > Solanaceae > Datura > Datura wrightii. The sequence goes on along the minus strand of JASDFA010000018.1, from coordinate 190,934,292 downwards.
TTATTTCATAATTAATTTTTATTAATAATTCAATTTTATTATTTAATGGTTGAGTTATATAAATTTAAATTATTTAACTGTTACATAATTTAATAGTTAATTTATATTATAATTAAATTGTATTATTTAATAGTATTAATTATTTTATTCTTACACATTATAAATTTCTAACTTCGCTTCTAACTCAGTTACTAAGTTTTATTTTCTAACTCAATCACTTCAAAACTAAGTCAAATATATAAATTTAAATTTCTAATTTTATTTCTAAATTCCTAAATTCACAAGCAATTTCAAACGAATTAGAGAATAAACAAGAACTTATGCTTTGAAATTTAACAATAAATCTAACTAAACCTAGCAATGAAATAATTCAACTAAATCTAACAATGAAAGAATTCAACTAAATCTAACAATTTAGCAATAACATTATCTAAATTTAGAAAATCCAACAATACATAACTTACAATAATATTATCTAAATCTAATAATTCTAACAATAATTTATCATAACATTATCTAAATCAAATAACTCTAACAACAACTTACAATAACATTATCTAAATCAGACAATTAAAACAATAATTTATAATAACATTATCTAAATTCAACAATTCTAACTAATAATTCTAACAATAACATTACAAGTCTAACAATAACATCAACAATTTAACAAACATACAAATTTTTAATCTAACAATATCATGAAGAAAAAAAATTCTAACCTTTAAAAATGAGGCTTAAACAGTGAGGAGGAAGGTGGGTAGTGATGGAGGTAGGTCGGCTGTGGGCAGCGACAGAGGGAGGGAGACGGTGCCGGTGGTTGGATGAAGGAACAAAGGTGGATTTGGGTGGTGGGGAGGGATTTTTCACCAAAGAGGAAGAGAAAGAGGGAGGAAGTGAGAAATGGAATTTTTTCGGGGTCTGTGGTCTGATTTAATTAGACAAACCGACGGATAGGGTTGGCTAGTTCGCCGGTTTGTCTATTAAATAAATTGATCAGATCTTGATTGAAAAATTGACGGACAAAACGACACTTTCCGTCGATTATTCAAAATTATATAAAATAAAAATTTATTTCTATATTTTTATGTTTATTTTTATTTTAAAAATTATAATTAATTAATAGACCAACTCCATCCGTCGGATAGCTAAATTAATTATTATTTTTTATTTAATCCGACATTGTCCGTTGGAATATAAAATTTTATCCAGATTAAAATTATTCGCGCAATAATGCACGAAAACTACCGACGGAAAAACCGAGGGGCAGTGAATTTTTACCAAAAAATTAAATATAAATCAAATAAAAAATAGACTAACCAACTGACAGGTCCGACTTTCACTCGATTTTGTCCGACCGACCCTGTCCGTCGGTTTGCGTCCCTCATTTATTCATCAGGTTTTAGTAGTGTTAGTATGTATCAATATTTCTAGTGAAATACATAACTTTTATTTAGACAAATGAGTTTTTGATATTTGTATCAGTATAAATTTGAAAAAAAATTTCTCAAATCTGCAACGATAATATACCCAAAGAAAAAAAAAATTCTCCATACACGAATGTGAAATTTTGGTTTAAAATTTTAGATATTGAAAAAAAAGGTCCAAGATCATAAAAAGAGTGATTTACTCCTATTAATTACGCAACTTCCCTTAAAAAAATAAAAACATCAATTTAGGAGGAATTAAACAAAGAGCACCAATTAAGGAGGAATTGCAGGGTATGAAATTTAGATACAGTCATAATAATTACAGTAAATTGTATCAAAAAATAGAAAAATATGTTATTTTATGTAATTTTAATAAATCACGCTATTTTATGTAATTATTTTACTATGCAGTGATATTTATGATAATTGCTCTAAAATATATATTGATTATGTATATTTATATATAATAATTACAAAATATATACATTAGTCGACCATTATGATTAGGTAGGCCCAAAAAAGGGTAATAAAATAACAATAATGAGAATAAAAATGAATTTTAGAAAATCTGTCTACAAAATTAAAATAAGAAAAGTAAGTATAATATCGTAACGACAGGATAAATATGACCTAATAGTATGACGAAGGATAAATTTAACCAATTTTAAGAAGTAGAGGGTTAAAGACGAGGAACACGATTGCTAATGATAGAGGAGATGATTATGGTGATGGTTGTGATAGTTGGTGCTAATGGATAGTAATTGCGGTCATGATAGTTATGATGGTGGAGATGGTTCATATTGTAGTGACTGACGCAGTGGTGGAGGTTGACGGTGGTGGTGGTGGTGGTCGTAATGGTGGAGTTGGTTCATGTTAGCGGTGTTGTAGGTAGTGATTAATGATGTTGGTTTTAGTAGGTGTGTGAGTGTCACGCCCCGCCTTGGGAGGCATGACTAGTACTTGGTGCCCTACTAAGACCTGGACTACTGGACTACTGAGCCTAAGCACTTCTGGTGCCACGCTGGCTCTAACTCTGGGTTCACAGAACCAACGGGCTATATAACGGCTGTAAATACAGCCTCCGGCCGACTAGGCCTATAGTCACCTGTAAGACAACAACAGCTAACCAGAACAATAGTAGTATAAAGGAGCCTATGCGGGCCGACAAGGCCACCATGCTGACTAGTTTCACTTAAACGTTGAATCAAATGCTAAACTACTCTGTGAGCGGCAAGGTCACCAACTATTAACTGAATAAGGCCCCACACGACAATCATAAACAAACTAAAACATAGACACGACCTCGCACGACCGGTACAACTAACCACAGGGAATATACAATCTGCAAGTCTTTAAGAATACTCATAAGATGGTCGGGACAGGACTCCAACCTACCCGTACTGTATAACAAAAGAAAAGGAATAAACCTCTAGTTGTCAAGCTCCAGATGACAGGAGCTGATGACTTTGTGTGCTGCTGGAATTACGAGGGATCGACTCCTCGTCTATAAGTACCTGCAGGCAAGTAATGCAGCGCCCCCAAACGGGCGTCATTACCACTGGTACCGAGTATGCAAAGCAATAACTAAACATAATTGAAAATAGACAGTAATACTGATAATTACTGAATAACATAAGATGGCTAAGACTGTCTGGGATGGCAGAATCTAAACTAAGCTTAACTGTACTGGAGAGAAGGTGAGAATCATACCTGTCAATGCGGCGTCCTGCTATCTATCAATTTAATAAATAACACATATAGCATACAAGAACCTATACCAGCCCCAATAAGCCGGAAGGTACCAATCAACATGCAATCTATATACCCCTACCCGGGTCACCATCCAAAAATAACAATTCACTCCACTCATCTAGTAACTATGAGCATCCGGCCAGCCCCCTGGGTATGCAACTTGGGCTCTCTGGGCCCCTGACTATAGCTGTATTTGAGTCCGGAGGACTCCTGTAAACTGTAATCTGAGATCTGTGATCTGTAATTTGTAATCTGTGCCCTGGGCGCAAGCGCTCGACAGGGGTATGCTATAATGCTGATCAGCCTGCTATGGGGAATGCTGCATCTCATCTTCGTCCTCTAGAGGACGGCATGCCACTCCTTGGAGTGACGTATCCTCACCCTCTGGCGGGCAAGTCGACACAGCTATTAACCCTGAGGCGGCAAGGAAGCTCTAAAGATGCCCAACATAGAACAATCAGGTATCTACAAACAACAATAATCACATATAACATATATATTAAATCTGATAATACTGTCCATGTTCTGATATTCTATTCTGAATCCCTTGCTGAATTATACTGAATCTGATACTGAGTTATACTGAGTCTGGAATAACATCTCGCTATCTGATACTAATTTACTAACTTTTATTCTGAATATGACATAATAATTATTCAAGCATGCTTACTGAATTCACACTGGGCATAATACTCGGCTTTGAAATGTTCTTCTGGAATTTATTCTATTTTACTATACTAGAATTACTATCTTGCCGAAGAAACTGGCTTTACATACCTCAGTTGCCGACTTCTCGACTAACTGGCATAACTCGGCCAATATCCAACTATTTCTTCCAACTACATTCATATTCATAGCAAATAAAACTAAATTCATCAATATTCTAGAAGAAAACACTACTTTGAATATATATACTGCCCAAAATTTGACTTATCGAAAAACAGCCAAAAACTCGCTATTTCTCGGAAGTCCATAAGGGAGAAATACTCACTTTAGGGCTAGGAGTATATTGACACTAATTTGGAGCAATTTCACTTACCTTAGCTCGGTAGGACGACGATTCGCTGGCCGAATTTCACAAAACTAACTCTGTAGGAATGCTCCCTGCAACTTTATACTTTGCTACCCGAAGTTAATTTGAGTTTGGACCGCGTTTAACAGCGTAAACGGAAGGAATTTTAATGGAAACCTTTGTCCTCTCTATTTCTCTACTTTTCTCTGGTTTACTCACTGAAAATATTGATAATTATCACTTAAAAACCGAAGTGGGGACTTATATACTTGGGGCTCTTAAGTCACATTTGTCGAACGCAATTTATAAGTCGCATTTTCCTTGCGACACTCTGACTTGGCGCTTATCCGGTCTCTCCCCGAGCCCTTTTTCTAGCACGTATGGCATTCTAAAACTCTTAACCAACATGCGAATAGGCCATCTAAATGTCAAAATTTACGGGGTGTAACAGTGAGGTTGACTATAGTATGTTTTAAGAGAGTTAGAATTAGTCTAAAAAAATAAATGGAGGAGGAAGTGATTAGACAGAAAATGACACATCTTCAAGTTATTGAGGACATGACCCTTGATATGAGACTAAAATATTATACATTTAGCTATCATTTTGTCTTACATTTGGGTGTTTAGTCATACTTTGAACGCTACAAACAAGTATTATTCTTACCTTTATTGTTTTTGATATGAAGGACAAAATAAAGAATTTTGAGCTAAAAGATAAAATTAAAAAAAAAGAGCTTTAAAGTCTGAGTAGAAGTCACTTAAGTCAATTCGAAGTTCATACGAGGTACAAAACCAAGTGAGGGAAGCAAGTCCACGAAAAAATAAGTCAAGGAGCTAAAAATATACTACTGCGTCATGCCCAGCATAGCGAGCTGTGCCATGATAACTGCAGTTGTGGATGCATGCTCGGTAGTAGGAAGGCCTGGAAATTAAGCTTGTTCTAGTGGAGCAGTGCAAATTTAAGCTTGGTTCGGTGATCTCATTTAATGAAGGGTATTTTCCTCCGAAATCATTTTGGGAACCCTATATGTACTGCAAGCATACAGTTTTGAAGGGAGGCGGACATATTCAAAGTTTAGAACAGAGAAGAGGAGGAGAATTCAAGAACTTTTAGGTTTTTCATTCTGTAATTATCTTTTATTTTTTAAACAATTGCTATTCATGAATTCATTGATTTGTAACCAAGTTATGAGTAGCTAAACAATTTAGTTCTGGGGTTATGATTTAGACATGATGTTTGATTTTGATAGTTGTACACTTTATTCAATATTTCTTATTCATTAAGTTGTTTAATTTTTCTTGATCTCAATTATTTAATTTTTTGGTCAACTATCAAATACTATATGTGACTCGTAGATTGAAATTGAAAGAGGAAATCTGCAAGTATAATAAGAAAAAGTAGGGATTGTTCACGGATGTTTTGGGAAGGAGGAGTGATTCGTTAACTTGGATAAGGAATATACCCTTCAGCCTCGCTTAGTTGAAATTACACTAAGTATATTGTTGTTATTAACTCATTGCATAATAAAGGTTTCAAAACTACATAGATTTTCAACTGAAGGGACTCATATGATATTATAAAATATTATTATTTTTTTTAGATAGTGTTAAGTCCTTTATTCTAATTTAATTAATTTATTTATTGCTTATTTATCCAAAAAATAACCTAACTTATACCAAGTGATCTATTATTAAACTGATGTAATTGAGAAGAAATCATATATGAATTGTTAACAATTAACACAAGTTGATTTATGATTTACTTATTCATAGTCTATTAGATCTGTGTAAATTGTGGTTTAAGGTTTGGGGTTTGAGGTTCGGGATTTGGAGTTTGAGGTTGTCAATAGTTCATTAGGATTTTGTTTTCAACAACCAACTTTATTTGCTTTGATTTATTATAAATCATTAGAATTTTATTTTGGTCCATAATTCCTCATTTTTTTCAATTTATTTTAAAATATTTGGGTGTATATTTTATAGAGCCATTTGTATTTGTAAATGTTTTTGATAGAAAGTAAAGACAACTTAAAGTAATAACAATAAAATTTATTCATTCATATATAGCAAAACATAGAAAAGCTTCCATTGCTTTTACAAATGAAAGCCTTGCAAAAATGTGTGTGTATATATATATATATATATAAAATTAGTCTATTAAGGGTAGGAGGATGGGTGATCAAATCATCAAGTTTTTCATATGTTGTTTGTCCTCTCTAAACCTCTTGAAGAGATGATCGATGTCATTTTTTAGAAGGAATACATCGGATGAAGGACATTGATGAGGTTTATCGATGGTAATGACATAATGGTTGAGTCTGAATCCTTCTTGCCATTTTCTTCTACTGAGTGGCATGGTAGACCATTATCTTTAAGAATTTTCTTCCTCTATTTATTATTATATTCTATAATATACATACAAATAATAGAATGTTATTGACCAACAATGATAAATAATTATAATCGACAAGCTTTTCTGGCAATTTTTCTCATTTAAGTCTTAACTAGAGCTTGTAAACTATTTAAAGTTTATCAACACTTAAAAAGGGTCACTTCTTCCTCCTCTTCCTTTTCTTCACTTGTTTTGCGCTTCTTATGTGTCTTTTTCTTCTTCTTTGCACAAACAAGAAAAATAGTGACTACACAAATAATGCTTCATTCTGAAATAAACTCTAAGCAATTTTAATTTTAGGACATTTCAATCAAGAAAAATTAAAAATTTAGACTGATTCTAAAATTTGAACTCTACAATCAAAAAACTTTATGACACATTTTATTGAAATTCATTTTTCAGTTCAATCTCAAAATTTTCATTCTCTGCAGTATATATGATTAATCTTATTTGGTGACAATACAAAATGTATACATCATACTTTCATTTTCAAGTCAAACGATTAAGATAGCATAAAATTAACTTTGAGTTAGAATTAAGTAAAGTTTAATTGAAAAAACAACAATGCAGAATACTAAGATGAAATCTTAAAGTCTAAATTGAAAAAACTGAACTTAAGGATAATTTTTCGAAATTTGAAATTGAAAGCTAAACTAAAGGATATAATATCCTGCAGTTTTGAACTAAAATAACTAAACTTAAGAATATAGTATCCTAAAATTTTGAATTGAAAACTAAACTTCAGGAAATAGTATCTTAAAGTTTTGAATTGAAATATGACCTTCAAGACACACTATCCTAAAGTTTGAGAAAGTAAAGAAGAAGGACAAATAATATTTGTCTACTAAAATTGTGGCTAAATGTTAAATAACTCAAAAATGCTGATTAAGGCAAATAATTGATGACCCTAAAAGTGGCTACCTGATGACATTTTCGCGAGGAAAGATAGGGTTAATGTTAAAAGGCTTTTACATTACAAAAAAAATTGACACAAAAGTACAAGTGTTAAATATAAATAATATTTTAATAATCCACCAAATATTAGCAAAATTTTAGCCTCAAACTATTGGCAAGTCGTAACTAAAAGGCAATAAAACAATCTCTATTAAATTGAAAAAAGAGTTTTAACTGTAATTTTTTTACTCTTTTTTTTTTTTAATCAAAGAGTGAGACTTATGTCTCTTTTATTATAAAATTCAGGTCCAGCAAATAATAAAAAATCAGTCCCAGAAGTGACCCGGTCCAATCCAAATAAGCCTACAATATTAACAAATGAATTAGAAAAGTTCTGGGTTTTGTCTCCTGCTTTCTCACAGCAGCCGTCGGACACGCCGAAGATGATCCAAATTTGCAGCTACTTTCCCAGGTAAGCTACCTTCATCCTCCATAAGCATAGTTTTTTCCTTTTCTTACTTTTACATTGAACTTCACCTATCTTCTCCCGCTCCTTCATAGATGGATCTCTTCACTGATAAAGAGCAACAGATGGATCTCTTCACTGATAAAGAGCAAACAATCACACCAAAATGCATCAACAGATACGATCCTTCTTTTTTGATTGCTCAGATTTCCTTTACCCATAGATCGATGGATTGAACCTCATTGAGGTTGATACTACCATCAGATCTATAGATTTAAGAAAACAGAACAATCTTTTAGAGATTAATCCTGTTTTTTCAATGTTGCAGGTTCAGATTGACCGACATCTTCTTAAAATAATCCCTTCTCAAAGTCCTGGATTAATATCTCATGGACACCCCTAAGCTCCCACCAGGTGCGTGATACAAATTCCATCCGAATTTCCTTCGGACTTTGATTTCAGTTATATTTCAAAGATGACATACTTAACCTGCTATTTCTTCCAGGTAACTCTTCCAATTCGATTGCATACTTATTTTAAGCTCTACAATCATTTGCACTTGAATGTGTTGTACTTGCATTGTGAATAATCTTTCTTCTTATCTGGTGTAGTCCCATTTTCTCCATATTGAGTATCCTCCTGCCTTCACTAGGCATCTCCTGAAAATTTCTAAATTGAAAATTACCTGCAAAAATAAAAACTAAGTTAGTTAAATAATCTGCAAGAGCATTTCCTTCTTGGAATGTATGTTGCACTCTTGCTGATAATTTCCTCCTTAGAAAATTTATGTAGTTCACATCCATTGTCACACTCCATGGAACTTCCCACCTCCCTTCAATAAAATTAAGCAATGCTAGGAATCAGTTTCAACAATAATATTAGAAAGATTGTTGGTGCAACAATACTCCAATCCCTCCCTAATAGCTCTTGTCTCTGCCACCAAACATGTAGTTTGTGTCATCTGTATCCCTTTAGCTACCAATAGATCCCCTTCCCTATTTCTAATGCAAAAAGCTGCTAATGAAGGTCCAGGATTCCCTTTAGAAACTCCATCTGTATTATATCTGAGCCATCCAATCAGAGGTGGATCCCATCTTACCAACAAACTATTGGCATGTGGTCTGTATCTTTCCAATTCATCCACCATTATAGGCCAGCTGTAAGAAAGTCCCTCCCATTTAAATCTCAGCTTCATAAATCTATGAATATTCTCAGTCACCTCCCAAATCACTTTTCTAACTGTGTATGACCCTCCATGAAGCACTTTATTTCTTCTTTTTCATAAAAACCACAAAATTAATAAAGGGACAACTTGATAGACCAAATTTAACCTCAAATTTTTATTATCTATCCACCATTTTTTCACAGTTTTCTTAACTTGAACAAAAGGACCTAGTATACCTGCTGCTCCTGTGAAATAATTCCACACCTAAGTTGCTACCTCCCCTTCTAGAAATAGGTGCTCTATAGTTTCTACCACTGGATTAGAACAACATTTGCAATCAGTAGAAATATTAGAATTCAATGAGTTCATTCTAGCTGCAACTGGTAGGTTACCTGTCCATAATCTCCAAGCCAAAAAAGATATTTTGAAGGTACCCCTTTAACTCATAGCTGCTGAAAATCTGTTTTCACTTCCTCTTTTGCCTCAATAATTCCCAAGCACTCTGCACACTAAACTTTCCGGTACTTGTTTTAGTCCACTAAGGTTTATCACCTTGAGAACTATACTGCACCCTACACAAACTTTCTTTGAGATGATGAACCACATACTCTGGGATGAAAGAGCTCATAGCTTCATAATCCCAACCTTCCTCAAATAAAAAAAACCCAATATCTCCTAATAAAAAAAGAAGAGTTGCATATAATTTTTCACTTTATTGTATTTCAATTATAAATCAGTTTTCATACATTCTAGAATTCTACTGCATGTATCACGTTATTATATCCTTAAAATTAGGGATTTGATTTTTTTAAAATCTAATTATTGAAGTTGTTCCATATTATTTGAGTAATTGTTAATTAAAATACTCTAATTAATTTTTTTTTTATTTCACATGAAATCCCTAAAATTAGAAATTTAATTTTTTTCTCCTTATTTTGTTATTGGATATTCCTAGAACCAGGGATCTAGTTATTAAAGTTATCTCATTTTATTTTGAGTAATTATTAGTTAAAATATTCTAATTAGTTTTTGTTTTTTATTTCACATGAAATCCATAATTATTCAATTATTTTATTTTCATATTCATGTATACAAATTTGTTAGGTAAATATGAATAAATATTTACAAATAGAGAGATATGAATGCAGATAAATGTATACCACATTATTAAATAAATACAAATCAATGTAATCCAATATAAATGTATACTAATTTATTAGGTGAATATGGAATAATTAATACCAATACAAATAAATGTATACGGTGAATACGAACCAATATATACCAATGTAAGATTATAAAGATATGTATATACAATCGGAAGAAACAAAATTTAAAAATTAAATGTATATATTAATTTAATGTATATATAAATATGTGTACAACCGATTTATATATACATAATAAATTGAAATACACTACTAATAAACACTCTTGATGTATATTATAAATATGATTATATAAATATAAGAAATTATAAAAAAAGTTAAAATTATTCATTAATTTAATATATCTATATATAATGTATACAGACGATTATGGATACATAACAGATTGACACTGTCAATTTATGTATACATAATAAATTGCATGTATACATTAATCTTACCCATGATTTAGACAAAAAAAACATAACTTTTTTGAAGAAACCCTAATTTGAATTCAATTTTCCTTCTAAACCAGCAAGAAAAATTGAAACAGTAAGCAGCATTTTAGGAAATAAGAAATAACTCTTCTTCTCCATCAAAATATGAATGAAGGACTCATCACTTTTAAATATTTTATCTTTTGGGAATTTCGCTCAATCAATGATGGATAACATGGCCAGAAGCAATTTATTTCTCCTATTCTTGAATTTGTTCAATTCCAAATTTTTTTTCATGAGAATGACCTTGTAGGTGGAGAATTTTAAAATTAGAGTCATTATTCTAATTTTTGACAAGTTATTTGAATAACTAATCTTACCCATTGAATTTATAATAAAAAGAAACAAAAATTTTAAAGAAAATTTCAACTACAAAATAAAGAACCCCAAAACTCAATTCTTTTTTTAGAGAAAAAAAGGCACACAAAATGAAAATATAGATATAAGGTGGAATTTTATTTACTTCAAGAGTTCTAATGGAGAAAATTTAGAAAAGAAAATAGATAGAGAAAAAATCCCAATAACAGAAAATGCATATGAAATATAAAAAAAAAAATTAACTATACAATAAAATTTATTTTATTCAACTTTTTCCGTCATTATATCACTTTCAATGACCATAAAAAATATAAAAAGATCATTGTATGTCAATTAATTAAAAATAAAATATTTTACTGTTATGAAAAAATAAGAGTAAGAACAAGAAGAATAAGGGAGAGAAGAAAAGAAGTTCTTATTTCTCTTGAGGGATGAAATACAATGAAGGAGAACCCATTTATTTATAGGGGAACTAACCCTAACTTTTCTCCAAAGAAACAAGATAAACATTCACTACAATATAAATACCTTTATAGATATTCACTATAATACAAATACATTTATAATACTCCCCCTTGATTGTCATTATATAGATAATGTGTCTCGTTAAAACCTTACTAGAAAAAACCTCAGTGGAAAAAATCTAGTGAAGGAAAAAGAGTACACATATCTAATAATACGTATTTTGGTTGCCTCATTAAAAACCTTACAAGGAAGACCCAGTGGGACAAAACCTCGTAAGGAAAAAAGAGTACAACACGTATTAACTCTCCCTAATGAGAACATCCTTGAATATTTGTATCCCAATCATGTGCACATCTTTTTGAAAGTTGTAGTTGGTAGAGATTTGGTGAATAAATCAGTCACACTGTCACTTGAACGAATCTGTTACACGTTGATATCACCATTCTGTTGGAGCTCATTGTGTAGAAAAACTTCGGTGAAATGTGCTTCGTCATATCTCCTTTTATGAATCTTCCCTTTAGTTGTGTTATGCATGCTGCATTATCTTCATATAAAATTATGGGTACTTTATCACATTTCAAACCACATTTTTCTCTAATGAGATGTATCATGAACCTCAATCAAACACATTCTTGGCTTGCTTCATGAATAGTTATTATCTCAGCATGATTTGATGAAATAGCTATGAGAGACTGCCTTGTAGATCTCCATGATATGACAGTACCTCCACATATGAACACGTAGCTAGTTTGAATCGAGCTTTGTGTGGGTCAGATAAATACCAACATAACCAATAAAATCGAAATTGCAATTGTTAAAATAAATAAGCCCATTTCGGTAGTCCCTTTCAGATACCGCATTATGTGTTTAATCTCATTCCAATGCCTCATAGTAGGAGTAGAACTATACCTTGCTAACAAATTAACCAAAAAGGCTATATCAGGTTTTGTAGTGTGAGCAAGATACATTAGTGCACCAATTGCACTAAAATATGTACTTCAGGACCAAGAATTCTCTCGTTCTTTTCTTGAGGTCGGAATGAATCCTTATTCACATCCAGTGATCGAACAACCATTGGAGTACTTAATGGATGTGCTCAATCCAAATAAAATCTTTTCAATACCTTTTTGTATAGTAGATTGATAAACAAAGATATCATTAGTCAAATACTCAATTTGCAAACCAAGACATAATTCTGTTTTTCCAAGTTCTTTTATCTCAAATTTCATTTTTAAATAATCAATTGTCCTTTGAAGCTCAATTGGAGTTCCAATAAGGTTTATGTCATCAATATAAACAGCAAGTATAACAAACTCCGATGTTATTTTTTTTAATAAAAATATATGGACAAATTTTATCATTTATATAACCATCCTTAGATAAATACTCACTAAGATGGTTATACCACATGCGTCCAGATTGCTTTAAACCATATAATGATCTTTGCAATCTAATTGAATATATTTCTTGCGACTTTGAACGATATGCTTCAGGCATCTTAAATCCTTCAGGAATTTTCATGTATATCTCATTATCAAGTTTTATTTGGGATTTTTGTTCTCATAATCAATGGTTTAGCTATAATTGGAGGCATACAATGTTACACCCCGTAAGTTTCTAACATTTAGTCGGCCTATTCGTACGTTGGTTAAGAGTTTTAGAGTACAATACGTACGAGAAAGGGGCCAGAAAAAGGTCCAACGAGCGCGGAGTCAAGCATGCAAGGGAGAGGGCCGGACCAGCTGCCCGAAGGGGAAACGTGTCACGGACCCCTCCCTGGCGCGTTGGGCTCCGTTGAACGGCCCAAGATTGGCACGTTGGGATCCATTCCACGAACCCCGTGTCCACCACCCAAATTATATATAAGTTCAATGTTTTTCATTTGTTCATTCCAAGATAAATCAGACCAACGACCAGAGAAGGGGAGCACGTCATTTTCAATTAAATTACCTCCGTTTACGCTATGAAATGCTGTCTGAATTCAAATTAACTTCAGGTGTCGAAGTTTAAGGATGCAGGGAGCATTACTACAGAGTTATTTTCATGAAATTCGTCAGGCAAATCGTAACCCCGTCGAGTGAAAGTTGTTGGAATGACTCCAAATTAGTTTCTGTACGATCACAGGCTTCAAGTAAGTATTTCTCCCTTCTGAACTCCCGAAAAATTGTATGTTTTCGACCGTGTTCCCTCAAGTTGAAATATAGTTAATATTTATATATAAAGTTATCGTTTTGCCGAATTTAGTACTGAAACCAACCTCATTCTCCCAGTAATACGATTTCAATTGGAAAGAGCTGTTGAATATGAATTGAAACTCGCCAGTTAATCAGAAATTGGCGATCGAGGTATGTTAAGGCAAATTCCTTCGGCAAGTTAGTTTCTTCAGTATTAGAATTTAGTTTGGCTCCCAATAAGGAATCCATAGATATATCAATTGTGGTTAGTTGTTGTTATTAGCTGAGACCAGTATCTTATGTTTAGTTTGGGATTGACTATGCCCTGTATAGCCTTCCATTACCAACCCCAGGGTTACTAGCTGTGTCGACGCCCGCCAGGGGCGAGATGATGTCGCTCCACGGAGCGGTATGCCGTCCGCAAGGAACAAAGATGGGGTCTCAGGTGCTCATATAGTCCATTTCATGGTTGGACTATTATATGTCGTATCGGCACCACACCCCCGTCGAGCCTGGTGCCCAGGGTGCAGATATCCACTAGAATTAGATACAGCTACAGTTAGGGGCCGAGTGAGCTCAGTTGCAGACCCAGGGGACTGGTAGAACGAGTAAAGCTATTAGTTGACCCAGTGCGACCTTGCTAGGGGTATATAGATTGAGGTGCACTCACTAGGGCTTATGGGGGGCCCGGATGGGTTATTCTGTGCTGGTTGTACCTTTCGACTTATGGGGGCCAGATAAGGTTCTTGTTTGCATTAGTTACTAACAAATTAGATAATAGGAAGTTCGACTATCCAGGTATTATTTCTACCCTTTCCTTTCAGTTATTTTCAGTTTCATTTCTTTAATTCAGTCATTTACAATTATTGTCTTACATATTTGGTACATATTGTACTGACGCCCTTCTTGGGGTGCTGCATTACTTTCCTGCAGGTGCGAATAGACGAGGAGCAGGTCCCTCTTAGCTTTCAGCCAGGATTGTTAGAACAGTCGGCTCCTTTTCTTCGGAGCTTGTAGATAAAAGGTTTACTTCTTTTGATTGTATAGTTTGGGTAGGCCGGGGCCCTGTCCCGACCATCATATTACTCCTAAAGCTTTCAGATCATTTCTGTTTTTCCTGTGGTTAGCTGTTAATGGCCGTGTGAGACTCATATGTGTTTCAGTTTGCGTGTTGGCCGAGTGGGGCCTTGTTTAGCTATAAGTTAGCGGCCTTGTCGGCCATAGTTTAGTTTGGTACTGGATTTACTTATTGTAACTAGACATCATGGTAGTCTTGTTGGCCCGCATAGGATTCCCTGTTATTACCTGTTTCTGGATAGCTGCTTTCTTTTACAGGTGGCTATAAGGCCTTGTCGGGTGGGGGCTATGTTTACAGTCGAGATATAGCCCGTTGATTTATTAATTGAGAGTTGGGATTGGTCCTGTACCAAGAGTTCATAGGCTTAGCTAGATCAGTTCAGATGCTAGTAGAGCACCAGGTGCCAGTCATGCCTCCTAAGGTGGGGCATGACACGCAATTTCTATTAAACCAACTTAGATATGAACCAACATTATCAACATGATTTTATAATTTGGAATCGTGCTCTTAATTTAACAATTCTAACAAACGACCTTGCAAAAATCAATTGCGAGTTGATATCAGAGCACATGTGACCATACCATAGATGCATCTATTAAAATTATATAATAGCAAATGGTTCACATGGCAGGTGAACGGCTCATATTCACCTTTTTATAAGTTTCGAAATTTCAGGAAATATAATTTCAAAAATCTTAGCTGATATAATGATCATTCTATCATGAAAACAAACAACACAAGAGAATTCTTGAAGAATCTTTTATTTCTTCAACATATAACCACATGAATTCTCAATTATTTTTTGCATCACACTTAAACTGGGATGGCCAACTGGTTATGCCATCTTTAGTTCAATAAACTTTTAGTTTACTTTTGCATGTGATTTCGTTATCATACCCATATTAATATACTTCAAACAAAATAAAACAGGCAGATAATCTTTTACGTAAATATTTATAACCCGCTTCAATTGTAGTAATATGAAAATATTAGATCTTTTCATAATGTATAGTCTCAATTTATTTATTTATTTCAATCTCTTTGAAACTTATAAGTTTCCTTTTGATTTAATACAATACCAATATTATAAATAATTTTATTCCTCCGAGTAGTAACACATTAGCTCTTCCAGAGGTCTCAATTAATTTTGTGTACTACCGCATATTCCATTATATCAACATCATTAATAGTCTCTCCACATAGTTTTAACTGAGAAACAATTCTGAACATTGCAGAGTTGTACTCATGAACAGACTTATAGTCTTGAAACCTCAGACAATGCATCCAATCATATCGTGCCTTTAGGTGGATGACCATCTTCTGGTGGTCAGACCTTTCTTTCAGGATATTCCACAAAATAAGTGGATCTTTAACCGTGAAATATTCAATTTTCAGAATTTCGTATCTTGGTTTGATGCTTTGTTTTCATTTTGAAGGGCAACAAACTCAAGTTTCGTAAGATTAGCCATATTAAAAGGAAGAGTAGCCTTCAAATTTTGAGATGGTAGAGTCTCGTGCTGATAACATGTTATGAAATAATAAGACCAAGAGCAAGAAAAATAAAGGAAAGAAGGAGAGAAGTTCTTATTTCTGTTCAGGAATGAAATTCAATGAAGAAGAACCCCTTTATTTATAGGGGAAAACTAACCCTAACGTTTCTCTAGAGAAAAAAAATAAACATATCAATACAATACAAATACCTTTATAGACATTCCCTATAATACAAATACATTTATAACATTTACACTAATTTAAAAAATAAGCTAGCATACTCTATTAATTTTTCCATTACGAATATATTTTGGGCTTCACAATTCCGACGAATCCGTGGGCATCATCAGTCCACAAGCAAAATTTGACTTAAATCTCCACTACCACTATGGTACAATATTACGTGAAAAGACAGAATTCAAATATTAACTATGTTCAATAATTAAATATCTTTTATTAATAGTTTATGCATTTTTTTTTTCAAATAAAAAGTGTGTTCGATATGAAAAGAATATTTTTTTATTTTTTTGTGTTCTCGATTAGTTACAAATTTAAATTTTTTTTTTTTAGAAAAACAAGCTCGTTTAAAATAAGAAAAATGATTTTCTTAATAAAAATAGAAAAAAAAATCACGTTATCTCTTTCCACCCTTACTATTATTCACCCCATTCACCCACCTCCACTAATCTAGATACCACCTCCCCCACCCGTCCCCACACCAACCCCCACCCAACCACCCTCACTCCAAACCCCCCCCCCCCACCCACCCTCACCCCACCCCTCGATCCCTCATTTGCCTATCTCATTTTTATCCTCGTAATTTTGTTTTATATATATACAAATAATTTTAGAATAATATGTTTTACTTGCATATCAAACACAAAAAATTAAATAAAAAATAACTTATTTTTCTAGAAAATATTTTTTGTTCGTACCAAATATACCCGAATATTGATTCCAGATAGCTTATAAAATTGCAGATTTTAAATTAACTATGGTCTCAAATAAACCCCACAAAACATGAAAATATATCACATTTACCCAAGGTAAATCTGAAACTAAGTACATTAAAATATTATAATTGAAAGACAAATTAAAATTTTAAATAAAAAGTTCTTTTATGTAATCTTGGTATAATTTTGAAGTGGAAGAATAAATTAACAAACTAAAATAAAAATGAGATTGTTTCTATATAATAAAATATTACAATTAATAAAAGTATAAATAACTTACATATTTAAAAAGTAGAAAAGTAATTACTAATAATCGATATATCTTACCTAAGTAATTTGTGTTTCTTTATTATTTATAAGTTTCGAAAGATATATGCACACTTCAAAATATATTTATTCGATTATTTAATTAACCACGTCAATAAAGATATTCAATAAAAATATTTAACTTTATTATTAAATTTCATATAAATATATAAATACATAAAAACTTCATATTTTTAAAAACAATTATACATCAGTAACCTACACAGTATAATCTCACAAAGTGAAATTCTGAAGAGACTAAAGTGTGAATCTCATAGGGGTGTAAATGCAGAATTTCTATAATATAAAAGGTACACATATTTAATTTTAAAATACAAAAAATATATATTTGAAACTGAATTATATTATAGAAGTGTTTAGTAAAATTAATTTTATTATTATTATGGAAAAGAAACTAAGTATAGATCCTCTTGAAAGATTTGAAACTAAGGTTTTATGAACAGAAGAGAAAACTATATGTCTTGAAAAGCCCTTGCTAGCCATCAACACAATGTTGAAAAATGAGCTTAGCTACCTTCCAAATTTTGGGACGGTAAACTATGATTAGAAGGGAATCCACTAAGGCTTTGAATTTTTTTCTTCTTTTTCTCATTTTGACTTTTAGTATAAAAATATCTTTCTTTACATCAGTTCGTGTGGATTCCTCCATGCATGTCTGCCACCTTCTCTGCAATCCATTCGTGCTAACCTAAAAACTAAAAAATTTCTTTTTATTTCATTTTAAAACTAAGACCTTTCCATACATGACATGATCGTACGCATGTTCCATTTTAATTTACGTGACTTTTTTTTAAAAAATTAATATTAAAAAGAAAATTTATTTGTTTTATTTATTTTTTTAATTCATTTTAAAAATTATTTTTTTCTTTATTGAATTTTTTTTAAATATTTTACTTTTTCACATGATATATTTAAGACCACCAGATTAAAGAATATTTTGATACGTTTCATATATTTTAAATATAAAATCACAAGATTCAGAAGTTTTTATTTTTTATTTTTTTAAACTCCTTATCAAGTTAAAACCAAACAAATAAATTGAAACTGAGAAAGGAACACATTTCTATATTTTGTATCAATCTAAATTTAAAATATCTTTTTTAACCCTTCATAAGATAATTTATAATTATATAAATATTTATTAATTTCACACCCAATAAAATATGTCATAATAAATATAAAAAGGTGTCCCAACCCTATAAACATTTACCACTTTGAGAACAAAATTAGAGTTTCTTATTAAAAGTAGCGGGTGCAAGTTCATTTACTATTTTCGGCTCATATTGTCAATAATGCACATATGTACAATAACTGATTTGAAGAAAGAAGATATCTCCATCCAAGTCCAAATTAAACATTTTACTATGATAGAAAAGAATGCCCGTCAAATTCAGATTAAAAAAAGATAATTTTCATCATCATTAAAGAAAAAGCTCGACGAAAAAATAAAAAAAAGGTGATGGCGCTAATTGTTTAGAGAAGATCCATTAATTTGCGAGGCGAGAGATTCAATATCGACTTTTTTAATAATAAAGAATGTTTGATAATATTTTATTTTTGAAAAAAATTGTACATAGAGTCAACGAAACGATAATTACTAAAATATAAAGGAAAGTGGCAAGTACTCCTTTTTAGCTAACTACTCTCATGTTCATGCACTACTAATTTAGTGTAACTTTCCAACATATGTTAGGCCTTGATCAGACGTACAATTGGGTGGACATTTGGTGCCATTTTTCTTTCAATCTTTTTTTTAAAACTATTCTCCTTTTTTTTCTTGAGAACCCTAATTAAGAAAAGGGCTTATGAAAAAGCAATAAGTTTGCAATCAATAATGGAATCCAAAGACATAATTAGAAGCAGCAAATATAATGGTATCCACTCTGTTATCTTTTGGAAAAGAATTAATTGATAACGTCTCATTTATCACTTTTTAAGGTTCTTCAGATAAGGATAAACTAGTTTTTCTGGAATCTTTAATTACCATTGGAGCTTTAGAGTCATTTTATATATATTCTTTAACCTTTTTTAAAAAAAAAAGAAAATTATTTTATTTTAGTACGATGATAATATGATGTGGGTTTAAGTGAAAGTTCAAATTTATATGGTTTTTCTTAATTTGTTTGGAACTGATACATATTTATTATTTATTTGTTTGTATAATATTATTATGTGTTTAATCTAAGACTTAACAGGCTGATTTTTTTAGATATTTAATCAATCAATAGTTATTATATTAGAAAGTTATTTTTTTTTCATCATTTTTAAATAAAAAAAGTTATCTGAAATAATAACTATTTTTCTCCCTCTGTCACAATTTATGTGACATATTTTTTTTAGTCAGTCTAAAAAAGAATGACATATTTTTATATTTAGTAACAATTTAATTTTAAAATATTCATTTATAATCACACAAACATCTATAACTTATTTTAAACTATAAATTTTAAATTTTTTTTTATATTTCTTAAATTTTATGCTCAGCCAAAATATATCAGATAAACGGAGACAGGAGAAAATAACTGAGCGACCACTTAAAAAGTTCAACTCAATTTTTTAATAAAAGTTTTACACTCTTCTGCCTCCACTACTCACTAAGAAGAGATGCAACACTTGAAGATTTGAAAGAAGTAAATTTGCTTTTTGCTTTTGAACTAATCAAAGAGATAAAAAAGAATGAAAATGGATATACATATGCTGACTCATGCAAAAAGAAACAAGAAAAATTAAGGTCACAAAGGACACGAAATATATTAGACTTGCATGTGAAAAAAGAATTCTTTCAATTCTACTTTTTAATGCATTCACGTTTTGAAAGCTAAAAATTTTGAGCTTCTATTACCTTCTTGGTATGTTAGATTTTTCCTGTTTTCAGTTCCACCTAAAGAAAAAAGAAGAAAAAAAGAAGACATCTCTTGGGTAAAAAATTAACAGAAATGCAGCGGCATGTGGAAACTTTCCCTACTACTTTCTCACTGAATAATCAAATATCATAAAATCTGCTTTTTCATTTTGCTCTCCCTGCTGTCTTCTCATGAAAAGTCTCATACCAAACAAGGTGTCTTTCTTGTATTTATTTTTGTTTCAAATCAATGTATTGTCCAAGTTAAAAAATGTATCACAAATATAATTACTCCAAATAATTTTATTTCTTTTATGAAATGAATACAACTATATGCGGTAATAGATCACCAAATCAATTAATACCTTGCTCGTCAATAGTTCTACCTTCCGCTGTTAGTTGTATTGTTTTTACATTATAACGATAACTGACACAAAGAAAATATCATGTAATAATAAAATTAAAAATTAAAATAGTAGGAGAGAAATAATAATAGCACTGACAAGATAAATTAGACAACACTTGAATTCCTACTAATCTACTAACCTAATGCTTGATCTCTATATCCTCCTATCTTGGATCATGTCCTTAATAAGTTACATGTGTGGTATATCTCTGTCTAATCACCCTCGCCCTAATACTTCTTTAGTTGGCCTCTATCTCTTCTCACACACCTATAGTCATCCTCTTATACCTCACAGGGACATAGTGCATCTCCTCTTTATATGTGTGCTCAAATCACCTCAGCCTCATTTCTCTCATTTTGTCCACTACAGAAGTCACTCCTATTTCAGGTATCGTCGATTATAATCCAGTAGCTAAATAGAAAAATTCATTGCTAATTCTTTTTAATAACAAATTAGTAATAGCTTATCAAAAAATTTAATTAGCTATGAGTTATTTAACGATGAATCAACAACAAAGCACAAACTAATTTGAGAGGTTCTTTTATAGTGATGCAAAGTTGCGTTAGCTCAAAGTTAAAGCTAATTGATATTTTCAACTGCTATACAATCATAGGTGTTTTTTTAATTATTTATTTAATCATCATTCAAAATATATTTATTGGTTTAACTAATTTATTGCATTTAAGAAGAATTCAATGGTTAATAAAATACGATAAGAATCATAAGATAATTAGATTTAAATCTAAACAAAAACAAAAATATTAATAAGTATATATTTTTTTATCTATTCTAAATTTTAGTAAATATAATTACATGATATTTGTGTTGGTGGACTCTATATATGCCCACTAAAGAGGTATACACAATACATTATTCTGTTCTGCTTTTTATAATTGTGGTAGGTACAATTGCATTATCAATCAACCCAAGGTTTTAATTTGGTATATATTCTTTAATACACAGTATAATTGCAATCAAAGC